>CM066737.1:44244770-54244770 GCA_033961575.1 Aselliscus stoliczkanus | reverse complement strand
ATATATGATAAACCTACAGCTAACATCATACTCAATGGGGAAAAGCTGAAACCATTCCCCTTAAGATCAGGAACAAGACAAGGCTGCCCAATTTCTCCACTTTTATTCAACATAGTTCTGGAAGTTCTAGCCACAGCAATCAGACTAGAAAAAGAAATGAAAGGCATCCAAATTGGCAAGGAAGAAGTAAAATTGTCATTATATGCAGATGACATGATAGTATATAGAGAGAACCCCAAAGACTCCCTCAAAAAACTATTGGCACTGATAGATGAATTCAGTAAGATGGCAGGATACAAAATCAATATTCAGAAATCAGTTGCATTTTCATATAACAATAATAAACTAACAGAAGGAGAAATTAAGTAAACAGTTCCATTTACAATCGTTTCAAGAACTACAAAAATAGCTAGTAAGAAGTTTAACCAAAGAAATAAAAGACCTGTACTCAGAAAGTTATAAGACACTGGAGAAAGAAATCATAGAAGATACAAATAAATGGAAACACCTACCATGCACATGGAAAGGAAGAATTAATATATTTAAAATATCCATACTGCCTAAAGCATTACATAGATTCAATTCAATTCTTATGAAACTACCAAGGGCATTTTTCACGGAAATAGAAAATATAATCCTAAAATTTATATGGAACCATAAAAGACCCTTAATAGCCATGGTAATCCTGAGAAATATGAACAAAGTTGGGGGTATCACACTACCAGACATCAAAACATACTACAAGCCTACAGTAATCGAAACAGTATGGTACTGGCATAAAAACAGACACATAGACCAATGGAACAGAGTAGAGAGCCCAGAAATATATGCATTCATAGTGGTAATTGAATCTATGACAATGGAAGCAAGAATTTTCATTGGGGTAAAGATAGTCTACTTAATAAATGGAGCTGGGAAAGTTGGACTCACACATGCAAAAAAATGAAACTGGACCACCTCCTTATGCCCTATATAAGAACAAATTCAAAATGGACTAAATACTTAAATGTAAGACCTAAAACCATAAAACTTCCAGAAGAAAGCATAGGGAGTAAATTTGCAGACATTCCCTGAGCAATATTTTTACTGATATATCCCCTCGGGCAAGGGAATTAAAAGAAAAAAAAAATGAACATGAGATTACATCAAATTTAGAAGTTTTTTCACAATAAAGGAAACAATCAATAAAACAAAAAGGAAGCCCACTGAATGAGAGAAGATATTTATCAAGGATATATCTGATAAAGTGTCAATATCCAAAATTTATAAAACACACATGCAAATCAACACCAGAAAAAAATCCATAATTAAAAAATGGGCAGAGGAGGGCCGGCTGATGGCGCATTGGTTAAGAGCTGGTTTGGGGATGCCAGCAGCCCCGGTTTGGATCCCACATATGAGGGCCAGTGACACTGCCCTCTACAGCTAACAGCTCCACCTGGGAGCTGGACTGTATGAGCCCTGGAGACAGTGTAGGCTGCAGCCACTGATGCAGTGGCCTGCGGTAGGCTACAGTGAGTGGCCGGCAGCCAGCATGAGCGGCTGGCAGCCAACATGAGCCGCCAATAGCCGCGGTGAGCCACCATCCAGAGGCCGGCAACCTATCTGCCTCATCAGGGAAGAACACAATGATGATACCAACAGTGAAGCAACGTCCTCCGCAACTAGACTGAAGAACAAAAAGACAGCAACTTGTCTGTTTCCCTTCCCCAATTTCCCAACGCTGTTCCCCTCCCCCATTCCCCAATAAAATCTTTTTTTTAAAAATGGGCAGAGGATATGAAGAGACATTTCCCTAAAGAGGACATACAGATGGCCAACAGGCATATGAAAAAATGTTCAACCTCTCTGGTCATTAGGGAAATGCAAATAAAAACCACAATGAGATACCACCTAACCCCTGTCAGAATGGCTATCAACAATAAATCAACAAACAAGTGCTGGAGAGGCTGTGGGGAAAAGGGAACCCCGATGCACTGCTGGTGAGATTGCATATTGGTGCAGCCACTATGGAGGTATCTCAAAAAACTGGAAATGGAACTACCTTAAGACCCAGCAATTACACTCCTATGTATTTATCCTGAAAAACCCAAAACATTAATTCAAAAAAATATATTCACTGCTATGTTCATTGCAACGGTATTTACAATAGCCAAGACTTGGAAACAATTGAAATGCCCAGCAGTAGATGACTGGATTAAGAAACTGTGGCACATTTACACAATGCAGTATTATGCAGCTATAAAGAAAAAAGAAATCGTACCATTTGCAACGATATGGGTGGACCTAGAGAACATTGTGCTAAGTGAAATAAGTCAGTCATAGAAAGAAAAATACCATATGACCTCACTTATATGTGAAATCTAAAGAACTGAATAAATGAGCAATGTATACAGAAATAGTCTTAGAGTCACAGAGGAAAAACTGATGATTGCTAGATGGAATGGGGGTGGGCATGAGGGAGAAGGGGAAGGGATGAGACAACATAAAGTGGTAACTACAGTATTGCAGCAGGAATACAAAAGACAGTTTGGGGAATATAATCAATAATGTTGTAAATATTTTATAAGGGACCAGATGGACACATGTCTTGTTAGGGAGACCTCTTCATGGATGGTGTAGTGGCCTGCCTTCTGCACTGTACATCTGATGCTGCTGCTGAATAAGACTAGATGTTGACTATAATTTAACACATATATAGTAATGGGATGTGGAGTATAGTGTGGGAATGGAGTCAACGGAATTGTAATAGATATGAATGATATTGGGGGTGGGGAGCAATGGATGGGGAGAAGGGGATTGTCACTTTGTAAGGGGTGAAAGGGATAAGTATCACATTATTTTGTACAACTGAAACTAATAATAATAATAATAATAATAATAATAATAAAAGTAATAAAAGAAATGGGGCACGTTTATACAATGGAGTATTACTCTGCCATAAAAAAGGAATGAAATTTTACTATTTGCAACAACTTGGATGGACCCAGAGGATATAATGCTAAGTGAAGTCATTCAGACTGAGAAAGATATATACCATATGATGTCACTTATATGTGGAATCTAAAGAACAGAATAAACAAGCAAACAAAACAGAAATAGACTCAGATACAAAGAGCGTACTGATGGTTGCTAGTTAGGGAGATCGGGGTGATGTGTGTGAAAGGTAAAGGAATTAGGAAGTACAAACTAGTAGTCACGAAATAGTTATGGGGATGTGAAATACAGTGTGGGGAATATAGTCAATATTGTTGTAAAATCTATATATGATATGGGTACTAACTTTATCAGGGGGATGACTTAGGAAATTATTTAAATGCCTAACCACTGTGCTGTACACCTGAAACTAATATAAAATAATATTGAGTGTGAATTATATATATATATATATATATATATATATATATATATATATATATATATATATATATGTAAAGTACAGCACTGAGAGTGAGTAAAGCCTTTGGTACTGGGGTTATCACTGTGTGAGGTGTGTAAATGTCTAATCATTATGTTGTGTGTTTTTTGGTTTTTGTTTTTGTTTCATTTTTTTATTAGTTTCAGGTGTACAACACAATGCAATAGTTATACTCTTTACCAACCAAAGTGAAAACCCCCCTCCCCCAGTTCACCACCCCACTTCCCCCACATATCATACATATCTATTAAAATTCATTTAACTCCATTTCACAGTATACTCCACATCCTGTGACTATCTATATATTCAATTACAGTTGGCATACAATATTATACAACATCAGCTTCAGGTGTACAGTGCAGTGATCAAGCCTCTACTCCATCCATGAAGTGTTCTCCCTAACAAGACATGTGACTATCTGACATGCCACAAAATTTTTACAACATTATTATATTCCCCAAACTGTGTTTCATATCCCTGTGGCAATCTTGTAGTTGTCTATTTATGCTGTCTAATCCCTTCCTCTTCCCCCTTATCACCAACCCCTGCCAATTAGCAACCCTCAGTTTTTCCTCTATATCAATGAGTCTGTTTACTTTGATCGTTCATTCAGTTTTTCAGATTCCACATATAAGTGAGATTATATGGTATTTGTCTTTCTCCAACTGACTTATTTCACGTAACATAATAGCTCTTCACAACATTATCAATTACATTCCCAGAACTGCCCCCATAATCCCTGCAGGATTGTAGTCACCCACCTATGCTGTCCAAAACCTTCCCCATCTCCCTCATCCTCACTCCCTCCCAGCCAGCAATGATCACTTTTTCCTTTATATCTGCTTGATATGACTTCAACCTTCCCAAACCTACTGAGACCCGCTCTGTGGCCCAACACAGTCCGTCTTGGAAAATGTGCCATGTGTACTTGAGAAGAATGTACACTCCGCTCTTTCAGGGTGAAATGCTCTAAAAACATCAACGAAGTCCAACTGTCATAAAATGTCACTTAAGGCCCCTCTTTCTGTGTTGATTTTCTGTCTAAAGGGTCTGTCCACTGGTGAAAATGGGTGTTGAAGTCCCCTACTATGATAGTGTTACTGTTGATCTCTGTCTTTATGTCTGTCAAAATCTGTTATATGTAATTAGGAGTTCTTGGGTGCATAGATGTTTATTAGGGTTATAGTACCCTTCTTTGTCTTTTATTGTAGTCATTTTAGAGTCTATTTTGTCCAAAATAAGTATTGGTACTCCAGCTTTTTTTTCTCTCATTTCCATTTGCATGAAATATCTCATTCCATCTGTAAACAGCATATACATGTTTCCTATTTTCTTATCCACTCAGCCACTCTCTGTGTTTTGATTGGAGCATTTTGCCCATTCACATTTAAAATGATTATTGATTGGTGCATATGGATTGCCATTTTGTTATTTGCATTCCTGGTCTTCCTTAGTTAGCTTGTTTACCCTTTCTTTTGTTTAAAAAAGCCCTTTTAACATTTCTTGCAATGCTGGCTTGGTGGTAATGAATTCCTTAAGCTTATTCTTTTCTGAGAAGCTCTTTATTTCTCTTTCAATTTTAAGTGATAGCCCTGCTGGGTACAGCAATCTTGGTTGTAGGCCTTTATTTTGTGTCACTTTGAATATCTCCTGCCATTCCCTTCTAGCCTGCAGAGTTTCTGCAGACAAGTCAGCTGTTACTCTAACAGGAGTTCCTTTGTATGTAACCTGCTGTATTTCTCTTTCTGCCTCTAGGATTCTGTCTCTGTCTTTAAGCTTTGCCATTTTAACTATGATGTGTCTTGGTGTGGACCGGTTTGGGTTCAGCTTGTTTGGAACCCTCTGCACTTCCTGGGCATGTATGTTGATTTCCTTCACCAGGGTAGGGAAGTTTTCAGTCATTATTTGTTCAAATACATTCTCAACCCCTTGCTTCTTCTCTCTCCTTCTGGTATTCCTATGATGGAAAAGTTGTTGCTGATCATCTTATCCCATAGGTCTCTTAAACTATTTGCATTCTTTTATTCTTTGGTCTTTTTGTTGTGCCAACTGGGTGATTTCTGCTATTTTGACTTCCAAATCGCTGATCCGCTCCTCTGCTTCATCTACTCTACTGGTCATTCCTTCGAGTGTGTTCTTCATTTCAGTTATTGTATTCTTTAGTTCTAAGTGGTTGTTTTTTTATGATTTCTCTATCCTTCCTTATGTCCTCACTAAGTCTGTTAAACATTCTTATCATCAGTGTTCTAAACTGTGTCTCTGAAAGGTTGGATCCCTCTGTTTCATTTAGTTCCATTTCTGGAGGTTTATTCTGATCTTTTACTTGTGACATGTTTCTTTGTTTCCCCATTCTGGCTGTCTCTTTGGGATGGCTTTGATGTATTAGATAGATCACCAGGAGAGCCCTGGCTGGATCACGCAGGCACACAGCTCACGGCCCAACACTCCTAGGAAAACTCCCATTCTCAGCCTGTCCCAATCAGCCACTCGCAGATCAGTCCAAGTAGCCCGACAACCAATTACCAGCCTGGAAACTCTGCAAGCACAGTGTGGAGAGCCAGGACCCGAGGCGGCTTGCGCACTCCCGCGTCTCAGTGAGCAACCTGTTGGAGCCGGAGCACGGCCACCAGGCATTCCCCTGGCAACACAGCACAAGCCATTCGGAGGGTGGGAATCCGAGGCAGCTCACACACCCCCAGGTCACAGTGAGCAGCCTGTTGGAGCTGGAGGGCACCTGCCCAGTGTTTCCCTGGCAACAAGTATAAGCCGGGTGGTGGGTGGTGATCCAAGGTCGCATGCATACACACACATGCACGCACGCACTTCTGCGCCAATTCCACCAGACCAATTAGGTCCCGGACCTGATCCTCTGTGGGCGGCCCCAACCCTGACAAAATGGCGCCCTCCTTACACCACTCGTGTTCAGGCTCCACACCAGGGGAACAATAGTCCCAAAACCTCCGGCCTTTGCACCAAAGGTGCTCAATTCACTCCGTCCCCGCAGGCTCCTGGGCCCGGCTCACACAGCTACTCCCTCCACCAGGAACCAGGTAAGTGTTCACCGGCAAGCAAGTTCGTGCGGCAGCCCCACTGATTCTCTAGCCGCTCTTAGCCTCACCAAGCTGAGCAAGAGAGTCCTCACTAATTTACTGCCAGCTATCTTAGAACTCTTCTTCCCGGCAAAGGAACTCTGGGCTGGAGAGCTTGAAGTGTAGCCAGAGGGTCTCTCCCCCAACCGGAGAAGCCTCCCCACAACTGGAGCTTCCCTCACGGGGTTCACCCTCTCTCATCTCCGCCCATCCTACCAGACTTGACATGGCCTCCTCTTTCATTTCTTCGTTTAGTGGTTCTGTTCATCTAGTGTTCCGGGGACCTCCAGGGTTGAATGCTGTATAATTAGTTTGTAATTTTGGTGTGATCCTGTGAGGTAGTTAGCACAGTGTCTGTCTATTCTGCCATTTTACCGGAAGTCCTCTCATTATGTTGTTTTGTACACCTGAAATTAATTTTTAAAAGTTCCCCAAAAAGTAATTGCCAACGTGACAGGTTTGAAGCGAAATATCACTGTGATTTTTATTTATATTTCACAGATGATGAATAACATTGAGCATCTTTTCAAATGCCTGTTGCCATGCATGAAATTGGATAAAATTCCTTAGCCCATTTTTTAAGTGACTTATTGGGTTTGATTGCTTCTTTTTGGCTGTTGAGTTATAGATGTTCCTTATATATTTTGGAGGTTAGCGTTTTATTAGATATATGGTTTGCAAATATTTTGTCCCATTTTACAAGTTGTCTTTTCCCTCTGTTAATTGTTTCCTTTCTGTTACAGAAGATTTTTAATTTGATATAGTTCCACTTGTTTATTTCTGGGTTTGTTGACTATGTGCTTTTGATGTCAAATCCATGAAATCATTGCCAAGATCAATGTCATAAAGCCCTTCCTCGATATTTTTTTCTAGGAATTTTACAATTTCAGGTCTTATGTTTAAGTCTTTAACCCATTTTGAGTTCATTTTTTGTGTATGGTGTAAGATATGGCCTAATTTTGTTCTTTTGCATGTGGATATCTTGTTTTCCCATTACCATTTGTTGAAGAGATTATCCTTTCCCCATTGTGTATTCTTGGCGACTTTGTCAGTTTATTCTTAAGAGTGTATTTTAAGCTGATAACAATTTAACTTCAGTCACATATAAAAATCCTATCCTTTACCTCCATACTTTTTGTTACTGCTGTCTCAAATGATCATGTTGTATATCATTTAACATATTTTAAATTATAGTTATTTTTAATACTTTTATTCTCTACCCTTAATGCTAGAATTAAAAGCGTTTTGTCCTACACCATTATGGGAATACAGTAGTCTCTGCTGGTCTATATATTTACCAACCCCAACAAGTTTTACTTTCTTATGCTAAGTTTTTCCTGTTCAGAGTCCTTTTGCTTCAACTTAAGCAACTCTTCTTTAGCATTTCTTCTGAGGCAGGACAAGTAGTGATGGACTCCCTCAGGTTTTTTGTTTTGTTTTGTTTTGTTTTGGGGGGGCCCTTATCACCCCTTCATTTTTAAAGAACAGTGTTGTTTCTGGGTATAGTATTCTTGGTTGGCTTTTTGTTTTCTTTCAGCACTCTAAATATATCATCATGCTCCTTTCTAGCCTGCAAAGTTTCTGCTGAAAAATCTAGTTGCAGCCTTATGGGGATTCCATTAGAATGTGAAAGTCACTACTCTTTCTGCTTTTAAAATTATTTCTTTGATTTTTGACCATTTGATAATAATGTGTCTTACTGTGAATTTCTTTAGATTCATTGTATTTGGGATCCTTTTGCCTTCTTGAATAGTAAATACATTTATTTCCTCAAATTTAGAAAGTTTTCATCCATCATTACTTTGAGTAAGTTTTTGATACTATTTCTCCCACCTCTCCATCTGGGACTCCCATAATGCAGTCTGTGTGATAGTATCCCATAAGCTTTCTCACTTTTTTAAAAAAATTCTTTTTTTCTTTTTGTTCCAATTGCTTATCTTAGTATTTGCTGACCCTTTCTTCTGCTTGCTATAATCTCCCTGTGGATTCCTATACTAAAATTTTCAGTTCAATTACTGTGCTCTTCAGCTCAATGAACTCTGTTTGGTACTTTTTAATATTTTCTATCTCTTTCTTGAAATTCTTGTTTTAATCATGTATTGTTCTTTCAATCTTGGTGAGCAACGTTATGACAGTAATATTGAATTCTCTGTAATTCTCTGTAAATTATGTATCTCAATTTCATTAAGGAAAGTTTCTGGAGATCTATCTTGTTCCTTTGATTGGAACATCTTTGCCTAATTACTCATTTTCTTTTACAATCTGTGCTGATGTCTGTGCATTAGACAAAGCAGGCACTGCTCCCAGGCTTCACAGACTGCGTCACAGAGGAGAAGACACCCACCTCTCAGCCTGACCAGAGGTCCTTGAGCTCCCTAGCAGCAATTTCCCTCAAGGAGAGGCTGGCGTATGTGTTTTTGTCTGTTCACTTGTTTTATAGTTCAGCAGGGAGAAGGTTCGTGGTCTCTACCAATCCAATTTGCTCTTCTCCAGGTGGCTAAGCTATGCTAGACCCATCAAAGCTCTAAAACTGAAAAGTCAGAGGTCATTTTGGGGGGCATCCCTGGAATCTGGAATAGAGTATTGGATGCATGGGTCAACTCCTTCCCTCCCAAGGGGAAACTAAGAATGGGAATGTTTCATCTGTTCACTCTATGCTGAAATGAAGGCAGGATCTTTGGCATCTAACAGTCCAGTTCATTATCTTTATTCTCTCCTATGTAGTTAGACTGTGTCAGACCCATTAGAGTTCCAAGACTGGAAAGACAAAATACAGTCCTCTAGGGAGCTCATAAGGAAAAATTGGGGCACTGAACAAATAAACCAATCTGTCTCTTCCCTCCCTTAGGAGAAACTGAGTGCTAGGTGGTCTCTCCCAGATCATATGGTGCTATGCCAAAGGCAAAGAATGAAATGAGGTGTCCCGAATCTGCCTGCTAGCCTTTGGTGAGTCTGGTTTCATGTTCATCCAATGTGCAGAAGCATATAATTTAGTTTCTGGATTTCACACCAATGTAATTTATCCATGAGTTGTTGATGTAACTCCTGGATGTTTTATTTCTTGATAATCATTTAAGAAATAAGAATTTATGGGTCATAGATTGGGAAGATTAATATTTACTATTTACATTAATTTTATTTGGTTTTTAAACATTACACCAGGTTCTAGAATCTCTGGATAGAAATAAAAAATTGGATATTTGTAAAAGTTGAAAATTTCTGAGATTTTGTGGATATTTTAACAGTTTAGCTGTTGTTCACTTCATGTACTAGTGGTAAAAGAGAATGCAGAAGGAAATATAGACAAGGAAAGAAAGAAAGAAAAAGAAGAGAAAGCAGTGAAAGTGAATTTCTATGGGTACAGAAAATTAAAAATAACTGAGAGCTTATATATAAACTTGGTAGTATAGGATAAATTTAGAAGGGGTCAGTGGGTGCTATGCTAATTCATTTAGACATTTTTTGTAAGACATTTTATTATTATTTGTTTATATTACACATGCATCATTTTATATCAGAAAAAAACTGAATTTGTATTTTTTTAAATATGTGGGAAGTAAACCATGAACATGATTCACACTTTCTAAGTGATACACAAATATGAACAATAAAGAATTTTGATATCTGGTGTGAAAAAAATTGACTTCTTGCATCTACTTGTAGAAATAAAAACACAAGTAGATAAACAGAGAGACTCAAATATTAACAGTGATATTTTACCTCTATATTATTATTATTATTAATATTATTATTATTATTATTATATTTTCACTGAGCATTTGTATGGTGATGAATGCTGGGAAGAGATAGCTGCCTATTTTCATAATTCATTAAACTGAATTCTGATTGGAGTACTCCATAGCCCACCTCTGTGATACTGGGAAAGAGGAACTTTCTCGCCATGTTTCCCTGATGCCTATTTCCTCAGACTTCCATTCCAGGTTAGCCATTTGTCTTCTGTTTTCCATCTCTTAAAAAATAAAAATATGTGATGCTTTTATATTTGCATTCTTTTATTTCTGAAGAACATAACTTTTACAATTCACTGGCCATTCTCATTTTTTTTTTAAGAGGGCAGTGTCACTGGCCCTCATATATGGGATCCAAACCAGCATCGCTGGCATCCCAATCTAGCTCTTAACCACTGTGCCATTTGGCCCGCCCACCATTGTCTTTTCTTTTCTTTTTTCTTTTAGATTTTTTTTAAATTGGGGAATTGGGGGAGGAGAACAGCGTTGGGGAATCGGGGAAGGGGAACAGACAAGTTGCTGTCTTTTTTTTGTTCTTCAATCTAGTTGTGGAGGACGTTGCTTCACTCGCTCATGTTGATATCGTCATTCCATTCTTCCCGAATGAGGCAGATAGGTAGCCGGCCTCTGGATGGTCACTCATTGTGGCTATTGGCAGCTCACGCTGGCTGCCGGCCACTCACTATGGCAGCACACTGCAGCAGGGGCTGCAGCCTACACCACCACCGGGGCTCACACAGCCCAGCTCCAGGTGGAGCTGTTGTTAGCTGTAGAGGGCAGTGTCACTGGCCCTCATATGTGGGATCCGAACCAGGGCCGCTGGCATCCCAAAACTAGCTCTTAACCAATCCGCCACTCGGCCGCCCCCCATTGTCTTTTTAATGTTTCCTTATTTGGGAATTGAGGGTATACAATGAATCACATTTTGCCTCCCCATGCAGCTGTGAAAAAGTTTAGATAAACATCTAAGTATTTAACTGCTGACAATTTAAGTGCTAACAAATGGAGAACAGCATTTCCAGACTGGAATCTATGATGCTCTCCTGGATCGTGGGCACCATATATTACTAGAAATAACCTTGGACATTTTGACACCTTTATTTATGCTTGACATTCCTGATGAAACACAGTGCATGTTTGTGGAACTTAATCCACCCTTGCATTGAAGAGATGTTGATATTTGTCTTTTTGTCAGAAAAGTAGTGGGGAAGCAGGCTAAGGAAAATGTTTACACCCACAAACTGTATAAGTAGCAGAGCCACATTGCAAACTCAGATAATTTAGTGAATGATCCTCTGGTTGGAAATAGTAAAACTACCTCAGTATTTTACATCCATGAAAAAACTATAGCAGCTGGAATGTGGACCATAATATCTCCCTTGTTTACTGCCTCACAGATAAACTGTTGCATACTGTCCTTCACGTATATACAAGTGTGCCTGTGTCCCACCTGGCCTATTTCAGTGTGTCGCAAGAAGAGGGTCACAGCTTCTTGCATAAGAGACCCCAGGATTAATGACAAAGAGGATTTTCTCTTTGCTTCTTAATTCTGAGATGAACTGCATCATAGAGCAGTTGTGCCCCTCTAAGCTGAATACCTATGTGTGACAGAAGCCGTCTATATATGACTACACTGATAACTTTGTGTGCTCCTTGTCCATACTCATTAAATTCCTTTTTAAATTTCTTAATCTATCATATCTTATGAGTCATATAGCTAAACTTCCTTATCCACTGACAGTGTGTAGATTCCAGCACTGATTGAGGAAAGCATATTCCAAAATGTCACTGACTGAAATTCATTGAACAGTAACTGCCAACACGGGGCAGTCTGTGGGAGTTCAATCTCTCAACAGGACTCTTTTACTTCTTCCTATTATCTTCATCTATGATTTTGCATATATTGATCTGTTTGTTTTGGCTCAGACATTAACTCCATGTGAGACTTGCCTTCCTCTGTATGTGGAGGGTTTGATATCTCTGCCTTCACCTACTATGATGTTTATTCAAAGTATCCTGAGGGTTCATGGGCATTCCACCCACATATGCAGACTTACCGTCATGACAGCCTTATTACAAGAGTATCTCGGGCTGGCTGAGTGGCACGGTGGTTAAGTGCTGGCTTGGGAAGCCAGCAGTCCTGGTTCAGGTCCCACATATGAGGGCCAGTGACACGGCCCTCAAAAAAAAAAGAGTATCTATGATCACAATGTATTGTTATCAAAGGAAAAAAAACCCTTTCCCATATATTGCTTTTGCCCTTGTGTTCTGTATAGAGTCATCACAATGTCAGGTTCTGACATCTTTTCTTCTTCCTTCATTCAATTGTAGCAATGTGAGTCACATGTGAAACTTTGAGGTCTGGTATGATCCTGATGCTCTAATGATAAATGTAATGTGTCATCAGAAATATATATTCATCTAGTGGCTCAAGAGCCTGGGGAATTTCTTCTCGCCTGGGGTTGTGGTGACTTATGCCTGGAGGGTGAGGTAATAAACCAGTGTTAGGAACTGACAGGACCTTCTGTGCATCAGGGTCTGCTACCAGAAATACCCGTGACACAACTTTAGTAACACTGAGTGTGTGTTTCTACTGGCCAATGGAGGCAAACAGTGCGAGCCCTCTTGACATGGAAGTCAGTCCTGAGACACTCAGTGAAGGGCATCTCTGATGCCTCCTCCCTATCATTGAGTACAGGGGCCAAGTGTGGGAACTGAGTATTGGAGGTAATTTTGGAGGCTTGTGGATGTTGGCATCCCTTCAGGACCACGCATGCGGTATTGTCCATTCTAAGTTCATCCTCACAGAGGGTCTGATGG
Organism: Aselliscus stoliczkanus; assembly: GCA_033961575.1. NCBI lineage: Eukaryota > Metazoa > Chordata > Mammalia > Chiroptera > Hipposideridae > Aselliscus > Aselliscus stoliczkanus. The sequence goes on along the minus strand of CM066737.1, from coordinate 54,231,694 downwards.
GAATCTGAGCCTATAAACAGTCCTAAACTGTCTCCATTACCATTATTTGAAAAGTTTGTTCCATGAAATGCTTACTATGTATTGGTTGCTAGTGTGTTCCTTAATGTGATTTTGTTCATTTATTAGTTGGAGTGGCTGACTTACCTCTCAGCTATGAATCTGACTCTGATAGTGAATGTATATACCCCAGTTTCCATACAGTGCAACACTAATGCAGGAAATATGGTAACATTTTGTTTTTTATGACAACTTTCTATGCTACATCTCTATCGATAGATTTGACAGAATTATAATTAGAAGAGGTGGAAGAACTGCATCAATTACAGTCCTCTTGAAAGTGTATCGTCATAGTGCATTTATGCATCACTGTGTTTAGGGGTTGAAGAATTGGAATATTAGGATGCTTGACGTTTCTCATTTTAAGGGAAACACACTGGCAGTTCTTGCTAAGAGGACCATGAATAGGCTCAGTCACCAGCTGGTGGTTTTCCTTTCTTGAGTCTGTGAACTAAGACGATAGTACCCCTGTGCTAAATGGACAATTTGATATCTATTTCATAAAGCAGAGGTCTCTGTACTTTCCTAGGCATTCATCATTATATAATAAAGCTTTTTTCTAGTATTTCAAAGATGTCCCATATGACATTTTACATTTACGTAGAATAATAATCATTTTCACACTTTAGAAAGACACACAAACTTGAGATTATAAAACAGGAGTTGGCAGTTATTTTCGACAAAATGGCAGATATTAGTTACCCTATATCTTTCTAGCTATATAAGTCTCTATCCCAATTACTCAACTCTGCCACTGTAAAAGGAAAGCAGCAGTAGATATCAAGATAAAAAATGAGGGTAGCTTTGTCCAATATAATTGATTTTTTTTAAGTTAGCAGACCAAGTACAGCTATCAGGCTTTAGTTTCCTGATCCCTGTTATAAAAGATTACATTTTAAATGTTTGGAAAAATCTAATGGTTTCTTTGTGGGCTCAATACCTAATCATCTTTCTTACCATCTACATAGCTGAACACTACTTTGGAAACCAGTTATCTCAAGGAATATTCATGTCTTTTCCCACCGGTAATCTAATCTCAATATGATATCCCTTTACCTGCTACATAAAGCACAAGTCCTTTAGCAAGACCTTTTTTTTTTTTTTGCTAGTAGATATTGTTGATGATGCAGTTAGTAACTCATTCTATTAATTATATTTTGAAAGAGATGCATAGTCTCTTCAGTACTTCTTGTTGATGTCCTTGTATGAAATATGCTTTAAGAGGAAGCAGATGATAGATAGGGATATCTGAATCTCTCAATTAACATTCCTTAGGATGTGCATAGGTGCTATGGTCAAGTCTCTGAGAATCTTGTTTGTCCTTTACTACCTGTTTAGGTCTGATCATGGAGAATGCCACAAGAAAACAGGAAAGCAAGAGGAGAGGAGAGAGACGCAGGTCGCATTTCCCTTCTGATTCCATTTGCTACCAGTGTAATCCCAACGAAGACCTTTAACTCAGCAGTGTCATGTAATTTTTAGAGGGGCAGGAAGAACCATTTGCAAATTTTCTTCTAATTCCATAGACGTTGGATACCAAACCTCCTCAGAAAAATATGCTAAGTATCACTAGCTATTTGGGAAATTCAAATTAAAGCTACAGTGTCATACCACTTTACACCTATTAGAATACCTAATATCCAAAAAACAAAACAAAACAGAACAGGAGATATCAAGCTTTGGTAAGAATGTGGAGAAATTGGAATCTTCATGTACTAAAAGTGGGAATAAAAACTGTTATAAAAAACAGTATAGTGGAACATCAAAAAATTAAAAACAGGGGGCTGGCCGAGTGGCTCAATTGGTTAAGGGTTGGCTTAGAGAGTGTGCTCTAAGCAACAGGGCCACCGGTTAGATTCCCACATGGGCCAGTAAATGCTGCACCCTAGTTGAGCTGTCTCTGAGCTTCCAACAGGTGGCAGGATGGCTCAGCTTGTGTAACAACAAGATTGCCTGTTCAATGGTGGACTATGCCCAACCGCAACTAACACTGAACTCAGTACCTGGAGCTGAGCTGCTGCCCAGATAGCTCAATAGATAGGGCATACACTCTTAACAACAAGGCTGCTGGTTCGACTCCCACATGGGATTGTGGCTACACCCACCCACAACTAAGTTTGAAGACAGCATTTTGAGCTTAGAGGCCACGACCTGTCAATGGGCAGCCAGATGGCAACTGGCGCCCTCCACAACAAAGATTGCAGAACAACTTGGCTGGTCCCCTTCCCCAATTTCCCAACACTGTTTCCCTCCCCCAATTCCCCAATAAAATCTTTAAAAAAAAATTAAAAACATAGCTCATGTAAGGGACTTGGGCAAATATTTGTAGACCCTTGTTAGTAGCAACATTACTGATAATAGTCCAAATGTGGAAATAACCCATATATATTGTGAGATGAATTAATAAACTTCATACAATGAAAAACTATCCAGCCATAAATAGAAAGATTCTGACACATGCTACAACAGTGCTGGATCTTGTAGATATTATGCTAAGTGAATTAAGCCAGTCAGAAAAGGAGCTATAATGTATGATTCCAATTTTATGAGTACTAGAGTATCTCAGATTCATTTAGCAGTCAAATTCATAGAAATAGATAAGAAAATGGTAGTTTCCAGGGGTTGGGTAGAGGATGGAATGCAGAGTTATTATTTAATAGGTACACAGTTTCAATTTGGGAAGATGGAAAAAAAATTCTGGAAATGGTTGGTGGTAATTTTTGTGCAACTGTATGAGTGTTCTTAATGTCACTGAACTACACACTTAAAGATGGTAAATTTTATCACAATTAAAAATAAAAGATTGCTTGAGGCACAGGCCTTCCGCTAGGACCTGCATATCTTCATTCCTATATTGTGGTTTAAAATAGTTGTTGTTTCACAACACCAAATATGTAACTACTATCATCGAAAGAGGTAACTGTAGAGCAAGAAGAAAATCAATTGTACTACAAAATCCCAACATAAACTGATTACAGAAACATGTTTAGTAAAACAGGAACAGTTTTACCCAATATGAAGCAGATCATAGCAGGTCTTGATTCTCACTCCAACTGCTGTCCAGCAGAGTATTTACCTTGCTTAGCACTTTTGAACTGCACTGCTCTTCCAGTGCTCAAATGGAATCAGTGTAGTAATTCGGGTACGGTGCACCTAATGTCAATCTATAAAATATGGTGCAGGTAGGAGATAAAACTTATTAAATGGGTTTGATTAATAATTTTCTCCACCCCAACTCTAGAATGTTAATGTTATTCTGAAAGAGAAATGATAATCTCATTCATATTGTATATGTGTTTATATTTCTCCTTTTGCTATTTCTCAAAATATATCCATGTTACTGCAAATTGGTATAGCCCCTAAGGAAAATGGTATGAAGATTCCTAAAAAAGCTAAAAATAGATCTACCATATGACACAGCAATCCCACTTCTGGGCATTTATCCAAAGAAAAAGAAAACACTAATTGGAAAAGATATATGCCGCTCTATGTTCAGCATTATTTATAAAAGCCAAGGTATGGAAAAACCTCAGTGTCCTTCAATAGATGAATGGATAAAGAAAATGTGAATATATATATTCAGCAATTAAAAAGAATCAAATCTTGCCATTTATGACAATATGGATGGATCTAGAGGCTATTATGCTAAGAGAAATAAGTCAGGCAGAAAAAGACAAATGCTGCGTGGCTTCACTTATATGTGAACTCTAAAATAACAAACTGAGGGCTGGCCAAGTGGCATGGTGGTTAAGCGCTGGCTTGGGTCCCACATATGAGGGCCAGTGACACTGCCCTCAAATAAATAAATAAATAAATAAATAAATAAATAAATAAATAAAATAAAATAACAAACTGGATGAACAGTTGTTGGGTCAAGATGGCAGAGTAAATAAATGTTGTGCTTACCTTCTCTCATGAACACATCAAAATTACAACTAGATGGGAAGCCAGCGGCCCCGGTTCAGGTCCCACATATGAGGGCCAGTGACACTGCCCTCAAAAAAAAAAATTACAACTAGATTACAGAACAACCATCATTGAGAATTTTCTGAACTCTTGCTGAACCGAAGCCCTATGACTAAGGACATACAGAAGAATCCACTTCAAGACTGGTAGGAGGGGAAGAGATGTAGGAGGGCTGATCTCACACCTGTGTTTGACCATTAAAAATCGTGAGGAATATTTTGGCTGTGGAGGTCCCCCCAGGGGGAGCAAGGTTTCCCATCCCCGGAGTAGGATCCCCAGTCCAGTGTTTCAGTGCCAGGAAGAAAAGTCCCCATAACTTCTGGCTGTGAAAACCAGTGGACATTGTGGCTAAGTGAGATGAGAGCAGCTGGAATCCCAGGAGTTCCTCTTAAAGGGCATGTGCATGGACTTACTCACGACAGACTCACTTATTCTGTGCTTTAGTGGGGCAGAAGCTCAAAAGGTGATTGGGACATATGTGGAAGAACTAACTTATCTAGCTTCAGGATGAGGGCTGGAGGAGCAGCTTTCTCCCAGTTGGAGGAGCTGGCAGAAGCTATTGTTTCTTTGTTGAGCCCTCCCCCTTCCTGGCATGCAGACATGGGCAGCCACCATATCTCAGCCTCCATAAACCTGACTGAAACCATTGGCTCCACCCAGATGATTCTGAGACCACACCCCACCCAACTTTTGGGAGCTCTAAAGTGCTCCCAGTGGTTTTTTTCGTACAAACTGCCTGCTTTGGCTCATGCTGCAGAATTTCCTAAAGTCTCTTAATGGTTCACAAAACCCAAACAAGCAGCATGTGGCTTTAGCATGTCCTGTTCCTCTGGCTGAGCAGCCCTAAACCTGGCACTAGTAGCAGCTGGTCCTTGGTTCATGGCTTGACCTCCAAGGCATCTCCAAACACAGTGCTGGTGGTATCCAGCTGCAGATTGCTTTGTGATTATGCCAGGTAACCCAGTCAGGGCACAGTTTGCAGCTCGCTACACTTGGCCTGCAGTAAGTCCCCTCCCAGGTGGCACTGGGTCTGGCACACCCAGTGGACAGCTTCAAACAGAGCTGGAGCATCACCTGGCCACCTCCAAGGACAACACACCCAAAACGCACACTTGGAAGGTACCAGAGCTCTGATAATGTGAATCCTGTTCCATAGTGTCAGCCCCTCCACAACAGCTCCTTCACAGTACTCATGGGCAGTCCTCACATCCAATAAGCCTGAGGGTAACTCCCTCCCACTGATGTGCGAACAGCAACCAAAGCTCAACTACAACAGGAGGATAGACACAACCCACAAAGGACACACTTGAAGCACATGGCTCTGGTGACCAGGGAGACTGCATGACTGGGTCCCACAGGACACCTACTAAGACTGGGAGATATCACAGCCCTACCTAATACATAGAAACAAACACAGTCAGGCAGCCAAAACGGAGAGACAAAGAAACATGTTCCAAATAGAAGAACAGAACAAAGCTCCAGAAAAAGAACTAAACAAAATGGAGACAAACAATCTACCAGATGCAGAGTTCAAACAATGGGTATAAGGATGCTCAATGATCTCAGGGAGAACTTCAACAGAGATAGGAAACACAAAAATGGAGATAGAACACATAAAGAAAAACCAGTCAGAAATAAAGAATACATTGTATACCAACTATATTTAAATTTTAAAAATTCCATGTTATGTTACTGAGTTTATGTTACTCCATTCCTATTTTAAAGCAATGCAAACTATTGTTTTCATGATAACATCCTTTTTGGACACATAGATTTGATAGTAGTGTGTGTGTGTGTGTGTGTGTGTGTGTGTGTGTGTGTGAAAGAGAGAGAGAGAGAGAGAGAGAGAGAGAGAGAGAGAGAGAGAGAGAGAGAGATTATATATGCTTGTGTGTATAAAACCAAACAGGGGTCTTTGATGTTAATGTATTTTTTTCCTAAATGACATTAAAAGGAGTTTATAGAGAATATAAAATTTATAGAAAGATATACAGAGAAAATAGCACATTATAAACATTCACTGTTAATACAACAGTGCATGTGCTTCTAACACATTTTCTATGTATTTGTACACACTTGTATATGTATATATTACATAAAACTGTATATCTCACCAGCATATTTGAACACCTTGTCATGTAAATAAGTATTTTCAACATCATTTTTTTGTGAATCTATTTTAGAAAGATTTCTTCAGTGTTACCAAAATGTACTTTTAAAAATTTCAAGTGATACAGAAATGAACAATGTGAAAGATGAAATTATTCTCTCAGTCTCTTTCTTGCCACTTTCCCTCTCAGATATACTGTGTTAATGGGATGGCATATATTTTTCCAGGTTTCTGTATACATTGTAGAAATATGTATTATAATTCACTTGTGTATTTTAGCTCATGCATTTCTGACTTCAAATTTTGTTTCATAATATAAAAATTATTCCCATAATAAATGTATATATATGCATGTTTGTTTATACATACTTGTATATATAATATGTAATGGTATTTAAATATATATAGTTTTACAATAATCTGCTCAGTAATTTTTCTTGGATGGGGTGCATGCTCATACAGGTTCTGAGGCCTCTGTTTTAGAGAACTCAGAATCAAATCTGCTCTCAAACTACAGGAGTCATCTGAGGACAGAGAAAAACAGGGAGAGGAAAAACTGGTGACTCAGTCACTTCAGTCTCCCCTCAGCAGGACTTGTAAGGTTTTTCCACAAAAATCAGAATGATCAGCCCTCAAGCAAATATCTCCTATACTCTAACTTCTGTTCTATGGCATTTGCACTTTAGTTAAAGAATGAAGATATTAAATGCAAATTAATTTTATTTCTCCTATAAACAGCCATGTTTTTGGAGAGCTCTATTTTGGAAGCTCTATTTTGTTAACTGTTTTCTCCAGAGAGAGATTAAATAACCTTTAAATTAAAAAAAGATGAACAATCTTCAGCAAGGAATTCTCTGAAAATGAGGATACTTTTCCTTATATAAACCCCATCACAATATTATCTGGAGGAAATGATTAATTTTATCTCATCTTTACCCCAGTGTCCTTTCCCTACAATTATTAGCTATTCAGTAGATTTTCTTGTGAGCTCTAGGCTTTATAATTTTTAAAGCCTTGAAAAAAAAAGTAGTTTTCATAAAATATGAGTTGGAAGTTCCCATTATCATAATAAAGGCATAGTCTGTAAAATTACTTTTATAAGGAACATACATTCTTGCCTATTATTGAACTTCTGCATCTCCAGATTAATTTTAGCATAAAATTTCACATGTACTTGTTTTTGTTTGTTTGTTTGTTGTTTTGTTTTGTTTTTAGCTGTGCCATCCTGCCACCTGTTGGCAGGTCAGCGGCAGCTGAGCTCAGGCTGGGCATCAAACTGCTGTTGCACAGAGCTCAGCTCACACTTTTGAGTGAGCTCTTAACCAAACATGCAACTTGTTTTTTAATTTTATTTTTTATATTAGTTTCAGGTGTGCAAAACAACATAATGATTAGACATTTATACCCCTCACAAAGTGATAAACATGTAAACAAGTCTACTAACCCTCTGAAATCATATATAGCTGTTACAATAATATTGACGACTATATTCCCTATATTCCTGTACTTTACATCCTGTGAATATATCTATATATATATATATATATATCTCTATATATCTATATATCTATCTTTATTCTCACAGGAATATATATATATATAGCCGAATCTATATATATATATATAGATAAATATATATATATATATATATATATTTAGCTGAGCCATCCTGCCACCTGTTGGCAGCTCAACGGCAACTCAGCTTGGGCTGGCATTGAACCGCCGTTGCTCAGAGCTCAGCTCGCACTCTTGAGCGAGCTCTTAACCAACTGAGCCACTAGGCCGGCCCTTTTTTTTTTTTTTGCATTCAATATTATTCTACTTCAGCTTCAGGTGTACAGTGCAGTGGTTACATGTACTTTTCAAAAAGCTCCTAAGTAACATTTCATTAGGTGATCAGTGAGATTTTAGAATATTTGGGTAAGAATTTCCATCTTAAATTTTTTTGTCTTATGCTGTTCACTATATTTCTTCAGAGGGGTCATGCTTAATTTTAGGAGGGTTATTTTTTGTACATAGCATTTAATAGTAACTATTATAAATTGAAGACTACAAAATTGGACTCTGTTTGCTAATTAAGAATGAAAATTAGACTTATTTCTCATTTTCCAAATTTTATCATAGGACCATAAATATGCATATACACATTCAACTTACCAATGTCTCAGTAATGAAAATCTGACTCCAACAGTACCTATAAAAACAGCCACAAAACATATTCTTCAAGTGCATACCTTACAATACCATCTTCTACTTAGAAAAGGAAAAACATGAGCATTTCAGAAAAAATACTACATAAAATTCATAGTTTATCTTTAGGGCATTATTCTAAGACAAGGATGAATATCTTTCAAAGTCCATTCCTTTACAAAATTCAAGTCATTTCTCCGGTCCAGTGGGCCAACTTTCCTCAAGGATGCTCTTTCTTTTAACCCATCAGTCCTTATTACCCTGTCACAGGAAAGGTATCCAGTATCCTCTATAATTGTAATAGTATCAAGCATAGTATTTTGATTCAAAAGGTCAAGGGTAGTTTCTTCTTTCCCTGATGGTAAGACTTCCATAATTACTAATATCAAGTGAGGGAATTAGGTGTGTATTTTTTTTTGAGGACAGTGTTACTGGCCCTCATATGTGGGACCGAACCAGGGCCGCTGGCTTCCCAAGCCAGCGCTTAACCACCGTGCCACTCGGCCGGCCCATAGGTGTATATTTTAGAACCTAGTGAGTTTCCTGTGTTATGTGCAAGAATAAAGAGTTGCCCATGTTCACAAGATTAGCCATTACACTGTAGTTCACCATAACAACAGTGACAAAATTGGATATAAGTAAAATGATATCCATGGGACAGAATAAAAATTGGTAGTCTAAGTCAACAAGGATATGTTATTTATCAATTAAAAAGACTGAAGCAGATCTAAATGTACTGACATTGAAGAAAATTTGGGTCAATATAATCAGGTTTGGGCCGGCCGATGGGCACGTTGGTTAAGTATTGGTTTGGGACACCAGATCTGAGCAGAAAGGCTACGGTTCAGATCCCACATGAGGTCCAGAGACACTGTGCCCCCTACAGCTACGATGGTGAACAACAGCTCGACCTGGAGCTGGGCTGCCGTGAGTCGCCAGAGATGGTGTGGGCTGCAGTGAGGCTGGCGTGCAGCGGGCGTGAGCTTTTGTGAACTGCTGTGAGCCACTGTGAACAGCCATCCAATGGCAGGTAAGTGACTGCCTCACCCGGGGTAAAGCGCAATGATAATACCAATATGGGCCAGTGAAGCGACGTCATCCACAACTAAATTGAAGAACAAAAGAGCAGCAACTTGTCTGTTCCCTTTCCCTGATTCCCTAACGCTGTTCCACTCCCCCAAAATACACATGCATGTGGAGAACAATAATATATATATACTTATATTAGGATAAATATGGAATAATATATTGAATGGTAAACAGAAATCTCATAACATGGTTACACATGAAACGAGAGAGTTACAATGGTGGAAGTGAATGGTAAAAGTAGACTTGAGGGCCGGCCGAGTGGCGCGGTGGTTAAGCACTGGTTTGGGAAGCCAGCGGCCCTGGTTTGGGTCCCACATATGAGGGCCAGTGACACTGCCCTCAAAAAAAGTAGACTTGATTTTCCTTATCATATTATAAAAGATTATACAGAACATGCATTTATATGTACATATGCACCTAGATATAACTCTAGAGACTTTAAGGAGATATGAAATGAAATATCAGATATAGGTGAATAAAAAGAAAGCAACCATAGAAAAATGGTACCATACAAAGAGAATGCAAGGAAAATATCTTTGAAAAGTTCTTAGGATGATATTTTATATTGATCAAAGTAAATATTAATTATTAACTTTATATACCTAACCATATGAGAGATATGCGAGGAATTCCAGAAGAGAGCTTGGGAAAGCAAAAATATTTGAAGAAACAATAGCTGAGAATTTTCCAAAATAATGGACAATATCAAGTGGAATATCCAAGATATGATAATAAAAACCCAAACATAACATTCACATATGCACAAAAACGGACTGACTGACACACACACACACACACACACACACACACACACACACACACACACACACCCCTACTCCAGTTACATAAAACACCTAGAAAACAAAGCCAAAAGGGGAACTTAGAAGAGAAGTGACAAAACCAAAAATGATTACAAAGCAGGGGACCTCTCTTTTTTTTTCTTTTTTAATCAGGGTGAATTTGACAGAATTGTGTTTAGGCTGAAAATGGCATAAAGGCAACGATGTGGAGATAGCAATGGTAGGAAGGAGCTAGGACTCCTAGGTCTGGGAAAACCAAGTGAAGATATAGCAGTTTGAGAACCTATAAGCTTAGAGGAAGGGTCTTTCAGAGCCAGGACACCAAAGAAAGGAGTCCAGGATTCCAAAGAAAAGGGGCTGGCTACCCAACTATAATATTGGTAGAAGTGGTTTTTAAGGAAAATCAGAGAAGGGACCCCTGAAATCTCAGACACCTACCTCTGATGATGGTGACCTGATCACAGCTCATGCCAGAGCATCACGTTCTCAGAGTAGGCCATCCTCAAATGTGAGACCCATAACTCAGGGCAGTGGGTGGGGAGAGAGAGAGAGAGAGAGAGAGAGAGAGAGAGAGAGAGAGAGAGAGAGAGAGAGAGAGAGAGAGAGAGTGCGAGAGAGAGAGAGAGAGAGAGAGAGAGAGAGAGAGAGAGAGAGAGAGTGAGTTAGTTCACCAGTATGCTGGTGCTAGGCTTTTTGAGGGGATACGATATGGAGACACCTTGAAGTTTGGACCAAAACTATATTTTGGACATTCTGCCCTTGCTGAAATCATATGGCCTTGTTTTTGTGTAGTGACTTTGTTCAGGTGACACTGAGGGAAAGAGAACCAAGAGGGAAGCACATTCAGGTTTTCCTTCCTGCACACTACTTGTCTCACTTTGGTGAACCTGACTGGCAGAGCCTACCAGGGAGCAGGTCGGTAAAGGCAAAACGGGCTTGGCAGACTCCCAGTCACAGCACCATGGAAGAGGTATAGGATATGGAGCCAAAAGATTTTGATATTTTTTACCTAGCACCTGCTTCTTCCTAAAGCACATACCCTGACAAAGACTGCAACAGTAAGTCTTTTAGATGCTATGCATTTCTTTTGAAACATAATAAATACCGAAATAACTATAACATCAACAACATCCACTTTCCAAAATGCAAATCCAAAAATCAGAACCTTTGTGCAGAAGCTCATATTTTATGCTTATATAGCAAACAAACCAAGAGCCACTTACAGATTCCAGTTAGTGGTTTGATGGTTCATTTACTACGAATAAAGAGAATATTGAGAATGTTTATTAATTTGTGTGTCAGCTGCGCACAGTGAGCACAATGTCTTAAGTGCCACCTGCTGACCAGAGTGGTGGCTTTGGACATTTGTGTAGCATATAACAACAACAACAACAACAACAAAACACTTCTAGTGAGGAATTCTCTTAAAATGTGAACACTTCTCTTAATACCTCCCTACCTGAAAAACATGTCAAAGGCTCAGAAATAAGCACAAGAAAGTACTGGGGCCTTACAGTGGAAAGTTGGGCATTGGCTAGTGGGCCCTCCAGGGATTAGCTCTTTCAATAGAGGTATGACCTTTTCATCATCTTTGATGATTGATTAGACTACTTTACCAATCTTTAAGCAACAGAAGCTGACATGTAGAATACTGATAGTAATGCCATTGTTTCCTATCCATAGCAATGCAAATGATTCCTATTCTTATTAATGCGTACACAAGTTATCTTATAAAAAGCAATATTGAAATCTTAAATTCTTATTTAAAAAGTGTTTAATAGTTTAGTTGTCCCCTTATTAATTACTGAGATAAATAATAATTTGGGTAAGTATTCATTTAATGATAGCATGGAGTCTCACCATAACAGAGCAGTGTATAAGATTTGGTGCCAAACGAGAGACTTAGATATCCTTTACCCAGCATAATATCTACTTCTATCTAAAGGACATAGCCTGATGACAAATGAACAGTAAGGCCTTTAGTTGCTATGACTTTCTTTTGAAACATAATAAATACAGAAATAATGTAACATCGGCAACATCTACTTCCTAAACAACAAAAACAAAAATCAGATCCTTTGTTAAGGAGCTCATACCTTATGCTTATATAATAAATGACGAGCCATTTACAGATTTTAATCAGTGGTATGATGACAGTAAATTTGTCTTTTAAAGATAAAATCTCCCTTAATCCATCTGTCAGTGTCATCACCCAAGGTTTGTGGGTGTGGTTTCAGCAGTAAGATGCCCACGGTAAAGAAGGCATGTGGAGCCAATTTGAGGAGGAACCAGCGTCTTTAACCAACAATAGCAACCATTATATAGAGGTTTTCGGGAGGAGAATGCACGGAGTGCATATGCTCCCTCTTGCAGGTGCAAAGCATGTTTAACCAAAAGGGCTTATGTAACTGGAGCCTGTCTCCTATGCATTGGGCTCCAAAGTCAAGGCCATCTGGCTAGGGGTTGGGTTCCGTGTGTCAGCTTGTACAAAGCTGGACATTCCCAGTCCCCATCCCAGGACCTCTGTGGTGTGTGCCTCAAGGTTCATCAGCTAGGGGTCAGGGTCCGAGTGTTGGCCTGCACACAGCTGGGCATTCCAGGACCCCATCCCAGGACCTCCATGGCACGCTCCTGAACGTGCCTGGGCCCTGTCAGTCAACTACTCAAAGTGAGCACTATATCAACCCTCAAATTCCACAAAATTACATTAGAGCTTCCAATCATACTCATTTTATCTCATCATATGTTGGCTTCAAATTATCTCTCCCAAAATGGACACATGATGAATTCTTACTAGCAGTAGATATAAAATGATTAAAGTACATCGTTAAGGATACAAGCAAAAAACTTTTTTAAACAGAGATGTAAGTTCAGAAATATTTTGAGACTTCTGCTTTAGAGAACTCAGATCACAATACCTTCATACAACAGGTGTCATCTTAGAACACAAAGAAATGTGACTCATCACCTCAGGGTCTTTTCAGTAAGAACTTTCAGTCTTTAATAAAACAGTAAGAAAAAGGGCTTATATCTCCTAATCCCCAAGTAAATACCTCACCTTCCCAAAACACACAAACACACACACACACACACACACACACACACACACACACACACACTCACAGTATCTCACAGTGACAGTAGAAACTTACTAGGCTGCATATTTTTGCTGCTGGTCCACCCTTCCAACCTTTAAATATCCCTATTAAATATTTCTTCCTCCAGGATAAAATGGCATATCTTAGTTGCCATGGAAACCAGAATGTCATCAAAATGTTCTTGATGTTAGCTTTCTAAGGAAACCAGTAAATGCACATACATCCTCAGAAGCAGAGTGTTGTTTTTGATCTCAGTCACTTATACCATGCCCACTCTAATGAATGAATGAATGAAACAATAGAGATAATACCTGAAGTTCTCCATGCAATAAGTATTTAGAAAATGGGAACTTTTTACACGGGGATTAATGAGGAAGTAATCAGGGGATAAGAAGCACATTTCCCTTTTTAGAGATACAGATTCATATTCCAGTTTCTGTAACAAAACACTTTTCAGCCTCCCATAGCTCAAGAGACCAGATGCATTTCTGCAAATGGAAGCTGTAGATTGCTGGTCACTTAAAAATGACCTGCAGATGATAAAGTGTCTGGATGTCAGAGGAAGACAAACTAGAAAATCAGGTTTTGTCACAGTCAAAGGAAGCTGAGCCTACACTTGGACAAATGTGTCTTATTAGAGTTGCAAAGACAAAATGTTTGCTGAGAAGAGAAACAACTCTCACAAAGTATCCGAAGGCAACAGGGTGATAAAACTAAATATCTCACATATAGAAATCGGCTCTGACCAGGTAAAGCCGAAGCCTCACTGCCAGTGAATATTATATGTAGAGGTAGGTTTCTTGCAACCATGTTAAGATTTTAAACAATTCAGTAAGGTTGGTAAAGACTGAACAAAGTTACCATCAGGGTCATACAAGCATACACAAGTCCTATCACATACAGCCATTCACATTACAGAAACAGAGCTGCACCATGATGCAGCACTTTCTCCTATAATAAGCTTAGAGGCAATGCCTGTGTGGTCAGTCCTGGGTAGTAGCATGCATGAAATAGGCCTTCAGGTGAGGAGCCTTGCACTTCTGATTTCCAACATTTCCAGATTCCATAGTTTACCCCCTCTCCCGCACACACACACACCATGGCCTGCTATTTTAGCCACCAATATGATGTTTGTGAATGCTAAATTGTCATGTGATGCAGAAAATCAAACTCTTGTGTTCTGGTCTGAGCCAGGTCCAGCATATCACTGGATCTGTGGATTCTAAAGCAAAAAAATAAATAAATAAAAGCAATCCCAGTCTAAATAGGATCCACAAGAGAAGTTTAGGCTGGATTAGAGATACACCAGAGTGCAAACTATGAAAGATTACAACAGGTTCTTAGAGCCCAGGAAATGGAGAGAGTTATCAAGACCCACAACCTACCTTATCATGTTTCTCAGGGGAGGGGATAAATAGTTTTAAATCAGACTTTCAGAAAAACAGATGAGGACTTGAGTCTCAACTCTGCCACTCATCAACCATGTGACTTTCAGCATGCTGCTTAACCACTCTGATCCTTAGTCTCAATTTTGGTGAAATAATTTCCCTACCTTCAAAAAGGTTGATCAAAGGTCACTATAGAAAATGGAAACTTTTGTTTTAAACAAACAGGGTTATTTTACATATAGGATGAGCTTTTTATTTTTATTTTTATTTTGGGGGGAACTGCGGGGGAAAAGCGTTGGAACTGGGGAAGGGGAACAGACAAGTTGCTGTTCTTTTGTTCTTCCATCTAGTTGTGGAGGGCATCGCTTCACTGGCCCATGGTGGTATTATCACTGTGCTCTTTCCCGGTGAGGAAGTCGCTCACAGGCCATTGGATGGCCACTCACGGCAGCTCACGGCAGCTCATGAAAGCTCACGCCAACTGCCGGCCAGCCCAACTGCAGCATACGCCATCTCCAGTGAATTACAGCAGCCCAGCTCCAGGTCGAGCTGCTGTTCACCATCTTAGCTGTAGAGGCACAGCGTCTCTGGCCCTCATGTGGGATACAAACCGGGGCCCTGCTGCTCAGAGCTTGTGTCCCAACCCAACTCTTAACCAACGCGCCACTCAGCCGGCCCATGAGCTTTTTATTTAAGCATGAAATGTGTTTAACATTGTTCTTTCTTTCTTTCTTTCTTTCTTTATTTTGAGGGCAGTGTCATTGTCTCTCATATGTAGGACCGAACCGGGGCCGCTGGCTTCCCAAGCCAGCGCTTAACCAACACACCACTCGGCCGGCCCTTTAACATTGTTATTTTAAATAAATAAATAAATAAATTTAAAAGTTCTCTGCATTATTTTCTTCTTAGTTTCAGGCATACAAAGCTACATAATAGTTAGATGTCTACACCCCTCACAAAGTGATAACTCCCTATTCTACTACCCCTCTGACATCATATATACCTTTTACAACACCATTGGCTATATTCCCTATGCTGTACTTTACATCATATATATTCAATATTATTCTACTTCAGCTTCAGGTATATGGAACAGTGGTCATTTTATAATTTTCAAATATTGGCAGACATAATACCCCTAAACAAAAGCTTTTAGGGGTCTTCAGAACAAAATGTTTGAGAACAACTGTTCAAGTAGTATTCAGGAAGGTGGCTATAAATCTGCTTTATACAATTTTATGAGATGACTTCTAAAACATCAACTTTCTCTCACCATTTACCTCCAAAAAACCCAACACAGTAATGGGCCAGAATGAAAAATGCCACCTGCATTGAAATGTGGTGATAAATCTGAAAGTCTACTACATTCTCATGTATGTGTGCAACCTACATGAATGCTCAGAAGACACATCTTCCTCAGTTAATGAGAAGGAGGTATGATTGTGTGTATATCCTATTTCAGTGGTATTTTTCTCAAAAACTTTATTATTCGATGCATGTCATTCTAGAATTTTCTTTCATACAACTTAACATTATTCCATATTACTAAATAGCATTCTACCTCACTTTGTATAAGCTGCATGATAGATAGTTCCATTGCATGTATGGATTTAAGTATGTTCTTATTGTACCTCATGTTGTATTCTAAGCATTCTTTTCAAAAATTAAATGTAATATCTCTCTGCTCTGAAGAATCACAGGAACATAGATAAATGCCATTTGCTGACCTAAGCTGCTATTCTGCACTATTAGAATAAAAGGGAAAAATACCCAGGACACTAGGCCAAGTAGAGACAAAGTTCATAGGCAAGACTCTCCAGCCCATGGGATATTACATGATCACCTAATGACAAAGGTAGTCTGTATAACTGTGTCTTCTGCTCCAATCACTCTGTGTGCTGTGTAACACAATGACATACAACATTTCCATCTTTTTCTCCCCCTCTCATTGTAGGAATGCTCATTGAACATTTTAAAAATTCGATGGGGCTGACCGAGTGGCGCAGCGGTTAAGAGCTGGCTTGGGACGCCAGCAACCCCGGTTCAGATCCCACATATGCGGCCAGTGACACTGCCCTCAAAAACAAACAAACAAACAAACAAACAAATAAAAATTGGATGAATGTTTCAGTATAAACATGAGTGTTTATTACTCCAGGATTTTTTGTTCTAACCACACTTATATTTTATATATTCTATGAATAGCTTCTTAAAACAGTTTCATAGCATATTTTCATATTCCTCAGAACTATTGGGTTGTCAGAAAAGTCATGACGTATTTTGTCTATGTTTTTCAAAGGTCATTTATTTATATAAAGAATATATCAATCAATGATATATTGCCCGTTTTGTTCAATAACCTTTTGCCATCTTTCAGTGAGCTTCACAATTCCTCATTCAAAGAAGGACCTGTCCTTATTTGCAAAAACCTGAACAAGGTGCTGATTTACAGCCTCATCTGAATTAAACGTTATACCATGCAAGGAGTTTTGAAGAGAACAAAACAAGTGGAAGTCTGACGTTGCAAGGTCAGGTGAGTATGGTGGGTATGGCAACACATCCCATCCAAATTCCAATAATTTTTGACGGGTGATCAAACTTGATGTGGTCTCGCATTGTAACGGTGGACCACGTCTCCTTTACAATTAAAAGCTCTGGATATTTATGGATGATGGATTCGTTCAAAATGTCCAATTGCCGACAGTACACATTCAAATTGATTGTTTGGTTCCTTGGTAGGAGCTCAAAAAACATGACACCTTTAAAATCCAGCCACACTGAAAGCATACCCTTCCTCTGATGAATGTCTGCTTTCAATGTCATTTGAGGCACATCATCACGTCGGGACCAAGACCATTTGTGCACCACATTGTTGTAAACAATCCACATCTCATCACCAGTTATCAGTTGCTTCAAAAAAGGATTGTTTTCTTCACGTTTAATGAGCACATTGCACATGTTTATACACGCTGTCAAATGAACTTCTTTGAGTTTACGCAGAACTCAAATATCCCAGCTTCTTCGGGTGGTCATGAATGCTTGAATGATGGATGTTCAATGTTTCTGCAATCTCTTGTGTCATGTAACATGGGTTCGACTTGATCAATGCCTTTATTTTGTCATTATCAACCTTGGTGGGCCTCCCTGACCGAGGAGCATCATTGAGATCAAAATCACCAGCACAGAATTTCATGAACCATCATTGACGCTGATGTTCTTGTAGAGCATTGTCACCGTAAACTTCATGCAACTTTTCACAAGCTTGATGCGAGTTCTTCCGTTTATGGAAGTAAAACAGTAAAATATGGCAAAAATGTACAGTTTGGTCTTCCATCTTCAACGTGTTGTAAAATCTCCAAAACTCAACCAAATCGCTCAGTTTTTCCTTTTAACAATGAAGCTAGAACAGTCAGCTGTCAAATGACATAGCAATAACATAGATGCGAATGACTCTAGTACTTCCAAAAATGAACTAGTGCCATCGGTCACAACCATACATCATGACTTTTCTGACAACCCAATATCATTTGTCTACATCTGAATGTGAATCATAGTAATGTCAGAAACATGGCAGCATGAAGAGTGATCCTTCACATTTCCCCTGGAAGTGACAACAGCTATAATTCAACAAAGGATACTCTACATAACACACAAACCCATCTGAGAGATCTGCACATCAAAACATCTGAAGGTAGGCAAATCAGACAAGCAAGGGAGGACAGAAGGGGGAAGAGCAGAGACATTGGCCATGGTACACAGCATGGAGCTTACTGCAATCTTGGGAAAAGAAAAGATTCAAGTTGTAGATGAACTTTCTGTGGCCCACAGTCTTGCCTGAGGTATCAGTATATAATATGGCTGAACCCAGCATTTGGGGCAGAAACCTCAGGGCAAAGGCCGAATACAGAAAGATGAGAAATCTGGTTTAAGCCCTCACTTCCAGACAGAAAACAAAGACATAGAGCCTGGCCACCTCCCCCCACCCTCCCAGAGCTCACACCCATTGTTAGAAGTGTGTTCCAAAAGAAATTGTAGCAGTGTCGGATTAAAATCAGAATATCCACAGCCCTGAGAACTGTAGTGACAATCCTGCAGCAGCAGACACACAGAGTGGCTAATTCCAGTGACAGGGATGGAGCTGTAAAAGTGAGATAGCTTTGTGATGGAAATTGCCATTTCCTGGAGCCACAAACACACCAGCTGCCTTTCCCAGCCCACCCTGCCCCAACCTTTCTGGGCTGATCCCTGCAGGGGAAACCAGGGCTGCTGAGACACACAAGCTCTGCATCAGGCTATAGGGGAAACATTGGGATTTCAGAGGCTCAGAACCAAGTTAGCCACCACATCCATCCAAGGAGCAGTGCCCTAAGAATGAGGTGACCTGATCACAGAAGAGAAGCACACCTCCCAAAAAACCTCCTATCATGTGAGAAGCCAGAACAGTGCAAGAGAAACTAAAATGCTACAACACGAGAGAAAATAAAATGTTCCCACAACACCTACAGAAAAGCAAAAGAAAGAACTTTTCATATCAACCTGCTGCAGAATCCACTCCTATCAATGTCTCGGAAGAGAAATAATAATTCATCAATTGTCATGAATAACCAAGGTAACAAGGTAGATCAGAAAAAAAAAAGAAAAATCTTCAGAAATGAACTGAAAGATGTAGAAATATGTGAGTTCAATGACAGAGAATTCAAGATTGCAGTTCTAAAAAAAAAAAAAACTCAGCAAGATGCAAGAAAAGTCAGATAGGTAGTTTGAGAAACTCAGAAATAAAATCAACAAAATGAATATTTTACCAAAGAGATTGAAATTTTTAAAAAGAACCAAATAGAAATTCTGGAGATGAAGAACTCAATAAAACCAATGAAGAATGAAACAGCCAGCTTAGGAAATAGAGCTGACAAGATGGAAGAAAAAATTAGTGATTTTGAAGATAGAAATCTGGCAATGACACATATGGAAGAAGAGAGAGACTTGAGAGTTAAAAGAAATGAAAGAGGGCCAGCCGAGTGGCACGGTGGTTAAGACCTGGCTTGGGACGTCAATGGCCTCGGTTCCAATCCCACATATGAGGGCCAGTGACACTGTCCTCTAAAAAGAAAAAAAAAAGAAATGAAAGAACACTACAAGAACTATCTGACTCCATCAGAAAGAGCAACATAAGAATAATAGGTATATCAGAAGAAGAGAGGGAGAAGGACACAGAGAGCCTTTTCAAACAGTCAATGAGAACTTCCCAAACCTATGCAAAGACTGGGTCCTCAAATCCAAGAAGCAAACAGGACACCTAATTAACTCAATCCCAACAGGCCTTCCCCAAGGCACATTATATTGAAGCTGTCAAAAATTAATGACAAAGTATTCTCAAGGCAGCCAGGTAAAAGACAGTACCCTATAAAGAAATCCCATTAGATTATCATCAAATTTTTCAGTAGAAACTACAAGCCAGGATGGAGGGAATCAAATATTCAAGCTATGGAAAGAGAGAAATTACCAGCCAAAAATAATATATCCAGTAAAGTTATCCTTTGGATATAAAGGAGATATACAGACCTTTCCAGATATACAGAAGCTGAGAGGATTTTCTACCACATGATCTGCATTATAGGAAATACTGAAGGAGGCTATCCAAACTGAAACAAAAGAGGCAAAAGAACACAAAACCATGAGCAAGATTACTAACAGACAGATAGGATCAGGAAATGTCAACACCTACACAGAACAGGGCACTATTCACTTAAACATAACACATCTCAGCCACAAGGATAAATATAGACTTAAAGTGAAAGTATGGAAAATGAAACTCCAAGCAAATGGAATCCAGAGAAAAACGGTTATAGCCACATTTATATCTGATGAAACAGACTTTCAGGACAAAAAAACAAAAATAACAAGACAAAGATGGACATTTCACAATGATAAAGGGGACAATACAACAAAAGACATAACACATCAATATATATGTCCCTAATCAAGAAGCACAAAAATATATATAGCAACTACTAACAGAACTAAAGGAAGAAACTGACCAAAACACAATTATAGTAGGGGACCTAAATACATCATTGACAGCTATGGATAGATCATCCAAACATAATATAGGTAAGGAAATATCACCCATAAATGACACATTAAACCAAATAGACATAAATGATACTTACAGAGCACTTCATTTTAGAACATCAGACTATATATTCTTTTGTAGTGTACATGGAACATTCTCAAGGATAGACCATATATTGGGACATAAACCTAGTCTCAGCAAATTTAA
This sequence comes from Aselliscus stoliczkanus, assembly GCA_033961575.1. Classification (NCBI taxonomy): domain Eukaryota; kingdom Metazoa; phylum Chordata; class Mammalia; order Chiroptera; family Hipposideridae; genus Aselliscus; species Aselliscus stoliczkanus. Next base: position 54,210,719 of record CM066737.1, on the reverse strand, counting down.
GGAGATTGAAATCATATTCTCTGACCACAAGGTTTAGAAATTGGAGAGCAACTGCAAAAATAAAGTAGTAAAAACCACAAAAATGTGGAGGTCAACATGCTATTAAAGAATGACTGGGTGAAAGAAGAAATAAGAAGAGAGGTCAAAAGATACATAGAAACAAATAAGAATGAAAAGACAACCTATTGAAATAATTGGGTTGCACAAAAACCAGTAATAAGCGGGAAATTCATATCATTACATGCTTATCTCAAGAAACAAGAAAAATCCCAAATAAACAACCTAATATTACATCTTAAAGAACCAGAAAAAAAAGAACAAATGAAACCCAAAGACAGCAGAAGGAAGGAAATAATAAAAATTAGAGTAGAACTAAATGAAATAGAGAACAATATGACAATAGAAAAACATTAATGCAACAAAGAGCTGGTTCTCTGAAAAGATTAGTAAACTTATCAAAACCCTGGCTAGATTCACTAAGGTAAAAAGAAAAAAGACATAAATGAACAAAATCAGAAATGAAAGGTGAGAATTACCATGGAAAGCACAAAAATACAAAGGATCATTTGAGAATTCTATAAGGACTATATACCATCAAATTCAATAACCCAGAAGAATTGGATAAGTTCTTAGAAACACATAGCCTTAGAAATCATGAACAACTGGAAAATCTAAATAACTGATGAACAGTAAGGAAACTGAAACAATCATCCAAAGCCTTCCATAAACACAAGTCCACGACCAGATGGCTTCACTAGTGAATTCTACCAAACATACAAAGAGCATTTAATACCTGTGCTCCTTAAACACTTCCAAAAAATTGAAGAGGCAAGACTGTAACTCATTTTATGAGGCCAACTTTACCCTGATACCAAAAACTGGAAAGGATAACACAAAAACAGGAAACTACAGACCAATATCTCTGATGAATACAGATGTAAAAATCCTAAAGAAAATTCTAGCAAATTATATACAACAATACATTTAAAAGATTATACATCACAATCAAGTGGAGTTCATTCCAGGGACACAAGGATGGCTCAACGTATGCAAATCAATCAATGTGATACACCACATAAACAAAATAAAAGATAAAAATCATATGATTAAATCAATAGATGCAGAAAAACATTTGGCAAGATACAACATCCATTTATGAGTAAACACTTAATAAAATGAGTATAGAAGGAAAGTACCTCAACATAATGAAGGCCATATATAACAAACCCTCTACTCATATCATATCATAGATAATGGTGAAAAACTGAAAGCTTTTCCTCTAAAATCAGCAACAAGACAGGGTTGTCCCTGTCACCACTGTTATTCAACATAGTATTGGAAATCCTAGCCAGAGCAATCAGGCAAAGAGAAAGAAAAAAAAGGCATCCAAATTGGGAATGAAGAAGTTAAATTGTCACTTTTTGCAGATAACATGATTCTTTATACAGAAAACCCTAAAGACTTGCCAGGGATCAAGGCCACCATCTGGAGCAGTAAAGGAAAGGGTAGTGTAAGGCACACTTTCTGGCTGTGTTTTTGCAAGGCTGACACAGCACCTCAGCATACGGAGGTGGTTTAGGTGCACTGGCTGCAAATCATCCTGTTTCAATACATTGGGTGCAGACATTCTGCAGCTGATGCATGGAGCTGACACACGGAACAGTCCCTGCCCAAGGCTGTTGCCTCCCCTTTCCTCCCTCAGCTTTAGGAAGCCTATATCAATAAACCACAGCTGCTGGACTGGGTCACTGTCCTTCCATCAGGGGACAGCTGTCCGCCTAGCCCCTGCTTTCAAGTATTTCTTTGTCTGTCTTTCTTAATCCTCTATTGTTCCCCCCTCCAGACCATTCAACTGGCTGCACTGGACTCGGCAAGTGGTGCCCAAACAGGGACCTGAGTACAGGGAAACTCCAAAATGTAGATGAGAGGATGTTCCATGGGAAGGCATTGGCCAAAGCACAGAATTAAAAAAGTTAAGTGGAACGAAATAAAAGCTAGGCTTACATGGGGAATTCAGGATCTTGAGATCTCACTTTGTATTTACAAGTGCTACAATTATTGTTAAAAGCTCCAGGATGGGACTTCCGGTAAAATGGCGCAATAGACAGACACTGTGCTAACTGCCTCCCAGGATCACACCAAAATTACAACCAAATTATACAGCATTCAACCCTGGAGGTCCCCGGAACACTGGAGGAACAGAACCACTAAATGAAGAACTTAAAGAGGAAGCCGCGTCTGGTCTGGTAGGACCGGCGGAGACGAGAGAGGGTGAGCCCCGTGAGGGAAGCCCCAGCTGTGGGAAGCTTGTCTGGTTGGGGGAGAGACCCTCCAGCCGCACACCAAGCTCACCAGCCCAGAGCTCCTTTGCCGGGAAGAGAAGTTCTAAGATAGCTGGCAGTAAATTAGTGAGGACTCTCTTTGCTCAGCTCGGTGAGGCTAAGAGCAGCTGGAGAATCAGTGGGGCCGGCGCCCGGGCTTGCTCGCCGGTGAGCACTTACCTGGTTCCTGGTGGAGGGAGTGGCTGTGTGAGCTGGACCTGGGAGCCTGCGGGGACGGACTGAACTGAGCACCTCTGGTGCAAAGGCTGGAGGTTTTTGGACTGTTATTCCCGTGGTGTGGGGCCTGAACACGAGTGGTGTAGGGAGGTCGCCATTTTGTCAAGCTTGGGCCCTCCCACGAAGGATCAGGTCCGAGACATCATTGGTCTGGTGAAATTGGCGTAGAAGTACATGTGTGCGTGCACGCGTATGCCTGTGGCCTTGGATCCCCACCCTCTGCCCAGCTTATACTGCGTTGCCAGGGAAACGCAGGGCGTGTGCCCTCCGGCTCCAACAGGCTGCTCACTGAGACCCGGGAGTGCGCGAGCTGCCTCGGATCCCCACCCTCCGCTCGGCTTGTGCTGTGTTGCCAGGGAAACGCCTAGTGGGAGTGATCTGGCTCCAACAGGCTGCTCACTGAGACGCGGAAGTGCGCAAGCCACCTCGGTCCCGCTCTCCGCACTCCGCTTGCAGAGTTGCCAGGCTGGTGATTGGTTGTCGGGCTGCTCGGCCTGATCTGCAAGCGGCTGATTGGGGACAGGCTGAGACTGGGAATTTTCCTGGGAGTGTTGAGCCGTGAACTGTGTGCCTGCGTGATCCAGCCAGGGCTCTCCTGCTGATCTATCTAATACATCAAAGCAATCCCAGAGCGACAGCCAGAATGGGAAAACAAAGAAACATGTCACAAGTAAAAGATCAGAAGAAACCTCCAGAAATGGAACCAAATGAAACAGAGGGATCCAACATTTCAGAGACAGAGTTTAGAACACTGATGATAAGACTGTTTAAGGAACTTAGCAAGGACATAAAGAAGGATAGGGAAACCATAAAAAACAACCTGTTAGAACTAAAGAATACAATAACTGAATTGAAGTACACACTCGAAGGAATCACCAGTAGAGTAGATGAAGCAGAGGAGCAGATCAGTGATTTGGAAGATAAAATAGCAGAACTCACCCAGTTGGCACAGCAAAAAGACCAAAGAATAAAAAAACAATGAAAATAGTTTAAGAGCCCTATGGGACAAGGTGAAGCGCAACCACCTTCGATTCATAGGGATACCAGAAGGAGAAGAGAAGAAGCAAGGGGTCGAGAATGTATTTGCAAAAATAATGACTGAAAACTTCCCCACCCTGGTGAAGGAAATCAACATACATGCCCAGGAAGTGCAGAGGGTTCCAAACAAGTTGAACCCAAACAGGTCCACACCAATACACATCATAGTCAAAATGGCAAAGGTTAAAGACAGAGACAGAATCCTAGAGGCTGCAAGAGAAAGACAGCAGGTTACATACAAAGGAACTCCTGTTAGACTAACAGCTGACTTGTCTACAGAAACTCTGCAGGCCAGAAGGGAGTGGCAGGAGATCTTCAAAGTGACACAAAATAAAGGCCTACAACCAAGATTGCTCTACCCAGCACGGCTACCACTTAAAATTGAAGGAGAAATAAAGAGCTTCTCAGAAAAGAATAAGCTTAAGGAATTCATTACCACCAAGCCAGCATTGCAAGAAATGTTAAAAGGGCTTTTTTAAACAAAAGAAAGGGGTAAACAAGCTAACCCAGAGAGACAATTTAAGAAGATTGAAGTCGTATCAAGCAGATATAAAGGAAAAATTGATGGTTGCTGGCTGGGAGGGAGTGGGGAAGAGGAAGAGGGGGAAGGTTTTGGACAGTGTATGTGGGACTACAATGTTGCCGCAGGGATATGGGGGCAGTTCTGGGAATGTAATTGACAATGTTGTGAAGAGACTATTATGTTGCGAGAAATAAGTCAGTCGGAGAAGGACAGGTACCATGTGATCTTACTTGTGTGTAGAGTCTGAAGAGCTGAGTGAACGCTCAAAGTAAACGGACTCGTAGATGTAGAGGAAAAACTGAGGGTTGCTAGTTGGGAGGGGGGTGGGGATGGGGGGGAAGTGGAAGGGATTAGACAGCATAAATAGACAACTACAATATTGCCACAGGGATATGAAACACAGTTCGGGGAATATAATAATGTTGTAAAAATTTTGTGGCATGTCAGATAGTCACATTTTTTGTTAGGGAGACCACTTCATGGATGGAGTAGAGGCTTGAGCACTGCACTGTACACCTGAAGCTGATGTTGTATAGTATTGTATGCCAACTGCAATTGAATATGTGGATGGTCACGGGATGTGGAGTATACTGTGGAGGGGAGTCAGGGGAGTTGTGATGGATATGTATGATATGGGGGGGAGTGGGGTGGCGAACTGGGGGAGGGGGTTTTTACTTTGGGGGGTAAAGAGTATAACTATTGCCTTGTGTTGTACACCTGAAACTAATTTAAAAAAAAAAGCTCCAGGATGTAAAGTACATAATAAAACATTAGATAAATTTTTAGAATTTGTCCAAAAGACATGCCCCTGGTTCCCGGAGGAAGGGACCATAAATGTTCAAACCTGGCATAACGTTGGTAGAGATCTGAGGGAGCAGTACACCCAGGAGGGGCCTCAACATATGCCTGTGTATACATTTACTCTTTGGAATTTAATTAAAAAATGTTTGGATCCCATTAATCCAGCCGAGCACCACCTAGACTGCATGTCCTCGGTGGTGGGGGTCCTGCCACACTTGCGGGCTACTCCCGCCTCCTGCCTAGTGCACGAGAGCCCAGGGATAGCCAGTTATCCCCCAAAGAGGAACAACAGCTAGAGAGAGAAGCAAGGCAGGATAAGCAGGAAAGGGAAGGCAAGGACTTCGATTCAGAGGATGATGAAGAGGAGGAAGAATTATTCAGTGCTTTTGCACATAAGATGTCATTAAAAGAGACTAGGGAAAGTGTGGAGCCACCTCCTTTTCCATGGCAGCCATCCACCACATATAGAGCTACCACACATAGACTAGGGATGGGAATAAGAGGAGGTAGAGCTCAAGACCCGTTCCTCTCATCTGAGACCAGCTAGGGTGAGAGCTCCGTGAACCCCCAATAGGCAGGGACAGCTCTATGCTCCTGCCCAGCAGGAAGCAGATACAGAAAAAGAGACCTCCTGACCCACAGCTTCCCATAGAGATTGTATGGGGATCAAGTCTCTCAAGGGGAAAACTAGGCAGGCAGTTAGAGGTAGGCATTGGGTCTCTACATTCCTGCACATCCCACAAAATATGAGCTTGTGTCCCCCTTTTCTTTTTGTCCAGATAACTCAGTCGATAGAGCATCAGACTTTTGATCTACCACCCCTGGCTCCTCAGCCACCCCCATTTATTGCTGGAGCAATTCTTAGCCAGCCACAGCAGATATAGTCAAAACACATGGCAGCTAGACTACTCAATTGCTTTTACTGTCTTACTTAACAATGTATCAGTTATGTTCTTTTCACAGTTCTCTGATCCTGTCAAGCCCAAATGACTACCCATTGCCCGTTCAAGCTGAAAATCCTTCCCCTGTCCTGACGTCCCCATCACCAGCAATTTTAGAAAGACAAGAAAGGGAAGATATAGGGACACAGCAGTGGATTGCAATGTTATAGTGTAGGGACACTCAGAGCAAGACAGCAACTTGGGTACGTGCCAGCTGAAGGCAGCTGGCAATGTCTCAAGGTTCCTTGTAACTTGGGTATGTGTCAAGCCAAAGGCGGCTGGCAACAGCTCAAGAAATGAGATAAAGAAGGGACAGTACGTGCACAGGCCAAGGACCGATAAGTAGAGATTAAGACGGAACTAGCAGACTGCTCAATTTGCTGAAAATTTGGCACAGAATACTTCATTGACTTTACATAATCAGAAAAACATAGATAAAAAATGTTTGACCATGTTCAAATATAGGAGTAGGTTGTTTTAGGATTAGAGGATCAGATCCAGGTGATCAAAGAACAATGTAAGTTGCATTGCCACAGAGGATACAAGGCTGTCTGTGTTACCCCCACCTGCTTTAACAGTTCATCCCCAGAATGGGATTGGAATAAAATTAAGGCAGTGCTATTAAGGACATGACAACAGTCCAGTGCCTCCCTGGACCTGGCCTCTGTATACTAGCATATCCTAAATATACAAAATGCTTCTCAGGGGCCGGCCGTGTGGCTCTGTTGTTTAAGAGCTCGCTCAAGAGTGCGAGCTGAGCTCTGAGCAACAGCAGTTCGATGTGAGCCCAACAGGTGGCAGGATGGCTCAGCTAAAAAAAATTAAATAAAGTAAAATAAAAAAGCTCCTCTACCAGATATAAAGCCAGCCATGCTTGCCTGACAGTTGTTGGATGAGCTTAAAGGCATGAATCCTTTGAATATTCTTAAATACTCATTTTGGCCTCGATAGGATTACTAACAGGCATCCTAATTCTAACATGTCTCTTTCTTGCAGTCTGCCGAGGGCTCCATGGGGAACTCTTCCGATTAGGCGCGGACGTGCACCAGCTGCGCTTACAAAAAAGAAAAGGGGAATATGCCAGGGACCAAGGCCACCATCCAGAGCTGTAAAAGAAAGTGTAGGGCACACTTTCTGGCTGTGTTTTTGCAAGGCTGACACAGCACCTCAGCATATGTGATGGTGGTTTTGGTGCACTGGCTACAAGTCATCCTGATTCGATACATTGGGTGCAGACATCCTGCAGCTGATGCATGGAGCTGACACACGGAATGGTCGCTGCCCAAGGCCATTGCCTCCCCGTTCCTCCTCCCACTTTAGCAAGCCGATATCAGTAAACCATGGCCGCTAAACTGGGTCACTGTTCTCCCATCAGGAAATAGCTGTCCGTCTAGCCCCCACTTTCAAGTACTTCTTTGTCTGTCTCTCTTAATCCTCCATCATCCCCCCTCTGGCCCTTTCAACTTGCTGCGCTGGACGTGGCAAAGACTCCATCAAATAACTATTAGAAATAATAAACAAATATAGTAACGTTAGTGGTTACAAAATCAATATACAAAAATCCATTGCATTACTAAATACTAACAATGAAATTTGAGAAAAAGAAATGAAAAAATAATTCCTTTTGAAATTGCAAAAAAGGAATAAAATACCTAGGAATAAACTTAAGAAATTATGTGAAGGACATATACACTGAAAACTATAAGACATTCTTTTTTTTATGCTCAGCAAGCATTTATTAAACTTTTTTTAATTCATTTTTTTACTTTATTTTTTTCTTCATTTTTTTTATTAGTTTCAGGTGTACAACACAATGCAATAGTTATACTCTTTACCCCCCAAAGTGACAACCCCCCTTCCCCAGTTCGCCACCCTGCTCCCCCCCATATCATACATATCTATTACAATTCCTTTGACTCCCTTCCACAGTATACTCCACATCCCATGACTATCTATATATTCAATTACAGTTGGCATACAATATTATAAAACATCAGCTTCAGGTATACAGTGTAGTGATCAAGCCTCTACTCCATCCATGAAGTGGTCTCCCTAACAAGACATGTGACCATCTGACACGCCACAAAATTTTTACAACATTATTATATTCCCCAAACTGTGTTTCATATCCCTGTGGCAATCTTGTAGTTGTCTATTTATGCTGTCTAATCCCTTTCCCTTCTCCCTTATCCCCACCCCCCTCCCAACTAGCAACCTCAGTTTTTCCTCTATATCTATGAATCTGTTTACTTTGATCGTTCATTCAGCTTTTCAGATGCCACATATAAGTGAGATCATATGGTACTTGTCTTTCTCCAACTGACTTATTTCACTTAATATAATAGTCTCTTCACAACATTATCAATTACATTCTCAGAACTGCCCCCATATCCCTGTGGCAACATTGTAGTCACCCACCTACGCTGTCCAAAACCTTCCCCCGCTCCCTCATCCCCACTCCCTCCCAGCAAGCAACCATCAGTTTTTCTTTTATATCTGCTTGATATGACTTCAATCTTCTTAAATTTACTGAGACTTGTTTTGTTTTATTGTGAAATAAACATTTTTTTTAAAATTAGTTTCCAGTGTACAACACAATGCAATAGTAATACTTTTAACCCCTCAAAGTGAAAATCGCCCTCCACCAGTTCGCCACCCCACTCTGCCCCCCATATCATACATATCTATTACAATTCCTTTGACTCCCTTCCACAGTATACTCCACATCCCGTGACTATCTATATATTCAATTACAGTCGGCATACAATATTAAACAGTATCAGCTTCAAGTGTACAGTGCAGTGATCAAGCCTCTATTCCATCCAAGAACTGGTCTCCCTAACAATGCATGTGACCACCTGACATGCCACAAAATATTTACAACATTATTATATTCCCTGAACTGTGTTTCATATCCCTGTGGCAAAATTGTAGTTGCCTATTTATGCTGTCTAATCCCTTTCCCTTCTCCCTTATCCCCATCCCCCTCCCAACTAGCAACCCTCAGTTTTCCTCTATATCTATGAGTCTGTTTCCGTTTACTTTGCTCATTCATTCAGTTTTTCAGATTCCACATATAAGTGAGATCATATGGTATTTGTCTTTCTCCAACTGACTTATTTCACGTAACGTAATAGTCTCTTCACAACATAATCAATTACATTCCCAGAACTGCCCCCCATATCCCTGCGGCAACATTGTAGTCACCCACCTACGTTGTCCAAAACCTTCCACCTCTCCCTCATCCCCACCTCCTCCCAGGCAGCAACCATCAGTTTTTCCTTTATATCTGCTTGATATGATTTCAATCTTCTTAAATTTACTGACACTTGTTTTGTGGCCTAACATGTGGTCTATCTTGGAAAATGTTCCATGTGCACTTGAGAAAATTTATATTGTGTTGTGTCAGGGTGAAATGCTATAAAAATATCGACAAATTCCAGCTGGTCTAAAGTGTCATTTAAGGCCACACTTTCCATGTTGATATTCTGTCTAGAGGATCTGTCCTTTGGTGACAATGGCGTGTTGAAATCCCCTACTATGAGAGTGTTACCGTTGATCTCTGCCTTTATGTCTGTCAATATCTGTTGTATATAACTAGGAGCTCCTATGTTAGGTGCATAGATGTTTATTAGGGTTATAGTGCCCTTCTTTGTCTTTTATTGTAGTCTTCATTTTTTTAAATGTATTTATATATTTGTTTTTTTTGAGGGCACCGTCACTGGCACTCATATGTGGGCCCGAACTGGGGTCGCTGGCTTCCCAAGCCAGTGCTTAACCACCGCGCCACTCGGTCAGCCCTGTAATCTTCATTCTAAAGTCTATTTTGTATAAAATAAGTACTGCTACTCCAGCTTTTTTTTCTCATTTCCATTTGCATGAAATATCTTATTCCATCTGTAAACAGCATATATATGGATCCCGTTTTATTATCCACTCAGCCACTCTCTGTTTTTTGATTGGAGCATTTAGCCGATTCACATTTAAAATGATTATTGAGTGCTCGCTTTGGCAGCACATATACTAAAATTGGAACAATACAGAGAAGATTAGCATGGCCCCTGCGCAAGGATGACACGCAAATTCATAAAGCGTTCCATATTTTTAACAGAAGAAAGGGGAAAACAAGCTAACCCAGGAAGATAAGAAATACAAATAACAAAATGGCAATAAATATACACCTATCAGTAATTACTTTAAATGTGAATGGGCTAAATGCTCCAATCAAAAGACACAGAGAGGCTGAGTGGATAAGAAAACAGGACCCATGCATATGCTGTCTACAAGAGACTCATCTCAGATCAAAAGACACACACAGACTGAAAGTAAAGGCATGGAATATGATATTCAAACCCAGGCCTCATGCACTACATGATAACTCTCTCTACCAATGGGATTTCTGAACGTGCATTTGGTTGTACCTTATTTCCACCCATATCCTGAAAGGCGCATGACTCCATTCTGTTCTGATACTCTTTTCTGTATGTCCAACACCTAGCCTTTCCTGGCATCTAATGGATGTTGAAGACACATATGCTGGATGAATGTATTTATGGATCATCTGGTTGGCTCAAGATTCTGAAACCCATTTCATCATAAGGCACAGGAAGTTTCAATCACTTTAGTCCCATGTTCTGCAGATTCAACCCAAAGGCACAACGGGAGTTCCAGGGCCAATGAGACCAGCAGGGTCTTTGAGCCATTTTTCATCCCGTCACTTTAGTGTCAGAGGCCTTCTCTCTGGGTTTCTGGTCTTGTAAGCTGAAGAAGCAATACTTATTTTGGACAAAATAGACTTTAAAATGAAGACTACAATAAAAGACAAAGAAGGGCACTACATAATAATAAAGGGATCAATTCAACAAGAGGACATAACCCTAGTAAACATCTATGCACCCAATATAGGAGCTCCTAAATATATAAAACAGATATTGTCAGACATAAAGGCAGAGATCAACAGTAACACTATTGTAGTAGGGGACTTCAACACCCCGTTGTCACCAATGGACAGATCCTCCAGACAGAAAATTAACACGGACATAGTGGCCTTAAATGACACTTTAGGCCAGCTGGATTTAACTGATATTTTCAGAGCATTTCAACCCAAAGCTACAGAATATACATTCTTCTCAAGTGCACATGGAACATTCTCCAAGATAGACCACATGTTAGGACACAAAACAAGTATCAACAAATTTAAGAAGATTGAAATCATATCAAGTGTCTTCTCTGACCACAATGCTATGAAACTAGAAATCAATTAGAAGAAATCTGGAAAGCTTACAAATACATAGAGTCTAAATAACATGCTACTAAATAGTGAGTGGGAAAAAATGAGATCAAGGAGGAAATCAAAAGATACCTCAAGACAAACGAAAATGAAAACACTACGACCCAAAATCTCTGGGATGCTGCAAAAGCAGTCCTAAGAGGGAAGTTCATGGCAGTGAAGGCCTACCTAAAGAAGGAAGAAAAATCTCAAATCAACAGACTCTCTCTATACCTAAGGGAAATCGAAAAAAAACAACAACAGCAAAACAAGCCTAAAGGGAGCATAAGGAAGGAAATAATAAAGACCAGAGCAGAAATAAATGAAATAGAGAACAAAAAAAAAAAACAATACAAAAGATCAATGAAACCAAGAGTTGGTTTTTTGAAAAGATAAACAAAAGCAACAAACCCTTAGCATGACTAACCAAGAAAAAGAGAGAGAGGACCCAAATTAATAAAATCAGAAATGAAAGAGAAGTGACAACAGATACCACAGAAATACAGAAAATTTTAAGAAAATACTACGAGCAACTGTATGCTAACAAATTTGCCAATCTGGAAGAAATGGATAAATTTCTAGCAGCAGACGATCTACCAGGTCTGAACCAAAAAGAAACAGAAACTCTGAACAGACTGATTACTGCCAAAGAAATTGAATCAGTAATCAACAATCTTCCAACAAACAAAAGCCCTGGACCAGATGGCTACACAGGTGAATTTTACAAAACATTCAAAAAAGAATTAGTACCTATTCTCCTCAAACTATTCCAAAGAATACAGAAGGAGGGAAGGCTCACAAACTCTTTCTATGAAGCCACTATCACCCTGATTCCTAAGTCAGACAAAGATATTACAAAAAAGGAAAACTACAGGCCAATATCCCTAATGAACATAGATCCAAAAATTCTCAACAAAATACTAGCAAACCGAATTCAGCATCTCACTAAAAAGATCATACACCACGATCAAGTGGGATTCATTCCTGGTATGCAAGGCTGGTTCAATATCTGCAAATCAATAAACGTAATACATCACATTAACAAAATGAAAAATAAAAATCATATGATCATATCAATAGATGCAGAAAAGGCATTTGACAAAATCCAGCAGCCATTTATGATAAAGACTCTTAACAAAGTGGGAATAGTGGCATCATATCTCGACAAAATAAAGGCCATATATGATAAGCCCACAGCAAACATCGTTCTCAATGGGGAAAGGCTAAAAGCTTTCCCCTTAAGATCAGGAACAACACAAGGCTGCCCACTTTCACCACTTCTATTTAACATAGTTCTGGAAGTTCTAGCCACAGCAATCAGACAAGAAAATGAAATAAAAGTCATCCAAATTGGAAAAGAGGAAGTAAAATTGTTATTATATGCAGATGACATGATACTATATAGAGAGAATCCCAAAGACTCCACCAAAAAACTGCGAGAACTGATGCACGAATTTGGTAAGGTAGTAGGATACAAAATTAATATTCTGAAATCAGTGGCATTTCTATACACCAGTAATAAACTATCAGAAGAAGAAATCAGGAAATCAATCCCTTTACAATTGCTTCAAAAACAATAAAATATCTAGGAATCAATTTAACTAAAGAAGTAAAAGACCTGTACTCAGAAAATTATGAAACACTGAAGAGAGAAATCAAAAAAGATACAAATAAATGGAAATACATACCATGCTCATGGATAGGAAGAATTAATATAGTTAAAATGTCAATACTACCTAAAGCAATATATAGATTCAATTCAATTCCAATCAAACTACCAAGGACATTTTTCTCAGAAATAGAACATAGAATCCTAAAATTTATATGGAGCCACAAAAGACCCCAAATAGCTACGGCAATGTTGAAAAATAAGAACAAAGTGGGAAGCATCACACTACCTGACATCAAAACATACTACAAGTCTACAGTAATCAGAACAGTATGGTACTGGCATAAAAACAGACACATAGACAAATGGAATAGAATAGAGAGCCCTGGAATAAATCCATCTATATACGGTCATTTAATCTATAACAATGGAAGCAAGAATTTATATTGGAGTAAATATAGTCTATTTAATAAATGGTGCTGTGAAAATTGGACTGATACCTGCAGAAAAATGAAAATAGCCCACCTACTTACACCATATATGAGAAAAAACTCAAAATGGATTAAAGACTTAAATGTAAGACCTGAAATTATAAAACTCCTAGAAGAAAATATAGGGAGTAAGTTTGCAGACACTACCCTGAGTAATATTTTTACTGATATATCCCCTCGGGCAAGGGAAATAAAAGAAAAAATAAACATATGGGATTACATCAAACTTAAAAGCTTTTTCACAGCAAAGGAAATCACAAATAAAACAAAAAGGCAGCCTACTGAATTGGAGAAGGTATTTGCCAACAATATATCTGATAAGGGGTTGATATCCAAAATTTATAAAACACTCATGCAATTCAATACCAAAAAAACAAACAACCCAATTAAAAAATGGGCAGAGGATATGAGGAGGTATTTCTCTAAAGAGGACACACAGATGGCCAACGGGCATATGAAAAAATATTCAACCTCACTAATCACCAGAGAAATGCAAATAAAAATCACAATGAGATACCACCTCACTCCAGTCAGAATGTCTGTCATCAACAAATCAACAAACAACAAGTGCTGGCGAGGGTGTGGAGAAAAGGGAACCCTGGTGCACTGTTGGTGGGACTGCAAATTGGTGCAGACATTATGGAAATCAGTATGGAGGTATCTCAAAACACTGGAAATGAAACCGCTGTATGACCCAGCAATTCCACTCTTGGGAGTCTACCCAGAGGAATCCAAGATGCTAATTCGAAAAAATATATGTACCCCTATGTTTATTGCAGCGCTATTTACAATAGCCAAGACTTGGAAACAACCGATATGCCCATCGCAAGATGACTGGATTAAGAAACTGTGGTACATTTATACAATGGAGTATTACTCCACTATAAAGAAGAATGAAATTGTACCATTTGCGACGATATGGATGGACCTAGAGACTGTTATGTCGAGTGAAATAAGTCAGTTGGAGAAAGATAAATACCATATGATCTCACTTATATGTGGAATTTGAAAACTGAATGAATGAGCAAAAGAAACAGAAACAGTATCATAGGTATGGAGGAAAAACAGGGTTGCTAGTTGGGAGTAGGTTGGGGATGAGGGAGAAGGGGAAAGGATTAGACAGCATAAATAGGTAACTACAGTATTGTCACAGGGCTATGAAAGACAGTTCGGGGAATATAATGTTAAAATTTTGTGGGGTGTCAGATGGTCATATGTCTTGTGAGGGAGACCACTTCATGGATGGAGTATAGGCTTGATCACTGCACTGTATACCTGAAATTGATATTGTATAATATTGTATGCCAACTGTAATTGAATATATAGATAGTCACGGGATGTGGATTATACGGTGGAAGAGAGTCAATGGAATTGTAATAGATATGTATGATATGGGGGGGAGGAGTGGGGGCAAGAGTTGGGGGAGGGGGTTTGTCACTTGGAGGGGTAAAAAGTATAACTATTGCACTTTGTTGTACACCTGAAGCTAATTAAAAAAATATATAAATAAATAAATGTAAAAATAAAAAATAGAAGAAAAAATAAATAAATAAGTAAATAAATAAATAAAAGTAAAATGATTATTGATAGGTGCATATGGATGGCCATATTGTTATTTGTATTCGTGGTCTTCCAATGTTAGCTTGCTTAGCACTTTCTTTGGTTTAAAAAAGCCATTTGCGCATATCTTGCAATGCTGGCTTTTGGTAATGAATTACTTAAGCTTATTCTTTTCCAAGAAGCTCTCTATTTCTCCGTCAATTTTAAGTGATAGCCGTGATGGGTAGAGCAATCTTGGTTGTAGGCCTTTATTTTGTGTCACTTTGAATATCTCCTGAGAATCCCTTGTGGCCTGCAGAGTTTCTGTAGACAAGTCAGCAGTTAGTCTAACAGGAGTTCCTTTGTATGTAACCTGCTGTCTTTCTCTTGCTGCCTCTAGGATTCTGTCTCTGTCTTTAACCTTTGCCAGTTTAACTATGATGCATCTTTGTGAGGAACTGTTTGGATTCAGCTTGTTTGGAACCCTCTGCACTTCCTGGACATGTATGTCGATTTCCTTCACCATGGTAGGGAGGTTTTCTGTCATTATTTCTTCAAATACATTCTCAATCCCTTGCTTCTTCTCTTCTCCTTCTGGTATTCCTAATGTTGTTGCGTTTCATGTTTTCCCATATGGCTCTTAAACTACTTTCATTGTTTTTTATTCTTTTTTCTTTTTGTTGTGCCAACTCGGTGATTTCTGCTATTTTGTCTTTCAAATCGGTGATCCGATTCTCTGCTTCATCTACTCTACTGGTGTGTTCTTCATTTCAGTTATTGTATTCTTTAATACTAACTGGTTATTTTTTATGATTTCTCCATCCTTCCTCATGTCCTCACTAAGTTTGTTAAACATTCCTATCATCAGTGTTCTAAACTCTGTCTCTGAAAGGTTGGATCCCTCTGTTTCATTTAGTTCCATTTCTAGAGGTTTCTTCTAATCTTTTACTTGTGACATGTGTCTTTATTTCCTCATTCTGGCTGTCTCTCTGGGATTGCTTTGATATATTAGATAGATCAGCAGGAGAGCCCTGGCTGGATCATGCAGGCACACAGCTCACAGTCCAACACTCCCAGGAAAACTCCCAGTCTCAGCCTGTCCCAATCAGCCACTCGCAGGTCAGGCCGAGCAACCCGACAACCAATCACCAGCCTGGAAACTCTACACACACAGTGAAGAGAACGGGGACCCGAGGTGGCTCGCGCACTCCTGCATCTCTGTGAGCATCCTGTTGGAGCCGGAGCACACCCACCAGGCGTTTCTCTGGCAACACAGCACAAGCCAAGTGGAGGGTGGGAATTCAAGTCTACATGAGCATGCATGCACACATGCACTTCTGTGCCAATTCCACCAGACCAATGTGGTCCCCGACCTGACCCTCTGTGGGAGGTCCCAATCATGAAAAAATGGCGCCCTCCTGTAAACTGCTTGCGTGCAAACTCCACACCAGGGGAATAATAGTCCCAAAACCTCCAGCTTCTGCACCAAAGGTGCTCAGCTCAGTCCGTCACCACAGGCTCCTGGGCCCGGCTCACACAGCTACTCCTTCCACCAGGAACAGGGTGAGTGCTCACTGGCGAGTGAGCCTGTGTGCCAGCCCCACTGATTCTCTAGCTTCCCTCACCAAGCTGGGAAAAGAGAGTCCTCACTAACTTCTACTGCCAGGTATCATGGAACTCCTCTTCCCAGCAAAGGAACTCTGGGCTGGTGAGCTTGGTGTGTGGCCGGAGGGTCTCTCTCCCAACCGGAGAAGCCTCCCCACAGCTGGGGCTTCCCTCACGGGGTTTGTCCTCTCTCGTCTCTGCCCCTCCTACCAGGTTTGACATGGCCTTCTCTTCAAGTTCTTCATTTAGAAGTTCTGAGACATTCTTAAAAGAAATTGAAGATGACATAAATAAATGGAAAGATATACCTTGTTCATGGATTGAAAGAATCAATATAGTTAAAATGGTTATATAACCCAAAGCAATATACAGACTTAATGAAATGCCCATCAAAATCCCAATTGCATTTTTAAAAGAAAAAGAACAAAAAAATCATCAGATTTGTGTGGAACCACAAAAGACCCTGAATAGGCAAAGCAAACCTAAGAAAAAAGAACAATGCTGGATCACACTCTGTGACTTCAGCTTGTACTACAGAGCAAAAATAATCAAAACAGTATGGTGTAGGCAGAAAAATAGACACACAGATCAATGGAATAGAACTGAGAATACAGAAATAAACCCACATAAATATAGACAGATAATTTTTGACAAAGAAGCCAAAAACATACAGTGGAGAAAAGACAGCCTCTTCAATAAATGGTGCTGGGAGAATTGGAAAGCCAGGAACAAAAGAATGAAACTAGACTGCTATCTGTCACCATGTACCAAAATTAAATCAAAAGAAAACAAAGACCTAAACATAATACCTGAAAAAATAAACTGAATAGAAGAAAACATAGGTACTAAACTTATGGACCTTCGGTTCAAAGACCATTTTATGAATTTGACTTCAAAGGCAAGGGATGTAAAAGCTGAAATAAATGAATGGGACTACATCAAACAAAAAAGCTTCTGCACAGCAATAGAAATCATTGAAGTAAGAGGCAACCAATGAATGAGAAAAGATTTTTGCAAACAACGCCTCAGGTAAGGGGCTAATATCCAAAATATATAAGGAACTCATACAACTCAACAAAAAAAAAACAAACACTCCAATTAAAAAATGTGCAGAGGACCTGAATAGACATTTCTCAAAAGAGGACATACAAATAGCCAATAGACATATAAAAAAGTGCTCAACATCACTAATCATCAGAGAAATGCAAATAAAAACCACAATGAGATATCACCTCACACCAGTTAGAAAGGCTATCATAAACAAGACAGATAATAACAAGTGTTGGAGGGGCTGTGGATAAAAAGGAACCCTCATAAACTGTTGGTGGAAATGTAGATTGGGGCAGCCGCTGTGGAAGACAGTGTGGAGGCTCCTCCAAGGATTAAGAATAGAATTACCATATGACCCAGCATTCCCTCTCCTAGGTATCTACCAAAAAAATCTGAAAGCATTTATCCATAAAATAAATGTGCTCTGATGTTCATTGCAGCTTTATTTATGGTGGCCCAGACATGGAAACAACCAAAATGTTCTTAGACAGATGATTGAATAAAGAAGATGTAGTCTACATCCACGATAGAATACTATTCTTCCATCAGAGAAGATGTAATAGTACCGCTTGCTACTACATAGATGGATGTTGATATTATAATCCTAAGCGAAATAAGTCAGACAAAAAAAGTAGAGAACCATATGGTTTCACTGATATGTGGTATATATAAAACTGAAAACAAAAAAAGAAAAAGAAAAACAAATGAAGATACAAAACTCATAGGCAAAGACAATAGTTTAGTGGTTACCAGAGAGTAAGGGGGTAGGAGGGTGGTAGATGAGGATAAAATATATGGTTATGGAGGATCAAATATATGGTGATGGAAGAACTGGCTCTGTGTGATGAACATACAATGTGATATATAGATGATGTATTACAGATTTGTACACCTTAAATCTATGTAACTTTGCTAACAATTGTTACCCTAGTAAACTTAAAAAAAAAGAAGCAGACAAAGCCAAACCCTTTGCTTCTCCCATCTTCCAGCATTACTTTAACAATGGTGATGAATCTGAAAGGTGTCATCCAAGTTCTTAATGTAGAGATTCATTCACCCCGTTACTGACTAATTCTCTCTTGTCTCAGTTGTTCAAATTTCCATATTAATTCCATTTTAATTCAGCGTGCAATTCCACTTCCTTCCACACACAGCCTACAAAACTGATTCATTTTGCATTAATCCCTTCCATGGCTTTATTGGCATCCTTGTGTTTTTTGTAACTCACAAAGCCAAAGAAAGCCTTTGGATTTCCCACTGGGATCTCTCTACTTTGACACTTAAGGTCTTACTGAAGTGGTTGAAGATCTCTTTCAGACTCTAATCATCGACCTGTTTTCCAAAGTTTTTGATATACACATTGGTGAAGTCCTTAACTTTGGATCCAAGTTTGGCTTCCCACTCTTTTGGAGACTTGAATCTGCCGACACATACTTTGTGATCATTGAGGAGCATGCTGTTTATCTTCTCCATGGCATTGTCAGCAGCCTCTTGGGTCTTGAAGTGGACAACACCATAACTTTTAGAGCTGTTCTCATCACACACAGCTTTGCAGAACAGAATCTTTCCAAAAGCAGATAAATAATCATAAAGTGCCTTGCTATTCTATAGATTTAACCAGTTTTTTGACGAAGCCGTTTCCTGCACCAGATTATCTCAAAGAGGGATCTCTCTGAGACCACATGATGTGGATTGGCTTTCCCTTAATCACATCAAAGTTCATGGTACCCAATGTTTGTTCAACATCACTGGCTGCTAGAAGGTGATGTAGGCATAATCCAGGAAGTGATGGGTGACCTTATTGTGGCAGACCAAGATGGACAGCATAGGCCCCACAAGACTGAAATTTTCATACAGCATGGCCTCGGTGACATCGCAGTGCAGGTCACCCACATACATGGAGATCATGGGGGAGCTGCTGGCTGCAGCATTCATCTCCCCAGCCCCTATCCCGCGAGACCCACCAGGAGGACTTCTTATAGGGACCACATAGGACAAAAGGGGCTTTTCTCTGAGCAGGGGCCCACTCTGTGGCTCACAGGTGGCAGAGGGAAATAGAGAAGCTCTGAGAGCAGGCACGGGAGTTCAGGGACAGCTGTTTGAGACTGCAAGACCACAGACGAAAGGCTCTCAAAAACAACATGGTGATCCTTGGGAGTTTGCAATTTCCAGCTATCCTGGTAGGAAGCTCCAAATTAAAAGAAAAAAAAATTGAAGTGGGAATTCCCCTGCAAATTATAAACATCCTTCAAGAGGCAGCCAAACGGTACCCATGCAACCTCTGGGACATGTGTTTAAATATAAATATAGACCTTGGGCTCCTGGCAGTTAAAGATTACAGCAGCCAGGGAAAGAGGAAAAAAATTGTTTGTCAGTGGACTCAGCAAGTCCCAGGGGCTGAGCGCACAGCTTCCTCTGTGCTGTGCGGTGAAGGGAAGCACAGACACACCGTGCGTGGGGAGCCTGGCACGTTACAGGTGGGGACGCGGGTACAGAGCTGCCAGGTGGCATGTGCCAGTGGCCAGAGCAGAGGTGCACGGACTTGAAGGGGAGGTGTTCACCACCAGAGCTACAGAGGAGGACCGTCGGGTACCCAGGCACAGTGGCAGGGGCAGCAGGTGCGGGCAGGCCAGAAGCATGCAAAAATGACTTTCTTTTGGGTTCTCCCAGAGAGATTCCCTTTTACTTTCTCTTTTTTTTTTTCACCTTTCAAAGCGTTTTTCTGTTTGTTTGTTTGTTTGTTTGTTTGTTTTGGTTGGTTGGTTGTTTTTTCAGTCTTTTTCTCTTTTGTTTTTTTGGCTCCTGGGCCTAAAAGGGTCAGAAACTGCAGCAATCCAGGGCAGAGAGAGCTTAATGTGAATCACTTTGATGGGGCATGGTTCATAAACCCTAGATAGTTTGAGTTATTTTTGTACTAAAAAAGTAATATATTTTTTTTTTAGCTGAGCCATCCTGCCACCTGTTGGCAGCTTAATGGCAGCTCAGCTAAGGCTGGGCTTCGAACTGCTGTTGCTCAGAGCTCAGCTTGCATTCTTGAGTGAGCTCTTAACCAACTGAACCACTCGGCCAGCCCAAAACTAATATATTCTTAAGGTAAACAATTAATGGGGAATTCTCTTCATAAAGCAATTTAACTGCTCTGTCATCTCATTCTTTGTCTCTGTCCCACTATATCCTCTACTGTTAGGTTAATACACCTTTGTAACAATGTGATCATTTGACCATACTGAACATCATGCAACTAGTTTTAACCTATCCCCGATTTCTTAGCGGAGCTTGGGTATATATATGAGTATCTAGTACTTCAATTTAATCTTGAATAAATATCTAAGCATACAAAATGAGAATTCATAATTAAGTCAACATGGAGGGAAAATATGACTACTAGAAATTCACCGAAAACTAATTTTGCAGTCTATTGAGGGTGATCAAGCAATTAGGTCCCCAAATGAGTACATTTTCTTATATATTTTATTACATCGAATTTTGCCACCTTTGTTCTTTGGTTGAAAATTAAATCCTATAGAATAAATCATGCTTTCAGTTATGCAAGAAACATCTGTACCTAATCAATATATTAATTTGGAAGTTAGACTCTGATAACCCCTTTCTTAAGCATTGGCTTGTTTTGACATTTATGCTGGGGGTGGGAGGGTTAAGTGAGGAGTTCTCTTAAATAATGGCATGTCTCTTCATATGAGCATGCCTAGAAAACATGTCAAAGATTAGTAATGGGCGTGAGATTACTGGGGAGCACTTTCAGTGGAATGCTAAGCATTGGCTAGTGGGCCCTACAGGGATTCTCTCTCTCTCTCTCTCTCTCTCTCTCTCTCTCTCTCTCTCTCTCTCTCTCTCTCGCCATATATATATATATATATATATATATATATATATATATGCCTCTTTTGCTGTCTTTGATCAATTAGGCTACTTTACCACTCTACAAGACAATATTTAACTTATAGAAAAGTGATGGTAATGCCACTGTTTCCTATGCATTCCAATGGAAGTGATTCTTATTCTTACCAATGAATATATATTTTGTCCTATGGAAAATATGTCAGTAACTCAAATTCTGATTTGAAAAGCTTTTCATG
Organism: Aselliscus stoliczkanus; assembly: GCA_033961575.1. NCBI lineage: Eukaryota > Metazoa > Chordata > Mammalia > Chiroptera > Hipposideridae > Aselliscus > Aselliscus stoliczkanus. The sequence goes on along the minus strand of CM066737.1, from coordinate 54,189,198 downwards.
GTATACTATTAATTATTGGGTTAAAGAAGTGGGAAAAATGGACATCCTTGTCTTGTTCATGATCTTAGGGGAAAAGATTTCAGTCTGTCACCATTAAGTCTGATGATAGCTGTGGGTTTGTCTTAGATGCTCTCTATTACATTGAGAAAGTTTCCTTTTATTCTTAGCATGTTATTTTTTTAAAATCATGAAATGGTGTTGAGTTTTGTCGAATACTTTTTATGCATCAATTTAAATAATCATGTGTTTTTTCCTTCATTTTAGTAATATATTACATTGATTGATTTTCATGCATTGTACCACTCTGACATTACTAGGGAAAATCCCAGTTTATCATGGTGTATAATCCTTTTAATAAACTGTTGTATTAGCTTTGCTGATATTTTGTAAAAAATTTTTGTATCTGTATTCATTTGAGTTATTAGTCTGTAGTTTTCTTTTCTTGAGTTATCTTTGTTAGACTTTGGCATCATTGTAATACTGGCCTCATAGTATGAATTAGGAAGTGTTATTTCCTCTTCTGATATATCCAGGTGTTTAAGAAGAATTAGTGTTACTGTTTTTATCCTGAAATGTTTGATAGAAACCACCAGAAAGCCATCTGCTTTGACCTATTCTCTTAGAATTTTTTAATTACTGATTAATCCCCTTACATTGATAGTAGTGTTAAGATTTTGTATTTTTTAATCAGTTTTGCTTGTGTGTTTCTAAGAATTTGTCTATTTCATCTAGGTTATCTAGTTTATTGGAATACAATTTGTTCATACAATTGTTCATCAATACATCTATTTCTTTCCTGTAAGGTTGGTTGCAATGTCACACTTTCATTCTTGAATTTATTAATATCAATCTAATCTTTTTTTTACTATTGTAGCTAGCAGTTTGTTCATTTTGTTAATATTTTAAAAGAATCAATACTGGTTTTGTTGATTCTCTCTATTGTTTTCTCTTTTCTATTTTGTAAACCTCCACTTAAATCTTTACTGTGTCCTTTCTTCTACTGAGTTTGGATTAAGTGCTCTTCTTTTACTATTTTGTTATAGAAAGTCAGGATATTGATTTGAGATTTTTTTTTAAATGTATGTGCTTATGGCGGTAAATAACCCTCTAAGCACTGCTTTTACTGTATCCCATAAATTTTAGTATGTTGTGTTTTAATTTTCATTTGTCTCAAAGTATTTTCTAATGTCATTTTATTTTTGACTCATTGGTTTAAGAGTGTGTTCTATAATTTCCACATATGTATGAATGAACATGATTCCCTTCTGTTATTGAAATTATAATTTCACCCCTTTGTTTTCAGGGAACATACTTTGCATTATTTTAATCTTTCTAAATTTATCAAGAATTTATTTTTTCCCTATATATGGTCTATCCTGAAGAATGTTCCATGGACACTTCAGAAGAATGTGTATTCTGCACTTTGTAGGTGGAGTGTGCTATATAAGTCTCTTAGTCTAGTTGATTTATAGTGTTAAGTCTTCTAGGTCCTTATTTATCTTCTGTCTTGTACATCCATTATCAGTAGTGGGGGTTGATGTCTCTATTATTGTAAAACTGTCTACATTTTCAATTTTTTTCAAACTTATTTTTGCTTCATAAATGTTGAAGCTCATTTCTTGGGTGCATACACATTTATAATTGTTTTATCTTCTTGATGGATGAAGCTTTTTATCATTATATAATATCTATCTTTGCCTCCTGTAAGAATTTTTGTCTTAAAATGTATTTTCTGCTACTATTATATTAAAACCTACTTTCCTTTAGTTGCCATTTTCATGAAATACCTTTTTTCCATCCTTTCACTGTCAACCAACTTGTGTCTTTGGATCATTAGTAGGTCACATGGAGACAGCATGTTGTTGCATCATGGCTTTAAAAAAATCATTCTGGCATTATTTGCCTTTTAATTAGAGAGTGAATCCATTTGGGTTTAATGTATTTACCAATAAAGAAGGATTTAGGCTATGTTGTTATTTGTTTCTCTATGTCTTTTATGTTATTAGTTCTTCAATTCCTCCTTTACTGCTTTCTTTTGTTTACAATAGATATTTTATATAATATTTATTTGATTCCATCTCATTTCTTTATATACACAGAGGGTGCCACAAAATATATACACATTTTAAGAAAGGAAAAAACTGTATTAAAATTGTAACACTCAATATATACTGATAACAAAAGATGAATACAAGTCATGTTTGACTTCTGCAATTACAAGAGGTATTCAAAGTGGTTACCATCCACATATTTTTTTTTTGCCTTAGATTTTTTTTTTGAGGACAGTGTCACTGACCCTCATATGTGGGACCCAAACCTGGGCTGCTGGCTTCCCAAGCCAGCACTTAACCACCGCACCACTCGGCCGGCCCTGGCCTTAGATTTTTTTTATTGATGAATTACTGGGATAATTCTTCAAATTGTTTACAAAATCCCCTCTTGGCAGTCTTATCAAATATTGGACCAAATTTCACCTCTCCTCTTTTTAAAGAACAAAATGGTTTTCAATGCTGCATGTGTCTTGTGAAATTTCCTCATTCTCTCCCTCTGGATGTTACAGACAGTCCCCTTTGTCCCAGGTTTCTCCTAGACCTCAAAACCCACCTCCTACCCCTCCTAACTCACCTTTTCAAACCCCTTTACCCTTCCATCTCTTCTCTAGCTCCTCCTCCCTATTCTGCCCCAGGTCCCTGTCCTGCAGTCATCACACATAGTACAGCTAATCTTAAGGCAGGCTCCATGGTCCCCATTCAGGAGGTCACAAACGGAGAGGCTGGTACAATTAGGGTCTGTGTTCTTTACCTTATGACAGTTGTAGCTCAGAGACAATATTACGAACCTGTTCTGAAGACCCTTGTAAGTTCAGTAAGGAATTCCAGGGCCTAACCATAGCCTTTGATCTTCCTTAGCAGGACATTCACATCATGTTATCCACCTGCTGCACCTTAGAAGAAAATACTATCTGGGATCTTCTCCAAAGATGCACAGATGAGCTAGCTACTTGGAATCTAGGACAACACAGGGTTGGGCCAAGGTTAGTCCCAATCATAATTCTAATTGGAATTATCAAGCTGGCCAACACGGCAGGATTAGACGAGACCATATGGTCACCTGTCTTAATGAGGGCATAAAAAAAGGCATTATTAAACCAGTTAACCATGAGAGACAGAAATTACTCAAGGACTGATGAAAATCCAGCCCTCTTTCAATCCTGCTTAGCTGTTGCCCTGCAAAAATATACGAATCTAGATTTATCTAGCCACGAAGGCATCACTATCCTCAGCATGCATTTTTAAAGAAATCTATTTTAGTGGAGAAAGGGAACAAAGTTGGAAAATTGGGGAGGAGGTACAGCCAAGCTGTCCCCCAAACTTTGCCGTGGAGGGCACAGCCAGCCCAGCTCCAAATCCAGCCGCCATCTGACCCACCTTCAGTAGGGAGCTAGTGCTCCCACCAGCTGAGCAATCCCACCACCTGCTGGCAGCTCAGCTTGGGCACCACCCACCGGCCAATGCGGGCACTGAACTCGCAACCCTTCCTCTCAGAGCTCGCCCTCCCAACCAACTGAGCCTCTCGGCCGGCCCCTCACCACACGTTATTGGGCAATTGGTACAGATATTAGAAGGAAGCTTCAGAAATTACAGCTGGGTCCCCAGACTCCATTCCCAGTCCTTTAGGTACAGCCTTTAAGGTCTTTAACAATCGGGATGAAGTGAAAAGGGAGTGTAGAGTAGGGAGCGGCAAGGAAAAGATGAGAGAAGGGCTCAATTAATGGTGCTGCCCTTGCTAGCACCATGCCCTCACAGGCTTTCCCAGGTTTGAGCTCACAAGGAGGAAGCCCACTAAAGACAGGCCCAAACACCTCCTACAACTGTCATCAGGACCATCACATAATTTTAATAGTTTTTTTTCCATTCTTAAAAATGTGTATACACTTTTTTGGATATAAGTGTATATATATATATATATATATATATATATATATATATATATATATCCTAGGCTTTCCTACGGATCACAAGTAGCTCTACGCCCTTTATGTTGTAATTGTCACAAATATCATAATTACAAATTCTTTTTAAGATTTTATAGGAAAATTGGGGGAGGGGAATGGCATAAGGGAATCAGGGAAGGGGAACAGACAAGTTGCTGTCCTTTTGTTCTTCAGTCTAGTTGTGGAGGATATTGCTTCACTGGCCCATGTTGGTATTATCATAGCGCTCTTCCCAGGTGAGGCAGATCGGTCGCCGGCCACTGGACGGCAGCTCACAGTGGCTCTTGGTAGCTCACGCTGGCTGCTGGCCTCTCACACCACTGATGGTAGCTTTAGAGCAGCCCATTGCAGCCTCACTTCAGCCTACACCATCGGCAGCCCAGCTCCATCTTGAGCTGTTGTTCACCACTTTAGCTGTCGAGGGAGTAGCATCACTGGTCCTCATATGTAGGTTCGGATCCAGTGCCCTTCTGCTCATTAACCAACGTGCAACTTGCCAGCTCCATCATTACAAATTCTTAAAAGAAAAGTCTATTGGGAAAAATCTCTCTCAATTTTTATTTATCTGAGAATGTCTTACTTCCTGCTTCATTTCTGAACATTTTGGACAGATATAGAATTATTGATTACAGTTTTTTCCCCTTAGGCTTTTAAATTGTAATCTTCCTGCCTTCTGGCCTCCATGATTGCTGATGAGAAATTACTGTTATATCTTATTGAGGATTCCTTGCACTGGAAAAGTCATTTCTCCCTTATTGCTTTCAGTATTCTATCTTTGTCTTTGAATTTCAATAGATTGATTACAATTTATGTTTGTGTTGACCTGTTTGCATTTATCTTAAGTGAGTTCATTGAGATTCTTGGATGTATAGATTCCATCTCTTTCCACACATTTGTGAAGTTTTCAGCCACGTAATTTTTTCCTGCTGCTTTCATTCTCTCCTCTCCTTATGAGTCTTTCATTGAGCATGGTGATATGTGTGATGGCATCCCAAAGGTCTCTTAGAATCTGTTGATTTTTCTTCATTCTTTTTTTCTTTCTTCTTATAGTGGATAACTCAGTAGACTTATTGCCTAATTTGCTCATTCTTTCTTCTTCCCGATAAATCAAATCTGCTGTTTATCTGCTTTGGTGCATTTTTCATTTCAGTTATTATGTTTCAACTCTACATTTTCCATTTGGATTCTTTCTGTAATTTCTATCTGTTTTTTGATATTTACTATTTGCTGAGACATTATTCTCATATTTCCTTTAGTTCTTTACACATGGTTTACTTGAGCTCTGTGACCATATTTAAGATACATGACTTAAAAACTTTGTTATGGCTGGCCGAGTGGCAGAGTTGGTTAAGAGCTCGCTCAAGAGTGTGAGCTGAGTTCTGAGCAATGGCAGTTTGATGCCAGCCCGAGCTGAGTTGCCGTTGAGCTGCCAACAGGTGGCAGGATGGTTCAGCTTTAAAAAAAATTTGTTATATTCAAATTCTGGGCTTCCTCAGGTAACTTGCAATGGGGCCATGGTAAGTTGATATGCCACAAAGCCCTTTTACTGAGAGTCTACTATTCTTCTTTATTAAACATTTAACTCATTGCTGGAAGCTTTTGATGAGTTTCTACAGCTCCCGTAAAGTTAATTTTGACTTTTATATCCAATTGATTTGCAGCCTTTTTGGAGTTATGGGCTTTTGGAATTCCCTTTATAGCCATTTTGACTAACATCATACCCCTCCATTTGTTTGTTTATTTTTTTGTTTCCACCTTGAATTTTGCCTCTTTCATTATCTATTTCATCAGAAAAGTTCATAGTTCTGTTTCTAATTTTGCAAGCTAGTATTTAAAAATATTATTTGTCCTTTATGTCCTGTGAGCAAGTGAAAGGTAAGAATTTCAAAATCCATACTCCTGTAAATGAATTATTTATTAAGTTGGGATTACAAAGCCAATGTTAACGTTCTGCATTCATGAAGATGAGAATTCCAAAATTGCCAATTTCCAAGAGAGATTACTACTTGCAGATTTCAACAGTTCTGCAGCCCTCTGTTACACTAATGAGTAAATAGTGCCCATGTTCAAAGTGTTATTCATTGCATTTTCTTTTGCTATTAAAAAATGGTGAAAAGAGCAAGGTGTTATGAGGTAGGGTTGGGAAAGTTACTTATTGAATAAGAAGAAATTGGGAAAGTATGCAGTCACTTAAAGAATAAGGCAGATCTTATAAGTATTAACATACAAAGAAAGTATTAGGTTAAACAAATCAAGTTATATAACAATACAACCAATATTGTATAATTCAGTAGAACTCCTTATTCTTGAAAAACCATTATACATAGTTTCTCTTGGAACAAAAAGCCATGAAAACCCTTAGAAAATAGCATTTGGAATGCTATTTCCAAAACCAGTGAAGTGGATTTCATGTGAAAACAGGATGAAACAAAAATCATAGCTCATTGAGAGTGATTTTCAACTTTAGTATTCCAGTACATTAGATTATTTCACAAGAAGTGTGTGGAGTTATGCACCTAAACAAAATATTGGGCCTAATCAAAAGCAAAAAAGTACAAGCGCAGCTCTAATAAGAAGAGAAATTGAAAATCAAGGGAAAGATTTGGAAAGTACCTGTAAAGATATTTAATATGGATCCAAATTTATGTTTATCATTAAAATCTATCTGAAAAATACAACAGAAATATTTTAACAAGTCAAAGGGAAAAAACCCAGCTTCCCTAGCAAATTACTGAACTGAAGAATTAACTGTATAACAGATTAGACACAATGAAGGAAGAAATAATGAAATGTATGTTAGATAAGATAAAAAGTACAGTTAAAATAAGAGAAAAAGTGTAAAAAAATACTATAAAAAAAACTTATGAGACAAAATGTTATTTTAAAAAGATATGTTACTGGGTTCCTAGAAGGATAAGGAGATGAATTCAGGAAAAAGAAATATTTGAAGAGAAAATGATGGAGAATCTTACCCCCAAATTATGGGAAATATTCAACCAGCAGATCCAAGAAGTAGTCATGAAAAGCAAACGCAGGTTGCAGTCAGAAATTCATGTATATTAGGGAGGCTGAGGTTGGGTTTCTTTAGAAACAGCATGTTTGTAAAAATGTGAATTTAATAGAGGAAATTGGTTTAAAAAGCTGGTGATATCTAAATAGATCAAAAAAGAAGACTGACATAGGAAGAACAGGAAGGAATTCTCACTCTGAGAGGAGGGAAAATCCAGGGAAAATATGAGGTTTCTGAAAATCCAAAAAGGAGAAAGATGGGTCCCTAATTGCTGGGACCCAGCCTTTTGAGGAAAAGTGGCTAGACAGCTAATGCTGGCTTTTAGTGGGGCTCTGAGAAATGACCCACAAACCTGAAAATTTATCTCTGGGGAGAGGGAGCTGTTTAGTTGGTGCTGAGTATCAGGATCTCATAGGGAGCTTCCTCAGTGCTGGGACTCAGATATAAGGGGGAAAGAGGTCACTAACCTGCTGATGCTGCTGGACTTTCTAAGTGGTGTGATGTTTAATATACCTAGAATAAGAATTATGCAAACTGTTCCTAACTGCTTATACTGAAACCTCATGAAATAGTTGGGTGAATGGGCTTTGTTCGGGCGACACTGATAGCAAAAGGAAGCAAAAGGAAACATAACTTGATTTTCTCTCTCCTTGGTTCCCTGTCTCCCTACAGCATTCTCAAATATCAGATCTAAACAGGAGGAAAGTGGTAAAAGACAAACGGAATTGTTAGAATCCTGGCTACCGCATCTGTATGCATTCTAAGAAATGTTGACTGAAAGATTCGGATATTCACTACCTACCATTTGCTTAACCTTATAGCACATTTCATACAAGGAAATCAGCAATAAGTACTGAAGAGACTGTGCATCTCTTTCAAAACATAATTGATAGAATGAATTACTAACTAAATCATCAACAGTATCTACTACTAGGCACCTAAACTGACTTAATACAGTCTTTGCTACAGGATTGTGTTTTATGCAACAGATAAAATTAAAACCATATTAAGAGACAAATTACTGGTAGTAAATGACATAAATAATCGTTTAGAGAATTGGCTTCCAAAGTGATGCTCAGCTATGCCTGTATAATTGAAAAACTATATTGCTCTATGCTTGAAAAACTCCTGCTAGGGAGGGTCCCAGATGTCAGAGTAGAGAAATGCTGTGCTTGCCCCCTCCTGTGACCACAAAAATATTACAACTAAATTATAGAACAACGAACCTGGAAAACCATCTGAAGTCTAGCCAAACAGAAATCCTAATATTAAGAATATAAGAAGAAGCCATGTTGAGACTGGTAGGAGGGCTAGAGATGTGAAATGACTGGCTGCACACATGCACGTGGTAGTTGAGAATTGGGAGGGATATCACAGCAATTAAAGTCCCCCCAGAGGGAGGGGGCTGCAGCCCCACACCAGGCTCCCCAAAACAGACCGATGCCAGATAGAAGAGTGCCCGCAATATGGAACTGTGTAAAACGTTGGGGATTCTGACTCTCTGGATGGGAAGGAAGACTGCAGGAATCCCAGACATGCTCTTAAAGGGCCTGAGCATAGACTCACTCACTTGCAAGAGTTCTCCCTGAGCTCTGGCCAAGATATGGCAACTTGAGAGGAGTCAGAGACATATAGGGAGGTGCTGAGTTGTGTGGTTGGCTTCAGGGGTGTGGCATCAGGGTGAAAACTGGAGGGACAATTGCTATTTTTCTTGTGTAGAGTCCTCTTCCTGTGCAGCTGGCAGGTAGGCACCATCTTTCCTGTGTTGAGCCCTCCCCCTCATGGCCAAATCTGAATCTGCATTGTCTTGGTGAGATTTTCTCATTCTACCCTGGTGACTCCCTAGGACCCTATCCCACCCACCCCCTAATGATGAAGTCACATTCTCAGCCAGGAGCCCACCCTGCCCACATTGCACTCTTTCTTGGACAACTCTCAGGGATTACCAGGCCCCAGGCAAGCAGCAGCTGACCTCAGTGTGCTCTGAGATTTTTGCTGAGTATCTCCAGGCTCAGCACTGGCAACAAACCAGAATCCACATTGCCCTGGTGAACACCACTTACCCCACTCTGGTGACTCCCTATGACCCCGCCTCAACCAACTCACATGCTGCATGAGGTCTATCATCAGCTGAGTCTTATGGAAGCTGGCAGGTAACAGCAGCCCTCAGGGAGCCCTGAGATTTTTGTGGAGCTACCCAGGCCTGGTATTGGTGACAGCCATACTCAGTTCACAGCATGGCCTCTCCCACACACCTACAAGTCCAGCAAAGGGAGTGACCAACTGCATATTGCTGTAGCACCTACCAGGTAGTCCCTCACTGGTCACAGACAGTGGCTGACCTGGGCCTACACTGGAGCTCCTCTTATTAGGCCCCAGAACCTACATAACTGAAGATTGGCTTCAGACCACAGCAGAGTACCACTCAATTAGCCCCACAATCAGCACACCTAAAGGGCAGTCTCAGCATGCACCAGAGCCCGCTGGGGAAATTTCTGTTCCAAGGGTTAAGGCACCTGAACAGCAGCTCATAAGCTGTGAACATGGCCAAACCCCACAATCAGTCAGCCCAAGGGTCAATCCTACCTACTGACATGCCAACAGCAATCAAGTCTCAAGTGCAAAAGGAAGCACACACAACCCACACAAGGGACATTCTTGGAGCATCTGGAGCATATGACCAGGAAAATTGGGCTGTTAGGCCCCACAGGGCTTCTACTACATAAGGCCACAAGGCCAAGACCAGGCAATATAGCAGCTCTACCTAATACATAGAAACAAACACAGACAGGCAGCCAAAATAAGGTAACAACGAAATATGTCCCAAATAAAATAACAGGACAAAACTCCAGGGGAAAAAAATCTAAATGAAATAAAGGCAAGCAAACTACCAGATACAGAGTTCAAAACAAACAATGGTTATAAGGATGCTCCATGAACTTATGGGAAGAATAGATGAACTCAGTGAGAACTACAACAAAGAGATAATAAGCATGAGGGAGAACATAGAAACTATAAAAAGCTGTCAAAAATAAAGAATACAATAAGTAAAATGAAGAAGGCACTAGAAGGAATCACCAGCAGAATAGATGAAACAGGATTGAATCAGTGATGTTTAAGGCAAGGTAGCTGAAAATACTCAGTTGAAACAGAAAAATAAAAAAAGACTCCAGAAAAATGAGGATAGTTTAACAGAACTCTGGCTCATCAAGCATAAAACATTCACATGATAGGGGTATCAGAAGGAGAAGAGAGAGAACAAGGGATTGAGAACATATTTGAAGAAATAATAACTGAAAACTTTCCTAACCTGGTGAAGGAAATAGACACACAAGTCCAGGAAGCACAGAGGGTTACAAACAAGATAAACCCAAACAAGTCCACACCAAAACACATCATAATTAAAATGCAAAGTTAAATAAAAGGAAGAATCCTAAACCAACAAGAGAAAGAAAACTAGTTACTTACAAAGGAGCTCCCATAACATTGACAGGAGATTTCTCAACAGAAACTTTGTAAGCAAGAAGGAATTGGCAGAAAATATTCAAAGAGATGAAAAGCAAGGACGAACAACCAAGCCTACTCTACCCAGCAAGACCAACATTTAAAATAGACGGGTGATAAAAAGGTTTCCAGACAAGAAAAAGCAAAAGCAGTTCATCACCACTAAACCAGTACTATAAAAAATGTTAAAGTGATGTACTTTAAGGAGAAATTTCTGGTCAAGATGGTAGATTAGATAAACACTGGGCTTTCCTCCTCGTATGACCACATCAAAATTGCAATTAGTGTACATAACAACAATCATTGAAAATCTCTAGAAGTCTAATTGAACCGAAGTCCTACAACTAAGGTCATACAGAAGAAGCCACCTTAAGTCTGGTAGGAGAGGCAGAGACACAAAATAGGCTTGCCCCACACTAATGTATGACCATAAAATCAGGAGGAATATCTGGGCTGCAGAGGTGTCCCCGCTAGTGGAGCAAGGTGTTCAAGCCCCACGCCAGGGTCCCCAGTCCATAGTTCACAGATTCAAGAAAGGAAAAACACCGGCTGGTGACAGAGCCTCTTCACAGTCCTCTTGGGAAGAGCTGCCAGTTTGTCTCCCCCAAAATGAGAAAGGTCAATCATGCTCATATCTCAATAAATACCTCAACCCCTATAATCAGTGATGTGTAAATGCACTATGATGATACACTTTCAAGAGGCCTGAAATTGATACAGATCTCCTACCTCTTCTGATTGTAATTCTATCAGATCTATCGACTGGTAAACAATAGCATAGAAAGGTTCCAGTAAGATGGTGGAATAGATGGACGCTTTCCAAACTGCCTCCCAGGATCACATCAAAATTACAAATCATTTATACAACATTTAACCTCCGAAGTCCCCTGAACACTAGATGAACAGAAACTCTAAATGAAGGACCTAAAGAGGAGACCACGTCAAGTCTGGTAGGAGGCGTGCAGACGAGAGAGGGCAAGCCCTGTGAGGGACGCCCCAGCTGTGGGGAGGCTTCTCCGGTTGGGGGAGAGACCCGCCGGCCCCACACCGATCTCACTAGCCCAGAATAGCTTTGCCAGGAAAAGGAGTTCTACGATAGCTGGCAGTAGAAATTAGTGAGGACTCTCTTTGATCTGTGAGGCTGAGGGTGGCTGGAGAACCAGTGGGGCTGGCGCACGGGTTCGCTCGGCGGTGAGCACTCACTGGGTTCCTGATGAAGGGAGTAGCTGTGTGAGCCGGGCCCAGGAGCCTGTGGAGAAGGACTGAACTGAGCAACTTTGGTGTAGAAGCTGGAGGTTTGGGGACCATTGTTCCACTGGTGTGGAGCTTGCACACCAGCGGAGTACAGGAGGGCGCCTTTTTTCAGGGTTGAGCCCTCCCACAGAGGGTCAGATCCGGGATCCCATTGCTCTGATGAACTTGGCGCAGGAGTGCATGCGTGTGCATACAGCCTTGGATTCCCACCCTCCGCCCTGCTTATGCTGCATTGCCAGGGAAACGCAGGGCGGGTGCTATCCAGCTGCATCAGTCTGCTCACTGACACTCAGGAGTGTGCGAACCACCTTCAGTCCCCGCTCTCCACACTGTTTATGTAGAGTTTCAAGGCTGGGGGTTGGCTGTTGGGCTGCTTAGCCTGATCTGCGGGCAGTTGATTGGGACAAGCTGAGACTTGGAGTTTTCCTGAGAGTGTTTGGCAGGGAGCTGTGAACGTGCGTGATCCGATCGAGGCTTTCCTGGCGAGTTTGTGTGGACTGATTGCTGGTGCAGCGTGCATGCTGCTCTGACTTGCTGGGGGACACTGACCACATCAAGTGGTGCTTTGGGGACCTGCCCCACCCACCTAGAGTTGTGTTGCCCGCAGCACCCTGAGCCCCCAGTGTGTGGCCCACATCTCAGCAGACCACAGAGGGTTTTTCTTTGCAGTAGCGGACAACCTGCAACAACCTATAAAGATTTTTTTTTTGGTAGTGAGCACGGTTCCAGAGCACACAGTAATCCTGAGAAATAAATACAAAATGGGAAGAATCACAATACCTGACATCAAAACGTACTACAAGACTACAGTAATCAAAACAGTATGGTACTGGCATTAAAAACAGACACATAGACAAATGGAATAGAATAGAGAGCCCAGGAATAAACCCATCCATATACAGTTATTTAATCTATGACAGTGGAAGCAAGAATTTACATTGGAGTAAAGATAGTCTATTTAATAAATGGTGCTGGGAAAATTGGACTGACACGTGCAAAAAAATGAAAATGGACCACCTACTTACATCGTATACGAGAACAAACTCAAAATGGATTAAAGACTTAAATATAAGACCTGAAACCATAAAACTCCTAGAAGAAAACATAAGGAGTAAGTTTGCAGACATTACCCTGAGTATTATTTTTACTGATATATCCCCTCGGGCAAGGGAATTAAAAGTAAAAATGAACATATGGGATTATATCAAACTTAAAAATTTTTTCACAGCAAAGGAAATAATCAATAAAACAAAAAGGCAGCCTACTGAATGGGAGAATATATTTGCCAACGATATATCTGATAAGGGGTTGATATCCAAAATTTATAAAACACTCAGGCAACTCAACACCAAAAAACCAAACAACCCAATTAAAAAATGGGCAGAGGATATGAGGAAGCATTTCTCTAAAGAGGACATACAGATGGCCATCAGGCATATGAAGAAATGTTCAAACTCACTAATCATCAGAGAAATGCAAATAAAAACCACAATGAGATACCACCTTACACCAGTCAGAATGGCTATCATCAATAAATCAACAAACAAGTGCTGGTGAGGGTGTGGAGTAAAGGGAACACTGGTGCACTGTTGGTGAGACTGCAAATTGGTGCAACCATTATGGAAATCAGTATGGAGGTATCTCAAAAAACTGGAAATGTAACTGCCATATGACTCAGCAGTTCCACTCTTGGGTATCTACCCAGAGGAATCCAAGACGCTAATTTGAAAAAATATATGCACCCCTATGTTTATTGCAGCACTATTTACAATAGCCAAGACTTGGAAACAAGCAAAATGCACAACGGTAAATGACTGGACTAAGAAACTGTGGGGTCAACCGAGTGACGCAGTGGTTAAGCGCTGGCTTGGGAAGCCAGCTGCCCCTGTTCTGGTCCCCCATATGAGGGCCAGTGACATTGCCCTAAAAAAAAAAAAGAAAGAAACTGTGATACATTTATACAATGGAGTACTACTCTGTTATAAAGAAAGAAATCATACCATTTGCAGCAATATGGATGGACCTAGAGACTATTATGTTAAGTTAAATAAGTCAGTAGGAGAAAGAGAAATACAATATGATCTCACTTATAATGTGGAATTTGAAAAACTGAATGAATGAGCAAAGGACACAGAAACAGTCTCATAGATATAGAGGAAAAACAGGGTTGCTAGTTGGGAGGGGGAGTGGGGATGAGAGAGAAGGGGAAGGCATTAGACAGCATAAATAAGTATCTACAGTATTGTCACAGGGATATGAAAGACAGTTCGGGGAATATAATAATGTTGTAAAAATTTTGTGGGATTTCAGATGGTCACATGTCTTGTGAGGGAGACCACTTCATGGATGGAGTAGACGCTTGATCACTGCACTGTATACCTGAAATTGATGTTGTATAATATTGTATTCCAACTGTAATTGAATATATAGATAGTCACGGGATGTGGATTACACGGTGGAAGGGAGTCAAAGGAATTGTAATACATAGTATGATATGGGGGGAGGAGTGGGGGGGAGAATTGGGGGAAGGGGGTTGTCACTTTGAGGGGTAAAAAGTATAAGTATTGCACTGTGTTGTACATCTGAAGCTAATTAAAAATAAAATAAGATTAAATTAAAAACAAAAAAAACACAACAAAAAAACACAATAGCATAGAGAGTTGTCATAAAAACCAAAATGTTACCATATTTTCTGCATTAGTGTTGCACTGTATGGAAACTGGGATATATACATTCGCTATCAGAGTCAGATTCATAGCTTAGAGGTAAGTCAGCCACTCCAACTAACAAATGAACAAAATCACATTAAGGAACACACTAGCAACTAATAAATAGTAAGCATTTCATAGAACAAACTTTTCAAACAATGGTAATAGAGACAGTTTAGGACTGTTTATAGGCTCAGATTTCCCATCAGACCCTCTGTGAGGATGAACTTAGAATGGACAATACCGCATGCATGGTCCTGAAGGAATGCCAACATCCACAAGCCTCCAAAATTACCTCCAATACTCAGTTCCCACACTTGGCCCCTGCATTCAGTGATAGGGAGGAGGCATCAGAGATGCACTTCACTGAGTGTCTCAGGACTGACTTCCGTGTCAAGAGGGCTCGCACTGTTTGCCTCCATTGGCCAGTAGAAACACACACTCAGTGTTACTAAAGTTGTGTCACGGGTATTTCTGGTAGCAGACCCTGATGCACAGAAGGTCCTGTCAGTTCCTAACACTGGTTTATTACCTCACCCTCCAGGCATAAGTCACCACAACCCCAGGCGAGAAGAAATTCCCCAGGCTCTTGAGCCACTAGATGAATATATATTTCTGATGACACATTACATTTATCATTAGAGCATCAGAATCATACCAGACCTCAAAGTTTCACATGTGACTCACATTGCTACAATTGAATGAAGGAAGAAGAAAAGATGTCAGAACCTGACATTGTGATGACTCTATACAGAACACAAGGGCAAAAGCAATATATGGGAAAGGGTTTTTTTTTCCTTTGATAACAATACATCGTGATCATAGATACTCTTTTTTTTTTTTGAGGGCCGTGTCACTGGCCCTCATATGTGGGACCTGAACCAGGACTGCTGGCTTCCCAAGCCAGCACTTAACCACCGTGCCACTCAGCCAGCCCGAGACACTCTTGTAATAAGGCTGTCATGACGGTAAGTCTGCATATGTGGGTGGAATGCCCATGAACCCTCAGGATACTTTGAATAAACATCATAGTAGGTGAAGGCAGAGATATCAAACCCACCACATACAGAGGAAGGCAAGTCTCACATGGAGTTAATGTCTGAGCCAAAACAAACAGATCAATATATGCAAAATCATAGATGAAGATAATAGGAAGAAGTAAAAGAGTCCTGTTGAGAGATTGAACTCCCACAGATTGTCCTGTGTTGGCAGTTACTGTTCAATGAATTTCAGTCAGTGACATTTTGGAATATGCTTTCCTCAATCAGTGCTGGAATCTACACACTGTCAGTGGATAAGGGTGTTTAGCTATATGACTCATAAGATATGATAGATTAAGAAATTTAAAAAGGAATTTAATGAGTATGGACAAGGAGCACACAAAGTTATCAGTGTACTCATATATAGACGGCTTCTGTCACACATAGGTATTCAGCTTAGAGGGGCACAACTGCTCTATAATGCAGTTCATCTCAGAATTAAGAAGCAAAGAGAAAATCCTCTTTGTCATTAATCCTGGGGTCTCTTATGCAAGAAGCTGTGACCCTCTTCTTGCGACACACTGAAATAGGCCAGGTGGGACACAGGCACACTTGTATATACGTGAAGGACAGTATGCAACAGTTTATCTGTGAGGCAGTAAACAAGGGAGATATTATGATCCACATTCCAGCTGCTATAGTTTTTTCATGGATGTAAAATACTGAGGTAGTTTTACTATTTCCAACCAGAGGATCATTCACTAAATTATCTGAGTTTGTAATGTGGCTCTGCTACTTATACAGTTTGTGGGTGTAAACATTTTCCTTAGCCTGCTTCCCCACTACTTTTCTGACAAAAAGACAAATATCAACATCTCTTCAATGCAAGGGTGGATTAGGTTCCACAAACATGCACTGTGTTTCATCAGGAATGTCAAGCATAAATAAAGGTGTCAAAATGTCCAAGGTTATTTCTAGTAATATATGGTGCCCACGATCCAGGAGAGCATTATAGATTCCAGTCTGGAAATGCTGTTCTCCTTTTGTTAGCATTTAAATTGTCAGCAGTTAAATATTTAGATGTTTATCTAAACTTTTTCACAGCTGCATGGTGAGGCAAAATGTGATTCATTGCATACCCTCAATTCCCAAATAAGAAAACATTAAAAAGACAATGGCCAGTGAATTGTAAAAGTTATGTTCTTCAGTAATAAAAGGATACAAATATAGTTATACTTTTTGCCCGTCAAGGTGACAAACCCCCACCACCAATTCGCACAATAAAATGATTTTTAAAAAGAATACAAATATAAAAGCATCACATATGTTCATTTTTTAAGAGAGATAAAACAAAAGAAGAGTGGCAAAAGGCAGGACTGATTATGCCAAATCTGAGGAATAGGCACCTGAGGGAGAATTGCTTATTTCCCAATATCACAGAGGTGGAGTATGGAGCAACCACCTGGGAATTTAGGTCAATCAACCACCAAAGTAGGCAGGCATCTCTTGTCAGTATTTATCAGCAAAACAATGCTCACTGAAAGTGCTAAAAAATAATAATAAAGAATTTAAAATATTGTTGTTAATATTTGAGCCTTTCTACTTCCAGATTCTTTGTCTTTTAGTAAGTACTTTTAAAATTTTTATAATTTTTAAACTACTTTATTGTTTATATGTATATTACTTAGAAAGTGTAAATCATATGGATGCTTTATTTTCTACAATCTTCAAAATATAAGTGTTTTTTTCTTATAAAAATTATGCATGCTTAATATAACATATAGTAGGAAAATATCTTGCACAACATGTCTAAATGAACTGTCAAAACAACCAATGGCCCTTTCTCAATTTGTCGTCTATTACCAAATATGTATATAAAATTCTAGTGACTTCATTTCATTTTATATACCCACAGCAATGTCATACTCCCAGTCCTCCCTTTCACTCTCTTTTTCCCTCTCCCCTTTTCCCTCCATTCTTCCCTCCTCCTACCCTGACCTCTTTCTCCCCCAACAAACACATGTTTCTCACTTCCTTTCTCCCTTCTTTTAGTTATCTTTGACCATTAGTACATGAAACTCAATATCACCTACCTATATTAAACTATCCCCAAATTCTCAAAGTTTTGCTACTTTCAGAAATAACCAAATATCTCAACTTATCTTGACTTAAATTTCCTACCACGTATTTATGCTTAAATACACAACTGGTTTCACCCTCATGCTGAATCATTTGCTCTAAGGACTCAAGATAATTTTTTAAAAAGCTGTTATGCATATAGCTATAGTTTATTGCAATGAAACTTCAGGTCAAATAAATCAAAATATGAAAGGTAAAAGGAAATGGGACAAAGTCCAGGAGAAACCAGGCTCAAGCTTCCACGTGTCCCTTCCCAGTGGATTTGCACATGGGACATGCTTAAATCCTCCCAGCAACAATGTGTGAAAGCACATGTGAAGTGTTGCCAACCAAGGATATTTAGGTATCCAGACATATTGGTGCAGTAAGTTACACAGGCATGTGACTGACTCTACCTACTCAGACCCATGCCCCTCTCCCCATTCCAGATCCAAAATAGGTCTTTACCATCAATTATAAACTTATCTGGCCTACAAAAGAAATTTATCAGGTAGAATATTCCAATCCAATAGGCAGAGATTATTTCTCAGGAGTTAGTCAAAGACTGGTTCAAAAGACAGTCCATCCTTCAGAATATGCAGTGTTTAAGAAAATCAGACTGGCTGAGATAATCCTTTCCAACTCAGTCAGCTCCCCTGACTCTCAGTTTTGGGCTTTTTACAGCAAAATTATCATATTTTTCATGCATCTGCATTTAGTATAGCATTTATATGACAGATACAGCAATAATAATATCAACATGGATCTGCCCAACAGTTGGAGAAGCCAGTGTGGGGAAGGAACATATTTAATGAAATGACAAATCCATCCTATAAAAGAAAATGCTTTCATATTTTATACTAATCTGATTACTGATTTCCACTTCAATCTATCATTATTTGTATCTTGTAATAAACTTTTTCTGAAGTATTTAACATAGAATATACAGCTGATGATTAGCTAAATTCAGCTCTTCCTCAGTCCAGTCATTTCCTATCAGTATTATATCCTAAGAAAGCTTTCACCCAAGCAGTCTCCCAACGCATTTGATCATCATGTCAGTATTGTCATATGACTTACTTAACTAAGGCAGTTGCTCAAGTTGGGGTCATTCCAAATTAGAACTTGTCATGTGATGCCCACTGTGGTTTTTCTTTGGCCCTCATATGTGGGACCGAACCGCGGTCGCTGGCTTCCCAAGCCAGCGCTTAACCACAGCGCCACTCGGCCAGCCCGATGCCCACTGTTTTATTCCCATCAGAAATCCATTTCTGTTGACTATTCTGTTAAATAACTTTCCATCCACAAAAACAAGAGCAATATATATATATATATATATATATATATATATATATATATATATATATCTTTGCACAATACACTGTGAGATGTTAGAAATACCACTGCTGCATTTCATCCATTATAACCAGGCACCTTTCTAATTATTGATCACCAAAGTTTATAGTAACACAGTAATTAGTCTGCCAGGAGCTATATACTGCATGGACCAATCAAATCACCCAGCAGGGAATGCTTCCTGGAAATTCCCTCACAAATTATATCTTTTGTAGTAGATTCCACCTGAAAAATAGGAGTCAAAAGATACTGGCAAATTACGAGAGTTCCACTCAGTCATTCACTGTTGGACACATTTCATCATATGGCATATCCAAAATGTCTCCCAGAGCAATGCCACTCAGATTTCCAGGGTTCCATTTGACCTTGTCAAATTCAAAAAGCAGGAGTGGTCTTGGAAAAATGTGATTTCACCTTGGAGCATTAGCATATAACTGCTAAGAAACAATATCATTTTCTTGCTCCAAGCCTCTCTCGAGACACCAATGTAATATTGGATTTCCTTTATTCTATAATACATTTAACCATTCCTTTAACCTCAATTTCTATTACTCCTTTTCTTCATTTTTCATTGATTTTTTAAAAAAAGATTTTTATTGGGGAATTGAGGGAGGGGAACAGCCTTGGGGAATTGGGGGAGGGGAACAGACAAGTTGCTGTCTATTTATTCTTCAGTCTAGTTGCAGAGGACTTTGCTTCACTGGTATCTTGTTGGTATCCATGTTGGTATAGTCATTGCACTCTTCCCGGATGAGGCATATCAGTCGCCGGCCTATGGATGGTCGCTCACTGTAGCTATTGGCAGTTCCCGCTGGCTGCCCACCACCCACAGTGGCTGCCGGCCACTCACTGTAGCCTATGGCAGCCCACTGCAGTGGGGGCTGCAGCCTATACCATCACTGGGGCTTGCGCAACCCAGCTCCAGGTGGTGCTGCTGTTAGCTGTAGAGGGCAGTGTCACTGGCCCTTGTATGTGGGATCCAAACTGGGGCCGCTGGCATCCCAAGCAAGTTCTTAACCAATGCACCACTCGGCTGGCCCTATTTTTCATTGATTTTTATCCAAATGTTTTCCAAATGTGGAAGGAATGTTAGGTTCAGCCATTGTGTTGATCCAGATCATCAGCACCAATACCAGTCTACCAAGTGCCTAATCTCAACAGTTTCCATCTAAGGAGCAACTTAGTGTGTTCTCATTCATATAGGATAGGATCACGTAAGTACACAACTAGTGAGCTTTCTTCACCATGAGGCAATACAGCTGCATTCACTGTCAACTCCATTTTTTCTAGATGAAGTGAAGGTATAGTCCACTCCACCAGACTCTTAGGAATACTGGCATAAAGGTTTAAAGGTATCATTACAGGTTCTTGATTAAATATCATCCCTGTATATGACACCTGCAGACTTTGTCCCAGGATCACTGAATCAGGTAGGAAAAAAGAAAGTTGGGTTGATTTGGGGAAGTATTATACAGTTGTATCAGCATTATCCCCTACTTTCTTTTCATTAAATACCCCAGAAATACAGAGGAATCTACCAAGTGGGGATCCTCCCTTGTCCCCTTCTCACATTGAATGAGAGCTCACATTCATGAAGATGTATAATTAACCTTTCATGGCTTTATTGCCACTCATTTTAGATAACTGGTGTTTCAATCGTCTGTTTCAATCCTCTATCAAATCAGTACTCTGAGGATGGTATGAAATATGATATGTCCACTTGATACGATATTTCTTGGATCACTGTTGGACCCTATGGACTATAAAATGTGATCTTTGGTCTGAAGAAATGTAACTTGCTGGTCGAAATTGCTACACTATCTTCTGTTCTAATCCTTTATAGAGTTTTGAAAATTTGCCTCTACCACTGGTATGCAAAGCCTAGTCCACAATAAATATTTATTCTTGTCAGGACCTATGTATCGCCTCCTGGGGTGACAAGTAGTAATCTGATGTAATTTATGTGAAAGCTATGTGTGGGGTCTTTCCCCCCAGAGAATGTGAACCATATCCATTTGTAGTTTTTGACTCTTGGCTGGAAGACAGTGTAGTTCTTGCTGGCTTTTTATGCCTCAGAAGGCCCAAGTGGAATATACGGATGATCAGCCCATCTCTGAATTGCAGCTGCTACTCCATGTCCACTCATTTTATGGACCCAGGTGGCCACCTCAAACAACTGCTCCAGGATGTCCATTTGATTATTCTAATCACCTTCTGATTTGGAAGGAAATTCTTCAACGTGCATTTTATTTCTCCAGCTGATTTCCAAAGGGCTGTGATACATGCAGTAATGCTTTAATAGTCTAAATTTCCATTGTCCATCTATCTGACCATATGGCCAGTCCATTGGCCACCTCCCTATTCTATCTATCCCACCAATGTGTCAGAATAAATCCAGGCTTTTTTTTATTGTTAACACTTTCATCCCTACAAGGAAAAGAGCATGCAGTTCAGCCATTGAGCTCATTTATTCTTATCTTCTACAGAGTTTTTCCAGATTATAAAGCAACAGCCTTCCAAATAGGATGCTTCCTATTCCATTTGTAACTAATGTCCATAAACCAAACAGCTATTTGTTGGTCAATTGAGAGTTCTGCATAGAACCATCCATTTGGCAATAGGATGTAGCTGTTCCTCAAGTAATTCCAAAGTTGGCCTAAGGGAAAAGAACTTCCTTAATTATGAACACATTGAGTATATCCGTGCATTCTTCAGTAGCATGTTTCTTCTGGGCACTGTCTTCCTTATTAGACATTACCTAAGTCTGATTATAGGTAATGGTTTCAAGATCATTGAACGTTCTGCAGTCATAGGTGTAGTTTCAACAAGTGTCCAATAGCAAATCAATAATTGTCTCTCAAACAGTGTGTAGTGTACTTCCATGTCTGTAAACTTCCTGGTCCAAAATTCCAGTGGTCACTGCTGAGCAGCACTCCTGGGCTTTGCCATTAGGTCCAGCCTGAATAAATGCAAGTTGCAGATACTTCCAAAATCATATCTGAGTGTGTATCATAAGGGCTGAAAGGCACTGACTGACCCATAACATTTTACACTTCAGCCAATGTTGTTCAGGTCCCCATTCAAATACAGCATTTTTACAGATAGCTCTATGGAATATGCATCCTGCAAAATTAAACAAAACAAAACAAAACAAAACAAAAAACACCATACAACCAAAAAGCAGGTGCTGTGTTTCTTCCTTATTTCCAGGGGTAAGCACTGACAGCATTTCAGTTATCTTAGAATGCCTCAATGGGCCCTGCTCATATTATTCCTGGGAATTTCACCATTTAAAAACACCCTTGTATCTTTGCTGAATTTAGCAACCAGCCTTTGTTAGTCATGTGTGTCACCACTGTATTTAAGATAGGCCTTTCTTTCTAGTGTGCTTGGTTTGAACAATCCAAGCTTTCTGAGTTAAACCTTTCCTGTCCAAAATAACATTAACATAAAGAACAAATACTAATCTTTCCAAATTCATACACAATAATGTAAAAGCTTTCTAAGCATCATCAAGAAATAAAATTTCCAAATGAGTTTTTCATTTCCGTGGTTTTAACAAAAATAATGAGTCATCTTACACCATTTTTCTTTGGTTGAAAACAAAATCACTAAACAAAAAATAGTTTTCTGAGGCAGCCGGGTGAGTTCGTTGGTTAGAGCATGTGCTCTGAGCAAGAGGATTGCCAGTTCAACTCCCAGATGGGCCAGTGAGCTGCACCCTATGAGATTATTGATAGAATGAAGACAATGAATTGAGCTGAGCTGCCTCTGAGCTGCCAGTGGGCAGATGGATGTCTCAGTTGGTTAGAGCACATGCTGTTATCAACAAGGTTGCCAGTTCGACTCCCACATAGGATGGTGGACTGTGCCCCCTGCAACTAGATTGAAAATGGCAATTGGATTTGGAGCTGAGCTTCGCCCTCCACAACGGAGATTGAAGGACAACAACTTGACTTGGAGCTGATGTCTCCTGGAATAAACACATTGTCCCCAATAAAGTTTTAAAAAAAACTTTATAACAAATAGTTTTCTGTTGTCCAATACATTGGCATTCCTTACAAAAGTTTTAATTTGAAACTATGTTCTAGTAATACCTACCCAGGTAGTAAGTTAACATATACCTAAAGGAAAATAAATCTCAGGTGTAGAATTTTCTTTATATAAGAGCATGTTTAATAAAATGACTCCCACAAACACCAAGAACCATAGTAAAATTTATTTTTGTCACTTTCATCCCAAGTACTTTACTGACATTTCAAGATGTTACCTTGGAGTTGCTTGTATGATGTAGCCTGTCAAAATTTAAAGGCACTTGATATGTCTGAAAAATAAACAGGAAAGGAAACTTCCTTTTATTTTATTTTTTAAATATTGTTATTAAAATGTAGCTAACATACAATATTATATTAATTTCAGAAGCACACTATATATACCTAAAGAAGTGATCACCAGTGCTCACTTTGGCAGTACATAAACTAAAATTGGAATGATATAGAGAAGATTAGCATGGCCCCTGTGCAAGGATGACACGCAAATTCGTGAAGTGTTCCATAATTTTTATAACTATTGCACTGCGTTATATACCTGAAACTAATTTTTTTAAAAAGTTTATCTCACAATAAAAGAATTAAAAAAGAAAGAAGTGATCACCAACATATTTCAAGTATTAATGTCTGAAAACTTCCCTAACCTGGCAAAGGACATTGAAATACAAGCCCAGGAAGTGCAGAGAGTTCCAACCAGGATGATCCCAAACAGGCCCACACCAACACACATTATAGTGAAAATGGCAAGGATTAAGGACTAAGACAGAATCCTAAAAGCAGCAAGGGAACGACAGCAAGTTACTTACAAGGGCACCCCCATAAGATTATCAGCTGACTTTTCTATAGAAACTTTGCAGGCCAGAAGGGAGTGGCAGGAGGTTTTCAAAGTGATGAAAAATAAAGGCCTACAACCCAGATTGCTGTATCCAGCAAGGTTACCATTTAAAATTGAAGGAGAGATAAAGAGCTTCCCAGAAAAGAATATGCTAAGGGAATTCATTACCACCAAGCCAGCATTGCAGGAAATGTCAAAAGGGCTTCTTTAAGCAGAAGAGAAAAACAACCTAACTAAGAAAGACTAGGAACACAAACAAAAAAAAATGGCAATAACTATGCACCTATCAATAATCATATTAAATGTAAATGTATTAAATGCTCCAATCAAAAGACACAGGGTGGCTGAATGGATAAGAAAGCAAGACCACTGCATATGCTGTATCCAACAGAATCACCCAGATCAAAACACACATACAGGCTGAAAGTAAAGGACTGGAGTAAAATATTTCATGCAAATGGAGTGGAGAAAACAGCTGGAGTAGCGATACTTATATCAGATAAAATGGACTTTAAATTGAAGAATATAATAAAGGACAAACAAGGACACTTCAAAATAATAAAGGGATCAATCCAACAAGAGGACATAACCCTAGTAAACATCTATGCACCTAACATAGGAGCTCCTAAATATGTGAAACAGATATTGTCAGACATAAAGGCGCAGATCAACAGTAACACTATCATAGTAGGGGACTTCAACACCCCGTTGTCACCAATGAACAGATCCTCCTGGCAGAAAATCAATATGGAAACACTGACCTTAAATGACACATTAGACCAGCTGGAATTAACTGATATTTTCAGAGCATTTAACCACAGAGATACAGAATATACATTCTTCTCAAGTGCACATGGAACATTTTCCAAGATAGACCACATGTTAGGCCACAAAACAATGCTCAATAAATTTTAGAAGATTGAAACCATTTCAAGTTTCTTCTCTGACCACAATGCTATGAATCTAGAAATCTGGAAACCACATAAATAAATGGAGGCTAAATAACATGCTACTAAATAGTGAGTGTGTCACAAATCAGATCAAGGAGGAAATCAAAAGATACCTCGAGACAAATGAAAATGAAAGCACCACGACCCAAAATCTCTGGGATGTCATGAAAGCAGTCCTAAGAGGGAAGCTCATAGCAGTGCAGGCCTACCTAAAGAAGGAAGAAAAATCTCAAATCAACAGTTAATCCTTACACCTCAGGGAACTGGCAAAAGAACAGCAAAACAAGCTCAAAGGAAGTACAAGGAAGGAGATAATAACAGAGTGGAAATAAATGATTTAGAGAACAGAAAAACAATACAAAAGATTAATGAAACCAAGAGCTGGTTTTTTGAAAAGATAAAACAATTGACAAACCTCTAGCCAGGCTCATCAAAAACTAAATAAATAAAGAGGACTCAAATTAGTAAAATCAGGAGTGAAAGAGAGAAATGACTACAGACATCACAGAAATACAAAAGAATTTATGAAATTACTATGAGCAACTCTATGCCAACAAATTTGACAATCTGGAAGAAATGGATATTTTCTAGAAGCATACAACCTTCCAAAGCTAACTCAAGAAGAAACGAAATATCTAAATAGAATGATTGCTACCAAGGAAATTGAATCTGTAATTGACAAGCTCCCAAAAAAAACAAAAGCCCAGGACCAGACGGCTTCACAAGTGAATTTCATTAAACATTCAAAAAGGAATTATCACCTATTCTTCTCAAACTGTTCCAAAAAATCCAGAAAGAGGGAAGGC
Source organism: Aselliscus stoliczkanus (assembly GCA_033961575.1). Classification (NCBI taxonomy): domain Eukaryota; kingdom Metazoa; phylum Chordata; class Mammalia; order Chiroptera; family Hipposideridae; genus Aselliscus; species Aselliscus stoliczkanus. The sequence goes on along the minus strand of CM066737.1, from coordinate 54,163,634 downwards.
TCCCAAATACTTTTTATGAAGCTACTATCACCCTAATTCCAAAACCAGATAAAGACAGCAAAAAAAAGGAAAACTGTAGGCCAATATCACTGATGAGTATAGATGCAAAAATTCTCAATAAAATATTAGCAAACAGAATTCAGCAATATATTAAGAAGATCATACATCATGATCAAGTGGGTTTCATCCCAAGTACGCAAGGCTGGTTCAACATCCGTAAATCAAACAATGTGATACATCACATCAACAAAATGAGGAATAAAAATCACATAGTCATATCAATAGATGCAGAAAAAGCATTTGACAAAATCCAATAGCAATTTATGTTAAAATCCCTTAGCAAAGTGGGAATAGAGGGAACATATCTCAAAATAATAAAGCCATATGTGATAAACCTATAGCTAACATCATACTCAATGTGGAAAAGTTAAAACTATTCCCCTTAAGATCAAGAACAAGAGAAGGCTGTCCACTTTCTCCACTTTTATTCAACATAGTTCTAGAAGTTCTAGCCAAGCAATCAGACAAGAAAAAGAAATAAAAGGCATTCAGATTGGCAAGGAAGAAGCAAAATTGTCATTATATACAGATGACATGATACAGAGAACCCCAAAGACTCCATTAAAAAAAACTATTGGAACTGGTAGAGGAATTCAGTAAAGTGACAGGATACAGAATCAATATTCAGAAATCAGTTGTATTTTCATATACCAATAATAAACTTACGGAAGGAGAAATTAAGAAAACAGTCCCATTTACAGTTGCTTCAAGAACTATAAAATATCTAGGAATAAATTCAACTAAAGAAGTAAAAGATCTGTACTCAGAAAATTATAAGACACTGAAGAAAGAAATAAAAGAAGATACAAATAAATGGAAACACCTAGCATGCTCATGGATAGGAAGAATTAATATAGTTAAAATGTCCATATTGCCTAAAGCAATATAGAGATTCAATGCAATTCCTATCAAACTGCCAAGGGCATTTTTCACAGAAATAGGAAATACAATCCTAAAATTTATATGGAACCATAAAAGACCTCGAATAGCCTCGGCAATCCTGAGAAATAAGAACAAAGTCGGAGGTATCACGCTACCAGACATCAAAACATACTATAAGGCAACAGTAATCAAAACAGTATGATAGTGGCATAAAACAGGCACATAGATCAGTGGAACAGAACAGAGAGCCCAGAAATAAATCCATGCATATCCAAACAGCTAATCTATGACAACTGAAACTATCATTTACACAGGGGTAAAGATAGTCTACTTAATAAATGGTGCTGGGAAAATTGTATTGATACATGCAAAAAAATGAAACTGGACCACCTCCTTATGCCATATACAATAAAAAATTCAAAATGGATTAGACTTAAATGTATGACCTGAAACCATAAAACTCCTTGAAAAAATATAGGGAGTAAATTTGCAGACATTACCCTGAGCAATACTTTTACTGATACATCCCTGCAGGGAAGGGGAGTAAAAGAAAAAATGAACATATGGGATTATATCAAACTTAAATTTTTTTCACAACAAAGGAAACCATCAATAAAACAAAAAGGAACCCTACTGAATGGGAGAATATATTTGCCAATGAAATATCTTGATAAGGGGTTAGTATCAAAAATTTATAAAACACTCATGCAATTCAACACCAGAAAAACAAATAACCCAATTAAAAAATGGGCAGAGGATATGAAGAGGCATTTCTCTAAAGAAGACATACAGATGGCCAACAGGTATATGAAAAAATGTTCAACCTCACTACTCATCAGAGAAATGCAAATAAAAACCACAATGAGATACCACCTCACTCCAGTCAGAATGGCTATCATCAATAAATCAACAAACAACAAGTGCGGGTGGGGCTGTGGGGAAATGGTCCCTGATACACTGTTGGTGACTGCATATTTGTGCAGCCACTATGGAAGTCAGTATGGAGGTATCTCAAAAATTTGGAAATGGAACTACTTTCGACCCAACATCCACTCCTAGGTATTTATCCTGAAAACCCCAAGATACAAATTTGAAAAAATATATGCACCCCTATGTTCATTGCAGTGCTATTTACAATAGTCAAGACTTGGAAACAATGAAAATGCCCAGCGGTAGATGACTGGATTAAGAAACTGTCGTACTGGGCCGGCCAAGTGGTGCGGTGGTTAAGCTCTGGCTTGGGAAGCCAGCTGCCCCAGTTCGGGTCCCACATATGAGGGCCAGTGACACTGCCCTCAAAAAAAAGAAAAAGAAAAAGAAACTGTGGTACAATTACACAACGGAGTATTACGCAGCTATAAAGAAGAATGAAATCGTACTTTTTGCAACGATATGGATGGACCTAGACAACATTATGTTAAGTGAAATAAGTCAGTGAGAGAAAGACAAATACCATATGATCTCACTTATATGTGGAATCTAAAGAACTGAATAAACAAGCAATGTAAACAGAAATAGTCTTAGAGACACAAAGGAAAATCTGATGATTGCTAGATGGGACGGGGGTGGGCAGGAGGGAGAAGGGGAAGGGATGAGGCAACATATTCTGACAGCTACAATACTACCGCAGGGATAGAAGAGACAGTTTAGGGAATATAATCAATAATGTTGTAAATATTCTTTTTAGGGGACCCGATGGACTCATGTATTATTAGGGAGACAACATGGATGGTGTAGTGGCCTGACCACTGCACTGTACACCTGAAGCTGCCACTGAATAATATTAGATGTTAACTATAATTTAACACATATATAGTCATGGGATGTGGAGTATAGTGTGGGGATGTAGTCAATGGAATTGTAATAGATATGTATGATATTGGGGGGAAGGGGAGGGGGAGGGGTAGTCACTTTGTAAGGGGTGAAAAAGATAACTATTGCATTGTTTTGTACATCTGTAACTGATAATAATAATAATAATAATAATAATAATAATGAGAAGAAGTGATCACTATAAGTCTAGCAACCATCTGACACTGTACAATGTTATTACAATATTATTGCCTATATTCCCTGTGCTATATATTACATCCTCACAACTTATTTGTTTTTTGTGCTGTTCTGTTTTGTTTTGTTTTTGAGGGCAGTGTCACTGGCCCTCATATGTGGGACCCGAACCGTGGCCGCTGGCGTTCCAACACAGCTCTTAATCACTGCGCCACTCGGCAGGCCCTTATTTGTTTTTTTGTTTTTTTTTGTTAATTTTATATTAGTTTCATGTGTACAGTACAGTGGTTAGGCATTTATGTAATTTTTGAGGTGATCTCCTCAGTAAATCCAGTACCCATCAGACACCCGGCATAGTCTTTACAACATTATTCATTATATTCTCCATATTGTGTTTCACATCCCTGTGACTATTTTGTTATTATGAATTAGTACTTCCTAATCCCTTCACCTTTCTCACCCAACTGCCACCACCCTCTCATATAGCAACTATCAATTCTCTGTATCTATGAGTCTATTTCTATTTTGTTTGATCGTTTATTCTGTGCTTTAGATTCCACACACGGATAAGTGAGTTCAAATGGTATTTGTCTTTCTGTATTTGACTAACTTCACTTAGGATAACATCCTCTAGGTCCATTCATGTTGTTACAAATGGTAAGATTTCGTTCTTTTTTATGGCAGAGTTATACTCCACTGTATAAATGTAACACATTTTCTTTATCCAATTGCCTATTGATGGGCATTTCAGTTGTTTCCATATTTTGGCTATTATGAATAGCACTGCAGTAAACATAGAGGTGCACACATTTTTTCAAGTTAGCATTTTGGATTTCTATGGATGAATACCCAGGAATAGAATTGCTAGGTCATAAGGTAATTCTATTTTTAATTTCTTGAGAAAACTCCATACTGTTTTCCATACTGGCTGCACCAATTTGAAATCCCACCAACAGTGCACAACGGTTCCCTTTTCTCCATATTCTTGCCAGCACTTGTAGTTTGTTGATTTATTGATAGCCATTCTTACAGAAGTGAGTTGGTATCTCTTTGTGGTTTTTATTTGCATTTCTCTAATGATTAGTGATGTTGAACATCTTTTTTTGTAAAGATTTTATTGGAGAATTGGGGAAGGGAACAGACAAGTTGCTGTCCTTTTGTTCTTCAGCCTAGATGTGGAGGACTTCACTTCACTGGCCCATTTTGGTATTATCATAGCATTCTTCCTGGGTGAAGCTTATCGGTCACTGGCTTCTAGACAGCTGCTCACGGCAGCTTATGGTAGCTCAAGCCAGCTGCTCACACTGGCTGCCAGCCACTCACGGTAGCTCATGGCAGCCCACTGCAAAAGGGGCTGCAGCTATGCTGTCGTCAGCAACTCACAGCAGCACAGCTCCAGGTGGAGCTGTTGTTCACCATATTAGCCTTATAGGGCAGTGTCACTGGCCCTCATATAAGGGATCTGAACCTGAGCCCTGCTGCTCAGAGCTGGCGTCCCAAGCCAACTCCTAACCAATGTGCCACTTGGCTGACCCCTGAACATCTTTTCATATGTCTATTGGTCATCTGAATGTCCTGTATGGCAAAATGTCTATTCAGGTCCTCTGTCCATTTTTTAATTGGATTATTATAGTTTGGGGGAGTGTTAAGCTGTATGAGTTTTTTTGTAAATTTGGGGTATTACCCCTTATCAGATGTATCATTGGCAAATATCTTCTCCCATTCAGTAGAATGTCTTTTCATTTTGCTGATGGTTTGCTTTGTTGTGCAATTTTTTTTTAGTTTGATGTAGTCCCATTTGTTTATTTTTTCTTTTGTTTCCTTACCTGAGGAGATATATCAGTAAAAATATTACTAAGGTTAATGTCTGAGAATTAGTTTCTATGTTTTCTTCTAGGAGATTTATGGTTTTGTGTCTTACATTTAAGTCTTTAATCCACTTTGAGTTTATTCTTGTATATGGTGTAAGAAGTTGATCCAGTCTCAATTTTTGCATGTGTCTGTCCAGTTTTTCCAGCATCACTTATTGAATAGACTGCCTTTACCCCAAAGTAAGTGTTTGCTTCCTTTGTCATAAATTAAATGACCATAAAGGCATGGATTTATTTCTGGGCTCTTTATTCTGTTCCATTGATCTACATGCCCGTTTTTATGTCAATTCCATACTATTACTATAGCCTTGTAGTATAATTTGATATCAGGCAGCATGATATCTTCAGCTTTGTTCTTCTTTCTCAAGATTGTCTTGGCTATTTGGAGTCTTTTATGATTCCATATAAACTTTAGGAATACTTGTTCTTGTTCTGTGAAAAATGCCATTGTTTTGTTTTTTTTTTGTAGAGACATTAAGTGATTTTTCTTTTATTTCCTTCTCTTTAAGCCAATCATGAAATTTCACAGTGATTCTGGGGTGGTGGGCAGAAGGAAGGCAGTGTTAAGAATCCTCTGGGGACTTTCAGTAAAATGGCGGAATACACAGATGCTGTGCTAACTACCTCCCAGGATTATACCAAAATTACAAACAAATTATACAGCATTCAACCCCGGAGGTTCACGGAACACTAGATGAACAGAACCACTAATCGAAGAACTTTAAGAGGAGGCCACGTCGAGTCTGGTAGGAGGGGTGGAGACAAGAGAGGGCGAACCCCGTGAGGGAAGCCCCAGCTGTGGGGAGGCTTCTCCAGCTGGGGAAGAGACCATCTGGCCACACACCAAGCTCACCAGCCCAGAGTTCGTTTGCCAGGAAGAGAAGTTCCAAGATAGCTGGCAGTAAATTAGTGAGGACTCTCTTTGCTCAACTCGGTGAGGCTAAGAGAGTGGCTAGAGAATCAGTGGGGCCGGTGCATGGGCTTGCTAACCAGTGAATACTTACCTGGTTCCTGGTTGAGGGAGTAGCTGTGTGAGCCGGGCCCAGGAGTCTGTGGCGGCGGACTGAACTGAGCACCTTTGGTGCAAAGGCTGGAGGATTTTGAACTATTGATCCCCTGATGTGGAGCCTGCACTCGAGTGGTGTAAGGAGAGCGCCATTTTGTTAGGGTTGAGCCCTCCCACAGAGGATCAGGTCCAGGACCTCATTGGTCTAATGCAATTGGCGCAAAAGTGTGTGTGCATGCGCGCCTGTGCATGCGGCCTTTGATTACCACCCTCCGCACGGCTTGTGCTGCGTTGCCAAGGGAATGCCTGGTGGGCGTGCTCCGGCTCCAACAGGCTGCTCAATGAGACACGGGAGTGTGCAAGCCGCCTCGGGTCCCGGCTCTCTGCACTGCGCTTGCAGATTTGCCAGGCTGGTGATTGGTTTTCGGGCTGCTCGGCCTGATCTGTGAGTGGCTGATTGGGACAGGCTGAGACTGGGAGTTTTCCTGGGAGTGTTGGGCTGTGAGCTGTGTGCCTGCGTGATCCAGCCAGGGCTCTCCTGGTGATCTATATAATACATGGAAGCAATCCCAGAGCAACAGCCAGAATGGGGAAATAAAGAAACATGTCATAGGTAAAAGATCAGAAGAAAACTCTAGAAATGGAACCAAATGAAACAGAGGGATCCAACCTTTCAGAGACACAGTTTAAAACACTGATGATAAGAATGTTTAACAAACTTAGTGAGGACATAAGGAAGGATAGAGAAATCATAAAAAACAACCAGTTAGAACTAAAGAATACAATAACTGAAATGAAGAACATACTCAAAGAGATCACCAATAGAGTAGATGAACCAGAGGACTGGATCAGCATTTTGGAAGACAAATAGCAGAAATCAACCAGTTGGCACAACAAAAAGACCAATGAATAAAAAACAATGAAAATAGTTTAAGAGCCCTATGGGACAAGATGATCCTCAACCACCCTCAAATCATAGGAATACCTGAAGGAGAAGAGAAGAAGCAAGGGGTCAAGAATGTATTTGAAAAATAAAGACTGAAAACTTCCCTACCCTGGTGAAGGAAATCAACATACATGCCCAGGAAGTGCAGAGGGTTCCAAACAATTTGAATGCAAACAGGTCCACACCAAGACACATCATAGTTAAAATGGCAAAGGTTAAAGACAGAGACAGAATCCTAGAGGCAGAAAGAGAAAGACAGCAGGTTACATACAAAGGAACTCCTGTTAGACTAGCAGCTGACTTGTCTACAGAAACTCTGCAGGCCAGAAGGGAGTGGCAGGAGATATTCAAAGTGACACAAAATAAAGGCCTACAACCAAGATTGCTCTACCCAGCAGGGCTATCACTTAAAATTGAAGGAGAAATGAAGAGCTTTTCAGAAAAGAATAAGCTTAAGGAATTCATTACCAACAAGCCAGCATTGCAGGAAATGTTCAAAGGGCTTTTTTAAACAAAAGAAAGGGGTAAACAAGCTAATACAGGAAGACCAGGAATACAAATAACAAAATGGCAATACATCTGCACCTATCAATAATCATTTTAAATGTGAATGGGCTAAATGCTCCAACCAAAAGACAGAGAGTGTCTGAGTGGATAAGAAAATAGGACACATGTATATGCTGTTTACACATGGAATAAGATACTTCATGCAAATGGAAATGAGAAAAAAAAAGAGCCAAAGTACCAATGCTTGTTTTGGACAAAATAGACTTTAAAATGACTGCAATAAAAGAAAAAAGGGCACTATAACCCTAATAAACATCTATGTACCCAACATGGGAACTCCTAATTACATATAACAGATTTTGACAGACATATAGACAGAGATCAACAGTAACACTATCATAGTAGGGGACTTCAGCACCCCATTGTCACCAATGGATAGACCCTTTAGACAGAAAATCAACACAGAAATAGGGGCCTTATATGACACTTTAGACCAGCTGGACTTGGTTGATATTTTTGGAGCATTTCCCCCTGAAAGAAAAAGAGTTTACATTCTTCTCAAGTACACATGGGACATTTTCTAAGATAGACCACGTTAGGCCACGAAACAAGTCTCAGTAAATTTAAGAAGATTGAAGTCAGATCAAGGAGATATAAAGGAAAAACTGATGGCTGCTGGCTGGGAGGGAGTGGGGTAAGGGAAAGGGGGAAGGTTTTGGACAGCGCAGGTGGGTGACTACAATGTTGCCACACTGATATGGGGCAGTTCTGGAAATGTAATTGATAATGTTGTGAAGAGATTATGTTAAGTGAAATAAGTCAGTTGGAGAAAGATAAGTACCATATGATTCACTTTTATGTGGAATCTGAAAAACTGAATGAATGATCAAAGTAAACAGACTCATAGATATAGAGGAAAAACTGAGGATTGCTAGTTGGGAGTAGGGTGGGGATAAGAGGGAAGGGAAGGGATTAGACAGCATAAATAGACAACTACAATATTGCCACAGGGATATGAAACACAGTTTGGGGAATATAATAATGTTGTAAATATTTTGTGGGGTGTCAGATAGTCACATATCCTGTTAGAGAGACCACTTCATGGATGGAGTAGAGGCTTGATCACTGCACTGTACACCTGAAGCTGATGTTGTATAATATTGTATGCCAACTGTAACTGAATATATGATGAGTCACGGGATGTGGAGTAAACTGTGGAAAGGAGTCAAAGGAATTGTAATAGATATGTATGATATGGGGGTGGAGTGGGGTCGTGAACTGGGGGAGGGGGGTTGTCACTTTGGGGGGTAAAGAGTATAACTATTGCATTGTGTTGTAAACCTGAAACTAATAAAAAAATAAAAAATAAAAATAAAAAAAATAAAGAATCGTCTGGCTGTGGCTGAGATGGCCCAAGGAGGTACAGGTAGGGCAGACCTCACTAGGGCAGCTGGGGTAGCACTGACTGTCCAGCCAGCAGTGATGTTCCAGAGAGCATGAGAGCTCGGATGTGATGTCCTCCACAGCTTCCAGTTTATGCAGCTCAAGGAGGTCATTGCCTGCAGAGACAAGTGAGTTGACCATCAGCTCAGCTCAGCAGCCTTGGAATCACCACCAACAGAGATGATGGTCATCTTCTTCTGCTGCTCGGCCTTTTCCACCACAAATCTAGCCCTCTCTGCTTCCTGTTGGGCCACCTCTTTGGCTTCTACCACTTCTGTGTACTACTTCCCCAAGGTCAGATGCGTTGACAAGTCATCCAGGATAAGCCCGAAGTTTGCAGCTCACTTGGTAAAGTCATGGCTCACCTGTCTGGAGACCAGCTCTCTCTGGGTGATGAGTTCTCCGGCATCAAAGTGAGCCACCACTAACTTGAGGATCTCTGTATTGATGGACAGTGGCACTTGCTCATCATAGTGCTATCCAATGCTGATGAAGTTACAGGGAAGCTGGCTAGCAACCGGCCAGAGAAGTATGAGCAGGATAATGTTGACATTCTGTGAATCTTTGCTACCATAATGTGATTATCGGCTCATTATGTGTTCAAGAGTGGCAGTCAAAGATAATTGGTTTCTGTACCCAAGGAATGAGAAATTGAGTTATTCCCCTACCACGATGTCCTGCACTCCCGGGAGCCAGTCAAAGATGACAGCTCTGTGCCCAGCATCCACATTATATATAAGGCAGAGTTCACCATACCTACTGCAACCGCTAAGGCCAGGCTAAAGCTGCCAATGGACTCAAAAACTTTGGCAGCCATGTCTTCTGCTGGATCCACTCACACCTGCTTCCAGTCTGACCTCCACATTCCACAGGTATTTTGATAGGGATTGCTTTGACTCTATATATTGTTTTGGGTAGTATGGACATTTTAACTATAATAATTCTTTCTATCCATGAGCATGGTATACATTTCCATGCATTTGTATATTATTTAATTTCTCTCTTCAATGTCTTATAATTTTCTGAGTTCAGGTCTTTTACTTACTTGGTTAAATTTATTCTTAAGTATTTTATTTTTATGGAAATTGTAAATGGGATTGTTTTCTTAATTTCTTTTTCTGATAGTTTGTTATCAGTGTATTAAAATTTAACCAATTTCTGAATATTAATTTTGAATTCTACTACTTTACTAAATTCATTGATCAGTTCTAATAATTTGTGTGTGTGTGTGTGTGTGTGTGTGTGTGTGTGTCTGTGTGTGTAATCTTTCAGGTTCTCTCTATATAGTATTATGTCATCTGCAAATAATGACAATTTCACTTCTTTCTTTCCCATTTGGATGCGTTTTATTTCTTTTTCTTGTCTGATTGGTGTGGCTAGAACTTCCAGTACTATGTTGAATAAAAATGTGATAGGGGGCATTCTTGTCTTTTTCCTGATCTTCAGAGAATGCTTTTAGCTTTTCCTTATTGAGTATATAAGCTGTGGGTTTGTCATATGTGGTATTTATTATGTTGAGATATGATCCCTCTGTTCCCATTTTGCTGAGAGTATTTTTCCAAAACGAATCATGGATTTTGTTCAATATCTATTGATATGACCATATGATTTTTATTTCTTTAGGTGGTATATCATGTCAATTGATTTGCAGATATTGAACCAACCTCGCATACCAGGAATGAATGCCACTTGATCATGGTGTATGATCTTTTTTAATGTATTGCTGAATTTGGCTTGCTAATATTTTGTTGAGGACTTTTGCATCTATGGTCTTTAGTGACATAGGCCTATAGTTTTCATTCTTTTGTAATGTATTTGTCTGGGTTCAGAATCAGGGTAATGGTGGCCTCGTAAAATGAGCTTGGTAGCCTACCCTCCTCTTCAATTTTTGGGAATAGTTTGAGGAGAATAGGTATTTATTCTTCTTTGAATGTTTGGTAAAATTCACCTGTGAAGTCACCGGGTCCAGGACTTTTGTTTGTTGATTACTGATTCAATTTCATTGGTAGTAATGGGTATGTTCATGTTTTCTCTTTCTGTTTGATTCAGTCTTGGAAGATTGAATGCTTCTAGAAGGCATCCATTTCTTCAGTATTTTGTAATTTGTTGGCATATAGTTGGTCACAGTGTTTTCTTTTTTTTTCTTTTTTTTTTTTTTTGTATTTCTGTGGTGTCCATTGTCATTTCCACTCTTTTATTTCTGATTCTATTTGTTTTGGTCCTCTCTCTATTTTCCTTATTGAGTCTGGTTAAAGTCTTGTCAATTTTGTTTATCTTTTCAAAAAAAAAAAAGCACTGGGATTCATTGGCCTTTTGTACTTTTTTCTGGTTTTTGTTTGTTTGTTTGTTTTGTGTCTATTGCATTTATTTCCACTTTAGTCTTTAGTATTTTCTTCCTTCTACTCACTTTGAGCTTTGTTAGCTGTTCTTTTTCCAGTTTCCACAGTTGTAAAGATAGACTGTTGATTTGAGAATTTTCTTGTTTCTTTAGGTGGGACTGCATTGCTATGAATTTCCCTCTTATGGCTGCATTCTCTGTGTCCAATAGATTTTGGGTCATGTTTCCATTTTAATGTATCTCAAGGTATGTTTTGATTTCTTCCTTTATCTCATTGTTGGCCCATTTATTATTTAATAGCATTTTATTTAGTCTCCATGCATTTGTATGTTTTTCAGGGGTTTTTTTCTTGTAATTTATTTCTAGTTTTATACCACTGTGGTCAGAGAAGATGCTTGATATGATTTCAATCTTCTTAAAATTATTGAGACTTGTTTTGTGGCTTAACGTGTGGTCTATCTTGGAAAATGTTCCATGTACACTTGAAAAGAATGTACATTTTGCTGCTCTGGAGTGAAATGCTCTAAAAATATCAATGAAGTGCAGCTGGTCTAGTGTGTCATCTAAGGCTGCTGTTTCAGTGTTGATTTTCTGTCTGGAAGATTAGTCCATTTGTATTACTGGAGCATTATAGTCCCTTACTATGATTGTGTTACTATTCACCTCTGCCTTTACGTTGGTCAATATTTTCTTTATATATTTATTTATTTATTTTATTATTTGTTTACAGTATATTGTTATAGTTGTTCTATTTTATTATTAATTATTATTTTTAATCTGTTACTGTGCCTACTTTACAAATTAAACTTTATCAAGGATATGTATGGAGAGGAAAAAAACATAGCATACCTATGTTCAACTAATATTTAACAAAGGAGACAAGAATACTCAATGGGGAAAGGACATTCTCTTCTCAACAACTGGTATTGAAAAAACTGGATAACCACATGCAGAAAAATAAAACTGCACTGACCCTTATCTTCAAGCACTCCCAAAAATTAATTCAAAACAAATTAAAGACTTAAAATCAAGACGTGAAACCATAAAACTCCTAGCAGGAAACAGGATAAAATCTCCTAAGTTTTATTTATTTATTTATTTATTTATTTATTTATTTATTTATTTTTAAATTAGTTTCAGGTGTACAACAAAGTGCAATAGTTATACTTTTTACCCCTCAAAGTGACAACCCCCTTTCCCCAATTCTCCACCCCACTCCTCCCCCCCATATCATACTATCTATTACAATTCCTTTGACTCCCTTCCACCATATAATCCACATTCCATGACTATCTATATATTCAATTACAGTTGGTATACAATATTATACAACATCAGTTTCAGGTATATAGTGCAGTGATCAAGCCTCTACTCCATCCATGAAGTGGTCTCCCTAACAAGACATGTGACCATCTGACACCCCACAAAATATTTACAACATTATTATATTCCCCGAACTGTCTTTCATATCCCTGTGACAATATTGTAGTTACCTATTTATGCTGTCTAATCCCTTCTCCTTCTCCCTTATCCCCACCCCCCCTAACTAGCAATCCTGTTTTTCCTCTATATCTATGAGACAGTTTCTGTTTACTTTGCTCATTCATTCAGATTTTCAGATTCCACATATAAGTGAGATCATATGGTATTTGTCTTTCTCCGACTGACTTATTTCACTTAACATAGTAGTCTCTAGGTCCATCCATATCGTTGCAAATGGTGTGATTTCATTCTTCTTTATAGAGGAGTAATACTCCATTGTATAAATGTACCACAGTTTCTTAATCCAGTCATCTACCGAGGGGCATTTCGGTTGTTTCCAAGTCTTGGCTATTGTAAATAGTGCTGCAATAAACATAGGGGTGCATATATTTTTTCTCTAGAATGGCTCACAGAACTCAAGAAAGTGCCTTAATTAATATTGCAATTTTGTTATAAAGTATACAAATCAGGAGACCAGACAAATGAGAAGACACAAAAGGAGGCACGGTCTTGGAGGGAATGCAGGGCTTCTGCACTCTCCCCTTATGGAATCACAGGATGTCACTATCCCAGCAATTCAATGTATTCATCAATCAGGAAGCTCTTCTGAGCCTCAGTGTCCACTGATTTCATTGGGGTTTCATTATATAAGCATGCTTGGTTGAATCATTGGCCATGTGATTAAATTCAATTTCCAGTCTCCTCCCTTACCTAGAAGTTGGGATAACTCAAAATCCCAACAATCTAATCACATAATGGTTCTTTCTGGTGACTAGCTACCATCTGGAATCATCTCATTGGCAAAAACTCAGGTGTGATATAAGGAGCTGATGGAAAACAAAGACACATTTACCACTTGGGGACTTTTAAGTGTTTTTAAGCTCTACACCTAGAAACTGGGACAAAGACCAGGTAAATACTTTTTTTTTTTTTTTGAGGGCAGTGTCACTGGCCCTCATATGTGGGACCTGAACCGGGGCCGCTGGCTTCTCAAGCCAGCACTTAACAAGCGCGCCACTCGGCCAGCCCAACACTTTTTTATACAACACTTATGTAAAAAAATATAAAAACATGTAGCAGTCTATATAGTGAAAATTATAAAATTTATATGGAAGAAATAAAAAAAGACCTAAGTAAATTAAAAAGAAAAACATACAGCCAAGTTCATGAAATGGAAGACTCAAGGTAAAAAATGTCAGTTCTCTCCAATGTACCCATAGGTTAATGCAATGCTTACATACATCTCATAGATGTTTTGTTTTTGTTTCTGGGGTTTTTTTTGTATATATAAATAATATAATGCTAAAATGTTTGGTAAACATTTGTAACTATGTTCATGTATGTGAACATGTATGTATGTTAGTAAATAGTGAACATGTTTATGTGAGCCTGTTAATGTGCAAGTGTGACTGAATGTGTGAGTGTGGTGGGCAAATTATACGTGGGCAGGCAGTTTTGGTGTTTGAGTGAATTTATAATCATGTTTATGTGTCTGAGTAAATGAGAGTGTATGAGCAAATAAATGTTGGTTATGCTCATATGCATGTTGAATGTCTTATTATACTGATATGTGTGAGTGAATGTGTGAATAACTGTTAATATGAGCACATTTAAGTGTGAGAGTGAATATTTGTGCATTTTCATGTACATAAATGTATGTCAGCATGTTAGTTTGAGTGTATTAGTGTGAGTGAATGTGTGAGCATCTGCGTTTTTATCATTAAGTCTGAGATTGAAAATTTGACCCTTCTCATATGTGAAATGTGTCAATTTGAATTTATTTGTATTTAAGTGAATATGCATTTTTATATGTATGAGTGAATTTTTAAGCATGTGCATAGAAAATAGCATGTTTGTGTTGTGAATATATAAGCAAGTCCACTCGATTTTGCTAATGTGTAAGCATATTTGTAAGAGTAAATATGTGAGCACGTTCATGTAAGTGGATCTATGTATGTAAATGAATATGGGAGTTTCATGGTGAATGTGAGCATGTCAATTTGTGGTTGAATGTGTGAAAATATCTCTGTGATTGAGTTAACATGTGTGAGGAAATGTGTAAGTGTATTCATGTGAGAATATGTGTCTCTGTGTATGGATTTTTGTGCATGTCCATGTGAATGATTGTTTGTGAGTGTGAGTGTAAGTAAATGTGATGGTGCATTGTGAGTGAATTTGTGAGATTGTTCATGTGAGTGAATGAATGTGTTTGCATGTGAGTGTGAGCATATGTATATCTGTGTGTATGAGTAAATTTGCAATCATAATTGTGTAAATATGTGACAGTGTGAGCAATGTTAGTGATAAGATGTGTCAGTGTTTTCGTATATGTGAGCATGTTTTTGTATTTGAGTCAATTACCAAGAATGTGTGTGTTAACATGTATGTGAGTATATATATATATATATATATATATATATATATATATATATATATATATATATTTGACACCTGCAATTACAAGAGGTGCTCAAAGTGGTTACCATCAGCATCCAGACACTTCTGATTATGGCGAAATTCTGCTGGAGCAACTATGACCAAAGTTTCCACTTGTATACATTTTTTTGAGGGCAGTATCACTGTCCCTCATATGTGGGACCTGAACCGGGGCCGCTGGCTTGGGGTTTCACCACCGCACCACTCGGCTGGCCCTTGTATACATTTTTGACACCCCCAGTATATATATTGGGTTGTCGGAAAAGTCATGATGTATTTTTTCTATGTTTTTCATTGCATGAGAGTGATTATGTGAACTTGTATATGTTTGAGTATTTGACAGTGACAATATTAGAGCAGTGAAGTAAATATTTGTGTGGAAGAGTATGCCTAACACAGACAACTCTCCCAGACAGACTGGAAGCTCCCAGAGGGTGAAGAACTGAAAATTCCTTTTCTCCTGTCTACTGGCCATCTCCCAAGGCCTGCACAGAGCGGGAAACAGGGATGACATCTCAGAACAAGCACAGGACAGGCAGTGGGATGTAACCTACATCCACCAATGCATCTGCCCCACAGTACAAAGCCTTCAGAGCAATGATGAGATAGGTGCGCAGGCAGCACTGAGGACCCTCAGGCTTACCTGGCCCCCAGCCTTCCTCTCGGCCTGCCCCACCCTCAATGATCCCTTTAGGGGCAAGAGTTGGCCTCCCAACGCCCTGGTACGATAATTTGTATACATTTAACGACCCATTCGTTTGGCATCCAACCAAATCAGTCAGTACTGCTGTGCTGTGTGACTTTTAGTCAATTCCCTACGTCCCTCTTATTCTTAATTTCTTCACCTAAAAAATCAAACAAGAACTCAGCATAGTGGCTAAGGATGGGGATCCCAACCCCAGAATAATTGGGTTCAAACTCTACCACTTACTAGCTGTGTGACTTTTGGCAAATCACTTCACCTCTTGGAGTGAGTTTTTTTCCCTTGTTGGTAAAACAGAATTGTCCACAGCTCACAAAGGTGTTGTGAGGATTACTTGAGATAATACATATAAAGTACTGAGCACGGTTCCTGGAACTCAGTAAGTGCCAGCTATTCTGTACATACAATGAGACAGTGCAACCTCACCACAACACACACAATCTTTTGGTAGGCTTCCCTTCCTATCTACCTCCCCCTACACACACACACACACACACACACACACACACACACACACACGTTTAGTTTTGAGACTGTCTTCACTTTCTTTCCCACTAGGGGGTGAGGAAGGCAATTAGGAACAGTCTCCCAAAAGGGATACATGTGAACAGAAGCTTGGAAGAGAGAAGTGTGTAATCAATTATCAGCCACTGATGTGTTTGAGCATCTTTTTGCCCTGCTAGACTTTATGCCATAGAAAGAGCTGCTTTTTCTACCATTTTATCCCAAGAGCCTATGACAGAGACGAGGAGCTTTATAAATATTTGCTGGATGAATGAAAGAGGGGACCCAGCTCCTTCCAAGGACAAACTCCCCTTCATGGAAGGTAAGCCAAGGAGTGTCCTGGGTGGGGTGGGGTAACGAGGGGAACATTCAAGGATTCCCATGTTCTTTCCTTACATGCAAGAGCCTGAGTCAGTTGGAATCATAAATTCTTCGAATCCTGGAATCTCTGGGAGGAGAGAAGCTTTGGCTGCTGTCCAGGCCCACCTCCATGCAATAGTGCCCTAGGCTGGGCCGAGGAAGCCTGACAACCTTGCTAGAAAGGAAGGCTAAGGGAGTGAGACTTCAGAGTGAAAACCCAACTCTTTCATCAAGGCAGAAAATAAAGTCAAATATCATAGAAAAAAAGTATGCTTAAGTTTGTAGCTATGGGCATGGATATTAGCATGTTCATTTGAGTGAGTGAATGTGTAATATATTTGTGTAAGAAGACCTCTTTTGTGAGTATCTTTACTTCATCCTGGCAATGCTCCATGTCACACATCGCTTCTGGTATGGCAATTTCTGTCAGAAACATTATTGTGGTCCTCATACACCTTATTCTGCAGATCGGGTATCGGGTACCATGGAACTTATGGCTCTTTCCCAAAGTCAAAATGATCATGAAAAATAAACGTTTTGAATAGATTCAGGACATCAGGGCAGCCACGACTGCGCAACTAGACACTCATAAAAAAAGGACTTCCAGAACTTCTTCAGAAAGTGGCAAGAACGATGGGAAATTATGTTCAAAGCAAGGTGGATTAATGGCAATGTGTCTTTTACTGTAATAAATTTTTATTTAAACATTCACTGTATTTTTTATTCTTTTATTCTGAAATAAACATTTTTTAAAAAAAATTAGCTTCAAGTGTACAACACAGTGCAATAGTTATACTGCACCATATTTTTTTATTGCACCTTGTATGTAAGGGTCTTGTTTTCTTATCCATTCAGACAACATATCTTTTTTTTTTTAGCGGAGCCATCCTGCCACCTGTTGGCAGCTCAGCAGCAGTTCATCTTGGGCTGGGCATCGAACTGCTGTTGCTCAGAGCCCAGTTCGCACTCTTGAGCAAGCTCTTCCCCAACTGAGCCACTCGGCCAGCCCCACAACATATCTTTTGATTGAAGCATTTAATCCATTTACATTGAATGTAATTGTTGATAGATATGTACTTATTGCCATTTTATTATTCTTTTTGTTTGTTTGTTTGGGTCTGAAAGAAGTCCTTTTAAGATTTCTTGTGGGCCAGCCAAGTGGTGCGGTGTTTGAGGACTGGCCTGGGATGCCAGCAGCCCTGGTTCGGATCCCACATGTGAGGGCCAATGACACTGACCTCTAAAATAAATAAATAAATACATACATACATACATACATACATACATACATACATACATACATAAGATTCCTTGTAATACTGGTCAGTGGTAATGAACTCCTTAGCTTATTCTTGTCTGGGAATCTTTTTATCTGTTCTTTAGTTCTAAATTATAGCTTTGCTAGGTAGAGTAATCTTGATTGTAGATCTCTGCTTTTCATCACTTTGAAAATTTTCTGCCAATCCCTACGGCCTACAAAGTTTGTGTTCAGAAATAAGCTGACAGTCTTATGAGAGCTCCCTTGTAGGTAAGTATCTGCATTTCTCTTGCAGCTTTTAATACTATTTGTTTTTCAACTTTGGTATTTTAATTATGCTGTATCTTGATGCTGGCCTCTTAGGATTCACCTTGTTTGGGATTCTCTGAAATCCTGGGCTTGTATTTTTTAAAAGATTATTATTAAAATACAGCTAACATACAATATTATATTAGTTTCAGGCGTACCCATTAGTTATTCAACATTTATGTACCTAAAGAAGTGATCACAAGTTCAGCAACCATTTGACACCATATTATGCTAAATATCACAATATGATTGATTGTATTCCCCATGATGTACATTATATCCTCAGGACTGATTTGTTTCAAAGCTGGAAATTTGAACCTCTTATTTTGAACTTCATCTTTCCTTCCTTTTTAAACTGTTCAATACAGTTCACATTCAATATTACTTTATATTAATTTTAGGTGTATGGCATAGTGATTAGACATTTATATACTTTAAGAAGTGATCCCCCTAACTAGTCTTGTATCCACCTGGCCCTATACATAGTTACATACTAATGACTATATCCCCTATGCTTTACTTTACATCCCCATGACTATTTTGTAACTACAAATTTGTACTTTTTAATGCCCTCACCACTTTTACTCTGTCCCTCAAGCCCCCTCCCATCTATCACCCTAATAAATCTAGTACCCATATCACACCACACATAGTTATTTATTATTGATATATTCCTGATGTTGTACCCTACATCTCCATGACTACTTTCTAACAACCAGTTAGTATTTTTTAATACAGTTAACTTTTTCACCCATTCCCAACCTCCCTCTTGTCTGGCAAGCATCAAAATGTTTTCTGTATCTATGAGTTTGTTTCCATTTTATTTGTTTACTTTCTTCTTTAGATTCCACATATAAATGAAAGTAAAGGGAAGGGAAAAAGATATTTCATGAAAATGAAAACAAACAAACAAAAAAACACAAAAAAGCTGAGGTAGCAATATTTATACCAGATGAAATAGAGTTTAAAACAAAGGCTATAACAAGAGACAAAGAACCTAGTAATCCCACTTCTGGGTATTTATCCAATGAAACCCAAAATGCTACTTTGAGGGGACGAATCCATCCATATATTCACTGCAGCATTATTTACAATGGCCAAGATGTGGAGGCAGCCTGGGTGTCTGTTGATGAATGAGTGAATAAAGAGTAGATGGTAGATATATACAATGGAATATTGCTCAGCCATGGAAGGGAATGGGTTCTTGCCATCCACAGAGGCATGGATGGACCTGGAGGGTATTGTGCTGAGTGGAGTATGTCAGACAGAGAAAGACAGGTGCAATGTGATTTTGCTCATATGTGGAGTCTAAACAACAAAATAAACAAACAAAATAGAAACTAATTCATAGATACAGAGAACATTTTGATAATTGCCAGATGAGAGGGGGTTTGGGTGTGAATGAAAAAGGGGACAGGATTAAGAAGTGCAAATTGGTTGTTATACAGTAGTCATGGGGATGGAGGGTACAACATAAGAAGTATAGTCAATAATATTGTAATAACTGTATTGTGTCAGATTAATACTAGATTTATCAGGGTGATAGATGGTAGGGAGTGGTGAGGCAAGGGGGAAAAGGTAAAAGGATTGGTAGTTACAAAATAATCATTGGTATGTAAAATAGAGCATGGAGAATAAAGTCAACAATATGGTAATAACTATGCATAGTGCCAGGTGGGTACTAAACTAGTCAAAGGATCACTACTTAAATTATATAAATGCTTAACTACTATGCTGTATACCTGAAATTAATATAAAATAATATTGACAGTCAGAAAAATAAGAGTCAATGTCCTAGTCTCTACCATTGAGAGATTATAATCCTCAAAGGGGAAATAGCTGTGTGAGCATGGATCATGTCAGTCATAAGTGTTCCCCATTCTGTGTCCATCACACAATAAATGCTTAACAGATGTTTATTGAATGAGTGAAAACATTTACAAGTCTGTCATCTCTCCTAAACTGCAAGTTACTTGAAACAGAAGGGCCATGTTTCATTCATCTTTTTGTGCCCGGGTACAGCACATGGCCAGTAAATTAAAGTTTGCTTAGTGAATTAATCAATGAATGAATTACAGAACAAATGTACAAATATATACATCAAAAATTTATATACAGGGGAGGAGCTAAGATGGTGGAATAGGCAGGAGTCTGCCAACTGCCTCCCAGGATCACACCAAAAATTACAAATAATTTATACAACATTCAACTTTGGGATTCATCTAAACACTAGCTGAATAGAACAACTAAAATAAGGATTTAAAGAAGAGGCCAGAGCCAGCCAAGTGGTGCGTTGGTTAAGAGCTGGTTTAGGAAGCCAGGGGCCCCAGTTAGGATCCCACATATGAGGGCCAGTGACACTGCCCTCTACAGCTAAGATGGTGAACAACAGGGCCAGCTGAGAGGCGCGGTGGTTAAGAGCTGGCTTGGGACGCCAACAGCCCTGGTTTGGGTCACACATATGAGGGTCAGTGACACTGCCCTCAAAAAAAAAAGATGGTCAACAACAGCTCCACCTGGAGCTGGGCAGCCCGAGTCCCGACGACAGTGTGGGCTGCAGCCCCTGCTGCAGTGGGCTGCCATAGGCTACAGTGAGTGGCCGGCAGCCAGTGTGAGCAGATGACAGCCATTGTGAGCTGCCAAGAGCTGCTGTGAGCGACCGTCCAGAGGTCGGCCACCGATCTGCCTCACCCGGGAAGAGCACAATGATAATACCAACATGGGCCAGTGAAGCAACGTCCTCCACAACTAGACTGAAGAATAAAAGGACAGCAAAATGTTTGTTCCCCTCCTCCAATTCCCCAATAAAATCTTTAAAAAAAAAAGAAGAAGAAGCCACAATGAGACTGGTAGGAGAGGCAGCCTGACACCAGGCCCACAGAGAGGGCGAATGCCTACAGGGACACCTCAGTGACACAGGTTTCTCCTGTTGGGAGAGAGACCCTCCGACCCAGACCCACGCAGGTCTCCCCAGCCCAGAGTTCCTCTGCCTGGAAGGGAAGTTTCACGATAGCTGGCAGTAGAAATCAGTGATTGCTCTTTGCAATCTCGGGGGTGGTGGGGGAGGGCAGCTAGAGACCCAGCCACCCTCCTATAGAGCCAGGACAGGATTTACTCGCTGGCGAGCACTCACCTGGTCTCTGGGAGAGAGTCTAGCACCGTGGGGGGGGGGGGTCCCAGAAGCCTGTGGGGAAAGACTGAACTGAGTGCCTTTGGCGCAAGAGCTGCAGTTGTTGGGACCATCGTTCTTCCTGTGTGGAGTTTGCAAATGAGTGGTTTACAGGAGGGCGCCATTTTTTCAGGGTTAAACCCTCCCACACAGGGTCAGGTTCTGCATTGGTCTGGTGGGATCGGCTCAGACGTTTGCATGTGCGCATGCATGCTGCGTGGAGTCTCCGCTCTGCACACTGTGCGCAGCATTGCCAGGGAGAGGCCTGATTGTTGGGTGCTCTCCTGCTCCACGGGCAGCTAATTGAGACTCAGGTCTGCATACGCAAGCTGCCTTGGGTCCCCGCTCTCCATTCTGCTTGTGCACCTGTTGCCAGGGAAGCACGTGATTGTGGGGCGCTCTCCTGCCCTAAAGATTGCTGATTGAGATAGGCAGAGACTAAGAGTTTTCCTGAGAGTGTTGGCCTGGAAGCTGCACAGCGGCATGATCTGGCCAATGCGTTAGTGGTTTGTTTGCGAGGGCTGGTTGCCAGTGCAGGAACACATGCTGCTCTGAATTTGTAGGGGTCACTGACCACACCCTGTGGTGCCCTGAGGCCTGCCCCACCCACCTAGAGCTGCGTTGCTGGGGCCACCTCCACAGACCACAGAGAGTTTTTGCAGCACTGGACATCCCACAGCAGCCTGTGGGGATTTTTCGTGGTGAGCACAGCACCAGAGCACACGGCAGCTAATTGTGGGCAGCTCACAGGAGTCTGCGAGCCTGAGAGGCAGGCCTTTGCATGCCGCGCTGGACCCTTGGGCTCCATACAGCTGATGCTCCGTCGCCCAGAGACTATTGCTGAGCATGTGACCTGCAGATTAAAGTGGGTGGAGAGCCTTTTCTTTTTTTTTGTCCTTTTCTGTATTCTTCCCTCTTCTTTATTATTACTGTTTTTTTCCTTTTTTTTCTTTCATCCTTTTGTTCCTTTTTCTTGTTTTTCTTTCACCTGTTTGTTGTTGTTGTTATTGTTGTTGTTGTTGTTGCTGTAGTTCCTCTGGTTTGTTTGTCTTGCTATTGCTTCGTTATTGTTTTTCTGACTTCTTCTGGCATTTTTGTTTATTTATATATTTTTGATTCTCCTGTCCGTTGTTTGTCATGTTTTTTGTGGGGGTATATATTTTTTTGGTGTTGTAGGTTTGGCTTGCTTTGTTTTTGTTTTGTGAAGTGGTCATGGGCCCAGCCCTGGTCCAGGAGCTGAGACTACACTGAATTTGTAGAAACCACTGACCACAGCCTTTAGCCACCTGTAACACCATATTGCCCACCTACAGCTGCATTGCCAGGGGCACTGTGGGTGCCTGGGAGATTGCCCACACACACACACACAAACACTGTGGAAAAGGGTTTTTTTTAAATTTATTTATTTGTTTTTAATTAGCTTCAGGTGTACAACACAGTACACTAGTTATACTTTTTACCCCTCAAAGTGACAACCCCTCTTCCCCATTTAGCCACACCACTCCTCCCCCCCATATCATATATATCTATTACACTTCCACATTATAATCCACATCCTGTGACTATCTATATATTCAATTACAGTTGGTATACAATATTATACAACCTCAGCTTCAGGTGTAGAGTGCAGTGCTCAAGCCTCTACTCCATCCATGAAATGGTCTCCCTAACAAGACATATGACCATCTGACACCCCACAAAATATTTACAACATTATTAATTATATTCCCCGAAATGTCTTTCATATCCCTGTGGCAATATTTGTAGTTGCCTATTTTTGCTGTCTAATCCCTTCCCCTTCTCCCTCATCCCCATCCCCCTCCCAACTAGCAACGCTGTTTTTCCTCTATATCTATGAGACAGTTTCTGTTTACTTTGCTCATTCATTCAGTTTTTCAGATTCCACATATAAGTCAGATCATATGGTATTTGTCTTTCTCTGACTGACTTATTTCACTTAACATAATAGTCTCTAGGTCCATCCATATCATTGCAAATGGTACAATTTCATTCTTCTTTATAGCGGAGTAATATTCCATTGTATAAATGTACCACAGTTTCTTAATCCAGTCATCTACCGATGGGCATTTCGGTTGTTTCCAAGTCTTAGCTATTGTAAATAGCGCTGCAATGAACATAGGGGTGTATAAATTTTTTTGAATAAGTGTCTTGGGTTTTTCAGGATAAATACCTAGGAGTGGAATTGCTGGGTCATATGGCAGTTCCATTTCCAGTTTCTGAGATACCTCCATACCGATTTCCATAATGGTTGCACCAATCTGCAATCCCACCAACAGTGCAGCAGGGTCCCCTTTTCCCACAGCCCTGCCAGCACTTGTTGTTTGTTGATTTATTGATGATAGCCATTCTGAACAGAGTGAGGTGGTATCTCATTGTGGTTTTTATTTGCATTTCCCTAATGACCAGTGAGGTTGAACATTTTTTCGTATGCCTGTTGGCCTTCTGTATGTCCTCTTTAGAGAAATGCCTCTTCATATCCTCTGCCCATTTTTTAATTGGGTTGTTTGTTTTTTTGGTGTTGAGTTTCATGAATGTTTTATAAATTTTGGATATTAAGCCCTTATCAGATATATCGTTGGCAAATATATTCTTCCATTCAGTAGGCTTTCTTTTTGTTTATTGATGGTTTCCTTTGTTGTGAAAAAACTTTTAAGTCTGATATAATCCCATATGTTCATTTGGAAAAGGTTTTTTACAATAGCAGACAGCCCACAGAGCCATGGGGAAATTTTGGTGGTGTTCAGTGACCCAAAATCTGCACCACAGCCACTCAGGAGCAGCTTTCAGGAAATTGTGAGCTTAGGTGAAGGCTGGCTGCAGTGCCCTCAGGGTGCAATACAAGATGATCAGAGGCCAGGTATTGGCATAAGATTTGAACCTGTATTAACATTTTGAAAACCACCAGTCTCATTTCGTGACTCACTTGAACTCCATACTGCCTGCTAGTGCTGCATCACTGAGGGCACACTCAACACCGGGTCAACCAGCCAGACAAACACTCCCAAGGAGCTTCTTTCAACAGTTTGGCCCTACAGGTGACAACAGGCCTAGAGAGCCCTGGGCCTTTTTGCTCAACTGCTTCAAGAACAATATTGGTGGCAACCACCCTCAGATCACAGGGAGGCCATCCCCACTTGACTCCAGGTACAGTATGGGCAGCAGTGAACCACATACAGCTTTGAGGCTCCTACCAGGTAGCCACAGGCCTGTAACAAACAGGGCTGAAATGGCCCAGAGTGGGAGCTCCACCCAAGAGATACCAGAAACAATACATCCAGAGACCAATATCGGACCAAAACACAGCACTACCTGCTTGAACCTACAAGCAGCACTTTCAAAGGAAATTCTCTACAGGCGCAAGAGTCTGCAGGGGCCAAGCTTCCTCTGAAGGCTAAACCTACACACAGCATCTCATACACTGTGAACAGAGCTAATTCTCCCAGCTAATCAGCCTGAGGGTCCACCCCACCCACTGAAAAGCCAAAAGCAATTAAAGATCAACTTCAATAGCAACATCTCTAGAACACCCGGGACAGGAGAATAGGGAGACTTTGCAATTCGAATATAGAAGACACATACTACATAAGACCACCCAGAAATGACTGAGAGACATAGGTGATTTACCTAATACATCGAAGCAATCAAAGTGACAGCCAGAATGAGGAAGCAAAGAAACATGTCCCAAATAAAATATCAGAAGAAACCTCCAGAAATGGAACTAAATGAAACAGAGGCGACCAACCTATCAGAGACAGAGTTTAGAATGCTGATGATAAGAATGTTTAAGGAACTTAATGAGAAGCTCAACAAAGAGACAGCAAACAAAGATGAATACAGAAATCATAAAAATAACCAGTCAGAATTAAAGAATACAATAACTGAAACAAAGAACACACACGAGGCTGGCCGAGTGGCGCATTGGTTAAGAGCTGGCTTGGGGTGCCAGCGGCCCTGGTTCAGATCCCACATATGAGGGCCAGTGACACTGCCCTATACAGCTAAGATGGTGAACAACAGCTCCACCGGGAGCTAGGCTGTTGTGAGTCCCTGGGATGGCATAGCTGCAGCTCATGCTGCAGTGGGCTGCCATAGGCTACAGTGAGTGGCCAGCAGCCAACGTGAGCACCTGCAGCCAGCGTGAGCTGCCAAGAGCCACCATGAGCGGCCATCCAGAGGCCAGCGACTGATCTGCCTCACCCTAGAAGAGCGCAATGATAATACCAACATGGGCCAGTGAACCGATGTCCTCCACAACTAGACTAAAGAACAAAAGGACAGAAAATTGTCTGTTCCCCTCTCCCAATTCCCCAATAAAATCTTTAAAAAAAAATAAAGTAGGGCCATCCGAGTAGCGTGGTGGATAAGCGCTTGTTTGGGAAGCCAGCAGCCCCGGTTCGGGTCCCACATATGAGGACCAGTGACACTGCTCTCCAAATAAATAAATAAATAAATAAATAAATAAATAAAATAAAGTAAAAGACCTGTACTCAGAAAATTATGAGACACTGAAAAGAGAAATCAAAGAAGATACAAGTAACTGGAAACACATACCATGTTCATAGATAGGAAGAATTAATACAGTTAAAATATCCCTACTGCCTAAGGCAACATATAGTTTCAATGCAATTCCTATCAAAATACCAAAGGCATTTCTCTCAGAAATATAACATATAATCCTTAAATTTATATGCAACCATAGCCACAGCAATCTTGAGAAATAAGAACAAAGTGGGAGGTATCTCATTACCCAACATCAAATCATACTACAAGGCTATAGTAATCAAAACAGCACGGTACTGGCATAAAAACAGACACATATATCAACTGAACAGAATAGAGAGCCCAGAAATAAATCCTTCCTCATGTGCTTATTTAATCTATGACAATGGAAGCAAGAATTTACATTGGGGTAAAGGCAGTCTATTTAATAAATGGTGCTGGGAAAACTGGACTGACACATGCAAAAAAATGAAACTGGACCACCTGCTAATGCCATATAGGAGAACAAATTTAAAATAGATTAAAGACTTAAATATAAGACCCAAAATCATAAAAATCCTAGAAAAAAATATAGGGAGTAAATTTGCAAACATCACCCTGAGTAATATTTTTATTGCTATATCCCCTCAAGCAAGGGAAGTAAAAGAAAAAATAAATATATGGGATTGCATCAAATTAAAAAGTTTTTTCAGCAACAAACCAAATTAGACGACCCTCTTTGTCTACGAAGAGTGGAGGCCACATGAAGGGTTTGGGGACTGGAGTTAAAAAAAGACAGATGTTGAAAGGATCCATGGCAATGGAGATAACATCCTTGACATTGAACCTGTGGAAGGGACATACATGTTATGAGGTGGTTCAGATGGTGTGATTGTACTTTATGATCTTGAGAACTCCAGCAGAAAGCCTTATTACACATGTAAAGCGGTGTGTTCTGTTGACAGAAACCATACTGATGTTCACAAATATAGTGTGGAGACTGTGCAGTGGTATCCTCATGACACTGGCATGTTCATCTCAAGCTCATTTGATAAAACCCTGAAAGTATGGGATACAAATACATTAAAAGCTACAGATATATTTAATTTTGAAGAAACAGTTTATAGTCATCATATGTCTCCAGTGGCCACCAAGCATTGTTTAGTAGCAGTTGGTACTAGAGGGCACAAAGTATAACTTTGTGACTTAAAGTCTGGATCCTGTTCCCACATTCTACAGGGCATTTTTTAATTTGAAACAACTACTTTGAGTAAACTATTCAATGAAAAGAAACATTACTAACAATGTAAAAAAAGTTTTTTCACAGCAAAGGAAACCATCAATAAATTAAAAAGGCAGCTTATTGAAAGGGAGAATATATTTGTCAATAATACATCTGATAAGAGGTTAATATCCAAAATTTATAAAACACTCATTCAACACCAAAAAACCCCCACAAAAGACCCAATTAAAAAATGGGCAGAGGATATGGAAAGACATTTCTCTAAAGAAGACATAGAGATGGGCAACAGACATATGAAAAAATGCTCAATGCTACTAATCATTAGAGAAATGCAAATAAAAACCACAATGAGATACCACCTCCCTCCGGTCAGAATGGCTATCACCAATAATCAACAAACAAGTGCTGGCGAGGTTGTGGAGAAAAAGGAACCCTGGTTCACTGTTAGTGAGAATGCAGATTGGTACAGCCACTATGGAAATCAGTATGGAGGTATCTCAAAGAACTGGTAGTGGAACTACCTTGTGACCCAGTAATTCCACTCTTAGGTATCTATCCAGAAAAATCCAAAATGCTAATTCAAAAAAAAAATGCACTCCTATGTTTATTGCAGCATTATTCACAATGGCCAAGACTTGGAAACAACCGAAATGCCCATCAGTAGATGACTGGATTAAGAAACTGATACATTTATACAATGGAGTATTATTCGGGTATAAAGAAGAAGGAAATCTTACCATTTGCTATGACATGGATGGATCTAGAGAACATTATGCTAAGTGAAATAACTCAGTCGGAGAAAGAGAAACACCATATTATCTCACTTACATGTGGAATCAAGAGAACTGAATAAATGAGCAAAGTAAACATAAATAGTCTCAGAGATATAGAGGAAAATATGATGGTTGCTAGATGGGAGGGGGTGGGGGTGAGAGATAAGAGGAGGGGATTAGAAAGCACAAATTTCTAGTCACAATATTTCCACAGGGGTATGAAAGACAGTTTGGGGAATATAATTAATTATGTTGTGAAGATTTTGTAGGGTGTCAGATGGCCACATGTCTTATTAGGGAGACCACTTCATGGACTGTGTAGATGCCAGGTCAGTGTGCTGTACACCTGAAAAATATTGTATGTCAACTATAATTATATATATTCACAGGATGTGGAGTACATCATAGGGAATAGAGTCAATGGAATTGTAATAGATATATCTTATGTCAGAGGGGCAATAGATTGGGAGATGGGGGTTATCACCTTGTGAGGGATGGTCACGTCCTGCGTGGCAAGGGCAAGTGGGACACGAGAGGGGCAATGCAGATTAAAGAAAAACAAGAGACAGAAGAAAGATAAGAGCGAGACCAAGGGACTCAGCCAAAGAAGACTGAGCCCCGAATCGGGTCAGCGCATAGCTTTTATTGAGAATTATCAAGGAAGCAAACTGTAACAAATCATTAACGGTGGTTTGTAGTTCTCAGGATTTACACAGTCCTCTACTCCCCTGTAAGTGCTCTCTCCAGGGTGCACTGTGACTTACTCTTCCTTTAAAGGATTACTTTGTCTTTATTATGATAATTGCTATGAAACCCAGACTTGGTTTCTGTATGTCACCTAAAGAATGTTTACTAAAGCTATCTTGACTATCTAGAAATCATCCTAAATCCTAGCAGTTAAACACAATCATAAAACTCACAGTATACTTGAGCTATACCAAAAGACTAGGAGTGGCTGTGTTTAAGGTAAAAGCATCTAAAATCTATTCGATTGTAAATAACAATACCTAGCAACCAAAAGGGTCTCACACCTCTCTTATCCTACAGAGGGCTGCATCCGTTTCTCAGTCAAAGCTTCAGTATCTGTTGCTGCAACAAGGCACTGGGCAAAGGAATTCACACAAGGCTGATTAACAAATCCATGGTCAGCGGATGTCTTAGAGCTGCCTCTTACACAGAACTCTCATGGCCTGAAGACTTTTAATCTTACAGGAGACCATTCACAGTAGGGCCCTTAGGCAAATGCATCAGCTTCTCACAGGCCTGAGTTTTCTGGCCTGAGTTTGTCAGAGGTCTGTGCCTCAGTTTCCAAGGGGCTTGAGTCCCCAATATCACAGTTCAGGGGTCCCCCATGGAACTACCACCTGGCTTGGGTTGTCTCCCCTCTTTTAGGAGATCTTACCCATCCTTGGCTGCGTAGTTAGCTCATTGGGGCACCACAGGAACATATCACAAGTGTAGTAAATATATTGTCTCCTATAGAAGAAAAGGCACATGGGTTCATAGAGGCAGGAGATATTACATGACCAACCATAAGGCAGCATCCCTAATATCCAGTGCTGAGCAGGGCAATGTGGCCTTGTCAGACACTGGGGTGCTGTCAGCTTCCCACAAGGGATGAAATGTCTTTTGCATTGTTTTGTACACCTGAAACTGATTTAAAAATTCCTATAATAAATTTTTTATCTCTACCAAAAAAAAAGAGAGAGAAAAATTTATATATCTACATTCCCATTAGACTCAGATTTTTTTTTTTTAGAGTGCAGTGTCACTGGCCCTCAGATGTGGGATCCAAATTGGGGCCGCTGGCGTCCCAAGCAAGCTCTTAACCACCACGCCACTCGGGCGGCCCTAGACTGAAATTCCTCTTTTTTTCTAAAGATTTTATTGGGGAATTGGGGGAGGGGAACAGCGTTGGGGAATCGCAGAAGGGGAACAGACAAATTGCTGTCCTTTGTTCTTCAGTCTAGTTGTGGAGGACCTTGCTTCACTGGCTCATGTTGGTATCATCATTGCGCTCTTCCCGTATGAGGCAGATCGTTCGCTGGCCTATGGATGGTTGCTCACCGCGGCTATTGGCAGTTCTCGCTGGCTGCCGGCTGCTCACGCTGGCTATCGGCTACTCACTGTAGCCTATGGCAGCCCACTGCAGCACGGGCTGCAGCCTACATCATCGCCGGGGCTCTAACAGCCCGGCTCCAAGTGGAGCTGTTGTTAGCTGTAGAGGACAGTGTCACTGGCCCTCATATGTGGGATCCAAACTGAGGCCGCTGGCATCCCCAAACCAGCTCTTAACCAATGCGCCACTCGGCCAGCCCCCTAGACTGAGATTCTTGACGAAAGAAACCATGTCTTCAACTCAGTATATTGGGTGACTCATACTAGGTTTTCAAAAATGTTTGTGGAATGGAATAGAACTTAAGTTTTAGCAGTACCAGAGTAGCCTCACATAACCTGGCACAGTGTCTTCTAAATAGACACTACAAATTATTTCACGATTGAAACAGAGATTCCACTAAGGATTTTCTGTGTAAATTCCAGTTCAAAAACATGAAAATCATGTTATTCTGTGAACTGAAATGGTGAAAACGGCTTCTTAGAGCCAGTGAGACTTGATGAAGCTGTGGGGATAATCTGTTTAATAACACAAATTAGTGTGTTGGAGAGAAATAAGGCTGGGGACAGGGAGATCAGTAAGGAAGGCATAGTGTGGAAAAAGTCCTGGGCTTGGAATGAAAAGTTTTGTATTCTGAGTCCTTGTTCTGCTACTTAATGGCTATGTGGCCTTGAGATTATTATAGTTGGGTGGAGTGGGGTCTCAGGAAATCAGGGTGAAGGAACGGTCTTAGCCAGGTTGATGGAGACTCAAATATGGCATCTGCCTGCATCTGCATGCTTCAAGAGGGGCAGGGGTGACTGATCAAAAAAGAAAAAGTGGCTTCTGCCTCCTGTCCAGGAGAAAGCTGCCCTCCCAGCCCTCACCCTGAGGCCAGACAATTCAATTCCTCCCCATTTGTCCCTGGTGCCTTTTTAGCTGTTGCCTCAGCACTGGAGCTCAGAGTTGGTGAGTTCGTCAGCAAGTAAGTTTGAGCATGGGCCCTTTAAGATTAGTGCTTTGGACTGCAACCACTCTAGTCTCACTCAGCCACAATCTCCACTGATTTTCACCGCCAGAGTTATCAGGACTTCTCTCCCTGGCACTGGAAGCCTGAGCTGGGGAACCTGGTGTGGGGCTGGGGCCCCTCGCTCCTCTGGGGGGGGAACCTCTACAGCCAAGATATCCCTCATAATTTTTAATGGACACTTGCTGGAGTGGAACAAGCTCGTTCCACACCTCCGCCACTCCTGCCAGTCTCAAGGTGCCTTCTTCTGTAGGTCCTTTGTTGTAGGGCTTGGTTTCAGCTAGATTTCAGGCAATTATTAATGATGGTTGTTCTGTAGTTCAGCTGTAATTTTGATACGGTCATGAGAGGAAGTAAACACAGTGTTTACCTGCTACATCATCTTGACCAAATCTCTTGTAAGTTAATATATTTTAATGTTATTCAGTGAAATTTAGCGTGTGCATGTATATGAGCATTTCTTATTTTTCAGTGAATTTGCTAATGTGTTCATGTGAAGAATAGGCTGCAGATATGAGTCAATAGTGACCATATTTGTATACGTGAGCATGTTCATGTGTGTGTCTGTGTGTGCAAATGATTATATGTGAGGGAGTCTATGTTGTGAAGTAATTTATAACCATACTTGTGTAATTGAGTGTCTATGAATATCACTGTGTGAACATCTTAAGGATGAGTATGCTCATGCATGAGAGTAAAAGTGTAAGTAACATAGTGTACATTAGATATAGTTAGGTGTGTTGAGAGAATGCACAAGCATGTGAATTTTAGTATATTTTGTGTTTGAATGAATGTGGATATGAGAGTGTGTATGAATAGGAATAAATTTGTGGGTATGTTTATGTAAGTGAATGTGTAACTGTGTAGATGTACTCATACGAACAAACATATTTGAATATCTATTAACTTAGCTAAACACACATGCTTCTATAGTCATTCAAACTTGTATTTTAATAACATACACACATATGCAGGTGCTCATGCATTTACTTACATAAACATTTTGGCACATTCACTCTAAACACAAATACACACAAAAAACATAGAAAGCACACATTGCCTCACACACATATATGAACACACATGGATATGCTTACACTTTCATTCAAACACATGGACATGCTCACATGTATATACTCACACAATCACTTATATACACACACATGAACATGTACACACAATGGACCTGATCACAAACTCACATGTGCAATCATTAACACAATCATGTACATGTCACAAACACACACACATGCATTCACTCACAGAAACAGATGCACACATTAACAAGCTCACACAAATGAACATAATTACACATTCATTCACAGATGAGCATATTAACATCTTGCACATGCTGACAGTCACTTACAAGGTTTGACAATTAAGTTCACGAACTCACCCTAGAAAAAGAGCTACATATCTCATTGCTGAATATCACTATGGTCACCTTTGAAGTACTCCCCTTGGGAAGCTATGCACTGATGCCAGCATCTAGTCCACCCTTCAAAGTAATTTTGGAAGTCTTTATCTGGAATGTCCATCAGAGCTATCATCGTATTACCCTTAATGTCCTGAATGCCATCAAAATGTCTCCCTTTCAATATTTCCTTTATCTTCAGGTAAAGAATGAAGTCATTGGAGGCCAGATCAGTGAGTAGGGAGAGTGTTCCAATACAGTTATTTGTTTACTGGATAAAAACTCCCTCACAGAGAGTGCCGTGTGAGCTGGTGCATTGTCGTGATGAAAGAGCCATGAATTGTTGGTGAAAAGTTCAGGTCGTCTAACCTTTTCACGAAGCCTTTCCAGCACTTCCAAATAGCTAACTTGGTTAACTATTGTTAACTCTGTCCAATTGGTACAAATTCATAATGAATAATCCCTCTGATATTAAAAAATGTTAGCAACGTTTTACAAACAAGTTCTCAAACTAAATCATAAGTGTATGTGTGATTGTATTAAAATGTGTTACTGTGCATGTTAAAGTATGTATATTTGCCTGTGTGACTGAATATGTGATTGCATTCATGTGTGGATTAATAAATGAATATGTTCATGTGTGAGTGAATGTAGGACCATGTAGGTGAAAATATTAACGTCTTAGTTTGAAGAAATATATGAAAATCTCTTATGATTGTGTGTGAGTGTACATTCCTATGTGTATATATCTTTGTGTATGAGTGAATATGTGAGCATGCCTGTGCACATGAGTATGTTAATGTGAGTATGCTCATGTGTGTGAGTGAATGTGAGGATGCACTCCTATGTATGATTGAAGCATTTGTGTGTTCATGTGGGAGTGACTGAGTCTATATGTAAAAGTGTGAATGAATGTGTGATTTTATGTGAGTGTGTTTGTGTGCAAAAAATGTATCACTGTGTTCATGTTTGTGAATGTGTGAGCATGAGTGTATGTGAGCATGTTTGTGTGCAAGGACTGTGTGGTTGCGAGTGTATGTCATTTCTGTGAGTGTGTGAGCATGTTCTTGTGTGTGACTTAGTTAATATGTGTGTACATGTGAACATGCTCATTTGTGAGAATGTGTAAACATTCATGTGTGAACTTTTTCACGTGTGAGTGATTTGTGAGTGTATATATGTGTGAGCACATTTGTTCCAATGAATATGCAGGTATGTCCATGTGTACAAGCATGTTCATGTGTGAATAAATGTAAGTGTATGAGTGTGTGAATGTACAATCATATACGTGTGTGAGCACGTTAATGTGAAAATGTAAGAGGATGTGCGAGTATGTTATGAATGAGTGTGTGAGCGAATTTGTGAGAATTATTGTGTATGTGATATATTTAATGTGTGAGTATTTGTTTGAGTGTGTTTCTTCCTCACAGGGCTTATTTTCAGGCCCCCATGTCCACTAGCAGGATTCAAACATGATCATGGATTTGAAAGCACTATATACTAAACTGTAGGATGCTGTGCACAAATAGGGTTTTATTCTCTATTGGCTCAAAGCTGCCTACAACCAGCTGTGCAGCAAGGCTACATTATCCTCTGTGTATTACATCGCACTGCTGCTATGGAAACATGTGTGACCCTCGTGATTCAACCTGCTGGATTCACTGTAGGCTTAATAACCAAAAGTTGAGCTTCAAAGAGAGAAATGTGTTACTCCAAACCCAATGTTTCAGAAAGCAAATTGCTATTGGGGGTAATTGTCTGAATGACAACTAAGACATAAATGGGCCTCTTTGTTAGGTTGTAGCCCAGACTCCAGGATTCAGGGCTATTGTGAACAAACCTAATCAAAGGGCTTTGTGGCAACAGAGGTTTCTATAAACACAATTCTTTATTATATTCTTTCAGGCCCCCTACATACCTTCAGAAGATGGAAGCTGTTCCTCTTTTCTCCTACTGAAACACCCCCAGCAACTTTAACTTTGCCTCCATGGTACTTACAGGCCATTGACAAGCGCTCACCTTTCTCTTGTGCTCCCCTGAGCTGAGCTTCCTCTGTAGAACATGCTATGGTTGTTGACCAGGTTGGGGAGTAGGGAGTCTACCTCCTACCATGGTGTTCTGCTTTGTTCTCTGCTTCCCCCATCACTGCCACCCACTTCATTCAGACTCTTCCTGTCCCACCTTCTGGCCTCCCTGCTCTCCACGTGCACACTCAAAAGACTTAAAGCAAGAAGTCCCTCAGTTGTTCTTGCACTTCTGCTTTCATCTGTTTGTCCTAATCAATACATGGACCCATCTTTTCTCATATGCTCTGGGTCTTCATGCCAAAAAAGCTTAATGTAACCTGCCCCCTCCCACCTTGTGCATCAGGTGTAAACAGATCAGAGTCTGTTAAAAGATTGTGGTGACACACTTCAGACCTGACAATACCTAGAGGTTGGCCCTCACCATTGTTCTCTCCCTTCCCCCCGGCCTGGATGCCTGCTGAAATGACTACCATAAATAAAAATATTGGGAGATTGTACTTGGTATACTTAAATGGTTGATTGTTAGCCTTTGCTGAGATCCATAAGAACAAAGAAAGGAGGAAAGGAGGTAGATACTCCCCTGACATCCACCAGTGTTTGGCCCAAATGATGTAAATGTTAGTATCATGCAAGGGAGAGCTGGTTGTGCTCTAACACCTGAATTCCCATATACCCAGCCCTCTCTCCCTCAAGAGTCTTAGCCTCCCTAGGAGACCCACCTAGATGAGGTAGTGCTGTTCTTGTAGGCTAGTTATTGAAAGAATCTGCCTTCTGCTACTCTACTCCAGCTTCCCAGTTCCCAGGTAAACGCTCATCTTGGAACTTGTGCACTACACCTTATCTCCTCATACTTTTCAGGG
This sequence comes from Aselliscus stoliczkanus, assembly GCA_033961575.1. Classification (NCBI taxonomy): domain Eukaryota; kingdom Metazoa; phylum Chordata; class Mammalia; order Chiroptera; family Hipposideridae; genus Aselliscus; species Aselliscus stoliczkanus. The sequence continues at coordinate 54,128,414 of CM066737.1, read as the reverse complement.
AGCAATGGAGCAAAAGAAAATCAACAGTCAAGTGACCCACCTCCAAAGCTCAGGGCCCAGGGAAATGGCTTTGGTTTTCAAGGTGGCTCCCAGGCCAACCATGCTGCCCTATTGATGTACCCTCAGGTGTCAAATCCTCGCAGCTGGGAACACTTTAGGGTTGAGGCAATGCATAATCAGAAGACCTCTATTAATTTGCAAAACTGTGAAATATTAGCATTAATTAATCTTTTAAAGGTGGTTTCTAGTCCAACCTCCTGTAGAACCTCTATTTAATGTACCCTTCTGTAACGCAGGAGCTTGACTCCGGGCAGGTTCTTGGATTCAGTGAAGCCAAAAAAAGACAGTGGAGCCTTAGTTAAGGGATTCATACCATGGGTAGGTATATTCTCGAGGGCAGTGGGTCAAGACACAGGAACGGCATCTGCTGGGCATTCTCGCCCACTGGGGTAACCCTGGCGGTTAAATAGCATGTGGAACAAAGGTTACTTACAGCCAGCTGATTACTTAAGGGGAGGGGGGCATCCAGGTGGTCTGAGTCGGCATGGGAATAAGCCAGTGATCTTGTAAGCAAGGCCAAGAGCCTGAGAATTGCTCTCTTAGTCCTGTCCCAACACTCCAACACTGGAGGCCGATATCCTGGAAACTACTCTCCTGGTACTTTCCCTACACCTTCCTTTTGTCTGGCATTGGTTTAAGTTTCCTGGCCATCCCCTGGGACAGAGAACATTACTCCTATTCTGTGGACTCAGAGTAGATTTCCTATCACTTAAAGCTGTGTGGTCCAGGCTAGTTCCCCTTTCCAAGGGAAAGGCTTATATAGAAATATAGAAAGGAGGAAATACAGAAAGAAACTGACTCATTGGCTTCCTAGTGGTTTGTGCTCCCATTTCCTTGCCATTTATCATCTCTGCTCTAGAGTGGAAAGCTAGGCCAAAGAGTTTGGATTTTACTAGACAGTTAAATAAAGCCATCAGAAGTTCCAGAAGCAATCAGGCTGGATTTATAAAGATCATACTGACTTCAGTGTATTGAGTGAACTGGATGGGCCAACACTGACAATAGGGAGACCAGAGATTGGGGAGTTCTTACAATAATTCAGTAGCAAGCTGCCCAAGGCATGATCTTTGGGGAATGTGATCAATGGAGACAGAGTTGAGGTGTTTTCTGGAGGTAGAGCCAATAAAACTTAGTGGGAGTTGAAGGCTTGAAAGACAGAGGGGCGAGGACCTGAGGCCTGGGTAGGTGAAGTACACTAGACAGAGAAGATCAGTGCTCAGTTTTGAACAAATTGAATAAAGTCAGTGATCAGGGTGCAAAGAATATGTGTTCAAGTGCCCTCCTCATAGAGCATGACAGATGGAGCAGAAAGTTCTAGCTTGAGAAGCATAGGACCCTGTGGCCTGCACCCCTATTTCTATGGGTCATGCTCCTCGTGTCACATCAGGGAGTGTACTTCAGGTTTGGTGTCTTCACAAGGGAGTGTGGAGAGAGAGCAGAAGGCCTCTTGAAAATAAAGCCAGAAAAGTGGGAGAAACTCCAGGATCAAAGCAAAGGCCAGGAGGTTAGGATCATTTCCATGCTCCATTGCAGGTCTCTGCAGGTCAGGAAGGTGGGATCTGGAGAGGCAGAGGTGTAGAGCCTGGATAAGTGCCACTGGCCAGCTTATCTAATGGGGCTGGCTTGCTGTGCCTTAGCTCTGTTCAACTTAACACAAAGGCCTCAAGTGTCCAAAATTTGGACTCAGGTAGACAGCATATCCTGTCAACACCCAGTCCAAAACCGTCTAAATAAATTTTATTCAGTTTTTGCTGAAATAGAAGTCACTAGTTATCACTAAACGCCATATCATTTCTCAGAAAACAAAGAGCAGAGATCACTCCACATGTCAACTTTCAAGGGCCTTGCCTTTTCCTGTACACATGCAGACATGTATAGACATCTGTGTACACACTTTCCCCAACCAGCTCTCTCTCCATGGTGAATCAGCCAGAAGTACAGCAGTGAGGCAGAATCCTTCCCCCCTCCCCTGCTTTTATCCAGGGTGGGGTACAAAGACTGGGTCCCTGTCACCAGGAAGAATGAGGAGGTAGTGGGCAGGTATTCTGGGAAGTGGAGAGTGGAAGACTCAGGCAGGTGGAAGCCCTCAGAGAAATAAATGTATTACTGCAATCCCCTAAAACCCCATCTTAAAATCAGCATGGACATCAGCTTTCCAGTTTGGTGGGAGTCCTCCTTCCTTTGCCCCAGGAAAACTAATCTTCACCTTCAGTGCCCTCCTTAGCTGAGCTAACCAGTCTATGTTTTCCAGCTCCAAGTCACATTTCCCCTACCTGGGCTGGGACCAGGCATTTTGTTATCAAATGCATGTCAAGCTTGTTTTCATACACCTCGGTTTTTAGAGCTTGGCATATGGCATTTGATACAGAGAGAGAACCTTGCTCATATAGTACAAACTTTTGACCCTCACCCAACAAAACCATTTCAGATTTTTGGACCTCAGGACTGTCTTTTCAAAGACATCCATTCTGGGACCTGGCATTTCTCTCATTAATCATGTGCTAACATCCTGAAGGTGTCTTGGGTGAGGACATGTAAGTGCCCAACCATAGCCCTGCAGAGAGCTAGCTTTTCCAAAGGTCTCTAATGTGTCCACCCAAGACACCTGAGACCTGCAGTAGGACTGTTTCCCTCCAAACAGACTTGTGAAAAAGAACAAGCCCTGGACACCGTGTGACTCGGGTTTTTTTTTTTAACACGTTAATCAAGGAACATCAGTCCGTGCAAATATGTGTGTGTGTGTGTGTGTGTGTGTGTGTGGTGTTCTTCACTAGCACAGTCTGATATGTGGAGTTGTGTACACTGTGAAGCTGTCTGCCTGGAACCTTGCCCAACTGTCTTTTTTCCCCCTGGGTACATGTTCATTTCTGATTTGCCATTTGAAAACTTATTCCCAATTATCTTTAATTATAAAATTTTATTTTGCCATATTCCAAAGTGTATGCGTGAATTATTCCTGAATTAAAGCAATGCATCCCCATCTGTTTCCACCACATGCTACCCATGTGCCAGTCCTCAGGGTCTTGTGGCCACTAAAAATACATATTTCTATATGATATAAATGCAAATGGCTGACTATTTAACATCTCTCCAGATATTCAGACCTAAACTTAAAATCAAACCTAGACAAAAGCCCTTGTCTTCAAAAGTTTCACAAGGGTAAGTATAAAAAGTACACCCATCTCAGGCCAAATGGATATGCAGCCATAGATTGCACTGTCTGGCTCCAGTGAAGATAAGTCTATAATTCTACTGGTGGCATCAAAAAAGGTACCTCCGACCCTCAACATGCATGCCCTAGAAATGGGCTAAAATCTAGACACAGACAGATGTCTTCCATGTCTATGTTTTGTGTCTTGACCATCACCCTATATCCCTGTTTTGATCATCTCCTATTCACTCCATTGTTGAGGAAGGGGTTCTTGCCTTAGGGCTATGAGGATGGCCAAACACACAACACCACATACTGGACAGATGAGATGACAGCAGTGTGTTAGTCACATACACTCACAGCCTGAGAGAGGAGGACAAAGGACACCACAGAAGGCCATATGGGTTGCATTCACAAACAAAGTGAACAACCAAGATCTGAAGGAGATAGGCTTTGCAGTAAGTATCAAGAAGATGGGGGTGGGAGTAGTGGCCAAGTGGCTCGGTTGCTTAGAGCTTGAGCTCTGAACAGCAGGGTTGCCAGTTTGATTCCCTGCACCCAAGCTGAGCTGCCAACAGATGGCCGGATGGCTCAGCTGGTGAGAGTGAGTGCTCTCAACAACAAGGTTGCCAGTTCGACTCCCGCGTGGGATGGTGGGCTGTGCCCCCCACACACACACAAACACACACAACTAGATTGAAAGCAGCGACTGGACTTGGAGCTGAGCTTGCGCCCTCCACAGCTAAGATTGAAGGACAACAACTTGGCTGTTCCCCTTCCCCAATTCCCCAACACTGTTCCCTTCCCAAATTCCCCAATAAAATATTTTTAAAAAAAGAAGAAGAAGATGGGGGTACTCTGGCTACCAAGAGAAGACGTGATTGTCTTGTTTGAATAATTCCACAGGTGGCAGGGAATTTAAACACTCTAGTTAGGGGTAAGCAGAAATGGCACCTGGTCTGTTTAATAGGGAGGGCTGGTTGGCTAGAGGAACTTCCTCACTGGTACGGAGTAGGGAGAAGAACATGTGTTTAGGCCATTCAAGGTCCTACCAATTTTACCAGATGTCAAGACAACATATAATATTAATTTTAGGCCCTGTACCATAATTTACCCCTTGGTGCCTTCACATCAGTTTAAACTTTGGTGTTGACTGAGACTTTTAAGGAGTAGAAGTGTCTCCCTAGGAAGTTGAATAGGCACATTCCCAAAAGTGAGAGGGCCACATGGTGAAGAGGTCGTCAAAACTCAAACTTTAGAGCTGTCCTCATTCATGGCCAATAAAAGCAATTGAGGGACCTTTGTGGTATTGGTATAGGGAGACCCCAGTGGACATGAATTTAAACTTATTAATGCCTGTAGCAATAGTGACACAAGGAAGCTGTCCATTTACCACTTTGTAACTTAAATAGTACTTTGAGAAGCACCTGACAATTAAATGAGCAACCTGGGGTCTACAAGGGAGTTAGAACATCTATTTACTGCCTTTTTCAAGAGCCCAGAATTGAAATGAGTGCTTTGATCATAAAAGTAAAGTTTGAAATTCTAAAGGGAATAAGGAGTGTCCAGTTGAAACTTGATACTGTGGACATATAATTGATCCTCATTATTTGCAGATTCAGTCTTTTCCAATTTGCTTACCCCAAAAAAACCATATTTGTAACCCCAAAATAAATACTCAGAGTGCTTTTATGGTCATCTGCAAACATGTGTAGAGTGGCAAAAATTTTGAATCACCTGATGCACACATTCCCAGCTGAGGTCACACAAAGCAATGCTCTGCCTTCTTATTTCGGCTGTCATGCTTTTAACAAGTGACCTTTCAGCAGTATATATAATGTCATATTGTTCACATTTTTATGCTTTTTGTTACTGATTTCACTGTTTAAAATGACCCACAAATGTAGTGCTAAAATGCTGTCTAACGTTCCTAAACTCAAGAAGGCTGTGATGTGACTTATAGAGAAAGCACATGTTTCAGGTGTGAGTTAGAGTGCTGTTGTCAATGTAAATGAATGTAAATTAATCAACAATATGTTAAATATTAATGTAAATGAATCAATGATATACATTGAATAAGGTGTCTTTAGATCTTGGAAGGGCAAGATGGCGGCTGTGAGGAGGGCTCCATGAAATCTCCCCTGGAAATATCCACAATTTGAACTTCTAATACGCTTCAAAGAGACATCTACTCATCACACAGAGCAACTAAGAGTTCCACACAAGGATTGCTGGACGGTGGGCAGGCCGGGTGAGTAGGGGAAGAAGGCGGCCAGACGCATGAGGTGCAGCCCGCACCGCGGCTGCTGAGTCACGGTGAGTGTTGCCCCGGCTCGCTCCCTGCGGCCCGTGGCCCACCTAGAGTTCAGCAAGAGCGCGTTGGTTTGCAGTCTGAGGCAGAAGCCTCAGGCCAGGCAAGTGCGGGAGGAGAGAGAGGAGACGACTGTGCAGAGGTACGAGCTGCACCCGCGGCTCGCCGGGTCCCAGGAAGCAGGGTGCAGAGCCCCGCAGCGGCAGGGCAAGATCAATCCCTGCACCCTCCCGGTTCAGGGATCAGTCTCTGTGCCCACGGGGTCCCGCGGAGCGCAGAAGCCTGAAACCCGAGAGCAGGGGAAAACAGAGGACTCGCCCGCAGAGAAGCAGCGCGCGCCGGGTGGAGATGCAGGTCCCCAAGAGACGGAGCGGGGATCGGAGCCGCACGGAAAGGTGCGCACAGTCCCCTGAACCCCGGCGGCAGTCCCTCCAGAAGCGCAGCAGGAGGACGGCGCGGGTACGCGCCGCTCCAAGGCAGAAGCCTTAAACCCGGGAGCAGGGGGAAACAGAGGACTCGCCCGCGGAGACGCAGCGCGCCGGCCGGAGTCACAGGTCCCGGAGAGACGGAGTGGGGATCGGAGCCACGCGGCACGGTGCGCGCAGTCCCCTAAATCCCGGCAGACCGTTTGGGAGAGCAGCAGGAGATCCGCGCGGGCGCGCCGGCTCTGAGGCAGAAGCCTGAAACCCGGGAGCAGGGGGAAAAAAAGAAGACTGGTGCGCGGAGAAGCAGTGCGCCGGGCGGAGACGCAGATCCCCAAGAGACGGGAGCAGGGATCTTAGCCACACGGTAGGGTGCGCGCAATTCCCTAAATCCCGGCAGACCCTTTGGGAGAGCAGCAGGAACTCCGCTGGAGCATAAGAGGCAAAGGCCTTAGCTTAAAACAGTGTTGGAACTCTGGCTTTGTTTACTTTTATGTTTTTTATTTTTTTTCCTTTTTCTACTCTTGAACAGAAAGCAAAAAAAAACCAATAACCCACCCACTCCCACAAACTTTGGCCCCCCCAAGACAGTCTTAAACTGACTCCTGAATGGAGCAATAGGGGCAGACTAGGAAGATATTCCTACCTGCAGGGGGTTGAGAATTTCCACCCCAGTAAAGGCTGCAGAGTGAGACTACCTACCCCGCCCCCACCTTTATGCAAGGCTTGGGAGGCAGGGCAGGTTCACCTGCTGAGGCACTAATTAACAGATTCGTAGCAGCTGGCTTTTGGTAGTGAGGAATTCTTTAATTCTCCACGGCTGTCAACCCAAAGGGTGCCCAGAGACACTCATTGAGCCTTTGGGGGTGCAGCCTGCCTTGGGACAGGCAAAAGCAAAAAGGCAGTGACTTTGTAAAAACCACCAATCACATGTCACAACCACACCCAGGTACAGCAAACCTGCAGTACCAGGATCGCGCTATGCATCAGGTTGCCTACTGTTCCCACAAGATGCACAGGAATTTTTGTACAGCAGACAAACTGAAGAGAGCTTGGTGGACTTTAGCCAAGACCGGCACGGGTATTTTTGGTTTGTTTGGTTTTATTCTGTTTTGTTTTCCCTTTATTGGCTGCTTATCTTGGTTGTTTTTGGTTTTTATTTCTATTTCATTCTTATCATTTTGTAGTTTTTAATATAGGCATATATATAGGTGTATATAGGTGAATATATATCTATATATATGGGTGTGTAGACAAATATATATATATTTTTTCTTTTTCTTTTTCTTTTTCTTTCTTTTCTTTTTCTTTTTTCCCCACCCTCACTTTCTCTCTTATTTTATTCATTCTTCTCACTGCTATACTTTTCCTCTTTTCCTTTTTTCTGCAAATTTTATTTTTTTAATTTTTATTCTTACTTTTTTATTCTTATTTTAGTTTATTTTTATTTTTTATTTTTTAGGTATAGCTAATCGGTTTCTCATGTTTATTCTATTTTTTATTTTAGGATATTGTATTTTATTTTGTTTCCTCTTCTGTTATTATTGTGTGTGTGGTTTTTGTTTTGTTTCTGTTTGTCTTCATTAGTATGATTGATATTTCTGTACAAGTTGACTGTAGTTTGATGGTTTTTTTTTTTACTTGTGTGAGTATTTGGTTTCCTTTGGTGGCTGCGGAGGTTGTTCTTGTTGATCTGTTATGCTCTAAAATCACTCTGCAGCAGTGGGTCCAAACAAACAGACACACGAATCATCATACCTGGAGGCCAACTTTAGATAAAACCAGAGCATTTCTGAGTTTGACATACAAGAGTCACACCCAAAAGGAAGTTGCTACAGTTACTAGGGCCCATAGGGTCCAAGTTTCATCAGAGGGGTCAATCCTCTCACAGCAGCTCATAAACTGCAGACACTGCTGATCTTCACAGCTAATCAATCTGGGAGTCAATCCCACCTACTGACAAACCAAAAGTAATCAAAACTAAAACTTCAACAAGTGAGGACACACGACACAAGGAACACCTCAGATACAAGCACAGGAGAATAGGGAGACTGAGTAATTCAAATATAAAGGACACACACTATATAAGTTTACCCAGAAAAGACTGAGAAATCTGGGGGATCTATCTGTTATACTGAAGCAAACACAAAGAGTAAGCCAGAATGGGGAGACAAAGAAACACAACACAAATAAAAGAACAGAAGAAACTTCCTGAATCAGCGGAAGTAGAGGAAATAGAGGTAACCAACCTATTGGAAACAGAGTTCAGAACACTGATTATTACAATGTTCAAGGAAATTAATGAAAATATAAAGAAGGATAGAGAAATCATGAAAAGCAACCAGCTAGAACTTAAGAACACAATTACTGAATTAATAACAAACTGGATGGAATCACTAGCAGATTGGATTAAGCAGAAAATCAAATCAGTGACTTAGAAGACAAAATAGCAGAGGTCACCCATGCAGAACAACAAAAAGAAAAGAGAATGAAAAACATGGAAAATAGTTTAAGAGAGCTGGGGGACAACATCAAACGCAATAACCCACGGGTCATTGGAGTACCAGAAGGAGAAGAGAGGGAGCAAGGGATTGAGAATATATTTGAAGTAATAATGTCTGAAAACTTCCCTAACCTGGCAAAGGACATTGAAATACAAGCTCAGGAAGTACAGAGAGTTCCAACCAGGATGATTCCAAACAGGCCCACTCCAAGACACATTATAGTGAAAATGGCAAGGGTTAAGGACAAAGACAGAATCCTTAAATCAGCAGGGAAAGGCAGCAAGTTACTTACAAGGGTACCCCATAAGATTATCAGCTGACTTTTCTATAGAAACTTTGCAGGCCAGAAGGGAGTGGCAGGAGGTTTTCAAAGTGATGAAAAATAAAGGCCTACAACCAAGATTGCTGTATCCAGCAAGGTTATCATTTAAAATTGAAGGCGAGATAAGGAGCTTTGCAGAAAAGAATAAGTTAAGGGAATTCATTACCACCAAACCAGCTTTGCAGGAAACGCTAAAAGGACTTCTTTAAGTAGAAGAGAAAAACAACCTAAGAAAGACTACAAACACAAATAACAAAATGGCAATAAATACACACCTATCAATAATCACATTAAATGTAAATGGATTAAATGCTCCAATAAAAAGACATAGGGTGGCTGAATGGATAAGAAAACAAGACCCTAGCATATGCTGTATACAAGAGACTCACCTCAGATCCAAAGACTCACACAGGCTGAAAGTAAAGGGATGGAGTAAAATATTTCATGCAAATAGAGCAGAGAAAACAGGTGGAGTAGTGATGCTTATATCAGATAAAATTGACTTTAAATTGAAGAATATAACAAAGGACAAAGAAGGACACTTCATAGTAATGAAGGGATCGATCCAACAAGAGGACATAACTGTAGTAAACATCTATGCACCTAACATAGGAGCCCCTAAATATATAAAACAGATATTGTCAGACATAAAGACAAAGATCAAGAGTAACACTATCATAGTAGGGGACTTCAACACCCCGATGTCACTAATGGACAGATACTCCAGACAGAAAATCAATGTGGAAACAGCAACCTTAAATGACACAATAGACCAGCTGGATTTAACAGACATTTTCAGAGCATTTCATCCCAAAGCTACAGAATATACGTTCTTTTCAAGTGCACATGGAACATTTTCTAAGATAGACCACATGTTAGGCCACAAAACAAGTCTCAATAAATTTAAGAAGATTGAAATCATTTCAACTGAATTCTCTGACCACAATGCTATTAAACTAGAAATCAATTATAAGAAGAAATCCGGGAAGCTGACAAATAAATGGAGACTAAACAATATGCTATTAAATAGTGAGTGGGTCACAAATGAGATCAAGGGGGAAATCAAAAGATACCTCGAGACAAATGAAAACGAAAACACCACGACCCAAAATCTCTGGGATGCTGTGAAAGCAGTCCTAAGAGGGAAGTTTATAGCAGTGCAAGCCTACCTAAAGAAGGAAGAAAAATCTCAAATCAACAGGTTATCCTTACACCTAAGGGAACTGGAAAAAGAACAGCAAAAGAGGCCCAAGGGGAGTACAAGAAAGGAGATAATAAAGACCAGAGCAGAAATAAACAATATAGAGAACAGAAAAACAATTCAAAAGATCAATGAAACCAAGAGCTGGTTTCTTGAGAAGATAAACAAAATTTACAAACCTCTAGCCAGGCTCATCAAAAAAAAAAAAAAAAAAAAAAAAAAGAGAGAGGACTCAAATTAGCAAAATGAGGAATGAAAGAGGGGAAAGGACTACAGACATCACAGAAATACAAAAAATTCTAAGAAATTACTATGAGCAACTATATGCCAACAAATTTGACATCTGGAAGAAATGGATAATTTTCTAGAAGCATACAACCTTCCAAAACTAACTCAAGAAAAAACAGAAAATCTAAATACCCTGATTACTACCAAGGAAATTGAATCAGTAATTGACAAGCTCCCAAAAAACAAAAGCCCTGGACCAGACGGCTTCACAAGTGAATTTTATCAAACATTCAAAAAAGAACTCTCACCTATTCTTCTCAAACTATTCCAAAAAATCCAGAAGGAGGGAAGGCTCCCAAACTCTTTTTATGAAGCCACTATCACTCTGATTCCAAAACCAGATAAAGACATCACAAAAAAGGAAAAGTACAGGCCAATCTCCCTGATGAATATAGATGCAAAAATTCTCAATAAAATATTAGCAAACAGAATTCAGCAATATATTAAGAACATCATACATCATGATCAAGTGGGATTCATCGCTAGTGTGCAAGGCTGGTTCAACATCCGTAAACCAATTAATGTGATACATCACATCAACAAAATGAAGGATAAAGATCACATGGTCATTTCAATAGATGCAGAAAAAGCATTTGACAAAATCCAACAGCCATTTATGTTAAAAACCCTTAGGAAAGTGGGAATACAGGGATCATATCTCAACATAATAAAAGCCATGTATGATAATCCTACAGCTAACATCATACTCAATGGGGAAAAGCTAAAACCATTCTCCTTAAGATCAGGAACAAGACAAGGCTGTCCACTTTCTCCTCTTTTATTCAACATAGTGCTGGAAGTTCTAGCCACAGCAATCAGACAACAAAAAGAAATAAAAGACATCCAAATTGGCAAGGAAGAAGTAAAATTGTCATTATATGCAGATGACATGATACTGTATATAGAGAACCCCAAAGACTCCATCAAAAAGCTATTGGAACTGATAGACGAATTCAGTAAAGTAGCAGGATATAAAATCAATGTTCAGAAATCAGTGGCATTTGCATATACCAATAATAAGCTAATGGAAAGAGAAATTAAGAAAACTGTCCCATTTACAATTGTGTCAAGAACTATAAAATACCTAGGAATAAATTTAACCAAAGAAGTGAAAGATCTGTACTCAGAAAATTATAAGACACTGAAGAAAGAAATCATAGAAGATACAAATAAATGGAAACACCTACCATGCTCATGGATAGGAAGAATTAATATAGTTAAAATGTCCATACTGCCTAAAGCAATATATAGATTCAATGCAATTCCTATCAAACTACCAAGGGCATTTTTCACAGAAATAGAAAATATAATCCTAAAATTTATATGGAATCATAAAAGACCCAGAATAGCCTCGGCAATTCTGAGAAATAAAAACAAAGTCGGGGGGATCACGCTACCAGGCATCAAAACCTACTACAAGGCTACAGTGATCAAGACAGCTTGGTATTGGCATAAAAACAGGCACATCGATCAGTGGAACAGACCAGAGAGCCCAGAAATAAATCCAGGCATTTACGGACAGTTAATCTATGATAAGGGAAGCAAGAATTTACACTGGAGTAAAGATAGTCTATTCAATAAATGGTGCTGGGAAAATTGGACTGACACATGCAAAAAAATGAAACTGGACCACCTCCTTACTCCATATACAAGAACAAATTCAAAATGGATTAAAGACTTAAATGTAAGACCTGAAACCATAAAAATCCTAAAAGAAAATATAGGGAGTACATTTGCAGACATCACCCAGAGCAATATTTTTACTGATACATCCCTACGGGCAAGGGAAGTAAAAGAAAAAATGAACATATGGGATTATATCAGACTTAAAAGTTTTTTCACAACAAAGGAAACCATTAATAAAAACAAAAAGGAAGCCTACTGAATGGGAGAATATATTTGCCAATGATATATCTGATAACGGGTTAAAATTTATAAAATTTATAAAACACTCATGAAACTCAACACCAAAAAAACAAACAATCCAATTAAAAAATGGGCAGAAGATATGAAGAGACATTTCTCTAAAGAGGACATACAGATGGCCAACAGGCATATGAAAAAAAGTTCAACCTCACTGGTCATTAGGGAAATGCAAATAAAAACCACCATGAGATACCACCTCACTCCAGTCAGAATGGCTATCATCAATAAATCAACAAACAACAAGTGCTGGCGGGGCTGGGGGGAAAAGGGGACCCTGCTGCACTGTTGGTGGGATTGCAGATTGGTGCAGCCACTATGGAAGTCAGTATGGAGGTATCTCAAAGAACTAGAAATAGAGCTACTGTTTGACCCAGCAATTCCACTCCTAGGTATTTATCCTGAAAAAACCAAGACACTTATTCAAAAAAGGTTATGCACCCCTATGTTCATAGCAGCACAATTTACAATAGCTAAGACTTGGAAACAACCAAAATGCCCATCAGTAGATGACTGGATTAAGAAACTGTGGTATATTTATACAATGGAGTATTACTCCACTATAAAGAAGAATGAAATTGTACCATTTGCAATGATATGGATGGACCTAGAGACTATTATGTTAAGTGAAATAAGTCAGACAGAGAAAGACAAATACCATATGATCTCACTCATATGTGGAATATGAAAAACTGTATGAATGAGCAAAGTAAACAGAAACTGTCTCATAGATATAGAGGAAAAATCAGCGTTGCTAATTGGGAGGGGAATGGGGATGAGGGAGAAGGGGAAGGGATTAGACAGCAAAAATAGGCAACTACAATATTGCCACTGGGATATGAAAAACAGTTTGGGGAATATAATTAATAATGTCGTAAATATTCTGTGGAATGTCAGATGATCATAGGTCTTGTTAGGGAGACCATTTCATGGATGGAGTAGAGGTTTGATCACTGCACTGTATTACTAAAGCGGAGGTGGTATACCTACTGTAATTGAATATATATAGATAGTCACGGGATGTGGATTATACTGTGGAAGAGAGTCAGAGGAAGAGTAATAGATATATATGATATGGGGGGGAGTGGGGTGGCGAATTGGGGGTGGGGGTTGTCACTTTGAGGGGTAAAATGTATAACTATTGCACTGTGTTGTACACCTGAAACTAGTTTAAAAAAAAAGAAACTAAAAAAAAGGTGTCTTTAAACAGAACGACACATGAAGCAAGTTTATTTATTAATTGGTTGATAAAAATGTTGTGACTACAGGCTTGCAGGAACTTAACCCTGTATTTCCTCTAGGAGTAATGGCTTAGCATTCAAGTGTTCACTAATTTAGTGCTCATGGTGACTTATAGAACATAACTACCACAAATAAGAATTGACTGTATAAGTAGAGACATATGTTATGCTGTGTATTAGTGTGCTAGGGCTGCCACAGTAAAATACAAACAGACAGGGTGGCTTCAACAACAGAACTTTATTTTTTCATAGTTCGAAAGCTAGAAGTACAAGATCAAGGTGCCATCAGGGTTGGTTTCTGGTAATACCTCTGTCTTAGGCAGATGTCCTTCTTCTCGCTGCATCCTCACATGGCCTTTCTTCTATATTTGTGTGGAGAGAGAGTTCTCTGGTGTCTCTTCCTCTTCTTATAAGGATACCAGTCCTATAGGATTAGGGTCCCACCCTTAAGACCTCATTTAACCTTAATTCCCTCCTCTTTAAAAGACATATCTCCAAATAGTCACATTGGGTATTAAGGCTTCAACATAGGAATGGGGTGTGTGTGTGCACAATTTAGTCCATAATATCTTGATTTACATTTTTTGTATCCGTAAGGGAAGTGATTCTCAGAGTTCTTTACCCCAAAGGGGCAACTCTTAAGCAACAGCCCAAGAGTTAATAAAAATGTAAAAGATAGGGCCATTTTTTTTGGCCAAGGCATCTGATGCTAAGATGACTGCCTGAAGTTTGGCCAATTGTGCTCACCCTTTGGTCCTGTCCTTTATCATGAACATTCTGGTTAAAAGATGGAAAGTAGCAGTACATATAATGTTGGCAATCCATCTGTAGTGTACAAACTCCCAGTGTTGTTCATGCAATTGATCCCAAGAGGTCTGGAGGAGGAGTGGTCTGTTCACCACCATGGCATCTAGCAAGGGACTAAAAACAGGAGATGCCATGCCATCCTTCAAGAGAGAGTTGCCAGTGGCCTCCGGTTTGGCTCCAACCTGTATCAATGAGGCCTCAGTTACCATACTGAGGTTGTGTGGTGCTGGTGACTCGAGGTTTACTGAGCAACTGGGTACAGAGTGTCACAGGCTCAGGGTCTGTGAGAGCCACTATTTTGATGATAACACAGTATGTGGCTGGCAATTGCCACTCTAATGGTGCATAGTACAAGGCCAAGAAAGGCAGTTTCTTACATTAGAAGCCCATGGGCAACTTATATCCATCATGGGTGGTCCAAAGACTCCAGGAGGCATGAGAGGATGTTACTAAAGGCTCTACAATAAAGGAACCTCTCAAGACACTAATGGGAGTGCTCATTGATTTGGATTTTAACAGATTATAGAGCTTTTTGTTGGTGGAAGCTTTTATCATTTTGGTGTATAAATTCTTTTACTACATTTTGGATTTCCAATGGGATTAAATTATGAACCTTTATTTGAATGTAATTTGTTTGTTTCTTCCCACTGTATTCAGGTTTGCTGCTTTCTCTCCCTCTTTCTTTCATTCTCTTTGTTTGTTCGTCACTAGATATATTTTGTTGGGGTGAGAAGGGTCCTCTGCACTATGCTCAAATTTATAAATTTCTTCCTCCAGAGAGCCTCAAATCTGTATCATTGGGATTAGGGCCCTCCCATATAGCAATTGTTGCTTTATAAAACTCTAGCCTTAAGTCCTGTTTGAATTAACTTCATCATTGTGCCACAAGGGTGTCATGGGTGTTTTCCCCTATAACTGTGGTGATCAGGACGTTTGTTACAACAGAGACATAGGCAGCAGAGTGGTGCAATGGAAGACTGATGGACCCCTATCCAGAGGCCGATGGACTGAAACCATCTTCTGCCATGGCCTCCATCATTTCCACCACATGGGATTCAGTTTGTTTGTTTGTTTTAGTTTGTTGTTTTTTTCTCTCTGTACAAACTCTTTCAGATTATTTTAGATTTCTAGATGTTCAAATTTGTGGTTTTGGGTTTTGTCTCCATTCAATCATGAGTGGTACAGACCTTCTGGGTAGCTATGGGAAAAGATTTGGGGGCTCAGTAGTCCATCACTTGGGCAGCTGTCTCCTCCTCTAGGGTCAGGATTCACATCCAGTAAGGTCATTTTCTCTATGGCCTAAGTAGATGGTATTGAGTCTTACTGTCACAAGATTAACCTTTTGGTGTGCTGGAAAGTAACAGCAATAAGCAAAGCCAAGGAACACATAGGGTTAAGCATTGGGAAAGCAGTTCAATACCAAATGCTTCTTCCCCTTTTCTTTTTTCATCAATTCCTGGGCCACAGGCCACCATGGATGTGCATGTCAATAAGCCTTGGGTATTAGGGAAGTGTGCATAACAGTAGCAAGAAGAGCAGCAGCACAGGAGATGTGCAAGATCACCACCCTGACCTGAATAACAACATCTATTTAGGCAATCAGTTTGCCATTGTACTAGTCTATGGTGGTAGTCTCCTTCCTTTCAGAAACCTGATTAAGGACCACCCCTGGGCCATCCCAGGGGTACACAATCACAATGTCCATATAGCTGCCCCAACCAACCAGTAACTGTCACCAGGTTGGATGCAGTGGTCACTGCATGACAAATCAATAGACCAAGCCCCAGCAAGAGGGACTCAAGCATTGACCAGTGAAGGCACAGTGTCGTTGCTACCTTTATGGGTGGGAGTCACAGAGATAACCTCCCACACACAGACCAAATTTGATAGCACATCACACTGGGCCACAATTAATTAACTACAATTCTTTCTTGGGAACAAGAGGGTTTGGGGGTAGGATGAGATGGCAACACCCAACAGAGAAACTACAGTGCCACCTAGGCCAAGCACAAGCCCACCAGCAATTGATGATCTTGTCCCAGGCAGCCTTCACTATATCATAGAACCAGTTAATTAGCCAAGGGGCAGCTAGTTAAAGCTGACAAGCTGTCTTTGATTGTAGTCAGTCCATCATGTGTGGTGACAATTGTTTACTCACCTCTTCTTCACCCCACTGGTGAGAGAGGCAGTCCCACCCTGGAGTAATGGAGATGGCTGAACACACAAAACCTAACACTGTACAAAAAATATTAACAGAAATTTATCAGTCAAATACACTCACAGCCAAGGAGAGGACATCACATGCCATCAGAACATAGGCGAGTTGCACCCCCCTGGAACAGAGTGAACCAGAAGAGTCTGTGGGAGGCAGGATTGTAATATAGTAAGTCCTCACTGAACATTCTGGACAGGTTCTGGGACCATAAGTAAAACAACGTATAGTGAAACCAGTTTTACCACAGGCTAATTGATATAAGCAAGTATTAAGTTCTTACAGCATTTCATCACCTTTATAAGGACAGAACATTGAATTAAAGGACAATAATGAAATAACGTTATTCTAGTACCCACTGTATCAAGAGGGTGAGGTACCACCTGGTTCCTGAGGGAAAATATGATTGGTTTGTTTGAATAATTCTACTGGCTGACAGGGAGCTGAAACCACAACTCAGGGATAATAATCAGGCATGTAGTTGGTCCACTCGATAAGGAGGTTGATTTAGCTAGGGGACCCTATCTGGAGGAGCACAGTGAGGATAGGTACTCTCCATTAAGCTATTCAAGGCCTGCCCCATTTTACCAGATTTCCAGGCAGCACAAAGTATTAATTTTAGCCCTTACCCCATGACACCCTCCCCCACCAGGGTTCAGAGGATGTGACTGAGAAGAACTGCCTGGGGCCACAGTTCCTGTGGATGGATGGGTGGACCCTGAGGTGGTGGCATCCTTATCTCCTGTGATTTTGGCACACACAAGGCTCTATCTGGCACTGTAGTAATATATAGGCTGAAGCACAAGACTCCATTTTGACTGGTCACCCTGTTCCCAACTCCCAAATCTCCAGGGGCCCACAGGCAGAGTATGTAGGCAGGGGTCCTGAGAAACCCAAGTCCACATCTTCCCCAGCCAACACCTTCCAAGAGGTGGGCCACTTACCCTCACCTTCTGTCCTCAAGGGAGCCTGGCAACATGTTTACCAATAAGAGTTCCAGAACAACGTTGGAATGTCAGAGGAGGACAAGATAGAGGTCAAAGTGGAATTTCGAGGTGGGATTGAAGTTATTGCCCTCCAAGAGTCAGGTCTTTATGAGCAGTAGTCACACAGTGGATATCATAACTCCGAGGGTCCAAGAACATGTGAGATGGTTGCAGACAGAGATGAAAACCCTGCGGTGAGGGTGGGTGAGTGGAATAACATGAGACAGGAGGCAATAGGAAACTAGATGGGAAGAGCTACCTCTTCTGCAAAAAGTCACCTCTAAGGAGAGAACAATGAGGAGAACGGACATAAGTCAGGAGCCCAGAGCCCAGGTGGGCAAGAGGAGCAGTGGCTCAGGAGCTCTACTCTATGCTGAACCCCCAGGGTGCATCCCAAGATTAAAAATACACAAGGTCTGCAGTCATTTCCTGCTACAATGGTTCAGGCACTGAGTCCACCCCATGGCAGCTAGCCTAGCCAATATGGCAGGTGCCAGGAGCCATGCAAAACAATGTGAGATCCTGCCTCCTACCGCATACAGTGCACTGCCCAGCCCTCTGCTCCTTCAGGCATGTTCAGTAATTCCTGGGCCAACTCCATTACATTCAACTCCATTACATTCAACAGTAATCTTTTGGAGGATTCTTGCAGGGGAATGACACAATCAGGAAGAAACTTTCAGTTACTTTGTCAAGGAGTATCTAGAAAGAAGAGAGACTGATGACAGGGGAGTATTTAGGAGGGTGTTGCATGCCTCTGTTCTGGTAGTGGCAAGCTAAGAAATTTGGACTAACCATCCCAATGAGGACAACTTAAAATAAAGCTGGATGAAATATAAAAAGAAATCATCTTCATTAAGAGCTAAGGAGTAATCAGCTAAAATCTAGAAGACAAGAACCCAGATAGGAAAGCCCAGCAATGAAAGCCACTTTTGTCTGGGAGCATTTGTTCAGTCTAGAAGAAAGAGTTGTGAAACTGAGCTGTGGTTTTGATAACCTCATGGGCAAAGGGGACAAAAGATGAAGCCCAAGTCCCAAACTAGCCTATCTGATAAGCCCCCCAGTCACTTTAAGCTGAAACTAAGTGGCTACTCCATAATAATGGTGAACCAGATGTAGCAAGCTCTTGAATGGATTTGCAGCCTAGGTACCCATCATTGGGGTAACCGAGGAACTTCAATCCCTGAACTTGGATTAAAGTGGTCTTGGACAGGTAGTGTCACCACATATTTGTCAGAAGCAGGTGAAAATACTCTCTGCAGGAAGGTTCTGTCTTCCTAGGCCTGAAATGAGTCTTACAAATAATTTTTCAATAATATATCAGAACAGAGTCAAATACAAGTAGGCACAGAAGGAAAAATACATTGTAAGTGACAGTCAGAAGGAAAACAATAGACAATGAAAACAAATTCACAGACTTCAGATATCAGACTTATGAGACAGAGGTCATAATCACTATGGTTTACTATAATGTAAAAAATAAAAGAAAAGCTTAAAAATGTCTACAAGGAACAGAAAAATTGTAAAAAGTAGCATAGTCAACTGAAAAAATAATCAAATAGGACACCTAGAACCAAAAATATATGATTCAGAGTTCAATGAATGTGTTTTTATCCGAAAATAGCACAACTGTTACATGGTGATAAGTGTAATGAAGAAAAATAAACAAGAGGGAATTATTGAATTGGAACATAGATCAGAAAAAATGACCCAGAATTCTGCCTAGAGAAACAAATAATATATAAAAAAATAAAACGTAGGATAAGAAACACAACAACTAGAGTGGGAAGGTCAAAGTTATATTTAATTTAATCCCAGAAGGACAGGAGAGAGAAATGGAGAAGAAGACAGTGCCAAAAATTTTCTAGAGCCAGCCAAGTGATGCAATGGTTAAGAGCTGGCTTGGGATGCTAGTGGCCCCCAGTTCGGATCCCACATATGATGGCCAGTGACACTGCCCTCTACAGCTAATAACAGCTCCACCTGGAGCTGAGCTGTGCAAGCTCTGGTGACGGAGTAGGCTGCAGCCCCTACTGCAGTGGGCTGCCATAGGCTACAATGAGTGGCCGGCAGCCAGCGTGAGCTGCCAATAGCTGCGGTGAGTGACCATCCAGAGGCTGGCGACCGATCTGCCTCATCTGCGAAGAGCGCAATGACGATACCAACATGGGCCAGTGAAGCAACATCCTCCTCAACCAGACTGAAGAACGAAAAGACAGCAACTTGTCTGTTCTCCTTCCCCGATTCCCCAACACTGTTCCCCACCCCCAATTCCCCAATAAAATCTTTAAAAAAAATTTCTAGAACAGATGCAAAGCAATAATGTGCAGATTTGGAAGCCCAGTGAACCCTAAGCAAGATAAATAAAAAGGAATGTACTCTTACACACATCGTAGTGAAAGTTCAGAATACCAAAGAGAAAGAAGGCTATGTTAATGATCCAAGTTAGAGATAATGAAGTTTTATCCTCAGGCAGGAGCAGGACAGGTTAAGACAAAGGGATGAGCCTTTAGAATCTGGCGTTTAGAATGCCTTTTTCTCAAACTCACCATGAAAGACTATCTCATAAAGATGTTATGCATTCCATTCTTAATTAATGAAATGCATTTGTTAATAAATCTTGTTGAAGCAGCCTGACACCTAGGAGCTAGTCCCAATTTTCTTTGTCATACAAGGAAGGCCAGAATCCTGTCCCTTCTCTCATAGACTATGAATGGGAGAGTATTCTCCATAGGAATTGTGATGGCTAATTTTATATATCAACTTGACTGGGGTAAAAAAAAATGCCAAGATAGCTGGTAAATCATTATTTCTGGGTGTGTCTGTGAATATCTCTCCAAAGGGATAAGCATTTGAATCAATAGACTAAGTAAATAAGATCACCCTCACCAGTGCAGGTGAGCATCATCCATTCCATTGAGAGCGTGAATAGAATGACAAGGTGGCGGCAGACTGAATTTGATCTCTCCGCTTCAGCTGAGACATCCATCTTCTCCTGCCCTTGGACACTGATGCTCATGGCTCTTGAGCTTTCAGAAGCTGCTAGCAGCAGATGAGCTCTAAGGCTGGAGAAATGTCCTTTTATATGACTTCCTAAGAGAAAGCCAAATAAAGTGAATCTATGTAGAATATCTTCTTTCACCTCATCTTCTCCTGTCCAACTTTCCCTCAATTTCCAAGGAAAAGTATATAAAATGAACAATTTTTCCCCCCAGAGTGTCTTATTTGGGCTTAACCGTGGGCATTCATTCACTCACTGGATCCTCTATACTTGGCCAATATAGAATTCTGCAAGGGTTTGTTTACATTTGTAATAGAACTAAAATGCAATGGGCTGTCTTTCAAGGAGTGAACTCTTTACTTGTTACTAAAGCTGTTCATATAAATAATGAATGGCTACTTGTCAGGAAAGTGGTAAATGAAATCCTGCTCCATATGGTAAGTTGTATCAGAGATTCTGTTGTCCCTGGAAACTCTGAAATTTCCTGACAATACTTTAAACTAAAAAACAACTGTCTGGGGCCCGCTGAGTGGCACGTTGGTTAAGAGCTGGTTTGGGGATGCCAGCAGCCCCGGTTCAGATCCCACATATGAGGGACAGTGACACTTTCCTCTACAGCTAATAACAGCTCCACCTGGAGCTGGGCTGCGCGAGCCCTGGCGACAGTGTAGGCTGCAGCCCCTGCTGCAGTGGACTGCCATAAGCTACAGTGAGTGGCCGGCAGCCAGCATGAGAGGCTGGCAGCCAGCATGAACTGCCAATAGCCGCGGTGAGCAACCATCCAGAGGCCGGTGAACAATCTGTCTCATCCGGAAAGAGCGCAATGACGATACCAACATGGGCCAGTGAAGCAACGTCCTCCGCAACTAGACTGAAGAACAAAAAGACAGCAACTTGTCTGTTCCCCTTCCCCGGTTCCCCAACGCTGTTCCCCACCCCCAATTCACGAATAAAATCTTTAAAAAAAAAACAAGTGTCTATAAAGCCTTCTAAGAAGAATTTCAAGTGTCTTCCTCAAAGTCCTTAATTCATTGATTGTTTGAGGAACGAATATTCTTACATACCCATAAGGATTCCCCAAACTCCCCACAGAAGACTATTTCTGCAAGAGAAGGTATTGGGAAGGCAGGAAGGCCTTCTCCATTGCCTAAGCCCAAGACAATCAGAAAGCTGTCCAATAGCGAAGACATTACCTAACCTGTCTTCCTTTGTGGTATGCAATATGTCACCAACAATGCTGACCAAGTGTCACAAAGGGAGATATTGCTGGCTTTTGTAATTTTGATTTTTCAGGGCTTCTCTTCACTTTTGCTGGACATTCACAATTTGTGTAGGTGACAGCTCTCTCCCCAAAGTGTCCAGAAACTCCTTTTTTTAAAAAAAACATTTATAGCATCTTCTAGCAGTATCTCCTTCTCTAACTATGCAGGGAAAATGCTCCACTTGCTCTAAGGTTTTTATCCCAGGGATTTGTAACATAGCGCACTACAAAGGGCATTGGACTACAAATCTGAAGATCTAGTGTCACAGCCTCTGAATATCAGTTTTCTCATGTGAAATATGGCAGCAATCATGCCTATTTGTTAATGGAACAACCCTGAGAGAAGGGAATCCCTGTCTGTCCCAGTTTTCTGACTCTGGGGCTTCACGTCCCTCATTCCCTCAGCCCCATCTGGAACAGATGGGACATATTTGGGGCACTTTAATATTGGGGGATTCACAGGGGCACTTTTCACTTTTAACCCCGCTGATGTCCATTTTATTCATCTCATTTGTTAACCATTTAAATTTTCCACCTAGGTGGAATGAGTCCTGTGACTCTCCCCTTTATGTTTCCCCTTTGTTTTGCTCCTATCAATATTTGCTTTCTTCACTTTACTCCTTAATAACTGTTTAAAATCTTTCACCTGGCTAAAACGAGTCTCTTGATTCTCTCCCCAACTCTCTTCTTAATTAACCTAATATTTTTATTAACATCTGTAAGACAAATGAGGGGAAGTTGACACAGCTCATTCTATAAGGCTTCCCCAACTGTCCCTCGGCTTTGCACCCATAAGATTATATGGGGTGACTGTGTGAAAGGGACCCCATTGACCACTGCATTTACCATGACCTGGGTAACAGGCATATTCAGTGGGTGACTATCCTGGTCATCATAAAGCCAGTCCCACATGGCTTGCATACAAAGTGTATCAGCTGCATCATCTGGGGTGCTCCACTTGGCATTCATAGTAGGAGATGGACAATCCCCCTTCTCAGGCTAAACAGACCTCACAGTTGCTTTATCTAGTCCACCAGGCTGGCTATTACCTGGGGAATAATCTCCTGTGTGTCTGGATCACATATAGCTATTCCTGATTGTTCCATTGTGAGCTGTGGGTCCTGCATCAACCTAAGCATGTTCTTACATTCTGTAGCATTCAAAACCAAAGACATCAGCCCCCACACACCAGCAATTCTATGACATCAGCTGAAGGTCCAACACTGATGATTTGGAAATATTTCTCCCATTCTGTGTGTTGCCCTTTCATTCTTTTGATAGTGTCCTTTGATGCCCACGAGTTTTTAATTTTGATGTAGTCTAATTCATCTATTTTTTTCTTTTGCTGCCAGTTCTTTTGCTGTCATACCTAAGAAATTATTGCCAAATCCAGTTTCATAGAGCTTTTCTCCTAATTTTTTCTTCCAAGAGCTCTTATGTTTCGGTCTTTGATCTATTCTGAGCTATTTTTTGTATATGATGTAATGAAAGAATAATTTTGTTTTTAACATCTTTCTTTTTGTTTTGACTATTGGGCATGTAAGTGATCATATTTAATAGGAATTTGAATATACGATATCTCCTTTCTCTGCACAGCACATTCCTACTCTTCCTTTAAGACCTAGTCCAGCTGTGGGAGGTATCCTAGAAACTAGGAGAGGAGAAAACTTCCAGAAGTTTGAGCTCACAGATGGGGATTTGGAAGTGTCTATCAGATTTGTTGATTAGAAGGCTCACTGGTGACCACTGAGAGAGCAGAAGGCGAAGTGCCATATATGGAGGTGTCAAGAGTAGGTAAAGACAGTTACTCTTCTCAAAGGCTTTGATATGAGGGCTAGTCTGCCTTTTATTTTGATAGTCTTTTCAGCATTTCTGAAGTGTTTTTATGATGAAAGAGATCCAGAAGGTTTGCATCTCCAAATGTACCTCAAAGAGGCTACCCTCTTCCCAGGAAGGGATGTTGTAAATATGACAGTGGGTGGGATTTACAGGCAGTCAGATTTTGGCTTAGACTAAGTACTAATGAAGAGAGCATCAGAGTCAGATAGACTTAGGAGCTCAAATCCCAGCTCTGCCACACAATAGCTCTGTGACTTTTGACAGATCAATTTCTCTGATCCTCAGTTTCTTCATCTGTAAAATTAGATGTCACGAGGATTAAATGAAATCAAATTAGTTAACACACCAAGTTACACAGTAGAATAGAGTAGTGACACAGTAATTGTTAGAGAAGGATTAATAAAGAGAAAGAATATTCATAACAAGCTGAAAATGGAATGAGGTCCCCATCATTGGAATGTCCAAGAACAGACTATATGACTACTTGGTGGAAACTTTATGGAAAGGATTCGAATGGTTTTGCCAGCTGAACATGGAAGTCCTTTTGAATCTTCAGTTTTATAATTCTAAATATCCCAAACAATAGAAATGCAGACACAAAAGATATTACAGAGACCACCCTGCTAATATGGAGGCTCCATGCCCAAATGGAGCAATTGGCCTAAGGGTGAGACTAAATACTATCCAAGGGACTACGTGTATGGGAGGCAGAGGGAGTTGGAGTACTGTGTAGTACTGCATCAGGTTTGAGAGCACACAGCCAGCTATGCAGTCCAATGCTGCCATCTGGCATCCTGCTTCAGCACTGCACTTACATTCTTTGAAGAATGAAATAACCCCTGAAGTTTCTGCGTGTTCATTTTACCTCTTGAGTCAGTCAGCTGGGGTATCCCACACTGATCGCTCATTCACTTTTTTACAGTTCAATCATAATCAACTCCCATTTGGGGAGAAGACTTTAAATGGTACAGTGAGAAAGAGTGTTTCTTGATTATCTAGGCTTTTGTGTATGGTTTACAATTCCTTTTACAGTTTGGACTCCAAAGCTATCTCCATGATGCTTCTTCTCTCCCAATGTGCCCTCTTCCTACCACTGCTGCTAACCCCAGTTCAAGCCTTTATCTCTGACCTAGACTTTTGCAATAGCCTTCTGATTGGTTTTTCACCTCTGGTGTTCATCCCTTCTTTAATCCTTTCAACGTCCAAGCCATTTACTATCTGACTCCAACCTACCTTCTAGCTTGCTCCTCCCTGACCTTCCTGGCACACTCAGCTCCAACCTAATAAGGCTACTGGCCTTTCCCTGAGCAACTTTCTTGCAGTAAAATATTCGGTTTTCCTTATTCTGCCCAAATCCCATCCTTCCTTTAAAAACCAATACCATATATCCTTCTTCCCAGAGCCTCGTATGAGGGCTCTAACTGTATGTGCACTGTGTGGCTCTCTTTGTGCCCTGCTCACATAATACCGTTTATTAGAGGAGTGTGTGTGCGTGTGTGTGTGTATGTGTGTTATTTCCCTTAAAAGTCTGTAAGCTTCATTGCTCACATCAGTAGCTGCATTCTCTCAATATTCCTTCTCATTTTAAGAAACTCTTTGTCCGCCATGATTTATCTTTTGAATCTCTACTCCATTTAACAAATAAACAAATCCAATCAGGGTTTGTGTGGGTTATACTGAAAAGTAACTTTAACACCTGACATCCTATGAGACAAATTACAGAAGTCATTTTAGGTACTAATTGACATTTCAGAAGTCTCAGTAGGGGATAAACTCAGGCTACAATTGATCACTGAATGTTGCCATGGTGCTCTTAATCAGCAAGGAGTCACATTTGCTCCCCTGGTGCACCTTTCTCTTTTTTGTAAATGTCAAACCCAAGGGAGAAGGTTGCTTGAACTATTTATTTCATTTATTTCTTAGCTTGTGAGCCTGACTAAAGCTGTTGACTTGTTCTTGGATATTATGGGACTTTAAAGAAATGAGCCATTCTCTAGTTTGTGCTTTTCAGAATGTGACCATATTGAATCCACTTAATCCCTTGATTTTCCAGAGTGGGCTAGCATAGAAATCAGAGGTGAGCTCAACATTTATGTGGTCAGCATCAATTTCCATAAAACAAGATGACAAGGACCCATCAGAGCTCTTGTGACTGCTTCCATGTCCCTGATGTTGTTTATAAGAACACTGCTCATTACAGTGAATTGGTTCGCACAGACTTTGTTTCTCCCACACTGAGTGTACTGAGTTGAGGTGAAGTAGAAAGGGTCAACACACCTTAGTACCCAAACAGCCACCCAGGCTGCATTTGTTAGCACTAGCAGGACTAAAGTAGGGCAAAGGGCTTTTGGAGCAGGGTCCATATATATTCAAGTGCTTA
Source organism: Aselliscus stoliczkanus (assembly GCA_033961575.1). Classification (NCBI taxonomy): domain Eukaryota; kingdom Metazoa; phylum Chordata; class Mammalia; order Chiroptera; family Hipposideridae; genus Aselliscus; species Aselliscus stoliczkanus. Next base: position 54,102,505 of record CM066737.1, on the reverse strand, counting down.
AACCTATTTCAAAAGCTATTAGGTCTAGAAAAGCTTCGCAGTGGACCTCATAGATCCTATTTAGGAGTCAGCTATGGAAATGAAGTCAAAGTGCCCCTTCTTGTGTTCCATTAAATACAAACATGGTAAGAGAGCTCCTTTATACTGAAATGCATTATTATGGCACTCTGTTTATGTAAAACTTCAATTTGGATTTATTAAAAATAAATGGAGGGGGCCGGTCGAGTGGCGCAGTGGTTAAGTGCTGGCTTGGGAAGCCAGCGGCCCCGGTTCGATTCCCACATATGAGGGCCAGTGACACTGCTCTCAAAAAATAAATAAATAAATAAATAAATAAATAAATAAATAAATAGAAATAATTGGACAGCCGGCCGAGTGGTGCGGTGGTTAAGAGCTGGCTTGGGATGCCAGTGGCTCTGGTTCAGGTGCCACATATGAGGGCCAATGACACTGCCCTCAAAAAAAAATGGAAATGCTTCTTTCAGCTTGAGAATTATGTCTTGAATATAATTTGCAAAGTGTTCTCTCTGCTGCAGCATAGTGTTCAGAAATGATCACCTGACTCCAGAGGACAGATAATAATAACTTAATCCTCACTGCAGCCCTATAACATAGGTATTATTCTTCCCATTTTCTGGCCAGAAAAGGAGGTGATGTAGTGGAAGTCAGAGCTTAGTCTCTGAAGCCAGACTGCCTGGGTTTGAATCCCAAATCTGTCACTCACTAGCTGTGTGATCTTAAGCAAATTACCTAAGTTCTTTGTGCCTCAGTTTCCTCATCTTTAGAGTGAGATAATAATAGGACTTCATTATAGGATCAAATGAGTTAATTCATAGGAAGCACCTAAAATTATTGTTGAGCACACAGTGTTCAAAAAATGGAAGATCTTTTTCTGGAGTTAGGTGGGCATTTTGTGGCCAGTCAATAGGACAAGTGAAAAGGAAATGTATGGATAACTGAAGCAGGCTGGAAGGAAAAATGTGGGTCACTGGAGCTGGCTGGCATTATCTATAGTTCCTGAGATGAGCTGTATGACTCTGGTTGGGGACAGGGACAGGTGTATATAAGGGTTGGAAAACACTGCCCAGGAGGGGCTAGTACCTGAGATTTGTCCCAAATGTGTATGCCCCAGCCTGGAGCTCCTGGAATCCAGGAGATGAGAAAAGACCCTTTCCTACACAGACTCCAGGAAAAGTTTAGAACTCAATGGAATATACAAACTACTAAGCTCAATAAATCAAAAGAATTCATTTTTTTAAGGGCAGTGTCACTGGCCCTCATATGTTGGACCTGAACCGGGGCTGCTGGCTTCCTAAGCCAGTGCTTAACCACCGCGCCACTTGGCTGGCCCAATAATTCATTTTCAAACTACTTCTTTACCCTCTTAATTTTGATGTAACAATTTACAAAACAACTAACTGTTCATCATAGTTTTTCTTTGCGATAATTGAAGCACAGTTGCAGGCTTATCTTGTAGGGGTGTCAGACACCCGAGTTCCTGGAATCACCTTGCCATCTTACATTATAATTTCTAATGATTGGACTTGGTGTTTCATTGTCAGCACAGAATTTAAATGTTTCAAATATTACCTTGTTCAAAGCTCTCTGTCCATATTGAGCTAAGCAACGTTTCCCCTTTATTTTTCAGTTACACTCTCAGGTAGTTTCTATAGCAGTAGCTTCAGCATTTATACCTTCCTGTCAGCAGCTATATCTCAGATATTCATGTGGATACAGGCTGGTTCACAATGCAAAACAGGACAAAATGCAGGATTTTTTTCATGTTTATGATTTGCCATAATGAGGGATAAGTTTGCTTAGAGCAATCACTCTCATTGAAAACAAAAGGGGAATTTAGCTGATCATGATGTGTGTTGGCTTCAGTAAGGCTCAATACCATGCTCCTCACTTGGAGTTCGATTCCAGTTTCTGACTATCCAAACAGTTTCATAATGCATGATGGAAGATGTGGCCCCATCTGGCAACACTGCCAACAAGCAAAGAGCCATAAAGACCCCTTACTACTGTTGACTGGTGAAAATAACTCTCCAAGTATTCCACAAGGAAACAGTTTATTCAGGAAAAGGAAAAAGAAATGAAAACCACCACTGCAGTGTGAGAACACACATGGACACGGGCTCCCACCGGCAGCCCATGTGAAGGCCACAAGACCTCAGTTCCAACATGGTTAATCCCTTTATTATGATCCCTCCCAGGAAGTTACCACACAGCTAAAACTGGAAAGTCAGGATCACAGAGTTAACAAGTTGCCCAGATGCACCCATAGTCTTCCCAACTCTATAGCTAAGCATCTAAAGATGCCAGTTCACTTTTATTATTCCCCCCTCTTAAACAAGATCTTTCTTCTAAAAGATCATTGATCAACAGTCAGGTCTTTTAGTCCCAGGTTTTTTTCAGTGTCCATTCTTTTGCCCCTCAATGTATGTTCATCCTCTAGTCTCCCAGAGTCAGAAGGGCCTCTTCCAGGTGTCATCTCTCATGTCATGAGAACAATGCATATATCAGGAATCAGCCAGTGCCCATGGATCGGGGATCAGCTGGTATCCCATGTCAGCCAGCATCAGAAGTAGAGCTTAAACAGAACAAAGTTAAAAGATAGAATTAGAACATACCAAACTATGTTATGTGGCAGGTGATAAACCAGGAACTCAAGCTCCATAAGGGCCACTTGCTTTAAAATTTTGACAGCTTTACTTTCAGGTCACCAGACTGTGTGCTTTTCCAGTCAGAGTTTGGTGCCTTCTTCAGATGTGACATGTGTATCCAAGAGTCTACTCCCTGCAGTTTAGCAGCACAGGGAGTAGTACCTGGTAAGGGCCTGGTAAGTCAACAGTACCTGGTAAGGGCCCTTCCAGCGTGGCTGGAGGGAATCCTTTTTTTGATGTCTTTTCCAATAAACAAAATCTCCAGCTTTTTGTAGTTGTTGTTTGTTTTTTAATTCTTTTATTCTGAGATAAATATTTTTTAAAAAAATTAGCTTCAGATGTACAACACAGTGCAATAGTTATACTTTTGACCCCTCAAAGTGACAACCCACCTCCCCCAATTCGCCACTCCACTCCTACCACCCCATATCATACATATCTATTACAATTCTTTTGACTCCCTTCCACCGTATAATCCACATCCCATGACTATCTATATATTCAATTACAGTTGGCATACAATATAATACAACATCAGTTTCAGGTATACAGTGCAGGGATCAAGCCTCTACTCCATCCATGAAGTGGTCACCCTAACAACACATGTGACCATCTGACACCCCACAAAATATTTACAACATTATTAAATTCCCCTGTCTTTCATATCCCTGTGGCAATATTGTAGTTACCTATTTATGCTGTCCAATCCCATCCCCTGCTCCCTCATCCCCACCCCCCTGCCAACTATCAACCCTCAGTTTTTCCTCTATATCTATGAGACTTTCTGTTTACTTTGCTCATTCATTCAGCTTTTCCAGATTCCACATATAAGTGAGATCATATGGTATTTGTCTTTCTCCGACTGACTTATTTCACTTAACATAATAGTCTCTAGGTCCATCCATATCGTTGCAAATGGTATGATTTCATTCTTCTTTATAGCGGAGTAATACTCCATCGTATAAATGTATCACAGTTTCTTGATTCAGTCATCTACCAATGGGCATTTCAGTTGTTTCCAAGTCTTGGCTATTGTAAATAGCACTGCAATAAACATAGTATTTCATTTCCCGGGAGTGTATGGTGAAACAATTGTTTGACTAAATAAAGCATGATTATTATTTTTTTTAAAGATTTTTTTATTGGAGAATTGGGGGAGGGGAACAATGTTGGGGAATCAGGGAAGGAGAACAGACAAGTTGGTGTCCTTCTTTTCTTCAGTCTATTTGTGGAGGATGTTGCTTCACTGGCCCATGTTGGTATCCTCATTGCATTCTTCCCGGGTGAGGCCGATCAATTGCTGGCCTCTGGATGGCCACTCACAGTGGCTCTTGGCAGCTCATGCAGGCTGCCGGCTGCTCACATTGGCTGCCTGCCACTCACCATAGCTTATGGCAGCCCACTGCAGCAGAGGCTGCAGCCTACAACATCGCCAGCGACTCACAGCAGCCTAGCTCCAGGTAGAGTTGTTGTTCACCACTTTAGCTACAGAGGCAACCAGATGGAGCTGTTATTCACCATCTTAGCTGTAGAGGCCAGTGTCACTGGCCCTCATATGTGGGATTCAAACCGGGGCCCTGCTGATCAGAGCTGGTGTCCCAAGCAAGCTCTTAACCAACGTGCCACTAGGCCAGCCCAATCATGATTATTTTTGATAGAATTAATTAATCCTTTACAATACTGAAGTATGTCTCCTTTTACCAACTGTGAATCAAGATAGGCAGGGGGGCCAAAGGGATAGGGCATCCTGTAATTATCTCAAAGGTTAAGAGCTCATGAGTCCCAAAAGGAGTAGATCTGAGATTTTAAAGGACTAAGGGCAATGCTTTTGGCCAAGGTATTTGAAGAGTTTCTGTAAATTTTGCCAATTATGTCTTAGTAATACCATTAGTGCGTTCAAACAATCCTGAAGACTGAGGGTGGTAAGCATAGTGAAAATGTTGTAGGATTGGCCAAACAGCACAGACTTGCTTTAGCACGTGACCAGTAAAATGGGTTCCTTGACCACTGTTTAGTTGAAGAGGAGTTCCCCAAGGAGGAATAATCTTCTTTAACAGTACTTTAGCCACTGCTGGTGCATTAGCCTGTCTGCAAGGGAAAGCTTCAGTACAGTGAGAAAAGATACACATCATGACTAAAATATATTGTATCCACGAAATGGGGAAAGCTGTATGAAGTCTAGTTGCCAGACCTCAAATGGAGGTAAGGAAACCACATTGTTTCCAAAGCATTTCAAAGTCATGGGCCACTCCAAAGTCATATCCTCTGTCAGTATAAATGTTAACAGCTTTATCCTTTGCTAAAATGCAGGCTCAAGTGAGGGCATACAATTCAGCTTGCTGTGCTGAAGTGGCTAGAGGTAAAGGTGCTGCTTCGATGATTTCAGAAGGAGTTACAACAGCATAACTAGCACAGTAATCACCATTTCAATCTTTTAAGTATGAACCATTGGTTAACCATGAGATATCAGCTTTACCCAGAGGCATCTTCTATAAATTTGTCACGAGGAGTTAGAAGGTGATTTGTTAATGTCAGGCAGTCATGAGGGGCTTCCTCAGGAAGAAGAAAATCCAGCATGCTATTGGCTAAGAAGTCTGTGTCTAATAAATGAGGAGGGGCAGAAGAACTAAGGAGAAAACAACATTAATATTAATCTCTTAAGGGACCTAGAAAAAAGGGAATAGGTTCAGATACATAAAACTGTTGTTTTTTTTCCAAGATGATTAAGGGAAAGGACTGCAAAAAAAATCTGTATGTCCTCGGAGCCTCATCACTGGGAATTTGGAAGGCCTGAAAGAGGCTGGTTAGTAGACAGAGAGCATCTTGTGCACTTCAATGTATGGCAATCTCTTTTCCAATGTCCTTGCTCCTTACAGTAGTGGCAAAAAGTTGGAGTTCTTTGGTTTTGAACAGGGCCTCTTGTTTGCCATGACTGAAAATCAGATGTCTTGGTGACCTTGCTTTTAGGTGGCTCACCTAGGGTACTGGCAAGTTCATTAGCTAAAATTATCAATTCTAGAGTAGACATAGTTCCCCATTCCATCCTGGATCTCCTAACCAGGATGGAAAAGTTCTTATATAGCCTATTGACAAACATAGAATTAAAAACTGTCCATGTGTGGCCAGCATCCAAAGGAAGACCAGAATTTTCCTTAAAAATGACTTGGAATCTTTCATAATAGTTATGAACAGATTCACCAGGCTTTTGTAAGCAAGTGTGACTTTTGTTCCAATCAACAGCCTTTGGAAAAAACTTGGAAATTGCTCAATGCAGCTTCAAGCAAGTTCCCTGGCTTCCTCCAAATAATTGGAGGTTTGCTTTTCTAAATCCCTTTTAGTATGTTCCCATCCGACAATCCTCAAGCAAACTTATTAGAATCCTCAGTTACTGTAGAAAATTCCTATGGCTCATAACTCAACTTTTGTCCAGGGGATGTAAGAAATGTGGAATTTATTAGGATCTCCAGAGGGTTTAATCTTAAATGGAAAAGTACTGCTAGGTTCTCAGGAAGAAAAGGGAGAAAGAGATTCGAAAGGAGGTGCTATTGGGGTTTGAGTTGAAGATGGGGAAGACAACAAAGAAGAGCAAGATGGCGTCAAAGTGAAGGAAGCGTCAAACAAGCAGTGGGGGAAGAGCAAGGCAGTGTTGAAAACAAAGAGCATGAGGTTTCAGATGCCATTCTGCCTTTTAGAATTTTCAATTTTTTCATTAACTTTGAGACCCTATTTTGTAAAATGACAATTTTTTTTTTGAGGGCAGTGTCACTGGCCCTCATATATGGGACCCGAACCGGGGCCGCTGGCTTCCCAAGGCAGCGCTTAACCACCGCGCCACTCTGCCGGCCCTAAAATGACAATTTTAGACTTGCAGTTCTGTTTGGCAGCCTCCCTATACCACTCTAAATATGCATTCCATTCCTTTTCCTTCGTTTCAGTGCTGTTACTATACAATCCAGTTTTCAGAAATTCAAGTTTGGGAATCTCAAAAGTTCCCCACAGTGGCCACTGATATTTATAATTGCCCATAGTGATATCTGCCCATTTCACTAAATACGTGCCAAAAATTCTCTGTGGGTTGTGAGCATGTGCTTAGCCAATGTCATTGGAGGAGGGACAGTATTAGAATGCTTAGATCGCATTTTAAATTCGGCCCAAAACAATTTACAGCTTGAAAAACCTGCAGGTCTTCAGCTCACCTTACTTTGGAACAGTTTGATCACTGGGAATCACACAGAAGGCTAAAGCCAGTTCCAGGAAAATAACCAACTCTCAGGGAGTTCAGTTATTGGCTGAGTTGTGTGGCACTCTGTTAACTTTTTTACTGAGACAGCATGATCTAATATTGGCTAAACCGACCAATTTCAGTAGAAATAACCTCTTAGGGGAAAGTCAGTTTTTTGCCTCAAAAGACAGCCTGCTTTCAAAAGAAAGCAAGCCAACATACCATGAACACAGACAAAAAAAAAGGCCTAAAGTATTCACACACACAATAACAACAAACAAACAAACAAAACAAACCAGAACAAATGAATGAAACAAATTTATTTTTTTAAATTCCTGAATAAAGCCTGGAGAGCGACAGATGCAAAAGCCGGTTGTCCTGATCCAGGTGAGAAAACTCACCCGAGGCTTCTAACTCAGGGAGCAAAGAATTGAGCAAAACAGCTCAGTTAGGCACCATAGTTTTTTTTTGCTCATTGGTCGGAAGCCATCGCAGTTCCGTTCCTCTCTGGATCCCGGAACGAGGCCCCAAACTGTTGACTGGCAAAAATAACTCTCCAAGTAAAAGAAAAAGATACGAAAACCACCACTGCAGTGTGAGAACCCACACCTTTGACATGAGCTCCCACTGGCAGCCCAAGTGAAGGCCAAAAGACCCGGGTTCCAAGACGGCTAATCCATTTATTGTGATCTCTCCCCCAGAAGTTACTACAGAGCTAAAACAGGAAAGTCAAGATCACAGAGTTAACAAGGAGCCCAGCTCCACCCATAGTCCTCCCACCTCTATGGTTAAGCATCAAAAGATGTCAGTTCAGGGGAAGGGATTAGACAGCATAAATAGACAACTACAATATTGCCAGAAGAATATGGAACACAGTTCGTGGAATATAATAATGTTGTAAATATTTTGTGGGGTGTCAAATGGTCACATGTCTTGTTAGGGAGACCACTTCATGGATGGAGTAGAGGCTTGATCACTGCACTGTACACCTGAAACTGATGTTGTATAATATTGTATGCCAACTGTAATTGAATATATAGATAGTCATGGGATGTGGAGTATACTGTGGAAGGGAGTCAAAGGAATTGTAATAGATATGTATGATATGGAAGGGGAGGAGTGGGGTGACAAACTGGGGGAAGGGGGTTGTCACTTTGAGGGGTAAAAAGTATAACTATGGCATTGTGTTGTACACCTGAAACTAATTTTAAAAAAATGTTTATTTCACAATAAAAGATTTTTAAAAAAAGATGTCCGTTCACTTTTATCAGTACAGAGAAAAATGTCAGGCCACTGAGCAGGTAAACTTAAGGTGATCTAGTATTGCTTCATTCATTATTATAACAATATTTATTTTGAGAACACCATGTGCCAGGCACTATGGCATGCACAGCCAGACACATGTTCTGCCCCTGGGGAAATGATTGCTTAGTAGAAATATGGATGGTGAATCAAGGGATTCCAATACAGCTTGATATGTGATAAATGTAAGAAGGGCTCCTAAAGCAGGCTTGAAGGGTTGCAAAGAAAATTGGGTAGCTGGGGTGGGGTAGAAGGAAGTATTAATCTTCATACCTTTATATACTTTCCTCAACCATGTCCCAACCTATAAGCAAATTGTATTTTCTGAGTCAAATATTTTCAACCACTTTTCAACACCTTTGCTTTTTTCATTGTGGTCCAAGCCACCATTGTCTCAGGATTACTAGAGTAGCCTCCGGAGTAGTCCCCATGTCCTGTTTTGTGTCCTGGGGCAAATATCATAGGTGAGATCACTGGACTCCATTCCTTCACAGCAAGCCTTACTCCGGGATAGAGGTTGGAAAGTTAGTCTGTATTTTCTGAATTTTTGCCCTTATGGCATAGATTACACAGATAATGTAGCTTTTGCCACGCAGATAAACCTGCATGAGGTTTGGAAGTGGAAATGAAGTATAGTCTGTGCTTCTTCTTTTGTGGTTTCTGGTTTCTGCTAGCTAGCATGATCTTGGAAACTTTTGCTTCTTCAGTGGCAATAATAATAGAGGTCCCAGGGTACACATCCTAGTTATGTGGCTATCAAAAGGAAAGGCATGGGACATCTATTTTGTTTATATACATGAAGAATGAGGTAGTGTGGCCTTCAAGCCAAAATTTGTTCTGATCTCAGCAGAGGCAGAGTAGTCCTGGAGCCAGCTATTAGGGCAATGGCTTCCTCATGCTCCACCCTCAGGATTACACCAGTTCTGTGGTATTATTCAGGGAAATAATTCTGGAAATCCAACCTATAATCTGTTCTTCTGGCTTATTCAACACCTTTGTAAGCACCTAATTCCTTTTTATTCTTAAATGCATTAAAGTGGTTTTTGCTATCTGTAACAGCATTCTAGATTCTGCCCTCCACACAGAAGGTAAAGCAAACACTTTTGTCAATGAAAACAAGATCTCATAACCTTTGTGTTCACAACCCTCCAGTGGCTTCCCATTCTAGCACTCTAACCTGGATCACTTTCCTGAAGCTCTACTTCCCTTCTTGCTATTCCCCAAGCACACCAAGGACACTCATGTTTTAGGGTTTAGTGTTTACTGTTCCCTCTACCTGAAATATTCTTTCTCCAGGTAGAATGGCTCAACCTTTCACTTCACTCCAGTCATCTCTTTCTAATCTAAAGTCTCCCGACTTCACTCTCTTTTCACATACTGTGTTTATTTTCTGCAGAGCATACACCACTCTTCAAAATCTTCTTGTTCAGTTTCTTGGACATCATCTCTCTCGCCACTAAAATATAAGTTCCATGAGGATAGAGACCTTGCCTTTTTTCCCCAGTTGATCCATAGGAAAAGTGGTGACCCATACAAATTTTAAAAATACCTAGGAATTCAGAAAGAGAATGAAAAAATCAAAGAGAATGGGCATTTTTGAACTCTGCTTAGATGTTTAGGGAGTTTTAGGAAGCAAAGCATCAAAGACTGAAAAATCAAGTCACTTGAGAATGGTGGTAATTTCTGAAGAATATTCTTACAATTGTGAGATAAAAGTATGCAATCAATGTGAAGAACAGCCAGACCCGTTTCTGCAGTGGGTGTCATTCCATCATTGGCATCCAATTAGAAGGCTGGTTCATGATTTGCTCTGCAGCCAATTTAGGATTTTCTTATACAAAAGCATGTGCTTGGTCCTGTCTGGTCATCTGGGGAGTAATAAAAGAGGGTCTTGAGATTTGGATCATTTGAGGATCAAAACTGCACTTTGCAAGCCTCTGTTGTATATTCAACACAGAACTATGTGTTCTGGGTTGAGAGTAAAGAGGGAAGAGAGATGAAATACTCTACAATGAGGGTAAATGAGCTGACTAGTAGAGGACCAACCGGTAGTAATCAGACAGGGTAGGTGCTCTGGAGATGGAAGAGAGCAGAAAGAGAGAATCAGAAACCATGGCAGCAGTGAGTAGGAAACTTCAAAGTGCTTTGGAACCAGGGCCAAAGTCAAATCCAGTTTGAGACTGAATTGACCAGACACTTTTTATTTATTAAGCCACAGAACCAAAGGAACTACTAGGCACTACAGTGTTCGTTTTCTATGTACCTGGATCACCTGCATTAGAATCTCCAGGGGTACCTGTTAAAATTTTACAGATATACCCTTTGAGCAAGGGAAGCAAAATAAAAAATAAATATGTGGGATTGCATAAAACTAAAAAGCATTTCACAGCAAAGGAAACCATCAATAAAACAAAAAAGCATCCCAGTGAATTGGAGAAAATATTTGCCAATGATATACCTGATAAGGGGTTCATACCCAAAATTTACAAAGAACTCATACAACTCAACACCAAAAAAACAAAAAACAAAAAACAAAAACCAATTAAAGAATGGGCAAAGGACATGAAGACACATTTCTCTAAAGAGGACATACACATGGCTAACAGACATATGAAAAAATTCTCAACATCACTATCATTAGAGAAATGCAAATAAAAACCACGATGAGATACTACCTCACTCCAGTCAGAATGGCTATCATCAATAAGTCAACAAACAACAAGTTCTGGAGAGGATGTGGAGAAAATGGGACCGTTGTGCACTGTTAGGGGGATTGCAGATTGTTGCAGCCACTACAGAAAACAGTATGGAGGTTCCTCAAAAATTGAAAATGGAACTACCTTATGACCCAGCAATTCCACTCCTGGGTATCTATCCAAAGAAATTCAAAACATATAAAAATATATGCACCCCTATGTTTATTGCAGTGCTATTCACAATAGCCAAGACATGTAAACAATTGAAATGCCCATCCATAGACAACTGGATAAACAAACTGTGGTCCATTTATACAATGGAGTGTTACTCAGCCACAAGAAGAATGAAATCTTACCATTTGCAATGACATGGATGGACCTAGAGAATATTATCTAAATGAATTAAGTCATATGGAGAAAGACAAATACTATATGATCTCACTTATATGTGGAATCTAAAGAACAGAATAAATGAACAAACAAAACAGAACTAGACTCAGAGATATAAGGGAAAAAAATGAGGACTGCTAGATGTGAGGGGGTGGGAATGGGGGAGAAGATAAAGGGATTAGAAAGTACAAATTAGTAGTCACAATATAGCCACAAGGATATGAAATGGAGATTGGGGTATATAATCAACAATGTTGTAAAGATTATGTAGGGTGCCAGATGGGCACTGGACTTATCAGGGGATCACTTCATAGACTGTGTAGATGCCTGGCCAATGTGCTATACATCTGAAGCTGAAGCAGAATAATATTGAATGTTAACTATAATTTTATATATATATATATATATATATATATATATATATATATAAAATTGGAGTACAGCATAGGGAATATAGTCAATGGAATTGTGACAGCTATATATGATGTCAGAGGGGTAGTAGATTGGGGGGGGTTATCACTTTGTGAGTGTTGTGACTGTCCAACTATTACATTGCTTTGTACACCTGAAACTAATAATTTTTTTTTAAAAAAAGGGATGTTTTCCTCCACCTGATGCATCCTCTCCTAGGGTGATTCCAAAGATTTTGCAATTCAGCAGTCTTCTTTTTAAGTAAATTTTATGTATGCTAAGACCTGAGGGTAACTAATATTAACCACAAATAATTTGTAAGTAAAACAATTCTGGAATGGGTCTGCTGTCACAAATGAAAGTAGACTCTCTCACATTGTGTGTGTGTGTGTGTGTGTGTGTGTGTGTGTGTGTGTGTGTCTTAAAGGTAGGGTTAATTGCAAATGAGGAGAATCCTGTTAGACCATCTTCACATCAAACAGATTTTAATATGAGAACGTTTATAGCACCATGATTTGCAAAACACAAAACTGGAAATAACCCACATGCTCATCAATAGGAAAATATTAATAGATACATTGTGGAACTTTTATATAATGGATAACTATAGAGCAGTGAAAATTTATTCTTATAGCTTCACACATCAACATGGATAAATCTCATGAAAACAAAACTTAGGGATGCGAGAAAAAAGAAAGAAGCAAACAAATTATATATACATATATATTCCAAAAATAAAGGAAAAATAGCATCATATAAAGGAACATAGCTGTGCAGTGACCATATAAAGACAATATGTGGATTATTATAAAAATTCAGGATAGTTGCTACCTCTGGGAAGGAATGAGGGGATGAATCAGGGAAGGCACAGGTTTGCTTCAAAGGCATTGACCATGTACTATTTCTCAACTTGGTTATGGGTATACAGGTTTTTATGTTATTATGATATATACATTACATATATGCTATATTATCTTCTGTATACACAAAATAGTTCATAATTTGTAAGAAATAATGGGGTCTAAAATTAGGAAAGAAAAATGAAGAGGAGGAGCACCAGAGTAAATAACTAATTGGGTGAGGGAGAGTGAAGAACAAACTTTTATGTACCTCTTAGAATAGTTTTAAGCTCATTTTCTTCATAAATTTGATGATTAAATCAATGGTTCCTTATATTCTAAATAAACATACATAATCCATTGCTTAGACTTCTCAGAAATATAAATTCCATCCCTCAAAACCGATCCTACCATATGATGTGACTGACAGGACTTGATAATGGCATGTTTAACAAAACTCCATTGTCTGAATATTCTGATCTATCAAACTTCTAAACTTTGTATTCATTTGTATTCCTTGAAATCATAGGACTTCAAGAAAACAAGGGACTGACAGTAAAATTTATCCTTCATTTCTAACATTAGTATCATTAAAATATTCCCAACTGGTACAGAGAGCTGTTTTTAACTCTGGAACCCACCCTAGCCCCCTTTTTTCTTCCTGTGGTCACCCTCTAAATAGTGGAATAAAAGGAAATTTTAATCAAATTCCTTCTAAAGACTTAGCCATAACCAAGGAAAATATCAAAACATCTTAGCCTTTCTTGAAAGAGGCAGAGGGGAGCAAGACAGGCTGTTCCCTAGAAGAAGCACAAAGTGTTCAAAGTTGAAGGGTTCACTGAGAACACATTTTATACATGTGAAAACAGAAAAACCCACAAACATCCAGAGAAACAAGAAATGCAGGAAATGACCCTGACCTGTTTTAGGGACGAGCTCTCAGAGACACATAAAAGTCTGTTACATTAGAGGTATAGAAAACCCCTCACGGGCCAAGTCTAACTTCTACACAGGGAAGTCGGAGAGGAAGTAGGACCCAGAAAGGGAAATAGTCTTGACAAATATCCCCCACTAAACAGAGGCAGAGGTGAGGCTGCAGTCCTTCTCTCATACCCCCAACTCAATTCTCTTTGTTGTGCCAGAAGTAAAGAATTCCAGAAAGAATCAGTAATACTGTTATTCCAAATGTTAGAGCTGGAAATCCCCTTAGAAGTCATTTGGTAAAATTGTTTCTTTATGCTCGTGAGAAATCTTAGACCTAGAGAAGAGAAGTGACTTGCAAAACTCATAGGCTGAATCTAAAACTTGGTCTGCAGACTTTAAACACTTCACTTAGCAACACTTTTAGGGTTTTAACTCAAAACTCGGTTTTTAGTACCAATCTGTCTAATGGTCAAGGATTTTTAGTTACAAGTGACAGAAACACCACTCAAATTGACTTAAGCCCAAAAGAAACTACTGAGTTATATAACTGGAAATTTCAAGGGGTACATGCAATAGTTCAATTGATTAGCTCCTGTTTCTTCTCTCTTCTTTCATTTTTCAGTTCTACTTTATTCTTAGGTCTTATTCTCTCCTCCTATCATGGATTGAATTCCTCTATGTAGACAAGATTTCCATGGAACAATTTTACAATTCAAGTGGAACAATAATGATCTCTAAAGGACTTATATCTCAGGAAAGAGCCCTGATGAACCCTTGTCTGGGTCATGTGCCATCACATAGACATGGCTTCAATTAGGGTGACTCTCACCATTTTGTTCCCAGCATGCTCTTAACATGGAAAGGGCAAATGCCAATTCATTATGGCATGGGTGTTTCTTGTGGTAAGGCAAACATTATTGTCACACCACTCATAACTGACTTTGAAGGCAAAAGGAAATAAAGATGGTAAAATATGAGAACAAGGGGCATCACCTATGTTTTATCCTGATATAATAGATCCGGGGGAAAACGGTTGGATCCTTTGTTTGAAAAGTAACAGGGTGTACTGCATTACATGTGTAGCCAGTGGTTCTGCCTCCTATACATAGTGTGACATCAAGCAAGTTATTTCATCACTCAAATGAAGTAATCTCTCCCTTCTTCCTCACATCTTCTCATCAGATCAATAAGGAGAAGAATCTTTGTGCAGTCTACTACAAATGGCTGCAGTGAACCTGACTGCCATGTTATTCAAGTCCAGGAAAGGGCAGGACCCTCATCAAAACTTGAATGTCTAACTAACCACTACACTGTACAGCTGAAATTAATATAAAATAATATTTAATGTAAACTATAATTGAAAAATTAAAATTAGGAGAACAAAAGTGATGATGATGATAACAGTGAATGAAGGATTAAGGATCCCCCCACCCCCCAAAAAAATTGAATGCAAGGATGATGAAAGTAATGCTGATCAATGCATTACTATATATGGTTGCCCTGGTTCTGATAATTCAATGACATGATGAATTTGAAAGCATTTTGTAAGCTGTACAATTTGTCAAAATTTGTTGAAGGCACTGTATGTGCCCTCAAGAAGCTCACATTCAAGTTCTGTCAGAGAAGCAGATTATATATATATATTTTGCGGGCAGTGTCACTAGCCCTCATATGTGGGACCGAACCGGGGCCGCTGGCTTCCCAAGCCAGCGCTTAACCACTGCGCCACTCAGCCGGTCCAAGGTATTTTTTTTTATACATGGATTTGTCACAGGGATTTGACAATTGCAGGTACTGGTTAAACAGTCTCTGTAGAGCTGTTATCTTTGCATCTAATCTTGAAGCCCTCAAGTCAGGCATCAGGGAAGGTAATATGAGTGCAAGGTGGTGCCAAGCAAGAACAAGCATGGAACCCCTGGGGGCAAGCACTGAAGCTCACAAAGATGAACTGAAACTGTGTCCATTCTTGTTGCTTCTGACTTTGATGTTGTGAATATCCTGGAGAAGTTGAGGCCTTTTGTCATTGAACTAAACTCATACTGGTCCAGAAGTCAGAGGAACTGAAACGGGATGCAGGGAAAGATAGAGTAGCTGCAGGCCAGACTACTGCCTTACACCAACAAGGTGAGACAGTAGATAAGTGACAATGTTATGAGCTAAAAAATGGCTGCTGTTTCCCTTCTGTCCTGCAAATGTGCCATAGCAATCTCTCTTGTGGCCCACTCTAATCTACAGAAAAAGAAATTCTGGGAAATGTAGTTTAGCTTAGCTAATTTGCCCCATCACAAAGCCAAGTGCTACGAGGTCTGACAATTAGGTTCTGGAACTCATCCTAGAAAAAGTGCTACATCCCTCATTGCTGAATATCACTATGGTCACCTTCAAAATACTCCCCTTGAGAAGCTATGCACCCACACCAGCACCTTTGAAGGGTACTTCAAAGCAATTTTGAAACTCTTTTTCTGGAATGACCATCAGAGTTGTCATCGTATTAACCTTGATGTACTGAATGTCATCAATATGTCTTCCTTTCAATATTTCCTTAATTTCTGGGTAAAGAAACAAGTCATTGGGGATGAGATCAATTGAGTACAGAGGGTGTTCCAACACAGTTATTTGTTTGTTGGCTAAAAACTCCCTCACAGTGCCGTGTGAGTTGTGCATTGTCGTGATGCAAGAGCCATGAATTGGTGAAAAGTTCAGGTTGTCTAACTTTTTCACACAGCCATTTCGGCACTTCCAAATAGTAAACTTTGTTAACTGTTTGTCCAGTTGGTACAAATTTATAATAAATACTTAATCTGACATCAAAAAATGTTAGCAACAGCATTGCAACAAGTTCACAAACTTAATTCTCAGACTTCATATGTGTGTAAGGGTGAAATTCAGTAAATAAATAACTCAGACTTAGCTAATGTGCAATTTAACTCACTGCATAGCTTCCTATCCAGCTACCTATAATTAGACTTTATTTGCAGTTTGACCCATACTGATGTTCAGTCACTTCTTCTTTATTTCAATCCTCACTGATTAACTTAAAAACTCTGTTTTGTTCCCTTTCTCAAGACTACTCATACCTTGTGAATCCATTTAATTAAAAGAATCCTAACCTGAAAGGAGCAATTTCTTAATCCTCAAGTGCCCAGACACTAGAACCCAATTTACAACTCTCTTGCAGTATTTACTGGTGGTGCATAAAATTCTAGGTCTTGGTGTCTGAGTCCCAGCTCATAGTCCAGAGATAACATTGTTTTCACACAGAGGAGAATCCAGTAAGCGATGTCAGCTCTCAAACCTTCCAGACTGACTCCCCTTTTCCTCTATAAGAAAAAGCAAACCTGAAGTTAAGTGCAGCTGTCCCTATCAGACTCTGCCCTGGGTGACATTGCCCCCACCCCCCACCCCCATTGCCCGCCGGTGTTTCTCTCCTTACTACCTGCAGCAGCTGTCATCTTTAGTCACTGCCATGGGCATTATGTCTGCCTGACCTTTAATAAAACATTTCTTGCACTCCAACCTTGTAGTGTCTTGTGTGAATGCTTTCACCTTTTGTGAATAACCAGAGTAATTCCACGCCAGAACAATGTGGAGATACTGCTGGGAAATACTGTCTTATTGGAAGGGGGAAGGGATTCCAGCCACAGAGGATAGGTCGAGCAAGGGCATGGATGTGAGGTATTGGGTATGTGTGAGATTCAACAAGTAGCCCAATCTTTCAGGCACTTGGACTCTAGGAATATACTGATAGGACATTGAAAAGGAAGTTTGGGGCAATATTAAGTGACGCTTGAATGCCAGGTAATGAAACTAATACTATAATGAATGGAGAAAAGATTGAGGGTTGCTGAATAGGTGAGTAACACTTTTGGATATTTAATCTGCCAGGGAGTACAGGATAAATCAGACAAGAGGGAGACTGTAGCAGAAGAGATGTTTAGTGCCAAACAGAGGACTTGAGATTGTTTTTGGTCTATCCCAGCCTTCAGACATTGGCGAGTCATGGGAGAGGGTGAGAATTACTCAACTACTTCACAGCACACAATTGCCAGCTCTTCTGTTTTGTGTGATCTTTCAGACCCTCTGACTCCAGTCACAAATTTCTCCTGTCTCCTGAATTTCCATCCTCATGCCCAAGAAGTCTTTTGCAACCATTAATGATTATTCTGAAAATGAGAGAGGCAAGCTTTTCCTGAGAGGATGGATGCCCAGGGATATCTCAAGGGATTGTAGGATGCTGGCTGCATGTTTGGACCAATTAAGCTTTGTTTTTGGAAGCACAGATGGACAGATTTGCACATTAGGTGGAAAGATGAAAGAACAAAGACCCTATTGGCTTGAGACTTTACGACACCTCTTCAGCTCCCATCTCAGCAGGTGATGAAGAGCAACAGCCTCCTTCTCACAGACACCAAACTTAGTGTGTAATTGGAAAATCCCAACAGAGCAGCATTTCAGCCCTACCGCGGGAACATGGAGTCGGTGCCACAGGTATGGAGTTCTGGATCTAAATTTACTAAATGTAGTATCCTGGACAACTCTCCTCTCAGGGTCTCAGTTTCTTCATGTGCACAGTTGAAGGGAAAACAATCTGTGCATTGCCTAACAAAGCCGAAGTAAGGCCCAGATGAGATGACAGTTTTGAAAGCACTTGGTAAACTGTGAAGAGCTGTGCTCAGGGGATGAATCATCATTGCGGTTATGATAAAAGCATCTTTACAGGCCTGAATAATACTGTGGTCACAGTAGTGTTTAATAAATAATTCCTGATGCTGTGGCTGCAACTGAGTATTTGACCCATGATGAAAAAAATAAGTAGAAAAAAATACTGAGTAATGTATTGTCAAGTAAAAGTTACACAGCAGCCATTAGTGAAGGACCCTGGCAAAGAGGAATTTCTCCTGCTCCATCAGCCCCTCACTACCTGTTTTCAACATTTCTTCTCTTGGCCTTTGCTCCTATCCCATTTCTTTTTCTCTTCCCTTCAAGAGAGTTCATCTCACTGCCCACTCTCTGAACCTCTTTCCATTTCACCTTTCCCCTAAACTTACTCTCTTTCTCTCATTTTTTATTTCTTCATTTAGTAATTAACTCCTTTGCCTGCCTTTGCCTCAGCATTTCACTCTGTCTTTCTCTGCACCTCTCTCTGCTTCCCCACCCCCTTCTCTCTCACAAACCTTATAAACCAGTTGTCTCTACCCAGAGGCTCAGGAAAGAAAGCCTTACAGCCAATGTTGCTAGGCAACCCAGTATCACATAGCCAATCCCATATTTTCTGTCTGCTTCCCCTTCAGAGCTCTGCTACTCAGATTCCAAACTATAGCTCAGATTCAGCAGATCTGAGACAACAGGTCTGGTTGGGTGGCTTATGGTTGGTCAAAGGTGTCAGCTTTACTCTGGGATAGAGAGGAGGGGAGCTATTACAGGATGACCTGCATACCTACATAATGCTCTCCAGAGTAGGGGGTTCTTAATTTGGTATCCATGGAACCCCTATATATTGGGCTGTCAGAAAAGTCATGACTTATTTTTGCAATGAAAACAGAAATAATAAGTCATGACATTTCCGACAACCTGATACACTATGGAGAAGCCACAGAGGCTAAAATTACCTTGCAATGTCATGCAAAAATAAAACATTTATATTTATTTCTACTTTTTGTTGTTATTGTTTTGAAGGTTTCATAGGTTGTATCAAATTGTCACAGGGAGCAACACTTTCCAGGAAGTTCTTACATGTATTTTAAACTCCAATTGAGTTGTCTCCGCTTAATGTTTTCCATTGCCCTCTCACCTTCCCATACACACACTTCTCACTTCTCTACCCTGATCTGATCTGCAGAGACTGCTTCAATGGACCCCCTTTCAGTAAGGTTTCAAGTCTGTTTCAGCCAGTGGGAGGCACTTCCAGGAGATCAGAGGGAGGGGTTGGAGGAAAGTGAGGCCAGAGTAGTTATTTCCCTGCTCCTTCTCTGAGGTTGCCAAGGGTTTGTTTTGCCCCTATACTGAAGGGTACAGTTGCTGTCAGGCAGCCCTCTCCATATGGCTACCATCTCATTTTAGATTCTGGTAAATGCATCCTCCTTTTATTCCTTCAGACCTAGGGAAAGTAAGGGCCAATAGTTATCATGAGTATCCAGGGTTCTTTAGAATTAGAAGCCCCTCACTTTTTTCTTTTCTTTGAATTGGAAACCTTTTCTGAATAAGACTATGAGGGATGATTTTATTCACAAAGAACAATATGGGGGGGAGGAAGAGTTGAAAATGTTTGGACTCTTCATATATGTGGGAGGGTCCCATTTGTAATAGAAGCCACTATTTGGGAAATCATCTACAACCCATTAGACAAGATAATATGACTCAAAAATTTCACTTTTCTGATCCAGTTTCACATTTAACTGTTCTGGTTTTGTATCCAACTCGCCATTCTAGAGATATTGTAGTAGAGATTGCAGCTGTTGGTCATGTTTACCTAATGTAATGAAAAAGAACAAGTTGTCCTGGCAGACAATGAGCTAGTTCATGAAATCTTTTGAAGTTTTGTTGGAAGGATGAGAAATTACATAGCAAAAACATCATGGCACTGTATGCAAGGAGTCCATGTCTTAAGAAATTGCTGTCTTCCATATATTGCCTTTGTTTACCAAGGCTAGAAGCTCTCTAGAGGTTTTCACTTTGTGTACCATCTGGCTTATCAAACATGAATAATTCTGGCGTGAGTGGAAACACCCATTTGTATGGAAGAAAACTTTTTTTCATTATTTTTCTTTCTATAAGCACTTTGGGTGGTGATGTACATGCTTTTTTTTTTTTTTTGAGGAGAGGATGTCAGGGGTAGGGATAAAAGAAACACATAAATAAACTCCCTCTAAAATGTGCTTACATCACGACTAGTGATTGTGTTATTTGTGTCCTCCAGGAAGCAGACACTAGCTTAGAGATGTAAAAATACAAGAAGATTAATAAGGGGCATCCACAAAAAATAAAAGGAAGGGAAGATGAAGCAGGATTGGGCAGAGAGAGCCTTGGATCTTGATGTATATCTGATAGCCTCAGTCAATCCAATGGAGAGCCAGGCAGCAAACATTTCCCACTAGATAAACTACTGTGTGTTGGGCAGAAATGTCCAGGACTTTGGTTGCCATTTTCTGGGGCCTGCCTTGTAAGAGTGTGCTTTTGGCTCAAAAGATGAGATGGGTTCTGAAATCTTAAATACCTGGAGGCTGTCAGCTCACTTCACTCTTTGCAACCAAATGGTAAGTTACTGCTTGAAGGGGGATCTAAACAGTACACCTCTGTGGCTGCCACAATGATCCAATGAGGTTAGTGACAGAGTGTGTTGGCTCTTCTTTCTGAAAATATTTTTTTCATTCACCTTATTTCACAAACACCTGAACCTGTGGTCACCGAATGATGTGAATAATATATACAGGACCCAGAGTTTTCAAGTAAGTAGCATGCTCCTTATGCAGTTTTTGGTATGAAGACTGAGATGAGTCATTTGTTACCAGGGATAACTCAAACAGATTAAGACTCTGCTCCAAACTGACAGCATCCAAGAGTCTTGATACCAGGGAGAATGCAAGATTTAGAATATCTCTGAAAGGAGCACTCCACATATAGGGAGGGTGGCAAGTTCAGAGGTGAAGACACGCAAACAATATCTCCTATGGTCACAAAGAAACAGCTAGGCCACAGGTTGATGTCTGTCTTATAAACCTAGCATTTACAGAATGGGCTGGGGCCTGGAATACTCAAGGTCGATGTAGGTTCTCTCTTCTCAGGTAAAGTATTCAAACCCACATTGAGTAAGGATTTACATCTTTATGAAAAGATGGTTTTCATCCTAATCATCTGTCCCATGACAGAGCCTTGGGGCTCCAGGACTGCAGGGAATAAAATCTCCATAATAATGTGATTCCTTGGAAGGCCATTTGTGAGCTTCTGGAAGGCTTTTTTTTTCTATTTATTTGCTTCCAGAGTTACCAACCTTTGTGGTACATATTTGGAGCAAAGGCACTTTGAAGAGAACTACTCCTAGGCCAATTTCCCCAGCTTAACACAACTAGTATTAGTATTAAGTTCCTTTAATTCTAGGGTATGGTAATTTTCATGGACTCATTCCTTGTAATCCAACTGACTCAGCCTGGCATAAAAGTATTTGGTCAACTGATTTCATTTAATGTATGGAGAGTTGGAATGAATTCTCTGTATACTGGACTAATAACACTAATGATACCTAATAATTATTGAGCACTTATTGTTTGCCAGGTACTATGTTAAGAACCTTACATAATTTTTCTCATTTAACCCTTCAACTACCATGTATGATATACACAATTATTATCCACAGTTACATATGAGAAACCAGAGACACAGAGACTAAATAACTTCCCCCAATTGATACCATCTGAGGTGGAGCTGAGATTCATATGCAGGAGATCTGACTCCATATCTGTAACTACACTGTAATACAAGATGTTTTCTCAGATGCAATATTTATAGGTCCTCCCATCCATATGAAGTTCATCGACCTTTCAAAAGATGGAGAAAATAGTAAAGGAAAAAGAGAGTAAATAATATAGATTGAACTTGTTTGATTTAGAAGCTCAATTCTGACACTATTAGACAGAAAGATGTTTGGGCAGATATGAAAACTGGAGGTGAGAGTGAGAACCAAGCAAAATAGTCAGAGAATGATATGGTAGGGGTAGGTGCAGGTAAATGACTGTCCATGGAGGTGCATACCTTAACTCACAAGGCCACTACAAGGCATACTCTGGAAGGCAAGGCCATTTTGCTACCCTACCTGGACCTAGAGAGAGTGCCATGCCACAGCATGGTCAGTAATGGGACAGGGATACCTGGAAGACCCTGGTAATGGGAGAACACTATGCATAAAACTATGGCAGAATCCCAATTATAGCCAGGCCAAGAGTCAAGTCTAGGGGAGTTAAGAAAGGTAAGAAGGAGCAAGCAGGTGCTATAGGTTCCAGTTGGTCAGCAGGTAGTAGGATCCAAAACCCAGAAAGTCCATAAGAACAACACCAGCAAATAGGCTCAATGTTGTTTTGCGATAAAAGCTATATAGGCTTCTCCCAGTTGCAGCCTGTTTTTTGAATCAGGCGCTTAGAAGCCAGCAAGTGTGAACTACAGTTAGAAGGTGACAAGACCATCTTTGAGTATGGAAAGATGCGAAGATACTCTCATGACCAGATATGGTGGGATTTCCAATGTTAATTACAGTTTATTCATGTTTTATATATATCTACTATGACTTTAGTCATGTTTGAATCAAAAAGAAAAATAAAGACAGTACTTTCAAATTTTACATCAGGCAGGAGAGAGACCCAAGATGGCGGCATAGATAAACACTGTGCCTGCTGCCTTCCATAAACACATTAAAATTACAACTAGGGCCGGCCGAGTGGCGCGTTGGTTGGGAGCTGGCTTGGGATACCAGCAGGCCCAGTTTGGATCCCACATATGAGGACCAGTGATGCTGTGCCCTCTACAGCTAAGATGGTGGAGCTGGGCTGCATGATTCCCAGCGACGGTGTGGGCTGCAGCCCCTGCTGCAGTGGGCTGCCATAAGCTACAGTGAGTGGCCGCCAGCCAGCATGAGCAGTCAGCAGCTGGAGTGAGCTACCAATAGCAACTGTGAACGACCATCCAGGGGCCGTCAACCAATCTGTCTCACACGGGAAGAGTGCAATGATAATACTAACATGGGCCAGTGAAGCAACATCCTCCACAACTAGACTGAAGAAAAAAAGGGCAGCAACTTATCTGTTCCCCTCCCTCAATTCCCCAATAAAAATCTTTAAGGGCTGGCTGAGTGGCTCAGTTGATTAAGAGCTCACTCGAGACTGTGAGCTGAGCTCTGAACAACAGTAGTTCGATGCCCAGCCCGAGATGAGCTGCCGCTAAGCTATCAACAGGTAGCAGGGTGGCTCAGCTAAATTAAAAAAAAATCTTTAAAAAAATAATTACAACTAAATTATAGAACAATCAACCTAGAGAACTATCTGAAGTCTCACTGAACAGAAGTTTTATAACTAAGAATATAAAGAAGCCACATTGAGGCAAGTAGGAGAGGCAGAGACATGAATTGGCTGATCTCAGATCCCTGTGTGGTGGATAAAAACTGGAAGGGATACCTCAGCCATGGAGGTTCCCCCTGGAGGAGCAAAAGACCTCAGGTCCATTCCAGGTTTCCCAGCCTGGAGTTCTGGTGCCAGAAAGAGAAGCCCCACAACATATGGCTGTGAAAAACAGTGGGTGGGACAGAAGGCTGCAGGAAACCCAGATGTCCTCTTAAAAGGCCTGTGCACAAACTCACTCACTCACAGACACCTTGGGCTCCAGTGGAGGAACAGTGACTCAGGGCGGGAGGAAAGGGTCAGAAGCATATAGGGAACAGACTGAAGTGTGTGGAGTGGAGGCCAGGACTGGAGGAAAATCAGCATTTTCCCTACATGGAGTCCTCCTTCCATCTATCCAGCAGGCAGGCACCATCTTTAATGTGTTGAGCCCTCCCCCTACACTTATGGACAGATCTGAATCTTATTGGTCTGGTGAGCTCCCTGGCTCTGCCATGTTGACTGACTAGAATTCCACCCCACCTAGCACCCCCAAGGCCGGAGACACTTTCTCCACATTGCACAGTTTCTTAGAAAACCATGGGCATCCATGGGCTCCAGGTAGGCAACAATTGGCCTCAGTGTGTTATGAGACTTTTTCTGAGTAGCTCCAAGCTCAGCACTGGCACCAAACCAGAGTCTACATTAACCTGGTGACCACAATGCTTCCCATTGTAGTGATTCCCTGAGACCCTGCCTCACACAACTTGCATACCCCATGAGGCTTTATCAGCTGCTGAACTTTAAGGGAGCTGGCAGGTGGCAGCAGGACTTGGGGTGTCCTGGCTTTTTGCAGAGCTACCTACCCCAGGCCCAATACTGGTGGTGGCAGCCATCCTCATTTTGCAACATGTCCTCTCCCCCATCCTTCCAGGTTTAGCACAGGTAGTGAAAACCCACAGATTTCTTTGTAGCTCCTACCAAGTAGTCCCCAGCAGGTCACAGAGAGTGGATGACTTGAATCTGTACCAGAGGCTTTCCCAAGAGGCCCCAGAACTAACATACCTGTAAGTTGGCTTCAGAACACAGCAGAACACCACCAAATTAGCTCCATAAGTGGCACACACAAAAGGCGGTCTCAGCAAGCAATAGAGCCTGCTAGAGCAAATCCAACTCAGTGGGGTAAGCCCCACACACAGTAGCCCAAAAGCTGTGGATATGGCTAAAACCCACAGCCAGTCAGCCTGAGGGTCAATCCCATGCATTGTTGTGCCAATAGTAATCAAAGCTCAACTGTAACAGGAAAGCACACACACAACCCACACAAGGGACACTCATGGAGCACCTGGACCAGGTGACCAGGGAAATTGTGCCCCACAAAGTACCTATTACATAAGGCCACCCGGCCAAGACTGGGAGAGATATATGATCTACCTCATATATAGAAACAAAAACAGGGAGGCAGCCAAAATGAGGAAATAGAGAAATATGTCCCAAATAAAAGAATAGGAGAAAACTCCAGAAAACAAACTAAATGAAATGGAAGCAAGCAACCTACAAGAGACAGAGTTCAAAAACAATGGTTATAAGGATGCTCAAGGAACCTAATGAAAACTTCAGCAAAGAGAGAGCTAGCATTTAAGAGGACATAGAGACCATAAAAAATAACCAGTCAGAAGTGAAGAATGCAATAACTGAAATGAAGAATGCACTAGAAGGAATCACATGCGGATTAGGTAAAACAGAAGATTGAATCGGTGATTTGGAAGACAAGGTAATAGAAAACACCCAATTGGAACAGCAAAAAGAAAGAAGAATCCAAAAAAAAAAATGAGGACAGTTTAAGAGACCTCAGGGACAGCATCAGGCATAACAAAAGCGCATCATAGGGATACCAGAAAGAGAGGGATAAACCAAGGGATTGAGAACCTCTTTGAAGAAATAATGGCTGAAAACTTTCTTAATCCGGTGTAGAAAATAGACATACAAACTGAGGAAGTACAGAGTCCCAAACAAGATGAATCCAAACAGGCCCACACCAAGGTACATTATAATTAAAATGGCAAGGGTTAAAGACAAAGAGAAAATCCTAAAAGCAGCAAGAGAAAGGCAACTAGTAAATTATAAGGGAGCTCCCATAAGACTGTCAGCTGATTTCTTAATAGAAACTTTACAAGCCAGAAGGGATTGGCAGGAAAAATTCAAAGTGATGAAAAGTAAGGACCTTCAACTAAGATTACTCCATCCAGCAAAGCTATCATTTAGAATTGAAGGACAGATAAAGAGCTTTCCAGACAAGGAAATCTAAAGGAGTTCATCAGCACCAAACCAGTATTACAAGGAATGTTAGAGGGACTTTTTTAAGATGAGGGAAAGAAAGATCAAAATTATGAATAATAAAATGACAATAGCTATATATCTATTAGCAATTACTTTCAATGTAAATGGATTAAATTCTCCAATCAAAAGACACAGGAGGGGGCCGGTCGAGTGGCGCGGTGGTTAAGCACTGGCTTGGGAAGCTAGCAGCCCCGGTTCGGGTCCCACATATGAGGGCCAGTGACATTGCCCTCAAAATAAATAAATAAATAATTTTAAAAAAAAGACACAGGAGGGCTGAATAGATAAAAAAACAAACCCTTGGGGCGGCTGAGTGGCGCGGTGGTTAAGAGCTGGCTTGGGATGCCAGTGGCCCCAGTTTGGGTCCCACATATAAGGGCCAGTGACACTGCCCTCCCCCCAAAAAAGAAAGAAAACAAACCCTTACACATGCTGCCTACGAGAGTATCACTTCAGATTGAAAGACACACATACAAGTGGAAAGTGAACAGATGAAAAAAAAATATTTCATGAAAATGGAAATGAAAAAGAAAAGCTGAGGTAGCCATCCTAATATCAGACAAAATAGAGTTTAAAATAAACACTATAAAAAGAGACAAAGAAGGACCCAATAATCCCACTTCTGGGTATTTATCTGAAGAAACCCAAAACACTAGTTTGAGGGGACATGTGCATCCATATGTTCATTAAAGCATTGTTTACAATGGCCAAGATATGGAGGCATCCTTGGTGTCTCTCATTGAAAGAAATGGATAAAGATGGGGTGGAACATATATAAAATGTAATATTGCTTAGCCATCTGCAGCAGCATGGATGGACCTGGAGGGTATTATGTTGAGTGGAGAACGTCAGACAGAGAAAGACAGATGCAATGTGATTTCAGTTATATGTGGAATCTAAAAAATGAAATTAACAAACAAAAAACAGAAACAAACTCATAGATACAGACATCATTTTGGTTGTTGCCAGATGAGACGGCGGTTGGGAGTGTGGGCTATAAAAGGGGAAGGGATTGAATAGTACAAATTGGTTGTTTCAAAGTAGTAATGGAGATGTAGTGTACAGCATAAGGAATATAGTCAATAATACTGTAATAACTATGTATGGTGCTAGACGGGTACTAGATTTGTTGGGGTGATAGGTGGAAAGGGGTTGGAGGATAGGGTAAAAAAAAGTGAAGGGATTAAGAAATACAAGTTGGTAGTTACAAAATGGTCTTAGAATTAAAGCATAGAGAATATAGTCAATGATATGGCAATAACTATGTATAGTGTCAGATGGGTAACTAATCAGGGGATCACTTCTTAAATGTCCAATCCCTATGTTGTACACCTGAAATTATTATAAAATAATATTGAATGTCAACTGTAATTGAAAACTTAAAAGGGGGGGAAGGTGAAGGGCAATAAGTGGTCCAAATTTCCAGGTATGAAACAAATAAGTCTTGGGGATGTAATGTACAGCATGTTGAATAGTGTCAATAATATTGTGATAGCATAGCATGGTATCAGAAGGTTGCTAGACTTATCATAGTGATCACTTTTTTAGGTATACAAATGTGGAACAACTGTAGTGTACCTATGAAATTCATATACTATTTTATGTTTGCTGCATTTTTAATAAAAATCTTTAAAAAAATAAATATATTTTGCATTAGGCAGAAAATCAGCCAGTGTTGACATCAATGTTAACACTAGTCCTGGTTTACAGTAGATTAATTTTTCACAATGGATAAAAGTGCAGTTTTGAGTTTGCCAAAACTGAGTTAACATGGTGAAAATGTTGAGTGGGGAACAAAAAATAAAAATAAAATCTCCCCCCAAATGTAATTTTGAGACAACAAAACTTTAAGGTAGAAATCAGAGGTAGGTGCATCAGAAATAAATTGTTGCTAAACATAATTTAAATATAAATATAACCAGATTGAAGATCAGAGATAGGGGTCTTGGAAGGGCTTTAGGAAAATATAGTTAAGCATTGTTTATGCTGGAGCAAGCATTGAGAAATAAGTGAAGAAACACCCTTCCTCAAGCCACATTCTTCTCAGAAAAGAGAGGCCAGCCTCCCTTTTTGCTTTCTGTTTAACTTGGACCTCACTGTCACAACCATCTGAAAAGCCCAAGAACAAGACCAGGGACCTGAATCTGTGTTTTGGAAACTAAATGATGCCAAATAACAGATTTGATGATTTTACTGAATGCCTCTTTTACCAAGTCTTCCTATCGTTGTTCTTTTCCCTTTCTCCAGCCTCCTATGCTTCAACCCCTGACTTTTTGGTTATGAATCTTAGAGAAGTTAATCCATTTTATTTTAAATAGCTTTTGGCTTCCTGGTAGTGACTGCTTTTAGGAGACATTTTGTTTTCCAAGTATATTTATTCAGGAAATATTTTTAGAGAAAGAGTAAATTAATGTTGAAAAAAAGATGTCCAACAGTGTTCTGATCTCCTTTGTTGCACTTAAGAATCATTAGTACTTGTTAAGTACTTTGTACTTCTTTTACTGAGTCTGAACTTGTCCCTATCAGGGAGCCCTGATCATTTTATTTCCTACTGAACTTTAAGTATCCTGAGGGAAAAGCTTGTATCTTGTTTTCCACTTTGTCAGATCCTAATACACGCCTAAAACAGTATTGTTGAATTTTTGGTACCATTATGTTTCTACTCCAGCACAATATCTGTCTTTGAAGTGCTCTACTAATAAACTTTTAATTAATTAACTAATAAACTAATAAATTAATTTAAAATGTTTACTGTTGGATTTACTACTGTGCTTAAAGGCTCTGTACTTATGAAGCCCACAGGCAATAAGGGAGTCAAATAGGCAATCTTTGCAATACGGTAAGATAACTGCTATGGTGATATGAGAGCACATAATATCAGAATCTAACTAGGCAAATAATGTCAGAAAATGTAGTTGATATCTGATTTGAGTCCTGAAGAATGATTATAATTTGTTTAGTCAGGTGAAACAAGAAAGAAGTGAGCAGGGAGAACAGCATGAGTAAATGCACAAAAGCAGGAGATAACATAGAGGTTTCAAGAAATGGCATATCATTCAAGATGACTGGAAAATAGTAAATGAAATGGAGAGATGAGGCTGGAAACGTACTTAGGGCTCAGATGATACAGCACATAATATGACAGCTTGAGGGGATTAAACTTTATTATGTGTGCAATGGGAAGTGATATATATTGTAACTTATCACTCTGGTGGCACTATAAAGAATAGATAGGAGAGAGCTGGACTGGCTGCAGAGAGCTGGGTAGAAGGCTATTGCAGTAATGTTTTTGAAAAATGGTGCTTTGAACAAAAGTAGTAACAATTAATATGGAAATGAAGGAATAGGATCAAGAGATACTTAGTACTTCATCCAGCAACCACAGAAAACACATTTGTTTTACACACTCATGTGGAATGCTCATCAAGATAATCCACATTCTGAGCTATAAAACATACCTTAGCAAATTTAAAAGAATAGAAATTATACAATGTTTCTTCTCAGACCACAATGAAATTAAACTACAAATCAAAAACAAAAAGATAATTGGATTTACCACCCATTAATACATCTTTAATGTTTAAATATAGAAATTACTCCCCCTTAAAAAAAGATAATTGAAAAATTCCCAAATATGTGGAGATTAAACACCACACTTCTAGGGCCGGCCGAGTGGCGTGGTGGTTAAGCATTGGTTTGGGAAGTCAGCGGCCCCAGTTCGGGTCCCACATATGAGGGCCAGTGACACAGCCCTAAAAAAAAAAAAGAAGAAACCTAAACACCACACTTGGAAATAACAATGAGTCAAAGAAGAAGAAAATAAATAATATTTTGAAATAAATGAAAATGAAAACAAAACTTATCAAAATTTGTGGGATGCAGCAAAAACAGTGCTTACCAGGAAATTTATAGCATTAAATGCATATTTTAAAAAAGAAGAAAGACCTAAAATCAATCAGTTTCTACCTTAGGAAAGTAGAAAAAAGAGTAAATTAAATCCAAAGTAAGCAGAAGAAAATGAATAATAATAATTAGAGCATAAATCAGTGAAATTTGAAAACAGAAAATCAATAGAGAAAAATCAAGGAAATCAAAAGCTGGTTTATTGACGAGATACTTAGAAGATTGTATCTGGAAACTGCGAAATACGTTAGAATTGGAAGGGAAAAGGAGATGAGTCATGGATCACTATCAAATGATGATGCCAATAACTATGATAATGAATGCAGAATGAGGAACAGATGCAGAAAGGGAAAGATAAGTACAGTATGAACATGAGTTCGAAGAAATCATAGTATATCAAAGTCAAGATGGTTCATTAGAAAGTTGGATAGGATGCCGGCCGAGTGGTGCAGCGGTAAGCACTGGCTTGGGAAGCCAGCAGCCCCGGTTCGGGTCCCACATGTGAGGGCCAGTGACACTGCCCTCAAAAAAAAAAAAAAAGAAAGTTGGATAGGATAAATAGGAACTCAGGAAAATAACATGGTATATATGGATTTGCATGTCATCAGCATAAAGGTGATACTTGAAATAGTGATAGATGAGGTCTACCAGGGAGCAAGAAAAGAAGAGAGTGTAGAAAGTCCTGAAGACGTCCAATATTTAAGGAACTGAAAGAAGAAGAAAACTTCTAAAGGAAACTGAGGTAGAACCGCCAGAAAGGATGTCAGCTGTTAAAACCGAAAGCTATAAGTTTTTTAGAATTGGCATGTAAGTCCATATCACTTGTGTCTTTTGTGTTCCTTACCATTTTGGCTTTAGTCTGTGGGAATTTTCTTTGCTTTTTTGCAAGTCAGGTATGCATTTACAAAAACATTTGTTGTAATTTATCCAGCAACTTGGTCTGTAAAACAAGAAAGTACTCCAGAATACCTAACCCACCATCCTGTCAGAAACAATCTACAGTATTGCTTGCAAAATTAAAACAAAACAAAACAAAACACTTTAATGCAACCAAATAAAGGGCATTTATGAAAAATCTACAGTTAACATCATACTTGATGATGAAAGACTGAATACTTTCCCCTAGGATTAAGAACAAGACAAGGATATCCATCTCATCACTTATAATCAACATTAAACTGAAGATTCTAGTCAGAGCAATCGAGGAGAAGAAGGTGGAGGAAGAAGAGGAGGAGAATAAAGAGGAGGAAGAAGGAAGGAATGAAGAGGAGGAGAAGGTGGGAGGTCATGGAAAAAGAAAAGGAGGAAGAAAAGGAAGGGGAGAGGGAAGAGGAAGGAAGAAAGAAAAGAAAGAAGGTCATTCACTGTAGAAAGGCAAAATCAAAACTTTTTTTTTCATAGTTCACATGCTCCTCTATGTAGAAAATACTATAGTTTCTCAAAAACAGGTACTGGAAGCAATGAGTATGGTAAGTTTGCAGGATATAAGATCAATATACAAAAACAACTAATTTTAGTAGCAATGGACAATTAGAAATTGATATTTAAAAAAATATCCCAAGGGCGGCCGAGTGGCATGGTGGTTAAGCGCTGGCCTAGGAAGCCAGTGGCCCCAGTTCGGTCCCACATATGAGGGCCTGTGATACTGCCCTCAAAAAAAAAATATCCCAGTTACAATGACATCAAAAACTATGAAATACTCAAGCATAAAGCTAACAAAATATATAAATGACGTGTTCAGGGAATGCTGCAAAACACTACTGAGAGAAATTAAAGATTTAAACAAATGGAGAGATATATTATGGTCATCCACTGAAAGAGCCAATTTTGTTCAGAAGACAGTTTTACCCAAATTCATCCATGGACTCAATGCAATTACAGTCAAAATTCTGGCAGGCTTTTTTTTTTTTTTTTTTTTTAGAAATGAACAAGTTGATTCTAAAATTCTTATGGAAAGGCAAATAATCTGGAGTAGCCAAATCATGGTTTAAAAAGAACAAAGTTGGAGGACTTACTCTGTGTATTATTAAGATAGTGTGGCATTGGCATTAGATAAACAAATGGTACTAGAACAATTTGGATAGCCATATCCATAGGCAGATCTCAGCCTATCAATAAACAATGTTGTGGTTGGACTGGCCCCTTGTGGTTCTTATGATTGCAAGATGCCCTTCAGCAATAACCACCAGGAAACTTTGAGAGAAAAAAAGTTTCATTATTTACAGGATCTTACATGGTAAATCTGGGGCCACACAGTGAGGTTGCAGGTAGAGAGAGAGAGAGAGAGAGAGAGAGAGAGAGAGAGAGAGAGAGATTGCCCAGGCCTATGGCTTTGCTATTACTGGGATCAAAACTGGGGCCTAGGGGCTGGCCAAGTGGCGCGGTGGTTAAGCGCTGGTTTGGAAAGCCAGTGGCCCCGGTTCGGTCCCACGTATGAGGGCCAGTGACACTGCTCTCAAAAAAAAACAAAAAAAACTGGGGCCTATGGTTTCACAGTTTCACTCTTCGTGAATTTAAAATATAAGAGCCAGAATTTAAAACCTGGTAAGAGAAAAAACAAGAGGCCCAAATGGTCAGTTATCGAAATCAACCAAGATATCTAAAACAGAAGAAACTCAGTGGGGGAAGATGGACTGGCTCGTCTTATCTAATCCTGTGGTTGGCAACTTGGTTAGTGGAGACAACCATCTTTGAATTGGATACCTCAGCAATCAAAGCTTAAGCCATGCACTTGCATTACAAAAAGAAAACAACAATGTCAGGGATTACTATACACAAAATGAAACAAAACTTCGTTTTATACCTTGCATCATATAAAAAATTAAGTCAAAATGGAACATAGATATAAATGTAAAACCCCAAATTATAAAACTTCAAGAAAAGATATAAAAGAAAAAACTTTGAGACTTTAGGTTGATCAAACATTGCTTTGATAGGGCACAAAATACAAAATCCATAAAAGAAAACTTTGATAAATAGAACTTCATCTAAACTAAAAACTTCTACTCCTTGAAAGACACTGTTAAGAAAATAAAAAGTTGGGCTGGCCAAATGGCGCTTTCATTAAGAGCTCGCTTGGGACGCCAGCGGCTCGGGTTCGGATCCCACATTTGAGGGCCAATGACACTGCCCTCTACAGCTAACATGGTGAACAACCACTCCACCTGGAGCTGGGCTGCTGTGAGTCCCCAGGACAGCATAGCTGCAGCCCCTGCTGCAGTGGGCTGCCGTACGCTACAGTGAGGGGCCAGCAGCCAGTGTGAGAGGCCAGCAGCTGGAGTGAGCTGCCAATAGCCACCGTCAGTGGCCGTCCAGAGGCCAGTGACTGATCTGCCTCACCCGAGAAGACAACAATGATGATACCAACAAGAGCCAGTGAAGCAATGTCCTCCACAACTAGACTGAAGAATCAACTAGACTGAAGAACAAAAGGACAGCAACTTGTCTGTTCTGCTTCCTCAGTTCCACAATGCTGTTCCCCTCCCCAAATTCCCCAATTTAAAAAAAAAAAAAGAAAATGTCAAGATACAGATTTGGAAAACATATTTGTAAATCATATATCTGGCAATTGCCTTGTATCCAGAATTCATAAAGAAATCTTACAACTCAGTGGGAAGATAAACAACGTAATAAATAAAATGGGCAACATATCTGAGAAGACACTTCACCAAAGATGATATATCAATGGCAAATAAGAATGTGAAAAGATGCCCAACATCATTAGTTATAACGGAAATGCACATCAGAACAACAATGAGGTGTCACTACCCACTCACTAGAATGGCTAAAATTCCAAAGACCAACTATAGCAAGTATTGACAAGGAGGTGAAGCAACTGGAATAATCATGCACTGCTATTGGGAATGTAAAACTGTACACTCACTTTGTAAAATACTCAGACAGTTTCTTTAAAAAATTAAACATGCACCTACCCTGTGGCCCAGTCGTAACACCCTTAAGTATTTACCTGAGCAATAAAATCACATGTCCATTCAAAGACTTAAAAACAAATATTCATAGTAAATTTATTTGTAATAGTCAAATCTGGAAGCAACCCAAATATCCATCACTAGGTAAATGAATAAATAAGTTGTGTTCCATCAATACAATAGACCACTACTTAGTAATGGATAAATCTCAAAATATATAATTATGTTGAGTGAAAGTAGCCAGATCAATAAGAGTACATGTTATATGATTCCATTTATACAAAATTCTATGAAATGCAAATTAGTCTACGGTGACAGAAAGTAGATCAATGGTTGTTTTGGGATTAGGGTGTTCGGAGGGGCAGGAGGAAAAGATTATAAAAGGAAATGAGGAAACTTTGGGGGATGATAGATACAAGTATGTTCACCATTTTAAATGTGGTGGTGGTTTCACAGGTGTATTCATATGTCAAAATTTAAATTAAATTGCACACTTAAATATGCACAGTTCATTTTATGTCAGTTATTACCTCAATGAAGCTATTTTATTTTAAGTTGGTTTTAAAAAGATATATGAGTACGTATTTTAAAAACAGGATCTCTCAGGCTGGCTACTTGAAACACAAACTTACAAATTTGTTTCCATGTTCACTCTATCTTACCTTTCCAACCTCAGGTTAAATTCCATGAATCTATTGCCAAACTTTTCAGATCGATGCACCCATCCCAATAATTCTGTCTCTGAGGGAGATCCTTCCATATTTATGATTTTAAACTCAGTACCCAAGAATCTAGAATTACTATAGAAGTTTTGGGGAGCAGAATACCAGAATATAATTGAATCACCACACAGAGTGGATGGAAACATAGCACGTAGAGTTTTTTATTTGATCATGATGACATCAGAAATCCAGTGAAACTGGTTTAAATGCTGCATATAAAATTACTAGAGATGCATGAATTGGATGACACATTTCATGAACACAATCTTAAAATGTGATTCACTTTTACTCCTAGAATATAGTCTCATCTTATCTATTTGAATCCTCCTAATTTATTTTAAAACTGACATCATATCTACTCCACTCTAAGTATTATAATATCTTTTGGCTAAAAGCAATACTCTCTCAATGTGATTAGAATTTCAGAAAAAAACCTTCTTGTAAGGAAAATAGTCAGAAAATATGCCATAGATGGTCAGTAAGAGTGGCCTCAAAGACCGAACCCTTCTCTGCCGAGAGTTTTTAGGATTCTGACATTGAAGGGAACCAAACTCTTGCCACCCTGAAGCTATTTTGGGGGGTATTGATTTTGAGCTGTTTATTAAAAAATAAAACTGAGAGAGGACCATTGACCCTCACCCCCACCTTCCCGCCCAAGAGATTCAGACACAAACCTACTTCAGGAAGGATATCTTAGAATGCTGCCTTTCTAAAAGCTTTCCCCTTAATTTCAGGAACAAGACAAGGCTGCCCACTTTCACTACTTCTATTTAACATAGTTTTGGAAGTTCTAGCCACAGCAACCAGACAAGAAAATGAAATAAAAGTCATCCAAATTGGAAAGGAGGAAGTAAAATTGTCATTATATGCAGATGACATGATATTATATATAGAGAATTCCAGACTCCACCAAAAAATTGCTAGAACGGATAAACGAATTTGGTAAAGTAGCAGGATACAAAATTAATATTCAGAATTCCGTTGCATTTGTATACACCAATAATAAACTATCAGAAGAAGAAATCAGGAAATCAATCCTTTTTACAATTGCTTCAAAAGCAATAAAATATCTAGGAATAAATTTAACTAAAGAAGTAAAAGACCTGTACTCAGAAAATTATGAGACACTGAAGAGAGAAATCAAAGAAGATACAAATAAATGGAAATACATACCATGTTCATGGATAGGAAGAATTAATATAGTTAAAATGCCAATACTACCTAAGGTAATATATAGATTCAATGCAATTCCAATCAAGCTACCAAGGACATTTTTCTCAGAAATAGAATAATCCTAAAATTTATATGGAACCGCAAAAGACCCCAAATAGCCACGGCAATCTTGAGAAATAAGAACAAAGTGGGAGGCATCATGCTACCTGACATCAAAACATACTACAAGTCTACAGTAATCACAGCAGTATGGTACTGACTTAAAAACAGACACATAGACCAATGGAACAGAATAGAGAGCCCAGGAAAAAAACCCATCCATATATGGTCATTTAATCTATGACGATGGTAGCAAGAATTTACTTTGGAGTAAAGATAGTCTATTTAATAAATGGTGCTGGGAAAATTGGACTGACACGTGCAAAAAAATGAAAATGGACAACCTACTTACACCATATACAAAAACAAACTCAAATGGATTAAAGACTTAAATGTAAGAACTGAAACCATAAAACTCCTAGAAGAAACCATACGGAGTAAATTTGCAGACATTACCCTGAGTAATATTTTTACTGATATATACCCTCGGGCTAGAGAAATAAAAGAAAAAATGAACATATGGGATTACATCAAACTTAAAAGTTGTTTCACAGCAAAGGAAATCATCAATAAAACAAAAAGGCAGCCTACTGAATGGGAAAAGATATTTGCCAACGATATATCTGATAAGGGGTTAATATCCAAAATTTATAAAACACTCATGAAACTCAACACCAAAAAACCAAACAACCCAATTAAAAAATGGGCAGAGGATATGAAGAGGCATTTCTCTAAAGAGGACATACAGATGGCTAACAGGCATATTAAAAAATGTTCAACCTCACTAATTATCAGAGAAATGCACATAAAAACCACAATGAGATACTACCTCACTCCAGTCAGAATGCCTATCATCAATAAATCAACAAACAACAAGTGCTGGCGAGGGTGTGGAGAAAAGGGAACCCTGCACTGCTGGTGGGACTGCAGATTGGTGCAGCCAATATGGAAATCAGTATGGAGGTATCTCAAAAAACTTGAAATGGAACTGCTGTACGACCCTGCAATTTCACTCTTGGGTGTATACCCAGAAGAACCCAAGACATAAATTCGAAAAAATATATGCACCCTATGTTTATTGCGGTGCCAGCCTCACCCTCCCAGACCTTGACTTCCACGAGTTACTGTTTTTTGGGATACAGCTCTCTCTGTGGGTTCCTCTAGCTCCTAGGTTGAGCGCCCTCTCTGCCACGGTCTAGCCCTCCCAGACTTTGTCTCTCAGGATGTGGTTTCTTCTTCTTGGTACTTGGGCTCCCCAGAGTGGTGACTGACCACTACACAGCCTGCCTAATGCTGGAGTAGATGGTCATTATAAAGGATATGGTGTAGAAGAGAAAGGACAAGACCCCAGAACAATGACTGAAACTGTGCCATGGGGAACTCATAGATGCCTGCCACGATTTCTGCACCCTCCTTACCATCTTTCTCTTCCTCTCTGTCTGCATAATTTGTATCAACTTTCTCAGAGTTGCCTTTCTGCTCCTCTTCTTTAGTCTCATCCTTATATTCTTCATCCTCCTCTTCTTCTCCCTCATTCTCCCCTTCTTCTCTATCCTCTTCCTGGCTCTCTTCAATATCTTCTCCCTCCTGTTCCTCATCCTCATCCTCTTCCTCCACCTGTTTGCCCTCCTCCTCAACTTCTTCCTCCTTCTCCTCAACTGGCAGTCCATACCCATTCTCCTGCAATTGGAGCTAGGTGACCTCCTGCCCACCCTCCTCCTCCCCAAGGCCTTGCACGACTTCCTGGAAAGCCGTAGGGGCTGCGGGTCTCATAACTACTGCCCCCCATTCCTCAGGCATCACACCACCCCAGATGGATCTGGGGTTGTGGCCCAACCCACTAATGGCTCTGTTCTGGCCACCGGAGAACAGGACTTGCTTCTCTGTGGCAGACATGGTAGGAGAGATGAACCAGTCAGTGCCTCACCTGGAGGATCAATCTGGTCGCATGACGAAGGTGGCAAAGATGCGGCCGCAGAGGTGCCAGTAGTTGACAGGAGGCTTTTGGCAGCGAGGCCTGCTGGGAGGCAGTGGGGGAGGCAGTGAAGGCAGCATCAGAGGGAGCAAGAGTTTGTGACCATGTCTGTGGAGGCCCTGTGACAGGAAGGGCAGAGGAGGCCTTTTGAAGGGCAGCCCACCAAGGCTGCACCTTAGATGTCCTTGGATGAGGCGGGAAAGAAGCTGATGATGGGCAGGTGACAGGAGAGAAGCTTTGAAGGGTCAACAAAGGTCTGCTTCCTGTATCTTGAGCTCTAAGCTCATTTGCTGAAAGGCAAGGATTGACATGCCCAAGGTCCAATAAATTTTCAAGGACCTCTGCTTCTTGAGTTTGGGTCCTTCCTCCCTCCTCTTTGAGGCTTTAGAGTCTTGGGTTACCCTTTAAGTCCATTCATGCCCTGTCCCTTTTAATTTTATCATTTCCAGCAAAACTAAAGTGTTCCAGTATAGAAGCACCCTTCTGCCTAGGGTGAATTGTTCCCTGATTTTCACCTGGAGGTGGCTCATGCAAATAAGGACAGTCATGAAAAAATTGTATAGTTCAGATATCAGTAATAGTAAAAACCTACCAGAAGAGAGATAGAAAAGTATTTAAACATTGTTAAAACTACTTAGGAAAAAATACAAAGTTGAAATGGATGCAGTCAGAACAGAGTTGAAGAAATGATAAAAACAGGAATTGGATGGTGTTTAATGAACACTGCTGAGTTTACTTCAAGCCTCCAAATAATGAACAAGGAAAGATAGATACTTATTTTAAAGGACTAAGCTAAGCATGATAGACATTAAAACGCAGGCTTTCTGGAATAATTTCTGGATCAACAGTCGTTTTGAGTCAATAGACTTTCTGTTACATTCAGTTCCACATAGCCAAGATCTGAAGTGCAGACGAGTCTTAAAATCATAAAGAAATCAACAGTTATTTTATACTGATTCAATTTACCATTATTACTGGGCAAGAAGCTTCAAAA
The DNA here is from genome assembly GCA_033961575.1 of Aselliscus stoliczkanus. NCBI lineage: Eukaryota > Metazoa > Chordata > Mammalia > Chiroptera > Hipposideridae > Aselliscus > Aselliscus stoliczkanus. Next base: position 54,063,841 of record CM066737.1, on the reverse strand, counting down.
GAATTCGTGATGAATCCTCAGAGTCCAGACATATTCCTTCTTATACCCATTATGTAGCAACAACTCATCTCTACATAATAATCAGGGTCAACTTGTCCCACTACTGTATAAACTCCTTTCTTTACCTGATAATCCACTGTCATGAGGAGACTGAAGTGTCCAGGTAGCTATAGCTTCAATATCCCTTACAAAAAGCAGTTTCTCTGAACACTTAATATGGTAGATCCTAAAGCTTCAGGGATGAGAAACACATATTCTGCAAGTGTGCTACAGGAAATAATGGTGATAGATCTGTTGTAGTCACTCAAAATGAAAGGATGGACATCCCCCAACTAAAATTTGTTTCAGATGTCAAGACTGATGACACCACACATAGAGATACCAAGAAGGTATGACAAGGTTAATTTCATAATGAGGCTTTCAGGGAAGAATAGAGAAGCCTTCCCAAACTGGTCTGAAAATGGCTTGAGAAAGTGGGGAAAAGAGACTGGTTTTGGGTTTTGGTTTTGGTTAGCAGTGAGGCCAGGATGAGAGTTCTAATGTAGAGATAAGGGCTTGCATGGTTTGAACTTCCTGCTGGCTCAGAAGAAGAGATTACCTGGGATTTAATTTCAGCTTGCCCCGATATGGGGTGGAGGGTAAGAGGAAAGGGCTGAGGCCTAAAAGTTCTCATCAGGCAAACATCAAAAAATGGAATCAGACTCAGTTTTATAGGAGCCAATCTTATTTTCACCTCTTAGTTCCCAGATTCATGTACACTAGATTTGGGGGCACAGCATCAAATATCAGGGTTGGTTTTTTTTTTCCTGCTTAGTTTGTTCATTTATTCTGTTCTTTAGTTTCCACATATAAGTGAGATCATATGGTATTTGTCTTTCTCCATCTGACTTATTTCACTTAGCATAATGTTCTCTAGGTCCATCCATATCATTGCAAATGGTAAGATTACACTTCTCTTTGTGGCCAAGTAATACTCCATTGTATAAATGTACCACAGTTTTTTAATCCAATCATCTACTGATGGTCATTTCAGTTGTTTCCATATCTTGGCTATTGTGAGCAGCACTGCAATAAACATAGGGGTGCATAATTTTTTTCAAATTAGTGTTTTGGATTTCTCTAGATAGATACCTCTAGAGTGGAATTGCTGGGTTATCAAGTAGTTCCATTTCCAGTTTTTAAAGATACCTCTATACTGATTTCCACTGTGGCTACACCAATCTGCAATCCCACCAGCAGTGCACGAGGGATCTTTTTTCTCCACATCCTCGCCAGCACTTGTTTGTTGATTTCTGTTTTTCTTTTTTACTTTTTTTTTTTAGCTGAGCCATCCTGCCACCTGTTGTCAGCTCCGCGGCAGCTCAGCTCGGGCCGGAAATCACACCATCGACCCTGGTGCTCAGAGCTCTCATTCTTGAGCAAGCTCTTAACCAACTAAGCCACTCAGCTGGCCCTTATTTGTTGATTTATTAATGATAGCTATTCTAACTGGAGTAAGGTGGTATCTCATTATGGTTTTATTTGCATTTCTCTAATGATTAGTGAGGTTGAGCATTTTTTTCATATGTCTGTTTGCCATCTGTATGCCCTCTATAGAAAAATGTCTCTTCACTTCCTCTGCCCATTTTTTAATTGGGTTGTTTGTTTTTTTGGTAAATTTGCAGACATTACCCTTAGTAATATTTTTACTGCTATTTCCCCTCAGACAAGGGAAGAGAAAAAATAAACATATGGGATTATGTCAAACTAAATTTTTTTTCACAGCAAAGGAACCATCAATAAAACAAAAAGCCATCCTACTGAATGAGAGAAGATATTCGTCAATGATACATATGGTAAGGGGTTAATATCCAAAATTTATAAATACCAGTTTTTAATTCAGTGCATATACCAGATCCTGGAGGAAAATATCCCAATGGTGCAGAGTGTTGTGTCTGAACTTATGCATTAGTTGAGCTACTCCACCTGGTTGGTGGAATTAAGCCAAAGACAAATGAGACATTGTTGATCATGCATACTCCTCCTTCTTGAGCCTGAATATACCCTAAGGCCAGTTTATTATCCATTAAAACTTACAGGGAAGTTTAGACAGATTTACTTCTCTCTCTTTACCCTACACATTGTTTGGCTATCTGCCAAATCGCTATGGCTACCTGCACAGGTCCTCCGGGTACTAACAACAAAGTTAGTGGAGGTTTACACTTTGGGAAAGAAGAGCTTAAACATTTACCAGTCACTCTCTAGGTGAGAGACTCATTAGAAGAGTTGTCATTCTGTCTGTGATACAGTCAGTCTGGAGCAAGTATAGCCACTGTTTTGAGTAACTTCCTCCTTGGTGTTCTTCCCAGGTTGGTCATAATGTCATGTTTGAAATAGAAATTCAAAGCAGCAAGCCACATTGTGGAAAACGATTCTGACTTGACTGAATAATCTGCATGAATTATGGGTATGTGTGTAAGAGTGCCTACATGCTACCATACACTCTCTAAAAGCATAACAGTTCACACTCTAGCCCCAAATTTACTAACTGAATCTCCAATAGTTCCTCAGTCTTTTGACACAAGTAGTCTCAGATTTCCCTTTTGCATCTGTGTGCATCTTACAGATATTAATCTTACTACTCTGTATGGGGTCATCTTACTACTTGGTAATAATGGTTGTAGTTATGGTTTCCAAAGAGAGGGAAGTTGTGTCTTTCTCCTTGACAGGAATCAGGGGTACTTCCCTTGTCCTCTATTCTATAGGAAAGCAAGCCATCACCATGGCACCTTCTGAGCAGCTTGTTGCAGTCAGGCCTGTCACCACTCAGTGTCTACTTAGCAGCTCATCTTGTGTTCAAGAAACAGACACTTTACCCTCCCCTTCTAATATTTGGGGAAACACATTCCCTCCTAGCTCCCAGGAAGATTCTTCTTATTCCAGAACTTGGCCCATGGGTCCCCTGCTTTTCTCTTCCAAGAAGCCATTGCCTATATTGTCACCTTGCTTGCTGTGTCAATCCTCGCTGGAACCCAACTTTACATAGGATGGCAAGGTGTAAGTACACGCCAATGGAAATAATTGTGTAAAAAAGCATATTGACTTGCCATGGGTGCTGAAAAAAGACAAGATTCAATAAATCAAAGCAAAACAATTTATTTACCACAGCACGGTAATTAACAACAGTATCTGCCTGGTAACAACAGTTCCTCTGTCCCCATGTTCCACTGTGTGACAACATGGCAACAGATGGTGGCTACAAACACTGAGTCATACCACAGCTGAGCAACCAGGGCCAAGAGTTTAGAATCTTTCTATAGCAAGCAGTTAACTGGCTGCTCACTCTCCACTAGGGAGTGTATAGTTGTATAACAGTCATGTTATGATGTCTTGTCAATAATGCTCCTTTATTCTCCCTAATTCCCATTCAAAGCTTTAAGATCCACTCCCACATATATTCCCAGAATTCATGCCAGCATATTAGACCTAAGTTTTCCACTTCCTTTGGTTGCAAATTATTTTCTCCCAGAGCAAGGATTTCTCTTCCCTGCTTTGCCTGTCATGAGAACTAGCCTTGTAATGGGCTTGGAGGCAATGAGAGCATGGGTGTCGAATGTATCATTTGGTAAGTCTCCTGTGTAGGTAATGCATCTTCAGGGTCTACAAACAAGTAGAGGTTGCTCTCCTCTAGCAAGTCAGAGGAGTGGGTGTGGGAAGACTGCTTTTGGAAGGTTAAGGGTAATCTGATAGTTTAAGATTCTCAGGTTCGTCCATGCAAATGTTCTCATCCAAGGTCTCATGGTGTTACTATTTTTCATGATGATCCTGACTTTGACATAGGAGACCTGTTCATGTTATGCATCCAGTGCCATTTTGCACCTCTACCTCTCTTACAATTAGCTCCTGTCCCTGATTTTCAGCACAGTTTGCCCTGGTGCTGCAGAAGATGAGGATCTTTATAAGTACTGCCAGATACCTTCTGGATTTTACAAGAGTCTAGGGCTGATAGTTGGCTGCACCCAGTCTGTTAATTTCTTTTCATTTCTATTTTTAGCAATTTTTAAAAAGTATAACCTACAGAAAAAAGTGGACAAAACATAAGCTCAATGAATTTTCACAACATGAACATAACCATGTAGCAGCACTCATCCAAGAATTCCCTTTCATACCTGCTTCAAGTCGCTAAAGCTCTTAAGAGTGAACACTAATCTGATTTATATCATCATAGATTAGTGTGCCTAATTTTGAGCTTTACATAAAATGAGTCATACAGCATGTACTCTTTTTTTTTTTTTTTGAGGGCAGTGTCACTGGCCCTCATATATGAGATCCAAACTGGGGCCGCTGGCGTCCCAAGCTAGCGCTTAACCACTGCACCACTCGGCCGGCCCAAGCATATACTCTTTTATGACTGACTTCTACAGCTTTTATAACATTCATACATTTTCTGTGTGTAAGCGGTTGTAGATTGTTCAAATTCATTGCTGTATATTATTCTATCTTATGAATATACCACTATTTACTTAGTTAACATATTTTTTGTGTGCATTTGGGAAGTTTTAAATATTTTTCACTACTATTAAAAGTGCTGCTATGAGCACGCTTATGCATGTGTTCTGGTGAACACATGGATATAATTCTGTTGGGTAAATTTCTGAGTGGAGTTATTATATCATGGATTATGCATAAATTCATCTATGTTTATATGTTACTAAATAAATTTTCAAAGTGGTCTTACAGGTTTCACTTGCCTCCATATCCTCACGAAAATATTATGTTTCTATCATTTTTCATTTTACCTATTCAAGTGTGAGGGTAAAAGCATCACAATGTGGCTTCAATTTTCATGTCCCTGATCCTCATGAATAATCAATTTGAGAACCCATTCATTTGTTTTTTGGTCAATTTGTATTAGCCATTTTTTGTGAAGTGCCTGTTTATCTGTTCCCATTTTTCTATTGGGTCATCTGCCTTTCCTTCTTGAATTGTAGGAATTCTTTACATATTGTAGATAAAATTCCTTTGTTGGATACATGTACTGCAAATAAATACTCTTATTTCATGGACTGCCTTTTCTCATTCTTAATGGTGCCTTTTGATGAACAAATGTTTTTTAATTTTATATAATCTTTTTTCCTTTATTGTTAGTTTTTTTTCTGGTGTGTCGTGTCAAAGAAATTGTTGCTTACTACAAAGTCATAAAGGCATTTCCCATTTTCTTTAAATTATTTTACCTTTCACATTTATATTTGTAAACCTTATTCAATTGATTTTTGTTCTTAGTTTGAAAGAGAGTCAAGATTCATTTTTTCAAGCAGATATCCAATTGACTAAAATAAATCATTGTTTTTCCACACTACATCACGTTTGTCATGTATCAGATGACTCTACATGCATGTGTATGTGTGTGTGTGTATGTGTGTACACACACACCTTATGTGCTTTGTGATTAATCACCGTATATAATATATATACACATTCCACTTAGCATTGAGGAACGCCTCCAAAGTGAAATCAGATTGAGAATATATCTAGTGTATTGTCTAATCTCAGCCACAGTCATATAAAAAAAGACTGAGACCAAAAAGTGTAAATCCTTTGTTGTGTTCAAAATGTCACAGAAGCTGTGTGTGTGTGTGTGTGTGTGTGTGTGTGTGTGTAGTTTCTATACTCTTTGTAATGGTCCATTATTTATTAGTCTCTCCTTTACCAGTACCCCATTCCTTAATTCCTATAATTTCATACCAAATTGAGAGGGTGGTAATATATGTCCTTCTTTTCCAAGATTACTTTTATATTCTTGTCATTCTGCATTTCCATATACTTGCACTGTCCAGTATGGTGGAAACTAGCCACAAGTATCTATTTAAATTTAAAATAATTTAAAATTCATTGTTTTAGTCACTGTAGTCACATTTAAAGTGCTCGATAGCTACATGGTGACTACTGTAATGGGCAGGAGAGATATAAAATGTCTCCATTAGCACAGAAAGTTGTAGTGTACAATGCTATTAAAACATTTCAAAACAGTTTGTCACTTTTCACACACACACACACACACACACACATACACACACACACAATTTCACACAAAACCTATGGAGACTGGGATTTGGTTTGGGTTTAATCTTTAGACCAATAGGGGGAAACAAATGTCTTTATAACAGTGAATCTTCCAATCCTTGTGAAAAGTTCCAATCTCCATTGTTTGAGCTAAATTGTGTATTATTAATACTAATAAATAATGCAAAAGAAGCCAAGAGATAAAAGAATATAAAAGAGGTTGTTCTATATCATCTACAATGTATTAGCTAGAAGACCCAAGATAACGTAAAAAAATTTAATAGGCACACAAAGTAGAAAAATGTTATCCATAATTAAAACTACAAAAAAATTGATCAATACATTATACTGCTGTAGGAATTATCAGTAAAAATATAGAAGAAATGAAGAACATTATCACATTAATTGGCCCAATTTACATCTTCAGAGCACTCTACCTAACACATACTTTTCAAGTATAATACATATGGGTCTTTCATTTAGAAAAACTATATGCTGGGCCATTAAACAAGACTCGATAAATTTCAATATATCAAAACCATGGAGTATGTTGTCTTACCACAATGTAATTAAATTAGAAATCAATGACAATATAATATCTAGAAAATCCCCAAATATTTCTAATGAATTGAACAATATAATTAAAAATAACCCACAAGTGAAGGAAGATACAACAAAAGATACTGGCAAATGATTCAAGCAGAATAGTTGATAGAAATCATTCAGTGGTGGACTGGAGCCAGCTTATACCTACTCATGAAAGGTATTGTTAGAATCTCCTCCCAACACTGATTTCAGGGACACCATATTGCTAGGTTGAAATTAGTCAAAATGAGAGTTTTTACACCACACAAATGGACAAATACAAAAGATCCAACTTTCTCTTAACATCTCATTGACCCTGGAGAACAGGTTCTTCAAGCTTGAGAATCAGCAAAGCCACTGGTATAATTCAGTCTCAGTCCAAAGGTCAGAGAACAAGGAGAATCAATAAGGTAATTCCAAGTCTCAGGCTGAAAGGTTGAGAATCAGGGGACTGCCAGTGTAAGTCATGGAGTCCAAAGGCCTAAGAATCAGAAGCTCAATTGTTGTAGGACAGGAAAATGTGGGCATCCCAGATCAAGAATAGAAAGAGACAATTCATTCTTCCTTTGTCATTTTTTAAAACTTAAAAAGAAATCCATATTTAAAAATTCTTTTATTGTGAAATAAACACTTTTTTCTTTTTAAATTAGTTTCAGGAGTACAACGCAGTGCAATAGTTATACCTTTTACGCCTCAAATTGACAACCCCCTCCCCCAGTTTGCCACGCCCACCTCCACCCCATATCATACATTTTGATTACACTTCCCTTGACTCCCTTCCACAGTATACTCCACATCCCTTGACTATCTACATATTCAATTACAGTTGGCATACAACATTATACAACATCAGCGTCAGGTGTACAGTGCAGTGATCAAGGCTCTACTCCATCTATGAAGTGGTCTCCCTAACAAGATATGTGACCATCTGACACCCCACAAAATATTTACAACATTGTTAATTATATTCCATGAACTGTTTTTCATATCCCTGTGGCAATATTGTAGTTACCTATTTATGCTGTCTAATCCCTTCCCCTTCTCCCTCATCCCCACCCCCCTCCCAACTAGCAACCCTCAATTTTGCCTCTATATCTAAGAGTCTGTTTCTGTATACTTTGCTTAAGAATTCATTACCACCAAGCCAGCATTGCAAGAAATGTTAAAAGGGCTTTTTTATTTATTTTTTTATTTTTTTATTTTTTTTTAAGATTTTATTGGGGAATTGGAGGAGGGGAACAGCGTTGGGGAATCTGGGAAGGGCAACAGACAAGTTGCTGTCTTTTTGTTCTTCAGTTTAGTTGCGGAGGATGTTGCTTCACTGTTGGTATCGTCATTGCACTCTTCCTGAATGAGGCAGATCGGTCGCTGGCCTCTGGATGGTCGCTCACCGTGGCTATTGGCAGCTCGCACTGGCTGCCAGCCGCTCACGCTGGCTGCAGGCCACTCACTGTAGCCTATGGCAGCCCACTGCAGCAGGGGCTGCAGCCCACACCATCACCGGGGCTCACACAGCCCAGCTCCAGGTGGAGCTGTTGTTAGCTGTAGAGGGCAGTGTCACTGGCCCTCATGTGGGATCCGAACCGGGGCCGCTGGCATCCCAAAACCAGCGCTTTACCAATGCGCCACTCGGCCGGCCAAAAAGGGCTTTTTTAAACAAAAGAAAGGGGTAAACAAGCTAACCCAGGAAGTCCAGGAATACAAATAACAAAATGGCAATCCATATGTACCTATCAGTGATCATTTTAAATGTGAATGGGCTAAATGCTCCAACCAAAAGACTGAGAGTGGCTGAGTGGATAAGAAACTAGGCCACATGCATATGCTGTTTACAGATGGAATAAGATATTTCATGCAAATGGAAATGAGAAAGAAAAAAAAAAGCTGGAGTACCAATACTTATTTTGGACAAACTAGACTTTAAAATTACTACAATAAACGACAAAGAAGGGCACTATAACCCTAATAAACATCTATGCACACAACATAGGGACTCCTAATTACATATAACAGATTTTGACAGACATAAAGACAGAGATCAACAGTAACACTATCATAGTAAGGGACTTCACCACCGTGTTGTCACCAATGGACAGACCCTTTACACAGAAAGTCAACACAGAAAGAGGGGCCTTAAATGACACTTTAGACCAGCTGGACTTCGTTGATACTTTCAGAGCATTTCACCCTGAAAAAAACAGAATATACGTTCTTCTCAAGTATACATCAGACATTTTCTAAGATAGACCACAATAGGCCACAAAACAAGTCTCAGTAAATTTAAAAAGACTGAAGTCATATCAAGCAGACATAAAGGAAAAACTGATGGTTGCTGGCTGCGAGGGAGTGGGGATTAGGGAGAGGGGGAAGGTTTTGGACAGTGTAGGTGGGTGACTACAATGTTGCTGCAGGGATATGGGGGCAGTTCTGGGAATGTAATTGATAATGTTGTGAAGAGACTATTATGTTAAGTGAAATAAGTCAGTTGGAGAAAGACAAGTTTCATATGATCTCACTTATATGTGGAATCTGAAAAACTGAATGAATGATCAAAGTAAAGAGACTCATAGATATAGAGGAAAAACTGAGAGTTGCTAGTTGGGAGGGTGGTGGGGATAAGGGGGAAGGGGAAGGGATTAGACAGCATAAATAGACAACTACAATATGGCCACAGGGATATGAAACACAGTTCAGGGAATATAATGATGTTGTAAAAATTTTGTGGCATGTCAGATGGTCACATATCTTGTTAGGGAGACCACTTCATGGATGAAGTAGAGTCTTGATCACTGCACTGTATACCTCAAGCTGATGTTTTATAATATTATATGCCAACTGTAACTGAATATATAGATAGTCACAGGATGTGGAGTATACTGTGGAAGGGAGTCAAAGGAATTGTAGTGGATATGTATGATATGGGGTGAGGGAGGAGTGGGTTGGCGAACTGGGGGAGGGTGGTTGTCACTTTGGCGGGTAAAGAGTATAATGATTGCATTGTGTTGTACAGCTGAAGCTAATAACAAAAAAGGAAAAAAAATGAGATCGAGGAGAAAATCAAAAGATACCTTCAGACAAACGACAACGAAAACACCACGACCCAAAATGTCTGGGATGCAGCTAAAGCAGTCCTAAGAGGCAAGTTCATAGCAGTGCAGGCCTACACAAAAGAGGAAGAAAAATCTCAAATCCACAGAGTATCTTTACACCTAAGGGAACTGGAAAAAGAACAGCAAAATAAGTCCAAAGGGAGTACAAGGAAGGAAATAATAAAGACCAGAGCAGAAATAAAAGAAATACAGACAAAAAAACATTAGAAATATCAATGAAAGCAATAGCTGGTTTTTTTAAAAGACAAACAAAATCGACAAACCCTTAGCCAGACTCACCAAGAAAAAGAGTGAGAGGACCCAAATTAATAAAATCAGAAATGAAAGAAGCAAAATGACAAGAGATACCATAGAAATACAGGAAATTTTAAGAAAATACTAGGAGCAACTATATGCCAACTAATTCACCAATCTGGAAGAAATGGATAAATTTCTAGTAGTGTAAAATCTACCAAGTCTCAACTGAAAAGAAACAGAAACTCTGAACAGACTGAATACTACCAAAGAAATTGAATCAGTAATCAACAAACTTCCAACAAACAAAATTCCTGGACCAGATGGATTCACAGGTAAATTTGACAAAACACTCAAAAAAGAATTAATAACTATTTTCCTCAAACTATTCCATAAAATACAGAAAATGGAAAGGCTCCTAAGCACATTTTATGAGGCCAATACTACCCTGATTCCAAAATCAGACAAATATATTACAAAAAAGGAAAACTACAGGCCGATATTCCTAATGAATATAGATTCAAAAAACCTCAACAAAATACTAGCAAACTGAATTCAGCATCACATTGAAAAGATCATACACCACAATCAAGTGGGATTCTAAAAACAGGCAAAAATATTACAAAAAAAAGAAATAAAGAAATAAAGGAAGGAAGGAAGGAAGGAAGGAAGGAAGGAAGGAAGGAAAGAAGGAAAGAAGGAAAGAAGGAAAGAAGGAAAGAAGGAAAGAAGGAAAGAAGGAAAGAAGGGAAGAAGGAAGGAAGAAAATTATAGGCCAATATCCTTGATGAACAGAAATGCAAAAAACCTCAACAAAATGTTGGCAACCCAAGTTCAGCAATACATTAAAAACATCATACAGTGGCCCGCTGAGTGGCACGGTGGTTGAGGGCTGGCTTGGGAGGCCAGCGACCCTGGTTCAGGTCTCACATATGAGGGCCAGTGACACTGCCCTCAAAAAAAAACAAACATCATACAGCATGATCAAATTGGATTTATTCTTGGGATGCAAGGTTGGTTCAATATCCACAAATCAATTAACATGATACACCACTTAAACAAAATGAAAGATAATATCTTACAATCATCAATAAATGTAGAAAAATCATTTGACAAAATTCAGCATCTGTTTATGATATGAACTCTCAACATGGTGGGAATGGAGGAGGCATACATTGGCATAATAGAGAACATGTGTGGCGGGCCCACAGCTGGCATCAGGCTCAGCAGGGAGAGGGTGAAGGTGTTTTCCTTGAGATTGGAAGCAGAAAAAGGGTGCCCACTTTCACCACTTTTATTCAGCATGGTGTTGGAGGTCCTAGACACAGTGATGGGAAAGGGAAATGCAGGGCATCCGAACAGCAAAGGAAGAAGTAAATCAGTCATTATTTGCAGATGACATAATATTATACAGAGAGAACCCAAGAATCTGTTGGAACTGATGAATGGATTCAGTAAGGTGGCATGATACAAAATTAATATTCAGACATTGATTGCATTTTTATACACCAATAGTAAACTATCAGAAAGAGAAGTTTAGAAAACAATCCCATTTACAATTGAATAAAAAAAACAACCCTAGGAATCAATTTAACCAAGGAGGTGAAAGGTCTGAACTCATAAATTTATAAGACACTGAAGAAAGAAATTGAAGAAACTGACTCTCTTGGAGCCTCTGGAGGAGTATAGCCCCGCTGACACCTTGGTTTCATCCTGGTGAAACCCATTTCAGACTTCTGGCCTCCAGCACTGTAAGATGATACTTGCGTTGTTGTTTTTAACCACTAAATTTGTGGTAATTTGTTACAGCAACAATAGGACAGTAATACAGAAAGTAAATTTCTTCCCTGTTCCTCCATCATATGTGAAAACAGAAGGCAAATAATATTCATTCCACATAAATTATGACTAAGGAAAAAGAAGAAGTGGGAACAATTCCTAACTTATTAAATGAGACCAGTATTACCCTGTGATCAAAAAAAGTAAAGACACGAAATTAAAACTACAGCCTGGTATGCCACATTAATTTAAATGTGTTTTAGCAAACCCAACCATCAATATGATCAAGTAGAATTCATCCCAGGAGCAGAAGTAGGGTTTACTTGCTTCCTTTCTTCCAGATACATGTCTCTGTGTGGCATTCCAGATGAGCACAGCCTAACAGTAAACCCGGTAGCAAATCTCAAAACAGGGTTAATAGAGACCATGCCTCAGTGTCACAGAGCAGACTTGGAAACGTGAAGTTGAAAGATTGAAATATACCTTATACCAACTGCTTACTAAAGCATATTTCATGCAAAGGATGCAATAGGAAGTATTTTAAATAATCTGCCTTTCTTTTGAAACATAATTAATGAATAGAAAATAAAAACCTGTTACATCAACAAAAACTATAATAAAAATTCAACCACTTATATAAAACTGAAAACAACAAAAGAACAAGAAAAACAAATGAAGAAACAGAACTCATAGATACAGACAATAGTTTACTGGTTACCAGAAGGTAAGGGGGGAGGCGAGTGGTAGATGAGGGTAAAAGGGATGAAATATATGGCGATGAAAGGAGAACTGACTGGGTGATGAGCCCACAATGTGATATATAGATGATGTATTACAAAATTGTACACCTGAAACCTATGTAACTTTACTAGCAATTGTCACCCCAATAAACATTAATGTAAAAAAAAGAAAAAGAAAGAAATCATTAAAGAAAAAAGTAAGCTCCAAAAAAAAAATTCGACCACTGTGACCAAAAGTGTTATGAAGGAGCTTGTACATTATGCATAGAATAATGAGGAGCCATTTACAGATTTTAATTAGTGATATAATAAGTTAAAGTTTCCCTTTAGAGCAGTAGTTTCCAAAGTGGTGTTCAGATATCTAGGAGGTATGCAAATGATCTACTAGAGTCCCACAAAAACTGTATTAGAATTTCCATTATATTTATTATATCTCACAATTCATTTGCTTCAAAATTTATGCACTCCTAATTTACCCTACCCAAATTTCCTAAATATATATGTAGATATATTAATATTATAAATGAAGACACATATTTTAGGGGTACTCTGAAAATATCTCTTGGAGAGGGGTGCATAGTCAAAAAGGTTTACAAACTGTGCCTTTACTGAATCCAAGATCATGGAGCCCTCACACAATGGGGAGTCATCTGAGGACATAGAAACAAGGAAGGAATTGAAATGAAATATCTAGTGACTCAGCCTCTTTAGTCTGCTCTCAGCAGTGGCTGCCAGCCTCCCCCACAACATAAGTGATCAGTCCTTATATTTGCATCAGGTATTCAATTACTCCCTCCAACACCCTCACATAGACACACATTCATAGTGATAGTAGACACTCAAATGTTGCTATTTTGATGTACATATCATATACTTCCTGCCTGTAGACATCACATTAACTATTTCTCCTCCCAGTGTAAGATGGTATAGACCAGTTGTCATAGAAACCAAAAGTGCATCATGTTTTTATCATTGACAGCAGTTTTCTATGGCATTTAGGTAATGCAAATTCATCCTAAGATGCAAAATTTTAATCTCTACCTCAGATACTTGAACCCCTCGGTCCAATAAATGAACAAATGAATATTAGGGGAAATACCAGAAACTTACCAAGGGATATGCACTGGAAGGAAAATATTTCTATTCAATGGTTTAGGGAGTCAGTGTAGATAGAAGGGTTGACAAGTTTTCTTTCCTGTCAGACACATACCCATGTCCCAGTCCCAGCTCAGCATACTCTTACAAGATGTCCATAATACATACTAAGTCTGAAGGAGGTCTCAAAGTCACTTAATCCTGATACCATTCTCATTTTTACATAGCATCTAGTAATGCCAATTCTCAAGGAGAGAGAGAATGGAGGCATATCTGACACATTTCCGTATCCCTGAAATAAGTGCCTCAAATGTGAATCGCCCAACATAAGGGGTCAAAACCCTTCTGTCTACCTGCAACCAGCACCCTCACTTACAAACACACAGACAAAGGTTACTTGGCATTCCAAATGCCACAAGCTGGTTTTCAGATGTTCCTGTCAGTGCATGTCTTTGCTGAAGATCTTTGTCTCTGTGGAGTGTATAGTGCATCTCAATCATCATAGAAATTAGATTGTCATGTAAGATACAAGATTAACTTCTTCATCCTATGAAACCCTAAGATAATCTTTAGGGTCAAAGCCTGAAACGATACCTCTGACACCCAAAAAATCCATATTCTTAAGAAGAGGAGATGTTTATAGGATTTGTCATTATGTTAAATTTTTGTCATGACAAAAAGAAGAAACTCACAAAATCAAAGCTAACACTAAAAGAGGATTAAGAAAGCAAACAAAGATCTATTCAGAAGTTAAATTCTCTGTACCCATTATAAATATGAGGTCAATTTAAATGTGCTGACAGAAAAATAATAAAATAAAATAAAGTTACAGAAATAAGTAAAAAATTATATTGTGCATTATAAAACATACATATTGAAAAAGATGCTCTATGTTTCTTATTAAGAAATAATTACTGGTAAATGCATGGTCAAAAGGACTTGAAGGATAGACACTTAATTGTTGAAATAGATGCATATGAAGTTAAGGGGGTAGCACTATGGGAGGTTTGGTGAAACGAAGCTTTAAAATTCCATTAATTTTTAAATATTTCACAAAGACAACCAATTGATGTTTTACATATGCTACTAAATATTGCTTTTTTATACTGATTTTGACAATTTAATTTCTTTTGAACATAAGTCACTTTTTGCAAGCTAGAAAACAGAATCAAACTAAGGCAGTCTAGTCCTGTAGGTGTCCAGGCCAAATCTTGCAATCTTCAGTATGACACAGTACAAGGTGCTAACAATGGGGTTAACTCTAAATAACAACCACTTATCTACATTTTTCCTTAGGAAACAGCCAAAAGTCCGGTCCTTAAGGCATGATGCACAGAGCATTTTGGCCCACATTACATGCTGGCCAACCTATTGGTGAGCCAGATCAGAGCTGGTGAAAGACTGGTGAACAGAGTGCTTACATTTTGAAAACTTGCTCTGAGGTTTAAAAAATTCCTGGTTGCTGTTAAGAAGAAAGGAAGTAAAAAAATATTACAGATATTTGCTTTCGCCAAGGTCTTCCATTGGAACACGAAGTTAGAGGTGAGTAGGGGATAAGATACTTAAAGACGTTTTCAAAATAAATTACTTAGTAGTAAGAAATGTGACATACTGCATCCTTCCACTTGCCATAAGACCAACTGACAATAAAGACAAGTACTTAACACTTCCCACTACAGAATAACCTCCCACTTTTCCATACAGTTAGCATTGCTATTCTTCCATTATAGAGGTTCATGTGGAAAAACTTGTCAAGACTTTTGCCAAGGCCAGGAGGTGACAAATAAAGCCTGTTCTAATTAGCTAACCGTAAGCTCAATTAATATCTTTAAAATGGGACTCATAAAACTTGGCCATTGTTTTGTTAAACATATGCAAGCTGCAGAATTCCTTGCCCCACAACCATAGATTCTGCCCAATGTCTTAAAAGCTGGTCTCAGTCCCATCTGACTCTTCTCAGGGCTGCGGTGGGTGCTAGTCATCAAAGTCTGGAATGTCATCGTACGAGTAACCCCGGTAACCTTTGGAGGCGTAGTAGGTGATGTGTAGGTGGTAAAACCCTGGCAGGAACACCAGGATGCCAATGATCAGGACAGGAACGGCCCGGTCTGTGCCCCCTTTGCTGACATAGCCGGCCAGTAGGAGGAAGCCTATGATAATCAGAAAGGCGCCAATCAAAAACTGCACTGTAGCAAGCACGATGGCATTATATGGGATCTGAGGAGGGCTTTTATTTTTTTTTTGAGGGCAGTGTCACTGGCCCTCATATGTGAGACCTGAACTGGGGCCGCTGGCTTCCCAAGCCAGTGCTTAACCACCATGCCACTAGGCCGGCCCAGGAGGGCTTTTCTAAAACTTTAATAAATTGGATCTCATGACATCAGGAAAGAAGGAAGATTTCCACAATCTGCTGGCTTCAGCAGTTAGTTTCTCCCTGAAGGTCAATGTATACATGAGCAGTGCAGAGCCTTGAGTATTTCACTTTACTACTGAGGATTCCAGCTGCCGGGTTGGTACAAGATGGCATCATAGCACACTGACACAGCTACAGTCGACGCGACGCGATGCGCTGTGCCAGGCCACCCACGCACCGACGGCTTGCTCACCGTTGGCCGCAAGCTCCTGAGTCTTCATGGCACGCCTCACCTAACTTCTAAATATTACTTTTTAAAGTACTATACGAAGACAGGAAAAGATAGATCTCACAAATGTGAAAAAAAAGAACCAAACAAATGTATCAGAGACAATAAAATTCAAGAATAGCTTTCTCTGATTTTACAGGGCTATTTCAAATATAAAAGGAGCTACTCACAACAAACTTTTACACACCACAAAATAAAGTGGAAAATGTACATAAAGAATTTGCTCTAACTACAACAAATTAAAAATTTATACTTAGAGCAGCAAACCTAACACAGCTGTCAAAATGAATTGATTTTATACATATAAAATATATACTGGAGGTCCCCAAAAAATGTGTACAAGTGGACACTTCGGTCAATGTTGTTCAAGCAGTAGTTTGCCATAATCAGAAGTGTCTAGACGCTGATGGTAACCACTTTGAGCACCTCTTGTAATGGCAGAAGTCAAACGTGACATGTATTCATCTTCTGTTATTTGTATATATTGAGTATTACAATTTAAAACTAGTTTTCCTTTCTTAAAATATGCATACGTTTTTTGGCACCCTCTGTATATCATAAAAAGCCCCTTAAAAAGTAAGTAAATGGGGCCGGCTGAGTGGCGCATTCGTTAAGAGCTGGTTTTGGGATGCCAGCGACCCCGGTTCGGATCCCACATATGAGGGCCAGTGACACTGCCCTCTACAGCTAACAACAGCTCCACCTGGAGCTGGGCTGTGTGAGTCCCGGCGATGGTGTAGGCTGCAGCCCCTGCTGCAGTGGGCTGCCATAGGCTACAGTCAGTGGCTGGCAGCCAGCGTGAGTGGCCGCAGCCAGCATGAGCTGCCAATAGCCATGGTAAGCAACCATCTAGAGGACTGCGACCGATCTGCCTCATACAGGAAGAGCACAGTGACGATACCAGCATGGGCCAGTGAAGCAACGTCCTCCGCAACTAGACTGAAGAACAAAAAGACAGCAACTTGTCTGTTCCCCTTCCCTGATTCCCCAACACTGTTCCCTTCCCCCAATTCCCCAATAAAAATCTTTAAAAAAAAAAAGTAAGTAAATCGAATTTGCCCTGTTGAGTTTTGTACTTACCTGAGGCCAATGAATTCCCTTTATTAATATATAGAGCCTTTCTTTGTCTTTTATTGTAGTCTTCATTTTAAAGTCTATTTTGTCCAAAATAAGGATTGCTACTCCAGCTTTTTTCTCATTTTCATTTGCATGAAATATATTATTCCATCCCTTTACTTTCAGTCTGTGTGTGTCTTTTGATCTGAGATGAGTCTCTTGTAGACAGCATATACATGGGTCCTGTTTTCTTATCTACTCAGCCACTCTATGTCTTTTGATTGGAGCATTTAGCCCATTCACACTAAAAGTGATTATTTATATGTACATATTTATTGCCATTTTCTTATTTGTATTTCTTGTCTTTCTGGGTTAGCTTGTTTTCCTTTTTCTTCTGTTTAAAATGCCCTTTTAACATTACCTGCAATGCTGGCTTGATGGTAATGAATTCCTTAAGATTATTCTTTTCTGAGAAGCTCTTTATCTCTCCTTCAATTTTAAGTGATAGCCGTACTGGGTAGAGCAATCTTGGTTGTAGACCTTTATTTTCCGTGACTTAGAATATTTCCTGCCACATCCTTCTGGCCAGCAGAATTTCTGTAGAAAAGTCAGCTATTAGTCTTATAGAGTTCCTTTGTATGTAACCTGCTATCTTTCTCTTGCTGATTTTAGGATTCTGTCTTTGTCTTTAACCTTTGCCATTTTAACTATGATGTGTCTTGGTGTGGGCTTGTTTGGGTTCAGCTTCTTTGGAACTCTGTGCACTTCCTGGGCTTGTATGTCGGTTTCCTTCACCAAGATAGGGAAGTTTACAGTCATTATTTCTTCAAATATATTCTCAATCCCTTGCTACTTCTCTTCTCCTTCTGGTATTCCTATGATTCATTGTTGTTATGATGCATTCGTTGTTGCGATTCATCTTGTCCCACAGGTCTCTTAAAATAGTCTCATTATTTTTTATTCATTTTTCTTTTTGTTGTTCCATCTGGGTGATTTCTGCTATTTTGACTTCTAAATCGCTGATCCAATCCACTGCTTCATCTAATCTACTGGTGATTCCCTCAAGTGTGTTCTTTTCAGTTATTTTGTTCTTTAGTTCTAACTGTTTTTTTTTTATGGTTTCCCTATCCTTCTTTATGTCCTCACTAAGTTCCTTAAACATTCTTATCATCAGTGTTCTAAACTGTGTCTCTGAAAGTTTGGATACCTCTGTTTCATTTAGTTCCACTTCTAGAGGTTTCTTCTGATCTTTTACTTGGGACATGTTTCTTTGTTTCTTCATTCTGCCTGTCGTTCTGTGATTTCTTCGATGTATTAGATCAATCACCTAGAAAGAAGAGAAAGAAAAACAAAATGAAACAAAACAAAATAAAACGGTGGGGGTGCTCTCTGTCCTCTTTAATCTGCAGACCACTTGCTCAGCAATAGAGAGTCCCTGGGCAACTCAGCACCTGCTGTTGCGGGGAAGGGCTTAACATGTTATGTGCCGACCTCCTTCTCAGGCTTGCAGTGCGCTTTCTGCAATTAACTGTTATGTGCTCTGGAACTGTGCTCACTACCAAAAATCTTCACAGTTTGTTGCGGGTTGTCTGCTGCTGCTAAAAACCCTCTGTGGGGCCGGCTGAGTGGCGCAGCAATTAAGCGCTGGCTTGGGAAGCCAGCGGCCCCGGTTCAGGTCCCACATATGAGGGTCAGTGACACTGCCCTCAAAAAAAAACCCTCTGTGGCCTGTGGAGGTGGGGGCCAGGCACCAGGGGCTCAGGGTGCCTATGGCAACACAGTTCTAGGTGGATGGGACAGGCCTCCAAGGCAACACTGGATGTGGTCTGTTGCTCCCACCAAGTCAGAGGAGCATACACTGCACCAGCAACCAGCGCACACAAACTCGCCAGGAAACCCCTAACTGGAGCACACAGGCACACAGCTCCCAGCCCAACACTTTCAGGAAAACTCCCAGTCTAATCCTGTCCCAATCAGCCACTCGCAGATCAGGCTGAGCAGCCCAACAGTCAGTCCCCAGCCTGGCACCTCTGCACGAGCAGTGCAGAGAGCAGGGACCCATGGCGGCTCTCACACTCCTGCATCTCAATGAACAGTTTGATGGAGTCGGAGTGCACCTGCCATGTGTTTCCCTGGCTACGCAACACTAGTAGTGTGGAGGGTGGTAATCCAAGGCCTCATGCACAGGCACACACACACATGCACTCCTACACCAATTTCACCAGACCAATGTGGTCCCGGATCTGATCCTCTGCCAGAGGGCCTAATCCTGAAAAAATGGTGCCCTCCTGTACACTACTCATGTGCAAGCTCCACACCAGGGGAACAATGATCCCCAAAACTCCAGCTTCCGCACCAAAGGTGCTCAGTTCCGTCCTTCCCCACAGGCTCCTGGACTCGGCTCACACAGCTACTCCCTCCAACAAGAACCGGTTGAGTGCTCACCAGCAAGCGAGCCCATGCGCCGGCCCCACTGGTTTTCCAGCTGCCTTCAGCCTCACCGAGCCCAGCAAGGAGAGTCCTCACTAATTTCTACTGCCAGCTATTGTAGAACTCCTCTTCCTGGCAAAGCCACCCTGTACTAGTGAGCTCGGTGTGGGGCGAGAGGGTGTCTCCTCCAACCGGATAAGCCTCCTCACGGGGCTCGCCCTCTCTCATCTCTGCCCCTCTTACCAGACTTGATGTGGCCTCCTCTTTAGGTCTTTCATTTAGAAGTTCTGTTCATTTAGTGTTCAGGGGACTTCTGAGGTTAAATATTGTATAATTATTTGTAATTTTGGTGTGATCCTGGGACGCAGTTGGCATAGCATCCGTCTATTCAGCCATCTTACCGAAAGTTTCTCTCTATTGTCTTTCTATTCTCTGTTTTGTTTATTTCTGCTTATATTTAATACTTACTTCCTTTAGTTAACTTTGGGATTAGTTTGTTCTTATTTTTCTAATTCCTTGAGGTATGAGGTTGGGTTATTTAATTGGGATCTTTTCCTTTTTAATATAGACATTTATTTCTATAAAATTCCCTTTTAGAATTGCTTTTGCTGCATCTCATAAATTTTATTATGAGTGAAAAATCAGCCTACAGAATCTGAGATATTTGTAAACCATATATCTTATAAAAACTTAATATTCAAAATATGTAAGGAGCACCTACAACTCAATATCAAAAAACAAACAACATGATTTGAAAGTGAGCAAAGGGTTTGTCTAGACATCTCCCCAAGAAAAGACATACAAATGACTAGCAGATATATGAAAAAAAGTACTCAGCATCACAATCATCAGGGAAATGCATATCAAAACCATAATGTTATTATCTCACTCCTGTTAGGATAACTATTTTTAAAAATATAAGAAGTGTTGGAGTGTCAGGAAGGACGTAGAGAAATGAAACTCTTGTATATTCTCGGTGGGAATGTAAAGTGATACCACTGCTATGGAAAATAATACAGGGGTTCCTCAAAAATTAAAAATAGAACTATCATAAGATTCAGAAATCCTAGTTCTACATATTTATCCATAGGAAATTAAATGAGGATCTTGAAGACATATCTACACTCCCATGTTCAATGCAGCATTATTCATTGTACAAGATATGAAAACAATAAAAGTATCTATCAACAGATTAATGGCTAAGAAAGATGACACAGATACACACACAATTGAATATTATCCAGCCATGAGAAGAGAAAATCTTGCCTTTTGAGACAACTTGGTTGGAACTTGAGTGCATTATGCTAAGTGAAATATATCAGACAGAGAAAAACACATACAATATAATCTCACTTATCTATGGAATCTAAAAAAAGCTGAACTCATAAAACCAAGAGAGTAGAATGATGGTAACCAAGGACTGGGGATCGTGTAACATGGAGATGTTGGTCAATGGTAAAAACTTCCAATTATAAGATGAATAAATTATGGAGATCTAATGTACAGCATGGTGATTATAGTTAACCATATTGCATTATATATTGAAAGTTGCCAAATGAATGGATTTTAAATGATCTCACAACAAAAAAGGAAATGGTAATTATGTGACATGATTGAGGTGTTAGCTAATGCCACAGAGGGAATAATACTACAATATATAAATGTATCAAGTCAACACATTGTATGCCTTAAACTTATACAATGTTACATATCAATTTAGTTTCAATGAAACTGAAAAAACTTAAAATATGAAAAAAATGGAGAAGGAATTTCAAAGATTATGTGTGAGTAGCATTTGGTCCCAGAACATACACCCATGATTGTTTTGTATGGCATAGTCCAATCAATGATCAGGGGACCTATCCCTATGTGGTAACAGATCAGATTTTTCAAAGATATAACTTCTTGGACCTAACAGGAAACTTATGAGTTACATGACCTTTCAGAGATGCTTGCTGCTTTCACCAAGCCTGTAGCTGCTAGTGACATACTTTTGCTTCTTAATACTCTAATGAGAAGGATGAAGCCAAATTAATATTAATAGGAGTAGCACAAGTGGTGTTCCAAGATGACATAAAGCAAACAGCTTTATGTCATTTCTTTTTCCAGGAGGCAGACACACAAAATGACTAAGGGAGATCCAGTCTCCACCTTTCAGGAATACCTGCTCTCATGAAGCTCAAAATGAAGGTGTTGGTTAATATCCCTGGCTGCACATTAGAATCACCTGAGTGCCATAAAAAATGCTCATGCATTTATTCTGATTCAGTTAAACTCTTTAATTCTTACCAGAGTGTTAGTTACTTGTACATTTTTTCATATGCAGCTAGTATCATAGGAGAAAATAGATTATGAAAGTAGATTGTTATTAGTGTTACAAGAGATATCAGGGAGAAGAATTTGTGGGCATAGGCAAAAGAGAGCTATTAAGTCTGCTTGAGGGAATCAGAGGCTGCTTCACCAGAGAGGCTATATTTGAACTGAGTTTTGTTTTGTTTTGTTTTTGTAACTGGCCCCCATATGTGGGACCCGAACCGGGGCTGCTGGCTTCCCAAGCCAGCGTTTAACTACAGTGCCACTCGGCCAGACCCTGTTTTTGTTTTGTTTTATTTTGTTTTTAAGGTTTGAAAGTTTCAAACTGACACAGAAGTACTGAGAATAGCAAAACAACATCCAGGTGCTTGTTGCACAGTACAAAAAAGGTTTATATATTTTATTTTTATCACATTCCTTGAGAAATAAATAAAAATGAAATAATCCATGATAAATATGGTTGAATTCCTCTTTATTCCTCCAGTTAATCCCATCACCACTCTTCTGACCTCAGAAGTAAGAGTTATAATTTTATTTATTTTCAATCTACAATTTTATACTTTTAGTCCATATTGTGTGTCCATGATTACATAGTAATGTTTTGTGTAGTTTCTTAAAGTGTGTAAGTATTGTGATGCTTTGTTTTGTTCTTTGCCTTTGTTTTTATCAGGTATCACTTTTTGAAATATTTTCATATTTAGACATGTATCTTTAATTCATTAATTTTGGTGTTTGAACAACATTTTATTCTATGAATATACCACAATTTATCCATCCATTCCCATATTGATAGATATTTTTTTGTAATTCAAATTTTTCCTTATTACACTGTTGCTGAACTTCATGGCACATGTCTCTAAGTGCATATGTACAAATGCTTTTCTATGGTGGTCATGCTCAACTGGGAGTATACATGCAAATAAGCTGGGGTATTTTAACAAACACATATGCATTTTTCTTTCCATTTAGATGAAGTAGTTTGTTCTATGCCATTGCTCCTATTTAAATATATATATATATATATATATATATATATATATATATATATATATATACTAGAAAATCCAGATATATTAATAAAATCTAGTTTTGAAGGCATCAGAGAAGTGTAGAAACAATGAAGGCTAAAGGAACAAAGTTCCACAGAAGATAGAATCTTTCCAATGTGCACTTAAGAGCTGCAACTTTTCCTATGGAGATATTGCCAATTCTGGCAGAGGTTGGTTGGCGATGAATAAACAAGCCAGATGAGCTTCTGGTGATCATAGGAAAATGGTGTGACAAATTTGAAAATCTGGCAGGACCCTAACACACAAGAACCACTCTTTAGACGTCTGCTGAAATCCAAAACTAAAAAGAGAGGGAGGCTTACAAAGTAAGTAGAAATACCTCTGAAGAGTGGAATAGAATTTCCTACACTCTTTCAAGGTACATGAGAGAAAGACTTCCTAGGGGGAGGATGATGTGACTATATCATTATACTCAAGAAGCAGGAGTCAGAAACCTTGGAAGGCATAAAGAATCAACTTTAACAATGTGCATCAGCTTTCCTGGGGCAAATTTGTCAATCTGAATGCAGCAAGACGCCAACAATTAATGTTTCGGCTTAAGGACAGAGGGATGTTTTTTTTGTTGTTTTTGTTTGTTTGTTTATTTACTTATTTATTTATATTTTTAATTAGCTTCAGGTGTTGTCTTGTCTCTTCCCCTTCTCCCTCATGCCCACCCCTGTCCCATCTAGAGATACTGTCACTGTGGAGTGTCATTTCTAAAGCTAGCAAGTGCCATTTTTGTTTATTTTCTTTTAGTTTAGACTTTTTCTCTCTCAGAAGATCCCACCTTTACCCTCCAACTGGCAGGCACCGTCTTTGCACTCTCCCTCTACCTTTAGTGCTTGCTAAAGCTGAAAGCACTATCTTTTTTTTTTCTCTCCCTCAACAGGTGCCATCTTTGCATTCTCCCTCTACCACACTACTTCACAGTGACAGTATTTCTTGGAATCAAGCTTTCTGGCACTTCATTTTTGCACCTGCAACCCAGTTGCAACTCATGATAACCTGGCTCTGGTACTGGAGGGGTGAGGAGAACTTGTGTTCCTGGATCCCATGGGACTGTAACAATTGGAGAGACAGGTCTTGGCAGATACCTCCCCCAGGGCACTTCACAAATAGCAGACTGAAATACACTCTTCTTTTTCTGAGAAAGAAGCCTATTTGCTTGTCCAGGAACTTAGGTCTGGCAAACTTCTAGAGGCCTACAAAGAAACTGTAAGGGAATGTAGGCTGGTGGGCACCAACTCTATACTCTCCCTCTGTCTCACTCCAGTTTGCCAGTATCTCTTAGAAAGGAGCTTATAACTTTATCTGGTGCCTTAATTTTTCCAGCTGTTGTTGCCAGGGGACACCTCTACATTCCTTGCTCTGGTGACCAGTGGGACTTATACTCATGAGTCCCACAAGACTGTGACCAACAGAGAAAGTGTTCTTAAATAGTACTACCCTCAGGATACAGCAAGAGGCAAAAGACCCATGAGCTCTGTGAAAGAGGCCTATGAGTTTGTCATCATAGCTGCATCTGATAGTAAACCTTTCCAGATACCTCAAAAGGTGGACACTATCTTTGAGCTCTCTACAGCACTCCAGAGCACAAGTGTCTCTTGGAGGGGAGCTCTTACATGTGTTTGATGCCTCAGTTTTTATGTCTGATGTCACCCAGAGGACACCTCTTGAATGCCTGTCTCTCATGGCCAGAGAGTCTTGTATTCCTGAAACCCATGGGATTATAAAAATTGAAGAAACAGATCTTGGCAGTTAACTACCCGCCATGCAATGCATAGATAGCAAAAACCCCAGTCTTTCTGTGAAAGGGGCCTATGTGTTTGACCTGGAGCTTTGGTCAGAGGAGAAAGCTTCAGGTCTAGCACACATCTAGAGGCCTATGAAGATGCTTCCAGGAAACACAAGCCAGGGTCACCATCTTTGCACTCTTCCTCTGCCTTGCTACAGCTCACTGGTATCTTCTAGAAAAGAGCTTACACACTCATCTGAAACCCCAATTTGTGTGACTGTCACCCAGGGGACACCTTCAGATTGCCTGGTATGGTGGCAGGTAAGGCATATGCTTGCAGTCCCACAGGACTGTATATAGTTTCATACTTTAAAAGCTGCTGCCTGGGCCGGCCGAGTGGCGCGGTGGTTAAGCGCTGGCTTCGGAAGCCAGCAGCCCCGGTTCAGTCCCACATATGAGGGCCAGTGACACGGCCCTCAAAAAAAAAAAAAAAGCTGCTGCCTGAGGGTCTGGCTTCCAAACAGCTCAAATCTAGGTGCTGATTGAGAACCCCATTTTGGGACACTAATAGGTCTTGGCACTCCCTTAACAACTGGGGCTATTAAAAATAAAATAGACTACTTGGACAATCACAAAGGTTCGAGATACAGTCAAGAGCTAGGGCAAGGTTGAACGATAAGGCTCTTCTCCTACACAAGGCCATTCCTTCAAGACTGGGAAAGGTGGAAATTTCATCTTAATACACAAAACCAAACATAGTCAAACAAAATGAGGCAAGAGACATACAGATAGATGGCCAACAGATACATAAAAAGCTGCTCAATGTCATTAATGAAATGCAAATCAAAACCAAAATGAGATGTCACTTCACAGCTGTTAGAATAGCTACTACCAAAAAGACAAGAAGTAAAACATGTTGGAAAGGATGTGGAGAAAGGTAACATTTGTGCATTTTTGGTGAGACTGCAAATTGGTTCATCCTCTATGGAAAACAGTATGGAGGTTTCTCAAAAAATTAAAAATAGAGCTACCTTTAGATCCAGTAATTCCACTCCTGGGTATTCATCCAAAGAAAACAAAAACACTAACTTGAGAAGATATATGCACCCCATTTTCATTTCAGCATTATTTACAATAGCCAACACATGGAAGCACCATAAGTGTCCATCTATGGAATAACAGATAAAGAAAATGTTTTATTCATCCATAAAAAGAAGGAAACTTTTCCATTGCTATAACATGGATGGACTTTGAGGGTATTATGCTTAGTGAAATAAGTCAGACAAAGAAAGATAAATACTGTATGATCTCACTTAAACCTAATGTGGAATCTAAAAAAAAAAAAAAAAAGCTCAAAAATACAGAGAACAGATTGATGGTTTACCAGATGCAGGGGATGGGTGGTGGGCAAATGGGTGAAGGTGGTCAAATATAGAAGCTTCCAGTAAAAAAATAAATAAGTCATGGGGATGTAAAGGTGACTATAGCTAATAATACTATAGTGTATGCTTCAAAGTTGCTGAGAGTATTTCTTAAAAGTTCTCATCATAAGAAAAAAAATTGTAACTATATGTGGTGATGAATGTTAGATTCCCTGTGGTGATCCTTTTGCAATATATATAAATATCAAATCATTATGGTGTACATCTGAAATTAAGATAACATTGTACGTCAATTACACCTCAATTTAAAAAGAAAATTAAGCACTTCGTTTTGGATAAAAAATGATTTATATTCTTTTTTTCTCTTTGTTTTTGAGGGCAGTGTCACTGGCCCTCATATGTGGGACCCAAACCGGGGCCTCTGGCTTCCCAAGCCAGCGCTTAACCACCGCGCCACTCGGCCGGCTCTACATTCTTTATTATACCACGTGACAGGATCAATTGACCCTAATCATCAACAGGAGGAAGGACTGTTTTTTCACAATGGGGGCAAGCTGAATAGTCTTGGTATTTAAGTGATTTATCTGAGTGCCTGTTTGTACGTTCTTGCCCAATTTTTATGATGAATGGTAAAGTGTGATAACCTTGGCTAAAGAAGAGCATAGAAATCAGTGGCTGAAGACTCATCAGGAAAGAGGCTACAGTGCCCTGTCATGGTGAGCTACAGTGACCAGCTGAAGGGAAAGGGAACCTAGAATGAATAGAGGAGGGTGATAATCAGTATCAGTTGTGACCCTGAAACTAGCTGCAGAAGCATAAGCTGTACTTCATTCCGCAAATCTTCCTCTAAGTTTCCCCAAAAAAGAATTATTCCCCAGAACCCTGGAGGAGCTGCTTCCCAGACCTATATAAAGAAATATATTTGATCAGCAAAAGGAGTGAACAGTGTTGGACATGAAGTTCTGCCATACAGAATACTCTTCAAGAAAGTACTTGACCCACATTCTAGGAGTCTTTTCAGTAGATAGTCGTCAGCTTTTACCCCCTACAAGGAAAGCCCCAGTTTCAGAGAGACATCTTACCTATATCCAGTGGCTGATTGAGGTGGGTTTGTGATGGCCCAAGCATTTCTGGCCACTGTAGGACAATTCTAACTGGCTATTTCCCCCCCCGAGGTCCCCTAATGCAGTCAGTCATGGCGGTTGCTTTTTGGGCCTGCATTTCAACATTACTTCTGCCTCTGCCCAGTTGTGCTTACTTTGCTTCTCTTCTACAGGCATTGATCCCAAAGACCCACCATAATAAACACCCAGTACAGTAAATTATGTTTCAAAGTCAACTTCATGGATACTAACCTACAACATCACCACTACTGCTACCAATTTCTGCATTATTTGGAGTAAATTCTAGGCTGCTTAGTAAATGGGCCCAGCAATAAATAAGATTCTTAAAGAAGATAGAAGTTTACTTCTGCTTACCTGATCATCTGAGATAAGCATTTTACGACAGTGGACAGCTCTCCTTTGTGTGAGAATTTAGATATAAAGGTGCTTTTGGTCTTGTTTCTCTGTGAAGACAGGTTTTAACATGAAATCCATATACCCTTTAAGGAGATCTAAGGGTAAAACTCAGAGAATCTATAAATTTGAAAATTAAAAGAATTTTTTTTTTGAGGGCAGTGTTACTGGCCCTCATATGTGGGACCGAACCAGGGCCGCTGGCTTCCCAAGCCAGTGCTTAACCACTGCGCCACTCAGCTGGCCCAAAGAATTTATTTTTAATTTTACCAACCTCCAACTGAAATTTAGCATTTTCTTCATTTATGAACATGGGCCAAGAACAAATGTAGTGGCAACCATACTTATAATTTTTGTCACAAAAATTTCAATACATATTTAAACATCATGTATAATCTCAAGGCACATTACAGTTATTGCAGATATTTTAAAATATCATTTATACTTCATACTGATTTGGAAGTATTGTATTTGTGATATCTTACTTGCTGAAAAATATCATTATCATAGCAGCACATATATTACTATATGTAGTATAAGTGCCTGACATTAGGCTTTTTTATTGTAATCTAAATGCCTGACATTAAGCTTTTGAATGCCAAGGCATCTATTTCAAAGACATCCATCTCAAAAAAACATACTGCCAGCTGTATGACAGCTACTAGCTAAACAACAAGATACACATCCAGGCTGACCCCATCCATGAAGGTACCCTTTTAGAAAGCCCTGGTAAACCTATATAACTAACAGGGTTAGTGACCCCATTTTTCCCTTCTTGTGCCCAAATCCATGCTTCTGTTTTAAATTCTCCAATAAAGAGTAAACCTGTAAAACACTAGCCATCCTGTCCTTGGACCCTAATAAAGCCAGAGTTCTCTCTCTCTCTAACTGCAACGTCTTTGGGTGGCCCTTGGTCATGCAGTGTACCTTCTAGAACCTGTGAGTAATTAACCTTGATTTTTCAAAGTCTCCTGATGTGTTGCTGAAGTGCATCTTGAAATCATAAGAAAAACTACAAGGGCCGGTCCAGCCAAATTTGGTTCCAGTTGGGGAAATGTCTATGGGGGTTTGCCACAGGTAGCATGGGTCCAGATGAGTACCTCAAGTATTCTTAGCCAATAGCATTTACTATCAGTAAGCTGAGATGGACATAACACTACATCCCTAACTCGTCATCACAATATTTTTGTAATCACATTGCAGCATTATTGGTGCCATTTGTAATCCTAATTTTTTTTTTGGGGGGGGGAGTTTATTATGAAAAGAGATGCAGTTTTTACTTGACTGCCAAAGAACTGTTTACCTGCTTGATGATCATAGATTTATGATCCAGCTCAAAGAGAGCAGGAAGAGAGTGGAGGTGGTGTCCTACTGTTGTAATGCCCTGGCAAGTAAATGTCCCACATCACTTACACTCAAATTCCATTGATGAGAACTTAGTGTCATGGCCACATTTCATTGTAAGGGAGACTAGGAAATGAAATATATCAGGGAGTTGTGAGGCTATAATTCCATTACAATGGAAAAAGGAAAACAGAACTAATAGATTCCAGGCAATCCATACCACTATTCTTTAATATTCCAACAAGTTTTCTCCCTTTTGTTCTAAGAGTTTTCCATGGATTGTTTTTTTTTATGTAGACAGATTTGTTTCCTCCTTTCCACACCATCCGTTATAATGTTTATTTTTTTCTTGCTCCATTGACTAAAACCTCCAGTACAATGCTTAATATTAATGGAAACAATGATAGAGGAAATATTTGTCTTTTTTCAAATTTTATAGAAATTCTGATGTAAAATTTCATTTTTAAGTGAGATATTAGTATAGGTGTTTTATGGTTAACCCTTATGAAGTTAAGAAAGTTATATTCTATTCCTAGTTTGCTAGAGAAAGCTGAGGTTTATAATGTGAATAGTGATTGTCCTTCATGATTTGGCCACAGGAATAAATGATTGAATGATATTTAGTCTCTAAGGAGATACATGAACTAATTAATAACAGTGTCTTGTTAACCCCTGGCTTCCCTCTGGAGATACTGATATTCCTCTCAGAACCACCTCTAATTCAATTCATTTGAGGAGTTTTAATGTCTGTAGGGCATTAACTCTGGCCTCTGGAGGTAGGGCTTGAGCTAGAGAACAGAAATCTGTAAACCAGGTCACCCACACTGCAACCCTGGTTCCGACACCAACAAACTGTCTGATGTTGACCAATGATAATGAAATAACTAATGTTCATAGGACTTTTATCAGGTGTCAGGATCTATGATAAGCACATCATATGCTTTGCAGCATTGAATGTTCACAAAAAAACTAATTACCTGTATATGGATATTATTGATGTTCCCATTTTACAGATGAGGAAAATAAGATGTGCAGGGTTTAGGTATCTCAACCAAGGTCACAAAACTATGGAAGTAGAAGAGCCAGGATTGTAATGTAACTTCAGTGAAACTAAACTCTATGTTAACAATGAATTTTCAGTGCCATAAGTCACATTCTCTCTCTCCGCTTCCAATTTCTTATCCATAAAACCAAAGTCTGAACTGTATCAGGGGTAAGCAAACCTACATGCAAATATAGCTAATGAGAAAAAAAAAACTAGAAGTGTTTATGGGACACATATTTTTTTAAATGATATATATTTATTTCAATCTGGAAGCACAATATCTGCAACAACACTTATACATTTGTTATTATTTCCCCTTCACTAAAAGGTTTCACTTTGGGGCTAGCAGACACCACCACATCATTAACACTCACTGTACTGTTTATGTGTACTGAACTCTAATACCATGGCTTTGAATACAAACTGTCTAAAATGAAATTTAGCCTGGCGGTTGGGGATAGGATAGCATGTACAGGCAAGGGAGGTTGTTGAAGATCTGGGAATAGGGAGGCATCAAATTTCAGTGAGAGTAGAGACAAACAAATAGATTACCAAGACATTCATACTTGAGCAAGTGGGACAGGGGTGCAACATTTGGAAGAGTTCAATTGCAATATAGAAAATGTATGAGATATCATGTGAATGAATAACTTTCCTTCTCTACTTTCAACTTATAAATTGGCGATAAGGGGACTTTTGTAGGGCAGAGGGAAGTGAGTTTCTACAGGAATGTTCATCATTGTCTTCTTGTTCTTTTTCTCTATGCTTGCTAGGTCACAAAAGCAACATTGTTAACAGTAGCTCTCAGTCTGTGACTTAGCCCTGTAGTAGAAACACCTTTTCACAACCCACCAATGACAGTTCTGGCAAGCATACAAAGAACTGTTATGATGGGATGGAGGGAAGGGGGTTGAAAAGTTCACATATAAGACACTGTATTTTATAATTTTATGTTCTTTGATCTTGTTATTAGAATACTGAGATATAACAACATAACCTGCATTTTGATTATTCCTCAGAAGGCAGAGAAAGGACATTTGCCAGCCCAGTCAAATTCCTTGGAACTAACTAATTGGGGAATTTTCTGACAGAGAAGTGACATGGGGCCTTCCTGTGCTTTGGGTAATGAGTCACATATTGGTTATCTGCATATTCAGTCATAGTAGTGGCTTGTTCCACATGAAATAATACCATTTGGCCAGGGTCCAATCTCCATCCCTGCACAAGGGAAGGTATGTCCAAGCCCACATTGATCACATCAGGCTGCACTATTTCTTTCCCATTGCAATAAGCACATGCAGTTAGCCAATGGTCTCTTTTCCAACTACATCCTAATTGGGTTCAAAACTTTCCATAGAAAGAGAACGCTCCTGGTGCTTTTCTCCAAAACCAACAGCAAGAAGGATCTATCAAACTGGATGGTAAAGTGAAAGACAGTTATCTGAGATATGGCCAGAAAACTGATGGCTATAGCTTTGGTTCCTTTTTCACCAGTGTCGGCGACAACATTGTTCCAAGAACAGTGCACCCACCTCTCTGAAAGTGCTTTCTCCCTTGAAAATTTTCTGGGCTCATCCAAAAAGCTTTCTGACTCTCCCCTGGTAAAGCCAGCTTGACATCAAAAACATAGGCAACAAAAAAATAGATAAATTAGACTATATTAAAATTAAAAACTTTGTACATAATACATGTGCTATGGACTGAAATATATCCCATCCAAATTCATATGTGACAGAGCTTTAGGTGGTAATTAGTTTAAATGAAGTCATAAGGGTGGAGTCTTAATTTGACAGCATTCGTGGCTTTCTAAGAAGCGGAAGATCTCTCTCTCTCTCTCTCTCTCTCTCTCTCTCTCTCTCTCTCTCTTTCTCTCTCACTCCCTCCCTCTCTCCCCACATGCATGCACCAAAGAAAGATCACATGAGGACACAGAGAGAAGGTGGCTAGCTGCAAGCCAGGAAGAAAGCTTCCACTAGAAACTGAATTAACTGTATCTTGATCTAGGACTTCCAGCCTCTAGAACAGTAAGAAATAAAGTTCTGTTGTTTAAGCAACCCAGTCCATATTTTGCTATGATAGCCATAGCAGACTAATGCAACATAATGAAGTATTTATGTCATGTGACCAAAAGTGCAGAGTGCAGAGAAGGTGAAGACACATTGGGGATCAAATCCAAGACTGTCTAACTGCAAATTACAGGCTTGTCCCACTTCACCAAATCTTGTTGAACCTGTGATGCTCTGTTCAGTTGTGAGTAGGATATTCATGCCACTGTCACCTATCTCTCTGAAAGAGCCTTCTCCCTTGAAATTTTCTGGGATCATCCAAAGAGCTGTGTGACTCCACCCGTGGGAGACTCAGAGCTATGTGCAGCTATGCTCAGTGGAGGAGATCACTGTGGTATGAGAGATATGAGTCACACTTGCTAGTGCCAGTGAGAAGGTATCATGAACTTCCCCCTCCACCTCCAAATTATCTGAACATTGAACTTGAAATTGACACCACTGAGTCTTACCATTAAAGCAAATCTAATTCACCAAGACCATGATAGTACTCAGCATGTGGTTGTGGATAATGTCCATCACCTTCCCTTTGATTTGCATCTCCATATGACTGTTGATTTCTTTCTGGGAAGCAGAAACATTGGAGAGGTAGGTTTCAGAGAATTTTGATATATTTTGGCATAGTCCAATAATTTCACCAAGCTAAAACCATTCCCCAATGAAGAGAGTTTTTCCTATTGGCAATTCCAGCTCCTTCTTTAGAAAATTCAGTGACTACATCACTTCCTGGCAACCCTGCTGGATCTCTGCCACTGGGGTGTCTGTGGGTTGAATCCCAAGCCCTCCAAGATCTGATTTTGAGTGCTGGAGCAGGCCTTAAGGGATTGCATGGCTAAAGCTACAGAAATGCTCATGGGGAAAAGATGGGGCTCTGATCTGGGATCTCCACAGTGAAGCTCCAATAAGGTTGAATGCAATGTCAACATTGTGGAATTACATCTTATAGAGAATAGTATTTTTGGGGGGAGAATGGCAAGTGATTATTCACCTTCAGAGCTGTTAAGTGGTGCAAAATAAATTGTAGTATGAAGCCCAGGTACCGAGAGAAACAGACAGAGGAATTCTGACATTTTGGAAGGAAGATAATCTGTAAGTGTTGAGGTAAGAAAACCATTGGGGGAATGTAGCTGGAATACTCCCTGAACCAGAGACACCTAATGATTAATAGGTGTCCATAATGATTAATAAAACAATAACAAATACGTTATGGTGTATTCACCAGGGGGTGGGAGCGGGGCTCTCTACCCTGAAAAAGAAATGGATCAAATAGGTACAGGAAGTAAGAGAGATTGTTTGCCAGGGCCACAGAAATCACTCCAGAGACTCTCATTCAGATGTAATATTGACATTATGAAAATACTATGTCAGATTTATGGAAATTGAATCAGTTTTTATTTGAACCAGCCTTTCGGAGAAGGGAGGACTCCTTATGTCAAACTAGCACTCCCTCTGTAAACACTATTCTTTGTAGATTAGAATTTTGGATTGTGTTTTAAATGTGGTATTTTCTTAAGATAAAACCTATCAGATATAAGACAAGAGAATATCAGTACTTTGGCTAAAAGGAGAAAATAATTTTCACAAGACATGTTCAATTGGAATAGAAGGGTGGTGGTTTATGGAGCCATGTACAAGGTCACAGGCTGAAATTTATGCTTTTGTGTACTGCCTGGGACCACAAGTGTGCTTCTAAACAACAAGAAGAGAAAAATGTTACTATGTTTTAGATCTTTCTAACCATTATATCATTAAAAAGTCATTTCTAAGTTGCAAGTGATTTTAATGCTAATATTCTTATATTCATGTGTATTATTTTTTAACTATTAGAGAGGAATTAAAAAAGATATGGTACAAGATGTTCTGAATCTGGAAGAGTACAAGGCAGTGGAGTAAGGGAGTCAGCTGCAGAATCTCCAATGACTGTGGGCACGAGTAATCAGAAATAAGAGATCCTTGGGCTGGCCAACTTGCGCAGTGGTTAAGAGCTGGCTTGGGAAGCCAGCGGACCCGGTTCGGTCCCACTTATGAGGGCCAGTGACACTGCCATAAAAAAAAAATAATAAGAGATCCATGAAGTCATGACAGATCTCCTTCCTCAGCCCTCAATCCTTTTCCTGGATAATATTGGGTTGTCAGAAAAGTCATGACATATTTTGTCTATATTTTTCAAAAGTCATTTATTTGTATAAAAACAAAGATCAATCAGTGATACACTGCCCAT
Organism: Aselliscus stoliczkanus; assembly: GCA_033961575.1. Taxonomy (NCBI): domain Eukaryota; kingdom Metazoa; phylum Chordata; class Mammalia; order Chiroptera; family Hipposideridae; genus Aselliscus; species Aselliscus stoliczkanus. The sequence goes on along the minus strand of CM066737.1, from coordinate 54,029,456 downwards.
TCTGTTCGATAACAGTTTGCCATCTTTCAGTGAGCTTCATAACACCTCATTCATAGAAGGACCTGTCTTTATTTGCAAAAGACTGAACAAGGTGATTTACAGCCTCATCTGAATTGAACGTTATACCACGCAAGAAGTTTTGAAGAGAGCAAAACAAGTGGCAGTCTGACAGTGCAAGATCAAGCTCCAATAATTTTTGATGGGTGATCAAACTTGTGTGTGGTCTCACATTGTCGCAATGGAACACAACTCCTTTACAATTAAGCTCTGGACATTTCTGGATGATGTATTCGTTCAATCTGTCCAATTGCCGATAGTACATATTCAGATTGATTGTTTGGTTCCTTGGTAGGAGCTCAAAAAAACGACACCTTTAAAATCCCACCACACTGGGCAAGCCGAGTGGCGTGGTGATTAAGAGCTGGCTTGGGGTGCCAGCAGCCCTGATTTGGATCCTACATCTGAGAACCAGTGACACTGCCCTCTAAAAAAAATAAATAAATAAAATCCCACCACACTGAGATCACAACCTTCCTATGATGAATGTCTGCTTTTAATGTTGTTTGAAGCGAATCATCACGTTGGGACCAAGACCATTTGCACACCACATTGTTATAAATAATCCACTTCTCATCACCAGTTATCAGTCACTTCAAAAAAGGATCGTTTTCCTCACGTTTAATGAGCATATTGCGGATGTTTATATGCATCAAATGAATTTCTTTGAGTTCATGCAGAACCCAAATATCGAGCTTGCTTATGTATCCCAGCTTCTTCAGGTGGTCGTGAACCCTTGAATGATGGATGTTCAATGTTTTTGCAATCTCTCGTGTCGTGTAATGTGGGTTTGACTCAATCAATGTCTTTCTTTGTCATCATCAACCTCGGTGGCCCTCCCTGACCAAGGAGCATCATTGAGATCAAAATCACCAGCACGAATTTCGTGAACCATCATTGGCACTGACATTCTTGTAGAACATTGTCACTGTAAATTTTATGCAACTTTTCACAAGCTTGACGTGTGTTCTTCCCTTTATGGACGTAAAACAGTAAAATATGGCAAAAATGCACAGTTTGGTCTTTCATCTTCAACTTGTTGTAAAATTTCCAAAATTCAACCAAATCACTCAATTTTTTTTAGAATGAAACTAGAACTGTCAGCTGTCAAATGACATAGCAACAACATAGATGCAAATGACTGCAGTATTTCCAAAAATGAACTAGTGCCATCAGTCGCACAACCCAATATAATCCACTCCCAGGAACTCAAGTGCCACCTCACAAAACAACATACTCCAGATTGTTCTCCTGAGTTCCCAGGCATGTACCTAGCTGCCTATTACATATATCCACCAGGTTGTCACACCTATACCTTGATCTCAAAGTTTTCAAAAGTAAAATCATTTCCTCCAACCTGCTCCCTCTGCTTCATTCCACAGCTCAGACTCAACATTGTCCACTGAGACTCCCATGCCAGACACATGAGAGTCATCCTAGGGACTTCCTTCATTCTCATTCCCACATCCCATGAGTCATGATTCCCTATGAATACTACATCCTAAATACCTCTCAAAACTCCGTTTCTCTCCCTTTCTATTGTCACTGCCTCAGTTCATAGCCTGCATTACTTCACCAGTTCCTAGCAGGTTACACTTCCTCCAATCTCTCCCGTCCCAACCCTACTGCGTCTATCTCTCTATCTAATCTCCACATTGTCAACAGAGTCCTTTTTCTTCAAAAGTCACTAAAGCTAGTAGAAATTCAATTATCAGATGGCCACACTTAGACCTTGCCCACCAGATGTAGCAGCTCATTTGGGACTCTGACTTGCTGGTTAAAGTCCCCAAAAAGAAAAAAAAAACTATTTACAGACCACACCCAAAAAAACTGTTTGCATCTCTCAGAAAGCATCTTTCTGTGCCCTGTATTGCAAAAGCAGAGCACTCTCAGCTACTCATTAATCCCAGTATTAACCCCAGGATGATAGTTTCAAAGCTGATACTCAAAACCAATGCCAAAAGGAACACAGTGAAAAGTGATAAGAATGGAACTGTGAATGACTGCTTTGGCTTTCAGATCCTTCATCCATAACAAAAGAGAAACAGGAATGTCAGAGCTGGAGGGGTCCAGGTTTGTGCCAGGAAACGTGTCCTTTCAGCAGGCATAATGAAGACCAGGGACAAAAGGGCCAAGAGGGAGCAGGACAAAGATTCTTCTCCCCACCAGGGACATACAGTGCTGGGATCATCAGCTTTTTTGAGGGAAAGGTGCATACAGTCCAATCCTGGGTGAGCCTCTCTATCAGGTGCTGTAGAAATTATACATGCATTGGCTTGGAGAAGATAGTGTCAAAGGTAGTTTCCAACCAGACATCTGTCTGCTCAGTGGTAACCAGTCCTGCCCTCTGGTTACTAAAATCCCCTGTGCCACCTCCTGGGCCACAGGACTCCCAAAGAGGATGCATAAGGAATGAAGGATGCTGGAATCAAAGATTTCATTGTCCAGTATTCACTATGTACTCAGCTGTGTGCTGCAAAGAAGCAGTGGGAGCAAACAGCACAGAACTCAGTCAGGAGACCTTGAGTTCGACCTTGCTTCTGTCAGTTTCTAGCTCCAGTGGTAGTTGTAGCAGTACTAGTAGTAGTAGTAGCAGCAGCAACAGCAACTCCACTTATTGAGTATTTACCATGTGCAGAGAGTGAGGTGAAGAAGCTAATTCCTGACACTGACTGTTCCAGAACTACATTAAGGATGTGCGTATGTTAAAGTGAAGAGTCGGGGTTGGGGGAATGTGGGTTAGTTTGAGATAAACCTAGACTTCAGTCTGTGGTGGGACTTGGAAGCCAGGTTAAATAGTGCAACTACCTTGAGAGCATTACAAAGCCACTGGGGGATTTTGGCAAGGCAGTGACTAGACAGAGGTTAACTGTGTTGTGACCTTGTTTTTTCTCAACCAAACATAGGCAATGCTCCTGAGTACCACACTCAGGACTGGGGTTTCAGAGGTGAATGTTAAGTATCAGTACTGAACCTAAGGGACCTTTCTAACTACCTGACACCAACTGCCCAGACTGAACAGGACAGGACATACCTCACAAATGGGATGGTCACAGGTGCATGTATCCTGCAGCAAGGCTGTGGAAAGCTTAGATCTCCCGATACTGAGGTCAGTCCATGCTCACGCCTGGTATCCCACACATAGTCTGCTCTCTCAGCTCTAAGCAGTCACTGCAGAATAAACAGGAAGAGGCTGTGTAGAAGGAAAACTTCCAAGCCTGTGCCCTCTGGCGGCACACTCAGAAAACAGCACAGTTTATTTTGGGCTGCATCTGATTCACCTGAGCATTGATAATCCATGGGTACTGCAGAGTCTGTTGTGGACATATGAGAAGAGCAACCCTCCCCCTGAACACTCCCCTGTTCTGGGCTCTGGAGTCACAGGCACCAGATGTGTACCAGGGTTTAAGATCCATTCTATTCCTGGTCATAGGACTATGAAAGCCTAACTTAGAAGTTTGTTGAACTTTGGATCATTAATGTGGCTGCTAGATGTGGACACACTAAAGAATTCTGCCTCACTTCTGTTATCACCTTGCACTCCATTTTCATTTTCTAGGTCTCTGTTTTGCTCCCCTCATACTACCAACTCTAGCAAATATCTAGTAAGAAGATGGTATAGATGAAAAGACATAAGACTGATATCAGGAAGATATGTTGGATGTGTTGCTAATCCTATTAATTCTTTGCAAAGCATCTTCTTCAAGAGTTCAAATCACTAAATTATATCTACCTGAAAAATGACACCACCATCTGATATTTTTTTCTGGTACTCCTTTCTGGGCCATCTTAACACTTCTTACTAAACAAGACTATTTATATCCTTTTCTTTTAGATGCCTGGATGAGCCATGAATTCTCATAAAGACATTTTTACTGACAGGGATTCTTGGATGAGAATCGTTGGGGAACTTTTATATTAGAGACTTCTGCAAGAGAAATTAACGTTTTTTTTGAGGGCAGTGTCACTCGCCCTCCTATGTGGGACCTGAACTGGGGCCACTGGCTTCCCAAGCCAGTGCTTAACCACCATGCCACTTGGCCGGCCCAAGAAATTAACTTTTAGTAAATCCTAGTAATAGGCAGCAGAATAGCTGCCTCTTCAGAATATATGAAAAAATAAAGGCTTTGAGATAGAATACATGATTTACAAAATGTTACATAGTCAATAAGTTGTAAGAGCCAGAGTACAAATTAATTTTAGGCTGCATTCATATTGTTCCAGCGTGGTAGTGAAGAACGAGAAGATTTCCTGCAAGGAAAGGGAGAAGCTGTTGCTAATATCCTTACAACTCTAGGCCCCTCTTTTTTAGATTTTTTTCCCCTACAAATGGAAGAAATGATTCCTCAAGGATACAGGATTTCATCTAGTTGGAAGCTGAGACTGTCATTTGGTCATTTGGGACTTCTCACTTTTGATGAAGCAAAACATGGGGATTTAAGTGGAGTAGATTATATTTTCATGGAGTTCCCGCCACACAATGGAGGCTAGAATAAATGTGGATGGAACTCATGGCATGTTTTAGGTTACTTTCTTTTTTTTTTTGAGGGCAGTGTCACTGGACCTCATATGTGGGACCTGAACAGGAGCCAGCGTTTAATCACCGCGCCACTCGGCCAGCCCTAAGATACTTTCTTATACCACTATGACCAGTGTTAAAAGTTAATTTTAAAAAATGATGTCACTGCGGGCCGGCCGAGTGGCGCGGTGGTTAAGCACTGGCTTGGGAAGCCAGCGGCCCCGGTTCCGGTCCCACATGTGAGGGCCAGTGACACTGCCCTCAAAAAAAAAAAAATGATGTCACTGAAAATGACGTATTGGGAGCTCCAGGAATGTATTCCTGCGCTGAAGCAAACATTAAGAACACCAAACCTGTCAGAATCAATTTTTTTGAAACTTCGGATTCTAATAATAATAATAATAATAATAATAATAATAATAATTAACAACCCGAAGGCTGCTTAATGATGAAAGTTTTTAAATTTCAGGACGAGAGAGTTGTGTCATCCATATTCCACAGCATGGTGATGATGGTTGTGGGAATGGCAACCTCTGTTCTGGTGCAGCTTGCTGGTGCCAGAGTGGGAAATATGGACCTTTTTCTCAGAGAGTAGTAATTATGCATTTTGACTTTTCTGGTGGTTACTTGAAATATCAGCTCAGAGATTTGCCCCTTTTTTGACCCCATTAGAACTCTCTCAAGCCTCAAAGGCAGCATTGGCCAAAAATGTTTAAGAGTATTTATTACTCACAGTCACCTGAACAAGGGACTGTGTACAAGGCATTTGTTTTTGTTGTTATTGAGTTGTATGAGTTCTTTATACGTTTTGTTTGTTAACCCCTTATCCAATATATGGTTTGCAAATATTTTCTCTCATTCCGTAGACTGCCTTTTCATTTTATTGACTATCACTTTGGCTGTGAAGCTTTTTATTAACAGTTTGATGTCGTTCCACTTGTTCATTTTTCCTTTTGATGCTCGTGCTTTTGGTGTCATATTCAAAAAATCATTATCAAGATGAATATCAAAGAGTTTCTTCCCTCTTTTTTTTTCTAGGAGTTATATGGATTCAGATCTTATATTTAAGTCTTTAATACATTTCTAGTTAAATTTTGTGAGTGGTGCAAGATAGGGGTCTGATTTAATTTTTTTTTTTTTGAAATGTTGTTATCCAGTTTCCCTGATGCCATTTATTGAAGAAACTATCTTTCTTCATTGAGTATTCTTGGCTCCCTTGTCAAATATTAGTTGACTGTATATGCATGAATTTATTTCTGAGTTCCCAATTCTGTTTCATGGGTCTACATATCTATTTTTTATGCTAATACTGTACTGTTTTGATTACTAGAGCATTGTAGAATAGTTTGAAATCAGGAAGTGTGATGACTGCAGCTTTGTTCTTGTTTCTCAGGACCACTTTGGCTGTTTGGGGTATTTTGTGATTCCACACAAATTTTAGGATTTGCCATTCGAATTTTGATAGGAATTGTATTGAATCAATAGATGGCTTTAGTTACTATGGATATATTTTTTTAATGCCTGCTGTCTTTATTTATTTATTTTTTTAAAATTCTTTTATTGTGAAATAAATATTTATAAAAATTAGTTTCAGGTGTAACTATGGGCATTTTAATAATATTAATTCTTCCAGTCCATGAACACAGTATATCTTCCTACTTATTGGTATTTTCTTAAATTTCTTTTATCAAAGTCTTGCAGTTTGCAGTGTACAGGTCTTTCACTTCCTGTGTTAAATTTTCTCCTAAGTATTTTGTTGTTTATGATGCTATTGTAAATAGGATGGTTTTATTTCTTTTTCAGATATTTTGTTGTTAGTGTACAGAAAAACAACTGATCTTTGTATGTTGATTTTTGTAGCCTACAACTTTACTAAATTCATTGATCAGTTCTGACAATTTTTTTGGTGGAGTCTTTAGGATTTTCTATACATGAGATCACATCATCTGCAAATAATGACAATTTTACTTCTCTCTTTCCTATTTAGATGTATTTTATTTCTTTATCTTGCCTGATTACTCTAGCTAGCACTTCCAGTAGCATGTTGAAAAAGAGTTGTGAGAGTGGGGACCACTGTTTTGTGGAGAATGTTCCATGTGCATTCTAGGAGTATATGTACTCTGATACTATTGGACAGAATCCTTATCTATTAGGTCCATTGTTCTAAAGTATGGTTCAAGTCCAATGTTTCCTTCTTTATTTTCTGTCTGGGTGATCTATCAATTGTTGGAAGGGGGTTACTGAAGCCCCCTACTCTTATTGTATTTTTCTTTATTTCTCCCTTCATGTCTGTCAGTATTTGCTTACTATAGGCGCTCTGATGTTGTGTGCCTATATTTTTATAATTGCTATACTTTTTTGATGAATTGATCCCTTTATCATTATTTAATGACTTATTTGCTTCTTATTACAATTTTGAGCATAAAGTCTATTTCGTCTGATTAAGTATAGCTACTCCTACGCTCTTTTGGTTTCCACTTGCATGGAGTATCATTTTCCATCCCTTCACTTTGAATCTATGTTTGAAGTGAGTTTCTGTAGGCAGCAGGTAATTGGGTCTTGTTTTTATATCCATCCTACCACTATATGCCTCCTGACTGGAGGAGTCAATCCATTTACATTTAGAGCAATTATTTATATCTAAGGACTTACTAATGTCATGTTACTAATTGTTTTCTGGCTGTTTTGTAGTTCCATTGTTTCTTTTTTCTCTCTTCCTTTCTACCTTTGTGAATTGGTGCTTTTCGTTTTGGTATTCTCTGATTCCTTTCTCTTTATCATTTGTGAAGCAACTCTAGGTTTTTGCTTTGTGTTACCACAAGGCTTTTGTTTATAACAGTCGATTTTCAGGAGATAGCAACTTACTTCAATCACATACAAGTCGTTAACACACCAACATATTACAGAATCAGAGTTTTCTAGATCTGTATGTTACTTTTACCACTGTGTTATATATTTTAATATGTTTTCATGTTACTAATTAGCATCTTTTCATTTCAGCTTGAAGAATTCCTTTTAGCATTTTTTTGTAAGGCAAGTCTCACGGTGATGAACTCCCTCAGCTTTTGTTTGGGAAAGTCTTTATTTCTCTTACATTCCTGAAGGATAATTTTGACAGATTAGAGTATTCTTGGCTAAGTTTTTTTTTTTCTTTCAACACTTTTAATATTTCATTCTACTCTCTCCTGGCCTGCATGGTTTTCCCCGAGAAATCTGCTGACTCCCTACTGGGAGTTTCTTTGTATTTTACAATCCTTTTAACTCTTGCTGCTTTTAGGATTCTCTCTGTCTTTGATTTTTGACAGTTTTATTATAATGTGTCTTGAAGGAAATTGTTTTGAATTGAGATAATGTGGTGATCTATTACCTTCATAAGCCTGGACATACAAGTCTCAGCCCAGGTTTGGGAAGTTCTGAGCTATGATTTTTTTAAAATAAACTTTCTTTCCCCCATCTCCCTCTCTTCTCCATCTGGAACTCCAATGAGTCTGATATTTGTTCTTTTGATAGTATTCCATAGCTCACATAGGCTTTCTTCATTCTTTCATTCTTTTTTCTTTATTCTCTGGCTGAGATATTTCAAAGTTTCTAACTCACAGATTCAATATTCTGTTTGATATATTCTGCTATTGATGCTCTCTATTTCATTTTTTATCTCATTCATTGAATTCTTGAGCTCTAGAATCTCTGGTTCTTTTTTATTGTTATAATTGTTTATCTTTGTCAAGTTTGTCATTTTGTCCATGTAGTATTTTCCTGATTTCATTGAATTGTATTTTTGTGTTTTGTTGTCGCACATTGAGTTTCCTCAAAACAGGTATTTTAAGTTTTGGGGGTTTTTTAAAGATTTTTATTGGGGATTGGGGGAGGGGAACAGTGCTGGGGAATCGGGGAAGGGGAACAGACAAGTTGCTGTCTTTTTGTTCTTCAGTCTAGTTGTGGAGGACGTTGCTTCACTGGCCCATGTTGGTATCATCATTGCGCTCTTCCTGGATGAAGCAGATCGTTCACCGGCCTCTGGATGGTCGCTCACTGAGGCTATTGGCAGCTCACGCTGTCTGCCAGCCTCTCACACTGGCTGCCGGCCACTCACTGTAGCCTATGGCAGCCCCCTGAAGCAGGGGCTGCAGCCTACACCGTTCCGGGGGCTCGCACAGCCCAGCTCCAGGTGGAGCTGTTGTTAGCTGTAGAGGGCAGTGTCACTGGCCCTCATATGTGGAATCTGAACCAGGGCTGCTGGCATCCCAAAACCAACTCTTAACCACTGCGCCACTCAGCCGGCCCGAGTTGGGGTTTTTTTTTATCAGGTAATATTAGATTTCCATGTCTTCGGGTTTGTTCCTGAAAGATTATTGTGATCTTTTGGTAATGTCATGTTTCCTTGATTTTTCATGTACCTTGGAGTTTTGTGTTGCTGTTTTCACATTTGAAGTACCAACCACCTCCTCTAATATTTACTATCTGCCTTCAGGGAAGAAATACCTTTTATCAGTCCTGCTCTGGATTCTGAGGCTTTCTCAGATGTTGTATGGATACACCTGCTCTGTGCTTCTTGCTCCCTCTTGTGGCAGAATTTTTAAACTTATATGTCTTTTTTCGATTCTACAACACACCAAGCTGGCTGCTGATAGCTTCTCTTTTGTTTTCCCATAGGTGGTGCTATAGCTCAAGTTTGTGGGTTTTTTTTCCCTTGTAATCCATGGCCTGTTTTCTGAGCATACTCTTTGTCTACCAGATCTTGCTTTCGCTGCTACAGTTGAGGGTGTGCATAAGGAGCTGGCTTCAGAGTGGACAGGTGTGGCTTTGTCACTCAGGGCATAGGGAGTACTCACAGGTCAGGTGTGGGGGGGAAACCTTCAGTGAGGTTTTTCCAGTGACTCATGAGTAGGCCTCTTTTTAGAATTCAGAATATAGTCAGCAAGAATAGTGTCGTTTTAGTGCCATCTGATATTCTTGTCTTCCTTTTTCCTGATCTCCTCCCTCCCCTTAGTTATGTAGGTCCCAGTTCAGGACACTGGGTATTGTGGGAGAGAAACAAGTTTCTCCAGCGTTGTCCTGCACATCAGGAAAGATAGCACTCACTCACCACTCTCTGTTCCCCTCATGAGAGAGGTAACTGATGGCTAGTTCAGCCCCACTTTGAACCACCTTGGGGGAGGGGTAGTGCTGGCAAAGTTCCCCTAAACCTCTCCAATACATCCAGCTGTTATATTTTTGTTTGTTTGCTTGTTTAGGTTTTTTGTTTTATTTCTCCATCAGAGTGGTGAAACTTCTCTGGAAACTGGGTTACTACAAAGGATTTCTCCATTGGGGTCTCCCCAAGTCAGTGCCCTCCAGGTTCCCTGACAGCTGCCAAGAGGAGCTAAAGCTGTTTCGCAGGTTCCAACTGGTTCCACAACCCATTCTGTGGTCTGTCTGCCTATTATCCAGAGCACAGGATGGTGATACTCTTCCCAGTTCCCTTGGCATATGGTGAAGGATCCCACAGCTCCCACAGAGGCATTTTTGTGCAAGGGGGGATGCCAAATTTTAGTAATTAAAAGGGATGACATTCACAATAAAAGAATAAAAAAAGGGGTGACAAAAATGAGAGATATCTTATGCTGCTGTGATGCTGATATCATTTCCTTCCCATTCAACATTGTAATAGAAATTCTAGCTAGGGCAATTAGGGCAAGAAAAATTAATAAAATGTGTCCTAATTGGAAAAGAATATGTGAAGCTATCTTCATTCACAGATGACATGGTATATATAGAAAACCTTAAAGAAGCTCCAAAAGCAGTTAGGGCGAACAAATTTCAGCAAATTTGGAGGATGGAAGATAAATATACAAAAATCAGTTACATTTCTATACACTAGCAGTGAACAATCTGAAAATAACATTAAGAAAACAATTCCAAGGGGAAGAAGGCAGCGAGACGCGTGAGGTGCAGCCCGCACCCGCGGCTGCTGAGGCACGGTGAGTGTTGCCCCGGCTCGCTCCCTGCGGCCCGCGGCCCACCTAGAGTTCAGCAAGAGCGCGTTGGTTTGCGGTCTGAGGCAGAAACCTCAGGCCGGGCAAGTGCGGGAGGAGAGAGAGGAGACGACTGTGCAGAGGTACGAGCTGCACCCGCGTTCCCCAGGAAGCAGGGTGCAGAGCCCCGCAGCGACAGGGCAAGATCAGTCCCTGCACCCTCCCGGTTCAGGGATCAGTCTCTGTGCCCACCGGGTCCCGCGGAGCGCAGAAGCCTGAAACCCGGGAGCAGGGGAAAACAGAGGACTCGCCCGCGGAGAAGCAGCGCGCGCTGGGCGGAGACGCAGGTCCTGGAGAGACGGAGCGGGGATCGGAGCCGCGTGGAAAGGTGCGCGCAGTCCCCTGAACCCGGGCGGCAGTCCCTCCAGGAGCGCAGCAGGAGAACGGCGCGGGCGCACGCCGGCTCCAAGGCAGAAGCCTTAAACCCGGGAGCAGGGGGAAACACAGGACTCGCCCGCGGAGACGCAGCGCGCCGGCCGGAGTCACAGATCCCGGAGAGACAGAGCGGGGATCGGAGCCACGCGGCACGGTGCGCGCAGTCCCCTAAATCCCGGCAGACCATTTGGGAGAACAGCAGGAGATCCGCGCGGGCGCGCCAGCTCCGAGGCAGAAGCCTGAAACCCGGGAGCAGGGGAAAAAGAGGACTCGCTCGGACAAGCAGTGCGCCGGGTGGAGACGCAGGTCCCCGAGAGACGCGGAGCGGGGATCTTGGCCACACGGTAGGGTGCGCGCAATTCCCTAAATCCCGGCAGACCCTTTGGGAGAGCAGCAGGAACTCCGCTGGAGCATAAGAGGCAAAGGCCTTAGCTTGAAACAGTGTTGGAACTGTGGCTTTGTTTATTTTTATGTTGTTTTTTTTTTTCCCTTTTTCTACTCTTGAACAGAAAGCAAAAAAAAAAACAACCCAATAACTCACCCACTCCCACAAACTTTGTCCCCTGCCAAGACAGTCTTAAACTGACTCCTGAAGGGAGCAATAGGGGCAGACTAGGAAGACATCCTTACCTGCAGGGGGTTGAGAATTTCCACCCAGTAAAGGCAGCAGAGTGAGACTACCCACCCCGCCCCCACCTTTAGGCAAGGCTTGGGAGGCAGGGCAGGTTCATCTGCTGAGGCACTAATTAACAGATGCTTAGCAGCAGGCTTTTGGTAGTGAGGAATTCTTTAATTCTCCACGGCTGTCAACCCAAAGGGTGCCCAGAGACACTCATTGAGCCTTTGGGGGTGCAGCCTGCCTTGGGACAGGCAAAAGCAAAAAGGCAGTGACTTTGTAAAAACCACCAATCCACGTCACAACCACACTCAAGTACAGCAAACCTGCAGTGCCAGGATCACGCTAGGCATCAGGTGGCCTACTGTTCCCACAAGACGAACAGGAATTTTTGTACAGCAGACAAACTGAAGAGAGCTTGGTGGACTTTAGCCTAGACCAGCACGGGTATTTTTGGTTTGTTTGGTTTTATTCTGTTTTGTTTTCCCTTTATTGGCTGCTTATCTTGGTTGTTTTTGGTTTTTATTTCTATTTCATTATAATCATATTGTAGTTTTTAATATAGGCATATATATATAGGTGTATATAGGTGAATATATGTCCATATATATGGGTGTGTAGACAAATATATATATATATTTTTTTCCTTTTTTCTTTTTCTTTTTCTTTCTTTTCTTTTTCTTTTTTCCCCACCCTCACTTTCTCTCTTATTTTATTCATTCTTCTCACTGCTATACTTTTCCTCTTTTCCTTTTTTCTACAAATTTTATTTTTTAAATTTTTCTTACTTTTTTATTATTATTTTAGTTTATTTTTATTTTTTATTTTTTAGGTATAGCTAATCGGTTTCTCATGTTTATTCTATTTTTTATTTTAGGATATTGTATTTTATTTTGTTTCTTCTTCTGTTATTATTGAGTATGTGGTTTTTGTTTTGTTTCTGTTTGTTTTCTTCATTAGTATGATTGATATTTCTGTACAAGTTGACTGTAGTTTGATGGTTGGTTGTTTTTAATTGTGCGAGCATTTGGTTTCCTTTGGTGGCTGCGGAGGTTGTTCTTGTTGATCTGTTATGCTCTAAAATCACTCTGCAGCAGTGGGTCCAAACAAACAGACACAAGAATCATCATACCTGGAGGCCAACTTTAGATAAAACCAGAGCATTTCTGGGTTTGACATACAAGAGTCACACCCAAAAAGAAGTTACTACAGGTACTAAGACCCATAGGGTCCAAGTTTCATCAGAGGGGTCAATCCTCTCACAGCAGCTCATAAACTGCAGAAGCTGCTGATCCTCACAGCTAATCAATCTGGGAGTCAATCCCACCTACTGACAAACCAAAAGTAATCAAAACTAATACTTCAACAAGTGAGGACACACGACACAAGGAACACCTCAGATACAAGCACAGGAGAATAGGGAGACTGAGTAATTCAAATATAAACGACACACACCATATAAGTTTACCCAGAAAAGACTGAGAAATCTGGGGGATCTATCTGTTATATTGAAGCAAACACAAAGAGTAAGCCAGAATGGGGAGACAAAGAAACACAACACAAATAAAAGAACAGAAGAAACTTCCTGAATCAGTGGAAATAGAGGAAATAGAGGTAACCAACCTATCGGAGACAGAGTTCAGAACACTGATTATTAGAATGTTCAAGGAAATTAATGAAAATATAAAGAAGGATAGAGAAATCATGAAAAGCAACCAGCTAGAACTTAAGAACACAATTACTGAATTAAATAACAAACTTGATGGAATCACTAGCAGACTGGATGAAGCAGAAAATCGAATCAGTGACTTAGAAGACAAAATAGCAGAGATCACCCATGCGGTACAACAAAAAGAAAAAAGAATGAAAAACATGGAAAATAGTTTAAGAGAGCTGGGGGACAACATCAGACGCAATAACCCACGGCTCATTGGAGTACCAGAAGGAGAAGAGAGGGAGCAAGGGATTGAGAATATATTTGAAGTAATAATGTCTGAAAACTTCCCTAACCTGGCAAAGGACATTGAAATACAAGCCCAGGAAGTGCAGAGAGTTCCAAACAGGATGATTCCAAACAGGCCCACTCCAAGACACATTATAGTGAAAATGGCAAGGGTTAAGGACAAAGACAGAATCCTTAAAGCAGCAAGGGAAAGGCAGCAAGTTACTTACAAGGGTACCCCCATAAGATTATCAGCTGACTTTTCTACAGAAACTTTGCAGGCCAGAAGAGAGTGGAAGGAGGTTTTCAAAGTGATGAAAAATAAAGGCCTACAACCAAGATTGCTGTATCCAGCAAGGTTATCATTTATAATCGAAGGCGAGATAAGGAGCTCTGCAGAAAAAAATAAGTTAAGGGAATTCATTACCACCAAGCCAGCTTTGCAGGAAATGCTAAAAGGGCTTCTTTAAGTAGAAGAGAAAAACAACCTATGAAAGACTATGAACACAAATAAGAAAATGGCAATAAATACACACCTATCAATAATCACATTAAATGTAAATGGATTAAATGCTCCAATAAAAAGACATAGGGTGGCTGAATGGATAAGAAAGCAAGACCCCAGTATATGCTGTATACAAGAGACTCACCTCAGATCCAAAGACTCATACAGGCTGAAAGTAAAGGGATGGAGTAAAATATTTCATGCAAATGGTACTGAGAAAAAAGCTGGAGTAGCGATACTTATATCAGATAAAATGGACTTTAAATTGAAGAATATAACAAAGGACAAAGAAGGACACTTCATAGTAATGAAGGGATCGATCCAACAAGAGGACATAACTCTAGTAAACATCTATGCACCTAACATAGGAGCCCCTAAATATATAAAACAGATATTGTCAGACATAAAGACAGAGATCAACAGTAACACTATCATAGTAGGGGACTTCAACACCCCGATGTCACTAATGGACAGATCCTCCAGACAGAAAATCAATGTGGAAACAGCGACCTTAAATGACACATTAGACCAGCTGGATTTAACAGACATTTTCAGAGCATTTCATCCCAAAGCTACAGAATATACGTTCTTTTCAAGTGCACATGGAACATTTTCTAAGATAGACCACATGTTAGGCCACAAAACAAGTCTCAATAAATTTAAGAAGATTGAAATCATTTCAGCTGTATTCTCTGACCACAATGCTATGAAACTAGAAATCAATTATAAGAAGAAATCCGGGAAGCTGACAAATAAATGGAGGCTAAACAATATGCTATTAAATAGTGAGTGGGTCACAAATGAGATCAAGGAGGAAATCAAAAGATACCTCGAGACAAACGAAAATGAAAACACCACGACCCAAAATCTCTGGGATGCTGCGAAAGCAGTCCTAAGAGGTTAGTTTATAGCAGTGCAGGCCTACCTAAAGAAGGAAGAAAAATCTCAAATCAACAGGTTATCCTTACACCTAAGGGAACTGGAAAAAGAACAGCAAAAGAGGCCCAAGGGGAGTACAAGAAAGGAGATAATAAAGACCAGAGCAGAAATAAACAATATAGAGAACAGAAAAACAATTCAAAAGATCAATGAAACCAAGAGCTGGTTTCTTGAGAAGATAAACAAAATTGACAAACCTCTAGCCAGGCTCATCAAAAAAAAAAAAAGAGAGAGGACTCAAATTAGCAAAATCAGGAATGAAAGACTGCAAAAGACTACACACATCACAGAAATACAAAAAATTCTAAGAAATTACTATGAGCAACTATATGCCAACAAATTTGACAATCTGGATGAAATGGATAATTTTCTAGAAGCATACAACCTTCCAAAGCTAACGCAAGAAGAAACAGAAAATCTAAATACCCTGATTACTACCAAGGAAATTGAATCAGTAATTGACAAGCTCCCAAAAACAAAAGCCCTGGACCAGACGGCTTCACAAGTGAATTTTATCAAACATTCAAAAAGAACTATCACCTATTCTTCTCAAACTATTCCAAAAAATCCAGAAGGAGGGAAGGCTCCCAAACTCTTTTTATGAAGCCTCTATCACCCTGATTCCAAAACCAGATAAAGACATCACAAAAAAGGAAAACTACAGGCCAATCTCCCTGATGAATATAGATGCAAAAATTCTCAATAAAATATTAGCAAACAGAATTCAGCAATATATTAAGAAGATCATACATCATGATCAAGTGGGATTCATCCCTAGTGCGCAAGGCTGGTTCAACATCCGTAAATCAATTAATGTGATACACCACATCAACAAAATGAAGGATAAAGATCACATGGTCATTTCAATAGATGCAGAAAAAGCATTTGACAAAATCCAACAGCCATTTATGTTAAAAACCCTTAGCAAAGTGGGAATACAGGGATCATATCTCAACATAATAAAAGCCATATATGATAAACCTACAGCTAACATCATACTCAATGGGGAAAAGCTAAAACCATTCCCCTTAAGATCAGGAACAAGACAAGGCTGTCCACTTTCTCCTCTTTTATTCAACATAGTGCTGGAAGTTCTAGCCACAGCAATCAGACAACAAAAAGAAATAAAAGGCATCCAAATTGGCAAGGAAGAAGTAAAATTGTCACTATATGCAGATGACATGATACTGTATATAGAGAACCCCAAAGACTCCATCAAAAAACTATTGGAACTGATAGACGAATTCAGTAAAGTAGCAGGATATAAAATCAATGTTCAGAAATCAGTGGCATTTGCATATACCAATAATAAACTAATGGAAAGCGAAATTAAGAAAACTGTCCCATTTACAATTGCGTCAAGAACTATAAAATACCTAGGAATAAATTTAACCAAAGAAGTGAAAGATCTGTACTCAGAAAATTATAAGACACTGAAGAAAGAAATCATAGAAGATACAAATAAATGGAAACACCTACCATGCTCATGGATAGGAAGAATTAATATAGTTAAAATGTCCATACTGCCTAAAGCAATATATAGATTCAATGCAATTCCTATCAAACTACCAAGGGCATTTTTCACAGAAATAGAAAATATAATCCTAAAGTTTATATGGAATCATAAAAGACCCAGAATAGCCTCGGCAATTCTAAGGAATAAAAACAAAGTCGGGGGGATCACGCTACCAGACATCAAAACCTACTACAAGGCCACAGTAATCAAGACAGTTTGGTATTGGCATAAAAACAGGCACATCGATCAGTGGAACAGAACAGAGAGCCCAGAAATAAATCCAAGCATTTACGGACAGTTAATCTATGACAAGGGAAGCAAGAATTTACACTGGAGTAAAGATAGTCTATTTAATAAATGGTGCTGGGAAAATTGGACTGACACATGCAAAAAAATGAAACTGGATCATCTCCTTACGCCTTATACAAGAACAAATTCAAAATGGATTAAAGACTTAAATGTAAGACCTGAAACCATAAAAATCCTAAATGAAAATATAGGGAGTACATTTGCAGACATTACCGAGCAATATTTTTACTGATACATCCCTACGGGCAAGGGAAGTAAAAGAAAAAATGAACATATGGGATTATATCAGACTTAAAAGTTTTTTCACAACAAAGGAAACCATTAATAAAACTAAAAGGAAGCCTACTGAATGGGAGAATATATTTGCCAACGATATATCTGATAAGGGGTTAATATCCAAAATTTATAAAACACTCATGAAACTCAACACCAAAAAAACAAACAACCCAATTAAAAAATGGGCAGAAGATATGAAGAGACATTTCTCTAAAGAGGACATACAGATGGCCAACAGGCATATGAAAAAAAGTTCAACCTCACTGGTCATTAGGGAAATGCAAATAAAAACCACCATGAGATACCACCTCACTCCAGTCAGAATGGCTATCATCAACAAATCAACAAACAACAAGTGCTGGCGGGGCTGTGGGGAAAAGGGGACCCTGCTGCACTGTTGGTGGGACTGCAGATTGGTGCAGCCACTATGGAAGTCAGTATGGAGGTATCTCAAAGAACTGGAAATAGAGCTACCTTTTGACCCAGCAATTCCACTCCTAGGTATTTATCCTGAAAAAACCAAGACACTTATTCAAAAAAGTTATGCACCCCGATGTTCATAGCAGCACAATTTACAATAGCTAAGACTTGGAAACAACCAAAATGCCCATCAGTAGATGACTGGATTAAGAAACTGTGGTATATTTATACAATGGAGTATTACTCCGCTATAAAGAAGAATGAAATCGTGCCATTTGCAATGATATGGATGGACCTAGAGACTATAATGTTGAGTGAAATAAGTCAGTCAGAGAAGGACAAATACCATATGATCTCACTTATATGTGGAATATGAAAAACTGTATGAATGAGCAAAGTAAACAGAAACTGTCTCATAGATATAGAGGAAAAATCAGGGTTGCTAATTTGGAGAGGAATGGGAATGAGGGAGAAGGGGAAGGGATTAGACAGCAAAAATAGGCAACTACAATATTGCTACTGGGATAGGAAAAACAGTTTGGGGAATATAATTAATAATGTTGTAAATATTCTGTGGAATGTCAGATGATCATAGGTCTTGTTAGGGAGACCATTTCATGGATGGAGTAGAGGTTTGATCACTGCACTGTATTACTAAAGTGGAGGTGGTATACCTACTGTAATTGAATATATATAGATAGTCACGGGATGTGGATTATACTGTGGAAGAGAGTCAGAGGAAGAGTAATAGATATATATGATATGGGGGGTTGTGGGGTGGTGTATTGGGGGTGGGGGGTTTGTCACTTTGAGGGGTAAAATGTATAACTATTACACTGTGTTGTACACCTGAAACTAATTAAAAATAAAATAAAATAAAATTTAAAAAAAAAAAAAAAAAAAAAAAGAAGTGAAAGATCTGTACTCAGAAAATTATAAGACATTGAAGAAAGAAATCATAGAAGATACAAATAAATGGAAACACCTACCATGCTCATGGATAGGAAGAATTAATATAGTTAAAATGTCCATACTGCCTAAAGCAATATATAGATTCAATGCAATTCCTATCAAACTACCAAGGGCATTTTTCACAGAAATAGAAAATATAATCCTAAAGTTTATATGGAATCATAAAAGACCCAGAATAGCCTCGGCAATTCTGAGGAATAAAAACAAAGTTGGGGGGATCACGCTACCAGACATCAAAACCTACTACAAGGCCACAGTAATCAAGACAGTTTGGTATTGGCATAAAAACAGGCACATCGATCAGTGGAACAGAACAGAGAGCCCAGAAATAAATCCAAGCATTTACGGACAGTTAATCTATGACAAGGGAAGCAAGAATTTACACTGGAGTAAAGATAGTCTATTCAATAAATGGTGCTGGGAAAATTGGACTGACACATGCAAAAAATGAAACTGGATCATCTCCTTACGCCTTATACAAGAACAAATTCAAAATGGATTAAAGACTTAAATGTAAGACCTGAAACCATAAAAATCCTAAATGAAAATATAGGGAGTACATTTGCAGACATTACCTGGAGCAATATTTTTACTGATACATCCCTACGGGCAAGGGAAGTAAAAGAAAAAATGAACATATGGGATTATATCAGACTTAAAAGTTTTTTCACAACAAAGGAAACCATTAATAAAACAAAAAGGAAGCCTACTGAATGGGAGAATATATTTGCCAACGATATATCTGATAAGGGGTTAATATCCAAAATTTATAAAACACTCATGAAACTCAACACCAAAAAAACAAACAACTCAATTAAAAAATGGGCAGAAGATATGAAGAGACATTTCTCTAAAGAGGACATACAGATGGCCAACAGGCATATGAAAAAAGTTCAACCTCACTGGTCATTAGGGAAATGCAAATAAAAACCACCATGAGATACCACCTCACTCCAGTCAGAATGGCTATCATCAACAAATCAACAAACAACAAGTGCTGGCGGGGCTGTGGGGAAAAGGGGACCCTGCTGCACTGTTGGTGGGACTGCAGATTGGTGCAGCCACTATGGAAGTCAGTATGGAGGTATCTCAAAGAACTGGAAATAGAGCTACCTTTTGACCCAGCAATTCCACTCCTAGGTATTTATCCTGAAAAAACCAAGACACTTATTCAAAAAAAGTTATGCACCCCGATGTTCATAGCAGCACAATTTACAATAGCTAAGACTTGTAAACAACCAAAATGCCCGTCAGTAGATGACTGGATTAAGAAACTGTGGTATATTTATACAATGGAGTATTACTCCGCTATAAAGAAGAATGAAATCGTGCCATTTGCAATGATATGGATGGACCTAGAGACTATAATGTTGAGTGAAATAAGTCAGTCAGAGAAGGACAAATACCATATGATCTCACTTATATGTGGAATATGAAAAACTGTATGAATCAGCAAAGTAAACAGAAACTGTCTCATAGATATAGAGGAAAAATCAGGGTTGCTAATTTGGAGAGGAATGGGAATGAAGGAGAAGGGGAAGGGATTAGACAGCAAAAATAGGCAACTACAATATTGCTACTGGGATAGGAAAAACAGTTTGGGGAATATAATTAATAATGTTGTAAATATTCTGTGGAATGTCAGATGATCATAGGTCTTGTTAGGGAGACCATTTCATGGATGGAGTAGAGGTTTGATCACTGCACTGTATTACTAAAGTGGAGGTGGTATACCTACTGTAATTGAATATATATAGATAGTCACGGGATGTGGATTATACTGTGGAAGAGAGTCAGAGGAAGAGTAATAGATATATATGATATGGGGGGGTGTGGGGTGGTGTATTGGGGGTGGGGGGTTTGTCACTTTGAGGGGTAAAATGTATAACTATTGCACTGTGTTGTACACCTGAAACTATTGGGGGTGGGGGGGTTGTCACTTTGAGGGGTAAAATGTATAACTATTGCACTGTGTTGTACACCTGAAACTAATTAAAAAAAAAAAATTAAAAAAATAAATAAAAAAAAAAAAGAAAAAAAAAAGAAAACAATTCCATGCAAAATAACATCAAAGTAATAAAATAACTAGGAATAATTTAACCAAAGAAGTACAGCACTGTACACTGAAAACTACAAAACAATATTGACAGAAATTAAAGATCTAAATAGATGGAAATACATCCATGTTCATGTATTGTAAGACCTAATACTTTTAAGATGGCAATACTCCCCAAATTGCTCTATAGATTCAATGCAATTCCTATCAAAATTCCAACTGTCATTGTTTTTTGGTTTTTTGTTTTGTAGATATAGACAAGCTTATCCTAAAATCTATATGGCATGCAAGAGACTCCAAAAAGCTAAAACAATACTGAAAAACAAAGTTGGAGAATTCGGCCTTCTCGATTTCAAACTTTACTTCCAAGCTACAGTAATTAAGACAGTATGGTACTGACATAAGGTTAGACATATAGATCAATGAAACAGAACTGAGAGTCCTGCAATAAAATTGTACATTTATGATCAATTCATTTTCAAATAGAATGCCAAAAATGTCAATGTTGTCACCAAGGGTGTCAACGGGGAAAGAATTGTTGTTGAAATAAATGATTATGGACAAGTGGCTACTCACATGAAAAATAAAAAGTCTGGATGCCTACAACACACCATATAGCAAAAATAAATCAAAATTTATCAAAACCTAAATGCAAGAGCTAAAACTATGAAAATCTAAGTGAAACTAAGTGAAAGTCTTCATGGCCTAGGATTAGGCAATGTTTCTTTAAATATCACACAAAAAGCATAAGCAAGAAAAGAAAAAAAATAGAGCATACTCTTCATCAACACTGAAAACTATCATGCAACAGTAGACACTATCAAGAAAGCAGAAAGAAAACCTGCAGAATGGGAGAAAACATTTGCAGATCATGTATCTGATAAGCATTAGGGTAAAATTAACATCATAAAATGAATATTCTCTCATCTATTTTCTGGAGAGATTGTATGGAATTCCTATCAATTGTTCTTTAATTGTTTGGTAGAATTATACAGTGAAACCATCTATGCCTAAAGATTTTTTTCTGGGGCTTTTTAAAAATTACAAATGTAGGGGTGGCCGAGTGGCGCGGTGGTTAAGTGCTGGCTTGGGAAGCCAGAGGCCCTGGTTTGGGTCCCACATATGAGCGCCAGTGACACTGCCCTCAAAAAAAAAAATTACAAATGTAATTCCGTTAACAGTTACAGAATTACTGAAATGATTAATTTTATATTTAGTGAGTTGTAGTAGTTTGTATTTTTCAAGGAAGAGTTCTATTTCATGTATGTTTCACTTTTATGTGTGGAGTATTCTTATTATCCTTTTAATATCTGCAGGGTCTGTAGTTATATTCCCTATTTAATTCTGAAATTGGTAATTTTGTCTTCTCTCTTTTATCTTTGACAGTCTTGCAAGAGGCTTGTCAACTTTTTGGTCTATACAAAGAACCAGATTTTTTTAAATTTATTTATTTATTTTATTTTTTTAATTAGCTTCAGGTGTACAACAAAGTGCAATAGTTATACTTTTTACCCCTCAAAGTGACAAAACCCCTCCCCCAATTCTCCTCTCACTCCTCCCCCCCAATATCATACTATCTATTACAATTCCTTTGACTCCCTTCCACTGTATAATCCACATCCCATGACTATCTATATATTCAATTACAGTTGGCATACAATATTATACAACATCAATTTCAGGTATACAGCGCAATGATCAAGCCTCTACTCCATCCATGAAGGGGTCTCCCTAACAAAACATGTGACCATCTGACACCCCACAAAATTTTAACAACATTATATTCCCCGAACTGTCTTTCATATCCCTGTGACAATACTGTAGTTACCTATTTATGCTGTCTAATCCTTTCCCCTTGTCCCTCATCCCCACCCCCCCTCCCAACTAACAACCTTATTTTTCCTCTATATCTATGAGACTGTTTCTGTTTCTTTTGCTCATTCATTCAGTTTTTCAAATTCCTCATATAAGTGAGATCATATGGTATTTGTCTTTCTCCGACTGACTTATTTCACTCAACATAATAGTTTCTACGTCCATCCATATCATTGCAAATGGTACAATTTCATTCTTCTTTATAGCGGAGTAATACTCCATTGTATAAATATACCACAGCTTCTTAATCCAGTCATCTACCGATGGGCATTTCGGTTGTTTCCAAGTCTTGGCTATTGCAAATAGCGCTGCAATAAACATAGGGGTGCATATATTTTTTTGAATTAGCGTCTTGGATACCTCTGGGTAGATTCCCAAGAGTAGAATTGCTGGGTCATACGGCAGTTCCATTTCCAGTGTTTTGAGATACCTCCATACTGATTTCCATAATGGCTGCACCAACTTTCAGTCCCACCAACAGTGCACCAGCGTTTCCTTTTCTCCACACCCTCGCCAGCACTTGTTGTTTGTTGATTTGTTGATGATAGACATTCTGACTGGAGTGAGGTGGTATCTCATTGTCAAAGAACCAGATTTTTGATCATTGATTTGATTTATTGTTTTTCTATTTTCAATTTCATTGATTTCTACTTTTATCTTAATTATTTTCTTCCTTATGCTTGTGTTGGGTTTATTTTTCCTTTATGTGTTTTTGTTTCTTGTGGTGGGAACTTAGATGATTGATTTGATAGTTTCCCTTTCATAATGTGTGCATTTTGCATATAAATTTTCCTCTTCAGCGCTGTCCTAATTGTGTCCCACAAGTTTTGATATGTAGTGTTTACATTTTAATTTATTTCACTGATCTTTTATTTCGCTGGAAAGTTGCTGTTTGACCCATGGGTTATTTAGAAATGTGTTGTTTAGTTTTACAAAATTTGAGATTTTCCTATTATCCTTCCTTTATTGATTTATAGTTTGATTTTGTTGTGGTTGGAGAAGACACTCTGTATGATTTCAATTCTTTTAATTTTGTTGAGGTTTGTTTTATGGCCCAGAAAACAGCCTGTCTTGATATATGTCCTATGATCACTTCAAAACAATATGTATTCTATTGTTGTTCAGTGGGGTATTCTATAACTGTTGACTTGATTCTGTTGATTGGTGGTGTTCTTGAGATTTTGCTGCTTTTCTGTCCAGTTTTTTAATCAATTGGTGAGAGACAGGTATTGAAATACCCTACCATAATAGTAGATCTGTCTGTTTCTCCTATTTGTTCTTGCCTCATATATTTGACGGTTTTGTTGTTTAACACATATTCACTTAGGATTGTTATATGCTTTTCATATATTGACCCTTTTATCATTATATAATGTCCCTCTCTTGTGTCTTCTAGTATTCTTTGGTTCTAAAGTTTGTTCTGTCTCATATCAATGTAGGCACTCCTGCGTTCTTTTGATTAATGTTTGTATGATGTATTTTTTCCTACTCTTTTGCTTTCCACCTACCCATATCATTAAATGTGAAATGAGTTTCTCATAGACAGCACACATTTTGGTCATGTTTTTAATCCACTCTGCCAATCTCTGTTTTAATTGGTATATTAGATCATTTTTGTCCAGCAGGGATGAAAATTTTAGGCTCCTTACATGGCCTTCTCTGGTACCAACCCAGTGGGAGAGTTAGGGTGCCTCATTAAAACCTCAGGAGAGTGACAATCTAGGTGTTGTACTCTACATTTGCTTGCATTGGTGAATGTGGTGCCACAATATTTTCCATGGTGTTTGGTTAGAGTACAGAAGTTATTGTGTAAAATTTTGTCTTTCTAGGCTGTCCTTTTCCTGGTATTTTGGCTTCCATTGGAGCTTTTTTGTCTGCACGTGTTGAAGTTTCTGGGTTGCTGGATTCTTCACCTCTATGTCTGGAATATATAAGGTAAAAACAAAACACCAGCATCATCTTCAGGTCTTGTGGTCTCTACTCGATCTGTTTTATCTCTACCTTTCAGAGTCTCCTTGTGTGGGTTTTATGTATAATGTTCAGGGGTTTTAGTTGTACCTAGTGAAAAGAATAGGAAAAATCACATCTACAGCTTTGCAGAAGTGGAAAGATAGCTGGAGATGCTCAGAAAGCAGCTGGATATATGAACAAGAAGTTCAAGGCAGGATTTTGGCAGGAGATATGAATCTGGGGAGTCACCAGAAGATAAATGACATGTAAAGCATAGTGTCAGATGAGATCATATAGGGAATTACTATAAGTGGAAAAGAGAAGATTACTATACTGAGTTACGTCAATGTTTAGAAGTTGAGGATATGAGGAGGATCCAGCAAGGGAGATGAAGAAAGAACAATCACAAAGGTAGGAGGAAACCTAGGAGAATATGGTTTCCATAAGTTAGGTGAAGATAGTATTTCAGGAAGCAGAGTGTGATCAACTGTGTCCACCTCTTCTGAAAGATCAAGTAACCAGTGTAATGAGAATGGACTATGGGTTGTAGAAACATAGACACTTATTTGGTGACTAATTATACAGCCATTTAGTGAATCCTTTACTTTATTATTTTTGTCAGGTGTACCTCCTAAGGATTAGTACTAGTCAGAAGATTATAAAAAACCATCCATCCAACAACTCGCTCCTATTTTCAGGATCTCTAACAACCATTTGTCTAGTCTTTACTTAAGCACTTAGCAGTGGCAGTTAGCTCACAACTTGATAAAACAGTCATTTTCATTTCCGGAGAAGCCCTAATAACTCCTTGTATTGAATATATGTACACTTTTAATTTCTACTCATCATTCATATTTCTGTTTTTGTGGTCACACAAGATAAAGAAATGCTGCCAGGTATTCAGAAGATATTTCTGACATTTTGGGAAAAGAAAAATTTGCATTGCTTAACTTCTATCATATTGGAGCCTACTCAAGGGTGGCAGCTGCAAGTATACATCTCCACAGGCAGGTACTACCCAAGTTCAGAAGTACCCTGCTTTGGTCTTATCTCACCACTATATCTCTCATTACACACAGTAAAATAAAGCCCTTCTAAATGCATATGATCACTGAGCAATGTTTCCTACTCCCACTTCTTCCCACTAGATCTTCTCCATGCCACAGTTATATCATTGATTGTCACTCATCTTCCCTACACTTCATCTGTCATCAAGCAGTTGGCAGTCCATGCTCTGAACCCTCTAGAGGCCTGATGTTTACAATTTCATGTTTAGTTTACCTGGTCTTCAAGTCCTTACCTTAAGTGCACAGGTGCAATGACCCAGCCACTGTTGAGATGCCCAACCAGTAGCCCCTAAATCCGATGCTACCCCAAATACCAATCCATATTCTAACATCAACTCACCATAACACACATAACCAACTCACCTCAGGACATAATGCCAGAAAAAGTAGCCACCCCAGTCTAAAATAATGTTGCTATAAGCTTATTCTAGAGGGCATGAAAATAACTCCATCCCAGTTACTAAGATTACCTGCCATATGCGAATGACAGAAAAATCCAAAAAGAGTAAAACAGGTACAGAGGTCAAGACAACTTTAGTGGATAAAGTCACTGGCTGGCTGATTTCCTACACATTCGGAGAACCTTCTTCAAAGGAATTACTAAAGTCACTCCTGCACTCAGCCTGGAGTGGAGACCAACTCACTTTGACCTCAATGAACAGTAGACAACAATTTCTTTGATTATCTGTGTTGCAGCATGATTACAATGTCATATGCATTTCTGTTGTTTGCATAACTGGTTCCAAGATAGGGGAACAGACTTTAAAATCTGAAGTGGTTCTATGCAGAGAGAAGCAACATCCATATGCAATCAACCCCTTGCTCTTACTTTACCACTCTTCTCCCTATTATTAGCTTCTTTAAAAAATAAAGCCTTTCAACAACACACCCTCAATTATGTACCTTTTCCTGCCTTCCGGGACTGGAAGATACTTTTCAGTGAATATTTTTACTTTCTCAACCCATTCCTTAAACTTGGTCAGTTACTATTCGTGTTCTATCCTGTATTCCAAGCCCCATTTCTATTATAGAAATGGTGGTCACTCATCCCCTCCAGACCTATATGTTATTAGTCAGTTGAAGTCTATAGTTCTGAACAAATTAGAGGCTCCAACTTGGCTACCTCATTTTTGTTTAACCCAAGCAGCAGCCTCTCCAAGAGAGCATTAACCTCGGAGCAGGACCTATGCATTGCCTTCACATTCCAGTTTTCCCAAACCACCCAACATTCCCTTCTTCCCCACATGCTGCTGCATTCCCATATTCTAACATCAAATGCATTTTTAGAGAATTTAGGAAATTTTTTGGTAGTTTCTATTGGATTGTCAGAAAAGTCATGACGTATTTTTTCTATGTTTTTCATTGCAAAAATGTGTCATGATTTTTCTGACAACCCAATATATCATCAGTTTTTGTGCCTCTGGCTTTCTCATAGTTAGTTATAGTTATCATTATTGCTATCATCATTGTAGTGACTATTATAGTTACCTATAGTTGTAGTCAAAGTTATGGTTATAGTTATGATTAGGCTGATTATAGTTTTCTACAGTTACTTGTAGTTAATATAGCTAGTTGTAGTTATTAACTTGTTGTGGGTTATAGTTATAGTTAATTCCAGCCATAGGTAGTTACTGTTACTAACAATCCACTATAAGTATTTATGACTGCTGATTAACTAAGGACACCATTCATGACTGTTAACTAGTCAGACATGGCTACTAGATAGTTGTGGTAACTAGTTATGGCTGCTAACTAGTTGCATTTACTGATTGTAACCAAATACTAGCTGCTATTACTGATTGTGACTACTAAGTAATTGTGACCATTGGATATGGGTGTAGGTGGTTGTGGTAACAGGTGATAATTGGCTGTAGTTGTGGTTAGCTGTAGTTAGTTATAAGCATAGTTTTAATAGGTATAGTTGGTTATAGGTAGTTATAGAGTGTTAGAATTGTAGTTATTTGACCTAGAATGTAATAAACTCACAGACTTATTTTCAGTTTTTCCAAAGCTTTCATGATCAATGCCCACTGGACAATACTATTTTATTCAGTAATAATCAGTTGACTTTATTACTTACAGAGAACCTAAGCCATAATGTCTTTCAACACATGTTAGGTATGTTGGAGGGTGGTTATTATTTCTAAGTATTTATCGTTATAACTTATGCCTACTAACCAGCTGTGGTCACTTATGACTACAAGTTGTGGTTAGTAGTTATGGCTTCTAATTACTTGTCTTTGCTATTCATGGTTAGTTGTAATTATAGTTAGTTATAATTATGGTTGCTTATGGTTGTAGTTTATATATTAGTTGAAGTTGCTAATCTTGACTACTAACTAGTTATGGTTATTAGTTATGAAAACTTACTTGTTCTGTTACCGGTCATATCTACTAACTTACTGTCACTGATAGTTGGGGCTGCTGACTAGTTTTGGTTGTTATGTATGGTTAGTTGTAGTTATTTGGATAGCTGTGGTTCTTTCTTTTGTGGTTGATTATTATTCTTCATTAGTTGTGGCTACTACTTTTGTGTATTAACTAGTCACAGTTGCTAGTTGTGGTCACTACTATGTGTGTGGTTATTATATGGCTATTAACTAGCTGTTACTAGGTATGGTTAGTTTGTAATTCTGGATAGTTGTAGCTATGGTTTATTGTGCTTGTATTTGGGTAGGATTCCTGATTAGTTGTGGTTACTAATTATAACTATTAAGTAGTTGTAGTTACTAGTTGTGATTGCTACCCAGTTGCTATTACTATCATGAATACTAACTATAGGCATACCTTGTTTCATTGTGCTTCACTTTATTGCACTTCACAGATACTGCATTTTTTTTACAAATTCAAGATTAATGGCAACCCTGTGTCAAGGAAATCTTTCAGCTCCATTTTTCCAACAGTCTTTGTTTCACAGTTTGGTAATTTTCACAGTATTTCAAACTTTTTCATTATTATTGTATTTGCTATGGTGATCTGTGATGTTACTATTGTAATTATTTGGAGGCACCATGAGCCACATCCACATAAGATGAATAAATGTGTGTGTTCTTATCACTCCACTGACTGTTCCTCCATCTCTCTCCCTCTCCTCAGACCTGCCTATTCCCTGAGACATAACAATATTGAAATAAGTCAAATTAATAACCCTTAAATGGCCTCTAAGTGTTCAAATGAAAGAGTAACACGTCTCTCATTTTATATCAAAAGCTAGAAATGATTAAGCTTAGCGAGGAAGGCATGTTGAAAGCCGAGATAGGCTAAAAGTGAAGACTCTTGCTTTTATCCAAGTTGCAAATCCAAAGGAAAAGTTCTTGAAGGAAATTAAAAGTGCAACTCCAGTGACACATGAATTGTAAAAAAGTAAAACAGGGCTGGCTGAGTGGTGCGGTGGTTAAGAGCTGGCTTGGAAAGCCAGCGGCCCTGGTTCGGGTCCCACATTTGAGGGCCAGTGATACTGCCCTAAAAAAAAACAAAACCAAAAAGCAAAACAGCCTTATTGAAAATTTTAGTGGTCTAGTTAGAGGATCAAACCAGCCACCACATTCCCTTAAGCCAAAGCCTAATCCAAACCCAGGCCCTAACTCTCTTCGATTCTAGGAAGGCTGAAAGAAGTGAGGAAGGTGCAGAAGAATAGCTTGAGGCCAGCAGAGATTGGTTGATGAGGTTTAAGGAAAGAAGCCATCTCTGTAATATAAAAGTGCAAGGTAAAGCAGCAAGTGCTAATGTAGAAGCTGCAGCAAGTTATCCAGATGATCTACCTAAGGTAATTAATGAAGGTTGCTACACTAAACAACAAACATGCAATGTATATGAAACAGCTTCAGGTTGGGAAAAGACGCTATCTAAGATTTTCATAGCTAAAGAGAAGTCAATGCCTGGCTTCAAAGTTTCACAGAAGGACAGACTGACTCTCTTGTTAGGGATGAATACAGCTGGTGACTTTAAGTTGAAGCCAATGCTCATTTCCCATTCCTATAATCCAAGGACCTTAAAAATTATGCTAAAAATAAATGTTTGGGCCGGCCGAGTGGCGCGGTGGTTAAGCGCTGGCTTGGAAAGCCAGTGGACCCAGTTCAGTCCCACATATGAGGGCCAGTGACACTGCCCTCAAAAAAATAAAATTATGCTAAATGTACTCTGCTTTTTCTCTCTAAATAGAACAACAAAGCCTGAAAGACAGAACATCTGTTTACAATATGGTTTGCTGAATATTTTAAGGCCACCGTTGAGACCTACTGCTCAGAAGAAAAAAGATTCCTTTCAAAATAGTACTACTCATTGAAAATGTGCATGGTAACCCAAGAGCGCTGATGGAAATGTTCAATGAGATTGATGTTTTCATGCCTGTTTCCCCAACATCCATTCTGTATCCCATGGATCAAGGAGTAATTTCTACTTTCTAGTTTTATTATTTAAGAAATACATTTTGTAAGGCTATGAATTCCTCTGATGTCTCTGGAAAAAGTCAATTGGAAACCTTCGAAAATGAATCACCATTCTGGATTCCATTAAGAACACTGTGACTCATAGGAAGAGGTCAAACTATCAATATTAACAGGAGTTTGGGAGAAGTTGATTCCAACCCTCATGGATGACTTTGAGGGGTTCAAGACTTCAGTGGAGGAAGTAAATGCAGATGCAATGGAAATAGCAAGAGAACTGGAACTAGAAATGGAGCCTGAACATGTGACTCAATTTCTGCAATCTCATGATAAAACTTAAAGGGATGAGGATTTGTTTCTTATAGATGAGCAAAGAAAGTGGTTTCTTGAGATAGAATCTGCTACTGGTGCATATGCTATAAAGATTGTTGAAATGACAACTGTTATGTAAGCTTAGTTGATAAAGCAGCAACAAGGTGTGATAGAATTGACTCTAAATTTGAAAGAGGTTCTACTGTGCATAGAATGCCATCAAAGAGCATCACATGCTACAGTTAAATCCTTTGTGAAAGGAAGAATCAATCAATGTGGAAAATTTAATTGTGTTATTTTAAGAAATTGGCACAGGCATCCCAGCCTTCAGCAGTCATCACCCTGATCAGTCAGCAGCCTTCAACAGGAAGACAACAACCTCCACCAGCAAAATGATTACAGCCTGCTGAAGGCTCAGATTGTAGTTAGCATTTTTTAACAATAAAATATTTTTAATTAAGGTATGTGCAGTACATTTTTAAACATAATGCTATTACACACTTAATAGTCTACAGTATAGTGTAAAGATAAATTTTATATGCACCAGAAAAAATAATTAATGTGATTCACTATATTGCAATATTTGCTTTATTGTGGTGGTCTGGAACTAAACCTGCAATATTTCTGAGGTATGACTGCAGTCCTTTTTAAAAAAAAATTTATTTATTTATTTTTATTAGTTTTAGGTGTCCAACGCATGCAATAGTTATACACTTTACCCCCAAAAGTGACAACCCCCTACCTCAGTTCGCCACTCCACTCCCCCATACCGTACATATCCACTAGAATTCCTTTGACTCCCTTCCACAGTATACTCCACATCCTGTGACTATCTATATATTTAGTTACAGTTGGCATACACTATTATACAACATCAGCTTCAGGTGTACAGTGCAGTGATCAAGCCTCTACTCCATCCATGAAGTGGTCTCCATAACAAGACATGTGACTATCTGACACGCCACAAAATTTTTACAACATTATTATATTCCCCGAACTGTGTTTCATATCCTTGTGTCAATATTGTAGTTGTCTATTTATGCTGTCTAATCACTTTCCCTTCTCTCTCATCTCCACTCCCCCTCCCAACTAGCAACGCTCAGTTTTTCCTCTATATCTACGAGTCTGTTTACTTTGATCGTTCATTCAGTTTTTCAGATTCCACATATAAGTGGGATCATATGGTACTTATCTTTCTCCGACTGAATTATTTCAGTTAATAGTCTCTTCACAACATTATCAATTACATTCCCAGAACTGCCCCCCGATATCCCTGCAGCAACATTGTAGTCACCCACCTGTGCTATCCAGAACCTTCCCCCTCTCCCTCATCCCCACTCCCTAACAGCCAGCAACCATCAGTTTTTCTTTTATATCTGCTTGATATGATTTCAATCTCCTTAAATTTACTGAGACTTGTTTTGTGGCCTAACGTGGTCTATTTTGGAAAATGTCCCATGTGTACTCGAGAAGAATGTATATTCTGTTTTTTCAGGGTGAAATGCTCTAAAAATATCAACGAAGTCCAGCTGGTCTAAAGTGTCATTTAAGGCCCCTCTTTCTGTGTTGGTTTTCTGTCTAAAGGGTCTGTCCATTGGTGACAATGGGGTGTTGAAGTTCCCTACTATGATAGTGTTACTGTTGATCTCTGTCTTTCTGTCTGTCAAAATCTGTTATATGTAATTAGGAGTTTCTATGTTGGGTGCATAGATGTTTGTTAGGGTTATAGTGCCCTTCTTTGTCTTTTATTGTAGTCATTTTAAAGTCTATTTTCTCCAAAATAAGTATTGGTACTCCAGCTTTTTTTTTTCTCATTTCCATTTGCATGAAATATCTTATTCCATCTGTAAACAGCATATACATGTGTCCTATTTTCTTATCCACTCAGCCACTCTCTGTCTTTTGATTGGAGCATTTAGCCCATTCACATTTAAAATGATTATTGATAGGTGCATATGTATTGCCATTTTGTTATTTGTATTCCTGGTCTTCCTGGGTTAGCTTGTTTACCCCTTTCTTTTGTTTAAAAAAGCCCTTTTAACATTTCTTGCAATGCTGGCTTGTTGGTAATGAATTCCTTAAGCTTATTCTTTTCTGAGAAGCTCTTTATTTCTCCTTCAATTTTAAGTGATAGCCATGCTGAGTAGTGCAATCTTGGTTGTAGGCCTTTATTTTGTGTCACTTTGAGTATCTCCTGCCACTCCCTTCTGGCCTGCAGAGTTTCTGTAGACAAGTCAGCTGTTAGTCTAACAGGAGTTCCTTTGTAAGTAACCTGCTGTCTTTCTCTTGCTGCCTCTAGGATTCTGTCTCTGTCTTTAAGCTTTGCCATTTTAACTATGATGTGACTTGGTGTGGACCTGTTTGGGTTCAGCTTGTTTGGAACCCTCTGCACTTCCTGGGCATGTATGTTGATTTCCTTCAAAAGGGTAGGGAAGTTTTCAGTCATCATTTTTTCAAATACATTCTCAATTCCGTGCTTCTTCTCTTTTCCTTCTGGTATTCCTATGATACAAAGATGGTTGCGCTGCATCTTGTCCCATAGGGCTCTTAAACTATTTTCATTGTTTTTTATTCTTTGGTCTTTTTGTTGTGCCAACTGGGTGATTTCTGCTATTTTGTCTTCCAAATCGCTGATCCGCTCCTCTGCTTCATCTACTCTACCGGTGGTTCCTTCAAGTGTGTTCTTCATTTCAGTTATTGTATTCTTTAGTTCTAACTGGTTGTTTTTTATGATTTCTCTATCCTTCTTTATGTTCTCACTAAGTTTGTTAAACATTCTTATCATCAGTTTTCTAAACTCTGTCTCTGAAAGTTTGGATCCCTCTGTTTCATTTGGTTTCATTTCTAGAGGTTTGTTCTGATCTTTTACTTGTGCCATATTTCTTTGTTTCCCCATTATGGCTGTCGCTCTGGAATTCCTTTGATATATTAGATAGATCACCAGAAGAGCCCTGGCTGGATCACACAGGCACACAGCTCATGGCCCAACACTCCCAGGAAAACTCCCAGTCTCAGCCCGACAACCAATCACCAGCCTGGCAACTCTGCAAGTGCAGTGCATACAGCCGGGACCCAATGCGGCTTGCACACTCCCGCGTCTTGGTGAGCAGCCTGTCGGAGCCAGAGCACACCCACCAGGCATTTCCCTGGCAACGCAGCACAAACAGGGCGGAGGGTGGGGATCCGAGGCAGCTCAGGCACTCCCCAGTCTCAGTGAGCAGCCTGTTGGAGTTGGAGGGCACCCGCCCAGCGTTTCCCTGGAAACGCAGTATAAGACAGGCGGAGGATGGGGATCCAAGACCACATGCGCATGCGTGCAGGCACACATGCACTTCTGCGCCATTTCCACCAGACCAATGAGGTCCCGGACCAGATCCTCTGTGGGACGGCCCAACCCTGACAAAATGGCGCCCTCCTTACACCACTCGCATGCAGGCTCCACGCCAGGGGAACAATAGTTCAAAAACCTCCAGCCTTTGTACCAAAGGTGCTCAGCTCAGTCCGTCCCCGCAGGCTCCTGGGCTCGGCTCACACAGCTACTCCCTCCACCAGGAACCAGATAAGTGCTCACCGACGAGCAAGCCCGTGCATCGGCACCACTGATTCTCTAGACGCTCTTAGCCTCACCGAGCTGAGCAAAGAGAGATCTCACTAATTTACTGCCAACTATCTTGGAACTTCTGTTCCCGGCAAAGGAACTCTGGGCTGGTGAGCTTGGTGTGTGGCCGGAGGATCTCTCCCCCAACCAGAGCAGCCTCCCCATAGCTGGGGCTTCCCTCACAGGGTTTGCCCTCTCTCATCTCTGCCCATCCTACCAGACCCGATGTGGCATCCTCTTTAAGTTCATTTAGTGATTCTGTTCATCTAGTGTTCCAGGGACCTCCGGGGTTGAATGCTGTATAATTTGTTTGTAATTTTGGTGTGATCCTGGGAGGTAGTTAGCACAGCATCTGTCTATTCTGCCATTTTTCTGGAAGTCTGCAGTTCTTATTGCTAGTTATCGTTATGCTTAGATATTTTTATGTTTAAGTATATAGTTTAAGTATATAGTTGGTTATACTTTATAGTTACTCATGGTTATAATTAGTTGTAGCTAGTTATAGTTTTAGAGTGTTAGAAGGTTAGATTTCTAGTTACTTGACCTGGTATGTAATCTACTCACAGGTTTATCTTCACGTCTTCCAAAACTTTCATTTTCCAATCCCATTGGGCAGTGTATTTCACTATTTAATTCCACTCCATCATTTGACTTCTTATTTGTAGAGAAACTAAGGTACAATTTCTATTTAACACAAGGCCATATATGTAAGTTCTTAGAAGGTTTCTTGTCTTTCTGAACCCCATTTGTTATGCTCATACTTTGGGGGCACCTGTCAAGCAAAACATCAACCACTTGTGAAATCCTTATTCCTAGAAATAGCTCTTTACAGAATCTCTAGCTCCTTTAAAAATTTTCTTTCTTTTCTTTTCTTTTCTTTCTTTCTTTCTTTCTTTCTTTCTTTCTTTCTTTCTTTCTTTCTTTCTTTCTTTCTTCCTTCCTTCCTTCCTTCCTTCCTTTCTTTTTTCCTTTCTTTCTTCCTTAAATTTATTGAGGTGACATTGGTTAGTGAAGTTATATAGGTTTCAAGTGTACATTTCTGTTTTTATTAGTTTCAGGTGTACAAAACAATGCAATAGTTAGACATTTACACCCCTTGCAAGTGATAACCCCCCTTCCCCAATCCAGAAATGTACACATGATGGACCTAGAGAATATCACGTCAAGTGTACATTTCTATAATACATCATCTATATCCTGTATTGTGTGTTCACCATCCAGAGTCAGCTCTCCTTCCATCACCATATATTTGACCCCCTTTACTCTCTTCTATACACCCTCTGGAAAGCCGCCCTTACCCTCTGGTAAACACTGAACTGTTGTCTGTGTCTAGGAGTTTTTGCCTCTTTGTTTGTTTGTCTTGTTCCTTTGCTGCTTTCAGTTTTATGTACTACATTATGAGTAAAATCATATGGTTCTTTACTTTTTCTATCTGACTTATTTCACTTAGTATAATAATCTCAAGATCCATCCATGCTGTCGCAAATGGCATTATTTCATCTTTTCTTATGGTCAAGTAGTATTTCACTGTGTATACGTACCACATCTTCATTATCCAACTATCTATCGAAGGACACTTTGGTTGTTTCCATGTCCTTCCCACCGTGAATAATGTTGAATTGAACATGAGGGTACACATATCTTTATGGATAAATGTTTTCAGATTTTTTTGTGTAGATACACAGGAGAGGAATTGCTGGGTTGTATAGTAACTCTGTTCTACATTTTTTGAGAAACCTCCATACTGTTTTGTGGGAGTCTAGCTCTCGCAGGACCAGGGCTCAAGAAGGTGGGCACGGAGTCGGCGCAATGAAGAGGCAGAAATTTCTTTTTTGCAGAAAAGATGGAAGGCAGATAGATCCCGAGTTTATTTCTCACAGTCCTTATATACATTTTCAGGGTTTCAGGGTACGTGTAGGATAGACAATGAATGGCATGGATGACTACATATGCTAGTAATCTATTAACTACACAATGGCTGCTTAAGGGTCAGGTTCCCATACTGTTAGTTTCCCAAAACTTCAGATAAACATCTATACTATTGTGCTTCTTACTGGAACTGGCCATTCTCACCACATACCTCAAAAGTGACCAAACACCTTTCAGGTGCAGTAAAGAAGAAAAACATATTTTTTCCCAGACCAAGGCCTTCTTGCATGGCTTCCAGCATCTCCTCCTTTTTATTTATTTAAGCTCACCTGTGACCCCAGGTGGCTGCGAGTGACAGTGCCTGTCTTAGGTGTCCCCCTAATGAAGTAATAACCTTACCCGTCATTGGCACTTGAACCTCTAGCGATCAAGCCCTGTCTTAGGTTGGTTACATTCAAAGAGGTCCTTACCCGTCTTTGGCTAGGCTGACCTCGCTGAAGTAGGGAGGAATGGAGCAAGCAGGCATATGATTTAAATTACAGCCTGGCTTTAATTTCATCTCATGGCTGTTAGTCTGTATCTCCAAAAACTGCTTGATAAAGCATCTTATGAGGATGGGAAGTAGTCACAAAACCAGAAGGGCACCGAGACCCAATGCAAGGATTGACATGCTCAAATGAGTGGCATCCTTCATGGATGGAAGGGAGTTTCTAATTTGGTCTACAAACTGAGAAGCTGCCTGGGCAGCATCAAACTGTAAAGGTTTAGCTTCTTTAATATTTTGTATTTCATCATGTAACTGGAGCATATCTAGTGATAAATTAGCATCATGTCAGATACCTTGGAGGTGTAGGTGGACTTTATTCCACCCATAGAAGCTTTCATTGTAAGTTTTAGGCGTGACACATATGCAATGATATTTTGCACGACACTTCAAATGAGACCATACTTTTAAACTTTGAATTTCATCACCTAAATATTGAACCACATCATATAATGCATTTACCTTTTGTTCTAATTTTTTATCTATATCTTCTTGGGTTCCTAAAGTAACAGTAACATTTTTTGATAATTCATTGACATACTGTGCATTTAGAACAGTCTGAGAAAGGGCCACTGCAGCAGTGGCATCAGTTGCAATAACAGTTACAAGAGCAGCAATTCCAGCAATTAAATGCCCTATAAATCTTTTTGGTCTACTCAAAGCATATTCAATCTCTTTAAATAATTGCAAGCTTCTCTCAGCATACCAAGATCCAGAAACATTAACAGGAAGCATAACAAAAGATGGTTGATGAAATATCATAACACGGGTCCCAAGTGGTACCCAAGAGACACAGTTTGTTAAAGTACAATTATAACAAGATACATTAAATCTTAAACCATTAAAAGTAATAGACAAGTTTCCAATCATGAGTACATAAGGAGAGGGAACACAGGCGGATACATTGACAGAGCGAGCAGTTGAAGTACAGGGATTATCTGGTCTACAAACGGTCACAATTTGGAGGTTCTCACCCATTGCCCTTGCAAGTTTCCAAAGAGAGTTTTGTTGGTATTGTGTGTCCGATTTCCACATTCCAGAGGCCAGTCCCCTTGTCCAACTCGTTTTGTTACTTTGAGAAAGAGCCACTATAGTTGAAATTCTTCTCCGTTTGCCATTTTAAATGGCCACTAGATGGCAGTCCTAGGGCATGGCTATTATTGACATAGACTGGGATCTCAGGACTTTCCCAGCTGGATGGCTGGAGAACGGGCGGGTCGGGCACATATGCCCAGTGCAGCTCTCCTTGATTCGTCAGA
Organism: Aselliscus stoliczkanus; assembly: GCA_033961575.1. Lineage (NCBI taxonomy): Eukaryota > Metazoa > Chordata > Mammalia > Chiroptera > Hipposideridae > Aselliscus > Aselliscus stoliczkanus. The sequence goes on along the minus strand of CM066737.1, from coordinate 53,992,081 downwards.
GGGCATACCAGCAAAATCAGCAGCAGGGGTGTCGTCCAGCACAGGAGGGGTTCCCGCGAAGCGGACCAATCTTTTGGAAGCCATTTAGCATTTTTAGCATCCTATGGAGAAACACAAACATGCCCTCGTCCCCTCAATGATTTGGGGTCGGGGTTATTGTACAAATCTGCAATAAGGGTGAGAGAAGCATTAACTCTAGGATAGTCAGGCGGCCTTATTATAGGGCCGAATTAAATGATCAGGAATCCAAATAGGTGAGTCAGAGTCCTGTGGAAAGACACAAGCATATCCTCGCCCACAAGTAAGGAGGACATCTGGTCCTTTCCATTGACCAGTTAGAAGGTCCTTCCAGTGGACGAGAGGACTGGGCTCAGTGGCCTCTGGGTGCCAATGCCTATGCATGTTGGAGAGTCCATTGTTATCTACATTGCAAATATTAATTACAAAAGTGCATGTTGGAGGATGTGGTGAGGGGAGCTATATTTGAACTCTCCTTCTTGAAGTTTTGTAATTTGGGTTTTAAGTGTTTGGTGAGCTCTCTCTATGATGGCCTGACCTTGTGGATTATAAGGTATGCCTGTATGATGTTTAATCTGAAAAGTGTTACAGAATTTTTTAAAAGCTTTGGCTGTATAAGCAGGGACATTGTCTGTCTTTAAGGCCTTAGGAATGCCCAGGTATGTAAAACACTGCGTTAGATGTTGGATCACATCCCGAACGGCTTCTCCAGTGCGAGCCGAGGCAAGAATAACATGAGAAAAGGTATCAACACACACATGTACATAATTAAGTTTGCCAAAAGTAGGGATATGAGTAACATCCATCTGCCAAAGGGCATTTGGAGTAAGTCCTCTTGGATTAACACCGAGAACAGGGCTAGAATGATGAACAGGGCAAGCAGGACAATTCCGCACAATAGCTCTAGCAGTTTCCCTTGATATTTGAAACTGATATCGGAGGGCTGTAGCATTTTCATGGTGCAAGGCATGGCTTGCAGCAGCATCCTCTATAGCAGTAGCAATAACTGGTCTTGTTAAAGCATCAGCAAGGAGATTGCCTTGATGTATTGGACCAGGAAGGACAGAATGTGCCCGAATATACCTTACAAAAAAGGGAACAGACCTCCCATGGATCAAGTCTTGTAACTCTTGCAGTAAAGAAAAGATGGTCGTCTTATGATTAGGCAGGGAGGCTGTCTCTATATTTGGGAACAATCTTTCTATATACAATGAATCAGTGAAGAGATTGAAAGATTGGTCTGATAAGTGCTTGAAAGCACAAATGACTGCCAAAAATTCTGTTTTTTGTGCTCATTTTTCAGAAGTATGTTGAACATGTTTCTCCATCTCAATAACTGTGACTGCTATACCATTAGAGGAGCTGTCAGTAAAGACTGAAACTGCAGGTGGAGGAAGTGGTTCAGCCTGTGACCTCGAGGGAAATATGACAGGGTGTGTCGACATAAATTGAAGGAGGGGGTGATCAGGTAGATGGTACTGAATTTGTCCTGTAAATCCTCCAAAGGCAATCTGCCATTCATCATTAAATTGAAATAAAAGTTCAATTTGCTCTTTTTTATATGGGAGAATGACAAAATGTACATCCCTGCCAAACAATTCTATGCTACGGCGACGCCCTTTAGCTGTCATAGCTGCAATCTGATTTGGATATGCTGTTACAATCTTTTTAGATGTGGTGTGGAGGTGGATCCACTCCAGTGGATCATCTTGCCAAAGACATCCAGTGGGAGTATGGAGCGTGGGCAGAATGGCCAAAGCCCAAGGTTTAGAATAATCCAACCTTGTTAAGAACTGGTGATTTATTGCCTTATTTACCAAGGTAAGAGCGATTTTTGCCTCCTCTGTCAAATGTCGAGGAGACCTAGGGTTAGAGTCTCCCCGAAGGATATCAAATAGAGGTTTTAACTCTTTGGTGGTCAGTTTCAAAAAGGGCCTAATCCAGTTAATATCTCCCAAAAGTTTTTGAAAATCATTTAGAGTGGACAAAGCATCTGTTCTTAATTCTAAAGGCTGATGGGTAATTATATTAGTATGAAGCACTCTCCCCAAATAATTAAATGGGGGATGTGTTTGAATTTTTTCTGGCGCTATCTTTAGACCATGACTTTGTAAAGCATGCACTGTAGACTCTAAGACCTCATGGACTACTTTTGATTGTTTATGAGAAAGAAGAATATCAACCATGTAATGAATGATGTAGACCTCAGGAAAAGCCTCCCTTATATCACTAAGCGCTTGGCTGACAAATTTTTGACAGAGAGTGGGGCTATTTTTCATGCCTTGGGGAAGGACTTTCCACTGATATCTACGATAAGGTTCCTTAAGATTAGTGGATGGAAGGCTAAAGGCAAACCTTTTGCAATACTGGGCAACCAAGGGGATGGTGAAGAAGCAATCTTGTATATCAATTACTATAATGTAATCTCCCTTAGGAATGGCGGCAGGGGAAGGGAGGCCAGGTTGCAAAGCTCCCATATCTTCCATAGTGGCATTAACAGCTCTTAAGTCCTGAAGGTGTCTCCATTTGCCTGATTTTTTCTTGATTACAAAGATAGGGGTATTCCAAGGGGAATTTGAGGGTTCTATGTGTCCAGCCTCCAATTGGCCCTGTATTAAGAGGGCGGCAGCCTCCAGCTTTTCCTTTGGCAGGGGCCATTGCTCAACCCATACGCACGAGTCACTTTTCCAAGTTATGAGGTCGGCTGCTTTTAGTGCAATGGCCCCCTGGAAAAATCCTTATACCCTAACCCGGTGGTGTTAACATTGGGCTTGGGAGAAATGGGCGAAATTCTTCCTTGTCCCTTGGTACCTAGCCCGGTGCCAGGTACATATCCCATATCCAACATTTGGGCTGTCACTTGATCATTAGGACTGTATAGTAGGACCCCCATTTGACTAAGGATATCTCATCCCCAAAGGCTGAATGGAAGAGAAGGAATTACATAGGGATTAAAGTGACCAGCTCCTCCATCTGGATCCTCCCAGGTTAGCATAGATGAACTTTTAAGAACATTTTTAGCTGATCCTAACCCAATGAGATTAGAAGCGATCTCTTGGACGGGCCAAGATGTAGGCCAGCCTTTCCCAGCAATGCATGAAACGTCTGCTCCTGTATCCAACAGTCCCTCTATGGGCTTTCCTTGCACTTTCAACAATTTGAGAGGTCTCTGAGCTCTAATTTCCTGCAAGAGACATGCTGCGTCCGATGAACCAAAACCTCGAGCTCCTCGAGGGGAAGTAGTTACAGCTGGATTGGAGAGCAAGGGGGAGTAAGAGTAACTGTGCAATTCTTTGGCCCGATTGAATTTTAACAGCTTTGACTGGAGGGGCAATCATAATTTGTATTTCCCCAGAATAATCAGCATTAATCACTCCCAGTAGGACGGTTATCCCTTGAAGGGAAACAGAGCTCCTTCCGAGTAACAATCCCACTGTTCCTTCTGGTAATGGGCCATATATTCCAGTGGGTATTTCAGTAGGAGTTGATTCCGGGGTTAACATTGTGCTGGTGGTGGCACAGAGGTCCAATCCTGTACTCCCTGGGGTGGCCCTATACAGGGAGAGCACTGTGCCTGTCCCTGAGGGAGGAAGGGGTTGTTGCTTTGGAAGGATGCCCCTGTTATTGTTTGGGCCCGAGGCTGGCCCCATTGCCAGTTTCCCTGTTGGGGTCCACAAGACTATACATTAAAAGGACACAAGGAGAGCCCTTGATTATTCCCTAGGGGCTGTCCATTCTTATGAAACTTGGAACGACATTCATTGCTCCAGTGAAAACCCTTTTGGCATCCAGGACAAACAGTTTTTGGTATTGGCTGTAGCTGCATTCCGCCCTGAGCTGCTGGGAGTAAGGGCAGAGGCAATGCAGGAGCAGGCAGGGCTCCACGATTTTGACTCTTTTCGTAGGGGCACTCCCTGCTGAAATGACCGGGCTGACCGCAATTGTAACAGCATGAATTTTTTGGTTTTGCAGGAGGCCCCTGATTGATTGTCTTAACAAATTGAGGATAGCTCTCTCCCTTTAAAGCTGCAGCTATAGCCAGCCCTTGAATTACAGCAGGATTTATGTCCTGATAGGCTCGCACATAATCTTCCACTGTGCCTGTTTTACCGACGGACAGGCCGGATGAGAGCTTTACAAGTGCTATTTGCATTTTCAAAAGCCAATCGTTTGAGTAAAAGTGTTCCTGCGGTTGGGTCTACTATAACCTTTTCCACTGCCTCCGTGAGGCGAGCCAAAAATTCCTCAAATGACTCATCTGACTTTTGCTTTATTCCTGTCAATGCAGAGGAAGGTCCTTCTCTCTTTGGGATCCTTTTCCAGGCAGCTATCGCACACGCACTGGTAAGTGTGAGAGCGTCTTTGCTCAACTTAAGTTGAGCCTGAGTTGAGTCCCAGACCCCTGTACCTAATAACATGGCCTCAGCGACAACACGTCTCTTTTTGACTTCTGCCTTACAGTAATCCTCATTCTCTATTCTCCAAATGATATAGTCACCCCCTGAAAGGCAGGATTTAGCCGCTCCCTGACAGTCGTTGGGTGTCATCCACCGCCCTGCTAAAGCTTCTACCAAGGACATAATATTAGGACTGTTAGGACCACACTGAGTGCAGGCTAGTTTTAACTCTTTGAGAATTTTATAAAGAAGTGGTTCCCAAGTGGATTCTTCCCATTCCATATCCACTGGAAAGCATGCTGAGAATGATAAATCCCCTCTTGCTTCTGCTTCTCGGGCCACACCTATGAGCCCTAGAGGCTGAGAGCAGGGCGGTTTCCTTTTCTTAGACTTAGACTTAGAGCTTTTGGACTTAGAAAGGGCCCTTGGAGGGAGTCTCTGTAATGACCCATATCCAGAGTGCGTTATGGGGAATTCAGCATCACTATGATGATATCGTGCTGCCTCTTCCTCCAGGGTGTCCTCATCCTGTGGATCAAGCCTATTCCCTCCTCCTGGATCCTCAGTTTCAGAGTCCTCCTCTGACTAGAACCCTCTGAACTAGAGGATCTTGGGCTGGTAACAGGAAAGATATTGTTTTTCAATTCTAGTGATGGTCCCTTTTTAAGGAGTGGATGGATTTCTCCACAATCTCCTGAATTCTTTAACATAGATTCACCTAAACTCTGAAAGAATGTTGATGACTCATGTCTAGGATCTAAGGAGTCTCGAAACAGACTCCATAAACGAAATGCTTCATGAGGTACCCTTCCTGGGCCATGTTCTATATAAAATTCTTTCATTTGTCTTCCTACTTTTTCCCAAGTTTCCAAATTTACAGTTCCTTCCTCTGGAAACCACAGGTAGCATTGTTGCACGAACTGAAGAAATTTACTAATCTGGTGGCCGTGTACACTTACTCCTCGGCCTTTTAATGAACTCTTAATGACATTAATGTAAAGACGACAGTCTTTTGACTCAGATTTTCCCATAATGACTTATATCTCTGATTACCACTTATCCTAACCTGGCCTCACTATCCAGGGGGTCTGCAGCACCTTAAGTGGAATCCTATCCGTGCCTGGGACAGAAGAGAAGACTTACCTTCAGGTCCCTGTTCGGGTGCCACTTGCGGGAGTCCAGCTCTCGCAGGACCAGGGCCCAAGAAGGTGGGCATGGAGTCAGTGCAATGAAGAGGCAGAAATTTCTTTTTTGCAGAAAAGATGGAAGGGAGATAGATCCCGAGTTTATTTCTCACAGCCCTTATATACATTTTCAGGGTTTCAGGGTATGTGTAGGATAGACAATGAATGACATGGATGACTACATATGCTAGTAATCTATTAACTACACAATGGCTGCTTAAGGGTCAGGTTCCCACACTGTTAGTTTCCCGAAACTTCAGATAAACATCTATACTATTGTGCTCCTTACTGGAACTGGCCGTTCTCCCCATATACCTCAAAAGTGACCAAACACCTTTCAGGTGCAGTAAAGAAGAAAAACATGTTTTTTCCCAGACCAAGGCCTTCTTGCATGGCTTCCAGCACTGTTTTCCATAGTGGCTATACCAATTTACATTCCCACAGTGTATAAGTGTCCTTTTTCTCCACAAATTCTCCAACACTTGTTATTATTTGTCTTGTTGATGATAGCCATTTGGAGATGTGTGAGGTGATATCTTTTTGTAGTTTTGATTTGCATTTCCCTAATAGCTAGTGAAGTTGGGCATTTTTTCATATGTCTGTTGGTTGTATGTCTTCTTGGGAGAAAAGTTGTTCAGGTCCTCTGACCATTTTAATTGGATTGTTTGGGTTATTTTTGTTGTTGTTGTTGTTGAGTTGTACGAGTTTTGTATATATTATGGATTTTAGACCCTATGGGAGGAGTTGCTTGCAAATATCTTCTCCCATTCAGTTGGTTACTTCATTGTTTTCTTGATGGTTTCTTTCGCTGTGAAGAAGCTTTTTAGTTTGTTTTTTATTTATTTTTGCTTTTTACTTCCCTTCTCTTTGAGGTCAAATTCATAAAATCCTCTTTAAACCTAAGATTCATTAGTTTAATACCTATGCTTTCTTCTATGCAGTTTATTGTTTCAGGTCTTATGTTTAGGTCTTTGATCCATTTTGAGTTAATTTTAGTACATGGTGACAGACAGCAGTCTAGTTTCATTCTTTTGCACATGGCTTTCCAATTTCCCTAGCACCATTTATTGAAGAGGCTTTCTTTTTTCCACTGTATATTTTTGCTCCTTTGTTGTAAATTATCTGCCCATATATATGGGGGTTTATTTCTGGTTACTCGATTCTATTCCATTAGTCTGTGTCTCTGTTTTTCTGCCAATACCATAATGTTTTGATTATTGTTGCCCTGTAGTACAAATTGAAGTCAGGGAGTATGATACCTCCAGCCTTGTTCTTTTTCCTTAGGATTGCTTTGGCTTTTCACAGTCTTTTGTAATTCCATACAAATCTGATGGTTTCTTGTTTTCTTTCTTTCTAAAATGCCATTGGGATTTTGATGGGAGATTGCATTAAATCTGCATATTGCTTTGGGTAATATGCCCATTTTAACTATGTTTATTCTGCCAATACATGAACACATTATCTTTCCATTTCTTTTTATCTTCTTCAATTTATTTTAAGCATGTCTTATAGTTTTCAGTATACAGGATTGTGGGGGACCAGCCTCCATGAGTCCAGGGGTTCCCTCAGGAGGGGACGACATCGGCGAGGGAAGAAAAGAAAGCAGGGAGAGAGTGGAGACACCAGGGGAGTTTCAGAGAAGAAGTGTCACACTTTATTGTTACAGCATGTCCCCTTTATAGGGACTCTTTACCAATATCACAAGTCACAAGTTTGATGTTTTCTATTTCCCAGCATTTTCACAGTCTTTACTTCCTTGTAATTGCTCTCTCCAGGGTACACTGTGACTTATTCTTCCGTTTAAGGATTATCTTGTCTTTTATTATGATAATCTCTATGAGACCCAGACTTAGTTTCTGCATATCACCTAAAGAATGCTTACCATGACTATCTTGACTATCTAATAATTATCCTAAATTCCAGCAGCTAAACACAATCGTGAGACTCACAAGGCGTATATTTGAGCTGTTACTCAGAGACTAGCAGTGGCTGTGTTTAGGGTAAAAGTATCTAAAGTCTATTCCTATGTGAATACAATACCTAGCAACCACAGGGGGGTCTCACACCTCTCTTATCCTATGTAGGTAGCATTTGTTTCTCAGTTAAATCTTCAGTATCTGTTGCTGCAACAAGGTACAAGGCAAAGAATTCAAATAAAGCGATTGATTAACATACCCCATGGTCAGCAAATGGCCTGGGGGTCTTAGTCTCCAAGGAAACCTCTCACAGCAGTGGCTTTAGGCAAGTGAACTCAACAGACTGATGTTATTATCAGTTTCTCACAGGCATGCTTTTGGCCTATGTGGCCAGGGGTCTGGGCCTCTGTTTCCAAGAGGATTGAGTCCCCTATATCTCAGTTCTGGGTTTCCCATGAGGCTATAGCCTGCCTTGGGTTGTTTCCTTCTTCAGGAAATCTTACCCGTCCCTGGCTTATATAGCCATCTCTCATTGGGGTACCACAGGAACTTGCCATAAATGCAGTGAAAGTACTGTTCTCCTATAGGATCTGATGTATAGGAAAGGCACATGGGTTCATAGAGGCAGGAGATATTACATGACCAACCATAAGGCAGCACCCCAAACATCCAGTTCTGAGCGTGGCAATGTGACTTTGTCAGACACTGGGGGACTGTCGGCTCCCAACATAGGTTTTTGTTAAGTTTATTCCCAAGTATTTTATTATTTTTGTTACAATGGCAAAAAGAATTGTTTCTGTTTTAAATTTCTTTTTCTGAAATTTCATTGTTAGTGTATAGCAATGCAATGGATTTTTATATTGATCTTATAGCTAGCAACTTTATAGTATTCTTTTATTGTTTCTAATAATTTAGAGTGTTTAAGGTTTTCTATACAAAGAATCATGCCATCTAAAAAAATGACATTTATCATCTTCCTTCCTAATTTGAATGCCTTTTATTTCTTTCTCTTGCCAGATTGCTCTGACTAGGACTTCCAACACTATGCTCAATAACAGAGGTGATATGGGGCAACCCTGTCTTGTTCCTGATCATAGAACAAAAGCCTTCAGTTTTTCACCATTAAGTGTGATATTAGCTGAGGGTTTGTCATATATGACCTTTATTACATTAAAGTACTTTCCTTCTATACCCATTTTATTAAGTGTTTTAATCATAAATGCAGGTAGTGTCTTGTGAAATGCTTTATCTGAATCTATTGATATAATCATATGATTTTTATCTTTTATTTTGTTTGTGTGGTGTATCACATTAATTGATTTGCATACACTGAATCATCCTTGTGCCCCTGGAATAAACCCCACTTGATCGTGATGTATAATCTCTTTAATGCGTTGTTGCAATTGATTTGCTAGAATTTTGTTTAGGATTTTTGCACCTGTATTCCTCAGAGATATTGGTCTGTAGTTTTCTTTTTTTGTGTTATCCTTATGAGGTTTTGGTATCAGGGTAATGTTGGCCTTATAAAATATGTTAGGAAGTATTGCCTCTTCTTCAGTTTTTTGTAAGAGTTTGAGGAGAACAAATATTAAATTTTCTTTGAATGTTTGGTAGAATTCACTAGTGAAACTATCTGATCCTGGATTTTTGCTTTTGGGAAGGTTTGGGGTGATTATTTCAATTTATTTGCTCTTGATCCATATATTTAGATTTTCCAGTTGTTTGTGATTCAGTCTAGGGAGGCTATATGTGTCTAAGAACTTGTCAATTTCTTCTATTGAACTTGGTGGTGTATAGTCCTTCATAGTATTCTTGTATGATCCTTTGTATTTCTGTGGGGCCTGTAGTAACTTTTCCAATTTCATTTCTGATTTTGTTTATTTGTTTCTTTTCTCTTTTTATCTTAGTGAGTCTAGCCAAGGGTTTGTCAATTTTATTAATCTTTATAAAAAAACAGCTCTTTGTTGCATGATTTTTTCTATTGTCTTTTTTTTTCTCCATTTCATTTAGTTCTGCTCTAATTTTTTTTATTTCCTTCCTACTGCTGACTTTGGGTTTCATTTGTTCTTCATTTTTTAGTTCTTTAAGATGTAATGTTAGGTTGTTTACTTGGCATTTTTCTTGTTTCTTGAGGTAGGCCTGTAATATAAAATTTCCTCTTAATACTGCTATTGAAATGATGTATTTTTATTCTCATTTGTTTCTATGTATCCTTTGACCTCTTCTTTCATTTCTTCGTTGACCCAGTCTTTTTTTAATAGCATGCTGTTTAATCTCCACATATTTGTGTTTTTTCCTACTTTCTTTTCAAAATTGATTTCCAATTTCAAAGCCTTGTAGTCAGGAAATATGCTTTGGGTTATTTCCATCTTCTTAAATTTTCTGAAGCTAGTCTTGTGTCCCAAAATGTGGTCTATCTTTGAGAATGTTCCATGTACACTAGAAAAGAATGTGTAGTCTGGTGTTCTAGGATGAAGTGATCTGTAAATATCAATAGTGTCCACTTGGTCTAATGAGTCATTTAAGGCTGCTTTTTTAAAATTTATTTTCTGTTTGGGTGATCTATCCATAGCTGTCATGGTGCATTTAGGTCCTCTACTATTATTCTGTTTCGATGACTTTCTCCATTTAGTTCTGTTAGTATTTGTTTTGTATATTTTGGTACTCCCTAATTGGGGGAACATATATTGATAAGTGTTATGTCTTCTTGTCATATTGTCCTCTTTATCATTATGAAATGTCCTTTTTGTCTCTTGTTACCTTTTTTATCCTGAAGTCTGCTTCATGGGATATAAGTATGAATACACCTGTATTTCTTTGAATTCCATCTGCTTAGAGTATCGTTTTCCACCCTTTCACTTTGTGTCTCTATTTGTCCTTGTAGCTGAGATGTGTCTCTTGGAGGCAGCATATGGTGGGTTCTGTTTTTTGGTTCAGTCTGCTACTCTGTGTCTTTTTTTTTTTTGAGGGCAGTGTCACTGGCCCTCACATGTGGGACCCGAACCGGGACCGCGGGTGTCGCAAGCCAGCGCTTAACCAATGCACCACTCAGCCGGCCCTACTCTGTGTCTTTTTATTGGTGAAATCAGTCAATTTACATTTAGTGTGATTATTGAAATATGGGGATTTCCTATCATTCTATCTTTGGTTTTCTGGTAGGACTGCGTCTCCATTGTTTCTTTGCCTTTTTGTTGCTGTCTAGTATTTCAGTGTGGTGGTATTTTATGATTTTCCCTCTGTTACTCTTCTTTTATGTTATGTGTCTCGGTTCTGGATTTTTATTTTTGAGTGGTTACCATTTAGTTTATGTAAAAGTAAGTTTCATATACACAGTAGTCCTTTTTTTTCATCATGCTTATTATCTCAATTCCCCTTTGCAAACTCAAACCTTTACTCTCTTCTCTATTATGTTTATGTTGTTAAAAGTTTTCCCTATTTGTGCTGTAAGTTGATTTCTGAGTTGCCGTAGCAAGTTGTCTCTTTCTTCTCTCTCTTTTTTTAATGTTTTTTGTTTTCTTTACCCTTTCCATTATGTTTAAGTGTATAGTGCCCTATTCTGTGATGGGGTTGCCATTTCCTACTTCTGTCTGCCTGCTAGTAGTAATCTTGCTCATTGTTTTATATTCTTTTGATGTTTGTTTAAGGTAGAATAGTCTCCTTTAGTATTTCCTGTAATGCAGGCCTTATGGTGGAAAATTCCCTCAGTGTGTGTATATTGCTAAAGGTATTTATTTTTCCTTCATATATAAAGGATAACTTTACTGGATATATGCATATTATTCTTGGCTGATAATTTCTCTCTTTCAATAGTTTGAATATTTGATTCCATTCCCTGCTGGCTGGTAGATTTTCTGTTGAAAAATCTGATGATAATCTAATGGACGTTCCTTTATATGTTACTGTCTTCTTCTCCCTGGCTGACTTGAGAATTCTTTCTTTGTCATTAATTTGTGACACCTTCAGTACAATGTGCCTTGAAGATGGCCTCTTGGGATTGAGGTAATTAAGTGTCCTGTTTGCGTCTTGGATTCGAGGATCCAGTTCTTCCCATAGGTTTCATAAGTTTTCATTGATTATTTGAATAGACTCTCTGTTCCCTTCTCTCTCTCTTCTCCTTCTGGTATACCCATTTTCTTAAGTTGCTCTTTCTAATGGAGTCAGGTTCTTCTAAAAAAAATTTTTAATACATTTAAAAAAATATATTTTATTGTAGAACAGTGTGTTTTTCCAGGACCCATGAGCTCCAAGTCAAGTAGTTGTTTCAAACTAGTTGTGAAGGGTGAAATTCAGTGGCCCATGAGGGAATGGAACTCGCAACCCTGGTGTTATAAGCAGTGTGCTCTAACCAACTGAGTTAACCAGCTGCCCCTCTTTCATTATTTTTAACTCTCAAGTCTCTCTTCTTCCATCTGTGTCATCACCAGATTTCTATCTTCTACATCACTAATTCTTTCCTCCATCTGGTCAGCTCTATTTACTAAGCTGGCTATTTCATTCTTCACTTCTTTTATTGAGTTCTTCATCTCCAGAATTTCTATTTGGTTCTTTTTTAAAATTTTAATATCTTTGGTAAAATATTTGTTTTGTTCATTGATTTTTGTTTCTGAGTTTATTAAAGTGCCTATCTGAGTTTTCTTGTATCACATTGAGTTTTTTCAGAACTGCAATCATGAATTCTGTCATTTAAGTCATATATTTCCATGACTTTCAGTTTATTTTCTGGAGATTTTTCATTTTCTTTCTGAGCTGCCTTGTTATTTTGGTTATTCGTGGCAATTAATGAATCATTTTTTCTCTTTATGAGCATCTACAGGAGTAGATTCTGCAGCAGGTTGATATGAAGAGGTCTTTCTTTTGCTTTCCAGTAGGTGTCACTGGAACGTTTTATTTTCTCTAGCGCTGCAGCATTTTATTTTCACCTGCCCTATTCTGGCTTCTCACATGATGGGAGGTTTGCTGGGAGGTGGGCTTCTCCTCTGTGATCAGGTCTCAGGGCACCGCCCCCATGGTAAGATGTGGTGAGCAATCGGGTTCTGAGCCTCTGAAACCCCAGTGCTGTCCCTGCAGCCCAAAGCAAAGCTTGTGTGTCAGCAGCCCTGCTTGCCCTTGCAGGGATCAACCTGGAAGGGTGAGGGCAGGGTGGGCTGGCAGAGGCAGCATATGTGTTTATGGCTCCCAGCAATGGTGACCGCCAGACCACAACTGTCTCACCCCTAATGCTCCTTCCCTGTCACCGGAATTAGCCACACTGTCTGTCTGCCACTGTGGGACTGTCTCTCCAGTTCTCAGGGCTGTAGATATTCTGCTCTTTAATCTGAAACTGCTACAATTTCTTCTTGAGCCTGCTTCTAATATTGGAAGGTGGAGGGAGGCGAGCTCTGGGAGAATGCGGGGTGGCAGCCAGGCTCTATGTCTTTGTTTTCTGCCTGGCAGTGAGGGCTTAAACCACAGTACTCACTCTTCTGAATTCAGGCTTTGCCCTGAGGTCTCTGCCCCAAATGCTGGGTTCATCAGTATTATATGCTGAGCCCTCAGGCAGGGCCACAAAACACGCACCTGCAGCCTATATCCTTCCCTCTTCCGAGACTGCAGTGACCTCCGGCCTCATCCTATGACCTGTGTCTCTGCACTTCCCTCTTCCCTTCTCCCTTGCTCACCCAACTAGCCCACCTTCAGATATTTTAATGTGGGGATCTCTCGGATGTGCTTGTATATTGCTTAGGTTATCCTTTGTTGAATTACAGCTGCTCAATTTGTTGTAACTTCCAGTGGAGATTTGAAGGAGCACTCCTCAGGCACCATTTTTCACTTGAAACAATTGAGTTAAATCTCCAACTCATTTCAATGGTAAGAAGAAGTGAGCCAGAAGGTCAGGATTCATCTCCCCTTCTCCTGCAAGGCTTTGCTTGTAGTTCTAGCATAGCATTGAGAACGTTCTAGCTTTTCTAACCATTAATATTCATGTCTATGTTTGTTTCTGTCACTGTATTGTGAGCTCCTGGAGGGTAGAGCCACATGCCTTATTCATTTCTTTATGTGGTAGAGTATGGAGATAGTTATAAAGTGCTGGACAATGTCATACTTTAGGATCAGTCATAATTAAATTACTAATAATGGAATATTATAGTTTAAAATGAGTAATTTTGTGTTGATACACATATGTGCATATGCATATATGCATATACATACACATTCTTTCTAGGTTATTCCAAACATAATGTCATCCTTAGTTGAATTATTATATGCCTTCACTTATTCATTGTTTGTTTGCTTGATTGTTTTTAATATTAAATGTGGACAAAATCAAGAAAGTTTATCACTGGCAATCATTAATTTGCCACCACCCCCCACCCATTCATGCCTCTGCACGGCTCTGATGTTTGAAAAGAAAATCATGGGCCCGATGAGTAGCGCGTTGATTAAGAGCTGGCTTGGGATGCCAGCAACCCCGGTTCAGATCCCACATATGAGGGCCAGTGACACTGCCCTCTATGGCCAAGATGGTGAACAACAGCTCCACCTGGAGCTGGGCTGCTGTGAGTCCCCTGGACGTCAGAACTGCAGCCCCTGCTGCAGTGGGCTGCCATAGGCTACAGTGAGTGGCCCCCAGCCAGCGTGAGTGGCTGGAAGCAGTGTGTGAGCTGCCAAGAGCCTCTGTGAGCAGCCGTACAGAGGCCAGCAACCGATCTGCCTCACCCGGGAAAAGCACAATGATAATACCAACATGGGCCAGTGAAGCAATGTCCTCCACAACTAGACTGAAGAACATAAGGACAACAACTTTTCTGTTACCCTTCCTCTGTTCCCCAACGCTGTTCCCCTCCCAATATTCCCCAACAAAATCTTAAAAAAAAAAGAAAAGAAAATCATCTCTCGGCATGGGTATCCATGAAATGTTCTAGAAAAATAAGCAAATTGAATAATAACAAACAGAATATGCTCCAACATGTATACAAGGCCTGACAATTAAGTTCATGTAATCATCATAGAAAAAGTGCTATATACCCCATTGCTGAATATCACTATGGTCACTTTCGAAGTACTCCCCTTAGACAGCTATGCGCCAATGCCAGCACCTAGTCCACCCTTCAAAGCAATTTTGGAATTCTTTCTCTGGAATGGCCATCAGAGCTGTCATTGTATTACCCTTGATGTCCTGAATGTAATCAAACTGTCTTCCTTTCACTATTTCCTTTATCTTTGGCTAAAGAAAGGAGTCATTGGGAGTTCAGATCAGGTGAGTAGGGAGGGTGTTCCAATATAGCCATTTGTTTACTAGCTAAAAACACCATCACAGACAGTGCTGCCTGTGTGAGCTGGTGTGTTGCCGTGATGCAAGAGCCATGAATTGTTGGCAAAAAGTTCAGGTCATTTTTGTCTAACTTTTTCATACAGTGTTTTCAGCACTTCCAAATAGTAAACTTGGTTAACTGTTTGTCCCGTTGGTACAAATTCAAAATAAATAATGTCTCTGATATCAACAAACATTTGCAACATCATTTTGACTCTTGATTTGGACTGATGGAACTTTTTTGGTTGTGGAGGATTGGCTGACTTCCATTGTGCATGTTGATGCTTTGTTTCCCGGTGTTATTGGTACACCTATGTTTCATCATCAGTGATAACACAGCCCAAAACATCATCTCACCTCTCCAAAAGGTCTTGGCAAACTTCGACTCTCCTCTGTAATGAGAGTTCATCAGTGAGTTCCTTCAGGACCATTTTTGCACACACCTTTCTCATGCCAGATTTTCATTTCAAATTTTCCTGTTTCTCTATCAATGTTTACTTGCTCTGCTGTAATGTGAGTCACGTTTTGACTCACAATTTGATGAATTTTTGCAATGTCTTCGTCAGTCCTGCTCGTTACTCGCCGCTCTGATCTCTCTTCATCAGTGACGCGTTTTCTCCCCTCAGAAAACCTAATCCATTTCTACACTGTCGTTTTCTTCGTCACATTACCCCCATAAACTTTGACTAACCTGTCCCTGATTTCACTTCCACTGTTGCCAAGTTTAAAAGAAATTTAATGTTTGTTCATTGCTCTAATTCAAACTCAGACATTCTCACGAGGGCACAGAAAAGCACACAACAATAATGAACGCCACTCAGCAGGACACCGCCACACATTGACATGAACACATCTGTGAGACACTGATATACCAAGGTTATGAAACCTTACTGAGTTGTTTGTACAGTGCTGCTAATGTAAGCACGCAGTGGCAAGTTCTTGAATATAATTGTCACACCTTGTATACCAGGTGGGCACTTGACTAATCAGGGAGGTCACTTCTTAAATTATACAAATGTCTGACCACTATGTTGTATATCTGAAACTAATACAAAGTAATATCTAATGTCAACTGTAATTGAAAAATTAAATGGTGGGGAATGGTTAAGGGGAATAAGAGGTCCAAATTTCCAGATATAAAACAAATAAATCATGGGGATGTAATGTACAGCATGGGGAATATGGTCAATAATATTGTGACAGCATAGTACAGTGTCAAATGGTTGCTGGGCTTACAGTGATCACATCTTTAGGTATTTAAATGTTGAATAACTATTGTGTACATGTGAAACTAATGTAACATTGTATGTTAGCTATATTTTAATAAGAATCTTTAAAAAATAAATAAAATGGGGCCGGCTGAGTGGCGCAGTGGTTAAGAGCTGGCTTGAGACACTGGCAGCCCTGTTTTGGATCCCATATATGAAGGCTAGTAACACTGCCCTCAAAAAGTAAATAAATAAATAAATAAATAAATAAATAAATAAATAAATAAAATGTTTCTGTTACATAAAATATGAAAAATATACTTAAGTGAATATATTGTCACCATATTCATTTTCACAACCATCAACCCAAATTCAATACAAAGTTATTCTATTCAGAAATTCCTTACACAAAATGAAATTTTTTTGAAAAGTTATTATTAGTGCAGATTAACACTGACTCTTCATCACCCATGTTTATTGCTTCTGTCTGAATTTTGTCTGGCAAAGTTATCAACTATAAGGAAAGTTGTTCCCATCGCTGACTACCAGATTACCCACCTAATAAAAGTGTTTAATAAATGTGCTCGCACTTTTACTAATCAAGTTAGTAGTAGCAAGATTTTTGTACTACTGCTTCTACTAAGAGGAGAAAGAGAAAGCGTAGTTATATTGCATAAGTGTGACTTATCAAGCATGCAATGTCTCTGGAGCTCTTAGGGGATTATTTCTTTTGACCCTCGACAAACCTGTGTCACTGAAACTTTTACTAATTCAAAGACAGGCTTGTTGTGAGGATTAATGAGACAATATGAGTAGATACTTTTGGAACTTGAAAAGCAACAGAAAAAATTAATTAATTATATTATCACAATGCAAAACTCCATACCTAAATAAATAATTGTGACATGTTCATTTCATATTCACACCTACTTAACCCAAAGTGTGTATTTTATTTTCCACTTCTATTAGCAGTAATTCACTATCACTATTTAGTTGTTTTCCTGTATATCAAGAGGTCTGCGGTTATTGTTTCAATTTGAGGATTGGAAAACTTTGTGGGGCTGGCAGTAAAGCCATTTCAATCCATTATGGGAAAGAAGAGTTCTCAGAATTGAGGCTGCCCCTTGTAACTCACCGACTATGATATAGAATGAGGATGTATTTACTACAACAACTCATAAAATATAAAGCTATTATTTTCTACTAGGAGTATGTGAAATATGTTGGCAACCATATATAGTTAAAGGTGGGCAGAAAAAAGTAAAGGGGGAAAACTATTCTCTTCCCCGTGCAACAGCAGTAATCATTGAGCAAAAACTATGGAAATAAGAATTTAGGCAAAACACTCCAGGAAATAGGATAATGTTCCCGTAAGACAGATACACACAAAATTGAAAGGGTTACATAACTGGCTACTTAACATAAAAGATAAGAGCTGGCCAAGTGGCGTGGTGGTTAAGAGCTGGTTGGGACGCCAGTGGCCCCAGTTCGGATCCAACATATGAGGGCCAGTGACACTGCTCTCTACAGCTAAGATGGTGAACAACAGCTCCACCTGGAGGTGGGCTGCTGTGAGTCCCCGGAACGGTATAGCTGCAGCCCCTGTTGCAGTGGGCTGCCATAGGCTGGCAGCAGGTGTGAGCTGCAAAAGCCACTGTGAGCGGTTGTCCAGAGGCCAGCGACTGATCAGCCTCACCCTATACTGTAGCATTGTTATTTTCTCTCATATTTAGTACTCATATTTAGTAACACTCTCAATATTATTTTATAGGAATTTTGATAAAAACACTTTTTTTTAAAAGATTTTATTGAGGAATTGGGGGAGGGGAACAGCATTGGAGAACCAGGGAAGGGGAACAGACAAGTTGCTGTCCTTTTGTTCTTCAGTTTAGTTTTGGAGGACATTGCATCACTGGCCCATGTTAGTATTGTCATTCCACTCTTCCCGGTGAGGCAGCTTAGTTGCTGGCCTTTGGACGGCTGCTCACAGTGGCTCTTGGCAGCTCACACCAGCTGCCAGCCACTGACTCTGGCTGCTGGCTACTCACTGTAGCCTATGGCAGCCCACTGCAGCAGAGGCTGCAGCTATACCATCCCGAGGACTCACAGCAGCCCAGCTCCAGGTGGAGCTGTTGTTCACCTTCTTATCCATAGAGGGCAGTGTCACTGGTCCTCATCTATGGGATCCGAACCAGGGCCGCTGGCGTCCCAAGCCAGCTCTTAACCAACGCACCACTTGGCCAGCCCTTGATAAAAACACTTTTAATGTTTACCTTCAAGTGTAAATTGATAATGTTAATGAAGCATACCACAAAGAGAAAGAGAAATGTGGAGAATTTGCCATACTAGGTCCTAAATGATTACAATTATCAGTGGATAAGTGTAATCCACACAAGGTAATCTTGGCTTAGTTTTCTATAACTAAATTGGTAGTTCATATGGCACATAACATTTTGGCATTTACTGAGGGAAAAAATAAATTTAAATCTTCAAGTCAAAATGAAACCTTAAATGCCTTCACCATGACTAAAAAGATACATTTTAAAATATTAAATCAAAATGCCCATCGGTAGATGACTGGCTTAAGAAACTGTGGTACATTTATACAATGGAGTATTACTCCGCTATAAAGAAGAATGAAATTGTACCATTTGCAACGATATGGAGGGACCTAGAGACTACTATGTTGAGTGAATTAAGTCAGTCGGAGAAAGACAAATACCACATGATCTCACTGATATGTGGAATTTGAAAAACTGAATGAATGCGCATAAGAAACAGAAACAGTCTCATAGATATAGAGGAAAAACAGGGTTTCTAGTTGGGAGGGGGGTGGGGATGAGGGAGAAGGGGAAAGGATTAGACAGCATAAATAGGTAACTACAGTATTGTCACAGGGTTATGAAAGACAGTTCGGGGAATATAATGTTGTTAAAATTTTGTGGGGTGTCAGATGGTCACATGTTTTGTTAGGGAGACCACTTCATGGATGGAGTAGAGGCTTGATCACTGCACTGTATACCTGAAATTCATGTTGTATAATATTGTATGCCAACTGTAATTGAATATATAGACAGTCACGGGATGTGGATTATATGGTGGAAGGGAGTGAAAGGAATTGTAATAGATAGTATGATATGGGGGGAGGAGTGGGAGGGGAGAACTGGGGGAGGGAGGTTTTCACTTTGAGGGGTAAAAAGTATAACTATTGCACTTGTTGTACACCTGAAGCTAATTAAAAATATATATAAATAAAAAAATATTAAATCAAACTCTGCCTACAATTGATATCCATAGAGTATTGTTCAGAGAATATACCAGATTACAAAATGCACACAAGCAAATCAATTTTATTTTTTGAGGGCAGTGTCACTGGCCCTCATACGTGGGACCCGAACCGGGGCCACTGGCATCCCAAGTTAGCTCTTAACCACAATGCCACTCTGCTGGCCCCAAATCAATTTTTAAATACACGCACGCTCCAACCTGTCAATATAAAACACTTTGGCTGATTTAGTTATGGGTTGATTGGGGTATTATTGAAAATAGAGAACATTTTAAATATTAAGGAATCATTAAACTAATTTTGACTAAGAGAGAGCTATGAAATATACAATGTTTTTTCTTGCTTTTGCCTAGGCTATGTCAATGAACAATAGCTTCCTTTAAGAATTTGATTAGGGGCCGGCCGAGTGGCGCATTGGTTAAGAGCTGGTTTTGGGATGCCAGCAGCCCCGGTTTGGATCCCACATATGAGGGCCAGTGACACTGCCCTCTACAGCTAACAACAGCTCCACCTGGAGCTGAGCTGTGCGAGCCCCGGTGATGGTATGGGCTGCAGCCCCTGCTGCAGTGGGCTGTCATAGGCTACAGTGAGTGGCAGGCAGCCTGCATGAGTAGTCGGCAGCCAACGTGAGCTGCCAATAGCTGTGGTGAGCGACCATCCAGAGGCCAGCGACCGAGCTGCCTCACCCGGGAAGAACGCAATGATGATACCAACATGGGCCAGTGAAGCAACGTCCTCCGCAACTAGACTGAAGAACAAGAATACAGCAACTTGTCTGTTCCCCTTCCCCGATTCCCCAACGCTGTTAGTTACCCTCCCCCAATTCCCCAATAAAATCTTTAAAAAAAAAGAATTTGATTAGGTCATGCATCTACACAGTCTATGAAGTGATCCAGTCCAGTACCCATCTGGCACCTTACATAATCTTTACAATGTTGTTGATTATATTCCCCATTCTGTGTGGAGTATAGCATAAGGAAGGTAGTCAAAGGTATTTTTACAGTTATATAAGAGTCAGAGGGGGTAGTAGTTTGGGAGAGGAGGATTATCACTTTCTGAGGGGTATAAATGTCTAACTATTATGCTGCTTTGTACATCTGAAACTAATAAAAAATAATTTGATTAGGGAAATTCATTCTATCTTAAAGCTACAAATGAATTCACACTACTCATTGTCTGTGGGACCACGAAAAATGTCAAGTAATTTCTAAATCGCACTACTGATTTCCTTATCCAAATTACCACCTTGACAAGCATGACTTAAAATCTTCATTTGATATTAACCAAGGGATATCCAACTAGATTCACCTTGAAAAGGACATAATAAGACACACTTATTAGATCACCAAATTATATGATCACCAAATCATATGATCAACCTATAATGAAATTATTAAAGCGATGGGTTGAACACTAAAATAATGATGCAATGTTTAATAGAAGAGAACACATGAAATGGATCAACTTAGAAGCTTCTAAGTTCTAACCAGAAAATATCATTCAATTAATTAATATGTACAAGTTGGAATATATAATATGTATATACCCCACTACAAATGCTTATGGGGTACTCTGGGGAGAAAAGGTGTTGCATAACTATAGGCATAGTATGTTTCCTTTTAAATGAAAAGAAATTCAACTCACCATTGACATATATATCTGTATCTGTATCTATATCTATATCTATCTATAGCTATGATGTTAAAAGATAAACAGAATCTTAAAATTAACACATAGTGGTAAAGATCTATAGGGGAGATTACTAAATATTTCTTTATTATTCAATAGTTATGCATTTGATACGGAAGTTAAACAGAACATTATGTGCATATGTAAACAACTTGTAAGATGTTCAATAAATCATTTAGTGCATGAGAACTTCCCACATGTTAGCAGGAGATCAAAGAACTTACTGTCAGTATAAGTAATACAGCTTGCATTAAGAGCAATATCAATAGTAGAAATGGAGATGACAATGATTTAAAAAAAAGTATAAAAAGGATAAATATTTCCTTTTTTCTTAACTTGCATGCAGTGGGCTTAGGAACTTCGTGAAATTTAACGCATTTCATTATCATAACAAATGCATGGTTTGGAAACCACTATTAACCTGTACCATAAATTTGTTGTGAGGATCGAATGAGATGATAAATTAAAATGCTTTAGGAATCCAAAACGGAAGATGAGCAAGAGGTATTATGATATAATTCCATAGCATTCCGTATCTAACAAAAAAATTTATAATATGTTAACTTATTGTTTACAAACTACCTACCTAAAAGAGAGTAAATACTATAAGTAATTCTTGTTAGTTAAAATTAGAACCATCTTTTCCATAACCACACACAAATATACAAACATATGCACATACCAACATACTACACAAAATATTTTAGCTCCTTCCATTAAGTGTCGATATACTTGTATGTTTGTTAGACCATAAGGAAGACTTTAATATTAGGATACATTGCATTTAATTTTGTTAATGCATAGCTATGGAACATAAGATTGCCTCTATATTTTTATGTAAGACAATATATTATACAATGAGAACAATTGTTTTCATTAAATGTTGATTAGGAAAACACACTACATCAAAACATGTAGAAACAAATTTATTTCACTCACTTTATGTAGGATGTCAAAAAGACAAGTATTCTGTATGTGTCAATTTTTTCTCTTTTTTTTGTTAAGAGGGCAGTGTCACTGGCCCTCAAATGTGGGATCCAAACCAGGACCACTGGCGTCCCAAGCCAGCTCTTAACCACCACGCCACTCAGCTGGCCCAATTTTTTCATTTTTAAAAAAGGTTATTAAAAATATTAAATATTATAATAATATTAAGTGATCATTATTGACATTTATTTAATGATTCAGACTGGGCACTTTGGTAACCAATTGTGTATTGTTTCATTGAATACTCACAAATCCCCCAATAATAGAAATTTTTATTAATTTTAATTTAACCTTCTTTTGAAGATTGCATGGGGTAAAACATATGATACATTCTTGATATTATTATGTTTGTTTCTGCACCAATTAAATCAAAATTGTTAATGAAATTGTGATTTTCTTTTCAAAAACTCCTAACCAATGCACTTAGTACTTTTTCTATTAGTGAAAATAAACACCAAACACCACTATTACATAGCCCAAAACTGATACCCAATGGTTGACTGGAATTCAGGTGGCTGCCAAAGTCCAATTGTATTAACTGGTGGCAAAGTTGCTCCAGTCACTGCAACTGATGTGTGTCTAACTGGATGTCTTAGCATGGGCTGCCATAACAAAATTCCATTGACTGGGTAACATAAACAATAGAAATTTACTTCTCACAGTTCTTGAGACCGAGAAATCTAAAATCAAAGTGCCAGAGTCCTCTTCTTTTGGCTTACAGATGGCTGCCATATCACTGTATGCTCATATGACTTCATAAAGTAGTCGCTTGGTGGTTCAGAGTTTGATTTTTTGACAACTAGCAATACAAGCTGTAGTTCTGGTATTGACTTTGCTGTGATTTCTACTTCTCAAACAGAAATTTGGAGGGAAACCGAGAGACAATTAGTGATTTGGAATGTAGCTCATAACACAGTTTGTAGCATGGTTTGGGCTACTTTCAAGGATTCTTTTCTCTGTACCATTTATTTTGTTCTTTGTTCTCTGTGGGCCCATGATTTTTCTTCACATTCTCTTTCTGTTACCTTCCTCACTTATATCTGAAATGAGCATTATGAAATATGTCTTCCTTGGGGGTATGCGTTTTTCTCAGTCTGGTTCTTGTCTATAGAATTTTGGTGGCCTAAGGACTGTTTTATGGCTTATAGCCTAAAAGGAGTCTGATGGCCTATATAATTTAAAAAAAATTTTAAATTAGTTTCAGGTGTACAAAATAATGGAATAGTTAGACATTTTCACCCCTCACAAAGTGATAATCCCTCCCCCAATCTACTACCCTTCTGATATCATACATAGCGGTTACAATTCCATTAACTATTCCCTATGCTGTACTATAGTCCATCCTGTGACTATATTTTAAAGTATAGTTGACATTCATTGTTATTCAGCTTCATCTTCAGGTGTACAGTGCAGTGGCCAGGCATCTACACCATCCATGAAGTGGTCTCCCTAATAAGACAAGTACCCATTGGATACCCTACAAAATCTTTACAACATTATTGATTATATTTCTCAAACTGTCTTTCATATTCCCATGGCAATCTTGTGTGTTACCAATTTGTGCTTTCTAATGCCCTCACCCTCTCCCCCATCCACACCCCCCTCCTATCTATCAACCCTCAATTTTTTCTCTATATCTCTGAGACTGTTTCTGATTAGTTTGTTCATTTGTTCTATTCGTTAGATTCCAAATATAAGTGAGATCATATGGTATTCATATTTCTCCATCTGACTTATTTCATTTAGCATAATATTCTCTATGTTCATCCATATCATTGCAAATGGTGAGATTTCCTCATTCTTTATGGGTGAGTAATACCCCATTGTACAAATGTACCACAGTTTCTTAATGCAGTTGTCTACCGATGTACCGATGGGCATTTCGGTTGTTTCCATGTCTTGGCTATGGTGAATAGTGCTGCAAAAAACATAGGGGTGCATATATTTTTTCCAAATTAGCGTCTTGGATTTCTCTGGATAGATGCATAAGAGTGGGTCATCAGGTAGTTCCATTTCCAGTTTTTTGAGATACCTCCATACTGATTTCCATAATGGCTGCACCAATCTGCAACCCCACCAACAGTGCACAAGGGTTCCCGTTTCTGCACATCTTCACCAGAACTTGTTGTTTGTTGATTTATTGGTGATAGCCATTCTTACCTGAGTGAGGTGGTATCTCATTGTGGTTTTTATTTGCATTTCTCTAATGATTAGTGAGGTTGAGCATTTATTCGTATGTTTGTTGGCCATCTATATGTCCTCCTTAGAAAAATATCTCTTCATTTCCTCTGCCCATTTTTTATTTATTTATTTTTGAGGGCAATGTCACTGGCCCTCACATGTGGGACCGCACCAGGGCAGCTGGCTTCCCAAGCCAGTTCTTAACCACCGCGCCACTTGGCCGGCCCTCTTCTGCCCAATTTTTAATTGGGTTGTTTGTTTTTTTGATGTTTAGTTGAAAGACTTTTTAAATAAATTTTGGATATTAACCCCTTATTAGATGTATCATTGATAAATATCTTCTCCCATTCAGTAGGATGCCTTTTTTTTGATGGTTTCCTTTGCTGTGAAAAAAACGTTTTAATTTGATGCAATCTCATATGTTTGTTTTTTCTCTTACTTCCTTTGCCACGGGGATATATCAGTAAAAATATTACTAAGGATAATGTCTGCAAATTTACTTCCTATGTTTTCTTCTAGGAATTTTATGGTTTCAGATCTTACATTTAAGTCATTAATCCATTTTCAATTTATTTTTCTATTTGGCATAAGGAGGATAAGCCCACAGCTAACATCATACTCAATGGGGAAAAGCTAAAACCATTCCCCTTAAGAACAGGAACAAGATAAGGTTGCCCACTTTCTCTACTTTTATTCAACATAGTTCTGGAAGTTCTAACTACAGCAATCAGACAAGAAAGCGAAATAAAATGCATCCAAATTGGTAAGGAGGAAGTAACATTGTCTTTATACGCAGATGACATGATACTATATAGAAAGACCCCAAAAGATTCCACCAAAAAACTATTAGAACTGATAAATAAATTTAGTAGTATAGCAGGATACAAAATTAATATTCTGAAATCTGTTGCATTTGTATACACCAATAATAAACAATCAGAAGGAGAAATTAACAAAACAGTCCCATTTACAATTGCTTTGAAAACTATAAAATACTTAGGAGTAGAATTAACCAAAGAAGTAAAAGACCTGTATTCAGAAAACTATGACACTGAAGAAAGAAATACAAGAAGATACAAATAAATGGAAACACATACCATGCTCATGGATAGGAAAAATGAATATAGTGAAAATGTCCATACAGCCTAAACAATATATATTCAATGCAATTCTTATCAAATTACCAATGACATTTTTCAGAGAAACATAACATATAATCCTAAAATTTATATGGAACCATAAAAAAAACAAATAGCCAATGCTATCTTGAGAAATAAGAACAAAGTAGGAGGTATCATGATATGTGACATCAAATCATACTACAAGACAATAGTAATCAAAACAGCATGGTATTAGGGCCGGCCGAGCGGCGCGGTGGTTAAGCGCTGGCTTGGGAAGCCAGCGGCCCCGGTTCGGTCCCACATATGAGGGCCAGTGACACTGCCCTCAAAAAAAAAAAAAAACAAAAAAAAACACAGCATGGTATGGGCATAAACACAGAAACATAGATAAATGGAACAGAATAGAGAGCCCAGGTATAAATTCATGCCTATATGGTCATTTAATCTGACAATGGAAGCAAGAATTTACATTGAGGTAAAGACAGTCTATTAAAATAAACGGTGCTGGGAAATCTGGAGAGACACATGCAGCAAAATGAAGCTGTTTTTCTTTTTTTGCCCCCATATCTTCCTGCTCCTTTAATGTGGATTAACTGAGATTGTCAGTCTTCTGTGGAAAGACCACATCATTAAGATAATCTGCATGGTGAATGCACAATGCAATATATAGATGCTGTATTACAAAATTGTACACTTCAAATCTATATAATTTTTCTAATGAATATCAGCCCAATAAATATAATTAGACATTTTTTTTGAGGGCAGTGTCACTGGCCCTCTTATGTGGGACACAAACCAGGGCCGCTGGCTTCCCAAGCCAGCGCTTAACCACCGTGCCACTCGGCTGGCCCTATAGCGTTTCTTTATGGTATGATAAAATGTTCCAAAATTAGATTCTGAAGATGACTGCACCACTCTGAATATACAAAAAACAATTGAATTACCTACTTAAAATAGGTGAATTACAAGTATATGTTCTGTGAATTACATTTCAATAAAGCTGTTATTTTAAAAATAAATTAACAAAAGCAGAGGGGGGCAAGATGGCAGCTGTGAGGAGGGCTCCATGAAATCTCCCCTGGAAATATCCCCAATTTGAACTTCTAATACGCTTCAAAGAGACATCTACTCATCACACAGAGCAACTAAGAGTTTCACACAATGATTGCTGGAAGGTGGTCAGGCCGGGCGAGTAGGGGAAGAAGGCGGTGAGACGTGTGAGGTGCAGCCCGCACCCGCGGCTGTGGAGGCACACTGTCAACCGAAAGGGTACCCAGAGACACTCATTGAGCCTTTGGGCGTGCAGCCTGCCTTGGGACAGGCAAAAGCAAAAAGGCAGTGACTTTGTAAAAACCACCACGTCACACATCACAACCACACTCAAGTACAGCAAACCTGCAGTGCCAGGATCACGCTATGCATCAGGTGGCCTATTGTTCCCACAAGACACACAGGAATTTTTGTACAGCAGAGGACAAACTGAAGAGAGCTTGGTGGACTTTAGCCAAGACTGGCATGGGTATTTTTGGTTTGTTTGGTTTTATTCTGTTTTGTTTTCACTTTATTGGTTGCTTATCTTGGTTGTTTTTGGTTTCTATTTCTATTTCATTCTTATCATTTTGTAGTTTTTAATATAGGCATATATATAGGTGTATATAGGTGAATATATCCCCATATATATGGGTGTGTAGACAAATATATATATATATTTTTCCTTTTTCTTTTTCTTTCTTTTCTTTTTCTTTTTTCCCCACCCTCACTTTCTCCCTTATTTTATTCATTCTTCTCACTGCTATACTTTTCCTCTTTTCCTTTTATCTGCAAATTTTATTTTTTTAATTTTTATTCTTACTCTTTTTATTATTATTTTAGTTTATTTTTATTTTTTATTTTTTAGGTATAGCTATTCGATTTCTCATGTTTATTCTATTTTTTATTTTAGGATATTGTATTTTATTTTGTATCCTCTTCTGTTATGACTGTGTGTGTGGTTATTGTTTTGTTTCTGTTTGTTTTCTTCATTAGTATGTTTGATACTTCTGTACAAGTTGACTGTAGTTTGATGGTTGGTTTTTTTTACTTGTGCGAGCATTTGGTTTCCTTTGGTGGATGCAGAGGTTGTTTTTGTTGATCTGTTATGCTCTAAAATCACTCTGCAGCAGTGGGTCCAAACAAACAGACACAAGAATCATCATACCCGGAGGCCAACTTTAGATAAAACCAGAGCATTTCTGGGTTTGACATACAAGAGTCACACTCAAAAGGAAGTTGCTACAGGTACTAGGACCCATAAGGTCCAAGTTTCATCAGAGGGGTCAATCTTCTCACAGCAGCTCATAAACTGCAGACGCTGCTGATCCTCACAGCTAATCAATCTGGGAGTCAATCCCACCTACTGACAAGCCAAAAGTAATCAAAACTAAAACTTCAACAAGTGATGACCCACAACACAAGGAACACCTCAGATACAAGCACAGGAGAATAGGGAGACTGAGTAACACAAATATAAAGGACTCACACTGTATAAGTTTACCCAGAAAAGACTGAGAGACCTAGGGGATATATCTGTTATATCAAAGCAAACACAAAGAATAAACCAGAATGGGGAGACAAAGAAATACAACCCAAATAATAGAACAGAAAAAACCTCCTGAATCAGTGGAACTAGAGGAAATAGAGGTAAACAACCTATCAGAGACAGAGTTCAGAACACTGATTATTAGAATGTTCAAGGAAGTTAATGAAAATATAAAGGATAGAGAAATCATGAAAAGCAACCAGCTAGAACTTAAGAACACAATTACTGAATTAAAAAACAAACTTGATGGAATCACTAGCAGATTGGATGAAGCAGAAAATCAAATCAGTGACTTAGAAGACAAAATAGCAGAGATCACCCATGCGTAACAACAAAAAGAAAAAAGAATGAAAAACATTGAAAATAGTTTAAGACAGCTGGGGGACAACATCAAAGGCAATAACCCACGGGTCATTGGAGTACCAGAAGGAGAAGAGAGGGAGCAAGGGATTGAGAATATATTTGAAGTAATAATGTCTGAAAACTTCCCTAACCTGGCAAAGGACATTGAAATACAAGCCCAGGAAGTGCAGAGAGTTCCAACCAGGATGATTCCAAACAGGCCCACTCCAAGACACATTCTAGTGAAAATGGCAAGGGTTAAGGACAAAGACAGAATCCTTAAAGCAGCAAGGGAAAGGCAGCAAGTTACTTACAAGGGTACCCCCATAAGATTATCAGCTGACTTTTCTACAAAAACTTTGCAGGCCAGAAGGGAGTGGCAGGAGGTTTTCAAAGTGATGAAAAATAAAGGCCTACAACCGAGATTGCTGTATCCAGCAAGGTTATCATTTAAAATCGAAGGCGAGATAAGGAGCTTTGCAGAAAAGAATAAGTTAAGGGAATTCATTACCACCAGGCCAGCTTTGCGGCAAATGTTAAAAGGGCTTCTTTAAGTAGAAGAGAAAAACAACCTAAGAAAGACTACGAACACAAATAACAAAATGGCGAAAAACACACACCTATCAATAATCACATTAAATGTAAATGGATTAAATGCTCCAATAAAAAGACATAGGGTGGCTGAATGGATAAGAAAGCAAGACCCCAGCATTATGCTGTATACAAGAGACTCACCTCAGATCCAAAGACTCATTCAGGCTGAAAGTAAAGGGATGGAGTAAAATATTTCATGCAAATGGAACTGAGAAAAAAGCTGGAGTAGCGATACTTATATCAGATAAAATGGACTTTAAATTGAAGAATATAACAAAGGACAAAGAAGGACACTTCATAGTAATGAAGGGATCAATCCAACAAGAAGGCATAACCCTAGTAAACATCTATGCACCTAACATAGGAGCCCCTAAATATATAAAACAGATATTGTCAGACATAAAGACAGAGATCAACAGTAACAGTATCATAGTAGGGGACTTCAACACCCCGCTGTCACTAATGGACAGATCCTCCAGACAGAAAATCAATGCGGAAACAGTGACCTTAAATGACACATTAGACCAGCTGGATTTAACAGACATTTTCAGAGCATTTCACCCCAAAGCTACAGAATATACGTTCTTTTCAAGTGCACATGGAACATTTTCTAAGATAGGCCACGTGTTAGGCCACAAAACAAGTCTCAATAAATTTAAGAAGATTGAAATCATTTCAATTGTATTCTCTGACAACAATGCTATGAAACTAGAAATCAATTATAAGAAGAAATCCGGGAAGCTGACAAATAAATGCAGGCTAAACAATATGCTATTAAATAGTGAGTGGGTCACAAATGAGATCAAGGAGGAAATCAAAAGATACCTCGAGATAAACGAAAATGAAAACACCACGACCCAAAATCTCTGGGATGCTGCGAAAACAGTCCTAAGAGGGAAGTTTATAGCAGTGCAGGCCTACCTAAAGAAGGAAGAAAAATCTCAAATCAACAGGTTATCCTTACACCTAAGGGAACTGGAAAAAGAACAGCAAAAGAGGCCCAAGGGGAGTACAAGAAAGGAGATAACAAAGACCAGAGCAGAAATAAACAATATAGAGAACAGAAAAACAATTCAAAAGATCAATGAAACTAAGAGCTGGTTTCTTGAGAAGATAAACAAAATTGACAAACCTCTAGCCAGGCTCATAAAAAAAAAAAAAGAGAGAGAGGACTCAAATTAGCAAAATCAGGAATGAAAGAGGGGAAATGACTACAGACATCACAGAAATACAAAAAATTCTAAGAAATTACTATGAGCAATTATATGCCAACAAATTTGACTATCTGGAAGAAATGGATCATTTTCTAGAAGCATACAACCTTCCAAAGCTAACGCAAGAAGAAACAGAAAATCTAAATACCCTGATTACTACCAAGGAAATTGAATCAGTAATTGACAAGCTCCCAAAAAACAAAAGCCCTGGACCAGACGGCTTCACAAGTGAATTTTATCAAACATTCATAAAAGAACTATCACCTATTCTTCTCAAACTATTCCAAAAAATCCAGAAGGAGGGAAGGCTCCCAAACTCTTTTTATGAAGCCATTATCACCCTGATTCCAAAACCAGATAAAGACAGCACAAAAAAGGAAAAGTACAGGCCAATCTCCCTGATGAATATAGATGCAAAAATTCTCAATAAAATATTAGCAAACAGAATTCAGCAATATATTAAGAAGATCATACATCATGATCAAGTGGGATTCATCCCTAGTGCGCAAGGCTGGTTCAACATCCGTAAATCAATTAATGTGATACACCACATCAACAAAACGAAGGATAAAGATCACATGGTCATTTCAATAGATGCAGAAAAAGCATTTGACAAAATCCAACAGCCATTTATGTTAAAAGCCCTTAGCAAAGTGGGAATACAGGGATCATATCTCAACATAATAAAAGCCATATATGATAAACCTACAGCTAACATCATACTCAATGGGGAAAAGCTAAAACCACTCCCCTTAAGATCAGGAACAAGACAAGGCTGTCCACTTTCTCCTCTTTTATTCAACATAGTGCTGGAAGTTCTAGCCACAGCAATCAGACAACAAAAAGAAATAAAAGGCATCCAAATTGGCAAGGAAGAAGTAAAATTGTCATTATATGCAGATGACATGATACTGTATATAGAGAACCCCAAAGACTCCATCAAAAAACTATTGGAGCTGATAGACGAATTCAGTAAAGTAGCAGGATATAAAATCAATGTTCAGAAATCAGTGGCATTTGCATATACCAATAATAAACTAATGGAAAGAGAAATTAAGAAAACTGTCCCATTTACAATTGCGTCAAGAACTATAAAATACCTAGGAATAAATTTAACCAAAGAAGTGAAAAATCTGTACTCAGAAAATTATAAGACACTGAAGAAAGAAATCATAGAAGATACAAATAAATGGAAACACCTACTATGCTCATGGATAGGAAGAATTAATATAGTTAAAATGTCCATACTGCCTAAAGCAATATATAGATTCAATGCAATTCCTATCGAACTACCAAGAGCATTTTTCACAGAAATAGAAAATATAATCCTAAAATTTATATGGAATCATAAAAGACCCAGAATAGTCTTGGCAATTCTGAGAAATAAGAACAAAGTCGGGGGGATCATGCTACCAGACATCAAAACCTACTACAAAGCTACAGTAATCAAGACAGTTTAGTATTGGCATAAAAACAGGCACATCGATCAGTGGAACAGAACAGAGAGCCCAGAAATAAATCCAGGCATTCACGGACAGTTAATCTATGACAAGGGAAGCAAGAATTTACACTGGAGTAAAGATAGTCTATTCAATAAATGGTGCTGGGAAAATTGGACTGACACATGCAAAAAAATGAAACTGGACCACCTCCTTACTCCATATACAAGAACAAATTCAAAATAGATTAAAGACTTAAATGTAAGACCTGAAACCATAAAAATCCTAAAAGAAAATATAGGGAGTACATTTGCAGACATTACCCGGAGCAATATTTTTACTGATACATCCCTACGGGCAAGGAAAGTAAAAGAAAAAATGAACATATGGGATTATATCAGACTTAAAAGTTTTTTCACAAAAAGGAAACCATTAATAAAACAAAAAGGAAGCCTACTGAATGGGAGAATATATTTGCCAACGATATATCTGATAAAGGGTTAATATCCAAAATTTATAAAACACTCATGAAACTCAACACCAAAAAAACAAACAACCCAATTAAAAAATGGGCAGAAGATATGAAGAGACATTTCTCTAAAGAGGACATACAGATGGCCAACAGGTATATGAAAAAAAGTTCAACCTCACTGGTCATTAGGGAAATGCAAATAAAAACCACCATGAGATACCACCTCACTCCAATCAGAATGGCTATCATCAATAAATCAACAAACAACAAGTGCTGGCGGGGCTGTGGGGAAAAGGGGACCCTGCTGCACTGTTGGTGGGTTTGCAGATTGGTGCAGCCACTATGGAAGTCACTATGGAGGTATCTCAAAGAACTGGAAATAGAGCTACCGTTTGACCCAGCAATTCCACTCCTAGGTATTTATCCTGAAAAAATCAAGACACTTATTCAAAAAAAGTTATGCACCTCTAGGTTCATAGCATCACAATTTACAATAGCTAAGACTTGGAAACAATCAAAATGCCCATGGGTAAATGACTGGATTAAGAAACTGTGGTATATTGAAACAATGGAGTATTACTCCGCTATAAAGAAGAATGAAATCGTACCATTTGCAATGATATGGATGGACCTAGAGACAATTATGTTAAGTGAAATAAGTCAGACAGAGAAAGACAAATACCATATGATCTCACTCATATGTGGAATATGAAAAACTGTATGAATGAGCAAAGTAAACAGAAACTGTCTCATGTATATAGAGGAAAAATCAGGGTTGCTAATTGGGAGGGGGATGGGGATGAGGGAGAAGGGGAAGGGATTAGACAGCAAAAATAGGCAACTACAATATTGCCACTGGGATACGAAAAACAGTTTGGGGAATATAATTAATAATGTTGTAAATATTTTGTGGGATGTCACATGGTCATAGGTCTTGTTAGGGAGACCATTTCATGGATGGAGTAGAGGTTTGATCACTGCACTGTATAACTGAAGCGGAGGTTGTATACCTACTGTAATTGAATATATATAGATAGTCACGGGATGTGGATTATACTGTGGAAGAGAGTCAGAGGAAGAGTAATAGATATATATGATATGGGGGGAGTGGGGTTGCGAATTGGGGGTGGGGGTTGTCACTTTGAGGGGTAAAATGTGTAACTATTGCTCTGTGTTGTACACCTGAAACTAATTAAAAATTAATTTAAAAAAATTAAGAGTCATCTTTAATTTTGCAGTTATGTATATTTTTTATTTTTTTCAGCTACAGTTAATATTTATTATTATTTTATATTAGTTTTAGATGTACAACATAATGGTTAGATATTAATATAATTTCTTCAGTGATTCCCCTCAATTATTCTAGTATACCCCTGGCAGTATATATAGTTCTTGAAATATTATGGACTATATTCTCTATGCTGTACTTTACATCTGCGTGACTATGTTGTAACTACCAATTTGTATTTCTTTTCTAAAAAGAATTTTATTAAAATAGAGCTAACATGAAATATTGTATTAGTTTCAGGTGTACATCATAATTATTCAACAGCACCCACCTGGCACTATACAGAGTTATTACCACATTATTGATTACATTCCCTATGCTAAAGAAGTGATCACCATGATGAGTCCAGTAATGATCTGACACTGTACCATGCTATCACAATATTACTGGCTATATTTCCTATGCTTTATATTGCATCTTCAAGACTTATTTGTTTTATACTTCGAAGTTTGAACCTCTTATTCTTATTTACCATTCCCCCTTTTGTAATTTTTCAATTAGAGTTGAGATTCAAAATTGTTTTATATTGAGTTCCGGTAAGATGGCAGAATAGACGGACCCTCTCCGAACTGCCTCACAGGATCACATCAAAATTACAACTAATTTATACAGCATTTAACCTCAGAAGTCTCCTGATCATTAGATGAACAGAACCTCTAAACGAAGGACCTAAAGAGGAAGCCACGTCAAGTCTGGTAGGAGGGGCACAGAAGGGAGAGGGCGAGCCCCGTGTGGGATGCCCCAGCTGTGTGGGGAGGCTTCTCTGGTTCGGGGAGAGACCCTCTGGCCACACACCAAGCTCACCAGCCTATTGTTCCTTTGCCAGGAAGAGAAGTTCCAAGATAGCTGGCAGTAAATTAGTGAGGACTCTCTTTGCTCGGCTCGGTGAGGCTCAGGGCGGCTTGAGAACCAGTGGGGCCTATGCATGGGTTCGCTCACCAGTGAGCACTCACCCAGTTCCTGTTGGAAGGAGTAGCTGTGTGAGCCGGGCCAAGGAGCCTGTGGGGACGGACTGAACTGAGGACCTTTGGTGCAGAAGCTGGAGGTTTTGGGACTGTTGTTCCACCAGTGCGGAGCTTCCACATGAGCGGTGTACAGGAGGGCGCAAATTTTTCAGGATTGGGCCCTCCCACAGAGAGTCAGATCTGGGATCTCATTGGTCTGGTGAACTTGGCGCAAGAGTGCGTGTGTGCGCATGCGGCCTTGGGTCTCCACCCTCCGCCCTGCTTCTGCTACGTTTCCAAGGAAACGCCTTGCAGGTGCCCTCCGGCTCCATCAGGCTGCTCACTGAGATGCAGGAGAGCGCAATCCGCCTTGGATCCCCACCCTCCACCCTGCTTGTGCTGCATAGCCAGGGAAACGCAGGGTGGGTGCTTTCCAGCTGCATCAGTCTGTTCACTGGGACTCAGGAGTGTGCAAGCCCCCTTAGGTACCCGCTGTCCGCACTGTTTGTGCAGAGTTGCAAGGCTGGGGATTGGCTGTTGGGCTGCTTAGCCTGATCTGTGGGCAGTTGATTGGGACAGGCTGAGATGGGGAGTTTTCCTGAGAGTGTTTGGCAGGGAGCGGTGCACCTGCCTGATCCAATCGAGACTTTCCCGGCGAGTTTGTGTGGACTGATTGCTGGAGCAGAGTGCATGCTGCTCTGACTTGGTGTGGGCCACTGACCACATCAAGTGGTGCCTTGGGGGCCTGCCCCACACATCTAGAGCTGTGTTGCCAGAGGCACACTGAGTCCCCGGTGACTGGCCCACATCTCGACAAGTCACAGAGGGTTTTTTTTTTGGCAGTAGCAGACAACCTGCAAAAACCTGTGAATATTTTTTATTTTTGGTAGTGACCACGGTTCCAGAGCACACAACAGCTAATTGTGGAAAGATCACTGCAACCCTGAGCAAGTGGTCTGCAGATTAAAAAGGATGGAGAGCACCCCCACCTCTTTCTTTCTTTTCTTTTCTTTTTTTTTCTTTTCTTTCTAGGTGATCTATTTAATACATCGAAGCATTCACAGAAAGACAGCCAGAATGAAAAGAACAAAGAAACATGTCCCAAGTAAAAGATCAGAAGAAAACTCTGGAAATGGAACCAAATGAAACAGAAGGATCCAACCATTCAGAGACAGAGTTTAGAACACTGATGATAAGAATGTTTAAGGAACTTAGCGAGGAAATAAAGAAGGATAGGGAAACCATAAAAAACAACCTGTAAGAACTAAAGAATACAATAACTGAAATGAAGAACACACTCGAAGGAATCACCAGTAGAGTAGACGAAGCAGAGGAACAGATCAGCAAATTAGAAGACAAAATAGCAGAAATCACCCAGCTGGAAAAACAAAAAGGAAAAAGAATAAAAAAGAATGACAAGGGCCAGCCAAGTGGCACAGTGGTTAAGCGCTGGCTTGGAAAGCCAGTGGCCCCAGTTCGGTCCCACATATGAGGGCCAGTGACATTGCCCTCAAAAAGAAAAAGACAATAGTTTAAGAGACCTCCGGGACAACATGAAACGCAACAACCATTAAATCATAGGAATACCAGAAGGAGAAGAGCAGAAGCAAGGGATTGAGAATCTATATAAAGAAATAATGACTTAAACTTCCCTACCCTGGTGAAGGAAATAGACATACTAGCCAAGGATGTACAGAGAGTTCAAAACAGGCTGAATCCAAAGAGGTCCACACCAAGACACATCATAGTTAAAATGGCAAAGCTTAAAGACAAAGACAGAATCCTAAAAGCACCAAGAGAAAGACAGCAGGTCACATACAAAGGAAGTCCTATAAGACTAACAGCTGACTTTTCTTCAGAAACTCTGCGGGTCAGAAGGGAATGGCAGGAGATATTCAAAGTGACACAAAATAAAGGTTTACAACCAAGATTGCTCTACCCAGCACAGCTATCACTTAAAATTGAAGGAGAGATAAAGAGCTCCTTAGAAACAAATAAGCTTAAGGAGTTCATTACCACCAAGCCAGCATTGCAGGAAATGTTAAAAGAGCTGTTTTAAACAGAAGAAAGGGGAAAACAAGCCAATCCAGGAAGACAAGAAATACAAATAACAAAATGGCAATAAATATACACCTATCAGTAATTACTTTAAATGTGAATGGGCTAAATGCTGCAATCAAAAGACACAGAGTGACTGAGTGTATAAGAAAACAGGACCCATGCATATGCTGTCTACATGAGACTCATCTCAGATCAAAAGACACACACAGACTGAAAGTAAAGGGATGGAATAAGATATTTCATGCAAATGGAAACAAGAAAAAAGCTGGAGTAGCAATACTTATTTCGGGCAAAATAGACTTTAAAATGAAGACTACAATAAAAGACAAAGAAGGGCACCACATAATAATAAAGGGAACAATTCAACAAGAGGACATAACCCTAGTAAACATCTATGCACCCAATGTAGGAGCTCCTAAATATATAAAACAGATTTTGACAGACATAAAGGCAGAGATCAACAGTAACACTATCATAGTAGGGGACTTCAACACCCCATTGTCACCAATGGACAGATCCTCCAGACAGAAAATCAACATGAACATAATGGCCTTAAATGACACTTTAGACCAGCTGGATTTACTTGATATTTTTAGAGCATTTCACCCCAATGCTACATAATATACATTCTTCTCAAGTGCACATGGAACATTCTCCAAGTTAGACCACATATTAGGCCACAAAACAAGTCTCAACAAATTTAAGAAGATTGAAATCATATCAAGTGTCTTCTCTGACCACAATGCTATGAAACTAGAAATCAATTATAAGAAGAAATCTGGAAAGTTTACAAATACATGGAGGCTAAATAACATGCTACTACATAGTGAGTGGGTCAAAAATTAGATCAAGGAGGAAATCAAAAGTTACCTCGAGACAAACGAAAATGAAAACATCACAGCCCAAAATCTCTGGGATGCAACGAAAGCAGTCCTACGGGGGAAGTTCATAGCAATGCAGGCCTACCAAAAGAAGGAAGAAAAATCTCAAATCAACAAACTCTCTTTACACCTAAAGGAACTAAAAAAACAAACAAACAGCAAAACAAGCCTAAATGGAGTATAAGGAAGGAAATAATAAAGACGAGAAGAGCAGAAATAAATGAAATAGAGAACAAAAAACAATACAAAAGATCAATGAAACGAAGAGTTGGTTTTTTGA
Organism: Aselliscus stoliczkanus; assembly: GCA_033961575.1. NCBI lineage: Eukaryota > Metazoa > Chordata > Mammalia > Chiroptera > Hipposideridae > Aselliscus > Aselliscus stoliczkanus. The sequence goes on along the minus strand of CM066737.1, from coordinate 53,954,710 downwards.
AAAGATAAACAAAATCAAAAAACCCTTAGCACGACTAACCAAGAAAAAGAGAGAGAGGACCCAAATTAATAAAATCAGAAATGAAAGAAGGGAAGTGACAACAGATACCATAGAAATACAGAAAATTTTAAGAAAATACGATGAGCAAATATATATGCTAACAAATTCGACAATCTGGAAGAAATGGATAAATTTCTAGAAGCATACAACCTACCAAGTCTGAACCAAAAATCAATTTGGCAGTCTGATTACTGCCAGAGAAATTGAATCATTAATCAACAATCTTCCAACAAACAAAAGTCCTGGACCAGATGGCTACACAGGTGAATTTTACAAAACATTCAAAAAAGAATTAGTACCTATTCTCCTCAAAGTATTCCAAAAAATACAGAAGGAGGGAAGGTTCCCAAACTCTTTCTATGAAGGCACTATCACCCTGATTCCTAAGTCAGCCAAAGATATTAGAAAAAAGGAAAACTACAGGTCAATATCCCTAATGAACATAGATGCAAATATTCTTAACAAAATACTAGCAAACCGAATTCAGCATCTCATTGAAAAGATCATACACCACGACCAAGTGAGATTCATTCCTGGTATGCAAGTCTGGTTCAATATCTGCAAATCAATTAACGTAATACATCACATTAACAAAATGAAAAATAAAAATCATATGATCATATCAATAGATGCAGAATAGGCATTTGACAAAATCCAGCAGCCATTTATGATAAAAACTCTTAGCAAAGTGGGCATAGTGGGATCATATCTCAACATAATAAAGGACATATATGATAAGCCCACAGCAAACATCATACTCAATGGGGAAAGACTAAAAGCTTTCCCCTTAAGATCAGGAACAAGACACAGCTGCCCACTTTCACCACTTCTATTTAATGTAGTTCTGGAAGTTCTAGCCACAGCAATCAGACAAGAAAATGAAATAAAAGTCATCCAAATTGGAAAAGAGGAAGTAAAATTGTTATTATATGCAGATGACATGATACTATACAGAGAGAATCCCAAAGACTCCACCAAAAACTGCTAGAACTGATAAAGGAATTTGGTAAGGTAGCAAGATACAAAATTAATACTCAGAATTTAGTGGCATTTCTATACACTAATAATAAACTATCAGAAGAAGAAATCAGGAAATCAATCCCTTTTACAATTGCTTCAAAAACAATAAAATATATAGGAATCAATTTAACTGAAGAAGTAAAAGAGCTGTACTCAGAAAATTATGAGACACTGAAGAGAGAAATCAGAGAAGATACAAATAAATGGAAATACATACCATGCTCATGGATAGGAAGAATTAATATAGTTAAAATGTCAATACTACCTAAAGCAATATATGGATTCAATGCAATTCCAATCAAACTACCAAGAACATTTTTCTCAGAAATAGAACATAGAATCCTAAAATTTATATGGAGTCACAAAAGACCCCGTATAGCTACGGCAATGTTGAGAAATAAGAACAAAGTGGGAGGCATCACACTACCTGACATCAAAATATACTACAAGTCTACAGTAATCAAAACAGTATGGTACTGGCATAAAACCGACATATAGACCAATGTAATAGAATAGAGAGCCCAGGAATAAACCCATCTATATACGGTCATTTGATCTATGACAATGGAAGCAAGAATTTACACTGGAGTAAAGATAGTCTTTTTAATAAATGGTGCTGGGAAAATGGGACTGACACGTGCAAAAAAAAATGAAAATGGACAACCTACTTACACCATATACAAAAAAATCTCAAATGGATTAAAGACTTAAATGTAAGACCTGAAACCATAAAACTCCTAGAAGAAAACATCGGGAGTAAGTTTGCAGACATTACCCTGAGTAATATTTTTACTGATATATCTCCTTGGGCAAGGGAAATAAAAGAAAAAATGAACATATGGGATTACGTCAAACTTAAAAGTTTTTTCACAGCAAAGGAAATCATCAATAAAACAAAAAGGCAGCCTACTGAATGGGAGAAGATATTTGCCAACGATGTATCTGATAAGGGGTTGATATCCAAAATTTATAAAACACTCTTGCAACTCAACACCAAAAAAACAAACAACCCAATTAAAAAATGGGCAGAGGATATGAGGAGGCATTTCTCTAAAGAGGACATACAGATGGCCAACAAGTATATGAAAAAATGTTCAACTTCACTGATCATCAGAGAAATGCAAATAAAAACCACAATGAGATACCACCTCACTCCAGTCAGAATGGCTATCATCAACAAATCAACAAACAAGTGCTGGTGAGGGTGTGGAGAAAAGGGAACCCTGGTGCACTGTTGGTGGGACTGCAGATTGGTTCAGCCATTATGGAAATCAGTATGGAGGTATCTCAAAAAACTGGAAATGGAACTGCCGTATGACCCAGCAATTCCACTCTTGAGTATCTACCCAGAGGAATCCAAGATGCTAATTCGAAAAAAATATATGCACCCCTATGTTTATTGCAGCGCTATTTACAATAGCCAAGACTTGGAAACAAACAAAATGTCCATCAGTAGATGATTGGATTAAGAAACTGTGGTACATTTATATAATGGAGTATTACTTTGCTATAAAGAAGAATGACATCGTACCATTTGCAACGATATGGATGGACCTAGAGACTATTATGTTAAGTGAATTAAGTCAGTTGGAGAAAGACAAATACCATATGATCTCACTTATATGTGGAATCTGAAAAACTGAATGAATGAGCAAAGGAAACAGAAACAGTCTCATAGATATAGAGGAAAAACAGGGTTGCTTGTTGGGAGGTGGGTGGGGAAGAGGGAGAAGGGGAAGGGCTTAGACAGCATAAATAGGTAACTACAGTATATGAAAGACTGTTTGGGAAATATAATAATGTGGTAAAAATTTTGTGGGGTGTCAGATGGTCACATGTTTTTTTGGGGGAGACCACTTTATGGATGGAGTAGAGGCTTGATCACTGCACTGTATACCTGAAATTGATGTTGTATAATATTATATGCCAAGTGTAATTGAATATATAGATAGTCACGGGATGTGGATTATTACGGTGGAAGGGAGTCAAAGGAATTGTAATAGATAGTATGATATTGTGGGGGGAGGAGTGTGGGGAGAATTGGGGGAGGGGGTTGTCACTTTGAGGGGTAAAAAGTATAACTATTGCACTGTGTTGTACACTTGAAGCTAATTAAAATTTTAAAAAATTGTTTTATATTAGTTTCAAGTGTACAGCATATTGGTTAGACATTTATGTAATTTACAAAATGATCCCCCTGACTAGTACCCACCTAGCACTATACATACTTATTACAATATTATTTTATTTCTTTTTTTAAGATTTTATTGGGGAATTGGGAGAGGGGAACAGTGTTGGGGAATTGGGGAAGGGGACCAGCCAAGTTGTTCTTCAATCTTCATTGTGGAGGGCACCGGTCGCCATCTCCTGTCAGCAGCTCGTGGCCTCTAAGCTCAGGGTGCTGTGTTCAATCTTAGTTGCGGATTGGCATAGCCAACATCCCATGTGGGAGTTGAATCAGCAGCCTTGTTGTTAAGAGTGCACGCTCTATCTACTGAGCCATCCAGGCGGCAGCTCAGCCCAAGATACCGAGTTCAGTCTTACTTGCTGGTGGGCATAGCCCACCATCAAACAGGCAGTCTTGTTGTTACACCAGCTGAGCCATTTTGCCAGCTGTTGGCATCTCAGCGACAGCTCAGCTTGGGCACAGCGTCACTGACCCATGTGGGAATCAAACCAGCAGCCCTGTTGCTCAGAGATTCCACTCTTAAGCCAACTCTTAACCAACTGAGCCACTCAGCCGGACCTATTACCATATTAATGATTATGTTCTCCATACATTATATCCCTATGACTATTTTGTAACTACAAATTTGTATTTCTTAATCCCTTCACCTTTTACACCCTGCCCCAAACCCCCTATCATTTATCACTCCGATACATCTAGTACCCATCTGACACCATACATATTTATTACAATATTATGGAATATATTTCTTATGTTATACCCTACATTCCCATCACTACTCTGTAACACCCAATTTGTACTTCTTAATTCCTTCCCTGTTTTCACCCACCCCTTTAACTCCCCTTCCATCTCGCAACCATCAAAATGTTCTCTGTATCTATTAGTTTGTCTGTTTCATTTGTTTGTTTATTTTGTTCTTTAGATTCCACTTATAAGTAAAATCATATTACATTTGCCTTTCACTGTCTGACTTACTACACTCAGCCTGTTACCCTCTAGGTCCATCCCTGTTATTGCAGATGGCAAGACTTCATTCTTTTCTATGGCTGGGTAGTCCATTGTATGTATGCACCACCTCTTCTTTTTTTTTTTTTTTTTTTTGAGGGCAGTGTCACTGACCCTCATATGTGGGACTGAACCGGTGCCGCTGGCTTCCCAAGCCAGTGCTTAACCACTGCACCACTCGGCCGGCGCACGACTTCTTCTTTATCCATTCATCTTTTCAGAGACACCCAGGTGCCTTCAGATACTGACTATTGTATATAATGCTGCAATGAAAATAATGGATGTACATACCCCTTTGAAACAGAGTTTTGGGTTTCTTTGGATAAATACCCTGAAGTGGGATAACTAAGTCCTTCTTTGTCTCTTGTTACAGTCTTTGTTTTAAAGTTTATTTTGTCTGGTATAAGCATTGCTACCCCAGCATTTTTTTTGTTGTTGTCTGTTTGTTTCCATTTTCATGAAATATGTTTTTCCATTCCGTTCTTCCAGTCTGCGTGTGTCTTTCGATCCTAAGGAGTCTCTTGTATGTAGCATATGTAAGGGTCTTGTTTTCTTATCCATTCAACCGTCCTATCTTTTGATTAGAGCATTTAATCCATTTAAAGTTATTGTTGATAGGTACGTAGCTATTGCCGTTTTATTAGTCATAGCTTTGATTTTTTGTTTTGTTTTGTTTTTTGGTTTTTGTCTTGAAGTAGTCCCTCTAAGATTCCTTGTAATACAGGTTTGGTGGTGGAACTACTTTAGCTTCTTCTTGTCTGGAAGCTCTTTATCTGTGCTTCAATTCTAAATGGCAGCTTTGCTGGGTAGAGTAAACTTGGTTGTATGTAGGTCCTTGTCCTTTTTCATTTCTTTGATTATTTCCTGCTAGCCCCTTCTGGCCTGCAAAGTTTTGGTTGAGAAATCAGCTGAGAGTGCTATGGGAGCTCCCTTGTAGGTAACTAATGACTTTTATCTTGCTGCTTTGAGGATTCTCTCTTTGTCTTTAAACTTTGGCATTTTAATTATGATGTGTCTTGGTGTTGGCCTCTTTGGATTCATCTTGTTTGGGATTCTCTACACTTTCTGGGCTTGCATATCTATTTCCTTTGCTGGATTAGGGAAGTTTTCTGTCATTGTTTCTTCAAATAGGTTTTCAATTCCTTGCTCTCTCTTCTTCTTCTTCTTCTGGTAACCTTATAATGTGAATGTTGGTGTGCCGGATGTTGGCCCAGAGGCCCCTTAAACTCTAGTCATTTTTTTATTCTTTTTTGTTTTTGCTATTCTGATTGGGTGTTTTCTGATACGTTATCTTCTAAACCGCTTATTCAGTCCTCTGCTTCATTTAATCTGTTGATGCCCTGTAATGTATTTTTCATTTCCATTATTGTATTTTTTATTTCTGACTGGTTCTTTGTTATGTATTGTACTTCCATTTTTATGTTTCCTAACTCTTTGTTGAAGTTCTCCCTGAGATCATTGAGCATCCTTATAACCAGTGTTTGGAATTCTGCATGTGGTAGATTGCTTGTCTCCTTTATGTTTTAGTTCTTCTGGATCTCTGTTCTGTTCTTTTATTTGGAACATGTTTCTTTGTCTACCCATTTTGGCTACCTCTTGTGTTTGTTTCTGTATTTTAGGTAGGACTGTGATGTCTCCCAGTCTTAGTAGAGTTGTCTTATATAGTAGGTGTGCTGTGTGGCTCTGTGGCATTGTCTTTCTGGTCACCTGAGCCAGCCACACTAGGTGAGCGCCTTGTGTGGGTTGTTTGGCCCTCCTTTTGTAGTTTAGCCTTGGCTGCACTTTGCATATCGATGGGAGAGATTGACCCTCGGGCTCATTGGTTGTGGGGACTGGCCATGAATACAATTGAGAAGTTGTGGTGCAGGGGTTGACCCTACAGAGCAGGATGTTCCTCAGCAGGGCTCTGGTGCCTTCCCAGTCTATCGCTTGTGTGTGTTGTGCTCAGAGGCAACTGGGTGATGCTCCAGCTCGTCTGGAAACTGGCCACTGGGTTTCCAGCCCCAGGGCCACCTGGGAGGAGACCCACTGCATATGAAGTTCAGCCACAGCCCATTCCCCACCTGGGGCCACCCAGCAGGAGCCACAAAGCAATTTTCAGATGGCTGCTGCCCATACCATGCTAGGAAGTGCCTTGAGAGACCAAGCCTTGAACCAAGGCTGGCTGCCGCTAGTGCTGGGCTTTGGGCTTCTCAGCCAGAAGTATGGTACATGCTTAAGCCAGATGCTGCTTGTCTGGATTCTGTGAGCCTTTGACAGACCCTAGGAAAGTCTACAGCATGAGCCAGATAGTTTCTGTGAAAATACCACTGGAAGTGGCTTGGGTGTGCCTGAAAGTCGGGTGGGGTGGGGTCTGAGAATCACCAGAGCATGGACAATGAATGGCCTTAGGCAGCTTGTTAGAGACTCAGATATGGCAGTTGCCTGCCTCTGCACACTGAGAGGGGAGAGGGTTCAACAAAGAAACAATGGTCTCTGCCAGCTTTTCTGTCTGTGAGAAAGCTGCTCCTTCAGTCCCCATCCTAAAGCCAGACAGCTCAATTACCCACCATATGTCCCTGCTGCCTCTCCCCTTGCTGCCCTAACACTGAAGCTCAGAGCCAGTGATTCCATTGGTGAGTAAGTCTGGCTCAGTCCCTTTAAGAGGAGTGCCTGGAACTGCAGCCACCCTCCATCTCACTCAGCCATAATCTCTGCTGGTTTTCACAAACAGAAATTATGGGAACTTCTCTCCCCAGCACTGGAACCCTGGGCTGAGGAGGGGCTGTGACCCCTTCTCCTCCAGTGATGACCTCCACAGCCAAGATATCTCTCCGAATTTTTAATGGTCACACGTAGGTGTGGGACCAGCCTATTTCCCATCTCTGCCACGCTTACCGCTTACCAGTCTCGAGGTGGCTTCTTCTGCATGTGCTTAGTTGTAGGGCTTCGGTTTAGCAAGATTTCAGGCAATTATCAATGATGCTTGTTATGTAGATTAGTTGTAATTTTGAAGTGGTTGTGAGAGAAGGTAAGCACAGGGTTTACCTACTGCGCCATCTTGACCAGAATCCCCCCACCACCAATTTTCTTTTTCTTTTTTTTTTAAATTATTTTATTGTGAAAGAAATGTTTAAAAATAATTAGTTTCAGGTTTACAACACAGTGCAATAGTTATACATTTTACCCCTCAAAGTTACAACCCCCTCCTGCAATTCGTTGCCCCACGCACCTCCCATATCATACATATCTATTACAATTCCCTTGACTCCACTCCACATTATACTCCACATCCCGTGACTATATATATATTCAATTACAGTTGGCATACAATTTGTTTTTTAGGGCAGTGTCACTGGCCCTCATATGTGGGACCGAACCGGAGCCACTGGCTTCCCAAGCCAGCGCTTAAACACCGCGCCACTCAGCTGGCCCTTACAATATTAGTTATATTCTCCACGGTAACTACAATATTGCCACCACCAATTTTCTTAATCCCTTCACCTTTTTCATCCAGCTCCACAACGCCCAACCCCTCTTGCAATCATCAGTTTGTTCTCTGTATCTATGAGTCTGTTTCTGATTTGTTTGTTTGTTTTGTTCTTTAGATTCCACATATAAGTGACATCACATGGTATTTGTATTTCTCTAACACAGTCATCTTTAGATAAATAGCCAATTGAGAACAAACTTTCTGGCTCAGATTCATTTCAAGTAAGGCAACCCAGTGTATACACTGGTTTTCTGATTTCCAAAATGTCATCAAATTTTAGCCATATATTTCAACAAACAGAAATCCTTGAGAGGAGAAATATAAACACTGAAGCATGCTAAATACATCATGTTAGGATGACACATTATGATAAGTGGAAATAAATTAATCTGTGGAATCCTGGGAGTTTTCTGGCAGTCACCCTTTTTCTAATAATCGGGGAAACAAAGATCTAATAAATTGGAGATGATCAAATCTAAGATTAAGTCTCTTACATATATATATATATATATATATAGAGAGAGAGAGAGAGAGAGAGAGAGAGAGAGAGCTACTCAAATCTAATACACTGAGGCCTTTATGAAAAATAGCAGAATTTGAATGTACAGAAGAGAAGGGAGGAAACAGCATCAATCAATCATTAATTATGCATCTAATATGTGCTCAGAAAAAGCAAAGACATGGGAGAAAATATGAGCATTCGTTTCACATGCTGAGGAGACCAGAACCACTGTTATGGTGAGCCTGTATTAAAGAGACTTTTGTTTATGCACATCCAACAAAGAAAACACATTCGACATCTGATAAAAAGGTAACATAGTAATATCCTTGATTCCAGTGCAGTAGGGGAGTATTACAATCTATGTGGACCCATCCTTGTATATTGAGGCAATTTAGTTAATGAAATCAAGAGCAGCCTTAAAAGGGAAAGATGTTGGAAAAGGGCAGCACTGAGCGCGAGGTCATAGTGTTCTGGTTGCCAGGCAGCCACCCTCAGGCCCTCTTTTGTTACCTTGGTGATGTTGGAGAGCTTACCGAAATACTCTTTGAGATAGCATCTGAACTCTCCACATCCTTTTAGCACCAACTAATCATGCCACTTCTTTTTCCTCTTCCCCCACATCTCTACCCACACTGTCATAATCTTATGAATTCAATGAACCTACAAGTATACCTCCAATGCCCAATGTCCAAGGCCAGGGAATGACGCTGATTTGCAAACCCAAGGCAAATAAATGAAAGGGCAGTTAAATAAATGAGAATATCAAACAAGGTAGTTCAAGTAAAAATAACCAAAACCAAGCTATTCAAATTTAAAAAATGATATATTTGGGGGATAATCCAGGATCTGTCCAACTTTATGTCATGAAAAAAACCATTGGCTTGATAATCAGGAGACCAGGCTAGTGGTTTTGATGCTCTGTCACTTATCACTGTGATCTTGGTCATGTTGCTCCCCTTTTCTAGGCCTCAGTTTCTTCACTTGTAATAAAAGGGAGTTGAACTATGGAAGTTGTTTTTAAATTTTTCTGGCCACAAACTACAATAAGGAAAACATTTTACATCACAACCGAGTATACACATATACACACCAACAAATCTGGAGCAAAAACTTTATGAAGCCATCCTCATCCTTACATGTGCAATGCATGTTGACATATTCTGTTTGGTCCTTTTCCATATTTTTAATTGTTGGTTGTGACCCAGTAAAAGGACTTCTTGACTCTCTATAAATGCCTCACAACCCACAATTTGAAGAACACTGAACTAGTGGGTATCTAATGGGTCCCTATAGTTCTAGCATTCTATGATTTTATATTCTGCCTTTACCTGCCTTTTAGAATAACAGTAACAATAGCTAGCATTTATTGAACTTTTGCATTGCCTTGAAATATCAAGCATTCTGCTGTCTTATAAAATCTACTCTTACTGTTCCCTCTGATTCAAATGCCCTTTCAGAAGATAACCATATACTCAATCCTCAATTCTTGTAGGCCTGTGCTGTGTTCAGTCTCTTAATGTCGAGCCCTTCCCTAATCACACTCTATACAAAATATTAATTCCTGCCCCCTCTGCTCCCTTTCCCCTTATTATGTTTTTTGGTCTGCAAAGCAAGACTGTACCTGACCCAGGGCAGCTTTCAAGGAATATGTGTAGAATGAGTAAATTAGTTAAGTATTAATAACGGCAGTTTTTTTCAGCCCAAGTAATGAAAAGAAGCTTGACTACGGAGCCCTGCTACTGTTATGCCCAATGGCCTAGAACAGTGCTTGCCTCATAGTAGGGACTTCAGAAATAGTGAATAAATAATGATGAAATGGGGCTGGCCAAGTGGAGCGGTGGTCGAGCACTGGCTTGGGAGGTCAGCAGCCCCAGTTTGGGTCCCGCATGTGAGGGCCAGTGACACTGCCCTCAAAAAAAAAATGATAAAATGGAGAGCAAATGGAGATTAATATAATCCAAACAAACCTGTAACTATTTTTGAAACGTATTCTTATAACAATTATTATATTCTGGGTATACTGGTATATCTGGGTATACATAACACATGTTTTATTTTCAATTCTGACTATTTTTATCATCCTTTTTACTTTACATTCATTCCATAGACATTCCTTGTAGTTTAGAAATGCAGTTTCTGAAATTCTGTATCCTATTTGTGTTAAGCCTGATATTGTATAAAACGTAAGTACATTTTAAGGAGTCTAAAGATAGCTCTTTACCACGCGAGTTCTGTAATTTTCTGTTTTCATTTGCACTTAATCACTAATTCACCAACCCTGCACTCAATTATGCTAATGCTAATAGCAATCGCAACTAACATTTATGGAGGACTTTTTGTGCTAGGGACTGTCCTGAAGGCTGTGAATACATTATCTTGTTTCTGTCACACTACAGGAGACCCATGTTTTTACATTCATGTATATTAACCAACTCTAATTTACTTTCTGTTGCTGGTCCAAGGACCCCCCCCCCCCAACGCTGAGCTATGATTACTCGCACCCCATTTCTAACCACTTTCTCTTTTCCATTGCCTCTCGATACCCTCCTTTCCAGAAGACCCACGAGGGCTCCACCCCCTCTCCCTCCTAACGCTTTGAGAACCATGGCAACCAAGGCTTTTCCCCTCCCTCTTTCTCCCCTGGCAAGACGGCGGGCACCAGTTCCGAGGATCTGCTACGTAACAACGTGTGTGATGCTTAGTAACCGCGCCTCTAAACAGCGCCAACCGGGGGGCGGGGCGAGAGAACTGACCTGCGCGCGCGGAAGGTCTTTCCAGCTCTGATAGGAGCGGCGTCTTTCAAGTCAGCGGGAGCAGAGTGGCGTTAGTTGCTCTAGCGCGCGGTTTCTTAGTCTCTCAGCTTTAGACCGGTAAAACTAGCTTTTGGGTGTGAAGAGTGTACGCAATTTCCCCACAATGTCTGGTGAGTCAGACCAGCCTCAGGCTGGCCCCTCACATGTTGGGCTGGACCTACCGAACCCTGAAATAAATCCGGCTGCGGTCCCGGGAGGGGTGATCCGAAGGGCCGGTGCCCAAGGGCCGAGGTCCTGGATCCAAAAGATTCTTGAGCAAATAATGGACTCGCCTCTCCAGTGGGTCACCCCGTCAGAGGTGGTACCTGTCGCTGTGCTGGCAGTACAGAGGTACCTGTTAGAAAATGAGCCACGCGACACGACACCCAAACCTCCCCTTTACTGCTACGATGTGACGATCTCGGACGGGGTGTACCAAGAAAAGTGCTACCTGGACCCCAGTCTGAACTTCCTCGTATATAAAAATATTCTTAAAGTTGGCATAGAAATGAAAATTTTCAGTGTCTCATGTCTTTACAACGAGAAAAGGCTAGGCCAGGGGATCCTGTGCATAGATAACGTCCACTGTGGGGAGACCTTGGACACTATTTCTTTAGAAACTCCTTTCAGAAATAGTGCACATGAGGAGATACCGGAGAGGCCTTTAAGGGGCGGGAAGAGTCATTACTTAGCCCTGTGGAATAACGAAGATCCGTATGGAGATATCTGGTTAACCAACAAGCAACCTGAGGAACACAATTTTAACAGTAAGTAATCGGAGGGAACGACGGAGATATTGAAAAATAGTTTTCCGGAGCTTGCGTTATTGGAAAAGGAAACAAATGTGCTTTGGTATTGTTAATTGGGAGTGATAGTAGACAAAATTTTTCACTAGTGAGGTAGAGACGGTCCCTTAATAAAATTTGCACAGCCCGTGTCTTGCTTTGCTTGTATAAGAAGCTGCTCAGGAAGTGTCAGAATACATCTTAAATTTAATCTGGCAAATACACTGGTGTTGCCGTTAGTATTCTTCATATGTTCATTACATGTTTGACTTAAGTGAAATTAATCTTAATGGCATTCCCATTCCAGTTGTGGAAATAGTGCTTTCTGTGTTTGTTGGAAAGTGTATAGGTTTGAATTCGGCGTAAAAGTTGTAAATATTTGTGGGTTTGCATATTTTAAAATTCTTTCCAAAAAGGATGTTCCGTGATTTATTCCTTAACAATTTACACTAATGAAACGCCATTTTTATGTCTTTGAGTGTAGCAGTAACGTAAATACAGCTTTTTGAGGGGTGATTTTTTTGGGAAGGCTAGGAAATCTCATTTTAAACGTACAATACTGATCTGAGAAGTTCAATTCTTCTGTATCAGTTAATCTGAAAATGCCAGCTCGTCATCAGCAACTGCTCTAAAAATATATTTTATCTATAATAGATGGGAGGAAGGGGAATGATAGTACTATAAGCATGCACGTGTATGGAATGGGGAAGAAATAAAACGACAAAAAATACAGCAAAAGTACTGAAAGGAGAAAGATGATAATTTTCTACTGCTTTTCAAGGTTTTTTAAATATATATATATATATATAATATATATATATATTAAATATATATAGCCATCATAATGCAAAACCATAGATAATCTTTCTATGACATGTAAGAGCAATAAACTTGAAAGTGAAAAGATAACTATGTCGAAAATATGCAATTGAACTAATATCCAGTTGTAAGGGAAAATAGATATTCTAGAAATGTGTAACCAAGGATGATTTAAATAACTTAAGCTTTAAAAGCAAGATAGTAATTTCAGGGATCAAATAATGGAACAATTTTTTTTATATCAAGCGTGGAATAAGGCAACAGTGTATTCCTACTCTGTGTTGATCATTTTTATTTTTAGAATTGAATATATAAATGAAAATTTGATGCTCTAGAAGAAGTAAGAGGGGAATACTAATTTGTAAAAATATATTTCACTTTTCTGGTTATGAAAGTAATATATATTCATTATTGAAACCCTATTTATAGTACAAAAGGCAGTGTCCATGTGCTAAAAATCCAAAAGTTTAAAAAAGTATATTGTATTAAAAATGTAAGACCCAAGTATAGTAAAATTTTGATGACAAAAGCTAGAAGTGGGTATACTGGTGTTCACTCAGGATTACTCTGTTTGAAATTTTTAATAATAAAATGTTGGGTTGGAGTGAAACATTCCTTTACCTCCTCCTATGCCTTCAACTGTCTTCTCAAAACTCCAAATTGTCATCCATTTGGTGTGTATCTTTGAAAAAAAAAAGAATTACATGATGTTGTGTGATTTGATATTTCCACTTCTCTTAAGCATCTTTAATGTACATCTGTTCATACACTGTTCATGGTATGGATGTATGATAATTTATGTAATCCTTCTCTTGTGAATAGGTAATTTGTAATTTTAGGCAGTTATTGTTTTTTCTGTTTTAGATTCAGGGCTGAAAATCATTAGGATGTACACATATTTGCTCACTATATTTAAGTATTTCTGTTGAATGGATGGTTTCCTACAAGTGTAATTGCTGGTTTAAAGAGTATTTGAATTTTTTAATGTAATGGATATTGACAAATCATTTTCTGAAAAGGTTGTACTAATTTACATTCCAATGGAGAAATATATATATATATATATATATATATATATATATATATATATATATATATATTAAAATATTTTTAAATTATATCTTGTTACTTTTCCTAACTAATTTATAGGATTTCTTTACTAATGGGTTTTAAGTTTTTGTCTGCTATATATTATAAGTTATTTTCTTATACTCTGTCCCCTTTCTCTTATCTTTGTTTATAGTACATTTTTGTGATTTTAAAACTTTTCTATTAAGATATAATATATACATAGTAAAGTGACAAAGTCTTAAAAATATAGCTTGAGTCTGGCCGAGTGGTGCGGTGGTTAAGCGCTGGCCTGGGAAGCCAGCGAGCGACCCCAGTTTGGTCCCACATATGAGGGCCAGTGACACTGCCCTCAAAAAAAAATACAGCTTGATACATTTTTCATATATAAATCTATAGATCTATAGATATAGACATATATCTATATGTCTATATCTATATGTATATCTATCTATCTATTTATCTATCTATCTATCTAACCAGCCCCACAGATCAAGACATACACTATTTTATGAACCCCCAAAGACTCCTCAAGCATTCTCCTGGTCAGTACCCTACTCCAAAGATAACCAATATTGTGATTTCAAAGATGGCTTTTTTAAAATGGAAGTTACATTATGCCACACTTCCACGTGAATCTCTCCAGTGGCTTCCCATTGCACCTAGAGGACAATCCAGACCTCCTACTGGGGTCCACAGGGCCCTAAATCTGTAAGAGCCGGATAGTAAATCTTTTTGTGTTTGCCAACCACACAGTCTCTGTCACACCTAATCAGCTCTGCCATTGTATTGCAAAAGCAGCCATAGACAATATTTAAATGAATGGATTTAGCTGTGTTAAGATAGAACTTTATTGGGCCGGCCAAGTGGCATGGGTGGTTAAGCGCTGGCTTATTCACAAAAACAGATAGCAAGCCAAATTTGGCTCGTGGGCATTACTTTGCAGAGCCCTGCCTTACAGAATCTCCCTACTCACCTCTCTAACTTCATCTCTAATCTCTCTCCTCCACCATTTTATTTCAGCAATACCAGCCTTTCTTTTTTCTTTTTTTTTGAGGGCAGTATCACTGGCCCTCACATGTGGGACCCGAACCGGGGCCACTGGTTTCCGAAGCCAGTGCTTAACCACCGCGCCTCTCAGCCTGCCCTTTGTTTGTTTGTTTGTTTTTGAGGGCAGTGTCACTGGCCCTCATATATGGGACCCGAACCGGGGCTGCTTGCGTCCCAAGCCATCGCTCAACCACCGCGCCCCTCAACCGGCCCTATTTGAGTCATTTTTGAGAGTTTATATTTCACTCGGAAATCCCATTTCACCTTGATTTCAATGTTGTATACAACAGTCTATATTCTTTAGACTGTCTTATTAGTTATACCCCTTTTACATTCTTGATTTTTTTGTTCACCTTCTTTCATGATCAGCCTTGCCTGAAGTTTGTCTACTTTATTGATATTAAAAAAAAAGATCCTTGGCTTTACTAATTGAGAAGTCTATAGTGGCAAGAAATTTTCTACTTCATTTCTTCTATCATCTTTGATTCCTTTACTTACTTTGTTTATTATGTTTTTGTGCTACCTTCTTTAGTTGAATGTGTGGTTCATTTATTTCCTTGTTTATTTCTTCTAAAAGCTTTTAAAACTGAAATCTCCTGTGTGGGTCCTGCTTTGGCTGCACCCCTCAGGTTTTGAAGTGCAGAGATTTTATTGTTACTGATTAGTCATAGTTTATGATTTTAAATTTGAGTTCCTATTTATCCCCCAGAAGTTTAGAAAGAGCTTCCTTATTAGATATGAATCTCCTTATTATATCAAGTTTTTAAATTTTAATTACAATATTTCATCTTCTTATTTTTTTTTTTCGTGGTCTTCCGGTGAAAACCGGAAGACCTGCTAGACAAATTCAAAAAGAGCTGTAAGCACTACTCATGTTCTTATTTTTAATTTATTTTATTTGCCCATTTCTCTGAGAGAAATATTGGCTTCTCTTTATGATGCTGGTTTTGTTCATTTCTCCTTATATTTCTGTTTTTGATTTAGCTGTTGCTATACATGTATAAAGTTTTATAAGTTATTAATATCTTGGTGGATTTTACTTCTTATAAATATGGAATGTCTCTGTTTGTCCCTTTTTGCCTTGAATTATATCTTGTCTGATGGTAGTCATTCCCATTTTTGCTGTCTTTTAGTTAGCATGTAGGGCAATGTTTCTCAAACGTGAGTGGGCATCCATATCACCTCAAAAGTGTTTCAAAATGCAGATTGCTGGGCCCCACCACCAGTTTCTGATTCAGTAGGTCTGTGATAAGGTCCTAGAATTCACATCTCTAACAAGTTGCTGGTGGTAATGACGCTGCTGTTGCAAAGGCCACACTCTGAGAATCACTGACCTAGTGTATGTATCTTTTTCCTTCCCTTTATTTCTATTTTATGTTAGGTTTGTCTCTTTTAAGAAACATACAGCTAAAATTTTGCTTTTTGATACAAACCAATTATTTTTTTGAAAAGGCGAATTTAATGCAATTAAATTTGTATTTATGATATTTGTACCTGATCTTGCAGTCCTGCTTTATATTTATTATATATCTTGCTTTTTAAAAAAAAAAAAAAACTTTTGCAGGATTTAAATATTTTTTTCCTCTGGTGCTTTAGAAGTTATACATTATATTAGTATTCTCCTAGTGGTTACCTCTAATTTTTTAACAAAATTATTTAAACTTACATTTTTGTGTCAATCTCTAGAATTATTTGGAATTTATAATATCCCCCTCCTGATTAAGACAGCTTAGGAATCTGCTTGGTCATGATGAAATGTGGCTTACTGCTATATGGAATTTGAGTGTTTTATGTAGGATTTGTGCCATCACAAATGATTTGGGTTTATAGTTTTATGTACAGTTTCAGTCACAGTTTTTCATGATTTAAGTTTATAAAATGAATCGGTACAATTTCTGTATTTTACTGTGTTTTAGGAGATCTTATAGTTAAGGAAAAGAGCTATTCCTTAAAAGTTGTTAGAATTTTCTTATAAAACCAGGTGACCCTGGGCATTTTGGGAGGTCATTATTCGTGAACTTTTTCATTTTCTACCATGGTTATTGGCCTGTTCCAGTTTTATTCTGCTTCTTAAAGCAATATTGGTAATTCATATTTTCTTAGGGGATTATATATTTCATTGATACATTCAAGTTTAATGATATATATATATATATATATATATATATATTAAATTTTTTCTTTGTTTATAGTTGATCACATCTTAAACTATTTTTGTTTTCTTTCTTTGTGATTGTACTTTTCAAAGATCTATCTTTTAATTCCCTTTTCTAGGGAATTGGATTTACCAATTCTACTGTTTTCTTTTTTTTTTCCAGCTTTTATCTGTATTTCTTTTTGCATTCCTTAGGTTTATGCTTTTGCAAAATTTTTTTTTTCAATATGTGGTTCACGGACCATGAAGCTTGTCCCCTGGAGACCTTTTCAGGGGATTCACATGTAAACTATTTTCATAATAACAATTCTAACGTTTTATTTTTTTTCATTCTCATACTCTCGAAAGTGTATGGTGGAGTTTTGCAGAGGCTACATGACATATGACATTGAAACAGATAGAATGACCAGAAAAATACGAGTATACAGCTGTCTTCTACTCAGCTAGAGACTAAAGAGATTTGCAAAAATGTATAACAATGCCATTCTTCTCAATACATTTTTTTGTTTTGGAAAATACAGTCATTTTTTTTCAAAAATACATATGTATATTATATGTAATAAGTTTATTGTTATTTTAAGGAGATTAATGAATAATTTTTATTTCTTAGTTTTACTTTATAATATGGTAAATATTGATAGATATTCATATAAGCAAAGGCTTCTGAAGTCCTCAATAATTTTTAAGAATATAAAAGGGTTCAGAGACCAAAAAGTTTGAGAATCACTGTTCTATTGCTAATTATATTTTTCTATTGAATATCTAGTTTATTTTCATTCTTTCTTTTGATAATGAATGCACTTATTTTTATGAATTTAAACATTCCTCTTTATCTATGTATGGTCTGTCATTTCTTTTTGGATTTGAGAGATATGTATATTCTATAAGGTTTGTGAGTTAAAAACCTAAACTGGGAAAATGTTAACAACCAGCCACATGTCTCATCACAACTAACTACCTCTCTGGACCCAGAAACAGTGGCTCTTAGAATTCTGGTTTTTCAAAACCATGTAGCTCTTGAATATATTCCAGCCATTTAGGGAGATATATGTGCCTTTGTTTGTCAAGAGTGTTCCACATACACTCCAGATAATTCAGAGCTGATCCAAAATTTGACCATATTAAAATGAAAATCACTTAATTATCTCAGATGAGATATTAGGACCTATGATCCTGGGCTAGTAATGTATTGGGAGAATTCTGAGGAAAATTACACTAGATAGCCTAATGCTAAAAATAGTGAGGGTTTTTAATGGTACAGGTAGGAGGATAAAATACCATTTAAACTCTTATTAAAAAGAAATTATGAGTATGATTTTAATGCTAAAATCTTGAATAGGTAATACTTTATGTAAATAAAAATGGAACTGGAGGATGCCTTAGCAAAATAAATATTGGAACAAATAAAAATTCAGGTTTTAAAAGTTGGGACTATGGTCTATGAGAGAACAAAACGTGGAGAGAGTTGTAGGTGGAACCCTTCTTAACCTAAGGAAGAATAAAATCAGAAATACAAGTTAATCTTTTAAAGGTGATGAATAGTATTTAAGCAGTTATTGTGCTTACTTGCAGGCTTAGAGATTAAAATATTTCAAAGTAAATTATATGGCGTATAAGTGCTATATGGAAAAATAAAATGGGATATGAGTATAGTAAAGGGATCAGTTTTCAATAGGATGGTTAAGGATAACATCACTGAGAAAGTGACCTTTGAGCAAAACTTGGAGAGGAGGAAGGAAGTCACTTGAGTATCAAAGAGGATGACGTTCCAGACAGAGCGGGTAGCAAGTCCAAAGGCCCAGATACAGGACCATGTCTGGCATTCGTGGTAGAGACAGAATTTACATATATGAGACTGAGGTGAGGGAAATACAGAAATATATCATAAATCAGTTCTATAAGTTAGATATGTGAGTGCTTAGTAGTAGGAAAATAATCCATGGCATTGAGTGTTTTCCACAAAAAAGTGGAGGTGAGTTTAGATCCAAGTCTTCTAGGAAGTAATTACACAGTTTGACAGGATGGAGAACATTCTAGATGGAACACTGTGTTAGTTAATGGAGGTATTTATGTTCCAGGCACATAGTAAGTCATATATATTAGCTATTATTATTAGGGATAATCTGTATTACTAAGTTTAATATGTGAGAAGAAATAAAACTGGCTTAGCTGGTGAAAAAGTGCTACTTTGAGTATGATCTGGATACCAGTTTTAACCATTAAAATAGAATTTTGAAATTACCACGACATACTAAGGAAAATTTTTTTTTCCTTTTTTGTATTCTAGATACCAAAATAATTTTCCTTTCTCACCTTGAAATGACCTGGAATAAAAGAAGGAATTTTCCTGCTTTGCTTGTGAGAATCTTGCATAAATCAAGACTGCGATACTATGGAAAGCCTGATAAAAACATGATTGAGCCATACCAGGTATAAGTAATGATAAAATAGTATATGTTAATTTAACAGTAATAGATTATAGCTTACAGACATGACTCCATATGAGGATAATTTATGTTTATATAACATTTATATGTTAAACTTAATAATTTGAAAAATGTACATAAATGTATATTTCAAGGTATTTTTCTATGTAATTTCTTATACAAAAGTAAAATCTTTCTGTATTGGCATTTTTTTTTGGAGGGTAGTGTCATTGGCTCTCATATGTGGGACCTGAACTGGGGCCATTAGCTTCCCAAGCCAGCGCTTAACCACCGCACCACTTGGCCGGCCCTGTATTGGCAACTTTTAATTACCTGATCCAGCTGGTTTCCTTCACACCTTTTTATATGTCTTCAACCTTTTTTTCTCTCCTGTGCTTTCTACACCAGTATGCAAACATATTCTGATCTTCCATTTTAATAAAGGAAAAGAAATATCCTTTGACCTCAGGACTCCTCTATTCCCTCTCTCCTTCTCCTCAGGCAAGCCCCTTGAATTAGTCTACGCTAGATGTTTTCATTTTCTTGCCTCCCATTTACTCCTCAACACAATTAGTTTGGTATTTTTCTTCAGCTTGTCCATCACTCACTAGAGACCTTCTAATTGTCAAATCTATCTGATACCTTTCTGTTATCTCGACTTTATATGCCATATAATGTAGATGAGAACTTTCTTGATTTTTTTAACTTTACATTTTACTGTATTTTCACATGTTATCAAGAATTATTTTGGTATTTTATTAAGCGTGTACTATAAAAGTTATGTATCCTTTTAGAGAATTTGGAAAATGTGGAAGGCTATATAAACAAGACTGATAAATAATATCACCCTAAATCATACCAATCAGAGAGAGCCACTGTTAACGTTATAGTGTGTTTTATTCTCTTTTTTGTGTATATATCATATATCTACAACATTTATCATATATGTGCACATATCTGTAATATCACATTGTATATATTGCATCCATCTGTATATGTATGCATGTCATATTTCATATGACTATGAATGTTGTATATTAAGTTACCTTACAAACTAGCAATCATATAGTATATAAAATTTTGGCTGCTAAGCTGCCAACAGGTGGCAGGATGGCTCAGCTAAAAAAAAAAAAAAAAAAAGAAATGAAATAAAATTTTGTATCACCTAACATTTTTTTAAGTATTTCCTCATATCACTGAAAATTCTTCATTCAAAACTTTTCATAGTTATAGATTGTATCATACAATATTATAAATTATTTAGTCATTCTACTATAGTTTTACTTCCTCATTCTTAAAATTTTAACATACTGTGCATAAAAGTAAAAAATACGCATGTATTTTTACTCTTTTTTTCAGACATTTTTGGAAGTTGCAGACAGTTCAGGCACGGTGTCAGTGATTATGTGGAATGCCCTATGTCCTGAGTGGTATAAAAGTTTGCGCGTTGGCTTAGTTCTTCTGCTTCAAGATTATTCTGTTAAAAAGAGTTATCCATTGAGGCTGCAGCCTCTCCCTGTGGATCCACAGATCAAACTAATTTCTACTATGGGTTAAGTATTCAGTGAATTTGTTATTTTATGGCTATTTTGTTTGTATATATTTGCAAAGCACCGTATCAGCCAAAGGCTCTTAAAAATTACTGAAGCTGTTAGAACCTGACAGACCTTTAAATTCCTGTATCTATAAAATTTTCAAGCAATCACTTAATGAATATACTTATTTATTCTTGCATTTATTAAGAAAAATTATCTGAGATATTTGTTGATTAATGAATGAGCTCCACTTGAGGTATGCTTATTTTTATTATTTTTTATTTTTGTATTATAATATTAAGTTAATGACTTACATATAGTTTTCTGTTACTATAAGCTAATATTCTTTTGTTTATTTTTCTTAACTAGTTTCAAGTATACAACACAGTGCAATAGTTGTACTTTTTACCGCTCAAAGTGACAATCTCCATCCCCCAATTCTCTCCCCCACTCCTCCCCCCCATATCATACTATCTATTACAATTCCATTGACTCCCTTCCACCTTAAAATCCACATCCCGTGGCTATCTATATATTCAATTACACTTGGCATACAATATTATACAACATCAATTACAGGTATACAGTGCAGTGATCAAGCCTCTACTCCATCCAGGAAGTTGTCTCCCTAACAAAACATGTGACCATCTGACACCCCACAAAATTTTTACCACATTATTATATTCCCCAAACAGTCTTTCATATCCCTGTGACAATACTGTAGGTACCTATTTATGCAGTCTAATCCCTTCCCCTTCTCTCTCATCCCATCCCCCTCCCAACTAGCAACACTGTTTTTCCTCTGTATCTATGAGACTCTTTCTGTTTACTTTGCTCATTCATTCAGTTTTTCAGATTCCACATATAAGTGAGATCATATGGTATTTGTCTTTCTCCAACTGACTTATTTCACTTAACATAATAGTCTCTAGGTCCATCCATATCGTTGCAAATGGTACGATGTCATTCTTCTTTATAGCAAAGTAATATTCCATTATATAAATGTACCACAGTCTCTTAATCCAGTCATCTACTGATGGGCATTTCAGTTGTTTCCAAGTCTTGGCTATTGTAAATAACGCTGCATAAACATAGGGGTGCATATATTTTTTCGAATTAGCGTCTTGGATTCCTCTGGGTAGATACCCAAGAGTGGAATTGCAGGGTCATACAGCAGTTCCATTTCCAGTTTTTTGACATACCTCCATACTGATTTCCATAATGGCTGTACCAATTTGCAGTCCCACCAACAGTGCACCAGGGTTCCCTTTTCTCCATACCCTCGCCAGCACTTGTTGTTTGTTGATTTGTTGATGATAGCCATTCTGACTGGAGTGAGGTGGTATCTCATTGTGGTTTTTATTTGCATTTCTCTGATGATCAGTGAGGTTGAACATTTTTTCGTATCCCTGTTGGCCATCTGTATGTCCTCTTTAGAGAAATGCCTCCTCATATCCTCTGCCCATTTTTTAATTGGGTTGTTTGTTTTTTTGGTGTTGAGTTGCATGAGTGTTTTATAAATTTTGGATATCAACCCCTTATCAGAGTGGCGCGGTGGTTAAGCGGTGGCTTGGGAAGCCAGCGGTCCCAGTTCGGTCCCACATATGAGGGCAGCCAATGACACTGCCCTCAAAAAAATAAAATAATAGCTCCTAGTAGATGTGGTATATATGCATAATGGAATACTATTCTGCCATAAAAAAGATGAAATAGTGCCATTTGCAACAACATGGATGGATCTTGAGATTATTATGCTTAGCAAAATAAGTCAGACAGAAAGAGTCAAGAACCATATGATTTCACTAATATGTGAGATATAAAACTGAAAACAACAAAGGAACAAGAGGAACAAATGAAGAAACAAAAACTCATAGACACAGACAATAGTTTAGTGGTTACCAGAGGGTGGGGGGTGGGGAGTGGTAGATGAAGGTAAAAGGGATCAAATATATGGCGATGAAAGGAGAACTGACACTGGGTGGTGAACACACAACGTGATATATAGATGATGTATTACAGAATTGTACACCTGAAACCTATGTAACTTTACTAACAATTGTCACCCCAATAAACTTTATTCAGAAGGGCTTCTGTCAACATTTTATCTTGAAATAATTTCAAACTTACATAAAAGTTAAATGAGCAATATAAGAAAAAAGCCTATATACACTTCATACAGATTTAACCATTGTTAACATTTACCTTTGCTTTATCTATCTGTCTGTCTGTCTATCTGGTCTATTTATCTGTCTATTTTGTCCTCTCAACCATTTGAGAGTGACAGCCATCATGCATACCCCTTTACCTCTAAACACTTCAGTAATATTTCAGTCTATATTTCCCAAGAGCAACAACATTCTAGTACATAATCGCAGTACAGTTATCAAAATAAGGAAGTTTTAAATTAATACAATATTGTTATCTAACCTATAGCTAATATTCAAATTTCACCAATTGCTACAATCTTGAAAGAGCTCTTCCTAATTACTGTTGAAATCAAAATTGTGACATCTTGGCATCATCCTAAATATTTTGGGAGCATTAGAATTAATATATCAATTGACTGCTTTGAGGCATGAATATGATATTTTTGCATTTCCATTTTTGAAAATTATAGATTATATCACTCAACAAATTTAATTATTGTTTTGGGCTTATAATAGTTTTATACTGGACCTGTATTTCTATGTATTCTAAATTCCCTAGCTAATCCATTAAGCATAATTGCTTAGAGAATATTCAGATAATGTAGTCTTTGTTCATTGTTTCCATAAATATATGTTTAATTTAGAAAACCTCATTTGAATCTTTATTAAAATCTTCAGCATTTGGTAGACATCAATCACATCTTGCTAGATGAATAAGTCATTACCTAGATAGTTAGGTTCGATTTGTCCATTCATCTCATTACTCTTTATTATAGAAGTTAGGAAATTAAACTGATATTGATGTTGGGACGTACTTGAAAAACTGTAGTAAAAGTTGGCAAGAGGAAGCTAATTCACAACATACATGATTATGTCTACCAATTTATAACTTCTTTTCCACAACCAAGCATTTGCAAGTGATAAAATTGCTTTGGTAAAAATTGAGACATCCTTTGTCAGTAACAGATAAAGTAAGTGACTTTGTTGATGTCACTTAATAAATCACTGGCTTTATGAAAATCAAAACCTGGTTTTCCTGATACCAACATTGTGTTCTTTCTACTAGGTACACTCTTTTCTGGTATAAGGAGAATTAATTTGAATCACAGTTTTTACATGGCTGTGGGCAAATCTAGAAATGTGTCTGGTACTAATAGCTGCTTCTAAACCTTAAAAACATAGTGATGGAAGGAGAACTGACACTGGGCAATATATAGATGATGTATTATAGAAATGTACACTCAAAACCTACATAATGTTACTAACCAATGTCACCCCAATAAATTTAATAAATAATAAAAAGGAACAAAGCAAAAGGAAAAAAATCATATGGAAAATAGAACAATGCACAGCATGTGGTCAGTAGATAAACAGCCACTAAAACTTAACACTGAAAATGAATCAAGGACTATGTTTCCTCTGTTATATAGAATTATACAGCCAGATTTTCGTAATGGAAACTCTCTTTAAGATATGAGACTATTTATACTTTCAAGTAAATAACTGCAAATATAAAAATTATTTTTAAAAATAAGAGCATTAAAATTTTTAAAAATAAGAGCATTGGTGAGAATATATTGAAAATGCGCCTTTTAGTGTTTAAAACTGTTTTACTTCTTATCAGTGTTAGCATCAGTCTCTATTATATAACTTTTAGATAAATAATAGGATGTACTCCCTCTTTATCTGGGGTCAGCTAGCTATTTCTGTAAAGAGCCAGAGAGTAAATATTATACACTGTACAGGCCATATGGTCTCTGTTGCAACTACTCAGCCCTGCCTTTCTAGAGTGAAAGCAGCCAGAAATGATATATAAATGAAGGATATGGTTGTGTTATAGTAAGACTTTATTTGAATAAAAACAAGCAGCCATTTGCAGGCTGTAGTTTGCTGCGCCTATGGGTATAAGTGGATCTCAATCCTGGCTGTACATTTGTATCACTTGGAGAGCTTTAAAAAAGGGCGGGCATCCCACCCTCTGAGAATCTAATTTAATTATTCTGAGGAAGGGACTAAAATGTTGGTATGACTTTAAAATTCCTCAGGAGACTCTAATGTACAGCTAGGGTTGACAGCTACTGATTTATGGTCTTTAAAAATTACCTACTTCAAACTGATTAGTGGTCTTTTGAAGAGGAAAAAAAAGCAGTTCTATAAACCATGCTAGCTAGGCACAGGAGATAAAAAGATAAGTAATATAGAGTTCTACCCTTAAAAATTAGTGTAATGGAGTGACAGATATGTAAGGTGAACACGTTACAGTAAAATGAAAGACTAATGACAGTAAATAGTAAGAAAATGTAGTGAACAAAAGAGAGGAAATGAATAGAAATTTAGTTGAAACAATGAATGGTCAAGAGAGCAGGAGAATGGGTTGGATAGGAGAAAGTGTGATTGGGGGTTAAGAATAATAGGAGGGCAGTTTAAATGTTATGAGCAGTATAAATGAGGAACAGTATTGATCAGGGGCTGGGGTTGGTCAGTAAGGGAATAGGAATTTGTGATACCATCACTGCCTTCCAGATGTTGATGTCATAAGACAAACTTGGGGTAATTCATCTTGGTTTATTTTTTCATATTTACATGTAGTTCCAAGTTATAGAAACTAAAATATATTTTTTTAAAAGACCTAATACGTGGAAGCCTATAAAAATGAAAATTCTATTGTAAAAGAAAGGATATATTATTAGCTGGTAATATATGAATATGTATATTGCTATTCTGTATATCATTCTGTCCTACCTTTTACAAAGCAGTATTCAGCTGGCATAACCAAATAATAAACCTTTTTATTTATTTATTTATTTATTTATTTATTTATTTATTTTTTAAACCTTTTTAAATCTTGAGATTTTTTCAGTCTATATTGCCCAGATAGTTCCATAACTATTAAACAAATTAAATCAGAGGTTTAAAATCTTCCTACAAAGAAAACACCAGGCACATCATTTTACAGGCAAATTCTATCAAATGTTCAAGGAGTATATCATTCCAAACTATTCCAGAGAATAGACTAAGAGGGCATACTCTGTAACTCATTCTTTGATACCAATATAAACTTGAAAATCAAAACCAAACAAGAGTAGTATGAAAGAGGAAACTTAAAGGTCAGCTTCAGCCATGAACATATACATACATATTCTGAATAGAATATTACAAACTGAATTCATTTATATGTAAAAAGTTATGACACACTGTGACTAAGTTGCATTGTTCTCCAGCAATGCAAAATTGTTTTTACATACAAAAATCTATAAGTGTCACTCACCACATTAACAGATTAAAGAAGATAATGTTCATCCTAATAGAGTCACAAAAAGCATTTGTTAAAATTTTACACCCATTTATAAGTTTAAATAAAATAACAAGAGAAAGAACCTTCCTTAACCTGATAGAGGATGTTTACAAAATCAAAACAAAACAACAAATACAATTCTTAATGGGGAAAACTTAGAAACACTTCTTTCTAAAAAGAGGAACATTGATGCCTCCTATTACTATTTCCATTTAATGTTTTACTGGCAGTCCTAGCCAGCGTGAGCAGACAAAATGCATTAAGGCCATAATATTTTAAAGGAAAACACAAAACTGTCGTTATTCATAAATTAGATTTTTCTTTGTTTCTTTTCTTTATTTATTAAATTTATTAGGGTGACATTGTTTAGTAAAATTATATAGGTTTCAAGAGTACATTTCTATAATACATCACCTATATATTGCATTGTGTGTTCACCCCCTGAGTCAGTTCTTCTTCCATCACCATATATTTAACCCCTTTCCCTCTTCTACCACAAATTAGATTTTTCTACAAATAAAATTGAAAAGAGTACGAAGTGTTAAAAATAATAAAATATTGGCAAAGCTAGCTATAAGATCAATAATTTCTAACTCTTTGGTATTGGAGTGTTCAATTGATTTTGTACACTCCGATAATGAAGAGTTAGAAATTATAATTACAAGGGCCCGCCAAGTGGCGTGGAGGTTAAGTGCTGGCTTGGGAAGCCAGCGGCCCTGGTTCGGGTCCCACATATGAGGGCCAGTGACACTGCCCTCAAAATAAATAAATAAAAATAAATAAATAAATTATAATTATAAAAACAATTTACTTTGTCAGCAATAACTATTTATAAGGTATATAGAAGTACATTTAACAGAAGATATGTACGACCTGTTTGGAGAAGACTATAATACTTTGTTGAAAGACCTTAAAGAATCCCTAAATAAATGGAGAAATATCTCATGTTCCTATGTAGAAGGTCAGACTCAATTTCATAAGTATGTCAGTTTCCCCAAAATTGATCTGTAGATTGAGTGCTATTCTGTCAGATTTATTTTTTCTGGAACTGACAAATTGACTCTAAAATTTATGTGAAAGCACGTAATTATCAAGAATAGTAAATACACTTCTGAAGGATGAGTGAAGACTTGTCCTACAGATATTAAGAATTAGTATAATGTATTTATGACCATGCAGTAGTGGTATAGGTACAAAGTGACCAGCAAGTCATAATACAGAGTCGAGGAGTAGCCCTAGACACATAAAATTTTGATGTTGACAGATGTGCTCTACAGATTGTCAAGGAAGGAGGAATCATTCAATAAATGGTATTTGGAAAATTGATTATATATATATGAGTAAAAATGATATTATATCTTTATCATACCATATAAAAAATAAATTCCAGATATATCAAATAATTACATGTGGAAGGTAAAACTTTTAGAAGAACTTAATAGGAAAGTATCTCTTTGACCTTGGGGTCAGGAAAGGTTTCTTGAATAGGACACAGGGAATAGTAACTAATGAAAAAAGATTAATAAAGCTAACTACATTAAAATTGAGAACTTTTGTTCATCAAAAGACACCATAAAAAGAATGAAAAAAAGCTATATAGACTTGGAGAGAAGATACTGCAAAGATGGCCGCTGTGAGGAGAGCTCCCTGAGTTTTTCTCTGGAAATATCCACAATTTGAACTTCTGTAACTCTTCAAAGGGACATCTACTCATCACACAGAGCAACTAAGACTCTCACTCAACAATTGCTGGAAGGTGGGCAGACTGGACAGGTAGGGAAGAAGGCGGGCAAGACCCGTGAGGTGCAGCCCGCACCCGCGGCTGCAGAGGGACCAAACTCCAGAGAACAGATGATGAGTGTTCCCACTGCTCGCTCCCTGTGCCCCACGGCCTGCCCAGAGTACAGCAAGAGCACAATGATCTGCAGCCTGAGGAAGAAGCCTCAGGCCGGGCGAGAGGGGAAGGAGAGAGAGGAGACGTGGAGCCGCACCCACAGCTCCCCAGGTCCCCAGAAAGCAGGGTGCAGAGCCCGACAGTGACAGGGCAAGATCAATTCCTGCACCCGCCCGGTTCAGGAATCAGTCTCTGCGCCCACCGAGTCCCACTGAGCACAGCAAGAGCACCTCAGCGCGCAGATGCTGAGACAGAAGCCTGAAACTGGGCAAGCAAGGGAAGAAAGAGTACTCACGGGGAGGGGGAGACACAGAGTGCCGGGTGGAGACGCAGGTCCCTGCGAGAGACAGAGCGGGGATCTGAGCCACAGCAGGGTGTGCGCAGTCTCCTAAACCCCGGCAGTCCCTCCGGGAGAGCAGCAGGAATACCGCGGCGCACACAGGCTCCGAGGCAGAAGTGTGAAACCAGACGAGCAGGGGAAGAAAGAATACTCCGTGGGGGGAGATGCAGCGCACCCAAGCAGAGACACAGGTCCCCAGGAGACAGACCTGAGATTTGAGCCACTGTAGGGTGCGCACAGCCCCCTAAACCCCGGCAGTCTCTTTGGCAGCAGGAACTCCTCCGGAGCCCATGAGGCAAAGGCCTTAGCTCAAAACAGTGTTGGGTCTGTGGGGTTTTTTTGTTGTTGTATTATTTTGTTTGTTTGTTTGTTTTGCTCATTTGTTTGCTTTTCCTCCTCTCTTCGACAGAAAGCAAAAAAAAAAAAAAACCAAAGAAAAACAAAAACAACAGAAAATAAAACCCACCCCCACCCTCCCTCAGAAACCCTGGCCCCTGCCAAGCCAGAGTCTTAAGCTGACCCTGAAATGCAGCAGTAGGGGCAGACTACAAAGGCGTTCCTTACCCGTAGTGGGTTGAGAATTTCTGCCCCAGAAGAGGCTACAGAGTGAGATACCTACCCCGCCCCCACCTTTCCTGCAAGGCTTGGGAGTCAGAGCAGGTTCAGCTGCTGAGGAAATAATGAACAGACTCTTAGCAGCGGGCTTTTGGCAGTGAAGAGATCTTTCATTCTCCGCGTTGGGCTTTCAACGGAAAGGGTGCCCAAAGACACTCATCGAGCCTGCAGGGCACACAGCCTGCCTTGGGACAGGCAAAAGCAGAAACGGCAGTGACTTTGTAAAAACTACCAATCGCACGTCACAACCATACTCATGTACAACAAACCTGCAGTGCCAGGATCACACTAGGCGTCAGGTGGCCATCTTTGTTCCCACAAGACGCAGTGGAATATTTGTACAGCAGAGGACAAACTGAAGAGAGCTTGGTGGACTTTAGCCAACACTGGCACTGGAAACACAAGAATCATCATACCCACAGGCCAACTTTAGATAAAACCAGAGCTTTTCTGGGTTTGACATACAGGAGTCACACCCAAAAGGAAGTTGCTACAGGTGCAAGGGCCAAAGGGTCCAAGCCTCACACAGCAACTCATAAACTGCAGACTCTGCTGATCCTCACAGCTGATCAGCCTGAAAGTCAATCCCGCCTACTGACAAGCCAAAAGTAATCAAAGCTAAACTCCAACAGGTGAAGACACACAACACAAGGAACACCTCAGATATACACGCACAAGAGAATAGGGAGATTGAGTAATACAAATATAAAGGACACACACCGTATAAGTTTACCCAGAAAAGACTGAGAGACCTAGGGGATATATCTGTTATATTGAAGCAAACACAAAGAGTAAACCAGAATGGGGAAACAAAAAAATACAACCCAAATAAAAGAACAGAAGAAACCTCCTGAATCAGTGGAACTAGAGGAAATAGAGGTAAACAACCTATCAGAGACAGAGTTCAACACTGATTATTAGGATGTTCAAGGAAATTAATGAAAATATAAAGAAGGATAGAGAAATCATGAAAAGCAACCAGCTAGAACTTAAGAATGCAATTACTGAATTAAATAACATTTGATGGAATGACTAGCAGATTGGACGAAGCAGAAAATCGAATCAGTGACTTAGAAGAC
Organism: Aselliscus stoliczkanus; assembly: GCA_033961575.1. Lineage (NCBI taxonomy): Eukaryota > Metazoa > Chordata > Mammalia > Chiroptera > Hipposideridae > Aselliscus > Aselliscus stoliczkanus. The sequence goes on along the minus strand of CM066737.1, from coordinate 53,924,463 downwards.
AAGATAGCAGAGATCACCCAAGCAGAACAACAAAAGGAAAAAAAAGAATGAAAAACATTGAAAATAGTTTAAGAGAGCTGGGGGACAACATCAAACGCAATAACCTCCGGATCTTCGGAGTACCAGAAGGAGAAGAGAAGGGGCAAGGGATTGAGAACATATTTGAAGTAATAATGTCTGAAAACTTCCCTAACCTGGCAAAGGACATTGAAATACAAGCCCAGGAAGTGCAGAGAGTTCCAACCAGGGTGATCCCAAACAGGCCCACACCAAGACACATTATAGTGAAAATGGCAAGGGTTAAGGACAAAGACAGAATCCTTAAAGCAGCAAGCGAAAGGCAGCAAGTTACGTACAAGGGCACCCCTATAAGATTATCAGCTGACTTTTCTACAGAAACTTTGCAGGCCAGAAGTGAGTGGCAGGAAGTTTTCAAAGTGATGAAAAATAAAGGCCTACAACCTAGATTGCTGTATCCAGCAAGGCTATCATTTAAAATTGAAGGAGAGATAAAGAGCTTCCCAGAAAAGAACAACTTAAGGGAATTCATTACCACCAAGCCAGCTTTTTGGGAAATGTTAAAAGGGCTTCTTTAAGCAGAAGAGAAAAACAACCTAACTAAGGAAGACTAGGAACACAAATAACAAAATGGCAATAAATACACACCTATCAATAATCACGTTAAATGTAAATGGAGTAAATGCTCCAATAAAAAGACATAGGGTGGCTGAATGGATAAGAAAGCAAGATCCTGGCATATGCTGTATACAAGAGACCTCAGATCAAAAGACACATACAGGCTGAAAGTAAAGGGATGGAGTAAAGTATTTCATGCAAATGGAACTGAGAAAAAAGCTGGAGTAGCGATACTTATATCAGATAAAATGGACTTTAAATTGAAGAATATAATAAAGGACAAAGAAGGACACTTCATACTAATAAAGAGATCGATCCAACAAGAGGACATAACCCTAGTAAACCTCTATGTACCTAACATAGGAGGTCCTAAATATATAAAACAGATATTATCAGACATAAAAATGGAGATCAACAGTAACACTATCATAGTAGGGGACTTCAACACCCCACTGTCACCAATGGACAGATCCTCCAGACAGAAAATCAATGCGGAAACAGTGACCTTAAATGACACATTAGACCAGCTGGATTTAACAGACATTTTCAGAGCATTTCACCCCAAAGCTACAGAATACACATTCTTCTCAAGCGCACATGGAACATTTTCTAAGATAGACCACATGTTAGGCCACAAAACATGTCTGAATAAATTTAAGAAGATTGAAATCATTTCAAGTGTCTTCTCTGACCACAATGCTATGAAACTAGAAATCAGTTATAAGAAGAACCCCGGAAAGCTGTCAAATAAGTGGAGGCTGAATAACATGCTATTAAATAGTGAGTGGGTCACAAATGAGATCAAGGAGGAAATCAAAAGATACCTTGAGACAAACGAAAATGAAAACACCACGACCCAAAATCTCTGGGAATGCTGCGAAAGCAGTCCTAAAAGGGAAGTTTATAGCAGTGCAAGCCTACCTAAAGAAGGAAGAAAAATCTCAAATCAACAGGTTATCCTTACACCTAAGGGAACTGGAAAAGGAACAGTAAAAGAGGCCCAAGGGGAGTACAAGACAGGAGATAATAAAGACCAGGGCGGAAATAAACAATATAGAGAACAGAAAAACAATTCAAAAGATCAATGAAAGTAAGAGCTGGTTTCTTGAGAAGATAAACAAAATTGACAAACCTCTAGCCAGGCTCATCAAAAAAAAAAAAGAGAGAGGACTCAAATTAGCAAAATCAGGAATGAAAGAGGAGAAATGACTACAGACATCACAGAATACAAAAAATTCTAAGAAATTACTATGAGCAACTATATGCCAACAAATTTGACATCTGGAAGAAATGGATCATTTTCTAGAAGCATACAACCTTCCAAAGCTAACGCAAGAAGAAACAGAAAATCTAAATACCCTGATTACTACCAAGGAAATTGAATCAGTAATTGACAAGCTCCCAAAAAACAAAAGCCCTGGACCAGATGGCTTCACAAGTGAATTTTATCAAACATTCAAAAAAGAACTATCACCTATTCTTCTCAAACTATTCCAAAAAATCCAGAAGGAGGGAAGGCTCCCAAACTCTTTTTATGAAGCCATTATCACCCTGATTCCAAAACCAGATAAAGACATCACAAAAAAGGAAAAGTACAGGCCAATCTCCCTGATGAATATAGATGCAAAAATTCTCAATAAAATATTAGCAAACAGAATTCAGCAATATATTAAGAAGATCATACATCATGATCAAGTGGGATTCATCGCTAGTGTGCAAGGCTGGTTCAACATCTGTAAATCAATTAATGTGATACATCACATCAACAAAATGAAGGATAAAGATCACATGGTCATTTCAATAGATGCAGAAAAAGCATTTGACAAAATCCAACAGCCATTTATGTTAAAAACCCTCAGTAAAGTGGGAATACAGGGATCATATCTCAACATAATAAAAGCCATATATGATAAACCTACAGCTAACATCATACTGAATGGGGAAAAGCTAAAACCATTCCCCTTAAGATCAGGAACAAGACAAGGCTGTCCACTTTCTCCTCTTTTATTCAACATAGTGCTGGAAGTTCTAGCCACAGCAATCAGACAACAAAAAGAAATAAAAGGCATCCAAATTGGCAAGGAAGAAGTAAAATTGTCATTATATGCAAATGACATGATACTGTATATAGAGAACCCCAAAGACTCCATCAAAAAACTATTGGAACTGATAGACGAATTCAGTAAAGTAGCAGGATATAAAATCAATGTTCAGAAATCAGTGGCATTTGCATATACCAATAATAAACTAACGGAAAGAGAAATTAAGAAAATTGTCCCATTTACAATTGCATCAAGAACTATAAAATACCTAGGAATAAATTTAACCAAAGAAGTGAAATATCTGTACTCAGAAAATTATAAGACACTGAAGAAAGAAATTATAGAAGATACAAATAAATGGAAACACCTACCATGATCATGGATAGGAAGAATTAATATAGGTAAAATGTCCATATTGCCTAAAGCAATATATAGATTCAAAGCAATTCCTATCAAACTACCAAGGGCATTTTTCACAGAAATAGAAAATATAATCCTAAAATTTATATGGAACCATAAAAGACCCCGAATAGTGTCAGCAATCCTGAGAAATAAAAACAAAGTCAGGAGGATCACGCTACCAGACATCAAAACCTATTACAAGGCTACAGTAATCAAGACAGTTTGGTATTCGCATAAAAACAGGCACATAGATCAGTGGAACAGAACAGAGAGCCCAGAAATAAATCCAGGCATTTACGGACAGTTAATCTATGACAAGGGAAGCAAGAATTTACAGTGGAGTAAAGATAGTCTATTCAATAAATGGTGCTGGGAAAAATGGACTGCCACATGCAAAAAAATGAAACTGGACCACCTCCTTATGCCATATACAAGAACAAATTCAAAATGGATTAAAAACTTAAATGTAAGACCTGAAACTATAAAACTCCTAAAAGAAAATATAGGGAGTACATTTGCAGACATTACCCGGAGCAATATTTTTACTCATACATCCCTACGGGCAAGGGAAGTAAAAGAAAAAATGAACATATGAGATTATGCAGACTTAAAAGTTTTTTCACAACAAAGGAAACCATTAATAAAACAAAAAGGACGCCTACTAAATGGGAGAATATATTCGCCAATGATATATCTGAGAAGGGGTTAATATCCAAAATTTATAAAACACTCATGAAACTCAACACCAAAAAATCAAACAACCCAATTAAAAAATGGGCAGAAGATATGAAGAGACATTTCTCTAAAGAGGACATACAGATGGCCAACAGGCATATGAAAAAATGTTCAGCCTCACTGGTCATTAGGGAAATGCAAATAAAAACCACAATGAGATACCACCTCACTCCAATCAGAATAGCTATCATCAATAAATCAACAAAGAACAAGTGCTGGTGGGGCTGTGGGGAAAAGGGGACCCTGCTGCACTGTTGGTGGGATTGCAGATTGGTGCAGCCACTATGGAAGTCAGTATGGAGGTATCTCAAAAAACTGGAAATGGAGCTACCTTTTGACCCAGCAATTCCACTCCTAGGTATTTATCTTGAAAAACCCAAGACACTTATTCAAAAAAATATATACACTCCTATGTTCATAGCAGCGCTATTTACAATAGCTAAGACTTGGAAACAACCAAAATGCCCATCAGTAGATGACTGGATTAAGAAACTGTGGTATATTTATACAATGGAGTATTACTCCGCTATAAAGAAGAATGAAATTGTACCATTTGCAATGATATGGATGGACCTAGAGACTATTATGTTAAGTGAAATAAGTCAGTCGGAGAAAGACAAATACCATATGATCTCACTCATATGTGGAATCTGAAAAACTGCATGAATGAGCAAAGTAAACAGAAACTGTCTCAGATATAGAGGAAAAATCGGTTGCTAATTGGGAGGGGGATGGGGTTGAGGGAGAAGGGGAAGGGATTAGACAGCAAAAATAGGCAACTACAATATTGCCACTGGGATATAAAAGACAGTTTGGGGAATATACTTAATAATGTTGTAAATATTTTGTGGGGTGTCAGATGGTCATATGTCTTGTTAGGGAGACCATTTCATGGATGGAGAAGAGGCTTGATCACTGCACTGTACACCTGAAGCTGAGGTTGTATAATATTGTATACCAACTGTAATTGAATATATAGATAGTCACAGGATGTGGATTATAATGTGGAAGGGATTCAGAGGAAGTGTAATAGATATATATGATATGGGGGAAGGAGTGGGGTGGCCAAATGGGGGAGGGGGGGTTGTCACTCTGAGGGGTAAAAAGTATAACTATTGCACTGTGTTATACACCTGAAGCTAATTAAAAATAAATTTTAAAAAAAATGTGAAAGCTAAAAAAAAAAAAAAAAGAATGAAAAAAAAAACAGTTCAGAAACTGGGTGAAAGTATTTGCAGTGATTTAATCATCAAAGGATTAGTATCAAACATATAGAAAGAAGTCCTACAAATAAATAAGAAAAAGAAAAACAATCCAATAGAAAAAATGGGCAAAAGACACCAACAAGTATTTAACAGAAGATGATACATGAAGTAACCATAAGTATATGAAATGTTCAGCATAATTAGTAATAGGGAACTGTAAAATAAGATCACAACAAATTGTGATTTTTGTGTGACTAAATTGACAAACAAGAAATTTGACAATACTAAAAAAAAAAAGAAAAGAAAACGAAATTTGACAATACTAAAATTTGGAGATGTGGATCAATGGGAATTCTTACACATTGTTGATGGAACTATAAATAGGTCCTTTACTTTAAAGTATTTTCGAATTATCCTGTCAAGTAGAACATTTGCATATTATACAATCCAGGGTGTCCCTCCTTAGAAAATACCTTAGAAAACTCTTCTCTGTCTACACTGGAAGACATGTCCAAAAGCTTCGTAGTGACTCTGTTTGTAATAGCAAAAACTAGATATAATCCAGATTCCATCAACATGATAATGGGTAAAGAAAATTTAAATGTGTCAACACCCTGGAAAATTATTCAGCAGTGGAAATGAGAAAACCAACAAACAAACAAAAACTACTACACACAGTTGCATGGATGAATCTCAGGACCATAATGTTGAGTGAAAAAAGTAGCCCTAGAATACTGTATATGATATGACTCTGTCCATTAAAGTTCAAAAATACAACCAAACAGTATTTTGTTTGGAAAAAAACACATAAGTGATTAAAAGCAAACAAACAATCAAAAAGAACACACCTTTTTTTTTTTAATTAAGCAGATGATAAAACACAAAATTTAAGGTATGGTTAACCTTTGGTGGAAAATAAATGGATGTGACAATGTAGCAATAGGTAGAAGAAAGCTATTGATAATGGTCTAGTTCTTAGGTTTAGTGTTGTGCTCAAAAGTATTCAATCTGTTATTTTCCTCTATAATTTATACATGTGTCTATTATTTTATGTGTATTAAATACAATATTAAAGTAATATATTTTTGTTTTTCAGAAGTCTGCCTGAACCTTCGGGATCCTCCAACTAATATAATTATAATTCCAGAAAGTCAGGTGAAACCAGAATGGAGATTGCCGGAATTAAATCACCGCTTTGTCACAAGGTAAAATAGCATTTTGTGAAATATAGTAAATAATTTTCAATGTTAGTCACTGAAATAATGTATTATAATCTGCTCAAAATCCACCCCAAATTTTGCTGTAGTAATTATATAAATGCACATTTTCGCAATGATAATTATAAGATACATTTTCACTGTTTAAACATACAATATCTATTTAACAATTTTGTTTTTTTTTATTAGATCAGAACTAGATGATATGCCAGAAAAGCAAATCTGTGATGTTATTGGCCTTTTAGTTTTTGTAGGAAGGGTCCAGCGGTCAAAAAAGAAAGGTAAACTTTTTAAATTAAATTTATTGGGGTGACAATAGTTAGTAAAATTACATAGGTTTCAAGTATACAATTCTATAATACATCATCTATATATCACATTGTGTGCTCACCACCCAGAGTCGTTCTCCTTCCGTCATCATGAATTTGGATGGATCTTCAGATATTATGCTAAGTGAAATAAATGAGACAGAAAAAGTCGAGAACCATATAACTTCACTCATATGTGGGATATAAAACTGAAAGCAACAAGACAAACAAAGAAATGGAAACTCATAGACACAGACAACAGTTTAGTGGTTACTAGAGGGGAAAGGGATAATAGAAGAGGGGAAAGGGGGTCAAAAGGTAAGCTTTTGAAATTAAAAGTCATAAAAGGTATTACAGTGAATAGTTTTGTGTTCATACATGTATATTCAGTTATCTTCATTTATTCTAATATTATATCCTTATAGAAAACTGTGAAGATTTTTGGTCACATCGCTGGATTCACGTTGCTGACGGAACTTCAGAACAACCATTTATAGTAGAACTGTTTTCTACATCTCAGCCAGAAATCTTTGAAAATATTTGCCCAAGTACTTAGTTCCAATATTTTTATCTTTATTTTTGGAAGTGTGGGAATTAACTTAAAAATGGTAGACTTCATTATGGAGTGTCATGATATTGTCCTGAGGTCGCAAATTTGTGCAATCTGATAGCATGTTTAAATTTTTCTATATTAGTATTATATTTGGTACTGAAGATGTTAACCACATTCTGGTTTTCTATTCAGAATTAATTTGGAATTGAAAGTTTTTCAGAAAACAGGTGCTTTTATCAGTTCTCATTATTAACATTTCAGACATAAAAGTTTAAGAGACAGTGAAACTAAAACATAGGCAGTCAATATCCTTTGTATCCACTTGGAAATTGACTATGTAGACCCCTATTAAAGACAATGAAGACTTTACTAATGTAGAATTAATTGGTAGATTAGCAGGCTTTGTAATTAGATACTGACAATAACAAGTATGATTCCATTTGAATATTAAATTAATATTAGGGTGGTGGTATTATTACCAGATTGTTAATATTTTACTTACTTTGGTGTTGGCTTTTTCCCCTTGCATTCATTCAGATATAGAGGTATTTTTTTCCACTAGTTTTATTTATTTGAAAACATTTTAGGTATGCCTTGTTATACATTTTATTTAACAAATTAGTCTTCGGATATATTATAAGAGAAAAGTATATGTAATACTTTTTAACAACTTCAGTAAATTTTCCTTCTTTGAATTTGTAGCATAAAGCTATTTTAGATATAGTGTGCTATTTTACTATTTTCTAAATGATTATATGAATAAAGTACCAATTGTTAAATACTTGTCAACATTGGGGAAACTCCCAATTCTTGACTATTTGAAATTTTAAAAAAATCAGCAACATGGTAAAAATTGTAGAATATCAGGAGACCTAGAGACTATATACGAGTCTGTTCTGCTACCCCTTTATTCTGTTGCAAAACAGTATTATACAACATTCAGATATTAGCTCATTAGACTCTACCCCTCTACTTGTGAGATTATTTTTTTTAATATATATAAGTAGAACTGAACCTTGCCCCAGCTATTGGGGGAGAGGGCAGAAAGAGAGTTTTAGCCAAAACCAAGGCCTGGTCTTCCAAGGTGAATACAGCTATAACCTCTCATATAACTTCTCTAAGGGCATAAATGATTGGTAGAGATAATATCTAAGGTAATAATCCCATTACCTTATTTTAAATGGGTATTGTGGCCATTTCCCTCTCTATTTGTAGCCACTTTAAACAACAAACAATAAACACAAGTTTTGAATAATGATTTTTCATGGAAATGTTGCCAAGCATGCATTTTCTGTTTCTTATGATAATGTGAAATGTAAATTTCTAAGAAAGGTTTGTGTGGACTTTGGTGAGATTTTCTCCAATATAATAGTTGAAAGCAATCACAGTTTGTTTTCATCTGTTGACCAAGAGTAAAGGAAAAAAAATCATTAAATGACTGGTGACTGCTTAAGGGGACGTCAGGCCTATGAAGGGGAATATGACCAGAGGTCTTCTGGAATAATACCAGAAACTTTTAGTTGTAGGGCATAAACTTTTAAGGTAAGTGAAGAACTAAGGGAAACTAATATTGAGTATTTACTATGTACTAGATGCTCATACATGTTATCTCATTTTGTACTCCCAGATACCTTTTAAAGAGCTGATGTTTTTACAAATTTACAGGTGAGGAAACAAAGGTCCAGAAGGATTAAGTAATCCCCTAGGTGTCAAGCAGCTAGAAAGTGTTGGATCTGAATGTCTAATTTTTAACAATCATGAAATTAAAATTAGAGATTTTTGATAATATTCCTATATTGACATTTTTAACCATGAATACTCATGTTATTTTTACAGTTTTTGAAGTAAAGGAAAAGTGATATAAATTAAGAGAATTATTCTTAGTCATTTGAATAGATTTCCCCTTTTTTAATTGCTAAAAATAGGTCCGGCCGAGTGGCGCGGTGGTTAAGCGCTGGCTTGGGAAGCCAGTGGTCCCGGTTCGGGTCCCACATATGAAGACCAATGACACTGCCCTCAAAAAAAATGGATTTGGATTTAATTGCTAAAAATAAAGATCTAGTAAATATGAGAGATAGGAAATGAATTTATAGTTATTATCATGCTCTAGGGAAATATTTATTCTTAAATGAGAATTTACTGTTATTTTGAGATTACAAATATTTACATTTATTTCTTCATTTCCTAGTTTGTAAGACCATAACTGTCTTTGGCATGTAATGAGTTAAAATTTTTAAGAATTGTTGTATTAATTAATTTTCTCAAATAACCTGATAGATAATTAAAAACGATAGCTCTTGGAAATAGTTGAAGTCTGAAGACATTATAATCTTATTTTCAGGGATTCCTTTTAGTCTATCAAGTTGGTTAACAAAGTGCACAGAAAAGAATAGGTGATATAAGCTCTGTCGTTGAGGCTTAAAATCTAATTAAGATCAACACATGTAAAACACTTGCATAAACAAATTCAAATTAATACTGTATAGCCCTATCTGGTGGAAAGAGTCAGAGTAACTCAGGGATCAGTGTTAGATTGGGTTAATGAGTGAAAACATCATGGAGAAACTAAGCTCCTTTCTCTGTAGGAAATAACTGTTCACATTCACTGGTGTGCCCCATTAGAAAGACTCTTGTGGGCTTGCCGAGTGGCTCAGTGGTTAAGCATTGGCCTGGGAAGCCAGTGGCCCCGGTTCAGGTCCCACATATGAGGGCCAGTGACACTGCCCTACAAAAAAAAAGACTCTTGCACGCTTCAACTATGCAGCAAGCAGTGACTTCAGTTAGGTACAGCTATTGTACTTGCTTTTTTTTTTCTAAAGGAAAAATAAGTGTTAGATCCTTTATCTAAAGGAAAAGGTAAGTGTTAAATCCTTGTTCCAAGTGTGATCAAGGGACTGGCAGCACTAGTATCACCTAAGAGCCTGTTAGAAATAGAGAATCTCAAGCCCCACCCTAAAACTACTGAATCTTAATTTGCATTTTAACAATTGTCTTAGGTGATTCCTACGTTTATTAAAGTTTGAGGAGCACTGTGTTAGATCCTGATCTTGGTATGTCTTCTTTGAAATGCAGGAGTAATTTCATAAGTGTTTCCATTTTCTACAGTGACATATTTCATGTGTACCCAGTTGAAAGTTGTCAGAAATGATACTCAAGTACCTAAACTGCTTTACCTCACCACGACAAATGAGAGTTGCGTGTTTATTACTGGTGAGCAATTTCTTTGTATATACTTTATTGGAAATGTAATATATTTTCTCTTCATTAAATTAACTTTTATATTATAACATTCAACCACAAGATAGCTTTACTTGACCTCATTTATCACTATAATAATATTTTAACAAAGAATATTTAGCCTATGAAATGTGCTGCTTCTAGATTATTTATGATTGAAGCAATAATTTTGTGACTTACTGGAGAATTATGTTTATATCCTTTGGCTAACTTTATTTCCTGCTTGATATAAGGTAAATAATCATAAATTGCTTCATTGAAAACAGTCAGGAGCTATATGACAATATGGATTCAATTAATAATATTTTTAAATTCTAAATCAAACAGAAATGTGCATCAAATTTTAGCCCTGGAATATCACATTTTACTTATATAGTAAGAAGAGAAGAGTTTCACTACTTGTTCTCTAAGTACATTATTTTTCTCTATTGTCTTTGATAATGGATGTGAAAACAATAAAGATACAAGTTTCCAGATGAGTGAGGGAATGGTGTGAAATGATGTATTTACTAAAATGCTACCATATAGGTAATTAGGAAATTTGTCAAAAGAAGAGTCCTAGGAAGTGTATAACACACATCTTTGTCAATACCTCATTTTATAAGTATTAATAATATAAGACATAAATATATATTAATAACATGAGATGTAAATATCACTTTTAAGTATGTTTTAAGAACATGAACTTAAATGTTGAGCTATAATGATAGGCAATTTAGTTCATATATGATACCATACCTTCTAGATAATACATGATTTAAAAATCAATTTTTTAAGAAAATGCCAACCATTTGGATAGTTAGAAAAATTCCACATTAATAGTTGATTTTTTTAAGGCTTTTGGGTATCCTGTAGACAGCTACAGTTTAGTCCTCTTAAACTCTAATATGTCTGATTTTGTTCTTAAGATTTGTTTACTCTCTGATAATTTTATATGCATATTAAGTATAATTATTTGCTACATAGAGAATAAGTGAATTTGACTTCTTTTCTTGGTGACATAAGAAACTGTTTTAATATTAAACTGTTTTTATACAAATGTCCATGCAGTTTATTACAGTGATTGTTTTTTTTTCTTTCTCTTTTTTTTCTTTTTTACACTTTAATCTTCTTGCAAAAAGGTCATAGAGGCCAGCTGTGTGCCAATGATACCAAGGTAAAAAATTTTATTCAGTGGATTAAAACAAAGACTGATTCTGGGGAAGAGAAGAATTCTGTTATTGGTGGATATTACCCCTATCCACCAGTGCCAGAGACATTTTCAAAGTATAGAAGTTCTCTTAAAGGTACTAATGTAATTGCTAATTTTTTTGTGATATGTTTGTATGCTATGTGTATGGTATATGCTATATCAGTTAGTCATCTTTATTCTTTTATTTTAGGGGAGTAAGTCAAAGTGTAGCACCACTTACTCATAATAATTGTGTCTTTATGAGGACTTAAAACATGTCATACCTCCTAAAGGTTAATATTTTTATTTTGTTAGACTAGGAGAAAGAACATAGACAATGACTAACTAGAAATAATGTCTTGATTAAATATAATTGAGATCCAGTGTGACCTTAGTAGATTTCAACTCCTATGACATTACATAGAGAAATTAAAGATACCAATGGAGACACTGGAAATCTGATATCAAGATACTGAAAACTGTATTACGCTGCTTTTGTAGAGTGATATATATTGGATATAACACAATTGAGTGCTACCTTTAAATAAAAATGACACCAAAATAAACAAGATACAGAATAAGTTCTGATGGGAGGCCTAAAATTAATTTAATTTAGTACATTTAAGATATGACAGCTGAAAATTTTAACATAGGTATATTCTTTTTAAAAAGCCATGGGATAATTGCATGGCTTTGGGGGGAAAAAGAGAAACTAAATATTAACATCCTCTTGTACTTTATGATGCCATCAATATGTAGTATATGTTTAAAAATATTAATATGTGTGTTTCTATGCAGTGACTTGGCAAGACTTTATAGTCTGAAATATATATAAATTACATTCAGTATGCAAAATTTCTGTTTCAAATTAAAATTCCAGACTAGAAGACTATCACAATTTACCTGAAAAATATGTTTTGCCTATTGTACAGAAATTACATAGGGTATGCCAAATATAAACATAAAATCTCACAAATTTATGTTATGTAGCAAGTTTATAATTTCATATTGTGGAATTACATTGCAAATCTAATTCTTATTTTTATCATTTCAGTTCTTTAAAACTTACAATTTTCTTGGAATTACTCTTTTGCAGTTGAGTCGCTCTTGACAGCTATAAGTGAAGTGAGGAAGGAGATTGAAGACTTGCAGTATAGGGAACAAAAGCGCATTGCAATTCAGGGAATAATTACCGTTATAAAGTATATCCCCCATAGCAGTGCAACTGAAAGTACCTCAGCATCAGAAACACTTCGGGTATGGTGCCAGAGTTAATAGTGTATCTCTGAAAGCACTGTGATCATAATTACAATTGGTACCTTGTTCATTGTGTTTTTATTTAAACATTCTTTTTTTGTTTTTAATAAGAAAACATGCCCCCCAAAAATCTATTAGACCACACCCCTTTCCCAGCCTAAGAGAAAAAAAAATCATTATTGTTTTTTGTTTGTTTCCTTTTTCTGTCATTTATTTTGGAGTAGGCTGGGCTTAAGGTCCCAACCTCTGATAGGCCCTCAAAACACAGTATCTTGTTTTTGCTTTCTGCATAGTTTGAACTTATCATGATTGTCATTATTTAAATTCCCAGGCGGTATATATGATTACAGTCATACCTTGGATGTATTGCAGGTTTGGTTCCAGACCACAGCAATAAAGTGAATACCACAATAAAGCAAATCACGTGAATTTTTTTGGTTTCCCAGTGCATATAAAAGTTATATTTGCACTATATTATAGACTATTAAGTGTGTAATAGCATTATATCTAAAAAGCAATACACGTAACTTAATTAAAAATACTTCATTGCTAAAAATTCTAACCATCATCTGAGCCAGCTGGGAAAATGGTGCCAATAGACTTGCTGCTCAACACAGGGTTGCCACAAACATTCATTTTGTAAAAAAAATGAAATATCTGCGAAGCACAATAAAGTGAGATACAATGAAATGAGGTATGCCCGTATATTCTATTCCTACCTTTTGTCAAGGCCAAAATTATAGGAACACTTCCACAGGAAGTTTTTACCTCTATCTCTGGCATGGCAGTCTTACCCAGGTTCTATGAGTTAGCAATGACTCTTGTAAAATGCATGCTCTAGTAGAAGATGCTACTTCTGAAATCTAGGCACAGTCAAGACAAGTTAATTTTTTCCATGAGTTTATCTTTTAAAAATTATTTCTAGGATTACTATCCATATGGAAATATGCATCTAATCCAACCTTTAAGCTATTCTAATATAAGAGGGATTTTTATCTTCCTTTTAAAAGTATTTTAATAGCAGATGGATTTGGATAAATCATCTTTATAAAAGCAGTATTATGGTTACAACATTTTGTCATAACTCTTAAGATTATGAAAAATGGATAAACAAAATTGTAGACTTTTAAGAAAAAAATAATATTTATGAATAAGCTTAAAATGTTTTCTCTAATTTTTTGTTTTTAGAATGGTAACCGACCATCGACATCCCAGGCAGCTGAAAGAGAAAGTCAGTGTCAAGATATAAATGGTAAACAGCACCAAAATGATGGTCCTATGAGTTCTCAGTGTTCTCAAAGTACATATACAAGTTTGAGCCCTGCCAAGAAAAAAAGGATTGTGCAGGGCCAATGTGCCAATCTGTAAGTCATTTGTATTAATTCTGTGCATAGCAAATTATTATTTTCTTCTTTTTTCCGTTTGTTTCTACCCTGTAAAATGAGCGATTGTACTAGAAGCCATTTTAGTTTTCTAGGGCTGCCAAAATCTGAGATCAGGGTATCTGCAGGATGAGTTCCTAGTGAGACTGTAATGGTGTGAAGAAAAAAATACTGTGAATGTTTAAATTAAAAATATGTATTACAGTAAAAGACACATTACCATTAATCCTCCTCAAAATACTCCCCCTTGCTTTGAATACACTTATCTCACCATTTGTGCCACTTTCTGAAGCAGTTCTTGAAGTCCTCTTTCGTGAGTCTTCAGTTACACTGTCGTGTCTGCTTCAATGTCCTGAATCATACTGACTCTGCGGAGGAGGCAGAAGTCACATTGTGCCATATCCGGTAAATAAGGTGGATGAGGACACACTGTAATGTTTTCATTTCACAGAAATTGCCATATACAAGAAGCAATGTGTGACACGGAGCATTGTCATGATGGAGAATGATTTACGGCACATGTTAAAACACATCTTCTCTCAGCTGTAGCTCACACCCACCCTACTGACTGCACTCAACAAGTTGAAACTTGTCACACACTGTGACTAAGGTTTGATGTGCCACTTTTCCTTATTAAAGATCCCTGCTTTTCCATTGGATGGCACTCAGCAGCAGCATTCACTATATTTTATGATCACACTGAAAAAGATCCATGTCACACATGGCTTCTGGTACAGCAATTTCTGTCAAATCAAAACATTAAGGAAGGCCGGCCAAGTGGCTCAGTTGGTTAAGAGCTTGCTCAAGAGTGTGAGCTGAGCTCTGAGCAACAGCAGTCCAATGCCCAGCCCGAGCTGAGCTGCCACTGAGCTGCAACAGGTGGCAGGATGGCTCAGCTGAAAAAAAAACAAACATTAAGGTATATCTTCATCAACCTTATTCACTGGATCTTGCACTGTACAACTTCTGGCTCTTCCCGAGTCAAAATGATGATGGAAAGTAAATGTTTTGAATCGATTAGGACATCGAGGCAGCCACAATGGCACAACTGAAGACACTCGTGAAAGAGGACCTCCAGAACTGCTTCAGAAACTCGCAAGAACAATGGGATAAATGTGTTCGAATTGAGAGGGAGTATTTTGAGGGGAATTAATGGCAATGTGTCTTTTACTATAAAATCTTTTTGTGTTTAAACATTCACCGTATTGTTTGATCACACCTCATAGAATGTGTTCCATGCCTCTCCCATGGTTTCTGGTGGTTTACTGGCAATCTTTGACATTTCTTAGCTTATAGAAGCATTACCCCAATCTCTGCCTTCATCTTCACATGGCATTCTCCCTGTTGGCACATCTGTATCTAAATTACCCCTTTTTGTAAGGACACCAGCCATATTGGATTAGGGACCCACTCTGTAATACTGGACTACTCCAGTCTTATCTTAACCAATTACATCTTCCATGACCTTATTTACAAATAATGTCACATTATGAGGATCCCTGAAGATATAATTGCTTACATATTTGAAGTCATGTTGATACGCGGTGGGGACATAATTCAACCCGTAACAATCTGTCCTCTCTCCTTTAAAGTTTAATTTCTTTCTCACTTGCAAAATACATTTACCCCATCACACTGTCCCACAAATTTTTAACCCATACCAACATCAACTCTAAGTCCAAATATCTAAATATCATCTAAATCATGTATGAATGAGAAGCAGGGTGATTCATTCTGGGGTAAAATTCTTTTCCACATCTGCACCTGTGAAACTAGACACATTATCTGTCTAAAATGCAGTGTTGGACCAGGCATTCCAAAAGGGAGAAATTGGAAGGATAAAAGGGATCATGGGTCACAAATAAATCTGAAACCTAGTAGGGCCAATTCCATTTGATTTTTAAGATTTCAGACTTATTCTTTCTGGCATGATACTATGTCCTCTGGGCCCTCCAAGATGACATCCCCATCCCCGTGGCACTGAGTGGTGGCCCTGCACTTTGGAATTGAGGAGATGGCCCTGCCTTCTGGAACTGAGGAAAGGGCCACAACCTCTGGATCATTCTTTGTTTTTTTTTAAGGATAACACATGATCACAGCTTGATATCTCTATTGGCTCATTTCCTTTCTTCATTCCATCCCACCTGTGTCCCTTTCAGCCTAAGCTAGTAGCATGTCTATAGAGATGGTCGATTAGATCCACAAGTCACAAACCTAATCTCTTGGGCAAATGGTTATCCAACAACACGCTTCGTGTTTTCTCCAGAGCAAACTTTCTCATTTTTTGCAATATGAATAGGTTGAGAATTTCCCAAGTATTGAAGACCTGGTTCCATTTTACTTAATAATTTATTTTTAAAGTCTCTCATATTTTACTGTAAGCAGCAAGCAGAAACCAGGTTGTACCTTCAATACATTGCTTAGAAGTTTATTGCATACAAGTTTCACTTTCCATCCAACAGAACAAAATTCAGCCAAGTCCTCTGCTACTTTATACTAAGGATCACCTTCCATCCAGTTTCCAATAGCACATTCTTCATTTCTGCTGAGACCTCACCAGAAACACTTTTTACAGCCATATTTTTAGCAATATTCTTTTCATGACAATATGTGTATTCTCTAAGACAACAGAAGCTTTGTCTACAGCTTTCTTCTTTACTTTCTGAGACCTCAACAGATTCTCCTTCAAAATCCATATTTCTATCAATATTCTCTTCAGGTAGTCAAGGCTTTTTCTATTATGCATCTCAAAACTCTTTCAGCCACTACCCACCATATGCATCTTTATCTTCTCTTCTTTAAGCCCTCTCATCCCTTTCTATCCTCAGTTATTCTTCTATACTTTTTATCTTTTCATTTTTTAATCTCTCTTTTTTCAGTTTTCTCAGTTGATACCTTTACACATTGTATACTCCAGTTCTGTCATTTAGCACCTTTAAGACATTTAAGTCATACAAATGAATGATTACATATTCCAATAAAAATCTCCTAAGGCACTTTTCAAAATTCTGTACAATATATAGTGGTGCTCCTAGTGTTTGAAAAACTATTTTTTCTCATTCATTTCAGATGAAAAAATTATAATCACATGTATTAAAAAATACAAGCATGCTGTTTAAGGATCTAAAAATACATATAATTAACTATTTTTATTATTTACATTTCTCTCAGAATTGATTTTTTTTTCAGTTTCCTAAGTTCTAGAACTGTCATGTTTTCAATAATTGAAAAAAATTAAAACTACAGCTATAAAATATGTTTTTATTTGTTTGAGTTCTACAATTAAATGGATGAATTCTTCCTTCGTGTGAAAGCTACTTCATTTTAGTTCATTAATAGCTCACTAGTAAAATGAAGAATACTACTATTACAAGAGACATCCATTGATAAAATAAGTTGAGCAATATTAGGTGGCATTCGACAATATGACACTTCCGTTTTATTTTATGGTTTTAGTTTTGGAATACATCAATAGAAAAAACTCACCACAGAAGTATGCTAAAAGCCCATAAGATGGAAATCTTTCTTTATGAAAGCAGGTTTCTCCTCAGCTTCAAAATAAGATGCTTCCTTTCTTTTCCATTCATTTCAGTTCAATAAACAGCAGTTATTATTTGGAGATAGAAAAATAAATAAAGTCTATACTTTTGTAGAGCTTATAGAAGAATCGGGTGGAAGAGACAAACTGATAAACCTGGAATTTCAATACAGTGTGATGAATGCTGATAGAAGTTTAGTCGTGGTGCTGAGAGCATATACAAGAAGCAGTGAGCCTTGACTAGAGATCAAGGATGGCTTCTTATAGGCAAATGAAAGGAGGTATAGGGTTGTTCCACTCAGAATGAAAAGCATGACGATTTGAAGTAGCATGAGACTTATAAAAAACTCTGGAATGAGGGTGAAGAGTTAGGCCAGATAGTTTTTCTAGTTTTCCAGAATATTTGAATAAAGCAAACATGAAAATAAACTATTGAACTAATTTTTAAATTCCTATCATAGAGAGTAAACTACATGCAACACGTGTTAGTGAGTGTGATTGTGTGTATATATATTTATATATTTAGTTGATATTTAATAAAGTTGAGTACTTCCTTTTGTGCAATAGTACTTAAAAGAATATTTAAACCTATTGCAGTATTTGAATTATGTTATGTATAGATAAGTGTTCATAATTTGGAAGTATTTTTCTTAAATGTTTAATATATCAATTTAAGAAACTAAACATATATTTTCTAAATTTATTAAATTACTATAAATTCTGAATGGAAGCAATTCATCTCTTTCGTTCAATTTGGTATCATATACCCTTTTTATTACTATTGGTTATCCTTTTTTTTTTTCATCTTTTGTAGAGTTCCTGTTCCTCAGCTAGAAACTTCTGTACAAACAAGAGGAAATAAACCAGGCATGCCAAGCATCTTCCAACGTATGTTGCTTTAGTTATTATTCATAGTAGTATTAATGAAATCTTCATGGAACACTGTTACATACAGATTATTGTTTGATTCTACATTTTTTTTGTGTCATGCCTGCCACAAGCATAATATAAGTAATTTGAGTAGGTATATAGCTACCTATTTTTGTTGCTGGTTTTCATTTATATTAGCTTAGGCCCTTGACAAAAATATTGGTCCTGGGCTGGCCGACTGGCGCGGTGGTTAAGTGCTGGCTTGGGACACCTGAGGCCCCAGTTCGGATCCCACATATGAGGGCCAGTGACATTGCCCTCTAAAAAAAAAAATATTGGTCCCAACTTTAGAATAATACTGTGGTATCACCAAAGTGAAAGTAAATATAAACAAACTTATACTTATCAATTTGTTTCTTTGGTAACATATTCCTTCAAGTGTACTATTTTTTTTTTAATTAAAATTTGTTGGAGTGACAATTGTTAGTAAAGTTACATAGGTTGCAAGTGTACAATTCTGTAATACATCATCTATATATTACATTGTGTGTTCACCACCCAGAGTCAGTTCTCCTTCCATCACCATATATTTGATCCTGTTTACCCCCATCTACCACCACCCCTCCCCCTTTACCCTCTGGTAACCACTAGACTATTGTCTATATCTATGCGTTTTTATATCTTCTTTTGTTTGTCTTGTTCCTTTATTGCTTTCAGTTTTATATCCAACATATTGGTGAAATCATATGGTTCTTGACTTTTTCTGACTTATTTCGCTTAGCATAATAATCTCAGGATCCATCCATGTTGTCATGAATGGCACTATTTCATCTTATGGCAGAGTAGTATTCCATTGTGTATATATATCATATCTTCTTTATCCAATCATCTATTGAAGGACACTTTGGCTGTCTCCAAGTCTTGGCCACTATAAATAAATCTGCAATGAATACTGGAATACATTTATCTTTATGGATAAATGTTTTCGGAGTTCTGGGGTTCATATCCAGAATAATTAACTAGAAAGTTTAATTTTAATTTCACAATAAATACAGGCAAAGCTTATAATATAGTAATAGTTCCTTTCTTTGCTATTAGGTTGATTGGTTTTAATTTAGTGCTCATTTCTGAAGTAATTTAATAAAGCAAATTAATTCTGGTAGGGTATCCTTAGAGTTTTTTGGTTTAAATCAGATTTGTAAGGGGTCATCTCTCTATACTAGACATTTTAGTACTTTAAGTCCTTCTTGCTTTTTGAGTTATTCTTATTTTGGGATTGGCCTCTATTCATTCTGGAAGATTAAGAACCCACAAAAGTATCTGCAGTTTACACCTCCCCCCAAAAAAAATGTAGAAAATAAGGGTGAAATAATTATAATATAAATACGTAACCAAGTTTAAAACAAGAATGAGCAATACTTAGCTGCCAGAAACCATATAATTTAAATTTAGTAGTGAGTAAGAGCTAAAACTAAAACTACTAATGGGTATTTAAGAACCAGACAGAAGCCTAAATAATTATAGGCTGAAGTACCATAATGACGTGGATAGGAAAGTCTGGATCACAGGTCTCCTTGCCTGTGTAGTAGAACTAATATAAACTTGGAAGGTTGTGGAGAGCCAGAGAAATTAGGACCATGAATATGGGAAAGTATCAAAAAGCTATATCCCCTGGGCAATGGATAGGAAAAAATCACTTGAGAGTATTTGGAATCCCAGGACTACAGTATAGAATTATGTTCACAGTTCAAACAACTGAAATGGTGAGGTCACTTAGCTAAATAAATAACATTAGTCTTTCTCCGACTGACTTATTTCACATAACATAATAGTCTCTAGATGCCAACTGTAATTCAGTGTATATATATATATATATATATATATATATATATATATATATATATATAAATCACGGGATGTGGAGTATAGTGTGGAGTGGAGTCAAGGGAACTGTAATAGATATGTATGATATGGGTAGGGGAATGGGGTGGCGAATTGGGGGGAGGGGGTTGCCACTTTGAGGGGTAAAAAGTATAACTATTGCACTGTGTTGTGAACCTGAAACTAATTTTTTAAAAATGTTTACTTCACAACAAAAGAATTTTTAAAAAGAGAATTAGGGGCCAGCTGAGTGGCTCAGTTGGTTAAGAGCTCACTGAAGGGTATGAGCTGAGCTCTGAGCAACAGCAGTTCAGTGCCAGCCTGAGCTGAGCTGCCGCTAAACTGCCAACAGTTGGCAGGATGGCTCAGCTAAAAAAAATAATAATAATTAGCATTACATTTTTTAAAAAGTTAAACAAGTAGGAACCATAAGTCAGGAACAGATCAATATGAAAAACTACTGACATATTGGAATCTCAGGACTGTGTTATATATACAAGGCGTGATTGAAAAATACAGTGAATGTTTAAATTTAAAAAAAAAATTATCACAGCAAAGGACACATTGCCATTAATCCCCCTCAAAATACTCCCTCTCATTTGGACACACTTATCCGATAGTTCTCGTAACCTTCTAAAGCAGTTCTGGAAGTCCTCTTTTGTGAGTGTCTGTACTTTATCCTCCCTCATGACAATGCTCCATATCACACATCACTTATGGTACGATAATTTCTGTCAAGTAAAAACATTATGGTGTGTCACCATCCACCTTATTCACTGGATCTGGCACTGTGCAACTTCTGGCTCTTCCCCAACGTCAAAATGACTATGAAAGGGAAACTTCTGTACCAATTTACATTCCACCAACAGTGTATGAGGGTTCCTTTTTCTACATAGCCTCTCCCACACTTGTTATTATTTGTCTTAATGATAGGCATTCTAACAGATGTGAGGTGATATATCATTGTGTTTTTGATTAGCATTTTCCTAATAACTAGTGAAGTTTAGCATTTTTTCATATACTGTGTTTCCCAAAAAATAAGATCAGATCTTATATTAATTTTTGCTTCAACCATCTACATTTATTCATTTATTCATGTAAAAATTCTACATATATTCAAACAGTCATGTCTGGCTGACAATCTTAACTGGGCCTTATGTTTGGGGTAGGGCTTATATTACAAGCATCCTGCAAAATCATGTTAGGGCTTATTTTCTAGTTAGGTCTTATTTGGGGGGAAACACGGTATCTGTTGGCTGTTTGTATGTCTTTTGGGGAGAAGTGTCTGTTCAGGTTAACTACCAGTTTTTTGTTTTGTTTTGTTTTTAAGATTTAATCAGGTATTGGGGAAGCGGAACAGCTTTGGGGAATTGGGGAAGGGGAACAGACAAGTTGCTGTCCTTTTTGTTCTTCAGTCTAGTTGCAGAGGATGTCGTTTCACTGGCTCCTGTTGGTATTGTGATCACTGCGCTCTTCCTGGGTGAGGCAGATCGGTCGCTGGCCAGTGGACAGCCACTCATGGTGGCTCTTGGCAGCTCACGCCGGCTGCCAGCCACTCATGGTAGCTTTAAGGCAGCCCACTGCAGCCCCACTGCAGCCTGTGGTGTCGCCGACGACTCACGGTAGCCCAACTCCAGGTTGAGCTGTTGTTCACCATCTTAGCTGTAGAGGGCGCAGTGTCATTGGCCCTAATGTGGGATCTGAACCAGGGCCCTGCTGCCCAGAGCTGGCATCCCAAGCCAACTCTTAAACAGTGTGCCACTTGGCCAGTCCACCTACCCATTTTTTAAATGGATTCTTTTTTTCTTGTTGGGTTGTACAAGTTCTTTATATGTTTTTGATATTAGCCCCTTATTGGAGACGATGTTTGCAAATGTCTCCCATTTGGTTGGATACTTCTTTCTTTTGTTGGTATTATAGTTTCCTTTGCTGTGCAGAAGCTTTTTAGCCTGATCCAGTCTGATTCACTTATATTTGCTTTTACTTCCCTTTTCTTTGAGGTCAATTTCATAAAATCTGCTTCAAACCCAAGGTCCCTAAGTTTAGTACCTATACTTTCTTCTATGCAATTTATTGTTTGATGACTTATGTTTATGTCTTTGGTACATTTTATGTTAATTTTGGTATATGGTGACATATACCAGTCTAGTTTCATTCTTTTGCATGTGGCTTTCCAATTTTCCCAGCATCATTTATTTAGTTAGTTTTTAAATATTTTATTGGAGAATTGAGGGAGGGGAACAATGTTGGGGAATTGGGGGAGGAGATCAGCCAAGTTGTTGTTCTTCAATCTTCATTGTGGAGGGCGCCAGTCGCCATCTGGCTTCCCATTGGCAGCTCGTGGCCTCTAAGCTCAAGGTGTTGTGTTCAGTCTTAGTTGCAGGTGGGCCTAGCCACCATCCAATGCAGGAGTCGAACCAGCAGCCTAGTTGTTAAGAGAGCACGCCCTGTCTACTGAGCCATCGGGGCGGCAGCTCACCTCAAGATGCCAAGTTCAATCTTTAGTTGCGTGTGGACATAGCCCACCATTGAACAGGCAATCTTGTTGTTACATTAGCTGAGCCATCCTGCCATCTATTGGCAGCTCAGCGACATCTCAGCTTGGGCGCAGCGTTCACTGGCCCATGTGAGAATCAAACTGATGCTCAGAGCACACGCAGTAAGCCAACTCTTAAGTAACTGAGCCACTCGGCCGGCCCCCAGCATCATTTATTAAAGAGGCTTTCTTTTTTCCATTATATGTGTTTGGCCTCTTTGTCAAAAATTATCTGTCCATATATATTCAGGTTTATTTCTGGGTTGTCAATTTTATTCCATTCATCTATGTGTCTCTTTTTCTGCCAATACCATGCTGATCATTGTCATCTTATAGTACAAATTGAAGTCAGGGAATGTGATACCTCCAGTCTTGTTTTTTTTCCTTAGGATTGCTTGGCTATTTGGAGGTTTTTGTGATTCTATACAAACATGATGATTTTTGTTATATTTCTTTTAAAAATGCCATTGGGCAATCCTGAAAAATAAGAACAAAGTTGGGGGGAAATCACGCTACCAGACATCAAAACATACTACATGGCTACAGTAAATCAAGACAGTATGGTACTGGCATAAAAACAGACACATAGACCAATGGAATAGCATAGAGAGCCCAGGAATAAACTCATCTATATATGGTCATTTAATCTATGACAATGGAAGCAAGAATTTACATTGGAGTAAAGATAGTCTATTCAATATATGGTGCTGGGAAAATTGGACTAACACATGCAAAAAAATGAAACTGGACCACCTCCTTATGCCATATACAAGAACAAATTCAAAATGGATTAAAGACTTAAATGTAAGACCTGAAACCATAAAACTCCTAAAAGAAAATATAGGGAGTACATTTGCAGACATTACCCAGAGCAATATTTTTACTGATACATCCCTGTGGGCAAGGGAAGTAAGAGAAAAAATGAACATATGGGATTATATCAGACTTAAAAGTTTTTTCACAACAAAGGAAACCATTAATAAAACAAAAAGGAAGCCTACTGAATGGGAGAATATATTTGCCAACGATATATCTGATAAGGGCTTAATATCCAAAATTTATAAAACACTCATGAAACTCAACACCAAAAAAACAAACAACCCAATTAAAAAATGGGCAGAAGATATGAAGAGACATTTCTCTAAAGAGGACATACAGAAGGCCAACAGGCATATGAAAAAATGTTCAACCTCTCTGATCATTAGGGAAATGCAAATAAAAACCACTATGAGATACTACCTCACTCCAGTCAGAATGGCGATCATCAATAAATCAACAAACAACAAATGCTGGCGGGGCTGTGGGGAAAAGGAGACCATGCTGCACTGTTGGTGGGATTGCAGATTTGTGCAACCATTATGGAAATCAATATGGAGGTATCTCAAAAACCTGAAAATGGAATTGCCATATGACCTAGGAATTCCACTCTTAGGTATTTATCCTGAAAAACCCAAGACACTAATTCAAAAAAAGTATGCACCCCTATGTTCATTGCAGCACTATTTACAATAGCTAAGACTTGGAAACAACCGAAATGCCCATCGGTAGATGACTGGATTAAGAAACGGTGGTATATTTATACAATGGAGTATTACTCCACTATAAAGAAGAATGAAATCATACCATTCGCAATGATATAGATGGATCTAGAGACTATTATGTTAAGTGAAATAAGTCAGTCAGAGAAAGAAAATACCATATGATCTCATATGTGGAATCTGAAAAACTGAATGAATGAGCAAAGGAAACAAACAGACTCATAGATATAGAGGAAATACAGGGTTGCTAGTTGGGAGGGGGGTGGGGATGAGGGAGAAGGGGAAGGGATTAGACAGCAAAAATAGGCAACTACAATATTGCCACAGGGATATGAAAGACAGTTCAGGGAATATAATTAATAATGTTGTAAATATTTTGTGGGGTGTCAGATGGTCATATGTCTTGTTAGGGAGACCATTTCGTGGATGGAGTAGAGGCTTGATCACTGCACTGTACACCTGAAGCTGAGGTTGTATAATATTGTATACCAACTGTAATTGAATATATAGATAGTCACAGGATGTGGATTATAATGTGGAAGGGATTCAGAGGAAGTGTAATAGATATATATGATTAGGGGGGAGGAGTGGGGTGGCTAAATGGGGGAGGGGGGTTTTCACTTTGAGGGTTAAAAAGTATAACTATTGTACTGTGTTGTACACCTGAAACCAATTTTAAAAAAAATGCCGTGGGGATTGCATTAAATCTGTATATTGCTTTGGGTAATATGGCCATTTTAACTATGTTGATTATTTCAATGCATGAACATGGAATATCTTGCCATTTATTTGTGTCATCTTCAATTTCTTCTAAGAATGTCCTATAGTTTTCAATGTATAGGTCTTGCACATGATTTCTTGAGTTTATTCCTAGGTATTTTATTCTTTCTGTTCCAGTGGCAAAAGGAATTTTTTTTCTCATTTCTATTTCTGAAGTTTCGTTGTTAATATATAGGAATGCAAGGAATTTTTTGTACGTTGATTTTGTAGTCAGCAACTTTACTGTATTCTTTTATTGTTTCTAATAGTTTAGAGTGTTTAAGATTTTCTATACAAAGAATCATGTCATCTACAAAAAGTGACATTTAATGTCTTCATTGCTAATTTGAATGCCTTTTATTTCTCTCTCTTGCCTGATTGCTCTGACTAGGACTTCCAACACTATGCTGAATAACAGTGGTGATATGGGGCAACCCTGTCTTGTTCCTGATCATAGAACAAAAGACTTCAGTTTTTCACCATTAAGTGTGATATTAGCTGAGGGTTTGTCATATATGACCTTTATTACATTAAGGTCTTTTCCTTCTATACCATTTTATTAACTGTTTCAATCACAAATGGATGTTGTATCTTGTCAAATGCTTTTTCTGCATCTATTAATATAATCATATTTTTTATATTTTATTTTGTTTAAGTGGTGTATCACATTGATCAATTTGTATATGGTGAGTGATCCTTGTTCCCCTAGAATGAACTCCACTTGTTTGTGATGTATAATCTTTTTAATGTAGTGTTGGGGAAATGGGGAAGGGGAACAGAGAAGTTGCTGTCCTTTTATTCTTCAGTCTAGTTGTGGAGGACGTCGCTTCACTGGCCCATGTTGGTATTGTGATCATTGCGCTCTTCCCTGCTGAGGCAGATGGGTCACCGACCACTGGAGAGCCACTCTCAGTGACCCACAGCAGCTAACGCCAGCTGCCGGCCACTCACGGTACCTTATGGAAGCTGTAGAGGGTGCAGCGTAACTGGCCCTCAGGTGGGATCCAAACTTGGGCCCTGCTGCTCAGAGCTGGTGCTCCCGAGCAAACTCTTAACCAGCACGCCACTTGGCCAGCACTCACTGTAGTTTTTATTTGCATTTCCCTAATGACTAGAGAGGTTGAACATTTTTTCATATACCTGTTGGCCATCTGTATGTCCTCTTTAGAGAAATGTCTCTTAATATCCTCTGCCCGTTTTTTAATTGGGTTGTTGGGGTTTTTTTTGGTGTTAGTTGAATGAGCGTATTATAAATTTTGGATAGTAACCCTTTATCAGATATGTCCTTGACCAATATCTTCTCCCATTCAGTAGGCTTCCTTTTTGTTTTATTGATGGTTTCTTTTGCTGTGAAAAAAACTTTAAAGTTTGATGTAGTCCCATATGGTTATTATTTTCTCTTACTTCCCTTGTCTGAGGGGATATATCAGTAAAATTATGATTCAGGGTAATGTCTGCAAATTTACTCCCTGTGTTTTCTTCTATGAGTTTTATGGTTTCAGGTCTTAAATTTCAGGCTTTAATCCATTTTGATTTTGTTCTTGTATATGGCATAAGAAGGTGGTCCTGTTTCAGTTTTTTGCATGTGTCAGTCCAATTTTCCCAGCACCATTTATTAAATAGGTTATCTTTACCCCAATGTAAGTTCTTACATCCATTGTCATAGATTAAATTACCAATATGAATGGATATATTTTTCAGCTCTCTATTCTGTTCCATTGATCTATATGTCTGTTTTTATGCCAGTACCATGCTATTTTGATTACTATAGCCCTGTAGTATGATTTGATGTCGTTTACTGTGATACCTCCATTTCGTTCTTATTTCTTAAGATTGCCATGACAATAGTTTGATAGGAATTACGTTGAATCTGTATATTGCCTTAGGTAGTATTGACATGTTAAGTATATTAATTCTTCCTATCCATGAACATGGTATGTATTTCCATTTATTTGTATCTTCTTTGATTTCTTTCCTCAGGGTCATAATTTTCCAAGTACATGTGTTTTACTTCTTTGGTGTAATTTATTCCTAAGTATTTTATTGTTGTTGAAGCAATTATAGATAGGTTTGATTTCTTGATTTCCACTTCTGATAGTGTATTGTTGTATAAAAATACAACTGATTTCTGTATATTAATTTTGTGTCCTGCTACTTTACTAAATTTATTCATCAGTGTTTGGGTGGGGTCTTTGGGATTGTCTCTATGTATTATCATGTCATCTGCATATAATGACAATTTTACCTCCTCCTTTCCAATTTGGATAACTTTTATTTCATTTTCTTGGTGATTGCTGTGGCTAGAACTTCCATTGCTATTTTGAATAACAGTGGTGAAAGTGGACAGCCTTGTCTTGTTCCTGATCTTAAGGGGAAAGCTTTTAGCCTTTCCTCATTGAGTATGATGTTAGCTGTGGGCTGTTCATATATGGCCTTTATTGTATTGAGATATGATCCCTCTATTCCCATTTTGCTAAGAGTTTTTTATAAGGGGCTGCTGCCTTTTGTCAAATGCTTTTTCTACATCTATTGATACAATCATATGATTTTTATTTTTCATTTTGTTAATGCAGCATCACATTAATTGATTTGCAGATATTGATCCAACCTTGCATACCAGGAATGAATCCCACTTGATCATCATGTATGATCTTTTTAATGTGTTGCTGAATCCAGTTTGTGAGTATTTTGTTGAGGTCATTTGCGTCTATGTTCATTGAGGATATTGGCTTGTAGTTTTTCTTTAAATAATGTCTTTGTCTGATTTTGGGATCAGTGTAATAGTGGCCTCGTAAAATGTGCTTGGGAGCTTTCCCTCCTGCACTTTTTGGAATAGTTTGAGGACAATAGGTGTTAATTCTTGTTTGAATGTTTTGTAAAATTCACCTGTGAAGCCATCTAGGCCAGGACTTTGTTTGTTGGAAGCTTGTTGATTACTGATTCAATTTCTTTGGTAGTAATCAGTCTGTTCAGAGTTTCTATTTCTTCTTGATACAGTCCTGGAAGATTGTGTGCTTCTAGAAATTTATCCATTTCTTCCAGATTGTCTAATTTCTTGGTATATAGTTGCTCGTAGTATTTTTTATTAATTTTCTGTATTTCTGTGGTATCTGTTTTCACTTCTCCTCTTTCATTTCTGATTTTATAATCTGGGGTCCTCTCTTTTTTTTTGATGAGTCTGGCTAAGGGCCTGCTAATTTTGTTTATCTTTTCAAAAAAATGGCTCTTGGTTTCATTGATGTTTTTTATTTTATTTATTTATTTATTTTTGGTCTCTATTTCATTTATTTCTGCTCTGGTTATTATTATTTTCTTTCTTATCTCCCTTTGGCCTTGTTTTGCTGTTCTTTTTCCAGTTACCTTCAATGCAAAGATAGCCTGTTGAGTTCAGATTTTTGTTGTTTCTTTGGATAGGTCTCCATTGCTATGAATTTCCTTCTTCGGACTGCTTTCGCTGCATCCCATAGATTTGGGGTAATTGTGTTTTCATTTTCATTTGTCTCGAGGTATCTTTTGATTTCTTCCTTGATCTCATTGTTGACCCATTCACTATTTCAAAACATATTATTCAACTTACATATATTTGTGTGCTTTCCAGATTTCTTCTTATAATTGATTTCTAGTTTCATAGCATTGTGGTCAGAGAAGATGTTTGATATGATTTGAATCTTCTTAAATTTATCGAGACTTGTTTTGTGGCCTAACATGTGGTCTATCTTGGAAAATATTCCATGTGCACTTGAGAAGAATGTATATTCTGTTGCTTTGGGGTGAAATGTTCTAAAAATTTCGATTAACTCCAACTGGCCTAAAGTGTCATTTAAGGCCACTGTTTCTGTATTGATTTTCTGTCTTGAGGATCTGTCCATTCACGTCAGTGGGGTGTTAAAATCCCCTATTATGATAGTGCTACCATTGATCTCTGACTTTATATCAGTCATAATCTATTTTATATATTTAGGAGCTCCTATGTTGGGTGCATAGATGTTTACTAAGGTTATGTCCTCTTGTTGGATCCATCTTTTTATTATTATGTTTGTCTTTTAGTATAGTGTTCGTTTTAAAGTCTATTTTGTCCCAAATAAAATTGCTACTCCAGCTTTTTACTCGTTTCCATTTGCATGAAATATCTTATTCCATCCCTTTATGTGTGTGTCTTTTGATCTGAGATGAGACTCTTGTAGACGGTATACGCATGGGTCCTGTTTTCTTATCCATTCAGCCACTCTATGTCTTTTGATTGGAGCATTTAGCCCATTGACATTTAAAGTGATTACTGATAGGTACATTTATATTGCCATTTTGTTATTCGTATTTCTGGTCTTCCTTTGTTAGTTTGTTTTCCCCTTTCTTCTGTTTAAAAAAGCCCTTTTAACATTTCCTGCAACACTGGCTTGGTGGTAATGAATTCCTTTAGCTTATTCTTTTCTGAGAAGTTCTTTATCTCTCCTTCAATTTTAAGTGATAGCCTTCCTGGATCAAACAATCTTGGTTGTAGGCTTTGTTTTTCATCACTTTGAATATTTCCTGCTGTTCCCTTCTGGCCTGCAGAGTTTCTGTAGAAAAGTCAAGTGTTAGTCTTATAGGAGTTCCTTTATATATATCCCGCTGTTTTTCTCTTGCTACTTTTACGATTCCCTCTTTGTCTTCTACCTTTGCCATTTTAACTATGCTGTGTCTTGGTGTGGGCCTGTTTGGGTTCAGCTTGTTTGGAACTCTCTGCACTTCCTGGCCTGTATGTCAATTTCCTTCATGGGGGTAGGGAAGTTTTTGGTCATTATTTCTTAAAATATGCTCTTGATCCCTTGCTCCTTCTCTTCTCCTTCTTGCTCTTTCTCTTCTCCTTCTGGCACTCCTCTGATGCGAATGTTGTCCCACAGGTCTCTTAAACTATTTTTATTATTTTTTATTCATTTTTCTTTTTGTTGTTCCACTTGGGTGATTTCTGCTATTTTGTGTTCTAAATCACTGATTGGGAACCTCTGCTTCACCTAATCAACTGGTTGTTCCTTTGAGTGTGTTCTTCATTTCAGTTATTTTATTCTTTAGTTATAGCTGGTTGTTATTTATTATTTCTCTCTCCTTCTTTATGTCCACTCTAAGTTCCTTAAACATCCTTATCATCAGTGTTCTAAACTCTGTCTCTGAAAGGTTGGATAGCTCTGTTTTATTTAGTTCCATTTCTAGAGGTTTCTTCTGATCTTTTATTTAGGACATGTTTCTTTGTTTCCTCATTCTGGCTATCACTCTGTGATTGCTTCATTGTATTAGGTAGATCACCTATGTCTCTCAGTCATTGCTACGTGGTTTTATGTAATATGTGTCCTTTATATTCGGATTGCACAGTCTCTGTGTTCTCCTGTCCCGTGTGTTCCAGAGGTGTCGTTGTGGAAGTTGATCTTTAATTGCTTTTGACTTGTCAGAGGGTGGATTGACCCTCAGGCTGATTACCTGGAAGAATTAGCTCTGTGACCGGTGTATGAGCTGCTGTGTGGAGGTTGACCCCCTCAGAGAAGGCTTGGCTTCTGTGGGCTCCTGTGCCTGTCAAAAATGTCCTTTGAGAGTGCCACTTGTAGGTTCAACCAGGTAGTACTCTGGTTTGGCTTAACACTGGCCTCTTGGTGTGTTGATTTTGGTATCTCTTGGGCCAGGCTCCCACTCAGAGCCATTTCAGCCCTGTCTGTTACCGGCCCATAGCTACCTGTTAGTTGCCTCGAGGCTGTATGCAGTTGGCTGCTACCCGCGCTGGATCTGGTGTCATGTTGGGATGATCTCTGTGTGAACTGAGGCTGGCTGCCACCAATTATGGTACTGAGGCAGTTTAGAAAATGGCCCCGGACCCCCTTGGCCTGTTGCTACCTGTCAGATGCTGGTAAGGACCAACTATTGAAAGAGGCTCTTTCGAGCGTGTGTCTGGCTATTTGACCTGGTGTTGAGGGTGCTCTCGGCGATGTGGCACTAGCTGGGGGGATGGAGTTCAAGTGAGTTATGAGACATGATTGGTGGTTTTTAAGACGTTAATGCAGGTTCAGGTCTTATGCCAATACTTGCCTGTGACCCCCTTGTATAGCATCTCAAGAGAACTACAGCCAGCCTTCAGCTCAAGCTCACAAATTCACGAAAGCTGCTCCCAAATGGTTGTGGTGCAGGTTTGTGGTCACTAAACACTACCAAGATGACCCCAGGGATTTGCGGACCACCTTCTCTTGTAAAAAAATTTTGCCACAGTTTGTGGGGGTGGGGCCAGTCACCCAGGCTCCCCAATTGCCCCTGGCAATGCAGCTGTAGGGGGGTGTGGTGGTGGTACAAGTGCTTAAAGGCTGTGGCAAGTGGTTTCTACAAATTCAATATAGTCTCAGCTCCTGGACCAGTGGTAGGCCCACGTCCACTTTATAAAACAAAAACAAAGCGAGGCAACACAACAACAGCAAAAAAAAAGTATACCCCAACAAAAACCTGATAAACAATGATCAGACAGGAGAAACAAAAATATATAAAAGAGACAAAAACACAAAAACAGCAGAAGACAGAAAAAGAGTAACCAAAGCTATAACCAGATAAACAAGCCCAAGAAACAACAACAACAAAAGAAAATAGACAAATGATAAAGGAACAAAAAGATGAAAGAGAAGGAAAGGGAAAAAAAAGAATAATTTAAAGAAAGGAAATAAAAGGAAAACCAAGAAAAAAGAGGGAGGAAAAGCCTCTCCAACTACTTTAATCTGTCTACCATTGCGCAGCAATAGAGTGTCTCTGGGCGACTCAGCACCAGCTGTGTTGGGGGGAAAAGCCCAACATATAGTTGTCATGTGCCAGTTATCTCTCTCAGGCTCGCAGTGAGCTTCACGCAATTAGCTGCCGTGTGCTCTGAGGCGGTGCTCACCATCAAAAATCCTCACAGGTTGCTACGAACTGTACACTGCTGCAAAAACCCTCTGTGGCCTGTGGAGTTGGGGGCCAGGCAGCAGGAGTTTAGGGTGCCCTGGCAATGGAGCTCTAATTGGGTGAGGCAGGCCCCCAAGGCACCACAGAGTGTGGTCAGTGGCCCCCATCAAGTCAGAGAAGTGTGCCCTCCTGCACTGCACAAACGTGCCACAAATGCCCCGGCCAGATCACACCAGAGTGCAGCTCCCAGCTCAACACTCCCAGTGTGCACACACACGCCTGCATGGATTCCACAGACCAATTCGGCCCCCGGACCTGACCCTCTGTGGGAGGGCCCAACCCTGTAAAATGGCGCCCTCCTGTACAATACTCGTGTACAAGCTCCATACAGGGGAGCAATGTTCCCAAAACCTCCAGCTCCTGTGCTAAAGGCTCTCAGTTCAGTCCCTCCCCACAGGCTCCTGGGCCCTGCTTACAGAGCCACTCCCTCCACCAGGAACTGGGTGAGTGTTCACTGGTGAGTGAACACATGCACCGGCCCCAATGGATCTCCAGCCGCCCTCAGCCTCACCGAGCCGAGCAAAGAGAGTCCTCACTAATTTCTACTGCCAGCTATCGTGGAACTCCTCTTCCCGGCAAAGTGACTCCAGGTTGGGGAGCTCTGCTTAGGTATGGAAGGTCCCTCTCCAACAGGAGAAGCCTCTCTGCCACTGAGGTGTCCCTCACGGGGTTCACCCTCTCTCTGTGGGCCTGGATCAGCCTGCCTCTCATCTCCGTCCCTCCTACCAGTCTCGGTGTGGCCTCTAACTTAAATCCTTTGTTTAGAGGTTCTGTTCATCTAGTATTCAGATGACTTCCGAGGTTGAATTTTATATAAATTATTTGTAATTTTGGTGTGATCCTGGGAGGCAGTTGGCACAGCACCCATCTATTCTGCCATCTTAACAACAGAGCCTAGGTTTTGTTTTTTGATCCAATCTGC
Source organism: Aselliscus stoliczkanus (assembly GCA_033961575.1). Lineage (NCBI taxonomy): Eukaryota > Metazoa > Chordata > Mammalia > Chiroptera > Hipposideridae > Aselliscus > Aselliscus stoliczkanus. The sequence goes on along the minus strand of CM066737.1, from coordinate 53,891,329 downwards.
TACTCTGTGACTTTGTATTGGGGAATTCAGTCCAATTACATTTACAGTGCTTATTGATATATGAGGATTTCCTATAGCCATTTTATATTTGTTTTCTGATAGCTGGTTGACTTCATTGTTTCTTTGCCTGTTTGTTTCTGTCTGTTATTTTAATTTGGTGGTATGCTATGATTTCTCTCTCTCTCTCTCTTTTTTTAAAGGTTTTATTGAGGAATTATAGGAGGGGAACAGTGTTGGGGAATTGGGAAAGGGGACCCACTAAGTTGTTGCTCTTCAATCTTCGCTGTGAAAGGCGCCAGTCGCCATCTGGCTTCCCGTTGGCAGCTCATGGCCTCAAGGCTCAAGCTGCTGTGTTCAATCTTAGTTGCGGGTGGGCGTAGCCACCATCCCATGTGGGAGTCGAACCAGCAGCCTTGTTGTTAAGAGCGTACGCCCTATCCACTGAGCCATCCAGGCAGCAGCTCAGCTCAAGGTGCCGAGTTCAGTCTTTAGTTGCGGGTGGGTGTAGCCCACCATCGAACAGGCAGTCTTGTTACACCAGCTGAGCCATCCTGCCACCTGTTGGCAGCTCAGCAACAGCTCAGCTCCAGTGCAGCATTCACTGGCCCATTTGTGAATCAAACCGGCGGCCTGGTTTCTCAGAGCACGCACTCTAAGCCAACTCATAACCAACTGAGACACTCGTCCAGCACTCTCTCCTCTTTTTTATATTATGTGTCCCGGTTCTGGGTTTTTTGTTTGTTTGTTTGTTTGTTTGTTTCTTTTTGAGCGGTTACCAATAATTTTATGTGAAAGTTTCATATAAAACAGTTGTCTTTTTTCTTCAGCATGCTTCTTATCCCTTTGCAAATTCAGACCTTTACTCTCTCCCTTTTTATGTTTTTTTTTTGTCAGAAATTATTCCTATTTATGCTGTGAGTTGATTTCTGAGTTGAAGTAGCAAGTTGCCTTTTTCTCCTTTTTCCTTTTTTAAAAATATTTTTATCTTCTTTACCCTTTATGTTATTTTTAAGTGTATACCGCCTTATTCTGTGTAGGGGTTGCCATCTCCTGCTTCTGTCTGTCTGTTAGTAATCTTGCTCATGGTTTTTGTATTCTTTTGACTTTGTTTAAGGTCGGATACCCCCTTCAATGTTTCCTGTAATGCAGGCCTTGTGGTGGAAAATTCCCTCAGCTTCTATATGTCTGGAAAGGTCTTTATTCCTCCTTCATTTCTAAACGTTAACTTTGCTGGATATATTATTCTTTGCTGGTAATTTATCTTTCAGTAGTTTGAATATTTGATTCCACTCCCTCTCGGCTTGTAGAGTTTCTGCTGAAAAATCTTTTGATAACTAATGGGCTTTCCTTTATAGGTTACTGTCTTCTTTTCCATGGCTGTCTTAAGAATACTTCCTTTGTCATTAATTTTTGACAGCTTCAATATAATGTGCTTTGGAGACAGCGTTTTAGGATTGAGGTAATGTGGTGTTCTGTTTGCATCTTGGATTTGAGGATCCAGTTCTTACCACAAGTTTGAGATGTTCTCATCGACTATTTTAATATACTCTCTGTTCCCTTCTCCCTTTCTTCTTTTGGTATGCCCATTGTTCTTATATTGCTCTTTCTAATGGATTCAGAAAGTTCTTGTAGAGTTCTCTCATTTCTTTTAACTCTCAAGTCTCTCTCTTCCATCTGTGTCATTTCTGGATTTCTATCTTTGTTGTCACTAATTCTTTCCTCCACCTGGTCAGCTCCATTTCCTAAGCTGCCTATTTCATTCTCTATCTCTTTTTTTTTGAGTTCTTCATCTCCAGAGTTTCTACCTGGTTCTTATTTAAAATTTCAGTTGCTTTCATATTCATTTTGTTCATTGATTTTTATTCTGAGTTCAGTAAACTGCCTATCTGAATTTCCTTGCATCTTGTTGAGTTTTTTCAGAACTGCAATTTTGAATTCTCTGTCATTTAAATCACATATATCCATGTCTTTCAGTTCATTTTCTGGAGATTTTTCGTTTTCTTTCTGAGCTACTGTGTTACCTTGGTTATTCATGACAATTAATGAATTATTATTTCTCTTCCTGGGCATCTACAAGAGTGGATTCTGCAGCAGGTTGATATGAGGAGGTCTTTCTTTTGCTTTCCAGTAGGTGTCGCTAGAACATTTTATCTTTCGCACTGCAGCCTTTTATTTTCTCCTGCCCTGTTCTAGCTTCTCATATGATGGGAGGTTTCCTGGGAGGTGGGCATCTCCTCTGTGATCAGGTTGCCTGAATCTCAGGGCACCGCCCCCATGGTAGGATGTGGTGAACGATTGGGTTCTGAGTCTCTGAAACCCCCATGCTGCCCCTACAGCCTGATGCAAAGCTTGTGTATCTCAGCAAGCCTGGTTGCCTCTGCAGGGATCCACCCAGAAAGGTGGGGGTGGAGTTTGCTGGATTGGCAGCTGATGTGTTTGTGTCAGTGAGCAGTGGCGACTTCCAGCCCCCAGCCCCTTCAGCCCTATCCCTGTCACCAGAATGAGCTGTACTGTGTGTCTGCAGCTCTAGGACTGTCTCTCCACTTCTCATGCTTGTAGGTGTTCTGCTCTTTAATCTGACACTGCTACAATTTCTTCTGGAGCCCACTTCTAACACTGAAACGTGGGGAGAGATGAGCTCTGGGAGGATGTGGGAAGCCAGCCCGGCTCTGTGTCTTTGTTTTCTGCCTGGCAGTGAGGGCTTAAACCACAGTTCTCACTCTTCTGTATTAGGCCTTTGCCCCAAGGTCTCTGCTCCGAACAGGTTCAGCAGTATTATCTGCTGATCTTTCAGGCAGGACTGCGGGCCACAGAAAGTGCACCTGCAGGCTGAATCCTTTCCTCTTTGGTCATTGCAGTGAGCTCTGGGCTCCATCCTAAGGCTTTCATCTCTGCATTTCCAAATTCCATCCTCCCTTTTCTGCCCCAATGTACCTACTTTCAGATGTTTTGGTGCAGATCTCTCAGACGTGCTTATGTGCTGCGTAGGGTATCCTTTGTTGAATTATAGCTGTTCAATTTTTTGTAACTTCCAGGGGAAATTTCAAGGAGCATCCTTCACGCCGCCATGTTTGACATCACTACATATTGATAATTTTTAGTTACTTAGGACAAATCTTAAAGAAACTGATAATTAAATGGTCCTTGTTATTTAAAAAAAACTTCTACATAATGTAACTAGAGTATATATTATCTCCATTGATGAGCAGAGGCCACACGTTATTCATTTACTGTCCCAAGCCCTCAGATGGCATTTCTGTTACAAGATAGTTTCTCAAGTGGCTAATGAATAAAATTTTTAATGGTTCTTCCTAATTTACAAAGCTCTTTTACATTCATTATTTTTTCTTTCTTTTAAATTGAGGTATAATTGGCATAAAACATTATCTTAGTTTCAAGTGTACAAGATTTGATCTTTGTATATATTGTGAGATGATCACCCCAATAATTCGAGTTAACATCCTCACCATACATAGTTACAAATTTTTTTTCTTGTGATTAGAGCTTTTAATGTATACTCTCTTAGTAATTTTCAAATATGCAATACAGTATTATTAACTATAGTAAATATGTGCTATATTTCATCCCCATGACTTATTTATTTTATAACTGGAAGTTTGTACCTTTTCACCCCTTTCACCCATTTCTTCACCACTGCCTCTGGCAATCACCAATCTGTCCTCTGTATCTATGAGCTCAGTTTTTTTTTTGTTTTTCTTTTCTTTTTTTTCAGATTCCACGTATAAGTGAGATCATATAGCATTTTGTCTTTCTTTGACTTATTTCTCTTAACGTAAGTCCCTCAAGACTCACCCATGTTATTGGAAATGCAAGATTCAATTTTTTTATGAATAATATATATGTGTGTGTGTGTATATATATATATATATATATATATATATATATATATACAGTAAAACCTTGGATTGTGAGTAAGTTGGTTTGCAAGTTTTCTGCAAGATGAGGAAATATTTCTAAATACATTTTACTTGGTAAGTGAGCGATGTTTTGCAATACAAGTAGTTTGTTTCCGGAACAAATTCTCCTCACAAACCAAGGTATTACTATATATAACTGTGTGTGTGTGTGTGTGTGTGTGTTTGTGTGGTGCCAAAAATGTATACACATTTTAAGGAAAAAAACTGTATTAAAATTGTAATACTTAATATATACTGGTAACAAAAGATAAATACAAGTCACATTTCACTTCTGCAGTTACCGGAGGTGCTCAAAATGGTTACCATCAGCATCCAGACACTTCTGATTATGGCGAACTACTGCTTGAGCAATGTTGACCAAAGTGTCCACTTGTAATACATTTTTTGGCACTGTGTTTGTGTGTGTGTGTGTGTATAACATTTTCTTTATCCATCCATCCATCAGTGGAAACTTAAGTTGTTCCCATGTCTTGGCTATTATAAATAATGTTACAATGGACATGGTGGTGCATATATATTTTATAATTAGTGTTTTTATTTTCTTTGGATAAATACTCAGTAATGGAATTGCTGGATCATGTGGTAGTTCTCTTTATACTTTTTTTGAGGACCCTCCATACCGTTTCCTATAGTGGCGGCACCAGTTTACATTCACACCAACATTGTGCAAGGGTTCCCTTTTCTCTACAACTTCACCAACACTTGAAATTTTCTGTCTTTTTTTTAAATTTTTTTAATTGGGGGAGGGGAATAGCGTTGGGGAATCAGGGAAGGCGAACAGACAAGTTGCTGTCTTTTGTTCTTCAGTCTAGTTGCGGAGGACGTTGCTTCACTGGCCCTTGTTGGTATCATCATTGCACTCTTCCCAGATGAGGCAGATCGGTCGCCGGCCTCTGGATGTAGCTCACCGTGGCTATTGGCAGCTCACGCTGGCTGCTGGCCACTCACTGTTGCCCATGGCAGCCCACTGCAGCAGGGGCTGCAGCCTACACCATCGCCAGGGCTCACAGCCCAGCTCCATGTGGAGCTGTAGTTAGCTGTAGAGGGCAGTGTCACTGGCCCTCAGATGTGGGATATGAACCGGGGGGCCGCTGTCATCCCAAAACCAGCTCTTTACTAATGCGCCACTCGGCCAGCCCTAAATTTTCTGTCTTTTTGATAACATTTGTGAGGTGATATCTCATTTTGGTTTAGATTTGCATTTCCCTGATGATTAGTTATGCTGGGCACTTTTTAAATCCTATGCCCATTTTTATTAAATTTATTATCAGATCTTTGGTTAGTAAAATTATATAGTTTTCAATTGTACAATTCTGTAATCCATTATCTACATATTACATTGTGTGTTCACCACCCAGAGTCAGTTCCCCTTCCATCACTATATATTTGAATCCCTTTACTCTCTTCTACCACCCCCCTCCCTCTTACCTCTGGTAACAAGCAAACTGTTGTCTGTGTCTATGAGTTTTTGTTTGTTCCTTTGTTTGTCTTATTTGTTTGTTGCTTTCAGTTTTGTATTCCATATGTGAGTGAAATTATATGATTTTCAACTTTTTCTGACTTATTTCGCTTAGCGTTATAATCTCAATATCCATCCATGTTGTCACAAATGGCACTATTTCATCTTTTTTATGGCAGAATAGTATTTCGTTATGTATATATACCACATCTTCTTTATCCAATCATCTATCAAAGGACACTTGGGATGTTTCCATGTATTGGCCACTGTGAATAATGCTGCAGTGAACATTAGGGTACACATATCTTTATGGATAAATGTTTTCAGATTTTTTTGGGTAGATACCCAGAAGAAGGATTATTGGATTGTATGGTAATTCTGTTCTTCATTTTTTTGAGGAATCTCTGTACTGTTTTCCATAGTGGCTGTCAACAACAAAAAAACAAACAGTCCAATTAAAAAATGGGCAGAGGACCTGAACACATACTTCTCCCAAAAAACATACTAACGGCCAACGGATATATGAAAAGATGCTCAGCTTCACTAGCTGTTAGAGAAATGCAAATCAAAACCACAATGAGATCCACCTCACATCTGTTAGAATGGCTACCATCAACAAGACTAGAAATAACAAGTGATGGGGAGGTTGTGAAGAAAAAGAAACTCTCATACACTGCTGGTGGGAATGTAAATTGATCCTAGCCCATTTTTGCTAACAGTTTGTTTTTTTTGTTTGTTTTCTTTTTGGGTTTTTTTGAGGGCAGTGTCACTGGCCCTCACATGTGGGACCAAACCGGGGCCACTGGCTTCCGAGGCCAGCGCTTAACCACCGCGCCACTCGGCCGGCCCAAAGTATTTGGGGTTTTTTTTTGTTGTTTTTTTTTTTGAGGGCAGTATCACTGGCCCTCATATGTGGGATCCGAACCGGGGCTGCTGGCGTCCCAAGCCAGCGCTTAACCACTGCGCCACTCGGCTGGCCCATCCTAGCCCATTTTTAATTGAATTGTTTAATTTTTTGCTCTTGAGTTGAATGAGTTATTTATCTATTTTGGATATTAACCCCTTATAAGATAAACGATTTGCAATTATTGTCTCCTATTCCGTAGGTTGTTTTTTCATCTTGTTGATGGTTTTGTTTCCTGTGAAGAAGCTTTATAGTTTGATGTAGTCCCACTTGTTTATTATATTGCAGTTTACAGAATGCATTAGATTATATGTGTTAACATGGTGCTAACATATTCCCAGATATGTTTCATGACAGTTTTGGAAATTACTATGGCTGTAAATTTAAAAGTCACTCATTTTATGAATATATAATTTGTGTGTATGGTTTGATTGTGCTGGGTTTTTTGAAGGCTGCAAAGTGTAACATCTTATCCTTTATATCTGGTAACTTACATAAGTAGATAAGACATACATTGAAAGTTAACAATAAATAATAACAGTACTACTGAGATCACAAGATATTACAGATAGCCTCTGACTTACACAATCCTTTAAAAAGTATGTTATCTATTTGCTACTAATTATACACCTGATCACTTACTGGAATACTCTGTTCTCCTTATAGCCTTGTAGACTTCGCCCTAGGCTGGGGTCAGTGGAAGCAAGAGAGGAAGAGGCAAAGAAAATGCTCCTCTCTCTCCCCCATGCCTCCATATCACTGTTACCTACATTGTGAAATGCTCAGAGTATATTTGGTGAAGAAAAAACCACTGTGCATATGTGCATGCATTTAAACTGTGTCCTTTTCTACCTCACAACCTAAATGTGGTCTTCCCCTGAATTTTTTCCTCATAAAAACAGAAATCTGTTTTCACATAATAAGGGTAAAATGAATCATTAAAATAACAGTGATCTCATCTTTTCTTATGGCACAATAGTGCCATTTGCAACAACATGGATGGATCTTGAGATTATTATGCTGACTTATTAGGCGAAATAAGTCAGACAGAAAAAGTCGAGAACCATATGATTTCATTAATATGTGGATATAAAACTGAAAACAACAAAGGAACAAGATAAACAAATAAAGTAACAAAAACTCATAGACACAGACAGTAGTTTAGTGATTGCCAGAGGGTAAGGGGGAGGAGGGTGGTAGAAGAGGGAAAAGGGTGTCAAATATATGGGGATGGAAGGAGAACTGACTCTGGGTGGTGAACACACAATGTGATATATAGATGATGTATTACAGAATTGTACAACTGAAAACTATGTAACTTTACTAACAATTGTCACCCAAATAAACTTTAATTAAAAAAATAACTGATCATTATAATTACAATATATAATCATATATATGTACACAAATGTATGACTTTCCTAAGTAATTAACCTGTATCTTAGTTATGCATAGGCTTAAAAAATCATGTATGTCGTAAGGTAATTTTAGTAGTATTCAAGCTAAAAATGAAAGAATTTTAATTTTTAATTTTCTATCTTATTTTAAAAAAAATCCTAAACTATAGATGTATTTTCTCTCTTTCTAGTTATTAACTTTGAAATCTTGCTGTTCACAACCAGTGCCTACAAATCTCTTATATTGAACTTATACCCATTTGTATTAATTATGAATATAATTGGGACAGGTAATTATACTAAATTAAAAAACAAAGCATGATATTTCAGAGGAATTTTTCATATAAACATTTATACCATACCAGTCCTTAATGTTAACATTAAAATAAGAAAATAAGCATAGAAAATGTTCTGAATTATTCCTTACAGGGTCAATCATAGGATATTTTTCTATAAGATAAATGTAATTACTTAATTTTAAACAATTGGAATAGCCTCTAACTTGTTCTTTGCGTGCTGTATTTTAGAACAAGACAATCAAGAACACACAGTATAAGTTAGATCATTGTAATAGCTACTTATTGCTGTTCTAATTAAGTACTTTTATTAGTTTTGGGAGGGGAGATTTATTTCTAGAAGATCAAAAAGATTAAATCATTGCCCAATCCTCAGTTTAGTGCTATTAACCTTGAGTTTTTCTCTTGGCTTTGATTGATTCCTTTCCTTTTCATGTGTGATTAAATGTTTTATTCTTTTTGTTATCAAGCATTGTTATAGGAAATTCAGTATATTCATCAACTGAAATTTGAGTTTTAAAAAGCCTTTTGTGGGCTGACTGAGTGGCTCGTTGGTTAGGAGCTGGGTTGGGACGCCAGCTCTGAGCAGCAGGGCCCCAGTTTGGATCCCACATATCGAGGGCTAGTGACACTGCCCTCTAGCTAAGGTGGTGAACGACAGCTCCACCTGGTTGCCTCTATATCTGAAGCTGGGCTGCTGTGTCTCTGGCTACTGTGTGGGCTGCAGCCCCTGCTGCAGTGGGCTGCCATAGGCTACAGTGAGTGGCCGGCAGCCAACGTGAGTGGCTGGCAGCTGGTGTGAGCTGCCAAGAGCCGCTGTGAGCGGTCGTCCAGAGGCTGGTGACAGATCTGCCTCACCCAGGAAGAGCTCAATAATAATACCAACAAGGGCCAGTGAAGCAATGTCCTCCACAATTAGACTGAAAAACAAAAGGACAGAAACTTGTCTGTTCCCCTTCCCCAATTCCCCAATGCTGTTCCCCTCACCCAATTCCCCAATAAAATCCTTTTTAAAAAAAAGCCTTTTGTGGGGGCCGGCCGAGTTGCGTGGTGGTTAAGCACTGGCTTGGGAAGCCAGTGGCCTGGGTTCGGTCCCACATATGATGGCCAATGACACTGCCCTCAAAAGAAAAAAAGCCTTTTGTAATATTAATGTATAATGAATTCCTGGTGAGTAAGAAGTATGTGTTCAACATCTTCATTGTTTCTTATAATTCAATCTAGTGTTTTACCTCGTAATGAATTTTCAGCAAGTCTCTTGCTAGGTTAAAGAAACCAAGAAAGTAGTCTTAGTATATGGAATAAAGTTAGGAAAGCAGAAGTATATTAACCATACTGAAACCTTGCTGTTGATGCTCCCTTGTGCCTCCTGCCTCAGTAAGGTTTTTTGTTGTTGTTTTTAAAATGCCAGAATAAAAAATCAAGACATAGGCAGCCTGCATAGAAGCAATTCAGCAATTATGGTAAACTCAGACACAGTTTCTGTCAGGTTGCCTCTGCTAGCAGAACTGACAACATGAGAGTCTTGTTCCAAAATCTATTTTTTCTCTTATTAAAGTTTATTGGGGTGACAATTGTTAGTAAAGTTACACAAGTTTCATGTGTGCAATTCTGTAATACATCATCTATATATCACATTGTTTGTTCACCACCCAGAATCAGTTCTTCTATCACCATATATTTAACCCCATTTACCCCCATCTACAACCAACCTCCCCCCTTATCCTTTGGTAACCACTAAACTATCGTCTGTGTCTATGAATTTTTGTTTCTTCATTTGTTTGTCTTGTTCCTTTGTTGTTTTCAGTTTTATATACTACATATCAGTGAAATCATATGGTTCTCATTTTTTTATGTCTGATTTATTTCACTTAGCATAATAATTTCAAGATCCATCCATGTTGTTGCAAATGGCACTATTTCATCTTTCCTTATGGCAAAATAGTATTCCATTGTGTATATGTACTACAACTTCTTTATCCAATTATCTAACAAGGGACACTTCGGTTGATTCCATGTCTGGGCCACCATAAATAAAGCTGCAATGAACATCGGAGCACATTTATTTTTATGGATAAATGCTTTCAGATTTTGGGTAGATACCTAGGAGAAGGGTATGCTGGGTCATATGGTAATTCTATTCTTAATCCTTGGAGGAGCCTCCACACTGCCTTCCATAGCGGCTACCCCAATCTACATTTCCACCAACAGTTTATGAGGGTTCCTTTTTCTCCACAGCCTCTCCAACACTTGTTATTATGTGTCTTGTTGATGATAGCCATTCTAACTGGTGTGAGGTGATATCTCATTGTGGTTTTTATTTGCATTTCTCTGATGATTAGTGACGTTGAGCATCTTTTCATATGTCTATTGGCCTTCTGTATGACCTCGTTGGAGAAATATCTATTCAGGTCCTCTGCCCAATTTTTAATTGGATTGTTTGTTTTTTGTTGTTGTTGAGTTGTATGAGTTCCTTATATGTTTTGGGTATTAGCCCCTTATCGGAGGCACTGTTTGCAAAAATCTCCCATTCGGTTGGTTGACTCTTTATTTTGTCGATGGTTTCTTTTGCTATGCAGAAGCTTTTTAGTTTGATATAGTTCTATTCATTTATTTTAGCTTTTACTTCCCTTGCCTTTGAAGTCAAATTCAAAAAATCCTCTTTGAACCCAAGGTCTGTAAGTTTAGTACCTATATTTACTTCAATGAGTTTATTGTTTCAGGTCTTATGTTTAGGTCTTTGATCCATTTTGAGTTAATTTTGGAGACAGATAGTAGTCTAGTTTCATTCTTTTGCATGTGGCTTTCCAATTCTCCCAGCACCATTTATTGAAGAGTCTGTCAGCTTGTACTACAGGGCAACAATAATCAAAACAATATGGTTTTGGCAGAAAAACACACACAAACCAATGGAATAGAATTGAGAACCTAGAAATAAACCCACATAAATATGGACAGATAATTTTCAACAAAGAAGCCCAAAACATACGATGGAGAAAAGACAGCCTCTCCAAAAATCTTATTTTTTTCTGATTCTACCATAGATATTCAGTTCCCATGGTATATTACTCAATTAAAATATTATTTTACAAATTTGTCAGCATGATATCTGGCAATAATTATTTGCTGAATTAATGGTAATGTGTAGGGAAGAAATTATATTCTGCCTCAGAAACTAGATATGTTAAATTGTAAATAGTGACAAATTAACTTTATAGAGAACAATCAAGAAGTGGTCTTTTATCTCAATTTATAGTTCCCTTTTTGTCTTCCATATTTTATTTATATATGAAAGGAGTATCACATATAATAAATAAATGATCATTTTGAAGGAGAGTTATGTCCAAGAAAAAAACTGTGTTTTGTATTTATTCAAGCTACTTTTAGCAAAGATTAACAAAATTTTGTTTTAAGCTTAAATTCCACCAGTACTGAGTGGTAGTACCAGCTCTAAAGGTTATTATTCCCATGAAATTCACTTAATTTGAATTTGTCACTGATTATAAAATGTTTATTTAAGAGCATTTATAAAATACAGAAAAAGTACAAAGAAGATAATTACAAATCTCCATAAAGCCATTAACAGAGAAAATAATGTCAGTGTTTAATACTTTAGAGTAAAAGTTTATTTTGAAAGTGAATTTAATTCTTTCCTCACTTTAATAAGAATTATCTTTTGGACATTCAATTTACACTTTGTAGGTGGTTGTTTGATTTTAAAAGTTAATTAAACTATTCCTCATTAATCTGTGCTTTTTTGTAGTGAATGACTTTACTTGATTATAGGTCAGTTGTGTCTATCTCATTGTGTCTTCAACAGGTCGAGAAAGCACAAACATTAGTTTGCATGGGAAAGCCAGGAAAACTATATGTCATAGGTGGGAAAGTCAGCTGTGGAGAGAGAAGAAGTTTGGCTTAATAGAGCACCTGCATTATAGCTATGTTTATCCTGAAAGTATTCCACGGAAATTTACTTTGGAACACAAAAATTTTCTCATTCAGCAGTATAATTCTCAGCCTGCAAAATATACACCACCAAAAGAAAGGCCCCCAAAACTGAATGATTTTAAGAGTGCCCGAAGCCTTGGACATTTTGAAGTAACCATCCTAGGTAAGTCAACTGTTCTTCTCTTTGATCATCATTAATTTAGCATATCTAAATGCAGCTGATACTATTTTGCTTCAAAAAATTAAGCACCCCCACAAGAAAACATTAAACCTAAAGAGAGCTTCTGTTTGACTCAAACTGAAGGCTGGAGCCTAATTCTGGAATATATTAAACTCTAATTGTGGACAAGTCCTTGGAAAGTATTTGAGGAGAGAATATAGAGAACCTACGGAACTTTCCTCACCCCTCACTACCTGACTACTTCTAAAATTGATTCTGTTCTCAATTAGCCACCACTTTCTTGCCCATGTTATCTGCCTCTTTCTCAGAGCATCTGAACCATTGAAAGGTAAAATGTAGGTTAAAGAGAAAAGGGTACTAGTCAAGAGAAACTCCTGTGAACAGAGGTCTGTTTAACACCTGAAGAAAATAAAATTCTCAAGTAACTCAGGTTGAATAGAAAGAACATACTGAATAAACTTCCCATATGTGATAAGGCAAAAAAAGCTGATTTCCTCACATTCAAAACTGAGAAGTAGCTATAGAATGTATAGAAATTTTAAGGAGGCAACACAGTTTTAAACATATTTATTTTATTTTATTAGTTTCAGGTGCACAAAACAATGTAATAGACATTTACAACCGTCACAAAGTGTTAACCTTCCCCTATCTACCACCCCTCTGATATCATATATAGCTATTACAATACCATTGACTATATTCCCTATGCTGTACTTTACATCGTGTGTGTGTGTGTGTGTGTGTGTGTGTGTGTGTATTTTGTTATAGTTGACATTCAGTATTATTTTACTTCAGCTTCAGGTGTACAGTGCAGTGGTCAGGCATTTACACAATCTGTGAAGTGATCCCCCTGATAAATCCAGTACCCATCTTTCCCCCTACATAATCTTTACAACATTGTTGATTATATTCCCCAAACTGTATTTTGCATCTCAGTGACAATTTTGTGACTACCAAGTTGAACTTAATAATCCCTTCATATTCCTCCCCATCCTTACCCACTCCCATCTAGCAACCATCAGTTTTTTCTCTATATCTGAGTCTTTTTCTGTTTTGTTCTTCATTTATTCTGTTCTTTAGATTCCACATATGAGTGAGATCATATGGTATTTGTCTTTCTCAGTCTGACTTATTTCACTTAGCATAATATTCCCTAGGTCCATCCACGTTGTTGCAAATGGTAAAATTTCATTCTTTTTTATGGTCAAGTAATACTCCATTGTATAAATGTACCACAATTTCTTTGCCAATCATCTACTGATAGGCATTTCAGTTGTTTCCATATCTTGGCTATTGTGACTAGCACTACAATAAACATAGGGTTGCATATATTTGTTTGAGTTAGTGTTTTGCATTTCTTTGGATAAATGCCCAGGAGAATTGCTGAGTCATAAGGTAGTTATATTTTTAATTTTTGGAGGAACCATTTCAATAGTTGCTGCACCAATTTGCAATCCCACCAACAGTACACAAGGGTTCCCTTTTCTCCACATCCTCGCTAACACTTGTTCTTTGTTGATTTATCGATGGTAGCCATTCTGACGGGAGTGAGATGGTATCTCATTGTGGTTTTTATTTGCATTTCTCTAATGATTAGTGACCTTTAGCATCTTTTCATATGTCTGTTGGACAACTTTATGTCCTTTTTAGAGAAATGTCCCTTCAAGTCCTCTGCCCATTTTTTAATTGGGATGTTTGGTTTTTTTGGTGTTGAGTTGTATGAGTTTTTTGTTTATATGTGTGTTCATTTGTTTGTGTTTTTTTTTTTAGTTTTAGGTGTACAAAGCCATGTAATATTTAGACATTCACATCTCTCACAAATTGATAACAGCGCCCCCAATCTACTACCCCTCTGACATCATATATAGCTGTTATAATACCATTGACTATATTCCTTATGCTGTACTCCACATCCCATGGAGATTATATATATAATTATAGTTGACATTCAATATTATTCTACTTCAGCTTCAGGTGTATTGCACAGTGGTCAGTCATCTACACAGTCTATAAAGTGATCCCCTGTTAAGTCCAGTACCCATCTGGCCCCCTATGTAATCTTTATAACATTATTGATTATATTCCCCATACTGTGTTTCATATTCCCATGACTTTATTATGACTACTAATTTGCACTTTCTAATATCTTCACCTTCTCCCCCATCCCCACTCCCTTCCTTATATGTGGAAGCTAAAGAATAGAATAAATGAGCAAACTAAACAGAAATAGACTGAGGGATACAGAGAAAAAAATGTATGCGCTTTTTAATAACTTTGGATATTAACCCCTTATCAGATTTATCACTGGCAAATATCTTCTCCTGTTCAGTAGGATGTCATAAATATGTACATATATGTGTTTCTGTATATGTGTATAATCTATGAAATGTATGAATTTCCATTAACTCTGTCAGACAGCCTTAGACCTAAGTTTCAAATCCTTCTTTTTTCATTTAAAATATTTTTTATAATTAAACATTACAAATGCTTCCTGTATTAGAATGCGTTACTTGGTCTCTTTGGGTAGATAATCAGTCTTAGTTTTACATATTGGAAACAAAAGTTACAGCAAGGATTTCCCATACGTCACAAAAAGTAACCATGGCAGTCATGAGTTCATCTGGAAACATAGAAATTGAATATTTTTCTTCTTTTTAATATGTTACTGATTCATTAAACACCTCAGCTGTTTTACAAGTAATTGTAAACCTTTGTGGCTTTTGCTGTGCATCGCCTAAAAGCAAGAATCAAATGTTAAGGCAAATTTATCGTTCTGCCCAACCAGCTCTAATCCATTTTAGAATTATGCTGTTTTATATCCTACCCGTTTTCAAGGATTTAAGGTGATTTACAGGGATTAAAACAGTGAAAAATAAGCCATGTGTGGATGAAACAAAACAGAACATTTAAAAGGAAACAGATAAAGTAGGTGTTACTAGGTACTTGCAAATAACCAAATTTCTACCATTGGCCAGTAATTTTCTATGTGCTTTCTGGCAGGGAGGGAGAAAGGAGATTTTTTTCCTGATTAGATATTTTAGAGTTAAAAGAATTTTGAATATCTTTTAGTACTATGTCTTGCCTAGGTCAAAACCAGGCCATGATTAGAAAGTATGTCTCCTGAGTCTCTAAACCTATCTTCTGTTACAAAGAAAGCAAACACTCATATATAGGAACCCTGTCATTTTTTTCTCCAACAAAACTCTGAACTCTGGTTCAACCAGAGAACTCACAACAAATGTTATTAATAATGTTGACTATAAATCACCTTATTTTGCAATTTAGAAAATAACCCAAAATAGTATCAATGACATGCGTATAATAAAGCTACTTTCCTGAAAATATCAGGATTTTCAACTTCTGATATTTTCTCAATTCTTTTTTTCACATTTGAAAGTTGGAATACACCTTATGGTCAATGGGTACGTTTAATGCAGTGTTTCCTTTTGATTTAGAAAACTTATCAGATTGATGGTATATCTTAGAGTTAAATTTATTCTTGAAATCAAAGGAAATAAGTACCAGAATGTGCACATTCACATGAGTTTTGCAGCACTGCTAAAATATAAAGTGGCAGCTACGCTTCTTATAATCCTGAGTTGGAATCCTCCATAAATTCTAGATACCACAACTCTTTTAGTTTATGAATACCAAATGTTAGTAATTCTTAAAAATCTTTAAGTAGCCATTAGTTGTATGTTACATTAAAGCTGTAGGATTTAGCGAGTGTCATTTGCCCATAAAAAGCAGAGAATGGACTTTTCTACTGCCGCCTTTTATAGTCCTAATGGTACGTGATTGACACTTGTATATTGGAAACAGATGGGACCTATTTCCTACCCTACATACCATACCATATATCTTTAAGTCCAAATGACAATAAGGGAACCAATAGTCTTCTCTGAATTTTCCTATGTTGTAATGGCACATGGCATGAATAAGCAAGAAAGCACTCTACATGTCTTCATTTATGTGACTAGGCTGTCCTCTGGATATTAAGATTTCAACCTTTCATCAGTAGGGAAAAACTTGGCTTTGTTATTTCCAGCAGTATGATAGATTATGCTGAAATAGCTCCTCTTTCAACCAGTAGCATGTATTCATAAATGTTTGCACAGCTAAGGATTTAGTATGCAGTTTTGAAACACAGTTTATTATGATGTGAGGCTATTTGGCATATGTTAGGATCAGAGCAGCAAACTTGGCCTCGTTTGCACATGTACTAACCCAATGAACTTTTTTTTTTTTTTTAAAGATTTTATTGGGGAATTGGCGGAGGGGAACAGCGTTGGGGAATCGGGGAAGGGAAACAGACAAGTTGCTGTCTTTTTGTTCTTCAGTTTAGTTGCGGAGGATGTTGCTTCACTGTTGGTATCGTCATTGCGCTCTTCCCGGATGAGGCAGATCGGTCGCTGGCCTCTGGATGTCGCTCACCGCGGCTATTGGCAGCTCACGCTTGGCTGCCAGCCGCTCACGCTGGCTGCGGGCCACTCACTGTAGCCTATGGCAGCCCACTGCAGCAGGGGCTGCAGCCCACACCATCACCGGGGCTCGCACAGCCCAGCTCCAGGTGGAGCTGTTGTTAGCTGTAGAGGGCAGTGTCACTGGCCCTCTATGTGGGATCCGAACCGGGGCCGCTGGCATCCCAAAACCAGCGCTTAACCAATGCGCCACTCGGCCGGCCCCCCAATGAACTTTTAATGAAGTGTGATTTTCCTATAACAGGTCTGAACCATGAGATAGCAATTGATGTTGCCTTCCTACCCATGTATTGTCCAGAAGATATCCGAACATCTCAAATAGACACATTATTAACCTGCATGAATTACAGTTGTGTGTATCCACAGGAACCAAATGGCAATGCAAGGATGCCAGGTCCAAGAGCAATTGCGGGTAAGATGATCTCAGCATTCTTTTCATTCAGAAAATAACATTAATATTGTAAACAGCCCTAATCCTAAGATACTATGATATAAACAGTTCTAGCCTTAACATTTAATATAGTTCAAAGGGTTATTTGGTAAATATACCCCAAGACTTACAAGTGAGAATATATTTTTCAATAAAATTAAATGGATTAATGGTTTCTATTCTAAGCAGGCATTAAGAATGTTCTTTATAATATAGTTCTAAATGGCAGTATTCATTAGACCTAAGTGGTATGCATATGCTGCAGTGTAAATTCTACTCTCCTTTTAACTCAAGAGAGACAATTTGTCCTTTTCCCTTATAATTGCCTGAAATTTTCATACCTCCGTAGTGTAATGCAGTACAATTGTTTTCTCTCATAAATTTGTAGGTATTCAAGTGATATGCAATAAATTCCTTGAGGAGTGCTAGGAGAATATGTAATCCCAATAGTGAGACCTTTCCACCAACTAATCATTTAGTCTGCAACATAACGTACCAAACTTAAGTTATTTCTATATACCTATACAATTATGTGTCAGTAATTATCGTAGTCACTTTCTGTTGGCATTTCTATTTCCTAAGCATGTAGTAAAGTTTCTGGCAGTTTTCATTGAACTTATAAGGATATTACATTTTAAAGAGCTTTTAAGAAAGCCTTTATTAACTTAGGATTTTGTGGTGGGTCTTTCTATGCTGATGAAACTGTTGAGTGTATGTTGTTTAAAAACAAGTCTTATGAGCTGTGCCTGATGATTAATTTTTGGTATTAATGGTTACTGCAAACTGAACTTGAGTAGCTAATTTTATAAGAGATAAGGTTTTTTATTTTTCCCAGTCTATTTTAGAGATGATATATTAGTTGACTTATAGTATTATTTCCTACTTTGCAGCCCCTTGGACTTCCAGAAATTCCAGATTTCTTACTTAGTGTCCTAACGTATAGTTTAAATATTTGTGCACTTTTGTTCTTACTTCATACAATATCCACTTTTGTCACATTTCTTCTGCTAAATGTATATGTTATTATTGAAATAAAATATCAAGGCAAAATTCTCAGCTACCTACTAGTTGCCAGTGCCAATATTCTTCCAACAGTCACCAACATGGTCACATGAAAACATGTAGTAGCATTCTCTCAAAGCAGTTAACATTTGGGAGATGAAGGGCAAGAATCTCTAGAGGAGAAAAGTGATATGGTAATCAAAAGCAGGGTGATTCATTTTGTGTTTTTCATGACATAGCATTATTAATAATAATAATATACATTTAGCTCTGTGCCAAGCTCTGTGCTTGAGCATTTATGTAAGTCACGACTAATCCCAGTAAGAACCTTACAAGGTGAACATGATTATCCCCTATTTATAGATGATTAGACTGAAAATCAGAGCTATTTACCAGCATGAGTAACAGCTAGGATTTGAATGCAGATCTGTCTGATTTAAACTTTTACAGTCCTTCTATGATTCCAAACTGAAAGATAAAAATAGGAACAGAACAATGTAATGCATTGGCTTATAGTACAACATTGGTGTCACCCTTTCAACATTTTTATGAACTAGTTTCTTTTTATTACCTTGAAAATATATAAATTTACTTTGCTTCACTAAAAAACATAAAATAGAAATATGGCTTTGGAGTACCAGTCCATATCTTGACATTGTTGGTAACATCTGTTTGATGTATTCACTATTTTCTGCAGAAGTTGCTAAACATAACTTTAATGAATATGTGTGATGAATTGGAGGGAAGAAGAAGATGAAATACAGTGGTACTATTATAAGAAAAAAGTCAGCCGATGTGATACTAAATCCAAGTAAATACTTAACTGTTTTACAATACTTACCATCTGCTTTTTACTTTTAGGTGATATTTTAAAAGCCGTAACTGAACTGGATAGAATGCATGTCGTCTGTATCTTGGATATCTGTAATTTGGGTGACAACAAGATAGAAGTCTATTTGCATAAAATTTATAGCCCAGATAATATTTATTAAAAATTGGCAAATGAAATTATTACAGGTCACAAAGAGGGCCCTGCTTAAAGATATTCTAACATTTTGCTGGTAATTTCAATTACTGTTTTTCTGAGAGAATATTAAATAACTCTAAAGTTATTAAGTGGTTTTGTTTGTCTTATATTTGGAGCTAACATTTCATTTTAAATTCATTACTGAAACAGTCATTAAAACAATTTTTTGTGTATCAAGAAAATTTACCTTACTTTGATATGACTGTTATCTTGACTTACAATAATTTGTGTTCACTGTTTTATTTGTGAACTGTACTTTTGTTCTAAATCTCAGCATAAGGTATCCTGACTTAGAAGAGTAACTTTTCATCGACATTTAACATCCTGCCACTTTTATTCACCTATAATGGGAAATTTTGAATTGCTAATTTGGAGATTACATGTTTCCAAAATGGTCAACCTACATTTTTCACAACCAAAGTAGTAGTAGTTGCTATCATTTTCAAAAGCCCACCTTTGTTAGGGTCCAACTACCCCCGCTTTCATTTGTTTGGCTATACAATGTGCCTGCTAAGGGTTTTGCACTCCCTCTTATGACTTCATAGCCTTCGAATCTCTAAATGTTTTGACCAGTGTGTGATCTTAAAGCCAGAGGCTAGAATATGTATATATACTTACTGTATTAATTTGTAATTTTGGTACATGGAATGTGACTTTAAATAGTGAAATTTTATCTCATATTAACATTTTAAGTGCTCATATTGAAAGTACAAAACAATAACGAAGGGAGTTCATTTTATTCTGGTTGTGTGTTTTACTTCATTTTAACTGTAAATGGCCTTTCCATATTTGCAAGGCTCTATGGTTGACATCTATGTGCATCTATGACCATCACATGAGTTCTGTATCAAGAAGAATCTGATTATAGTTAAGCTATTAACTTGTGGGGTTTCCTCATAGCCCTGTGGTTCTGTGACTTTATAAGCTATACGTTTTCAATGTATTGGATAGCTCATGAACCTTAAGACAGATGCTGCTGTTTGTTCATAAATGTGTTCAGCCTTTTGTCTTTATAATTGTGTTTAAATGTTAATAAAAACTGAATCCTTCTCATGTTAAAAATCTGAGTGTATTATTAAAGAAGTTAAAACACAGTAACTTTTTTGGTCACTCGTCTCATTTTGAATGGATTTGATGTCTTTCTTCCATATTGTTGGCCTATGGTAGACTTACATGTTCTTGCTAAATGAGCCAATATGATTCTTCCATATGGGTTGAAGGCTATTGTTTTATCAAAAGAACTCTGGGTTTCTGCATTTAGCTACAGTAAGCTTTGTAAGAAAATTCAATTTTAGTGCCACATAAATATTAGGGAAGGGAAAAAAAATAATACTTAAGTATCTATTGACTAAAACCTCAGGCTGAGATTTCAAAACTACATACTTTTAGTAGGCATAATTTCTATTCTCATATTGAATGAGAAATACGAACTTTATTTTTTTAATTTAGGATTTTTAAAGACAAATTCACTGGCAATTTATTTTATATTCACTGGCAATTTATTTTATATTCTACTAATATCTCTATCCAAATTTGAAGTTAAATATCTTTGTTCACATTTCTGGATGTTGCAAAATTAGATAGCTACTGTGGCAGTTTCCTAAGAAATATCGCAAACTACCATCAGAACTTATCTTCAAGTGACAATATATGTTCATTAATTCTAAAGCACACAAATATACTACTGTGATGTCACCTTCATAGTAACAATTCAATTAGTAAATTATGAAATATTGCACTCTACCAGAGGACAACAGTCTCTCTCTCTCTCAGACATTTCTTATTTTAGATGGCACATGATATATATATATATCTTGAAATCTATTGGTAATCTATTTATTAAAGGAAGAATCTGAGATGTTCTCCCTGCCATTTTTATTTCTTTGTTGGAATTATATTGCAGTCATTTTACTCATAGTAAGTAAAGAACTTTTAAGACATTCAAAACCCTTATTTGGTAACACTAATAATATTTGATGTTTTTAGCTAGATACCCTCTGCCAATATGACAGTAGATTATGAGGTGTGACAATTAAGTTCATGAACTTGCCACCATACACTTACATAAGCAGCACTGTACAAACAGCTCAATAAGGTTTCATAACTTTGGTATATCTGTCTCATAGCTGTGTTCTTGTCAACGTGTGGCAGTGTCTTGCTGAGTGGCGTTCATTATTATTGCATGTTTTTTTTGTGCCATTGTGAAAATGTCTGAGCTTGAGTTAGAGCAATGAAGAAACATTAAATTTCTTGTTAAACCTGGCAAGTGTAGAAATGAAATCTGGGACATATTTAGTCCAAGTTTATGAGGATGATGCCACAAAGAAAACGGCAGTGTACAAATGGAGTAAACATTTTTCTGAGGGAAGAGAACATGTCACTGATGAAGAGAGGTCAAGGTGGCAAGGAACAAGCAGAACTGATGAAAACATTGCAAAAATTCATCAAATTGTGCTTCAAAATCATTGCCTGACTGTGAGAAGCAGAGCAGAGCAAGTAAACATGGATAAAGAAACAGGAAAATCTTAACTGAAAATCTTGACTTGAGAAAGGTGTGTGCAAAACTGGTCCCAGAGGAGCTCGCAAGTGAACAAAAGCAAAGGAAAGTTGAAGTTTGCCAAGACCTTTTGGAAAGGCAAGATAATGTTTTGGGCCTTGTTATCACTGGTGCTGAAACATGGGTATACCTATACAACCCTGAAACAAAGCATCAAAGTGCACAATGGAAGTCAGCCAATTCTCCACAACCCAAAAAGTTCCACCAGTCCAAATCATGAGTCAAAATGATGTCGATATCAGAGGTATTATTCATTATGAATTTGCACCAACTGAACAAACAGTTAACCAAGTTTCATTTGGAAGTGCTGAAAAGGCTGCATGAAAAAATTAAACAAAAACAACCTGAACTTTTCACCAACAATTCATGGCTCTTGCATGGCGACAATGCACCAGTTCATACGGCACTGTCTGTGAGGGAGTTTTTAGCCAGTAAACAAATAACTGTATTAGAACACCCTCCCTACTCACCTGATCTGGCCCCCAATGACTTCTTTCTTTACCCAAAGATAAAGGAAATATTGAAAGGAAGACATGATGAAGAGATTCAGGACATCGAGGGTAATATGATGAAAGCTCTAATGGCCATTCCAGAAAAAGAGTTCCAAAATTACTTTGAAGGGTGGACCAGGTGCTGGCATCAGTACATAGCTTCCCAAGGGGAGTACTTCAAAGGTGACTGTAGTGATATTCAGCAATGAGATATGTAGCACTTTTTCTAGAATGAGGTTGCAAACTTAATTGTCAGACCATCAGTTATATTATTCTGAAATCATTTATATAGTATAATTGAGCTGGTTGCTATTTCACTAGTTAACCTTTTCAGGTACATTTTCCTTCTTGTTTTTTTTTTCTTTTTTATGCATTGCTACGCAATAATTTGTAGGTAAATGAATGTGAGGTGAAAATGTATTATGTAGTTCTGCTTATTTCAATAACCAACTGTTTTTAGTGAAAGAATTTTAGGGAAAATGTTAAAAATTAATAAGTAAAACAAGATTTGCGGACTATCTATGAGACAGAGAGAGAGAGCAACACACTAGGGATGTCACCATAACCAGCTAGTAGGAGCCTAGGTCCCTGATATTGTGGAGCTGCCAAACCAACTTTGTATTGCTTATCTCTTTTGGTTGTTACATGAGAGAAAAATAAACTTCTATCTTGTTTATGCCACCATTATTTTGGGTCTCTGACCAGCATTCAAACATGTATACTTCTAATGAGGGGGCAAACTGAAAGCAAGGGGTTCAGCTAAATGACAAATGAGATTGAAAGTAGATATAGTCCATATAAATTTTTTAGATAACATTAAAATACAGATTCAGGCATCTTGCCTAATTCTAATGGCTCAGTTCTTAAATTCCCACTGAAAGAAAAAAATTCTAACACGCAAAAATTTCTGCACCCTCCAAATCACAAAGGCAATATCTTTATAACCAAGTAAAGTATAGATGACGTTCAGGTATCATTGCTTTCATATGGTTCTATGCATACTTGATTTTTGACATCAAGTGATTTTCTATCAGATCTCGATTATTTTGATTTAGCTTAGGATAATATTAAAATCTAACTTTTATTCCTTTTGAACATACACCAAGTTAGTCACCTACCCCAGATTTGGAAGATGGCTATGAATAATCAAGAGTTCCATGTATTCTAATAGGTCTAACAATTAAGTCCGCGAACTCATCCTAGAAAATAATGCTACATACCGCATTGCTGAATATTACAATGGTCACCTTCAGAGTACTCCTCTTGGGAAGCTATGTACTGATGCCAGCACCTAGTCCACCCTTCAATGCAGTTTTAGAACTCTTTTTCTGGAATGGCCATCAGAGCTGTCGTCTTATTACCCTCGATGTCCTGAATGTCTTCAACATGTCTTCCTTTCAATATTTCCTTAATCTTTGTGTAAAGAAAGAAGTCATTGGGGGCCAGATCAGGTGAGTAGGGAGGGTATTCCAATACAGTTATTTCTTTCCTGGCTAAAAACTCCCTCACAGACAGTGCTGTGTGAGCTGGTACATTGTCGTCATGTAAGAGCCATAAATTGTTGGTGAAAAGTTCAGGTCGTTTTTATCACCTAACTTTTTCACACGTTTTCAGCACTTCCAAATGAAACTTGGTTAACTGTTTGTTCAGTTGATACAAATTCATAATAAATAATCCCTCTGATATCAAAAAAGTTTAGCAACATCACTTTGACTCTTGATTTGGACTGATAGAACTTTTTGGTGGTGGAGAATTGGCTGACTTCCTTTGTGCACTTTGACACTTTGTTTCAGGGTTGTATTGGTACACCCATATTTCATCACTGGTGATAACATGGCCCAAAACATCGTCTTGCCTCTCCAAAAGGTTTCAACTCTCCTTTGTTTTTGTTCATTAGTGAGCTCCTTCGGGACCATTTTTTTTTTTTTGAGGGCAATGTCATGGATTCATATGTGGGATCCAAACCGGGGCCACTGGCATCCCAAGCCAGCTCCCAACCACCACGCCACTCTGCAGCCCCTCGGAACCATTTTTGCACACACCTTTCTCATGTCAAGATTTTCATTTAAGATTTTCCTGTTTCTCTATCGAAGTTTACTTGCTCTACTATGCTTCTCACAGCTGATGATTGTGACACACAATTCGATGAATTTTTGCTATGTTTTTGTCAGTTCTGCTAGTTACTGGCCACCCTGACATCTCTTCATCAGTGATGTGTTCACTCAGAAAAACATTTAATGTATTTGTACACTGCCGTTTTCTTCATGATATTATCCCCATAAATTTAGACTAACTTGTCTCTGATTTTACTTCCATTCTTGCCAAGTTTAACAAGAAATTTAATGTTTGTTCGTTGCTCTGATTCAAGCTCAGACCTTCTTGCAACAGCACACAAAAACACGCAACGACAATAATGAACGCCACTCAGCAAGACACCACCACACGTCAACATGAACACAGCTGTGAGACACTGATATACCAAGGTTATGAAACTTTTCCGAGCTGTTTGTACAGTGCTGCCAATTGTGGAGCACAGTGGCAAGTTCATGAATTTATTTGCCAGAAACATAGTCTTGTGCTTCCTCATCTTTAAATGGTGGGTTTCTTATAGCTGTTGTTTAATCACTTGAAAAAATTTGAAATGTTCCTTGCCTAAGAGATGAGTAAGTTTTTCTAGACCGCCATTAATATTAATTAAATACCTTTGCTAAGATACTTAATATATATTAAGGTACTTAATATTAAGGTATAAGCAATTGAAAAAGTCCCGTCTTAAATGTTTGTAACAGTACTATGTAGCAGTGGTCCTCAAACTTGGCTTCATATTGGTATCACCTGGAGAATTTTAAAAATTACTATGCCTTGGGGCCAGCCGAGTGGCTCAGTTGGTTAAGAGTTGGCTTAGAGAGGGCCGGCCGAGTGGCACAGTGGTTGATAGCTGGCTTGGGATGCCAGTGGCCCGGGTTTGGATCCCACATATGAGGGCCAGTGACACTGCCCTCAAAAAAAAATAATAAGAGTTGGCTTAGAGAGTGTGCTCTGAGCAACAGGGTCGCTGGTTTGATTCCCACATGGGCCAGTGAACACTGTGCCCTAGCTGAGCCGTCGCTGAGCTGCCAACAGGTGGCAGGATGGCTCAGTTGGTGTAACAACAAGATTGCCTGTTCGATGGTGGGCTATACCCACCCACAACTAAAGATTGAACTCGGCACCTTGAGCTGAGCTGCTGAGCTGCACCCTGGATGGCTCAGTGGATAGGGCGTGCGCTCTTAACAACAAGGTTGCTGGTTTAACTCCCGCTTGGGATGGTGGCTACGCCCACCCGCAACTACGATTGAACACAGCACCTTGAGCCTTGAGGCCACGAGCTGCCGGTGGAAAGCCAAATGGAGACTGGTGCCCTCCACATCAAAGAATGAAGAACAACAACTTGGCTCGTCCCCTTCCCCAATTCCCCAATTCCCCAACACTGTTCCCCTCCCCCAATTCCCCAATTAAAAAAAATCTTTAAAAAAAAATTACTATGCCTAGATGTCATCCCACGTTTCTGTTTGGGATGTAACCTGGGTTTCAAGAGAGATAACAGCTCTCCAGGTGATTCTAATGTGTAGATACGTTTGAAAACCACTGGTATATATTACTGTTTCAAACAGTTATTTTTACTGGAGCTCAAGCTTAGGAGAAAAGGCACATGGGTTCATAGAGGCAGGAGATATTACATGACCAACCATAAGGCAGCACCCCTAATATCCAGTGCTGAGCAGGGCAATGTGGCCTTGTCAGACACTGGGGGGCTGTCGGCTTCCCACATTTACCCAATATTTTCAACTTACCTCCTGTAGTTTTGTCTATTTTCAATGCAGGTTCATCATGAATTATGCCGATAGGAAAGAAAAATATAATAATTTGTTAGTTTCTAAACAACATTCATTTTCATAGAGTTCTAGCATGTCAGATGTAGAAAAGACCTGATAAATTCTAATCAGAACCTCTGTTATTGTGTAAATGAAGAAAAAGTCCCAAAGAGGTTTTTAGTAAATTTTCCTGAGGATATAATATTATATTAGCTGTTGTAGAATCAGCATTTGTGCCAACTTTTGGATTTTAGCATCACCTAAATTACAAATAAACATTGAACCCTTATAGATTGGAAGTTGAACCACAGGAGATTGAAATAAAATAACAGCTGCTAATCTGTCAAAATTAGAACTAGATTATGTACCATTCATCATGTACAGTTTGTATGATCTAAAGTTCTTAAATTATAAAGTGCATAAGAATTACCTGGAGAGCTTAATTTCAATGTGAATTCCTAGATATTTCCCTCAGACTCTGATTCAGGATGACTGTGGGTGGGACCCAGGAATCTTCATTTTTAATAAACATTCAAATGAGCCTAATTAACATAGGTGTTCTCAAGACAAAACTTTAACAACACTGAATAAGCACTAGACTACTCACCCTCCAGCAAACTGCCTTAAGAGTTAACAGGAGAATTGTATTAATGGATATTTATTGTTCCAGGAATTTTACTTAACTGCAATTTTTAAAAAACAATATAAAATTATCTTTATAAGTTGTGACTCTGAAACCATAAAAAGTAAATATAAAAGCACTTATTTACAAGGTATGTAATGCTGACTGCCATATAAAATCATGCACTTCAGCCTCCAGAGCAACTTAAAATGGTCTAATAAAATTCTCTTTAATACACAGGCACTGCCACAAAGTGTTATGGGAAAGTTATTATTTTTAAGGCATACAATGATTTAGCTTGTGCAAAAAATATGTGTATGGAGAGGAATGGGGATGAGGGAGAAGGGGAAGGGATTAGACAGCAAAAATAGGCAACTACAATATTGCTACTGGGATAGGAAAAACAGTTTGGGGAATATAATTAATAATGTTGTAAATATTATGTGGAATGTCAGATGATCATAGGTCTTGTTAGGGAGACCATTTCATGGATGGAGTAGAGGTTTGATCACTGCACTGTATTACTAAAGTGGAGGTGGTATACCTACTGTAATTGAATATATATAGATAGTCACGGGATGTGGATTATACTGTGGAAGAGAGTCAGAGGAAGAGTGATGGATATATATGATATGGGGGTGTGTGGGGTGGTGTATTGGGGGTGGGGGGTTTGTCACTTTGAGGGGTAAAATGTATAACTATTGCACTGTGTTGTACACCTGAAACTAATTAAAAATAAAATAAAATTAAAAAAAAAATATGTGAAGATTTCTTAATACTATTTAACAAAATTTGACTTCTAATGGTTTTAGCTAACTCCTCAGTAATCAGTTTCTAAACTATTTCAGGAAAAGTTTTTCCTTTAGAAACAATTTAATAACTGGTAGGAAAAGGTTAAATCAAATTTCTAAGAGTTTGCTAATTATTTGTATGTTCAATGCTGATGTTGAATTTATCACCCATGTTTAGTAACAATCAGCAATTGAAGGGTTTTGACAATAACACTTCTGATTTCAGTTTGATGGTTTGTTTTTGTCTAGTGAGTACAGGCTTTATTATGAATTTTAACATCAAAATGGTAGTGCTAATAGCAAAATAATAAACTAGTTGTGTTTACTCTTAAATAGACCATAAGCTAATACACAAGACCTTTAAACTTTCCGGTTCAACTTCATGAATAATTATTAAGTGATTACTATGTGTAAAGTGCTACTAATTTCAGGTACTGTGGGTGAGGGGATACACAGATGGTGTAATTGGCAGCTATAACATGATAGAGAGGTTTATATTTGTATTGCGCTTCTGTTGGGGTTTATTCACTAGGTTCAAATGTAGATTCCCTGAACTCCTCCCCAGTGCTGAGTGGTATTTAATGTTGGTTCCCACCTGCAGGATCCACTCTAACACTAATATCTCAGATGCCTGAAAACAGACAAGAACTAGGGGAAGAAATAGCCTCACTGATCATATCCTTCAACAATGTTTTCTAGTTTCCTATTTTTTTGTTGTCCTGTCCTCTTGACTCTAGTAGTCTTCCTGATTCCAGACTACTTTCCTTGGACTTTGATTACCGTTGTGCCCGCCCTCCTTTTGACCTGGTGTCTTTCTGCTTCTCCGACAGCCCAATGCCTGTTTGTCTATTTTGCTGACTCTTGGCTTAATATGACTCCTGATATCTCTGTTTGTCTTGTCCATTTACTCCTTCACCAGCCTTTGGCACACATCACAATCTCCCTATCCCAGCAACTTGCCCAGACCAATTGACCCCACAGAAATGTCCAAGTGATACTAGTGCTCAATGTACTCTGATTAAAAGCAGAGCTTACAATAAAGGAAACACTGAAAAAAATAATCAGTCTATCCATTTGAAAGAACTAGAATTTAAAATTCTAAATGTTAAAAATTAAATCTTGAACAATCGTGTAACACATGGGACATAAAATTCATGGAATGCAGCAACTCATAGGTATCAGTCAACAAATATTTGAGTGCCTACCATGGGTAAGGCACTGTAGTCGAAAGGAAAGGAACTCTAGCCACTGAAATATGTTTACTTTTCAACGAATAAACAAGGTGGCAGAAGATATTCCTTGGGGAGCCTGTTAAGAAAAATTCCACAAAGAAATAAGAGGGGGAAAAGGCTGTAAAATAAATTCCACTAATTCCAAGGCAATTAAAATTGAGGATCTTAACTTACTCCTGGCTGAACTGGTTGATAGCATATTTCAGCAGGGCTTGGAAAACCAGTTTGGTGTTTTAGAAATTCTGAGAGAGGTGACTTTCAGACTTGTCACGTGGGGCTCCCAAGAGTCCAGTTCCTTGTTTCAATCCACTCCATGTTTATGAAAGTGCATTAGCTGGAAGAGCAAGAAGAAAAAAATGTCAGTGCAGGAAGTCATCCAACCCTGATAAGTTCACATGTAGAATAAAGTTGATGGTGTTATTTATTACTAAGGTAGTCCTGGTTAAGGGTTATGTGTGTGTACAGTTGGAGGAGGGGCAGGCAAAAGAGAATGTAGATAACTAAAGTGAAACAGAGCTGATGTATTCAGAGCTTATGTTGCTTGAGGTGAGATCAGTTACCTACTTGCAACTGAAATTTCAAACTTCTGCTTAGCGGGGACCTGAGTGGACAAATGGTGACTGATAGTTGGAAATATCAGCAGACATCTTAAATTTTAAGCTCAAATGAACGAGCAATGAACCAGGAGAATAAGTCCAGTTGTTTTCCGCTGCTTGTAATTTTTACCTTTTTGTTTAAAATCACAACGTCTTTTTCAATGAACGCCTACGTGACTGTGACTTATTACAATGAAACCAGCAACTACACTACAACAGAGACATGTGAATGCGGTGTTTATGGATTAGCCTCACCAGTGGCTAATGCTATGGGAGTGGTGGGCATCCCTAAGAACAATAACTACCAAGCTTGTGACTACAACACTGAGTTTACTAATACCGAGAAGCCCTGGATTGCACTGATAGAAAGAGGTAATTGTACATTTTCAGAAAAAATTCAAATAGCAGGCAGAAGAAATGCTGATGCTGTTGTGATTTACAATGCTCCAGAGCCTGGGAACAAGACGATACAGATGGCAAATTTTGGTAAGTAATAATAGATTCCCAAAAAGTGTTAATGTCTTTATTTATCTTAAAATGCTATTTCTATCTGGAATTCCTCTAGAATCTGTCAATGACAGTGTAAAACAATATTACTTTAAATGTTCTTGCCTGGCACAACTTGGAATTACTTTACTATTAATATTTGTAATTAATTTGTTCCAAGGAAAAAAGCACTCATGAAGTGGTTCCTATTTTCCTTCATGATTTTCTTGGCTGTATTAGTTTTCTCAGTGTGTATTATGTACTTGTATTTTAGTAATATGTGCTTTTACCTCTAAACATTAAAGAAAAATATTTTTATTCCATTGTTAATTTGTACTTTTCAGTTTGATTCATTTTCTCATGCAACACGGGTTGTATGTAGTCAAGTATGTGGTAGCTGCAAAACTGATTCATTCTTATGATTAAACAATAGCTTGTTGTAAGTGTGCAAAATGTTTACAGAAATGAGAATTCAATTGTCTGCTGTATGCACTTGAGATCTGAAACTGTTTGTGGGACTAATACATATAAAACTGCTCTCTAAAAACCATTATACATTGAAAAGGGTATGGCAAAAATAGGATAACACTGCAATTCACATCAAAAGTAAATGTTTCCCTTAGAAATGTTCACTTGTGACCTCTTAAGAAAATATAATCATCAATTTATTCACTTTATAAAGGTATTTACTTCTGAGAATTGCTTTTTATTTTATTTCATTAACAAAATGGCACATTCCAAATAAATGCTTTTTAAGCCACTGAACAAGTAGACCCCTGACCCAAGTTTTCTATACTGTAGGCAGATATGGGTATTTTGGGCCCCACCCTTGGTAAAAAAAATGGTAATAATTTCAAACAAGGTAAGAGTTCACAGAACACAATATCAGGATAACTGGTGCTACCCCCCCCCCCCAAATTCAGCCTCTGAGAAAATTAACGTAAATTAAATTAAACAGGTGTCAGAATTATAAAAGAGAGATCACATTTGTGTTAAGAATAGTAGAGGGACTGAAACATTCCAGGACATACATATAACGTAGCAATTTTGTACTAACGTTTGAAAAACAAGCTGCTTGTTTTCCTGGGTTTCGGAAAACCAGGTCAGATGGTCTTTCAACGGTACAAAATTAGTGTAAATGTAAAACTCTACTTACTACCTTTTGTAACATATCCTGGACATTACGGGGACTCAGACATTCACATTATTTTTAAGTTAAGAGCACATCATAGGCATTTCCTGTATGTTCCTGTGGTTTTACAAGTTACTTTTATTTTGTAGAAATAAATGAGGCAGCTTTCTGATGAAAATTAGAAATTAAACCTGTTGTAAGGAACCTACTTACTTATGTTTCAATTTCTAGATTCTAAGTTCTCTAAGTTTCCTTTTAATGGACAGTCACATTCTGCTTGTTCACGCCGCAGCTATTTTAAAAGTATAAATAGTATGAAACTAAATGGTAGTCATGTTTTCAAAACTTACTTTGCAACATGCAGTAGGGGCCAACATCGAGTGGAATGTAGGTACCAGCTGCTGAATTTAAAAGATTTACCAAAGGTCACTTACAGTAAATCTCACCAAAAGGTATGCACACAGTCATTTGAATATATGGCTCTGAGCCGAGTTTAAAAAACAAGGAAGTTACATTTATAATTGAATATATACCTTCAATATAACCAAGGATACTTGATCAAAAACATGTTTTTTTTAAAAACCTGCAGCATTGCCCCTGTTTTAAAACAAGCCCATTGAAAAGACAGCATAATGATGGTAATTGCAATAGCTAATATTTATTGCCATTTAATATATACCAGGCACTGTTCTAGGACTTCTATTTTATTTATTGAATACTGATCTTTAACATTGAATAATCTCAACCCCAAATAATTAAAATTATAAGTTTAGAGTTTTGCACTTACAAAACCTGTCAACTAGTATTTCATTGCTGTTCCTCCTTCCCAGAAATGTCTCTTATATAGAAACTGTTATATAATACAGTTGACAAACATAGGAAAACAAGTGCGGATGTGAAAATTTGATGATCAGCCTCTAGGCCATTAAAGATTGAGTCATTATTTTATAACATAAGCCAATTTTGGTTTTGTTTTGCTGTTTTTCATTAGTGTTTCATTTTGTTTAGGCACAGAGGGTGTGGCAACAATTCCTCTTCCACCTACAAAAGCTCACGGCTTCACCTTCCATCACCTCATCTTTTATCACCCCTAAAAACCACCATTTTCAGAACCCACACTCCAGCCCCCTCAGGGCTGTAGCTCCTTTTCATTCTTTCCCAGTTCCACCTACCTCATCATTCCTTCAATCCATTTTTTTTTTGAGGGCAGCGTCACTGGCCCTCATATGTGGGACCCGAACCGGGGCCGCTGGCTTCCGAAGCCAGCGCTTAACCACCGCGCCACTCGGCCTGTCCTTCAGTCCATTTTTACATGCCAGACCTTACTAGCATTTCCACAATGTTGTGCTTCTTTACTTCTTACTGAAGTCAAGGCCCTCCAAGCAGAGACCACTAGGAACAGACTTGTAGTTGGAAAAGTGGAGTTTATAACTTGTTGCAACAAAGGCAGAATGCATACCATGGGAAACTACGGGGGTGGGGAGGGTGTCTGTCTCAATAAGAGGGTAGTAGAAAGGACTTACAAGATTTGGGCTTGTTTTAGATGATTTGCGAGAGGGTTTGAGGAAGCAGTCCATTGAATAGCTATCCCAGTTTGCCTAAGACAGGGATTTTCTGAAATGTGAGATGTCTAGTGTTAAAACCAGGAAATCCCTGGGAAAACCAGGCTGAGTTGGTCACTCTAGCTGGCTTTGCTCTGGACTTGGATGCTGTCATAAAGTGGAGGTAATTCAGGGATTGGATTTCTGAATAAATCTTATTTGTAAGTGGGAAGACTCACCTGAAGCTACAACTGTGATTGTTAAAGAAGCAGCCAGGATGGCAGATGTTTGGTTATTTTTGTGGCTTGGACACTGTTCAGATTTTGACTGTGTTCAGACATGATGATGGATTGAGCCTGTTTTTATCTTGGTTCATCATGGTCACATAATGGCCTCTTGTGTTCACTTTCCATGAGATTGTTTATGTTCACCAAGAGGCCAGATCTCAGATGTCAGGGGCTACTTGTCTCTTTCTCACTGACAATGCACTATGCCCATGCCCTTACTGTTGTACAAATACATTCTCTCCCCCTGCTTTATATTCCTGTGCCTCCTCCCCATCCCCTACAGGCTGCCTTCAAGGTCTCAAACAAGCCTAAGGAATGCTTTTGCACCCCTTGTCTCATGGTTTCATGTTTTGGGGACAGAATGTCCTTACTTCTGGGCCCAGTCTATTTACAGCCTCCATACTGGCAGGTTTATTTTTCTGAAGGGGACAACTTTAGTCTGACAAGAGCTCCCACTGAGGAGGAACAGGATATACAATAGCTTAGTACTTGGAGGTAAACCTTTTATTCAGAGTTTCCCAATCTGCAATGTGTTTTGAGTTGGCATTTGGATGGGGTTGGAAATAGAAGGATATGCTTGTAGTATCCTTAAGTAATCATATAACTTCTTAACAGCCCTTTCCAAATGCTTCAGAAACATCCATCCAGTTCTGTCCCAGATGAGCAAAAGAAGTCAGGACGACTCAGTTATTAAAACCAAAAATTTAGAACAATTGTACTTGCTTGTTGAGCAAACAGGCTTTGAAAGTTAAGAATGCTAATAAACAGGTAAATTGCCTTAAGAAATGCTTAGGTTTGAAGATAGCATAGTTAAGCAAAGTCAATAATTTGAGAGGGATAAAATGGTTCTTATGCTTTTACTTTGACTTTGTCCAACAAAGTGAATTACAGAGTGAGATTTACAGCATTTAAGAATCCTGAAAACTCACAAATTCCAGAGCAGTTAAGTGCATGGAAAGGAAGAGTTTAATCAGATCAGCAAACTCACATGTTTCAGAAAAAAAAATTTCTAGAAATGAGTGGGGAAATAAAAACATAGCATAGCATATAAATGAAGTGAGAAGATAATAAAAACTTCAGTAAGGTTTAGACTCACATATACACATTAAGAAAAGCTTCATTCAAGAATACCAATCACTTTTTAATCGTATTGTTTGTTCTGGATATTTTTTTGTTGTTCTTTTGTTTTGTTTTTTGGCATTGATTTGTATGAGTTCTTTAGAAATTTTGGATATTAACCCTTCATCGGATGTGTCATTGGTGGATATCTTCTCCCATTTGGTAGGTAGCCTTTTTGTTTTGTTGATGGTGTCCTTTGCTTTGCAAAAACTCCATTTTGATGTAATCCCATTTCTTTATTTTTCTTTTTATTTTCTTTTTGTTTTTCTTTCCCAAGGAGAGATATCGCGGAAAAAAATGTTACTAAGAGCAATGTCAGACAGTTTACTGCCCATGTTTTCTTCCAGTTTTATGAAGTTTTAGTCTTACTTTTAAGTCTTTAATCCATTTTGAGATTATTCTTGTATATGGTATAAGAAGGTGGTCCAGTTTCATTTTTTGCATGTATCTGTCCAGTTTTCCCAATACCATTTATTGAATAGACTGTCAAAACATAAAAATTAAAAATAGACTCCTACATGCATTTTTTAAAAAAGAAAACTAATCAGTTCTACTTCAAATGAATCTCAAATTTGTCTAGTTGTATCCATCTCCAAGACTTCATCCTCAGACTTCTGAAATAACTTCCTAACTGATCTCCCTGCTTCTCTTGTCCCATTTCAAGCCCTCTCCCCACACTGAAGCCAAAGCGGCTTTTTAGAAAAAATAAATCACACTCTGTTTGAAATCCTTCAGTGGCTTCTCGTGACACTTAGAATAAAAGCAAACTCCTTTCCATGTCTTCACCCATCTGTGAATCACCTGGCTCCTCCCTACCACTCTGTCCTCATCTCCTCTCACACACACACATCCCCTCCCATCCTGAGCTCTAGCCACACTGGGTTTCTTTCAGTCCCTCCATTCCACTAAA
This sequence comes from Aselliscus stoliczkanus, assembly GCA_033961575.1. Taxonomy (NCBI): domain Eukaryota; kingdom Metazoa; phylum Chordata; class Mammalia; order Chiroptera; family Hipposideridae; genus Aselliscus; species Aselliscus stoliczkanus. Next base: position 53,856,648 of record CM066737.1, on the reverse strand, counting down.
CTCTTCCCTGCCCTTGAGCCTGAAAGTACTTGATACTTCCCTCTTCTTCACTTTCACATCTCATAAAACATTGGTTCCGCCTCCAAGTATTTCTTAAATTCATCAATTTTCCCATCTCTGCTGCTTGCATCCAAGCCCAGGCCAATATCATCTCTCACCTGGATTACTACAATAGCCTCCCAAAGGGTCTCTCTGCTACTCTTGCCCCTATATATAGTGTCTTGTCTTCCACCCAGTAGCCAGAGTGATCCTGTGGAAAATGTAATTCAGTCCAATTAGAATTAATTCCGGGCTTCACGCCATGTCCTAAAATTATCAGACCTTATTCCATGCCCCTCTCTTCCACATCACTATGCTGCAGCCACTCTAGTATTTTGTTTCTAAATCAATAGAGGAATATGAGCAAGCTTTTACACCTGCTGCTCCCTCTACCTAAGTCATTTCTCCTTCATATTTTCACATAATGCTGCCTCCAAACATATAACCATGTGCACTGTGACCCCCAGTCTAGTGCAGGCTACTATCATCTCTCACACTGCCTACTGCAAATGGCCACCTGGGCTCCTGCTTCCACTCATGCTGCCTACCCCATATTTTCTCTACATGGTAGCCAGTGTCACCTTCTTTTAAAAATATAGGTTAGATCACATTGTTACTCTACTGAAAGCCCCCAGTGACTTTCCATTGTGCTTTGAATAAAATCTAAACTTTACCATGCCTAAAAGGACTTGCATGTTCTGGCTTCTGCCTACCTTTCCAACCCAACAGTGCCACTCTCATTCTCCCTCCTAATGCTCTGACCATCACATATTTTCTCTACTTTCTGAAGCTTTTTCTCTCTGAGACCCTTTTTGATTGCTTTTCTCCCCATCACCACCATCACTAACACACGTAATAGATTCTCCAAATCCCAGTATAAATGTCTCTTCTTCTAAGAAGTCTCCCTTCTCCACATTACTTCCCATCAAAATCCACTGCTCATTTCTGTTTGATTGTCTTAGAATTTGTAAATATTTTGTTATTTGCTTATTATCTGTCTGTCCCACTTGATTGTAAGTTACACGGGGGCAGAGAGCATGTCCGTCATGCTTGCCCTTGTATCCATTGTACTGAGCATAGTGCATGGTCTTCAATAGCTGTTGAATAAATGAAAGTTTAAGAAACTGGAAAACAATTACCTTTTATATATCAAAAGATGTACAGGTTGAAATGAAATTGATTAGGTAAATTCAGCAAACCATTGCATTTTAAATTGTTTTTATTTTTACCTATACAAGTTATACTGTCTCCTTAAAAAAAAAAAAAAACTAAAAATACTATTAAAGTTTCCCTTGACTACTGCCTTTAATCTCGGTCCTCTCCCTAGAGGTAACTATTGTATTCACTTAGTTAACCTTCCACACTTTTCCTATTTGTTTTCATGTATATATATATATATATATATATATATATATATATATATATATATAAATTTATACATATATATCTCATATATGTATATATGTTACATAGTCAACTTGTGTTTTATTTTTAACATTAACAAAGTTATTCTGTAGCTTGCCTTTGTCATTCAGCAGTAGGAATTGGAGTTATTTCCATGTCAATAAATTTACATTTAGATCTAATTTATTTTTTAAAATACTGCATAATATTTCACAGTGTGTGAACACACATACTTTTTTTAACCATTCCCCTATTAATAAACATTTGGTTTGTTTTCCATTCTGCTCTTTTATAGACAGTACTTCCATGAACATAATTATTGCTGATAAGTAAGGATGCTATTGATACTGATCTTGCATCATTATTGATATTTACCTTGCATTTGACTACCTTGTTGAATCCCTATTAATTTTAATAGTTTGTCCATTGATTCTCTTGAATTTTCAAGACAAATAATCATTTTCTCTACAAAGTTCTTCCATGTCTTTTATATTAAGTGTACCTTTTGATTATTTCCAGTGGTTTTATTCCATTGCCTAGGGCTCCAGTAGTTGTAATAGTGTACATCTTTAACTTGTTCCTGACTTTACTAAAAAAATGCTCCCACCCTTCCATCATTAAGTGTGTTGTTTGATAGAAGTTTCTAGGAGGTGTTCTTTATCAATTTTCAGGACTTCAGTAAGGCTTTTGAATCTTGTTACAATTGGGTTGTCAGAAAAATCATGATGCATCTTTGCAACAAAAAACATAGAAAAAATATGCCATGACTTTTCTGACAACCCAATATTACTAGCAAGCTAGAATATAAACATATAGGTATATATGTATTGTGTAGATCGATATATAAATACAGTCACTCACAGCTTAACAACAGGGATACACTCTAAGAAATATGTCGTTTGAGACTTCATCCCTGTGTGAACATCATAGAGTGCACTTATACAAATTTAGTTGGTATAGCCTACTGCATAGCACCTAGGCTACATGGTAGAGCCTGTTGCTCCTAAGCTGGACCACTGTCATATATGCATTCTGTCATTGACCAATATGTTGTTATATGACATATGACCATATATTCACTATTGCAGCATATGACCCAAAGGGGAAATCCAATAGTTTACCATCAGCTTAGGAGAAATAATTAAGTAATATACAGGAGCAATAAGTAAAAGGGACAGTTTATCTTTCGTTTCTTTTTTCAAATATAGTTTTATTGGTGTCCTGGAAAAAAGGATTAAAAATATTTTTGTTGCTTGTACAAATAACTCCAAGTTGAGTGCCAAGTCGTAAGACATAAACAAAATTTTAAAGCATTTTGATACATTAGAAAAAATTGTTTATTAAAATAGGATGAAGTGCCATAGTGAATAGTAAAGAGTAATAAATGTAGAGACAGATATAAACTAGAAAAACATGGGCAAAAAGACAAATTCATAATCAAAATATTAGACAATTGTATTATACCACAAGTTAAATAAATTATGGCACAGTTATTTAAAACACTGATATGATCATGAGTGTACTAACAAGTACATAACATGTTAGATCTGGAAAATACCTCAGCTATGCTTCAAATTCAACGAAACTCTAAAAACCTCACAAGCTTTACTATCACCTGGCTTACAATAACAGGGTTTTAGTACCTCTCTCTCATATTCTCATATGACTTTCCAAATGCTCTCTTTCTGTCTCTCTCTCACCATTCAGGCACATACATATATTATAATTGCATAAGAGTTTATATTTTTATAAGGAAGTCAAAGATACAGTACCTCTGGATGATGGTTTCCAGGAAAAATACAAAATGAGTAAATTTACTCTGAGCTTTTAAAAATGCATTTTAGGGGCTGGCCGAGTGGCGCAGTGGTTAAGTGCTGGCTTGGGAAGCCTGTGGCCCCGGTTCGGGTCCCACATATGAGGGTCAGTGACACTGCCCTCAAAAAAAACCCAAAAAAAAAAAAAATGCATTTTATCTCCCTTTTGTCTATTTTAAAATAAAGGAATGTTTTGTGAGAGTCTAAAGGCATGCTTTTGGTTTATTAACATATTCTTTGCTTAACTCTTGGTTTCTTCATCCTAAAGTTTTTTGGTTTTTTTTGAGGGCAGTGTCACTGGTCCTCATATGTGGGACCCGAACTGGGGCCGCTGGCTTCCCAAGCCAGCGCTTAACCACCGCGCCACTCGGCCGGCCTTCATCCTAAACTTTTAATGTTCTATTTATTATATTATGATTTGGTGCCAAGTTATTAATTTCACCCAAAATTACTGACAGTTATTAGGAAGGAATCTGTGTGTGTGTGTGTGAATACAGACAGAGAAATGCGTGAGTAGGATTGTATCAAACAGGCTGGTTCCTCTTAAATACTCTCTTCCTTTCTTTTCATCAAGTCTTGGTTCCTAAGTCCTCTTACCCCAGGTTCCCTTCTTCTATCATGTAAGCCTATTTTCCTTAGGCTATAAATAAATAATACCCATTTGCATCTAAACTTGCAAGCCCCATGTCCTGCTTGTTAAGGGAATTGTTGTCTATGCAGGAGCTACTTTGATAAAGTATCCCAGGGGGAACTTCAGTTGTTGCACCTGGAAACATCACGACTTAATCGAACAAACCCAGTTGCTAACTAGTGGTAATATCAGGACCTCTGACAGAACTATAGAACAGTAATTTTGGGAAATGGTATTTCAGAACATCCCTCATCATATCATGTAAGTGACAACCTATTCCACCTGTGCTCAGAACCTGTCATGATCACATGAAAATTTGCTAATAATTTACTTGCTTTCAATTTCTATTTTCAATGACTATCTCTCTATATCATTATTTCTAATAATTAGAGCTCTTTGTTTTCTTTCAGTATTGCACCAATCCCTATTAAAATCTATTTCCCGTGCCCTTTATGAAGGCAATTGTTAAGTATTCTGTTAGCTGTGTGCTGAGCATTCTTCTAAGTAAAATCACTTCAACAACTTTATGAGGTATATAGCATTCGTATTGCCATTTTATATATAAGGGAACTGAGGCACAGAGAGGTTGATTAACTTCCCCATAGTCATACAGGTAATAGGTTGCAAACCTAGGGTTTACACCCTAATATCCTGATTCCAGATTCCAGTACTCTATAGTGTCTCCCTAGTGAGAATGTACTATGCAAGCAGTGTACAAAAATGGTACAAAATGGCCGAGTGGCGTGGTGGTTGAGTGCTGGCTTGGGAGGCCAGCAGCCCCGATTCGGGTCCCGCATATGAGGGCCAGTGACACTGCCCTCAAAAAAAAGGTACAAAAACATTATCATTGTCCTCAAGGAGGAAAATGTAGTGTGGAGAACCGACATTTAAACAACTAGTAGGAAAGAGACTATGGAAAGCACTGTCATGGAAGTGTTAAGTTTATTGGAGCTGAAAAGATTATGAAATTCCAGGGTGTTAGAAGGGTCATCAACATGGATGTTAAAGTTGTAGAAGACGACAGCTGAGAAGTCAAATATCAGGAGTGGGAGTATAAAAAGGAGAGTTACAGGGGGGTAGGCAATCAGAAAGTACAGTATTTCTGTTAAGATTTCAGAAGTTGAGCAGATTTGAATGATGATAATGCCCAGAGTATGGGCGTGGCAGTCGGGTGCCTAAAGTGGAATGGAAGCAAAGATCTCTGAAGTTGAATCCTAATGAGGCCAGAGTGGTGGATGATAGGGTGGAGAGAATGACTGTGATCCAAATGACAAACTCTTCATATATGTAGGAGACTGACTGGGAGGTTGGTCCATAACCAAACAGGGAGAGAAGGAAGGGAGGGTGATAAAACCAAGTGCCATGAGTCTCTTGACTGCTATGAGTCCCCAAGAAGCAGGGGTTTTATTCACGAGGGAGGGGGAAACGTGATCTGGAAACAACCATGTGGAAGTGAGGAAACCCTTTATAGACCTAAAATATGTGGAGTACAGAAGGATGAGCTGCCTTCACTGAAAATAACTGAAGGACAAGCAATGTCCTTGGGTATGATGGGTCAGGGATCATAAAGAATTATCATAAGCCTTAGTATAACCCTCTGTGAAGAGGAAATGAGGGAATTTTACTAGTTAAGCATGCGTCATGTAATCAGAGAGCTATAAGACACAGTGGAAGCTTTTGGGAGGGGAGCAGTGAAAGAAGAAAGTAATAAGCAGTATGGAGAGGGAAGCACAAATTAGCTTCCGTTTAGGGCAATAACTAAGGATAACATTAATGTGAGACCAGGGAACACTAATGACAAGATTTCAAACTAAATTCTGGACTAAAGTTGTCTCAGATGAGTACAGACTTTGTTTATCAATGGAGAAGGCTGGCAGTGTATACAAAATGTAAGAGAATTACTCACAAAGAGAGTAGGCACTCTTGAAGGAGCTGAGAAAGGCAGAGCTGAATAGGGTTGAGATGAAAATATGAAAGAATTTAGATCAGAAGTGTCCTAGACCTGTGATTGTGTATTCCAAGAGTGAAGGAGGGGCATGTAATCTTGGGGCAGGGAGGGAGGAGTACAGTGGAAGCTAATTGGTGCTGAATGACCTGAATGTAAAACTAACCAGCCCTCAGGATCCTAATGGAACTACTTTAAATTCTTAAATCAGGTGGAAATCGGGGCTTCAGTTGAGTGCTACTTGTGTATCTGGAGGACGTAGCATAAAAATATAAAATTATAAAGAAAGAGCACATAAAATTCTTTTGGGCCATTTTAATAAATCAAGTGTTCTTGGAAATGATCTGTTTGTTATGAGTAATGCTAATTACTTTTCTGCATTGAGGAGATTTGGATTTTAGTAAAAACTGGTAGAAACCTGGTCAAGAGCTTAGGACATCAAAATTGCAATCATTAAATGCCTGGATGCCCTGCATGCCAGAATTGAATTAAATCCAATCTCCATTCACTCGTATATATTTTTAGCTTTTAAATAAAAATGTAAATTGAGTTATTTTCCTCAAAGCAGTCAGTTCAGCAGAGGAGGAGGCAGAGGAGTGTAGACTCAAGTCAAATACGATGTTTGACATTACTTTAGCACTAAAAATGTCTTCATGGACCAGATAACTATTTATCAAAATAATTTTTACACTGATTATTTTTATTAGCCTCATATAGGATACAACCAGCGTCTAAATGCTCAGTAACTTAGGTACAGTAAGATTAGCTGCAGTTGGAGGCCATGGTGGTTAATTCTGAGAAAGTTAGTACCACTCCAATCATACAGGTAAATGCTCTTAGAAAATGTCTTATCAAAAAGCCAGGATATGCCAAAAAGGCCATATTTACCAAAGGGTTTTGTGAAGAATTCTTGAAACAGAACTCAGATGGACAAAGGGGTAAGTTGCATTTTGGCTAAAGGAAGATGTGTAGGTTCTCTGACCATTTCACAAAGAACACATCATTTCACTCCTAAAAACTGCAGCACTTTGGCTCAACAAGAGAAGCTTAAGGCAGGCCTAAAGAGAAACACTAGGGCCCTAACATGTTGCTTATTACCACATCATACCTCACCCACCTGAGATACAAGAGGTGAGGTTAAACCCTAGGGAGTAAAGCCCTAGGGTACTATTTCTTCTTGTTTACAAATCCATGGCTTCGGCCAGGGGGAGCTGTGCAGTGGCTGGGAGGTAACCTTAGGGAGAACAAGTTCTGGCTGACAATTGGGTTTTCTAACACGGGAATAAAAGAAGACATAAAATAGGCTGTTTTTTTTCATCTAGAAAGCAATGGGAAAAATAAATATTTACTGAGGGCCAACTATTTGTCCTGTCTTCCCAAGTGTTACATTTCATAGTTCTCTGAGACTTCAAGCATACAACATGGGTTCTATGAGAAGCAGTGGAATGTGGGAGTGATTTAGGTCATGGGCTTCATAGGGAGACGGACCTGGATTTGAATACCAAATCCACTATCTGTTTTCTAACTGTGTGATCTTGGGCAAGTTATTTAACTTTTCTGAATTCCAGTCTTCTCATCTCAGTTGTCTCATCTGTAAAATGGGAATACTATAGTACTACTATATAGGGAAGTTGTAAGGATTAACTGAGATAACACATCTGAAGAAAGCACTTAGCATTGTGCCTATTCTGTAGTAGACAGTCAAAACCATGGCAGTAGCAAGATGATGCTGATAAAGTCATTCCCCGCCCTATTGGATTACTCTCCCTCTTCTTCCCCATCCATGTCTCTTTTTTTTTTTTAAAGATTTTATTGGGGAATTGGGGGAGGGGAACAGCGTTGGGGAATCGTGGAAGGGGAACAGACAAGTTGCTGTCCTTTTGTTCTTCAGTCTAGTTGTGGAGGACGTTGCTTCACTGGCCCATGTTGGTATAGTCATTGTGTACTTCCTGGATGAGGCAGATGGGTTGCCGGCCTCTGGATGGTCACTCACCGCAGCTATTGGCAGCTCACACTGGCTGCCAGCCGCTCATGCTGGCTGCCGGCCACTCACTGTAGCCTATGGCAGCCCACTGCAGCAGGGGCTGCAGCCCACACCATCACTGGGGCTCCCACAGCCCAGCTCCAGGTGGAGCTGTTGTTAGCTGTAGAGGGCAGCGTCACTGGCCCTCATATGTGGGATCCAAACCGGGGCCGCTGGCATCCCAAAACCAGCTCTTAACCAATGCGCCACTCAGCCGGCCCTCCATCCATGTCTCTTTCTCACTTTAAAATCTTGGCCAAAATTTATTTCCTATTAGAAGCCTTTCTTGACTAACAGTTTACCCTGTTCTCTCCTTTACTTGGCACCTACTCAAAACTTATAAATATAGTTTAGGTCATGTTAATTTGTTTTTTGCCTATTTTTATGTCTCCATTTGTATCTTTCCTGGATTCCTAATTATCATTGACTAATAGATTCATAGACTAGACATTAAAAATTATACATCTTCCATGTACTTCAAGAATCCCTCAAACTAAAATCCTGTCTGGTGGCCATCCACTTACTACTTACATACTTTCAGTAACAGAGAACTCATCATCTCACAATGCAGTTTAGTTCGTTGCTGGATACGATACTTGGATTTTTAAAAAAATATTTTTCAAACTACACCAGAATGTGCCTCCCTCTAACTTTCATACATTGTTCCTAGTTGTACCCTTTTGAACAATATAGAACATTAGACTGTTCACTATATGAACCTGTCTCCTATTTACATCATTCAATTCTCAATCAGTGGTATTGACTTTTTGGCTTTTTACTAATGGTAGAATTTGAATTTCAATGTTTCTTACCACTAAAATCTTTTTTCTTTTCCTGTCAAGCACGAAGTTTCCTTTCCTTTGATTCTTAAAAAATGACTTTTCTTTTGTTTCTAGGAGACAGATTTGGGAGCCACTCACCTGTGTGGTGTGATTAGTTGGGTCCCAGGAATCCCCTTGCCCAACAATATCATCCTCCCTATGATATATCATCTGAAATTTCCTCCATCATTAATACAGCATTCCTTTGGGTTTTAAAAGCTGTAGGGTCTTTGAGTCCCTGTTTAAAAGGCATGTGGTCCTGGAAAAGGTAACATCTTATCTTTAACAACTGATACCATAGCAGGGTATAATTTGTTGGTAGTGACTTGAGTGCAAACTAGCAGATAGAATGAGCTGTGACCTGAAAGCAGTACTAGACTGCTGGAGATTCAGGGACCTCTCTTCATTCATCTCAGTATACATAGCACTTAATTAGCGTGGTGACTGACTAACACTAGGCGCTCACTGATAAACAAATGAATGAATGGGGCTGAGAAGGGGAGTATATTCTTTCCCAAAATACATTACCTGCTTCATAATTCTATCAATAGCCAATGGAGTATGGTAACACCGGTAATATTAGGGTTCCTCCACTTAATGACAGCCTTGCTAGCTATTAAGTGTTCTTTTTATCTCTGTCACCTCTCCCTGAAGCTATTTGGTGTCTCACCTTCAGCTGGCAGTCTGGGACGTGACTTCCTTGTTAGGTTGCTTCTATATAAAACTCTGGCAATAAGAACTGCCTAGATTACTACCCGTGATTCACACATATACAGAGTGTTTACATTCACACAGGGTCAGAGAGTGAAGGAACCAAATTCTAGTTCATATCTTGTTTCCCTGCAAGATATTGTGAAATTAGCATTACTCTTTCACTTATTTACATAAGCTATTGTAGACATAGTGATATGAATCATACTATGTGAATTTGTATAAAGTATAATAAAAACCTCTAATTCTCACCAGTGTTTAATCTAAGTTAAAATTGTGGGGTTGGGACTTAAAGGGGTGGCGAGATGATTAACTGCCTTCAGAGAATAGAAACTCTTTTTAAGCGGTACATAAAAGCAACTGTTTTCCTGCAAACAATTTTTCCCTATTCATTAAAGGATATCCAACAGTGCTTCTTTTGGGCATGATTTTAGTTGCAATTCATTTGTGTTATTGCATTACTTGAAAATAATAAAGCTGCATTTTGTATTTTGTGAAAACTTTAAGAGGAAAGCCTATCTGACAGGAAATCTCTGAATTATGGAAGGGTATTTTAAAAAGCACTTTTCCAGACATACAGTAATGTAATCAAATCAAATGCAATATAGAAATCTGCTATGAAGAACAATGAAAATGATTTTAATTAATAATCCAATTGCTTTTATGTAAATGAATATTTCCTAAAGCACTAGAAAAATTGGTTTTCTTGTACAAGGTAACTGATCCCAGTGTAGCACTTACGTATACCATGAATTTCCTTTCATCATAGAATGAGTCCTACCCTTTCTCCAAAAGAATGAAATATTACTACATTCTGTAATTCCAATTATAGCACTTGCCAACTTCAAGCAAGTATGATTTAGTAAAGTTTTACTCTATTTGGAAAATAATTTCATAATGAAAGTAGAATTCTATTTTCTTTATTCTGTATGTGTGAACTCTACTTATGGCAATGAAAAAAATTAAATCTAAAAGAATATCCACATTGTTCATTTGTAAAAATTGTTTAAACTTTTGGATATCCTATAAACTTCTCTGATAAAAAAAAAGAAACAGATGTCCACAGCCCATTAATCCTCACTCTATGAATACTTAAAATGTTAGTAAAGCAGGGCGGGCCAAGTGGCATGGTGGTTGAACGCTGGTGTGGGAGGCCAGTGCCCCGGTTCGGGTCCCACATGTGAGGGCCAGTGACACTGCCCTCAAAAAAAAAAATGTTAGTAAAGTAGTTAATACTGACAAAACGTGTCTCATTCAAGCAGGTAATTCTTTAGAAGTCTGCTACTTTAGGCTTCCATTTTACTGAGCTTTGCCCTGACCCTGTAATTACATTTTAAAAACATAAAGTTGTGGTGTTATGTGAGGTTATATTTGACATTCATTTGGGACATTTTTATGCTATAACTCCTTATGGGAATTATTTCCATTTCATTACAGAGGAATCTTGGATATATATAGATATAGATATAAATATAGATATAGATATTTAAATGTCTTCTCAAATCACATACCCTATTTCCACTTTGGAGGAAGAAAATATTGGAGTAGAAGGGTCATTCAAGACTTCTTTTCCTTCAGCCAAACGAAATGGCAAAAACAGACAAAAGCTACAGTTTCCTAAATTTATTTTCAGATAAATTAATTACTGCATAGATTGTATTGTGATTTCTGAGAGGCTAAACAGTCAAGTACCATGTTATACTGAAATATGAAAAAAATAGATAATCCCAAATCTGTTTGTTTTCCTGTCCTTGACTCAGGTTCACCGTTGTCTTTGACATACTACTAACATCTGTAACAAAGAAAAACAGTAACGATAATACACACCAAAAGGCAAAGTTCTAATGCTCCAAGCATTACTTTTGCACCTGTTATTAATTTATTTTGTTAATGGTGTAAACAGTTGAGAAAGATGTTTTAGACAACTCAGAGAACAATGGTTTAATTGAAGACATCGATCTAAATGAGTCCAGAAGAATTTCAGTTTAATAAAATGAAATACACTCAGGAGTATAAAAGGCTGATCTTGGTACGTTAGGGAGAAATTCATAAATAGCATAAGGAAGATAGTCAACAGTATTGTAACCAGCTATATAAAGTGTCAGAGGGGTAGTGGCTTGGGGTAGGGGGGTTATCACTGTGAGGGGTGTAAATGTCTATTACATTGCTTTGTCCAGCTGAAACTAATAAAAAAGAAAAAGAAAAAAAGAAAATAAGCCAGCTATATTCTGGCCAGTTCTAGTGTTTGAGTGCCAGTTTGCGCTGGAGAGAGTAGAAAAAAGAATCTCTCTAGATTCCATCTAGTTTCATAATTTTCTTCTTCTGAAGCTATAAGCAAGAATATATGATCCATTAAAATGTGGCTATGTGTGCAATTTTTGCAAATAAACTGTATACAACTCCATTTGACTGAAGGAATCTAGTGGGAAGATACTTGCTGGATATTTGTTATTATACTTTATCACACATGATGTTAAAAAATATTTTTATCCAAGAAAAATATATAATTAATTTTGCTAAAGAAATTACTGAAACTAATTCCCTATTCTTCTTCATAAGCAAAATTATAGGAATATGTACTGATTTATAGGATTAGTCCTCCGATAACATCCCCCACCTACCAGCCAGGGACAGGAGCTGGAAATTCATCTTTGCAAACCCTGTAAAAATCTTGAATTAAAATCCACCTCTTCACAGACATCCTATTGTGGCAGGATTATTTAGTTGGTTTACATAATAATGTAATAATTTCATAATAATAGTAGAATTATTTAGTTGGTTTACACATTTATGGAGAGATTACCTGACAATTATAAATAAGATTATCTTATTTCATAAAACACAGGGGAGTTCTAAGCATATAACAAAGTTTTTGTTTCTTTGGATCTAGATAGAATTTTAAATCTTCCGTTTAGCTCTGAAACTAGCTAGGTGAACCAGACTTATCTGTGCCACAAAGACTTGTGAATAGGGTTTATTCATCACCTGTGATAGTACAGTGGAATACCATTTCTCAACACACTATACAACCAGATGACACAGCATTTTTCTGTTTCAACTTTATAAAAGAAAGGTCCACCAGAGGGCACATTGAGCCTTTTCATGGCGAATCTAAACACCTTGGTACTTCCTTCAAGTGTATTTAAACAGTAACATGCTGTATTGGCATCTGAAGTAAAATTTCCAATGTTGTCTGATACCATATAGCAACTCTTTCAATTAAGAGAACACCAAGATACTCAGTTAATCAAGATCAGCCAAATAGATTTGAATAAAACAAAAATCAATTTAATTAATTACTTTAAAACCAAGCACCTTGAGGATGTGAATAAATTCCTGAAATGAATAAGACCAGTGAGTCCATACATTCTCTTTAGTGGTTATGGGAGTAAGCTCATGGGAATAAGGTGATATACAGAATATAAATATACTAAGTTATGTCATTAATTTAATTATCTGCACACAGTCAGTTCACTGGCAGTGTTTAAATTTTAGGCTAACCTTCTTTGATCACTCAAACTACTTCACAGTCACCTCTTATGGGCCTGAAGGGAATACTTGTGTAAAATATAATGTGAAAATGTGCTGAAAAATGCATTTCAAAGCCAACTCCAAGTGTCTTTTTGATTATCTGCTCTTCCGTATTATCTACATCACTGCTTCCCATCTACTAATACCTTTAATTGAGATCTGATTCAATTCTTTTTTTTAGTGGGCTAATAAACAATGACCCTGAGAAAACTGCACTTCAATATAAAATTCTTGTGTGTACCTAGCTTTAGATGGAAAAAGAAATTCAATTCAAAAAAGAAAAAAAAAGTTGATTTCAATATTTGAAGGAGAAAGCCAGGTATGCAAGGATATTGTTTACATTTTAAGAATGTAATTCTTCTAATAAGAGAAAAATCATCAGAGCTTTGGTAAATGACTATTACTTTAAGCCTGAATGTCTTCTATTCCTAAATACTTAACAAACCACAATGATCCAGAAAGCAATTTATTGTAAGACACAAATTCCCTTACATTTTCTCCACCTTTTTTCTGCCCACACATCTAAAATGTTACTCAAGTCAGCTATTTATTTTCCCATCACAGCATCTAAAATCTTGCTCTTCCCCCCGTCAATTTTAATAACCCTTTGCCACAATTAGTATCACATACTCGTATGTTTACATAACACTAAAGTAAATAAAGATACTAGGTCAACAAAGCAACTGAATATTCCACTTTCAACCAATAATTTTGGTATTATGTAGATAAGCCTAACTCTTGACTATCTCCTAATATCTATTCATCCATATCTGTTCACCTCCTAAAATATCTAATGCACTTGAAACAATCCTTCCTATTTGCAAGTGTCAGTCCTGTCTTCTTCTGCCATTATATATTATATAATAATTGAAATGATAAAAATGTAGGATCTACAGCCTACCTAATTCAAAGCAGATTTGAATTAGCCCCTTGCTTAAATCCAATGCAAAATAAAACATTTATGGATCAGATAGAATCCATCTAAAGAGGGGGTTCTTAGGCTGAGTCCTTGGAGACATTTAGATGGGCCACACAGGGTCTTCATGAAGCTGTAATATTCTTGAAGTTATAAGTCCATGGAATTGATTTTTTTGTAATAAAGTAAATTTCCTTTTTTAACCCATCGATGCATGTGGTCAAAAATGGCAGGTTTCATTCTTTTTATAGCAATATAATATTCCACTGTATATGTGAGGTATGATCAAACAATATGGTGAATGTTTAAATTTTAAAAAATTATTACAGTAAAGGACACATTGCCATTAATCCCCCTCAAAATACTCCCCCCTCACTTCAAACACACTGATCCCATCATTCTTGCCACTTTCTGAAGCAGTTCTGGAAGTCCTCTTTCATGAGTGTCTTTAGATGCATTGTTGTGGCTGCCTTGATGTCTGGAAACATTTTGACTTTGGGGAATATCCAGAAGTCACACGGTGCCAGATCCAGTGAATAAAGTAGATAAGGACACACAGTAAAGTTTTTATTTGACAGAAATTGCCGTACACCAGAAGCGATGTGTGACACGGAGCACCATCATGCTGGAGAATGATTTACGGCACACTTTAAAACACACCTTCTCTCAACCATAGCTCACACCCGACTGACTGCATCAAACAAGGTGAAACTTCTCACACACTGTTACTCAGATTCGACACACTACTTCCCATATTGAAGATCCCTGCCTTTCCATTGGATAGCACTGGGCAGCAGCATTCACAGTATTTTGTCATCACAATGGAAAGGCTCCATTCACACATCGTTTCTGGTATTGCAATTTCTTCGATCAAATGAAAAAATTATGATGTGTCCTCATCCACCTTATTCACTGGATCTGGCACCGTGCGACTTTTAGCTCTTCCCCACAGTCAAAATGACCATGAAAGGTAAATGTTTTGAATCGATTAAGGACATCAAGGCAGCCACTACATCACAACTAAAGACATTCATGAAAGAGGACTTCCAGAACAGCTTCAGAAAGTGGCCAGAACAATGGGATTAAGTGTGTTTGAAGTGAGAGGAAGTATTTTGAGGAGTATTAATGGCAATGTGTCTTTTACTGTAATATATATATATTTTTTAATTTAAATAATTACCATATTTTTTTAATCACACCTCGAATATGCCCAATCTTCTCTATCCAATCATCTATTGATAAACACCTAACTTGCTTCCAATATCTTGGCTATTGTAAATAATGCTGCAATGAACATAGGGGTGCATATATCTTTTCGAATTAGTATTTTTGCTTCCTTCCGATAAATACCCAAAAGTAGAATTGCTGGGTCTTATGGTAGTTCTATTTTTAAATTTTTGAGGACCCTCCATACTGTTTTCCATAGTGGCTGCACCAATTTACAACACCACAACCAGTGCATGAGGGTTCCCTTTTGTCCACATCCTCCCCAATTCTTGTTATTAGTTGACTTTTTTTTAATTTGTTTTTTTCTTAATTTTTTTTCTGGGGGCAGTGTCACTGGCCCTCCTATGTGGGACCCAAACCGGAGCCGCTGGCCTCCCAAGCCAGCGCTCAACCACTGCGCCACTCGGCCGGCCCTTGTTGAATTTTTTTTTAAATTAATGTTTATTGGGGTGTCAGTGGTTAGTAAAGTTACATAGGTTTCAAGTGTACAATTCTGTAATACATCATCTATATATCACATTGTGTATTCACAACCTAGAGTCAGTTCTCCTTCCATCACCATATATTTGATCCTGCTTACCTTAATCTACTACCCCCTCCCTCTGATCCTCTGGTAACCACTAAACTATTGTCTATGTCTATCAGTTTTTGTTTCTTTGTTTCTTTGTCTTGTTCCTTTTTTGCTTTCAGTTTTATATCCTACATATCAGTAAAATCATATGGCTGTCAACTTTTTCTGTCTGACTTATTTCGCTTAGCATAATAATTTCAAGATCCATCCATGTTGTCGCAAGTGACACTATTTCAGCTTTTTATGGAAGAATAGTATTCCATTGTGTATATATACCACATCTTCTTCATACAATCATCTATCAAAGGGCACATTGGTTGTTTCCATGTTTTGGCCACCGTAAATAAAGCTGCAATGAACATCAGAGCACATGTATCTTTATGAATAAATGTTTTCAGATTTTTGGGGTAGATACCCAGGGGAGGGATTGCTGGGTCATATGGAAATTCTATTCTTAATTTTTTGAGGAACCTCCACACTGCCTTCCATAGTGGCTGCACCAATCTGCATTCCCACCAATGAGGGTTCCTTTTTCACCACAGCCTCTCCAGCATTTGTTATTATTTGTCTTAATGATGATAGTCATTCTAACTGGTGTGAGGTGATATTTCATTGTGGTTTTTATTTGCATTTCTCTGGTTATTGGTGATGTTGAGCATCTTTTCATATGTCTATTGGCCATCTGTATGACCTCGTTGGAGAAATGTCAATTCAGGTCCTCTGCCCATTTTTTTTAATTGGATTGTTTGTTTTTGTTGTTGTTGGGTTGTATGAGTTCCTTATATATTTTGGAATTAGCCTCTTATCGAAGGTGTTGTTTGCAAAAATATTCTCCCATTAGATTGGTTGCCTCTTTATTTTGTCAATGGTTTCTTTTGCTGTGCAGAAGCTTTTTAGTTTGATATAATCCCATTCATTTATTTTAGCTTTTACTTCCCTTGCCTTTGAGGTCAAATTCATAAAATCTTCTTTGAACCCAAAGTCCATAAATTTGGTACCTGTGTTTTCTTCTATGCAGTTTATTGTTTCAGGTCTTATGCTTAGGTTTTTAATCCATTTTGACAGATATTTCCAGATAACAATGCTTTTCCTTTTTCTCTTGTTAGAATGGAAACCTCTTTCCACTATGAAATCTTTAAATTGCATTCATGACGTCTTGGTATCCTTGGAATATACTTTTCTGTATAGAGACCAGTGATTATAAATCAAAACCATCAAATAGAATCAAATCCTCAGACAATAATTTCCTGGATAACTAACCTTGTGTATTTTAAGATGTCTTTGAATATGTAAAAATGCTCCTTTCCTAATCACACCTGCTTCAGGAAAGTCTCTCATACGATGGGTGAGAAAGAAACCATTGAAATGTGAGGGAAACATTTATATAATCCACTCTCTATATTGCCAAAAAATAAAGTAAATCTCATCCTAAATGTTTTAGAGTAATACTATCCAAGAGAACATTCTGCAGTGATACAAAGTTATATATCTGTGCTGCCCAGTACATACAAGAAGCCACCTGTGGCTATTGAGCATTTGAAATGTGGCTAATGTGCCTGAAGAACTGAATTTTTAATTTTATTCAATTTTAAATAGCCACATCAGTCTATTGGCTACCATACTGAACAGCATAGCAATAGATGAATATTAACATGGAGTCATGGGACAAGCTTCATGAGGTCCATGGAACTCCTTGAAATTGTGCACACAATTGTGTATGTTCATTTATTCTGTACAAAGGTGTCATCAAATTTTCAGAAGTAACTCTGACCCCAAAAGTTGTTAAGAAACACTCTAGCAGAAGCAGAAGTAGCTGTACCTGTTTGGGCTCTATATCTCCTGACAACATTGATGAAACTAGAAACATGACGATTTTTATTTTTGAGGGCAGTGTCACTGGCCCTCATATGTGGGACCCGAACTGGGGCCGCTGGATTCCCAAACCAGCGCTTAACCACCGCGCCACTCTGCCGGCCCAGAAACATGACAATTTTTTAAAAATTTTATGTCATAAGAAAACACACAAATTCCTCAGCAAAAAACAAACAAAGATGAATTCTTGAAGTTCAATTCAAGTAATGTATTATATATTTCTACAACCAACACATATTCCTCTTTAAAAAAAAACTCTGAGAAAATTGTAGATTGAAATGAAATTATAAGAAATAGAGATCCTTTATACCATTCACCCAGTTTCCCACAATGGAATCACCTTACATAAGTATAGTACAATATCACAACCAGGAGATTGACATCGATACAATCTACCCAACTTATCTGGATTTTACTAGTTTTACATGCACTAATTTGCATGTTCTATGCAATTTTATCACATGTGTAGGTTCATGTGACCACCACCACAGTCAAGATTCAGAACAGTTCCATCACCACAGGGCTCCCTCATGCTCTCTCACATTGCCCTTTTTTAGCAACACACACCTCCACTCCACACCCTTTTCTAAACTCTGGGCAACCACTAATCTGTTCTCCATTACTATGTTTTCATCTCAAAAATATTATATAAATAGAATTATAAATAGTATGTAACTTTTTTGTATTGGCTTTTTGCACTTAGTATAATTCTCTGGATTCATTCAGATTGTTTCATATATTCATAGTTCATTCCTTCTTATTTTTGAGTAGTATTCCATGGTATGGATGTATCACACTTTGTTCAACCATTCACCTATTTGGGTTATTTCCAGTTTGGGGCAATTATAAATGGAGCTGCTATGAACATTCATATATACAACTTTTTTAAAAAATTATTATTTATTTATTAATTTTTTTTTTAGCTGAGCCATCCTGCCACCTGTTGGCGGCTCAGCAGCAGCTCAGCTCGGGCTGGGCATCAAACTGCTGTTGCTCAGAGCTCAGCTCGCACTTATTAATTTACTTTTTACAACACAGTGCAATAGTTATACTTTTTACCCCTCAAAGTGACAACCCCTCTCCCCCAATCCACCGTCCCACTCCCCCCCATATTATACATATCTATTACGATTCCCTTGACTCCGCTCCCACACCGTACTTCACATCCCATGACTACATACATTCAATCACAGCTAACATACAATATTATACAACATCACATATACAGCTTTTAGTGAACAGAAATTTTCATTTATCTGAGATAAAGGCCCATGGCTAAGATTGCTGAGTCATATGGTAATTGCATGTTTAGTTTTATAAGAAACTGCCAGACTGTTTTCCAGATTTGCTGTACCATTTCACATTCCCACCAACAATGGATGTGTATGTGTGATCTACTTTCTCCACATTCTAACAATAATTTGGTGTTTTCTTTTTTTTTTCAATCTTTTTTTGGTAGGTATGCAGTGGTATCACATGATTTTAATTTGCATTTCCCTAATGGTTAATGATGTTGAACATCTTTTCTTGTGCTTATTTGCCATCTGTATATCCTCTGTGGTGAAATGTCTGTTTTTGTCCCAGAAAAAAAAATCTAAAGTAGGAATGAGTAATTTTTACATAGGAATTTGAGTATTATCACCAGATAATTTGGACTTACAAAAGAAAGAAATGTTGTTCAACTGGAATTGTTTATTGTCTATCTGCTGAAACAGAAGCCCTAACATTAATTCTTACTTACCCCAGTGAAGGTGTTTCTGTGGAGAACTAGGAAAATAAGACCCAGGATACCTTGACCATAGAGAGAATTGAGAAAATACAAATGAATGGGGAGATAAGTGAGCTATTGGCAGGTATGGGATTCGATCATTTCATGAATATGTTTTCTAGCAAGTACTGGTTGTACAGATATTGTATATCCTTGGTATGCTTTTGACATATTTAGATATCATTTGTTGCCTTGTTTTGAGAGTCACCTTTGTATACCCACTGGACAAAAAGCAGCCTCCTTCAGTTCAGGCAGGGCAGCAGAGTTACCAGCAGACAGAACTGTTATTCTCCTCCAAAAAGAGCTTGAACCAAAAACCTGAAATGACTGTCTACTGCCTAACAAATCAAGGCCAAACTCTTAAATACGTTATTCGAGGTCAACAAAGCCCTAACCTACATCTGCTGTCCTATCTCCCACTACTCCAACGCTTGTGCTCTAGCCAAACTGAAATAATGTTCTTCAAATCTTCTCTGCTCTTTCCTGACTGCGTTTTTGTTCCTGCTATCTCCTTTACTGAAACATTTTCCTTCATCATGTGTACCTAGCAAATCCCCAACTATCTCTCAAGGCCCTGCTCAGATGTTACTTTCTCCATTAAATCTTCCTTAACTCCTTGAGTCAGAAGCAAACATTCCTGCCACTATACTCACACAGGACTTTCTACCCCCTCACAATACCCATCTCTCTGACCTCTTTTTTGTTGAAATGTCATGCCAGCACAATATCATGGATGAATTTCAAACGCATTGCACTAAGTGAAAAAGTCAGGCACAAACAGCTACATATGGAATGATTCCATTTATATGACATTCTGGAAAAGGCAAAATTATAGGGACAGAACACAGATGAGGGGTTGCCAGGAGTTAAGAGTTGCGGGGGAGGGTTTTCCCATAAAAGCACAGCAAGAGGGAATTTGGGGGGTGATGAAACTTCTATATCTTGATTGTGGTGGTGGCTACATGACTTTATATGTTTGTCAAAACTAGAACCGTACACTAAAAAAGGTGATTTTTACTCTATGTAAATTATACCTTAAAAACAGTAAAAAAAAAAAAAATTCATGGGCCGGCCAAGTGGCGTGGTGGTTAAGCGCTGGCTTGGGAAGCCAGCGGCCCCAGTTTGGATCCCACGTATGAGGGCCAGTGACATTGCCCTCAAAAAAAAAAATTCATACCACCTAGCCAGCAAACTAGCCAATCTGTCGTCCAGTTCTTGCCATCCATTTACTTGCTCTTCAAACATACTCTAATATGCCAGGCTAAGAGCTTGGCCACAAAGAGAAAAATACATGATTCCTCCTCTCAAGTAACTCAGTCTCTGATGGAAGAGATTGCTACATAAGTAAATAAATACAGCATAGCATGGAAGATGCTATATATAATACATATATGTGTCAGATACAGTGAAGGCATAAAGGGGACAGTGGTCAGATGGACCTAGATTGTTGAGGGACTAGCCTTCCAAGTTTATTTTTATTTACTTCAATATACAATGAAAAGTGGTATAACCATACCTATGTTTTAGAAAATATAATGTGAAGAATAATTTGGAGTGGGGGAAAGACTATAAGCAAGGAGATTAGAAGGCTATTTACAACAGTCTAAGAGAAAATTAACATCACTTCTCTATTAGTAGACAATTCAGATTACAGTACACTTTCAATTAAAGTTTGTACTGCTGATAATCTAAATGTATATAGGCAAAAACAAAGAGAGGGCCCACAAAATCTGTCTTGATACAGTTTACCCCCAGTAGTCTGAGATACTTAATGGAGGGATCTTGTTGCATTCTTTTTTTTTAAAGATTTTATTGGGGAATTGGGGGAGTGGAACAACGCTGGGAAATCTGGGAAGGAGAACAGACAAGTTGCCGTCTTTTTGTTCTTCAGTCTAGTTGCGGAGGATGTTGCTTCACCGGCCCATGTTGGTATTGTCATTGAGCTCTTCCCGGATGAGGCAGATCAGTCGCCGGCCTCTGGATGTCGCTCACCGTGACTATTGGCAGCTCACGCTGGCTGCCAGCCACTCACTGTAGCCTATGGCAGCCCACTGCAGCAGAGGCTGCAGCCTACACCGTCGCCAGGGCTCCCACAGCCCAGCTCCAGGTGGAGCTGTTGTTAGCTGTAGAGGGCAGTGTCACTGGCCCTCATATGTGGGATCCAAACCGGGGCCGCTGGCATCCCAAAACCAGCTCTTAACCAATGTGCCACTTGGCCGGCCCTGCATTCATTTTTTTTTTATCTTCCCCAGCAACTATCATAAGACTCTGAAGACATTAGAAGCTCTCAAATGTTTATTATTCTAATGAATAAATTAGAGAATGGGTGAATTTTCTTTTAAAATAACTGAAACTCCAAAAAAGAAAATTATTATTCCTGTATGCACAATGATGCTTATCACTTACAATTTTGTATGCCAGACAGACCAGTAGGTCAAGGTTAGTAAAAGTGTTTTATACTTAAATTTATATACTAATTGCCATGACCAGGTGGGATTAGTCTGACACATTTTTGCCCCAGAAAGTTTGCTTGTTTTCTGCTTCTTCACTGCTACCAAACAACTTGCAGTGACAGCGGTAAGATTCTGTTAAAAAGAAAGCTGGATAACAGCTGGCATTATAAATCCACTTCCCAGTATACTACTTTTAAAGAATTGACTATTACCAGTCTGTATTGGAACTTGAAAACCTCTGCTAAAAATGCCATATGTGGGGCATAATTGAAAGCACTAATACAAGATAGCCTGCTTCCTGGAATGTTTGTGCTGAAAAGATTTCATCCTGCCTTGAATCCAGCAAAATAGAAGGTCCTAAAAGCAGCAGGGTACTGTGCCCGAAACACCATGTAGGGCCCAAACACATGCTCTTCTCAGGTCTCTAAACACCTCAAACATCACCATCGTAGCAAAATGAAGACATTTAATGAATTTGTAGGATCATTGAAGGTAAACTTGAAGAGCCTCTTCTTCAAATAAACAAGAGCTTCAGGATTTCAATTTCTGCTTTCTCTGTCTCTATCTCTCTTTTTTATCCACAAAAAGCAAACATTGCTGAGCCACCTCATTGCTTCTGGTAAAAGGCATTCTGTAGTTCCAGAGTTGACAACTTCCAGAATATTAAGTAGTCACTGACTTCTGACTCTGAACTAGTTTTCTATGAAGAATACTGATGCTATCTGCACCCAAATTTCCGCGGAAACAGTTTAGGAAAAATGTATGCTTAATGCATGCTAATTGGAAGATTATCAGCTAAGGGAGAAGTGATTTTATGAATTCCACAGTGTATTGTGGTTCAGTGGATCTGGACATGTTTTTCCTTTTGATGTTCCCATTAGTATTTTTGCTCATTAAAGTTCCTATACGTTACACTGCATGATTTGTGGTGAAGTCAAACTAAAGTAATTTTTGTAGTCATAAAATAACCTTTTCTTGAAGGCCTGCTTGTCCCTTGTGTATTTCCTGCAACCAACATAAACCATAACATCTAATTCTGTTGTGACAGAACTTAATTACTGTGTGAATCACAAGTGGTAGGCCAAACAATTTCATTTGTCTCAACTATGTGCTAGCACCTTGTCACTTATTGCCCAGATACTTGTTTACTCCGAGTTATTGATCAATTTTGAGCCCTGACCAGCTGCAGCTAATCCTAATGCATATAGTTGGCAGCTGTGGATTTGTGACTTTGCCCCTTGGAATACAAAGGCTGCCTTTGCCCACACTCAGGCATATTTTAGCTTCTAAAAGCAAGCGTTGGCCTCAGTAGGTGATTGTGATTATGTACTACAATCTAAGTATATTTATTCTTAAATTGCTTTTCAGAAGCCCCAGCTTCACTAGGAATGATCAAATCCAGTTCCTATTAAGAAAGAATCCCATTCTGTCTGTAGGTTAAAAAACACTTACTGTCCATGTGAATTTTTAAGCACTTAACTCCTCCCTAATTTAGTAAATTGATCCTATCCATGCCTGCCAGGCCCAGTCTCTTCTACAGCTCTTCTGTCATTTGTTGTAGGCAGTGGCAGGATTATAGATATTTATTTTACATATACTATTTAGTTTATTAGGCTTTAATCTAAAGGAACATTAAGTAGTTCAAATATATATATGCAATTTGTCATTGTTATTTTCCCTTTTTCTGTAGTGCAGAAAAAAGAAAGACAAACTTCCTCGGTGTCACATAACCAGTCAACAGCAAAGTTAAAAATAACCGACTGGAATGGGAGAGTTCTGTGGATCTAGTCTAATGAATAGTATGAATAAACTGAAAGCAAACCTGAATTATGTGGTCATATCGATAGGACACAATTCATTAAAAACATTTTTCTCTCCCAGTTTCCCCAAGTAATTGTTGTTGTTGTTTTTTTTAATTAACATATACATAAATCCCTTGCAGTCACAAATTTAATTCTTTGAAATCTTCATCTTACTAGAAACCTGAAAAGGAATAAGAGCAGACTGCATGAGACCAGATAAGTCTCCCAAATATTGGGTAGTCGGTAAAGTCATGACTTATTTCTTCTATGTTTTTCATTGCAAAAATGTGTCATGACTTTTCCCACAGCCCAATAGATTGTCCTGACACCACAGTTGAGGGTAAAAACCACTCATGTCCTTCATTCCCTCCAGCACCTCCCCTGCCCAACTTTTCCCTGAAGCCATTCCTGCCCCCATGCCTTGGGCACTTCCCGACTCTTATCCCTCTTTAGTAACCTGGGATCTCCTCAGTCATCTCCCCAAACTCAAGATAGCTAATCTGATCCCCCAGTAGCAATCAAGTCAACATAGTTTGGCTTAAATTTTCTGCATTGTCTTTCATCAACACATGTCCTTTTTGTACCCGTTTCCATCAGTGGACATAAAACACCCTTTGTGCACATAACACAGGCTCAGGCACTCTTCTCCACACACTCATGTGAGAGGCTGTGTACAACTGAAAATGTACATTTATAAATGATGATGAAGCACTTTATTAAATGTGCTCTCATAATCTGGCGCTCCTCAGCAGGAAATCAGGGCCCTCTGCTGAGGGGGTTCTCAGTGTGCTAAAATGTGTTACTGGATGTGGCTGAAAAACACTCATTCCACCTTGTAATAATACTCTCGCTATGTATGTGGAAAGAGTACAGCAGAGTGAAAATGGCATAGAAATTGGAGTCAAACACTCCCACGTAAATTCCACCTCTGCCACTTACAAGCTGTGTGACCTCTGGCAAGATGATTCACCTTCCTGAACCTCATTTTCCTCATCTGAAAAATGGGAATTACTGTATAATAGAATCGCATTACCTGTTATAAAAAATCAAATGATATAATTAATGCATGTGAAGTGTCTGGCACATAGTAAGTTCTCAATAAATATGTTTCCTTTCTACTTCTACTTTTGAAAGTACTGTTGTATAGAGTGGAAAGTGCTACAATGGGAAGAGTGTAATTTTGTACTAAGACAGAAATTCCAGTTCTGTCATTCAGTTACCTTGGGTGACCTCAATAAATTACTTACCCTGAGCCTCACTTTCTTCTTCTGTAAGATGTAGCATATAATACTTATGTCATAGGAATAAAGTACCTGGCCCATAGTAAGCTCTCAATGGTAGCCATTAATGTTACAGGTGTGAAAAGACTGTTATCAGTTTCAGATATAGCACACCTACTGTTGTGAAGCCGCTGTCTGAAATTCTTTTTTCTTTGAGTGCATGAAAGCTTTGTTTTAAAAAAAATCCTGTTTTCCAATGGTTGTATACCCAGTTGGGCTGACTGAGTTTTACCTGCGTTTACCAGTGATATATTATTTGAAAGTATGCTGCAGTATCACATTTTGTCTTTTTGTTTTGTTTTCTTCGGCTGCTCGCTGTCTCCAAACCCCCATCATTTTCTTCTTGCTCTCCATGGAGCAGCTGCCTAGGTTGGAAATTTATTGCTATCCCTTCCCCACACATGCTCTACATTTATATTGTCAAGCTGTGTAGTGACAGCATCACTTAGATGCCAGGACACTAGTTGTCCCAGATGGTGCTTTGCCATTTATTTGATGGTAGGATGCCAGATGTGATGTTTCACTATCATCCATCTCGGCACCTCTGCAGAAACTCTGTGTGATTGGAAACTTAATCGGCTGCAATGGTGCCCTGCTGTTTCTATGGGATGCTGCCCTGTTTATCAGTTCATCGTTAGATAGTGCACTGCTCAGGACAGCTTTCTGTTCAGTATTGCTGATATAAATATTTGGCAGGGTTAGTTTTTGTGGTAGGATTTGAGGAATTCAAAGGCTTCTGGCCCAAATATATCTCCCTCACTGGTCACAGCGCCCAAAACGGATACAAGAAACCTTTCACTTGAACTTTCTTTCTTTGGTGCAAGACAATGTTAACAAGCAAATGCACCTCTCCATAGGGAAGCTACTGAGTTATTATCAGCTATTAATACGTATAGTCAGAACTGCATTGGAATCCTGATTTGGTTGCTAGCTATATGATTGTAGGCAGGTTGCTAATTCTCTCTGAGCCAGTTTGCTCTTCTGAACATGGGGATAATAACGGATGGTTGTGAGAATTAAATGAGATAATGCATGTAAAGCACACAGTAGATGCTCAATGAACAGTAGCAGTTGTTAGCCTTAGGGACAGAAAAACCTGGGGGAATACATCTAGGACTAGTAAATTTGGTTTGAGGGTCAAGAATAAGGTGAGGTCTGGGACAAGGAAACTACTCAGACCCTGGTGTGGTGGAGATGGAGATGGACTTGGAAGAGATGGGTGGGAGGAAGGACTGAAGCAAAGTCAAACTACACTTACATGAACTTTCCAACAAGAAATGCGTTGTGCTACTCAGGATGTGATGCTTTGTGGGGTAGAAAGCTCTAACACTGGGAGTATTCAAGCTTAGGGTAGAAGCTGGCTACCTGTCAGGAAGACACTAGTCTACCCTAGGGCTTCTCAAACTTACGTGTGTGTACAAATCACCTGGGAATCCTGTTAAAATGCAGATCCTGATACAGGAGGCCTGGGGTGGGACCTGAGATTCTTCATTTCTCAGGAGCTCTCTGATGATGCTGATGCTCCCCATCAACAAACCTCATTCCTGGTAGCCAGGCTCTGTTGCAGTTTGAAAAGAAATAATGGTGAGACAGAGGGATACAGTTGGGGAAAGCTAGAGAGTTACCCGGATAAGTCTCCATAGCGTGGAAGGACTTTGATCCAGTCATGATCTACAGTCTGGTTCTTATCTTTGTAAGCTTTGAAATTTGATTGGTAGTATAACCAGAAACTGGGCTCCTGGGGATTGACTCACACTTAACCAAATTCACAGGAGACCAATATATAAGCCAGAATGCCAACTGATTAATTTATAATGAGAAGTATAACTGGACCAGATACTAGTGTTTGCCAATCAGTGCATTATCTCTCTGTAGGCATATTTACATGAGGATCTAAATGATAATAAGAAGGTTGCTTGGTAAGGATTAACTTGCAGCAAGGGGAGTTCATAGGATGATTTTAATGTTTCATGTCATCAAGGAGGTCTGATACCTCCATCTCCACTGTTGGACTAGACCTCGAGAATAGTGCTGGAGATGTTAGCCTCCTCATTAGTCACTGTGTCCTGTCTTGCCCTCATACAATCCAGAGATCTATTTAAGCCTAGGTCTGATCATATTCATTTGTTCCACAGAATTTAATATAAATTAACAATTTTAAACTCATCACTACACAAAGTTTAAGATACAAAGAAAAGTTGAAAAATAGTATAATGATCACCTATATACCCACGACCTGGATTCAACAATTATTATTTTGCCATGTGTGTGTATGTGCATGTGTGCATATGTTTATCGAGTCCACACTCTTTTTTTTATTTTTTATTTTTTTTTAGCTGAGCCATCCTGCCACCTGTTGGCAGCTCAACGGCAACTCAGCTCGGGCTGGCATCGAACCACCGTTGCTCAGAGCTCAGCTCGCAGTCTTGAGCGAACTCTTAACCAACTGAGCCACTCGGCCGGCCTGAGTCCACACTCTTTAACATAATTTTCTAAGCTCTTCATGTTTTGGCACAACCTACTTAACCAGCATTACTTCCCTTGGCTCCCCCTTTGCAACTTACATCCCAGCCATATCTAACTTCCACATGTTAGTTGCCGGTGTTCTCATGTAATACACTATTGCCTATGCCTGAATATCCTTATTCACTTTGCTTGATTAACTCTATTTATTCTTTTTTTTAAGAGGGCAGTGTCACTGGCCCTCATATGTGGGATCCGAACTGGGGCCGCTGGCATCCCAAGCCAGCTCTTAATCACCACGCCACTCGGCTGGCCCAACTCTATTTGTTCTGAAAGACTCAGCCACACCTATGTTGCCATAGCATCTTATGCTTTCCTCAGTCATAATATTTATTACATTGTACCCTTATCATCTGTTTACCTCTCTGACTTTCCTACTAAACTGTGAACTCATTGAGGGCAGGGACTGTTTCTTTTGTCTGTGTATACCCGTGTCTCTCTGGTGTCTTCTGCTTAGTAGGTGTTCCGTAATCAGAAAATCCAACTCCCCGAGAGTTCTACCTAGTAATGTCATAGGAACCTTAAAATCAACATATCTAAACTGAAGTCATCTCTCCCTCCTACCTGCTCTATACTGTTAAACCCTCCTCCTGATTGTCACCCAGCCTTCCAAGCCAAAAACAGAGCAATCCCTAACATTTTTTTCATCCTCCAAATAAGTCTTGTTGATTCTACCTCTAAAATGCACTCCCAGTCTGTCTACTTATCTTCATTTCCACCACCTGTCTAGTCCAGGCTACTGTCATCTCTCACCTGGATCACTGCCAACAACCTTCTATCTGAGCTCCCTGCTTCTACTCTTGTCCCCTCCAAACTACTATCCATAGAGAAGATATAATTATCTCTAAAATTCAGTTGATTATATATTACTCCCTACTTACACCCTGATTATATTACGCCTTGCTTTTGGATAAAGTCCAAACTCCCCAGCTTTACCCAAAGGACTCCCAAGAACTAAGACCTGTGGACTTCTACCTTTATCTCTTGTGCTCTGGGTTCCATCCAACCATTTTGTGTTTATAGAGCCTTGGAAAGCCTCTACTTGTTGTTACTCAACATGTTTAGTTTCATGCCTCAAGATATTTCCTTGTATTGTTCTCTGCCTAGAAAGGCTAACCCTCTCAAACTCAGCACAGGGGTAACCTTCTCTGGGAATCTTTTCCTTACTTCCCAGTCTGGGTTAGGTTCCTCTTCTCTCTTACCCACTATTGCCCTACGCATACCTCTGTGAGACCACTTGCACTATATACATATAGCACTCCAAACTGCAATCATCAGTTTGCTTCTTTGTTTCATTAAAGCTCATTTATGAGCTTTTTGAGAGCAGAGTTAATATTTTATTTGATTTTTTTTTACCCCAATGCTTAGCCTGTAGCTGATGTATAGTGGATGTGCAATAAATATTTAAGAAAAGAATGAATGAATGTTAATCAATGTCTCTCCAAACTTCATTTTGTAGGTACCTTATAAAAGATCTCTTTTCTTTTGAACACATTGTTTCTTCAAAGCACAATATAGTTGATTGTCATGTGGGAAATTTTAACTGAATTTTGAGAGCTCTTTACTAACAAATTCAGACAATTTCTGGAATTGTGCCATTTCATAGAGGTAGCTGATCCTACCCTTCTCTTTTCCCCTAGGTAATTTTTTGTTAGAGATTAACATCATCAGTAGTTCGGAGTGCCATGCTATTGGCCACATGTTCTCCCTTGACCTCTGAAGTCCCTTTCAATACCTAGGGTTCATGTTTCACAGAATTGCCCATTTATTTAGATTCTAGGTGCTCTTTGGTTATGGTGTTAATTTTCCACTGGGTTTCTCTCTAGCTATAAAAGCATCAAGTGCAGAATTGTCCCATGTTTAAACTTTAGGAATAATATTTATTAAGTAAATGTTGGGCCAGAAACTGAGGGGAGAGATTAATCAGTAATTTAACAAATGTTGGCCTGGATAAAGTAAATTATATTTCTCTGAACTGAAATAGTGGCTAAAGCTGAACATTCTGAACATCGTTTTCTTTGATTATTACCTCAATGTAATAGCTTTAAGATTATTAAGAAACATTGGGTCTCTGAACCTGTTTAATAATAGTATTTAACAGATATAATTTTTACATTCTACATAGCACTGTTTTAAGTGTATAAATTCATTTAATCATCTGAACAACTCTAAGAGGTAGATGCTATTATTATCCCCATTTTACAGAAGATGAGGAAACTGAGGCTCAGAGAAGTAATTTCCCCAATGTCAAAAGTTATCCATAACTGTCAGACACCAGGTGTATTAATTCAATTTAAACTAATGCATAGTTACTCATTACCTACTGAATGCAGTAACTGACAGTGCATAAAATTGTACATTTAAAGTAAAGAGAAAACAGGGCGGCCGAGTGGCGCGGTGGTTAAGCGCTGGCTTGGGAAGCCAGCGGCCCCGGTTCAGGTCCCACATATGAGGGTCAGTGACACTGCCCTCAAAAAAAAAAAAAAGAGAAATCATAATGCAATAGTGCCCTGAGTGAATCGTCAAGGTGAGTCAGGATCCTATTAGTTAGTGGGAAATGGCGAAAGATTATGTAGTTAAGGTCATGAATGGTGCAGACATATTCATTTGGATAAACCTGGTTTGTGGAAGATGAAAAGAGGCTGTTTTGAGGTGTTTGAAAACGGATTCTTTTTTTAAGACTAAAATTACTTTTACATAGAGGCCTCTGATGCAGTGTATTTAGTATGGGCTAAGAGTAAGACGGAAATACACAGGTATGAGGCTTCTTTGGAGCAGAAAAGTAGAAAGTTTATGCGCATTTTGTGCCCCTCTGCCCCCTGCCCCCAAACTCAATAAGGGGCCTGCCCCCAGCACCATGCACCTACCAAAATCCCTTGACTATAATTCAGACCCTTTGGATCTGTGCTTTTTTTCTTTTTAAAAAGATTTTCTTGGGGAATTGGGGGAGGGGAACTGGATTGGGAAATCGGGGAAGGGCAACAGACAAGTTGCTGTCCTTTTGTTCTTCAGTCTAGTTGCGGAGGACGTTGCTTCACTGGCCCATGTTGGCATCGTCATTGCGCTCTTCCTGGGTGAAGCAGATCGGTTCCGGCCTCTGGATGGTCGCTCACGGCGGCTATTGGCAGCTCACGCTGGCTGCCAGCCACTCACTGTAGCCTATGGCAGCCCACTGCAGCAGGGGTTGCGGCCTACACCGTCGCTGGGGCTCGCAGCCCAGCTCCAGGTGGAGCTGTTGTTAGCTGTAGAGGGCAGTGTGATTGATCCCATATGTGGGATCCGAACCCGGGCCGCTGGCATCCCAAGCCAGCTCTTAACCAATGCGCCACTCAGCCAGCCCGGATCTGTGTTTTTTATAAGTACTTTCACATTCTGGCACCTTAAGCCTGAAACGCTCTTTAGGCAAATGTTAGAATGAAAAATGAATTCTTACAATTCAAAACGAACTCGAATGCTACCAGCGTTCTTTTTTTATGTTCGCAGATTCTGTAGTTCTTCACCTGTACACTTTGCCTAAAGCCACGCGACACACCTGGCTGCACAGCTTCGGGTCCTACTCTAATGCCTGTCCATCCTGTTACCCTTTTAAGAGGCGGATCCCGCAGTGTCCTTTCCTCCCTCCCAGCCACCTCTACCCCCAGTCGGCTGGGCGGAGCTTCGTGCTCAAGACCCAGAGCCCGAAGCGGCCGCAGCAGCAGCGTAGAGGACTGGAGCCGCGAAGAGCTGCTTTTGCAGCAGTCTCTCTACGTGCCTCTGGGCTCGGACCTAGCTCGCAGCGCGCGTCAGTCTCTCCCCGCCCCCTCCCCACCTGGCGCGCACCTGGTCAAGGTCGGGGTCCTGCCGAGAGGGAGGAGAGCGAGTGCCTGGGGCCCTAGGGAACCACTGAGCGCGCGCGCCATGAGGCCATCGCCCGGGGCCAGGGTCTCCTGCCGCTGTCGCTACCGCTTTTCCCGACTGCTGGCGTGGTGCTTCCTGCTGGCTCTGAGTCCGCAAGCCCCCGGCTCCCGGGGAGCCGAAGCAGTGTGGACCGCGTACCTCAACGTGTCCTGGCGGGTTCCGCAAACCGGAGTGAACCGCACGGTGTGGGAGCTGAGCGAGGAGGGCGTGTACGGCCAGGATTCCCCGCTCCAGCCTGTGACTGGGGTCCTGGTACCGCCCGACGGGCCCGGGGCGCTCAACGCCTGTAACCCGCACACGAATTTCACTGTGCCCACGGTCCCAGGGGACTGGGGAAACACCGTGCGAGTCTCTTGGTTAGCCCTCATCCAGCGCGGAGGGGGCTGCACCTTTGCAGACAAGATCCATCTGGCCTACAAGAGAGGGGCGTCTGGAGCCGTCATCTTTAACTTCCCCGGGACCCGCAATGAGGTCATCCCCATGTCTCACCCGGGTGAGTGCAGCTACTAAATTGCGCTCCTTCAAGCCCCTGCCGAGGCCAGTTTTTCTTATTTTCCTCAGTGTTCTCCTCCTACTACCTCTTTGCTCTATAAGAAAACGAGTGCCCTTTCTGTGCCCACCAAGTGAGGCAGGGTCCTCTCTTCCCCGAGATTCACCCTGCGTTGGGGGTTGGGCGAAAAAAATCCTTTAGAATTTGCCTCTCTGGTGGAAAAGGGTAAGACAAACGGAGTGCTGCGGAGGCTGGCAAATCGAGAAGGTCTGTTGGGGATCTTTGCTTTGCCTTATCCTGGTGTTTCAAAAGGGTGCCTTGCATTGGATTAATTGGTGGTGGGCATTGGCTTTGAAATGACTGCGGAGAAGACAGCCTGGAAATCCCTTCCTCACTCTTTTCCTGTTTAACAGCCTCAGGCCTGAAGCAGATTTTCCCCTCGGCTTTCCTTGTTTTTCTCCATGTTTCCTAGTATCAGGTACAATATTCTGTTACTGTGCCCTGTTAACCTCATTGCAATTTTGGTGGAAACTTTGCTTTTAGCGCTTGGGCTCCTCTCTGCCCAGGGGTCTCAGGTCCCCAGCAATTGTTGGTATCAGTGCTTTTCTTTGCCTTTGAAAAATCTGATTTAAGGTTATTGAGTGACAAAAGATGTGATTAATGTTATTGAAAAAAGAAGAGGTTTATGCGGGAAGAAAGCAAAGGCCTAGACTTTGGAAAAGTAGTCCAAGTGTATCTTACATTTGTGGAGATGGTGTGGGTTCCAGTTTTTCCCTCTGCAGTTACCCTTCCAGAAACCTTCCCCCAATTGTGATTATGTATCCGTAGTATATGTATAGTGATCCTAAGTCCCAAGGGACAAACAAAACATTTTGGGAGAAAAAGGAAGAGACACATAATAGCAATGTATCACAGTTGTTGAGAGCTGGGCCTCAAGGCAGGCCCTGGAGAAATTCTCGCTCCATTGCTTACTAGTCCTGTGACCTTGGGCAACTTATTTGAAGTCTTTGGGTCTGTGTTCCCTCATTAATCAGATGGGAAAGAACTAACAATTACTCCCACAGGTTTGCCTTGAGGATGAAATGAAATAGTGCCTGTAAGGAGCTGAACACATTGTCCTCAGTAAAGATTAGCTGATAGTCACTGGAGAGGTGAATCTGCTTATTTAAGTACTTAGAGGGGTTTTTTGTTGTTGTTGTTGTTTGTCTGCCTGCCTTCCTTCCTTTCCTTTCTTTCCTTTCTTTCTTTCTCCAGTATGTGTAGCCCTGCCTAGAGAACACTTGCTTTGAGTGGCTGGGTGTCATAATGGAAAGAACACTAAACTAAGGAGATTTTAGGTTCTTCATTGCCTCTACCAGCTTTGTGACCTTGTACTAGGTATTCACTAGTCAAGTGATAGTATAGAGGTAGGAGGTGGAGGCCAAGTTGGCAGAGTGTGCTGAGATAAAAGTGAACTGGACGAACTCTAATATCACTTCCAGCTCTAAAATGCTGTGATTCTTTGATTTTATGTTGATTAAATGAGCAACTGTCTTGGTTGATAATTCATTGATTAGAATGAAATTTCTTTTCAAAGACTAATAAAAATGAAGAATAAGGACTTGATAAGTTTTTTGAGTTTTGTTTGTTTTATTTTGAGGGCAGTGTCACTGGCCCTCATATGTAGGACCCTAACCGGGGCCGCTGGTTTCCCAAGCCAGCGCTTAACCACCGGGCCACTCTGCTGGCCCAGGACTTGATAAGTTTTAAAGTCCTTACATTTCAATTGGCTACCTAAATGCAAGGGTTTGACTTTGTCTCCTCCAAAAGAGATTCATTTGCATGAATGATTTTTAATTGAGAACTCTTTAATTAGAGAGTTTCTATTTAGACTGCTTTCATCGTACTTCTGTTAAGGATAGAAGGTTAATATTTATCTGATAGTTTTAGGGGACAATAAAGTTAATTTGTGTTGAGCTCCTACTATATACACTTACTTATCACTCTCCATACATCTTACTTATACTTATTGAGACAGTATGGTATGCCAGGAAAAGCACAGACACTGTAGTCAAGAATGGGAATTAAATTCTGGATTTACCACACAACAACAGCTTTGTGTCCTTGGTCAGATTATTTAATTTACTCAGTCTTAGTTTCCCCATCTGTAAGGGAGAGATAATATTTACATTGCTGTGATTGTTATTTTATTGGAGTGACATTGGTTAGTAAAATTATATAGGTTTCAAGTGTGTTCACCACCCAGAGTCAGTTCTCCTTCCATCACCATATATTTGACCCCCTTTACCCTTTTCTACCATCCCTTCTACCCACTTACCCTCTGGTAACCACCCAACTATTGTCTGGGTCTACGAGTTTTTGTTTGTTTGTCTTGTTCCTTTGTTGCTTTCAGTTTTATACACAACATATGAGTGAAGTCATATGGTTCTTGACTTTTTCTGTCTGACTTATTTAGCTTAGCATAATAATCTCAAGATTCATCCATGTTGTCACAAATGGCACTATTTCATCATTTCTTATGGCAGAGTAGTATTTCGTTATGTATATATACCACATCTTCTTTATCCAGTCATCTATCAAAGGACACTTTGGTTGTTTCCATGTCTTTCCCACTGTGAATAATGCTGCAAAGAACATCGGGGTACATATATCTTTACAGATAAATGTTTTCAGATATTTTGGATAGATACCCAGAAGAGGGATTGCTGGGTCATATGGGAATTCTATTATTAATTTTCTTTAAGGAACCTCCATACTGTTTTCCATCGCAGCTGTACCAATTTACATTCCCACAAACTGTATGAGGGTTCCTTTTTCTCTGCATCCTCTCCAACACTAGTTATTGTCTTATTGATGATGGCCATTCTAACAGGTGTGAGATGATGTCTTGTTGTGATTTGGGTTTGCATTTCCCTGATAGCTAGTAAAGTTGAGCATTTTTCCATATATCTGTTGGCCGTTTGTATGTCTTCTGGGGAGAATTGTCTGTTCAGGTCCTCTGCCCATTATTTTTTTTTAAGAGGGCAGTGTCACTGGCCCTCATATGTGGGATCTGAACCAGGGCCACTGACTTCCCAGGCCAACACCCAACCACTGCACCACTCGGCCAGCCTTGCCCATTTTTTAATTGGATTGTTTTTTGTTGTTGTTGAGTTGTATGAGTTCTTTTTATATTTTGGATATTAACCCTTTATCGGAAGCATTGCTGGCAAATATCTTCTCCCATTCGGTTGGTTGCCTCTCTGTTTTGTTGATGGTGTCTTTTGCTGTGTAGAAGCTTTTTAGTTTGATATAGTAACATTCCTTTATTTTTGCTTTTCCTCCCCTTGCCTTTGAGGTCAAATTCATAAAATTCTCTCTGAACCCAAGGTCCATGAATTTAGTACCTATGCTTTCTTCTATGCAATTTATTGTTTCAGGTCCTATGTTTGTCTTTGATCCATTTTGAGTTAATTACATTGCTCTGATTATAAAGGATAACATATGTAAGCTACCTAGCAGATAATAAACACTCAGTTAAAGTTAGTTATGATAATAGGTTGATGCTAACAAGATGCAAAAGATTAACATACAAATATATGATTATACAACCATCAGTTTGAAGACATGAATACGCTGGGAATCTATCTAATCATTGCTGATTTGCTTCAGGATACTATTTAGAAATAAAGTCCTAAATATTCATCACTTAAACTACATTCAGAAAAATATTTTGGTTCTTTAAAAATGTATTTTATGTGAGATAATGATTATAACAAAGTTTACCATTAGACTAGCTTAAAAAGCTAGCTAGTTATTTCTCTCTTGAACTCCTGGAGAAACTACTTTTCAACACAGGAAAAATCACTTTGTGTTGTTGAATATTTGCTTGCAAAGTGCTGTATTGTTTGCTTTGCTCATCCCTGAAAGAAATCCTAGGGAATCTCTGTAGTCTCTGGTCAAAAATGACTTAACCAGGCCGGCTAAGTGGCATGGTGGTTGGGAGCTGGCTTGGGATGCCGGCGGCCCTGGTTTGGATCCCGCATGTGAGGGCCAGTGACACTGCCCTCAAAAAAAAAAATGACTTAACCTTGGATCCTAGTGCCAGAGATGTAGGACTGAGGTTTAAGTGATGATTAACTCTCTATATATTCCTATGAATTACACAAGGGCCACCAAATGTGGAAAAGCCAGTGCTGTCTTTGTTTACAAAATCTCCCTTCACCCACTCTCACAGGAGCCTGTGCTTGAACTGTTTGTCATTTGTTTGAGTTTGTGCTGAGCATCCACACTGTCACATATTACAGTCTGGTGACCATGAAGACCAATTTGTTGTAAGTCAACAGAACTAG
This sequence comes from Aselliscus stoliczkanus, assembly GCA_033961575.1. NCBI lineage: Eukaryota > Metazoa > Chordata > Mammalia > Chiroptera > Hipposideridae > Aselliscus > Aselliscus stoliczkanus. The sequence goes on along the minus strand of CM066737.1, from coordinate 53,820,599 downwards.
CTGATTTAGTTCTGATTTAGAACTGGTTTGGAACAGTTGCTTTAAAATTTTGATCAGAGAGAAACTCCACTATATAAGAGCAATCAATTAAAAAAAATGAGGCTTTTTTTTTGAGGGCAGTGTTACTGGCCCTCATATGTGGGACCTGAACCAGGGCCGCTGGCTTCCCAGGCCAGCGCTTAACCTCCGCACCACTCGGCCAGCCCAAGGCCGTTTTTATGTATACCAACATTTCACAAAAAGTAGTTGTAGCCTTGCATCAGCCCATGCAGTTTGTTTCTGTATAGTATTATTTTTGTTGCAGAGTACCCAGAAAATTATGATTCACACAAATAAATAATCACAAAAGATAGGTGTTTATTACCAGCTTATCTTGCAATCTTGGTATTTTTCAGTCAAATTGATTCAGAAAACTGGAATAAAATTAAGAGAACATTTTGGTTTCAAAGTTTAATCACTATTCATATGTCTTAACTACGAAAATCAGGTTAAGAAGCAGCCAAAGCTTAGAGTAAGCACTAAAGTCATCTAAAAGAATTGTCACAATGAGACGAGGTACATGTTTTTGTTATTGCGCAACTAACTGTTCTACTTTCACTGTACAGATGGGACTGAGCCTTGAGTACTGTCTAATTGAGCACAGCCCACAGTTCAAGTGGTGTAGGTAATTTGCTTGTACAATTTTCCTTGAGTCAATATGTGCAGGTATGAACTTATTGAAAGACCTTGTGGAGCTACAACCTTCATAATCCATGACACATTTACAAGAACTTGAAACTTATTCAAAAGGAAGGCAAGAAAAGCATTATTCCTCAAGGCTGTAAGAAAGTGACTGAACCAAGCAGTTAAGTTAATGATTGGGTGGTCTTCAATGGGCTACAGTCGGATATAGAAAACCATTGCTTCTATACATTATTGAAAGACAGTAGAGCATACTAAGAGATTAGGCTCTGTCACTTGGTATTTTTAAAATTTTAGACCAATTATTTTTACTTCTCTAAGTCTCAGTTTTCTCCTATGTAAGATGGGCATAATAAGGTTGCCTTATAAGGTCGCTGGGATTAAATGAGATAATCCAGATAAAATGTTTAAGAACATGCTTGGCATATGGGAAGCTACTATTGGGTTGTTAGAAAAGTCATGACGTATTTTTTCTGTTTTTCGTTGCAAAAATGCGTCATGACTATTCCGACAACCCAATGTATATGTTTATGACTGTTAAGATAGTTAAATGTATTTTAGAAAATGAAAATTGAATCACACATTCAATCTTATGTAGCACACAATTTGAATATTATAGTCTAGAGCAGGGGTTGGCAAACTGCGGCTCACAAGCCACATATAGCTCTTTGGGTACATTCCATCTCAAGTTTGCCGACCCCTGGAAGAGCCAATCCTGTCTCTCACAACAATTTAAAAATTATTCAAGAGCCATAAATATATTTTTACAAATAAGAAAAATTTAAAGTAATATTGTAAATGTAATATGAAGTAATATTTTACTTCATAGCCACATGTACGTACCCAAAGAGCCGCATGTGGCTCGCCAGCCACAGTTTGCCGACCCCTGGTCTAGAGTACTTCAAAGCCCACATTACCTGAAATCCTAAATTTAACTCTTTAGGAGTAGGGTGAATAGACTAAATTTCTTACAAGAAAAGGATCTTTTGACCCACGTGTGTTTGTCATTCTTTTCTCAAATAACTGCTTCTTCAATCTCCTGTCAATCTTCTTTCCATTCACAGAGGACTTTGGGATAGTATTTTACACTGATTTATCACCACCCAATGTCTTCTCAACCAATTGACATTAGTTTTTATTCTGTTTTTGTTGTTTTTATAGGATGTTGACTTTGTTGGGTTTTTTTGTTTTGTTTTGTTTTGTTTAGTTTTTTGTTTTTTGTTTTTAGCTGAGTCCTCCTGCTACCTGTTGGCAGCTCAACGGCAACTCAGCTTGGGCTGGCATCGAACTGCCGTTGCTCAGAGCTCAGCTTGCACTCTTGAGCGAGCTCTTAACCAACTGAGCCACTTGGCCGGCCTAGGATGTTGACTTTGAAAAAAATCTTTTTAGTAGAGTGAGAAGTTCAAAGAGAATAAGAAGATATTACGTGGTGATGATTTACCAAAGTAAAGTACCATTCCTAAATCCGTTTCTAGATACATCCTTTTTGATATCTCTGCAGTACTGTATTTGACACTGTTGATCACTCCTTTGAAACCCTCTCCCAAGCAGTCTCTTGCTTTTTTTGCCTCTCTTTTGTTTCATTTCTATTATTTTATTAATTTATTCGTCTAACACCTCTTTTTCCTTGAATTCAAACCTAGCCCCCCTCCAATAACTAACTACCACATCCAGTTGATTCTATCACTTTAAATCTTCTCACTTATGTCCCCTTCTCCCCTGCAACCATTACTACCATGCTTTCAGTTCCTATTTCTTCTCATGGAAACAAATGCTTAGCCTCCTAATTGGACTCCCTACTTCCAGTCATTACTTCCTTCCAGTTCTTCCTCATTGCCACTGAAACACAGCTCTCATCACATGTGCTTAAAAGCCCATTACTTTTAAATTTTAGTATTTCCCAGCATGGCATACAAGACACATAATGTAGTCCCAACCTACTTTTGTAACTTTATATACCTCTTCTCTCATGTTGATCCCTAAATATTCTCATCCTTTCCTTTTATCATTCCTTTGCTTGTACTTCTGCTTTTGCCAATGTACGCTTTTATTCCCTCTGCTGGTCAAAACTTAACCCATCTTTCAAAACCCAACACAAATGCCTACTTATCTTTGAAGTATTTCTCAATCCCTTCTTTTCCTCCTACCACCACAGCCCACATCAAAACCAAAATAATCTCTGCTTCCTTCTCATTTCATGTCTTACAGTACTTTCTGCATTTTGCTAGTAGTCATTTGCTTATATATTTTACCTTCCTGCTGGATCGTAATCAATTTAATATTTTGTTGATTTTCATATTCCCCATAGGAAACTTTTTTACTCTATGTGCTCTGGAAATGCTTCTTGAGTTGCTTTAAATACTCAAGAATGCCAGAGGGTCTTAAGATTCACTAGAAAAGTATCTAATTGAAGGGGATCAACTTGACTGAAAAATACCCAGAGATTGCAAGATAAGCTGTTAATAAACACCTATCCTTTGTGATTATTTAATTGTGTGAATCATAATTTTCTTTATACTTCTAATCAGTAAAAATTCAGTTATTTAAAAAATATCAGGGCCGGCCAAGTGGTGCGGTGGTTAAGAACTGGCTTGGGACCCCAGCAGCCCCACTTCAGATCCCGCACATAAGAGCCAGTGACACTGCCCTCTAAAAAAAAAAATGAAAATAGGGTGGGCCGAGTGGCTGGCTTGTTAAGATTGGCATGGGAGCATGAGATCTGAGCAGCAGGGCCCCGGTTTAGATCCCACGTGGGCCAGTGATGCTGTGCCCTCTACAGCTAAGATGATGAACAACAGCTCCACCTGGAGCTGGGCTGCATTGAGTGGCCGGTGATAGAGTAGGCTGCAGTGGGGCTGCAGTGGGCTGCCATGAGCTACCATGAGTGGCTGGCAGCCAGCGTGAGCACCTGCCTTGAGCCACCATGAGAGACCATCCAATGGTCGGTGACCAATCTGCCTCAGCCCGGTAGAGTGCAATGATCACAATACCAACATGGGCCAGTGAAGCGCTGTCCTCCACAGCTAGACTGAAGAGCAAAAGGACAGCAGCTTGTCTGTTCCCTTTCCCTGATTCCCCAATGTTGTCCCCCTCCACCAATTCCCCAATAAAATCTTTAAAAAAAATCTTTCAATTGAATTACTTATTTTAAAAATGAACATTTCCCTTGAAGTGATATTTAGCTAAACAGAACTCTACCAGTTGATGGTATCCACAAGAAACTGCCAAATTCGGATAGGTGCTGTACTACTTCTTTTCCTCTTAGGACACATTTTGTGACCCACTTTTGTATCCTTTTCCTCTGTCTTTCAAAACTTGATTAATTCTATCTTAGATAATTTTATACACACACACACACACATCTCTTTAGAGCCCCATCTTCCTTTTCAAAAAATTTTGCGTTTCCGTCTATATGATTCCACTACTTTCGAAGTGAAATTACATTATAACAAACCAGTGCTCTCAGTATCTAATGTGTCCGTAACTCCCACAATCTCCGGAAAAACCTCCCATCAATCATGTAATCCTCCTGATTAATAAGCATTTTTCTTATGTACCAGTATTTAAGACAAATTTTAAGTGCTTTTGTTTTGCTTTAGGTATTTCAATGATACTGTTTTCTGCAAAGTTTTATTACAAATATGGGTAAAACAATAATTCATATTTGCTTTGCAGAGTTTAGTCCTCAAAGCATTCCATATGCAATAGTCTATGGACTCATTTGGAAACCCAAACACTGTTTAGCAACATTACTATGGGAAAATATGTTGTCTGATTCTAAACAACTGACTTACAAATGAATATTTGAAACACAACCCATTAGTGTTTCTATTGTGGTTATTGTTCATAATGATAGTCTATGAAATAGAGTTTATTACAGTTGACCCTTGAACAACATGGGTTTGAACCACACGGGTCCACTTATACACAGATTTTATTCAATAAATACCACTATACAGTGGACCCTCCATAACCCCAGATAGTGCATCTGCAGATTCAACCAACTGTGGACCAAAAACAGTATTTTGGATCTGAAGTTGGGAATTTGCAGATACTGAGGGTGAACTATATGCATTCTTCTATGCCATTTTATATAAGGGACTTGAGCATGCCCCATTTTACATACGGGGTGTCCTCAAACCAATCTCCTGCAGATACAGAGGAACGAGTGTAGTTAAGTTTTGAGGGAATTAAAACTTACACACAGATTTTTGACTGTGTGTAGTAGAGAGGAGGTCAGCACCCCTAACCCCTGTTGTTCAAAGGTCAACTGTGTATTCTTCCCAATCATGCTGGTTTAGAGAGTTTTCTCTAATATTCAGTTTCTTTGTAATGTTGATCAAAGCTCTCCCTCTTCTTTTCCTTGCGTTTCACCTTATGGACTCTGCATTTTGTTTTCTTAACCTATGACGATCTGAGAAGAAGTTGGCTTATTTTAATAGCACTTGTAATGTTCCTAAAAGTTTTAAGAACATAACTTTGACTTGTGGGCTAGTTAGCCATTAAGAGATTTCCAAGTTGGTACATCCTTTCTCATTAGAGAATTTCAACAGTAATTTAGATGATGGCTAAAAAAGTATGGTTATATTGAGTGAGGTTTTCATTTATAGACTACAAACAACCTATGTTTAATGCAGTTCCAAAATACTGAGTTGTAGGGTATTTCGAATTATTGTTTTCCACCGCCACCATTTCATTTTGGCAAGAGGATGTGTAAGACAGACTGAAACTGGCCAGTGTAAAAGCACCAGTCATCTCCCTTGCCTTAGCCCCCATCCTTTTTGTTTGCTTGTGTCTGCTTGATGCCTTTTGGTGGAGCTGGCAAACAAAACAAGGAAATTGACTTATCTTGAGTGATGTAATTAAAGGTTAACAGATTATACTTTGACGGTAAGGAAAGCTACATGATTGCTCTATTTTTATTTTGATCTATTGTACCGAAGATGAATGTATTCCATTTGAAATTAGGAGACAGCATATTACAATGGAAGGATGGGTGTCCTTGAGTCAGACTGTTTGGCTTCAATTTCAACCCTACCAATTAATAAATATGTGATCCTGGGCAAGTTGTTAACCTGGACTTCATTTATCTTGTTCATAAAAGGGAGGATAATAATGCGCATTTTCTATGATGTTGTAAAAAAGTGTTTGATACATAGTGGGCATTTAGTAAATGTTAGTTCTGTTGAACCTTTTGCTAGCAATTTTATTACTATATATAATATTTCTCTTTTGGTTATTACGCTGTTCATTACCATATTTTGAAATATGTAATTGTTCTACATACAGAAGCAGAAAAAAAACTGTGATATCCAAATTGCTATTTCTCTCGGCAGTTTCTGAGAAATGAAGAGAGAAATCACATAATCAAGAAACTGAAACAATTATCTTGTCCTCTTTCTCCACTGTGTATTTCTGTTCTAAGCAGAAGCAAGACCTTAAAATCAAGATGTTAAAGTCCAACAATAGAAATGTCTATGGACCTTTCGATAGCACAATGGTGAAATGAGGGGACTTAGGAGATGGATTTTGACTTGAATCCCAATATATCATGTGAAGTTAGCCAAATTAACCTTCTTATAACTGTTTTTTTTTATCTGTACACTGGGGGATGATAAATGTACCTACCTCATAGGATTATTGTGAAGGAAAATTAGGTAATTCGTGAAGCGCCTAGTACACAGCCTCGTTCATTAAAGGATAGCTTAACCACCTCATCACCCTCATCTATAGGCATGTCTTGGAGATTAGCAATGCATGTCACTGCAGGGCTTCTCAGAGCCTCTGATATGCTAAAGAAAGAAACACTGTTTAACTTTATTCAATGCATTATTTTCTAAACTTCTTGATCTATAGAACCTTTTCTCTCAAAATACTTAACATCCGAAATATAATATGGAAAACTCTGATGGTCATGCACTTGATAACTTCTCTTTCTTTCTCTTTCTCTCTCTCTCTCTCTCTCTCTCTCTCTCTCTCTCTCTCTCTCTCTCGCTCTCTCTCGCTCTCTCTCTCTCGCTCTCTCTCTCATTTTATTACACTAGCATCATATTTTAACTGTATCAAAGTTTCATCAATGTCAAGGAGTGACTAAGCCAGTTATTTCACTATGATAAGAACAGAATGTTTTCAACTGTGGTAACCAATATTTTAGTTATATTTCTTTGTACTAATATGGTACATTTATATCAGGTTAATCTGACTTCAAAGTGTAGTGCTACAAACTAGGTTTATTGTTCTTATTTGCTTTCAGAAACAACTTACTATGAAAGGATAAAAACACAAGTGAGACAGATTCATGTATGTTTTTATAATTAGTATATGGGCTTTAGTACAGAGCTTTTGTAATACTTCATATAGGAGGAAATTTAATCTTTTCAGTTAGTAGAATGTTCTTATTTATGAATTTTTTATACTAAATGATACCAAAATTTCTGCAGAGGCATATCAAATTCTCTTTTTTCAATAATAGAGATACCTAATATATAGAATACTAATTGAACTTCTGTAACTTTTGCAGCCTTAGGTTCTTGTAGCCAGGTCAAAATGAATACTCTATCTCAACATAATGCTCTTCCTAATTTTAATGATTGATGCAATTTCCAACCTAATTCCCCTATTAGAAACTATACCTGAAGAGAATGTACACAGAAAGAGGTTCCAATTTCAACCAAAGTTTGAACACCCCTTTATGCCCAACACTGTGCTGGATCTTGTGGTAGGAGGAAAAGAGTGAGCAGGAGGTAGCTAAAGATAAACAATGACATGGTCCATTCCTTCCAGGAAGCTCGTATTTTCAGGCTCTATTGCATTTTTTTTTTGGCTAATAATGATATTTTACTCTGGCGCTCAAATATAAATTTATGTAGGGCTTTTTTGTCCACAAAAATGGCCCTCTCTAGAGTTCAACAGTATTTAAGGTACAGAGTGCATTTCTGTCCCTTCCATACATTCTTGTGCTGGATTTACCTGGTCTGAAAGGTGGAGGGTAAAATGGCAAGTGGTGGAGCCCATGTCCCAATTTCATTGTAAGTCTAGGCCCTGGCTTGGTTTTGTGCTCATATTTTCCCCCTGGATACAGCAACAATTTATTCAGTGGAATTCTCCTTCCTCAGATCTCACATTGCAGGAAAACATGACCAGTTTATACAAGGACAAAGGATCACCATAATATCTTTTATTAATTTTGTTTTTTTTTTATTATTTTTACACCATAGTTTCTAATGTTCATGTGTATAAGTTTTCTTTCCCTGAGACCCCTAAATCTCCTGTTTATCCTTTTGTACTGTGCGACAAATATCTGTCTGTTTTTAAGCTTTTGGGTGCATATTGTTAGTCAGTGGTGGCTCCACCTTGCACCAGCAAACATTCTTATCAGATTCTGAACAGCTCTGGATATTGCACAATTTATTGTCCCAAAGGATTGAATACATTAATGCTGTGGAGTTAACTTATTAGCATTCCTCCAGAAAACATTAATAAATCCCAACAACAAATGTTGAATTTCGTTTGTACAAACCTTACTAACCCCAAATAAAAATTATAATAGAAAACTTTAGCATAAAAAATTTAATATAATTACAGGATACCTGATTAATTAAATAACATACGTAATACAATTTCTGCATGGTCTTGCAATAGTACATCTTTCTGTTTTCCTTTCTTTAATATCACCACAAATTTAAGGTTGTGTAGACAGCCTGTCCAACTGCTTTAGCACTGCTCTTTTATGTCGTCTGAATCTCCTCCTAAGTGCCCAAACCACCATTCTCCTATTGAACCAAAATGACTAGCTTCTAACTTGAGCTTAGGGCTAAAATGACATCTGTCTTAGCTCCTGAATTTAAGTGAGAAACTGAGGTGTAGTCAAGCCCCATTTGGAGAGAGATTATTGCCACCATTAGTGCTGCTCTGGTAGTATGGTAATTTCAATTGGATCAGCACTGTGGTGGTATGCATCACACTAAACCCAAGGCCTATAAAGTAGGATTAGTGTTTAACTTTTTATCTGTGTATATGCGTATATGATACATCCTTGCTGTAAGCAGACATGACCTCTCAAGGTATGCCATCTTTGAATGTAGGGAGGAGGTGTACCTTAGACTCTGTTCATCATAAAGATAATTATCATTAAGGATGAATTTGTTTTCAGATCGAATCATGATTCAAATTATCACTAAATATAGCATACTTAAAATTGCATTCATCAGACATTTATTTGACATGTGTTATGTACCAGGCACTCCACTAGACATAGATACAGTGATGAAAGACCTAGTCCCTTACCTAAAGGAGTTAATAGTTTAGTGAAACTCAAGTAAACCAGATAACTTCAAGGGAAGTCTGCACTAGAAAGTGTAAAAGCTGAATGTTTATCCCACATGGGCCAGGATCATATAAAAAGAGGTTGAACTTGATTCTATAGGTGAAATGGAGCTCTTTAAGGGCCTCTAGCAAATTAATAATAGGAATATTTTTCCCTTTTAGAAAAACTTATCTGGTAGTCATGAGGGGAATGAATTGGAGGGCTAAGACTGATGGCTTGGAGACCAGTTAGGAGGTGTAGTTATTAGTGATTTAGATGAGAAACAGTGGTAACAGTGGAGTTGTATTATAACAGGAAGGCAATGGGCCTGGTTCTGATATGGCTAATTTTCAAACTTATCTATGTGTAGTACTTACTGATAAAAACAAAATAATTCTATTGGCAGAGATTTTCTATGCAGGGTAAAGGATTGCCACTGATCTGGTCAGAATGGCTGGACCGCTATCTTAGAGTTCCTTGACAATAACATCAGTCAAACTATAATCAAACTCCAGCCCAATATTTCTAAAAGTATAGGCCATAGATGACATGCAGCCAAAAAAACCATGGAATTTGTTAAACTGCAGATTCTCCAACCCAGCCCCAAACATAGTGAATCAGGGAATGGGGTCCTGGGAGTTCATTGTTTTAACAAGTTTCCCAGGTTATTCTCATGCATAATCAAGTTTGGGGATCATCAGTGTAGCCCAACAGTTTTCAAAATATGATCTGGGCTCACTGGTCCCAGGGACTCTTTAAAGGGTCCATGAGATCAAAATTATTTTTGTAATATGTAGACATTTTTTGTCATATTCACTGTATTAACATTTACACAGAGGGTGTAAAAGCAGTGGACAGAACAACTGCTGGCACCTTAGCACAAATTAAGACAGGCACCAAACTTTATTGTATACTAGGCCTCCATGCATTTATAGTAAAAAGAAAATGTCAGTTCACTAGAATATCCTTGATGAATCAGTAAGAATATTATTATCCTACTATTTATCCTACCCTGTCATACACAACATTTTTGTATATTCTTTGTGATAAATTGGGAAGTAGGCATAAAGCACTTCTGGAAAAGACCAAAGCATGATGGTTGGCTGAAGGAAACTCACTTGTATTACTGAGTTGTGAGCTGAACTAGCTGCTTTCTTCAGACATCTCTTCTTCAACTTGAAAGAACTACTGACAAACAGTGGCTGTTTAGACTTCCATATTTGGAAGACATTTTCTCAAAAATGAACTAAGTGAGCCTGTCCTTTCAAAGAAAACAAATGGCATTGTTTGTTACTAATGATAAAATTTAAGTGTTCGAGCAAAAAAATTAGAACCTTAGAAAACTTATCCACCATGGGAGCTTGACAACTGCCTAATACTTAGACTTTTCTGATGAAATCTATGGTGATACAGTATCAAAAAATAACTGATTTTTTGATATTGTATTATCTTTTTATTTTTTATTATTTATTTATTTTTATAATTCTTTTATTGTGAAATACACATTTTTTTAAATTAGTTTCAGGTGTACAACACAGTGCAATAGTTATAATTTTTACCTCTCAAAGTGAGAACCCCCCTCCCCCAGTTTGCCCCCCCACTCCCCACCATCTCATACATATCTATTAAAATTCCCTTGACTCCCTTCCACAGTATACTCCATATCCCATGGCTATCTACATACTCAATTATAGTTGGCATACAATATTATACAACATCAGCTTCAGGTGTACAGTGCAGTGATCAAGCCTCTACTCCATCCATGAAATGGTCTCCCTAACAAGACATGTGACCATCTGACACACCACAAAATTTTTGCAATATTATTATATTCCCTGACTGTATTTCATATCCCTGTGGCAATATTGTAGTTGCCTATTTATGCTGTCTAATCCCTTCCCCTTCTCCCTTATCCCCACCCCTCTCCCAACTAGGAACCCTCAGTTTTTCCTCTATATCTATGAGTCTGTTTCTGTTTAATTTCCGCGTTCATTCAGTTTTTCAGATTCCACATATAAGTGAGATCATATGGTATTTGTCTTTCTCTGCCTGACTTATTTCACTTAACATAATAGTCTCTTCACAACATTATCATTTACATTCCCAGAACTGCCCCCCATATCCTTGCGGCAACATTGTAGTCACCCACCTACACTGTCCAAAACCTTCCCCCTTTCCCTCATCCCCACCCCCTGCCAGTCAGCAACCATCAGTTTTTCCTTTATATCTGCTTGATATGATTTCAATCTTCTTAAATTTACTGAGACTTATTTTGTGGCCTAACATGTGGTCTATCTTGGAAAATGTCCCATGTGCACTTGAGAAGACTGTATATTCTGTTGTTTCAGGGTGAAATGCTCTAAAAATTTCCATGAAGTCCAGCTAGTCTAAAGCGTCATTTAAGGCCATTCCTTCCATATTGATTATCTGTCTAGAGGATCTGTCCATTGGTGACAATGGGGTGTTGAAGTCCCCTACTACGATAATGTTACTGTTGATCTCTGTCTTTATGTCTGTCAAAATCTGTTATATATAATTAGGAGCTCCTGTGTTGGGTACATAGATGTTTATTAGGGTTATAGTGCCCTTCTTTGTCTTTTATAGTAGTCTTCATTTTAAAGTCTATTTTGTCCAAAATAAGTACTGCTACTCCAGCTTTTTTTTCTCATTTCCATCTGCATGAAATATCTTATTCCATCTGTAAACAACATATACTTGGGTCCTATTTTCTTATCCACTCAGCCACTCTCTGTCTTTTGATTGGAGCATTTCGCCCATTCACATTTAAAATGATTATTGATAGGTGCATATGTATTGCCAGTTTGTTATTTGTATTCCTGGTCTTCCTATGTTAGCTTGTTTACACCTTTCTTCTGTTTAAGAAAAGCCCTTTTAACATTTCTTGAAATACTGGCGTGGTGATAATGAATTCCTTAAGCTTATTCTTTTCCAAGAAGCTCTTTATTTCTCCTTCAATTTTAAGTGATAGCCATGCTGGGTAGAGCAATCTTGGTTGTAGGCCTTTATTTTGTGTCACTTAGAATATCTCCTGCCACTCCATTCTGGCCTGCAGAGTTTCTGTAGACAACTCCGCTGTTAGTTTAATAGAAGTTCCTTTGTATGTAACCTGCTCTCTTTCTCCTGCTGCTTTTAGGATTTTGTCTCTATCTTTAACCTTTGACATTTTAACTCTGATGTGTCTTGGTGTGGACCTGTTTGGGTTCAGCTTGTTTGGAACCCTCTGCACTTCCTGGGCATGTATGTTGATTTCATTCACCATGGTAGGGAAATTTTCAGTCATTATTTTTTCAAATACATTCTCGACCCCTTGCTTCTTCTCTTCTCCTTCTGGTATTCCTATGAGTCGAAGGTGGTTGTGCTTCATGTTGTCCCATAGGGCTGTTAAAATACTTTCATTGTTTTTCATTCTTTTGTCTTTTTGTTGTTCCAACTGGGTGATTTCTGCTATTTTGTCTTCCAAATTGCTGATACGATTTTCTGCTTCATCTACTCTTCCTTCCGGTGATTCCTTCAAGTGTGTTCTTCCTTTCAGTTATTGTATTCTTTAGTTCTAACTGCTTGTTTTCTATGATTTCTCTATCCTTCCTTATGCCCTCACTAAGTTTGTTAAACATTCTTATCATCAGTGTTCTAAACTCTGTCTCTGAAAGGTTGGATGCCTCTGTTTCATTTAGTTCCATTTTTAGAGGTTTCTTCTGATCTTTTACTTCTGACATGTTTCTTTGTTTCCTCATTCTGGCTGTCGCTCTGGGATTGCTTTGATGTATTAGATAGATCACCAGGAGAGCTCCGGCTGGGTCATGCAGGTACACAGCTCATGGCCCAACATTCCCAGGAAAACTTTCAGTCTCAGCCTGTCCCAATCAGCTGCTCACAGATCAGGCTGAGCAGCCCGATAACCAACCACCAGCCTGGCAACTCTGCACGTGCAGTCTAGAGAGTGGGGACCCGAGGTGGCTCACTCACTCCCACGTCTCAGTGAGCAGCCTGTTGGAGCTGGAGTGCACCTGCCCAGCATTTCTCTGGCAACGCAGTATAAGCAGGGCGGAGGGTAGGGATCCAAGGCCGCATGCGCATGCACACACACACGCACTTCTGCACCAATTCCACCAGACCAATGAGGTCCCGGACTTGACCTTCTGTGGGAGGGCCCAACCCTGACAAAATGGCGCTCTCCTTACACCACTCGCGTGTAAGCTCCACACGAAGGGAACAATAGCCCCAAAACCTCCAGCCTTTGCACCAAAGGTGCTCAGTTCAGTCCGTCCCCACAGGCTCCTGAGCCCGGCTCACTCAGCTACTCCCTCCACCTGGAACCGGGTGAGTGCTCACCGGCAAGTGAGCCCATGCACCGGCCCCACTGATTCTCTAGCTGCTCTTTGCCTCACCAAGCCGAGCAAAGAGAGTCCTCACTAATTTACTGCCAGCTATCTTGGAACTCCTCTTCCAGGCAAAGGAACTCTGGGCTGGTGAGCTTGGTGTGCAGCCGGAGGGTCTCTCCCCCAATCAGAGAAGCCTCCCTACAGCTGGGGTTTCCCTCACGGGGTTCGCCCTCTCTTGTCTCCGCCCCTCCTACCAGACTTAACATGGCCTCCTCTTTAAGTTCTTCGTTTAGAGGTTCTGTTCATCTAGTGTTCCGGGGACTTCCGGGGTTGAATGTATAAATTATTTGTAATTTTGGTGTGATGCTGGAAGGCCGTTAGCACAGCATCTGTCTATTCTGCCATTTTACCAGAAGTTCTGTCGATATTGTATTACTTTGAAATGAGTCACCATTTCTGAGATCTTCATAACTCAGTGAACCAATACTTTCCAAATGACCAATGTGTAATACTGCAAAATCATGCATAGATAGAGGATCCATTTAATATACAAGATAGATCAATGGATTTTCATTTAACACATTTTGTTGATGTGGTTTCAAATTCTACTTGCACCTAACATTTAAGAAACTGGAACTATCACTTGTTTGGTTTTGGTATAGTATCAAAGAAGAATATCTACAATTTTTTGACATTGTTTGAAAAAACACTCCTCATTTTTCTAATTACATATCTGTGTAAGTACAGATTTCCTTCCTATATTTCAATTAGAAGAACAAACCACAATAGATCTAATGCAGAATCAGATATTAGGTATTATAAATAACCTAGAGATGATTTAAAGTCTGACATTAAAGAGGTTTGTGCAAATGACAATGCCACCTTTCTTATTACATTTTTTTGGGGGAAAATATAATTATTTTTAACTAAAAATATGTTAATTACATTAACATGTATTCATGACTGTTACTTAAAATGAATGAATAAATAGTTTAAAAATTCCTCAGTGTTGGTCCAGTTGCTTCTGAGATGTACACGGCTGAAGACGCAGTTTTGTAGCAGTTGAGTAATGCTGGTTAGCTGTTAAGGTGGCATGTTGCAGTGCAGAGTGCTTGGCTGTTTCCTGTTTTCTCCTGGTTGCCCCTGTGTAAAAATGCCTTGTCGTGCAGAAACAAATGGCTGTCCAGTTTATTAAAATGCCTGACAACTGCACTGTCACCCGGGCCTTGCATATAAATAATGGAGCATACAGTGAGCACATCTAGCTGATGATAAATACACTTTTTTTTCCTACCCCCCAAATGGTAAAAATGATCATCATGTATGAACTTAAAACATGAAAAATGTTTAAGGAAGCAAATGGTTTATCTTTTAACATGGTGTATCTTTTTGTTCATATTCTGTACAATAACCATTGTTTCTATAGTTTAATTATAACGTTTTCTTGGTGTTAGCTTTTCTCAGACTATATCTTGGTCTTTTTTACTTTATTTGAAAGACTGTGCAATTTTCTTATGAGTGTTACTGATTGTATAGTATGAAAGTGAAATATTTGGCTGACTTTTAAAGTGTCAATGCCAGTTCAGCACCCACTATCCCTAAAGTCAATGCTCTAAGGTAGCCCTTTCTTGAGATTGTGGGTACCCCCTTCTCATAACCTAATTTATGCCCTATTTTAATGACTTAGGAACAATCTGAATCTTTTTTTTTGAGGGCAGTGTCACTGGCCCTTATATGTGGGACCCAAACTGGGGCTGCCGGCGTCCCAAGCCAGCGCCTAACCACCGCACCACTCGGCCGGCCCTCTGAGTCTTTTTCTTAATAGGTTTTTTTAAATTTTTGTTTTCATGGTTATGTAACCCATTGAGTGTTGTCTAGGTGGCCCATCACAATCAAAGGCCAACATCTGACCATCTTCAGATCCACAGCTTGTACTCAAGAAGCTGAAGTGGTCTGAGTTGTAGTTAGCGTGCCAGGTTTCTAATCAGTATTGACATTGTCCCAAAACAGCTTGTAGGTGTAATTCAGAGACTGTCATTTGCAAAGGAGATGACCAGCATTTCAACAGTATATCTTCCAGAAAGGGCAGATTCTGCTATATCTTTGTCTGCATCAAAAGACTCCAGAGGAATGTGGATACATTTCATATCCCACTTGTAGAGCAAAGTTTCAAGTGACCAGTCAGCACTGAAAATAAATTGTTTTAAAAAAATTCCTCAGTGTTAATTTCTAATATTGTAAATATGAATAGAAATAATCTACATAAACAGAAGTTTTTTGGCATACTCAGTGACTTTAAAGAGTATAATGGAGTCCCAAGAAAAAAAATCTTGGAGTAATGCTGATTTAGCCCTTTGGTCCTTAACAATATGCTAAACATATTGCTGCTGGAAATTAGAATAGTCCAGGCAGGACTAGGATTTTTTTCTTTCTTTTTTTTTCAGATTAAGACTAGTTGTTTAATGGATATAGAGTTTGAATTTAGCAAGATGAAAAAAGTTCCAGAGATTGTTTGCACTACAGTGTGAATATACATAATACTACTGAAGTGTATACATAAAAATGGTTAAGATGGTAAATTTTATGTATGTTTTGCCACAATTTTTAACAGTCAAGAAAATTAAGGAACATTCCACAAAATATCTTCAATAAATCATGAAATACAAAGACTATGGAAGTGTTCCAGATTAAAGAAGACTAAAGAGACCTGACAACAAAGTATAATTTGTGTGATTCTGGATCAGGAAATACATATATAGCTATAAAGTAAAATATTGGGACAATTGGTTTAAGTAGGAATAAAGTCTATAGATTATAGTATTGTTATCAATGGCATCTTCCTGGTTTGGATAATTGTACTGTGGTTATGTTAAAGAATGTTCTTGTTCTTAGGAAATATACACAAATATTTTGGGAATAAAGGGCCATTGTGTCTGTAACTTACTTTTTTTAACTTCTTTTTTATCTTTATTAAATTTATTGGGGTGACACTGATTAGTAAAATTATATAGGTTTCAAGTGTACATTTCTATAACACATCATCTATATATTGCATTGTGTGTTCACCACCCACAGTCAGTTTTCCTTCCATCACCATATATTTGACCCCATTTAGGATTTTTTTTTTTGAGGGCAGTGTCACTGGCCCTCATATGTGGGACCCGAACCGGGGCCGCTGGCTTCCCAAGCCAGCGCTTAACCACCGCACCACTCAGGTGGCCCTCATTTAGGATTTTTTAATAAGAATTCTAAGAATTGTTTACCTGTGAGTATGACATGTCATCCACAAATTATGCATCTGTGACCTTTTGAACAGTGTTGCTTCTAATTCCCTAGTGTCTTTAATATGCTGTTTCCTAAGGACTCCATCTACTACCAGAATTTTTTTTTTTGGCGCTATATCAAATTGTGACTCATTCCTTAATGTAGCATCAATCGATCCTCCATATCTGCCAGTTCCTCATCCACAGATTCAACCAACCACAAATCGAAAATATTCAGGAAAAAATGTTATGTTGTTGCTGATGTGTACTATGTAGTTAGGCAAACAATGGTTGGGTCTGTACTAAATATGTACAGACTGTTTTATTGTCATTATTCCATAAACAATAGAGTATGACAACTATTTACATATCATTTATATTGTATTAGGTATTATGAATAATCTTGAGATGATTTAAAATATATGGGAAGATGTGCATAGGTTATATGCAAATACTATGCTATTTTTATATAAGGGACTTGAGCATCTGCAGATTTTGGTATCCACAGGGGATCCTGGAACCAATCCTCCAGTGATATGAGGGACAACTGGATTGCCTTCAACACCTACAGCAGAAATATTTGGGGGTGCAGGGCAGAAAGAAAGGCAAAATGACAGTGTGACTTTGTTTCATTTGTTAGCTTAAAAGACTGACAATAATAAAAGGTGATATTGGTCATCTTCACTGTCGCCAACCCTCCTCCAAAAACATGATTTGTAGTAACACAGAATGTTAAGAACCACTGTTTAAGTTAAAGCATTGGTTAAAGCCTTTAACCAACAGCTTACCTATATTAATGCCTATTTCTTATCCTGAACAGACTACAATTTAACTAAAGCCTAGTTAATAGCATAATGACATATTAAAGGGGGTGTTCAGTACTGATTTGTTTGGGTTCCAGTGAACCACAGACATATATTTCTAATACTTTAGAGCAATCATTTGTATACAAGTATGTATTTGTTGAGGTGAAATTTAGAAATATATGTATTTTTTACTCCAGAGAGCTGCTATGAAGTAGTCAATTTAAGAAACCTAAATTATGTTCGTCTGTGGCTGACAATAATTAAATGAGGGAAAATTGTCAGAAAAACAGGAATTTGAAGAAAAAGAGGCTAGTTTGGCTTAAAACTTTAGAGAACCTTTTACTGGTATAAAAAATTTCCACTTAGGGGATATATAAGATGGCTTTTGCCTCCTTCCATGAACACGTTAAAGTTCCAACTAAATTATACGACAATCTACCTGGAGAACCATCTGAAGTCTAGCTGAACAGAAGTTTTATAACTAAAGATATAAAAAATGTTGAGGCTGGTTGGAGGGGCAGAGACAGGGAACAGGCCAGCCCCAAACCTCCATGTGGTGGTTGAGAATTTTGAGAGATATCTTAGCTGCAGAGGTACCCACTGGCAGGGAAAGGGGCCCCAGGCCCACACCAGGCTCTCCAGTCCAGACTACTGGTGCCAGGAAGATGAGCCCCCCCCACAGCATCTTGCTGTGAAAAACAGTGGGGGTTCCAACCATCCAAGTGGGATAGAAGGCTGTGGGAAATCCAGATGCCCTCTTAAAAGGCTGTGCACAAGCTCACCTATAGGCACTCACTCTGGGTTACGGCAGAGGGATGTTGACTTGGGATGTCAGAGGCATAGCAGACTGAGCTATGTGGTTTCAACGTGAAGGGGCAGTCACCATTTTCCCTATGTGGAGTCCTCCTTCTATGCAGCTGGTGGGCAGGGACCGTCTTTTGTACATTGAGCCCTCCCTGCATGCCCATAGCCAAATCTAAATCTGAACTGGTCTGATGAGCTCCCCTGGAATCCTGCCTCACCCAACTCCCCCAATGCTGGAGGCACTTTCTCAAGAAATAGTCAGTCCCACCCAAATTGCTCTGTTTCTTGGAAAACTATCGGAGTCCATGGGCCCCAGGGAGGTGGCAACTGGCCTCAGTGTGCTCTGAGACTTTTGCCAAGTAGCTCCAGGCTCAGCACTGGCACCAAACCAGAATCTACATTAACCTGGTGACCACAACTCTTCTCACACTAGTGACTCCCTGTGTCCCTGCCTCACACAACTTGCATACTGCACAAGGCTCTATTAGGGGCTGAACCTTAAGGAAGCCAGCAAGTGTAAGCAGGCCTTGGGTTATCCTGGCTTTTCTCAGAGCTACCTCAGGCCTGGTACTGGTGGCATCCTTCCTCAGTTCACAGTGTAGCCTCCCCCATTTGCCTCCAGGTATAGCACAGGCAGCGAACAACCACGGATCCCTTTGTACCTCCTACCTTATAGTCCTGACTGATCACAGGCAGTGGCTGACCTGGACCTGCACCAGAGGCCCTCCCAGGAGGCCCCAGAACCAACACATTCAGAGGTTAGCTTAAGACTACAGCAGAGCACTGCCCAATTAGCCCCACAAGTCACACACAAAAAGGATGGTCTCAACAGGCACCAGAGCCCACTGGGGTAAATCCCACTCAGTGGGTTAAGTACCCTGCATAGCAGACCATAAGCTATGGACATGGCCAAACACCACAGCCAATCAGCCTGAGAGCCAGTCCCATCCACTGATGTGCCAATAGCAATCAAGGCTCAAATATAATACAAAGGTACACACAACCCACACAAGGGACACCCTGGAAAACCCAGAGTAGGTGACCAAGGAGACTGTGCCAGGGCCTCATGGGGCACCTACTATGTAAGGCCACCCGGCAAAGATTCAGAGATACTGCAGATCTACTAATACTTAGAAACAAGCACGGAGAAGCAGCCAAAATGAAGAAACAAAGAAATTCATCTGAAATGAAAGAACAGGGGAAAACTCCAGAAAAACAACTAAATGAAATGGAGGCAAGCAATATCCTAGATACAGAGATCAAAACAATGGTTATAAGGATGCTCAAGGAACTTAGTGAGAACTTCAACAAAGAGATAGCAAGCATAAAAAAGGACACAGAAACCATTTAAAGAAACCAATCAGAAGTGAAGAATATAATAACTGAAATGAAGAATGCAGTAAAACGAATCACCAGCAGACTAGATGAAGCAGAGGATTGCATCAATGATTTGGAAGACAAGGTAGCATAAAACACCAATCAGAACAGCAAAAAGAAAAAAGAATCCAGAAAAATGAGGATAGTTTAAGAGACCTCTCGGACAACATCAAGCGTAACAACATTTGCATCTTTGAGGTACCAAAAGGAGCAGAGGAAATGCAAGGGATTGAGAACCTATTTGAAGAAATAATGACTGAAAGTTTCCTAACATGGTAAAGGAGATAGACATACAAATCCAGGAAGCACAGAGAGGTCCCAAACAAGAAGAACCCAAACAGGCCCACACCAAGACACATCATAATTAAGATGGCAAAGGTTAAAGCCAAGGAGGGAATTGTAAAAGCAGCAAGAGAAAGGCAAGTAGTAATTTATAAGGGAGCTCCCATTAGATTATCAACAGAAACTTTGCAGGCCAGAAGGGATTGGCACAAAATATTCAATGTGAAGAAAAGTAAAGACCTACAACCAAGACTAGTCTTCCCAGCAAGGCTATCATTTAAAATTGAAAGACAGAAAAAAAAACTTCCCAGTCAAGAAAAAGCTAAAGGAGTTCATCACCACCAAACCAATATTACAAGGAATATTAGAGTGACTTCTTTAAGATGAAAAGAATCAAAATTATGAATAATAAAATGGCAATAACTAGATATCTATTGACAATTTTAATGTAAATGGATTAAATGCTCCAATTAAAAGATAGGGTGCCTGAATGGATAAGGAAACAAGATCCTTACATATGCTGCCTACAAGAGACTCACTTCAGATTGAAAGACACACACAGACTGAAAGTTAATGGGATGGAAAAAGATATTTCATGAAAATGGAAATGAAAAAAACAAACAAGAAAAGCTGTAGTAGCAATACTTATACCAGACAAAACAGACTTTAAAACAAAGGTTATAACAAGAGATAAGGACCCAGTAACCCCACTTCTGGGTATTTATCCAAAGAAACCCAAAACTCTACTTCAAGAGGACATGGTTCATCGATATGTTCATTGCAGCATTGTTTACCATGGCCAAGATGTGGAGGCAGCCTGGGGGTCCATTGATGGATGAATGGATAAAGAACAAGTAGTACATATATACAATGGAATGTTCCTTGGCCATGGACAGGAATGGGTTCTTGCCATCTGCGGCAGCATGGATGGTCTGTGTGGGTGAAATAAGTCTGACAGCAAAAGGTGTGTCATATGAATCTAAAGAAGAAATTAAGCAAACAAAAAACAAACTCATAGACACAGAAAACATTTTGATGGTTGCCATATGGGAGGGGGATTGGGTATATGGGTGACAAAAGGAGGAGGGATTAAGAAATACAAATTGGTTGTCACAAAATTATTTATGGGGTTGTAGGGGATAGCATAAGGAATGTAGCCAAGAATATTGTAGTAACTATGTATGGTGTCAGATGGGTACTAGATTTATCGGGGTAATAGATGGAAGGGGGCTGGCAGCAGGGTGAAAAAGGTCAAGGGATTAAGAAGTACAAATTGGGGCTGGCCGAGTGGCATGGTGGTTAAGCGCTGGCTTGGGACGCCAGCGGCCCTGGTTCGGATCATGCATGTGAGGGCCAGTGACACTGCCCTCAAAAAAAAAAAAGTACAAATTGGTAGTTACAAAATAGTCATTGGGATATAAAGTAAAGCAAATGAAAATATAGTGAATAATATGTTAATAAGTATGTATTAATAAGTATGAGCCCAGATGTGTACTAGACTAGTAGGGGGATCACTTTGCAAATTATATAAATGTCTAACCACTATGCTGTACACCTGAAATTAATATAAAATAATATTGAATGTCAAGTGTAATTGATGAATTAAAAAGGAGAAAGGTGAAGGGGAATAAGAGGTCCAAATTTCCAGGAATAAAGCAAATAAGTCATGGGATGTAATGTACAGCATAGGGAATACAGTCAATAATATTGTGATAGCATGGTACGGTGTCACGTGGTTCCTTGACTTATGGTGATCATTTCTTTAGGTATATAGATGTTGAATAACTATGGTGTACCCTTGAAACTAATATAATATTGTGTGTTAGCTATATTTGTAATAAAAACCTTTTTTAAAATGCCACTTTGAACTGCTTGGTCTGTCGAGCTTTGTTTTCTGTCTTTGAAATACATTGACCTTCCCCAGTTGCCCAAAGAGTTTGGAATATGGGGTTGAGCGGGGGAAGTGAGCCTATGAAAGCTACTGTGGACAAAATGAATGTTCAGAATTCCGCTTGAATTGGTTCCAGATTTTATAATGGAAGAAATGTTTGTTAAATAATTATGTTGGAATTCTTCGCACCTAGATCTTATTCATTCTAGATATGAATGCATTCAGAAATGCTGAGCTTATTGATTTATCAGGATGCTGGGCAGTATTGAATGTGAGCTTAGTTTTAGACGAGCTAATTTGGCCTTCAATTGCCCTTACTACTTGTAACTCACTCATTGTAAATACTCTCTAATATTAAAAGGGGAATACTGGTTGAAAGAGATACTCAATAGCTTTCCCCACCTCCTTGTACTCTGTGTTGGAATGCCAAAGTGCTGTAAGTATGCCATCATGCTTAGAATATTTAATATATTATAACATTTTTAAGATATAGAGGAAAAACTGAGGATTGCTAGATAGGAGTGGGTGGAGATGAGGGAGAAGGGGAAAGGATTAGATAGCATAAATTGGTAGCTACAATATTGCCAGAGAAAATGAAAGTCAGTTTGGGGAATAAAATCAATAATGTTGTAAAGGTTTCGCAGGGTGTCAGATGGGCACTTGTCTTATTAGGGAGACCAAGTCATGGACAGTGTAAGTGCTTGACCACTGCAGTGTACACCTGAAGCTGAAAAATATTGTATGTCAGCTATAATATATATATATATATATATATATATATATATATATTCATGGGATATGGAGTATATTATAGGGAATAGAGTCAATGGAATTGTAATAGATATATATGATGTCAGAGGGACAATATATTGGGGGAGGGAGTTATCACTTTGTGAGGGGTGAAATGTCTAACTATTACATTGCTTTGTACACCTGACAGTAATTTACAAACAAACAAAAAAATTTATTTTACATTTGACACATTAATATTTAAATGTGGGGGGATAAGTCCAGAAGCACAGAATTTACTACATAGTTTGCATGTGATAAATATTTGTTCAGTGAAATAGTGTTCACAAATAAATAATTAAGATTAGACCAAAACCACATCATGAGCCATTTGAAAGCCATGAAAGGGTTGACCACCAGCAGGATGCTAGACCAAATTTCTATATATTATGAATAATAAGTAGAAAGTGGTTGTTCTTTTTGCCAGTAGGGTCAAGAATAGACACCATTTATTTATGTAACATTTTAATTGAGTGATATTCAGTAACAGTAGTAAGAATTGCTACAGCCTGTTTTATTACCTTTGTTCCTAAGATAGGCACATGCCAAAACCTTTATTCATTGAACACTTGAAATTGGAGTCTGTATTTCTTCTGTTACTTGTTACCTTTTCCTAAACTGTCTCTTCTCCCAAAATACTTCATATAGCAAAGTAAAAAGGTGAAAACCTTGAGCCATATTGTGTTATTAATGATTTTTGAATGGGAAGTTCAAGAATTCCTTATAGGATTAAGTGACTGATATATTTGTAGTATCAAGATAAGTGTGGTTTCGGCTGGCCGAGTGGCGCGGTGGTCAAGTGCTGGCTTGGGAAGCCAGTGGTCCCGCTTTGGGTCCCACATGTGAGGGCCAGTGACACTGCCCTGAAAAAGGAAAAAACATATATATATATATATATATATATATATATATATATATATATATGGTTTAAGTTATACAGTATGCAGGAACTTGTGTTTTTTGTTTAAGCTATTAGGGTCAAGATTAGCTATCCTTTTTTTTTTTTTTTTTTTTTTTAGGGCAGTTTCACTGGTGCTCATATGTGGGACTGAACCAGGGCCGCTGGCTTCCCAAGCCAGCACTTTACCACTGGGCCACTCAGCTGGGCCAAGATTAGCTATTCTTGATCATTAAATTGTCAAATATAAAATGCTATTAATACACTAAAATTGTAAAAATGAGAACTTTTCTGCTATTCAATTCTAAAAATTTATGAGATATAACACATTAAAATTTATGAATAAATCCTTGATTTATCTCTTCAATCAGATAGTCAGGCATTTAACTAATATGTTTTATAGTTTGTCTTAATGATTTTGCCTAACAATCCAGGAAGGAAAAAAGATGCAAATGGGCTCACAATTCCCTTTGAAACACGGTACGGATTTAGAGACTCAAATCCTGAAATGACATCTGTTCTGTGATCAGGGTTTAGGCCATAGAGGTTTGTTGTAGAATTAATGGTCCATTTTTCTCATCAGACACTTTAACATAGTTTTCCTTTCTTTTTCGGGGGAGTGTGGTGGAGGATGGGTGCTATGGGTTTTTGTGGGTTTTTTTGGAAAAACAGAAGGAAATTAATAATTGATTTGGAAATTCCATAAAGCTAGAAGAAGAAATATAGTCATATTCCTTTGCCAGACTTGACTTTATAAATTCAGTACAGCCTTACCTCCTTGAGGCAAAAACTGCAACCCAGTGTTCTGATTCCCACTTCAGTGTTATTTTAGCTACATTATGCTTCTTCCCTGGCTCAAACTCTAGTCTATTTCTGGTTACCAATTTTTAAATAAAGAGCATTACCAAATTCAGAAATATCAAAAACAAATACAATTTGTTACTTTACAAATTATTGGACACTGAAGGAAAATACATTTTCTTTTTTTATATAGGAAGATATCCTACTAAGACAGTATCAATTCAGAATGTGCTTTGGAATTTTTTTTCTACTATTAGCCATGGTGATGGATATGCACAATTTGTTTCACCTGCTTAGTTCATATTCTTCCCAGTGGTGAATGGCTAATATATAGGACACATTTGCAAGAGCCTAGAGGGAAGGGATATATTTTATTTCTTTTTGTAACTCCAAGGACTGGCACAGGGTTTGGCATGTGTGTAGATACTAAAAAAAAAAAAAAAAAAACTTAATTATTGAGATTAGAAGTACTGTGTTCTGTATAACTACTCCACAAGAAGGGTAACTGAATGATAGCTTTGATCTTATTAGCACTATGTATTTTTTGTTTTGTTTTATTTTTTTAAAGGTTTAATTGGGGAATTGGGGGAGGGGAACAGCGCTGGGGATACAGGGAAGGGGAACAGACAAGTTGTCCTTTTGTTCTTCAGTCTAGTTGTGGAGGACATTGCTTCACTGACCCATGTTTGTATCATCATTGCACTCTTCCTGGTGAGGTAGATCGGAGCCGCCTTTGGACGGCCACTCATGGCGGCTCTTGGCAGCTCACACTGGGTGCCAGCCGCTCACGCTGGCTGCCGGCCACTCACTGTAGCCTATGGCAGCCCACTGCAGTAGGGGCTGCAGCCTACGCTGTCACTGGGACTCACGCAGCCCAGCTCCAGGTCGAGCTGTTGTTCACCATCTTAACTGTAGAGGGAAGTACCACTGGCGCTCATATTTAGATCCGAACCGGGACCCTGATGCTCAGAGCTGGTGTCCTAAGCCAGCTCTTAACCAACGGGCCACTTAGCGGGCCCAGCACTATGTTTTAATCAACTGAGCTGTGCAACCCATATTTGATTTCTTAAACTTGGTACCATATTTTGCCATGTATAATGCGCTGGTAATTATAATGTGCACCCACATTTTTGGCTGAAACTTTCAGGGAAAAAAATCTTTCATTTTAATTGAAATTTTATTTGTTTACATTTAGGTACCTTTTTATATTTGAAAGGAATTTTAGCATTTATTTTTTAACATATTATGGTACAAGAAATTTTATGTAACAAATAATTACAAAACGAGAACAGATACAAGGTACAAGAAATTTTATGTACTAATGACAAATTAACAATATTTACGCATCATAAAAGGCCAAGAACTCTTCGTTGTTGCAAGTTGGTCATAAGTTCAACAAAACCGATTCTGATATTCCAGTGTATTATTCTGCGTACAGATATCGTTATTGATTTCTAGAGTTACAATTTTAACTCATAAGCATCAATAAAAGAATTAAAACATTTATATATGTGTGTGTGTATATATATATATTAGTACTACCCATACATAATGTGCATTCTTATTTTTCCCTCATAAATTTGGGAAAAAAGTGCACATTATACACAGCAAAATACGGTACTTTCTAAAGGAGGTAGTTGGTATAGTGAAATTTTAGATAGAAAAGTGGGAAGGTTGACAACTTTTACAAGAGTCTATGTATTAGTACATAAATATTGGTTTTAAAGATCATTTAAGCATGTTTTGAGGAAATAGCAATAATTTTAAAGATTGTGATATAACTATTTCTATTTAATATGTTGTTGTACTACTGTAAGAGAATAAACCAATAAGCCAAATTCTGCAGCATAAAGAACATATATTCAATGGTATAGGTTGGTTATCTGTTAATTGAACTTGTTCTATTGAGGGTCTGAACTCTTATCTTCAAGGAAGATCAATTTTCATAAGCACCTGAAGAGTGTTTTGAGTTTCTCTAGGAAGGAAATGTCAGTACCCCATCCTTTCAAATAGGGAAAAGATTATATTTTAATCATCCCTTTGAAAAAATACCATTCTTCACATTTTTTAAATCTTGTTTAAGATGAGAAAACCTTCTGGCCTTTATGTGTGAATTTTCAATGTTCCCTTAACTTTGTATTCCTCAATACACCAGAAATTACAGAGGGTAAATATTCAGAATAAGTTTTGAATATTACCACATATATGGTGCTTATAGCAAATGGCTAACTTTACATACAGAATATGTTTTGTGATGCTTTAAAGAGATAACTTATAAAGTCACTAATTTTAATCTGAGAGGTTTGGAATCAGCTGAAGTATAATAATAGTCCCGTGAATCTCCAATATTTTAGGGACAGAGAAAGCTTAAGGGAAAAAAAGGCTCAGCAAGGCCTGCTTTAGCAAAACACACACACACACACACACACACACACACACACAATCAGAAAAGTTTTTCTTTTTCCTTTCCACAAAAGGAATTCTGGTTGTTCTTTGTAATTTCATGGGATTTCATATTTTGTGGTTTTCAACAGAGTAGCAGGTAGAAAAACAAATTTAACTTGGGATTGTACATGAACTTTGACTGGCTTTTCCAAGTAGGTATGAAGAAGTGAAACGAATAAGCCAAGTAATTCTGTTGTAAGTTTTGAAATGTATACTACTTGTATTTGAGTTTTGACTCTGTAATGTCCAGTGGTGTGCTGGACTCGTGGCTCAGCCAACTGTACCCATATTTTCCCAACTCTACATTCATATGGCCATGAAAGTAGTATTTACACCATGGAAATTGCACCTGATGCAAATCAAGCATTCCTACTTCCTCCCTACTCCAAGAGCCAGTTGTTGATCATTTACCACAACTCCCCCCCACCCTGGAATGTACCTATTTAATTTTCATTTTTGCAGTCAAATAGTAGCTTTAGTTTTCACTGAAAATAGAAAACTTATGTAGCAAAAGGTGGTGAAGAGCAGAGGCACTGAAGCCAAACTGCCTGGGTTCAGATATCAGTTGTGCACTTGTGTTATCCTAGGCAAGTCAGTCAATCGTATTTTTAATGGGATAATAGCAATGCTTACCTTGTAGGGTTGATGTGAAGATTAAATATGGTAAATGCATGTAAAGCACTTAGTTTATAGATAAATCTTATCTGGCAACCTCTATTATCCAGAGCTTAACCAGCATTCAGGAAGTAAACAAAAATGTCACTGAGCAACCAATATAAATATCAGAGGGTACTTGCACTGAAGCCCTCAAGCTCTCTCTCTGGAAGTTTGTTTTACTCTTTCTTCAGACCCAAGCTTGGTTGAGTGTTCAGTTGACAGTAGGATTAGAAAGAGAGGAGAAATGCTGCCAGACGCAATCGGTGAGAACTCCCTTCCCCCAAAGAAAATTACTCAAAGTGAGGATTCAAAAATGAGTCAAATTGAATGATCTCTAGGGTCCATTCCTGCTCCAAAAATCTATGACTGTGGTGAAAAATCATAACAGTTTGGGGACAAATAACCTTACTACTATATTAAATAATGGCTTACAAAGATGATCCATTGTTAATAATAATCATAATCAGCATATCCTAGAGGTAGGAAAATCAGGCACTATAGGTTACTTTTCTAAATGTCCATTCAAAATTGTTAAAATTAAATATTTGTGTAAAACTTTTTATTACTTGAAAATTTTATTTATATGAAACACCTAATTCCATGACAGTACCAGATAAAGGAAAGCATTACTGTAGTTAATTAAAAGATGGTCTCTGCCCTTAAAATGTTGTTAGAGAGGGAATACGCATGCCAATTGAAATGCAAAGCAAAATGAAGTACTAGAAGAAGTTACATCCACGTGACAAAAAACGAAGAGGGAGCATTTACATTCTCACTTGGAATTTGGAAATTTAACATAAGAGGCAACATTTGAGCTGGGATTTGAGTAATAAATAGGCAGAGAAGAATGGCGGAAGTTTCAGAGCAGTTGTAGGACATTTTAGGCTGAGGGAAAAGAAGGAAGAAAAGGAGAGTTATGAAAAGTGAGTGACAATAGTCAATCCCATGTGGCTGGATCTGAGTGTTCATGAGATGGGGGTGTACTAGAGATACATCCAACTTGAAAGGTTAGTTGGGACCAGGTCATACAATGCTTTAAATACTAGGCCAAGGAGTCTGACTTTAATAGGTAATAAGGAGTCAGTAAAGACTTCTGAGCAGGGAACATCCAACCAAGGGATGGCAAAAGTCAACCAAGAAGGTAAACTCTGGTGAAAATTTAAGGGAAGGGAGAAAATTGGATATTCAGCAACCAGTTAGGAGGTTAATGAAGTAGTTCATGTAAGGACATTATGATGGCCTATATTATATAAGCGGCAGGAAAGGAAAGAAGAATCTGACAATAGGAGATGCCAAGGAAGTAGCATCTACATGACTTAGTAGATTAGCAGTAAGTATTCAAACATGATTCTGAGGTTCCTAAACCAGATGACCATATGGTTGTGATGCCATTAACTATGATTGGGAACAGTGGAGGGGGAACAGTATTTAAATAGTTGCAGGGGCATGGAAAGAGGACATATATAATAATGCTTAGAAATAGGTCTTTTATGTGATTAGAAATCTAATTCAATAGATAGTTAGACTATATATAGCTTGTATGAATATGAATTGGGGTGATTGAAGCACAGCATTGTTCTTATGTATCAACAATTATTTCTTGACTATCCTTGTTTTTTAATCTCCATCTGACCACAGTGGCCAGTATGTTCCTGAGCATTCACTCCTGCCACCCATCTCATCTCCTAAAAGAATGAAAATGTATTTCTATTACACAAAAACATTCAGAAGGATACATCTGTGATTAAAAAGAAATCTTTAAAATTATTATGTATTCCCAAACCTAATTTTTAGAATTATCCATGCCTTCAAAGATTATACAGGTTACAGTACCAAAAAGGAATGCTAGGTTATATAGTTAATCAAAGCTTTATAACCAGAAATCTTCCTGACAGATGGCTTGTAGAGAAAAGACAATGTCTACACTTTTAGTGCCAAAGCTAGAAATTTAAAGCCCCAAGTAAATAGAAAAATGAGCCACTCTCTTGTGAAATCACCAATTCTCTAGACCCATAAAGGATATTTGGGTCATGTACTGATAGAGGAAAAAGTTGCGACAGCAGGCATTTCAGACTCCTTCAATTCCCATTGCTTTTGAGATTTTTCCCCCCCATGTAAACAAGAAGAGAATGAGTTGTCAATGTCTACCAATTGAGTGATTGCAAATGAGTCAGTAAAGTTATAAAAGCGTTGAACTAACTGGCTATCATAAATAAAAATAGTGTCTTTTAGAACTTTAAAGACCTATAATAATATGTTATGAATATATTTTTTTGAATATATACCTTTAAGTAAGGAGAGGATCTTGATATTTTGAAGACATTGGCAACTGGTGGCAGTAAATTTAAGGGATTGCCTGGATAATAATTCTGCTATGTACATTGCTATTTAAGGTTTGTACTCTTAATTTGATTATTGAAAGTGTGGATACTATTTTAGTATTGTACGTTTGTATTTAAATTCTAGTCTGAAGGTCTTTTTAGTGTCCTGTGTGTGTGTGTTTGTTTGTTTATTCCAGGTTAGAATTTGATCATTAACCAAGATAGTACCTTACCCTAATATCAGTGGGAGGTTTCTCTGGTTGGTAATCTCTTAACATTCAAAGAACTCTATTCTTTTGCTTAAGACTATTGGTCTCAGGTCATATAAACTAGAAGGAATATAAACCTTGATAAGCATTGAAATGGCATGAGTCATCTGACATTCTCACAATGTTGGGCAAGATAATGTTTGTCCTTTGTGTTTTTCACAGCATTTATATAGTTGGGCAGTAGGGAGGAGAAAGATTAGTAGGGAGTTAGGGAAGTGTTATAGAGATTAGACCTTTAGGCTGTTAACTCCGATGGTCAATGGTCATTGAGGCCAATCAATGCCAACAGGAATCCCCAATTTGAAATACAGTGAAGGGGGAGGAGACTTTATTCAGGGCAAATAGCTCAATTGTGATATAGCACAGCTTTGGAACAATTCAACTATGATACTGCTCAGCTGGAGAAAAGCATAGCTGTGTGATGGCCCTGGGCATGAAACAGCTCCAGTGTTGCAACTCAGCCCTTCTCCAGTGAGACATCTTAGCTGGTATAGCTCCAGTTAGGGAAATGCAGTCTTAAGTGCTCTTGAAGAGCAACAGGGGAGCTTACTTATAGAGAGAGCAGTCCCCCCCCCCCCCCCGCTGATTGCTCCACTCTCATGCAAATGAAGTCTCCAGATCCTCAGTTTGGTTGGTCCAAAAAGCACTGTCCTGATTGGTTAGTGAAGATGTTAATAAGGTTGTAACTGTACAGCTGCGATTGGACGGGGAAAATCTCAGTCATATTGGTTGAAATACGATCCCAGGAACTCCTTTATAAGGTTGGCTCAGATGGCAGGAACACAGTGCAGGCAGGCAGTTAAGTGCAGGCTTCTCCCTCAAGTAAGGCTTGTATGAGAGGCCCGTGTTCAACAATGACTGCTAGGTTCCATTTTTATATTTCAGCCCAATCAGCCAACAAGAGCCCTTCTTAGTAGGTACCTTCCCTTTCAGGGTCAACATGACTAGAACTTAGACCACTAGATGACGTAATGAATTTAGCCTAATTTTAGAATTGATTTTAGTTGGTGTTGAATAGTAACATACATTTCTACCAATTTTATTTTATATTCATTGCTAACCAGATTAGATTAGGTCCATGCAAAACCTTAGAGTACCTTAGACAAATTTTATATTGCTTTTGACGATATAGAAAAATGGCATATATATTACATTTGGGCTTGTAAACATTATTTTTCTCAAATTACCAATCTTCATATATAAATCCTTACACATTTTACTAGTGAGCTCCTGAGATAATCTGTCCTACCTTATAAATTGGGAAATGTATAGTTAAAATATTTCTTTCCTTCCCAAATCTCAGATTCCATAGGATGTAAGCCCTGTTTTTTACCATCCAGGGACTATTTGTCTTACAGAAAGCCTTCATATAAGAGGCAAATTAGGCCCCAGACTCAACTATTGAATTATTGGTGGTTAACCTGAGGAGAGTGGGGGTATGTATAATATATCACAGCTTCCTTACTAAACTATGAGTTCCTTAAGGTTAGTAACTAAGTCTTGGCATGTTTATGTCCCCTATAATTTATATATGCATGTTAGGTGCCCGATAAATGTTAATTAAATAAATGAGTATCCTTCCTTTGTCTCATTGGGAATCATATAAAATTACTTTAGCACTTGTATTTGTATACTAAAAATGCTTTACCAAATTAAAAACTAAATTCCTTTTCTCTTACAGGTGCAGGAGACATTGTTGCAATCATGATTGGCAATCTGAAAGGCACAAAAATTCTACAATCAATTCAAAGAGGCATACAAGTAACAATGGTCATCGAAGTAGGGAAAAAACATGGCCCTTGGGTGAATCACTATTCAATTTTCCTCGTTTCTGTGTCCTTTTTTATTATTACGGCAGCAACCGTGGGCTATTTTATTTTTTATTCTGCTCGAAGATTACGGAACGCAAGAGCTCAAACCAGAAAGCAGGTATGTGAAGGTCCTTTCTTCCAATTTAAAAATAATTTATTGTATTAACTTTAGTTTTGATGTCATGCATTTTAATATATTTCACTTGATAGACAATAATCCATGCATATGTTTTACAAAACCTGGTAATTTTTAAAAGTGTATCAGCTTATAGCCACTTAAATCTTTTGTTTTCTGTAAATTGTCTATGGCCTTAATACTACCTAATTAACTCATCTGAAACCTCATTGTGGAGCACAGCTGGCATTTAATTATTTATGGATATAAATACATATGTTTTTTTTTTAAGATTTTATTGGGGAATTGGGGGAGGGGAACAGACAAGTTGCTGTCTTTTTGTTCCTCAGTCTAGTTGCGGAGGATGTTGCTTCACTGGCCCATGTTGGTATAGTCATTGCGCTCTTCCTGGATGAGGCAGATCGGTCGCTGGCCTCTAGATGTCGCTCACCGCGGCTATTGGCAGCTAACGCTGCCTGCCAGCCACTCACGCTGGCTGCCGGCCACTCACTGTAGCCTATGGCAGCCCACTGCAGCAGGGGCTGTAGCCTACACCGTCGCCGGGGCTCGCACAACCCAGCTCCAGGTGGAGCTCTTGTTAGCTGTAGATGTCAGTGTCACTGGCCCTCATATGTGGGATCCAAACCAGGGCCACTGACATCCCAAAACCAGCTCTTAACGAATGTGCTACTCAGCTGGCACAATACATATGTTTTTTAAATAGCTTTTCTCTAAATTACAGAAACACTTCATACTCAATACAGAAAATTTAGAAATTAGAAAGTACAAGGGAGTATTTAATATTTTCTTATGGCAGAGTAGTATTCCATAGTAGCTAAGCAAAATAAGTTTCACAGAAGAAGTCGAGAACCGTATGACTTCACTCATATGTGGTATATAAAACTGAAATCAACAAAGGAACAAGACAAACAAACAAACAAACAAAAACTCATAGACACAAACAACAGTTTAGTGCTTACCAGAGGGTAAGCAGGGAGGGGGTTGGTACAAGAGGGTAAACGGGACCAAATATATGGTGATAGAAGGAGAACTGACTGTGGGTGGTGAGCACACAATGTGATGTAAAGATGATGTATTATAGAAATGTACACTTGAAACCTATGTAGTTTTACTAAATATTATCACCCCAATACATTTAATTTAAAAAACTAAGAAAGAAAGAAAGAAAGAAAGAAAGAAAGAAAGAAAGAAAGAAAGAAAGAAAGAAAGAAAGAAAGAAAGAACAAGGGAGTTTGCAAGACAGGTCCAAGATGGCAGATTAGGTAAATAATATGCCTACTGCATCCCAGGATCACACCAAAATTACAAATAAATTATAGAACATTTAACCACAAGAATCATCTGAAGAATAGCTGAACACAACCCCTATAACTAAGGATATAAACAGGAGCCCACATCGAGACTGGTAGGAAGGGGGAAGACATGAAGCGTGCTGACCCCAAGCCCACAAATAGTGGTTGAACACCTGGAGGGACACCTTGGTGGCAAAGATTCCCCCTGAAGATGAAGGGGTCCCAGCCCCATGCCGGCCTCCCCAGTCCGGGGGTCCTGTGCCTAGGAGAGGAGTTCCCATGGCATCTGATAGTGAAAATCAGCAAGGACTTTGTCTGCCCTTCCTGATGGGGAGAAGAGCAGCTGGAAACCCAGACAATCCTCCTGTAGAGCCGGCACATGGACCCACTCGCTTGTGGCATTCACCTGGTCTCTGTTGGAGGGACAGCAGCTCAAGAGGCGTAGGGGCATGCAGGGAAGAACTGAGTTGTGTGGCTTCAGCATAGGAGCTGGAGTGACAGGAGCCATTGTTATCCCTGTGTGGAGCCTGACACACACATGGCCTACAAGGAGGACGCCATTTTTTCAGGGTTAAGCCCTCCCTCAAAGGGCCAAGTCTGGGACCACATTGGTCTGGCAGAATCCACACGTGTGTACTACCTTGGTGATGAGCTGGGTCCCCACCATGCTCCTGCCCCCCCACACACACAACTGCTGTTATGTGACCCAGGGCACTCTTGTCTGCTGGGCTGCTGGCCCCTCCCCAAAGGGTGTAGAAGCCTTTTTGCAGCTGGCAGACCACATCAAGCAGCCCTGGAAATGTTTGCTTGTTGGCAGTAAACCAAGACCTGCACCACAGTGTCTCTGAGACAGCTCTTGGGAATCCACAGGCCTGAGATGGATGATGACTAGCTGTGGTGTTCTGGGGCATTTTTATGCGGTGATCACAGGTGCAGGACTGGTGCGGGAGCAGAGACTGCATTGACTTTGTAGAAACCACGGACCACTACCCTTAGCTCCATGGAACCCCACCCTGCCTACCTAGAACTACATTGCCAGGGACACTCTGTGTGCCTGGCCCCATGCCACAATTGAAGGAGGTCTTTTATAGCAATGGACAGTCTGTGATGGCCCCAGGAGATTTTGGTGGTGGACAGAGGCCCAAAACCTGTACGGCAGTCACTCTTGTGCAGCTGTCAGGAATTTGCAAGCCTGAAGCAAGTGATGGCTGGATACAGTGTGCTCTAAGGACGAAATGGTCACAGGCTGGGCACTGGTGTAAGAACTAAATCTGCATTAAGGTTGTAAAACCACGGACCATGTCTCATGACTCACTTGAACTCCGCCCTGCCCAGCTAGTGCTGCATTGCCTGGGGCATTCTCAACACTGGTTCAACCATCCTAGCCTACAAACCTAAGGAGGCTCCTTCAACAGGTGGGCCTTATGGGTAGCCAGCTGGTGGCAATAGGCCTAGGGGGCCCTGGACATTTTACTAAGCAGCCTCACACCCATAACTGGTGGCAGCCAGCCTCAGGTTACAGCAAGGACACCCCCACATCCCTCCAGGTCCAGCAGAGGCAGCAGCCAACCACATATAGCTTTGAGGGCCCTACCAAGTAGCAGCAGACCAGTAATATACAAGGCTGAAATTGGCCTGGATGGGAGGACCTCCCAAGAGACACCAGAAACAACACACCCAGAGGCCAGCTTCAGACTACACCAGAGCACTACCTGGTTATCCCCACAAGCAGCACACCCAAGGCAGGCTCTAAACAGGCACAAGAGCCTGTTGTAGGGGAATCCTCCTCTGAGGGGTCAGCCTCCATACAATAGCTCATACACTGTGGATGTAGGCAGTCCTCACAGTCAGTCAGTTTGGGAGTCAGTCCTGTCCACTGATGTGCCAAAAGCAGTCAAGGCTCAACTACAACAGGAGAACACGCACAACACACACAAGGGACACTCCTAGAACACATGCACAGGAAATCAGTGAGACTGCACCATTGGACCACACAGGACACGTACTACATAAGGCCACCCAGCAAAGACTGAGAGACATAGGAGATCTACTTAAACATAGAAGCAAACACAGAGAGGCAGCCAGAATAAGGAAACAAAGAAACATGTCCCAAGTAAAGGAACAAGAAAAACCTCCAGAAATAGAACTAAATGAAATGGGGGCAGCCAACCTACCAGTGACAGAGATTAAAACACTGATTATAAGGATGCTTAAGGAATTTAGTGAGAATTTCAAAAAAGAAATATCAAGTATAAAGGAGGACATAGAAACCATAAAAAAAACCCACTCAGAAATAAAGACTATAATAACTGAAATGAAGAATACATTAGAAGGACTCAATAGCAGATTAAATGAAGCAGAGGATCTAATCAGCAACTCAGAAGACAACGTAGCAGAATACACCCAATTGAAACAACAAAAAGG
Organism: Aselliscus stoliczkanus; assembly: GCA_033961575.1. Lineage (NCBI taxonomy): Eukaryota > Metazoa > Chordata > Mammalia > Chiroptera > Hipposideridae > Aselliscus > Aselliscus stoliczkanus. The sequence goes on along the minus strand of CM066737.1, from coordinate 53,785,004 downwards.
AAAACTAATTTTAAAAATGAAAATAGTTTAAGGGATCTATGGGACAACATCAGACATCACAATAATCATATCATAGGAGTACCAGAAGAAGAAGAAGAGCAAAGGATCAAGAACCTATTTGAAGAAATGACTGAAAACTTCCCCAACCTGGCAAAGTAAATAGAAATACAAGCCCAGGAAGTGCAGAGTTCCAAACAAGATGAACCCAAACAGGCCCACACCAAGATATATCAAAATTAAAATGGCAAAGGTTAAAAACAAAGAGGAAGTCCTAAAAGCACTAAGAGAAAGACGTCTAGTTACTTACAAGGAAGCTCCCATCAGACCATCAGCTGATTTCTGAACAGAAACTTTGATGGCCAGAAGAGAGTGGCAGGAAATATTCAAAGTGATGAAAAACAAGGGACCACAACCAAGACTGCTCTGCCCAGCAAGGCTATCATTTAAAATTGAAGGAGAGATAAAGAGATTCCCAGACAATAAAAAGCTAAAGGAATTCATTACCACCAAGTCAGTATTACAATAAATGTTAAAAGGGCTTCTTGGTTTTTTGTTTCGTTTTGTTTTGTTTTTTAATTAAAGTTTATTGGGGTGACAATGGTAGCAAAGTTACATAGATTTAAGGTTTACAGTTCTGTAATACATCATCTATATAGCACATTGTGTATTCACCACCCAGAGTCAGTTCTTTTTCCATCACCATTTATTTGATCCCAAATGGGCTTCTTTAAGCAGAAGAAAGAAGAAAATAAACAAAAGAAGATCAAAAATATGAATAATAAAATGGCAATAACTACGTACCTATCAATAATTACTTTAAATGCAAATGGATTAAATATTCCAATCAAAAGACATAGGGTAGGTGAGTGGATAAGATAACAAGACCCATAAATATGCTATCTACAAGAGACCCACATCATAGCAAAAGACACAGAGAGACTGAAAGTAAAGGAATGGAAATAGATATCTGATTCAAATGGAAATGAGAAAAAATCTGGGGTAGCAATACTTATATCAGACAAAATATATTTTTAAATGAAGACTGTAATAAAAGACAAAGATAGACATTACATAATAATAAAGGGACCAATCCAACAAGAGGACATGACCCTAGTAAATATTTATCCACCTAACATAGGGTTACCCAAATATATAAAGCAAATATTGACCAACATAAAGACAGAGATCAAGCATAACACAATCATAGTAGGGTACTTTAACACCCCACTGACACCAGTGGACAGATTTCCAGACAGAAAATCCACACGGAAACAATGACCTTAAATGACACACTAGTCTAGATGGATCTTTTGGATATTTTTAGAGCATTTCACCCCAGAATAGCAGAATATACATTCTTTTCAAGTGCACATGGAACATTTTCCTAGATGGACCACATGTTAGGCAACAAAGAAGTCTCAATAAATTTAAGAATATTGAAATCATATCAGGTGTCTTCTTTGACCACAATGGTATGAAACTAGAAATAAATTACAAGAAAAAAACTGAAAAACACACAAACACATGAAGACTAAATAACATGCTACTAAATAGTGAATATGACAACAATGAGATCATGGAAGAAATCAAAAGATACCTTGAGACAAATAAAAATGAAAACGTAATGACCCAAAATTTATGGGACACAGCAAAAGCATTTCTAAGAGGGAAATTCATAGCAATGCAGGCCTGCCTAAGGAAACAAGAAAAATCTCAAATTAACAGCCTATCTTTACACCTAAGGGAACTGGAAAAAGAACAATAAACAAAGCCCAAAGTGAGTACCACTATGGAAATAATAAACGTCAGAGTGGAAATAAATGAAATAGAGATTTAAAAAAGAGTACAAAAGATCAATGAAAACCAGGGCTGGTTTTTTGAAAAGATAAACAAAATGTAACATCTTTTAACCAGACTCATCAAGAAAAAGAGAGGACCCAAATAAATAAAATCAGAAATGTAAGAGAAGTGACAACTGACACTAAGAAATACAAAAAAAAAATTAAGAAAATACTATGAGCAACTATACGCCAACAAATTGGATAATCTGAAAGAAATGGATAAATTCCTAGAAGCATACAACCTTCCAAGGCTGAATCACATAGAAACAGAAAATCTTAACAAACTGATTACTGCCAACGAAACTGAATCAGTAATCAACAAGCTACCAACAAAAAAAAAGTCCTGGACCTGATGGCTTCACAGGTAAATTTTACCAAACATTCAAAAAAGAATTAACACCTATTCTTCTCAAACTATTCCAAAAAACCCAGGAGGAAACCAAGACACTTATTCAAAAAAAGTTATGCACCCCGATGTTCATAGCAGCACAATTTACAATAGCTAAGACTTGGAAACAACCAAAATGCCCGTCAGTAGATGACTGGATTAAGAAACTGTGGTATATTTATACAATGGAGTATTACTCCGCTATAAAGAAGAATGAAATCGTGCCATTTGCAATGATATGGATGGACCTAGAGACTATAATGTTGAGTGAAGTAAGTCAGTCAGAGAAGGACAAATACCATATGATCTCACTTATATGTGGAATATGAAAAACTGTATGAATGAGCAAAGTAAACAGAAACTGTCTCATAGATATAGAGGAAAAATCAGGGTTGCTAATTTGGAGAGGAATGGGGATGAGGGAGAAGGGGAAGGGATTAGACAGCAAAAATAGGCAACTACAATATTGCTACTGGGATAGGAAAAACAGTTTGGGGAATATAATTAATAATGTTGTAAATATTCTGTGGAATGTCAGATGATCATAGGTCTTGTTAGGGAGACCATTTCATGGATGGAGTAGAGGTTTGATCACTGCACTGTATTACTAAAGTGGAGGTGGTATACCTACTGTAATTGAATATATATAGATAGTCACGGGATGTGGATTATACTGTGGAAGAGAGTCAGAGGAAGAGTAATAGATATGTATGATATGGGGGGGTGTGGGGGGTGTATTGGGGGTGGGGGTTTGTCACTTTGGGGGGTAAAATGTATAACTATTGCACTGTGTTGTACACCTGAAACTATTGGGGTGGGGGGGTTGTCACTTTGAGGGGTAAAATGTATAACTATTGCACTGTGTTGTACACCTGAAACTAATTAAAAATAAAATAAAATTAAAAAAAAAAAAAAAAAAAAAAAAAAAAAAACCAGGAGGAGGGAAGGCTCCCAAGTTCATTTTACAAGGCCACTGTTATCCTGATTCCAAAACCAGAGAAAGGCATTACAAAAAAAGAAAGCTATTAGCTGATACCTGTAATGAGCATAAATGCACATATCTTCAACCGAATGTTAGCAAACTGAATTCAGCAATACATTAAAAAGATCATATACCACTATCAAGTGGGATTCATTCCTGGTATGCAAGGTTGGTTCACTACCTGCAAAGGAATTAATGTTATACACCACATAAACAAAATGAAAAGTAAAAATCATATGGTAGTATCAATAGATACAGAAAAAGTGTTTGACAAAACGCAGCATCCATTTATGATAAAAACTCCCAGCATATGGGAATAGAGGAAACATATCTTAACATAATAAAGGCTATATATGACAAACCCATAGCTAATATCGTACTCATGGGGAAAAGCTCAAAGCATTCCCCTTAAGATCAGGATGCCATGGTTTTATTCAACATGGTTAACGAAGCTCTAGCCACAGCTAGACAAGAAAATAAATATCAGACAAGAAAAATAAATAAAAGGCATCCAAATGGGAAAGGAAGAAGTAAAATTGTCATTATTTGCAGATGACGTGGTACTATATAGAGATAACCCTAAAGGTACCACCAAAAAACTATTAGAACTTATAAATGAATTTAACAAAGTAGCAGTATACAAAATTAATATTCAGAAATCAGGCATTTTTATATACCAATAATAAACTATCAGAAAGAGAAAGTAAGAAAACAATCCCCTTTAAAATTGCATAGAAAATAAAATATGAATAAATTTATCCAAGGAAAAAAAAGACCTGTACTCAGAAAATTATGAGATTAAAGAGAGAAATTAAAGAAGATACAAAAATTCACCACCCAGAGTCAGTTCTCTTTCCATCAATGTAAAGATGATATATTACAAAATTGTATACCTGAAATCTGTGTAACTTTACTAAGAATTGTCACTCCAATAAACTTTAATTTAAAAAAACACGCACACAGGGCGGGCCAAGTGATGCATTGGTTAAGAGCTGGATTGGGACAACCGTGGCCCCGGTTCAGATCCCACATATGAGGGCCAGTGATACTGACCTCTACAGCTAAGATGGTGAACAATGGCTCCACCTGGAGCTGGGCTGCTGTGAGTCCCTGGGATAGCATAGCTGCAGCCCCTGCTGCAATGGGGCTGCCATAGGCTACTGTGAATGGCTGGCACAGCCAGCGTGAGTGGCCGGCAGCTGGTGTAAGCTGCCAAGAGCCACTGTGAGGGGCTGTCCAGAGGCCTGCAACCGATCTGCCTCATCTGAGAAGAGCGCAATGACGATACCAACATGGGCCAGTCAAGCAAAGTCCTCCACAAGTAGACTGAAGAACAAAAGGACAACTTGTCTGTTCCCCTTCCCCAGTTCCCCAGTGCTGTTCCCCTCCCCCAATTCCCCAATAAAATCTTAAAGAAACACACACACACACACACACACACACACACACACACACACACACATCAAAAAAAGAAGATACAAATAAATGGAAATACATACCATGCTCATGGATAGAAAGATTAATATAATTAAAATGTCCATACTACCCAAAGCAGTATATAGAGTCAGCGCAACCCATATCACAATACCAATGGCATTTTTCACAGAACTAGAACAAATAATCCTAAAATTTGTATGGAAACATAAAAGATCCCAAATAGCAATGGCAATCCTGAAATATAAGAACAAAGCTGGAGGTATCATGCTACCTGATATCAAATTATACTACAGGGCTATAGTAATCAAACCAGCATGCTATCGGCATAAAAACAGACACATAGATCAATGGAACAGAATAGAGAGCCAGAAATAAATCCATGCCCGAATGGTCATTTAACCTATTGACAAAGGAAGCAAGAATTTACATTGGGGTAAAAACAGTCTATTCAATTAATGGTGCTGGGGAAACTGGACAGATCCATGCAAAACAATGAAACTGGCCCACCTTCTTACACCATATATAAGAATAAACTCAAAATGGATTAAAGACTTCAATGTAAGACCGGAAATCCTAAAACTCCTAGAAGAAAATATAGGATGTAAACAAGCAGACATTACCCTTAGTAATATTTTTTTTTTAGAGGGCAGTGTCACTGGCCCTCATATGTGGGACCCAAACCAGGGCCGCTGGCTTCCCAAGCCAGCGCTTAACCACTGTGCCACTCAGCCAGTCCACCCTTAGTAATATTTTTACTGATGTATCTCTCCTTGGGCAAGGGAAGCAAGACAAAAAATAAACAAACGGGATTACATCAAACTCAAAAGTTTTTTCACAGCAAACGACGCCATCAACAAAACAGACATCCTACTGAATAGGACAAGATATGTTCTAATGATACATATGATAAGGGGTTAATATCCAAAATCTATCTTAAAAAAGTCATACAACTCAACACCATAAACACAAACAATCCAATTAAAAAATGGGCAGAGGACACAAACATTTCTCTAAAGAGGACATACACATGGCCAGTGGATATATGAAAAGATGCTCAACATCACTAATCATCAGAGAAATGCAAAAAAAAACAAATTGCACAATGGGATACCACCTCACTGGTGTCAGAATAGCTATCATCAATAAGTCAACAAACAACAAATGCTGCCATGGATATGCAGAAAAGGGAATCCTCATGCACTGTTTGGTGGCATTGCAAATTTGTGCAGCCCAATGGAAAACAGTATGGCAGTTCCTCAAAAAATTAAAAAAATAAGGGCCGGCCGAGTGGCGCGGTGGTTAAGCGCCGGCTTGGGAAGCCAGCAGCCCCGGTTCGGTCCCACATATGATGGCCAGTGACACTGCCCTCAAAAAACAAAACAAAAAAAAATTAAAATAAAAAAAATAGAACTACCTTATAACCCAACAGTTCTACTTCTGGGTATTTATCCAACGAAATCCAAAACACAAATTCGAAAAGATATATGCACTCCATGTAAACTGCAGTGCTATTCACAATAGCCAAAATATGGAAACAACTAAAATGCTCATCAATAGACAATTGGATAAAGAAATTGTAGTACGTTTATACAATGGAGTATTACTATGCCATAAAATAGAATGAAATCTTATTATTTACAAAAACATGGATCAACCTAGAGGATATTATGCTAAGTGAAATAAGTCAAACTGAGAAAGACAAATACCATATGATCTCACTTTTATATGGAATCTAAAGAACAGACTAAATGAGCAAACAAAACAGAAATAGACTTGGAGATACAGCGAAAAAAACTGGTGGTTGCTAAATGGGAGGGGGTTGGGGGATAGGGAGAAGGCAAAGAGATTAGAAAGCACAAATTTGTAGTCACAAAATAGTCACAGCGATGTGAAATACAGTATGGGGAATACAATCAATAATGTTGTAAAGACTATGTAGGGTGTCAGATGGGTAGTGGACTTACTGGGAGAATCACTTCGTAGATTACACAAATGCCTAAACACTGTGCTGTACACCTGAAACTAATATAAAATAATATTTAATGTCAAATGTATATATATATATATAGTCACAGAATGTAAAGTACAGCATAAGGAATATAGTCAATGGTATTGGAATAGCTATGTACAATGTCAGATGGGTAGTAGATTTGGTGGGGTTATCATTTTGTGAGGGGTGTAAGTGTCTAATTATTATGCCTTGTACACATGAAACAAAAAATATTAACCAATTTACAAGTGACCAAAGAGAATAAAAAAACAAACAAACAGAAAAAAAGAAAGTACAAGGGAAGAACCTTCATCCAACACCCCATATAACAAAAAAAGAACTGTAGTCACCACCCAAAGGTAACCACTGTTATTTTACATGTATGTGTATGTCTGTGCATGTGTGTCTTTGTATGTGGAGCCAGGGCTGGGAAGAGAGACCAGGTTGAATGTTAAGAGAAGGCAGGTTTAATGATCTAATTCTGCACAATAGAATGCTAGGCTCCAAACAGTCACATATTCATAATTTCTACCATATTTTAACAACTGATGTATAAATAAGTACAAAGTATAGAAATAATAGAGCAAACGTTTGAAAGCATCATTGAACATGGAAATACCTATAGTAGTGTGGCATTGATCCTATGACCTTTAACCTGCCCCTCATTCTCCTGTTAACCTCACTTCTCTCCTTACCCAGCTTAATTTCCATGGTCACTCCCATGCATCCATCTTCAGTTACCTTGGCCCTTCTCTCTGTTATACTTGTTGTCAAAATGCAACCCTGGTTAAATTCTACTTTCACCTACTCTGTACCTGCACTTTGCATTGCTGAAGTAATAGAAAATCATTGACATATATACAGACTGATCTGACTTCAAATTTTTGACCCTAAACTCAGAGTGAGCCCTTAGTGCTGCCTAACAATCATACTTTGTTTTCTTAGCCATTTCCTCTCCTGCTCTCCTAGGTGACTAATCATATATGTTCCCTTCTTCTTAAACTTTCAACACCTCCTCCAACCTTACTCTGGACTTGTATTTTGGATCTTATTCCACTGAGAAAATTGAAATAATCAAAAGAGTACTTCCACAAACGCCTACCACACCTACCATCTATCTGCATCTATGTCTTTATCGTATATCTTCTGCCTTGTCTTCTGTTCCTGTGGACACACCAAACATGCTTTTGTTGCTTCCATTTTCAAAAGAACTCTTGATGCCAGGCCAGAAACCTTGGAGTTATTATTTTCCCTCTTTTCTCTCACTTCCCATATAACCTCCATAAGAAAAACCTGTTGGTTCTACCTTCATTGTATATCCAGAATTTGATTACTTCTCACCAATGCCATTGCTTCCACCCTCTTCTAGGCCACCATCATTTCTTACCTCCTCCCCTTCTCAAATATTTTCACTATAGCTATAGAGTGGTATGCCATTTCTCCACAATGCTCAGCAGGGATTTAAAGCTTTCAGCTGATCATATAATAGGTCAAGAATATATTTTTATGTGTACTAAGAAATTCCTCTAAAGACAGTGAAATTCTGGCCACTTCATGCACTCTTTCTCCAATAAGCAAAGATAAACCCAATTTATTTGGGAGCCGAGAAGCAGTGAGGATTTCTATATGGCAAGAAAGCTCATTGAATTTAGGAACAGATGAGGAATTGAAATTTTATAAAATCTTCATAAAGATTAGACACCTGCATATGGTAATGAGTGTTGATTATCTCAATGTTTAGAATTAATTGACTTCTGTCCTTCTCCTCAAAGAAGCGACTTATCACATTGGTGGCAGGTTTAGCCTGTTACTAGCTGTAGTCAAAAAGATGTTTCAAATTCCTGTGCCAGGCCATTCAGTAGTTTCATACTATGTTAATATTTGACTTTTTTATATTGTGCTGTTTTTATCTCTGAAGTTGGAAATAAATTGTTATCATGTATGAGTAACTAGTCAAAGGTTATAGTTACAATGACAAGCTTATTTTGTTTGCATGTGTTCATGGTGGGGTTTGTATTTCTGTATACCATGTGCTATGATAAATCTATTAATGTGGCATTAAACCCTGTCAGCAAGTAATACAGCTTATAAAGAACTGCCTGGTGTCCTACAAGTTCCATTTGATATTTAATTTTGGTCTCGTTGTTCATAAGTAATTTTCAGAGTTTATAAAATATATTTTATGAAAATGTATTACACAATGTACAAATGGTAAAGAATAGAAATAAAACCTCTCACTCTTTAGGGAAGGCATTTGAGAGGGCCTATTTCACTACTTAATGGGCTATATCTGTTTATCCCTTGGTGATGGAAGGATTAAATATATGACTGATAATCCCTTTTGCTTATAAATATTTGAAAGTGCTAGAATGCCATTTACATGTTATTTAATTTTCCTTACTTCCTATTTATTTTTAAAGGTACAGCTTGATCTGTATGATGGCTATAACTATCACTAAATAGTTAACTGCATTATCCCCATTTTGTGGGTAGAAATGGTAATTAAACTGAGTTATGGAAACTTACCTGCATTAGAATATAGGAATTCGTTAGTAAATTCAGGAATTTCTTCCTTCCGAACCATTATGATGCATACTGCATAATGTCAGGCAAACTGATAAATGTGTAACCATACATTTTGATGACCAAAATGCCCAAATATAATGGGCAGCACATAGTGGCTGCATGTCTGACATGTCATAGAATGATGTGTAAGAACAAATATCATCCCTGTTTCTCTGGATAGAAAGTTTTTGAACAACATGCAAAGTATCAGTGGGTTGTGAGTGAAGATAATGTACCAGGCATTACATGGTGGATTCGTGTCCCCACTGAGAACAACCCTAACCTGAGACAAGGAAGATTATGGGAAACCTTATGGCATGCTCAAACTATACTGAATTTCCGAGTAACTACAATACATTTGATTCTGGCATAGGACACCCGGCATTTGTAGGTACAGTGCAAGTATCCTAACCGTACTCAAGCAATTAATACTCAGTGGCAATGAGGCATGTGTTGGATCAAACATTGGCCAGTGAAACAAAAGAGGGCTCTAAGTGAAATACAAGCAGACCTAGGTATAATGGAACAAGCTGAATTTACTTTTAATGAAGAGTTACTTTCAGAAGAAAATAATTTACTCTCTGAAATAGATAGGTTGGAAGGAATCATCTTACAAGCGGAGGGAAAAGAATAAGAATCCACTTGGAAAAATGATAAACCTTAATAATGTAGTCACAGACCTTATGCATAATGCTAGAGAATGCCACCTCTCAAGACTGGGAAAGAGCATATACTCTGATACAACAGGGTCTGTTAATTATTTTATTGCAAATGGAGGCTCAAGTAGCCTTGGGTAACTGCTGTCCATTTTTAGCTATGGAAGATTAGAGAGAGCACCTTTGAGACATATGCAGATCCCCAAATTTACGGAAGTTTCCTAGATGAAATTGTAACTTACTTGTACATTGTTGATCTCTACCTGATGTTGACCAAAGAGTGGGCCAAAATAAAACTAGCTGGTAGGAAAAGGAATAAAACTGAATGATACTCATGTATCCCCCAGGGGGAGAGATGGCCTTACCACACAACAGTCAATGGGAACCTGTAACTATATAATAATATGAGTTGAGACAAATGATTGGCTTTGTTTTCAGCTAACATGGAAACTAGAAATGACAATCATCGCCACTGGTGGCAACATTTGTACATAATTTATATCTGGTATGTAGGCAAAGAACAATTCTTCCAGGAAGGTTTAATAAACACTCTGTGATACTTTCTGATTTATGTTGTAACCAAACCAAACTGTATCAAAATCATGTTGTGATATGGTATAATACTAGCATTGTTGGTAAGATTCAACTACCTTACATAAATAAGTCACATGATAATCACATTATTGGGAAATTAAAACCTCCCAGGATGTGAAAAGAGTAGAGAGGGATTGGCCTGAGGAAGAAATAGATTTAGTTCATTACTATATTAAATAGCTCTGTGCAGTTTATCACTAAGTTCAACTAGGCATAGATCAATGGAGGCATAAACATATTAAATAGCTATATCAGTATAAATATATTTGAAATGGTGTTATGGACTGGAAAAATTGTTTCTTTGAGCCTATTCTCACCCTTCATTGGCTTCTAAAGTACTAGATATGCTTATGTTGTTCTTACTGTACTTTATGTACAAATGCTGTAACTAATTGTAGAAGCCGAAATAACTATGAGTGCTATGTTGTTTAAAATACCTTGACCAAGAATAAGGAGATGGATTGTGAGGAGAGATAACACAGTAGATCTAGTTGCTTCCTCCTTTTAAACCTCCAAGGGACTCATTATTGGCCCTTGGCCAACCCTGGAAATGTGCTCCTCAAAGCACATGATGGTGGTGACTGATAATTTTTTAATAGATACTTGGAGCAATGAACCATGTTGTACCAGCTTGTCAAGTTTGCTTGGCACAACAATGAAGATTGATGATATGCACCTGCTTTCATTGTTGGGGTCCTAAGTTTCAGGCATCATGGCCAGTCGCTAGCAGAATTACCTAGTGACCAGCCCCCCGCATCTGAGCCTCAGACCCTGAGCCTCAAATTAGCTCCCTGAACATTGATGTGTCACACATATCCTTGTAGTTCACTGCCAACGAGATAGCAGTCCTGTGTGGTCTCAGACAAGGAAGAACAAAGCTACATTAATATCTTAAAATTTGTCCTTGAACATAAAACATAACTAAAAATATCTGAACTATTTCTTAACAGTTACATTAAGTTTTCTCTACTAGTACATGGAATTAACTGGAAGATTTATCAGGTGTCTCCATACACTATCAATATACTATACACATTTGTAGTGGGTGTGTTTGTGTACATGTATCTGTTCTTGCCCCTATTTGAGAGTTACCATCTTTTGCAAAACCATTATTTTGGTTCTTATATAAGAAGAGCAGATTAAACAAATTCTTGTCTGAGTAGGACCTCGTTTTATAGTCTTTCTCTGACTTTCTCACTGAACAAAAGGAAGCTCTTATAATGGGTCTTAGGATTTTTATATATTCACTTACTCTAATTTTATATTTATATCACTGATTCTAAAGGTTTGGTTGTCTTTCCTTGAAAAATGCTATAATCTGAGTCATAACCTATCTACTGGGTCGAAGTCCCCTGTCTCTCACTGCTTTTCCTTATAGCGTGTTTCCTCACACCTTTCAAGGGACCACCTTCATGAGAGTGGTCTGCATTCCTGTTTATCCCCATCTCTGTAGTTCTAGTGTTATGGGAGCTGTTTTAAATGATTGTTTTTGTTTGTTTGTTTGTTTTGTTTTGTTTTTTAGCTGAGCCATCCTGCCACCTGTTGGCAGCTCAACGGCAACTCAGCTCGGGCTGGCCTCGAACCACTGTTGCTCAGAGCTCAGCTTGCACTCTTGAGCGAGCTCTTAACCAACTGAGCCATTCGGCCGGCCCTTTATGGGAGCTGTTTTTATAGCCTGTACCTCATCTTTCCTTTAGGGATACTTTAATTCAAATATTATGCATAGGTTTTTATTGGAAAAAAGATTTATTTCAGTTCTTATATACACATATCTAAACAGCCATATGACTCAAACACTGATTTTGTTCAAAGGAATATATCTGAGGAAAAGAATCCTCTTACTGTAATTCTTTTTTTAGTATTTTAAGCATTCTGTGTTATAAATTCTCAGCCAAATTTTTATGAAAAAGAATTTATTTTAAAAAGCAATGACTTAAATGCAGGAATATCTAGTTTGCTTATATCCAACCACCTTTCTTGTTTTTGAACACCCTGCCCCCATCAAGTAATTAGGTTTGACTATATGCCTAGTGTTATTCGTGTGGGTTTCAATTAAGCTAAAAGCTGAATGCCTTGGGATCAAAATCCAGGCTGACAAATCACCAGACTGAAACATTTAGTTTACTTAATTGGAAATAAATACACAAATGAAGTAGGTAGAATATCATTTTCAGCCCAAATAAAGTTCTACTCAGAACGAAAAATATATATGAGGTATGATCAAAAATATGCTGGGTAGATTTTACTGGGTAATTGGGGGAGGGGAACAGTGTTGGGGAATCGGGGGAGGGGACCAGCCAAGTTGTTGTTCTTCAGTCTTAATTGTGGAGGGCGCCAGTTGCCATCTGGCTTCCCCTTTGGCAGCTTGTGGCCTCTAAGCTCAAGGTGCTGCGTTCAGTCTTAGTTGCGGGTGGGAGTAGCCACCATTCCATGCGAGAGTCAAACCAGCAGCCTTGTTAAGAGTGCATGCCCTATCCTCTGAGCCATCCTGGGGTGGCACCTCAGCTCAGGGTGCCGAGTTCAGTCTTTAGTTGTGGTTGGACAAAGTCCACCATTGAACACGCAATCTTTTTTCTTTTTTTTTTTTTGAGGTCAGTGTCATGCCCTCATATGTGGGACCCGAACCGGGGCCGCTGGCTTCCCAAACCAGCATTTAACTGCCGCGCCCCTCGGCCGCCCCTGAACAGGCAATCTTGTTGTTATAGCAGCAGAGCCATTGGCAGCTCAGTGACAGCTCAGGTAGGGCGCAGCGTTCACTGGCTCATGTGGGAATCAAACCGGCGGCCCTGTTGCTCAGAACACACACTCTAAGCCAACTCAACCAACTGAGCCACTCAGCCGGCCCAATATGCTGAATACTTAAATTTAAAAAAATTATTACAGTAAAAGACACATTTCCATTAGTCCCCCTCAAAATACTCCCCCTCACTTCAAATGCACTTATCCCAACTTCTTGCCACTTTCTGAAGCGGTTCTCGAAGTCCTCTTTCGTGAATGTCTTTAGTTGCGCTGTCGTGAGCTACCTCGATGTCCTGAAACATTTTGATTTTAGGGAAGAGCCCGAAGTTGCATGGTGTCAGATCTGGTGGGTAAGGTGGATGAGGACACATTGTAATGTTTTTTATTTGACAGAAATGTCCATAAACCAGAAGCGATGTGTGACACGGAGCATTGTCATGATGGAGGACAATTTACAGCACACTTTAAAAAAACCGTCTCGGGCCTGCCGAGTGGCACGATGGTTAAGCGCTGGCTTGGGAAGCCAGCGGCCCCGGTTCACATCCCACGTAAAAGGGCCAGTGACACTGCCCTCAAAAAAAAACAAAAAAACAACAACAAAAAATAAAACACACTGTCTCCCAACTGTAACTCACACCTGACTGACTGCCCCAATCAAGTTGGAACTTGTCACACTCTGTTACTAAGGTTCCACGTACCACGTCCTGTATTGAAGATCCCTGCCTGTCTGTTGGATGGCTCTCGGCAGCAGCATTCACCATATTTTGTGATCACAATGGAAAGGCTCTGTGTCACACATCTCTCCTGGTATGGAAATTTCTGTCAAATAAAAACATTATGGTGTGTCACCATCCACCTTATTCACTGGATCTGGCACCGTCCAACTTCTGGCTCTTCCCCAAAGTCAAAATGACCATGGAAGGTGAACGTTTTGAATGGATTCAGGACATATTTGAGCACACAGAAGTTCAACTGAAGTAACTTTATCCAAATATAGGTATGCAATGTAAACTACTTGGTCGCAATGTTGTTTTCATATTTCAGTTTTTGGAGAAATTAACGCATCTTGGAAACTCTTGCTATCACTGCGACAATGAAATATTTTGAGTACTAATGGCATTTTTGCGATTGAATTTCATTCAAGCTCTAAAAATATATTTTGTGCTTCTTACCAAAATCACATAGCTCATACATATTTAAAGAAAATGGCTTTTCTTTTCTTTTTAAAAGCTTAGCAGGAGTTACTGGAAATATCCAAATTTCCTTTTAAAGGATTTTTTTTTTGTTTATTCCAGCACTGCTTTGTTAAACATTGGTTCTACTGTCCTGCAAATCTTTTAGAAAGCCTTCATAATCAAATCCCCTGCTTAGTATCTTCTGGCACCTTGGGTTGTACCCTATGTTTTTGTATCCCCCACTATTTTTTTTTTGGACATTTGTCTTCGTGTCAGTTCTACTGTTCTCATTGGCCAAGACTTGGCCATTTAAAGTTTGCCTTTGATACCATCCCTCAAAATCATCTGTATTAGTCTTGGATGTAATTAAAGTTATAAATTTAGCATTCATTCCTAATAACTTGATGTGCACTAGCATTGGAGACTCAGCCATTTATATCGTATTGAATTGAATGTCTTAGAATGTTAAATCAGACTATATAGACTTAATCAAGTAAATACACCAGCAATCTGTCACTTCCTTGTGAGTGCATTTCTCTAATTGTGTCGTACAGCTTGTTACTTAAACCTAAATCAGAAGTGCTCCAAAGACAAAGTGCAAAATGATTGTCAAAGACATCATCAACTACATTTTTTTTCTTTTCCTGTTTTATCTTCTTGGCTCTATTTTTTGTTTATCATTTGCATATTCCTCACCTTGGTGTCTAAATAACTCATGATCTATATGAAAAGAAAGTCTAGGCCAGGGCCAGGATCCTGTGGGCATACTGGTTGTTCAGTGTAAGGACTGACTACCATGTGACAAACCACAGAATCCAGGAGTCAGCAAACCTTCATAAGGTAGCTAAGTTATAGATGGGTGTATTGTAATGGAATCTTGAAATATAAAGAACAGAGTTACAGTAACAGCTCTATCATTTAGAGGCTGCATGCCCTTTTGAACAAGGTTTTTTTGTTTTACTTTTTACTTTTCCAAGCCTCAATTTGCTTATCTTTAAAATAGGGATATTATCTCCTTAGATAGTTGTGATTAAATGACATAAGAGATATAAAATATTTTTATATTATAAAATTATTATATAAATATAAGGAAGTAGTAGTACTAGCTTCCTGATCCAAGCGATGTCGAAAAAAGAAATCAGGGAAAGGACCACTTAAGTCTGGGCTTCAGTGGGACTGATACTAACCATATCTGAGATTTTGAGCAAGTCATTCCTCCTCTTTGAGCATTGGTTTTCTTACCTGTCAGATTATTATAGATATCAGGTTAGGTGAACTCTAAGCATCCTTCTAGCTCTAAAGATCCTAAGTGTACTTCCTTTCGTTGTCACTCTTATTTACTTATGACACGAGGAACAAAATAAAAGGGAAAATGAAGTACCATCATAGAATCCCCCTTGTGAGTTAACTAACAATCAAGTCCCTAAGTGGGAGTGAAAGGACCTCAGTTAGCACCTCTTTCTTTCTGAGGACTAGGCCTTCCCATTAATTGTTTCTAATAAGCTATATTTGCTGGTCAGGTAACAATCTGAGAAGTTTCTGCTGTTCCTGTGACAGCCAAAACAATTGTTTGACAATTTATCTCCTTGGAATTAAACCAAATACCTTTCATAAAATGATATATAGGAGGTAGGTTTGGGCATTAAGGAACTTTCTCACATATCTCTACTCAAGGATTATTCTCTTCTAAAATATATTTGCTGCAAATATGTATAAACATGTTACAAGAACCTGTTAGGCTTACTGATGAATAGTACTTCATATTTTCATTTAATAAACATTTTCTCAAGTGTCTGCTATATGCCAGACATTATGCTGGATGCTGTACTTTTCATTGTCTCTAATTTTCACATAACTTAAATGTCAGGTGTGGGTCTCCCTGCTATGGGTGGAGTGACATATAGTGGGATGAGGAAGCTGTTTACATTCTCACAGTGACCTCTGGTTCTGAGTACTTACTTTTTTACTGCATTTCTACCAAGTTTTTTTTTTTCCTTTTGCGGTTCAAAATGGGAAGTTTGCTTATTATCTTGGCATGTTGCACATGCTATATCTCTCTATTCCACACAGCATCCATCCAGGTGTGAAACCGAGCCTCTTCTTCAATTTACACATAAATCATATTCACTTGAAGTGTTTGAGTATGTGCTAGATTTTAATGAAAGGGACAGAAAATCTTTTCCTGGCATTACAAATAACTTCAAATTAACACCAAATATCACATACCATCTGGGATTTTTTTCCTTTGTCCAGTTCACTCCACAAAGAAGGTCCGTCTCTCATTGATTACTGTAGTTCTTATCTTTCCCTCACCCCTTAGATTTCCCCCTATACCCTAACTTCACTTCTGATTCAATTATGTGTAACATTTTAGTCCTTATTCCCTAAGTGAGCCTGGGGCTTGCCTTTGCATGTCCAAACTCATCTAGGCATATGCTCGGTGGGGGGGAAAAAAAAACCAGTCCTACCACTTGCAGAATCCACCCTCCTTATAAGGCAATAGTGGTTATAAACAGTAATTTTTTTCTCCTAATACCAAATAACACTGTATGAGTTGGTATTATCCTCATTTTATAGATGAGTAAACAAACTCAACGAAGTAAATGATTTATCCAAGATTATTAATTTAGTAAGTAACAAAGTCATATTTTGAATCTAGGTCATTTGAATCCAAATCCTGTGCATTTTCTACCAAGCAAAAAACAGTTAAAAAAAATGGGAAAGACATACATTAAGGTTCTCTGAGTTTGAAAATAGGAAAATTGCTTTGAAAATTCATAGCATCTGAATTCATTTGTAATAAGGACACATAGCTTTACCACTGTGGCCAAAAGATGCTATTTAAGAAGGTAGGGGGGCCGGCCAGGTGGTTCAGTTAGTTAGAGTGGGAGCTCTGAACAACAGGTTGCCGGTTTGATTCCCACATGAGCCAGTGAGCTGTGCCTGAGCTGAGCTGCCAATAGGCGGCCAAATGGCTCAGCTGGTGAGAGCGCATGCTCTTAAGAAGGATGCTGGTTCTATTCCTGTATGGAATAGTGGGCTGTGCGCCCCCCTGCCCCGACTCCCCCCTTCCCCCCCCACAACTAGATTGAAAGTGGCGACTGCACTTGGAGCTGAGCTGTGCCCTCCATAACTAAGACTGAAGGACAACTATTTGACTTGGAGCTAATGGGTCCTGGAAAAACACAATGTTCTCCTTCCCCAATTCCCCAACACTGTTTTCTTCCTGAAATTCCCCAATAAAATCTTTTTTAAAAAAAGAAGGTAGGGGGCCGGGTGTGTGGCGCGGTGGTTAAGAATTGGCTTGGGATGCCAGCGGCCCCGGTTCGGATCCCATATATGAGAGCCAGTGACACTGCCCTCTAAAAAAAAAAGAGTTGGCTTGGGAGCGCCGGCTCTGAGTAGCAGGGTGCCGGTTCAGATCCCACATGAGGGCCAGTGACAGTGCCCTCTACAGCTAAGATGGTGAACAACAGCTCGACCTGGAGCTCGGCTTCTTGAGTTGCTTGCGACAGCGTAGGCTGCAGACCGATTACCTCACCCAGGAAGAGCACAATCATCACAATACCAAGATGGGTCAGTGAAGTGGCATCCTTCACAACGAGACTGAAGAACAAAAGAACTTGTCTGTTCTGCTTCCCCGATTCCCCAACACTGTTCCCCTCCCCCAATTCCCCAATAAAATCTTTGGGAAAAAAAGGTAGGAAAATATAGTAAGTGAAAAGTTTCAGTAATTTGAAAAATCCTGCCTGATATCAGATAAATGGGACATTATGGATAATTGAATTTCATCTTTTAATTTAACCTAATAAATATTTATTAATCCTCTGTACCTTTTTAATTTTTTGAGATCTGTTTTCCTGATACCTGTTCTTTTTGTATGTTTTTTTTTTAAATTACAGAGACAATTAAAGGCTGATGCTAAAAAAGCTATTGGAAGGCTTCAGGTACGCACGCTGAAACAAGGAGACAAGGTAAATTTATGAATTGAAAAGGTTTTCTGTTTTAAAGCATTGCTTAGCGAGCCATTGTTAGAGCTGAATATTCTTTCAAAGTAGTATTTTCATTGCCATTTATAAACCTTATTGACTTTTTAAAATCTATTTGACGCTGGAAGTAGACTGAATAAATGGCCCCCAGAGATATCTAGGTCCCAATCCCTGGAACCTGTGAATGTTACTTTATATGGCAAGAACTTTGCAGGTGTGATTAAATACAGGATTTTGAGATTGGGAGATAATTAAGCGTTACCCAGATGGGTCCTAAATATAATCACAGTGTCCTTATAAGTGGGAGGAATAGGGATATTTGACAGTAGATGTGACAATGGAAACAAGAGGTTAAAGTTATGCAAGAAGGGGCATGAACCAAGGAATGCAGTCTCTAGAAGCTGGAAAAAGCAAAGAAAGGGATTCTCCCCTGAAGCCTTCAGAAGGAGTGCAGCATTGCCAACACCTTGATTTTTAGAATTCTGATTTACAGGACAAGAAGAGAACAAATTGTGTTATTTTAAATCACTAAGTAATGGTAATTTGTTACAACAACAACAGGAAACTAATACAGTACTGCAGTATAAATTTACTTGAACTTCCATGTTCAGATTTAGGACAGTTCAAAACTACCATCAATGTATAAAACACGTATAAAAATGTCTATAGAATGTATTGAAATAAAAAAATACCATTTACAATAGCACTAAAAGTATTAAATACTTAGGTATAAATCTTATAAAATATGTACAAGATCTGTATACTGAAAACTGCAAAACACCAAAGGAAGAAAGAAATAAAAAAGACCTAAATGAGTGGAGAGATATACCATGTGCGTGGTTCAGAAGACTGTTGTCAAAATATCAGTTTATCTAAAATTGATATATATATTCAATGCAGTTTCGATCAAAATCCTAGTTGGTGCTTTTGCAGAAATTGAAAAGTTTATTCTAAGTTTATGAGGAAAAGCAAAAGAACTAGAATAATCGAAACTATTTTGATAAAGAACAAATTTAGATGCCTCACATTACCTGATTTACAGGGTTATTTTAAAGCTACAGTAGTCAAGATATTACTACTGTAATTACTACTGAAAGGTAGACTTTTATATCAATGGAACAGAAGACAGGGTCCAGAAATAGACCCACACATACATGGTCAATTGATTTTTGTCAAAAGTACAAAGGCAATTCAATTAAGGAAGGATAGCCAGTTGATGGCTCTTCATGTGCAATGATTGGATATCCATATGCAAAAAAATGAACCTTGATCCATACTTTATATTCTTTGTAAACATTAACTCAAAATGGATCACAGACTTAAATATGAAACCTAGAATTATAAAACTATTAGAAGAAAATTTTGGAGAAAAATATCTTCATGACTTGGGTTAGGCCAAGATTAATTAGATGTGACACCAAAAACATGTCCATTAAAGAAAAAAAAATGAGAAATTTAACTTTGTCAAAATTAAGAATTTTTGTTCTTTGAAAGACACTAGTAAGAGACTGAAATGACAGGTGACAGAATGGGAGAAAATATTTGCAAATCCCATATCTGATAAAGAGCTGTATCCAGAATACATAAAGAACACTCATAACTCAACAGGAAAAAAACAATCTTGTGAAAAAACTGGGCAAAACAGACATTTTATTGAAGAATATATATGGATGACAAAAAAAGCACATAAAACAATACTAACATCATTAGTTGTTATGGAAATGCAAATAAAAAACATATGAGATACCACAGCACATTCATGATTGTACCAGAGAATGAGAATGGCTAAAAACAATACAACTCACAATACCAAGAGCTGGCCAAGATGTGGAATACCTGGAATTCCAATGCATTCCCTGGTAAGAACACAATGTACAGCCAGTCTGGAAAACAGTTGGGCAGTTCTTTATGAAGTCAAATATACACTTTCCAAAGAATCCAGCAACCTCACTACTAGATAGTTACCCTAGAGGGAAAAACAAAATATGTGCACATGAAAACCTGTACATAATTGTTCAGCTTTATTCATAATTACTGAATACTGGAAAGAATCAAAATGCCTTTCAACTGGTGAATAGATAAACAACGGTGGTACATCCATATCATGGAAAACTATTTAGCAATATAAAGGGGGGACCCTGCTGATGCACACGACAACATGAATGAATCACAAATATATTATGTTAAGTGAAAGAAGCCAGACTCAAAGGTTAGGTAATGCATGATTCCATTTATGTGACATTCTGGAAAAGCCAAAACTATAGGAACTGAAAATGTTTGCCCAAACTTGCAAAATTATACACGAAAAAGAGTGAATATTACTGTAACTGAACTATAACTTAATTTTCTTTAAATGGGAAAACTTAGCTATAGAATTTATACAAATGGCATTTTCTAAATTGAAAAACAATTTAAATCAAAACTCCATATTTCCCTTTGTCCTGTTCCCCTTTTGGTTGACTTTATTCTTTTACCTTTTTAAGTCTAAATAATTTTATTTTAAATTTCAATTTATACAATACAGAGTTATCAACTATAGTCACCATGTTTTACAGCAGATCCTCAGACCCTATTCATCTTGTAGCTGAAACTTTGTTCTCTTATACCAACTTCTCCCTATTTCCTCCACCCCCAACCCCTGGCAACTACTTTTTAGTCTCTGCATAAATTTGACTTTTTTTTGGATTCTGATTAACACTAAATAATTTCAAATTGTTATTGAAACATAGTCATTTAGTGATATGACATCCCTCCTTCTCTAGGAATTTATGCATTTTAAGTACAGGTATATTCTGATCTTGCTCTGTAGTTTAATGTATTTTTTCTTATCCATCAGAGTAACAGTAACTATTTGCTCATAGGAAATTGGTCCTGATGGAGATAGTTGTGCTGTGTGTATTGAACTGTATAAACCAAATGATTTGGTGCGCATCTTAACTTGCAAGTAAGTTTGATTTTCATTTATATCATCAATAAGAATTTCTGATTTACAAAAATGATTGTAATGGGGGAAAACTATTTTGAATGTTTCCAAATTAATGTAAATAAAATATTTATTTTTAAGTTATTTTCATTTAAATATAGGTGGATGCCTTATTTTTAAAATATCATTGAAATTGGTATAAGGCTAATTACATAAAGTTTCCAAAATCTGGTACAATTTGGAAACTAGTTTCAAACTTAGAACCTAGCCAGCACCACAAATATATATATATATATATATATATATATATATATATATATACTGTATTATTTATTAAAATTCATTCTAACAATCCTATTAAAGAAAAAACATAAAATCAACTTATTAACACTTATTTGGAAGTCTTCATTCTTTTGGTTTTTTATTATCCCTCTCCTGAAATTTGTTCATAATAGTCTTTCTTTCAACTATTAAATAGTGATGCTCCTGGAATGTATCACATTGCCTAAAGTATCAGCACGATATTGTGCTCAGTAGGGAATGACAAGATAATTAAGATCTGAAATACTGAACAAAGTTATAGGTCAGGTAGCACCTTGGCCACTTTTCAAGTAATGAATACTAAAACTATATCTTTTGAAGCTAGAGTAATAAGGCTCTTATATTTAAAAATACTATCTTATGAAATTTCCAAATTTTGCTTCTGTGGCTCCTTCTTAGCATTTATGCTGTAATAATATGTTTAAAAGGAAAAAAAGCATCTGTTAAAAAACTAAGTAAAATTACAGGGTAACCTGTAGTATATTAGGCAAGGTGTTGCCATTTCATAACTGATAACTAAAATGTGTGTTTTTTCCTTCATTAGCCATATTTTCCATAAGACATGTGTTGACCCATGGCTGTTAGAACATAGGACTTGCCCTATGTGCAAATGTGACATACTCAAAGCTTTGGGAATTGAGGTAAACATTGCTAAACTATGTATGTGAAGGAACTCAAGCTATGTGTTATTTCTGTAACTGGGCCTTCAGGAAAATAACATCCTTATTTTTTAGCTACGTAATATGCCAGACTTATAGTTTTACCAAAAGTTGTACTCATTTATATCATAGTGACAGTGAAGTGCCATATTGCACCTCCATTTTCCTTATATTGGATCACTTCTATTTTCCTTCATTCTCCTTTTCCTCAAATGTACTTATTTTTTGGTCAGATTTTGAAGTAATGACCATCTAAAATACCAACTGGCTTCTGATACCCCATTCTGGTTTTTATGCTCTTACTATTGTATAGCAACCAAACTTATAGTTAAATGACCATGTATAGTTTCAGAAAGTATAATAAATATTAAATTATAATTATATTTGGTAAATGAAAAACTATCTTTTCCATAATATACACAACAGAAAGTCAAGCTCAACAAGGTCTTCCCGATTTGAGGAGATATACAGAAGACGGTGATTCTCAACTCCCATAGGGCATAACATGAGATTGTTTTTTGTTTTGTTTTTTTTGAGGGAAGTGTCACTGGCCCTCATATGTGGGACCCGAACCCGGGCCGCTGGCTTCCCAAGCCAGCACTTAACCACTGCACCACACGGCCGGCCCCGAGATTGTTTTTTGATTGCCTGCCTTGGACCAGGCATTATATTATGAAGTGCTGGGACTACCCAGATGAACATGTCAGATGTGATGACAATCTGCATGTAACACCTTTTGTGGACCCCTTTGGTGGACCCAGGTACTCCCAACTGCTCTGGCAGGGACCAGCAAGAGATTTTTGTGATTGTCAAAAGGGATTATAGGTTTACAAGGCCAAAATAATCATTATAATGAGTCACCTAGGAAGAAACTTTGTAGTGATATGGCAAGGAAAAGCGTGTACACTGACAGTCTTTTAATTTCTTCAAATGCTTTCCAAAGGTGAGTGTTGAAGATGGATCGGTGTCTTTACAAGTCCCTGTATCCAATGACACATCCAGCAGTGCCTCTCCTCAGGAAGAGGATGATCGCAGTGAGACTGCATCATCTGGATATGCTTCAGTTCAGGGAGCAGATGAACCACCTTTGGAGGAACATGTGCAGTCAGCAAGTAAGCACCACGCTGGGGGTCAGGTTCCCCACAAAGGATTTGTTGTGGGTCATAATTCTGCTTTTTAGCATTTATTCCATTCATCTATTAACACATTTCAGATTTTTTTTCTATGAACAACAAACAACAGTGCAATGCAGGATGCACCTCTACCTTAACTTAACATACACGTATTCATATGTACCTGAACCAGATAAAATGCATCGGAGTGGGTAATAAAAAGATTTATTGTAAAGCTTCCCTCTGGTGCGTTAAGTGTTGGCTTATTAACATACAAAGGCCAAGGAGAAACTTAAACTCTTGAATCTGTTGTTTATTGTGGATCTATCAGAAGTTAAAATAAGGGAGTTCTGAAATGATACATAGAATTCAGTTTACAAAAGCTTGATTTATACACAACTTCTCAGGAACCCATCTTTTGCACAAATGAAAACTAAGAATGCTGTGTGCTGCCACCTGTTGATTTGCTTACCATGAAATGAACAAACCTTGGAAACTAAAATTGAATGCAGTAGTGTCCCCTTATCTGTAGTTTTGATTTCCGTGGTTTCGGTTGCCACAGTCAACCACAGTCTGAAAATATTAAATGGAAAATTCAAGAAATAAACAGTTTATAAGTTTTAAACTGCACTGTTCTGAATAGCAGGATGAAAGCTCATGCTGTATATGCTCCCTACCCATTAGTCACTCAGTAGCCACCTTGGTTGTCAGATCAACTATCGTGGCATCGCAGTGCTTGTGTTAAGGTAACGTTTACAGTAGCCTAATGCTATGTCACAATACCTATGTCATCCACCTCACTTCATCTGATCACATAGGCATTGTATCGTCTCACATCATGACAAGAAGGGTGAGTAAAGTACAATAAGATATTTTGAGAGACCATATTCATGTGACTTTTATTATAGTATATTGTTATAATTGTTCTACTTTTTCTTAGTTATTGTTAATATCTTACTGTACCTAATTTACAAATTTAACTTTATCCTAGGAATGTATATATAGGGAAAAAAACATAATATTTATAGGGTTCAGTAATATCCACAGCTTCAGGCATCTCTGGGAGTCTTGGAACGTATCTCATGTGGATAAGGGGGGACTACTGTATATTATTTTCAAATTCATGTGAATCAGTATTGCCACTTAGTAATGTCATAGCAGTAAATAAATTTTAAGAAATTATGTTACTTTTTTCCTTAGAAAGAGAAAACCTCTATAACAAATTATTTTCCCTTTCTTTAACTTCCACCATTTTCCTGGTTTTTGATGGTCTGAACATTTTTTCTCAATCCTCATTTTGAGATAACCTAATTCTGGCATACAAGTAGAAAAAAAACTAAATGTCAAGATGACTTATGAAATGTCAAATGTCAGCTTCCTATAACATAAACCTTTGTCCTCTGCAGGCCTATTAGTGCCATAGATACTATTTCTGAAGATGTCATGAGGAATACTGTCATGCAAATGCAAACCTTGTATTGCGTGTAATCTAATCTTCATATATATCCTAGAGTATAAAGTCGTCATAAGAATCTTAATAATCTCTGGATTATCTACCTATAATAGAGAATCATTGTCTATTTGCCCCATATGAGATTTTGTTCCCATAACTGTGTCGTAATAGAATTCAGAGAAGATAAAGGAGAGTGTACAAGATAATGTAGTTTATTGCTAGGCTTGTTTAAATGAAGTTCCAACCTACTTTTTGTGCTCTGTTCTTGTGGAGGAGGGTGGTAAGCAGAAGTTTTTGTAGAGAATTTGAGAAGCAAGTGAAATGATGATCCATGTTCCTCCTCCTGTATTATTTATCTGCATGAATGGTAGTAACACCCACCCAGGTGTCTCAGACTAGAAAGTAAGGAGATCCTTGATTCTTCCCTCTCCCCTTTCCAATTGATTCAATATCCTTTTTCTCTAATCCATCCCCTAATTTCCAACCTTAATTTCACCATCATAGCTTGAGCCACTATCTTCTCTCTGACCATTCCATTTCTTCTACTTTTTCTCCCCCAAGAAATTGGGGAAACCCAGTCTAACTCCTATTCCTCCTTTAAAACAAACCCCACTTTAAGAAGTCTCTCTTGACTGAGGTCCTACCATCTGCTTCCATAGAACTTCTAACATTGTACTTATTGTACTCAATTATATTAAAACTTTTAAAAGTTCCTTTGGGTAGGGACAATATCTTATTATTTACTATTGTATAACCAGCACCTAGCATAGCCTACCACATAATAGATACTCAAATAAGTGTTGAATAAATGACCACCTAGAACAGATTTAACTGTGATTGTGTATTATTAGTTTGGATAACTTGCCTATTAACCATTGATTATTATGGTAATAGTTGATTTAAATAACTTTCTAGACATATAATTGATTAGTTAATGTCTGTGTGTCCTATCATTGTGCTAAGTTCTATTAGAGCACTGGTTTTCAAACTTAGGCATGCATCAAATCACCTGAGGGCTTGTTAAAATAGATGAGCTACCAATTTCTAACTCAGTAGATCTGGGGTGGGCCTGAGAATTTTCATTTCTAAAATATTCCCAGGTGATAATGATGCTGCTGGTCCAGGGACCACACTTTGAGAACCACCGAATAAGGGCCTTAGTTCATAACCCTGACTGCACATTAGAATCACTCAAAAAAACTTTAAACATTACCAATGCCTGGGTTTTACTCCAGAATAGTTGTTAAATCAGAATCTATGAGGGGTGGTACCAAGACCAGGGTTTTTTTTAGTTTTATTAATTTTAATTTCAAGTAATTTCAGGCAGACTAAAAAAATTTTCAAAAATGATACAGAGAATGACCATATACCAATCACCCAACTTTTCAAAATGTTAACATCTTATATAACCATATACAATGATCAAAACCAGGAAATTAGGTCATAAAATATTATCTAAAATACAGTTGTTACTCAAATTTCACCAATAAATCTACTAATGTCCTTTTTCTGTCCCAGGATCCCATGTTGCATTTCCTTTCCCCCATCCCAGGTTTATTGAGATATACATACTTGATGTATAACACTGTATAAGTTTAAGGTGGACAACATGATGATTTGATACACATGTATTACAAAATGATTACCAAATTCATGTTAGTTAAAAAAAATCATCATCGGGCTGGCCGAGTGGCGCGGTGGTTAAGCGCTGACTTGGGAAGCCAGCGGCCCCGGTTCGGTCCCACAAATGAGGGTCAGTGACACTGCCCTCAAAAATAAAAATAATCATCACACATAATTATAAAAATTTTGTGTGTGGTGAAAATATATAAGATCTACTCTCTTAGCAACTTTCAAGTATATAATACAGTATTGTTAACTGTAGTCACCATGCTGTACATTAGATCCCCAGAACTTATTTATCTTTTTTTTTAAAATTCTTTTTAGAGGGCTGTGTCACTGGCACTCATATGTGGGATCCAAACCGGGGCTGCTGGCATCCCAAACCAGCTCTGAACCAATGCGCCACTCGGCCGGCCCCATGACCTTGACATTTTTGAAGACTACTAGTCAGTTATTTTGTAGAATGTCCCTCAATTTTATTTCCTCTGCCATTTCCTAATGGTTAAACTCATTGTCCTTTTCTATTTGAGGTAAAAATACCACAGAAATTATGTCATGCTCTTCTCTGCCTCATATCATATAATGAGACACATGATGTTCATTTCTTATTACTGATGGTTTTAACTTTGCTCAGTTGATTAAGGTGGTGGCTGCCAAGATTCTCCTTTCAAAGTTATTATTTTTCCCTTTGTAATTATTAATTATCTTATAGAGAGAGATGCTTGGAGACTATGCAAATATCCTGTTTCTTATGGTATTTTTACCCACTAATTTTAGCAATCATTGATGCTCCTTGCTTGCAATAATTATTCCTGAAATGTGTGCCAATGGTGGCTTTTTATTTCCATCCCTCTTTCTGCATTAATTAAATTTCTACTTTAAGGAAGAGCTATCCTTTTTTCATTTATTTATTCAAATATTTATTTATAATAGTATAGCTTCACAGGTATTTCTTTTATTCTATGTTATTCTCATGATTTATTCATTGCTTAGATTATCCTAGATTTGGTCATTGAGATCTTCCTCAAGTTGGTTTCTGTTTTCTTTTAACACACTCCATCATTTTTTGGGTTTTTTTTTGAGCACTTCCTTACTTTCTGGTACCACAAAATGTTCTACACCAAGGGTTGGCAAACTTGTTCTGTAAACGGCAACATAGTAAATATTTTAGGCTTTCAAGGCCATTAAGTTTCTGTTGCATTTTTGGTTTGTCTTACAGCCTTTTAAAAATATGAAAACCACTATTAGCTATGGATTTGGTTTGCAAGCTGTAGTTTGCTGACCCTTAGACTAGAATCTAGGTTAATCTTGTATACTCTCCTTGCCCTAGCCTTAGAATCAGTCATTTCTTCAAAGGGCCTTTTATTGGAGAACAGTATTTTGAAACCAAGACCTGGGCACTAGATATGCCCATTCCTATTGGGGTGTCATTGCTGTTAGCACTTTTAATGAACAAAAGCAGGAAATATGTGTATAAACTCACAGAAATATACACAACACATCTACATATATATATATTTTATCTATCTATCTGAAAAGCAGTGAGCTCATACTGACACATCTGATTTCAATCCGACAACACAGAGTTTATTCTAGCCTTACCTTTTCTTTATTTGTACTTTCTCACTGACAGTGAGAAACCTGGCTCTCATTATCTACAATACAGTTGCTTATTTGTTCAATCCTAGAACACAAATAAAATAATTTCAACATTGCTAACTCACAACCCTGTGAAAAACAATTTCACTAACTTGTGTACAGTTTTTTTTTGTTTTTAGCCTTATAGGATATAGTCAAAATACTGTTTCCAAAGTTACTGAAGTTAATACTTTTCTTCAGAATGGTTATATATTTAATGGTTATATTACATAATTATGTTCATTTGTTACAGTTTGTATTCCATTTGGGGCACTCTCCCCAACATTTTGGGGTGTGTGTGTGTGTGTGTGTGTGTGTGCCTATCTATCTATGCATTTGAAAAAGCATAGGTATTATAATATTTTAAAGTGCCCCTATGATTGAAATGTGAAGCTAGGGTTAAGAACTTACATTTAGGATAGAGAAGAAGCAAAAGACATAACTTTTGCTCTTAAGGAGGCTATAATCTAGGTAGAAGTAAGCACACATGTGAATTTTAAAAAAGACTAATTGTAAATATAATAATGCCATATGTGCTTTATGTAAGACATAGCATAAATCATGTTAATTATTAAAGGAACAGGGAATGAGTGTAGTAATCAGAGTATGGTGGAATTAGACAAGAAAGGCTTTTTAGACATGAGTGTTGAAAATTGTTTGAAAGAAAAGAAGGGTAATATCATGCTAAAATTACTATTTCTTTCTAAAGATGAAAATCTACAGCTGGTAAACCATGAAGCAAGTTCCGTGGCAGTGGATGTTGTTCCTCATATTGACAACCCAACCTTTGAAGAAGATGAAACTCCTAATCGAGAGATTGCTGTTCGAGAAATTAAATCATAAAATCTGTGTCAATAGAAAACTTGAATCTTTAGTGATAACAGAACTGCCAATCAGGGCCTAGTTTACTATTAATGAACTGGATAAATATAATAAAATAAGAATGATACTGAAATGCTGAAATGACTAATATTATGCTATAGTTAAATGGCTTAAAATATTTAACCTAAAAACTTTTTCCCACAAAATCATGTTTTTCACAGGCAAGTTTCCTCTCAATAGTAATAGCAAGATTTTTAAACATTCAAAACTCTCTTCAAGTAATCATGTTTTTCATTTATAAAAAATTTTTCTTATAAAAACCTGTTTCTTTTAAAATGTGAAGTAGCTGTAATCATTTTATTTTATGATAGTATCTTAATTAAAAATACTACTACTTTAGCTTGGGCTATATGTGTCAGGGTTTTTCTCCAGGTGCTTATATTGATCTGGAATTGTATTGTAAAAAGCAATGCAAACTTAGGTTAGTACTTCATGAAATGTCTACTTAAGCTACATTAAGTTGATAGAACAAGATTAAAGCAAAATATTCATTTTAACTATTGCTTGTTTTTAAAATTAGGCTAAATGTACTTCTGTAAGTGTTGAGCATAGTTTATCAGAAAATATGGACTGGACTGGATTGATTAGGATATCAGTGACACAGATTTGACAAAAAAGTTTCCTTACTAAAATGCTGTATAAAAATTTCTCAAACTTTATTTATGTGATATTCAAAAGCAGAGTATATAAATTATACTATTTGAAATTAAGTCACACAAAATTGGTAATTGATCTTTGTATATGAGTTAGCCTGAAGAAATTAGTCTATAGAAAATATTTTCCAAACAATGTTGACTTTAAAAATTGGATTTACATTCTACCTAAATGTGCTAAAATTACATGAGGTAAACTAAAATTCTATCCATGTAGCTATAAATTTCGTGAATGCAATCTTCTTGATGTTGGAAAAAGAATTGGGGGATGGGGGAGAATTCCAGGTGCCTTAATATAAAGTTTGAAGCTTCATCCACCAAAGTTAAATAGAG
Organism: Aselliscus stoliczkanus; assembly: GCA_033961575.1. Classification (NCBI taxonomy): domain Eukaryota; kingdom Metazoa; phylum Chordata; class Mammalia; order Chiroptera; family Hipposideridae; genus Aselliscus; species Aselliscus stoliczkanus. Next base: position 53,755,051 of record CM066737.1, on the reverse strand, counting down.
CTATTTAAAAATACACTTCATTTTTATTCTGTGTGGCTTATCTTTGGTTTTAGAGTTTTGTTTCCAGTGCAAATTCCGGAATATTTAGGTAAAGACACAACAGACATGTATTTTTGTTTGCTAAACATAGAATGGATGAACCATTGCATTCTTGTACACTGATTTGAAATGCTGTAAATATATCCAGATTTGTATTGATTCTCTTTAAATAAAAAATGTGAATAAAATATTCCACTAAAAAGATTGTGTCTGCTATTAAGTTTAACAATCATATACTAACTTTTAATGTATGCTTGGATTTGGGAGTAAAAAAAATGGTTGCATATAAATGGTAGTTGATATATTTGATCAATAAAAACTAAAACTATAGTATGATATACATTTACATATTTCATTATATAGAAACTGCTGCCATTGTAATATAACAGCACCTACCATGAATTATTTTAAATGTCAGCCAGGTAAATAATAACGTTGACCACTGATAATATAAGGTTAAAAAAGTCCTTGATACCTGCCAGTCAATCTTTATACCACCTAAGACTTAAGGCCATTTTATTACTTGAAAGTTTTATTTACCTTCAGCCTTCTCTTTAGAAGTATGTTTGTTGGGATGCTATTAAGGAGTTAAGTGCATCTCCTTTCTTTGTCAATCATGTTAAGAGTAAACAGATACTTGGAATGCTTCAGAACCATGATTATCAAGTCAGGGTACACATATGTCTTATTTGGCAACATGCCAGGTATATGAGTGTCTGATGCCATACAACAAGGCCTGTATGTTAGAAAGTTAATTATTTCAAGTTTTATGGGGGTTCTTTTGAGAGGGAATTTATAATTTTTTTGGATTTTAACAGCTGTATTCAAATATAATTTACATACCAAAAATTCAGCCATTGTAAATATACAGCTCTGGGGTGTTTACCAAATGTATAGAGTTGTACAACTTTCACCATAATCCAGTTTTGGAACATTTTGTTACCCAAAAAATTCCCTCGTAATCCATTTGCAGTCAATTTCTGTTCCCATTCCCAGCCCCAGACAACCACTAATCTGCTTGCTGTCTCTATAGATTTGCCAATACTGGACATTTCATGTAAATAGAATCATACAATATGGGATCTTTTGTGACTGGCTTCTTCCACTTAGCATAATAGTTTCAAGGGTCATCTATGTTGAAGTGTGCATCAGTACTTCGTTCTTTTTCATTGCTCAGTAATATGTATGTCCCACTGTATGGATATTCCACGTTTGGTTATCCATTCATCAGTTATTGACACTTGGGTTGTTCTCACTTTCGGGCCATTATGGATAACGGTTAACATTCGTGTACAAGTCTTTGCATATGGTTTTTATTCTCTTGGGTATATACAAAGAAGAGGGATTCCTCGTAACTTATGGATTTTCTTCTAGCTATTATCTTTTGATAATAAAAAACATAGTTTGAGCAATAGACTTTATTACTCTCACATAATAATCAAAATATAAGCTGATTCCTTTAAGTGGCAGTAGATATATTTGTATGTATCGGGAGTCTCTAACTTAGGAAAGAGGGGTTTTCTTAAGAGTTCATTTGTAAGTTTAGCAAAAGTCAGCTTGTATTATCTTATAAATAGGAATATATAAATTCTGACAACTAAGATAACGAACTCATCCCAGAAAAGGTGCTACATACCTCATTGCTGAATATCACTATGGTCACCTTCAAAGTACTCCCCTTGGGAAGCTATGCACCAAAGACTGTGCCTCGTCCACCCTTCAAAGCTATTTTGGAACTCTTGCTGGAATGCCCATCAGAGCTGTCGTCCTTGTATTAAACTTGATGTCCTGAATGTCATGAAAATGTCTTCCTTTCAATATTTCCTTTATCTTTGGGTAAAGAAAGAAGTCATTGGGGGTCAGATAAGGTGAGTAGGGAGGGTGTTCCAATACAGTTATCTGTTTACTGGCTAAAAACTCCTTCACAGAAAGTGCTGTGTGAGCTTGTGAATTTTCGTGATGCAAGAGCCATGAATTATTGGCGAAAAGTTGAGGTTGTCTAACTTTTTCACACAGCCTTTTCACCACTTCCAAATAGTAAACTTGGTTAACTGTTTGTCCAGTTGGTACAAATTCATAATGAATAATCCCTCTGATATAAAAAATAGGTTAGCAATATTGATGCAACAAGTTCACGAACTTAATTGTCCAACCTCATACATGGTTCCTAGGCAATTCAGTAAAAATACATTTAAAGACAAAATTGGAATGTGAAGAACATTCCTTCTCCCCACCCCCCCATATTTTTTTTTGTTCATTTACTAAATATTTTAATTAAGTTCTATAACATCTGGAGAAATTTTATCACTCTAGGCTATAACAAATTTTGAGCTATTGACCTTACCTCTCTTCTGTTTGGAGTGGATGTTAAAAATATTTTAAAACATACTAATGTAAAGCTTAGGTTTGAGACTTAAAAGAAATTCACGATTATGGTGGGCTCTTTGACATCCAGAGATAAGCGTTCATTGTCCTTACCTTACAGGTAATTCAGTGAAAAGTTTGAAAAACTGTGCCTACTAGTTCTTAACTTGTTTTCTACAGAAACATACAATCTCATGACTGTGAGACACTTGTGGACATACCTAGACTTTAATTGTTAGAAAATAGTTATATAAATAGGGTTTAACATGGATAGTGGCAATTTCTCCTCTGATACCTCGGTTCTCAACCACTGCCTTAGAAAATTTTAATTGGGATGTCCTGGTATAAACTTCTGTTACAAAAGCAATTCAGTCACCTAAAATTCATTAACAGAGCTTATTTTTTTTAAATATGCCCGTGTAGTACTTAATGGAAACGTGAGTAATCACCTCCAATTTGTTGTAGAGTTTGATTTTCAAATACCTAATTTGCTTTAAATTAGTGTGTCTAAAACTTGAATATGCATACATATTACCTGGGGACATTGTTAAAATGCACACTCCAATTCAGCAGCTGTGGAATGGAGTCTGAGATAATGAATTTATACCAAGCTCCTGGGTGATGCGAGTGTTGCTGGTCCATGGTCCACATTTTGAGTAGCAAAGACTTAAATGGCTCTCTTCTAGTAGTGCTCCTTCCATTTTGAATTTTATTGCTTCTAAACCTGATTTAGACTATAAAGCATCAAGTAAGCTTGTGACATTCATTTCCAATAAGAAGCCAGCAAAATCCTGAGAGACAGCCTCAGCTTTCCGTGGTACAGGGTTTGGAATTGTTATTTGGGGTTTCCTAGTACCTTTTTACATAGGTTTTTGAGGCTATAATTTAGACGGCTGGATCAGCTGAAAGACTGACATCTGGATAAATGAGGTATTATTCATCTCTGCATGGTATAACATTGTGTCCATAAATTTGTGAATTAGGTATGTCAGAAGACAAAATTGGAAGCAGAAAGATGAGTTGGGAAGCTAATATAATAGTATAGCAGGAAAGTGAGGGGCTAATCTGAAGCAGGAAGAGGAGAAGGGGTGAACTTTTGAGACAGAATTAGAAGGGTGTGTATATGTGACAGTGAAAGTGGTAAGAGTAAGAAGTTTAAGATTATTCCAAGGTTTGGACATGTTGTATTTGAGGTATTTACAAATCATATGCATAGGTAGTATAGTGTCATGGTTTGTAGTCAGACAAGTCCAGGTTCAAATCATAGCTGTGCTACTTATTTTTTATTGTAATTTATTAATATTTTATTACTTTCAAGTGTACAAAACAATGCAATAGTTACACTTTTCACCCCTCACAAAGTGACAACACCCCCACCCTATCCACTGTCCCACTCCCCCACATATTACATATCTATTATAATTCCATTGACTCCAATACCCACACTATACTCCACATACCATGACTCTCTCTCTCTCTCTGCTATGAACTTCCCTCTTAGGACTGCTTTCACTGCATCCCAGAGATTTTGGTCCGTGGTGTTTTCATTTCTCATGAGGTATCTTTTGATTTCCTCCTTGACCTCATTTTTGACCCACTCATTATTTATTAGCATATTATTAAGCCTCCATGTATTTGCGTGCTTTCCAGATTTCTTCTTGTAATTGATTTCTAGTTTCATAGCATTGAAGTCAGAGAAGATACATGATATGATTTCAATATTCTTAAATTTGTTGAGACTTGTTTTGTGGCATAACGTGATCTATCTTGGAAAATATTACATGTGCATTTGAGAAGAATGTATAATCTGTAGCTTTGGGGTGAAATGCTCTAAAAATATCGATGAAATCCAGCTGGTCTAAAGTGTCATTTAAGGTCACTATGTCCGTGTTGATTTTCTATCTGGAGGATCTGTTCATTGCTGACAATGGGGTGTTGAAGTCCCCTACTATGATAGGTTTACCCCTTGATCTCTATCTTTATGTCTGTCCAAATCTGTTTTATATATTTAGGAGCTCCTATCATGGGTATGTAGAGGTTTACTAGAGTTATGTCCTCTTGTTTAATCTATCCCTTCATTATTATGTAGTGCCCTTCGTCTTTTATTGTAGTCTTCATTTTAAAGTCTATTTTGTCTGAAATAAGTATTGCTTCTCCAGCTTTTTTCTCATATCCATTTGCGAGAAATACCTTATTCCATTCCTTTACTTTCATTCTGTGTGTGTCTTTTGATCTGAGATGAGGCTCTTGTAAACAGAATATGCATGGGTCCTGTTTTCTTATCCACTAAGCCACTCTATGTCTTTTGATTGGAGCATTTAGCCCATTCACATTTAAAGTGATTACTGATAGGTGCATATTTATTGCCATTTTGTTATTTGTATTTCTTGTCTTCCTGGGTTAGCTTGTTTTCCCTGGTCTTCTGTTTAAAAAAGTCCTTTTAACATTTCCTGCAAAGCTGGCTTGGTGGTAATGAATTCCGTAAGCTTATTCGTTTCTGAGAAGCTCTTTATCTCTCCTTCAATTTTAAGTTATAGTGGTGCTGGGTAGAGCAATCTTGGTTGTAGGCCTTTATTTTGTGTCACTTAGAATATCTCCTGCCACTTCCTTCTGGCCAGTAGAGTTTCTGTAGACAAGTCAGCTGTTTGTCTTAGAGGAGTTCCTTTGTATGTAATCTGCTGTCTTTCTCTTGCTGCTTTTAGGATTCTCTCTTTGTCGTTAACCTTTGCAATTTTAGCTATGATGTATCTTGGTGTGGGGCTGTTTGGGCTCAGCTTGTTTGGAACTCTCTGCACTTCCTGGGCTTGTGTGTTGATTTCCTTCACCAGGGTAGGGAAGTTTTCAGTCATTATTTCTTCAAATACATTTTCAATCCCTTGCTTCTTCTCTTTTCCTTCTGGTATCCCTATGATGAATATCTTGTTGTTGTCATTCATGTTGTTGTGCTTCATGTTGTCCCACTGGTCTCTTAAACTATTTTCATTCTTTTTTATTCTTTTTTCTTTTTGTTGTTCCAACTGGGTGATTTCTGCTATTTTGTCTTCCAAATCGCGGATATTATCTTTTGCTTCATCTAATCTACTGGTGATTCCTTTATGTGTGTGTTTCATTTCAATTATTGTATTCTTTAGTTCTAACTGGGTTTTTTTATTTATCATTTCTCTATCCTTCTTTTTGTCCTAAGTTCCTTAAACATTCTTATCATCAGTGTTCTACACTCTGTCTCTGAAAGGTTGGATACCTCTGTTTCATTTTGTTACATTTCTAGAGGTTTCTTCTGATCTTATATTTGGGACATGTTTCTTTGTTTCTTCACTCGGGCTGTTGCTCTGTGATTGCTTTGAAGTATTAGGTAGATCACCCATGTCTCTCAGTCATTTCTGGGTTGTCTTGTAGTATGTGCCCTTATAATCAGATTGCACAATCTCCCTGTTCTGTCCTGTGTGTTCCAGAGGTGTCACTGTTGAAGTTGCTCTTTAATTGCTTTTGGCTTGTCCTAGGGTGGGTTTAACCCTCAAATTGATTAGTTGCATTCACAGTGTATGAGATGCTGTGTGGAGGTTGAACCCCTCAAAGGAGGCTTGGCCACTGTGGGCTATTGTGCCTGTTGAAAATTTCCTTTTAGAGTGCTGCTTGTAGATTCAACCAGGTAGTACTCTGGTTTTGTCTAACACTGGCCTCTGAGTGTATTGGTTATGATGTCTCTTTGGCGGAGTTCCCACTCCTAGCCATTTCAGCCCTGTCTGTTACTGGCCTGTAGCTACCTGGTAGGTGCCTCAAGGCTGTATGCAGGTGGCTGCTGCCCATGCTGGACTTGGAGTCATGTGGGGATGGTCTCTGTGTGAACTGAGGCTGGCTGCCCCCAATATTGGTCCTGAGGCAGTTTAGCAAAAGGCCCCGGGCCCCCTAGGCCTGTTGCCACCTGTCAGGTGCTCGTGAGTCCCAACTATTGAAAGAAGCTCTTCAGGAGCATGTGTTTGGCTATTTAACCCAGTCTTGAGGGTCAGCGATGTGGCACTAACTGGTCAGGAAGGAGTTCAAGAGGGTTATGAGAGGTGATTGTTGGTTTTTAAGATTCAGATTCAGATTTAGGTCTTATGCCACTACCTGTCCTGTGACCCCCTTGTAAAGTGACCCAAAGGCACTATAGCCAGCCTCCATCTCATGCTCACAAATTCACGAAAGCTTCTCCTGAGTGGCTGCGGTGCAAGTTTGTGGTCACTGAACACCATCAAGATGACCGCACGGCTCGGGAGACCACCTTCTGTTGCAAAAAATATTTCCCACAGTTTGTGGGGGTGGGACCTGCACCCCGGCACCTCGATTGCCCCTTTCAATGCACCTGTAGGTGGGCGAGGTGGTGTTACAAGTGTGTAAAGGCTGTGGTCAGTAGTTTCTACAAATTTAGTGTAGTTTCAGCTCTTGGACATGTGCTAGGCCCACATCCAGTTCATCAAACAAAAACAGAGCAAAGCAACCCAACAACACCAGAAAACAAATACACCCCAACAAAAACATGATAAACAATGATCAGACAGGAGAAACAAAAATATATAAAAGAGACAAAAACACAAACACAAAATCAGGAGAACAGAGAGAAAAACAGTGATCAAAGCAATAACCAGATCAACAAGCCTGAGAAACAACAACAAAAAGAAAATAGATGAAAGAAAAGAAGAAAAAGGAACAAAAATATGAAAGAGAAAGAAACGAAAAACAATAATAATAGTAAGGGCCGGCTGAGTGGCACAGTGGTTTAGCGCTAGCTTGGGAAGCCAGCAACCCCAGTTCAGGTCCCACATATGAGGGCCAGTGACACTGTCCTAAAAAGAAGGAGAAGGAGAAGGAGAAGGAGAAGGAGAAGGAGAAGAAGAAGAAGGGATAAAAGGAAAACACAAAAAAAAGGGGGGGAAAAAAGGCTCTCCACCTGCTTTAATCTAGAGACTACTTGCTTAGCAATAGAATCTCTGTGCGAGTCAGCACCAGCTGTGTTGTGAGGCAGGGACCAATACATCCTGCGCTGGCCTCCTTGTTAGGCTTGCTGTGAGCTTCCCATAATTAGCTGCCGTGTGCCCTGGGGCCAGGCTCACCACCAATAAACCTCACATGTTGCTGCGGGCTGTCCTCTGCTGCAAAAACCCACTGTGGCCTGTGGAGGTAGGGGCCAGGCACCAGGGGCTTAGGGTGCCTAGGGCAACACAGCTCTAGGTAGGTGGGGCAGGACCCCAAGGCACCACAGGGTTTGGTCAGCAACCCCCACCAAGTCTGAGCAGCGTGCGCACCTCTACTGGCAACCATCCCGGACGAACACAGTAGAAATGCCACCAGATCATGCAGGTGCACAGCTCCCAGCCCAACAGTCTCAGGACAACTCCCAGTTTCAGCCTGTCCCAATCAGCACCTCGCAGATCAGGCAAAGCAGCCCGACAACCAGGTGCCACCCTGGCAACTCTGCACACACAGTGCGGAGGGCAGGGCCCCAAAGACACTTGTGTGCACCAATGTCTAAATTAGCAGCCAGACGCTACGCTGGCTAAGCAGAACAACTAGTGTGGAGAGCAGGGCCCAAGGCCGCATGAGGATGCACACCCACACAGGCACTTCGGTGCCACTTCCACCAGACCAATACGGTCTCAGACCTGACCCTCTGTGGGAGGGCCCAACCTTGATAAATGGTACCCTCCTGTACACTACTCGTGTGCAAGCTCCACACAGGGGGAACAATGATCCCCAAACCTCCAGCTCCCGTGCCAAAGGCGCTCAGTTCAGTCCTTCCCCACAGGCTCCTGGGCCCCCTCACACAGCTACTCCCTCCACCAGGAACTGGGTGAGTGCTCACCAGCTAGTGAGTCCATATGCCAGATCCATAGGAAGGTGGCTGGTTCTCTAGCCACCCTCTGCCTCACCGAGTTCAGCAAAGAAAGTCCTCACTAATTTCTACTGCCAGCTATCGTGGAACTCCTCTTTCTGGCAAAGTAACTATGGGCTGTTGAGCTCAGGGTGGGGCTGGAGTATCCCTCCCTCAACAGGAGAAGCTTCTCAGCCACTGAGGTGTCTCTCACGGGGTTCACCCTCTCTCAGTGGGCCTGGAGTCAGCCTGGCTCACATCTCTGCCCCTGAATGTGGCCTCCTCTTTAAATCCTTCAGTTATAAGTTCTGTTCATCTAGTGTTCAGGGGACTTCCGAGGTTGAATGTTGTATAAATTATTTGTAATTTTGGTGTGATCCTGGGAGGCAGTTGGCACAGTACCTGTCTATTCCGCCATCTTACTGGAAGTCCCTCTGCTATTTATTTAGCTATGTGATGTTTGGCAAGTTACTTAACTTCTCTGAGCCTCATGTTCTTCATCTGTAAAGTAAGGATATAAAAATGTGCAAGCTAATTAATGAAGTCTCTCTTTTTCTCTCTCTCTCTCTCCCTCCCTGCCTTTCCCTCCTTTCCTCTACACACACACACGCACACAAACACACACACAATACAGTACCAGCAATGATATCCAAAGCAGTTTGTAATGCCAATCCTTTCCTAAAAACAATTACTATTAACATACACAATTGAATATTGAATAGTGAGATGCTCTATTTTTAAGGCATTTTCAGAAAAACACTTCTATTTGCAAAGGCTTAAAACATAGTTTACGCGCCAGCTGAGTGGCTTAGTTAGTTAAGGGTTGGCTTAAGAGCACGAGCTCTGAGCCACAGGGCCGCCAGTTCAAGTCCCATGTGGGCCAGTGAACGCTTTGCCCTAGCTGAGCTGTCACTGAGCTGCCAACAGATGGCAGGATGGCTCAGCTGGTGTAACAACAAGATTGCCTGTTTGATGGTGGGCTACGCCCATGAGCAACTAAGACTGAACTCAGTACCTTGAGCTGAGCTGCTGCCTGGATGGCTCAGTGGATAGAGTGTACACTCTTAACAACAAGGCTGCTGGTTCGACTCCCACATGGGATGGTGGCTAGACCCACCTGCAACTAAGATTGAACACAGCACCTTGAGCTTAGAGGCCACGAGCTGCCAATGGGAAGCCAGATGGCGACTGGCGCCCTCCACAACGAAAACTGAAGAACAACTTGGCTGGTCCTCTTCCTCAATTCCCCAACACTGTTCCCCTACCCCAATTCCCCAATAAAATCTTTAACAATTTTTTTCTTTTAAATATATAGTTTATGATCAAGCCAAAATTTGTATCACAGGAGTAATTTAACTTCAACAAGTGTTTATTTACATAATCAGTGAAATATTTACTAAAGCAGGAGCTCTCTAAATGTCCCTGCTGAGCCAACAGTGAGTCTGGTTCTATAACAGGGAACATGTGGGCATATCTGGATGGAGTTGCGATACAGAGGCATTGGAACCATCCAGTTCTGGACAGCCTTTGCAACAACTCTAACCTGTAAGGGTATTAGAAAAGAATTTGGCTTCATGGGGAAGGAGATTTTTAAAAAGGGAAGGAAAGGAAAGGTAAAAAAGAAGGGCACCTAACATCTTTCTGCATTTGCTACATTTACTGATCTTTCACCAGGAAAAGAAATTATATTCCTGAATTCACATCCAAATTGGGAAGGCTTTTCCCAGGGATACATTGCAGTTTGGGATCTGGGAAGATTGCCTCTTTCCATCCTCTCCAGAAAGCTGCCTTGGGACTAATTGTGAGAATTGCAAATTGACCCTTTTCTCACCCCCAAGAAAATCCTCTGCCTTTAACACCTCTGCCTTCCTTGACCTGCCCAAATCTTGGAGAGGTTTAAGCCAGAAAAACTGCTCCAAGGCTGAGTTCTTTGGCTCCATGACTTGGCATTTGGGTATGTCCCAACCCCCTTTTTTAGCCAAGTGGCCTTGTGGCTTCATTCTCAAAATAGCTTGCTGGGAGCCCCTTGTTTATTGTACATTGCCTCCCAATTGCTTCTTTCTTGTAAACCTGCCTTCACTTTTAGTGCAGTCTTTGATTTTGGTGGGTTTAATTATCGCGATAAATAAAAATGCCCCTCAAATAATTCCTCACTGCAATGTCATGCAAATCACTGGCCTCATTCACCTTAGTGTTTAAGCAGCTGTGTATCATTCATTGCGAAGGTACAAAGAGGTGAAGCCTGCACTGAAAGGGAACTTTTTCTCAAAGAGCTTGAGAAAGAAAAAAACGCTCATAAATTATTTAGATCCTGAAAAGGAAAGTCAGACACTTTCTGTGGCTGATTACACAGTAATTAAACTTAAAAAAAAATTGGGGGGCGGAGCGTAGTGGGAGGAAGAAAGAGCTCACACTGTGAAGAAAACTGTGTGGCTTCTGGAGATTTTATATTCTTCCCGTAGGGGCAGAAGGAGCTTCAACTAAGGAAGATTTTGAATTAGACAAGAATTCCTATCAAGGCTCCACTTATTGTGCAACTTGGATAAGTCAATTCACCCGTCGGCACTTTTGTTTATTTATGTGCAAAACTGGGAACAAGATCTACTTCGCAAGACTTCTGTAAGGATCACGTGAGATAACGTACACGAAATCGGTTTAGTACATAGTAAGAGCTCATTAAATGGCAGTTGGTGCTACTGTTGATTTTCAGAATGGGCCATTCACTACTCCAAAATTCCAGAAACTTTGTTTTCTACAGTTTAACACCCTTGGCTGCAAAAGGATTAGAAGATGCGATTTTTATACCTGGGCTCACTTATTTAAACAAACACCCGCTTTAAACTTTAGATAGGCAAAATACACTTAACTGGTGGCGGGACCCACTTTGAAAACACCCCCTCCCAGTTCTCACTCCAGTGGATTGTGGGAAGTGTAGTCCGGTGCTGCACTGGCTGGAGCACAGAAAAGCTAGTAAGAAACTACAATTCCCAGGAGGTGAAGAAGCGGGACTATTTTCCAGTCGGGCGGTAGCGCAATGGGAGGGAATTGGCCATCTCTCTGCCTACGTGGGAGAGAAGGAGGATTGGGGGAAGTGTGGAAAACCTGAACCTGAGCCGCTGCCGCCTGAGGAAGATTTGGTGGGACAAGTAGAGGGGAAAAGACGGGCGGAGGGTGAAGTGAGGAGGGCATCTGCGGCGCTGCTCGCGGCCGGTACAAAGTTCTTGGCGATGTGGCTGAAGCCTGAGGAAGTGCTCCTGAAAAATGCGCTGAAGCTGTGGCTGATGGAAAGGTCCAATGATTACTTCGTGCTGCAGCGGCGTCGGGGCTATGGAGAGGAAGGCGGAGGGGGGCTCACAGGTAAGCTGTGTCAACCCCCAGCCTTTAGGGCTGTGGTCGCTGGTACTTAAAATGTGGTAAGAACAGCCGTCGCCACCCGCCGCCCGAACCATCTTAAACGCTGGGCGGAGGGACAGCGGTTCTCCCGCCACCACCTTTGCATTGCCCTCCCCGAGTGCTGAGAATGCCTCACTGGACCAGCAGTTGCCCTTTGAGTGGGACTGGGAAAGGGAGATGTTCTTTCTGAGGCCAAATACCAACCCTGTCGCTTCCCATGGGGGAGGAGTCGGATGACGAGTGTTAGACCTCAACCGGTCGCATTTAGGCTGGTGACTGGGGCCAGTTCGCAATTGTGGACTTAACTTTTTTTTCACAAAACCCACTATCAATAATCACCACCCTGAGGAGTGTAAGTGTGTGTGTTGGGGACGGGGGGGGGGGACGGACGGTGAGAAATTACCGCAATCGCATCCTGAGGGATAAGCTTTAAATGAGAGATTAGGGAGGTTGGGGGGAGGACGAAGGAGAGGTTCCAGAATTTCTGACCTCTTCCAATTTAGCATCTTTTACTTTATCTCCAAGTTTTCAATCCTTGAGATCCCCTCTCAAAGTAACTGTCATAATTTATTTCTGTTTTGAGTCGCGCTGCCCTTTCTTTCAAAGCCATGATTGTAAGCAAACCAATTAAGCAGACGTTTAACTCTTCCCACTTAATCAATCCTGCCTTCAATTCTTTGATTTACAAATCAATAACTGTTCCTTGGTCAAGTGTTTTGAAGCCATCACATAATTTTATTTTCAGACCACTCATCTCAGGCAGGGCATTCAAACTTTTGGATAGTGGGGAGATCAGGTCTCTTTTTTGTGACAATTTCTTGTTTGGTGATGTGGCCTTGAAGTGCTGGACCAGGCTTAATTTAGGCAGCTGGATGTAGCAAGAAGAGGGAAGAAGAATCCGAAACCCTACATTTTAGTCCCATTCTCATCTCGTTGAATGGCAATTGACAAATTCTTTCATTTATTTAACCTAGAGTGCCTACTATGTGCAACGTGCAATGCTAGGGTACAAAGACAATTAAGATTCAGTTCCCTGCTTTGAAATGCTCAGAAGATCTCCTAAGAGGGAGAAGGTGGGGTTAGGGGGAAGTAACCAGTAAACCTGGCAAATTATAATTATAACCAGTAACTAGTAACAGGTAAATTATAATTAGAAATCCAAATAACTGAAGGATTGGATAAAGGTTCATGGAGTAGATTACATTGCTTTTCCTCTTCTATAAAATGGTGTCTACCTTATAGAGTTGAGAGGATGAAATGAAAGATGTTAAGTGCCAAAGCAATGTATGTTGTTAAGATGTGGTAATAAAGGTGTGCTGTTGGGCCCGCCGAGTGGCACAGTGGTTAAGTGCTGGTTAAGAGCTGGCTTGGGAAGCCAGTGGCCCCGGTTCGGGTCCCACATATGAGGGCCAGTGATACTGCCCTCAAAAAAAAAAAAAAGGGTGTGCTGTTATTTCCTTTTTTTCAAACCATGCCCAGGGTGGAGAAAATTCTGAATTTCTACAGGACATTTTCTCTTTTTTTGAGGGCAGTGTCACTGGCCCTCATATGTGGGACCCAAATCGGTGCCGCTGGCTTCCCAAGCCAGCGCCCAACCACCACACTACTTGGCGGGCCCAGGATATTTTTTTTAATCTTGAAAAACCTATTCATCTTATCCAGCTTCTAAAAAGGCCTCTTGAAAATATGGCAGAGAGAAATGGTCTCATTAAAATTGACATTTTGTCATTTTCTGATTTTTAAATGTTGCAAGTGCTATTTTGCAGAGGAATCATTCCATTTAATAGATGCATATATTTTCCAGATTAAAATTTGAGAATCAGTGTTCATAATCACCCAGTGATGTAATTTATCCTGTTGAGTCCATTGAGAGCAGGGCAGAATATATTTAAAATAGATCCTATAGCTCCATGTTACAGCATAATATTTTGGTTCCCCATAAATTTATTTGACCAGAGTTTTTCTGGTGCTCTGGCCCACATTTGCCCACATTAAGAAGTGTATTTCACCTTGTACAACCGTGTTCCTGAAAAATGATAGGCAAATCAGATTCTTAAGAATCAAATCACTGTGATGTATTAAATTTGTTTTTTTACTTGTTGCATATTTCCTTTAAATAGTCACTTCCTGTTTTTTGTTTTTCTCATATAACATGCTTTCTTAAAGCATGGACCAATTACACCAGTTTCTTATCTCTATTCCACCCACTCCTATGAGATATGCCTGAAGAAATAAATCAAGATTTCTACCATACATGTTATGTTGAGAATGGCCATAGGCCCATTTCTGTGGTCAGTTTATATGTCTACATGATTGTTTTGCCTGTGGTATTGTCAGGATGCTGGACATTACCATGTGAGAGCTGCCACTGTATTTCATGTAAATTAAACAATGGATAAGAAAGAAGCAAAGATTTTTTTTTTAAACATTTTATTGGGGAATTCAGGGAGGAGAACAGCATTGGGGAATTGGGGAAGGAGAACAGACAAGTTGCTGTCCTTTTCTTCAGTCTAGTTGTAAAGTGTGTCACTTCACTGACCCATGTTGTTATTGTGCTCTTCCCGGCTAAGGCAGTCACTCGCAGGCCATTGGACAGCGGCTCACAGCAGCTCACGCCCCACTGCCAGCCAGCCCCACTGCAGCCTACGTTGTTGCTGTCCCTCATGGCAGCCCAGCTCCAGGTCGAGCTGTTGTTCACCATCTTAGCTGTAGAGGGCACAGCGTCACTGGCTCCCATGTGGGATCTGAACCGGGACCCTGCTGCTCAGAGCTGGTGTCCCAACCCAATTCTTAACCAACGCGCTACTCGGCCGGCCTGCAAAGATGTTTTTAAAGTTTGGGGTTTTTTTGTTTGTTTTTGTTTTGGTCTAGAGCTAAAGTATGTGCTGCTGTTCGTGGCTGCTCAATTACTGCATTCTTACTTCAAATTATGAAGCCAAGAGCTTTGCTCTGCTTTACCACAAATCCACATTTGGATTAGCTCTCATGGAGTTTGACTATGTGCCAACATAGTCTTGCCTTTGCCCGTTTTGTTTTCTAAAATCTAATGTTATGTGCTATTTCCTTTAAAAGAGTCATTTATACATTTTTGTTTAATGAAGAGAAGATAATGACCATCTAGAAGTGTTAATAGTTGTACTTGCTTTAAGATTTCATTTTTTTGCCATGTGATAATTAGCAATAACCACCAGCAATGCGATGATTTTCACTGTGGAGTTGGTCACTCTAGTTTGTAGTTTGTTTTGCTTTTTCTAATAATGGAATTGGACAAAAGAGAACTCTGGTATGGTTATAACAGGAGACTAGTTGGAAAGTTAGAATTCTCAGGTCCTTTTCTAAATTCTGAAACACTTCTAGTGGCTATCTGGTAGATTACTTACCATTTGCCTAACTTTATCTTACTTAATTGTCCTTGTTCACAACAGGGTGGAATATCTTGTGAAAAAATTTGTTATATTGTTTTACACATAAAATGATTTCTTTCATTTAGAGAATTTCACCATTCTGGATTTTTGCAGTTAACTTACATTATCCCTTGTTCCCTCGGCCTGATTAAGGCTAATGACTCTTCTGTGGCATCTAAATTTAGCACCAGATTTTACATGATTAAAATATTTTATGCATATTTGGCTTATTAACTACAAATCAATTTGCTCTGCTTGGCAAATGGGAGCTACTACATGAGTGGAATTATGGGGCTACATTCTATTAAGTACTCTAGTATATAGGATTTAGGAAGATCTGCTAGTTGGAAACTGTGATTTTCCCTCCTTCGGGGTTACCCTATGAGATTTTCTATTTAATTTAATAAGTTAACTATAAACCACCACCCACAAATACATAAATATACCACCAATTCCAGTGATTCCACTTACCCCATTAACCCTGCTTCCTTTATCTTCCCTGATTATTTAATCTTTATGCCTCTGTTCAATTGTAATTGTGTTTATAATGGCTTTTTTCCTCATTTGTAAAATGGAAACAAAACGTATCTTCCCTACCTCACAGCATTAATATGTGAGTCAAATGAGTTTTGAAACCTGTGAGCAAATATATAAATGTTTGATATTCATTTATCTATTAAAAAAGGAGTAAGATGGTAAGTACCATTTTCTGTCCCAGAAACCAAATGAGGATCTATATTTGTACCATTTTCTCTAGTAATTACTTTTCCCATGTTGTGTATAGAAATTGATTTGGAGTCGTAATATTGAGAATGTCCAATATGCAATGGTATCACTACAAAAGCAAAACACTGATAGTTGTTAATCATTCAAGAATTTTGATATGGTAGTGATTGTGCATTTATGATTTATAATCGGAATAATGCACAAGAATTAGAAAAAATATCACAGCAGGATTTCTTTTTGATCTATGATTGCCCAAAACCTGGAAATTCTTAAACAGAGCTTCTATAGATATAAGTATCACTTGCTGTCTTAATGAATGGTATTGAAGAGTACATATAACTTTAGTTATCTTTGTTATATTATTCAAAACATAATATTTGAAGAAGAAATAATGATTCCACTGGTGAAAGTCTATGCATATGGTGGACAGCTGTGGAAGGACTATTGGATGTAAGGTATGCTAAAAATTAATAATAAAGGGCACTATAATGTTTGCCACGCTGTTATATGAATACAGCTATGACATGGATTTTATATTACTGTTATATTTGAAAATGTACCCAGTTTTCTACTTTTTGCTGCTGCTATGTAAGCACAAAAGGAAATGTGATGGTACAAGATATATTCATTCAACAGATAATTACGATTGCCTTCTAAAACCAAGCACTGTTTTAGGTGCTGGAGATAACAGCAGTGAGCAAAACAAAATCCCTGTTCTTGTAGGGCTAACATTTTGGTTGAGGGAGATAAATAAACAAATACTATATTATATGGCTGGTGGTAATGAGTGATTTCAAGAGAAACAAAACTAAGGTATAATCATAGAGAGGGGAGGGGTTTGGAATTTTAGATGAATTTGGTCTGGGAAGGTCTCTTTAAGGTGACCTATGAGCAGAGACCATTGGGACAAGCGGATATTTGGGGTCAGCGTGAATTATACATAATTCTTTCTAGGAATTTCACTGTGAAGGGAAACAAAGAAATGGGGTTGGTAACTGGCTGTTGTGCTGGATGTTGGGTATACAGTGGTAATAAAATAGAAGTAGTCCTACCGTCACAGAGTCTATAATCTGGAGGAACAGACAGATAATAAACAAGTAAGCAAACAAATGTTACTATGGTCAAAAATAATATCAGTCTGGTTTTAATGGCTTTTAAGTAGTCATGAATAAGGGGCATTTCAACCCCCCAAAGCGATTTTCCATGGCCTGCTCTGGTGGTGGTATGCGTATCAGGCATCCCGTTAAATGGTACAAAGATTTCCTAGAAGCAGTGATTAATAATAATAGGTGCTATTCTGCTGGCAGAATTCCTGTGTGACATCCATGGTGCAACTTGGCAAAAACCAGTTTGGATTTTTTTTTAATTAAATCAATCATCTGTGAGCACTAACATTATCTGGGATGGGGTAGAGAGGACATTTTCATGGGAGGAATTATATGATGGTATAAAGGCAAAAGAAAATGGCAGTTGTTGGGGACTTAGCAAGTATTCCAGATTCATTTATTTATGGCTGAAAATATGAGACTCAAGAGATAGTGCCCTTAGCAACTAGAACATGTTGAAGAGCAATGACCTCACCTATGGAAGATGAAAACTTGAGGTAGAGAATTAAAGGGACCTGAGAATTAAACCTTTGTTATTTTTTGTCTCCACTGCTCTTTCAGCTCCAGCCTAGTCTTTTTTACCCCTTACTCTCATATAAAGAAGTGAAGTTTTAAAACAAGGAATAATCACATATGTTGACTTCTATCATTATATTAGTTGTCCTCTTGTTTTAGACTAACCAAAATAATAGCCAGCTTTACTTTTTCTAAATGTTTTTAAGTACTGTACTAATTAATTTATTCATTTGCTACCACACTTGTTTGTTGCTTTGCACCTACCTAGATGTTGTATTTTCTTTAATTTTCTGTGAACTACTCTTTTTGTACATTGATGCATAAGTTTTAAAGTATAAGAAGTTAATGTAAATAAAGATGGTATTAATTCTCATAGTTCCCTATATTTTTTTTGTTTGTTTGTTTGTTTTTGCTGAGCCATCCTGCCACCTGTTGGCAGCTCAGCTCAAGCTGGGCATCAAACTGCTGTTGCTCAGAGCTCAGCTCACACTGTTGAGCGAGCTCTTAACCAACTGAGCCACTCGGCTGGCCCTTAGTTCCCTATGTTTTAATCTTAGAAATGTAGCTGGTTTTGATTGATAAGTCATGTATTGTTTGTTGTTTTGGGTTTTTTTCCCCACATTCCACTGCTATCTGCCATTTGTGGAATCAGTTACTTCCCTAAAAATTTGTTTTAATCCTTTAATGAGCAAATATTTCAATTGGGGAAGGAAATGAGTGCTTATATATTTCCAGTTTCCAAGTAAATGTCTTTAAAAGAATATAGAGAGTGGGAAAACAGAAGAATTATTATTAACAGTTTTCCAAAGCTCTTAGTATAAAGTTGGCAGCTTTCAAAATGCCAACTGTGGCTATTTGATGATTATAAAATAAGCATTCACAGTCCTGTTTTAAGGACTTAGATCTGATAGCAAAAGCAATAGCTTTAGGAAAACCCACAACCTCTACTGAGAACACTACTTTCTCCTATTTGAACGTATTTCCTACTAAGTGTGTTGGCAGTTTATTAATTAGTTTGTTCATTAACATTTAATGAAATTCAGATTTAAAAAAATTCAGTAAAGGTATACTTGTTTGACTTTGTAAACATGGCAATTTATGACAAGATACGGAATCCACTGTAAAGTTCCAGCAATCATTTCTATGGCCAAAATTTATAATCGATCATTTTACTTAGAATGGAAATAAATCTTGTTTGTAATTAGGAAGTTCATTTAAATACTTTTCTGTGGCTAGAGCAGTGTTGCCTTACACAGTGCCCTCAATCTAGTTTACAAGCAGAAAGAGCCACTTGTCAAACTAAAGTGTACTAAACTAGCACATTAATAATAAGTGCCGGGCCAGCCGAGTGGCGCGGTGGTTAAGAGCTGGCTTGGGAAGCCAGCGGCCCCGGTTCGGGTCCCATATATGAGGGCCAGTGACACTGCCCTCAAAAATAAAAAATAAAAATAATAATAAGTGCCATTTTCAAGCCATGCTGTTTCTTTTTTTGTTTCAAGCCATGCTGTTTTAATGGCCCCTGCTCTAACACTCAGCCCTTGGTCCTATCTGATCATCATTTTCATTAACCTAGTACAAAAAAAGAAATGTTTATCAAATTTGCAGGTGTCTAAAAATTGAAAAGGACAATTAATACCAAAGAGCAGTTTTCTCAACACTGACTGCATGTTAGATTCAATTGAGAACCTTTTAAAACAAACTAAATGATACTAGAGTATTTATGGGTAAAATTATGTGATGTCTGGGATATACTTTAAAATAGTCTAGGAGGGGCAAATGACAGAAGACTGACAAAATGTTGATAATTATTAAAGTTAGACTATGGGCACATAGAAGATTCAATATATTATTCTCTATTTTTTATATGTTTGACATTTTTTTTATAATACAAAATTAAGGGGAAAATAGAATACCCAGGCTATACTTCAGATGAATTATATTACAGTCTCTGGACTTTAGTAGTTTGAGAACTTGAGCTTGAGTAGTGTCAAAAACTCTTCCAAATGATTCAGATTTGCAGTTTGGGTTGAGAATCAGTGTCATAGAAGATAAAATCAGGATTCAGAAAGATCTTTACAAGTTAGAATGCTCAGTTGAAATCAGTGAGATAAAATTGAATATGAGTAAATAAATGTACATGGCTTTTAGGTTTTTAAAAAATAAACTATATAGAACAGAGTACCTAGGTTGGTCTTCATATTTGTGAAAAAGATCAAAGTAGCTTAGTTGATCACAAGCTTACTATGATAATATGATGTAGTAGGTTAAAAAGCTAGTATGATCTTAGACTGCATTAACAGACCCATGAAGCTCACAATATAAAAAATCTGCTATTGTTCAGACCATATCTGGTATTCAGGTTTGAATGACATATTTTATAAGAGACTGACAACTAGACAAGAGTATGGTAGAAAAATTAATAAGAGTTCCAGACAATCTCATACAACAAACAGTTGAAAGTACTAGGTGTGTTTTAAGCTAGAAGAAAAGAAGAATAAACAAGGGGAGACAAGATAGCTATAATCACATTTGAAGACCCATCATGTTGAATAGAGTATAGTATGTTTTGTATTGCCTCCAAATTGCAAAGAAGTAGCCTTTTATTTATCCTAAGAAAAACCTTCCTTTTTTTAAGTGTAAGAAATAGCTTTATTTTTTCTAAAAGGTTAAAAAATGTTTATTGTAAAAATTTCAGGAAATATGTATAAGTATAAAAGAGAAAATAACGCTTACCCATTATCCCACTGCCCACAGATAACCACTATAACCAGGATCCACTACCTATTTTGTGGGGCCAATGTGAAATGAACAAGTAGGGCTTTTTGTTCAAAAATGAAGAATTTAAAGATGGTGATGGCAAAGCATTTAATCAAGCCACAATGGCCCTTCTCAGCATGGGGCCTTATCCGTAGGTCACAAGCCCATGAAGCCAGCCCTGACTGTAATATTTGATATATATTATATATATAATAACATATAATATATATTATCATTATATATACATGTTATTTCATATTTTAGAAAGGACTTTCTAATTTATAGAAATTCCCACTAATATAGGCTGCCTTGAGAGAAGTAAACTCCAGTTATAAAGGAAAAGAGAGGTTTTCTATCAGAGAAAATATAGGGTAGATGAATGTGCTGAAGGTTGGACTACGTGACCTGTTAGGATATCGTTCATCTAGAAAGTCCTTGGTGCTATATCTCTATTCAGCCGAAATGAATTGGTTCGTGAACAGCAATCATTACCTGCAATTTGCCTACTTTTTAAAAAATCATAGAACCTTGCTTTTTTGTTATCTTCCTATGCTATTTAGTAAAAAGTATTTCACATGAATGATGGTGGGAAATTTCCTTAAGAAGTTTGATGTTACTGGTATGGCAGGATGCTCCCAAAACCCTATAGATCTTTAAAAAGGCCTCAAACATTGGTACCTTATTCAATTACAGACATTCAATGGATGATTTGAATTTCTTGATCTATTTAAATCTTTTCTCACGCAGCTGAGAGTCAGTATCTATTCTCTTCCCAATTTACTGTAGCTATAGAACTTCCCATGGGTAGGCTGATTCATGACCTTGGATGTTCAGGCTGTCAGATGATAAACCTCTGTGTATAATGGAAAAGCAATCCAAGGTTGTCTGCTTTTTTTTTTCTTTTTGTACTTTTAGAAACCAGACATTGGCACATATTAATTACTGAATGACTTGCAAAGACTTGAAGATTATAGCTTAATGAGCTGCAAGAGTTCCCCAAGTGACTAGAAATGTATTCTAGAACTAGCTTCCAAATTATTTGTTGCATAGTTTTATACTAATTGCCTGATTTAATGCACTTACACAAACTGAACAATTTCCTTTCTGTATAGCGTACTGCAGTTACCTTGTAAATATTTCTGCTGCAAAAAGAAATGACCTTTCCTGCCAGTAATTTCAACTACTTTGTCCCCAGTCTCAAAACTTTCTGACAGGGTCAGCCGAGTGGCACGCTGGTTAGGAGTTGGCTTGGGATGCCAGTTCTGAGCAGCAGGGCCCTGGTTCGGATTCCACATATGAGGGCCAGTGACACTGTGCCCTCTACAGCTAAGATAGTGAACAACAGCTCAACCTGGAGCAGGGCTGCCGTGAGTCATTGGCGACAGCGTAGGCTGCAGTGGGGCTGGCCGGCAGTGGCCTTTGCTTTCCTGAGCCGCTGTGAGCAGCTAGCTGTCCAATGGCCAGCAAGCGACTGCCTCACCCCGGAAGAGCGCAATAATACCAACATGGCCCAGTGAAGTGACATCCTCCACAACTAGACTGAAGAACAGAAGGACAATAACTTGTCTGTTCCCCTTCCCCAATTCCCCAACGCAGTTCCCCTCCCCCCAATTCCCCAATAAAATGTTTAAAAAAAAAAACCAAACCTGTCAGGTTGCTGATTAATATTATGCTGCTTTTGTGACCCCTGTTTTTACTTTTTACCAATTCTTACATCTACTTTCCCACCCTTTCCTTTTAGCTGAGCCAAATTTTCTCTTTATCTCTTTGTTCTATCTCCTACTCTTCTAATTTACCTCCCTCTAAGCTTATGATAACTTCCTACCTCACATCTGCCAACCTACTTATATTCTCATTCAAAGCTTGCTTGAAACCTTAACTCCTTTTAAGTGGGTAAAGATAGGAAAATAGCCAAAAGCCTGCTTTATAATTGACTCAATTTTTTTCTCAACAATATGTACATTAAGTTAAAGAGGAATGCCTCATACAGCAAAAGCAACACTCAACCAATCAAAGCTTCCAGAAAAGGAACGTAGATTTATATATTTCAGCCATCCCATTGATAAGAGTTAAAGTCAACAAATTTTGCTCCTGTTGTGTGAAGCAATATGTTAAAAGTTAGGGATACAAACCCAGAGGTAGAAGATGTGGTTATTGTCCTCATAGAATTGATAATCTAGGTAAGGAGACAAGCACTTAGCAAGTAGTTATAACTAGCCTAATAATCAAAAGGATAGGTTGTGTTGTATAGACTTTTAAGTGCTGTAAGTAATCAAAGAAAAGAAAGGCATTATTGTGTGGGGTTGCCAGAGAAGACTACTTAGGGGAAATGGGTCTTGAAGAAAATGTCGAATTTGAATTACAGCCAACTTTGTGCTAGGGATATTATCAGATCATTAAATTGGAACTAAATTGATCAGAAGCCTTGAATTCCAATTGAATTAAGGATTGTTAAAAAGAAAATCCCTTTACGTAATTATTTTAATTAATCATAGTTTTATCTTGTTTAAATATCTAAGATTTTCTTATATAATAGTATTAGCTAACATTGAGTGTTTTACTATGTACTAAGCATTGTTCTAAGTGTTTTATATGTAATAATAACTCATTTTATTTTTACAATGCCAGGATTCAAACCTAGGTGGTCTCTGGTACCAGAATCTACATTCTTGTCTGCTATATACACAACCTTGTAAAGGAGGTATATAAGTGCTGTAAATATATCATGAGATTTGGACAGTTGAACCTGATTTATTTTATTGAAAGATCAGTTTCTGAAGCACTGCTCACATCGAAACACTGTAATATCTTCTTCCAGAATATATATTTTTAAAGAGAAGTCTCTATAAGGAAACTTTGGGCTAGAATTTTAAAAAGTGAATCCATTGGGTTTTGGATATTTTTTTTGTCACGTGAAGAGCTATTGATATTATCTCTTATAAAATCCTTATGTCAACAGTCTCTTTATTACAACAGGGCTTCTCGTTGGGACTCTTGATTCAGTCTTAGACTCAACTGCTAAAGTAGCTCCATTTCGCATTCTACACCAGACACCAGATTCTCAAGTATACCTGTCAATTGCATGTGGTGAGTATGATTTTTAAAACCTATAATTCAAACAAATAAGGATACTAATAAATTGAATCAATGTAGTTATATCCCCCAGTTGTTTTGATTTAGAAATGAGTTAAATGTGCAACTTTACTTTGAGAGAATAGGAAAACTTCTAATTGTTTATTTAAGAAAGATTACAGATTATTATGATTTTAAAAAATCAATTAGTGTGAGGCACCTGAAGCATGTGTTGCAGCAGTGCTGCTTCTGAGCAAATTTTGGTCATTGCTACTGCTGTTGACTCCTTTCTTCAGCTTAAATCTCCTGCTTCACTTAATTTCAGGGAAGATGAGAACTTCCACATGAAATACTTTGTTTCATCTGTAATAACTCAGATGAGGAAAATCAAGTCCAAAACGTAAACCTCCTTGTCTAAGAAAGTGTAAGCCTGAAGAATTGAATCTTCTTTAGTTACACACATACTTTCTTACAAACGGCATCGTATTCTTGAAATACTTGAAATATGAATGGATATCTTTCAGGTAATGTTACATATTCATTCCTGCTGGAGGTTCAGATCTTTCCACATATTTATATTGTGAGTAGAAAAGGAATTAGGCTAATTCTTCCTAATAAAGCAACCCCCTCCCAAAAAAAAGACAAAACACACATGCACACACACACACACACACACACACACACACACACAATGATAGCTTACTTCTTTTATGATGCCATAATAATATTGGTCTAAATTAGAATCCCAGATTTTTTGCCTTTTTAATATTGAATGACTGACTTTTATCTTTGTTTTCTGTTTTCTCCCCTTCTCAAGTAGATATACTTTTTAAAAATTCATGTGACTTTTGGATATTTCATGTCTGTGAACATATAGCTACAGCATACAATTAATTTTTAAAGATGTGTGGCTTGTTTTTTGCATCTCCCTCTAAATTCCCTCAGTGTTGTTGGTGAATGTTTTTTCCTTGCTCTCTTAAATTGAATGTCATTTAAACAAAATGAAGACGACATTACACCTGCTGACATTATGAGACGTCAGTAACCTCGACTTTAAATCTGGTTGGTAGCAATTGTATAGAAAAAAAATGTCCCTTCTACTTTTTATTTATGTAATAATTATATAACTTATTCCTCCAAATTGACCTGATGCAAAAATATGGTAGTTACCTATTAATGGAGCTCTCTTATACATAAAGAACCAAAATAAAGGCCTAAAAAATTTCCCATGGCTTTTTTTTTTTTTAGAAATATCATAAAACATTTTTATTGTGAATACAATGCAAAATTATTTACAATGTTTGTTTTCATATTGGTTGTTTTTACATCGTATATATACCCAACACGTCTTCAGCCAGTAGCTTCAGTCCAATTGCACATTTTCCTTATACTCCATAGCCCTCCAACGTCCCTGGAGAGTCAGGAAATCTGTCTACTTACATTCTCCTTAGTAATTATGGCTCGGCAGGAATGCCATTCAAATCATCTGTAACCCAGAGACTCTAGCAATCATACCATATATAAAATGCGTAAACTAGCTTTTTCTCCAGTAAATACTAATTTGGCATTACAGTCCATTTCCATCTTAAGAAATTGTTTTCAGCTAGGAAAGCATTTTTTTCTTGGTGAAACTAAAATGAGTAATGTGTTGTTCACACTGGAACTGAGTTATGATGTTTTTATATATAAATATAGCATACTTTGACCAGGAATATAATTTCTTGTTAAAGAGTTTATTTGCTTTTCACATTAGATTGCTACATACATTCACAGTTTTAATATACTGTAATTAGCTATTCTAGTTGTGCTTTAAAATACCAAATATTATTTTCATTAGTGAAAAGGAAATGTTCCATTTGACTACAATTGGTCCTAGAGTTATAACCTCCATAATAATTTCTAGGAAGTTCCCTCAATCTCCAGTTGCATCATTTGCTTTTTCAGGTATGACTTCCAGGCTCTGGCATTTTCTGTGCCTGGTTTATTCAGTCCACATGAAATAGCAGCATAATGGAATTGTTTTAGGTTCCCCAAGGTCTGATTCATGGTGTATTTCAAAAGAGCCACTTGTCCCTTTAAGAACCTTCCTTGGTGGCTATGCTGTGCAAGTGTTCATGGGATTCCATGACTGCCTTCTGACACTGCAGTCTCTTCATACACAACATCTTCGTTTTCAGTCAAGGCCTTAAGGGCCTGGATCATCAAGTTGTAAGTTGTTCCAGTCTTCTATAGAATCTCAGGCACAATTCCCTGCGTCGTGGGATACTGTTCACTGAGATTCAGGACCACCAGGGGTGTATTATCAGGCCCCAGAAAGCAGGGATGGGGAGGACACCACCAACATGTACTGCATGAGGTTGGCCACAGAGGAGAGGCAACAGAGCTTGAGTGACACAACTGCATGCTGTTCTCAAAGGTGCATATTCCCTGGATTTCTTTTCAGAAAGGCCCCTTTTATGAGGTTTCCCTCGTCTTCTTCGGTTAGTAATAGCCACATGGACAAACAAAGAGGCATGAGCTAGGACCCCTCCAGTCAATGACATGTTGGTAGCCTCTCTAAACATTCAAAGGAAATAGTGTGCTAAGCAATAAATTCATCTCCAATGTCATCATCTAGTACTACAAAGCGCACCACGGCCAGTTCCAGTAGGTTGATTTGAAATTCAAAGCTATCGTCAAAAATGTTAGCATCTTCATTCTAGTTCACAGCCTTTGTCCTTTGTTTTGCACAGTCGGCAGAGATTCCTTGGATTTGCACAGACATAAGGAGCCACCATGTCACCTTTGGCACCTGATCCTTTGGGTTTGGGACAGTTGATTGCTTGAAAACTGAATTTGTGCAATTCTTTGAAATTAAACTTAGCTTTGCTAGTTTTTAAACCAGGACTGAGGTTTTTGACATACTGTAACCACATTATACAGTTACATGTCCAAAGTTATCTACATCAATTTCATTAAACATTTGTGAAACCCAAGAAGTCCTCTTGTTGTCTTAGCTACTTTCTAACATATCAAGTGTATGTTTTCCATAAGAAATTAGATATTGCAGTCCTGTGACCCAGAGATTCGCAACATCTGCAGAGTTGGCAACAAAATCAAGTGACTTATAATTCTCACCACATATGACAGAAAACACAATCTTCAGATATCTGGTCAGAAATATAATTGCTGTGGAATATGTCTGTATTTTTTCCTGTTCTCACTTCCTTGATGGATGTAATGTCAATCTTGGCTTTCTCAGAATCTTCCTTAGATAGTTCTCACCTCAGCCCTTGCATGTTGGGCATCCAGTAAAATATATCTATGGTAAATTCTGGAGTTGGAGTGAACCTTTTTGAGTTGTGAACCTTCAACCATTGAATTGATACAATCACTTGCACTGCTGACCTTCTTTTTTGGCATGCTACTGAATGAGACTCTTTTTGTTGTTGTTGTTCTCTTTTCTGTTTTGTACCATCCTTGATGAGGTGGCCTGGCTGGGGGTTGGAGCAAGCCCTGCCGTGGGGTCCCCTGGCGTGGCTGGCCTTGCCCAGCCCCGCCTTTGGCTTTCAGGGTTCTCTTGGCACTGAGGGCTGGGCCTGGGGAGGTGAGCAAGGCCCCGCAAACTGCAGCCCCCTCCCCAGCACCACACTGCTGCCATGGATGCCCCGTGCCAGCACAAAGCCTCATCCCTGAGTCACCTCCCATGGTTTTTATTTGTGGCTCATTAAAGAAAGTTACTATACTTGGTATGCTGACTTTAATAACATGAATGTGATTCTAACTGAATTGTAGGAAATAGGCAAGTTTGCAGTTCAAATAAGTTTTTAGTGTATCACTCTCCGTATATCCTAAAACACTCAGAAGTCAAGATAATTCTTTTGATTGATATTTCTATAATTCACATTGCTGGGGAAATCTTAAAGGTTTGTGGGTTCTATGGAGAGATTGATAGATATAGAAATGTTCTTCAAGCTGAGGCAACCCATAGCTAATTTATTTAATTGGACCCTCAATAAGCCACCTAACCCTGGTTCAGCAGGTGACATGGATTTAACCTTGTTACACAACTTCTGACCTCTTTCATGAAATTTCTTTTTTTTAATTCATTGTTTTAATTAAAGGTTATTGGGGTGACAATGGATAGTAAAATTACATAGGTTTTCAAGTGTACAAGTCTGTAATACATCATCTATATATCACATCATTTGTTCACTACCCAGAGTCAGTTCTCCTTCCATCACCATATATTTGATCCCGTTTACTGTCATCTACCTCCTCTCTCTCCCCCTTACCCTCTGGTAACCACTAAACTATTGTCTGTGTCTATGAGTTTTTCTTTCTTTATTTGTCTTGTTTTTATTGCTATCAGTTTTATATCCTGCATATCAGTGAAGTCATATGGTTCTTGACTTTATCTGTGTGACTTATTTCACTTAGCATAATTTTCACAAGATCTCTCCATGTTGTCGAAAATGGCACTATTTCATCTTTCCTTATGGCAGAGTAGTATTCCATTATGTATATATACCATGTCTTCTTTATCCAATCATCTATTGAAGGACACTTTGGTTGTTTCCATGTCATGACCACCATAAATAAAACTGCAATGAATGTCAGAGCACATATATCTTTATGGATCAATGTTTTGAGATTTCTTTGGTCTATACCCAGGAGAGGGATTGCTGGGTCATATGGAAATTCTCTTCTTAATTTTTTTGAGGCACCTCCACACTGTCTTGCATAGCAGCTGCACCAATAGTGACTAGGTCTTTTAATTTAAGGGTGACTCTGGGCAACGGCTTCATATCTTCTTAAATAAATGGAGTTGCCACTGTTAAAATTCACAGCGAGCATAGGATTGTCACATGCATGCAGTTTACAGTCACACAGATTATACGCATGCACAGTACTATTTTTTGAAGTACAAAGATTAAATTATGTATATTTGTGTTCTGGTACTCTATATATTATCTTTTTTTTTAAAAAAAGTTTACAGCAGAGGATAGTTTATTAGAGTAGAAAGCAACAGCTCTCAAAACGAGAGGGGTTCCCGACTGGGATGCCCACTAGTTAGGGCCAAAGCTTTGGTTTTTATACCTTTTCTATGTCTGGGGTGGGGGACTGGCTGGCGCCTTTTGGGGCCACATTTGTTGCTCAGCCTGGAGTAGGTGTTGCCTCCAAAATGCCTAATTTCCTTAGAGCTTAATCAGCTTAATCAATGTCTCTGCTGTGAGAAGAGCATGTTACTGGAGACTTAGTCTTATGTTATGTTAAATAACCGCTTGGAGATATGCATTCTACCTGGGAATCCCTGACTGGGAAAGAGGCCTTTCTCCTCCCGCACCTGAGTTTGTCAGTGGCAGGTCTTGTGACTTAATCCTGTTTGTTAGCTAATAAATGATTTTCCTGGCTTTGTTATAGTTTACACCCTGCTTCCCTCTACCATGGCAATTTTCCTGACTGCCTATAATTTTCCTATCTCATTCCCCCCTTTGATGAGGTAACCCTAACTGCTGTTAGGGTAAGGAGTGAAGACTGCTCTGGCTGCTTCGTGCTGAGGAGGGATGAAATGTGAAAATATTATCTTAAACTATACTCATTATTTTAAGCAGTAGTTACTGGCATCTTGTTTCCAGAATTTTCTTTTCTCAAGTTGTATTTTTCTCTTTCATTATCTATATTGTTCTTTTTATTTATAATGAAAAAGAGTGTTCATGCCCACAAAGGGGTGAAATAGAGAATAACTAATACTTTTTTATGATCATCATTTTTGAAAATGGGCAAATATAATTTTTTTTAATAATTTTATTAAACTAAGCTTGTAAATATCAAGAGCACTTTCGTTGTGGAGTTTCTCTTGAGTCTTTTATTCTCTTTCATTATTAATCAGGAGCCAACAGAGAAGAAATAACAAAACATTGGGATTGGCTGGAACAAAATATCATGAAGACCTTATCTGTGTTTGATTCAAATGAAGATATTACTAATTTTGTACAAGGAAAGATAAGAGTAAGTGGCATGGTTATAATTTGTAGATGGAATACAAAAATCTTTCTCCCACTTATTTGAGAATCAAAGACTGCATGGAAGGTCACTGCTTTATTGGCACCTTTCAGGATTAGCAGAAGCACACATGAATGTCAGAATCAGTGCTAAAGAAAACTGTTGTCAGTTGTTCGTCAGTGGTTTGTCTTCAGTGCCTTTGTGAGTTGTCTTAGGGATATTTTCATTTCAGTCTGTTGAGTTTGGAGTTTGAACCTTTCACCCAATCAAAACAATATTTACCACCTGTATTTGTGGTAGCTCTTTGTGAGGCATTAGAAAAAGCCTAATGACAAATTTAAAGAAAATCCACCCACCTCTACTCTAAGTGTGTAATACTCATATATATATGAGATATGTACCTGCATAGACATATACAGTTGTATTCAATGAACTGTTTACATATAAAATATATTTTTGTTGGTAGGTAATGATTAATTTTCAGAAAATATTTTGTCTCCCTTAGGGATTAATTGCTGAAGAGGGAAAACATTCTTTTGCAAAAGAAGATAATCCTGAGAAATTTCGAGAAGCCCTTTTGAAATTTGAAAAATGTTTTGGTTTACCAGAGCAGGAGAAGTTAGTGACCTATTACTCATGCAGTTATTGGAAAGGACGGGTTCCTTGTCAGGGTTGGCTCTATCTTAGCACCAACTTTCTGAGCTTCTATTCTTTTTTGTTGGGATCAGAAAGTAAGTGGTTTCTATTGCTTATCATGACTTTGAACTTGCTGAGTGACCTATCAACTCCTTGGTGGTGTTAGGTTATATATAAAGTAATAGGATTGATATTATGGGTAATTGAATTGTACATTAACATTTCAGTTCATCTAGAGAAAGGATCCTTTAAAGGCTGGTTGCTTAATGTAGGATCCATTAGAAATATGTATAGAATGCCTTGCATACTGTGGGAAGTGAATGGATATTAAATGGTGATGGTAATCTGACATACAAGTGTAACACCTTACTTCCCTTGTTCTAAACTACCTGCCTTCTTCAATCCATCTTCTAATCCTTTTTTTAAACATACAATATAAATATCTATAGTAACCATAGTACCTAATGTCCCACAGCTACAAAGAAGAATCATTTATATAGATACATAATTAGTACTACCCATGTGTAATTCGCATCCTTATTTTTTCCTCACAAATTTGGGCAAAAAATGTGTGCATTATACACGGCTAAATATGGTCCATATCTATTCTTAGAGTTACCAATTATTGTATGTTCATGATTATGATCTAAAATTATAACTGATATTGAATGCAAATACTTTAGTTGTTCATAGCATTTTCAAGTAGTTAAATATTGTTTCAAATGACCTGATTGATAAACATTAATCAATACTGAGAAATTTAATTGTATCTGCTTGTAACTTCTATCTGCAGTAAAACTCATTGTCTCCTGGGATGCGGTCTCAAAACTTGAAAAGACTTCAAATGTCATACTGACAGAGAGTATTCATGTGTGTTCCCAAGGGGAGAGTCACTACTTTTCAATGTTTTTGCATATTAATCAAACATACCTCCTTATGGAACAGCTGGCAAACTATGCTATAAAGAGAATTTTTGACAAGGAAACATTCGATGATGACCCAATCCTTGATGATCCTCTACAAATCACCAAAAGGTATGCAATGCTTAATTAATACTTACTTCGTAAAGAATTGTTTGATCAAAGAAAAGTAGCGTTGATTAGTGTTAAAAGTTACCTGTTCTATATTACATGATAGTTTTTATTTGGAGTTAGTTATCAATATGTGTGTGTTTTTTAGTTTATTCAGCTGCATTTCACAAATATTAATAGTATCCTCACCATGAAATTGAATCCTAAGAAGCAATAGAAGTTAAGTTTGAAAGTTATTTCTTGAGATCCCAGTAGGATTTGCCCTGGAGTACTTTTAAAAATGTAGTGATTTGTGGCCGGCCTAGAGGAGTGGTGGCTAAGCGCTGCTTTGGGAAGCCAGCGACCCCGGTTCGGGTCCCACATATGAGGGCCAGTGACATTGCCCTCAAAAAAAATGTAGTGACTTGTGTGTGTCGTTAGTCTAACTCTAAATTTCTCTATGAGTAGTATATAGTTTTGGGTCTGAAATTGTTAAATGTATTATTTTTAAACATAGTTTATAAAGAGCATCTTTTTTTATGGTGGTTTTGTTTTTTATGAAGAGGCAAGTTAGTGGAGTCAGTGGAGCAGTGGGCTTTAGAATGAGAGTAGAGCAACCCTTGGACAAGTTATGATCTCTCATCACCTCTGTTTTCTCATCTGTCATTTCTACCTCAGAGAGCACCTATGAGGAATGAGCAATATAATGTGTGAAAGTGCTTTTGTAAAATATGAAGCAGTAGATAAATATTAATCATTATTAGTGCCTGCATCAGAAGTATTTGTCCAATAGCTGTTTGCCACTCTACTTGGTTTGCTGAAACTGACCCTTGTCCTGCTCAACACTCAGAATATTTGACTGAAATGCGTATAACCAAAGGTGAAGGAGAGAGGAGAGAATCCAGAAATAGCTAGTAAAAGCAGCTTCTGTCAAGGAGAATGAGGGTATAGACTATATGGGAAAGTGTAAGAGGATCCAAAGCCACGGTCCTATGGATAAATGAGGATAAGTATAATTACTATATAGTCCTAACTGGGTATAATCATTCCTGTTGCCAATTCCTAAACCAGTCTAAAACTCTATATCCATTGTGAGCCTGCCTGCTTTTCTGGAAAATAGATCAGCGAGGTGAACTTTTTACACCTATTACCAAAATTATGCTCCGGTGTGCATCACTTATAAATAGAACTCTTTAAAATTAAGAATCCTGTTTATATTAAAATGATGTAACCTAGTTTGTTTGTTTGTTTGTCTTTTGAGGGCAATGTCACTGGCCCTCAGATGTGGGACCCGAACCGGGGCCGCCGGCGTCCCAAGCCAGCACCCAACCACCACACCACTCGGCCGGCCCAAGAATACTGTTTATATTGTAGTGGGACAATTGTTTTAATGGTTTCTTTTTTTTTAGATTTTATTGGGGAAGTGGAACAGCCAAGTTGTTGTCCTTCAGTCTTAGTTGTTGAGGGCGCAGCTAGCTCAGCTCCAAGTCTAGCTACTGGTCAGCAGCTCGCAGCCACTCAGCTCAAGGTGCCGAGTTCAGTCTTAGTTGCAGGTGGGTGTAGCCCACCATCAAACAGGCAACCTTGTTGTTAAGAGCACGTGCTCTCACCAGCTGAGCCATTCTGCCACCTGTTGTCAGTTCAGTGGCAGCTCAGCTGTGGCGCAGCTCACTGGCCCATGTGGAAATCGAACCGGTGATGCACCTCGCTCAGAGCTCGTACTCTTAACCAACTGAGCCACTCAGCTAAACCCATCTAGTTTGTTTCTTGATTGGCAACCATAAACAAACTATTTAGCAGCTTTATTTCCCTTAAAGTGCCCTTTAAAAGGCCATCTATCAATGAATATTACCACATTGGTATTTAAATGAGATATAGGAAATCCATTTTTGTCTGTGCAGTTTTAAGAGAGCCTATTGAAAACAAAATATATCCAAATGCCTTTTTTATAGTAAGTTAAAAAGAACAATAGCTTATTTAAACTTAATCTTCAGATGACTTTTTTTCTTTTTCTTTCCTTTTTTTTAAAAGAAATTTTATTGGGAAGCAGTGTGTTTTTCCAGGACCCATCAGCTCCAAGTCAAGTAGTTGTTTCAATCTAGTTTTGGAGGGCGTAGCTCAACTCCCAGTCCAGTTGCTGGTTTCAATCTATTTGATTGGGGCCGCAGTTCACCATCCCATGCAGGAATCGAACCTGCAACCTTGTTGTTCAGAGCATGTGCCAACTGAGCCACACAGCTGCCCCCAGATGACTTTTTTCTAAAATGAAATATCTTTATTGCTTTGGCTTATTGTTTTTACAAATACGTATAACTTAACACATAAATATAATAACAATAGTTAAGTTCAGTGTATATCCTTCCAGGCTTTTTAATGCATTAATTAAAAATATTTGCGAAAAAACATGAATTGGGTTAAACATCATATGTTCTACAATTTGTTTTTTTTTCCCACTTAAAATATTGTATCATGGACATCTTTTTATTGATATAAATAGACCTACTCTTTTAAATAACAGTGAAATAACCCACCAAATTACTGTTTAAGTGGGGTAAAAATTAATATGGTTTTGTCTTCATATTTATCAGAATTATTTTGAAAGACTTGATGAAGTGCCTCATATGCAAATAGTATATGCTGAAAGGAAAATTTTTTTTTCATGAATGTTGACTATTTTTTTAATATTATTATTAATTACAGATGTACAAAACGATGCAATAGTTATCTTTTTCACCCCTTACAAAGTGACTACTCCCTCCCCTGCCTCTGTCCCTCCCACCCCCAATATCATACATATCTATTATAATTCCATTGACTCCATCCCCATACTATATTCTACATCCCATGACTATATATGTGTTAAATTATAGTCAACATTTAATATTATTCAGCGGCAGTAGTCAGGCCACTACACCGTCCATGAAGTGGTCTCCCTGACAGGACATGAGACCTTCTGATCCCCTAAGAAAAATATTTAGAACATTATTGATTATATTCCCTAAACTG
Source organism: Aselliscus stoliczkanus (assembly GCA_033961575.1). NCBI lineage: Eukaryota > Metazoa > Chordata > Mammalia > Chiroptera > Hipposideridae > Aselliscus > Aselliscus stoliczkanus. The sequence goes on along the minus strand of CM066737.1, from coordinate 53,721,189 downwards.
TCTCTTCTGTCTCTGTGGTAGTATTGTAGTTGCCAGTTTATGTTGTCTCGTCCCTTCCCCTTCTCCCTCATGCCCACCCCCGTCCCATCTAGCCCTCATCAGTTTTCCTTTGTGTGTCTAAGACTATTTCTGTTTACATTACTCATTTATTCAGTTCTTTAAATGCCACATATAAGTGAGATCATATGGTATTTTTTTCTCTGACTGACTTATTTCACTTAACATAATGTTCTCTAGGTCCATTCATATCGTTGCAAATGGTACGATTTCTTTCTTCTTTATTGCTGCATAATACTCCATTGTGTAAATGTATCACAGTTTCACTTATTCCAGTCATCTACCGATGGGCATTTCGATTATTTCCAAGTTTTGGCTATTGTAAATAGCACTGCAATGAACATAGAGGTGTATATATTTTTTCAAATTAGTGTCTTGGATTTTTCAGGATAAATACCTAGGAGTGGAATTGCTGGGTCAAAACGTAGTGGAAGGATAAATTTAGTTTTAACTTTGTTGGCTTTGAGTTAGAACTTGCATAATTTACTTACTACCCCAGATGGCATTGCTGCTTAGCTCAAGCCTTTAGAAAATTTGGATGATTTTAAGGAATTATTTTATTTATATATTTATATATCACTGAACCAGTCATCTGTGTTTACTGACACCTATCCTGTGCCCAGTGCTGTTCAAGCAGTGTTGTTTTATCTTGCCTCTACTTTGGATTATTTTAAATGCTCACTTAAATTTTTACTTCACTTAGTTTTTTTGTTTGTTTTGGTTTTTTTTAGCTGAGCCCACCTGCCACCTGTTGGCAGCTCAGCTCAGGCTGGGAATTGAACTGCTGTTGCTCAGAGCTCAGTGTGCAATCTTGAGTGAGCTCTTAACCAACTGAGCCACTCGGCCAGCCCTACTTCGCTTAGCTATTTTTTGTTTTAAAGAATTTTTTTTAGATTTTTTTTTTTCAATTGGGTAATTGGCAGAGGGGAACAGAGAAGTTGCTGTCCTTTTGTTCTTCTGTCTAATTGTGGAGGACATTCCCTCACTAGCCTATGTTGGTATCATCATTTTGCGCTTCCCAGGTGAGGCAGATTGGTCGCCAGCCTCTTGGCAGCCACTCACAGCGGCTCTTAGCAACTCACACTGGCTGCCAGCCACTCATGCTGGCTGCAGGCCATTCACTGTAGCCTATAGCAGCCCACTGCAGAAGGAGCTGCAGCTGTGCCATCCCGGGGACTCACAGCAGCCCAGCTCCAGGTGGAGCTGTTGTTCACCAACTTAGCTGTAGAGGGCAGTGTTACTGGACCTCACATGTGGGATCCGAACTGGGGCTGCTGGCATCCCAAGCCAGCTCTTCTTTTTTTTTTTAATTAGCTGCAGGTGTACAACACAGTGCAATAGTTATACTTTTTACCCCTCAAAGTGACAAACCCCCTCCACCAATTCTCCACCCCACTCCTCGCCACCATATCATACATATCTATTACAATTCCTTTGACTCCCTTCCACCATATACTCCACATTCTGTGACTATTGATATATTCAATTACAGTTGGCATACAGTATTATACAACATCAGCATCAGGTGTACAGTGCAGTGATCAAGCCTCTACTCCATCCGTGAAGTGGTCTCCCTAACAAGAGATATGACCATCTGACACCGCACAAAATATTTACAACATTATTATATTTCCAAACTGTCTTTCATATCCCTGTGGCAATAGTGGTATTTATGCTGTCTAATCCCTTCCCCTTCCCCCTCATCCTCACATCCCTCCCAACTAGCAGCCCTGTTTTTTCTCTATATCTATGAGAGTGTTTCTATTAACTTTGCTCATTCATTCAGTTTTTCAGATTCCACATATAAGTGAGATCATATGGTATTTGTCTTTCTCCGACTGACTTATTTCACTTAACATAATAGTCTCTAGGTCCATCCATATCGTTGCAAATGGTACAATTTCATTCTTCTTTATAGTGGAGTAATACTCCATTGTATAAATGTACCACAATTTCTTAATCCAGTCATCGACCGATGGGCATTTCGAGTGTTTCCAAGTCTTGGCTATTGTAAATTGCGCTGCAATAAACATAGGTGTGCATATATTTTTTCAAATTAGCGTCTTGGATTCCTCTAGGTAGATACACAAGAGTGGAATTGCTGAGTCATACGGCAGTTCCATTTCCAGTTTTTTGAGATACCTCCATACTGATTTCCATAGTGGCTGCAGCAACAGTGCACCAGTGTTCCCTTTTCTCCACACCCTTGCCAGCACTTGTTTGTTGATTTGTTGATGATAGCCATTCTTACCGGAGTGAGGTGGTATCTTATTGTGGTTTTTACTTGCATTTCTCTGATGATTAGTGAGGTTGAACATTTTTTCATATGCCTGTTGGCCATCTGTATGTCCTCTTTAGAGAAATGCCTCTTCATATCCTCTGCCCATTTTTTAATTGGGTTGTTTGTTTTTTTGGTGTTGAGTTGCATGAGTGTTTTATAAATTTTGGATATCAACCCCTTATCAGATATATCATTGGCAAATATCTTCTCCCATTCAGTAGGCTGCCTTTTTGTTTTATTGATGATTTCCTTCACTGTGAAAAAAATTTTAAGTTTGATGTAATCCTGTATGTTCATTTTTTCTTTTATTTCCCTTGCACGAGGGGTATTTCAGTAAAAATATTACTCAGGGTAATGTCTGCAAACTTACTCCCTATGTTTTCTTCTAGGAGTTTTATGGTTTCAGATCTTACATTTAAGTCTTTAATCCATTTTGAGTTTGTTCTCCTATATGGTGTAAGTAGGTGGTCCCATTTCATTTTTTGCACATGTCAGTCCCATTTTCCCAGCACCATTTATTAAATAGACTATCTTTACTCCAATGTAAATTCTTGCTTCCATTGTCATAGATTAAATGACCATATATGGATGGGTTTATTGCTGGGCTCTCTATACTCTTCCATTGGTCTATGTGTCTCTTTTTATGCCGGTACCATACTGTTTTGATTATTGTAGCCTTGTATGTTTTGATGTCAGGTAGTGTGATGCCTCCCACGTTGTTCTTATTTCTCATTATTGCCGTGGCTATTTGGGGTCTTTTGTGATTCCATATAAATTTTAGGATTCTATATTCTATTTCTGAGAAAAAATGTGCTTGGTAGTTTGATTGGAATTACATTGTATCTATAGATTGCCTTAGGTAGTATTGACATTTTAACTGTATTAATTCTTCCTATCCATGAACATAGTATGTATTTCCATTTATTTGTATCTTCTTTGATTTCTCTATTCATTGTCTCATAATTTTCTGAGTACAGGTTTTTCCTTCTTTAGTTAAATTGAATCCTAGATATTTTATTGGTTTTGAAGCAATTGTAAAAGGGATTGATGTCCTCATTTCTTCTTCTGATAGTTTATTATTGGTGCTACTGATTTCTGAATATTAATTTTGTATCCTGCTACCTTACCTAATTCGTTTATCAGTTCCAACAGTGTTTTGGTGAAGTCTTTGGGATTCTCTATATATTGTATCATGTCAGCTGCATATAAGGACAATTTTACTTCCTCCTTTCCAATTTGGATGCCTTTTATTTCATTTTCTTGTCTGATTGGTGTGGCTAGAACTTCCAGAACTATGTTGAATTGAAGTGGTGAAAGTGGGCAGCCTTGTCTTGTTCCTGATCTTAAGGGGAAAGCTTTTAGCCTTTCCCCATTGAGTAAGATGTTTGCTGTGGGCTTATCATATATGGCCTTTATTATGTTGAGATCTGATCCCACTATTCCCACTTTGCTAAGAGTTTTTATCACAAATGGCTACTGGATTTTGTCAAATGCCTTTTCTGGAACTACTGATATGATCATATGATTTTTATTTTTCATTTTGTTAATGTGATGTATTACGTTAATTGATTTGCGGATATTGAAGCAACCTTGCATACCAGGAATGAATCCCACTTGAGGGCTGGCCGAGTGGCTCAGTTGGTTAAGAGCTCACTCAAGAGTGTGAGCTGAGCTCTGAGCAACTGCGGTTCAATGCCAGCCCAAGCTGAGTTGCCGTTAAGCTGCCAACAGGTGGCAGGATGGCTCAGCTTAAAAAAAAAAAAGATCTTCTTTGAATCCCACTTGATCGTGGTGTATGATCTTTTTAATGAGATGCTGAATTTGTTTTGCTAGTATTTTGTTGAGAATTTCTGCATCTATTTTCATTAGGGATATTGGCCTGTAGTTTTCCTTTTTTGTAATATCTTTGTCTGACTTAGGAATCAGGGTGATAGTGACTTCATAGAAAGAGTTTGGGAGCCTTCCCTCCTTCTGTGTTTTTTGGAATATTTGAGGAGAATTAGGTATTAATTCCTTTTTTTTGTCTTTGAGGGCAGTGTCTCTGGTCCTCATATGTGGGACTGAACTGGGGCGCTGGCTTCCCAAGCCAGTGCTTAACCACCGTGCCACTCGGCCGGCCCAATTCTTTTTTGAATGTTTTGTAAAATTTATCTGTGTAGCCATCTGGTCCAGGGCTTTTGTTTGTTGGAAGATTATTGATTACTGATTCAATTTCTTTCGCAATAATCAGTCTGGTCAGAGTTTCTGTTTCTTTTTGGTTCAGTCTTGGTAGATTGTATGCTTCCAGAAATTTATCCGTTTCTTCCAGATTTGTGAATTTGTTAGCATATACTTGCTCATAGTATTTTCTTAAAGTTTTCTGTATTTCTGTGGTATCTGTTGTCACTTCTCCTCTTTCATTTCTGACTTTATTAATTTGGGTCCTCTGTCTCTTTTTCTTGGTTAGTGAGGCTAAGGATTTGTCAATTTTGTTTATCTTTTCAAAAAACCAACTCTTGGTTTCATTGATCTTTTGTATTGTTTTTTTTTTGTTCTCTATTTCATTTATTTCTGCTCTGACCTTTATTATTTCCTTCCTTATACTCCCTTTAGGCTTGTTTTGCTGTTTTTTTCCAAGTTCCCTTAGGTGTAAAGATAGTCTGTTGATTTGAGATTTTTCTTTCTTCTTTACGTAGGCCTGCACTGCTATGAACTTCCCTCTTAGGACTGCTTTCGCAGCATCCCAGAGATTTTGGGTCGTGGTGTTTTCATTTTCATTTGTCTCGAGGTATCTTTTGATTTCTTCCTTGATCTCATGTTTGACCCAGTCACTATTTTGTAGCATGTTGTGTAGCATCCATGTATTTGTAAGCTTTCCAAATTTCTTCTTATAATTTATTTCTAGTTTCATAGCATTGTGGTCAGAGAAGACACTTGGTATGATTTCCGTCTTCTTAAATTTTTTGAGACTTGTTTTGTGGCCTAACATGTGGTCTATCTTGGAAAATGTTCCACGTGCACTTGAGAAGAATGTATATTCTGTAGCTTTGGGGTGAAATGCTGTAAAAATATCAATTAAATCCAGCTGGTCTAAAGTGTCGTTTAAGCCCACTATGTCCGTGTTGATTTTCTTTTTTTTTTCTTTTTTTTTTTGTGAGCAGCCTTGTCCTTTGCTTATCACTCTGATTAATAATGTGATAAATTAACTGTTGGGTATAATACTAATTAACAGTATATTAGTTGTATTTTATTGCCAATAATATAACAAGCTCTGAAATGGTAATCAGACTAAACTGCTGACATGCGCTTTTCTGCAAACTGAGCTGTAGTTTGATTTCTCATTTGTCCAAGTGAAGCATCAGCAACTGAGTAAAACCAATTATCTCTAAACCCACCAAGCCCTCGGCAGCAACTTAGTGCATCTGAGCTTTGCCCAAATGTTATTCCTTTCTTTTTATTTATTTATTTATTTATTTTTAATTAGTTTCAGGTGTACAACAATGCAATAGTTATACTTTTTACCCCTCAAAGTGACAACCCCCCTACCCCAATTCACCACCCACTTCTCACCCCATATCATGTATATCTATTACACTTCCTCTGACTCCCTTCCAAAGTATAATCCACATACCATGACTATCTATATATTCAATTACAGTTGGTATACAATATTATACAACATCAGCTTCAGGTGTACAGTGCAGTGATCAAGCCTCTACTCCATCCGTGATATGGTCTCCCTAGCAAGACATGTGACCATCTGACACCCCACAAAATATTTACAACATTATTATATTCCCCGAACTGTCTTTCATGCCCCTGTGGCAATATTGTAGTTACCTATTTATGCTGTCTAATCCCTTCCCCTTCTCCTTCATCCCCACCCCGCTCCCAACTAGCAACCCTCAGTTTTTCATGTATATCAATGAGACTGTTTGTGTTTACTTTGCTCATTCACTGTTTTTCAGATTCCGCATATAAGTGAGGTCATATGGTATTTCTCTTTCTCCGACTGACTTATTTCACTTAACATAATAGCCTCTAGGTCCATCCATATCATTGCAAATGGTACGATTTCATTCTTTTTTATAGCGGAGTAATACTCCATTGTATAAATGTACCACAGTTTCTTTCTTTTTCTTTTTTTTTTTTTTTTTTTGAGGACAGTGTCACTGGCCCTCATATGTGGGACCCGAACCGGGGCCGCTGGCCTCCCAAGCCAGCGCTTAACCACTGCACCACTCGGTCGGCCCAATTCTTTTTTTTGTTGTTGTTTTGTTTTGTTTTTGTACCACAGTTTCTTAATCCATTCATCTACCGATAGGCATTTCAGTTGTTTCCAAGTCTTGGCTATTGTAAATAGCACTGTAATGAATATAGGGGTGCATATATTTTTTCGAATTAGTGTCTTGGGTTTTTCAAGATAAATACCTAGGAGTGGAATTGCTCAGTCAAAAGGTAGTTCCATTTCCAGTTTTTTGAGATACCTCCATACTGACTTCCATAGTGGCTGCACCAAACTGCAATCCCACCAACAATGCAGCAGGGTCCCTTTTTCCCCACAGCCCCGCCAGCACTTGTTGTTTGTTGATTTATTCTTTTTTTTTTTTTTGAGGGCAGTGTCACTGGCCCTCATATGTGGGACCCGAACCGGGGCTGCTGGCTTCCTAAGCCAGCGCCCAACCACCGCGCCACTCGGCCGGCCCTTGATTTATTGATGATAGCCATTCTGACCGGAGTGAGTTGGTATCTCATTGTATTTTTTATTTGCATTTCCCTAATGACCAGTGAAGTTGAACATTTTTTCATATGCCTATTGTCCTTCTGTATGTCCTCTTTAGAGAAATGTCGCTTCATATCCTCTGCCTATTTTTTAATTGGGTTGTTTGATTTTTTTTGGTGTTGAGTTGCACGAGTGTTTTATAAATTTTGGATATTAACCCCTTATCAGATATATCGTTGGCAAATATTTTCTCCCATTCAGTAGGCTTCCTTTTTGCTTTATTGATTATTTCCTTTGTTGTGAAAAAACTTTTAAGTTTGTTGTAATCCCATATGTTCATTTTTTCTTTTATTTCCCTTGCCTGAGGGGTATATCATTAAAAATATTACTCAGGGTAATGTCTGCAAACTTACTCTCTATGTTTTCTTCTAGGAGTTTTATGGTTTCAGATCTTACATTTAAGTCTTTAATCCATTTTGAGTTTGTTCTATATGTTGTAAGTAGGTGGTCCCTTTTCATTTTTTTGCACGTGTCAGTTCAGTTTTCCTAGCACCATTTATTTTATTTTTTTTTTGAGGGCAGTGTTACTGGCCCTCATATGTGGGACCCGATCCGGGGCTGTTGGCTTCCCAAGCCAGTGCTTGACCGCCACGCCACTCGGCCGGCCCTCAATTCGCACTCTTGAGCAAGCTCTTAACCAACTGAGCCACTTGGCCGGCCCTTTTCACTTTTTTTTAATATTATCTTGTATGCACTATTTTTCCTGTCTAGCTTTTGGTACCATAAATTTTCATTATTGTATTTTGTTTGAGCTGGTTAATAACTCTCTTGATTTTCTGATAACCAGATATAACAATTGTTGTCTGCCAAGATTTGTTTTAGCACATGACTATATAATAATAATAATAATATAATCTTACAGCAAGGTTTAACAGATGGTTTGAAGACCTATGTCATCTCTAACTTTTGTGCATTGTAATCCACTAATAATATAAAATTGGAAAAGAGAATAAACAAAATTAATTTTTCAGGAATCAGTGTGTTTCTTCCGTTTCATAATTTGTTGAAGAACATAGTATGTAGTTTTTAATCTTTCTGCTTTACAGTTCATTTAGATTAATCAACATAGGCATATGTACACTTTAAAAGTCATTATTTAAGCTGCCCCCCCTTTTTTTTTCTTTTCCTGCAGAGGTCTGGAAGATCGAGCCCACAGTGAACAGTTTAATGCTTTTTTTAGGCTGCCCAAAGAAGAAATTTTGAAAGAAGTACATGAATGTTTCTTATGGGTACCATTCAGCCACTTCAGTGCTCATGGCAAAATGTGCATTTCTGAAAATTATATCTGCTTTGCTAGCCAGGATGGCAATCTATGTAGTGTAATCATTCCATTTCGAGAGGTAATGTAAATTTGGTTACATATTGGTTTTTTGCATTCACGGAGTAAAGTGTCGTTTAATTCTGTAAGTTATTAGAGACTCAATACATAACATCCTTTTAGTAATTTTTAAATAATCATTTTTTTAAAGTTCAGCGTTATTCTTTAGGATAAGAGTACTGAAACTAATAAAAAAAATGAGTACCATTTTCAGTATAAGAGTACTAGGATAGAAGCCTTAATAGCTCTTGTTGAAAGTGAAACTAGAAAAAAATGAAAAATTTAGAAACAACATAGGGTTTATTAGGATGACACAAAATGGAACATGATCACTCAGACACTTATGACGTGAATATCAAAACTTAGACTGTCACATTTGATATGCACATTCAAAAAGAATAGAATTGATAGCTTTTGTGTAAGTCAGAAATAAGATATCGGAAATACAGCACTGAATTTTTACATTTGTATTGTCATTTTTAAAGGCAACGTGTTAGTTACACCTTTTCCTTAAGAGGTGAAATAACTCTCGCTGAGGTTACTTGTATCTGTGGTACAAAATAGTACCCAAAGTCTGTTTCTTAATTAGCCATACAACGGACGTAAACTTTTATCCACAAAAGAGTACCCTAAACACATTCTGCCTGAAGATGTCAGCAACAAGGGAAAATGTGATTCATTTATACTATGTTTTACCTCCCAGGTCTTAGCTATAGATAAAACAAATGATTCCAGCAAATCTGTCATCATTAGCATCAAAGGAAAAACAGCTTTTCGCTTCAGTGAAGTTAAAGACTTTGAACAACTGGTGGCAAAACTCACGCTCAAGTGCGGGGCAGCTTCAACTCAATATCATGCTATTAGCACAGAGGTAATTATATAGCAACCAGATCATTTTGAAAAAAAAGGTTCGTGTCTTTTGTGGTCCCTTACTTTATTTATTTATTTTTTTGAGGGCAGTGTCACTGGCCTTCATATGTGGGACCCGAACCGGGGCCGCTGGCTTCCCAAGCTAGTGCTTAAACACCATGCCACTCGGCCGGCCCTGTGGTCCCTTACTTTAAATAGAATTCACAGTAACTTTCCGATTCATACTTAGGTTTATTTTTTTCAAAGACTAAAACCAAACAAATTATATTCTCTCATTCACATCATAAAGCAGAAGTGGAAATTAAGGACTTGATCCCTTTTTAGGAACTCATCTTTTATTACAGAGCTATTATTATTTGACCTTTCTTGACTATATTTGTTGTTTATGAAACATGCACATCTTGTACTTTCATACAACATGTCTTTTAGCAACTCAAACTATATTTGAGAATTCAACAAGGCCTAGGAAAAGGACTCTCCTCTTACTGTTGTAGAGAGACAGAAATTTTAAACCAGCCTGAATATCTTTTATTTAATATCAGGTGAGTCAGCCTTATTTATATAATCTAGCCCAAAGCAAATTAGTGGCATATCTGTTTACTGGTAAAATATTAGAGGAAACAAATATTTTAGGCAAAGGATGATTAAGAGACTGATTTTGAGTTTTACTGTGTTTTTCATGGAAATGTAGATAGTGTCAAATTAATATTTTCAGTGCCTAGGAACCTCATGTATTTAGTAGATTGGTAAAGCTTAGTATATTATAAGTATTTAATTGTAATTTAAAGCTCAAAGAAAAATCATCATTGGCTTTACTATATTATTTTATTTGAATCGTTAAATTGGATTGTAAAGGCTTTTACCTCTCTCTCCAGAGACTGATTATGCTCAGTCAATTATAGATTATGCTTAAGTCAGTTATAATGCAGTATTGGTAGCACTAACTTTCCCTTTGATAATAGAAACTCACAATGAAAACAAGTATGTATGTATGTCTCAGTTGCAGACCCAGAACCTTCATGTTGGCCATCAAGAATTTTATTGCCCCAACTTTCTAATCATCCCTTCTCTTCATGTATGTACCCAGGATATTCCCTTGTTTGATATGAGGACAAAAGTAAAATTTGAACAGTCTTGCTAATTTCTCTACAAGTTGGGCCATACACAAAAATTAACTCAAAATGAATCAAAAACCTAAATAAATGTCAGAGCTGAAACTATAAAACGCTTAGAGTAAACAGGAATAAATCTTCATGACCTTGAATTAAGCAATTTTTTTCTTAGCTATGACACCAAAAGCACATGACAAAAGAAAAAAATAGGCAAATTGGACTACATCAAAATTACACTCTTTTGTAGTACAAATGAGACCATAGTAGTCTCTTAGGATCTTTGTATGTCTGTGGTATCAACTGTAATGTCTCCTCTTTTGTTTCTAATTTTATTTGTTGGGCCCTGTCTCTTTTTTTTCTTGGTAAATCTAGCTGTAGGTTTGTCAATTTTATTTATCTTTCCAATAAAAACTTAGTTTTGTTGATAGTTCATTTCTTTTTATTGCTGAAAAGTATTTCATGTTCTTGATATACCACAATGTTTATCCATTCACCTATTGAAGGATGCCTTGGTTGCTTCCAAGTTTTGGTAATTTTGAGTAAAGCTGCTATAAACATTCCTGTGTAAGTTTTTATGTAGCCATAACTTTTCAACTCATTTGAATACATACCTAGGAGCACAATTGCTAAACATATGATAGGACTGTACTTGGCTTTGTAAGAAACTGCCGAAGAGTCTTCCAAAGTGGCCATACCATTTTGCATTTCCACCAGCAATGAATGAGAGAGTGAGTTCCTATTGTTCTGCATCCTCAGGAGCACTTGGCGTTGTCATTGTTTCTTGAGACATTTTAATAGGTGTGTAGTGGTAGCTCATTGCTGTTTTAATTTGCAATCCCCTAAGGACATATGATGTTGAGCATCTTTTCATATGATTTTTTTGTCATCTTTATATCTTTTTTGATGAGGTCCCAAAGTAGAGCTTTACTTATTTTTAACTCGATCTTGATTTTTTGTGTGTTTTTTTTCTGTTTTTTTTTAGCTGAGCCATCCTGCCACCTGTTGGCAGCTCAACAGCAGCTCAGCTTGGTCTGGACATTGAACTGCTGTTGCTAAGAGCTCAGCTCGCACTCTTGAGCGAGCTCTTAACCAACTGAGCCACTCAGCCGGCCCTTGGTTTGTTTTTTGTTTTGTTTTTTTGAATGTAGTTTCTTTAATTCTTCTACACCCGCTTTACATTCTTAGTTTACAAAATCCAAGAACTACACCCCCTCAGGGACATTTTTGTTGTTGCTTTTTTGTTTATACTTTGTGTTTTTATTTTTAAGCTGGCTTCCTTGGATCACCCACTCAGTATAAAAATTAGTGGTCAGCCAATGGTGGGTCAGAAGACTTCCCTAAATGCCTTGAACCCTTTGCAATGGGGATCTTTGTGCAAAGGTATACCTCAAACTTCCAGCAGTTTATAAATCAACCTTAGATTTAATTTCTTACTTCCAAAGTCAGCCAGAGTTGAGTGAATGGAACTTTCTCCTGTCCCATTTCTTTCCTGGGCAGGTTCAGAGCCCTGCACATACATACATACAGTTAGATCCCCAAGAATATGTTGGCGCCTTTCGAAGTTCCCTATGGTCATCTGATTCTCCAGGTCTTCCCTTTCCATTTTTAGCCAGGGTCTTGTTTGCCCCATAATGAAATAGCCTTAGACAGCTGTGATGTTATCAACAGATTGCTCTGGATTGCTCTAATGCTGTGGGAAAGGGGCCTCTCACAGAGTTGAGCTCTGAATCAAATCAAATGATAACAACATCCTAGGAATGGAGATTTTCCAGGGAACTGCTAGTTTGGTCAAAATATTGACTGTGTCCAGGGGTTAGGGCTTTTAATGAAGCCCCAAAGGATTCTTTGCTGTGATAATGGTGGCTTTCATCACTGCCACATCCCTGAGCTTGGGAGGATGACAGATGGGAATAACCTCAAGTTAAAACTTCACAGACTCTGGTGTTCTTACTGAGGTTCACTAGTTTTACTTGAATTGATGCTTTTCAGTTCTGTGCCTTTGGTTAGTTTCCCATGTTATGAACTGTTTTTTTTTAAAATGTTTTTACCAGTATTTTGTTGCTTTTGTAGGGGAGTGGGTTCACTGAGGTTCTGTTTCCTGTTCCAGACATTGATTTGTTGACATCTCTAATTTTAATAGCAAAACAGTGTCTCCCTGAGACATTGCTTTAGATAGTGGTTTATAAATGACAGATAAAACATTATCACCTTTTCTTGCAAAAACTTTTAAACATACATTTCAGACAATTACCTTCTTTCTTTTTCAGGTCTCTATTAGTTTTGATTCTACAGACCCATCTGATGATATTGAAGTACAATCTTTGACACGTCAGAGAGAATGCAGTAAAACTGTGAACACCGAAGCCTTAATGACGGTATTTCACCCTCAGAATTTGGAGAATCTTAATTCCAAAATGGTAGGGAAACAAAATATTTAAATCTATAGACTAAAGCAGTTGATCAAAAATAAAAATCTTATAGCAAGTGGCTAGAAAGTGCCACATCTGAACAGTCATTCGTTTGGGAGTTGAAAAGGTTTTCCAGCAGGTACTACTGTGTATTGTGTTTGGTACCATTACACAAAAGGATTATTATCATGAATTAAGATAGAAGATGAAAGTTGAATATTGGGTTTTATTACCATAGATTTCTATCTTTTTTAAATTAATTAATTTATTTATTTATTTTTTGAGGGCAGTGTCACTGGCCCTCATATGTGGGACCCGAACCAGGGCTGCTGGCTTTCCAAGCTAGTGCTTAACCACCATGCCACTCGGCTGGCCCTGCATAGATTTCTAATAATACTAATCAAGGTGATTTGGGGAGAATGATGGTTCAAATCTTTACCTTCTAAGTGTAATGCTTTTTCCATTTTTATATGAGTTTAGCTAATAATTAAAATATAAACTAAGCTGTTATGTTCACTTGGATTTAAAAGATTGTTGTGATGACAGTGGTCCAGTGTTTGGCTCCTGTGTGAATACTACTTTTGACCTTCTTTTCTTGATTTCCATAGGTATTATGTCATGGTGAAGACAGTTATCAAGTTATTTGAAAGAAGTTAATTTCTCATTATGTTTAGTTGCTTTGATTTTTGTTGTTGTTATAGTTGAAAGAAAAGATGAAGGAACAGTCATGGAACATCCTATTTGCAGAATGTGGGCGTGGTGTTAGCATGTTTCGTACTAAAAAGACTCAAGATCTGGTTATAAGAGGGATTCCAGAGACCTTAAGAGGAGAGCTCTGGATGCTTTTTTCAGGTATTATATTTATTCACTTTATTTAACAGACATTGAATATTTCAGGTATTATATTTATTCACTTTATTTAACAGACTCCTTCTAGGAGTTAGGTACCAAGCTAAATAAAAATAATTACAAAGATGGCTAGGACAAAGTCTTATTCATCATGAATCCAAACCAATCAAAGAGGGTACATTAGTTACCTATACAAGGTCTGACACTTAAGCTAGCGAAATTGTCACCGAGTGTTTACATAGGCAGCATTGCACAAACAGCTCAGGAAAGTGTCATAACCTCAGTATATGAGTGCCTCCCAGCTGTGTTTGTGTCGACATGTGGTGGTGTCTTGCTGAGTAGCGTTCATTACTGTTGTTGCGTGTTTTTGTGTGCCTTCGTGAGAATGTCTGAGCTTGAATTAGAGCAATGAACAAACATTAAATTTCTTGTTAAACTTTGGCAAGAGTGGAAGTGAAATCAGGGACATGTTAGTCCAAGTTTATGAGGATAATGCCATGAAGAAAACAGCAGTGTACAAATGGATTCAACGTTTTTCTGAGGGGAGAGAATGCGTCACTGATGAAGAGAGGTCAGGGCAGCCAGTAACAAGCAGAACTGATGAAAACATTGCAAAAATTGTCCAACTGTGGTTCAAAGTTGTCAGGGCTGACTGTGAGAAGCTTAACAGACCAAGTAAACATTGATAGAGAAACAGTTAGGAAAATCTTAACAGAAAATCTTGACATGAGTAAGGTGTGTGCAAAATGGTCCCCAAGCAGCTCTTGGATCACGACGATGCACCAGCTCACACGGCACTGTCTGTGAGGGAGTTTTTAGCCGGTAAACAAATAACTGTATTGGAACACCCTCCCTACTCACCTGATCCATTCCTCAATGACTTCTTTATTTACCCAAAGAGAAGGGAAATATTGAAAGGAAGACATTTTGATGACAGTCAGGACATTAAGGGTAATGTGACAACAGCTCTGATGGCCACTCCAGAAAAAGAGTTCCAAAATTGCTTTGAAGGGTGGACCAGGCACTGGCATTGGTGCATAGCTTCCCAAGGGGAGTACTTTGAAGGTGACCACAGTGATATTCAGCAAGAGGTATACAGTACTTTTTCTAGGATGAGTTTGCGAACTTAATTGTCATCCCCTGTATATCCATACATCCACTGTCTGAGGAGATTAATTTATTAGGCAAAACATAGCTTATTGGTGGGAGTCAGATCTCTATCTCTAGTGTCAAAGGAAAGTTAACAGGGGAAGAACAGAGTTCATGAAAATGTTATTCTGTTGGATAAAATTGGAGTCCTCATGTTACAGGCACTATTGTGACACTTTTTCTTTTGTTTGTGGTCACATACCACTTAAGCATAAAGCTAAATTTCAAGGTATTCCAATTCTTCATGTGTACACACAAGTAGTATCTGTATTATATTCCTCTTGTTTTGTATGTCAATGCAATCATCTTGACAGGAGCTGTTAATGACGTGGCTGCTAATCCTGGCTATTATGCTGATGTGGTTGAGCAGTCCTTAGGGGCCTGTAACTTGGCTACTGAAGAAATTGAACGTGATTTGCGTCGCTCCCTGCCTGAGCACCCAGCCTTTCAGAGTGACACTGGCATATCTGCCCTGAGGCGGGTACTCACTGCTTATGCATACAGGAATCCCAAAATTGGATACTGCCAGGTATGACTTCGTTATAAGTCCAACTGTGTCCTTATTCCAAGTGATACAATCACATCAAATCCAGCTCTACTAGCTTAAAAATTGTGACAATAAGGACAGAGGGTGGGCAGCGATTAATAGTGGATATTATCAATCTAAGTAGAGTGATAGTGGAAATACTTAGCAGAACTAATATTTCATTAATTCATTTTTCTTTTATATCTAGCAAATGTTTATTGAATTCCCACTTTGTAAAAGATATTGTGGTAGGTGCTGAAGACTATATAAAGATGAATCAGATAAGGGTCTTCCCTTTAAATATATATAGACTGGTAGGTATTAAAAGATATTCATTAGGGCCGGCCGAGTGGCGCATTGGTTAAGCGCTGGTTTTGGGATGCCAGCGGCCCCGGTTCGGATCCCACATGAGGGCCAGTGACACTGCCCTCTACAGCTAACAACAGCTCCACCTGGAGCTGGGCTGTGCGAGCCCCGGTGATGGTGTGGGCTGCAGCCCCTGCTGCAGTGGGCTGCCATAGGCTGCAGTGAGTGGCCCGCAGCCAGCGTGAGCAGCTGGCAGCCAAGCGTGAGCTGCCAATAGCTGCGATGAGCGACATCCAGAGGCCAGCGACCGATCTGCCTCATCCGGGAAGAGCGCAATGACGATACCAACAGTGAAGCAACATCCTCCGCAACTAAAACTGAAGAACAAGAAGACGGCAACTTGTCTGTTCCCCTTCCCCGATTCCCCAACATTGTTCCCCTCCACCAATTCCCCAATAAAATCTTTAAAAAAAAAAAAAAAAAAAAAAAAAAAGATATTCATTGGCAAAAGAACAAATGAGGCATATTGTTAGAGAAATATAAAATCCCATCAGGATTTGTAATAGGGATAAATTATTTTCACCTGGAGGAATCAGAAAAGGCTTCATGGAAGAGAGAGCATTTATTTGTAGGTCTTGGAAATTGGTGAATTTTGTATGCATGGAAATGGAATGAAAGAACATTCCAGGTGAAGAGATGAATGTAACTAAACACAGGTAGAAGTTAATGTAGAATATATATATAGGACCATATCTGTTTAGTGGAAGTGCATGGGGAATGAAGTGAAGTAGTTAGAGAAAAAAATCAATAAGGTAGATAGATTAGGATAGGTCGGCAGTTTGAATTTTATTTTGTGGGCGTAGCAGAATCATTGACAAAAATCCTATATTAATTAGGGTATGGTGGATTGCTAACACAAATAATCTCAAACAGATAATAGCTCAAAACATAAAAGTTTACTTAAAGGAATAAACAGAGGAGAGCGAGTAAGTAAGTAGACAGCTCTCCTCCATGAGATTATTCAGGGACTTAGGCTAACAGTGGGCTCTGTCATCTTCAAAACATGGCTTCCAAGGTGCTCTTTCATTGCCATTACTACTCAGAGGAAGGAGGAGCTAGCATGGAGAAAAAATTGGGGGAGATTTGATCAGGTAGGCCAGGAAGGTGCACACATCTTCTCACCTACATATTACTGGAGGATCTTGGTTTCATGGCCACACCTATTCACACAGAAGTCTGCAAAATGTTGTGTGGTTGAGCACACATATGTGCAGATGCTGTGGAAGAAGGGGAGATGGATTGTGGTGAATAGGTAGCACTCTGCCACAGATTAATTTATAATGGGTGGGGCACCCATAAGTTTTACGTATCAGTCCTATTCATTGAAAGTTATCGATACAGAACAGTTTTTTTTTTTGAAAAGCAGTTTGAATGGAAACATAAATGACAATATTTACTTTTTATTTTTCTGAATTTTAGGCGATGAACATTTTGACTTCAGTGTTGCTTCTGTATGCAAAAGAGGAAGAAGCTTTTTGGCTTTTGGTTGCTGTGTGTGAGCGAATGTTGCCTGATTATTTTAATCGTCGAATAATTGGTAAGAAATAATGCATAAACATATACAAATGTATTTCTTTTCCAAGCAATTTATATGCTTATTGTCTATCCAGTTACCTATCAAATGGAAGAACTAATCAATTAGGTTTTAAAATATACAAAATGCAAGCAATATCAAAATGTCATATTCACTGACATGCTCAAGAGAAGAGCTTTCTGTACTGAATAAAGACTGGGAAAACTAATATATTACTGTTGTAAAAACTAAAGTACTTGACGTGTTTCCTAATAAAATAGAAATTTTAAGTTTACTATCTCCATATTGTTAAAACAGTGGTGATCTGAAGCATCGAGAGCTACTGGAAATGTTTTTAATAGTTTCTTGATGAGAGATAGATTTTAATCAGCTTAAAATCTCTACATTTATATGAATTGTACAGATATTTTCAAGATTTGAAAGAGGTATGAAGTTCTTGGTTTCTTAATTGTAATATTTTCTTCAGTCATCAAATATTTATAGATCTGGGATCACCTACCTTAAAACCATAGGTGGTCTCTCCTTTGTACCCTCATAAGCCTTCAGCATCATGGCTAGGTCATTGATTGTATTGCCTTTCATTATAGTTAGTTGTGTATTTATCTTACATTCTATTAGATAGTAAAGCTTTTTTAAAATGAGACCATTTCATTAATTGGTATATCTGTTATAGCACCTACAGGTTTCAACACATAATAACAATTCAATAGATAATTGTTCAAGTGAACTTGAATTGAGTTTCTCAAGTATTTCTTCATGCAAGACACTCTGCTAGCAGATAAAGAGATATGTGAAAAATAGAAAAGGCACTGAAGAGGCTCATAATTTAAGGAAGA
Organism: Aselliscus stoliczkanus; assembly: GCA_033961575.1. NCBI lineage: Eukaryota > Metazoa > Chordata > Mammalia > Chiroptera > Hipposideridae > Aselliscus > Aselliscus stoliczkanus. The sequence continues at coordinate 53,703,121 of CM066737.1, read as the reverse complement.
AAAATTAGATATATCAGAGTACTGATAGAATTGGGAAATATCGGAAACAAGTCCTTTGAAAGGTGTTCATTTTTTAACTTCTTTTTATGTTCTCCAGGTGCCCTGGTGGATCAGGCTGTCTTTGAAGAACTTATCAGGGATCACCTGCCCCAGCTGACAGAACACATGACTGATATGGCATTCTTTTCCTCAGTTTCTCTCTCATGGTTCCTCACACTTTTTATTAGCGTGCTACCTATTGAAAGTGCAGTGAATGTGGTGGACTGTTTTTTCTATGATGGAATAAAAGCCATTTTACAACTGGGATTGGCAATACTTGACTATAATTTAGACAAATTGCTGGCATGTAAAGATGATGCTGAAGCTGTGACAGCTTTAAACAGGTACTGTAAGAACCATGACATTTAAATCTGAAGAGCCCCTTAAAGATTATGTTGTTCAATCCCCTTATTTTACAGATGAGGAAATGGAGCCCTAGAAACTTGAAACAATTTGCCCGAGGTCACAAAGCTAGTTGAATGAAAAGCTAGGCACGCCTCTGTTTTCAAATAGAATATAACAAAAGTAAATGACTTTGAAGTAAACCACTAATATTGGTGATTCATTATGCTGGAACTTTTGTAGTCCCAGTTTGAGATATAAAGTGTCTCTGTGTAAAAGTAATTTGAAGAGGGAAGGGTAGTTGACAATGTTTAATATCCAGTGAGGGAAATTGTTCTGGTTTCCAAGTGGTTTCAATCAGGTTAGCTGAGCTTTACTTATGAATATTTGATTGGGTAACTGTTATAATGGTACATCAAATCCCATTATATACAGAATAAAATACCTTACTCTAGCATTTAGAACTCACTGTGTTAAGGCCTCAGTTTACCTATTCTTATTTCCCCTAACATGCCTCTACATACCCTTTATTGCATCCTTACTAGTCTATGTGCTATGTGCCTTGAACTGAATCTATTTGTTTCTACCACGCTTTCCTCCCTGCCTCTGAAATAATTTCTTCACCATCCCATTCCCCACTCCCATGTTTTTCTAATTCCAAATCATTTTCAGATTCCACTTCTTCATAAGACCGTCCTTTGTCTTCTTAGTTGAGATTAACCTCTGTCTAACTAGGGAGAAATTAGCCATCATTTTCTCTGCATTTTACTTCTACTAATTCTTATATTCCTGTCACTTTTGGATAGGTTCTTTGACAGTGTCACTAATAAGGATAGCCCATTGCCTTCAAGTGTTCAGCAGGGTTCAAATGTGAATGATGAAAAAAGTTGTATTAGAGTGGATATTACAGATTTGATTAAAGAGTCAAATGAGGTAAGATTTTTAATACCTTAAATATAATTATATAGCATGTTTAAAATGATCAATACTATAATTATGTCTCTAGTGGTAAGAGTAATATAATAATGCAAGTAAAGACATAATTGAAAATGCAACTTCACTTTAAAAACAAGTTCTGTGAACTGTTCCCAGGTTATCTAGCCTCCTTTGCTTCCATTTGCTTTTCATTAAATGAAACTATATTCACTTACTTTCACAAAACGACCACTTTCAAATAACACTATATAAAAAGCTGAAAAGAATTCTCTCCTTAGACACTAAGACTTTTACCAATGTTCTTGTACTTAGCCTAGACACATAGTAGATGGAATTCTCTCTAATGAATATATGGAAAAACTGAAATGTGGGAGGTGAAAATTTGCATAATCACTGAACAAGTTAGGAAAATAGCTAAAAATCGAACCAAGGCCTCTGAGAATTGAGTCTAATGAAATTCAATTGTAAGAGAAGTGATTATTCATTATAAATATGTATCCACTGAAATCATATTTCTTACAGAAATATGGCAATATTTGTTGTGAAGATATATACAGCATGCGCTGTCGAAATAGGTTGTATGTGATACAGACTCTAGAGGAAACAACAAAGCAGAATGTGGTGAGTATTCATTCAATGGGGGAAACCCAATTGGAGTAACATTTTTTTTCTTGAACTTCCCTTAAAAAATTATGATTTTATGTAAAGAAAATGAGAATAACTAAACATTTTTTTAAATTAAAGTTTATTGGGGAAACAATTGTTAGTAAATTTACATAGGTTTCAGGTGTATAATTCTGTAATACATCATCTGTGTATCACCTTGTGTGCTCACCACCCAGAGTCAGTTCTCCTTCCATCACCATATATTTGATTCCGTTTACCCTCATCTACCACCCGCCTCTTGCCTTACTCTCTAGTAACCACTAAACTGTTGTCTGTGTCTATGAGTTTTTGTTGGTTTGTTTGTTTGTTTTTCTTGTTCCTTTGTTGCTTTCAGTTTTATATCCCACACATGAGTAAAGTCATATGGTTCTCAACTTTTTCTGCAGCTTACTTTTTTTCAGTCAAAAAATATATGGTCATTGTATATCAGTACATACCGATCTACCTCACTTTCTTTAGTGTACTGAATAGTATACCATAGTATGGATATGCTATACTTTATTTAACTATTCCTGTGGATATACATTTAGTATAGGTTTTTTTTTTTCTCTTACAATACCTTATCTAAACATCCTTACATATCTATTCTTACACATTTGTAAGAGTATTTCTGTAAGGTAGATTCCTGAAAGTGGAAGCTGGGTCAAAGGCTTTATACCCATTTTAAAATGACCATTCCTGCCAAATTGTCCTCCAAAAGATTTGTACCAAATTAAAATCCCACCAACAGTGTGTAAGAATTTCCCCTTTCCCACACTCCCACTAGCATCAGATATTAAAAATCTTTAATTTGCACCAATTTGATAGGTTAAAAAATAAAATTGTACTTTTTATTTCACTGATCACATGTTCTTAATTGCCTATTTATAGGCTTTGCCCATTTTTCTGTGAGATTGTTTGTCTTTAACTTATTGATTTGTAGGAACTCTTTATATATTAGTGGTATTAATTCAATGTCACTTATATTTGTGGCTAATATTTCCCTTCAATCTTGTTTTCTTTTTAATTTTCTTTAGGCTATGTTTCAGAGTATGTAAGTTTCAAAGTTTTACATAGTTCAGTCTTTTATTTTTCACATGTTGTGTTGGTTTCATGTCAGATTTAGCAAGTAGCCTTTCCTATTTAATATTGTAAAATTTGTAAACATACTTTGTCATATTGACTCATAGTACTGGTATTGCTTTGATTTTTTTTTTAAAGATTTTTATTGAGGAATTGGGGGAGGGGAACAGCGTTGGGGAATCCAGGAAGGGGAACAGACAAGTTGCTATCGTTTTGTTCTTCAGTCTAGTTGCGGAGGATGTTGCTTCACTGGCCCATGTTGGTATCGTCATTGCCCTCCTCCCAGATGAGGCAGATCGGTTGCCAGCCCCTGGATGTCACTCACTGTGGCCATTGGCAGCCCACTGTGGCTGCCAGCCGCTCACTGTAGCCCACGGCAGCCCACTGAGCAAGGCCCGCAGCCTACACTGTCGCCGGGGCTCGCACAGCCCAGTTCCAGGTGGAGCTGTTGTTAGCTGTAGAGGGCATTGTCACTCGCCCCCACACGTGGGATCCGAACCGGGGCCGCTGGCATCCCAAAACCAGCTCTTTTTTTTTTCTTTTATTAGTTTCAGGTGTACAACACAATGCAATAGTTATACTCTTTACCCCCCTCCCCCAGTTCGCCACCCCACTCCCCCTCCATATCATACATATCCATCACAACTCCCCTGACTCCCCTCCACAGTATACTCCACATTCCGTGACCATCCACATATTCAGTTGCAGTTGGCATACAATACTATACAACATCAGCTTCAGGTACACAGTGCAGTGATCAAGCCTCTACTCCGTCCATGAAGTGGTCTCCCTAACAAGACATGTGACTATCTGACATGCCACAAAACTTTTACAACATTATTATATTCCCGGAACTGTGTTTCATATCCCTGTGGCAATATTGTAGTTGTCCATTTATGCTGTCTAATCCCTTCCCCTTCCCCCCATCCCCACCCCCCTCCCAACTAGCAACCCTCAGTTTTTCCTCTACATCTACGAGTCTGTTTACTTTGATCGTTCACTCAGCTCTTCAGACTCCACACACAAGTGAGATCACATGGTACCTGTCTGATTTATTAAATCTTCTCCGACTGATTTATTTCTCGCAACATAATAGTCTCTTCACAACATTATTGATTACATTCCCAGAGCTGCCCCCATATCCCTGCGGCAACATTGTAGTCCACATACACTGTCCAAAACATTCCCCCTCTCCCTCCCAGCCAGCAACCATCAGTTTTTCCTTTATATCTGCTTGATATGACTTCAATCAATTGTCTCTCTGGGTTAGCTTGTTTACCCCTTTCTTTTGTTTAAAAAAGCCCTTTTAACATTTCTTGCAATGCCGGCTTGGTGGTAATGAATTCCTTAAGCTTATTCTTTTCTGAGAAGCTCTTTATGTCTCCTTCAATTTTAACTGATAGCTGTGCTGGATAGAGCAATCTTGGTTGTAGGCCGTTATTTTGTGTCACTTTGAATATCTCCTGCCACTCCCTTCTGGCCTGCAGAGTTTCTGTAGACAACTCCACTGTTAGTCTAACAGGAGTTCCTTTGTATGTAACCTGCTGTCTTTCTCTTGCAGCCTCTAGGATTCTGTCTCTGTCTTTAACCTTTGCCATTTTAAGTACGATGTGTCTTGGTGTGGACCTGTTTGGGTTCAGCTTGTTTGGAACCCTCTGCACTTCCTGGGCATGTATGTTGATTTCCTTCACCAGGGTAGGGAAGTTTTCAGTCATTATTTTTTCAAATACATTTTCGACCCCTTGCTTCTTCTCTTCTCCTTCTGGTATCCCTTTGATTCGAAGGTGGTTGCGCTTCACCTTGTCCCATAGGGCTCTTAAACTATTTTCATTGTTTTTTATTCTTTGGTCTTTTTGCTGTGCCAACTGGGTGAGTTCTGCTATTTTATCTTCCAAATTGCTGATCCGCTTCTCTGCTTCATCTACTCTACTGGTGATTCCTTCGAGTTTGTTCTTCATTTCAGTTATTGTATTCTTTAGTTCTAACAGGTTGTTTTTTATGGTTTCCCTATCCTTCTTTATGTCCTCGCTGAGTTCCTTAAACATTCTTATCATCAGTGTCCTAAACTGTGTTTCTGAAAGGTTGGATCCCTCCGTTTCATTTGGTTCCATTTCTGGAGGTTTCTTCTGATCTTTTACTTGGGACATGTTTCTTTGTTTCCCCATTCTGGCTGTCGCTCTGGGATTGCTTTGATGTATTACATAGATCACCAGGAGAGCCCTGGCTGGGTGACGCAGGCACACAGCTCATGGCCCAACACTCCCAGGAAAACTCCCAGTCTCAGCCTGTCCCAATCAGCTGCCCGCAGATCAGGCCGAGCAGCCCGACAACCAGTCACCAGCCTGGCAACTCTGTAAGCAGAGTGCAGAGAGTGGGGACTCCAGGCGGCTCGCACACTCCCGGGTCTCAGTGAGCACCTTGTTTGAGCCGGAGGGCACCCACCCACCGTTTCCCTGGCAACGCAGCACAAGCCGGGCAGAGGGTGGGGATCCAAGGCCGCAGGCGCACGTGCACACGCACACACGTACTTCTGCGCCAATTCCACCAGACCAATTAGGTCTCGGACCTGATCCTTCGTGGGAGGGCCCAAGCCTGACAATATGGCGTCCTCCCCACACGACTCGCGTGCAGGCTCCGCACCACGGGAACAACAGTTCAAAAACCTCCAGCCTTTGCACCAAAGGTGCTCAGTTCAGTCCGTCCCCGCAGGCTCCCGGCTCACACAGCCACTGCCTCCACCAGGAACCAGGTAAGTGCTCACCGGCGAGCAAGCCCGGGCGCCGACCCCACTGATTCTCCAGCCGCTCTTAGCCTCACCAAGCTGAGCAGAGTCCTCACTAATTTACTGCCAGCTATCTTAGAACTCCTCTTCCTGGCAAAGGAACTCTGGGCTGGTGAGCTTGGTGTGCGGCCGGAGGGTCTCTCCCCCAACCAGACAAGCCTCCCACGGCTGGGGCTTCCCTCACGGGGCTCGCCCTCCCTCGTCTCCGCCCGTCCTACCAGACCCGATGCAGCTTCCTCTTTAAGTTTTTCGTTTAGTGGTTCTGTTCCTCCAGTGTTCTGGGGACCTCCAGGGTTGAATGCTGCATAATTTGCTTGTAATTTTGGTGTGATCCTGGGAGGCAGTTAGCACAGCGTCTGTCTATTGTGCCATTTTACCGGAAGTCCCCAAAACCAGCTCTTAACCAATGTGCCACTCGGCCAGCCCTACTTAGATTTTTTTTTAAAAAACATTTAGATCTTTAATACACCTGAAGTGTATATTTTGTTTGTAGTGTGAGATAGGACCCTAATGGTATTTTTTTCCAACAGAAACAACCCATTGTTTAAATACCATTTATTGAGTAGTCCTTTCTTACTGTACTATACTCTGCCTTTTTCATATGCTAAATACCTATATACATACATGGGTTTATTCCTGGAGTCTCTTTTTTTCCTGCAACAGCACCACAGTGTTTTAACTATGTGGCTTTATAGTCTGTTTTGAAATCTGGTAAGGCTTTTAAAAAGTTTTTAATATCCATTTTAATGATGTCTTTTGAAAGGTTCTTTAGCAAGCATTTATAGTTTTCATCATATGGGTCTTATACATTTCTTGTTGGGTTTATCTACTTGTATGCATTTGATGGTTTTATTGCTAATATGAATGAGATTTTTTTTCCTGGATTTTCTAATTCGTTTATCGCTGTGTATGTAAAAGCTAAGGATTTGCATATGTTGTTTAAGTGACTGTTACTAACTCTCATAAGTTCTAATATTTTTTTGGTTTAATTTCTCAAATTTTCTGAATAGACAATCATATCATGTCTAGTCTTAAGCATTTTGTCATTACTATTTTTTTTTTAAGCTGAGCCATCCTGCCACCTGTTGGCAGCTCAACGGCAACTCAGCTCGGGCTGGCATCGAACCGCCGTTGCTCAGAGCTCAGCTCGCACTCTTGAGCGAGCTCTTAACCAACTGAGCCATTCGGCCGGCCCCTTAGTCTTAAGCATTTTGACCCTTCCTAATATTTATAAGTTTTTTAGTTGTATGCTTTTTTTTGTTGTGTTTTTTTTTTGTGTGTGTGTGTGTGTGTGTGTTTTACTGTATTGGGGAGCATCTTTAGAGAAGAATTAAATAATAACAGTGGGAGTAGACTTCTTTGTCTTATTCCTGAATTTAATAGGAATGCCTCTAGTATTTTATTGTTAAGTGTGATCGTTACTGTTGATTTCTAAAGAATGTCCTTTGTCAAATTAAGGAGTTTCATTCAGTTTCTAAGTTAAAGGATTTTGGACATTTCTTAAAAATCAATATTGACTGTTGACTTTGATCAAATGACTTTTCCATATCTTGAGATTATATATTTTTCTACTTTATTAATGGACTCCTAATATTAGACTTCTGTTGGGTCTTGAATGAATCCTATTTGGTCATGTTGTACATAATTGTGGTAAATAGTTTAGCTAGGTTCTGTACATTTATGTTAAAGTGACATTGGCATACAGTTTTCTCTTTGTGTGTGTGTGCTAACTTTATTTTTCATCTAAGAGTTGTGCTCTCATCATGGAATGGATTTTGGAATACGTCACATTTTTCTATATTTTGGAATAGGTTAGATCATATGGGAATTATCTGTTACCTGAAAGTTTAAGAAAATGAGCCTGTAAAACCATCTGGATCTACTACATTTTGATAGATGGCAGATCTTTAGTTACCTTTGTAGCTCTATCTATTCACAGCTTCCTATTCATGAGTTAATTTTGATCATTTGTATTTTCCTACAGAATTGTCCATTTTATATAAAGCTTATGGAATTCATTCAACCAGTATTTAATACCACCTTCTATGTGCTGGACACTTTTAATATTCCCTATATCTATGTTTATATTATCATTTTCCTTCTCAAAGATGTTTATTTGTATTTTCACCCACTTGCCAGATATTTGTCTATTTTGCTTTTTTTTTTTCAGTTCACCAATTATTAAGTCTACTGGTTTTTTAAATTTCCCTTTCATTAATTTTAGCCTTTTTACTGTCACTTTTAAATTTCTTAAATACCAAAATCATTGTACCATTGTACTTATTCTTCATGGAGTAGGATAAAATTACATATTTTCTATGTAATTGTTACTTCTTGGATTATATTTTTTTGCCCCAGAGAGGGAATGTACATCTCCCAGTGCCTTTGAAGTGTTTAATGACAACCCCACGTAATGAATTGACAAATTGCTTATGTGGCAAGTGAGGAATATATGGAATGAGACTTAGAATATGGTTACTTATATTGATAGACATTAAGTGGCTGTCCTTTGGCAGTGATTTTTGGTATGAAAAGATGAAGGTCAAAATACATAACAGTAGAAGTTAACTGCAGTCTATGTACAACCTTTTTTTGTTTGTTTTTTTTGTTTGTTTTTTAGAGGGCAGTGTCACTGGCCCTCTCATGTGGGATCCAAACCGGGGCCGCTGGTGTCCCAAGCCAACTCCCAACCACTCGGCCACTAGGCCAGCCCATGTACAACCTTTTTAAAGAGCAAAATAGGTTTGTTTACTGTTGTTCATGTTACTTTTTAAAGTTAGAAGTAAAATATCCTGGTAGAGGGAGATTTCTAAATGGATTCAAAGAGAACTTATATATTGAAGTGTTAAATTCTAAATTGCTTTTAGAGGGAGATTTCTAAATGGATTGAAAGAGAATTTATATACTGAAGTGTTAAATTCTAAATTGCTTTTAATCTTTTTAAAGTTGCGTGTTGTATCTCAAGATGTGAAATTGAACCTTCATGAATTGGATGAACTTTATGTCATCTTTAAGGTACTAATAAAAAATAATACTCCCTTAGAATTTTACCACAATCATGCTTAAATGTTTAATCTTTAACTAATTTAATAAACATGTTTAAAAGAAAAGTTATGAAATTACTTTTCTGATTTAATGATTCTCCGTTTTTGTTTGTTTTTAATAGAAAGAGCTGTTTTTTTCTTATTATTGGTGTTTGAGTTATCCAGTATTAAAGCACCATGACCCCAGTCTGCCATATTTGGAACAGTATCAGATAGACTGCCAGCAATTCAGAGCATTGTATCGTTTGTTGAGTCCCTGGGCTCATTCTGCAAACAGAGATTCACTAGCTTTATGGACATTCAGATTGTTGGATGAAAACTCGGACTGTCTTATAAACTTCAAAGAATTCTCCTCTGCAATTGGTAGGATGGTATCCAATAATTTTCTTTTCTTTTTTTTTAAAGATCTTATTGGGGAATTAGGGGAGGGGAACAGCGTTGGGGAACCAGGAAGGGGAACAGACAAGTTGCTGTCCTTTTGTTCTTCAGTCTACTTGTGGAGGACGTTGCTTCACTGGCCCATGTTGGTATCATCATTGCGCTCTTCTTGGGTGAGGCAGATCGGTTGCCGGCCTCTGGACGGCCGCTCACAGCAGCTCTTGGCAGCTCACACTGGCTGCCAGCTGCTCACTTTAGCCTATGGCATCCCACTGCAGCAGGGGCTGCAGCCATGCCATCCTGGGGACTCACAGCAGCCCAGCTCGGAGCTGTTGTTCACCACCTTAGATGTAGAGGGCAGTGTCACTGGCCCTCACATGTGGGATCCGAACCGGGGCTGCTGGCGTCCCAAACCAGCTCTTAACCAATGCGCCACTCGGCTGGCCCAATAATTTTCTTTTTTAAAGCAAAACATAAAGGTACCCCTAGAACTACTTGGTACTGCCTATTATTGCAGGTATAGTCAGATTTTATCAGCCTGAGTTACGTTGTCTCAGCATCAGCAATAACTGGACCTTTTATGTGGTTGTTGCTAAATCTAAGTATACAGGTCTCATTTTGCCCCTTCCCTTCCAGATAAGCAAACTGTTAGATATGGATGTTTTATTGGTTAGCATGAAGAAAGAGAATGTCCCAATTTTCCCACACTCAGGCAAATTGATATATTTCAGGAGGACATCCCCCCTCAGTAAAAATCCAACCACATAGCCTAGGAAATTGGTAGAGATATATCCAACAAACATGTTGTGCTTGTAGACGGGCCGCCAGTTCTATCATTTTTTTTTTCCTTTTCCAGATACTCCAGCATGCCTTCTTATCAGGGACTGCCCCTTGAAGAGGAGTTTTCTCCTCAAATGAGGGATAAGGTCTCATTCAAAAGAAAAAAGAAATCTGTGGTTGGGGAAGGGGAGATCAACAGACAAGCATTTTATGCCCTTGATAAAGGGTGTTTTGCTTACATACTAAGAGGAAAGAATCTGGCTAACTGGGTGGTTGTTGAACTGTTAGCATTAGTAACAGAAGGTTTCTGAATTATAATTCCTGGCTAATATCTGCACCTTAATCTGTGTTGCTGGAACTGATTGAATGTCCTTTGGATATGTGACTTTCACTATTGAATTTTATTAACAGACATAATGTACAATGGAAGTTTTACTGAGAAGCTTAAACTGCTTTTTAAGCTGCATATTCCTCCAGGTAAGAGTTTAACAGTCTTTAATGATGTACAGGAGTTGATACCATTTTAAGAAGTATAATTACAGATACAATTCTATTTTAACAAATAACATAATTTTCTTTTTTGTCTTAATCCCTTCACCTTTTTACCCAACCCCCCAACCCCCCTCCCCTCTGGCAACCATCAGTTTGTTCTCTGTATCTATGAGTCTCTTCCTGTTTTGTTTGTTTATTTTGTTCTTTAGGTTCCACATATAAGTGAGATCTTAGGGTATTTGTCTTTCTCAGTCTGACATATTTTACTTAGCATAGTAACATAATCTCCAATATGATATAAGATTATTCCTGTATTGTGGCCCATGGATCATACTACCAGTACTTTTGCTGATATGTAGGTACAGTGAAATCTATGGAAGACAGTCTGTTTAGCAGAGGGGTTCACAGCTTTCCTTCCTGTTAGTGGTCAATCAATTTCATGATAAATGGTATGTATATAAGAACTACCTATAATTTGAATATTGGTATAATGTTTAATTTTTATTGTCGTTGTTGTCATTAGAGAGTAGAATTTAACTTTACACAAACTGCCAAACTTGTGAAACACTACAAATTCAGAAAAATGAGACCAGGCAGCAGGGATAGTGAACATTTGGAAAAGGAAACAAAATAAAAGTTACCATTTATTCAGCGCCAGCTCTGTCAAGGCATTTACTTCACATGCATTCTTTTTTTTCTTTTCTAAGAATATTTATGAGTTTATTTGAGCCAACCTGATGACATATGCCAGGAAGCAAGATCTCAAATGCTCCCTGCTTGTGCTCGCTTCGGCAGCACATATACTAAAATCAAATGCTCCCTGCTTCACATGCATTCTTATATTTAATTCTCACAATATCCCTGAAAGGTGGTATTATCCTTCCAGTTTTGACAATAAGAAAACTAAGTGTCAGAAAGATTAAATTATTTGCCAAAGATCACACAGCTAATAAATTATATAGCTGGGATTCAAACTGAGGCCTGACTCCAAAGCTCAGGTCTTTTTATTCTACCATACTGCCTTAGTGTTACCTCACCATTCCAGTTTACTGAAGTGTTTCCTGCTCACCTTAAGAGGATGCTTTTTCCATTATAGCAGAGTAATACTCCATTGTATAAATGTACCACAGTTCCTTAATCCAGTCATCTACCGATGGGCATTTCAGTTGTTTCCAAGTCTTGGCTATTGTAAATAGTGTTGTACACCTCAAACTAATTAAAAATAAAAAAAATAAAAATAAAAAAAATTAAAAGAAATAAAAAAAAAAAAAGAGGATGCTTTTTCCAGGTCTGATCCATATCTTTGGAAAACAATCTTGGACTTTAAAGGAATATTGCAAAAGCACCTTGTATGTTACATAAAGCAATTCACAAAAACAAACAGCTTTGTGTAAAGCTACATCTGGGCTCTCTTTTAATAATCTTCCCAGGATAGCCAGGAACCATTCTTTACCAGACCAAAAATGTAATAGCCATCTTTAACTCTTCACACACTCTGATCACAAACAGAGCACTAAAAAGCAAAACACAAACAACCTAACAATTTAATTATGAAAGCCTTTACATTGTCAAGTCAAATTGCTATTAGAAAGTCTAATATTATCATGGAATGAATATGCTTTCAGTCGAAGGATCAAAAATAGAAAAAAATACTACATATATGTTAGAGCACTCAATTTCATGTTTTCCTTATTATTGAAGATGTTTTTAAATAACAGGTCATATTTTCAGAGATTTCCAAATGCCAGATATTCTTATTTCAATTCATAATGGTTCTTGGAAAACTACTAAAAAGCATTAGGAGAAATAATGGAACTCAAAGTGATCAAGTACTTCTGTTTTTTGCTATACAGTAGAGAAGTACCACTTCCACATTTCTTCACATGTCTTTCTTTTATGGAAACCCTTTGTTTAACTCTCTGCCCCCAGATTTACATGACCTATTATAGGGCCTATTTCTGTCCCTCATTATTAGTAAATGTGATATGGATTATCTGTTTTCAGCTTATACTGAGGTGAAATCGAAGGACCCTTCAAAAGGAGATGAACTTTCCGAGGAAGAATTACTTTATCTCAGTCAGCTCCATGGTAAATATCTGTTCAAAAATGTATCTATTTTGATGATTAGTCACTCATATAGATCTTTCTGGCTTAAGTATTCTTTACCCAGCTATCTCTAGTAAAATTTGGGTTAATTATACCTTATGTTTATTGTGTGCTACCAGAGCACTTAGCATAGTGCTAAATGCATGGTAAATACTCCATAAATATTTGATTGACTACACTGCATTTTGGGTTTTGATGTATGGAATTTTTTTGTTTACTGGAGAATTAGAAAGAAAATGCATTTTGTTCCTACTTATTTTGCAGAAATTCCCAAAATGTATCACATCATTTTCATGCCTTGTTAAAATTCAATGAAGACAATGGAATCTTTGATAAATCTTTGAAGGTCATAGCTATTATTCAAACAGTGAATACTTATTATAAATCACTGTGGGTGTAAGAGACAGGGATGAGTCTGTCTCAAGACATAATTGGGAAGTGTTATGAACTTATTTTTGTGTCCTTTGTTTCTTTTCCATGAATATGAATGTCTTATAGAGAAATAAGTCCTGACTAATGTATGTTTATGATTACTATATGTTAGTGTTTGAATAGTAAGTTTGAAGAAACCTTACAGATCTTATAGTCAACACTTAATTATATAGATAAGGACACTGAGGCCCAAGAAGGAGTGGTGACTTGTGCAGGATTTCACGATGAGGTATTGCCACAATCAGGACTATTAGCAGTCTTCTGACTTCCAGTATGTTTTTTTTCCTGATAAAGAAAGTAAAACAATTTAATTTGAGGAAAGTCACAAAGAAGAAAATACCACGCAGAAATAAATCCTTTTTTCCTATGGATGTTCTTTTTACTATAAAAGTTTTTCAATATTTTGTCTTCTAATGATAGGTCACATCAGCTAAAATTTGTTTGCTGAATTAAAGAAAAGAACATGTGCTTATAAGTATTTATATGAAACATTATTTTACTTTCAAAAGACATTTGTTAAATATTTTACAAAATGCAGTTGTCCTCTTCTCCTCTAGTTTCCAAGCCTGAAAATGAGAAGGAAGCAGAATCAGTAAAAAACAGCCCTGAAAAAGGTACTATGATCTAGAAGTATTTAGTTTATGAAGTTACTGTTTTTGTAAATAGGGTTAACTACACACAGAGGAAAAGCAGATTACTTTGAAAGGCAATTGATTTGTCCTGAAAGCTTTTTCAGTTCCTTTGTGTTAGTTTAACAATTTATTCTTTCTTCTCTTGATACTCAAGGCCCCGAAGTTATAGTAAATTACCCATAATTGCTTAATTTTATTATTTTATAGATAATTACTTTTAATTACTAAAGTAATAGATAATCCTTGTAAAAGAAATTTAAACAGTACAGAACTTTTCAAATCCCCACCCAAAACCACCCTGAGGTACTATAAATGTGAAAACATTTTCGTTTATATCCTTTCCAGACCTGTTTATACACAAGCATATATAGACATCTCTCTTAAAAAAATATTCTGTAAATACTGTTCTACAGTTTGCTTTTTTTGATTTTGCCATATATCATGGACAGCTCATTTAGTCTTAGGCTTTAAACTAGAGGAACATTGCAGAAGTACATTTTAGCTTAATACAGTTGGATCTATCTTATTCTTTTTAATGGTTGTAGAGTATTCCATTGTTCAGTTATACCATAATTTATTTTAATAACAGCCTAATACTGATTGACATTTAAGTTGTTTTCTAATGATTTATATTGCAAACTATGCTGCAAGAAACATTTTTATACTTAAATTGTAGCATACTTTTACACATATTTCTTTAGGATAGGGTAAATTCATAGAGGTATGAGAATGCTGAGTCACCAATAATGTGCACATTTCATATTTTAATAGAGGCTGTCAAATTGCTCTCCAAAAGACCATCACTCTTTTTAGTTTTTTGAGTAACAGTTAGAAATATAATTGCTGAAGATCCCTTTATTTATGACAACTTACCCAGGATTTTCAGTACCCCCACTAATTTTCTAAGGAATCTTAAATAATTATTAATAAAGCTACATTAATATCATCTTGAGTAAATTCTTCAAAGCAATGAATAAGTTGCGTTTTGAATTTTTTAGAAAGAACCACCATAGACCACTTTAGTATTTGCATATTAAGAACATCATATAGAAGCTATATTTTAAACTTAGTAGTATGCATGAGAATGTCTACATGAAATTTACATCATCAATCCAGGGTGTACTTTTTAATCTAAAATGCATCCTTCTCAATCTCTCCTCACATCTTCCCTAATCCCCAGCCTTCCCCAAGTAAAAGTTTTAGTTTAGTGGAAATGGAGAAGTATCCAGAGAACCAGTAAGTGAAAGGAAAGGTAAATTTAGATCATTTCCTGGATTAAAAAAGGTAGAATCATATAACTCAGTGAAATATCTTTCAATCATAACTGTTCTTTTTGAGTTTTGGGGAAATATAGTGGACTGTTTATTATGATATGGTTTTATTCCTTTCATTAAGGCAAAGGAAAAGTTGATATTCAAGCATATCTAAGTCAATGGCAAGATGAGGTTTTCAGAAAAGAAGAAAACATTAAAGATTTACCAAGAATGAATCAGGTATAGTACTTCCAAAGAAAAGATTCTAGGTTCTTGTTTTTTATTTTTATGAATGTAGGTGTATCCAACTCTAAAATAACTAACATGCTATTACAAAAGTAGTTAAATAATCTATGTATCCTCTCTGTAAGTTTTACATGAGCACAGAAGAGGGAGATCAAATTTTTTTAACACTTAAATGCATCTAGTGTTTCAGTGTGGTTCCTCTGCTATGACAACATAGAAAAGATGGATATATACTGGGGTGCCAAAAAAAATGTAAACACGTTTTAAGAGATCTCGTACATTTTTTGGCACCCTGTGTGTGTGTGTGGCCAAAAAATGTATACACATGTTATCTATGCTCAAGCAGTAGTTGGCTGTAATCAGAAGTGTCTGGACGCTGATGGTAACCACTCTGAGCACCTCTTGTAATTGCAAAAGTCAAACATGACTTGTATTCATCTTTTGTTATCGATATATATTGAGTATTATAATTTTAATACAGTTTTCCTTTCTTAAAATGTGTATACATTTTTTTGGCACTGTGTGTGTGTGTGTGTGTGTGTGTGTATATATATATATATATGTATGTATTTTGGTGTTTTCTATTTTCAGCTTTATTAGAAATGTACATTTATTCAGTAAACATTTTTAGTGCCTACTAGATGACACACACAATTCTAGGTGCTAGGAATAAGAAATTATTAAAATAGGCCATACCCTGGTTCCTAATCATGTATTTGAACCTGCTCAAACTAAACTAATGGACAGTATTGACACAATTCTAAACCTGTCTCTTTCTTACACAGTATTCAATTGGTCTCTCTGTGTGTGTGTGTGTGTTGTGTGTGTGTGTGTGTATATATACATTTTTAATGAAAATATGTTGATATAGATACTGAGGATTCCCAGAACTTTTACCACAATGAGAGCTATCCAATAGCTTAGTAGACTAGGTAATTTGATAATTGAATAAGTACTTTTTAAGATAAATCAATAGGATGTATTTTTTCTACAATTTTTATAAATAAACAGTACTACAGACTAAGAACCAAGATTGATTTGAGGATTATTCTATTCTTGTAACTTCTGTGGTGAAGGTTAAATAGTACAAATTCTAAATAGGAGACTATTCACTTCTAAGTTCTCTTTATATTTGCTAAATCTAATATCAAATGTGATATTTCCAACTTGTGTCTTCTAGTCACAATTTATTCAGTTTTCAAAGACCCTTTATAACTTATTTCATGGGGACCGTGAGGAAGAGTCGTTATATCAAGCCATTGCTATTGTGACCAGCCTTTTGCTCAGGATGGAAGAAGTTGGAAGGAAACTACATAGCTCTACATCATCAGCCAAAGAATTCTCTGGTACAGTTTGTGCTTCTGAAGGAACCTGTGAAGAGAAAACAGAGAGCAGCTTGGAGAAAGCTCCCTCCTTGCCCAGGGAAGAGCCACAGTGGTCATTTGCATTTGAACAGATTCTTGCGTCTTTGTTGAATGAACCAGCATTGGTGAGGTTTTTTGAGAAACCCATAGATGTAAAGGCCAAACTAGAAAATGCAAAAACCTCTCAGTTAAGCTCTAGAACCAAGATGTAAATCTCTTAACAGGAATTACCTATCAGAGAAGTTTACTAAGATTCCTGTAGCTGTCGCCTTAATTCCTGGGAGTAGGAATCAGGGATTTATCTTGTTACCAATGTGTTCAAAGGTTTAAAGAAGTTTATTGGAGGAACAATGATTCATTCCTTTCTGGTAATCTCTAATTTTGATACTCTCCAATACAAATGCACTTTTTATATTTCACAAGATATGCAATATCAGGGCAGTATGCTAAAAGGTGTCACCAGAGGGCGCCATCATATCGCTTTAGTAAGAAATTACTTGTTTGTGCTGCTATTTACATATGAATTAACTGATAATTTTGAAAATGTGTGTTATATTTGACTATTAGTGATGACAATATGTCACATTGATAAACGCTACTTTCCAAATTGCCTCAGGCCTATTAGAATGCTTTAGAAAACCAGGCTCTTGGATGTATAGTCTTAATTATGTTCAAGATTACCATATGGGGGGCTCATTTTCAAATTACCTAACTGAAATAGTATTAACATTTTAAAGTTAATCTCATTCAGTCTTCTAATAGTAATTTTTTTAGTAACTTCTGAATTCTCTCTACCTGGGCAGATCAGAAGCTGCTGACTCACATTTCTAGCTGTTACTGATCAAAACAAAGGAAGAACTCAAAACTCTGGCAGGGCTAATATAAGGGAAAAAAAATATTAGATTTGGATTTAAGCTGGATAAAGCCAGCCTTTTCAGAAGAATTAAGAAACAGTTCAATTAACTGTATAGGTCTCTCATTAAACTGAGAAATTACTTGAAATTCTTTGGAGCACTGTGGTTTGTGGCATTTATCTCAGAATAGCCTGTGACTGCTTTGGTTCTAGCCTTAGATTTTGGATTTTCACCAATTATACCTTAAGTTACATTAGATAGACTGAATTATTGTATTACTCTGGCAAGTTCATAAAGTATACTTGTCTGTAATGATTGTTAAGGTAATGTATAGAATTACTGGTATCTAAAAAGTTTTGACTATTTGATTTAGATGTATAATTTCTATATACTTTATGCTGCTTATATATCAGTCATTACAATGAAAGTCCATTTGGAAATAATAGGCTTTGTTAGCACTTTAAAAAAAAAAGCAAATCACACCTGTTTAACCTTCTGTGCTGTTTCTGACAAGAGCAATTTATTAATCAGTTGACTTCACAATTGTGGGGAGAAATCCATTGCAGCTACTTTCTTCACCAAAGACTTTGGGTTTAATCCCACTGACTTTTTGGATGTGAAACAGCGAAAAGGTAGACATCCTTTAGAGTGACCCAAGAAGTCTCCCTTTCTGAAAAGAAATTGGTATACGAGTAGTCTGTCTTTGACAAGACTCCACTGTGAACAAGGCCTAACACAGAGGGCTTTGTCACCATAGAATATGTTATTTTCAGAGAGACTCAAGAATTTATAAGTAGACCCTTTGAAAATTTCATTAATTGGGGTTGGCCAAACACTTACTAGTAGTGTCTTTAAAATGATTTGCTCAATCTTGTCTTTTGAAGGAAAATACCACTTAAAGAGATAGTTGGTAAATAAGCATCTATTCCTTTCTCAGAAATGATTTGCTGAAACATGCCCACATTTTAGAGTTAATAGTTTATATGTAAACTATCACACATCTGCTATTATGCAGTGATTCATAAGTTATACTGCAGTAGCTCTAGGAAGACACGAGGCTCTGTGCTTATGTACAAAGGCACTGTTGCACATACATTGTGGACTATTTTGTCAATTGTGTTTACAGAAAAGATTCTTAAGTGCATATGTTATTAATATTTGGTATGATTTTAAAGTCAGACATTGAAGATTAACTTAGTATTGTAGTCTAGATTAATTAAAATTGAATACTTAAGAGATTTTTGAGTTGCAAAAAGATTATACAATCAAATTAAAGAGACAAACATTTATTTCCTGAGTCAGCAGGAGAAATAAGCTAAACACATAGTTTTATAGTTGCTACCTTTTTAAGCCAATGAGTTGTTCTTAATATTAAAAATCTTATGTAGCTGTGTCAAACTGAACCAGTACGTTATACCTCACACATTAAATTAAATATGTTGTAAAGTGGCTTTACTTGTCTACATATTATAAATCTAGTATAATAAACATAAAAAATGTTTTACATATTTCTATTTGTTATGATAAATTTTTATTTACACTTAGTTATCACTTGAGAACTTCCTTCCCATGTTAGTTAAGATTCAGTTGCAGAGAACTGAATTCACTCTAATTAGTTTAGTCAGCAAAAGATTTATTACCAGACATTAAGTGTCTTACAGAATTATCAAGAGAACTGACTCTAAATTGAGCTTTCAAGAACAACTTTCACAGCTACACCACAGAACTAGGCCACCAAGGGAGTTGCTAATTCTTCTACGATTAGGAAATTGCTACTTCCCACTGCCATGATGAAAAGCCAACATTACAGCTGCTACCACCAGATCCATGCCCCACCTGCTATGATTTATATCAGCAAAATAGATGCCAAGCCTCTCAGTATCCACAGCTAGCAACTGAATTGCAATTAAACAACCAAACATCTTCACAACCACATTTAGCAGCAGAAATAGTAGTAGCATAGCCTGCACCTCCCTTCTGTCGTTCAAGTCTCACGAGTATACATTGATTGGTCTGTAATATATCCAGAATCCTAGTTGCAAGGGAATCTGAGAAATGTCCTTTTTAGCTTTTTCGCCTCTGCAGTACAGGAAGGCACACAAAGAGGCTGGAATGCACATTGGACACTATTTGTTTTCTATTGCTGTGTTCCAAATTACCACACACACATTTATTATCTCACCCTTTCAGTTGGTCAGGACTCTGGGCTCAGATTAGCTGGCTCCTCTGCTTAGGATCTCACATGAGTGCAACCAAGGTGTCAGCCAAGCTGGTTCTCATGTCGAGGCTCAACTGTGGAAGAATCCATTTCCAAGCTCACTCAGGCTGTTGTCAGAATTTATTTCCTTATGGTTGTGGTCCGGAAGCCCCAGCTTTCTGCTGGTAGTCAGCTGGAAGCCATCTGCAGTTCCTAGAGGCTTAACTCAGCTCCAACCAGCTGCCCTTAGCTTCTTTAGGCTACCCAAGGTTCCTTGCCAAGTGGGCTTCCCCAAATTGGCCACTTACTTCATGAGTCCAGCAAGGAATCTCTAGAGCAAGTCTGCTGAAAAGACAGCATCTTACATAACGTAACATAATCTCACAGTGGTGATCTCATCCCCTGTGTTGGTTAAAGGCAACTCACAGGTTGTGCTCACTCTCAAGAGGAGAGGCTTACACAACAGCACGAACATCAAGAGGCAGGGATAGGGCCGGCCAAGTGGCACGGTGGTTATGCGCTGGCTTGGGAAGCCAGCGGCCCCGGTTCGGGTCCCACATATGAGGGCCAGTGACACTGCCCTCAAAAAAAAAAAAGAGGCAGGGATAGTAGATGCCAAGTGATATTTCAAATGGCTGTACCAGCTAACACTCCAGTCAATCATAATCAACAGTTCTGGTAGCTCTGCATCCTCACCCACACTTGGAAGGGTTGCCTCTTTTCATCTTAGCCACCCTGGTGGGCGTATAATGGTATCTCATCGCTCGGGTTTTTTTCAAGATTTTATTGGGGATTTGGGGGAGGGGAACAAACAAGTTGCTGTCCTTTTGTTCTTCAGTCTAGTTGAGGAGGACGTTGCTTCACTGGCCCATGTTGGTATCATCATTGTGCTCTTTCCGAATGAGGCAGATGGGTCACCAGCCTCTGGATGGTCGCTCACCGTGTCTGTTGGCAGCTCATGCTGGTGCCAGCTGCTCACGCTGGCTGCCAGCCACTCACTGTAGCCTATGGCAGCCCACTGCAGCAGGGGCTGCAGCCTACACCATCGCCGGGGCTCGCAACCCAGCTCCAGGTGGAGCTGTTGTTAGCTGTAGAGGGCAGTGTCACTGGCCCTCATGTGGGATCCGAACTGGGGCCGCTGGCTTCCCAAAACCAGCTCTTAACCAATGCGCCACTCGGCTGGCCCTCATCCCTGTTTTGATTTGCATTTCTATGATCTTCTTTAAAATAAAACTATTGAGCTATAATTTACATACAAATCAATGTACTCATTTAAAGTGTACATGTTGATGAGTTTGACATGTGGTGTATCCACCAACACCACAATCAAGGTATAAAACATTTTCAATACCCAAAAATGTTCCCTCCGTTCCCCAACCAGGTCAACCACCCTTTTACCTCCCAGGCCCAGGCAACCCTTGATATGCTTTTTGTCATATGTTAATTTCATCTTTACTAGAATTTCATAGAAATTGGGACACTCAGTATGTTTTCTTTTGTGTCTGTCATTTCTGGCCCAGCATAATGTCTGTCAGATTCATCTACGCTGTTGCCCATATTGGAAGTTTATTCTTTTTAGAATTTCATTAGTATGAATATACCACAATTTATATATCCATTCACCTGTTCATTGTCATTTCACTTGTATCAGGTTTGGATATTATGAATAATGTTGCTAGGAATATTTGCATACAAATCTTTTGGTGAACATGTTTTCATTTCTCTAGGATAAATACCCAGGAATGGGATTGATGGGGATTGATGGGACATATAAATATATTTTTAACCTCATAAGGAACTTCCATACTGTTTTTTAGATTAGGTGAATCATTTTGCATTCCCATCAGCAATATATGAGAGCTCTAATTGTACTACATTCTCGCTAGCACTTGGTATTCTTAAATTTTGACTTTTTAATTTTGGTCAATCTGGAGGGTGTGTAGTAGTAGTTCATATTGTAGTTTTAATTTGTATTTCACTGATAACTAATGCAGATCAGCATCATTTAATGTACCTATGGGCCATTCTTACATCTTTTTATGAGGAGTGTTAGTATTTTCACTGATTTTTAAATTTTTTTTCCAGCTCTATTGAGAAATAATTTACATAGATCACTGTATATGTTTAAGGTGTATAACAAGATGGTTTGATTTACATATATTGTAAAATGATTGCCACAATAGGTTTAGTTAATGTCCAGTATCTCATACAGATATGATAAAAACAAAAGAAAAAAAAATTTTCTCTTTGTGATGAGAACTCTTAGGATCTAGACTCTCTTAACTTTCCTACATATCATACAACAGTGTAAACTATAGTCATCATGCTGTACATTACATCCCTACTATTTATCTTATAACTGGAAGTTTGTACCTTTTGGCCCCCTTCCTCCAATTCCTCCTTCTCCCCACCCCTGCCTCTGGTAACAACAAATCTGATCTCTTGTGTGTGGTGGGGGGGGGGTTTGTTTAGATTCCACATATAAGGGAGATCATGTAGTACTTGTTTTTCTGTTTTATTTCACTTAGCATAATACCTTCAAGGTCCATGCAAATGGTAGGATTTCCTCATTATTTATGACTGAATAATATCCTATCCTATTGTGTGTATATGTGTATACACACAAAAAATTTATACATATTTTAAGAGGTTTTAATACTTTGGTCAGTGTTGCTCAAGCAGTAGTTTGCCATAATCAGAAGTGTCTGAATGCTGATGATAACAACTTTGAGCACCTCTTGTAATTGCAGAAGTCAAACGTGACTCGTATTCATCTTTTGTTGTCAGTATATATTGAGTTTACAATTTTAATACAGTTTTTTTCTTTCTTAAAATGTGTATACATTTTTTGGCACCCGTGTGTGTGTGTGTGTGTGTGTGAACACATATACATACAAACATACATACATATATACACACAAACATACATACCATGGCTTCTTTATCCATTCATCCATCAAAGGACACTTAAATTCTTTCCATATCTTGGTTGTTGTAAGTAATGCTGCTATGAACATAAGGGTGCAGATATATTTTTGAATTAGTGTTTTTGTTTCCTTTGGATATATTCCCAGAATTGGAATTGCTGGATCATATGGTAGTTTACTTATAATTTTTTGAGGAACCTCCATACTGTTTTCCATAGTGTCTGTGCCAATTTACATTACCATCAACAGCGAACAAGGTTCTCTTTTCTTCATATCCTAGACTGTATTTGTTATCTCCTGTTGTTTTGATGACGACCTGTTAAGGCGTGAGGTGATATCTCATTAATTTTCATCTCCGTAGTGACTGATGATGTTGAGCATCTTTTCTTGTACCTGTTTGCCTTTTCATTTGTGTATCTTTTTTAGAGAAATGCGTATTTAGGTCCTTCGCTTTTTTTTTTTTTGCATTGAATTGTATGAGTTGTTTATATTAACCCCTTATCATATAGATGGTTTGCAAATATGTTTTCCCCTTCCATAGGTTGTCTTTTCATTTTGTTAATGGTTTCCTTCGCTGTGCAGAAGCTTTTTAGTTTCATGTAGTCCCAATTGTTTATTTTTCATTTTGTTGCTTGTGCTTTAGGTGTGATTTCTAAATCATCACCAAGACCCATGTCAAAGAGCCTTTTTCCTCTGTTTTCTTCTAAGAGTTTCATGTGTTCAGGTCTTACATTTAAGTTTTTAATTCATTTTGAGTTAATTTTTGTGAGTGGTGTGAGATAGGGTCAAGTTTAATTCTTTTACATGTGAATATCCAATTTCCAATATCTATATCAGTTTATCTTTCCTTGTCATTTCATATCAAGAGAAGCATACAATGTTTGGTCCTTTGCATCTGGCTACTTTCACTTATAATATTTTTGAGGTTCATACACGTGGTAGCTAAGTATCAGCAGTTAAATCCTTTTTATTGTTGAGTAGTATTCCATTATATGTATATATCACAATCTGTATCAGTTCAACAACTAATCTACATTTGGATCATTTCCACCTTTTGGCTATTATCAGTAATGCTGCTATGCACATTTGTGGTACAAGTGTTTGTGTGGTCATGTGTTTTAATTTCTCTTAAGTATGTACCTAGGGGTTGAATTTCTGGGTCATATGGCAATTCTATGTTTAACATTTTGAGGAATTGCCAAATTGTTTTCCGAAGTGGCTGTACCATTTTACATTTTCACCAGCAGTGTATGAAGTTTCCAATTTATCCATATTCTTGTCGACACTATTTATTGTCTCTCTTTTTTTCTAAGATTTTATTGGGGAATTGGGGGAGAGGAACAGCATTGGGGAATCGGGGAAAGGGAACAGACAAGTTGCTGTCCTTTTTGTTCTTCAGTCTAGTTGTGGAGGACGTTGCTTTACTGGCCCATGTTAGTATCGTCATTGCGCTCTTCCCGGATGAGGCAGATCGGTCGCCAGCCTCTGGATGGTCACTCACCGCAGCTATTGGCAGCTCATGCTGGCTGCCAGCCACTCACGATGGCTGCCGGCCACTCACTGTATCCTATGGCAGCCCACTGCAGCAGGGGCTGCAGCCTACACCGTCGCCGGGGCTCACAGCCCAGCTCCAGGTGGAGCTGTTGTTAGCTGTAGAGGGCAGTGTCACTGGCCCTCATATGTGGGATCTGAACCAGAGCTGCTGGAGTCCCAAGCCAGCTCTTAACCAATGTGCCACTCGACCAGCCCATTGTCTGTCTTTTTTTATTGTAGCTACTCTAATGGTGTGAAGTAATACCTTACTGAGATTTTGATTTGTATTTCCCTGATGTCTGTTGATGTGGAGCTTATTTCTGTGTTCATATTAGCTGTTATGGGCTGAATTGTGTCCCACCCCCCAAATTCATGAGGTGGTGTCTTGTCCAAATGCAGCACAGGAGTCAACCCAGGTGCAGGATCAGCATGGCTCTGTGGCCTGAAAAGGGGGCTGAGCTTGCATCCACAGAGACCCTTCTTATTGAGCCCTCGAAGCCCCCAAGTGGCCTTTTGTGGTATTTGGGTAGCCATTATTCCTTTCACCTTTGCCGTACCAGACAGCATCCTTGGTAGCTTCGTGAGAGCTTTCTTGAGGCCTGACAGAACTGGGCCTGAAGACCGTGAGACCAGCCAGTGTGACTTGAAGTGACCACCACTACTACCACAGATCATGGAGATAAGTGTGGTTTACTGCTGCTTCTGAGTCTGGGCCCAGCCAGTGGCAGCAGTAGACAGGGCTCTAGGTCTCCTCAGGACAGAAGTTGCAGACTGCTCCTGACCTCCTCCCCTGCCCAGTTCACCTGTCTCTACTTCTCACTGCCCATTCTTTTCTTCATACTACATCTTTGAAATCCAGTGCATATTTTACACTTACAGAAAATCTGAACTTGGACTAGCCACATTTCAATTACTCAGTCATCCCATGTGGCCAATGGCTACTGTATTGGACAGCACAGTTTGGGTTATTTTTGTCTGCTTGTTCTGTCATTACAGAAAGAGGTATGATAGAATCATCCTATGACTACGGATATATCGACTTTTATTTCTATCAAGTTTTCCTTTTTATTTATGTAAGTCTAGTTGTTATACAATATTATATTAGTTATAATAGTATCAGGTGCACAATATAGAGATTCGACATTTTTTACCTTGCAATGTGATCAACCCACTAATTCTAGTAGTCAATAAATGAGATCATGTGGTATTTGTCTTTCTCTGCCTGACTTATTTCACTTAGCATAATAACTGTCTAGATCTATCCATGTTAGTTTTGCTTTAACATTTTTGAGTCTTAAGTTACTGTGTACATTAAAATTTTTTTAAAAATTTGGTGGATTGAATCTATTGTCATTATGAATGATTCTTGTTATCTTTAATCTTTAGTCTATGCTTCTCCATCAACCCTTTAACCTGATTTTTTCTTGTCATGACTAACTTGCTACTGTTGCTGTGTAATTTAATTCTCTGTATATATTGACTTTACATGACATTGTTGATTCATACAGTCAATATTTACCTAGATTTACCAACAGATTTACTATTTTTATTGTTCTTCATTACTTGCATCGGTAAGCTGCCATCTTGGATTGTTTGTATTTAATGTTTCTCTTAGTGGGAGTTTGCTCATAACAGATTTTCTTAGTTTTTGTTTGTCTGGAAAAAATCTTTAGTTCACCTTTTTCTAAAATTTGTCTTATGAGATAATTTTAGATTCACATGCAGTTCTAAGAAATAATGTAGAAATATCCCATATACTTTTTACCCAGTTCTCCCCAATGGTAACTTGCATAAATATAGTACAATATTAAAAGCAGGAAATTGACATTGGTTCAGTACACTGAACTTATTAAAATTTCTCCAGTTTTAATTGTATTTGTGTGTGAGTGTATCTTGTTCTACGCAGTTTTATCATTTGTATAGATTTGTGTGACCACTACCACATCCAAAATACAGAGCAGTTCTCTATCACAAGGCACTCTGGTACTACCCATATTACAGCCACATCCATCTCCCTCCCACCCACCACCCAACTCCTGGAAACTAGTAACTTAGTCTCCTTTTCTAAAATGTCCTTTCAAATATTATATAAATGGAATCATACAGTATGTGACCTCTGGGGATTGGCTTTTTTCATTTATCACAATTCTCTAGAGCTTCATCCAGGTTGTTGTGTGTTTTTTTGTTGTTGTTGCTGAGTTGTTGAGTAGTATTTCATGTTATGGATGTGCCCCGGTGTGTTTAACCATTCCCCCATTGAAGTACATCAGGGCTGTTCCCAATTTTTGAATATTATTAATAAATCTGCTATAAACCTTAATATACAAGTTTTTGTGTGAACAACAGTTTTCATTTATCTGAAATAAATGACCAAGAATGCAGTTGCTAGGTTGTATGGCATGTGCATGTTTAGTTGTGTGAAAAACTGCTATACTATTTTCCCAGGGTGGTTGTAACATTTTATATTCCTACCAGCAATGTATAAAGTGATCCAGCTTCTCTGCAATCTCTCTAGCATGAGATGTCACTATTTTAGCCAATATGTTAGGCATGTCGTGGTATTTCATAGTGGTTTTAATTTACATCTCCATGGTGGTTAATGTTATGGCTTGTGTCCCGCCAAAATTCATATGTTGAAGTCCCAACACCCAATACCTCAGAATTGAACTATTTGGGAATAAGGTCTTAAAGAGGTGATTAAGTTGAAATGAGGCTGTTAGGTTGGGAACCTCATCCAATATACCTGGTGTCTTTATGAGAGGAGAAAGAGACTCGAGGGACACGTGTGCATATATGGACAACCATGTAAAATAAAGAGGTTTCAAGAGAGCAGCCATCAGCAAACCAAGAGGTGAGACCTCAAATGAAACCAACTTTGCCAACATCTTGATCTTGGACTTTCAGCTCCAGAAGTTGAAATTTATGTTGTTTAAACCAGTCTGTGGTATTTTGTTATGGCAGCCCTAGCAAACTAATATAGGTAATGATGTTGAACATCTTTCCATGTGTTTGTTTACCATGTGCACATCCTCGCCAATAAAATGTCTGTTCATATCTTTTGACCATTTTTTTTTTAAAGATTTTATTGGGGAATTGGCAGAGGGGAACAGCGTTGGGGAATCGGGGAAGGGGAACAGACAAGTTCCTGTCTTTTTGTTCTTCAGGTTTTTTTTTTAGTTGCGGAGGATGTTGCTTCACTGTTGGTATCGTCATTGCGCTCTTCCCGGATGAGGCAGATCGGTCGCTGGCCTCTGGATGTCGCTCACCGCGGCTATTGGCAGCTCACACCGGCTGCCAGCCGCTCACGCTGGCTGCCGGCCACTCACTGTAGCCTATGGCAGCCCACTGCAGCAGGGGCTGCAGCCCACACTATCACCGGGGCTCGCACAGCCCAGCTCCAGGTGGAGCTGTTGTTAGCTGTAGAGGGCAGTGTCACTGGCCCTCACATGGGATCCGAACCGGGGCTGCTGGCATCCCAAAACCAGCACTTAACCAATGCGCCACTCGGCCTGCCCTTGACCATTTTTTTAAAGAATTTTTTTTTAAATTGGGGAATTGGGGGAGGGGAACAGACAATTTGCTGTCCTTTTGTTCTTCAGTCTAGTTGTGGAGGATGTTGCTTCACTGGCCCATGTTGGTATCATCATTGTGCTCTTCTCAGGTGAGGCAGATGGGTCGCCGGCCTCTGGACGGCCACTCACAGCGGCTCTTGGCAGCTCACACCGGCTGCCATCTGCTCACACTGGCTGCCGGCCACTCACTGTAGCCTATGGCAGCCCACTGCAGCAGGGGCTGCAGCCGTGTCATACCGGGGACTCACAGCAGCCCAGCTCCAGGTGGAGCTGTTGTTCACCATCTTAGCTGTAGAGGGCAGTGTCACTGGCCCTCTATGTGGGCTCTGAACCTGGGCCGCTGGCATCCCAAGCCAGCTCTTATCCAATGCGCCACTTGGCTGGCCCTCCTTCAATCATTTTTTAATTGGAATGTTTTTTTACTGTTGAGTTTTGAGGTTTCTGTTTATATTTTAGATATGAGCCATTTGTTAGCTATGTGCTTTTCACATATTTTCTCTCAGTATATAGTTTGAGTTTTCATGTGATGTGGTCCAGTTTATCAATTTTTCCTTTATTGTATGGTGATTTTGGTGGCAAGTCTAAAAATTAGTCAACTAGTTGTACATCGCAAAGATTTACTGCTATGGTTTTCTCTAAAGTATTTTATAATTTAATATTTTACATTTGTCATCCATTTTGAGTTAATTTTTGTATAAGATATGAACTTTAGGTCAAGGTTCACTTTTTGCCTCTGCATGTCCAATTGTTCCAGCACCATTTTTTGAAAAGGCTGTCTTTCTCCATTGAATTGGTTTTGCACCTTTTCAAAAATCAGTTGAATGTATTGTGTGGGTGTGTTCACTTTCATTTTTGAAAGATATTTTTGGTGGATATCAAATTCTACATTGCTTTTTTGGTTTTTGTTTCCCAGCAGCTTGGCAATATTGTCACATTGCAGTTCCATTGTTGCTCTTTTGAAGATAACCTGTCTTTCTTTCCTTCCTTCCTTCCTTCCTTCCTTCCTTCCTTCCTTCCTTCCTTCCTTCCTTCCTTCCTTCCTCTCTTCCTCCCTCCCTCCCTTGTCACGTCCAGCAGGATAGAGCAGTGGGAGTGGAGAAGGGATGGTGAAAGGTTAAGAAAGAGACACAAATAAGAGAAAAATGCAGTTGGTGTCAGGGGACTCAAAGTCTCATGGACTGAGCCCCAAATTGGGCATGACTGCTTCTTTTATTGTCTTACAAATAAGAAAAGATCAATGTAGCTTCCAAGGTCTGTGAGTCTCACACCCAAGAATTTAGCTCAGGGCCTAATCTCACATGCCTGCAAACTGCCATTACCAAAATGTATTGTCATGCACCTCTTAAGAGACAGAAACTTCCTCTGTCAAGGCTTACTGATAAGAATGCGCAGAGGAGCCAGCCTAGTGGCGTGGTGGTTAAGCCCTGGCTTGGGAAGCCAGCGCCTGGTTTGGGTCCCACATATGAGGGCCAGTGACACTGCCCTCAAAAAACAAAAAGAATGTGCAGAGGACAGATATTATCACATCAGTAGGTCATTTCACATGCAGGCTGCCAGAACCTGAAGCAAGGGTCTACGCCCTCTTTACTCAGTGATTCCTCCTATGGCTCACATGCAGCTGTGCCTGGCTTAGATTGTCCCTCCATTGAGGAATCTTATCCATCATTGACTATCCAGCCATCTTTTGGGGCCAAGTAGAGATACATAAAGTAAGCATAATATTGAAGTAATGATGTGTCTTTATAGAAAGGTACATGGGGGCAGAGAGGCAGGCAGTGTAACAACACTCCCTCCTCTCCTTTTCTTCCTCCCTCCCTCTTTTTTCTTTTCTTTCCTTTTCTTTTCACTACCTTAACTTAAAAGAACCATCTAAAAACAATGTGAGCCCTTTAAGGAGCATTTGCAAAAAAGAAAAAGATTAAAATCATGTCTAATGTTACCACCCTAGCGCAACCAAAGATTTGCACTTTTGGATTCTAGTTTCTGTAAGCATTTTTAAAATGGTTAATTCTTTCACCTTCTGCCTATTTCTCTCTTTTTTCAATCGTTTTTGGTTTTTTGGGTTTTTTGGGGGGTTTTTTTTTTGAGGGCAGTGTCACTGGCCCTCATATGTGGGACCGTACCAGGGCTGCTGGCTTCCAAGGACAGCACTTAACCACCGCGCCACTCGGCTGGCCCTTATTTCTCTCTTTTTAATCACATTCTCTTTTATCTGTTTTAAGTTGTGGTGTGTCCAGCTGCATGTAATAGTCATGGACTCACAAAAAATAGATATAAGGAAGCTTTGCAAACATCTACATTTATAATTTGTACCTTCTAGCAATAGTAAAATAAAAATTTTCCTTTCTACTAACTTCTCACAGACCTATTTATGGTTATCTTTCTGTTTAAGGTGGAAGAGTATACAAAAAATGTATAATACATTACATAAGCACTAGTGGCTTTACACTTCCCTTTCTTAAAAGTAAAAATGGGTCCGGGGGCCAGCTGAGTGGCTCAGTTGGTTAAGAGCTGGATTGGGTGTGTGAGCTCTGAGCAGCAGGGCCACTGGTTTGGTTCCCACACGGGCCAGTGACGCTATGCCCTCTACAGCTAAAATGGTGAACAACAGCTCCACCTGGAGCTGGGTTTCCATGAGTCGCCGGCAATGGCATAGGATGCAGTGGGCTGCCATGAACTACCATGAGTGGCTGGCAGCCAGCGTGAGCGGCCGGCAGCCGGCAAGAGCTGCCATGAGCGGCCGTCCTATGGCCAGTGACCAATCTGCGTCAGCTGGGAAGAACACAATGATCATAATGCCAACACCGGCCAGTGAAGTGATATCCTCCACAACTAGACTGAAGAACAAAAGGACAGCAACTTGATTCCCCAACACTGTTCCCCTCCACCAATTCCCCAATAAAATCTTTAAAAAATGGGGGGGCGCCAAGTGGCTCAGTTGGTTAAGAGCACGAGCTCTGAGTGACAGGGTCGCCGGTTTGATTCCCACATGGGCCAGTGAGCTGTGCCTGTGCTGAGCTGCCAACTCAGCTGTTGAGAGCATGTGCTCCTAACAAGGTTGGCAGTTCGACTCCCACCATGGGAGTCTGCAACTAAGATTGAACATGGCACCTTGAGCTGAGATGCCTTGAGCTGCTGAACGGCAGCCAGATGGCGACTGGACTTGGAGCTGAGTTAGCTGCGCCCTCCACAACTAAGACTGAAGGACAGCAACTTGGCTGTTCCCCTTTCCCAATCCCCCAACATTGTTCCCCTCTCCCAATTCCACAATAAAATCATTTTTAAATAAAATGAAAAAGGAACTCTTACTTTTAATAATTTTATTTTTACTCCCATGACTCTGTCTTCATTTTCCTTTTTTATATTTCAGCAATTGTTTTGGTCAGTTGGAATTTCTACTGTTATTTTCCTGCTATCTTTAGTGTTTTGTGTGTGTTTTGTTTTTTTTTGAGGGCAGTGTCACTGGCTCTCATATATGGGATCCAAACCCGGGCCGCTGGCTTCCCAAGCCAGCGCTTAACCACCGCGCCACTCAGCCGGCCCTCTTTAGTGTTGTTCTTGTATCTGTGGTATTGCTTTTATGGATCATTTGTAAGTTTTCCCATGATTTTAGAGAAGTTTAATTTTCTGTATCTTTCTGGAATTTAAATTGTATGAATCCTAAAAGTGCTTTCTAGGGGAAAGAAATCCATTTTCCTAGCTTGCTGAGTACATTCAGAGTAGCATAACAGTGTTCATTGTATTCAAATACTCAAGCAGCCTATCTTTGGAGAAATAGCATGAATTGAACGTTTTGTAAGCAATTGCCAATGGCAACTACAAAAAGTCATCACTCCCAGCAATTCAAACAAAGCTGCTCATATATTCACAGTTTGGTATATACAGAACCTTGTGGGCAGCTTCCCTGAGTTGATTAGGAAATGGAGCATCCAGCAAAGGTGGGGAAACAAAAAATTGGAAATATTTCAGCTACCTCTAGGAATACAGTCACAAGCATAAGCTTCTCTCATAACTTACCTAAATATCTTCTATGCCAGATCTCCAAGGGTTTCTCCCAGAAATTTCTAGGGCTTGTGTCTGCGTTTGAAAAGCAGACTTGGTTATACTTAAGTTCCTTTCACAATGCTTATTAAAATTCATCTATGAAATTTTACAATTTCAGGTAGTTTTATCATATAAGTACCTGCTCAAATTTCATTGCAACAAACCTATGAGGTTGATAGGCTCAAGACAGTCCCCAGTTTAGAGAGGAGGAAACTAAGTCAGTTGTCCAAGATATTACAGACAGTGAATGACAGAATCTGAACAGGTACCAGAGAAGTCTCCCGATTCTGGTGCTCTTTCCTTCCCACAACAATGACCCCACTTCAGAAAATATTAATAGCCATTAATAATATATGATAACTTTACAAAGAATAGATTTTTATTTTAAACGTTTCCTACCTATAGAAATTGTCATCAGTTTTCCAAAAGTGTTTTCATAATAAACAAATTTACATGGATCTGTTTGAGCAGGGGAAATGTTCACTGTTAGCCCAAGACAGAGCCCCTACTCCCAGGCTAACAATTCAATACATAATCAAGTCACTTTGGGTGTCCATGAAAGAGCTACACACAACTAGAAGCTCAATATAAGTTGAAGTTGCTCCCCAGGTCCTCAGAGATCAGAGGAAATTAAGCAAGTGAACCCTCTGCCAGTGTAAGCATAGGCTAGGACAAGACTCTGATGCTTGGGTAACTCTTCCTATGTGGTGGGGGTTCAAGAACGAGTTTTCATGTTTGAATCCCACCACTTAGCCTTTTTCTCAAGGGTTTCCACTGAGAAAGCTATATGCACAAGTACCAATTAGCAGAAGAGCAAGTAAAGTATCATTTATTAATAAAAGCTTGATTCGAGAATTCAGCATATGCTTGGTAACCCCTCTCCCCCTCTTTCTTTCTGTTGCAGGGTTCTGTGGTTTAAAATAATGGATTGGGGCCAGCTGACTGGCTCAGTTGGTTAAGAGCTCGCTCAAGAGTGCGAGCTGAGCTCTGAGCAGCAGCAGTTCGATGCCCAGTCCAAGCTGAGCTGCCACTGAGCTGCCAACAGGTGGCAGGATGGCGCAGCTAAAAAAAGTTTAAAAAAATATAAAATAAAATAATAGATTGGAAAATGCACCTTAAGCTACTCCCTCCTCTCTGAATATGAGAAGCTAAGGTCTTCATAACATATTTGACCTGACCTAATCATCCAGAGCAGGTGGACCCAACTACTATATGTAGTCACAGATGTGTATCACTTTTCATTGTGATGAGCCCGCTCATCAATATAGCCTAATGATTGATCTCAAACCAATCAGATTAGTAGCTCCTATGCAGGAAGATCTAAGAAAGACATATATCAAGTGCCTGGACTTGTGGGTGAAAGTGTTTTCTCTCTACCATGGACCAAGGCAGAAGTATAGAGAGAGGGTTAAAAATGTTCCCTTTCCTAATGTTAGAGAGAAAGAGAGAGAGAGAGTACACTTGCTATTCCACATATGTCTATTGGGAGGAGTTGATTTTAATGCTGGCTTCCTTTCTTGGGTTTCCATGGTGATAAGAGAGTGAAGAGCAAGTGACCGTAGGAAAAGAAATTTAGTGCCATCCAGATATCCAGTGCTCCAGGAGAAAGTAACAAGATGCCCCTTAGCAGAACCAAGCTTGCTAGGGCTTCAGCATGACCCAGGGGCTAGGGAAGGTGTCGTGGGGCTCAATAATTTGTTATCTCAACAGTGATTGTGCTGTTGCCAGTATGTTAGAATGAGAGGAAACCAGCCTCTGGTACTGTCAGTCAAGCCTGCATTCTCTACCCCCAGAGTCATGTCAGGCAACACTTAGAGCTATTATACTGCTTCCCTCAGTGCCTCAATCAGGTGTTGCCATCAGGACCCATGCTGATGACATACATCAACACCTCCCAATCTTTGTACTGACTAAGGACAGAGTTGCTTTTTTGAGCCCTGCATGGTTATGTCCAACATGAGATGAGTGGCTAAATCAAGCTGGCTTGAGTATAGGACAGCGGTTAATTTTTCAGCAGTGCATGCAGCTTGACTGGAGAGATAATTTCATCTCTCCTCAAACCTGTCACCTAACATTTAACTGTAATATTCTCTGCATGTGTAGGAAATGTGGCTGTCGGGTCTCCAGTTCTGATAGCTTGCTACTGGCTTCTAGGAGAGGAATCGTAGTTTTGATAGTTTACTGGCCTCATCAGAAGCAGGAAGCTTGTTGGAGTGCAATAATGTGGCCTCCAAATAATAAGCTGAGTCCTCGGTTATAGAAGCTTCACATTTAGCCAGAGCTCGGGGCCCTGGACAATAGCAAGGGTTGGTGGACACACACTGGACTCAGTGCAAGATTCTAGGGTCCAGCCTTGAATCCCACACTGACTTGCTGTGCAGCCTTGAGCAAGTCATTTCCCTTCCCATCGTCTTCAATTTCCTCATTGAAAAATTGGAACATACCTTGCGGAGAATTAAGAGATTCAAGTGAGATCATGGATGTAAAGCTGCTCTGACATGCAGAAAAAAGCCTACCACCTGTGCAAAGCAAGCTTATTAATATTCACAGGATAGTGAAGGACAAGATGTACAGTCCAAGATTCTTGAAAGTATATTTGGAGAAAAGCAAGTGTCTTCGCCCCAGT
The DNA here is from genome assembly GCA_033961575.1 of Aselliscus stoliczkanus. Lineage (NCBI taxonomy): Eukaryota > Metazoa > Chordata > Mammalia > Chiroptera > Hipposideridae > Aselliscus > Aselliscus stoliczkanus. The sequence continues at coordinate 53,668,814 of CM066737.1, read as the reverse complement.
GTTACCCATAAGCCTTAGGTTAGTATGTTGACAGTGCCTCCCTTAGGGCAAGACAGTGGGCATGAGGACACCAGGGACCTATTAGAGCTTGAAAGGCAGGTCAAGGGAAATCAAAGGTGTAACTATTAACACGACAGCGTGAGTCAAAAAAGAACAATGATTTTATATATGCATAGACACACACATAGAATACACACACACATATATGGACCTCACATCTATAATGTGCCAAGTACTCTACTAAGTCTTTAACATGTAGTATCACATTTAATTCTTACAATAACCCTGTGAAATTAGTATGATTATCATCCCTGGGCTTAGAGAGACTGTTTTGCTATTTTTATAATGGCCATTTAGCTAGTAAGGAGAACCAATATTTGAACCCAGGTCTGATGTGACTGCAGAGTCTGTTCCCATAACCACCAGATACCAAATTGCTAGCCATAGCATCCTCTGAGGGGATGGGCCTCCTGATCCCTTGCCCAGTGCTGCAGGTCCAGGCTTAGTCTAGAGCTCTGCCACTAGGAGGCGCAGCCTCTCTTGCTATTAATGGACACCAATTGAATTGCTGGGGACTTTGAGCAGTTGGCTGTTCTTTCCTGGGGTGGAAGACTTCTCAAAGAATCCAGCACCGGGCTGGCCGAGTGGCGCAGTGGTTAAGCACTGGCTTGGGAAGCCAGCGGCCCCGGTTCACTCCCACATATGAGGGCCAGTGACGTTACACTCTAAAAAAAAGAGAAGAATCCAGCACCAGGTTCTGCCTTATTCTTGGACTCGCCTTCAACCCCTTTTAATTCACACTTGGCCCCAGGCCCCAAGTGTCCCCAGTGATGAGGACAGAAATATCTTTGCATGACAGTTTATGTGCTTTTCTTCCAGGTAGGCCACAGGAGACCAGGTGAGCTGCTGGCCCTTACGGGACTCTCAGGGCTTCTTTGGGAGAATGAGTAGAGAGGAAGGAAGAGCCTAGTAGTTAAGAGCGAGGACTCTGTAGCTACATTGTCTGGGGTCTCCCCGCAGCCTCCTCACTTCCCTGCTGTCACTTCACCTCTCTGAGCCAGTTTCCTATCTGTAAACAAGGATAGCACCACCCACCCTGCTGGGTGTTGGTGAGTCTTGTTTGGGGTAAAACGTGCCAAGCTTAGTGCCTGGCACACCACAGGATAGCTGTGCAGTTGGTAGTTCCCCCCACTGGGCCCAGACTCTTCAGATGAAAGGAGCACCACACCCAGCCAGGGCCCATTCCACTCAGAGGCCGCAGAGCACTGAGGGGTGGGAACAGAAGTCCCTCCTTGGCCCCTTGCCTCTGGTGGCCCTGTGCCTGCAGCCTAGCTTCTGTGACAGACTGCCACTAACCTGCAGGAGGCCCGCAAACGCCTTTCCCTTTGGTGACACTTCAGCTTTTCCTGGCCCAGCATTGTTCCTATCCTCTGACTCACTTCCCTCCAGCCAGAACTGAAACCTTTTCTCTGCCGCCCTCCCACAGATTTAATTATTTGCCAAGCCCTGTAGATTCCACCTCCTGAAAGCATGGGTCTCTGGAATGAGTCGAGCCTGAATCCTGTCCTCCTTCATATTATTGATTGGTGTAACCTGGGGCAAGTGCTATCATCTCTCAAATCTTGGCTTAGCCATTTATGCATTGTGTGACCTTGAGCAGATTCCTTAACATCGCTGAACCTCAGTTTCCTTATTTATAAAATGAAGATAATAGGGTTGTTGTAAGGATTAAATGAGGTTATACGTGTAAAGTGCCTTGCACTTAGAAGGTGCCACAAATTACAAGCTGTGTGATTTTGCGCAGTTTTTTTAAAACCACTCAAAGCTTCAGTTTCCCTGACTGTACTTATCCCTTGGAGTTGCTGTTATATTAAAGGAGTTAATCCATGTAAGTTTCCTTGCCATACACCCAGTGCATTGTAAGAATTCAATAATTACCAGCTGCTGTAATTTATATCCTCCTAGCCACCTGATTGCCTAATCTCCTCTGGACAGGGAGAGCCCCCACTTCCACCTCAGTGGGTGTTGCCACCTCCTACCCACCCACCCCCAACTGTTGCCTGTGCAGGTTTGCCTTCTGTCCTCCCCAATCTCTTGATGTAAAATGGTGGCCCAAGTTCCCTATTCTGACCTGTCAGGGGCCTGGGGATTTTGGTTTACTCCCAGCTGGCAAGGCTTGTAGCCACCTCCATGTAAGCACACAAGCCCACAGACAGAAACCTTGCTAACACTTAGTTTTATCATTCATAAATGGGCATAATAATTGTGCCTATCTTCTAGAGCATTGTGATTATAGTACCATAGAAGATTATGGCTGTAACACGAGAAGTGCCTGGCAAAGAGCGCTGTGGCTACCGCTTACTGAGCGCTCACTCTACGCCAGGCTTTTGTACCTGGGTTTGTGTGCTGGTGTGGAGGTTGCCACAAGTGTTTCCAGCTCAGAGTAAGCCAAAAACCAGTGACCAACACCAGGCCCCTGACAGGTCTAAACAGTGAGCTCAGGCCACCGAACAACCTTGTTTGGGAAGAGGATTGGCAACCATTTTACAACAGGGCCTAGGGTGGAAGGCAGACAAACTGCCTACTAGATAACCACACACATACAGTTGGGGGCAGAAGTGAGAGGTAGGTGTTGGTAACACGCACTGGGGTTTGGGAGAGGGCTTTCCTTGCCCAGAGACAGAGAATAGGCAACTTTTAATGAGCATATATTGAGTGTGTGTGTGATATAATAAGAGGCTACTGAGATGGTAGTGAGAAGGCTCAGAGCACACAGGTGACCTTGACCCAGAGGAGAGTGGGCCTATGGATAAAGCCAGCATGTGGCAGATATGAAATTTGAACCCAGGTTCTGCTTCCAAAGCCTGTGCTCTTAATCATTACAATATTAATACCTGCCACAGAGTAGATGCTCAAAAAATACTTGTTTAGGGCCAGCCAAGTGACGTGGTGGTTGAGGGCTGGCTTGGGATGCCAGCAGCCCCGGTTCAGGTCCCACATATGAGGGCCAGTGACACTGCCCTCTTAAAAAAATTGTTTAATGAAGGAATTCATATTGCTGCCTCTTTCTGGAAAGTTTTCTCCCTCCATCTCTACCTGGACCCATCCTTCAAGGTCCAGCTTAAATGCAGCCTCACACTCAACCTATATGCCCTCTCTCTGTTGCTCTGGGGTGGGGGAAACAGGGAACATCAGTACTGGGGTGAGGAAGCATGGGGCCATGGGATGGGCCAGCTGGGATGGAGCTGCAGGAAGGATTCTGGGTTTTGCACAGAGATTTTTCTCCTGAGTTTGTGCACTGGTTCTGAAGTTGTTACAAGGACTGGATACACCCAGCCCAAAGTAACTCACATTGGGCTCTGATAAGCTGAACAGTGAATTCCAATCACTTAGCAACCATGTGTGTGGAGGAGCACTGGAAGTCATTCAGGGCAGGGTACAGAGAGGAAAGGGAGACAAAATGTCTGCCACTGACCAACAGCAAATGTGTAGTAAGGGAAAGAAAGTGAGAGGTGTTCATTCTAGTGGAGAATTACTCCTCTAAGGGTTTTAGGGTCTTTAAGCCCCTGGGGATTTAGGGATTTGTAATTCTATGCTATATAATACCCTAAAACCGAGGATATTGGGATTCCAAGGATTTTAAACCCCAACAATCTATGGTACAAGGACTCGAGCTATTTTTGAGCTATGAAATGCTGGAAGCTTAGGATCCAAAATGAGGATTTTAAATGGAACACTGAACATGTTAAAAGACTAATCCCCCTTAGACTTAAAGTCAATCTTGTTTTAACCCTTGGGACAGTGGTTTCCAAATAGCCATCCTCACAATCTAGGGATCCCCTCAGGCCTCTCACAGAAGGGAAGAACACCAGGGCAGAAATTCAGTGTTCCCTTTGTGGCTTCCACCGGGACAGCTCCAGCTTTATTTGGTTTATATATTGGGCTACTGCATTCGATTCAGAAGAAGGGTGTTTCTGCTAAAGCACAAAAATCTTGAAACCTCTGTCCTTGGCCTTTCATGTTTCTTTTTTCTTTTTTTAATGGGAGACAAAGCCTACAAAGATGCTTTGACTGGTAAACCAGCCAGGGAGATCAGGTGAAGGTGACTGACAAATCAGTCATTAGTTGGGTAAACCAATCATTAGCTGACTTTAGCCTATGAGCTCATTTCTGTTATAAAATTAATAATAAGCACTACTACAACTACTATTACTCTGACTGCTACCACTTTTTGGGTGCTTTTGCTGTGTGCCAGGGGCTGTGCCAAGTACTTTTCATATATTCTTTCACTGAACCCTCACAGCAACCCTGAGAGGAAGTAACATTGTTTTCCCCATTTTACGGATGAGGAGACTGAGGCTTAGAGTAGATAAGTAATTTGCCCAAGTTCATACAGCTAGCACATGGTAGATTCCACCTTACTTACAAACCAAAACAGAATGGACTAAAGGAATTGTAGTGGTCAAAGGTCAAATACCTGGCAGTTAATTAAGGAACAAGGTTAAATTTTGACCAGTAGATGGCACCACTGTGTGAGTTCGGTGGCCTGCTCAAGGCTGTGTCCAATTCTGCAAATTCCTAACAGGCTCAGAACTGAAGCAGCCTGTCTCAAGTTAAGCAAGGAGAGAAAGAAAGGCCAACATTTTACTTCTGAATCAGATGATGTTACTCTGTCCTGTTTGTAGCTAAGCAAAGATATGGGAAGCCAGCAAGTGGGGGGACAGAGACAGTTCTGCCAAGAACTGCTTTAGGAAGACCTGAGAGGGCCGGCCGAGTGGCACCTTGGTTAAGAGCTGGCTTGGGATGCCAGTAGCTCCGGTTTGGATCCCACATATGAGGGCCAGTGACACTGCCCTCTACAGCTAAGATGGTGAACAACAGCTCCACCTGGAGCTGGGCTGCTGTGAGTCTCCGGCAATGGCCTAGCTGCAGCCCCTGCTGCAGTGGGCTGCCATAGGCTACAGTGAGTGGCCGGCAGCCAGTGTGGGCAGCTGGCAGCCGGTGTGAGCTGCCAAGAGCTGCTGTGACTGACCATCCAGAGGCCGGCAACCGATCTGCCTCATCCGGGAAGAGCGCAATGATGATACCAACGTGGGCCAGTGAAGCAACGTCCTCCACAACTAGACTGAAGAACAAAAGGTCAGCAACTTGTCTGTTCCCCTTCCCTGATTCCCCAACACTGTTCCCCTCCCCCAATTCTCCAATAAAATCTTTAAAAAAAAAAAGACCTGAGAATCTTTTTTTTTATTTGATTGAGGAATTGGGGGAGGGGAACAGCATTAGGGAATTGGGGAAGGGGAACAGACAAGTTGCTGTCCTTTCGTTCTTCACTCTAGTTGTGGAGGACGTCGCTTCACTGGCCCATGTTGGTATCATCATTGCGCTCTTCTCGGGTGAGGGAGTTGCTCGCCAGCCACTGGACAGCCACTCACGGCAGCTCTTGGCAGCTCCTGCCGGCTGCTGGCCGCTCATGTGACTGCCAGCCACTCACCGTAGCTCATGACAGCCCACTGCAGCTTCACTGCAGCCTATGCCGTCGCCTGTGACTCATGGCAGCCCAGCTTCAGGTTGAGCTGTTGTTCACCATCTTAGCTGTAGAGGGCGCAGCGTCACTGGCCCTCATGTTGGAACCGAACTGGGGCCCTGCTGCTCAGAGATGGCATCCCAAGCCAACTCTTTTTTTTTTTTTAGCTGAGCCAACCTGCCACCTGTTGGCACCTCAGCGGCAGCTCAGCTCGGGCTGGGCATCGAACTGCTCTTGCTCAGAGCTCAGCTCGTTCTCTTGAACGAGCTCTTAACCAAATGAGCCACTCAGCTGACCCCCAAGCCAACTCTTAACCAATGCACCACTCCACCAGCCCCTGAGAATCTTCTTTCTTCAACGTTCCTGATTGCCTCCTTCATGCCTGGCAGTGTGGTGTGTGATGAAGTCAAATGGGGATATCAAACACAGCCCCATCTTACTGCATAAGAAGGGGGGCTGATGCTATGGTAGGGGAGGCACTGAATGCAATGTGGGCACCCAACCTAGAGTTTATCAGACATGTAACAGTGGAAAGGCATTCCAGACAGAGATTTAAAGCTACAGAGGTTAAAAAGCATGCCACATTCAAGGACAGGGAGCGTAGGCTTCAAGTTTGAGAGATGAGTCTGAAGAGACAGGCAAATGAAGGGAAATAAAAGGTAGAAACTTCTAGGTATAAAATAACTTACAGGATGTAACAGGCAACATAGGGGAAATAGTCAACACGATCGCAATAACTTTGTACATTGACAGATGGTTACTAGACTTATTGTGCGCATCACATTGTAAGGTAGATAGTCAAATCATTATGTTGCACACCTGAAACTAATAGAGTATTGTATGTCATCTACATATACTTTAATAAAAAGTAAATTTTCAAAAAGGAGAGACAGTTGGGCCGGCCGAGTGGCGCAGTGGTTAAGCGTTGGCTTGGGAAGCCAGCGGCCCTGGTTCGGGTCCCACATATGAGGGTCAGTGACCCTGCCCTCAAAAAAAAAAAAAAAACACTATAAAAAGGAGAGACAGTCAAAAACCAGCCAATTGGACAGCTTAGAATATCAAGTTAAGGTCTTGATTTGTGAATATATGAGTAGAGAAGCCATAGATTCTCACGAGGATCTGTGATAATAAAAAAAAAAACAGGGCCAGCCGAGTGGCGCAGTGGTTAAGCACTGGCTTGGGAAGCCAGCGGTTCAGGTCCCACACATGAGGGCCAGTGACACTGCCCTCAAAAAAAAAAAAAAAAAAACAAGTTCACTGTTGATGAGGCAGTGAAAAGCCATAGTAGGGCCTTGAGCAGTGGCACAAGATGATCTGACCTGGTGGAATTGTAGGGGGATATGCTAGAGGCACGAATCTTACTAGATGAGTGATTGGCACAGGGGTAAGGCATGAGGGCCTGAGCTGGGCTAGATACAAAGGGAATTAAAGAAGTCAAATTGATAGGACTTAGTAGCCCCGAAGCTCCCCTCCACACATGCACACACTCATCTCCAAGGCTCAACTGAGGCTGCACCTCTCACCCCCCACCCCAATCCACAGCCCTACTACCAACTTTCAAGTTACACTTTGGGGGCCTTTTTGCTCTCTTTCTAAATGGTCTTTGAAGTTTAATCTAATGATTTCACAAGTTGCCAGAGAGAGCCTGGCCCTGTGCTGGGCCCCTGGTCCTACATCCCCATCTGTCAACAGACCTCTGGGAGGCCTTCAGCTGGTCTCTGACCCTGTGCCCATGGCTTCACAACATGGACAGAGTTCAGTTAAGAAATCAGCACAGTTCCAGGAAAAAGGCAAACATCATCTAGTTTATTTTTCTCCTGATTCATCTCATGCCAAAACAGACCCCAATGGATAGCAGGCAAATTGGGGGGAGTTCCCCAAGGCAAGCTGATTCTCTAGATGCCCTCTCCTCTTCCTGCCAGGTCAATCAGAAAGGCATCCCAACTTTGCTTGGATCCGGTGTTGGTATCCCTGAAGGGAAGCCAGAAATCAGGCTTTCCATGGAGAGACAAGACTTTGTGGCTATCTGGAAGGCTGGGGAGTCAAAGAGCCCCGAAGAGTGACTGTTCCCCTCTATATGGGCGTGCTTTGTCCTGATCTGCTTTCTGGGGGCTTCCAAAAGCATATCTTCCTTCCCCTAGAGCTCTTAGGACTCTCCTACTGTCAACATAACAGCAACCCAGACAATGAGATGTCAGAGACCTGGGGCTCACAGTCCAGTTGGGTACAGCCAGTGTGAGCTGCTGACTCAAGGATCCAACATTCAATCCAGAGAGCTGTCCCTGGACATTCCTGGCTAATGAATGCCCTGGAGCCTTGCCAGGTGTATGGAACCCTAATCTGACTCTGACTGGCTCAGTTTGGATAGGTCCGGGGCAGCGGAGGAGGATAAGTTGCAGCCCTGTGTGGTGCAGACCCTGGTACCCTCACACACCCTTCTGGCCCCTTTTCATCTGCCTCCTTTTTCTCCTCCGCTTCTTCATCCTTTTCCTTCTCCTCCTCCTCCTCTTCGCTGTTTGAGTCCTCATACAGGTTGATGGTTGCCTGGACAGGGAAATTCTGCAGTAAAATCTCCCCATCACTATACAGGTAGTCAAAGAAGTGGGATTTGGGCCAGAAGAGCCTGTGGACAGAGAAGAAACTTAGACAGGTCTCATATGTTCAGAGGGGTCAGTAGGGCCAAGAAGGAAGCCAGCCCCTAAACTTCTCCTACATGCAGTAATGGGGTGAGAGGGAAAGGAAGAAAGAGAGCTTTGTAACAGAACTTTCTGAATTGTTACAAAATGGCTCCAGGCAGGGAGGTAATATATGGTGGACCTATAACTGTCGGGAGCTCCAGCCTTAGCATCTATGAATTCTGATGCTGATCCCACTCGCACCTAAGAAGGCCTCGAGCCAAGAAGTCGAGAGAATTCTCCTGTGTCCTCCATCTCCTACTCAGTTTTCTTTCACTGACCTGTCCATAGGGGCTCATTCTCAGGGGCCATTGACAATGCCTCCAGAGAAGACAATCTTGGTCAAGTCCCTTAACCTCTCTGACCTTCAGTTTCCTGGTCTATGAACTAGTGATCATAGCAGTGCCCTCCCCACCAATCCTGTTTCACACAGGGCTGTTGTGAGGATTTAAAGAGCTAATGAATCTAAGTCAAGTTCCGAGTTTGGTGCCAGAAGCTTACCTGACGGGGTGATGGAACTCAGAGTCAGCTTTGGTGACCTCAGCACTTGTTGCCCCACCAGTGGCCTGTTCAAAGCAAAAGCTAGCATGTGGCTCAAAGTACATGGCCAGATAACTGCCTCCTCTGTATCTGGGGTCAGCAACCTGCAGGTAAGGTGATCTAGAAGAGACCTCAGACATCTCTTGGGCCCAGCTCCTGCTCCCCAACCCAACAAGGGGGTCTGTCCTGGTTCTGGTTGAAAACCAAGTGGATAGAGCCCTGGGGATCGTGGTCCTTACTGTTCCCATTCTAACACCTGTTTGGAGACTGTCCAGGGGACAGAATTTTACTGGAGCAGCAGATTTGGGAGTGAGCCTGGGAGAAAAGCACTGGGATTCGGTGCCAGCAGACCAGGATTCTAGCACCTGCACTACTACAGGCTAGTTATGGGGCCTGCCCAAATCCTCCCCTACTCTGGGCCTCAGTCTCTTCATCTTTCAAATTGCACAGAAACCTTGGGTCTCCCCTCCTCCTAGAGCTGTTGTGAAAATCAAATATGAGCAAGACTGTGAAGATGGTTTCCCAGATCTGCAGCCCTGGACTGAGGTCAGAGGCTCTCTGGGAAGGAACCTGGTTAGTGTGAACACACATGGCTGCATGTGAACATGTGTAACAGGGGCTCAAACTCACCAAATCCACAAGTTTCCTCACCGTCCTTGGGGAGTCATTTGTAGAGCACAGCCAGGGCCTCCAGAGACAAGCCCGTCTAGAACATAGAGGAGAGATCCGTCAGTGGAGGAAGAACAGACAAGAGCATGGACTCCCTGAGATAACCAAAGTGGTCTCTAAAACACTTGGCTTGGATGTCATCTACTTCAGGAAGTTTTTCCTAAGGACCCAGAGCCCAGGTCAGGACAGATGCCATTCCTCTCCGCTTCAACAATGTTATCATTGCTCTTATCAGAGTTTTGTTTACTTGCTTTTGAGCTTCTTAAGGGCAGATTTATGTTTGATCATAACTGAATCCCCAACACCTAGCACAATGCGTGGTACACAGTAGGCATTTCAGTAAATATTTGTTGAATGTGTTAAATGTTTGGAGGAATGAACGAGGGTTGGGTGGAAAATATCTTGCCCTCTGCCTCCTGCTCCAAGAATCTCAGAGCCCTACCATCTTCCTGGGCTGGGGAAAGGGGCCAGAAATATTCCTGGGCCCACTGCTCCCCCACCAGACTTCCAGAGGTAGGGAAAAAGCAAATGGAAATCTTATGGTGTGGTCAGGAAAGAGACAATCCCCCAGTGAAAACCTCTTGGGACTTTGGCCCTCTTCCCCCAACCCTGAAGTCCTCCTGTGCCTCTCAGTGGACTGAGGAACTTCGCCCATGAGGGCCTGGCTGCTCAGCTTCCCGCGTTGGCAATGCCTACTGTCCCCAAGTCCCTCCTGTCACTCAGCAATTGGTGAGGTGAAAAGCCAATTGAGATATTCCTGCCTGATATACAGAGGGACACTCTCTGACGGCAGTGAGGCCTTTTCTCCTCCTCTTCACAGAGAATAGGGGCACCCTGGACATCTCATTTTTTCTTCCTTTCCCAGAACCCCCACGAAGCCGGAGTTCTGGTTGCCAGAAGCCAAGTACCCCTTACCTTTCACTCCCATCTGCTTCTTGTCCAGAAGAGAGAGGGTGCGATGGACTTAACAGGCCAGGGAGTGTCAGGGGGGCCTGTGCTAGGGCTGGGACTACACTTAGGGCCAGGGCTGACACAGGGGCATCAGCAGTAGGGTGAGCAGCTGGATCCATCCTTAGGGTATCAAGACCAAGAAGGCTGTGAGGGCTCCTATTTCTCAGAACCTGCTGTACTCTTGGCCTTTCCTGGGAGACCTTTTATAAGACCTGCCTGTACTCATAAATTATTCAGGAAAGTGCAAGGGTGGGGGAGCTGGGAGGTGGAATTAAGACTTAAGAAAGGGGCTCAGGGAGGGAAAGCTGGGTTCCTGGGTGTGAAATCTCTCCCAGTTGAATAAACAGAGAGTCAGTGGGGGGTGAGAGCTTATCATTACCTCCAAGTCAGAAAGGAAAACACAGAAGGGACAAATCACACACCATTTGTGCAAATCCCCCGGGCAGTAGCAAAGCTGGGGGGAGGAAAGGTGGGAAACTCATTAGGACCTGAAACCATGGAAAGTTGTCAGGCACTGGGGGCTGGACGAACAGGCTTTAGCAAAGCCAGTTCCCAGCAAGGAGGGATCACTGACCTAGCTAAGGAAAATGAGGGACTCACATGTTATTTCATCTCAAACCCCAAATATATTTGCCAGGCAGTCCTGATATATAAGGTGGCTGCCATTAAACACACCACCTGGGTTTAAGAAAAAAAGGAGGTTCTGGGTGGGGCAGGTCTAGGTGCCTGTGGGGTAAACCTCAGGTCTTCTTTTCATGCCCTCCCCTTAACTGGTCAGTTCATTCGTAAAAGTGCCTTAATGCCCTCTCCAGCCTCAGTAGTAAGTAGTCTGGTAAAGGAACAGAGGCAACAGTTTCAGGGCTTGCAGAGCAGATTCCAACTCTCAGAGCTCAGCTTCCAGGAGCCAGGGTGCTCGGGAAGGCAGAGTTGCGCCCAGTTCTGCTAAGCTGCTGAAGACCATCCCTGGCCCCAGGGCCTAAGTTCCCTCACATGTAAAAGGAGGGTGTAAGCCCAATGGTCCCCAACACCCTGCTGTGTCTGAACACTCTGTGATAGGGGCTGTGTAAATGGGTACTGACCTAGGGCAAGCCCAGGGGCTACAGCACAGCCCTTGACTGTAGCCAGTCTTCTGGGCTTTTGCCAAAGAACTTCAAGTTACAACTATTGGCAGAATCCTTATGCTTTAGAAGTCCTGAAAATATGCTTCCTGAACTCAGTGTGCAGCATCAGCATGCATTTAGCTTCTTGGATATTCAACACGGACTGGTTTGGGATGGTCAAAAATTAGAAACAACCTCAAATGTCCAATAATAGGGCACCAGTTACATTAACTAAGGTAAATCCTTGCAACTAAAAATTAAGTAGGCACTCACAATCACATTCTAGAATGTATAATTGTCAACACAGAAAGTGAAAAAAAAAGATTCCAAAAAATATGAATAATTTGCTTCCAGGGCTCCTCTTTTCTCCATTCACCTACTCCCTACCTCCATACCACTTCAAATTCCAGGCCCACTGTGTTCTTTGCAGCAAAATAAAATTGGAAACAACCTGAATGTCTCACTTTAGAAAGCTGGTTAAATAAATCATTGAACAGTTATACAATTTCATATTAAAATTGGTTAGGTAGAAGATTGGGGAAATGGTAATATATTGAAGCGGGAAAAAAAGAAGCCTCTACAGTACAACTTAGAGGATGATCCCGTTTTGATAAGAAAAAAAAACTAGAAAATATACAATATGCAGAAAAAAGAAGACTGGTTAAGAAGAAAGGAAAATATTACAGTGGTAGGTTGTGGGAGTAAGATTAATGATAAATTCTTCCTCGCTTGTGCCTTTCTGAATTTTCTAAAAAGCTTCACAAGACCTGATATACTTTGGATAATGAAAAGTAATGACATATAAGAATAAAAAGAAAGAATTGTTTATCTGTGGAAGAGAGAAAACTGTTGGGGAAATGACAGCCATTTTCAAGTATCTGAGGATTAGACTGCAATGAGATTACACTTGTTCTGTGTGAGTTCGAAGGACAGGGCTGAGGCCCATGGGTTGAAACTACAGGGAGACACATTTTGACTCAATCAAAGGAAAACTTTCTAACAGCCCAGCCACCACCTAACCCAAGGGCTTGGCACTGCACCAGCCCTCAATAAAACAGGTTTATTACATGTGAAATGAGTGGTGTGGTGGAATGTGCTGCCTTGGTAAGCTCTCTCTTCCTGGATTGTGTAAGTGCAGGATGGATCCTGGATCCTGGATCCTGGAGAGGAAAATCTTTCGGGAGAAAAGGAGGACTATTGGGGAGCCCAAGTGTCTATCAGTCCATGAAGGTTCTTGCTAAATTTGTCTCCAGAAGATGAGAGTTTGCTTGCACTGAATCACTGACTCAAATGAGGAGTAAAGCTGAGAGAAGGAGCCAGGTTGAAGATACGGCTGGAAGGAGATGGCATGTGAAGGAGAAACAGGCAGACTTACTGTCATATCCTGGAGTCTTTTTGACCTCTAGACGGCCCTGGTCTCTGAAAATAGGTAGGAAGGAAGAGGGAAAGGAGGGGTGAACATTCCTCCTGAGCCCCTGGCTCATGCCCAACCACACTTAGCCATGCCACCTCCCACTCTCAACTTGTGTTCATTCAGTCATAATCCTTTATGATCTTCACTACCCTGAGCAACAGACCTCAGGGTTGCCCTCACACCAGCTCCCAGCATGCACTCTGGGAGCCAAGGTAGACTTCAGGCCTGTCTCCATGGCTCTTTGTTCTCCCTATGCAACTGCTCTATCTTGCTACTTTCTAAGAATTGCATCAGCCTCATTCAGCTTGTGCGATATGAAGCCACTGGCCTCTCCCCAGCCTGAAAGATTCAGGCCTGCAAGTGCTGCTGGGTAAAAGCAGGTGTCTGGCTGTTCTTTTCGCTCAGCACAAAGCACGAGTAAGGTGGCCAGCAGGGTGGCAGGAAAGGTCTGGAACCACCAAAAGGAAGAAATTCATGTTAAGACAATTATGACCCTACCTCAGAGATTACTTTGACAGATCCTTCTGAGAGAGCTAGGTGCCTCCTCTGGGCCAGACACTGCTGGGCATTGCCTGGCAAGGGAATGGACTAGAAAAAGGCAAGTGCTGCAGACACTGCCTCAAGGTGCTTATAGCCTATGGAGGGAGACAAGATCCTCTCAGGGGAGGACAGACTCAATCAACCTCAGCTGGGTCCTAGTACCCCTCAGCCACCCTTGAGCATGTTCCCCGGTCAAGTCCCCAGCTCCAGCTGCCACATTTCCCTGGATCACATTCCAAATTTTCTTCAGCTCCCTACCATGTTCTTGCCCCACACATCTCCCTGCATGGAATAACCTTTCCTCTCACTTCCCTGAGAAAACAGAGGCCGTCAAGGATGAATTACTTCAATGCCCTGCCCCACCCCACCCCCAAAATTGGCCTGCCTCTCCAGCTTCCCCTCCAGCCCTCCCTTCTCAGGGAACAAGGTGCCTCTCTCTCGTTAAAGGCTAATCCTTTTGCCCGGGCCTCAGCCTCATATACCCTCCTTCTCTGGGCCCTTCCTTCAGAACTTATGCCCCATCTCTTCAGGAAAGTTCAGCTTCTTTATGCCAGCTCTTTGTCTTCTGATAATAGAATGCCTGTTTCTTTCATCCCCCAAAACAAACCCCCTCCCTCGGATGTGTTTGCTTGCTCCCCTAACTTGCTCTTGCTCTCTCTGTCAGCCTCCCTCCTTCCCTCTTGTTTTTCTTTCCTTTACCCTCAAATTTGTTGAAAGTAGAGTCTACACTGTAAACTACCACTTTCCCCAATTTCCCATTTGCACCTCAACCTACGGCAAATTGGCCCCAGCCCCATCCTTCTAGTGAAAGGGCACTACCAAAGGTCACCAATGACCTCCTAATTGCCAAATTCAATGATCTCTTTGAACTCTGGGTGGCAAAAGACACTGTTGGCCAAGTCCTCATTTCTGAAACTCTCCTTCCTCTCTTGGCTTCCATGATCACTCTCTCCTGGTTTTCCTCCTACTTGTGGAGCCATTCCTCTTGGTCGCTTTTGGTGACCTCTCTTCCTCTACCCATTCCTCAAATCTGTGGTCCTCAATTATAGTCCACAGACCAGGCTGATACACAGTGATGTTTTCAATGGGTCACAGCAAAATGGGAAAAACATCTAATGTAGAGCTTTTCGATAATCTAAATATATTCAGTTATAAAGGACTGCCCTTTATTCTGAGATTATGCACTTCCTATTTTGTTATAGCAAAATGTTCTCTGTTTTGAAATGATGGCAGTGGTGGATGCTAGTTTACTTCTTTTTTTTTTTTTTTGAGGGCAGTGTCACTGGCCCTCACATGTGGGACCCGAACCGGGATCGCTGTCTTCCCAAGCCAGCGCTTAACCACCGTGCCACTCTGCCAGCCCTTCTAGTTTACTTCTTTAATGTCAAAATAAAATATTAGTCTCTTTATGTCGGTCCCATTAATGTTTATTGAGTGAAAGGTTGAAAATTATATTTCCAGCCTGAAATTATCCCCATAGGTATCTCATACTCATTCCAAAATGGAACCATTTTATCCCTCCACAAACATCTTCTGTACCTGCCTCAGTAACCAGCATCATATTGTCCCAGTCACTCAAGCTAAACACCTCAGCCACCAAGCCACATTGATTGTAGTCTTCACCATTTCTCACATCTGTCTCCTATGTGCTCCCCTCTCTCCCAGTTGTTTCTTCAGTTATTGCCTCATCTGTCCTCTCTCACCTGGATGCGTGAAAGAGCTTCCAGATCAGTTCCCCTGTCTTTGACCTGGACTTTCTACTCATCCTCCTCAGAGACACCCCAGTGATTTTTCTAAAACACAGAGCTGATAGGACCCTCCTATATTTAAAATTTTCCAGTGAGTACTAATTGCCTATAGGAAATGCCCATACTCCTTTGCGGGGCCAAGCCCAGCCTGTCTTCCAGTCTTCTGCCTCCAATGCCCTCCACACACCGTGTACTGCAGCTCTTCTTGACTTGTTCTTCACTCTGTAAACAGGCCATGGCCTTTCACCTATAATCTCTTCAGGGTTTAGGAACTCGGAAGGTCTTAAGCCCACCCTGAATAGGGTTTATCACAGAGAACATTGTGGATTATAACCAATGGCAGAGCTGAACATAAGTTTAGTGGGTTGTAACCAGCATTTAACAGGATGAATGAATGGCAAATAGAAGAGTGAATCGCACGTGGTAAGGGCATATGTTGCTCTGTGAAGCTTTTGTTTCAGTCATATAGTTAGATCTAAATTTAAAGATACACAAATGCATATACTGGGACATGCTATAAAATATATTTCTTACTGTGGGTCCCAGTTCCAAAATTTGACTGCACTAAGGGACTAGATGTTATTTTATGATTCATTTAATCAGTGTCGTTCATGTCACAAAATGGGTCTAGTCTCACTGTGGATCATAAAAGGTTAGGACAACGAGTAATGCCAGGGAGACCTCATGGAGGAGGAGGTGACTGACCTGAGCTGGGTTTAAGGAGGCAGTGAGAAAGGGAAATGTAACCCTGGCAGGGAAAACTGGCACATAAGTGGATAGATAGTAAGAAGAGAGAACATTTGTTAAACATTTATATAACAAGCACTGTTCTAAGCATTTTGCATGGATTAATTTAAGTCTCACAAATAACCCTCTGAGGAAGATACTATTACAAGCCTCATTTTATAGATGACATTAAGGTACTTGGCCAAGGTCACAGTTAAAAGTGAGGAGGCTGGGATTTGAACTCAGATAAGCTTTGTGCTCTTAACCACTACACTGCACTGCCCTGCACTGTACTGTCCTGGGGGCCAGTGAGCAGAGGAGGCTGTCCAGGGAAGAGTGAGAGCCCAGGCCAGCAGGAACTGGGTGGGGAAGGCTCTAGAATGCCAGATTGAAAGCCCCAGAACAGGTTCTGCTCTCACCTCAGGAAAGAGACTCTTACTCTTTCCCTCCAGCATCCGTGCCTTTTGAGCCAGGGTCCCTGGTGTTGGGAGCAGGAAGCCTAACCAGCCAGTATGGGGGCCAGGAGGAGACAAGAAGCAAGGCAGGATCTGCTCTGAGGAAAGAGAAAAGGGGAAGAATCTCTCCCCCGTGCAAGCCTGTCCCCAAAACAAAAATAGCAAATGGTGCCTGGGACCTCTGCCCTCAAGTCCAAATGTCCCAAATGTGCCAAGTCTTGGACCCAGCCCTTCGGGTTTCTGGGACAGGGGCCCCTCTGGAGAACAGTTTGTTGCTAGGTCAGCTCTCCTCCCGCACCCTCTGCCTCTTGGTCTGCCATTTGAGCCAGGGCTGCGGCCCATGTGGTGTGGGGCTCTCTTGGCAGAGCCCCTTGCAGCTCCCCATTTGCTCCTCATTTGGACTTCAGAGGCCTAGAAAAACAGAGTTTTGAGGAAGCAGGAGGGGTGGGAGAGAGGGTGCCTGGGAAGGTCACTCCTAGCCAGCCTCCTTCCCTGCTCCATTTAATTTAGTCAGCTTCATCCCTGGCTCCTCTAGCCAGCCTCTTCAGCCCTTCTTCTCCAAAGACAGCCTCCTTTCTCATCCTGGCCTAAGGCCATGAGAAGACACAGCTATGCTGAATTCTCAGTACATTCTCTTTTATTTTTGGTCTTGGCATCCTGTTGAGCCTGCCTAAATAAATGACAGATTATTGATAACTACTGTCAACTATCTTCCTGGGAGGTAGATCCTAAGAAACTAACAAGAATAACCACAACCACAACAAAAATAGGTAATGTTTATTGAGTGCTTACAATATGCCAGGCCCTGTTTATTGCTTTATTATTTCATTTACTCCTTATGGAAATCCTACGAGATAGAAACTACTATTGCTCATGTTTAAAGATGAGCAGGAAGGGCCGGCCGAGTGGCGCAGTGGTTAAGAGCTGGCTTGGGAAGCCAGCGGCCCCGGTTCGGTCCCACATATGAGGGCCAGTGACACTGCCCTCAAAAAAAAAAAAGATGAGCAGGAAACTAAGGCACAAAGAGGTTAAGTGATTTACCAAAAAGCTACCCAGTAACAGATCTGAGATTGGAATTCAGGTCTGTTTTGTTTCAGCACTCTATGAGATTTTAGAATACAGCTGTGTGGAGGGTATGATCCATTTGGTAATTGTTCCAGGTGCCGAACTTAGAGGCCTGTGTACTGCTGTGGAGTTAGGCAGATTGTAGAAGGGCTCAACGGCAGTGGGTGACTGGTGTCACAACCTGAGCAAGTCTCCACTATAGCCATTGCCAGTGCTCTGGGGCTGGGCCTGATCTGTCAATGGCACCATCTCCAGACTACCAAATGGGGACAGCTGGAGGTTGTGTTAGTGTTTCCTCCACAACAGCTCTTGACTCAGTCCTCACGAGCCATTGCTATAAAGTGGTTTGGCTACCATTCTAGCTCAGATCCTTATCCTCTAATGTCTGTATTTCTGCAGTAGACCTTAAAGTGAAAAAGCTTGGGCTCTAGAGTTAGACTTGGATGTGTGTCTCAGGCCTGGGGCAAATAACGTAACTTCTAGTTTTCCCGTTTGTGAAATGAGATAATAATAATCCCTACCCCACGGGGTTGTAGTGAAGATTTATTGAAAGTGTGTATGGATTGTTCAGCTTGACACATATTTAGCACTCAATGTGGCTGTTATTATTATAATTACTCCTCCATTGTGGGGGACCAGCCTCCGCGAGTCTAGGGGTTCCCTCAGGTGGAGACAGTGTCGACGAGGGAAGAAAAGAAAGAAGGGAGAGAGTGGAGACACTGGGGGAGTTTCAGAGAAGAAGTGTCACACTTTATTGTTACAGCATGTCCCTTTTATAGGGATTCTGGACCATTACCTCAATCACAAGTTAAGTTCCACCTCTTAGAACTTTTGCAGTCTTTACTTCCTTGTAATTGTTCTCTCCAGGATGTAGTGTGACCTATTCTATGCTAAGGATTCATATCTCTACACATGTCCTAAAGAGTGCTTACCATGACTACCTAGCCATTATCCCAAATTCCAGCAGCTAGACTCACAGGGCGCATACTTGAGCTATTACTAAACAACAAGCAGTGGCAGAGTTTAGGGTAAAAATTATCCAAAGTCTATTCCTATGTGATTACAATACTTAGTAGCTAAAAGGGGGAGTCTCAAACTTCTCTTATCCTACAGAGGGCTACATGTTTACAACAGAGGGTAGCATCTGTTTCTCAGTCAAAGCTTCAGTATCTGTTGCTACAACAATGTACAAGGCAAAGAATTCAAATGAGGCTATTGATTAACATACCCTGTGGTCAGCAAGTTGCCTCTTATCGAAAATCTCATGGCCTGGAGACTTTTAGTCTTCAAGGAGACTTCTCACAGCAGTGGCTTTAGGCAAGTGAGCTCAAGGACTGATGTTATTATCAGTTTCTCACAGACAGGCTTTTGGCCTATGTGGCCAGGGGTCTGGGCCTCTGTTTCCAAGGGCTTGAGTTCCCAATATCTCAGTCCTGGGGTCCCCATGGGGACTGTAGCCTGGCTTGGGTTGTCTCCTCTTAGGAGATTGTTTCCATCATTGACTTACACAGCCATCTCTCATTGGGGCACCACAGGGACTTGTCATAAATGCAGTGAAAGTATTGTCTCCTATAGGATCCGATGTAGAGGAAAGGCACATGTGTTCATAGAGGCAAGAGATATTACATGACCAACCATAAGGCAGCACCCCAAGCATCCAGTGCTGAGCGTGGCAATGTGACCTTGTCAGACACTTGTCAGTTTTACATAAGAATGTCTTGATGAAACAGTAAAGATTATTAATTTTTATTTTATTTTTTTTTTTTTTTTTGAGGGCAGTGTCACTGGCCCTCATATGTGGGACCCGAACCAGGGCCGCTGGCTTCCCAAGCCAGCGCTTAACCACCGTGCCACTCAGCTGGCCCTAAGATTATTAATTTTTAAATCAACCCTTTGAGTACGTGTATTTTTATCTTAATAGCCTGTGTGACACAGAAGGTAGGATGTATAAAGCTCTTCTACTACATACTGAAATACGCCTTTGGTCATGAAGAAAAGAGCACTGTGTGATTTAATTGCAAGCTAAACTAGCCAGTTTTATATGGAATAACTTGTTTTAATTGAAAGAATGACTACAGACAAACTATGGTTATTCAGACTTCATTATTTGGCCAGCATTTTGTTTAAAATAAATAAAGTGATCCTGTTATCTCAAGGAAAATGACTGATAGTATTTGTTGTCAATAATAATAATCTTTCAGGTAGAGAAATAGAATTTTGGATAACCTTTGTCTGCCACTGTGAGCTTGAGAGTTTCTCAATACCCTAAAGACATTTCTGATAAGATTAGTGGTGATATAAATGAGTGTGGTTTTTTACATCCTATAATCATGAAATGAGTCAACAATTGGAACATCTATATAATTGCTTGGGCCAATGTTTTCTAAATGACTAACGCATGATGTTACAAAATCATGCATGAATAATAGATCCATTCAAAGTGCAAGATAGACCAATAGATTTTAATGTCACAGAGTACAAAAGGTTGTTCTCTACGAGTCCACATGGTTTCAGATTCTACATTGCAAATAATCATTAAAAAATGATGAGTTGTGAAGTTTAGTTATAGTACCAAAGAAGACTATCCACAGTGTATTAGTTTTCTATTGCTGCCATAACAAATTACCACAAAGTTAACAACTTTAACACAATACCCATTTATTATTTCACAGTTCTGTAGATCAGAAGTCCAGGTGGGTTCACCTGAGTTCACTGCTGAGGGTCTTACAGGCTGAGGTCCAGTTGTTGGCTGGACTGGGATCTTATTCAAGCTCACTCAGAATGTTAAAAAAAAAGTCCTGATTCATCAAGTGGTAGACCTTGGCTTCCCATTGCCTTGCTGGCTGTCATCCAAATGCCACTCTCTGCTCCTAAGAGGCTGCCACATTCCTCCTCCTGTGGCCCCTTCCCTTTTTGAATCATCAATGGCAAGTCAAGTACTTCTCACTCTTTGGATCTCTCTGCCTTCTTTTCTGCCACTAGACAGAGAAAGCACTCAACTTTGAAAGGACTCACATGATTACATTTGGTCCACCTGGATAATTTCTTTTTTTTTTTTTTTTTTTTTGAGGGCAGTCTCACTGGCCCTTATATGTGGGACCTGAACCGTGGCCGCTGGCTTCCCAAGCCAGCACTTAACCACCGCGCCACTCGGCCGGCCCAGAACTTTTTTTTTTTTGAGGACAGTGTCACTGGCCCTCATCTGTGGGACCCGAACCAGGGCCACTGGTTTCCCAAGCCAGCGATTAACCACCACACCACTGGGCCTGCCCCTGGATAATTTCTCTTTGCCTATCAATAATATAATCATGGGTGTGATAAACATCATAAACATCCACTTTCAAAGGAG
The DNA here is from genome assembly GCA_033961575.1 of Aselliscus stoliczkanus. Classification (NCBI taxonomy): domain Eukaryota; kingdom Metazoa; phylum Chordata; class Mammalia; order Chiroptera; family Hipposideridae; genus Aselliscus; species Aselliscus stoliczkanus. The sequence goes on along the minus strand of CM066737.1, from coordinate 53,648,058 downwards.
AAATTTATTATACACAGGTGAGGGTCATCTGGGGATCATTCTTAGAATTCTGCCTAAAAGGCTATTAAATAACCCCTTCTTTAACATTTTTCTATGAGGCTGGATTTTCTTCATATAGTTTAACTAAAACAACATATTGTAACAGATTGAATGCAAGAGCAAATATGAGAATTTGGCTGCCTTATATTCAGCCAGATATTAAAGATATTGGCAAAAATATAATACAATGTCACTTTTCTTGCTAATTTTTTTTTTGTTTTGGAAAAAGTTATTTTTTAAAATAATTATGTTACTTATTTTAACATGCAATGTGTTTCTCATTGTGATCTAAGTTAAAAAATAGTTTTTAATTTATCAGTTTTCATTTCTAATGTTAAATATCAATAAGTGTAACTAATAAAAATGAAATCATTTTGGAATCTTTAATTATTTTTTACTAATAATTTTTATTTATTTATTTTTAAATATACATACATGTCATTTTAATACTGTGTGACAAAATGTGGAAAGGTGCATAAAATTCATTCTCTTAGATGTACATACAGTTCCATGAATTTTGAAGAATAGTAGAGTTATGCACCAAACATTACAGTCTCAACACCCAAAATAATTCCCTGTGCCAAACCACCATAGTCAACCCCTTCTACCATCCCTGGCAACCACTCATCTGTTCTCCATCCCTATAGTTTTGGCACTTCAAGAATGTCATATAATTGGAATCATACAGTAGCCTTTCTTTTTTTTGAAGATTTTATTGGGGAATTGGGGGAAGGGAACAGCGCTGGGGAATCGGGAAAGGGGAACAGACAAGTTGCTGTCATTTTGTTCTTCAGTCTAGTTGTGGAGGACATTGCTTCACTGGCTCATGTTGGTATTGTGATCATTGTGCTCTTTCTGGCTGAAGCAGATTGATCACTGGCCATGGTAGCTTATGGTAGCCCATTGCATCCTACGCCATTGCCAACGACACATGGCAGCTCAGCTCCAGGTCGAGCTGTTGTTCACCATCTTAGTTGTAGAGGGCACAGTGTCACTGGCCCATGTGGGATCTGAACTGGCAGCCCTACTGCTCAGAGCTTGAGCTCCCAAGCCAACTCTTTTTTTTTTTTTTTTTTAGATTATTGGGGAATTGGAGGAGGGGAATAATGTTGGGGAATTGGAGATGGGGACCAGATGGGTTGCTGTTCTTCAATCTTCGTTGTGGAGGGCGTCAGTCACCATCTGGCTTCTGGTGAGCAGCTCGTGGCCTCTAAGCTCCAGGTGCTGTGTTCAATTTTAGTTGCGGGTGGGCGTAGCTACCATCTCATGTGGGAGTGGAACCAGCAGCCTTGTTGTTAAGAGCACATGCCCTATCCTCTGAGCCATCCTGGCAGCAGCTCAGCTCAAGGTGCCCAGTTCGGTCTTAGTTGCAGGGGGGCATAGCCCACCATCGAACAGGAAATCTTATTGTTACACCAGCTGAGCCATCCTGCCACCTGTTGACAGCTCAGTTCAGGCGCAGCTTCACTGGCCCATGTGGGAATCAAACTGGCGGCCCTGTTTCTCAGAGCTCATGCGCTTAAGCCAACTGTTAACCAACGCACCACTCACGGACCCAGTAGGCAGCATTTTAAATCTGGCTTCCTTTAATCAGCATAATACATTTGAGCTTCATCTATGTAGTTGTCTGTATCTATAGTCTTTTCTTCTTTATTGCTGAGTAGTATTGCTTTGTGCAGGTGTGCTATAGTTTATCCATTCACTAATTGAAGGACATTGGGCTGTTTCCTAAATAACTTTTAAAAGTGTAAAGCGGGGATGGCCGAGTGGCTCAGTTGGTTAAAAGTTGGCTTAGAGTGCGAGCTCTGAGCAACAGGGCCGCCGGTTCGATTCCCACATGGGCCAGTGATGCTGTGCCCAAACTGAGCTGTCGCTGAGTTGCCAACAGGTGGCAGGATGGGTCAGCTGGTGTAATAACAAGACTGCCTGTTCAATGGTGGGCTACACCCACCCGCAACTAAGATTTAACTCTGCAACTTGAGCTGAGCTGCCGCCCAGATGGTTCAGTGCATAGAGCGTGCGCTCTTAACAACAAGGCTGTGGGGTTCGACTCCCGCATGGGATGGTGGCTACGCCCACCCGCAACTAAGATTGAACACAGCACCTTGAGTTTAGAGGCCATGAGCTGCCAACAGGATGCCAGATGGCGACTGGCACCCTCCACAACGAAGACTGAAGAACAACAACTTGGCTGGTCCCCTTCCCCAATTCCCCAACACTGTTCCCCACCTCCAGTTCCCCAATAAAATCTTTACAAAAAAATAGGCTATATACCATTTAAAAAAAATAAAATACATAAAAGTGTAAAGTGGTCCTGAGACCACAAATTTTGTGAGATGATGGTAATGTAGGTATCATGGAAAATTATTAGATGGATGAAAGAGCCGTATTTTGGAAGTAGGATTGAAAGGATTTACACATCAGATGAGATGGGATGTGGAGGGTCGAAGAAAGAGAAAAGAGTGAAATTAAGTCTAACTCAGAGGTTTCTGGCTTAAACAACTGGTTTTTGCAAATGAGGAAAACTGAGGAAGGATTGGTCTTGGTTCCAAAGGAATCAAGGATATAATTTTGGACATTTTGAGTCTGAGATGCTTTTGAGCTATCCAAATGGAGATGTTGGTATAGAGGGGTCTGAATTTCAGAGAAGTCTGGACTGAAAATGACAATTTGGAAGTCATCAGAGTATACAGTGTAATTGGAACCATGAGAGATAAATGAGATGTCTGAGAGTGGGAATGCAGAGTGAAAAGGGAAGATGACCTAGGTCAGGCTCCTGAGAATCACCTATATTTAAGGATCTGGCCGAGGAGGAGAAGTCAATGAAAAACTATCCAGAGAGATAGGAGGAACATGAGGGGAGAGTTGTATCACAGAGGTCAAGAGAAGAAAACATTTCAAGAAGGGCAAAGTTATCGAGGGCATTGAATGCCACAACAGAGGGCAAGGAAGTTAAGGTCTGAAAAGCAGCCACTGGATTTGGTGACATGGGTGTCATTTGTTTATTATTTATTTATTTATTTATTTATTTATTTATTTATTTGAGGGCAGTGTCACTGGCCCTCATATGTGGGACCTGAACCGGCTGGCTTCCCAAGCCAGCGCTCAACCACTGTGCCACTCGGCTGGCCCGACATGGGTGTCATTTGTGACTTTGATGAGAAAGTCTTGGTGGCAATAGAATACTCACATCTCTAATCCTCTCTCTGCTCTAGACCCTAACTCGTTCTCCCATAGCCCTCTCATCCCTGCTCCTTTGTTCCTAGAATCTCTCTTGTTTCTCTTTCTAGACTCCTCTTTTTATAGCACCGTCTCCTCCCTCTCCCTCAAGACCTTGCTTTATATAGACTTCTCTTAGATTTTCTTCCTCAAAGACCCCTCCTCTACCTCTCTTCCTGCTCTCTGTCTTAACCCATCTCTTCCAAGACCCTCATTTTCGTCATTTTATTCTCTCACTGCTCACTCCTCTCCTTAACCAGATGCTGCTTTTCTCAGACTGCTGTTTTTTCCTCCCTCCTTTCAGGGCCTTCTCCATTCCCCAACCTAGCTATGCTCTATGGATCTCAGCGAGGCTCTCAGCAGATTACTGAGGAGCATCCCAGGTTCAACACTTAGGAGTCATAGCCTTTGGCATGATTGCACCAGGATCTGCCAGCTCCAGTCTGTTGGAAACACAGTGTTAGAACCTAGTCCTTGAGTGATTGCCAGTCTGGTAACCACATCCTGCCAACACAGTACCCTCATCCGTCCTGGCACCTACCCCTACGATTCTGCCTTTTCCTATTCTAAATTGCAGAGTCACTGTGAGCTGATAATTCTATCTTGCACTCAGCCAGCAATTTTTTACTTGTCAAAATGCTTTCATATTCATTAGCCCAGCCAAGGGAAGTCAGCTGGGTGAAGCCTGGAGAAAGAAGACATGAAGATTTGCCCCAGTTCACACAGCTGGTTAGAGGATTAGCCTGCTATGCTTCCTACTCCTTCAATCTTGCTTATTTTCCTGCCCAAAGAATCCCCAGGTCTGAGCTCAGACATGGTTTCCCTTTTAGCTTGTCCCAGCTTGCAGAGGGAAGCCTCCTGGGAGCACTGTCAGGGGTCAGTACCCCATTCTCACCTGCAAGACAGTTATGCACCACCTTGGGAAGGACAATGATTTTTGATTTGCCTCATTGAATTAACATTAGGCAACATTCTGCCTGTTTGCTTTGATATTACTTCAAAAATGGAGTAGAGCATCACGATTAAGAATCAAGCTCCAGAGTCGGCCAGGTTTGGTGCCTAGGCCTGGCTCTGCAGCCTCTCAGTGAGAGAATATGCAGAAAACCCTCAGCACAGTGCCTGGCACCTAGAAAGTGTCCAATGAAAAGTGGCCACTAGTCATCATTTTTACATAGGAATCCTTGGGAGGGAGTCAGTGTGGTACACTGGAAAGTTTATTCAACCAGACATCTGGATACCTAGATTCCAGGTCTCACTATTACTGCCCAGCTCGGGATTCTGAGTAAATCATTCATTTCATTTCACTGGGCCTAGGCTTTCTCATCTGGAAATAATAATAGCTGCCCTACTTTTTTTGTTTGTTTGTTTTTGAGGGCAGTGTCACTGGCCCTCATATGTGGGATCCAAACCGAAGCCGCTGGCTTCCCAAGCCAGCGCTTAACCACTGCGCAACTCTGCCCGCATGCCCTAGTTTTGTAATATGTTGTTTTAGCCTTTAAAGTATGCATACCCTTTGTTCTAGCTATTCAATTCCTAGGAATTGTTTGTATTGTGTGTAAAGATTCTAGGTTATAATAGTGAAAAAAATGGAAATAATAAAAATGTGTATTAGTTAATGGTTAAATAAATTATATTCTATATAATAGAATATAATGAAGCCATAAGAAATGACTCAGATTCATTTTTTTTAATTGACATGGAAATAGGATCATGTCAGTGGACCACGTCAATGTCATATCATCACATTATTTAGAAATGATAGAAGGTCACAGAATTGCAAGATATAATGTGATTCAGTTTTGTAAAAATATTTCTATTCATGTCTCTATAGAACATCAAAATGTTAACAATGATTAACATTATACCCCTTGCTGGTAGTATTATCAAGACCTCCATTTTCTTCATATTTTATTTTCTGAATTCCTTACAAAAGCATCTAGTATTTTTTTTTAATCAGAAAAAAAAAGCTTTTTTTTCCATTTGGAGAGGACACCTAGCCTCTGTACTCCACACCACAGACCTTGTGGGAGACTGAAATGACAGAGTATGCTACTCTTTTGTGTGGTACAAAGGGGAGGCCCACGGTTGCCATGGATGTCTCAGTCCCACGTTGTAGGGACCTGCTCTTTGAATCTAACAGTGTCTGAACCTATAATACATGTTTATTGTTGTACCTTGGGGTCAACCTCAGGAGTGGAATAGGGCTGGGGGCTTTGCTGGTGAACAAATATGGGTGGAAGAGTCTGCAGGACTTTAGGCAGTGCAGGGCTGCTTGGGCACTAGCTCACTGGGCTGTGTTTATGAGGCTTACTTCCTGCTGGGCTGTAAGGCTGCTAGCCATGAACACCTAATGGGCATAAGAGACCCCCCTCCTCTCCCTACTCCCAAAGCTGAAATGTTCCAAATTCCTCCTTGGGCCAAACGGCTCTCCCCCAAGTCCTCTCCTGGACGGACTCACAGAGGTCACCACACAAAAGCCCAGCTGGAGTTTTTGACAGGAAAAACACAAAATTCGCCAAACTTTTTAAAAGTAATTCAATCTTCCATAGTCTCCAGGGGTTTAATTCTGATCTGTAATAAGTCTCTGACCTGAGGCTGAGATTTGCAGATGGATTTTGCAAAGCTGCTGCGAACAATTAGAAATCCTTTGTCACCTCAGCCTGGGGCCTCTTGCACCTTGTTCCCCTCCCTCAGGATCCTCTCCTGGGAAGTACATACATCTCCTTCAAGGCTCTCCAAAGGAACTGCTTCGTAAGTGTCTCAATTCTGATTTATTTGATGCCTTTTAAGCTCATTCAGGTGGGCTCTTGGCTTCCTAGTTGCTGTCAATTTGGCCCACCGTACAGCCAGGCTGGGCCACTTTGGGATTCTGAGGCAAGGGCTCTGGAGGGAAAATTCAGGTGAGTCGGCAGTATTTGTTTCCTCAAGGCTACCACAAAGTTTCCAGTCTTTGAAACTACAGCGCCAGAGGAAGCATTCTCCAGATCAGATCATAATCTCTGAATGGTGATTTGAGGGCAAAAGGACTGAATTCAAAAGTATGGGAGGAAAAGAGCTAGTTTACCCCTCTAACTAGGGGGACTAAGGAGGGTCAGAAGGGGTGTTTTGACACCCCTTCACAGCCAGCTCCAGTGCCTGCCTTAGCATAAAATCTCAGGGAGTCAGCAGAAGGCAGATTTTTGAATGAAGTCCTAACGTCTCCCCTTCAAGCCCTTAAATAACTCCTCCGCCAGTCTGCAATTTTGTCATTAGAAATTCCCCTTGGAAGGAAATCCTGCCGTTTGGGACAGCATGGATGAACCTTGAGGGCATTACGCCAAGTGAAATGAGTCAGATGGAGAAAGACAAATGCTATATAGTCTCACTTATATGTGGAATCTAAAACAAACATGAGCTCATATATAGAGAACAGATTGGTGGTTGCCAGCATCAGGGGTGGGGTGGGGGTGGGCGGATGAAATGGGAGAAGGGGGTCAAAAGGTACAAACTGCCAGTTACAAGATAAATAAATCCTGGGGATATAATGTACAGCATGATGACTATAGTAAAGTTTCCATTACAGTAGATCTTAACAGTTCTCATCACCAGAAAAAAGAAAAAAACTTGTAATTATATGGTGATGGATGTTAACTAAACTTTTTGTGGTGATTATTTTGCAATATATACACATATCAAATCATTATGTTGTACATCTAAAACTAATACAATGTTATGTGTCAATTATATATCAATAAAAACAAAAGACATTCCTTCTATGGACTGAGACATTGTTCTCTTCAAGTGTCCTCTTTGAAACAGAGCTGGAACCAAAACATTAACAGCATTTTAGTTGGGGAGATTGTAAGTAATGCCTGTTTCTTAAATGATACAGTTCTGCATTTTCTAGCTTTCTAAAATGAGAGTGCTTTACTTCGATGTTCAAGACAAAATAAAGTTCTTTTTAAAGCAATTAGAAAAATCTCTCAACCCAGTTGTAGTTCTCCAACCTGTCATCAATCAACTGATGCAGAAGGAAAGGTGAACTGCTCCAAGGACAAATTTTTCAGAAAGTGGGGCTTCAAAGAAATGGCTTTACCACTTCCTGGAGCCCTCAGCAGCTGGGTCTCGGGTTCCTGTGAGGGGCTGTGAGATCAAGGGATGGAGAAATGGGGCTGAGTGACAGAAGAGAGCTGTGGCGACCCCATCACCCTTGGGATGCCACATGAGGTCCTTCCTTGAATGTGTGAACCCCACCTGTCTTGTCCCACTCAGTCTTATGAGGGTCCTCCCAAAAAAGGGGTACCATGCACAAGACTCTGGGACTAAAAAATCAAGGGGACTAGCAGGGCAAGAAGGGGTTATTTCAGAAGCTGCTGTCAGTCTTTACCCAGCTAATCTTCTGCAGTTCTAATCCCTCCTATAAGGAAGATTAGGTAAGGATCCTAAATGAAGCCTTCTTGCCCAGCTCTTGGGCCATGGAGCGTTGGTCCTACGCCCAGAAGACAAATTCAGCTGTCAAGGCTTAGAGTTCTCTGCTCCTCCAAAGCAGCCAGGTCTTGACTTCTAGGAGGATCCTTCAAAGAGATGAGTTTCTTTTCGAGCTGCCTGATTCTATTAATAGTTGTTCCATCTTCTATATTTGTCAGGGTGGCTTCCTGTCCCCATTACCTTATTTGAGACTCAAAACTTAGAGATGAGCAAACTAGGGCCTGGAGAAGTTAAAGAACTTCCTCAACAGGTTCCAGGCAGAACCGAGACACAAAGATTTTGGTGTGACATTGACACTACTACCCTTTAGGTCACCCGTATGCTTTGAATACAGTTAACCATTTATTTATTTATTTATTTATTTATTTATTTATTTATTTTTGAGGGCTGTGTCACTGGCCCTCATATGTGGGACCCGAACCGGGGCTGCTGGCTTCCCAAGCCAGCGCTTAACCACTGTGCCACTCGGCCGGCCCAGTTAACCATTTATTGAGGACCTACTATCTGCCACGACCACACTGAAAGGCTGGTATCATCTCCATTTTACAGATGAGGAAACTAAAATGTAAAGAATGGAAGTGACTCTCCCAAGGCCACACAGCTAGAGTGCAGAGGCAAAATCAAATCCTTCTCTGACTCCAAAGCCCAGGTTTTTTTTCCTGCTACACCGCATTGCCTATCTTGAAAACGATTAGCCTTTGCTTCTTCCTTTTGATAAGAATGTGCTAAAGCCAAGCCACACTAATTGGAATTTCCAAGGTCCTTTGATTCTCAGGCTGGAACTCTTTCTTTAAACCCTCTGCCACTCATCACACAAACAAAAACAGAATCTAACCTGACCTACCACCCAACCACTTGCTATGTTGTCCACCTCTACCTTCTTGACCCTGGCTGAAAGCTGACCCCCATTGTGTAATTTCTCCCAAATGAATAAGCTCCAACAACTTGTTCTTTCTCCTGCCCAGCTATACCAAGTCAGACTCTCTAGAGATTATAAACCCCAGTGATGGCATTTTTTTTTTGACTCTGTCTTCCCCCTGCCCCAAAGTACTTCCCTACTTACTCCTATTGGGTCACGACTGGCTCTGGGGAGAAGCCCTCTTCTTGGGGACACTGTTGACTCCCATGGAAAACTCAAGCTGGTCTCTTCTGCCACCATCCCATGAAGGCTGAAGCAGGAGCTGCTCCTCTGGGAGGCAGGAGGTCATCTCCCCCAAAACCTCAAGGTAGCTCACTAATTATCATTGAAAGCACAGATATAGATAGGGAGTACAAATTAAAAGTATTTAATCCAATGGGCCAGCCGAATGGCTCAGTTAGTGAAGAGCTCGCTCAAGAGTGCAAGCTGAGCTCTTAGCAACAGCAGTTCGATGCCAGCCCGAGCTGAGTTGCTGTTAAGCTGCCAACAGGTAGCAGGATGGCTCAGCTAAAAAAAAAAAAAAAAAAAAAAAAAAAGTATTTAATCCAGCCTCCAGCCTGGGTGGGAAGAGGGGTCCAAGGAAGGTTTCAAGAAGATGATGAGTCCTGAAGGGTGACTAGCAATTACCATATTTAGCAGTGTTTAATGAGCTCCCTTGTATAATGTGCCCCCACGTTTTTGGCCCAAATATCCAGGGAAAACAATCTTTCATTTTACTTTTTTTAAAAAGATTTTATTAGGGAATTGGGGGAGGGGAGCAGACAAGTTGCTGTCTTTTTGTTCTTCAGTCTAGTTGCGGAGGACGTTGCTTCACTGGCCCATGTTGGTATCGTCATTGCGCTCTTCCTGGATGAGGCAGATCGGTCGCCAGCCTCTGGATGGTCACTCACCGCGGCTTATTGGCAGCTCATGCTGGCTGCCAGCCGCTCACGCTGGCTGCCGGCCACTCACTGCAGCCTATGGCAGCCCACTGCAGCAGGGGCTGCAGCCTACACCATCGCTGGGGCTCGCACAGCCCAGCTTCAGGTGGAGTTGTTGTTAACTGTGGAGGGCAGTGTCACTGGCCCTCATATGTGGGATCCGAACCGGGGCCACTGGCGTCCCAAACCAGCTCTTAACCAATGTGCCACTCGGCTGGTCCTCATTTTACATTTTTAATTCAAATTTTTGTTTACATTTAGGTACTTGTCTTTTGTATTATAAAAGAATTTTAGCATTTATTTTTAACATATTATGGTATAAGAAATTTTATGTAACAAATAATTACAAAACAGAAGAACAGATACAAGTTACAAGAAATTTTATGTACCGGTAACAAATTTACGATATTTACGCATCATAGAAAGCCAAGAACTCTTAGTTGTTGCAAGTTCATCGTTAGTTCAACAAAACTGGTATCATATTTCAGGGTATTATTTTGCATATGGATATTGTTATTGATTTCTTGAGTTATACTTTTAATTCATAAGCATAAATAAAAGAATTAAAAACATTTATATAGATACAGAATTATTACACTCATGTATAATTTGCATTCTTATTTTTCCCTCACAAATTCGGGCAAAAAAGTGCACATTATATGCAGCAAAATACGGTAGTCAAGCAAATGGTGGATGGTAGAGTAGCATGCTTAAAGCTAGGAGACGGAAAGAAAGGCAAATTCAGGGCCAGCCGAGTGGCGCGGTGGTCAAGCGCTGGCTTAGGAAGCCAGCGGCCCCAGTTCGGTCCCACATATGAGGGCCAGTGACACTGCCCTCAAAAAAAAAACAAGAAAGGCAAATTCAGAGAAGTACATGTGTTCAGGTATGGATGGATTGTGTGTGTGCATGCACACGCACAGGAGGTTATTAGGTTGGAGGCTGGGAAGAAAAGCAGGAGTCGAACAATTGAGGGCTTTCCTGAAAGCAATTAAGAGGTCATGAGGTTTTTTTAAGGATGGCAAAGAGGTGGGGTGGCCCTTATTATTTCATTTCCATTTTAGAAAGATCTTTATCTACTAGATGGTTAATTGATTGCACAGGCAGGGCAGAAGTTGAATTGGAGAGATCAACTTGAGATGCCTATGAGATTTCCAAATAAACAAAGAGATAATAGTTGCATCTAGTTTGAACTAAAGTTTAGGTAATGGAGATGGGAAAAATTGTATTTCTTCAGAATATATTTTACCAGTATATCTGATAAGGCTACAGTACAATTAACTATATGTCAAGAAGAGGCAAGGCATCAGGGATGACCAGCTTGAGTTACTGGATTAGTGATGGTTCTTTTGAAATAGGGAAGACTATGTGAGGAATAGTTTGGGGGGAGAGAGAGAGAAGAGGGCAGATGATTTCAGCTTTCCAAGTATTGAGTTTGAGGTGCCATTAAAATATTCAAGGGGGCCGGCCGAGTGGTGCATTGGCTAAGAGCTGGTTTTGGGATGCCAGCGGCCCCGGTTCAGATCCCACATATGAGGGCCAGTGGCACTGCCTTCTATAGCTAACAACATCTCCACCTGGAGCTGGGCTGTGCGAGCCCCGGTGATGGTGTGGGCTGCAGCCCCTGCTGCAGTGGGCTGCCATAGGCTACAGTGAGAGGCCGGCAGCCAGTGTGCGTAGCTGGCAGCCAGCGTGAGCTGCCAACAACTGCGGTGAGCGACCATCCAGAGGCCGGCAACTGATCTGCCTCATCTGGGAAGAGCGCAATGACGATACCAACATGGGCCAGTGAAGCGACATCCTCCGCAACTAGACTGAAGAACAAAGGACAGCAACTTGTCTGTTCCCCTTCCCCAATTCCCCAGCGCTGTTCCCCTCCCCCAATTCCCCAATAAAATCTTTAAAAAAAAAACAAGGGCCGGCTGAGTGGCTCAGTTGGTTAAGAGTTGGCTTACGGAGCGTGCTCTGAGCAACAGGGCCACCGGTTCGATTCCCACATGGGCCAGTGAAAGCTGTGCCCTAGCTAAGCTGTCGCTGAGCTGCCAACAGGTGGCAGGGTGGCTCAGTTGGTGTAACAACAAGATTGCCTATTCAATGGTGGGCTACGCCCATCCACAACTAAAGATTGAACTCCGCACCTTGAGCTGAGCTGCTGCCAGTATGGCTCAGTGATAGGGTGTGCGCTCTTAACAACAAGGCTGCTGGTTTGACTCCCGCATGGGATGGTGGCTATTCCCACCTGCAACTAAGATTGAACACAGCACCTTGAGCTCGGAGACCACGAGCTGCCCACAGGAAGCCAGATAGCGACTGGCGCCCTCCACAACGAAGGCTGAAGAACAACAACTTGGCTGGTCCCCTTCCCCAATTCCCCAACACTGTTCCCCTTCCCCAATTCCTCAATTACAAAAGAACGTTCAGGTGGGGTCATTCCAAATGCGGTTGAATGTACAAATGTTGAGTTCCGGAGAGAGATCTATGCCAGAGTTATGGATTCAGGAGTCATTGCCATGGAGACAAAATGGATGAGATTACCCACGGATCATGTGAAGAATAAAACGTCTAGAACTTTAGATGAAACCCTGGATGGAATAGTCAGATTTATAGAGTGGGAAGAAGAGGAATTTATAAAGAAGACCTAAGAGAATTATTTTGAGAGGCAGGGAAAACTAGGAATAGTGTTACAGAAAACAAGGGAGAGGACAGTTTTATGAAGGAGAGGGACAAGGTCAGATGACAGAGATAAGATCATTGGATTTTGAACAAGGAAATTGTTTCTAACCTTAGTAAGACTATTTTCAGTGGAGGGCTAATGGCAGAAGCAAGACTGCAGAGGATTGAGCAGTGAGTGGGAGAGGGGAAAAGTAGAGACCTGAATATGAAATGGCTTGTTTAAGAATCTTGGCTGCAAAGAGAAGGTAATAGCTGCAGAGAGAGGAGCATAGCTCAAAAAGAGTGATAAAGATTTGAAGTAGTCACCTGGAGATATTCAGCAGGAGGTAGAAGGACTTCCAAGTAACAGTGAAAGCCCCACTGAGATACACCGTCACGATCAGGCTAGGTAGAATTGTGTCCCATTTAGCAATAAGAAAACTATTACCTGAAAAGGACTTCTGCAGCATCACAGCTGGTAAGTGACAGAGGTCAGATTCAAACTAGATTTTCTTTCCCACCTCGTGTCAAATGTTTATTGGCCCTTGCTCTGCACAGCTTTGTATCAACATTGGCACTGTCATATCCATCACTGATGAATAAATACTATTGACTATCAACCATGTGCCCAATGCTGCAGAGGCACAATAGAAGTTTAATATATGGCTTCCTGTGCTCGCTTCGGCAGCACATATACTAAAATTGGAACGATACAGAGAAGATTAGCATGGCCCCTGCACAAGGATGACACGCAAATTCGTGAAGCGTTCCATATTTTTTTCTCCTATGTTACCAATGTGTGTCGTCTCCTTCTCCCTAAAGTGTACTTAATCTTTGCTTTCTTTGCACAATGTCTTTGGTTGCAAGTCATAAGCCTGAGGCAAATAAAATTCCAGTAATTAAAAAAAAAAATTAAAAAAAAAATATATATGGCTTCCTCCCCAAAATTGTATTGTATTTTGTTGAAGAGACAAAATATTCAACAAATGTATATACACATAAAATGGTGAAACTGTCTCTGTTTCTCTCTCTGTCTCTCTGTTTCCGTCCCTCAGTCTCTCTCTCTCTCTCTCTCTCTCTCTCTCTCTCTCTCTCTCTCTCTCTCTCCCCCTCTCTTTTTTCCTCCTTTCCCCAACACTGGGCATCTCAGGTCCCTTACACTGATGTGTCATTAACTCATTGAAAAAGTCTATATCTTACATCCCTCAAACCTCTTTACCACTTTTATTCCTGCATTAAGAAGACGTTTTTGAATATCGGCTCTGGGTAATGCACTTGAGATGCAGAGATGAATAAGATACAGTCTTTGGTTTCAAGTGGCTCACAGACCAGTGGGGAACAATAAGGATTTAAACAGGAAATTTAAACAGTTTCCTCATCCGTACAATACGAATTTTTGTACCACAGTGTGTCATTGTCATATTAAATACATTAACATGTGTGAAATGGTTATAATGGTCATATAGGAAACACTACATAGTGTTACTATTCTTATTATTATTATTACTATGATGGAGGTAAGTAAACATAAGATACTGTAAGAATATAGAGGAGGGGCACTTCAGCTGAAGTAAGAGACATCTGAACTGAGTCCTAAAAGATGATAAGACACAAAACAGAGGGAGAAACATGCCAGACAGTCTGCACAGAAGGAACATTCTGTACTCAGGTTTGCAAGCACAAGCCAACATGGTCTGACTGAGGAACTGAAAGTAATTTAATTCAGCAGGTGCATAGAGTATGAGGAGGGGAAAGCAAGAGATGAAGCTTGAGAGAGAGGTTATTGAGTACAAACAAGTTTGGACTTTATCCTTTAGGTGGTGGGGAGCCACTGGGATGGGGTTTTTTTGTGTGTTTTTTTAAGGTAGTGTCACTGGCCCTCATATACGGGACCCGAACTGGGGCCTCTGGCTTCCGAAGCCAATGCTTAACCACCGCGCCACTCGGCCAGCCCAACCACTGGGATGTTTCACTTAGAGCAGTGACTTGATCAGATTAAAGTGTTGAAAGATCACCTTAGCGACTGCGTGGAGAATGAATTGGAGGAGTCAAGGCTGGAAGTAAGACCAGTTAGGAAGTCCTTGCTATAGTCCAGGGGAGAGAGGATGATGAAGCTCTGAACTGGGAAAATAGCAGTAGGGATAGAGAGAAGGCTACCATGGATTTGAGGTATAGTTAAGAGGTAGAATTGGTGAGACAGTGACCATAGAGGGTGAAGGATAAGCATGAGAGAGCTGTCAAGAATCACTCCCAGGTGTTCAAGGATTTGACCCCAGATCAGTGATTCCACATTCTGGGCTCATAGCCCCTCTCAGCTGCCTCCTGACATCCTGTCTTCAGGGCTAATCAGATGGTTCCAAAAGGAGTTATCTCCCTATCATTGGAGGTTTGTGAAAAGCTGTAGGAGGACTCCTGGGAATGGATGCTGAAGATGGATAAAAGCTTCCAGACCAGTTTGACCTTTGAGGTCCCACCTACACCCCAAAGGCCCCCACAGGATGTGGTTGGCAGAGTCACATGGGCAGGGCTAGAGACAGAGTTCTAGTTCAGGCCGGCAGACAGATCTGGATTCAGGTCTAGGCTGTGCCTCTTCCTGGCTGTGTGTCCTTCAGGCAAACTGCATAAACTCTCCAAGCCTCAGTTTATCCATCTTTAAAATGGTGATGATAATGCTCTTGTAATGATTAAGTAAAGTATTATATTGAAAGCAAAAAATAAAATAAAATAAAATAAAATAAAAGAATCACTCCCAGGATTTTGGTCCGGAGCAAGAAGGTGAATAGAGAAATCATTCAGTGACCATAGAGAACCCAGTGAAGAACTGTATGGGGAGGGGTGCAATAGGAGAAGTGATGAATTATCTTTTCAATACATAGAATTTGAGGTGCTTCTGAGATTCCCAAGTGGGCATTTGAAATACATAATTGATTGTTCTGTAAGTCTTGAAGCTCAGAAGGAAGGTCTATGCTGCAAATGTAGATTTGGGAATGCCAGTGGATGGATGTGAGATTAAGTCATGGGGTGGCTAAGTGTTAAGAGACAAGAATGTTGACTGAGAAAAGGAAATACTTCTGAGGGCTAGTCACATTTAAGAGGTGGGTAGGGAAAGAGAAATTTTGGAGAAGGCTAAAAATGGAATAGCCAGAATGTGGTGGGTTGAAAGTTAGTGGTCTAGAGGGTCTTGCTGAGGAAGGAGAGAAGATATGCCCTTGAACCTGTGTGTTTTGAACGTTGGCAAGAGTAGGGGCTCCTTGAACACTGCAAAATCCTGGACAGCTCTAAGTTTCCAAAAGATTCACTTAGATATTTGCCCCTTACAAAAAGCCCTCTATTGTAGAACAGCTTCCCTTTTCTCTGTCCACCCAGGGAATTTCTGGGCTCCCTCCAGGCCCTGGAACAATCTTTGCTCCACAGTCCTCCCACATCATCTGAGAGGCCTAGGGCTGGTGGGGGCATCTATTAGGAAAGCAGATGGGAAATGCCTGTGCATGGTAAACATGCAGGAGGCCTTAAGCTAGCCTGTGGAGGGGGATTTGGGTAGGTCTGGAAGGACGTGAACCCACAGGGTATAGACAGAAGACTCTGTTGCCTGGTCAAACCTGCCCTGGAGTAAATTTTCACCATGGGTTGGATGACCCAGGGCTAAACCATTGCCTTCTACCCCCTTGAAGATTCAAGAAGCTTCTAATAACCTGGAGTCCAAAGCTATATCCTAGGACCTGTTCCTTCTGATCCAGTCTCCTGGAGTTTGGCCTCAGTCTGCAATTGAGGGGCCCTCTGGCATTATTGCTGGGTAATGTGTTAAACAGTAGGCCTTGGAGATAGAACTGTGCCAGCCAATAGCTTGATCTGGAGTTAACAGCCACTACAACTGCCGTTATCATACCACCTTCTCGGAAAGCAGCTGCCAGTCTGGCCCCTGGTTTTGTCTGGCTGCCAGCCGAAGGCATTTGCCTACGCAGGAGGTGATGACATTTTGGCTCCACTTTCAAAGTTTTTTTTTTCTTTTTCATGTGTTATTTCTAAAGATAACAAAGGTCAAAAGTCACCCAGCATTTTCTGGTTTCTCATAAGCTTCTGGTCAATATTTAATCTGGTTTATGGATTTTTTTTTTAGGTCTTCTAGATGCCTTCTTGAGCCTTCTTGTGGCTACCCACAGACACTTGTAAGGAGGAGAGAAGTCGGCCTACCAGTGACACTCTGAAATGAGGGAATAGAGGACGGGATCCAAGGAGCAAGAGCTGCAGCCTAAAGACGAGACAGCAGGCCCTGAAGACACTTCTACCGAGAGGTCTGCGATGGCCTCTCTTGGCCTCCAAGTTATAGGCTACATCCTGGGCCTTCTGGGGCTGTTGGGCACCCTGGTTGCCATGCTGCTCCCCAGCTGGCGAACAAGTTCTTATGTCGGCGCCAGTATTGTGACAGCAGTTGGCTTCTCCAAGGGCCTCTGGATGGAGTGTGCTACACACAGCACAGGCATCACCCAGTGTGACATCTACAGCACCCTTTTAGGCCTGCCTGCTGACATCCAGGCTGCCCAAGCCATGATGGTGACATCCAGTGCAATCTCCTCGCTGGCCTGCATTATCTCTGTGGTGGGCATGCGATGCACGGTCTTCTGCCAGGACTCCCACACCAAGGACCGAGTGGCAGTAGTGGGTGGAGTCTTCTTCATCCTTGGAGGCCTCCTGGGCTTCATTCCTGTTGCATGGAATCTTCATGGGATTCTGCGGGACTTCTACTCCCCACTGGTGCCTGACAGCATGAAATTTGAGATCGGAGAGGCTCTTTACTTGGGCATTATTTCCTCCCTGTTCTCCCTCATAGCTGGAATCATCCTCTGCTTTTCCTGCTCACCCCAGGGAAATCGCTCCAACTACTACGATGCCTACCAGGCCCAGCCCCTCGCCACTCGGAGCTCTCCAAGACCTGATCAACCACCCAAAGTGAAGAATGAGTTTAACTCCTACAGCCTGACAGGGTATGTGTGAAGAACCATGGGCCAGAGATGGGGGGTGGCTGGGTCTGTGAAAACCAGTGGACAGCCCCCCCTACTCCCACCCCGCCAGAGCCACAGGTGAGGGACATTGCTATTGCCACTGGATCATGTCAGAAGGTGCTGCTGAGGATAGACTGACTTTGGCCACTGGATCAAGAGAAGGCAGAAATGGGAGCTGCCATGACAGTGTCCAGGTTGAATTGTCAAGATGCTTGCCAAACCAGCCTTTCTGTTTCCTTCACCTTGGTCCAACACCCCATACCCTGAGTTCCTACACCCTCAACTCCAAACCCACCTTCCTACTCTGGGACAGACCCCACAGGCTCCCTTCTGCCCTTTAGTTTACTTGGGAATCCATCCATAAACTCACTAATTATATCCCATTGATTGATGCTTTCTGTGATCAAAGACCCTCCCTCTGACTGAGGTTGGCTCTTAGCTCATTTTTGGAAGATGGCGGAAGGAGAAGTGGTGGCTTTTATGAAAATGGCTCTAACCTCCTTCTCAAACCTCCCTCCAAAGAAACAGATTGGCCAATAATGGGCCCTGGAGGTTCCAATCCACTCTTGTTTTTGTTTTTTTTGTTTTTTGTTTTTTTTTGAGGGCAGTGTCACTAGCCCTCATATGTGGGACCGAACCGGGGCCGCTGGCTTCCGAAGCCAGCGCTTAACCACCACGCTCTTGTTATGTCTCCAAGTGTCCAGACTGGTTCAGAAATAGAGCCATCCCACCTGTACCGAGGGAACAGAGAGCAACTGGATGCAGGATGTGAGGGAGGGAAGGTAGCTGAGGACCCAAAAAGACCAGAACCATTGCCTAGGGCATTTCCTAGAATTCCCTCACACTTGTGGGTTGGAGATGTAGCTCACAATGAGAGGAAAGCACAAGGAAAGATGGGGAAAGCTCCAGGCAGCAGCAGACTGTCTCCACTGAGGAACTGCCTCAGGAACTGCAGCCCTATCTTTCACTGAAGCTCCTGCTTCCCTCTGGGGCCCCTTACCTGGCCTCCTGCTAAACAACAATGCTAAGGGCCCTACACAATTGTTTCCTTAGGAATGGGAAACCATTTTTCTCAAGACAACCCTTAGCTGGCAGATGATAGTGTGGGAGCTGTGGAGGACTGTGAATAATACCACTCCTAGATGCTGCCCAAGAAAGAATACGAATTTTGGTATCTCAGAAGCTGGGTGGACATGTGTGGTGGTTCCAGTAGATATTTCTACTGGGCCGGAGAGAGGCAACCCCCACCACCACAGAGAGTCTTGAAGCCTACCAGCAAATCAGCCCAAAGGCTGAGATCGCGTTCCTGGGGTCCACCCATAGAACACAACAGAGACTGAAAGACTGCAGCACCAGGTGGGACTCCTGTCACCCTTTATATTCTCCTCATCATCCTTCACCAGAAATTCCAGTTGCTAGAAGTCATCCAAGGGCCTTAGCATAGAATAATCAAGCCCAAGGAGCTGATCTGAGTGATAGCTGAGCTGCTGCCTGGGATTTCAGATGAGGTCTGCGAGTATAAAGAATCGTTCCAGGAAGACAGCTCCAAGGTCTGAAAATGTTCCATTTCACCTGGTGTGGGGTGGGGGTGGAGGTCATAAACAAACCAAAGGCATTTTCCCCTCATCAGCCTAAGCATGAGCAACTTCTGATAAACTCTAGTACACCTCCTCAAACCTCAGAGCCAGCAGAAGGGGCCCATTCATTGTCTCTAACATGCCTTGTACATTTCCACTTCTTAGTCTCATTAAGCTGTTCTCCCAAGTTGGAAGGCCCTCTCCCCTTTGCCAAGTCTTCCTCACGCTTGAAGAACTTGCTCAGTACCACCTCCTTCACTGATCCTCCTCTGATCACTCCGTCCTTCTCCCACCCCTCCCTCAATGTACAAATCACTTCTTTAATGCTTTTCATAACTTTTGATGCATAGTTATATTTTCATGTGTTTACATCTGATTTCACAAGTACATTGTAAACTTTTTGAGGGTAGGGGCCATATCTTAGTCCTCTATATATCCTCCAGACTTATAGATAAAGACTATGTGGAAGAGCGCTGGGCACACAGATGATCAATAAACACTTGTTGATTGAGTAACTGTTTTATTCGTTAAAAGGGGGCCCCAGATAAGGTAGGTGTGTTGGAGAGAACTGGGCTAAGGGAAGGGTAGCATGGAAACTGGCCTTTCTTCACCCTGGGTGGATTAACTTTTCTGAAGATATTAAGAAAGCAAGACACCCCTCATCTGCAGAGCAACTTTTACCTTTTCATCATGCCCAGGGTTCCTCCCTTTTCACAACAATTCTTTAATTTAAGTTAGTTACTAAATTTGTTATGTGTTTATTCCTTTCATTCTCTGAATCATCATTGTGAGGAAGGTGAAATACATCTGATAATCTCCATTTGGCAGATGGGGAAACTAAGGCCCACATGTGTAAATAGATTTTCCCAGGGCCATACAACTGGTGTTAGTGTCCCAGTCTCCTGACTCCCAAAATAGGACTCTGCTGATCCAACCATATTCACAGCAAATAGGAAGAGCCTGCCAGAGGTCCCCAACCTGTCAAAGGAAAACAACTTATGGCCAACAAGGAAACACTGGGGACACACGGGCTCTCTTGGTCGCCTGTGAGGGGCATTTGGGAGAGCAGGACTGATTCACTGAGGATACCACCTGGAACTGCCCCTCCTGTTAGGCCAGCCTGGGCCCAGCTAACTGTCCCAACAGGGGAGATGCCGAGCTTACATTTGAAGAAGTTGCAACACCTGAGTTCCAATTCCCCTAACTCTGGAAGTGTGGGAATTTGGGAGGCCAATGAGTTGGTCCTGCTCTAACCTCATTTGGAATGAACCAAGCCTAATTCATAAAGATGTTAACTGTGGCAACACTGACAATAATGGAGCCCTACAATATCCGGGTTACCCAGTGCCCAGACCTAGTGGGTCTCAGCACACAGGAGCCTGTTACAACAGGCACTATTACCATCGCCTTCCTGAAGTGAGCCTTATTTGGTGGGGAGGCTAGGACTCCAGCATCCAAGTCCATTTAGAAGGAGTGGTGGCATGCAGGAATAAGGATACTGAGAGAGGCTCTCTGAACAGAAGTTTAATAAGAGATCATGTAACGGGCCTGGCACCAGGAACCCAAGTGCCCTTGACGGGGGGCCATTGGAGGTTGGAAGATGGGGCTGCCTTGCTGACTGTGCTCTGCTGAGTGGGCAGCAGTCTGGTATGGGATCCAATGATCTACCACCTGGCAACCAAAGCACTTTCAGATCCACCAATTTCACTGCATGCTACAAATACCCCAGTGGAACGGGTCTTTTATAGGAAACAAAATGGAGGCCCAGAGAGGTAAGTTCCCTGAAGTCACAGAGTGTCAGAGTCTGAATATAAGCTTGGAAACCCTTCCCACAGCAACGTGGGTCTGTGATTCTGCTCAGAAGGTGTATGAGCGCCTGTTGCACTTCAGATTCTGCTACTGGAATCTAAGCACCTTTGAGAGAAACAGGGCACAGAGCTTCCCTTCATCCTAGGATGAGGCTGGCCTGGGAGGTCCTCAGTCCTTTTAATCTGGGAAGATCTATGGAAGAAGTTAGAAGTTCACCCTTAACTAGAAAAACTAGGGTAGACCCGACAAAGAGCAACTAGCTGAGCAAGAAAAGCCTTTGACTGGTTTTCCCTTTAGCTCATTGAGCAAGAAAAGCCTTGATCTAAATAATTTCCAAGAAATTTCCTTGAGTCTGGGTCCATATTAAACAGCGTTCAGCTAACCCCATTGCCTTCCATCATAAAGTAATTTAGATTAGCCATAGAGAGAGGGAATAGTGAAGGCCATTGGGTTCATGCTCCAGCCTCATGGCTCTGAACCTTGCACAAGATGTTTCTGCCTCCCTCATTCCTCTGATAAAAGAGTGACTCGTGTTTTCTCCTTCTTGGGGCCCTACTGTCCCACTGTGATTTCATCATTAATGGAGAGGTGGAGGCTGAAACTGGCTTCTTAATGGAAAGGCAAGCTTCAACTTTCTTTTTTTCCATTGTTTTTTTTTTTTTTTTGAGGGCAGTGTCACTGGCCCTCATATGTGGGATCCGAACCGGGGTCACTGGCTTCCCAAGCCAGCGCCCAACCACCACGCCACTTGGCCGGCCCAAGCTCCAACTGGTTAGATACCTTCATCTAACCAGTTAAACAGCCATTTTACCAGATCTTTATCCAGCCAGCCGACACTAACTGCACTCTGTGTGTGTCAGGAAATGTGCTAAAGGTTTTGAGAGCTACAAGGGTGAACAAGGGTAGTTTGTGCCTTGCAGGGGCTGACAGCTGATCTAGAGAAGATAAGACATGCACACCTAAGTGTGGTCCAAGGCATACTATAGTTTGCCTTGTGGTGGTGGTAGGGGACTGCCATAAGTTAGGGGCATCAGAGGGCTGGGTTTTTTTTTTTGTTTTTTTTTAATCTTTTATTTTTTTTTGAGGGCAGTGTCACTGACCCTCATACGTGGGACCCGAACCAGGGCCGCTGGCTTCCCAAGCCAGCGCTTAACCACTGCACCACTCGGCCGGCCCCAGAGGGCTCGTTTAGAAAGGTATGTAGGGTCGGCCGAGTGGTGCAGTGGTTAAGCGCTGGCTTAGGAAGCCAGCGGCCCTGGTTCGGGTCCCACATATGAGGGCCAGTGACACTGCCCTCAAAAATAAATAAATAAATAAATAAATAAATAAATAAATAAATAAATAAAAAGGTATGTAAAGGCCGGCCGAGTGGCTCAGTTGGTTAAGAGCTCGCTCAGGAGCGCGAGCTGAACTCTGAGTAACAGCAGTTCGATGCCCAGCCCGAGCTGAGTTGCCGTTGAGCTGCCAACAGGTGGCAGGATGGCTCAGCTTAAAAAAAAAACAAAAAACCCGTATGTAAGTCCCCTCAAATCCCAGTCCATATGAAATGAGGGTCTGGGACGACTTGAGCTTCTGGGGGAAGGATGACTGAAAGAAACTGCTTTCTCCAGTGCAAAGACAATGGAATATAGAAAAATAGGGTGGAGAACAGTGCTGAGGAGACAGTGAGACACAACTCAGCTAACCCAGAACACCTTTAAATTTGCCTCACAGGACTCCTAAATGTCTCTAAGGAAGAGATGGCCCTGGTGCTCAGCCTCTTTTCCCTCATCTCCTTCTCTGGGGCAGGTCTCCAGAAATTGCTGGTGGCCTTAGAGGCAGTGCTTATCCGGGGAACCTGGGGCCTTTTAGCTCTGGCCCAGAGGGCAAACACAGATGTGGGGCCCAGTGTTAAAGGAAGGCAAATGAGGCCTTGCAGGGTCAACTGTTCCCTCCCACTCAGCCCTGGGCCCATAGATAGAGGATTCTTTCATGCCTTCAGCTGCCCACTCTGGGACATGGAGGCCCCAAGCTGGGAAGTGCTTGTGCTTGTCCTCACCTGACTGAAGCCTGGCCTTCACCCAGCCTGGTCTCCCTGCCCAAGCGGCTCCTAGCTTTGATGAGAAATTGTGTTATCTCAACAGGAGGGGGAAAGCTTCCAACAGGAAATCCAGCAGGTTATCTCTCTTTTGCTTCAAGAGGTGGCTTACTATGTGCGATGTGATCACTGATAAAATATTAACAGGCTGTTTGTTACCAGGCACAGCAATACAGAAGCTGTAATTTGACCACCACCGCCCCCCTCCTCCCTCTTCACAAAACCTGCCCCTTTACTGGGAATTGCAGCTCAGGAATTCCTGGTTAAGTCTTGCCTACAATTCCATGTTCTCCACCTCATTTCTCCACAAGGCAAGCAGGAGTATCTTAGGGCTTGACCAAACAGAAAGTCACCATACAAGGGCAAATCAGCAGGGCCTGCTCTCCTGTCATCCGTGAAGCCCATTCCTCCAGATGGCACCTTCACCACTTCATGAGTCATTTCCTAGGAGGGGTTTGAAAACTTTCTATTTGCAAACATGGCTTGTGGTGATAACATTGAGAAAACTCACATGCTTTCAGATATTAGAAAGTATAAAGGGATTTAGAATTAGATGCCTAATGAGTATGAGTACTGCGGCAGGCAACCCAGCATTTCTGTGGTATCTCCTTTTCTCCAATAGCACTTTTGGCATCTCTGATATTTGACCAAATGCTGTGTGGGTTGCTCAGGAGAAAAGCCAGTCACACCAGAAGTACAAAGAGAAGATGCTCTTTGCAGCCTTTCACTTGGATGTATTTTGGGGATTACCCAATGGGATGCAAGAGGGTGGGTTGGCATCTCCCACAAAAGATACCTGATAATATTGTGAAGAGCTTAATCCCTTGGTTAAAGTAACTGACTGCCTTCATTAAAAAGCAAGCATATTTTATGGGAAGAGAAACACATTCAAAGATTAGCCATCGACACCAGAATTTACACGAGTTTCTCACTTTGGCCCTAAAATGAGCCACAATGAGAGTATGAGTCCAATGATTTTAAAAAACAGAACACTGATTCAGAAATAATGGCCACTGGAATTTGGGGGAACAGGGGATTCCCTGAGTAACACATGCAACCTTCAACTAAATGATTCAGCAGCTTCAGAAATAGAGACAAAGTAGAAACCAAGAAAAAGGCAGGTGAAATGAGAAAGGTGGTGCCATCTTCCCCTTGGCAATTTGAGGCAGCTTGTGTAGTTAATTTTACTCCTCTGAGTGTAATAATAAACCAATATGTTCTCAAGTGTCACTTTCTCACTCCCCAAGAGACTTGCCCAACTCAGCATTCTCAGGGGTGCGGGTGAGGGATGAGGGTAGAGGGGTGGTGCAAAGGAGCCAGTGAGAACACTCAGAGGCAGAGGCCAACAAGTCCAAGACCTCCTGGACTGTAAGAATAGTATCTGGAGGGCTGTTCTGACTATCGGGAAAGCTGCCAAGAGACAGCCCTGAGTGAAAAACCTAGTCAAGAGGAAATGAATTTCCATGTTGTTTGAAGGGATATTCATTACATAAGTGAACTATTTCCTGATCATGAGGTCAGTTAAACATTGTGTAGGATTGTGGAACTTTATTCCTTGGAAATTCTGATTAGTATGGGCTTGCTTTAGCATTGTCTTATCAAAAGCAGGAAGCTTTTCAAGACAGGCAATGCGGTGTAGTGGGACACGAACCTAGGCTTTGGAGTCAGACAAGGATTTGATTTTGCTTCTGCACTCTCTAGCTGTGTGGCCTTGAGTGAGTCACTTCCATTGTTTACATTTCAGTTTCCTCATCTGTAAAATCGGGATGATACCTGCCTCACAGTGTGGTAATGGTAGACAGTAGGTCTTCAACAAATGGTTAACTGTATTCAAAGCACATTGGTGACTTAAAGGGTAGTGTCAACGTCACAGCAAAATCCATGTGTCTTTGAGGAATGTGGGCAGATGACAAAGTATATTTTCTAGCACAGATCTGAAATCTACATTGGCAAGGGGATATTCATTCCCAAGTCAAAATTTCTCAATATTGTTTCCAAAAGTCTGAATACTTTGAACACCTTAAATAGGCTTCTATTTGTCAGATTCCATTAACAGAAGCCAGTGAAAAAGCAGGGCTTAAGAGGGTGGATAGGGGGCCAGCTGAGTGGCTCAGTTGGTTAAGCGTTGGCTTAGAGCACGTGCTCTGAGCAACAGGGCTGCCGGTTCCATTCCCACATGGGCCAGTGAACACTGTGCCCTAGCTGAGCTGTCGCTGGGCTGCTGACAGGTGGCAGGATGGCTCAGCTGGTGTAAGAACAAGATTGCCTGTTCGATGGTTGGCTACGCCTGTCCGCAACTCAAGTTTGAACTCGGTACCTTGAGCTGAGCTGCTGCCAGGATGGCTCAGTGGATAGGGTACGCACTCTTAACAACAAGGCTGCTGGTTCGACTCCCACATGGGATGGTGGCTATGCCCACCCACAACTAAGATTGAACTCAGCACCTTGAGCTTAGAGGCCACAAGCTGCTGACGGGAAGCCAGATGGTGACTGGCACCCTCCACAATGAAGATTGAAGAACAACAACTTGGCTGGTCCCTTTCCCCAGTTACCCAACACTGTTCCCCTCCCCCACTTCCCCAATAAAATCTTTTTTAAAAAAAGAAAAAAAGATCAACTAAAAAGAAACACTAGGCCACTCCAGCTCACACTGATTGTCCCCATAACCCGTTGCCCTTATTGAGTCCTTCATTTTCAGAGTTTAATGTCCAGGATTATATACCTCACTCACACTGTGTGTATCCAACTTTTCCTATGAAAGAGGCAGTTTTAGGGTCTGGAGGGAAACAGAAATATGAACAAAGCACAGTTCCCACCACTAACAATTACTTATTGATTACATATTATATACCAAGTGCTAGGATAAGCTCTGGGATAGTGACTGGCAAAAACATGCATGGCTGGCCCTTCCCCTCATGTAACTTATTTGTGAAAGAGGCAGAGACCACGTGTGTGTGTTCACCGCTGTGTATCACACAGCACATAGTAGGTATCCAATAAATATTTGCTGAATTAAAGTAAACAGCCAAATATATAATTGCAAATTGTGAGAAGTGCTATGAATTCAACACAGCAGGAAGTAGTGATGGAAAAGGGTAGATAAGAGAAAAAAGGTTGCCTGGAAGGCCTGAGAAAGTTGACGCTTACACTAAGCCCTAAAGGATGAGGAATAGCCAGCCATACCAAGACTGGAGATACAAGTATTACAGGAAAGGGAACAGTATGGATAGACTCTGCGGTAAGTCAGAGCCTGACATATTTCAGTGGGAAGACCAGTGAGTCAGGGGAAAAGTGGGATATGATGAAGTTACAGGAATCAAAGGAGGAAGAGTAGGCAGGGGTCTTGGAGGATATTGAGGGGAGTATTGGTTTTATTCTAAGAACAATGAGAAGTAACTGAAGGGCTTTAAGCAGTGAGTCACGTGATCTGACTTATATTTTTGTAAAAAAATCACTCTGGCTGTAGTGATAAGACAATTGTGGAAACAAGAATGAAAGCAAGGATAGGATGCCAGTTAGGAGTTGCAGTTATCTATAAGAGATGATGGTGGTTTAGACTAAGGTAACTGTGGTAAAAGTGAGTGAAGTTGATACACTTTGGAGGTAGACTTGACAGACTGGATATGGGGGAACTAGAGAAGAGGAAAATTAAAGATGAATTGCAGGTTTCTGGCTTATGCGACTGGGTGGGTGGGTGGAGGTGCCCTTTTTTAAATGAGGCAAGTTGAGGGAAGTAACAGTCCTAGGGTACGTGTCACTGTTGATTTTGAACATGTTTTCTTTCAAATGCCTGTGAGACGTGTAAGGTCCAAATGTCAAGGAGGCAGCTGAGGATTTGAATTGGAGCTTTCTAACAGGGAAGGCCGGACACACAAGTTGGTAGTTAAGTGCCTTATAAGTGATGCGAAACTTACACGCTCAAAGAAAATGTCACGTCTGGCTGGGTTACTCAGAGGAATTTTCAGGAGAAAAAGCTGACATTTAAGCCAAAGGAAAAATGATAAGGGAGAACGTTTGAGGCAGAGGGAATGGAGTAGCAAAGGCAGAGATGGTGAAAACCTCAAGGTTCAGAAACTAATAGTTCATTTTGGATGATGTGGTTTGTGTGTGAAATGTGGGAAGATGAGTCTTGCGAGCAAGTTTGAAGCCAGATGGGAGTTTGTATTGCACTCGGTGGATAACGGGAGCACTAGCAAGCCTTTGAGCAAAGGTATAACCTGGTGAGATCACTAAAAGCAATTTAGTGAGTACGATGGACTGAAGGAGTGAGAACAGGAGACAACAGAGGCCAGTTAAGAATCTGATTACCAAGGTATGAGGTAATAACCACCTAAATGTTAATTGTGGAAGTGGAAAGTTAAAGGGCAAACGTGAGAGACATCTGATAGAATTATGATTATGTTAAGCTAACAGGATAGCCAGGAAGGAGAGCCCACTTTTTCTTCTGAATATCTTTTGCCTCCACAATTGGATCATAAGCTCTGGTAAAGCTGGTTGACACTTTTCAATCTCTCCACTGTGGCATGTAACATTAGTCAAAACGGATCTCATCTGGTACGGTTTCATAGGTAACAAAGGTAGCTCTAGTATTGTAGTAAATGGATGCGCACAGGTAACTGTTACTGGAAAAAGCAATATGGGGTTGGGACTAGGAAATGAGCCGGGAATAAGCACTGGTAAAGATGAGTTACAATTTTCTACCTTTCTCTTTTTTTTATTTATTTTTTATTTATTTTTTTATTTTTTGAGGGCAGTGTCACTGGCCCTCATATGTGGGACCGAACCAGGGCCGCTGGCTTCCCAAGCCAGTGCTTAACCACCGCGCCACTTGGCCGGCTCTCTTTTTTTTTTTTAAGATTTTATTGGGGATTGGAGGGAGGGGAATAGCGTTGGGTAATCGGGGAAGGGGAACAGACAAGTTGCTGTCTTTTTGTTCTTCAGTCTGGTTGCGGAGGACATTGCGTCATTGGCCCATGTTGGTATTGTCATTGCGCTCTTCCCGGGTGAGGCAGATCGGTCATCGGCCTCTGGATGGTCGCTCACGGCGGCTATTGGCAGCTCACGCTGGCTGCCAGGCACTCACTGTAGCCTATGGCAGCCCACTGCAGCAGGGGCTGCAGCCTATACTGTCGCTGGGGCTTGCACAGCCCAGCTCCAGATGGAGCCGTTGTTAGCTGTAGAGGGCAGTGTCACTGGCCTTCATATGAGGGATCCAAACTGGGGCCGTTTGCGTCCCAAGCCAGCTCTTAACCAATGTGCCATTCAGCCAGTCCTTCCTTTTCTCTTTGTAAAGCCTATACTCCTTTCCACTCTGCCCCTCGTTACCTACATCCCTCCTCTCTCTCTCTCTCTCACACACACTGAACCTTCAATACTCTGAATTTTTTCCTACAACCACATTCTCATCAATATTGTCCTTATCTGTGCCAAGCCCCACCATTTCACAGCCCCCATCTGAACAAGTATCACTGAGAATGTACGAATGTGTTTCCTCCCTTCTCTAATATTTAGACAACTGGGGCCCTTACTATCACAGCCCAAAGATCTGACATGAGAAATAATCCCAAGGCAGGTTACAGCTACAGTGAGGTGAAGGTAAGGGGGCAAGGGACACCTTTAAGAACCCATTCCAGTGGTGAAGCCTGGCTCTGGTCTCCCCCATTCCTTGCAGTCTCACTGGAATATCTATCATGGGCCTCCTTTCAAAGGACGTAAAATAAGTTTGGGAGAGTCTTCTGAAGTAACTCTGCAGAGGAGAAACGGAAAACACCTCCAAAACATTTCCCTGGACTAGCTAATCATTTTGCAATTGTTTGATATCACCTCCCTTTTATTATTTTTCCTTTATGTTTTTTCACTGTCCTTATGTTTTTACATGTTCACTGCTCAACATCTTTTGAAGAGTACCGGGAACTCTTTGGAGCATGTGCTATATAAATACAATAAAGCAATGAATAAACAAAATATCTACACTTTTACAAGAGTGTAAGTTTTACTGTTTCTGATATGAGATCTACCCCTCACTCAGCACTAGCCTGAAGAGTAGGTAGGTGGTGAATTCTGAGGGAAATCAAATACAACACCCTGCTATAAAATAGCTTCCTTACTACCTGAAATCCCAGTTTGGTGATACATATCTTTTGAATTTGAGCCTTGAAGATTTCTTTTTCAAGAATTCCTTATTAAAATGCGAACACCACAGCGGGAGGTGGGTAGATGGGTCACCATCAAACCTTAGTTTCCTTTCCATTATTCCTACCAGACACATTTTTCACATTTCAGCTTTTTCTGTGCCTTTGTTCTTCCAGACGTAATGCTAAATGTAAATTATAAACATAAAATTAACATTATTTTCACTCACACTCTTGTTTGATATCTAAATCCAAGCCTACTCATTCTTTTTAAAAAACAATTTTTTTCCAACATAACAACAACAGGTTTATTATAGAAAACTTGAAAAAGGCAAGAAGGCAGCAAGAAGAAAAAGTATCAACCATACTTCTCCCACCTAAACAACAACTACTGTTAAGTGTGGTCATACTTGTTCTTTTAACAAACCGTAGTTTAGGTCCCAATTTTGATGTGATGCTCTCCTCGAACGTCCTCCCTGAGAATTCCCCATCATGTTTGCACAAATCATTTAACTTGATGTGTGTGTCTTGTGTTTCCAACTAGATTGTTAGATCCTTGGTGGCTGAAACCATGACCTATACTTCTTAATTTATCCTCAAGCACCTAGTACATTGGACCCAATATTTGCTGACTGATTTAACCTAAATGAATACAAACCATTTTAGAAAGGATATAAAATAGGCCAATTATCTAAGTCATGAAACTTAAAGCTCTCAAGGTCACTTGGTTTGGTGACTATTGCTTTCCTGTGCCTGAAACTCTTGAAAGCCTACTGAACTAGCCTCTCTCTTCACAGCAAACTGAATAAGAAGCAGACTGATTAAGAACCAGGATTTACTCAAAGATTCTCTATATAAGGCATAAAGGTGAGAGGGAGACAACAAGAGAGAGAAGTGGGGGAGGGAGGGAGGGAGGAAAGCAGAGAAAAGAGAACAGAAGGGTAGAGAAGGGCATATATAGTCTAGTGCTCAATCCAGTATGTGATTTGCCTCCAGCACCGTATACAGGATCCCATCCACTTGTTCTGAGTCAAACCCGATCTCACGAAGCTCCAAGTGAGGGAGGACAGAAGTAAGGAGATAGCTGACGTGGACACGCAGCCGCGTAAGCTTTGCCAAAGCCCTGTATGATGGAGTGAGGGGGCAGGAGAAGAGATGACATGGAGTCATTAGCCAACAGACAAAAAATGAAGCTCCTTAAAAATGGGCCTATTTCTCAACAACTATGTTGCCATTAGCTACAAAGAAAGAAGAAAGTGCAAAACCACCAAGCACAGGGAGGCTGGCTGTAGCTCTCTAAGAAGTAATTCCTCAATTCTTGGTGGCCTATGTATTGATTAAGGCTTCCTCCCTTATCTGTGACCACTAACTGGGGTCCTAACAGATGCTTCCCATTAGCACTCACAAGCTGGTAACTAAACCCTAGGAATTAACCTTTCTAGGTCATCTCCCTCTGGGGTCCGGTAGGAGACCTGAGCCTTCTGCAGCACTTCCAGGTGAGTCTCTGTCTCCTTCAGTTTCTCTTTTAGTTCTTGCTTTTCCTCTTTGGTTCTTTCCAGCTCAGCTTTCAGAATCTGGAATTCAGCTTGGCGATAGCCCATGTGTTTCTTGCTCCAATACAAGCCTTCCGTCTCCTGGGTACTGTAGGTCACCAATTCATGCTGGACTTTCTTGAATTCAGAATGCCAGTGATTTCTCTCCTGTTCCAGCTCCTCCACCTGCAATCCAAGAAACAGAAATTCCATGATCCCACATGCTACAAGAGTGCCAGAAATTGTCCCTAGTTTCACAGTGATTCCTCTGCACATACTACTCTGCTTATGGAACTTTTCAATCCTCAAATACGGGTGGGAAGCCCATTAGGGTGCACCCAATTGACATGTATCACAGAATGATTCCATGGGTTATTGTGTTTAAAGGCCTCAGGACAGGAAATCATCAAAGCTCCAACTCCCTGGTCCCTTGCTTACAAGGATCTCTTATCCCTAGTGGTAAGAAGCAGCCCTAACCTTTTGCTGGAATAAATTCCTTTCAGCCAGAACACGTTCCAATTTTTCTGTGGTTCTTTTCAGCTCTTCCAGCTCTCTCTGGCTCTTCATCTTTGGCGTATTACGACCTCCATTCTCCTCACAACCTCTTCCTTTCTCCCCAGCGGCTGCAGCAGGGGTTGCAGCAGAGGCTGCAGAATAAGGCACTGGGTTCCAGGATTCAACTGCTTTTCTTCTCTCAGCAAGCTCCTCTCGGTTAAAAGGGATCAGCTGGATGGGAGCTCCTGAATCTTGTACACCTTTTGCAACACCAACAACAGCTACAAAAGGTCCCTTGTTTACTTCTTCCTTGTTTATGTTTCTGCTGCCTCTGTTAGATTCCTCTGCTACCAATCTTGGCATCTGATCTAATTCTTCAGGGAGCAGGGACCCCTGGTGTTGTTCTTGGGCTCCTGAATACAGAACTGAAACCTCCCTAGTTTGACTGGTATGCTTGCTTGCTTCTGGGTATTCTGGAGAAAGGTATGGAGGTGTGCTTCTCTCGGAACTGGATTTATCATGGCTGTTTTCCCCTTCTGGGTAAGCAATAGCTGCCTCTACCCTCCTGTAAGACCCAGGCATGGAGTATTCTAGAGGAGGTGTTGTCATCTCATTCTGGAGCCTTCTTCGTTTCTCCACAGGTTCCTCACCTAGAATCCATTTGTACTTACTGTAAGAAGAAGAGGAAATTGAGTTTTAACCTGTCAAAATATAGGCTAAGTGTATTCTTATCCTATGGAACCTCTTCAAATTCCCCATATTAAAGCTTACTCTAGCTGTAATCCGCAGTTCATCAGGTTAACAACACAACTTCATCCCCAAACTCCAACCCCTTCACTTATGAAATTTGCGGAGATAGCAACTGGTCTTAAGGTAGAGATGAAACTAAAAGGTATGAAGAGTCAGTATCTGTATAAAACAGGACCAGGTTGACCTTGGTAAGAATTCTGAAAATAGGATTGAAATCAGCCTGACTTAGAAGTTTCTGAAAAGGAGAAAAACAAAAAAAAAGGACATGCAAAATCCCCTAATACAAGAACGGGAAAAAAGAGGTCATAAAAAGCCTAGTGGAGTATGTGGGGAAGAACAGAGCCAGCTCGTTAATTTTAGAGTGTCACAGAAACCTTCCAAGACTTATGCACATTTTTTTATATTGCAATGAATACCATAAAATTTGCCAGCAAAGAGGATTGTGGCTACTGCCCATTATTCACTCATAAAAGTTAATTAAAACACAGGGCCCTGGGGCCGGCCGAGTGGCGCGGTGGTTAAGAGCTGGCTTGGGAAGCCAGCGGCCCCGGTTTGAGTCCCACATATGAAGAGCCAGTGACACTGCCCTCAAAAACAAAACAAAACAAAACAAAAACACACACACACAGGGGCCCTGGTCATAAACAAAGAAACCGAAAGAGGCAATTCAAGTCATTTCCCCCTTATGGCAAAAGAACGCCCCTCTGTTAGGGTAAACAGGCACACCTTCAGGTTTTCAGAAAAGCCCAGGATGGTGACTTCAATCGCCTTCCATTTCTGGCTGCTACCATGTTTCCCCCAAAATAAGACCAGGTCTTATATTAATTTTTGCTCCAACAATTTACATTTATTCATGTACAAAAATCTACATTTATTCAAACAGTCATGTCTGGCTGACGATCTTACTGAGGCTTATGTTTGGGGTCGGGCTTATGAGCATCCTGAAAAATCATGCTAGGGCTTATTTTCAAGTTAGGTCTTATTTTCAGGGAAACACGGTATATGCACAAAAAGTTGAAGGAAGAAACAAAACAACCGGCGCCAGTGAAATCCATAGCAATTTTATATCATGAGGCAGGACAGGAGCCATTTTAATCCTTATAACTATTCTGCAATCTCAAGAAATGTCAAGATAAAAATCATCTTTCAAATTTTCAATGGTTAAGAGTCAGGCTTATTAGTGGACAACTCACAGTATTTCAAGGCTGCCTGTATTACTCTGCAATTTCTGAGAACATCTGTAAGACATCTCATAACCTTAGCTTATGATGCCCTGAATATTCTTCAAAAATAGTGTTCACCCAAAAATAAAACTGGTCTGCCATCTAAACAGATCTTGTGTCATCTTTAGGGGGAAAGCAAAAGGACTTAGGGGCTATGTAAGAACAAATGTACCCATCTTTAAACATGTGTAAGGGCCACTGCAGATGGTCCATTTAGCTGTGGTACTGAGGAAGATAGTAAATCAGTTTGAGCATAAAGAAAGGGTAAATGATACTAAACAGCAACAACAAAGTTTTATGAAAAGCAATGAATGCCAAATTATCTGCCGTCTCTTCATTTTCCCACCTCTAAGGGTTCTGTCCTTAATTCTCTTCTCTCCCTACATTTCTTTTTCATTGGTAATCTCATGCAACCTCTTGGCTATAACCTCTGGGGAGTAACTTCCCATTCCCTCAGCCCTGAACTCGAGTACTGAATTTCTAACCACCTGTCACACGTTTCTTTCTGGAAGTCCCATTGGTATCACACTATGTATAAAACTCACCTTTTATTATTTTTACCTTCAAACCTATCTTCCTCTCCTGTTTCCTATTTGTGCTATGACACCACTAAACTCTCAGTGATTTTGTATAGTTCTACCACCATCAATACTCAAGTTCAAGCTCTCATTATCTCTCGTGGACTATTGGGAGTGGCTTCCTCCAGTCTTCCCTTCTCTCACATCCCATCACCCACTGCCAAGTTAATCTTCCTAAGGCATTGCTCTAATTATATCACTCCCCTATTTGAAATCTTTATTTATTGCTCGCATGTCTAAGTCCAGCTCAAATGGTACTTAATTATTACAGCACTTTAGCCTTCTCTAATAATATGTATCACTTTCCAACTTGTGTATCTGTGTGTGCAAGTGTGCATACGTGTGTTTCACAGGTTCTAAACTCAAGTATGAGCTTCTTGACAGAAGGGATCTTAGCTAACTGTGCTTAGGGATGAGGGAACAAAAACCATTCACATGAAGAGCCAATCAAAAAGATACTATCGGCTGCTACTGCTGTTGCGGCGGCTGCTTCTGCTGCTGCTTCTTCCCTGCTCCTTTTGACCGCTTCTTCCCTTTGAGCTTCGCCTTTGCGTGTGGCCCACTCCACACTCTTTGGAATGTAACTTCTAGTAATGGGCCCTTGAGCCATCCTCCAGTACTCAGGTCTACTTTTACTTCTAAATGTACTATCTTTTCTAATAAACTACTTATTCTGCTGCTTTACTCTGGTATCTCGCTCAACTCTTAGCTCGAGCTGCCAAGGACCTGGACTCTGCGCCGAGAAAGGCCCACTCTCCGACAACATATTTGGCAAGCCAGCCAGGAGGTAAACACAATAGGGGAACCCCAAAACCTCTTGCTCCTTCTCCTGTGACCTCTTTCGTTTGCTGTCCTTTGCAGGCACGGGTCGGACAGTCAGTTGGCTGCTAGGGCGTCCGCCGCTTGAAGCCTCCCATGTTAGGGTAACCCGGGAACAAGTCATTTAGGACTTGCCGGGCACAAGAAAAATCCAAGCACCAGTCAGGTCTGTGTTTGCATGGCATAATGTCTCGCTGGAGACTTGATTTTACATCTCTGTTTTTTTCTTTTCTCATCACCTCACTGTATTTCTCTGGGCACTCTAGCCGGCCTCCCTCCTCTGTCCAGGTATCTCGCCTGCCTCCTCTCCAGGGATGGGGGTGGGGTGTAACCACAGGGTACATTTCCACAGGCTGCCTGAACCGGCTCCAGGAAGGCTGGAAAGGCCGGTGGGGAGGGTGGCTCACAGTGGGGTCCAGCTGCTCCCTGCTTCCCCTGGGGGAGGGAGCAGGGGACGAGACCATCCCCTCACAACAACAGCGCTCCCTCAATTCAGGGACCAAGATAGTAAACCATGGGCGCGCTCTTCCCCGCACCCAGTTCAGCATTGTGACAGCAGCCGAGATGCGGGGCCATAAAAATGTGGCTCCGGAGCACTGGGCTGCTGCATCCCCTTTTCGGCCAAACCTCTGCAAGCAGTGCCCATGCTTTTTCCCTTTTGCCTAACCCCCATAGTCTCCTCAACTCAGAGGATCTCCACAAACCTCTTTCTATTTAGGGTCATTATAGGCTTTCTTTGCTCACCTACAAATTTTGGAGCGGGACCTGAAAATTTTTGAGTCTTCCCCATTCCCTTTGTTTCAAGCCTCCCTCTTTCGGCCACTCAGAGTTAAGCCTTAACTGGCAGGACACAAAGAACTGAACAGTCCACCCAGGGATACATAGTCTAAGGAAGAGTCCTGTGTCTAAGTCAAAAGTGGTACCGGTACCCACCTAAGGGCCAGAGACGTCTGGCATCTGAGTTAGGATCTCTCTCAGGAGGACGCTCTGGAAGATCCCGAGGACTAACTACCTCTCATGGAGGGACGGCTCCCAGGGGAGTTTTGTCCTTAGTGCTGCGAACTCTCTCAGGCTCTAGGAGCCATCAACTTCAATCCCGTGGACTCTCCACTCGGTTACATCCTTAACCACTGGGACAAATTTGATCCCGATAATCTAAAAAAGGAACGCCTCATCTTTTTTTGCAATGAGGCTTGGCCCCAATACAAACTAGGGGACCAAAAAGGTTGGCCAATTAATGGAAGCTCTAACTATGATACTATCTTACAGTTAGATCTATTATGCAAAGGGAAAGGGAAATGGTCAGAAGTCCCATATGTTCAAGCCTTTATGGCCCTCCATCGAAACCAGAAACAAAACTTAGACCTTATTGATGACCCCCTACTCAAGTCTCAGGCTCCTTTAATCCCTCAGAAGGAATCACATCCTCCACCATATTCATCATCTTCTCCTAGTGCTCCCCCTGAGGCCCCTAAGGCTATCCTTAGCTCTCCTCACACCAGGAGTGGGACACTTTACTCTAAAATCCCACCATTTACCTCTGCTCTCTTTCCCCTTAAATGGCTGGAGCGGAGGGTACA
Source organism: Aselliscus stoliczkanus (assembly GCA_033961575.1). Classification (NCBI taxonomy): domain Eukaryota; kingdom Metazoa; phylum Chordata; class Mammalia; order Chiroptera; family Hipposideridae; genus Aselliscus; species Aselliscus stoliczkanus. The sequence goes on along the minus strand of CM066737.1, from coordinate 53,612,274 downwards.
GTAAGGGTTCAAGTCCCTTCTCAATAATAGATATTCAACAATGTAAGGAAAAACTAGGGAAATATTCTGAAAACCCTGATAACTTTGCAGATGGGTTTCAAACTTTAACTTTGGCTTATGATCTCTCATGGAGGGACGTTCAGTTTATCTTAGCCACTTGCTGTACTGCTATTGAAAGAGATCGTATCTTAGAAGCAGCCCACAGACAGGCAGATGAGGCATTTGCCAGAAACCCACAAGGCAATGCCTGGGGTCTGACGCAGTACCTTTTGCTGATCCTAACTGGAACTATAATACTGCAGAAGGGATGACCAGATGTGCCAGGTTCCTAGAAGCCCTCACTGGGGGCATGAAAAAAGGAATCCAAAAGCCTGTAAATTATGATAAGCTTAGAGAAATAACCCAAGGAAAGGATGAGAACCCAGCTAACTTTTATAGCTGACTAGAAGAGACTCTGAGGAAATATACCAACCTAGACCCTGTTTCCAGAGAGGGATAGTCTTTTTAGGACAATATTTCATTAGCCAATCAGCCCCTGACATTAGGTGTAAGCTTCAGAAGCTACAGTTGGGGCCACAGGCTAATAGAAGCCAGCTATTGGACACGGCCTTCATGGTCTACAACAATCGGGATCTCGAGGAGAGAAAAAGAGAACAGAGTAAAGAAAAACGACAAGCTAGGATTATGGCAGTCATGATTGGCACAGCCCTTGTTACCCAAGAAATGTCTAGAGACCCAACACGAGGGTCTAAGGAAAAGGGTTCCTGCTTTAAATGCAAGAAGACTGGACATTGGGCAAAGGAGTGTACCAAGCTGCCCCCAGGCCCCTGTCAACTATGCCAAGGCACAGATGCAGACCCCTGGCACTGGAGAGTAGACTGCCCGCGTTCTCAGAGAGGAAGGTGGTCAGGCAACACTCTGGTAACACATCAGGGGGAACTAAGTGATTGAAGAGGCCCAGGGCTACCTTCACCCTTCCTTGTCCAGAAATGTCATCTTCATGAACGAGGAACCCAGGGTAACTCTGGATATCATGGGTAAGCAAATTCAGTTTCGTTTAGATACAGGGGCTACTTACTCTGTTCTCCCTGCGTTTGCAGGAAAACCCTCCACGAGAACTACGATTGTGATAGGGGTGGAAGGACAACAAAAGCTTAGAAACTTCACCCCACCACTAACCTTCCAATTTGAAGAAACCTTAGATGGAACAACTTTAGGCAGGCCAAGCTGTTTAAGAGCTGTAGCTGCAACAGCCCTATTAGTAAAAGAGGCCACCAAAATTACTCTAGGACAGCGACTAGAAGTACTAACCCTCCATCAGGTCAGGTCCATCCTAGAGATCAAGAGACATCTATGGATGACAGGTGAACGCCTGACAAGGTACCAGGCTATCCTCATAGACAATCCTGAGATTATTTTAAAAATATGCAATACCTTAAATCCAGCCTCCTTAATGCCAACTGAGACAGAGGTTGAATATTCACGTAAACAAATAATTTCCCAAACTTATGCCACAGAGCTGACTTAAGAGACCAACCACTTCCTAACCCTGAAGAGGAATGGTACACTATTGGGAGCAGTTATATGCTAAATGGAGAAAGAAAAGCTGGGTATGCAGTAGTCAGTAAAAGCCAAATAACTGAGGCTCAACCTTTGCCTCCGGACACCTCTGCTCAAAAGGCAGAGATTATAGCCCTTACCCGAGCATTAAGCCTCGGAAAAGACAAAAGGCTAAATATATATATATATATATATATATATATATACTGATTTCAAATATGCTTTCCTTGTACTACATGCACATGCAGCTATTTGGAAGGAAAGAGGGCTATTGACAGTAAAACGTTCACCAGTAAAACATGGACCAGAGATCCTTCAGCTTTTGGAGGCAGTTAACCTACCTAAGGAAGTAGCAGTTATACATTGCAAGAGACACCAGAAAGAAAACTCTCCTGTTGCAGAGGGAAATAAAAAGGCTGATAAAGAAGCGAAGTCAGCAGCCTTGAAAACTCTCTCCTCCACATCCCTTGCTTTGTTCCCATATCAAGGGGAATCAATAGATCCTATGTATTCCCCAGAAGAAGAACGAAAGGTTAAAAATAATACAGGACAAAAACAGGGATCTTGGTAGCTCATGGAAAATAAGTTCTTACTTCCACAGTCTGTACGGTGGAAGGCCATTAAAGCTCTACATGATGCCTTCCGTGTAGGGAGAGATGCCACCCTGGCCCTAGTCAGCCGGATGTTTACAGGACAGGGGCTAGCCCAGATGGTCAGGCTAGTCTGTAGGGCCTGCCCTCTTTGTGCCTACAATAATCCAGGACCTAAAATGCCATCTTTATTAGAACCAGTCCAACGGAGAGGCTCATATCCAGGAGAGGACTGGCAAGTAGATTTTACCCATATGCCCACATGTAAGGGATTTAAGTATTTACTAGTGCTAATAGACAGTTTCACGGGATGGACAGAGGCATGTCCAACCAGAACTGAAAAAGCTACACAAGTAATAAAATTCCTCCTTAATAAGATTATCTCCAGGTTTGGACTGTCCAGCAGCATCCAGAGTGACTACAGACCTTCTTTTACTTCTCACATAACACAAGGAGTATCCAAGGCCTTGGGGATAAGGTAATATTTACACTCTGCATGGAGACCCCAATCATCAGGTAAAAGTAGAAAGAACTAATCAAACCTTAAAACGTACTTTGGGAAAACTATGCCAGGAAACTTCTGGGACCTGGATTTCTATGTTACCCACTGCCCTCATGAGAATAAGAAACACCCCCAAAACAAAAATTAACTTAAGCCCTTATGAGATGCTGTATGGCAGGCCATTTCTTTCTGGAGACATGCTCAGCGACCCTGAGACAGCCAACCTTATAAACTATTTTACTAATCTAGGCCAATTCCAAATAGATTTACGGGAATATGGAAATAATATACTTCCTATGCCTGGTTCAAATGCACATCTATCAAAATTCAGCCAGGTGATCAGATCCTTATCAAGACCTGGAAAGAAGGGTCTCCCACAGATCAATTACAACCCAAGTGGAAAGGCCCATTCTCTGTAATCCTAACAACCCCTTCAGCAATCAAAGTAATGGACACAGACAGATGGATTCACCTCTCCAGGGTAAAGCCGGCGCCACCCATGGATTCAGATTCTGTGAGTCCCCCAACGAAGTCATTTGACTACTCCTGTGAGCCATTAGAAGACTTTAAACTACTATTCAAAAAACAACCTCCATCTAATGACACATGAGGTTTTTATCAATTCAGAGCTCTATCTACTAAATGGACAACAATTCCGTAACCGTCTCATAGATATGAGACCCTACTACCGTAAGTGGAAAATGTTACCTGCCAACTGAGCAGCACCAACCCCCACCACTGAAAAACTTTAATGTTTCCTTTTCTATAGAAATGTTAAGTCTCCTCCCTAGTTCTTTATTTTCTTAGCTCTTGGGCTTTGATTGCTCTTCTAACCAGTTTGTGAATCTTGGACTGAAGATCCCCCTTACTTCTTAATTGTTTTGTAAATCAGTTTCTGAATCTGAAACAACAGAAGTCTCCTACCCCTGCTTCAGATAACTATTTGAAAACCTGAAACTTCCTAATATCCCCCAGGCCAGGAAGCTAAATGTAAAACCCATTCTGTGTCCAGACAACTGCTGCCACCTGAGTGAGGGACTGAATAGCCACAAGTTTCATAAGAACTAACAGATTTATATTTTTGTCCTCATTCAGGAGCCTTGAGGATACAAGGGATACCTCAGCAAGATTGCCAGTCACAACCAGAGAAGCCAACTAAGATGGTGAGTGACAGCTCCATCTGGAGCTGGGCTGCACGAGTCACCATGACAGTGTAGGCTGCAGCCCCTGTTGCAGTGGGCTGCCATAGGCTACAGTGAGTGACCGGCAGCCAGCGTGAGCGGCTGGCAGCCGGTGTGAACTGCCAAGAGCCGCCGTGAGCAGCTGTCCAGAGGCCGGCAGCCGATCTGCCTCACCTGAGAAGAGCGCAATGATGATACCAACATGGACCAGTGAAGCAATGTCCTCCACAGCTAGACTGAAGAACAACTGGACTGCAACTTATCTGTTCCCCTTCCTCAGTTCCCCAGCACTGTTCCCCTCCCCCAATTCCCCAATAAAAATCTTAAAAAAAAAAAAAGAGCTGACTCTGGGTGGTGAACACATAGTGCAATATATAATGATGTATTATAGAAATGTACACTTGTAACCTGTAAAATTTTACTAACCAATGTCATCCCCAATAAATTTAATTTAAAAAATTATTGCATAAAACTATGTATATATTCATATATAATTTCATATATGTATGCAGTTTTTCATTGGGCTCATCTGCACATGTAAAAGTTTGACAGTAACAACACAAAGGAGGTGAGTTGGAGCAAAGCTATACTGGGTAAGCAAATAACACTGGATAGTAACTCAGATCTACAGTTAGAAATGAAGAAAATTAAAAATGGAAAAATAAGGTTCAGTCAGCTTCCTCAAAAGACATAGAATTATAGAAAGTAATAATTATAGCAATGTGTTATTGGATTTGGAAATGTTAAACTAGAAAACATCCATATAACATAAAAGGAGGAACAGTTGGAGAAGTAACAAAGAAAGCATGACACAGGAAACAGAAAGCTAGACAGCAGATATAAATTCTGTCATAATAACATTAAATGTGTCTAAACACTCCAATCAAAAGACAGATTATCACGTTGGATTTTTTTTTTTGAGGGCAGTGTCACTGGCCCTCATATGTGGGACCCGAACCGGGTCCTCTGGCTTCCCAAGCCAGCGCTTAACCACAGCTCGGCCACAGCTGTGGCTCATGTGGGAATTGAACCGGCAACCCTGTTGCTCAGAGTTCGCGCTCTTAACCAACTGAGCCACTCGGCTGGCCCCATCTTGTAAGGCAGTCTTGTCAGAAACAAATTCCATCTACTTTTATTTATCTGAGAATGTATTTATTTCACCTTCATTTTCTGAAGATAGTTTTACTGGATTTAAGATTCTTGGTTGACCGTCTTTCTTCTAGGGCTTTAAATATGTCATCCCACTGCCTTCTTGTCTCCATTGCTTCCAGTGAGAAGTCAGCTGTTAATTCTTATTAGGGCTCTTTTGAACATGATGTTTTGTTTTGTTTTTCTGTTTCTCCCTTCAAGATTTTCTCTTTGCTGTTGGCTTTCAATATTTTCTCAATATTTCAACAACGCAATGCAATAGTTATACTTTGTATCCCTCAAAGTGACAACGCCCTACCCCCAATTCGCCATCCCCCCATATCATACATATCTACTATTACTATGTCTGGCTGTGAATCCCTTTGCATTTATCCTATTTTGAGTTTGTTGAGCTTATTTGATGTGTAGATTAATGTTTTTTAATCAAATCTGGGAGTTTTCAGCTATTATTTCTTTGGATATTTCCCTACTCCATTTCCCCCCTCTATTCTCTTTTTCTGTACTCCTATTTTGCATATGTTGGTGCACTTAATGGTGTCCCACATTTTTCTGAGGCTCTGTTCATTTTTTAATTCTTTTTTGTCTCTGCATGATTGATACTTGATATATCTCCAAGTTAGATGATTCTTTCTTCAGCCAACTTTAATGTATTGTTGAATCTTTTTGTGAAATTTTCATGTTAGTTATTGTATTTTTCACCTCCAGAATTTCCATTTGCTTCTTTTTAAAAATAATTTTGTCTCTTCATAGGTATTCTCCCCTTGATGAGACATGGTCTCATTTGATCTTTTGAACATATTTATAATAGCTGTTTTGAAGCCTTTGTCTGCTAAATCCAACATCTGGAATAGTTTCAATTCCATGTTTGTTTGTTTTTTTTTTGGTCTCTATGTACAAGTCACACATTTTTTTTTTGAGGGCAGTGTCACTGGCCCTCATATGTGGGACCCGAACCGGGTCCTCTGGCTTCCCAAGCCAGCGCTTAACCACAGCTCGGCCACAGCTGTGGCTCATGTGGGAATTGAACCGGCAACCCTGTTGCTCAGAGTTCGCGCTCTTAACCAACTGAGCCACTCGGCTGGCCCCATCTTGTAAGGCAGTCTTGTCAGAAACAAATTCCATCTACTTTTATTTATCTGAGAATGTATTTATTTCACCTTCATTTTCTGAAGATAGTTTTACTGGATTTAAGATTCTTGGTTGACCGTCTTTCTTCTAGGGCTTTAAATATGTCATCCCACTGCCTTCTTGTCTCCATTGCTTCCAGTGAGAAGTCAGCTGTTAATTCTTATTAGGGCTCTTTTGAACATGATGTTTTGTTTTGTTTTTCTGTTTCTCCCTTCAAGATTTTCTCTTTGCTGTTGGCTTTCAATATTTTCTCAATATTTCAACAACGCAATGCAATAGTTATACTTTGTATCCCTCAAAGTGACAACGCCCTACCCCCAATTCGCCATCCCCCCATATCATACATATCTACTATTACTATGTCTGGCTGTGAATCCCTTTGCATTTATCCTATTTTGAGTTTGTTGAGCTTATTTGATGTGTAGATTAATGTTTTTTAATCAAATCTGGGAGTTTTCAGCTATTATTTCTTTGGATATTTCCCTACTCCATTTCCCCCCTCTATTCTCTTTTTCTGTACTCCTATTTTGCATATGTTGGTGCACTTAATGGTGTCCCACATTTTTCTGAGGCTCTGTTCATTTTTTAATTCTTTTTTGTCTCTGCATGATTGATACTTGATATATCTCCAAGTTAGATGATTCTTTCTTCAGCCAACTTTAATGTATTGTTGAATCTTTTTGTGAAATTTTCATGTTAGTTATTGTATTTTTCACCTCCAGAATTTCCATTTGCTTCTTTTTAAAAATAATTTTGTCTCTTCATAGGTATTCTCCCCTTGATGAGACATGGTCTCATTTGATCTTTTGAACATATTTATAATAGCTGTTTTGAAGCCTTTGTCTGCTAAATCCAACATCTGGAATAGTTTCAATTCCATGTTTGTTTGTTTTTTTTTGGTCTCTATGTACAAGTCACACATTTTTTTTTTGAGGGCAGTGTCACTGGCCCTCATATGTGGGACCGAACAGGTGCCGCTGGCTTCCCAAGCCAGCGCTTAACCACCGCGCTACTCGGGCCGGCGCCGAAATATACTTTTTTAAAAAAATTAGTTTCAGGTGTACAACACAGTGCAATAGTTGTACTTTTTACCCCTCAAAGTGACAAGCCCCTCCCCCAATTCACCACCCTACTCCCCTCCCCAATATCATACATATCTATTACAATTCCCTTGACTTCCTTCCAAACTATACTCCACATCCCGTGACTATCTATATATTCAATTACAGTTGGCATACAATATTATACAACATCAGCTTCAGTGTACAGTGCAGTGATAAAGCCTCTATTCCATCCATGAAGTGGTCTCCCTAACAAGACATGTGACCATCTGACGCCCCACAAAATATTTACAACATTATTAATTATATTCCCTGAGACAGTTGGAAATTTTAGATAATATAGTATAGCAATTCTTGACACTGATCCCACTTCCCTGAAGGGTTGATATTTTTGGTTGTTTATCTAGTGACCTGGCTGAATTGACTCCATGAAATCTATTTCTCCCTCAGTATGCTGCCTCTGACGTCCCTGCTCACATTTTTCTTGCTTTCTATCTTTTATCTGGCAACCTAGAAGTCACTCCTGGGTCAGTATAGGCCATTTACTGGCCAAAGGTTGTGCCTAAGCCCTGTTAGTTAGATTTTTAGCCTATACCACTGGATGTATGTGTGACTTAAGAGGCTGCTATCACAGTTCAAGGAATTTATGTTTCTGCCCCACATTCATCCAGGTAGTAGTAGCTTGGATTTTCCCTTTCCAGTCACCTTTGAGAGGGTACAGCCTGGAGTATGCACTCAGTCTTTCAGACCACGAGGGATATGTTGTAATTTTAATTTTAAGCCTGGCTTACTTACTAGGAGTTGCCCCTGTGTCAGAGCAGCTTATTGTTCAGCCAGTGGTTGGTTAGCAGTTGTACTTAAGCCCCTAGTACCTTTGAGGTTCCTGCCCTTTGTTGTTTGAGCTGTATCAGGCATGGGGACTGCTTTCAAGTCCACGTTCTATCCTAGTGTGACTGCTCCAGAGAAAGCACAGCCTTCCTAAACCCCAGGGTTGACCATGATCCCAGGAGAGATCTTGACTATCTTGTTCCTTGGTGCTCTCTGCTACCAAACATCCGATTACTTGGCTCTTTTGCTTGTTGTAAACCTGTATTATGGAGCTATAAGTACCCTCTTAATTGTTCTCCACCAAGATATCATTTTTGACGATGCCATTAGGAATGGAATATTCCATGATCTGTTCCACATGAAGTTAGTTCTTTCACGTAGAGTTATGGAGTTCTTCATCTTTAAAGGCCTGCCTCTCTCCTTAAGCAGAACTGATGTGCCACTGTGCAAGAGATAGGGGCAGGGCAGTTGCCAACTTCTCCAGGAGTTAAACCTTATTTTTTATTTTTTAAAGATTTTATTGGGGAATTGGGGGAGGGGAACAGCGTTGGGGAACCAGGGAAGGGGAACAGACAAGTTGCTGTCCTTTTGTTCTTCAGTCTAGTTGTGGAGGACGTCGCTTCACTGGCCCATGTTGGTATTATAATTGTGCTCTTCCCGGGTAGGCAGATCGGTCGCCAGCCTCTGGACGACCACTCACAGCAGCTCTTGGCAGCTCACACCAGCCGCTGGCTGCTCCAACTGGCTGCCGGCCACACACTGTAGCCTATGGCAGCCCACTGCAGCAAGGGCTGCAGCTATGCTGTCCCAGGGACTCACAGCAGCCCAGCTCCAGGTGGGGCTGTTGTTCACCATCTTAGCTGTAGAGGGCAGTGTCACTGGCCCTCATAAGAGGGATCCGAACCAGGGCTGCTGGCATCCCAAGCCAGCTCTTCGCCAATGTGCCACTTGGCCGGCCCTTATTTATTTATTTATTTATTTATTTATTTATTTATTTATTTATTTGAATAGGTGCTATGATGGTTTTTCGCTTGCTCCTTCTGGGATGAACCTCTTCCCTATAAGAAAGCTGGGACGGGAGCAACAGGGGCACAGGTTTGTTAGCATGCTGTCACTAATTGAGTGCTTTCACCCTGAGTGGGGGCTGCATGAAGGAAGAGAAAGCTGGCTGGGGGAAGAGACCTAGTCATTCTTGGGTCTGCCTGGAATAGAGCTTCTGCAAGACAGAACTGGGAGAGATGAGAAATGCTGGAGGCCAGCTCTGAAACCACAGCTCTCGACTAGGAGCTAGGGTAGAGGGCACCCCCAACTTCTTGACCACACCCACCTGGATTAGAGCTTGCTGGGTAGTTTTCATAAAACTCAGCTTGAAGGAGGATGGGAGCAGTCTAAATGTTTAGATTTAATAGATTACTTTTGAATAAATGTTTCTCCATTTCCTGTATGTTCCTAGCACAATTTCCAGGAACTTGGAATGATTTTTTTTTGCTTGTTTAATAACTTTTTTCCAGTTTAATGGCTATTTATTAGTGAAAGTGCCCACTACACCCCTCATTTCTCCATTCTGGAAGTCTCTCTCAAAGACAGTATTTTAAAATGTTAATACTGGCCCGTGAATCAACTTATTCATTTTAAAACTTGTTCTTTTCTACCTTGTGATTGTTGTGTCAAATATTCCTTTAAACATAGAATGTCTCTTCTTTCCTTCTAGTATTACAGCGTAATTTGGATTTTTTTTGGTTGGTTATCCTCTTAAACATGATCAAATTAGCCTCTGACATACAGCTTACTTAAAGGCTCTCTAAATAGCTAAATGAATTACAGCCATTGATTTTTGCCTTTGTCCATATGTTTATGGCTACTTTAGACCTTAGCTTATATTACTCAGAGGAAACCTAGCATGTATTGGGGATACTTACATATAAAACTTTGACTACTATAAGCTCCTTCATCTTTGATTCAATCAATGCCTTAGAACACTCTCTTTAATACAGTAAACACTCAACTATATATGGGATGAGTAAACAGCAAGTGATGATTTCCTTTAACATGAATAAGTTGTCTTTCCCTAAAAGGTTATGCCTGTTTCATTCTAGCTGAATTTATGCTCTATTGCAGGTGCTCCCCTCCCATTGCTAGATTTGTGAAAGTCACAAAGCTGTTTCCAATGACACCTTGGGAAACCTTACGAGGTCATATAACCTACCCCACAAAAATTTTAAAAATTCTCTTGGATTGTGTAGGTTTTATTTTATCTAGAGTTAGAGAGCTGTACTACATGATTCAAGGACCCTTATCAGCTTCAGGTTTTGATAATAACAAGGGAGACCTTTGTAACTCTTAACTAAACATATTATTCCATTAACGTTGTTTTTATCAGAAAACCCTGTATATTTCACTGAACTCTTGAATACCTTCATTTTCCCTTATGAAAAGGCAGACTCTTTCCAATCACTCAGAATCCCCCTATATGTGTAGCTTGGAATGACATAATCATCATTTACTGACCTAACATAAAATATGGTATCAGCAACATCAATTATCACATATCTCTTCCTCATGAAAGGGTATTACTCTCAAATTAAATCTACACATGTACAATTTAAATGCTTTACCTGTCCATTATAGCCGAAGTCCAACTTTGGGTACAGCAGTTCCATAAACTCACACAGACATCTCAATCAAGACTGATGAAGTATGCCACCCAATGGATGTACTGATATACTGCACTCATAAAACACACACACACACACACACACACACACACACACACACACACACACACACACACATTAGCATTTGTAATAGCCTCGGGTTACCAAAACCCAGTACAGAGAATAAAAGACACACTGAAGAAAAAGGGAAAAGTGGTCACAGCATGGAAAATGTAGCCTTCGAGAGCAATGACACCTTGATACTCCAGTGGCAATTCTGATATGACTATCTCAAAGAGACTGAGGTAGAAGGGTAGCAATGTACTTCAAAAACAGACAGCACTTTACTGTACATCCCTACCAACCTACAAAGGGAGTTGGAAAACTACAGATGGGAACAGAGTAGAGTTAGGCTCAAGACCCTGAAAATGACTAAACTATATTTCTTACCCCCTTGTTGCATAGTTCAGTCTTAGAAACTGCTCCTTCAATATGACTCAAATTCAATCATTAGTTAATGAGCTCTAAATGCTTTCATACAAATTCTCATTTAATTCTTTTAGAGTTTTATTGGTTTTGTTTCTAATAGCTTACTTCCTCTTGAGACTTTTTTGGTTCATGTTCAGGGGGGTCATGGGCTTCTTCTAGTATCTACAAGGCTTAAATGTGGAAGAATCACTGAATAGGGGACTTGCACAAATGTAGAGACGTTTGTCTAGATGAGAAGAAGAAAAGACCCACCTAAGAAGCAAGAAACAAGGACAAAAATCAGTAACATTGGGGGAAAAAAAACAGGAGACATTTTTACCCTATTATGTATTCCATTGCTTGTATCCTACAATATGGTAAGAAGATATCCAAACTGAAGAGGGTCAATGAAAAGTTCACAACCCACTATCTATCAATCACATTATTGAAGAATATAGAAATTTCTACTATTAAGAGAGCAACTCCACCTGTCCTATGGCTTGGCTTTGCCAGAAGTTAGAAGCATAACAGAGAGGAAAAAGCAAGTTCAATTAAGGATCCTGAGTTCCAGTCTCATGGCAGTACAGGTACAATGGTATTTTTCAGTGCTTCTAATACTTCTGATATTTAAGAAAAAGAAAAAGTATGTTCTTTCCTGTTATAAAGGCTAACAAAATAATATTGATGAGAAGCTAGAAGATGAACCAGTAAAGCCCAAAACTAAACTTATACTAATAATTTACTCTAGGAAACTGAACTAGAAGGCTTAGCTAATGGCACACTTCTAATGGTTATTTTTATATGTTGCCAACATGTGCTAGGCCTATGGGGCCCCAGAGGTCTTCAGTATTCCTATAACTTAAGGAGACAAACTATGTTTATCTATGTAACTTCACCTTACATTTGTACAGCACATTATTCTTTTTACAGTTTTCATGTCCATTATTTCATTTACACAGCATAATGTGAATACATAAAAGAGCCCTGGTCAGATGATCACCTCAAAAGAGTAAAAAGAAAAAAAGACAGACTTGACATAGTAGCTGAAATGTTGAAAAAATTGGGGGTACATGCAACACACAATTCTACTAACCCTAAATGGTGTTTCTCCTTCTGAATTCCATGCTAGGCCTTAGGAATAACATCAACATGATAACCATACCAACTTACTTTGCAGGAAAACAGAGCCTGAGACTTTCTATTGAAGAGAGACTGTGTTTACCCACCTGGAAAACTGAAAAACAGTGGAATCCAGAGGCTTAAGTGGAAGAGGTGTTCTGCTTTCTTCTCCAACAGATGGAAGCTGGCTAGGGCTATCAATTTCCTCATATCCAATTGTTTTATTATTCAATTCATCCATATCTTGAATAGCAGAGATCTTCAGTGGTTTAGCAAACACCTAGCACAAACAGAGATTATTTGTAAGAACTCCAATTTCAAACTAAATACCAGAGGATGAGTCAATCCTTTTGATGCTAGGAAAGAACACTTGGCCAAATAAAAAGAAACTGTTTCCTACACAAAACAAACAGCACACAGTAATGTACATAGAACACTGAACCCAAGCACGTTCAGTTATAACCTTATCAGCTGGCCGCCAACAGACCTCCCCAACTCACTTATTGGCTCCTAGAGTCATCCCACCCACAACATAACCCAGGCCCCCTAGTCAGTGTCTAATTCTCTCTTGTGACCCAGTTTAACGCTGGGTTTTCACTCCTCTGTCTGTGATGAGAGTATGGGTGGGGCAAAAGCATTGCAGCATGTATCGGTACTGGCTTTGGAGAAATGCATGCGAGACGTTAACATTTATTCATAGTACACACACACAGACACATGCATCTGGGTTCTTGTGGGAGAGCCAGCTTATGAAAACAATATGAATGATGAAGGTAAAGGAATATAAAGGGGAGGTAAACTGAATGAGGACAGGGCAGCCCCCAGTCTCTACATCAGACTGTTAAGCCAAGACATTAGGGCACAAAACCTGAATATTCATATACATGGGTCTCAGTACTCTCAGAAGAATTAATGGTAAATTGCCTCTATCGTCACCAGTCTGACCAACCCTGTCCGAGTGGGTGGAAGGTGAATCTAACATGCGACTAGCAGATATCTCTGGGAAAGACGATCAACAGGAAAATCATGCAGAATGGCAGGGTCAGGAGAGGGGAAGATACATGGGTGCTATGGTGGCTGTCGGGAAAGGAGTGTCCCTGAAAGGACGGCCAACCTTATTGCACCCTTCAGCGTCCGGAGCTGGGCAACCATGTCCGAGAGACAGTGCTCCTGAAAATTCAAAACAGCAGAGTCTTTATAAAGCCAGCCAGCCTGAAAGCAGGGATGGGGTAGAGGCACAAAGAACCACCCCTTCTTCCCAAAAGGAAGGAGGAAGAATCACCCCTGAATCCTGGAAGAAAGGCGACTGAGGAAAACCAGACACTCAACAGGAGCAGCCTGTATGAGGATGGAACATAAGTCTGAAAATTCTGTGACACCGAAGGTGACATTCACACCATCCAGAATCAGTACTGATTCCAAGTCTGGGAAATTAATGATTTGGCTCTTCTATTTTTGGTGATCTGAACATCAGTAACAGCAGATCAAAGCAAAATCAAAAGATTCAATGAAAAAAAGACCCCCAGAAGAAATGGCTCGTTATTTCTATGCAGCTTTCAGAATTGCTGCTTCCTTCAACCTATGGCCTCTGTTGGGGAAAATTTTGTGTGAGAAAAGGAAGAGGGAGGACTGTTTCTCACCTGGTGGTCCTCATTTTCCATTGGCACCTTCTTCTTTTCAACAGTTCGATCTCTAGGAGAAGATAAAAGTGCTATTTAGTTCACTTATGAAATTTCTCCATCTGAAATGGATTACCAATTGTAGATTTATGTTATAATGTTCCTACCAAATTAGAAATAATGTGGGCCTCCCTGAGTAACAAGGGTGCCTTCCTGAACTCTGTAACTGAAGAGAGATTTTGGACGCCTCATCAAAAGAGAGAGAGGGAGGGAAGAGAGAGAGACTACAGACAAGCACTAGTTGAGACAGGAGATAATTAGAAGGAATAAAGAACTGGCAGAACAGCAAGGTGAGGAGGGAAATCATTAAAAACCTCAAAAGAAAGAAAATCATCTGTCTTCTCAAAACTCCATCCTTTTAGAAGGGTCAGGCTCTTCTACTGCGTGATACAGAACACCACCCTAGGTATACTCACTGTTTCTTAGCTTTGCTCAAGTACAGGTCTTCATCAATGAGTTCTTGTTCTTCTGGAACAGAGCATCTCCTGCAGTGCAGAGAAGAAATCATCTTTTGGAAACAAAATATGCCTTTCACTTTTACCCTTTACTTTCCTCCCAACTATGGCAGGTTAACAACCCTCTAACACTATTGAGTCAGATTCCACCCACATCACAAAACCTATGTGCAGGTTAACATTTACCAATCCTTATTTCAAGGCACACCATCATCTAATTCTTTTTGGTGCGTATATCATCTTTCTCCTAAGACATTAAAGTACTTGACAGCTACAAAATTCCTATGATGGTGGACAGCATGAAGCATAATCTCTCTTTACATAGTGATGTTCAAGCACAAGAGAGACTTGCTTAAGGTTCCATACAAAGAAGATTGCTGAGACTAGAATGTAGGACTTTTGCTTCTCATTTACTAGAAAGTAATTCCCAAGGGGCCATCTAAAAGCATGAGAATCCCTAAACTAGATGATGACATCTGAAGAAGAAAATCAGAGGCAGCAATAAGGGACTAGGAACTTACATCATAAAAAGAACAGAACAGAGACTAACAAAAGAAAAAGGAGAATTCTATACATGAAAAGATATTTGCTATACGTAAAGCATGAGGGCAAGAACTGTAGAGGAATAAAAACTGAAAGCAGTACTAGAAAATAATAGCCAATGGTCAAAAGTAATCCTAGAAACAAATAAAAATGAATAATAATTGGAAACCCTATGCTATACCCATTTTATAAAGGGGCATAGTATCCTGGAAGGCAAGGTCTCCTGGACTAAGTGTAAACTGACAAGAGATGCAGGATCCAAGTGAGAATTCTAAGCACTCATTCCCATATTCTAATCACACAGTCCCAGCTACTCTCCAATGGAGAGGTGCCAAGGCGCAGCTGGAGACTGGGGGAATGCTTACTCATCACAAACCTGGATTTCATTTATTTAATTTTATCCATCTTAAACGTTTTTGTTTTTTTAATAAAAAGCACACTCTGATTTAGAGCCTTGTTTTCTATCAGCATTTACCCCGAGGGGAAAAAATTACATCACAGCTGAAATGAAGCTAACTGAGTTATTATTGTACACCTTTGTGACTACTGAGTCAAATAAAAAAAAATATTTGTTAAATGGAAATGAATGCCCATGGATATACCAGGCAAAATCTAGATGTTAGATGCAACAAGGAACATATGGTAAATTAGGAAGACAAACATGGAAACAAACAGCATTGAATGTACAATAGGTGCTGCAACCGATTCAGGTACAGGAAGCATATGAACTCAACCTTATACGTAAAGCACTTATTCTCAAACAGCTTATAATCTCTTGAAGAGCCAAAGTGTATACATGTGAAAAACATCCAAAAATACAAAACAGTATGTGAGCAAATGTCAATAATTAAATACCACAGGAAGCCAGAGTAAAATCACTGTAAACTACTGTCAACAGAAGTATCACACAAAACACTTAAGCATCCCAGATGGATATGATTTGGATAGGCAGATGGAATGCATGAAGTCACTGTAAGCAAGTGGAATGACTGTCAAGTCATGGAGGAGGGGGTAAGTGCGGCATGTGTGGGGAACAGTGAAGCCACAGGTCTGGCTAAAGCATGGGGTATGAGTTAAAGGTATAGTGAGAAAAAAGGCTGGAGAAATAGGGTGGGATCAGGCGGCACAGGGGCTTGAATGCCACGCTGAAGGGTGTGAACTTGAGATCAAGTGTTTTAGAATATACAGACAAACCCGGAGCTATCTCTGGCATAATACTGATTCCTAACCTTACCTGTACTTTGGGTTGGAATTATAGTAACAAAACCATCTTGTAGGCAATACAGACGGATCAACCTTGCCAGGAAGCTTCCTCCATTTGAGACACTCATCACATTGCACCCATGTCTGGTCAGGAATCTTTCTGAAGGAAGGAAAACAAAAGTGTGACTGTGTATATACTGGCTCTGTGCTGTTTCACATTAGAAAGGCACACCCTAAAAGTGAAAGAACATAATTTTATATTGGGTTGTCAGGAAAGTCATGACATATTTTTTCTGTTTTTCATTGCAAATATGCGTCATGACTTTTCCGACAAACCAATATATGAAATGCATTATTACTGTTGTAGTCTAGGTGTCTAAAATGTATATATCTTGAACTTCACAGAAAAAAAATGATAGAACTATACCAGATATGGATATGAAAAATAGTAATAAATGTTAACATAGTGAGCTACCATTATTTATGGAGGTCAGTAATATGTATCCTGGCATCGCCTGTTCTAAGCAAGCAAGAGGATAATTTTAACTCTGAAATTAATTAACTAGGATAAATTTATGTATATCCCGATATTACCAAGAAATAAAACCTGGGGGCTAGCCAAGTGGCACAGTTGGTTAAGAGACTGAGCTCTGAGCAATAGGGTTGCAGGTTCGATTCCTACATTGGCCAGTGACCTGTGCCCAAGCTGAGCTGCCACTGAGCTGCCAACAAGTGGCAGGATGGCTCAGCTGATGAGAACACGTGCTCCTAACATCAAGGTTTTTGGTTCAACTCCAGCATGGGATGGTTGGCTATACCCACCTGTAACTAAGGCTGAACACAGCACCTTGAGCTCAGCTGCCCTGAGTTGCCTAGGGGCATCCAGATGGCTCAGTGGCTAGAGCTGCTGCTCTTAGCAACAAGGTTTCCAGTTCAACTCCGCATGTGATGGTGGGCTGCATCCACCAGCAACTAAAGATTGAACACCACACCTTGAGCTGAGCAGCCCCAAGCTGCCGACGAACGGCTGGATGGCGACTGGACTTGGGAGCTGAGCTAGCTGTGCCCTCCACAACTAAGACTGAAGGACAAGAAATTGGCTGTTCCCCTTCCCAAATTCCCCAATAAAGTCTTAAAAAAAAAAGAAATAAACCCATAGAATCATTTATTTGGATTTATTTGGTTCTATCTAATCTTATGACAAGTTTAAAATGCATTTGTGGGAGTCACTATAGAATCATCAAAATGTCCCATTTTCCTACAGACCCCCCACTCCTATTTTTTTGCCTTTAAAAATGTATTTGTTTATATTTCAATCAATATTTCATTAGGTTGATATTCCCAAAGTTAATCTTCAAAAGTAATATAAATTTGATGAAATTTCATAACTAGAAATGGCGGCTCCATTTAACCAACAATTGGGTTAAATTATTAAGATAAATTCTTCCAGAGTTTTATTCTTTTAAAAAAAAAGATTTTATTGGGGATTTGGGGGAGGGTAACAGTGTTGGGGAAATGGGGAAGGGGACCAGCCAAGTTGTTGTTCTTCAATCTTTGTTGTGAAGGGCGCCAGTTGCCATCTGGCTTCCCGTCGGCAGCTCATGGCCTCCAAGCTCAAGGTGCTATGTTCACTATTAGTTGCGGGTGGGCATAGCCACCATCCCATTCGGGAGTTGGACCAGCAGCCTTGTTAAGAGTGCACGCCCTATCCACTGTGCCATCCATGTGGCAGCTCAGCTCAAGGTGCCAAGTTCAGTCTTAGTTGTGGGTGGGCCTAGCCCACCATCGAACAGGCAGTCTTGTTGTTATATCAGCGGAGCCATCCTGCCACCTGTTGGCAACTCAGCGACAGCTCAGCTTGGGCACAGTATCAATGGCCCATGTGGGAATCGAACCGGCAGCCCTGTTGCTTAGAGCTCGTGCTCTAAGCCAACTCTTAGCCAACTGAGCCACTCGGCCAACCCCTTAGAGTTCAATTCTTAAAACACATACCCACTACCTCCCACCAACACCCTGTCCCACCCAGGAAGCATAACGCAGTCACCTACACCTTAGAGTGAATTTGTTTCTCTGTGAAAGAACGTGGTCTGTATATAACAGATATAGTCAGCATCTAAGGTATGAAAGGAGTAGGAAGGGGGAAGGCTAAAAAGACAGAAAGAGGATAGGGGGTACCTAGGATCAATTTGAAAAACATGTTTTTCAAGAGCAAGCAACTGCTCTTTCTTCAAGACTTAGCTCAGGTGTTTCTTCCTATGGGGGTAGATTGAAAATCAACAAGAAAAATTTAGAAAATAAATTTAACCTATAATTGCAAAATTAGAAACACAATTTATATTGTTATTAAAATTATTTAAAGTTTCAAATGTCATTATTTTGTATAATATCCATAAAAGGGTTATAACTATTTTATTTTTTATATATATATATATATATATATATATATATTTTTTTTTTTTTTTTTTTTAAGCTGAGCCATCCTGCTACCTGTTGGCAGCTCAGTGGCTGCTCAGCTCGGGCTGGTCATCAAACTGCTGTTGCTCAGAGATCAGCTCGCACTCTTGAGCGAGCTCTTAACCAACTGAGCCACTCGGTCGGCCCTGGTTATAACTATTTTAAATTTTGATGAAAGTTATCATTATTGAATAAAACATTAAGTATGCTATCTGGCTAATATGAATTTTGTATCATAATATTCATTTACCATTATATTTTGTCAGTGTCTCTGGTGATATTCTTTGTATCTGTGGTAAATTATTGCAATATTCATTTTAAATAGAATTATGCCAATTAAAAAAAAGAAAAACATGTAATTTAGCTTAAGGCAGGTTTTCTGTACATTGCATTTATATTGCTCTTATACTGACATTTGAACAGAGTGGTGGATTTATTTTTATGTCTTAGTTCAATATTTTTCTTATCTTTAAAAACAGTGCTTATTTTTAGGTATAAAAGTAATATAAGTACATTATAAAAAAACTGGAAAATATAGAAAGATATAAAAAGAAAATAAATGACTCATAATTCTACCACTCAAATACAATGCCCTCTTCTTGTTTAAAACTCTGTTTTAAAAATGAGAATTCACACACAGTTTTGGATACATCGTTTCCTATCTCCTAGCTCCAGGCTGCTCCAGTCTTATAACCTCTAAGCTCAGGCCTGACCTCTGGTGTCCATATATTTCCATACAGCTAGTGGTTTATTTAGAGCCAGAGCAGCAAAAAGCAGTTTCAGCAGTAGTGGGAGGAGAGAGGAAAGGTCATATTAGCTTTGGTTTTACATGTACATGCACAGAGGAGTCTCTTGTAGAAACATGCAAGTATTATTCTCTTGGGACAAACACCAACCACAGCAACTCCCTGCCTCAGGTTACATGCAGACCATGGTAGATACTTCAATCAAGATAGGAGAGGCTTTTAGCTTGTGCTTAAAATAAATACACAGTTAAAGGGATTGTATCATATTCCCCTCATTGCATCCTTCCAGAAGAGTGTCATGGTTAAGTACTTGGGAGCCTGGCTGCCCATATTTGAACCTTAGATGTACCATTTTCTACCTGTCTAACCTTGAGCAAGTTACTTAAGCTCTCAGTGTATCATTGTCTACATTTATAAAGAATAATACCATCTAGCTCATAGTGTTGTTGTGATGAATAAATAAATGTAAATATAGGTAAAGAATTTATATTAGTGCCTGGTATATAAGTGCTCAATAAATAATAATTACAACTCTGCAGAAAGATTGCATAATGTACATATATACACTCCAGCAATATATGAACAGCTGTTTCATTGTATTAATCATTGCGTACTTGAAAGGCAGAAAATGACATCTCATCTAATTTGCATATCTTTGAAAACCATGGGGATTGGATATGAGCAAGGTCTTTAGAATAAGGTAGCGATATTTATACAGCTATCAGGTTGCATTTGAAACCAAATTTTACATAATATAAAACACATGTGGGTGCCTACCTCAAAATGCAATTTTTTTTTATTTTAAATTGGGGAATTGGGTGAGGGGAACAGCCAAGTTGTTGTCCTTTAATCTTAGTTCTGGAGGGTGAAGCAAGCTCAGCTCCAAGTCCAGTCGTGTCCCTCAGGTCAAGGTGCTGTGTTCAATTAGTTGCTGGTGGGCGAGGCCACCGTCCCATATGGGAGTGGAACCAGCAGCCTCGTTGTTAAGAGCACATGCTCTATCCACTGAGCGGGTGGCAGCTCAGCTCAAGGTGCCGAGTTCAGTATTAGTTGTAGGTGGGCATAGCCACCATCCCATGCGTGAGTTGAACCAGCAGCTTTGTTGTTAAGAGCGTGGGCTCAGTCCTCTGAGCTACCCGGGCGGCAGCTCAGCTCAAGGCACTGAGTTCATTCATCAGTTGTGGGCAGGCATAGTCCACTATCTTCAACAGGCAACCTTGTTGTTATGATCACGTGCTCCCACCAGCTGAGCCATCCTGCCACCTGTTGGCACCTCAGCAGCAGCTCAGCTAGGGCACAGCTCACTGCCCCATGTGGGAATTGAACCGGCAACCCTGTTGCTCAGAGCTCGAGCTCTTGAGCAAGCCCTTAACCAACTGAGCCACTCAGCCAGCCCTCCAAATGAACTGTTAACACTCTAATCTTTGTCTTGATGGTGGTATATCTGATTGTATATGTGTTGTTACACAATCTATCCTCTGGATTATGCTCCTTTCCTGGTCTGCTGACGCATTTCTTCTGGATTCATAGTTCTGTGCGTATAATTCTCTGTATTATATTCAATAAATTCTATCTTTTTTTTCCTGATATGCTGGGTTCTCTACTTCTACTCTCAAATTCCTTGGCATAATTCTAACAATGTTCACTAGCAATAAAGAGAAGGACAGTTGATAACATTTTTGAATACATACCATATGTCAGACACTGTGCTAAAAATGTTTAATCACCTAATTTAATACACTCAGAAAGGTGAAGTGACTTACTTACCCAAGTTCACTCAAGTATAAGGAGATCCAGATTTTCAACCCTGGAATATCTGACTTAAATGGCCATTATTTTCACTCTACCATACTGCCTATAGAATTAATTGGCAGCACTGAACTCTTAATATTTATGATCTAAATCACGCTAGTGTTAAATCAGAATGGAGAGGTATAGAGAAATGATGAAATTAGTACCTGTGATTTCCCAGTTTTAGTTAATTAAACTTCCTTCTGTGAAAAGCACCACCTTACTCTTGTTCCTTCCATTTATTCTATGGACATTTCCCCTAATACTTGTTGATTCTATATTTCCTACTCACGGTATTGTCCTGGCTATGGCTGAGATCTCAAAATTCACTTGGGATATCTTTTCCTTCCAATAAGCATTGAGCTTCTGGGCAAGGGCATTTATTGTCAACCTGAAAGAAAAACCAAGAAGAAGCATGTCAATATTGAGGATTTGTTGAACATCTTTGCAACCTATGAGATGCTCCCATTTAAGGGAAGCCAACAATTTAGAATATTCAGCATAGGTTTGAACACCTACACTTACAGAAACTAGGATGTGAATCCACTGCCTTGCAAGTTATATGTTGGAATGACGAAGTCATAATGCTGAATAGTCATTTCGGATGAAAAAGTAAAATGGTCAAAAGTCCTATCAAATGCACTGTGTTCTCCAAATTGTCAGGGCTTTTAGTATCACGGGAGGTGGGGAGCTGACACTAGATACAATGACAGGACTAAATTGCAGAGCCAGGACAGAGCCAAATACTGGTAAGTTATTTGATTGTCAGATGACTACCGGTAAACAATTCAGGACCAAGTTGCAAGTCAGAGGATCAAATACTGCACCCCGTTACAAATCAAATACAAACTTAAAAATCCCTTACAGTTCTTCATGCAAATGCTGATCAGAGCAGTTATAGCACCAGTCAGCAAGAAAGTCCCCTTCAACCTTCTACTACACAGCTGTTAGTGGAGGCTGTACCCCAATTCTGGCTACTGCTCTTTCTTCTTTATGTCTCTTCCCAAATAAACAACAGTAGACCCAGGGTCAAAAAGTGTAATGCATATGAGTCAAAAACAGAGTTTTACTTTTAAAAACTGCCAATTTCTAATTAATTCATATTTAATTCTACAACCGTATTACAACTTAATGTAGAGCTGTACACACCTGAAATACTATAAATTTAGTATATTTAAAATCTCTTGATTTCCTAAAACGTTCCCCAAGCTTTTGCAGACCTCTTCTCTCCTTGAGGGGAATTCTTCCTTACCTCTACCTTACTCATATTACATTAGATGCTGACTATAGAGAGATTAAAGTAATCATACATGAGCTCCCCTATAAACTCCTATTCCCATCCAACCTACCAATGTTTCTACCTCTGTTTATATCCTTCCCTCAAGTCACAGAAGAACTATTACTTGTTTTCTCTTAAAATTCTACTTTAAATCTACTTTAAAAATAAGTAAATTAGACAGCATTCTGGAAAGATGGTGGAGTAAAAAGCACCAGGATTCTGACTCCCCACCTAGACATCAACTGCACTGGCAGAATCTGACGTACCTATTGGGAACTGTGGAGTCTATTGAAGGCTTTCAACTTCCAGGGGAAGGCTTGGATGGTAACTTGGCAAATTTCAGCTCTCAGCAGAGTAGTAGCTATCATTCCCTACGCCCAGCCCAGTGGCAGGCAGCTGTGCACATATTCTAAGGGCAGCCTGCAAGAGCCAGGGTGGACAAAAAGAACAGTCCTGCACATATCAGGGATCTGTGCTCTGTTCAAGGTTTGCTGCTCCTGATCGAAGGATCATGTACTCCCCATGGCAATCACAAAGAAAATAGCCATAAAATATGCACAAAAGGAAATGAAGAGATTTAAATGTCTCACTACTAAAAATCAACTGAACACAAATGAAAACAGTAATACAGGAAATGAGGGTCAAAAATCTATAATGCATATAGAAAACAAACAGCAAAATGACAGAAGTCCCTGCTTATCAGTAATTACTTTAAATGTTAATGGATTATGCTCTCCAATCAAAAGACAGAGATTGGTAGAATGGGTAAAACAACATGAACCAAATATATGCTGTCTATGGGAGACTAACTTGAGATATAAAGATACAAATAGGTTGAAAATGAAAGGACAGAAAAGAATATTCCATGTAAAAAGCAACCAAAAGAGAGCAAAGGTGGCTATGCTAATATCAGGCAAAAGACAGTAGTCCCCTCTTATCTGCAGTTTTGTTGTCTGCAGTTTCAGTTACCTGCAATCAACTGTGATATAAATATTAAATGAAAAAATCCAGAAATAAACTATTCTTTTTTTTTTAAGAGGGCAGTGTCACATGCCCTCATATGTGGGATCCAAACTGGGGCCGCTGGCGTCCCAAACCAGCTCTTAACCACTGAGCCACTTGGCCGCCCCAATTTTTTTTTTAAGCTGAGCCATCCTGCCACCTGTTGGCAGCTCAGAGGCAGCTCAGCTTGGGCTGGGCATCGAACTGCTGTGGCTCAGAGCTCAGCTTGCACTCTTGAGTGAGCTCTTAACCAACTGAGCCACTCAGCCAGCCTCAGAAATAAACAATTCTTAATTATTAAATTGCACGCTGTTCTGAGTAGCAGGATATAATCTCGCACTCTCACGCTCCATCCCACCAGGGACATAAATCATCCCTTTGTTCAGCAAATCCATACTATATGTAGAGTAGGAGGTATTTTTAGACAACATCCACGTAATTTTTATTACAGTATATTGTTAAAATTGTTCTATTTTACTATTGTTGTTAATCTCTTTCTGTGCCTAATTTATAAATCAAACTTTGTCATAGGTATGTATGTATAGGAAAAAAACAGTATATATAGGGTTTAGTACTGTTCATGGTTTCAGGCATCCACTGGGGGCTTGGAATGTATCTCCCATGGTTAAGGGGGGACTAATGCAGACTATAAATCACAATAGCTAAAATGTGGGAGCAACCCAAATGTCCACTGATGGTTGAATGGATAAGCAAAATGTAGTATATATACACAACAGAATCTTCAGCCTTAAAAAAGAAGGAAATTTTGGGCCGGCCGAGTGGCACGGTGGTTAAGAGCTTGCTTGGGACGCCAGCGGCCACGGTTTGGGTCCCACATGTGAGGGCCAGTGACACTGCCCTCAAAAAAAAAAACAAGAAAAAAAGAAGGAAATTCTGACATATGCTACAACATGAATGAAGATTGAGAACATTATGCTCTGAAATACGCTAGTCACAAAAAGACAAGTACTGTATGACTTCACTTATGAGAGGTATTTATAGTAATCAAAATCATAGAGACAGAAAGTAGAATGGTGGTTGCCAGGGGCTGATGGGGAGAGTGAGGAATATTGTTTAATGGGTACAGAGTATTAACTTTTGCAAAATGAAAAAAGTTCTGGAGATGGATGGTGGTGATGGTTACTTAATATGAATGTACTTAGCACCACTGAACTGTACACTTAAGAACAGTTAAGATGCAGGCCGGCTGAGTGGCTCAGTTGGTTAAGAGCACGTGCTCTGAGCAACAGGGACACCGGTTTGATTCCCACATGGGCCAGTGAATGCTGTGCCCAAGCTGAACTGTCGCTGAGCTTCCAACAGGTGGCAGGATGGCTCAGCTGGTGTTAAAACAAGGTTGCCTGTTCAATGTTGGGCTATGTCCACCCGCAACTAAAAGATTGAACTCGGCACCTTGAACTGAGCTCAGTGGATAGGGTGTGCGCTCTTTAACAACAAGGCTGCCAGGTTCAACACCTGCATGGGATGGTGGCTATGCCCACCAGCAACTAAGACTGAACTCAGCACCTTGAGCTGAGCTGCTGCCCAGTTGGCTCAGAGGATAGGGCGTGCGCTCAACAACAAGGCTGCTGGTTCAACTCTCGCCTGAGATGGTGGCTATGCACACCCGCAACTAAGACTGAACACAGCACTTTGAGCTTAGAGGCCACGAGCTGCTGATGGGAAGACATATGGCAACTGGTGCCCTCCACAATGAAGACTGAAGAACAACAACTTGGCTGGTCCCCTCCCCCGATTCCCCAACACTGTTACCCTCCCCCAAATCCCCAATAAAATCTTTAAAAAAAGAAAGAACAGTTAAGATGGTCATGTAAAATTTTTAAAAAAATTGATAAAAGGATGAAGCTATGTGGTTGCCAGAGGTTGGAGAGAAGGATAAATGTGGAGTGACTGCTAATAAACAAGGGGTTTCTTTTGGGAGTTATGAAAATGTTTTGGAGTTAAGAGAGTGATGATGGTTGCACAATTTTGTGAATATACTATAAACCACTGAACTACACACTTTAAAATGGTGACCTTTAACATATGTGAGTTATATCCCAATTGAAAAATAAAAATAAACCTTTGTTCTTATATACTAAGGTAAAATTTAATGAGGCAAAATTTACACAGAATAAAATTCATCTTTTTAAATGTGTAGTTCTATCAGTTTTGACAAATGCATGCAACCATGTAACCACCACTTCAATCAAGATATGGTTTTCATATATTCTGAAACCTCATTCGTCCTCACAAAAATGCTGGCTTTACTGTACTGTACTACTAATCTCCTTCCCTAGTCTTGGTATATGTGGCCTATATCCACTACTTCCTCTTCATTCTCCCATCTCAGTCCTCTACAATCTAGTTTCCACCACTGCCTCCAGGAAACTGTTCCTTTCCCCAACCTCATTATTCTATCAATGATCCCACCAATATCACATTCTACTAAATTGGAGACTTTGAAGTGATCTTTAATTACTCCCTTGCCTTAATCTCCTGTACCCCATTATTGATATATCACCAAATTCTTTTCCTCTTTTTTCCTAGTATCTATCATATACTTCCTTTTTCACAGATACTCTTATTTCAGACGTCACTCACCTAAATTACTCCAACAGTCTTTAATCCTTCCTTCAATCTATCCCACCTTTGCCAAATATATCAACTGACATAATTCATAAACCATATGAATATGACATAATTTATAAACCATAAAGCAGTATATAAGTATAATGTACAGCTGACCCTTGGACAGCATGGGTTTGAACTGTGTGGGTCCATGGATTTACATCCAATTGGGTTTGAATGGTTCAAGTCCACTTATACGTGGATTTAAGTTCACTCACATTGCAGTTCACTCACATTGTTCAAGGGTTACCTGTAATTTTGATCTGCAGTTGGGAATCCAAATATGTGGAGGGCTGACTTAAGTTATATGTGGGTTTTTGACTGTGAGGGTGGTTGGCATCCTAACCCTTTTGTTGTTCAAGGGTCAACTGTACCATATTTTCTTAAGATAGTGTGTCAAGTCACTCTCCTATTCAAGAAATATGCAATGAATTCTCATTTGTAAGTTTATCAACTACTCTACCCAATGTCCCTCTACAACAGAGGTTCTCAAACTTTCGTAGTTCATGGCACCCGGAGTGTCTCAAATTTTTCATGGTACCCTTGAGTCAAAAACAAAAAAAATGTACCCGTTCCACTTATTAAATAGTTAGGTCCAAACAACTTATAAAGTATTTATAAACTAGAATTTAAAATCCATTTGAAAAAAATGATACATAAAAATTGAAAAACGTATTTCTGTTCCATTCTTAATCACAATTACTTACTGATGGAATGTGTAAGCCTGTGGGGTACCGTACAAATTCTCAAACCTTGGAATTGAATTGGACATACCTTTCCTCATTTCTTATTTGACATTGATTACTTGCTTTGTATCACAGCAACCAGTGATAACCCAGATTCTCAAAGATATGATGTGATCAACAGGAATGCAGCAGATTTTGGTACATGGAAGTGGGCAGTGCTGCTCTAATAAATAACCAAAATGTGGAAGTGCGTTTAGAACTGGGCCATGGACAGAGACTGGAAGAAATTTGAGGAGCATGACAGAAATAGCCTAGCTTGCTTGAACAGACTCTTAGTAGAAATACGGATGTTAAACATCCCACTGGTGAGGGCTCCGAAAAAAGTGAGAAGCATGGTAGAGAAAACACAAATTTCCTTGGAGAATACCAAAATCACGGTGAACAAACTGTTAGTAGAATTCTGGCTGTTCAAGGTGTTGCTGGTAAAAGCTCAGAAAGACATGAGAAACACGTTACTGGAAAACTTGTGGGAAGGTGGTCCTTGTTATATACTGACATAAAGCTTAGCAGAATTGTGCCCTACAATTATATGGAAAGCAGAATTTGTAAGCGATGAAACATTTAGCTGAGGAGATTTCCAAGCCAAGTGTCGAAAGTGTGACTTGGTTATCTTCTTGATGCTTATACAAAATGTGAGAGGAAAGAGAGAAATTGAGGGAAAAACCATTCAACAAAAAGGAAGCAGGACTTGGGCCGGCCGAGTGGAGCACTGCTTAAGATCTGGCTTGGGACGCCCACAGCCCCAGTTAGGATCCCACATATGAGGGCTAGTGACACTGCCCTCTACAACTAAGATGGTCAAAAACAGCTCCACCTGGAGCTGGGCTGCTGTGAGTCCCTGGGATGGCACAGCTGCAGCTCCTGTTGCAGTGGAACACCATAGGCTACAGTGAGTGGCCAGCAGCCAGAAAGAGCGGCTGGCAACCGGTGTGAACTGCCAAGAGCCACTGTGAGCGGCCATCCAGAGGCTGTCGACTGATCTGCCTCACCCAAGAAGAGCACAATGATGATACCAACATGGGCCAGTGAAGCAAAGTCCTCCACAACTAGACTGAAGAACAAAAGGACAGCAACTTGTCCGTTCCCCTTCCCCGGTTCCCCAACGCTGTTCCCCTCCCTCAATTCCCCAATAAAGTCTTTTAAAAAAAGGAAGAAGGACTTAATGATTTTAGAAATTCTCAGCTTCTGGGAATGGCCAAGTGACGCATTGGTTAGGAGTTGTCTTGGGAAACCAGCTCTGAGCAGCAGGGCCCCGGTTCAGATCCCACATGAGGGTCAGTGACGCTGCGCACTCTACAGTTACGATGGTGATACCAACATGGGCCAGTGAAGCAATGTCCTCCACAACTAGACTGAAGAACAAAAGGACAACAAACTTGCCTGTTTCCCTTCCCTGATTCCCCAACGCTGTTCCTCTCCCCCCAATTCCCCAATAAAATCTTAAAAAACAAACAAACAGAAAAAAAAGAAGTTCTCAGCCTATGTAGATTGTAAAAGATGCTGAACTTTCAAGGTTCATTGTCAGAAACAAATGCTCTAGAGAAAAAAACAAGCCTGTGACTGAACAACCTTTGGCTAATATCTCAGAAAGATCAAATGTCAGAGTATTCAGTCACAAAAAAAGCTCTTTGAAAAAATTAAACATATGACTCAGATCTCAGCAGAAGCTAAGAATAGAAATATGATTATCTAGGAAAGACATTTCAGGAGCCTCTTATCTGATGGAGTATCCGTAACATACATGTGAGACCCTCAAGGTTCTTAGGATAGTATACTCGCACAAAAACTGCTAGTTGGACTGGAAAGGATGAAGAGAGTACAAAATGAAAGCAGGCCTTTGGATCTCCAAAACTCTAGTCAGGAAACAGGCTGATGAAACTACTCAGCTGCAAAATACATGCTGCCCTTCATGAAAAGTGAAAGATGACTCTAATGGTCGAGCCATGAGTCCAAAGGTCAGAACCTTAAATCCACAGGGTGGAGCTCTAAGCCCCCAAAGATTATTCCCAGGCTGAAATTTAATGGAGTTAGCTTGCCTGGATTTTGAAGTTGCTTGGGACCACTGACTCCTTTTTCCTTCAATTTTTCTTCCTGTTTGAACTGTAATATCTATAACTGATATCCTATGCCTGTCCCACCATTGTATTTTGCAAGAAACATACAAAAAAATAAAGACATGTCTACAGATGGAAAGGGATTTTTACCTCAGGATGTATCTGACTCAGAGTATCACCATACCTGATTTACATGATGAGATTTTGGAATTTTGACCTAATGACATTAAGGTGAGTGTTTAGTCTTTGAGTTGCTGGAATAGTTGAGATTTTGGGGATGTTGGGATGGGGTGAATGTATTTTGCATGTGAGATATAAGTGGATTTTAGGGGGCCAAAGGGAATAATGTGATAGGCAGAATAATGGTCCTTCAAAGATGTCTACGTCAGGCCGACCAAGTGGCTCAGTTGGTTAAGAGCTTGTTCAAGAGTGTGAGCTGAGCTCTGAGCAACAGCAGTTCAACGCCCAGCCCAAGCTGAGCTGCCAACAGGTGGCAGGATGGCTCAGCTTTAAAAAAAAAGACATATAAATGTCTATATCATAATTCCTGAAACCTATGAATATACTAGGTTACATAGCATGGGAGATTAGGGTTGCAGATGAAAATTAAGGTTACTCATCAGCCGACATTAAAATAGAGAAATTATCACGAATTATCCAATGTAACCACAAGTGTCCTAAAAGTGGAAGAGTGAGGCAAAGAAGTCAGAAACAGATGTGATGATATAGAAGGATAATCAATGGAGTGATGTGATGTGAAGACTCAACCTACCAGTGCTGGCTCTGAAGATGGAGCAAGAGGGCCATAGACCAAGGAAGGTGGGCGGCCTTTAGAAGCTGGAAAAGGCAAGGAGATATCCTCCTCTAGAGCCTCCAGAAAGAATGCAGCCTTGCCAACACCTTGATTTTAGCCCAATAAGATCCGTGTTGGATTTCTAACCTACAGAACTCTAAGATAATAAACTAATGTTGTCTTAAGCCACAAGTTTGCGGTAATGTGTTATGACAGTAATATAAAACAATTTCTATTGTTTATAAACAAAAGACAAGTATCACTATATTGCTCTCAAAAATTTAAAATATCCTATGGCTCCCCTGTGAGTTTTCTATGTGCAGCTCAGCATGTAGTCTAGGAACTGTGGCTCTTGGGCAGGGGTTGGCAAACTACAGCCTGTGGGCCAAATCCAGGCCACTGCCTGTTTTTGCAAACAAAATTGTCCTGGATGCATACGCTCTTTCCTTTACATATAGTGTCTATGGTTGCTTTCATACTAGAGCAGAATTGAGTAGTTGTAACACAAACCATATAGCCTACAAAGCCTAAAATATTTACCTTCTGGCCCTTCACAGGAGAATGTGTGCCAACCCCTATTCTAGGGTATGACCCTACACTATCCATCTGACTATTTCCCTCTAGTTACATCTCTTTAACCTCACTCCCCATATTCTTAGCATTCTGAGTTCCTGCCACTATCTTAGCTCATGCTGTAATTCCATCCTGGATTTCCCTCCCGTTCCTTTTGTTTTTTTTCCCCCTTTTTTTAGAGGGCAGTGTCACTGACCCTCATATGTGGGATCTGAACTGGGGCCACTGGTGTCCCAAGCCAGCTCTTAACCATGGCTCCACTTGGCCATCCCTCCCCTTCCTTTTCTAAATCCTGTATCCTTTAAGACAAATCTTAAGTCATATTTTCTACCTAAAACCTTTCCTATCTGTTCTCTCAAGTCATTTTTTCTCTACCATAGCACTTCGGTTGTGATTGATCATTTTACTACTTTCTGAATTGTTTCATGTATGG
The DNA here is from genome assembly GCA_033961575.1 of Aselliscus stoliczkanus. Taxonomy (NCBI): domain Eukaryota; kingdom Metazoa; phylum Chordata; class Mammalia; order Chiroptera; family Hipposideridae; genus Aselliscus; species Aselliscus stoliczkanus. The sequence continues at coordinate 53,581,652 of CM066737.1, read as the reverse complement.
GACAATCCATTATTACAAATAGACTATAAGCTCCTCAAAGACAGTAACCATATCTTGAATTTCTTTAGAAACTTCCAAAGCCTAGCTGTTCTGTCATGCAATAGCAGGGTGCTCAGTTAGTATGTGTTGATTGCATTTCTTCATTCTTTTTTTTTTAGAGGGCAGTGTCACTGGCCCTCACATGTGGGATCCGAACCGGGGCTGCTGGCATCCCAAGCCAGCTCCCAACCACTGCGCCACTCGGCCAGCCCTTGATTGCATTTCTTAAACTGAAATTTACTCTAAAAATGTTGTAAGTTTTTACATTTTTTTTGCCTGACAGTTGCAGCTGAAATCTGATATCTACAACTATTAAAAGTGATATTACAGTTGATTTATTTGTAGACATTCCAGCAGTATGATGGCTGGTATCTCTTTTAGCATTTGCAGTTTTGATATCTACAATACTCTGAGTTTAGCTTGTGATAGAAAGACAATGTTCTAATTCCCCTCTGAAATTTCCTTATTTTTTTAACTAAACATCTTTTCATTTTATATAAAGTAAATTGCATAGAAAGAAAAATTATGTCAGAGTTGGGATAGGAGTTTTACAAATTTTTATCCTCAAATGACTCTGTATTCAAGAATGTATACAAGTTTTCTGTTTTTAATAAATGTGTGGTAGATATTAAGCTACTTAAGCCAGAAATCCTGCATGTTTAACTGAATAAACCTATTGGCAACAGAATATATCTGGATCCCGTGCAATCAACTCAAACTTGTTGCACTAAAACTAAACATCACAAACCAAGTGTTTAGTACCTCTAAAATTTAAAAGATCGATGGGGTTTTGGCAAAGATGATACAATATAAGGAAGATGTTAAGTAATTTTTAAAATCTAAAATTTGGATTTCACAAACCTTAACTATTTGCTTAATCATCAGAAAGTCATTATTCTTTTTTTTTCTTTTTCTTTTTTTTTTTTAGCTGAGCCATCCTGCCACCTGTTGGCAGCTCAACGGCAACTCAGCCCGGGCTGGCATTGAACCGCCGTTACTCAGAGCTCAGCTTGCATTCTTGAGCGAGCTCTTAACCAACTGAGCCACTCGGCCGGCCCTAGAAAGTCACTATTCTTTTTATTCAGGAGAAACAGAATGACTTGGCTCTGAGACTTCTGTCAAACTGATGTCATTTCTAAACTTTTACTCTTAAGAGTCAAGTCCTAGTCAACCATCTCCATTATGGGCCAGACTCATAGTTAAAAAAAACATTTTACTTAAAACTGAGGGTAGGCAGTTACCATAACCAGTGAACAGCCCTAGTGACCAAAAACCAATCACCCTGAAATTAATTTGGGGTTGCCATTCAAATAGTTGTCTCTCTGTCAAGCACTAAAACTAAAATTCTTATGGTTCCATATAAAGTAAGGTACAACATTTAACTAATTTTATTAGTTTTGGGAGCACAAAAAAATAGAGTTGGGGAATTACTTTCCTCATACTCTAAGAAAAAAATTGCTGCTGAGAATTCACGGAAAATAACACAAAATGCCCTCATGCCTTCTTTCTCCACACTCCAAAAACACCTTTTCCCCTTTCAAGTCCTTGCATGTAGTTCCCTCTGTGTAGATGTCAATCCTCTATGTGTCCACCTAGCAAACTCCAATTCTTCCTTTAAGTTAAAACTCAAATATAACCTGCTTTATGACGTCTTCCTAGCCACATTTAAAAGTTCTTCCCGTTTTGCATATATCCCCCATTAAAGCAATTCTTTTATGGATATTTAAATTTATTAGTTGCATATATCTCATTTCATTTGTTCATAGGTATCAAGGATTCTTCTTTCATTCTTATGTTCCTAGAGCCTGGCACATAGGAAATATTTCATAATATTTGATGAAAGAAGAAATGAATGATTCATTCCTCCCCCAAACTTTTAAAAGAAACTATTACAGCCTAGCTTTAACATCTCCTTGCTTGGTCTCCTAAAAATATCCTTGCTGGTTTGGCCTCAATGCCTAGTTCCTTTCTGATTCTTACCTATCTCTCTTATCTATTAAATCTAGATGCTTCCATGTAAACACACATGTCTTTCCTGCCACTCAGTTTCCTCTCAATCTGTTCACTGTCTTCAAGAAAATCTTTTGGAACAAATTTCAAGCTGCTGTGTCACGCCCCCCCACACCCACCCAACATAGTAACTTCAGGTCCACTCATCTCTTCTCATTAACGTAATTCCAATGCTCTTTTTTTTTTTTTACCAGAAATATTTTATTAAATGACTCCAATGCTCTTTCCATAATTTTTAAAGGTAATGTTTATCTCAACTGGGCTCTATATTTCATGTATCAGTAAGCTTTAATTTAAAAATAAAATCATTTTATCTCTAATCTTGGAAAATGGAGTTGAAGGAATTCTCAGTTAATGTATCTGCCTGGTTTTTAGAGATGCTTTTAGAGGTTTTAGAGAATAGAAACATATCTGAGCAAACTATCAGAAATACCTCAATTTGGGAGTGACTCACCGGTACTCCTTGGTGTACTCAAAGTCTTGTTTGTTGTAGGCAGGTTTTAAGAAATTGCACTCAATGACTCCAATTACTCCCACACCTTCTCCATGAGTTGGCTTAGAAGAAAAATATTAATTTCAACACTTACGCTACTGTTGACTGCCTGGAGGCATTTCCTTTTCATTCCAAACAATAATAGAAAGGTTACATAATGTTCATGGGCAAGGAAAGGCTAGCAAGGTCTAGAGAAATACTCGAAATTGTATTTCAATAGACTGCAAGTATTACATTGCACTGGAACATCTGGACAATTATAGGGCAGAGATTTTCAAATTATGATCCATAGATTCCCAAGGATTTTCCAAAGATTAATAATAGTCATCTCTACTTCACTCACATTACCTCTACTATCATCTGTTTTATATTCTGGGATTGACATAAGATTTCATAGGAACCAAAAAATGACGCTGCTAAACAATGAAGTTTATATACCACTGTTCTAGGTACATAATCTGAGAAAAATTTTAAGGATGCTACAAAATCATCACACTCTATTGAAATAAACAATTTTACATATGTAGGCCACCAAACAACTATTTCTTTAAAGAGAGTCACACTTGCAGCGGTTATCAATTACAAGTTGATATAAGAGACTTTTTAATTTAAAATCTTTTTTAAAATTATTTAGTGGAAGGAACTGAGGTAAGGTGTAATTAGGCTGGCACAGAAACATAAATTGTCTAAGGATGATATAACAAGGAAAATCAACATAGGCTGAAGACTAGTTATCCTGGGTCTTATATAACTTTGTAAGTCTATGTAATATAGAGCAGTTCATCATTCTTTGTGCTTTAGCAATCTTATCTGTAAAACAGGAATGAATGAGATACTTGTGGATATTTCTACTTTAAATTGTCATTTAAAACACTGAAAATGATGGTAATATTTCTATAGTTCAATTTATAAAGGACGTTCACATAATTTATCCCAATTAAATCTCTCAACTTTGTAAGCTGTAAGGTAGACAGAGCAAGTAAAATTATTGTTGTTTTCATTTTACAGGTAAGGAAAATGAGTCTCAGAGAAACTAAACAATTTATCCAAGTTTGCACTGCTTGTAAGTGGAAAAGCCAGGGCTCAAATCCTGGCCATCAACCACTAAATTTTATGCATCGTCCACTACACCTTATTGCCTCCCCAAGAAAATATAACAAGCTACCTTCAACATTAATAAACTTATACACATGGCAGAGTTGCTGCTGTTCCAATTCTACCTCTTATTAACAACTATCTAGAAAATTCATCCAGTAGAGTTCCTGGGTTAACTAACTTCTCTGAATACTGAGGAGTAGTATTTTTCAACACAAGATGGCTCAGTGGTAACACAGAATTCCAGGATCAGATTTAACAACCATCATAAGATGGGAGTAAAAGCCATTAATGACTTTATCCCTTTGACAAATTTTAAATCGTTTTCCAATTCTTTTCTGCTTCCTATGACAAAGAAACATTAGGCACTCACCTTCACCTGGCATCCCACCTTCTCAAAGGACTTTATGAGTCGGTTGTTATGATACATCATTACTCCAAACTGCTTATTATTCTTGCAAGAGAACCCAAAAGTTATTTTCACCTGCTTATTCTGAGAAGAAAATCATTAAGGAGACAAACGCCAGGGGCTTTTAGCAAACACAATTTTGCACTCTATTATGGCAAAGAACATCAAACACCATTGGATATAAATTGGTACAAACTTTCTAGAGGGCACTTTAAAAATCTGTACTAATAGCTTTAAAAATAATCTTAACCTTCGACCAAATAGTTCTCTGTCTAGGAATTTATCTGACAAATACAGTCAGGGAAGCCCATAAAGGTTTATGAATTACAGAGCTTTATCAATTAGTTATAATGGCAGAATAACAAACAATTTAAATGTCTGACAATAAGGGAATGATTAAATAAATGTTGGTATCTCCACACAGTCTATTATGCAGCTTTAAAGCTATGTCCTTAAAAAACATTTGGGAACATTAGGAAAAGTTCAGAATAGAATAACAAGCATTATCTAAAAATATGTATATATAAATATACACATAGAAAAGACACCTGAAGTTGATGTTGCATAATATCATATGTCAACTATAATTGAATATATTGGGTTGTTGGAAAAGTCATGATGTATTTTGTCTGTTTCCCAAAGGACATTTATTTATATAAAGAACAAAGATAAATCAATATTATATTGTCTGTTTTGCTCGATAACCTTTTGCCATCTTTCAGTGAGCTTCATAATACCTCATTCACAGAAGGACCTGTATTTGCAAAAAATTGAACAAGGTGCTGATTTACAGCCGCATCTGAATTGAATGTTATACCATGCAAGGAGTTTTTTTTTTTTTTTTTGAGGGCAGTGTCACTGGCCCTCATATGTGGGACCCGAACTGGGGCCGCTGGCTTCCCAAGCCAGCGCTTAAACACCGCGCCACTCGGCTGGCCCACAAGGAGTTTTGAAGACAGCTAAACAAGTAGAAATCTTACAGTGCAAGGTCATCCAAGTATGGTGGGTGTGGCAACACATTCCATCCAAGCTCCGATGATTTTTGATGGGTGATCAAACTTGTGTGTGTTCTCGCATTGTCCCAATGGAACACAACTCCTTTACAATGAACAAGCTCTGGACGTTTCTGGATGAGGGATTCATTCAAATTGTCCAATTGCCTGACATTACACATTCTAACTGATTGTTTGGTTCCTTGGTAGGAGCTCGAAAAACATGACACCTTTAAAATCCCACCACACTGAGAGCATAACCTTCCTCTGATGAATGTCTGCTTTCGATGTCGTTTGAGGCAAATCATCACGTCGGGACCAAGACTGTTTGTGCACCACATTGTTGTAAACAATCCACTTCCCATCACCAGTTATTAGTCGCTTCAAAAAAGGATCATTTCCCTCACGTTTAATGAGCATATTGCAGATGATTATACGCGCCATCAAATGAACTTCTTTGAGTTCATGCAGAACCCAAATATCGAGCTTGCTTACATATCCCAGCTTCTTCAGGTGGTCATGAACACTTGAATGATGGGTGGTCAATGATTCTGCAATCTCTCGTGTCGTGCAATGTGGGTTTGACTTGATCAATGTCTTTATTTTGTCATCATCAATCTCAGTGGGCCTCCCTGACCAAGGAGCGTTATTGAGATCAAAATCACCAGCACGGGACTTCATGAGCCATCGTTGGCACCAATGTTCTTGTAGAGCATTGTCACTGTAAACTTTATGCAACTTTTCATAAGCTTGACGCGCGTTCTTCCCTTTATGGAAGTAAAACAGTAAAATATGGCAAAAATGCACGGTTTGGTCTTCTATCATCAACTTGTAAAATCTCCAAAACTCAACCAAGTCGCTCAATTGTTTTTTTGAACGAAACTAGACTGTCAGCTGTCAAATGACATAGCAATAACATATAGGCGAATGACTCTAGTACTTCCAAAAATGAACTAGTGCCATCTGTTGCAAACATGCGTTACAACTCTTCCGACAACCCAATATATATAGTCATGGGATGTGGAGTATGGTGTGAGAGTGGAGTCAATGGAATTGTAATAGATATGTATGATATGGGGGGGGGAGTGGGGCAGCGGATTGGGGGAGAGGGGTTGTCACTTTGAGGGGTAAAAAGTATAACTATTGCACTGTGTTGTACACCTGAAGCTAATTTTTTAAAAAAAAGAAAGGAAATATACCAAAGTGCCATCAGTGATTTAAAAATTCATAAATAATCATGAAATGTTTCTTAACCTCGCTAGCTGCTCAATTTGCTGCTAGGTCTTCCAGGTTCTGATAAGAGTTGTAAATAGTACAACACAAATCTATGCAATTATAAGCAATTAGGTAAATCCTGCTAATCACTCAGAAGTATGGAAAGCAAAAGTGCCAACAACCAAATCACTATTAAAGGTAAAGGACTATGAATAGTACTGTTGTAATATATTTCATGGGAAGAAGTTAACAAGCTTGGGTGGATGAAATAAGCACGAATTGTTATACATAAAACATGAACAATAGTGAGTTTTCAATATGTCCTATTTGATTTAAAAACCAAGCTGAGACAGTAAGAAAGATAAAGGGGAGATAGAGAAACAAACAAACAAAAACATGTGGTGGTTAAGTGCTGGCTTGGGAAGCCAGCGGCCCCAGTTCGGGTCCCACATATGAGGGCCAGTGACACTGCCCTCGGAAAAAATAAATAAATAAATAAATAAATAAATAAATAAATAAATAAAGGATCTGAAAATTGTGAAGTCTTTAAAAAAAAAACAAAAAAACCCAAATACTAAGAAATTGGGGCCGGCCAAGTGGCGCAGTGGTTAAGCGCTGGCTTGGGAAGCCAACAGCCCCGGTTCGGTCCCACATGAGGGCCAGTGACACTGACCTCAAAAAAAACCAACAACAAACAAACGAAAAAACAAATACTAAGGAATCTTCATGTCCAAATGAATTAAATAAAAATGTGTTTTTGCTACATATTCAAAAAATGATGTCCATTGCCCTCTCTAAATAATAGGCTATGTGCATAAATTCATGTGACATATGAGCCAGATATGATATAAAGACATTAATACAAATGGGTACATAACAGTAATGTCTGGCTCAGAACATATAATGTTCTGGACTCCAGAAGCTTTAATCAAACCCCAAATAAAACCCTATTCCAATGTAAAAACGAAACAGGACAAAACTCCCCCAAAAATCAAACTAAAACCATAAAATTAATATTTTTAAGATAAATATTGTCAAATACTTTCTATTGAACACTTTTAAAATTCAAAATTATGGGATGGGAGTCCACTGGGATAGGAGGTTCCTCCAATTAGTATATATAGAGAGGACAAGAGAAGAGGCCTTTGATAACTGAGGAATAATCAGCATCAGTGATCTTGGGGGAAATTTTGTTAGGAGTTTCACTCTACTCATGCCTGTAGTGAATTCTTTTAGCTCAAATTCTACTAGAGAAGGTAACTAGTTTAATAAGAAGGGGGTTTAAGAAGAGTTAAGGTACATATAGGATACGTGCATAGGGGCCGGCCGAGTGGCGTGGTGGTTAAGCGCTGGGTTCGGAAGCCAGCGGCCCTGGTTCGGGTCCCACATGTGAGGGCCAGTGACACTGCCCTCAAAACAAAAAAAAACACCAGAATGCGTGCATAGGAGGATCCCTGATAGAAACCCATAAAAGAAAGAAGCTGGTGACAGAAATGTGGTATACCTGAAACAGTAGTTGGAAAACACTTCTTTTGACTGGCTCTGTTAAACGCATGGCACTAAGATCCCAGCTTACATACATCGATATAATTAAGTTACTTACAGATGTTAACAATGCTAGCTCTGGCTTTGTTAAGTTAGCTTTAAAAAACCTTTCCTAGTAGACAAGGTATTGTTCTCAAAACGGAGAACATCAATCTGCTTATCAGTAACAACTACACAGCTTTTTAAAAAGGGAATGACAATTTCTGATCACTGATCAGGGTGAGAAAGACAAAGTAAGATAAGTAATGCCTTTGATAAAGAGAGTGTGTTGCTTAGTTACTAGACAATAAATTACAAGAGCAATTCTTCATAACTGCTTATGAAGTCTCAACATTTCAAAGAGCTTTTTATGCTCAAAAATCCATCAACAGAGATGGACCTAATTTCCAGAATATTAAGATTTTCTCGAGTGTCTGAAATCCATTCCTAGGGAAATGGAGGGTAGAAGTGAAAATAAGTAATTACTTTTCTGAGTGGCTGCCATTATGAGAAGTACCAGGAAATCCATGTCAAATCTATTGAAGATTTATCTCACCCTAGAAAATAAACCTTTAATTTCTAATCTCCTAAATTCTATCAACATAAGTCTGGACTTGTCATGACAAAAATCATACTATGACCAAGAGATTAACAAGTTCAAGTCAACATTTTGCTTATTTCAATCAATGTAATATGTAACAGAATGCAATATAAACCCAATGGTGGGGACCTAAGAGATTCTCAAACCTGGCTGCTCATTAGAATCAGCTAAGAATTGAAAAATAAATAAATGTTTCTTATTAAAAAAGATTTCAGGGTCCAGCCGAGTGGCACAGTGCTTAAGCGCTGGCTTGGGAAGCCAGCGGCCCCGGTTCAGGTCCCACATATGAGGGCCAGTGACACTGCCCTTAAAAAAAAAGATTTCAGAATCTACTGAGTCAGAATCTCCAATGTCTCGGGACTGTATTATTTTAAGAATTTCCAGGTGGGCTGGCCGAGTGGCACGGTGGTTGGAAGCTGGCTTGGGAGGCCAGTGGCCCCGGTTCGGGTCTCACATGTGAGGGCCACTGACACTGCCCTCAAAAAAATAAATAAATAAAAGAATTTCCAGGTGATTTCTGGTAAAACTGATGCAGATTGGCAAGTAAGAAACACCGCTTCAGAGTACACTGTAATACGATTTGTCCTACAACACATATTTTTGAATTAGAAAAAGAAAGTTTCTTGTTTTTCTGTGCCAGCTTTGAAATCTAATCCTGAAATGAAGAGATAAACTTCATGTAGTTGTAAGGATACTGTGAAGGTAGGTTTATAAATATCATATGCTATATTGGCCAGGCTCTTAGCAATCATCTGGGTCGTCACCTTCTTTTGACGCAGAAAAATTTTCATTCGTGGCTTCATATACAGAATACCACAAAATGCCTATGGAATAGTGAAGGGAAAGTTATTATGTGATACTGCCAATTCTACTGAAATCCCCATAAAATACTGCTACCAACTAAGGTCTATTCTGGACAAATATTTGGTTCAGTTTCTGTACTTTGTTATACTATCTCAACTACCACACTAAAGTACTACTGACTATATTCACTAAACTGTTTTGGTGGAAACAGTGAAAAGGAATCCTAACACAGGACTAAAAGGACTAATCTTTATATAACTAAAGTGAGATCTTGTTCTATAGATTTTCTTGTTACAGCAAATCTTACCTCTCATTGTTGGAGAAAAACCACTCTTACTCACCCGTAAAGAATACTCTGTTTCTGGCAGCTCAGAGGTAACACCACCAATCTCTTTTTCTTCTGTGCCAAAGTCTGATACCAGGATGTCATATTGATCTGTATCAAAGTCCAACTCAGACTTTCCATCTTTATTTCTGGGTAAAAGAGACAAGTACCAATCTAACAAAAACTGGCTCCAAAGGACAAAAATGCAGTAGGAACCCAAGAGAAAAGAAACAATATGAGCCAAAACTCAGGTACCTATTTCTTTTCCTGACTACTAGTACTAAGGAACCACAAATCACTTGGTTTGAAGACTACACAATATTTCTTCCAGTCTAAACAGATCTATTATGCTTCATAGAACTAGTAATGCCAAGTACAGAAGAAAAAAAGAGGAAAGTGGGTATGTATGTGATCCGATAAATCAAACGGATGTCAGCTATATCCTTGATGAAGGACCTTATAAATAGATCCCAACTTTCTGGGTATTGTTGGGGTGATCATTCAACATCATTCTCCCTAACTGAATAAATAGATGAATCAAAACCTACTTCTTCTAACTTCAGGACTAGTATAAGAACTAATGAAATACCAAGATTTCCCCAGATCTAATCATATTTCTTAGAAGGAACAGCATATATTTGCTAGTCCTCTATAATATCATTTATGGAATTATCATTTAAATATAATAGTACTCATTCCTTTCATAAGGACTTTCTTCTTCTCATAACCCTTTATGGTCACTTAGCTTTGGTCCATTCCAAGACCTTGAGCTATATCATTAACTGCCAGGGAAAAGAGCCAAGACCCATCTTTGTTCCTGGAAAACACTAAACAAATGATGGGTTATGGAGAAAACATATATATCAGAACAACAGTTTCCAAAATGTGTTCTGTTGAACAGCAGTTCCCCAAAATACTCTTAAATAAGAGGGAGGGAGGAAGGGAGGGAGCAAAGGTAAGGATGGGTTGGTTGTGTGACCAAATAAAATTGAGAATCAATTCCTGGCTCTCAGAGCCACCTCAAAGGTCTAGTGATACCTCTCCTCATACTTCAAGCTCCGCAAGCTCGGAGCTGCTGTGATAAAAATGTACCTCCTCCTTCAGGGTTGGACCAGAGCCATTATGGTATAGACCTTGTATAAAGCCCATGTCACTGTAATAGTATATTCTGGATTTTCCAGGATAACCCTGATTGTTGCTGTCCCACCCCACTGTAACACATACTCAGTGGGGGATCCCTATCTTCCTTGCCCCCCCCCATTCACCATCCAAAGAAAAGAGGTCTAGAGAAACATTTTTTGAAACTGGGAAATACTGCATACTATATTGCTCTCTTAAATATTTTCAATGCATATTGAAATAACATTAGCATATTAAAGCCTCTTTATTGCAGAGAAGTCCTGCAATAATGCAACATGGTAGATTTTGTTTAAGCCAGCTTTTCCCAGTTATTTGACCATGGAATCCTTTATTGACATAACACCTAGTACCATATAACTGAGAAACAATGTACAAAGAAAAATGTCTGCTTCATGTGTTTTAAATCACTGGAAATACCTCATAAAAATGATATTATTTGAGGTTTTCCCAGTAGGACAAATACCTAAATGACCAATGTGTAAAAAATCTCCTTACATTTTTTTTTCTTTTTAATGTACTTTCTATACAAACCAGCATGGTTTTTATGTAAGTTTAACTCAGCTAAGAAATGAGGTGAAATACTTGACTTAAGGATAAAAAGAAGAATGAATATATCTGATACTTTGATCTATAAAGCATAAGAGTAACACATGTATTTTATATTAAAGGGTTTCAGGTTTTAGTGGACACTGTTAAATGTATTCCATTTGACATGACAAGATTAAACAAATGACGTACCCTAGAGTACTTCTAGATTGTTTTATTAGCTCTCAACACATGACCTGAAGTCATCCTCATTATATTGTTCAAATTTATCTGCTTCCAAGATTTTTCTAGTTCTAATCCAGCTACTCTAAAGCACTAGTACTGAGGTCGTCGTTTTTAAAGATCATGTTGTGCTTTATTACTCTATGTCTCTTTCTCAGACATCATTTTCATTGTCAAACAAGTGAAATAACTATCATTTACCTACCTCAAAACAGTGTCCATAAATATAAAATAGATATTTATAATGGATTCTAAAGATTTTAGAATAACATTGAACCGCTGATTGTGGCAATCAGGATATGCATGTCTCCACCTTACGAAGCTCCACATTTTACACATAAGAACCACTATCTCAAAAATAGCAGTGGTTCTAAGAAAGGTAAGGAAAAGTATGCAGTGAGAAACAAATATGTATCAAAAATTATCTACTCTGTTTCTCTACAGATTTATTAAAATGTGCTTCATCATACTACCTTTGTTTATTATTATCTATCACCCTTGGAATACTATACCTGCGGATGTTCCAAATGAGAACACGAGTGCCTTTTTTGCCTCGGATGGCATCAAACTGGGATAGCAGGTCATTTTCACTGTTGAAAATTGAATAGTTCAAGATGGCTTCTAGGCTGGGCAAGGAATCCTCAGTAATAATCATTTTTTGTAAAACCAAATACAGTCAAAGGAAAATTAATATTTTAAGAGGATGCTATCAGGAAGATCTGCCTTTTGGGTTTCACGTTTAGACAAAGTATGGACATACAGACATAAAGCATGGGCATTACTGCTATAGAAGAAAAGAAAGGGGAAAATGAAGAAAGGTTGTAGAAATAAACACAAAAATCAGTAATTCCTGTCGACTATAGCTTCAAAGAGACAATGTAAATAAAGACAGTTCTATATTTAAGAAATAGAGCAAAGGCTGCAATTTTAGACTCTTTGGAAGCAATGAGTTCAAACTTTACTGCTATATTGCTTTGGTCAAACAGAAATAATAGCTTATCCAGGTATAGGGAAATGAGCTATTCTGCCATCAGATAAGCTGATGAATAGAATGTTTCTAGGAGTATGATGCAATATAGCTATCTTCAGGCAGAAAAACAGAGAAGACCCAGGGAACTTTACCAAAAGAAGGGTGATAGAGAGCAAATCACATAACAATGAAAATTACCATACAACGAAAACATTTCTAAGCTATGGCCAACGGTTCACTTATTTTCAAAATATTTAATGGAGGGAGGAAATTTCAGTTAAATTTAAGACAGTTGAGTACCTCTTTAAATGTGAAAACGTTTGATACCTGGATTTGACCTGAAGAAAGAGGTTTCTATAAAAATAGTCAGATGAGACTAATTTTTAACCAACATTCTCCATTTTCAGAAAGGATATTGTTTTGCTGGCTGAATGGAACAATTGGTACAATAACTGCCTGGGCCTGGACACATTCCAGGTAGGTCTGTGACAGAAGTCCAACTGTGAGAGTACCCCCATTCTTGGTGAAGACAAGAGCGTCCTTTCCTAGCCGCATGGAGCCTGACTTGAAACCATTACCAAAAACTCCAATGGGACACTGGCTCTTCTTGATGACTTTATCTGTAAAGCCAAAGCTGTAATTACACAAGAAAAAAGAAATCAGAAAATACAAACGAGAAAGGTAAAAAGCATTCTAAGATAGGTGACAGGCAGAATGTTTAGCTTACAAATGAAGAACGCTTGTAAAAAGTCCCTTTTTTCCTACTTACTTTTGATCCTTCTGGGCAAAACTATTAAGTTAAAAATGTAGGAAATTACTATCGGGTAATGGGACTGCTTTTCCTGTGCGGTGGCATGTACATAAACACTTCTACTACATCAGAGTCACACTTTATAAATGTAAAGGTGGCCTCTTTTTACTAACAGATAGCTGGAGAAGGCCATGGGTAGCTTTCATGTGTAGATAAAATAGCTCTGATTGCTAACAGTAAGGTTAGGGCCAGGTTCAAATGGTGCTCATCTCAGTACACCCTAAATGAAAGTACCAGATAGTGGCACCTAGACTGGGCATCCCCTAACCTGGTTATATCACCCTCTAGAAATCTGAAAGTCAGAGGTTATATATCTTAACAATTTCAACTCTCCACCCAAAATATAACTTCAAATTCTTTCCCTCTGTTCCATCTGCTGGGACAGTTCATTGGAATGTGGCCAAGGGATAAAAATAGGTAGTTCTGCCTCTGAATATCTGCAAACAGCTGCAGTATAAAGTCTCTCTTGTTCTATTAAGGGCCTTTCACTGAGTCACCTCAACAATTTCTGTAGCCCCTTATGATCAGCTTATCTGGGAGCCAGATCCTTTCCCTTTCATATATTCTCCATTCAAATACACAACAAAATAACAGAACCAAAAAAGTTTAAGATATGAAATCTAGAAAATGATGATTATCTTCCGCAGGTATCTTAGCTCACCCCAAATAAAACTAATTTTAAGGATTCTCTCCAGATTGACTAAATTTACAATGCTGTACACTGCCACTCATTGAATAAGTATTTCCTGAGTACCTAGTATGTGCCATGCATTGTGCTAAACACTGGAGATATAACTGTTAATTTTTAAAAAAAGATTCCTGCCCCTGTGGTTTACAGTCTAAGGCAAAATTTCATATATTACAGATTACATGCTTCTCCAGCATCGATGAAATAGACATTCCACATACCATATTTGAGCAGCTTGACCTTGGCTCTTACTCTTTTGAGCAAGGTTGAGTTGCCTAGTTTCTATATACTGAAGGCCGTGGTTTGTGTTTGCTCTCTAAGAAAGTGTACCCCTTTTTAATTTTCTGTTTCAAACTGTTACATGATAATACCATTAAGTCTTTCTCAAGTAGACATTTTACAGGAGGTTTGCGCATCCTGCAAAAAAATCTAACCACAGAAAAAGGTAATTTCTAGGGCAGTCATTCCTTTTAAAATTCCAAAAGAGCACAGAGTTCCTGCTCTGTATAGGCCTCAGCAATTCCAGGAAATAAATTTATAGAAGTTGGTAAGATTCAGACATTCCTATTGCTCTTGTGAAGAATTGGCTAGAAAAAATGTGGTCATAATGGGGATTAAATTATATAATGTATGCACAATATATTATAAATATTCAAATTTTAATCTTAAACTTACTCTAGAAGTAACTCTGAGAATTGTCATGTGCTATCCTGTATCTCTACTTCAGATCTAATGGCATATCTAAAACTCAGGGCTCTACATAAATATTGGCTTGTCAGAAAAGTCATGACGTATTTTTTTCTATGTTTCCATTGCAAAAATGCGTCATGACTTTTCTGACAACCCAACAGTAACGTACCACGTGAAACAAATCTATATGGTTATTTACACTTAAAGCTTCTCTGATGCCACAAAAGCTTCAGTTAGGTGGTCAACAGAAAATGGTGAAAACAGGGAGACTATATTACTCTCTGAATTTCCTAGCCATCCCTGCCTCTTTTGCCATCTATTATCTCTTTTTTCCTAAGAATAAACCCTTACTGTGATACTTTGGGGAGACCAAATGACTAAGGTTGAGAGGACAAGTAATAGGGCAGAGCCAGAACCAGAAATGGAAAAGGATAAGAATGGATGCTAGATACAAATCAAATAACTACCTAATATAAAAGCGTTCACAATAAATAACAGAATTGTAGGAACGAATTTTACATGGTTTGGTACAGCTCATTCATTTTCCACAGAGATATCGTGGCTGAGACAGGTGGGTTCTCTTCACTAAGTCCTGTTGTATCCTCTTTTGTAAGAGACAACAGTATTTACACACCAAGGGAGCTTGGATACTATCTCTTTGAGTGGAATCCAGGACTCCTGCAGCTTGCTCCTGAGTGCCTTAAAATGTCCAAATTCTAGAATTTAGAGAGGTAAATTTAAATTGGGGCTCTGACCAATGAAACAAACCTTAGCAAATCCATGGACAAGGGTAGGCACTGCTGTTTCCTAGAAATATTGGTGATATAATACAAAATATAAAATAATGGAAGAATACTAAGCACAATGTTATTCTCTGGCTGATTTAGAACAGATCTATTAGGAATGCACTGCTGAGCTGAGGTAGCAAATACCTTCAATGCACAGATCTATAGCTGCTTTTCATCCTTGACCTTTGAAAGGTTTTCCACTTGGCTAAAAAAAGGGCAGCTGAATATACAGACTAACTGGTTCACACACTAACCACAGAAGTTAAAGAGAATTAATTGTGGACTTAAAGCAATATAATGATAGGCTTTTCTTTTTTAATTTGATTTTCATTGGATTCTATATTTGTGGGAAAAACTGTTGCTGCAATTACATAACTGTTTCATTATCCTGAAAATAGGAATTGTAGCATAAAGAACTGGCTAGAATTATAAGAAATGTTATAGAGCAAACAGAATTTCTGTAGGGTTAATAATTTTGCATAACTATCTCTAGTTTTTCAAATGTAAAAGCAACATGCTTCCAAACCAAAAAAAGAAAATTAATATACTTAATAATAATTTTCACTACCTCAAAAGTTCAATTATTTGAAAAAGAAATTGTGGTAAGTGGAATCCTTGGCTAGAAGTTAGATAGGATTAAATGATCTCTTTTAAATACATGGGAACTCCTAACAGATTCAAGTTTGAGGTACAGTCAAAAATAAAAACCATGGGTTGGCCGAGTGGCGTGGTGGTTAAGCGTGTTGGCTTGGGAAGCCAGCGGTCCCGGTTGGGGACCCACATATGAGGGCCAGTGACACTGCCCTCAAAATAAATAAATAAATAAATAAATAAATAAATAAATAAATAAATACCAGCACATACACTATACATAATCCAGGGCTCATTAAAAAGTACGCTAACATTGATTTTTAAATATGAGGAAAATTTGCCGAGCTCAAATTAGTGAGAAACATACTTGGCATAATAATGCCAAAAAATGCTATGAATAAAGAAGTTTCTTCCTGTTTTGCTCTGTTTTGTTCCTTGAGAAAGGAACTAAACTTTAAACTAATGATACTCATCCTTCATATTTCAACTCAAACATCATTGCTTCAGGGAAGCCTTTTTTTGGATTTTACTGATTAGAACAGATCCCTCCTGTTATATGTGCTCACAGAAACTGTAGTCTTCTTCACAGCACTTACCACTAGGTAGGACAGTCTATTTAATTGTATTACTAGTCAATACTTTCCTATCTTTCTCACTAAACTGTCAGCCCCTTGAGAGTGAGGATCATGTCTGTCTGGTTCACCACTTTATCTCCAGTGAAATTCATATAGATGTTCAATTAAAATTTGTTGAATGAATCTGGAACAAAAATTGTGCAATTATTTTGGAAACATCTTTCTTCCTCCTCCTGCCTTATAAGTCTAAGCATCAACTTTCACAGATGTAGCTCCAGACAAAATGAGAGATAGTAAGATTTACTGGGCCCACTATTTGACACCTATGTCACTGGGATAAGGTGTGGAGGAAAGGAGTCATTAAGATAATTTAGAAAAAAAACTAGTACATACAGAATTAGACATATAAATATTTTGTTTCCATCCTATCTAAAATTGTATTTTTCTTAACATAAAATATTAAATTTAGGATATGAAAGTGATGCTATAAGCTAAAAGATAGGTCCAGCTCCATAACTTCACTAACATACCAGCCACATTCTTATATCACTTCCAGAAGGTTTCCTCAAATATTCTTCTAATTATGAGAGTCTGAGACACAACATACACAATCTGCTCAGTGGTAAAACATAACCAAATTTATAATTGGTTATGCCCAAATTTCACTTCTTTTCTTTGATGGATCAAAGGGATTTCCCTCCAAACAGGGTTATAGAATTAGACTACCTTCAAAGAGAACTACAACCAAATGAATGTTTTCCATTTCTACAGATTAAAGCCCTTTTCCTCCTACAGAACCCCTCCATTGTTTCTCATGCTTCACACACTACTCATATGCTAAAAAAGAGAGAAGGAAGGAGTTAAGGAAATGCTTATCACTCACTGAGTGATATGTGAAGATAATAAGGTACAAACTTACATTCTTAACTACAAACCTTTTCCAAGTAATTAAATGAACTGAAACTGGCAACCGAAATCCATTATCACCAGGTTCAGGCAATAGAAATCTGTATCACCTAACTTTGCAATTCTACTGCAAAACCTTCAAAGATTATATGTATGAATGTCTTCTATTTGTTCTTCTCTTTGCCTGAGCTCTTACCGTTTGCCCCTGCTCCTTTACCTTGTTAAACTCTACTACTTACCCTTAGATCTCGGTTTAAAAATCACATCATCTATGAGGCTTTTCCTGATCTCCTGGATCTGATCGGGTTCTTCTGATGACTTATCCCACTGCATCCTATACTTTTTTTTTTTAAAGATTTTATTGGGGAATTGGTGGAGGGGAACAGCATTGGGGAATCGGGGAAGGGGAACAGACAAGTTGCTGCCTTTTTGTTCTTCAGTTTAGTTGCGGAGGATGTTGCTTCACTGTTGGTATCGTCATTGCGCTCTTCCTGGATGAGGCAGATCGGTCGCTGGCCTCTGGATGTCGCTCACCGCGGCTATTGGCAGCTCACGCTTGGCTGCCAGCCGCTCATGCTGGCTGCAGGCCACTCACTGTAGCCTATGGCACCCCACTGCAGCAGGGGCTGCAGCCCACACCATCACAGGGGCTCGCACAGCCCAGCTCCAGGTGGAGCTGTTGTTAGCTGTAGAGGGCAGTGTCACTGGCCCTCATGTGGGATCCGAACCGGGGCCGCTGGCATCCCAAAACCAGCGCTTAACCAATGCGCCACTCGGCCGGCCCAAAAGAAAGCGTTTTTTTTTGTTTTTGTTTTTGTTTTTTTTGAGGGCAGTGTTACTGGCCCTCACATGTGGGACCCGAACCGGGGCCGCTGGCATCCCAAAACCAGCGCTTAACCAATGCGCCACTCGGCCGGCCCAAAAGAAAGCGGTTTTTTATTGTTTTTGTTTTTGTTTTTTTTGAGGGCAGTGTTACTGGCCCTCACATGTGGGACCCGAACCGGGGCCGCCGGCTTCCCAAGCCAGCGCTTAACCACCATGCCACTCGGCCGGCCTTTTTTTTTTTTGAGGGCAGTGTCACTGACCCTCATCTGTGGGACCGAACCAGGGCCGGTGGCTTCCCAAGCTACATCCTATACTTTCTTATTATTACACTTATTTTTTTATTATGATTCCTGCTTAATTGTCTGAATTGCCACCTAGGCTGTAAGCTCTCTGAGGGCAAGAACAGTGTCTATTTCATAACCAGTGGTACATAATAGATGCTCAATAAATACCTGTTGAATGCATAAGGGGAAAGTAAAATACTAAAGAAAATCATTAAGCCTTAAATAAGAGTTCATGAACTCCAGACAAGAGAAAAACGATGAAGGCATTTTTACCTGAGCATCCGATGTAGTTTATGAGGCGTCATCCCGCATCCATCATCAGTGAAAGTCAAACAGTATTTACTCTTGACCTTCTCAACATCTATGAAGACAGTCCTGGCAGATACATCTGGATCAACAGCGTTATCTGCAAAAGATAGAAATCTGTGATATTAGAGGTCTTTTCCTAATATTCTATTAAAATCTCTAGTTCAGTGCCCCCGAGACAGAGAAACTGTCCTTTATTCCCTTCATGTGGTTGTCCCAAAAGGTGAGCAGGAAGCATTAATGGTAGTGCACTTCCGAGGTTATAGGGCACAACAGAGGTGATGGCAGATGGGGTTATAAGCTGATTATTAGATTTCATATAATGACTGATCTGCAATCTACCTTTCTCCCTTCAAACTTCAGGGTCTGTGTGGAAAATAACTCCTCCTATATACACAGCATTTGCTCTCTCTTCATCTTATTACTTCTTGTCTTTTAGTCACTTTACTGCTCATGAACACATACAGTAAAGAGTGGCTGTAGACAAGAACTGAATCGCAATTTTGGTACAAATAGATGCATATTACATACATTAGTTTATTTGTGAAAAATTTATTTTCTACTGTTTATATCACCTCCTCTGTTAAAAAACACAGATATTATCACCATCCTTGTTTATAGCCTAAGAGGTGTTGAAAAAATTAGAGGTTAAAATCAAAACTAACCGCCCACCTAGATCCCAGTGATGGTAACAAGCTTGCTTGGAGAGGAGAGATTCTGCTTAGGTACACTGTAATAGTCTTAAAGGTGAGGCAGTCCAATCCTCACTAAATGAAGAACACAGAATTAACGCTAAAAAAATAGAGAGTTCCATGATTCTTTCTGAGTTAGGTCTTCATAATGGGTTTCTTATTTAAGACTCCAAAGACATCAAATATACCCATATTCTAACTGTACAGGGGTCGGCAAACTGGGGCTCACAAGCCACATGTGGCTCTTTGGGTATATTCCATCTCAAAAGTTTGCCGACCCCTGGAAGAGCCAATCCTTTCCCTCACAACAATTTAAAATTATTTGAGAGCCATAAATATATTTTTACAAATAAGGAAAATCTGAAGTAATATTATAAATGAAACTATGACAGTTTTATTTTCATTTTCAATTTTACTTCAGAGCCACATGTACATACCCAAAGAGCCACATGTGTCTCCTAAGCCCAAGTTTGCTGACTCCTGGTGGTTCTTCCATCTCAAACCTTTGCCAACCCCTGTTCTAACATATGCACTATGTCCACAACCCCAGCGGATGTTGTTGTCTAGTGGCCACATCTTTTTGTCAGAGGTGCCAGTTTATGTAATTGTCAGTGTAAAAGTCTCATTAAAACTCAGTGGCCCAAGTGGGAGGGCAGTTTGTGCAATCTGTTGGATAGGTTCCTGAAGTGCTCCTGTCTCTACTAGCTCTTTAATCAAGACTGAGACCTTCCCTTCCACCCTCTACCCTTTCCCTAACATCCTATACTAATTTCCTGATACCATGCAGCTGGGTTGGGAGATCCAGGTGGGGGGCTGGCTATAAACTGGTCCCACTACCACTGTTCAAACTGTGACATTTACACACTGTGAACATGCCTTACAAACAAGAGAATTATTACACACATTCAAAATATCAGTTTTTACAATATAATTAACAGTATTAGTGATAACCACTTGAATGTATGGAATGTCCATCAAATAAAACAAGACAGATTAATTTCATGGGCCACAATGATGCTGCCAGAATCAGTGATAAAACTGTCACTGATTGTAACCTGAAAAAGTCTTAACAGAAGTAAGGTATCACCAATCGCCCCAGAAGGGGATTAAAAGGTCTAATATAGTAATCTTTAAGGACTGGGTGGGGCCAAAATCGTGTGTCATTGTGGTAAATCAAGTGGGCTGACTTTTAGCAGCAATTATAAATTTAACATGCAAGACTGGCTTTATCAGAAATACATGTTTTACTTTGTTTAAGAGGCAGCAGTTGTTTTTTTTTTCTTTAACTTTCAGGAAGATTCAGCATTGTGAAGTTGCCTCCATTGTTTCAAGAAACTACTTGGCAAGCAGACCCTGAATTGTTTTGCGTCCATCCTATCAGTCATTCCTGCTGGCAGAAAGCCAGGGCCATTGAGACTGATACTTTTAATTTGTCAACCAACAAGACATCACTTCTACTCTGAAAATTTTGGACGTTGAGAAATTTTTTCTAATACTTAATGAACATTCACAATTCAACACGTACCAAATATCAATTCCATGTTTATATAGCAGTGAATTCAATGAATCAGCTCACAGGCCTCTCACAAAATCACTTTTACTTTCTTCTTCTTTTCTCCAAATTTTGCCCAAACTTTACTAGGTGATTTTTTTTTACAGGAACACACCAAAGAGTTTTAATACAGGCGCTTGAGGAGTTAGAAGGTAGCTAACTGCTCCTGGCTGCCAGGAGCAGCTAGATATGTTATCTCCTTGGCTGGAAGTTGGGGGCAAGGGGCATGCAAGAGGCCAGTGTCAGCTGGAACAGAGGGCAGCAAGACATCAGCAGGCAGGCTGCAGCTGCCTACCTCTTACTTCCAAAAATTTATCAATACTTAGCATATACTACCAGATACCAGAAAATCTATTTTCTCCTGTGGCCTAGCCCACCCAGCCTTATTATGAACAGGTAGGACAATGAAAGAAACCCTCCTTCTCTCCCCTTGTCCACCACTTAGGCAAGAGCTGCACTAGCTGATCCTGGGATGTCTTTATCCCCTAACCTGGCCCACAATCTCATGTGCTAATGTTACCGGCCAAATGAGCAGCACCAACCCCCACCACTGAAAAACTTTAATGTTTTCTTTTCTATAGAAATGTTAAGTATAAAAATGTTAAGTGTCCTCCCTAGTTTTTTAGTTTCTTAGCTCTTGGGCTTTGATTGCTTTTCTGACCAGTTTGTGAATCTTGGACGGAGGATCCCCCTTGCTTCTTAATTGCTTTGTAAATTAGTTCCTGAAGCTGAAACAATGTAAGTCTCCTACCCCTGCTTCAGATAACTATTTGACAGCCTGAAACTTCCTAATATCCCCCAGGCCAGGAAACTAAATGTCAAACCCATTCTGTGTCCAGACAACTGACTCCACCTGAGTGATGGACTGAATAGCCACAAGATTCATAAGCTAACAGATTTATATTTTTGTCCTCATTCAGGAGCCTTAAGGATGCAGGGGTACCCCAACAAACAAAGAAGCGAACGCGGTCTTCCAGGTGGAGCTTCCTCTCATCTGAGACCAGCTAGAGTGAGAGTTCCGTGTACCCCAATAGGCAGGGACAGCTCTACGCACCTGCCCAGCAGGAAGCAGATACAGAAGAAGAGACCTCCTGTCCCCCAGCTTCCCATAGAGATTTTATGGGGATCACGTCTCTCAAGGAAAACTAGGCAGGCAGTTAGAGGCAGGCATTGAAGGTCTCTGCATTCCTGCACATCCCACAGAGTGCAACCGCCTGGGGGAAATCCCCTCTCCACCCAAAACTCCCGGTTGTATTGTAATTACCTACCCCTGCAGGAAGAGCAAGTGGACACAAAATATCCAACTAGAGCAGACCAGTCACTCAAACCTACGCCCAGGAAGAACAGCCCATCCTGGAGAAAAAGGATAAAACCCCCAAGTCCTGGGAGGGAAGCGCGGCTGCTACTGCTGCTTTTTCCCCTGGGCTCCTTTTGACCGCTTCTTCCCTTTGAGCCTCACCTTTGCATGTGCCCCCTCCACACTCTTTGGTAATGGGCCCTTGAGCCATCCTCCAGTATTCATGTCTACTTTTACTTCTAAATGTACTATCTTTTCTAATAAACTACATATTCTACTGCTTTACTCTGGTATCTTGTTCAATTCTTTGCTCGAGCTGCCAAGGACCTGGACTCTGCGCCGAGAAAGGCCCACTCTCTGAAAACACTACCAGATCCCAAAGAATCTTATCTCTCCAAACCTGGCCCATGATACCCTTGGTGAGAGGACTTTTCTCTACCTCCCCTCACCTACCACTTAAGCAAGAGCATGAAAAACCAGATCACAGGCAATCTACCTTAGCCCTTGACCTGGTCCATCTGACCCCTGGACTTCTAACAAAGCATTGTAACTGAAGCCGCCTCATACCTCATCAGAACCTGGGAGACAATGAAAACCTGCCCTTTCGACAGCCTCACTGGAAAGACAGCTCTCAATGGTAGTGTCGAGTGGGGACATGGCTTTGAGGTGGCATTGCACAAGCCTCCATCTTCTTCTGTCCCAGAATGGCCTATGTGGATTCCTACAAGTTTGCTGAGACCAAGCTGCTGCCCTACAGATATCTTTCAAGTATCTAAAAAGTATTCTTACCTAAAATTAAGGTCATCATATTCCGAGACAAGCTATTGTTCTTCCTGTCCCCTATATACACACATAGTATCAGCATTCAAATGAAATTTGAAGGTCATTTTTTATCCCGCCCTCTCTCTTACCTTATACATTCGCTAGGCTCTCTCACATCTTGCTATTTCTGTTTCCATTATCACTTTCTTAGTTTACAGAGTTTATTCCCTCTTACCTGGATTATTGCGATTAGCTCCTAACCAGTCTTTCCAAACCATGTCTCTCTCTTCTCCAGCCCATTTTACATGGTGCTGCGAAGATTATCTTTCCTGGAGCACAGGTCTGATCATGACGGTCCCCAGTTCAGAAAACTTCAGACTAAAAGGCCAAATACTCAAACCTCCCAGTCATATCCTGGTCCCAGTCCACCTTTCTCACCTCATTCTCTACTTGGTACTTGGAGTAAAAAGACATGTGTTTGAGTCCTGGATATGCCACTTACTAGACACATAACTTCAGAAAAGTCAATTAAATGCACTGAGCCTCTGTATCTGTACCACTACCATCATCATCACCATCATCATAATGGCATTTACCTCAAATGGTAAAGTTAAAAATGTATTTGTGAAAGCTCTTTGTAAACTCTCTAAGGACCTAGAGTTTTGACTATCTGTGAACTCCATGCTCTAATTAAACTCAACTACTCCATATTCTTCATGCTTTTGTTCGCAGTTGTTCCTTTTGCCTGGAATGCCCTCCCCTCCCCACACTCATATCCACATGTCCCAATCCTTCAAATCTCAGCTCAAATGTCGCCTCCTCTAAAAAGCCTTTCCTAGGCCTCCTCTTCCTGGGAAGCTGGTAGTCTTCCCTCCAGCCTCCGAACTCCCACAGCACTGTATGTATCTTTGCTGATACATCGCTTTCTATTTTGTTGTTATACAAAGCATAAACCTTCTTTACATATTTTATCTCCCCTACTAGGAGAGTGAATTTTTTTACCTACCATGGTAGCCTTGCCCACAGTGAGTACTCAATAAATACTGAATGAATGATTCACTAGAAAATTAATGCACAAGTGCAGGTGAAAACGGTTGAAGGAAAACCTAAAATAAAAGCTCTGGATTACCAGTTAACACTTTGCTCTTTTTCCCAATTATTAATATGACCACAAATAGTTGTGATTTGTGTTAAAATCTGTGTTTGTATGTACGTATACATATACATGTATTTGTGTATTTTATATATTGGGTTGTCGGAAAAGTCATGAGGCATTTTTGCAATGAAAAACAAAAAATACATCATGACTTTTCCAACAACCCAATATACATAAAATACACATATAAATTCTTGCACTCATATGGGTTGTGTTAGGCCAGGCTTAGGTTCTTTAAATTAATACTTAAGACAAAAATCATATATTTGCAGAATTACAAATGGAACACTCTTTAAATCACCCATACACAGTACACAGTATAGTACAGATGCATATGGTTTTGCATAGTCTCACTATGAGCTAACAACACAGTTGTTTACCACCTTCCACTGAGTACTTTTCTTTTTTGTAACTTACACGCACATAGATCTTGTTCCAGTGTCCAGAGGTTTACTCATGGCATGGTGCAAAACTTTAAAGATATAATCCCTGTTCTCTAGGATTCAAAATGTGTTAATGTCACTTTTTCCCCTGCACCTTCTAATGAATAGTCATACATATTTTTAGCATTCTGTGTTATGGTCAGACTAATCATTAAAGTTCTCTGTCACCTTCCAAATAACTCTCCTGACCATCTCCTCCAACTGCCCACACTGACTTCTTGCCCAAGACAACTCACCCTGCACCCTCCACAGCAAATGCTTAAGTAGGCACGGGGGCTCACTTGGGGAGCTTTGAAACCATTTTCAACATTTTGTTGTGTACTACCTTGCCCCATAAATAGCTCTCCCTTCTTTCAATTTTTGAAACACTGATAATGTACATTGTATCCTGATGCATTTTGCCCAGGAATGCTTTTCTTCTTTGCTTTCCACACGGTATTTAGTATACTACTGCAAAAGCTGCTGTACTTGGCTTCAAGGGATCAACTGAAAACGGTTTAAAAGCAGACATCAGTGGAGCGAGAGCTTAAGTGCTCAGTATTCATTCCAGCGGTGTGAGGGCGCTCGTGGACCACGGACCCAGCCCTCCGCAGTCCAGGGAGCCAAATGCACTCGTGTCATCCCTTAAGAGAAGTCCCATCATTCCCAGATTCTCTGGTCCCAGAAGTTAAAGAACTCCGTTTTCCGGACCTTTCCTAACGACTCTACAGGGTCCCTTACAATGGCCTTTTGCTAGCTTGGCGCCCTCCGTCGGTCGCCAGTCCCGTGGATCCCAGCTGCCCTGGGGCCAGATATTTTCATGCATCACCTTTCGGTTATTAACTCAGCTATTCTAAAGCAGCCGGAATATCATGAGCCAGAGAGGAAAACCACACAGGAGTCCTAACTCTTCGGAGGCACCTTGTTTCCTCAGTGTTATTCACGGAACCTAGTCCCTGGCGAGAGAGCCATCCCCGTCGTCCGCCTGCGAAGACGGGACCGGTCCCCACGCCCCCTCCCCAGCCCCGGCCCGCCCCCCGCGGCTCCGCACATTCCTCTCGCGTCCGCGGCACCACGTTGGCACCATTGCCTCGGGCGAACGCGGCCAGGCCCGCCCTCGCCACTCACCTAGCAGCTCCGCGATGGCACTGAAGGGGCGCGTGTGGCTGCTGGAGTTGCTCTGTAGGTAGCGGGGGCTCATCTGCGGGCGAGAGAAGGTCCCGTCCCGCGTGAGGCCTCGGCCCGCCGGGCCCTCCCCGCGCGCCCCCCGCAGCCCCGGGGCTCGTGCGCGCGTCCGCCCCCTCGGGCCCCCTACCTACCGTGCTCAGGCGGATCCCAAAGGCCTGCGGGCCGCCGCCCGGCCGAACCAACCCGCTGCCCGGCGCGCCACGGCCCACGGGGGCCCCTCGGTATAGGAGCATTTTTTTGGCCGCCACGGTACTCGGTTGCTGCCGCCGGACGCCTCTCCCGGCCGTCCTGGGTTGGCCCTCACGCACTCGCAGCTGGCGGCAGCCGTCTGGGACCCGCCCTCTCTCGCTCCCACCCTCAGCTGGCGGGGGCGGGGCACGCTCCAGCCACCTGTCCCGGGCGGGAGGGGTGAAACACGCAGAGCTGAGCGGCGGCCCCGCCCTGTCAGCACCTATTCCGGCCCACCAAGTGCCAGGGCGGCCTCCGGGCCGTACAGAAATATGGCGACCTCCTGACAGCCGCTCCTTGATCCCCGCCCCTAATTAATTCTTGGCGTTTGCCATAGGCCAGGCCGCCGAGCGGGAAAGCGCGGGGGGAGGGGGCGAGTTTCGGGGCGGAGGGGCGGGTGTGGGGTAGGGGGTGGGTGTAGGGGGGGAAGGGGAGGTTGCGTGGGGAGGGGCAGGAATGAGGCGAGAGGAGGGAGAGGGTGTAGGGATTTCTGGAACAGAGTTCCAGTTAGGCTGCATGACTAACGGGCAGGATAAGACAAGTCTTACAAGTTCGAAAGACCACAGTTGTACTATCTGGGAATATGGGAAAGAATTCTGACCACTCTGGCTCAAATGTCTCCAGAAGCACCCAAAACTTTATAGAACGCAATTGGTAAATCTTTAAAGCTTTGGAAGCCTGCTTGCAGGCTGTTTATAAACCAAGAAATTGGAATGCACTTAAATACCCCAAAATAGAAATTGGTTAAGTTATGGAGTATCTATAAACTGGAATACTATTCAGTTCTTAAAGGTCACGTTTGTAGATGAATACTGATGTGGAAAATATTCATAAGGTAATGAAGGAAACGAGGTTACAACATACCCTGTAACGTGATATCTTTTTATTGGAAAAACAAGTATACATACATATGCATGTGTACACACACACACTCACATATACACTCACACACTTGAAATGATGTATTCCAAGATGATTTCTCCAGGTCTGGAATTATGAATTTTTTTATTTCTACTTTCTACTTTTTGTACTATTAAACATATACTGATTATACACACAAATAAGATTTTTAATGTTTTCTTAATATAACTTTCCCTGGTATGGATAAAGCATAATTTATTTGACCATTCCTCTATGATAATTCAAGTTCTTTTTTTTGTAATACAGAAAGTGCCGCTTCATTCCACGGAAAATAATTCTCATTGAAAACAGAAATGAAACAATAAATTAACTCGAAAGAGCCATGGAGACTTTTGAGACAATTGGGGGTTCCAAAGGAAAGAAATCAGGTGAGGCATTGTAAAGATATTACTAATAAACCTTTCATAGACTTTGGAAACAATTTTCAAGAAGAGAGGTCAAAGGGTGGCACGTTTTTTGGGGGGAGAGGTATGTTTGCTTGTTTTCATTTTTATTATGGAAATTTTCAAGTATACTCCAAAAGTAGAAAAAATAGTCTAATGACTTCCCAGATATCTATGACTCAGTATGTACACTTACCAGCATGTGACCAGCTTTATTTTATTTACATGCCACCCATTTTCCCACAGCTCTCACCAAACTATTTTAGAACAAATGGCAGACATCATGATTTCATTCATAAAATTTTGTGTCTGTATCTTTAAGAGAAAGGACTATTGGGCCAGCTGAGTGGCATGGTGGTTAAGCACTGGCTTGGGAACCCAGCGGGGGTGGGTGGTGTGTGGGTGGGGGGGGTGCTTCGGTCCCACATATGAAGGCCAGTGACACTGCCCTCAAAAAAAAAAAAAAGAAGAAATCGTACCATTTGCAACGATGGACCTAGAGAACATTATGCTAAGTGTAATAAGTCAGTCAGAGAAAGACAAATACCATATGATCTCACTTATATGTGGAATCTAAAGAACTGAATAAATGAGCAAAATAAACAGAAATAGTCTTAGAGACAGACACAAAGGAAAAATTGATGAGGGCTAGATGGGACAGGGGCGGGCATGAGGGAGAAGGGGAAGGGACGAGACAACATAAACTGGTAACTACAATACTACCACAGAGACAGAAGAGATAGTTTAGGGAATATAATCAATAATGTAAATATTTTTTTAGGGGACCAGATGGACTCATGTCTTGTTAAGGAGACCACTTCATCGATGGTGTAGTGGCCTGACTACTGCACTGTACATTTGAAGCTGCTGCTGATTAATATTAGATGTTGACTATAATTTAACACATATATAGTCATGGGATGTGGAATATAGGGTGGGGATGCAGTCAATGGAATTGTAATAGATATGTATGATTTCGAGGGTTGGGAAACAGGAGGGGGGAGGGGGTAGTCACTTTGTAAGGTGTGAAAAAGATAACTATTGCATTGTTTTGTACATCTGTAACTATTAATAATAATAATAAAAATAATAATTTAAAAAAAAGAGTGTGAGCTCTGAGCAACAGTGTTGTCAGTTCAATTCCCACATGGGCCAGTGATCTGTGCCCTAGCTGAGCTGCCAACAGGTGGCAGGATGGCTCAGATGGTGAGAGCATGTGCTCCTAACAAGGTTGCCAATTCAACTCCTGCATGGGATGGTGGGCATAGCCCACCCGCGAGTAAGATTGAACACGGCACCTTGAGCTGAGTGGCCACGAGTTGCCTACGGGTGCCCGGATGCAACTGGACTTGGAGGTGAGCTAGCTGCACCCTACACAACTAAGACTGAAGGACAACAACTTGGCTGTTCCCCTTCTCATATTCCCCAACACTGTTCTCTTCCCCCAATTTCCCCAATAAAATCTTTAAAAAAATAAAAAATAAAAATACTTTATTACTAAAAGATGTTAACCTTCATTCGAGCCTTTAGCAAGCCATAATCTTTTTGCTCGTGGAGGGTCTTCTCTTGATTTTTATGACTTCTGACTGATCAGGGTGGTTACTGAAGGTTAGGTGGCTGTGGCAATTTCTTAAAATAAAAAGACAATGAAGTTTGCCTCATTGATTGACTCTTCCTTTCAGGAATGATTTCTCTGTAGCATATTATCTCTTTGATAACATTTTACCCATAGCAGAACTCCTTTCAAAGTTGAAATCAATCCTCTCAAACCCTGCCACTGCTTTATCAATAAAGTTTATGTAATATTCTAAATCCTGTGTTGTCATTTCAAAACTCTTCACAACATCTTCACCAGGAGTGAATTCCATCTTAAGAAACAAATTTCTTTGCACATTCATAAAAAGCAACTCATCTGTTAAAGTTTTATCCTGAGATTGTGGCAATTCAGTCACATCTTTAGGCTCCACTTCTAATTCAAGTTCTCTTGCTATTTCTGCCACATCTGCAGTTACTTCCTCCACTGAAGTCTTGAACTCCTCAAAGTCATTCATAAAGATTGGAACAAACTTCTTCCAAGTGCCTGTTAATGTTAATATTTTAACCACTTCCCATGAATCATAAATGTGTTTTTTTTCTTTTTTCTTTTGAGGGCAGTGTAACTGGCCCTCATATGTGGGACCGAACCAGGGCCGCTGGCTTCCCAGGCCAGCGCTTAACCACCGCGCCACTCGGCCGGCCCTGCTTTTTTTTTTTTTTTAAATAATAAGACTTGAAAGTAGAAATAACTCCTTGATTCACGGGCTACAGAATGGATGTTGTGTTGCTAGGCATGAAAACAACATTAATCTCATTGTACATTTCCATTAGAGCTCTTAGGTGACCAGGTCCTTTGTCAATGAGCAGTAATATTTTGACAGACATCTTTTTTTCCCATTTAGCAGTAGGTCTTAACAGTGGGCTTAAAATATTCAGTAAACCGGGACCGGCCAAGTGGCTCAGTTGGATAAGAGTTGGCTTAGAGTGCGAGCTCTGAGCCACAGGGCCGCCAGTTGGATTCCCACATGGGCCAGTGAATGCTGCGCCCTAGCTGAGCTGTCAACAGGTGGCCGGATGGCTCAGCTGGTGTAACAACAAGATTGCCTGTTCAATGGTGGGCTACACCCTCCTGCAACTAGGCACCCACCTGCAACTAGGCACCCGCCTGCAACAAGGACTGAACTAGGCACCTTGAGCTGAGCTGCTGCCCAGATGGCTCAGTGGATAGGGCGTGTGCTCTTAACAACAAGGCTGCTGGGTTCGACTCCTTCATGGGATGGTGGCTACGCCCACCTGCAACTAAGATTGAACACAGCACCTTGAGCTTAGATGCCACGAGCTGCCAATGGGAAGCCAGATGGTGACTGGTGCACTCCACAATGAAGATTGAAGAACAACTTGGCTGTTCCCCTACCCCAATTCCCCAACACTGTTCCCCTTCCCCAATTCCTCAAGAAAATCTTTAAAAAAATATTCAGTAAACCATGTCATAAAAAGTTATGCTGTTATCCAGGCTTTGTTCTTCCATTTATGGAGCACAGGCAGAGTAGATTTAGCATAATTCTTAAGCACCCTAGGATTTTGGGAATGGTAAATAAGCATTGGCTTCAACTAAAAGTCAACAGCTGTATTAGGCCCTAACAAGAGAGTCAGCCTGTCCTTTGAAGCTTTGAAGCCAGGCACTGACTTCTCTCTAGCTGTGAAAATCCTAGATGGCATCTTTCAATATAAGACTGTTTAGTCTACATTGAAAACAGCCTTAATGTAGCCACCTTCATTATCTTATCTAGATCTTTTAGATAACTTGCTACAGCTTCTACATTAGTATTTACTGCTTCACCTTGCACTTTTATGGTATGAAAAAGGCTTCTTTCCTTAAACCTCACCAACCAACCCCTGATGCCTTCAGACATTCTACAGTTTCCTCACCTCTCTCAATTTTCACAGAATTGAAGAGAGTAGGGCCTTGCTCTGTATTAGGCTTTGGCTTAAGGGAATGTTGTGGCTGGTTTGATCTTCTATCCAGACCACTAACACTTTCTCCATAGCAGCAATAAGGCTGTTTCATTTTATTATCATTTATGTGTTTGCAGGAGTAGCACTTTTAATTTTCTTCAAGAACTTTTCCTTTGATTTCATAAATTGAGTAACTGTTTGGTTCAAGCTGCCTAGCTTTTGGTCTATCTTGACTTTTCACATATCTTCCTCACTAAGCTTACTCATTTCTAGCTTTTGATTTAAAATGAGAGGTTTGCAACTCTTTCTTTTATTTGAATACTTAGAGGCCGTTGTAAGATTGTTAGTTGGACTAATTTCGATATTGTTCTGTTTCAGGGAATACAGAGACAGAGGGAGAGAGACAGATATGGGGAAACAGCCAGTTAGTGGATCAGTCAGAAAACACATTTATCGGCCGGCCGAGTGGCGCATTGGTTAAGAGCTGGTTTTGGGATGCCAGCAGCCCCGGTTCAGATCCCACATATGAGGGCCAGTGACACTGCCCTCTACAGCTAACAACAGCTCCACCTGGAGCTGGGCTGTGTGAGCCCTGGCGATGGTGTAGGCTGCAGCCCCTGCTGCAGTGGGCTGCCATAGGCTACAGTGAGCGGCTGGCAGCCAGCATGAGTGGCCGGCAGCCAGCGTGAGTGGCCGGCAGCCAGCGTGAGCTGCCAATAGCCACGGTGAGCGACCATCCAGAGGCCTGTGACCAATCTGCCTCATCCAGGAAGAGCGCAATGACGATACCAACATGGGTCAGTGAAGCAACATCCTCCACAACTAGACTAAAGAACAAAAAGACAGCAAGTTGTCTGTTCCCCTTCCCCGATTTCTCAACGCTGTTCCCCTTCCCCAATTCCCCAATAAAAAAAATTAAAAAAAAAAAAAAAAAAGAAAACACATTTATCGATTAAGTTCTCTATCTTATACTGCTGTGGTTCATGGTGTCTCAAAAAATTACAATAGTAATATCAAAGATCACTTATCACAGATAACTATAACAAATATAATAATAATGAAAAAGTTTAAAATATTGTAAGAATTACCAAAATGTGAGACAGAGACACAAAATGAGCAAATGTTGGAAAAATGGCACCAACCAACTTGCTCGAGTCAGGGTTGCCAAAAACCTTTAATTTGTAAATTAATACTATATCTGTGAATAAAGTAAAGCACAATAAAACAAGGTGGGCCTGTATAAAGTTCCTATTCAACCTTTTACTTTGTGGTTTCATCAATTTATGTTCATTGTCTGAAAATAATTTATTGGGGTTAAAAAATTATGATAGTCTAATTCCATCATTGCTTGTAAGGCATTCACTTGATCCTTCTGTATAGAACATATGCTCATCAACCATGGCTATTTGATTAAAGACTCAGATATGGTGCCCACCTGCACCTGCCTGTGCAGGCTGGGTGGTAGGAGGGCTCAACAAAGAAACAATGGCTTCTGCCAGGAATTCTGTCTGGGGAAAAGTTGCCCCTCTAGCCCTCACCCTGAAGCCAGGCAATTCAATTATTCCCCATATGTCCCTGGCACCTTTTGAGCTGCTACCCCAGCACTGGAGCACAGAGCAAGTGAGTCTGTCAGCGAGTAAGTCCATGCATGGGCCCTTTAAGAGGATAGCCTGGGACTCCAGCCGCCCTCTGTCTCACCCAGCCGCAGTCTCCTCTGGTTTTCACAGCCAAAGGTTGTGGTTACTTCTCTTCCTCGCACTGGAACCCTGGGCTGGGAAGCCTGGTGTGGAGCTGGGACCCCATGCTTCTCAGGGGGGAACCTCCACAGCTTTGATATACCTCCAGCTTTTTAACTATCCCACATGGGCATGGCACTAGCCTGTTCCATGTCTCCACCTCTCCCACCAGTCTCAAGGTGGCATCTTATATATATCCTTACTTATAGGACTTCTGTTCAGCCAGACTTAAGGTTGTTCTCAAATATGGGTGTTCTATAGTTTAGTTGTAATTTTGATGTGGTTGTGGGAGGAGGAGAGCACAGCATTTACCTACTCTGCCATCTTGACCAGAAGCTCCTTAGTTCTTTACTTTTTTTTTCTTTTTTTGAGGGCAGTGTCACTGGCCCTCATATGTGGGACTTGAACTGGGGCCGCTGGCCTCCCAAGCCAGTGCTCAACCACCGTGCCACTCGGCCAGCCCCTTAGTTCTTTCCTTTTAATTGACAATTTTTAGACTAAAGAGTTGGTGCCTGTGGTGGATACTGTAATGTGCCAACCCATCTCCCATTTGAATAAAGGACTTTTTGGCTGAGCTGCTGAGAGAACTGTTGGCAAGCTGCCTTCAGCTGTCAGCCGCTTCAGGGACTGCCTCAGGTACAGAGAGTTGCCTCATTCAAGGTTACAAAGTTTTCTAGGGCAGACCACAGTGACTGAGTAATAAAAGGGTAGGAAGGCTTGACCATCTCAGGACCAACTTAGGATAATTCTTTTTCTTTTTTGAGGGCAGTGTCACTGGCCCTAATATGTGGGACCCAAACCGGGGCCGCTGGCCTCCCAAGCCAGCGCTTAACCACCGCACCACTCGGCCGGCCCTAGGATAATTCTTAAGAGTCATTCTAACTCCAGCTCTCTCTATGGGGTTGGCTGAGGCTACTGTTGGGCTTACAACGCAGCTCAACATTCCCCTCAGTCTATACTGCTTGCTTCCATAGGTGTTAATCTGAAAGACACTTCTTAATAAGCATCCTCCATGCTACATTCTGTCTTGGAGTCACCTTTCTAGGGAACTCAAATTAAGACACTTGAAACTGAGAGTTATCTAAGAAATTAATCACTTCAATGGGATTTGGGAGCGAGATTACTTACTGCACAGTTGGCAATGAGGACCACATAACAGAGGGTAGGTGTAGCACAGATAGACCCTGCCACCAGGTGGCAGTCCTATTATTGTTAAGACTTTTACCAGGCGGTGAATTATGGTGGTATACTTGTAGAAGGGAATGTATCATCAGATGTGATGAATCAAGTGTTTGAGAAATATAGGGGAAACAGTAGCTATAAGGCCAAGAGAATATGGTGGTTATTGAGCTCTAGAAAAGATGAAACTCCCAATGGAAACAAGTTTGCTATGCCAATATCAGGATGCTTCCTGGGAACGAATAGGACCCTGATATAAGGTTTGGGGATATCTAGATTAAATCATGATTCCCACATTTTCCTGAACCCTCTGAGCCTGAAGAATTGGTCCAACTTTCCTACTGATAGTCCCCTCACCTCTTGCTTGGAGATAATGCAGAGCTTCTCTCCCACAAGATAATATGTACACTTGCTTCCCCTCCTGGCCAGTAGACCTATAACAAGGGTTAAGGCACAGCATGAACATGTTATGCCTGATAATGGAAGAAAGTGACTATACAGCCAAGGAGTGGCAAACCTAGCCAGCATGGATTGGCAAGAGCTGGAAGAGTTCACATGAAACTGGATTCTGAAAGTGCTTGATCAAGGGAGCTAGGCTATAAGGTTAAATAAAGGGGAGTTTATCAATGTGGGAACACTCTCCTGGAATATAGGATTTTACTATCTGGCAAGGACAATAAGAAATGGTGCAATTACACTACTAGGATGGTTCCTAGAAGTATAGAAAGTGATGATCCACATTAAGTGAGTTCAGAACACCAGCATTCTTGTGGGATGAAAAGGTTTAGAAGTGGGAATACTAGAGTGGATATACTGAACAAGTCTGGAAAAGTCAAAGAGAAAGCCACAGGATATACCATTTACCAAGGATGAGGAACACACTGGTAAGAGGGACACCAGCACCACTAGGAAGTTCACCAGTGGCTATCCTCTGACAGTGGGAGAGGCTGTTACAGAACTAGGCTCACAATAGTAGTGGGAAGTATAGGGTTCTGAAAAGATACAGATCCTCTGGCTGAGTGTAACCATCAAGTCAGGTGGGTGCGGGCCAGCTGAGTGGCACATTGGTTGGGATGCCAGCAGCCCTGGTTCAGATCCCACGTATGAGGGCCAGTGACACTGCCCTCTACAGCTAACAATGGCTCCACCTGGAGCTGGGCTGCGAGCCCTGGCAACGGTGTAGGCTACAGCCCCTGCTGCAGTGGTCTGCCATAGACTACAGTGAGTGGCCGGCAGCCAGTGTGAGCAGCTGGCAGCCAGCGTGAGCTGCTAATAGCCACGATGAGCGACCATCCAGAGGCTGGCGACTGATCTGCCTCATCCAGGAAGAGTGCAATGACGATACCAACATGGGCCAGTGGAGCGGCGTCCTGCACAACTAGACTGAAGAACAAGGAGACAGCAACTTGTCTGTTCCCCTTCCTCGATTCCCCAATAAAATCTTTAAAAAAAAGAAAGTCAGGTGAATGCAATTATCCTAAGGGGTGACAAGGCTGGAAAAGCCAGAGGAGCCGGAAGTGCAATTATAGAAATGATAAATAGAACATACCATTCATAGGAGATGGATAGATGGGCAGGAACAATAAATGTCCATTCTGGGAATGTTTTGACTAGGAGCCTTATGTCTGGTTTGAGCATTCATAATCTTCCTTACAGAACAACCCACAGCCTTTTCTTCCTCTGAGCACAGCACATTTTAAAAGCCTTGTTTGGCCTTTGCTCTTATTTGACTCAAGACTTGGAACCTCTAATATGCCCATTTACTGCCTTCTAAGGTGTGTAGTCCATCTGTCTCATTCGCCTTGGGGTACTGTGAATGCTGCACTAAGTATTGGCGTGTTTACTACTTGGGGGACTTGGTGTATAAACAAAAGCTTTGCTTCCTCCCAAGTATTTGGCCTCTTGTTTGGCAACTGGTGGTGGGGGAGGGGGCCGAGGCCTCCTTTCAGTCCCTCTCCAGCTCTCCAAGACAGAGAAGCGATCCTGAGGGGCCAAGGGAGCTGCTGAAAGTCTAGGGTTTGGCCTCCTCCAGGCCCTGCAGCCACTGTGTACCAATAAGCAAAAGCAGCAAATGAATCCATAAAAATCCCATCACTGTGACTCCACAGTGCCGGGAAAAGGCCATAACCCCCGATTCCACATACTTCTCCACCAAACAGGGCTGCAGCAGCAGCTGGCCCATCGTGAGCAAGGGCTCCAGTGAACACAGCATGAGTGCCAGTTGTGAAACCCTGGGTCTCACTACAAAATGAAAAGCAGGGAAGCACTTCAGAAGGGGGTGTGTATTTGTGTGTGTGTGTGTGTGTGTGTGTGTGTGTGTGTGTGTGTGTGTGTGTGTGAGGGGAGAGGTGGCAGTGTCTGAGAATTCCTAGCCTGCCTGTCTTGGGACAAAGGTTTCGGCCTTGAGGCTAGCCTTGCACTGATGCAGGGCCTTGCATCCAAAGCCCTGAGCCATCTGTATGATCCTTTCTATTTCAGCCTGGTCCAAGCTCTATAATTCCACCAGCCCATGGCTCTGGTCTCACTATGACCACCCTTTCTCTTAGTCTACACCTAATTTAAACTCCCATCCATTTTTAACTTTTGGTAGCATCTCCTCATTGACTATGATAAAGTATAAATTTCTTAGGTGACTTTAAAGTCCCTGCACGATCTAGCTGTGACCTATCCCTCAGTCTCCTTCCTCATTACTTATTCTCTATAGCAAAATTTGGTTTCCATCATGTTTTCCCTGAAAACATTCTCCCTCCTTTCCTCTGCTCTTTTAATTAGGATGTGTCTTTTATGCATTCATGAGCAGAGTATAGTGGAAAGGGCTTCAGAGGTACAGCTCTTATCAACTGTGTGACCTTAAACAGATCACTTAAGCTCTCTGAGGCTCAGTTTCCTCATTTCCTCATCTGAAGAAATGGGGGTGTCTTTTTTTAATAAAAGCTTTTATTATTTTTTATAACTTTATTGGGAAACGGTGTGTTTTTCCCAGGACCCATCAGCTCCAAGTCAAGTTGTTGTCCTTCAGTCTTAGTTGTGGAGGGCACAGCTCAGCTCCATGTGCAGTCACCACTTTCAATCTAGTTGTCAGGGGGCGCAGCCCACCAACCCATGTGGGAATCGAACCGACAACCCTGCAACCCTGTTGCTCAGAGCTCACACTCTGACCAACTGAGCCATCCCCTTCCCTGGGGGTGTCTTTTTCAATTGATGTTTTTTCATGTGGTTGTTGAGAGAAGTAAATGAGGTAACATAAATAAAGGGTCTACTGTGAAGCTTAATAGAGCTCAATAAATGTTGGTTCTCTTCCCTTTGTTAAAATAACTGAACCTAAACAATATCATCCAATTATTAGTTTCAACAATATTTAGAATAAATACAATGCTATATATGATTTGGTACTTTTCTCACTAAACCTTAACCCAAGAAAAATCAAGTCACTCAGAATTTTCAATCTGGTGTAAAATAAATTTCCAGTCTCTGTTCAAGCTGCTCCCTCTCAGCATTCAAGACCTCTCTAACTCAGTCATAAGAACATACAAACACAGAAGCCTTTTTATTCCCTAGACCAAGAGGTATCAGTCAGCATCACCAGGAAACTTGTTGGAAATGCACATTCTCAGCCACCTCCATCCGAGACCTACTGACCAGAAGCTCTGGGGTGGGCCCAGCAATCTGGGTTCTACCAAGCACCCCTGTCCCAGATGACTCTAATGCAAACTCAGTTTGAGAACTACCTCTGCTCCAAATCATGGGGTCCATCTTGGGCCATATGCCACAGGGTTTATTGGTGCCTCAGTTCCTTCCATTACCCAGGAAGAGGGAGGCATGTTGGCAGGGGTTAGACAGCTCCAGCAGAGGCTGGGCCTTTGACAGGAGGTCCCAGGTATAATCCACTTCTTTGGCTACAATAGGAGCCCCAGGAGCGGGTTGCTGCGCTCTGCCCAAGGCCCGGTCTCACTGAGCTAGAACCTGCTCAAGGTCACAGGTATAGTCCCTGACTCTGGGCAAGTCCTCCCAGAACCAGAGACTCCTGACCTTCAAGCCTACTTAGCACTACCACCCCCAAAGCAGTGGTTCTCAAAGTGCAGTCCCTATTATTACTGACCTTAGAGAAATAGAAAAGATTATGAGAAATA
Organism: Aselliscus stoliczkanus; assembly: GCA_033961575.1. Taxonomy (NCBI): domain Eukaryota; kingdom Metazoa; phylum Chordata; class Mammalia; order Chiroptera; family Hipposideridae; genus Aselliscus; species Aselliscus stoliczkanus. The sequence continues at coordinate 53,543,665 of CM066737.1, read as the reverse complement.
CTATTAACAATTATATGCCCCAAATTAGATAACTTAGGTTAAATAGACAAATTTGTAAAAAAACAAACTACTGCAAATGATTCAAGAAGAAAGAGATAATCTGAATAGACCTTAATAAGTGAAGAGATTTAAGAGATTTATTTAATAATTCAAAAACTATTGTACCTACAAAAGAAAGCCCAGTAAGAGATAGTTTCACTGGTGAATTCTATGGAACATTTACATAAGAATTAACACCAATTCTTCACAAACTCCTCTAAAAATAGGAGGGCACACTACACAACTCCATCTATGAGGCCAGCAATACCTGATACCAAAAGCAGACAAAGATAAGAAAACTACAGACCAATACGTCTTACGAATATGGATGCAAAAAATGTACAACAAAATACTAGCATGGAAAGACCAGTAAAATGTTAAAAATAATTAGATATCACAACCAACTGGGATTTACTCCAGGAATGTAAGGTTGGTTTAATATCTGAATGTCAATGAATGCAGTAAACCATATCAATAGAATAAAATCCAAAAACTAAATGATGAGGCTGATTTTATTTTATTTTATTTTAATTTTTATTTTTATTTTAGTGAAAAAGTAGTTTATTAGAAGATATAGTACATTTCAAAGAAGTAAAAGTAGGCCTGAGCAGTAGAGAATGGCTCAAGGGCCCATTATTAGAAGAGAAACTACATTTGGAAGAGTTTGGAGCTCTTGGGCAAAGGCGAGGCTCAAAGGGAGGAAGAGGGTTAAAAGAATCCGGGGTGGGGGTGTTTCCCAGGACTTGGAGTTTTTTGTTTTTTTTTTGTTCTTGTTTTGTTTTTTGTTTAGTTGAGCCATCCTGCCACCTGTTGGCAGCTCAACGGCAACTCAGCTCGGGCTGGCCTCGAACAGCTGTTGCTCAGGGCTGGCCTCGAACAGCTGTTGCTCAGAGCTCAGCTCGTACTCTTGAGCAAGCTCTTAACCAACTGAGCCACTCAGCCAGCCCCAGGACTTGGAGTTTTTAATCCCCTTTCTCTAGAAGGGGCTATTCCCCTATGGGCGTGGGACCACTTGATTGGCACCTGTGCTTCACAACAGGTACTGCACAGGTGCCAGTGACTGCTCTGATCTAGTTTGATATTTTGTGTCCATTTGTTTTCCTGCAGGGGTAGGTAATTACAATACAAAGGGGAGTTTTGGGTGGAGAGGGGAAGTGCCTCAGGCGGTCACACTCTGTGGGACGTGTAGGAATGCAGAGACCCAATGCCTGACTCTAACTGCCTGCCTGTTTTTCCTTGAGAGACGTGATCCCCATAAAATCTCTATGAGAAGCTGAAGGACAGGAGGTCTCTTCTTCTGTATCTGCTTCCTGCTGGGCAGGGGTGCAGAGCTGTCCCTGCCTATTGGGGTTCACGGAACTCTCACCCTAGTTGGTCTCAGATGAGAGGAAGGGTCTCAAAATTCACCTGGAAGACCGTATTGGCTTCTCTGGTTGTGACTGGCAATCTTGCTGGGGTAGCCCCTGTGTCCTCAAGGCTCCTGAATGAGGAAAAATAGATTATAATTAATAAATCTGTTAGCTCTTATGAAACCTGTGGCTGTTCAGTCTGTCACTCAGGTGGCGTCAGTTGTCTGGACACAGAATGGGTTTGACATTGAGTTTCCTGGCCTGGGGGATATTAGGAAGTCACAGGCTTTCAAGGAGTTATCTGAAGCAGGGGTAGAAGACTTCTATTATTTCAGATTCAGAATCTGATTTACAAAGCAATCAAGAAGCAGTGGGGGGGATCTTTAATCTAGGATTCACAAAAATAGAAGAGTAATCAAAGCCAAGAGCTAAGAAGCTAAGGAACTAGGGAGAAGATTTAACATTTCTATACTTAACATTTCTCTAGGAAAGAAAAGTTAAAAGCTTTTCAGGAGAGGGTGGGGGGGAGCTATTCAGTTGGTCCACATTTCCCCCCCTGACAGTAGTAGTGTCTCAATCTAGGAGACCATTGGTGAACTAAGAAATTCCCACCCTATTTTGTCTATATGTGAGAGTAGGATTTTTGAAGTAGAAGAGCAGGATCCCCAAGATTTGTTTAATTGTTGGCAGATCCTGGAAGCTCTATCTTTTAACTTTTTGGCAGCATCTCTGACTATGCCAGACTGATTAACATGGAAACAACAGGTTTTTAAAATAAGCATAGCTCCCCTTTTTGGCACTGATTATTGGGGGCTATGTTGATCTTTGGAGTCAAGTAGACTAAGGTACAGGTCCCTGTCCAATTAGCTGGAAGGCATAGATAAGACCTAGTTCCAGAGGAACTCCAGGGTTCTAAGACAATAGCAGTAATGAGCAGCTCTAGCAGTTCTGTTTGAGGAGGAGCTTTTGGTCTTCAATTGGCTCACAGGAACAGGAGTGCCAGTCTTCCTTCTGGGGGAGTCCTGTGGAGAATTAAATGAAATAAGTTTAATTTGAGGGAAGTGGACCCAGTCACTGACTTTCTGAAGCCCAACAACTGTTGGGATGCTCAGAAAAATTGCAAAGGATTCCTTTCATATAGGAGTTGACTGGTCTATTAGAGAACTTTCCCTAAGATTCTAATAGTACTTGGTCCCCTATATTTCACAAGTAACTGTTGAACCTTTCCCAAGCTAACATAGGGGATAACAGAATTGAGGTTAAAACCTACAACAATGGGCAGCAGTTAGAACCAAGGCTTAGAGGTCTTTTAACAAAACTTTTTCCAGAGTCTTTTTAAGTCTAATTTGTTCATTTTACATTTCCTCTAAGATATAGGCCAGTGGTAAGGAACAGGCTGAGTAAAACAAGCCCAAATCTGGGGGCTCTCTGTATCTTTACAACCAAGCAGTTTTCAGAGAAAAAAGGTCCAGAATGAGCAGTTGAGACAGAATAAATGGAAATTAACAGGCTTATCTGTTACACCTGGGTCACCCAAAGTTTTTCCCCTGTGATGAGAACCACTTGGGAACCAGTGGGAGCTTTAGGTCCATTAGTCAATCACAGCCACTTGTGGGGAAGGACTTGGTCCCTGGTCCCTTCAGAACAGGGGGCAATCCCTCCTTTAGTTCCCTTTTGCACAGGGGGCACGGCTGTTTAGTAGGATCAGGACCCAGTGGTCTGGGCTGCACATCCAAAGCAGGCTCCTTCACCTGGCGTTTTCTCTTCTGGGGCTCACAGGGTGACCTGAGGTGGCTTCAGCCCTGGGTTATCTATAACTGGCCTGGGCCTGATCTCACTGTTCCTTTATTCCTCGTTTTTCTGTCTCGGTTGTTAAAGACATTGAAACAAATTCCTGGCCTTCTCTAGGTTCTGAGCCTGTTTCAGTGGGCCAGAACCATTAGAATACCCTGCCAGTTAGGGGAAAATATTAAGTTTCCTTATATGGGCCTATATGTGATACCGAGGAAGGCACATGAACTCCAATGGTTTACCAGTTAACTTTTAGATTTAAACTTACTCCATCAGTGTGTTTAACTTAATCCATAACCTTTAGAACCTTAATTTCTACTGACAACTAAAAGTAACCAATATTTCCATTAGCAAATCCACAATACATTTTGTGACCTTTAGAATTATAGTTTTTGTAATAAAATACAAGATACCTTTATTCATAGATCTTAATCTTTTAGCCTTCCTGTGTTAGGAGTAGAATTGAAATAACAGATGCTGAGAAACCTCGTCCAAGCATCCACACTATATGTAATACCATCAGGAGGCAAAAACACTGTATTATATATAAAACACAGACAAGCACAGATGTTTGAGAAACAGAATTATTAACAATTGCAGAGAGGGTCTAAGATCTTACAGTTGCCCCTTCAAATTCAAAGAGTCTGGAACAAGGGCTGAGAGGTCTGGCTTGAAAGTCAGCCACTTGGTTTCAAAAGTGTCTCTTTTATCCCTTCTGTTACCTCCGCCTCAGGCATTCCTGGTTACAAGTGGATTAGGAGATGGGGGGAGTCCCCTTTTCTCCGAACTATCAGTTTAGTTTCTTTTCTTTATAGAGTTTATCATAGAGGATTCCTAGACTTAATAAAATTATCTGGTCTTCAAATTGGCAGGTTAATGGTGGGGTGAAGTTTCTAAGCTTTTGTTGTCCCCATGACAATCATAGTTCGCATGGAGGGTTTTCCCCCAAACGCAGGGAGAACAGAATTATTAGCCCCTGTATCTATTATTATAAAAATTGAATTTGCTTACCCATGGTCTCGAGTTACCCAGGGTTCCTCGCTAGTGATGATGACATTTCTGGACGGGGGTGACAAGTGTGGCCCTGGGACTCCTCAGTCACTTAGTTCCCCCTGGTGCATTACCAGAGTGTTGGCTGGTTGCCTTTCTCTCTGGGAATGTGGGCAGTCAACTCTCCAGTGCCAGGGTTCTGCATCTGTGTCTTGGCATAGTCGACAGGGACTCAGGGGCGGCTTGGTACACTCCTTTGCCCGATGTCCAGCCTTTTTGCACCTAAAGCAGGAATCCTTTTCTCCAGGCCCTCTAGACAGCCCTTTAGACACTTCTTGCATAACAAGGGCCTTGCCAGTTACAACCACCATAGCCCTGGCTTGTCATTTTTCTTTAATCTGTTCTCTTTTTCTCTCCTTGAGATCCTGATTGTTGTAGACTGAGAAGGCCACATACAATAGCCAAATTCGATTAGCCTGTGGCCCCATCTGTAGCTTCTGAAGCTTACACCTAATGTCAGGGGCTGATTGGCTAATGAAATATTGTCCTAAAAGGACTTGTCCCTCTCTGGAAACAGGGTCTAGGTTGGTATATTTCCTCAGAGTCTCTTCTAGTCAGCTATAAAAGTTAGCTGGGTTCTCATCCTTTCCTTGGGTTATTTCTCTAAGTTTATCATAATTCACAGGCTTTTGAATTCCTTTTTTCATGCCCCCAATGAGGGCTTCAAGAAACCTGGCACGTCTGGTCATCCCTTCTGCAGTATTATAGTTCCAGATAGGATCAGCAAAAGGTACTATGTCAGGCCCCGGGGCATTGCCTTGTGGGTTTCTGGCAAATGCCTACATCTGCCTCTCTGCAGGCTGCTTCTAAGATACGATCTCTTTCAATAGCAGTACACCAAGTGGCTAAAATAAAGTGAACATCCCTTCATGAGAGGTCATAGGCCAAAGTTAAAGTTTGAAACCCATCTGCAAAGTTATCAGGGTTTTCAGAATACTTCCCTAGTTTTTCCTTACATTGCTGAATGTCTATTATTGAGAAGGGACTTGAACCCTTACTGTACCCTTTGCTCCAGCCACTTCCCTGAGGGAAAAGAAAGCAGAGGTAAATGGTGTGATTGTAGGATAAGGCATCCCACTCCTGGTGTGAGGAGAGCTAAGGATAGCCTTAGGGGCCTCAGGGGGAGCACTAAGAGAAGATGATGAATATGGTGGAGGATGTAATTCCTCCTTGAGGGATTAAAAGAGTCTGTGTTCCTTGAGGGATAGGGGGAGACATGAGTAGGGGGTCATGAATAAGGCCTAAGCTTAGTTTCTGGTCTTGATAGAGGGCCATGAAGGCCTGAACATATGGGACTTCTGACCATTTACCTTCCCTTTTGCATAATAAATCTAACTGCAAGATAATATCATAGTTTGAGCTTCCATTAACTGACCAACTTTCTTGGTCCCCTAGTTTGTACTGGGGCCAGGCCTCATTGCAAAAAACAATGAGGCATTCCTTCTTTAAATTATCAGGGTCAAATTTGTGCCAGTGGTTAAGGATGTAACCAAATGGAGAGTCCGACGGAATTGAAGTTGTCGGCTTATTTCCCATGCTCCTGGCTGGCTCCCCAAAATATGTTGTCGGAGAGAGTTGGCACAAAGTCCAGGTCCTTGGCAACTCGAGCAAAGAATTGAATGAGCTACCAGAGTAAAAGAGTGAAAAAGTAGTTTATTAGAAGAGATAGTACATTTCAAAGAAGTAGAAGTAGGCCCAAGCAGTACAGAATGGCTCAAGGGCCCATTATTAGTAGAGAAATTATATTCCAAAGAGTTTGGAGCAGGCCACATGCAAAGGTGAAGCTCAAAAAGCTCAAAGGCAGGAAGATGGTCAAAAAGAGGGAGAAGCGTTCAAAAGAATCAGCTTATTTTATTTTTTTTGAGGGCAGTGTCACTGGCCCTCATATGTGGGACCCGAACCTGGGCTGCTGGCATCCCAAGCCAGCGTTTAACCACCGCGCCACTCAGACAGCCCTGATGAGACTGATTTTAAAATTCATCTGGAATTGCAACGGATCCAGAATGAACAAAACAATCTTGAAAAGAAAGAACAAAGTAGGAGAACTCACAATTTCTGTTTTCAAAGTGTGATCCCCAGGCCAACAGCATCAGTATCACCTGGGAACATGTTAGAAACACAAATTCTCATTTCCTGCCCCACACCTACTACAGGTGATTCTGATACAGGCTCAAATTGGAGAATCACCACCGGCCTAGACTGCAAATTAGATTAACGATACAGGTGAATTTTATTTGCTTTTTGAACCTCCCATTCTCTAGATACTTTTTTCTTCCTTACTACAGACAAGATAAAGAGGAAGACAAAAACATACTGATGGAGAGGGTATAAATAAAGCCCTGTTTCCTAATTTGAAGGAACTCCCTTTCACTTTATTCTTTGGATTTATCTATTCTGAGTAGCCATTTCAAATAGGACTAACTTAATTTACATTTAGTACTTTTTTCTCTGGTGGCTTGTTGCTACTGGTAAAAGCCTCAGCACAGAAAACAGTACATTTGGAATACAATATGAATAAGCATTTTGAACAGAGATTTAGTTTCATTATAGCCATTGACATGATGTGTTTTACAGCTCTGATTTCGGGTTCCAATTGTGAAGACTCAGGGGAAGGTAAACAGATTTCAAAAACTAAAGAAATAGGGCCGGCTGAGTGGCGCATTGGTTAAGAGCTGGTTTGGGGATGCCAGCGGCCCCGGTTCGGATCCCACATGAGGGCCAGTGACACTGCCCTCTACAGCTAACAACAGCTCCACCTGGAGCTGGGCTGCGAGCCCCGGCTATGGTGTAGGCTGCAGCCCCTGCTGCAGTGGGCTGCCATAGGCTACAGTGAGCGGCCGGCAGCCAGCGTGAGCTGCCAATAGCCACGGTGAGCGACATCCAGAGGCTGGCGACTGATCTGCCTCATCCGGGAAGAGCGCAATGACGATACCAACATGGGCCAGTGAAGCAACGTCCTCCACAACTAGACTGAAGAACAAAAAGACAGCAACTTGTCTGTTCCCCTTCCCCGATTCCCCAACGCTGTTCCCCTCCCCCAATTCCTCAATAAAATCTTTAGAAAAAAATAAAGAAATAAAATAAAGTGTTGGGGAGAGGGAGAGATATATTCCCCACATGGCAGGTCAAAGCCAAAGAGCTAAATTGGCCAAGCAGTTTAACAGGAAGACACAGGAAGCATAATCAAGCTTGTGGTGCCCTCACCAGGGAAGGAGGAGGCTGTGGACCAGCAGGGCTGGCTGAGGGTCTGGATAGGGGAGACCACAGATGGGAAGGACTCTGTGGGAGAAGCCCAGAGGGCATAGCAGGGCCCAGGGCTCAGGCCTCAGGGCTAGTGGCATGGCCAACTAAAGGACTTCCCAGCCAGAGTGATGCCTCCCTAAAAGGCTTGCTGGGAGAGGATTCGGCACTCACCCACCCATGTACCTGCCAGTCTGAGGGAGAGGGAAGGAACGAAGTGTTGAATGAGCCTCCTGTTCACCCTCACAGCGCCCCAACAAGGCCCACATACAGCTAGTTCCCTTTGCCTAGCTTTCCTCCAGCTCAATGCTAAGCATAAAGCCTTCCTAGAAAAATCCACTCTCCTTTCTGGCTTCATTGGCTTTTTAATAAACTCTTCTTCTTTCTTTCCTAGGGTCTTATTAGGGGCCTGAGTGGACCTGCCTTGGTCAGTACAGAGCATGTGTGCTCCATGCTTTTCATTTTCCCACTGTGACAAATCTGGGCAGCCCACCTCCTCCTTGTTCCTACCTGATAAGAATCCCAGAGCATCCCAGGGGGGAAGAGGAGAAGCTCCAGTGACCTGGAGGGATGGAAAGGGGGGCCCTATGGCAGTGGGGTAGCAGGCACTCCAGACCAGGCAGGAGTGTGCCGTTAGCCAACAAAAACTGACTCTCCTGGGGAGTGCTCTCAGTGCCAGCTAGCCATGGAGTCAGTCTTTAGCTGTGAGTCAAGGAGATGTGTTTTGGAGGTGGAGGTACTTATTATAAATGGTTTGATACATGGGTTATATGCATTTGTCAAAGTCATTAAATGGTACTGTTAAGATTTGTTTGTTTCATTACATGAAAATTTTACCTAAAGTAATAACTGTAAACAAGCATTGATCTCTAATGATATGTATGCTCAATTGTTTCAAAGGAAGCTCCTGCTTTGAAATGCATCAAAAAGTTAGGTGGTGTGAGACACAGATAGTAGGATTGATAAACATGTGATAAAACAAACATAATAAAATATAATATTTGGAATCTCGTTGGTATCTATATGAATATTAACTGTATCATACTTGCAACTTTTTTGTAAGTTAGAACATTTTCCCATAATGCTACTGTGTTTGACAGGGAAGTGTAGAAATTAGTGTCATTCTTAAAGATCTAAGCATGTAATGGTGTTGGACCCTCTCATATCTGTATTTAATTCACCAATCTGACCCCTGGGGGTTGTGAAAAACAGATAGATCTTGGAAAATGACAGATGATTGTAAATTCAACCAAGTAGTGGTCCTAGCTTATGCCACTGTGCCTGATGTGGTATATTTGCTAGACCGGATTAACAGCCTCAGGACATCGTATGCTGCCATAATTTGGTGAATGTGTTCTTTTCTATACTATTCTGAAAGAGAATCAGTAAACCTTCAGATCCTTATGGGACAGCCAACAATATGCATTTGTAATTTTGTTACAGGGCAATATTAACACTCTTACCTTCTGTCATAAATAGTTTAGAGATATCTGGATGCTCCACAGAACATCACATTAATGCATTATATATAAAAAATCATGCTCATCAGACTGGATAAGAAAAATTGGCTTACACATTGGTGGCCTTGGTTATATACAATCACGCATAACATGGGAGATAAACCCTGTAATGATTCAGGGCCTTGGCACATGAATAAATTTCCTAGGTGTCCATTGGTTAGGAACACACTGAGGAATCCCATCCAAGATGAAGGACAAATTATTGCACTTTGCACCTCTCACCACAAAGAAGGGAAGTGCAAGATCTGGAAGACCTCTTCTGGTGCTGGAGGCAGTATATTCCTCACTTGGGAATACTGCTCTAACCCATATGCTGGATGATGTGAACACTGACAATTTTGAGTTGAGCTCAAAGCAGTGAGTGCTCTGTAGCAGGTCTATACTACGGTATAAGCAACCTGCTGTTTGGGATTTATGACCAGAGTACCCTACGGTATTAAAGATAACAATGGTGGGAAGAGATGCTATGTGGAGTTTATGGCCAAAACCATGGAATAATTACAATGCAGACCCCTAGGTTTTTGGAACCAGGCCACATGGTTTTCAGAGGGGAATTATAGGTCTTTGAAAAATAACTCCCAGTATGCTACGTGGTCCTGGTAGAAATGGAGCAAGCATATCACAGGACACCAGGTGAGCATGTGGCCACAACTGCTCTTAATGAGCGGGGTTCCATCACACCCACGAAATCTCAAGGTCAATTGGGCATAACATTAAACACTCATAGAGAAGTGATATATCCAGCACAATTAGACCAGAGGACACAAGTAGCTATGTGAGGCGGTGGCCCAGACTCCCATGTCATCCACCACTATTTCACCAGCATCTCTCCCATGCTTGCACTTATGGTATATGGGAGCATCCCTTGTGACCAGCTGTCAAAGAAGGAAAATGCCTGAGCTTGTTTCATGGATGGATTACCATGGTACATGGGTGTAAGCTGAAAATGAATGATAGCTGCACTACAGCCCCACTCATAATAGCCCTGAAAGAAAGTGATGAGAGATAACTCAAAGGGCCCATTATAGTTGAGACAGTCTTTGGACCTGCACCACAGCTCTACTTCATCCTCTTCTCACTCATGCTTCCTTCCTTTCCCTCCCCTAGATATTGATCCAAAGGTTAATGAATTAACATGCTGCTTATTAATAGCATCTCCACAGCCTGCTTCTTACCACACCAGTGTCCCCACACATTTTTGACTTCTTTACCTTCTTTATTTTCTCATTTCTCCATTTATAAAACCTCTTTCTATATTAGGAATATTAACCTTCTGTTATATGTGTTGCAGCTATTTTCTCCTAGTTCGTCTTTTGCCTTAACTTTGTTTATAGCATCTTCTGCAAAACAAATCATTTGTTTTGTTTTGTAATTGAATCTGTTCATCTTTCCTTATACCTACCAAAAGATAACAACATTGATGTATAGGCATTAACCTGAAAGGATAACCATGGTATATTGTTAAGACATAAAAGCAAATTGAAGAAGAATATATACTTTTCTGATTATAGGACTCACTATACTTCTTTGAAAGCTCAGATTCAATAAGCCTAGGATGGGGCTAAGTGATCTGTATTGTAAAAACAAACACTCACAGAGATTCTACAATCATATTCATTTGGGTATAAAATATTCCATTTTTTGTAAGGAATATAAGGGGAGGAGAAAGTTTCTGTGTGTGTGTGTGTGTGTGTGTGTGTGTGTGTGTGGTATGTATCTGTAAATAGTATATGATCATAGAGAAAACTGTAAGGATACATCAAATTAATATCAGTTTTTCTAAGTGGATGGAACCAGAAGAAATGAGATTATGACATATTTATATACTTTTGTTACTCTTTTTACAATGGGCATGAATCACTTATGGCATTTTAAGAAATCCAGTAAATTTTAAAGCCATTTTCAAATTGCCTTTTTTTCTCCTAAGGGAATAAGATGATGAAGAAAAAGAAATATTCAGAAGAGTCGTCTTAATTCTTGGCTAAGCCTTCCCTGCAAGCTCCACCACAGGATCAGGAATTTCCCCTCTATTAGGGCAGCCAAACCTGGCCAGGGAGTGGATGAGGTTTACACCTAGGTGACCATGAAATAGTTAACAGTTTCTATGTTTTTAAAATTTCGATTCACACCAAAAATAGTTTATACAGGTTGTGTAACAGCTGCTGTTGCAATTATGTCTAATGGAAGGTTTTGATTCACACCAAAAACACTTACATGTGTTTTGAGTGGCTAAAACTTCTGGTTTCCTAGGAACTAACTATACAAGTCTCCCCTGGGGACTCTGAAATCATCCTTCTTACTTTTGCCTGGTTCACTGCCTTGGAAACATTCAAAACAGATTGCTGATCTGCTTCTAGGCACTGAACTTTTGAGACTTGCATGTCCCTTTTATTCAGAAAAAAAATGTTTTTCTGATTATACAAGTAATTACATGCTCACTGTAGGAAATTTGAAAAAAGACAAAAAAGTGTAAAAAGAAACAGAATAATCACTCATATCCCCTACCGCTCAGAGGTGACCACCGTTAACCTTTTGGCATTATTACCTTCCAACTTTGTTTCCATGTACTTTTTACTGCTCATCCTGGCCGTATAATTTCATGTATTGCTTTTATCATGTAATGTGATAAAACAAGCAATTTCCAATAACCTTGCTTTTATAAGGTTCCATTGATATAGATGCACTCTGATTTACTTTATTATTTCCCTTTTATTCAATATTTGTTGTTTCTATTGTTTTGCTATTTAAATAACATCAAAGCTTGTGTATTTAGGAATAAAACCACCTAAATTTGAAACCATTGCCCATTTCTAATGCTGATGATGATGTTGCGTAACTTGTGTACTTCAGTAAGATACTTAGAACTTTTCATCTTGTATTAATTATAGTGAATTCTAGGATATCATAATCCTATCAACTAAGAGGCTGCTCCCCTGTACAAAATAAGGGACAAGGAAATAAATGAAATCATAGTTCCAATGACAGAAAGGACAAATGTGTTGCCTTAAAACCCGTATATATTGAAACTCTCAGAACAGCTACAACAATGGCATCCTTTATAGTCAGCCAAAACTCCTATGTATCTTTTTCTGTATTGTGCTTTGTTCTTATCTGAAGTGTTAGGTCAAAAAACTTTTCCATTCTGTTTGTGCTGGCAGAACTCTTTCAAAGGGAGAAGGGCCAAAAGAAACCTTGTCCAGTTGAAATAAGCATTGCTAGCTGAGCTAATGCCATAAAAGAGATTTCACAAAAGACATTTTGAATAGGTTTTCAAAAATCATGCTGGCAATTTAATTAGGGCTGAAGACCCATGAGGTTTGGAAAGACTTATATTTTTTCATTCTAATTTCACACCCTTTCAAGCCTTTCTCAAAAATAAGACTGCACTTGCTTTAGAATACTACAGAATAAAAGCGTGTCTGTGTGAAAAAAAAATAGATGAAACAAGATTAATAGAATGTTGATAATTGTTGAAACTAGATGATGGGTATGGATTATATCTTTCTCTTTACTCTTGAGTATGTTTGAAAATGTCCATGAGAGAGAGAGAGAGAGAGAAAACAATAAAGTCATCTAATAATTAAAGTAAGAAACAAAACAAAAAACCATAAGTCTGCCATGCAAATAACATTTGATCTTGTTTAAGATAGAATTTTCTTACCTGTAATTCACTTTCTAAATTGACTAGGAAACTACACAAACAATGTCAAGGGACACATTCAATTATATAGTTTTTTGCCTACGATGATTTAGCTATTTGTGATAAAGAGTAAACCTATTGGTCCCTGTACAATTAATAAACTAATGCTGCATTGGCTTAAAACTGTACTTCAGTTAACTACCACTGCCTTTCACACCTTAAAAAAAGAAAAAGTAGGTGAACATGAACTGACTTTATAATTTTTCTGAGACCAACCAGCCTCGCTGCCATCTATTGCACACATAAAGAGGATGTTCCAGCTGCATGGACAAAGCATGGCCTTTGAGTTGTTTATGACATGTGGCTTCCCCTTTGATGCTGGCTTCCTCAGCAGAACCAGTTAATCCACCCAGTTTGTGCAAGTCTCTATCCCAGCATCAGGCATGTGATATGATATATCTCTCAACTAGCCTTTCTTCCCCTCGAGAATGCCAGCTGTTTCAAAGTCAAGACTGTGTCTTTTTAAAATTTTTTTCATAGTTCCTGGTACAATCTCTGAGAATGGGTAGGAAGAATAAATATATGGTAAATGGACAAAATAATAAATATACAAAATTATTGGAACTGGAATATATAGTTGGAAGGTTAAGATCTGGTATATATTTATTAGTTGTTACAGTCTTCAGAAAGTTTCTTAATCTATGTGAGTCTCGGCTGCAAAATGGGAATGACAATGCCAAGCTTTCCTACTTCATAGTGTTATTGCAAGACTCAAAATCAACTTAAAGTAGTGCATGTAAAAGTATTTTGGAAACCAAAAGGAGGGAAGGCCACCTGTGTTGTGTTAAGGAGGGAGGCAGCATGGCATAGTGTTTATGTTTTATGGTGTTTATCATTGGATTACTGTGAGAATAAAACAAGGTGATATATGTAAAATACTTGGCAAGGTAACTGGGAAGAAGTCGCCTTCCCAGAAATGGAAACAGGGAAGATTATTTACTTGTATGTAAAAAGGTTCCTGCAGCTAAGTGTGGTAGGACTATCTGGGAGCTGGCAAAATGGACCAGATGTCCTTTAAAATGACCACTTAGTGAGCTGAGCTGCGGCTGAGCTGCCAACAGATGGCAGGATAGCTCAGCTAAAAAAAAAATGACCACTTGACCCCTCTGATGCTATAGAAATCAATCTGAAACCCCCCATCATGTCTAAATAACACAAAACCCACATACAGTCTCTATGGCTGGCTGGTGCCTGGTAGGCCAGAGAATGGTCTCTCTCTCTCTCTCTCTCTCTCTCTCTCTCTCTCTGTCTCTCTCTGTCTCTCTCTCTGTCTCTCTCTCTCTCTCTATATATATATATTATATATATATATATATTTGCATTTCTTATGTGCATGCTTGTGTGTTGTATGTATATATGTGTACTATGCATGTGTATATATGTGTGTGGTATGTATTTGCATGTCAATGTGTATTTGTACATATATGTGTATCTCGATCATGGCTGTTCACCTTGGCTGATCTGAGTGGAAGGGTGAGCAGAGGCTGCAGGTCTTGCCAGGCCCAGACTGGAGTAGGCCTCAGCCCTGTCAGCAGGTCTGTGGGGTAGGTGGTGAGGCACTTGCATGGAGGAGAGGCATGGCTAGGTGAAGACTCCCAGCATGGCAGGTGGATCTAACTGAGGCAGTGCTGAGTATGAAGTAGAGGACAAAGAGTGGGACATTTGGAGGTCAGGTGTTGCAGATAGAAGGGAAAATTACAGGTTGGTAAGGGCTTCATGTGCAGGAACAGGACTTGCTCTGGGGCCTTCCACTGATGGACATGGGGAGAAGGGGAGGAACAGCAGAGTACCAAAGGCCCAAAGAAGTTAAGTCATGTCTGCAGCACTTTCCAATTTCCATGGAGCTCTTTCATAGAATAGTACCACCTAAGCTAAAACCCACTGCTAATGAAACTGGGTTTGATTTCTGCCTGCCTCATTTTAGATTATACATGATACCCAAGGGAAAAGAGCAAAGAACTCAAGGAACATAAAGTGACCTCAAGAACCTTACACTTGGATTTTCTTATAGTCTAACTTTAGTTGGAGGATGAGAAAAGTCGTTGGTGATAAGGGGACCTTTAAAAAAAGATTTTTTGGGGGTCAGCTGAGTGGCGCATTGGTTAAGAGCTGGTTTTGGGATGCCAGCAGCCCCGGTTTGGATCCCACATATGAGGGCCAGTGACACTGCCCTCTACAGCTAACAACAGCTCCACCTGGAGCTGGGCTGTGCGAGCCCCAGCGACTGTGTAGGCTGCAGCCCCTGCTGCAGTGGGCTGCCACAGGCTACAGTGAGTGGCCGGCAGCCAGCATGAGCAGCTGGCAGCCAGAGTGAGCTGCCAAGAGCCACGGTGAGCGACCATCCAGAGGCCGGTGACCGATCTGCCTCATCCGGGAAGAGCGCAATGACGATCCCAACATGGGCCAGTGAAGCAACGTCCTCCGCAACTAGACTGAAGAACAAAAGACAGCAACTTGTCTGTTCTCCTTCCCCGATTCCTCAACGCTGTTCCCCTCCCCCAATTTCCCAATAAAATCTTAAAAAAAAAAAAAAAATTATGGGCCGGCTGAGGGGCTTAGTTTGTTAAAAGCTTGCTCAAGAGTACAAGCTCTGAGCAACAGGGTTGCCATTTTCTGATCTGCTACTGAGCTGCCAACAGGTGGCAGGATGGCACAGCTAAAAAAATAAAAATAAAAATAAATAAATAAAAATTAAAAAAAAAGATTTTAAAGAAAATGTTCATAACCCCATATTAGATAATTCATATTAGAAAAAAGTAATTCATATACCACGTTGGAAAGCTCAAAAAGAATAAGGTAGGTTATCATGAGTGGAAGACTTCTTTCCCACTTCTACCAGCACCTCCTGCTGAGGATAACTGCTTTTTAAATCAGTTGCTTATAGCTCTTCCCAGAAAAAAAAAAACAAAAAAAAACCCACCTCATTTTATTCAACTCTTTAGCGGCATTTCTTGGTCACTCCCTCATCCTTATTCATTTAGCCTCCAGGCTCCCACACCCTTTTTGTTCTCTTTCTTCTTCCTGGGAGGTGCCTTCTCAGTCTCTTTTGTTGGATTTTTCTTCTTCCCCACACATCCTTACCCAAAACAAACTTAAATGATTTTTGCTTCCTTATTACCTGGGACTAGTAAATGGAGACAAAGCCATATCCAGCTCTAACAAAGACAATTGGGTTCACAATCTTATGTATGGTACATTGTTTCTGAAGATGACCCACAATAATCCCTCCAATCCTTCAGGCCCATTTGCAATATGACTTTGCTGCTCCTCCCATCAAGCAAAAGAGCCTACTTTCCTTGTCCTTAAAACTTGGCTGGCTCTGTAACTGGCTTTGACAAATAGAATGCAGGCAAAGTAATGTACAATTTCTGAGACTAGGCCTGAAGAGGCCTTAGTAGCTTCCATTTTTGCCATTGGGGAGCTATCTTGCTAGAAAGAGAAGCTACATGGAGAACTGAGATATGTCACCCAAGAATCAGAACCAAGATCCCAGACATGTGAGTGGGGCCATCTTGGGTTCTCCAGCCTCAGCTGAGCTGCCCCAGCTGACACTATGTGGAGTAGAGGCAGCCTCCTGAGCCCTACCTGAATTTCTGACCTTCAAATATTGGGCAAAAAAATGGTTGCTTTGTCATGACATTTTTGGGGTGTTTGTCATGTAGCGATTGAATACTGAAACCATAGTGGAAAGAGTCCATATTTAACCAACTGAACATTAATCTGACTCCCATAAGCTATAGCCCATATATGCAAGTCCACCCATTTTAACACAGCTAGCCAGATGAGCCCTGGCAAAAGAAGGAATCATTTGTTTTATTAGTGCTGATATCAGCTAAACAGAATTATTTTTCTGTCATTCTTTGCTCTTCAAAGTAATCAAAAACATGTTCTTAAAAGTTAAAGATCTATGGGCCGGCCGAGTGGTGTGGTGGTTAAGCGCTGGCTTGGGAAGCCAGTGGCCCCTGTTCAGGTCCCACATATGAGGGCCAGTGACACTGCCCTCAAAAAAGAAAGTTAAAGATCTCCAAAATGCTTTTTGATGAGTTCAGTGTATTCTGTTTAATTCAAGTTAGAGATAAAGATAGCACATTATCCACAGTGAGGTCCCAACTCACCTAACCCCACAATAACTAACTTTAATTAATGTTATTCCTATTTTACAGATGACAAAACTGAGATTTAGGTTAACTAAGTTGTGCTCAAGCTTACGCACATATAGTGGGGAGAAGTTGGAGGAGGGAATTGGACTCAAGTGTTCTAACTTCATATATTTCACTCTTAACCAGCATGTATGTTACTTCCCATTCATGAAGAAGGTGGCTGATGTTGGCTCTTAGGGTATCAAGCCTATCCTGTGCTATGGTGAAAGGTGGATCAGAGTAGAGGGAAGGGAAGTGTCATAATAGCCTCACCTCACCCCTTCCCTGCCATTGTTCTCACTTCCCACTCCTATCCTAGATGCTAGATGGAAAAATTCCCTCTTTCACGTTCTGAATACAAACCAAATCCATATTCACACTGGCCCCCAGAAATTGTCAATATACCAGCTCTGCAATCAGAGAGAATTCAAGTGCTTATGTATATTAGGAGACATGTACAAGAATATTCAAGGTAGTACTATTGTGCAACAGTAAAAAACTGGAAACAGGCAGAAAGTCCATCAAAGTAAGAATGGACAAGTAGTGGTGCATTCATACAATAGTAAACTGTACAACAATATAAGTGAACCAACTACAGCTATTTATAACAACATGGATGAATCTCACAACTAACATTCAGTGAAAGTAGATAGTCACAAAATAATACATATTGGCAATTACAAGTATATGAAGTTCAAACATCTGTAAAACAAAACTTTGCTGTTTAGAGATGCTTATGTGGAAGATAAATTTATAAAGAAAATCAAATAAATGATATCATAATATTCAGGATAGGAGTTACGTCTAGGTTGGAGAAAGCAATGTCATTATTTGTGGGGAGGGGATTGGGATGGAGGAATGTGGGGTAGGGTTATCAAAGTATTCTATTGATATTTTTCATCCAGGGTAATGATTACATGCGTGATAGCTTTATAAATGTTCTTTTAACTGATAGTTCTCTTATGAATGTTCCTGTTTTCTTAATAAAATAGAAAGGAAGGTTACAAGCTGGTATTGAGGATGGGGGAGAAGCTATTGAAGATTTGACAGGAAGGTAGATGGTATGAAAGAAACAGGGAGTGGAGAGTGAACAGAATATGGCAAAACAGTATTATTTTTCATACTCTATTAAGAAAGTGTTACCTTACTCAAGTTTGTATGCTGGGTGCTTTGAAGGGCCAAAACTCAAAATCTCAGTTTGGAGTAAGGAAAGGTTTATTGATTGCGAAGGCATCAACCAAAAAGATGAGAGACCTAATAGAGCCTCAGATCCATCTTGTTTGCTGAACTAGGTTAAGAGCTTTTTATGATTTATTTTTTTAAGATTTTTATTCAAATATAGCTAACATACAATATGATATTAGTTTGAGGTGTACACAATAGTTATTCAACATTTAAACACCTAAAGAAGTTATTGCCATCATAAGTGCAGCAACCATCTAACACCGTACAATGTTATCACAATATTATTGACTATATTTCCTATGCTGTACATTACATCTCCATGAATTATTTGTTTTTTTGTTGTTGTTTTTTTGAGGGCAGTGTCACTAACCCTCATATGTGGGATCCGAACCAGGGCGACTGGCATCCCGAGCCAGCGCCCAACCAGCGTGCCACTCGGCCAGCCCCATGAATTATTTCTTTTATACCTGGAAATTTGAACCTCTTATTCCCCTTCATCTTTTCTCCTCCTTTTAAAATTTTTCAATTACAGTTGACAATCAATATTATTTTGTATTAATTTCAGATGTACAGCACAGTGGTTAGACATTTATATAATTTAAGAAGTGACTAGTCTAGGACCCACCTGGCGCTATACATAGTTATTACCATATTATTGACTATATTCACTATGCTTCACTTTACATCTGCATGATTATTTTGTAGCTACAAATTTGTACTTCTTAATCCCTTCCCCCTTTTCCCCTTGCCCCTCAACCCCCTCCCATTTATCACCCCAATAAGTATATGACACCACACATAGTTATTACAATATTATTGACTATATTCCTTATGCTATAACCTACATCCCCATGACTACTTTGTAACAAATTTGTACTTCTTAACTCCTTACCCTTTTCACCCATCCCCAACCTTCCTCCTGTCTGGCAACCATCACTGTATCTGTGAGTTTGTCCCTGTTTTGTTTGTTTGTTTGTTTTTTTCTTTAGATTCCACATATAAGTGGAATCACAATGCATCTGAATTCCTGTCTGGCATACTCCATTCAGCACAATACTTCCCAGGTCCATCCATGCTGCGACATATGGCAGAATCCATTCCCTTCCCTGGATGAGCAATATTCTGTTGTATATATGTATCACCTACTCTTTATCCACTCATCCATTGACAGACACCCAGGCTGCCTTCACATCCTAGCCACTGTAAACAATGCTGCAATGAACATATGGATGCACATGACCCCTCAAAGCAGCATTTTGGCTTTCTTAGGATAAAAACCCTGAATTGGGATT
Organism: Aselliscus stoliczkanus; assembly: GCA_033961575.1. Classification (NCBI taxonomy): domain Eukaryota; kingdom Metazoa; phylum Chordata; class Mammalia; order Chiroptera; family Hipposideridae; genus Aselliscus; species Aselliscus stoliczkanus. The sequence continues at coordinate 53,524,360 of CM066737.1, read as the reverse complement.
ACTGGATTCTTCTTTGCCTTGTTATAGTCTTTGTTTTCAAGTCTGTTTTGTCTGGTATGAATATTGCTACCCTAGCTTTTTTTGTTGTTGTTTCCATTTTCATGAAATATCCTTTTCTATCCCTTTACTTTCCATCTCTAAGTATCTTTTGATCTGGTGAGTTTCTTGTAGACAGCCTATGTAAGGGTCTTGTTTTCTTATCCATTTGGCCACCCTATCTTTTGACTGGAGCATTTAATCCACTTACATTTAAAGTAAGTGTTGATAGATATGTAGTTATTGCCATTTTATTATTCATATGGTTTATCTGTTTTTCATCTTAAAGAAGTCTATCTAAGATTCCTTGTAATTCTGACTTGGTGTTGATGAAATCCTTTAGCTTTTCCTTGTCAGGGAAGGTCTTTTCTGTCCTTCGATTCTAAATGATACCTTTGTTGGGTAGAGTATCTTTGTTGTGGCTACTTGCTTTTCATAACTTAGAATATTTCTTGCCAGTCCCTTCTGGCCTGCAGAGTTTTTGTTGAGAAGTCAGCTGACAGTCTTATGGAAACTCCCTTGTAGGTAACTAACTGCTTTTGTCTTGCTGCTGTTAAGATTCTTACTTCATCTTTAACATTTGGCATTTTAATTATGATGTGTCTTGGTGTAGGCCTGATTGGATTCATCTTGTTTGGGAAAATGTGCTTCCTGGGCTTGTATACCAGGGTGCCAAAAAAACATATACAAGTGGACACTTTGGTCAATGTCGTTCAAGCAGTAGTTTGCCATAATCAGGAGTGTCTGGACACTGATGGTAACAACTTTGAGATCTTTTTGTAATTTCAGAAGTCAAATTTGACTTGTATTCATCTTTTGTTACCAGTATATATTGAGTATTACAATTTTAATAGATTTTTCCTTCCTTAAAATGTGTATACATTTTTTTGGCACTGTCTGTATTTATTTTCTTTGCAAGGTTAGGGAAGTTTTCCATCATTATTTCTTCAAATAGGTCTTGAATTCCTTGCTTTCTCTCTTCTCCTTCTGGTATCCCTATGATGTGAATGTTGGTACACTTGATGGTATCTCAGAGGCCCCTTACACTATCTTCATTTTTTTTTTATTCTTTTTTCTTTTTACTGTTTGGGCATTTTCTGCTACCTTGTCTTCTAAATCACTGATTCGATCCTTTGCTTCATCTAATCTACTGCTGATTCCCTCTAATGTATTCTTCATTTCAGTTATTGTATTCTTTATTTCTGACTGGTTCTTTTTTATGGTTTCTATCTCCATTTTTATGTTTTCTCTCTCTCCTTAAAACAGTGTTTTGAACTCCACATCTGGTAGATTGCCTGTCTCCATTTTGTGTAGTTCTTTTTCTAGAGCTTTGTTCTGTTCTTTCATTTGGGACATATTTCTTTATCTCCCCATTTAGGCTGCCTCCCTGTGTTTGTTTCTATGTATTAGGTAGGGCTGCAATGTCTCCCTATCTTAGTAGAGTGGCCTTATGTAGCAGCTGTGCTGTGGGGCTCAGTGGCACAGTCTTCCTGGTCACCTGAGCTGAGTACTCCAGTTGTGTTCCTTGTGTGGGTTGTGTGTGCCCTCCTGTTGTAATTGATCCTGTAGTTGCTGTTTGCCATGTCAGTGGAGGGATTGACCTTCAGGCTGATTGATTATGAGGACTAGCTGTGACTACTGTGGCAAAACTGTTGTGTAGGGGCTGACCCTACAGAGCAGGATATTCTTTCTTTTTTTTTGAGGGCAGTGTCACTGGCCCTCATACGTGGGATCCGAACCGGGGCTGCTGGCGTCCCAAGCCAGCGCTTAACCACTGTGCCACTCGGCCGGCCTAAGAGCAGGATATTCTTTAGCAGAGCTCTGGTGCCTGCCCTGTGTGCCCTGTCAGTGTGTCATCCCTGGATGTGGCCAGGTTATGCTCCAGCTGGGTCCAAAGATGGCCAACAGGTATACCAGCCACAGGACCTCCTGGGAGGTGCTCCACTACAGGCCAAATTCAGCCAATGTTCAGCCACAGACTGTGTCCTGCCTGGGGCCACTGGCACGATTCATAAGCAATCTGCAAAATGGCCGTTTCCTGTGCTGAACTTGGTGGTACTCCAAAAGGCAAACCCAAGCCAGCTATCGCTAGTGCCAGGCTTAGGGCTATTCAGCCAGAGGTGGGGTGCATGCTGAAGTCTGATGCTGATTGTCTGAATTTTGTGAACTTTTGAGAGACTTTAGGAAAGTCTGCAGTATGACCCAAGGCAGGCTATTTATACGGAAAAATCTTTGGAAGTGGCTTGGGTGGGCCAGGAAGTTGGGTCGAATGGAGTCTCAGGGAATAAGGGTGAATGAATGGTGTTACCTAGTTTCCTGGAGACTCAGGTATGGCAGTCACCTGCCTCTGCCTGCCAAGAGATGGGGGCGGGATCAACAAAAAACCACAATGGTTTCTGCTAGCTCCTCTGTCTGTGAGAAAGCTTCCCCTCTAGCCCTTTCCCTGAAGCCAGGCAATTCAGTTACTCCCCATATATCCCTGGCACCTTTAGAGGTGCTACGCCAGTACTAGAGCTCAGAGCAAGTAAGTTTGTCAGTGAGTAAGTCTGTGCATTGGCCCTTTAAGATGAGCACCTGGGAATGCAGCCGCTTTTGTCTCAGTCACAATCTCTGCTAGTTTTCACAGCCAGAGTTATGGGGACTTCTCACTCAAGCACTAGAAGCCTGGGCTGGGGAGCCTGGAATGGGGTTGTGTGGGAAGCTGACAGCCTCTCAGTGTCTGACAAGGTCACATTGCCCTGCTCAGCACTGGATATTAGGGGTGTTGCCTTATGGTTGGTCATGTAATATCTCCTGCCTCTATGAACCCATGTGCCTTTCCTCCTATAGGAGACAATACACTCACTGCATTTGTGACAAGTTCCTGTGGTACCCTGATGATAGCTGGTTGTGTAAGCCAATAATGGGGCAAGATTTCCTAAAGAAAAGGAAACTCCCTAAAACAGACGACAGCCAGAGGGAACCCCTGAAATGAGATATTGGGGACTCAAGCCCCTTGGAAACTGAGGCACAGATCTCTGGCCACATAGGCCAAAAAGCCTGGCTGTGAGTAATGACAGCCTGCCTTTGAGAAGCTGATGCACTTGCCTAGGGGCTCTGCTGTGAATAGTCTCCTTGAAGATTAAAAGTCTTCAGGCCATGAGAGTTGTGGTAAGAGACAGCTCACTGACCATGAGGTATGTTAATCAACAGCCTTGTTTGAATTCTTTGCCTAGTGCCTTGTTGCAGCAACGGATACTGAAGTTTTGACTGAGAAACGGATGCAGCCCTCCGTAAGATAGGAGAGGTGTGAGGCCCCCTTTTGATTGCTAGGTATTGTATTTACATAGGAATAGATTTTAGATACTTTTACCCTAAACACAGCCACTCCTAGTCTTTTAGTATAGCTCAAGTACACACCCTGTGAGTTTTATGATTGTGTTTAGCTGCTAGGATTTAGGATAATTTCTAGATAGTCAAGATAGCTATAGTAAACATTCTTTAGGCAATATGTAAAAATATGTCAATCCTTAACATTGGATAGTCATGATAAACATTCTTTAGGTGATATACAGAAACTAAGTCTGGGTTTATAGTAATTATCATAATAAAAGTCAAGATAATCCTTTAAAGGAAGAGTAAATCAGAGTGCACCCTGGAGAGAGCACTTACAGGGAAGTAAAGACTGTGTAAATCCTGGGAAGTAGAAACCACCAAGCTCATGGGAAATGCTCTGTGATTGAGGTAATGGTCAAGAATCCCTATAAAGCAGATGTGTTATTACATTAAAGCGTGATACTCCTGCAAAACTCTTTCGGGTGTCTCCGCTCTCTTTCTTTCTTTCTCTCTCTCTTCTTTTTTTTCCTCACTGACTCCATCCCACCCGAGCAAATCCCTGGACTCCACGGAGGCTGGACCCCTGCAGGATTGGGATCCCTTACTCCTCCTTGGAAGACCTTGGCAGCCAAGATATACCTACCGATTTTTAATGGTAACATGAGGGTGTGGGACCAACCTGTTCCATGTCTCTTCTTCTCCTTCCAGTCTCAAGGTGGCTTCTTCTGTATGTCCTCAGTTGCAGGATTTCAGTTCAGGTAGATTTCAGGCGATACACAATGATGGTTTTCTGTAGTTTGGTTGTAATTTTGATATGGTCGTGAGAGGAAGGAAGCATCTACTCTGCCATCTTGACTGGATCTTCCAGGTTAAGGGATTTTAAGGGGTTAGGGGGACACATATGCAGAAGCGCTGGTGGGGCAAGTTTTAATTGGAGGACCTTGGAACTTGGCCAGTGGTAAAGGGACATCAACACCGGATCTTCCAGGACAAAGGACTCTTGACTTCTGAAAGGATTCTGGTGTTCAAGTTCTGGTTATGTCTGGGCCATTTTGTTCTGTGGGGGGAAGAGGGTGAGACTTTCATTCAGGGTGCAGCTGGAGGTCAAAGTTCTCTCCTCTGCACATGACTTCAGCTGCATGACTTACAGTTTTGGTCTGTTGTCTCTGAAAAGCAACTCAGTATCTCATCAAACAGGATAGGATCATTTTGAGCTGGTTCTATGGTTACAAAAAGCTTTTCCATTTTTCCCGATTTATTATGATCTTTCCCTCATATATGTCATTTTATTAACTTTAATATATTACACTATATGTAGTTATTCCTAATACTTAAATTGTAATGTTAGTTAATGTATAAAAATGAATTTTAAAAAGCATCATTACCTTATTAAAACATATAATTAAGATAATAGTCATGATACATTATTTATTTTTTTACTTTGAGCTTTGGAAAACCTAATGTAGTTTATATTTAGAGAAAAATATATAGAGCTCTTACAAGGGTTGTATGGTGGCTTTGTATTCTTTTTCTTTCAAATTTTTATACTGTAAAAGAACAAAATTGAACTGAGTAAATTTGAATTTGAACAGAGTGAATTTTACTTTACTAAGTGATTCATGAATCTGGCAGCATCCCATCTAGCAACTAGAAGGATGCCCCAACGGGTTATACAACATGGAAGTTTTTTGTAGAAATACGGGTGGGGCAAGGGAGCTATTAACAAAAGAAAATAAAGGATTATTTTAGACCAAAGCATCCTCTTTTGGGGGTAGGGGAATGACAAGGGTTTTTATCATGAAGATTGCCTATTTTTACTATGGGGGATGGAGAGGGTCCACATGACAGTTTACCTTATTGGTGTTGACCTGAAAATCCCAGACTGGTTGATTAAGATTATGTTTCTGGGAGAGATGGAAATAGCACATAGGACAGGTATTAAATTTACGTTTGGTATCATGGGCTTTAGCACAAGTGGCACCATTTCGGGCCTGTGGTGTTCTCTTTAACTATACCAAGCAACTTTAGTGTTAAAGTGCACATATTATAATTATTTAAACCATTATTATTATGAATATAATATGTATTATTACCTTTCTATTTTATCTCAAGTCCTGAAAGTCATTTTGTAAATGTCAGAAAATATATTCACATTGACATCACAACACAAAATATTAATTTTTTTAAAAAGTACTAGAGAACAATTACATTCTTAAACTTCACTCAGAGGATTTAAATGGAAACAGTTGTTAGGTCTATATAATTCTACAATATTGCCTGAGCTTCATATGAACAAATTTATAAAAACAATTATTTAAATGATAATACATTTTAGTTGTAAACTAATCTTTATATTACAATTACACAGTTTCAAGTACCAACTTACGTAATATAAATTTAAAGTTCATATACAGGCAAATATAATAAATTTAAACAGTTACTAGGAGCCACAGCTCAGCTGGTGGTATCTGTCATGCCAGTTTGGGCTTGCTGAGTTATAAATATGAAGGTAACCGAGTAGTGACTTCAGCAGGAATGGAAGAGTAAGGACCTCTGAAAATTCTATTCTGTCAATGTAAGAAGTGTCCAAACCTATAGAGAATTTTTATGAGCCAAACTGATGACAATTGCCAGGAAGCAAAATCTCAACATATTTATAAAACGCTCTGGAGAATGACGGTTTTGCAGCTTATTTTATACATTAGAATAAAAAAAAGAGGGCCGGCTGAGAGGCGCAGTGGTTAAGCGCTGGTTTGGGAAGCCAGCAGCCCCTGTTCAGGTCCCACATATGAGGGCCAGTGACACTGCCCTCAAAAAAAAAAAAAAGGAGACGTAAAAATGGTTACATGAAACCCATTGGTGGTCGATTAAGTGGGCAGGAGAAAGCCAAGCAGGGAAATTTCTGAGATTGGATAAAAAGGCAAAATAGAGACATGCATACTTCTTTTACATTGTGGGTACAGGATAGTTAATAATTAATATTTACAGCATATAGAGATAGTATGTGGGGAACAAGATAACAATGAGGGGTTCTGTGGTCCCCTGCTCTGGTGCAGGGATCTGGAAAAGATTACTCTGATATTTCAAAGGTATATGTTACTTTAGATGCAAAAAACAATAGTCAGGTTCACTTAAAGTAAAGATTGAGTTTTGGAAGCTACAAGCCTAGGATGTGACTACCCACTATGATTTGCTTTTAGTTAGGAATTTATATGTTCAGACCATCCTGTAGTTAATTTCAGTCTCTGAGTTTGTAAGGCCTGGCATAGAAGGCCTCCCCTGAGCATGTCGGTTTAATACATGACCCCATTTTGTCCACAGTTCTCCATAATAGCAATAAGAATTCTATTAAAAATGGTAAAAAGAAATTTTTTTAGAATGCTGGAAATTCATCACAGTATTGTCCATAAATCTGTAGAGACAGAAAGTAAATTAGTGTTTGGTTAGAGCTGGGGTGTGGAGAAGCGAATGGGGAAGGGGATGCTAACGGGTATGAGATTTATTTTGAGGGTAAAGAAAATGTTTTAAAATTTATTGTGGTGATGGTGTGTGAAATATATCAAAATAAACAAAAATAGCAATAATTATACAGGCAAAACCCTCAACAAGGTCAGAGTTTCCTGGAGTGCCTTAAGTGAAATCAGGACCTTAAAGACCAGGGCCTTCTTATAATGCACTCTGCCAATCTAATGCCAATTCTACCATTACCACCTCTACAATCCCAAAAAAGGAAAGAGATTCTTGCTGAGCACAGGGCTGATGCTTTTCACAATGTGCTTCTGCTAATCACTAACTATGATAGGTGGATAAGGTAGAGTCCCACTATGGAAGAAGAAAGTAGCCCATGTTACAGAATTGTAGATCCCAGACAGTTCTTTGTTAATCTTAGAGCTGTAGTGTCTTGTGGTTTCACTGAATCAGCCCAGCCATTTGGCAGGTAAAGCATAGTTAGCCCAAATTTACCAGTAGGGCTGAGGCCCAGGAGACAATAACTTGCCAGATTTAGCTCTGTGCTGTGGAGTGGAAAGTGCCAGGGTTCAGCCAAATCTAGGCTGAGCTAGAATTTGAATCTTAGTTCTCTGCCAACTGCTTAGGAAAAATAGATGCTTTCAGACAGTTCAGTAAAAATTGGTCCCTAAGAGAGGAGCCCTATGGGAAATGAGAGGACTCTTTTATACCAACCTGGGTAAGAACAAATGGAAGAAAAGCATCTCTTTTTTTTTTTTTTTACGGCAGGAGGAATCTTACATAGTTGGGAGACCTGAGTTACAGTTCAGCCATATTAATTCATGAATGATGTCATGGTACTTTTCTGGGTCTACTTCCTCATACGTAAAGGAAGTATACTGAATGGATTAGATTAGTTTTTTTTCTCAAGCATGTTTCAGAGAACTTTAGGGTATTGCTATGGACTAAATTATGTTCCCCTAAAATTTATATGTTGAAGCCATACTTCCCAATGTGACTATATTAGATCTAGGGCCTGTAAAGAGGTGATAAAGTTTGAATAAGATCATGAGGAAGGGGCCTTAATCCAATAGGACTGATGACATTATAAGAAGAAAAGACCATCTCTCTCTCTCTCTCTCTCTCTCTCTCTCTCTCTCTCTCTCTCTCTCCCTCTTTCTCTCCCTCCCTCTCTCTCCCCCTCTTTCCCTCTCTCTCCCCCTCTCCCTCTCCTTCTCCCTCTCCCTTTCTCCCCAAAGAGGAAAGGCCACGTGAGGATACAGTGAGAAGGCATCTATCTGTTACCGGCCAACTGAGCAGCACTAACCCCCACCACTGAAAAACTTTATAAAGTTTTCTTTCCTATAGAAATGTTAAGTATAAAAATGTTAAGTCTCCTCCCTTGTTCTTTAGTTTCTTGGCTCTTGGGCCTTGATTGCTTTTCTGATGGAAGATCCCCCTTGCTTCTTAATTGCTTTGTAAATTAGTTCCTGAATCTGAAACAATAGAAATCTCCTACCCCTGCTTCAGATAACTATTTGAAAGCCAGAGACTTCCTAATATCCCCCAGGCAAGGAAGCTAAATGTCAAACCCATTCTGTGTCCGGACAACTGACACCACTTGAGTGATGGACTGAATAGCCACAAGTTTCATAAGAACTAATAGATTTATATTTTTGTCCTCATTCAGGAGCCTTGAGGATACAGGGGATACCCCAACAAGCAAAGAAGCCAACACGGTCTTCCAGGTGGAGCTTGAGACCCCTTCCTCTCATCTGAGATCAGCTAGGGCGAGAGTTCCGTGAACCCCAATAGGCAGGGACAGCTCTGCACCCCTGCCCAGCAGGAAGCAGATACAGAAGAAAAGACCTCCTGTCCCTCAGCTTCCCATAGAGATTTTAAGGGGATCACGTCTCTCAAGGAAAACCTAGGCAGGCAGTTAGAGGCAGGCATTGGGTCTCTGCATTCCTGCACGTCCCATAGTGTGACCACCTGGGGACATCCCCTCTCCACCCAAAACTCCCTTTGTATTGTAATTACCTACCCCTGCGGGAAGAGCAAATGGGCGCAAAATATCCAACTAGATCAGACCAGTCACACACACCTACACAGTACCTCTTGTTAATCATAGGGGCCAATCAAGTGGTCCTACGCCCAGGAAGAACAGCCCATCCTGGAGAAAAAGGATAAAAACCCCAAGTCCTGGGAGGGAAGCGCGCGGCTGCTACTGCTACTTCTGCTGCTACTTCTTCCCTTTAACCTCACCTTTGCATATGCCCCCTCCACACTCTTTGGTAATGGGCCCTTAGGCCATCCTCTAGTCTGGATGTACTGTCTTTTCTAATAAACTACTTATTTTACTGCTTTACTCTGGTATCTCCTTCAATTCTTTGCTCGAGTTGCCAAGGACCTGGACTCTGCGCCGAGAAAGGCCCACTCTCCGACAACATATCTACAAGCTAGGAAAAGAGTTCTCACCAGAAACAAACCTGATGGCACCTTGGACTTCTAGACTCCAGAACTGTGAAGAAATAGATTTCTGTTGTTTAAACTACCCAGCCTGTGGTATTTTGGCAACCCTAGCTGACTAATACAGATATAGTGGAATTGTATCAGTTCATAACCTTTTATTTTGACTTAGTTTTTTAAAGTTTATTTTAAAAGCTCCAATAAAAGTCATGAATACACTTATATGTGACATATACTAAAAGTGTTAGAGACCACTGATTTATTAAATTCTGCTGCCAGTTTAGCTCATTTTTGGAAAGAACTTTCAATAATGCTTCTTTTCCTATCAGTTAAATGAAGACTAAAGCAATTTCAGGGTAAGCTATTTTAGATGAGTGAGTCACTAGGCCTAGGTTTAAGAAGAGGAGATATGGACCTTACCTCTCAATAGTAAAAATGTGAAATAATTTGCACACATTTTTCCATAACAAGTTTATAAATATTTATCCATATGAATCAGTATTTTGTCAATACTGTGCAACCAAGTGCAATAGTAAATTCAATACTGCACCTGAGAAAAATAACCATAGCAATAGAGCAACTTCACCAGTGAGAATACATGTCATTAATAATTTTTTTTTAAAGATTTTATTGGGGAATTGGGGGGAGGAGAACTGCTTTGGGGAATCGGGGAAGGGGAACAGACAAGTTGCTGTCCTTTTTGTTCTTCAGTCTACTTGTGGAGGACATTGCTTCACTGGCCCATGTTGGTGTTATTGTGCTCTTCCTGGGTGAGGCAGTCGTTCACCAGCCATTAGACGTCGGCTCAGTAAAGCTCACAAAATTGCACGCCAGCTGCTCGCCAGCCCCCTGTAGGCTATACCATCACCGGCGGCTCACCGCAGCCCAGCTCCAGGTTGAGCTGTTGATCACCATCTTAGCTGTAGAGGGCAGTGTCACTGGCTCACATGTGGGATCCAAACCAGGGTTCTGCTGCTCAGAGCTGGCGTTCCAAGCCAACTCTTAACCAACGTACCACTTGGCTGGCCCAATAAAATATTAATGAAATGAATCTAGCAATGTATTCAAAATCATTATATCATGGCCCAGAATGATTTACATGAGAAATTTTTAGATAATCAACAGAAAAGAATCTACTTATGTTAACATGTAATTTAATTTGCATATTTTCACTCTTTTATATTTTCTAATTTTACTGCAATGCATATGTACTGTTTCTATAATAGCAAAAGGTTATAAAAAATTTAAAAAGACCACCCAGGAGAAAACATTTAGAAAAATTATATCACAGTTAAAGGGCTAATGTTCTAAATATATGAATAATTTTTTTAAAGGATTTCTTATTCTTTTATTTTTTAGATTTTATTGGTGAATTGGGGGAGGGGAACAGCACTGGGGAATCAGGGAAGGGGAACACCCAAGCTGCTGTCCTTTTGTTCCTCAGTCCAGTTGTAGAGGACGTTGCTTCAGTGGCCCATGTTGGTATCGCCATTGCGCCCTTCCAGGACGAGGCAGATCGGTCACCAGCCTCTGGATGGTCGCTCATCGCGGCTATTGGCAGCTCACGCTGGCTGCCAGCTGCTCACGCTGGCTGCTGGCCACTCACTGTAGCCTATGGCAGCCCACTGCAGCAGGGTCTGCAGCCTACACCGTCCCCGGAGCTCGCACAACCCAACTCCAGGTGGAACCGTTAGCTGGAGAGGGCAGTGTCACTGGCCCTCATATGTGGGATCCGAACCGGGCCTCTGGCATCTCAAAACCAGCTCTTAACCAATGCGCCACTCAGCCGGTCCATGAATTTATTTTTTTTAATAGAGAAATGAAAGACCAAAAATTCTGCAAAATTTGTTTCAAAAGACATTCGTAAATAGAGATGTTAAAATGCCACTTCAACATATGAAAATATGTTCAACTTTACTCATAAGGGAAATGCATTTTGTTTATGTATTTATTTATTTATTAAGATAATTTTTAGAGCAGTTTTAGGTTCACAGCAAAATTAAGAGGAAGGTGAGATATATATACATATATATATACATATATACATATATACATATATATATATATATATATATATATATATATATATATATATATATATTTCTCATACACCTTCTGCCTACCCCCCCACATGCATAGCCTCCTTCATTATCAGCATCCCCCACCAGAGTGGCACATTTGTTATAATTAGTGAATCTATACTGTTAAACCCATAACCCGAAGTCCATAGTTTACATTGTGATTCACTCTCGGTGGTGTACATTCTATGGATTTGGATAAATCTGTAATGACATATCTATCATTATATTATCACAGAGAGTATTGTAACTTCCTTAAAATTCCTATGTGCTGCACCTATTCATTCCTTCCTCCCCCTAACTCCTGGCAACCACTGACTTTTATAACTATCTTCATAGTTTTGCCGTTTCCAAAATGTCACAAAGTTGTAATTATTCAGTATGTAGCCTTTTCAGATTTTTTTATCACTTAGTAATATGCATTTAAGTTTCCGCTACGTATTTCCATGGCTTAACAGCTCATTTCATTTTAGCACTAAATAATACTCCATTATTTGAATGTTCCACAGTTTATTAATCCATTCACTTATTGAAGGACATCTTGGTTGCTTCCTAGTTTGGGCAATTATGAATAAAGCTGCTATAGCTATAAACATTTGTGTGTATGTTTTTGTGTGGACATACGTTTTCAATTCATTTGGGTAAATATTGGGTTATCGGAAAAGTCATGAAGTACTTTTCTATGTTTTTAATTGCAAAAGTGTGTCATGACTTTTCTGACAGCCCAATACCAAGGAATGCAACTGCTGAATTATATGGTTTTGATCCAGCAATTAGTTTTGTAAGAAACTGCTAAACTGTCTACCAAATTGGTTGTGCCATTTTGCATTCCCACCAACAATGAATAGGAGTTTCTGTTGTTCCAAATTCTTGCAAGCATTTGGAGCTGTCTTTTTTTTTTTTTTTCAGCTGAGCCATCCTGCCACCTGTTGGCAGCTCAGCAGCAGCTCAGCTTGGGCTGGAAATTGAACCGGGCAGACCCTTGGTGTTGTCTTTTAAAAATGGTTTTTAATAAGCATTTGCTAGCTAAATTTTGAAGGCCAAGGAAATTTCTCAAGATAATTGCATTTTTGCTTTGAACTTACTCTCCCAACACTCAAAGAGGAAAAGATAAGAATTCTCCTAGTGCTGCTAACCTTTAATTAATTCCTTGTAACCGACATTTGAACCCTTTATGATTTATTCGTCTTAAATGCTTGTGAAGCAATGTTCAAATAGAGAGAATACTGACTTACAAATACTGTGGACAGAAAAAGGCCTACATACTAAACCTGACAAGCTCAGGGGAGCCCTGCATGGCAGGTCATGGCCAGTAGTCACATCCTTGGCCTGTAGCTCTCTTTACAAAGTCAGTCTTCACCTTAAGCAAGCCTGTCTGTTGTCTTTTAGCATCTGAGATAATATACCCTTGAAATGTCAGAGTAATCCCTTTTTCCAGATCCCTCAGGGCACAACCTGCCACACCAGAGCACAAGACCACAGAACCCCTGGTTGTTTCCCAAATGCCATCTCTACATGCTGTAAAATGTTAATTATTAACTATCTTGTGTCCACCAATGTAACAGACAGAAGTATGTGTCTTTCCATTTTACTTTTTATCCAATCCCAGAGATTTCCCCACTTTGCATTCTCCTACCCCCTTAATCTATCACCAATAGATTTTATGTAACCCTCTTTACATCTCGTTCTTTGATTCTAATGTATAAAATAAGCTGCAAAACTGCCATTCTCTGGAGCATTTTCTTAATCCATAGAGATTTTGCTTTCTGGCAATTGTCATCAGTTTGGCTCAAATATTCTCATTAAATTTCTCTACAGGTTTGGATATTTCTTATGTTGACAATACCGATTGATGTAAATGATTCAAAAGACACTAAAAAAAAGTGAAAAGGCAAGACATACAGGCAAACTAAAGATTTCTAAAGCTGTAGAACAATAGATTTATGCACAGAATACATAGAGTGACAAAAAATCTACATGACAAAAAAACCAATAGGAGGGCTGGCAGTGGTTAATTGGGAAGCCAGCGGCCCGGTTTGGTCCCACATAAGAGGGCCAGTGACACTGCCCTCAAAAAAGAACAAAAAAAAAAAACTAAGAGGAAAATGAGACAAGGATGGAATTTGGCACTTTGTAGAAAAAGGTACCCAACTGGACAACAAGCATATAAAAAATACTCAAGCTTGTTAATAATCAGGAAAATGCATATTAAAATGATTGATCATTTTATATAGTCATCATTGAAAAATAGTCAATGTCTGAAAACATCAAGCGTGGTGACAAAGCTGGGAAGTAGGAACTCCCATACTTCCTGTGGGGGGAGCAAATTGGTTTAACCACTTTACAGAGCCATTCAGAAACACCTGATAAGCATTTCCTAAAGCTCAGCAATTACATTGGCATGTGTGTGACTATAGTCTTTAGATTATAGATAAGGGATGACTGCGAAAATGTGAGCGATACAGATAAGTCACCAGGCAATTACAACATAGTGTGATAAATACTAAAATGAAGGCAGTATGTGCAAGATGCCATTGGAGTATCCAAGAGGAAACCTAATCCATTTTACAGATGAGAAAATTGAGATTTAGGTTAACTATGATTGCATTACTATTGATCTTTGTCTTTATGTTGGTCAATATTTGTTTTATATATTTAGGTCCTCCTATGTTGGGTAAATTATACTCAAGTTCACATAGCTGGGAAGATTTGGAGGAAGGAATTCTACGCAAGTTTTCTAATTCTAGATACAGTAAAACCTTGGATTGCGAGTAACTTGGTTTGCAAGTGTTCCACAAACCGAGCAAACATTTCTAATACATTTTATCTTGGTAAACAAGCAATGTCTTGCAATTTAAGTAGTTTGTTTCTAGAGTGAATTGTGCTTACAAACCAAGGCATTATTGTATTCTATATGCTAAATGAGCATGCCTATTATCTCCCGTACATAAAAGACCTTTCCTGTTTAACATAAGTCTGTTACAGCCTTAAATTGTTCTCTAAATTTACCCAAGTGAGAATATGCAGATTTCTTTTTGACTAACATCTGTTAGTATAAGATGTTTTCATTCTACATTATGACAAGTCAATTCACTATTCTTTTCTTGGTGTGTTCAAAGAGTTTCCATATTAAAGAGTACAGGCTCTAAAGATATCAAAATTTCTGCTTTGTATGGCAGAGACTCACTTCACTGGAGAATTATCATATACTAAGGAAGTAGCACAAACATGGCAAGTATTATAGCAAATATATTTGGGTCTCAGTTCTGGAAGTCTACATGGGATTCTTTAGGAAGGGTGGCTCTTTTTATTTTGAGAAAGTATACTTTCCAACAAAATGTTCAGCTTTGGGAGGCACATATAAGACTGCTGATAAAGAAAGGGTATTCCTCCATGGCTTTCTACTATAGCCAGCCTAACCCTGTAGATCAATCAGGGGACATAGCTCATCACCAAATCACCTCCAAACCTAATGTCTAGTAGCTTTTATTCCTAATTGGCATGGCCTATATGTCATATCCAAATGCCAGTTATGACATACTTCAGTACTTGTCTCATTCCTATCATACCAATGTGAATTGCTTTAATCCTTTTGTGAATTTTTCATCTTGATTGCTCCTTCAGTTTTCCTTTTTTAGAACACATACATCAGAGATACAAGATGGTGGAGTAGATAAACACTGCCTGCTTCCTTCTGTAAACACATTACAATTACAACTAAATTATACAACAATCAACCTGGAGAACTATATGAAGTCTAGCTGAACAGAAGTTTTATGACAAGGATATAAAGAAGCCACATTGAGTCTGGTAGGAAGGGCAGAGATCTGGAACGAGTTGGCCCCAAACCTCTATGTGTCAGCAGAGAATCAGGAGGGGTTTCTCAGCCACAGAGGTTTCCCATGGAGGAGTGAGAGATCCTAGCCCCACATCAGGTTGCCCAGCATGGAGTACTGTTGCCAGGAAGAGGACCCCCCCCAAAACATCTGGCTGTGTAAAACAGTGGGGATTATTACAGTCCTGGTGGGATGGAAGGCTGTGGGAAACCAAGACATCCTCTTAAAAGGCCCACACAAAGACTCACTCCCTTGCAGTCACTCACCCTGGTTTCCGGCAGAGGGACAGTGACACAAGGGGTTTCAGAGTTATATGGGGGGCAGACTGAGGTGTGTGGCTTCAAGGCAAGAGCTGGAGGACAGTGTGTGGGCCTGCTCCTGTTCAGCTGGCAAGTGAGTGCCATCTTTCTTGTGTTGAGTCCTCTCTCTACACCCATGGCCAAATCTGAATCTGATTGGTCTGGTGAGCTCCACTCATTCCACCCTGCTGACTCACTAGGACTCCAGCCCTCCCAACTCTCCCAACACCAAAGTCACTTTCTCAACCAGCAGCCAGCCCAACCTAAATTGCACTTATTCTTGGAAAACTATCAGGGTCAATAGGCCCCAGGCAGTCAGCGACTGGTCTAGGTGTGCTCTGAGACATTTGCTGAGTAGTGCCAAATTCAGCACTGGCACCAAACCAGAATGTACATCAACATGGTGAACACAATTCTTCCCATTCTAGTGAATCCCTGAGACGCCACTTCACCCAAATTGCATACCCCATGAGGCTTTATAAGTGACTGAACTTTAATGGATCCAGCAGTTGGCAGCAGGCCTTGGGATGTCCTGGCATTTGGTGAAGCTTCTCCAGGCCTGGTACTGGTGGCATGGCCCCTCCCATGCACCTCTAGGTGTAGCACAGGCAGTGAACAACTGCAGATCACTTTGTACCTCCTACCATGTAGTCTCCAGCCAGTCACAAGCAGTAAGTGACCTGGTCCTGCCCCAGAGGTCCTCCCAAGAGGTCCCAGAAACAACATATTTAGAGTTTGACTTCAGACCACAGCAGAGCACCACCCAATTATCCCCACACCCAAAGGGCAGTCTCAACAGGCACCAGAGCCTGCTGAGACAATTCCCACTTGGTGGGGTAAGCCCACCTCCAGCATCTGGTAAGCTGTGGATGTAGTCAAACACCACAGCCAATCAGCCTGATGGTGGTCAGTCCCACTCATTGACATGCCAATAGCAATCAAGGCTCAGCTATAGCGGGAGGGAACACACAAACCACACAACGGATACCACTGGAACACCTGGAGCAAGTGACCAGGGAGACTGTGCCAGGGTCCTACAGAGCACCTACTGCATAGGGCCTCATGGCCGAAACTGGAAGACATAGCAGATCGACTTAATACATAGAAACAAATACAGAGAGGAAGACAAAATGAGGAAACAAGGAAATGCATCCCAAATGAAAGAAGAGAAGAAAACTGCAGAAGAAAAAAAAACTAAATGAAATGGAGGCAAGCAACCTACCAGATACAGAGTTCAAAACATTGGTTATAAGAATACTCAAGGAACTTACTAAGAACTTTATCAAACAGATAGGAAGCATAAAAAAGGCATAGAAACTATAAAAAAGAACAAATAAAGAATAAAATAACTGAAATGAAAAATACACTAGAAGAAATCACCAACAGACTAGATGTAGCAGAAGGTCGAATCAGCAATTTGGAAGATAAAGTAGCAGAAACACCCAATTGTAACAGCAAAAAGAAAAAAAGAATACCTCCCAAAAATGAGGATAGTTTAAGAGACTTCTGAGACAACATCAAGTGTAACAATATCGCATCATAGAGGTATCAGAAGGAGAACAGAGAAAGCAAGGAATTGAGAACCTATTTGAAGAAATAATGATTGAAAAGTTTTCTAACCTGGTGAAGGAAACAGACATATAAGTCCAGGGAGTGCAGAGTCCCAAACAAGTTGAATCCAAACAGGCCCACTCCAAGTCACATTATAACTAAAATGGCAAAGGTTAAAGACAAAGAGAATCCTAAAAGCCTCAAGAGAAAGGCAACTAGTAACTTATAAGGGAGCACCCATAAGATTGTCAGCTGATTTCTCAACAGAAACTCTGCAGGCCAGATGGGACTGGCATGAAATTTTCAATGTGATGAAAAATAGGGACCTACAACCAAGATTATTTCACCTAGCAAGGCTATCGTTTAAAATAGAAGGAGAGAGAAAGCGCTTTCCAGACAAGAAAAAGCCAAAGGAGTTCATCACCACCAAACCAGTATTACAAGGAATGTTAGAGGGACTGTTTTTCAGTTGTTGTTTTTTTGCTGTTTTTTTTTTTTTTTTTTTTTTTTTTGAGGGCAGTGTCACTGGCCCTCATATGTGGGACCCGAACAGAGGCTGCTGGCTTTCCATACCAGCGCTTAACCACTACGCCACTCGGCCGGCCCTGCTTGTTTATTTTTTATTAGTTTCAGATGTACAAAGCAATATAATAGACATTTAAACCCCTCATAAAGTCTTAACCCACACCCCAAGCCACTACCCCTCTGACAATTTATATAGGTATTACAATACCATTGACTATCTTCCCTATGTTGTACTCCACATCCCGTGACTATAAATGCCCATATATTTAGTTATAGTAGATATTCAATATTATTCTATTTCAGCTTCAGATGTCTAGTGCATTGGACACAGTCTATGAAGTCATCCCCCTGATAAGTCCAGTGCCCTTCTGGCACCTTACATGATATTTACAACATTGTTGTTTATATTCCCCATACCGCATTAACTACCAATTTATAGTTTGTTTGTTTTTTTAAAGACTTTATCGGGGAATTGGGGAAGGGGAACAGCCAAGTGGTTGTCCTTCAATCTTAGTTGTGGAGAGGGCGGCTACCTCAGCTCCAAGTCCAGTCACCATCCTGCCGCCCGTTGACAGCTTGCAGCTGCTCAGCTCAAGTTGCCATGTTCAATGCATTTTGGTTGTAGCTCACCATCCCATGCAGGAGTCGAACCAACAACCTTGTTGTTAGGAGCACATGCTCTCACCAGCTGAGCCATCCTGCCACCTGTTGGCAACTCAGCAGCAGCTCAGCCTGGGTGCAGCTCACTGACCCATGTGGGAATCGAAAGGGTGACCCTGTTGCTCAGAGCTCACACTCTTCACCAACTGAGCCACTTGGCCGGCGCCAGTTTGTAATTCTTAATACCTTCATCTTTTTTTACCCTGCCCCAAACCCCATTCCCTTCTATCACCCTGATAGATCTAGTACCTATCTGGCACCATACCTAGTTATTACAATATGTTGACTATATTCGTTATGCTATACTCTACATCCCCATGACTACTATGTAACAACCAATTTTTACTTCTTAATCCCTTCCCCTTTCACCCATCCTTAACCCCTCCTCCCATCTTAACCCTCCATAGGGCATAATGCAGAAGTTACGAGTTCAAACGGAATGCATCTACTAGATGCATGTATGACATTTATTTATTTAAATTGAAAATGAATGAAAATAACATGTAAGCATGCTTATTATTTATTCAGAATGAAATTTTAATTTGCCACAAAGTAAAAACAATATATGTTTACTACATAAATTCAGAATAAAAATCAGAAATTCAAAACAATCTGTGAGATCAGTTGCACCTGATGGAGGATTAAAGAATTCTTTCTAAGATTCCTTGTAATACTGGATTGGTGGTGATGAACTCCCTTAGCATTTTCTTGTCTGGGAAACTCCTTATATGTCCTTCAATTCTATTATTATTATTTTTTTTGAGGGCAGTGTCACTGGCCCTCATATGTGGGAAACGAACCAGGGCCACTGGCGTCACAAGCCAGCTCTTAACAACTGTGCAGCTCAGCCAGCCTGTCCTTCAATTCTAAATGATAGCTTTACTGGGTAATCTCGGTTGTGTGCCATTGCTTTTCATCACTTGCAATATTTCCTGCCATTCTCATCTTTCCTGCAAAGTTTCTGTTAAGAAATCAGCTGCCAGTCTTATGGGGGCTTCCTTGTAGGTAACTAACTGCCTTTTTCTTGCTGCTTTTAAGATTATGTCTTTTCAGGCCGGCCGAGTGGCGCGGTGGTTAAGCGCTGGCTTGGGAAGCCAGCGGCCCCAGTTCGAGTCCCACATATGACGGCCAGTGACAATGCCCTCAAAAAAAAAAAGGTTTATCTCTTTTCATTTAACATTTGGCATTTATTTATGATGTATCTCGGCGTGGGCCTCTTTGGGTTCATCTTGTTTGGGACTCTCTGTGCACTTCCTGGTCTTGTATGTTCATTTCCTTAACCAGGTTAGGGAAGTTTTCTGTCATTTCTTCAATTCCTTTCTCTCTCTCTTCTCCTTCTGGTACCCCTATAATGTGAAAGTTGGTATGCTTGATATTGCCCTGGAGGCCCCTTAAACTTTCCTCAATTTTTTTGGATTCTTTTTTCTTTTTGCTGTTCTGGTTGGGTGTTTTCTTTCTTTTTTTTTAAACTTTATTATTATTATTAGTTACAGATGTACAAAACAATGCAATAGTTATCTTTTTCACCCCTTAAAAAGTGACTTCCCCTTCCCCCCTCTCCTACCCCCCAACCCCGATATCATACATATCTATTATAATTCCATTGACTCCATCCCCACACTATATTCCGCATCCCATGACTATATATGTGTTAAATTATAGTTGACATATAATATTACTCAGCGACAACTTCAGATGTACAGTGCAGTGGTCAGGCTACTACACCGTCCATTAAGTGGTCTCTCTGACAAGACATGAGTCATTCTGATCCCCTAAGAAAAATATTTACAACCTTATTGATTATATTCCCTAAACTATCTCCTCTGTCTCTGGAGTAGTATTGTAGTTATCAGTTTGTGTTGCCTCGTCCCTTCCCCTTCTCGCTCATGCCCACCCCCGTCCCATCTAGCAATCATCAGTTTTTTGTGTGTGTCTCTAAGACTATTTTTGTTTACCTTGCTCATTTATTCGTTCTTTAGATTCCACATATAAGTGAGATCATATGGTATTTGTCTTTCTCTGACTGGCTTATTTCACTTAACATGATGTTCTCTAGGTCCATCCATATCTTTGCAAATGGTATGATTTCTTTATTTTTTATAGCTGTGTAATACTCCATTGTGTAAATGTACCACAGTTTCTTAATCTAGTCGTCTACCGATGGGCATTTCGATTGTTTCCAAGTCTTGGCTATTGTAAAAAGCACTGCAATGAACATTGGGGTGCATATATTTTTTCGAATTAGTGTCTTGGGTTTTTCAGGATAAATACCTAGGAATAGAATTGCTGGATCAAAAGGTAGTTCCATTTCCAGTTTTTTGAGGTACTTCCATACTGACTTCCATAGTGGCTGCACCAACCTACAATCCCGCAACATTGCACCAGGGTTCCCTTTTCTCCACACCCTCTCCAGCACTTGTTGTTTGTTGATTTATTGATGATAGCCATTCTGACTGGAGTGAGGTGGTATCTCATGGTGGTTTTTATTTGCATTTCCCTAATGATCAGTGAGGTTGAACATTTTTTCATATGCCTGTTGGCCATCTGTATGTCCTCTTTAGAGAAATGTCTCTTCATATCCTCTGCCCACTTTTAAATTGTGTTGTTTGCTCTTTGGTGTTGAGTTGCATGAGTGTTTTATACATTTTAGATATTAACCTCTTATCAGATATATCACTCACAAATATCTTCTCCCATTCAGTAGGCTTCCTTTTTGTTTTATTGATGGTTTCCTTTGCTGTGAAAAAACTTTTAAGTTTGATATAATCCTATATGTTCATTTTTTCTTTACTTCCCTTGCCCGTGGGGATGTATCAGTAAAAATATTGCTCAGGGTAATGTCTGCAAATGTACTCCCTATATGTTGTTCTAGGAGTTTTATGGTTTCAGGTCTTACATTTAAGTCTTTAATCCATTTTGAATTTGTTCTTGTATATAGCATAAGGAGGTGGTCCAGTTTCATTTTTTTGCACGTTTCAGTCCGATTTTCCCAGCACCATTTATTAAATAGACTATCTTTACCCCAGTGTAATTCTTGCTTCCATTGTCAAAGATTAACTGTCCGCATATACATGGATTTATTTCTGGGGTCTCTGTTCTGTTCCACTGGTCTATGTGCCTGTTTTTATGCCAGTAGCATACTGTTTTGTTTACTGTAGCCTTGTAGTATGTTTTGATGTCTGGTAGCGTGATCCCCCCAACTTTGTTGTTATTTCTTAGGATTGCGAAGGCTATTCGGGGTCTTTTATGGTTCCATACAAATTATAGGATTATATTTTCTATTTCCGTGAAAAATGCCCTTGGTAATTTGATAGGAATTGCATTGAATCTATATATTGCTTTAAGCAGTATAGACATTTTAACTATATTAATTCTTCCTATCCATGAGCATGGTAGGTGTTTCCATTTATTTGTATCTTCTATGATTTCTTTCTTCAGTGTCTTATAATTTTCTGAGTACAGATCTTTTACTTTTTTTTTTTTTGAGGGCAGTGTCACTGGCCCTCATATGTGGGACCCAAACCGGGGCTGCTGGCTTCCCAAGCCAGACGCTTAACCACCACGCCACTCGGCTGGCGCAGATCTTTTACATTTTTGGTTAAATTTATACCTAGATATGATATAGTTCTTGAAGCAATTGTAAATGGGACAGTTTTCTTAATTTCTCCTTCCGTTAGTTTATTATTGGTATATGCAAATGCAACTGATTTCTGAACATTGATTTTGTATCCTGCTACCTTACTGAATTCGTCTATCAGCTCCAATAGTTTTTTGATGGAGTCTTTGGGGTTCTCTCTATATAGTATCATGTCATCTGCATATAATGACAATTTTACTTCTTCCTTGCCAATTTGGATGCCTTTTATTTCTTTTTCTTGTCTTATTGCTGTGGCTAGAACTTCTAGAACTATGTTGAATAAAAGAGGAGAAAGTGGACAGCCTTGTCTTGTTCCTGATCTTAAGTGGAATGGTTTTAGCTTTTCCCCATTGAGTATGACGTTAGCTGTAGGTTTATCATATATGGTCTTTATTATATTGAGATATGATCCTTGTATTCCCACTTTGCTAAGGGTTTCCCCCCCCCCCAGGAGCAGTGTCACTGGACCTCATATATGGGATCCGAACCAGGGCTGCAGGCATCCCTAGCCAGCTCTTTTTTTTTTTTTTTTTTTTTTTTTTTTGAGGGCAGTGTCACTGGCCCTCATATGTGGGACCGAACCCGGGCCGCTGGCTTCCCAGGCCAGCGCTTAACCACCGCGCCACTCGGCCGGCCCCCTAGCCAGCTCTTAACAACCGCGCCACTAGGCTGGCCTGTGCTAAGAGTTTTTAACATAAATGGCTGTTGGATTTTGTTGAATGCTTTTTCTGCATCTATTGATATGACCATATGATTTTTATTCTTCATTTTGTTGATGTGGTGTATCACATTAATTGATTTACGGATGTTGAACCAGCCTTGCATACTAGGGATGAAACCCACTAGATCATGATGTATGATCTTCTTAATATATTTCTGAATTCTGATTGCTAATATTTTATTGAGAACTTTTGCATCTATGTTCATCAGTGATATTGGCCTATAGTTTTACTTTTTTGGGCTGTCTTTATCTGGTTTGGAATCAGGGTGATAATGGCTTCATAAAGAGAATTTGGGAGCCTTCCCTCCTTCTGGATTTTTTGGAATAGTTTGAGAAGAACAGGTGATAGTTCTTTTTTGAATGTTTGATAAAATTCATTTGTGAAGCCATCTGGTCCAGGGCTTTTGTTTTTTTGGAGCTTGTCGATTACTGATTCAATTTCCTTGGTAGTAATCAGACTATTTAGATTTTTCCGTTTCTTCTCAAGATAGCTTTGGAAGGTTGTATGCTTCTAGAAAATTATCCATTTCTTCCAGATTGTCAAATTTGTTGGCATATAGTTGCTCATAGTATTTTCTTAAAATTTTTTGTATTTCTGTGATATCTGTAGTCATTTCACCTCTTTCATTCCTGATTTTACTAATTTGAGTCCTTTCTCTTTTTTTTGGCATAAGCCTGGCTAGAGGTTTGTCAATTTTGTTTATCTTCTCAAAAAACCAGCTCTTGGTTTCATTGATCTTTTGTATTGTTTTTCTGTTCTCTATATCTTTTATTTCCACTCTAGTTTTTATTATCTCCTTCCTTGTACTCCCCTTTGGCTTCTTTTGCTGTTCTTTTTCCAGTTCCCTGAGGTGTAAGGATAACCTGTTGATTTGAGATTTTTCTTCTTTCTTTAGGTAGGCCTGCAGTGCAATGAACTTCCCTTTAAGACTGCTTTCGCTGCATCCCAGAGATTCTGGGTCGTGGGGTTTTCATTTTCGTTTGTCTCAAGGTATCTTTTGATTTTCTCCTTGATCTCATTTTTGACCCACTCACTATTTAGTAGCATGTTATTTAGCCTCCATTTATTTGTCAGTTTCCCAGATTTATTCTTATAATTGATTGCTAGTTTCATAGCATTGTGGTCAGAGAAGACACTTGAAATGATTTCAATCTTCTTAAATTTATTGAGACCTTTTTTATGGCCTAACATGTGGTCTATCTTAGTAAATGTTCCATGTGTACTTGTACAGAAATATCAAACATACAAAAGAAGAAAACAAACAAAACAACAACCACACACACAAAAAGAACAGAAGAGGAAATAAAATAAAATATACTATCATAAAATAAAAAAAACAGAATAAACACGAGAAACTGAATAGCTATACCAAAAAACAAAAATAAAAATAGAAATAAAAAATAAAAAAATAAAAAAAGTAAAAATAAAAATAAAAATAAAAAATTTGCAGAAAGAAGGAAAGGAGGAAAAGTATAGCAGTGAGAAGAATGAATAAAAGAAGGGAGAAAGTGAGGGTGGGAGAAAAAGAAAAAATATATATATATATTTGTCTACACACCCATATATACGGACCTATATTCACCTATATACACCCATATATATGCCTATATTAAAAACTAGAAAATGATAGTAATGAAATAGAAATAAAAACCAAAAACAGGGCCGGCCGAGTGGCGTATTGGTTAAGAGCTGGCTTGGGACGCCAGCTGCCCTGGTTCGGATCCCGCGTGTGAGGGTCAGTGGCACTGCCCTCAAACAAACAAACAAACAAACAAGCAAAAACAACCAAGATAAGCAACCAATAAAGGGGAAAAAAACAACAAAATACAAACCCCGTGCCGGTCTTGGCTAAGGTCCACCAAGCTCTCTTCAGTTTGTCCATTGCTGTACAAAAATTCCTGTGCGTCTTGTGGGAACAGAGTAGGCTACCTGACACCTAGCGTGATCCTGGCACTGCAGGTTTGCTGTACTTGAGTGTGGTTGTGACATGTGATTGGTAGTTTTTACAAAGTCACTGCTATTTTGCTTTCGCATGTCTCAAGGCAGGCTGTGCCCCCAAAGCCTCAATGAGTGTCTTTGGGCATCCTTTCCGTTGACAGCAATCTGCCCTCTGAAGCTCCGTGCCTCAGCAGCTACGGGTGAGGGCCGCACCTCACGTGTCTCCCCGCCTTCTTCCCCTACTCGCCCGGCCTGCCCACCTTCCAGCAATCATTGTGTGAGTCTTAGTTGCTCTGTGTGATGAGTAGACGTCCCTTCGAAGCGATACAAAAGTTCAAATTGTGGATATTTCCAGGGGAGAATTCAGGGAGCCCTCCTCACAGCTGCAATCTTGCCCTCCGAGCCTGGTTGGGTGTTTTCTGCTACCTTATCTTCTACATAATTGGTTGGATCCTTTGTTTCATCTAATCTAATCTTGATTTCCTGTAATATATGCTTGCTTCTATTATTGTATTTTTTATTTCTGACTGTTCTTTTCCATGGTTTCCACCTCAATTTTTATGCTTCCTACCTCTCTGTTGAAGTTTTCCCTGAGATCCATAAGCATTCTTATAAAAAGTGTTTGGAACTCTGCGTCTGATAGATTGCTTATTTCTGTTTCACTTAGTTCTTTTTCTGAAGCTTTGTTCTGTTCTTTTATTTGGGACGTGTTTCTTTGTCTCCCCATTTTGGCTGCCTCCGTGTTTGTTTCTATTTGTTATGTAGGGCTGCTATGTCTTCTGGTCCTAGTAGAGTGGCCTTATGTAGTAGGTGTGCTGTTGGGTTCAGTGGTGCAATCTTTCTGGTCCCCTGACCTATGTACTGCAGGGGAGTTCCTTGTGTGGGTTGTGTGTGCCCTTCTCTTGTAGTTGAGCCTTGGTTGATAATTGCAAATCAATGGGAAGGACTGACCCTTGGGCTCACTTGTTGTGAGGTGTGGCCTAGGCTACCATGGAATTGTTGTGCAGGGGCTGCTCTTACAGAGCAGGATCTGCCTCAGCAGGACTCTGGGGCCTGCCCAATCTGCACTTTGGGTGTGTCATACTCGGAGGTGGCTGGGCAATGCTTCATCTCGTTTTGAAGAAGGATACTGGGGGTGCTAGCCCCAGGATCACCTTGGAGGGTATCCACTGAAGGTGCAGTTCAGCCACAGCCCATACCCTACCCGGGCCCACCTGGCAGGAGCCACAAAGAAATCCACAGATGGTTGCCACCCATGCGTGCTTGGAAGGGCTTTGAGAGGCCAAGCCACAAACCAAAGCTGCCTGCCACTAGTGCAAGCTTACGGCTGCTCTATCAGAGGTACAGGACACGCTCATGCCAGATACTGCTTGTCTGGGTTCTGCAAACCTTTACGCAACCCTAGGAAAGTCTGCAGCTTGAGACAAGGCAGTCAGGCTGCAGGAAAAAGCCACTGGAAGCAGACTGGGCATGCCTGAAAGTTGGGCAGGACCAGGTCTTGAATTGCCAGATTTGGTGAATGAACGGCAGAGACTCAGATATGGCAGCCGCCTGTGTTCACATGCTGGGAAGGGTGAGGGCTCAGCAAAGAAACCATGACTTCTACCAGGTCCCAGCCTTCACTAGCGCCCCGTCTAGGAGAAAGTCGCCGCTCCAGGCCCCATTCCAAGCCAGACAACTCAGTTCCACACCGCCCCCCGCCATGTCCCTGCCACCTCTCCAGCCGCTGCCCCAAAGCTGGAGCTCAGAGCACGTGACTCCATTGGTGGGTAAGTCCATGTGCATGGTCCTTTTAAGAGGAGCACCTGTGAGTGCAGCCACACTCAGTCACAATCTCTGCTGGTTTTCACAACCAGAATTTATGGGGACTTCTTTCCCTGGCACTGAAACCCTGGGCTGGGGAGCCTGGTGTGGGGGCTGGGACCCCTTGCTCCTCTGGAGTGGGGAGTGGGGACTCCCACAGCGATAATGTCCCTCCTGATCCTTAATGGTCACACACAGGTGTGGGACCAGCCTATTCCACATCTCTGCCCTTCCTACCAGTCTAGAGGTGGCCTCTTCTGCATGTCTTTAGTTGAAAGGCTGAAGTTCAGTTTTATTTTAGGAGTTTCTCGATAATGATTGTTTTGTAGAATAGCTGTAATTTTGATGTGGTTGTGAAAGAAGGTAAGCACTGCGTTTACTTACCACACCATCTTTGTTGTCTTAAAGGGACTTCTTTAAGACAGGAAAAAAAGATGAAAATTATGAATAATAAAATAGCTATAGCTACATATCTATCAATAATTACTTTCAATGTAAATGGATTAAATGCTTCAATCAAAAGACATTGGAGGGGGCTGGCCGAGTGGCGTGGTGCTTAAGAGCTGGCCTGGGGGGCCGCCCGAGTGGCACGTTGGTTAAGCGCTGGTTTTGGGATGCCAGCGGCCCCGGTTCGGATCCCACATGAGGGCCAGTGACACTCCCCTCTACAGCTAACAAAAGCTCCACCTGGAGCTGGGCTGTGCGAGCCCCGGTGATGGTGTGGGCTGCAGTGGGCTGCCATAGGCTACAGTGAGTGGCCCGCAGCCAGCGTGAGCGGCTGGCAGCCAAGCGTGAGCTGCCAATAGCTGCGGTGAGCGACATCCAGAGGCCAGCGACCGATCTGCCTCATCCGGGAAGAGCGCAATACGATACCAACAGTGAAGCAACATCCTCTGCAACTAAACTGAAGAACAAAAAGACAGCAACTTGTCTGTTCCCCTTCCCCGATTCCCCAACGCTGTTCCCCTCCGCGAATTCCCCAATAAAATCTTTAAAAAAAAAAAAAGAGCTGGCCTGGGACGCCAGCGACCCCGGTTCGGATCCCACATGTGAGGGCCAGTGACACTGCCCTCTAAAAAAAAAGACATAGGAGGGCTAAGTGGATAAGAAAACAAAACACTTACATATGCTGCCTACAAGAGACTCACTTCAGATTGAAAGACACACACAGATGGACAGTAAATGGATGGGAAAATATATTTCGTGAAAATGGGGGAAAGAAAACTGGGGTTGTAATACTAGACAAAACAGACTTTAAACCAAAGGCTATGATAAGAGGTGAAGAACCCAGTAATCTCACTTCTGGGTATTTATCTGAATATACCCAAAGCACTACTTGGAAGAGACATGTGCATCATTATGTTCATTGCAGTATTGCTTACAATGGCCACAATGTGGAGGCAGCCTGGCTGGATGTCTGTCTGTGGATGAATGGATAAAGAATAGGTGGTACATATATACAATAGAATATTGTTCGACCATGGAAGGGAATGGGTTCTTGCCATCTGCTGCAGCATGGATGGACCTGGAGTGTATTGTACTGAGTGGAGTATGTCAGAGAGGAAGACATATGCAATGTGGTTTTGCTTATATGTGGAATCTGAAAGACAAAATAAACAAAACAGAAACAAACTCATAGATACAGAAAACATTTTGATGGTTCCCAGATGGGAGGGGAGTTGGGGGGTGTGGGTGTAAAAAGGGAAAGGAATTAAGAAGTACAAATTTGTTGTTACACAGTAGTCATGGAGATGTAGGTTATAGCATAAGGAATGTACATAGTCAATAATATTATAATAACTGTATAGTGTCAGGTGGGTACTAGATTTATGGGGGTGATAGATGGGAGGGGTTGGGGGGCAGGGTGAAATAGGTGAAGGGGTTAAGAAGTATGAATTGGCAGTTACAAAATACTCATGGGGATATAAAGTAAAGCATATAGAAATAGTCAATGATATGATAACTATGTATAGTGCCAGGTGAGTACTATACTAGTCAGGGGGAATCACTTCTTAAATTATGTAAATATCTAACCACTATTTTGTACACCTGAAATTAATATAAAATAATATCGACTGTCAACTGTATTTGACAAATAAAAAAGGAGGAGAAATAGTGAAGGGGAATAAGAGGTTCAAATTTACAGGTATAAAACAAGTCATAGGGATGTAATATACAGCATAGGGAATATATTCAATAATATTCTGTTAGTGTGGTACGATGTTACATGGTTCCTGGACTTATCATGGTGATCACTTCTTTAGGTATATAAGTCTTGAATAACTATGGTACACCCCTGAAACTAATGTAACATTGTATGTTAGCTAATTTTTCATAAAAATCTTAAAAAATAATAAAACACATAAATCAATAGACCAAATGTGCTCGTTAATTTTAGTTGTATTTTATTTTTGGTATACACTGATGTCCAAACTTACTGATTTGAGTACCTGTAGGTGCTGCATCATTGAAATTTGTGCTCAAATTTTTATTTGGTTAAAAAATCGTAGTCAGGGGCTGGCCCAGTAGCTCAGTTGGTTAAGAGTTGGCTTAGAGCGCTTGCTCTGAGCAACAAGGCCACTGGTTCAATTCCCACATGGGCCAGTGAACGCTGTGCCCTAGCTGAGCTGCCAACAGGTGGCAGGATGGCTCAGCTGGTATAACATCAAGATTGCCTGTTCAGTGGTGGGCTACACCCGCCTGCAACTAAAATTGAACTCAGCACCTTGAGCTAAGCTGTTGCCCGGATGGTTCGGTGGATGGTTCAGTGGATAGGGCGTGTGCTCTTAACAACACAGCTGACAAGTTCGACTCCTGCTTGGGGTGGTGGCTACGCCCACCCGCAACTAAGACTGAACTCAGTACCTTGAGCTTAGAGGCCACAAGCTGCTAACGGGAAGCCAGATGGCGACTGGTGCCCTCCACAAGGAAGATTAAAGAACAACTTGGCTGGTCTCCTCCCCCAATTCCCCAACACTGTTCCCCTCCCCCAATTCCCCAATAAAATCTTAAAAAAAAAAAAAGAGTGTGAGCTCTGAGCAACAGGGTCGTTTGTTCGATTCCCAGCCTGAGCTGTGCTGCTGCTGAGCTACTAACAGAAAAAAGAAAAAAAAAATCATAGTCATGCAGGACTCAAACTCATCTGACATGGGAATTACAGAGAAGATTCCTAAGTGACCGGCTTACATGGAAGGCCAAGGAGGATAAGTGAGCAATGACACAGCTGTAGCTGTGGATCCAGGAAAAAGTGTAACAAGTTTTGAAGATTTCATTTGTGAAACTGGTAATTCAGATAGGTGGCATTTTAAATCCTGTTTACTAGCTTGTTATTTGCCAGAAATATGAGTGTCTTTGAACAAAGTGTTGCTAAGGTATAAATCGAGTCCTTAAGGTATATGATCAGGATGCTTAACACTTACAATGTGGAATATATTATCTCTGTAAGGATCGTTTGATTAAAACCAAGGAACCAAGGCCCAACCCAGCTAGTTGTGGAAAGAAAGAAGCTGGCTATAAAGATACATGTGGAGTCAGGATTCAAATCCCATCCTTTTTAGGTGAGGCTTGAAGTACAGAGCCTAGAAATTCTGCTCTTGATTTCCCTATAGCTCTCTCAGACCCAGATCTGCTCTTCATTTCCAGCATCCACTGTTTCTGAACCTACATCCCTTCCTTAAGAGACTATCTTGCATCTGACCCCATGGAACCTTTGTGAGCCTCTGTCTCAGCTTCCCTTTTGTTCACAACAGGAATTGACCTTGATGTGGGAATTGGTTTTGCTCCAAAGGCTGTGCAGCTGTGCAACACCTCTGAAGGGAACACAGCAAGGTTTCCAGAGGAACTGTCTCTATTCAATCTCTAAATGACAACAAAAACTAGCAATTTAGTCTAAGATGTTCATGAGAGACTGATGGAATTGTTACACAGTCACCCATGCAGATGGTTTGGGGAAGAGGTTGGAAACATGGGCTTTGTGTGCCAATCCTGGATCATCTTGACCTCTTTTATACTCAGTCTAAAAGTATAATAAGAATAATAGTAATACTTTCTATATATACTAACAGTTAAAGCACATTTTCCAGGGTCTGGCACATAAAAAATATCCAGAATGATGGAGTATCATTTATACTTGTGTATGAGTTCTGACGATTAAGTTCATGAACTCATCTTAGAAAAAGTTCTACATACCTCATTGCTGAATATATCACTCTGGTCACCTTCAAAGTACTCCCCTCGCAAAGCTATGCACCAACACCAGTTCTTAGTCCACTCTTCAAAGCAATTTTGGAACTCTTTTTTTCTGGAATGGCCATTAGAGCAGTTGTCCTATTATCCT
Source organism: Aselliscus stoliczkanus (assembly GCA_033961575.1). NCBI lineage: Eukaryota > Metazoa > Chordata > Mammalia > Chiroptera > Hipposideridae > Aselliscus > Aselliscus stoliczkanus. The sequence goes on along the minus strand of CM066737.1, from coordinate 53,493,708 downwards.
TGATGTCCTGAATGTCATCAAAATGCCTTCCTTCCAATATTTCCTTTATCTTTGGGTAAAGAAAGAAGTCATTGGGGGCCAGATTAGGTGAGTAGGGAGGGTGTTCTAATACAGTTATTTGTTTATTGGAGAAAACTCCCTCACAGACAGTGCCTTGTGACCTGTTGCATTGTCGTGATGCAAGAGCCATGAATTGTTGATGAAAAGTTCAGGTCGTCTAACTTTTTCACGCAGCCTTTTCAGCACTTCCAAATAGTAAACTTGGTTAACTGTTTGTCCAGTTGGTATAAATTCATAATGAATAATCTCTCTGATATCAAAAAAGGTTAGCAACATCGTTGCAACCAGTTTGCAAATTTAATTATCCAATCTCATATAGCTATGGCCACAAAAGCAGAAGGATGTCTTTTAAAGCAAGATTGCCAACTTCCTCTTCTTCCTTTCCACTTCATAACTAGTACCAGGAATCTACTTAGAATTCAATCACATACATCTAATTTTAGGTCATTTTGTATCATTATTGTTTGTCTTGGCCTTGTGTTTTCATGGAATTCAAGATGTTAGTTGTTCCTCAACAAAGTGTGAAGCTGACCCCTTTTTTCCCATACTTCTTGGAAGACTGTGTCAATGTCTTTACAACTCCTAAAATTGACCTCGAGCCCAATGAAAACATCCTGTGATGGTAGTTTGTATGTGACTCAAACATGCTGTCCTAGCCAGTGGGACACCTGTTTGCTCACATGCCAACATCTTGGTAGTCACTTTCACAATGTCCCTAATTACTACAACTTTAATAGGAATTCTGATGCTGATCAATTAATAAAGCTACAGTTAATAGGGGCATAGGCAACTTGTGGATCTCCTGAGGTGTGTGTGTGTGTATGTGTTGTGTGTGTGTGTGAACAATTTTAACTGTGATTCAAATTACACAAAATTCACCATTTTTTAAAAAGATTTTATTGGGGAATTGGGGGAGGGGACCAGCGTTGGGGAATCGCAGTAAGTGAACAGATAAGTTGCTGTCTTTTTGTTCTTCAGTCTAGTTGCAGAGGACGTTGCTACACTGGCCCATGTTGGTATTGTCATTGCGCACTTTTTGGATGAGGCAGATCGGTCGCTGGCCTCTGGATGGTCACTCACCGCGGTTATTGGCAGCTCACACTGGCTGCAGGCCACTCACTGTAGCCTATGGCAGCCCACTGCAGCAGGGGCTGTAGCCTACACCGTCGCCGGGGCTCACACAGCCCAGCTCCAGGTGGAGCTGTTGTTAGCTGTAGAGGGCAGTGTTACTGGCCCTCATATGTGGGATCCTAACCGGGGCCACTAGCATCCCAAGCCAGCTCTTAACCAATGTGCCACTCAGCCGGCCCCAAACTTCACCATTTTGATGTGTACCATGTTGTGTAATCATCACCAGTACCTAATTCCAGAACATTTCCATCATCCCAAAAAGAAACTTCTTACCCGTTAGCAGTTATTCCCAATTCATCCTCCATCCGTATGGATTTGCCTAGTCAAGACATTTTATATAAATGGAATCATGCAACATGTAGGGTTTTGTATTTGCATTCTTTCATTTAGTATAAGGCTTTCAAAGTTAATTCATGCATCAGTATCTCATTCCTTTTCATGGCTCAATAATATTCCATTGTACAAATGTACCATATTTTGCTTATCTATTCATCAGTTAATTGACATTTCGGTTGTTTCCACTTTTTAGCTCTGAAGAATATTGTTTAATTCTTTGTGAATGTAGTACATTCTTCTCCCTTTGGTTTTGGTTATGTGGACTGTTGTTTTCAAGACTACCCTGAGCTTGATGGTAGGAGCTGGGAGTTGAGTAAGTTAAAACACCACAAAACTTGCTGCTCTTTCCATATTGCTGAAAGCCTTTGCTTAGTTTCGAGATTTTTTTAAAAAATTTGACTCTGACAGTTTTTGCCAGTTTTATCATTGTTTTTGTGGAGGAGCAAAATTCTGGAGTTCCATTTTATGCTGACATCCTACATCAAGCACCACATAAAAATAGTCCACGTCGACCTGGGGAAGATCTGCTGATTGGACAATTCAAAGAAATCAATTCTTTTTAAAAAATTAGTTTCAGGTGTACAAAACAATGTAATAATTAGACATTTACACCCTTTGCAAAGTGATAACCCCTCTCCCCCAATTTACTACCCCTCTGGCATCGTACATAGCTGTTACAATTTCATTGATTCTATTCCCTATGCTGTTCTCCACATCCTGTGACTATATGTATTAAATTATAGTTGACATTCAGTATTATTCAGCTTCAGCTTCATGTGTACACTGTAGTGGTCAGGCATCTACACCGTCCATGAAGTGCCCTCCCTAATAAGACACCCTACAAAATCTTTACAACATTATTGATTGTATTCCCCAAACTGTCTTTTGTACCCCCATGGCAACGTTTTAATTAAAGTTTATTGGGATGACAATTGTTAGCAAAGTTACATAGGTTTCAAATGTACAATTCTGTAATACATCATTTATATATCACATTGTGTGTTCACCACCCAGAGTCAGTTCTCCTTCCATCACTATATATTTGATCCTTTTACCCTCATCTACCATCCCCCTCCTCCTTACTCTTTCTGGTAACCACTAAACTATTGTCTGTGTCTATGAATTTCCAAAGAAATTGATTCTTTTGTCCTCAGGATGCAGATTCCCCAAGCATCATAGTTCTATTTCCTGTGGCATTGGTACAAGCCCACCTTTATTCAGCTGACACAAAGCACAAGGAAAGGGATGACAAATATGACTAGCCTAAGAAGCCCCCAAGCTCAACTTTGAGCAAGAAGAAGGCAAGCCAGCAACTTACTCAGGGACACAGACTATTATTGCTGGGTCCGGGCTGACTCTGAGCCTCTTAGAAAACTGCTGAGTCATAGAGTTGGCTCCATTAACAAGTGAATTTCAAGCAAAGAACAGAGGGCATGTCATCAAGTCAGACACACAAAGCCATACAGTTACTCTGTGGGGATAAGTCATATATTTTGGAACCACACTTACATCAATAGTCTGGTAACAGACTATTACAACAATGTATCTGGAATCAGCAGTTGGCTGAGAATTTATGAAATTAAAAACATAGAGGGGATTTCTGTGGAATATACTGAGCCAAATTTAAGGACCAGGGCCTGAAAGTTCTTGGCTCTTCTTCAGGTTCTTTGAAAGTGAATTAAGCAACCAGAAAATATTGAAAAAATGAGAAAGCTGTCCCAGTGTGTTGCATGATTTTGGGCCACTGATGCACTACATGGGGTTGACATTGGACCCGTAGAGACAATATAACCCAGCAACCTACTTGACCTAGCAGTGCTCAGTATTTAGGTAGTCATCATAATGTAATGTCTTTGGTTTTTAAAAGTTAGAATCAACCTATAGACAGAACATGGACAACTTGATCTGGTTACAAAACAGAATATAATGTTATTAATTTTGCCAAAACAATAGGTGGGGGGTAGTAGCAGGGAGAAGAGAGTGAGGTAAGAGCCTGGGTGCCAATATCTTCATTTCACAGAGTGGAAGTTAATAGATACTGTTAAGGAAAAAATGAGATAAGGAATTCAAGTATATTATTTACTTCACAAAGAACAAAAATAATAAAACATTAAATTTAAGAATGAGGTTAGTGACTTAAATCACCATCATTCATAGACTCATAATAATGTAATTATAATATCAAAATAACATCTAAAATTGATAAATTAAAAAATGGAAGAATCAATATAAAATTAAGAGTTATAAAATAAACACAAGAAGAGCTAAAAATAGAAATAATAACTAGGTTGTGGAGCTGGTTTTGTAATATGGTGGCTACTTTCTTAACTATGAATAAATATGTAGAAGCAATGTATGCATATATTGTAAAATAATTAATAAAACAGAAAGGTTTGGGGCCGGCCGAGTGGGTCAGTTGGTTAAGAGTCGGCTTAGAGTGCATGCTGTGAGCAACAAGGCCGCCGGTTCGATTTCCACATGGGCCAGTGAGTGCTGCGCCCTAGCTGAGCTGTCGTTGAGCTGCCAACAGGTGGCAGGATGGCTCAGCTAGTGTAACAACAAGATTGCATGTTCAGTGGTGGGCTATGCTCACCAGCAACTAAACGACTGAACTTGGCACCTTGAGTTGAGCTACCGCTTGGATGGCTCAGTGGATAGGGCATGTGCTCTTAACAACAATGCTGCTGGGTTTGACTCCCACATGGGATGGTGGCTACACCCACCCGCAACTAAGATTGAACACAGCACCTTGAGCTTAGAGGCCACAAGCTGCTAACGGGAAGCCAGATGGCAACTGGCGCCCTCCACAACCAAGATTGAAGAACAGCAACTTGGCTGGTCCTCTCCCCCAATTCCCCAACACTGTTCCCCTTTCCTCAATTCCCCAATAAAATCTTTAAAAATAAAATAAAATAAAACAGAAAGACTTGCAATGAAAAGATATTCACTTTTAGCCATTTGCTTTCTTAGTGATATTTTGATAATTTATAATATAAATTAAAAATACAAAATTAAAATAAGCAGTAGGATGAATATATGAATTGTTGTATATTTACACACTAGGGATACCATTGGTAATAAAAATGAATAATACGCAACTATATCCAAAACATGGATGACTCTCAGAAGCAATGTTGAGTCAAAGAAGCCAGACACAAAAAAGCACAACCTGTATTATTCCACTTATATAAAGTACAAAAACAAGCAAATCCCATTTATACTTTTAGAAGCCTAAATAATGGTTACCTATGGGAGCAGGTAGGGACAGAAGAGAGAACAAGGATTCTGCATTTGGGATATTTTGTTTCATGATCTGATTGTCAAGTTAACAGATACATTCTTGATTGGGCTCACAACAGTTATGCTTGTTTTGGTATGTATATTATACTTCAATAAAAGTTTAATAATAATAGTAATAGAAATAATAATAACAGATAATACTCAAATGGTTGTTACTATGTACCAGGTATTGTTCTAAGTGATTTTATGTTCATTAATTGATATGGGTCTTTCTAGACATACCCACTGGCCCCCATCCTTTGCTCTAGCCATTCTATTTACCTGGAATGTGTCTAACCTCATCTTCATGTGGCTGGCCCTTCCTCCCACTCAGCTCTAATCCTAGTCTCAACCACACTGCTCTATTTTAATTTATTATTACTTATCATAATTTGAAATTTTTCCTGTGCATTTATTTGTTGATAGTTTGCTCCCTATCACTACTAGAATATAAGAAGCTCCATGGATGTAAGAATCTTATCTCTTTCCTCCACTTCTGTATTTTAGAGCCTAGAACAATGCCTGGCACTAGTAGGTGCTCAATACACTTTTACTGAATGAATGAATCTATGCGCAATCAGATCTCCAATGTAGTACTTAATCCATTTTCCAGATTGGAGCCAGAGTGTTCTATCTAAAGCACAATTTTGATCCAAATCATCCCCTTCTTAAAATCTTAAAAGTGCTCCCCCATTGCTGTTAAGGTATAATTGAGAGTCTTTATTATGGCTTCATTCATGTCTATCCTTTGCTAATTTATGAGGCCTCATCTTTCTTCATTTTTCTCCTCCCAGGATAGTTCAACCATGCTGAACTGGTCTCACTCCTTAACACACTAAGTCTCGCTCACCTTCAAGTTTGTAGCATAGTGTTCTTTCTATCTAGGATGTTCTCACCTTGCTCTTCCTCTTCCTCACCTAATTAACTCCTCAGCCTGATGGCTTTATTTTAGATATTACTGGCTCCTCAGAAGCATCCATGATCCAGACAGTGCAAGAACCTCTCTTATAGGCTCCCACAGAATCCTTAAATGCCCTGTGCAGTGCTCAGGTGGACACCAGCAGTAGATGCATAGTGCCCTGTTCTGACATCCTGGGTAGAACTGTGCAAGTGCCAGATGCTGCTGAACATATGGGGTCTGTGCTCCAGAAGAGGGAATGAGGCTCCTTTGCTCTCCCTTTTTAATGGAGCAAGTGAGAGAGCAGTCTTGTGAGAAGAGCAAAAAGATCTGGAGTTTTGACACCACATGATCTGACCTTTGGTGTCAGTTTTCCTGGGAGTTGCTGGTATGCCAGCTTCTCAGTAGTTGAAGGCCTTGGTGAAAGTTGAGGTCATGTGCAGCCTCTCTCACTGAGGGCAAAGGGATCCCATATACGGGGGGACAAAAAATGTATACACATGACGTATTCATCTTTTATTATCAGCATATATTGAGTATTATAATTTTAATACAATTTTTTTCCTTTCTTAAAGTGTGTATACATTTTTTGGCAACCTCTGTATAGCCCATCTCCAGGCCATCCTGAGAGAATACCTGGTGTCATTCATCTCACTGCTATTTTAGTAATTACCATACTGCATTAAAATTGGGTGTTTACTTTGTCTCTCCAACTAGTCCGAGTGACTTTAGAGGTTGGGGTCTCTGTTTTATTGACCATTATGTCTCCATCACCTAGTAGAGTTTCATATACTTTGGTTTCCTTGAATGAATCAATGAATGAAGGAGCTATCCAACTACTTTATTTAACAAGCCCCTCCTATTTGTATGTATATTACTGTCTGAGCTTTACCCTGGTGGTTGGTAAACATCTCTAAAAGCGAAATGAGAAAATCTCAAAACTGGCAGAACTCCTTGGTATTATTAAGGTGAAGGATCATATTTCCCTGATCTCTCTCTCTCTCTCTCTCTCTCTCTCTCTCTCTCTCTGTATCCACCCATCATTCTCCACTGCCTTCATTCATGATTACAGAGAAAGGGAAAACACTTATGTTAGAACTTGAATTGAAACCAAGTCAGAAGCTTACTAATCCCAAGCATAGCCTCTGAAGCATAAAGCTAATATAAAACATTCGCCTATGCAATACAACAAAATCTCCTTTATGGGTAAATTCAAAACTTTTTCTTAACATCTCTAAACTTTTTGGGAACATGCTGTTGACTTTCTAGTTTTATGGATAAATTATAAAGCCATAGCAACAGAAGAATATTTTAGTACAGCAACAGTGTTTTGAATGGTCTATCACTTATTACTGTAAAATTTCCAGCCAGGCCTATTTCCCCTTCCTTCTGGGTAGAAAAGAACAACACCCTGAAATAAAATAAGAAAGAAGTCCTTTCATCTGTGCTTTGCTTTGACTACCATATGGTTTTCTCTTGATTCTGCTGTACATCCAAGGAGCCAACAGGTTATTCAATGGCTACTAATGGTGAAAGAGAAAGCACAGATCAACAGTAATACTTGGAGTCTAATCAAATGCAGTGAGCGTTATCATAGAATTATTCAACAGGAAAAGTAGGTATGTGAACATTAAGACCCACCTGAAAGCAATATCCCATTTGCAAATTGGCCAGTGGAACCTACCCTCCTTCATCTAAATTCAAGGCTTAGAAAGGACAAGATTGATTTTATTCTTTCTTGGGGAAAAAAAAAATAATTATCTTTTCAATTGTGTTTAGTGTGGGGAAACACTAAGTTAAAAGTAACGAAAAAAAACTTCAATCACGTTTTTGAAAGACATGCTATTGTTCTATGAACTCAATTGAGTTTGAACTTAAACCTCAATTAAATGAACTTCATTGTTTTAAAGTCTCTGATGAAACTGTTCTCTTCACTTGGAAAGGCTTTGCCTTCACTAGTCAGATAGGCCTCCCATTATAAATGGGCTTTTTTCTACATTGTGTACCCTAACACAAACCTAACAAAATTAATTTAGAGTTTGTAAATATTTTATTTGGGAAATATATGTGTTACTCATTGCAAATAGGTGGATGATATCAAAATGCCAGATAATGAATACCTTATAAATAAATGACTCTGATCAGGTGATGATATCTCAAAGTACTGCTCATTGGATTGTGATGCATGAAATATTTAAATATCTCATCTAGAAGATGATATCATAGAAATGGCGGCGTAAGGTGAGCCTCTTGAACTCTCCTGGAACTTACAACAAATTGAACAGCTATAACTCCACAAAGGATTCCCCATGCAGCAGACAGGCAAGACTAAGAGATGCACAACTAAAATCATCTAAAGGTGGGCAAATTGGGCAAGTGGAGGAGGAGGGATGGGGAAGAGAGGAGATGTAGGCTGCACAGGTGGCGCAGGATGCAGACCGGGGCTCGGAGCTCTGAGCTCCCTGTATCCAGAGCTACCACAGCCACAGGAAAGAGAAGAATTCAGACTGCTAGTGCTCCCCTAATGGCCCACAGTCCCATCTGAGGGATCAACATAGAGCAATGCTGAACCCAATGCTCACAGCAGAGACCTCGGTGCAAAGACTGAGGGAAGAAGGGTGAAAACAGCAGTTTAAGCCCTCACTGCCAAGCAGAGGACAGAAGGCATAGGCATGGATCCTAGCCGCCCCCTCCTCACCCTCCCAGAGCTCAACCCACACCCACCTGCCCAGTGCTAGGAGCAGAACACTAGCCGTGTGAGATCAAAAGAACAGAATATTTACAGCTCTGAGAACTGTGGCCTGCAACCATGGACTCACAGCCCAACTAGTTCCTGCAAAGGGGAGAGGGTCTTGGGTGCAGGACTGGCTGTCCAGGTGGTCGCTGCTATTGCTCAAAGCCATCTCACACAACCCACCTCACCTCTGCCCGTGCTTATCTGGGAAGCTCCCTGCAGGGGCAAACAGAGCCACTGAAACACACAGGTCCCTAATCTGGTGCAGAAAGAACTTCAGAACTTCAGAAGCTCTCCACAACCCCCCACATAGGTGGTACCCTGAGACCCAAGTGACCTGCTCACAGAGGAGAAGCCCACCTACCAGGGAATCTCCCCATTGTGTGAAAAGCCAGAACAGTGCAGAGAAAATACAACACCACAGTGTGAGAGAGAATAAAAGGCTGCAGTAGGAGTGAAAATAAAGCATTCTATCAATACCTACTGGAAAGCAAAGCAAAAGAAAGACATCTTCCTACCAACCTGTTGCAGAACCCACTCCTGTAGATGCCTAGGAATAAAAATAATAATTCATTAATTGCCATGAATAACCAAGGTAACAAGGTAGCTCAGAAAGTAAATGAAAAGTCTCCAGAAAATGAACTTAAAGGCATGGAAATACGTGACTTAAATGACAGAGAATTCAAGATTTCAGTTATTAAAAAAACTCAGTGAGATGGAAGAAAACACAGACAGGCAGTTTAATGAACTCAGAAACACAAGCAAAGGATAAAATGAACATTTTACCAAAAAGATTGAAATATTTAGAAAGAACGAAATAGAATTTCTGGAGATTAAGAACTCAATAAAAGAAATAAAGAATGAAACAGCAAGCTTAGGTAATAGAGGTGACCAGATGGAGGAAAGAATCAATGACATCGAAGATAGAAATCTGGAAATGATACAGATGGAAGAAGAGAGAGACTTGAGAGTTAAAAAAAAAATGAAAGAACTCTACAAGAACTTTCTCACTCTAGAAAGAGCAATATAAGAATAATGGGCATACCAGAAGGAAAAGAAGGGAGAAAGAAACAGAGAGCATATTCAGACAAATAGTTGATGAGAATTTCCCAAACTTGTGGAAAGAAGCAGATCCTAATATCCAAGAAGCAAATAGAACACGTAATTATCTCAATCCCAACAGGCCTTCTCCAAGGCTCATTGTATTGAAGGTGTCAAAAAATAAAGACAAAGAAAGAACCTTCCATGCAGCCAGGGAAAAGAAGATGGTAACCTACAATGGAAAGCCCATCAGATTTTTCAGCAGAAACTCTATAAACCAGGAGGAAATGGACTCAAATATTCAGACTATTGAAAGAGAGAAATTATGAGCCAAGAATAATATATCCAGCAAAGATATCCTTTAGATATGAAGGAGAAATAAAGACATTTCCAGACATACAGAAGCTGAGGGAATTTTCTAACACACGACCTGCACTACAAGAAATACTGAAGGAGGCTATTCAACCAGAAACAAAAAAGCAAAAGAATACAAAACCATGAGTAGCATTATGAACAGACAGACAGAAGCAGGAAATGTCAACCCCTACAGCAAATAAGACAGTATAGTGCAGACATCAGTTCACAGCATAAATAGGGATAATTTGTGACAATAAAAAGATAAAAGGGGAAAGAGGAAACGTTTGAAACTGCACAAGGGAATGGAGAAGGTAAGCATGTTGAAGCAAATTGAATACTCTAAATATGAATACTATTCTGCCACAAGAAAAGATTAAATAGTGCCATTTGTGACAACATGGGTGGATCTTGAGATTATAATACAAAGCGAAATAAGTCAGACAGAAAAAGTACAGAACTATATGATTTCACTGATATGTTATATATATATATAAAACTGAAAACAGTGCTGGCCAAGTGGTACGCTGGTTAAGAGTTGGCTTGGGGGCGCCAGCTCTGAGCAGCAGGGCCCAGGTTCAGATCCCACATGAGGGCCAACAACCCTGTGCTCTCTACAGCTAAGATGGCAGCTCGACCTGGAGATGTGCTGCTGTGAGTCGCCAGCGACGATATAGGCTACAGTGGGGCTGCAGTAGGCTGCTGTTAGTTGCAGGCAGCCAGCGTGAGCTGTTGTGAGCTACCATGAGCAGCCATCCAATGGCCAGCGAGTGACTGCCTCACTCAGGAAGAGCACAATGATAATACTAACATGGACCAGTGAAGCAATGTCCTCCATAACTAGACTGAAGAACAAAAGGACAGAAACTTGTCTGTTCTCCTTCCCCAATTCCCCAATAAAATCTTTAAAACCAAAACCTGAAAACAACAAAAGAATAAGAAAAAAACAAATGAAGAAACAAAACTCATAGATACAGACAATAGTTTAGTGGTTACCAGAGGGTAAGGGGGGAGGAGGAGGTGGATGAGGGTAAAGGGGATCAAATATATGGTGATGGAAGGAGAACTGACTCTGGGTGGTGAACACACAATGTGATATATAGATAATGAATTACAGAATTGTATACCTGAAATCTATTTAGCTTTGCTAACAATTGTCACCCCAAGAAACTTAAATTAAAAAAAAAATTTGGGTTGGCCAAGTGGCACGTTGAGAGCTGGCTTGGGACGCCAGTGGCCCTGGTTCAAATTCCACATGAGGGCCAGTGACACTGCCTTCTACAGCTAAGATGGTGAACAACAGCTCTACCTGGAGCTGGGCTGCTCTGAGTCCCCGGGGACGGCATAGCTACAGCCCCTGCTGCAGTGGGCTGCCATAGGCTACAGTGAGTGGCCGGCAGCCTGTGTGAGCGGCTGGCAGCCCATGTGAGCTGCCAGGAGCCGCTGTGAGTGGCCGTCCAGAGGCCGGCAACTGATCTGCCTCACCCAAGAAAAGCGCAATGATGATACCAACACGGGCCAGTGAAGCAATGTCCTTCACAACTAGACTGAAGAACAAAAGGACAGCAATTTGTCTGTCCCCCTTCCCCAGTTCCCCAACGCTGTTCCCCTCCCACAATTCCCCGATAAAATCTTAAAATAAAAAAATGTCAGCACGAGTCACATGCAGAAAATATCAAAATACATCATGACTAGTACATGAGGAGGTATCTGCCTTGGCATATATATGTACACCTGGCATTAAAATGGAATTACAGAATGTGGTACAAGCCAGGACTCTATATCTCTTATTCATAGATATTTGTTAGGGGAGGTGACCAGGAGTAACTTATCTAATGAAAATGTTAGAGTTTAGTTATACTTGACCTGGGACTTTGTGAAAAATATTCTACAACAGGACTTGCATAGTACTTAAATACCACAGGGACTATTCTCTTTCAGCACAAAAGTTAGGTTACATGCATCTCTTTCAAAGTAAACCCTGGTTGGAGAAGGCTGAATTCTTCAGGGAGAGCACCAATTTCTCAGTTTTAACCACTGAAAATGGTAATAGACTATTCTTTTTCTTAACCTTACTGTATATAACTTTTGGGGGCTTTTCTTCTATGATTTACCTATAAGTATCAAGAGAAACTGACTAAGATATATGTCCTGGAATAGGTACATGCATGTTTTCACTTTAAAACAATTGGATCTTCAATGAATTAAAGTCATTTTTCTCACCACTGGTGGTCATCTCATGTAGGAAATTCAAGAGTGGAAATTCAGGGGATAAGAGTAAGACTTAACAAGATCTCCTGGGCCTGGCCGAGTGGCACGGTGGTTAAGTGCTGGCTTGGGAAGCCAGCGGCCCTGGTTCGGGTCCCATATATGAGGGCCAGTGACACTGTCCTCAAAAAAAAAAAAAGATCTCCTGGAAGCACAGGATATGGGGGAGAAAGGTGGGACTCCCAAATGCCCACTGGAGGAAAATTTTGAACAGACTGATGATATGATGGGGAAAAGCAAAGCAAGGTTTTGTTGACTTAGTACATGAGTGATTGGTTAGCAGTAAAATCCAATTCCTGGTAATAACTTTCCTTACACCTTCCCAAATACTGTGTAAAAAGGGACTATAGGTTCTTTACCAAAGATATTGGGGGAAACCAGGGTAAGAGTTTATATCATACATCTTTATGAAACTTCATAAATACATATATAGTCACGGGAGGTGGAGCTTAGCATAAGGAAGATAGTCAATGGAATTGTAACAGCTATATAAGATGTCAGAGGGGTAGTAGCTTGAGGGAGGGGGGTTATCACTTTGTTAGGGGTGTAAATGTCTAACTGTTATGTTGCTCTGTACACCTGAAACTAATTTTAAAAAAGACAAAAAAATAATATTTTGTAGTTTCCTGTGTACAAGTCTTATTAGATTAATTCCTAGGTATTTTGTGTTATTGTAAATGTTACCTTTTTAAAATTTTTATTTACAATTGCTTGTTAATAGTATATTGAAATAAAATTGATTTTTACACATTTACTTATTACCCAGTGAATGTGCAAAATTTATTAATTATTACATGTATCTGTAGATTTTTTATGTTCCTATGTACATATTCATGCAGTCAATACATTGTTTTATGAATATGTGTGTTTGTGTATCTGTATGCAATACAAATGTCTGCTGTGAAACTGTAACAATGGGATGCCTCACATGTGACAACAAATTAATCTATTGGTTGTGGTTTCCGCTCAGCATCTACTCTGTTCTTTCCTCCTTTTCTGGATCTCACTTGTCTACATCTGCTGCATGCAAAGCTTCTCAGGAAAACATCACCACTGACACACCTGTAGTGTCAGGTAAGCTCTCTCTGGATGCTTCCAAATGCCTAATCTTTGAGGTATCAGGCCTGTACTAAGTCCCTTGAAGAGACAAGGGAAAGGGCCTCCCTAATCTGTTTTATACTGTGTTGCCTGGGTTCTAAAGCTGATTTGCTTGTGCCCAGAGTTTCAGGGTCTTTCTTGAATGCTCCCTGCAGTTTCTAGCTCGCTCACCCTTTTCTAACCACAAGAGGTCACTCAGGACACATCCTATATAATTACTTCCATCCTCTTTCTTCATCTTTTTTGGTTCCTGTCCCCAAGATTTAAAACAAACAAACAAACAAAAAACTTCTCATAGTTTATGATGAAGATAAATGGATACTGATATGTTGAGGGTAGAGGGTGGTCAGGCAGCTCATTACACTACCTGCAACCAGCATAAAATTCGTACTATTTCATTACTATTTCACCATAGTAAACTCTTTGAGGTCTCTTGATTTAATTGTGCTTTCTTAGAAAGGTGTGATAGTTAGGTGGGGTTATGGGCACAAATACACAGAAATTGGATAATATAAGGGGGCTATTTGAAATGCAATTGTAAACAGACTAAAGAGAGTGGTACTCCCAGCATAATAACTCATAGGAGAAATGTGCAAATGCCAGGTTGATGGGGGTGGCTTTCCTTCCTCCCAACCTCCATCCACATGGATTTAAAGACCTATCATCTTCCATGAAAGAACTAGTTGGAACAAATGGCAAATAACCTGGGTCGAAGACTGAAGCAAACAAAATGTAGGGGCTCAGAAGAGGAAGGCAGAGAGATTTAAGAGCAGAAGGGGCTTGTGGAGGAATGAGGGAAGAGATAATGACTCCAAAGAGGGATGATGTTTTCTAGGAGGAAAGTGACTACATGAGAGCTCCAAGAATCAAGACAAAGGTTTAACACACCTGTGGTGGAGTAGGCAGGATGAGCTGCATAGTGTGGAGAAGCTACTTCTAGCTCTCCCCTGAAAGGAACCCCATCCTGCATATTCTTCTGGATTCTGGGCACATGGCTGATTGGCTAATAGTAAGATTTGTCTCTTTGGGAATGCATTTTATCCTGGTCCATTTGGATATTTGGGGCACTGTAAGGAGGCTACATTTACCAACTCCAAGAGTATTTAGCTTTAACTGACATCTACGGAAGTTAGTGTGCTGGCAGCATTCTTTACTGAATGCAGAGAGTAGAAATATCACATTTGATTCTGGTGCCCTTAATCATCTTCACCCCAAACTGGATCCTATGTCTATAGTTCTTTCCTTCCCCAAATGGCTAATGTCATCGTGTAGGGCCGGCTGAGTGGCGCGGTGGTTAAGAGCTGGCTTGGGAAGCCAGTGGCCCCGGTTTGGTCCCACATATGAGGGCCAGTGTCACTGCCCTCAAAAAACAATAAAAATAAAACCAAATAAAAGTACTTTGTCATCGTGTAAAACTCTCAAAACCATGGGAATAGACTTTTTGAGGTATAACCAATTGTTTTCATTGCATTTGCAGAAGATACAGTGTCGTATACCATTAATCAGTACTCATGTATGTTATTTTTCAAGCAAAATATTTATTTCTGTGGTGATAGTTTATATGGTTTCTCCTGGGAGGCCTTGGGTTTTTCCTTTAATCAGCTATTTCATCTTGCATTTTTGTCCGTTGTCCTTTTCTCCATGTCTGATTCCTAGTTGGATCATTGACAAATTGCCATGACCACAGAGTTGACCCAGCCTCTGGGGGCAGCCTCAAGAGTCTATTTCTCATTCAGGAAAGCAGTCTATATTTTGGCAGCTACAGAAAGCACTGAACTCTTTATTGGAGATATTTTCAATTTAGCCATGAAAGTTTAAGTGTAAGACTAATTAATTCTAACAATACACTGTAAAGACTTCAGATGGAAGTACTTTATGAATCATTTTGTTCTAGAAGTTTGTAGCAGACTATTTCAGTTTCCTACCCAACAATCACTACTTCCATCCCTTCCTGTGGGAGGTATCATCAATTATATACAAGTCAAAGCATCAGGTACTCATTTTTCTAGCTTTCTTTGCAGATAGGTAATGAGCATGTAATTCTTTTTTTTTTTTTTTTTTTTTTTTTTTTAGCTGAGCCATCCTGCTACCTGTTGGCAGCTCAGCGGTTGCTCAGCTCGGGCTGGGCATCAAACTGCTGTTACTCAGCTCAGCTTGCATTCTGAAAAGAGCTCTTAACCAACTGAGCCACTCGGCCGGCCCTGTAATTCAATTTTGATGAGGTTTTTAGGAAATATTATTCATCCTTATAAAAATTGATGCTTTGGAGAAAACACCTTTCTTCTTTGTTGGAAGTGGTCATGTCTTATACTTCTGCAACTCTTCTCTTTATATTAATTATTATTGCCGCAAGTCACATCTTTGTACACTGTGTGTCTATTAATGTAAAATTCTAAGTATTATTTTATGCATTTATCTTTTAAATAACAGGAAAAAATAGAGATGTTACAAACTATAAGCACAGTAATAATGGCTTTTATATTTACATGGGTAGTTGTCTTTAATAGTATTCCTTCTTTCTTTTTTGTTTTACAGGCTTTTTTTTTTCAAAGTTTACAGCAGAGGACAGTTTATTAGAGTAGAAAGTAACAGCTCTCAAAATGAGAGGGGGTCCCGACTGGGATGCCCACTAGTTAGATGAGGAACTACTCCTTTTATCTATAGGGAGTTCCTGACTGTCTTATGTTATGTTAATTAGCCTGTCTGGGATTATGTTAATTAACCTGTCTTAATCTCCTACTCTGGAGGTGAAACCTCTGACTTTTTTGTTATAGGCTTTGAGAAAAAACCATTTTCTCCTCCCCCTCCCAAATTTGTCCTTCTGGTGGGGTCCTGTGACTTAAACCCATCAGTCAGCTAGCTATTAAGATTATTTCTCCTAGCTCTGTTATGGTTTCCACCCTGATTCCCTCTACCATGGCAATTTCCCTGACTGTCTATAATTTTCCTATCTCTATCCCTCTTTTGATGAGGTAACCCTAACTGCTGTTAGGGAAAGGGGGGGAAGACCCTCTGGCTGCTTTCTGCTGAGGAGGGATGAAGTGTGAACCCACAGATAGGGCTAGTCCAAAGGGGTTCTAACAGTCCACAGTAGATGAGTGAATCCAGGTGAGGTTGTTGTGGTGGTGAAGGCCATGGTAGCCAACCAGTGGGTGGTCTGTAAGCAGAGATGAATTTGAGGCAGCAGTATGAGGCAATTCCTTAAGATGTCTTGAGGCTAACGTGCAGTGTTGAGAAGGTCTCACAGGGAAGGGGTCCCAGACCAGCGTCTCATGGTAGAGGAGAGATATAGTGTCAGGACGAAAAAAGCAGTAAGGGTGGAGGAGGCATTCTACCGGCACCCATACGGGTGGTCAGGCTGAGAAGAGACCAGTGTGACCTTTGGGACTCTACCACAGAGTGGCCACGGCCGAGGGTCCCCCAGTTGCCAGCAACCTAGCCATGTGCCAGTATCCAGCCTTCTAGTGGAAAGGAAAAGGCAGGAGAGTAGCAGAGAGGGAAAGGAGAGGGAGAGCCATCGGCCAGCACCCTTAGCGATGTAGAATATTTCTTGTGCTGGGATCGTAGTCTCGTGAAGCCAAAGAATGGAGACATGGACCAGAGAGATAAAGTTTGTAGCGGAGGACAGTTACTAGAGTAGAAAGTAACAGCTCTCAAAATGAGAGGGGGTCCTGACTGGGTTGCCCCTCCTTATTTCTTAATGTGACTTTGACTTATTGTGTAGTATAATTTCATTTCCGCCTAAAGGGGACACTTTAGCTTTTTTTTTTTTTTTTTTTTTTGGAGGGCACTGTCACTGGCTCTTATATGTGAGACCCGAACCGGGGCCACGGGCTTCCCAAGCCAGCGCTTAACTACCGCGCCACTCGGCTGGCCCCCTTTAGCTTGTTTTATATGGCAGATTTACCAGTAATAAATTCTCTTAGCTTTTGCGTTACTGTTATTTTTTCCTTTATACATCAAGTATAGTTTTGTTGGATATATAATTCTTCATTTTAGAAGAATTTTTTTTAGACAGGTTTTTTTTTTCCTGCAGCACATTAAATATGTCTTCCCACAGCCTTCTGGCTTCTATGGTTACTGATGAGAAATCAGCTGTTAACGTTATTGAGGAGTCCATGTATGTGAATGAGTGCTTCCCTCTTGTTGCTTTCAGGATTTCTCGCTGTTTTCAAGATTCACTCTTTGTCTTAGGCTTGCAGCAATTTCACTATAATATGTTTTGAAGTGGATCTCCTTGAATTTTTCTGGTGAGAGTTTTTTTTTAGCTTCTTGGATGTGTAGATTCAGGTTTTGTATCAAATTTGGGAAGTTTTTGGCTGCCATTAGTTTTTCAAATGTTCTTTCTGCCTTCTTTTTTTCTATTGTCTTCTTCTGGGACTCCCATAATGCATATTTTGACTTTCCTGATGGTCTCCCCAGGTTCCTTAGAAACTGTTTACTTTTCTTCATTCTTATTTTTCTTTCTGTTTTTCAATTTGATAATTTCAATTATAGTATTTGAAGTTCACTAATTCTTTCTTTTGCCTGCCCAAATCTCTTGCCTCACTCTAGTGCATTTTTCAATTTCAGTTATTGTATTTTTAAGCTCTAGAATTTGTTTTTTCTATTTTCTATTTCTTTATTAATAGTTTCATTTTGTTCATACCAAAATACTTGTAAATCACATATTTGGCGAAGAAGCTATATAGAGAATGCATACAAATTGTCAAAACTCAAAAGGAAGGTGATCAAAATTAGCATCGACATTGATAAGTCATGCTGATAATATATGCCCTTGATGTGACATAAAAACTTGATTGTGGTGGTACTCACAGGACTTTCATGCATTTATGTAAACTGGTAAAACTGTACAAAAAAAGGTGAATTTTATTCTATATAAAGGTTAAAACTTGAAAAAATGTTAGAACATGGAAATATATACTTTTATGAAATGAAAATACAGGTCATAATCTGGAAGAAAATATTTGCAAGGAACATTTCCATCAAAGCACATTTATATAGCATATATAAAGAATTCTTACAACTTAATAATATGAATATAAACACCCAATTAAATAGGGGCAAATATTTGAATAGACATTTCACTAACTAACTAACTAAATATATATATATATATATATATATATATATATATATATATATATATATAATGAAGATGCTATGGAATTAAACAGTGGTGATGGTTGCA
This sequence comes from Aselliscus stoliczkanus, assembly GCA_033961575.1. Lineage (NCBI taxonomy): Eukaryota > Metazoa > Chordata > Mammalia > Chiroptera > Hipposideridae > Aselliscus > Aselliscus stoliczkanus. The sequence goes on along the minus strand of CM066737.1, from coordinate 53,475,318 downwards.
TAACTTTGTGACTATAATAAAAATCACTGAATTGTACACTTAGATGGGTAAATGTTATGGTATGTGAATTATATATCCATAAAAAAGAAATATCACTTTATCTCTGTGGTCTTTCTCCGCAAAGTCCCATCTAATCATGAGAGGAATATCAGAAAAAAAACAAGTTGAGGGACGTTCTACAAACTCCTCAAAACCACCAAGGTCACTTTAAACAAGGAAAGTCTAAGAAACTGTCACAGACAAGAGGAGTTTAAGGAAACATAATGACTAAATATAAAGTGCATCCTGGATGGGATCCTAGATCAGCAAAAGGACATTAGATAAAAACTAAGGAAATCTGAGTAAAGTGTAAACTTAACATATTAACATTGGTTCAGTAATTGTAGCAAAGGTACCAAACTAATGCAAGATGTTAATAACATGGAAAACTAGGTGTAGGGTATATGGGACCTCTTTGTACTATTTTTGCATTTTTTTCTGTAAATCTAAACATAGTCTAAAATTTAAAAGCTTATTAAAATGTAAAAAAAAATAGTGGGAGAAATGATGAACACTTGTTTTTATTCTTAGTTTAAATAAATTGAAAAAAATGTAAAAATAAAATGAAAACCACAATAGGAAAAAACCCCAGAATCCAATTTTATAAATAGGCAAAAAAGTTGTAGAAACACTTCACCAAAGAGGATATGCATGATTATTAAGTACATAAAAGGTGCTCAGATAATTATTCAGTAGGGGAATGAAAATCAAATTCATGATATGATACCACTGCATACCTATTGGGCTGACACAGAGCAAAAAATTGATAATACCAACTGCTGGTTAGGATTTGGAGCAACTGGAAATCTCATACATTGCTGGTGAGAATGCAAAATGGTATAGCCATTCTGGAAAAGAGTCTAACATTTACTTTCTTGTCTTTTTTTTTTAAAGATTTTATTGGGGACTTGGGGAAGAGGAACAGTGTTGGGGAATTGGGGAAGGCGATCAGCCAAGTTGTTGTCATTCAATCTTAGTTGTGGAGGGTGCAGTTAGCTCAGCTCCAAGTCCAGGCACCATCTGGCTGCCTGTTGACAGCTCACAGCTCCTCAGCTCAAGGTGCCATGTTCAATCTTAGTTGCGGGTGGTTGTAGCCTACCATCCCATGTGGGAGTCGAACTGGCTTCAGGTGCAGCTCACCGGACCATGTGGGAATCAAACTGGTGACCTTGTTGCTCAGAGCTCACACTCTTCACCAACTGAGCCCCTCGGCCAGCCCTAACATTTTCTTATAAATTAAAAAATATACTTACCATACCCAACAATTCCACTCTTAGGTATTTACTCTAGAGAAGTGAAAAATTGATGTTCACTGTAAAACCTGTACATGAATGTACATGAATGTTTATGTCAGCTCTTACAATCGCCAAAAAAACCTGCGAACAACCCAAGTCCTTAAAGTGGCTAAATGGATAAATAAACAATGGAACCCATACAACTGAATACTATGCAGTGATAAAAAGGGAAAAGCTATTGATATATGCAACAACTTGGATAAATCTCAAAGGCTTTATGCTGAATAAAAGAAGCCATTTTGTGAAGATTACATACTTTATGATTCCATTCATATTACATTCAGGAGAAGACAAAACTCGAATGATGGAGAACAAAACTGTGGATATGAGTGTGAAGATGGTTTTGTTGTCAAACCAAATTAATAATATGTGTATTTTGTGTACAGAAGGCTACACAAATCTGAATTATATTATTTAAGTCTTAATTTTGCAGTCAAACCAAAATACAGATGGGAAAATATCATATTAAAAGATACTCAACATCATTAGTTGTTTAGGAAATGCTAGTGAAAATCACAGTGAAATACCATTTCAAACCCACTAGGATGCCTAAAATTGAAAGAACTGACAATACCAAGTGTTCGTGAGAATGCACAGCACGTGGAAATCTCATACAATGCTGGTAGAAATGTGAGCTACTTTGGAAAACTGTTTGGCTATTCCTGAAAAAGTTATACATATACTTATCATATGATCCAAACATTCTACCTCTTAGGTGCTGGCATGCTGCCTACAATACTGGCCGAGGTGCACTTTGCGTATTATCTGGGTTAGAAATATGACTGGTAATGTTTCTACTAACCTTTCAGGAAATTGCAGACTTAAAATAACTCAGATTTGTGTAGTCTTCTGTATACAAAATACGTATTTCCCAGTCATTTCCCAAACTTTCCTAGATGTTCTTCAACATTCACGTATGAAGTTCAGACTCTTTCAGCTTCATATAAACTGAAAAAAATCTAACTTAAATAATGAAGAAAATTTATTGTCTCTTACAACCAAAAAGGTATCAAGTGAGGCTTAAACAACTCAAAGATAGCACCAGTGCTTTCTTAATTTTCTGCCTTCATTGATGTTCACTTCATTTGTGGGATAGCTATCCATGTGGTAATAAAATGACTTCCGGAGGCTTTCCTTTTTCATTCATATCCAGAGGAAGTAGGCATCTTCTACAGATAGCTTTTACCAAGAAACAAGGAAGTTTCTTATACAGAAACACCCATCAATCATGCATTGGTCTCCTTAGACCAAATTAGCTTAAGTAAATTAGAATATAGACCTGAATTTAGGAGTGAAATCATTTCCACTCCATGGTCTCTGTTGGGGAAGAAAGGATGGCTACCTGGATGAAAATCAGGATATTGTTACCACAAGGATAGGGGAATGGATGCTAGGTGGCCAAAAACAGCAAATGACCACTATGATAAAGAAAAATATAGATGGCCCAGTTATGGCAGCAATCCAAGTGCATCACATTAATAAAATGAAAAATGAAAATCATATGATCATATCAATAGATGCAGAAAAAGCATTTGACAAAAATCCAGCAGCCATTTATGATAAAAACTCTTAGCAAAGTGGGAATAGTGGGATCATATCTCAACATAATAAAGGCCACATATGATAAGCCCACAGAAAACATTGTACTCAATGGGGAAAGGCTAAAAGCTTTCCCCTTAAGATCAGGAACAAGACAAGGTTGCCCACTTTCACCACTTGTATTTAACATAGTTATGGAAGTTCTTGCCACAGCAATCAGACAAGAAAATTAAATAAAAGGCATCCAAATTGGAAAAGAGCAAGTAAAATTGTCATTATATGCAGATGATATGATACTATATATAGAGAAAGAGAAATGCTTTACCAAAAAACTGCTAGAACTGATAAATGAATTTGGTAAGGTAGCGGATACAAAATTGATATTCAGAAATCAATTGCATTTGTATACGCCAACAATGAACTATCAGAAGAAGAAATCAGGAAATCAATCCCTTTTAGAATTGCTTCAAAAACAATAAAATATCTATGAATAAATTTAACTAAAAAGTAAAAGACCTGGGCCGGCCAAGTGGCATGGCTGTTAACTCTGGCTTGGGAAGCCAATGACCCCGGTTCGGGTCCCACATATGAGGGCCAGTGATATTGCCCTCAAAAAAAAAAAAAGAAAGAAGTAAAAGACCTGTACTGAGAAAATTATGAGACACCAAAGAGAGAAATCAAAGAAGATACAAATAAATGGAAATACATACCATGTTCATGGATAGGAAGAATTAATGTAGTTAAAATGTCAATACTACCTAAGGCAATATATAGATTCAATGCAATTCCAATCAAACTACCAAGCACATTTTTCTCAGAAATAAAACATATAATCCTAAAATTTATATGGAACCACAAAGGACCCCGAATAGCCACGACAATCTTGAGAAATAAGAACAAAGTGGGAGGCATCACGCTACCTGACATCAAAACATTCTACAAGGCTACAGTAATCAAAACAGTATGGTACTGGCATAAAAACAGATACATAGAGCAATGGAACAGAATAGAGAGCTCAGGAATAAAACCATCCATATACGGTCATTTAATCTATGACAATGGAAGTAGGAATTTACATTGGGGGCCGGCCGAGTGGCCCGGTGGTAAAGCACTGGCTTGGGAAGCCAGCAGCCCTGGTTCGGGCTCCATATATGAGGGCCAGTGACACTGCCCTCAAAAAAAAATTTACTTTAGAGTAAAGATAGTCTATTTAATAAATGCTGCTGGGAAAATTGGACTGACACATGCAAAAAAAATGAAAATGGAACACCTACTTACACCATATAAGAGAACAAACTCAAAATGGATTAAAGACTTAAATGTATGACCTGAAACCATAAAATTCCTAGAAGAAAACATACGGAGTAAGTTTGCAGACATTACCCTGTGTAATATTTTTACTGATATGTCCCCTCGGGTAAGGGAAATAAAAGAAAAAAGGAACATATGAGATTACATCAAACTTAAAAGTTTTTTCACAGCAAAGGAAATCATCAATAAAGGAAAAAGGCAGCGTACTGAATGGGAGAAGATATTTGCCAATGATATATCTGATAAGGGATTAATATCCAAAATTTATAAAACACTCATGAAACTCAACACCAAAAAACCAAACAACCCAATTAAAAAATGGGCAGAGGATATGAAGAGGCATTTCTCTAAAGAGGACATACAAATGGCCAACAGGCATATGAAAAAATGTTCAACCTCACTAATCATCAGAGAAATGCAAATAAAAACCACCAATTGGATACCACCTCACTCCGGTCAGAATGGCTATCATCAATAAATCAACAAACAACAAGTGCTGACGAGGGTGTGGAGAAAAGGGAACCCTGGTGCAGTGTTGGTTGGACTGCAGATTGGTGCAGCCATTATGGAAATCAGTATGGAGGTATCTCAAAAAACTGGAAATGGACCTACCGTATGACCCAGCAATTCCACTCTTGGGTATCTACCCAGAAGAATCCAAGACATTAATTCAAAAAAAATATATGCACCCCTATGTTTATTGCAGTATGTTTACAATAGCCAAGATTTGGAAACAACCAAAATGCCCATCGGTAGATGACTGGGTTAAGAAACTGTGGTATATTTAAACAATGGAGTATTACACCGCTATAAAGCAGAATGAAACCATTTGCAACGATTTGGAGGGACCTAGGGACTATTATGTTAAGTGAAATAAGTCAGTCAGAGAAAGACAAATACCATATGATCTCACTTATATGTGGAATCTGAAAAACTGAATGAACGAGCAAAGTAAACAGAAACAGACTCATAGATATAGAGGAAAAACTGCTGGTTGCTAGTTGGCAGGGGGGGTGGGCATGAGGGAGAGGGGAAAGGGATTAGACAGCATAAATAGGGAACTACAATATTGCCACAGGGATATGAAAGACATTTTGGGGAGTATAATAATGTTGTAAATATTTTGTGGGGTGTCAGATGGTCACATGTCTTGTTAGGGAGACCACTTCATGGATGGAGTAGAGAGACTTGATCACTGCACTGATTTCACAATAAAAGAATAAAAAAATAAAAAAAATAAATGAAATCTTACCATTTGTGGCAACATGGATGGCCCTATAGGATATTATGCTAAGTGAAATAAGTCAGACTGAGAAAGACAAATACCACATGATTTTACTTATATGTGGAATCTAAAGAACAAAAGAAATGAACAAACAAAACAGAAACAGACTCATAGATACAGAGAACAAACTGATGATTTCCGGGAGGGGTTTTGGGGGGCTGGTTGAAAAAGTTGAAGAGATTAAGAAGTACAAATTGGCAGTTACAAAACAGTCATGGGGATGTAAAGTACAGCATAAAGAGTATAGTCAATAATGCTGCAACATCTATGTACAGTGCCAGATGGGTACAGACTAGTAGGGAGATCACTGCATAAATTATATAAATGGCTAACCACTATGCTGTACACCTGAAGCTGATATACAATAATATTGAATGTCCAATGTAACTGAAAAAAAAATTAAAAAAAGAAAAAATACAAATGGGATTTCATGGTCATCGTCTTTTCCCATGCGCTTATCCCTCCATATCTATCAAAGCATAACAGGCCAGTTTGTTTCACGGTTTCCACGGTAATCGTTTATCCAGTGGTTTTCCCTTTGAAGAATTACAAGAGACTACACACTTTCTTTTTCACTGGACTTTTCATCGTTTACACTAGTCTCTACAGTCACCTCAGTTGCTCTCGGTTTCTTCTTCTTGGTGACTTAGGACTTTAGTGTTTTCCTTTTCTCCTTTCCATATCATGTGCACCATGGGAGGGAGCAAAAAATCTATTGTTGTGTGGAAAACCAGAGCTTTAGCTGTGTCTCTGTCAGGATAGACTCTTCCTTTACCAGTTTGAGGTGAGTCTAATCTTCCTTTTCAGTTGCTCCCTGTTTTGATTGTTTTTAAACAGTATCTCTGGCCTTAAACCCTAGGCAGATATCTCTTATCCCTTAGATACACTCTAAGTAGAAAGAAGTGTACAGTAGTCCCCATTTATACGACAGGAATTTTTTCCAAGACCCCCAGTAGATGCCTGAAACTGCAGATAGTTACTGAACCTGTTTTTTTCCTATACATGCATACCTTTTCACTTAGATCATTTTACAGCTTTTGAATTGCCAGCATCACTACTCTTGTGCTTTGGGGCCATTATTAAGGAACATTAGGGTCACTTGAACACAAGCACTGTGACACGGTGGCAGTTTATCTGATAACAGAGATGGCTACCAAGTGACTAAGGGATGGGGAGCGTGTACAGTATGGAGACTCTGGACAAAGGGGCGACTCACATCTTGGGTGGGACTGAGTCGAATGGCAGGAGCTTTCATCATGCTACTTAGAATGGCACAAAATTTAAAACTTATGAATTGTTTATTTCTGGAATTTTCCATTGAATATTTTCAGACTGTGGTTAACCACAGGTAAATGAAACTGTAGAAAGAGAAACCATGGATAAGGGGGGACTGCTGTATTTTGCACATCCCTGTAGCTCTCAACACTCCCAAATACTAGCTCATGAGTCTACAAATATATAGTCTTTCTAACTGAAACTTTACTTTCCCTCGAGAATAGGAATTACGTTAGGTTTTTAATCCTCTTCCTTGTCATTTCTATATCTGGTGTATGCCACTCATGCTGTATCTCAGTAGCATGTCCCAGTCAGAATTTATATGCTTCTCCCCTTGGTGCTGCTGGTGTCAGGCTCCCTTAAAGCATCCTCAGTTATTCATCCCTCATGATCCACAAGAAGCCCAATTTGTTTCCCAATCAACTGCCCAATAACAGGTATAATTTTTCATGTGAAATGACTAGGCATTCGGCTGTAGAAGTGTCTTCATACCCAAGGACTCTGGGCATATCAAATGACATCTATTCCTCTCTCTCTAGACAAAGAGAGGAATTCCTTTTAAAAATTTAGAGTCAGAGAGTAGCCTTAAAAATTACTTGCCATGTAATCCACTTCCCCCCCTTTCCTTTTCTAATACCTTTTATGACTTGCAGAATAATGCCTTCAGGAAATGCTTAGTAAGGCCACATTCACATACTCTTCCTTTCTGAATAATTCTCAGTCACTATATATTTGCTGACTAAATGTATGTGTGAATTAGTGGAAATAAACCTATTATATGTTGTGAAAAATCAAGTTGTAAGACATGCATAAATAGTATCTTTCCTCTGTGAAAACATATATACATTTGAATATGCCCAAATGTATACAAGAAAAGTCTGGAATTATACACACACAAAAAAACTTTTTGATAATACTTTACCTCTGGAGAATTAAAAATATATATTTACTTTTTACATTTATTATTTCCTTCCTTCCATTTATTTCTTTCTCTTCTTTATTCTTTCTTTCATTTATTTTTTTTCTTTCCATCACAATCACACATTACATTTTAAAATAAACTTTTCAATTTGGAATAATTTGCGATTTATAGAGAAGTTGCAAAGGTAGTACATAGTTTCAGTTTATCTTAATGTTTTATCATCTTATATTACTGTGGCATATTTGTCAAAAGTTAAGAAACAAATATTGGTACATTATTAACTAATCTCCAGACTTTAATCATATTTTAACAGTTTTTCCATTAATTCCATTTTCCATTTCCAGGAGCCAATCCAGTATATCACATTGATCGCATTTAGTTGTCATATCTTGTTAGTCTGCTCTGGTCTGTGACAATTTCTTTACTTGTTTTTAATGACCTTGACAATTTTCAGTACTGATAAGGCATTTTGTAGAATGTCCCTCAATGAATGTTTATCTGATATTTTTTATCATGATTAGATTAGGGTTATGAGTTTTTGAGAAAAAAAAAAGAAATAATGGGGCCGGCCGAGTGGCACGGTGGTTAAGCGCTGGCTTGGGAAGCCAGTGGCCCTGGTTCGGGTTCCACACTGCCCTCAAAAAAAAATAGAAATAATGTGTCCTCTTTACATCTAATCAGGAGTACATAATATCAACATGACTTATCACTACAGATAACTTTGATCACTTGGTTAAGTGGTGTTTCCCAAGGTTTTTGACATTACAATTTACTATTTTCCCTTTCCAGTATGTATTAGTTTTATAATAAAATAACTAATAACATTTTTAAAAGTAGAAAAATTATTCCAGGGGCCAAATGGATCCCTTCAGATTAATGGTTTACTGAACTGTCTGTCCAGGGCCTTTTTCAGGAGAGTCAGACATTGAAAAGTTATTTCCCAGAGAACAGAGGAATATGACTTAGTGGAAATTTCTTTTTTATTTACTTTTCTAACAAAATTAAATTTCACTCATATCCTTCCTATGCTTTCCCTCAGGAATACAGGACTTGCTTTGTTGAAGCAGTTTGAGTAGTAATGGGGAAAAAAAGTTTCCATTTTGCTTTACAACAACCTAAAAAGGGATGATTTTAACTTGATTCTTGGAAGTAGCTTGAAGGGTTTTGTGAGGCTCATAGACCACAGCTGTGCTAAATGTACCTTTGCGCTCAGGGTATGGTATCATAGAACATTTTCTGTTACCTTCACAACTGAAATGACATAATAAGGCCTCATTCTGAAGTTTAAATTTCAATAATTAATGCCTTTGTGGGGAAATCACCCTGCTTTGCTAAAAGAATATAGAAAAGTGGCATTGTTTCTCAGGTACTACAATCATTTAATTTCAATCATGAAGAGAAATGATGTGGGTTTTGTGCCAGAAAAAATACTGTATAGTATTTAAAAGCATAAACTTGTTCTGGATACATTATTTACTATCTGTGTAGGTCCGGTAATGTTTCTGTGATTTAAATTCCTCATCTGTAAAACTGGAAAAAAAAATTAGTATCTATCTCATAGTATGAGGACAATTGTCTTCCTTTTGAAGCAACCCTTTCATCATTATGAAATCTGCCCCTTTATCTCACATATACTTCTTGCCTTAAAGACTACTTTGTCCAACATTAATGTAACCATGAAAATTTTGCTATTGTTAGTGTGTACCTGGTGTATTTTCTATCTTTTTACTTTCAATGTATCTGTACACTTATATGTAAAATCTCTTGTAACTGACATTTAGTTCATTTATATTAACATAATGATATAATTTCATTTAAGCCTACCACCTTACTATTGTATTCTATTTGTCTCATTTGTCCATTGTTTCTCTTCCTCTTTTCCTTCTTCCCTTTGGATTAATCAAGTTTCTCATGATTATTACTCCATTTTGAGTCCTCTGTCAGAATTTTGTTTATATCATTTTCTAATGTTTTTAGTGGTTATTCTAGAGCAGTATTTCACAACTAGATGTGATTTTGGTACCCAGGAGACATTTGGAAATGTCTGGAGATATTTTTGGTTGCCACACTTGGAGGGCGGGGTGGATTGTTGGTGGCAGCCAGTGGGTAGAGGTCAAGGATAATCTTAACATCTTGTAACACACAAGAGAGCCCCCTCTCCCCGCAAGAATTATAGAGTCCAAAAAGTCAATAGTGACAAGGTTGAGAAATCCTGCTCCAGAGGGTTTGAGGTTACATCGTGTGTCCTTAATTTATTAGAGTCTACCTTAAATTAGTACTTTACCGCTTCATGATAAACGCAAAAATTATTATTCATCAGTAAATCTCCATTTATATGCTCCCATCCTTGGTGATATCATATTTTCACTTCTATATACATTATACATCCATTGATGGATGAATTGATAACCATAATGTGGTATATACATGCAGTGGAATATTATGAGGCCTTTAAAAAGGAAGGAAATTCTGACATATGCCAAAACATGGATGAAGCTTGACGACATTATGCTAAATGAAAATAAGCCAGTCACAAAAATTCAAATACTGTACAATTCCACTTATATGAGGCCTTTTGACTAGTCAAATTCATAAAGTTGGTTGGAAAGTAGAATGGTGGCTGCTACGGGTTGGGTGGAGGGAGGAATGGAGAATTGTTGTTTACAGAGTTTCAGTTTTGCAAGATGAAGAGTTCTGGACATAGATGGTGGTGATGGTCCCACAGGAATATGAATGTATTTAATACCACTTACCTGAACACTTAAGATGGTTAAGATAGCAAATTTTGTTATGTGTACTTTATCACATTAAAATAATGAGGAAAAAAACAACACTGCCCAGGAGGCCACACCAAGTCTTAAGAGTGCTTGGGGTGGGAGGGCGAAACAAAGGCAAGTCCCTACGCTAATCCCTTAGGGAGCCACTGGTTACGTCAAACACAAAACCATAACTCTTTGGAACAAGGATTGCACTGCCCCCTTGGGTACCAGTAAGCTGGCCATTCCATGGCTGTCACTTAGCTGTTGATTGAGGGATGGTAGGCAGGTAAGTAAAAATGCCATAACATTCTTACTGAAATGTAGCAGCCTTTCTTCATGAAGCACCCTTTGGGGCCGGCCGAGTGGTGCTTTGGTTAAGAGCTGGCTTGGGACACCAGCAGCCCTGGTTCGGATCCCACATATGAGGGCCAGTGACACTGCCCTCTGCAGCTAAGATGGTGAACAATAACTCCACCTGGAGCAGGGCTGCACGAGTCCCCATGACAGTGTAGGCTGCAGCCCCTGTTGCAGTGGGCTGCCATAGGCTACAGTGAGTGGCCAGCAGCCAGCGTGTTTCATGAAGAAAGGCTGCTAAATTTCAGTAAGAGTTGTTTCCAGATTTTTGCTAGTACAATGTTGCAATGAATATGCCTGTACATATTTCTTTGGGCATATGTATAAGTATTTCTGTATAATGGATTTCTGGAAGATTCTCTAGATCTTCACAGTCATACTCTAAGATAAAAAATTTTCCAAATTGCCCTCTCAAAAGGTTATACTTATTTATATTCCAACCAAAGTGTATGAAGAGTATTTACAAGGTGTGATCAAAAAATATGGTGAATGTTTAAATTAAGAAAAAAATATTATAGTAAAAGACACATTGCCATTAATCCCACTCAAATACTTCATCCAGGGCCAGCTGAGTGGTGCATTGGTTGGGAGTTGGCTTGGGATGCCGGCTCTGGGTGGCAGGGGCCCGGTTCGGATTCCACGTGAGGGTCAGTGATTCTGTACCCTCTACAGCTAAGATGGTGAACAACAGCTCCACCTAGAGCTGGGCTGCCGTGAGTCGCCGGTGAAGGTGTAGGCTGCAGTGGGGCTGGCCATCAGCAGGCGTGAGCTGCCATGAGCCACTGTGAGTGTCCATCCAATGGCTGGCGGGAGGCTGCCTCACCCAGGAAGAGCGCAATGATAATACCAACATGGGCCAGTGAAGCAACGTCCTCCACTAGACTGAAGAACAAAAGGACAGCAACTTGTCTGTTCCCCTTCCCCAATTTCACAACGCTGTTCCCTTCCCCTAATTCCCCAATAAAAATCTTAAAAAAAACCCCAACAACTTCATCCATCATCATAACACTCCATGTCACACATCACTTCTGGTATGGCAGTTTATGTCAAACAAAAACATTGCAGTGTGTCCTCATCCACCTTATTCACTGGATCTGGCACCATGCAACTTCTTGCTCTTCCCCAAAGTCAAAATGACCATCAAAGGCAAACGTTTTGAATTGATTCAGGATATGGAGGCAGTCACAACAATGCAAATAAAAAGACTCAAGAAAGGGGACTTCCAGAACTCCTTCAGAAAGTGGCAAGAATGATGGTATAAGTGTGCTCAAAACGACGGGGAGTATTTTGAGGGGGATTAATGGCAATATGTCTTTTGCTGTAATTATTTTTTTAAAATTTAAACATCGTCCATAGTTTTTTATCACAACTTGTATTTTCTGTACTTTGGAAACATTTGGTGTCATTAATCTTTATATTTGATTTTCTGACATTATAAAAAGATAACACCTAGTTCCCAGGTCTTGGTTTTTAGGAGTAAATATCATTTTTTGTCCAATAAAAGGAACTAGGGCTCCATGTAGTACGGTTGACTCTAGAACTGGCATAGCAAAAATACATAATCCTGGAATACCTTGTGGTGCCAGGAAATAAGGAAGTAGTCAAAAAATGTAAACAAGTAAAAATAACATAGACTCTCCCAATGGCCAAAGCTGGAACAATTTGAACAACAAAATAATTATGGTATTAGGTTATAAGTCATAGAATAAACTAAACACATTAGTCCATGCTGATATAAATAAATGAGTACATAAATGGGGGAGATGGGGCATCTTCCTTACAGAATTTCAGTTAATAAATATAGAGGGAAGGAAAGAAATAGAAAATCACCATTAGGTAAACACCACAGTAGTAATTGTCACCATCAAGAACCACTGATGAATGGTATTATTAGTGGTAAAAAGCATGATGAGAAACAGAATATTGAATGGTCTCAATGTATCTTCCTACAAGATATTTATTAATTATAGAGAAAAACACTAACTTTACAGTGAAGAAGCACAGCAGACACCACCTTACCTGACAACCAAGGTTTACATCACCAGTACTAAGGCCTATCAGCAAGTATCTCCTAATATAATGTACTAAAACAGGCACATCACTTCTGAGGTATTCTTACCAAAAGTGCATAACCTCAGTATAATTACAGGAAAACATCAGACAAATTTCATATTTTGGAATTTCACAAAATAACTGACAAGTACTCTTCAAAATTGTCAAGGTCATCAAAGACAATGACATAATTGTCACAGATAGGAACAGAAGGATACATAACAAAATGCAATGTGGGATCCTGAATTGATCATATAAGAATATTAGTGGAACAAATTGAAAAAGTCAAATAAGGTCTGTAAGTAAATTAGTTAACACTACTGTATCAACATTATTTTCCTGATTTTGGTAATTTTACTATACTTATGTAAGATACTAACATTAGGGGAAGGTGGATGAAGAATATATAGGAACTCTTTTACAATTTTTGTGACTTTTTACATAAATCTATCAGAGTTGTTTTTTTTTAAAGATTTTTATTGGGGAATTGGGGAAGGGGAACAGCTTTGGGAAACCCAGGAAGGGGAACAGATATGTTCAGTCTAGATGTGGAGGACATCACTTCACTGACCCATGCTGGTATCATCATTGCGCTCCTCTCGGGTGAGGCAGATCGGTCGCCGGCCTCTGGACGACCACACACAGCAGCTCTTGGCAGCTCACGCTGGCTGCCAGCCACTCACGCTGGCTGCTGGCCACTCACTGTAGCCTATGGCAGCCCACTACAGTAGGGGCTGCAGCTATGCTGTCCTGGGGACTCAGAGCAGCCCAGCTCCAGGTGGAGCTGTTGCTCACCATCTTAGCTGTAGAGGGCAGTGTCACTGGCCCTCATATGTGGGATCCGAACCAGGGCTGCTGGTGTCCCAAGCCAGCTCTTAACCAAAGTGCCACTGGGCCAGCCCCAAAGGGTGTTTTTGTTTTTTTTTCAAAGAGCTTGTCCTAATGTGTATTATTACTCTGAGCATTTTTCTTAGTTTATCAGTCATTTATATTTCAGTTTCTATAAATTTTCTTTTCATTTATCTTTTTAATTGGATTGACTTTTGTATATTAAGAAAATTATATATGGGGCGGCCTGTTAGCTCATTTGGTTAGAGCGCAGTGCTCATAACATCAAGATTGCTGGTTCGATCCTCACATGGGCCATTGAGCTGCACCCTTCACAATTAGATTGAAATAACTACTTTACTTGGAGCTGATGGGTCCTGGAAAAACACACTGTTCCCCAATTTAAAAAAAGAAAGAAAATTATATACATTGTATATTAAGGAAATTATCTCCTTGTGTGTAGCAAATTATTTTCCTGTTTCTGTTGATTTCTTTAATGGTAGGTTTGTGTGTATGTATATGTGTATACAGGATGTTTTTAACTGATGATTTCTGACCTGGGGGCAGTCAATAAGGAATAAGTAGCCAAGTGGCTTTAAGTCTTCAATAGTAATCAAAAAACCATAGAACAGGAACAATACATTATGAATATGACTTTGAGAAACTTTTTCTTTCCACCATTCAAAATCACATTTATTAAAAGCTTTACATACAGTCAAATTCATCCTTTTTGATGTACAATTCTAGAAGCTTTGACAACATACACTCATGTAACTGTAATAAAGATACAGAAAATTTTCATTAATAAAACAAATTTCTTGTGCTACCATTTTGTAAGTAGTCTCCCATTTTTAACCCCTGGCATCCACTGATTTGTTCTTTTCCTACAGTTCTCTTTTCCAGAATATAATATAAATGGAATCAAACAGTAAGTAGCATTTTGAGTTTGGTTTATTCTTTTACTTAGCAAAATACATTTGAGATTCATTCAAGTTGTTGCATGTATCATAGTTCATCACAGTTTTTATTGCTGAGTAGGATTCCATTGTATGGATATAACCACAGTTGATCTATGCACCAGTTGAGGGTCACCCTCCATTTTTATTTTCCTCTACTGTTAGTGGTCCATAGGTTTAGTAAAGGGTAGAGGTGCGATTTTCTACCCAATAGGAAGAAGTTCCTTCTGAAAATTCCAGGTTAGAAGTATGCCCCTGGGTACCATGTACAAGAGGTTATACCAGGATAATCTACTTCTTGTTCCTTAAGTTATATTTAAAATTGGAGAGTTAATCCTAAGTGAGCAGTATGTCAAAGAAATAGGAGTTTTTCCTGAGTATAGGTATATGATATCCTCAGTAAGACTGACAAATATTCTGGAAGCCATTGTTGGCAGAGTATTTAAAAAAAATTTTTTTTTAAATAAAAAAATACTGAAAATAGTAAAAATCACCTCAAACCACACTACTTAAAAAATTCAATAAAACAAAAGTCCCCTTCCAGCCAATCCAATTCCACCTCTAAAAGGTTTACAATTTGGTATGTTATGTATATTTCCCAGATTTTTCCTAAATTTATTCATATATATATATATATATTCAGATATATATATATATTCAGATATATATATACACACACACACACACACACACACACACACACACCATATATATACAAATGTTTGTTTAAAAAAATGTATTCACATTATACAGTTGACCCTTGAAAAACATG
This sequence comes from Aselliscus stoliczkanus, assembly GCA_033961575.1. Classification (NCBI taxonomy): domain Eukaryota; kingdom Metazoa; phylum Chordata; class Mammalia; order Chiroptera; family Hipposideridae; genus Aselliscus; species Aselliscus stoliczkanus. The sequence continues at coordinate 53,459,931 of CM066737.1, read as the reverse complement.
GGGGTCAGAGGCACTGAATCCCCACTCAGCCAGAAATCCATGTGTAACTTTTGACTCCCCAGATACTTAGTTGTCTCTCAGTATCTGTGGGAGATTGGTTCCAGAACCCATGCAGATACTAAAATCTGGAGATGCTCAAGTCCCTTATATAAAATGGTGTAGATTAAGCATATAGTTGGCCCTCTGCTTCCGCAGACTCCCAACCATGGATTGAAAACAGTACAGGTATTTATTGAAAAAAATCCGTGTACCAGTGGACCTGCATGGTTCCAACCCATGTTGTTCAAAGATCAACAGTACATATTTCTTGTTTTTTTAACTTAATACAAAATCTTGGACACTGTACAGGTCAGAATGTATTCATAGATATACCCCATTGTTTTAATGGCTGTATAGTGTTCCATTAAATGAATGTGCCATAATTTATTCATCCATGCTTACACTGATAGACACTTGGGTTGTATTCAATTTCTTTTTTTTTTTTTTTTTTTACTTTCAGATACAATTCACATACTATAGAATTCACCCACTTAAAGTTTACAGTCAAGGTTTGTAGTATATTCAGTTGTCCAATCATCACCACAATCAATTTTAGAACATTTTCAATCAACCTCTAAAGAAACCTCATACACTTCAGCTATCACGCCCAGCCCTAAGCAACCACTAATCCATTTTTTGTCTCTATATATTTGCCAATTCTGGGCACTTCATATAAATGGAATCACGTAATATATAATCTTTTGTGCCTTATTTTATTTAGTATGTTTTTAGGGTTTTTCCATGTTTTAGCGTACTCATACATCAGAAGTGTTCCTTCTGGGGGTGGCCGGTTAGCTCAGTTGGTTAGAGCACAGTGCTCACAGCACCAAGGTTGCCGGTTTGATCCCCACATAGACAACTGAGCTGCCTCTGAGCTGTGCCCTCCACAACTACTGTAGATTGAAACAACTACTGGACTTGGAGCTGACGGGTCCTGGAAAAACACTGTTACCCCGTTTAAAAAAAAAGTGCTCTTTCCTCTTAGTTTTTGGAAGAGTTTGTGAAGAATTTGTATTACTTCTTTAATGTTTACTAGAATTAATCCAGGAAGCCATTTGAGCCTGGGCTTTTCTTTATGGCTATTTTTTAAAATTACTAATTAACCTCTCATTATAGGTCTTTTCAGATCTTGTTCTTTTCTTTTTCCATTGGTTTCAGTAGTTTGTGTATTTTATTTATTGGTATACAATTGTTCATAGTGTTCTTTCATAATCCTTTTTATTCTTATAAGGTTGGTAGTAATGTTCCCTCCTTCATTTCTGATTCTAGTAATAGGAGTTTTTTTTTTTTTTTCCTTCCTTGTCAATCTAGCAAAAGGATTATCACTTTTGTTGCTCTTTTTATAGAATCAACTTTGGTTTCCTTGAATTTACTATTTCTCTGTTCTCTGTCATTTATTTTTTTAATTTAAAAATGTGCTTCCTTCTGCTTGTTCTAGATATAGTTTGCTGTTTTTTTTTTCTGGTGTCTTAAGGTGTAACGTGAGGTTATTGATATGTGATTTCTTTAAAATGTAGGCATTTGTTCTTATAATTTTCTCTCTAACCATAGATTTAGGTGCATCCCATAATCTTGGTTGTTGTGTCGTTTTCATTAATCTCAAAAGACTTCCTAGTTTCCTGTGATTTCTTCTTTGACCCACTGGTCATTTAAAAATGTGTGTAATTTATAATTGTTAGTTTCCCAACTTTCTGTTGATTTCTAACTTTATTCCATCTGGTCAGAGAACATACTTTACATGGTTTCAGTAAAGTAAAATTTATTGAGGTTTGTTTTATGGTCTATTCTGGACATGTTTCACGTGCACTTGAGAAGAATGTATATCCTGCTCTTGTTGGGTGGTGTTCTATAGATCTCTTTGAGGTCTAGATAATTTAGCATTGTTCAAGTCTTCTAATTCCTTGTTTATATTCTGTCTAGTTGTTCCATCAATTATTGAAAATGGGGCACTGAATCCCCCAACTCTTATTGTACACTTGTACATTTCTCCCTTTATTTAGTTCAGTTTTTGATTCATGTATTTTGGTGCTGTTAGGTGCATATAGGTTTATAAATTTTTATCTTTCTGATGTACTGATTCTTTACCATTACAAGATGTTTCTCTTTATCTCTAGTGACATTCTTGTTTTAAAGTCTATTTTGTCTACAATTAGTATGGTCACTCCAGCTTTCTTATAGTTGCCATTTGCCGGATATTTCTTTCTATCCATTTACCTTTAATTTATTTGTATCTTCAAATTTAAAGTGTGACTCCAATAAATAGCATAGAGGTAAATCTTGTTTTTTTTTCCAGTTTAATAAGCTCTGTCTTTTGATTGCATTGTTTAATCCACTCATATTATTATTATTCAGAGGTGTATTTATGACTGTCATTTTACAGTTTGTCTTCTATATGTCTCAAGTTGTTTTTTGTTTCTCCATTCCTTTTTCATTGCTTTACATTGAAAAATTTCTAATGTAACATTTAAATTTCTTTAATAATATTTCCACTATATATATATTCAGTTATTTCCTTAGTGGTTGCTCTAAGGTTTATCATGCATATCTTAACTGAATTGGCTTCAGATATACACTAACTAAATTCCAATGATATGAAAACCTTATTCCTATTAAACCTATTCCTTTCCCCCACTGCTTTATATTATTGTTATATATTATTTCTACGTTATAAACCCAACAATACATTGTTATATTTATTACTTAATATAATTTTATGTATTTTAAAGAAGCTGAGAGAAGAAAGAAGAGCAAAGCAAGTATATATTTATAGCTTTTTAATATTAACCTTATTCCCCATTTCTTGTTTTCCTGTTTGTTTCAGTGGGTTTCAGTTACCATCTGGAGTCACTTCTTTAGTCCAATACAGTTTTGCTTCCATCCACCTCCTTTGTCCTATTATTGGCAAATATATTACAGTTTAACATTCTAGGCCCAAAAATGAAACTATATACATATTGTTTCATAAAACTGCTTTTAAATCAATTAAGAGAAGGAAAAATGCATTTAGATTCTTTATAATTACTTTTACCTGTGCTATGTTTTTGTATGTGTAGATTCAAATTATTGTCTGAGGTCACTTGCTTTTTACCTGAAGAACAACCTTTAATATTTCCTATAAATCAGGTCTGCCAGCAAAAATTCTTCCAGTTTTTCAATATATGGGAAGTAGTTCATCTTCATTTTTGAAAAACAGATTAATTGGATGTAGGTGTCTATATTAGCACATTTTTTCTTTGAGCACTTTGAATATGTTATCCTACTGCCGTCTCCATTGTTTCTGATGAAAAGTCAGGTGTTCCTTTTACGGGGGTTCCCTTGAAAGTGATGCTTCATTTGTCTCATGTTGCTTTTAAGATTTCCTCTGTCTTTGGGTTTTAGCATTTTTATTATGAAGTGCCTGCGGATATCTTCTTGCTTATCCTACTTGGGGCTCACTGAGATTCTTGGATGTATAGATAATCTTTCTCATCAAATTTGGGATGTGTACAGCCATTATTTATTGGAATATATATATATATATATATATATATTCATCTTTCTTTTCTTTTCTTCTGGTACATCCATTACAAGTATGTTGGAATACTTAATGGTCCTATATTTTGTTCAATTTCCTTCATTCTTCTTTTTCTTTCTGTTTTTCAGCCTGGATAATATCATCTCATTTAATCTTCACAACTCAGTGAGGTAAGTAGTATTATTATCCTCATTTTATAGATGAGAAAACTTAGGCTCAGATTAAGTAACTTCCCAAGGTCATGGAGTAGTCAGTGTAGCTGTGAAGTTCAAACACAGGTGTGACTCCAAAGTTTGTACTACTTCCTCTATGCCATATTGTCTTCCTATTCTCTAGCAACCATAAACAACTGGGAGACTTGGGACTGGCTGCCTCTCTTCTAGATAACTCTTTCTTCCCATTCCCCTTTAATAATTTTTGCTAGTATGTTCCTCTTCTAAAATCCATATACCTAATACCTAACAGATGCTTATGTAATGTTTATTGCTTTGAATTCAATTACTCAATGGTAGCTAGCTTAAATGACCATGAGAACATCAATATTTAGATCTAAATGCTTTCATTAGAAAAATATATGGCTTTTTGAAGACACTGATAACAGGGAAGAATTCCTCAAATATGTTGTACTGCCTTATGAAACTACCTACTGTTACTGCTGACAGTTCTCATTTAAAGCATTTGTTGATGTTTAGGCCTGGGGGTTCCTGGTCTTTGATTTACTAGGTGAATAAAATTAGGGACAAATGGACTCTAAAAAATAAATATTTTAACACTTAATTAGTTTTTTTAGTTATCTATATAGGAGGCAGTCTTGGAAAGAATGTTATCTCTAGGGACAAATGTTTAATACCCTAGATAAGTTATAATGATTAAAAAAATCCTTGGAAATATTCAGTTGTAATTTGTCCTGAGAAAATTATGCTTTTTGTACGCTACCCTTCAGGCTCAGCATATTATTTGTCCTATGTCATCTTTGATTTTAGAAAATGTTTTCTACAATTGTTTCCAAAAACTGAAAGGGAATATCTTAATTAGATTTTTCTCTCCCTCAGTTTCTCTTCTTCAATTCTAAATAAATTGCTGTCTATAAGGAATTCCCAGATCCAAGATTCTAATGCAAGAAAAACCTCCCAGGACTCTAATCTATATATCTTCTAGCTACCACTGATTTCTGTAGTGCTTTCTGTAGCAGATGATATCAGAGATGCAGCCTGGAGATCTGACCGTTGCTTTTTTTTCTTCCCAAATTCAATCACCAATATTTTCCCATGTAGTTTATATCCATTTACTAGATGCAATGCTTGCCATGCTATCTCCTTATCTAAAAGAGAAGGAAAATAAACATCAATTTACACAGGACTTAATAATTCAATTCTATTCTAAGTTTAATTTATGTTGTTTTTCCTTGGAGTTAAATGTAAGCTGCAAGATCATGTATTTATTCGATTTTATTACCTTTACCATAATCTCAAATTTGTGTAATTCAGCAAGATTGAACTAATGGCTAAGAATAATGACAATAAAAACTTAAAATGGATGTTTGAGAGTGCCTCCTAATTCAAAAATATAGGTAAAGAAACAAGAATATAGACTGTGTGTTAAAGAAGGCTAAGCTATAACCAATAATACATATTCCTCTATCTTAGATAACAGATTACAGATATTGTGAGAATGAAATCATTTTCAAAATGGGCAACACAAATAAATTATCTTGGCCTTAAGAACATTTTGCTACTTTTTTCTTTTGAAGGGAAAGTCATTGTGGAGGGCCCTCATTGGGATACATAAGTTTAATATTCTTGTAGGCATATGGAAACTTGCGGTGTGCAAGTATATAGTGTACAGCAGTAGTACTCAACTTATGGGTGTCAGAGCCTTGGGAAATCAGAAAGGAGTGGAAGCATTGCCCAGAGTCTGTGAAGTCATAAGTATACAAGTGATGTCTTTAGACTGAACCAATTTATATCACACATATGTATATACTACAAATTTTCATATGTGGATAGCTGCTATTACGATTAGTAAAACAACTGTCCATTTAAAGTATTTAGTGTAAAAATCATTTATGTATTTATTTATTTATTTATTTACTATTATTATTATTATTTTTTTTAGCTGAGCCATCCTGCTACCTGTTCGCAGCTCAGCAGCTGCTCAGCTCAGGCTGGGCATCGAACTGCTGTTGCTCAGAGCTCAGCTCGCACTCTTGAGCGAGCTCTTTACCAACTGAGCCACTCGGCCGGCCCTTGAAACATCTTTTTATTTTATATATTTTTTCAAATAATGGATATTAGGTGGGGAGGGGGTCTATGAAATATTTTTTAAGTTTAAAAAGGGTCTTCACACTTGAAAAGACTGAAGACCACTAGTGCAGATGATCTGCAAATCTATAATAAGATAGGAAAGACGGTATAAGACTGTATGAAGAGTGGAGTTTGGCACTGCTCATGTATAAAAGCTCTTGCCTATACATAGATTACTAGGCTGTTTATAAATGATGATACTTTAGGGATAATGAAATGTACAGCACCTACCAAGCCTCCACCAAAAAGAAAAAGAAGAAGATAGTCTGGTCTGCCACAGAAACTGAAACTCCTATATTATTGCTCCCTTTGGATTAGGATAATGAAATCATCTATTATGATACAAACAATAGTTAAAAGAATATATCATCATCCAGTAGTTAATTATTAATTACTAGTGAATTAGCATATTAGCTTGCAGCTCTTAGTCCTAAAGGAATAGGGCATAAGGCAAGTATAAGTGTTCTGATCAGAATACCAATATAGCAATAATATAACATGGAATACAAGTATTATTGTGAGCAAGGGGAAAGCAAATTTTGATAAAGTAAGAAGAAAGTGCCAAGATTTTAGAAAATTGAGGACAATGGGCTAAGGTGGTCATACATAGTCAGTGGAGGAGAGAAAAAAACAGAAGGGATGATAGAGAAATACTAAAAGCATATTTTGCTTACTTCCCCTCCTCTTGTTCAAGCATATGCTTCTCATGTGCTATAGAGAAATCAAAGTACTATATCTAAATTAGAGAGGGTATAAGTAGTCTCTAATGCTAATGCTACAACTGGGTAATTATACAGATGAAGCTACTTACTGGGGAAGGTGATGAAAGCCTGCCCCTTCATTCGTCCAGTCATCATTCGGAATTGAATTGGAGGTCCCTTTTTCTCCTGGAACCGAGCGAACAATGAGACAAGATCTCTTTCCGTCACTTGAGGGCTAAGGTTCTTCAAGTATAACACCTAATATAAACCAAGGATCAACAGAAATATCACATGAGGGAAGTAAGGCAACTATTTCATAGTAGTTAGAATTAGTTTCAGATAAAGATGGTAGATTGAACATGTATATCTAATTTCATTCCCTCCAAATTATGCTCAAAAACTGTACAGATTTTTTTTTTAACAAATCCACAAGGTCAGGAAGAACAAGGAAAATAAGCAATAGCAACAAAATTCTGGAAGCTGGAAAATAATTGGACGAGTATACTCAAGAAAGCTGACTCTTAAACCAGTAGTGGAGAAGGCCAGGAACCAATCCAATTTACATTAAGAATCCTAAAATAGTTCAGGAATTGATAGCCTCAGGTATCTCTGGAAATGGGTGTAAAGGGATGGAGTTAAGATAAGGTAGGTAAGGGCCTGCCGTGTGCCTCAGTTGGTTAAGAGCTCGCTCAAGAGTGAGAGCTCTGAGCAACAGCAGTTCGATGCCTGACCCAAGCTGAGCTGCTGCTGAACTGCCAACAGGTGGCAGGATGGCTCAGCTAAAAAAAAAAAATAAGGTAGGTAAGTTGAAAGCTGTTTATAAACCAACAAGACCTTAAAATATCCTCCCCTACAATATTCTACTGGGTAAAAGCCACTCCCAGTCCTGGAATACTGGAGGTTCATTCTCTGAATATAAGGAATGTCAGACACAGTTGAAGGTGTGAATACTGTTTCTGAAAGCAACAAGATTAAGATAAATAATGCATACTGAATACTGAGGACATCCCAGACATTTTTCCCCATTTGGCTCCTACGGTGCTGGTGGTACCCCCCAAATAAGAGTTTGTGAGTGATTTCTCTGAAGAACCTGATTAGCCTCAGGAGGAAAGATCTAAAAATACTGATTTGGGATGCAGAATTTCTCCAACAAATCGACCAGCCAGATGACTTTAAAGTGAAGCTCAAAGTCAACAAGGACCACTCATGTACTCAATCCTTCCAATATGTTTTTGGTCCCTACTCATAAATAAGAGCATGGATTATCAGGCATCTGAGGAAAGCCTTTAATGTGAAAGACAGAGAACAGAAAACACAGAAATAAAAGCAAACAGCAGAAAACAGAGACCATGCAAGGAGAAAAAAAGCCTTTAAAACCATCACAAATACCCTTACAGAAATAAGAGGTAATATTCTATTAGAACAAGGTGCTGGTTTAAAAAAAGAAAATTTAAGGGGGCCAGCCGAGTGGCTCATTTGGTTAAGAGTACGAGCTCTGAGCAACAGGATCACCAGTTCAATTCCCACATGGGCCAGTGAACTGCGCCCAAAGTGAGCTGCCCTGAGCTGCCAACAGGTGGCAGGATGGCTCAGCTGGTGAGAGCATGTGCTCCTATCAAGGTTGCCTGTTGGACTCCTGCATGAGATCGTGGGCTATGCCCACCTGCAACTAAGATTGAACATGGCAACTTGGGCTGAGCTAGCTGTGCCCTCCACCACTAAGACTGAAAGACAACAACTGGGTTGTTCTCCTTCCCCAATTCCCCAACACTGTTACCCTTCCCTAATTCCCCAATAAGATTCTTTAAAAAAGGAAAGAAAAGAAAATGAAAATTTAAAAAGGAGCTCTTAAATGTGATTGAATTTAAGTTCTAATCTTAAAATAGACTGTTATAACTCTAAAATGTTTTAAGTCAAGCCCCATTGTAACCATAAAAAAATACCTATAGAAGATACAGAGAAGAAAAAGCACATCACTAGGGGAAAAAAATATCAATAAAACACAAAGGTAGATATTAAGAGAGAAAAAGAGGGACAAAAGAACTACAAGGCAGAAACCTAATAAGTTGCAATAATAAGCCCTTCCCTATCAATCATTACTTTACATGTAAATGGATTAAAATCCCTAATCAAGGACATACAGTGGCTGAATGAATGAAAAACAAGATTTAATATATGCTAACTCCAAAAAAATCATTTTATACTTAAGGCCACACATAGGCTGAAAACTGAAGGATAGAAAAAGATATCCAGGGCCAGCCGAGTGGCGCATTGGTTAGGCGCTGGTTTTGGGATGCCAGCGGCCCCGGTTCAGATCCTACATGAGGGCCAGTGACACTGCCCTCTACAGCTAACAACAGCTTCACCTGGAGCTGGGCTGTGCGAGCCCCGGTGATGGTGTGGGCTGCAGCCCCTGCTGCAGTGGGCTGCCATAGGCTGCAGTGAGTGGCCCGCAGCCAGCGTGAGCAGCGGGCAGCCAAGCGTGAGCTGCCAATAGCTGCGATGAGCGACATCCAGAGGCCAGCGACCGATCTGCCTCATCCGGGAAGAGCGCAATGACGATACCAACAGTGAAGCAACATCCTCCGCAACTAGACTGAAGAACAAAAAGACAGCAACTTGTCTGTTCCCCTTCCCCGATTCCCCAACGCTGTTCCCCTCCACCAATTCCCCAATAAAATCTTAAAAAAAAAAAAAAAAAGAAAAAGATATCCATGCAAATGGTAACCAAAAGAGAGCAGGGGTATCAGACAAAATAGATTTTAAGTCAAAAACTGTCACAGGCGACAAAAAAAGATATTACACAATGATAAAAGGGTCAAATCACCAGGAAGATACAGCAACTATAATTATATGTGCATTCAACATCAGATCACATGAAGCAACCATTGAGAGAACTGAAGGGAGAAATAGTACCACGATAATACTAGGAGATTTCAATACCTTGCTTCTGATAACAGAAGGAAAAATAGAAATTTCACAAATATGTACAAAGTAAGCAGCACACTCTTGATCAACCAATGGGTCAAAGAAAGAATCAAAAGGGAAATTAGAAAATACCTTGAGACAAAACTAAATCCACAACATACCAAAATTTATGGGACAGAGCAAGAGCAGTACTAAAAGGGAGGTTTATAGCAATGAATGCTTACATTAAAAAAGAAGATCTCAAACAAACAACTTTACACCTAAAGGAATTAGAAAAAGAAAAACTAAGCCCAAAGTTAGCAGAAGAAAAGAAATAATAAAGATTAGAGCAGAAATAAACAAAAGAGAGATTACAGAAACATTTAAATATCAACTGAACTAAGAGCTGTTTTTTTTAAAGATCAACAAAATTGATTACGTTTAGCTAGATTAAGAATAAAAGAGAGAAGGCTCAAATAAAATCCCAAGTGAAAGAGAAGACATTACAACTGATGCCACAGAAATAAAAATAATTATACGAGACTACTATAAACAATTTGGTACCAACAAAGTGGTTAACCTAGAAGAAAATGAAAAATTCCTGGAAAGATACAATCTACACTAAGACTAAATCATGTAGAAATAGAAAATATGAACAGATTTATAACTAATTATGAGATTCAATCAATAATCAAAAATCTCTCAACAAAGAAAATCCCAGGACCAGATGGCTTCATGTGTGAATTCTACCAAACATTTAAAGAATTAATGGAAATCTTCCTCAAATTCTTACAAAATATTGAAGAGGAGGGAATACTCCCAAACTAATTTTATGATGCCAGCATTACCCTGATACCAAAAGCAGAAAAAGATATTACAAGAAAAGAAAACTACAGCCCAAAATAACTGAAGAATATACACGCAAAAATCCTCAAAAGAAAACTAGTAAACTGAATTTAAAAGCACATGAAGAGGGATGTACACCATAATCAAGTGGTACTTATTCCTGGGACATACAGATGATTCAACATGTGAAACTCAATCAGTGTGACACACCACATTAACAGAATGACGGATAAAAATCACATGATCATATCAATAGACGCAGAAAACCATCTGACAAAATCCAATATCTTTTCATGATAAAAATGCTCAACAAATTAGTAATAAGAGTTTACCTGAACATTATAAAAGCCATACATGAAAAGCCCACAGCTAACTTCAAACTCAACAGTAAAAAAAATTAAAGCTTTTTCTCTAAGATCAGGAATAAGGCAAGGATGGCCACTCTTTTCACTTATATTCAATATAGTACTAGAAATCCTAGAGAGGAATTAGGCAAGAAAAATAAAAGGCACCCAGATTGGAAAGGAAGAAGTAAAATTATCTGTTTATATATGACATAATCCTATGTGTAGAAACCCTAAAGACTTCACAATAAAACTGTTAAAACTAATAAACAAATTCAATAAAGTAGCAGGATACAAAATCAACATTCAAGAAAACAATCACATTTACAATAGCATCAAATAGAATAATATACTTAGAAATAAACTTAACCAAGGAGTTAAAAGATTTGTACACAGAAAACTATAAAACACTACTGAAAAAAATTGAAAAAAGCAAAAATAAATGGAGGAAAGATATTCTGTATTCATGTATTGGAAGTATTAAGATTGTCAAAATGTCCATACTACACAAAGTGATCTACAGATTTAATGCAATTCTTATCAAAGTCTGAATGACAATTTATATGAAAAAAGAAACTGTAAAATTCATATACAACCACAAGAGACCCCAAACAGACAAAGCAATCTTAAGGAAGAAAAATAAATCAGGAGGCATGACATTTCCTGATTTCAAACTATAGTTATCAAAAAAAAAAAAAATGTAAGGGCCGGCCGAGTGGCACGGTGGTTAAGAGCTGGCTTGGGAAGCCGGTAGCCCTGGTTTGGGTCCCACATATGAGGGCCAGTGACAATGCCCTCAAACAAACAAACAAACAAACAAACAAACAAACAAACAAACAAAACAAACTACAGTTATCAAAGCAGTATGGTACTGGTATAAAAAGGACATATTGACCAGCGGAACAGAATAGACAGCCCAGATATAAACAACACACTTATAGCAAACTGATCTTCAACAAGAGGTCAAGAATACACAATGGGGAAAAGATAGTCTCTTCAATAAATGGTGTTGGAAAAACTGGATATCTAGTGCAAAAGAATGAAATTGGACGCTTATCTTACACCATACACAAAAATCGAATCAAAATGGATTAAAGACTTAAAAAATAAAACATGAAACTCTAAAACTCCCAGAAGAAAACATAGGGAGAAAAGTTTCTTGACATTGACCTTGGCAATGATTTCTTGGATATGACAAAAAAAGCAGCAGTGATGAAAGCAAAAATAGGCAAGTGGGATTATATCAACTAAAGTCCTGCAGCAAAGGAAACAACCAGCAAAGTGAAATGGCAACCTATGGAATGGGTGAAACATATGCAAATCATCTATTTGATAAAGGATTTATATCTAAAATACATAAGGAAATAAATCCCTCCCCTACCCCCAAATAACACAATTTAAATTTTGGGCAAAAGACCTGAATAGATATTTCTTCAAAAAAAGACATACAAGGCTGGCTGAGTGGTGCATTGGTTAAGAGCTGGTTTGGGATGCCAGTGGCCCCAGTTCGGATCCCCCGTGTGAGGGCCAGTGACGCTGCCCTCTACAGCTAACAACAGCTCCACCTGGAGCTGGGCTGCGAGCCCCAGCGACGGTGTAGGCTGCAGCCCCTGCTGCAGTGGGCTGCCACTGGCTGCAGTAAGTGGCCGGCAGCCAGCATGAGCTGCCAATAGCCGTGGTGAGTGACCACCCAGAGGCCGGTGACTAATCTGCCTCACCCGGGAGGAGCGCAATGATAATACCAACATGGGCCAGTGAAGCAACGTCCTTTACAACCAGACTGAAGAACAAAAAGACAGCAACTTGTCTGTTCCCCTTCTTGATTCCCCAACGCTGTTCCCCTCCTCCAATTCCCCAATAAAATCTTTAAAAAAAAAAAGACATACAAATTTCCAACAGGTATATGAAAAGATCACTGACATCACTAATCATCAGAGAAATGCAAATCAAAACCTCAATGGAATATCACCTCATGCCTGTTAGAATGTCCATTATATAAAAAAGGTGTCAGGGGCCGGCCGAATGGCGCAGTGGTTAAGCACTTGCTTGGGAGGCCAGTGGCCCCGGTTCCGGTCCCACATGTGAGGGTCAGTGACACTGCCCTCAAAAAAAAAAAAAGGTGTTAGTGAGGATGTGGAGCATTTTTAACCCTTGTACACTGTTGGTGGGAATGTAAATTGGTACAACCACTATGGAAAACAGTATGGAGGTTCCTCAAAAAATTAAAACTAGAACTACCTTATAATCCATTAATCCCACTTCTGGGATTATAGCCAAAAGAACTGTAATCAAGATCTGCAAGAAATATCTGCATTCCTTTGTTCACTGCAGCATTATTTACAATAGCAAAGACATGGAAACAACCTAAATGTCCATTGACAGATGAATGGATAAAAAAAAATGTGGTGTATACATACAATGGAATATTGTTCAGCCTTCAAAAAGAAAGAAGTCTTGACATCTGCTACAACACAGATGAACTCGGAAGGCATGCTACGGGAAATAAACCAGACATAGAAGAACAGAAACTACATGATCCCACTTAAATCTAGAATCTAAAATAGTCAAATTCATAGATGTAGAGAGTAGAATCAAATTTGTCAGGGATTGGGATGATCAGAAATGTATTCATCAGGGGGTAGATGGCTTCACTTACAAAAGATGAATAAGTCCTACAGAGCTACAATACAACATAATGCATATAGTTAATAATACTGTATTGGATACTCAAAATTTTGTTAAGAAGGTAGATCTTACATTAAATGTTCTTATTAAAAGAAAAAAGAGAGAGGGAGGAAATTTCTGCAGGTGATGGTTAAGTTTAGGGCACCGTATACAGTGACAGTTTCACAGTGTATATCTTCAAACTCATGACGATGCACACATTAAATATGTACAGCTTTTTGTATGTCAATAATACATCAATTTATAAAAAGTAACCAAAGAGGTGAAGGACAAGTACACTAAAAATCACAAAATATTGCTCAAAGAAATTAAAGAGAGAAACAAATGCAAAGATATTTTAGGTTCATGGACTGGAATACAATATTATTAAAATGTCCATATGACCCAAAATGATCTACAGATTTAAAGCAATTCCTATCAAAATCCGAACAGTATTTTTTTTTTGAGGGCAGTGTCACTGGCCCTCATATGTAGGACCCGAACAAGGGCCGCTGGCTTCCCAAGCCAGCATTTAACCACCACGCCATTCGACCGGCCCCGAACAGTATTTTTAAAGAAATAGAAAAAAAAATCATAAAATTCATACAGAAACCCCCAAATAGACAAAGCAATCTTGAGAAATGAGAACAAAACTGGAGGCCTCACACTTCTTAATTTCAGAAGCTATTACAAATCTACAGTAATCAGAACAGTATGATACTGGCATAAAGACAGACATATAGACCAATGGAACAGACTAGAGAGCCCAGAAATAAACCCACACATATACAGTTAACTGATTGACAAGGGAGGCTACACAATGGGGAAAGCATAGCCCCTTCAACAAACAGTATTGGGGAAACAGTATCCATAAGCAGAATAAAACTGGACTCTTATTTTATATCATACACAAAAATCAACTCAAAATGGATTAAAAACTAAAACACAGGCTGGCAGAGTGGCACATTGGTTAAGAGCTGGCTTGGAACGCCAGCAGCCCCGGTTTGGATCCCACAAATGAGGGCCAGTGACACTGCCCTCTACAGCTAAGATGGTGAACAACAGCTCCATCTGGAGCTGGGCTGCTGTGAGTCCCCAGGGACAGCATAGCTGCAGCCCCTGCTGCAGTGGGCTGCCATAGGCTATAGTGAGTGGCCGGCAGCCAAAGTGAGCAGCTGGCAGCCGGTGTGAGCTGCCAAGAGCTGCTGTGAGCGGCTGCCCAGAGGCCGGCGACTGATCTGCCTCATCCGGAAGAGCGCAATGATCACAATACCAACATGGGCCAGTGAAGCAATGTCCTCCACAACTAGACTGAAGAACAAAAGGACAGCAACTTGTCTGTTTCCCTTCTCCAATTCTCCAATGCTGTTTCCCTCCCCCAATTCCTCAATTTAAAAAAAAATCTTTAAATAAAACTTAAACACAAAACTAAAAGTCTAAAACTCCCAGAAGAAAACACAGGGGAAAAGCTTCATGACACTGGCCTTGACAATGACCTCTTGGGTATTACATCAGAAGCACAGGCAACAAAAGCAAAAATAAAGTAGAAGTATATAAACTAAAATGCTTCTGCACAGCAAAGGAAAAGCTCAGCAAAGTGAAAAGGCAACCTACAAAATGGGAGAAAATATTTGGAAATCATATATCTGATCAAACAGTAATATCCAAAATATATAAGGAACTCCAGCTCAATAGCAAAAAAGACAAATATCCCTATTTTAACAACGGGCACAAGCTGGGCCGGCCGAGTGGCACATTGGTTAAGAGCTGGTTTGGGAAGCTAGGGGCCCTGGTTCGGGTCCCACATATGAGGGCCAGTGACACTGCCCTCAAAAAAAAAATGGGCACAAGCTGTAAATAGACATTTCCTCAAAGAACACATACAGAAAATAAGTGCAGATGAGGATGTGGAGCAAAGGGAACCCTTATGCACTGCTGATGGGATTGCAAAATGGTGCAGCCACTGTGGAAAACGGTATGGAGGGTCCTCAAAAAATTAAAAACAGAACTACCTGAAGACCCTGCAATCCGACTTCTTGGTATTTATCCAAAAGAATTAAAATCAGGATCTCAAAGAGATATCTGAACTCACATGTTCACAATAGTGAAGAGATGGAAACTACACAGATGAATGGATAAAGAAAATGCAGTATAACATGCAATGGAATATTATTCAGCCAGAAAAAGGAAATCCTGCCATATGCTATAACATGGGTGAACCTTGAGGGTATTATGCTAAGTGAAATAAGCCAGTCACAGATGGACAAAAACTGCACCATTTCACTTATATGTAGTATCCACAGTAGTCAAACTCATGGAAGCAGAAACTAGAACAGTGGTTGCCAGAGGCTGGGGGAGTGGAAATGGGGAGTTGCTGTTCAATAGGTATAAAGTTCAGTCACACAAGATGAAAAGGTTCTAGAGATCTGCTATACAATGTATGCCTATAGTTACCAATACTGTGATGAATACCAATACTCAGGTTATGTATATTACTATAATAAAATACATGAGGAGAAAAAAGATCTCTATAAATTCAGGAGCATGAGTTATATCCTTTAATATCATAAAGAAACTTGAGATGAATTCAGACAGTAACAGCAAAAGCAAAGAGCTAGAAAAGAGCCCATTTAAATGACTTAACTGCTACAGCATATGAATAAATATATTAAACATTGTGGTAAGCAGTAGGTTATTTATGTTTCACAGTGTTTAAAAGCTGAACATTCACATATTTAGCATTTAACTATACTTTTATCTTAAAGGCCAGGTTACAGAATAACTGACTTGTGATTCACTTAAGTAATTTCAGGTGATCTAGAGTTTTGGCTCTGAAATACTCATGAAGGCGTCATGAAATTAAAATACCATAGAAAGGGGTATGTGAAACATACGGCAAGGTTCTCACCAAGTAGGAAAGATCCATACTAAGGTTATTCCTTTTGATATGAACATTTAAAAAAAATTCAAGAGGATTTCTGGTCGAGGTGGCTGGGTCACTTCTTGCTTGGATGTCTCTTCTCTGCTCCAAAAAAACCATACATAGATATATACATATGTACACACACATGAGTACATTATGTATGTATGTATCCACAACATACATATATATTCATACATGTACATACCGGGGGTGTCAAAAAATGTATACATGTGGACTCTTTGGTCAACATTGTTCAAGCAGTAGTGCACCATAATCGGAAGTGTCTGGACGCTGATGGTAACCACTTTGAGCACTTCTTGTAATTGCTGAAGTCAAACATGACTTGTATTCATCTTTTGTTATCACTATATACTGAGTATTACAATTTTAATAGTTTTCCTTTCTTAAAACATGTATACATTTTTTGCCACCCTCTGTATATAAAAAGATACACACAAAGATACAGGTAGGTGTGAAAACAAGACATACATTTCTGTGAAATAGAAAAACAGAAAATCCAAGTGATAATAGAGGATGAAGCTCTTCCTGGTATCCCTCTGTAACACATATGATTGTTTTGCAATTTTTAACTTTAAATAAATGGCATCATACTGTATGCATTCTTCTTCAGCTACCTGTCTGAATTTTTAAAAAATACTTTTTTAGAACAGAAAACCTTACAGATTTACAGAAAATCTGAGAAGGTGGTACAAAGAGCTCTCATATACCCCACAACAGTCTCCTCTATTACCATTTTACATGCCTATGGTACCTTTGTTAAAAAGATGAAAGAAGATTGATACATTATTCTTAACTAAAGTCCATCGCTTCTTTCGATTTCCTGAGTTTTTCCATAATGTCCTTTTCTTTTCCAGGATCCCATCCAGGATACTGTAGTACATTTAGTCATGTGTCTTTAGGCTCCTCTTGGCTGTGGCCATTTCTCAGACTTTCTTTTTTTGGAATGATCTTCAGTTTTGAGGAGTACTGATTAGGCATTCTGCAGGGTGCTTCACTACTAGAATTTTTCTGGTGTTTTTCTCATGGTTAGATTGGGGTCATGGATTATTGGAAGATCACAGACGAAAAGTACAATTTAGATCACATTGTACCAAGCACACCTACCATCGACGTGACTCATGACTGTTGATGTTGGCCTTGAGCATCTGGCTGAGGCACTATTAGGTTTCTACACTATAATGTTAGTTGTGTTTTCCTCTTTCCATACTGTACTCTTTGGAAAGAAGTCATTGTAAGTAGCTGAAAACTAAGGAGTGGGGAGCTAAGTTCCCCATTCTTGAGGTGGAGCATCTCCATAAATTATTTAGAATTCATCTGCATGGGAGATTTGTCTCCTCTCCCACTTATCAATTTACTGAATTGTCTTATTTATCATCAGTATGGACTCAGATATGTCTTCTACACTTCAGGTTACATTTTCCAACATTACTTAGTTTGTTATATAAATTGTTCCAGCTTTGGTCATTGGAAACTCTTTCAGTTGGCTCCTGTGCTCCTTCGACATACCCCTTACAATGTTTTTATGTTGTTGCTTTTAGCACTTCATATTTTCTGGCACTACAAAATGCTCAAGGCTCGTCATGTATATTTCTTGCTCCAGTACTAGAATCTGCCATTTCTCTATGGAGCTTGTGTTCCTTTTATTAGAGAATTGTATGAGAAACTAAGATCAGCGTGCTGGACATGATAGTTGCTACTGGAATGTCATTCCATTTAGACCTTCTGAGCTGACAGAGAATAAAAGTATGTTTAACACTAACCTGTATATATACACATATCTATAAATATTTCTATATATAATCATCTACACATTAAGTTAAACATGAGTTGATACTGATGTCTCTAACTCTAAACCATTGCCACATGGATCATTCTAACTTCTTCCTTTTGCTTATCTATAAATTCCAACAGTGGGATTTACTTAATTACTCCATTTCATTATACTTGTATATCAATATCAGAATTGTTAACCAGTACCCCCATGGGACACAGTCTTATCAGCTAGGGTACAGTGATTGCGTGTAGTTATGTTTGCCTCTCTGTTGCCTCCACACTCCCCACATTTCCAAAGATACTTAGGTCAACACCTTTTACCCAACTTGCATTGAGGTGGCTACATTTATTTATAACACAGTTGGATTCTCGAGTCAGTCTGCATTCTCTAAGGTTCGCCCATCTCCTAAATGATTTTTTAGTATTTGTATACATTAATGGTCACTCTTCATGCTGTACAGTTTTATGGGTTTTGAAAAATGCATGTCTTGCACTATTACAGTGTCATACAGAATAATGGTACTGCCCTAAAAATCCCTTGTGCTTCACCTCTTCCTCTCTTCCCCACTCCCCCCAAACTCCCGGCAACCACTGATCATTTACTCTTGCTGTAGTTTTGTGTTTTCCAAATGTCACATAACTGGAATCATATGCAGTCTTTTCATATTGGCTTCTTTCACATATCAATATGTATTTATAGTCCCTCTATGTCTTTTTGTAATTTCTTTTTTTATTGCTGAATTATATTCCACTGTATAGATGTAGCACAAGTGAATTATCTGTTTATCTATAGATGAACATCTTGATTGCAAGTTTTTGGCCATTATGAATAAAACTGCTATGAGCATTTACATGCTGGTTTTTGTATGAATATAGGTTTTCAAATCAATTTGGAGTAAATAACTAGAAGCACAATTACTGGATCTTGGGGTAAAACCATGTTTAATTTTGTAAGAGACTGTCAAACTATCTTGGGAAGAGGTTGTAGCATTTTGTAGTCTCACTATCAATGAAAAAGAGTTCCTGCTGCTAAGAATTGTCAATAGCATTTGGTACTGTGAATTTTATTAGGAATTTTAGCCATTCTAATAGGTGTACAATGGCATCTCATTATTGTTTTATTTTGCAATTCCCTGATGACAAATGATGATGAGCTCCTTTTTTTTTCTAGATTTTTTTTTAAAAATTGGGGAATTGGGGGAGGGGAACAGCATTGGGGAATCGGGGATTTGAGAAAAGGGAACAGACAAGTTGCTGTCCTTTTTTTGTTCTTCAGTCTAGTTGTGGAGGATGTTGCTTCACTGGCCCATGTTGGTATTATCATTGCACTCTTCCAAGGTGAGGCAGATCGGTCACTGACCTCTGGACGGCCGCTCATGGCAGCTCTTCGCAGCTCATGCTGGCTGCCGGCCACTCACTGTAGCCTATGGCAGCCCACTGCATCAGGGGCTGCAGCTAGCTGTCACTGGTGACTCACAGCAGCCCAGCTCCAGGTGGAGCTGTTGTTCACCATCTTAGCTATAGAAGTCAGTGTCACTGGCCCTCATATGTGGGCTCTGACCTGGGGCCCTGCTGCTCAGAGCTGGCGTCCCAAGCCAACGCTGAACTCTGCTGGCCCAATGAGCTCCTTTTCATATGCTTGACACATATATAATTTCTTTGGTGGGATGTCTGTTTTTTTTGTTTGTTTTTTCTTTGCCCAATTTTTAATTGAGCAGTTTTTTTCCCTACTATTGAGTTTTAAAAGTTCTTTCTATATTTTGGATAAAAGTTCTTTATTAGACATGTGTCTTGCAAATGTTTTCTTCTGGTCTGTGGCCTTTTTTTGGTGTTTTTTTTTTTTTCTCTTAAAAGTATCTTTCACATAGCATGAGTTTATAATTTTAACAAAGTCTGATTATTTTTTTCTATCATAAACCAGGCTTTTGCTGTTGTATCTATAAATGCATGACAAAACACAAAGTCACTTAGATTTCCTCTTGTTTTCTTTCAGAAATTTTATGGTTTTTTGTTTTATATTTAGATCTATAATCCATTTTGAGTTAATTTTTTCTGGAGAATGTAAAATCTGTAGCTATATTCATTTATTTTTGGATGTGGATATCCAGTTATTCCAGCACAATTTGATGAAAAGACTATCCTTTGTCCATTGAATTGCCTTTGCTCCCTTGTCAAAAATCAGTTCACTATATTTGTGTGAGTCTATTTCTGGAGTCTATATTTTGCATAGTTGATCAATGTGTCTTTTTTTTTCCCCCACCAACACCAAACTATTTGATTATAGAAAATCTTGAAGCTGAGTAGTGTCAGTCCTCCGGCTTTCTTTTTCTCCTTCTTCAGTACTGTGTTAGATATTCTGAATCTTTTGTCTTTCCATAGCCAGCAAAACCTTGTATTGCGAGCAACTTGTTCTGCAAGTGTTCCACAAGACGAGCAAACATTTCTAGTAAATTATAACTTGATAAATGAGCGGTGTCTTGCAATATGAGTAGTACATGATGCCGAATATCACATGATCACAACTGAGCCAATGGTTTTTCTCTCTTTCTTGCTGTGGGATTGTGGGTGATTGTCTCCCATGCTCAGAGGTTATGAAGATCTCGTCTGCAGAGGAAAAAGAGGAGAAAAAAGCGGAGGAATCCCTCACTTCACATGAGATTAGGGAGATGTTTAAAATGTGGGAAACAGTGCAAAATTTTGTAGGAATGCACGACCTGAATAAGGCGGCAGCAGTGAGAACGATGAATCTGTTTAATGGCAATGCAATGACACATTTCCACAAAATCTTCAAAAGGAAGCAAAAGCAAGTGTCATTGGATAGGTTTCTTGTTAAAGTTGCACGAATAGAAAAAGATTCCATTGAGTCAATAGATAGCAGTGATTCTGTTAGTGATAGTGCAAGTCATCCAACACAATAACCCTCCTCTCTCTCGTCTCCCTCACACCAGCCACGAAGGTTTTCAAAGGTAAGTGCAGGTTAATTTGTTTATTTTCTTTATATTTTGTATTTTCTTTATTATTTTGTATTATATTACAAAAACAGTATCGTAATCATTTTTTTTTTAATTTTATTTAATTTTATTTTATTTTTAATTTTTGGGTTGTGGAACAAATCATCTGAGTTTCCAATATTTCTTATGGGGAAATTCGCTTTGATATACAAGTGTTTCGGATTACAAGTATGTTTCCAGAAAAAATTATGCTTGCAAACCAAGGTTTTACTGTAAACTCAGAATCAGTTTGTCTACATCCACAAAATAGCTTGCTGGAATTTTGTTGGGACTGTGCAGAATTTACATACCAATTTGTGAAGAACCGACACTGTCTTCTAATCCCTAAACACAGGACATCTCTGCATTTATTTAGATCTTTAATTTTTCAGCAGGGTTAATATATATTTTCTGCATACAGATCATGTACATATTTTGTTAGATTTATACCTAATTATTTCTCTATTTTGTGGTGCCATTGTAAATAGTGTTTTTTATTTCAACTTCAATTGTTCATTTCTTGGTATACGGGAAAAAAGTTGACTTTTATATATGAACCTTGCATCCTCCAACCTTTAAACTCACTTATTAGTTCCAGGAGTTGTTTTAGGTTGTAGTTGTTGATTGTTTGGGATTTTCTACATAGACCTACATGTCATCTGAACAAAGACATTTTTTTTCCATTCCAATATGTGTGCTTTTTATTTCCTTTTCTTGTTTTTGTTTCACTAGCTAGCATTTCCAGTAAAATACCAAAAAAAAAGTGGGGAGAGTGGATATTCTTACATTGTTTCTGATCAAAGGGAAAAACATCTAGTTTCTTACCACTAAATATGAATTTAGCTGGAGCATTTGTAGATATTCTTTATCAAGTTGAGGTGTGCCACTGTATTCCTCATTTGCTGAGAGTTTTTGTCATTAATGGGTATTAAATTTTGCCAAGTGCTTTTTCTACATCAATTGAAGTAATGATGATTTTTTTCCTTTAGCCCGTTGACGTGGTGGATTATATTAATTGATTTTGAAACTTTGGACCAGCTTTGGATACCTGGAAGAAATCCTATCTGTTCATGATATATAATTCTTTTGATACAGTGTTGGATTTGATTTCCCAATATTTT
The DNA here is from genome assembly GCA_033961575.1 of Aselliscus stoliczkanus. NCBI lineage: Eukaryota > Metazoa > Chordata > Mammalia > Chiroptera > Hipposideridae > Aselliscus > Aselliscus stoliczkanus. The sequence goes on along the minus strand of CM066737.1, from coordinate 53,437,785 downwards.
TATTTTTCAATCAAAATATTTTAATCAAATATTTTTATTTTCTTAATAGTCAAGATTTTTGCATCTATGCTTATGAAAGAGATTGGTTTGTAGTTTTTCTTTATTGAAATGTTTTTATCTGGTTTTGGTGTTAAGCTAAGGCTGGTTCTCATAAAATGAGTAAGAAAGTGTTCGTGTTGCTTCTATTTTCTGGAAAAGATTGTAGAGAATAAGTATCATTTTATATGATTCCATTTTCACCCCACTCTAAGCACAGTTATGCTTCCTATTACAATTTTTAGTGGTTGCCTTAGAGTTTGCAATACACATTCACAACTAATTTAATTCCACTGTCAATTAATCCCGTATCATTTCACAGATAATGTGGAGACCTTATAACTTAGTTATATATACTAAATACTAATTCCCCTTTCTGTCCCTTATAATATTCCTGCCATTCATTTCACTTATCCATACACTAAAAGTATCTAACACATTGCTATTACTTTGAATAGTTTTCTTTTAGATCACTTAAAATAAGAAAATAAAAGATTTTACTTTCACATAGTCCTTCCTCTATGCTCTTCCTTTCTTTATAGAGATCTGATTTTCTAACCAATATTATTCTCCTTTTCTCTGAAGAACTTTTTTTGAAAAAAACATTTCTTGCAAGACAAGTTTACTGGCAACAAATTCCCTCAGTTTTTGTTTGTCTGATAAAAATCTATTTTTCCTTCACTTTGGAAGGATCCTTTTGCTGGACAGAATTCTAGGTAGTTAGGTTTTTTTTCCCCCAATACTTCAAGTATTTCATTCCATTTTCTTCTTGCTTGCATGGTTTCTGATAAGAAATCCAATAAAATTCTTATCTTTGATTCTCTATAGGTAAGGTGTTTTTCTCCAGCTGTTTTCAAGATTTTCTCTTACTCTTCTCAAATGCAGTTTTCTGTGTTTGAACGATATGCTTAGTGTAATTTCTTAGTAGTTATTCTGCTTAGTGTTCTCTTCCCAGACCCTGGATCAGTGATCTGGTATCTGTCATTAATTTTGGAACATTCTCAGCATCCTTGCTTCAAATATTTCTTCTTCTGCTCCTCTCTCTTATCCTTCTGGTATTCCAATAATGTGTATGTTACACCTTTCAAAATTGTCGCATAGTTCTTGGATATTCTGTTCCATTTTTTACAGTCTTTTCTCTCTTTGTATTTCAGTTTGGGATGTTTCTATTGACATGTCTTCAAGCTTATTGATTTTTCTTTGGCTGTATCCCAAGAATTCGATGAGACCCTCGAAGGAATCATTTCTATTAGTGTTTTTAACTTCTAGCATCTACTTTTGATTCTTTCTTAGAGTTTCTATCTCTCTGCTTACATTACCCACCTGTTTTTGCATGTTGTATGTGATTTCTAATAGGTTCTTTAGGATATTGATCAGTTATTTCAAATTATATATATATATATATATATATATATATATATATATATATATATATATATATATCCATTCCAAAATCTGTCATATCTGAGTTTGTTTCTGATGCTTGTTTTGATTCTTGAGACTGTTTTTATTTGTTTTTTAGCATGCCTTATAATTTTTTTTGTTGAAAGCCAGACTTGATGTATAATGTAACAGGAACTGAGGTAAACAAGCCATTAGTGTGAGGTTTTATGTTAATCTGGCCAGGAGTTGGTCTGTGTTTAATGTTTTCTCTAGCTGGAGGTGTCACTGGTTTCCATTTCCTCTGGTTTCCATGTCCTTGTTTTTGTCTCCTGTTTTCTTTGGGTTTCTCTGAAAACTCCTTAAATGGATTCTGAGTCCTGCAGGTTGTTCAGCTGTAATCCAGTTATTATACTGAAGCCCTGATGGTAAGTGTGGGGGAAGGGGAGACATTCTACAATGCTATAATTCTCAGTCTTTCAGTGTACCTGTGTCCCCAGCCTGCAACCTTCACAAGTGTTCCACAGCATTTTTTCTCCTCTCTCAGATGAGACAGCAAGGCTAGAGTGGCCTGAAGTCACACAATTTCCCTTCTCCCACACTGGAGAAGGCTTTGGTAAATTTGTTTCACTTGCTGGATAGCCCTTTGTTAGGTAGAAGCTCTGGGTGTTTTTTAAAGTGATTACCTTTCCCTTCTCCATGCCAGGAACAGGAGATGCTTTTCTTGGCTCTTCAACTTGAGAACCTAGTGGGGTTCCTGGAGATAACAGTCATGAAAATGTGGGTCCCCCATAGATGGCAGTCTCCAAGAGTTTGTCATTCAAACACTAATCTATACTCTGCCTCAAGCAATTTGTCAAAGCTACCAGTTTACGGCTCCAGTGTTTTCCACTCCTAAAAGCAGATCTGGTGTGTGATTTTCTGTAATTGCCTGTCCCTCCAGATTTTGGGGTTGCAGTTTGCTCTGAAACTTCAATTTTCTGATCGGTACAAGAAAAAGTCATTGATTTTTAGTTTGTTGGGCTGTTTTTCTTGTTGTAAGACGGAGTTGTGACTTCCAAACACTTCAAATGTTGGAGTTGAAACCAGAAGTCTGAAACTAGTTTTTTTCATTCAACATTATGTTTGGGAGTTGCATCCAGGTTGATATCAGTAGTTATAGTTTATTCACTTTCTCTACTGTATAGTATTCTATTTTATGAACATACCACACTTTATCCATTCTCTTTCTCATGAACATGTATGTTGTTAACAATGCCACAATGAGCATCCTTATAACATCTTCTAATGTGCATGTGTGAGAGTTCCTCTAGGATAGGTAGGAGTGGGTTTGTTGCCTTTTAGTGTGTGAGCATCTTCCATTCTACTAGATATTGCCACGTCATTCTTGAAAGTGGTTGTACTCATTTATATGCAGCCAGAAGTATATTAGAGTTCTTACTGTTCCATATGTTCACCAATACTTGGCATTGTCAGGCCTTTAAATGTATGCCAACATCCTGGGTATTAAATGGTATCTCACTGTAGTTTTATTTTGCATTTCTCTGATTACTAATGAGACTTCATAAGTTAATTGGCCGTTCATGTTTTCTCCTCTGTGAATTGCCTACTCATATCTTCTGACTATTTTTATTTGATTGTTTGTGCTTTCTTATTGCTTTGCAGGGAAGGATTTCCTTAAAATGACTCAAAAAAGCACAAACCATCAAATAAAATACTGATGCTGTGATTCTATTAAAATGAAAGAATTCTGCTTAATGCAAGACATCAGAAGAAAAGTTAAAAAGATAAGTCACCTACTGGGAAAATATATTTGCTAAATAAGCAGCAAGGGTTTGCATTCAAAATTTAAACATTGTCTCTATAAATAATATGAAAAACTTAATCAAATAATGGACAGAAAGGAACAAGTGACTTATAGAAGGTTCTTGAAAGGCTAATAAATGTGTGAAGACATATGTAATTTCACTAGAAATCAGGAACATGCAAATTAAAACAATGAGATACATTTTATATATATTAGACTGGAAAAAATTAAAAAGTCTATAAAGTCTTGGCAAGGATGTGAAAGAGATCTCTGAAACCCTGGCCACGGAGTTGAGGATATACATACCCTGTATCATAGTAATTCCATTTCTAAGCATGCAAAGTAGAACATTCACTCTTAAAATGTCACTCTCAGACCAGCAGCAACAGCATCTCCTGGGAACTTGTTGAAAATACAAATTTTCAGGCTGTATTCCAGATCTACTGAATAAAAAATTCTAGGGACAGAGCCCAGCAATGTGTTTTTTAACAAGCCTGCCAGGTGATTCTGGTGCCCACTAACATTTGAGAATCACTGCAACAGAGCAATATTTTTCCAACATTTTTGACTAAGATTTACAGGAAGAAATGCATTTTCATTCTGTCCCATACACATATACCCCCTCCTCACGCACCCATGCACGCAAAACAAAAGCTTCAAAAAACAGTAATTATTCTTACTGTATGGAATACAGTTTGATATTTTATATTCTATTCTATTTCATTTCATTAAAAATTGCTGGTTATAACTGACTAATTGTGCAATACTGTTTATTGCAGAATTGTCTGTAATAGCAAAAAATGAAAAGAAAAATCTTCAGGAGAATGGATAAATGAAGAATAGTTCTACAATGGAATACTAAGTAGTTCTTTATATCACTAGAAATAAATTTCAAAAGGATTATGTATATTAGCCAAAAAAGCAAATTGTAGAAGGATATATACAGTATGATTTCATCTATATAGTTTTACAATCAGTAAAACTATATGTTGTTTATGAATATATAGCTATGCCATAAAAATATAAAACAAGGATTATTTATAACTTTACTTAGACATTTGCCAGTTTCTCAAGATTTCAAAGTTCTGTGCTTTCACTTTGCTGCTTAGCTACTAGCAACTTAAGTCATATGGCATATGTAGGCCAGGTACAGCATTCTGAGGAGAAAACTCATGTGATAACAGGAAACCGTACTCACAACCAGGCAGTCAATTATTTATTGACTAATTCCAGAGGTACCATGGCTACCAGATATGGTGGTCCTATGAATAATACTTGATTTATTACTACCCTAGGAAATTGGAGGTTACTTGTCCTTCAGTTCAGGGCTTCTAGTATGTATGAACTAGAGTCTCTTCAAGATTTCTTTAAAATCCTAAGGATGGCTTAGGACCTCAAAACCCCACAAAGAACATCATAGGAAATACGCTACTTACATAGTATGCAGAGAAAGAACAGTAAAGGTCAAGGAAAAACACAATCACTATGCCTACATCATAATTCTTTGGTATAATTAAAGCAAATTTAAAAGTATTACTTTAGGTAGAGGTAAATTAAAATGAAAACAACCCATGTTTTTTTCTTGGTTTAGCCTATACCTTGTTTGGCTCCCCTGGATTATATGAAGAAAACATAGGAATTTTTCGGATCTCTTCCTCTGACAAACGATTTCTCTGGATCTCATCTTCTGGGACAAATCCTATTGGCTGCGTCAGCTTCTTAGTCCCAGTCCAACACTGCTCAGGTGATTTAGCAATAACTTTTGCCACATGGAGACTGGGACCTTTACCCTGTGCTGCCTGTTTTCCCTTGTCCTGGAGTAATGACGGGTTCTCAGCTGTGCCACTATCTCCCACTGATGTAGCTGAGACCAGTGAGTGGGAAGCAAAGGGTTCACCTCTCATAAGTTGGAACTCTTCAAGACGGTTTTTCATTATCATCTCTTGGTAAAAACTCTCCAGGTTGTCCATGGGATCACCTTTGTTCTTCTTTTGGGGTTCATCTGGATCAAGACAAAGAGATAGGGAAGTTCTACAAAGCCTACCAATACATTTTCTTTGACAATTAATAAAAGTTAAATCTTGGATCTTAGATATAGAAAGTCTGCTGGGACAGATGTTTAAAACCTGCGATAAATAAAAACAATATATAGCGAGTTTATTATAGTGCACCTCAAACAAGGCTGGAACTATGGTAAGGCAAGTGAGGCACTTGGGGTACAAAATTTAAGGAGGTGCTCACTCTCAGGGTCATGCAAATGCATGCACCTAAATGATAAGGACATTTGAAAACTGTAACCTGTATGACCTTATCACACTTCACAAAATTAGTAATAATTCCTTAGTATCATCTAATACCAAGTTCATATTCAAATGGCCCTGATTATCTCAAAGATATCTTTTAACATGTGATTATTCTATTTAGGATCTAAACCAGCCTTTTGCTGTGATATCTCTTAAGACTCTTTTACTTTAAAACAGTATCCCTTCTTTCCCACCCCTCCAAACCATTTCCCCCCAATCCCATGGATTCATTAGAGGAACCACATCATTTGTTCACAGAACAAATGGGTTTGACTGATTTTTCCTCATGGTATTGTTTACCTTGTCCTCAATCTCCTCCATTCCTCACAATTGGGCAGTTAAACCTAAAACTATTTTTTCGAATACAGTATCCATTGACCACACAAATCTATTTAATCTTTTAAATGTCAGTTTCTCAGTTAAACTAGTCACATTTCAAATACTCAACAGCTACGTGTGGCTAGTGTATACCATGTCAGGCAGAAAAGAAAAGACCATTTACATCATTGTAGAAAGTTGCATTGGCTAGTACCGATCTAGGTTTGACCACATACAGGCTCAATATTTTTAGGCAAGAATCCTCCATAGAGAGACATGTACTTCCTATTCCATTATGAGGCACATACTGTTTAGTGGTCCCATTTTTAGTGATGCTGAAATTGATCAGTGGAATGAGGTGGTGTTAGCCTGATCTCTCCATTATGAAGTTTTCAATTCACCTTTCACCTAATGGGTTTTATATCCATTGAAGACCATTGCATAGATCTATTAATTTATTATGAAATGGAACTCCCCTAATTCTATTATTTCTTTTGCATTTATTATCTGGAATTCTATAGTGAACTTACCGTCATCAACTATTTAGTTTCCCTATATATTTACCAACTATGAGAGGAATGAGTTAGTACCTTAGAAATGTCCAATGGTGACAATGATTATTTTTAATTGTGAGATCATGTATTTTCTTATATTTGATTTTTTTCAATTAAATGTACTCATTATTCTTTTTTGTGGTCAAATTATCCCACGTAGGACCAGTAGTGACAGTCCTTTCAAATTGGCTCTGTATTACTCTTCAGTTTTCTGGCACAGCAAGTTGTCCAAAGTACATCATGCACTTTTCCTGACTTAAACCTGGAATATTTCCTCAAGGACTCCTGGTTCATTTTAGTATTTAGAAAGCACAATGTGTTGCTAGGTGTGTTCACTATTGCTGAGATATTGTTGCTTCTAGGGCTTTTCAGTGGACAAAACTAGGAAATTTTTGTCCACTGAAATGGACCTAGAAAGTATTATGCTGAGTGGAGTAAATCAGAGAATGACAAATGTCATATGATTTCACTTATATGTGCAATCTAGAGAAGAGGATAAACGAACAAACAAAACAGAAACAAGCTCATGGATACAGAGAGCATTTTGATGGTTGCCAGATTCGGGGGAGAAGGAGGTTATGGAGATGGGTGAGGGGGAGGGGATTAAGAAGTACAAATTGGTAGTTATAACACAGTCATGGGGATGTGGATCATAGCGTGGGGAATATAGTCAGTAGTATTTTAATAAATATCTATGGTGTCCGATGGGTACTGGATTTATCAGGGGATCACTACATAAGTTATATACATGCATAATCACTGTGCTGTACACCTGAAACTGATATAATATTGTATGTAAAATGTAATTTAAAAATAAAAAAATACATTAAAAAATTTTAAAGCAGGTTTATAAAAAAAAAAACTAGACTTTTTTTAAAGAGAAAAATAAATAATGAGTTCATACTGGTATTTCCAGTTCAAATTTAAGATTATAAGGTTTTTACTCAAAGTCCTGGATTTTAGACTTGTATCTTTTTCACATATGCTTAAAATATTGACACCTAATATTAATGAAATTATTTATTAGCTTTTTCCTACAATATATTTATAGAATTTTAAAATGTCAATAACAATGCTGACTATCAAGAATGAAACCACTGAATACAGTTTTATATTTCTTTGTAGTTACTTTTGTCCTTAAATATACCCCATTAGAAATGTACAAATATTATTTTAAATTCATTTTAAATAATAGTTTTCTCTGTACGGTTATGCTACCAACTTTATTTATTGTTAGGTTCATCTACTTCAGGTTGTTCCTGAATTTTAAGAATTGATTTTTTTTCCCTTTTTGATTAAATTTTTTAAATCATGAAAATCATCACAGAAGTCTCTCTTCCATCTCCACCCCCTTCATCCCATTTCTTTTCTTCCTTATAAATAATAATTTTTATTATGTTTTGGCTCTATGGTTCCATTGTTTTTTGGAAATTTAAGCAAATAGGTACACACACACACACAGTATGTGCGTATGTGTGTGTGTATGTGCACGCACGTGTGCACATGTGTGTGTATTTCATTAGTTACACTCCTGTCCTACATAAACAGTAACTTACTACAAACACTGTTCTATAACTTACTTTTTTGCACTTAATAATACATACTAGAGATAACACCATATTATTATGTAGAGCTCTTCTCCTTCCTTCTTATAGCTGCGTAATACTCCACTATGTGGATGTACCATAGTTTGTTCAAGTACTCCCTACTGATGCACACTGGTCAGTATCCAGTCTTTTTTGCTGTTATGAATAATGCCCCGACAAACAGCTTTGTGCTTAAAGGATTTTACATTTTCTCAGTACAACTTTGAAGTAGATTCCAAGTGGTGGCTTTGCTGAGACAAGGTGTTGAATGTGCAGTAATTTTTCTATATAGCACTAAATTCCATTCTGTAAGAGCTGTACTATTCTGCATTTTCACCAGCAAGGCATAAGAATAACTATGGGAGGATTTCTTAAGTCCCTGAAGGTACTAACAATTAAAGGTAAATATTGACAAATTCAACTACATTAAAATAAAAAAACTTCTGTTCATCAAAAATATCATATAGAGGTAAGAAAATTCCGGAATGGGAAAAGATCTTTGCTGCCCGAAAGAACAACACAACCATTAGAAAAATGGGCAAAAGTTGAAAAGGTGCCTTGCAAAAGAGGAAATACACTGGCTAATAAACATATGGAAAATTACTCAACCATATTAGAATTCAGGGAAATGTTAATTAAGAAGAAGATGAGATACTAATAGAAAACTGCCATATTGGCAAAAAATTAAAATGAATGCCAAGATCACACATCAGTTAGATTGTGGAGCAAATGAATCCGTCATACATTGCTGATAGGAATGTGCAAGCATAGTGTAAGCCACTATGACATTATTTACTAATGTGGACTATATGCTCATATTATGACCCACTAATTCCATTTCCTACACACATACTCTAGAAAAAATTGGGCATATGTGGCCCAGGATACAATAATAAAAATGTTTAGATCAGTGCTATTTATAATAGCCTGAAACTAGCTAAAATACAAGTTTCCATCTATGATCTAGCCACTATTCTAGGTTGCTGAGATACATGAATAAATAAAACAAATATCCCTGCCTTCATAGAGCTAAGTGAATTATATTAGAAATTTATGTAAGAAGGCTATAAGTGCTATGAAACAGGAAAATATACAGCAGTATAAGGCCTTTTTGACTGGAAGTGCCAGGGGGCTGTAATATTGGTGTTGGCAATTTTAAGGTTGGCCTGGGTAGGTCTCATGGAGAAGATGATATTTAAGAGAAGACTTAAAAAGAGTGCTAGGGAATCTACCATTCTGATATTAGGGCCCCAATGTGGGAGTAATCAGAAAAGAATAATGGTTTCAAATCTATAACCTGAGCTTTTAGCTGAGGAAACTAGAAAAAGAGCAAACTAAACACAAAGCAAGCAGAAGAAAGAAAATAATCAAGATTAGGGAATAAACCATTACTATAGAAAACAGAAAAATCAATGAGACCAAAAACTGGTTCTTTAAAAAGTTTAACAAAATGGCAAACCCTTCGATAGACTGACCAAGAAAATAAAAGAGAAGACAAAAGTGACCAAAATAAAAAACTAAATAAGTATCATTACTGACTCTATAGAAGTGGAAACAATTTTAAAGGAATATTACAAATAACTTTAGGCCAACCAATTAGAAAGCTTAGATGAATGGACAGAATCAAAGAAAGTTACAAATTACCAAAGCAGATTCAAGAAGAAAGAGAAGAGATGAATAAACCTATATTAAGTAGGATATGAATTAATAATCAACAAACTGCCCACAAAGAAAGACCACGTCCAGGTGGCTTCAAAGAGAAACAAAGACATCACAAGCAAAGGAAAGACACAAACCAATATCCCTCATGAACACAGACACAAAAATCTTTAACAAAATATTAGCCAGCCGAACCCAAAAACATATAAAAATGATCAGATGCATATAAGTGGGATTTATCCCAGGAATGAAAGATTGATTTACCATCTAAAATCTATTAATATAATACATTATATTACTAGATTAAGACCTTAAACCACATGATCACTACAGTAGATGCAGGAAGAGCAATAAACAATATCCAACACCCACAACTAACTAGAAATAGAAGAGAACATCTTCAGTCTGCACGGTAGGCTGAATCATGGCCCCCCTCCTCCGCCCCGCAAAGATGTCCACATCCTAATCTCTGAAATCTGTGAAAATGTTACATGTTAAAAGGGACTTGCAGATGCAATTAAGATATAGATCTTGAGATAGGAACATTATCTTGCATTATGTAGGTAGGCCAAATGTGATAGAAGGGTCTTTCTAAGAAGGAAGCAGGAGAGTCAGAGACAGAGGGGGAGAGGTAGTGATGGAAGTAGAGGTTGGAGTCATGTGAAGAACGGGCCATGAGCTACTGAATGCTGGTGGATTCTAGAAGCCGGCAAAGGTTCTTCTAGAGAACTCCAGAAGGAATGAAGCCCTGTGGACTACTTGATTTTTAGGACTTCCAGCCTCGAGAACTGTAAAAAAAAACCCTCTGTATTGTTTTAAGCCACTAAGTTTATGGTAACTAGTTACAGCACCTGTAAGAAAGTAATATACTGCTAAAGAGCATGTTAAACAACAACAACAACAACAACAACAACAACAACAACAACAACTAGAGCTAAGATCAGAGTTAATGGTTAAAAACTGAACATTTTCCCCCATAAGTCTGGGAGCAAGGCAAGGATGTCTGCTCTCACCACTTCCATTCAATATTGTACTGAAGGTTCTAGAGAATACAAGGAGGCACAAGTAAAAAGACTCCTAGTTTGGAAAGGAAATGTAAAACTGTCTTTATTCATAGGCAACATCATTGTCTATGCAGAAAATCCTAAGGTGTCTACAATAAAACTACCAGAACTAATAAAAGAGTTTACTCACAGAACACAAGATCAATATACAATAATCAATTGTCTATATACTTGCATGCAACAATCAGAAAATGAAATGAGGACTTATCAGGCAGACCAATTTATAAGTTATATAAATATCTAACCACTATGCTATAACCTGAAACTAACATAATATTGCATGTCAACTGTTTTTGAAAAACAAAAATTAAAAAAAAGAAAATAAGAAAATTCTATTCAGAAGAGCATCAAAATGAATAAAACATTTAGAAATTCATAAAAGTATAAACTCAAAGCTACAAATCATTGCTGAAATAAATTACAAAAGATCGAAACAAAAGAAAAAAACATTCCATGTTCATGGATTAGAATATTCAATATTATTAAAATGGCAATTTTCCCCAAATTGAGTTATAGATTCAATATAATTCTTATGAAATTCCAGCAGACTTCTTTGCAGAAAAATTGACAAGCAGCTTTTAAAATTTACAAGGAAATACAGAGGAACTAGAATATACAAAGCAATTTTGAAAAAGAGGAACAAATTTGGAGAAGTTACACTACCTGATTTCAAAACTTACAATAAAGAGATTCAGTACATAAGGATAGGAATATAGATCAATGTAACCAAAATGAGTGTCCAGAACTAAACCATTACTTTTGTGGTCAATTGATTTTTCCACAAACTTGCCAAGATAATTCAATAAGGAAATAAGTCTTTATAATAAACAGTGCTGGGACAATCATATATCCAATTACAAAAATATGAACTTTGACCCTTTATCTCACACATACAAATTAACTCAAAATGGATAATAGATCTAATCGTAAGAGTTAAAACTATAAATATTCTAGAAGAAAACATAGGATCATATCTTTCTGATCTTGAATTCAGCAGATTTCTTAGACATGATAACAAAAAGCACAAGTCATAAAGGAACAAACTGATAAATTGAACTTCATTAAAATTAAAGATACCATTAAGAAAGTAAAAATAAAAGACAAGCTGCAGACTGGAAGAAAATATTTACAAATGATATTCTATCGTTTAATGTCTTTTATTCAGAATACATAAAGAACTCTTAACACTCAATTCTAAGAAAATGAACAATTCAATCAAAAATCGACATTTCATCAAAGAAGACATATGAATGGCTAATAAACACATGAAAAAGTATCCAAGCTTATTTGTTATTATAGAAATTCAAATTAAAACCACAATAAGATATCAGTACATACCCACTAGAATGGCTGCAATAAAAAAACAGGCAATAACAAGTGATGACAATGATGGAGGGCAGTATGGATGCTCACACATTGCTGATGAGAAAGTAAAATGATGTAACCACATTGGAGAAGATGGGCAGCTCCTTCAAAGTTTATATAGAAGGTCAGACAATTAAGTTTGCGAATTCATCCTAGAAAAAGTGCTATATACCTCATTGCTGAATATCACTATGGTCACCTTTAAAGTACTCCCCTTGGGAAGCTATGCACTGATGCCAGCTCCTAGTCTACCCTTCAAAGCAATTTTTGAACTCTTTTTCTGGAATGGCCATCATATTACCCTTGATGTCCTGAATGTCATCAAAATGTCTTCCTTTCAATATTTCCTTTATCTTCGGGTAAAGAAAGAAGTCATTGGAGGTCAGATCAGGTGAGTTGGGATGGTGTTCCAATACAGTTATTTGTTTCCTGGCTAAAAATTCCCTCACAGACAGTGTCGTGTGAGCTAGTGGATTGTCGTGACGCAAGAGCCATGAATTGTTAGCGAAAAGTTCAGATCATTTTTGTCTAACTTTTTCACACAGCCTTTTCAGCACTTTTGAATAGTAAACTTGGTTAACTGTCCAGTTGATACAAATTCATAATGAATAACCCGCCCCCGCCTTATATCAAAAAAGTTCAAGAACTTTTGCAACAAGTTCACAAACTTAATTGTCCAATTTCATACAGTTACCACATGACCCAGAAATTCCATTCAATCAAGAGAAATGAAAACATATCCACACAAAAACCTGGTCATCAATGTTTATAGCATTATTCATAATAGCCAAAAAGTGGAAACAACCCAAATATCATCAAGGAGTGAAGAAATAAACAAAATGTGGTATATCTACTCATATACAATGGAAAACTATTTAGTAATAAAAAGTAATGAATTGCTGATACATACAACAACATGAACAAACTTCAAAACTATTATGCTACCTGAAAGAATCCGGATTTCAAAGATCACATATTGCAAGATTCCATTTATAGGAAATATCTTGAAACAACAAATTTATAGAGACAGGGACTTGGGGTAGACATGGGAATGATTGATTTACTGCAAACAGGCTCAAGGAAGATGGAAATGTCCTAAAATTGGATTGTACTGATGACTGTACAATTCAATAAATTGACTAAAAATCATCTAATTGAACACTTCTAATAGGTGGATTTCATCATATGTAAATTCATACCTCAATAAAGCTGTTTTAAAATTAAGAAAAAATACTATTCAGTCTTACAAAATGTTAGAAGGAACAGAAAATAAAGAAAATATAGTGAAAAACATTAAAGAATAATTAAATGAATGAAAAGGTATACCATATTCACATTTGAAGATCTGAAGATTCATATTGCAAATATGTCAACTGTTCTTAATTAATTTAAATACTGAATGGGCACTCAATCAAAATCACAGGAAAGCAAGAGAGGGAGAAGAAAGAGGGAGGGAGGGAGAGAGAGAGGGAGGAAGGGAGTGGGAAGGAGGAAAAGAGAGGGGAAGGGAGGGAGAGAGAGAGGGGGAGAGAGAGAGAGTGACTGTATGTGTGTGTGAGGAACTTGACAAGCTGATTCTAAAATTTCCACAGTAAAGCAAAATGCCAAAAGTAGACAAAACGAAGAACAAGAAAGAAGAAATTGTTCTTCTGCTATACCAGATATTAAGACATTTAAAAAACTAAAGTTGGGCCGGCTGAGTGGCTCAGTTGGTTAAGAGCTCGCTCAAGAGTACAAGCTGAGCTCTAAGCAACAGCAGTTCGATGCCCAGCCTGAGCTGAGCAGCCGCTGAGCTGCCAACACGTAGCAGGATGGCTCAGCTAAAAAAACCCACAAAAACAAAAAACAAAAAACACACACAAAAAACTAGAGCTGTGTGATACTGATTTTGCAATAGCCAAAAAAGATCAAAGGAACAAAAGAGAGAACCCAGAAAAACACCCATGCATACACGAACATCTGATAACGTGAGAGAGCTAGCAATACAATAACAGCTCAGGGACAACATTTTCACAGTATGGTATTGGAATAGAGGGTTACCTATATAAAAAGAAAGAGAGAGAAAGTAAAAACTCCAATTCATACCATACACATAAATCAACTACAGGTGGATTAAAGATGTAAACGTGAAACACAAAACAAAACATGAAGCTTTTAATTTTTTTTTTTTTGAGGGCAGTGTCACTGGCCCTCATATGTGGGACCCGAACCGGGGCTGCTGGCTTCCCAAGCCAGCGCTTAACCACTGCACCACTCAGCCGGCCCAACAATCTTCTTGAACTTATGTAGGAAAGGATTTATTAAGCAAAGCACATAAAGCACTAAATAAAAATGAAAAATTAATACATTTTATTACATAAAAGTGAAGAACTTTTATTCATTAAAAGACACCATAAAGGCAGTGAAATGATAAGCCACAGAACAGAAACACACATTTTCAACACATATAATCAACAAAGAGCAAGTATCCACAATAATAAAGAACTTGTACGAATTTATAAGAAATGCATGTGCGATTAGAGAAGAGATTTGGAGATAGAATATTCAGGACATACAACCATAACACTTTCCTAGCTCCCTCTTCTCTGTCACAGTACTGAAAGTAAGTAGCAGCACCGAGCTCTGCCATGTCCCAGGACTTTGGGGTGAGCTATTGCTTTGATACATGCCCAAAGTGACTTCTAAACCAAGGCTCCATCTGGACACAGATACAGACAGATGCAAAGGCATTTAGGCAGGAAACAGACATTTCCACTTTGCTAAATGGCCAAAAGAATCAAGTAGCCATTTCATAAAGGAGGCTATCCAAATGTGAGGTCTCCAACCTTATAAGCTACCAAAAAAATGAAAGTAAAACCACAATGAAACAAACAATACAGATCCGGACTCCTGTAAAATATCGATGTCCTGAAGGTCAGATAGACAGACACAGAGTCAGGGGAATTGTTCTAAAGCAAATTAAATGTAATGTGTAATCCCTGATTGCATCCTGGATTTGAAATTGATAAATTTAATTAAAACCTGTATAGTAGATAATATTAGTGTAAGTATATTTAATAGCTTAAGATTGATCATAACACTGTAATTATATAGGAGAATATCTACATTCTTATGAGATACATAATGAAGTATTTAGGAGTAAATCTCTTAATGTCTGAAACTTACTTTCAAATAATTTGGCAATAAAAAAACTACACACTTTCTCCTGTAGAGGAGGAGAGGTCAAGCAAATGTGGCAAAATACAAACAGTTGGGAAATGTAGCTGAAGGATGTGTGTGTACTATTATTTCAATTTTTCTTCGTGTTTGAAATTTTTCAAAATATAAGGCGAATAAAATAGCACTTTACCAAATACTAGAAAACTAACACAGATTTTGTCCTGGGAAATGGGGTGCTGCTGTAACAAATACCTAAAAATGTGGAAGTGGCTTTGGAATTGGGTAATGGGTAGAGGCTGGAAGACTTTCTGAGCTGCCTGACAACAAAAGGTTGGTTGCCTTGAAGAAAGTGTTGGTAGAAATATGGATGTTAATAGCAGTTCTGGTGAGTGCTCAGAAGGAAGAGGACAGTAGATAAAGCTTTTATCATCTTAGAGAATACATATATCATCATGAACAGAATGTTGCTAGAGAGATAAACATTAAAATTGCTTCTGGTGAGGCCTTAGAAGAAAATGAACATGTTACTGAACACTGGAAGGTGATCTTTGTCATAAAGCGGCAGAAACTTGGCCAAATTGTGTTCTGTTGGTGGTTGGAAAGTATGACTTATAGGTGATAAACTTGGATATTTTACTGAGGAGAGTTCCAAGAAAAGTGTGGAAGATGCAGCCTGGTTTCTCTTAGATGCTTATAATAAAATGAGAGAGGAGAGAAACTGAGGAAGGATCTGTTAAAAAAGGAACCTGTATTTGATGATCTGGAGAATTCTCAGCCCATCTAAGATAATGTACTCTGGAAACAGGGCCAGCGGTGTAGATGGACAAACTCTTACTGAAGAGATTAGGTGTGTGACTCATGGAACCAACCAACCGTTTTAGTAGAAGCCAGGAATAGAGAGAAGGGGCTATCCAGAAAGGATCTGTGGAGAACACTCATATCTAATGATTTGAATCTCTTGACATACATAAGAGACTGACAGGTTCTTGAGAATTTTATACCAGCAGAAACAGTGCCAGCCTGGTGTAAAAGTGACACAGACAGGACAACATGAAGGAAGCATGACTCCAAGGGCAAACCCACTGATGCAAAAGCCAGAGAAGGTGGGGCTGTACCAGAGGGCCCAGAGAATGAGAGGACAGAGGGCAAAGCATGGAGCCCAGAGCATTCATTATTCTTAGGCCTTGAAACCTAATGGAATTTGCTGTGCTGTGCTGCTAACTTGCTTTAGACCAGTTACCCCTTTATTGCCCTTTATTGCCCTTTCAGAAGGGGAATGTGTATCGTATGCTAGTCTCACCATTGTATTTTGGAAGCAGATAACTTGCCGAGTTTCACAGGTCTCTGGACAGAGAGGAATTTTACCCTAGGATGGAACACACTCAGAATCTCATGGACACCCCATTTAGTGGCTTGGGACTTTTTGAGTTGATTTTTAGATGAGATTTGGGACTTAGACTAGATGTTGGAATAGGTTAAGATTTGGGGGGATGTTGTGATGGGATGAATGTATTTTGCATGTGAGATGTATATGAGTTTTTGGAGGGCAGAAGGAGGATTGTACTGGGTTGAACAGCACACCCTCAAAATCCATATCCATTCAAAGCCTCAGAATGTGACTTTATTTGGAAATAGGGTTTTTAGAGATGTAATTATTTCAGATAGGGTCATCCTGGATTAGTGTGGGCCCTGAACCCAAGACTGGTGTCCTTATAAGGCCATTTGAAGACAGACACAGACACTTGAGGAAACTGCCATGTGACAAAGAAGACAGAGACTAGAATGACGCATCTACAACAACAAGGAATGCTGGCAACTTCCAGAAGTTAAGAGAGACAAGGAAAGATCTTCTAGAGAGCATGGCCCTGCTAATACATTCCTTTCAGACTTTAGCGACTGTGAAAGGATAAACTTCTGTTGTTCTTAGCCACTAGATTTGTAGTTATTTGTTATGGCAGCCCTAGAAAAAATAATACAGTGATTATGGGAAACTCTCAAGAAATTTTGTTATAGAAAGAAAGAAAAACTACTGATAGACACAATATTTATCTCAAAAAGATCATGCCGAGTTGAAGCCTTACACAAAGAATGCACAGTGTATGGTTTCAGTTATCTGAAGTTCTAAAATAGACAAAACTAATCTATAGTGAAAAAAATTAAAAGACTAATCATCTCTGGGAGGGTAGGGGTGGAAATTACCAAGAAGAAGTATGATGGAACTTTCTGCAGTGATGGAAGAGGTTATGTTACACCGACGCAGTGGTGTGCTGGAGATGGGTCAATGATTGGCGCATCTCTTCTGAATTCCATGTTCAGTGATAACGTCAGCCATGGTAGGAGTGTGTAAACCACAAAAACCGGCAAATGATATAAATCAGAGCCTTTTGTTCCTGGAAAGCTGGCTGTTAAACATTTACCAACACATCACTGCAAAGATATATATATTAACTGCATGCATATTTTACATCAAAGAAAAAAATGTAAATATTTAATTCTAACTAACAATATGCATACTGATGTATTTATGTTGACAATTTGTTTTAAATATATCAATAAACTAGGATAGATTGACAGATGGATAAAGGGATAGTTAGATATGTGATAAAGTAGAATGTTAATGGTAGAATATAGTTGGTGATAATAATGGATGTTTGTGATAAAATTCTTTCAGCTTCTCTGTGTATTTGAAAATTTTCATTAAAGATTGGAAAAACATCTTTTCCCATTTGGATATCAAAAATATTAACATGTGTACTTAATCCTTATCCTTTTTTGGAGCTTCAATTTTTACATTTCATTTTTTAAACCAAATGATAGTTATTATGGTAGATAGCAAAGTGAGAGGATTTAAATGTATTGTTTGCTCAACAATTGAAGAGCATTTTTTTGTTATTATTTATTTATTTATTTATTTATTTATTTTTTGAGGGCAGTGTCACTGACCCTCATATGTGGGACCCGAACCGTGGCCGCCGGCTTCTCAAGCCAGCGCTTAAACATCACGCCACTTGGCCGGCCTGTTTTTATCATTTTTTTAAAGATAGTTCATCGTAGCAGTAGATATACTATGGAAAATGGTACAAATCATGTTAAAATCCTGAGAGGAAAAAAGCAACACTAAAGATAACTGACTGAGGTTTCTAGGGAAAGAAGAGATAGGATCCAGAACAAAGGTGTAAGGATTAACCTTGGGCAGTAAGGACTTCCTTAGCCCTGAATTGAGATGGGAAAAAAATGAGGGTTAGGATGCAGCATTAGCATAGTCAGGCAGAAAGTGGAAGAAGGTCCTTGGGATGGCAAGGCTTCCTTTGAAGTAGGAAGAAAGACTGCTAAGAATAGTGAAACAGTAGAATAAGAAAGAGTAATAAAGATCTAAAATAGTACTTGTAAGGGATGAAACAGAGAGCTGACTAGGAACTAGGAAAGAGATTGCTGAACATTGAAGAACATTCTAGACAATATCAGAGATGAGGAAGTTATAGGGGCGCTAATCAACAGTTATCTGATTTTTCTCTAGTAGTGCTCAAAATCCATCATGCAGAAATAAAGAAAGCAATTAGTTGGATTGATTTAGATTGAGGTTTTGCTAGGAGGGTATGATTCATTGACAAATAAGCAAAGGGGAATGATTTATTGGCAAGCACATGGGTAAATAATGGATGGTGGGGTCTAAGTGAGATGAGGAAGGAAAAGGAGACAAGAAGGGAATGACAGATGGGAAGAAAAGTAAAAGGTCAAGGAATTGGAGATTTCAACAGGGTTGAAGAGATGGTATAATGGGCGTTAAGAGAGTTGTAGTAAGAGCCCAAAGGATTCGAAAAATGTTGTGTTCATAAAGTAATATACTGGAGTTCAAGATTCCTGGGGAAGTATATTTCTAGAGGTAATATATGTTGTTTTCACACGATTTAAGGTTAGGAAATGGGAAATGTGTTCCTCGCCCTAAAACATTTATATCAAGATATAGTAAAATCACATTTAATAAACCAAAAATATTTTCAAATCACATATGCAAGTGACATGATCAATATCACAGATTTACATGGAAGAACAGACCTAGATTTAAGTCCTAGCATGTCCACATAATAACTGACCTTGAGAAAGTCACTTATCCCCTCAGAAGCTCAACTGTTATCTGTAAAACGTGTATAATACTGCCACTATTTCATAGGGATATTGTAAGGTTTCAATGAATTAATGTGCAAAATGCTTATTAGCACAAGGACTGGTACAAATAAGCCCTCAAAAATTATTAGCTATTAGGACATCTGTTTCTGGGTCAGATGAAGTAAGCTAACTTCACCCTGTTCCTCTCACTGAATACAGTTATAAAACCTAGAGAGAAATGTCTGGAGCATTTAAAGACTGTGAAAAGTACACGGTAGTAAGTGGAATAGGTAAGAAGCCCTAAATTTGAAATAACAAAGAACCCAAACCCAGCCTAATCAAACTGCTGAAAACTAAACAGAATGAGTAAAAAGAGACAATTTAATTGGGAAAAGATAGTCTTTTCAACTAAAGGTACCAGGACAATTGGACATCCATGTGCAGAGATTAATGTAGCCCTAACCTTATACCATACATGTAATTCAGAAGTTAATTCAAAATGGTTCATAGAGCTAAACGAGCTAAAAGTATAAATCTTCTGGAAGAACACATTGGAGAAAATCTTGCTGACCTTGGGTTAGAAAGAAATCTTAGTCACAGGGCTGAGAGTAGAAGTGATTTAAAAAATATTAGTAAGTTAGGCTTCATCAAAATCACAAACTTTTGGGCTGGCAGAGTGGCACAGTGGTTAAGCGCTAGCTTCGGAAGCCAGCGGCCCCAGTTTGGGTCCCACATATGAGGGCCAGTGACACTGCCCTCAAAAAAAAATCACAAACTTTTAAGCTTCAGGAGATGCCATCGGAGAGGTGATATCAGTGAAGATGGCAGAGTAAGGACCCCTTAAAATTCTGTCCTCCATAAAAGCAATGATGACACTGGCAGAAACTGTCAGAATCAACATTTTCAGAACTCTGGAAATTAACCAAAGGCTTGCAGCAATCTGGGCAATGTTTGCTCAAGAAAAAATCAAGAAGATTTACTACTGAGCTGAATCGCAGTAAGAATACTAAGTTTTGTGGCATTTTAACATGCCCTGTTTGCATCCTTCTCTCCCAGGTCTGTGGTAACCTTGAAAACCAACCACCTCAAATCATAGTGGAAACCAACAGCCTGGCAGAAACTGGAGAAGGAAGGATGGGGTTGGAGCTCCTTCAAAGCACCATTTGTAGAGAATTTTCATTACTTAACTGCCTACAGGTTCCCTGGAAGATCCCATTAGCAATGCTGTTTTCATCTGACCTGACTCAAAACTCACACAGTGCTAACAGCCTTTTCCCCCACAACTTTCATCAAAAACAATCAGAGGCACTTGCTGAGTTGAGGTAAACAATAGGTTAACCAAAAAGCTTAGAAGGAAATCCTGGAGAATGAAATGTCCTTAGGAGGCCCTGAAAAACTCCAATATGTTATTTCTAGGAATCTAGCAGGCCACACACATGCATAGGGACGCCCACATGGCCAAAGCTTTGTGAATGCTCAGGGAAGACCTGAAAAAGCCCTAAACTCTCACCCCTTACTAATCTTGAGTCTGAGCAAAGAGAAAGTGAAGGCTAATGAAATTGTAAACTGCCTGGCTGACTGCTCCAGATGTGCTCAGCTGGCACACAAAATCCCTCAGTACTGGGAAAAGTGCTAGTTCCAGACATAACTAAAACATTCTGTGAAGTTCAAGAAGACCACATATTATATAATTCCATTTATATGAAATATCCAGGATAGATGAATCCATAAGGACAAATAGTAGTTGAGTGGCTGCCTGGGTTGGGAGTGGAAACAGATTGAGAGTAATCAATCTCTGGGGTGATGGAAATGTTCTAAAACTGGATGGTGATGACTGACCAACACTGTAAATTTACTGCAAATCGCTCAATTGTACATTTAAAATGAGTGAGTTTTATGGCATGTAAATGATAACTCAATACAGAAATGAAAAAAATGACCCAACTACATTCCATGAGAAACTCACTTTTTAAAAAAAAAAAAAAATCTGAAACTCACTTTCAAATATAACATAGGATAAAAGTAAAATTGAGAAAAAACAATTCCAGAATGTTGGAGTAAGGACCTCTGAAAATCTGCTCCTCCATAAAAGCAAAAAGAACACTGGCAAAAATTATCAAAATCAAACTTTTGATAAGTCTGGAAATTAAATAAAGGCTTGCAACAATATGAGGAACAATTATTCAAGAGAACAGCCAAGGGTCAATGCTAATAGGAAGATTTGCTGCATTTCAACATTCCATAATCCCATTTCCCTCTCTCCACCTTTGCAGTAGCCTTGTAAACCAACAATCTTGCAACTATGGTTGTGGTAAAAAAAAAACCCAGCAGCCTAAATGATGATACAGGAAGCAGAGCAGCTCTGGAGCTCCTCCAAATCTCCATTCTAAGAGAACTGTCACTGACCTGTCTAGCACCTCAGTGAAAAGTCACATTTGAGGTCGTTTTTGACTTGGTTCATATCTCACCCTGTGGTAAAAACCAATCCCTGGGGCATTTGTTAAAACCTATCCATGGGGATTAACATTGCAGCTGCTTGGGATAACATTATCAGTTGTGGCTAACAAGAGGCTAACAAAAACTCTAAAAGAAAATACAGGGGATGAGCATCACACTTCTTGATTTCAAACATATTACAAAGATGCAGCAATTAAAACAGTATGGTACTGACTTAAGGTCAGACATATAGATAAGTGGAACAGAACAGAGATCCATAAATAAACTACACATATATATGGTCAACTGATCTTTGACAAGGGTGCCAGCATGGAGAACTGGATATCCACATGCAAAATAATGAAATTGGACTCTTATCTTACACACTCACAAAAAATCAATTCAAAATGGATTATAGACTTAAAATTAAGACCTGAAACTCTGAAAGTCCTAGAAGAAAACATAGGGGAAAGGCCTCTTGACATTGGTATTGACAATGATTTGTTGGCTATAACCCTGAAACCATGGAAAACAAAAGCTAAATGAGGTAAGTAGGACTATATTAAACTAAAAAACTTCTACATAGCAAAAGAAACAAATACTAGAGCAAAATGGCAACCTACAGAATGGGAGAAAATATCTGCAAACCTTATATCCGATAAAGAGTTAATATCTAAAACATATAGGGAACTCCTACAACTCAATGGCATAAAAAACAAAACCTGATTAAAAAGTGGGCAAAGTATTTGAATAAATATTTCTCCATAGAAGATACAGAAATAGCCAACAGGTATATGAAAAGGTCCTTACCATCACAAATGATCAGGGAATGCAAATCAAAACCACAATGGGAATATAGTATAACTATTATCAAAAAAAGAAAAGTCTTAGCAAGGATCTGGTAAACCTGGAACACTTGTACACTTTTGTTGGAAATGTAAAATGTTGTGACTGCTATGAAAAACAATATGGAGGGGTTTGGGGAGCTGGGTGAAAAAGGGGAAGGGATTAAGAAGTACAAATTGATAGTTACAAAACAGTCACAGGGATGTAAAGTGCAGCATAGAGAAGATAATCAATAATGTTGCCACAACTAGTGCCAGGTGGGCACTAGACTAATCGGGGGGGATCGCTGCATAAGTTATATAACCGTCTAACCA
Organism: Aselliscus stoliczkanus; assembly: GCA_033961575.1. NCBI lineage: Eukaryota > Metazoa > Chordata > Mammalia > Chiroptera > Hipposideridae > Aselliscus > Aselliscus stoliczkanus. Next base: position 53,414,851 of record CM066737.1, on the reverse strand, counting down.
CCATGCTGTACACCTGAAACTAATATAAAATAATACTGAATGTCAACTGTAACTGAAAATTTTTTTTTAAAATGTATGGAGGTTCCACAAAAGATTAAAAATATAAATATTAATACCATATGATAAAGCAATCCCACTTATAAGCATTTATCCGAAAGAATTGAACTCAAGGTCTCCAAGTGATATCTGCACTCACATATTCATTGCAGCACTGCTCATGACAGCCAATATGTGGAAACAACCAATGTCCATCGATGCATGAATAAAGAAAATGTGGTATATACATACAATGGAATATAATTCAGCCTTAAAAAAGAAGGGAATTCTGCTATATGTGACCCTTGAGGACATTATGCTAGGTGAAATAAGCCAGTCCAAAAGGATAGATACTGCATGATACAACTTACATGAGGTATATAAAATAATCAAACACATAGAAGCAGAGAATACAATGATGGTTGCCAGGGGCAGGGAGAAGGGAAAAATGGGGAGTTATTACTCAATGGTTATAAAGTTTTAGCTATACCAGATGACTAAGTTCCAGAGATCTGCCCTACAATATTGTACCTACACTTAACAATTCTGTATTGTACACTTAAAAGTTTAAGAGGTAAATCTCATGGTAAGTTCCTACCACAATTTAATGAAAAAGAAAAAGTGCAGAATGAGATGTTGATACCAAGCTTTGGGAAGTTCAGATATAGTCCTAGGACTCTAAAAGGTAACAGACAGGTGCAGTTGCTGTGCATATACCCAGGAAAGTTAGGGCCTGAGAAGTCATTAATCTTTCTCCTCTGGCTGACCTTGAGGGTATCCGCAAGCAGGAAGTGAAGTCTAAGGCAGATCTGAAAACTGCCTGAATATTAAGTGACCCAACACAACACACATCCCCTCAGCAAAGGCTGGGAAACATTTTGGTTCAAGGCACTTAAGGAAAACTCTAGTCATTAGCAGGCCATTATGCTAACTGAACAGAGACTTCGGTGGCAGCACATGACAAAGAATTAAAAATTTATAGAATCAGGGCAGGCCAAGTGGCGCATTGGTTAAGCGCTGGGTTGGGACACCAGCGGCCCCGGTTCGGGTCCCACATATGAGGGCCAGTGACACTGCCCTCAAAAAAAAAAATAGAATCAGTCCAGTAAGGTCACTAAACAAATAAATAGCAACAACAACAAACTCTGGGTGCTGGTGGGGTTGATGGATTTTCAGAGTTGTCACATTATACTACTTTAAATATCTAATTTTCAACAAAAAAAATTACAAGATGTTTATTTGTGCCCCCTTCCCAAATTCATAAGTTAAAACCCTACCCTTCAATGTGATGGTGATAGGAGGTAGGGACCTGAGAGATCATTAAGATTAGATGAGGTCCTGAGTGTAGAGCTCCACCTCAGGAATGGGATTAGTGCTCTCCTAAGAGTCATCAGGGAGCTTGTTTCCTCTCTCTGCTCTCTGAGATATGAGGATCCAACAAGAATTTAGCAGTCCACAATCCAGGAGCGGGCTCTTACCAGAACCTGATTGTGCTGGAACCCCAATCTCAGACTTTTAGCCTCTAGAACTGTGAGAAATAAATTTGTTGTTCATAAATCACCCAGTCTATGATACTTTGTTACAGCAGTCTGAGCTAAGATGAAGATCCTGCAAAAAAAAACAAGGAGAAAACAAAACAAAAAAACCCACAATATAAACAAGAAAGAATGGCCCATATACAAAAAATTGATAGAAACTGTCCCGAAGAAGCATATTTGACTTCTCAGACAAAAAACTTTACAAGAGTTACTATAAATTCTTCAAACAATGAAAGGAAATCATGTATAAAGAACTAAAAGGGTGTTTCATTTCAGAATGCCTTACCAAGTAAGGAATAAAAATAAAGATAAAGAAATTATAATAAAGAATCAAACAGAGGGTCAGCTGAGTGGCGTGTTGGTTAAGAGCTGGCTTGGGATGCCAGCGACCCTGGTTCGGATCCCACATATGAGGGTCAGTGACACTGACCTCTATAGCTAAGATGGTGAACAACAGCTCCACCTGGAGCTGGGCTGCTGTGAGCCTACAGGATGGCATAGCTGCAGTCCCTGCTGCAGTGGGTTGCCATAGGTTACAGTGAGTGGCCAGCAGCTGGTGTGAGCTGCCAAGAGCTGCTGTGAGTGGCCGTCCAGAGGCTGGCGACCCATCTGCCTCACCCGAGAAGAGTGCAATGATGATGCCAACATGGGCCAGTGAAGCAACATCCTCCGCAACTAGACTGAAGAACAAAAAAGGACAGCAACTTGTCTGTTCCCCTTCCCTGGTTCCCCAAAGCTGTCCCACTCCCCCAATTCCCCAATAAAAAAATCTAAAAAAAAAGAATCAAACAGAAATTCTGGGATTGAAAAATACAATAACCAAAAATGAAAAATATGCTAGAGAAGCTCAATAGAAGATCTGAGCTGACAGAAGCAAGAATCAGCAAACTTGGAGAAATGCTGACTACCTCATCTGAGGAAGATTACATCTGAGTAGCAGAAAAAAAAAGAATGAAGAAAAAACAATAGAGCCTGAGAGGCCTGTGGGAGACATATGCATAATGGAAATCTCAGAAAGAGAGTAAGGGGCAAAAAGAATATTTGTACAATTAATGGCTGAAAGCTTCCCCAAATTGATGAATACTATTAATCTACACATCACAGAACCTCAATAGACTCCAAGTAAGTTAAATTCAAAGAGACCTGCTTGGAGTCTGTCCAAAAAGACACTTAGGCATGTAACCAAATTGTCAAAAGCAAAAGATGAAGAATGAGGGCCGGCCGAGTGGCGCATTGGTTAAGAGCTGGTTTTGGGATGCCAGCGGCCCCGGTTCGGATCCCACATATGAGGGCCAGTGACACTGCCCTCTGCAACTAACAACAGCTCCACCTGGAGCTGGGCTGTGTGAGCCCTGGCGATGGTGTAGGCTGCAGCCCCTGCTGCAGTGGGCTGCAATAGGCTACAGTGAGTGGCTGGCAGCCAGTGTGAGCTGCCAATAGCTGCAGTGAGCGGCCATCCAGAGGCCGGTGACCAATCTGCCTCATCCGGGAAGAGCGCAATGACGATACCAACATGGGCCAGTGAAGCAACATCCTCCGCAACTAGACTGAAGAACAAAATGACAGCAACTTGTCTGTTCCCCTTCCCAATTCCCCAACGCTGTTCCTCTCCCCCAATTCCCCAATTAAAAAAAAAAAGATGAAGAATGAACCTTGGAAGCAGCAAGAGGAAGAGATTGATCATGGACAACGGGGTCCTAAGAGTAACAGCTGACTTCTCAATAGATACTACAGGTGCCAAAAGGCAGTGAGATGACATATTTGATATGCTGGAAGAGAAAGGATGCCAACCAAAAAATTCAATGACAGGCAAAAAAACAAAGTATAAAACTAAAGGAGAAATTAAAACATGCCAAGATAAACACAATCTGAGAGAGTTCATTACTAGAAGACCTGCCCTATGAGAAAAACTATAGGGAGTCTTCAGGCTGAAATAAATGTACACTATACAGTAACTCAAATATACACAAAGAAAGACCACTAGTGAAGCTGACTACATAGGTAAACATAAAAGACAGTATATATGTTTTTGTCTTTATAACTCTTTTTCCTGTCCTATCTGACTTAAAAGACAAAATATAATTGCATAGAGCCATAATTATAAAACTGTTGGTGGGCTTAAAATCTATAAAGATGTGATTTGTGTGACAATGAGAGTACAGAGGAGGAAGGAGAGAACAGAACTAAATAGGAACAAAGTTTTTGAATATTATTGAAATTAAGTTGGTATTAATGAAAACTAATTTGTTTAAGCTAAGATGTTAATTATAATCCCCAAGGCAACTACTAAGAGAATAACTTTTAAAAAAAAGTAAAAGAAGCAACTAGTTAATTAAAATGATATACTGGAAACAGTTACTTAACATGAAGGAATAAATGAATAGAGGAATAAAAAAGATATAAGACATATGGAAAATGAATAGCAAATGGCAGATATAAATCCTACTTGAACTAGATACTCTACTCAATTGGAAGAATTATTAAAAAAAAGAAAGCATGATCTAATTAGCTGCTGTCTACAGTTTATATTTTTAAAAAAAGGTTTAAAGTAAAAGGAAGGAAAAAGATATTCAATGCAAAAAAGAATCAAGTAGAGCAAGGTATATGAAAGTTGAATCTTTTCTCTTTTTCCCTTGGTAAGTCTAGCTAAAGGACTGTGAATTTTGCTGATCTTTCCAAAGAAGCAACTTTTGGTTTGATTTTCTCTATTTTTTAATTCTCAGTTTTGTTTATTTATTTATTATTATTAGTTACAGATGTACAAAACAATGCAATAGTTATCTTTTTCACCCCTTACAAAGTGACTCCCCCCTCCCCTACACCCCGCCCCTGATATCATACATATCTATTACAATTCCATTGACTCCATCCCCATACTATATTTGATATCCCATGACTATATATGTGTTAAATTATAGTTGACATCTAATATTATTCAGCGGCAGCTTCAGATGTACAGTGCAGTGGTCAGGCCACTACACCGTCCATGAAGTGGTCTTCCTAACAAGAGACAGTTTAGGGAATATAATCAATAATGTTGTAAATATTTTTCTTAGGGGACCAGATGGACTCATGTCTTGATTCATTTATTTTGACTCTAACCTTTATTAATTTCCTTCCTTCAGCTTGATGTGGGTTTAGTTTGGTATTCTTTTGGTAGTGTCTTTTTTTTTCATTTTAATTTTTTTAAGAGTAGTTTTAGGTTCACAGCAAAACTGAAGGGAACGGATAGAGATTTCCCAAACACTCCCCTGTGTCTGCACATGCATTGCCTCCCCCATTATCAATATCTCTCATCAAGGGTTGTACATCTGTTACAAATAATGAACCTACATTGAAACACAATTACCCAGCGTATAATTTACATTATGATTCACTCTTAGTGCTGTACATTCTATGAGTTTGGATAAATTTTTAGTTTCTTAAGGTAGATGTTTGGTTTATCAATTTGAGATCTTTCTTCTTTAATAATATGGGCATTTATACCTTTAACTATCCCCCTAAATACTGCTTTGACTGAATTTCATAGGTTATAATATGTCAAGTTTTGTTTTTATTCATCTCAAAGTATTTTCGAATGTCCCTTGTGACTTTTTTTATCCATTCAGTAGAGTGCTGTTTAATTTCCACATACCTTCAAATTTCCTAACTGTCCTATTATTGATTTCCAATTTCATTCCACTGTGAATGGAAGTGGCAAGAGTGGACAACTTTGTCTTATTCCTGACATTGGGGGATATTTTTCAGTCTTTCACCATTAATTATGATGTTAATTGTTAATACAAATATATGGTCAATTGATTTCTGACAAAAATGCAAAGGCAAGTGAATAGAGAATGAATACTCTTTTCAACAATTATTGCTGGAACAGTTGGACATTCATAGGCAAAAAAGTGAACCTTTAACTTAAACCTCACATCTCATATAAACATAAAGTCAAAATGGATCATAGATCTAAGTGTAAACTATACAACTATAAAGCTGTTGGAAGAAAACAAAGAAAAATATGTTTCATAATCTGGTGTTAGACAAAGTTCTTAGACATGAAAAAACAAACAAACCATGATCCATGAAAGATAAAATAGACAAACTGGATTGTATCAAAATTTAAAACATTTGCTCTGAGGCAAAAAACTTGTACACTGAAAACTATAAAATGTTGAGAAAAATTAGACAAATAAATGCAAAGACATCCCATGTTCATGGATTGAAGATTTGATATCAGTAAGATGTCAATACTACCGAAAATGATTTACAGATTCAATGCAATCCCTATTAAAATCTCAGTGATATTTTTTGGAGAAATAGAAAAATCTATGCTAAAATTCATATTATAGCTCAAGGATCCCCAAATAATTAAAACAATCTTGAAAAAGAAAAAACAAGTTGGAGGTTTTACACTTCCTGATTAACTTACTACAAATCCAGAGCAATTAAAACAATGTGGTACTGGGATAAAGACAGACATTTATATCAATGGAATAGAATAGAGAACCTAGAAATAGACTCTCGCATTAATGGTCAAATGATTCTCAGAAAGGGTGCTAAGACCACTCAATGGGGAAGGACAGTCTTTTTAACAAGGAGTACTAGGAAAGCTATAATAAATAAACTTTAATTAATAAAAATAAAAAAGAAATTGGAATCCTTGTGCATTGCTGGTGGGAATGTAAAATGTTATTTGCTTCTGTGGAAACCAGCATGGTGGTTCCTCAAAAGATTAAACATAGTATTACCATAGGACCCACTAATTCCACTTCTGGGTATTCACTCTAAAGAACTGAAAGCCAGGACTTCAACAGATACTTGTACATCCAGGTTTTTAGCAGCATTATTCACAATAGCCAAAAGGAAGAAGCAACACAAGTGTCCACTGAAAGATGAATGTTTAAACAAAATGTGGTAGATACATATAAGAGAATATTATTTAGCCTTCAAAAGGAAATTCTGACGCATGCTACAACACAGATGACCTTACAGACATTATGCCAAGCGAAATAAGCTAGACACAAAAGGACAAGTACTGTATGATTCCAGTTATATGAGGTACCTAGAAGAGTCAAATTCTGAGTGGCAGAAAGTAGGATGGTTGTTGCCAGGGGCTGGGGAGAGGGCAGAGTAAGGAGTTAGTGTTTAATGGGGACAGAGTTTCAGTTTGGGAAGATGAAAAAGTTCTGGAGATGGATGGTGATGATGGTTGCAGAACAATATGTATATACTTAATGCCACAGAACTAAATGCTTAAAGAATATTTAAAATGGTCAATTTTATGTTAGGTATGTTTTACCACAATAAAAAAGACTGCTCTGCAAAAGACAGTGTTAAGAGAATGAAAAGACAAGCTACAGACTAGGATTAAATATTTGCAAAACAAAGAATTGCGTTCAGAATATATAAAGAACTCTCAAAAGTCATTAGGAAGAAAATAAACAACCCAATTAAAAAGCAGCGAAAGATTTAAACAGACACTTCAGCAAACAGGATATAAGGATGGCAAATAAGCATATGAAAAGATGTTCAACATCATTAGCCACTAAGGAAATGCAAATTAAAACTACAATGAGATACCACTGTCACAGCTAATAGAATAACTAAAATAAATGCCAACAATACCAAATGCTGACAAAGATGTAGAGCAACTGGAACTCTCAGACATTGCTGGTGGGAATGCAAAATGATTCAGCCACTCTGGAAAATGGTTTGGCAGTGTCTTATAAAGTGAAACAAACACTTACCATCTGACCCAGTAATCCCACTCCTAGATATTTACCTTAGAGAAATAAAAATTTGATGTTCACACAAAAACCTGTACAAGAATGTTCATATCAGTCTTATTCATAATCACCATACCCTGGAAACAGCCCAAATGCACTTCAATGGGCGAATGGATAAACAAGTTTTGGAAAATCCTCACAATGGAACATTACAAGCAAAATCAATGAATTATTGATACACTCAACTTGGATGAATCTCGAAGGCATTACGCTGAATGAAAGAAGCCAATCTTAAAAGATTACATATTGTGTGATTACATTTGTATGACATTCCCTACAAGACAAAACAACACTGATGGAAAACAGATCAATGATTGCCAGAGATTATGGGTGTAGGTGGAGGTAACTATCAATAGATGGTTGAGGAAGTTTTAGGGTGATGGAGCTGTTTGCTGTCCCAATTGTGGTGGTGATTACATGAATCTACAAGATTTACATGATTTACAATTCACAGAATTGTACACCCGCCCAAAAAAAATAAATCAGGCAATTTTATTGTAAGTACATTTAAAAAATAAAAGGAAATATTAGCCATATCATTATCATGATTATTAGTTATACTTTAATAATTAATAGAAACATCCAGAATTAGTTGTGAAATAGGATCTAAAAATCATTAAGGCTGTTTTATGTCTGGTACAATAACTTAAAAGTATAGAGAAAAAAATCAATAACACTAAATGTAAAAAGCTTTACAACTTCTACTAGCTCCTCTCTTTAGTAGTCTATATCAAGATAATATTCTCCCTCTGGATCATTTCCTATAAACATTGTCATATACTGCATATGGAATTAAATAAGCACTCAACTTAGAAGTCTGGGACCCTCAGTCACATTCCTAAATCTAACACTGTAAGAAAACTCTCGACTTGCCTTTTGTGCCTAATTTTATCTTCCTCTTCATTGAGGTCATGTACTTGTCTGCACTTGTCTTTTTGTGGTATGCTGTGAAGGTTTAAAGCAAGGAGTTTCAAAGATAGGAAACAGAACAGATTCACATACCACCCGCCCCCCCCCACCCCAAATACCAGGCACTGCTCTAAGTGACTCACATGGATTTCCTTACTTATCCCTCCTAAGGATCCTGCCATACAGCTACTATTAGTACTCTCGTTTTACAAAAAGACTGAAACATCAAGGGGTAACCTGACCCAAATCGGATAGTTAGTAAGTGGGGAACCAGGATTTTCCCAGCAGGCTGCCCCCAGAACCTATGTTCTTCATTAGCATTTCATAAGTTTCCGCACAAAAGACTATTCATTAGTCCTCTGCCTTCCTTCACTACTGCTCTTCCATGTCTATGGTCTCACTGTGTCTAACAAATCATTCATTCATTCATTCTTATGGCTTCACCTCTCATCTCAGCATAGGTGATTCTCAAGTCTGTAGATCACATGCTAACCTCGCCCCTGTGCTTCACTGCTACATTTCTAACTGCTTCTTCAATATCTGTATTTCATGATCCTGCCATTCTCACAAATTCGACATGCTTAAACTCAGATTCATCACCTTTCCTCAAAATTTCCCCATAAAAGCATTTTTCATTTTGACAATTGTTAAGTTACACAGCCTTGGAACATCTGCATTGTATCTGACACACTCCTCTCCACTGACACTCCTCCTTCAGTCTCAGTCAACACACTTTCCCAACTCTTCCTTTGTACTGTTTTATAACCATACCTACCTCTCCTTCCAAATCCACCACCATCATTCTAGTCCAGATCTTCATGCCTAAATGACTGTAATACCTCCTAAATCATTCTCCCTGCTTCCAGTTCTTTGTCTCTCATCCTATTTCTTGGTCACCATCTTAATCGTGTTCAAATATTGCTTTCATGATATTACTCCTGGCTCAGAAACGTTTAACCACAGCCAAAGTAACTAACCAAATAACTAACTCTGTATAAGTCTATACTACCCACCAAAGAAAGGTAAAATATTTTAGCTACCTTGTCTGTCACAACACCCCAAAACACACCATACTGCTCACACTATCTGCTGCAACTGAAATGCTTTTCCCTCTCCTCCCTAAAGAATACGTAGTATTAAAAGAGCATTTGAATCTTACCTCCTCTGAGAGGCCTCCTTCAGCCATGCCAATGCACAGTGGCCTGTGCCTCCTCTGAACTCCTACAGCACTTAATAACTGTACGTAGCATTGTTACTAAATGTCATATGTTTCTCTCTCCAACCAGACTGTAATTGGTGCAAAGTCAGAAACCATTTTTTAAACTTCTATGCACTTTCCAAAGTGCCTAGCAAAACTTATCTGTTAGACTCATTCTTTCTTGTTAAGACACAGACCATTTATCTATATATTTTGTGCTAATTTAAGAGTTCAGCCTAAAGACCTTTTACAATCGAGCCTCACCCACCTTTCCAGTGCCATCTCCTGTCATCCCCTGCCATGTCCTATGCTGCCGCTGCCACAAGGAACTTTTCATCGTTCCCTAGACACACCAGGCCCTCTCACAATTCTGTTCCTATTCACCTATTATCTGTAATGCCCTCTTCCCCTTATTTACCTGACAAGTGTCCGTTATCCATCAAGACTCAGTACAAATGTCAACTCCTGCCTCCCCCAACTAGACTTAGGTGCTCTATGTTCTGTGCTCTCTCAGCATGTTATTTGCATCTCTATAATATTCATTTCCATGCTGAACTGCAACTAACTCTAAACATATCTTTTTCTCTCACAGGACTATATATTCCTCAAAAGTAGTGATAGTTTGATAGTTCGTCTTTCCACTATTCCCTTCACTAACTCTTCATATTTAGTGCCCTGATGTTAAATCTCTCTCTCAGTGAAAAAAACATTGCAGAGTCAGTGGTGATCACATACCTTGGTAATAAAGAGCCTTAAGGAAGGAGTGACGATCAGCTCCCTGAAATAAAGAGTTTTCTATTTCCATTTCTCGCCGGGTCAGCTGTTTGCTCTTTGCAAATCTCTGTGGCAGGCAAAGGATGCGCTGACGCTCCGAGATCCTTTTTTCAATATCTTGAAGACGATTCTGTATTGCTTCAGGGGTTGCTCTCAGTTTTGTCCTCTGAAACCGGAGAAATGAGACAGCATATATCATAGGGCACACATCCTGAAAGTGATAGCCTGAAGCCTCAAGTAAGAAAGAAGATGATCAGGGCCCAGAAATGAGCATTTATACACATAAGTGATAGCTTCTGTTTTACCAAGGTCTCTATCCTAGAAACCAAAGAAGATTCAGACGCAAAGCTCAGTCTTGTGAGAACTAAAAATTAAAAGGTTCTCTACCAAAAGAAGAGCTCTCACTCTTGACTGTCCAGAAACAAACATTGCCCCACTCACCTTTTCACCTGAAACATGGCTCTTCCAGATCAAGATTTCTGTTTCATTGAGCCCTAGCTCCCTGAGAGAAGCAGTTTCCTGGTCCTTCTCATGCAGCCTCTGGAACTGGGACAAAGTCATAGTCCCAGCTGCTTCCTTCCCAAAGGGCTTGTACATAGTACCAGGAGCAAAGCTTTCTTTCTTAGACACACATCTGCAAAGCACACAGGAAGAGAGTCAGAATATCTTCAAGTTACAACAACTCACATAAATGGGGCTCACCATCAAAAGAGGCACAACGAAACTCCTCAGCAATTTTTCACTCATGTCCTATTTCTAGGCTGAAGCACCACTGCAACAAGATGGAACTCTGCCAACAGTCCCACCATCCAGGACTAAGAAATGACTGAACCAAGTATTTATTTATTGAGTTCCTACTGTGCATCAGACAGTGTGCTAGGTATTGAGGTTCTAACAGTAAAAAAGATGAAAATGGTTTCTGCTTTTGTGGAAGAACAGTGGAAGGAGAGGCAAGTAAACAGGGATCTGTCACCTGGAGGTAAGGGCCTATGATACTCTACCTCTTGGCAAAATCAATACCTACTCCTCAATGGAGACAGCGGTATCAAGTTGATGCTGAAGGAGGCTTTTCAGCTGCCTCTCCCCTTCCGTTTCCAACTCCTCCAAGACATGCTCATCACTCTTCACACAGCTGTTTACCCTGCAGTAGATATGGAAGCAGAATTGACTCTGGGTGTTGAACACATAATGCAATATATAGATGATGTATTATAGAATTGTTCACTTGAAACCAATATAGTTTTGTTGACCATTGTCACCCCAATAAATTTTAATTAAAAAAGGAAAAAAAGAATATATATATATATATATATATATATATATATATATATATATATATTCATACAGGAAGTAAAAGAAACAGTGAAATCTCCAAATATATTCTTTTTTTTTTTTGAATTTCACCTGCTTCTCGAGTCTAAGCCCTTTTTTTTTCTTGAGGGCAGTGTCACTGGCCCTCACATGTGGGACCCGAACCAGGGCCGCTGGCTTGCCAAGCCAGCGCCTAACCAGCACACCACTCGCCCGGCCCTCCAAATATATTCTTTATCTGTATTATCTACCAATAGTGACCCCATTTGTTCAAAGACGCTTCTTGAACAATTTGTTGCCCTTTATCATATATTTCTCAAACATTTATTAAATGCCTACTTACACACAATACACTGTGTAAGGTACTGACTGAGTCAAAGATATTCAAGACATAGTCCCTATCCTTAAAAAGTTGGCAATTTACTTAGGGCGAGGGAATATATATGTGTACATGTGTGATGTGTGTGTGCCTCATGGGGAGGTGTGGGGGAGAGAGGGGATGGGAGGGGAGGGAAGGAGAGGAGAGGAGAACAATGCAGAGAAGCAAACGAGGTCTGACAATTAAGTTCGTGAACTTGTTGCATCAATGTTGTTAACCTTTTTTGATATCAGAGGGATTATTCATTATGAATTTGCACCAACTGGACAGTTAACCAAGTTTACTATTTGAAAAGGCTGCGTGAAAAAGTTAGAGGATCTGAACTTTTCACCAACAATTCATAGCTCTTGCATCACGACAATGCACCAGCTCACACAGCACTGTCTGTGAGGGAGTTTTTAGGCAGTAAACAAATAACTATTGGAACACGCTCCCTACTCACCTGATATGGCCCAAAATGCCTTCTTTCTTTACACAAAGATAAAGGAAATGCTGAAAAGGAGACATTTTGATGACATTCAGGACATCAAGGTAGTACAACAACAGCTCTGATGGCCATTCCAGAAAAAGAGTTCCAAAATTGTTCTGAAGGGTGGACTAGGTGCTGTTGTGGGTGCATGGCTTCCCAAGGGGAGTACTTCAAAGGTGACCATAGTGATATTCAGCAATGAGCTATGTAGCCCTTTTTCTAGGATGAGTTTGTGAACTTAATTATCTGACCTCGTATACCAAATCAGCAGGAATTTACAGAAGAGAGAGATAACTGGGTGCTAGGCGGTAAATGAAGACTTTGGAAAGGTAATTCTTCAACTGGTATTTGAAGGACTGGGTGTGATGACGAAAAGGATAGAGAGAGCAAGTATAAAGATGTTTTCGGGGATAATGAGAAATACAATGTAGCTGGCATTCATAGAGGACTGGGAGATAATTTTGGAGGGATAATTAGACTCTGATTGTGAATGGCCTTAAATACCAACTAAGAAGCCTGGTCCTTAATATATTGGTGTTAGAATGTAATTTATTAGGGAGATAAGTGACACGGTACAAGTGATGGTTTAGGAAAAAGAATGGTTATAACATGCCTTATGGATTAGTAGGAAGGAAGCCAGAAGAACTAGGTGGAAAACTATTTAAATGTATCAAGCATAAGGTGATAAGGTAAGGGAGTAAGGGAGAAGCCAAAGATAACCTCCAAATTCAAGCTATAAAACTGAGAGAATGAGGGTGCCAATGAAGGAAAGAGAAAGTTCCAAATGAAATAAATGGTTTGGAAAAGGGAAAGTCAGTATTGTTTTAGTCATGTTGAGTCAATTACCTATTACAATTGAAAACACCAGCATGAAGTACCAGGAATACTTCAAAGACTTATTGAGTCGGAGGTGACAGTATAAGTGATATTGGCTGAAAAGAAAGTGAGAGATGGGAGAATTGTTGTGAAGAATCTGAGGCTGAACATGGAAATCTCAAGTCATCTGTATTGTCAGAATCTGAAGCTGTGAAACAGGAGATCTCCAAAGGAGAGGGCAAAGAAACAAATGTGAAAAGGGTCATTAATATTTTATAGCTTACCACTACCATGTTGAAATCAAGGTAATGCTAATAACATGAGCTAACTAACCCTAAATATTAATTGAAAATGCTTATTAGTCCAAAGAAATAGCAGGGCCATTTAAATAGGCAACAACAGATTATAAAAGACAAAAACAAAAACAAAAATGAGCTAACTCCACGAGGAAAATAAATATTAAAATGATTTTCTTATAAAATAGCCCTTTACTATTGGAGCCCAGGAAAAGTTTCCCCCATGATTATAAGAAAGATTCTCATGCTCTAGAAAGACTAAGGCCTATTTGGTGAAAAATTTAAGTATCTTTAGGCATAGGGTTTTTTAAAATCCCTTTTAAATATTAGTTTTTATTTATTATTTAGAATTCTGAAAGTTCTTGCTAAGTTTAAAGTGGCTTTGAAATTAATAAACCATAGCTAAATACTTCAGTATACATAAATTTCAAAAAGAAATGTAGAGTGAAAAAAAGCAAGTCCCAGAAAAATTCATATGTGTCCATTTATATAAAGTTGAAAAATGGATAAAACGAGCAACATTTTGTTGAGTGACAAATTCCTAAGCAGTAAAATGGTTTTGTAAAAAGAGCAAGGGAATTATTAGCACAAATTCTGGATAGTGGTCCCCTGAGGGGGAAGGGAGGGAGGAGAAGCAATCAAGAAGCACACTGAGTGGAGCGGTGGTTAAGCGCTGGCTTGGGAAGCCAGTGGCCCCGGTTCGGGTCCCACATATGAGGGCCAGTGACACTGCCCTCAAAAAAATAAAATAAAGTTTAAAAAAAACAAAAAAAGAAGCACACTGGGGACTTCTAAGGTACTGGTAATGTTCCAATTTTAAAGCTTGTAGTGTGTATGAGTCTATTATTATTCTTTAAAAGGTGTGTGTGTTTGTGTATATTTAATGTATTAAATATGTCATAAGAAACATTTTTGAAATTATTTTGAGGCAGAGAAAATCAGAAACAGTTTTTAAAAGATGCAGAAATAGTGCAAGAGGGCAGTGTCATTAAGAATTTTTTTAATTCAAAATTTATTATTATTATTATTAGTTTCAGGGTCAGTACGAATTTTAAATACACCGCCCTATTCCAGAGAGATTATTCTACTTGCAGAGTAAATACAAAACTACTTTAATGAGGATCATTTAAAAAGGCTTTGTGTGCTATCAAAAATTGGGAAGCTCGCTTTCAACAATGACCCAAGTTAAAGCTGCCATTTCCTGCAGAACCAGTAGGGGGAACTGCTCATAGCAGTGCCATTTTTTTTTTTTTTCTTTTTTGAGGGCAGTATCACTGGCCGTCATATGTGGGACCGAACCGCGGCCCCTGGCTTCCCAAGCCAGCACACCACCGCGCCACTCGGCCGGCCCTCGATTCTTTTCTTGTAATACATCGAATGGGTTTTGTACTTGCCTTCTAAATTTGTAGAAATAAAGCACACTTGCTTACTTTAAGATTTGAAAGCGCTACACGCTCTTGTCCAGGGACAAGTCTCCTTTAATACCTTAACAATGCAAATAAAGGCGCCCACCCACAGCCCCTTTCCGAGCACAGGGTGGAGATGAGGGTGACAGGGAGGAGCTGGCCTGGGTTTCTCCTGCGCAGGCATCTGTCGGCCAAGACCCTATTTTTTACCTGGGCGGGTCCGTCTGAAACAGGCAGAAGCCACAGCATCTGTCCAGCTCCTGGGGCCGGCGCTGTGGCCCAGATGCCTAGGCTGGAAGGGCATTCCTACGGGAACCGGTAGCGAAGGAGGCCCTTCCTAAACTTCGCCTTGTAGGCCTGTCTAGCCCGTCTCCCTCCTCCCTCCTCCTTTGTCTTCCCGTTCCCACGAAACCGCATCCCGACAACGTGACATAACCCCAACATAAAGTAATAAAAGCCATTTTAAAAGTTAAATGATAGAACAGAGCTCCCTTCGCCGCCTGTTCTCAGACAAGCCCTTACCTCTTCATGTTTCCACAGGCCCCTATTTCTAACTTGGGTAAATAGGCCGTGGACTTCAACTCCCAGAACTCTGCGCGGTAGACTCTAACCCCTTAGAGTCTTTGTTGTGGAGCGCGTGGCTCTGGGAATTGTAGTAGCGCAGAACTAAAGAAACCGAAAGAAAAATTATGTATTCAGTAACCGGTGTGTTGTAAATTGTTCAAGAATTTCTCTCGAATTTCTTGTAGAGGTTAAGGGCAACATCCAAAATATCCAGCTCGTAAACCTAGGAGTCACCTTTGACTTCTATCCAGTATCACCAAATCCTGGTGCCTCCAACTTCCTTCAGCTGTGTCCCCATTAGCCATGCTTCTGCTTTCAAAGACTTATTAACTGTCCTGTTGTTTCAAGTGGAGCCTCTGGTCCATCCTCCGCAGTGTAGCCAGAATGACCAGACACAAGATTGACGATCTCACTTACACTAATGGTTTTCCTCTATCTGTAACAGAGGCTTATGTACAAGACATTGATTTTGTAAGAATCAGAAATCCATGTGTATTCAGGCCTCTAAACGTTTTACTGATAATTATGGTGAATCAAGAGAGGGGTACAGCATAGTGATTTATTTTTCTTTCTTTTTTGAGGGCAGTGTCACTGGCCCTCACATGTGGGACTGAACTGGGGCCACTGGCTTCCCAAGCCAGCACTTAACCACCGCTCCACTTGGCCGGCCCTAGCATAGCGATTAAGAGCATGGGCTCTTCGTTCTCAGAAATGGAAATACAAATGTCCTTAAGTATGTGAAAAGAAAGATGTTTAATCTCATAAGTGATATGGAAATCTCCAAGTACACTGACTATAAAACACTTGACCTGTACTTCTCAAAATAGTCAAGGTCATCAAAAACATGGAAAATCTGAGTATCTGTCTTAGCCAAAGGAGCTGAAAGAGACATGGTGGTGACAAAATGTAATGTGGTATCCTAGATGGGATCCTGGAACAGAAAAGGGGCCATAGGTAAAAAAAAAAAGGAAATATGAATACACTATGCACTTTAGTTAATAATAAGGTTGATTAGCTGTGACAAAATACCAGAGATATGTTAAGATGTTAACACTAAGGGAACTGAGTGGAGGCACATGGAATTCCATACTATGCAACTTTTCTGTAAATTTAAAATTGTTCTTAAAAAAAAGTTTATTTAAAAAGCACATTAAAATAACATTTTTCACTTACCAGACTGGTAAAGATCCACACGATTGAGAACACACTTGTTTTGTTGAGATTGTGGGGAAATAGTCACTCTCAATACATCTCTGTTAGTAATATAAATTGGTTACCTCTAAGAAAGGCAACCTGAGGATACATTTGAAATCATAAATGCACATTCCCTTTAGCACAGCAATTCAATGTGTATGAATGGTATCCTCAATACTATGCATCCTCAAGTATGTACATGTATACATGTCCACTGAAGCATTGTATATAATAAAATTCTACAAATAAATATCCATGAATGTGATACACTCATTCAATGGAAAACTATGCAGCAGTCCCAGAGATGACAAAGTTCTCTATGGAGTGCTACTGAACAATCTCTAAAATGTATTTAGTTCAATAGCAAGGTACAGAACAATGTATATAGTATGCTTCCATTTGAGTAAAAGAGGGAGATTTGCTTGTGTTTGCTTACGTATGTATAAAATACCTCTGGAGGGCTGGCCGAATGGCGCATTGGTTGGGAGCTGGTTTTGGGACACCAGCGGCCCTGATTCGGATCCCACATATGAGGGCCAGTGACAGTGCCCTCTACAGCTAACACCATCTCCACCTGGAGCTGGGCTGCGCGAGCCCCTGCGACAGTGTAGGCTGCAGCCCCTGCTGCAGTGGGCTGCCATAGGCTACAGTGAGTGGCAGGCAGCCAGCGTGAGCTGCCTATAGCCGGGGTGAGCGACATCCAGAGGCTGGCGACTGATCTGCCTCATCCGGGAGGAGCGCAATGATGATGCCAACATGGGCCAGTGAAGCAACATCCTCCGCAACTAGACTGAAGAACAAAAAGACAGCAACTTGTCTGTTCCCCTTCCCCGATTCTCCAACACTGTTCCCCTCCCCAAATTCCACAATAAAATCTTTTTAAAAAATACCTCTGGAAAAACATACAAACAAGTGGTAAGTGAATGCCTCCAGGTAGGAGAACTGGATGGTGATGAACAAGGATGGGAAATACTCTTCATTGTGTATCTTTTTGTACTCTTTGAATTTTGAACTACATGATTATATTATATGGTCAATCATTTTTTTTAATGAAAGAGAATCCTTTGTGTATCACAAAAAGCCAAAGAATAAAAATATCATGGGTTTGGGGGTCACAGTGTTTGGATTTCTCAGTTCCCAGTTATTGACAATATAGCAAAATAGGTAATCTGGACTTGAACATTTTCTTTGGCAAGTTACAAGAGTATGTGAGATTGAATAAATTTCTTTAACTGGTCTAGGCCAGTTTCCTCATCTGCAAAATGAGGATAATATCTCAGAGTAGGGTCACTGTAAAGTACTATACAAAAGTATGGTTTTAAAGTCACTTGATATGGTGGTCATCTATGAGCAAATATTCCAAGGTTATCTAGTAGATTCAGACTCATTCAAACTGCCGTATTGCCATGCACAAGTTAGAAGATAAGTCCAAAGAGCAGCTACTGGAAGACATGGCACTTGTTTTAGTTTTTTTTTTTTTTTTTTGAGGGCAGTGTCACTGACCCTCATATGTGGGACCCGAACCAGGGCCGCTGGCTTCCCAAGCCAGCGCTTAACCACCGCACCACTCAGCTGGCCCGATCTTGCACTTCTTACACTGAGAACTTCTAACAGATTGAAAATCTCATGGAGAGTATCATGTGGGTCATATCATAGCCTGCACCAGGTAAATCCCATATAGTGGTGGGGCTGAATTCTGCCACTCAACCAAAATGTCCAACTGACACATTGATCAATAGGGAAATGGAAAAAATACACCAAATTGCTAGTGTGTTTGTCCCCTGGGAAGGTGGCAAAGGGTGTATCAAAACTACACTGTCTATCACACCAGACTTGTATACAACTTCTAATGAAACATATGGCCTATTGGTATTAAAGTGGTACACACTACATCACAAACCCACTAGGTGGGATGAGTGGGGAATGAATAGCTAAAAATATATACCCATATAGACTGAAACTGCAACTAGAAAAACAAGGTCATAAGGAAGTACTACTCTATATACCTGTGCATGACTGTAGCCAGCCCGAGTGGTAGGTACCAAGGAAAAACACATTCAGAAAATTGCATTAGCAGGAAAACCTGGCTATTTCTAGCTCAGCCAAACTTATTAACTGTGGAATAATAGCTATTTCATTTCCCACAGCATCCCTCTCCCTGCTTTAAAAGGATGTCAGACAGTATATAAAAAGCTTTGAGATTTCTAGATGTTATTCATGAACACAGAGATATTACCATGAGGTATTTTCACAATTTTGCCCCTAGAACAATTTAAGACAATCTGAAAACTATGCCTCATTTGTCTTTCTGACAATTTAACAAGGTTAGTTTAATTAAGCCAGAAGCTCCTCCTTAACATAGATATATTTTCAGGGTTTGTCCTTTTTAGGCACTTTGTTCACTGCACACTTCTGATGAATATATTATGAAGCAATTATAATTTCCAGATATGCAAGATGTTAAAACCAAAAACTTTCTCTTGAGAAGGAATAGCATCACTCATCCAATATGAATTATAAACAACTGTGCACATCTTTCATATTCCCCAAATGAAATAGCATAGATGCTTTTATAGAAAATAAATATAGCATGTTTTTCAAAAGACAAAAATGAGATGAGTAGATAAGCACTGGGAAAGTGTCAACACAACAAATTTAAGAATTCTCCTTCAGCTAATGTTAGCTGGTCTTTCACAATGGTTATAAGGGGCTCAAGATTCCAGTACCTAATATAAATCTTGCCTTAAAATTACCCATAAAAATAGGTTATTTCTTATCTTTCAGTTAAAATATACTCAACAATATCATGTTGAACCAGAGTCTGAAGGAACCTTAGAGATATACGAGTAAATTTTGTAGTGTTACTATTTTGATCTGGAAGCCACTTGCATCCACTGACCTCTTCTATGTCCTGGAAAAAAACAATAGGAAAAAAATCCCAAAACACTGTAACTCTCAGTGCAAAGTCAATAGGAGTACCGTAGCCTGTTTTTCTTTATGATACTAAGGAACTTCACAGTCAGCACTGGTAGTAAAGACAAAATAATCACAAAGCTTCAACGAAATGACAACTCATTTCTTTCAGTTGGGAAAACCTTAATATGGTCCAATTCTTTCATGTTATAAACAAAAGATGATGCACAAATGAAATTGCCTAGTTAAATAGGCAGGGACAAGACTAAATCCAGTGTTTCCTCTATTACATTATATTCTTTTAACTGAATGTGGAACTTAACTTATGCATAGACTACTTTACAGGTGCTGGACCTCTAAAAACAATAGGGAAACTGTCTTTATCTAGTGTGTAATAATAATAATAATAATAATATTAGACTCAAAAATAAAGATTATTTAAGATTTTACCCAAAGAGTGTTTACCTACAGAAATCATAAACAAGGGATGGCTGAGTGGCGCGTTGGTCAGGAATTGGCTTGGGATGCCAGCTCTGAGCAGCAGGGACCCTGTTCGGATCCCACATGTGGGCCAGTGACGCTGTGCCCTCAATAGCTAAGATGGTGAACAACAGCTCGACCTGGAACTGGGCTGCTGTGAGTCACCGGCAACTGGGTAGGCTGCAGTGGGGCTGGCCGGCAGCGGGCGTGAAGCTCAGCTGCCGTGAGCCGCCATGAGTGGCCGTCCAATGTCCGGCGAGTGACTGCCTCACCCGGGAAGAGCACAATAATACCAACATGGGCCAGTGAAGCGATGTCCTCCACAACTAGACTGAAGAACAAAAGTACAGCAAAGGACAGCAACTTGTCTATTCCCCTTTCCCGATTCCCCAATAAAATCTTAAAAAAAAAAGAAATCATAATTTTGAGTGGTAACAAAAACTTTATAAGAAGCTGCTACTTTGAGAAGTTTGGGTAAGAGAAAAAGAGGCTATATAAGTTCTGATATTTTGTTTACTCATAAGGTGATGAAAATCTTTAATACTAATTTCAAAAATATTTTCTTCCTTTAATATGTACCCCTTAGGATGGTCAGGTGTGGTTAGTACAACAGAAATTCAGCTCAGTAATTCTAGGCAACTAAGCACTAGTCACTAAAAAACTTTCAAAGAGTTTATTTTGGAACATCACCTTTATTTATGACTTAGGTAAAACATGAAATATAAGAGATTAAGCTAAGTGCATGGCTTTTTCTTGAAAAACAAATACACAAAAACAAATTATAAATCATATGCTTAATGAGCACACAATGTGATATACAGATGATATATTATATAGAAATGTAAACTTGAAACCTATGTGATTATACTAACCATTATCATCCAATACATTCAATTTAAAAAACAACACACACACAAAAATCATATGCGGTTAAGAGCTGGCTTGGGACCCCAGCGGCCCTGGTTTGGGTCCCACATATGAGGGCCAGTGACACTGCCCTCAAAAAAAAAAATCATATGCTAAAATCAAGTAAAACACCAGGATAACTGTACGTCAAAAATAAACAAATTGGGCCGGCCGAGTGGCGCGGTGGTTAAGCGCTGGCCTGGGAAGCCAGCGGCCCCGGTTTGGTCCCACATATGAGAGCCAGTTACACTGCCCTTAAAATAAATAAATAAATAAATAAATAAATAAATAAATAAATAAATAAAATAAACAAATTGACCAAATCTTGCCCTTTCAAAAATTACTTAAAAGTCCCAAACCCACTCTTAACTTTTCTTCCCACCTTCCCAGCACACTTCCTGTAGTTTGCCACATACTTCCTTGTATTGTCTATGTTTTATACAGACATGCATTTATCATATCTCAAATGAGACAGTAAGTTCCTTTGAGGAGAGAGACTTTACAGTATGTAGCACTACTATTAACATGCAACCAGCAAAGACTGGTTGAGAATTTTGGTGAGAATTTCTCTATGGTCTTCTTGGAGTGAGAAGGGTGATGTATGCTGGTGGTAGAGTATTGAATCTGGGAAAGTAAGACACAAATTACACAGTCAACATCTAATAGGCTGCTGCCTAGACAAAAGGGCTAATATAGTTTGGATTTGCTAATACTAAAATCCAAACTATAGTATAATTCTGAACAGCACAAAATTTAAATGGAAAAAAAAACACCTAAACAAACACACACTTTATTGCAACCAAAGAGTAAATACCAACTGTAAATACTACTCTACTTAATGTCATCAAAATTTACCAAAAACAACATGTAATGTATAAAGCAAAAACAACACACTGAAGATATGGTCTTCAATCAAAAGAAATCCTGATGTTGTATTCCTGCTCCTGGTGAAGACAATTCCTTGAAAACACGTGTTAACTCGTGTAGCTTCATTTGCAGCATGCCTATAGCGGGGGAAAAAGTCACGCATCATTAATCTGAGGTCAAAAAATCCCAGGAATATAATAACTTACATTCTCCCTTCAACATATGATCTATAAAACTTTACATATTGATTTATACAGCTTTAAGTATTATAAAATACAGGGGGGAAAAAAGCAGGTTTATCTGTTAGGAAACTATGAAAACAGTGGACAAGACTGTTCTTGATTTGCTTTCCTTAGCTTTCAGGCAAATAGCAGTCTACCTGACATTTGTTTGTTGAACAGAAGTGTTAACTGCTTTTTACCCATTATAGCCTAAAAGTGTCATACAGGGTGATCATTAAATCGAGGGCACAGATTTTTGTAGTTCTTTGCTTGGCCTATAAGCAAATTAGTACACTGAATATATTAACATTTCTGTTCCATTCTAATGATTTATTTAACTTGGTGGTCCTTAAACTTGCTCAGGGTCAGACAAACACAAAATACCATTAATTTTACCATATAAAATAAGTAAGATAATCTGTGTTTTTCCATTAATGTGCAAAATAATCATGGTCCTTTATTCTATGTTCATTTATGCTCAGTAGTTGATAGCAATAACTGGTGCCAAAGATTTAAGGAAAAATTTACAAGGGAAAAACTAAAAATTTGAAACAATATATTTTAATTTTTTCCATCCAATTGCAAAAGCACCAATGTCATTCAGTATCTAAAGTATATGGACTTCCAGTAAGATGGTGGAATAGACAGACGTCGTGCCAACTGTCTCCCAGGATCACAATGAAATTACAAATAATTTATACAACATTCAACCCTGGAAGTCCCTGGAACACTAGATGAAAGAACCTCTAAATGAAGGACCTAAAGAGGAGGGCACGTGGAGTCTGGCAGGAGGGGCGGAGACGAGAGAGGTCTAACCCCGTGAGGGACACCCCAGCTGTAGGGAGTCTTCTCCAATTGGGGAAGAGACCATCCAGCCCCACACCAAGCTCACTAGCCCAGAGTTACTTTGCTGGGAAGAGGAGTTCTACAATAGCGGGCAGTAGAAATTAGTGAGGACTCTCTTTGCCCAGCTCGGTGAGGCTGAGGGCGGCTGGAGAACCAGTGGGACCGGCGCATGGGTTAACTCGCCAGTGAGCACTCACCCGGTTCCTGGTGGAGGGAGCGGCTGTGTGAGCCGGGCCCAGGAGACTGCGGGGACGGACTGAACTGAGCGCCTTTGGGGCAGGAGCTGGAGGTTTTGGGACCATTGTTCCCCTGGTGTGGAGCTTGCACACGAGCAGTGTACAGGAGGGCGCCATTTTGTCAAAGTTGGGCCCTCCCACAGAAGGTCAGGTCCGGGACCTCATTGGTCTGGTGGAATTGGCGCAGAAGTGCGTGTGTGCGCACATGCATGCGGCCTTGGATCCCCACCCTCCGCCCTGCTTATACTCTGTAGCCAGGGAAACGCTGGGCTGGCACGCTCCAGCTCCAACAGGCTGTTCATTCCGATGCGGGAGTGTGTGAGCCGCCTCGGGTCCCTGCTCTCCGCACTGCGCATGCAGAGTTGCCAGGCTGGTGATTGTTTGTTGGGCTGCTCAGCCTGATCTGTGAGCGGCTGATTGGGACAGGCTGAGACTGGGAGTTTTCCTGGGAGTGTTGGGCTATAAGCTGTGCGCCTGTGTGATCCAGCCAGGGCTCTCCTGGTGATCTAATACATCGAAGCAATCCCAGAGTGACAGGCAGAATGAGGAAACAAAGAAACATGTCACAAGTAAAAGATCAGAAGAAACCTCTAGAAATGGAACTAAATGAAACAGAGGGATCCAACCTCTCAGAGACAGAGTTTAGAACACTGATGATAAGAATGTTTAATTTACATAGTGAGGACATACGGAAGGATAGAGAAATCATAAAAAACAACCAGTTAGAATTAAAGAATACAATAACGGAAATAAAGAACACACTCAAGGTATCACCAGTAGAATAGATGAAGCAGAGGATCGGATCAGAGATTTAGAAGACAAAATAGCAGAAATCGCCAAGTTGGAACAACAAAAAGAAAAAAGAATAAAAAACAATGAAAATAGCTTAAGAGACCTGTGGACAACATGAAGCACAACAACCATTACCTCATAGGAATACCAGAAGGAGAAGAGAAGAAGCAAGGGGTTGAGAATATATTTGAAAAAAAGAATGACTGAAAACTTCCCTACCCTGGTGAAGGAAATCGACATACAAGCCCAGGAAGTGCAGAGAGTTCCAAACAAGCTGAACCCAAACAGGTTCACACCAAGACACATCATAGTTAAAATGGCAAATGTTAAAGACAAAGACAGAATCCTAAAAGCAGCAAGAGAAAGACAGCCGGTTGCATACAAAGGAACTCCTATAAGACTAGCTGACTTTTCTACAGAAACTATGCAGGCCAGAAGAGAGTGGCAGGAGATACTCAAAGTGATGCAAAATAAATGCCTACAACCAAGATTGCTCTACCCAGCATGGCTATCACTTGAAGGAGAAATAAAGAGCTTCTCAGAAAAGAATAAGCTTAACGATTTCATTACCACCAAGCCAGCACTGCAGGAAATGTTAAAAGGGCTTTTTTAAACTGAAGGAAGTGGTAAACAAGCTAACCTAGGAAGACCAGGAATACAAATAAGAAAAGGGCAATATACATGCACCTATCAAGAATCACTTTAAATTTGAATCAGCTAAAGACTCCAATCAAAAGACAGAGAGTGGCTGAGTGGATAAGAAAACAGGACCCATGTATATGCTGTTTATAAGAGACTCATCTTAGAGCAAAAGAAACCCACAGACTGAAAGTAAAGGGACGCAATAAGATATTTCATGCAAATGGAAATGAGAAAAAAAGCTGGAGTAGCAATACTTATTTCGGACAAAATAGACTTTAAAATGAAGACTACAATAAAAGACAAAGAAGGGCACTACATAATAATAAAGGGATCAATTCAACAAGAGGACATAACCCTAGTAAACATCTATGCACCCAACATAGGAGCTCCTAAATATATAAAACAGATTTTGACAGTCATAAAGACAGAGATCTACAGTAAGCCTCTACCCAATTCCGTTAGTTTTCCATACCCTGTGACTTGCTCTAAATTCCTTTTTCAAGCAGCTACAATTTTGAACTACAGTTCTTTAATCTGTCAATCACCAAGGAACTTGCACGCACGGGACGGGGGAAAGCAATCAAACACTATCATAGTAGGGGACTTCAACACCCCTACTATGTCACCTATGAATTAACCAATGGACAGATGCTCCAGACAGAAAATCAACACAGAAAGGGTGACCTTAAATGAAACTTTAGACCAGCTGGATTTCATTAATATTTTTAGAGCATTTCACCCCAATGCAACAGAATATACATTCTTCTTAAGTGCACATGGAACATTTTCCAAGATAGACCACATGTTAGGCCACAAAACAAGTCTCAGTAAATTTAAGAAGATTGAAATCAGATCAAGCAGATAATAGAGGAAATACTGATGGTTGCTAGCTGGGAGGAGGTGGGGATGAAGGAGAAGGGGAAAGGATTAGACAGCGTAAATAGGTAACTACAATACTGCTACAGGGATATGAAAGGCAGTTCTGGGAATATAATTGATAATGTTGTGAATGCTCTGTGGGGTGTCAGATGGTCGCATGTCTTGTTGTGCAGACCACTTTGGGGATGGGGTAGAGGCTTGATTGCTGTGTTGTACACCTGAAGCTGATGTTGTATAATATTGTATGTTAACTGTGATTGAATGTGTATATATATATATATATATATATATATATATATAGTCACGGGATGTGGAGTACAGTGTGGGAGTGAAGTCAAGGAAATAGTAAGAGATATGTATGATTAAGGGGGGAGGCTGATTGGGGGTGGGAGGTTGTCACTTTGAGAGGTAAAAAGTATAACTATTGTGCTGTGTTGTAGAAAAAGTAATAAATAAAATACAGTACAATACATCATTCTATCTTATGACATACAGACACTGAAGATCACACCTTACAGTTAGGTGATTTAAATAACAGTTGTCTTCTGAAAAGCTAGAAAAACTGTATATTGAGACCGGCAAAATACATCTCCTTTTGTTGTAAAAACGAACTGCAGGGTGCAATTTCCCCCCTAAATAACATTTTCTATGTGATAGAAGTACAAATGAGCACTGCAAAATACCATTAACTTGCGGCCACAAGAATCAACATAAGCACAATCTACTTAATTTGCTGACTGATGCATGTTAAATGCAAAGTATTATATTTATAAAAATATTCAGAATCAATAAAATGACAAGAAACACAAGTCAGCATTATTAAGAGAGCTGTATTACTATAAACATTTTGTTATGTCTTTGAATTGAATTCCCAGGACTATTTCTGTATTAACATACTTTAAATTTGTTAGGAGTTTCATTCTTTAAAGGCAAAAACTGTACGTAGGCAATTAACTGCCCAGAGTTCTAGATCCATGATATGTATCAGTGACTGGTTCCTGCAGGCCTATTAAATTATATATCATACTAGAAGTAAAATGCTAACTAAACAGTCAAAATTTTGGGGGGAAATATGCCATATACAGTTTGAAATTATTGAAAAATAATTGTACTGAACAATATAAAAATGAAATTAAGAATATTCCATTCACAATAGCATCAAAAAGAATTAAAACACTTAGGAGTAAACTTATGAATGAAGTAGAAAACCTGTACTGAAACTACAAAACATTGCTGAGAGAAACTAAAGATCTAAATAAATGAAGGGAAATTCCATGTTCGTGGATTGAAAGACTCAATAGTGTTGAGATGGCAATTTTCTACAGATTCAATGTAATCCCTATGAAAATTCCACCAGGCTATTTTTTTAAAAAACAACAGACAGGCTTTAAAATTTGCATGGAAAGGCAAAGAACCCAGAATAGACAAAATAATATTGAAAAAGAAGAATAAATTTCAGGAATTACACTACCCATTTTTTTTTGAAGGGAGTGTTACTGGCCCTCATATGTGGGATCCGACCCAGGGCCGCTGGCATCCCAAGCCAGCTCCTAACCACCGCACCACTCAGCCGGCCCACACTACCCAATTTTAAAATGTACTACAAAGCTACAGTAGTAGAGAGAGTGTGGTATTGGCAAAGGATAGCCATAGAGATCAACAGGACAGAAAGAAGGTCCAGAAACAAAACCCTTGTATTTATGGAAAATTTTTTTTGACAAAGGTCAGAAAATAATTGCCAAGGCAATTCAGTGGGGGAAAGCATAGTCTTTTTCAACAAATGGTGTGGGGGAAAACTTGATATCTACCTACAAATGATGTTGAACCCCTACTTTGATCTATGCATAAAAATCAACTCAAGGTGGATTATTGACCTAAGTGTAAGAGCTAAAACTATATTTGGAAAATAAAATACAAATGTCAAACAACCAATAAACAGAAAAACAAAATATAGTCCAGTCCACACCCTGGAATTCGACACAGCAATAAAAAGAAATGAAGTACTGAAACATGTTACAACATAGATGAATCTTGAAAACATGAAGCCAGACACAAAAAGGCCATACATCACATGATTGCATTTATATAAATGCTCTAGAAAAGGCAAATCTATAAGGACAGAAAATAGATTAGTGATTGCCTGGGGTTCAGAGTAGGAATGGCAATTGACCACAAACAGGCAAGGGGGAACTTTCTGGGATAATGGAAATGTTCTAAAATGGAACTGTGTGATGTTTGCACAATTCTATAGCTTTAGTTAAACAGCTATTGGTTAAGATGGCATGCTGGTATATTTAAAAGATTTCTTAAAAATTACTTCTCACCCCACTCCCCCCCGAAAATAAGAGATTATGGTAAACCTGCTTCCAGCCAGTCATATTTGTTTTGGGGGACAGATGTGTTCTTCACCTTAGCCTACTTACAAATATTTTAGGTAAAGATTAAAAAGACTTCACAGAAAGTTACAAAAATATGCAATTTTGTCATTAAAGCCAAACACAGCTTTCTACCGCAATTATTTTTAAGTTATACATATAAATATTATTAGATAATATTAAATTCACTGTCAAAGGAAACAATGTATTATCCTAAACACTTCTATAGTACATCTTTTATTCTCCTTCTAAAAAAGCAATTGGGGCAGTAAGAGAAAAAAATACATACACAAAAAATGGTATAAAGACACAAATAGGCAAATTTGAAAATGAAATATGAATTGTTTATGTACATTTTTAAAATACTCAACCTCATGAGTAACCAGAGGAATGCAATTAAACAAGGGAAATAGTATGGGGTTGTCGGAAAAGTCATGATGCATTTTTTGCAACGTAAAACAGAAAAAAAATACGTCATGACTTTTCTGACAACCCAATATTTCCAACCATAAACTTTAGCAAGGAATGATAATGATGATGGTGGTGGTAGTGATGATTACAAAAGTAGTAATAATGGAAGGGGTGCAGAAAATGGGTACCTTAATGAATTGGTGGTGAAAATGTAAACTGGTACAACTTACTTGGAAGAAACTATAAACCAAAAGACTTTAAAACAGACATTACTCCTAATTCAGTATCTTAACTTCTAAAAATTTATCTATGTCCAATAACTATGGATTTACCCTAAAATTTAGTCACATCTTAGGCTCACTGCAGCACAATTTAAAATAGCAAAGAATTGGAAACCAATACCTAACAATTAACCAATACCTAATAATGGAGTGCTAGTTAAATAAACTATGGTAAATCCATATCATGGAAAATTTAGCAGCCATTAAAATGTAGAATATTTACTAGCATGGTACAATGTTAATGTGTACCATTCTGTTAGCAACGTATCTCTTTTTCCATCAAAAGCTGAGTACAGTGTACTGTGTGTCTATCAGGGGACAAATTTCAAAATAAAAAGGTATATTGGCTCCCAAGTTCAGGTCAGACATTATTATTTCTGAAGATACAGAAATAACTCAGACTATCTCTTTCATCTAGGAGCTCAAATTCTAGTAAGGGAGAGAGATATGTAAACATGTAACTGCAATATTGTATGATAAACGCTGGCAGGCCCCTATCTCTAAAGTGGGTAAACAGGCCATGGACTTCAAGTCCCAGAACTCTGAGTGGTAGGCTCTAAAGGGATTGTGGTGGAATTTGCAGCCCTGGGAATTGTAGTAGGGAAGCTAAAGAATTTATTGAGTAATCAGTACATTGTAAATTATAAATTACAAGTATTTCTCTGAATTTCTTGTAGAGGTTAAAGGCAAAATCCAAAATACCCATCTCAAAAACCTAGGAGTCACCTTTGGCTTCTTGACTTTCTCATCTAATATTACCAAATGCCGAAGTTAATGAAATTGATACTAGGACTCGTATCTTCAGACTTCCATATGAGAGTGCTTTTTCTATTACAGTGCACAGGTTTGTCAAATGCTGTAAAAATTTTAAATAAAATAGCTTATGCTGAGCTAATAATCGACACCACAGCATAACGCTATTTGTTGTCCCTTCAAACACTGAAGTGTTCAAAAGAAGGCAGGCCTATCTGAGTTCCATCTGGGGAGATTTCATTGGTGAAATATTATTAGGCCATTTTACCTATGAGGTGAATATGCAGCACTGGGCCCAAAAACAGCATTATAGCAAGGCTCCAGTATATTTATAATTTTTAGTCATTAACAGGAAAAAAAATGCTTTGGAGAAAAATCTGTATATCTCACAAACAATATAAATTCTGTTATTTGTGAGTGATTTAAGTCATGTTACATATAATTCATCCGGAGAAACTCTCCAGCTTGAGGAAATTCACTTGAGCACAAAATGTACATCAATTGGATTAGTGAGAAATCTAATTCTGCAGATGTGTTGAGTGTATTTCAAATCGGGATTTACATATATATAGCAAAGGAAGTTTGGGAAGTGGAGCTCTGCAAATGTTAAGCATCACACATTCGTTCATAACAGGAGTTGAAGATTGATCATTTTTAATCTTAGTACCCTAATCTAACCTACAAGAAATTCTTTAGAATTAACACATTGTTTGTGGGAAACGAGTAAACTTGTTATATCGCTCAAATGCCTGCTTACAATGTGAATGTGGGAAACGAGTAAACTCATCATATCGCTCAAATGCCCGCATACAATGTGTTAAGCAACAATGGTGTGACAATCAATCTATTTTGTCTGTAAAGGGGAGCAGAGATGAGTAGGTAACTCATTAAACAATGGAAAGACATAAACTACCTTTCAATTAACTACAAAGGGGAGAAGCAAATGAGTACTCATCTCTGTTGAGCTTAAGAGACCCTTTAAGTGAGTCTTTGTATATTGCCACTTCTCTGGCAGATCAAGAGCATTCGCCTCTCATGCGTCTGAACTGGAACATTATACTCCAGAACACAAGAGATGATCTCACCAAGCAACCACTGTCACCAAGATTTCTCAAATAATTTAAGAAAAAGAGATAAAAGAAACCACCTCAATCAGTCAATCAGATTCTATTCTACAAGAAGACACTTTAAATGGAATTCAAAGGCATCTTTTGGCATTTCATATTCTTCAGATATGAGAAGGCTGAAAGCAATTAAAAATATTTTTAAAACATTTCTTCTCTGGACCAAAGCTTCTTAAAACTTACAGCATGGTGACTACAGTTAATAATAATAATACATGATGCATATTTGAAAATTATCAAGAGTAGAATCTTAAAATTTTTTATCATACGCACAAAGATACTTTTTTGTAACTGTGTAGGGTGACAGATGTTAACTAAACTAGACTTATTGTGGTGATCATTTTCTGATGTATACAAATACTGAAACATTGTGTTGTACACCTAAAACTAATATAAAGTTATATGTGAAATATACCTCAATTTAAACAAATTATTAAACAAATACACAAACCTGAAAAATCCAATTTAAAATAATTCCCTCAAACAATAAATATTAACAGTGGATAAAAATAAAGTATGATTATGACATATAACAAAAAGCTGCTTCTCTAAAATTATCCTGGAAGAATTAGTTATATCACAATGGATGACTAAGAATGTTTTATGTCAAAAACATATAATAATAATAATAATAATAATAATAATAATAATAATAATAGTGTTCACAGCCCAGTACTAATGGGACTGTATTTTGGGAATATCACAAAATTCCTCATGACCTTTTAGTTACTCTAAGGATTCTTCTCTGTCCTAAATAGCAGTCAAACTTCTGTGAGCAGCTATTAAATAATTATGGGATTCTAACCCATTAGAGACTGCAGTGATTATGGATGAAATATATTTTAGTAGTGAAGCTTTTGGGGCACTTCATAAAAGAAGCAAAATGCCACAAAAATAGTCAAGGAACTTTCAGATAAAGGGAAGTATAAGATTTTCCATGCCCATCCCTTTATTGCAGTGTTTGATAAATATTAATGGACACAACAATGGTTGGATACATAAAGAAACAGAAAATGCCTATCCTTCACCCTTACCTACCTCTTCTAAGAGAAGTCATTCGATATATCTGAAATGAATAACAAATTGGCTCAGACTGATGGCCAACTCTGTCATAAGTTGTCCCAGATGAGCTGGAGTTGCTGCAGTTTCAGTGACTGCCAACTCAGAAGACATATATGTGACTGCAGCATTACCATCAAGCCAACCTTGAAATAATGCTATAAATTTTTACAAAGAGAAAGACAAGAGAGTGAACTGGTAGTTGACTATACTTACTATGAACTCACAATTATCTATACTAATCAGGAGGAAAAGAGGCATAGATAATGTTAAACAATGGGTAAATATCAAATCTGAAAACTGGTCAATACGGGCACATGTTCCGAGACTCTCTAATGTAATACTCATATAGTTATCTCTGATCCCTTTCTAGTTCAGTCCCATTACAGTCGGTTCTATGTAGGTTAGAGGAAGAAAGGGGTCTGGTTCTCTGTAACTTACTCATGGGTATTGACAACTTGATTGGACAGTGTAACATTTTAGTGCTGAAAATATAATGTATGATTTCAAATCATTTTTAAAGATAAGTTCATTATTTTAAGTTAAATACATGATCCAATTAGCATAAAAGTTGCTATATTTATAACAGAAAAAAACTGTAGCAATGTAAAAGATATTAAACCAGAAAAACATTCCCCAGAAACCTTTTAAAATACAGATTTTAACTTTAAAATCATTTTCAAAAAAACTATACAAGTTAGAGATTTCTCTTCAGTAAAAAAAGTTATAGATTTTCCAGTCAAGATGGCATAATAGGTAAATGCTCTGATTGCCTCCTCTCATGACCACATCAAAATTACAAGTTAACTACCAAATAACCATCATTATGAATTGCCTGAAGTCTAGCTCAAAGTCAGTCCTACAACTAAGGACATACAAAAGCCACCTCAAGACTGGTTGGAGGGGCAGAGATGCAGAAAGGACTCATTCCACACATGTGTGTCACCATTAAAAATCAGGAGGGCTACCTCAGCTGTGGAGGTCCCCCCACCCCTCTTGAGGAAGAAAGGGTCCCAGCCCCATACCAGGATCCCGAGCCCAAGGTTCTTATGCCAAGGACAGAAGGCTCCATAGTTTCTGGCTGTGATAAACAGGGGAGACTGTGGATGTGTGACACAAAGTGCAGCTAGAATCGCAAGTGCCCCACTCAGGGATTTAATTTCTGATGGACTCACTTGCTCTGAGCTCCAGCAATGGGGCAGCAGCTTGAAAGGCACAAGGAACACATGGGTAGGAACTGAGCTGTCTGGCTTCAGGGAGACTGTGTCACTGGGCCTCACTGGACACCTACTACTTAAGGCCACACTACTAAGACCGGAAAACATAGAAGCAGTACCTAATACATAAAACAAACACAGGGAGGCCGTCAAAATGGGGAGACAAATAAATATGTCCCAAATGAAAGAACAGAACACAGCTCCAAAGGGAGAACTAAACAAAATGGAGACAAGCAATCTACCAGATGCAGAATTCAAAACACCGTTTTAAGGATGCTCAGTGATCTCAGGGGGAACTTCAACAAAGAGATACAAAACATAAACATGGAGATAGAAAACCTGAAAAAGAACCATTCAGAAATAAAGAATACAATAACGGAAATGAAGAATACATTACAGGGAATCAATAGTAGATTAGATGAAGCAGAGGATCAAATCAGTGATTTGAAACATAAGGTGGCAGAAAATACCAAATCATAACAGCAAAAAGAAAAAATAATCCAAAAATATGAGGGTAGTTTAAGGGGCCTCTGAGACAACATCAAGCATACCAACATTTGCATCATTGGGGTACCAGAAAAAGAGAGACAGCAAGGAATTGATTATTTATTTCAAGAAATAATGACAGGAAACTTCCCTAACCTGATGAAGGAAATAGACATACAAGCCCAGGAAGCACAGAGTCCCAAACAAGATGAAGCCAAAGAGGCCTACACCAAGACACATCATAATTAAAATGCCAAAGGCTAAAGACAAAGAGAGAATCTTAAAAGCAGCAAGAGAAAAGCACTTAGTTACAAGGGAGCTCCCATAATACTGTATCAGCTGCTTTCTCAACAGAAACTGCACGCCAGAAAGGATTGCCAGGAAATAGTTAAAGTGATGAAAAGTCAGAGCCTATAACCAAGATTACTCTACCCAGCAAAGCTATCATTTAGTATTAAAGGACAAATAAAGAGCTTCCCAAACAAGAGAAAGCTAAAGGAGTTCATCACCATCAAACCAGTATTACAGGGAATGTTAATGGGTTTTCCTTAAGACAAAAAAAAATTAAAAATATGAATAATAAAATGGCAATGACTACATATCTATCAATTACTATAATATAAATGGTATAAATGCTCCAATCAAAAGATAGGGTGGTTGAATGGATAAGAAAACAAGACCCTTATATATGCTGCCTACAAGAGACTCACTTCAGATTAAAAGACACATACAGATAGAAAGCAAAGGGATTGAAAAGATATGTCATGAAAATGGAAACAAACTGACAAAAACCTGGTGTAGCAATACTTATACCAGATAAAATAGATTTTAAAACAAAGGCTATAACAAGAGACAAAGAATGACCCAGTAATTCCACTTCTGGATATTTATCCAAAGAAACCTCAAATGCTACTACAAGGAGACATGTGCATCCAAATTTTCATTGCAGTATTGTTTACAATGGCCAAGATGTGGAGGCAGCCTGGGTGTCTGTCAATGGAAGAATGGATGAAGAGTAGATGGTATATAAATATGCAGCGGAAAATTGCTCAGCCATGGAAGGGAATGGGTTCTTGTCATCTGTGTTGGCATGAATGGACCTGAAGGGTATTGTACTGATTGGAGTATGTCAGACAGAGATAGACAGATGCAATGTGATTTCGCTTATATGTGGAATCTAAAGAACAAAATAAACAAACAAGCAGGGCAGAGGCAGATTCATAGATACAGAGAGCATTTTGATGGTTGTTGGATAGAAGGGAGGTTGGGGGGGGTGAAAGAGGGGAATTGATTAAGAACTATAAATTGGTTGTAACAAAGTAGTCATGGAGATGTAGGGTATAGCATAAGGAATATAGTCAATAATATTGTAATAACTACATATGGTGTCAGATGGGTACTAGATTTAGTGGGGTGATAGATGGGAGGGGGTTCGGGAAATGGTGAAAAAGGTGAAGGCATTAAGAAGTACAAATTGGGGCCAGCCGAGTAGCACGTTGGTTAAGAGCTGGCTGGGGATGCCAGCGGCCCCAGTTCGGATCCTACATATGAGGGCCAGTGACACTGCCTGCTATAGCTAAGATGGTGAACAGTGGCTCCACCTGGAGCTGGGCTGCTGTGAGTGGCCAGGATGGCATAGCTGCAGCCCCTGCCTTGTTTCAATCTTTACAAAAACCTTAAAAGGTAAATATTATTCCTCAATTTTAAAATAAGTATATAGACCCAGAGAGATTAAGTAACAGTTAAGGTCACACAGTTATTATTAAGAGGTAATGCCTTGACTTGAAACTGTATCTATCTGACTTAGAAACCTCTCTCCGTCAGCTAATTAATACTAAAGTAACATAGAATGTAACCTCCCTTTGATGATTCAAAACACAATTTAGAGTGGAACATGACGTTTTTTTCAACACAGGAGAGAAGGAAGTAAAGATGGATGATGATTAGGTATGTCTAGAAGGGAAAGAAGCTGAAGAAGTTCATGGTTGATGACCTGTTATATTATATATTAATGCAGAGAATGAGGAATATAGATTTCCATATAAACATTTTGTATTATTTTAATACCACATCTTTAAAAATAGTAACTTTGAATGGCTAGCTAGCCACCATTTGTCTCAATTACTGATATCTCATTAAATTCCATATTTAGGCAAAGTCTATAAAAATGATTTTCCCCCAACTTTTATTTTAAATCTATAGAAAATTTGAGAATAGTAAAAATCATAAAATTGTACACGTTTACCTAGATTAACCCACAGTTACCATTTTGCTACAAATTGCTAAATCTCTTTCTCTTCAAAAATGGTTTTGGCTAAACCACTTGAAAGAAAACTACAGATATGACACTTCTCTAAATAATGTAGAATGCAGCTTCCAGCAATAAAAAAATATTTTGATACATAACCACAATTACACATGTAGGAAAATAAAAATCCTTAACATCATTTAATATATAATCCATATTGCGTTTCCCCATATTATAATTAATGCCTTCTTGGTTTTGATCCAGTATCTAATCAAAGTTAACATGGTAGACTTGATTATTATGTTCCTTTTACTGTAAGACAATACCCTTAATTTTTTTCCCATGACTGCCTTTTGAAGAGTGCAAGCCAATTATCTTTCAGAATGTCTCACACATAAACTGATTATTTCCATGTGATTTGATTCAATTAAATGTTTGATTCAATTAAGCAAGAATATTATGTTATCTTTAAGAATATCTCACACATAGAATGTCTGATTATTTTCTTATGTTTAGATTCAGGTTAAATATTTTTGATAAGAATGCTACATAGGTGATATTGTGTACTTCTTATCAATAGGCACATAGTGTCAAGTTATCCCACTATTGGTGATATTAAATTTCATCAATTGATTAAAGTGGTACTTGTCAGATAGCTCTATTATAAAGGTACTTTTCTCTCCTTTATAACTTTTAAGTAATCTGTGGAGGGATACTTCTGACAGCATGGAAATATCATGTTCCTCAACAATCTTAAGCTTAATGGTTTTAGTATTCATTGGTGACTCTTGCCTGATCAATAAATATGCTAGGTCTGCAAAATGGTGATTTTCTTCTTAAACTATACAATTAAAATGGGTGAAATTTATGTAATGTAAATTATACATCAATAAAACTGTGTTTTTAAATAACTCAGTAACTTCTAATGTATATTTGGTCCATTTCCTGAAAGCATATTTATTTTTCTGCCAAGAAATGACTGACAGTTGAAACATTTTATAAATGAGGCAAGGTAGTCAAATCAGGATAAGCTTAACAAAAGTGTTGTGTTGAAATTTTTTAAATGGTGGTTCTCTAATTCTATCATTTCTTCTACAATTATAATATTAGCTGACATGGTTCTATAAAGACTTTTCCCTGAACCTCATGTTACTGTCTTTCTTTTTTCCTAGTATCACTGTGGATTCATGGGTTCCTCCCGCCACCCTGCAAGTATATTATAATCCATTACTGTCATTATTCTTTTTGATGTTCGAACCAACTTTATTTGACCAATAAGAGCCTATTTGAGCACAATCTTGCATCCTGATGTAACCTCATTAGTCTTTGAACAATCTTTGTTTTCTGGCATAAGAAGTCCCAAACTCACTGTGTATTTTCCCTGCCTGAGAACTGGGATGAAATATTTCCCCAGGAAGACTTGGTTCTTTTTAATGGGAACGGTATTTCAAAACCAAGATCTAGGTGCTAGACATGCTCATGGCTACTGGGGTATCTATCATTGCTTCTTGGCCCTTTCCATGTATATAACAAGAAAATAGGAGCTCATACTACAATTCAAATTTATAATACAAATATAAAAGAAGGAAAGGAAAAAAAATGTCTTATCTTTCAATGAAAATTTTCTTTTGGCTTCTGTTATCACTAATACATATTTGCTTTACCCTACAATATATATATAAAATGGTAGTAATATTATATAATATAGTATAATTCTGAAACTAACAATAAGCCTATTAAGAAAGTTTAAGATTTTTGGGCCGGCCGAGTGGCGCATTGGTTAAGAGCTGGTTTTGGGATGCCAGCGGCCCCAGTTCAGATCCCACATATGAGGGCCAGTGACACTGCCCTCTACAGCTAAGATGGTGAACAAGAGCTCCACCTGGAGCTGGGCTGTGTGAGTCCCCAGGGATGGTGTAGGCTGCAGCCCCTGCTGCAGTGGGCTGCCATAGGCTACAGTGAGTGGCCTGCAGCCAGTGTGAACGGCTGGCAGCCAGCATGAGCTGCCAATAGCCGCGATGAGCGACCATCCAGAGGCTGGTGACCGACTTGCCTCATCCGGGAAGACAACGTCCTCCGCAACTAGACTGAAGAACAAAAAAAAATAGCAACTTGTCTGGTCCCCTTCCCCAATTCCCCAACGGTGTTCCTCTACCCCAATTCCCCAATAAAATATTTTTTAAAAAAGATTTCTTTGCAGTTCTTTTTTTAAAATCTTTTTTTTTCTTTTTTGAAATTATTATTTTTATTATTATTATTAATTTACAGATGTACAAAACTATGCAATAGTTATCTTTTTCTCCCCTTACAAAGTGACTACTCCCTAGCCGCTCCCTTGTTCCCCCACCCCCAATATCATACATATCTATTACAATTCCATTGACTACATCCCCACATTATAAGATTACATCCTAGTAAGAATGCAGCAACAGGAATACTATGTTATCTGAACTGCATGATGTTATAAATTAGTTACACAGGTTTGTTTGGCTTCAGTTGGTATCCAGTTTGAGCATTTGTCTTTCTTCCCATTATTTTTGGATCAATTCTAATGTTTGAGTATTTAAACATTGATATAGCCCAAACATCGAAACTGTATTTATTAAAAGGTATACTCAGAGAAGCCCTGCTTCTATCCCTATCTCCTCCACCTCATTCCTATACATTCTCTATTTTCATTAGTTTCTAGATTATCCTTCTGTGTTTCATTTTATAAAAAATAAGCAATTATAGTTCTTTAGAACTAATGTAGACAAACCATGATTTAAGCAACACCCCTATAACTGAGTTCTTATTTGAATGTGATTATGGTGCACAAAATCTGGCTTGTATCACATTTTCTAATTTCAATACAGGTAGCTTGGTATACAAATAAATTCCTACCTGAATTTTTTTTAATCCATTGAAGAGAATCCAAATGAGCATTCAGAATTCTATAGATCTGATGGAGATAAAAACACAAACAAGATTTTTAGGCTATGATTATTCTGATATGGTAAACAAAAAATAAAAACTTGAAAATAGGAAGTGACTTTTCATTTCTTCTGGTAAGAAATGGACTGAAAATGTATTAAATATTAACGGCTTTATTTTTTGCTATTTCATATTTGTAATGTTCATTGCATCTAATTATTTTTCAACTGTCAAGAATCTGATTGCTACAATTCAATAAGAAACTGACTACCACAGCACAAAAATACAAATATTACGAGACATTTCACAAATCAAGAAATTCATATAAAAAAAACTTTAGGGCCGGCTGAGTGGTGCGGTGGTTAAGCGCTGGCTGGGGAAGCCAGCAGCCCCAGTTCGGATCCCACATATGAGGGCCAGTGACACTGCCCTCAAAAAACAAAACAAAACAAAAAAACTTTAAATATTACCTTTAATTCACCAAGTCAGCATTTTTTATTGTGGTATAACTGATATACAACATATTAGTTTCATGTCTACAACATAATAATTTGATATTTGTTTATATTTTGAAATGTTTACCACAGTAAGTTTAGTTAACATTCATCATCATAAATAGTTCCAATTTATTTTCTTGCGATGAGGACTTTAAGATCTAGAATCTTAGCAACTCTCAAATATGCAATACAGTATTATTAACTATATAGTCACTGTGCTGTACATCCCCATGACTGATTAATTTTATAACTGGACGTTTGTACCTTTTGACCACCTTCACCCAATCCCACCCTCCACCTCTTACATCCACCAGTCTGCTCTCTATGAGCTTGGTTTGCTTCTCTTTTTTGTTTTTTTTTAAGATTTTTTTAATTGGGGAATTGCGGGAGAGGAACAGACAAGTTGCTGTCCTTTTGTTCTTCAGTCTAGTTGTGGAGCACGTTGCTTCACTGGCCCATGTTGGTATTATCATTGCGCTCTTCCCCGGGTCAGGCAGATCGGTCGCCGGCCTCTGGACAGCCGTTAACGGTGGCTCTTGGCAGCTCACTCTGGCTGCTGCCCAATCACGCTGGCTGCTGGCCACTCACTGTAGCCTATGGCAGCCCACTGCAGCAGGGGCTGCAGCTATGCTGTCCTGGGGAATCACAGCAGCCCAGCTCCAGGTGGAGCTGTTGTTCACCATCTTAGCTGTAGAGGGCAGTGTCACTGGCCCTCATATGTGGGATCCGAACCGGGGCTGCTGGCGTCCTAAGCCAGCTCTTAACCAACGTGCCACTCAGCCTGCCCTGCTTTTGTTTTTAAATTCCACATGTAAGTGAGATAATACAGTATTTGTCTTTTTTTGTCTGACTTACTTCATAAGCATAATGCCAAGGTCCATCCATGTTGTTGTGAATGGCAAGATTTCCAAATCAGCAATTTTTAATAAATAGTAATTTTGTTGTCAAGTGTATGGAAAAAATAGGTACACTCACATATATAGCCAATAGTAACATAAATTGACCCAACCCTTGAAAATGTATATTTTTACAATATATTACAATGTATGTATGTCAAAAGTCTTAAAATATTCATACTTTTTTTTTGAGGGTAGTGTCACTGGCCCTCATATGTGGGACCCGAACTGGGGCCGCTGGCTTCCTAAGCCAGCGCTAAACCACCACGCCACTCAACCGGCTGCATACTTTTTTTTTTTTT
The DNA here is from genome assembly GCA_033961575.1 of Aselliscus stoliczkanus. Taxonomy (NCBI): domain Eukaryota; kingdom Metazoa; phylum Chordata; class Mammalia; order Chiroptera; family Hipposideridae; genus Aselliscus; species Aselliscus stoliczkanus. The sequence goes on along the minus strand of CM066737.1, from coordinate 53,374,843 downwards.
GAGTGCAGTGTCACCGGCCCTCATATGTGGGACCTGAATGGCGTGGTGATGAAATTCGGCCGGCCCGGCCCCATACTTTTTAACTCAGTATATTCTACTTCTGGGAACCCATCCAGAGGAAGTAGTCAAATCTAAACATAACTAGTCATTACAGGGCAATTTTATAATGACAAAAAATTGGAAACAATATCTTCATCAATAAAAACAAAAAACGATTAAATATATTATGGTAAAGTTACCTCTACAATGCAATATACAGATGATGTATTATAGAAGTGTATACTTGAAACCTATGTAATTTTATTAACCAATGTCACCACAATAAATTTAATAAAAAAGAAATATTATAGAGTCATTAAAACCATGTTTTCAAAGAATGTTTAAAATTTTAGATAAACAGCCTGAAAGAACATTAAATGAAAACACAATACAAAATTTTATATAGGTATATTTACAATGCTGTTTAAAATGAAAGAAGTTTTTACCAGCATTGCAAGAAGACTTCAAAGAAATTCACCAATGTATTAGCAGAATACTGGTAACATAGGTGATTTAATTTCTTTACAGATTTCCATATTTTATAAGCTTAATACATTGGATAAGTATATGTATTAATGTTGTAATAAAAAATTCTAACCACTCAAAAAATTTTAGAGGGCCAGCCAAGTGGTGCGTTGGTTAAGAGCTGGCTTGGGACACCAGCAGCCCCGGTTCGGATCCCACATATGAGGGCCAGTGACACTGCCCTCTACAGCTAACATGATAAACAACAGCTCCACCTGGAGCTGGGCTGTGTGAGTCCCTGGGACGGCCTAGCTGCAGCTCCTGCTGCAGTGGGCTGCCATAGGCTAGTGAGTGGCCGGCACCCAGCATGAGCGGCTGGCAGTTTGTGTGAGCTGCCAAGAGCCACCATGAGTGGCCATCCAGAGGCCGGTAACCGATCTGCCTCACCTGGAAAGAGTGCAATGATAATACCAACATGGGCCAGTGAAGTGACGTCCTCCACAACTAGGCTGAAGAACAAAAGGATGGCAACCTGTTACCCTTCCCTGGTTCTCCAATGCTCTTCCACTCCCCCAATTCCCCAATAAAAATCTTTAAAAAAAAAGAAAAAAAATTTAGAACACTTTCGATGAATATTCCATCAAAGTCAGAATAATATTGGTAATAGGATGAAATGAAATATTTGCACACTTAAAAGAACAGCAAATTTAGTGTACTCTACAATAACAAATAGAAATATAATTTGTAGTAGGAGCAATGAATTTTTGTAAGAAAATTTGACTGAATATCATATGCTCAATATGGACTTGCTTAATAAAAATTTTAGATATTAGGTGGTCTATGCCATCTCCCCCTAAAAAAAGTTAAAATAAAGAGGTAAATCCCATCACTGTGGATACTGTTAAACATAGTTGCTATTTTTCTACCCTGGTGTATGGCCCACAGTAATGAAGTTTTGTTGATCTGGTTACAATAAATTATCTACAAGTATATTATTGCTCAGTAAATGTCTTCGTTGCTTACTGTCTAATGATTTACGCTATCTGAGAAAAGAGATTAATTGCTGCTGACCTCTTGCTTCTTTTGTCCTGCTATAACGCAGCAATTACCCTTTAATTCACTGATCCTAAACATCTCAATCATCCATGCCAGGAAAAACAAAAGACTCAAACCATTTACTCCCCACTACTAACATAAAATAAAACAATCTAATGCTAAGTAGAGAAAAAACGATAAGGATAGGATTACAGTCTCCTTTTACGTACTCTGTTCAGAACACTTCCTTTGATATTAATTCAACACAGAGAGACTAGACATCAGCTTTGCTTTATGTCTAAATCTCCATATGCTTATATGTGCATTAAAATTCTATTACAGCAAAACAATTTTGAATTTTGGAATCACAAGTGTGATCTAATATTTCATTAAAAAAAAGAAAATCTATATTCTGTCAACTCTTGATTATCTGTGTGAACGAACACAGGGAGATGGTAGCATGCATGAGCTAAGTAGGGGCAGGTGGAAACCTAATAATCATTTGTAACCAAGTTTCTATAGAAAATATATTTTAAGTTGACATAACAAACTTTTAAGATAAAACCTAATCATAAATTAAGGGTTGCCTGGATATATGTAACAGACTCAAACATATATATTCACATTTATATGAATATGTAGATAAATATATTAAAAGAAGAATGAACTAATGAGTAAGTGAACAGAAAAATAAGTACAGGGACAGATTTAGTTATGTGAAGAACAAGGAAAAAACCCTGAAAATTTAGGGAGGCAGGTCATTTTTTTATCCTCCTGGGAATAATCAGAAAAACTCACAAATTTTTCTGCCCCTAAATATTTCCTGCCCCACTAACTACGCCCAAGAGTTTTTTCTCTGGAGATAGATAAGAAGTACTATAGAGGATAGGAGAAGGTGACTATCTACAGGAACCACAGAATGCTAATTTCATACTAAATCTCAGTTGTCTTAAGTAGATAAAGCAGTTAACATACCGTCTCAGTTGTGTCAGCAGGTCTTCCAAACAATTTCACTTGCTCAGTAACGTCCTTTAGATCCTGGACCATTCCTTTCATCTGAGCATCTATATTTTCTGCTAATTTGTAACTGAAAATTTAGGTAAAATAAAAGGATAAACAAGAAATGTTTTCTCCACTGATGTATCGTTATTGACATACAAAGATGATACTACCAACTGGATTTGCTCCAATTCCCTTACTTTCTCCGTGGGTCTCAGTTATGAATAATAGCACATTTTTATGGATGCAACATTCATGATATTATTATGATATTCTAAAGACTCCATAGGTGAAGGCTTTTATCCACCTTTCCATTTTTATAGTCACCTATTAACCCTCTGGATAATGTTCTAAAGCAAAGGAGTTCTAAAATACAGGAACTCTTTTTGGTGTCAAAATAAACCCATAGGACATTTAGATATATTAAGAGTTATTTGGTGTTTGGCAGTATTCAGTAAGTGCAGAAATATCTTCAATGACTTTGAATACATAAATTTTCAAAGTAAAACCTTATATAAATATATACTCCATCATCCAACAAAAGATGTTTTGAGACATGAGATTCACAATAATCAAAGGCTAAGTTCACCACAAATTCATTAGTTGACTAAATTCTCAAGATTTCCACCCAAACTATTTACACACACACACACACACACACACACGCACACATACAATCTAGTCAATGTATATATTTATGAGATTAAAGTGACCAGAGTGTTTTTCAATCTTAATGTCTATAAAGATTAAAGAATTCAATGAGATTTATTGATATCTATCTACTGTCCTTCTGTTGCAAAGTAATTATAGATAATTGGTTGCCTAAATTGTTGAAGATTCTAGTACAGACTCTATTACATTATAAATCTGACTATATGAAAGCAATTCATGTAAAAAAAGCAATTCATGGAAAAAAATGTTTCAATTATTTCTTCAAACTATAGGTAGGATCTCACAACCAAAAATACAATTCCATGCATTTTTAAAAAAATAACAGAATGCATAGAATGCAATGCAAACAAAAGATTTACAAAGGCTGAAATACAAAAGTAGAAACAGAACAAGGGGTCATACAGATTAGGCATACTTACTACATTTAATGCATGTACAAAAAAGTTAACATGCAAACTTCTTAAAAATAAGCTCAGTCTTAACTCACTAAGAAACCATTGATAAAAGGAATTCAATTTAATCTCAATTTAGTATATGTAGCACTTTCATACAAGTTCTCCCAAAATACTTTAAAATTTGGCCTGATAACCAAATCTCAGTTCCAGAGTGCGAACGTTACAGTGGGAACATTGGCAATGTATTGACTGAATTCACACAAATAAGATACATCCAGTCCAAGACATTGACAAAATCATTCAATTTTTGAGAGTGATGCAGTTTGCCCACAGATTAACAAATTGCCTTTAAAATAGCAAATAATATATCACTGAAGCAATTGTATGAACATTAGGCTTGAAAGAGTCAATACAAATAGTAGACCATAAAAATCACACAATAGTATGACAACAAACACATAAAATTTGTACTTCTAATTTAAGAACAACCTTGAAAAATATAAAAACTGTACAGTGGTCATGTATGAGCTTAAGATTAATTACATTCTCTAAAAATTGCCAGAACGATTACTTTATTTTCAAGCATCCTGTAAAGATAAACAGAAAATAGTAAAATAAGCTGATAAATGGCAACTACAAGAACTTGTAGTTTTCTTTCATTTTTTATTCCCTGCCTTTCAATTCCATTTTCCCCCCTTTTATTGTAGCTAAGTCCTGCCCCATTCCTCGATCTTTATTCAGTTACTTACGTCCTCTCAAAATCTTCATCTCCATACTGAGTATAAACAGACCTGCTGTGGCAGTTCACAGCCACCTCTAAAGGGGTCAAGAGATCTTCTAGTTCCCACTGCTGTGAGAGGACAAAATCCAATTCTTGTTCCAGCCTGGAAAAAAAAAAGTCAACAGAAAGGCTGATGAAAGGAATTTGGAGTGACAAAATAAGTGTCAACAAACTACAATTAAAATAAAATTAACCCGATGAGACAGATCTTTAATCTTTCAACCGAGGGCATCTAAGGTTCTTCCTTTTCGGATGCAGTTTCACTTTTTCCAGTTTTCTATGTAAAATAGTTATCTATAAAGGAAAAGAATACAATAATGTAAGTATTTAAGTTTATATTGTAATTTTAAATCAATATTAATTTTCCCATATATACTTTAAATATGAAAGAGTTCCTAATTCAGGGCACTTATTACCTAAGGAAAATATTTTTCCATTGATCACCAATATTGAAATAGAAAATTAACCACAAAACACAGGTCTATTCTCTCGTGTTCATCTGAAAATACTTGCACAATGCATGTAAATTAATGAGAATATCTTCTTAGCATCTCAACATTCTCCATCAATATATGGTCCAAAGTATTGACCTGGGAAGCCTGCTGAAGAAAGTGCTTCTCTTCATTCTGTAACTCAAGGCTCCATTTGTTTACCAGACCGTCCAGCTCACCATATGTCATCACGGGAGTTTTGATTGCACTGAAAAAAAAAGTATACAGTATAATTATATGATCATAGGAGGTCTGACAATTAAGTTCCAGAACTTGTTGCAACCATGTTGCTAACCTCTTGCACTGTCAGTTTCTGCCTCTACCCTGCAAGGACTAAGCAGTATGAGTTGGTCCTCCACTTCCTCTTGTTCTGGGCACCTGGGGTCCAGCTGGGAGCTGAGCTTATATCCCCACTTAGAGGCAATAAAGTAATGTGACACAATGCCCCTCTTACATAGGGAAGGAGTAAACAGGGCTGAGGGGAGAGCTGAACTTCCACACCACTCATCTGCATTGAGGCAGTATAAATTAGTGCTCCACTTTTGCTGGAATGGTATAAGCAGGTTCCAGTGTGAAGCTGAACATACAACTGGTTGAGTAACCTTTGCACTATACCTTAACAAACGGATTGCCTGATGAAAAAACGATTTAAATAGGACCCAGACTCTACTAACATAATAGACAAAATGTCCAGGATGTAATTGAAAATACTCGTCATATCAAGTACCAAGAAAATCACAATTTAAAAGAGAGAAGACACTCTATAGATGCAAACAACAAAAAGTCTCAGATGTTGGAATTATCCGAAAAGAATATTAAAGCAACCATCAAAGAAATGCTCCAACAAGCAATTATAAATTCTCTAGAAACAAAAGAAAAGTAGAAAATCTCAGCAAAGAAAAAGGAGTCATGAAAAACAATCAAATGGAAATTATAGAATTGGAAAAGCTCATATGGAGGGTTTGATATTAGACTGGAGATGACAGTGAACTTGAGGACAGACCAATAGAATTTAAAGAACAGCAAAGAGAAAAGAGGCCCAAAAAATGGAGGAAAAAAAAGTCAAAGACCTGGAGGACAGTACTGAAAGAGGTAAAATTGATATCACTAAAGAATGATACATTAGAGAGGAAAAGAGAGAATGGAATTAAAATAGTACTCTGAAAAATAAAGGTTGAAAACTTACCAAATTTGGCAAAGGTATAAACTTAAAGATTCAAGAAGCTGAGAAGACCTCACACAGAATAATTCAAAGAAATCCACGCTAAGACACACAATACTTAAATTTCTGAAAACTAAAGATAAAGAAAGAAAAAAGTCTTGAAAGCAGCCAGAAGAAACAACACATTACTTGAAAGGGAACACCAATTCAAATGGCAGCAGATTTCTCATCTTAAACCATGGAGGCTAAAAGGAAGTGTCACAACATCTGTCTTTCAAGTACTGAAAGAAAAACAAAAACCAAACAAACAAAAACTGTTGACCACAATTTCCATATCCAGTGAAAATATCCTGCAGAAATGAAGGGAAAATATTGTCATGCAAAGTAAACTTAAGAGAATTTGCTGCTGGCAAACCTACCTTTAAAGATTGGTTAAACAGAAAGGAAATGAAAACAGAAGGCTTGAACTTCATAAAAAAGAGAAGAACATCAACATGGATAAAAAGGGTAAATATAACTATTCTACTTCTCATGAGTTTCTTAAATCATATTTAATGGTTGAAGTAAAAAGTATAACACCATGTAATGTGGTGTTCAATATACATGAAGGAAACACTTGAGGCAATTATACTTAAAAGGTAAGATTAAGGGAACTAAATTGAAGTAAGATTTTATATCTCACCCAGAATGGTAGAATGTCAATATGACTAGTCTGCTATAAGTTACATATGTATATTCTAATACCTAGAGCAAAAAGTAAGAAAACAATACAAAGCAATATACTCAGGAAAACTAAAAAATCAAACAAGATGTGACCCTAATAAATGTTTGAATAACTGACAGAAAGGTTAAAAAAGAGAGAAACAGAAAAAACAAGTAACAACAAAAACACAAATAACAAAATAGCAGATTTAAGCCCTGACCTATCAATAATTAGCTTAAATACAACTGCGCTAAAAAACTACCCCATAATGGATTAGAGACTTAAATGTAAGACCTAAAACGATGAGACTACTAGAAGAAAATATAGGAATAAAGCTCCTTGACATGGATCTTGGTAATGATTTTCTGGAAATGACAACTAAAGAATAAGCAACAAAAATAAAAAATAAACAAGTGGGGTTTCAGCAAACTAAAAAGCAAAAAAAAAAAACCACCACCACCAACAACAAAAAAGCAAAAAAACCCAACCAATCTAAGGAATGGAGAAAAATATTTGCAATCCATATATCTGATAAAGGGTTAATATCCAAAATATATAAAGAACTTTTAACTCAATAGCAAAAACCCAAATAACCCAATTAAAAAATTGGGCAAAAGACCTGAACAGACATTTCTCCAAAGAAGATATACAAAAGCCCAATAGGTACATGAAAAGATGCTCGACATCACTAGTCATTAGGGACATTCAAATTAAAACCACAATGAGATACCACATCACACCAGTTAGAATGGCCAACAACAAAAAGATATGAGATAAATACTAGCATGGGTGTGGAGAAAAGGGAACCCTTGTCCAGTGTTGGTGGAATTGTAGTTTGGTACAGACACTATGGAAAACAGTATGGAAGATCCTAAAAAAATTAAAAATAGAACTACCATATGATCCAGCAAATCCATTTCTGGGAATATATCCAAAAGAGACAAAAACACTAACTCAAAAAGATATTTGCCCCCCACCGTGTTCATAGCAGCATTATTTACAATAGCCAAGATATGGAAACAACCTAAGTATCATTTGGATGAATGGATAAAGAAGTTGCAGTATACATACACAATGGAATATTATTCGGTTATAAAAAATGAGAAAATCCTACCATTTGCGATGACATGGATGGACCTTGAAAGCATTATGCTAACTGAAATAAATCAGACAGAGAAAGACAAATACTGTATGACCTCACTTATATGTGTAGTCTTAAAGAAAAAAAAAACAAAATCAAAACTCAAAAAAAGAAATCAAACTTCTGGTTACCAGAGGCAGAGGCTGTGGGGAGAGGGAAATGGAAGAAACTGGTCAAAAGATACAAACTTCCAGTTATAAGAAAAGTAAGTACTAGGGATGCAATGTACAACATGGTGACTATAGCTAACATTGGGGTACAAAAGGCAAGTTGTTAAGAAAGTAGTGCCGGCCGAGTGGTGCGGTGGTTAAATGCTGGCTTCGGGAGCCAGCGGCCCTGGTTCGGGACCAACATATGAGGACCGGTGACACTGCCCTCAAAAAAAAAGAAAAAAAGAAAAGTAAATCCTACGAGTTCTCATCACAAGGAGAAGTTTTATCCCTTTTTTCTTCTTTTTTGTCCATTCTTTTCTTTTTTATTGTATCTATATGAGAAGATAAATGTTAGCTGAATCTCTTACAGTAATCATTTCATGATATATGTAAATCAAATCATCATGCTGTACACTTTAAACTTAATGATGTCCTCTTATGGTAATCATTTCACGATATATGTAAATCAAATCATCGTGCTGTACACTTTAAACTTAATGATGTATGTCAATTATTTTTCAGTAAAACTGGCAAAATGTAAATGTGTTAAATATACCAAATAAAACACAGAAATCAGCAAAGTGGATAAAAAATATGACCCATCAATATACTGTCTATAAGAAATTCATTTTACATATAAAGACACAGATAGGTTGAAAGTAAAATGATGGGAAAAGATATACATGCAAGATTAATTTTTAAAAAGACATGGCTATATCACTATTAGATAAAGTCAATTTCAGAGCAAAAAGTTTATCAGTCAAAAAGGGGCATCATATAATGATGAAGGAATCAAAGCACCAGGAAAGCCAACAATCCTGAATGTGGAAGCAACCAAAGAGCAGAGCCTCAAAATACAACAAAACTGATAGTGCTCAAAGAAGAAATATATAAATATGCAATTACAGTTGGGGATTCAAAAAGCCACTCTCTACAGCAGAAAGAAGCACTAGAGAGAAAAGCAACAAGAATACAGATCTGAAAATACAATGAATCAACAGGATCTAATTAGCATTTATAGAATACGCCACCAACAGCAGAAAGCACAACTTTCAGGTGCCCATGGAATATTCACCAAGAAAGACCATATTCTCATCCATAACACAAACCTGAATAAATATAAAAGCACTGAAATCACACAGAGTATGTTCTTCAATCAAAATGGATTCAAATTTGAAATCCACAAGAAAACAAGAAAATCTCCAAACACTTGGAAATTAAATAACACAATTTTATATAATCTATGGGGTCAAGAGGAGTTCATAAAATAAATTTAAAAAATACAGCTGACCCTTGAACAACATGGGGGTTAGGGACTCCAACCCCCATGCAGTTGAAAATCAATGTATAACTTTTGAGTCCCCCAGAACTTATATACTAATAGCCTACCCTTGACTGGAAGCCTTACCAATAACATGAACAGTTGATTAAACATATTTTTAATGTTATATGTATAATATACTGAATTCTTCTAATAAAGTAAGCCATAGAAAAGAAAATGATATCGAGAAAATACATTTAAGAGAAATGTATTTACAGTTTTTATTTTTTTAAAAATACACATGGAAGTGGACTCATAAAGTTCAAACCTAGGTTGTTCAAGGGTCAACTGTACATAGAATTGAATGAAAATAAAAATACAACATAACAAAATATGCACACAGTTAATGCAGTGCTGAGAAGGATATTTATAGCACTAAATTCTTACATTAGAAAAGAGAAAATATCTCAAATCAATAATCAAAGTTCATACATTAAATAACTAGAAAAAAAAGAGCCAAACGAACACAACATAACCAGAAGGAAAGAAATAATAAAGAGTAGATATCAATAAAATTGAGAATGAAAACAATAGAGACTAGTCAATGAAACAAAAGCTACTTATTTCGGAAAAGATCATTAAAATTGATAAAAGAAAGGTACAAACCACAAATGTCAGAAATGAAACAGAAATAGCCCTATAGCTTTTAAAAGGACAAAAATGGAATACTACTACAAACAACTTTACACTCACCAATTTGATAACTTAGAAGAAGCAGACCAATCCCTTAAAAACCACACATTACTACAACTCATCAAAGATGATACAAAAAACCTGAATAAACTTAGAACCATTAAAGAAACTGATTTGTAATTTCAAAGATCCTGAAAAAAATATCGAGGCCCAGAGGTTTCACTGGAGACTTCTTCCAAACATTTAATGAATTAAAACCAATTTTACACAATTTATTTTACGAAACATAAGAGAAGGGAATACGGGCCAGCCGAGTGGCGTGGTGGTTAAGCGCTGGCTTCGGAAGCCAGCGGCCCCAGTTTGGGTCCCACATATGAGGGCCAGTGACACTGCCCTCAAAAAAAGAAAAAATTAAGAGAGAAGGGAATACTTCATAGATCATTTTTTGAGGCAGAATTATCTTGATGTCAAAACCAAAAATATAATTTGAAAAGATAGAAAACAGAACTACAGACCAATATCTCTCATGAACTTAATGAATTTAGATATAAAAGTCCTGAAAGAAAATACTAGAAACCGAATCAAAAAATGTCTAAAAATATTATACACCATGAACAAGTGGTTTTTATTCCACATATGCAAGAGTGGGTCAACATTTGAAAATCAATCAATGTAATTCACCATACCATCAAGCTAAAAGAAAAACCTTAAAATATGGTATCAAGGCAGAAAATAACATTTAACACAAATATGTCCAGTTGATTTTTGAGAAAGGTACAAAAGCAATTTAATGGCGGAAGTTAACCTTTCAACAAATGGTGAAATAATTAGACATCTCTAGGGAGAAAAAAGAACAATTTAAATTCACACCTTATATAAAAATTAACTCAAAAATGGATCATAAGCTTAAAATGTGAAATGTAAAACTAATAGTTTTAGGAAAAAAATAGAAAATCTTTGGGATCTAGAGTTAGGCAAATAGCTCTTACATTTGACACTAAAAGAATAATCCATTAAAGGAAAAAGTGGTAAATTAGACCTCATCAATTAAAAGTTTTGTGAGGTGAAATACCCTGTTGAAAAGATGAAAAGACATGTTACAGAGTTAGACAAAATATTTATAAACCACATATCTGATAAAGAACTGGTATCAAGAATATATAAAACTTTTTTTTTTGAGGGCGGTGTCACTGGCCCTCATATGTGGGACCGAACCCAGGCCACTGGCTTCCCAAGCCAGTGCTTAACAACCGCGCCAATCAGCCGGCCCAAAACTCTTAAAACTTAATAGTAAAAAAAACTAAATTCAAGTAGAAAAAGGACAAAAGACATGAACACACATGTATCAAAGAGGATAAGCTGATGACAAACACATGAAAAGATGTTCAACATCTTTAGTCATCAGAGAAATGTAAATTAAAACTACAATGAGATACCACTTTATATCTATTAAAAAGGCTAAAATAAAAATAGCAACAACAGCAAATCCTGGTGCGAATGTGGAAAACCTGGATCCCTCATACATTGCTCTTGGGAATGTAAAATGTCACAGTCATTCTGGAAAAGAACTTGGCAGCTTCTTAAAAAAATAAACATGCACCTGCTATTCCACCCAGCAACTATTCACATGGCCATTTATCCCAGAGAAATGAGACTATGTTTACAAAAAAACCTGTACACAAATGTTCATAGCAGCTTTATTCGTAATTGCTCAAAACTGAAAATGACCTAGATGTCCATCAACAGCTGAATAGGTAAACAAACAATAGTACATCCACAACACCATGGAATACTACTGAGAATTGAAAAAGGACAAACTACTGATGGACGTGACAACTTTTTCTCAAGGAATTATGCCTAGTGAAAGAAAAACTACGGTCCAAAAACTGCATACTGTATGATTCCATTTGCATAAGATTTCTAAATCTGTCACGATTATAGAAATGGAAGACAGATGAACTGTTGCCCAGGGTCAGGGAAAGGAGGGTAGGGTAGTGAGTGTGGATAGGAAGTGGCCACAGGAGGGATCCTTGTGTTGATGGAACTGTTCTATATCTTGACTACATCAATTTCAATATCCTGCATGTGATATTGTACTAGAGTTTTGAAAGATGTCATTATTGGGAGAAACTAGGTGAAAAGAGACACAGACTTTTTTTGTATTATTTCTTAGAGGTACATGTGAACCTACAATTATCTCAAAATAAAAATGTTTAATAAAAAAACAAAGACAATTAGAGGAACATGGCATAGACTGAAAGAATACAGGCTCTAGAGCTTGTGTGCCTGGATTTTAATCCTGGCTCAACCATTACTAAGTGTGTGACTGGGGGCAGATTATAAAATTTCTAAGTGCTCCAGTTTTCTCACCCATAAAATAGGAACAAAAATAGTGCCTATTCCATAGGGTTACTGTGAGGATTAAATGATATGATATTTGTAAAGCAGTATCAAATTGCTAAACATATAGTAATTATACAATCAATATTAGCTATTATTAGTAATGGTGATAATTTTTTTATAATGGTATTCGAAAGACAAAAGTATCGTGTTAGTTGTTCAGCTTCCTAAGCTACAGAAATCCTTTCTCTAACTGCTCTTTCAACTCTGAGTCATTTATCTAATTTTCAAATATTATTCTAAAACTATACAAGCAAATTATACCTGTACATGATAAATAAAATGAAACTCACACAAATTTTCAAATAAACAGGCTTACTTAACATTCGTTGCAGAAGATGTAGAAGCATATCTGACTGGAACGGTTTTATTAATCCCAGTTGAGGTCAGTGATTGTAGACCGAAGTTAAATCCACTGTTGGTTGTGGTTGTGCTGGCAATGGTGCTGGTAACACTGACGGTGGTGATCATTGATGTTGGAGCTGGAAAATAAACTGTGTAATGTCTGAGAAATGAGAAACTTTATTTAGTCCTGATCATTCAGGATAAAAACCATGTAAGCATTTTTTAAATGTGACTTTGAACTCAAAGTCATATGGATTTGAACTCAATGCTGTAATATGAAGTGACATATGGCAGGCCAGGTATCTGGATTAAACTTCCTGCTGCAAACTAAAACTCCTGGATAAATTCATAGAAAAAGAAAATTTACAACCTAACCAGACTTATGAATCAATCCAGAAATTGAATCAATCCTCAAAACTCTTACCATAAAGAAAACTCCAGACCCAGATGACCTCACTGCTAAGTTCTACTAACCTTCCAAGAAAAGGATTGCAACATTACACAAGCTCTCTGTACATCCATATCTTTGCATAATTACATGAATACATCTGTGTAATTAATTCCTAGAAATGAAGTTGCTGGATCAAAGGGTCAGCATGCTCTAAATTTTTACGTATCTTGCCAAATTGCCCTACCAAAAAGATCTTGCCAATTTACATTCCTATCAATGGGAAAGAGTATCCGTTTCTCTACATCATACCCCATACAAGGCATACATCTCTGCCAGTCAAATAGGTAAAAGCCTCTCAGAGTTTTATCTACAGCCTAGAGCCCTCTCCTGTCTTTTTCTATTGCATCTTTACTAGGATGCCCTGCACTCTGTAGATGAAATCCTCAGTATACTGCATGGCTTTGCTCCTTCCTGATGTTTACTGCCCGCTTCTCTTATATTCATCATTATCTCTTAGTTTTCTGAACTTCTATAGCCCTTTGGTTTTTCCAACACACAAAGCACTTAAAGAACAATGCACAGAAAATTGTGACAGTGGTGGACTGGAAAGTTTTTATTTTCTTTTTGGTTCTCTGTATTTTCAAATGTTCTTGTAATTAATAAATGCTGCTTCTGCAACAAAAATTGTTTTAAAAATATAACATGTACATTTTGTTTTACATTAGCCTTGATTTACAAATTTGCAGTATTTTCAGATTACAACTGAAGCCTTTCAAATAAGTACTGGCTGTTACTAAGGTTCAACGTGCTGCTTCCAATATTGAAGATCTCTGTCTTTCCAATGGATGGCATTTGGCAGCAGCAGTCACCATATTTTGTTATCACAATGGAAAGGCTCCATGTCACGTATCATTTCTGGTACAGCAATTTCTGTCAAATAGAAACATTACAATGTGTATTCATCTGCCTTATTACCAGATCTGGCACCATGTGACTTCTGGCTCTTCCCCAAAGTCAAAATGACCATGAAAGGTAAATGTTTTTAATAGATTCAGGACATCGAGGCAGCCATGACAGCACAACTAAAGACACTCAAGAAAGAGGACTTCCAGAACTACTTTGGAAAGTGGCAAGAATGATGGCGTTCATTCTTTGTTTTTTGTTTTTTTTAGGGCAGTGTCACTGGCTCTCATATGTGGGACCTCAACCGGGGCTGCTGGCTTCCCAAGCCAGCGCTTAACCACCGCGCCACTTGGCCAGCTTTGGAGTTCATTCTTGTATGTTCAAAGTGAGAGGGAGTACTTTGAGGGGGATTAGTGGCAATTTGTATTTTACTGTAATAATTTTTAAAAAATTAAACATTCACCATATTTTATGATCACGCCTAGTTTTAAGCAGAAACAGACACTTGAAAGCTGCTTTAAAAGGCTGATTTGTGAGGTGAAGAATCTGAGCAAGTGAATACACTTGGGGAGAAGCAATGGTAAGTAGGGGGACAAAACAACTGTGGGTTGGGGTGTGGAATTGAGACATCTCTGATGGAGAGGTGGTAAGTACATAAGTTAGTGGTGAATGAAATGGGAGTTTGTAGGAAGGAATTTGAAGTTTAGATAGGTAGGGGGTGGGTAATGGCAGAATCACCAAAAAGCCTGGTAATGTATAATTCAGTGATTCAACCCATGACTGAAATAATTAGTTCTTTGTTTAGCATTTTATGGGGAAAATTATGTGTTATTTTTTTTGCAAATATGGTAAATTGTAAAGATCTCAAGACACACCCTTCACAATTCTCATGGATTGGCCTGTCAGTCTAGTACACAGTACAAACTCAGTTAAGTGTAGAGTGTGCACAAGGGTATTTAAATAGATGGTGTACATCTCTGTTTAGGAATAATCACTTTAAGCTTAAAAGGAAAAGACTTGGAGTTTATGCCAGGTTTGAAGAAAAGTTCATTTCAGCCCTGAGTAAATTTTTTAAAGTAAAAACAAACAACACTTCCATAAAACGGAGTCTGATTTAAATGGTGGGTTTTTTATTTTTAATTTTATTGGGGAATTGGGGGAGGGTAACAGCGTTGGGGAATCAGGGAAGGGGAACAGACAAGTTGCTGTCTTTTTGTTCTTCAGTCTAGTCACGGAGGACGTTGCTTCATTGGCCCATGTCGGTATCATCATTGCGTTCTTCCCGGATGAGGCAGATTGGTCGCCTGCCTCTGGATGGTTGTTCATTGCAGCTATTGGCAGCTCGTGCTGACTGCCAGCCACTCACACTGGCTGCTGGCCACTCACTGTAGCCTATGGCACCCCACTGAAGCAGGGGTTGCAGCCTACAACGTCGCCAGGGCTCGCAGCCCATCTCCACATGGTGCTATTTTTAGCTGTAGAGGGCAGTGTCACTGGCCCTCATGTGTGGGATCCGAACTGGGGCCGCTGTCATCCCAAAACCAGCTCTTAACCAATGTGCCACTCGGCCTGCCCTAAATGATGGGTTTAAGTAGTAACTGTCCCCTAACCACCCAGCTCATCATAGCTATAAGGCAATGGGTAATCAAGTTTTCTTCAACCTACAGCCTAATTAGCCCCTAAATGGCAGAAACAAATTTAGGATAGGTATACAGAAACTCCTATAATCAGCTTTAGGAGAGGGTCAACTTTAATGCAGATGAAAAATGAACTTTCAGAAAGAAAAACTATCAATCCCAATATATTGGGTCACTTTAAACTCTATTGTCAATAATAAAAATCCTTAAGTTTAAAAGTTGACACGAATTGGATAGCATCTTTGATTGCAGTCATCTCAAAGAAGTAATAGCATTGATATCAACTGTCTCATTCTACACTCTGGTAATTGTCAACTTTAGTGTACGTTTTGAATACTAATGAAATTATCAAAACCTACTTAGACAGTTCAGGGAGCCATAGAATACAACCAACTTACTGCTTGCTATGCAGCACATATCCAATGAGCACCCAAACACATCCCAATAATTCTAAAATCTTAGTAGGTACAGTAGATGCTGCTCCATTTACTCCAGAGAATATAAATCCAAATCCTGAAGTTCCACCACCACGCATTCCATGCAAAGTTGTTGTGGCACCAACTGCAGACAAGAACATAATATTATATATTACACTTGTAATCAAAAACAGTGAGGAACTTATATAGTCTTTTTCATCTGAAGAGCCCTTTAGAAACGTTTGGCTAGGCTTCAAAAAACTATGGTCAATCCATTTATATATAATGCCCAGAAAAGGCAAATCTATGGAGACAGAAAATAGATTGGTAGTTGTCTGAGGCTGAGAGATCTTATTGGGGTGACAGAAAATGTTCTAAAACTGCATTATAGTGATAGTTACACAATTCAATCAACTTATTAAACACACTGATTTGTACACTGAAAATAAGTTAATTTTAGGGCCAGCCCAATGGCTCAGTTGGTTAAGAGCTCACTCAAGAATGTGAGCTCTGAGCAACAGGGTTGCTGGTTCGATTCCCAGCCTGAGCTGAGCTGCTGCTGAGCTGCCAACAGGTGACAGGATGGCTCAGCTAAAAAAGAAAAAAAGTTAATTTTATGATGTGTAGTTATACTTCATTAAAGTTAATTTTTTAAAAAAAACTGTGGCCCAGATTTCCTTTCATTTTTTAGGCAAGGACACCAAAGACAAGAAGGAAAAAAGCCTGTCAAAGGTCTGAGGGCAAATCTTTGATTGAAAATGGAATTCATTCAATAATTTTAACTCCCAACCTCAGACATAGTCATATTCACAAAATCTGTTGTAGTTGAGAAAGATATTTCTTACATATATGAAAAGGTTTCCAGAATCTCAGTCATATCTTAAATTGGAAGTTTACTTTGTAGAAAATACAACCCAAGTAGTAACAAGCAATTTTAACTAATGTTTAATCTATGCCAGGGGTTGGCAAACTTCTGAGATGGAAGAGCCGCCAGGAGTCAGCAAACTGCGGCTCGTGAGCCACATGTGGCTCTTTGGGTATATACATATGACTCTGAAGTAAAATTGAAAATGAAAATAAAACTATCCTAGCTTCATTTATAAAAATTTTAAAGGATATTATTCACATAATGGTGATTATGTCAAAGTACATTTATGGCTCTCGAATAATCTTTAAATTGTTGTGAGACAGGATTGGCTCTTCCAGGGCTCGGCAAACTTTTGAGACGGAATGTACCCAAAGAGCCTCATGTTGTTCATGAGCCGCAGTTTGCCAACGCCACACCTATGCCAACTGCACAAGAGGATGGGAATGGTAAGCCACTATTTTTCACTCTCAACTAAGCATCACTAATTCCTGGCAAGATTTATTCCCAGGAATGGTGACAATCTTGCTATAATAGGTCTTTGGAGGGACCATATTACAGCTAGGAAGACAATAACAAAGTCTAATGAGGACCACCATGGCCCTGGGAAGATGCCTTAAAACCACAGTCAGCTTCTATAGACCTGTAAAAAAAGAATTGCCTAATGCATATGCAGAATTCAATATTCTCAACATTTGCTATTACTCTACTAATGAAAGATGTGTAGCAAAGTTGGGGTTATGAGATTAAAATTAATGTCCCACTTTTCAGCTCAAAGCATCCAGATATTCCATTCAAGGGGAGAGGCCATAAGACATCACACAGTATCAATTAACACCCCAAACTACAACTGGTCCTTGTCATGTAGCACTTCTAATAGGTAAAATGTAAGGGCTGTAACCTAGTCTACATAGAAGAACACATTACAGCAATGCTCCAACTTTTATTTCCTATTTTATCTTATTCACACAGATAATAAGACTTCTTTCCTTCAGACACACTTGGCAAAACTCCCACTTTTCCTATTCCCATTAGCTACAAGAAGTTATTTCAAACATTAAATTGCTAATAAATTATATGCTTCAAATTATCATTTTGAGCTGTAATACATGTTAATATAAAATTCACAGCTAAAGCCATGACAACTAGGTTCTTAAACAAAGCTACTATAGATATCAGCAGTTACAGATGAGTTAAACATAATGATCATTTATGAGATACAGGAGATCCATAGCTTAGATTGGAAAATTGAGTTAAGCAGCCTGATGCAACATAATAGTATTTTCTCTGCAACCAGTAACTTACATGAGGGCCGAGTAGCAGCAGCAGAAGTGGAAACATTTGATGTTGATGTAAAAAACATGGTGCTTGAATTAGTAGTGGTGGCAACAGCAGATGCTGGAGTCAAACCTAGAAACCAAGGTTACAAGCAGAAAACTATGTCACATTGAAAACGATAAGACATTGTTGAAAGAAACTGAAGAAGACACAAAGAAATGAAAAGATATTCCGTGTTTATGGATTGGAAGAATCAACATTGTTAACAAACACTTTTTTTTTTTAGCTGAGCCATCCTGCCACCTGTTGGCAGCTCAGCAGCAGCTCATCTCGGGCTGGGCATCGAACTGCTGTTGCTCAGAGCTCAGCTCGCACTCTTGAGTGAGCTCTTAACCAACTGAGCCACTTGGCCGGCCTGACGTTGTTAAAATGTCCATATTAACTAAAGCCATATAAAGATTCAATGCAATCCTTATCAAAATCCCAATGGCGTTTTTTAGAGAAATAGAACAAAAGAGTCTCAAATTTGTATGAAGCCACAAAAGACCTTGAATAGCCAATCCTGAGAGAAAAAGAACACAGCCAGAGCTATCATATTCCGCAGTATGGTATTGTCAGAAAAACAGACTAATGGAACAGAATTGAGAGCCCAGAAATATACCGACACATACAAGGGCAACTAATTTATGACAAAGGAGCCATTAATATACAATGGAGAAAGGAAAGTCTCTTCAATCAATGGTGTTGGAAAACTGGACAGCCATACGCAAAAGAATGAAACTAGACCACTATCTTACATGATACATAAAAAATAATTTTTAAAACACCATTATAACAAGGTTCATTTATATGCAGAAATAAAAACAAAGCAAGGAAAATCAGGTACCCCGAAATCTAATAAATATTACATAGTAAAATCCTGATTTAAGAAAAAAGTTGTTCATCAGTACTGCTTAGAACAGCCAGCTTTCCAGCACCACTGTAACAAAGAAATTCTATTTTACTAAAAAAAAGTAAACATAAGAGGGGGATCCACTTCCAGAATTTCATCATAAGAAGTCCTGGAGACTTATTCCTCAGTCAAATAACCATAACTTGTAAAAAAAACCAAACAAACAAAACTATATATATAAATTTGAAATCTCTGTAAATTGTCGTAAAGGTATATACAGCAATGAGGAAACACTCATTCAAGAAAATCTGCTAGGGCCGGCTGAGTGGCACATTGGTTAAGAGCTGGCTTGGGATGCCAGCGGCCCCAGTTTGGCTCCCACATGTGAGGGCCAGTGACATTGCCCTCTACAGCTAACAACAGCTCCACCTGGAGCTGGGCTGCACGAGTCTTGGCGACGGTATAAGCTGCAGCCCCTGTTAAAGTGGGCTGCCATGAGCCACAGTGAGTGGCCGGCAGCCAGCCTGAGTTGCCAAGAGCCGCCGTGTGCAACTATCCAATGGCTGGCGAGCGATCTGCCTCATCCAGGAAGAGCGCAATGACGATACTAACATGGGCCAGTGAAGCAACTTCCACAACTAGACTGAAGAACAAAAGGACAGCAACTTGTCTATTCCTCTTCGCTGGTTCCCCAAAGCTGTTCCCCTCCCCCAATTCCCCAATAAAATCTTTTTTTTTTAAAATGCAGAAACAAGGTAAGTTTAAGCCTTGGTGCCTATTATAAACCACTTCAGCATAAATGTTTAGGAGTTTCTGCCTCAAAAAGTATAAATGATTTTGGAGGGGGATCATTCATGGTACTATTCCCCTACATTACTATGAGAAAAGATTGTCAAGCGGTGACTAACATAAAAGCTCAGCCATTTAATTGATTCATTTTTATTCCTACCTTTTTGGAAGCAAATAAGCTATTCTTCCTTAGAGACAACACTCCCCCTAAACTGCCTAGTTACTCGACAACCATCAAGTTTTATGAATTCACTTCACCTCCTCAAGAACATCATGACTTAACAATCTGGCCTGAAAATTCACACAATGTGATTAGTCATGTTATAAAACCATTGTGATAAATAGCAACTTCTGATAACACATATGGTTCTTTCACATATCATTAATTATCCAACTGAGAGAAGCAGAGAAGCAAATGAAAAGTATACATTCACTGAAAAATACCTTGTTCCATTGTTACCGGCCAACTGAGCAGCACCAACCCCCACCACTGAAAAACTTTAATGTTTCCTTTTCTATAAAAATGTTAAGTTTCCTCCCTAGTTCTTTTGTTTCTTAGCTCCTGGGCTTTGCTTTTCTGACCCGTTTGTGAATCTTGGATGGAAGATCCCCCTTGCTTCTTAATTGCTTTGTAAATTAGTTCCTGAATCTAAAACAATATGTCTTCTACCCCTGCTTCAGTAACTAGTTGAAAGCCTGAGACTTCCTAACATCCCCCAGGCCAGGAAGCTAAAGTCAAACCCATTCTGTGTCCAGACAACTGACTCCACCTGAGTGATGGACTGAATAGCCACAAGTTTCATAACCTAACAGATTTATATTTTTGTCCTCATTCAGGAGCCTTGAGGATGCAGGGGTACCCCAACAAACAAAGAAGCCAACGCGGTCTTCCAGGTGGAGCTTGAGACCCCTTCCTCTCATCTGAGACCAGCTAGGGTGAGAGTTCCGTGAACCCCAACAGGCAGCGACAGCTCTGCGCCCCTGCCCAGCAGGAAGCAGATACAGAAGAAGAGACCTCCTGTCCCCCAGCTTCCCATAGAGATTTTATGGGGATCACGTCTCTCAAGGAGAAACTAGGCAGGCAGTTAGAGGCAGGCATTGGGTCTCTGCATTCCTACACGTCCCACAGAGTGTGACCGCCTGAGGCACTTCCACTCTCCACCCAAAACTCCCCTTTGTATTGTAATTACCTACCCCTGTGGGAAGAGCAAATGGACACAAAATATCCAACTAGATCAGACCACTTCCGCCTACACAGTACCCGCTTGTTAATCATAGGTGCCAATCAAGTGGTCCTATGCCCAGAGAACAGCCCATTCTAGAGAAAAAGGATAAAAACCCCAAGTGCTGGGAGGGAAGCCCGGGCTGCTTCTGCTGCTGCTTCTTCCCTTTTTGCTTCACCTTTGCATGTGCCCCAGCCCACACTCTTTGGAATGTAACTTCTAGTAATGGGCCCTTGAGCCATCCTCTAGTACTCAGGTCTACTTTTATTTCTAAATGTACTGTCTCTTCTAATAAACTACTTATTCTACTGCTTTACTCTGGTATCTCGTTCAATTCTTTGCTCGAGTTGCCAAGGACCTGGACTTTGCGCTGAGAAAGGCCCACTCTCTGACAACACCATCAAGAGAGCCTTCCAGAAATGGTGCTGAAAAAGAAAGTAAAAAATATTAGCCTCCAAGTACAGTAGGGTCTTTATTTGCACTGAAAGTTACAGATGCTAGCCCAGGAAATTGAAACTGAATTACTAATGTTTTATTTTAAATGTTTGAATCTTCACAGAGATATGGACAGGGAAATATGGACAGGGAAAGGTGAAATTAGCATGCCCATTTTTAAGGAAATAAGAAGGGATCAAAATTCTAATGTTGATCATTTTATGTCAAAATAAAGTATAGAGCTACTAAAAAACCATTGGAGTTCATATTAAACATCTTAAGCAGTATCACTTACGAATACCTTTCACATGAAGTGCTTTTCTCCCCCTTCCTACTTTAAGGTCAGAATCTCATTTTAGGGGTTAGAAAATTTTTTTAAAACCCTAAATTAAGACCAACTTTCCAAATATTAGAAGTGTGACATTGCAGAAGTCTATCCATTGGTCTGAAACTAGTCTCATTCTCAGTGGATGCCTTTAGCAGTTACAAAATTGGAAAAGGAAAGACTACCGGTGGGACCAAAGGGGAAGGTGGGTAGAAGGACTCAATAGAGGGAGAATCTCAAAGATACAGAGAACAAACTGATGGTTGCTAGATGGGAGGGAGAATGTGGGGGAAGGGTGAAAAAGGTGAAAGGATTAAGAAGTACAAATTGGCAGTTACAAAACAATCATGGGGATGTAAACTATAGCATAGGGAACATAATCAATAATGTTGTAATAGCTACATATGCTGCAAGATGGGTACTAGCCTTATCAGGGGATCACTTTGTAAGATATAAATGTCTAACCACTATTCTGTACACCTGAATCTAATACAATATTTAATGTCAACTGTAATTGAAAAATAAAAAACTTAGAGAAACATAAAATAACAAATGCTGGCAAGGATATGAAGAAATATGAATCCTGAAACATTGCTGGTGGGAATATAAAATGGAAAAAAAAAAAGAGGATGGATCTTGGAGGAGCTGAGAAGGACCCAAGAGAGAGTGGGTGTGGAGGACAGAGACCCAAAAGAGAAGGCACGTCTACATGGAAAGGAAGCAGAGGGACTCAAGAGGGCAAGAGGTTGGAGAACCAGGTTATAGGAAAGGGAGAGAAGAAAGAAGAGAGGGAAGCATTGGAGAGAACTAGTCAAGGAAACAAAGCAAGAAAAGCCTTCGAATACAAAAGACAGCCTCAAAGGCAAATCCACTTTTAGAAGAATCTTCCCCAAATTGTCAGAGCAGTAGAGCAAACAAACAAATAAACAACAACAAAAAACCATTCAATTCTGAAGCACAGTATTCATATGCTTATAGATGCATACATTGCTTGCAAAACATTGCAAGACATGAGTCTGGGCAACAATTTTTTTAATATGATACCAAAATTCAAAGCAATAGAATAAAAAAATAAACAAGTGGGACTACTTGAAACTAAAAAGCTTCTGCATTGCAAAAGAAACTATTAACAAAATGAAAAGGCAGCCTACAAAATGGGAGACAATATTTACAAGCCATATGTCTGATAAAGAGTTAATATCCAAAATACATAAGGAACTTATAAAACTCATTAGCAAAGAAACATAATCCAATTAAAAATTTGGGCCGGCCGAGTGGCGCAGTAGTTAAGCGTTGGCCTAGGAAGCCAGCAGCCCCACATATGAGGGCCAGTGACACTGCCCTCAAAAAAAAATCTACCTTGTTTTGGGCCGGCCGAGTGGCGCGGTGGTTGGGCGCTGGCTTTGGAAGCCAGTGGGCCCGATTCAGGTCCCACAAATGAGGGCCGGTGACATTGCTCTTAAAAAATAAATAAATATGGGAACATACAATCATAGGGCAATAGAAATATCAGTTATATTTTGGTAGCAGAATTAAAGAAAAATTTTCATCTTTAATGCTGGTTTATTAAGTTATTTAACTAGTGGGGCCGGCCGAGTAGCACGGTGGTTAAGAGTTGGCTTGGGACGCCAGCGGCCCCGGTTCAGATCCCACATATGAGGGCCAGTGACACTGCCTTCTAAAAAAATAAAATAAATTATTTAACTACTGTTTTAAAACCATTTATATATTATAAAGTAATTAGCTAAACTATATCCCTTTTTCGTAGCTATAACCCACAGAAACTTTTAGGTATGTTTTTTTCTTTTAGCTCTCTCAAGTTTCATTACTATAAAGCCAAGCTAGTGGCTGAAAGCCACAAAATCTTTTGCCTCTGCTTCTGGGACAGGCAAGGCAGGGAAGCTCTCTTTCTGCTTCAACTTCTGCCCCAGATCCAACCTGCTATTAAGGCAGAATGGACAAGAACATTAGACTTAATCAAGTGAGTTCTATCTCTGAGATCCACTCACTGACAACATGACCCTGGGCAAGTCACTGAACCTCTCTAATCTTTGTGATCCTCAAGCCCTAAGTTTCTGAACTTAAGAAATTCTCCAGGGAAGTTAAGCACTTGAAGATTTACGTCAGATCCAGGACTCATTCCCTACTTTTTTACCTCCTCAACCCTAGGGAATACAGTGCTTCCCATTAGATTCCACCTTGCCAGAGGCAGGCCAAACTTTGAGGAGGCACTTATATTCCTAAAGATAAAAAACATTTATGTCCCAAGAATAAAACTATTATCTATTGAATACTTGTGCACCTGGCACTGTACCAAGCATTTTATATATGCTATATGAACCACCTCAGGGTCCAACCATAGACCCACAGAACCAGTTCCTGGAGTGAGCCAAGGAAATCCGCATTTGTAATAAATGTCCTAAGTGGTTCCTAAGCACACACAAGTTTGAAAACAAAAGGTCTTCCAAACTGTGAATGACAATTCATAAGTGGGTCATGATAAATATATATATATATATATATATATATATATATATATATATATGTAATCAGAGTGCACCGCATGTAATAAGTACTTATTCTGCATAACAGTTATCAGTTAAATACCTGTATGTATGTACTGAGTCACCACATAAAATTTATTCCTTGAGACTTCCGGTAAAATGGCGCAATAGACAGACGCTGTGCTAACTGCCTCCCAGGATCACACCAAAATTACAAGCAAATTATACAGCATTCAACCCTGGAGGTCCCCGGAACACTGGAGGAACAGAACCACTAAACGAAGAACTTAAAGAGGAGGCCACGTCGGGTCTGGTAGGACGGGCGGAGACGAGAGAGGGCGAGCCCCGTGAGGGAAGCCCCAGTCGTGGGAAGCTTGTCTGGTTGGGGGAGAGACCCTCCGGCCGCACCCCAAGCTCACCAGCCCAGAGCTCCTTTGCCGGGAAGAGGAGTTCTAAGATAGCCGGCAATAAATTAGTAAGGACTCTCTTTCCTCAGCTTGGTGAGGCTAAGAGCGGCTGGAGAATCAGTGGGGCCGGCGCCCGGGCTTGCTCGCCGATGAGCACTTACCTGGTTCCTGATGGAGGGAGTGGCTGTGTGAGCCGGGAGCCTGCGGGGACGGACTGAGCTGAGCACTTTTGGTGCAAAGGCTGGAGGTTTTTGGATTGTTGTTCCCGTGGTGCGGAGCTTGCACGCGAGTGGTGTAAGGAGGGCGCCATTTTGTCGGGCTTGGGCCCTCCCACGAAAGATCAGGTCCGAGACCTAATTGGTCTGGTGGAATTGGCGAAGTGCGTGCGCGCGCCTGTAGCCTTGGATCCCCACCCTCCGCCCAGCTTATACTGCGTTGCCAGGGAAACATAGGGCGGTGCCCTCTGGGTCCTACAGCGGCTCACTGAGACCCGGGAGTGCATGAGCCACCTCGGATCCCCACCCTCCGCTCGGCTTGTGCTGTGTTGCCAGGGAAACGCCTAGTGGGAGTGATCTGACTCCAACAGGCTGCTCACTGAGACGCGGGAGCACGCAAGCCGCCTTGGGTCTCTGCTTTCCACACTGCGCTTGCAGAGTTGCCAGGCTGGTGATTGGTTGTCGGGCTGCTCGGCCTGATCTGTGAGCGGCTGACTGGGACAGGCTGAGACTGGGAGTTCTCCTGGGAGTGTTGGGCCGTGAGCTGTGTGCCTGCGTGATCCAGCCAGGGCTCTCCTGGTGATCTATCTAATACATCAAAGCAGTCCCAGAGTGACAGCCAGAATGGGGAAACAAAGAAACATGTCACAAGTAAAAGATCAGAAGAAACCTCCAGAAATGGAACCAAATGAAACAGAGGGATCCAACCTTTCAGAGACACAGTTTAGAACACTGATGATAAGAATGTTTAAGGAACTTAGCGAGGACATAAAGAAAGATAGGGAAACCATAAAAAACAACCCGTTAGAGCTAAAGAATACAATAACTGAAATGAAGAACACACTCGAAGGAATCACCAGTAGAGTAGATGAAGCAGAGGAGCGGATCAGCGATTTGGAAGATAAAATAGCAGAACTCACCCAGTTGGCACAGCAAAAAGACCAAAGAATAAAAAACAATGAAAATAGTTTAAGAGTCCTATGGGACAAGATGAAGCGCAACCACCTTCGAATCATAGGGATACCAGAAGGAGAAGAGAAGAAGCCAGGGGTTGAAAAGGTATTTGAAAAAATAATGACTGAAAACTTCCCTACCCTGGTGAAGGAAATCAACATACATGCCCAGGAAGTGCAGAGGGTTCCAAACAAGCTGAACCCAAACAGGTCCACACCAAGACACATCATAGTGAAAATGGCAAAGGTTAAAGACAGAGACAGAATCCTAGAGGCTGCAAGAAAAAGACAGCAGGTTACATACAAAGGAACTCCTGTTAGACTAACAGCTGACTTGTCTACAGAAACTCTGCAGGCCAGAAGGGAGTGACAGGAGATACTCAAAGTGACACAAAATAAAGGCCTACAACCAAGATTGCTCTATCCAGCACGGCTATCACTTAAAATTGAAGGAGAAATAAAGAGCTTCTCAGAAAAGAATAAGCTTAAGGAATTCATTACCACCAAGCCAGCATTGCAAGAAATGTTAAAAGGACTTTTTTAAACAAAAGAAAGGGGTAAACAAGCTAACCCAGAGAGACAATTTAAGAAGCTTGATGTCATATCAAGCAGATATAAAGGAAAAACTGATGGTTGCTGGTTGGGAGGGAGTGGGGAAGAGGGAGAGGGGGAAGGTTTTGGACAGTATATGTGGGACTACAATGTTGCTGCAGGGTTATGGGGGCAGTTCTGGGAATGTAATTGATATTGTTGTGAAGAGACTATTATGTTGTGAGAAATAAGTCAGTCGGAGAAGGACAGGTACCATGTGATCTCACTTGTGTGTGGAGTCTGAAGAACTGAGTGAACGATCAAAGTAAACAGACTCATAGATGTAGAGGAAAAACTGAGGGTTGCTAGTTGGAGGGGGGGATGGGGGAAAGGGGAAGGGATTAGACAGCATAAATAGACAACTACAATATTGCCACAGGGATATGAAACACAGTTCAGGGAATATAATAATGTAAAAATTTTGTGGCGTGTCAGATAGTCACATGTCTTGTTAGGGAGACCACTTCATGGATGAAATAGAGGCTTGATCACTGCACTGTACACCTGAAGCTGATGTTGTATAGTATTGTATGCCAACTGCAACTGAATATGTGGGTGGTCACGGGATGTGGAGTATGCTGTGGAGACGAGTCAGGGGAGTTGTGATGGATATGTATGATATGGGGGGGGAGTGGGGTGGCGAACTGGGGGAGGGGGGTTTTCACTTTGGGGGGTAAAGAGTATAACTATTGCATTGTGTTGTACACTGAAAACTAATAAAAATAAATAAATTAAAATTAAAATTAAAAAAAAAGAGCTGAGTGAACGATCAAAGTAAACAGACTCATAGATGTAGAGGAAAACTGGGGGTGGCTAGTTGGGAGGGGGGTGGGGATGGGGGGGCAGGGGAAGGGATTAGACAGCATAAATAGACAACTACAATATTGCCACAGGGATATGAAACACAGTTCGGGTAATATAATAATGTTGTAAAAATTTTGTGGCGTGTCAGATAGTCACATGTCTTGTTAGGGAGACCACTTCATGGATGGAGTAGAGGCTTGATCACTGCACTATACATCTGAAACTGATGTTGTATAGTATTGTATGCGAACTGTAACTGAATATGTGGATGGTCACGGGATGTGGAGTATACTGTGGAGGGGAGTCAGGGGAGTTGTGATGGATATGTATGATATGTGAGGGGAGTGGAGTGGCGAACTGGGGGAGGGGGGTTATCACTTTGGGGGGTAAAGAGTATAACTATTGCATTGTGTTATATACCTGAAACTAATACAAATAAATTAAAAAAATATATATTCCTTGAGGTGAGTCACAGCCAAAAGGTCTGAAAAACATGAGTTAGGAACTATTAACAGAACAATGCAAAATGAGGCAGAATAGAAACAAAAAATGCAATCAAGGAGACAGCATAGCATATATTGCTTAAGCTCCACGAGTGCCTAGAGGAATAAAATTTAAGATACTTAAACTCTGATGATCTAGTTCTTTCCAATTGTTGCTGAGCCATTGGCATCTCTCTGGTCAACTGGCACAAGCGCCACAGGATCCGAGGGCAAGAAAAAGCCTTACCACAAGAGAAAATATGAGCCAATGCTAAGATTGGCCCCCGCTGCACACACAGTCCGCGTGGGGTGAGGCAAACAGAAGTACCTGTGCGCTCCGAGTGTTGTACCCGGAAAACAGGGACTATTGATGTTATCTAAATGCATCCAACAACGAACAGATCCGCACCAAGACCCTAGTAAGGAACTGCATTGTATTCACTGACAGCACACCGTTAGACACAGTACAAGTCCCACTATGCACAGCCCTGGGCTGCAAGATGGGGGCCAAGCTGACTCCTGAGGAGGAGATTTGAAACAAAAAAAAACTATCAAAGAAAATTCAGAAGAAATATTATGGAATGAAAAAGCACGCGAAAATCAACAGTCTTCTAGAGGGGCGGTTCCAGCAATGCAAGCTTCTTACAAGGATCGCTTCAAGACCAGTCTGTCGGAGCACATGGCTATGTGCTAGAGGGCAAGGAGCTGGAGTTTTGTCGGAGGAAAATCAAGACCCAGAAAGGCAAATAAATCCCCCTCCCTCCTATCTTATTAGCCCACGGGATAAAGATGTTTAGTGTTCTGTGAGGGAAAACAAAACCTCTGATGATCTAATGTAATAAGGTATAGGTAATTTGGCCAAAAAGCCAATTCCCTTAACTTTAGCCAATAACTTAAATATTCTACGCTTCGTTTTTTGTTTACCATAGTAATAACAAGTAGAATAGACAAATTACTTAAGCTTCACTATCCTCTTCGCCAGATGGGCTGAAAGTTACAAAACCATGGCAGCAGAAAGAAGGAAAGCAGTTTATTTTATTTTACTTTTTTTGTAGGACCCGAACCGGGGCCGCTGGCTTCCTAAGCCAGCGCTTAACCACCGTGCTACTGGGCCGGCACTACATATTTTTGAGCCATCTCTTTTCTTCTCCCTTTGTTTAAAACCAAACCACAGAATCCATGGGAAAGTAGCGTTCACAACTGTACCTCTAAGTGAAGACAGATTGCCAAGCAGTGGCAAGCCGGCGGCGCACCTGCGTTTCGCCAAAGACGAGTAAAGCGGAGCGCGAGTCCCGCGATGTCACCGGGAGTAGGAGCGACGCGAAGCTCCAGCCGGTTCCTAACAAGACCCGCGTGGTGGTCGAAGGGTCGCTCCCCCTGAGGCTCCGGACCCGGATAACTCGCACGCAGCAGCGCGAGAAAAAGAGAAAAAAGCGCGATCGCACCCTACACACACAAACGCAGAAGTAGGACGGCACCACAACACCTGTCTCTGTTACGGGGGGCGGGGAGGGGGGTGGGCGGCGCGTGTAGAGCGGCCGCAAAACCTCTCAGAACCCGTGCGATCTAGCCTACACTTCTGTCCCTGACGCTCCGGTCGTCTAATCTGGAATTCCCCTGAGGTAAAAGCATAATGAAGAGCGAGACTTCGATGACCCGGACCAACGAAAACCCCGAAAACTTACCTAGGTGACTGCCGGCGTTGCCAGTCGCTACCGGGGGCCTGAAGTAAATGTGTACCAGCCAGAGAGGCAGGCCAGGATCTACTAGAGCCGGAAAAACCGACCTCCACAGTAGACATGTTCCCGCTGAAGACAGGCTAACCGAGAGAGAGGCTCAAGTGGGCGACCCCGTTTTATGTGAAAGGGCAGCTATTGACCCCGACTGGCAAGCGCTTGGATTGGTTGATTCTGGCGTTTTTTCAAAGGAGACTCTTCCGTGATTGGCCAGGAAAGTCAAGCGGGAACCCAGAGGTGGTGGGTGAGAGGGGGGGCTGTATGGGGCGAAATGGACGCGGTTACCCAGGCAACATAGACGCAGAGGTCTCCGCAGTGTATTTTCTGAGCCTAGCCAGCGATCCGAAAACTGACTCAGGTGAGTAACTCAAACTTAGGAGGGGGAAAGAAGGGGCCCTCGGATTCCGTGGCTATCAGAAAAAATAGGGAGAACTCTAGATTCTTACAACTCTGAGAAATACCCAAAAAAGGCACAAGTTGCGGGTAAATCGGACCCTAAATTCCCCCGCCCTAGACACTTTAACATAACTGAGTCTATCAGGATGTGAATGAGAGATGCGGCAGTTTTATCACATAGGGGATGGATGCCGATCGAATGTCAGTCAGAAGGCCAAAATGAACAAGTGAAGGATTTCCAATATCTTTCACTCCACCCTCTCACACACACATGGTTGTAACATTAATTTGAGAGTGAAAACTACATTTCCTTATAGGTAGATCTCGGTGCTTCAAGTCAGAGCAGCCTCTGCACCTTCTGTTTTACATGAATAGGTATGATTTATTCTGGACCAGCATGCCTTGGATGGGACATATTTTTTTTTGGGGGGGGGTATAACGGTATTCACACTGAAAAGAACGGCCTGTGTCACCTGCTACGTAACAGTGCTCTGTGTGCGAGAACGCGAACACAGTTGCGGGAGGGTTACAATGGACGTTGATCAGATCCCTTGAGAAGTGAGAAGCAGTCAGACCACACTTAGTGGACTGTAGTGTGCTCTACAAAGACTTGTTACCTACCAAACCTACTACTCGCTAAGGGCTGATTGAGAGAGTAAGGATTATATGTCTTCGGACTGTACCTGTTAGCAAGTGAGAAACTGGCAATGTGAAATCTGAGTGAGGGGAGAGAACCGAGTTTGACCAGAAAGGCAGGGGTCATTTCTCCTAAGAGTTTTCTGTTGTGACAAAGATTGAGACTATTTCCAACAGAAATTAAGAAAACAGGCTTGTTGACTTGGGAAAAAATTTTCAAGGTAGTGAAGAAAATTTTGCTGTCTCCTTTTCAGGTACAAGTGGAATATGAGAAAGACAGAGAAACAGGAAAGAGTTATTTACAAGTATGTTAAGTTTGGCTAAAATAAAGAATAATAGAGAAAATATTAAATTGAAAGGGGCTCATTTCTTGACCCTTAAGTTTATGAAAAATGCCAGGTGCTTTCAAAAATCATCTTCCATTAAATATATTTTATATCAGTAACAAAAACTCTGTCAAGTCCCCATAGTTCCTTATGGCTTGGTACTTTTGATGGCAGTGAAAATTAGAGACCTACAAAAAGGAAAGCATTCTTGGTATAGTAAAAAGCAATGTCAAAATGCACCATTTTTAATAGGAACTGAATCACTGATGTGTATATCTGTCAAAGAAATGTAAAAAAAAAAATTAGCCAGTATATTATAATTTAATTCAGACATAGGCAAAGATGATGTATTTTGTGTGTGTTTTCAGAACTTTAATACAGATGTTGCTAAATAAGACATCATGTAAATAAAGTTGCAGAACAAATGCCAAATTTATTTAAGAGATAAATACTTTGAAATAATTTGGTTATAAGCAGTCAGTATTTTACAAAGGGATATGGGTTTACCTATTAAACACATTCCCAAAGGATACTATTGGGTGATTCTCTATTCTGATTATATTTACTATATATACTTAAATTAATAAAATATCATTACTCTTTGAATAGTCTAAAATTCCCAGTTTTCACTAGTTTAACCTACATTTCTCTTCAATTAGTTCAAGTCAAAGAGCCATCCCCTTTGAAGCTGTGAATGGAGACAAATAAAATAGAAAGCATGATCTCAGCCCTCACAACCAGGTTATGATATTGCTTCAGTGCCATGCATGCATCTAGAGCTATCCTGATTGAGCTTGTTTAGTCCCTAACTGGCTCCATTGTTTTGTTAATGAGCCGGTTCTGAAGAGTCTGTCTGGTTAGCTCATTGTGGCTAGTACCAAGAAATGTTCCCCAATCACAGATCTATTTATGAAGGCTTTAAGGGCTCAAGTTGATGTGGGAAAATCAAAGGCTCTGTCTGGAATATGCTGCCTTTGGAGTTGGCATAATAAAGGAGAGTGAGTGAAATAAAAACAAAGGGCATAGAAAATTTATTTCCTTTATTACCAAATCTCAAATAAAAGATTTAGCAACATACATTATTTTTAATGAAATTCCTACTTGAATTTTCCTTAGTTTAGATTTATTCTTGCCCTATTTAAGTGGCAAAGCCAGATTCAAACATAAGCAGTGTGGCTCTAGAATTTTTTTTTTTTATCAATACACTATACTACCTGAGTAGTCTAGGAAAAAGGAAGAATATATTCCAAGGTACAAAGGCAGAAGATTATAGGGTATGTTTAATAAGCAGTTCAGTTTTTAACAGAATGCAGAATACATGTAAGAAAATCATAGGGAAGAGCAGAAAATTAGGGTGGGGTTATATCCTGAAGGACCTTGAATACCAAGCTCAAGATGAACTTCATGTATATCAGATTTACAAATAATAGATAGCCCTACAAATAAATAACACTGCAGGGTTTATAAATGTCATCGTGTTTTAGTTTTTCCAATGTTCCCTGTGTCAAATAAACTTTAATATATTATAATATAGTTTGTAAATTATTCTTAATTTGTTGGACTTCTAAAAAAGCTAGTAGAATCTTCATTTCCATTGAATTTAAAATATTTTTCCAAAAATTCACTATGTGCCAAACAATAATGATATTTTCCTTAGCTTTTCAAATTTAGCAAACTCTTTCACCTACATTGCATAATATAGCCATCACACAGTTTTATAAGGTAGGTAATGCTGAAATAATAAAACAATTTCTGTGATATTTGTTTTTTAAAAGTCTCACTGTTCATACAATCTCAATTCAAATACTAATTATATCATTGCATGTGATATTTGGATCCATTTTCCCTTTCGTTGTCAAAGGTAGAAAATGTTTCAAACTTTTTGCATTTAATGCTAAGTAAATATTTAATGAACACATAATCAACTGGGACTTTTAAAATCTAAACAGGAACCTCTTAAAAAATTTTATATGTCTCAATTATTTATTTCCATAGCAGACTACCAGACAACACTATGGGAAGATTGTTTTGTCCTCACTTATTTCACCTTTTCCAATTTAATGAGTTTCCAATGTAATGAGTTTTATTATTAACTTATTCAGTATCATTAGAAGTGATATTCATGCCCAGCAAAATTAAATTTTTAAGGGACCAATAATAGCTAACATATGCTGAGTGCTTAATATGTGCCAGGCACTGTTCCAAGATCTTTTACATGTATTAAGTTACTTAATCCTTGTAACAACCCTATGAGGTAGCAATATTATTATTCCCATTTTATAGATAAGGAAAATGAGTTATAGAAAGTTTAAATGATGCGCCGAAAGTCACAGAGCTAGGAAGTAAATGATAGATACAAATCTAGGCAGTGTAACTCCAGAGCCCTTACTCTTAACCACTATGATACACTGCCTAATGCTAGATGTACAGGGCAACCTAACTTTTGTTTCATGCCCTTGACATCTCCTATAAGTATTAAAATCAGTTTTCCATTTTAAAAGGAAAGTCAACAATAATGGTAAAACATAATAATAAAACAGAAGGTTTGTAAAATACCATCTGCATGCAGATTGATTTTAATAGGTGATTGTATCAGCACACATTTGAGAATCCCTTTGTATTCCTGTTTCAGACACAATGCAAAAATTTTAGTGGGTCATTTAATAAAAGCAGTAATGTTTCCTGTGAACTGATTTTATAAAATAATGTTTAAAAATATCAGCAGACATGTAGAAAATATTCCTATTATATTTATGCCTAAATAATTATCAATAGGCCTTATTCTTCACTCTTTATTCAAGTTATACATTCAAGTCGGACACTTTCAAGAATTTTAAAGATCCTGAATTTCTACTCCAAATATAACTATAGAGATTACTTAAAAGACTGATGTCTGGTTGGTAGGATTATAGGTAGTTGTGATTTTTATTTATAATTTTAATATATTAATATATTATTTCCTAAAATTTCTACAATAGACTTATATAGCATCATGATTATAATCAGAAAAACAGCTTGTTTTGTGTGACCTTCCACTAAAGTCAATGAATCAACCCATTAGAGTTCTAAATTGGCAATATAAAGCTACAGTTAATTTAAAATTTCAATAAAGCTACAGTTAATTTAAAATTTCAGTAAAGGGCTGGCCGAGTGGCACATTGGTTAAGAGTTGGCTTGAGACGCCAGCAGCCCCGGTACGGATCCCACATATGAAGGCCAGTGACACCGCATGAACAACTGCTCCACCTGGAGCTGGGCTGCTGTGAGTCCCCCGGGACGGCATAGCTGCAGCCCCTGCTGCAGTGGGCTGCCATAGGCTACAGTGAGTGGCTGGCAGCCGGTGTGAGCTGCGGTGAGCAGCCATCCAGAGGCCAGCAACAGATCTGCCTCACCCAGGAACAGCGCAATGATGATGCCAACATGGGCCAGTGAAGCAATGTCCTCCACAAATAGGCTGAAGCACAAAAGGACAGCAACTTGTCTGTTCCCCTCACCCAATTCCCCAATAAAAAATCTTTAATAAATAAATAAATAAATAAATAAATAAAATTTCAGTAAAGCAGATGGTACAGGTCTGCCTGAGGCACAAGTGTGAAGTGAGTAATTTCCTTGAGTCACACATCCCCAACAAACATTCTTTTCAGTTCACTAAATGGAATATACAGCCTAGATAGCATATATGAGACAGATAAAAAGGTAGTCTATACAAGTATGTTTCCAAATAATGATGTACATTGTATATGACACTGACATCCACTTTCTCTGGAGGTAGGGCTGAGAATCTACATTTTAACTCCCCAAGTGATTCTTAAGCACATTAATACCTGAGAACCACTATTGTAGGTGCTCGATAAATGCTTATTAGATTGAGTGTGAAGTTTCAGTAAAGTAAGCTGAGTATTTTGAGTTTACTTGCCGCCCCAGGTCTGTGAGTCAGCAAAATACATACTGTATCTGAAGGAGTTTACAAGGATTTTCGAAGAAGGATACAGACAAAGGAGCAACCCAGGAAAAGAAGGGAAATATGACAAAAAAACACCCCAAAATCTTCATGTCTTAAATAAAATAGAAAACTAAAATACCTCTTTCTGATTATTTTATTCCTCAGAATATGAAATCGGATAATATGGAATCTGAAAATGCAGAAATTGAAAGCATGGAAACTGAAATTGTTGAATATGAAAATATGGACACTGAAACTGTCTCTTCAGTTTCAGCACTGCAAGCTCTCTCTAAGCTACTTTATCCTGAAGAAGAGAATGATTTTGAATCCGGACAGGTGGTGGTATACTTATAAATGAATTAGTTCTTTTCATAATACGCTGTGAAACTATACTTACACAACTTATTCCAACCTTGCTGTGGGAGCAGGGCTGTGTCATCCGATACATTCACAGGACATCGCAGGTCTAATTATGCATGACAGTATAATCTCTAGTACATTTCTAACAAACATAATTACATTTTTTTCTAAACTACCTGAACGCTAAATAGGAAAATCGTTCTGTAACTATGGTAGCAATAACCACATTTCAAAATGTTTGTCATTTATATTTTTGGCCACAGAATGTTTGACAACCACTGCAAAGAGTGATAGCTAAGATTTTTAAGCCTACACAATATTTCTATAAAACAAGTAATTTCAATAGACAGCATTAAATATGCCACCCAAATCCAGTCCCCTTAATTTTTTTACTTATCTACACATGAAAGCAGAACAGAAAATAGTTTGAGCCAAATAAGGGGACAAACTAGCGGCAGCCTACTAAAATTGGCTTCTGGGTACACGCTCACATAGAAGCTATGGAATGTAATTACATAATTGAATAACATTTGGGGTCAGGACAGGTAGCTGCAGGGAGGCTTGCAGCAACAAGATGGGCTTCATTTTGTTTAGGAGAGTTCCATGAGCTGACCTTTGGCCACTCTACAGTCACTGCCAGTATTCCCAGGAAAATCAAAATACTTTTATGTAACCCTGTCCTCTCCATTCTCTTACTCCTTAAATATCAGTGAACCTTGGCTATCAGACTGCTTATGTGAAGGCAAATAAAATTTGGGGCAGAAATCTCACACTATAGCAAAATACATTGATTTGGTTTAACTTATTTTTTTTTCCTTTGGTGCACCGTTCTTGGAAGTACTGCAATACCAGGTCGATGCCTGGAGTGGACGGAGCAAGCTCCTATTCCATCTCCTAACTCCAAAAATTCATTTAATATATTGTCCTTGGATAGAGGGTGTATCAGATATTAAACTGATAAGAACAGATACTACACTTGATCTTAGCCAAAAGGCCGAGAAGCGATGGTTTAACTTATTTTAATGCAGTTTTTCATTATTATGACCAGTTTACCATGAGCAAATCATCTCCCATGAAAATACATATCAATTTGCTCCTCCCCAAATTCTTTTCAGACATAGTGCGGAAAAGCAAGTATAATCTAAACAGGAAACAAATTTAGTGGCTTGGGTTGAAACTGGATTTAGCTTCCACCCTCCAGGAAGAGCTTAGGTGGGACAGGGCTGAATCAAACAAGACATGCAATGGAAATAAAATTTGTAGAAGAGGGGAACTGAATCAGCTTGGAACCAAGATCAGGGATTAAGAAGTTTGAGTCAGGAAAAAGTCTTAGTAGAGGCCAAACAAATAAAGGAAAAACAGGATGTTAATAACAGCATTGAATATATACAAGTAAGACACAGGAGAAAAAGTTAGGAGCAATGCATCAGTGCAGTTTGGAAGGCAAGCTCATTTTCGCTACCTTAGCTGAAGTAGAATCATACGTCCTCTGAAAGGAGGGGTTATGTCAGACAGAAAAAGTGTATTAAGTATTGGAGAAGCACTAATCTTGAACAAAGGGAAGTGGAACTTGTAATTGGAACAGATTCAGAAATAAGGACTTACCCTGGTTACAAAGCAGCTTCCCTTTGGTGTTTAAGTATGGAGATGTTTATTTGCATCTAGAGGTGTTTCTAGGGTAAAGATGAGTGCTTCTGAGAACAGAGAGACTAGGACCATTTTACCGAATTGTACAATTTATAGAGGGAAATTATTATAATAGTGTAGGATTCTGTATATCTGGGTTATAAGTAATTTTGAAATAATTGGTCATTCAGACACCACAGTACAGATATCATTAAAGGATATAGAATTGGATTATCAGAACAGTGGGAGAATAATTAATGTTTCTAATGAACTATTAAATTGTCCAGGAGAGAAACAGCTTTTCATTTGTTAGCATGTATTAATCTTGGGAACTGTGAAATGATTACAAGAGTGATATGTTTTTGAAAATACACTCTCTGAAAATAGCATAACTGTTGCATACACATTGGTTCATTTATACTATGGCCACCATGAATTGTGATGAATCCGGCAGATTGGAAAGACAGTAAATCTGTTTGTTGGGGTTTTTTTTTTAACTCATAAGGGGATCTTAAAACCTGTGGGAAATACGGTTCACCACTCTTCACAGACATTGTAACAAGGATGTTGTAACTCTCTTACATATTGCAAATGGCATGAATTGCAATGATACATGCTCAGATAATTGGATGTGGATTCATGGTAAACACTAAAATGGTATTCTTATAGAAAACAATTGCCAGATGGTTTTTAATGGTTTTTATTACCCTGATCTATTTTTTCATTTGAAAATTTTATTTTTAATCATTTAATTGCATTAAGTTAATAAACTGAAACTCCCCCTATGTTCTGATATACTTATCCAATCATTACTGTCCATGGAGAGCATACCATTTTTTTTGTCAGGAATGTTCAGGTTTTATTTTTACGAATGTTAATTTTTCGTGGAAGGAGGAACTCAACAAAACAAGAGGCCCTAGTGTTCCAAGAAATGCTTTACCCTGATTGACTATTAGTATTCGTGATTAATAATTTACAAAAAGCACTACAAGTTTATATGATCTTAGTGCTTAAAAAGAAAAAAAATGTACAGAATACTGTCTTGGGATTTTCTCATAAAAATGCCTGCAACAACTTAACCACATACATAACCCTTTTGAAGCACCTTTTAGAAAGGAATAGTGACTGTCTCAGAAACTGTTGGGATGTTATAAATTAATTTCTGATTTATAGCTGTTGGAATAATTTAGCATAAAAAGACCCAAGTGAGCTTTTCCACCAGGTTTCAAGGATAGACACTATTCCTCTTGTCCAAACAGGACGTTATAACTTTCATACATGTCTTAAGTCATGAGATTACTGCTGGGACCTGAGAAAGAAGAGCCAAAAGTGCTAGTTTGCCAAGATCCAAGGGGAGAAGAAATTTCTGACTGCCAGCAATGGAGTGAATTGGAAAGCAGAGTCTGATATTAGCAAGAACAATTAGTAAAATGTCGGGATTTTCTTGAATTATCAAAGAACCCTTAAGAGGGACCAATGAAGTCGTTGCCACTATACTGATGGTGTAACATGTGTTATGCTTAGTGGAAAAAGGAAAGCTCTTCTCCTGCTGGTGCATCAGGGGCAGTCCTGTGGGGGTGCAAATGTCTGTGCATAATATGGCAAAATAAACTTGAAGATTTATAAAGACTGTAGTGGTTCAGCATGTTTGACCTATTAATTTGAGGTTGCTGTTTAAACCCACTAATGCAGTGTCATGAAGTGGGGGGATTAGGCAGTGTTTCATACTCACAGTGGAAAGAAGTAAAAGCTTAAATCAGGACTTTGAATGAGTCATTTGATATCTAAATACTTAGACTCTATTTAGTGGTTTGTTTTTATTCTAGAAAACTTTCCCATACTTCTATCCCCCATCTAACTGTGACCAGACACTGCCAAAACCCAAAGGTGTCGATGCTCTGATACTAACCCTTGGTTCTAATCTTCAAAGAAACGATTGTGGCTCATTCCCCTGTCCCCAGAGATCCATAACTCATGGGATGGAACTGGGGATTTAGTCTGATCAAAGATCAATTCTGCCATAGGGTCTACTAAGCCAAATACTTTTTGAAAGGACAAGGAAAACATTCAAAATAATACTGCACATCTGTCTCTCTGTTGTATAACAATGATGGGTAATTAAATTGGAAAGCTCTATGAAATGTTAGATGAAAAGCTTATTGAATTTAAAGTATTACTGATCATATAAGTTAGACAAGTAGTACTTGCAGAATGTAGGACTGTTTTTCTTTTCTCCCAGTCAGCTTCTTCATCTGCAATTGGAGCCATGGATCCTGGGAATATTGGACCACCAAAACCAGAAGAGCTCAAAGGTAAGTTATTTACTAAAGTATATAGGTCAAAATAATCAGTACATTTTCTTTGACAGTATAATTATAGGGAAAGTAATACTAACACTAGCACTTATTGAAGATGATGTCAGATAATTGTGGAAATGTTGAACAGCAATTTACATATAAAGATGTTGTTTTTACTCTACTGTTGCAGTTAAGTCATTTTTCTAGTAATGGAAATTAATTTGCCCTGAATAATTCACATGTTTGCCATATTTCCTGAGATGGAAAACCAGAAAGTCATGTGTGGTCAAATAACTCATTATTTATGGTCTAGTTACCAAGATGCTTAGCTTCTTCACCTTCTATCCTGCTATATTCTGGCAATTTAATAGAATTCATTCATTAATTCATTTAATAAATATTTATTGAGAGCCATTATGTAACAGGCAGTATGATCATCTCTGAGACTACAATGGAGATCAAAATAGAAAAGGTCTCTGCCCCCACTGAGCTAATAGTCTTTTGGAAAACAAAATTAACCAAAAAAATATTATATTGAAATACGTACAAGTTAAAGCCTATGGGGTGACTTATATAGTCACAAGCCCAATAAACTAGAATAACTATTTTTGGGTGTTTTCCCAGCTTTTTCGCCTATACATTTTCACAGAGATGAACATTTTATGCATCTTTAAAAATATAAAAGGCTTTAATTATCTTGGTTATGACTACAATTACCAGAAGGTGGGCAGGGAAAGGAAGTGAAGCCTTCTCAATTTAGCTAACTGTAAAAGAATTTATCTGGAAAAATATTTGAAATAATGGATTAAAATGAGGCCTGAGGGGACTATTTTAAAATTTCAGTTATTATTGCTCTACAAGAGTCTATTTGCCTCATTCAAGAGATACGTATTCAGTCCATGGAAGACTAGTTGAAATTTGGATGTATTATTGTGCTGCATGTATTTCTGATAATGTAGGTCTAATTAATCTCTCAATTCTGAGAACAATGAGTCATATGTAAAGCCTTATATATAAATCTGTAATTAGGATTTACAAAACCCATGCTAGACAGAAGCAGATAATTTCAAAAGAATTAGCCGAACTGAAAACCCAACAATCAGGTGCATTTTAGGGGATGCTTAAATGAACACAAAATAATGTCTTGCACCTAATATGGGTTTCCATTTGCTGCCTCAATAGTTAGAACAAATATAAGCTGGGTTTTGCATTCCTATTTACTTTTTTTTTCCTCCTCATTTTTATTTATTAGTTTCAGGTGTACAACACAATGCAATAGTTATACTCTTTACCCCCCAAAGTGTCAAACCCCCTCCCCCAGTTCGCCACCGCACTCCTCTCCATATCATACATATCTATTACAATTCCTTTGACTCCCTTCCACAGTATACTCTACATCCTGTGACTATCTATATATTCAATTACTGTTGGCATACAATATTATACAACATCAGCTTCAGGTGTACATGCAGTGATCAAGCCTCTACTCCATCCATGAAGTGGTCTCCCTAACAAGACATGTGACTATCTGACATGCCACAAAATTTTTACAACATTATTATATTCCTCGAACTGTGTTTCATATCCCTGTGGCAATATTGTAGTTGTCTATTTATGCTGTCTAATCCCTTCCTCTTCCACCTTATCCCCACACCCCTCCCAACTAGCAACCCTCAGTTTTTCCTCTATATCTATGAGTCTGTTTACTTTGCTCATTCAGTCAGTTTTTCAGACTCCACATATAAATGAGATCATATGGTACTTGTCTTTCTCCGACTGACTTATTTCACTTAGCATAATAGTCTCTTCACAACATTATCAATTATATTCCCAGAACTGCCCCCATATCCCTGCGGCAACATTGTAGTCACCCACATATGCTGTCCAAAACCTTCCCCCTCTCCCTCATCCTCCCAGCCAGCAACCATCAGTTTTTCCTTTATATCTGCTTCATATGACTTCAATCTTCTTAAATTTACTGAGACTTGTTTTGTGGTCTAACCTGGTCAAGCTTGGAAAATGTCCCATATGTACTTGAGAAGAATGTATATTCTGTTTTTTCAGGGTGAAATGCTCCAAAAATATCAACGAAGTCCAGCTAGTCTAAAGTGTCATTTAAGTCCCCTCTTTCTGTGTTGATTTTCTGTCTAAAGGGTCTGTCCATTGGTGACAATGGGGTGTTGAAGTCCCCTACTATGATAGTGTTACTGTTGATCTCTGTCTTGATGTCTGTCAAAATCTGTTATATATAATTAGGAGTTCCTATGTTGGGTGCATAGTTGTTTATTAGGGTTAGAGTGCCCTTCTTTGTCTTTTATTGTAGTCATTTTAAAGTCTGTTTTGGTACTCCAGCTTTTTTGTTTCTCATTTCCATTTGCATTAAATATCTTATTCCATCTGCAAACAGCATATACATGTGTCCTATTTTCTTATCCACTCATTCACACTATGTCTTTTGATTGGAGCATTTAGCCCATTCATATTTAAAATGATTATTGATAGGTGCATATGTATTGCCATTTTGTTATTTGTATTCCTGGTCTTCCTGGGTTAGCTTGTTTACCCCTTTCTTTTGTTTAAAAAAGCCCTTTCAACATTTCTTGCAATGCTGGCTTGGTGGTAATGAATTCCTTAAGCTTATTCTTTTCTGAGAAGCTCTTTATTTCTCCTTCAATTTTAAGTGATAGCCGTGCTGGGTAGAGCAATCTTGGTTGTAGGCCTTTATTTTGGGTCACTTTGAATATTTCCTGCCACTCCTTTCTGCCCTGCAAAGTTTCTGTAGACAAGTCAGCTGTTACTCTAACAGGAGTTCCTTTGTATGTAACCTGCTGTCATTCTCTTGCTGCTTTTAGGATTCTGTCTCTGTCTTTAACCTTTGCCATTTTAACTATGATGTGTCTTGGTGTGGACCTGTTTGGGTTCAGCTTGTTTGGAACCCTCTGCACTTCCTGGGCATGTGTGTTGATTTTCTTCACTACGGTAGGGAAGTTTTCAGTCATTTTTTTCAAATACATTCTCGACCCCTTGCTTCTTCTCTTCTCCTTCTGGTATTCCTATAATTCGAGGATGGTTGTGTTTCACCTTGTCCCATAGGGCTCTTAAACTATTTTCATTGTTTTTTATTCTTTGGTCTTTTTGTTGTGCCAACTGGGTGATTT
Organism: Aselliscus stoliczkanus; assembly: GCA_033961575.1. Taxonomy (NCBI): domain Eukaryota; kingdom Metazoa; phylum Chordata; class Mammalia; order Chiroptera; family Hipposideridae; genus Aselliscus; species Aselliscus stoliczkanus. The sequence goes on along the minus strand of CM066737.1, from coordinate 53,332,521 downwards.
CTGCTACTTTGTCTTCCAAATTGCTGATCCGCTCCTCTGCTTCATCTACTCTACTGGTGATTCCTTCAAGTGTGTTCTTCATTTCAGTTATTGTATTCTTTAGTTCTAACTGGTTGTTTTTTATGATTTCTCCATCTTTCCTTATGTCCTCACTAAGTTCCTTAAACATTCTTATCATCAGTGGTCTTAACTCTGTCTCTGAAAGGTTGTATCCCTCTGTTTCATTTGGTTCCATTTCTAGAGGTTTCTTCTGATCTTTTACTTATGACATGTTTCTTTGTTTCCCCATTCTGGCTGTCGCTCTGGGATTGCTTTGATATATTAGATAGATCACCAGGAGAGCCCTGGCTGGATCTTGCAGGCACACAGCTCACGGCCCAACACTCCCAGGAAAACTCACAGTCTCAGCCTATCCCAATCAGCTGCTTGCAGATCAGGCCGAGCAGTCCGACAACCAATCACCAGCCTGGCAACTCTGCAAGAGCAGTGCGGAGAGCCAGACTCAAGGCGTCTTGCGCAATCCCGTGTCTCAGTGAGCAGCCTGTTGGAGCCCGGGGGCACCCGCCCAGCATTTCCCTGGCAACGCAGTATAAGCTGGGCGGAGGGTGGGAATCCAAGACCGCATGCACACACGTGCGCACCCACACACTTACTTCTATGCCAATTCCACCAGACCAATGAGGTCCCGGACCTGATACTCTGTGGGAGGGCCCAACCTTCACAAAATGGTGCCCTCACACCACTCACATGCAGGCTCCACACCAGGGGAACAGTAGTCCAAAAACCTCCAGCCTTTGCACCAAAGGTGCTCAGTTCAGTCCGTCCCCGGAGGCTCCTGGGCCCGGCTCACACAGCAACTCCCTCCACCAGTAACCAGGTAAGTGCTCACTGGTGAGCAAGCCCGTGTGCCGGCCCCACTGATTCTCTAGCCACTCTTAGCCTCACCGAGCTGAGCAAAGAGAGTCCTCACTAATTTACTGCCAGCTATCTTGGAACATCTCTTCCCGGCAAAGGAACTCTGGGCTGGTGAACTTGGTGTGCAGCCGGAGGGTCTCTCCCCCAACCAGAGAAGCTTCCCACATCTGGGGCTTCCCTCACGGGGTTCACCCTCTCTCGTCTCTGCCCCTCCTGCCAGACCCGACGTGGCCTCCTCTTTAAGTTCTTCGTTTAGTGGTTCTGTTCATCTAGTGTTCCGGGGACCTCCAGCGTTGAATGCTGTATAATTTGTTTGTAATTTTGGTGTGATCCTGGGAGGTAGTTAGCACAGCATCTGTCTATTCGGCCATTTTACTGGAAGTCTCGCCTATTTACTTTTAAACATCTAAAAATGATATGTAGACACCCAAGCATATGCTCAGCTCTACATAAAGTACAAGTGATATTTTCTTTAAAGCTCATGTCTACATGAGGAAAACACTGGATTAAAATACCATTAGAGAGGGCCAGCCGAGTGGCTCAGTTGCTTATGAGCTCACTCGAGATTACAAGCTGAGCTCTGAGCAACAGCAGTTCGATGCCCAGCCCGAGCTGAGCAGCCACTGAGCTGCCAACAGGTAGCAGGATGGCTCAGCTAAAAAAAAATAATAATAAAATACGATGAGAGAGAGAGAGAGAGAGAGAGAGAGAGAGAGAGAGAGAGAGAGAGAGAGTGACCAGAATGCTATCATTGATTATTTCCTGGGATTTGAATTGTGATTATTTTATTCCATTTGCTTAAATGTCTTTTCAAAATTTTCTACAATTATTATTAAAATTCTACAATATATTGGTTGTGTATTTTATTTTACAATTTAGTCAGTTGTTACTAATTTAGCTTGTTTTGACCAAAAAAACAAGCTAGTGATTACAAACAAAAATGTTTTGCTTCAATGATCGCAAACTGATTGTAAAGAAGAACAGGAACAATTTCAAGGGGGAAATGGGCAACAGTTTTAGCTTTATCTTCCCTTTCTTCACAGACATTCCTCCTCAAACCAGTGGTGAAACTAGCCAGGACATCTGGAATCCAAATACAGTTCCAGAAGGACCAGAGTCTGATGACATGTGGGATGTTAGAGAACTACCAGAGTAAGTCAAGTGAAGCAAGCAGTGTGTTTAGCGGTTTAAATTAGATTTGTCATCTGATACCATAATATTTTTGACAAAATTCATAAAGTAACTTCTACCACATAAAAGGTAAATCTATAATGACACACGGAAGGCATGTGTAATTAATGTTTTTCTTTTCCTTTTAAGGCAGAAATAAACAATAAAACCTAAGACCTTCTTTTCAGTTGTTATCTAACAAAAAAATGAAAAATACAGTCATTTCCATTATACATTTATATTTAATGTCAGTTAGTTGTATAACTAGAAAGTAACAGTGGGAAAACAGCCTATTAAATAACAAGTATTCATACAATCTAAATTATTATACTATGTTTATACGTCAAAGACCTGCGTTTGATTGCTCAATGTTCCACATTGACTATGACTGTAAAACTGTTCAATGCTTTAAAAAAACAAAAAAATCCATATGCTTCTATCTTCTAAGTCAGCTCTGAAAGTAGAAGCAGTAGGAGACAGCAAATAATTAACTGGAAATAAAGTATTCAGATTTCAAATAAACAATGTTAAAAAACCACAAACCTCATTAAAAAAGTCAAAGGGGATTTTAAAACATTATTGTCTGCATCGTAAGAATGAAAAGAATACATCTCAGGTTATGTTTATACAGTACACACACATACATATGAAAGGTAAGAATTAAGTCACTCATTTGTCATATTGTCTAATAAATGTCAAACATCCATATGTGGCAAGCTCCAAATTTGAGTAAATTTTCACTTTTCCTGATGTTTGATGTTCTGTAGAAAGAACAAACATAAAAGCTTTACATGAATAAGTAATCCAGTCAGGATATGAAGAAAATTGCTTTTTAATGTTTTAAAAAAATCTTTATTTTCTATCTCATGCAAATATATTTCAAAATATTCTGATGGGTAAAAAGGAAAATGGGTAAAGATGACAACAGGCACTTCACAAAAGAATCATTAGCAACTAAATAAAAAACAATAAGGGCCTGATCTAAGTCACTGGCCTCATGGAGAAGCCTAAGGATATTTATTTGAGAGTTGTTTTTGTTTGTTTGTTTGTTTTTTGGGTTTGTTTTTTTGGGGCAGATTTGGTATTTGATTGGATATAATGAATGTGAGGAAAGTGTCAAAAATGATGCTTAGGATACTAGCTTGGGTGACTGGGTGAGTAGTAAGGTCATTAGCTCTCATTGGGAATGTAGGTTGAGGGGCCGGCCAAGTGGCGCAGTGGTTAAACTCTAGCTTCGGAAGCCAGCGGCCCTGGTTCGGTCCCACATATGAGGGCCAGTGACACTGCCCTCAAAAAAAAAAAAAAAAAAAAAAAGAAAAGAGAATGTAGGTTGAGAGGAAGCAATGAGTTTGGCTTTGGATGTGTGGCCTGTGAGGTGCCTTTGGGACATCCAGACAAATGTATATGGTAGGTGTATATGGAAACTTGTGTCTGGAGATAAGCAGAAGAGCAGCAGCTAGAGAGATAGCAGCTAGGGAGAATCAATTTGTGAATCATGGGCATATGGATCGATACCTTTCTGTTTTGTTTTAACTCGGCTTTGCTTTTGTTGGCCCTGTTCCAAGTCAAAGAAATCCCTTTTTCTTTCTTGGGCATTCCTATTTGCCAGTGGTCACAAATTCAGAGTAGTCCTGTAGTCTTCCCGTCCAGAAATTTACCATTTCTTCATTAAGGTAGAATTAAACAGAAAGTAAATGTTTGCTTACTTCCTTCCATTTGAAATGATAGGGTACTTTATGGCTGGCTGCTTTTATAAACCATCCTATCTCTAAGGGCCCAGGAAAGATTTGTGATTCATCATGTGTGAGGTGAAAAATAACAGGAAAATGTTTCGTTGAACTAAGACTACATTCTAAACACTATAGTGTAGCTGGGCTGACTACATTACCAGTGTTTCCACTGTAGAATTTTAGAGGTGGAAAAGGCCATAGAAACCGTTTAATTCCAACCCACCCCCATCCATAAATTGTACAATTGTGGAAGCCGAGACTCCATGAATTCGTGACTTGACCAAGATCAAACAGTTAATGACAGAAAGGGTACTATACCTGGATTTTCTAACTCTGTGGCTTAAAATTTGGCAGAGGAGAGTTTCTATCTATCCAGCAAACCCTGAATTATGGGCCCACTATTCTTCTGAGCCATTGTTTTTCTGGAAAGCACCTTCCCTTTTTCTTCTATTCTGACTCTTATTAGAAGTTCCCTCAATCCATTTTATTTGTATAGCTCTAAAACTGTTAAGCTTCATTTTAGAAGAGAGGTATAGATATAAATCTTGCTTTACGGTGTTGGATATGTTTGATTGAATTTCTAGACTTCTATTCCTTTATATGCTGGTATATGCCTAAAAAACTGCAAGTACATTATTTATTTATGCCTTTTATTTTTTGTAATGGCATGTTCTCATAAGTTTCTCGTTCTTTGCTCTATGATAGGAAATTGCTTTCATTTGAGTCTCTATGTCAGTGACTTTTTTTTTCAGCTATGAGATTATATACAAACAGCAGGTGGGAACCGAGGATGTATTCCTAACATTGACCAAAAAGGACTCGTCTACAGCGTGTTGTGAGGAACTAGTGGTAAGCTTCTCCCTTCTCCTCCATTTTCCTTGTGATCATTATAGCTAAATTGACTGCCTGTTATATACATAACACTGTAGGCAATGCTGTAAACTTTTTTTTTCTTTTTTGAAGGCAGTGCCACTGGCCCTCATATGTAGGACCTGAACTGGGGCCGCTGGCTTCCCAAGCCTGCGCTTAACCACTGAGCCACTCTGCCGGCTCCTATGTATACTTTTTAAAAATAGTGGTTGCTAGGGCCGGCCAAGTGGCACGGTGGTTAAGCGCTGGCTTGGGAGGCCAGCAGCCCCGGTTCGGGTCCCACATATGAGGACCAGTGACACTGCCCTCAAAAAAAAAATAGTGATTGCTATGTTTCAGGTACAAAAGGAATAATGGGATAGGCAGTTTAAAATTGATAAACATACAAAGTAAATTACCTTTACACAGGTGGATAAGATTTACAAATAAAGATAATAGAATCATATGACATAATACACTATTTATAGTCCTATTAAAATTTCTCAATCTGATTGGACTGAATTTCTTTCATCCTAGTTCTGTCCCATGCATGCCGTCTGATTGGATATTAACTTCTGATTAGTTGACAGGCAATCAGAATGAAGTATTTCCTTCCCTGAATATGTCTTCTTTCTTATATCTGTATTTCTTTAATGACTTGGCTTACATTGGGAAATTTCAGAAAGCATTTTTTTTCTTAATTTTTGGATCTAAACTCATTTAAGACTCCAAAAAGACATTTCAAGTGTTACTTGGCTTCCTAATCAGAGTGACACTACAGCATGTTGAAGAGCATCCTTTGCTAAGCCACTGTTTCTGTATAATAATAACAATGCCAACAATGTCAATGAAACCACCTTATTTTTCCTTATTTGACCCTTCTAATGATCTTGTGAAAATGTCTGAGTGAGTGTAACGAAGAGTGTAGAATGCAACTCATTTTGGCAATATACACTAGTAATTCTGGTGCGGAGAATTTATTTTTTGAGATCCAGGGCTCCCTCTCTTTTTTTTTTAAGATTTTATTGGGGAATTGGGGGAGGGGAACAGTGTTGGGGAATTGGGGGAGGGGAACAGACAAGTTGCTGTCCTTTTTGTTCTTCAGTCTAGTTGTGGAGGATGTCGCTTCACTGGCCCATGCTGGTATAATCATTGCGCTCTTCCCGGGTGAGGTAGATGGGTCCCTGGCCCCTAGATGGCTGCTCATGGCAGCTCACACCAGCTGCCAGCCGCTCATGCTGGCTGCCAGCCACTCACTGTAAACTATGGCAGCCCACTGCAGGTCCACTGCAGCCTACACCATTTCCGGTGACTCACGGCAGCCCAGCTCCAGGTTGAGCCATTGTTCACCATCTTAGTGTAGAGGGTACAGCATCACTGGCCCACATGTGGGATCCGAACTGGGGCCCTGCTGCTCAGAGCTGGCATCCCAAGCCAACTCTTAACCAACATGCCACTCGGCCGGCCTTCCCCTCCCTCTCTTCCAATACTCTACAGTATAGAGTACCAAGGTGCCCATAGAATATGCTTAATATATTTTCCTTAAGCAGATGGTAAATTAAGTCTCACCTTTGTATGAACTTCAGATTTTCCCTTATTAGCAAAATCTAAGACATTCATATTGAATCAAGTAACAAAATGGGAATAGTGACTTTAAGTACCTCAGGAAATTTTTTATTTTTTGAGGGCAGTGTCACTGGCCCTCATATGTGGGACCCGAACCGGGGCTGCTAGCTTCCCAAGCCAGCGCTTAACCACCACGCCACTCGGCCGGCCCCCTCAGGAAATTTTTGAAACTGGAATGAGTTAAGGTTTCAAGTGATCTTGAAGTAATTAGCTTACAGGGCTTTACCAATAATATTCAAATTCCTTTCTCTTAAATTACTGTAAAAGTATGTTTTTGATGTCTTAGTATTGAGGATTGCTCTAAATTATAGAGAAATTCTAGGCCCTAAATACATAAAAGTACTGTGACCCTTATTTATCTCATGCAAATCACAACTAGTATTAATGATAAAGGTATCCTGAATGAAAAATGAAATTAAATCACACATCAGAATACAATTTATCTAAAACTCAACAAGTATATACCAAAAAAGATTTGATCTCTCCCTCTAATGAATTTATAATCACCTGAGGAGACCAAACTTACCAAATGAACTCATTTTATTGTTAACAATTAAGCTCAGTGTTGACAATTATGAGTCTACCAGTAGTTCAGAGGGTTTGGGTAAGGAATGAACACCATTGAACACCGCTGAATCGCAGCAGCAAATGAAACATTTGTTGACGATATGACATTTTATCACATTATACTGTTCTTTTCCTCTTTCGTTCTTTGTATTCATATATTCAGTCTTTAGAGACTTAGTGAATACTAGTACATACCAGACACTGTCCTAAGTACTAGGGATACAGAGATAAATAAGAAATAGTCAATTACCCTCAAGGAATTTCCATTAAAGAGAGAGACACCTAACAAACCACTGCAGTTCAGTATGGTAAGTACATATTTAGAGGCATATACCACCTCATGGTGACATGAAGCAAAAAGAGATCAACTCTTTTTGGGTGGATAGGATTTCTACAGTGTCCTACATTCCAAGAAGGGCATTCCAAGCAGAGGTAAGGACACATGGAAAAGTATCCTGGCATGAAGTAGCATGGCCTATTTGAGGAAGCAGTCAGTATAACAAGAATAAAGAATAATTGTGGGGGCCGGCTGAGTGGCGTGGTGGTTAAGCGCTGGCTTGGGAAGCCAGTGGCCCCCGTTCGGGTCCCACATATGAGGGCCAGTGACACTGCCCTCAAAAAAAAACAACAAAAAAAAACAACAAAGAATAATTGTGGACTGATACACAAGTCAGCTGTGGTGTACTGGTAAGCCGACTTTCAAAAAAGAAAACTAAAACAGCCCCATGTGTACCTTGAATTTTATCTTGTAGGCATATTAATGACATCCACCATCATTGCTTAGCTCCACTGGTAAGACCCAGACTAAAGAGGTTGTTGACCCCATCTCAAGCATTTCTTGCTCAAATTTATAAACTTATTATTTCTGATGACAATATGGCATTTTCTCAAATCTAAGATATCATCAAATTGTAAATGTGCTATTCATTTAATGACAAACGAAAATAGGTATGCTACCATATTAAATGTATGTATTGGTTGTGCAGTCCATCCCAATATCAGAAACGTTAAAATGGAGGGAAAATTATACCTTAGAACTGACTAAATATATTATTTGGTTCCTGGACCTGGTCTGTATGTAACAATCCATCCCCAGAGATTTTTGAGAAGACATCTGCTTAAGCTGAGGAAGGTTTTAATAAGATCACAAACAATCTGTTTAAATACAAGTACTGATATGGGGTTTAAAAATTTACAAGGACCACCCGTTTCTTTAACCTTCCTGGACTCCAAATAAGAAAGCAAGATTTGAGTCCTAGATCACAGCAATTGTCCTAAACAAAATTCTGTGTTAAGAATATGTATATCTTCAGGAAACCTTTCGTTCTTTGCTTTTAACCCCAACCCAAAGAGCTCCATAATCCAAATTCTGCCTGCTGCTCTACTCCGGAGTTTGTAGCTACCAAACTTCCCTTGTTTTATTTATGCATATTATATTTTAAATAAAAATTATATATATTTAAAGTGTACAGCATGATTTGATATACATAAATATACATAGTGAAATTATTATTACACTTAGGATACTTAACATACTATCTCACATAGCTACCATTTTTGCATGTGTGTGGTGAGAACACCTGAAATCTACTCTCTTAGCCAATTCCCAGTATTCAATACAATATTATTGACTAGAGTCATTATGCTCTACATTAATTTTAGAGCTAGAGCTAGACCAGTGGCTTGCAGGTTTGTTTTGTTTTGTTTTGCCTTGTTTTTAGCTGTCAACCCTTTTCTTAAAATAAAATTCTATAGGAAAGCCCAACATATAAAACATAAAAGTACCCTTGCCTTGGTTAAAAGGGTACTATCACCTATGAGGCAGCTCCTAGGAAAAAAACTGGGGCTCCTTGGAGCACATTTTGAAAGATGCTAAGCTAGCCTTTCCTCCTTATATTACAGTTCATTTGAAAAAATAAGGTCAATTTTACAAGGTATCAAATACTCATATAAATTAATGGAAAAATACTAAGTGGGCTAGAGGGCTTTTTCCTCCTACGTGACATGTCGATGTTTTTCTTCAAACCTCATGGGTAGAATACCCCCATCTTGTTTTATTTTATTTTATATTTTATTTTCTCTTTTTTCCACTATAATCTCCATCCCTACCCACAAGGCTGTCACTATAATGGGTTTGATATTTATCCTTGACTATATATCCTTGAATACATATTTATCATATTTTGCTATACATTTTTCTAATTCAACAAATACTGAGCACTTGCTATAAGCTGGATACTTGATATATACGCATAGTGTTGAACAAAATAGATATGTTTCTCCTCTCATGGAGCTTATGGTCAAGAGATCAAGCAGCCCACAAGCAGCAGCACACACTTTCATAGATCTATCCAATAAGGAAACAATTAGATTAAATGGATGTAGTTTATTATTTACTCAGACAGCATAAGTAAGATCAGCATGATGTCAGCTCCCCATATCTCTTTGCCCCACACCAAACTAAAGGGTCCAGATGACAAATGACATGAGCAGTGGAGCACTCTGTTACTGAAGAGCCCACTCTAAACTGCAGCTAAGCTGTTTTATAGCCCACATCTATACCCAAGGGGAGGGAGACAGAAAGTCCTATGCTTCACAGGAACTGGGGAGTAAGATGGGAAACTGGCTCTTGACAGCCTTCTGCAAGGTAGGGGCCCTCCCACAAGGTAGAAAGACAGATAAGAAACAGCCTGAGGCAACTCTTTACAAGATGGCCTATCCTCTCATTCCAAGACTCACAAGATGTTCTGCCAAGACCTGGGGCAGATCAAAGTTGAGCCTTGCCTACGTGGCTTATGTGGGTAGTGCAAGATTGCCAGAATGTCGTAGTGGAGCCATTTGCCTACATTTACAGTCTATGAATAAAAGATTTTATCCTGATTGTTTTCACTTAATATCATAATAATAGAAAATAATTTATATAATGCTTAGTAGGTACCAAGAATTTCTTTAAGAACTTTTCACATAACTCATTAATCCCCACACCAAAACTCTATGAAATTAGTGCTATTATCCCCATTTTACAGATGAGGTTACTGAAACACAAAAAAGTTAAGTAACTTGCTTAAGGTCACACATTTAAAATCTGACAACTACAGTGTGAACCCAGGCAATTTGAATTTGACAGAAGTATGTGCAAAGTGGTATGGGTGCAAAGAAGAGGAAGCCCAAGCAAATTTCCTAATATGTGTGGCATTTGACAGGGACATTCAAAGAGCATAATAGTTTGTCAGGGTGGAAAAGCTGTCTAAGCAGAGAGAACAGCATGAGCAAAAGGCACAGTGCCATGAAAGTGTATGATATGTTTTGACAACTATTCCTTATGTTTTTGGAACCCCAGAATGCACTGGCATGGACTAATAAAATATAAATTGAATAGGAAGCTTAGAAATAGTTGTAAAAGCCCTTAAATATTGTACCATGTGCCATGACTGAATTGTGTTCCCCCCAAATCCATATGTTAAAGTCCTAACCCCCAGTGTGATAGTATTTGGAGATGGAGTGTTTGGAAGATAATCAGGTTCTGATGCGGTCACAAGGGTGTGGCCCTTACAATGATATTAGTGCCTTTATATGAAGACACATAAGAGATCTTATTCTCCTTGCTATCTCTCCCTTCTATGTGAGCACCCAGTGAGAAGGCATCCATCTCAAGCCATGAAGAGAGCTCTCACTGGAACCTGATGATGCTGGCATGTCTGGCACTTCTAGTCTGTAGTATTTTGTTATGGCAGCCTCAGCAGACTAAGACACCATGAAATTTGGAATTTATCTTGTGGGCATTAGAGTTACTTAGTGTTTTAAAGCAAGTGAGTTAAACAATTAGATTCATATTTTGGAACAACTTTAGTGGGCAATTATGGTGAAGGATTTGGTGGATATTATGGTAGGAGATGAGTGTGAATTTGAAAGACTGGTGGTAGGAAAACCAGTTGATACACAATTACACTAGTTCAGGTGAGAGAAGTGAGAGCCTGAACTATGACAATGGGTATAGAAAAGAATGGCTTCAGCAGACATTTTGGAGGTAGTATTGCTATGATTTAGAAAGTGGTTGAATGTGATTTGTAAAGGAAACAGAGTCAGACTTCTAGCTTGGGTGACCAGGTGAGTAGCAATGACATTAATCAAGATATGGGAATGTAAAGTGTTATATTTCTGGATAGTGGTCTAAGACATGGTGTTTGTTTCTTTTTGCTTATCTGAATTTTCTACATTTTTTACAATTACAATCTATTACTATTGGATTATGAGTAAACAAAGGGTGGGTTTGTTTAGGTTGTAGACATCAGGTATGGAATGCAAAAGAAAGACAAAATTCTAGGAGAAAAATATTAAGTTTGGGCTATATTGAATTTAGACTGCTTATAAGAAATTTTGTTGGAAGTGTCCAGCAGGCTGTTAGAAATGTAATTCTGTGTGGAACTCAAAAACAGGGACTGGAGATGTTGATTTTTCAAAGTTTATGTTTGCTCTTTGCAGGGGTCAGAATGTATTACCACAGAGTGTTGGCTTTGTGTTGGGCTTGGAATGAAGTAGAACTGATTTTAGGTAGCATGTGTATGCTTGAAGAAGGAAGCTGTTGAGAGGGATACTAGGAAATTTGCAGAAATGGGACTAACTTGGGACAAAGTAAGTAGCTCTTGAGATGGCTTCAGACAGAACCATTATAAATTCTCCCTTCAGTTCCAGTCCAGGTATTGAAAACCAAGAGGAATCAGATCAATGAAGTGAGGTTGGGATTGTAGTATGGCTTTAGAGATGTAAACAACAATGATGGGGTAGCCAAAAAGCTGTCATGAAAACAAAATAAGAAAGAATGGGAACCTCCCTACCCCTGAGAAACAGGGCTGACTGAGGTACCTAACCTCTTGGGTGCCAGTTGGTAAGTGTGGGAAAAGGAACCTTAGGTATCAAAAATATGTAGGGAGAGGGCCAGCCAAGTGGCACAGTGGTTAAGCTCTGGCTTGGGACCCCAGCAGCCCTGGTTCAGATCCCACATATGAGGGCCAGTGACACTGCCCTCTACCGCTAACAACAGCTCCACCTGGAGCTGGGCTGCATGAGCCCTGGCGTCGGTGTCAGCTGCAGCCCCTGCTGCAGTGGGCTGCCATAGGCTACAGTGAGTGGCTGGCAGCCAGCGTGCGCAGATGGCAGCCAGCGTGTGCTGCCATAGGGTACAGTAAGCGACCATCCAGAGGCCGGTGACTGATCTGCCTCATCCAGGAAGAGCGCAATGACGATACCAACACGGGCCACTGAAGCAACATCCTCCACAACTAGACTGAAGAACAAAAAAGACAGCAACTTGTCTGTTCCCCTTCCCCAATTCCCCAACGCTGTTCCCCTCCCCCAATTCCCCAATAAAATCTTTAAAAAAATATGTAGGGAGATGGCCTGGTTTCCCCATAAGACTATTTCTGGCAGGAAGGGGATGGATGCTGGGGGAAGAATGTGGATTCCTATTTTTACCCGTGAGTGTTGTATAGCATACATCTCTAAAATCCCAAAATGAATGGGGCTAGGGTTGTTGATATTCTGCCAAATAACACATCCTTTGTTCTAGGAGAGGGGAAAACCAGCCTGCAGATTGCTTGATATTCTTTTTTTTTTTAATTAGTTTCAGGTGTACAACACAGTGCAATAGTTATACATTTTACCCCTCAAAGTGACAACCCCCCACCCCCAATTCGCCACCCCACTCCCCCCATATCATATATATCTATTACTCTTCCTTTGACTCTCTTCCACAGTATAATCCACATCCCGTGACTATCTATATATATTCAATTACAGTAGGTATACCACCTCCGCTTTAGTAATACAGTGCAGTGATCAAACCTCTACTCCATCCATGAAATGTTCTCCCTAACAAGACCTATGATCATCTGACATTCCACAGAATATTTACAACATTATTAATTATATTCCCCAAACTGTTTTTCCTATCCCAGTGGCAATACTGTAGTTGCCTATTTTTGCTGTCTAATCCCTTCCCCTTCTCCCTCATTCCCATTCCCCTCCCAATTAGCAACCCTGATTTTTCCTCTATATCTATGAGACAGTTTCTGTTTACTTTGCTCATTCATACAGTTTTTCAGATTCCACATAAGGGTGAGATCATATGGTATTTGTCTTTCTCTGACTGACTTATTTCACTTAACATAATAGTATCTAGGTCCATCCATATCATTGAAAATGGCACGATTTCATTCTTCTTTATAGCGGAGTAATACTCCATTGTATAAATATACCACAGTTTCTTAATCCAGTCATCTACTGATGGGCACTTTGGTTGTTTCCAAGTCTTAGCTATTGTAAATTGTGCTGCTATGAACATAGGGGTGCATAACTTTCTTTGAATAAGTGTCTTGTTTTTTTTCAGGATAAATACCTAGGAGTGAAATTGCTGGGTCAAACGGTAGCTCTATTTCCAGTTCTTTGAGATACCTCCATACTGACTTCCATAGTGGCTGCACCAATCTGCAATCCCACCAACAGTGCAGCAGGGTCCCCTTTTCCCCACAGCCCCGCCAGCACTTGTTTGTTGATTTATTGATGATAGCCATTCTGACTGGAGTGAGGTGGTATCTCATGGTGGTTTTTATTTGCATTTCCCTAATGACCAGTGAGGTTGAACTTTTTTTCATATACCTGTTGGCCATCTGTATGTCCTCTTTAGAGAAATGTCTCTTCATATCTTCTGCCCATTTTATAATTGGGTTGTTTGTTTTTTTGGTGTTGTTTCATGAGTGTTTTATAAATTTTGGATATTAACCCCTTATCAGATATATCGTTGGCAAATATATTCTCCCATTCAGTAGGCTTCCTTTTTGTTTTATTAATGGTTTCCTTTGTTGTGAAAAAACTTTTAAGTCTGATATAATCCCATATGTTCATTTTTTCTTTTACTTCCCTTGCCCGTAGGGATGTATCAGTAAAAATATTGCTCCGGGTAATGTCTGCAAATGTACTCCCTATATTTTCTTTTAGGATTTTTATGGTTTCAGGTCTTACATTAAGTCTTTAATCCATTTTGAATTTGTTCTTGTATAAGGCATAAGGAGGTGGTCCAGTTTCATTTTTTTGCATGTGTCAGTCCAATTTTCCCAGCACCATTTATTGAATAGACTGTCTTTACTCCAGTGTAAATTCTTGCTTCCCTTGTCATAGATTAACTGTCCGTAAATGCCTGGATTTATTTCTGGGCTCTCTGTTCTGTTCCACTGATCGATGTGCCTGTTTTTATGCCAATACCAAACTGTCTTGATTACTGTGGCCTTGTAGTAGGTTTTGATGTCTGGTAGCGTGATCCCCCCGACTTTGTTTTTATTTCTCAGAATTGCCGAGGCTATTCTGGGTCTTTTATGATTCCATATAAATTTTAGGATTATATTTTCTATTTCTGTTAAAAATGCCCTTGGTAGTTTGATAAGAATTGCATTGAATCTATATATTGCTTTAGGCAGTATGGACATTTTAACTATATTAATTCTTCCTATCCATGAGCATGGTAGGTGTTTCCATTTATTTGTATCTTCTATGATTTCTTTCTTCAGTGTCTTATAATTTTCTGAGTACAGATCTTTCACTTCTTTGGTTAAATTTATTCCTAGGTATTTTATAGTTCTTGACGCAATTGTAAATGGGACAGTTTTCTTAATTTCTCTTTCCATTAGTTTATTATTGGTATATGCAAATGCCACTGATTTCTGAAAATTGATTTTATATCCTGCTACTTTACTGAATTCGTCTATCAGTTCCAATAGTTTTTTGATGGAGTCTTTGGGGTTCTCTATATACAGTATCATGTCATCTGCATATAATGACAATTTTACTTCTTCCTTGCCAATTTGGATGCCTTTTATTTCTTTTTGTTGTGTGATTGCTGTGGCTAGAACTTCCAGCACTATGTTGAATAAAAGAGGAGAAAGTGGACAGCCTTGTCTTGTTCCTGATCTTAAGGGGCATGGTTTTAGCTTTTCCCCATTGAGTATGATGTTAGCTGTAGGATTATCATATATGGCTTTTATTATGTTGAGATATGATCCCTGTATTCCCACTTTGCTAAGGGTTTTTAACATAAATGGCTGTTGGATTTTGTCAAATGCTTTTTATGCATCTATTGAAATGACCATGTGATCTTTATCCTTCATTTTGTTGATGTGGTGTATCACATTAATTGATTTGCGGATGTTGAACCAGCCTTGCACACTAGCGATGAATCCCATTTGATCATGATGTATGATCTTCTTAATATATTGCTGAATTCTGTTTGCTAATATTTTATTGAGAATTTTTGCATCTATATTCATCAGGGAGATTGGCCTGTAGTTTTCCTTTTTTGTGATGTCTTTATCTGGTTTTGGAATCAGGGTGATAGTGGCTTCATAAAAAGAGTTTGGGAGCCTTCCCTCCTTCTGGATTTTTTGGAATAGTTTGAGAAGAATAGGTGATAGTTCTTTTTTGAATGTTTGATAAAATTCTCTTGTGAAGCCGTCTGGTCCAGGGCTTTTGTTTTTTGGGAGCTTGTCAATTACTGATTCAATTTCCTTGGTAGTAATCAGGGTATTTAGATTTTCTGTTTCTTCTTGCGTTAGCTTTGGAAGGTTGTATGCTTCTAGGAAATTGTCCATTTCTTCCAGATTGTCAAATTTGTTGGCATATAGTTGCTCATAGTAATTTCTTAGAATTTTTTGTATTTCTGTGATGTCTGTAGTCATTTCCCCTCTTTCATTCCTGATTTTGCTAATTTGAGTCCTCTCTTTTTTTTTTTGATGAGCCTGGCAAGATGTTTGTCAATTTTGTTTATCTTCACAAGAAACCAGCTCTTGGTTTCATTGATCTTTTGAATTGTTTTTCTGTTCTCTATATTGTTTATTTCTGCTCTGGTCTTTATTATCTCCTTTCTTGTACTCCCCTTGGGCCTCTTTTGCTGTTCGTTTTCCAGTTCCCTTATGTGTAAGGATAACCTGTTGATTTGAGATTTTTCTTCCTTCTTTAGGTAGGCCTGCACTGCTATAAACTTCCCTCTTAGGACTGCTTTCGCAGCATCCCAGAGATTTTGGGTCGTGGTGTTTTCATTTTCGTTTGTCTCGAGGTATCTTTTGATTTCCTCCTTGATCTCATTTGTGACCCACTCACTATTTAATAGCATATTGTTTAGCCTCCATTTATTTGTCAGCTTACTGGATTTCTTCTTATAATTGATTTCTAGTTTCATAGCATTGTGGTCAGAGAATACAGTTGAAATGATTTCAATCTTCTTAAATTTATTGAGACTTGTTTTGTGGCCTAACATGTGGTCTATCTTAGAAAGTGTTCCATGTGCACTTGAAAAGAACGTATATTCTGTAGCTTTGGGATGAAATGCTCTGAAAATGTCTGTTAAATCCAGCTGGTCTAATGTGTCATTTAAGGTCGCTGTTTCCACATTGATTTTCTGTCTGGTGGATCTGTCCATTAGTGACAGCGGGGTGTTGAAGTCGCCTACTATGATACTGTTACTGTTGATCTCTGTCTTAATGTCTGACAATATCTGTTTTATATATTTAGGGGCTCCTATGTTAGGTGCATAGATGTTTACTAGAGTTATGTCCTCTTGTGGGATCGATCCCTTCATTACTATGAAGTGTCCTTCTTTGTCCTTTGTTATATTCTTCAATTTAAAGTCCATTTTATCTGATATAAGTATCGCTACTCCAGTTTTTTTCTCAGTACCATTTGCATGAAATATTTTACTCCATCCCTTTACTTTCAGCCTGTATGAGTCTTTGGATCTGAGGTGAGTCTCTTGTATACAGCATATGCTGGGGTCTTGCTTTCTTATCCATTCAGCCACCCTATGTCTTTTTATTAGAGCATTTACTCCATTTACATTTAATGTGATTATTGATAGGTGTGTATTTATTGCCATTTTGTTATTTGTGTTCGTAGTCTTTCTTAGGTTGTTTTTCTCTTCTACTTAAAGAAGTCCTTTTAGCATTTCCTGCAAAGCTGGCTTGGTGTTAAAGAATTCCCTTAACTTATTCTTTTCTGCAAAGCTCCTTATCTCACCTTCGATTTTAAATGATAACCTTGCTGGATACAGCAATCTTGGTTGTAGGCCTTTATTTTTCATCACTTTGAAAACCTCCTGCCACTCCCTTCTGGCCTGCAAAGTTTCTGTAGAAAAGTCAGCTGATAATCTTATGGGGGTACCCTTGTAAGTAACTTGCTGCCTTTCCCTTGCTGCTTTAAGGATTCTGTCTTTGTCCTTAACCCTTGCCATTTTCACTATAATGTGTCTTGGAATGGGCCTGTTTGGAATCATCCTGGTTGGAACTCTCTGCACTTCCTGAGCTTGTATTTCAATGTCCTTTGCCAGGTTAGGGAAGTTTTCAGACATTATTACTTCAAATATATTCTCAATCCCTTGCTCCCTCTCTTCTCCTTCTGGTACTCCAATGACCCGTGAGTTATTGCGTTTGATGTTGTCCCCCATCTCTCTTAAACTATTTTCTATGTTTTTCATTCTCTTTTCTTTTTGTTGTTCTGCATGGGTGATCTCTGCTATTTTGTCTTCTAAGTCACTGATTCGATTTTCTGCTTCATCCAGTCTGCTAGTGATTCCATCAAGTTTGTTATTTAATTCAGTAATTGTATTCTTAAGTTCTAGCTGGTTGCTTTTCATGATTTCTCTATCCTTCTTTATATTTTCATTAATTTCCTTGAACATTCTAATAATCAGTGTTCTGAACTCTGTCTCCGATAGGTTGGTTACCTCTATTTCCTCTATTTCCACTGATTCAGGAAGTTTCTTCTGTTCTTTTATTTGTGTTGTGTTTCTTTGTCTCCCCATTCTGGCTTATTCTTTGTGTTTGCTTCAATATAACAGATAGATCCCCTAGATTTCTCAGTCTTTTCTGGGTAAACTTATATGGTGTGTGTCCTTTATATTTGAATTACTCAATCTCCCTATTCTCCTGTGCTTGTATCTGAGGTGTTCCTTGTGTCGTGCGTCCTCACTTGTTGAAGTTTTAGTTTTGGCTTGTCAGTAGGTGGGATTGACTCCCAGATTGATTAGCTGTGAGGATCAGCAGCATCTGCAGTTTATGAGCTGCTGTGAGAAGATTCACCCCTCTGATGAAACTTGGACCCTATGGGCCCTAGTACCTGTAGCAACTTCCTTTTGTGTGTGACTCTTGTATGTCAAACCCAGAAATGCTCTGGTTTTATCTAAAGTTGGCCTCCGGGTATGATGATTCTTGTGTCTGTTTGTTTGGACCCACTGCTGCAGAGTGATTTTAGAGCATAACAGATCAACAAGAACAACCTCTGCAGCCACCAAAGGAAACCAAATGCTCCCACAAGTAAAAAAAACCAACCATCAAACTACAGTCAACTTGTACAGAAATATCAATCGTACTAATGAAGAAACCAAACAGAAACAAAACAAAAACCACACACACAATAATAACAGAAGAGGAAACAAAATAAAATACAATATCCTAAAATAAAAAATAGAATAAACATGAGAAACCGATTAGCTATACTTAAAAAATAAAAAATAAAAATAAACTAAAATAATAATAAAAAAGTAAGAATAAAAATTAAAAAAATACAATTTGCAGAAAAAAGGAAAGGAGGAAAAGTAAAGCAGTGAGAAGAATGAATAAAATAAGAGAGATAGTGAGGGTGGGGAGAAAAGAAAAAGAAAAGAAAGAAAAAGAAAAATAAAAATATATATATATATATATATTTGTCTACACACCCATATATATGGACATATATTCACCTATATACACCTATATATATGCCTATATTAAAAACTACAAAATGATAAGAATGAAATAGAAATAAAAACCAAAAACAACCAAGATAAGCAGCCAATAAAGGGAAAACAAAACAGAATAAAACCAAACAAACCAAAAATACCCATGCCGGTCTTGGCTGAAGTCCACCTAGCTCCCTTCAATTTGTCTGCTGTACAAAAATTCCTGTGCGTCTTGTGGGAACAGTAGGCCACCTGATGCCTACGTGATCCTGGCACTGCAGGTTTGCTGTACTTGAATGTGGTTGTGACGTGTGATTGGTGGTTTTTACAAAGTCACTGCCTTTTTGCTTTTGCCTGTCCCAAGGCAGGCTGCACCCCCAAAGGCTCGATGAGTGTCTCTGGGCACCCTTTTGGTTGACAGCCATGGAGAATTAAAGAATTCCTCACTACCAAAAGCCAGCTGCTAAGAATCTGTTAATTAGTGCCTCAGCAGGTGAACCTGCCCTGCCTCCCAAGCCTTGCATAAAGGTGGGGGCAGGGTAGGTAGTCTCACTCTGCAGCCTTTACTGGGTGGAAATTCTCAACCCCCTGCAGGTAGGAATATCTTCCTAGTCTGCCCCTATTGCTCCATTCTGGAGTCCGTTTAAGACTGTCTTGGCGGGGGCCAAAGTTTGTGGGAGTGGGTGGGTTATTGGGTTTTTTTGCTTTCTGTTCAAGAGTAGAAAAAGGGAAAAAAAACAAAAACATAAAAATAAACAAAGCCACAGTTCCAACACTGTTTTAAGCTAAGGCCTTTGCCTCTTATGGTCCCGCGGTGCTCCTGCTGCTCTCCTGAAGAGACTGCCAGGGTTTAAGGGACTGCGCGCCCCCTGCTGCGAGGCTCAGATTCCCGCTCCGTCTCTCAGGGACCTGTGTCTCCGCCCGGCGCGCGCTGCTTCTCCCTGCACCAGTCTTCTTTTTCCCCTGCTCCCTGGTTTCAGGCTTCTGCCTCGGAGCCGGTGCGCGCCCGCGCAGATCTCCTGCTGCTCTCCCAAAGGGTCTGCCGGGATTTAGGGGACTGCGCGCACCCTGCCGCGTGGCTTAGATCCCCGCTCCGTCTCTCCAGGATGTGTGACTCCGGCCGGTGCACGCTGCGTCTCCACGGGCGAGTCCTGTTTTTTCTCCTGCTCCCGGGTTTAAGGCTTCTGCCTCGGAGCCGGCGTGCGCCCGCACCATTCTCCTGCTGCGCTTCTGGAGGGACTGCCGCCGGGGTTTAGGGGACTGCGTGCACCTTTCCACACGGCTCCGATCCCCACTCCGTCTCTCCGGGACCTGCGTCTCCGCCCGGCGTGCGCTGAGTCTCCGCACGAGTCCTCTGTTTTCCCCTGTTCCCGGGTTTCAGGCTTCTGCGCTCCGCACACCCAGTGGGCACAGAGACTGATCCCTGAACCAGGAGGGTGCAGAGATTGATCTTGCCCTGCCAATGCGGGACTCTGCCCCCTGCTTCCTGGGGACGCGGCGAGCCGCGGGTGCAGCTCGTACCTCTGCGCAGTCGTCTCCTCTCTCTCCTCCCGCACTTCCCCGGTTTGAGCTTCTGCCTCAGACTGCAAACCAATGCGCTCTTGCTGAACTCTAGGCGGGCTGCGCGCCGCAGGGAGCGAGCCGGGGCAACACTCACCGTGACTCAGCAGCCGCGGGTGCAGGCTGCACCTCACGGGTCTCGCCGCCTTCTTCCCCTACTCGCCTGGCCTGACCAGATTCCAGCAATCCTTGTGTGGAACTCTTAGTTGCTCTGTGTGATGTGTAGATGTCTCTTCGAAGCGTATTAGAAGTTCAAATTGTGGATATTTCCAGGGGAGATTTCATGGAGCCCTCCTCACAGCCGCCATCTTGCCCCTCCCCTCCACAGTTCCTTGATATTCTTTTTGAGGTATAATGGACACATAATAGTTTGATACTCCTACTTTAATGGATCTATATTGATAAGGGGATATTCTGATGTAATCAAAAAAATCAAGCCATTAAGTTTTGTTTGTTTTTTCATTGTCACCTCCTCACTGGGACATGAGCCTTACTTCATCTCTATGCTTTTTTTTTTTTTGAGGGTAGTGTCATTGGCCCTCATATGTGGGACCGAACCAGGGCCGCTGGCTTCCCAGGCCAGTGCTTAACCACTGTGCCACTCGGCCGGCCCATTACTTCATCTCTAAATCTAACTGAGAATGGCGTGAGAGTCAGGGGTGGGATAGGAGTCAGTCACCATCTGGCAGACACAACCAGGAGTTGCGTGTTTATCACACGTATTCATCTCAGAAAAGGCTATCAATCATTTTGAGCAAAGTGTCTGCCCATCCTCTGACAATTCACTTGCTTCTTGAATGGCCTGCTTCTCAAATCCTGATTTCTCTCTTAAGGTTAAAGCAGTCATATTCGTTTACTTTTAAGGAATAAATAGATTTAGCTGCTTGATAATGAAATGGATTCCCTTTTCCATTTAAAATTCTAGAGGATGGACACCTTTTTTGTAGGCATTGTGATTATGCTAACCTTATTTGATTTGTTATATATCAGACTGTGTGGCAGGAAGAAGGATATTTGAGCTGTAATACAATTCCTTGTTATCAGCTCCAGGCAGCACAGTAAACCTTCAATTAAATTTCTACTAGTTATCTCACTAATATACTTATATTTATAGCTAATATCATAACATTCTTTCATAATGATGGTAGGGGGATGAATACCCCTTTCAAAGCTAACCTACTTGTAAAGACATAATATATTTCTGATTATGAAAGATATATTTAAATTTTTAAATAATACTAAAATTAGAGTTGAAAATGAAAGTCCCCCATGAGAGAGAGAGAGAGAGAGACAGAGAGACAGAGAGAGAGAGAGAGAGAGAGAGAGAGACAGAGAGAGAGACAGAGAGGGAGATTGGGGGGAGGGCAGAGAGAGTAGTTGAGATGGGCTTAAATTCAGGAGTGAAATAAGTGTGTAAGATGTCTCATACATACTACTTGGTAATAAAAATCAGTAATTTTATATTTTGATACTGTCATTGTGAGGAGGTGTCGTCAACATATCTGAATCACATGGTCTGATACCCTTGAACTGAAAATGCAGAAACTTCTGAACCATGCAAGCAGATACATATGTTGGCCCTAGAAAATACCAGTACTTAAGGGATGGATAAAGTAAAAGAAATGAAAATAAGCATATACAGAGATGGGGGAACCCATAATAGTATGTACTGCTACAGAGAAGTAAAGCAGGATTGGGGTGCAGAAAGAACTTTTAGATTCATCAATTAAGAAGTCTTTGGTGACCTTTGGAAGAACGCAGCTTCAGGAGCCAACACCAGATTGAAGAAAGCTGAGTTGTGAATAGGAAGCAAGAAGTGAATAGGAAGTGGGGAAGAGAAAGCAGCAAATATAGATTGTTCTTTGAGGAAGTTTAGCAGTGATGAAGAGGAAAAAGAGGAGATGGTTGTTGAGGAGGAGACAGGATTTAGAGGTTTTCTTTTTAGGATAGGAGATACTTAATAATGCTTTTCATTTCATAACAAAGATCCGTTCATTTACTCAGGCAATATTTATTGAGTGCCTACTGTGTGTCACTAGAACTAATAAATAAACAATAAAAAAGTAATCATGGTATGGGCCCTTAAGACTGTTAGATGTATCATTGACAAATATATTCTCCCATTCAGTAGGATGCCTTTTTGTTTTATTGATGGTTTCCTTTGCTGTGAAAAATACATTTAGTTCTATCTAATCCCATGTGTTTGTTTTTTCTCTTACATCCCTTGCCCGAAGGGATATATGTGGAATCTAAATAATACAATAAATGAGGGCCGGCCGAGTGGCTCAGTTGGTGAAGAGTTGGCTTGGAGCCCAAGCTCTGAGCAACAGGGCCACCAGTTTGATTCCCACATTGGCCAGTGAAAGCTGCGCCCTAGCTGAGCTATCGCTGAGCTGCCAACAGGTGGCAGGATGGCTCAGCAGATGTAACAACAAGATTGCCTGTTCAATGGTGGGCTACGCCCGCCCACAACTAAGACTGAACTCCGCACCTTGAGCTGAGCTGCCCCCCAGATGGCTCAGTGGATAGGGCTTGCGCTCTTAACAACAAGGCTACTGGTCCAACTCCCACATGGGATGGTAGCTATGCCCACCTGCAACTAAGATTGAACAGAGCGCCTTGAGCTTAGAGGGCATGAGATGCTGACTGGGAAGCCAGATGGTGACTGGCGCCTTCCACAACGAAGACTGAAGAACAACAACTTGACTGGTCCCCTCCCCTAATTCCCCAACACTGTTCCCCTCCCCCAATTCCCCAATAAAATCTTTTTTTAGAAAAAGAATACAATAAATCAGCAAATTAACCAGAAACAGATGGGACGGGGTGAGGATGAGGGAGAAGGTGAGGGGATTAGAAAGCACAAATTGGTTGTCACAATATTGCCAAGGGGATACAAAAGATAATTTGGGGAATATAATCAATAACATTGTAAAGATTTTGTAGGGTGTCAGATGGACACTTGTCTTATTAGGGAGACCACTTCATGGACGGTGTAGGTACCTGACCACTGCAGTGTACACCTGAAGCTGAAGCTGAATAATATTGGATATCAGCTATAATTAAATATTTACAAGATGTGGACAACAGCATAGGGAATAGAGACAATGGAATTGTAACAGCTATATACGATATCAGAGTGATAGTAGTTTGGGGGAGGGGATTATCACTTTGTGAGGGGTGTAAATGTCTAACTATTATATTGTTTTGTATTCCCGAAACTAATAAAAGAAAAGACTGTTAGAAATGGGTATTTTTTGTTAAGGAAGTGATAGGGAGTACTAGGGTTGGTAGGAGCTGCAGTTTTAAATAGTGTGGTCAGGGAAGGTCTCACTGAGAAGGCAAAACCAGGATGTTGTTGGCATTGAGTACTTAGGAGTCAGGGATGCTCTAAATCCTGCAGTAAGAGGGACACTTCTGAAAAATGAGTAGTTGCCCTGAACAAAATTAGAAAAAGAGAGATTTAAGGTATGAGGGTGACCACTCAATGGTATTAAACCCTGTTGATTACTCCCTCTTTCTTGAAACACTTTTTTCTACTCTCTCCTGGTTTTCCTTCGAAATCACTGGGCATTACTCACCTTCTTTGGTCTCAAATCACTGGCTCTCCCTCTCCTGCCTGAAGTTCTCTAGGTCTCTGAAAAATACCTATGTCTTTTTTATCCATTCTTTTTGAGGACAATGCTATTTATGTATCTTGGCCTCTCCTGTGAGATTCAGATTCATATAACTAACTGTATACTTGACATCTTCCACTTGTTTAATAGCAACTCAAACCTAATGTCCAAACCAGAACTCTTAATTGTCTTCCCCATACCGCTTTCTCATATGCATACATCTTCCTCATTTAAGGAAATGGAAACAACATCCGCCCAATTACACAAGCTAACAACCTAATTTATCCCTCATTCCTCTTTCCTTTATACCTTATATACAATCCATCAGCAAGTCTTATTGGCTCTACTTTCAAAATATATTTTAAGTCCATCTAATTTTCATTACCACCACAACTACCATCATGTTCCAAACCACCCTAATCTGTCACTGGACCATTATGATCACCTCCTGACTCATCTCCCTCCTTCTACTCTTGTTTCCTTACAGCCTTTCCACAGTGTTCAGAGAAATTCTTTTTTTTTTGAGGGCAGTAGTCACTGGCCCTCATATGTGGGACCCGAACTGGGGCCCCTGGCCTCCCAAGCCAGCGCTCAACCACCGAGCCACTCGGCCGGCCCAGAGAAATTCTTTAAAAAAGTAAATCAGATCATGTCACTTCTTTGCACAGAGCACACAATGGCTCCCTATTGCACTTAGAACAAAATCCAAACTCCTTGTATTGACCTATGAGGCCCTATATGATCTGACCCCTACCTACTTTTTCAGTTTCATCTGATGCCACATTTTCTTCCTTGTTCATTATGTTCTAGCTACCCTGGCTTTCTTTCTGATCCTTCAATATATCAAGTTGTTTTCCGATTCCTTGCTATTCATTCTACTTAGAATGCTTTTCCCTCAGATAATGATAATTCTACCTCCTATTTCTTTCCTGTTCAATTACATCAGTACCTCCAGAATTACATTACATAACTGTGGCAAATATTAGTCATTATTTTGTACTTCTCACTTTAATTAGAATGTTTCTAGTGTTTCCTCATTCAACCTGATACTGAATTTTGGGCTATGTGTTAAGGAACTATTTATCTATTCTTATTTTATTAAGAGTTAAAAGCAAGAATGGCTGATGAATTTAATCAAATGCCTTCTTAACATTTATGGAGATCATATGATTTTTTTAGTTTTGATTATTGGTATATTATATTAAATTTTTAAATATTGAACCATCCTTACATTCATTCATTTATTCATTTACTCAACAAATATTTCTCGAATGCCTATGATGTGCCAGGTACTGTTATTGGCACTGAAGATACTGAAGTAAACAAAAGACAAATATTACTACCTTCACAGGGCATACCCTCTAGTGTGAGAGATAAATGAACAAAATAAATCTGTAAACTTTATTGTACATTGGAAGGTGATAAATGCTACGAACAGGAAAAGAGCAAGGGGAAGTGATACAGAATACAGGGTAGTTAGTGGCTGTAATTTTAAATAGTGTGATCATGGAAGTTCTCACTGAGAATGTAATATTTGTGCAAAGACTTGAAGGAGATGAGGAAGTAAGGCTAGGATGTTGGAAAAGTTATCTAAGTGGATATTTAAATCACCAAGATTTAAGACAGAAGAAGTTAATGTTAGGAATATCAATGGAGAACAAAGAACTATTAGAGAAATTAGGGTGGGGATGAGACCCAGGAATTGGTACGTAATTGCAGTGAGGAAATTAATTGGTTGTATAGTGTAAAGACATGTTGTATAGTGTAAATCTATTTTAAAAAGCTGGAGGGGGGCTGGCCGAGTGGCTCAGTTGTTTAAGAGCGTGAGCTCTGAGCAACAGGATCGCCAGTTTGATTCCCACATGGGCAAGTGAGCTGCGCGTGAACTGAGCTGCCGCTGAGCTGCCAAGAGGTGGCAGGACGGCTCAGCTGGCGAGAGTATGTGCTCCTAAAAACAAGGTTGCCAGTTCTACTCCCATATGGGATGGTGGGCTGTGCCCACCCGCAACTAAGATTGAACACGGCACCTTGAACTGAGCAGCCGCGAGCTGCTGATGGGCAGCCTGATGGCGACTGGACTTGGAGCTGAGCTAGCTGCACCCTCTACATATAAGAGTGAAGGACAACAACTTGGCTGTAAAGGTAAAAAAAAAAAAAACAGGCATCAATTGTGAAAATTATAAGGGAAGCAGTGTTACTAAGGGAGACTAAATTTCAGTTAGACTAAGAAGTTGAAGAGAATATTCAAAGAGGCTTATGAGATAAAGGATGTATTATGTATTCCAGAGGACCTAGTGGAAGTGGTAGGAAATGTAAACAAAATAAGAAATAAGATCCAGATAGTAATTATTAAGTGACAAGGAAGGACATGGGAATCTGAGGTTTCGTGTTTTTATTGACAAGTAGAGATACAAATATAATGAATTAAATTCTGGTAGTCTCAAGACAGTGGTGGTGAGGCTGTGCATGTTTGGGGGTGAACTATCTAGAACCCATAAATTAAATAAGAATAACTTCCAAGTGTCAGGCCAAACACTTCTGTACATCTTAAGCTTCGCTGAAATTTCAATAAATAGTATAGGTTGGTCAAGTTTCATATAAGGTATTCTGTTCTGGTATTTAGGAAGTGACAGTTCATGTGGAAACCGAGAATGTATGACCTCTTTGGACTCTTTGGAATACTTACTATTTGGCCTTCTCATTTCAGTTTTCAAACATCTTATAATATGATCATAGACACTTATCTGAGGAGCTAGGGAGCCTGTATTAATCACTTAGAAATTATAGGAATATGATCTCTTCAGGAACCATCTTGTCATATAAATCTCTCATAAGAACAAGATAAGAAAGAAGAAATTTAAAACTCATAATGATAATCCCACACTAATGACCCCCCCCCAAAGGCTTACGTATATTAAGCCAGCTCTGTAACAACACATAGAGGAGAATAAATGAAGGACCATGAAAATAACTTTTAAGCAATTTGACCTAACTTTACCTATCTTCAGGAAAGCCCCAAAGTGAATTCCTAGAGAGAGACTGAGTAGTTCTGACTACTTACCTGAAGAGAAGCTGAAATTGGGAAGAAGGGATCTCACAAACCTTAAATTAGTGAACCTTTTTTCTGTTACTTTTTATTCAAAAGGCCAGAAGACAGAGGCTTCGACTAAAGTTAGTGGTGGATACTGTGGTAGCCAACCTATAAGATATCTCCCAAAGATTCTCACTTCCTGATATTATTCTTCCCTTTGTGTAGTCCCTTCTCACATTAAATAGGGCGACCTGTATAACCAATGGGATATTACAGAAATATAATTTCTGAGGCTACATTAAAAAATGGCATTGCTTCTGCTTTGCTCTTTTGGATCATTTACTCTGGGGAGAAGACAGGTGTTGTGTCATAAGGATACTCAAGCAGCCCTTAAGATCTATGGAGAAGGCCATGTTGTGAAAAACAGAGCCTTCCTGTCAACATCCATGGGAGTAAGCCATCTTGGATGTAGAATCTCTAGCCCCAATAAAGTCTTCAAATATCTGTGGCCCCAGCCAGTATCTTGACTACAATATCATGATAGACACTAAGTCAGAACTACCTAGTGAAGCCACTCCCAAATTCCTATCTCATGGGAAATGGGTGAGACAATAAATGTTTATTGTTATTTTTATCATAAATTGGGGGCTGTGATTTTTTTGGTTATGTAACAATAAATAGCTAATAAAAAATAAATAACTTATAAGTGACAGAACAAGAATTCCATCCCAAGTTTGACTCCAAAGGTTGAGCTCCCAAAAGGTTTCAAATTTTCCAATGAAATTTTTAGCAGTTTTTCTTAGTTTGCCTATTAAAACAGTTAATTATTTGAAATAAATTCAAGTTTTAGCCTAGCTAAAAAAAAAAAGGCATATCAATCGCTTTAATTACTTGGTCAATGCATATATATTTATTGTATTTATTAGTGTTGGACAAGGTAGGTCTTGGGTACAATCAGTTAGAAGTCAAAAAATAATCATGTCCATTTTCCAGGTGTTCATTCAAAGTATCTCTATAGAAGTCTGATTCAGTTTCAGGAGTTTTTCTATTAAGATTGTTCAATGAACCTTCTATCTTATAAGATAATAATGTGTACCATTCCACTTAATTTGTTCTTTCTCCTGTCCCTCTTCTGAAACTATTTTAGTACACAATTTTAATTTCCTTAGGAGGAACAAATTGTTGTTTCTGAATTACCCTTCATGAGATTTGCAAACAATTTCAAGAACAACTTTGAAGTTCTACCCAAAAGTTGTATCTAAATTTCACAGAACTCATAATTTTTTCCTCTCTCAAATGTCATTTCAAACCCTGGGGAAATAATATTTTACCTTGAAAGATCTAAACATTTTACACTAAAGAAAGAAATATTTGTATCCTTTGGTCCAGGTGACATGAGTCATCCTGCAACTAAAGAACATCTCAACTCGACTGTCAGATCTCAATGTTATTACAGAAAAATCAGTCTGTCTCTGTCCAATAAAGTGCTCCTTTACTTTGAGCTAGAGCACCTATAAATACCTCTTTGGGAAAGGTTTCCTTTCTCTCCTTTAAAGCATCTTTAATTATAAATATTTGAATTTTAAAATATAAATTAGGAGGTAAATCTTTGTTTAATGAAAATATTAACCATAGGATATATTTAGATACAGGACCTTTATAGCTGTCTTTACAAATATTTTTATATACAGATTTAATAAAGTAAGCTATAACTCATAGACATGTAGTTGTCCACATACTTTATATTGCAAACATACTGCTGCCTACTTTAAGCTTCTTACAAGGAATTCCATTTTTCTCATTACTCATTTAATATATATTTCTCTCATAACCTTTCAGTCCAGCTCTGAAATCACCAGATGTCTAATATTTCAAGTCTTTTAGCTCATTTTAGATAATGCTTTATAATTTACCTTAACTTTTGGTTGTTTTGGAAACCATGTGCCATATTATCTCAGATAGATAGATAGATAGATAGATAGATAGATAGATAGATAGATAGACAGACAGACAGTCAGGCTTCTATCAAAAAGAGAATTAGAGTGAAAGATGAGTCTTTGTATTGTGATAAAATACACATAATATAAAATTCACCATTAGTGATATTTAGTACATCCACAATGTTGTGCAATGATCACCAATATGTAATTCCAAAATATTTTCATCAACCCAAAAGGAAATTCTTACTCATTAAATAGTCTCTCATCTTTTTTCCCTCCCCAGCTTCTGGCAACCACCAATTTGTTTTTCGATCTCTATAAATTTGCCTACTCTGAATATTTCATATAAATAAAATCCTACAATAGGTAGCTTTTTGTGCCTGGATACTTTCACTTAGCTTAATGTTTTCAAGGTCCATCCATGTAATAGTACTTCATTTCTTTTCATGGCTGAATAATATTCCATTGTATGGATATTTCACATTTGGTTTATCTATATTCATCAATTGATACACTTGGGGTTGTTTGCACCTTTTGGCTATTGTGAATAATGCTGCTGTGAACAAAAACATTATGTACATATTTTTGTTTGAATACCTGCGTTAATGCTTTTGGGTATATACCCAAGAGTGGAATTGCTGAGTCACGTGGTAATTGAAATGAAACATTTTAAGTGAAATCTTACTAAACCAATAGTCCCATTTTATGTGTGGCGATTGTATTTTTATCTCTCTTTTGTTATGTTATAAATTTTTCTGGACTCCTACACTTCTCTAGGAAATGTGGTATGGAAGTTTATACCAGGAGTACAAGATTGTATATTAACCCACACCCAACATGAGAACTATTTTTTTTTAAAGATTTTATTGGGGAATTAGGGGAGGGGAACAGCATTGGGGAATCGGGGAAGGGGAACAGACAAGTTGCTGTCTTCTTGTTCTTCCTTCAGTCTAGTTGCGGAGGATGTTGCTTCACTGGCCCATGTTGGTATCGTCATTGCGCTCTTCCCGGGTGAGGCAGATCGGTTGCTGGCCTCTGGATGGTCGCTCACCGTGGCTGTTGGCAGCTCACACTGGCTGCTGTCCACTCACGCTGGCTGCCGGCCACTCACTGTAGCTTATGGAAGCCCGCTGCAGCAGGGGCTGCAGCCAACACCACCGCAGGGGCTCGCACAGCCCAGCTCCAGGTGGAGCTGTTGCTACCTGTAGAGGGCAGTGTCACTGGCCCTCATATGTGGGATCCGAACCGGGGCCGCTGGCATCCCAAAACCAGCTCTTAACCAATGTGCCACTTGGCCGGCCTGAGAACTAACTATTTTTTATCCAAAGGGGCCCACTGATATAAAGGCAGTTGAAGTTCCCCAACTCTAGCAGGTGCACTGACACATACCTTCAAACAATAAAGGTTACAGGCAAGTAAGCAAAGTGGTTCTTTGTAGCTTTGGAATCAAATAGACCTTAGTCAAATTACATATAGCTTACTCACATAGACCTTAGGCCACTCACTAAACTTCACTGTATCTAAGTTTCTCCATCTGTAAAATGGGGGTAATAATCCCTGCTTCTCAAGGTTATTATGAGGAAAGGGCATAGCCTAGCACTTAGTTAGCATGTAATAAATATTAGTTCTCATTTCCCCATATTTTCTCACACTCTTCAAATTAACTGTTCTTCAAGACAACACCATTTTCTCATTTTCTCTTTCAGGTTAAAATAAAACTACCAAATACAAATCCTTCCGAAATTAAAATTGATATCCAGGAAATGGTCCTTGACCTTCGTACTCCTAATAAGTGAGTAAAACCTAGAAGTAGAATAATGTATTGTAATATTAATGAATCTTTAGTCAATATTCTTTTTAAAACTGTACATAGTTATTTTGCATCACCCTTAAAGTCTGAAGAAAAGTGAAAACGTCAGTTAGTCATTTAGATCTTCGATCTACATAATATAAGCGTAAATATATTTGGAAATATCTAGATTTGTTTTCTATTGTGCATCTGTACATTTGGAGTAGGTTGATACCACCAAAACAGTCTTTGACATTCAGATGCAGTTGGCTTATCTGCCAAGAAAAATAGCTAAAAGTGAAAAATCCCTTAAGTTGTAAGACTTGCATGTGTTTGGTTTTTTTTCTGTACAGTTACAGCATAAGAGAAGCAATGTCTTTAAACTTTTTGGATATGGTGGCGGGGGGCTGTAAGGTTAAGTTTGATTTTATTCATCTAAAAATCAATAAAAAGTCTTGTGATCAATTACTTAAAACAAAATTCTAGCAGCTAATTTGTCACTAGATCCTCAAGTTGTGTGAATACATTTAAAAATAACACAGATGATAATGGAATGATTCAATGAAACATTTTGATATTTTCAAAATAGCCTTGTTATTACACAGGTTGAAATCATGACCCCCAAACACAGTACATACAGTCAAATTGATATAAAATGTTTATCCTGAAACCTGGATAAATCAGTCATGTCTCTCAAAACTAATGCTGTAAAGCGGGAATCCCTGGAACCTGGTGTGTGCTAGATAAAATATCTAAATATCTCACTGCTTTGTTCACATTTCATCTGGATGTATGGCAGTGAGCACACTGGTTGATTGCAGTGGTTCTTTCTCTGTAACTCATCAACATTTCAAACTGGGTGTGGGAAACAGTCAGCTACTGGCACATTCTCTTCCTTCCATTATCAGTACCCACAATTCTCCTGTGTTGATCTTAGGGCTTAAAAAAAAGAAGTAGATCCCTCACATGAAAGACTTCTATGTGTAAACAACCCATTGTATACACATAGCTTAACCTTGATTTCTACAGCAGATACATTTAATTCAAAATGATCTACAGATGAATATATATCGAATATTTTCTCATTACTTTTAGTAATTTCAAAATGCATTCTCGGGGCCGGCCGAGTGGCGCATTGGTTAAGCGCTGGTTTTGGGATGCCAGCGGCCCCGGTTCGGATCCCACATGAGGGCCAGTGACACTGCCCTCTACAGCTAACAACAGCTCCACCTGGAGTTGGGCTGTGCGAGCCCCCGCGATGGTGTAGGCTGCAGCCCCTGCTGCATTGGGCTGCCACAGGCTACAGTGAATGGCCAGCAGCCAGCGTGAGCTGCCAATAACTGCGGCAAGCGACCATCCAGAGGCCGGCGACTGAACTGCCTCATCCGGGAAGAGCGCAATGAAGATACCAACAGTGAAGCAACATCCTCCGCAACTAAACTGAAGAACAAAAAGATAGCAACTTGTCTGTTCCCCTTCCCCGATTCCCCAACGCTGTTCCCCTCCGCCAATTCCCCAATAAAAATCTTTAAAAAAACAAAATGCATTCTCACAAAATAAATGTCTCATGTTGTAAAAATTACATTCACTATTCCTACCATTCAATTCAAGGAGTATTGTAATTTTTTCATTGTATATTATGCACACATTTATTCTTCCACACAACCTTTGCAAGGAAAGTTGGTTAAAATGACAATCTCCCTTGATATTTGTGTGCTTGTTAAAAGCACACACATAGCTACACACCATGGAGTTAATTTCCGTTCCCCCAGCAGTTCTCACTGTCACCATCAATCTTTAGGCAGCTGCTGTGGCTATGCTGTCATTCCAGATATATATCAGAGCCCACTAAATGAAAGACTAACACACAGAGATATTTTTCCACATAGAATGTGGGCTGCACTAGGTCATTTGGATAATGCTGTACTTATATATTAAATGCTCATTGTAGAGAGGTACTGTCTCTTAAGAAAAAATCATTAATTAAGATAGAAGATAGAAGACAGAATTAAGTTTTTTTTGGTTTCGTTCTTGTTTTGTTTTGTTTTGTTTTGTTTTTATAAATCTCTTTTCCTAAACACTGGAGCATTCTTTGAGGCCATGCTATTATCTGAAATTGTATTATTGGAAATGTGTCTTGTTTTTGAGCTTATTTATACTCATATCTACTTTATTTAGTTTTTAACTTTGACACCCTGTAAAACTGTGTTTACTTGCTTCAAGAAAGATAAGAGAGGACATTCTGTTCATATATTTGTAAGGCAGAGAACAAGTGAATTCATTTTCACTGAATTGACTAGTACTATCAATCAAATGATAATCAATTGTACTGTAATTATTAGTAATACTCAGATATTTAGCATAATCCAATCAAAAGAAATAAAAGCAGTTTGCTGAATTTTTCATTTTTTAAAAACCTGGTTGTTTTTTGGCATGTAGATTCCCAACATGAACTACATGGAAAGGAGGAAACACACAGGAAATTGAATAATTTCCCAGAATCTCCTGACTTTTGTCTTCATTGTCTTCATATGGGGTTTCATTATTTTTTGAAGTGAATTCTAAGAATATCATAAATGAATTCCTTGAATATGATAATAGAAGCACATTCTAAAGACAAGTATGAGTTTATTTTGGTTTAGTACTGCTTTAGATTAGTCTCACCTTTGCTATGCTCCTTTAATTCAGATGAATTTCAAGTTGACTGATGTTCAATGACATTGATACCTAATATAAAGTTTTCTAAATGGAATAGTGAATTGCAGCTTGGTAGTTATTTCTGTACTTTCTTTGAGAATTATTATTTCTCCAAAAGAAAACCTTAAACAGGCCATGTGTGTTTTTAACGCAGATATGTAAATCAAATCACTTATTAACTACAAATAATACTGTATTATTTGAATATGCACAAAACAAGGTTGTCCTTTATTTAAATCTCTTGCAAGTGGTATCAACTTGAATACTTTAATATAAATGTAAACATGTAAGTCTCTACACTACAATTCACTGTATAGATTTTTTAAATTTTCATATATTGTTTGTATTTGAATAATTTCTAATGAAAGTTGGCACTGGATAAACATTTGACCACTGCCTAAACAATAGCTTGTTAAAAAGTGAATATATTATCAAATGTAAAGGCAAAGGTATCTGGGTTTAAAAGTTTGTTCATATTTTATAGTATCAATCTATAGCAGTTGTTTAAATATCATTTTGTAGTGTCTGATTTGCTTTTTATTCATTTATTTATTCACTCAGATATTTATAAAATATTCTGCCAACACTCAGGATGGAGTAGGGGGTCACCAAAGTAAGATACAGCCCTGTCCTTCAATGACTTGTACATGGTTAAGCATTGTGGATTTGTATTTTGTTTAAATATAGAAGTCAGACAGTAAAATGATATCAGACAGTAAACAGATATCAGACAGTAAAATGGATGAGACAAAAATACTTTCCTTCTCCTAAGAGCCAAAATAAGTTGCACAGTTTGTTTTGTTCAAAATTTTAGCATGTGAAGTCTTATAACTAAAGTCTAGACAGAAATGCAGGGACAGATGGATCATTCCTATGGCCACTAACTGTCTCCTTGAAATATATTTCTCTCTGGGCAGAGAAGTGCACATTATCATTGGAACTCCTTATTCAGCTGATTTATAGCTGTCTTTCAGCTACCACCACTAAGTTTTTATTTCTTTTTTAGGTGAATATGTCACCATTTGTAGAATAAGGGATAAAGCAAATCTAATTCTAGCATGACCTATATTGTTAACAAATTTAAAAAGATGGACTATGCAAAGGAATTGTAATAGACATGTATGATATGGGGGGGAATGGGGTGGCGAATTGGGGGAGGGGGATTGTCTCTTTGAGGGGTAAAAAGTATAACTATTGCACTGTGTTGTACAGCTGAAACTAATTTAAAAAAAAATGTTTAGGGCCAGCCGAGTGGCACGGTGGTTAAGAGCTGCCCGGTTCAGACCCCACATATGAGGGCCAGTGACACTGCCCTCAAATAAAAGACTAAATAAAAACGTTTATTTCACAATAAAATAATTTAAAAAAATAAAAATATTAAAAATAAATAAAAATAAAGGGATCTGAATGTTAAAAAATAAAGAGAAACTTATTAGGAAAGTGACCTTTATAATTATGCTTGGAGTCAAATATAAAGTAAAAAAATATTTAATTGTATTGGCCATACAATTTTATCAGAAAAATCACACATATACACAGACTCAGGTGATATCATTTGTTTTTAAATTTAAGAATGATGCTTTTACAATTACAATGTAACATTTGTTAAATTTAATATGAAATAAATTTATTTTCATATATTTTAGTTTCATCTTTGAAGATAAAGTTCCAGAGAAATAAAGTCAGGTCCCTATTTTAAGTGAATTCACTTTAATTTGACTTTTCCTGTACTAATTATCCTCAGATTACAAGGCCCTCTTCTGTTTGATTGTTGCCGCTCTCTGATGCTGGATTGAAGTTCATTCCTGGCTCATATTAGTTGCTCAATAAATGCTTGTCGAACGAGTGAAATAAGAAAAAAAAAAGATGGACTCTGAACATTTCTGCACCAACCCTTTTCTTGAGATGTCAGATATTACAGGCAACATGAAAATATATCATGATTTCATTACTGTAGGTGGAGGGAGCTGTTTCCCTACCCCAAATATCTGGAAAGGAAGAAGAGTCACAGAAAATTTCTCCTTCAGGTTCCATAGATGTGTGACAAATACTTTTATTGAGTCCAGTGTCTTGAACTTAGGTCTTTGCAAATGAGTAAAGAGGCAATTGATTTTCAAGGGTTTTGTTTTCAAATACTAGTTCTTTATACAAGTATTCAATAAGTACCCCTAAAAAGTACCA
This sequence comes from Aselliscus stoliczkanus, assembly GCA_033961575.1. Lineage (NCBI taxonomy): Eukaryota > Metazoa > Chordata > Mammalia > Chiroptera > Hipposideridae > Aselliscus > Aselliscus stoliczkanus. The sequence continues at coordinate 53,297,097 of CM066737.1, read as the reverse complement.
GGTTCCTTTGCTGATTTGGATCTTATACCTTCTAAAAGATCTCTTCTGTCCACTTTTTGTAGAGATACTCATGGCTTCACTATTGAGAATGTGAGATAACAAGTGTTTCATGCATTTAATTTTCTTCAGATACCAGCATGTGCCAACCCCATGCATAATTTAGATTCATAATACTATGACAGAATTATGGATGTCACATCCAAGCCATGCATCTAAAGCATACAGCTATCCAGCAACTGAGCCATCAACTGCAAAATAAACCCACCAGTCTCTCACAGGGAATTTTTGTCAATGTGTAGTAGAAAGAACAAGAAGCCAAGCACAGAGAAGCACTCTCATTGATTTGGTATTGAAATCATTCCAGGCCTGAGTTTCAACAACTACACCTGCAGTAGAGACTCAGCCTAAATTTGTGTTAGCAGAATTCTTATTGAACCAAACCAATTTTCAGATTTGTATCAGCCAGTCACATTCCATCTACACATAACTATGACTGGCAATAGATCTATGCAATCAACTTAAGAGTTGCAATGGTTCTATGTCTACAATGCAAAATGAGGTCAATTTAGAAAAAGGGTGTGGGGGTCAAAACCACTGCTTAGATTTTTAAGGCCAAACAACTGATATACTATTTGTGTTATTTAGGCATACTTTTGAACCCGTACTTATACTGTCTAAATATTTTTTTTTGGTTCCTAATATTCTGATGGTTATATTGCTTTCCATTGACTTATTAAAAGTGGTATCTTCTTGATATCACTTTACAGAGCTGCTTCTATGTTTTTAGTTCATTTTATTTTGGTTTGGTTTTTTTTTTTTTTAGGAAGCTGTTGCTGAACTTTCCCCATCCTGTGGAATGTGACAATGCCAAAGCTTTGTATACCCTGGAAACTGAGACTCTTGAAGTCACCACAACTCTGAAAAGAGAGTTTGATTTTGTTAATTTCTTGTGAAACAGCATGAGTAAGGAGGAAAAGTGGGAAAGTAGCCCTGACAAAAAAATTAAAAATTGTTTAAAAATAGTTAATGTTTTCTATATTTTTAAAATTATTATTCTGGCATACTTCAGAAAGGGCCTAAATTCAATTGCACTGATATTCTGATCATTTACAATCATTTCTTTTACTCTGGCAGGAAATATTGTTTTCTCATACTAATAAGCTATTCCATTTTTATAGTGATAGCAGGATAGAATTTACAGGTTAGCCCATTATATTAGTACATGGTCAATTAAATAACTGAAATATGACCATGAAATGGTTGGTCCACTTATTTCAGTAGTTTTAAGAACTTAAGGGCCGGCCGAGTGGCGCATTGGTTAAGCGCTGGTTTTGGGATGCCAGCGGCCCCGGTTCGGATCCCACATGAGGGCCAGTGACACTGCCCTCTACAGCTAACAACAGCTCCACGTGGAGCTGGGCTGTGCGAGCCCCGGTGATGGTGTGGGCTGCAGCCCCTGCTGCAGTGGGCTGCCATAGGCTGCAGTGAGTGGCCCACAGCCAGCGTGAGCAGCTGGCAGCCAGCGTGAGCTGCCAATAGCCGCGATGAGCGACATCCAGAGGCCAGCGACCGATCTGCTTCATCCGGGAAGAGCAATGACGATACCAACCGTGAAGCAACATCCTCCGCAACTAAAACTAAAGAACAAGAAGACGGCAACTTGTCTGTTCCCCTTCCCCGATTCCCCAATGCTGTTCCCCTCCACCAATTCCCCAATAAAATCTTTAAAAAAAAAAAAAAAAAAGAACTTAAGAAAATTAATTATACTATGATACAATCAGTTGCATAGCAATTGATCATTATTATCACTAGAAAATAGTATTTGATTGTCTTTTCATTGATCTGATGAAATGATTTGGTGTTCTTTGTTTAAGCTCTCACTATTTTCTGGAATATAATAATGATAGTAATAATAAAGGATTAAATAACAAATAATAAAGGATTATAAATATTTTGATGCACCATACTAACCACATGTTTTACTTGAATGAAAAATACTTTTGAGCACACAGTATTATTTGGGTTCACCAGTCCTGCTCTCAATGTTTGGATCTAAGGGGCCGGCCGAGTGGCACAGTGGTTAAACGCTGGCTTCGGAAGTCAGCGGCCCTGGTTCGATCCCACATATGAGGGCCAGTGACACTCCCCTCAAAAAAAACCAAAAAACTAAAAAACAAAAAAACAAAAAGTCAATGTTTGGATCTAGTTAGGTTAAAAATATTTTTCCTTGTGCCGGCCGAGTGGCGTGGTGGTTAAGCGCTGGCTTGGGACGCCAGCGGCCCCAGTTTGGGTCCCGCATACGAGGGCCAGTGACACTGTCCTCAAAAAAAATATTTTTCCTTTTCTGCACTAACAATTATTAACAATGATTTTCAGGGTACTGTGTTCATATTTAGTAATTTAAATCCTTGACATTTAAAAGGAATATAAAGAAAAGCGTGATGCATTTACAAATCCTGTTCTTTCTCATTTCCTATATTTATTCTTTATTAGACACACCTATTTTTATGAATTATGCCAATGCTCCTTACCTCTCTATACTGCATTGCATAAGTTTATTTCAGAATTATTTATAAATAAATTATATTTTAAACCTTATGTGACTTGGCCTCACATGCCATTATAGATCTGTGGAATTACCTGGGAGCAAATTTTGAAAAGAGATGAACAACTGAAAGATATTTATTACTTCTGTGTGAACTATTAAGGGACTAAATACTCAAGCAGTTATTTTCTAGATTTAGTTTTGTAGATAACTACCAAGCATCTAGATTGTGACTAGATCAAATAAAAAGAGAATACAAAAGGAAACTTACTGGTCAGCATTTTTTATTTTTTTATTTTTTTAAGGGCGGTGTTACTGGCCCTCATATGTGGGACCCGAACCGGGGCTGCTGGCTTCCCAAGCCAGCGCGCTTAACCATGGTGCCACTCGGCTGGTCCTTGGACAATTCTTTTTTATTTTATTTTATTTTATTTTTTGAGGGCAGTGTCACTGGCCCTTATAAGTGGGACCCGAACCGGGGCCGCTGGCTTCCCAAGCCAGCGCTTAACCGCCGCGCCACTCGGCCGGCCCTGGACAATTCTTTTTTAAATGAATCTTGGCCATTACCAGGAGAACTGGAAGTTAAAACTATAATTGTGACATATCATTAGCCTTTTCCTTCATGAACTTATTTACCTCACTTTTTGGTTCCATAATTTCCAGTACCATTGTGAGGGTTCAATCATGTATTCATTCACTCATTTTTGCATTCTTTCAACTCAGCAGTATGTTAGGTGCTGGGGACATAGCAATTAGCAAATCAGATGTCTCGCCAACAGTTTAGCAAGGTACACAAACAATAACCAAGTAAACACATAAACATATTTTCAAGTTTATTGTTACTGCTATGAAGGGAAAAAAATAGATGCTTTCAGGCAATCTATCAGAGAAACCAAACCTAGTCTGGAGAGGAAGAGCAGAAAAAGCTTCCCTAAGGATTTAACACTTCAGCTAAAATATGAAGAATACCTAGGACTTAGCCAGGCAGAGAGAGCTTTGGCAGAAAGACAACAATAGGGCTTCTAGGTACAGGGGGTAGCAAATAGGAAGACTCAGGCTAGAAAGAACTTGTACAGTTCAAGGAAATGAAAGCCAATGTGTTTGGAATAGAGTAAACCTTGGGAATGGGACTGCAGGTAACTTTGGAAATGTAGGCTGGAGCAATGTCACATAGAAATTTGCAGGCTGAGGTTAGGAATTGGATTTTATTCGAACTGCTTTGTGGAAAAGAATGTATTAGGGAGGCAAGAATGAAAATGGGGAGACCAGTTAGGAGGCTACTGCAATAGCCCAGGCAAGGCATTATTCTACATGTTATTCTAAGTAAAATTTATTGTTGATTTGTTTATAATGAGAAAAAAATACATGCTCTAAGCAGGAAGCTTTAACAATACAGAAAAGCTCTTTAAAAATAAAGCAAAGGGCCGGCCGAGTGGCGCATTGGTTAAGCGCTGGTTTTGGGATGCCAGCGGCCCCGGTTCGGATCCCACATGAGGGCTAGTGACACTGCCCTCTATAGCTAACAATAGCTCCACCTGGAGCTGGGCTGTGAGAGCCCCGGTGATTGTGGGCTGCAGCCCCTGCTGCAGTGGGCTGCCATAGGCTACAGTGAGTGGCCCGCAGCCAGTGTGAGCAGCTGGCAGCCAAGCGTGAGCTGCCAATAGCCGCGTTGAGCGACATCCAGAGGCCAGCGACCGATCTGCCTCCTCCGGGAAGAGCGCAATGACGATACCAACAGTGAAGCAACATCCTCCGCAACTAAACTGAAGAACAAAAAGACAGCAACTTGTCTGTTCCCCTTCCCCGATTCCCCAACGCTGTTCCCCTCCGCCAATTCCCCAATAAAATCTTAAAAAAAAATAAAATAAAGCAAAGCTAAAAATCAGTAATAATCCAAGAAACCATAAATACTCTTACCATTTTCAGTGCATCTTTCCAACCTTTTTTTCCAATGCATAATACAGATATTATTTTTCCCCAAATGGGATGATATTGCACCTATTGGTTTTATAACCTATTTTATTTTCATTTCTAAGTGTATTTTTGAATGATCTTTCTTGTTTCTGGGAAGTTTTATTTTATTGCATTGTGATAAAATAATGTGATAAATGATCCATGTGTATATTTAAGAATGAGTTTCTGTAATTATTGGGCACAGAATTCTATATCTGTCAATTCAGTTTCTTTTAAATTGTTGTTCAAGTCTTCTACATTCTTGTTAATTTTTGATCTGCTTTCTCTATCAACATGCAGAGGTGTATTAAATTTTACCACTGATGATAGATTTATTGGTATCCCTTTGTAATGCTGTAAATTTCACTTCATATCATTTGAGGTAATACATTTGGGTGCAGACAAATTAAGAATTGCTATATCTTTCTGGTGGGTTATTCCTTTTATCAACATGCTGTCACACAATTTATCCCTAATAATATTTGTTGCTTTAACTTGTCATTGACTTAACATTAACATAGCTACATCTACTTCAGTTAGTATTTGCCTGGCATATATTTTTCCATCATTTCCTATGCCCTTATGTTTTACATATGATTTTTATGAACAGAAATTAGCCAAATTTAGGTTTTTTGTTTGTTTGTTTGTTTGTTTGTTTGTTTGAGGGCAGTGTCACTGGCCCTCGTCTGTGGGGCCTGAACGGGGCCTCTGACTTCCCAAGCCAGTGCTTAACCACTGTGCCACTTGCGGGCCCTAAATTTGGGGTTTTTCAATGCAACCAAGATTCTATCTTTATATTCACAAGTTTTAGTCCAGTCACATTTATTGTGATTAATGATATATTTGGATTTATTTATACGACTTTATTATTGGATTTTTCTTTTATTCTGCCGTTTTCTATGCTTTCCCCCTCCTTTCTTGCCTTTTTTTTCCATTAGTCAACTCTTTAATTCTTTTTTTTCCCTACTAGTTTGGAAGTTATACATTATGTTTCTGAGGGGCTTGGGGATTTTATTTTATTTATTTATTTATTTTTTACTTAAAATGTCTAAAGTGTTTCATTAGTTCTATTCTCCCTTAAAAACAATTCAAGGACTTAGAAAGTTTTAACCAAACCATTCCTCTCCAACTTTGTTTTTATACTCCTAAATTATTCATCATCCTCATTATGGGTTTTTTTTGTTTTTTTTTTTGTTTTTTTACAACCAATGCTTATTTATATCTACCCACATATTGACTAATATCTTTGCTCACCATTCTTTTTTCCACATCAGTGCTTCTTTGTTGAAGTATACATTCTTTAGTATTGTTTTTTTCAGCAAGGGTTTGTGAGTTCTTCATTCTCTCAGTTCATTTCTGGAGATATTTCTATTGCTCTCACTCTTGAATAATAATTCAGCTGGGTTTAGAAATCTAGTTTGATAGATATTTTCCCTCAGAACTATGAAGATATTATTTACCTGTGTTCTGGCCTATATTTTGTAATTTAAATCTGCTGTCTATCTCATTGTTGTTCCTTTGAAGGTAATCTGTTCTCTCTCTGGTAGTTTTAAGGATTTTTCTCTTTGTTTTTGGTGTTCTGCAATTTGACTATAATATGTCTGGATGTAGATTTAATGTTATTTATTTTAGCTGGCATTTGTGCTTTTAAATCTTTCATCAATCCTGGAAAATTCTCAGCCATTATGTCCTTGAATATTGCCTTTCTCCCATTTTCTCTATTTTCCTTCTGGAACTCCTCTTAGATTAAGGTCGGACCTTTCATTCTATCCTCCATGTCTTTTAGCCTGTAATATTTTCCATCCCTATTTGTTCTAAAATCTGGGTGAGGGCCAGCCGAGTGGCACATTGGTTAAGAGCTGGCTTGGGACACCAGCACCCCCGTTCGGATCCTACATATGAGGAACAGTGACACTGCCCTCTACAGCTAAGATGGTGAACAACAGCTCCACCTGGAACTGAGCTACTGTTGAGTACCAGGGACAGCATAGCTGCAACCCCTGCTGCAGTGGGCTGCCATAGGCTACAGTGAGTGGCCGGCAGCCAGTGTGAGTGGCCAGCAGCCGGTGTGAGCTGCCAAGAGCCTCTATGAGCGGCCGTCCAGAGGCTGGCAACCCATCTGTCTCACCCGGGAAGAGCACAATGATGGTACCAACATGGGCCAGTGAAGCAATATCCTCCACAACTAGACTGAAGAACAAAAGAACAGCAACTTGTCTGTTACCTTTCCCCAGTTCCCCAATGCTGTTCCCCGCCCCCAATTCCCCAATAAAATCTTTTAAAAAATAAAAGTAAAAAAAAAATAAATAAATAAAAACTGGGTAATTTTCTCAAATCTATCCCCCAGCTCAATGATTCTCAGTATTCTAATCTGGCTGGTGATTGTGCCACTGATTCTCACTCATGGTAGATAATTTCTTCTTGTAGTTTTCTTTAATTGCAATATCTTTTTAAATGGAGCTTTAAAAATATTCTAGGAAAACTTGTGGTTTGTGTTGTGGGCGCATACCTGCAAAGCAATTTTACCGTTGTTTCTGCCAAGATCCTCAGTCACATTTCCCTGGGTGTGCAGGTAAATTCAAACCTGAAACCCATGTGAGTTCCAGGCCTCTGCTATAATTCTCAGAGGAACTTTATTCTTTTATCCAAGACCTAGACAGAGACAGATAAACTTCCCTGTTGTGCCCCAAATGCAAATATTTTTCTAGTCCAACCTTTTATGGAGAGTATAGCCCTTCTATGAACAGTTTTATATGGAACCCATGGGCCTAAGACCTCATCTCCTGTCCCTGTGTTCTTAAAAGTTAAAACTCCCTTCCCAGGGCAACCACAACTTCCAATCACAAGATTACAACTCAGACTTTCAGTTTCCTCTTCACTTTTGGCTTCTGGGAGTTTTATTTTTTGTGAGCTCAGTTATGCAATTAAAAGAATGTTTGTATATTTTATCTTTCATGTATAGAAGTCAGTATCAAAAGTGTTTTCAGTTAATGTAGTTGGCCACATTGCTAGAAACTTTGATTTCTTAACTTAGCAAAATATTTTGAATATCTTCCCATGTTAATATTCTTCAACATAATTACTGTAAATTGAATTTCCCAGAAATCAGACCGCAAGTCAGGCAAAAGTGTATTGGAATATGCTCTTGGGATCAACACCTGTGGGAGGAAAGAAATGAAATAAGATTGGATGAAGAGAGGCTGGGCTGTAATGCAGTCACAAGACCACAGCAGACCACACAGGGAGCTCTGAATCTGAAATAACTTCCCAGAATAGTCCTCGATTGGATCAAGGAGGATGGACCTTTAAAGTTTTTTTTTGTTTTTTTGTTTTTTTTTTAGAGGGCAGTGTCACTGGCGTCCCATATGCGGGAACCGAACCAGGTCCGCTGGTGTCCCAAGCCAGATCCCAACCACTGCACCACTCGGCCGGCCCAAGGCTGAACCTTTATACCCCAGCATTGACTGGATATTGAATGCAAACTGCACCTTGCGAGGGGATGTAACCCTTGGGATAGGTCACTCTCTTCAGCTGAGAGCAGTTCCCAGAGAAGGCTGGCAGCTGAGGGCTGTCTGCCAGCAGCTCTCCCAGAAGCTGGAGGACTAAGTCCTTCTGTCTTAAAGCAAGATCTGGATGCACATAATAGTGTCCACTGCAATACTGTTTAAAGGTTTCAGAGCATCGAATCATATGTATATAATAATTTACTGACTCAAAATATCCAATAATAATGCATTGGCTATTTCTAATTTTTTCTATATTCATGGTACTGATATGAACATTATTGTACATTCTCTTTGTCCACATCTCATATTTCCCTTAGATAGAATTCCTAGAAGTGAAGTTGCTAGATACACACATTTTTTAATATTTTGATAAATGTAGCCAACATGCTTATCAAAAAGTTTGTACTAGTGTACATTTCCCCAACAGTATATTATACCATTTCTCTACATTCTAAGAAATCCCAAATATCATCATCACTATTCATCATTTCCAATTTAATAAGGAAAACTAGCATCATATCATTTTTACAAATCCCCGTTGTCTTTGACATTCTTTTGTGTTGGTTTCAGCCTATCTATAGTGATGCTATCAGGAATGCCTGAGGCACTCACCTGAGCTATACTACCTTTGGCAAGCCCACATAGACATTTCTCCAACTGGACTCAATGTTGTGACTGGAAGAGCCCTTGAGTTTCTTATTATGATTGCAAGATACACCTCAGCAACAACCATCAGGGGACTTTGAAAAAACACGGTCTATTACCCACAGGTTCTGGATGGTATGTGACATGCCACGGCCACACAGAGAAGTGCCAGGTAAAAGAGAGTTTGTGTGGATCTGAGGTTCTGCCTTTATTAGGGTTGAGGGTGAGGTGCCTAGGGTATCTTAGGTCCACTCTTCATTGGTGAATTTAAAACGTAAGAACAAGAACTAAAGCGTGGGAAGGGAAAAGCAAGCGCCAGTTATCTAGGTCACCCAGTATTTTCTAAAAGGGGAACTTCTTGGGTGTAATGGCCTGGCTCATAGCTTGTATAGCTGGTAATGTGATTATTTGAAATGGATGTCTTTGAAATGGATGCCTTGGAAATCCAGAGCTTCATGTCGTGCACTTACACTACAATCGAAAAAGCTAACTGTCAGGCACTTACACTACAGACACACACTGGTGAGGTTGAACCATTTTTCATACATTTGTTGGCCTTCGTGTTGTTGAGGACTTTTTGCTTTGGATCATTTTTCTACTAGAATATTTAACATTTTCTTATTGACTTTCAAAGCTTATAGAAATATGAATATCAAATTTCACTATCTGTAATATATTTTACAAATATTTCCCCTAGGATGTTCTTTTCCTTTTATTTGGTTGTCAGTAAAGTCATGATGCATTTTTGCAACGAAAAACATAGAAAAAATATGTCATGACTTTTCCGACAACTCAATAATTTGTTTATAGTTGTTTTTTAATGTTATATGTTTATTCATTCAGATATAAGGAAACAACCAAAACTGCTCTACCTCTATTTTTCAAGAGATTCTCCCCTCTCTTTTCAAGAGTCTCTGTGTACAAGTACCTTCAGCCATAAGGACTCACAATAGGCAGTCTATTTTAGATTAATGGTTATCTTCAAAGTTTTGTCATTTCTTCCATCACTAAGTATACAGTAAGCACATCCTCTATTGCTTCAGCCACCCTTCAATTCTGGAAAATTATTTATAGTATTTTTAATAGGAAGTTTTTATTTTTGTAGGGTATATTCATAGATATATTATCCACTTATTTTTATATTGGTGGTTTTAAGGTTCCATCTTCTACTTTTAACTGTATCCATCTGGAATTTATTTTAGAACAATTAATTTTTAGCCTCCTAATGCTAGACTTGAGCATTATAAAATATATTTAAAACATACTGTCACACTGTGGCTAATCCCATTTAATTTTACCATGAAATCACCCATAAATCATGCTGTTAAAAGAGCAGTTGATGATTTGTAATATAAAGTACAGAATTTGAGAGTAATGCACTTTTAGTCAACTCTTCTGACAAGATAATTTTTAAATGTTTCTATTTGACTTTAAAATACATTTCATATAAATACACACACACACACACACACATCAACTTATACTAGTACAAATTTAAGAAGCCTAATTATGATCATCTAACTACAAAGGTACTGGTAAAGTGACCTGTTTTCTTCATCCTCCAAATCTAATTGTTTTGTTTATTTCTTAATTCATGCAGGAAAGGACTGTATCACCTTTCAACATATGCAGTGTTTTTGTTCAAATAGATTGTCTGAATATTCCCACATTAAGGAATGGGGGGTGGGATTGAATAAATGGGTAGAAACGGTGAAATTAATTTTTTGTTTATAGCCTTTACCTTGTGGATAACTCAACACAGGGAAAGGCAAGGTGAAGATTAACACAGAATCTTAATGCATATAAGAAAAAGAAACCCTCCACAAACTGACCAATTACTAATACGCACACCCCTGGACGCCAATTAGAAGAGGCACTAAACTAAATTTTGGCCTCAGCTTGCTCCCTCGTGCTCAGATGCCTTTGGCCTTACACAACTTCAGGCAGTGCTCTGCATCCTATATGTATATTTTTTTTCTTTAAAATCTTTGCTGCTTTAAAAGTTATTTGAGGAATCTGAATAAATTCTGTAGTTTAGTTAATAGTATTGTACCAATATTAATTTCTCAGTTTTGATCATTGTACTATGGTTCTATAAGATATTAACATTAAGGGAAGGTGGGTAAATTATGAGGGAACTTTGTGTACAATTTTGCCCCTTCTTGTGAGTCTAAAACTGTTTCAAAATAAAAAGTTTGTTTAAAAAAGTCAGTAGAGGGCCGGCCGAATGGCGCACTGGTTAAGAGCTGGCTTGGGATGCCAGCGGCCCCCGTTTGGATCCCACATATGAGGGCCAGGGACACTGCCCCCCACAGCTAACAACAGCTCCACTTGGAGTTGGGCTGCGTGAGCCCCAGTGACTGTGTAGGCTGCAGCCCCTGCTGCAGTGGGCTGCCATAGGCTACAGTGAGTGGTCGGCAGCCAGTGTGAGCGGCTGGTAGCCAGCGTGAGCAGCCAACAGCCACGTTGAGCGGCCATCCAAAGGCCAGCAACCGATTTGCCTCACCGGGGAAGAGCACAATGACGATACCAACATGGGCCAGTGAAGCAACATCCTCCGCAACTAGACTGAAGAACCAAAGGACAGCAACTTGTCTGTTCCCCTTCCCTGGTTCCCCAACATTGTTCCCTTACCCCAATTCCCCAATAAAAAATCTAAAAAAAAAAAAGTTAGTAGAGAAGAAAGTCAGCTATAGGATTCTTATCATAGCATCACTATTCTGTTTTCCTTTGCAGCTTGGAACTTTTTGTTTTTTGCCATCCTCAACTATGGCATGTTTCAAATTTGCTGCATATATTTCACCAAGGAGTGAATCTGTTTGTGGATGACAGCTGGTTTTGTTTACCAAATACAACTTGTTCAACATAAAGACATAAAGAAACAATGAACTCATTCTCAATTCCAATAAGGTTGATTAATGAACTTCTATGCTAGACACTGTGGAAATGGATTACGGAAATATACAGCCAAAAACAATCTACAGTTTAGTTTGAAAAAACATGAGTAGCACATAATATAAAAGCAAATAAACAAGACAATGTGTAAGTGTTAAGTTGTGTACATACTGCAAAACATTAATGAACATAATGGATGGAATAAGGACCACCGAAAATCATCTTCTTCATAAAAGTAATGAAAGAACTAACAAGAACTCTTAAGAATTAACTTTCTAAGAACTCTGGAAAGTAACCAAAATCTTGCAACAACCTAGGGAGTGTTTAATCAAGAAAAATGGCTGAATCTATATAAAAAGATTTGTGGCATTTTAATTTACCCCATTTTCACCTCTACCTTCTCCCCAGCTCCTCAGTATCTTTGAAAACCAATGGGACACAATCTTGGTGAAAACAACCATCCTGGAAACTATTGCAGGGAGCAAAATGAGGTTGGAGCTCATGATAATTAATTTTATGTGTCAACTTGACTTGATCTGGGAGTGACCAGATATTTGGTTAAGCATTATTTCTGGGTGTCTGTGAAGGTTTTTTTTGAATGAAATTAGCATTTAAATCTGTGGATTCAGGTTTGCTCTCCCCAGTGAGGATGGGCATTATCCAATCTGTTGAGGGCCTAAATAGAACAAGGTGAAGGAAGGAAGAATTTGGCCTTTCCTGCCTGATTGCATAAACTAGGACATTGATCTCTTGTTCTTGGTCCTCGTGGTTCTCAAGCCTCAGACTCAAATTGAATTGCACCAATGGCTCTCCTGGGTCTCTAGCTTGCAGATGGCAGTTAATGGGACTTCTCAGCCTCAATAATTGCATGAGTTTCTTATAAGAAATTCCTCTCTCTCTCTCTCTCTCTCTCTCTCTCTCTCTCTCTCTCTCTCTCTCTCTCTCTCTCTCAATATATGATATATTGATATATCATATTGTTTTTTTTCTCTAGAGAGCCCTAACTAATACAGAGCTCCTTCAAAATTCATGCCCAGCATTACTCTTATACCGAAACAAGAAAAAGCCATCACAACAAAACAAACTACAGACCGATATAGATGCAAAGATCCTCCGCAAAATATTAACAAACTAAATCCAGCAACACATAAAAAGGATAGTATACCATGATCAAGTAGTATTAATCCCAGGAATGGAAGGTTGAATCAACATATGAAAATCAATCGATGTAACACAGAATATTAATAAAATAAAGGACAAAAACCACACTATCATCTAAATATATGCAGAAAAAGCATTCACATAATGAAATACCCTTCATCACAAAAACACTCAACAAACTAGGAATAGAAGGAAATGTTCTCACCCTAATAAAGGGCATCTATGAAAAATGCACAGCTAACATACTTAATGGTGAAAGGCAGAATGCTTTCTCCCTAAGATCAAGAACAAGACAAGGAGGTCTATTCTTATCACTTCTACTCAACATTTTACTGGAGGTTCTAGCCAAGGCAATAAGGTAAGAAAAAGAAATAAACATTATCCAGATTAGAAAGAAATAAATAAAACTAAATTTACCAGCAGGTAACATGATCTTGTATATAGAAAAATATCTACAGATTTTTTTTTTGAGGGCAGTGTCACTGGCCCTCACATGTGGGACCCAAACCGGGGTTGCTGGCTTCCCAAGCCAGTGCTCAACCACTGTGCCACTTGGCCGGCCCCTGTACAGATTTTTGTATGTAGGAAAACCCAAATAATCCTTCAAAATACCTGTTACATACTTAAATAAATGATTTTATCAAAACTGCAGGAAACAAAATCAACATACAGAAATCACTTTTATTTCTATACACTTGCAATGAACAATCTGAAAATGAATTTTAAAAAATTCCATTTACAATGGCATCAATAATAGTAAAATACTTAGGAATATATTTTTAAATGAACTGCAAGACTTGCGCAAGAGAAACTACAAAATGTTGAAAGGAATTAAAGAAGACCTAAATAAGTGGATATTCCACAGTGGTGGACTGGAAGACTTACCATTGTTAAAATGGTAATATTCTCCCAAATTAATCCATGAGTTCAATGCAAGACTTCTCAAAATCCAAGGTGATTTCAAAATGATTCTAAAATTTATGCGACATGCAAGGGAACCAAGAATAACCCAAAAAATCTTGAAGAAGAACAACAAAGTTGGAGAACTCACACATCCCAATTTCAAAACTTACTACAAAGGTACCATAATCAAGATGTTCAGAATAGGCACATCCACAGAGATAGAAGTAGATTTGTGGTTGCCTATGTCTGAGGAAAAAGGAATATAGAGGAATATAGAGGAATGGGATCCACAAGGAGAATTTTGTGGGGGAGATAACATATTCTAGAAATAGAAAGTGTTGGTAGCTTGTGGTTCAATATTATGAAGTTTTAATATTATGTACTGCTGTGACATCTGAAATGAGGGGAAGATGTGGCTCTAATAGCCTAACTGTAAGCCATCATCTCCAATCTACTCCTGTGGATAAGATCCCCTAGCCAAACAACCCTCCTTATTATAGGGCCCAGGCACAGTTCTTGCTTATTCTTGAGTAAAAGATTTCCGTTTCCTGCCAGTCTGTGAAATTATTCCAACAAACCAATCACATCCTCCTGTGGGAACCAAGGATCACTCCACCTTCCTGATACTATAAATCCTGACTCCCACAGTCCCTGCTTATTCACTCTGCTCCCAAGTACAGCTGTTATGTGGCCCTGTATGGCATGCTTCTGTCAATCTCATCTGTCCAGTGTCAGCCGTCTTGTGATTGGCCATACCCATAGCCCTAGTGTGGGACTCCCTCTCTCACGAGTGGTGTGAAGAGAAGGTAATCAAAATATGATTATAGGAGAGATTCCAGATGGCACATTAGGTAAATGCTGCGCCTGCTGAATCCTGGGATCACACCAAAATTGCAAGTAAGTTATAGAACAACCAACCTTAAGAATCATCTGAATACTAGCTGAACAGAACAGCTATAACTAAGAATATAAAGAAAAAGCCACATCGAGACTGGTAGGAGGGGCAGTGATGCGAAATGGGCTGACCCTAAACCCACAGAGAAGCTGAACATTGAGAGGGTCACCTCAGTGGCAGAGGTTCACCCTGAGGAAGGGAGGGCCCCCCCCCAGCCCCATGTCGGGATTCCCAGCTGGGCTGGTAAAAGGAGTTCCCACAGCATCTGGCAGTGAAAATCAGTGAAGACTCTGTCTGCCCTTCCTGGTGGGGTGGAGGGTCGCTGGAAGCCCAGATTCCCTCTTGTAGAGCTGGCACACAGCCTCACTCACTGGTGGGCACTCACCTGGTCTCTGGCATAGGGAGTAGCAGCTTGGCAGGCCCAGGGACATGTGGGAAAGAACTGAACTGAGTGCCTTTTGCTTGGGAAATGAAAGTACAGGAGCCATTGTTGACCCTATGTAGAGCCTGCACATATGTGGTTTATAGGGGGTGCCCTCTTTTCAGGATTAAACCCTCCCCCAAAGGTCCAAGTCTGGGACTGCATTGGTCTGGTGGAATCCGTACATGTGCACTGCCTTGGTGATGCCCTGGGTCCCTGCTCTCTGCACAGCTGGCTCTACATCACCCTGGAAACTCTTGACTGCTGGGCTGCTGACCCCAACCCCCATGTTTCAGATTAACATGGGTGGAGGGCCTGTGACTCCCAGGAAATGTTTGCTGGATGGCATTAAGCCAAGACATGTGCAGAATATAGATGGGAGGTTGTGTGGAAGGCCTGAGATGGGTGGATGCTGACCTTAGTGTTCTTGGGACATTTTTGTGGGGTGGTCCTGGGCCTAGCACCTGTGTGGAAGCTGAGACTGCTCTGAATTTATAGAAAGCACCAACCACACCCCTTAGCTCCCTGAACCCCACACTGCCCACCTAGAGCTGCATTGTCAGGGGCACTTTAGGCATCTGGGTGGCCGCCACCACCCCTACAACGCAGAGAGGAGGTTTTTAAATAGCAGTGGACATTCTACAGTGGCCTGGGGAGATTTTGGTGGTGGATAGTGACCCAAAAACTGCACCACAGCTACTCAGGGGCAGCTTTTGGGTATTTATGAGCTTGAGGTGGTGGCTGTCTGCAATGTTTTCAAGGTGTTGGGCAAGGTGGTCACAGGCTGGGCACTGGCATAAGAACTGAAACTGCATTAACATTGTAAAACCCACCAATCATGTCTCGTAACTCCCTTGAACTCCACCTTGCTCACCTAGTGCTGCACTGACAAGGGTACTCTCGACACTGGGTCAACCAGCCCGACATATGTACCTAAGGAGCCACTTTCAATGGCTGGACCTTACAGGCAGCTGGCTGGTGGCAATAGGCCTAGGGGGCCCTGGGTCTTTTGCTAAGCTGCCACAGGCCCACAACTGGTGGAAGCCAGCCTTAGATCATAGCGAGGCTGCCCCCACATACATCCAGGTCCTGCCCATGCAGCAGCCAACCACATATAGCTTTGAGACTCCTACCAGGTAGCTGCAGGCAGGCAAGGCTGAAATTTCCCTGCATGGAAGCCCCACCCAAGAGGCACCAGAAACAACACACCCAGAGGCCAGCCTCAGACCACACCAAATACTACTTAGTTAGCCTGACAAGTGGCACATCCAAAGGGGAGTCACAACAGTCACAGGAGCCTGCAGAGGCGAAGCCTTATATGAGGGGTCAGCCCCCACACAGCACCTCATACACTGTGGGTGCAGCCAGTCCTCACAGTTAGTCAACCTGGGAGTTAATGCAACCTACTGATGAACCAAAAACATTCAAGGCTCAACTACAACAGGAAAACACACACAACACACAAGGGACACTCCTGGAACACACGCACAGGAGATTAGGGGGATTTTGCAGTACAACTACAAAGGACACATACTACCAAAAGTCCACCCAGCAAAGACTGAGAAACACAGGCCATCTACATAATACATAGAAGCAAACACAGAGCAACAGCCAGAATGAACAAACATAAAAACAAATAAAATAACAGAGGAAACCTCCAGAAATTGAACTAAATGAAATGCAGGCAACCAACCTACCAGAGACAAAGTTTAAAACACTGATTATAAGAATGCTTAAGGAATTTAGAATTTAAACAAAGAGATAGCAAGCATAAAGTAGGACATAGAAACCATGAAAAAGAACAAGTCAGAAATAAAGAATACAGGGCCAGCCAAGTGGCTCAGTTGGTTAAGAGCTTACCAAAGAGTGTGAGTTCTGAGCAATAGGCCAGTGAGCTGCGCCACGAGCTGAGCTGTCACTGAGCCGCCAACAGATGGCAGGATGGCTCAGTTGGTGAGAGCACGTGCTCCTAACAACAAGGCTGCCAGTTTGAATGGTGGGCTATGGCTACCTGCAACTAAAGAATGAACATGGCACCTTGAGCTGAGCTATCTCCCAGGTGGCAAAGGGGATAGAGGACGTGATGTTAACAATGAGGCTGCTGGCTCGACTCCCACATGGGATGTTGGCTATGCCCACCCTCAACTAATTGAACACAGCACCTTGAGCTGAACAGTGGGACTGGGCTTGGAGCTGAGCTTGCTGTGCCCTCCACAACTAAGATTGAAAGACAACAACTTGGCTTTTCCCCTTCCCCAATTGCCCAACATGGTTCCCCTCCCCCAAAGCCCCAACACTGTTCCCCTCCTCAAATTCCCTAATAAAATCTTAAAAAATATAAAAATAAATAATTAATTAATATAATTTAATTAAGATTTTAAAAGAAATAAAGAATACAATAACCAAAATGAAGAACATACTACAAGGAATCACCAGCAGATTAGATGGAGCAGAGGATTTATAAGATAAAGTAGCAGAATTCACACAATTGGAGCAACAACAACAACAACAAAAATAATGAAAAACAATGAAGATTGCATAAGCAAACTGTGAGACAACATACATATCATAGCAGTACCAGAAGAAGAGAGGGAACGAGGGATTGGGAACCTGTTTGAAGAAATGACTGAAAACTTCCCGAACCTGGCAAAGGAAATAGACGTACAAGCCCAGGAAGCGCAGAGTTCCAAACAAGATAGGTTCAAACAGGCCTATACCAAGACATATCAAAATTAAAATTGCAAAGGTTAAAAACAAATAGGAAATCCAAACAGCACCAAAAGAAAGATGACTTGTTACTTACACTGGAGCTGACATAAGACCATCAGCTGATTTCTCCACAGAAACTTTGGAGGCCAGAAGGGAGTGGCAGGAAATATTCAAAGTGATGAAAAACAAGGGACTACAACTGAGACTTCTCTACCCAGCAAGGCTATCATTTAAAATTGAAGGAGAGATAAAGAGCTTCCCAGACAAGAAAAAGCTAAAGGAGGGCCGGCTAAGTGGTGCGTTGGTTAAGAGTTGGCTTGGGACACCAGCTCTGAGCAGCAGGGCCCCGGTTTGATTCCCACATATGAGGTCCAGTGATGCTGCACCCTCTACAGCTAAGATGGTGAACAACAGCTTGATCTAGAGCTGCGCTGCTGTGAGGTGCTGGCTACGGCGTAGGCTGCAGTGGGGCTGGCTGGTAGCTGGCGTGCACTTTTGTGAGCTGCTGTGAGCCGCCATGAGTGGCCATCCAATGGCTGGCGACCAATCTGCCTCACGCAGGAAGAGCACAATGATAATACCAACATGGGCCAGTGAAGCGATGTCCTCCACAACTAGACTGAAGAAAAAAAGGACAGCAATTTGTCTGTTCCCCTTCCCCAATTCCCCAATGCTGTTCCTCTCCCTCAATTCCCCAATAAAATCATTTTTTTAAAAGATTTTATTAGGGAATTGTGTGAGGGAAACAGTGTTGGGGAATTGTGGGAGGGGTCCAGCCAAGTTGTTGTTCTTCAATCTTCATTGTGGAGCATGCCAGGTGCCATCTAGCTTCCCGTTGGCAGCTCGTGGTATCTAAGCTCAAGATGCTGTGTTCTGTCTTAACCACCATCCCATGCAGGAGTCGAACCAGCAGCCTTGTTGTTAAGAGTGCACACCTTATCCACTGTGTCATCCAGACAGCCCAGCTGAAGATGCCGAGTTCAATCTTTAGTTGTGGATGGGAGTAGCCCACCATCGAACAGACAATCTTGTTGTTACACCAGCTGATCGATCCTGCCACCTGTTGGCAGCTCAGCGACAGCTCAGTTAGGGTGCAGCGTTCACTGGCTCATGTGGGAATCAAACCGGTGGCCATGTTGCTCAGAGCACGCACTCTAACCCAACTCTTAATCAACTAAGCCACTGGTCCAGCCCTAAAAACTTTTTTTTTAAAAAGAAAAAGCTAAAGGAATCCATTGCCATAAAACCAGTATTACAAGAAAAGTCAAAAGGACTTCTTTCAGCAGAAGAAAGAAGAAAACAAACAAAGACAAAAAATATGAATTATAAAATGGCAATAACCATGTACTTATCAATAGTCACTTTAAATGTAAATGGATTAAATGTTCCAATCAAAAGACATTGGAATAGAGAAAGCTAAAAGATTTCATTAATACCAATCCAGTATTACAGAAAATGCTGAAAGATCTTCTTTAAGCAGAAAAAAGGAGAAAACAATTAAAGTAACAAAGACCAATAATATGAATAATAAAGTGGTAATAATTATGTACCTATCAATAATTACTTTAAATGTAAATGGATTAAATGCTTTAATCAAAAGACATAGGGTAGCTGAGTGGATAAGAAAACAAGACCCATGAATATGCTGTCAACAAGAGACCCACCTCAGATTGAAAGACACACACAGACTGTAAGTAAAGAAATGGACTGTGTTGTACACCTGAAACTATTTTTTAATGTGTATTTCACAATAAAAGAATTAAAAAAAAAAGAAATGCAAAAAGTTTTTCACACAAATGGAAACAAGATAAAAGCTGAAGTGGGCCAGCCGAGTGGCTCATTGGTTAAGAGCTGTCTTGGTACGCCAGCGGCCCAGATTCAGATTCTGCATATGAGGGCCAGTGACACTGCCCTCTACAGCTAACAACAGCTCCACTTGGAGCTGGGCTGTGTGAGCCCCAGTGATGGTGTAGGCTGCAGCCCCTGCTGCAAGGGTCTGCCATAGGCTACAGTGAGTGGCCGGCAGCCAGTGTGAGTGGCTGGCAGCCAGCGTGAGCTGCCAATAGCCTTGGTGAGCGACCATCCAGAGGCCAGCAACCGATTTGCCTCATCCATGAGAGCTCAATGGCGATACCAACATGGGCCAATGAAGCAACGTCCTCCACAACTAGACTGAAGAACAAAAGGACAGCAACTTGTCTGTTCCTCTTCCCCGATACCCCGATTCCCCAACGCTGTTCCCTTCCCCCAACTCCCCAATAAAATCTTTTTTTTTTGTTTTTTAAAAAGAAAAAAGCTGAGGTAGCAATACTTATATTGTACAAAGTACACTTTAAAATGAAGACTATAATAAAAGCCAAAAATGGAAACTACATAATAATAAAGTGACCAATCCAACAACAGGGCATCATTCTAATAAACATTATGCATCCAACATAGGAGCACCTAAATATATAAAACAAATATTGACAGACATAAAGGGAGAGATCCATAGTAACACAATCATAGTAGTGGACTTTAACACCCCACTGACACCAATAGGCAGATATCCCAGACAGAGAATCAACACAGAAACAGTAGCCTTAGATGACACATTAGCCCAGATGGATTTAATTGATAGTTTTAGAGTATTTTACCCCAAAGCAGCAGAATATACATTCTTTTCAAGTGCACATGGAAGATTTTCCAAGATAAACTACATGTTAGTCCACAAAACAAGTGTCACTAAATTTAAGAAGATTGAAATCATATTCAAGTGTATTCTTTGACCACAATGCTATGAAACTAGAAATCATTTACAAGAAAAAAACTGAAAAACACACAAAGAAATGGAAACTGAGCAACATGTTACTAAATAATGAATGGGTCAACAATGAGATCAAGGAAGAAATTAAAAGTTACCTTGAGACAAAAAATGAAAACTCAACGAACCAAAATCTATGGGACACAGTGAAAGGAGTCTTAAGAGGGAAATTCATAGTAATACAGGCCTAACTGAAGAAACAAGAAAAATCTCAAATCAACAGTTTATCTTTATACCTAAGGGAACTGGAAAAAAGAACAGCAAAATAAGCTCAAAGTGAGTACAAGGAAGGAAATAATAAAGATCAGAGTGGAAATAAATGAAATAGAGACAAAAAAAATCAGTGAATCCAACAGGTGGTTTATTGAAAAGATACAAAATTGACAAACCTTCAATAAGACTCATCAAGAAAAAAAGACAGAGGACCCAAATAAATAAAATCAGAAATGAAAGAGGAGAAATGACCACAGACACCTCAGAAATACAAAAAAAAAAAAATGTTAAGAAAATACTATGAGCAACTATATGCCAACAAATTAGACAATCTGGAAGAAATCAATAAATTCCCCAAAACATAATTTTCTAAGGCTGAATCCACAAGAAACAGAAAATATGAACAGACAAATTACTACCAACGAAATCGAACCAGTAATCAATAGCCTCCCGACAAACAAAATTCCTGAATCAGAGGGTTTCAAAGATGATTTTTACCATACATTTAGAAAAGAATTGACATCTATTCTCCTCAAACTATCCCAAGAAATCCTGGACGAGGGAAGGCTCCCAAACTCATTCTATGAAGCCACTATCACCCTGATCCCAAAGTCAGACAAAGATATTACATAAAAGGAAAACTATAGGCCAATATCCCTAATGAACATACATGCAAAAATCCTCAATGAAATATAAGCAAGCTGAATTCATCAACACGTTAAAAAGATCATACATCACAACTAAGTGGGATTCATTCCTGGTATGCAAGGTTGTATCAATATCCACAAAACAATTAACATGATACATAACACAAACAAAATGAAAAGTAAAAATCATATAGTCATATGAATAGATGCAGAAAAAGTAAAATCCAGGATCCATTTGTGATAAAATTTTGACAAAATCCAGCATGCATTTACGAAAAAAACTCTCAGCAAAGTGGGAATAGAGTGAACATATCTCATCATAATAAAGGCCATATATGACAAACCCACAGCTAACATCATACTCAATAGGGAAAAGCTGAAAACATTCCCCTTAAGATCAGGAACAAGACAAGGATGCCCACTTTCACTACTTTTATTCAACATAGTACTGAAAGTTCTAGCCACAGCAATTAGACAAGAAAACTAAATAAAAAGCATCCATTTATTTTTATTTTTTTTTGAGGGCAGTGTCACTGGCTCTCACATGTGGGACCGAACCGGGGCCGCTGGCTTCCGAAGCCAGCGCTTAACCTCCACGCCACCTGGCCGGCCCAAATAAATAAATAAAAAGCATCCAAATTGGGAAGGAGAAAGTAAAATTATTATTTGCAGATGACATGATACTATAAAGACAGAACCCCAAAGATTCCACTAAAAAAAACTATTATGACTAACAAATGAATTTAGTAAAGTGGCAGGATACAAAATTAATATTCAGAAATAAGTTGCATTTTTATACACCAACAACAAAGTATCACATTGAAGAGAGAAATTAAAGAAGATACAAATAAATGGAAACATATACCATGCTCACGGATAGGAAGAACTAATATAATTAAAATGTCTATACTACCAAAAGCAATATATAGATTCACTGCAACCCCTAGCAAAATGCCAATGACATTTTTCACAGAAATGAAATAATCCTAAAATTTATATAGAACCATAAAAGACCCTGAACAGCCACGGCAACCCTGAGATATAAGAACCAAGTGGGAGGTATCATGCTACCTGATATCAAATTATACTACAAGACTATAGTAATCAATACAGCATGGTACTGGCATAAAAACAGACACATAGATCAATAGAAAAGAACAGATAATCGAGAAATAAATCCATGCCTATATGGACATTTAATCTATGACAAAGAATGCAAGAATTTACATCGGAGTAAAGCCAGTCTATTTAATAAACACTGCAGGGAAATCTTGACAGATACATGCAAAAAAATGAAACTGGACCATTTATTTGCCGTATACAAGAATAAACTGAAAATTGATTAAAGACTTAAAAGTAAGACCCCAAACCATAAAATCACTAGAAGAGACCAGCTAAGTCTCTCGTTGGTTAAGAGTTGGCTTGGGAGTGCGAGCTCTGAGCAGCAGGGCCGCGGGTTCGGATCCTGGGCCAGTGACGCTGTGCCTTCTACAGCTAAGATGGTGAACAACAGCTCTACCTGGAGATGGGCTGCCGGGAGTCGCCGCAGAGGGTGTAGGCTGCAGTGGGGCTGCAATGGGCTGCCGTAAGCTACTGTGAGTGGCCAGCAGCCAGTGTGAGCAGCCGGCAGCTGGCGTGATCTACTGTGAGCTGCCAAGATTGGCCATCCAGAGGTCATTGACTGATCTGTCTAAGTCAGGAAGAGTGAAATGATCACAATACCAACATGGGCCAGTGAAGCGACGTCCTCCACAACTAGACTGAAGACAAAAAGGACAGCAACTTGTCTGTTCCCCTTCCCCGATTCCCCAATGCTGTTCGCTCTCCCAATTCCCTAATAAAACCCTTAAAAAAACAAACTCCTAGAGGAAAATATAGGAAGTAAATTCACAGACATTATCCTTAGTAATATTTTTACTGATACATCCCCTCAGGCAAGGGAAGCAAAAGAAAAAGTAAACAAATGGGACTACATCAAATAAAAATGTTTTTTCACAGCAAAGGAAATCATCAACAAAACAAAACAGCATCCTACTGAATTGGAGAAGATACTTGTCAAAGATACATCTGATAAGGTGTTAATATCCAAAAGTTACATTTATTTATAAAAAAAAAAACTCATACAACTCAACACCAAAAAAACCAAACAACTTAATTAAAAAATGGGCAGAGGGCATGAAGAGACACTTTTCTAAAGAAGACATACACATGGTTAATAGACATATGAAAAGATGCTCAATGTCACTGATCATTAGAAAATGCAAATAAAAACCACAATGAAATACCACCTCACCCTGTCAGAATGGGATCATCAATAAATCAACAAACAGCAAGTGTTGGCAAGGATGTAGAGAAAAGGGAACCCTTGTGTACTGTTGGTGGGATTGCAAATTTGTGCAGCAACGATGGAAAATGATATGGAAGTTCCTCCAAAAATTAAAAATAGAACTACCTTATGACCCAGCAATTCCATTCCTGGGTATTTTTTCAAAGAAATCTGAATCACAAATTCAAAAAAATATATGCACCCCTATGTTTACAGCAGCATTATTTACAATAGCCAAGATATGGAAATAAACAAAATGCCCATCAATAGATGATTTGATTTAGAAATTGTGGTACATTTATACAATGGAGTATTACTCTGCCATAGAAATGAATGAAATCTCACCATTTGCAACAAAATGGATGGCCCTAGAGAACATTATGCTAAGTGTAGTAAAAAACACTGAGAAAGACAAATACCATATGATCTCACTTATATGTAGAATCTAAAGAAGAGAATAAACAAGCAAACAAAACAGAAATAGATTCAGAGATATAGAGAAAAAATGGTTAATAGATAGGAGTGGGTTGCAGGACAGGGAAGAAGGTGAAGGGATTAGCAGGCACAAATTGTAGTCACCAAGTAGTCACAGGGATTTGAAATACAGTATGGGAAATATAATCAATAATGTTGTATAGATTATGTAGGGTGCCAGATAGGTACTGGACTAATTGGAGGGAATCACTTCATGGATTGTGTAGATACTTGACCACTGTGCTGTAGACCTGAAGCTGAAGTAGAATAATACTGAATAATACTGAACTATATAATATATAATAAGTATATAATATTCAATATAATAAATACATATATATTTAAATATATATATTGGGTTGTCATAAAAGTCATGATGCATTTTTGCAACAAAAACATAAAAACAATACGTTGTGACTTTTCCGACAACTCTCTCTCTCTCTCTCTCTCTCTCTCTCTCTCTATATATATATATATATATATATATATATATATATATATATATAGTCACAGGATGTAAAGTACAGTATAGAGAATATAGTCAATGGTATTATAACAGCTATATATGATGTCAGAGGGGTAGTAGACTGGGAGAGGCATTATTACTTTGTGAGGGTATAAATGTCTAATCATTATGCTGTTTGTACACCTAAAACTAAATTTTAAAATGTGAAAAAATATGATGTATATCTCTGTGCATATACTAAAAACCACTGAATTGTATGCTCTAAAAGGGTGAATTTTATGGTATATAAATTATAACTTGGGCCAGCCGAGTGGCGGGGTGGTTAAGCGCTGGCTTGGAAGCCAGCGGCCCCGGTTCGGTCCCACATATGAGGGCCAGTGACACTGCCCTCAAAAAAAATTATAACTCAGTTGAATCATCCTTTAAAAATAAACCAGGTGAGGGCCGACCACGCAGCACGTTGGTTAAGAGCTGGCTTGGGACATCAGTGGCCCCGGTTTGGATCCCACATATAAGAGCCAATGACACTGCCCTCTACAGCTAAGATGATGAACAACAGTTTGACCTGGAGCTGGGCTGCATGAGTCCGGGTGACAGTGTGGGCTGCAGCCCCTGCTGCAGTGGGCTGCCATAAGCTACAGTGCGTGGCCTGCAGCCAGCATGAGTGGCCGGCAGCTGAAGTGAGCAGCCAATAGCCGCCATGAGCGGCCGTCCAGAGGACGGAGACCGACCTGCCTCACCCAGGAAGAGCGCAATGATAATACCAACACGGGCCAGTGAAATGACTAGACTGAAGAACAAAAGGAGAGCAACTTGTCTTTTCCCCTTCCCCAATTCCCCAATAATAATCTTTAAACTAATTAAAAATAAAAATAAAATAAACCAGGTAAAAAATTTATGTGGTACAGATGATTAATTCTATAGGTTTTCAGAGGAATAGGAGATGAAGGAAAGCTTCCTATAGGAGATGGGCCTTGATCTGGCTTTTTGGGCACTCCAGGTAAGTGAAGGCCCAGAATGAGAAATGAATATGACAGATTTGAAGCACAATAAGGAAACTGATCTGAGTAAATTGGATGATTCCTTTAGGAATTAGCATAAAATAAATCTGGCTAGGGAGGTGGAAGAAAAATTAGAAAGGAGCTTTAAAGTCAGCAGAGAAGTTTAGTCTTGATGCATTAAATTCAGATTTTTATCAGGTAATTGACTTGATACAGAGAGGAGAGGCAATATATAATCGGGTAATTAAAGAGCATAGGCTCGCGAGTTAGAAAGACCCAGGGCTGAATTGTGGCATGAACTGTTTTCATCACAACTACTATACCTTTACTATTTTACAGCTTTGAAGTTAGTTAATACCTTTGAATCTTGATATGGCAAGGCATAACTGTCACTGCCTCTCATTTACTGTACTAGTATTCTGCTACTTACTGCTTGTTCTCAATAGTCATCTTCTTTTTTTTTTCAAGACCCTGGAAAAGCTTGCTAACCCAATCCTCAGTTACATTTAAAGTGCTTATAAAATTGTGCTATTTTGAAAAAGTTTGACTTGAACTGAGCTAAATTATAAAAATGAACTGAACTGGAATTTACTTTTCATTGGTTTTCTAGGATATAATGTAAGCAAACTGATATGTTGTTTCAAAGTACTGAGAAATTAACTTTGTGAAGACGTTAGCAAGTGTTTTAATGGCGTGGATGCCTGAGATAAGGCATAACAGTTGGAGCAAACAATATATTACCTAAAAAGCTTGAAAGGAAAAACTGAAAAGTGATTTGTCCACAGCGACTTTGAAAACTACTACATTTTCCTTGTAATCTAGAAGCCAGGAACATGTGTAGAGCCATGCACACACTCAGGAAAGATGGGAGAAAATCATAAGCTTCTACCTGTGCCTGAATTTGTGGTTCTGTGCAAACAGAAATTGCAGGGAGACACAGAGGTTTCAACAATCTGACTGAAATTTGAAGGTGTATCCAACATGCTCTCCAGAGCCCATTGGCAGAGACTAGCAGATTTTGGTTCTAGGCAATTACAAAAATTTCTACCTAATTGTTTGCTGTCCTCTAAATTGACTGATCAGACTTCACTGGCAACATGTGACAAAGAGTACAGAGCTTACTAAAGTACTTCAAAACATTCATTGAACAAGCAAAAAACAACAAAACCCAGCAACAAAACAAACCGTAGGAAGAGGGAACAACATAATTTCCAATGTTATCAAATAATTTTATTTTAACTATCTGGTATTTGACAAAAAAATTGTGAGACATATAAAAGAAAAAAAATAGTATGGCCATAACACAGGAATAAAGCAATAGAAACTCTCCATGAAGAAGAACCGACCTTGCAATTATTAGACATAGACTTTTTTTTATCAGGGCAGTATTACTGGCCCTCATATATGGGACCCAAACCGGGGCTGCTGGCTTTCCAAGCCAGCGCTTAAGCACCACGCCACTCGGCCAGCCCATAGACATAGACTTTTAATCAGCAATTATAAATATGTTCAATATCTAAAAAACTATAGGACAGGGCCGTCCGAGTGGTGCGGTGGTTAAGTGCTGGCTTGGGAAGCCAGCGGCCCCAGTTCGTGTCCTGCATGTGAGGGCCAGTGACACTGCACTCAAAAAAAACACAGACACACAAAAACAAACAAACAAACAAAAAACCCAAAACTATAGGACCTTACGAGAATAGTGTTTCATTAAACAAACAAGATAAAATGATAGATATTATAAAAGAAGAACCAAATGGAAATACTGGAGTTGAAAACTATAATAACCGAAATGAAAATTTCACTGGAGGTGCTCAACAGCCTATTTGAACAGAAGAATCAGTGAACATGATGATAGATTAGTTGAAATTATCAAGCCTGAGGAACAGCAAGGAAAAAGAATGAAGAAAAATGAATATAACCTCAGGGGCTTGTGGGATATGATGAAGTATACCAACATACATATACTGTGAGCCTCAGAAGGAAAAAAAATGAGCAAAGAAGGCAGAAAGAATATTTGAAGAAATATGACTGAAAACTTCCAAAGGCTGATGAAAAATATTACACATAAAAGAGATTCAATGGAATCAAAATAGCACAAACTAAGAGATGTACACTGATGGACATCATAATCAAAGTGTCAGAAGACAAATAATTTTGAAAGCAGCAAGAGAGAAGTGACTAAGAACACACAAAGAATCCTCAATAAGATTAGCAGCTGATTTGTCATCAGAAACCATGGAAGCCAGAAGGCTATAGGATGACATATTCAAAGTGCAAAAAAAAATAAAAATTAAAGGTCAATCAAGTAGCCTTTATCTGACAAAACTATTCTAAAAATGAGAGAGAGGCCGGTTCGGTCCCAAATGTGAGGGCCAGTGACAGTGCCCTCAAAAAAAAAAAAATGAGAGAGACATTAAGACCCTCACAAATAGACAAGAACTGAGAGTTCATCACTAGCAGAACTGTTCTCCAAGAATACTAAAGGGGTTTTTCAGGCTGAAATGAAAGGACACAAGATATTAACTTGAATCAAAATGAAGAAATAAAGAGCACTAGCAAAGGTAACTATATAGGAAAGCATAAAGACAGTACAAATGTATTTTTAAAGTAACAGATATGAATAAATATCTGACTTAAAAGACAGCTTCATAAATCAATAATTGTAAACCTATGTTGATGGACACTATATATAAAGATGTAATGTGTGACAGTAATATGGATAAAGAGTGATGGCTGAAGCAATATAGGAGCAGTTTTTTATACTATTGAAATTCCATTGGTTTTAATCTAAACTAGATTGTTACAAATTAGGAACCTAAATATATAAAACTGATTTTGAAAGACATAAAGACAGAGATGAACAGTAACACTATCATAGTAGGGTACTTCAACACCCCGTTGTCACCAATGGACAGATCCTCTAGACAGAAAATCAATATGGAAAGAGTGGCCTTAAATGACACTTTAGATCAGCTGGATTTCATCAATATTTTTAGAGCATTTCACCCTGAAACAACAGAATATACATTCTTCTCAAGTGCATATGAGATATTATCCAAAATAGACCACATGTTAGGCCACAAAACAAGTCTCAGTAAATTTAAGAATATTGAAATCATATCGAGCAGATATAAAGGAAAAAATGATGGTTGCTGGCTGGGAGCGGGTGGGGATGACAGAGAGGGGGAAGGTTTTGGACAGCGTAGGTGGGTGACTACAATATTGCTGCAGGGATATGGGGGGCAGTTCTGGGAATGTAATTGATAATGTTATGAATGCTTTGTGGAGTGTCAGACGGTCGCATGTCTTTTGGGAGACCACTCCAGGGATGGGGTAGAGGCTTGATCACTGCACTGTACACCTGAGCTGATGTATAATATTGAATGTAAACTGTGACTGAATGTATATATATATATATATATATATATATATATATATGGTCACGTGATGAGGAGTACAGTCTGGGAGTGGGGTCAGGGGAGTTGTAATATATATATATATATATATATATATATATATGGTCACGTGATGTGGAGTACAGTCTGGGAGTGGGGTCAGGGGAGTTGTAATAGACATGTATGATATGGGAGGGAGTAGGGCAGTGGATTGGGGAAGAGGGTTGTCACTTTGAGGGGTAAAAAGTATAACTATTGCACTGTTGTAAAAAATAAACGAAAAGGAAAGAAAAAAAAGAAAAAAAATAAGAACTCTTTTTTAATGGAAAATATAATCAATAATGTTGTCAAGATTATGTAGGGTGCCAGGTACACTGGATTTATCAGGGGGATCACTTCATAGGCTGTATAGATGCCTGACCGCTGTGCAATACACTCGACACTGAAAGCTGAAGCAGAATATTGAATGTGGAGTACATGAGATGTGGAGTACAGCATAAGGAATATAGGCAATGGTATTGTAACAACTATATATGATGTCAGAGGGATAGTAGCTTTGGGGGGGTTTATCACTTTGTGAGAAGTGTAAATGTTTAACTAGTATCTTGCTTTGCACACCTGAAACTAATTTAAAATAAAGAAGATCTCAAATAAAAAATCTCACCTTTCATTTAAAAAACAAGAAAAAAACAGGCCGGCCAAGTGGTGCAGTGATTAAGAGCTGGCTTGGGATGCCAGAGGCCCTGGTTCAGATCCCACATATTAAGGCCAGTGACACTGCCCTCAAAAAAGAAAACCAGAAAACAAAAAACAAAAAACAAGAAAAAAATATAGCAAACTAAATTCAAAGCAAATAGAAGAAAGGAAATAGTAAATACTAAAGAAGAAATAAAGAACATAAAGAATAGAAAAACAATAGAAAAAAATCAATGAAACCAAAACTTGATATTTTAAAAGATAAACAAAATTGACAAACCATAGCTAGGTTGACCAATGTAAAAAGAAAGAAGACTTGGGCTGGCTGAGTGGCGCATTGGTTGAGAGCTGGCTTGAGCATCCAGCAGCCCCGGTTCAGATGCCACATATGAGGGCCAGTGACACTGCCCTCTACAGCTAAGATGGTGAACAACAGCTCCACCTGGAGCTGGGAGGCTGAGAGTCCCCGGGACAGCATAGCTGTAGCTCCTGCTGCAATGGGCTGCCATAGGGTATAGCGAGTGGCCAGCAGCCAGCATGAGCGGTCAGCAGCTGGCGTGAGCTGCCAAGAGCTGCTGTGAGCGGCAGTCCAGAGGCCAATGACTGATCTGCCAAACCCGAGAAGAGCGCAATGATGATACCAACATGGGCCAGTGAAGCAATGTCCTCCACAATTAGACAGAAGAACAAAAGGACAGCAACTTGTCTGTTTCCCAAAGCTGTTTCCCTCCCCCAAATCCCCAATAAAATCTTTAAAAAAAAAAAAGAAATGAAAAAAGACTAAAATTACAAATATTGGAATGAATGTGGTGGCATTGCTAGCAATTTATATAGAAATAAAAAGTATTACAAGGGAATACTATAACAACTGTATGACATTAAATTTGATAACCTAGATAAAGTGGACAAATTCCTAGAAGTACACAAACTATTTAAACTGATTTAAAAGGAAATAGAGGGCCGCTGGAGTGGTGCGTTGGTTAGGAGCTGGCTGAGGACACCAACTCTGAGCAGCAAGGTCCCTGTTCGGATCCCACATGAGGGTCAGTGACACTGCCCTCAAAAAAAAAAAAAGATCATACACCACAATCAAGTAGGATTCTTTCCTGGTATGCAATGTTGGTTCAATATCTGCAAATCAATTAACATAATACATCACATTAACAACATGAAAAATAAAAATCATATGATCATATCAATAGATGCAGAAAAGGCATTTGACAAAATTCAGCAGTCATTAATGATAAAAACTCTTAGCAAAGTGGGAATAGTGGGATCATATCTCAACATAATAAAGGCCATATATGATAAGCCCACAGCAAACATCATACTCAATGGGGAAAGGCTGAAAGCTTTCCCCTTAAGATCAGGAACAAGACAAGGCTGCCCACTTTCACCACTTCTATTTAACATAGTTCTGGAAGTTCTAGCCACTGCAATCAGACAAGAAAATGAAATAAAAGGCATCCAAATTGGAAAAGAGAAAGTAAAATTGTCATTATATGCAGATGACATGATAACATATAGAGAATATACCAAAGACTCCACTAAAAAACTGCTAGAATTGATAAACGAATTTGAAAAGGTATCAGGATACAAAATTAATATTCAGAAATCAGTTGCATTTCTATACACCAATAATAAACTATCAGAAGAAGAAATCAGGAAATCAATCCCTTTCACAATTGCTTCAAAAACAATAAAATATCTAGGAATCAATTTAACTAAAGAAGTAAAAGACCTGTACTTAGAAAATTATGAGACACTGAAGAGGGAAATCAAAGAAGATATAAATAAATGGAAACATATACCATGCTCATGGATAAGAAGAATTAATATAGTTAAAATGTAAATACTACCTAAAGCAATATATAGATTCAATGCAATTCCAATCAAACTACCAAGGACATTTTTCTCAGAAATAGAACATAGAATCCTAAAATTTATATGCATCCACAAAAGACCCTGAATACCTACAGCAATGTTCAGAAATAAGAACAAAGTGAGAGGCATCACACTACCTGACATGAAAACATACTACAAAGCTACAGAAATCAAAACAGCATGGTACTGGCATAATAACAGACACATAGTCCAATGGAACAGAATAGAGAGCCCAGGAATAAACCCATCTATATACGGTCATTTAATCTATGATAATGGCAGCAAGAATTTACACTGGAGTAAAGATAGTCTATTTAATAAATGGTGCTGGGAAAATTGGACTGACGTGGGCAAAAAATTGAAAATGGACCACCTACTTACACCATATACGAGAAAAAACTCAAAATGGATTAAAGACTTAAATGTAATACCTGAAAACAAAAACACTCGTGAAACTCAACACCAAAAAAACAAACGACCCAATTAAAAAATGGGCAGAGGAAATGAAGAGGCATTTCTCTAAAAACGACAGACAGATGGCCAACAGGCATATGAAAAAATGTTCAACCTCACTAATCATCAGAGAAACGCAAATAAAAACCACAATGAGGTACCACGTCACTCCAGTCAGAATGGCTATCATCAACAAATCAACAAACAACAAGTTCTGGCGAGGGTGTGGAGAAAAGGGAACACTGGTGCACTGTTGGAGGGACTGCAGATTGGTGCAGCCATTATGGAAATCAGAATGGAGGTATCTCAAAAACTGGAAATGGAACTGCCGTATGACCCCACAATTCCACTCTTGGGTATCTACCCAGAGGATTCCAAGATGCTAATTCGAAAAAATACATGCACCCGTATGTTTATTGCAGCCCTATTTACAATAGCCAAGACTTGGAAACAACCGAAATGCCCATCGGTAGATGACTGGATTAAGAAACTGTTGTACATTTATACAAAGCAGTATTACTCTGCTATAAAGAAGAATGAAATTGTACCATTTGCAACGATATGGATGGACCTAGAGACTATTATGTTAAGTGAAATAAGTCAGTCGGAGAAAGAAAAATACCATATGATCTCACTTATATGAGGAATTTGAAAAACTGAATGAATGAGCAAAGGAAACAGAAACAGTCTCATAGATATAGAGGAAAACCAGGCTTGCTAGTTGGGAGGGGGATGGAGATGAGGGAGAAGGGGAAGGGATTAGTCTGCATAAATAGGTAACTACAGTATTGTCACAGGGATATGAAAGACAGTTCGGGGAATATAATAATGTAAAAATTTTGTGGGGTGTCAGATGGTCACATGTCTTGTTAGGGAGACCACTTTATGGATGGAGTAGAGGCTTGATCACTGCACTGTATACCTGAAATTGATGTTGTATAATATTGTCTGCCAACTGTAACTCAATGTATAGGTAGTCATGGGATGTGGATTATATAGTGGAAGGGAGTCAAAGGAATTGTAATAGATATGTATGATAAGGGGGGGAGGAGTGAGGGGGAGAATTTGGGGAAGGGAGTTGTCACTTTGAGGGGCAAAAAGTATAACTATTGCACTGTGTTGTACACCTGAAGCTAATTTTAAAAAAAAGAAGAATGCAATTGCCTTTTTTTGCAGACATGAACAACACTGTCCTAAAATTTATATGGACTTGCAAGAGACCCTAAATAACCAAAATTATCTTGAAAAAGAACAAAGTTGGAGGATTCACACTTCTGAATTTCAAAACGTACTACAAATTACAATAATCAAAATAGTATGGTACTAGCATAAGGATAGACATATAGATCAATGAAATAGAATTGAAAGGCAGATAGACACTTTTATAGTCTGAGTTCAATTGATTTTCAAAGAGGTGCCAAGATCATGCAATGGGGGGAAAAAAAGTCTCTTCAACAAATGATGCTCAGACCACTGGATATACACACTCAAAAGAATGAAACTGGACTCATATCATATACAAACATTAACTTGAAATAACTCAAGAGCTAAAATTATAAGCTTCTTTAAAAGAAAACCCAAAATAAAATCTTCATGAATTTTTCAATGGATTCTTATTATATATGACAAAAGCATAAACAACCATAGGAAATAATAAATAAATTCAACTTTAACAAAATTGAAACTTTGGGGCATCAAAAGACACTATAAAGGAAGTGGAAAGGTAACTCATAGAATGAAAGAAAAATATTTGTAAGGCATATATATATATATATATATATATATATATATATATTAAGAGTTTAGTATAAATACTATATAAAGAAGTCATACAACTTAACAACAAAAAAGACAAACAACCCAATTTTATTTTTTTTTGTTTTTTTTGTTTTTTCCTGAGGGCAGTGTCACTGGCCCTAATATGTGGGACCAAACCGGGGCCTCTGGCTTCCCAAGCCAGCCTGTTAACCACCGCACCACTCGGCCGGCCATAAAAAAAAAACAATTTTAAAATGGGCACAGAAGTTGAATAGACTTTTATCCAAACAAAATATACAAGTAGCCAAGAAGCACATGAAAAGATGCTCAAAATCATTAGTCATTAGGAAAATGCAAAGCAAAAACATAATGAGATACCACCTCACACCCACTAGGATGGCTATAATTTAATAAAAGAAAAAGAAAATAACAAGTGTTGGCAAGGATGTGGTGAAATTGGAACCCTTATGTATTGCTGGTGGGAATGCAAAATGGGGCAGCCATTGTGGAAACATTTTGGCAGTTCCTCAGAAAGTTAAACATAGAATTACCATATGGCCCAGCTATTCCACTCCTAGGGAAATTAAAACATATGTCCACACAAATACTTGTACACTATTGTTCATAGAAGCATTATTCATAATAGCAAAAATGTGGAAATAATCTAATTGCTCATCAAATGATGAATGAATAAACAAAATGGGATATATCCATGCAATGGAACATTATTCAGCCATCAGAAGGAATAAAGTATTGGTGCATACTACAACATGGATAAACATTTAAAACAAAAATGTTATATATTGTATGATTCCATTTATATGAAATATGCAGAACAGGCAAATCCATAGATATAGAAAGCAGATCAGTTGTTGCCAGGAGCTGGGGGAAAGTAGAATGAACAGTGATTGCTTAATGGGTATAGGTTCTTTTTTTTTTTTTTGGTCTGATGAAAATATTCTAGGATTAAGATATAGGTGATGGTTGCACAATATTGTGAATGTAATAAGAGCCATTGAATTGCACACTTACAATGGTTACAATGGTGAATTAAATTATATGTGATGTGATCTTTACTTCAATATAAAAAGGATATGTGGTACTGGCATGAGAATAGACATATATTATATAATAAATTGAGATAGAATTGAGAGTCTAGTAATAAGTCCATACATTTGAATTGGTCAATTGAATTTCCACAAGAGTACCAAGACCAATCAATGGCGAAAATAGTCGTTTCTAAAATAAGGTGTTTATCAAATTGCTACACATGAATGATGAAGGTCCAGAATTGAAGTCATTGGCACCAGGAAATAAAGAAGTTTCTCAGAATGTTGTCCTTGGACAAATGAGTTCAGAATCAGTTGGGGTGTTTATTAAAATGCCAATTGCTGGGCTTCATCTAGTGAATTAAACTATCTGGTAGGCTAGGGATCTAAATTTTAACTAGCTTCCTAGATCATTCAAATGCATACTGAAGTCTGAGAACAACTGATACAGAGGATGAGATCATTGGTTTTAGACCCAGAAGAACCTGGGTTCAAATGCTAGCTCAGCCAATTAGTAGTTTTACCTTCCCTTCTTAGGCTTTGCTGCCAAATCCCTACCTTCATCCACGTGTTCCTACTTCATTGACTTAGTGCTTACCATCAGAGTCCTGGGTTGGTTACCTTGTTATTTATATATATTGTAATAACCATAAGGTAAGTGAACAAACTCAGGTGAGAAATCTTAATACAAAACCTAAGTCCTTCCTTTCAGCTCTATCCCATCTCTTATTTCAACATCTCCAACAATGCCCTGCACCTAGGCTGGTGCCCCCATATCTCCTTTTCATTACATTATGAGTGGGCTCATCTTCCTGTTTGGATTGGGAGACGTGAAAACAGAAAGCTTCATAAAAGGGGCTTCAGTCTGACCTGGGCCTTGAAGAACTGGGCAGGATTTCCACATGCATACATGGGAAAAGAAAGAACATTCCAGAAGGAGGCAAGATCATTAATGTAAAGGTCTTTACCTTCTTTAAGGAGGTTGATACATGATTTGAACATGATGGGATCCATCAGGCCCGGGTTACTTTGCCATTGGTTTACTGGTTTCCCTCCAACTTTTAGATTGTGTTCATTTTTCTGACTGATCCGAGGGGCTTGCCTTCACTTACTTTATTGTTTGTCCCTCAGATTACTGCCTTTGTAGCAACCCAAACTCCTGTGTACAAACTCCAAGTGCAAACCTGTGATCCTTCCTGACATTTCCCTCCTAGCTGTCCCTTCCCAGTGCTAATAATCCCTTAAACCCCAGCACTAATGCCTCTCTATGTCTTCTGATAGTCACAGGACAGGTCACATCTATTTAGGGTAGGGGGACATGAAATCAGGAAAGGTTTCACAGGGGAAGCTGTGTTTATGCCAAGTTTTGAGGGATGGGGGCAGGAATTCCCCAAGATGGAGGGAAAAGGCATCTTAAACAGAGGTAACAATATGAATATATTTGTTCAAAAATATTAATTAAGTGTTCCATCTTCTCCCATCAATCAAGAATGCAACAAAATTTTGTAGAGCACCTACTAGGTTCTATGTTAGGCCCCTAGATACTTGTTCAGTCACTCAAATTTCCACTTACTAAGATGTGCCAATCACTTAACCAACCCATGTACTCCTAGATTATGGAAGCTTGTTCCAAGGACTACCTGTATGACTCACCTGAGTAGCACCTCATACCTTCTGTATCTTTGTTGTAGTGTTCCAGACTCTACTTAGATAATCCTTATCTTCAAAGTTGCGGGTTTAGCATGCAACTTTCTTCAGGACATCAGGCTCCTCACTCTCTCTACCAACCCACGGCCACTGCCAACTTCCTAGTTCCTACTCACCATCAGGTCTTTTTTTTATTGTGATAAAATTTATATAACATAAAATATTAACCATTTTTAAGTGTACAATTCGGTGACATTAATTATATTCACATTGTTGTGTAACAATTACTATAATCTATTTCTAAAATATTTTCACCATCTCAAACAGAAACTCTGCACCCATTAAACAATAACTCCTCATTTATCGTCCCCTTCCACAGTGCTAACCTCTAATCTACTTTCTGTCAGTATGAATTTGCCTATTACAGATATTGCATATAAGTGAAATCATACCATATTTGACCTTTTGTGTCTGGCTTGTTTCACTTGGCATGATGTCTTCAAGGTTCATTTATGTTGCAGCATGTGTCTGATCTCCACTCTGTATGAAAAGATGTCATTCCTTTGTATGGCTGTATAATATTTCGTTGTATGAATAAACCACAATTTGTTTATCCATTCATCCATCAATTGACATTTGATATGTTTCCACCTTTGGCTATTGTGAATAGTGCTGCTATGAACATTTGAGTATAAGCATTTGTTTGAGTCCCCAATTTCAATTCTTTGGGGTTATATACCTAGGAGTAGAAATGCTGAGTTATATGGTAATTTTATGTTTGTTTGTTTGTTAATTAAAGTTTATTGGGATGACAATGGTTAGTAAAGTTACATAGGTTTCAAGGGTTCAATTCTGTAATACATCATCTATATATCACATCATGTGTTCACCACCCAGAGTAATTTTATGTTTAACTGTTTGAGAAACTGCCAAACTCTTTTCTACAATAGCTGCACCATTTACATTCTCACCAGCAATGTACAAGAGTTCCAATTTCTCCACATCCCCACCAAAACATACCACAAACCATTAATAGCATCTATATTGAAAATATCTTTACATAAATAGTTGGCTCTCTTCATGCTGGCTTATTTGAAACTAAAGGATGTATCTTTAATTGTACACACTTCAACTATGAAATCTAATGTTAAGACACTGAAATGGATTTCAAATCGCAGTAGCAAATGAGCAGAAAATCTTTGAAAGAATTGGAGATGATTGAGGAAAGAGAAACTGGTGTCCTTTAACACATTTTCACTGACTGAATTCAAATTTATTCTGGTGACAACATGTGCAACTATGATAGAAAGGTTAACATTTCATAGATCACTTAACAACTTTGCCCGTAGCCATTGAAGTGAAGAGGTCAGCAGGCTGGGAATAAATGACATTATGCCACTCACATTCTGAGTGGTTCCTTTTAGTTGATTATCTTAGAACTTTCTGGGTAATACAATTTGGCCATTTCTCCCTGTTTTTAAAGTAATCAGGCAATTTAGGCATTTAAATGTGCTTCCATCTGTAAGAAGTTTAGTCACTTAGCCCTAAAGTTTCAATCTCCTTGACTCAATTGAATCCATACAAAGTGTTCCTTTTAGCTAAGGTTGGAAAAAGAACAGCAGCAGCTTAGCCAACTTTATTATTTGGTATCACCGTGGAGATCAGAGTTACCGTGGTAAGTTGCCACCAAGCATTTTACCCATGTTTCTGTGTCTCAAAGTGTGGTTTGGGGGCCACCTGCAACAAAAATACCTGAGTATAATGTTTTTATTTTTTAATGATTCTATTAAATATAGCAAACATACAACATTATATTAGTTTCAGGTGTGCACCGTAGTTATTCAACATTTATATACCTAAAGAAGTGATCACCATAAGTCCAGCAACCATCTGACATCATACCATGCTAACACAATATTATTGACTATATTCCCCACGATGTACATTACATCCCCATGACTTGTTTTATATCTGGAAATTCGAACCTGTTATTCCCCTTCACCTTTCCTTCCCTTTTGAATTTTCAATTACAGTTGACATTCAATATTATTTTATATTAATTTCAGGTGTACAGCATAGTGGTTAGACATTTACTCCTTGTATATAACTTAAGAAGTGATCACCCTGACTAGTCTAGTTCCCATCTGGCACTATAGATACCTATTACCATATTATTGACTATATTCCCTATGTTTTACTTTATATACCCATGACTATTTTGTAACTACCAATTTGTACCTCTTAATGCCTTCACCTTTTTTAACCTGCTCCCCCAACCTCCCAACCTCAATAAATCTAGTATTCATCTGACACCATACGTTGCTATTACAGTATTATTGACCATATACATTATGCTATATCCTACCACCCATGACTACTGTGTAACAACCAATGTGTATTTCTTTTTTCTTAAAGACTTTATTGGGGAACTGGGGGAGGGGAACAGTGTTGGGGAACCGGGGAAGGGGAACAGACAAGTTGCTGTCCTTTTGCTCTTCAGTCTAGTTGTGAAGGACGTTGCTTCACTGGCCCATGTTGGTATCATCATTGCGCTCTTGGGTGAGGCAGATCAGTTGCCGGCCTCTGGATGGCTGCTCACAGCGGCTCTTGGCAGCTCATGCTGGCTGCCAGCCACTCACGCTTGTCTAAAGTCACACAGCTAGTAATGGACTTAAACCTAAGCAATCTGACTTCAGAGTCAGTGCTCCTAACCACCGGACAAGTGGCTCTCAAACTTTACTGCTCATCAGAGTCACATGGAGAACTTGTAACTCACAGATTGCTAGGCTCCACCTCCAGAGCTTCTGCTCCTGAAGGTCTCGGGTGGGGCCCAAGTTTTTGCATCTCTAACAAACTCCCAGGTGATGCTAATGCTGCTGGTCCAGAAGCAGCACTTTGAGACCCACTGCCTTACTGTATATTACCTCTCACTTGGAAAGCAAGGCTTGTGATAATGTTGGTATTGCTTACTTTCTCCAATTGGCTTTGCAAGATTCTCCCTAAGGATTGGGAGAACAATTATCCCACCACCCTGTTAAGAATCATCGGAGTAAAGCAACCATATTCCTGACTAATGCAGGAGAGATGAACTGAGCTCTAAGGCCTAAGGGATATGGTGGAACTGGGGGAAAGGACAAGCCTACCAGTTCCTTGATGTTTACCTGACACCTATTGTGGCACAGATGGGACATTGCTAAACCCATTCAAGGGCTGAGAAGGCAAGAAAAGACTGCAGGACTCTGAGCTTAGGACTCAAACAAGGGTGAGAATGAATCTTCAAATATCCCTGGTCAGCAGCCACATCCTTCCACTAATCAGTCTAGTCATATGTTTTAGCTTTATAAAGGCACAAGGTAGCAAATCATGTAGGACACTGGGAAGCAAAAGACTGGAAAAATGGGCCCTGGCCTTGGATACCCAAAACAAACCTATTGATGCAAAGCTGTCATGCTATGAGATCTAAGGGCAGAAAGAGCAAGAGTAATGGAATAATAACAAATGAGCACTTACTGTATGCTATGCATTTGACATATGTTATCACATTTCAGCTTTGCAACAGCCTAATGAGGCAGATATTATTATTATCCCCATTGGACAGGTGAGGAAACAGACTTATAGCTTCCAGTCACAGCTTGTAAGTGCCAAACCCTTGATTCAAACCTAGGTCTGCGTAATTCTAAAGCTCTTGTTCTTAATCAGCACACTCTAAAATGACTAAAATACAAGATTCTTCTATACTACCTCCCTCTAGATAAGATGCAGGAAAATGGCATGGCTTAAGGAAGGCCTGGACTGAAAGGCTAAGTGAGGTTGCCAGATCAGATTGAGATGCGCTGGCAGTACAATGCCCTGGGCCAGTGTCTATAACATTGTCCTTGTATTTAAGTCACCAGATTTATAAAAAAGCAAACAGTTCACTAGTAAGAATACTACATAAGAAGAAATGTATGACATGAGACAGAACATGACCAAGAAACGTTGTGTGTGATGCACACAACACACAGTAGCAAATTGGGGGCAAGTGAAAAAGTATAGGCATTTAAGTGAAGACATTAATGGAGAAAAAGGTCAGTGCTAAAGGATGAGACATCTGGAAGAAGCAAATAGATTAAAAACCTTAATCACATTGGAGAAATGTGGGTATGTTGTGATATCAATCTTTTTTAAGTTTTATTTTTCAATTACACTTGACATTCAATATAATTTTATATAAGTTTCAGGTATACAGCATATTGGTTACACATTTATATAATGTACAAGGTGATTCCCCAATTAGTCTAGTACCCACCTGGCACGATACATAATTTTTATAGTATTACCGACTATATTCCCTATGCTTTACTTGACATCCCCATGACTATTCTGTAACTACCAATTTGTACTTCTTTTTTTTTTTTTGAGGGCAGTGTCACTGGCCCTCATATGTGGGACTGTACCGGGGCCACTGGCGTCCCGAGCCAGCACTTAACCAATGGGCCACTCGGCCGGCCCCCAATTTGTACTTCTTAATCCCTTCATCTTTTCCACCCAGTTCCCTAACCCCCTTGCCATCTGGCAAGTATCATTGTTTTTCTCTGTATCTATGAGTCTGTTTCTGTTTGTTTGTTCATTTATTTTGTTCTTTAGATTCTGCATATGCATGAGGCCATATGGTTTATGTCTTTCTCTGACTTATTTCACTTAGCATAATACCCTGTAGGTCCATCAATGTTGTTGCAAATGGTAACGATTTCATTCGTTTTTATGACTGAGTAATATTCCATTATATATATATATGATACACACACACACACACACACACACACACACACACACACACAGGTCAGACAATTAAGTTCACGAACTTGTTGCAATGCTGTTGCTAACCTTTTTTGATATCAGAGGGATTATTCATTATGAATTTGTAGCAACTGGACAGTTAACCAAATGTACTATTTGGAAGTGCTGAAAAGGCTGGGTGAAAAAGTTAAATGACCTGAACTATTCACCAACAATTCACGGCTCTTGAATCACGACAATGCACCAGCTCACACAGCACTGTCTTTGAGGAACTTTTTAGCCGGTAAATAAATAGCTGTATTGGAAAACCCTCCATACTCACCGGATCTGGCCCCCAATGACTTCTTTCTTTACCCAAAGATAAAGAAAATATTAAAAGGACGACATTTTGATGACGTTCAGGACATCAAGGGTAATACGATGACAGTTCTGATGGCCATTCCAGATAAAGAGTTCCAAAATTGCTTTGAAGGGTGAACTAGGCACTGGCATCGGTGCATAGCTTCCAAAAGGAAGTACTTTGAAGGTGATGGCAGTGATATTCAGCAATGAAGTATGAAGCACTTTTTCTAGGATAAGTTCATGAACTTAATTGTCAGACCCCGTTTATCACCTCTTCTTTATCCAGTTCTCTATTGATGGGTTCCTGGTTGTTTCTATATTTTGGCTACTATAAATAGCACTGCAGTGAACATAAGGGTGTATATATCTTTTCAAATGAGTGTTTTGGTTTTCTTCAGATAGGCACCCAGTAGTGGAATTCTTGGGCCATAAAATAGTTTTATTTTTAATTTTTTGAGAAACCTCCATACTGTTTTCCATATGGCTGCACTGATTTATGATCCCACCAACAGTGTACAACGGTTCCCTTTTCTCCATATCCTCGCCAACACTTGTTGCTTGATTTATTGATGTTAGCCGTTGGACAAGTGTGAGGTGGTATCTCATTGTGGTTTTAATTTGCATTTCTGTGATGATTAGTGACATTGAGTGTCTTTTCATATATCTGTTGGTCATCTGTATGTCCTCTTTGGAGAAATGTCTATCCCGGTTCTCTGTCTATTTTTTAATTGGACTGTTTGTTTTGTTTTGTTTTGTTTTTGTTCTGGGGTTTGTTTTTTGGCATTGAGTTTTATGAGTTTTTGAAATAAATTTTGGA
The DNA here is from genome assembly GCA_033961575.1 of Aselliscus stoliczkanus. Lineage (NCBI taxonomy): Eukaryota > Metazoa > Chordata > Mammalia > Chiroptera > Hipposideridae > Aselliscus > Aselliscus stoliczkanus. The sequence goes on along the minus strand of CM066737.1, from coordinate 53,254,714 downwards.
TATTAACCCCTTATTGGATGTATGACTGGCGAATATTATTTTCCCATTCAGTAGGTTGGCTTTTCGTTTTCTTGGTGTTTTCCTCTACTGTGCAAAAACTTTTTAGTTTGATGTAGTCCCATTTGTTTATTATTTCTTTTGTTTCCCTTGCCCAATGAGATGTATCAAAAAATATTACTAAAAGTAATGTCAGAGAGTTTACTGGCTATGTTTTCTTCTAGGAGTTTTATGGTTTGAAATCTTACATTAAGACTTTAATATATCTGACTTTATTCTTGTATATAGTGTAAGAAGGTGGTCCAGTTTCATTTTTTTTGCATGTGTCTGTCCAGTTTTCCCAAATTATGTATTAAAGATACTGTCTTTACCCCATTGTATATTCTTGTTTCCTTTGTTATAGGTTAAATGACCATATAGGGATGAGTTGATTTCTGTACTGTCTATTCTGTTCCATTTATATGTGTCCGTTTTTATGCCAGTACCATGCTGATTTCATTACTATAGCCTTGTAGTATAGTTTGATATCAGGTAGAGTGATACCCTCAGCGTTGTTCTTTCTCAAGATTGCTGTGGCTATTTGGGTGTTTTTTTTTTGTGGTTCTGTACAAGTTTTAGGGTTATTTGTTCTCTTGTGAAAAATGCCATTGGAATTGTCTATTTTTAATTATTTTATGATAAAATAAACATTTTTTAATTAGTTTCAGGTGTACAACACAGTGCAATAGTTATACTTTATACCCTGCAAAGTGACAACACCTCCCCCAATTCACTTCCCCACTCCCCCTTCACATATCATACATATCTATTACAATTCCCTTGACTCCACTCCACACTAATCACTGCCATTGCAATTTTGATAGGGATTGCATTGAATCTATGAATTGCTTTGGGTAGTATGAACATTGTAATCATGTTAATTCATTCTATCCATAAACACAGTATAGCTTTCCATTTATTTGTATCTTCTTCAATTTCCTTCTTCAACGTCTTGTCTTTGACCTCCTTGCTTAAATTTATGCCTGGGAATATTTTTTTATACAATTGTAAATGGGATCGTTTTTTTAATTTCTCTTTATAATAGTTCATTATTTGTGTATAAAAATGCAACTAATATCTGAATATTAACTTTAATCCTGCTGCTTTACTCAATTCATTTATCAGTTCTAATAGTTTTTTGTTGGAATCCATAAGGTTCTCTCCATAAAATATCATGCTATCTGCAAATAATGAGTTTTATTTCTTCCTTTCCAATTTGAATGCCTTTTTTTTTTCTTCCCTAATTGCCATGGCTACGACTTCCAATACTATGTTGAATAAAAGTGGTGAAAGTGGGCATACTTGTCTTGTTCCTGAACTCAAGGGAAATGGTTTTAGCTTTTCCCGACTGAGTATCATGGTAGCTGAGTTTTGTCATATATGCCCTTTATTATGTTGAGATATGTTTCCTCTGCTCCCAATTTGCTGAGAGTTTTTATCATGAATGGATGCTGAATTTTGTCAAATGCATTTTCTGCATCTATTGGTATGTTCATATAATTTTTATCTTTCATTTCATTTAAGTGGTGTATCACTTTAATTGATTTATGGATATTGAACCAAACTTGCATCCCAGGAACAAATCCCACTTGGTCATGATGCATGAGCTTTTTAATGTATTGCTAAACTCAGTTTGCTAATATTTTACAGAGGAGTTTTGCATCTGTGTTCATCAGTGATATCAGCCTACACTTTTCTTTTTCTGTAATGTATTTTTCTGGTTTTGGAATTAGGTAATGGTGGCCTTGTAAAATGAGCTTGGGAGCCGTCCCTCATCTTGAAATTTTTGGAGTAGTTTGAGAAGGATAACTGTTAATTGTTCTTTGAATGTTTGGGAAAATTCACCTGTGAAGCCATCTGGTCCAGCACTTTTACTTATTGGGAGTTTTTTTGACTACTGATTTAATTTTTTTGTAGTAATCAATCTGTTCAGATTTTCTGTTTCTTCTTGATTTAGTCTTGGAAGAGTGTGTGTTTCTAGGAATTTATCCATTTCTTCCAGATTGTCCAATTTATTATGGTATAATTGTTCATAGTATTCGCGTATAATTGTTTGTGGTATTTTCTTATAATCCTTTGTGTTTCTGTAGTGTTGGTTGTCACTTCTGCTTTTATTTCTTATTTTATTTATTTGGGTGCTCTCTCTTTTTTTTCCTTGATAAAATTTTATCAAGGAAAAATTTGCTGTGCCAACTGCCTCCCAGGATCACACCAAAATTACAAATAATTTATATAACATTCAACCTCGGGAGTCTCCTGAACACTAGATGAACAGAACCTCTAAATGAAGGACTTAAAGAGGAGGCCACATCAAGTCTGTTAGGAGGAGCGGAGACGAGAGAGGGAGAACCCCGCATGGGACACCTCAGCAGTGGGGAGGCTTCTCCGGTTGGGGGAGAGACCCTCCTGCCCACACCGAGCTCACCAGCCCAGAGTTACTTTGCCGGGAAGAGGAGTTCCACAATAGCTGGCAGTAGAAATGTGTAAGGACTCTTTGCTCAACTCGGTGAGGCTGATGGTGGCTAGAGAACCAGCGGAGCCGGCACACGGACTTGCTCCCCAGTGAGCACTCACCCGATTCCTGGTGGAGGGCGTAGCTGAGTGAGTGGGGCCCAGGAGCCTGCAGGGAAGGACTCAACTGAGAGCTTTTGGTTCCAGAGCTGGAGGTTTTGGAACAACTGTTCCCCAGTGTGGAGCTTGCACTTGAGTAGTGTATAGGAGGGCGCCATTTGTTCAGGGTTGGGCCCTCCGACAGAGTGTCAGGTCTGAGACCGTATTGGTCTGGTGGAATTGGCACAGAACTATGTGTGTGCATGCATTCACATGGGTCCTTAAATCCCGCACCCTCTGCACTGCATGTGCTGCGTAGCCAAGGTAATGCCAGGCAGGCGTGGTCCAGCTCGAATAGGCTGCTCATGGAGACGCGGGAGTGAGTGAGCCACCTTTGTTTCCCATTCTCTGCACTGCACTTGCAGAGTTGCCAGGCTGCGGTTGACTGTTGAGCTTCTCTGCCTGATTTGTGAGTGGCTGATTGGGACAGGCTGACACTGGGAGTTTTCCTATGGGCTTTGGCACAGGAGCTGTGTGCCTGCCTGATCTGGCCTGGGCATTACTGGTGCATTTGTGTGGGCTGGTTGCCGGTGCAGGAATGTATGCTGCTCTGACTTGGTGGGGGTCACTGACCACACCCCATGGTGCCTTGGGGGCCTGCCCTGCCCACCTAGAGCTGTGTTGCCAGGGGCACCTTGAGCCTCTGGTGCCTGGCACACAACTCCACAGGCCACAGAGGGTTTTTTGCAGCAGCAGACAACGCGCAACAACCTGTGAGGAGTTTTGTTGGTGAGTACGGTTCCAGAGCCCACAGCAGCTAATTGTGGGAAGCTCACAGCAAGCCTGAGAGGGAGGCTGGGACATGACGCATTGACCCCTTCCCCCAAACATAGCTGGTACTGAGTCGTCCAGTGAGTCTCTATTGCTGAGCAAGTGGTCTGCAGATTAAAGCAGATGGAGAGCCTTTATTGTTTTTAATTTCTTTTTTTTCTTCTTTTTTCTTCCCCCTTTTTTCTTTATTATTATTTTTTCTTCTTCTTTCTCTTTCATTTTTTTTAATTGAGTGCAGTGTCACTGGGCCTCATATATGGGATCTGAACTGGGACCACTGACCTCCCAAGCCAGCGCCCAACCACCGCGCCACTCGGCTGGCCCTCTCTTTCATTTTTTTCTTCCTTTTCCTTCTTTTCTTTCATCTGGTTTGTTTTTGTCATTGTTTCTCAGACTTGTTTATCTGGATATTGCTTTAGTCAGTGTTTTTCTGTCTTGTTTTCCTGTTTTGGTGTTTGTGTTTGTGTTTCTTTTATATACTTTTGTTACTCCTGTCTGATCATTGCTTATCGACTTTCTGTGGGAGTGTATTTGTTTTTTGGTGTTGTTGGGTTGCCTTGCTTTGTTTTTGTTTTATGAAGTGGACATGGACCTAGCGCTGGTACAGGAACTGAGACTACAATGAATTTGTAGAAACTACTGACCACAGCCCTTATGCACCTGTAACAACACCTCACCCCCCTACAGCTGCATTGCCAGAGGCAATCGGGGTGCTGGGGTAACTGACCCCACCCCCACAAACTGTGGAAAAGCTTTCTAACAACAGAAGGTGGGCTGCAGAGCCCTGGGATCATCTTTGTGGTGTTCAGTGACCACAAACCTGCCCCAGAGCCACACGGGAGCAGCTTTCCTGAATCTGTGAGCACAGGGGGAGGCTGGCTGTAATGTCCTTGGGACCCTATACAAGGGGGTCACAGGCCAGGTATTGGTGTAAGATCTGAATCTGTATTAACACCTTAAAAACTACCAGTCATGTCGCATAACTCACTTGAACTCCATCCTGCCAAGCTACTGCCACATTGCAGAGGCACGCTCAACACCAGGTCAAATAGTCAAACACATCCCACTAAAGAGCCTCTTTCAACAGGTGGGCCTTACCGGCATCTGACAGGTGGCAACAGGCGTAGGTGGCCCTGGGCCTTTTCCTAAACTGCCTCAGGACCAATATAAGGGGCAGCCAGCTTCAGTGCGCACAGGGACAATCCCGACATGACCCCAGGTGCAGCACGGGCAGAAGCCAAGTGCATACAGCCTTCAGACACCTACCAGGTACCTACTGGCTGGTAACAGGCAGGACTAAAATGGCTGTGAGTGGGAGCGCTACCCAAAGGACACCAGAATCAATATACTCAGAGGCCAGTGTTAGACAAAACCAGAGTACTACCTGGTTGAACCTACAAGTGGCATTCTCAAAGGACATTTTCCACAGGCACAAGAACCCACAGTGGCCAAGCCACCTCTGAGGGGATCAACATCCATACAGCATCTCATACAATTTGAATAAAGCTAATTCTCCCAGATAATCAGTCTGAGGGTCAATCCCACCCTCTGACAAGCAAAAAGCAATTAAAGAGCAACTTCAATAGTGACACCTGTGGAACACATGGGACAGGAGAATACAGAGACAGTGCAATCTGAATATAAAGAACACATACTACAAGACAACCCAGCAACAACTGAGAGGCATAGGTGATCAATCTAATACATCAAAGCAATCACAGAGTGACAGCCAGAATGAAGAAACAAAGAAAAATGTCGCAAGTAAAAGATCAGAAGAAACCTCTAGAAATGGAACTGAGTGAAAAAGAGGTATCCAATCTTTCAGGGACAGAATTTAGAACACTGATGACAAGGATGTTTAAGGAACTTAGTGAGGACTTAAGGAAGAATAGAGAAATCATAAAAACAAACAGAACTAAAGAATACAATAACTGAAATGAAGAACACACTTGAAGGAATCACCAGTAGATTAGATGATGCAGAGGATAGGATCAGCAATGTAGAAGACAAAATAGCAGAAATCAGCCAGTTGGAACAACAAAAAGAAAAAAGAATAAAAAACAATGAAAATACTTTAAGAGACCTCTGGGGCAACACAAATCCCAACAACCATTACATCATAGGAATACCAGAGGGAGAAGAGAAGAAAGAAAGGATCCAGAATGTATTTGAAGAAATAATGACTGAGAGCCGGCTGAATGGCGCATTGGTTAAGAGCTGGTTTTGGGATGCCCACAACCCTGGTTCGGATCCCACATATGAGGGCCAGTGACAATGCCCTCTACAGCTAACAACAGCTCCACTTGGATCTGGGCTGTGTGAGACCCGGCAATGGTGTAGGATGCAGCCCCTGCTGCAGTGGGGTGCCATAGGCTACAGTGAGTGGCCTGCAGCCAGCGTGAACAGCTGGCAGCCAGCGTGAGCTGCCAATAGCCACGGTGAGTAACCATCCAGAGGCCAGCAACTCATCTGCCTCATCCTGGAAGAGCATAATGACAATACCAACATGGGCCAGTGAAGCAACGTCCTCCAAAACTAGATTGAAGAACAAAAAGACAGCAACTTGGGCGGCCAAGTGGTGGATTGGTTGGGCACTGGCTTGGGGCACTGGCAGCCCCGGTTCGGGTCCCGCATGTGAGGGCCAGTGACACTGCCCTCAAAAAAAAAAAAGATAGCAACTTGTCTGTTCCCCTTCCCTGATTCCCCAATGCTGTTCCCCTCCCCCAATTCCCCAATAAAAATCTTTAAAAAAAAAGAAATAATGACTGAAAACTTCCCTACCCTGGTGAAGGAAATTGACATACAAGCCCAGGAAGTGCAGAGAGTCCCAAAGAAGCTGAACCCAAAGACGTCCATGCCAAGATGGCAAAATGGCAAGATAGTTAAAATAGCAAAGGGTCAAGACAAAGACAGAATCCTAACAGCAGCAAGAGAAAGACAGCAGATTAAATACAAAGGAGCTCCTATAAGATTAACAGCTGATTTGTCTACAGAAACTCTACAGGCCAGAAGGGGGTGGCAGAAAATATTCAAAGTGACACAAAATAAAGACCTACAACCAAGCTTGCTTTTCTCCAGCACGGCTATCACTTAAAATTGAGGGAGAGATAAAGAGCTTCTCAGAAAAGAATAAGCTTAAGGAATTCATTACCCCAAAGCCGGCATTGCAGGAAATGTTAAAAGGGCTTTTTTAAAGAGAAGAAAGGGGAAAACAAGATAACTAAGGAAGACCAGGAATACAAATAACAAAATGGCAATACATATGCACCTATCAATAATCATTTTAAATGTGAATGGGCTAAATGCTGCAATCAAAAGACAGAGAGTGGCTGAGTGGATAAAAAAATAGGACACATGTATATGCTGTTTACAGGTGGAATAAGATATTTCATGCAAATGGAAATCAGAAAAAAAAGCTCAAGTAGCAGTACTTATTTTGGATAAGATAGACTTTAAAATGAAGACTACAATAAAAGACAAAGAAGGGCACTATAACTCTAATAAACATCTATGCACCCAACATAGGAGCTCCTAATTATATATAACAGATTTTAACAAACATAAAGACAGAAATCAACAGTGACACTATCATAGTAGGGGACTTCAACACCCCATTGTCACCAATGGACAGATCCTCTAGACAGAAAATCAACATGGAAAGAGTGGAATTAAATGACACTTTAGACTAGCTGGACTTCGTCGATATTTTTAGAGCATTTCACCCAAAACATCAGAATATACATTCTTCTCAAGTGCACACGGGACATTTTCCAAGATAGACCACGTTAGGCTACAAAACAAGTCTCAGTAAATTTAAGAAGATTGAAATCATATCAAGCAGATATTAAGCAAAAACTGATGGTTGCTGGCTGGGAGGGGGTGGGGATGAGGGAGAGGGGGAAGGTTTTAGGCAGCGTGGGTGTGTGACTACAATGTTGCAGCAGGGATATGGGGGACAGTTCTGGGAATGTAATTGATAATGTTGTGAAGAGACTATTATGTTAAGTGAAATAAGTCAGTCTGAGAAAGACAAGTACCATATGATCTCACTTATATGGGGAATCTGAAAAACTGAATGAACAAGCAAAGTAAACAGAAACAGACTCATACATATAGAGGAAAAACTGAGGGTTGTTAGTTGTGGGGGGGATAAGGGAGAAGGGGAAGGGATTAGACAGCATAAATAGGCAACTACAATATTGCCACAGAGTTATGAAACACAGTTCGGGGAATATAATAACGTTGTAAAAAAGTTGTGGGGTGTCAGATGGTCACATGTCTTGTTTGGGAGACCACTTCATAGATGGAGTAGAGGCTTGATTATGCACTGTACACCTGAAGCTGATGTTGTATAATATTTTATGCCAACTGTCATTGAATATATAGATAGTCACAGGATGTGGAGTATACTGTGGAAGGGAGTAAAAAGAATTGTAATAGATATGTATGACATGGGGGGGTGGGAGTGGGTTGGCGAACTGGGGGAGGGAGGTTGTCACTTCGAGGGGTAAAAAAAATATTCTGTGGAATGTCAGATGATCATAGGTCTTGTTAGGGAGATCATTTCATGGATGGAGTAGAGGTTTGATCACTGCACTGTATTACTAAAGCGGAGGTGGTATACCTACTGTAATTGAATATATATAGATAGTCACGGGATGTGGATTATAGTGTGGAAGAGAGTCAGAGGAAGAGTAATAGATATATATGATATGGGGGGGACTGGGGTGGCGAATTGGGGGTGGGGGGTTGTCACTTTGAGGGGTAAAATGTATAACTATTGCACTGTGTTGTACACCTGAAACTAATTAAAAATAAAATTAAGAAAAAAGTGTTATACACCTGAAAGTAATTAAAACAATGTTTATTTCACAATAAAAGAATTTTTAAAAATAAAAAATAAATAAATACCACATGAAAAGGCCAGTTTCACAGCAACCTTGCCAAAAAATTAATTAATTAATTAAATTAAGTTAAATAACAATGGTGAGTTTCACCCAGAGCCCCTAGCATGAGCATGGCCTTTTCATGCTATAAATAACTATCTAAGCATAATTCTGGGGTAGCTTGTTTCAAGTAAACTGAATCTGAGGGGAAAATAGTCACATTAACCTCTGACAGAGCTTTCCAGGCAAACGCTTTCATAATTAAGGTCCAATATATGATGGAAGGAAGAAACTCTGTAGAATGGTCCAGGTTGCCCTATATTATGAAGAGGGGTAAGGAAACCAAGAGACTGGGAGGAGTTCCTATAATTAACGATCACTTTCAAACAGCCTGGATACTAGATGGATGGGCCGATGCATCCCAGAGGTAATTGACTTAATAGACTGTGGAGAAATAGGCAAGTGCAAGGTGTCTGTTACTTCTTAAAAGGTCTGAGATAGGGGCCGGCTGAGTGGCATATTGCTTAAGAGCTGGCTTGGGATGTCAGTGGCCCCGGATCAGATCCCACATATGAGGGCCAGTGACATTGCCCTTAAAAAAAAAAAGGAATGAAGAAAAATGAACATTGCCTCAGAGAACCGTGGAACACCATCACGTGTACCATCATATACATAAAGGCTGTCACTGAAGGAAATGTGAGGGTGCAGAAAGAATATTTGAAAAAATAATGGCCAAAAACTTCTCAAATGCAATGAAATACATGAATCTACATGTCCAATAAGCTGAAGAACTCTAAGAAGGATAAACCCAGAGATAGAAATCAAGACATGTTATAATTAAGCTGTCAAAGACAAAGACATTTCAGAAAGGAGCAAAAGAGAAGCACTCACATACAAGGGTCTAGTATCCAGAATACATAAAAGAACTCTTACAGTACAAATACAAAAAGACAAATAACTCAACTTAAAGGATTTGAGTAGATATTTCTCCAAACAAGACATACGAATAGTCAATAAGCATATGACATCATTATTTATTAGGGAAATGCAAATCGAAACCATAATGAAATGATACCATTTCACACCCATTAAGATGGCTATAAATTTTTTAAAAAACAGAAAATAACAAGTGTTGGTGAAGATGTAGAGAAATTACAACCCTCATACATTGCTGTTGGAAATATAAAATGGTACAGCCACTACAGAAAATAGATAGGAAGTTCCTCAAAAAGTTAAACATAGAATTACCATATGACCCAGCAATTTCACTGTGAATTATATACCCAAGAGAAATGAAAACATATGTTTACACAAAAACTTGTACATAAATGTTCAAATCAGCATTATTTAATTGCCAAAAGTGTGAACAACCAAATATTTATCAATTGATGAATGAATAAACAAAATGTCCTTAAAGTGCAATATTTAGCCACAAAAAGAAATGAAATACTGATATATGCTACAACATCGATGAAACTTGAAACCATTATACTAAATAAAAGAAGCCAGGGCCAGCTGAGTGGCACATTGGTTAAGAGCTGGCTTGGGACGCCAGTGGCCCTGATCCTACATATAAGGGCCAATGACACTGCCCTCTACAGCTAAGCTGGTAAACAACAGCTCCACCTGGAGCTGGGCTGCTGTGAGTCCCTGGGACTGCATAGCTGCAGCCCCTCCTTAAGGGGAGCTGCCATAGACTACAGTGAGTGGCCATCAGCCAGTGTGAGCGGCTGGCAGCCAGTTTGAGCTGCCAAGAGCCACTGTGAGCAGCCATCCAGAGGCTGGCAACCAATGTGCCTCACCCAAGAAGAACACAATGATGATACCAACATGGGCCAGTGAAGCAATGTCCTCCACATCTAGACTGAAGAACAAAAGGACAATAACTTGTCTGGTCCCCTTCCCCGGTTCCCCAATGGTGTCCCCCACCCCCAATTCCCCAATTAAAATCTTTAAAAACTAACTAACTAAATAAATAAATAAATAAAAGAAGCCAGACAGAAAAAAAAGGCACATATTGCATGATTTCATTTATATAAAATGTCCAGAATAGGCAAATCCATAGAGACTGAAAGCAGATTACCGGTTTTCATGTGCTGGAGGGGGAAAAGGGAAGTGACTGTTTAGTGGTATCGGTTTCTTTTGAGGGTGCTCAGAAGATTCTGGAATTAGATACTGGCAATGGTCACACAACATTGTGAATGTACTCGAAGCCACTGATTGTAAACTTTAATATGGTTAAAATGGAGAATTTTATGTTGTGTGATTTTTTTTATTAATTAAAATTTATTGGGGTTGGGCCGGCCGAGTTGCACGGTGGTTAAGCGCTGGCTTGGGAAGCCAGCGGCCCTGGTTCGGTCCCACATATGAGGGCCAGTGACACTGCCCTCAAAAAAAAAATTTATTGGGGTGACAATTGTTAATAAAGTTACATAGGTTTCAGGTGTACAAGTCTGTAAAACATCGTCTATATATCTTGTTGTGTGTTCACCACCCAGGGTCAATTCTCCTTTCATCACCATATATTTGATCCCCTCGTCTATCACTTTCCTCCCCCTTTACCCTCTGGTAACCACTAAGTTATTGTCTGTGTCTATGAGCTTTTGTTGTTTTTTCATTTATTTGTCTTGTTCTTTTGTTTTCAGTTTTATATACCACATATCAGTGAAATCATATAGTTCTCGAATTTTTCTGTCTGACTTATTTTGCTTAGCATAAAAATCTCAAGATCCATGCATGTCGCAAATGGCAACATTATCTTTATCCAGTCATCTATCAAAGGACACTTTGGTTGTTTCCATGCCTTGGCCACCGAAGCACATATGAACATCAGAGCACATATATCTTTATGGATAAATGTTTCTGAAAACATTTTTTGGGTAGATACCTAGGAGAGGGATTGCTGGGTCATATGGTAATTCTATTCTTCCATAGCAGCTGCATCAATCTGTATATGTTGTGTGAATTTTATCTCAATAAGAATGGAATGATTCAGATAATCCTTATTGTCTTACCATTAAGGTAGTAGAATTTCTGGAGAACCTTACAAAATACAGAGAAGGTGGATCATCAGCCCCATGTTATGTTGATAATCTGGGAGAGAGGCTGGCAAGCAGCAACACAATGGTCAAATCTAGACGGTGACCTATTTTGTAAGGCCTCTAAGCTAAGGACATTTTTTACACTTTTTTTTATTTAAAGATTTTATTATGGAATTATTTGGGAGACTTTTGGTAAAATGGCGGAATAGACAGATGCTGTGCTAACTACCTCCCAAGATCACACCAAAATTACAAACAAATAATACAGCATTCAACCCTGGAGGTCCCTGGAACACTAGATGAACAGAACCACTAAACGAAGAACTTAAAGAGGAGGCCAGGTCGGGTCTGGTAGGACGGGCGGAGATGAGAGAGGGTGAACCCCGTGAGGGAAGCCACAGCCATGGGAAGCTTGTCTGGTTGGAGGAGAGACCCTCCGGCCACACTCTAAGCTCACCAGCTAGAGTTCCTTTGCCGGGAAGAGGAGTTCTAATTTAGCCGGCAGTAAATTAGTGAGGACTCTCTTTGCTCAGCTCAGTGAGGCTAAGAGCGGCTGGAGAATCAGTGGGGCCAGCACCCGGGCTTGCTCGCTGGCGAGCACTTACCTGGTTACTGGTGGAGGTAGTGGCTGTGTGAGCTGGGCCCAGGAGCCTGTGGGCATGGACTGAACTGAACACCATTGGTGCAAAGGCTGGAGGTTTTTGGACTGTTGTTCTCGTGGTGTGGAGCGTGCACGCGAGTGGTTTAGGGAGGACGCCATTTTGCCGGGCTTGGGCACTCCCACGGAGGATAAGGTCTGAGACCTCATTGGTCGGTGGAATTGGCGCAGAAGTGTGTGTGTGCGTGCGCACGTGCCTGTGGCCTTGAATTCCCACCCTCTGCCTGGCCTATACTGCGTTGCCAAGGAAACGCCTGATGGGCGTGCTCCGGCTCCAACAGGCTGCTCACTGAGACGCGGGAGTGCGCAAGCCGCCTGGGGTCCCCGCTCTCTGCACTGCGATTGCAGAGTTTCCAGGCTGGTGATTGGTTGTCGGGCTGCTCGGCCTGATCTGCAAGCGGCTGATTGGGACAGGCTGAGACTGGGAGTTTTCCTAGGAGTGTTGGGCTTTGAGCTGTGTGCCTGCGTGATCCAGCCAGGGCTCTCCTGGTGATCTATCTAATACATCAAAGCAATCCCAGAGCGACAGCCAGAATGGGGAAACAAAGAAACATGTCACAAGTAAAAGATCAGAAGAAACCTCTAGAAATGGAACTAAATGAAACAGAGGTATCCAAACTTTCAGAGACAGAGTTCAGACCACTGATGATAAGAATGTTTAAGGAACTTAGCGAGGACATAAAGAAGGATAGGGAAACCATAAAAAACAACCTGTTAGAACTAAAGAATACAATAACTGAAATGAAGAACACACTCGAAGGAATCACCAGTAGAGTAGATGAAGCAGAGGAGCGGATCAGCAATCTGGAAGACAAAGTAGCAGAAATCACCCAGTTGGCACAGCAAAAAGACCAAAGAATAAAAAACAATGAAAATAGTTTAAGAGCCCTATGGGACAAGGTGAAACACAACCATCCACGAATCATAGGAATACCAGAAGGAGAAGAGAAGAAGCAAGGGGTTGAAAAGGTATTTGAAAAAATAATAACTGAAAACTTCCCTACCCTGGTGAAGGAAATCAACATACATGCCCAGGAAGTGCAGAGGGTTCCAAACAAGCTGAACCCAAACAGGTCCACACCAAGACACATCATAGTGAAAATGGCAAAGGTTTAAGACAGAGACAGAATCCTAGAGACTGCAAGAGAAAGACAGCAGGTTACATACAAAGGAACTCCTGTTAGACTAACAGCTGACTTATCTACAGAAACTCTGCAGGCCAGAAGGGAGTGGCAGGAGATACTCAAAGTGACCCAAAATAAAAGCCTACAACCAAGATTGCTCTACCCAGCACGGCTATCACTTAAAATTGAAGGAGAAATAAAGAGCTTCTCAGAAAAGAATAAGCTTAAGGAGTTCATTACCACCAAGCCAGCATTGCAAGAAATGTTAAAAGGGCTTTTTTAAACAAAAGGAAGGGTTAAACAAGCTAACCCAGGAAGACCAGGAATACAAATAACAAAATGGCAATACATATGCACCTATCAATAATCATTTTAAATGTGAATGGGCTAAATGCTCCAATCAAAAGACAGAGAGTGGCTGAGTGGATAAGAAAATAGGACCCATGTATATGCTATTTACAGATGGAATAAAATATTTCATGCAAATGGAAATGAGGAAAAAAAAAGCTGGAGTACCAGTACTTATTTTGGACAAAATAGACTTTAAAATGACTACAATAAAAGACAAAGAAGGGCACTATAGCCCTAATAAACATCTATGCACCCAACATAGGAACTCCTAATTACATCTAACAGATTTTAACAGACATAAAGACAGAGATCAACAGTAACACTATCATAGAAGGGGACTTCAACACCATTGTCACCAATGGACAGACCCTTTAGACAGAAAATCAACACAGAAAGAGTTGATATAAAGGAAAAACTGATGGTTGTTGGCTGGGAGGGAGTGGGGAAGAGGGAGAGGGGGAAGGTTTTGGACAGTGTAGATGGGACTACAATGTTGCCGAAGGGAGATGGGGGCAGTTCTGGGAATGTAATTTATAATGTTGTGAAGAGACTATAATGTTGTGTGAAATAAGTCAGTCGTAGAAGGACAGGTACCATGTGATCTCACTTGTGTGTGGAGTCTGAAGAGCTGAGTGAATGATTAAAGTAAACAGACTCGTAGATGTAGAGGAAAAACTGAGGGTTGCTAGTTGGGAGGAGGGTGGGGATGGGGGGAAGGGGAAGGGATTAGACAGCATAAATAGACAATCACAATATTGCCACAGGGATATGAAACACAGTTCGGGGAATATAATAATATTGTAAAGATTTTGTGGCGTGTCAGATAGTCACATGTCTTGTTAGGGAGACCACTTCATGGAAGGAGTAAAAGCTTGATCACTGCACTGTACACCTGAAATTGATGTTGTATAGTATTGTATGCCAACTGTAACTGAATATGTGGATGATCACGGGATGTGGAGTATACTGTGGAGGGGAGTCAGGGGAGTTGTGATAGATGTGTATGATATGGGGGGGAGTGGGGTGGCGAACTGGGGGAGGGGGGTTGTCATTTTGGGGGTAAAGAGTATAACTATTGCATTGTGTTGTACACCTGAAACTAATAAAAATAAATAAAATTTAAAAAAAAGATTTTATTTTGGAATTGGGGGAGGGGACCAGCCAAATCATTCTTCAATCTTCATTGTGGAGGGCACCAGTCACCATCTGGCTTCCCATCCATAGCTCATGGCCTCTAAACTCAAGGTGCTGTGTTCAATCTTAGTTGTGGGTGGGCATAGCCACCATCCCATGCGGGAGTCGAACATGCAGCCTTGTTGTTAAGAGTGCATGCTCTATCCTCTGAACCTACCGGGTGGCAGCTCAGCTCAAGGTGCTGAGTTTAGTCTTAGTTGTGGGCGGCCATAGCCCACCATTGAACAGGCAATCTTGTTGTTACACCAGCTGAGCCATCCTGCCACCTGTTGGCAGCTCAGTGACAGCTCAGCTAGGGTACAGCTTTCATTGGCCCATGTGGAAATCGAGCCAACGGCCCTGCTGCTCAGAGCTCGTGCTCTAAGCCAAGTCTTAACCAACTGAGCCACTCAATCGGCCCCCTACACTTTTATTTGTTTTGCTTTTTTTGTTTTTTTGTTTTAAGGGTGCAGTGTCACTGGCCCTCATATGTGGGATTTGAACCAGGGCCACTGGCATCCCAAGCCAGCTCTTAACCACTGTGTCACTCAGCCAGCCCCCCACCCCCTATACTTTATAAAGGTGATTAAAAGCAACAATAACAAAGAATACGTGAGAGAACTTTTTCTGGGCCACAAAACCTAAAATATTTGCTATCTGGTTATTTATATAAAAAAAAATGTTGACCCTGCTCTATGGTGATGATAACTGATTACATTTATAAAGTGCATTTCAGTTTACAAGGTGTCGCGTCTCTGCGCGGTTGGGTCTAGCTTCCTTGACAGGACCGGCGGGGACTCAGAAACAGAAATAAAGAGCAAGAGACAAAGTGTAGTTTAAAAGCAATGTGAGCCAGGGGACTCTGTCTGATGGACAAAGAGCCCAGAATCTGGTCAGACTGCTGCTTTTATTGAGTACTCACAGGGAAGGGGCTATGTTCTTTCCGAGGCCTGTAAATCACATGCATCACCCAAGAATTTAGCCAAATCTCCCTATGTCCCACAGACCACCTCAGCTGAGAAAGACCCTTGACCAATACAACATTGCCTCCTACGGGAACAGTTAGTGATTCACTATGACACTTAGAGGCAAGAATGCAAGGAGGACTGCTGTTATCTTCTTAGGAAGATTTCTCTCTTCTCTGGCAGGCTGCTAGCTCTGCAGATAAGGGTTAACAGGCCCTTAGGCCCCATATGCTTCACTTCCTTGATTCCTCCCAGAGTACCCAAGGACAACGCCTGGCTTAGGCCACCCTAATGCGCATATTTTATATAGGATCTTGCACCTATTTTATAATCCTGCGCATATCTAGGGTCTTGCCTGGCATTGACTGACCCGCCCTCTCTCTTAGGGTCCCATGGGGTTTTGCCATAAACATAGTGAATATCCTGTCCCCATGAGGCCCTGCTGTTATGGGCGAATGCAGGGAGGCAGACGACAAGGCTGCTGAGTGGCCACAACAGGTCATATCCATTTCCTTTCAGCTGACCTTCAAAACAACTTTTTAAGGCAGATGAGGTATTATTCCTCTTTAGAGAGAAGGGAAATTGAGGCTTGGAGATGTTAATCTACTCATTTCCTTGCTCTGTCACTTGATAGAACTCAGATGGTCTGAATATAATTCAGGGTTCTACCCCTATAGCCCTCTGCTACTCTGAACACTTTGGAAGAATAAATAAGGCTCTGTAAAAATACAATACTATTCAGACTTGACAGGTCAACCCAAGGTTGAATAAAAAAGGCCAAGAGACCACTGGCTGACTATTTCTAGGATCTCTCTCAGCTTTATGTCTCCTCAGGCAATGGTCATATATTTTTCTAAATGAAATGCCACCCATATTGAAGGGATCAGGAACTGTCAGATCAAATTTTTTCAAGTGTCAGAGGGTTGGACAGTTTGCTATATTTCAAGCACATCAGGTCAAACAATATAATTAAAATTGACTCCTTTGTGATATGTCCCTTTATAGGAGTTGTGACATTCACTCCTTCTCCTTATGTTCTGTATCCAACCTACTGCTTCAGCTATCTTCTGGACAGCATATCATCCTTTTGCTATTCTGTCTTCCCACCAATTTACAGACTGTCATATTTCCTTAACTAAAGGAGCTCTACAACATGTTGGGGAGGACAGACAGGTTGCAATTGATATGGATATTTCTTAATAGGCCCTTGGCCCCTAAGTGCCAATCAGCAGTTTCAAAGATTACCTCCCCACCTTGAAGTCACTGTTTTCTTTCTCTATCCTTCATTCCACATGTGCCTAGATTAGTGCAATTCCATGCATTGCTTATCTATGATCTGTAATTTCCAATCAATTTTGGATGATGGTCTCATATGGAGGGGGAAGGAGCACTGCATGCACTGTTGATTCAGGTGCTCAAGAGCTATGAAGTAAATGGTTGCCCCTACGGGAGTCAGTGTAATAGAATTCTGGGGCATTTATAATTATATGCCTTCATACAAGTCAGTTAATTAATCAGCCTTTCCCACACACTTCCATTCGGTTCCTCTCACTAGGTAGGCAATTTTACTCACAGCGTGTAGCTCCTCTATTCAATTCTCTTCCTGCCCTCTTGGTAGGGGTCCTTTTCACCCAGAGACCAGAATAACCTCTCTCCCAAGTTGCTCATTTTTAAAATATCAGGCCCTTCCCTTCTTTGGGCTCCCCCATATAGAAGTCAGATTACTGTTTAAGATCCTTGTGTTTTGAATTTAATCTACATGGCCAAACTCCCCTGATATTTTAGAAGCAACTTCAGTTCTCCCACCTGATGATTCAATTGCATCCATGGCCTAGATGCTACTTTAATTTTTGCATACCTATTAAGGGAAAAAATTTAAAACCCTTTCCTCATTTTCACTGCTGGTCCCTGAGCTCCTTGCCTGTAACACCCTACATTCTCAATATCCTTTATGGACAAAACAATATTAGTAGCCCCCTTCTTCCACCTGGGCAGTCCCAATGCCTTGGACTTTTTGTTTTCTTGTTTCTCATGCAAAGACCTTGTCTTATCAGCATCACTAGTATATCCAGCAGTCCATTACCTTGGATTCCTGGCAGTTTTCAGCATACATCTGGACCTCCTCCTTGTCTTCTAAATCTCTTTGCTACTTTTCTTCTTCCAGTCCCATTGGAGAATACTTCCCCCTAACCATGTGGCCCTAGCAAAGTTAGCAATAACAGGGCTCTGGCCTCCCCAACCCCAGGAGTGGCCAGGCTGATTTGGGTCTATCTTCCTCAGGACTTACATAGTGAAGCTAGAAGAAAATAGACTCTTTCCTGCTTGGGTTGCTTACCCAGGGCACTGTGAGTCTGGGGCTTAAACAGCATCATCAGAATCCTGACTGTCTTGACTACGTTATTTTCACATTGTGGATGAGATGGCCTCCTGCAGTCCCAAATATACTTTGTAGACATCCTAGTTAGTTGAGTCAGTAAAGTATCCCCCTCCCACAATATATGTGTGTGTGTGTGTGTGTGTGTGTTTCATTAAGCTGAGTTGAGTTTTCATTATTGGTAACCAAGAGTACCATTTTCTCTGTGACTACTCCAGCTCATTAGTATTTTTTCTATAAATTCTCACATTTAACTATCTATACGAGCTCTGTTCAATAGAAAGATAATGTGAAGGGCCGGCCGAGTGGCGCGGTGGTTAAGTGCTGGCCTGGGAAGCCAGCGGCCCCGGTTCAGTCCCACATATGAGGGCCAGTGACACTGCTCTCAAAAAAAAAAAAAAAAAAAAGAAAGATAATGTGAGCCATACACACACACACACACACACACACACACACACACACACACACACACACACTTAACTCTTCCAGTAACTGCACCTGTATTGCTCCAAATCCTATAGCTGGCAGTGAGAATCTGGGAATGAGAACAAGTTCCTGTATGGTTTCTCTGCAGTAATTTATGAGGAGGGGGAAGTAGATGCTCTGTGAACAGCTTCCTGCTTAGCCCTTTTCTCTTCCAATTTCTAAACTTTAGTTGCGGAATTTAGGTGGGGTTTTAAGCACAGATTATTGACTACTAGAAGCGAGCTGAAAGGTGTTTATACCTTAATGATGGAATAGCTAGTGGAATAAAGAATCTTCTCCCCGGCCTACTCTAGGCTATTTTGTTGATTACTTTAAGTATCCAGCTGGAGTGGATTATTCCTTCTTTAGTTTAAGTCTCTTTTTAAGGATTGAGGTTTCCATGACCTGTCCCAATCATCTGTAAGATTGGTACCACTCAACTAACTTTCTGAAGGATATTTTGGAGCTTTACATTGTTATTATCACTCCCTGTATATCAACGTATCATTAGACTGAGTGCTGCTGAAGTCGCAAAATTCATTAATAGCTTTCAGCTTCATATTCTGATGGGCATCTTGGTTTCTATATATATTTATCCTGCAACATGCTAGTGATTATTTTAAAATATAAATCAAAATACTGTAAAACCTTGGTTTGCAAATATAATTCATACCGGAAATATGCTTGTAATACAATGCACTTGTATATCAAAGTGAATTTCCCCATAAGAAATAATGGAAACTCAGATGACTTGTTCCAGAACCCAAAAATATTCATATAAAAATGATTAAAATACTGTAATATAATACAAAACAATAAAGAAAATACAAAATATAAAGAAAAATAAACAAATTAACCTGCACTTACCTTTGAAAACCTTCGTGGCTGGTGTGAGGGAGACGAGAGAGAGGAGAGTTATTGTGTAGGACGACTTTCACTATCACTAACGGAATCATTGCTATTTATTGGCTCAACGGAATCTTTTTCTTTTAACACAACTTTAACAAGAAATCTAACCAATGACTTGCTTTTGCTTTCTTTTGAGGATTTCACAAAACTGTGACATGGCATTATAATTAAACGGACTCATTGCTCGCACTGTTACAGCCTTATTCAGGTGGTGCTTTTCTACAAAATTTTGCACTGTTTCCCACATTTTACACATCTCCCTAATCTCATGTGAAGTGAGGGATTCCTCTGCCTTTTTCTTCTCCTCTTATGCAGATGAGATCTCCTCCATAGCCTCTTGTGTTTCTTACAACACAGACCCATCAGTTCATTGGTGGTCAGCTCCTGGTCATGTTCCTCCCCCAGCCCTTGAATGTCATTCTCATTCACCTCCAGTCCCATGGTCTTCCCCAAGGACACAATTTCATTGACAACTGGTGGCTTCTGTTCATGAGTGAGCCCCTCTAAGTCATATCCAAGAATGCAATCAGGCTACAGTTTTTTCCCAGCAGAATTGAGGGTTCTTTTGGTGACCCCATACCAGGCTTTATTGATGATCTTGAGGCAGTTCATGATGTGGAAATGATTTTTTCAAAACTCTCAGAGGGTAAAGTTTTTTCCTTCGGTCACTTCGAAGCATCACTGAAATAGTGCTTTGGTGTAAAGTTTTTAAAGTTCGAAATGACCTGCTGATGCATGGGCTGGAGGATTGGAGTGGTGTTGTGAGGAATGAACTTGACCTTAATGAACTCCAATTCCTCCAGTAAGTCATCCTCAAAGCGTGGAGGATGAGCCGGAGCATTATCCATAACAAGCAAGGCTTTGAGTGACAGATTCTTTTCTAAAAGGTATTTCTTCACTGCAGGACAGAAGACCTCGTTGATCAACTCAATGAACAAGATACGAGTGACCCAAGCCTTGCTGTTGGACCTCCACGTAACGTTTAATTGGCTCTTCTGCACCTTGTGTTTCTTGAAGGCTCATGGATTCTCGGAATGAGGGGCTTGACTTTGAAATCTTCGCTTGCATTAGCACAAATCAAGAGGGTAAAATGGTCTTTCATGGGCTTGTGACTGGGCACTGAATTCTCTTCTTCTGTAATGTGGGTCCTCTTTGGCATCTTTTTCCAAAAAAAGCTCTGTCTCATTTCAGTTAAAAGCTTGCTCTGGCAAGTAACACTTGGAAACCATGAGCTTCTGGAGCTCAGTAGTGAATGCCTCAGCTGCTTTAGCATCCGAACTTGCAGCCTCTCCGTGCCTCAGAACACTATGGATGCCACTTCTCCTAAAGTTATCAAACCATCCCCTACTTGCCTCGAAGCCTTCTTCATTTTCTGTTGACCATACCTGGCAGTTTACTCACGAGGCTAGCGTACAAGGCCTTTGCCTTCTCACAGATAAAGTTCTCTCTCACAGTATCACCTGCTAGTTGCTTCTCATTTATCCAAACCAAAAGCAACTTTTCTACATCTTCCAGAACACATGGCCATTGCTTTGATATTCTTGTGACTCCTTTTGCTGCAACTAGCCCTCTTATTTGTTTTTTCTTCTTTAATATGGTGCAAATGGTCGATGTGGACTTCTTATAAAATCTTGCAATTTTGGCCACTCGCATACCTCATTCATCCTTTTTTATGATTTCCTTTGTAACTTCCACCATAATCATCTTCTTCTTACTGCCTTTCTTTTCAACCTTTTTCTGCATGGGGCCATTGTATACACTCACACGGATATTGGTTACAGTACAGTATTAATATACTCTTCTCATATACTGTATTTAATGTAACTGGCAATAAGACAGCAGAGAAAAGGGTCTATATCTGCTGGCAGCCTGACCTAGAATGAAGCAAAGCATTTCTGAGCTTAGTCTTGAAAGGAAAAGCAAAGTACTGTCCATAGGTGATTTCCAATGACAAAGTCACACTTGTGCCAGTTGTGGGCACCTTCCAATGTTCCCAAAAAGCTCACTGATTTCTGCCAAACCGCAGCCTGAGACTGAGCATCCAAGCATGGGAGATGATCACCCACAATCCCACAGTAAGAGAGAGAAGAACCATTGGCTCAGTTGTGATCATGTGATGTTTGATGTCAAATACAACACATTGCAAGACATCACTCATTTATCAAGTTAAAATTTATTAGAAATGTTTGCTCGTCTTGCAGAACACTCGCAGAACAAGTTACTCAAAATGCAAGGTTTTACCATATATCATTCCCCTACTGAAAACCCTCCATGGACTTTCCATTGTACTTTGAAAAATATCTGAACATCTTTCTGTAGTTTACAAAACTTTACATAATCTTGGCCCACCTTTCTGATCTCATCTTGCACCATGCCCCCCAGTACCCACAAATTCTTTAGTCCCTTAGAACTTATCTTAATTCTTTTAATCACAAGCCTATTTCTACCTTAGGGACTTTGCACCTGCCATTTCTTCTGCCTGGTACATTCATTCCCCAGATCCTTGAATAGGTAGTTACTTTTCATCATTCAGATATCAGATCAAATATCACTCTCTCAAAAAGGCTTTTTCTCACCTCCCAATTAAAAACAAAACCAAACAAAATCCTTTTTCTTCAGGTATCTTACTTTCATGTCACCATGTTTTATTTTCTTCACAATAGTCATCACAATATGTAAATTATTTATTTATTTATTTTTAAAGATTTTATTGGGGAATTGGGAAGGGGAACAGACAAGTTGCTGTCCTTTTGTTCTTCAGTCTAGTTGTGGAGGACACTTCACTGGCCCATGTTGGTATTATTGAGCTCTTCCTGGGTGAGGTAGTCGCTCTCCATCCTCCAGACAGCCGCTCACGGCAGCTCATGGCAGCTCACGCAAGCTCACGCCTGCTGCGGGCCAGCCCCGCTGTAGCCTATACCATCGCTGGTGACTCAGGGCAGCCCAGCTTCAGGTCAAGATGTTGTTCACCATCTTAGCTGTAGAGGGCTCAGTGTCACTGGTCCTCATATGTGGGATCAGAACCCGGGCCCTGCTGCTCAGAGCTGGTGTTCCAAGCCAACTCCTAATCACACACACCACTCGGCCAGACCAACATGGAATTTGTTTTAATTATCTATGTGCTAATAATCTGTCTTCCCCCTGTAGAGTATAAGCTTCAGGTTACTGCTATGACAGAAATTTGAATTAAGTGTTATAGCAAGACTAAGGAGAGTCTGTCTCTTTAGTACTGGAATAGGAATGGAGGTGGTTCAAGAAAGTAGTCTCAGACTTCCAGTAAGATGGTGGAATAGATGGATGCCGTCCAAACTGCCTCCCAGGATCACATCAAAATTACAAATAATTTATACATTTAACCCCGGAAGTACCCTGAACACTAGATGAACAGAACCTCTAAACGAAGGACCTAAAGAGGAGGCCATGTCAAGTCATGTCAAATTCGACAATCTGGAAGAAATAGATAAATTTCTAGAAGCATACAATCTACCAAGTCTGAATCAAAAAGAAACAGAAACTCTGAACAGACTGATTACTGCCAAAGAAATTGAATCAGTAATCAATAATCTTCCAAATAAAAAAATGCCCTGGATCAGATGGCTTCACAGGTGAATTTTATAAAACATTCAAAAAAGAATTAATACCTATTTTCCTCAAACTATTCCAAAAAGTGCAGAAGGAGGGAAGGCTCCCAAACTCTTTCTATGAAGCCACTATCACCCTGATTCCCAAGTCAAAGATATTACAAAAAAGGAAAACTTCAGGCTGATATCCCTAATGAACACATTTGCAAAAATTCTCAGCAAAATACTAGCAAACCAAATTCAGCATCTCATTAGAAAGATCATACACCACAATCAATTGGGATTCATTCCTGGTATTCAAGGTTGGTTCAATATCCGCAAATCAATTAACGTAATACATCACATTAACAAAATGAAAAATAAAAATCATATGATCATATCAATAGATGCAGAAAAGGCATTTGACAAAATCCAGCAGCCATAAAAACTCTTAGCAAAGTGGGAATAGTGGGATCATATCTCAACATAATACAGGCCATACATGAAAAGCCCCCACCAAACATCGTCCTCAATGGGGAAAGGCGAAAACCATTCCCCTTAAGATCCAGAACAAGACAAGACTGCTCACTTTGAGCACTTCTATTTGACATAGTTCTGGAAGTTCTAGCCACAGCATTCAGACAAGAAAATGAAATAAAAGGCATCCAAATTGGAAAAGAAAAAGTAAAATTGTTATTATATACAGATGACATGATACTATATATAAAGAATCCCAAAGACTCCACCAAAAAACTGCTAGAACTGATAAACGAATTTGGTAAATTAGCAGGATACAAAATTAATATTCAGAAATCAGTTGCATTTGTATACATCGATAATAAACTATCAGAAGAAGAAATCAGGAAATCAATCCCTTTCACAATTGCTTCAAAAACAATAAAATATCTAGGAATCCATTTAACTAAAGAAGTAAAAGACCTGTACTCAGAAAATTATGAGACACTGAAGAGAGAAATCAAAGAAGATACAAATAAATGGAAATACATACCATGTTCATGGATAGGAAGAATTAATATAGTTAAAATGTCAATGCTACCTAAGGCAATATAGATTCAATGCAATTTCAATCAAACTACTAAGGACATTTTTCTCAGAAATAGAACATAGAATCCTCAATTTTATATGGAACCACAAAAGACCCCACAAAGCCACAGCAATTTTGACAAATAAGAACAAAGTGGGAGGCATCACGCTATTGGACATCAAAACATACTACAAGGCTACAGTAATCACAACAGTATGGTACTGGCATAAAAACAGACACATAGACCAATGGAACAGAATAGAGAGCCCAGGAATTAACCCATCCATGTATGGTCATTTAATCTATGACAATGGAAGCAAGAATTTACATTGGAGTAAAGATAGTCTATTTAATAAATGGTGCTGGGAAAACTGGACTGACATGTGCAAAAAGATGAAATGGGACCACCTACTTACACCATATAGGAGAACAAACTCAAAATGCATTAAAGACTTAAATGTAAGATCTGAAATGATAAAACTCCTAGAAGAAAACATAGGGAGTAAGTTTGCAGACATTTCCCTGAATAATATTTTTACTGATATATCCCCTCGGACAAGGGAAATAAAAGAAAAAATGAACATATGGGATTACATCAAACTTAAAAGTTTTTCTCACAGCAAAGGAAATCATCAATAAAACAAAAAGGCAGCCTACTGAATGGGAGAAGATATTTGCCAATGATATATCTGATAAGGGGTTAATATCCAAAATTTATGAAACACTCATGAAACTCAACACCAAAAAAGCAAACAACCCAATTAAAAAATGGGCAGAGGATATGAGGAGGCATTTCTCTAAAGAGGACATACAGATGACCAACAGGCATATGAAAAAATGTTCAGCCTCACTAATCATCAGGGAAAAGCAAATAAAAACCACAATGAGATACCACTTCACTCCAGTCAGAATGGCTATCATCAATAAATCAACAAACAACAAGTGTCGGTGAGGGTGTGGAGAAAAGGGAACCCTGGTGCACTGTTGGTGGGACTGCAAATTGGTGCAGCCATTATAGAAATCAGTATGGAGGTATCTCAAAAAACTGGAAATGAAACTACCGTATGACCCAGCAATTCCACTCTTGGGTATCTACCCAGAGGAATCCAAGACGTTAATTCGAAAAAATATATGTACCCCTGTTTATTGGAGCACTATTTACAATAGCCAAGACTTGGAAACAACCGAAATGCCCATCAGTAGATGACTGCATTAAGAAACTGTGGTACATTTAAACAATGGTGTATTACACCACTATAAAGAAGAATGAAATTGTACCATTTGCAATGATATGGATGGACCTAGAGACTATTATGTTAAGTGAAATAAGTCCCTCGGAGAAAGACAAATACCATATGATCTCACTAATATGAGGAATCTGAAAAACTGAATGAATGAGCAAAGTAAACAGAAACATTCTCATAGATATAGAGGAAAAACTGAGGGTTGCTAGTTGGGACGGGTGTGAGGATGAGGGAGAAGGGGAAGGGATTAGACAACATAAATAGGTAACTACAATATTGCCACAGGGATATGAAAGACAGTTTGGGGAATATAATAATGTTGTAAAAATTTTGTAGGGTGTCAGATGGTCACATGTCTTGTTAGGGAGACTGCTTAATGGATGAAGTAGAGGCTTGATCACTGTACTCTATACCTGACACTGATGTTGTATAATATTGTATGCCAACTGTAATTGAATATATAGATAGTCACGGGATGTGGAATATACTGTGGAATGGAGTCAAAGGAATTGTAATAGATATGTATGATATGGGGGGGAGGCGAAATGGGGGAGGGAGCTTGTCACTTTGAGGGGTAAAAAGTATAACTATTGCACTGTGTTGTACACCTGAAACTAATTTTTAAAAAAATGTTTATTTCACAGTAAAATAATTTTTTTTAAAAAAACAGAGATAATGACAAAAAAAAGAGAGATAATGACAAAAAATAACAAAAAAAGAAAGTAGTCTCAGAGGAAGTGATGTGAGCTGCATCTTGAAGACTTGATAAGTCCATTGGGAAATAATTACAGGAAGTACATTCTAACATGTGATGAATGTGAGAAAGACTATTGGCTATTCTGGGGAAGGGAAGAATTCAGAAACCTCTTAAGTTGAAAGTACTTCTCACCTCAATAGTGGGTGGCAGCTATATGATGTTCCCTATATATACTTAACCCCCTTCCATAAAAAGTAAAGAAAGTTATCACCTGAGAGATAAACCAGTAAAATTCACATGCAAGGGATATGATTAGATACCTGGAAATCGACCAGGAAATTATCTGTAAATGTGTTACTGGAAATTTTGAGAACCCTCAAAACTCTGAAGGTGATCTAGGACAAATATTAAAAAGGCAGAACTGGAATGCAATAGTAATTTTGTAAGTGGAAATGAAACTAATTGTATTATACATTGCTTAGAGTGAATAGAAAGTTGTTGGCCACTAGAAGCAAAGAAATTATTGTTACCAGCCAGTGCTATCCAAGAGAATGATCTTGGCCAAGTGAACCCAACATTATGGGTTCTTTGGCAAGGCTGGCTTAATAGTTGATGAGAGTGCTTCAAGCTGTCTAATCTGAGAGACCATTCTTGTGATAACTAACTCCCTTGTTCTGATTTTATGCTCACCAAGCAATCTTTTGATAATTTATTTGGCTCCCAACACAACTTGGCTACAGGGAAAGAATGCAGTAATCTGCCTACTCAAGTATTTTGGCCTGTTTAACAATTATATTTCTCATTGTAAATTAATAAATTGGCATCCTAGCATATATTCAGAATATATATATATATATATATATATATATATATATGATAGACAAATATAGATATAAATAAAAATGTTAAAATAAGTCTCTATGTATCAAAAAGGCATATAAGCCTTCTTAAGTTGACTTTAATTAATTCACCCAACCCAGATTCTGGTTTTTAGCCTTGCAACTCAGCTCAGAAAGCTAGTTTTGTCTCTACACCTAGAGTCCAGCCATCTCCTGCATGGTTTTTGGAAGCATTCCCCAGGTGACAGAGCCTTGTGCACTCCAAAGTTTACTAAGGGAATAGTGTTCATTCTTCTGTGTTTGCTTTCATATATGCCATCTGTACTGAGTTCACATTGAGGAATTGAACACTGCTATAAAAGGTATGTTAACAGAAAATATTCTTGTTTCATAAAGTAGAGTTCATCCCAGGGACACAAGGATGGTTCACCATATGCAAATTAATCAATGTGATATACCACATAAACAAAATAAAGAACAAAAATCATATGATTATAGGGCCTGCTGAGTGGCACAGTGGCTAAGAACTGGCTTGGGACGCCAGCGGCCCCAGTTTGGATCCCACATATGAGGGCCAGTGACACTGCCCTTTGAAAAGAAAAAAAAATCATATGATTATATCAATTGATGCAAAAAATGCATTTGACAAGATAAAAACTCCATTTATGATTAAAACACTTAATAAAATGAGTATAGAAGGAAAATGCCTTAACATAATAAAGGCCATATATGAAAAACCTTCAGCTAATATAATTAAATTTGAAAAACTAAAGCCCTTCACTCTATGTTCAGGAACAAGACAGGGTTGTCCCATAACACCACTGATACTCAACGTAGAATTGGAAATCCTAACCAGAGCTATCAGGCGAGACAAAGAAATAAAAGACATCCAAATTGTGAATGAAGAAGTTAAATTCTCACTTTTCACAGATGGCATGGTACTATACACAGAAAACTGTAAAGACTCCACCAAAAAGCTATTAGAAACAATAAATGAATACAATAAAGTTGCCAGGTATAAAATCAACGTACAAAAATCCATTGCATTCCTATATACTAACAATGAAATTTCAGAAAATTAAATTTAAATAACAATTCCTTTCATAATTGCAACAAAAAAAATACCTAAGAATAAACTTAAGAATGGTGTGAAGGACCTACATACTGAAAACTATGAGACTTTTTTAAAAAAAATTGAAGACAATACAAAGAAATGGGAAGATATTCCATGGTCATGGATTGGAAGAATCAACATAGTTAAAATGGCCAAAGCAATATACAGATTTAATGCAATCCCCATCAAAATTCCAATCACATTCTTTAAAGAAATAAAACAGAAACCATCAGATTTGTATGGAACCACAAAAGACTCCAAATAGCCAAAGCAATCCTTAGAAAAAAGAATAATGCAGGAGGTATCACACTCCCTGAGCTTGTACTGCAGGTCAACAATAACCAAAACAGTATGGTATTGGCAGAAAAACATACACATAGATCAATGGAATAAAATTGAAAACCCAGAAATAAACCCACATAAATATGGACAGATAGTTTTCAACAAAGGAGCCAAAAACATACAATGGAGAAAAGAGAGCCTCATCAATAAATGGTGCTAGGAGAATTGCCAAGCCACATGCAAAAGAATGAAACTAGACTGCTATCTGTCACCATATACCAAAATTAACTCAAAATGGATCAAAGACCTAAACATGAGACCTGAAACAATAAACTGCATAGAAGAAAACATAGGTACTAAACTTATGGACCTTGAATTCAGAGGAGTTTATTAATTTGACCTCAAAGGCAAGGAAAGTAAAAGCTAAAATAAATGAATAGGACTATAACAAACTAAAAAGCTTTTACACAGCAAAAGAAACCTTCAACAAAATAAAGAGGCAACCAATCAAATGGGAAAAGATATTTGCAAACAACACCTCTGATAAGGGGCTAATATCCAAAATATATAAGGAACTTATACAACTCAACAACAACAACAAAAAAAACCCCAAACAATTCAATTAAAAAATGGGTAGAGGACCTGAATAGACATTTCTCCAAAGAGGACATACAAATGGCCAATAGGCATATGAAGAGCTCAACATCACTAATCATCAGAGAAAGGCAAGTAAAAACCACAATGAGGTATCACCTCACACAAGTTGGAGTGGCTATCATCAACAAAACAAATAATAACAAATGTGGGAGAGGCTGTGGAGAAAAAGGAACCCTCATACACTGTTGGTGGGAATGCAGATTGGTGCAGCTGCTATGGAAGACACTGTGGAGGTTCCTCAAAAAATTAAGAATAGAATTTCCATATGACCCAGCAATCCCTCTCCTGGGTATCTACCCAAAAAAACCTGAAAATATTTATCCATAAAGATATATGTGCTTCAGTGTTAATTTACAGTGGTCAAGACATGGAAACAACCAAAGTGTCCTTCGATAGATGACTGGAAAAGATTTGGAATATACACACAATGGAATACTATTCTGCCGTAAGAAAATATGAAATAGTGCCATTTGCAACAACATGGATGGATCTTGAGATTATTATGCTAAGTGAAATAAGTCAGACAGGAAAAGTTAAGAACTATATTATTTCACTGATATGTGGTATATAAAACTAAAAACAAAGAAACAAGACAAACAAATGAAGAAACAAAAATTCATAGACACAGACAATAGTTTAGTGGTTACCGGGGGTAAGGGGTAGGAGGGGTGGTAGATAAGGGTAAAAGGGGTCAAATATATGGTGATGGAAAGAGAACTGACTGGGTGGTGAACACACAACGTGATATATACATGATGTATTACAGAATTGTACACTTGAGACCTATGTAACTTTACTAACCATTGTCACCCCAGTAAATTTTAATTCAAAAAAAAATTACCAAGAAAATATTCTTATTTCATTTTTTTTCTTACATTCAATTTCCAAAATTAGATCCTGAGAAATGGATTTGGGTATAGGTGGTTTATTTAGGAGAGAATTTCAAGAAGCACAAGAAAGAAATGGGGAAATTAAGACTAAGAAGGGAGAAAAGCTAATAAAGAGTATGTTAATGAGCAAGTTACCCTGTGGGCAAGCGTTGCCCAATCTTGTTGGAGACTCTATAAGACATTGTATGCAACATGTCTCAGAATCGTCCCGCTGGAGGATGAGGAGTCAGTGATGTTTATCCATGGGCTTCCATCCCCATTGGCTGAAGGTTAACCCCAACGGGGTTAACTGCCTGCACTTCCAGGTTGCATCTGGCTGAGGCAGAACAATTTTCCACTGTACCGCAGAAAGCCTCAGACAGAGACGGTAGACAATCCCCTTGAGGTGGGAAAGTCATGATGCTGGAAATTATAGCTGCAGGTGAAATCAAGTGGGCGAGGGAACTATAGAGTGGGGCATCGACTGCATCTCGTGCATTACTGGAAACAAGTATGACAGACCATGAGACCCCAATGGACACATGAGCAAAGGACATTAAGTGGCAAATTGTACACAAAACTATAAATGGCCAACAATTTTTTAGGCATTTAACCCTTGTAGTAATCAATGAACTGTAAATATAGAGATGCTATCTTTTTTTTTGCCTGTCAAATTAGCAAAAGCCTATTCCTTTTTTCAATTAAAAAGACATTTATTGATGGGGACCCACTCTCATTCACTGCAGGGGGTGTTGTAACTTTGCACACTTTTCTGAGAAGCATTATTTCAATATGTACCAACAGCTTTAACCATTTTCACACCTTTCAACTTTGAATAATTTCTGATAAAAGATAAGGCTGTCGATTTCAGTGTTATTTCTCGCACTAAACATCCAATAATATAGGGAAAGTTTAAAATAATTATGATATAGTCATATAATAAAAAATGGCAAGCCACAAAATTCTGTTTTCCAATGTTCAGTGCCATTGAAATACTCATGATATAATATTAAGTTAAAAAACATAATCCAAAATTGTACATACAATGTGTTCCTGACGTTTTTTCAACTTGAAGATGACATAGATTGTAAAACATTGGTTTATTAATTACTTTGAGGGAAAGAAACACTACCTTTTTTTCTTTAGCTGAGTCATCCTGCCACCTGTTGGCAGCTCAGCGGCAGCTCAGCTCAGGCTGGGCATTGAACTGCTGTTGCTCAGAGCTCAGCTCACACTCTTAAGCGAGCTCTTAACCAACTGAGCCACTCAGCCAACCCTAACACTACCTTTCATATACCTAAACTGTATCCTACTGACAGTAACATACATATATTCATACAATTATATACCACTTTTTTCTTCAAGAACACTACCAAAAGTAGAGTCTAAGCTTTCTTCACATTTTAGAGTCTAAAGATTCTTCTGAGTTGTGTTTGGCCATTGGCAGTGATGCAGCATATTGTGATGGGTTGCTGCTTTTCATAACTCCGGCTTGTGATGATGTGACAAGATCATATCAAAGCATACAAAAGAATCCTGAGAGTTTATCTGCCTTTCCTGTGTGGTTAACCTCATAGTTTATTTATTTTACTTTTTTTTTTCAATTCAATTACATTAGCTAGAAATCAATCAGTTTCTCTTGAAAGTCACTTGGAAGCTTTTGACAGATAGATGTTCAATGCCTGAGTAATAGTCCCTCACAATGCATGAAATGGTCACACGAACCTTTCTTAGCTTTGAAAATTGCATGCTCTATTCCAAGAGATTTGGCAATTTCTACTGCCTTTAATTGCATTGTCTGGTGTGTGACAGGCAATCTTCTGCAGACACAATAATTTTTCTTTTCAATGATGCATCATAGTGTAATTTTTAGAAGACATTTTAAGTGACAATTAGGGAGCAAGCCAAATTTAAGTTAAAAATTTAAACATGAGTGGTGCTACCAAGGTAAATAACTCAGCTGAAGTGACAATAAGACGAACAAATATCCTCTATGCCCAGCTACATCTTCACATACATAAGCAATGACAACAATATCACAGTGGATTCCTCTGCCTGGCCATTTGCAAGCCACTTTTGACATCCATTATAAAATGCATTCTGATTTCAGAAATGAAGAATATGTGTATTAGAATGCAGGAAATATAGTATGAAATATATACACATTATGTATACACACAGAGACAAATGACAAAAAGGAAACATACCAAAACGCTACAGAAGTTGTCTCTGGGTGGTGGAAATGCAGGTCGCGTATATTTTTGCATATCTTCATTTTTCAAACGTCTGAAATAAGCTTGTATTACTGTTAAATTGTGAACAATCATAGATGTTTAAAAAGATGGCTCTTTGTGTTTTGAAGGTTGTTGCTCCCTATTGGGAGATGAAAGGTTGGTACAGAGAAGGACAAACTTGAATCTGAGTTGGATGGATACTTCAAGGACCATCATAATCTTTGGATCTTTTTGGCCCGAGAGAACAAATAAACAAGTGCTCTCCACTCAGAGATGACTTAAGAGTGAAGAAACAAATTAGAAACTCCAAGGCTACATTTATCATTTCAGTCCAGTTTCTGACTTGTCTAACAATTTTGACAAGGCAATTATCTCTCATACTTGTTTTCTCGCATATAAATGGAGAGAATACCTCTACCCTTCCTCTTCATGGTAATGGCAAGAATGAGGTTAAAAACATAAACAAAAACATTAATCAAATACCTCACAATTTTACTTGTGTTTCCATAGGCAATGCAGATATAGATCACTAATTTATATTAGCTGGTAACAATTTGGGGGCTGATGCCTGAGGACTGCTTCTGTCTCTGCAACCCATTTCTTAGGAGGATCTCACCAGAAAGTTTCCTGAGGGTGTGTGTGGGAATGTGTGCAAGGGGGTATGTGCAGGGAGTATGGGTAGAGATGTGTGGGTTAAGGGGGTGGGTATGGGGAAGTGTGGGAGATATGGCAGCCTGTGTTGGGAGGTGGGGGTGAGAGGGTGGGGGCAGTATATGGGTTGTCTTTGTGTGAGGCTGAGCATGCACACACACACATTAGGAAATGCATGATCAGGAGTGGGGGAGGGGAATGGTGAACACAGAGCCACAGAACTGACAGTCTGCACATGGCTCTGTTTATTGGGCTTGGGGAAATGCCAGGGCTTGTATAATTTCTGTCACTGGGCACAGGCAAATGAATTCTACACTGGTAGCCCTTGGGGGCACCATCCATCTCAGAGAACTTAATGTCAGCAAATTAACGTGGTCTCAGTTCCCCACTACCTGTTGCTGTCGAGAAGGACTTGGGAAATTTGCTCTACCACACACTCCTGCTAAGTCTCACTCCCAGTCCTGACTCTTAAAGCAAAGAAGGGTGACAGGGAAATGGGGCTGTCAATGAGCTCTGGCTACTGACAGCAGATCTGCAGTGTGATGTGGTGAGAAGTAGCAGAGCTCATAGCACCTCACCCAGTGTAGCCCTCAGGAAATATGCACCGAAGTGTTGTAATACCTTAGTTCTTTGCAACAGCCCAAGATTGTGCACAGTGGGATTTGGAGGAGTCTGGACTACTTGCTTCATGTCTAGCACAGTGTAAACTGTTAAAAACCTGCACCTGCTATTATTTTCATCACTGCCGTCATTATTCCCAACCACAAAAAATGGGCTTATAATCAATAACCTGTCCAGGTAGGGTTTCCACCATCACCCAACCCCAACCCTGGCAGCTTATCACTCCTTTGAGGTAAAGCAGTGAAGACCCTCTCAAGATGCAGATGTTTTCTGGAAGATGATCTGCCTCAAGGCTTTCTCATCCATCAATAACTTTTCAATGAATGGGCAGCTGGGGTGGTTGTCCAGAGAGAACAACATGACTCAGGAAAAAGGGGCCAGAAATAAGGTGGCTGGACCTCACAAAGTTGCCTCTGACAAGACAGCCTGTAGTGTTGGTAATCAGGGCAGTGGAAAGGACTGAACCAAGACCTCATCCCAGGCTGG
The DNA here is from genome assembly GCA_033961575.1 of Aselliscus stoliczkanus. Classification (NCBI taxonomy): domain Eukaryota; kingdom Metazoa; phylum Chordata; class Mammalia; order Chiroptera; family Hipposideridae; genus Aselliscus; species Aselliscus stoliczkanus. Next base: position 53,221,052 of record CM066737.1, on the reverse strand, counting down.
CTCACTGCCTAAGTCTGTAGGGATCAGAATGGGAAAGAGAGGAAAGCAGCAGAAGCCAGGAGGAGTGTTATACCTCAGCCTCCAAGCCAAGGAGACCCCAGGTTTTGAGAGGGGTACTTGATCTAGACCAGGGGTCGGCAAACTTTTGAGACAGAAGAGCTGCCAGAGGTCAGCAAACTGTGGCTCACGAGCCACATGCGGCTCTTTGGGTATATACATGTGGCTCTGAAGTAAAACTGAAAATGAAAATATAACTATCATAGTTTCGGCTGCCGTGTGGCACACTGGTTAAGAGTTGGCTTGGGAGCACGAGCTCTGAGCAGCAGGGTCCCGGTTCAGTTCCCACATGGGCCAGTAATGCTGCACCCTCTACAGCTAATATGGTGAACAACAGCTCGCCCTGGAGCTGGGTTGCCAAGAGTAGGCTGCAATGGGCTGCCCTGAGCTACTACGAGTGGCTGGCAGCCAGCATGAGCAGCTGGCAGCTGGCATGGGCTGCTGTGAGCCGGCGTGAGTGGCCATCCAGTGGCCGGTGACTGATTACCTCACCCGGGAAGAGCACAATGATAATACCAACATATTCCAGTGAAGCGACGCCCTCCACAACTAGACTAAAGAACAAAAGCACAGCAACTTGTCTGTTCCCCTTCCCCGATTCCCCAACGCTGTTCCCCTCCCCCAATTCCCCAATAAAATCTTAAGAAAAATACTATCGTAGTTTCATTTATAAAATTTTTAAAGGATATTATTCATGTAATGGTGATTTCATTTGTTTTATAGGTCTCACAAAACTTCAAGGGATAGGATTGGCTCTTCCAGGGGTTGACAAACTTTTGAGACAGAACGTACCCAAAGAGCCGCATGTGGCTCTCGAGCAGCAGTTTGACGACCCCTGATCTAGACTATCCTTTCTCTTAATGGGCTCTCAAGTGTCATTGGAGGAGGCCTAAGGCAGTGTGTGTGTGTGTGTGTGTGTGTGTGTGTGTGTGTGTATGACTGGGTGGGGAGGAAGGCTTGTGCTCCCCAACAGCAAGCAGGACACTGCTTTGGACAAGCCAGTGGGACACAATAATTGATTGTCTTCTTGCTGCAAAATCAAAATGGCTTTTGATGTTCAGCCATTCATTGCTGTAACTGGAATAATAACACAATTCATTTTAGCTGCAGCCCTGCAAATGGATGGCTTTAATAATGGCTAATTTGGGATGATGAATGTGCCATTTGGGGGTGACATTAGTGCTGAATAAGGAGAAGGGCGTGCAAGAGACAGAGGGAAGAAGGGATGAGTTATACAAGACTAGCTATGTTTGCTAACTTCCAAGGCTGCAAGCCCTTCAATTCCACTGTGCAGTATTGATTGAGCAAGCACTTCCTCCCTCCTTACCTGGTACTGGGCTGAGGGTTGGGGTAGATTCTGAAGAGATCCATGACTAGGGTGACCATATGTCCCGGTTCTCCTGGGACAAGGCAGGTTTATGCTTGAACCCAGTGCAGTTATTAGTAGTCCCCTGCCACACACACACACACACACACACACACACACACACACACACACACCACACTCTAGAAAATGTCTTGGTTTGGGTGATAAGTTACATTATCATTGTTTGTGGCTCCTTATCTGCATTTCATGAGTATACAGCTTTTCTGGGAAGACTGAACTTATTTATGCACATGGAGTAATTATAGCATGTCAGGAGACAGTATGTAACCAATAGATGAATCAACTGGGTGCGAGCACCAAAATTGATGCTTACAAGTTTAAAATTGAAGATGGTTGTGGGTTACAATACATTGAAGAAGACTTTCAAATGCATGGGGAGGATAAACCCCAATATGCTATCTCACTTGAACTTCACAGCAAACTTCATGTGACCCCCATCTTATAGATAAGAAACTAGAGGCCCAGAGAAAGAAGTTGACTGCTCAAGGTTACACAGTTAGTATGTGATTGAATTAGGATTTGAATTCAGGATTGTTTTAACTTAAAAGCCAACTATATTTCTCCTTCAGAACAGACAGAAGAGACATCAAGACTGGCTCGAGGGATCAAGGAAGCCCATGAAGGAGGTATACTGTTATCAAGGAATGAATTCATAGTTAAAAGGGAACAAACTAGGGCTGGCCAAGTGGCATATTGGTTAAGAGCTGGCTTGGGACACCAGCTCTGAGCAGCAGGGCCCCGGTTCAGATCCTACATATGAGAGCCAGTGACACTACCCTCTACAGCTAAGATGGTGGAAAACAGCTCCACCTGGAGCTGGGCTGCTGTGTGTCCCCGGCAACGGCGTAGGCTGCAGCCCCTGCTGCAGTGGACTGCCATAAGCTACAATGAGTGGCTGGCAGCCAGCGTGAGCGGCTGGCAGCTGGCATGAGCTGCCAAGAGCCTCTGTGCCTAGCCATCCAGAGGCTGGTGACCGATTTGCCTCACCCAGGAAGAGCGTAATGATAATAACAACATGGGCCAGTGAAGTAACGTCCTCCACAACTAGACTAAAGAACAAAAGGACAGTAACTTGTCTGTTCCCCTTCCCCAATTCCCCAACGCTGTTCCCCTCCCCCAATTCCCAATAAAGTATTTTTAAAAAAGGGAACAAATTAAAAAATGGAAGATATAAAGCTGAGAAGACCGAGAAATAAATTTAAGTGAGGTAGGGTTAACCGAGGATGATTTGCAGAAGAGGTAAGTTTTGTGCTAGGCTTGAAATTACTGATGAATATGGATTAACAGTGATCAAAGAAAGGGCTTTCACATGCATGGAAAATGATAAACATCAAAATCATGCTACTATTTCTTGGGAATGGGAAGTTGGATGGAAGTTGAGTAAACAGGAGATGCCAATTATATTTGTAAGGTTTTATTTCTTAAACACAGTGGTGAATAAATAGGTATTTATTATACCTTTCTATATATTTTGTATAGCTGAACATTTCATAAAATATTTTAATAAGAGATTGGTTTTTCCGGATGAAGGAAATGCATTAAGCAGGACATAGGAACAGGGACAAAAAACGTCCATTCTGGGAAGGTTTTGACCAGAAGCCTTATGTCTGGGTTGAGCATTCATAATCTTCCTTGCAGAGCAACTCACAGCCTTTTCTTCCTCTCAGCACAGCACATTTTAAAAGCCTTGTTTGGCCTTTGCTCTTATTTGACTCAAGACTTGGAACCTCTAAAATGCCCATTTACTGCCTTCTAAGGTGTGTAGTCCATCTGTCTCATTCGCCTTGGGGTACTGTGAATGCTGCACTAAGTATTGGCGTGTTTACTACTTGGGGGACTTGGTGTACAAACAAAAGCTTTGCTTCCTCCCAAGTATTTGGCCTCTTGTTTGGCAACTGGTGGTGGGGTGGGGGAGGGGGCCGAGGCCTCCTTTCAGTCCCTCTCCAGCTCTCCAAGACAGAGAAGCAATCCTGAGGGGCCAAGGGAGCTGCTGAAAGTCTAGGGTTTGGCCTCCTCCAGGCCCTGCAGCCACTGTGCACCAATAAGCAAAAGCAGCAAATGAATCCATACAAATCCCATCACTGTGACTCCACAGTGTCGGGAAAAGGCCATAACCCCCGATTCCACATACTTCACCACCAAACAGGGCTGCAGCAGCAGCTGGCCCATCATGAGAGAGGACTCCAGTGAAAACAGCATGGGTGCCAGTTGTGAAACCCTGGGTCTCACTGCAAAATGAAAAGCAGGGAAGCACTTCAGTAGGGGGTGTATATTTGTGTGTGTGTGTGTGGGTGGGAGGTGAGAGGTGGGAGTGTCTGAGAATTCCTAGCCTGCCTGTCTTGGGGCAGAGCTTTATACCTTAAGGCCAGCCTCGCTCTGATCCAGGGCCTTGGGTCCGAAGTCCTGAGCCATCTGTATCATCCTTTCTATTTCAGCCTAGCACAGGCTGAGTTCCCCCAGTCACTGTACCAGGTAAGTGGAGTGGCCAAGAGGTGCCAGAGAGGGACCTGATATTTCATCCTATAACAAAGAGCTTAACACATACATGTACCCATTAGCATGCAGGGTGCTCCCTGAGGGAGGAGAAGGGTTTCTCCTACCATCCTTTGATCCAGTCTCTAAGGTCACTTGTCACAAGTTCCTGGATGGATGTGACACAGAGAAAGCCTAAGAGGAATCAGTATGGGAGGTCAGCCAGGTGTCGTTGCATGGTCAAGAGTCAGAAGACACAGGCTCCTGTCCTGACTCCACTGAATTGATGTGTGACCTTGGGGAAGTGTCGTCACAAGCCATGTTCCCAGCCAAACAGAGTGTGAGACAGAGCTTTGCAGACAGGAGGTTTCTTGCTGAGCGCTCCCAGGATCAAAACCTTCGGGATGTGAAGAAAGCAGGACTGAGCAGGAGAAGTTGAATTGTGATACAGCCACAACAAAGGCTCCCACAAGGAGCTCTGGAGCCATTGAGGACCCTCAGAGCTATCTTATTTATTTATTTATTTATTTATTTATTTATTTATTTATTTATTTATTTTTGAGGGCAGTGTCACTGGCCCTCATATGTGGGACCTAACCAGGGCCGCTGGTTTCCCAAGCCACCACTTAACCACCGCGCCACTCAGCCAGCCCACAGAGCTACCTTAAATTGTGGTAAAAGGGCCAGGGTTTTATGCTCCTGCATTTACCAGTCCCCTGGGATGGGTCCACAAACTTGGACATGATGGCTGTCTTTGTCCCAGAGCCATTCCTGGCGATGGGCTCACCTATGTACTGGCCATCACCAATGGTTCCTACAACTGCGGATATGAAGGCTTCCGTATGAAAGAGGAGGGGTGGAGCTGGGCAGTGCCCAACAGCATCCTTTCAGCAAGCTTCTTCCCCTATCCAGGCCCCAGTTTTCTCATTTGTCACATGAGTGACAAGGATGAGCTCTAGGATCCCTTCCAGCTCCAGAGCTCTATGATTCCATCAGCCCACGCCTCTGCTCAAATCACTACCTCCCTTTCTCTTAGGCTACAACTAATTTAACCTCCCATCCATTTTTAACTTTTGGTAGCATCTCCTCATTGATTATGATAAAGTATAAATTCCTTAGGTGACTTTAAAGGTCCTGCACGATCTAGCTGTGACCTATCTCTCAGTCTACTTCCTCATAACTTACTCTCCATGGCAAACATTAGGTTTCTATCATGTTTTCCCTGAAAACATTCTCCCTCATTTCCTCTGCTCTTGTAATAAGGATATGTCTTATATGCATTCATGAGCAGGGTATAGTAGAAAGGGCTTTGGAGGTCCAGATCTTATCAACTGGGTGACCTTAAGCAGGTCACTTAAGCTTTCTGAGGCTCAGCTTCCTCATCTGAACAAATGTGGGTTTCTTTGTGTGTGTGTGTGTACTTTATATTTTTTATTTTTTTTTTATTTTATTCTTCTATTGTGAAATAAACATTTTTTTAAAATTAGCTTCAGGTGTACAACACAGTGCAATAATTACACTTTTTACCCCTCAAAGTGACAATCTCCTCCCCCAATTCTCCACCCGATTCCTTCCCCCATATCATACATATCTATTACAATTCCTCTGACTCCCTTTCACAGTATAATCCACATCCTGTGACTATCTATATATTCAATTACAGCTGGCATACAATATTAAACAACATCAGTTTCAGGTATACAGTGCAGTGATCAAGCCTCTACTCCATCCTTGAAGTGGTCTCCTTAACAAGACATGTGACCATCTGACACCCTACAAAATTTTTACAATATTATTATATTCCCCAAACTGTCTTTCATATCCCTGTGGCAATATTTTAGTTACCTATTTATGCTGTCTAATCCCTTCCCCTTCTCCCTCATCCCCACTCCCCTCCCAAATAGCAACCATGTTTTTTCTCTATATCTATGAGACTGTTTCTGTTTACTTTGCTCATTCATTCAGTTTTTCAGATTCCACATATAAGTGAGATCATATGGTATTTGTCTTTCTCTGACGGACTTATTTCACATAACATAATAGTCTCTAGGTCCATCCATATTGTTGCAAATGGTACGATTTCATTCTTCTTTATAACGGAGTAATATTCCATTGTATAAAGGTACCACGGTTTCTTAATCCAGTCATCTACCGATGGGCATTTCAGTTGTTTCCAAGTCTTGGCGATTGCAAATAACACTGCAATATACATAGGGGTGCATATATTTTTTCGAATTAGCATCTTGGATTCCTCTGGGTAGATACCCAAGAGTGGAATTGCTGGATCATACGGCAGTTCCATTTCCAGTTTTTTGAGACACCTCCATACTGATTTCCATAATGGCTGCACCAATTTGCAGTCCCACCAACAGTGCACCAGGGTTCCCTTTTCTCCACACCCTCACCAGCACTTGTTGTTTGTTGATCTGTTGATGATAGCCATTCTGACTGGAGTGAGATGGTATCTCATTGTGGTTTTTATTTGCATTTCTCTGATGATTAGTGAGGTTGAACATTTTGTCATATGCCTCTTGGCCATCTGTATATCCTCTTTAGAGAAATGCCTCTTCGCATCCTCTGCCCATTTTTTAATTGGGTTGTTTGTTTTTTTGGTATTGAATTTCATGAGTGTTTTATAAATTTTGGATATTAACCCCTTATCAGATATATCATGGGCAAATATCTTCTCCCATTCAGTAGGCTGCTTTTTTGTTTTATTGATGGTTTCCTTTGCTGTGAAAAAACTTTTAAGTTTGATGTAATCCCATATGTTCATTTTCTCTTTTATTTCTGTTGCCCGAGGGAATATATCAGGAAAAATATTACTCAGGGTAATGTCTGCAAACCTACTCCCTATGTTTTCTTCTAGGAGTTTTATGTTTTCAGGTCTTACATTAAAGCTTTTAATCCATTTGAGTTTGTTCTCAATATGGTGTAAGTAGGTGGTCCATTTTCAATTTTTTGCACATGTCAGTCCAATTTTCCCAGCACCATTTATTAAATAGACAATCTTTACTCCAATGTAAATTCTTGCTTCCATTGTCATAAATTAAATGACCGTATATGAATGAGTTTATTCCTGGGCAATCTATACTGTTCCATTGGTCTATATGTCTGTTTATATGCCAGTACCATAGTGTTCTGATTACTGTAGACTTGTAGTATATTTTGATGTCAGATAGTCTGATGCCTCCCACTTTGTTCTTATTTCTCAACATTGCTGTAGGTACTCGGGGTCTTTTGTGGCTCCATATAAATTCTAGTATTCTATGTTCTATTTCTGAGAAAAATGTCCTTGGTAGTTTGATTGGAATTGCATTGAACCTATATGTTGCCTTAGGTAGTATTGACATTTTAACTATATTAATTCTTCCTATCCATGAACATGGTATGTATTTCCATTTATTTGTATCTTCTTTGATTTCTCTCTTCAGTGTCTCATAATTTTCTGAGTACAGGTCTTTTACTTCTTTAGTTAAATTGATTCCTAGATATTTTATTGTTTTTGAAGCCATTGTGAAAGGGATTGATTTCCTGATTTCTTCTTCTGATAGTTTATTATTGGTGTATACAAATGCAACTGATTTCTGAATATTAATTTTGTATCCTGCTAATTTACCAAATTCATTTATCAGTTCTAGCAGTTTTTTGGTGGAGTCTTTGGGATTCTTTATATATAGTATCATGTCATCTGCATATAATGACAATTTTACTTCCTCTTTTCCAATTTGGATGCCTTTTATTTCATTTTCTTGTCTGACTGCTTTGGCTAGAACTTCCAGAACTATGTTAAATAGAAGTGGTGAAAGTGGGCAGCCTTGTCTTGTTCCTGATCTTAAGGGGAAAGCTTTTAGCCTTTCCCCATTGAGTACGATGTTTGCTGTGGGCTTATCATATATGCCCTTTATTATGTTGAGATACGATCCCACTATTCTGACTTTGCTAAGAGTTTTTATCATAAATGGCTGCTGGATGTTGTCAAATGCTTTTTCTGCATCTATTGATATGATCATATGATTTTTATTTTTCATTTTGCTAATGTGATGTATTACATTAATTGATTTGCGGATATTGAATCAACCTTGCATACCAGGAATGAATCCTACTTGATCGTGGTGTGTGATCTTTTTAATGAGATGATGAATTCGGTTTGCTAGTATTTTGTTGAGAATTTTTGCATATATGTTCATTATGGATATTGTCCTGTAGTTTTCTTTTTTTGTCTGACTTAGGAATCAGGGTGATAGTGGCTTCATAGAAAGAGTTTGGGAGCCTTCCCTCCTGTATTTTTTCAAATAGCTTGAGGAGAATAGGTATTAATTCTTTTTTGAATGTTTTGTAAAGTTCACCAGTGAAGCCATCTGGTCCAGGGCTTTTGTATGTTGGAAGATTGTTGATTATTGATTCAGTTTCTTTGGCTGTAATCAGTCTGTTCAGAGTTTCTCTTTCTTTTTGGTTCAGACTTGGTAGATTGTATGCTTCTAGAAATTTATCCATTTCTTCCAGATTGTCAAATTTGTTAGCATATAGTTGCTCATAGTATTTTCTTAAAATTGTCTGTATTTCTGTGGTATCTGTTGTCACTTCTCCTCTTTCATTTTGTTTTGTTTTTTTTTTTTTTTTTTAAAGAAAGGCAGAATGCCACATGCAGCGCCTCATTTGGATGTATCTGGAGCCTTGGAAGCTTGACTACCCTACGTTCTCCTACAAATGGACCTTGAGAGCTTGTTTGGAGGATCTAGCAGGGGAGCACAGATACTCGTATACCCTTGACCAAAGAACGGTCCTCTCCTCTAGCGGGGAAGGTCGTCCGCTTCCACCGAGCGCGCAGCTTCGGGAGGGACGCACATGGAGCAGTGAGGGAGGAAGGGGACACCCGCCTAGCCAGCCAGATCAACCGAATCAACCCTGGCGATCAATGGGGTGACAGATGTCGCAGCCAGATCGCCCTCACAACCTCCTCTTTCATTTCTGATTTAATTAATTTGGGTCCTCTCTCTCTTTTTCCTGGTGAGTCTGGCTAAGGGTTTGTCAATTTTGTTTATCTTTTCAGAAAACCAACTCTTGGTTTCATTGATCTTTTGTATTGTTTTTTTGTTCTCTATTTCATTTATTTCTGCTCTGGTCTTTATTATTTTGTTCCTTATACTCCCTTTAGGCTAGTTTTGCTGGGGGGTTTTGAATTCCCTTAGGTGGAAAGATAGTCTCTTGATTTGAGATTTTTCTTCCTTCTTTAGGTAGGCCTGTACTGCTATGAACTTCCCTCTTAGGACTGCTTTAGCTGCATTGCAGAGATTTTGGGTCGTGGTGCCTTCATTTATGTTTGTCTCGAGGTATCTTTTGATTTCCTCCTTGATCTAATTTTGACCCACTCACTATTTAGTAACATGTTATTTAGCCTGCATGTATTTGTAAGCTTTCCAGATTTCTGCTTATAATTGATTTCTAGTTTCATAGCATTTTGGTCAGAGGAGACACTTGATATGATTTCAGTCTTCTTAAATTTGTTGAGACTTGTTTTGTGGCCTAACATGTGGTCTATCTTGGAAAATGTTCCATGTGCACTTTTTTTTTTTTTGAAGGCAGTGTCACTGGCCCTCATATGTGGGACCTGAACCAGGGCCGCTGGCTTCCCAAGCCAGCGCTGAACTACCGTGCCACTCGGCCGGCCCTCCATGTGCACTTTTGAAGAATGTATATTCTGTTGCTTTGGGGTGAAATGCTCTAAAAAGATAAATTAAATCCAGTTGGTCTAAAGTGTCATTTAAGTCCACTATGTCCGTGTTGATTTTCTGTCTGGAGGGCCTGTCCATTGGTGACATCGGGTGTTGATGTCCCCTACTGTGATAGTGTTCTGTTGATCTCTGTCTTGATGTCTGTCAAAATCTGTTTTATATATTTAGGAGCTCCTATATTGGGTGCATAGATGTTTACTAGGGTTATGTCCTCTTGTTGAATCGATCCCTTTATTATTATGTAGTGCCCTTCTTTGTCTTTTATTGTAGTCTTCATTTTAAAGTCTATTTGGCCCAAAATAAGTATTGCTACTCCAGCTTTTTTCTCATTTCCATTTGTATGAAATATTCCATCACTTTACTGTCAGTCTGTGTTTGTCTTTTCATCTGAGATGAGTCTCTTGTAGACAGCATATGCATGGGTCCTGTTTTCTTATCCACTCAGTCACTCTGTGTGTTTTTTTTTTGAGGGCAGTGTCACTGGCCCTCATATGTGGGACCCGAACTGCGTCCGCTGGCTTCCCAAGCCAGTGCTTAACCACTGCGCCACTCGGCTGGCCCTCACTCTGTGTCTTTTGATTGGAGCATTTAGCCCATTCACATTTAAAGTGATTACTGATAAGTGCATATTTATTGCCATTTTGTTATTTGTATTTCTTGTCTTCTTGGGTTAGCTTGTTTTCCCCTTTCTTCTGTTTAAAAAAGCCCTTTAACATTTCTTGCAATGCTGACTTGGTGGTAATGAATTCTTTAAGTTTATTCTTTTCTGAGAAGCTCTTAATCACTCCTTCAATTTTAAGTGATAGCAGTGCTGGGTTGAGCAATCTTGGTTGTAGACCTTTATTTTGTGTCACTTTGAATATTTCCTGCTACTCCCTTCTGGCCTGCAGAGTTTCTGTAGTAAAGTCAGCTGTTAGTCTAACAGGAGTTCCTTTGTATGTAACCTGCTGTCTTTCTCTTGCTGCTTTTAGGATTCTGTCTCTGTCTTTAAGCTTTGCCATTTTAACTATGATGTGTCTTGGTGTGGGCCTGTATGGATTCAGCCTGTTTGGAACTCTCTGCACTTCCTGGGTTTGTGTCGATTTCCTTCACCAGGGTAGTGAAATTTTCAGTCATTAGTTCTTTAAATACATTCTCAATCCCTTGCTTCTTCTCTTCTTCTTCTTGTATTCCTATGATGTGTGGTTTGTTGTGTTTCATGTTGTTCCAGAGGTCACTTAAACTATTTGCATTATTTTTATTATTTTTTCTTTTTGTTGTTCCAACTGGGTGATTTCTGCTATTTTGTCTTCCATTTCGCTGATCCACTTCTCTGCTTCATTTATTCTACTTGTGATTGTTTCTAGTGTGTTCTTCATTTCAGTTATTGTATTCTTTAGTTCTAACTGGTTGTTTTTTATAGTTTCCCTATCCTTCTTTATGTCCTCGCTAAGTTCCTTAAACAGTCTTATCATCAGTGTTTTAAGCTCTGTCCCTGAAATTTTGGATACCTCTGTTTCATTTATGCCCATTTCTAGAGTTTTCTTCTGATCTGTTACTTGGGATATGTTTCTTTGTTTCTTCATTCTGGCTGTCGTTGTGTGAATGCTTTGATGTATTAGATCACTTAGAAAGAAGAGAGAAGAAAAATAAATAAATAAAAAGAGGTGAGAGGGCTCTCCATCCTCTCTAATGTGCAGACTGCTTGCTCAGCAATAGAGAGTCTCTGGGCAACTCAGCACCAGCTATTGGGGGGAAGAGCTTAACGTGTTATGTGCCAGCCTCCATCTCATTCTTGCAGTGAGCTTTCCGCAATTACCTGCTGTGTGCTCTGGAACCGTGCTCACTACCAAAAAAAAAAATCTTCACAGGTTGTCGCAGGTTATCCGTTACTGCAAAACAACCCCCTGTGGCTTGCCGAGATGTGGGCCAGGCACCAGGGGCTCAAGGTGCCTCTGGTGCCGTGATGTGGTCAGTGGCCCCCACCAAGTCAGAGCAGCATGCACTCTGCACCAGCAATCAGTCCACACAAACTTGCCAGGAAAGCCTCGATCAGATCACACAGGTGCACAGCAACCTGCCCAACACTCTTAGGAAAACTCCCCAACTCAGCCTGTCCCAATCAACTTCTCATAGATCAGGCTAAGCAGCCCAACAGGCGATCCCCAGCCTGGCTATGCAGCACAAGCAGGGCGGAGGGTGGGGATCCAAGGAGGATTGCGTACTCCTGCATCTCAGTGAGCAGCCTGTTGGAGCCGGAGGGCACCTGCCCAGCGTTTCCCTGGCAACACAGTACAATCAGGGTGGAGGGTGGGAATCCAAGGCCCCATGCGCATGCAGGCATGTACGCATGCACTCCTGTGCCAAATTCACCAGACCAATGGGATCCTGGATCTGACCCTCTGTGGGAGGGCCCAACCCTGAAAAAATGGCGCACTCCTCTACACCGCTCGCGCGCAGGCTCCACACCTGAGGAACAACAGTCCCAAAACCTCCAGCTTCTGCACCAAAGGCGCTCAGTTCAGTCCTTCCCCACAGGCTCCTGGGCCCGGCTCACACAGCTACTCCCTCCAACAGGAACTGGGTAAGTGCTCACTGGCGAGCGAACTCGTGCACTGGCCCCAGTGGTTCTCCAGCTGCCCTCAGCTTCACCAAACAGAGCAAAGAGAGTCCTCACTAATTTCTACTGCATGCTATCTTAGAACTACTCTTCCTGGCAACCCAACTCTGGGCTAGTGAGCTCAGTGTGGGGCCGGAGTGTCTCTCCCCTAACTGGAGAATCCTCCCCCTGGCTGGTGCATCCCTCATGGGGTTTGCCCTCTCTTGTCTCCACCCCTCCTACCAGACTTGATGTGGCCTCCTCTTTAGGTCCTTCGTTTAGAGGTTCTGTTCATCTAGTGTTCAGGGGACATCCGAGGTTAAATGTATGTATTATTTGTAATTTTGATGTGATCCTGATAGGCAGTTAGGAAAGCGTCTGTCTATTCCTCCATCTTCCTGGAACCCAGTGGGTGTCTTTTTTAATTAATGTGTTTTCATGGGGTTATTGAGAGAAGTAAATGAGGTAACATATGTAAAGGGTCTACTGTGAAGCTTAACAGAGCTCAATAGATGTTGGTTGTCTTCCCTCTTCACTTTGTTAAAATAACTGAACCTAAACAATATCATCCAATGATTAGTTTCAACAGTATTTAAAATAAATAAATGCTTTGTATAATTTGGTACATTTCTCACTAAACCTTAATCCAAAGAAAACATGTCACTCAGAATTTTCAGTCTGGTATAAAATAAATTTCCAGTCTCTGTTCAAGCTGCTCCCTCTCAGCATCCAAGGCCTCTCTAACTCAGTCCATAAGAACATACAAACACAGAAGCCTTTTTATTCCCTAGACCAAGAGGTAGCAGTCAGCATCACCAGGAAACTTGTTGGAAATACACATTCTCAGCCACCTCCATCCCAGACCTACTGACCAATAGCTCTGGGGTGGGTCCAGCAATCTGGGTTCTACCAAGCACCCCTGTCCCAGATGACTCTAATGCAAACTCAGTTTGAGAACCACCTCTGCTCCAAATCATGGGGTCCATCTTGGGCCATATGCCACAGGGTTTATTGGTGCCTCAGTTCCTTCCATTACCCAGGAAGAGGGAGGCATGTTGGCAGGGGTTAGACAGCTCCAGCAGAGGCTGGGCCTTTGACAGGAGGTCCCAGGTATAATCCACTTCTTTGGCTACAATAGGAGCCCCAGGAGCGGGTTGCTGCGCTCTGCCCAAGCTAGCTCTCACTGAGCTAGAACCTGCTCAAGGTCACAGGTATAGTCCCTGACTCTGGGCAAGTCCTCCCAGAACCAGAGACTCCTGACCTTCAAGCGTCCTTAGTAGCCCTCCAAAGCAGGGTTCTCAAAGTGTGGTTCCCATTATTACCGATCTTAGAGAAATAGAAAAGATTATGAGGAATATTATTAACAATTATATGTCAAAAAGTAGTTAACTTAGGTTAAATAGACAAATTTGTAGAAAAACACAAACTACTGCAAGTGCATCAAGAAGAAAGAGATAATGTGAATAGACCTTAACAAGGGAAGAGATTTAAGAGATTGAATTAGTAATTCAAAAACCACCCATAGGGCCGGCCAAGTGGCGCGGTGGTTAAGCGCTGGCTTGGGAAGCCAGTGGCTCTGGTTCGAGTCCCACATATGAGGGTCAGTGACACTGCCCTCAAAAAAAAAAAATTCCCGCAGGGCCAGCCGAGTGGCTCAGTTGCTCAGAGCTCAGCTCACACTCTTGGTTAAGAGCTCGCTCAAGAGTGTGAGCTGAGCTCTGAGCAACAACCGTTTGATGCCCAACCTGAGCTGAGCTATCACTGAACTGCCAACAGGTGGCAGGATGGTTAAGCTATAAAAATTAAAACAAAACAAAACAAAAAAACAAAAAAACAACTACCCACAAAAGAAAGCCCAGTAAGACATGGTTTCATTGGTGAATTCCATTAAAGATTTACATAAGAGTTAACACCAATTCTTCACAAACTCCTCCAAAAATAGAAGAGGAGGGCACACTACAGAACTCCATCTATGAGGCCAGCCATACCGGATACCAAAACCAGACAAAGACAACACAAGAAAACTACAGACCAATGTGCCTTATGAATATGGATGCAAAAAATATGAAACAAAATACTAGCAAGCCAAATCCAGTAAAATGTTAAAAAGAGACTCTACAACCAACTGGGATTTACCCCAGGAATGTAAAGTTTGTTTAAAATCTGAAAGTCGATGAATGCAATAAACCATATCAATAGAATAAAATCTAAAAACTAAATAATTCTTTCAACAGACAAAGAGAAATCATTTGAAAAAATCTAACACTTTTTCATGATAAATATAAAACTCAACAAAGTTAGAAGAGAAAAAAACTTCTTCAGCCTGATTAAGGGCATCAACAAAATACCCACAGTTAGCATCATGCTTAATGGTGAAAGACTGATGCCTTTCCCCTACAATCAGGGACAAGACAAGGATGTCCACTCTCATCACTTCTACTCAACATTATACTAGAGGTCCTTGTCAAGGCAATTAAACAAGAAACAGAAATGAAAGGCATTCATATTAGAAAAGTGGAGGCAAAAATGAACTCTATTTGCAGATGACATGATCTCACATATAGAAAACGCTAAACACACACACACACACACTATTAGAGATAATAGATTAATTCAACAAAGTTAAAGGATGCAAGATCAATATGTAAAAATTAATTGTATTTCTATACACTTACAAGAACAATCTGAAAATGAAATTGAGAAAATCTATTTACAATAACATTAAAAATAAAATACGCAGAAATAAATTTAACATAAGAAGTGCAAAACTTATTCTCTGAACAGTACAAGACATTGTTTAATGATATTAAAGAAACTAAAGAATTAATAGCAAAACATTTCATATTCATGGATTGGAAGGCTTAATGTTGTTAAGATGGCAATACTCCCCAAACTTGTCTACAGATTAAATACAGTCCCTATCAGAATCCCTGCTGACTTCTTTGTACAAATTGATAAGCTGATTCTAAAATTCATGTGGAATTGCAACAGATCCAAAATAGCCAAAACAATCTTGAAAAGGAAGAACAAAGTAGGAGAACTCACAATTTCTGTTTTCTAACTGTGATCTCCAGACTAACAGCATCAGTATCACCTGGGAACATGTTAGAAACACAAATTCTCATTTCCTGCCCCACACCTACTACAGGTGATTCTGATACAGGCTCAACTTGGAGAATCACCACCGGCCTAGACTGCAATCTAGATTAACCATACAGGTGAATTTAATTTGCTTTTTGAACCTCCCATTCTCTAGATTCTTTTTTCTTCCTTACTACACACAAGATAAAAAGGAAGACAAAAACATACTGATGGAGAGGGTATATATAAAGCCCTGTTTCCTAATTTGAAGGAACTCCCTTTCACTTTATCCTTTGGATTTATCTATTCTGAGCAGCCATTTCAAATAGGACCCATGGTCAGTCTAACTTAATTTACATTTAGTACTTATTTCTCCGATGGCTTGTTGCTACTGGTAGAAGCCTCAGACAGAAAAAAGAACATTTGGAATACAATATGAATAAGCATTTTGAACAGAAATTTAGTTTCATTATAGCCATTGACATGGTGTGCTTTAGAGCTCTGATTTCAGGTTCCAATTGTGAAGACTCAGGGGAAGGCAAACAGATTTCAAAAAATAAAGAAAGAAAATAAAGGGTGGGGGAGAGGGAGAGATATATTCCCCACATGGCAGGTCAAAGCCAAAGAGCTAAATTGGCCAAGCAGTTTTACAGCAATGGAAACAGGAAGACACAGGAAGCATAATCAAGCTTGTGGTGCCCTCACCAGGGAAGGAGGAGGCTGAGGACCAGCAGGGCTGAATGAGGGTCTGGATAGGGGAGACCACAGATAGGAAGGACTCTGTGGGAGAAGCCCAGAGGGCATAGCAGGGCCCAGGGCTCAGGCCTCAGGGCTAGTGGCATGGCCAACTAAAGGACTTCCCAGCCAGAGTGATGCCTCCCTAAAAGGCTTGCTGGGAGAGGATTCGGCACTCACCCACCCGTGTACCTGCCAGTCTGAGGGAGATGGAAGGAACAAAGTGTTGAATGAGCCTCCTATTCACCCTCACAGCGCCCCAACAAGGCCCACATACAGCTAGTTCCCTTTGCCTAGCTTTCCTCCAGCTCAATGCTAAGCATAAAACCTTCCTAGAAAAATCCACTCTCCTTTCTGGGCTTCGTTGGCTTTAATTTTTTTTTTTTTTAGCTGAGCCATCCTGCCACCTGTTGGCAGCTCAACAGCAACTCAGCTCGGGCTGGCATCAAACCACCGTTGCTCAGAGCTCAGCTTGCACTCTTGAGCGAGCTCTTAACCAACTGAGCCACTCAGCCGGCCCTTCGTTGGCTTTTTTTTTTTTTTTTTAGGGCAGTGTCACTGGCCCTCATATGTGGGACCGAACCGGGGCCTCTGGCTTTCAACCACCGCGCCACTCGGCCGGCCCTCCTTAGCTGGCTTTTTAATAAACTCTTTCTTCTTCTTCCTTTCCTAGGGTCTTATTAGGGGCCTGAGTGGACCTGCCTTGGTCAGTACAGAGCATGTGTGCTCCGTGTTTTTCATTTTCCCACTGTGACAAATCTGGGCAGCCCACCTACTCCCTGTTCCTACATGACAAGAATCCCAGAACATCTCCGGGGGGAAGAGGAGACGCTCCAGTGACCTGGAGGGATGGAAACGGGGGCCCTATGGCAGTGGGGTAGCAGGCACTCCAGACCAGGCAGGAGTGTGCCGTTAGCCAACAAAAACTGACTCTTCTGGGGAGTGCTCTCAGTGCCAGCTAGCCATGGAGTCAGTCTTTAGCTGTGAATCAAGGAGATGTGTTCCCTTGGTATGCAGGTTTCAGAGGGAAGAAGGCACCTATGCACAAAGGGCTGGATGTATTGGGGTAACTTAAGTGTGCTGGGCCTCAGTTTCTTCATCTGTCCCTCTTCAGCCTGCCTCATAGTGTTACCAGCCAACTGAGCAGCACCAACCCCCACCACTGAAAAACTTTAATGTTTTCTTTTCTATAGAAATGTTAAGTATAAAAATGTTAAGTCTCCTCCCTCGTTCTTTAGTTTCTTAGCTCTTTGGCTTTGATTGCTTTTCTGACCAGTTTGTGAATCTTGGACGGAAGATCCCCCTTGCTTTTTAACTGCTTTGTAAATTAGTTCCTGAATCTGAAACAATATAAGTCTCCTACCCCTTCTTTCGATAACTAGTTGAAAGTCTGAGACTTCCTAACATCCCCCAGGCCAAGAAGCTAAATGTCAAACCCATTCTGTGTCCAGACAACTGACTCCACCTGAGTGATGGACTGAAGCCACAAGTTTCATAAGAACTAACAGATCTATATTTTTGTCCTCATTCAGGAGCCTTGAGGATGCAGGGGATACCCCAATAAACAAAGAAGCCAACACGGCCTTCCAGGTGGAGCTTGAGACCCCTTCCTCTCATCTGAGACCCGCTACGGTGAGAGTTCCGTGAACCCCAATATGCAGGGACAGCTCTGCGCCCCTGCCCAGCAGGAAGCAGATACAGAAGAAGAGACCTCCTGTCCCTCAGCTCCCCATAGAGATTTTATGGGGATCACATCTCTCAAGGAGAAACTAGGCAGGCAGTTAGAGGAAGGCATTGGGTCTCTATGTTCCTATACGTTCCACAGAGTGCAACCGCCTGAGGCACTTCCACTCTCCACCCAAAACTCCCCTTCGTATTGTAATTACCTACCCCTGCGGGAAGAGCAAATGGGCACAAAATATCCAACTAGATCAGACCAATCACTCACACCTACGCAGTACCTCTTGGTAATCACAGGTGCCAATCAAGTGGTCCTACACCCAGGAAGAACAGCCCATCCTGGAGAAAAAGGATAAAAATCCCAAGTCCTGGGAGGGGAGCACGGCTGCTACTGCTGCTGCTTCTTCCCTGCTCCTTTTTACCACTTCTTTCCTTTGAGCCTCCCCTTTGCATGTGGCTGCTCCACACTCTTTAGTAATGGGCCCTTGAGCCATCCTCTAGTACTCAGGTCTACTTTTACTTCTAAATGTACTATCTTTTCTAATAAACTAATTATTTTACTGCTTTACTCTGGTATCTCGTTCAATTCTTTGCTCGAGCTGCCAAGGACCTGGACTCTGCGCCGAGAAAGGCCCACTCTCTGACAACAATAGGGTTGTTGCGAGGCTCAGATGACAAAAAGTGAATAACAAAACTGTATAGACTATACAATGCAGCATGAATGAAAAGACTATGATTATTTTATTTCATAATCTTGTCCAGGGCATTCTCTTATTGAAAGTGGGTTTATAAAAGTGAGAAATTCCAGATAGTAAAATATGAGACTAAGCGTGAATTCCTTTCCTGGTTTCTGGTAAAGATGAATCATGTCTCTTAGTGTTCCCTGATTTGAGGTTCCAGCATTCTCCACCTTTACCGGCTGGCAGCTTTCCCTTTCTCCAGCCAGGGTCCAGCACAGTTTCCAGGTCTCGGTAATTTTGAGATGCTTTCAGAGAAGGGCTCAGACTCAATCTTTGCAGGAATCTAAAAACTCACTCGCACCCCCATCCCTCCTGCTACAGCCCCCTCCTAAAGACCTCTTCTTTGCATTTCACATATGACAAGGTCATCCTAGTCTATATTCTCAGCCTAGATTTTTAATGGTTTTCTGAAAAATTGGGAGGCTAACTCCTTTAGGTCACTGAGTCACAAAATTCCAGGGGTAGGTACACTGTTTACATCATAACCACAGCGTGAATGATGCCCCCTGGATTTGTGCAACATAACTGCCCTGCTTGCAATATCTAGTCACCACCCTACCCCAGCCTGTATCCCACTTTAACTCACTAACTTTTACTTATTCAGAACTGAACTCTTCATCTTCTCCTCCTCTAGGAAGCCTGTTTTAGCTCCAAGGCTGGTGAGATGCCCCTTGTCTGCTTGCACAGTTTCCTGTGCCTTCCTCTGCCAGAGCACTGATCACTGTACTGAGTTATCTTGCTACCAGTCTTTCTCCACCACTATACTGTATGCTGCTTAAGGGCAAGAACTGTACTTCTCTCTCTGTCTCTATTCCCACCTCCTCCTCCTCCTCCTGGGCCTAATCAATAGTAGGCATTGAATAAATAGTTGCTGAATAGACTAGCACTCCGGAAATGTCGAGAACTGTATAACCAGAGAACTTTGGGAGTACAGCTATGACTTCTCCGACTAACCCCCAAAGAACACTATGCTTATTTAATTACTTGTGTGTGTGTGTGGAGGGGGGGGGGGTCAAACAGATGTTATAACAGCTTACTTAGCAAAGGATAGTGATTAGGGTTTTTTTTTATTAACTAAATAGGCAGCACCCAAGTAGAATATTAAAAGCCAGATGGCACAACTTGCATTTTGTGTGTATCTGGAAGGGAAGCACTAAAGTGCCAGCATTGTCCTGTTTAACCTTAAGTCCAGTCTCAAAAGATCCTCTCTACCTACTTCTGGTTCAAGGCAAATTCATTGAGTCACGCAGGCCTAAGCTCCCAGGGTTTGTGAACAAGGCCCTGTGGGACTCAATATGTTTGCCTTCACTCCACACCTATTTCCCTCCTACCCTAGTTGGGAGAAAGCCAAGGGTAAGATGGAAGATGGCTTCTGTTGTGGGTTGAGTTGTGTCTCCCCGCCACCCCAAATTCATATGTTGAAACCCTAACCCCTAACACCTCAGAATGTGACTACATGTGGAGATATGCTCTTTAAAGAGGAAATTAAGTTAAAATGAGACCATTAGAGTAGGGCCTAATCCAACTGAAGTGATATTCTCATAAGAAGAGGACATTTGGACACACATTAGAGACACCAGTGACATGCATGCAGAGAGGGACGGCCATGTGAAGAGGTAGCAAGAGTGCAGCTATCTATAAGACAAAGAGGGAGGCCTCAGAAGACATTGATCTTGGACTTCTAGCCTTCAGGACTTTGAGAATGTAACTTTCTGTTGCTGAAGCCAGCCAGTTTATGGTATTTTGTTGTGGCAGCCCTAGCAAACTAAGACAGGGTCCAATCATCAGCCAATGCTGAGTTCCAGTTGAGCTTTGGGATGCTGGGGTAAATTAACCTCAGACCCGTCTCTGAGCCTGAACCATCTGGGCCTCTGACTTGGAACTTGACCAGTGTTGTACTCCTCTCCTGACCAACCCTCACCCAATTCCCATTTCTTCACAGTTGAATCCATTTTTAGTTTTCCTCCTTCACTCATTCATTTACTCACTCAACAGTTATTGAAGTGCTGCAAAAATATAGCACCTTTTCCTCAAGAAACTTAATGTTTTGTAAAGGATACATATCTACCCTTCAAGGTTAGAGATGAAATGGGTGTGTGGCATCATTTCTAGCTTGGATGATAGGACTGGTCAGTGGATAAGGAGGAACACAAGTCTGCTTAAAAATGGATCTAAGACTCACAATGCAATATGGTGTAGCAGTTAAGAGCTTAGACTCTGAAGCCACCCTGGCCTGGGTATTGCAGTAAAAAGGATAGACTGTAAGGCTAACCTGTCTGGGTTCAGATCTGGTACTCACTAGCTATGTGACGTTGGCAAGCTAGTAATCCTCTCTGTTCCTCAGTTCCCCCATCTGTAAAAGGGGGCTATATAATAATACCTACCTCATAGGATTATATTAAGAATAGACAAGTTAATACATACAAAACTCTTAAAACAGTATATGTCACATAGGAATCACCACATAAATTTTACTGTTACAGAATTTAGGGACAGAAGACCTGGCTTTTATTCTGTCATTTACTGGCTATGTATCCTAAGGCTAATAAGTTCTGCCCCAGCTGACTACCTTTCTACATAACAAGGGGCCTGCAAGGAGCAAGTGAGAATATCAACATTTAAGGGTGTTGGAAACAGTGGGAAGTGTTATTATTATTGTTATTGTGTTGAGCCTTGAAGGGTGATGAAGATTTATTATGAAAGCTATCATTTACTGAACACCAGGAGCTGGGATATGTATATATAAAGGAAGCAAAGGAGGCAGATATTGCCTCTTCTGACTCCCTGGCTCCTAGAGCACAGACAAATGCCATACACCTGGCCAAGCTGATATTCCCACCCAGAACTCTGAATCTTGAAGGAGTATTAGAAAACCAGAGGGGCGTCACGGGTCCAAGGGTAGTGTCAGTGGCATGGTAGCATCAGCAATGACATGTTAGCTAGACTGGACCTGAGATGTGAGCTAGAGGGAGGCGGGGTTTGCCCTGCCTGTCCCACCCTGGTCCCTGGCCATTTTCTGAACTGGATAGCCAGCCTTTCAGTTGATTGTGTGAGCAACCTTCTATCCCTTCATGAAATCCCTCTTCTGAACATAACTAGAGGTGGTTTTTATTGTCTTCAATAAGGAGCACTGAACAATACTTTTTAAAAATTTTATATATTTATCCCAACTGCCTTGAATGGTATTGTTTTTATCCCCATTTATTGATGAGAAAACTCAAGCTTAGGGGGGGGCAGAATAACTTGCACAATATCACAGTGATAGTAAATGACTTGACTCTGACTATAGACTTAGCAATACTTACACCATGATGTCCTGGGTGGGGAGTAAGATTGGGGAAGATATTCAAGGTGGAAGGAATCCCCAAGTCAAACCCAGAGGTAGGACAGCATAAAGGGTGGGGGAAGGTTCAGAAAATCATGAGTTTCTACATTGGCAGGACCAAAAGATTCATGCTGGACATGGTAAGAAACAAAATTGGAAAGGGAGCTTGGGATCAGCTGTGTGGATTCTATTGGATGGACATTGTGGAGTCATTGAAGATATGCTTTGGGAGGCAACTATCTTATTATATGTTAGCCTGAGTGTGAGGTGATGGGAACTTAGCTGCGGAAGGGCAGAGAGAAATTCTATAGCAAGATTAGGTAAATCTTGACTAATTAATGATTAATGAGTGCAGAAGAGCCTGGTGACTAAGAGGCTATTGACATTCTTGACAGAAATGGGAAAGCCTGGCCTAGGAGTGATTTGGAGTGACAAAAAGTGGATGAGCAGTCTGCTCAGGGGGAAGGACCTTCTTTGCTTCTATTGAGGTTAACCTTCCTTGAGTCCAGGTCACACTATCATAATTCCTGACCTTTCAGCCTCTTATTTGAAAGCACTTGCCATTTGTCTTTTCTTTTTTTTTTAAGATTTTTTTTTTATTGGGGAATCACGGAAGGGGAACAGAAAAGTTGTTGTCCTTTTGTTCTTCAGTCTAGTTGTGGAGGACATCGCTTCACTGGCCCATGTTGGTATTATCGTTGCACTCTTCCCTGCTGAGGCAGATCAGTCACTGGCCACTGTATGGCCATTCACAGTGGCTCTTGGCAGCTCACACCGGCTGCCAGCTGCTCACGGTAGCTTATGGCAGCCCACTGCAACTCCACTGCAGCCTACGCTATCTCTAGCGACTCACGGCAGCCCAGCTCCAGGTCAAGCTGTTGTTCACCATCTTAGCTGTAGAGGGCACAGTGTCACTGGACCTAATATGGGATCCGAACCGGGGCCCTGCTGCTGAGAGCTGGTGTCCCAAGCCAACTCATAGCCAATGAGCTCCTCGGCTGGCCCGCCATTTGTCTTTTTTCTGGGGATTTGAAAGCTTGACCCCTGGGATTGGTTGATAGGACTCTGGCTTCATTTTGGGAATGGTACTATTACCCACAGATGTGTGAAGCAATAGCTTATTAGAAAAGTGGAATCCCAGCCAGTTGGAGGCATATATCTTACTGGGCCCTCATGGCCTAGTTATGGTTATTAATAACTGATGGCTCTTCCATTGCTGGTTCCACAACCCAGCAGAACCTCATCCTTAGTCTGCTGCCCTTTTGCTGCAGCTGTCAGCTGTCAGCTGACAGTTCTTTAGCCTGCATTTCCAGCTATCTTCATGGCTTTTTGTGCCCACCCCTTGACATAGCTATGCCAGCTTCTCTGATTCTAGGAGAGGGAAAGAGGGGATGAGCCAGATCCTAGACCTCTGGCTAGTTTCTCTGAGTTAAGTCAGAAAAAAATGTTGATTTCAAACTGCTATTCTCTCTCTCTGTCTCCCTCTCTCTCTCTCTCTCTCTCTCTCTCTCTCTCTCTCTCTCTCTCTCTCTCACTCTCCTTCTCACTCTCCTTCTCCCTTCCCTTCTTACCCCTCTTCTTTGTCTTACTGGCCTGTCTATTATTGCCTCAAATTCCTTTCCCCCTCTTTATTTCATGCATTCAACCAAATTGAACCTCTATTGAGTGCCAGGACCTATGCTAGCTATTGAAAATACAGATATGAATAAGACACAGACACTTCCCTTTAGAGAGGAATATGGGGAAGATATGCAATGATAGAAGTAAGACCAGGACATAATGGGAACATAGAGGACTGCCTTATTCCAATTGGAAATGGGAGAGAAGACAGGGAACGTGTCCTGGATGAAGTTACACCTGAACAGAATCTGAATTATCCTGGCAGAAGTCATGTGGAAGAAGAAATAGATGGAGGATATTCCAAGCAGAGGGGGTCAAGAGAAGCAAAGGCATAGAGGTGAGAAACGTTATACTGTGTGGAGGGAATGAGCAATGTGGTGATGCTAGTGTGTAAAATGAAAAGCAAGTTGTGGCAGCAGATCAGCTGGAGTAAAAGGAAGAACAGGGCCTTGTATGTTATTTTAAGAGCTTAGTCTTTATCTAGTAGACAATAGAAAGTCATTGCAAGATCTAAAACAGGGAAGAGGAATGAACATGTATGTTTTTGGACATACAAATCATTCTTTCGACAGTGTGCGGGATGGGTTACAGAGGGATAAGACCAGGAAAAGGGAACCCAGTTGGAAGGCTGTTGCTCCTATCCAAGTGAAAGATGATGGTGGCTTAAACTGGAGCAGTGTGTGTGGAAAGGTGAGGATGAAATATTTAAATATATATATATATATATATATATATATATATATATATATATGAGATAAAATAAGCAGTACTTTGTGATCAGTTGGATATGATTGATATATGTGAAGGAAAATTCAAAATGATAGATCTCTAGCTTGGGTACTTATGTAGATAATAATAATAATAATAATAATAGCAGTAATAAAAATGGCAATAAAAATAGTGGTGCCATCAACTATGATAGAGAATTCAGGAAGTAGTGCTGTTTTAGAGGAAAATGGAGAATTCTGCTTTTGGACATATTGAGTTTAAGGTGCCTATGGAGCATAGAATAAATGATGCCTAGCAGGCATTTTGAAATTTAAATGTTAAAATTTTAATATTAAACTTTAAACAGTTTAAAGTCTTGGGGGAGAGTCTGTGCTAGAGATTTAGATTTGAGATTATACTGGAGATATAAGTCATGACCAGCCATGATCACAACACTTCTAAGGGAAATTGCTGTAACTACTGACTGCTATCTGAGCAGCCATAATTTGTTCTACATGATCCATCCTACCTACTCCCAACACCTGCCTTGGCTGCAGCCAATGGAACCAAGTAGGCCCCTAACCCATGGTCAGCCAATCTGTAAACTGACGAGACTTATGACCCATAACCTGGTGAAAAAGAGAAGCTAGGCTAATTAGAATCCCTCTCTCAGGATTTTTAACTAAGAACTACAGAGACTCCAGGCCAGTTAACACTGAGAGTTGAACCTGAAATATTGTAGAAAACTGGGACATGGCAAGCTGAGGCCATTTGAAACTGAAATAAGAAGGAGGTGGAAACAATAGGTAAGCAGAAGATGTTGGACAGTATAGAGAGGAGAATGGAGTTGAAGACTGAAAGAGACAGAGAAACTGAGTATGTGGAGCACAAGAGTGATGGAGGTACTTACCCACTCTTGAAGCTGCTTCACTACCTCGTAGAGTTCCCATCTCACTATGTGTGGCCTCAAATCAAAGCCCCAAATTATCTGAAGATAATTTGACTGAAGTTTTTTTTTTCCCAACCAAAAGAGGAGTTACTAGCATGAGAATGAATGAGAACACGTAGGAAAAAGCTAACATGATAAAAGTGGTAGGCTAAGGACAGCAGTGAGGAGTACCAACAGTGAAGGGGTAAATGGAGGAGCCCACACACACCCAAAGAGATGAACGCTGGGTACTACAAGGAGAACAGTGGCGGTGGAACCCATGAGAGTTTGTTGTTGTTGTTGTTGTTATTGTTGTTTAAAAAGGGAGTGATCAGAAATGTTAAAATAATTGGAGGGGAGGGCCGGCCGAGTGGCTCAGTTGGTTAAGAGCTCGCTCAAGAGTGCGAGCTGAGCTCTGAGCAACAGCTGTTCGAGGCCAGCCTGAGCTGAGTTGCCGTTGAGCTGCCAACAGGTGGCAGGATGGCTCAGCTAAAAAATAAATAAATAAATAATTGGAGGGGGATCACTTGGTAAGTTACATAAATGTTTAACCACCTTAACCATTTTTTTTTTGAGGGCAGTGTCACTGGCCCTCATATGTGGGAACCGAACCGGGGCCGCTGGTGTCCCAGGCCAGCTCTTAACCACCGTGCCACTCGGCCAGCCCCATAAATGTCTAACCACTATGCTGTACACCTGAAACTAACATAATATTGAATGTCAACTGTAATTGAAAAAAAAAAAAAAAAGAAATGTCAAAAACTACAGAGACAATAAGGACTGAAGAGTGCCCATTGGGTTGGCAATGAGTAAGTAACTGGTAATTTTAGTGAGAATACTGAGTAGATTGGTAGCGGAGGAACACAAGCCAGATTTCAGTTGGTTGAGAAGTGAATATAAGGGGAAAATGTGGAGATAACAAATGAAGAATACTTCTCTGAGAAAATTATTGTAGATGAGAAGAAGAGGGAAAAAGACTGAACAGTATCTAGAGGAGACAAATGGCCCAAATAAGGTTTGGGTTTACTTTTAGGGGTTGTTTGTTTGTTTGCTTGTTTTTTAATCAGAGTTTTGAATTTTAGGCAGAGAGGAAGAGCCCAGTTGAGAGAGACATATAGAGGATAAGTGAGTGAGGAGCTGTCTGACAGAGCAAGATCCTGGAGGAAGCAGAAGAGGTAGTTCCAAGGCCTAGCTAAAGGTGTTGACCTTAAACAGGAAGAGGGCAGCTCATCCTCTGAAACAGGAAGGGAAGGGAGGAGGTATGGGTGTGGATAGAGATGAGATTGTAGTTGGTGGGAATGGGAAGTTAGAGCAATTCATCCTGGTGGCCTCAATTTTCTCACTGAGGTAGGAAACAAAGTTTTCTGCCAAGGCTGAGACAATCGGGGTTATTCAAAGGGCTTAAGGAAGATAGTGAAAAGTTTGGAAAAGTCATTGAGAGAAGGGTGAGAGGGATTGGACCAAGGTCAAATGAGAGGATTGATGAGTGCGGCTGTGGGCCTAGCTGAATTTGGGGAATGGAAATTTGTAGGGGCAGCAGTCTCCAGAGCTGTGGGATTTGCCTCCGTCACTGCTTAGCTGTTCAATTGTAAGAGCAGAGAAGGTAATGTTGTGCTGTTCGCTGGTAGGGACTTGGGTGGGTGGGTGTGACAAAAGGATAAAGGTACCAGCAAAGGGAGGGTAATGTTAAGGAAGGGGTTCAGATGCTCAGCCACGGGGTACTTCCAGCTCAGTAGGAAAAGAAAAGAGACCAAGAAGGGACTAACAGACTGGCAGAATGGAGGGATCATGAGACTGAAGGGCTCTGTAAGGTGGAACAGCAAGTGTTAGGAGGTTGGGAGGTGTGAAACAGTCTGGCATGTTCCAGGAACTGTTCATATTTCTATTGGCTGGATTGTAGGGTAATAGTGGAGACCTGGAGAGATATGAGGCCAGAGAGGTAACAGGGCTTGGCTCTGGGAGGCCTCATGGGCAACTATCTAAATTGAATGTTGTAGAAAAGGCAGAAGCAAGGCAAGCTTACAGAAATGGTTTACGAAGTGAATTATGGAAAGAAATAGACCTCTGGAGTCCTGCTGGTTCATTACCAAAATTCTTTTATTCTCTTCTGATGATTTCTAAATTGGCTTTCCTATTCTAAAATCTGTAGTGTCAATCCTTCCCCCTTTCTCCCTAAATAAAATCTGGGTAGCAGCAAAGGTAGATTAATTCTTAACCTTAGGCAAGGCAGTCTGTTAAAAGAGCCCTGACTTTGGAGTCTGGAACCTTGGATTCTGTTCCTTCCTTTACCACCAACCAGCTGTTTGCCCGTATGCATCTCCATCCCTCTGTGCCTCTTGTTTGTTATTTATAATGAGTGCTAAATGCTACTTGTCCTGCCTATTTCCTAAGGATGCTGTGAGGGTGAAATGAAATGGTAGATGTCAATGTGCTCTGCCAAGTTAAGCGTGTGGTGAGCAGAATGGATCATTATTACTAGGGTCTGACCAGGTTGGCCTTGTATCTTTCCTTTACAACGTTGATAACACGATCTAGCTCTGGCTTCCTTCATTCATTCCCAGTCCCGACATGCCTGCCAGTTCCTCCAGAGGTCAGGCCAGAGCTGGTGGGAGCTGGAGAAACAGTCTCAGCAGCACTTTCTGGGATGATGAGCTAAGAAATCAAAGGCTCTCTCTTTGCCAAGGAAAGGGTTTTCTTTGCTTTTTTTCCTCCTCTTCAATAAATCTGTCTGACCCTGCTGTTCCATGACAAGGCTGATTGGCCTTGCCCTTGGGATGTGCCAACTCAGCATGGAAGAGGGAGATACGGGAAGATTTGATGCTTCCCTTTTCAATACATGTTTAATTCATTGTTGCAAAGACTTGGATAAGTAAAACACAGGGCTCCATCCAACTGGGCTTCCTGGAGAGAGGGATTCTAACAGCTTTTAAAGGAAATGTCAAAGTGTTAAGAGTTCAGGCTTCAAGCAGCTTAATGCTTTATAATGTTTTAGAGTGAATGTCTCATGGATTCTTAATGATGGGTTATTTAGAATTGCAAATAATTGATCAATTAGTCAAATTGATGAACATGAGACACACACAGTCAGCTCTGAAGAAAGATGACTTCATTTTACTCATTTCTTTATAACTTCTTCCCCACCAAACCTTTTAGCTGAATTACTAATCAATCAAAGCAATATGAATTAGGCACCAACTGCATGCTCACCTTTGTGAAGGATACCATGAACGTCATACCATAACAAACAAAAACAAAATATTCCATACTATTATAGGCTGAATATTAACCCCACCAATTCATACATTGAAACCCTAACCTCTAGTATATCATAATGCTGCTGATAGGGCCTTTAAAAAAGTAATTAAGCGGGACAGCCGAGTTGCGCGGTGGTTAAGCACTGGCTTGGGAAGCCAGCGGCCCCGGTTCAGGTCCCACATATGAGGGCCAGTGACACTGCCCTCAAAAAAAAAAGTCATTGAGCTTAAATGGGATCCTTAGGGTAGGCCCTAATCCCATATGACTGATGTCCTTATAAGAAGAGATTAGGACATAGACAGAGACCCCAGACATGTGCGTGCACAGAGAGATGAGCACACCAAAAGATGGCCAATTGTAAGGCAAGGAGAGAGCCCTCAGAAGAAATCAACCCTGCAGACACCTTGATTTCAGACTTCTAGCTTCAAGAACAGTGAGAAATACATTTCTGTTGTTAAGCCACTCAGCCTGTGATATTTTGTTATAGCAGTCCTAACTGACTAAGATGCATATTTGTTGTGGCTTGAAGTAAAATGAAAAAATCAAACATGTGTTACCTTTTATTTATATTTGTTATATGTGGGAGGGTGTGTAATATAGTTTTTTCCCCCTAGAAATCCAATCACAATTAAATATGGAGCTCAAAGGATGATATAAAAATTTTGTTGACTTTTACAAAACTTCACGTACTCTACTAGGCCACAGAAAGGGCCTCTGAAAGGAGTATCTGGGATCCCTTCTCTATATAGTTTTCCTTCCTCTTCTCCTCTTTAAAAGACCCAGGGGTCTTTTTCTATCCTGCTTCTCAACATCTGGCTCTAAATGATTTCTGTGAGATCCTTTAGGCCCTATAGGTTACTTAAAGAGACCTCATGTCAGTAGTTCTCAGACTTCAGAACCATCAGAACCAAATGAAAATGCAGACTAAAGTACCTCACTATTAGTAATTCGGGTTCAGAAAGTCTGAGCAGGGCCTAGACTGAGCAAGCACAATTTTTCAATGTGAGATATGCATACAAAAGTGTGCACATATGATATATATGTATAATTTAAAGTATAATAATGAAATGAACACCCATGTACTAACCACCGAGCATTAAAAATAGAACATTTCTCAGTGTATCTCTCATTAGTTGTGTTTCTCTCTTCCTCCAATATGCAAGCTCTTCATTGAATTTTATGCTAATCACTTTTTGCTTTTCTTTGTTTTCCACATGTGATTATATCTTTGGACAAGAAAAACCTGCTTAGCTTGCTTGTTTTGGGATTTATATAATGGTGTCATACTATTTATATTCTTCAGCAACTTGCTTTTATCATTCAACATTGTTTTTTGTTTTGTTTTGTTTTGTTTTGTTTTTTGAGGGCAGTGTCACTGGCCCTCATATGTGGGACCGAACCGGGGCTGCTGGACTCCCAAGCCAGCACTTAACCACCGTGCCACTCGATCGGCCCTCAACATTGTTATTGAGATTCATTCAGCTTGATGCTTTTAGCTGTAGTTTACCCATTTTCACCGTTATGCAATATTCCATTGTACAAATACACCATAATTTATTTATCCTCCTGTTCATGGTCGTTTGGGTTATTTCCAGTTTTTGTTTTGTTTTGGGATTATAACAAACACTGCCATAAATATCCTTATATATGTCTCTTGGCTCATAGTAATCTTCATTTTTTACCCAGCTTTCCAGATGGAGTCTGATGTAAATGGTCCAAGAAATACTGTCTTTGGTACTTTATGTTTTTTTGAGTGATACATATACAACATAAACCTCTCTTGTTAGTACTGACTTCATCTTGAGACATGACTCAAATACTTCATTTTAGAGGGGAGGAGAACTGTGAATATTTACTTTTTTTGCAAAAACCCCACTCAGTAAGAAGGTTAGGTGCAAGGAAAGAAGAAGATTGGGGAGTGTGGAAAGGAACTTTCATATGTCACATCCATTGCAGTAGAGAAGAAGACCATATGTATAGAGTGATTAACTATGTGGAATGCATGATAAGTGTATGCATACTTATGTATGGATATTCGGAAGCAGAAATCAACTTCAGTCACATAATAGGTGTCAACTTATTCACTAATTAAAAAATCAAGATAGGACCGGCTGAGTGGTGTGTTGGTTAAGAGCTGGCTTGGGACACCAGCGGCCCCAGTTCGGATCCCACATGTGTGGGCCAGTGACACTGCCCTCTACAGTTAACAACAGCTCCACCTGCAGCTGGGCTGTGCGAGCCCTGGTGACGGTGTAGGCTGCAGCCCCTGCTGCAGTGGGCTGCCATAGGCTACAGTGAGTGGCCAGCAGCCAGTACGAGCGACTGGCAGCCAGTGTGAGCTGCCAAGAGCCGTGGTGAGCAGCCGTCCAGAGGCTGGTGACGTATCTGCCTCACCCGGGAAGAACAATGATGATACCAACATGGGCCAGTGAAGCAATGTCCTCCACAGCTAGACTGAAGAACAAAAGGAGAGCAACTTCTCTGTTCCCTTCCCCAGTTCCCCAACACTGTTCCCCTCCTCCAATTCCCCAATAAAATGTTAAAAAGAAATCAAGATAAATTGAAATGTTAGAAAAGACTTCCTGAAGGAAGTGGGACAAGAGCTTGGCTTTGACGGATGGGCAAGCTGGAAATTGGGATAAGTGGAGAGAGCCTCAGTTGATTGCTAGAGTTTACTTAAGAGAAAGAAAGCTGGAGAGACTACAAGGAAAATTAGAAATGTAAACAGCCCAACTACAATGGGGTGGGGAGGATATTAAAATCTGCAAATCCAGCCCAACAAAGGTATAGGAAATCTAGTTCAGTTTTAAGAAAACTCTTGAGATTTCAAATCCTACCTGAGGAACTACGGAAGAGGGCACAACTTTGGAAGTACAAGGTAGAGATAATAAGGATATAAGAATTAGAGTACTCTGTAGAAAACAAAGCATGAGAAAGTGACCATAGGGTCAAAGATCCAGAAGAACAGGGCTGGTTGGGCTGGCCGAGTGATGTGGTGGTTAAGCGCTGGCTTGGGAAGCCAGCGGCACCGGTTCGGGTCCCACATATAAGCCAGTGACACTGTCCTAAAAAAAAAACAAAAAAAAACAAAAAAAACAGGGCTGGTGGAAATAGGGAGGGAAACAATTCAACTGTAGCATAGGGTTCATCACAGAAGTCAAAGTCTTCTCCTTGCTCTTCTAGATATTAAAGCGTCTGCATGATAGCGTTTCTCTTCTACATGCAACCCTCTACTATTCATCTCCATTCTCAGCTGAAGACTTTCTCTCCCACCTCATTGAGAAAAGCAAATGAATTAAATGGGAACTCCCCATTTGTGCACTGGATGCCATCTGAATTAGTTAGGATTAGGTTCATCTGAGAGCAACAGGGATCCAAAATAATAGTGGCTTAAACAAGAGAGTTTCTCTCACACATAAAAGCGTGGAAGTAGGCAATTCAGAGTTGATATGGTGACCCTGCTCCACAAAATCTTCAGAAACACAGGCTCCTCTCAGCTCACCATATCACTTGAGTATGGCCCCGGTCCTCAAAGTCCAAAATTATAGCTTGTGTTCCAGCCATTGCACCCATATTTCAGGAAGCTGGATGGAGAAAGGGACAAAAGATGGAACAAAAAGCATGTGCCAGCTGTCTTTCAAAAAAGGGCCCCTCGAGTTTTCACATGACATTTCTGATTATA
This sequence comes from Aselliscus stoliczkanus, assembly GCA_033961575.1. Taxonomy (NCBI): domain Eukaryota; kingdom Metazoa; phylum Chordata; class Mammalia; order Chiroptera; family Hipposideridae; genus Aselliscus; species Aselliscus stoliczkanus. The sequence continues at coordinate 53,189,069 of CM066737.1, read as the reverse complement.
TCTTATTGGCCAGAGATAGTTACATGGCCACATCTAGCAGCAAGAAAGGCTGGAAAGTATAATCTTTATTCGAGTAGGTCATGAGGCTAACTATGAATTGGGAATATTATTATTGTAGAAGAAGATACATATATTAGAGGCCAGCTAGAAGTCATTGCCACACCATCACATCTTCCCTTTTCAAGGACTTTTGCCCTCTCTGTGGTCAAACCTGGTAGCTGAGAAAATAACCTTAAGTCACCTCCCTCCACCAATAGGAAAAAAGGATGGTTGGAACAATAACCACAGAAAAGATCTAACTGGGTTTAAGGAAAGTCCCTGAAATGTCACCTGCACACTGGGTAAATAGGTTTTCCTTTATTGACCTATCTTCATTATCATAGTAAACAACACACCCCTGGGTGGAGATTTAAGATGGTAATGAGACACGTGACACATGAAGTGGCATGTAGTCCCATTGTGCAAGTGCAAAAATAAACTCGCCTCAACTTCTGTGGAGGGGAGGACCCAGGAAAGCCAGGGAGAGGCCCCAAACCTCAATGTCCCATAAAAATGCTGTACTGGCATCCCTCGGGGAGCCAGATTCTCTTTCAGTGTGTGCTTCCTTGGTACATCAAGCTTTCACTTTAATAAATTTCTCTTTCTGCAAAACTTTTTCACCTACTTTCTTAATTTCTATCCTGAGAGGGACAAGAATTCCCCCACCCTTTGACAGTAGCATCTCTACTAAATAATTCTTAACAGCATACAAACATGAGTTAGCATTTACTATCTCCAAAATAAACTCTTTCTTGACCCTGCCATCCCACCAAACTGCTTGCCCACATTCTGTACCCATTAACAGCAAACATTCTTGAAAGATTTGTCTATGCATGCAGTGTTTTCTTTCTCACTTCCTGTTTATTCTTCAGTCCCCTCCAGTCTGGCTTCCATACCCATCAATCCTCCGAAACCAATCTTGTCAAGATCTCCAGAGACTTCCATATTGCTAAATCCAATGATCATATTTCTGTCCTGATTTTATTTCGCACTCTCATTAGCATTTGAAATAGATGATCACTCCCTATTTCTTTGAATCTTCCTCTTTTGGCTTTGTTAATACCATAATTTTACCAATCTGGGCACTCCTTTTCAGTGTCTTCTACCTGTAGTTACCCATACTTTGCATTCAGCCATCTCTCTTCTCTCTTTCAAATCACTTCTTTGGTGGTTTCACCCATTCCCATGGCTCTAAATACTACCTTTATGCTGATGACTCCCAGTGAAGACACAAAAGACTCTAAACTTCAGATTCATATATCCACCTGCCCATTTAAAATCACCACTTGGACATATATTAGACATATCATAACACATGTAAAATAGAACTCTTGACACACTCCTCCTACTCAATCTGTACTTTCCCCATGTTTCCCATCTTAGAAAATGACATTAGCATGTCAAAATCCTGGAAGTCAGCATTTATTTTTCCTTCTCTCTCACAAAAGTCAATCCAATGGTGAATCCTGACCATTCTATACCCAATATGAATTTCTAATTCATCCACTTTTCCCACCTCCATTATTCCTATTCTACTCTAAGGGAAGCTCATCTCTTGCCCAAACTGTAAAAAAAGGTAATCTTCTAAAAATGGAAGTTAAATTATGTCACTTTCCTGATCAAAATCCTCTAATGGCTTCCCATTGCACTTAAAATAAAATTCAAACTCCTACATGATATGACCCCATTGTCTGGATACCTCTTGATCCATTTTCATTTCTCCTACTCTTCTCCCCGCAACTTACTAACTATGCTCTATCCATATTGGTCTTTGGTATTTGCATTATGTGTCAACCACTTTCTAGCCTCAGAACTCTCATTTGTAGTTCCCTCTGCCTGAAATGCTTTCCACTGGGTTTTCCATATTTCTGGCTCCTTTTCAACCCTCAAGTCATGAATTAAATGTTACTTCCTCACAGAAGTGCTCCCTAATTACATTACCTAAAGTGGTTACTTCTTACTATTTTCTATCACATTTTATTTAGTGAAATTGTCACAGTGTACAAGTCCATGAGGTCAGAGATTTTGTCTTTCTTATTTACTATTGTATCCCAGCACCTAGCATAGTTCCTGGCACTGTGTCTATGACCAGGTTCAAAAGATACTCAACAACTATTTGTTGAAATCAGGAATTAATGAATAAGACTTGTCTGAATCCAATCTTAGTGATTGAGAGGGGAGGAGGAAAGAACTAGGGAAACAGTGAAGTTGGATGGGCCTACCAAGGCTGCCAGTCCAAGTTTAGAGCCAGTGTTGGGTTCCTGAAAGGACAGCTAGAAAAAAATGCTATACATGCAATTTGTGCCAAGATCTGGAGGAAGAATGGAACCACCAATAGGCAAAGGAAGATTGTAAAAGAGGACAGAGCCAAAAGTTAAAGGCAAAATGGAACCCAATTGGAAGAGGAGTAAGTGGGCTGAGAACAAATGAGAAGGGCCATAGACAACTGTCAAGAACTTTAACTGAAAGAGAGAAATTACTGCCCAATGATAAGCAAAATGATTAACTAAGAGATGAGAGTTCAAATGAGGTTGAAGACCATGTCAACAATCTGCAAGCTTGGGTGATCTTCTCCAGCAATCCTTAGGTGCAGAAAAGATAGATTACAGGACTAGCTTTGGGTGGAGGTTAGGGCTGGTGCAGCAAGGTTCACGAGCATGTACCAAAGGAGTAAGAGAGCTGGCGAAGTGGGATCATATGGTCCAAGAATGGAAATTAGAGTTTAGAGTTTCGGAGACTGAGCAGCTCTGGATGATGATGAGGTTCACCACGTGGCTAAGGCAGTGGCTGAAATAGAGCAGAGCTGAAGATAACCTGAGATGACTGAGTCACAAAGCCAAGAACTAGGACTTCCACATGGGGCCTTCAGGCTAATGGCAATATTTGGGGTACAAGAGAGTACCAGAATTTTTGATGGATCTGGAGTAGTAACCAGGATGCTGATTAATGAGAACAATGAGGACGTATAGAGGGTAAATGGTGTGAGCATCAAAGAAGGAAAAAGTAATCCACAAGAATAAAAGAAGGGCACTAGGAAAATGGAGGTGGCGTCTCTTGCTCTCAGACTTTGGGAGAAATAACAATCTGCATGGAAGAAGGCTCCAGAGGAAATGTTTCAGTCTGGATTGTCCCCAAATCAGAATCTGAGATAAGAATTCTAGCATAAGTAGTTTTGGGGAGAGGTGATAGCAGTAAATATTCATAAAGGAGAGGGAGGGGGGAGGAAGGGAAGGTAAGAAAGCCAATAAACAGGCGTGTTATAAAGCAAATTACCATTGTGGATAACTGGAGCTTAATCATTCTGGAGAATTATAGAAAGTAGTGTAGAACATGCAACGCAGAGTTATTCCACCTTAGGGATAAGCTACTCCTGTCAGTCATTGATTTAGAACTGTCCTAGGTTGATCATTCATCCTTTGCACTTCTGGCTTCTTCTGTATGCAGACAAAGAGGGCTCTGGAGGCCACAGGAAAACCTCTAGGCAAAGAGATGCAGGGGCTGGCAATTGTAGGTCAGGCTGGCATGAACAGAAATGGTAAAGGCCCAGAGTAATTGGGTGGATGCAGCACCAACAGTATCGGCTACAGGAAGCAATGTGCAAGCAAGGAACCAGGATTCCATCAGGGCAAAGATATGGAGAGGCCATTCTGTAAGGAGGGAGAGAGTGAAAGACCTAATTTACTCTAGAATGAACACTTTAAAAATAATTGTATTTATTCTTTACTTCCATATACAATTTTTTTAACACCTCATAATGCTCAAATCATATTAAAATTTCCCCAAATTATTCCAGAAATGTCTTTTACAAGTGGTTTGTCCAAATCAGGATTCCATCCCAAAACACACATTCATCTTATAATGTCCCCTAAATCTCCTTAACTTGAGAATACTTTTTATTATTTATTTTTTTTGAGGGCAGTGTCATTGGCCCTCGTATGTGGGACCCAAACCAGGGCTGCTGGCTTCCCAAGCCAGTGCTTAACCACCGCGCCACTCGGCTGTCCCGAGAATACTTTTTAAAATTCATGTTATGTTGATTTATCAAAATAACCAGGCCAACTGTTCTGAAGAATGCCCCACTTTTTGCATTTTGTCGATGTGCTTATTTGTGGTGCTATTTAGCTTGTTATTCCATCTCCTGTATCTCCTGTAAATTGGACATTAGGTCTAAAGGCTTGATCACATTCAATTTAAAGATATTTTTGGCTACAATACATCAGTGTGGCATTGCAGCACATATGGAGACACATGTCTGGGTGCCCCGCTGGTAGTAATGCTATCACTGACCACTGCATCAGCATGATGGCAACTGGATCAAGTGTACAGTTAAGTTTGCCCCCTGATGCCCAGAAAATAGTCTATGGGCTGTTACTTCGGCATCATGCAAGTGCCCAGCTCCCCATCAACTATTCACAGGATAGTTTCAATCCCACTGGAAAATCCTTGTCTGGATCAATGGATGCACGACAGGCTTGAAAATAATTTTTTAATTCTATCACTCTGTCGATATGTACTAGCTGGCATTCAAAAGTAGAACTTCTCTTGTTCAACCAAGGCAACCTAGCACAGCAGGTAAGAGCATGGACTTTGGGGCCAGACTGTCCAGATTCAAATCCTGGCCCCAGCACTTGCTAGCTGTGTGACTAAGTCACGTTACCTATTAGTGCCTCAATTTCTTTATTTAAAAATGTGGTTGCCGGGCCGGCCGAGTAGCGCGGTGGTTAAGAGCTGGCTTTGGAAGCCAGTGGCCCCGATTTGGATCCCACATATGAGGGCCAGTGACACTACCCTCTAAAAAATAAAAAATAAAAAATGAAAAATGTAGTTGCCGTTAGAATTAGATGGGGATAATATTAGTAATACAATCAAAATAAAGCCTGCCGTATGGTGAGTGCTATGTAAGTGTTAAATAAATAAGAAGTAAAACTATGGCTATTTAATTATACTGAAATATTGTTCCTACTGGAAAGGCAGGATAAATGCTTAATTCTTTCCCTTTAATTACCAAGCCTCAAAGTAAAGATTTGGTTTAATAGCTGCTGCAAGGGGTGACAAATAAGCAGAATGAACACTAAAGAGCTCATGGAAAGATTGGGGAGGGAGGGGAGCTGGGAGAAGAGCCCAGAATGAGGGCATGTAGAGCAGCATGGGGCTGGGAAAAGGAGAGCCCTGGAAGTAGACTTCTCTACCTGTTTTCTCCATTCTACAGCACTTCAGTCAAAATCACACAGGCTTGGGCAACTAAAGCAAATAGGAAAAAGAGCTCCTAGTTAAAGAACGGACACTTGGCCATTCATGCAGATCTGCAAAAGACATTCACACATTCTTTTCATTTGTTGTTATGATAATATTATTGCATTGGGATAATATATATTACATATAATAAAAATAACACAAATTTTAAATTCATAAAACAAAACTTGTAAGAAAACAACAAAAAACTTATTCTAGCCCCCTTCCTTGATTTGTTAAATAAAATAATAAGCCCACAATTGAGGATCCACTTTAAAATATACTTAGGCAGGGCCGGCCGAGTGGCGCAGTGGTTGGGCGCTGGCTTGGGACGCCAGTGGCCCTGGTTCGGATCCCACGTATGAGGGCCAGTGATACTGCCCTCAAAAAAAAAATTTAAAATATACTTAGGCAGAGTAGGCTTTATGGGTGTGGGACCTGTGCAATCGCGTGGGTGCCCTGTGTTTAATAGGGCCCAAGCTTGGTTTAATGCACTAGTGTCACCATCTTGAAACACTTAATTTTTGAACAAAGGACACTGCATTTTCATTTTGCACTAAGCTCTGCAAATTATGTAGCCATTCCTCTCCTTAAGGCCTCTCTGGGCCCCTAACCCTAAATCCAAGCCAGGGGCCAGCCTGTCCCCTGAAGAACAGGCCTAGGTGGATAGTACTTTGTATTTCTGAGCTTCTTCGTTTTTGACTCTTGGGCTCCTCTAAGCCTTGCTCTTCTTACTAGCAGCTTTTTTTTTAAGGTTTTATTGGGAAATTGGGGGAGGTGAACAGCATTGGGGAATAGGGGAAGGGGAACAGACAAATTGCTGTCCTTTTGTTCTTCAGTCTAGTTGCGGAGGACGCTGCTTCACTAGCCCATGTTGGTATTTTCATTACACTCTTCCTGAATGAGGCAGATCAGTCGCCGGCCTCTGGACGGCCACTCACAGCAGCTCTTGGCAGCTCACACCAGCTGCCAGCCACTCACTGTAGCCTATGGCATTCCACTGTAGCAGGGGCTGCAGCCTACGCCAGACGCTGGTGACTCACATTAGCCCAGGTCCAGGTGGAGCTGTTGTTCACCATCTTAGCTGTAGGGGGCAGTGTCACTGGCCCTCATATGTGGGATCTGAACTGGGGCCCTGCTACTCAGAGCTGGTGTCCCAAGCCAGCTCTTAACCAAGAAGCCACTCAGCCAGCCCAGCAGCCTTTTTTTTCAACTTTATTGGAGAACAGTGTGTTTTTCCCAGGACCCATCAACTCCAAGTCAAATTGTTGTCCTTCAGTCATAGTTGTGGAGGGTGCAGCTCACTGGCCCATGTGGGAGTCGAACCGGCGACCTTCTTGTTAAGAGCATGCACTCTAACCAACTGAGCCACCAGGCTGCCCCAATAGCAGCTTTTTGATTTGGTTGTCTGCATGGCTTGTTTCTAGTCTCAGTCCTCTCCTGGGATTCCTTTTCTTCTTCAGAACCATTGATGAAATGCACTTCTCTGTAGGCAGTGCTCCTCCCCCCATCCCCAGGAACTAGCTTTCACCAGCTGTGAAGATTGTCTGTCTTGTCCTCTTTCCTCTCAGTCTGAGTATTCTCTCTATTGCTTGTTGCTTGTTACTAAAATAAGACACATAGCCGAGAAAAGAGAAGAAACCGCCCCAGCTCTACTAGGTGAGCATTTTATTGATGTGTGGCCCAGCTCAGCTCTGAGGCTCTGGGACAGTTGAATAATACAAGTGGAGGCTTGGCTGGAAGAGAAGGGAACTAAAAAGGAGCTCTGAAGATGATAGGGTTATCCAGTTCCTCTGTCTGTCTCTCCATAGGAGCTGCCTCTGTCTGCATGCCACACAGATCAGGGCTAGTTCTTAAGAAGCTCCTGGGAAAGCCACATCATGGGGTTTTTAATTATAAAAGATTTAAAATATTCTGCCCATTTACAGTGCATTTCCTGTCACCAAACACCTTCTCACAAATAATCAATATCACTTTTTCAACATCCTGAACTATAATCTTCATCCTTTCCTCATCTAGTGTCCCCTAGTCTATATTTAATATATTGCTATCCCTGCTCTAATTCCTTGTACCTATATACATCAGCATTCTTCTATTCATATGGGCTTTATGTCTAAGATCTTGCCTTTCACGCTTTCCTCTTTTGGTTCACTCTCTTTGCTTACCATGAAAACAGTTTTTGTTAAGCCTGGAATGATTCCAATGCTGAATTTCATTTGTTCATTCATTTTTTAAAGTAAAGACAGCGTTGGATAATAGTAGAATAAGTAGCAGCAGCAGTAGTAGTAATGCTGAGTTCCTCCTATGTGCAAGGCACTGTCAATGCATTGATAATCCTAATGGCAACCCTGTGCTTTGGGTTTTGTTGTCTCCATTTTACAGACAAGAAAACTGAGACTAAGAAGCCAAGGGAACGTGCCTCAAAGTAGTTACCTTTTTTTTTTTTGAGGGCAGTATCACGGGCCCTCATAGGTGGGATCCAAACCAGGGCCGCTGGTGTCCCAAGCCAGCTCTTAACCATCGCGCCACTAGGCCGGCCCCAGTAGTTACCTTTTATTGTTAAGACTCTTTTTTTTTTTGAGGGCAGTGTCACTGGCCCTCATATGTGGGACCGAATCGGGGCCGCTGGCTTCCCAAGCCAGCGCTTAACCACCGTGCCACTCGGCCGGCCCCCAAGTAGTTATCTTTTAAATGACAGAACTGAGATGCTGATGCCACTCTGTTGACACCAATGCCTAGTCACCACAATACCTCAGTCTCCTCTCTGTTTAAAAGAGAGGCATAGGACTGGCTGAGTGGCGCTGGTGGTTAAGCACTGGCTTGGGAAGCCAGCGGCCCTGGTTTAGTCCCACATGTGAGGGCCAGTGACACTGCCCTCAAAAAAAACGAAGAGAGGCATCACAGCATTCTCTTGTTTTGTTCTTGTTTTTGTTTTGTTTTTTAAAGATTTTATTGGGGTATTGGGGGAGGGAAACAACATTGGGGAATCAGGGAAGGGGAGGAGACAAGTTGCTGTCTTTTTGTTCTTCAGTCTAATTGTGGAGGATGTTGCTTCATTGGCCCATGTTGGTATCGTCATTGTGCTCTTCCCGGATGAGGCAGATCGGTCGCCGGCCTCTGGATGGTCGCTCACCGCGGCTATTGGCAGCTCACGCTGGCTGCTGGCCACTCACTGTAGCCTATGGCAGCCCACTGCAGCAGGGGCTGCAGCCCACACCATCACCGGGGCTCACACAGCCCAGCTCCAGGTGGAGCTGTTGTTAGCTGTAGAGGGCAGTGTCACTGGCCCTCATATGTGGGATCCGAACCAGGGCCGCTGGCATCCCAAAACCAGCGCCACTCGGCCGGCCCCATTCTCTTCTTTTAACAAGGTCCCATTAGCTGGGCAGCCATAGCATTTCCACTCTTTATTTGTATGCAGACCCCAAGTGCTAAGGTACCTCCACATACACATGCACACCCTTCTTTCTATCCCGTTATATATTAGCTTTCACTAGCTGCTTGTTATGTAAGATGTTCCACATGATATCTCTTCTTTGCCCTCTTTCTTACATTCCCTGAAGCCTCCTAAAGATCTTTTTAATGTCCTCATCTCCTCATCCATCAATTTCCATTTGATGGGCCTAGCCATCCTTTGAGTCCTTTGATATTTTTCTGTACATCACTTTCCTGGCTTTCCCTTCTAAGATTTTGCCCTTTCTTTCTCCCACTACCTTCTCTTTGCCGTGCCCTACCCACAGGTCACCCTTTCCCAATACCGTATATCCCACATTTAGTGACATGGGCTCCTCCTAATAGTTTTTCATTGTTGGCAGTAGATATTTGAAGCCTGCCCCAGAGTTGTCCTCTTCTGGTATCTTATTTTGAAACACAAAAGTATTAAATTGTAAATCAATTCTGCATTGATCAATGCTGGCTCCTGTCCCCACTGCCTGGCTGCGACCCCTGAATACTGAAACTGGGTATTCTCTATGCTCTCTTTATTGTTGCACAAGGCCAAGAAAAAGTCCTCATCCAAAAAGCTACACACCATGTTGGCAGGAGTCAGGCAGGAAAGCTGGCAGCCAAAACTTGCTCAGTTCTACCTTTCTTTTCTAATGATAACTTTAACCTCTCTAATTTGCTGCCTTTTAAAATTTCCCTACTCCTATTGCATCTTATTCTTCTCTCATGTGTAGCCAGTAAATTCTTTTCCCTCACATTTACATTTTTTTCTCTCTTTTCCTCTTCTTCTGTTTGTTTGTCCCAGGATTTTGACTTTCCCTGTCTGTTTGCATTGTTCTTTTAATAGCCTTAAACAATTTAACAAGCACTTATTGAATGCCTACTATGTGCCAGCTGATAAACGAAGTGCTGGTCCCTGCCCTTGAGGAATTCAGTATTTCAATATGCATTGAATACTTGTGTAACCCCAGAGTGGAAGGAAGGGAGTGATTATAATAGCCTGTTAATTGGTTACCCATATATTCATGGAGTTCAGAAAAATGTACAAAATAGCCTTTACTCACAGTTTAAATCACGTATTTCAACTGATATGAGTCACTTGGACATGCCAATTTTTGAGGGACCCCTTTCGATTCCACTTATTCTCAGCACTTCAATGGGCACAAGACCTTTGCTCTAGACTCTTTGGAGCACCTCTTACTCTTGCAGTCAGTGAGGAATCCTCCCCTGCCTCTTCTCCCTCTCCCCCATGAACTCTGGGAACTCTCTTTTCATTTTTTTAAAAAAAATATGGAATGCTCCATGAATTTGCGTGTCATCCTTGCGCAGGAGCCATGCTAATCTTCTCTGTATCATTCCAATTTCAGTATATGTGCTGCCTAAGTGAGCACTGGGAACTCCCTTTTCTGATGTGGGTCTCTAGACTGGTAGTCAGTCATTGTCAGTCATTTGGCTCCATCCAGTTCCAAAGCTGAATGGATATGCAGTAGCCCCTCTACTCCTGTGATTGGAGGGCATGAGGAGAGAAGAGGTACTGACCAAGATGGACCTCAGGGTGGAATACCTTTGAGAAAGCTGAACATTCCACACTTCCAATATCGACATTCTCTTAACATACTTTTAGTGGATTAACATGCTAGAAGAGTCTCTGCCCCTTTACCTACCTTGATATACCATAACAAAACTCCCTCTTATTAATATACTGGAGGTGCCAAAAAATGTATACAAGTGGACACTTTGGTCGATGTTACTCAAGCAGTATTTCGCCATAATCAGAAGTGTCTGGACGCTGATGGTAACCACTTTGAGTACCTCTTGTAATTGCAGAAGTCAAACGTGACTAGTGTTCACCTTGTGTTATCGGTATGTATTGAGTATTACAATTTTAATACAGTTTTCTTTTTTTAATTAAATTTTATTGTGGTGACAATTGTTAACAAAGTTACATAGGTTTCAGGTGTACAATTCTGTAATACATCATCTATATATCACATTGTGTGTTTACCACCCAGAGTCAGTTCTCTTTCCATCACCAAATATATGGTGATAGAAACAGTTTTCCTTTCTTAAAATGTGTACACATATTTTTGGCACCCTCTGTAGCTTGAATTTTTGCCAGGCCCTGGTTGGAGAGATAAAGAGAAACAAGAAAAGAAATACATTTGCTCTCCAGTTATTGTCCATGTGATATGTTCTGCATGGATGTGGTTGGGGCTCTCCTTTCTTCTCAGAAACCCACCCTTTCCATCCAAACAATTTGTTCCCCTTTATTTAACATATATTTCCTTTCTCCAGACTTCTTCACATATCCATGTAGATGTCTAATAGGTATCTCAGATTTATTGGATCTGTAGCTTGAATTTTTGCCAGGCCCTGGTTGCAGAGATAATGAGATCTATTCCAGGTAATGATTCTGATTGGCCTTTATGGCCATGTGTCCATCATTTGGTCCAATCACTGTTGTTGTTGTTGTTGTTGTTTTTTGAGGGCAGTGTCACTGGCCCTCATATGTGGGACTGAACCGGGGCGGCTGGCTTCCCAAGCCAGCGCTTAACCACCGCACCACTCGGCCGGCCCAATCACTGTTGTTAAGAGAACGGATGTTTTGTGGTTAGCCAGGTCTAGTTCACATACTTATCCCTAAGGCCAGCAGTAAAGTCTATAACCAGCTAAAGGGGAGTGAGAAGGCATGCCTGGAATACCAAAAACCAAACAACAACAAAACAATAACAACCACGACCAGTGGCCACTATCCTGGTTATCCTCTGGTCTAGTTCCCAGGACTCATACCTGAGTCCTATGTAGAGAGGGTTTTGTAAAAGTACCAACTTAAAGGACTGTTTCACTACAATCTCTGTGGGACATTGAGTACACAGGCCACATCAGAAGCATTGGCATTAGTAGTTTCAGCTGAGTGGGAAGCAGCTTTGTGATAGCAGCAGCAGTGGCAGCAGCAACCTCAGTGAATCAATGCCTTTGTTATGGGCATCAGAAGCCTTGGCAGCAGATTATCACTCCTGGGGCTAGAGAAGGGAAGGAGGAAATGGTGGAAGCTACTGGGGAGGTGAAAGGATTCCATTAATAAACTTATGTGACAGGCTTCTGGGAGAGTGCAGAAACAGTTGGGTAGTGAAAGGCTTTGATGAGATTCCAATATAGGCAGAGACAGAGTGAGAGAAATTCCTTACTGTGAACTTGATTTTACTTCCAGCTTTTTTCCGAAGTCACAAGGCTATCCACTGACCACAGAAATGTAAGGAACAGGGTCCATGGATCACCTAGTGATGCCCCATTCCCCCAAAGGCCCTAGCATGGTGCTAAAGTAAAAAAAAAATCTGTGAAATTCTGTCTCTCTCTGGGAAACTTCAAAACAGGGCAGAGGGTAGATGGGTCCCAGTTCCGGAATCCACTGGCACATGCTGGCTGAGCTATGATGTGGACCCACTGAGCTATTCTGATTCAGGAGACACTTTTCTCAACTCTGATTTTATCTCCATCTATTTCTTTCTTCTTGGCTTGAAGCCTAGCCACAGATCAACACCACAATTAGACCAGGATTCTCTAACACTGCCTTCTGCCTAGTTTGGAACTCTGCAGTTTCACTCTTGCCTATCTACTCAAATTCCGGACCTTGCCTGTGTCATCCAGTTTGACTTTATATCCTGGATTCAGACTTTGTTTTCACCCTCATAACTCATGGTAACTAGATCCCTGGTCATTTCTAGCTTCCCTAGTCACCTGCTGGCTCAACCTGGCTGCACGTCCTGACTTGCACTGTTTGGCAGCCACCCATGACCTAGCATTGACAGTGTCCTTCCACCTTATTCCCTTTGTCACTCGAATTGCTTTCTCTACCCACTCTTAGAATATAAAGATGCTGCTCACGTTGATATATAATGTCTTCATATTTCAGCAGCTTGTCTGGCTGAAGAAACCTTCATAACCTCCTCTGGCAATCCATTCCACTGTCTAATCACGCTGATAGTCAAAAGTTCTTCCTTCTGTCATACCATTTAGTAGAAGCCTGAGTGCTGCTGAACAATAATCATTCTAAATGTCACCCACATGAGAGAGATGAGAACAGTGATCCTCAGAGTATGCACTATTTGGAATGTGCCCAGAATGTAGAAACACCTGTTTGAGATGGAAAAAGTGGTCCCCAGAACATATGTCATAGATAGGCCCAGAAAACTGTAATCGTCACTCCCAGAGCTTATTGGGATACAATGAGGAACCATTGGGGTGACTTTGCAGCGCCTGGGCAATTGAGGTTCTTGAGGAAGAAATCCTCAAATGGGAGTTGGACAAAGGCACCCTTCTGTGGCTGGGGGGAAGAATGAGATTGCTCAACTAATGCAGCTTATAATGTCCAGTCCAGTGCCTGGCAAAATAGATCCCCATGCATTCATTTTTAATTTTCTCCATTTCAACTGTCACTGCCCCAGCTGCTCAAGTCCAGGCACCCAACCCCTTCTGCCTAGACAATTGCAACTGCTTCTATCTAGTTTCTCTGCCATCACACTTGCTCCTCTCCATTCTATTTTCCTCACAGCAGTAAGAAGTGATCCTTTAAATATATAAAGCATGGGAGACAATAAACATCTGTTGTTTAAGCCAAGAAAAAATAAAAACTTTTGAGGATGATGGATAAATTCGCTATCCTGACTGTGATGATGGTTTCCTGGGTATCTCCATGTAAAAACTTATCAAATTTTATACTTTAAATATGTGTAGTTGATTATCAATTATAGCTCAATACAGCTATTATTAAAAATAGGAAATAGCAGGCTGGCTGAGTGGCTAGTTGGTTAAGAGCTGGCTTGGGACTCCAGCTCTGAGTAGCAGGACCCCGGTTTGGATCCCACATATGAGGGCCAGTGACACTGCCCTATACAGCTAAGATGATGAACAACAGCTCCACCTGGAGCTGGACTTCTGTGAGTCCCTGGGATGGCATACCTGCAGCCCGTGCTGCAGTGGGCTGCCATAGGCTACAGTGAGTGGCCCGCAGCAAGGGTGAGTGGCCGGCAGCTGGTGTGAGCTGCCAGGAGCCTCTGTGAGCGGCCGTCCACAGGCCGGCAACTGATCTGCCTCACCCGAGAAGAGCGCAATGATGATACCAACATGGATCAGTGAAGCAATGTCCTCCACAACTAGACTGAAGAACAAAAGGACGGCAGCTTGTCTGTTCCCCTTCCCCGGTTCCCCAGCACTGTTCCGCTCCCCCAATTCCCCAATTAAAAAAAAAAACACCTTTAAAAAAAATAGGGAGTAGCTTCCCAATTAGCATCTCACACAGAAATAATTGTAAAGCAAGTCATGTCCCTCTCCTGTTTAAAACCCCTCAAAAGCTTCTCACTCATTTCATTTAGAATAAAAATCAAACTCCTTCTTATGGTTTATAAGGTCCCCAGGATCAGGCCCCTGCCCAGCTCAGACCCTTTCTGGAGCTACTATCTACCTTGCTCAGTACACTTCAGACACACTGAATTTATTTCTTTCCCTCCTGTGTGCTGAGCTCTTCCTTCTCTTAAGGGTCTTTAAACATGCGGTTCCCTTTGCCTCAAACGCTCTTTCCTAGACTTTTTTCAAGGCTGGATCATTCTCAGTTTTGTTTTGTTTTTTAGAATTTATTGGGGAATTGGGGGAGGGGAACAGTGTTGGGGAACTGGAGGAGGGGACCAGCCAAGTCGTTCTTCAATCTTCACTGTGGAGGGTGCCAGTAGCAATCTGGCTTTCCGTCGGCAGCTCATGGCCTCTAAGCTCAAGGTGCTGTGTTCAATCTTAGTTGCAGGTGGGCGTAGCCACCATCCAATTCGGGAGTTGAACCAGCAGCCTTGTTGTTAAGAGTGCAAGCCCTGGGCCAGCCGAGTGGCGCATTGGTTAAGCGCTGGTTTTGGGATGCCAGCGGCCCCGGTTCGGATCCCACATGAGGGCCAGTGACACTGCCCTCTACAGCTAACAACAGCTCCACCTGGAGCTGGGCTGTGCGAGCCCCGGTGATGGTGTGGGCTGCAGCCCCTGCTGCAGTGGGCTGCCATAGGCTGCAGTGAATGGCCTGCAGCCAGCGTGAGCGGCTGGCAGCCAAGCGCGAGCTGCCAATAGCCGCGATGAGCGACATCCAGAGGCCAGCGACCGATCTGCCTCATCCGGGAAGAGCACAATGACGATACCAACAGTGAAGCAACATCCTCTGCAACTAAAACTGAAGAACAAGAAGACGGCAACTTGTCTGTTCCCCTTCCCCGATTCCCCAACGCTGTTCCCCTCCACCAATTCCCAAATAAAATCTTTAAAAAAAAAAAAAAAAAGAGTGCAAGCCCTATCCACTGAGCCATCCTGGCGGCAGCTCAGCTCAAGGTGCTGAGTTCAATCTTTAGTTGTGGGTGGGCGTAGCCGACCATTGAACAGACAATCTTGATGTTACACCACCTGAGCCATCCTGCCACCTGTTGGCAGCTCAGCGACAGCTCAGCCTGGGCACAGCATTCACTGGCCCATGTGGGAATCGAACCGGCAGACCCGCTGCTCAGATAACACACTCTAAGCCAACTCTTAACCAATTGAGCGACTCAGCCAGACCCCATTCTCAGTTTTTAATTCTCAATAAAATGTCACATCCTTAGAGAGGCTTTCCCTGTCCACCCTTACTAATTTCTCTGCCCTACTGTTTATTTCCTTCTTTAGTACTTATCATAACTGAAATCATTTGATGTGTCTATCTATTTATTCAAAGTCAATCTTCCTCACTAGAACCTAAGTTCCAAGAGAACAATATCATGCTCTCCCCAGGTACAGTCCCTAGACAGTACCTGACACATAATAGACATTCAATAAATACATACTGAACACATATTTTTATTTTATTTTACTTTTTTAGATATTATTGGAGAATTGGGGGAGAGTAACAACATTGGGGAATCAGGGAAGGGGAACAGACAAGTTGCTGTCCTTTTGTTCTTCAGTCTAGTTGTGGAGGACTTCACTTCACTGGCCCATGTTGGTGTTATCATTGCGATCTTCCCAGCTGAGGGAGTCACTCACTGGCCTTGGATGTCAGCTCACACTGGCTGCCAGCCACTCACGGTAGCCTATGTCAGCCCATTGTAGTAGGGGCTGCGGCCCATACCGTCGCCGGCTCCAGGTCGAGCTGTTGTTCACCATTTTAGCTGTAGAGGGCACAGTGTCACTGGCCCCCATGTGGGATCCGAACCGGGGCTGCTCAGTGTTGGTGTCCCAGGCCAACTCCTAACCAATGCGCCACTCGGCTGACCCGAACACATATTTTTTTTAAAAAAATTTTATTGGGGAATTGGAAGAGGGGAACAGCACTGGGGAATCGGGGAAGGGGAATAGACAAGTTGCTGTCCTTCTATTATTCAGTCTATTTGTAGAGGATGTTACTTCACTGGCCCATGTTGGTATCATCATTGCGTTCTCCCTGGGTGACTCGGTCGCCGGTCTCTGGATGGCCACTCACGGTGGCTCACGGCAGCTCACATTGGCTGCCTGCCACTCAGGCTGGCTGCTGGCCACTCACTGTAGCCTATGGCAGGCCACTGCATCAGGCGCTGCAGCCTACACTGTGGACGGCGACTCACAGTAGCCCAGGTCCAGGTGGAGCTGTTGTTCACCATCTCAGCTGTAGAGGGTGCTGTGTCACTGGCCCTCATATGTGGGATACGAACTGGGGCCCTGCTGCTCAGAGCTGGCGTCCCAAGCCAGCTCTTAACCAACACACCACTCAGCTGGCCCCTGAACACATATGTTTAATAGTAAGTACTCAATACATAATTTTTAAATGAATTAATGGGTAAAAAGTGGAGGGCATCCCATGGACATTAAAAAATAAAATAAAGGAATATTATCAAGAACTTTAGGGCCAACCAAGTGGTGCAGTGGTTAAGAGCTGGCTTGGGACGCCAGTGGCCCTGGTTCGGGTCCCACATATGATGGCCAGTTACACTTCCCCAAAAAAAAAAAAAAAGAACTTTATGCCCACCAGTTAGATAACTTAGATGAAATGGACCAATTCCTTGAAAGACACAGCCAACAAAACTCACACGAGGAGAAATAGATAATCTGAAAAAGCCTATGTGAACTAAACAAATTGAATCAATAATTAATAACTTGCCAAAGCAGCAATCAGCAGGCCCAGATAAAGCCACTGTTGAATTCAACCAAACACTTAAGGAAGAAATGATATAAATTCTCTACAGTGTGTTTCAGAAAATAGAAGCAGAGGAAACCTGTTTTAGCATGTCCAATGATGCCACTATTACCTTAATATTAAATCCAAACAAATAAATTACAAGAAAGGAAAACTACAGACTAATCCATCTCATGGACATAGATGAAAAACCTTCCCAATTTGATCTATAGATTCAACTCAATTCCAATTAAAATCCTAGGGAATCACTTTGTGGATATTGAAAAACTGATTCTACAGTTTATATGGAGAGGGAAAAGACCCAGAATAATCAACAAAATATTAAAGAAGAAAAACAAAGTCAGAATAGTGACACCATCTGACTTGAAGACTCAACAATAATCAAGACAGTATGGTATCAGCAAAAGAATCAGCAGATCAATATAACAGAATATATATATATATATATATATATATATATATATATATATATAACTCATTTTTGACAAAAGATAAAGGCAATTCAATGGAGAAAAGGTAGTCTTTTCAACAAATGGTGCTGGAACAACTGAACATCCACAAGCCAAAATTAAAAAAAAAAATTAACCTACATACTGACTTCGCACTTTTCACAAATATTAACTCAAAATGGATAATGCAAAAGTATAAAACTTCTAGAAGATAGCATAAGAGAAAATCTATGTGTCCTAGGGTTTGATGATGACTTTATAGATACAACACAAAAAGCATGCTCCTGGGGCCAGCTGAGTGGCGCGGTGGTTAAGCCCTGGCTTGGGAATCCAGCATCCCTGGTTTGGTCCCACATATGAGGACCAGTGACGATGCCCTCAAAAAAAAAAAAAAAGCATGGTCCACTAAGGAAAAAAGAAATAGTAAGTTCAATTTCATTAAAACAAAATAAAAAACATGTTCTCTGTGATATTGTTAAGAAAATCAAAAAATAAGCCACAGGCTGGGAGAAAATATTTGCAAAACACATATTAGATAAAGGATGATACCCAATTTTAAGAGAATTCTTAGAGATCAACAATGAGAAAACAACCCAATTAAAAAATGGGTGAAAAATAAGAAAAGACACCTCAACAAAGAAATATACAGGTAGAAAATTAGCATATAAAGAGATGCTCAACATCATATGTCATCAGGGAATTGCACATTAAAACAACAATGAGATACCATTAACTACATACCTATTTGAATGACTAAAATCCAAAACATAGACAGTAGTAAATGATGGCAAGGAGCAACAGGAACTCTTATTTATTGCTGGTAGGAATGCAAAATGGTACAGCCACTTTGGAAGACAATTTGGCAGTTTCTCAAGAAGTTAAACATGTCTTACCATACAATCCAGCAACCACACTCCTTAGTACTTTCCAAATGAGTTGAAAACTATTGTGCACACAGAAACCCGCACACAATGTTTATTGCAGCTTTATTCATAATTGCCAAATATTAGAGGCAACCAAGATATCTTTCAATAGGTACATAGATAAACAAACTGTAGTACATCTAGACAATGGAATATTATTTAGCAATGAAAAGAAATGAGCATTCAAGCTATGAAGAGATGGATATCACTTAAACGCACATCTCTAAGTGAAAGAAGCCAGTCTGAAAAGACTACATATTGCACAATTTCAATTCTATCACATTCTAGAAAAGGCAAAACCACACTGAGTAGAAAGATTAGTGGTTGCTGGGGAGTGGGGAGTGGAGGTGAGGGGAAGGCATGAATAAACGGAAGACAGGATTTTTAGGGCAGTGAAACTATTCTATGTAATACTGTAATGGTGGATACCTGTTATTATACATCTGTCAAAAACCCATAGAACTGTACAATAGAAAGAGTGAACCCTGATGTAAACTATGACTTTAATTAATAATAATGTATCAGTACTGGCTCATCAATTGTAAGTAATGCATTATACTAATGCAAGATTTTAATAATAGAGGCGATTGTGTATGGAGAGAGAGGTGGTATATGGGATTTCTTTTTGCTCTCTGCTTAGTTTTTCTGTAAACCTAAAACTGTTCTAAAAATAGTTTATTAAGTTTAAAAAAGTGGAGGGAATGTATGAGGAGCAGTTTTGGAAGCTGCAAGTGAGGAGACAGAAGCTCCAGACATTGTATGGGAGATGGGGATTGATGGTAAAAGAAATAGTTGTGTTCTAAAAGAGCTGCAAAAACCTCTCCTCCCACTCAAACCTGCAGTACATTGCTGGCCTCCACCACTGGTCTTAACCTCACTCGGATTTCAGGCTTCACACATCAGCCAAATCCCATTGCGACAGTCTCAGACAGGCACAGGAACCCTTCTGACTCTCACAACCTCTCTTCTTTCTCCCAACAAAGTCCTACTAAACGCTTGTCTAACAGTTTGACTTTATTCAAGGAATTTCCCCCATAACAATTCCATTTTTATAGCCCTTCCAAGTGAAAGGAGAGAAAGAAGAGAAGGAGGGAGGAAGGGGAGAAGGAGGAGAAAGAGAAAGGAAAACAACTAATGAAGAACTAGAATTCAGTTTATAGCTACCTTTGGTGGAGTACATCCATTTCATTAAAATGTGGGATACTTGCAAGTCTCTTGATTCATATACCCTTCTACCTCATTGGGAAAAGATGGCAAACACATTCACACTGCAGTTTGAACGACTGGTACTATGTGTTCTCCCTATCAGAGCTATTTGTAATCACCTAGGGATTCTTGGATTCACATGTTAGAAATAAATTAGGCTCATGGGAGAATTCCAGGCACTAGTGAGTGGTGTGGACAGTGGAGAAATTTTCCCCCAGGCTTCTTGCTCAATCTCATCTTCTGGGCCATAGGAAATTGAGGAGCACAATTTCAAGAGTTTCTGTTGTTGTGCTTAACATAATTCTGACAGATGGGTTAGGAGGGAGACAAGTTGCATAGGCAAGATAGGGGAGGATGAGATCTATGTCTGGTCCCACAGCCCTCAGAGAGTTGTAGGGGTGGAGGCTGACTGCTCTTGGCTGCTGAGGCTCCACCAGAATTGACAAGGTGACTGGAGTTGCAAAGCTGGAAGGCTCTGTTAGGAGAAAGACAGCTGAGTGAGCTATTTATTCAGCAGGCACTAAAAATGTAGTTTGGCAGCTCATTTGAGAACTTCCAGCAGCATAAAGGAAGCCAATTCATTTTTTCAAATAAAACTTAATCGTTGTATTGTTTATTTAATAGTGATATCATGACATCTTATGTTTATGAACTGTCTTGTAGCCTAAGGGAGTCCACACCACTGTACAGAAAAACTAGACAGAGACCATGTCTTCCACCACTGAAATGCCATCACCCCAGTGGCTGGGGGCTAGTGTGGGGAGGACTTGGCTCAGGCAGTAGCAGTGGCTTTATAAAAACAGATGTTTCCTGGATTAGCTTCACAGTCTTCTTTAGCCCAGTACTCTGTTCCCTAAATGGGCAGGGCCACCGCATAGGATTGGGCAGGTTGTTCAATACATGACACTTGGCCGAGGAAGCAAATGGGAGCTGAAGTTTAACCCAAGGTCCATTTGCGAAGCTGAGTATCCTGTGAGGGTCTGCATCTCCCTAGGGGAAAGGATACCCTTTCCTCATTCACAGAAAGAAGTGTTTCTAATTTTAATTAATGAAACATTTCATTCTAATGTGTGTTGGCTAGCTGTGGCCCTAATGAAGGGTTCTCTAGGCATGTGCTGTGAGAGGACCAGGCTGCCTTTGATAGCCCAACCTCCATGACAAGATAGTGTGGTAAAGGTGAACTAGAGATCCACTCTGATGTGAAAGAGCTGTGTGACCTAAGTAGTCCAACTCAATCATCTCTCCAGTCCTCCATTTCCTCATCTGGAAACGGGGAAGTTGAAGTAGCTGGGTTTTGAGAAGAGCTGCTGAGATGCACAACTGCAGGGGCACCATTCACTTTGTTTTTGAAGAACCTTGAGCTCTTAACTGACTCTGTAAGCCTGGCTAAATGATGGTAGGCCTAACGGTTCCCCTGTTAGTGTGATTAAGCTGAATGCTGCCACTTGCTTCAGGTTCTCTCATATCTGGAGGCCAGCTTGCTCTGCTCCCCACTTTCTTTGTACACAATACTCAGCCCTTGCATACCCCACCCCACAGTATACCTTGTTGTGCTGTACATGAACTTGTAATATTTTCCCATTTATGTCCCTTATTGGACTATGATCTCTCTAAGAGTAAGATAGGCTCTTTTCATATCTATATTTGATTATTCACCTTCTTTCCCCGCCCTCCCGCAAGCTTCACACATGGAGTCTATGTGGTTCCTCTAGCTAATTAGAGGCTTTTAAGACTATTTGGTCTTTCTCTCCATCTCTGAAAACTTAATTTTGAAAGAAAAAGATTGGGGGAGGGTATTTGGGTGGGAGTTACCTGAGAGACCACTAGGAATCATCCATTTGCCATCTAATCGTCTTAGACTCCAGAAGCCCCTTTCTGATGCCCCCTCACTGCAGAAGTGGGAGAAATGGGCTGGAGGGGTATAAATTAGCTGACCTCTAAAGTTTCTTGTGTTTCCAGCTTCCTATGAAAACATCCTAGTTGCCCTTAGTAACCAGATATGCATAAATTTATGAGTGCATCTAACCCTTTTTTAAGATATTTATACATTTTTTTCAGCTTACACTAACTCTTGAGGATAATGAATTGCATACACTTGTTTTGCCTTGCATAAAATCACACTTATTTGTCTTTTTCTAAATGGACCTTTTTCAAAGCCTTGAGTGGGCTCTGATAGAATCTCCTAGATTTCATGATCACATCAGCATTCACTATCTCTGTGGGCCTCCCCAAGCTCTGCTGTGTCTCCCTGCATACAGAATTCAGAGGCAGGCATTCTTTGTGCAAGGAGAGGAACAGGTCTTTTCTGAACAAGCCAAGTATTCAGTTGCCTGCTTTGACCACGGTGGTAGGTGGCTATCAGGGCTTAAATAAAAAAGTACTCTGTGACAGAGTCATTTTTCTCAGCCTCCTCCAGTCAACCCTCCCCAACTTTTTTTCTTTCAGCCAGTGTTGAAGTATGTTTTGAAAAGTCACAAACACGCCCCAAACAAGCTAGAAAACTCTCATGGGTCCTGGGAAGATCTTTGGCTACATTCTAAGAGCTCTCAACTCTTGGGGAGATGGTGCTTTCTCTTAGGATCCTAGAGAAGCATGGAGCCTAGGGGATAACAAGAATACCATCCACCATCCAGAAAAGATTCCACATTAGGATATGTACAGCTTAGCACACTGGTACAAAGAAGAGAGTGCTGTGAAGAAAAGAGAACCAGGCTAATATATACAGAGGACTTGCTCTTGGTGTTAAGCAATACTATTAAATTGCTAGGTGGCTATTACCTTAGTTTTTTTCATCTGTCTTATGGGAAAGTATGAAGATAAATGATACAGCAAAAATAAATAGCTGTTTATAATCCCAACCTCCTTTTAAAGGGGGTGGCTACTGGTAACATGAAAGAAAGGTTCATGATTCTGTTGAGGCCTTGATGGATTGACCTGCTAGATGCTGTGTCTCATGGAAAGAGAAGAAATTGTGTGACAGGCAGGAACACAATCTAGGAGGGAGGGGGTAAAAAGAGCAGAGAAGGAATGAGAGGGAGAAGAATCCAAGGAAGCTGGCAGAAGGCTCTATTCTGTGACCCCCTCCCTGATACCCTCCCTCCAAAGTCAGTAAAGTGTATCCAGATTTGGTGAATACTGGAGATGAGTAGATTTCTTTTGGAAATCGAAAAAGGGTCTGAGGTTGTGCCTAGAGTCCCAAGAGAAACAAAAACAGGATATGCAGATGCAGAAACCAAAAGCAGACTAGGGTCAAAGCAAAAGAAGCCATCCAGAATGGACGACTCCCCTTGCATTGCACTGAGCTGTCCCTTGGGGTCTCCAGTGTCCTTTCCTGCCAGGAGAATGTTGTTACACCTATCTACTTGGTTGGATTTCTCTAACATGAAGTCTCTGGTAAGAAAGCCTGGGGTCCCATTCCCTTTCCTCCCAGAAGTCCCCTCTCCTCCAACACTCACATATGGATTCCAGCTTAAAAGGTGGAGGGGGCTGGAGAGGCACAAGGCCAAAGAGTGCAAAAACACCCTTTTTCTTGCACAAAAATACACACTGACCTTAATTTACTTAACTAAGGGAAGCTTCTCAAGGGATTTTTTTTGCCATAATAAATTAAAAATAAAATAAGTGAGGGCCGGCCGAGTGGCGCTGTGGTTAAGCGCTGGCTTCAGAAGCCAGCAGCCCCGGTTCGGGTCCCACATATGAGGGCCAGTGACACTGCCCTCAAAAAAATAAATAAATAAAATAAAATAAAATAAGTGAAAATCTGTGAGCTAAGGTGATATTCAGATTTGGCTCCAATAATTTATAAATTGCTACCTCACAAAGCCCCCAATCCTCTCAAAGAAACCCACACAGCTTTCTGGTATTGAGGCACCTCTCCCCTGAATATTTTCAAATACAGATTTGGTTAGTGTTGGGGGAAGGTAGGATAGATGGATCAATATTTATGAGGAGACCCTCATCTGGTTCTCTGAAACAAACAGGTCCCTGAATATCAGCCAGAATCGGATGCTGCACTAGACTCAAGATCAGGGACTACTGGCCAGACGAGTGGCGCGGTGGTTAAGCACTGGCTTAGGAAGCCAGCGGCCCCGGTTCGAGTCCCACATATCAGGGCCAGTGACACTGCCCTCAAAAAAATAAAATAAAATAAAGATCTGGACCTAGTGGTCCTACTGTCCTCTCTATTCTTGGGGGCTGAGAATTAGTTGAACTGGCAGCCTTTCTTCATGCAAACTCTGAGATGTTAACATGATGTAGTGTGGGCTATTCTTGTTATGAAAATAAAAAGACAAGAGCAGCCTCAAGGAGGAAGGACACAACAGCCTCAGAAGGCTGCCCTCCCCCTCCTGTCTTCCACTCTCCATCTCCCTTCTCTGTCTTCACATGCTTTCCCTAGAATCCTGAACCAAGATGGTGGCTGCCACCCCCAAACCTGGCCTCTGACAACCTAGTGTTTCCCTATTGAAGCTGCCCAATTGTGGACAAATCCCTCAGTTCAGCAGAGATAAGGCTAGAATTAGAAATCAAATGCAAACACATAGAAATGGAGGGGTTTACAGAACAGGCATCTACAGCCAAAGTCACAAAAATCTAGTCACAGCTTACACGCCACGCAGCCCCAGTTCCTTTTCTTCACTAAAACCTTACTTGCACAAAGGGTGGATGCTAGGTCAACTCGCTCACACTTTTAACCCAAAAGACTTCAGTGTGTGCAACAGTAATTGCATGGAGAAGAGACAAGGCCCACACAGAAAAGATGTAAGGGGTCACACACACACACACACACACACACACACACACACACACACACACATACAATCCCTAAGTAAATGTATTAGGGATCACCAAAAATGGACCCTAATACTTTGTGATCTTAATGCCATCAGTTGCACTGAAAAACTTTTTTCATTCTGACAGTTAAGAGGCCAGTCAACTCAACTGGTTTGACTCTGTTTCCCATCCTTCATGCCATCTAATTTGCTCTTGAATTTGCTGCTGGATTGGGCATTGTCATAGCTCCTTGGCCAGTTTTTAGTTTTCAGCTTTACCTCTGTGGCAGAAGGATTAGTATACTCACAGAGGATTTGTTTCTGGCTTTGAAACAACCATACTCCTCTCCTCTGAGAATTATGGGTTGTTTCAAAAACGAGAGCTTCAATGAAAGCTCCTTTTGGATCTGGACTTGGGCCACTCCTGGAACAGTTTGTTTCAGCTCGTTCATCACACTGCTTGCTACCATCTACATAGACAGGAAACATCACCTGGGACTGAAATTTACAAGCCCCTTGCTGATCATCAGAAGTGCTAGATCCTATCTCCTGGAAGCTGATGTCTACCAAGAATCCCAATACTGAGGTATACACACAAGGTCCATAAATTCTGCTGGCCTACTGAAAACAGCCAGCCCAAATCTCTGGACTGATATGAGCCTGAAGAAGGTACTAGATGTAACCTGCTTATGCCAAGGAAATCCAACATACAGCAGAGTCTCAAAAATGAGCCATACAGAGTTGAGAAATATGACCACATTTTCATGTGTAAACAACCCATGACCATTGAGGAAGAGGGTAACCAAAGTAAGTCTTTACAGTGTGCCTTCTGGGAAACTAACAGACGGAAGTGGCCTTGAAATCTCTCTTCAGCCCCTCATGTGAATCAGGCAATGGCATAAATGACCAGCAGGGAAGACTGTGTCATATTACAGATAGAAGCTTGAGGTTGCTGTGACACTCTGCCTAGGTTCAAACCTCCCTTGAAACACCAAGATTTCTTTTATAAATTAAAGAAGGGAGTAAGGTTGTGTCTTACTTACTTAACTTATGAAAACTCTTCGAGTCTTCATTTTCTCATTCAAAAAATAGACATAGTAATAATACTTCTGTTGGGAGTTTCAAAAAATTTATAATTCATGTAAATATTTAGCATATCTCCTGGCACACTATGAGAATTCAGTAGACACTAATTGTTATTGTTTATGGGGCTCAGGGAACCCATGAATCCATGGCAGATTTTGGCTCCTGCTTCTAATTCCAAAGAGTGTGACTCTTTAGGCTTCCAGAATCCTAATAAAAACTTATATCTCCCACCATAGAAATACGATGCCCAGTCAAGGGGGAACTGGATGTTCAATCATATCTGGGAACATATTAGAGTCTCGAGAGAAACAGAACAAATAAATAGAGATACAGAGGGCCGGCCGAATGGTGTGCTGGTTAAGAGTTGGCTTGGGACGCCAGCTCTGAGCAGCAAGGCCCTGGTTTGGATCCCACATGAGGGCCAGTGACGCTGTGCCCTCTACAGCTAAGATGGTGAACAACAGCTTAACCTGGAGCTTGGCTGCTGTGAGTTGCTGGCCACAGTGTAAGCTGCAGTCGCTGCTGCAGTGGGCTGCCATAAGCTACCATGAGTGGTCGGCAGACAATGTGAGCAACCATGAGCCACTGTGAGCGGCCATCCAAGAACCGGTGACTGATCTTCCTCAGCTGGGAAGAGCACAATGATCACAATACCAAAATGGGCCAGTCCTCCACAACTAGACTGAAGAACAAAAGGACATCAACTTGTCTGTTCCCCTTCCCTGATTCCCCAATGCTGTTCACCTCCCCCAATTCCCCAATAAAATATTTTTAAAAAAAGATAGAGATACAGAGAGGTAGGTAGGTAGGTAGATGATAGATAGATAGGTAGATAGATAGATAGGTAGATAGATAGATAGGTAGATAGATAGATAGATAGATAGATAGATAATAGATAGATAGATAGATAGATAGATAGATAGATAGATAGATAGATAGATAGATAGATATAGAGAAATTGAGCATGAGGAATCGGCTCATGCAATTATGGAAACTAAGAAGTCTCAAGACTTACAATCAGCAAGCTGGAGAGCCAATGGTGTAGTTCCAGTCTGAGTCCAAATGCCTGAGAACCTGAACAAGAAAGCTGATGGTTGATAGTCCTCAAAACACAACAGGCTCAAGACCAAAGAAAAGTTAATGTTTCAGTTTGGGTCCAAAGACAGGAAAAGATGAATGCCCTAGCTAGCTGAACAGTCAAGCAGTTGGAGTTCCTTTTTACTCAACCTTTTTGTTTCATTCAAGCCTTCAATTGATTGGATGAGGCCCACGCACACTGGGGAGGGCAATTCACTTTGTTCAGTCTACCAATTTGAATGCTAATCCCATCAAGAAACACCCCTAGAGACACATGTAGATTAATGTTTGACCAAATGTCTGGGCTCTCTGTGAGCCAGTCACAAAATTAATTATCACAGGGACAAAACTAAACTTTCACTAGCCAAAGTGTGATTGGTCTGTGGACCAGCAGCACTGTCACCCTCACGAAGCCTGTTAGAAATGCAGAACCTCAGGCCCAACCCCACCTGATGAATCAGAATGTTCATTTTAACAAGATCCTCAGATGACTTATATGCACTTTAAAATCTTAGGAGTGCTAAGCTAAAACATGAAAAGCTGTTGTACAAAAGTGTGTTCTTTGAAGAACCAGTAGCATTGGCATGACCTGTGAGCTTTTTCTTAAATGCAAACTCATGGGCCCTACCCAACTTAACTGAATAAGAATCTATGGGAATGAGGCCTAGGAAACTGACTTTTTTAAAAATTTTTTTTTTCTTTATTGGGAAATTGGGGGAGGGAACAGCATTGGGGAATCGGAGAAGGGGAACAGAGAAGTTGTTGTCCTTTTGCTCTTCAGTCTAGTTGTGGAAGACTTCGCTTCACTGGCCCATGTTGGTATTGTCATCATTGCACTCTTCCCAGCTGAGGCAGATCGGTCGCCAGCCATTGGATGGTTACTCACGGCAGCTCACGCCGGCTGCTGGCCACTCACGGTAGCTTATGGCAGCCCACTGCTGCCCTACTGCAACCTATGCCAGCGCCAGTGACTCACGGCAGTCCAGCTCCAGGTCGAGCTGTTGTTCACCATCTTAGCTGTTGAGGGCACAGCGTCACTGGCCCATGTGGCATCTGAACCAGCGGCCCTGCTGCTCAGAGCTCGCACTCCCAAGCCAACGCGTAACCAAGGAGACACTCTACTGGCCCAAGAAACTGACTTTTTTTTTTTTTTTAGCTGAGCCATCCTGCCACCTGTTGGCAGATCAACAGCAACTCAGCTCGGGATGGCATTGAACCTCCTTTGCTCAGAGCTCAGCTTGCACTCTTGAGCGAGCTCTTAACCAACTGAGCCACTCAGCTGGCCCCCAGGAAACTGACTTTTAACAAGCACGTTAAAGTTTGAGAACCACTGAGGTACACGTAGGATCCCTTCTCTAAAAGGATCACATGACCTGAAGTGTGAACAATAGGACATTCTTTCAGACCAATGACTTGGTTCTCTTAAGCTGAAAAATTTGACTCCACCTGGTTTTTCTCCTGTCTGAACTCTTTCATTCATATGACCTTGTTGCTAGTCACTTGTTTGGGAGGATAGTGGCATGAGGTCTTGCTGGATATCCCAGGTGGTTCAAATTCCCATTATCTTTTTTTTTTTTTGAGGGCAGTGTCACTGGCCCTCATATGTGGGACCCAAACTGGGGCCGCTGGCATCCCAAACCAGCTCCTAACCACCGCACCACTTGGCCGGCCCCTGAATTCCCATTATCTTTAAGCTCTGCAGCCACTATTCCCACCTCCCAGAAATGACCAGCCTCCCAAGGAATTTCCAACCTGGCCAAGGAACGGTATTTGAGTGAGTTAGGGAGAAAGAAAATTGTCTAACATGGACATTGGGTAGGAGCTGAGAGGATTCTGAGAACCTCTAACCCCACAACTCACACTTATCCCCCAAACACACACACACACACACACACACACACACACAATGTTTATATGTTCTCGGAATAAAACAGAAGGGGTTGATTCTGACCCCAGCCCCTCCCACACATATCCAAGTGTAGTTCTGTTACCAGAGTTCATCATGTCTCCTGCCTTTCTGGAGAAGAAGAGACCACCTTGAGTGACCTAGAAATACCTGGATCTGAGATTATCTTTTTATTGGCCCATAAAAGATATAAGACGCGCCGGCCGAGTGGCGCATTGGTAAGAGCTGGCTTGGGACGCCAGCGGCCCCAGTTCAGAACCCACGTATGAGGGCCGGTAACACTGCCCTCTACAGCTCAGATGGTGAACAACAGCTCCACCTGGAGTTGGGCTGCTGTGAGTCCCCGGGGACAGCTTAGCTGCAGCCCCTGCTGCAGTGGGCTGCCATAGGCTACAGTGAGTGGCCAGCAGCCAGCGTGAGGTGCCAAGAGCTGCTGTGAGTGGCCATCCAGAGGCCAGCCACCTATCTGCCTCACCCGAGAAGAGCACAATGATGATACCAACATGGCCAGTGAAGCAATATCCTCCACAACTAGACTGAAGAACCAAAGGACAGCAACTTGTCTGTTTCCCTTCTCCGGTTCCCAATGCTGTTCCCCTCCCCCATTCCCCAATAAAATCTTTTTTAAAAAGATATAAGACTTAGCATGACTGAGAATTTCTCAAGGACTTGATTGTTTTAAGAATATAAAATATTACTGTTGTTTGTGGGGATTTACTTAGAAATTGCCCTGATATATTTTGGATAACTGGTGTATGTAAATGTATGTACATATTTACACATGTATGTACCTATTTATGTGTACATTTCTTTAATAACATTCATAATTTGCACTGTGAGTTTGTTTTTCCTGTTATGCACTGTCTTTAGGCCCTGGGAACTTAAAATCGAATAGTAATCTTAAAGCCAATTCTAGGCCCATGGGGGTCATTAAATAGCTGGGAAGGGAAAAGTGAAGGTGGTGGGTCCCCAATGTTTGTGACAAATGCACCAGATTACTGTAAGGAGAGCTCAGGGGTGCCAAAAAATTGGCTAATCCCTTTGCCAATAGGTTTCGATCCCTACTAAAATTCAAATACTCCTGAGCTTTTTGTCTTTAGTTATCAATCACACCTATCTCAGAATCGCCCCATATAAATAAATTATGCAACAAGTATTTTTTGAGCTCTGTGCCAGGCACAACTTTAAATGGGAATTGGAAATTCAAGACATAGAAGGATTAAGAGAGAATCCCAAAGGGGATCTGGGATAAGGAAAAAAGGAAGACTGAGTTCCTAGGTTCCTTCTTGCCTGGAAATATCACTAGGCATTAGATATAGAACAATGAATATGAATGAAACAGACAAAAATCTCTGTGTACATGAATCTTACATAATAGTGGATATGAAATAGTAAGGAAAATAAATATATAAGTTTTAAAAAATACTGTGGAAAATACGTTAAGCAAGATACAGAGATAAAGATACCAGGAGTTACAACTCTGAACAGAGAGGGGCAGAGAAGGGTTCACTGAGAATGTAGCATTTGATCTAAGACTTAAAGACAGTGAGGGAGTGAGCCATGTGAATAACTTCAAAGGTAAAGGGAAACAGCAAGGGCAAAAGTCCGGAGGTGGGGCAGTGGCTGGCATGTCCGTAGAACAGTGTGAAAGCCAGCGTGACTGGAGCAGAGTGAGCGAGGGAGAGTATGGCAGGAGATGAAGTTGGAGAGCTAATGGCAGAGATAAGTGTCAGATCATGAGGACCTTGCAAGCCAATGGGATGAGTTAGGCTTTTACTCAGAGTGAAATAGGAAGCCATTGGAGGATTATGAACAGTGATAGATCAGACCATTTCTTTAAATTTAAAAAACCAGTATGTATGTACATAATGGGAAAAAATCAAACTGCATAAAAGTATGAAATGAAAAGGAAAATTTTCTTTCTTCTTTCGATCTATCCCACCTGTTCTCCAAATACAAACACTATTTATACTATCCTGAATAACCTTTAAGAAAAAATAACACACACATACTCGTGTGTGTCTATGGAGGTATATTTCCTTTCTTATTTACATAAATGGAATCATATATTTTATACAGTCCATAGTTTAGAGATTTATCCATATTGGTCCATATAGATGTATCTCATCTCATTCTTTTTAATGGCTGCCTTACACCACACTATTACAATTCATTAAACCAATTTCTTATTGATGGATATTTAGGTTATTTCTAGAATGTTTTGTTTTTGTTTTTGTTTTTTGCTATTATAAACATTGCAGGGCCGGCCGAGTGGCGCGGTGGTTAAGAGCTGGCTTGAGAAGCCAGCGGCCCCAGTTCGGATCCCACATATGAGGGCCAGTGACACTGCCCTCTATAAATAAATAAATAAATAAATAAATAAATAAATAAATATATAAATAAATATTGCAATGACTATACTAATAATACCTCTTTGGGCACAATAATAACAATGATAGCTAACATTTATTGTGTGCTTACTGTGCTATGTAAGTGGAATTGCTAGGTCAAGGATATGTACATTAAAAATTATACAGTTAACCCTTAAGCAACACAGATTTGAACTGTGCGTGTGGATTTTTTCAATAAATATGCAGTTGGCCTTCCATATCCTTGGGTTTCACATCCATGGATTCCACCAACCACGAATTGAAACAGCATTTTTGATCTTGTACTGGGAATCCATGGATGTGGAGAGTTGATTTAAGTTATACATGAATTTTCAACCATGTGGGGGGTTTGCGTCCCTAAACTCCATGTTATTCAAGAGTGAACTGTAGTAGCTAAATTGCCTGTTTCCCTATACCCTCATCAACACTGGATATTATCATCTTTTAAAATATTTGTCAGTGGCCTTAAAGGACACTTTAGACCAGTTGGATTTCATCGATATTTTAGAGAATGTCACCCTGAAACAACAGAATATACATTCTTCTCAAGTGCACATGGGGTATTTTCCAAGATAGACCACATGTTAGGCCACAAAACAAGTCTCAGTAAATTTAAGAAGATTGAAATCATATCAAGCAGGTATAAAGGAAAAACTGATAGTTGCTGGCTGGGTGGGGGTGGGGATGAGGGAGAAGGGGAAGGTTTTGGGCAGCGTAGGTGGGTGACTACAGTGTTGCCGCAGGGATATGGGGGCAGTTCTGGGAATGTAATTGATAATGTTGTGAATGCTTTGTGGGGTTTCAGATGGTCACGTGTCTTGTTGGGGAGACCATTTCAAGGATGGGGTATAGGCCTTGATCACTGCACTGTATACCTGAAGCTGATGTTGTATAATATTGAATGTTAACTTTGGTTGAATGTGTATATATATATATATATATATATATATATATATACTCACAGGATGAGGAGTACAGTGTGGGAGTGGGGTCAGGGGAGTTGTAGTAGATATTATGATATGGGGGGAGTGGGGCATTGGACTGGGGGAGGGGGGTTGGCACTTTGAGGGGTAAGAAGTGTAACTATTGCACTGTGGTGAAAAATAAATTAAAAAATAAAAAAATTTTAAAAAGAATAAACTGTTGATCAGCAAAAATAAAAATAAAAAAAAAATTGTCAGTATTTTAGGTGGTAAAAAGGCATCTTGCTGTTTTGATTTGTGTTTATTAGTTTAGGAGCAAGGCTGAACATCTTTTCATGTGTGTATTTTCTATTTGTACTTCTTTTTCTGTGAACTGCCTGTTTATATCATTTGCTTGTTTGTCTTTGGGTTTTTGGTAATTTTCTTGTTGATTTCTTTGAGCTCCTTGGAAATTAAGGAAATTAGTCCTTTGTCATAAGTGTTGCAAATAACTTGTTACAGTTTGTCACTTGTCTTTTGACTTTGTTTATGTATTTTTTGTTGTGCAGAAGTTTTAAATTTTTATGTAGTCACATTTATCAATTTTTAAAATAATTTCTGGATTTGTCGCCTGCTTAACAAAGTCCTTCCCCTTTCCAAGGTTATATGTATTTAAATTCTTCCATATTTTCTGTTAGTAGTTTTAAAGTTTCATTTTTCACATTAATAACTTAGATTCATCCAGAATTGATTTTTTTTAAATTTTATTGGGGATTTGGGGGAGGAAAAGAGTGTTGGGGTATTGGGAAAGGGGACAAGCCAAGTTGTTATTCTTCAGTATTCATTGTGGAGGGCACCAGTTGCCATCTGGCTTCCTGTCGGCAGCTTGTGGCCTCTAAGCTCAAGGTGCTGTGTTCAATCTTAGTTGCGGGTGGGCGTAGCCACCATCCAATGAGGGAGTCGAACCAGCCGCCTTGTTGTTAAGAGCACACGCTCTAACCACTGAGCCACCCTGGCGGCAGCTCAGCTCAAGGTGCCAGAGTTCAGTCTTAATTGCGGGTGGGCATAGCCCACCATCGAACAGGCAATCTTGTTGTTACACCAGCTGAGCAATCCTGCCACCTGTTGGCAGCTCAGTGACAGCTCATCTTGGGTACAGCATCACTGGCCCATGAGGGAATCAAATCGGAGGCCTTGTTGCTCAGCGCTTTTGCTCTAAGCCAACTCTTAACCAACTGAGCCACTCGGCCAGCCCTAGAATTAATTCTGATGTAAAAAGTAAGTTAGAGAATTCACCTAACCCATTATACAAACACAATTTTTGAATAATCCGTCTGTTCCCACATTATTCTGACAAGCCATCTTCAAAATATTCTAATTTTCCACATGTATTAAGGATTCTTTTTTTTTTTTACTTTTTTTAAAAATTTATTTTGAGGGCAGTGTCACTGGCCCTCATATGTGGGACACGAACCGGGGCCGCTGGCTTCCCAAGCCAGCGCTTAACCACCGCGCCACTTGGCCGGCCCTAAGAATTCTTAATAGACATTGACTTTTTATTCTTGAGAACCCAATTCTTTTAAGGTAGCATGATAACATGTTGTAATATCTGATGTACCTTGCTCAGCCTCAAACACTCTTTTTCCTGAATGTTTCTGACTTTTTATTTATCCTTTTCCTCTTGAGTTTCAGTTTTCCCTTTTTCCACCTCGTTCTCACTATGAATGGCAGCTATTCCCACAGCTTATCCATACCATCTGGATATTGTTCATTCATTCAACAAATATTTACTGAGTATTGCTGATTGACAGATACCATGTTAGAGGCTAGAAATATAATGATGCATAATGATACAGTCTTTGCCCTCATGAAACTCACAATCTACTGGGAGATACAGATAAGTCAACAATAATTACAAAACAATGTGGTTGGTTCATTTCCTGAGAGATGCATAGATACTGTGTGTACCTGACAGAAAATTAACTGACCTAGACTCGGGAGGAGGGAAGAGGTCAAAAAAGACTTGGAGTAGTTGACACACTGGCTGACCCTTGAAAGACTAATATAATCAGCTAGATGGGGAAAGAAATGGGAAGGGGTTCTAGGGAGAGCAAACCCCTTGTGCAATAGATCAGAAAGACAATGAATTCAACAAATCACAAGGAACAGTTAGTTGTGGCCAGATCTTAAGTTGGGTGGGAAGTCTTGGATTGGGGTGGAAGATGTGAAATACCTGGAGATGCAAGAGCTAGGTCCTGTCTGGAGGATGTTGAAAGCTGTGATAAGTAGGCTGGACTTTACCCAGTGAGCAACAGGACTCCATTGAAATATTGTGGGGTTTTTTTGTTTGTTTGTTTGTTTGTTTTTGTTAGATTTGAGTGTGTGTGGGTATGTTGGGGAATTGGGAAGTGGAACAGTGTTAGGGAATTGGGGAAGGGGAACATTGTGTTTTTCCAGGACCCATCAGCTCCAAGTCAAGTGTTGTCCTTCAATCTTAGTTGTGGAGGGCGCAAGCTCAGCTCCAAGTCCAGTCGCTGTTTTCAATCTAGTTGCGGGGAGTGGGTGGTTCGTAGTCCACCATCCCATGCAACAGTCAAACCGGCAACCCTGTTGCACGCTGAGCCATCCAGCCTCCCATCGGCAGCTCTCGGCTACTCAGCTCAAGGTTCTGTGTTTAATCTTAGTTGTATGTGTGTGTGTGTGGGGGAGGGGTGCAGCTCACCATCCCACACAGGAGTCGAACTGGCAACCTTGTTGCTAAGAGCAAGCACTCTCACCAACTCAGCAGCAGCTCAGCTGGGGAGCAGCTCACTGGCCCAAGTGGGAATCAAGCCAGCGACCCTGTTGCTCAGAGTTCGCGCTCTTAGCCAACTGAGCCACTCCGCCGGCTCCCATTGAAATGTTTTAATCAGAAGAATGACAGGGTCACATTCTCATTTTAGAGTGATTATTCTGGATGCAATGTAGTGCATGGGTGGGAAAAGGGCAAAAATTGAACAGGGAGGTGCATGAGAAGATTTATGCAGTAAAGTAACCCAAATGAGAAATGATTGTTGTCTGGACTAGGGTAGTGACTATGGAGGTGAAGAGAAGTAGATGGCTTTGAAAGATTTTGAAAGTTAAAATTGACATGAGTTAATGATTAGTTGGAGTTCAGTGGTGAGAGAGAGGTATCAGGAATGCCTTCCAAGTTTACTAAACTAGGACATAGAAAGGGGAATAGGCTTGGGAGGAATGTGTAAAGACAGTGGGAACTGAGGTGTGCCCAGTGTTATGAACCTATTCCTTTCCCTTTCTGCATGAAAATTGATCTATCCTGTGTCCTGGTCCATCAAGAGCTCTGTCCTCCCTTTCTAATTTACACTAGGGTGTTACAAGCTAGTTATTCATATCATGCACAGAGAACATTTTCATTTGGCAACTACTTTTAAATTTTTCACCAATAAAATAATGGTAGTATCAGGCAGGTCAACTGGGGAAGAGATGTTTGGCAGGAGGGCTCAAAATACAGCTGATATTTGAACAATGCAGGGGTTAGGGACGCTGACCTCTGCACAGTCAAAAATCTGCATGTAAATTTTTTTAAAGATTTTATTGGGGAATTGGGGGAGGGGAACTACATTGGGGAATTGGGGAAGGGGAACAGACAAGTTGCCGTCCTTTTTTCTTCAGTCTAGTTGGGGAGAACGTCGCTTCACTGGCCCATGTTGGTATTATGATCATTGCGCTCTTCTCGGGTGAGGCAGATCAGTTGCCGGCTATTGGACAGCTGCTCACACTGGCTGCCAGTCACTCATGCTCGCTGCTGGCCACTCATGGTAGCTTATGGCAGCCCACTGCAGCAGGGGCTGCAGCCTACACCATCATCTGCAACTCATGGCAACTCAGCACCAGGTCGAGCTGTTGTTCACTATCTTATCTGTAGAGGGCACAGTGTCACTGGCCCTTATGTGGAATCTGAACCAGGGCCCTGCTGCTCAGAGCTGGTGTCCCAAGCCAACTCTTAATCAGCGCGCCACTCGGCCGGCCCTGCATGTAACTTTTGACTCCCCTAAAACTTAACTACTAACAGCCTTACTGATAACATAAACAGTTAATTAACACATATTTTGTATGTTATATATGTTATATACTATTCTTACAATAAAATAATCTAGAGAAAATAAAATTTTATTAAGAAAATCATAAAGAAGAAAAAATATATTTGCAGTATTTATTGAAAAAATTCTGCAGATAAGTGGACCTGTACAGTTCAAACCCATGTTGTTCAAGGGTCAACTGCATACCATAGTCTACAGCCTACTCCCCAAAGCAGGTCCTAGTTCTGTATTACCCTAAAGGCAGACCTGGCTTTGTCTCACAGCATGAACCAGTATAAGGTGGAGGCAGGAGAGGTATGGACCTTTGACTGGTCAGAGACTAGTCCAGACATCAGTAGAAATAGGTCACATATTTAACTGGAATAAACTGCCCATCCTGGTCTAACCTCCCAAATGTCAGGCTCCCTCTTCCTCAAAAGGAATGTGATGTTAGGGGTCTGGAGCAAACACTCCTAGGAGACAGGAGTTTTTAGACTCGCCCATCAATGAGCCCTTGAAACCAAGCACAGCTTTTACTGCAGAAAGAAAACTGGCATTCTGAATTCCGAAGGAGGGGGCAGCCTGACATCAGAGGAGAGGGATTTGCATCGCCATGGCAACCATAAGAGTTATACTGTATTGTTTGTACCCAGAATTTAAGAGATTATCCTTGGGCTAAGGAAAAAGAAAGTGTCACTCCTTCCACTTCAACATCACCATCTCAGGACACCCGCCACCCTCCTGTGAAGAATTTTTATTTGTTCATTTGTTTTATGTCACTTGGGTATTTATTGATTTACTAATCTGCCTTCTTCCATTTTTTCCTATTTTTTCTCCTCCCTTGCATCTGACCAGCACAGCCAGAAAGGGC
This sequence comes from Aselliscus stoliczkanus, assembly GCA_033961575.1. Classification (NCBI taxonomy): domain Eukaryota; kingdom Metazoa; phylum Chordata; class Mammalia; order Chiroptera; family Hipposideridae; genus Aselliscus; species Aselliscus stoliczkanus. The sequence continues at coordinate 53,152,526 of CM066737.1, read as the reverse complement.
CATTTGTCTTCCCGCAGATGTTGCCAGTAAATCAAACTTCTGGCTGGTGACAACTGGGGCCCTAGAAAACCTCCCAAGTTGGAGGTGTCCTTCCCACGCCTTAGGGCTGCTACCAGTTGGTCCTGGGAGAAAGCAGAGGTGGGGGAAAGGAGCCCTGGGAAAAGGCTGTCTGTTCAAAAAAGTGACATAAAATCAGGCACTTATGAAACTCCACAGGTCATTGTCCCAGCACAGTCTGTATTGGGTTATTAGGTAGCCTTCATCTTCCCTTCTGAGATGGCATAGTCTCAGTCTGTAAGCACTAGATAGGGTCACTCAAGGTACAGCCTTAAAGGTGTCAGGCTTAGTAAATAGGGAAAGATCTTTTATGAACCTTTACGTAAGCAGGTAGGCAATCTCTCATCATCATGTGTTTCTTCCCATGTAACAGAAGGGTAAACTGAGATAGGAAAGGTACCCCCAGCCAAGTTTTCAAAAAAGTGAATCAAAGAAGGATCTGGAAACAATAGAGAGCTTATTAATTCCCTGGCTCCAGTTAACCCCTCTTCCCATTGATAACACTGACATCACCTAGCTTTTTAATCCTGAGCACTAACAGGCATCCTGTTTATTAAGCTTTAAAATCCTTTTCTTTCTTTCCCCTTCCTGGCTCAGTAGATCTCACTTTGGAACTCTCTGGAGATTTTAATTTCCTGAAGAGCCTCCTGTCATCTTTTACAGAAAGTCTTTTCATTTCACCTCGTTTAAGTATATTGGCTGGTTTAAAGGCTTAATTGCGATGAAGAAGATTAAGTCCAAATTTAATAAGCATTAAGAGTAAAACAACATCCTTTGTTTCCTCTGGCTTCAATAATTGTTGCTTTTTTTAAAAATTTGTAGTAGAAAATTTCGTATGACCCAAACTGGGGGATGGAGCTGGGCTAAAGAGAAGGGCAAGAAGATGTTTAGATAGCTCTTTAAAAAAATTTGTATTTGGGGCCGGCTGAGTGGCGCATTGGTTAAGCGCTGGTTTTGGGATGCCAGCGGCCCCGGTTCGGATCCCACGTGAGGGCCGGTGACACTGCCCTCTACAGCTGGCAACAGCTCCACCTGGAGCTGGGCTGTGCGAGCCCCGGTGATGGTGTGGGCTGCAGCCCCTGCTGCAGTGGGCTGCCATAGGCTACAGTGAGTGGCCCGCAGCCAGCGTGAGTGGCTGGCAGCCAAGCGTGAGCTGCCAATAGCTGCGATGAGCGACATCCAGAGGCCAGCGACCAATCTGCCTCATCCGGGAGGAGCGCAATGACGATACCAACAGTGAAGCAACATCCTCCGCAACTAAAACTGAGGAGCAGGAAGGCGGCGGCTTGTCTGTTCCCCTTCCCCGATTCCCCAACGCTGTTCCCCTCCACCAATTCCCCAATAAAAAAAAAAAAAAAAAAAAATCTAAAAAAATTTGTATTTGTTGCTGCAGCAGCAGCAGACAAATGGTTGGAAGTTGATGGATCTGGAAATGATCTAGGAAGAATGCAAGATGAAGCAGGCATCGAGGGAGGAAGGAGTGCCTTCAAGCTCTTCTCTAGTTTCCAAGTGGGCTCTTTATTTCACCAGCAAGATTGGCTTCCAGAACACTCTGAGTTCTCCAAGTCTCTTGGCATGAGTGTAGACAAATATCTTTTCCTGTTAGTACAGCTAAGACAAGATTAGCATTTTTTCAAAAAGAACTTGACTAGAAAATGAAGGGAAACACAAAACTAAAACAAGAAAAAAGAAAATGTAAATGTATATAAATGAACACAGAATCTAAGATGAAGTCTAGCCCCAGATTGGCTCAATTGGCATAGGCTACCACACACCTAATATGTTTACAAATACACATATGCACGTGCATGCACAACACACACACACACACACACACACACACACACACACACACACACACCTGGTCCTTTCTCCTTCTCAATGTTATTTGTGGAACCCTGCTTCAAAAGACCCGTTTCAGGCATTGGGTATTTCTCCTATGCATTGCAGCTTTGGCTCTCTTCTGTATTACATCATTTATCCTTCTGTTTTGTGATTATCTCAATACATATTTGTCTCTTTCTATTGGACTGTAAAACACTGCAAAGACAGGAACTAATCATAATCATCTTTGTACCCACAGTGTCTGGCATGTGAAACCACCCAAATGATTGTGGAACTTAAGTGCACCAGACCAAATCCTGGCAGCATATTATCATGTCTATCCTTGGAAAGTAGCTCCTCTAAAAGCAGGGTTCTGAGTGTGAACAATGCTTTACACGATAAGCTTAGGTCTATTTGACACCCTGTAAACACACTTTTAGCTATTTACAAAAATAGTACTGCCCTATAATTGTATAGGGCTCTGTGCTTTTGAAAATATGTTTGACACAATATTTCATTTGATTTCCTAACAACCTCATAAGGAAATAAAACTTGGGCTAAATAGCTAACCCAAAGTCACAGACCAATATAATATTGGGTTGTTGGAAAAGTCATCAAGTATTTTTCTATGTTTTCTGTTGCAAAAATGCGTCATGACTTTTCTGACACCCCAATAATAGAGTTAGAACTAAACCCAGATCTTCTGATGCTTAATACAGTAGTCCACCTAGTTTGGTATGCTATATCTGCAAACAGACCTTTTTTGGTTGGGTCATCAGTAAACTCAGAGAAAAATTCTCACTCTTGCATCCTCTCTGTCTTCCACCCACTCAGTATGGCACTGATCAAGGGAGAGACTCCAATGATCATTTGTGGGGGGAAGCAAACAACAAAACTTTGCTGAATCATAACTAAATGGCTTGAGACCCAGCAATCCTATTTCAAGGAATGTATCCTAACAAGTTGTCCAAATTCAAAATAATTTTTTTAAAAAAAGTAAAGATGTTCTCTCCAAACAAAACACTACTGTGAGCAGAAATCAGCCAGTGATTGGCAGTTTGCTACCTCTGAAATAACTGAACAGTTGCATAAGGATATATGCATAAAGGTGTTTATGATAGGTGTAACACAATGGGAAAACATTGAAAACTACCTAATATCTAACAATAGGGAAAGGGGCAAAAAATGAGGACTGTCATGAAGTCAATAAAACCAAAGATGTGAGATAGATCTATATTTATTGACGTGAAAATATGGATATGTCCATGATACTGTGAAGCTTTTTTAAAAGGAAGATGCAAATCAACATTATAATATAACATCATTTTTGTAAACAGTCCAGGAGGATGTTTTCAAAATATTAACATTAGTGGAGTGTGTGACCTTGTGATTGGAAGGTGGAATATGTGATCTCCATTTTTGTTCACATGTATTTTTCTTCAATTAACATATATTACTTTTTTTCTTTTCTTTTTTTTTTTTGAGGGCAGTGTCACTGGCCCTCATATATGGGACCCAAAGTGGGGCCGCTGGCTTTCAAAGCCAGCGCTTAACCACTGCGCCATTCGGCCAGCCCAACATATATTACTTTTGATACACACACACACACACACACACACACAGAGTGCCAAAAATGTATACACATTTTAAGAAAAAAATTTGTATTAAAATTGTAATAATATATATATTATTATTTTTTTACCTAGTTTTTTTGTTTGTTTGTTTTTGAGGGCAGTGTCACTGGCCCTCATATGTGGGACCGAACCAGGGCCACTGGCTTCCCAGGCCAGCGCTTAACCACCGCACCACTCGGCCAGCCCTGAAAATTGTAATAATATATATAAATAACAAAAGATGAATACAAGTCACGTTTGACTTCTGCGATCTCAAGAGGTCCTCAAAGTGGTTACCAGATATATATATAACCAATGATTTTCAAAGAAAGAACTGAATGCCAACCCTGCCATTTATAATCAAATGATTTTCGATAAAGGTGCCAATACATTTCATTGGTTCAAGAATAATCTATTCAAGAGAAACCAGGAGATCCAAGATGATGGAGTAGATAAACAATGTGCCTACTTTCTTCCATGAACACATTGAAATTACAACTAAATTATAGAACCGTTGACCTAGAGAGCTATCTGAAATCTGGCTGAACAGAAGTTTTATAACTAATTAAGGATATAAAGAAGTCGAGACTGGTAGAAGGGACAGAGACATGGAACTGGCTAACCCCAAACCTCTGTGTGGCAGTTGAGAACTGGGAGAGATATCACAGCCACAGAGGTTCCCACCAGAGGAGCCAGAGACCTCAGTCCAGCACTGGCTTCCGCAGCCCAGAAAACTGGTGCCAGGAAGAGGAGCCCCCACAACATCTGGCTGTGAAAAACAGTGGGGGTTCCAACCACCTGGGTGAGATGGAAAGCAATGGGAAACCCAGGAAGCCTCTTAAAGGGCCTGTGCACAGACTGTCTCACACCAAGGCACTCACCTTGGGCACCAGCAGGACAGTCACTTGGGGAGTGCTGGAGATACACAGGGAACAGACTGATTTGTGTTGCTGTGGGTTGAGGGCTGGAGGACAATCTCCATTTCCGTTTGAGGCAGTTCTACTCCCATGCAGCTGGCAGGCAGATGCCATATTTCCTATGTTGAGCCCGTCCCCACATGGCCAAATCTGAATCTGATTGGTCTGGTGAGCTCTGCACTTTCCACCCTGCTGACTCACTGGGACTCCTCCAATTACCAAGGCACTTTCTCCAAGAGTAGCCAGCCCCAAACCCATTGCACTCTTTCTTGGAAAACTATCAGAATCCTACAGACCCCAGGCAGGTGGTGATTGGCCTCAGTGTGCTCTGATACTTGCTGAGTAGCATCACACTCAGCACTGGCACCAAACCAGAATTTACATTAACCTGGTGACCACAACTCTTCCTACTCCAGTGACTCCCTGAGACCCTGCCTTACCCAATTAGCATAGTACACGAGGCTTTATCAGTGGCTGAACCTTAAGGGAGAGGGTAGGTGTCAGTTCAGGATGTCCTGGAATGTTGCAGAGCTACTCCAGGCCAGGGATTCAGCACAGCCTTCCTTGGTTTCCAGCGTGGCCTCTCCTATATGCCTCCAACTTGAGCACAGGCAGGAAACAACTGTGGATCACTTTGTAACTCTTACCAGGTAGTTCCCAACCAGTCTCAGGCAGTGGGTGACCTGAGCTTCCACTAGAGACCCTCGCAAGAAGCCCCAGAACCAACATACTTGGAGGTTGGCTTCAGACCACAGCAGAGAACCACCCAATTAGCCCCAGAAGCAGCCCACCCAAAGGGAAGTCTCAATATGCATCAGAAACTGCTAGCATAAATCCCACTCAGCGGTGTAAGGCTGCCCCCCACACATTAGCCTATAAGCTATGGACAAGGCCAAACCACAAAGCCAACCAGGCTGAGGGTCAATCCCACCCACTGATGTGCCAAGAAAAACAAAGGCTCAACTATAACAGAATGGCACACACAACCCACACAAGAGACACTCCTGGGGCATCCAGTGCAGGTGACCGAGGAGACTGTACCGTTAGGCCCCACAGTGCATGTACTACATAAGGCCACCCGGCCAAGACTGGGAGACATAGCAGATCTACCTCATACATACAAACAAACACAGAGAGGCAGCCAAAATGAGGAAACAAAGAAATGTGTCCCAAAGAAAGAACAGGAGAAAAGTGCAGAAAAAAAATTAAATAAAATGGAGGCAAGCAACCTACTAGATGCAGAGTTCAAAACAATGGTTATAAGGATATTCAAGGAACTTACTAAGAACTTTAACAAAGGTACAGACACATAGATCAATGGAACAGAATAGACAGCACAGAAATAAATCCATGCATATATGGTCATTTAATCTATGACAATGGAAGCAAGAATTTAGTTAGAGTAAAGATAGTCAATTTAATAAATGGTGCTGGGAAAATTGGACTGACAAGTGCAAAAAAAAATGAAAATGGACCACTTTCTTATGCCATATATGAGAACAAATTCAAAATGGATTAAAGACTTAAATGTAAGACCTGAAACTGTAAAACCCCTAGAAGAAAATATAGGGAGTAAATTTGCAGACATTACCCTGAGTAATATTTTTACTGATATATCCCCTCAGGCAAGGGGAGTAAAAGAAAAAATAAACATATGGGATTACATCAAACTTAAAAGTTTTTTCACAACAAAGAAAACCATCAGTAAAACAAAATGGAAGCCTACAGAATGAGAGAAGGTATTTGTCAATGATATATCTGATAAAGGGTTAATATCCAAAATATATAAAATACCAGTGCAAGTCAACACTAAAAATCAAACAACCCGATTAAAAAATGGGCAGAGGATATCAAGAGACATTTCTCTATAGAGGACATACAGATAGCCAACAGACATATGAAAAAATGTTCAACCCCACTAATCATCAGAGAAATGAAAATAAAAGCCTCAGTGAGATACCACCTTACTCCAGTCAGAATGGCTACCATCAATAAATCAACAAACAACAAATGCTGGTGAGATTGTGGAGAAAAGGGAACCCTGGTTCATTGTTGGTGGAATTGCAGATCGGTGTAGCCACTATGGAAATCAGTATGGAGGTATCTCAAAAAACTGGAAATGGAACTACCTTATGACCCCACAATTCTACTCTTAGGTGTCTATCCAGAGAAACCCAAGATGCTAATTTGAAAAAATATATGCACACCTATGTTCATTGCAGCACTATTTACAATAGCCAAGACTTGGAAACAACCAAAATGCCCATTGGTAGATGACTGGGTTAAAAAACTGTGGTACATCTATACAATGGAGTATTACCATTTGCAACAATGTGAATGGACCTAGAGAACATTATGTTAAGTGGAATAAGTCAGTCAGAGAGAGACAAATAACAAATGATCTCACTTATATGTGGAATCTAAAGAACTGCATCATGAACAAAGTAAACAAAATTGTCTCAGAGATATAGAGGAAAAACTGATGGTTGCTAGATGGGACGGGGGTGGGGATGAGGGAGAAAAGGAAGGGATTAGACAGCATAAATTGGTAACTATGATATTGCCACAGGGATATGAAAGACAGTTTGAGGAATATAATCAATAACATTGTAAATACTTTGTAGTGTGTCAGCTGGACACATGTCTTGTTAGGGAGACCACTTCATGGATGATGTAGATGCTTGACCAGTGCACTGTACACCTGAAGCTGATGTCAAATATATATATATATATATATATATATATATATATATATATATATGTCACGGGATATAGAGTATAGTATGAGGAATGGAGTCAAGGGAATTGTAATAGATATGTATGATATGTGGGGGTAGATTGGGGGAGGGGGTTGTCACTTTTTGAGGTGAAAAGTATAACTATTGCATTATTTTGTACAGCTGAAACTAAGAAAAAAAACAGTACAAATTGGCAGTTACAAAATAGTCACAGGCATGTAAAGTAAAGCATAGGGAAAATAGTCAATGATATCATAATAACTATGTATGGTACCAGGTGGATGCTAGCTAGTCAGGGGGATCACTTCTTAAATTATATAAATGTCTAACCACTATACTATACACCTAAAATTAATATAAAATTGTATGGAATGTCAACTGTAATTGAAAAACTTAAAAATGAGAGGGGAAAGTGAAGGGGAATAAGAGGTCCAAATTTCCAGGTATAAAAAAATAAGTCATGGAATGTAATGTATAGCATGTGGAATATCATCAATAATATTGTGACTGCATGGTATGGTGTCAGATAGTTGCTGGACTTACTATAGTGATCACTTCTTTAGGTATATAAATGTTGAATAGCCATGGTGTAACCCTGAAACTAATGTAATATTATATGTTAGCTATATTTTTAATAAAAATCTTTTTATTAAATTTTTTTATTACTGCTATAATATATTTAATAGAAAGTTTAGAAAAGATATACAAAACATAGAAAAAAAGGTAGAAACCATAAAAAAGAACTAGTCAGAAGTGAAGAATAATTTAATTTCAATAATTGTAATGAAGAATGCACTGGAAGGAATCACCAGCAGACTAGATGTAGCAGAGGATTGGTTCAGTGATTTGGAAGACAGGCAGCATAAAGAGCAAATTGGAACAGCAAAAAGAAAAAAGGTATTTTAAAAAATGACGATAATTTGGGAGACCTCTGGACAACATCAAGTGTAACAAAATTTGCATTATAGGGGTACCAGAAGGAGAAGAGTGAAAGAAATGGACTGAGAACCTATTTGAAGAAATAATGACTGAAACCTATTTGAAGGAAATAGACATACAAGTTCAGGAAGTGCAGAGAGTCCCAAACAAGATGAACCCAAACAGGCCCACACCAACACACATTATAGTAGAATGGCAAAGGTTACAGACAAAGAGAATCCTAAAAGCAGCAAGAGAAAGGCAACTAGTAATTTATGAGGGAGCTCCTATAAGATTTTCAGTTGCTTTCTCAACAGAAACCTTGCAGGCCAGAAGGGTTTGGCACAAAATATTCAACGTGGTGAAAATCAGGGACCTACAACCAAGATTACTCTACCCAGCAAAGCTATCATTTAGAATCGAAGGACAGATAACAAGCTTCAAAGACAAGAAAACGCTAAAGGGGTTCATCACCACCAAACCAATATCACAAGGAATTTTAGAAGGACTTCTTTAAGATGAAAAAGAAACCCCAAATTTATGAATAATAAAATGGCAATACCTGCACATCTAACAACAATTACTTTCTTTTTTTTTTTTTAAAGAATTTATTGGGGAGGGGAACAGCGTTGGGGAACCAGGGAAGGGGAACAGATAAGGTGCTATACATTGGTTCTTCAGTCTATTTGTGGAGGACATCGCTTCACTGGCCCATGTTGGAATTGTCATTGTGCTCTTCCCAGGTGAGGCAGTCACTCGCTGGCCTCTGGATGGCCGCTCACACTGGCTGCTGACCGCTCACCCTGGCTGACGGCCACTCACTGTAGCTTGTGGCAGCCCACTGCAGCAGGGGCTATAGCTATGCCATCCCCGGGGACTCACAGCAGCCCAGCTCCAAGTCGAGCTGTTGTTCACCATCTTGGCTGTAGAGGGCACAGCGTCACTGGCCCTAATGTGGGATCTGAACCGGGGCCTACTGCTCAGAGCCGGCGTCCCAAGACAGCTCTTAACCAACATGCCACTTGGCAGGCCCAACAATTACTTTCAATGTAAGTAGATTAAATGCTCCAATCAAAAGACATAGAAGGACTGAATGGATAAGGAAACAAGACCTTTACATAAGTTGCCTACAAAGGACTCACTTCAGATTGAAAGACACACACAGTTGGAAAGCAAGAGGTTGGAAAAAGATATTTCATTAAAAGGGAAATGAAAAAAACAAAACAATAAAAAAAAAGCTGGGGTAGCAATATTTATACCAGAAATAATAGACTTTAAAACAAAGGCTAGGGCCAGCCAAGTGGCACGGTGGTTAAGCACTGGCTTGGGAAGCCAGTAACCCTGTTTGGGTCCCACATGTGAGGGCCAGTGACACTGCCCTCAAAAAAAATAAAAAATAAAAAAATAAAATGTGATAAAAAAACAAAGGCTATAACAGACAAAGAAGAACCTGGTATTCCTACTTCAGGGTAGTTATCTGAAGAAACCCAAATGCTACTTTACAGGGTACATGTGCATCCATATGTTCATTGCAGCATTGTTTACAATGGCCAAGATTTGGAGGCAGCCTGGGTGTTCACTGATGAATGAATGGATAAAGAGGAGGTAGTACATGTATACAATGGAATATTGCTTAGCCATGTCATCTGCGGAAGCATGGATGGACCTGGTGTTATTGTGTTGATTGGAGTGTCAGTCAGAGAAAGACAGATGCAATGTGATTTTACTTATATGTGGAATCTAATGAACAAACTGAATGAACAAAACAGAAACAAACTCATAGATACAGAGAACATATGGATGGTTTTCAGATGGGAGAAGCATTGGCGGTGAGTGAAAAAGGGGAAGGAATTAAGAAGGACAAATTGGTTGCTACACAGTCATCATAGGGTTGTAGGGTATACCATAAGGAATATAGTCAATAATATTGTAATAACTATGTGTGGTGCAGATGGGTACTAGATTTGTTGGGGCAAAAGATGGGATGGGGTTGGGGTGCAAGGTGAATAAGGTGAAAGAATTAAGAAGTACAAATTTGTAGTTACAAAATAGTTAAAGGAATGTGAAGCAAAGCACAGGGAATATAGTCAATAATATGGTAATAATGATGTACAAGATCAGACGATTAAGTTCGTGAATCTATCCTAGAAAAAGTGCTACGTACCTCATTGCTGAATATCACAAACATCACCTTCTAAGTACCCCCCTTGGGAAGCTATGTACGGACACCAGTGCCTAGTCCACCCTTCAAAGCAATTTTGGAACTCTTTTTCTGGAATGACCATCATAGCTGTTGTCGTATTACCTTGATGTCCTGAATGTCATCAAAATGTATTTCTTTCATTTTTCCCTTTATCTTTGGGTAAAGAAAGATGTCATTGGGGGCCAGATCACGTGAATAGGGAATGTGTTCCAATACAGTTATTTGTTTACTGGCTAAAACTTCCCTCACAGACAGTGCCATGTGAGCTGGTGCATTGTTGGGATGCAAGAGCCATGGATTGTTGCAAAAAATTCAGGTAGTCTAACTTTTTCATGCAGCCTTTTCAGCACTTCAAAAGAGTAAACTTGGTTAACTGTTTGTCCAGTTGCTACAAATTCATAGTGAAAAATCTCTCTGATATCAAACAAGATTAGCACCAACATTGAAACAAGTTTGCGAACTTAATTGTCAGTCCTCATAGTGTGCCAGGTGACTACTAAGCTACTCAGTGGGATCATTTCTTGAATTGTACAGATCTCTAACCACTATGCTGTACAATTCAAATTAATATAAAGTAATATTGTATGTCAACTGTAATTGAAAATTGTTAAAAGAAGGAGGGAAATGTGAAGGGGTATAAGAGGTCCAAATTTCCAGTATAAAACAAATAAGTCATGAGGATGTAATGTGCAACATGGGGAATATAGTCAGTAGTATTATGATAACATGGTATGGTGTCAAATTGTTGCTGGAACCATGGTGATCATTTCTTAGGTATATAAATGTTGAGTAACTATGGTGTACACCTGAAACTAATAAAATATTGTATGTTAACTATATTTTAATAAGAAACTTTAAAAACAAATAAAATAAATTTAAAAAAAAAACACAACAAAAGAATAATCTTTTCAACAAATTGTGCTGGAACAAGTGGATATTCACATGCAAAAGAATGAATTTGGACGCTTAGCTGACACCATATACAAAAAAGAACTCAAAATGAATCCAAGACCTAAATATAAGAGCTAAAATTATAAAACTCTTTGTGGAGAACATAGGTATAAATCTTAAATTCTTTGAACTGGCGTACTGTCTTGCCCTTCAGTGATTTTTTTTTTCAAAAATATAAATATCCTCAGGGTGGTGTGTAAACAGGATTTTAGACCCTGGTCTATGGTAAGGAATACTTTGTGCGCGCGCGCGCGCGTGTGTGTGTGTGTGTGTATGTGTGTGTGTGTGTTTCGGGGGTATATGTGCACAAAGGATGAAGCAGCCTCCACCATCATGGTAAGGAATACTTTGTGCGTGTGTGTGTGTGTGTGTGTGTGTGTGTGTGCGTGTGTGTGTGTTTCGAGGGTATATGTGCACAAAGGATGAAGGAGCCTCCACCATCAGCCTTTTCATACTGTGGCCATTAGCAAAGTGCCATTTTCTAGTTTTGGTGAACCAGGAATTTGTTTCATAGGTTACCCTTTTCATAAGGGTAACCTAACCTAGATGCATAAGAAGAGGCCCAACTGAAATCTGCTGCTGAGCAGAGGTGAAATCTTTCCTAGATGTGCCTTTAGAAGTACAATAATCCCAACTCATTCCCTGAACTGTAACCATCTTTGCTTTCTTGTGGGTGGAGTTGTTCCACTCCCCTCCACCCCATCCTAATGTTAATACTTATCTTTTTGTATTACACTGAAGTGTTGCCTCTTCATTCTTTGGTGTTTTTAGATAGGCACATTTTTAGTTTGTTATCTTGAATCAGGTTTCCTAGAAACAGACTCTGATGCAGAGATTTGCATACAGGAAGGTTATTAGGGAGTACACTTGGGACTAATGCCTGTGAGGAAGTGAGGAAAGCAGGATTGGGGGGAGAACAAATTCAATTGGAAAGCCACAGCCCTTCCAACGGAGAGCTCTGGAGCTGGGGTGGCCTTTCAGAGTTGTCCACAATTGAGGCAAGGGGTGTGAGCCTTTGTACTCTCATTGGATATGTGCTACTTATTATACCCTACCCTGCCTGAAAGGGCATAACCTTGGGCAAGGCCAACTTTGACTAAGAGCAATGGCAAGAGAGAGACACAACTGCGAGCCATCAGCAACCAACACTTCCAGCAGCTGGGCAAGATCGGGTTGGTGCACCACAGCATCCACTAGTCATTTACCTGGCCAGGACTCAGAGAAAGCTTCAGAACAGGTCGCTGTCAATATTTTCATCTTCACCTGTCTTCCTACTTTTTTTCATGGCTAGAATTGACAATTAGGAAGAGAAGTAGAGGACTCCCAGATTTGGGGCACAAGTGACTGGGCAAAACAATTTCCCTGTTTTGAACAAATGGATGGATTCTGGTGCAGTTTATTGAGATGGATAAGAAAAAGTCTTAGGGCAGAGAAAAAAAATCAAGATTTTAGTCTTGAATAAGTTATGTTTGAGATGTGTGTAAAACATTCAAATGGAGACGTAAATTAAGTAATTCAATATATGGGTATGAACTTAGAGAAGTCTGGAATATTGCTATAACTTGGAAGTTATGATATGCATTGTGTTTTTAGCCATGGTAATTAATGTGATTGATTACTTAAGGAGAGAGTGTAGAAAGAAAAGGGAAAACCTAGAGCTGAGCCTTCAGGAAACTTTCAACATTTAATGGCTGAATAAAGGAGGATGAAGAGACAGAGACAGAATAGTCAGAGAGATAGGAAGAATACCGTGAGAGCATTGTGTCACAAAATCAATTGAAAGAGAATATTTTTTAAAATGAGGATGTGGTCAGTATTATTAAATACTGCTGAGAAATGAAGCATGTTGAGGACAGAAAATTTTCCACTGGATTTGACAACATGGAAGGCCATTGGTGATCTTTGTGAGACCTGTTTTAGGAGAATTATGGGGATGGGCCAGATTGTAGTGGATTGAGGAATGATTAGAAAGTGGGGAAATAGAGACAGTGAGTGTAAAAATCTCAAGAAGTTGGCTGTGATAAGGAGGAGGAAAGAGATACAGAGCAGTTAGCTAAAAGAGTTAGAGGGATTTTTTTTTTTGGTTTGCCTGTTTGTTTGCTTGCTTTTAAAAAAACATTTTAATGGAAGTATAATATACAAGTATGTACTGAAAAGCACAAATCATGTGTACAACTTGATGAATTTCCACAATCTGACCAAAACCATGCAACCAGCTTCCAGATGAAAGAGAGAGAAGAAGAGAGAGAGAGAGAGAATGAGAGAATACCTAAAGGCTATATAAAAGGCTACATACTGTATGATTCCAACTATATCACATTCTGGAAAAGGCCAAACTATGGAGACAGTAAAAAGATCAGTGGTTGCAAGGGGTTAGTGGGGAGGTAAGGATGAATAGAGGATTTTTTTTTTGAAGTTGGGTAACAGTGTGTTTTTTCCAGGACCCTTCAGCTCCAAGTCAAGTTGTTGTCCTTCAGTCTAGTTGTAGAGGGAACAGCTCAGCTCCAAGTCCAGTCATTGTTTTCAATCTAGTTGCAGGAGATGCAGCCCACCATCCCATGAGGGAATCGACCTGGCAATCTTGTTGTTAAGAGCAAGCGCTCTAACCAACTGATCCATCTAGCAGCTTGGTGGCAGCTCAGTTGGAGTTGCTGTCTTCAATCTAGTTGTGGAGGGTGCAGCTCACTGGCCCATGTGGGAATCGAACTGGCAACCTTGTTGTTCAGAGCACATACTCTAACCAACTGAGCCACCTGGCCGCCCCGAATAGAGGATTTTTAAGGCAGTGAAACTACTCTATATGATACTTGAATGGTGGATACATGTCATTTTATATTTGTCCAAACCCACAGAATGTACACCACCACTATGGACATTGGGTAATAATGACATGTCAATATAGGTTCATCAATTGTAACAAATGTACCCCTCTGATGCAGGATGTTGATAATGGGAGAGGCTGTGCATGTGTGGGGCAGGGAGTACATGGGAACTCTCTGTACCTTCTACTCAAACTGCTGTGAACCTAAAACTGCTCTTAAAAATGAATTATATTTTTTTTAAAAAAGAGAGAGAGGGAACACCCCAGAACTCCCCTTGTAACCTATTTCAGTAACTAGAATAGGAAAAGGTAACTGTTATCCTAACTTCTAAAACCATGAAGTAATTTGCCTTATATTTGAACTCAAATGGAATCATTCAGGCTGAGCTCTTTCATATGTGCCCTTAATGACTTCACATTGCTTGTGAGATATGAGGTCTGACAATTAAGTTCGCGAACTTGTTGCAACAATGTTGCTAACCTTTTTTTTGATATCAGAGGGATTATTCATTATGAATTTGTACCAACTGGATAAACAGTTAACCAAGTGTACTATTTGGAAGTGATAAAAAGGCTGCATGAAAAAGTTAGGTGACCTGAACTTTTTACCAACAATTCATGGTTCTTACATTACAACAATACACCAGCTCACATGGCACTGTCTGTGAGGGAGGTTTTAGCCAGTAAACAAACAATTGCATTGGAACACCCTCCCTGAACACCTGATCTGGCCCCCAATGCCATCTTTATTTACCCAAAGATAGAGGAAATATTGAAAAGATGACATTCAGGACACTAAGGGTAATATGACAACAGCTCTGATGGCCATTCCAAATAAAGAGTTCCAAAATTGCTCTGAAGGGTGGACTAGGCACTGGTGTGGATGCATAGCTTCCCAAGGGGAGTACTTCAAAGGTGACTGTAGTGATATTCAGCAATGAGGTTTGTAGCACTTTTCCTAGGATGCATTCGTGAACTTAATTGTCTGACCTCGTATATCCATGTTGTTGTGTGTACTACAATAGCAGTGCATTCAGCCTCATGGCAGCATGTTACTTCATTGTGTTAATTTATCCATTCTACTGTTGATGGTAATTAGGGTAACTTCTAGTTTGGGACTATTACAAATAGTACGTTATTTTGTGTATATCTTTGTTTAATACACAAATCATCTTTAATGTGTTTCAAACAAATTACTTTTCAAAAACCACTCAAATGTTTTAAAACACAAATTTATAAAAAAAATACAGAAGTCTTAAAAAAAAACCAAAGCTTGAAAAAGACTATCCTATGGTCTGATCCTACAGAGTTAACTTCATGAATTTCAGAGCAATTTATTAAGGTTCTAAATATTCATAAAATGTATCTAGTTATATGCCCATAGATTGAATGCTACAATGAGAAAGTTGTTCAAAAACTAATCTCCTCTGTCAATCTCCAACAAAATTTCCTGCTTGAAGTAATCCATGAGCTAATTTATAGCCACTCTCCTTAAATGTTTGCTATAAAATATGCCTGCAGTTCAGTAATCAAGCGTAACTTTTATTTTTAGGACATATGTTGATAAGCAACAAGTCAAATTCAAGCATTCTATTAAAAAAACTTATTCATGTGAAATTCATATAACATAAAATTAACCATTTTATTTATTTATTTACTTTTAAGATTTTATTGGGGAATTGGGGGAGAGGAACAGCATTGGGGGAATCAGGGAAGGGGAACAAACAAGTTGCTGTCTTTTTGCTCTTCAGTCTAATTGTGGAGGACATTGCTTCACTGGCCCATGTTGGTATCAAACTTGCGCTCTTCCGGGATGAGGCTGATCGGTCGCCGGCTTCTGGATGGTTGCTCACCATGGCTATTAGCAGCTCACGCTGGCTGCCAGCCGCTCACGCTGGCTGCTGGCCACTCACTGTAGCCTGTGGCAGCCCACTGCAGCAGGGCCTGCAGCCTACACTGTTGCCAGGGCTCACAGCCCACCTCCAGGTGGAGCTGTTGTTAGGTGTAGAGGGCAGTGTCACTGTCCCTCATATGTGGGATCCGAACCGGGGCCACTGGCATCCCAAAACCAGATCTTAACCAATGTGCCACTTGGCCGGCACAAAATTAACCATTTTAAATTAAACAATTAGGCCAGCCGAGTGGTGTGGTGGTTAAGCACTGGCTTGGGAAGCCAGCGGCCCCAGTTTGGGTCCCACATATGAGAGCCAGTGACACTGCCCTCAAAAATAATATATATATATATATATATATATATATATATATATATATATATATATATATAAAATAAACAATTAATGACATTTAGTACAATCACAATGTTGTACAACAACATCCATATCTTGATTCCAAAATATTTCATCACCCCAAAAGGAAACCCTGTGCCTGTTAAGCAGATACTCTCCATTTCTCCTCCCCTTCCCTCTGCCCTGACAACTATCAACCTACCTTTAGTCTCTATAGATTTATTCTGGATATTTTTGAATATTTCATATAAATTCTGGATATTTTGTAGAAATGGAACAATCTGATATGACTATATAACTATTTATGCCTGGCTTATTTTCACTTAGCATAGTGTTTTTCAAGTTCATCTGCATGTCATAGCATGTGTCAGTACTTCCTTTCTCTTCATGCCTGAATAATATTCCATTAGGTATATATACCACACTTTGTTTATCCACTGATGGACATTTAGGCTGTTTCCACCTTTTGGCTATTGTGAATAGTACCGCTATAAACATAAATATATGTATTTATCTGAGTATCTGTTTTCAATTATTTTGCACATGTACCTACAAGTGAAATTGCTGGGTCATATGGTAATTCTATGTTCCATTTTTTGAGAAACTACCAAACTGTTTTGGGCAGTGGCTGAACCACTTTACATTTCTACTAGTAATGTACAAGGCTTCTGATTTCTTTACATCCTCACCTACATTTTTGTAGTAGTGTCTATCCCAGTGATTGTGAAGTGGTACCTCACTGTGGCTCTGATTTGCATTTCCCTAATGAAGAATTAAGTTAAGTACCTTTTCATGTGCTTGTTGGCAATTTGTATGTCTTCTTTGGATAAAGGTCCATTCAAATCTTTTGTTCATTTGTAAATTGGATTCTTTGTCTTTTTATGTTAAGTTGTAAGAGTTGTTTAGATAGTCTGGACGCTAGACCCTTATTAGATGTATGATCTGCATATATTTTCTCCCATTCTGTAGATTGTCTTTTCACTTTCTTAGTAATGTCCTTTGATACAATTGATATGATCATATGGTTTTTTTTCCTTCCTTCTATTAATTTAGTGTTTACGCTGATTGATTTTTGTATGTTGAACCACCCTTACATTCCTAGGATAAATTCCACTTGTTGATGATATATAATCCTTTTAATATGTTGTTTGATTTGGGTTGCTAGGATTTTGCATCTATATATAAGGGATATTAGTCTATAACAAACATTCCATTTTAAAGAGAAAATGAAGAGATAAAATGTACCAATGCACTTTAGTCAAGAAACAAAATAGGGGGCACAGAGGTTCAGTTGGTTAAGAGTTGGCTTAGAGTGTGAGCTCTGAGCAACAGGGCTACTGGTTCAATTCCCATATGGGCCAGTGATGCTGTGCCCGAGCTGAACTGTCGCTGAGCTGCCAATAGGTGGCAGGGTAGCTCAGCTGGTGTAACAACAAAATTGCCTGTTCGATGGTAGGCTATGCCCACCTACAACTAAGATTGAACTCGGTACCTTGAGCTGAGCTGCCGCCTGGATGGTTCAGTGGAAAGGGCGTGTGCTCTTAACTACAAGGCTGCCAGGTTTGACTCCCGCATGGGATGGTGGCTATGGCCACCTGCAACTAAGACTGAACACAGCACTTTGAGCTTAGAGGTCACGAGCTGCCGACGGGGAAGCCAGATGGTGACTTGTGCCCTCCACAATGAAGACTAAAGAACAACAACTTGGGCCGGCCGAGTGGCGCATTGGTTAAGCGCTGGTTTTGGGTTGCCAGCGGCCCCGGTTCGGATCCCACATGAGGGCCAGTGACACTGCCCTCTACAGCTAACAACAGCTCCACCTGGAGCTGGGCTGTGCGAGCCCCGGTGATGGTGTGGGCTGCAGCCCGTGCTGCAGTGGGCTGCCATAGGCTACAGTGAGTGGCCCGCAGCCAGCGTGAGCGGCCAATAGCCGCGGTGAGCGACATCCAGAGGCCAGCGACCGATCTGCCTCATCCGGGAAGAGCGCAATGACGATACCAACATGGGCCAGTGAAGCAACATCCTCCACAACTAAACTGAAGAACAAAAAGACAGCAACTTGTCTGTTCTTCTTACCCGATTCCCCAACGCTGTTCCCCTCCACCAATTCCCCAATAAAATCTTTAAAAAAAAAAAAAAAAAAGAACAACTTGTCTGTTCCCCTTCCCCAATTCCCCAACACTGTTCCCCTCTCCCAATTCCCCAATAAAATATTTTTTTAAAAAAAGAAATAAGGGCCGGCCGAGTGGCGCATTGGTTAAGCACTGGTTTTGGGATGACAGCGGCCCCGGTTCGGATCGCACATGAGGCCCAGTGACACTGCCCTCTACAGCTAACAACAGCTCCACCTGGAGCTGGGCTGTGCGAGCCCCGGTGATGGTGTGGGCTGCAGCCCCTGCTGCAGTGGGCTGCCATAGGCTACAGTGAGTGGCCCACAGCCAGCGTGAGCGGCTGGCAGCCAAGCATGAGCTGCCAATAGCCGCAGTGAGCGACATCCAGAGGCCAGCGACCGATCTGCCTCATCCGGGAAGAGCGCAATGACGATACCAACAGTGAAGCAACATCCTCTGCAACTAAACTGAAGAACAAAAAGACAGCAACTTGTCTGTTCCCCTTCCCCGATTCCCCAACGCTGTTCCCCTCTGCCAATTCCCCAATAAAATCTTTTAAAAAAAAAAAGAAATAAAATAGGGAAAAGGCAAAAGAAATCACACTGCAGCAGTTATAACTTTCAACAGTACTTTGTTGCTACATTGGAAAAAATAATTGGCCATATATCTTTCACAGAAATTTCCCTCAAGAAGGATCCTGCTTAATCTATCCAATACAACAACTAAATCTTAACCTTATCAACTCATGTGAGAGATGATGAAACAGTGCCACAGAAGTTCAATGATTTGTATATGGTGAACATTTATGGTAAGCAGGAATTGGCACTTTTATTTTGTAACCATTAACCTGAAGCATTTTCCACTTCACCACTCTATCCTTTACTACCAATCTCCAAGACTTCAGCCTCCTTACCAAATAAAACACATACCACAAAAATTTCCCTTGCTTCTAATGAAAAAGAAAGTTCTACAATCTAAGACAATTTGTCCCCTGTATTTTCTTTGGTGAGACTGAAAACAACCAGCCCATATTTTATTATATAAACCTTTCACATACCTGAAGTACAATGAACCAGGTCGCCAAGTCCTTTAACATTTCCTTTATTAGTATTATTTCCCAAGTGTGTTGGATTACTGTGTCTTGGACTGGTACATGGTCTCTACATCTCTCCGGGATATAAAATTCAGAGTATAATATACTGTTCTAATAGAGAAAAAAAAATCACAGGATAAACCAACTGTTGATTGTGAAGGTGGGTGTGATATTTTAAAGTTTGAAAAATGACATGGAAATATCAAACCTATTTGAAATGTTCAGGCTGAAATGTTCAACTTAAGAGTAATGTTGAGAGACAGGAGAGTAAAAATGTGAACAATAATGGTTTAATTCACATGTATGAGTCAATCATATTTAGTAAGTGGGTAGAACTAGGAGTGGGTGGAAATAGGATGATAGAAACTAGGAAGAAAAAACAGCAATAGGGCCGGCCGAGTGGCGCATTGGTTAAGCGCTGGTTTTGGGATGCCAGCGGCCCCGGTTCGGATCCCACATGAGGGCCAGTGACACTGCCCTCTACAGCTAACAACAGCTCCACCTGGAGCTGGGCTGTGCGAGCCCCGGTGATGGTGTGGGCTGCAGCCCCTGCTGCAGTGGGCTGCCATAGGCTACAGTGAGTGGCCCGCAGCCAGCGTGAGCGGCTGGCAGCCAAGTGTGAGCTGCCAATAGCCGCGGTGAGCGACATCCAGAGGCCAGCGATGGATCTGCCTCATCCGGGAAGAGCGCAATGACGATACCAACATGGGCCAGTGAAGCAATGTCCTCCACAACTAGACTGAAGAACAAAAGGACAGCAACTTGTCTGTTCCCCTTCCCCGATTCCCCAACCCTGTTCCCCTCCGCCAATTCCCCAATAAAAATCTTTAAAAAAAAAAAAAAAAAAGAAAAAACAGCAATAAAAAAGTAAGGGTCAATCTAAAGTTCATATTAACCATAGTGAGTCAATCTGGATTCCTGCAGAATATGTAATGACCTGCTCTAAATATCAGGCTTAATGTGATATGCAGCTTCTGGCATCCATGAGGAGGTGTTGAAGAGCCCAACATTTCAGTATATTTTGGTAGTAATTTCAAACTCTGTAGCTCCAGCTCTTTGGAAATAACACTCTGGTTCTGTTGTGTTGTTGTTGTTGTTTTTTGTCTTTTTGAGCTTTTCCCCCTTTTCCCTTCTTTCTGTGGTTCTTTTTTCTGTTTTTATTCCCTGTGGCTGTTACAGGACACCACTTCTTCTTATCCAAACCTCTTCACAGCCCCAGTGCCCACACTATGGCCATTGTGCCTCCTCAGTAGCAGTGACAGGCCACTGCTGTCTCCATATGAAGACAGTCCATAGCTACCTCTCACTTTCCCTTTCTCCAGCTCTCAGGGATTGCTGGCGGCAGTGGCAGCCACATACATATCTTTTGGTAAATCTATTGCACTTCTGTTAAGTATATACTTTGAAATGGAATCCCAGGGTCACACAGTATGGATATACATTTAGCTTTAGAAGACACTGCCAAAGATTTTGCCAGATGTTTGTACCAATTTATCACTCCCACCAGCAATGAATGACATGTCAGGTTTCTCTTTATCCTCACCAACAGTTAGTATTGCTTTACTTGCTGAGTAAGTCTTAATCTTAAAACTTTTCCAGTGATTTTTTTTAAAAATTGTTATGCTGTTTAATTTCTTTTTTTTTTTTTTGAGGGCAGTGTCACTGGCCCGAACCGGGACCATATGTCATATGTGGGACCGAACCGGGGCTGCTGGCGTCTCAAGCCAGTGCTTAACCACTGCACCACTCAGCCAGCCCTGCTGTTTAATTTCTATTAGCTCTTTCTTGTTCTCTGCTCATTCTTCGTTTTTTATTTAAAAAAAGATTTTATTGGGGAATTGGGGGAGGGGAACAGTGTTTGGGAATTGGGGAAGGGAAACAGCCAAGTTTTTGTCCTTCAATATTAGTTGTGGAGGGTGCAGCTAGCTCAGCTCCAAGTCCAGTCACCATCCTACTGCATGTTGGCAGCTCGCAGATGCTCAGCTCAAGGTACCATGTTCAATCTTAGTTGCAGGGAACACAGCCCTCCATCCCATGAAGAAGTTGAATCGGAAACCTTGTTGCTAAGGGCTCACACTCTCACCACTGAGCCATCTGGCCAACCATCAGCAGCTCTTAGCAGTTCAGCTCAAGGTGCCATGTTCTATCTTAGTTGTATGGGTGGGGGGAGGGGCATAGACCACCATCCCATGACGGGAGTCAAACCAGCAACCTTGTTGTTAGGAGCACATGCTCTCACCAGTTGAGCCATCCTGTCACCTGTTGGCAGCTCAGCAGCAGCTCAGCTCGGGCACAGCTCACTGACCCATGTGGGAATCGAACTGGGGACCCTGTTGCTCAGAGCTCTCAATCTTAACCAACAGAAGCCACTCGGCTGACCCTGTTCCTTCTTCTTTTTAAGGGTCCTATTTCTGTCTATTTTATGAAATATGTTATCTCCCCTAAGGACATTAATTATTGTTTTTTAAAAAGTTTCCTATTCAGGGCCGGCCAAGTGGCGCGGTGGTTAAGCGCTGGCTTGGGAAGCCAGCGGCCCTGGTTCGGTCCCACATATGAGGGCCAGTGATACTGCCCTCAAAAAAAAAAAAAATAAATAAATAAATAAAAAGTTTCCTATTCTATGCATTGTCTCTGTTTCCTTGAGCTCTCTTTCTCCCCCCCTCGTCTCTCTCTGTCTCTCTCTGTCTCTCTCTCTGTCTCTCTCTGTCTCTCTCTCTCTCTGTCTCTCTCTCTCTCTCTCTCTCTCTCTCTCTCTCTCTCTCTCTGTTCTTTCTTTGTCTCATGTTAAAGGCTTTCCTCAAATGCCTGGTGATCCTCTGTTGCCTATTTATATTTTTAAATGGAAACTTTCCTAAGGTATAGTGACTGGTAGGCTTTAGCATAGATGATTAGGCAGGGAATCAGACATTTTGTTGGAGGAGTGAAAATAGCCAGTATCAGCAATCCTCATTTTGCATGGTTTCTACATGAACAAATTTCAGTTACCATGAGTATCCCAAAAGCACAGTTCAAATTTTAGTTTCCACAATATATCAACTGTGAGCAATTGCATAAAGTACAAACTGCACTGTTAGCTCTTCAGTCACAAATTGCAATGCAAATAATAGATGGACATCAAGACCATATCACTTCTTTCAAAGTCAATTGGTGACTGGTCACTGTGAATCTGTTATTCAGACAAAGCATGTACTGTAGCTGTGTTGCTTCCTTGTCTCTCAGTGATAAACCCACATGACATTTTGTAAAAATATATAATCAAAAGAGAAAATTGCCTAACAAAGATGAAAATACAGCAAATAAATGAAAAGTGGAAATGCTGGAAATGAAATTGGGTCTGATTTCAAAATAGTGACAGCAAAGCAATATAGGATGAGAATTAGCCCTGCATGAACAACATTAGACAAGTTCAATTAATGTTACAAAAACAAGTTAAAGTTGTATTAACATCTTTTAGTTTAAATTGCAGTAGAAACACAAAGCTGCTTATAATTGAAATGGAGTGTTTACCTCTACTTTGGATTAAAGACTGTAATTTCTTTTCAAGTCCCAATCAGTTTGGCTAGCATTCAGGCCAAAGCATTGAAGTTATTGCCAGTAAAGGCTGCTTTAATCTTTCAAAAGTTGGCATGAATTGATTAATGTTGATCTATCTGATGAAGCTACTAGCACAGATGAGGAAACTCCTTGAAAATTTGTACCCAGATTCCAAGTATTTGTGAGGGCAGGTGGTTATGATGAACATCAACCATTTAATGTTGATGAGACTGGTCTCTTTAGTTTGTTTGTTTGTTTTTGTTTTGAGGACAGTGTCACTGGCCCTCATATGTGGGACCGAACCAGGGCCACTGGATTTCCAAGCCAGTGCTTAACCACCGTGCCACTCGGCCGGCCCGAGACTGGTCTCTTTTGAAAGGCAACCTGATCAATATATGACAAAAAATGAAAGGTCCTGAAGTGGTCATAAAGGAGAGATTCTAGATATGCATTTACACAAACTTAGTGAAAATGGACTCATTGACATAAACAAGGAAAGTGGTTGTGACAAAAAGGATGAGGGCATCCCAGAGGAAGTGATCCTGGCAAAAAAAAAAAACAAAAAACCTTCAAATTAAAAGAATTCTGATATGTTTCACAAGACTGAAAGTACAAAGGCTAAAATGTTGGAAGCTGATCCAAATTTAGAAAAGAATATAACAATTTTTATGTCAAGGCATAGGAAAGATGCTTGCTCCATATCATAATTATACTATGAGAAGAAGGCAAACACTGTTTAAAATATTTATTTGTAAGTTTTACAAAAAATAAAGCACTTTAATTCTCAATGTTCCTAATGTTTTAAACTACAGTGTACTAAATAAATATCAGTTTACTATTTCATCATTTCCCTATACATTTATACCTGGCAGTAAGAGAGATTTTAATTTTTTTTAAGATTTTTTTTTTAATTGGGGGAGGGGAACAGCATTGGGGAACCAGGAAAGGAGAACAGACAAGTTGCTGTCCTCTTGTTCTTCAGTCTAATTGTGAAGGACATCGCTTCACTGACCCATGTTGGTTTCATCATTGTGCTCTTCTCGGGTGAGGCAGATCAGTCGCCGACCTCTGGACATCTGCTCACAGCGGCTCTTGGCAGCTCACACCAGCTGCCAACCGCTCATGCTGGCTGCAAGACACTCACTGTAGCCTATGGCAGCCCACTGCAGCAGGGGCTGCAGCTATGCCATCCTGGGGACTCAGAGCAGCCCAGCTCCAGGAGAAGCTGTAGTTCACCATCTTAGCTGCAGAAGGCAGTATCATGGGGCTTCATATATGGGATCCGAACTGGGGCCGCTGGCATCCCAAGGCAGCTCTTAACCAATGTGCCACTCGGCCGGCCCAAGATTTTAATTTTTTGAAAAAAAATTTTAAAGGTCATGGAATAACTGTAATTTTCCCCATTGATTATTAAGATAACTTTACATGGTTCCAGCTTGAAATGGACATTTTTATGGTCCTACTCTACTGTGAAAGAAAGTGTCTGCCTGTATCTGTAGATCTTGCCTCTGGGTCATTCAGTTTCTCTGGAGAACAATCCTCTATTCCCTTGCCTAGTGACTACAGCTGTCCACCCTTATCTGCAGGGCATATATTCCAAGACTCCCAGTGGATGTCCGAAATCCAAGATAGTACTGAACCCTATACTATGGTTTTTCTTATACATGCATGCCAATATTAAAGTTTAATTTACAGATTAGACACAGTAAAATATTAACAATAACCAATAAGAAAATAGAACAATTATAACAATATACTGTAATGAAAGTTATGTGAGTGGCTTTGGGGCCTTTATTAAGTAAAATAAGGGTTACTTGAACACAGGCACTATGTTATATTGACAGTAGATCTGATAACAGAGACTACTACTAAGTGACTAACGGGCAGGGAGCATGGAGAAACTGGACAAAGGGATGATTCAGCTGTCAGTCAGAACGGCCAAAATTTAAAACTTATGAATTGCTTATTTCTAGAATTTTCTATATAATATTTCCGGACTGCGGTTGACCACCAATAACTGAATCCACAGAAAGAAAAACCACGTATAAGTGGGGACTACTGTATATACCTAGCTGTTAACATGCTTGGAACTAAGTGGTACAAGAGGTACCGGGGTCTCACCATTGAATACATATGTAGACTTTTGCTTAATCGCACTGTTTTCAAATGGCACCATGCTCTGTGTCTGATATCGCCCAAACCAAAGTCTCTCTAGTTCTGTTTCTTCATGGAACAAATATGTCTCCTACCAGGGTGGGGAAGAGATTCAGGGATACAATTCTTTCTTATACAGGTTTTCAGGCAAACTCCTTTACAGCTCTACTCATTTCCAACCCCAGCTTTACTCATTAACTAGCATCTCCAATTCCTGAGATTGATAGATGAGTTGGCTTGCTTCTTATTTGCACCATCCTTTACCTGGGCTTGATGAGCAGCCTTTTCAGCTCTGCTAACTCCTCCACCTGCTTTTCATCTTCCAAAAAATGTGTTCACATCTTATCTTCTGGGCTTTTTTTCTGCTCTTTGATTTTCATGGATTTATACGAGGTCTGACAATTAAATTTGACAACTTGTTGAAAAGATGTTGCTAACCCTTTTTGATATCAGAGGGACATCAAGAGTAATATAATGACAGCTCTGATGGCCGTTCCAGAAAAGGAGTTCCAAAATTGATTTGAACGGTGGACTAGGTGCTAGCTTTGGTGCATAGCTTCCCGAGGGAAGTACTTTGAAGGTGACTTCAGTGATATTCAGCAATGAGGTATGTAGCACTTTTTTTTTTGAGGGTTGTGTCACTGGCCTTCATATGTGGGATCCGAACCAGGGCTGCTGGCGTCCCAAGCCAGCTCTTAACCATCACGCCACTCGGCCGGCCCTGTAGCACTTTTTTGAGAATGAGTTCATGAACTTAATTGTAGACCTCGTACGTAAATTTTTTTTTATTCATATTTTGATGGGTTTTCATGAGGGGATATGTATTGAATGTGCTGTGTTTAACTGGAATAATTTATTGTCAGGAATTTATAGTGATCCTAGTTTGCCTTATTGTGTAACTTCTTTAGAGTGCTTGGGTTAAAGAATCAAGAAAATAATAATAGGTTTCAACCAGAACTAAGGCTTTACCAGGCAGGTGCAGCAAAAAAAAATCAGAGGGACAAGAGAGTTTGGGGCAGTCGAAAAATGTTGAAATGGTGAATCATGTCATGTAAGCTGAATAAGAATGGGAAAATAAGAGAGTTGATTGAGAGAAACGTAAGGAGTCAATATATTGGAGTTGCTGATCAGGTCAAAAAAGGTGTCATAGTGGGAATAGTTGAGTAAGTAATCAAGAAGAAGAGGAAGCTTTGATCATACAATGAGATGTCTGAATACTGATTTGGGAGGTTTAACAGTTAGTTATGGGTGGCTGAGGTGGCATAGAGAACATGGTTATTGGAATGAGGTACCAAAGAAGGCTACTTGAATGAGTTGTACATGTGGATGTTAGAGTCATACAGGATAGTCAGCATTCATAGTACCTGAAGTCTCTTAGCAAGTGGGCCTGTTGGATAACAACACCAACAACCAAAAAGAAGGAGGAGAAGGAAGAGAAGAAGAAAGAGGAGAAAACTCTGTTTCAGTTAGGACTAGGCTTCAATTACACTGACAGAAAACCCAAAATAACCATAATGTAAACATTATACTTTATTTCTCTCCCATGTGTCAAACTTAGGGATCCAGGCTACTTCCAGTTCAATGTTCTGCCATTCCTACAGTGTTGCCCTTGTCTTCATAGCCCAAGGTGGTGATGTAGAGCTCCAACCATCATGTCTGCATTCTAGACAGTAGGATGAAGAGAGGTTCAAAGAAGAGGCAAAACACATCGGCAGCTTTCTTAAAGAAGGTTCCTAGAAGCTGACAACATATCACTTAAGCTTATATCCCACAAGCCTGAATGTTACGTACAACATGGCCACTTCTAACTAGAAGGGAAGCTAGGAAATATAACTTTCTTCTATGGGAAGCCATGTACCCAGCTACAATTTTTATTTCTATGGAAGAAAAGGAGAATGGACATGAGGGAACAACCAGCAGGCCCTGCCACAGCCTTGGAAATAAGGTATGAGGGGAGAACTGGAATATAAAGTTTTGTTAATTAGAAAACAAATATTCCCACCATTCAGTGGTTTTCAAAACCAATCTTAAATTTTTTATGCCAATGTTTTCTTTTCTTTTTTTTTAAAGATTTTTATTGGGGAATTGGGGGAAGGGAACAGCACTGGGGAATCGGGGAAGGGGAACAGACAAGTTGCTGTCTTTTGTTCTTCTGTCTAGTTGTGGAGGATATTGCTTCACTGACCGTGTTGGTATCGTCATTGTGCTCTTTCCGGATGAGGCAGATCGGTCGCCGGCCTCTGGATGGTCGCTCACCGTGGCTATTGGCAGCTCACGCTGGCTGCCAGCCACTCACTGTAGCCTATGGCAGCCCATTGCAGCAGGGGCTGCAGCCTACACCATCGCCGGGGCTCACGCAGCCCAGCTCCAGGTGGAGCTGTTGTTAGCTGTAGAGGGCAGTGTCCCTGGCCCTGATATGTGGGATCTGAACCAGGGCTGCTGGTGTCCCAAACCAGCTCTTAACCAATGCGCCACTCAGGCGGCGCAGTGCCAATGTTTTCTTAAAAATTGTTTTTGACCCCGGTGATGGTGTGGGCTGCAGTCCCTGCTGCAGTGGGCTGCCGTAGGCTACAGTAAGTGGCCCGCAGCCAGCGTGAGCGGCTGGCAGCCAAGCGTGAGCTGCCAGTAGCCGCGATGAGCGACCATCCAGATGCCAGCGACTGATCTGCCTCATCCAGGAAGAGCGCAATGACGATACCAACAGTGAAGCAACATCCTCCGCAACTAAACTGAAGAACAAGAAGACAGCAACTTGTCTGTTCCCCTTCCCCGATTCCCCAACGCTGTTCCCCTCCACCAAATCCCCAATAAAATCTTTAAAAAAAAAATTGTTTTTGAGTAAGTCCTTGGTATTCCTTAACAGAAAAGTCAGCAGGAACTCAGAGATATTGTAAATTAAATAATCAGCACTTTAGAGTTAGTTTGTGAACTTGCATTCTCTTTACTACTAATAAAGGCAAATGTGGCAGGCTAAAAATGCCCTCCCCCACACCAAATGATAGCCACCTTCTAATCCATGGAACCTGGAATATGGCAAGAGATGGGGGAGCTCTTGGCAGATGTGATTCAATTAATCATCTTGAGATGGGGAGGTATTATCGTTCCCTTCTCTTTATCCAAATGGTGTGGGAGGGAGTACCACTCTAGGGTTCTGGGCATGGTCAAATACATGGCACCTGACACTGGACACATGAGATGGACAGAAGTTTATTAGTCACATATACTCATAGCTCAGGGAACGATGACACTACATGCAGGGCTACACAAGTGTTGCTCTTGGGAACAGAGTAAACCAGAAGGAACTGTTAAAGGTAGGTTTTGTAGTAACAGAAGAGTGGGATACCTCTCGGTTCCCAAGAGAGAATGTGACTGGTTTATTTGAATAATTTCACAGGATGTCAGAAAGGTAAAACTCATTAGGGTGAGGACTGGGCCTAGTGAGGTGCGGCTGGTCCAGCTGATAGGGGACCTAGGTAGGTGTGGAGCATTCCCCACTGGCAAAACAGAGGAAAGCACAGTTAGAACTTTGAAGCCCATGGGACTATAAAAAATTGAGGAAGCACATGAAATTTTAGGCCTCACACTACAGCTCATTCTGGATTATCCAGATAAACTCTATATGCTATCCCATGTATCCTTATAAGAAGAATACAGAGGGAGATTAAACCTGCAGACAGAAGAGTTGAAGGCAATATGACCAGAGATGCAGAGATTGGAGTGATGCAGCCACAAACCACATAATGCTAGTAACATCTAGGAACTGGAAGAGGCAAGGACTAGATTCTACCCTAGAGTTCCAGAGGGAGTAAGGCCCTGCTGACACCTTGATTTCAGCCCTGTGAAACTGATTTTGAGCTTCTGGCCTCCAGAACTGTGAGAAATGATTTTATTTTTGTTTATATGCTACCCAATCTGTGGTGTTTTGTTATAGCAGCCACAGGAAGCTAATATAGCTACCAACAATAAGCATTCACTATGTGCCAAGTACTATGCTAAATCCTTTACATGCATTTCTCATTTAATCCTCACAACAGCCCAAAGAGGTAGATACTATTGTTAACCCTGATTTACAGATAGAGAACCTGAGGTTTAGAAATCATAAATAGTTTGCCCAGTGTTGCACACCATTCAATGGTAAATTGATGGTACTACCTCAATCTACATGGCCCTAACACCAATTACAATGAGAATATCCAGTTTCGGGAACTTGTGAAAGGCTCCCTGACAGAATGGGAAACAGGATAGGGAAGATTGGATGCTAAAGGGTAAAAGCCAAGGTACAGAAAATGCCAGGGAATGGACAAGAAACTCTCTGGATGCATAGACTAACAAAGCAAACACTGGTTTATTCATTCATCCATTCTACAAATATTTACTGAGTGTCTATTATGTGCTCAACACTCTGCCAGATGTTGTAGGGATAGATATGATCAATGACTGAACTTCTCCTTTTTTAACTTCTCTTACCTCCTCTGCCCCAGATTGAGCCACAGCGGTGGCTTTCTTGAGCAACACTGGCCAGAGACACTGTTCCACCTCCCTGCTGAGCTTTATTCATTCCAAAACCCAGCAATTCAGCTTTGAAATCACTCAAGACTCCCAGTCAAGGAAGGCCAGAATCAAGGGCAAACCTCTCTGAAGTGTTTACTACTCTCTGGCATCTCTTAACCTAGCAATAATCGTAGGCTTTCCTTAACTCTCCTTTCCAATGTACTGGTCACATAGGCTCTGCACTGTAGGATGCTGCCAGCTTTGCAATGGGGTTTTCTGAAGAGTTTGCTTGAAAACTACTAATATCCAAGAAAGACACAGGAACCATTAAGAGGCAAATGCTGCTATTCACTGCTTGCCCTGCAACACTGCTTTTGGAACACCTGTACTTCACCCCTTGCTGCCTTTACTCACATATTCATTAATTTTCGCTGATGAAACCAATCAAGTTGGAATAGATAAATACAGCCTTGTGTATGTATGAACTTGGTCCATTTCCCAATAAGTCTTATGATAAAGCCTCCATGAATACAATGTATTGGAAAAGCAGGAACTGCATACAAATTGACCTTTTATCATTTTAAAAGATCTACCCTGAGGACTTTCTAAGCCTAAATGTGGTGGAAGAAGTCAAAGGAAAAATATAGATAAATGTGAGAAAGTCGAAATAAAAAACTTATGTGCATTAGAAGAAAAAAAACATAAATGCTGCTGGTGGGTAAGTAAATTGGTACAACTTTCATGGAGGGAAATCTGATATATGTATTAAAAGCTTCTCAAATGTGTTTACCATGTCACCCAGGAGCCACACTAACAATTTATCCAAAGGAAATAAACATGTATGGGCAAAAATATTTTGCTTTGAGGATATTTATCTGTTTTATTGATTATAATACATGGTTGGAAGCA
Organism: Aselliscus stoliczkanus; assembly: GCA_033961575.1. Taxonomy (NCBI): domain Eukaryota; kingdom Metazoa; phylum Chordata; class Mammalia; order Chiroptera; family Hipposideridae; genus Aselliscus; species Aselliscus stoliczkanus. Next base: position 53,121,946 of record CM066737.1, on the reverse strand, counting down.
ACAAAAATGTCCAATAATAAAGAGCTGATACATTAATAAAATGGAATACAATGCAGACATTAAAAATCATGTTTTTTATTTTTTTAAAGATTTTATGGGGGAATTGGGGGAGGAGAACAGTGTTGTGGAATTGGGGGAGGGGAACAGACAAGTTGCTGTCTTTTTGTTCTTCAGTCTAATTGCGGAGGATGTTGCTTCACTGGCCCATGTTGGTATCGTCATTGCGCTCCTCCCGGATGAGGCAGATCGGTCACCGGCCTCTGGATGGTCACTAAGTGCAGCTATTGGCAGTTCGTGCTGGCTGCCGGCCGCTCATGCTGGCTGCAGGCCACTCACTGTAGCCTATGGCAGCACACTGCAGCAGGGGCTGCAGCCTGCACTGTAGCCGGGGCTCACAGCCCAGTTCCAGGTGGAGCTGTTGTTAGCTGTAGAGGGCAGTGTCACTGGCCTTCATGTGTGGGATACGAACCAGGGCCACTGGCGTCCCAAACCAGCTCTTAACCAATGCGCCACTCAGCCGGCCCTAAAAATCATGTTTTTTAAGAACATTTAATGTCATAGGAAACACTCATTATAATTAAATAAAGATAGATGGATATAAAAATGTACACACAGAATAAGTTTTTGTTTGTTTGTTTGTATTTATTATTAGTTTCAGGTGTACAAAACAATGCAATGGTTATCCTTTACACTCCTTGCAAAGTGACTACCCCCCTCCACTGCCCCCCCACAATATCATACATCTATTACAATTTCATTGATTCCATCCCCACACTATACTCCACATCCCATGACTATATATGTGTTAAATTATAGTTAACATTTAATATTATTCAGTGGCAGCTTCAGATGTACATTGCAGTGGTCAGGCCACTACACCGTCCATGAAGTAGTCTCCCTGACAAGACATGAGTCCCTCTGGTCCCCTAATAAATATTTACATTATTGATTATATTCCCCAAACTGTCTTTTCTATCCCTGTGACAATATTGTAGTTACCAGTTTATGTTGCTTCTTCCCTTCCCCTTCTCCCTCATGCCCACTCCTGTCCCATCCAGCAATCATCAGTTTTTCCTCTGTGTCTCTAAGACTATTTCTGTTTACATTGCTCGTTTATTCAGTTCTTTAGATTCCACATTTAAGTGAAATCATATGGTATTTGTCTTTCTCTGACTGACTTATTTCACTTAGTATAATGTTCTCTAGGTCCATCCATATCATTGCAAATAGTACAATTTCTTTCTTCTTTAGAGCTCTGTAATACTCCATTGTGTAAATGTACCATAATTTCTTAATCCAATCTTCTGCCGCTGGGCATTTCGATTGTTTCCACGTCTTGGATATTGTAAATAGTGCTGCAATGAACATAGGGGTGTATATATTTTTCAAATTAGTGTCTTAGGTTTTTCAGGATGAATACCTCCAAGTAGAATTGCTGGGTCATAAGGTAGTTCCATTTCTAGATTTTTTTCTTTTTTTCTTTTCTTTCTTTTTTTTTAAGGGCAGTGCCACTGGCCCTCATATGTGGGACCCGAACCGGGGCCGCTAGCTTCCCAAGCCAGTGCTTAACCACCATGTCACTCGGCCGGCCCCATTTCTAGATTTTTGAGATACCTCCATACTGATTTCCATAGTGGCTGCACGAATCTGCAATCCCACCAACAATGAACAAGGGTTCCCTTTTCCTCACAACCTCGCCTTCACTTGTTGTTTGTTGATTTATTGATGATAGCCATTCTGACCGGGGTGAGGTGGTATCACATTATGCTTTTTATTTGCATTTCTCTAATGATCAGTGAGGTTGAACATTTTTTCTTTTTTTTTTTTTGAGGGCAGTGTCACTGGCCCTTATATGTGGGACCCGAACCAGGGCCGCTGGTGTCCCAAGCCAGCGCTTAACCAATGCGCCACTCGGCCGGCCCTGAACATTTTTTCATATGCCTGTTGGCTATCTGTATGTACTCTTTAGAGAAATGTCTCTTGATATCCTCTGTCCATTTTTTAATTGGGTTGTTTGTTTTTTTGGTGTTAAGTTGCATGAGTGTTTTATAAGTTTTGGATATTAACCCTTTATCAGATATATCGTTGGCAAATATCTTCTCCAATTCAGTAGGTTTCCTTTTTGTTTTATTGATGGTTTCCTTTGTTGTGTTTGATGTAATCCCATATGTTCATTTTTTCTTTTAATTCCCTTGCTCACGGGGATGTATCAGTAAAAGTATTGGTCAGGATAATGTCTGCAAATTTACTCCCTATATTTTCTTCTAGGAAGTTTATGGTTTCAGGTCTTACATTTAAGTCTTTATTCCATTTTGAATTTGTTCTCATATATGGCGTAAGGAGGTGGTCCAGTTTCATGTTTTTTGCATGTGTCAGTCCAATTTTCCCAGCATCATTTATTAAATAGACAATCTTTACTCCAGTGTAAATTCTTGCTTTCGTTCTCATAGATTAGCTGTCCGTATATGCATGGATTTATTTCTGGGCTCTCTATTCTGTTCCATTGATCTAATTGCCTGTTTTTATGCCAGTACCATACTGTTTTGATTACGGTAGCCTTGTAGTATGTTTTGATGTAGGGTAGCATGATACCCCCGACCGTGTTCTTATTCCTCTGGATTGCCATGGCTATTCGGGGTCTTTTATGGTTCCATATAAATTTTTGGATTATGTTTTCTATTTCTGTGAAAATGCCCTTGATAGTTTGATAGGAATTGCATTGAATCTATATATTGCTTTAGACAATATGGATATTTTACCTGTATTATTTCTTCCTATCCATGATCATGGTAGGTGTTTCCATTTATTTGTATTTTCTTTTATTTCTTTCTTTGGTATCTTATAATTTTCTGAATACAGGTCTTTTACTTCTTTGGTTAAATTTATTTGTACGTATTTTACAGTTTTTGAAGCAATTGTAAATGGGACTGTTTTCTTAATTTCTCCTTCTAATAGCTTATTATCGGTATATGCAAATGCAACTGATTTCTGAATGCTGAGTTTGTATCCTGCCACCTTACTGAATTCCTCTATCAGTTCCAATAGTTTTTTGATGGAGACTTTGGGGTTCTCTATGTATAGCATCATGTCATCTGCATATAATGACAATTTTACTTCCTCCTTCCCAATTTGGATGCCTTTTATTTCTTATTCTTGTCTGATTGCTGTGGCTAGAACTTCCAGAACAATGTTGAATAAAAGTGGAGAAAGTGGGCAGCCTTGTCTTGTTCCTGATCTTCAGGGGAATGGTTTTAGCTTTTCCCCATTGATTATGATGTTAGCTGAGGGTTTATCATATATGGCCTTTATTATGTTGAACTATGATCCTCTATTCCCACTTTGCTAAGAGTTTTTATCATAAATGGCTGCTGGATTTTCTCAAATGCTTATTCTGCATCTATTGATATGACCATATGATTTTTATTTTTCATTTTGTTGATGAGGTGTATCAGATGAATTGATTTGCAGATATTGAACCAACCTTGCGTACTAGGGATGAAATCCACTCGATCATGATGTAGGATCTTCTTAATATATTGCTGAATTCTGTTTGCTAATATTTTTGAGGATTTTTGCATCTTTGTTCTTCAGCGAAATCGGCCTGTAGTTTTCCTTTTTTGTGCTGTCTTTATCTGGTTTTGGAATCAGGGTGATAGTGGCTTCATAGAAAGAGTTTGGTGGCAAAATGGGGGAACAGCATTGCCACTTTGAGGGGTACAAAGTATAACTATTGCACAGTGTTTTACACCTGAAACTAATTTTTAAAAAAATGTTTATTTCACAATAAAAGAACTTTAAAAAACATTGGGGAGCCTTCCCTCCTTCTGGATTTTTTAGAGTAGTTTCAGAATAAGTGATAATTCTTTTTTTTTTTTTTTGAGGTCAGCGTCACTGGCCTCATATGTGGGACCGAACCGGGGCCGCTGGCTTCCCAAGCCAGCGCTTAACCATCGCGCCACTTGGCTGGCCCTGATAATTCTTTTTTTAATGTTTTGTAAAATTCACTTGTGAAGCCATCTGGTCCAGTCTTTTGTTTGTCAGAAGCTTGTCGATTACTGATTCAATTTCCTTGGTAGTAATCAGTCTATTCAGATTTTCCATTCCTTCCTGAGGTTGTATGCTTCTAGAAAATTATCCATTTCTTACTAATTGTCAAATTAGTTGGCATATGGTAGTTGCTCATAGTAATGATATTTTTTTTTAGAGGGCAGTGTCACTTGGCCTCGTATGTGGGATCTGAACCCAGGCCACTGGCGTCCCAAGCCAGCTCCCAACCACTGCACAACTCTGCCGACCCAGTAATGTTTTTTAATTTTTTGTGTTTCTGTGGTGTCTTGTCACTTAACCGTTCGTTCCTGATATTACTAATTTGAGTCCTTTCTCTCTCTTTTTTTTTTTTGATCAGTCTGGCTAGAGGTTTGTCAATTTTGTTCATATTCTCAAAAAACCAGCTCTCGGTTTCGTTGACCTTTTGTATTGTTTTTCTGGTCTCTATTTCATTTTTTTCCACTCTGATCTTTATTATCTCCTTCCTTGTACTCCAATTGGGCTTCTTTTGCTGTTCTTTTTCCAGCGCCCTGAGATGTAAGAATAACCTGCTGCTTTGAGATTTTTCTTCCTCCTATAGGTAGGCCTGCACTGCTATGAATTTCCCTCTTAGGACTGCTTTCTCTGCATCCCAGAGGTTTGGGGTCATGGTGTTTTTGTTTCCATTTGTCTTGAGGTATCTTTTGATTTCCTCCTTGATCTCATTTTTGACCCACTCGTCATTTAGTAACATATTATTCAGCCTCTATTATTTGTGTGCTTTCCAGATTTCTTCTTATAATTGATTTCTAGTTTCATAGCATTGTGGTTGAAGAAGACGCTTGATATGATTTCACTTTTCTTAATTTTATTGAAACTTGTTTTGTGGCCTAAGATGTGGTCTATCTTGGAAAATGTTCCATGTGCACTTGAGCATAATGTATATTCTGTAGCTTTGGGGTGAAATGCTCTGAAAATATCAGTTAAATCCAGCTGGTCTAATGTGTCATTTAAAGTTGCTGTTTCCACATTAATTTTCTGTCTGGAGGACCTGTCCATTGGTGACAGCAGGGTGTTCAAGTCCCCTACTATGATAGTGTTACTGTTAATCTCTGTCTTTATGTCTGTTAATATCTGTTTTATATATTTAGGAGCTCCTATGTTAGGTGCACAGATGTTTACTAGGGTTATGTCCTCTTGTTGCATCAATCCCTTTATTATTTTGAAGTGCCCTTCTTTGTCCTTTATTTTATATATATATATATATCTATATATATATATATATATATATATATATATATTAATCTATTGGCATTTTTTAAAATTTATTTTTCACAACAGTGCAATGTTATACTTTTTACCCCTCAAAGTGCCAACCCCCCTCCCCCAATCCACCCCATATCATAATATCTACTACAACTCCCCTGACCCCACTCTCACAATGTACTCCTCATCCCAGGACTATATATATATATATATACATTAACCATTAACATTCAATATTATACAACATCAGCTTCAGGTGTACGGCACAGTGATCAAGCCTCTACCCCATCCCCGAAGCGGTCGCCCTAACAAGACACGTGACCATCTGACACCCCACAAAGCATTCACAACATTATCAATTACATTCCCAGAACTGCCCCCCATATCCCTGCGGCAACATTGTAGTCACCCACCCACGCTGTCCAAAACCTTCCCCCTCTCCCTCAGCCCCACCCCCTCCCAGCCAGCAACCATCAGTTTTTCCTTTGTATCTGCTTGATATGATCTTAATCTTTTTAAATTTACTGAGACTTATTTTTTGCCCTAACATGTGGTCTATCTTGGAAAATGTCCCATGCGCACTTGAGAAGAATGTATATTCTGTTGTTTCAGGGTGACATTCTCTAAAAATATTGACGAAGTCCAGCTGGTCTAAAGTGTCATTTAAGGCCACTCTTTCCGTGTTGATTTTCTGTCTGGAGGATTTGTCCATTGGTGACAATGGGGTGTTGAAATCCCCTACTACGATAGGGTTACTGTTGATCTCTGTCTTTATGTCTGTCAAAATCTGTTATATGTAATTAGGAGCTCCTATGTTGGGTGCATAGATGTTTATTAGAGTTATAGTGCCCTTCTTTGTCTTTTATTGCAGTCTTCATTTTAAATTCTATGTTGTCCAACATAAGTACTGCTACTGCAGCTTTTTTTTTCTCATTTATATTTGCATGAAATATCTTATTCCATGTGTAAACAGCATATACATGTGTCCTATTTTCTTATCCATTCAGCCACTTTCTGTCTCTTGATTGCAGCATTTAGCCCATTCACATTTAAAATGATTATTGATAGGTGCATATGTATTGCCATTATGTTATTTGTATTCCTGGTCTTTCTGGGTTAGCTTGTTTACCCCTTTCTTTTGTTTAAAAAAGCCCTTTTAACATTTCCTGCAATGCCGGCTTGGTGGTAATGAGTTCCTTAAGCTTATTCTTTTCTGAGAAGCTCTTTATCTCTCCTTCAATTTTAAATGATAGCTATGCTGGGTAGAGCAATCTTGGTTGTAAACCTTTATTTTGTGTACCTTTGAATACCTCCTGCCACCCCCTTCTGGCCTGCAGAGTTTCTGTAGACAAGTCAGCAGTTAGTCTAATAGGAGTTCCTTTGTATGTAACCTGCTGTCTTTCTCTCGGTGCTTTGAGGATTCTGTCTCTGTCTTTGTTCCGCTTGGGTGATCTCTGCTATCTTTTCTTCTAAGTCACTGATTTGATCCTCTGCTTCATCCAATCTGCTAGTAATTCCATCGAGTTTGTTATGTAATTCAGTAATTGTATTCTTTATTTATAGAACAACCAGTTCTAGCTGGTTGTTTTTCATGATTTCTTTATCCTTCTTTATATTCTCCCTAATTTTCTTGAACATTCTAATAATCAGTGTTCTGAACTCTGTCTGCGATAGGTTGCTTACCTCTATTTCCTCTAGTTCCACTAATTCAGAAGGTTTCTTCTGTTCTTCTATTTGGGATGTGTTTCTTTGTCTCCCCATTCTGGCTTACTCTTTGTGTTTGCTTCGATGTAGCAGGTAGATCCCTTAGGTCTCTCAGTCTTTTCTGGGTGGCCTTATGTGGTGTGTGTCCTTTATATTTTAATTACTCAGTCTCCCTATTCTCCTGTGTGTGTGTACCAGAGGTGTTCCTTGTGTTGTGTGTCTTCTCCTGTTGAAGTTGAGCTCTGATTGCTTTTGGCTTATCAATAGGTGGGATTGACTCCCAGGCTTACTAGCTGTGAGGATTAGCTATGCCCACAGTTTATGAGCTACTGTGTGAGGGTTGACCCCTCCGATGAGGCTTGGCCCCTATGGGTTCTTGTGCCTGTAGCGATTTCCCTTTGGGTGTGACTCTTGTAGCTCAAACCTTGTAATGCTCTAGCTTTATCTAAAGTTGGCCTCTGGGTGTGATGATTCTTGTGCCTCTTTCACTGGGCCCTGCTGCAGAGCGATTTTAGAGCAAAACAGATCAACAAGCACAACCACAACAGCCACCAAAGGAAACCAGATGCTCTCACATGTAAAAAAAACCAAAACAACCAACAACGAACACTCAGCTTGTACACAAATATCAAATGTACAAAAGAAGAAAACAAACAAACAAAACAACAAGAACAAAAAGCAAAGAACAAAGAACAAAAACAAAACGAAATAAAACATAATAAAATATGCCAACAGGGGGCAGGATGGCTCAGCTAAAAAAAAGAAAAACATAATAAAATAAAAACTAGAAACAAGAAACAAAATAGCAATACCCCCTCAAAAAAAAGTTTGCAAAAAAATGGAAAGAAGGAAGAAAGTAGGGCAGTGAAAAGAAAGAAGGAAAGAAAGAGAAAAAATAATTTTATATGTATATATACACACACACACACCCCCATATATATGGACATATACATTCACATATATACACCCATACATATGCCTATATTAAAAGCTAAAAATGATAATGAAATAGAAAAGAAAACAACAAAACAAATAAACAAACAAATAAAAAAACAGCCTAGAAAACCAAAACAACAACAACAAAGAAGAAAAAGGAAAAAAAAAACTAGTGCCAGTCTTGGCTAAAGTCCACCAAGCTCTCTCCAGGTTGTCCTCTGCTGTACATAAACTCCTCTGCGTCTTGTGGGGCAGCCCGACCACTTGGCACCTAGAGTGACCCTGGAAATGCAGGTATATTGTAGATGAGTGGGGATCTGAGGTGTGATTGGTAGTTTTTACAAAGTCACTGCTGTTTCTGTTCTTGCCTACCCCAAAGCACGTTGAGTGCTGTGCAGCCAGAAGGCTCCATGTGCATCTTCGGGTGCTCTTTTCACTAGAGGCTGTGGGGACTGTGACATTTCTGAGCTGCTAAAAGCCACCTGCCGGGGTGCCTGCAAGCAACTCAGCAGCTGAAGTTGCCTTGCCTCTCAAGCCACTCAGGAGAGGTGGGGCTGGGTAGGTAGGCTCAGGCTCTGCAGCCTCTTCTCTGGTGGAGATTCTCACCCTCTGGCAGTAGGAGCACCTCTGTAATCTGATCCTACTCCACCATTCAGCGGTCAGTTTATGACTTCGCATGGTGGCAGCCAAGGTTTCTGAGGGAGGGTGGGGGTAGGTTCTTATGTATGCAGTTGTTTTTTGCTTTCTGTCCGAGAAAGAAAAAAAAACAACATCCCACCGTTTCTTTGAGCTGAAGCTTCTGCCTCAGACTCTCCAGCTGAGCTCCTGCTGCACTCCTGGGGGGACTGCGGGGGTGCAGGGACTGAGCCCACCCTGTTGCTGCCACACTCTCCGCTCTGCTTCCTGGGGTCCCGCATCTCCGCAGCTGCAGGTGCAGGCTGCTTCTCCACACGTCTCGCTTCCCTCTTTCCCCGGTCGCCCGGTTTCCAGAATAGGTTTTAATTAAAATAAGTAGATGTACTCATTCATTCAACAAATATTTATTGAAGATATAATATGTGCTGGGTATAGTGATGTATTCTGGGAATACAGTAGTGGGCCAAACATACACAATCTTTGCCCTCATGAAGGAAAAGAGACTGGAAGGAAATACACCAAAATGCAAATCATCAAAAGTACCTATCTCTAGGTGGGATTAAGGATGATTTTAATTTTTTTCTTGATACCTCTCTATATTTTCTGTAATTATATAATACTTTCATAATCAGAAAAAAAGTTATTTTTTCAAAAATATTCTTTAAATTGAGCCCAGCTACTATATTCTTGTGAAGCCTAGTACATAAAAGCGTCTTATATTTGAATAACTCTTCACTATTTGGACCCCTACCATGGCCATCCCTTAATTTGATCCTCACAACAATCTTGTGGTGATAGGTAGGGCAGGGATTTCCATGCCCATTGTATTGATAAAGAGACTAAGGCAGAGAAAGCAAGTGATTGCCGTGGATAATAGTGTGGGTTTGGGCTAAGTTCAGGTTTCAGGGCTTTCTCAGCTCTCTACCTGTTTCCCTAAAGGTGTTGTAAAGGAAAAGGGCCTCCCAGGGCTTTGCCCCAAATTCTTTTTCAGACATTTCACCCACTCCCTAGGTCCTATTGTTTTTCCCTCTTTTTTCAAGTGACTGGATACTATGGAATTCCCAAATAATCAAGAGGAATTGCCAAATCACTTCACCTTTTAACCTCTCAGAAATGTGGACTCATGGAAGAGAAGGGAACTTGGAAATCATTCCAGCCTCCCGTTCAAGTTGGGAAGATTGTTTGGAAGGTACCACTGCTCCTGATCTGCCATTCCATCTCTTTCTGCCAGATAAGGTACCCCTTCCTTCCCTCCCCTCCCACCTCTTTTCAGAAGCCTTCTTGGTGCTGTTTGACTGAAGAAACAAATTAAACATAATGTCTTCAGGCTGGTGGTAATGGACTCGTGCCTGAATACCAAACTTCCCATGATATTTGCATTTTAACTAGGAACTCTGAAGACACCAAATCCAAAAGAACTGTGGGATTTCATGCAGCATAGCAGGCTAGCAAGGGAGGTATCTCTGGTCAGGATCATGTTTGGGAAGCTCTGCTAAAGATTTTATAAAACTTAGGCAAGCTTCCTCCTCCTAGCGCATATAAAGTAAGCCCCATCCTCAGGGAGCAGGCTCTGCTGCAGGGAAGGAATAAGGATCCAGGCCTGCAATAACCACCCTTTCTGGCCTCTATCAGGGGTTAGTGGGTGCAACCAGGCACAGTGCCCTCAATCACTTGGGAGGAAGCGAGGGAGTCTGATGAACATGGAAAAGGATGAGTTGCTAATGGGAATCTTTCCAATCCTTCCCAGAGAAAAACAAATCCATTCATTCACCTCCTGATTCCAGCTTCCATCACCCCTGGCTTCCTAGGGTCCGTGGCAAATCTGAGCCCTTTGTTTTCAGCTTTTTCACCTTGGTTCTGGTCTCTACTTGAGCTTGCTGCTGCTATTGCCACTGAGAACCACCCTCCATCCATCAGCACAGCTGGCTCCCAGTTTGCTGCAAGGGAAAATTGAGATTTTGTCGCTCTGGTTCTGCTTTGCTGCTTCCATTTCAGGGCTTGCCCCCTGGGGCATACAGCTCCTCACTTCACTCACCCCCCTACCACCATGACTTCTCCCCATACCTATAGCTGTTTCCTGAAACATCATTTTTGGAGTCAAAAGCACTGAAACTTGGACTTAGACCAGCCCTGATTCGATGTTGGCTGCAGTGGTCATCTGCCTGATGTGGTTTCAAATGGCATTCAAAAATGATTCCCTGCCCAGAACTATATTCCCCAATTGCTTGCCAAGGCAATAATAATAATAATAATAATAATAATAATAATAATAATAATATTTATAAATAATCAAATGCATGCCAGGCACTGTGCTGGCAATTTACTTGCATAAATCGTTTAATCCTCAAAAAAGCTGATGTAATAGGCACCATTATTATCCCCATTGTACATTTTTCTCAGTTCAAGATGGTAGGCTGAGCACAAACATTTAAGTCATCTCCCTCCAGAGACCTCATTAAAATAATAGTACAGAAATTTTAAAATGCATAAACCCACCACAATAAAGAGAACAGGAGGGGAGCCGTCAGTGGATGAGAAATTTAAATAAATTTCTGAAGTCAGAAAGCATCTGGAGGAGTGCTAACTGATGAAGCAGAGTGAAGCAAACAATCAGTTTAAACTATGTATGGAAGAGCGGCAGCTAAAGAGGCAGCCCGCCTACCTTGCAAACCTTAGCAAGGACTGGCCTCAGAAACTACAAGTAGGACAAAAGAATAGGAGGGAGAAGTGGGGCTGACAACAGGGTCTCACAGCTGAAGGTCTGCACAAAGAAGAATTAACCCTCAACCCCTGTGTTGAGACCACCTGGAAGCCAAACATTTACTTGCCAGCCTAAAAACAAAATGTTTCTTCTTTACAGAAATTGAACAAAGTATCTATAGAAAATTTGGGCAGCTGGTTGGTTGTTAGTGCCTCAGAGTTAGGCCTTGTGCAGTTTAGTATTTGAACCCTTTTCTTCCACCCTCCAGCACCCACAGAAGATTTATAATCAGCTCCCTTTCCATCGTCCTTAAGCAAAACCTGCCCATTGACAAAGTCTGCTTATACACTCAGTTCCCTCATTTTAAAAGATGAACAGAAAAAATAAAATAAAATAGAAGATGAACAGGAAACAAGGAACATTAGATATATGAGGAAAGGCTGAAACATTAAAGAGAAATCACGAGATAAATGGAAGAAGCAGAGTTAATTTAGGGAACTAAAGTTAGCTTTTTTTTTTTTTTTTTTTTTTTTTTTTTTTAAAGATTTTATTGGGGAATTGGTGGAGGGGAACAGCGTTGGGGAATCGGGGAAGGGGAACAGACAAGTTGCCGTCTTCTTGTTCCTCAGTTTTAGTTGTGGAGGATGTTGCTTCACTGTTGGTATCGTCATTGCGCTCTTCCTGGATGAGGCAGATCGGTCGCTGGCCTCTGGATGTCGCTCATCGCAGCTATTGGCAGCTCATGCTTGGCTGCCAGCCGCTCACGCTGGCTGCGGGCCACTCACTGCAGCCTATGGCAGCCCACTGCAGCAGGGGCTGCAGCCCACACCATCACCGGGGCTCGCACAGCCCAGCTCCAGGTGGAGCTGTTGTTAGCTGTAGAGGGCAGTGTCACTGGCCCTCATGTGGGATCCGAACCGGGGCCGCTGGCATCCCAAAACCAGCGCTTAACCAATGCGCCACTCAGCCGGCCTAAAGTTAGCTTTAAATAAAACTCCAAGTAGTTTCCAAGAGAAATTTGAAAATGTACTATATCTGTAAAACAAGAATATAAAGGTATAAAAAATAAGAATAAAACTGAGCTCTTTGCAAAACTTTTCAATGCAAACCTTTATATATTGCTTAGATTTTTTGACCACAGGGAAAATATTACTTATTTGAAATAAATGAGTTTAACTTCTTTAAATAATGAGCTCTTGGAAGTAAAAAATATGATTGGCAAAGTAAAAAGTCATAGAAGGTGCATCAGTTTTCTGTTGCTGTGTAACAAATTACCACAAGCTCAGTGGCTGAAAACAACACATTTATTATCTCAGTTTCAGTAGGGCAGAAGTCCAGGCACAGCAGAGATGGGTTTCCTGCTCAGCGCCTCACCTAAATGCAATCTAAGTGTCCCCAAGATGTGTTCTCATCTAGATCTGTGTCCTTTTCCAAGCTTATTCAGGTTTTGGGCAGAACTAAGTTTCTTAAAGTCCTAAGGAGACCCTCAGCTCCTAGAAGCCACCCCTCTCCTTAGACAGTTCAAAACATGGTTGTTTTCTTCTTTAAGACAGCAGGAGACAGGGCTGATTGAGTGGCTCAGTTGGTTAAGAGTTAGCTTAAGAGCACAAGCTCTGAGCAACAGGGCCACTGGTTCAATTTCTACATGGGCCAGTGACGCTGCACCCGAGGTGAGCTGCTGCTGAGCTGCCAAAAGGTGGCAGGATGGCTCAGCTGGTGAGAGTACGTGCTCCTAACAACAAGACTGCCTGTTTGATGGTGGGCTACGCTTGCCTGCAACTAAGACTGAACTTGGCACCTTGAGCTGAGCTGCCACCTGGATAGAGCATGCACTCTTAACAACAAAGCTGCTGGTTTGACTCCCGCATGGGATGGTGGCTATGCCCACCTGCAACTAAGATTGAACACAGCACCTTGAGCTTAGAGATCATGGGCAGCCGAGGGGCAGCCAGATGGCTACTGGTACCCTCCACAACTAAGATTGAAGAACAACAACTTGGCTGGTCCCCATCCCCAATTTCTCAACACTGTTCCCCTCCCCCAATTCCCCAATTTTTTTAAAAAAGGAAGACAGGAGAATGTCTCTGACTTCTGTCTCTGACTCTGAGACCCCCTTTAAAGACAGAGCTCACCTGATTAAGTCATACCACCTCAGATAATCTTTTTTTTTTTTTTTTTTAGCTGAGCCATCCTGCCACCTGTTGGCAGCTCAATGGCAACTCAGCTCGGGCTGGCATCAAACTGCCATTGCTCAGAGCTCAGCTTGCACTCTTGAGCGAGCTCTTCACCAACTGAGCCACTCGTCCAGCCCTGATAATCTCCCTTTTGATTAATTGAAAAGAAACTGATTTAGGACCTGAATTACATCTACAAAATCCCTTCACCTTTGCCATATAACCTAATCAGGGGAGTAACATCACATTGTAGTCACAGGTCCCTCCCACACTCAAGGGGAAAAGATTACATAGGTTGTGCACACCAGGTGGCAAGAATCTTGGGGGCCATCTTAGAATTCTGCCTGCTACAGTGAATTGGAAGATAAAGATAAGGAAATCTCCCACAATGAAGAAAAAAATGAGAAATAAAGGAGAAAGGAAAAATAATAAGAAAAAAATCAATAGTGCAATGTCTAAAACCCAACTATTAGAAATTCCAAAAAGAAGAGAGAAAATTATCATACGATTATTACAGTCAAATTTCCCAAATTCGACAGAAGATATGAGATTTCTAACAGAACATGCAGAATTAATTTTTTTCAAAGCCACAGTTCCAAGCCATATGCAGGGTTTATATGCTGAATACTATAAAACACTGATGAAAGAAATCAAGCCGAAGTAGATGGGGAGCCATACTCTGTTTGTGGACTAGAAGACTCAGCATGGTTAAAATGCCAATTCTCCCAAGCTGATTGATAGCTTTAATGTGATATCTACCAAAAGCAACGAACAAACAAGACAAAGAAAAACTCAGAGACACAGACAACAGTTTAGTGGTTACCAGAGGGAAAGGGAGGAGGGGAGAAGGTAGAAAGGGTAAAGGGGGCATGGAGATCCAAGATGGCAGAGTAGATAAACACTGTGCCTGCTTCCTTCCATGAAAAAATTAAAATTACAACTAAATTATATAGGAGTCAACCTGGAGAACCATCTGAAGTCTGGCTGAACAGAAGTTTTATAATTTAGGATATAAGGAAGAAGCCACATTGAGACTGGTAAGAGGGGTGAAGACTTGGAACTGACTAACCTAAAACCTCCATGTGACAGCAGAGAAATGGAGGTGCCCCCTAGAGAAGTGAGAAACCCCAGCTCCACACTGGCTTTCCCAGCATAGAGTTTTTTGTTTTTTTTCCCTCTAGGAAATTTTAATTTATGTAAACATTGTTCAGGAAAACCCTTTTGCATTCAGGCAACATTCAAAAGTTAGACTGGAATAAGTTATGTATGAATATACAGTAGTAACACCTGGGGTAAGTGCCTAAGCAGACACAGTCAATGCCTCAAATTACATTTTCTCATACTGTATAATTTCTAATAGTGAGAACAGGTTAAAACCTGTTCCTTCAGGTCCTGCCTAGCTGAGGGGCACGGCACAGCATGCCCATTCATTTAGAGTAGCAAGCTGAAGTGCAAGTGGAAACTGGTCTGTGCTTTGCACTAGGGAATCCCACATCCAGCCTAGAGTATTGATGACAGGAAGAAGAGTCCCCACAACACCTGGCTGTGAAAAACAGTGGTTATTCTGATCATCTGGATAGGACAAAATGTGGTGGGAAACCCAGGCGTCCTTTTAAAGGGCCAGTGCACAAACTCTATCACTCCCAGGAATTCACTTTGGGCTTCAGCAGAGGGATAGTAATTTGGAGAGTTTTGGAGACATTTGGCAGGGGGGGACAAATGAGTTGTGTTGCTATGTGTTGAGGGCTGGAGGAGAGTCGCCATTTCCCTGTGAGGTCCTTCTTCTGTGCAGCCCACAGGTGAGTGCCATCTTTCCTGTGTTGAGCCCACCCCCTATGCTTATGGTCAAATCTGAACCTGACAAGTCTGGTGAGTTCTGCATCTCCACCCTGATGATGCACTGGGACCCTCCCCACCCAACTTCCCCAAAGTCAGAGGCACTTTCTCCAAGAGCAGCCAGCCCCACATGCATTGTACTCTTTCTTGGAAAACTATCAGAGTTCTACAGACCCCACATGGGCAGCAACTGGCCTTGATGTGCTCTGAGACGTTTGCAGAGTAGCTTCAGATTCAGCACTGGCACAAAACCAGAATTTACATTAACCTGATGACCACAACTCTTCCCACTCTAGTGACCCCCTGAGACTCTGTCTCACCCAACTCGCATACTATACAAGGTTTTATCAGTGGCTGAACCTTAAGGGAGCTAGCAGGTGACAGCAGGCCTCAAGCTGTCCTGGTATTTTGCAGATCTACCCCAGGCCTGTTACTCAGTTTGCAGTGTGGCCTCTCCCATTTGCCTCCAGGGTTAGTACAGGTAAAGAACAACCACGGATTGCTTTGTAGCTCTTACCAGGTAGTCCATAGCCAGTCACAGGCAGTGGGTGACCTGGGCCTCCACTGGAGACCCTCACAAGTGGCCCCAGAACCAACATACTTGAAGGTTGGCTTCAGACCACAGCAGAACACCAACCAATTAGCCCCACAAGCAGAACATCCAAAGGCCGGTCTCAACAGGTACCCGTGCCCACTGGAGTGAATCCTGCTCAGTGGGATAAGCCCCCTGAACAGAAGCCTGTAAGCTGTGGACATGGCCATACCCAACAGCCAATCAATCTGAGGGTCAATCCCACCCAGTGATGTGCCAATAGAAACCAAAGCTCAACTATAACAAGAGGGCACACACAATCCACACAAGAGACACTCCTGGAGCAACCAGTGCAGGTGTCCAGGGAGACTGTGCCACTGGGGTCCACAGAACAACTATTATATATGGCCACCCAGCCAAGACTGATGGACATAGCAGATCTACCTAATACATAGAAACAAACAGAGGGTTATACAAAACAAGGAAAAAAAAATACATCCCAAATGAAAGAATAGGAAAAAGCTCCAGAAAAAAAAAATCTAAACAAAATAGAGAAAAGCAAACTACCAGATATGAACATCAAAACAATGGTTAGGACTTCTGGTAAAATGGCACAATAGACAGATGCTGTGCTAACTGCCTCTCAGGATCACACCAAAATTACAAGCAAATTATACAGCATCCAACCCTGGAGGTCCCCAGAACACTGGAGGAACAGAACCACTAAACAAAGAACTTAAAGAGGAAGCCTCATCGGGTCTGGTAGGATGGGCGGAGACGAGAGAGGGCAAACCCTGTTAGGGAGGTCCCAGCCGTGGGAGGCTTCTCCGGTTGGGGGAGAGACCCTCCGGCCGCACTCAAAGCTCACCAGCCTAGAGTTCCTTCGCCAGGAAGAGGAGTTCTAAGATAGCCGGCAGTAAATTAGTGAGGACTCTCTTTGCTCAGCTCGGTGAGGCTAAGAGCGGCTGGAGAATCAGTGGGGCTGGCGCCTGGGCTTGCTCGCCGGTGAGCACTTACCTGGTTCGTGGCGGAGGGAGTGGCTGTGTGAGCCGGGAGCCTGCGGGGATGGACTGGGCTGAGCACCTTTGTGCAAAGACTGGAGGTTTTTGAACTGTTGTTCCCATGGTGCGGAGCCTGCGCGCGAGTGGTGTAGGGAGGGCGCCATTTTGTCGGGCTTGGGCCCTCCCACGAAGGATCAGGTCCGAGACCTAATTGGTCTGGTGGAATTGGCGCAGAAGTACGTGTGTGTGCGCGTGCGTGCATGCCTGCGGCCTTGGATCCCCACCCTCTGCTCTGCTTATACTGCGTTGCCAGGGAAACACTGGGCAGGTGCCCTCCGGCTCCAACAGGCTGCTCACTGAGACCCAGGAGTGCGCTAGCCACCTCAGATCCCCACCCTCTGCACGGCTTGTGCTGCGTTGCCAGGGAAACGCCTAGTGGGAGTGATCCGGCTCCAACAGGCTGCTCACTGAGACGCAGGAGTGCGCAAGCTGCCTCGGGTCCCCACTCTCCGCACTGCGCTTGTAGAGTTGCCAGGCTGGTGATTGGTTGTCGTGCTGCTCGGCCTGATCTGCAAGCAGCTGATTGGGACAGGCTGAGACTGGGAGTTTTCCTGGGAGTGTTGGGCCGTGAGCTGTGTGCCTGCGTGATCCAGCCAGGGCTCTCCTGGTGATCTGTCTAATACATCAAAGCAATCCCAGAGTGACAGCCAGAATGGGGAAACAAAGAAACATGTCTCAAGTAAAAGATCAGAAGAAACCTCCAGAAATGGAACCAAATGAAACAGAGGGATACAACCTTTCAGAGACAGAGTTTAGAACACTGATGATAAGAATGTTTAAGGAACTTAGCGAGGACATAAAGAAGGATAGGGAAACCATAAAAAACAACCTGTTAGAACTAAAGAATACAATAACTGAAATGAAGAACACACTCGAAGGAATCACCAGTAGAGTAGATGAAGCAGAGGAGCGGATCAGCAATCTGGAAGACAAAGTAGCAGAAATCACCCAGTTGGCACAGCAAAAAGACCAAAGAATAAAAAACAATGAAAATAGTTTAAGAGCCCTATGGGACAAGGTGAAACACAACCATCCACGAATCATAGGAATACCAGAAGGAGAAGAGAAGAAGCAAGGGGTTGAAAAGGTATTTGAAAAAATAATAACTGAAAACTTCCCTACCCTGGTGAAGGAAATCAACATACATGCCCAGGAAGTGCAGAGGGTTCCAAACAAGCTGAACCCAAACAAGTCCACACCAAGACACATCGTACTTAAAATGGCAAAGGTTAAAGACAGAGACAGAATCCTAGAGGCTGCAAGAGAAAGACAGCAGGTTACATACAAAGGAACTCCTGTTAGACTAACAGCTGACTTGTCTACAGAAACTCTGCAGGCCAGAAGGGAGTGGCAGGAGATATTCAAAGTGACACAAAATAAAGGCCTACAACCAAGATTGCTCTACCCAGCACGGTTATCACTTAAAATTGAAGGAGAAATAAAGAGCTTCTCAGAAAAGAATAAGCTTAAGGAATTCATTACCACCAAGCCAGCATTGCAAGAAATGTTAAAAGGGCTTTTTTAAACAAAAGAAAGGGGTAAACAAGCTAACCCAGAGAGACAATTTAAGAAGATTGAAGTCGTATCAAGCAGATATAAAGGAAAAACTGATGGTTGCTGGCTGGGAGGGAGTGGGGAAGAGGGAGAGGGGGAAGGTTTTGGACAGTGTATGTGGGACTACAATGTTGCCGCAGGGATATGGGGGCAGTTCTGGGAATGTAGTTGATAATGTTGTGAAGAGACTATTATGTTGCGAGAAATAAGTCAGTTGGACAAGGACAGGTACCATGTGATCTCACTTGTGTGTGGAGTCTGAAGAGCTGAGTGAACGATCAAAGTAAACAGACTCGTAGATGTAGAGGAAAAACTGAGGGTTGCTAGTTGGGAAGGGGGTGGGGATGGGGGGAAGGGGAAGGGATTAGACAGCATAAATAGACAACTACAATATTGCCACAGGGATATGAAACACAGTTCGGGGAATATAATAATGTTGTAAAAATTTTGTGGCGTGTCAGATAGCCACATGTCTTGTTAGGGAGACCACTTCATGGATGGAGTAGAGGCTTCATCACTGCACTGTACACCTGAAGCTGATGTTGTATAGTATTGTATGCCAACTGCAACTGAATATGTGGATGGTCACGGGAGGTGGAGTACACTGTGGAGTGGAGTCAGGAGAGTTGTGATGGATATGTATAATATGGGGGGGAGTGGGGTGGCGAACTGGGGGAGGGGGGTTTTCACTTTGGGGGGTAAAGAGTATAACTATTGCATTGTGTTGTACATCTGAAACTAATAATAAAAAAGATATAAAATAAAAAATATATAAAACAATGGTTATAAGGCTGCTCAAGGAACTTAGAACTTCAACAAAGAGATAGCAAGCATAAAAAAGCACATAGAAACCATGAACAAGGACCAGTTAGAAATAAAGACAATAAAATTAAATGAAAAACATACTAGAAGGAATCACCAGCAGACAGATGTAGCAGAGGATCAAATCAGTGATTTGGAAGACAAGGCAGCAGAAACAGCAAATCAGAACAGCAAAAAGAAAAGAGAATCTTAAAAAATGAGGGTAGTTTGGGCTGCCCGAGTGGCGCGGTGGTTGGGCGCTGGCTTGGGAAGCCAGCAGCCCTGGTTCAGGTCCCACATATGAGGGTCAATGATACTGCCCTCAAAAAAAAAATGAGGGTAGTTTAAGAGACCTTTGGGACAAGATCTAGCATAACAACATTTGCATCATAGGGGTACCGGAAGAAGAAAAGAGAAAGCAAGGGATTGAGAACCTATTTGAAGAAATAATGACAGAAAACTTTCCTAACCTGGCAAAAGAAATAGACGTACAAGTCCAGGAAGTGCCGAGAGTCCCAAACAAGATGAACCCAAACAGGCCCACACCAAGACACATTATAATTAGAATGGCAAAGGTTACAGACAAGGAGAATCCTAAAAGCAGCAAGAGAAAGGCAACTAGTAACTTATAAGGGAGCTCCCATAAGATTGTAAGCTGATTTCTCAACAGAAGCCTTGCAGGCCAGAAAGGATTGGCACAAAATATTCAACGTGATGAAAATCAAGGACCTTCAACCAAATTACTCTACCCAGCAAAGCTATCATTTAAAATCAAAGGACAGATAACAAGCTTCGAAGACAAGAAAAAGCTAAAGGAGTTCATCATCACCAAACCAGTATCACAAGGAATGTTAGAGGGACTTCTTTAAGATAAAATATAAAAAAATAAAAATTATGAATAATAAAATGGCAATAGCTAAAAAAAAATGGCAATAGCTGCATATCTATCAACAATTACTTTCAATGTAAATGGATTAAATGCTCCAATCAAAAGACATAGGGGCCAGCCAAGTGGCGTGGTGGTTAAGCACTGGCTTGGGAAGCCAGTGGCCCTGGTTCAGGTCCCACATATGAGGGCCAGTGACACTGCCCTCAAAAAAAAAGACATAGGAGGGCTGAATGGAAAAGAAAACAAGACCGTTACATATGCTGCCTACAAGAGATTCATTTCAGATTGAAAGACACACACAGAAAATAAAAAGAGGTAAAAATATATTTCATGAAAATGGAAATAAGAAAACCATAAAAAAGCTGGGGTAGCAATATTTATACCAGACAAAACAGACTTTAAAATAAAGGCTATAAAAAGAGACAAAGAAGAACCCAGTATTCCCACAAGAAACAAAGAAGGACATACTATTTAAGGGGGATGTGTGCTTCCAAATGTTCATTGCAGCATTGTTTACAATGGCCAAGATGTGGGGTCAGCATGCGTGTACATCAATGGAGAATGGATAAAGAGTAGGCATTACATATACCCTATGGAACATTGCTCAGCCTTGGAAAGAAAGAGGTTCTTGTCATCTGCAGTAGCATGGATGGACCTGGGGATAATGTGCTGAGTGGAGTGTCAGACAGAGAAAGACAGATGCAATGTGATTTTGCTTATATGTGGAATCTAAAGAACAAAATAAACAAACAAAAGAGAAACAACAGAAAAAGAAAGGGTAAAGGAGGTGATGGAAGGAGATTTGACTTTAGGTGGTAAGCACACGATGCAACATACAGATGATATATTATAGGATTGTACACTTGAAACCTATATAATTTTATTAACCAATGTCACCCCAATAAATTTAATAAAAACTAAATCCCAGAAGGTTTCTTGTAGAAATAGACAAGCTTATTCTAAAATTAATGTGGAAAGGCAAAAGAATTAGAAAAGCCAAGACAGTATCTGAGGAAAAAAAAGGATAAAACTAGAGGAAACCAGGGCCGGTCAGGTGGCTCGCTGGTTGAGAGTTGGCTTGGGACACCAGCTCTGAGCAGCAGGGCTCCGGATTGGATCCCACCTGGGCCAGTGATGCTGCGCCCTCTACAGCTAAGATGGTGAACAACAGCTCCACCTGGAGCTGGGCTGCTGTGAGTCACTGGCGACAGTGTAGGGTTGCAATGGTTTGTCGTAAGCTACTTTGAGTGGCTGGCAGCCAGCGTGAGCTGCCGTGAGCCGCTGTGAGCAGCTGTCCAATGGCCAGCAACCAATCTGCCTCAGCCCAGAAGAATGCAATGATCATACCAACATGGGCCAGTAAAGCGATGTCCTCCACAACTAGACTGAAGAACAAAAGGACAGCAACTTCTCTGTTCCCCTTCCCCAATTCCTGAATGCTGTTCCCTCCCCCAATTCCCCAATAAAATTTAAATAAATAAAATAAAATAAAATTAGAGGAAACACTCTGAATGATTTTAAGATTTTTATAAAGCTAGGTCACCAAGACAGTGTGGTATGGGGCCAGCCGAGTGGCGCGGTGGTTGAGCGCTGGCTTGGGAGGCCAGTGGCCCCGGTTTGAGTCCCGCATATGAGGGCCAGTGACACTGCCCTCAAAAAAAAAAAAAAAACAGTGTGGTATCAGTGAAGGAATAGGCACATAGATCAGTGGGTCTGAAGAGTGGGTCCAGACAGAGAACTATGAAAAGAGATAAAGGTGCAAAGGCAAATCAATGGGAAAAACAAATAATGCTGAAACAATTAGATATCTGTATGTTTAAAAAAAAGCCTTGGGGCCGGCCGAGTGGTGCATTGGTTAAGAGCTGGTTTTGGGATGCCAGCGGCCCCGGTTCGGATCCCACATATGAGGGCCAGTGACACTGCCCTCTACAGCTAACAACAGCGCCACCTGGAGCTGAGCTGTGCGAGCCCTGGCGACAGTGTGGGCTGCAGCCCCTGCTGCAGTGGGCTGCCATGGGCTACAGTGAGTGGCCGGCAGCCAGCGTGAGCGGCCGGCAGCCAGCGTGAGCTGCCAATAGCCGCGGTGAGCGACACCCAGAGGCCGGCGACCAATCTGCCTCATCCGGGAAGAGTGCAATGATGACACCAACATGGGCCAGTGGAGCAACGTCCTCCGCAACTAGACTGAAGAACAAAAAGACAGCAACTTGTCTGTTCCCCTTCCCCGATTCCCCAACACTGTTCCCCTCCCCCAATTCCCCAATAAAATCTTTAAAAAAAAAAAAGCCTTGACCTAAATCTTATACATTATATAAAAATGAATTAAAATCGATATTAAGTCTACATGTAAAACCTAAACTACAGAACTTTCAAAAGACATAAGTGAAAATCTTCATGACATTGGGTTAGGAAAACCCAATGTCATGATATGTTTTTAGATATGAATCAAAAAGTTCAATCCATAAAGAAAAAATAGATAAAGTGGACTCCATCAAAATGTATAAAGCATTTGCTTTGTGAAAAACACTATGCAGAAAATGAAATGACAACATACAAACTGGGAGAAAATGCTTGCAAACTACATATATGACAAAGATTTGTATCCAGAATATATAAAGAACTCTTACAACTCAATATTAACTTATTGAAACAAACCATTTTTTTAAAACGAGCCAAATATTTGAAGTGTCTCTTTACAAAAGACATAAAAATGGCTGGTAAACACATTAAAACGGTCATTCAGAAAATCAGAAAGGTGCACAGCTACTTAAATTAAAATGAAAACGAATACCAGTGTGAAGTTTTGGCAAGAATGTGGAGCAATTGGAGCTCTGATTGATTGTTGGTGGGATTTTACAATGGTACTACCACGTTGGAAAGCAATTTAGCAGTGTCTGATAAAGTTAAACATATATCTACTATATGATTTAGCCATTTGACTCCTAGAGAGAAAGGAATATTTCCACACAAAAACTTGTACATGAATGTTCTCATGGACTTTATTTACAATTGTTAAAAATTGGAAATAATTCAAATGCCCAGTAAAAGCAAATAGATAAACAAATTGTGGTATAACCATACCATGGAATACTACTCAGCAATAAAAAAGAAATTGACTACTGATTCATGCAACAACATGGATGAATCTCACAAATATGATGTGTGAAAGAAGTCAGACACAGAACTATATGTGCTGCATTATTCCAGTTATACAAAATTCTAATCTATGGTGAAGAAAAGAGGTCAATGGTTGCCTAGGGATGGGGGAAATGTACAAAGGGGCCCAAGGAAACATTTGGGGTGTTGGATATGTTCAATATCTTGATTGTGGTGATTGTTTCACAGATATATACATATGTCAAAACTTATCAAATTATGCACTGGACACATACAATTTATTTTAGGTTGCTTATTTCTCCATAAAGTTGTTTTAAAAGAATATAAAAATTACACTAACTTAATTTTAAAAGTCACACAAGAAAGTATACATACGTATGATTACATTATATGAAATCCGAGACAAAAAAATGTTTTAATTTACTTTAGAATCAGAAGGAAAAATGAGCTTTTGTGTCAAAGAAAATGCTTTAATATGCTATTAATATATTTATCTTTATATATATGTCTTTCAGCCATAAAATATCACTTTTGACTTACTCATTCCAGGAAGATTCTGAGTGACTGCAGTGCCTATTGATAACTCACACAGACCAGGGAATCTGGCCAGAGTTCCAGTGGCCAGGTGTGGAACTGAGGTCAGGAGGGAGAGACCTCACAGCTCAAGTAAGGAGGTCTGCCCAAACCATTCTCCCAAAGCAAAAGTATGTAGGACCCATGAAAATAATAATACATCCCTAAATACACCGAATTATATTTGCAAATTCACAATAATAAAACTATTTATTAGTTGTCAACTTTTAGAATCAACCTGCATAAACCTCCCATGTCTCATGGGTGACATGATCATAATTATAGGAGAAAATGTAAATGTTATCAATTTTGACAATGTAAAAGTAATTATACGTTTGACAGAAACTAGAGGTGGAAAGGGAAAAGAGGTGGAGGGCAGGGCACAGAGCTGAAGAGTTCCATCTTATAAAAGTGAGGAGTCAAGAGGTGCTTCCTATAGTTGATGGAATAATATATAATGGTTTATGTACATTATTTAATGTAACAAAGCTATTGTGTGATAGAGCTACAATATTATTTACCTGTATTGGAGGACGTGGAGAAATTGAAGTGGGCATGCTGTTGACCACTGCACTGTCATCTATCATGGTAGAAATCCATTAGATGAATATTTCAAATTGATAAATCAAGAAAAAAGGACAAACCATATTATTTGGAGAAATAGAAGTCAATCAGCAGAAGAATTAAAAGACAAAGTTTAAAGTAGCAGCTTTGTGGAACTGAAGGTTGAGGGGATTGGATCAAAAGATTCTGGGGCCGGCCGAGTGGCGCATTGGTTAAGCGCTGGTTTTGGGATGCCAGCGGCCCCGGTTCGGATCCCACATGAGGGCCAGTGACACTGCCCTCTACAGCTAACAACAGCTCCACCTGGAGCTTGGCTGTGCGAGCCCTGGTGACAGAGTAGGCTGCAGCTCCTGCTGCAGTGGGCTGCCATAGGCTACAGTGAGTGGCCCGCAGCCAGCGTGAGCGGCTGGCAGCCAAGCGTGAGCTGCCAATAGCCGCGGTGAGCGACATCCAGAGGCCAGCGACCGATCTGCCTCATCCGGGAAGAGCGCAATGACGATACCAATAGTGAAGCAACATCCTCCGCAACTAAACTGAAGAACAAGAAGACAGCAACTTGTCTGTTCCCCTTCCCCGATTCCCCAACACTGTTCCCCTCCGCCAATTCCCCAATAAAATCTTAAAAAAAAAAAAAAAGATTCTGTTTTTTCCTCTTTCTTTTTTTTTTTTTTTGAGGGCAGTGTCACTGGCCCTCATATGTGGCACCCGAACCGGGGCCGCTGGCTTCCCAAGGCAGCGCTTAACCACCATGCCACCAGCCCGATTCTGTTTTTCTCTTATGTTTTACTGTAGTGTTTGATTTTTTTAACCACATGCATTTTTTAACCACGTGTGATTTTGATAAAAATGAAGTCAACTTCTCTTGCCCTTGTTATTCTCTACTTGAGCACCATTTGTATCCTTTACTGTACTTATCTCAACTTGTAATTACTTTAGTTCTCTGTATCAGGATTCAGTTAATGTCTTTTTTCCCATTAGACTGTAAGCTCCATGAGGACAAGAACAGTCTGTCTTTTTCACTACTCTGTCCACAGTGCCCGGCACAGAAGATGGCTCCAGGCATCAGGGTCTCACCACACCATATACCCTGGGAACTCCACATTCGAAGAACTCTCCACACTTCCTATCTAGGACCAACTGGCAGCTGATATGGACAATGTCCTGTTTTGGAAAGGCAGTGGTCTCCCAAGGGGGAAGAGCAGGGATGGGTATTAGAGTGAAATAATACCACAGCCAAATAATACCAAAGAAAGAGCTCTAAATCTTCCCTAGTGGGGGTGTGAGTTGGGGAAAATCAGAGTTGTGTTTATCCCTCCAGCACTGAAATCTTTTTTTTTTTTTTAGGACAGTGTCACTGGCCCTCATATGTGGGACCCGAACCAGGGCCGCTGGTTTCCCAAGCCAGCTCTTAACCAATTTGCCACTGAAATCTTCTTTAAAAGAACACTGCAGAGTGCCTTGAAGGGGAAATGAAATTCTAAATGGGCCTCCTGCAGAAGTGTAAGAAAGAAAGAAGAGTAGAGGCATCTCTTAGCCTATGTGAGATGAACCTCCAGCATTTTCACAACATCTGGGGAGATGGCCTCCTCTCAGTGGGCCTGTGCTTGTGCCTACCAGCAAGCAGAGGTGGGTCCAGTAGATTCAGGGGAAGACTCTGAAGAGGAGTCTGGAAACTGCTTGGATGCTGAGGGGAATATTATCTCGGGTTCAGAACAAGAGACCCTGGGGTGGGGAGCAGGGAAAGCAGACTGTCATAATCTTATAGAGCCACTTCCCTAAAAATCTGGGGGATGTTGGGGAGAATGGTTTGGGCAGACCTCCTTACTTGAGCTGTGAGGTCTCTCCCTCCTGACCTCAGTTCCACACCTGGCCACTGGAACTCTGGCCAGATTCCCTGGTCTGTGTGAGTTATCAATAGGCACTGCAGTCACTCAGAATCTTCCTGGAATGAGTAAGTCAAAAACAGGAGTTTATTTGATCCATTTTGAACTACTGCTACACATAGCTCTGTCTTGGGCTCCTCAGAAGATAACTGACAGATTCATTCAGGTGAGGGAAGGATTGGGGGTTGTAAGTAGAGAAATAAACCCTGAACCCGTTTCTCACAAGTCGGGAGGGCTTGGAGTGGAAAGCATGAAAAATGCTCCTCCCGTGCTAGGCACATTTCTCAAGGCCTAGGGCAAAGGCAGGACATCGTGTTCCTGCTCTCACAGTGATTGAAAAAGCTGGTGGTGGCACATAGCTTGCTGCTGGGTTGTCAGGTCATGCTGTCCTCACTACTACCCTCCAATGGCTCAGGGACAATGGGGAGTCTCAGTTCTTAGAACACAGCTACCCTGGAGTCCTCTGCCCTCATGCATCAGAGAGCAGCAGTGGCTACTCTCTCCACTCTGGGCAGCGGGCAGCAAGGAGTCTCTAAGTCAACAGCCTTAGCATATGCAAGTGATTCAGAGCCTAACATTGGTTTCTTCCCAATGTCTAACTGGTTTCTTCCTGCACATGACCTGGCTTCCTTTTTTTCCAAGTTAGTCACCAAACACCCAAATGGAAATCCACATTAAAAATAATCTTCCTCGGGCTGGCCGAGTGGTGCATTAGTTAAGAGCTAGTTTTGGGACGCCAGCGGCCCCGGTTCGGATCCCACATATGAGGGCCAATGACACTGCCCTCTACAGCTAACAACAGCTCCACCTGGAGCTGGGCTGTGCGAGCCCCGGCGATGGTGTAGGCTGCAGCCCCTGCTGCAGTGGGCTGCCATAGGCTACAGTGAGTGGCCAGCAGCCAGTGTGAGCAGCTGGCAGCCAGCATGAGATACTGATAGCCACGGTGAGCGACCGTCCAGAGGCCAGTGACTGATCTACCTCATCCAGGAAGAGCGCAATGATGATACCAACATGGGCCAGTGAAGCAACATCCTCCACAACTAGACTGAAGAACAAAAGGACAGCAATTTGTCTGTTCCCCTTCCCCGATTCCCCAATGCTGTTCCCCTCCCCCAGTTCCCCAATAAAATCTTCAAAAAAAAAAATAATAGGGCCGGCCGAGTGGCTCAGTTGGTTAAGAGCTCGCTCAAGAGTGCAAACTGAGCTCTTAGCAACGGCGGTTCGATGCCAGCCCGAGCTGAGTTGCCGTTGAGCTGCCAACAGGTGGCAGGATGGCTCAGCCATACACACACACACACAAATAATAATAATCTTCCTCTTCTGTCTCTGGAGACAAAGGAATAGTTAAGGATACACACTCTGGAGTCAAACTGCCATGGTTTGCATCCTAACTCTGCCATTTGCCAGCTGTGCAGCCTTGCACAGTTTACGTACTTTTTTGTTCCAGTTTTTCATCACTAAAATGAGAATGACAACAGTACTTAACTCATAGAGTTGTGAGGATTAAATGAGACGGGTAACGAGCCTGGCACCTAGTTAGGGTTCACTAATGTTAGCCATTATTATTTGGAATGAAAAGTCTATTTTCTCTTGGACTCCTGTTCCTCGTTTTGGATACCTGCTCCTTCTTCCTGCAATTAATTTCTCCACTCTTCTCCAGACATTGCGAGCCTTTTCAGTGCTACCTTTTCTTTTTCTTTCTTTTTTTATTATTATTATTGTTCTATTGGAAGGTTTATTAAACACGCATTGTTCTAATATCGAACTTACACTTCCGATCAAAATTCCTTTTGCTTTTAACCTAAGTTATTAAGTGCCATAAGGAGCCAAGGCACTTAAGAGCATATTAGAATAAATACCTTCCCTCAGTAAAGCAGTCTGAGGAAACAAAATTTAAGAAGGAAATGAATATGGAAGTGGATAGCCTCTTGGAGGGGGAAGCACAGAGCGAGGGGTGAGTGCTGTTGGAGGGGGAAGCACAGAGTGCGGGGGAGTTACATTGGGAGGAGAAAGTACATTTGGAGGGGGAAACATGTTTATTGGTTCTTCCTCCTCCGCTAATTCGAAGGTCTCTGCATGTTCCTTAGGCTCTTCCCCATCTTTCATTTCATAAGTCTCTCCCTCCTCAGGTGGAGTGGCTCCATCCTTCTTTCATTTCACAAGTCATCCTCTCCTCAGGTACAGGGGTTTCCTCCTCCTCCTCTTCCTTCAGGTCAGTGGCCTTCCTTTCCTCCATGTTGTTCAGTCCATGGTATTGGTGGAGGAAGAGCTCTTTAGATGTAGGGCTGAGCCAAGACTCATAAACCATATCTCCAGTGCTACCTTTTTTTTAAAAAGGGATTTCCCTTTGATCTTTTCCATCTCCTATAGACCCCAGCTCCAGGTAATCATTGGCTACCAGAGTTGCAAAGGCCTTTTATAAATCATCTGGTTTCATTTGTTCTTTTTGTAAACGTCAAAAGTCGGAGCCAGAAAGATAAAGTGACTTAATAAAGATTACACTGAACTAGAACCCCAACCTAGCCCTACAGATATTAGCAACATGGGATGCTAAGGCCTACCATATTTAATTATAGTAGATTCAACATATACCTGGTAAGGATCTAGTAAATATGTGTGTGTTTGTGTGTACATGTGTGGTACTAGGCCGGATGCTGAGAGGGTTACAAAAATGGTTTCAAGTCACATGTCCTGCTGAAAAAGGTGGACCTCAGGAGGTTGTGAGGCACTGTACGTGTTGGGAAGAGGGAAATTCTCCATTCCTTTGTTTTATATATAAATATGAATCTATAAATAGATGCATCATTTTATGTATATCTTACCTTATATATAATTTTGCATATGTATTGTTACTTATATGTATGCATGAATATTCATGTACATATAATCAAAATTAGCTTCCTTTGAACAGTTTAGAGAATGCTCCACCTTTCCAAATAGCATCCTGCTGCCTTAGCACAGTGGGCATATCTATGTTGAATGACAGGGTTTGTCCACACTCATAGATGGAGCTACAATGTAATTGGCTCGTGGGACAGGCTCCTCTGGCCCTCAGTGTAGCCAGTAGATCCCTACCCTAAATGAAGATGAAAGACAAGTCCCATTATTCTTGGTGGAAACTAAGTAAAGGACAATTAAAAGGAGACAAAACCAAAGCAGCGTAGGTCTCTCTGAGATCTGGAATGTGGAGATCTACTGGTTACTCAACGAAGTCTCAGCAGGGTCCAGAGGTAGAAGATCCTCCTAGAAAAACAATAGGATTTTCTGACAGCTGGACAGTGATTAGAAATAGATTGGAGTTAACTAATCTGGAAACTCTTTATGTTTTCAGAAAGGTATAGTGTTAGTTGTATGTGACTTACTGTGAAGAGTTGTCCAGAAAATTAGAAGGTACCATGCTCCTAAGGCAGTGTTTCCAGGAAGGCAGGAAGGAGGCCCAGGCTGCTGAGTTTGGTGCCAAATTCCTTACCTTCAGTAAATTAGCAACATCCCAAGTCTGCCTTGTCCCACTGGAAGCCTTCTTCAGGTCAGGCATAACTCAATTCTCTCCTGCAACCTGAGACTAGGTAGGAAACAGTGAGATTCTAGGTCTGAACCTTTTGGTCACTTTTCATAGGTTGTAGAACTGAAGTGGGCCTCAGTGAATAGATGAAGGGATGAAAGGAAGAAAGGAGGTAGAGTGCCCCGACCGGCGGGGCATTCAACAGGGGCCGAGGGGCAGCCTTCTGAAAGGAGAAAATAGGAGGCGCGAAGAAATGGAGGCAAGACAGGGTTCTGATCAAGCCTCGTTTATTGAAGAGTAGGAGGGGGCTTATATAGCCAAGGAACTTGAGGGGGAGGGAGAGTACGCAAAGGCGGGAGTTGCCAATAGCAACGGGAATCGGCAGGGGTGGTTAAAAGAAAAAAGAGGAAGTACCAAAGGAGTAAGCGCTGCAGCTGCAGGGGGTGACCTTATAGGGCTCTGCTGATCAGGATGTGTTGCCGAGGTTTTTTTAGACTCTGAGCCAAACGATTTCCTGTATGCAGTTGGGGCAAGGTTCCTCATGCTCAGGCCCCAGCAGTAGAGGAGGGAAGGGATAGTGTGTTACACAAGTTTTGGCATGCAAGCATTAGGAAAATAGCCTTTCTTCTCTTCAAGATTAGTCCTACCGATATGTTTACTTTTCTGTCCCCAATACAGCCCTCTTAGCAGCACTGGACAGTCAGCCTAAGAAACTCTCCTTTCTATGTTCTCATGATGCCACACCTTCCTAGCTTGCTTCTTACCTTGTGCTTTCCCAGTCTGCTTTGCTGCTTCCTTTTCCCCTACCTCTATAAATGTTTGATGTGCTCCAGGGCTCAACCCTAAACCTCTCTCTCACCCTCTTCCAAGATCATTGCACCCAGTCCCATAGCTCTAAACAGCATTAATAGGGCGGCTGAGTGGCGCGGTTGTTAAGCGCTGGCTTGGGAAGCCAGCAGCCCTGGTTCGGTCCCACATATCAGGGCCAGTGACACTGCCCTGAAAAAGAAAAAAGCATTAATAAGATAAGCACCCCAAATTTCCATGTTTAGCCCTCACTTCCTATTAGAGCTGTAGACTTATGGCATATGACACAGGCTCTGGTGTTGGGCTGCCTGAGTTTGAATCCTGGCTCTACCTCTTACTACATAATCTTGAGCAAGTTGTTTAGCATTTTGTTGCCTTCATTTCCTTTTCTATAAAGAGGCATTATAATAATACCTGACCCTACAGAGCTACTGTGAGACTTAAATGGTCTAATATGTGTAAAGCATCTGGGGTAGTATTTGGCACATAATAAGCATCAATAAATGTTAATTGTTGTGGTTGTTACTATTATTTCTGGCTGTCTACTTGGCATCGCCTCTTGGGTGTTGCATAGGCATCTCAGACTTAACATAGCCAAAGCAGAACTCTTAATTTCTACCCCCAAAATCATTCCTCCCCGCTTCCTCATTTTTAGTACATGGCTCCACCAATTATCTAGTAGTTCAGGAAAAATCCAAGTGTCATCCTTTTACCTCATCTCTTATATCTAATTCTTCAACAGAGCTTGTCAAGCTCCCAGTTATATCCAGCATCTACCCACTTCTCTCTGTCTCCCTTGCTGCCACCTTAGCTCTAGCCAGCATCATCTCTCACTTGGAACCTTCTTCCACACAGATGCCAATGGGCTAATTAAGACAGTTATCCAGATCATGCCACTCTCTTGCCTAAAACTGTTTAATGGTTTTCTGTTGGATTTAGACTAGAACCCAAGCCTTCAGCAGGGTCTGGAAGGCCCTCCAGGATCTGGCTTCTACCTATCTCTCCAAACTCATCTCCACATTAACTGTCCTGTAAGTTCTTAGTTCACACTAAGCTAGTTCAAGCCTCAGGACCTTTGTACTAGCTGTGCCTTCTACCTAGAATGTCGTTCCTCCAAATCCTCATATGACTGGCTCCTTCTATCATTCAGAATTCAGGTTAAATGTCACAATGTCTCTTCCTCAGAAAATAATTTCTGGACTACTTAATTGAAAGTAGCTTCCCCATCATTGTTTTATTTTCTTTATAGCACTTATAGCTATCTGAAAATATCTTATTTGTTCATTTGTTGACTATATTTTGTCTCTCTGCACCCTCTAGAATGTAAGCCGCATGGGAGCAGATACCTTGTCTGTCCCATTCACCAGTGTCTCCTCAGTGCCTAAGAGCATCACAGGATTAAGGAATTTATTTATTTATTTATTTTTTTATTTTGTTTTAGCTGAGCCATCAGCAGCAGCTCACCTCAGGCTGGGCATCAAACTGCTGTTTCTCAGAGCTCAGCTTGCACTCTTGAGCAAACTCTTAACCAACTGAGTCACTCGGCCGGGCTTAAGGAATTTATTTTTATAATGATTGCGTTTTGAAATTGTGGTAAACTATATACATAACATAAAGTTTACCATTTTAATCATATTTAGGTTTACATTTCTGTGGCATTAAGTGCATTCACTTTTTTCTGCAACCATCACCACTATACACTTGCAGAACTCTTTTCACCTTTCAAAACTGAAACTGTACACTAAAAAACAATAAATTCCAGGCCGGCTGAGTGGCGCGGTGGTTAAGCACTGGCTTCGGAAGCCAGCGGCCCCAGTTCAGGACCCACATATGAGGGCCAGTGAAACTGCCCACTAAAAAAAAAAAAAAAACAGAAACAAAAAAAACCACAATGAATTCCTATTTTCTACCCCACCCCACCCCCCGCCAGGCCCTGGCAACCACCATTCTACTTTCTGTACTATAAATTTGACTACTCTAGGGCCGGCCGAGTGGCGCGGTGGTTAAGGGCTGTCTTGGGACGCCGGCGGCCCCAGGTCAGATCCCACATGTGAGGGCCAGTGACACTGCCCTTTAAAAACAAAATTTGACTACTCTAGATACCTTATATAAGTGGAATCATACAATATTTGCCCTTTTTGGTGTCTGGCTTATTTCAATTAGCATAATGTCTTCAAGTTTCATCCATGTTTTCAACTGTGTCAGAATCTTTTTCCTTTTTAAGGCTGCATAATATTTCATCATTTTTATACACCACGTTTTGCTTATCTAGTCATCCATCAATGGACATTAGGGTTGTTTCCACCTTTTAGCTATTGTGAAAAATGATGCTATGAACATGGTTGTGCAAATATCTGTTTCAGGCCCTGCTTTCAATTCTTTTGTGTATATACTCAGAAATGAAATTGCTGCATCATGTGGTAATTCTATGTTTAATTTTCTGAGGAACCACCATACCATTTTTCACAGCAACTGCACCATTTTACCTTCCCACCAGCAGTATATAAGAGGGTTCTAATTTCCCCACATCCTAGCTAACACTTGGTATTTTCTGTTGTTGTTGCTTTTTATAATAGCCATCATAGTGGATGTGAAGTTACATTTCATTGTAGTTTTGACTTGCATTTCCCTGATAATTAGTGATCTTGAGCATCTTTTCATGTGCTCATTGGCCATTTGTGTATCTTCTTTGGAGAAATGTCTATTCAAGTCCTTTGCCCACCTTTTAATTGGGTCGTTTGCTTTTTTTGTTGTTAAGTTATAGGAGTTCTTTATATATCTTGGATATTAATCCTTTATCAGATACATGATTTATAATTATTTTTTCTCATTTCATGGGTTGCATTTTCATTATGTTAATAGTGTGCTTTGATGCATAACAGTTTTTAATTTTGATGAAGATAGGATATGCTTTTTAAAAGCTAACAATTAAGGGAGGGATTGGGACTCAGCATGAGTTTTGGGGTGGGAAGGCTGGTGTTCAGAAGAGTGCAGTACACCAACAGGTCTGAAATGATGTCATGGAGGGAAGTCCTTGGTAATCCAAAAATGATGTTAGGTCTCTGGAAACCCTGGGAAGGAAGGGCAAAAGAGAGGAGAATAATAATAGATAGCATTTGCTGAGCTCTTACTATATACCACGCACTGTGCTAAGCACCATATGTTCATTACTTCATTTCATTCTCTTAGAAATTCTGTGAGGTAAGTATTTTTATTAGCCCTGATATAGATGAGGAAACAGAGACACAGAGAGATTAAGCAACTTACCCAAAATCACACAGCTACAAAGTGACAGAACTGAGATTTGAACTCAGTCAGCCTGGATCCAGAGCCTGTGATCTCATCCGCTGGCCTTCTGTATTAGATAAGTAAGGGACAGGGCATGGGGGACACTGGGGTTGTTAAAACTATGATGAAAAAACAAGTCACAGGTAGTAGCATGAAAGCATGTTTTCAAGAGTATACAGAAAGAAGCCAAATGAGGTATGATGAAAAAAATATGGTGAATGCTTAAATTTAAAAAACAATTATTATAGTGAAAGTCTCATTGCCATCAATCTCCCCCTCACTTTGAACACACCTATCCCATCATTCTCTTTTTTTTTAAGATTTTATTGGGGAATTGGGGGAGGGGAACAGCATTGGGGAATCGGGGAAGGGGAACAGACAAATTGCTGTTGTTTTGTTCTTCGGTCTAGTTTGTGGAGGACGTTGCTTCACTGGCCCATGTTGGTATCGTCATTGTGCTCTTCCTGGGTGAGGCAGTTGCTGGCTGGCTATTGGACAGCTGTTCACGGCGGCTCACAGTGGCTCACACCGGCTGCTGGCCACTCACAGTAGCTCACCGCAGCCTACTGCAGCAGGGGCTGCAGCAGGGGCTACAGCCTACGCCATCGCTGGCAACTCATGGCAGCCCAGCTCCAGGTCGAGCTGTTGTTCACCATCTTAGCCGTAGAGGGTGAAGCATCACTGGCCCTATGTGGGATCCAAACCGGGGCCCTGCTGCTCAGAGCTGGCGTCCCAAGCCAACTCTGAACCAACGAGCCACTCGGCCGGCCCTATCTCATCATTCTTGCCACTTTCTGAAGCAATTCTGGAAGTCCTCTTTCTGGGGTGTCTTTAGTTGCATTGTCGTGGTTGGCTCGATGTTCTGAATTGATTCAAAATGTTTATCTTTCATAGTCATTTTGATTTTGGGGAAGAGCCAGAAGTCGCATAGTACCAGATCCAGTGAATTAGGTGGATGAGAACACACTGTAATGTCTTTATTTGACAGAAATCGCCTTACCAGAAGCAATGTGTGACACAGAGCCTTTCCGTTATGATCATAAAATACAGTGAATTCTGCTGCCAGGTGCCATCCAACGGAAAGGCAGGGATCTTCAATATGGGAAGGGAAGTGGCACATTGAACCATAATCTCAGTATATGACAAGTTTCAACTTGTTCAGTGCAGTCAGTCGGGTGTGAGCTCCAGTTGAGAGAAGGTGTGTTTTATTTTTTTAATTTTTATTTATTTATTTATTTATTTATTTGAGAGAAGGTGTGTGTTAAAGTGTGCTGTAAATCATCCTCCATCATGACAATGCTTCATGTCACACATCGCTTCTGGCACATGGCAATTTCTGTCAAGTGAAAACATTGCTGTGTGTGTCCTCATTCAACTTATTCACTGGATGTGACACCGTGTGACTTCTGGCTCTTCCCCAAAATCAAAGTGATTCAGGACATCAAGGCAGCCATGACAGCGCAACTAAAGACAGTCACAAAAGAGGATTTCCAAAACTGCTTCAGAAAGTGGCAAGAATGACGGGACACACGTGTTCAAGGAAAAGGGGAGTGTTTTGAGGGGATTAATGGCAATGTGTTTTTTACTGTAATAAATTTTTTAAAATTTAAACATTCACCGTTTTGTTTGATCACACCTCATATATGCTGGCTCCAAAAAGGCAGTTTTATTTGTCAGAGCAGAATAGAGTAGTGGTGAAGTTCATGGGTTTTGGCATCAGGTAGACCTGGGCTTGAATTCCAATGCTGCCACTTACTAGCTAGTGACCTTAGGAAAGTTATTTCACTTCTCTGTGCCTCAGTTTCCTCATCTACAATCTAAGATGAAAGCACTTACCTCAGAGTTGTTACTAGGATTTAATGAGATTGTGGATGTAACCTACCTGGCACCATTACTGTCACCTAATAAAGGCTCAGTAAATATAGGCTCTTGCTCCCCACTCAACCAGTGGTGTTGCTCCTCCCCCAGCTAGTCCACCCCAATCTTCTGATTAAACACCAGGCTGAAGTAGTTGTATTTGAATAACTTCATGGGCCATCAAGACCTATGAGTGGCTAGATGACTAAAAGTGATCCCTCCCAGAACAGTGAAAGGTTCTTTGTTCCCTAAAAACCCATTCCCACCCCCCCACCCCACCCCACATACACACATACTTCAAGCCCCAGGAAATGCACTTTATTACTGTCTTAGAACAACCACTTTGTTCTAGCTTCCAGTTACCTAGGGTGCTGGAACTCAGAGTATCTGGCTAGGCAATAAAGATTTTTAAAAATTTTTAAAAAGGACATTGCATGTCTTTTAAAGTAAAGTTTAATCTCAGGGAACAGGAAGTGAAAACGATGGCTGTCTGGCTCAACCGCAGATACTAACCAGAGGAGGGAGGGTTGCATGAAAGACAAACTTCCCCGACTTTTCAGTTTTTTCTTGGCTGCCTCTGAATTGATTAATTTCAGAAAAACTGAAGAGGGTCCAAGGAAGAACCATCAAAATGATTAATAAAAGGGAAAAGCTACTGAATGGTGCTAGGCGCTTCTAGTGAAGGACAAGAAAAGGGGATAGGGAGGAGGATAGGGAGGGAGAGGCCCTGGAGGCTAAAAACAAAGCAGCCATCAGAGACTGCAGAGCTGCAGGGAGCTATATAAGAGAAAGAGGCAGGCAGCCTGGGCCCAGCTGCCTCCATGACCTAGCATTGGGCCAGGCACTCTGGGAGATACAATGGAGCATAAGGCTTGACCTATGCCCACAAAGATAGGGAGACAGGGCTATGCTCACAAAAGGACAAATTACAGTCCAAGCCAAGAATATAAGTGCTGCAACAAAGCACTCACTCTCTGATACGTTCCAAATGACTGGTAAGTGAGAAGTGCTCAGCATTCCTAGGAGGATGGGGCCTTAGCAGGTAATAGGGCTGAGACCTTAGGGGAGGAACACGATGAGGCTAGGTGGAGAGGAAGGAAAGCAACAGAGGCCCGGGAAAACTGCAACACCAAAATGCATGAGGCAGGATAGGGGCAAGGAGAGTGAGGAGTCATGCAAAATGAGCAATTTTCAGAACAGACTAGGCGGGGGTTGATGCCAGTGGAGGAGTTTGGATTTTATACCACAGTTAGCAGGGCAGCCACTGAAGGCATCTAAGTGTGTTAGTGTCATGGTGCTAGCCATGCTTGGGCAAGATGGATCTGTCTAGGATTAGAGGTAGAGATAGGGAGACCAAACCTAAGACTCCTACCCTTAAGAAACCTCCTATAGCTGTGACCACTGAAAATGTGCTCAAGCACTGATAAAGGCCAGGCCTCAGTTGACGAAGCCAGCTGGAGCCCAATCGTCTCTCCAAAAGGAGCAGTCTGGGATCCAAACCCTGAGATCACAGCCTCAGTTCCCTCAGACCCACCAAGCCCATGGAGCCACTCACTGTTCAAAGCACATCTCCTCATGCTTAGGCCTGTACCAAGGACAGGATTCTGGGCGTATGATATGTCTGTTATAAACAGAGAATTTGACTTTAGGTGGGAAATTCAATTTGTGGGAGCAGATGAAATCTTCTGAAACCGAGATCTGATTTCCAGAGCAAATGTCCTTTGGTCTTAATGAACAAGCGAAGGAGATAAGGAAAAGAAGAAGCTATAATTAGGCTTTTCTGCTACATAGGAGGCTTCTCGGATTACCAGGGAACTGCCCGCAGTGGTTAACAAATGCCTCCCATTTCTGAGCCTTGGCTTTTGAGGCAAAGAATACCACTAAATATCGATGCATCACTTAGGAATGGTTGAAAAGTGTTCTTCAGCTCTTGCTATTCATTAGCCATCCCCATCCCCCACCTGCTCTTCTCACCCCTTCCTTCCCTCAGGCCCCCTACCATGAGCCTGGCCAGGCTCATACAGGTTGAAAAGATGAGAACTTGCAGACAGAAAGGTTAATCAGTTGATTCCAGGTCAAACACAGCAAGTTACTGACAGGCCAGCAGTGAGAATATTCTAGTCAGGCCTTTTAGGGCTTCATGCTTTAGCCCACTGTGACGTGCAAACCAACTCCAGCTGTTCCTGGCAAAGTTAATTTTTTTCCCTCCCCTGTCTGGTGAATGGTGGCCAGAGGAACAGGAAATGGGATTCATAAAAGAGTGAAGAAAGGAGAAATTTCTGACAGACAGAAAAAGTGAATGGCAGAAGCCTGCCGACGTTTCCAGGCCTGTGCTCCGCTCAGGTGGAGTAAGCATGGAAAGAGCCAGGAACACTCTATCCAGGAATCTATCACTCCCTACCTGTATGGCCCTGGACAGTCATTTAGCCAACATGATCCTCAATTTCCTCATCTGTAAAACTGGGGTTAGCACAGCCCTACATACCTCACAATGTTATTGTAAAGATCAAATAGAAGTCAACTGTAAAGCCCAGTGTACACATAAGGGATTAACCGAGGGTGAGCCAGGAAAGGTCCCAAACCCTCAAACTTTTCAGCCACCTTCCTCTGTGTCAAACATTCCCACTATTTTTTTTTTTTGAGGGCATTGTCACTGGCCTTCATATGTGGGACCCGAACTGGGGCCGCTGGCTTCCCAAGCCAGCGCTTAACTACCATGCCACTCAGCAGGCCCAAACATTCCCACTATTAATCATGCCTTTGGAGAAAGCTTAGCTCTGGACCAAATGTAAACTGTTGGGAGCGGAACTCAATGGCCCATTCACTTATTGGCACGTTATCAAGAATTCTATTACGAAATTTGCAGGGAACCGCCCCCGCCCCCCCAGGGCTTGGCTGGAGCGGTGGATTTAAACACCCTTTTTTCCATAGAGTCTTTCAATGGACATTTTCCTCTGTGTGGTGCTTTCCTTCCCAAAAGCTCCAGATGCATTCTTCTGTAGGTTTGCACCCCTGTGAAAAGCACTGGGAGGATGTTACATTCTCCTTTGGGTTTTTTTGTTTCAGGGGGACCTCAGGCACAGAGAGGTTGAATGTCCATGACCATACAGTGACCTAACCAGGATGGAGAGCCTATCAGAGAGGCACCCAATCCTCTGCTCACCAGCCTAGGTAACTCTCCTGTTTCTCCTTTCCAAATTTCACCCCACTCCCACCCCCTAACCAGACAGAGGTGAGTGAAGTCTAGGAGGCCAGCTCCTGGCAGCAGTGTCTCAAGCACAAGCCCAGAATTCCTCATGGGAAATAGCTGTACGGGTGGCAACAGCAGCAGCAGCAAGCACTTGGCATCTGACAGGCTCTGTCAGCATCAATTGAAATTGGTGTTTTGCTTCCTAACTCCTGGAGGGCAAACATGCCTAAGATGCCAGCAGGAGGGAGAAAAGGAAGGCACGGGAGGAAACTATGGGCCATTCCCCAGTGTCAATTTGGCTCCCACACTCCAAGGTCTTCCTGAGCCACCGGCCCTCTCTCTGCAGGGCTCCCTCTGCATGAGGGAGGTGGGTGAGAAGGGGGCAGCAGTGCAAAAGCTCTGACTTTAGAGAGAGGAGGAGAGGGAGAGGGGCAGAGGGAGGAGGAGGAGGAGAGGGGGAGAGGGAGGAGAGAGGGGGAGGAGGAGAGAGTGAAGGAAGGAAGGAAGGAAGGAAGGAAGGAAGGATGGAAGGAAGGAAAGAATGAAAGGAGAGAGGGAGAGAGGGGAGGGAGGAAGGGAGGAAGAGAGGAAGCAAGGAAAAGAAACATGAAAAGAGGAAGCCCCGGAGTAGGGCCTGCGCAATGTGAAACTGGTGGGGAATTCCTCTTAGACCTGGCCCTTAGTGGCCCCTCCTTTGGTCTGTTCCCCAAGTCCTCCACAGCAGCATCCCTCTCCTCATGCCTGCTTTGGCTGTGCTTTGATTCAAGCTTGACCCAGAGGGCTTGTTAAATAGAGTCCTGGGGTCTGGAGTGGGGCCCAGAAATCATCCTTTT
Source organism: Aselliscus stoliczkanus (assembly GCA_033961575.1). Lineage (NCBI taxonomy): Eukaryota > Metazoa > Chordata > Mammalia > Chiroptera > Hipposideridae > Aselliscus > Aselliscus stoliczkanus. Next base: position 53,082,216 of record CM066737.1, on the reverse strand, counting down.
CACAGCGGATTGTGATACAGCTGAGTCAAGGTCCACAGCTGAGGAAACTCAGCACTGGAGCCCCCTACCCCCACCCCACTGCATCCTAGGAAAAGTCCCTGGTCACTGTATCATCCCCTCACAGCTCTGCCCTCTGAGAGGTGACAGGCAATCTGATAGATTTATTCAGGCGAGTGCATTAATGGGCGCTAATGACTTAATGTGCTGTCCATTCCAGATAACATGTGCAATTTACCAGGACCTTCTGGAGACTGGGCCTTAACCCAAAGGAGAATTTCTGGCACAAGCAGCTGGGGGGCTGGTGGATTTGAGTAAGGGGAAGGCCCACATCACACCAAGCATGCTGCCGGTGGCCTCTGGGACCTAGGGGTGCAGCTGGTTCTGCTGGGAGTCCTACTAGGGAAATCCAGCATGACAAGACAGGCTCCCCACACACACCTCCTCACCCCAACACTCTAAACTATTCTAGTCATTCTTTCTGCTCACCACTGTCTTCAACAGAGATAGTGGGTCAAAAGCAAGCAGGTTCTGGGATAATTCGTTCATTCAGCACTTCTCAAGTGGGGCTCTCTAGCCTATCTATAGGGTCCTTAGAGCTACATGATATAAACATGGAGCATCTTTTTGGAGTTTCCACTTATGCAAGGGTTTTAGAGCTATGAAAAACTTACACTGGAACTCAAACACCAGTGTACTATGGAGTAGAATGTGAAAATTCACATATAGTTTTGAAACAAAATGTGAAACTGAAAAAATGTGATATGTTCTGTCACTTTGGCCTTCACCTCTAGTCTCACTTTATTCTGTTTTTAGGGATTTCGTGTCTCTGTGTGTGTGTGTGTGTTTAAAGGTTGAGAGGCACTGCCAATTACCATCTGTGTTTACCTAAGTATCAATTAGTTTATGGGATTAACTAGGACTAGGACAAAAAAGGGATACATTTTGATGGGGGACAGAGATTGCATTCAGGAAACTCCCAGAGCCTGAGGGACTGTCTAGGGATGGGCACTCAAAGAGGATCAAGGAAGAAAGAGACTTATTGAGGGGAGGTGTGTGTGAGGGATGCCAAAAGGAAATCTGTTAAACAGATATGTATTAGGTAAGTGAGATCAGAAAAGGTGGGGAAGGCTGAGGAACTGGCAACACCAAAGAGGCCTGGGCTTTGTAGATGCAAATGGTGTCCCTCTGACCCCAAGCACCAGAGAAGAGCCAAGAAATGAGTGACACCATTCTGGTCACAGGGCACCACTGTAGTATAAACCCCAGTTCTGACCTGGGGACCTCCCTTCCCCTGACTGGGCACTTCCCCAGCAAGTTGCGTGTGTGGGGGGAGGGGAGCAGGAATATGGGGAGGGGAGCAGGAATATAGACAGGGAAGCTGAGAGCTAGCGGGGGACCTGAGAAACTACTAGCAAGAAGTAGGGCCTGCTCAGCAGCTGCATTTGCAGGGAGAGGACATCAGCCAGCCAAGACTTGGGAAAGAGCTGGCTGGCAGTTCGCAGCTCAGGAGCCCAGAGTTGCCCCGTACAGTGCCTCTCATGGCACACCAGGCAGGCAGGCTCAGCTAACACACATAAAGGGCCACTAAAAAGGCCTCTTAACATAATTGCCTAGGCTTTTGTATTCCTTCCTCTTAGTGGCAAATCTTTCCAAATGGCCCTTTCTTTCTCCCTTTTCCTTTGGTTTTCTCTTCCTGCCTCTCCCTTTTTCTCCACCCACTCTGTCCCAAACACCAGGGCCCTGGTTGGCCCCAGATACTTTGGGATGGGTAGGTATCTTGCTGAAAGGTGAGGTGGAGAATAAAGGGCTGGGGGCTGAAAAATGATAAAGTGGGGCTTCCACCTTAATCTTTCTGATTATGCCACCCCTCCTTCTACTATACCAGAGGGTCCTCTTGCTACCTTAGACTGCAGCACTTCAGACTCTAGCCATGGGTGACACCCTGGTCTTCACTTATTAATCTTTTCCTGTGTGCTAATGGGTAGCTGGGTTGCTGCAGAGAGGCAGGCAGCTTAGTATGTCTCTGAGAAAAGCCAGCAGCCTGTCTCCACTGTGTAATCTGAGTTGAAGGCTTGGAGTCACAGCCTTTTTGGAGACACTATAGTTGTTGTAGTCAAATTGGCATGGGTCCAAATCCTGGATTAGGACCTACTAGCTGTGCTACTTTGTAGAGATTACTTAAACGTTCAGTTTCCTCTGAGCTTTTGTTTTCCCTTACAGTAGTCATAATCACACACCTACCCTCTCAGGTTTACTGTGAAGATTAAATGTGATAATGCATGAATGCTAGCACAGTGCCTGTTCCATAATAAGTGCTCCATCAAAGTTAGCAATCATAATTATTATTACTATTAATTGTCATTACATGGTTAGAATCCAGCTTCCACTACTTACTGCAGTGTGAATCTTGGCTTCCTCCTCTGTAAAATAAGATGATGTTCCCTAGGTAAGAGGGTTGTGGTGATCATGAAATGAGTTAATCCATGTAAAGCTCTCAGGGTTGGCTGGAGGTCCTACCAGGGGAGTGGAACTAATTATATCCCCTGAGAGGAAGAGCCATCCTTTTTTTCCTAGGAGTGTTTACAGAGCGCCCAGCTTGCAGTGAGTGATGAGTCGATAAATGGTAGTCACTATTACTATTATTACTGGAAGCCAAGAGAGTCTCTGTCCATTTACCCCTGGATTCTCAGTTAGCTGTGAGTAGTTAAGTGATGATTTCAGTCCAGGATGCCATGAGGCTGGGCTGCCTTCTTCCACTCTCAGTGTGCGGGGGAGGAAAATAGTGCCACTTATTATCTTCATCTCCATGTATTGCTTTCAATAGGAAATAGACTTTGGGCTGGGAGATAGTCATTTGTGGTCCAATTGTCATGAGATTTGAAGAGATTGAACTCTTCACGGGGATGCTTCTCACTAAATTTCAGTGCAACTGGATCGATGGTCCCAGTTTTACACACAAGTGTTAATTTTGCTGCATTATGGCACAAGGTTAAGAATGTTGAAGAACCTTCTTGGTATCCTGCCTCCTGTTCTCCCTCCTCCCTCATTTCTGTTGAGCATAGAGAGTGCACAGCTTTTCAAACAAACAAACAAACAAACAAACAAACAAAACAAAAAATCCTACTTTTGTGATTCTCTGGTGAGGGGTGGGAAGTTCTCCTTTTGGACATGAAATCAGCCATATGCATACAGGCTTGAGAAGTCGTTTTGACCAAGGGCCAGAAACAATGCAAATGTTCCATCACTTCAGATTGAAATTGAGCAGAATAAGAACAAAATCAGAAGTCTTTTAGTAGATGACTAGGAGACAGGTTGGTCTTGAAAAAGAATGACAGATACCATTTACTGAGACCTTTTACATCCACTATCTCATTTAATACTCCCAATGACTCTAGGAGGTATGTTTTGCCATCATCTATATCCCACAGTTAAGGCTCAGAGAGGTTAAGTGACTTACCTTAGGTCACACCTCTAATAAGAAGCAGATTCCAAAAGCTGTACACTTAATCACTATTCTAAACTGGACAGTGCCTCACTGGTCACTCAGGAAGCCACACATGCATTTGCCCAGTGACACAGTCCCTCCCAATACTCTTTCTTCCTTCACTACTCCTTCTTTACTTGTTTACTGCACAGCAGATTGGCTGGAGCCCAAACATATGCTTCCAGAGAGCCCAGCATGCAGCAGAAGACGGCTAATCAGAATCATAAAATGCATTTAATTATTAACCCATTGAATTTTATTAAGAAATTATACAAACAAACTTGTTGGTATCTGTGTTATTAGTATTAATAAGGAACAAAGTGGGTAAGGATCAGGGGATTCAGGAGGGGATTTCCCCCCCCTACCTGACACACCATCCCAAGCAATCCAGTCAGGGACTGTCTGGCTGCAAATAGCTATTTGCACTGGGCAGCTGGTTCCCGGCTCCCTCTCCAATCCCTGGAGACAGGAGGCTGACTCTTCTTTGCTTCTCTTCACCTCTCTTGTTTGGAAGGATTGGAAATCAAGTCTGAGTCACTTCTTTGGCTAGACTTTTTCTTCCTTTTTTTGTACTAGCTCAGTATGTCTGTGGCCCCACGTGTGAGTTCGTGTGTGTGTGTGTGTGTGTTGTGCTCCTCAGAGCATCTTTCTGAGTGTGGGTCTGCCTGAGCATTTGTCAGAAAAGCTGTGTTTCTCTCCCTGTGTGTCTATGTCTACTCACCGTACATTTTTAATAACTCCATCAGCTTGTTTTCCCAGTCTAGGCTACCCCCATCCAGATGCAGGGAATTTCCATCCTTTCCTTCACAGGAGGGAGTGCCAGGAAGGAAGCAAAAAGTATGTACCGTGGATGGATGGCCAAATGTGCTAGTCAGCTACTCCACTGCTGAGCCCAGCTGCGAGGAGCCACAGAGCCCTGCACCGGGAGCTCTGTATCCTGGAAATTCCATGCTGCTTACAAGACCATCCTCTTGCCCCATGATTGCCCCTCAGTAGCCCTCCAGCCTCTTAATACTTAATTAGAACTGGAGGTGAGGACAAGATTCCAACTGGAATAGGTCCCTTTTCCCAAAAGCCCTCCTTTGAGTCCAGGCACACAGGGAAATTAAGGAGGGCTCACTTTTTACCTTAGAACTGCTGAGGCCCAAATGTGCCAATGTTAGCTATCTCTCCAAGGTGCCTCCAACACTGGGACATTCGCTGTGTGTTTGGCATCACCAGAGGCTTTTCAACTCCACTGCTTCCTTCTGTTTTTCTCTTCCCTGGCCCCAACTTTGCCCTTCCTGACCCAATGTCCAGCTTCGCAGTCCCTCTGGGTCCCCACTGAGGCTTCCCTTTGGGGGAGAGGGAGAAAGGTCTTTCTTCTTGGTCCCCAAACTGCTCCAGAGGGAGACCAAGAGCCGTTCTTGAATCTAGGCTGCTGCTACATGTTTAGTATTCATAGTGTGTCTCTAAAAAATGTCCTGCGATCATTCATCAGGCACTGTGCTGTGTGCCTTGCTACTCTCTTTCGGCGTGTGTGCGTGCGCGCGCGCGCGCACGCAGGACCCTCCCTCCATCTGCTGGTGAACGAACACACACACACACACACACACACACACACACACACACACACACACCCTTAACCTCCTTCCCTTCTCACCAAACCAATAGCATGGTCTAAGCAGACCTCTGCTAGCTGGCAGATCGCTCCCTTCCTGAGATGGGCTCCCGAGCTGGGCCTGGGCTCGAAACAGCACGCACTCTAGGGCTGGGGAGAGGCGCTGCAAGCAGGAGCCAGAGCCGAAACTCAAGGTGCGTGTGGATGTTGGAGGTGGTGACCAGGAGGGGAGCTGCAGGGAGGGCACCCCAGCAAAAGGCGAGCAAACGGGTGAGGGGGAGCTCATGGAAGCAAGGTCAGGGGCCAGGGATAGAGTCCCTAAGCGAGCGTTCCGGTTGCTGCTTATTCTCTGCAGTTCACTCCCCCCACCCTTCCCTGGTTCACTTTGGAAATTGGTTTGCCCTCTTAGCTGCCGGCAGTTCCCGGCAGAGCCCAGCCGGAACGGTCAGGTTCAAGAAGTGAGGCAGCGCCGGGCTGGGTGGCTGGGTGGCGTCTTGGGAGATTCTTTACCCAATTGTCAATTTTGTGCTTATTTTTAGTTGTGACCTGAGCCGGGAGCTGTGCCTTTAAGCCGCGTTCCCATTTGGGGAAATAGACGCCAGCACTCGAGGGTCGGGTGGCGCCGGAGAGGCCCCTCATTCTGCACTCCCTTCTTTCCCCCCTCCCTTTCCCCCTCCCCCCGCCTCTTCTCCCCTCCCCTCCTCGGCCGTCCGGCCGCCTCCCCGCCATCCGTCACCTCGCAGCCTGCCGCACTCCTGGAGCGAGAGAGCGACGAGCGAGCCTCGGCGATGGTGCCGCCCGCGGCGCAGCCATGGAGCCCGCCCGAGGAGCCCGCGCGCTCCACTGCCAGCCTGCCCGCAGCCCGCCGCCTGCGCGCCAGCTCCCCGCGTCCCGGGCCGGCTGCTGCCGCCCAGCCAACCTCTGCACGCCCCGCCGCCCGGCGCCACTGAGCCCCACGCCTGTGCGGAGCTCAGGGACACGGGCGCCCTAGTCCCGCCGCTGTCGCCGCCGCCGCTGAGCCGCCGCCGCCGCCGCGCCGCGCCGCGGAAGAGGAGGAGGAGGAAGAGGAGGCGGAGGAGGAAGGTAAGAAGAGCGCTGCCTTCAGGGGGGCGCGCCCGCAGTCTCAACCCGGCCAGGGGTGGGTCGCGGCGGCAACCTGCGGCCCCAGCCGGCTCGGGGGCGACCGGCACTTGGGCGCCTCTGGGAGCCGGGGCCAGGGCAGGGGTCGCGGAACGTCTGGCCGCCCGGAGTTTGGGGGGCTGAGGGCAGCAGCCAGGTGCGTGCCCATGCCCCAGTGAATCGCCTGCTTGGCGGGCTCGCCTTGGCCGCCGGGGTTGCAGGGTGAGATGTCGAGCGCAGGGGAGTGCCGCGTTCATTATGGAGCCTTTGTGTGCGCGCCGGGGCCGTGGGCACAGTTGGGAGAGCTGGCGAGACGTGGGGCCTGGCTCCTGGGAGGTGGCCACTTAGCCGGGGTGCCCCGAGAAGCCCGAGCGCCAGGGCTGCCAGAAACAGCTGTCTGAAGCATGTGCGTGGTTCCCGGGGCCATATTCACACGGGGACACAGACTCACAGCCGCACCGTATACCGGGCGCTCAGCTACACAGTCACCCCCATCCAAAGACGAAACACACACACACACACACACACACACACACACACACACACAGAGAGAGAGAGAGAGAGAGAGAGAGAGAGAGAGCGCACTACACTTGCCCCTTCCCACCAGGATACTAATAAAGCAGTCACTCAAACACATACAGCTACAGCCCCACGCAACCCGTCCCCAGCGCCGCTAAAACACTCTCTCCCCCCTCTACTCCGCAGCCTGGTGCTTTGGACAGTGTGTATGTGAGTGCGTGTGTGTTGTCCAGTAGTGTCCCTTAGAAACTACATGACAACTGCACATTACTGCAGATCCAATACCTGCTGCCCCCAACCCACACAAATACACAACCGACCCTGAACCTAAGGTACCGTAGATACCTCCGCCAGGGCCCTTATGAAGTCCATTCTGGTAAAAAGCGTTTCCAACTATTGTAGTCGTGTCTGTCTATACCCGGGCTGCTGGACCTCCCTGGCACACACACACCTATATACACACACACTGAAACCACTGCAGGGGCAAATGCTTGACACCTTCCCCCAGAAGCAGCTGCCACCAGAGAGCCCTTGATTACAGTGCACGCTGAATTCTGCCAGACCTGCCCCCTCCCCTTGGCATCTTCATCAGCTGCAGAGTCCTGGAGTCCTCTGGGGTGGTCTCAGCATCTTGCAGCTCTTAGGGAGGGTGGAGTAGTCTCTGGACTCCTGCCCATTGGAGAAATTGCTGTAAGACCAAGTCTCCCTTGGGGGCGCCCTTCTGGGGTGGAAGGTGGGGGACTCTGCTGACTCAGAGAGAAGCTCCGAGTGAGTTTTCCCCGCTGAAATACTGGGGTAAAAGGCGCACATTTTGGCCAGGACGGCCTGGTGATGTTGCAATTCAGCCCCCCCCCCCTCCCGGGGCCCTCATCTGGGAGACCCTGCTTCTCCCTCCCCTTCCCTGCTGGTCAGGCTCACTGCAGGAGAAGCCCGGGGAACCCAGCTCCCAGCTTCCTGGTTGCTGAGAGGCTTCCCAGGAAGCCTTTGCTATTTCCACTGAGCTAAAGGCTCTCTCAGCTTTCCCCTGGGAGACCTCAACAAGACTTGGCCATGCCTGAGCAGACATGCCAGCTTCTACCTAATTTTGTGGCTTATTTTTTTCATGTGAGAGAAGCAATTCAACCTCAGCAGTTTGGCATGAGGGTACCCCTGAGGTGAATAAGCCCAGGTTGTGTGTGTGGAGGGAGAAGCAAGATTGGGGGGGGGGGGGCTAGTGCGTTTGGCTGGTTTAAGTAGAGACCGGGAGTCTGACTGTAGCCCTTGGTAAAGTCGTGACGGAGATGGCTTCGACGTCAGAGCCCCTTTCCCGCACCCCTCCCGTTGGCTGCTCTCGGAGCCTCCGGTCCCCTCCCCCGCGCACTTAGACTGTTGAGGCGGGGCTTTGCTCCCTGCGCGGTCATAACTGATGGCAGAATCCTAACCTAGCCAGTGTTAATAGCTGGCAATTGTTGACTACCTTCACCTCTCAGGCAACATTTGAATTTTTAAGGGAGGCAGAGGAATGGCTCTGTTGGTGGGGCTTTCAGGCACCTGTGGCAGGATCCTGGCAGGAACCTTTGTGGCATTGTCTACTGTCTATGTCTGGCCCCAAGTTAAGTGTGATGTGTGTGGAAGTCGGGATGTGAGAAGGTGGGATGTAATTATGGAGGGCTTTGAGTCACACAGAGAAAAGGTTTAAGTTGAGTGAGAGGCAATTGGGATCCACTGCAGGATTCTGCGAAGGGAGGGGATATGATCCATGCAGGAGAGAAACACTTTTTCTGCATGTGGAGAGATCCTCTACTCTTTCTCCCACTGACACCCACCACCACAGTTGCCTTGCAAGTGTGGGCTAATGGCCACCAGAGAGAGGAGGCTGGCCAGGATATGGTGGTGGGTGCCCCAGGCTCCTGGAGCATCTTCCAGACCCAAACTGGCAGGGCTCGTGGCCTGAAGCCAGCAAGTGCCCCCATAAACACAAGCTAGTGATGCTGTTAGTGTTGTGGCTTTTAGACTATACAATGGGGCTGCTGCCTCTCTGGGTAAGGGAGCTGGGAACTCCTATTTTGAATGAGTCAAAGGACCTCTCCCTTTGGGGAGTGGCAAAGTGCCAGGGTCTTGGAAAGTAAGCTGTGCAGCCTGGTTGGGGGATTTTGCCACCAACACGGTCCTTTGGGGTCAATAACAGGTTGAAAAAGTGCAACAGGAAAGCCTGGGATTGCTGATAACAGCAGCAAGCTGGGCAAGTGGTGGGGTGGGTGGGAGGCAGCTGCAGTCCTGGGGTGTGGGAGTGAGTACAGGGGGCTCGGGAGGAGAGGCATTTGTCTGGCACACCCCACTGCAGTAGTGTGCACTTCAGCCCTTGAAGGCAGCACTGGTGGATGCGGGACAACAGAAGCACTCTGTACCCACCCATCACCATGCTGCAGAAATGATTGGGCTCCAAGGGCCAGCACCAGACAATAGAAGAAGGAAGGATCCTTTTTCTGTTGGAGCCTCCAGGCTAGCTGAAGCCATAAAACACGCATGCGCGCGTGCAAATCACATGCGTACACACAAATTACATACACTACCTACACACACATACACATGCACCTAGAGCAACTTGTCGGAAGTGCGGTGTATACAGACAAGCTTGGCTCCTGGAGGCTCATGCCTTCACAGAGGTCCTAGCAAACACTTCTAGGGGGGCTGGGACAGGTCCCTGGGAGGAAGACATGCCCAAGTTAGCTTCAGCTGTAGGCCGGCCTTAAATCTATTGGCATTCACAACAGAAAACTGTTCTGGCTCTTCTCTCAAGGACTTCTATTTTTCTTCATACCTTAAATTCAGAAAGAAAAACACTATCTTACATTATCAGCAGCCAAAATGAAGCAGCCAAGTCTCAAAATTTGCTGGACCTCGCAGCTCTGCTGAGAAATCCAAGGGCTAGGGGCAGAGCAGGGAGGAGAAGGAGCAAGGGGAGGGAAGCTAGGCATCTTTCCTCCTTTTCAGTCCCCACTCAGCTGAGCTGGTAAGGAGAGGGCAGGGACCTTAGGGTTCTGTATGATTTCCCACCATTGATAGGCTGTGTCCCCTCTTCTGAGGGCACCATCCTTCAATGGTGGTGCACTAGTGCCTACTCCCCTGGGCATTCAGTAAATGAGCTGAGAAATCAGAGTATATGTATGACTGGGGGCAGGGAGGGGGAGGGCTGCCTGCCTGTTACATACAGGAGCCAGTGTGCCTGTTTGTTGTTAATGAACATGGGATAAACAGCTTTCTCCGTATGCATGACTTTCCTGAGCCCCGAATTCACTTGGCATTAGCTACACTGCTAGCCACCCCAAGATTTTTGAAGAGCTCTCTGCCTCGTTGGACTGTTTGGATCCCCTTCCACTCCAGTGACCCTCATTTTTTCTTTGTTTTTCTACCCCTCAAATCTGGGTATTCTCTGGCCCCTCTTGCTTTCCACTTCTTCTGTTGGCAAGGACATGAAGCCCTGTCATGGCTTCCCCTCTCACCCCTCTATTGGCTATTCCCACTTCTCTAACGCAAACTTATCTCCTTTCCTATACGAGTATTTCAGTCCTATATTTTCAGCTATTTGCTGACCATTTCCCATTGGATAATCTGCCATCATGTCAGACTCAGCACTCACAAACTCTTCTCATTATTTCTCAAAGACCTCTCTGTTACATAAGGCTTCTAGTCTCCCAGACTAGAAACTTCAGAACCATCTCTGACTCTGTCCTGGTCCACCCTGCCCCCTGCTACCAACTCATATCTACACTGCACTAGTCTCTTTTTTCCAGTTCACAATACACACACCTGCCAGATTAATATTCCTAAATATCCTTTATTCACGATACTCCTGATGATCAACATATTTGAGAGGTGATACCTAATTGCCTGTGGAATAAATTTCAGTCTTGTTAGCCTGGCATTCAAGGCTCTCCTTGAGTGAGCCTAACTCTATGTATTCTTCTAACTTCATTTCCTACTCTTTGTCCACATCATGGATTCTCAAAGTTTAAAGTGTCTCAAAATCAGTTGGGGGAACTTGTTCAAATGCAGATTCCTGGGTCCCTCTGCCTGAGCTTCTGCTTCAGTAGGTTTGAGAGCCAGAGTTAAGAAATATACATTTTACCAAGTTCCCTAAGTGGCGCTGATAGACTTGGTATACTTGAGAAACAAACACAGCCCTATGTGGACCCTCTACTCCAGCCAAATTTCTTTCCTCAGAGTCTCCTAAACATGTCTTTTCTACGTTTTTTTGCATCTGCTTATGCCATTCCACTCACCAGGAATGCTCTCTCCTCTCCGGCTATGCCCCTCTCCTGTCTAATAACATATACCTGTCCTTCAACCTTACATTCAAATTAATCTCCTCTGTGAAGTCTATTCTGATCATCCTAGACTGAAATGATCTCTCTCCCTCCTCTGAACTCCTCCTGCACTTACTTTCTCTAAAATACATTTGTCAAGTACATTGCTGATACACCCCATTATTATTGCTTGAATCATTAATCTTCACATACAAATATAGCTTCTCATATGTGTATGCCTTATCTACATTATAAGTCCAATGAGGAAGAACCTGGTGTTTTTCATCTCTATTTCATCCTCATAACACACAGTACCTTACACATAGTAGGTGTTCAGTAAGCATTTTTGGGGGTTAGAATGAATATTTGTTGCTCATGTTAGATAGGGATCTTGTCACATCTCCCCCATCACATCAGTTCAGTAAACATTCATTGAGTACCTATTATGTGCAAGGTGCTGTGCTAGTTATTAGAGGAGAAGATATTAACATAAAGGAGGCCCTTGTCTTCCTCAGTCTCATCTCAGTCATCTTTGTATTTACAGTGCCTACTGCATATAAGAGGTCCTCAATAGATAGTTGCTGAGTAAATAAATGAATTAATGAGTAAGTGGAGGGATGAAGTTCTGACAGGAATCACTTGAGCAAGTACATAGGACAGCTGTGTCATAGAGAAATGAGGTAGGGGTAGAAGATAAAGCAGGAATGTACACTGGGGTACAATGGATAACTATTGTTTTTGTTCTTAATTATGAACATTTCTACATAAATACAGAAAACAATGTAATAACCCCATATACCCATTATCCTAAACATTAAGAAATTATTAGGGCTTTGCCATATTTACTTCATTTATTGTTTTTCTTTGCTGAAGTATTTTATTTTATTTTTTTATTTTTATTTTTATTTTATTTTTTTTCAAGATTTTATTGGGGAATTGGAGGAGGATAACAGTGTTGGAGAATCGGGGCAGGGGAACAGCCAAGTTGTTGCCCTTCAATCATAGTTGTGGAGAGCTTAGCAAGCTCAGCTCCAAGTCCAGTCACGCTGCTCAGCTCAAGGTGCTGTGTTCAATTAGTTGCGGCGGGTGGGCGTAGCCACCATCCCATGCGGGAGTCGAACCAGCAGACTCCTTGTTAAGAGCATAAGCTCTACCCACTGAGCCACCCGGGTGGCAGCTCAGCTCAAGGTGCCAGAGTTCAATCTTTAGTTGTGGGCAGGCGTAGCCCACCATCTCAAACAGGCAACCTTGTTGTTAGGAGCACATGCTCTCACCAGCTGAGCCATCCTGCCACCTGTTGGCAGCTCAGCAGCAGCTCAGCTCGGGTGCAGCTCACTGGCCCATGTGGGAATCAATGCAGCAACCCCTGTTGCTTATTGGGCAATCTCTTTCTTTTTTTTTTTTTTTTTGAGGGCAGTGTCACTGGCCCTCACATGTGGGGCCGAACCTGGGCTGCTGGCTTCTCAAGCCAGCGCTTAACCACCGTGCCACTCAGCCGGCCCGTCTTGAGCAATCTCTTAACCAAGCTCTTAACCAACTGAACCACTCAGCCGGCCTTTTTTTTTTTTTTTGAGGGCAGTGTCATTGGTCCTCACATGTGGGACCCGAACCTGGGTTGCTGGCTTCCCAACCCAGCACTTAACCACCGTACCAATCGGCCGGCCCTCAGCCGGCCTTTTGCTGAAGTATTTTAAAATAAATTTTAGGGCTGGCTGAGTGGCGCGGTGGTTAAGTGCTGGCTTGGGAAGCCAGTGGCCCCAGTTCGGTCCCACATGTGGGGACCAGTGACACTGCCCTCAAAAAAATAAATAGATAAATAAAAATAAAATAAATTGTAAATATCAATCTTGTCATTTCACCTGTAATAGTTCTCTATGCATGTTTTTAAAAGTGGGCATTTTCTTATACAGTCAGGGTACCATTAATAAATCTAACAAACTTAACAATATTGCTTTTATATTGTCCATTACTCAGTCCATAATCAAATGCCCTCGATTGTCTCAAAACACGTTTTACAGTTGTCTTATTAGAATCAAGATCCAAAGTAGATCCACACATTACATTTGGTTGTTGTGTCTCTCTCTTAAGACCCTTAGAACCGTCTCCTCCTCTCTTTGACTTTTGAGAGAATGCAGGTTAGTTGTTCTTTGCACTTTCCCACATTCTGGTCTGTCTGCTTCCTCTTGTCATTTAGCTTGTTTCACTATCCCCTGTATCTCTTGTGAGTGGAAGTTAGCTTTAGGCCTGATTCGATTCAGGTTTATTTTTCTTTTTTTCTCTACCCCCTCTTTAGCAGGTTGATTAAAGGGGGCCATCCTAGGGCCGGCCAAGTGGCGCGGTGGTTAAGCACTGGCTTGGGAAGCCAGCAGCCCCGGTTCAAGTCCCACATATGAGAGCCAGTGACACTGCCCTCAAAAAACAAAAACAACAACAAAAAAACATAAATAAAAAGGGGGCCATCCTGGAGGCATGAAGACCATCTAGAAGGTTGTTACAATAGCTGGATGTGGATAGAAAGGAGGAGATGGATGGATGGATTTTGGAGGTAGAAGAAACCTGATTTACCTATTAATTGGATGAGTGGGATGAGGAAGGAAGAAGAATCAAAGATGATTCTGAGGCTTTGAGCTTGCATGATGGGGAGAGTAATAATAACATCATATGTGAAGGATGGGTTTCTAATGAGAGCAGCAGGAATCATGGTTAGATTAAAAGAGGAACTTTCTCACATTTGTAAGCCATTTACTCAATTTTTCCAGATAACACTACCTGTCCCAGAAAATTTTTGATGAATGGTGTAGCTAGAAATTTGGGCCCTCCAGAAAAAATTCCAAAATGGTGTCATTTTTTGTTAACTGCCAAATAATTAAATATCCTGTCCTAGAACCTTGGGAGGAGGCCCTGTACACCAATGTACAGAGAGAAGGTAGTGCTGATATCACCCTTGCAGATCAGCCAACTGTCCCATATCATCATGGATATCAGAGTCACCAGTCTGGGGTGAAGGACTGAAGGATGCCAGAGTTTGGGATTTCTGTAGACACAGCCAATGAGTGTAGCTCAAGACCCAAATCCTTCTTTATGGTTCCCTGAGGTCTCCATCCCACACCCGCTTCTCTGTCCAATATGGAGACTACAGCTTCTTAGGTCCTCAGTGGAGCATGGCAACAATGACCCTGTCAAGGTTAAAGATTGTCTAGTAGCCCTTGTATATTCACTGGGCTCTGAGAAAGCCCCAAGATTATTTACTTGCCTCCATAAGAACTTGCTTCAGCTGTTGAATCAGGTCAGGTTGAACTACTCTCAGTTCCATCCTATGTATCCTCATTAATAAAACCTTCTCTTCCTGTACCTTCCCCCAGCTCATCTTTCTTCCTGCTTTTTCTTCTGTTCCTCCCTTCTGCTCTATCTCTTCCATCATACGTTTATTCTCTGAGTTAATCAAACACTGGCCCCGCCCCTGCAGCCCATTGTGTCTAAGAATGATCACTTAAGCAGTATTATTGATTGCTCAGAAAGCCTTAGGAGGTGGGAGTGTATTGAAAACTAGAGATTCTACAGCTGATTGGCTGGGTAGGTCTCTCTGGGCAGCCTCAGCTCCCCAATGGCCAATAACATCTTTTGAGAAAGGGAGGTAATGGACAGAGAAGATCCTCAGGGGGCCTTCATTCACCTCATTCTTCCTTCATCTTGGAGTTAAGGGAACAGGAATCTATTGAGCACTCCTGAGGCTAACCCAGTACCAATGTTAAGGTGAGAAGGGGAGAGCAAAGGGCCTGCTCTTTAGAAATTCATATTTTAGCAGAAAAAAATACTTATTCATATGAGGCAACTAAGAGTAATACAAGTTGGGAAACAATTACATACTACATTATATACGCAAAACAGCAAGCAACGTAGGGTTCAGGGCACAGAGAGAGCCAGCAGCATGGGCTGGAATGGAGGGAGAAGGCTTCCCAGAAGAGGTTAAACATGAGTTAGATTTTGAATAATGTGTGAGCTTGAGATTGTTGACTAGAAAAGGAACAGGCTTCTGAGAAGGAGGCATAGTTAAGGAAAAGGCTGGAGACAGGGATGGTCATGGCATGATTGAGCAAGAGTGAGAAGGAGGTCTGACTAGAGGAGGGGGGTGTTGTGGAGGTGCAGTGGGGAAAAGTGACTTACTGGGTAAGGGGTATCTGTGTTTGGAGGGCCTTTGATGTCAGCATGAGGAGTTTGGACTTGGGGACACATTGGAGGACTGCTGGACAATTAGCACAAAGTGTCTTAGGATGGTTAGCCACACGATGTGAAGCAGACTTGATCCAAATAAGGAGGGATTGAGACCAGTTTATAAAATACTATAGCAATCCAAGTGAGAGGTAATTGAGGTGGTGGCAGTGGGCATAGAGAAGAGGGTCAGATCCAAAAGCACTTAAGGCATTGGCCTGGCTGTTAAATCACCAAGTAGATTCTCTTGACTTGTTTTTGCCTCACCCCCTCCCTCCTCTTAGTCTCAATATTTACACATTCTTTGTCCCCTGCTCTCAAAGCCTCCATGTGGCAGAATTTCACTGTTGCTAGGACAATGGGTTAATTAGTTAACCAGAACAAGTGGAGTAGATTCACACCAGGGTCTTCAATGCCTTCTCTGCTAAGTCCTGAGGGAGTGAACAATGGGGAATCTGGCTGCAGAACCCAGCTGAGATGACAGCTGAGCTGGAGTGCTGAGTACTACACCCCCAACAAGGAGGCTGGAGGCACGGGCTGTCTGTTTCAAGCTTTCAAGACCTGAGAGCTGCTGAGAACAAGGAGCACCTTTCAACTTCCCTGGTAGAATCCGTTCTAAAACTCTTCTCAGCACTTGGGATTGTCCCAGTGGAGGTCACACCTGTGCCAGGGCATTGCCAGAGCTACCACAGCACTTGAATGCCAGCTGGAACCCTGTTGTTACATCTGGTATGAGAGAAATAAGTGAGGTGTCCACAGGTGGGTGGGAGAGAGATAGGAGAGGCCTCTGCCTGCTCATTTGCTTTCCCCACCAGCTCTCCACTCCCTGCCCAGCCCCCTGAATTTCGGCCCTGGGCGGAAGCCTGGGCTAAGAGCCTCATTCCTGGGTTGGAGGGGAATGGAGAACTGCAGCTTAAAGGATATTTGTGAGCTTTCTAGCCCCCTTCCTCTTAATGAGTCTTCTTGTGGGAGGGAATGATGCCTTCCAAAGATGAATGAGTGGAGAGTAAGCCTTCCCAGGCTGTGGGCTTCTAACCACTAAGGGAGCTCAGCTCTGGAGGCAGGACCACCCAAACAAGCCTCTCTTTCCTTGTCATCCAAAGCTACTGGGAAAACAAGAACAGATGGCTAGACTGGTGGATGAACACACGTGTGTATGCACATGCACCCACACGCGCGTGCGCACACACACACACACACACACACTGCATAGTCTGACCCCAGTGGCTCCAGCATTTCGCTGCTGAAGAATTCTGTTCTGATTTACGATCAGTTTTCTGTTGCTGGTTTGAAGTAGGGGTGATGGTTCGAAGGAGACTGGCTTAGAAATGGACAGGTGTCCAAAGTGGAAGGTGCCTATGGATGTGGTGGACTGGGAAGAGGGATTGCAAGACACTGACTGTGGTACTTGTCCTATTTACGACCCTTGGCATGGAAAAGCCCATTGAAAGTGGAAAGAAGAGAGCATGGTGGCGACAACTGGCTTAGGAATCAACCAGGTAAGTGTCAAGACCTCTCAATTTGGAAATCCTGCTGCAATCTGCTCTTGCTGCTTCTCTCCCAAGCTTTGTCTTGCAGCTATACATTTTTCCCTTCAGTAATTGTTCTCTTTATCTTCCCACTTCTAACCCACACCCAAGCAATTCAGTTACAGATGCTTTTCCAGTTGACACAGGGTAAACTGAGGTACCCAGATTAATTTTGAATGGGACTTGCCTGCGATCCTATGTCAAGATAGCCAGGAGTCTGGACCTGCTGCTGTGGGATGGGACTCACTCACAGGGCTGGCGAGGGTGCGAGGGTGCTGTGTGTCGTACTGCTCCCCTTGCCACCATCAGTGAAAATGCAGATTTGATTAACAAAGTGAGTGTTGTTTCATATTCATCTTGTCACCTACAGTCAAGCTGTAATCTTTATAATATGTAGGGAAATCACTCACTGACAGAGAAAAAGGAGGGCTTTTTTTTAAACAGACCCACCAGCCTGCTGTTGCCACACAGTTTAGAGTCTGTCACCTGCAAAGTCCAAATCAGAATTGGCTGTTAGATTTGCTACTTTCCTTTTTTTCTTTTTTTCTTACTCCCTCTCTAGAGGTTGCCACATGCAGTCCAAATACAGCTTGCCCTGCTTTGGAATTCTGGGTGATTGCTGGAAATGATAACACCTGGCCTTTAACCTGAACTCCACTTCCATTTCATTATTCCTTTTAAAGACATTTTCTCTTTGAAGTTTACCATCACTTTAAATTCACCACAACTAAAACCAAACTCAGGATCTCCTCTCCAACCTTACCCTCCACACTGATCCCCAGGCCTGAGCCCTTCCTTGAATCTCTGTCTCTATTAGTGACACCATCACTCTTTCAATAGCTGAGCCTTGGAATCAGTCATCCGCTCCATCAGTCACCACTTTGTCGTGGCAGTTCATCTTTCACAAGTGCCTCATGAGTCCATGCCTTCTTGGCCATCCCCTCTGCTACCATCATAACCCACGCTCTCCTTACCTCACACCCAGATTACTGCAGCAGCCTCCTGACTGGTCTCTCTGCATGCTGCCTCCCCCTCCCAGCCAAGTGATCCTTCAACACTGCTGCCAAAAGAATTTTCTTAAAACATCTTTCATCATGTCACTTCCCTACTCAAGAGCCTATAATAGCTCCCTTTTGCTTACGATATTAAATAGAAACTCCTCTCCCTGGTCTCCAAGACCTGACTTCCACAACAGCTGAGCCTCTCTGACCTATTTCTTCCTGACCCGTAACCTCCACTAGTCGCCTTTTTCTTCCTGCCCTGCTGTACCCCACTCAGAGTTTCCTCCAATCTCTGTGTACTCATCTTCCTGCTGTTCCCCAGCTTGCAGCAGCCCCCTTTTCTCCACCTCAGCAAATCCTTCCATCACACTCTCTAACAAGCTCAAGTCCAGCCTCTGCTGTGAAGCCTTTCCTCATCATTGTAGCCCTCATTGGCTGCCTTTTTTTTTTCTGAGGGCAGTGTCACTGACCCTTATATGTGGGACCCGAACTGGGGCCGCTGGCTTCCTAAACCAACGCTTAACCACTGCGCCACTCGGGTGGCCCATCCTGTTTTTAATTATAAATTTTTCCCTGATTATGAAAGTAATACCTATATACAGTAGATGACTTTCAGAATACAGAAAAATTGAGAACAATAAAATAGGTGCCCACAATCCTTCCTCTTCCGTTTTGGAATTCAGACAGTTTTTCCACCATAATTTGGCACTGGATTGCACTCTCATACTGCCTTGACTTCCTGTGTGTTCATCTTTTTCCTCAGTGAAGGAGTGAGTTCTTCAGGGGCCTCTTTAATCCATGTGTGGTGCAGGACAGTGCTGGACACATAGACACATTGTAAGGGTTCAACAAACTCTTGTTAGAAGATAGACAGGAGATGAGCCACACATCATCCATCTGTACCTATTGCCATGGGGAGAGGGGTGCATGCCTGGGCAGCCAGCCATGGCTCTGTTACTTTCTCATTCAGGTGAGGAATTCACCAGGAGAGAGGGGAATGCACATTAAAAGAGAGCTGAGGGTTCAGGGTTCATAATGCCCTTGAACTCTGTTGCCTCTGATGACACAACCCCCTTGTGCAGTGCTGATTTTGCCCCCTCAGGAAGCCTCTTGCTTTGAGGTGAGAGGTTTTATTCACCCTGGTGTCCAGAATGAGCTTTTCCTTTTTTTTTTTTTAGAGGGCAGTGTCACTGGCCCTCATATGTGGGATCCGAACCCTGGCCACTGGCGTCCCAAGCCAGCTCTTAACCACCATGCCACTCGGCCGGCCCATGAATGAGCTTTTCTTAATGTGTTGGCATTTACTTGCAAGAATCAATAATTGCCCCCGTTTGCCCATCATTTCAAATTGAAATCTCTCATCCTGGCCTTTAAAAACCATGTGCCAGTTCACTTTCCTTCCCTTTCACATCTCACAAGGGATCTCTCATGTTTTCCCTAATTAACCCCATCACTTGAGCCAAGCCATCCTGTGTGCCATACATACCCTCAAAAATGAACGTCCCTACTGTTAGGGTGCCAGATGGAAAGGTATTTGCTACCTACCATCCTCCCACCTTAGCCCCAGGCCCTGCACAGCTTCGATCCCATTGAGTCCTGGTCCAGTTTCTCTCCACCACTGAGGTTCATGACTCCGTCAACATATGTTGCCATTGACCTCAGACTCTGTGTAACCTTCTTGGTCTTTGTGTAGTCATTTTGTATTAAAATATTAATATTTGCTTCCAATTATATTATATGATTTGCTTCCAATTATATTATATATTATATGAAAGTGTTCCCCAGCTAGTTCCCATCTGGGTTCTGTGAACAGCATTAGGCAGTGTGTACTCTCAAGCCGGCCTTACCACTTAATGTATTTCATGATTTCAGAAACACAATCTTAAAAACATTCTTAAAACAAATGTTTCTTACAATTCATGGTGCATTGTAGTTTAGTTTGTGACATTTTTTTTTCCAGAGAAACCTAAGAAAATGTGGCCTCTTAGAACATCTAGAGTCAGTGAAATACAGAACTAAGTTGTTTAACCTCTCTGAGGCCCAGCCATTTACCTGCAAAATACTTGCATTGAGGGGTGTTATCATGAGGATTCAAAGATAGTATTTATATAGCACTTAGCATAGGGTCAGGCACTTTGGTGGATGCTCAATAAATGTAAGCCATTGTAATTCCCCAACTTTATAAACTATAAACCCCTCAAGGGCAGGGACATGTTTTTTTTTTTTTTCCTTTCTAGCAGATGATATGATATGAAGGGTGGGGAAAAAGTTCTGATTCCAAAAATATCTCCTTTACTAGACTGCCAAACAGCTGAAATTTCACATTAATCACTCCTTTGAGTTAAGGCATTATCTCCTGAAGACCTCTGTTAAAATGCAAATATGTCACTTGGGAAGGTAACACATTAATTCATTAGCATTCATGATCCCATTAGTGCAGATTACTTTGTCAGATTAACTAGCTGGGGCCAAGAAAACTCTGAGAGCCCTAGTAAGGGGGCTAGTAAGATACATGACTTAAGGTGGGAATGGAGGAGTGAGGGGGTCAGGCAGTCTGGGGCTTAGGGCCACCTCCCACTGCTCTCACATTTTGGGGTTTGTTTGTTGGCAACATTGTGACTCTGGTCTGTGATAAACTATGAAGGATCTCAGTGACAGAGAAAAACACATGAGTGGGAGGAAATGTTAAGTTAGGAAGAAGGTTGGTCCTTAAAGATCATCCAGTTTAATCTCAAATTTTTAATTCTCATCAACAGGGCACTCACTGCCTCCTAAGGTAGCCTATTCCGTTGTTGAACAAGTCTAATTAGAACATTTTTTGGTAATTGAGCTGAAAGCAGTCTTTCAGTAACTTCCCTTCTTTGTTGGCAGCTCCTTTAAAATACAGTCATGGGCTACTTAACCACAGGGATATGTTCTGAGAAATTCATTGTGAAACGATTTTGTCATTGTGCGAACGGCATTGTATGTACTTAACACCAACCTAGATGGTCTAGCCTACTACACACCTAGGCTGTATGGCATAGCCTATTGCTCCTAGGCCACAAGCCTGTACAACGTGTTACTGTAAAAAACAACATGAAATTAAATCAAGCACAAGAGAATGAAAATCAAGCACAATCAGAAGACACAGTAAACACGAGATGTACGAGGCTGCTGCCAGCATTAGACAACATACTGTTTTCCAGCAAACATTTTTTTTGTAGCTAGAAAGAGTACTCTCTAATAATAGGGGCCAGCCGAGTGGCACGTTGGTTGAGAGTTGGCTTGGGACGCCAGCTCTGAGCAGTAGGGCCCTGGTTTGGATCCCACATGAGGGCCAGTGATGCTGCGCCCTTTACAGCTAAGATGGTGAACAACAGCTTGACCTTGAGCTGGGTTGCCGCAAGTCACCAACCAAGGCATGGGCTGCAATGCGGTGGGTCAGCAGCGGGCATGAGCTTTGGTGAGCTGCTGTGAGGCGCCGTGAGTGGCTGTCCAATGGCCGGCGAGCAACTGCTTCACCCGAGAAGAGCGCAATTATGATACCTACATGGGCCAGTGAAGCAGCGTCCTCCACAACTAGACTGAAGAACAAAAAAGACAGCAACTTGTCTGTTCCCCTTCCCCGATTCCCCAACGCTGTTCCCCTCCCCCAATTCCCCAATAAAAAACTTTAAAAAATAATAAAAAATCTAGTATAGTAATTATATAAACCAGTAACATAGTAGTTTATTATCATTATCAAATATTGTGTACCATATATAATTGTAGTTGCTATACTTTTATACGACTTTTAACACCATAGGTTTGTTTATACCACAAAGATGTGGGTAATGTGTTATGCTATGATATTATGATGGCTACAACATCACTAGATGACAGGAAATTTTCAGCTGCATTATGATCTTATGGGGCCACTGTTATATAACACCACCCATCATTGACAGAAACGTTGTTATGCGACCCATGACTGTATCTGAGTATAGCTATCACATTCAATTCCTCAAATCTGTCTTGTCTTTTTATTTTTACGTTATTTTACATTTTTGGCTAAATCTACCCAATTTGTTCAATGATTCCTTTTGTGGTGTGATTCCACAGCTGAGCTTCTTAACTTGGAGATCCATGACCTTCCTGGAATTGTATGTAAAATGTTAGCTAAATGTACCTCTGTGTCTTCCCCCAGGAGTCAGAGATTTCAGCAGTGGTCCAGGACCTTGAAGAGGCTTTGGACTATTGACGTTATAGCATCTTAGTCTGTTTCCTTTGGCAGCACTCCAATTTATGAAGATGCCTCTTAGGGGTCCTGCTCAGAACTGAACACAGTCTTCCTAGAGTGCTCTAACCAGTTCAGAGTACAGTAGACACAGTGCTTTTATGAACAGCTTGGTATTTCACAATTCTCAGTTTTGGAGAGCTCTCAGTTTAATGGATAGATGAAAACATCTTGTTCTCAGGTAACCAACCTTCACCAAAACTAAGTCACCTTTTTCCAAAGAGCAGTTTGCTGCCTCCCGCCCATTACACCACTTGTAAAGCATCTCAGTTCTTTCAGCGGGAGCTAGTAGAGGCCCTTTGTGGGGTCTTGTCTGGCCAGGCCACTTAGAAGGCTAGCAGAGCAGCAATGTTACTGGGCACAGCCCTTTAGTTCTCTCCAGTGCCCCCGTTTTCCAAATTCTGTGCACTGTAAAGAAATGCTTGGTCCATACATATATATGAGAAAACCCAGAGAGAACTGGGACTCACAGCTAGCCCTTCTTGAGGCAGCAGGCCCAGGGGGTTTTAGAGGATGGAATCTGAGGGACTGGTGGTATTAGCGGAGAACAAGGTCACAAATGTTAAATGCTTTAGGAAGGACCAGATCCTCAACATGATTATGCCAACATGAGACATAGATACTTCTTCAGGAGATATGCTCTCCTCTCTTCACTCCATACTAGTCACTCAGACACAGCACAAAAAGACTAAATATTAAAGGTACTTGGCTCTGTATGGGAAAGGAGAAGGCCAACTGGTAAATAACAATCACCTATAATGTGTAACATCAGACAACATTACCACCAGTGTCCTGTGGTCAAAAATATCTCCCTTATAGCTTGGTGGTTAATCCAGTCTAACCAACACTGCCTCCACTAAATGCACAGGTACCTACTTTCCCACCATCACAGTCACTCTTTTAGGTGTATGTATATTGTGAAAATGCAACTATGGTATCTGAAAAGGGAAATATGTCAAATAAAATACTACTCCTATAAGCTGCTCTACAAAAAGGAAAAAAAAAGGATTGTGTGGCCCAATAAGTTTGAGGAATGCTATAACCTCCTCTTAGATCCTCACAATGCACATTAGCATATTAAAGGCTCTGAGAAGTGCTACAGTAGAGAAACCTGCTAACATTTTTTAAGGTTTCCAATGTGTATTTGACCACAGATCACCATCCTTCTCTTTTCCCCCTTAAATACAGTCTATTGACATCCTCATAACAGCTTTGGAGAACTCAACTTTCAGCCATGACCCACTGTTGCATACCTAGGTGCACAAATGACTCGATTCACCCCAAATTCTGCAGAAATGAGACAGTTATGGGTGAATTTTGTTGTGGGGAGGCTGTACTAGACTCTTGGGACAGGAGTCTGGGACAGAGGACCTCATATTGGGGAGGAAAAGAAGACAGGGCTGCTGAGGGGATGCTGGAGACCAGCTTCCCCCCACCTCACAGTTTTTTCACTGACCAGCCCTGCTAGATGCCACCTGAGCCAACAGTGAGCAAAGTGGAGCAGCTTTGGCTGGGCCAAGACCCTGCAGTGCCATTTGTGGTCATTGGCTTCTCACCTGGGGCTTTCCACTTGCATTCCCTGCCTGCCGCTCTTCATTCCCTCCTTGGGCCGCTGGCCCAGTTTCAGTTTCTCAGTCTACTAGTTGATCCATTTCATATGTGTCTTGTTCTTTTCTATTCCCTTCATTGGGACTGAGGAGGGATTTGAGTTTTCTGCTGCCAAAGGGAGGAATGAGAGAATAGGGTGGGGGAAAAGGCAAGGAAAAGAACATGGCCTCTCCTGCAGGACTTGGGGCAAGTCTGTATTTTCCCTTCACCCTCAGAGCAGGAATGGACACTTCTATAGCCATCACTGGGCCTTGGGGATATGTCAAAGACACCTCTGGAGGCAGAGAAAACTTCTATCTTTTGCCAAGAGAACCTAGGAGGGGTCTTAGAACATATCCCCTGTAGGTAAGGATGAACTACTCGATGTACATGGCTGTGTTTGTGAATGTAAATCTGCAAGGTGTTGAATCTTACCTGACTGAGAAGGCCTAAGGGACACCTGGACCTTTGCAGGGTTGCATCAGGATTACATAAGTGACTTGACAGTAGGAGAAGGGATAAAATCTCTGTAGTGTCCATAGCCCTTCCATCATCAATGAAACAGACAAGATGGAGCAGGGTCATTTCCCTCCATGCAGGGTGCAGGAGTGTGAGTGTGTATGCTGTTAGTGCACAGACATGTGATCGCCTCTGAGGACTGACTCTGCAAAAGGCTTCTCAGTAGATCTATTTGAACCCCCACTCCTCCCCTACTGCCCACAGCCAGGAAGGGTTTCCTGGTACTGATAACCTTCCTAGGAGCTGAGCTCTTCTAGTTTGAATGCTTCTAATGCCAGTGACTCAACCTCTTTGATAGGCAGTTTATTCCAATGCCTAACTTCATTAAGGTTAGGAAATGGGCTTTTTTCCACTCACTAAATTCTTCCTATTTTTAGATATGAAGACCCCAGGCACTCTCTCGAACGTGCTCCCTCTCCCTCTCCCTCTGCCTCTGCCTCTGCCTCTCCCTACTTTTCCCTCTGCTGCTGCCCCTCCCCCTCCCTCGCTCTCCCCCTCCCTCTTCCTCCCTCTCCCTCTCCCTCTTTCTCCCTCACCCTCACCCTCTGCCTCTCCCTCTGCCTCTCCCTCGCCCTCTGCCTCTGCCTCTCCCACTGCCTCTCCCTCTCCCTCGGCCTCTCCCGCACCCTCTGCTCCCCCCCCTGCCTCCCTATCCCCCTGCCTCTGCCTCTCCCTCCCCTCCCTCTACCTCTCCCTCCCTCTGCCTCTGCCTTTGCCTCTCCCTCTGCTCCTGCCCCTCCCCCTCCCTCCCTCTCCCTCTCTCTCCCTCTGCCTCTCCCTCGGCCTCTCCCTTCCTCTCCCTCCCTCCCTCTCCCTCACCCTCCTTCTGCCTCTCCCTCTGCCTCTCCCTCTCCCTCCCTCTGGCTCCCTCTCCCTCCCTCTCCCACTCCCTCTGTCTGCCTCTGCCTCTCCCTCTCCCCTGGCCTCTACCTCTCCCACTCTTGCTCCCCTGCCCCTCTCTCCCTCCCCTCCCTCCCCTCCCCCTCCTTCCCCTCCTCCTCCCTCTCTCCCTCTCCTTCTCCTTCCTCCTCCCCCTCCCTCCCTCTCCCCATCCCCATCCCCATCCCCGTACCTCCCTCTCCCCCTCACCCTCCCTGCCTCTGCCCCTGCCCCTGCCCCTGCCACATCAGGTCATTGAGGCTGCAGTTATAGTCCATATTCTTACTCACACAGAGAACCCAAGAGTTTGCTTTGAAGCCTCAAAATGCCCTGACCACCCTGCAGTTTAGATGTTGAATGCCCCCTGTTGCTCCAGGACCGAAATTTCCTTTTTTCTGACATGTGGATTTTAGCTTTTGCTTGTTAGGAGAGCCCCTTCCATCTTTCCTTTAGATTTCGCTGTACCTTCTCCCCTGGAAAAACTCTTTCCACTATCCAGAAACTACAGAAAACCTGCCAAACACGACACTCCCACCTCTCCCCACCCCCCAGATTACCCTTTGGAAGGTTCAAGACTAGAGCATCATGGAGTAAAAAAAGCTGATGTCCATTCCACATCTCCCCATCCCAGCAGCCCAGTAAGGGAGGGCAGTGTGGTTAAACGGATGAAAAAACTGAGACATGGACAAGATGTTCCAACAATTTAACTCTATAACTATGGTCCCAGGATTTGCTTGTATCCAGTGGTGTGCTAGATATCATGGATAACTGAAGACTTACCACACGGGCTTTTGCCCTTAGGACACTTATTATCTAGCTGGGGAAAAACACACAAAGGTACTTCCAGGTGAAACTTCTTTTTTTTTTTTTAAATTTTTTAGAAGGCAGTGTCTCTGGCCCTCATATGTGGGATCCGAACCAGGGCCTCTGGCATCCCAAGCCAGCGAGCTTTAACCACCACGCAACTCAGCTGGCTCATGGAACTTCTTTTTCATTCAAGCAACGAATATTCAATGAGTACCTTCTATGCCTATACCCTGTTATAGGCACTGGCGACGCAATGGTGAACAGGACAGACAAAATCTCTGCCCTTGTGGAACATATGTTTTCATGGCAACGCATGTTTAAAAAACAAATTTTCACTACTTGTATTAGTAACTGCCAGGAAAGAGAGAAACAAGGGGCTGGGATGGATAGTAACGGAGCTATTTGAGCTGAGGCAGTCAGGAAAAGCTTCTTTGCAGAGGAGCCATTTGAGCTGATAATTGAATGGCCTGAAGACAGTCCACTCTGCATGCCTCAGACAGAGACATCGCTTGGGCAGAAGGAAGTGGGAAGGCTCTCAGGATGAGATGGAGTTTGGCTGGATAAAATGCGTAGCACACAGCTGTGACCACTACCCTTGTGACATTGGTCTTCCTCTGGCAAAACTCCGAGACGCACTTCCACTCCAGTAGCGGAGTCATAGTCTTCTGCTTGGGATCTGAGATGACCTTTGGAAGAGGAAGGGTCCTCAGAATTTCTCCAGACGATCTGACTATAAAACCCTTTCTATAGCACACCTAGTAGTTTCCGATTAGAAACAATAAGGCCTTCCAGGTAGGACAAAATCAGGAAGATAGCTTATGGGTGGGGGAAATCAGGGCCTTACTGTAAACTAGAAGTAGACGTTACTTGGTAGAGACTAGAGAATGAAATTTAGGTGAGGGCCAGATTATGGTAAGGTTCATGAAGAGGGCTCTGGACTTGCTCTAGTAGGCAGTGGGAAGCTGCTGTCCATTTTTGAGCAAGAAAATGAAGACAGAAGGAAAGAAAGGAAAGGTCCTGACAACTTTTGGTAACCAGAAGCCCTCCTTCTGCCCAGGACCTGTGGGCTCCCATTGAGCAACATGGGCTCATCCCAGCTCTGCTTACTGACTCTGAACTTGGAACAGTTACTTAAGCCCTCTGCGCCTCAGTTTCAGCCAATGTAGAATAGGGTTATTGTGAGGATTAAATGAGTTAATCATTGTAAAGTGCCTAGAGCAGTGCCTGATTTTTAGTTAGTACTCAATAAACTTTAGTTACCATTATCCAAGGAGGAAACTGGTATGAGAGGGTACAGTCTGGATACTGCTATGAACCTTGAGTTATTTTAGTCCCAGTCTGGTCAGCTGGGGCCTCCAAGAAGCCGTGAACATGGCCTGGGCTCAGGACCCAAAGTGTGCAAAATAAGTGTGGGCCCTCTGCCCCAATATTCCATTAGCCTTCTACGAGCATCTAAAATCCTCATTGTTCTTTAGTGGCAATCCAGAGCCTCAAGCATTTTTAACTGAAATAAGTATCCTCTTATCTGGCTGTTAAAAAAATTGAACATTAGATCATTGACCGTTGTCACCTGGTATGAAGCAGACCTTTGAAGGAGTGGAACACAGAATGGTATATTAGTTATCTATCGCTGCGTAACAAATGATCCCCAAATTTAGCCATTTAAAACAACAAACATTCATCATCTTACAGTTTCTGTGGGTCAGGAGTCTGGGTGCATCTTAGCTGGGTGGTTCTGGCTCAAGGCCACTTAAGAGGTTGTGGTCAAGCTGTGGGTCAGGGCTGTAGTATCCAAAGAGTCAACTGCGGCTGAAGGATCTGCCACCAAACGCACACATGTGATTGCTGGCAGGCTTTGAGAGTTTCAGTTCCTTGCCATGCCATGTAGGCCTCTCCATTAGGCTGCTCACAAGACAGTTTGCCTCCTCCAATATGACTGATCAGAAGGTGAGAAAGAGTGCACGTCTGTGCGACCAAGGGCAGGCCAGCCCTTTTTTATAACCTTATCTTGGAAGTTATATTCTAACATTTCTGCCCTATTCTATTCATTAGAAGTGAGCCACTAGATCTAGCCTAAGCTGAGGGGAAGGGGATCCACAAGGGTATGAGTATTCGGAGGTGGAGATTATTGGGGCCATTTGAGAGGCTGTTTACCACAGATGTATAAGGATTGATGGTGGGTGGTAAAAAGACCCTAGTGAAGTGGAAACTTGAAATACCCTGGGTAATCAGGGTTACCATAGTTACTGGACTTAGTAGTAGCCAAAGATATTGGGTAGGAAAATAGCAAAGAGAGGAACCAAAAGTTGGGGGGGTAGCTGGGAGGTGTTTGACCCACATCTGGAGTTGCCAAATGTCCTGGGACATAACTCTGATCCAGGCCCGAATTTTTGCAGAGGCATCAGCCTCCCTTGGACCTGCCTACAAAGCCCAGCCCTGTGAGCGTGGTCAGAGAGAGGAAGGAGCTGGGATGAGGCCCTGGAAGCCCAGTGGCAGCAGAAGCAAGAGAGGGGAATGCAGGTTCAGCAACTGCATTTGTTTGCAGTTGGGAAAGTTGTTAATTTTAGCTTCACACAAGGGGCTGAAGCAGGAGGGTTTGTCATTTCTGCTGAGCTAGCCCTTGGCTGCCTCCCACAGGCCACTGCCTCCCCGTCAGCTCCAAGCCGCTGTTTCCAGGGTGGTGAGCTTGGCTAATATTAAAGAAGGGCTGTGTGGGCTGTGGGCTCTGATGGGCCTGATGGCTTCGAGGCCTTGGGGAGGTAGCCCAGCCACCCCTGGGCAAAACAGTGCTGTGGGCCAGCAACTTCATGCTGGGGCCTCCTCCTCCCAACCCTGTGTCCCCTTCCTGGCTGTACTACTTGCTGATTTTGTGACCTAGGGCAAGTTGCTTTATTTCTCAGTGCCTCCATTTCCTCCTTTGCAAAATGGTGATAAATAGTCCCTAGCTTTGTGAGGAATCATGAGCTCATGTAGGTAAAGCATCAATAAACAGTAGCTGTTATTATATACCCAGCTCTGACTCAGAGCACCCAGCCCAAATGAGGCAGGTCTCTCTCAGTGCAGGACTCTGCTTACCAAACCAATCAGAAAACTTCTCAAGGTGTTGATTGCCTTCTCTTGCTGAGGGCTTTGCATAGATTTACATGAGTTAGGCACTCTAATGATCTTACTTTACATAAGAAAAACCTGAGGTTCAGAGAGGTGAAGTGACTTGCTCAGGAGCACACAGCTAATAAGTGGCAGAGTTGGGACCATAACCCAGATATGTCATAGTCCCAAATCTGCCCTTTTTCTATCTTACTCACAGTTGGTTGGACCTGAGTATGATTTCAGGATGTGATGAGGTAGACAGTGGAGTCAGACGTTGGCTACAAGGTAAAAGGCTTTGGGTCCAGATCACACAACCGTTTAGAGCCCCACAAACTTGACTTTGCAGTTCAGTTTCTACTGCCTCTCCACATGGCTGAGCCAGGAGTGGAGGTCCCAGTTTATTTTATTTTTTTCCCAAGTTTATTTTTGTATTAGTTTCAGGTGCACAAAACAATGTACTACACATTTATACCCCTCACAAAGTGATATAACCCCCTCCCCCAATCCACTACCCCTCTGACATCGTATATAGCTGTTATAGTTTCATTGTCTCTATTCCCCATGCTGTACTCCATGAGGTTCCAGTTTATATGACACTCTCCTACCCTCACCGCCCCCCCACCCCCCACACACACTTTTTTACCAAATGGCTACTTTCTTTTTGAACACGTTTCTGAGATCAAGAAACAGGGAAGCTGATGTGTTTGAGAACCTGTTCAAAATGCTAAGCTCTGAGAGAGCACCGTCATCCTTCCAGAGATACAGATACTCTCTACTCATTCCCAAGGCAAACCTCGGTCCCTGTAGTGGGAGGTGGGGATCCAGGCTTGCCACAGCTTTCCCTGGCCTCACAGCTTAGGGCAGGCTCACCTTCTCCTTTATCTACAATAGCTGCAAAAAGGGGAAAGCTTGGAACCCTTGGGGCTGGAGGCAAGGAATAAGGAATTGAGACGATTCCAGAATTGAGGGTTGGTCTGGAGAGAGGGAGGGAAGGTAAGGAATATACAGATTGGAGAGGTCAAAGAAGATAAAGAAGCAGCAGCATAAGGATTGAAAGAAAGGCTAAGGGAAAGGGAAGAGGAAATCAAGGAAGAAAGGAGTTTGAGAGACTTGAAGGAATGGAGGAAAGATAAGGAGGGCAAATTCAGATTGCAAAAGTCAAAGAGACAGTGGAAGGGTGGCCTCCATAATTGTCGCACAGGAAGACTATAGGGGCAACAGTGTCCTTGGTTGATACCTTAGGCAATTTGTCTGGAAGCTGCCTTTGTGCACGGTTTTGACTTAGGCTGCATCTTTTTTTGGGGTACCTTACAGGGGGCAGGTGCTTATTAAGAGATTAATGGAGAAGGGTGGTTCTTCCCCAGCCACCATTTGGTGCCACTGCTACTAATGAGCAGCAGATTGAAGAAAATCAGATAGCAGGAAGTAAAAAGGAATAAAGGGTTAATGAAGGCTGCAACAGGTTGAACTGCCCCTAAAAGAGGATAAGAGGGCAGGATAGAAGCTTTCTGCTCAGCAGCCTGTGGAGGACAAGTTGACTAAATGTGAAGGCCTGGTATGGGAGACTCCAGAAAGAGAATGGGTATATATTTCAGAATCTTATTTTAAGGAACTATCAGGCTCACCTCCACCAACAGCAGCACTAGCTCTGAATTCAGAGTAAGGATACCAAATGTGTCTGAATATATACATGTGCATACATATACATATATATGTGTGTGTATATATGTGTGTGTGTGTGTGTGTGTGTGTGTGCGCGCGCGCGCATTCCCAGGGAGGAACAGTTTCTCTCCTGGTACACAGATGCATTGCATACCCATGGATAACATACATGGTGTGTGTGAGAAGGATGATGTTCTCTGTTTGCTGTCCAGGTGCCAGTGAGTCTTCCCTTGGCCTGTGAAGGCCCTTTAACCCCAGCATTGTTCTTCCCTGAGCTCCCTTCAAGTGTCTGCCCTACTCTGTGGAAGAGGTGCCCTGGCTGGCAATGTTTCCTTTTTCCTTTTCCTCAACTTTAGTCTGAGCTGCTATTTCCTCAACAACATCTGAAGTGGAATCGATCATTGGTTGGAGAATAATCCCTGAGCCAATGGAATCTCAGCTCAGCTATTGTTTCCAAATGCCTAAAAGAGAATGGTTCATAGATAGAGTGAAACCTCTGTTGACCAGAACTGGGCAGTTATAATGCAGTTTTCCGGATCATATTTGCATTTCAATTCATTGTTGAAATTCTTTCTAAAGTCTGAGGCCTCTTTCTTGCCTTAGAATATAACACCCAGTGAAATGGATGACTAAGGAACTTGTTTTACAAATATCAGCCTCGATGTTTAGAATCACAGGATAATGGTAGGCTATATATAGCAGTCAGAACACTGAATTCTATAGGTCAAAGAATGTAGGTTCCATTTTATCATTTTTTCCTTTAAGATTTTATTGGGGAATTGGGGGAGGGGAAAAGCGTTGGGGAATCCGGGAAGGGGAACCCGGGAAGGGGAACAGACAAGTTGTTGTTCTTTGTTCTTCAGTCTAGTTGCGGAGGACGTTGCTTCACTGGCCCATGTTGGTATCATCATTGCGCTCTTCCCGGATGAGGCAGATCATTCGCCGGCCTCTGGATGGTCGCTCACTGCGGCTATTGGCAGCTCACACTGGCTGCTGGCTGCTCACTTTAGCCTCTGGCAGCCCACTGCAGCAGAGGCTGCAGCCTACACTGTCGCCCGTGTGAGCCCAGCTCCAGGTGGAGCTGTTGTTAGCTGTGGAGGGCAGTGTCACTCACTGGCTGCGGGTTACATTTTCAATTGCAGCCACATACAAACTGTGACTTTGGACAGTGGATTATCCTTTTTGAGCCTTGATTTCCTCATCTATAAAATGGAGTGGTATTATTTTTATAAGAAAAAATATAGGTGAAAATGTGTACAGACTATTTCCTGAAAATTACTTACTGGAATTATTCCCTCATGCAGGCTTATTTCATTATGCTTTGCCTCTTTCTCCAAACAGCTGAGTGAAGAAAAAAAAATGTATCTGATCAACTGATGGATCAGAAGATTACACTTTCAGTGGCTAAAATTTCACCATTTGTCCCATTTCTTCACCAGAAAGTTAACCCATGAGGACACACTGTCCACCCCAAACCATTCAAACCCCTTAGCTCCCACTTACTGGCGAGCACCTCACCGATGCTTAGTCATGTTCAATGATGGTGCCAGTGTTGATGACTTTGTCGCTCCACCACTGGGCCAGGTCACAGGTTCAGACAGGATCCACGCTTTGAAACCTCTGGATAAGCACAGGGCCTGGCATTCTGTGAGTGCTTAATACCTGGTGACTGCTGGTCCTGATCATTATTCTTCGGGGGGTGGTTACCTAGCCACTGTGGAAGACATTAGAAATGAACACAATGCTTTCAATGCCATTGTGACTGCTAGAGTTGTATGCATATTCATGAGAAGGGGGTATTGGAGCTGGAAGAGGCCTGACAGATGAGGAAACCAATGTTAGAGGCTCCTAAATCAGGCAATGTGCCAGAGGCAAGTCTAAGCACTCTCTTTTCGGGTGGGGAAAGGTAAGCAGAGAGGCACAAGCTGAAGAAGGTTGTGGTCTGGGCTCAATCCCCTCCCCCAGCCCTTTCCAATCTGCCCATTAGCTGGAATTACTTCAACTGGTTAGGCTGAGGTTTTGGGATAGAGGAAGGGTAGGAGTCCAGGCTTAGCTGACTTGGAGACATTTGTGCCCTCGAGAGGGGAGAGCAGGGATGAGTGAGGCATGCATGCTAGAAAGACAGCCAAAGGATATCTAGCCAGGGACTGGGGCAAGGGTGACAGCAGTGGCATACATATTGCTCCTTAAATACATCCAGCTTACTCCCCAATTTTCCCTGAGGATACCTGAGGTATAGGGTGCTGACCTTGCCCTCGGGAATCCCTTTGGAACCCCAGGAAAGAGGAGGAGCCAGCCGAGTGCCCCAGGGCTGTTGGCACCCTAGTTTGGTGATTCTGCAGACAGAGCTGAGCTGTAGTGGTAATGGGGGCAGCATCTACTGCAGAGAGAACTGTGGGGAGAGGCCAGGCCACCGGCTCACCCAGGATACGACTGTCATATAGAAATATTCCCATCTGGATAGTTCTAGAGAAGCAAGTCTGGGTAATGATAAACTATGAATTTTATGCATGAGCTGAACATTGAAAAACTTCAGCCCCAAGCTCCCGGCTAGCATCTGAGCCAAATCCCACTCGCACAGCATTTAATCAGCTTCCTGACAGATCCCAGTAAAAGGGAGATGAATTTATGAGATTGATTAGCTAATACCCAAGTGTTATGCTTACTCTGTGATCCAAGAGCACCAGGCTGGGGCCTCTAGACTTTCTATGGCTCAGATTCTGCAGCTATTGCCATGGCAGGTGGGCCTAGGGGCTACCCCCTGGGGAGGGGACTGAGTTGAGCTATCCCTGCTCTCAGGGTCCCTCCTCAGCTCAGCCCTCCCTGTACCCTCAGCCTATGATGCATCTGGGCCTTGGCAAAGAGCTATTCTCCTCTTTGCCCTACATCCCCTATTATGGTCTCAGCTAGTTTATTGCTCATCTCCACCTCATTCTAAGGATGCCCTCTTCTTTCTACTAATCCAAAGCATGCCAGTCCTTCAAGACCTGACTGGAGTCTCACCCCCTCCAGGAAGCCTTCCCTGTCTATCAGAGCGCTTGTTGTGCTTTCCCTTCTCTCAACTCCAAAGGCTCAGTATTATCTGAATTACACATAATCACAGACCATGGTAAGAGCTAAACCAGAATTTAGCTAGTTCCATCCATCCCCACTTGTAAATGTTAGATTTTTTTTAACCATAAAAGTAATATGTGCTCATTATAACAAGTCAAAAATACAGAGCCTTAAAGAAAAGATGTATCTCCCTCTCAAGCCCCTCTGAGCCCATCCCCTCAGAAAGTCAATATTACCAGTCTCTCTAGTCTGTCTCTGTGCTCATACACACATATACATAGCCCCTTTGTTTCACCTGTAACTGAGGCCCAAAGAGATGAGGTGACTTTTCCAAGATCACACAGATGGTTAGTGGCTGAGCTGGGAGTAAGAACCCAGGTGTCCAGGCTCCCAGTTCACAGGCAAGTACTATTGTGGTTTAGTTGCCTCCTAAGAGAATCTTGACTCCCCAAGTGAATTGTAATCTTACTGAGTGTAAAAAAAGCAAAACAAAACATGTGTTCTCTCTTTTATCTCTCACAACACCTAGCATGGTTTTGAGCATCTGGTCCAGGGTGTTTACTAAATGTTTGTCTCCTCGTTTTAAATCCTTTCTGAACCAAGACACGGTATAAATAAAGAAAAAGAAAATGTTTGACTCAGTGCCTGGTTGTGCTAGACTGCAAAGCTGAGCCATGCAATCATACAAAAATTGATTGTTAAGATGGCTGGGAAAAAGCAGCTGAAAACTCAAGTGATTGGTGATTGTCTCTGCCTCTGGAGGCAGAGACACATCCAGCGACTAAGGAACTCAAATGTTAGAGCCAACAGAATTGATAGCCTCATTTGGGGCTGGGTAGGGGCAGCACTGGATGTAGGGAGGGAGGCCCCTTGGCAATCCACTTTCTTTGGCACCTGTCACTCCCCACGTACATGGCCACATTGGCTGCTGCTGTTCTCCACATGCTGATAGAGGCACCCTTGGCTGTGGCCAGGTACTTAAGGCTCCTTTCCTTTTTCGAGTCTCTGGTATGTACTTTATGGTCTTTTAACTCCTTTGTAGTGCCACTAATGGGTTTTGTATGGATTTATTTGATATATTTGTGCACTGCTGATCAGGTGTGAGGGTAGAAAAGTCTGGGCTGGAATTAAGGGTCCCACCCAGAGGAGTTGAGAGCAGCCTCTGGTACATCAACTGATCTGAAGGCAGAACCTTCTGGAAAATCATAAACATTAATTGAATTTTAGAGCTGAAACAAAATTTCAAGATCGTCTAATAAGGTTTTTCATACCTCAATTTATATAGCACTTCATAGTTTATCAAATGGTTAAATGTGACTCATTCCCCTTGTTTTTACATGTGGAAACCTTTGTTTAAGAAGCCCCTGAAAACTGGGTAGTAGATTGCTGTTAATTGCCTTCAGTGTGAGAATGGCATTGTGGGTATATATGAATGTTCTAATTTTTAGGAGATGAATGATGAGGTACTTAGGAGTGAAGTGTCATGATGTTTGAAACTTGAAAATTATACAGTATTTAAAAAGACAGAAGTAGGAGCTGGGGAGGATGGGGAGTTGATATTTAACGAGTACAGAGCTTCTGTTTGGGATGATGACAAAGTTATGAAGATGGATGGTGGTGATGGTTACACAACAATGTGAATGAACTTAATGCCACTGAGCCGCACACTTAAAGTAGTTAAAATGGTAACTTTTGTGTTGTGATAGTTTGCCACAATAAAAATATATGTAAATGTACACACAGAGATAAATGATGCAAAAATGGCAAAATATTAAGTTAATGTTAAATCTAGGCAATGAATATAAAGATTATTATTGTATTGGGGTTTTTTAAAAAGATTTTATTGGGGAATTGGGTGAGGGGAACAGTGTTGGGGAATTGAGGGAGGAGACCAGCCAATTTGTTGTTCTTCAGTCTTCATTGTGGAGGGCATCAGTTGCCATCTGGCTTCCTGTCGTCAGCTTGTGACCTCTAAGCTCAAGGTGCCGAGGTCAGTCTTACTTGTGGGTGGGTGTAGCCACCATTCCATACGGGAGTCGAACCAACAGCCTTGTTAAGAGCACACACTCTATCCTCTGAGCCATCCGGGCAGCAGCTCAGCTCA
Source organism: Aselliscus stoliczkanus (assembly GCA_033961575.1). Classification (NCBI taxonomy): domain Eukaryota; kingdom Metazoa; phylum Chordata; class Mammalia; order Chiroptera; family Hipposideridae; genus Aselliscus; species Aselliscus stoliczkanus. Next base: position 53,046,509 of record CM066737.1, on the reverse strand, counting down.
AAGTGCTGAGTTCAGTCTTAGTTGCAGGTGGGCATAGCCCACCATCCCATGCAGGAATCAAACCAGCTTTGTTGTTAAGAGAGCACGCCCTATCCACTGAGCCATCCGGGCGGCAGCTCAGCTCAAGGTTCTGAGTTCAATCTTTAGTTGCGGGTGGGCGTAGCCCATCATTGAACAGTCAATCTTGTTACACCAGCTGAGCCATCCTGCCACCTGTTGGCATCTCAGTGACAGCTCAGCTCAGGCGCAGCGTTCACTGGCCCATGTGGAAATGAAACTGGCAGCCCTGTTGCTCAGAGCAGCTCTCTAAGCCAACTCTTAACCAACTGAGCCACTTGGTGGGCCCCCTATTGTTGTATTGTTTTTAAGGCTACTTTAGCAGCTCTGTATATTTGAAAATATTTATAATAGAACATAGGGAATAAAAGAAACTGTTAATGTGAGCAGGCTTGTGGAGAAATGGACACATGGTTATCTGTATCAGCCAAAGATTATACCAAAGATGAGTCATAGGACCCAAGGGCATGTGGAAGACACACGATGGAGAGGAGGCAATGGAGGGATGGTTGTGTAGTTGGGCATTGTTGGTCAGTTGACAGGTAAGATGGCAGAGCTGAGACAGTTGTCCACTCTGAATGTTACCTGGGGTGGATGACAGGAAAGTTTTTACATGGAGGGTCCTTAGTTTGTAACATAACACAGTTCATAGTTAGGAGTATCTGAAGGGCTCTGAGTTATTCAGAGGTTGATGGTCTAGTTTTTGCCTCACACCTCTGCAAGGCCATGTTGATGCTTGTGAGTTGTCCATGATTGAACGAAGCAGGGAAATAGAAGTTGCTGAAACTCTCATCAGTTCATTTGGGTTGGCTTTGTGCCATTCTCAAAACCTTAAGAAACTGCACTTCCTCTAGGTAGAATCAGAAGGGCTGTCTGAAAAGTGACCCGTAACTGCCTGATGGTCCAAAGTTTGGTGAAAGGAGAAATCAAAAGCAAGGACCTGTGATTCAGTTACCTGGTCCTCCCTACATGTGTTCTGTTGGCCACTTGAGCGTTTGCTGATGGGAGGGATGGGTGACGGGCGTGGAGGGCTCCAGCCCAGTGCTGGGGCCTTCCAGATGTTCTTGTCTGGAGTATGAAGGTACCATCCACCTCACTGCTGGCAGGGCCTGAGGGTCAGTTCAGAAGTCAACAAACAGAGCCATTATGGTGTGACCCACCCCCACTCCCTCAACTACACAACAAGCTGTAAGTCGTGGGAATCATTTTGTCCCTGCCGTTGCTTTGCTAGCTTCAATCCCACCAGGGCCTCATCTCTCCTCAGCAGACCAAAGGGCTTTGGACTGACCCTCCCAGTACACAAGGGAAAGGGACAGGGACTTAATTTGCATTTTCCTTTGGCCAGCATTTGCCTGGTGTCTACATTAATCACCATAAAGGATAAATGCCACCAACAGAATGGAGCAAGCCAGCAAGAGGGAGAGGGAGATAGATAGAGAGAGAGAGAGAGAGAGAGAGAGAGAGAGAGAGAGAGAGAGAGTGGGGGGAGGGAGAGCGAGAAAGCTAGAGAGAGCAAGAGAGGGAGAGAATGTGCCTGAGCAAGCAGTGGGGCCTAATGGAAGGGAGCTAGTTGGGATGGAAAAGAATTGGCCAAAATGAGTCCCTGGTGAGCTCTCTCTTCATCTCTTGGGTCTCTGGGACTTCAGCCTCTTGAAAATTAGATCTCCTTCCAAGTCATGTTTGATAGCCATGTTCCAAAATAATGTAGTCTGGGTCTAAAAGAAATCAGGTTGTGAGCAAGGCCTAATGCAGTGTAGCATAACAAATGAATGCAGGTGGGAGACTGGGCAGATGAGCCTAGGATAGAATGCTAGAGATTATTTACTAGTTCAATTTCCTTCCTAATTCTACACATAAGGAAACTGAGACTTGTGAGGGGAAGTTACTTAACCAAGGCTACCCAGCTAATTAGTCCAGGTGGAGCCCCTGAATCCTAATCCAGCCCTTCTTTAATAAATCATAACACACATTGTGCTGGCAAGCAAAAACCCCATGAGCTGAGAGTGATTTTTCTCTCAAATATCTTTGGAAGGTGGCACTGACAGAAACTTGGTCTTGGAAAAGGCTTGCCCCTCCTCCCTCCCTGTCTCACCCAGTAAAGTGGCCATGCTCTGGAGTCAGGCCAAGTTCCAGTATGTCCTGGAGCTATCTCCAGTCTGCTCCCCCTCCCTCTTCTTTGTCAGCAGAGAGGCTTACTGGAAAGGCCATTCTGAAATGAAGATAGTATCAGTGAAGTGCTTGTTAGTAGGTAGCCGCTGGCTGACTATAGGCTTGGCCGTCTCCCCTGGTCTCGGTCTGAGTCTCTTGCTCTATACTGCACCTGGTCCAACTCCTCTTACCTTGACCGAGCAGAGGAGTACCAGATTCTGCCCTGGACCCATCTTTTCTCCCACTCCAGCTTCCAGGGCCACATAACCCCCTGTTGGGTTGCTGGAGAGGCAGAGCCAGGGAGCAAACCTGGGGGCAAATGTAATGCAGGCATTTTTTCAGAGTCACAGAACCTCAGAACAGGAAGGGAGCTTGGTCTGCCCTCAGTGTACAGATAGTAAAACTGTGGATCACTGTCACAATAACATAGCCTAGGTTCTACTGTAGAGCAGACCATGAGGGAGCAAGGTCCCTTAAGAGTGTTTGCTTAGGAGTACCCACCCCCGTGCAAAGTACTGGGCAGAGTGGTTAAGTAGGCAGTCCACGGCAGAGGTTGGGGTGCATAAAACATGAGTATTACTTTCTTTCATGACAGAATAAAAACAAAAAACTGCAAAGTTCTTTTTTTATTTTTTTTGGAGGGCAGTGTCACTGACCCTCATATGTGGGACCGAACCGGGGCTGCTGGCTTTCCAGGCCAGCGCTTAACCACCGCGCCACTCGGCCGGCCCTGCAAAGTTCTTGATGGGCAGAAGGATCTGGGAAATAATTCTTTCAAAAAGGAAGCAGTTGGACCGGCCGAGTGGTGCGGTGGTTAAGAGCTGGCTTGGGACGCCAGCGGCCCCAGTTTGGATATCAAATATGAGGGCCAGTGACACTGCGCTCTAAAAAAAAAAAAAAAAAAAAAGGAAGCGGCATCTGCATCTCGACCTTACAGTGTAGCTTCCTGTTTTGTCTGGTGCCCTGGCCAGTGTCACCATTGTCCCTGTCCAGAGACCCAGCGCATTCCTTAATTCTAAACGAACCAAGGAGGATGGGATTCAGATGAGGCTTTCAGCAGCCCAGCCTCCCAGTTATTTGCTGTAGTCAGGACTGCCACATACATTTGTGAATGTTGTGAGCTGCATAAAGGTGCTTGGCCAATGGGGTAAGTAGGGGCAGAATTCCAGGCCATGCTCTGCTCCCCAAACCAGGTGCCCTGATGCAAGGCTGAGTCCACGTGGATGAAGGGGTACAGTTTTCATCTGACAAAGCCGTACTGCTCATGAGACTGTGTTCATCCAGAAAGAGTACCTTTTTCTAAGATTTTTACAGAAAGGCACTGAATAGACTACTTGTGGCTCTGGCTGCCATCAGCCATGGGCTCTCATGCCCTGTGATAACCCATCCCTAGGCTCCTGAGTTTCTCACTGAGGCTCGCCCCCTCCCTGTGTATGCCCTGGTCCCAGGCTTTCTGTTCTTGCCAGTCACCTTCTGAACACAAGGGCAGTAAGTCCAGTGAGGTGGGTCTTTTGGGGCCTGGGGCCCACCTCATGAAGACTCCCCTATTTTGGAGGTCTCTCAGCCCTGCATCTTCTGTTCCTGTGCTCTGCCCACCTGTTTGGCTCAGCCACCACATCTTGGATGCCCATTCCCTTCCTCGTAGTCTGGTGCCAACTGTTTATCTGAATCGTGACTCTGACTGCTGTGTCGCCTGTTTTCTGTGCCCTGCCCTTCCAGCTGGCTTTCTGTACTCAGCTGTTGCAGCCAGAACACAACCCCTAGGCCTCTAGGGCCCTGATGGGGGCGGGGCGAGTGGGTGTGGGGTGTGTCTGGAGCACACCAACTCTCTCTTGCTCTCTGCCTGCCCATCTGGATGGAGGCCTCCTGTTGGTGCTTTTCACTGCAAAGTAACATACATGCGGGATGGGCAAGGAGGATGACAGTGGCCAGGGGCTCTCGGCTGGAGCATTTTGTCATGTCCACATCTTGCTGTGTCAAGAACCCCACCAAACACACACCCCGTCCTCCTGGGCTGTAGGAGAGGGGCTGTGGCAGGTCCAGGAACAGGTAGAAGCCTACAGGGGGAGAGGGACAGGCTGATCCTTGGGATTAAGTAGCTACTTCCGGTTATTCTTAAGGCACTACCCCTCTCCCCACCACTTCCTGAGACTTCCAGATGAACTCAGTGGGCCCTACCAGAGGCCATCAAATTATGGGGCTTGAGGCAAACCGCTCAAAAGAGTGTCGCTGGGGTAAATAGGGGCTTCGGGTCAGGACCAGCACTGGGCCAGCCAAGGAGAACATGACAGGGAGAACATGACTATGTTTCTTAAACTGCTCTACTCTTAACAGGTAGGCCAGCATCTCAGCTGAACCCCTTAAAATTGGGACTAGCAAAAGCCCTTGAATCTAGAAGAATGTGATTGGAACAACGAAGCGTTTTCCCTCTCTACCTCCTCCTTCCTCTCCAAATCCCAGAGCTGCAAGGAGCCAGACAGTGGAAGAAGGGGCGGGGAAAGAAAGCAGAGGGCCTGCCATCAATCTCCTGCCCTGATGAGCTGCGTCATTGCTGGCTCTCGAGCTGGCTCTCCTGGGGCAAGGGGGAGGGGAGCTGAATGTGGGTCCTGGTCAGGAGGAGTAAGGGACACACACACACACACACACACACACACACACACACACATACACAAACACTGCAGACCCAGATAAGGGCCAGGCCAGAAGGCTGGAGTGCCCATCCCCAGAGAGGCCCAGCAAGCTGGGGTCCTTCAGAGAGTATACAGACCAGGGCATGTCCAACTGCAAATGGATACAGGACAGGGAGCCAAGCTTTGTGGAGTCCAATAACCGTCCCTCTGCTGCCTCTCAGGGAATAGAAGCTGCTGGTTTTCCCAGGGCCTACTTCACCACCACCCACCACCTCTCACTTTTCACAGCTCAGTCCACTACCCAGAGGCGGGTGCAAATCCCAAAGGACAGAGTTAGCTAATTGGGAAGATCGGTCATGCTAAGATGTGAAGGTTATAATGAGGAGGGAACCCCAGATCAGCTTGCTCTCAGTCAGAAATGCCTGCTTCCTGCTTCTTTGAACTCTCTTGGAAAGAACCACACACCCTGGAAGAATGTTCCAATTTAGTCACGCCAGTGGGCTAAGCCAACCAAGTAATTTGGTGGGGAGAGGGGAGGAAAGGGGAAGTCTCCCTAGAAGGAAAGAGCTTCTTGTGCCATGGAGCTTGGGTTCCTCTGCTGGTGAGGCAGTTCTTCTTTAGAAACCTGGTTTAGGACTGGGTGGGTCTTCACAGGGGCCACACTGCAGGAACTTGTCAGTTGGGATTTTTGCGGGGGAGGAAACAGATGGGGAGCAGGGGGGAAAGGTTGAGGCAGAGGAGAGGGTTCCCAAACAAGCATCTCCCAGCCTCTGAAAAGGATCCTAGACCAAATTAAGTGTTTAGTCCTGTTCAGATACAGTGGCTTAAAATGTAGTCTAACTTGTTTGTTCAATAATGTTAGAAAATATGCAGGTTATTTACTGGGTTTAATTGGTTTGCTAGATTTAGAAAAGCATCCTAGTTCAATGTTCAATAAGAAAGGAACCTGGGCCGGCTGAGTGGCTCAGTTGGTTAAGAGCTCGCTCATGAGTGTGAGTTCTGACAACAGGGTCACCAGTTCGATACCCGGCCCGAGCTGAGCTCTGCCAACAAGTGGCAGGATGGCTCAGCTAAAAAAAAAAAAATAGAAAGTAACCTGAGTCCTGTGAGGGAAGTGTTCAGTGTTCAGTAAATTAACAGGTTTCATTCTGATTTAGTTTGTAGTCTATTCAATTCAAGTTCCTGCCCCTGAGTAAGTCATCCTGGGAAGTGGGAACTGGGACCACTACCCACTGGCAGCATCTGGGACCTCAGGGTCTTTGAAGCCTCATCTTATCTCAGGCTATTCTCAGTGTGGAGGGCAGGAGTGCAGGGAGGGAGGCGTACAGGGTAAAGAGAACGGTTCCTTCTTAGTTCCATCCTGCTTAATGGTTTTCCCACTGAAGAAAACTCATTTGTCACATTTAGCTTCAGGAGCTGTAAGAGGATGGCCCATACCTCGAGCCTGGGCCTGTACAGACCAGGGAATTGGCCCTTGCACTCTGCCTTTCCCTGCCTTTGCCTTCTCTGGCTGTGGCTACATTGCCTTTAAAATGCTGACTCCTGCATTGTCCGTGATGGAGTGAGCTTTTAACAAGGTAGTTTGGATTGTGAAGCTTATTTTATTCAGAGCTGCATAAAATGCTGGAGGAGTAAGGAGCTTGAATGGCCTTGGAGGAGTGGGGGCCAAGACACTGGTGGCTGGAGGTGAGAAGAGCCCCCATGAGGCTGGGGTATGCCTGGATCTTTCCTAGGTGTCATCTCCAGTCACTCCCGAAGAATAGGCCAAGCTGTTGCAGACATTTCTCAGATATGGAGCTCGAGTATTCAGCTTCATGGGTAGCCGTCTACCCACATGGTGTGCTTTGAGGACCTCCACAGATCTCTTTCACCACAACATATATTCTCATGCTTTGTCATTATTGCTGTGTTTCAAGGCCTTGTCCTCTGAAGACCCTTGTTAAAATGTACATTTTTTTGATCTGCCAAGAAGTTTTCATACATTGGATCCATTGGCTTTTACCTGTCAAAAGCAGGTTCACAGAGAATGGGATTCAGGGCAAATAATGCTGGATGGGAAGGGGAGACAGCATATGTTTGCAACAAGGTAAACATAATGGGCTAGCTGGGATGGGAGTCATAATCACTGGGGCAGGGAGAGAGGGCTGGACAGCCGTGGGGGAAACCACAACTGGCATCTGTTAGATCCCTGTAATCCGAGTGTTCATGTGCTCACCCTGCAGATTGAGATAAAATTCCTCCCCAGTGTGTGCCCTCCCAGATCTCCACATTCCTAGGAAAGGTCTCCCTTCTTCTCTTGCACAACCAACTACAAGCACCTGGTTCTCCTGAGAGAGTTCATCTAGACCAGTAGACTGTTCTAAACTTTGGCTGCTCCTTGAGAATCACTTGGGGGAGCTTTTAGAAGCATTGATGCCAGGCCCCATCCCAGACTAATTACATCAGCATCCCCCTAGGGAAAGCTCAGGGTTTTTGTTGTTGTTGTTTGTTTGTTTTTAAAGCTCCTTCATGTGATTCTAATATGCACCCAGCACAAACATCTTCAAATGGGAAGTTAGGAATCCTAGACCTAAGGAATCCCTATCATTTTCCCAGTCAGACTCTAGCCTCTCACCATGTTCCCCACTTTTCCTCTCTCTCCTCTCCCCTCTGCTCCCCCACAGCCGCAAAGTTCTGATCATTTTCACCACCAAACATTAAGCTCTCTCCTCTGTTGTCTTGGCTCCTACCTACCCAAGCTGTCAAGGCAAGCAGCTTATCAAAATCTTTTCTTAAAGACAGTCCCAGCTCTCTACTTAAGAGGGATTCTGGTGCCAGCTGGTGAGATGATTGAAATTTCACCCTAGATCCACATGGTTTTGACAAGGACCCTGGATGGCCTCATTGTTACATCTCCACTGGCTCTGAGAACCATCACAGACGCTTGCTCTATTTCCATCCAAAGAAGCAGGGCCCACATCTTGCAGGGAAGGCCCAAAGTTGGCAAAGCATTTAGACAGTGCCTGTTTGTGTATCCACTTGCGGAGTCTTTGTGTACTTGTGGGTGTCTAGCCCTTATGGCCGATATTCAAATTTGGCCCATTTGCAGACTGATAGGACTTTCCTAAGTGCAGAGAAAAATGTCCTTGATGCATGACCTAAAAACTATATATATATATATATATATATATATATATATATATATAGGTACTGTTGCTATAAAACTACTTTGAGATGAAAATGTGATGTTTTATTCAGTGGGTATTTATTGGGCACCATCATATGCCAGCTACTGGGCTAGGTGTTTTGAGTTTGATAGTGACCCAAACCTACATGCCTGGTACTTCTAGTAGGTTTTGGTGATCTCTTTTTTGAACTCTTTTCCTTGAGCAAAAAGGCACAAACAAAACAAAACACTAAGCTCTGAGCCAGAAATTTCTATGCACTGGAAATTCTCCTCTGCAAACAGGTGGGTTTCTGTATAGGGACCTGAACACATTATTTCCCTTTTGTGTGTTTGAGATTGTAACATGTGAAAAGGCACATGGTGTGTATGTAACCCTTTTAGGGGCCTATCTGTGATCCTCAGAACGGACTATGAGGGCACCTTGACTCCTGAAACTTTGCTTCCCAGAGCTCTCTCAAATTCCCAGACACTGGATCACTAGCTAATTGGCTAACAGCTTTTGGTACTTATAATGCACCAGGCAATGGGCTTGCTACTTCACATGCATCATCTCATTCCATCCTCATAACGGTGAGCTAAGTAGCATTCCCGTTTTACAACTGGGGAAACTTCTCACCAACTATTCAGTAGCAGAGTCAGGATTTAAACCCAGGACTGTTTTAACCCCAGTGCCTTTCAAAGCTTAACACCTCCTGATGTCAACTGCCCAAGCACAGCTGAGGGAAAGCAACAGCGTCATCATTGTTGTCATGGTCCTGCTCATTGTCATCCTATTATCATATCAGCAATCATTTGTCAAGCACTTTCTTTATGCCAAGCAACTGCACTAAAATGCTTTTCATAATAATAAAAAAGAATACAGCCCTGCTCCCCCCCCATCCACAGTTTTACTTTTCATGATTTCAGCTACATGTGGTCAACCGCAGTCTGAAAATATTAAAGTAGTGTGATGAAACCTTGTGCCATCCCACTCCATTTGCCCCTTCCCCCTGGATGTGAGTCATCCCTTTGTCCAGCATCTCCAGGCTGTACACACTCCCTGCCCGGTAGTCACTTAGTAGCCATCTTGGTTATCAGATGAACTGCCATAGTATCATGGTGCTTGTGTTCAAGTGACCCTTATTTTATTTAATAATGACCCCAAAGCACAGGAGTAGTGATTCTGGCAATTTGGATATGCCAAAGAGATGCCATAAAATGTTTCCTTTAAGAGAAAAAGGGTGTATGTATAGGAACAAACATAGGATGGATGGATGGATGAACGGACGGACAGACAGACAGATAGATAGACAGAGTTGATACTATCTGCAATTTCAGGCATTCACTTGGGGTCTTGGAATGTATCCCCTGTAGATAAGAGGGGAGGGACAACTATAATACTAATTGCACTTAACAGTTATTGAATTCCATTTTCTGTCAGGTACTATCCTAATTATCTTACCAGGATCTCCCTAATCATTCCTTACCATGTTGCTATGAGATAGATCCTGTTCTTAACCCTATTTTATTTTATTTTTTTATTTTTATTTTTTTTTTAGCTGAGCCATCCTGCCACCTGTTGGCAGCTCAGTGGCAGCTCAGCTCGGGCCGGGCATCGAACTGCTGTTGCTCAGAGCTCACATTCTTGAGCGAGCTCTTAGCCAACTGAACCACCCAGCTGGCCCTTAACCCTATTTTAGAGAGGAGAAAAATTGAAGTTTAGATAGGCTAATCTACCCCATGACCTCACAGCTAGAGAGTAGCAAAGCTGGAGTGTGGCCTCTGTCTGACTGCAGAACCTGAACTCCTATGCTGTACTGCCTCCCATGTCAGGGGTTCCCATCTCTCTCCCTCCCTTTTTTCCAGTTTGAGAGCACTGTCTGCCACTGGCTTCTGATAATTGGAGAGCTTTCTGGGACCCATCTGCTAACTGGGATAGGGGCTGGTGTGACAGGCCACCATTGGTGCGAGCAGATGCCCTCCTACATGATCTCACAATCCAGGCCCTTTCCATCTGGCAGCCAATGCCGTGAGAATGAGAAATCTGCTCAGGGAGGGTCTCATGGCCAAAAAAATTTGTACAGGAGCACTTTAGGAAATACATAGCTGAGACCTATACAAGCAGAGGCCAGGTAAACAAGATGACTCTTCTCTTCGTGTTTTGCTCCTACTCATTCTATAGGATTGGATTTTATATTTATTTCCTGTTCATTGCACTTCCCTGCCCACTAGCATCTCTTACTGATACCTCCTTCTTTCTCCTCACCCCGACTAACCCCTGAGTCCTTTACCTTCTGCCTACTTTCAGTGTCATTTGTTCATCATCTTATTTCATTTCTGTTTTGAAAATGCTTGCTCCTTTCTGCTCTAAATCTCTTCACTTTTCCCTGCTTTCATTTCAGCTCAAGCCACATTAAGGTTGTAAAGCACTTTGGAAAGTGGTGAGTATAGCAGGATGGTAAATAGAGTTTTATGGTATTTTGCTGTCATTGAGCTTGGAGTCTTTGAAAACCAATGGCAGTTCACAGCCCTGGAATACCTTTGTCTCTGCAGGGCTATTAACTAGCCCTAGATGAGGTCTGTGGCCATGATCCAAAATGTGTACTTCTCAGATGATGCGAAGTCATTCCAGGTAGAGTAGTATTAGCTTGAGCAGCACTTCCCAAAGTGGCTTCCACAGTACCCTGAGTGTGAGGGATTCATAGGTACCATGGGGGAGAAAAAGGTTTCTGGTTTCAAATGAGTTTACAAATAAGTTAGATAAGCTAAACTTTACTGAAGGGTTTCACAGAGCCCTTAACACACTAATGACCATCATGACTCTCCAAGAGGATGCATAAAGAGCCTTGCCACCAAAAGAGTGGTCTGAGGATTGGCAGCTTAGACATCACCTGGGAGCTTGCTGGAAATGCAAAATCTCAGGCCTCCACCCGAGACTTTCAGAGTAAGAATCAGCATTGTAACAAAATACTCAGGTGATTTGCATGCATATTAAATTTTGAGAAGCACTGATTTAGAGAGTACTTGGCATTTCTAAAAAATTTTTGTCCATGGAACCCCTTTATGGAGACTCTTCTGGGACTGGTATTCCTGAAACATACTTTGGGGAAATACAGTCAGCACTCCATATCCATGGGTTACGCATCCATGGATTCAACCAACCATGGATTGAAAATAGCTTTTTAAAAAATCCCAGAAAGTTCCAAAAAGCAAAACTTGAATTTGCCACGTGCGGAGCACGACACTGAATTCACGCAAATGAAGTGATGTGCAGGCATAACCTGCTGCAGTCCATATGCAAAAACAGGTTATATGTAAATACTATGCCATTTTATTTTATTTTTTAATTATTTTTGAAGGGCAGTGTTACTAGCCCTCATATGTGGGTCCCGAACCAGGGCTCCTGGCTTCCCAAACCAGCTCTCAATCACCGCACCACTTGGCTGGCTGCCATTTTATATGAGGGACTGGAGCATCTTTGGATTCGGGTATCTGCAAGGGGTCCTGGAACAAATCCCCTGCAGATTCGAGGGGCAATCATACTAAGGCTTCAAAGCCCTTCATAGGAATTTCTTGTTGTCCACAGATTTCAAAGTAAGACATTGCCAAAGAAACATTTCGAAATTAGGGGGCTGATTCGTTTTACACTACCCAAAGCCTCACTTTACAGAAGTTTCAAGTCTTCTGAATCTTGTGTTTCCGGAAAGTCTTCCCATACCACCAACCCCAATTAACTCATTTCCTGGAGCATTTTTAAGCAGTGCCACGGCTGTGCTTCTTCATCCATTCTCTGGCCCAGATCAACCTGTTTGTTTCCTAAATCCAGCAGCTTCTCCAGAGTACTAGAGCTCAGGATCCGAGCCTTTAAAGAATGTTTCATGGTCCCCTGCGGTAGAACTGTTAGAAAGGCAATTTTATAGAAGCTGGACAACTTTTCAGTCCAGTATGTTCTGTTCTCTTAAGCTGTTGTTTTTCTTTTAGGTGTTTAAGCTATTGTGCCAAACATCACAATAACACTAGCTATTTTTTATTCAGATCTTGTGACTCATTTGGGGGCATAGTTAATGTTTTATAAGGAAGGTCTCATTTTTTTCATTCATATTTGTGATTTTCAAGTGTATTACTACATTGCATTCATAAACATGTTTTTTAATTAAGTCTCAGGGCCCCATTTTTTCCTCAGAGAAATACATCTCCAATTTTATGTTAAAAGTTAAATGGAAAATAGGCTTTGGTATGTGAAATTTGATTTGCAAGAAACTTGTCAGAGCTGCAACTATTCTGTACAGTAAAGTGCTGACATGCCCGAGCTCTGGGTAGGACATGGACAAAGCTTTCAACAAGGTTTTTTGGAGGTTGTCACTAAACACCTTCTCAGTGGCCACTTTCTCAGGCTGGCCAGGGTTGTCTGCTTGGAGTTCAGGGAGAAGCATTGACATGAGCAGCAGGGTGTTACTTAGAGATGTGTGAAAGTGAAAAAGACATATGCCATTAGGCCTCATGGGCAAGAGGGCCTGCCAACTCCAGAGGTTGCCCACTCTGGGTTGGGAACTGTGATTCTGACCTCTCCCGCACCCCTGTCAGAGCAGAAGCAGCAGAGGAAAGAGGGAAGGAGACCATGGAAACATGTCACCCTGGAGCAGACGATCCAAGGCTTCATTTGAATTTGCCACATGCTCAGTGATGCTGCCAATGCCACTGTTCAGAGCCATCAGTTTAAAGCTAAATGCAAACCCATTAATGCAAACCCATTAATGCCAGTGCTTCCTAACCTTTTTTTTTTTAAACTGAGCCATCCTGCCACCTTTTGGCAGCACAGCGGCTGCTCAGCTCAGGCGTGGCATCGAACTGCTGTTGCTTAGAGCTCAACTTGCACTCTTCAGCGAGCTCTTAACCAACTGAGCCACTTGGCGGGCCAGGCTAACCTTTTTAAGTATCAATACCCATTTGTAATGCTAAAAATTTAGGACACTCTCCCAACAGTGATTCTACTTGCACTTTTTTTTTTCTCTTTATAGACAACCCACAATTGGTATATTCAGGAACTTTCCTTGCTAGAAATACTTGCCTTTCAGGGCAACCAATGCACGTGATTGTTGTTCTCTATAGTTTATACTTGAGTGTGAATGAATAACATCAGCTACCATTTCTTGAGCATTTACTATATGCCAGACACTAGGCTCAGCATTTTACATACATTATCTCATTTAATTCTCCCAAAACCTGATTATCTCCATTTTAAAAATAAGGAAATTGAGGCTTAGAGAAGTAGGTGATGTACCTAAAGAAAGTGACACAGCAAGTAAGAAGCAGAACTGGGAGACAAACTCAGACCTGTGGGATTCCCAACTTGTGTTCTTTATTCCTTAGGCTCGGGAACTGGCTGTGGTGGCAGAGAGCACTGGAGTGGCCCCAAATTCAGGGATGGGGCAAATAGATTCCTGAGGAGGCAAAAGAAAGGGTTAGGGGGTTGAAGAGTGGCAGACACACATGTTTGCTTCAAACTTTTGTCTAGAGCTAGTCCTGTAGGCCATCCAAGATTAAGGTGGTCCTCACAGGCCACTTGGGGATCTAACGACAGAACCTATTCCTAAATCCACCTCTGTCACACAACCGTTCATATACGAGGTGTGACAATTAAGTTTGTGAATTTGTTGCAATGATGTCGCTAACCTTTTTTTTTATATCAGAGGGATTATTCGTTATGAATTTGTACCAACTGGACAAACAGTTAACCAAGTTTACTATTTGGAAATGCTGAAAAGTCTGCGTGAAAAAGTTAGAAGAAATGAACTTTTCACCAACAAAGCATGGCTCTTGCATCACAACAATGCACCCACTCACACAGCACTGTCTGTGAGAGCTTTTAGCTGGTAAACAAGTAACTTTTGGAACATTCCTCCCTACTCACCTGATCTGGTCCCCAATGACTTCTTTCTTTACACAAAGATAAAGGAAATATTGAAAAGAAGACATTTTGATGACATTCAGGACATCAAGGTTAATACAACGACAACTCTGATGGCCTTTCCAGAAAAAAGAGTTCCAAAATTGCTTTGAAGGGTGGACTAGGTACTGGCATCGGTGCATAGCTTCCCAAGGGGAGTACTTTGAAGGTGACTGTAATGATATTCAGCAATGAGGTATATAGCACTTTTTCTAGGATGAGTTCACAAACTTTAATTGTCTAACCTCATATATTCTTATAGACAAAATGTCCCAAAAACACAGGTCTCCTTTACAGTCTTTAGTCACTCCAGGCACACTCCATCTGTGGACATTTACACGTGCTATTGCTTGTGCCTGACAGGCTGTTCCCCCAGATAGCTATGGGGCTCACCCCCGCCTTTCCTTCAGGTCTTTGCTTGTTTGTCACCTTCTCACTGAGGCCTTCCATGACCACCCTATTTTTAAAAAATTGGGGAAAACCACCACTCTTCCCGAATTCCCTGCTTCATTTGCTCCAAGCACTTATCGTTCTCTAATATCATATAATTTTACTAATTTATTTATTGACACTAGAATGCAAGCTCCATGAGGACAGACATTTTTATCTGTTTTATTCACTGCAGTATCTCCAGTGTCTACAACAGGGTCTGGCAGGTAGTAGGAGCTCAATAAATAGTGTTTAATGAATGATTGAATATGCAGATGGCTTTAGACATGGCTCCCCACACCTGTGATACCTACAGAGACAGACAGATCTTTTGAGATAAAATGGAAGGTGAGTAGATAAAGGAATGAGTGCCTTCATGGGTGAAAGGACATGGGGTGGGAACACTCTTTGCACAAATTCCCACGGTTCTCAATCAGGCTAAAGCTAAGGACCTATATGCTAGACCCCTCTTGACAGAAATTGTACTCTTTATCCATTGATTGAGAAACACATAATGACCACAAAGTGATGTGAATGTATGCTGTTTTAAAAATAAGTTTTGTTAGTGCCGTCCAAGTGGTGCGGTGGTTAAGCGCTGGCTTGGGAAGCTAGCGGCCCTGGTTCGGGTCCCACATATGAGGGCCGGTGACACTGCCCTCAAAAAAAAAAGTTTTGTTAATCATTATGACATTTGCCTAACGTTTGGAAAATAGTGATACACACATGCACAAAATATTTTAGGATAGTGCTTAAATACCTAATCTTTGGCATCTGTCAGCCAAGGTTTGATTTCTGGCATTGCCACATATTACCTGTGTAATATTCAGCAATTTGCTTAAGCCTCTGCCTCAGTGTCCTCATCTACAAAACACGGCTAATAATAGTACCAAGCTCACAGGGTTGTTACGATGTCAATGAAATATTCCATGTCAAGATCATATAAAATGCCTGGCATGTAGTAATGTTCCCCACATGGGAACTATTCTCCTCCTCCCCCCTCTTCCTCTTCCTCCTCTTCCTCATTGTATCCTCATTATCATGGGATATTGACTGACGCACCCACAGGCAGTGCTTCAAAGTGTAGGCATGTGTCTTGCAGTGTGCTGCAGTCCCTGGGGCCCTGGACCCACAGTTCTAGTATGGTGGCCAGTGTGGTGGACGCTGAGTGTTGGCAGTCAAAAAAGTGGGTTTGGCAGCTGGGTGAATAGGGGCTTGGTGTGGTGAGAAGGGAAGGTAGACAAGAAGGAAAGTGGCCACAGGTATCATCTTGGAATGGCAGCTCCATGCACGCATTCAGAGAGAAAGGCACGGGAGGCCTTCGAACACTTCTAAAATCCTGACTTAGGTAAAGGTTGCTCAGGAAGACAGATAAAGCTAGTTACTACCAAATGGCCCTGGTATAAGTTTCAAGTGTTTTATCACCTCTGGGTGTTAGCTCTTCAGGAGTGGTGAGGCTGCTGTGACCATCATCCTCTTTGGCCTTGCATTCTGGAGAATTCTGAGTTCCAGATGGTAGCCCATTAGCGGCAGGTTGGGTCTGGGTGACCCGAACAGATTCTCTACATTATTTCCTTGCTCTTCCCCATTCCCAAATGGGGGCTCCAGAAAGCTGTTTTTGAGATAATCTGTGAAGTTGCAGCATCAAAAGTAACCATCTGAGTCACTGGGGAGGGCTGAGCTCAGAGCAGCAGTGGGTGGGCCCATTGGGCAATGATACTCTCCTCACACACTTCATTAGTGTCCCCTGCAGAGCAGGAAGCACAGGGCAAATTAACTAGGGGGTTCAGTGAGCCCTGGTGTTTCAAGAGATCTAACAAGAAGGAGGTCAAGAATGGAACTCCGTGGGGGTGGGGTGCAGAGGAGTGGCCACCTCTTGAGGTTAAATATTATTACACAGTAACCGGTCCACCCATGGAGAGAGCACACAAGCTGTGCCTATAGGTGGATTGATTTGATGAGGGAGTTGAGTACATTCTGTGATTTTTTTTTTTATTTGCTCAAAATTGGAAATACAGCCAATTAAACATCACCTTCCCTGGGAAGAATGTGGGAACCCCAGCTTTTGGTTTTATTTTAGGAAGCTGATCTTTCTGGAAAGACAAAAACTCCAGTTTCACTTGGCAACATGCCACAAGGAGGCTTCTTCTTCCTGACCTTCAGTTGGAAAGCTCAAACTCTTGTGCAAGTCAGGAATTTTTTGTCCTCAAACCGAAGGATCTTAAAATGATAGTTCTGTCAGCCCTGTGCAAATTGACTGGGGCCCAATCCTGTTTCTCCTGGAAGCCTTGACTCCATTCTTGTCACCATGCATGTGGACAATTTGTAACTGTCCATTCCCTTTCTTTACCTGATGAGTAGTTCTGCTCCAGGGCCTCATTTGCATAGACCAATGGAGATTGGCATCTGTCAGCTTAGCACCTCAAGCCAAGGAGCTGGAGCGGTGATGGGAAACCTTCTGGGCAAATACCCTGGATATTGGATTCAAAATTGACAGTGTCATATTGGGGCTAATTTGCATAGGCTTATCAGGTTAATTACTACAATGTCTCCAGGAACTTGAAAATCCTTGAATTCTTATGCAACCAGAATGCTCAAAGTCTGTTGCTATGAAACTTGGAGTGTAAATTACCATGAATACCATTAATCTGTTCACTAGGAGGTTAATTTGCAATTTGTTGGCAAATCACATGTGAGTCTTACAGCAAGAGTGTGGGTAGTGTTTTTGTGCCAAGGTGTGGCCCCACCTGTGTCTCTCGGTGTGTGCATGTTTGTGTGTGCAAGCATGTGGCATTGGGATTGGCACTCTATGGGAGCTCACATCCTGGGTTTTCTCACTGCTCCCTGGATCTCACTTGGCTCTTCTGGCACATGCTAGGTCCTAGGGCATGTGTTCTCAGGGTTGGAGGGCTGCTGTGCCCAGCAGTCCTTGGCTCAGTGCCAGCTCACGAGACATTAGCTCCTCCTGAGATATGATCGAAAAGGTGTCCATTAATGCTTCAGAATCATTTGGCTTCTCTGAAAGATGTTGTTTCCTGTTAATGGTGCTCAAGTTGTTTTTTGCACACAGGCAGGTTGCTCCTGGCAAAGAAACTCGGATTGTGTACTGGAAACATGAAATGGAGCGGAGGAGTTGCATTGGGGCAGGACATGGTGACCTGGACCACATTGGTGGGAGTAGGAGGAAGAAAACTGCTGAGTAGGGCTGTGGGGCTTCCATGGTTACCCTGTGTTATTGTTAATGGAGGATGGCAGGATTGATGATACAAATCTCACCCCAGCTGAGCTGGTCTGCTCTCCTGTAAAAGACTCATACTTATAACAAAGTGAGAAAAATCCCCTCCTGAGTTAGGGGACAGGCTGTAGGATGTTAGTGAAGTGGTGTTGGAACCCCACTCTCCCAGAATAGCTCCCCAGCTATCCTCCCAGGGCTGGAAATCCACTTTGGGTGGAAACAACGGAGATAAAAATATGTTGTCTGGGAAGGAAGACCTAGTGGGAGAGCAGGACCTGACAGAAATGGGGACATGAAACATCTCAGTTTTAATCCTCAGCAGGGATCCCCAAGGGAATGGTCAATGCTTTGGGGGGGGGGCACTGAACAGCCTGAAGGATAGAAGCTTGTGGGTCCATCACAGTGAAGGGTTGTTCAAAGGCAAAAGGGCATGCTGAAAGCTGGAAAGGCTCCAAGAAGAGTCATGTTCACCTACCTTACAAGTAAGCCTTAGAATAGGCCTGGGAGGGGCACGAATAATTTGTAATGTTAGTTTGAAGAACTTGGGGGCCACTCAGATGCAGACTTAGAAGGTCTGTTGGAAACCAGAGAACCCCAGAAAATGTGGCTGCTAGAATGTGCTCTTGAATCTTTCTCTGCCCCACATACCCCTCCTCCCAGTTCATTCAACCAACCTTTACAGGGTACATATTCTTGCCCCGGGCACTGGGGATACAGTGGACAAGACTTATGCCCTGTCCTGCCCTCCACAAACCCACATTCTAATGATAGGGTAGACTTTAAATTAATTCTGCCTGGGGAGGCAGATGGGGCTCAGAGAGGGTTTCCCAGTGAAGGTGACTCGTGCTGAGTCCAGAAGGCTGTGTAGGAGGTTTCCAGTAGACAAGGAGGGTAAAGAAAAAGCAAGTGTAGAAGTATGGAAGTGTCAGAGAGCTTGGTGTGGTTCCCATGAGCAAAGGCAAGACTGCCTTCTCCCTAGAATAAGAAATGTCATCTTCCTTAATAAAGTGTCCCCAGGACCTCCACTAATGATCCTAGAAGGAGACCATTTCAGCAGGAAGAAGTAAGAATCTGTAAGATTCACCTTGCCCTATAACACAGGTCCTTTAATACTCCACAGGATTGTTTAGAAAAGGCTGAAACTTTCAGACAAAACGATGTGTTAAAGGCTAGGAGATGACAAAATAGAAACCAACATGTAAAATAATAATAAAAATAGCTACCATTTGTTGAGCACTTCCTCTGAGCCAGGCACTTCTAAATGTATATGTAATATATATATATATATATATATTTTTTTTTTGAGGGCAGTGTCACTGGCCCTCATATGTGGGACCCGAACCGGGGCCTCTGGCTTCCCAAGCCAGTGCTCAACCACCGTGCCACTCGGCCGGCCCTTATATTGATTTAATCTTCATAATAACCCCATGAAGTAGACGTGGTACTATAATGATCATTTCACAGATGAGGACCAGGAAGATAGACTACACATTTGGCCCTAGAAGTTATCACTCAGTCATATTTCCCTGCGGGGGTCCTTGGGACCCATTCCCCTTTCCTAACTCCCAGCCTGCCTCCATGGACCAGAGACCACCTATAGTCCCAGCCACCTACAAGTGGCCTCCCAAATGGGTGCCCAGCCTTCCTTCTCCCCCATGTTGAAGAGGCAGTGGAGAGGAATGGAGTAGAGGGATCATAAGCTCAGATGCCTACAGGGCCAGACCCAAAGGAATAAATGTATTCGCTAGAGCAAGGTCAGATGTGTGCCCCAGAAATTTTTTTTTTTAATCCTTAAAAAAGAAACAAATAAAAAATCAGCAACAAAATAGTACAAGGACAATATTAAATGACAGTGGACACTTGGCCCCATGATGAGGGTACAGAAGGAGTGGTGGGGACAGGGGTAACCCTCATCCAGATGGGGCACTGCTACTTCATTCCAGCTGATCATTGTTGGGCGGGAGTTTAAGGCCCAGGGTTGCCAGCTAGAATTTTTCAAGAGAAGCCATAAATCTGGATTCTTATATGAAATGTGAGAATTTTAAATGTTAGCAATTGTTTGTTTTTTTTAAAAATTGAAAACATTCTGCAGGCCAAACAAAACACACGTGCTTACTAGCTGGGTGACCTTTGAGCAAATTTCACCTCTTGAGCCTCATTTTCCTAATATGTAAAATAGGGATAATAGCAATACCTACTTCAGAGGGTGAGGATAAGGATTAACGAGGTCATAGAAGTGAAATGCCTGTCACATAGTAAGTGATTAATACATGATAGCTATTCGGATGATCATTATGTTCCAGTCCTTTACCTGAGGAGCATCTCTTACCAGGTGATTGAAATGCAAGAATCTACCCTTCATCTCCAGAGAGACCCTATGCCTTATTCAGGGTAATTGAGCTCGACCCTTGCCTGCAGAAGACACTAAAGATAACGCTTACAGAGCAATTGGCTGGCATGTGTGTATGGGGAGTGGGGTGCATTTCTGTCTTTATACCCCTTCACACAGCAGACCCAGTGGTGACTGATTTACAAAGCCAGTCCAGGGCTGGGGAGGGGCTGAGGAGGCCTGCAGAATGATTTTCTTCAGACAAAAAGGAGGAAACTGAGGCAGGGAAGCTAGACCAGAGTTCACATTGCAGTCTACCTTCAGTTCTTACTGGGGCTGCCCAAGCTTTTTAAGAAAGTTCTCGGCTGCTAAAAGTGTTTACGCTCTCGTCTCTTACTTTTACATCTTACTTTCAAGCAGTGGTTCTCACCCCTGGCTGCACATTAGAATCCCCTGGGCCCCATTTAAATAATACTGATGCAGGGGCCTGACCCTCAGAGGTTTTATGACTCCTCACACAGTCGTAAACAAAATTGCAGTTGGGTGTGTGTGCCTGCGTGCACTTTTCTCAGGACTTGGTTGGGATCTCAAAGGGCAGTGCTGAAGATGAAGATGAGTGCTGTAAGCATGTGTTACTATAGGAAAGGGCTGCGGTTAGGCCCACTGGGCCATCATGCAGTATCTATTCTCACAGGCAGGCCTCCTCACCTCCCTGAGCCCTGGTTTCCTCACCCATCCCATAGGGATCAGTAATCACGCCCACTTCATTTTCTCTGGAGGTTGTGAGGATGTACTGAACTACTAAAGTATGTACAAGAAAGGGCTTTGAAAAAGCCCAACCCCCTCTCCACAGGGGAGGGCCCATTATTACAAGGTTAAAGAGGGTGTGGGTGGGGGAGGTAACAGAGGCAGCAGGGAGCAGCACTACACATCTAGAAAATGCCATGCATGTTAACAAAGCAGCTCACAAATGGGAGCAAATTAATACAGGGCCCAGCAATAACAGAACATTCGCACGGCAGGGGCAAAGCACCCATTGGAGCAGCTAGGCCTTGGCAGGGAGAAGGAAGTAGAAGAGCAGAGGGAGACAGGAGCCAAGTGAGGGGGTTTTCAATGCTAGAGAGGATTGCTCTGCCTAAGTAGAAGCAAGGGGTCAGTCATGAATGAGGGAAAGAAAATGGTAAGTACCCCCAAGTGGGCCTGGGGAGCAGGCAGGAGCACCTGGCAGCCCTTGGAGGGGGTAGCCAATGGGGGTACAGAATCAGTGACCTGGTAAGTTAATGGTGGGAAGGAGGGTCCCTCTAACCTCAATACATTTGGTGTCATCCTCTGGCCACCGGATCCAAACTATAGGGCAGAGGGTCACCAAGACAGCAGCTAACTACAGAGCCAGCCCCCTACCCCCTGCTGCCCTCTTTTTTTTTCACCTTCTGGGAAACAACCAGGGCCCACCTGATTCAGAGGCAGGGAGTGGGCATACCTCAATTCAGAAAGCCCTTGACAAATCTTCAGGGACAAATGGTCTGGAAGGAAATGGCTCTAGAACTGGAATGTGTCCTGGAAGGCCCCTGCTGGGCCCAGCATTAACCTGTTGGTTGCTGGATCGGAAAGCAGTGGGGACAGTTGGAGGTCACTCACAGGGTCTTGGAGCAGCAGCTGTTTACTGATCACTAAGTCCAGAATATCAGATCTGAGTAAGTGTGATGGTGGTAGAGTGTTCACTGGTGGAGTGGCAGCCTAATGCTGGAGCTGCTGGTATCAGTTCTGGAGGACATAGGGAATTTGTGAGCAGAAAGCTACTGCTGGGAAATGGAGGGGTCTGGTCTGCAAGATGGAGTGGGGGACAATGAACAATTCTCCCTTTGCTCCCTAGCAAAGGTAGGTCAGACACTGGCTACATTGTTGAATAGCAGTGCCAGGCTCATGCCCATAGTGTCAACCCTTTATACCCTTCTAATTCCCATGCATACACAGTGCCAGGCCCAGTGTCCTAGAATGAGGGACCATTCTAGAGACAACATCAGCTTGTTTCGGAGCCATAGTGTCTAGAATCTGAGCCTGTTAGAACAGGAAGGGACCCTGGCAATCAGCTAACCAACTGTTGACATATAGGGAGTCCAGGCCTAGAAAAGGGGAAGTACAGGGCCATACATCTAATTAGTACCAGAGCTGGGATGTGCTGCAAGATATCCCTAATCCCAGCCTTGCCTTCTATGCTACTATTCCAAGTCTTCATTATAGTCGAGGGAAAATGCCAGAATATCCTCAGGGCCAGCCTTACACATAGGTAAACATGATGCAATCAAATATGTCTCCTTAGTTGCCTGTCATTGTGCCTGAAATTTCACCATCAGTGATTCACTCCTTTGGATCTTGAAGCTTTCTAGTCTTTCAAGGGGATAGAGATGGGGGATTTATTAACAATCATCAAGAGAAAGGCTTTGCAAATTGGACTTGGATTATACAGCTGGGGGAGAACAACAGCAGCTGGCCCAGGGAAGAATATTCAGGCTGAGGTGGGCATGGGAACTCAGTGAGAATCTGAATCCAGGGCCCCAAGCCACCCTGATGAGGCAAGAAAAGAGTATTTGATACACCCAGATGCAAAGCTTCTGTCATGCCCTGGCTGGGGTGCACACAGGAAACATTTCCCCAGGAGACTGTACTGTGACCTGGGAGGCCTGAATCACTGCTGTGTGGCCCATGCTGGGAAGAAAGAGCGGGAGATTAAAGGATAACATCAGGCTGTCTGGAGTGGCTGTGGGGGCACTTTATTAAGAGGAGCAGCCTGGGTGAGATGGATGTGACAAGGGAATCTATGAAGACATTGAGAGGAGCCTCAGCCTCAAGAGGGATGGGCTCCGACACTGCCAAGGGGGAGGCTGGGTGTGGAGTCTGTCTGCTCTTCGCCTCTCCCAGAGACATGCTGGTTGAAGGTGCCATGGCCTATGGCTGGGCTCCTTGCTGTGGCTGCCTCTGACTTCCATTCTAGTTCTGCTTCAGAGCTGTGCAGTGCAGCTCTGAGCTTGGCTGGCCATGGTGCAGAGGCTCCTGAGCCCTCCCTGATCTGTGTCAGTTCTAGCTTCAGGGTGATAATCTGGTGGGGAAAGGGAGAGGAAGGAAGGAGGCTAGTGGATTTGTCTGGAAACTGTTAGCCTGCCTAGCCAGACCCTGAGTTTCCCTTAGAGTGTGTGTGTACTTGGGGTGGGCGAGTGAGGGTAGGGGAGAGTGCTTCCGGAAATTTGGGGATTCTTCTTGAAGCTGTGTTTTGCACAGCAAGAATAGTATTGTAATTTAAGATTGTAGGTCTGTTGGGGATGGCTTGCAGGGGTGAGTAGAGCAAGCTAGAGACCCACCCAGAGGCTCCACTTGTTCTGTTGTAGATCTCAACTAGCTGGGGTGAACCCAGAACTCCTAGCTTCCAGAAAAATAAGAGTGTCTACCCTCAGGGCCACCTTCTGCTGTCTGACACGAGCCCTGTGCTTCCTGAATGGGTGTCCCTGGGGGCCTCAAGTGGTTTCTATCCAGACACATGCAGTCTTGGGCTTGGGTCGGGGGAGGATGCTGCTGTTGCCAGGAATTAGAGACTGGAAGCCAAGACTGCCCCAGTGGTTCCACTCAAGTCCCCCAAACAATCCCCCTGGCTTCAGGCCAGGTCATCACTAACCTGGGTGTCATGGGTACTGCTGAGGGAGGACAATATTTCACAGAGCAGAGACTCCTGCCCAGGTGCAGGATCAGTGATTCGGGGAAGATAGAATCCAGTGCAATCAATTTGGAAGAGTCAGCCAGGATTTCCTATAAGCTTTACTTCCCAAAAGCCCCCTCCCACTTTGGAGACAAACTAATCCCTCACATTTGTCTAGTGGCCTTACACTTTTCAAAGCTTCTTCTCATCTATTGCCTCCATTGATCCTCAAAAACACCCCCATGAAGTAGGACAGGAAGGTGTTATTAGCCCTTTTTGACCAACATGAAAACTGAGGTCCCAAAAGGATATGTGACTCACCCATGGTCACACAGCTATTTAGTCAAAGAACTAGGACTTAAAATGTTTCTTGGGCCGGCCAAGTGGCGCAGTGGTTAAGCTCTGGTTTGGGAAGCCAGCGGCCCCGGTTTGGGTCCCACATGTGAGGGCCAGTGACTCTGCCCTCAAAAAAAAAATGTTTCTTAACTTCCAGCCCTGTGTGCTTTCCGCCTCCCATGTAGACTTCCACCTAGAACCATGGAGGTGCCCAGAACCTAGCACCATGCCTGACACATAGTACATAGATGCTAATAAACATTTGCTAAACAAATGACTGAATGGATACGTGGGGACAAAGCAGGATGAATACAAATTCTCAAACTGCTCTTTTTTATGATCAGAAGAGAAAGGCAGTGTTACTTCATAATTTTGACAAAGAAGGAAGGAGTAAGAGATCTTTCCCTTTTCACAGAAGTCATTGCCAGGGCAGGGAGGTTAGGATAGCTCCCAAAGAGCAGCCACAGGGCTTAATTTCCTGACAAGGCGGCTTTCCACTCATCCTTTAAATAGGAATGGGTGGTGTGGGCCCTCACTCCAGTACCAGGAAGGAGTCAGAACCAGCCCTGAGAGAAGAGCACCCTCCCCACACTGTCCCTGCAAGCCCCTTCTCTCCAACTGTCCCTACCAGTGGCTGCCCCTTCCCTTAGGGCCTCTGCACCCCACCTTTGACCCTTCTAGCATAAGCCAGGGCACACAGGCTCAGTGTCTGTCTCCTGGATGGCCCCTGGACCCAGACTACCTCCTATTACACTTTGTGTTTCCTGCAAGGCCTGGCACATGCAGATGAGGTAAAGAGGGATGGCCTCTCCCTGGCATTAGGTACTGCAATCAGCATCCTGCCCCCCATGGCCCCACCTCCACCTCCACCAAACTGCCACTTGTCCCTAGTCCTGTCAGAAAAAAATGGGGAAACAGGAGGTGGAGACGTGGGTATTCGAATGTGCTTTGCAGTAGCACAAAGTGGCTTTTGAGGCATGCAGCGGCCAATGTGAGATCCCTCTGGTTTCACATCTTGGCCCCACAATTTATTACTAGCTCCTGTATTTGGGGCTATTGGCTTTGCTCTCCTGAGCTTCGGTGTTGTTTTTTTGTACAATGGGGAGGATGCTGGGATGAGAAAAGATATAAAGCACAGTGACCGGCAGCTGGATTATCCGCCTGTCTGTGTAGTTAGAGCCCCCTTCTCGGCTTCCAGCTCCCCTGCGGGGTCCCGTCCAGTGTTGTGGGGCGGGGGGAGCTGCTCCGCTGGTGAATTGCAGGCAGGCGAGAGGCAGCAGACGTGTTGTTTACCAGCTGCCTTGCTGGTTCGACACCGACACCTCGTCCGCGGCTCTGGGGCCGAGCCAGTCGCCTCCTTCTTTAAGATTCTGGTCACAGCAGGGGCTGGGTTTCTAAGGCAGGCGTGATTTCTCTCTTCCTACAGACACCGCTGCCGTCGGAGCTGGGCACAGCCAGGGGCAGCGCGAAGGGAGGCGGCTCGGAGAGGCCCCGACAGTAAGTACTGCGCTCTGAGAAGTCGGGTTTGGGCTCGCCTGGGAAAGGGCCAGAAAGCTGGGCACCTGACCAAGTGAGGCTGGGGTCTGTGGGGTTGTGGGTTGGCAGCAGAGTGTTGGGGTTCTCACTGGCTCTTCAGAGTGACCCGCGGTGGCGCTGGCACGGGCCCCTGGTCCTGGGTGCGCGCCCGCTCGGTGCCCTCACTCGGTGGACGGAGTTGACGCGCCCGGAGCCCACATTCCCCCACCTCCGCCCGAGTCCCCAAGGAGCAGTTCTTGTGGCAAGGCTGCCCTCGGGCCCCTTCGCGGAGCCGCCTGCTAGGAAACTGGAAGGCGAGATGCTCAGGGCTGAGGGTTTGGAACCCCCTGAGAAAGTGACGGCGTGAGCGGGAAGTTTATTGCTGGAGGGGGCAAAAGGAGAGCTAGAAGCCAAGAGGGCAGCCAGGGCGACACCCTAGGAGCTCGGCCGCGTCTTCCTGGTGGTCCCTGCGGACTCAGCCCCGCCCCAAAGCTCCGCCCCCCTGTGGGGAGCGCCTTGTCGGAAGTGCAGGTGCTACTAGGCGTTTTCTCCCAGCGTGGATGCTTCTTTAAGTCCCAGGCACCCTGGCTGGCCTGCCCT
Source organism: Aselliscus stoliczkanus (assembly GCA_033961575.1). Classification (NCBI taxonomy): domain Eukaryota; kingdom Metazoa; phylum Chordata; class Mammalia; order Chiroptera; family Hipposideridae; genus Aselliscus; species Aselliscus stoliczkanus. The sequence continues at coordinate 53,020,453 of CM066737.1, read as the reverse complement.
CGCGTGGCCTCAGCATTCACGAAGCCTCGCGGAGCAGAGAGGCAAGTCGATACCGTGAGGTGGTCCATTACTTGTAAAAACCTTGGCAAATGGAAATACGCAGGCCCATTCCTGTCAGTATCTTTGCTTGAGCTGTGTAAAATTCAAGGGATGGGGGCGTCTGAGATCACAACGGCAAGTTTATCCTAAATCACTTAGTTCCCCCTTTAAAAAGACCCAGATCTCCCTTCTGCTCTTCTGCCTCCAGTCGCTCGTCTTTACCTATAGATGATCATAGTAGCTGATATTACTGTGTGCCAAGCTTTGTGTTAAGCTCTTTAGGTAGTAATAAGAATTCCTCTACAATAAGAAGAGTAGCTGGCATTTACCCAGCAATTTCTGTGTGCCAGGCATAGTTTTAAGTGCTTTATATGTATTATCATATTTAATCTTTGCAATAACCCTGTGAGGTACTTCCTGATATTATCCCCATTTGACAGATGAGGAAATTGAGATGGTGGAAATCAAGAAGTGGACAAGTCCAAGGTCCCACGGTTAGTGAGAAGCAGAGCTGTGATTTCCATCCCGTCTTACTTCAGCACTCCCTCTGTTAACCACTAGAAGAAATATCATGAGGAGTTGGCTTAAATGAAGTACTCAAATAGAGTTTGTTTTCTCCACAGCAAAACTTATTTTATTCTGTAAATCTGAAGTCCAGGCCCAAGGTGCAAAAAGATTTGAACCAATTTTCAAATCACCCCCATTACATTCCGTGGTGAAAGACAAACCCAGTGGGCTATATTAGGACAGCAGATCCTATTAGTAGGTGTCTAGACATGACAATGATAATAATTGTTAATAGCCTTTATTGAGTGAGCACTTACTTCGTATATTTAATCTTCGGTACTTGGAAGTAGGTACTATCATGAGCCCCATTTTATAGATGAGGGAACTGAGGCTCAAGAGGTTAAGCAATTTGCCACAGAGCTGGTATTCCAGCCCAGAGCCACTGCCTCCAAAGCCCAGGTTGGAACTAAACATTGGCAGATTGGTGCCATCACCTTTCCCAGCTGGGCTCCTTGAGCTGCCCCCTCCCCAGCCAGTTGCCCAGAGCTTTGGACTATTCCCTCCTCCCCCAGCCCCATTGCATTAAAGAAGGGATTGTGCAGATTGTAAGAGAAAGGGTTTCCTAAAGAACACGGAGTGTTCTGCATAGATTGGACTTTGTTGTACTAAGTGCTGTGCCTGTAACATCAATAAGTTGTTCTGCTTTATAAGTTTTATTAATTAGACAAGTGTCTGGTCTGCTGGCTTGGAGTTGTTAATCTGACATTATGGCTCTATCTGAGTATGTCTGTTAGGACTTATTTTTTAAAAAGTTTTTAGAGCCTTGCAATGCTGAGCAAAGCCATCTTCCCACCTCCTGGGGAGGGAGAGGGTGTTTGTTTCTTGGCCAAGACTTCACTAGCAGGAACTGCAGCTGATACTTGAATCGTAGTATTGCTGTGCCTGTTGATTTTCATCCCCTCCTCCCCGAAGCTGGCCCCCGGTGTGCTGAACAGAATGTGGCCAGGTCCCCAGGGGCTCTTCCTGCATCACACCTAGTCCTGCACTGGGTTTGTTTATTTGCCCTGGCCTACTCATAGAGCTGGCTTCCAGGGACCCTCTTCATTGTGGGTGAAATGGGGTGTGTGAGCTTCGGGGTTTTGGTCTCCCTTACTATGGATGGATCTCAGTGCATCTGCTGGCTATCTACCCTTCTGGCCTCCTACTATGATGTCAGAGGGGGGCCTTCCATGTGTAGCTTTTGGGTGGTACATAGGATGTATGAGTGGTAACCCCAGTGCTGGGCTGTGTCCCTGATTATATCTGTGGCCACTTCTGAGTGCACTGCATCATCTCACAAGGCCCCACAAAAGGGGCCACTGAGTAGCACAAGTCCTCTGCCATCTGTGCAACCAGAAATGAAAGCTCTCCTTCACTTTTGCCTGAATGTATTCTATGATTTGTTCTTTCTTTCTTTCTTTCTTTCTTTCTTTCTTTCTTTCTTTCTTTCTTTCTTTCTTTCTTTCTTTCTTTCTTTCTCTCTCTCTCTCTCTCTCTCTCTCTCTCTCTCTCTCTCTCTCTCTCTCTCTCTTTTTCTTTCTTTCTTTATTGGAGGGCAGTGTCACTGGCCCTCAAATGTGGGACCCGAACCGGGGCTGCTGGCTTCCCACGTCAGCGCTTAACCACCACGCCACTCAGCCGGCCCAATGATTTGTTCTTTTAATTGCAGTGGCTTAAATACCTAGAGGTTTCCCTCTTTACAGAATCTTCTTATGATTAGTTTGCTGTCATGTTTGACATTCCTTTCCTGGAATGCCCTTCTCAATGTTGTCCATCGACTGGACTCCTATTCACCTTCACCACTCAGCTCTGAGTATGATGGGAGTCAGGAAGTGGGGGGAAATGGGCCCTCCCCTGTGCTCCCATAGCATCCTCTGCTGCCTCTTGTGGTGCCGGGTAACACATGGTTTTATATTTGTCTGTTTATATACCTGTCCCCACCTCAGACTGCAACCTCCCTGAAGGGAGAGACTTGGCCTATTTTATCTCTATATCTCTAGTATCCAGAACCATGCCTGATGCATAGTAGGTGCTCAGTTAAATTTTATTGCATATATGAATGAATGCTATCTAAAACTGGTGGAGGGAGGCTGTGACTCACAGCAAGGGACTCTGATATTTGTTCCCCTTAGAAGAAGGGAGATGAGAGCTGAGTTTGCCTTATTCTGGAATAGAGTCCTAGCTCTGTGGATTTTAATCACTGAAAACATGCAAATACACTGTAATGCCAAAACCTGAATGCTTGTTTTTTCTGGTTAATAGAATGTTCTGGGTAACTGAAGGTTAGGCAAAAAAACAAAGAAAGAAATAATTTTTCCTTACCCTTTTGGTTCTTTCTAAAATGCCTAGGTCTGCTTTTCTACCTTAGTGAGTCAAGTCTGGGGTCCATCTTTGAATCTGTGTTGCTGAGTAGGAAGCTTGCGGCTTCTCTGGATCCCTTTAGATTCTGTCTCCCCCAAGCCTGGTTGCAGAGTAGGGTACAGTCTTCTTACTACCACCCCCCACCCACCCAAAGACAAGGCCACAGGCTCTTTGAGGTTTGCAATTTTACTGGTACCCACCTCCAGGAAACAGACAGGGCGCCCAGACTAGCAACACCGGGGAGATGCAGTGTTTGGGTGCTAAGTCACTGTCCCCTGAGATAGTCACTCAGCACCTGCTCCTGCCTTTGGCTTTTATTCCTGGTGGGGGGAGGGTTCACCAACCTCCCTCTCCCTTTTCTGATCCCATAGGATCTTTCCTTTTCTTTAGGAAAAACCTTATAATTCCTTCCCCCTTTTCAGCAGGAAGATGAGATGGGCAGAATAAAGTGTCTCATTGTTGAGGCTGTAGGTGACATCTCTGGATATCTCCAGACAGGGTGACATGAGTTTACCAGGCCTCTGCTTATATAACCTCTTTTGTCGAGTTGCTTCTTGGCCTGATTTCTGCCCTGCCCCCTCCCTGTACTCCTGGATGGGCAGCTTGGAGAAGGTACACCGGGCGGAAGCCGAGGGTTCCTCCTGTTTGTACCCTCACAGGAGGTCAGCCTGGCGCCTGCTGGGCATGGTGCCTAGGCTTTAGATACTACTTGCATCATCTCAGGCAAGGAGGGGGCAGATGGGCATCTCGGCAAAGCAGCAGGATAGATGTGCCTTTCTGTGTCTAGCTATGACTAGGCTGGCCTGCCCGTCTCTGCACAAGCTCCCGGGGGGGGGACACTGAGGAGAAGACCTTATGCCCTAGCAGAGCCAGACATGAGAAGAGGGAGCAAGGAAAAGGTTTACTCACTGTCTCCCTGGATCTACTCCAGCTTCTTGCTTCTTAGCTAACCTCTACACAGCACCCTGCCCCCCTCCACACTCAGGCTGTCGTCTTCATGCCCCCTACCACAGCCCCCATGCTCCCTTTCTGTCCCTGGGCCTGTTGTCTGTGTCCTCCCTCTCTGTTTGCTCCAATATGGCCCCTTCTGGATTATTCAGCTGCAGTCCTCCTCTAGAAAGCCTTCCCCTGCTACTTCTGGAAGTCAGCAGAGGTTGGACAAAGGTGAAGTAAATAACTTCCAAGGTCCCTGCCAACTCTGAGATTCTCTGGCTGTTGGGGGCATCCCAGGCTGGTGGCTCAGACCATGGATGCCTGGTGGCCTCACAGAGAGGAGGGGGACAGCACAGCCAGTCAGCAGAGTAGGTGCTCATTTGGCTTCAGAAGGCTTTGCCCATAGTCCTGTGCAGCCGGCGCCTGCCAAGCAGCCCCCAGAGGGGCGCTATTTGAGGGTCTTTGGCTATTGGAGGCAGCTACTTGTTGGGATGTTCCCAGCAGCTCCTGCCCACACCTGCTCCCCCTATCCAGCCTCCAAGCCTTGTTTACAGTTCAGCCCTTGGCAGACTAGAGGCTAGGATTCAAAAGGAGAGAGAGATCTGGGTGGTCAGGGACCCTCTCCTGGCTTAGCTTTCTGTGCCGGAACTCTGCAGCCCAGTCTGGCTTCGGAGAGATGTATTTACTGAGGGGGAGAATTCAGGCATGCCGCTCCCTTCCATGCCAATTCCACTTTTCCCATCATGACCATTCCCTCTCTCACCTTCTGGAATGCTTTCCCTTTCCTGTTTTCTCCTCTTGATCTCATTCTCTTTCACAAGAAAAATACAGCCACTGGTGGCTGGGGAATTGGCCTATGTTGGGACAGCAGCCTGCGTCTCTTCTTCAAGCTGCTTCAGATTTGCCCCTTGCTCTCCACATCCCCATCTCTGAAAGAGAGAGGGTGCTGTCATGCTGTCAGTATGATATGTAATAATCACAGTGCCCCTCCCCAAAGTGTTTGATCATTGCAAGCCCTATACCAGAATGCTCTTATTACCATATTGCCTCTTTCCCAGTAGCAGAAGCCTGAGGGCAGATCCCAGGGGTGGGGTGGGGGCAGTGCAAGGGCATTTAGAGAACAGGAGAGGCACTGGAGTGGGACTCCAAAAAGCTAACGCAAACCGGACTTGACAGGCACAGGTTCTCTGTCAGTCTTGCCTTCCCCAAGCCTGTCTTTTCTCCTTCAGTGTCTCCCAGGCCCTCCTCTTGTCTAGTTTCTCCGCTTCTGTCTAGTTTTCTCTGCCTCACCTCACCTCTCCCCTCCCTCCTGGCTCTGTCTGGCCTCCTTTCCTACTCAGCTGTCTTCCCCTCCATTCCTCATCTCTTGCCCTCTGGCTCAGTCAATCCCTGTCTCTGCCTCCCTCAGAAATATTTGGTGTGGTACATGGAAGGTGGGGGCTGGGGTTCTGAGGGCTCTTTGGAGTGACATGACAACTCCTTCAAGCTCTTGTGAATATTTCATTGCTCCAGTTCCCCCTCACTGCCTCTGCCAGTGACAGGTGAGTGAGGGCTAAACTGCCAGGATCTCCACACTAACTCTGCCACAGCTCAGTGGCAGCAGCTTCAGACCTTGTGACCCACGGTGCCATATGGCATCAGCTTCACATCTGGCACAGCCCTCACATCTGTCACCAGGCTGGCAGCCCCAGCAGGGAGGGTTTAGGAGCGTGTCTGGGCCTATTATACAATGTGTCTGAGTCTATTGGATGTGTAGCCCCTGAGGGGAGAAGTTGGGAGGGGAGTGAGCGGCTGCCAAGCAGGTCCTATGCAGTGTCCTCTTGCCCTGTCCTCTAGGAAGCATCATGGGGGTTGGTCTTTGGGGAGGTTACTCCAGGCTCTCAGGTATTTGTGGAAGGACAAATGGCTTTGTTCTCTCTATCTCCTCCCTTGTGACTTACTAGAACAGGTGACAGGTGTCTCCATTCCAGCCCACTGGGGGAAAGCATCTGTTTGGACAATAAGAAAATGAATCCAGACACCAGTAGGTTTCCCAGAAGATGCTTCTCCAAGCTTAGCTGAGGAGGAAGTTGCAGGGCCATGCAGACCCGGAGGGAAAGAGGGAGGCAGCCCTAGGAAAGTACCCAGATTGTCTACCCAGAGACTTGCAGGAGTCGGAAGGACTATCCAAAATCCTCCTGCCCCCTGGGTCCCCCAGCCTCTGACCATTCTGAAAGAAAAGTTCTTTGCCCTTTAAAGAAACATTTGTTCCCTGAGAAGGAATAGCTGTTAGATTTCCCACCCTGGTTTCCCTAAAAGGACTGCAGCCATTCGGGCTCCCATTTCTTCTTAGAGTGTAACCCTCCTTGTACCCTTCCTTTTACTCCATTTTTCTCCCAACTTTTGTCTTTCACCAGAGATGTTGAGGGATTTCTCCCACCGACCAGACTCCCCATCTGGAAACCTGCCTTTCACAGACAGGCAGAACCAGTAGGTATTTGATAATGAACTGCATCAGAAAGGCCAAAGGATTCTAATCTGTATGTGTCAAAATCATTCCTCTCCATGCATCCATTGAGCCATTTAAAAAATATTTATTGGGCCAGCCGAGTGGTGTGTTGGTTAAGAGCTGGCTTGGGACGCCAGCAACCCTGGTTCAGATCCCACATATGAGGGCCAGTGACACTGCCTTCTACAGCTAAGATGGTGAACAACAGCTCCAACTGGAGCTGGGGTGCTGTGAGTCCCTGGGATGGCATAGCTGCAGCCCCTGCTGCAGTGGGCTGCCATAGGCTACAGTGAGTGGCTGGCAGCCAGCATGAGCGGCTGGCATTTGGTGTGAGCTTCCAAGAGCTGCGGTGAGCAGCCATCCAGAGGCCGGCGACCGATCTGCCTCATCCGGGAGGAGCACAATGATGATGCCAACATGGGCCGGTGAAGCAACGTCCTCTGCAACTAGACTGAAGAACAAAAGGACAGCAACTTGTGTGTTCCCCTTCCCCGATTCCCCATTGCTGTTCCCCTCCCCCAATTCTCCAATAAAAATCTTTTAAAAAAATATTTATTGAGCACCTACTATGACCCAGGTACCATATTAGGCGGTGGAGATACACTGTTGAACAAAAGAGACATAGTCAATACTATTACAGGGTTTATAGTCAAATAATCACATAAATGAATATACAATTACAGATCATGATGAGTCTCATGAAGGAAGCAAACAGGTTGCAGTAGTAGGGATAGCCAGGGCAGAGTTCTCAGGGAAGACCTCGGTGAGGAGGTGATATTTAAGTGGTGACCTGAAGGATGAAAGATCAATCACATGAAGAATAGAGAGGGTTCCAGGATGGAAGAAATACCAGGAGGGAAGGGCCTGAGGTGGCAAAGAACTTGATGTATTCAGAAACTGAAAGGAGGCCAGTGGAGCCAGATTGTTCTAGGCAAGTGTAAGAACAGCATAAGAGAGGTTTGGCAAGGAGGGCAGGACTATATCACACAGAGCCTCATGGACCATGGAAAAGGAATTTGAATGTCATTAACTTGCAGTGGGAAACATCTACAGGGTTTGAAGCAGGAGTGATAGGATCTGATTTGGACTTTTGCAATATCTGTAGAGACCAGACTTAGAAGGGGGCAGCAGTGGCTACAGGGAGACCAGAAAGGGGTCTACTGCAGCAATTCAAGGGAGAAGTGGTAGTGGCTTGAACTGGATGATAGTCATTGAGATGAAGAGTGTTGGTCATATTCTGAGGGAACAACAGTGGAAAGGGATCAGAGGGATCAGAGGTGGGGACTGAGGGAAAGCAAGAGACGGGACTTGAGAATAACTCTGAGGTTTCTGGTTTGACTCATTGAAGAGATGATGGTGCCCTGCACTGAGATGATGGAGGCTGCAAGAGGCCTAGACTTGGGGGTAGGGGTGGGGGGAAATCAAGAGTTCAGTTTTGGACATGGTTAAGTTTGAGATTCCTGTGTGACGTAAAAGCAGAAACTTCAGAATAAATAGTTCAAAGATAGGAGTTTGGGAGCTCACAGAAGAGGTGTGGGTAGAAAGCAAATTTGGGAGTTGTCCACATATAGATTATATATAAAGCCTGAGGAGCGATGAGATCACCTGGAAAGAGAGTAGAGAGAGAAGAGAAGGCCTGGGACTGACTTGGAAAGAACTGCAGTATCTAGTGATGAAGCAGAGGAGGAGAAGCCACAAAGGAAACTAATAAAAACTGGGCAGAGGGCCGGCCGAGTGGCGTGGTGGTTAAGCGCTGGCTTGGGAAGCCAGCAGCCCCGGTTCGGGTCCCACATGTGAGGTCCAGTGACACTGCCCTCAAAAAAAAAAACTGGGCAGAAAGGTAGTTGAAGAGTCAGGAGATAGTCACAGAAGCGAAAGGAGGTGAGCATTCCAAGGAGGAGGGAGTGGTCAACTCTGTCAAAAGCCAGTGAGAAGCTGACTAAGATGAGGAGTGAGACATGATCTTGAAAATGATTCGTGACCTCAAGAATGGCTCTGTAGAGTGATAGAGATGTAGAACTCAGAATATAGTGGTTTGAGGAGCGAGTAGGAGATGAAATGGAGACAATGTGTAGAAAACTGAGTAATTTTGCTATGAAGGAGAACGGGACAATGGGGCAGTGTCAGGGAACTGTGGCATGGAGGGAGGTGGTTTCTGTTTGTTTTCTTAAGGATGGATAATTTCCATCAGCATGCTAACACTATTCTGGACAAGTGGAGAGATGGATGATTTAGGTAAGAGAGTGAATGCCGAAAGGAGCATAGTCCTTCAGAAGATGGGAAGGGATGGTACCAGAGCAGAGATGAATAGATCTACCATTGATAGAAGAAAGATCCTCCATTTTAACAGGAGGTAAAAAGGAATCATGGGTACAGATGCAGACTGGGTAGAGTGTAGATTTGGTGGTAGTCACCTGAGAGAACTCTCATTTGATGGCTCTTTTATCAATAACATATGGGAAAATGTCATCATCTGAGACTTGTTGGGACAAATGGGAAGGTGAGGAAGATCAAGGAGAGAAGAGGAGCTCATCTTAGGGATTGAGAAAGTGGTAGCCAGGCAGTGTTGAGAACCCATACCAGGCTTGAGACTGTGAATACAAAGTGAATGCCATCTACCCAGTTGTGAGGTTTTTCTCACAACAGCTACTCAGATGCAGGCATGGAAAATGCATATGGTTGAGTTTAGCAAGGAGTGGGGTTTTTGCCAGGTGAGTATTGCAGAGGAAGTGGAAGTAAGGGAGTTGAAAGTGTTTGCAAGAGAATGGTCAGGAGGAGCTCTACTCTGGACATGAAAGGAAGTGAATATAAGGAGTTTGAAAGAGAGTAGAAAAGTGAATAATTAGGGGCAAGTGCTCAGAGAAAGCCTCTCTGGGGAGGTGACATTTAAGCTGAGACCTGAAATATGAAGAGTAGCATGTGACCTGAAAAATGAAGGAAGAGATTTCCAGGAAAAGGAGATTCCAAGTGCAAAGAGATTAGGTGATCATGACCTATTCTTATGATTCCTGCTGTAGGAATCCTTACGAAGATAAACTGGTAGGATAGATGGGGATGTGGAGTGGGATGCTGGTGAGGGAGATTGGGAGGTGGTGTAATATCTGATGACGGCCCAACGTCTAGGTGACAGTGGGGTGAGTGACTGAGAGAAGTGGAGGAAGCAGTTGTTGGAGGTCTCCTCATCACCATGTGGATGTTGAATTCAACAATGATGATATCAAAAGTTGGAGAAGGCACACCCATTCGAATGGCTATGATTAAAAAAAAGAAAATAGAAAACAATAACAAGTGTTGGCAAGGATGTGGAGAAATCAGAACCCTTGTGTATTGCAGCTAAGAATATAAAATGGTGCAGTCACTGTAGAAAATGGTATAGTGATTCCTCAAAAAAATAAATATAGAAATACCATATGATCCAGCAATTCCACTTCTGGGTATGTATCCAAAAGTAGTGAAAGCAGGGACTCAAACAGATATTTGTACACCCATGTTCATAGCAGCATTATTCACAGTAACCGAAATGTAGAAACAACCCAAGTGGGTATTGACAGATGAATAAAATGTGATATACAGTAAAACCTTGGATTGCGAGTAACTCGGTTTGCGAGTGTTCCACAAGATAAGCAAACATTTCTAATACATTTTAACTTGGTAAACAAGCGATGTCCTGCAATATGAGTAGTTTGTTTCCAGAATGAATTATGCTCGCAAACCAAGGTATTTATATATATATATATATATATATATATATATATATATATATATGTATTATTCAGATTTTAAAAGGAAGGGAATTCTGACACATGCTTACAACATGGATGAACCTTGATGACATTATGCTAAGTGAAATAAGCCAGTCAGAAAAGGACAAATATTGTATGATTCATGTATACAAGGTTCTTAGAATAGTCAAATTCATAGAGACAAAAAAATAAAATGGTGATTGCTAGGGACTGGGTGGAGAGGGGAACGGGGAGTTAGTATTTAATGGGGACAGAGTTTCAGTTTGGGAAGATGAAAAGTTCTGGAGAAGGATGGTGGTGATGGTTGCACAACAATGTGAATGTATTTAATGCCACCGAGTTGTACACTTAAAAATGGTTAAAATAGTAAATTTTATATTATGAATATGTTACCACAATAAAATAAAAAGAGCTGGGGCCGGCCGAATGGCGCGGTGGTTAAGCGCTGACTTGGGAAGCCAGCGGCCCCGGTTCGGTTCCACATATGAGGGCCAGTGACACTGCCCTCAAAAAAAAAAAAGAGCTGGAGTAAAGGGGAAGATCACATGTGACGAGGAACTACAGTCCTCAGTGAGTGTGGGGACTACCCAGGAGGTTGTAGATAACGAGGAGGAAGGAAGAGGAATAAAGTTGGGTGGTAGGCATGTTCCTCAAAGAAGCAGGATTTTTTTGTAGAAGGAAAGAGTAATGGCCTGGAGGAGACATGGCAAGCAAGGAGGACACCTACCCTGCCTACAGGTCCTCAAGGTCTTGAGATTTGAGAGGGAAAAAAAAACCCAGCTTCCACTTGAGAGGGCTAGTGAGCAAGTGATGTCATCAACTAATAAACCAGGCCTCTGTTGGGAAAGAAGAGAAAGGGCTCTTTCATAGAATAAATGAAGGATATAGGGGAGTTCACTATGGACTGAGAGTCCCAGCGGGCACAGTGGAAGGGTTTGAAGGGTAAGAGAAGGGTGACATTAGGGTATGAACACACTACTGTAGAGATGAGAGTCTGGCCCCTGAGGGATGACCAGAGGCGAATAGACTTCTTGATGGTGACTGAAGTTAACAGGCAGGTGAGGCCTTATGGGATGAATCTACCATATAGGAGAGTGGACTTAGAGGTGTGTAGGAAGTCTGTTCTGGGGCTGGGGTTTCCGATATGTGCCCTCTGGTATGGTGACTCAAGGGAGGCTACTCTGACAGACAGCACTGGGGTGGCCCTCAGTTTACCTAGTCATCCTCTGCTGAGCAACTACTTAGTCCAGAGGTGCTTGGCAAAAATCACGTAGGAAAATTGGCTCTGGAATTGGCCAGAACCAGATTAACATGGTGATTCCACCAGTGTATACAGGTGTGTGTCCTGGAGCAAGATAAGACTTTTGCCAAATCTCAGTTTCCTTATCTGTAAAATGGGTTGTTGTCAGGCGGGAGTGAGGCAATATGTGGATAGTACCCTGCGCACAGTGAGTCCTCATGAAATGGCAGCTATTGTTTTCTGCACAGTCCTCTCAGCATCTTCCTTCCCTTCCTCCCAGATGTTTCCCATCCTCAGGTTGTCCTTTTGCTGACCAAACATTTCAGTAGGGCTAAGTAGTACCCTATCTTTCAGATCTTTCTCTCCTTTACCTTAATGCAACCATATCTGTCTTATTTCATATTTGTTTGGAGCCCTCTGTATTCTCTCCTAGGGTAAATCTGATTCAGCCGATGAGTTCTCTGCATGAATTTGTCCTTTCTCCAAGATAGCATTTGTATTTTCATGGGGCCTTCACTGCCATAACCCAACAGAGTAAAATCTCAGTCCTCCCACCTGATTGTGGCCCTCCCATAGCTGAGAATAATGTTCTTTTAGATCCTTGTTTTTCAGAGTGTGGTCTGGAATGGGCACCACCCTGGAATGTATTAGAATCGCATCTTACTCCAGACCTACTGTATCAGAATCGTGCAATACCCCTGGTAATGTGATTCAGATGCACATTCAAGTTTGAGCACAGAGGTGAGGGCCCCTTTACAGGAAGAAGGGTTTGTGTTTAAGCTCCTTACAAGAGGGCTTCCAGCAGAGGTACTTTAGAGCCCCGGAGATGGGGCGCCCATCCCTGCCACCAGGAGAAGATGGCATCTCCTGGGATTGTAGCTGCCATGCTGGATCCCTGGACTTTCCGGGAGAGTCAGACTCCTGTGATTGGAATCAGAGGGTTAATTGTCACCACATGGCTCCAAATCCTGCTAGTTGTGAGCAGAGTGACAAGACTCCCCAAGGAGCTAACCAAATGTAAAGAAAAAGGAGCCAAAGGCAAGGTGGGATGGAGAACTGAAAGCTGATGCCCTGGAGTCTAACCTGTTATATTTCTATCTTCCTGCCCAAAACTGCAAGGGAGAGAGCACCAGTTCAGAACCGATCCATCTTCTCACTTCATTTGTCTTCTCGCCATATCTTGTCTAGCAACAGTTGTCAGTGTGAGCTCCAGCTGCCAACCCCTCCTTGGACAGCTAAGGGGTGGGGGGATCAGTTTAGCCACAGAGGAACTGGAGTCAGGGCATCTACAGGGAGCCAGGTCGACTGATATTTGGGTCAGAGAAAGCTGCCTGGAAAACAAGGGGACAGAGTGCATTTGGGGGCTGCCTCTTAGAGGCAAGGAGTTGATGGAGGAAGGGCCTGGGTTGTGTGAAGCAGGTGAAGTTTATCTCCAGCTCTCTTTCTCTGACTCTCTGGCTACTCCGAGTAATGCTACCAGTAATATCGCCACCTCTGCATCTGCATGATACATTTAACCTTCTGAAGTGCTTCTGTAGCCATGATCTCATTTCATTCTCCCAACAACTCTGAGTGAATGGGATCGGAGACAAGTTAATTAGGATGTGGGCTGGCCATCCAGACCTGGCCAGGACTCTGAGTGCTGCTGGCCACAGGGTTGGGCCAGCCCTGTGATGGAGACTCAGTAGCCAGAGGGTCCAGGCCCCTGAGTGGGTGTAGGTGGGGGTGCCAGGATTGTGGGCTCTGTCAGAGAAATCTGGCTCCAGCTGGGCTGCTAATGTGCTTCACCTCCATAGGTCACTTCTTCCTTGCCTACCTTGGGAGACGGAATGGAGGAGGAGCAGTCGCCTAGCCTATTTGGCAGGACAGTTAGAGACTGTGAGGAGATAATGGATGTGAAAGCACCTGTTCTCAGATGAGGTAATGGGTGTAAAAATGAAAAGAACCACATGGCTATAAAATGTTGTTATCATTAGGCAGAAGAAAAAGGCTAGGCCTTTACCCAGGCCACTGACTAGAGAAGGCAAGCCTTGCACAGGGTGAGGGGATATCTTTGGGGGCCTTGGGTAGGAAGGGGACAGAGTGAAGGCCTCTTGTGCTGTGGGACAAACAACAGAAGAAAATAGCAGGTCCCAGAATCAATGCTGGGTGGGGTGGGGAGACCATAAGATTTGGCTGCTTCATAATTTTGTTCAGGGGTGCCCTGTTTTGAATGTCCCAGAAGCCAAACATCTTTCAAAGTCAAATTGCCTGTTTCCCCCAGGAGGGAAGTCACGTGACCCATGGACAGCTGAACTCCTGTCATCTGTCACTGCTTGCCTTTAGTGTCACTCCCAAGTCTCCAGGCACTTAGCGAATTTCACAGGGACTGAGCTCCAGACATGGAAAATGGCAAACCCCAGGAGGGAACGAACAACTTCCATTTGCATTGTAAAATGGCTTTGGGGAGTGGGGGGGGGTCCTGTTAATGCGGGTCTTTCTTCCCTGGCCACACAGGCCTGGAAAGGCCCAGGCAGTGTGAGGAAAGGGCTGCTTGCAGAATTTGGGAAGGATCTAGTTAGGAACAATTGGTCCAACTCAGGGAAAACCCAGGGAAGAACGTGCTCCAGCCATACCTGGAGACATGTCTTTGACTGTGGGAGAAATAGCTGGGTCCCCTGTGGAAAGATGGGGGCTGCCCATGCACAGAGCTTGGCCTTTTGTCTCTCTTCCCATCACTGCCCTTTCCTGGCCATTTAGCACACTCCCTGACTGTTCCGTGGAGCCTTCTCCAGTTCTCCCATCCCCTTTTCTGAACACACAACTTGAATGTTAATGATGGACTTCATATACTCTTCTCAGTTACCACTCTAATACTCTTGTTCAATATACACTTGTCTCTTCTCCCTCCACTAGACTGGAAGCTCTTTGATGGCAGAGATCTGTGACCTCTCTTGTGTCCCCTGGAGCCCTGACTATCTGAGTAGGCATTCAATAAATACTTGTTGATGGATTAACATGAGTCGAAACAGTAAAGCAAAACACTTGTGTCACAAAAGGCTCTTAACGTGTTGGCTCTTCTGGCTCCAGGAGTGTCTATTTTCATCAATGTTAGTAGTACCTGAAGGCCCAGTGAAGACTGAAGTGTCCCCAGATTTGGAAAAAGAAAAAGGTGGCAAAACTGAGTCTGCAGTGGGCCGGGGCCCTGAGCTCAGGACAGTATGTGAAGTGCTCCCATGTGCACCTGGGTCTTCCTTGCTGGTGTCCCTGCTCCCCATGCCACTGTATTCACAGCCTCACAGGCTCTCATCCTCTAGCCTGCCCTGGCTGTTGCCCATATCAGAAATGAGCTGGTGTCATCCCAAGTAGAAGCCTCTTTTGTGCCAATAAGTTTAGATGACAGGAGGCAAAGGGCTCATTTCAGAAGCATCCCCGAGAGTGACGCAAGACGGCAGTTGCAGGAAGATGTTCTCTGGCTCCCTTCAAGGCCAAAGCTCCTGCCTGCCACCAGAAGCAGAAATGAGAGAGATGCCAGCCTGAGGCCATCCTCTCTGAACCCCTGTCCTGGGACGGTCCCTATCCAGGACACTAGCCAGCCATGTTCCAGCTTCTGAGTGACTTTCTGTTGAAAAGTGACCGTTTGTCTTAGCAGTGTGGGAGGGAAGGAGCCAGTCTGAATTCACCTTCAGGAGGCTTGACCTCATCATAGCAGCCCTAAGGGACGATAGACAGACCCTCATCCCCAAGCCTGCTCGCATGCAGTTCGAGTTGATGTGGCTGGATTCAAATCAGCCACGGTCTGTCTTTCTTCCTGAGTTCTATGATAGAGAGGAGCCCAGGACTATGAATTTCTCTTTTATGCAATTAGTCTAAATCTTTCCCCCTCATAAATAGTCCGAAAGTTCCTCTCTAATTACTGAATTTGTATCCTGATGAATGACCTAATTGCTTGAAACCATTTGCTACTGAGGAAGTTGGTATTCTTAGCTAGTCAACAATCACTCATAGTGTCAGAACCTCCCACTTCTTTCACAAACCTTACACTAGCTGATTTAACTAGCTCCTGGCCCTCTGTATCTTATTCAGAAGGGCTCACCCTGGAACCATAATTTTCAAGAATACATGCACTGAGGCTAGGTAACTCAACCCATATATTAGGCAAGGAATCTGGAGGGTAAAGTGGTGCCGAGTCAGGGAGCTCAGGCTCTGGGTCTCTTGCCTCTGTTCCCCTCTCTTCTGCCTCCTTCTATCCTGCCCATTGGCCATTCATTCCCATCTTTACCTCCTTCCCTGCTCCTGGGAAGTGCCCTCACCCCTCAGGGCTCAGACCCACCCTTGCCTGCAGTATGCCTCACCCTGGCGCTTGCTGTGAAACCTTTATAAAATCCTTGTGCAATTCCTAAGCTTCAGACACTTAAGTTGTGGGCATCAGAAGAGCTCCCTGTAATCCCTCCCAGGTATTGGGGCAGCGATTTCTCTTCTCCCAGCTCATCTGGGGTTCAGGTCTGCTGGCAGCCACAGGGTGCAGCTCCCTTTCTTGTCCACAGGAGCCATTTTCCAGTTGTCTCATTAACTGAAATAAGTTGGCATATGTACAGTTGTGTAAGGCAGAGGTCCTTACATATACAGCATCTAAATATTGGGTTGTCAGAAAAGTCATGCTGCATTTTTGCAATGAACAACATAGAAAAAAATAAGTCATAGCTTTTCCGTCAACCCCATAGTTATATTGTTATATATGACCTAAAGGGTATTAAAGTTTAAAATCGCACAAAGACTTCATGAAGGCGCCCCACATGTGGAAACGACTTCACAGTCCTTTCCCACATACTTGCCTGTTTTGTAGTCTCTTTCCTCAAGGGGTTGGTTTCTTTTAGGGAGCTAATAGCCAATTCAATGGGTGCTACCAATTAACCTTCAGAATAACATACTTGCATGTAGGCTCCTTCTAGAGTCCCAATATCTTGAGGAAAGGGCTGACTCTAATGTCAGGCTCTGTGGCACCAGTTTCCTCTGCTGGCTCTGGCCCTGCACACCAGCGGCTTCTCCTTTCTAGACTCCTCTTTCTGCAATCTGAAATTGGAGGTGGTCATTGCCTCTGCGGGTTCCAGAGGATGCAGGAAGCTGAGTGTGTGACTTCTCGGGTTCATGGCCAGCTCCCTAATTGGTGTCCCTCCCAGCTGGTTCTGAGGCTTAGTTGCCTTTGCATCTTGTTTTGCTCCCATCTTTCCCTCCCCCCAGTCATGTGATGCAGGAAGAGAGCGCAAATGATATGGAATGTGAGCAGCTGCCAGCAGAGACGCTGCGACAAGTGACCATTCACCGAGACCCTATATATGGCTTTGGCTTCGTGGCTGGCAGTGAGAGGCCTGTGGTGGTGCGATCTGTGAGGCCAGGTAGGTGTCCCTCAGGGTGTACCCCTGGCCCCTATCCTCCAATACCCACACATCTTCCTAAAGAGCAGAGCTCCTGAGTATACTGTGTGGCCACGGAATTCGTGATGAGTGGGTGAAGACTTGCAAGTCAATCACTGTGTGAGGGAGCTGGTTTTTTAAGACTGATTGACATAAATCATTGAGGCTACTTGGGGCTCTGAGGCAAAGGCTGCAGTTTATGGTTTAGTAGAATCTGGGTCTTAATAAAGCTTCCCTTTGCATAGAACCTTCATAGAAGAGCCATACTGCCTTGGATGAGAAATTTAATTTCAATTCAACAAGTATTTATAGATTGCCTACTCTAAGCCCAGCAAGGTTTTAGGAAAGCACAAGACATAGTTCCCATTCCCAAGAATCTAACCATCAGGGGGTGGAGACTGGTACACATTCATGAAATAGGTCAGCCCTTGAAGACTGGAATCAGGATACTGACCATAGGAGGGAGAGGAGAAGAGAGGAGAATGAAGTCTCTGAATGCCATAGTGACAATAACAACAGCTACCATTGATTAAGTAGCTACTGTGTGCTTTACATCATCTTGTTTAATTCTCACAACCAAGCCTGCCAGGTAAGTAATATCATTCCCATTTTACAAATGATGAAACTGAGCCAGAGACGAAGACAAGTGACTTGTCCAGGGTCACTTAGCTAGAAACAACGGAGCCAGGATTTGCACCTGAGCCTGTCTGATGCCACGTGGGAGAAATGGAGCTTGAATGGGGCCAAGTGGGATGGAACAAGTGAAAATCCTACCTGAAGTGTGAAACGTGCCATCATGAATGAAACAGGAAAGGGCCTAAGCACTGTTTTATTCCAAATCTGCTAAGCATTGAGAGAAAAGACACAGAGAAAGTAGCTTTATTCCTGACTTTCTGGGCCTAAGGCTTTAGATGTTTACAACACTTCCTTGCTCAGTCAAGAGGAGCAGCCAGAGTACAAACTGGTCTAGCAGAAATTTGATGAATTCTGCAATCCTCAAAGGAAAAGAAAAAGATTTTTGTAAGCTCTCTCTTCAACTAGAGGGCATAAAGAAAAAAACAAAACAAAACAATTCAGTACAGGAGTTGGTGACTGACCTAAGGCTCTCAAGTCACACATGCATTTTGGCAAAAGGTTTTTTGTTCTCCACTCAGAAATCAAATTTGTCCTGGGTAAGAGGAACCAGATAAAACTTAGTAACAGACCACCAAGAATCCCTTCTTTCACTTCAAAGGACACAGAATTCACAGGGCAGAATGAAGCCCCCAGGCCTAGACCAGGGGTTCAGCTTCAAGTGGCTTAATGAAGAGGAAGAGTTGGAGAAGTGGAGAGAAGGAAAGCCACAGGCAAGGGCCACAGAAAGCCATCGAGCTGGCAGGCCCAGCCCTGTGAGGACGTGGGCTGATTCACAGAGCTGCTTCTGGCCCAGGTGGCTCCCAAATGCAGACTTGTTTGGATCTGTATTTGAGACCAAAAGAAAAACAATCAGTATCCTATAGAGATCGATTACAGTCGAGCATGTGTGTGAAAGCAGTAGTAAATTGATGCTACCTAACACTGCGATCAGAGAGTAGAGTTCCATGAGGACCATTTCCATTAAAAAGAAGGAAAGGACAAAGGGAGGGAAGGAAGGAGGGAATAATAGGTAGAGTGACCTTCACCTACAAGATTGGCATTTTGGGCAGAGATAGATAGAATGAAATTAGTTGAAGGAACTCTCCCTTGGAGAATATAATAACTACCATTTATGAAATTCTTACCAACACCAGTCAACTGTTTTAAGTGCTATACACTCATCATCTCATTTATCTTCCTAACATTCTCATGATGTGTATGCTATTTTCCCATTTTACAGATGAAGAAAGAGATTGAATGTCTCTTCCAAGGTCACCCAACTAGTGAAGGGCAGATTAGGATTAGAGTCCAGGTCTGGCTCGCTGCAAAGAGTGGATTCCTCACCACCCCACTCTCTGTTCCTGAAGTCACTATGCTGTTGGGAGAATTTGCTGAGTGGGCTGAGGGCTGATGCAGATGCAGTGGTGAACCCTGCTCGCTGAGCTGGCATAGCCACCCTCAGCACACAGGTCCCACACTCCAGAGCCATTGAGCTGTGTGCTCAAGTGACATAACTGCTTGGTTTGGGGTGAGGTTTTTGGAATTTTCATAGCACACTTCTTTGTAGAGAGAAGGAGCAGTTAGGATCTAGCCCTTTAAAGTGGACACAAACAAGAGTCCAGGCTGGGAAAGTTTGGGCCATATCATTAAACATTTCTTTCAAGTTTGAGTAAGGCTGGGTCTGACTTCTCATTGTCCCTGAATCTCTAAAAAGCTTTTCTCTAAGAAGATCTTTGCTAACCACCAGAGGCAGCACTGCCTAGACCCCTCTACCCTCACCCTTTACCCCAACCAAGAAGGTATGTCCCTCAAGCGGATCTGCTTTCTTAACCTCAACAGTAAAGATGGGAAGGAGAGAAAGTAAATTTAAAACTGCCAATAATTTAGAGTCTGGGCCTTCCCCCTCTCTCCATTTATTGGAGAGGAGCATCCCTCAGAATTGATAGAAAATAAACCCTGTGGGTCTTTTAGTTGATCCCCCTGTCCCCAGGCAAGCGAATGCCTAAGTCATTCTGGAGCAGTGAGTATGAATAATGTTCCAGTAAGAAGATTCCTCCCATCACCTGTCCCACCTCCAGCAGTCTGAAAGTCATTCTTTGTGCCTGAGCAGATGCCTCCTAGTGAAATGGAAGTCTGTGTTCCTCTTTAGAACCAACCAGGAGAGCCCTCATTAACCTAATCTGAGGCCTTTGCTACCACACTACTCCCAGGCAAAGGATGGCCATTCCATTCTCTTTCTTCAGTCCTCTGCCCTCCAGTTGCCACAGGCAGCAGTGGCACAGAGCTCAAACACAACCCCCACCACTGGCACCACTCATCCTGTGCCATCTCCTGCAGGCCTCAGCTCCCTCAGACACTGGTGACTGCCGGCCAGACCTGTGCTTTTCCAGCAGTGGCCCCTAGCCCTCACGCCTTTTTCCTCCTCTCCTCTGCAGGAGGCCCCTCTGAGGACAAGCTCCTGGCTGGTGACCAGATTGTGGCTATTAATGAGGAGGACGTGAGTGAAGCCCCCAGGAAGAGGGTCATAGAACTCATCAGGTAACATGGGCCTTCTGGGCCTTGGCAGGAGCTGAGCACTGCCCCCTCCCCTGACCCACTAGTGGCATAGGGCTTCCACAATCCTCCCTGGCTCTGATGGAGGAGCCCTCCCAGGAACAGCAACCCTAGCCAGGGCTCCTGGCTACCCGGGACTTCAGGGGCCAGGGCTCCTGGGGCCCCGGGGGCCCTAACACACTCTGGCTTAGCCTTCTCCAGGGATGTGAACAGACACGAAGAACAGCTTCCTGCCAAAACTCACCTCACTCCCTCCACCCAGCTACTCCCCTAATCCAGGCCCCTTGGTTTTTGACTTACTGTGCAGTGGGACAGACCAAGTGACCAGTGAGAACCGAACATGCCATTAGAAAACCAGGCTGAGATAAACACAGTGTGAACAAGACATTGTTTCCTACTTATCCCCCCCAAAAAAACAAGGGGAAGAAAATCTGGATCCCTGGCCAGTGGGTTGAGGAACGGAACCTGCCATTGTGGACTTTGTTCACCGTGTGTATGACCCCTTCATGCCCTCTACAGATGGGGGTGATGAGAGAGAGAAAGGAATGCCTGGACCACCACTGTCTGTACATGGGGGTAATCACATTGACCTTTCCCCTCCCTTACCCCTATATACACCATGCCACCAGCCAGCACACACACACAACACACACACCATAATGACATCACATACCACACACGCGCGTGTGCACACACACACACACACCATGCCACTACATACCATACACCATGCACTACACACATGTCCATACCCACATGTGCCACATGCTCTGTCTCTCTCTCTCACACACACACACCATACACACTCTTTTACCTCACACCCCACCACATGCACACACACATACCACCCTCACACAGGAGAGGATAGAAGTGAATGTTCTAAATTCCATGGGCTAACATCAGGGTTATTTTTAAATTCTTTTATTGTGAAATAAACACTTTTTAAAAATTAGTTTCAGGTGGGACCGGCCGAGTGGCACGGTGGTTAAGTGCTGGCTTGGGAAGCCAGCGGCCCCAGTTCGGGTCCCACATATGTGGGCCAGTAACACTGCCCTCAAAAAAAAATTAGTTTCAGGTGTACAACACAGTGCAATAGTTATACTTTTTACCCCTCAAAGTGAAAACCCCCTCCCCCAATTCTCCACCCCACTTCTCCCCCCATATCATACATATCTATTACAATTCCTTTGACTCCCTTCCACAGCATACTCCACATCCCATGACTATCTGTATATTCAATTACAGTTCTAACCTCAGTTTTGAGGACCTTGGCTATCTCCCCACAAATGGAACCATGTTCTCACTCTCTTGCTCTGCCTTGGATAGTCTTCTCCATCTCTGCCTGCATCTTCAACCCTTCTTGGTTCAGAGTGGTTTCATCCCACTCATCTTTCTTGTTCTCCCAAAGCCCACCCGCCCCCAAGCCCCTGCCTCCCCTCCAAAGGCAGACAGTGCTCTGTGGATGGAACGGCACGCTCTCTAGCTCTGGAGTGGTTTGCAGTGCTCCCTGCTAAAGTCCACAGCAGGTCGTCCTTGACATGCTTCCCCTTCAAATCAATGACCTTTAATGTGTCTCTTCTGCAAGTTCAGTTGTCTATTGCAGTGCCCCACCCTCTACCCTTTCCCCTCCACCACCACACCAGGGCATGTTGTGGTTCTGTCATCCCAACTCCTCAGAAGTCTTTACTTTGCTTCTAGCGGATATCTTTGTACCCTAGAACAAGGTAGCCCCATTTTGTGAGGGAGTCCAGAGCTCCTTCTGGGTCAAAATAGAACTCACTCATTTGATAACATCAGGGACTAGTGGATCATTCGTTCATTCTATCATTCATTCAATGAATATTAATTATTGAGTGCCTACTGTGCACCAGACACTGTTCCAGGCACTGTATCTACAGCAGTGAATAAGACAGGCAAAATCCCTGTGCATTAGTGTTATATTCTAGTGGAAGAAGACATTATAAGCAATAAACATGATAAATAAGTCATTGTACAGTCTACTAGAAGTTGATGGATGTTATTGAAGAATAGAAAGCAGATCAGGATACAGAGGATCAGGAATGCTAGGCACAGGGATGTAGAATGCAACTTTAAATAGCCTGGCCAGTGTCGGCCTCATTGAGAAGGTGACATCTGAAGAAAGATTTGAAGGACATGAGGATGCTGGAGAAAGAGAGAAGAGCCAAGGAAAAGGCCTTAGACAGGAGCATGTCTGGCATGTTTGGGGAGCAGGAGAGAAGCCAGCGTGTGAAGTAGGGGAAGGAATGGGAAGAGTTGTAGCCACTGTAAGGACTTCGGCTTTGTTCTGCATGAAATAGGGAGACATGGCCGGGGCCAGAGCAGACAAGTCACATAATCCAACTTACGCTATGCCCCTGCCCTGTTCAAGAGACAGATTTTTCTGTGATGTTTTCCCTGGAACACAACTCCTTCCTTCTCCTAGGAGCTTCCCGGACTCTGGAGCTGATTCATCCCTGAACTTTGCCTTACTAAATATGGGTAATGTCCTAAATCCTTAGGCAGGGGGCCTTGACCTTTCTTGAATACCCCAAACCAAGGGCTTCTTGACCCTGCTTCTGGAATACCTTTGTTCCCAGAAACATTTGAAAAAGGCCAGCAAGGAGAGGGGACGCTTTGTCAAGGCAAACTCTTTCCAGTACTTTTAGTTCTTTAAAAGGATTATATGCTCATATTTCTGGGAGAAAATATTCATACCTCATAGCCTGTTTGATCATTGGCATAATTCTTGTCAGAAGAGTTTCAAATTCTTCATTCTTTTGAATATTTGCTATCTGGACAGTCCTGGCTTCCATCAGTGGCTCTCTGGCTCTCATATTTTGTTCCTTCGATTCAACAAATCTGCTGAGGATGAGTCACGATGACCAAATGACCTCCTTTGGGTTTTTCCTTTGAACTTCCCTTCTTGCATAAATACCAAATTGCCAATAATTGCCAACATACTTCCCAAGACTGACTGTGTGCCCTTTGAGTTCCATAATTCAGGCCTTTAGTTTTCCTTGAGAATTTCCTAGTCTACAGATCAAATTGGCTACTAAGGTTTGGGGATTTCTACAGAGATAATGTGATAAGGAATATAAAAAGAAGACCTGAAAAATGACAACCTTTGAGATAACGGTAATACCATCTTCAGATGCCTATGTGAATCTATATGGATGGTTTATGTCAGTTGCCACCAATCATGGGAGGCGAGGCAGCCATGCAGATACTCAGATTGCCCTCTGTCCTAATCCATTTACCTGAATGCAGCCCAGGGGAAAATTCTGGTGTTGCTTCTTGTACCAGATGAATACCTAGTGCATGATACACTACTCTCCTGTTCCCTCTTTTCTCTGTAGGAGCTCTAAGGAATCCATCGTTCTTACAGTTCTGCACACTCATCAGGTGAGTGAGCCTCTTTGCCATCTGCCATTCCTCCTGACTGAGACAAGAGGACCCCATATTGGAAAGTGACAGTGATGGAGAGAGGGTGGGAAGAGAGACTAGAACCAACATTTTGGGAGCCAAGAGTTTAGGAGTGAACTTCAGGCAGCATACCTTCTGAACATCTTGTCTACTTTCATGTCCAAGGCTTGAGGATTTTGTAGGGTTATAAAAGTGCTCTATTCTGCCCTGTGCCCTCCGCTTTGCTCCACTTAAGCTGCCTGCTACCCCAGTTCTAGATATATTTTCTACATCTTTTTTGCTGTGCCCCATCAAAAGTTACTTGTCTAGTGTCTAAATTCTATAAAGTCCTTGCAGACAGTAGGTGCTGATCTTATTCATTCATTCATTCATTCATATAGGTATTTCTTAAATGGCCGGCAGTGTATAAGACCCAGCACTGTGTGTGGGGAATTTAACCTAAAGTTGCTGGGGACGTATAGTTGCACAAACAGGCTGAGCTTTGTCCTGGTTCAATCACTAACTGTCTGTGTGACTGGTTCAAAGGCCAGTTTCCTTTCTGAACCTGTTTCCGCATCGGTAAATTGAGGATTTAGACTAGATCGCTGTTTCCCAAACTTGCCTGACCATATAGTCACTGGGACTACCTATTAAAAATAAATATTTCCCAGGCCCTCTCCTCAAAGGTTGGACTCAGAAGGCCTAGGGTCCATTACTAGGTTATATCCTTCTAGTAATTTTGACTCAAATGCACAAATCCAGGTGCAAAACTCAGAGCTCTCCTCCCACCTCCAGCCTGTTTGCCTTTTCCCAGTGTCCCCAACACTCCCCTGCACCCCAGAAATGATGTCCCACCCCCATTCCATAGCCTCAGGAGAGGTCACATCTGTTGGCGATGTGGAGCCTGAAATCATGGGAGGCTTCACCGGGGAGGATGCACCTGAGCTGGACCTGGAAGGATGGGGCAGGATTTCCCAGAGATAGAGGGAAAGATTTTCCAGAAAGAGATGATGTTTCTGTGTAAATCCAGGGACAGTGCACAGGTGTGAGTCAGGGGGATGGGGTTCAACTCAAACTCTGGCACTAACTGACTCTCCGTGTGGCCCTCAGCTC
Organism: Aselliscus stoliczkanus; assembly: GCA_033961575.1. NCBI lineage: Eukaryota > Metazoa > Chordata > Mammalia > Chiroptera > Hipposideridae > Aselliscus > Aselliscus stoliczkanus. The sequence goes on along the minus strand of CM066737.1, from coordinate 52,996,027 downwards.
TCTTCTGTATCAGCGTGAACCTCACACACACACACACAGTCACATACGCACATACATTCTCTCTCTCTCTCTCTCTCTCTCTCTCTCTCTCTCTCTCTCTCTCTCTCTCTTTCTCTCTCTCTTTCTCTCTCTCACACACACACAAACAGAGAGGCATGCACCCACGTACACACACCCTCATACTTTCCCTGGCAGCTAGATCTTTCTCAATCACAATTATTCTCTGTCTCTGGGCAGGGAAACTCCACTCCTCAATAGGTGTTATCAATAGGCTGCTCCCTCCCCACCTTACTGCATGTGCACAGTTGTCTAGTGGGCAGTGGGTAGCCAGTCCCCACTGGTCATGAAAATGGCCACCAGTTGTCCCCTAAAAACATTCTTGTTGTGTGGTTAGAATCTACTGCTCTGATCAGACACCCACTGTGGGTGACTTTGTAAGGTCTCCTCAAATGTCACCCCCTTGTGGCAGCCTTTGTTGACTACCTTTTCTAAGATAGCATCTATCTGTCACTATCTGCTGATACTGCTTAATTTCTCCATCATAACTGGAATATTTTTAACTTTTTATTTTGAAATGATCATGAAGTTGCAAAGCTAGTAGAGACATTGCTATGTACCCTTAACCCTGTTTCTCCCATTGGCTACGTCTTATATAACTGTAGTACCATATCAAAACCAAGCCAAAGCCAGGACATCAATACAATGTGTGGTTATGGTTCAGTGTCAGTCTATTATATATGTGGGTTCATGTATCCACTAACACAGTCGAGATACTGGTCAGTTCTTTAACTAAAAGGACCCCTCACGTTGCCCCTTTATACCTACACCTACCTCCTCCCCTCCCCCCATCCTCGTCAACCACTAATCTGCTCTACAGTTTCTGTAATTTCATCATTTCAAGAATATTATATAAATGGAATAATAGTAACCTTTTAGGATGGTTCCTTTTTCACTCAGCACTATGCCCTTGAGATTCATCCATGTTGTTGCACATATCAATAATCTATTCCCTTTTACTGCTGAGTAGTATTCCATGGTGTGGCTGTACCACAGTTTGTTTAGTCATCCACCCACTGAAGGACATCTGGGTTGATTCCAGGTTTTGGCTAGTTAAATGAAGCTGCTAGAAACATTCACATACAGGGTTTTTGTGAGCATAAGTTTTCATTTCTCTGGGACAAATGCCCAAAAGTGTGACTGTTCGATCATATATTAAATGTATGTTTAGTTTATGTAGGAAGCTACCAGACTATTTTCCAGAATGGCTGTAACATTTTAAATTCCCATGAAATATTATATTTATATGCATTTATTTTCTATCTCCCTCATTCGAATGTCAGCTCCACAAAGGTAGGGATTGTGTTTTGTTCATTGCTGTATCCTCAATTCCTGGAACAGCACCTGGCACAGAGTAGGCACTTGATAAATGTGTGTTGAAGGAATGAAGGAAACCCAACTTCCAGCCATCACAGCAACCTGAACTAAACTCAAGTGTCCAAACTCAGGTGCAGAATGAAGAGCTTAACACTCCCCTCCATCTCATCCCAGTGCTCCCCCACACCCCTTTGTCCCCCTCCCAGTTCTGATGCCCACTGTCCCATCCCATGGCCTTTTTGCTATGGCTAGGCTGATTTCCTTCTCCTTGTACATACCTTAGTCCTTATTGCCCTGTGGACTTCTGTCCTTATACTAGTCCTTTAAGACTTGGCTTGAGACTCATGTCTTCCTTAGCCTGACTCACCTCATTTAGAGTTTCTAATTCATTCTAGGCTGGGAACGTAGCAGTGCATGGGACAGACATAGTTCCTACTCTCAGAGAACTTACATTCTAGTTCTTAGCCTTGTGCTCTCTAAACCCTTGGAACATAGAAGTGGGGGAGCACATACACAGGGATGATAGTCAAAACAATTAGCAACCTGTACAGTAGGGGCCATCCAATCAGAATGTAAGCCAGTCATGGGCACTGGAGTAGAGCCTTGGAGGCCTCTTAACCGTGCCAGGTGTTAACCCTTTAGTTGATCATTTATAAAGACATCCCAGGAGAGAGGTTAGGTGGCGCCCAGAAAACTGAGGGCAGTGGCTACTTACCAATCAGTTTGAAAGAATCCCTCAATATTTTACAACAGGTGTGGCTATACCAGTGTATCCCGACTGAATGTCAAACTTGCATACATGTACAGTTGATCCTCGTTCACAGATTTCGTGTTTGCAAATTCACCTATTTCCTAAAATGTACTTGTAACTCTAAAATTAATACTCACAATGCTTTCCTGGTCATTTGCAGACATGTGCAGAGCATGAAAACTTTTGAGTCTCCCAATGCACACGTTCCCAGCTGAGGTCAAACAAGGCGATGCTCTGTCTTCTTATTTTAGCTGTTATACAGAGGTGTCCAGAGGATGGAGATAGTAGGGGGCAGTGCAGTGTAGTGCAAGAAGCTCTGGCTCTGGGACACTTGGTTGGGTTTAGAATCCCAACTCTGGTTCCTGTTTAGTGGGGTAGCCACAGACAAATCACTTAATACTTTAGAACCTCATTTTCTCCGGGTGAAATAAAGAAAATAATATCTACCAGGATGAGTTGTTTTTAGAATTTAAGATTATAATCTAACACACACATACACACACACACATACACACTTCCTGTAGGAACAAACTGTTCAGTATTCATCAGTTAGGTTTTCAAAGTGACCTTATAGACCAGGGGTCAGCAAACTTTTGAGACAGAAGAGCCAATCCTGTCCCGCACAACAATTCAAAAATTATTCAAGAGCCATAAAACAAATGAAATCACCATTATGTGAATAATATCCTTTAAAATTTTTATAAATGAAACTATGATAGTTTTATTTTCACTTTCAATTGTACTTCAGAGCCACAAGTACATACCCAAAGAGCCACATGTGACTTGCGAGCCACAGTTTGCCGACCTCTGTTATAGACCATAACTACCATGGAGAACAAAAATTAACTGAAAGAACCTTTTCCCTAAAGCTATAGTGAAAGCTTATTGAAGATCCCCAGCATATGTTCAGTGTTATAGCCCCTGTATCACAGAACATAGAACTGTGTCTATAGCAGGCACTTGGCATCTCATGGGTGCATAGAGACTGCTACCTCTTACCAAACCCTCGTCATATTCAAGCTTGATTACCACTTTTACAGAAGACAGTCTCCTAATAGCTCCAGGATGTGGCCCAAGAATCTGTGTTTTTAATAAAAGCCACAAGTAAATCTGATGCTCATTAGAATTTGAGAAACATTGGACTAAACAGTCTCTAAGGTTCTTGCCAGCTCCAGCATTCCATGGCTGATAATGGTCTAATACAGTGCATCTCAACCCTGGCGATGCGTTAGAACCACCAGAGAAGCTGTAAAAACTATTAGAAACCCTGCGGATGGAGCCCAGGTATTGGTCTTTTGAAAAGGCTCCCTACATGATACTGATATGTAGCCAAGGTACATATCAAGAACTGGTCTAATACGTAGTCTCTTTCAGACGACATTTTCTTTCTAACAGAGTGATTCTTACCATGGCAGAACATTTGGGGGTATTTTGGGCAGTCACAGGGGTCCTTTCCCAGAACCCCTCAAACCATTCTATATAAATAGCCACTTATTAAGCCTATATGTATTTAAGGGTGTTTGTTCCTTAATCTTTGAGTGACCAACTATTCCTCATGATTGAAAATGTATTAATTTTGGTACCTGTAGACCTTGGCACATAGTATGTCCTCAATAAATATTTTAAAATAAAGTACTGGGCTGTGACCCAGATTGGCCCTGGTAAAGCAAGAAGACAGTCCCTTCAAATGAAACACTAATTTTTGGTTCCAAAAACTTAGCCTGTACCCAAAAATTCCCCTCTGTTTGGAGCCACCTGGCCAGAAAAAAACAAACAAACACCAAAATATTGGGAACCACTGCAGGAGAACTGTTTTTCCACAGAGTTTCTTGAAATATAGTGCTTGACAGATGGTAGGTACTCAAACTATTTACAGAATTGATTAAGTAATTCATTATTAACCTTAGCAATCAACTACTGTCTTTTTTCTGTACTACTCTGTGCTTGGTGCTAGGGGAATATAGTAAAATAAAGTGCTGTCTCTTCTTTTGCAACCTGGTTGGGAAGTTGAGCAATGGCCATGTGGATTAATGAGGAGTACTTACTATAGGAAATCCAGGGAGGGAAATGGAGGAATTGGTGAAGGATTCAAATTCAAGGTAGAATTTGAGCTGGGGTTTAGAGATGTCATTTAGCTGAGCAAAAGGGACAGCAGATTCTCTGAAGGGTGAGGGTGGTGAAGAGACAATGTGAGGTGAGCACAGACGCAGAAGAAACCCAGTGTGTCCAGGGAGCTGTGGGAAGAACCACCTGACTAGCTGTTGGATGGGGAGTGAGGGTCATGTGTGGCTTGTGAGGGGCCTTGGAAGCCAGGGAGAGGGATATGTTCACCTCTAGGCAGTACTAAGTGAAGGAAGGAAGGCCCCTGGGTCCCTTATCAGTGGGTCCATGAAATCAGGATGGCTTCATGCCTGGGTCCATTGTCCCAGACTCCCACAGTGGTTGCTGTGGGATTTGCTTATAAGTAGGCTCAGGCGTCAGAGACAGTGAGCCAGTAGAAAGAATCAGGAGGCTGTCAAAGCTTCAGGAACCTCAACTCCATCCTCTTTTTTTTTTGAGGGCAGTGTCACTGGCCCTCATATGTGGGACCTGACCCGGGGCTGCTGGCATCCCAAGCCAGCTCTTAACGAAAGCGCCACTTGGCTGGCCCACTGAATTCCATCCTCTTAAAAATCATTTTATAGTTATCAAAGTAGGGCTGTATCATGCACTAAAATGTTTGGCCATATATCTGAATTTGGCCAAGATATGAATGAATACAACTGTAATATTTGTACTAGTAGAGCCACCAAATTTAAAAATGGTCAAAGAATCAACACCTGCTGAGTTCAATCCTGAGAGAGAGGCAGACTCTCTCCTCTATGGCTTATTCCACTAAGCTGCTGGATTCATATTTGCTTCAAGTGGCTTGCAGTGGCCCCGGAGGTACTTAGCAATTCTAGTCCTGTGTTTCAAGCCAAAATTCATTTTAGCCAGAAAGGGTGCCTAGTGCAAAATGAGACTCCCAGCTGCTTGAAAGAAAAATGGGTCAGTGAAGAGCTCAGATGTCCCAGCTTTAAGATACTCAACCTCTGCTTAATGGGTTAGGACATTTTCAACAACATAAATTCCTGGGCCCCGCCCCCTCAGAGATTCTGAGTTTTTAAATCTGGTGTGAACCCAGGAATCTATGTTTTACCAAGCACTCCCCAGTGATTCTTACTATCAGGAAAGTTGTTCTATGATTGGTGCCTGAGAAGCGGCAGGCCCAAAGAACACACCAGGTGGCTGAGTGCAGTACATAGGTTTATTGAGACTTACTAACCAGGGACAGTCTCCGGTGGCAGTCGGCCGGAGGGGTAGTGATCCACATGTAGGTGGGGCAGAAGGTTATATAGGTCCAGCAAAACAAAGAGCATTCTGTGGGAGACATCATCTGGCGGGCCCTGCAGGGCTGCTCTCATGCACACAGCATCCCAAGAAGCCCGGAGAACTTGACTGCTGGCCAGCTCATCTGCCTGTGGGCCAGGTACCTACGAAAAGGTCACATAGTAAATATTTTAAGCTTTGTAGGCCATAATTGATGGCATAAAAACAGCCATAGGCAATATATAAATGAAGAGCATGGCTATGTTCCAATAAAGCTTTATTTGTAAAAACAGGTGATGTGCAGTCTGCTGGCCCCTAAACTGGGTTAGCCTTCCCAATTCTCAATGTTTTAACTCAAACGAGTTGCCCCTGTATGAAGAACTTCAGGCCCCCTAGCTGAGCTTTGAAGATGCTTTGGGACAGGGTGACCTTTGAGAGCTCCTCATATACACACTGCAAGCAGGTGTCACCTATGTTGAAGCATAAGGCTAGACATGACTCTGTGACATGTAGCAGAGACCAGCTGGCAGTGAGTGAGTCACCATCAGCAATCAAGGTTGAAGACTGAGAATAGGATGGAGCCGTAGAGACCAACAGGACAAGAATCAATGAGGAATGAGGCACAAACAAACGGAAAATAGCTCTACAACAGACACCGAAAATTATAATCCCTGAAAATATTGGCAATTCCACTCACTCCTTCGTGATTTTGCTCCTATAAATATCTGAATCTTCTGTCTGTAGTAGTATCTTTAGGATGGGATCTAACCTTGGACTTTCGATAGGGATAGCAAGGAGACTGTCCCCTCCCCATAGGAGAATACATAGAAGGATACCAGTTGGGGTTCTTCATATGTTCAAATCTATTCAGTAGGACCAAAGTAGAACCAGAACCAGTGGGTAAAAATATCAGGGATGGGCTTTCAGCTCTAGGCTGCTGAGGGGAACAATCAGTAATCCAAGACTCAGGAAATTGGGGTTCTAGTTTCGGGTCCGTTACCAAATTATTTTGAGTAAACCATATCCTCTTCCCAGGCCTCTGTTTCCATGTGACAATGAAGGGTGGACCGCATGGCCCATTCAGGTCTCTAGAGATGCCTTGTTCCATGCTGTCATCCGATGACAGATGATCACAGAGAAAGGAGAGGGTGTCTATCAGGTATTATAGAACAAGATTTCACCTTCCTCATGTCTGTGGCACCTCGAGTGGAAATTTGGACTACTGTGGAGATGGAATCAGCAGAGCTGCCTGAACATAGCTACAGATCTCACTCTTGCCCCTTTTCCTTCTGCTGCAGCATGCAGCCCCCACCCAGGATTGGAGCACCAAGCTGTGCAACACACAAAAGCATTTCTTGAGCAATCAATACTGTAATCATTTTCTGCAATGATCTCCAGCCCCGGATTTCGTTGTGCTACATCATCTGCTGCCAACAAATTGTCCCTGTGGCTCAGGATGAGAAGTCTAAGGTTCCTTTAGCTCAGTGGTTCCCAACCCTAGCTGCATTTTTAAATCATAGGAAGCTTAAAAGAATACCAATATCTGGGCCCAATGCCCAGGAATTCGATGTAATTGGTCTGGGGTGGGGCTTGGACATTGGGTTTTAAAAGGTCCTTCAGTGTTTCTGCCATGCAGGAAGGACCGAGACCCACTGCCTGAGATTCTGCTGGACTCAGGTTGAACAGGTGGCTTTCTGAAGTGTTCCCTCTGTGGGGAATGCGATTGCTGGCTGCAGAAAAGAACACAGCTGGGACCAGGGCCCCAGACCTGATGAGGACGTTTGTTTCTGGTGTGTCTTTATCTTAGGGTCCTGCCCTCCTGTGGCTGATCTGGTAAATGAATCTCAACCACGGCATCAATGGCAGAAAATAGCTTAATGTATGGCCTTCCCAATTGGCAGCCACCTTCAGGGCCTTTACACAATGAATTCTTGATTGAAGGACTCGCCAGCTCCACGGCCAGGCTGGTAGGGGAGGTGGTTTGAAAGAGCTCCAAACCTGATTTCCCCTACTCTGTCTCATCTCAGAAAATGGCACTTCATTCTTCCTGTTGACTCTATTTTTCTCACCTCCCAGCATATTGTCTTGGTTCTATCTTCAAAATATATTGATATCTAGAGTTAAATCACTTTTCACCATCTCCATTATTACCACTATAGCTCAAGCCACCATCATTTTTTAACTTGATTTTTGAAGTAGACTCCTAACTGGTCTCCCTACTTTGGCCGTCATACTCCTACAGTATTTTCCACGCAGCAGCCAGAGGTGTCCTCTTAAAATGCAAGTCAATCGCTGTCTGCTCAAAACTATCCAGTGGAGTAAAATCCAGATTCTTTCCACAGCTTACAAGGCCCTACGTGACATGACCCAGCCCCCAGCTGCCTCTCTGAGCATGACCCCTCTGGGTTCCCTGTCAATCATTCTGCTGCAGCCACACTGGGCTTCCTTGCTGTTCCTCATGCATCCCACTCCTACTCCCACCTCTGAGCCCTTATTGTTCTTTCTGCCTGAAAGGCTCTTTTTCAAGATATCCTCATGGCTTCTCTCCCTCACTTTCTTCAGATCTCCATTTAAATGTCACCTCCTCAGACAAGTCTTTCCTGAAAATCCTGTATAAAATAATACCCCTATCACTTCCACCCTCACTCACTTATTCTCTCATGTAATCCCTGATCCTGCTCAGTTTGTCCTCAGTCCTTATTTGCTACCTAAAAGATACTTGTTCATTGTCTTTCTGTCTCTGCAGAATCCCTCATCACTCAGAATAGTGCCTGGAACATAGTAGGTCCTCCCTACATTTGTCACATGAATGAATAAATGCCCCCAAAGATATGACTCCTGCATTTCCACAAACCCAGGTAGCACCCAGGAAAAACCTAGTTTCAGCATTTGATAATCATGCATCCTGCTGAATTTGTGGGACAGTTTTAAAAAACTAGAGAGCCTAACTGATTCTTTGGACATTTCTTATAGGATTGGATGAGCAAACCCAGAATTAGAAAGCCAGGACACCAAATAGGTTTGGAGTGTTAGGCTCCCTTTGTCCCACATCTAAAATAATATTTTCTATGAGCCGCATTCCTAGGGGCAGGACATAGCTGTGAGATGAATAAGATCATTTCTGTAAATCCTTTGAGATGCCTGTATTCAGATGTAATAAAAGCCACCATTTAGGTATATCTCATGTTAAGAAACTCAAATACATAAACATTCAGTGTATGTTATTACTAAAGAATTTTTGCAAACTCCTTTAGTCCTAGAGCATTAATAATAGCATTCAGTTTACTCAAATTTGATTCATGCCCAGCTTTTTCAGAACACACCAATCATTTAGCACATTTCCTTGCACCTAAGTAGGGGATCAATACTTATTTGCTGACTTATTGGTCAGTAAGGGAAAGTACCCGTACTGAGACATCTTAATTCCAGTGTGACAAAGGTCTGGTTTTTCCCAGGGATGGAAAACTTACCAGCCCTCTGTTCTTTTTTTCCAGTCCCCCAAATCTGCCTTCATCAGTGCTGCGAAGAAGGCCAAGCTGAGATCCAATCCTGTGAAGGTTAGATTTTCTGAGCACGTGACAGTTGGAGAAACAGATGCAGTAAGTGCGGCTTCTGCTCCCTTTCCTGGGCCCTTGGCCAGAATCTTCCTGGCTGTGGAGGTCTCGCTCTGGGGCAGTTGCTCATCTGCTGCTCCTTAGAGTGGACAGCATTACAAAGAGGTTGAGGGGGACCTCAGGGCTCCGGGTGGGTAGTGAGTGAGGAGTACATGGCATCTGGAGAGGCCCTGGGCATTGTGGAGAGAAATAATACATATCAATGTACTCAAGATCCTTGTGGTGCTTGGAGAAATTTCATTTCTAGCACAGTAGCTTTTTATATGGAACAAGTGCCCCATAAACATCTTTTGGCTAGTTGAGAGAAGCAGGAATAAACTAGTGGTTTCCTGAAGATGAGGAGGGAGAGCAACTGGTGAAATTGCGGTCTCTTCACATTGAAGTGGTCCTGCAACTCCACATCTTGACTGAAGATGACTGTGCGGTGAAGGGTGAAGCAGCCTAGGGGAAATGATCCAGACTCTCATTAAGTCACAGAGCTTTGATTAGGCACCTGCTGTGTTCCCAGCACTAAAAGGGATGCAAAACAAATACCTATTCTCTGCCACTGGATACCTGTCAGTGATGTTGGGAGTGGTGGGCAAGTGGTTCAGATTGAGACAGTACAGAATTCCCCACCGAGTGGTATGGTTTCAAGGAGCAGGTGATGCTTGACAGTCCATGTCATGTACTGGCCAATTTGGGAGGGTCATGGCCAGCCTGCAGTCTTTCATGAACTGAACTGTCTGCACCAGATAAACCAGTGAGAAGAGGTGGGTGGAAAGCAGAAAGATGTGTGGTAAGAAGTCATGGGTTATGGCTAGGGTCCCCCAGGAATCCAGGAATCTGATGAAGTTGGTGATATCTGGTGGGGATAGGGAGGGGCTAGTCAGAGCTCCCAAGCATCTGTGAGCCTTTTTTTGTGAGGGCAGTGTCACTGGCCCTCATATGTGGGACCTGAACCAGGGCCGCTGGCTTCCCAAGCCAGCGCTTAACCACCGCGCCACTCGGCCGGCCCAGCACCTGTGTGCTTTTGCAGGCTGTTGTGGGCTGGCCTCTCGGGAGGAGGCCACTGGCATTTATGTGCCGAGGCACAGCTGCAGTAGAGAGAAACTAGCAGGCCCAGCCCAAGCGGGGAAATCAGCGGGGTGCCAGGCACTTCTGTAGTCCTCTGATGCAGAGCCACAGAGAAGAAGGGATAGAGGACACAGGTGTCTTTGGTCTCTCCATTTCCCTCTCATTCCCAAATTCAACCCAGGCTCTCCTCCATCCCGGTTTGAGGAAGGCTGCAAAGCACAAGGGACTACAGGGCCCAACTGGTAAACTGTCTGAGTGATTGGCAGTTGGGCTTTACATCAGTCCTAGCAGAAGAGTTTAAAGAGAAGGGAGGATTGGTGAGGAAAGGGAACAGTATGGAGTCCCTGCAGATCAAGGTGAAGCAGACCCTGAGGTCCAGGTCACTAAGGGGAGGTTTATGTCCCGAGCCCTTCAAAATCCAAAGGAAATGTGACTTGAATTTGAAAGTACAGACAGGTGCAACCTATCCCATCTCAGCATTACAGAGTAATCAACCAAGCCTAGGCCACCCAGTGAAGAACTCCCTCGCCTCCTCACCCTTTCTTTCTTCCCCTCGTTTTTTCTCCCCTCTCTTCCTCTCCCTTCCTCTCTCCCTTCCCCATTCTCTCCTTCCTCTACTATGACTCCCCTTTCCGTATGGCTCAGTTAGCAATTGGCAGAATCAAGCTCCCAGTCCAGACCAGTCTGAATGCAAATACCCCAGAGTAGCTAGGACCGACCCAGGTTACTTCTGTTACTCCTGGACCGGCCACCAGGCATGGGGCACTTCTCTGGGAGAGACACAGACACCTATCTTCCCATTCCAGTTGTGCTCAGGAAGTTACCTGATGTCACAACACCACTTCCCCCCCCACCAGTGTGGACCATAGCAGCCCCACCATTGGTGGGGACCTGGGGGAGGCCAAGCCCAGGTGACTTCAGGCTGTCCTGTCATCCCTTTTTCTTTGTGTTCCAAAGCTTTATTAAGCAGCGAGAGCAAAAATAAATCCTGGGGTGTTCCTTGCCAACTCTATTTTTAAGCAAAATCAATTAAGTAATTATCTGAGTCCAACCCAGTGTACTGAATAAAACCTGCCGCCATTGACTGTCATCAGCCTGGGGATCCAAGGCCTCTGGGCTTGGCAGGAGCGAGGTGTCTCAGGATCAGGGAAAGAGCCAGGGAGTCATACTTTTCCAACTCCATGTCCCATGACTTCCCACCATGGCTTGACTCCTGGCTCCCCACCACCACCAACTACACCCTCACCCAGGACAACTTGCTCGTTCATGTTTCGATATTTTGTCCATGACAGTCCCTAGATCTGGACTGTTCTCTTCTGGCCTCTTTAATAGTCCACACCCACCATCTCCTTCAAAATCAAAATCCAATTCATTTCATCTAGGAAACCTTAGCTATCTTACAACTGTTGGCTTGGTTTGGTTTTATAACTGTTCTCTAATGGATTCATGTTAGGGTGGGGCAGGTAGGTGGGTATGCACGTGTGCCAGGTCATTACAACAAGAGTGTAAGACTACACGCGGGTCCTCTGTTTTTTCCTGTAGCCTTCATAGGGCTTAGCGTAGTGCTGGGCATATATTGGGGTTGTCGGAAAAGTCATGACACATGTTTGAGACAGATGGCACTGGTTCATTTTTGGAAGTACTAGAGTCATTCGCATCTATGTTATTGCTATGTCATTTAACAGGTGACAGCTCTAGCTTCATTCTAAAAAAAAATTTGAGGAGTAATTTGGTTGAGTTATGGAAATTTTACAAGTTGAAGAGAGAAGACCAAACTGTGCATTTTTGCCATATTTTACTGTTTTACTTCCATAAAGGGAAGAACGCACATCAAGCTTGTGAAAAGTTGCATGAAGTTTACGGTGACAGTGCTCTACAAGAACGTCAGTGCCAACGATGGTTCACGAAATTCCGTGCTGGTGATTTTGATCTCAACAACTCTCCTCGGTCAGGAAGGCCCACTGAAGTTGATGACAACAAAGTAAAAGTATTGATCGAGTCAACCCATGTTACACGACATGAGAGATTGCAGAAACATTGAACATCCATCATTCAAGCGTTCGCGACCACCTGAAGAAACTGGGATATGAAAGCAAGCTCGATATTTGGGTTCTGCATGAACTCAAAGAAGTTCATTTGATGGCGCATATAAACATCTGCAATATGTTCATTAAACGTGAGGAAAACAATCCTTTTTTGAAGCGACTGACAACTGGTGATGAGAAGTGGATTGTTTACAACAATGTGGTGCGCAAACAGTCTTGGTCCCGACGTGATGATTCGCCTCAAATGACATCGAAAGCAGACATTCATCAGAGGAAGGTTATGCTCTCAGTGTGGTGGGATTTTAAAGGTGTCATGTTTTTCAAGCTCCTATCAAGGAACCAAACAATCAATTCAAATGTGTACTGTCGGCAATTGGACAGTTTGAACGAATCCATCATCTAGAAACTCCAGAGCTTGTTAATTGTAAAGGAGTTGTGTTCCATTGCAACAATGCAAGACCATACACAAGTTTGATCACCCATCAAAACTTAGTGGAGCTTGGATGGGATGTGTTGCCACACCCACCATACTCGCCTGACCTTGTGCCATCAGACTTCCCCTTGTTTCCCTGTCTTCAAAACTCCTTGTGTGGTATAACATTTAATTCAGATAAGGCTGTAAATCAGCACCTTGTTCAGTTTTTGGCAAATAAAGACAGGTTCTTCTATGAATGAGAATTTATGAAGCTCACTGAAAGATGGCAAAAGGTTATCAAAACGGGAAATATATCATTGATTGATCTTTGTTCTTTATATGAATAAATGGCCTTTGAAAAACATAGACAAAATATGTCATGACTTTTCCGACAACCCAATAGTAGGGGCTCAGTGAATACCCACTGACTTAAGGAATCTGGCCATCTTATGCAGCTTTTAAGTTCCTATTAAAACAATGATGTTGGCTTGGGGAAATGGTTGGATTCTCCTGATGAGTCCAGGCATTCAAGTAAGCACATATCAAACACCTACTACTCATATCTTCAGCAGCCACTTATTGAGCACCAGTTGTGTGCCAGGAACTCTGCTTAATGTTGGGGCTGCAAAGATTGAATACAACATGGTTATTGTGCTCTGGGTTCACTGTTTGGCTATGAAAGACATTCTTCAAACTATGAGAAGAGCACTGGAAGAGGAATGTGTAAGTTGCTGTTGGAACACATGGACACACCAGGTACCTGACGATATTGGCTAAGGCTTTACAGAATTCATATTTCAGCTCGATTTTGAAAGATGAGTAGAAGTTTGCCAAGGAGGGAAAGAGGAAGACAGAGGGAGCAGCCTTTATTTAACAAATATTTACTAAGAAATCAACCTGTACCACTCTATAAACACACCTGGGCCAGGAAAACTTTTGCCAAGGAGTTATTAGGTGTTCAAAAATGAGCTTTATCAGTTGTTCTCAATCAAGGTCAGTAGTGCCTACGCTCAGAGAACTTTTGGAAATGCCTGAGTGTGTTTGGGTCATCTCCATGGTTTGGTGTGTCATTGGCACTTAATGTCTCAGGGTCAGAGTTGCTAAGTATCCTGTAGGGCGTGACACAGTCCCAAAATGATGACTTGTCAACAGTACGGAGGTATGAAAGAGCAATGTGGGTGCCGGAATGGCAAGACGTGACTCTGGGGAAGTTGGCAGGGGCCAGGTCAGAAAGGACCTAGGATGCCATGGGGGAGGGAGAATGGCAAAGCAAGGGCATGGATATGGAAGTGATCTTGATGTGAGAAAGGCCTGGTGGACAGGGAGGTGTCATGAGATAGGAGAAGATGAGTGAGGGGGGCGCCTAAGGAGGCCTCCCATCAGCCCTTCAGTGTGTGGTGTCCTCTCTGGTCCAAGCACCACTCTAAGCTGTGGAGCCACAGAATGCAGGTGCACTGTGACATGAAATGGTGAACTTTGATATGGTCCTGTGTCATCTTGGAGAATTTGGTTCTGGTCTCCATGTGACGTTATTATGGATCTGCTCTTTCCTTTCTTTGTCCTTCCATATCTTTGGCTTCCTGTCTCCTTCCCTCGCTCCTTTCTCTTCCTTTCTACTTCCTCTGGCTTTCCTCGTCCTTCTAAATGGTCACTCTCCTTGTCCTTTCCCTGTCTGTTCCCAGAAAATGATGAAGAAAGAAGCTCTCCTCCTCATCCCCAATGTCCTGAAGGTTTTTTTAGAAAATGGGCAGATCAAGTCATTCACATTTGATGGCCGGACCACTGTTAAGGTACATAGAGTCTCCTGTCTTGGGTCAGCCTTGCCCTCTCCGGAGCACATGCTGCTGCTGTTCCTCAGGTCCCTTTGAGTGTGCACAGAGCTGCTCACTGCTGAAGCAAGGTGGCCTTTGAGCTCCTGCTGCTGTGAGCACCAGCCTGCAAAAATACATAGTCTTCAGATGAGGGTGGGGCTGGAAATTTGCTCAACTGTGTGCGAACAATTGTAAATGTGTATGTGTGTGTGCCACACACATGCATATGCATGCATGAGTGCGTGTGTGTGTGCATGCATGTGTGCACACACATCTACTGGTGAACTGCTTTGTATCGGTGTTACACTGGGTCCTTCAAGACACTTAGGAGCTAAGGAGAGTGAAGATCATTAAACCACTTATAATGCAAAAGTGATTTATATTGATACAATAACGCCTACACAACTTTACACACAGAAATCAGCAAACAGTCTCTTGGGAGATTAGCTTAGCCATGCCCTGCTTTTTAAATAACAAGCAGATCTTAAATTAAGCACTGAACCAAGACTTGAAAACTCCAGCAACAGTCCCTTTGACTATTTCTTTCACAGGAAGAGCAATTACTGAGCTGTGATTCTTAATGGCTCAGCCAGATGTCTAAAAGTTGTAGTGATTCCCTTTGTCCTGAGGAGAAGTGATGATTCCCTTTGTCCTGAGGAGAAGTGATGATACAATTAGCCTCCAGGTTCAACTGCTCTGGAACGGAAATATCCACTCCTGCTTCTTCTGTCTCCAGAAAGAGAATGCCATTTCCAGAATGAATGTTTCCATGTAACCAATGCTAGGGTCAAGAAAACCGTATAAATAAAGAAACCCCTGGATCAGAAAACTTTCCTCAGGAGTTATCAGGTGTTCAGAATTGGCCTTGCCAGTGGTTCCCAACCAGGGTTGGCACTGCCCCCTACCAGACAGTATGGGTATGTCTGAGACTATTTTGGGTCACCTTCATGGTTTGGCATTGTACTGGCACTTAGTGTCTCAGCGTCAGAGATGCTAAATGTCCTATGGGGAATGGGAAAGTCTCAGAATTATGAAGAATTGTTTTGTCCAAAGTGCCAGAAGAACCTGAGTTGCAATACACAATGGGCTTATCCATGTTGATTGAACCAAGAGTTTCTTTGGAAGGCTTAGGCCTGGATGGGTCCCCCAAGGGATCAAGGACCAAAACAAACTCCTTAGGGTGCCAGGGATGGTCTCTTGTCTATTGAATGTCTCAGTCTATGAGGGGTGGAGGGGCTTTAAAATGGAACTAGGCCCCCCAGGGGAGTCCAAATGCCCCTCCTCCAGATGTGGATATCTCTCTGTCAGAATTCTCCTTGGTGTTTATTCATGGGTCAGTATGTTCCTTGTAGATCGGTCCCCACACTGGACCCTATACTTCTCTCTTTCCCCTTGGAGCCTTCTCCATGGGTTCTCCCACCTCACAACATCACTGCCATTGATACTTCCAGGTAGCCCCAGCCTTCTAGGACAGCAGTGTCCCCTGGCTTGTGATCTCATCCTGACTTCTGGGAGGGTGCACTGGCTATTCATTGGAACTTGGACAGGCTGCCAAGCCACTGTCCCAGAGAGGTACCTGGATGAATTGACAGCTTGGCACAGGGGCCGTTACACTTGTAACACCAGTTGGCACTCACTGGCTTGGCTGTCCACAATCCCAGTGCAGCCGAACTGCAAAGAAAACCTCATTTGTTCCTGCCAGAGCTTTAGCAACACTGGCTCCTCTGTGACTACTTGGATAATACAAAGATAGTCTCAAGTACCCACCAATTTCCAGATGAACATTTGAATGGCTCAATGTTTTTTCACGTTCACTGAGGGGCATCTTTGGCAGCCCTGGCTGTAAGGGATCTTTGCATTCCCAAGCCTGCTTCTTCCCTGCCTTTGGGGAAGGGAAGTGATGCTGAGTGATGCTGACTCCATGAACACACACGCTGAAGCCCCGTGTAGGCTGAAGTCAAAGCAAATAGATGGCAGCAGTCTCAAACTGACATGTGGGCAGCCCCCACAGATATGTTTCCAGACACCCTAATATTAAAAGTAGGGCAGCAGAGCAGACAGAGCCCAGAACTAGTCAGATTTATGACTGTACACAAGACACGTGACATAGTTCCTCTGTGCGGACACATTTTTCAAGTTGCTAAATTGATTGTCTCTAAAAGCCAGCTACGATAAAAAAAAAATGAACATTTTGCCAGTAACTCAAGTCATTCGGTTTAGATTTTGAATCCAGAAGTCATCTATTTTTAATCATATAATTGTGGCTTTTGCTTTTGTTAATTCCTAAATAAAGAATTAACGGACAGACCACAGCAAACATTCTGACTCAGGTGAGAAGGTGAAGGAAGAACCAGCACAGTGCCTGGCACTTAATAAGCACTCAGGAAATAATTTATTGAAAGGAAGGACAGAGAGGAAAGGAGGGATAGCCATGATCTACTTTTGCTGTATGCCTGGCCAGGCCACATTCAAAAACACTTCCTGCCCCCGCTTCCCAATGTACCTTCGGTATTCCCCAGGGCCCAGGCCTCTGAATAGTACTCATGCATCACTCTCCTCATCCTGGAGACGTTGCCTGTGCCACCATAAAGGCTGATGTCTGTTTGGCCCTCTTTCCCAGCCTCAGTCTTTTCCCTAGGACTTCTCTTTCTTGGGTGCTCAGTCCCCACTCCCATGTTTGGTGCTTAGAGTAGCTCACAGCTAGAATGGATCTCCCTCTTAAGGCCCTTTTCTCTTCCACAGGATGTGATGATGACATTACAAGACCGTCTTTCCCTGAGGTACATTGAGCACTTTGCTCTTGTCCTTGAGTATGCTGGGCCAGAACAGAGCCACAAGTTCCTGCTTCTCCAGGACAAGCAGCCCCTGGCTTATGTAAGTAACTCTTTTATCCTGGCTTGATAGCTTTGCATGTGGCTTCTACTAGAGAAGAGGACCCCAGGTACTCTCTGAAAAAATTCATAATGATATGCTCAGCCAGATCCCAGGAGTCACAGGTCTCAGTTGAAGTCTACACCACCCACCTGCAGAGGGCTTTTGGCAATGTCCCTTGAGACCTGAAAAGGACTTGAACATTGTTAGTCTTGGTCTCGAGTGTGAAAACTCTGAGGTGGTGAGTCGCTGCATGGCTCCTGAATACTGGGTTGAAGAGCAGTGTCAACTCTCCCATCTCCTGGAAGCAGTGCCTGCTAGACATTTCTGCCTCTGAGAGGAAACTTGACCTTCAGAAGAAGGCTAACATGGAATGGTCTGCAAGTGGAGTCTAGTGAGGCCAGGACAAGTATGGTCTGGGAATGGGCTGAGTGGGGCCAAGAATGGGCAGCATGTCACCCACATCAACTTTCAAGGCAGAGTAGGAGAAAGCATCGTATCATCCTAGCCTTTGCCATATGGAAGAAGGCTGGGGAAATTCAGGTTTGCTACATAGTATTTCATAGTGAAACACCAGAAGAGCCAATCAATATTCCCAGAGAGAGAGGAAAGGAGTTGGAGAGGGACGGTTGGGAAGAAATGCCTAAATGGAACTGAAACAAAAGCCAAAATTTGTGGATTTTGGAAAGAAAAAATCTTCAAGTTTAGCTCTCAGACAAATACAATCCAGGGACTCATAAGTTTCCACCTATGAAGGGAAGGTTGTGGGTGTCCTGCTTGGAGGAAGGCCTAAGCGGCTCCCCAACCTCAAGAGGTCTTTTGAATCCAATTGGTCTCTTGTTCCAAATGGGATAGTAAACATTTTTATTGCTAAATATATATATCAAATATACAAAACAGTAGAAGGAATTGGATAAGGAATTCTCATTATCCATGCCAGCTTCAACAGCTACTGATATATTGCCAGCGTGTTTTATCTATACCTTCAAATGGGATTTCAAATCTTTGATTTAGCTTCTAATCAGCAACTTATTCTGCTTGAGGCTGGGCCCCCTCTGCAATGTAAAGGCATTAGTCCCACAGCAAGAAAAGAGCTAGAGAATTTCCCAGGAGCCCTCTCTTCCTACCTAGTATATTGGGCCTTAGACCCAATTGTTGATAACAGCCATGTCCTGAATACGTGATTCAAAAATTGTGGTCACATGTCAGAAAGGCAGAATAGACCCGGCTCCTCATCACTCTTCTCTAAGGAGAGTTGATTGGCCAGGCAGGAGACAGAGTGGTAAACAACACCCTAGCTCAAGCCTCCCTTTGAAGAGCCACTGAGCTGCTCCCACCAGCACAGCTATTGATTCCCAGATCTCTTTGCCTCCAACCTCTCATCCTGGGATTCAGGTGGTGCAACGGACACACTATCAAGGAATGAAATGCCTCTTCCGAATAAGTTTCTTTCCCAAAGACCCCGTGGAGCTGCTACGTCGGGATCCCGCTGCTTTCGAGTACCTGTACATCCAGGTAGAGTCTGATTGGGGATACATAGACAGACAGACAGACCAATGGACAAACAAGCAGGCAGTCTGTTCTGCCATGACAATGAAGTCACTATGTAAGTTTTTCCAACCTCCAGGTAGCTCTGAAGGCCCTTTCATTTTCTGCTACCATTGTAGGCCATGGCAAAGCTGGTTGGTCTGGTGACCTGAGTTGGCTGTGGCTCAAAGTGCTGTCTGGTTGTCTAGACAGATTTCATCAGTTTTCAGGAACAAACCCCACCAGTTACTCCTGCACTATCACAGGATACCAAGGTTTAACTTGTCAATTTGGGTGATGGGGGGACCCAACCCCCAGTGCCTAGCTCCAGTAAGGAAATGATTCATCCAGAGACATTTGCTGAGCACTTACTCTGAGCCAGGCTCTGTGCTCAGTGCTATCAACCAAGGTGAATAAAGGACTGTCTGACTTGCTAGAGTTCATAGATATGTACACAAATAAATATAAGATAGTGTGACAGGCAGTATGAGGATGGCAGCGTGCAATTGTCAGTAGGGGCACCCAGGAAGCAGTTTGCCAACTCTCCATGGAAGTGGGATAATGAAGGCTTCACAGAGGGAGTGATGCACACATGCTCTTAGCTTTGAAAAATGAGTAGATATTTGCTATGTGCACAGATGTAATGGAATGAGCACATTCTAGGCAAAGGGACTTGCATCTACAGAACCTTCATGACATGAAACAGCACAGCATGATGAGAGCTGCGAGCAATTTCTTATGGCTGAAGTGCAGAAGGTGAGGTAAGGAGCAATAGGAAATGAAATGGGAAAGACAGGAAGCAGGTGGTGAAGGGCTTGATAGGTCATGACAAGCATAGGCTTTAAAAGGATTTAGGAGAGTGGTTCTTAAAGTGTGGTCCCTGGACCAGCAGCAGCAGCAGCAACAGGAGCATCAACCTGAGAGTTGTTAGAAATACAAATTCTTGAGCCCCAGCTCAGTCCTACTGAAGCAGAAATTGCAGGTGGGGCCCAGCAATCTATTTTAACAAGGATTCTAGGGGATTCTGATGCCTGATGGAATCTGAGAACCACTAATTTAGGGCCATGGGTCTTAACCCTAGCTGCACATTAGAATTATCTGGGAAGCTTTGGGAAAAAAAAATTCTGTCCCACACAAAAAACACATAAATCAAAATCTATGGGAATGAGGTCCAAACATTGACATTTTAAAAATTCCTCATGTGATTCTAATATGCAGCTAAAGAACTCCTGCTGTAGGGTGGGGGCATAGAAATGTTGAAAGGAGAATACCCTGGTCAGATGAGCAATTTTGAAAGACTGCAGAGTGCTTAGGAAGTACACCAGCTAGGGAGCTATTACAGTTATCCAGAGGAGAAATCAGGGCAGTGATGGAGGAGGTGGGGTGGGATTCAAGAGATATTTAAAAGGTAGAATCGATGGGCTTTGACTCAAGTGGTAAAGGTGGTATCATTGCCCAAAGTAGGGAATATAGGTAGTGGAACGGGTTTGGGGAAAAGATGAGTTCATTTTGAGATGTGTTGAGTTTTAGGTGCCCATAGGACATATAGAGTGCTTGATGAGAGGGGGGAAAGAAAATCTCTGCAAACTCATCTCTGATGCTGTCTCTGATGGTGACATGTGGAGATGTACTATGGGATAACATGGTTGTCCTTGCTGCCCCTTCTGACAACATAAAATGTTAGGAACATTTCTCAAACCGCCTTGGGTTCCTTTATCAGCACTCTAGGGGGCCATGAGTTGTGGTTTCTCTGTGAATTTTGTAAGTTTAGTTCTCATTTTATTTGCCCTACATTTCTTCGTTCAAGCTTTTGGTGATCATCTTGGTTCAAATGTTTTAGAATTTGTTGACAAAACATGTCCCCTCCCCCTTCTCGCCCCTTTGTGATGATATGGACTTCAGCTGTATTCTTTCTTCCTTTTCTTAAATCATTTTTAGTTTTGTTTTTTTTTTAAATATTTTATTGGGGAGTTGGGAGAGGGGAACAGCGTTGGGGAATCGGGGAAGGGGAACAGACATGTTGCTGTCCTTTTTGTTCTTCAGTCTAGTTGTGGAGGATGACATTTCACTGGCCCATGTTGGTATTGTGATCATTGAGCTCTTCCCGAGTGAGGCAGTCACTCGCCGGTCATTGGACAACCACTGACAGCTGCTCACAGCAGCTCACACCGGCTGCCAGCTGCTTACACCAGCTACCAGCTACTCACTGTAACTTACGTCAGCCCACTGCAGCTGGGGCTGCAGCCTACGCCGTCGCCAGTGACTCACGGCAGCCCAGCTCCAGGTGGAGCTGTTGTTCACCATCTTAGCTGTAGAGGGTGCAGCAGTCACTGGCCCTCATGTGGGATCCAAACTGGGACCCTTCTGCTCAGAGCTAGCGTCCCAAGCCAACTATTAACCAACGTGCTGCTTGGCCAGCCCTTTGGGTTATTTTTTAAATTTATGTTTTGATATAGTTGACATACAATGTTATATTAGTTTCAGGTGTACAACATAATTATTCAACATTTATATACCTTATGAAGTGCTCACCCTGATAAGTCTACTACCCATCTGGCACAATATATAGGTATTACAATATTCATGACTGTAGTCCTTCTTTTTTTTGTATTGAACAGCTTTATTGAGGCCTAATTGACACATAAAAAAATTCACATATAAAGTATACAATTTGAGAAGTTTTGACATATGTTTATACCCATGAAACCATCACCACAGTCAAGATACTGAACATGTCCATCACCCCCAAAGGTTTCCTCAGGCTCCTCTGTAATTTGTCCCCCTTTTCGTAGGCAACCATTGACTTGCTGTCTGTAACTATAGATTAGTTTGTGTTTTCTAGAGTTTTATATCAATCAAATCATACAGTATGTACACTTATTTTGGTCTGGCTTCCTTCACTCAGCATAATGATTTTGAGATCCATTCATGTTGCGTGTACCACTAGTTCATTCCTTTTTATTGTTGAGTGGTATTCCATGGTATGGATGTACCAAAATATGTTTATCAGTTCACCTGCTGATGGACATTTGGGCTGTTTCCAGGTTTTGGCTACTACAAAAACAAAACAAAACAAACAAAAAATATTTTATGAACATTTATGTACGAGTCTTTGTATGACATGCTTTCTCTTCCCTTGGGTAAATACCTAAGAATGGAATGGTTTGATCATACGGTAGATCTATCTTTCTTTAATTTTTTACAGAAACTCCAATACTGTTTTCCAAAGTGGCTGTACCATTTCACATTCCCACCAGACATGTATGAGAGTCCCAGTTTCTCCACATCTTCATCAGCACTTGGTATTGTCAGTAATTTTTTAAGTCATTCTAATAGCTTACAGTATTATTTGCATTGTGGTTTTCATTTGCATTTCCTTAATGACTAATGGTGTTAAACATCTTTTCATTGCCTATTTGTCATCCTGCATCTTTTTTTGGTTAAGTTTCTGTTCAAATCTTTTGCCCACTTTTTTATTGGGGTTGTTTGTATTCTTGTTACCAAGTTTCAGAAGTTATTTATGTATTCTGGATACAAGTCGTTTGTTGGTTATATTATTTGCAGTTATTTTCTCCCAGTCTCTGGCTTGTCTTTTCAGTCTCTAAACAATGTCTTTCACAGAGCAAAATCTGAATTTTGATAAATTCAAATTTGTCAATTTGTTCTTTTATGAATTATGCTTGTGGTGTCATATCAAAGAAACCTTTGTCCAACCCAAAGTCACAAAGATTTTCTCCTATTTTTTCTGGAAGTTTTATCATTCTGGGTTTTACATTTAGGTCTGTGATCAATTTTGAGTTAACGTTTATGTGTGGTACAAGGTATTGATCAAAGTTGGATGTTTTGCATATGAGTAGTTAGTTCCAGCACCTCTTATTGAAGACTACCCTTTCTTCACTGATTTGCCTTTGCTCCTTTGCCAAAAATCAGTTGTCTATATATGTGTGGTGGGTCGATTTCTGAACTGTCTCTTATATTCCATTGAATCTACCTGTCTATCTTTATGGGAACATCACACTCTTTTGATTACTATAGCTTCATAATAAGTCTTAAAATCAGGTAGTGTTTGTCCTCCAACTTTGTTCTTCTTTTTCAAAGTTGTTTTGGCCACTCTAGGTCCTTTGCATTTCCCTGTGAATTCACTTGTCAGTTTCTACCAAAAACCTGCTGTGATTCTGATTGGAATTGTGTTAAATCTATAGATCGATTTAGGGAGAACTGACTTCTTAATAATATTGAGTCTTTGGGCCGGCCGAGTGGCGCGGTGGTTAAGCGCTGGCTTGGGAAGCCAGCGGCCCCGGTTCGGTGCCCCATAAAAGGGCCAGTGACACTGCCCTCAAAAAAAAAATATTGAGTCTTCAAACCCATGAACACAGTACACTTCTACATTTATTTCGGTCTTAAATTTTTTTCAGCAGTGTTTTCTAGTTTTCAGTGTATAGGTCTTTCACATATTTTGACAGATTTATCCCTAATTATTTCATATTTGTGATGCTATGGTAAATGGTTTTGATATTTAATTTCAATTTCTGATTGTTGCAAGCATGTAGAAATATAATTTTTTTTTTGTATATTGTTCTTATATCCGCAACCTTGCTAACTCATTAGTTCTAGTAGTTTTTTTTCTTTTAGATTCCATCGGATTTTCTACATAGATGATCATTGATGAAGCATTCCTTTTCCACTCTCTCCTATACTGTAGTAATACCACCATGACTCTCTAGTCCCTTAGCTCATTCACCTCAATACAATGGGCAACTAGTCTCACCAAGGCTGATTCAGTGATAGCTGGGCCTCTGACCCTCAGGGTTTGGGGATTGTCATACCCTTGGCCAGTAACTCTAAGGGTCCCCTTTTAGGATAGCATAAGGAAGACTGACTCATCACTGCTTTTGACCTTCAGACTCCAAACAACAAAATATTTGCCCCATCTCTGCAATTCATCTCTCACCCAGGGTTTCTGGTCCAGAGCCCTATAGAGATCCCCTCCCAATGTCTCTCTCCCTTTGTTTCCATCTGAGCCAGTAGAGGAACCCTGTATGGCTGGGGCTGTGTGTGAGTATAGGCCCCCCAGACAAGGCAGGGAAGGCCTCTTGTAGCAAGAGAAAAGAAAGGGAATGTTGCCATGTCTCACTTTTACAATGACTTAGATGTTCTGCCCACTTGTGCCTTGCCGCTGTGTGCACACATCACTGGGAAGAAAGCTGTCCAATATTTGCTGAGTGAAGTGAATAATGTCTCTGAGACCCGAGGTTCCTCTGTTACCTCTTCCTCAAAGGCAGACCTTCCTCTTCCCCTTGACCTAGGATGACTTACTGACACCAGGATGTTTTTCTGGAATGGAAGGGCGTAGTTAAGGGTGGGGTGGGGTGGGGAGGGAATATCTCCTTTAACTGACAGGTTTGGATTGCCCTCTCTCACAGAGTCGGAATGATGTTATCCGAGAACGCTTTGGAATGGACCCCAAGCCGGAGATGCTTTTGGGCCTAGCTGCCCTCCACATCTATATCACTGTCTCAGCCACTCGACCTAGTCAGAAGATTTCGCTCAAGAATGTAGAGTGAGTTGTGCTGGGGCCCTTGGGATGGAGGCCCTTCTAAAGCTGTGTAGGGAAAAGATGCAATGGTTAAGCTGTGCTATGCTTTTCAGGAATGTAGGTCTGGGATGGGGATGACAACTGGAGTTTCTCATACCTAGGCCATGATGTACTTGAGCTACAGCTTCTACTAGGGAACTGTGGCCAATGTAGTTCTCCTGCCCCCATCCCTCGTTCTCTCTTTTTCTTTCTTTCTCTTTGTCCCAGGCTCTATTCCTCCATCTCTGCCTCTCGGATTTATTCTTACCATCTTCCTTTCTCTATCTCAGTGTGTCTCACTAATTTCCTACTTTTCTTCTGCTTTTAGGAAGGAGTGGGGCCTGGAACCCTTTCTTCCCCCCTCCCTCCTGCAGGGCATCAAAGAGAAGAACCTCCGAAAATCTCTCTCTCAGCAACTGAAGGCCCACCAAACACATCCTTCCAGCAGCACCAAGGTACCCAAAGTAGGCCATTGGACGCCCTGCTCACGCACTAATGGCCGTGGGGACTCCTGCATGATTTCCCAGCAGGTCTGGTCTTCTGGAGAACCTCTCCACTGTGTTCAACTTGGGTACACATCCAGCTTGGCCAGATATGAGGGACGATTGCAGAGAGGGGTTTTCCCCAAACCTGAATCTCCCCCAGAGACTGCTCAGTGGCCAATCACTGAGAGAGCCCAGGGTCCTCAAAGCAAAGGGTCCAACATACAGGAAGAGAAAATTCTCAGGTCATTTCACCTATTTAGTTAGTGCTGGTTGAGCACCTGCCATTGTGGGCAGCACTGGACCCTGAGGAGGCACATGTTTTCCATAGAAATGACTGGTCTGTTCCTCATTAGCTTTCTAATTCATCAGTCCCCGGACAGGGAATTCTGGGAGATAAAAGCATAGCTCAGTGTGACAAAGCCTGACCTGGAGAATGGGTGACTGGGCAGCATGGAAGGCTCAGGTCACCAGCACCTTCTCAGGTGCCCTCTAGAGAACTCCCACTCCCTGCTCCCCCAGCCCTGCAGGCCCTTCTCAGGCTTATAAGACTCAGTCTGCTTGTGCCCAGGAGTCAGGAGGGTGTTGAGAGGCACTGGAATCAGCATGCAGATGTAGACACAGGACACAGTCTCCCCATGTATTCCACTCATTCCAGATTCCTTTCATTACCAACTAGCTTCACTTTTTTTTTTTTTTGAGGGCAGTGTCACTGGCCCTCATATGTGGGACCGGAACCAGGGCCACTGGCTTCCCAAGCCAGCGCTTATCCACCGTGCCACTCAGCCAGTCGGCCCCTAGCTTCACTTTTAAGATGCAAATTTATCCAGAGAGTGAAACCGTTCCTACCTTGCTGTGTATATTTAATCAGATTGTTTTCTTCCCAGAGGAGAACATCAGTGCTCCCAGCCACCTCCTCAGCAAACACTTTTTGAGGCCCTGCAGTGCTTGGGCTGGAGATACAAAGATAAAGAAGTCCTGATCTCTGCCCTAGAGTCAGGCACAGCCTAGTGGGGAAACACATAGTCACAACAGAGTGTGACAGGCGTGGGTGCTCTGGAGGCATGCAGAAGGGACAGCCAGCCCAGCCAGAGGGAGGTTGAAAAGACCAGGAATTGATGTATTTGACACCAGAGCTGGATCTTAACAGACATATAAGAGTTTGTCTAGATGAGTTGTGGGAGGAAGACTTTCCCAGGCAGAGAGATCTGTCTGTCCAAAGGCCCGGGGATAGGAGAGAACATGGTACATGGAAAGAAATGCAAATAGTTCAGCATAAGCAAGGAGAGAGAGTTCAAGGAACTTACCTGCGGCGCTGGGGTGGGGACAGTGGGTGAAACAGAGGAGGCTGGAGAGGTGGGCAGGAGCCAATTCATGGAGTGTCTTATGTGCCATGGAAAGGAGATTTCACCTTGTAGGCAGCTGGGAGACATTGAAGGGAAGGGTTTAAGCGGGCAGCTGATGTGATTAATCTAATGTTTTAGGATGTTCCCACTAAGCCATGTGGAGGGGTTGAGGGAAAGGAGTGTCATACTGAAGGCAACCTGGTTGACACCCTGACATAGGTGGGGGGGGCATCAAAGCAATAAGCGTGGTGCTAGAGAAGTGGGGTGGATAGGTTGGAGAGACACTTAGGAGGTGGAATCAAGATGATTTGGTGACTGGTGGCCCTCTCAGGTAAGACGGTGAGGGAGGAGCCCAGTGTGACTCCTAGGTTGGGACTCATGGGTGCTCAAGATTAAAGGTATTGAGGGGGACCCTCAGTTGGGGATGGCCAGTATCTAGTGGCTTTGGGGGATCTCAGGAGAGAGGTGTAGATGAGGTGGGGGTGTCACAGTTGGGAAAAGGTGTTGGAGTTAACCCAAGAACAGAATAAGCAAGCTGGATTCTTAAGGAACGAGGACAGGGAATGCTGGAGGCAAGAGCTGTCCATCCCAGAGCCTTCCTGCAGTGTCGCCCAAGGTCTCCTCACACCCCCACAGTGGGGCTTGCTGACGAGTGCCTGTCCTAAGATGATGCCACTCCTTCCTGAGAACATGGTTTGCTTTTGTGCATCTCAAGTTTCTCATATTTCTGGTGGGGGGATTGTTTCTACAGGGCTCTGCAATTCAGGCAAAGCTCCAGTATCTTCGAATTCTGAATGAACTTCCAACCTTCACTGGCGTTTTGTTCAACACTGTGGGCCTGGTCAGTGAGAGCAGCGGGTTTGGGGGTGGGGGAGGGAGCCTTCTGTGTGTGCTGTCCTTGGGTGGAGGGCAGGAGGGACTCCATTAGAGCTTTAGGGTGGCATTCTCTCTCAGCAAATATTTTTGAAGTCCTTCCCTCCTCTTCCTCCTTCTCCCTTCTCTCCCCTCTTGTGGTGCTCTGATCTTGCCTCTGGAAAATGGTAAAGTAGGAGGTGATATTTGTTTTCAGCATCCCTCCATGACCCTTTTGTGTCCCCTTTCCTCAGTTTCGGGGGTTGACAAACTTTTTCCAGAAAGGGCCAGGTAGTACGCATATTAGACTTTGCAGGCAGGCCATGCACATGTCACAAATGCTCAGCTCTGCCATGGTAGAATGAAGGAAGCCATAGACAATGTATAAACAAATAAGTGTGGCTGTGTTCCAATATCTCTATTATGGACACTGAAATTTGAATTTCATGTGATTTTCATGTGTCACAAATATGGTTCTTTTAATTGTTTTCCAACCATTTAAAAAAGTAAAAAAAACATTCTTAGTTCATGGGCCATACAAAAACTAGTGGTGGGCCAGATTTGCCATGGGCCTGAGTTTGCTGACCCCTGCTCTGTTTCATTGCTCTTCCTTACACCGCCTCAGCCCCCAACTTCGGGCTTCCTAAGTTAGCATACTTCGCCCTGTCTGCCCAGTGCCTCCATTGCAACAACACCCCCCTGGGGAGCTGGTCGCTCTAAGACTGTGACCCAGGCTAGTTTCCCCTGGTGAGCTACGGTGAAAGGAAAGTCACAACATCATGCTGACTGGATCCAGGTGCTTGTCATGCTTTGGGAAACATGCTGTTCTGCTTATGCTCGTGGGGCACACCAATGGAAAGCTGTTTATCAAAGAATCTATAGCAGATGGAACAGGTTCCTTCGGGTGATGCTAATACCAGGGAATGGGCCCGCAGAAGACTCAGGCTTGATGGAGCCAAGGAGCCTGTCCACTTAAGTGGAGCCAAGGACCACTTAAGGGAATTCAGTCCATCTGGTGCAGAGGTAGCAATTTACATACTTGGATTTGAGGATCAGTGAAAGCCCATTGCCCCTTCCCTCCACTCCACCCCCCACACTTCTACCACTGTTGAATTTTTTTTTAATTAAAGTTTATTGGGGTGACAATTGTTAGTAAAGTTACATAGGTTTCAGGTGTACAATTCTGTAATACATCATCTATATATCACATTGTGTGTTCACCACCCAGAGTCAGTTCTCCCTCCATCACCATATATTTGATCCCCTTTACTCTCATCTACTACCCCTCTCTTCCTTACCCTCTGGTAACCACTAAACTGTTGTCTTTGTCTATGAGTTTTTGTTTCTTCATTTGTTTGTCTCGATATTTTGTTGTTTTTAGTTTTATATACTACACATCAGTGAAATCATATGGTTCTTGACTTTTTATGTTCTACTTATTTCACTTAGCATGATAATCTCAAGGTCCATCCATGTTGTGATATATGTGCTCTGATGTTCATTGCAGCTTTATTTATGGTGGCCAAGACATGGAAACAACCAATTAATAGATGATTTGATAAAGAAGATGTGGTATATATACACAATAGAATACTATTCTCCCATAAGATGAAATAGTGCCATTTCACAACAACATGTTGAAATTCTTATAGGCCAGTTCCTTTGGGTTAAAACTACTGTTGTGTCTATTAAAGGAAAATATCTTCTTAAGGAGAAAGACCTCCCGCCCCCCCATTAAGTACCCAATCAACCCCTAACACCTTAGGCAGTTACTTCTTTGCCACTTTAGCTTTTGACACCCAGTGAGGAGTACAAGTTTGAGTGGCTATTGGTCCAGCAAGGGATAAAGACCAAACACAGGATGCCAGCTGTTCAGGCAGAGCACTGGGTGGAGGCCTTGAGTGGCCTGCAGCCACATGGGAAGTCCTTGGGATGTGATAGGAATAGGGTGCTGTAAAGGCACTGGAACAATCCTCTCTTACCTCATCATTTTGCTAGAGCCAGCCCTGCTGCTGTTCGCTTCACTCAACCCACTGGTGAGGCTAACGTGTCCATTTGGACTGATGATCTGGGTCCCTGACCTGAGAACAAGAGCATCTCAGATCATTTTTCCCCCTATGGTTGTCCTTCTGCCCTGACACTGAGCCCCAGATGTTTCCAGACCTCCCAGCAAAACTGGTCCAATGCCTGTTTTCTATTCTCTCCTCCTGCTCCCTCTCCTGGCCTCCTCTGCCTTTCTGTGAATGCTGCCCACCACACTTATGCACCAGGACGAGAAGCAGTCAGCCACCACTCTCCTGGTGGGACCCCGTCACGGTATCAGCCATGTTATTGACCTCAAAACCAACCTTACCACTGTGCTGTCCGAGTTCAGCAAGATCAGCAAGATCCAGCTGTTCCGGGAGAACCAGGGCGTGGCCCGGGTGGAGACCAGCATCATGGATGCAAAGGTAAGCTCAGCTTTGGGGCCCGCTTCTCTCCACGGACAAGCTTTGGGGACAAAGGAAGAAGTAAACTTGAGAAAGAAAGTTTGAGCCTGTCAGGTGAGGTTCAGTTATTCTGAAGGGCTTCAGACTCTGAGACCCTTTGGGCTCATCTGTTTTTTCCCTTCTCAACCCTGTGGGATTTGGTATCTTCTTGACCACATATTAAGGTCAGCCAGTGCTAGGGAAAGCTAGGGAGTGTCCAGTCAACCCATAAAAGGTCTTTAGCAGAAAGCATGGGAACTGGAGAACTTGGAGCTATCCCCAGGCCATCGTTTCCCAATCTTTCTTGTGTCATAGCACACATAGGGAATTACATTCAGGTGGAATACGGCAGTAAATGGACCAACCCCAGAGACCCTGGGCACCCCAGGCCCTGCCTGACTGCCCCAGAGGCTGAAAGGATATATGCACACCATTTTGGAGTCCTGCCATAGGCACACCCCCTTGGAATCATGGAGAAGAGGATTCTGAGTATGAGGACAGAACCAAGGGGGCCTGGGGAGATTGTAAGCAGGTAGAACCTAGTCCCCATTTCACCTCCCAGAGTCCACCTCTTCCAGAACCTTAGAACATTTCCCATATATCAGCTTCTTCAGATTGGCAAGAAGCTTGTGCAGAGTCTGGCAGCCATGGTCAGCCACCCACTCCATGGGTCTCCTGTTTGGACACCCAGTGGCCAGTGGGGGTGGGGGGGCAGGCCTGCCAGCTGGTGAAAGCTATTAAAGGAGGTGCAACTTTTCTTCCTTAAAGGATTTCTCAGCTGGAGATGTTTTTTAGCAGATGAAGAGGTTTAGTGTTTACTGTTTCTAAAAGAGCAAATTATTTACTTTATTTTTGTGTTTGTGAAACCCAGAAAGCTTTAATGTGTTAATTTTTCCACCTGCAATTCACAGGATTGCCATTGGTTTAGGAACCTGCCTGGAGCTGATATTTAATTGGCTTGTGGCCACTTCCTCAACCAATGATTGCTGCCCTCCTCAGATGTTGTTGGGTAAAAAGCCAAATGGGTAGGTGAGGGGTGGGGGAAGACAAGACATGCAGGGGAGATGAGGCTTCCTGAGAAATAAAAAGCGTTTAAAACATAGAAACAGCTTTCCAACAGAATCTTCTTCGCTCTATGAGTGTTCTCAACATTGATTGCACAATATAATTTCCTTGAGAGCTTTTGAAAAATACAAATGTTTGGGTCCTACTCCCAGAGAATTGTGATTTAGTTGATCGAGGTGCAGCCTGGGCATCAGGGTTTATTTATTTTTCAGTTCCTCGGGTGATTCTGTAGTACAGCCAGGTTTGAGAACTACTCACCTCTGGGTCCAGAGCTCTGGGAGGAAGCAGGCCAAGCAGGGTCGGTGGGGTGTTGCCTGAGTGAGGAGCACTATTATTTCTAGGAGCAGTCTAGCCACAGTTGTGGGCATGAATACTGCCCTGGAGGGGCTACACTTTTTTTTTAAAGGTTTTATTGGGGAAGGGGAAGGGGAACATTGTGTTTTTCCAAGACCCATCAGCTCCAAGTCCAGTCGCTGTTTTCAATCTAGTTGGGGGGGCACAGCCCACCATTCCATGCAGGAGTCGAACTGGCAACCACGTGCTCTCACCAGCTGAGCCACTCAGCCGCCCGTTAGCAGCTCAGCGGCAGCTCAGCTCAGGTGCAGCTCAGGTACAGTTCACTGGCCCATGTAGGAATCGAACTAGCAACCCTGTTGCTCAGAGCTTGTGCTCTAACCAACTGAGCCACCCAGCTGGTCCTTGGGGGTGGGCTACACTCTTATTGAGGAGACCTAGACTCACAAAGACTTATGACCTGCCTTGATAACACAACATCAGAACTTGTACAGAGCTCTGGAATCAGATAGACCATGTTCAAATCCCAGATGTATGACCTTGAAAAAGTATCTTAACCTCTCAGCACTGATTTCCTCAACTGCAAAATGGAGTACCTTTCTCAAAAGGTTGTCATTCAGGATTAAATGAGAAAATGTTCATAAAATGTCTTAGCACACTGCCTGACATAAATACTCAACACATGAGACCTGTTATTTTTTTAAAAAAGCAAAACAGCAATAAAGAAAAATTAATATCAGGTAAATTTTGTAGATAAGTATAGCATGGAACAGGGAATAAAGGAACAGGGTGGGGCTAACCAGAACTGGCTTCCCACAAGAGATTGTTTTAAACTGGGTTTTAAAGTGATAGTTATGGATTAGCAGAAAGAAGTGGGATGTATTCACAGGCAGAGAGCAAGCATGGAAATAAGCAAGCCATATGTGCAGGTCGATAAGCATAGTTGCTTGGCCGGAGAGGAGAATAACAAGAAAGGCGATTGGAGAGATCGGGGGTGGTCAGAACAAGCTGGTTATAAGCTTTGAAGACCAGTCCGAGGAATTTAGATTCAATGGTGATAGGATAGTGGGAATCCACTGTAGGCCCTGGAGCAAAGGAGTGATAAAGTGAAAGCTGATTTGGACCAGTGTGCCTGATGGATGGGATCAAGTCTAATGTGAAACCAGGGAGGTGAGGGGGGGATCATGGTGCTAGAGCAGGAGTGAAGTGAAAAAGGCAGGGCCTGAGCTGGAGGGACAGCAGTGGTAATAAAAAAGAAAGAATGAATATGAAACATGTACAGTCAGTAAGAGTGTGCATGCATATCCTCACATACATTCCTTTCTTGCACACATAGTGCACACGTAGCGCACACATAACCCCTATTGCCTGCTGCATGTAGCCTGAGTGCACTGAAGAATGGCTCTATGCATGCAGCACACAGAGGGTCCACGTAATGGGTGGGTGGAGAGGTGAGAGACTACATTAAAAGATAAACAGAAGATCTTGTTGATGAATGGAGGGTTTAGGAGATGGTTTCACTTTGCTGAAACAGCGAATGGTTAGGTAGATGATGCAACCATCAGGTGGCAGATAGTTCATGTAGGCCCTACTTTAAGCAACCGCTGAAATGCATATGAAAAAAACACAAGAGAATTGTCCACTTTATAATGTTTCTACTGTGTAAAAAGATTGATCATGTGAAGTAGGCAGAATAATGGCCCCCCAAAGATGCTCACGTCCTAACCCCCAGAACCTGTGAATATGCCATGTGATATAGGGAGGAATTAAGGTTGCAGATGGAAGTAAGGTTGCTAATCAGCTGATCTTAAAATGGGGAGATTAGCCTGGAATATCCAGTGGGGTCCAGTGTACGAGGTGTGATCAAACAGTAGGGTGAATGTTTAAATAAAAAAATGTAATATAGTAAAAGACACATTGCCATTAATCCCCCTCAAAATACTCTCCCTTGCTTTGAACATACTTATCCCATCTTTCTTGCCACTTTCCAAAGCAGTTCTGGAAGTCCTCTTCCATGAGTGTCTTTAGTTGTGCTGTCATGGCTGCCTCGATGTCCTGAATCATTTTGACTTTGGGGAAGAGCCAGAAGTCGCACACTGCCAGATCCAGTGAATAAGGTGGATGAGGACACACACTGTAATGTTTTTATTTGACAGAAATTGCTGTACCAGAAGCGATGTGTGACACGGAGTGTTGTCATGGAGTATGATTTATGGCATACTTTAAAACACACCTTCTCTCAACCGTAGCTCACACCCGACTGACTGCACCAAACAAGTTGAAACTTATCACATACTGTTACTTAGGTTCAATGCACCACTTCCCGTATTGAAGATCCCTGCCTTTCTGTTGGATGGCACTCGGCAGCGGCATTTACCATATTTTGTGATCATAATGAGAAAGGTGCCATGTCACATATCACTTCTGGTATTTGGCAATTTCTGTCAAATAAAAACAGTATGATGTGTCCTCATCCACCTTATTCACCAGATCTGGCACCGTGTGATTTGCGGCACTTCCCCAAAGTCAAAATGACCATGAAAGATAAACATTTTGAATCGATTGAGGACTTTGAGGCAGCTATGATAGCACAACGAAAGACACTGTAAAGAGGACTTCTAAAACTGCTTCAGAAAGTGTCAAGAACGATGGGGAAAGTGTCAAGAACGATGGGATAAGTGTGTTCAAAGCGAAGGGAGGTAATTTGAGGGGGATTAATGGCAATATGTCTTTTACTGTAATATATATATATACACATATATATTAATTAGTTTCAGGTGTATAAAACAGTACAATAAGTAATATATATATTTTTAATTTAAACATTCACAGCTTTTTATGATCACACCCCATAATCACAAGTGTTCTTTTAAGTGGAAGAGGGAGGCAGAAGAGGATGTCAGAGCAATGAAATGTGAGGACTCAGCCCAACCTTGATGGCCTTGAAGATAGAGGAAGGTGCCATGATCCAAGGAATGTGATTGACCTTGAGAAGCTAGAAACTCCATTCTCCCTCTGAGCCCCCAAAAGGCAAAGGGACACAGCCCTGCCTGCCCTTGATTTTAGCCCAGTGAGACTCGTGTAAGACTTCTCACCTCCAGGGCCGTAAAGAGAATAGATGTGTATTGTTTAAGCCACTAAGTATGTGTTAATTTGCACAGAAGCAATAGGAAACTAAATATGTGGTAAGGCTCCTTCAAGTAGGAAGTCCTCATTAAAGATATGATATGATTGATAAATGTTCTGCTGACACCCAACTTTTGTTACATAAAATCAGATACATCTATAGTCATAGATGTCCACTGTGTGCATCAGTAGTTACAAGTCAGTGTCCCAAGTAATGGACAGAGCAGTAGTTATATGTTTCTCAGATAAATTTGCTGTCAGATGGAAACCGGGATCTCTTTTCTCCCTCAGTCTTCCTCTTTTCCTCCCACCGCTCTATCATTTAGTATGAATTTACTGTTGCTAGGAACCACGGTAAACTCATTGGGAGATACAAAGATGAAAAGAAAAACAAACAAAAAAAAACAGGGGACAACATCCTTGCCCTCTAGCTGTCTTGTAGGAGAGACAGAAGTTTGCGGATTTGTGGCATATTGAAGGGGTTGCCATAGGCTAGTTACCAAGAGCAGGTCAGAGTACAGACGAGGGAAATACTCGTTTTAATTCTGGCTGGAGGATTAAGGAAACTTCCTGGAGGCACTTGATATCAGCAATATCTGTGGTTGCTGAGTGGTGCCTCTCTCCATATGTGTGCACAATGGGAAGGATTTGGCAGGACAGGGTCCGGGAAGCTCCTTACTGGAGAAGGGCTTCCCTGGACTTAGTAGCAGTGTATCTTTAGGATCAGTGTCATGCTGTCGCCACCTAGCACATCTGCATAAGAACCAGTTGGACACATCTCTACCAACCTTGTTCAGTGACATCTCATTGATAACTTGAAAGTGGCCATGGTAGCAGTATGTACACCAGGGAAATTGTCACTACAAATCAGGACTTCAGAGAATTGGTTGTTAAATGTTTACAGGCACACACTGCAGAGGGTACACAAAGAAAGACTCTGAATTTCCTTAACAAGGAGCATGGAAGTTGGAAGCCAGACTTGGCTCATTTCTCCCTAGATGTGCCACCCTGGTCTGGGAATATTCTGGGAAGGGCTGGTGAAACTAAGATTATTCACTTAAAGTAGTAGTTCTCAGCTCTGGCTGCTTAGTAGAATCGTGGGGAGATTTAAAAACCACTGGGTTCGTTTACCGGTCAGGGAACCAAAACAGAAAACAAACCCTGGGTGTCCAGGCCCTTCCCTTCAGACCTTTTAAACCAGAATATCTGGAGGTGAGGCTGGGGTATATAGGTTTGTAAAGCTTCCCAGGTAATTCAGATGTGCATTTGACCTAAGAACCACTTCCTTAAAGTGATATCCTGTCTTACCCCCAAATTGTCTGGCTATGCCCAATTAGCCTTTCCCAGTGTCGTGGAGACAAGAATCCAAATGTACTGGTCGTACCCTTGCCCCACCAGGCCCTTGGATTCCCATCCTTTTCCTGTTTTCAGTGATGCTAGGGTAAGCTGAGGCTACCCCAGAACTAAGCCCTTTCTAGTTGGCATCCTCAAAAAAGTACTAGGTGCCTTCAAGCTCCCAGAGCACCCCAGGAGGGAGATGGGGGCTGGAGCATATCAAACTGGTCTCTGCTGTACCTTCTTCTCATGGCTGGCTGATCATACCTCCAATTCCATTCTCCTTTTCTCCTTCTCCATTTGAAGATGGCCTAGACATGGTTAATTACAGTTTTCACTCAGCTTATTTGTTCTTGGAGGAACACATGTGAGGTGTTGTGCAAATACCGTTCTTTCTCCAAGAAACAGCAGCCTTGTACTGAGACAGCACTGGGCCATTATCATACCCCATTACCAAAGAAGCCATCAAAGCAATGTCCCAAGGGATGCCTTGTGGCCTAGTGTGTCTCCTATTCTCGTGTTTGAGCTTTATTGCTCTAGTGCTTCCTGTAGGGACAAGCATTACATTAGACATAATGATCATTAAAATCCTATTTAAAAGAAAATGTTGGTTTTGAAGGGTTCTAAGGAAACCAATCCAATCTCTTTGCTCGCCTGCCTTTGATTTGAGTTTTACCCCTTCTGGCAAAAAGTGCATCTGTGTTTCTTCTCTAAGCTGCATTTGGCCTGTGCTGGGGCCCAGTTGGCTGTGTGGTGATGAGGAGGAGAGGTTCCTGACCTGCTGTACTGAGCCAACTGGGAATGTGCTTGGCCCTCTCTGAGCACAGGAGTTTGCTTTCATGCTGCTTTATTACTGATATCAGATTATATTGGGTTAAGAAATAAGAGGGGAAACTGAAGTCAGACAGTTAATTTAATCAGCCAGTTAGTCACGCAGCCTCCTATCTGTCCATTAGCCAGCTGACCAGACAGACAGACAGCTTAACCGGTCAGGATGTCAGGCTATTAGGTTGTTAGGCCTTCTTCCGTCCTGAAGCCAGCTTGTCAGCCAGGGTATCAGTGAGTCAGACTGCCCTGCAGCCATCTAGTCCCTCAGTTTGTCCAGCAGTCAGCCTGTACTTTGGTCAAATGGTCTTTCATTCTATTCATCAGCTGGTGCCATTTCCTCAAAGAAGCTCTCTCCAGCTTCTGAAACCAAATTAGTTACACATGCTCACATTCTCACCCACCCACACATGGATCCAGGACGTTCTATGTTCTGATAGCTGTCTGTACTTTCCCTTCATAGTGCTTGTCACACCTTGCAGCCGTATTCATTTTTGTGATTATTTGGTTTATGTTGTATGTCCTGCTAGATTGTAAGTGCCATGAGGTCAGGAAATGTGTTAGCCCTGTTCTAGGATGAGTGGCTGCATCTCTCAGTGGGTAATGCTGCCCATGAGCCATCTAGCCAGTGTGTGTAGCAGCTTCCTAGGTGGACAGAGTGGGGTGTGGGAGCATTTCAGCTAGAGGGACCAACAGAGGTTAAGGTATGACGGGGTACAAGAACATGACATATCTGGAAAACTGTAAATAATGTAGCATAAGGTGATGGCAGGAGGGCACAGGCAGAGTTTGTGGGGGATATGCTTGGAGCCATACGTTGGGTCTGTGTGACATTGGAAGGCAGGGGGTTTTAGGTGATGAGCTATATAAGATTTTAAGTGACAGGGAGAGTCATATTTTAGAACATGACTCAGGCAGCAATATGGAGATGAAGTGGAGTGAAGTGGATAGAGACTGGAGACAGGGAGGCCAACCAGGAGGCTATTGGAGGTTATGAGGTAAGTGTGTCCCTACGCTTTCCATATCACAAAAAAGTCATGATTTATATGGCACACTGGTATAAGCAGATGAGGCATCTTGTGGCCAGGAGCAACAGGACCTGAAGGCTGAGGGGTTCAGGATCTCAGTACACTTGTCACCTATTCACACATACCTTCAGAGTTTTGGCCTTGAGGGAAGGATAATGAGGGCCTGAAATAAAACAGTGGCAGCAGGAATGGCCACGATGTCTGTGAAGGCTCCTGAGGCAAGCCTGGTGAGTCTTTGGCCCTCATAATACAGTGGTAGCAGCTACTTATTCCTAAACTTCTGTGTATCCTTCTGCCATTGGTGGCAGGCAATGAGGCAGAAAGGGGTACCTCATTCTCTGCCCCCTCGCATTCCATTCCCCCCCCATCTCTATACTTTGTTGTATACAAGATTGACCATTCTGTTATGACTGAGAAACATCCATTAACTGGAGGTACAAACATCCCCTTGGCTTCATCCTAATAATGACTAAACGTAACATCTCAATTAGATCCCTTTATCACTGGACAAAGGGGCCATTGGTCCTTAGGTACAGACCATTCCTTTTCTTGCTGATGCTATTGCGTGAACTCCATAAGAGCATCACTAACTTGTTGCCTAAGAGGCAGAATCCAAATGCCTTCCTGTGGCATACAGTGTAATTGGATGTACTGTAACTATTAAACAGTTCAAGATAGGATTCAATCCAGCACAAGATTGTGTGATATAGACATAGCACTGTATAAGTTATGAAATAGGAAAAGAGGTCAAGGTGTAAATAGACTGGAGATGGGGATTTTGGGATCCCCAGCACAGAGGTGAAAGTTGATGCCCTGATGATGAAGAACTAAGGGTTGAGAACTGAGCCTGGAGTATGGATCGGGTGGGGAGGTTGTGCAAGAAGGGCCAACCAAACAGCAAGATGCAGATAGCCAGAGATTACAGAACCAGAACACAGTATCACCTCACAGAAACAGAAGCCAAGAGAAGAATTTCCAAAGGAGAAGGAGATAGTTGGCAAATGAAACAAGCTGAGTGGTGTGAAAATGAATACAAACTAGTGTATTATATTTAGCTGGAAAAAACCTTCACTTCTAGGTCAGGTGGCAAACTACGACCCATAAGCCAAACCAGGGCCAACCCTGTTTCTGTAAATAAAATGTTAGAACACCGTCACATGCATTGTTTAGTTTATGGATTATCTATGGCTGTTGTCACACTACAATGGCAGACTCGTTGCAATAGAGCCTGTATGGCCCACAAGGCCTGAAATACTTACTATCTAGCCCTTTATAGAAAAAAAGGTTGCCAACCCCTGGTTTTTATGAACTGCAAAATATTCAACTCTAGCTGTGTGTTGGGATCCTGGGAGATAGCAAACAAAACTGGTACAACTTTAGCCAAAAGCTGAGTTGCTCTGGATTCAGAATGGTTCCCAAGGTGATGATCCAGTTAAAGGAGGCTAGTCTAATTGGTGATCAAGTTCCATCAAGTCATCATGATGTCCCTTTTTACTGCCACTACCCTGATGGAGGCCCTAATCGCCTCTCGCCTGGACTTCTCACTGGTCAGAGAAGGGACTCATTCCCTCCTCCTAATTCTTTAGCTCTTAATTCTCGGTCTGGGAACCCTCAAAAGTCAAGGAGACCCATGGCCCCACGATGCCCTCTTCAGCCAGTCTTCAGTGGTCCTGAGATCTGGAGGTGACTGCCTTATCCCAGAGAGAATGCTACTATGGCTGAATTCCATCTGATCCATACTTATTTATAAGCCACACTTTTAAAATTACAATACAGATATTGGGAAGATTTATTGAAAAGGTGCTGATTTAAAAAAAAATTATTATATCATTTTTTGGTGTATCATTGCCAGATCTCTGAAGCAGTCAACTATCTAATCCCAGGATTAATTTGACTGATTTAAGGTCAGGAACAGAAGTCAACAGAGTATGCTAGTATTCCCCAAAGTGGGTTAAAAAAAAAAACAACCCTGAGAACACCATGAGATGTTCTATGAAAATTGACTTTTTTTTGATCAAGTAACTTAGAAAAGTTGGAATACTGAAGTCTCCCTCTTAAAGTTTCATAATGCAGCTTAATACAGAGCATGCCAAAAAAATGTATACACATTTGAAGAAAGGAAAAAAACTATTAAAATTGCAATACTCAATATATACTGATAACAAAAGAGGACTACAAGTCATGTTTGACTTCTGCAATTACAAGAGGTGCTCAAAGTGGTTACCATCAGCACCCAGACACTTCTGATTATGGCAAACAGTGTTTGGTAGACCTCTGTGGTAAGCATGTATACTGTTTCAACCCCACAGCAGGAAAAGCAGGCCTTGTTGCTGTGCAATGCCTCCCGGGTCTTCCCTTGTGCACATCATACACAGTACCATGCGTCTCAGACTTATCACGAATGCGTGCAATTATTAGGCGTGTTGGAGGTTCTGTTGCGTACTCACACCTCCATTGCTACTTCCACAACATTCTCGAATTTCAAATTCCACTTCAAAATGGTCTTGCACTCCTTGAATAACAGCCGTGCTTCCACCATTTTCTTTGTCCTGCCTGTCACATGGTGATGCTAGCTTTCATTTGATTAACACCATCTTTTGAGCAAACATCATACTATACACTGCTACCATAATTCAATTCAACTTTGAAAAGTAATACACAGATAACATCTCTTAAAATGTGTATACATTTTTTTGGCAACCCCGGTATATTAAAAAATCTGAGAATTTCCGTAAGTACAAACTTTCTGTGTAGCTTTGTTCAACCCAGTATTTCATATAGTATTTAACCAAGGACCTCTTTTGAAGAGGACCAATCAGCTTCTTGAAAACACTTTGGGAAATAGAGGAAAGAATAAAGGTCTGAGCAGGCCTGCAGACCAGAAAGCCACAGTGAGGACTTGATTGCATGGAGTGTCCATGTCTGGAAGCTGTTCTGGATAGCATAGGGGATTAAAGAGATGAGAAAGAGGTAGTTTATATGCTCAAGAAACTTCTTTCTCATGAAGGATGTTCCCCAATCTAGTCTCAACTCCCGGGTTCACCCCAACTTTCCCAGCTGGCATACACATCTGCTGAGCCCTGATAATCCCCAAAACAGTCACACAGCAGTCACGTGATGTTATATAATTGTAGTCTTTTTCAGTAAAGGTGGTTCATTAAATGTGTGTAGTTAAAGGTTGATTTAGTTTTGATACCTGGGTAGAGTTTACTCTAAATAAATTTTTTTTTTGAGGTCAGTGTCACTGGCCCTCATTTGTGGGACCGAACCAGGGCCGCTGGCTTCCCAAGCCAGCGCTTAACCACCGCACCACTCAGCCGGTCCTAAATAAATTCTTAAATCAAGGAATTTCTCAGGCAATGTGCTTCAAGCTTTGGTTCAGAAATAGTGGTTCCCATAACTATGCAGGTCATCTTTTCTTCACTGTCATTCTCCAGAGAGTTGAATCTGTTGCCTGCCTTCCTGTGTCTTCATGTTTCTTCCCACCTCTCTCCTAGCCTCTGGTGCTGTTGATGGAGTGGCCTGAAGCCACCAACTTTGCCTGCCTGATTGCGGGTTACTGCCGCCTCCTGCTGGATTCCAGGAAGATGGTCTTCTCCAGGCCCACCAGCCAGCCTCTCCCACCTCCAATGATCAAGGCAGGTAGGGCTCAGCCTCGGTTTTCAATGTGCCGCAGGCCCTTTGGACCCTGGAAACATGGAGGGAGGAGCTCCACTGTCTTAGTGCTTACTCCATTCTGCCAGCGCCTGGTTTACCAGGAGCCAACCCTGTACCACTGCGTCCCAGTTGGCACAAGCCAGTGGGAAAGACAGCTCACCTTCAGATGGGCTCGTCCCACAAAGGATGCCTGTAACAACACATTGTGATTGAGTCAGTGAATGATTGTAAGATAAAAATAGCAAACAAGCGATAAATAGAACCAATTAAGGAATCACACTGAATGTAAGGCAACGCTTTAGAGATACATTGATCTGGAAGAGATGCATGGGTGTTCTGGCTTAGTTGAAGTACAGGTTGAAAATGAAGATAAAACCTTTCTTTTGTTCATCATGGAAGGTTGACAGCTGCCTGAAGTAAGAGGCCACAGAAGGCTGGGGTGGGAAAGACTGCAGGCTCAGAGTATAGTCCAGCAGGAGGCTCAGAGATAGGAGGGAATGACCACTAAGAAACAAAGTCACGTACAGCCCCCAAACAACTCAGTACAGCTACCCCTCAGAGCTGTCTTGATGATGGCACAATCAGAGGCCTTGGGAAAAATCAGCCCAGTCCAGATATTCTTGCCTTGGACCAAAGTGGGAGGAGAAGAGACCAAAAAAACAGGTACTGCTAGTACACACATTAGACCTAAGGCTCAAGCACACACAGTAAGTGCTCCCCGCACCCTGGCACCCAAACATCATCGGTTGAAGCTGACACTTACCACTCAGTGGTCACCCTCTTCACATGCTGAAGGCCCTTCATTCACTTGCCTTGCTGCTTGACTATTTCCTTTCTCTTCAAGACTATCTTGCCTTGCAGCATGGTCATATCTGATCTAGATCAAGGAGGTTGAGAGTAGAAGCACATATCTGATGGATATCCTAGCACCCAGTGGGCTGTGTACCCACACACACCCTCTCACCTCATGATCTCTTCATCACGAGCACCCTAACAAGCCCATGTTTACATCTCATAACATTGTCTGCAGGAATTAGAAGGCAATCCAGCAAACACAGATTTGGGAAAGGATGGGTGACCCCAAGGCATATGAAGGAGGCCACATGGAGAAGCAAAAGAACTGACTTGGAATAGAAAGAACCCAGAGGGCCAAGTTGCCACACATCTCCAGGCAAATGGCTGCGAAGTGAGTGGCCATATGTACCACCTGTCATGGCCAAATGATGGCAAAGCCAGCATTAGCATTGTTAGTGTCACCTGTGGACTTCCTTTCTGTCATCACAGTCAAGTAAATTATACCTCTTACTGAGCAGGATAGAGAGGGAGAAAGGTGAAAGGGAAGGCAGCAGGAAGAGCATGGAGCCCAGCTGAGGACCAGATGTGAAAGTGAAGGTTGTTTGGGGGGTCCATTTTAAGAAGGTCCCTGGGGTGCCTCTATAGTTCCACCGTGCCTTCCAAGGGGTTTCTGTCACCTATCAGCACCCTTGCCAGTGCTGTCATTAAGTATTCCCCTTGCTGTGGGGATAGTAGCACCATGTGAGGGACACGGGATTCCTGTGTCCTCTCAGTCTCACTGAACACATTGCATGTTGCATACATTTTCTTTTCTAAAAGCAAGTCAATTTTATTGGATTTTCTTGGAGGTATTGCAGTCTGGAAAGGAGGCTTCTATAAATGCTAGGCATGGCTTTAGAGCCCCTCCCTAATTCCTGAGAGGCTCAGTCATTGGGCCTGCAGTTATGGGGGCTCAAGCTGCCTCTAGCACAGGGACTCTCTGTCCATGCAGGAGCCAGATGGACCACCGTTGTCCTGTTGTTTGTAGTGTTTGACCTCCCTATCAGGGGCTTGGGCCAATGCCTGGGCCCAGTACTTGGCTTTTAGTTGCTGGGTTGACAGCAGCTGCCCAGTGATCTTGGTGGGTGGGGCAGAGTAGGCCTCATGGCTCTGCCTGTTGGGGGCTGTTGTGCGTTATCATCTCATGGTCCCAAGGAAAGGTGGACAGCAAGCAGAACCACTGAGGAGACCTCCACCCAGGTAACAGTGAGGGGCTGTGAGTTCCTGGTACAAAGCTGAGATCGGATTTCTCCATCAGCCCCTACTTTTATCCCAGAACAGAAGCCCCAATGCCAACTGTGGTGTAGGAAAAGCCTATTGGGAACAATCATCCTGCCAAACTCATCTGGGCTTTTCCTTCAGGGGCTAAAGCTCCAGCCCTGGTC
Organism: Aselliscus stoliczkanus; assembly: GCA_033961575.1. Lineage (NCBI taxonomy): Eukaryota > Metazoa > Chordata > Mammalia > Chiroptera > Hipposideridae > Aselliscus > Aselliscus stoliczkanus. The sequence goes on along the minus strand of CM066737.1, from coordinate 52,952,943 downwards.
TCTCAGAGCCTGGTCTCTAGCCAGGTATATATTCTTGTCCTATAGCAACTGCTGGCCACCAGCTAACCCAACTCAATGCTCAGCCGACTGGGCCTAAAGGATGCTGTTAAACCTGCAACTGGAAAAGAGAAAGCATCACCTCTCTTCTGAGACCTGGAGAAAAAGGAAAATGGGGACATGGAAGGGAAGAGATTACCTGTTGGGCTTTATTAGTAGTTGGCCCAAAGTAGGTATTTCAGTTATTCAATCAACAACTATTCCTGAAGTGCTCACTATGTGCTAGGCACTGCAGAGAGAGTGGTAAATAACAGACCTGGACCTTGCCCTCACAGAGCTTACAATCTAGTGGGACAATCCAAACAAACAAGTAAAGGGATAATGCCAATGCAGTAAGTGCCTTTACATTTAGATAGAGAAAATTCAACTGACACAATATAACAGCACCTGGTCTTGAGGACACAACTTAGAGAGTCTCAGACAAATGCCAACTCTTCACCTGTACTGGGGAGATAGGAAATCCAGAGGCAGCTGCTATCTCTCTGCAGCCTTGGGCTTCCTGTATCCTGGGGGATCCAGGGAAATAAGGCTTTGGAGGCCTCAATTGGGGTCACAGTTGGAAGAGACACTCACTCTACATTTTCTCCCATCATTAGAAAACAGTTTGGTTTAGTGAATAGAACATTCTGGTTAATGGCTTACTGATTTTCATGTAGTTAAAACCCAGCAACATGCACAGAGTCCTAAAGCTAGACTGAACATAACAGACTTTTTTTTTTTAAGATTTTATTGGGGAATTGGGGAAGGGGAACATTATGTTTTTCCAGGATCCATCAGCTCCAAGTCAAGTAGTTGTCCTTCAGTCTTAGTTGTGGAAGGCGCAAGCTCAGCTTCAAGTCCAGTCGGTGCTTTCAATCTAGTTGTGGCGGGGGCAGGGAGGAGTGCATCCCACCATCCCATGTGGGAGTCGAACTGGCAACCTTGTTAAGAGCACATGTTCTCACCATCCGGCTGCCCGTTGGCAGCTCAGCAGAAGCTCAGTTGGGCGCAGCTCACTGGCCCATGTGGGAACTGAACTGGAAACCTTTTTGTTCAGAGTTTGTGCTCTTAACCAACTGCACCACCCGGCCGGCCCATAACAGACTTTTTTTTATGATTCAGGAAGAACATGAGGTTCTTGCAAGGTCTGTAGGTAGTTTGACCTTGGGGCCAGTAATGATCATTGGACTGTAGAATACAGCAAGGCCAATAGAAACTCAGTTGCATCAATGTTGTGTTGCGTGTGTGTGTTTGTGTGTGTGTGTGTGTGTGTGTGTGTGAGAGAGAGAGAGAGAGAGAGAGAGAGAGAGAGAGAGAGAGAGAGAGAGAGAGAGAGGAAAGAAAGAAAATTTAATATAGCTCCAGTTGGTTCACCGTCCTGTTTGCAACTTTTTTTTTTAAGTCAATCTTCTGAGTGAATGAGTACAAAGGGATAGACTAGGGCATCTCCCTGGAGAAAACTGATGAGCAGTTTACAGTGAATTTGCAATCTAGGAGGCATGCTGACCCAGCCATCAGCCAACCTCACCTGGCTTTACTGGCATTACTAACCTTCTGTTTGGAGATTTAGGATTCTCCTGGGACATTTCTCCTCTGCATAACCCCATGCTGCTCCTCAGATCTGGAACTCACAGTACCAAGTGGTGAGCTGTGCATCACCTGGCTTTGACAGCCTGGTTTTGGGAGATGTTTCCATCTTGCAGGGAGGGAAGCCACCCTTAGACCTGAAGCCCTTTAATGAGAGGTGTCACCACCTCCTTACTGGACATGTCCCTAGGAGCCGTCTCCAATGGCAGCCAATTGAGATTATTCAGCTGTCTCATAGGTAATGAGCACTCAGTGTATCACTCAGACCTGTGAGCAATGTCTGGGAGTAGAGTCCTCCTGAACTGATACTTCAAGCTCCTGGCTCAGTGGTCCCCTAGAGCACTTCTTCCCAAAGTCTTGTAATTACATTCTATTCCCCCAGCTGATCTACAGTTCCATAGATATAGCCACTAAGGCCTAAATTGAACCCACCCAATGTAGTTACATTGACTATGTTTAGAGGGGCAGTGTGGTCTACGGAAAACAAGCAAGGCTTGGGATCTGAAGTCAGAGAGACGTGTTCTAGTCCCTACTCTGCTGTGTCTTAGCTGTGTGATCATGAGCAAGTTCCATAAACTGAGTCTTAGTTTCCTCATCTGTACATTGAGGATAATTAATATTACTTACCTCAGGGCCGGCCGAGTGGCACAGTGGTTAGGCACTGGCTTGGGAAGCCAGTGGCCCTGGTTTGGGCCCCACATATGAGGGCCAGTGACACTGCCCTCAAAAAAAAATATATTACCTCATGAGGGATTGACAGGATCATGCTAGACAAACCCTGTAAAGTCCTTTCAAGTGTAGAACACAGTTTTGCTCTTTAATGATTGAGAGTTCATCCTGTGCCCAGTACTCTCTTTTTAATAAACAGCCTAAGTTAGATGTAATTTCCAAGCCATAAAATTCATCTATTTAAAGTTCACAACTTAGTGTTTTTAAGTATATTTAATATATTCACAGGGTTGTACAATCATCACCAAAATTTAATTTTAGAATATTTTTGCCCCTCCTAAAACAAACTCTGTACCCTTTAATACTCATTCCCTATTCCCCTCCTAATCATATCCCAGCCCTAAGCAACCACTAATCAGCTTTCTGTCTCTAGAGCTTTGTTTATTCTGGACATTTCAAATAAATGGAATCATACAACATATGGTCTTTCTGTGGCTTGCTTTTTTCACTTAAGCATAATGCTTTCAAGGGTCACCCATGTTGTAGCACATACCAGTGCTTCATTTCTTTTTATGGCCAAGTAATATTTCATTATATGGCTAGCGCACACTTTGTTTAACCATTCTTCAGTTGATGGATATTTGGATTGTTTCCAACTTTTGGTTATTCTAAATAATAACATTATAAATATTAATGTACAAGTTTATATAGGGACGTATGTTTTCATTTCTTTTGGGTATATACCTAGGTGTGGAATTACTAGTCAAATGGTAACTCTTATGTTTAACATTAAGAAACTGCCAAACTGTTTTACAAAATGACTGCACCATTTTACATTACCATCAACAATGTTGGCAGGTACAATTTCACCATGTCCTCATCAGCCCTTGTTATTGTCTATCTTTTTTATTACATCCATTGTAGTGGACATGAAGTATATCTCATTGTGGTTTTGATTTGCATCATCTTGGCTGATGATGTTGAGCATCTTTTCGTGGCTTCTTGGTCATTTGTATATCTTCTTTGGTGATATAGCTATTCTAATCTTTGGCCAATTTTTAAGTTAGGCTATTTGACCACAAATATGAGGGTTTATTTCTGGACTCTCGATTCTGTTCTGTTGATCTGTATGTCTGTCCTTATGCCAATTCTACACTGGCTGGATTACCATTGCTTTGTAGTAAGCTTTAAAATAAGGAAGTGTGAATCCTACTAATTTGTTCTTTTTAAAAATTGTTTGGTTATTCTGGGTCCCTTGTGATTCCATATGAATTTTTGAATCAGCTTGTCAATTTCTACAAAGTCAGCTAGGATTCTGATAGAGACTATGTTGCTGTTGGATTGTGTATCTTTCTGTTCAGTCAGTTTTTGCTTCATGTATTTTGGGGCTCTTTTGTTAAGTGCCAGCACCATGATTTTGTGGTGGTTGTAAGCTCTAGTGAAAAGCAATGCTGACACATTAACCCACAGAGGTCAAACTGGAATTTGAAAGGCATTTTGAAATTTTGTTTTCCAACATCTTGACCACCATGATGAACTACAGGGTAATGGTTAAAAACATGGGCTTTGTGGTCCCTCAGACCTGGGCTCAAATCCAGGCTGCCATTTTTGACTCATGTGACCTTGGGTAAATCACATAACCAACTGGATGAGTTTCTTCCTCTGTAAATGGGGATAATGACAGCACCTACCTCATTGGTTTGTTGTGAGGATTAAATGGGATTGTGTGTGATGACCTTAGCCTAAATTAGTGCTTGCTTGTCATATATCGGTCTGCTGATAGCAAAGTGATTTGGCATTGTCTGAGCATATTCTCACCGATAAGAGAGGGACACCATTCAGAAATGAAGCATTTGACATGGATAACTCTCAGAGGCACAGACCTACCATCATTAAAAGCTGTTGGCTAGATTATTTTACGATATGTACATATAGCAGGCAGGCTGGCTCTGCAAGAATACAAAGAAATAATGTGATTTGAGGAATTGTAAGAATGCTCCCCCATCCACTCCCCCATATATACGTATCCCAGCTTATCTCTTATACTCTGTACACTTTCAGATGCCCAGAATTCTACTAGTATTGCTTTATTCTTTTAGGGTCCCTCTACCAACAGTCCTCTTTGAATTGCAAACTCTCAGGCATTGTACGTATCCTGTTTTACACTTTCCCACTACAGCACTAGTAACTTGTCAGATTTATTGCCTTCTGCTAGAAGACATCCTACATAACACAGGAGTGACAGAGTACTGGAGGTTGGAAATAAAGAGTACTGTGGGAGCAGGGACAGTTACAAAGACGTAACATATATCTCACTTCTTTAAGCATGCTTACCGCTGACTCTCAGACCAGACATACCCATGTAAGAGTCCAGCTGTGTCTAGACACCAAGGTGCCCCCATCCCACCTCACCCCATGTCTTTTCCCATTTCAGAGGTAATGGGGCTATTAGAAGCTCAGGCTATTCTGTGCTACTCATTCTACTGGCCACAACGTGGTCAGTTGACTCCCTTTCCCCTAATCCATAGCAGCCAAGTAAGGCTCTCTTTCTCAATACCTGCCACCCAACTGTGCACCAGAGACCCATGCCAGAGATGCCAAGAGAGCTCAGCCACAGTCCTCAGCACCAGGGCTCATCTGTTGATTCTCTTTCTGGGTTTAGATTACATGCACAGCGCCCACCGCCCTGTCACTGGGGGCCACCTGGGGAAAAAGGAGAGTAGTTATGTGGGCGGCGTGGGCACCAGCCCCAGGAAGTCGAGCCGCTGCACGCCCCCGCCTGCCGACTCTGAGCTTGTCAGCTTTTGCTACCTCCACATGCGGGAACAAAGGAAGGAGCAAGAAAGCCGGACAGATGTCAATGAGAACTTAATCTTCTTTGAGGAGACCAGGCCCCGGACCAAGTCTGACCCCACATCCAAAAGCTCTGGCCAAGGTTATGATATGGTCCCTGATGACTTTGATGTAGCCAGCCTAGACCACGAGCCGTGTGCCAGCAGGGTCCGGTCCTATACCCTGGACAATTCTCTTGGGGCTGAAGCCCTGAAATTCTACTGTGACGCTTGCAAAGCCAAACTCCAGGATCAGCTGGGTCCTCGCAAAGGTGGGAGGTCTGGATCCTCTCGTGACAACATAGTAGACTTGATGTCCCTCCCACCCCCTGGGAGTGAGGAAGAGGAGGAGGAGGAAGATGAGAGCACTTCACTGTTGCCTGCCATTGCTGCCCCACCTCCTGGTTTCCGAGACAACAGTTCTGATGAGGATGACCCCAAGCGCCGGGCTGTCCAAAGCCAGGAGCAAGGACGCCACCTGCGTGGGCTCCTGTATGATGAGATCCCGGTGACATTGATTGACAGTGTGCAGACCCGGACAGTCCGAGATCATGCCCAGGAGCTAGATGATGCCCTGGTGTCCACTCTGCAGGCTCTGGAAGCCCTGGCAGCCTCAGAGGATGGACCGCACCCCCCACCCCCACAGACTGCAGGTAAAAGCCCGTTCCTCTGCCCTCTCTTGCCTCCCCTTCCAGGCAGGGCCAGCAAGTGACATGGCTTCTTCTGAAGGAGAGATCAAAGTCACTGTGGTGTCTCAGGGCAGTGGATGGGCCAGAGGCAGTTCAGAGAGGGTCAGGGAGCAACGACTCTGCAACAGGGGTCTGCTGCTCAACTCCAGCTAGAGCTCTGGCTCTCGCCATTCCATCTCTGGAAATGTCTTCCAGATGGACCCCAGTGATGGGGGCCAGGGCAGCTACAGAGCCAGACCAGGAGAGAGGATCAGAGCAAAATTGGGAGAGATCTAGAAGACATCCAGCATGCACATGACTGGAAGAAAAACAAAACGACCGAGTAACCACCTAGTGATCGGGGATCAGTGCAGCCAGGAGCCATTCCTGCTCAAGGCAGAGGTCTTTATCCTCCCCAAGAGCATGGGCTCTGAGCCATACACACTCAAGTCCTGGCTGCTTCTCTCACTTTCAGTGTGACCGTTGGCAAGACCTCTCTGAGCCTCACTTGTGTCATCTTAAATGGGTTTCATAACAATAGTCACATCACATATGGTTGTTGTGAAGATTACATGAGTTCATTCATGCAAAGCACTTAAGCACTGCCTAGCACATAGGAAGGACTCAGCAAGTGGTAGCTATTATTATTATTTAGTGGGAGCATCATACAACATGCAAGCTATTCCCTGTTACAGGCACAAATACGTCCATCTTGTAGACAGACACGTGTCAGACATGCACCCATCGTCATGCATACATACCTCCATACACATACCCCTTAGCCAGGAAGCGGTCCATGATACAGCAACAGAAAAGGAATAGGGAGGAGGAAGGCAAAGGAGAAGGCATGTGAGGTGGGCAGTGTGGACAGAACGGGTGAAGAGGTTGGGGTCAGAGGGAGCCTGGCTGACCAGGTAGAGGACCAACCCCTGCCTTTTCTGTATGTAAAGGCATCCTTGGTGTGAGACAGCCCCCATGTGTTCTGCCCCCACAGCTGGTATTCCTCTTTGCTCAGGGTCTGACGCTCCAAGACCTGGCTGCTCCCAGGCTAGAGGTTCATGTGCTGGCCAGAGGGAGGACGAGCTCAGCTAAATGGCCTCAGCTGCAGGGACTGTAGGCAGGCCTGGCCAAATGAGGAGGGCCAGATAGAGAGGACCTCTCTTTGCCAGCCCTCTTCAGGACAATTAACAAAAATTTCCTAGCTGTGGAATCTAAAAATAATGATGATTAGCATGTTGTTTTGCATGTGATTTGCATGTTAATTTGCCATCAAACTGCCCAGATCTTCTTTTTGCCTCTTTTGTTTCTCTTTCGGATTCCAGCCCTTCAGTAAGCCCTCTCCCAGCTTGAATCCTTGTCCTCTCCCTTCTACTCCTTTCACCCTCAGCCCTGCAGTCCCCACAGGCCTGACTGGTTGTCCCAAACTTGCACTATTGGCAAACCTTGGCCCCCATAAACTCTATGTATGGTTGGGAAAGGACGTGATCTGAGTTCAGTGCAGCAAGCCCTGTCCCTGTTCCTCCAGGTCTGATTGTGCTGGCCACAATCACCCCCGAATCATCGTTGGACTCAGGCCATGAAACCAACTCTTCAGAGCTCACGGACATGTCGGAGATGATGTCTGCCATGAAGCAGCACCAAAACACCACCTACTTCTTGGCCCAGCACCTCAACAAGGACAGTCTCCTGGCCCGCAAGGACCTGCCCTTTAGGATCCAGAGCTGTGCAGCCCAGGCCGTTCTCACGGCCCCTTATTCTCTTGGGCACCCGGATCCCAACCCATCCCTCCAGCCAGCTGTCCCAGGCCAGAGTCCTGGCCCCCCGGGCGCTCGGAGGAAGCTGCCACAGTCAGAGGCCCAGCCACAGCGAGAACGAACATATGCCCTGGCAGTGCACCCAGCACTGTCCCCACAGCTTAGTGAACAGAAGAATCTGAGCCTGCTGTCCCCAGTTCCTGAGGACAAGGGGCCTGGCCACACTAGGGCAGGTCTAGAGATGTCACTGAGGGCAGCCACAGCCTCCCTCAGTGAAGAGCAGGTCTCTGAGCTAAGGGAGAACCTGCCAAAGGAGGTCAGATTGAGCCCCAAGCTTATCCTGGACCCAAAGGGCAGTGTAACCCCAGCTATCATCTCGACCACCCTACCGCAGGTGGTTCCCACTAAGAGTCTACCCAGCCCTGGTGGGGCCTTGGGCAACTCCCCGAGCAGTGGGGAGAGAAGGCTGGATGTCAGCATGGGGAGGGCAGAAGCCAGCATGATGAGTGGCAGTGCCAGTAAGATTCTTAAGTTCAAAATGAGCCCCGGTGCCCCAGAGACCTCACGGAATTCCCAGCAGCAGCTGGGCCCAGAGGTCCCTTCCAGCTCCAGAGCACCCGCAGGCAGTCGGGCTGACAACTTGCACCTCTCCCCACAAGGGGACAGGCTGCCTGTTCAAAGTTTTCCTCCCAAAAGCTATCTTTTGCGAGCGAGTCGAGAGTCAGTGAGCAAGCAAGCTATAGAGGAGGTGGCGGGCAAGGGAGGGCCAGAGGGTGCTAAGCCTTCCCTGCACAAGCAGGGCACTGTCTCTGGCCAGGGGGAGAAGGGACAGCTGGAGAGCACGCCCCAAAGCAGCAAGCTTGAGGAGAATAGCCTGGTCCCCAGGGCTGCCTACCCTATGGCTCTGCAGAGCCCCAGTTGCCAGTCTCGAGGCCACAGCCCCAGCAGCCAGCTGCGAGGCCACAGCCCCAGCTGCCATACTCGAGGCCAGAGCCCACTGAGGTCCCAAGCTGCCAGCCGGCAGGTGAGCACCATGCCCTCTAAGAAGCTTGAAATGACCCTGGATGGAGCCCACCCGACCTCTGAAGGCCCCACAAAGCCCAAATCATCCCGAGGTCCTTTCCGGCTTCGCAATTTATTCTCTGCCACCTTCCCAACCCGCCAGAAGAAGGAGACTGATGAGCGGCAGGCCCAGCTGCAGAAGGTAAAGCAGTATGAGCTGGAGTTCCTCGAGGAACTTCTAAAGCCACCAAGCCAGGGGGAGCTGCCGGGCACCGAATACCTGCAACCCCCAGCACCAGGACGCTGCAGCTGCCAGCTACGTAGCAGCCCCGTGCAACAGGGACCTGGCATGTCCCGCGAGCAGAGGCGCAGCTGCGATTGTAAGCGCATCTCCCGGGGGGGCCGACCACAGGCCCCCCAGACGCCAGTGCATGGCTTACGGGGGAGGGAGAGGGACAGGGTCCCCCCTACCCAGAGGCAGCCTGAGGCCGGCCCAGACTTGAGCCTCAGCAGTCCCACCAATGTTCGACGCATCCGCTCCACCAGCCTGGAATCCCGAGAGTGCCGATCGGACCCTGAGAGTGGTGTTTCATGCCTGACCACGTGTGCCTCGGGGGGCGAGTGTCTGGGAGCTCCCAACTACAGAAAACTGATGCGCCGCTACAGTATCAGTGAGCTGGACCAAGGTGACAGGGTCTCGCTGACCTCAGATGTCTACCCACACCCACCCTTAGGCATGCTGCCCAGGGAGGCCAAGGAAGTAGAGGCAGGCCTCCCCCTAGTCTTGGGCCCCAAAAGCAAGCCTCTGGAGTCCCCAACCCTGGGAGATCCCTCATATGTCCAGGTTGCCCCCGAGACCAAAGGCCCCAGACAGATGGCTGTGTTCTCATTGCCAGAAGAGGTGTACCGGAAGCCTGCTGAGCTGGACGAGGACAGTGAGAGCAGCAGCAAGTGCTGCTCCATCCGCTACTGCTTCTACTACCGCAAGTGCGACATGGCGGATGACACCAGTGATGGCAAGGATGAGCTCTCCTATTCGATCCCCATGAAGATTCTGCCCGGCATGAAGCTGAATGAGCAGGTGGTGCCTGTAGTGAGCAGGACCCTGCAGGTGCTGGATGCTGCCACCTGCAGCAGCAGCAGCCCTGAGGCCTCCCGCACCCAGGAGATTGACCTGCGGGTGTCCACCTTTGAGGGGAGCCTGGCCAAGATCAATGCCCTGCGGGCCCATGCCTATGGCCTGCCTGATGGCTTCCTGGCTGCCCGGCTGGACACCAACGAACTGCTGACAGTTCTGCGGCAGTGTGTGGCTAGCCCTGAGGCCCGTGCCCCCAAGCCCTATGTCTCCCAGATCTCTGAGTACAAGCTCGAGCTGGCTCTGAAGTTCAAGGAGCTCCGGGCCTCCTGTCGCCGCGTGGCCAACGTGGACAAGAGCCCAACTCACATGCTGGCAGCCATCACAGGCAGTTTCCAGGTGCTGAGCAGCCTCATTGAGACCTTCGTGCGGCTGGTGTTCATCGTGCGTTCAGAGTCCCAGCGCCAAGAATTGCTGGCCAAGGTAGAAGAGGTGGTAAGGAACTACACCTTCCTGCTGCGCGCCGCTGAGGAGTCCACAGCCCGGAACCTTAACCAGCAGCAGCAGCAGCAGCAGCAGCAGCAACAGCAGCAACAGGTGGCAGCAACTATAGGGGCGGCCCCAGAACACCCACCAGGCTCCCCAACTTCGGCGACTGTTATGAGCACATTCACCCGCTCCTTAAAAACCCTTATTAAGTAGGGCATCTGCCCAGGCCTCCCCTTTCCCCATCCTCAGCCCCAGGTTTGAGCTTTGTGGTCCTTGTATCCTGTGGTGAGTGTATGTCTCTGCTGGGCCAGTCAGGGTCCAAGAGCCTTCAGTCTCCAGGGAGTGAAGACTCCCTGCATTGAGGCTGTCCCTGAGGGCTCCGGGCCACTGTAGCCCTGGGTGTCCTCGCCCCTTCCCTCGCCTTTAGGCGTCACTGTGAGGGCCAAGGCCCCTCCTCACTACGCCCCACCACAGAGTTGTATTTTATCTCTTCTCTAGGGCTGAGAGGTGACATCAGGCTCACTTCCTGCTCCATTTTGGGGACAGGGAAGCCAGGGCCTAAAGCAGGCAGGCCCAAGGGCCCTGAGCTCTTGGCATCTGCTCCCCTTCAGGGAGCAGTGGCAGTAGCAGCAGGTCACAGCACTAAGAGGAGGGGAGAGGGCACTCAGCCCAGATGTGCCCGTCCACCCTGGGCTCACATTCACTTGGCAGAAGCCACCCCAGAGGGCCCGTGCCCGGGTGGTAATCCTGCAGAAAACAGCCACACGGGGCTGTTTGCAGCTGGCCCAACAGGCTGGCAGCCTCCGGAGCCCTCGCCCCCAGGCCTAGTAGCTCCACACCAGCCATCCCCAAAGTGTCCTGTCCCTCACTGATGGGCAGGGCTGCTCAGTCCACTAGGGAGCAAGCATCTGGGATCACCCCACTCGTTTTGGATAAGGTACTTGGTGAAAATGTCTGCCCCGGGGAGACCCAGAGCAGGCCTGGGAGCCCGCCTGGCCCAGCCCAGCATAGTGCAGGGGCTGTGGCTGCAGGCATGCGGCTCCTCTCTCAACATCTCTCTACTAGACAGACTGTCCTTAGGAGTTCGACTTAGCTATGGATTGGGGGTGGGGGGTGGGGGGAGGGGGGAAGGGTAGGGGTCGGGGGGTGTTGATGACTATATCTTAAACTTCTGGAAGCTAGCGTGATATGTTAATCCTGAGTATATGCTTTTGGCTGTGTATTGACCCTGTGGATTTGTCTCTCTAAGAAAAGAAGCTGAGCGCCTTACCCGGTGCAGTCTGCACCTTTCTCTCTCTCCGGACTCATCTGAAAGGGAATTCACACCTGTTTAGCATCCTCCTTGACACACATCTACTGCTGCCATCACCACCACCCCACCCCCCTACAACCTTCCTAGGAGTGAAGACACGGAGTCCCTACCAATTGTCCCATTGTAGGGAACAAAGAAAGCCAATGTTTCTTCTATATAGATTGCTTTTTGTCCACCTCTCCATACCTCCCCATTTCCCATCCGCTCATGCCCCTGTATCTGCCTCTCGTCGTCATTATGTGAGAGGCCCATGTGAAATCTCCCATTCTTATGTGAGTTTTATAAAGATGTACACTGTGCTTAACCCCTACCCATCCTTGGTATCCCCTAGTGCAATAAAGACCCCTGAGTGGTGATTTCTCCTGTCAAGGATTAGGGGAGTTCCTTCTGCAGAATCCAGCTCCCCCCTTCCTTGCCTCCCCTCCCCTAGGACCAAGTTGTTTAATGGGCCAGAGATGCAGCCAGTGGGGAACCCTTTCCCCTTGACCACTGCACGCCTGAGTTCTGACGTGGTCTTCCTCTCCTCCCAACTTCTTGATCCTGCACCTTCGCCACTCAGGCCCTGCCTGTGTCATTCTACAACCATCCCTCACCTCTCCTTTAACCTCACGGAGAGGACACATTTTCTAATGTCTGTATATAGTATATATACTACATAAAATATATAAATTATATATATATATATATATACTAATTTATGTCTTGTTTTTCAAACAAGAATGATTAAATCTATTCATCTTACTATCCCAATAAGTCTTGGCAGTGCCTCTCTGTGGGTGTCCTTGTGTCCTTGAATTGTTGGTTGGTGGCGGCCCTCTGAGTACTTGCCTTGCACCTCTCCTCCCATCTACCTGGGCCCCAGTGGGTGATGATAGCTGAGGACTCTGCTCCTCCTGCCACCCCTCTACTCCTCTTAGAAGCCTCCTGTTGGTCACAGGAGTTGGATACTCTCTAATCCTTTCTCTTGGACCTATGGCATCTGGCTTACCTGGTCACCACGACTGTGACCTCAGAGCTGAAGATAGCAAGTGGGTGGAGTGGGGGCAGAAATACAATGTGCTCTGTCAACTGCACTGGATGGCCTGGGAGTCAGGAGACAGGGTTTTAGGCCAGCTCTCAGGTTGTAATTGGGAAATAGGGCCTATCCCTCTGAAGTGTGCTCAGTCACCTCAGAGTGTAGCTCAATTGCCTTGTAGTTTAAGTAGCAAATCCCTTGCAATGGCCCCTGGTAATTTATTGGGAGTGGGGGAGGTGGATAAGATAGAAGCAGCGGACCCCTAAGCAGGGTTGACTTCTCTGGCTTTTCGGAGTTACTTAATGGTGAGAAATAATTTATTTCTCTGTTCTTTTATTTCCTTCTGGTAATCACAAGTGCCTACTAGCCTATGAGGTGCCTTTGTGCCAACTAGTAAAAGGTTCTCTGCCATCACCCCTCCGTGATGATTTAGATAAAAGAAACCCTCCTCCTGGGTGATGCTAGCCCTGCGGGCACATGGTTTGGTCATTTCGGCTCCACTCAGCCCCGCTGGCCTCATTGGCCGGGTGCAGAAACTACACAACCATGCACAGTGGCCCTGATTAGTCACTTCCTCCCAAAGATTGAGCACAGACTTTTTCTCATGTCTGCAAAGGTCGTGGCTAAAGTGGTTTGGAAGCAAAGCACAGAGGAGGAGCCAGAGACAGTGCAGTCAGGCTGGGCTGCTCTGAGTGTTCCCCAACCCCAAGCCACAGCTCTGCTCTGCGTGCAGGACACCACCAGGGGTGACAGGCCTAGTCATGCTGGCACAGCTCTTCTGGGAGCTGCCCACCAGGGATCCTGTCCCACAAGGCTGGGACTCAGTAAATGGCAGTGCCAGTGCACAGTGAGGCCTGGTACCACTCAGAATGACACGACTGAACAGTCCAGAAATTTGGGCCCTGGTTCTGCACTGCACTAGTAGCTCCTTACAGTTGGAAAGCATGCTGAGTTGATTTTATACCCAGGGTACCCACTCACATAGTACCCAGCACATAGTAGGTCTTCAGTAAATATTTGTTGAATAAATGAGTGGGATGCCTGTCACGAAACAGCCCTCCTGAATCTCTGTACCTTGTGAAAAGGGCCCTCTCTCCTCTGGGAATGGTTAATCCAGGGCAGTGCAGTTAGACAAGGCCAGGCAGCCTGGCACCTCCTACCAAGGAGGAGTCAGGTCTGTAATCTAGCATCCCGCTGACTCAGCTGAGTTTTACCAACAAATTTCCAAAAGCTTCAGAAACTCTTCTGAGGTGACCAATGGTCTCCTTTTCTGTGGACCCAGGACCAAACGGCCATTCTCTGTAGTAGCCAAAAGTGCTGGGGAAGGCCAGCCATCTTCCCAACAGCATCATCCACGCCATCTTTGGCCTGAGCCAGAGCCTGAAGCTGACACTCTCCGGGCACTCCCTACCAGACACGAATCCCCAGAGCCTGACTCCTGCTTTTCTGATTTCAGCCAATTAAAGGGAAATGGGTTAATGCTATTGGCATGGGCCCAAGGATGCCTGTGGTGCTGGCACAGTTGCATTTTTTTCAAGCTGTTGTCAAAGCACTGTGGATAATAGGCAATTTCATCAGCAATGAATTGAAAAAAAACTGTCTCAGCCAGAACTTTTGCTGCCAAAGGGGCAGGGGAGAATAAGCTGCCAGCATTGGGAAGAGGTCATGAATTTGTCTTAGGCTCAAATTTCTCCAAGCAGTCCCCTCGGATGGGAGGAATAACTGCAGCCCATTCCCCATTCTGTAGGCTGGAAGCCAGACTGGGTGTGTGTCTGGAGTCAGGAGGAGGTTATTCATGGAGTGGGAGGAAATGAGCTTTGAGGGTTCAGTCCTGGGCCCTGGCAAAATATCCTGGATTCCAAGTGGGTCTCTGGGTTCCAATGCCCCAACCTGCTGGAAGCCACTGTTAGGTGGAAATTATGGAAGCCCGCCTTCTCACAGGAACAGAACTGCTTGTTTCACTTCAGTGTTTCAGCGACTCCTTCCCACTCATACCCACGCACCCACTCACCCAGTCATTGGGTACTACCCATGCTCCCAGCATCATAGGGATATGCTCTGGCATCCACGCTGACATTTCCAGCTGCAGGTTCAGGACATACCACTTAGGAGTGAGCTCAGTTTTAGCTTCGCTTCCCTCCTGTCTGTCCTTCCCTCTGGATGTTGATTCCACATTCTTACTTTCATGGCTTTGGCTAAAAGGAATATGCATTTGTACCATGTTGGGAGCCTTCCACATTTGATCCCTGCCCTTAAATATGCAAAAACAACTGTGTATGAGCACTTGCCATATGTCAGGCACTGTATTAAGTACTTTACATGCATGATCTCATTTTATCTTCCTAACAATCCTTTGACAGAGATACTATGATCAGGTACACTTCTCAGAGGAGAAAACTGAAGCCTGGAGAGGTTAAGTCACTAGCCCGAGGTCACACAGCTGGTAAGTGGTAAGCCAGTGAGTTTTCAAACCCATCCCAGACTTTTGACTGCTACCAGACAGTACTCAGCCCAGCCATACCTTTGAAGCACTTCCCCTGAAAACAGGCATGGATGCAGCCACACTCATGAGAAGATGGCTTGTAATTGTTGCTTGAGGTTCAGGCAGGACATGAGTTGCAACAGGTCATTCAGAACACTGGGAAGTACAGGATACTGCAAACTCACCTGAACCCTGGGGCCCTACCTCTCTTCACTGGACTTCCCTACTTCCACATGCATCTGGGAGCCAGCGGTGGAGCAGTATATGTGCATGGAAATTTGTGAGTAGAGCAGTTGTGTCCAAAATGCTACCATCAAAATTATGGGCCGGCTGAGTGGTGCATTGGTTTAGAGCTGGTTTGGGACTCCAGAAGCCCCGGTTTGGATCCCACATGAGGGCCAGTGACACTGCCCTCTACAGCTAAGATGGTGAACAACCCCTCCACCTGGAGCTGGGCTGCAAGCCCCTGGCAACTGTGTAGGCTGCAGCTCTTGCTGCAGTGGGCTGCCATAGGCTACAGTGAGTGGCCGGCAGCCAGCGTGAGTGGCTGGCAGCCAGCGTGAGCTGCCAATAGCCGCGGTGAGCGACCATCCAGAGGCCGGCAACCGATCTGCCTCATCCGGGAAGAGCGCAATGACGATACCAACATGGGCCAGTGAAGCAACGTCCTCCACAACTAGACTGAAGAACAAAAAGACAGCAACTTGTCTGTTCCCCTTCCCTGATTCCCCAACGCTGCTCCCCTCCCCCAACTCCCCAATAAAATCTTTTAAAAAATAAAATAAAATTATGGGCCCTTACCACATGCTTCTGAAACTGGAATCAAAGTCTCCCAGGGAATGTGACTCTGCGCCAGCAGACACAAAAATGCAGTTATGATGTTTCCTATACTCCAGATGCATTTGCATTATTTTCAAAAATTTGGGAGGAAAATATGTGGGTGATACATTAAATTTTTTTATGTAAAAGTATAAAGAGGAATGCAGAAGTTTCATGCCTTGTAAATAATACATATCATTTCAAAGACACTTGAGACTCGTGTTTGATACTTCTGGCTAAATTCCCAAACACACCTCCCAGCGCCCAGGTTCACTCTCCTCTGGTGGTAACCAGACATGTTTTTTTTGTTTTGTTTTGCTTTTTAAGATTTTATTGTGGGAAGGGAAAGCGTTGGAGAATTGGGGAAGGGGAACAGAAAAATTGCTGTCCTTTTGTTCTTCAGTCTAATTGTGGGGGACGTTGCTTCACTGGCCCATGTTGGGATTATCATTGCACTCTTCTCAGGTGAGGCAGATCGGTCGCCTGTCATTGGACAGCGGCTCACAGCAGCTCTTGGCAGCTCACGCCGGCTGCCGGCTACTCACGGTAGCTTTTGGCAGCCCACTGCAGCCCCATTGCAGCCTATGCGATCTTTGGTGACTCCCGGCAGCCCAGCTCCAGGTCAAGCTGTTGTTCACCATCCTAGCTTTAGAGGGCATAGTATCACTGGCCCATGAGGGATCAGAACCTGCTGCCCTGCTGCTCAGAGCTTGCTCTCCCAAGCCAATTTTTAACCAATGCACCACTCGCCAGCCCAACCACCAGTCATGTTTTGGTGGAAATGTGGGACATGCTCAGGGTGTATTGGGTGAGCTAACTGGTGACATGGGTCCCAAGCAGAGGACATCCAGGACTGGCCTACTTCCATGGCTCTGGGCACAGGTGGAGGTCAGGCACTTCTTCATGGATATATAGGAGAACTGACATGATGGGGTGCCTGGAAAGAATGCCAGGAGATGGGGCAGTGTTAGTTAGCAAAGGCTTTAACCCCTCCCCACCCCACTGTGGCCTGTTACACACTTTGGCAAAGGGTCAGCCCTGGCCACAGCCTGAGGGAGCCAGATTCTCTCCAAGCTGGAGATTTCTGCATCTGTAATGAGAAGCAAAGTAGAGAGACCATGTGGGCTAGGATGAGCAGTTCCCCCCAGAATAAGGGCTCAGTTCTATTTTCAGCCCAGCCACTGCCTTGCCATATGATGGGGTACAAGTCATTTCACCTCTTTGGGCCTCTTCTCGAAAATGAAGATGACTGTGTCTCTGGCTCCCTCTGTAGTACTGAGGATTAATGAGGCGGTGTTGGAAAGGCAGCTATAAAAATTTTGAGTCCTAGCTGTACAAGCTTAACAACTACAAATCGAACTGCCCCATTTGCAGCTGGTCCACAGAAACTAATGAAGCTTGCAGCAGGAACCTGGAAATGGAAGGTTGGAGGCCTGTTTTCTTCAAATATCGATTGTTCTCAGTCAAAACCACCTTCTGGTCACTTCCCTTCAGAAGGCATATGCAAGATCTCTTCCTCCGCAAGCCTGTCTTTTGAATTTGGGAAGCCTGCCTGCTATATCAGTGGACAACCCCCATCCTGGGGTGAACATACTCAGGTGGACCCAAGGCTCTTCTTAGCCTTTAGCCAATATCCTGACTTGATTCTCTGATACCCTCCTCTCCTTGCTTCATTCTCATCATTCTTGCTGGAAGCAGCTATAATTGAAGGAGGCTTGAACTTCAGGTATTTCTTCAACATTTAGGCTTAGCTCTTAGGAAAGGGCTTTGAACTCCAAAACCAGCCAGCTTCCCAATTACAGCTTCAAGTTCCATCCACTGTGCCCAGTGTTTAGTTCCCATACATCCCACTCCCACACTAGCAGTTTGCCAACCCATGGCAGCAGGCCCAGGGCAGCAGGAGAAATCATTTTCAAGGACCCTAGGGGGAGGGGTGGTTCAGCTCCCAGGATGGTGGCAGAATGGCTTGAAAGGCAAAGTTGGCTTTGGTTCCCAACCCCTGGTTGCCTTTCCTATCCCTTTCTCACCAGGACATCCTGGTTCCCCATGTATTCCTCTGGCTTCTCAATGCCCTACATGGTGACAACCCTCGAGGACTGCCCACCCTTCAAAATGACCTCTTCCTCTCCACAAGCAAAAACTGACTGATAATATGGACATATGTTAGGTTTGAGCTTTCTGATTACCAAATAAAGCAGTTTGTGCTGCAGCTAAGGGCTTCCTGGAAAGTTAGATATAGTCATATCCAATATAGAATGCAATGAATCGCATCTTTTAATTGGTATACATGCTGTGTGACCTTGGCTGGTGGAAATCCCTTCTCTCAATTATGGGATTATGACAGTGGGGAGTGTCCAAGTCATTGAGGTAATGTGTTCTCTTTGCCTTCTCTAGAACCCTAATCACTTAATCCCTCAGCGTGCCTGTCCCTACTTCATATAAATTTGAGGATAAATTTGCAACATGGGCAAGCTGTTTACGGTTACTTGGAAGTAACTATAATTCCTGCTTTCTATTATGATTCATAGGGGAAAAAAGATATATGGCAATGGCAGGACTTTTGGCCACCAATGACAGAGGAATTGGTAGGAAAAGGAGAGCAAGGACAAGCATTCCTGCCTCTTGCCTAATCTGGAACAACAGGAATGTACAATGCCTCTAGGGACTTGCAAACATTCAAAGAACCAAATAGAAAATGGACAGATTTCCCCACTGCTGAACAATGGAAGAGTCTTTGATTTCACTTGCAGTTTCTGCAGCCCTGTGCCCATGCTAGCTTGGCTCTGTAACTGGGCAGCAAGCAGGAGCAATCCACCAGGAGCCAGTAGACTTTGGTTCTGCTTGCAGCTCATCCAAGAGCTAGCTGTGTGACCTTGGGCATTCACTTCCCCTCTCTGAGTATCAGATCCTTGCTATATAAAGTGACTGTGTTCAACTAGAGGGCCTACTAGCTTTTAAAAAGCACATATTCTTCCACTTAAGGATTTTTTAAACAAAGGCAAGTACTTCTAGCATCACCCAAACTTTCCCCAGTCAGTAATTAAACTGAGAGAACTCCCTGGCTTATAAAAGTTAAACTCCACAACAAACCACAGAGACCAATTGGCCATGCATTTTCATCAAATCCCCTTCTGTCAAGAGGGCTGAAATCTCCCATCTCTTAAATCTCTAGATGATTCTATGCCCCTGGGATACCAACCTTGTATAATAAAACATACATACATCCACAGGAAACCAACTCACCGGAACCCTAGGAGAGTAAAACATATCCAAATTATCCAGCTAAATCCTCCCTAAGGTAAAACAAGCAAACTTTGCTTTATGAGATAAATCTTGTTTTAAGACAGAGTTATGTTAATAAAACCATGGCTTACTTATGTGTCCTTTAATCTTTCAAAGGAATCCTATGTTGAATCCTTTTGAAAAGCCATTAGGAGTCACCTAATTTATCTTTGGTGTCAATCCAGATTTTCAATTCAAATCCTTAAGCATTTAATTCTTTTTTTTAAAATAATTTTAATTTTTTTTTTAGAGGGCAGTGTCACTGGCCCTTACATGTGGGATCCGAACCGGGGCTGCTGGCGTCCCAAGCCAGCTCCCAACCACCACGCCACTGGGCCGGCCCCAAATCCTTAAGCATTTAAAATGCATCCACCCCAAGGCTGGGTCTGTGCTAGGGGCTGTGGGAGATGCTTGGTCTCTACCCCCACAGAGCTTGCATGCTCGCTGAAGACAGAAAAGGAGAATTTGGGAGTCCAGATGGGAGGGCCGACTTCTGAGCTGGTAAGCTCAGCATGGGCTGCAGCACATCAGGCAGTCTACAAATGTGATGCCCTTTCTGGCCTTTGAAAACCCTTTGGTGTACGTACAAAAGTGAGACACCCACTGACCATCACCTTGGCACAGAACTCCTTATTGGCTAAAAAAGTGAGGACAGAGATATGAACAATGAGGACAGGTCACACAAGAGTGCAGAGGGGAAAATCGGAACATAGGTAGGAGATAGAAAAGAGAAAATATTTTGAAAGAAATGCTAATAGCCAGAAGGTGCAGGAAAGTTTGCTTGAAGGTGACAAGGAGACCCAACTGCTCAAAGATGATGCTATTAGTAACCCAGTGCCCTGGGACTGAAGTGGCAGGCCCAGCAAAGGGAGATTTTGCTGCAGCTACTTATTTCTAGTCCTGCAAGGTGTGGGAGGAGAGAACGAAGACTTCTTTTTCTCTGCTGTTATAATATCATTTACAAGTCTATAAAACTTTCTGAGGAAAAGGGCTGGTTTTATTTATTTCTGTACTCTGAAGGCTGAGCACTGTACTTTGCCCATAATTGCTGTCCAAGAAATGCCTACAGAAGCAACAACTGACAAATGGATGGATTTAGAATCTCCTATAATGCCTGGAATCTCAGAAGGAGGCAAAATCAGACCTTCCCTATGGGGCAGGGTGATTAAGGGTGTCCTTCCAATGGGAAGGGTGTTTATAAAATTGTTCCAGTGGCCCTGAGCTTTGGAATTAATTGGAAATATGAAATATAGGCAAGAGGGCATTCTTCAGCCTTTTCTAGAACAAAATAATTTATGCAAAATAATTTCCCATTCCCTTTCTCTCTAGCTTAAGGACCAGATTTTCCCTCATCAGGACTGCAGCCTTTCCTCTCAGCACCCTGAAACTGGCATTCAAAGCCCTCCACAATCTGGTTTTGTATGGGTCAGGGTCAACCACAGAAACCCCATTATGTATATTAAGAGATTCATTGTAAGAAATTGGCTTACACCATTGTGGAGGTTGGCTCAGAAGTCTGAAATCCATGGGACAGGCGATCAGGAAGGGCAGGCTGGAATTATCAGACAACAGCTGAAACTGCAGTCCACAAGTAGAATTCCTTCTTCCTCAGGGAAACTTAAGTTCAGCTCATAAGACCTTCCAGCCAGTTGAATCAGATCCAAACCAAACTGTCTAGGGAAATCTTTGCATAAAGACAACCATTATGAATGTTAATCACATCTACAAAATTTCTTCACAGAAATACCTAGATTAATGTTTGATTCAATAACTGAGACCACAGCCTAGTCAAGTTGACACATAAGATTGACCTCCATAGGCTTCTCGTTAGTTGCCTGTCCTGTCTGAGCTCTCAACACACCTTCCCTCACCTCACCTCTCCCCACATTTGCCTGCCTCCAGGCTTTGTTAAAATTCTCTCAGCTCTCTATCCCAGGTTGCAATCTGAGGCTCATTTCCTGCAGGACCCTTCCCAAATCCTATCAGTGTGATTGCATTTCTCACACCCCCATATTTAACTTTGTATGTACCTGTATTGCCTGATAGGGCGAAAGAATTGTATATTATGTAATCATTCCCTGTGTGCTCACCCTCCAGAAGTTCTGGCATATGGAAGGATCTCAGCATGTTTCTTTTCAATTATATCAAACTTACAGAAGCCACCACCATTTACATATAACTCAGCCACACTCCTTTCAAATCATCACCTCTTAGGATCCCATACACATTGTCCATTTTCTGATGATTTAATTTGTCTTCATTCATCTATCCTTAAAGGTCTGAGGGCATTTTTTTCTCAATTATTTTAATTCATGTCTCCTTTAAACTTTCTCCTCAGGACTACTTACTGTAGATATTGTCTAAGGCCCACCTGCCCCTAAAGGGTAAGTCCCTCCCCCATGCCCTGATATTGGTTACCATTCCAGAAAGGAAAAAGGAACAAGGGTAACACCATTATTTGTATATACATTTACATTCTGGAATTTGGTGATCAGATTACCTAGTATTTGCCCTAAGGGGACATTTTAGTTTTAATCTAATGAGTTGATTATTAGATAGTCTAATTAGATAATCTGATGGCTCATTCCTTTATCTCCTTCAGGTCTTTGTTACAATGTTACCTTCACAGATATGCCTTCTCTTACTACCCTACTTAAAATTATACTCTTTCTCCCCTCTACTACCAGCATGGCACATTATCCCACTTCCTTGCCTGGTGTTTCTCCATAGCATTTAATACCATTTGACATATTACATGTTTTCTTTTTTTACATGTTAGTTGTTTCAGAATGTAAACTCCATGAGGGGTTTTTGATTGTTTACTGCTGTGTTCTCAGTGCCCAGAACCTGGCCTGGCCCATAAAAAATACTCAATAAATCTTCACTGAAACAAATTCCTTGGGGACAAATACTTTATAGTCCTCTCCATGCCTAGCACTCTGTCTTTTATGCAATAAAGCACACAGAACTGCGATGGAGGACCACTAATATTTTGTCTTGGAGTTTACTTCCTTCTCCAAGTATTCCTATACATTTGGGCCTACATTAAATTTCTGAACTTGTGAAAGTATGAAAATACGTCAAAAGGAGAGGTCCTCCATGGACACTACTGAAAATGGCAGGAAGAGAATGATAGGATGTTGCTTTGAGTATTCTGCCCTTGCCACCTGAACAAATCCCTTCCCATTTCTGGGTCTCAGCTTCACCATATGTAAAATGAAGCTAGTAGGCCAGATGATTTCTGAAGTCTCTTCTCTTTTCACAGTTTGTAATTATGAGCAGTCGTAAGTAAATTTGTATGATTCTAAAACTGTATGATTGTTTTTTTTGAGAGCAGTGTCACTGGCCCTCACATGTGGGACCGAACCGGGGCCACTGGCGTCCCAAGCCAGCGCTTAACCACTGCACCACTTAGCTGGCCCTAAAACTATGATTTTTGATGCTAAAATTGTATGATTTCTCTCTTCTAACCCATGTTGGAATATACCTAACAAAAATTTGGTGTAAGAATAAAAGCTCTCTTTGGTCCAATTAGCAAGTATCAACATAAAAATAATAAAGCATGGGGCAAAAGGCCACATTAGCAATAAGCAGATGCTGCTGCTGAGGCTCACATGAGGCAGATAGGACCAAAAAACAGGTTTTCTGATTCAGTCAAGGCTCTTTATCCAGAGTCCCATAAGTATGCTAGGTTTTCTTTCCTTTCCAAGGGTTAGATAAATCAGACCTTTATTGCCCAGAAAATTTGAAAAATCCATACTCCTTCAGTTGTTTGAACAAACTTGGCCCCAGCGTTAGAAATAAAACACAGCTTTCTCTTGCAGTGTCTGGATGATGCAGGCGGTATACCTTATCACTTTCCCCATGGGACTTGCCATCCAGGCACAAGAGCGGCTGTGCAATTGCAAAGTGCAAACAAACCCTTTGGATGCACCTGTGCTCTGGGTGTCTCTGTGATGGAAACGTGCTTTAATTCAACCAAGTCCTTATACAGAAATAAAAGTCATTCATGTCCAGAAACATGCAAACTCATGTTCAGACATCTCCCCTTCATTCTGACGAACTGTGGCTGCCATCTTGATAAACAGATTTTATTTATTTATTATTCAATTATTAGGGTGACACTGGTTATTAAATTATATAGGTTTCAGGTATACATTTCAATAATACATAATCTACATATTGCATTACATAGATTTTCTTAAAAGAAGCTAAACCAGAGGTAGACTTACTTTCGGGCGCTGAAGAAAAAAAAAACGAAACTGTGGCTGGTTTCCTGCTTGCCGAACGATCTGGTCCAACGCGTCACCATCATCCCTCCACCTTTAGTCAAGCGCAGATCTCTGGGGC
The DNA here is from genome assembly GCA_033961575.1 of Aselliscus stoliczkanus. Lineage (NCBI taxonomy): Eukaryota > Metazoa > Chordata > Mammalia > Chiroptera > Hipposideridae > Aselliscus > Aselliscus stoliczkanus. The sequence goes on along the minus strand of CM066737.1, from coordinate 52,929,572 downwards.
GCTCTTTAGCCAGCTCTCCCCGGCTGCCTAGCTACGGGGGGCGGGGCTATTAGCCTCGCCCCCTTCATGGCTTCCAGCCAGTACCTGAGAGTGTAGGAGGCAGGCAAAAGATAAAGACCCGCCCCGTGCTGCCCCTCAGCTAATTGGCGCAGGCGGGGTGTGGACTTGCCTGGTGGCACCGCCTCCCTGGCGCTGAGCAATTTAGAGCCGCGCGCGGGGCGGGAATGTAAGATGGCGGAATAGCAACGCGAAGCAGTTAATATTGAGTCTCTGAGGCGACCTCGGTTTGCGTCTCAGCAGCAGCAGTGATCACTGGGCAAAGAGTGCCTAGGGTAATTGGCCAAGATGCCGAATATCAAAATCTTCAGCGGCAGTTCCCACCAAGACTTATCCCAGAAAATTGCTGACCGCCTGGGCCTGGAGCTAGGCAAGGTGGTGACTAAGAAATTCAGCAACCAGGAGACCTGGTAAGGGCGAAGCTGGGACTGCGACCGGCCTCACCTGCCCTGGCGGCGGGGGCGACGATTGGGCGGCAGAGGGTAGGGGGATGGGACCGCCGCGAGAGTTCTGGGGGACCGGGTGTGGGGGAAGGGGCAGTGCTGGGGAGCATGCTCTACCGGCTGTTTCCGTTATTTTACCTCTCGCGGAAGGGTCACATTGGTTCTCACGGTGCTGAGTGTTGGAGTCAAGATGGAGCTTGAGGCGAAGCTTCTGGGTTTGAAGGCAAGGGCTGGAGGACCCAGCCTAGGGATCTTGGCTGCCTAGAGCGACGGGAGGGGAAGGACGCTTAGCCTTGGCTGTGGGGACACGTGGCTTTGTGGCTTCACTTTTGAGCCACCCCAGCGGCTGGACAGGTGCCGCTTCAGCTTTTGGACCAGCTTGCAAGGGAGAACGTACGGTGTACTCAGCCCTCTGGGTGTTTCTTCTGGAATCTAAGAAGCAGCTTTTCTATTCGAAATTAGGTTTGGTTTTGAGGGAATTGAACATGTACTGAGGGCGCCAAAAGTATTACTGAGCACTTCCTTAGATTGGCGAGCGTTGGCTTTTCACATCTTCAGAATCTTAGACTTGGAGCCATACTTACGTTAAATCTAGTTGATCAGGTAGTGTGATGCATTAACTCTGCATCCTGATTGCCAGCATCTCAGCATGAGCCATCCAGAAAATCGTAGGGAACTTTAATCCTGGAATCATTGACCTTCCCCAGTGCAACTACTAGTACAGATAATACAAAAACATTTTTTAGCTAAGTCTGTCCTGAACTTGTCTACTTCTCTTAGTGCTGGGTGGGAAATTTAGGAAACAGTTTTGAATGTTAAGATAATTGAGGAAAGATAATAGAGTGAAAGACCTGGATCGCACAGTACGTTGCGGCTCAATTTTTTTTCATTGCCTTGCTAATTAAACTTGCTTCCTCCCCGCCCCACTTCCACCCTCTTCCTGCACCTTGAGGCCATTTTAGAGATAACTTCGTTTTCTGAGCGTTTAAATACCCCTTCCACCTAAACATGGAATCTGTTGGCTCTGATAGGCCTCCTTTGTGTTTTGTTATTACCCTGTTGATCAAATCAGAGCAGTGCTCACAATCTTACAGATACACTCATCTGTGAAGGGGGAAAGTTTACACCAAACTTAATGCTTTGAACATGTTTTCATAAATGCTTTTATTTCCATTTTTCTTTCTTTAAACTTATTACCAAAATTTAACTCCCATTATACTTTTTAGACACTGCTGATTAAAAAAAACAACACTCATCAATAGTGGACAGTTTCCTTTTGAATGCTTGATTGTGCTGCTGGTTGTGATGCAAGCCATAATGCAAACACTGGTGCCATCCGTATCCAGGCAATACCTTAGTGGAAAGAGGCTAGCCAAGCTGCCGACTTCAGCTTTGACTTCACCATTATGACTCATGGGCTGTACTAAAGAAGACAAAATAGGACCAGACTTTGCAAGTGGCATTATAGCTAGGGGACAAGAATGATTTTCATTTACCGGGTTTTTTTTGTTTTGTTTTGTTTTGTTTTTTGTCCCCTTAGAGAACTGTGGTTATTAAATGCCTTTCCTACACTTCTAGGAAAAATACAAAGAAAAATACAATTTTTCCTTGTGTTAACCCACCGGAACCTGAGGTTATATTGGGAGACAGGAGGGGAAGAACAACTTAGTTTTCTACTGATTGATTTATCTGAATTTATCAGTAATCCCAATCAACTGTGAGATATTAGGCTGATTACATTTTTAAACAACTGAACAGTAACATGCTTGGAAAACTTGGATAAGATTAACTGATGTGGAAAATTGCTGACTGGTTAGGATTCCTTGTTTCTGGCTTAAATCATTAGCTTTTTGGTTGCTTAGATGTTCTGAAATCCTCATAACTGAATATGTTGCCTATGGAGCTCTCCCCTTCCACCAACCTTTGGCTTTTCTGCACTGCAGAAATGGTAACTGCTGCTCCATTTGACTCTTGAGATCTAAAGGTGGACAGGAAAGCTCAGTGGGTACTATGGGTCATCAGATGGGGGACTGCAGAGCCCATCCTCAAATGTGACAGTTTTGCTATTTGCTACAATTTCACAGAATCCCAGGGGTTGATGCTGTCTGCACAGTGGCTTTTCTTTTGAAGTCATTAGAATCAAACTTTGCTGTCCAGTTATTTGGGAAACATACATACATATAAGTGGTGTACTTCACACACACAAATAGTTAATAGAGTTTAAAAACTTAGGTTCTAGTCTCAGAGAACCTAAGCTTTCTTTGCCTCAGTAATCTCATCTGTAAAGTAGTGTCTACCCGTAGAGTTATTGTGAGGATGAACTGAGATAGGACTGAAGTTCTTAGAACACTGTCCAACACAATAAATGTACAGTAAATTTTGGTAAGAAGGAGTGATGATGGTATAGCAGAAAATAAAGAAGAGGACAAGGGATAAAAGACATCCCCAAAATTCCCACTGCCCAAGACAGACTGTTCACATTTTGATAAATGACCTTTGTGTGTGCTCATATATTTTTCCAAAAATGTAAGACATGTTATGTATAGCTTTCTTCACTTAGCAATATATTTTGAATAGTTTCTCCTCTTAATATTTAGTCTACATGGTTTTACACAATATAATTTGTCTTAATGGTTATACCATAATTTTAGATAACCTAGTCCCCATTATTAGGTATTTTTGATCTAATGCTTTTAATATGAAAACCCTTGAACATAAATCTTTGGCCATTTCTGATTATTTTCTTCCTTTTTTTTTTTAGATCATTTTTATAAGAGTTTATTTGAGCCAAACTAATGACATACGCCAGAGAGCACGATCTCAAATGCTCCCTATTTCTGAATATTTGCTTAGGATAAATCCCTAAAAGGGAATACCTTAAACTTAAAGGAAATATACCATTTTTTAGGCTTTTGAATACCTATTGCCAAATTGCTCTCCAGAAAAGTTGAACCAATTTCTGCTCTCACGAGCAGTAATAACAATATTAATAATAATGAATGTGTAGTGAATGCTTATGATGTGCTAGTTCAAATGCTAAGCACTTTATACACATCATATTTAACCCTTGCAGCACTGCTGTGAGGAGTTACTTTCACTATCCCCATTTTATGAATGAAGAAACTAAGATTCAGAGGTTAAGTAACTTTCCCAATTTGGGGTATTACTGTTCTTTAAAATTTTTGCTGATACAGTATCTCATTTGGCTTTTAAAATTTTTGAATATGCTAAAATTTTTGACTTGATTTTCTTCAAACTTTGGTTGATTTGGCTACTCTCGGTAGGCTGAGAGGGGGAAAAATTTTAATTTTGGTTGCCTAGGATTTTCCTAAGAAAATATTCTTTGGTTAATTAATCCCATGTATTTTGCATGTGCCAACATCTCTAAGTTCTTAATATTTTCTTGGGCCAGCAGAATAGCGCACTGGTTAAGAGTTGGCTTGGGACGCCAACTCTGAGCAGCAGGGCCCTGGTTCAGATCCCACATGGGCCAGTAACACTGCCCTCTACAGCTAAGATGGTGAACAACAGCTCTACCTGGAGCTGGGCTGCCCTGAGTCGCCATTGACAGTGTAGGTTGCAGCCCCTGCTGCAGTGGGCTGCCATAGGCTACAGTGTGTGGCCAGCAGCCAGTGTGAGCGGCTGCCAAGAGCCACCGTGAGCTGCCAATAGCCATGGTGAGCGACCATCCAGAGGCCGGTGAACAATCTGCCCAGCTGGGAAGAGTGCAATGATGATACCAACATGGACCAGTGAAGCAACGTCCTTCACAACTAGACTGAAGAACAAAAGGACAGCAACTTGTCTGTTCCCCTTCCCCGATTCCCCAATGTTGTTCCCTTCCCCCAATATTCCAATAAAATCTTTAAAATAATAATAATAATATTAAGATTTCTTGAAGATTCATCGAACCGTTTATTGACCAAGCTGTATGACCTGAGTGTAGTACATGGGCTTTCAAAGGCTTTGTGAACGTCTGTACCATATAAACTAATGGAGGGAAAGATTTGTCTTGATTAGTGAAATTAGAATTATGCACAGTTTACTTGCACCACTTTATTTTTAATATAGTTGAATAACTTTTTCAAGATATTAGATAGACTCCTAGTTGTAACATGCTGCTTCTATGTTTAAGGGGAAGATTTACTTGTAAATTTGGCTTTGGGAAATGGCTAAACTGTTGGTTGTCATCAGGTGATAACACAAAAATGGTACTAGTTATTGTGGTGGGTGGTGACTGGTGACTTTTTTTTTTTTAAAGATTTTATTGGGGAAGGTCGGCCGAGTGGCGCAGTGGTTAAGCGCTGGCTTGGGAAACCAGCGGCCCCGGTTCCAGTCTCACATATGAGGGCCAGTGACACTGCCCTTAAAAAAAATAAAAATAGGGCCGGCCGAGTCACACATTGGTTAAGTGCTGGTTTTGGGATGCCAGCGGCCCAGTTCGGATCCCACATGAGGGCCAGTGACACTGCCCTCTACAGCTAACAACAGCTCCACCTGGAGCTGTGCTGTGCGAGCCCCGGTGATGGTGTGGGCTGCAGCCCCTGCTGCAGTGGGCTGCCATAGGCTACAGTGAGTGGCCCACAGCCAGCGTGAGCGGCTGGCAGCCAAGCGTGAGCTGCCAATAGCCATGGTGAGCGACCATCCAGAGGCCGGCGACCGATCTGCCTCATCCGGGAAGAGCACAATGACGATACCAACAGTGAAGCAACATCCTCCACAACTAGACTGAAGAACAAAAAGACAGCAACTTGTCTGTTCCCCTTCCCCGATTCCCCAACGCTGTTCCCCTCCACCAATTCCCCAATAAAATCTTAAAATAAATAAATAAATAAATAAAAAATAAAAATAAAAAAATGTAAAGATTTTCTTGGGGAATTGGGGGAGGGGAACAGCATTGGGGAATCGGGGAAGGGGAACAGACAAGTTGCTGTCTTTTTGTTCTTCAGTCTAGTTGTGGAGGACATTGCTTCGCTGGCCCATGTTGGTATCATCATTGCACTCTTCCCGGATGAGGCAGATCGGTCGCCGGCCTCTGGATGGTCGCTCACCGTGGCTATTGGCAGCTCACGCTGGCTGCCGGCCACTCACTGTAGCCTATGGCAGCCCACTGCAGGAGGGGCTGCAGCCTACACTGTCTCCAGGGCTCGTACAGTCCAGTTCCAGGTGGAGCTGTTAGCTGTAGAGGGCAGTGTCACTGGCCCTCATATGTGGGATCCGAACCGGGGCCGCTGGCATCCCAAAACCAGCTCTTATCCAAAGCGCCACTCGGCCAGCCTAACTGGTGACTTTTTTAAGAATTATTTTTCAAACCTTATGTAATTGTTAGAATATAATTTTTAAAGGAACACCTGTATTAAAGCTATGTATTTAGCAAATGCTCTCAGTTTAACTTGGCAGTGATAATTTTATAATATCTTACAAGAAAGGATTTGGAGTGTGTTTCATGATTGTCAACGTGCAAAAGGTTCATTAAGTGGATACACCAGAAGCCTTATCGAACAAAGGATAATAGTAGTTGTGCGAAGAATTTGGCATAAAGTGATTCCTGGAGTTTAGTGTTTACTTAACTGTATCTCTTGGCTTTCTGGCAGCCAAAGGGATAAAGGCATATGCAATGGATTATGCAGGGTTTTTTTTTCATAAAACTCTTTAGAAACTTTCAGGCACAAAATTCTAACAATTTTATGGGCAGGATCCTTAAATAATTATATTGAGTAACAATGTGGATGATGTAAGGAATTTTGTATTGACTCTCATAGTTGAAGCATTTGTAAAGACAGGTAAACGACCATGGTCTAAGCATGCTGTTTCCTGGTCTTACTTGATAATAAGAAAACTTTAGAATGGTTAATTAACCCATCCCTTATACGCGTTATCCTGGCTCAGTTGTCAAACTGCTGTTCCCTAGCTCCTAATCAAACAACCTGACTCTGGCAAGTGAATGTCTGGAGCACAGATGTCTGTATACTTGACTGAAATAAGAGCCACAGGCGTCCCAACAGCAAACGTAGAGGACACAGTTGACTTTTTATTAGAAAGCCGTGTGCCTGACTTGTTCTTCCCCAGGGAAATGGAGATCTTAGTCCAAGAAGTGAGGTATGGGGGATGACTGTGGATGGGATTAAAATTTTCTTAAGTTTTGAAATTGCTCAAATATTTGAAGTACTTGGTCAGGACCCTAGAGTTGTGTACCATAATACATAGAGGGACGTTTTTAGCCTGGAACCTGTCAAAGAGGCAGAGTGTTAGTAAAGGAGATCTGAGAAGTTCCTCTAAACTACCACTGCCTCAGAATTGGGCCTACCACAATGAGTACCTTGCAGAGTATGCTCACCTCCAGAAGGAGTTATTTAGTCTTTTCTATTTTCATTTGTTTGTTTGTTTTTATAATTTTTAAAAAATTCTTTTATTGTGAAATAAACATTTTAAAAATTAGCTTCAGGTGCACAACACAGTGCAATAGTTATACTTTTTACCCCTCAAAGTGACAACCCCCCTGCCCCAACTCGCCACCCCACCCCACCCCCATTTTTATAATTTTAATACATTTATCCCAGTATACCCCAAATATTACAGTTTTAACATGTAATCAACATAAAAATTGAGATAGTTTTCCTTTTGTATATACTGTGTTCACAATAAGGTGTGTATTTTATGGAATGCCCTTCTAGCTGCTAGATGGAATGCTGCCTGATTCATGAATTGCTTAATAAAGCCAACTAGATCATCAAAAAAAAAGTGTGTATTTTATACTTACAGCACATCTCAATTCAGTTCCTCAGTCACACTAGCTGCATTTCACGTGCTCAATAACCACATGAGGTCAGTGACTCCCATATGGACAGTGCCATTCTAGGACCTACACTTTGGGAAACCTGAAAGTTGCTCTCCTAGAAATCCCTCCCTGACTCCCTTCAGCCCATCTATTTGAATTTTGAAGAATGTCTTTGGAAAACAATTTTGCCAATTGGCATAGTTGACATTGCTGACAGACTCAGTTGTTTCTTAAGGCTGGTCAGTTCAGTTGGGTCTCAGAATTGCTATATTGTTCATTATGTTGCTCAGTATCACTTTCAGGATCCCACCATAAAATTCTTTGTAGCTGTCACCTCCTGTTGGGCCCATCAAGTGGTGGTTCTACCCTAGAAGAAGTATCTCAGCTTAGTATCTGTTAAAGGGTATGAACAGATTTGTCAAAATCTTTTGAAGAAACATATTGGACCCACTTGTCTCTAGTGTGAAGTGAGTTACTTTGCGAGGGACTAAGAAAGTCAGTGTTCTAAATTTTCACAATAAGCAAGCCTGCAGAAGGTTCATATATTCTTTTTAAAGTGAGTGGATCCAAGAGGCGGCCTAATCCTGAGTGATGTTCATTCATTCACCCCTTGTGTCATACTGACACTACTGGCTGGGATTACTGATGAGCCTTACAGATCTGGTCCCCTGCCTTTATGGAGATTGCATTCTGGTGGAGGAGACAGTCAATAAACAAATGCATAAAAAAATAAGGTGAGGGCCAGCTGAGTGGCGCTTTGGTTAAGAGCTGGTTTTGGGATAGCAGCGGCCCCGGTTTGGGTCCCACATATGAAGGCCGGTGACACTGCCCTCTGCAGCTAACAACAGCTCCACCTGGAGCTGGGCTGTGCGAGCCCCGGTGACGGTGTAGGCTGCAGCCCCTACTGCAGTGGGCTGCCATAGGCTACAGTGAGTGGCTGGCAGCCAGCGTGAGCTGCCAGTAGCTGTGATGAGTGACCATCCAGAGGCCGGCGACCGATCTGCCTCATCCAGGAAGAGTGCAATGACAATACCAACATGGGCCAGTGAAGCAACATCCTCCACAACTAGAATGAAGAACAAAAAGACAGCAACTTGTCTGTTCCCCTTCCCCGATTCCCCAATGCTGTTCCCCTCCCCCAACCCCCCCATAAAATCTTTAAAAAAATAAGGTGATAAGAAATTGTGATAAGTGTTCTGAAGGAAATAACTAGGGTGATGAGAGAATGAATGGGGAGGGTCACTTTACTTAATTTTATTATGGTACATTCCAAACATACAGAAGTAGAGAGAATACCATAATCCTACCCACCCTCCCCCCATGTAGCCATCACCCAATCTAATAGTTGCCAATTTATGGCTAATTGTGTTTCATCTATTCCCTCTCCATACACCTGTCTTCAATTGAATTATTTTGAAGCAAACCTAGGTATCATCACCCATATATATTTCAGTAGCCAAAATACCATTTTCTTGCCTAAAAATATTAGCAGTAATCTTTTAATATCAAATAGCTAGCCAATGTTTAAATCTCCCTGTCTCATAAATGTTTTTTGTTTGTTTTTTGTTTTTTTACAGTTTGCTCAAATTGGTATGCAAGTAAAGTCCATACAGTGCTAGGTTGGTTTTTTGTTTTGTTTTTTAAGCTGAGCCATCCTGCCATGTCTTGGCAGCTCAGCTCGGGCTGGGCATCGAACTGCTGTTGCTCAGAGCCAGCTCTTAACCAACTGAGCCACTCAGCTGGCCCGGTATTTTTTGTCACTTTTAATCTTATAGGTTCTCAGGGAAGTCACTTTTAATAAGATGGTCAGGGAAGATATTTTGATTGGAGACCTGAGAAATGAATGAGCTAGTTGTAGGAGGAACATTCCAGGAAGTGGGAAGAATGTGAATTGTAAATTCACATGCAATTGTAAGAAGTAATACAGAGAGCCAGTTATACCCATTACCCAGTTTTCCCAAAGTTCCAAAGCATAGTTTTTCCAGACTACAGTTTTCTTGCAAAACTATAGTATATAATGCATCAACCAGGATATTGACATTGGTGCAGCCAAGATAAAAAAGCATTGTATGGCATCAGATCCTTCCTGTTGCCCTCTTGTAACCACACCCACCCTTCCCCTCCCCCTCTGTAGTTTTCCTTTTTATATTGCCTCTCTGGTTTGGTATCAGGGTAATACCAGTCTCATAAAATGAGTTGGAAAATAATCCCTCCTCATCTGTTTCATGGAAAGGATTGTGCAGAATTCATGTTCATTCTTAACTGTTTGGTAGAATTCTCCAGTTGAAGCTGTTTTAACTCAGTCGTCCTAGAGGTTTATCAATTTTATTGAATCCCCTTCCCCCAAGAACCAGCTTTTGGTTTCATTGGCTTTTCTTATTGCCTTACTGTTTGCAATTTCATTGATTTCTACTCTTATGGTTATTTTCTTCTTTCTTCTTGCTTTTGGTTTTATATTTCCCAATTTCTGGTTTCTTAATGTATGAACTTAAATTATTGCTATGATCAAATAAGGCACTTTTTATGAGGATCTCTAGTATAAAATATTTCTTGAATTTAGTGCTTGAAGGTTTATCTCCAGATATCCCAAACTAGCATGTTTTTTTTTTTGTTCTGGCTACCAGGAATCTCTGCTTCCCAGCCCTAACTGGTTTCTGGTTTGATTTTTCTTACCATTTGCTTTTATTTTTCTTGCTTCATAATATAAATTAACCCCATTCTTTTTAATGTAGCATCCTTTGTATTGTTACTTGTATTGGAAAGGAATAAATATTAAATAATAATTATCGCCTTTGTCATCCTCTTCTGGCAGTGGAAATGTCTCCTTTTGAAGAAGTTTTTCTCTTGGTCAATAGGTTTTATCAACTATTCTGGTTTATGCCTCATCTACACATACTACACGCATGCACATATGTGCACCCACAAACACCCCTCCTCACCTAGAGGATTAATAGGGAAAATGGTGTTGTTTTGAGGTATCATTGAGGTTATTTTTTAAAATTAGTGTCAGGTGTACAACACAGTACAATAGTTATAGTTTTTACCCCTCAAAGTGACAACCCCCTCCCCCAATTCGCCACACCACTCCCCCCCATATCATATATATCTATTACAATTCCCTTGACTCCCTTCCACAGTATACTCCACTGATCTTTCTACTTTTGTCATATGTGGATTGTGACACAGATGCTGTATCAAATTTGCATTCACATGTTATTTACCTGGAATGAGATATAGGCCGTCTACTGAAATTATGGTTTAATTACTTGTACATTAGCCAGTCTTTTTCATGTTGTGTCTCATGTAAAAATAGGTAATATTTGTATAGTGCACTGGAGTAAACTGGGCCAGTAAACTACTTCTGGTACAAGGGCTCCTCCAGGGAACCTCCTAAAGTCTGAGGGGATGACTGCCCACTTGCAGGTGTAACCCATTCATAGCATACTAGTAGGGAGGCTATGCTTTTTAGACCTTACTGTGTGTGGAAGTGTAGTATAGTGCTTTAAAATATTGCTTTTGTTATTCTTCCTTTCCTGGTTGTAGCGTGGAAATTGGTGAAAGTGTACGTGGAGAGGATGTCTACATTGTTCAGAGTGGCTGTGGTGAAATTAACGACAATCTAATGGAGCTTTTGATTATGATCAATGCCTGCAAGATTGCTTCAGCCAGCCGGGTTACGGCAGTGATACCATGCTTCCCTTATGCCCGCCAGGATAAGAAGGATAAGGTAGGAGCAGAATCTCCTTTATAGAACAAGTTTGTTTGTTTTTTAAATCAGGGCAAGCATGAGCATTTGTCCAACGTTCCAAAAATCCCTTACTCATCAGATATATATTTAGAGAGTATTATTTCCTTACATTCTGTTACAAATTACCTAATTTTCAAAACAGTTGATATGTGATTGGTATAAAGCAACACATTTGTAGTCTGTATATTTTATTCCAGTCATACATATATGATTTATTAGCTCACTGTCTGTTTTTTAATTGTATCAGTTAGACTAAGTACTAGCTCCCATGGAATAGAATTTTTTTAAAACTGCGGTTTAAAAAACCTAGATCCTCTAGGATTCTCTCGGTATTGTGGTTGTGACGTCTTCATAAAACTTGAAGTCCATTACATGAATACTTGGTCTCATTACACACACACACACACACACACACACACACACACACCCCTCACCTTGTTTATCTGGTACATAGTAGAAGATAAGGCACATACATAAAACTTTGCAGGTCTACTGTCTGTTGTAAGCAATGCCCAAATTTTACATACAATGCCTTGGAGAAGGCAAGATAATTTATCCCAATGGAGGACAGTGCTCCTACAGAGTATAGCGTAAAGGGCATGGGCTTTGCCATTTTACAATACAGCAGATGTGTTTACCTGTTATTTAAGGGGCTTGAGGTTACTGGAAGGCTGACCTCCATATGAGTAAGTGATACAATTTACAACATAAACTATAGTATCTTCAAATTTTGGCATGTTAGATGTTATACAGTTTTGAGTATGTATGTGTTAAAAGAGATTTTCAGAAAATTCTTTCAAAAAAGATGTAAGTCTACCTAATTTAAATGGAGCGTTGGAAACACTTGAATATACTGAACAAATATGTACATTAAGTTCAGAAAATGAAAGGTAGGAAGGTATTTTCTTGTACTAAATATGTATCCTGAGTTAGAAAAGTGATGTTCCACTTAGTATTTATGCTTGATTGTGATCTACTCAAAGTCAGTGGCCATGTCACTTTCTCTGGATTTTCTGGGAGCACAGTAAATAAATAAATGCTTCTTCAGCAAAGGAATTGTTTCTCAAATTGGCTTTTTGGTTTTTTTCTCCCCTCCATTTAGAGCCGTGCTCCAATCTCAGCGAAGCTTGTTGCAAATATGCTCTCTGTAGCAGGTGCAGATCATATTATCACGATGGACCTGCATGCCTCTCAAATTCAGGTATCATTGGAAGCTAAATATTAGCTTAGAGAGTTTTAGGAGTTAGAAAAGGGGGAGGAGAGGACTGATAATACTGAAGACTGCAGAAAAGAAAAAAAAATTGCTCAAGTACAGCTCAAGTAAACTAGAAATTGACGACCTTTTAAACACCCTCACTTTAAGTTTAGTTTATGATCTTAGTCATTTAAGGTACTTGGAAAGGGAGGGGGTCATGTGTTATGGCAGGTTAGCCTTTGTGATCAGACCTACATTGAATACTGGCTGTGATGCTTACTAGCTTTATAACCTTGGACAGATTATTTAACTTCTGAATATACACTGCTTTGTTACTGTATTAAGTAAGACATTAAATTTATAGCATAATACCTGGCTGATGACAGGAACCAAATAAATGGGAGCTGTTAATATCATCATTAAATTTAGAGCCACAGATATTGGAACCTATTTTCTAGCATAAACCCAGAGTAAGGGGAACAGAATGCCTCCTTATATGTATACATTTTTAAAAGACTTTCAAATTGTTCCTGTTTGAGGCTTTACGGCAATCCAGTGAGGTATATAGGACAATTGATTATACCCATTTTACAGAAGAGGAACAATTAGTTGAGAAACACAACTAATCTGTAGCAACTAGTAATTAGCTAGTATTAGAACACAGATCTGGCTTTTAGTTATTCTCTGTGACCATTTATTATAAATATCTTCCACTAAGTTTATATACTATAGCATCTCTACCTGGTTTACCAGTTAGCTTTACTCCTGAAACCAGGCCAACTTGTATTAGCATAAAGCAGTAAGTATTTATTATCTCGTGAGTGTGCACATTGGCAGGGTAGGTCTGGGCTGGGCTGAATGTGGACTTTTTTCCCAAGGGTTCACTCATGTGCCTGTGGTCACTTGTGGGTTACCGGGGGCTGGCACTGCCTGTCGTGGCTGAGCTGTCTTGCACAGCCTGGATTCGAGGAGGCAGTTTTTAGTCGCCCACAACTGGGCATGCCTTCTAAGTAGTCTGGATGCTGCAGTAAGGAATTTTTTGGATAAATCACTGTTGTCTTTGTGTTAGTCATTTATACATGGACGAGAAGGAACACTAAGCAAACCTAACCCAGCTCCTTCCTACAGGGCTTTTTTGATATCCCTGTGGACAATTTGTATGCAGAGCCAGCTGTGCTGAAGTGGATAAGGGAGAACATCTCTGAATGGAGGAACTGCACTATTGTCTCACCCGATGCTGGGGGAGCTAAGAGGTATGGCTGAATTTTTTTTCCTGTATTTTTTTAAATTAAAGTTTATTAGGGTGACAGAGGTTAGTAAAGTTACATAGGTTTCAAGCATTTGACAATATACAACATCGACTTCTGATTAAAACACTTAATAAAATGGGTATAGAAGGAAAATATCTTAATAAGGGCTATATATGACAAACCCTCAGCTAATATAATTCACGGTAAAAAAAAAAAAAGAAAGCCATTGCTTTATGTTCTGGAACAAGACAGGGCTGTCCCTATCACCTCTGCTTTTCAGCACAGTATTGGAAGTTCTAGCCAGAACAATCAGAAAAGAGAAAGGAATAAAAGGCATCCAAATTGGGGCTGAAATTTGTATTATTCTCAATGTACTGGGAAAATCTTTCATACAGTTGTCAGAAAGTGATGCTTTTCTATCCAAGTGACAGTTTTTAAGTACTTCAGAATGGGTGTACCAGTAGCTGGGATGTGGGCTGGATATAATTTTACTCACTCCTCTTCCTGGCCTGACTCACCACCTGAAAGATAAGACAGCAGCAGAGGGGCCCTAAATAGTTTGGTCCTGTGGGCCTGGCTGGAACCCATTAGGAACTTGGCACCGCAGACCTAACAACACTGCTGGAAACCTATCAGGAAGCTGGGGAGGAAATTTGGTTTTCTAATGAGCGGTCCCTGCTATCAAGCCACATGATAATAGTGGACAAGTACATTTTACATACCTCTTAATGCTATTGTTGGTTAGATCATTTTGATCCTTTGGATTAAAGTATTAAGCAGGAAGGAAAATAAAGCGTGATAATTTTATTTAAAGCCCAGACCTTAACATTTTAAACAAACTGCCAGGGATTACCCATTGCAGTGTTTTATAGCTCACATGGTGCCGACTAAGAGCTTTTTATTTCTGTAGTGGGTCACTCATTAGTAATGCATTCAAAAGTGACATGTGCTCTTCTTGTGGAAATAGAATGAAAAGCTACAAAACACAGATGATTAGGAAAATCTAATTCAGATCTCTCTACAAGCCATTCAAATCTTCAATGACTGTTTCTCAACAACCTCTTTCAGTAACTTCAACAGTACTGATAAACTGAGAACTTGAGTTCTGTTGGGTTGTTGGAAAAATCATGACGCATTTTTGCAACGAAAACAGAAAAATACATCATGACTTTTCCGACAACCCAATATTATCCAGCCAGATGTATGGCTTTGTCAGGCTCATGTAATCGCCAGTTACCATCTGTAATACTAGAGACAGAACCTAAAAAAACATCCCCCTAATGGTGGTTGTCATACTTGTTTTAACTTGTGCATTATTTTCACATCTACCATGGGACGTAGAGAAAACAGTCACATAAACAAGCAGGATTTTCTTCCCAAAGTTGGTACAGAAAAATGGCCTTTAGCAGATGATGTGTGGGTTTTTTTTTTGGTTTATAATTTTCTTACAGTGATGGAGTATTTCAAAATGAGTGGCCCTCACTTCTGTGTTGGCAGGATTTGGAGTAGAGATCCTTGTGCAGTTGTGACTTATACTTGGTTCTCCCCTCAAGGGCACAGGTAGTGACTTTTTCTAGCCTTTATGCTTTATCAGTCACTAAGTTTGTTGCCATTAAGCATGAATAGTTTGGGATGCTTGAACTAACCATGCCTTTCTCTCAGATGAATCATCATTCCAAGCAGATTGGCGACTAGATATTATGTGCCCACGAAGTAGTAATGGAGAGTACAGGGTGTGGCTTATTTAGATCAGGGTACAGTGTTGCCTGAGTTGTGGCTCAAACCTTGTGTGTTCTCTATTATGTTGTCATAGGTTCTTCCCTGTCTAGCACAAGCTCAGATGTGTGACCATTGTCAGAAGGGAAATAGGACAGAGTGCTCTGGTTGGACCAGTACATTCAAAACAAAGCCCAAAGCACTGGCCTCATCACACATGATGAGGACAGCACAGTTGAGCACAGACGTACATGTCACTGGGGCAGCACACTGTCATTTACTGAATGAATTTCTGTTTGAATGAATCATGTGGTACTCTGACACCAAACAGATTTGTCTTCTCTTTCACCTTCTGCTCTGCTTTGTATTTTCTTGTAATTAAAACAAAAATAAACAGAAACCTATTTTGATTTGGAGATACTTCACCTATACAGTGAGGTACCCAGTTTGCCCAGTTAATTGATATAACTTTCTTTCTAGCAATCATTGAAGGAACTACCAAGCTTGGTGTCCAGGTACAGTTGACATTGACAGTTGGTGGATCACTGCGGGGAGTGTGATGAGGGCACGGGCATTGGAACAGGCTGGCTAACTGCTCCTCTTCTGCCAGGTTCAGGTTCACTTCTCACCACATCCGCATGTCAAATTGGGACAACCTGCACTGCTGGCATTAGTTAACCAAGTCTCCTCTCTCTTCCCTTCTGCTGCCAATTCAGTAAATGAATGTGCCTTAGCATTATGCTGCTTCCTAGAACTGGTGAGGGTATATGTCTATCCCCTACTGTAAGCCAGAATGGATTCTAATTTACATTCATGAACTTTTCTCAAGATACGGAGGCATTAGTCTGTAAAAGCCTGTTGTGATGTCAATAAATTATAGTTGCTTTCTTCCAGCCCTTGGAACAGTTTGGTTTCAAGTTTTCTCCCCCCAAAAACAAGCACATTCTTCAGTTCATTTCTTCTGTCTTAGGAGCCACACCACCCAGGTTTTAACTGTGAACACCTGATTTTGCAGAGTGACCTCCATTGCTGACCGATTGAATGTGGACTTTGCCTTGATTCACAAAGAACGGAAGAAGGCCAATGAAGTAGACCGCATGGTGCTGGTGGGAGACGTGAAGGACCGGGTGGCCATCCTAGTGGATGACATGGCTGACACTTGTGGCACAATCTGCCATGCAGCTGACAAGTGAGTGCTGAGCGTGGGGTGGGGGAGGGGGAGCTGGTGGTTAGAAGTAAAAAGCTGAAAGCTATCTGAGTGCTTTAAGCCTGCTGATTCTTTTGGGAACTGAGTTGAGGAGATGATAACTAGCTTTGGGAGCTTTTCATCGCCCTAGGCTTGAATCGCAGTATGTATAAGTTAATGAGTACTCTTTTTCTGCCCACCAAATTTCCTTAGTTTTTTGTCTTTTTATTGTACTAAATTATATATAACATAAAATTGCTAATTTTAACATACAGTTGAATGGCATTAGTTACATTCGTAGTGTTGTACAACTATCACCACTATATTTCCAAAATTTTTTCATCACTCTGAATACTCTATTTTTGATAGTTTTTTGTTTTTTTTTTAAACAAGTTAAAGTAGAAATCCACAGGCCTGAGCAGACAGAAATATACTGGGGGTGCCAAAAAAATGTATACAAGTCGACACTTGGGTCAACGTTGCTCAAACAGTGGTTCACGGTAATCGGAAGTGTCTGGATGCTGATGGTAACCACTTTGGGCACCTCTTATAATTGCAGAAGTCAAACGTGACTTGTATTCATCTTTTGTTATCGGTATAAATTGAGTATTACAATTTTAATACAGTTTTCCTTTCTTAATATGTGTATACATTTTTTCCACACCTTCTGTATTCTCATGTTTATATTTTACCTAAGCCTAAAACCGTAGCCTTAGTTCTTGGCTATCCATTTTAGCTGCTTCTACCTTCATGCAAATTTCTTTTCATCTCTGCACTGTTCTAAAATGTCTTCCCTCTGTTCTCTCTGCTGCCAGTAACCAGTGCCCATTACATCTTTCACATTGCCGTCCCACTTGCAAATCTTCCTAAAACCTAAGGCTAGATCCCATCACGCCTCACCTTTAAAACTTATAAATGCTTGCAATCCAATCCACTACAGGCAGCCCTGTGTCTCATAACTTTTTTTTTAACCTCCAAGCATGCCTTGCACAGGGCCTGGCATGTAATAGGTGCCGAAAGAATATTTGTGTGCTGACTGAGTCCTGATTTGGATCCTGGAGTCTTCATAAGATTTCCTTTTGTTCTAGTATTAGGAAGGTAATGCCAATGGCTATAGCACATCAACTCCCTGAAATGTTGGTGGCTTAACATGATGCAGTTTCTTTCTTGTTCGTGGCGTACTCCAATGCAAGTATTCCTCTTTCTGTCTTTTTATTTTTTATTTTTTAAGAGGGCAGTGTCACTGGCCCTCATATGTGGGATCCAAACCAGGACCGCTGGCTTCCCAAGCCAGCTCTTAACTACCGCGCCACTTGGCCCGCCCCTCTTTCAGTCTTATCGCACTACATCTTTAACATGCGGCTTCCAAGATTCCTTTCAAAGACATTTATTTCCATTTTGGCCATCCAAAAAGGGAAAAGAGCATGGAAGATTGTTCACCCATAGAAGAGTTTTATAAGCTCAGCCGGGAAGTGGTGCCCACATTTTGATAGCCAGAATTAAGTCACATGACCACACCTAACTATGCAAGGGAGACTGGGAAATGTAGAGCAATTATTTTCCCAAGAAAAAGAGAAGATGGATTTTGTTGAGTGTAGCAGTCTGCCGTAGCCCTTTTACATGAATCCAGACCTATTCAGATAAGTTCTTAGTCCAGTTCTCTCTCCATGCTGTGGATTGAATTGTGGTCCCCTAAATTTTATGCATTGAAGCCCTAACCCCCAATGCGATCGTGTTTAGAGATAGGACCTTTGGGAAGTATTTATGTTTAGATGAGGTCATCAGGGTGGGGTCCTTATGATGGGATTGGTGCCCCTAAGAAGAGACCAGAGAGCTCATTCCCCGCCTTTCCCCATGCATGTGTATACATAAAGAGGTCAGAGTGATCATGTGAACACACGAGAAGATGATAGCAGCCAACAAGCCACAAGAAGAGGCCTCAGAATGAAACCTGCCTTGCCGTCACCTTGATTTAGACTTTGCAGCGTCCAAAACTGAGAAATAAAATTCTGTTTAAGCAATCCAGTCTATTGTATGGCAGCCAAGCTGATTAATACACTCCTCCTTCCTAACTTAGATTCTACAGTGACAAGTAAGATTAACCCAAATCAACTCTACTTTTTCCTGTAGACTTCTCTCAGCCGGAGCCACCAGAGTTTATGCTATCTTGACCCATGGAATCTTTTCTGGTCCAGCCATTTCTCGCATTAATAACGCATGCTTTGAAGCAGTAGTAGTCACCAATACCATACCTCAGGAGGATAAGATGAAGCATTGCTCCAAAATACAGGTGAGCTTGAGATTCTTGCAAAACAAAACTCCACTGAAGCATTCAGGAGGTGGTTACATGTATTGAATTAACAGATTTCCTGCTTTGTTCTTAAGGGTTTAGTCTGTCATCAGGATCTGTGATCCAAAAGTTAAAAAAAATCGCGTGTTTAAAAATTCAGATTGCTCAGGGCCGGCTGAGTGTCGCAGTGGTTAAGTGCTGGCTTGGGAAGCCAGCGGCCCCAGTTCGGGTCCCACATATGAGGGCCAGTGACACTGCCCTCAAAAAAATAAATTAATTAATTAAAAAAAAATTCAGATTGCTTGACCTCAGAATTTTTGGAGGATAAGCCCAGGATTCTCCATTTTATCAGGCTCTCCCCATGATGGTGATGCTTGTGGAATTTTGCAAGTCCGTGCTTTATAGTATGTGTGTGTCGTTCTTAACTGCTGGCCCCTCCAGACATAATGTGAAACCTTTAAACTGATGGTACACTCCTTAGAACTCCAGAGTCTCTCAAAGTTGCTCTGAAAACAACCTAACTTAATTACCTAGTATTCTTTTTAAAATGCAGATTCCTTTGCTCCATTCAAGAACTACAAAACCAGGGGTGGCCAGGTGGCTCAGTTGGTTAGAGTGCGTGCTCTGAACAAGGTTGCTGGTTCGATTCCCACATGGGCCAGTGAGCTGCACCCTCCACAACTAGATTGAAGATAGCAACTTGAGCTGAGCTGCCAGTGGGCAGCTGGATGGCTCAGTTGGCTAGAGCATGTGCTCTTAACAACAAGGTTGCTGGTTCGTCTCCTGCATGGGATGGTGGGCTGTGTGTACCCCCCTGAAACTAGACTGAAAACGGCGACTGGACTTGGAGCTGATGAGTCCTGGAAAACTACGCTGTTCCCCAATAAAATTTCTTAAAAAAAAAAAGAAAGACCTACAAAATGAGGTCCTGGGACAACTGTTTTAAAGTAATTCCCCAAGTAATGTTTTTTTTTTTTTGAGTGCAGTGTCACTGGCCCTCCTATGTGGGACCTGAACCGGGGCCGCTGGCTTCCCAAGCCTGCACTTAACCGCCGCGCCACCCCGCCAGCCCCCAAGTAATTCTTAAGACAATTTTTTTTAGCTATCTTTTTTTTAGCTGAGCTATCCTGCCACCTGTTGGCAGCTCAACGGCAACTCAGCTCGGGCTCGCATCGAACCGCTGTTGCTCAGAGCTCAGCTTGCACTCTTGAGCGAGCTCTTAACCAACTGAGCCACTCGGCCGGCCCGTTAAGACACTCAATTTTGAATGCTGTTGCACTAAAGACAAGGCCTTTGCTTAATTATGTATACAGTAATCTTTAGCTTTCTGAAATATGCATAATTGGAGGGTTGATGCCATTCTTAAGAATTTTTTTTCCAGCTTAAATATTTTTTTTTCATTCCTAAGAATTTTTAAATCCCAACACACCACCATCTTGGTCAGTCTGAGTCAGAACTTTTCCTCCATTGGCATTGTGACTATCCTACGTGGTTATATTTAAAATGTTATGAAGAATATTTGGGTGCCAGCTCATGAGGGGATACAGCACAGTGCAGCAATCTTAAGAGGAAGGACTTGCATTAGGCTGCTCGGTGTGCAATCGGTGTGCAAACTGGCCAGTCATCTGTGTCTGAAACTAACCTGGTGCTTTTCTTGCCTTTCTAGGTGATTGACATCTCCATGATCCTTGCAGAAGCCATCCGGAGAACTCACAATGGGGAATCTGTTTCCTACCTGTTCAGCCATGTCCCTTTATAATAGAATACCTCCTGAGGCTTTGGAAAAATAAAGTGAACCCCACTCCTTGTTTCCCCTTGGTATTTGATGAAAAACTCAGCAGAAGATCCAGCTTGCTCCAGTAGCTTTCTACATCCCATATCAGGTGTATTATTAGTGTTTCTCCAAAATCAGGGAGAAACAGGTTGAGACTAACTGCTCAGATTTCCTACCTGCATTGTCTCATTCTGGCTTCTCGGATTTTGTGAGCCTTGAGCTTTGACTACAGCTCAGTTGCTGCAAGATTTCAGACTTTGAAGGGTGTTGTACTGGGGATGTTTGAATGTTTTGGGGGAGGTTCAGACTATTTTGCATGTGAATACTTCAGGGTTTCCTTGGTTCAGAACTACTAGCAGCAAAGCCAACCCAGTGCCCCTCCCCCTCCACACACACACACACACACACACACACACATCATGTGACAAGTTCTCTAAGGTCTATGCTAAATTACAAGAGCTGTAGGCAGCCCAGAACCCAGCTCTGGTAGCTGAGCCCCTGTAAGGCGGGCATCTCTTGGGGGGGAGGGGCTGAGGAAAGGTAGCAGCACACAGTGCAGCTGATGCTTCTGGAGAGGCAAAAACCTGATCCATTGCCCTCTGCTTGGGGACTGTCGCTTAGTCTTTTGTACCTATTCCCCATTTGGCGTGACCTTCAACCATCTTGACCTTTTCCTCTCCAAATATCTTGGGCCCAAATGAACATTGTATTCAAGTCTTCTGGAAAGCAAACCTCATTTCTTGCTATGTATTCTTTAACATTTACACAAGACTATTTCGCTGTAGCTTCATCTTCCTTAGCCCACTACCACCATGGTAGAAGGTTGTAGGTGGTGTAGTGCCTTTTGATTAAGTATTTAATTTGCATCTTTCTTCTTTGGATCTGTTTGGCCTCTCAAATGACCTGAGGTTTCTGTTAAAAAGATCGATGTTAGTAGCTCTTGTAGAGGAAACTAATAAAGTATTTGTGTTGTGTGACCGTGGGTCTATATCATATCTGTACTGTTCTGTCTGCCAAACGTTTCATTTAGGTGTCTTGCTGCCCAATGATACTTCTTATTCTTTGTTTCCAAACTATTAGCCACACTGTTAAGAGATGACAATGGCAGCAATTTTATTCAATTTAAGATTTCTGGAGTTTACGTAGAATTTTATATATATAGTGTAATTCTATACAATATACCTGAATTACAGGGTGTATAATGCCTGCTGGATGTCTGGTTCTCATTCCTGGGGATAGGAATTAGGTATTTTCTTATTGGAAGAGAATAGATTCTGTAATTTCATTTTGAACGAATTTTGCCAAATATGGTAAAATTTCCCTAAATCATTTGTTGACATACATTTGGTATTTCCTTTCAGCCCTTCTAAATATTTGGGGAAGTTAATGTGTAAAACTTAAAAATGAATTATAATTCATTCCAAAATTATAACCGAGTTTCTGTGTATCATCAAATAAAGGCTTGCTTTTATTTTGGTAAGCTACATGCCTCTGGGCTTTGTGAAGAGTGCTCCCTTTGAAGCCTGGTCTGGTTTTGTTTGTTTTTGCTTTATGTTGAATATAGGGATGTCTTTTTTTTCTTTTTTTTCTTTTTTTTTTTTTTAAATTTTATTTTATTTTTAATTAGTTTCAGGTGTACAACACAGTGCAATAGTTATACATTTTACCCCTCAAAGTGACAACCCCCCCATCCCCAATAGTTTCAGGTGTACAACACAGTGCAATAGTTATACATTTTACCCCTCAAAGTGACAAACCCCCCACCCCCAATACACCCCCCCACACCCCCCCATATCATATATATCTATTACTCTTCCTCTGACTCTCTTCCACAGTATAATCCACAAGGGATGTCTTTTTTTTCAATGAGGTTTTGAAAAAGCGATTCAGAAGGGACGGAAGTGAGCTATGAAAAGTGTGCCCCCGACCCTCTAGCCCTCTTTCACCCCAAATCTTTGTTC
The DNA here is from genome assembly GCA_033961575.1 of Aselliscus stoliczkanus. Taxonomy (NCBI): domain Eukaryota; kingdom Metazoa; phylum Chordata; class Mammalia; order Chiroptera; family Hipposideridae; genus Aselliscus; species Aselliscus stoliczkanus. The sequence goes on along the minus strand of CM066737.1, from coordinate 52,907,174 downwards.
TAGGGGAAGCGGACATGGAGCATCGATGCTGTAATTTGCTGATTATGCTATTTCCTGAAGTATTGGATCAGTTGATTAGGGTTTGCCATGTCAAAATATTTTGACATAAAATATACCATGCTCCCCCTGCCTTGGGTAGTCCAGTTCCTTTGATGAGGTTTTGAGATCATTTGAGAGGCCCTCAGTCCCAACATCTGTCCCCTAAGCCTGGGGGAAGGTCAGTATTCAATTCCCTGTGACCCTCAGCAAAATGTCACAAGCACCTCCAATGCCATTTTTTCTCCAGTGGGAGAGACCCAGGTGTCCCTGCTGGCATATGATTCTTGACAGGAACAGCAGCAGGAACACATGGACTGTGAGGAGGCAGCACCAAAGCTGAAGGGAAATGTAGGGACAAGCACAGTTGAAAGGAAGCTACCTGTACGTGATAGCTATATGATCACTTGAACAAAAGGCATCACTGCATTCTATTTCACATCCCCTCACCTCTTCCACCCTCAGAACCAAGGAAGATTCCTTGGACCAAGGTTAAGCTTTTCAAGTCCCCAAGCTTATAAATGCCCTTATAAAAGATGTCTTTCTTCTCAAATTGGAGCTGTTAGTCTTTCCAGATTCAAAATAGAAGCATTTTCTGCAAAAGGGTTTATTTGATGTGCAAATTAGTATCATGTAGTCCTTAACCTGAGGGTTATTAAGAATCATAAAAAGCGGGCAGGCCGAGTGGCGTGGTGGTTAAGCGCTGGCTTGGGAAGCCAGTGGCCCCGGTTCGGTCCCACATATGAGGGCCAGTGACACTGCCCTCAAAAAAAAAAGAATCATAAAAAACTTGAAATTAAGACAAAACATTGTCTCTCCTGGTGATGTGCCCTTTCACCATTTCCCTCTGACTACCTCTTGATTGTGGGCGAGAGGGAAGAGTCCTCAGGAAAGGAGTCTGGTTTCCGGGCATCTCTCCCACAAACTCGAGGATGAGGAAGGAAGTTCGGCACTACTGCCCAGGGCCCACCATTCAGACTAGGGACCAGTGAGGAAGTGCCCTATTTGTGGAAAGAGCCGTTACACTGAACCAGAAACTAGCCAGCCTGACACCCTTTCATCTGACCCTCCAGCCTTTAGCCAGATGCTGCTTCAGTTGATTGGCTCCTGGAGCCCAGAGCCCTGACTTCCTCTGCCTCTGGTTTGCCCATGTGCTGCCTCAGCCAGGGTTCATTTTCATTGGCCATGACAAGACCTTTTGCACCCAGTGCACAATATGACAAAAACAAGTTCAGTTATAGGAGGGCCACGTGTCTTTGGAGTCCTCTACATCATGTAACTGATGTCGCCAGGGTCATCTATATTGTCCTCTCTATAGCGACAAATGGGAGAAGGGAGGATTAGAATGAACACAACCATGGGGTGGGAACACACCATAAAGTTAATTCACACCTCATTTCCAGACCGAGAATTGACCAATTATGTGCCTATTAGTCATTTGCTGTCTTTTGCCAACTGGTGGCTCTCAGGTAAGGTGTTTTGAATGGCTCAGCCTTTTGCCAGTGATTATTCAAAAACACGTGTGGCAGTCTCCCCTCAGAACTATTCACTGGCCCCTGAACTACGCTGCTTGAAACAGGTGGCTCCTCTCATGATAGTCATGGCTTAAAGGCAAAGGGTTCTACAGCTGAAGACCTCCCCTCCTGCTTTACTTTTCCACCATGTTTTGATGCCTGTTTTTCTCTTGCAGATCTTTTTCGCCAGTCTGAGATTCCTCATTTAATAATAAAGCAAATTCCACTCCAAATTATGACAGGTAAAGCTCGATGTTTCATAGAATCTTGGTTCAAAGCGTTTCTTCTAAATCACATTTTGTGAAGTGTAGGCCTTTGTGAGACAAGTGCAGGGGAGCTAATATGTTAATGGGCGCATTCAGGTCCCGTGTACTAAACACATGTGGGCATTAGGATCAGGTCTTGCCATTGGTTCTCAAGTTGCTCTTCTGGCATCTTTGTGCTGGGGCTGGCGATATTAGCTGCCTCAGACCTTATGCTGTTAAGACAAACCTGTGTAAAAAATCTGTTCCTTCAGGGATAAGAACGAAATTGAGGTAGATTTAAATCAGAAGTAAGGCCAGATGTCAGTTGTCAAATCGGAAGGAAATTTGGTGTAGCCAGTTTCTGAAAGCTTGCCATAGTCTCATAACAGGACAGTGACTTGCAGTCATGTTTGCTGTATTCGGATGGGTGAAGGGGTCACCGTTATTTTTGAGGGCAGTGTCACTGGCCCTCATATGTGGGACCTGAACCGGGGCCGCTGGCATCCCAAGCCAGTGCTTAACCACTGCCCCACTCAGCCAGCCCCACCATTTCTTTTGAGTGTGGAATCCAAATTGGAGGTGGTGAGGGATATAGTGGGTAATATGAAGAAGGGATGGTCCTTAAAGCTTCAGGAAGTTGAATTTGACCCAGAAGACTCGTGATAACGATTGTTCAGTTGCTGCTCCATGTGGCCCCCAAGATTGCAAAGTAAAGGGCTTGCAGGGGCTGAACAGTTTCCTACTGCCTCACTCTTCCTGAGACTGCTTTCCTGACTCGTGTACTAAGGGCCATGAGAAAGAAGACACTTCCTGACTACCACCTTCCATTCCCTTCTCCCCCACTCTCTCCTGCAGGGAAAGCTGAATGCCCTCAGCCTTTGATGTTCTGGAGTAGATCTTGCCATGAAGTTTCTTAGGCTCTCCTCCTGGAGGATGTTTCCATGGGTTTTTGCTTGCAGAGTGAAAGGGAAGGAGAGACAAAGGGGCAGGGTAGCTTTTTCCATCCCAGTCCTTGGTAATCTCACCAGCCCCAGAGCCTCAGAAGTCTGACTGGCTCCTTGCCCCTGCTCAGTCCATGTGGGTGTGGTACTCTTTGTTGCTTGCCTATTGTGTGCCCCTTGGTGACATCATACTGTCTCTGCCCCATGCCCTAAGGGAGACCAGATCTCTCCTGGCCACAGGAGTCAGATTCTTTTCCACATTTTCCCTTTCCCCAGCTCTTTTCCCCAATATATTTCCTCCAGTATCTCAGCTACCATCTATAACATTAAAAACACAGGGAGGGGAAACTCATTTTAAAACAAAATTTCTGAAACTGTAGACCTTACTCCCATTCCTCTCCACCCCACTTTGTGTTTTCAACTGGCTCAGTTCTTACATTCTTTAAGTCTCCTCTGCCACACTCAGTCTCCACTCATTGCCGCAGCTGGGTCTAGTTGCATCTCCCTTATAGTTTCATGAGCTCACTCACATCTTGTGGTTTTGATTCAGGGTTTGGATATAAAACAAAACAGGGCAGCCAGGCTTGACCAATCTATTTCACTGAGCAGAGGTTTCCGAACCTCCAACATATATGAGTAAATCGGCCTGGAGGCATGCTGTCCAACTTTAGTCATCACCCTCAAAATTCGTCGGTAAGGCCTCTGATGACACACTGGGTGGGGACTTTGTTGTGTGGGGTGGGCTGCAGCACGGTAGCAGGAAGCGCGACGAGGGGAGGGCTGCCTGGATATTGAAGCCTGGCTGAAAACATTTTCCCCTCGTGTCTGTTTCCTACACACACTACATAGCCCTCGGACCTGTCACTTCTGCTCATCTGCCACTAGGGGGAGCCAAGCAGAGAGTAAAGGGAAGGGATGTCTGGGGAAAATGGCTTGGGGCTTGTGGAGTGGCATGCGCGGCCTCAGCACCTGTTGGTCCTCTAGGTCCTCTCTTCTTCCCCTTTAGGTCCCCAGCAGCCAGGGTGACAGTACTGTGCCCAATTCCCACTAATTCAACGGTAGGAAAGTGCAAAAAGTGTAAGTGAATAATCTGAGGTGCTCTCACCTAGAGGGGGAAACAGGACATAACAACTTGGTGTGATAAGACCTATAATGAGGGAAGAGCAAGGTCTGATGGGAGCATAGGAGGGGTCACCTAGGCCACTGTTGGAAGTCATGGAAGGCTTCCTGGAGGAAACTGACTCTTGAGGCAGTTGATTAGAAGTTAGCCAAAGAGGGAAGTAGGCAGAATGGTATAATAGTGCATGCTTATCTAGACACACAAAAGAATGCATCTGGGGCACGTGCGTGCATGTGTGCGTGTGCATGTGCGTGTGTGTGTGTGTGTGTGTGCGTGCATGTGTTTGAGGGTAGGATGGGGAACTGTGAAGATGGATGTGGCTGGAGAGACCAGATCATGAAGGATCTTATAAGTAGAGTGACCAGAGGCCTATTGTCCCAGTATACTTATTAATAACACCCCTTTTCACTCTCAAAAGTGTCCTTATTTGGATGGTAACCCTATTATATGGTAACTCTACTTGTAAGACATACTAGGGAGTTTGGACTTTATCCTGGAAGCAAAGAGGAGCCAGTAAGAGATTTTAAGGTTGTTACTGACAGGGTCAGATTCACACAGTTAAAAGACTGGCGGTCATGTGAAGAATGGATTGAGTGGAGGCACAATTTTAGACAGGGAAACCAGTTAGGAAGTCTGACAGTTGTCCAAGGCAGAGATGAAGGTGGCCATGGCGACAGAAGTGCTGGTGAAGAGAAGACCAATTTGCAGTATATTTTGGAGGAAAATGCAACAAGAACTTGGTGATGTTTTTCTTTTTTCTAAAAGATTTTATTGGTGAATTGGGGGAGGGGAACAGTGTTGGGGAATTAGGGAAGGGGAACAGCCAAGTTGTTGTCCTTCAATCTTAGTTGCGCAGGGTGCAGCTAGCTCAGCTCCAAGTCTAGTTGCCATCCAGCCGCCTGTAGGGAGCTTGCAGCCACTCAGCTCAAGGTGCCGAGTTCAATCTTAGTTGTGGGTGGGTGTAGCCCACCATCCCATGCAGGAGTTTAACTGGCAACCTTGTTGTTAGGAGCACGTGCTGTCACCAGCTGAGCCATCCTGTCACCTTTTGGCAGCTCAGGGAAGCTCACCTCGGGCACAGCTCACTGACCCATGTGGGAATCGAATCTGAGACCCTGTTACTCAGAGCTCGCACTCTTGAACAAGCTCTTTACCAACTGAGCCACTTGGCTGACCCGAGAACTGGATGAGGTTTTGATGTAGCGATTGAAGGAGAAGGAGGAGTACAGGACACGTAACATTTTTCTGGCTCGAGTGCCTGGTAGATGCTGGTGCTGTGTAGTATGGGGGATGATGATCAAGTTCAGTTGAAAAACTGATCATTTAAGGTGCCAGGGGGACCTCACCAGGATGACTCAACTGGCAGCCATTGCAGCCAGGGAGAGATTGAGGTAATCAACACATTTTTTTTCAGACATACCTTCCCCAGATGGTCATGAAGTGGTGGCGCTCTAAACCATACCAGCCTTCAGTATCCTGGGTGTTTGACTCCAAAGGACAGGGGAAAATGGGGGATATTATGGAACAGGAACAAAACTAGGGAACAAGAAGAAAAGGTAAAAAGGGTTTTAAATGCACAAGATGCAAATCTAGGTTATAGGTTACCTAAAGGAGAAAGATAAATAGAACCGAAAAAAGAAGGCTCTAAAAGAAAGAGATGTGGGTCTTTGTAAAATTATGGACAAAAATATTTTCAATAGCATTACAGACCATTTGGGAAATGTGTGTAAAAAGCCTTAGCCTATAATCTGCCATCCATCACAATGATGATTATTTTGGTGGATTTGGAAGGTATGTGTGAGTGAAGCAAGAGCAGCAGCAGTAGGTTAACTAAAGAAAATCTGCAGTAACAGTTTAACAGGGTCCAAGGTCAGACTTGGAAGGCTACATCAGCAATCCAGATAGGGAATGGCAATCAAGTCCTCATTGAAAAGGGGTGCAAGGGCTTCAGAGAACAGAACAGAGAGTCCCTATGCCTCTGTTTAAATTAAAATGTTTACTTTGAGATAAGTACAGATTTACATACAGTTGTGAAAAATAATACAGAGCGATCTCATTTGCCCTTTACCCAGTTTCTCCCAATGGTAACACCTTGCAGATACAGACAAGAGACAAGCAGTGCCATCACCACACAGGGCCCTTGGTTGCCCTTGTACAGCTACAGTCACTTCCCTTTTACCCCTGCCCCCTTCTTAACCCCTGGCAACTACTTATCTGTTCTTCATTTCCATAATTTTGTCATTTCAAGTATCATAGAGCATGTAACCTTTTGGGGTTGGCTTTTTTTTTTTTAACTCAGCTTAATTCTCTGGCAAATCATCCAAGTTCAAGTATCAATAGCTTGGTCCTTTTTATTGCAAGTAGAATTCCATGGTCTATATGTACCAGTTTGTTTAACCATTCACCCACTGAAGGACATACATGTTTCCAGTTTTTGGCTATTATGAATAAAACTGCTATGAACATTGATGTATGTGTTTTTGTGTGAACATAAATTTTTATTTCTCTGAGATAAATGCCCAGAAATGCAGTTGCTGAGTTGTATGGCAGTTTGCATTTTGTTTTTTTTATAAGAAACTGCCAAACTGGTTTCCACCGTGGCCATACTATCTCACATTCTCACCAGCAATGAATGAATGGTCCAGTTTCTCTGCATCCTCACCAGCCTTTGGTAGTGTCGCTGTTTTGTGTTTTGGTTTTTGTTGTGTCACTCTGATAGGTGTGTAGCAATCTCTCTTTGTGGTTTATTTGCATTTCCCTAATGGCTGATGATTTTTTTCATGTGCTTATTTGCCATCCTTTATATCCCCTTTGTTGAAGTGTCTGGTCAAATCTTTTTGGATCTTATTTAAGCTTCCTGTTTTAGCTGGCTCCCTCTGCCATCACTCCAGCATGGGAAGGAGGGATGGGGCACCACTTCATGACTGCCTGCTGGGGGTTAAGGTACAGGTCCCCACTCAGCCCCCAATAACAACCAAGTAAGGAACCTCCCTGTTACTGCTAGGAGGGCAACGGAGTTCCAGCCTCCACTGGGCCTCTACTGATACCTCCTGGCTGGGAGGGGTAGGCATTCCTTGTTGCTGCTCCCCACATGGCCTCCCCTGACATGACAGGATGGGGAAGGTGTGGCCTTGTTATTGCTGGGTGACCAGGAAAAGTCATAGCTCCCCACTAGAGCTCCTGACATCACCCAGCCAAGAAGGGAAGGGTCACCTCATTACTGCCTAGTGGAAGGGGAAGTCTGGGGTCCCCATGTGATCTCCACTGATACCCATGAAGGGGGATCCTCATTACCACTCAGCAGGGATGAAAGTCCCAGCTCTCTATTAGGCTTGCTCTGACACTCCCTGACAGGGGTTATAGGTGGGAGCTTGGGGTGGGGGCATCTCGTTATAGCCTGTAGCTAAAGTCTCTGTACCCCACCAAGGCCTGTGCTGGTGAGAGTTGGGCCATAGTTTTTTCTGTGGTGCTTAGCTACAGTAGAGAGATTAACAGCTACAAATTTCTGTTTTCTTAGGCTGCCCCTTTCCTAGAGAGAGGACTTTTGCTGGGGCTTTTTTGGTCTGCACCCACTGGTGTTTCCAGGTTGCGGGCTTCTTCAGCCAAGTCTGGAATATATGAGACAAGCAGAGAACCCAGGGAACTCACCACCATATTGTTCCTTGAGTGTAAAACCCCTAGTCAGTCTACTTTCTCTCCACCTTTCAGAGTCTTCTGTGGTCGTTTTATACATACTGTCCAGAGTTTTCGGTGGTACTTACCAAAAGGAACTGGCAAAAAAAGGTACATCCACTCCATCTTCCCAGAACTCAGTATGCCTTTGAAAAACAAAACTTTTTATTGACAGAAACTATATAAGAAAGTGCACATTTACTAATTTTATAGCTCAGTGAATTTTCACAAACAACATACCTAGCACCCAGATCCCAGTACAACATTACCAGCACCCCTGAAGTACCCCCTCTTGCCCACTTTCAGCCACAACTCTCCACACTAGAGTAGCTCCTGCCTTCTGGCTGGCATAGCAGAAGGGCATTGGCTCAGTTGAGACCCACTCTAACTGGATTAAAGCTCTCCCCAGTATGTGTGCATGCACGTGCGCGTGCACATACACTTATGGCCCCTTGAGCAAAGGCCTGTGGCTTTTAGCAAACAACTTCTATCAATCTAACTTCCTCATCTAGGCACCTTAGCTTTGAAAGTTCTTCACAGGCCCGGATTCAAAAGTGAGCTCCATTATTTACCAAAAGTGCACTGTAGTAACTAAGAGCATGGACTTTGGAGTCAAACTTGAGTTCAGATCCCAGTTCTACCACTTTTCGCTATGCGGTCTAAGAAAGGGTGATAACACTGCCTAGCTTGTGGTGTTGTGCGGATTCAATGAAACAACTCATGTGAGCAGTTTAAAATGGTGCTGGGCACATAAAGCAACCTTCAATCAATGGTAAGTATCATGATTGTTAGTTATTAGGACTGTTGTGAATATTGAATGATATAAATTACGTGAAGTACCTGATAAAGTTCCGGGCACCCAGTGTTCCTTCTCTTCCTTCCTTCCTGCTAGGGAATAATAAGGAGTTGTACCAATTGTAATTTTGTTCTCATGACTTGGAGGGAGGGAGGGAGAGATAAATTTCAGTGGGGAAAGTAGCTGTGCTGTGGTGTCCTTCTCAGGGCTCCCTGGGAATATACAATGTACTACCTTTTAACAGACCTCCTTCCCCTCTTCAGGAACAAGGTCAGTTCCCACTGCTTCCCTTCATGCCCCTATTCAGGACTCTTACCAGCGAAGGCCTGCATGGAGCACAGAGCAGTGCTGATGGGGACACCAGCCCCACTCCATAGCTTGAGGTCTAGCTGGCCCCTGGCACTAACACTATTCTACTTCCCTCTTTGTCTGGTGGAGTAAAGGCCCTGGAGGGTCCCAGGGTAGCACAACTCTATGCCCTAACTTGGCCCCTGTGAGTGCTTTCCTCTCTCTGGCAAATGGTACCAGCTGCCATGCCCAGGCCTGCCTCAGTGAAGCCCCAAGGTGGCTCCCAGTACCCCAATTTGGGGGTTAAGAGGAGACTTTGTCACTAATCGTCCAAAATGCAGTTTAACATAGCCTTCATTTTCAAACTATGTCATTGCACATTTCTGTGAGGAGAGAAAGAATGAGTATCTCGATGTTAAACAGAGTTAAGGCATTACATCTCCCCAAAGTTGGGGGATTGGCTGGTTACTCTCATAATTGAATGTAATTTATGAACTCCTGATCCATCTTGTTCAATTGCTGCGAAATTTGCTAGAGCCTCTAGATTTATGGTGTTGCCCTTCTCTCTGCAGACAGCAGAGGGCCTCATTAGCACAAACTCAAAGTCACTGGCAAATACATGGGAAAGGAAGTTTGTCAAGGTTCTAGAAGCACAGTAAAACTTTGATTAACAGAAATGTGCAAGAAAATTGACTATTCAGATTAATTCCCTCAAAAAAAAAACCCAATTTTCCGAGTTATTAGGAGTGAAGCAGAACCTTCTTATTGTTCCTCTCCTGTGGTTGAAAAGTCATACAAAATTCCCAAGTCATCTTTAGTGCTTCAACTAGCTATAGGGTTCTGAGTAGGGTTGTCAGATTTAGAAAATAAAAATACAGGATGTCAAATAACAACACTGGACACTATATATTTTAAAAATAAGACAGATGGAGAGAGGAAAGCTAGGGTCCTCAGGATCTGAGGAACAACATAGCAGATTTTCTTTTTGCCTCATGAATCCTGGACTAGATGCTGGAGAGGCAGGCAACCCAGAAATGCCAACAGGCACAAACAAAAACGGCCCAACGAAGTTCAGCTCCCTCTAGGCAAAGGAGCAGGGAAGAGACAGCCTAACAAGACAGAAAATGTATAGATAATAAGCAGTCTATGGCAACCAAACACCACAAAGAAAACCTGCCCTGCCCGCCCCATGCCAGCAAAGACCTAGTGGAAAGCCATGATTTCCACCTCACCAGGCTGTAAAGAGTTTCCCAACCGCCCCCACCAGGGTGGTTTCAGAAACACCTAGCATAGGGCTGGGTCTTTTATCACCAATAGGCGATAAGGAGGCCTCTCACCCCATAGTGTCAGTGGGGGTACTCCCCTGCCCCTCCCGGTGAGGGCCTAGTGGAGAGCCTGAACCGTCATCTTGGCCCAGCCTCTGGGTGTCAACCAAGGCTGAGTGGAGACCCTGGACTTCCATCTCACATGGCTGTTATGAGACCACGTTCCCCTTCTCCCACCAGCAGGGTGTCCGAGGAGGCTGGCTAAAACAGAAATTTTAGAGAAGATCCAGAGTCTCATAATACCCACGATGTGCAAGCTGAAATTAAAAAAAAATTAGTCATCTTTCCAAGAGCCAGGAAGATCTCAAATTGATTGGAAAAAGGTCATTAATAGATGCCAATATCAGGATAACAGAGATGTTAGAATTATCTGACAAAGATTTTAAAACAGTCACCATCATAAAAATGCTTCGATTGGGTCGGTTGAGTGGCGTGGTGGTTAAGTGCTGGCTTGGGAAGCCAGTGGCCCCGGTTCAGTCCCACATATGAGGGCCAGTGACACTGCCCTCAAAAAAAGAAATGCTTCAATGAACAAATACAAACACAGTTGAAACAAATGAAAAATTGAAAGTCTCAGCAAAGAAATAGAGATACAAAGAAACAATTGGAAATTTTAGGACTAAAAAATATAAGAACACAATTGATGGGCTCAGCAGTAGGGTGGAGGGTCCAGAGGACTCAAAGATAAAACAATAGACATGATCTGTTTTGAACATTACAGAGGAAGTGAATGGGAAGGTAAAAAGAAGAACAGAACCTTGGGGACTTGCACGACTCTAACAAAAAAAAAAAATCTAACATTCAAGATATCAGAGTTCAGGAAGGGGAGGAGAAAGAAGATGGGGCTAAAAAGATACCAGAAGAAATAATGGCTGTAAACTTCCTAAATTTGGCAGAAGACATAAAGCAACAGATTCAAGAAGCTGAGTGAACACCAAACAGGATAAACCCCAGTATAATTCACACCAAAACACATCACAGTCACACCTCTAAAAACCAAAGGCAAAGAAAAAATTGTAAAAGCAGGGAGAGAGAAATGACACCTTACCAATAATGGAAAAACAATTCAAATGACAGCAGATTTCTCATCAGAAACCATGGGGGCCAGGACGGAGTGCTGAAAGGAAAGAACTGTGAACCCAGTGAAAATATCCTTCCGAAATGAAGGGTGAAGAATCAAGACATTGTTAGATGATGGAGAATTAAGAACAATTTGTGGGCCGGCCGAGTGGCGCATTGGTTGAGCGCTGGTTTTGGGATGCCAGCGGCTCCGGTTCGGATCCCACATGAGGGCCAGTGACACTGCCCTCTACAGCTAACAACAGCTCCACCTGGAGCTGGGCTGTACGAGCCTCAGCAATGGTGTAGGCTGCAGCCCCTGCTGCAGTGGGCTGCCATAGGCTACAGTGAGTGGCCCGCAGCCAGCGTGAGCGGCTGGCAGCCAAGCGTGAGCTGCCAATAGCCGCGATGAGCGACATCCAGAGGCCAGCGACCGATCTGCCTCATCTGGGAAGAGCGCAATGACGATACCAACAGTGAGGCGGCATCCTCCGCAACTAAACTGAGGAACAAGAAGACAGCAACTTGTCTGTTCCCCTTCCCCGATTCCCCAATGCTGTTCCCCTCCACCAAATCCCCAATAAAATCTCTAAAAAAAAAAAAAAAAAAAAAAAAGAACAATTTGTCATCAGCAGATCTACTCTGAAAGAATGGCTAACGGAAGTTCTCTAAACAGAAAGGAAATGATAAAAGAAGGAATTGAATCTTGGAACATCAGGAAAGAGGAAAGAACATAGTAAGCAAAAATATGGGTAAATACAATAGACTTTCCTTCTCCTCTTGCATTTTCTAAATTACATTTGATGGTTGAACCAAAACTTATAACCTTGTTTGATGTGGTTTTTAATGTTTGTAGAGGTAATATTTAAGACAATTAAATACTTGTCAATTATATTTCAATAAAGCTAGCAAAAAATTAAGAATACATGAAAAAAAACAAGTATAAATGAGGGAAAGTAAAGGGAGATAAGGTTTCTACATTTTACTCAAACTGGTAAAATGTCGACACCAGTAGGCTGTGATAAATTATGTATATATTATATAATGTCTAGAGCAACCACTAGAGGAGTTCTGCAAATACCCCAAAGAACTGTAGATAATTAAAATAGAATTCTAAAAATGATACAAGTAATCCACAGGAAGTTAGGAAAAAAGGAACAAGGAAACAAAAACAGAACAAACAGTAAATGAACAATAAAATGGTGGTCTTGATCTCCAGCATATCTAGCAAATTATCACATTTGATGAATATGGTCTAAGTACAATTAGAAGTCTTAGCCTGGCACAGTGGATTAAAAAAAATGAAAAAAAAAACACTGGATGGATGTTCACTAGACTTATCGTGGTGATCATTTTGCAATATATACATACATGGAATGATTATATTGTACCCCTGAAACTAATATGTTATATGGCAATTATATCTCAATTTTTAGGTTAAAAAAATACTGGATACTAAGCTAAATTTGAATTTCAGATAAACAATGAAAACATTTGTAGTGAAAGTATGTCCCATGCAATTATTATCTTAAATGCCCCATAGCTGATTGTTTTCTTCCCAATTGCTCATTTTTTCCTAAAAATCAGTAGCAGGAAGAAAAATAAGCAGTTGTTTAATTCATGTGTCTTCTCCAATAAAACTGAGTCGATTGTCTATGAAGTTCATTTCTCTCACAGGATTATTGTGTGGATTAAATGAGGTAATGGAAATGAAAGCCCTTAGCACCCAGGAGCTGTTCAATGCATGTTACTTTTCTTTCCTTCAACATCAAGGAAAACTTTCAGACATCATCCGCTTGGCTGTGGCTCAGAGATAAAACCCAGTTCTACCCCTGAACTCGGAATGTCATTATTATTTTAGTAACTAATGCTTTTATTGAAAAGATAAGACATGGTTAACAAAACTCCAGCCAGTACAAAATGGTATACGATGAAAAGGAAGTCTCTCTTCTATCCCAGGCCACAGTCCTCCACTTCCTCTCCCTAGAGGCAACTGCTGTTACAAATTTATTCTTCCAGAGGAGCTCTATGCATATGAATGCCTATACAGAACCGTCATTTTTCCCACCAGTGCAAACACACTAGATGCACTGTTCTGCACCTTCACACGCTATTTTTAGCATCTTATTGCCTGGCTGCAGTGGGGTATAGACAGTTGATCCTGAGGGTCCTTATGAAAAACAGCCCTTTGAAACTTGTTGCTGCGTCTAAGTGAGGATGTCCTTAAGGATGTCGTTCATTGTGTCCCACAGCATCCTCTCTGAGGAACCCCGGGGAGGAATTCCTGTCTGATCTTAGTACTGAGAACAGTTGCCCTTCTGAGCACTGAGTTTGTTTTTATCTCCTGGACATTGTGAATTGTGTAACAACAAGGCTTCCCCTTTCCTGTTGGCTGTTAGAAAGCTTAGAGCCAACTTTTGGGCCCACCCTTCACGGGATCAGAGGTTTTTATGGTATGAATTTCTACCATCATTCTTGGTTCCACTTCCTGCCCGCTCTTGTTTTTCCATCTTTAATTTATGCTGCTTTGACTTATCTTGTGTGTCCTTGTAAGCTACCTGATTTTCTTCCTGAGAAAAAGTGAAGTTGGAATAATTAAATAACTGCCTGGCTTTACTCACTTACTACCTCTAGTTCCCACCTACTCTTCCCTTAACCCCCATCATATCCTTTCATCAGCTTCCTGATGTTCCCCTCTGGCCTGCTTGGCAATTACTCTCCCTCCAACCTTTTAACTCAACCGGCCTTTATTGCTTCGGATCTTTGAAGGGGGAATCTCTTGCTTGTCATTGCCTCCCCACCCCTACCCCTTGCCACAGTCCATATATATATATATATATATATATATATATATATATATATACATATATATATATACATATATATACACATATACATACATGCATACATACATACATACACATTGTGGGAAGCCTTTCTATGCTTGATTTGATCATTATAGGACTGAAAACTCTAGCTCCTGGCCACATATTAAGACCATTCTCCACCAACCCAAGGTTCCAGCTTGTACTCCTGGCAGCTGGGCCTGCACTTGGTAATGTGAGTAGTGTGTGCTACCATAACAGAGTCCTCACAGGCTCAGGTTACCGCTCTGGACCCAGCCGGGCAAAGCTTCAAGGGAGGGTTCCAGGGATGAGATGAACTCAGAAGGGAGCTCCATCCCAGGGCAGCAAACTTTGTTTCCCAAGTGAAGGGCTTGAAGGGCTAGGAAAGCAGAGTGATCTCCGGAAAAGAGCGCAAAGATTATAGAAAATTTAAGAGCCCCTACTTCTGTTTCCACACCTGCTAATGAGGGAGGAGTTAGGAAATTTCGGACAAGTCCTGTCCCTCCCTGGGCCCCAGTTTTCTAATCCATAAAGATAGAAAGATTAGATGACCTCTAAGGGCCCTTCCAGCTCTGACAGTTCGTGGTTACATGCTTCCTACCAGTTTTTATATGGCCTCGACCCCGCCCCACTCCCCTGGTAGTTCCCCAACCTGTTAGCCAGTCTACATATCTAAGCAGGGTGGCTGATTCTGCCCTCTGCTAGAGGGTGTGCTCATTGCCTCTTGTCTGCAGCAGGTGTGCCTACACTGGACTGGCTCACGAGATAATTCTACTCCTCGGCCAGAGGAGAGAAGTTCCTGCAATTACCAACATTCTAAACTGGCAGAGATGCTCCTATAGACTATAGCAGTCAGAATGCCAATTTAACATAGTAAGAAGTTCAAGGGAGGCCCAGCTGGAAGGTCTGTTTGGTCCACTGCTTAGCTATTTGCATTTTCCTTTCAATGCAACTGCAATATTGTCTATTTTGCACCACAGCATTGCAAATGGTAGATGGTCTGGATCATAATGAGTGCCATTTAACTGTGGTACTAATTAGCACACTGATCATTCTCGTCAGAGATGAAAGTGCTCAGAAGTTAATAGTTGCCTTTTTCCATGGAATGGAAATATATATTTCTTAAAATCAGAAACCCTTCAAACATACAGAAATAGTAATAGCTGATTTGCATAGTTCATATTTGAGTACAGTAATGTAGCAGTCCTGTTCAAAACACTTTTGTGGATTAACTCATTCTTCACAACAACCCAGTGAAGTTGGTACCATTATAATAAACACTTATGTAGTCACAACCCAGACTTAACAAATGTTCACTTTTTGTATATTTACCTTAGATCCCTTAAAAGAAAGAAAGAAAGAAAGAAAGAAAGAAAGAAAGAAAGAAAGAAAGAAAGAAAGAAAGAAAGAAAGAAAACATTGCAGAAACATTTAACATTCTCCCCATCCCATTCCTCTTCTACCTTCCTCATTGGCAACCATTATTCTGAAGTTGGTGGTTGATGATGGTCTTTCCTATGTATGTTTTTACAATTTTTTTTTCTTTGAGGGCGGTGTCACTGGCCCTCACATGTGGGACCGAACCGGGACCGCTGGCTTCCCAAGCCAGTGCTTAACCACGTTTTTACAATTATATCACATAGTGTATATTCATAAATATTCCATAGTATTGCTTTCTTTTTTATTTTGCATAAATGGTGTCATGGTGACACCATTTCCTTTTGAAACTTGAGTGGTTAATTTTGTATCTTGCTATAGTGGATGACCTTGTTCACCCAGTTTCCAGATCATAAAGTGTCAATGATTAGGGCCCATCTAGACTTGCCTTCACCATAAAGCTCCTAATTCCCTCACAGCCTTGGGCTTCAAGAGGTCTTCCCATTACTCTTCTATGGACCAGCTTTATGTTCCTTATAACAGAACCAAGTTTAACCAGCTGCCATCAGGCTACTAGCCAGGAATTCCCTTCAACTTCCAACCTGCCATTTACCAAATTATCTGTATCTTTATTCACCACCTTAACCTTCTTTCTTCCAACTTCATCGATCCCCAGAGCTTCAGTGATTACCTATTGATTGAATGACTCAGAAATCTACATAAAGCCCAGACTTTACTTCTGATCTCCAGGCCTGGATACTGTCTGGATGTCTTAAAGGTACTTCAGACTCCACTTGCCTCAAACTGACCTATTTCCACCTTTCTCTCAAAAACAAAGCACAACTCTTGAAAGAATGGTCTCCACACACAGTTTCAATGTCTCACTTCCCATTTACTCTTCTTTTTTTAATCCATTTGTTCTTCAACCCACTCCCATCTAGCTTCCACCCCCAAACCTGTTCTTGTCAAGGTCCCTAGTCCCTCCAAGTTACCAACTCCAATGATCAATTATCTGTCCTCAACTTACTAGGCCTCTCAGCACCAGTCGTCTCATCAATCACTCCTTCTTGAAACTCTTCCTTCATTTTGTTTTTGGGATTAATCCACACTTGCCTGGTTTTCTTACCTCATTGGTTGCTCCTTCTCAGTCTGCTTTGCAGGGTCCTTCTCATCTTCGTGACCGCTAAACATTGGAGTGCCCAGGGCTTAGGTCTTAGTGACTTCTTCTCCTCTACCTGTACTCACTCTGATGGGGACCTTTCAGTCTCATTGCGGGTGAACCCTGAATTTGTAGCTCCATGCCTCCCCTCTGAACTCCAGACTCATGTATCCAAACAGTTACAGGGCATTTCCACTTGGGGGTTTCACAGTCCCAACCAGTGTGGCTCAAACTGAGCTCAAGTCATTGCCCACAGCAGACGTCTCCACCTCAGCACATGGCCCTAAGCATAAACCTAGAAGTCATCCTTAACATCTTCTTCCCACACCCTATCTACCACCAAATCCTGCCCGCTCTGCTTCCCAAACCTAGGCCTATTCCCACCACTTCTCACCACCTCCACAGTTTCCCTCCTAGTCTGAGCCACCATATTCTCTTTCCTGGACTTCCAATTGGTTTCTCCACCTCTACTCTTGCCCGCCTCTAATCCATTCTCCACACATATAGCAGATATTAAAACTCTTAGATATTGGAAAACTACTACTGTGGACAATGGGCAGATAATAAAAGACCTGAAGTAAAGGAGTCAATATATTTGATTTTTCATGTATATTTGATTTTCATCTGTCCCTTGTTCACAACACTAGTTCTCAAGCTGATGTGTCAGTGGTGTTTTGTTTAAAACAGTGCAACATTTTTAAAAACAGCTTTCTGTGAAAACAAACAAAACTTTGTGACAGAAGTAAAAGTGGAGCTACTCCAGTTGGAGAGAAGCAGATATGCTATAGCCCCATCCACTCAGTTTCCTCCCTGCCCCTCCCCCCACACACTCCCTAGCAGCAACTGGGGCAGCTCCACAGAGGCTGCTCTGTGGAAATTTAGTTCTCCAGGAAACGCCATTGGAAAACCTGCCGGATAAAGTCCAAACTCTTACAAAACAAAGAAACCACCAATATTAAGAAAGTACTTCTCCATGCTCTGTGTCCTGCTCCCCTGCCTGTCTCATGTCTTGCCATGCTACCACACTTTGTTGGCTTTGGCTACAGCCAGCCACTGGCATGTTCTTCAGCACCCCCAGCAGTTTCAGCCCTTAGCGGACAAATGTCCTGTCCCCTGGGGGAATGCACTGTCCTCCCTGCCATGGTTCCATCCGACAAATTTCTCTTTCAAGAGTCAACACAAACATTAACACTGCCTCTGCAAAGTCTTGCCTTACTCTTCCAGGAGGATTTAGTGAGGCCTTTGAGCTCTCGCTTTGAGCTCGAAGCACACTTTGAGTCTTGCATTTTCTTGGCCGGGGTGCTGCGAGGGCAGGGATCTTACTGTGCATATTTCTGTACACCACAGACATGCCTAGTGTGTAACAGGTGCCCAATCAATGTTTGGAGAATGACCGAGTAGACTGAAGTGTTGGTCTTGATTCTATTTATAGGTCCTATGAATATGTTGCTTTAACCCAGAGGACGAACTGGATAGGGCTATCTTTACTGATAAGCCTGAAATACACTGAGCCTGGGTTCTTCTCTCCCGGCCTGGAAGCCATAAACAATGTACCCCTTCTGTCACAGGTTCCTGAGGGGAAAGAGAAGTTTCTTAAAGCCAGCTGCTGTTGGCAGCTTTCCCGAGCCATATCTGGCCTGAGTGGGAGCCCCACAGGACCTCCAAATTATTGCACACACAATGGCTGCCATGTGCTGGGCACCAGGAGTGAAGAGAACAATCTCTATCATCTCTACATTGTTTACACGAACTTAACAAAAGCATTTCACACAAGTGGAGGGGTGCCAGAATGAGTAGACTATCAACACAGGGGAGGGGGTGGTGGATGGTCGAAAGGGAAGTCTGTCAATTCAACAATAACTGTCCCTGGAAAATATTCTGAGGTAGCTCTCACTATCTCCTGGATTTCTTTTTTTTTGTCCTCAAACAGTCAGTGAGGGAGAGACAGGGGACTTCCAAATAACAGCTCCCATTTAGTTAGCATTTACTATGCAACAGGCATTGCACTGATGGCTTTGTGTATATTATATTATTTAATTCCTCATAACCCCTTGAGATAGATATTATCAATATTATCATCCCCATTTTGCAGATGGAGAAACTGAGGTATGGTGAGGACAAGTAGCTTGCCCAACTTTACACAAGAAGTAAACCAGGATCCAACCACTGCACGGCCTTAACCACTGCACAACACTGCCTCCCACTGGTTGTAAAAAATCCATTGAAGCTGTGGTCCTGGTCCCCAGGGAGCTGACAAAGAGGACAACCAGAGACTGACGTGGTCTTCAAAGGGAGAGAATATGACCAGAAGTATACAGTGAAGTGGAAAATGAAACCCAGAGAGGCTCACCCGTCAGAGTTGGTGCCAGGAGTCACTGGCAACAGGGTGAGGGTAGGGTGGGGTGAAGTACGGAACTTTTCCTAGAGTTGCTGACAGGTGCGCTCAAACAAAGCAGAGTAAGGGCAGAAAGCTAGGAAGGCCAGGCAGCTAGTGTACTGCCGGGAATGGACAAATAGCTCCAACATTTACTCCCAGGTAGATATCCCCGAGAAGTGAAAGCAGACATTCGAGCAGATACCTGTGCACCTATGCTCACAGCAGCTCTACTCACAATAGCTAAAAAGTGTTAACCCAAATATCTATCGGTTGATGAGTGGATAAACAAAATATGGTATATACATTGTATTACCCAGCCTTACTTAAAGAAGAATGAAATTCTGGCACATGCTACAAGATGGATGAACTTTGATGACATTAGGTTAAGTGAAAGAAGCTAGACACAAAAGGACAAATACTGATACGAGGTACCTAGAATAATCAAATTCATAGAGACAGAACATAGCATAGTTACCAGGTGCTGGGGGGAGGGAGGAGTAGAGAATGGTTGTTTAATGGATGCAGAATTTCAGTTTAGGATGATGAAAAAGTTCTGGAGATGGGTAGTGGTGATGGTTATATAATAATGTGAATGTACTTAATGTCACTGGATTGTACACCTAAAAAATGATTCAAATGGTAAAATGGCCCAGAAGCTGCTTGTTCCACAGCCCACAGGGAATGGTGGTGGGTTTTGAGGTCCAGGGACAGAACCTCAGGTGGCCGAGACTGGTCACCCAGAGAGAGATGCTGCAGTGAATGTGCATTGCCTGAAGAGAGTGCCAGAGAGCTCCAGGATGGTGAGGCTCTTCAACCACCTCCTTCCCCCACCCCAGCCCACCTCCAGTCTGCATGAGTGCCTGTATATACACACACACACACACACACACACACACACACACACACTCACTCACCTACCCCACTCCAGAACAGACACTGCCCACCAGCTCAGCAGAAGCAGCAGTTTGGTGTGGCCTAACTTCCAGGAAGTCCTGGGGAATCCCTAAAACTGAGCAAAGGTTGTATCTGCCTCTCCAGCTTCTTTAAGGAGCCATGTCCTCCCCTCCAAGGCTTGAGCCAGTCTATTCTCTAGTATAAATATTGCTAAGAGGTGCCATCTGTCCATTCCTCAGGATTGACCTGGGCAAAAAGGAGAGATTCCAGTCCAGTGGAAAGATCACGGAGTATAACAAACTTGGGTTTGAATCCTGATTCTATCACTTGGTTGTGTATGACCTTGGACACATTATTTAATATCTCTGTGCCTCAGTTTCCTTTTCTGTAAAATGTCATTAATAATGGTACATGGATTTATCTTACAATTGTTGTGAGGATTAATGAGATATGTCAAGTGCTTTCAACAGTGCCTGCATTTAGTGAGTGTGAAATAAGTATTAGCTCGCATTCCCTCACAAGGTGGTTGTGATAATTAAATGGGAGAGGTTGAAAGCAGCCAGGGCTATATGGACACTTGAGCTCTGGTAAATAATAATGATAATAATAATAATAATAATAATAATAACAATAACAATGTTAACACCAGAGATCCAGAACCCTGAGCAGTCAGATTCATGGCCAGAGGAATGTGGAGACACTGAGTGCTGCTAGAGAAAGGAAAGCCATAGTTTGGAGTCTCTCAGGAAGACAGTGACAGCCAGTCACCAAAGAGCATGCCTTGCATCCTCCCTAGGCAATTGCTTGGTGGCTTAGGCGGCCATTCAAGAAAGCCTGAGGAGGGAAGTGAAGAATCAGCAGTAGACACTGTGGGCCTGCCCTGTATGGGACGTCTTCAAAGAAGGGGAAGGGGGTGGGTCCACCCAGAGTCTCCAGGGACAAGCTGTACAGTAACAGCCTCTGTTTCAATTCCTCCACTCTTGGTGTCTGAGCTTGTTTTTGTGGCTGGAGAGGAAAGGCATGGGCGGGGCTCTGCTGTACAGCACCAGGAACCACAAACCCGCCCCGGAGTAAGGGTACAGAATGTACCCAGACTGCAAACCACACCCTTGTGGCTTGGGGAGGCCCCTGGGGCGGGCTGGGGAACTGTCACACTACGTTGTTTGAGAGCTCCGTGCCTAGCAACTGGCCTGGGATTCCACGGAACTCAGACAATGGGATGTCCCAAGGGGCCAAGACTGCGTTAAAGGACCTCCTGCCGCCCTCCTCGGGCCAAGTTAGATCTGAAGCTTCTAACCTAAGGCCACCATGAGGGGACACTCCCAGCCACAGCCAGACCTTCCTCCACTCCCAACCAAATTTGGGGAACAGATTCAGCCTCCTTCCTGTCTGCACCATCCCCCAGGAAGCCTCATGAGTGTTCCCAGAGCAATGAAAGCAGGGAGATAGATGGGACATTTGTAGAATGTGGAGGCAGTTTCCCCAAGCCTGAAGTAAGTTGAAAATGAAAGAAGATTGGGAGGGAGCCAAGTTCAAAGGAGACGGGGGAAGAACTTTAAGTAGGACTGGTTGGAAGAAGTAAGTCCTGCAAAACCAGGATGAAATTCAGTGGGGACAAGTGCAAGGGGTCCGTTAGTGACAAAACCTAACAACATAATTTGGCTCAACACAAATAAACAAGAAACACACCAAGTGAAGGAGGGAGTTCACCACAAGTTGAATGTGAATCAGCCTCAAAACAGAGCATGGCTCACTGATGTTGGCCACATTTTCCAAACCAAAGATCAGGACACATATTTGACAAGGATGAATGTACTTATGGGGAAACAAGCCTGGGAGTTTGGAATTTAGGATTTCCCTAGCAAACCTAGGTCCTAAGCTCACTGATACCATGCTCTGTGACAACCTAGTCTTCCTCAGAGAGATAGGTGCAGAATCTGGAGGAAATGAAGAAGGTTCAGAAGAAGAAAAAATAGATGAAAAAATGGGGCCTCTGGGCAAAGACTGGTAGAGTCCGCATGAGGAGGTAGAAAGAACTTGGGCACCAATGTCCAGGAGCTAGACACTTAGCAACTGTGCAACATCAAGAAAGTTACTTAACCTCTCTGAGCTCCAGTTTCCTTGTCTTTAAAAATAAGATAATATCTGCCATGAAGGTTGTAAAGATTTAAGTGATTCCAAAAACATAAAGCACCAAGTACATTGCAGGTCCTCAATATATGCATACCTGTCCGTTTGGAGAAGGGAAGGATTAGATGTGAGAAGGTTTTATGAGGTGGCTAAGTAATTGTTCCTCCACCTCCCTGGAACCTGAAACAAGGAGAAATGGACTATGGCTGAGTAGGAAGGATTTTCTGGGTGTGGTTAAGAACCTGGTGACCATCAGAAGTTGAAAACTGGCAGCTGACAGGCTGGATCCAGCCCGCAGGCATGTTTTGTTTGGCCCGAGCAGTGTTTTCCAAAAATTTGAATTAGTTGCCAATCTTTTAAAAAGTGGATGATTTCACATAAAAATCCAGCTTTCTGGCTTATTTTGAAAAAGCAGAAAATCTAGCAGCTCTGGTCCCATATGTGCACATGACATGGATGTGGGACGGGAGTGAGGGCTGCTTCTTTTCGGTCTCTCAACTATTATGTTCTGAGGAATTACCTGGGAATTCAGTTAACGTGCAAATGCTAACATCCAGAATAGGCAAATCCATAGAGACAGAAAGTATAATAGTGGTTGCCCATGGCTAGAGGGAATAGGGAATGGGGAGTGAGATTGCTGGTGGGTAAGGGGTTTCTTTTGGGGGTGATGAAAATGGAACCAGGTAGACAGAGGTGGTGGTTGCATAGAATTGTGAATATACTAAAAAAAACAAAAAAACCCACACTGAATTGTACAGTTTTAAAGGGTGCATTTTGTGGTATGTGAGTGATATCATAAGAAAGCTGTTACTTAAAAAACGCAGGTGCTGATTAATTGGGGCTGAGTTAGGACTAGAGTTTCTGCATTTATAACAAGCTCCCCAGGGTCAAGGCTGCTAGTCCCTGGAGTAGCTATGAGGAGCTCTTAGGGCTGCTTTTCAACCTCTGCTGCCCTTTGGAACCACCTGCAGAGTTTTAAAAACTACTCACACATGGGACCCACACCCCCGGGGATTCTGATGACATTGGTCTGGGGTTAGACCCCATGAATCAGGATTTTTAAAGCTCCCCCCAGGTGATTCTAATTTGCAGCCAAGTTTGAGAACTTACACCCTGGCCACTTTCTCCCTTTGCCTTACCTGCAGGCCCAACTGTCCATGGGCATTGGACCCCTGGTAAGCTCAGACCTGAAGTTTGGCTTCCCAGTCCCCCTTCATCCCACCTTAGTGATGGGATTCTGAGCCAAATATTTCCTCCACTTCATCCCTCCCCAGTCCCTTTGTCTGTGTAGGTTGTTTTGCTTTCTTGGGTGGATTTGGGTAAGGACATTTATCAGGGGCTTTTGGAAAAATCTAAAGAAAGTGGATTTTTTTAGTTATTATTATTTTTTAAATATTATTATTAGTTTCAGATGTACAAAACAATGCAACAGTTATCCTTCCGACCCCTTACAAAGTGACAAACCCCCTGCCTCCATCCACTGTGCCCCCACCCCCGATGTCATACATATCTATTACAATTCAATTGATCTTACCAGGTGTTTCTGGTAAGTAACCCAGGACTCACCCCAGAGGCCCGTCCTCCTCTCCCAAACCTGTCACCCCGCCACGCCCTCATCTGGTGGCCACGTGGCAGCCCACATGTCCTCCCGTGTCTCGCAGTGGAGGCAGCATGGGATAACATGTGCTCACTGGGAGGGTGAGCCTGAGGCAAGAGCTGCTGGTCTGCCTGGGCTTGGAGCTGCCTGAGCACCAACCACAGTGACTCTTCAAGTCACTGGAAGGAGGGGAGAAAGGGGGTGGGATGGGGGAGGGGACCTTGAACTGAGGCTGACTGGGTAATTCAGCATATTGCGTGAGAGTGTCTTAGAGCTGCAGCTCTGAGCAAGGTCCAGACTCCAGCATGTCATTCCAAGTGAAAAGAGGTTATAACCACAAAAAGACAGAACATTTCGTTCTGAGTAGGAGGAAGACAACTGGGCAAGGCAGATGGAAAGGCCCTCCCATCCAGCCTTGCTTCCATAGGACAGATACCACTTCCCAGATGTTTTAAGCATTAACATCTCTTTTTTTCCCTCCACTGACTACTCATTTTCTCTGTTTATTTGGCTTGAATGCAGCTATTTGTGTCCTCCTTTTCTCAAGTGTTTACTTGCCTGTTTTCCTAGAAATTGGAAAGGATTTAATGAGATTCCACCTAGAAGGTACAGTAAAAGCTGGGGAAAAGCTGGTGTTATATCACAGGCTTGATTGCGAAGGTGATGCTAATTGATTTAGCACCAGGGACATTTTCACACTTGGTCTTGATAACTCCTCTATAGCGGCAGGGACACGTAAGTGCCATTTGGAGGCCTGGTGTACAGTTTAGAGAGCAAACTTGGAGGCCTGGTGTACAATTTGGAGAGCAAACAAAGACCTCTCGTGGCGGGTCACTGCCTGGCCCTCCAAGGCCCCCTCTGTTTTCAAAACTAGCTTTGCTCCTTGAATTTTCAATGTTTGGTGTGAATCAGGGCATGTGAGTGCCTGCAAGAGAGCAATGGAGGACGACAACACTGGGCTGGGCTGAGGGGTCAGCAGGAGGACTAGATGGGAGGTGAACTTTGGAGCTCTTGAACTTCTTGTTCCTTCCCAAAGAATCAGACAGCCTGTTGGGGAGGAGGTCGTGGCCAGGGGCAGGCCTGCTTGGGGCAAAATCAGGATCCCTCAGTGGCCACACTGAAAAAGTGCTGACAGCACAGACTCTCAGCATCAACTCCATCCCACCTGGCCTAGCGAGCCTGCTCTCTGCCCCCTCCCTTTGTCCTCATCTCTGGCTCCTCCAACAATGGAAAAAGAGATAAAAGGCAAAAGATTGAGGCATAGAGGGCAAGTGGCTCTGAATTAGGATGAGAGGCCCTGAGAGAACCACCATCTATGGAGCAAGGATGGAGTCCCTCAGAGAAGGATCTTTGGGGAGGGCTTTGTGGCCCAGGCAATGGTGGCCTGAATGGATTAATTCTAAGCTGTGACCGTGGGAAAAAGAATCTGATGAGGGGTGAGAGAGAACAGAGAGGCAATGGGCAATGAAGGGGGATAATTATACTAGCTAATATTTATTCAATGCTTACAAAGTGCCAGAAGAAGGGCTGAATGCTTTACAAGGGTAATCTCATTTAGTTCTCTCAACTACCCTAATTACCACCATTTTACACATTGGTAGTAGAAATTCAGGATCAGAGAGGTTGAGTAACTTGTCCAAGGTCCACAGCTAGTAAGCGGAGAGTGAGGCCTAGAACTCAGCTCCATCTGAGTTTAGAGCCACTGCCCTTAACAAGCCTTCTCACTGATGGCATAATGGCCTCAGAGGTTACCCAGGAAGGTACTGGCAACCACATCGCAGGCCCTGCAGGACTACTCTATCCCACAGATCCTGGGGCCAGACAGCAGGGGTCATGGGAAAATTATCACCTCACCCTCTCTGCCCACTTCTGCAGCCTGTGGAGAAGAGCCCTTCCCTGCTATCAGCCTCCACACCTTGCTAAGCCATGTGCAGATCCACGTGCAGCTAGGAGGATCATGGGATAGGGGCAGGAATTGAGGTTGGCGCAAGTGTCTGGGCTAGAGTGGAACAAATCGACACACAGAAGCAGGCTCTGCCTTCTTGGCTTTTGCATCCCCAAGGAGTGCAAGGCTTGAGCTAGGAGAGTATTTTAGATGTTCCTGGCCAGCAGGACTAAGATGGAGCATCTCTT
Organism: Aselliscus stoliczkanus; assembly: GCA_033961575.1. Classification (NCBI taxonomy): domain Eukaryota; kingdom Metazoa; phylum Chordata; class Mammalia; order Chiroptera; family Hipposideridae; genus Aselliscus; species Aselliscus stoliczkanus. Next base: position 52,881,665 of record CM066737.1, on the reverse strand, counting down.
TCATCAGCTGTGCCGAAAATTGGCCCAGAAAAAGCCAACACTGTTTGACACTTATTGTTTTTCCCCGTGTCAACCTTTCTGTACGGCTGTGCACAGGGGACCCTTTAGAATGTTCTTTGGGGTTGCCTGGTCCTTGCTGCAGCAACCTGGCCCTTCTGGCCAGGGACAATGAATCACCCAGCCCAGAATGTGTGCATCTGCTTGGGAGAACACTGTGTGCCCTGGACTGGTGCCGGAGCCCGAGGGGAAAGGGAAGTGTGCAGGACTGACCGGCCAGAGGAAAGACAGGGAGGGGTTTCTGCTATGGCAGCTGCTCAGGCTCCTCCACCTGAGCTTCACCGGTGTGAGCCTAAGCTCCTTCCCTTTGTAACAGGAGGTCATGGAGAAATCACATGATGCTACACCCAGCTGCCACTTGGAGGTTGCTCCCCTACAGGACCTGGACATTGAGTCACAACCCCCCAACGTGAAATTCTCACTAATGTACCATCATCTGATTTGAGGTGGATTGCTAATGGACACCAGCCTCTTCTCTATGCCCTCCGCCCCTGCAATAACTCAGGCCTTGAACCTCTGTCCCTTGAATTGCTGTCACAGCTTCCAGCGACCCACTCCCCCACAAACAATTCTCCTCACCACTACCCGAGCCATCTTTCTGTGAAATGCATACCTGATCATGTCAATCCAATAGTTAAAAACCCTTCAGTGGGTCTTCATTATCATCAGGTCACAGGGTAAACATTTTGGTTGTGTCATTCAGGGTTTTCATGGTCTGGCTGAATCTTGCTTTCCACCAGAATAGGGATGCTCAGTTAAATGTGAATTTCAGATACACAACAAATATTTTTTTTACTTTAAGTATGTCCCTTGCATTGTGTTCTGTAATTTTTTTAAAGATTTGATTGGGGAATTGGGGGAGGGGAACAGCGTTGGGGATTTGGGGAAGGGGAACAGACAAGTTGCTGTGCTTTTGTTCTTCAGTCTAGTTGTGGAGGACATCTCTTCACTGGCCCATTTGGTATTATCGTTGCGCTCTTCCCGGGTGAGGCAGTCGCTTGTCGGCCATTGGACGGTCGATCACGGTGGCTCACGGCAGCCCACTGCAGTCTACGCCATTGCTAGCGACTCACGGGAGCCCAGCTCCAGGTGGAGCTGTTGATCACCATCTTAGCTGTAGAGGGCGCAGCATCACTGGCCCTCATGTGGGATCTGACCCCAGGCCCTGCTGCTCAGAGCTGGCCTCCCAAGCCAACTCTTAACCACCGTGCTACTCGGCCAGCCCCCTTTTTAAAACCATCTTCCTTTCTTCCCCAAAATGTTTCTCAGGTCATTCCATCACTACCATTGAAGAATGTTCCTTACATTTCCCATTTCTGTCCAAATCCTTCCCCAGCCTCAAGTTCTTCCTCCTTGATGCTCTCAACATGAGAGTCTCAACAACATTCATGTCCCTGTCTTCTAGGGTCTTGATACACCCCACTGTCCCACCTAACATTATTTTTTTTTTAAAGATTTTATTGGGGAATTGGCGGAGGGGAACAGCGTTGGGGAATCGGGGAAGGGGAACAGACAAGTTGCTGTCTTTTTGTTCTTCAGTTTAGTTGCAGAGGATGTTGCTTCACTGGTGGTATCGTCATTGCGCTCTTCCCGGATGAGGCAGATCGGTCGCTGGCCTCTGGATGTCGCTCACCGCGGCTATTGACAGCTCATGCTTGGCTGCCAGCCGCTCACGCTGGCTGCGGGCCACTCACTGTAGCCTATGGCAGCCCACTGCAGCAGGGGCTTCAGCCCACACCATCACCGGGGCTCGCACAGCCCAGCTCCAGGTGGAGCTGTTGTTAGCTGTAGAGGGCAGTGTCACTGGCCCTCATGTGGGATCCGAACCGGGGTCGCTGGCATCCCAAAACCAGCGCTTAACCAATGCGCCACTCGGCCAGCCCCCCACCTAACATTTGGTCATGTCATGTTTTGCATTGCAACGTACTGATCTGTGGACAGTGTATCTTCTCGACTAGGCTGGAAGCTCCAAGAAGGCAGGCATCATGCCTCACCCTTTTGATTCTCTCCCTCCTCCCACTGTCATGTAGTGGGGCCTCGGTGAATGTAGATTGGTTGATCATTGGCTTATTTACTCTCTGACAAAACTCAGCTCCTCAAGGGCAGTTTCTGGACTGAGCCTCATACAGTTCTGTTTGGCCTAACAAACATTTACTGAGTGCCCATTTTGAGCCAGGAGCTGTTCCCCATATAAGGATACAGAAATGAACGGGATACAGCCTGCTCTCTCAAGGAACTCACAGTCTAGCTAGGGAGTTCCAATGTGTATGGATACTTACAAAGCAACATGAGTTATGCAACAAAGAAAGAATATACAAAGTGCAAAGTGCTTATAGAAGTAGAAATGATGAACAGAAATTGGGAAATGGGATGTTGGAGACATTATAGCAGAGGTTAGGCCTCCTTACTGGTGTGTGGGGGATTAAGGGCATTCTAGGCAGGGGGCCTTCAGGCACAAAGTCATGGAGGAAAGAAAGAGCATGGTGTGTGTGAGGGAAGCACAGGAATTTCAAGATCACAGTAAGGGGTGAAGGACCATGAAAAGTAACAAGATGTATTTGGATTGTGGATGATGGGGAGCCATTCAAGGGTTTTACCCCTCCCCCAGATTTATTGAGCTATAATTGGCATAGAACGTTGTGTAAATTTAAGGTATGCAACTTGATTATTTGATATATTTCTATATTGTAAAATGATTATACAGTAAGGTTAGTTAACACATCCATCAACTAGTTAACATTTCCTTCAAGGGTTTTAACTAAGCAGACTTCTGTATTAAGGTAGGTAATCAAAGCCAAACAAAAAGACCACATGGTGCCTGGTTCCATTTATATGAAATGACCAGAAAATGCAAATCAATAGAGACAGAAAGTAGATTAATTGTTTTTTGAGGCTGGAGGTGGGAATAGGAAGTGACTGCTAACGGGCATGAGGGACCTTTTTGGAGTGATGAAAGGTTCTAAAATTGTATTGTGGTGGTGGTTACACAACTCTGAATATACAAAAATCATTGGCCTGTATGCTTAAAACAGGTGAATTTTATAATATGTAAACTATACCTTGATTATGCAGTTTAACAATAAGAGACCATCAGTCTGGATTCAGTGTGGGAAATGGATTAGAGTGAGGCAAGCCTGGGTGTGGTGAGAACAGTGAAGAAAATTCCACAAAAATCCAGGCAGAGTTAGTGAGCTCTGGCACTAAGGCAGTGACAGAGGGGCTGGGGAGGAGGGTTGGAGTCAATACACATTTAGGAGGTTGAATCAATGAAATTTAGTAAACAGATTGCCTGGAGGGGATAATTAAGAGAGACAGAAGAGTATAGGGATGATACTCTGGTATCTGGCTTTGACAGGTGAGTAGTGGTTGCACCACCAAATCTCATAACAATTAGTGCATTGGGTGGCCTTCTGCACTCATTTATGAAACAAATAAATAATTGAATGAATGAATGAATGAATGAATGAAGTACATTCGTGTCAGCTCCCTCTCACCTGAAGACTAGGCCTTTGGACCCCAGTACTTTTTCCCGGCACTGACCATTTAAAGACATGGAGATTCTGCTGTTACCAGGTTCACCTCTAGAAAAACTCTCATCTTATTTCTTCCCTTCTGGCTCAGAAACCTCCGGGGCACACCAGAGATCCCTACCCTAGGGTGAATGGAACACCCAGGAATGGATGGTCACCAAGGTCCTGAGAATTCTTGTCATTGGCTCAGGATTCTTGTCTTATACCATTAACCCCCACCCTCACCCAGACTCTGCCACTCACCCACAAACTCCCTCCCTGCCCCCATCAATCCGTGATGCATCCCAAACCCTCAAGTTACACCATGGTGCTAGACTTCCAGTTAAGTTCCCACTCGCTTCTGTCACCTGCCAGTTCACCTGACCAGTGCTCATTGGAGTGTTCTGTTTAGACCACCAGTCTCAGAACAACTTCAGGGGTGTTGATTAAACATGCAGATGTCCGGACCCCATGCCTGACCTAATCAATCAGAATCTATAGGGCTGGGTCAGAGGAAGGAGTGGGTTCTGTATGTTTCAGGAGTTCCTTGGGGGATTCCAAGACCCAGTAATGAGAAAGCCGCTGTGGCAGAGAATGAGGATTTGGGGTGCTTATGGGCCTGCCACCCCAGCACACAGCCCCTGGTGGCCACTCGATGGACAGAGAGCCCTCCCCAACATGGGCTTCCTTCCCTGATGCTCATCTTTCCATAAGGAAAGGCCCTCCTGCTCCACTGCTAATCAGATTACCCTCTTGCACAATTTTCTGCCCCTCCTCCTTCCCCCACTAAATGTCCACAGGACAATCAGTGCTCAATTGCTCTTTCCTCTGTCCTCTCAGGCCCTTAGTACAGGCTGACGAGCATAAGAATTAGTTGTTTACATGTGAGCTTTTGAAGGGCCCAGATAGTCTGGGAAGATGAATGGTTTTAGACTAGTAGCATCTAGGATGGGGCCAGGTACACAGTAGGTACCAAATAGTACTTGGAGGATTGAATTACTAATGAAAGGAACCAGAGACATGAATAATGTATGAGTAAACCGAAGTCTTTTGTTTTTGGCTTTAGGAGTGACCCCATTACAAGTCTTCCAACAACAGATCTGCCCCACTGGCAGTGAGGTCAATAGGTCAGCACTACTGTGTGAGAGCTCCAGAAAGGGTGGGAACACAGTGACCAGGCCAAGGAGCTATTAAGTCTGGTACTGTGGGCTGCCCAGGCTGGTAAAGAGCTTCATTCATTCATTCAATCAATTTTTAGTGGGCTCCTCTTATGCACCAGTACTGTACAAATTACCAAGGATTAAATGGTGAACAGGACAAACAAGGTTCCTGTCCTCACAGAGCTTGCAGTTTAGTAGGGAAGGTAGACATTTAAAGAATGATAGTTTTGAGAAGTGCTGTGAAGGAAAAGAGCAGTGTCCACTGAAAGTGTACATAACAGGAGAACTGGAATGAGTCTGGCAGGAATGGAGGGAGGATGCTATTCAAGGAGGGTTTACCCAAGGAAATAACCTTGAGCCAAGATCATAGCATGACCAAGAGTTAAATAGGCAAAAAACTGGGGGAGAGCATTTCAAGCAGAGGGTACAGCCATGTGAAAACCTGAGGCGGTTACACGCTTGGCGTGTGTGTTTGTGGAACATGCAAGAAAGCTTGGTGTGGCTGGGAGAGGGAGTGAGGGTGTGAGACACAGGAGATGAGACTAGACAGCTCGGTAGGGGCCTTATGGATCACAGTAAGAGATTGCATTTTAGTTAAAGCTGGAGAGTAGTACGATCTAATTTGTGTTTTAAGCAGTACCCTGGCTGCCATGTTGATAATGGATTGAAGGGGGCAGAAGTGGAAGAAGAGAGACAGATCAGGAGGCTTTGATGGTGACCTGGGCCTTAGCCTAGGGTGGTGGCGTGGAGACCTCAGTGAAGCAGTTCAGCCCACAGTTTATGGATGAGGAAACTGAGGCCCAGACTTGCCCGAGGCCATCCTGCCTCCTGGTCCTGTTCTTCCACAAGAGGGAGGTTAGCAGAGAAATAAGCAGAGAAGGCAAAGTGAATAACTGTATGTGAGTTCCAGATGTTGCAGCAGGTGATGGTGGGTTGGGGAAGAACTTTTTGGATGGGGACAAGGGGAGGGCAGAGATTTATTGTATTTTTTAATGTACCAGAGTAGGATGAATTTATTGATGACTTGGGGCACATATGGGGTCTGGAAGCCGATGCAGATGCTCAAAGTGGGAAGGAAATGAAGGGACTCTGGTATCCATTATAATGGCATTCTAAAGTTCCACTGCCTGGGGGGTGCAATGAAGCCAGCGGCAGCCCTTAGTTGCATATCCCAACCCTGTTTAGTCTGGCTGTTGCTCAGCCAGGAGCTAAGTACTTACTAGCCAGTTCCTTCCAGACTCCATAGTATAACCAAGTGTTGAGCTGGGCAGAACTCCCAGTGCTCCTTGGTCTCAGAGCAAGCAAGCAGCAACCTCATGTGGGGCCACAGGAGGTCACAGGGGCGGGGCCAACTCCTGAGCTTGCATGGAATTGGCTGCTCTTGGACACACCATTTCTGTGGCTGGCCAATCACAACAGCCATAATATACTTGCTCTTTTTTATTTTCTTTCTGCACTTGTCCTTGTGAAAACCACAGAGCTTCCCGCCACAAAGTGAGCTGGGGAGAGTAGTTGCTTCCCTCCCTGCCCCACACCCAGCCCAAAGGGCCTTGGGGAGAGGCACCTGGCTCACAGCCCAAGGAGGATGAATGCTCTGCTTCCTGAAGTGAAACATTAGCTCTTTGGGGAGATCTCGGTTGACAACCAATTAGAGAGAAGTGACACCAAATGGATGGTCAATCAAGATTTTGCTGAAATAGCCTTGGGTGTAGATAGTCATGAAAATAACCCTAAACAGGAAAATTCTCACAGGCCTCTTTTGCTAGTCAGCGTTGGTGCCCACTTATATTGCACCAGCCAAAGGGAAATTTCCTATCTACCCACCCAACCTGGGCTCCAGCAGGTCAGTCCTCCCCTCACTACCAACCCATCTACTTTGGGAGTCACATTCTCTGGGCAAGAGTGGCACCATGGTGGATTGAAAAGAATTAGGGAATCTTTCTCATCTGGTTCTTTCATTAACAAGTTGGAAAACCTCCCTCTGGTTCGTTTCCTCATCTAGAAAATGAGGGGTCCAAGTAAATGCTCTCCAAGGTCAATTTTAGTGGAGACATGGTAGGAGCCTAGTAGCTGCTATGCACCAGATGCCAGGCTTACTTGCCATTTTACATTCCTCATCTCATTTAATCCCCACAACAACTCCTGTGAGGTAGGCACTATTATCCCCCCTTCACTTTACAGATGAGGAAATGAGGCTCAGAGACGTTAAGTGACTTACTTCAGAACACACAGCAAAGGACAGAGACTAGATCTGAATTCAGGTCTGTCTGATCCCATACCCCACACTTGTAATTGCTTCCCTAAGCAGTGACTTTATAGGCTCTACACAATCCAAATTGCTCTTGAAGCCCTGACAAGCTAGGAATGCCCTAGAGAGAAAATAAGCATGCCTCCCCATTTTACAATTGGATTGCCGGCCTGACATGTTGGTAGAATCAGGTGGACACTTTGTTGCTGTGAGCAGAAGGGTAAAGCTTCTGGTAATGGTGCCATGGTGGGGGTCCTGGACACCCAGGGGAAAGTGGGAGGGCATTGCCAGCTGGGAAAGTTGGCAGGAGTGCTTCATGGGGGTATTACCCACTTTATAGCCTCAGATCCCTTTCTTGGGTTCTGGGATATCTGACAAGTACTACACAGGTTCTCAGGTCTATACTCTAATGATATTAATGAGGGCAGGGGAGCCTAGTGAAAATTTAATAGACAAGTATAAAAAGTTTCACAGACTCTGTCTGCAGAAGTTCTTTTGAAGGTCTGCACAAAGCTGCAAGGGCTGCTTGGAACTCTCCATCCAAAAAATAATTAGCCTTCCTCGTTTCTGCAGAACGATGCAATGTGTTTATTAAATTCCTAAATTAAAGGGAGAGGATACTGTCCAGTTGGGGGTTTTCCACCATAATTCATCTGAGGCTCCTGGTCAGGGAAATTCGAGCCTAAGGCTGACTCGGCTTCCTGACCACTTCCTGCTCCCAGGCTTCCTCCAACCCTGTGCCTCTAATAAGTTCAGGTTGTTCAGAGTTCAACTCTCATTAACCCTTTGAAGTCTGGGTGGATAAATCACAGTTAAAGTTCCCAAACCACCTAATGTACATCAAAGATTGGCCACGGAAGCAATTGTTCCAGCGTGGAGGCTTCTATTGTAAGGATCAAATGAGATAATGTGTGTGTGTGTGTGTGTGTGTGTGTGAGAAAGCACTTTGTGATCCTTGAAGCACAGTAAATTACTTTTATTATTACTTTTCTCAATAGGGTGGTTTATTTATTTACAAAATGGATGCCTGTCCTCATTAGGGGCCTTTAAACAAACCAAATTGGTACTTGGTGATTCTGGAAAAGTACTAACCTTTCCTTGTACTTCCTCCTGTGTTCCTCAACCTGATTGACCCTTGATTAAGAACTTTCTGATAGGCCTGTTGCCTTGTGCACCTGGAGCCAGTATAATTTGCTTATTGTTTCTCTTCAACAAAGAATGTGAAAGGGACAAGATGCAGGAGCATTGCCAGCAATGGTGGACTTGGGTTTGTCCATGCTCTGCCTGGGATAGGAGTTCTTTTTTTTTTGAGGGCAGTGTCACTGGCCCTCATATGTGGGACCCGAACCGGGGCCATTGGCTTCCCAAGCCAGCGCTTAACCACCACGCCACTTGGCCGGCCCTGGGATGGGAGTTCTTAAGGAGCAGGATCGTGTGATGAGTGGCTGAGGGGCCTTCCTGCGTTATAGGATGGATCAGTCACACACAAAGACAATTCAGGTAGGAAATGGAACTAGTGAATGTTTTGAGAAAACCCTCTTCCAAAAATGCCTTAGGTGACTCTCGTACATTACTGCTGGAAAATAAAATTGATATAACCCTTTGGAGGGACATTTGACAATATCACACAAAATCATATATGCATTTACCTTTTGATTCATTAATCCCATTTCTAGGGATTTACCCTCATGATACTCCTCCAATAATATGCAAATGCATATGTATGAGGTTATTCATTATGTTCTTTATAATTGCAAAATATTTGAAACTACCTAAATGTCCATACATAGGAGAGTGATTGAATAGACTTTGGTACAGCCACAGAATGAAGTATTATGCTTCTGTAAAAAAGAATGAAGACACCCCCTATAAACTGATAGGGAGTGATTTCCAGGATACGTTGGTAAGTTAAAAAAAAAAGCAAAGTGCAAAAACGTATCTGCAGTATGCTTCCTTTTGTGTAAGAAGGAAGAAAGGAAGTGAGAAAATACAGATGAGTCTGCTCATTTGTACAAAAAGAAACATAAGAAGAATAAACCAGAAACTAATGGAATTGGTTACCTACAAGAGTGGGTGCGCAGTGCACAGTAGGTTCTCACTAGCCATTTCCTGACAATGACTTCCAGGTGATCTAAAAGCCAGTAGAGTGAATGATAGATTCAGCCTGGGAGTATTAGGAAGTTGCTATTGCTGTCTTGCAAGATGAGTATGTGGTCAGCAGGTTGGCTGACCATATTGGGGAGATTATTCCAAGCAGAGGGAACAGCTATGAGCAAAGATCCAGAAGGGGGAGATAGCCTGGCATGTGAAGTGGCTGGAGCATTGGGTGGGAGGGGACTATTGTAAAAGAATGCTGGATAGGGCAGGCAGGAACCAGAATGTGGCCTTCCTTTTCTGCAATGTTAGGGAGTTTGAATATAATTCTAAGTGAGATGAGAAGCCATTTTGAGCAGAGGAGTGATATGGGCCTTTTTATGCTGCATCAGTCCCTCTTGCTGTAACATGGTGTATGGACTCGAGGGGAACAAATTAGAAGCAGGGAGACAGTTAGGATGCTACTGTAGCCATCCAGGCAAGAGGCTGTGGTGGTTTGGACCAGGAAGGTAGTAGCAGAGGCAGAAAGGAGCGGTCATGTTTTGGATATATTTTGAAGGGACAGCTGTGGGACAAACTGATGGATTAGATGTGGGAGAAGGTGAAGAAGAAAGAGGAATCTGGAATAATTTCCAGATTTCTGGCTTAAATGATTAGGTGTCCGATGGAAGCATTCAACAAGATGGGGAACACAGTAGAAAGAGCACAATTGATGGGGAAAGATGATGAGTCGGCTTGGATATGCGAAGTGTGAAGTGTCAATGTGACACTCCACAGCTAGATGCATAGGTCTGGGGCTCAAGAAAGAGGTCCAGGCTGGCATCATAGATGTGGGGCCACATAGATGGAGGTTGAAAAGATGAGGCCAGGATGTGAGGGTGTATTATTACCATGAGAAGAGAAGAGATCTTGGGACAGACCTGGGGAACACTAACATGAAAGAGGGGTAGAAGGTGAAGACTCTGTGAAGGTGCCTAAAAAGCAGTTGTACTAGAAATATGAGGAGGACTAGGAGAGAAGAGGGCCAGAGAGGTCCATGGGGAAACAGTTTCAGGGGGAAGGTGCTCAGCCCAGGGCTGCAGGGGTACCCCTAAACTAGGAACTGCATAGTGTCCATTGGGTCTGGCTTCACTTCTGATCTTTGAGCAGATGGGGGGATCAGTGATGCCAAACTGCAGAGACTGCTGAATGTGGGAGAAGTGAGGAAGTGCAGTCAGTGAGGCAGGCTCTTCCTCAAAGACCTTTGACTGTAAAGGGACAGAGTGAGGTGGGATGACAGCTGGGAGCGGGGAAGGTGAAGGGTTGGAGGAGAGCCATTATTATAAGGATGATCCAAGCAAGCCTGTTGTAGTTGTAGAGAAAGTCAGAAGACATGCAAGGCTGAAAACCCAGGAAAAAAAAGGAATTAGCCGGTAGAGTCAGGTTGGCATGGAAAGGCCCGGGAGAGGGGATAGGGTCGAGTAGGAAAAAGGCAAACCTGTCTCTGAAGGGTAAATTCTCATGAAATTATTTTCAATTTGAGGGAAGCAGTGGAGATCAAATTATCCATGCATGAGTTGGGGCTCTTTGTAAACTTGGAGGGTGCAGGCGTAATCATGTGTTAATTCAAATAGAGCCCTGGGCCTTGGTCCTAGGCATCTGGAGAGGACACTGCTGACAGAGATGCTGGTTGCCTGCTGCCAACTGCAAACAATACACATTTCAGACATGTTTGTACAGACTCAAACTCAGTTTAATGTACACACGGAAGCCTATGGTATTAATCAAGGTAAAAAATCTCCCTTAAAACAAATTATGAGACTTCACAATGAATAAATAGTACCTAATTCATGGTTTTGCCAATTGTTTTTTCACGCTCTGGACTTTGTCCAGGAGGTGGAGGGCTGAGAACAGGGTAGGGAGAAAGGCCCCAGCCTCCTTTCCTGGTTCTCACCTCTGAGGCCACTGAAGGTTCAGAAGAATGAGGGCAGAAATGAGGCCTGGGTGTGACAGCAGGCTGATGTGTTATGAAGTAGAGAGGCCCACTGCTCAGAGTTTGTGCTCCAAGGACGAAGGACTTAGGGCTAATATGTTCTGTCCCTTTGCAGACAATGGAACCTGTAAGCTGTTTCAGAAAAGCTCATGCAAGTCATTGTCTAACTGCAAAACAACATGCTGACCCTCTCTACATGGCGTGATATATACTGGACAGAGAAGCAAAACATTAGGTTTGGGTCCAGGCTCTGCTGCAAGCTTCCAGTGTGACTTGAGGCAAGTACCTTCTGCTCTTTGGGTCTCAGCTGCTCCATCTGCCAAAAGAAGAAGACTGGACAGATGATCTCTAAGGGACCTGCCCGCCCCCCTCCCCCATTTTATGTTTTTCTTTTTTTTTTAGTTTTTTTTTTATAGTTAATAGACTTTATTTTTTAGAGCAGTTTTAGGTCCACAGCAAAATTGAGTGAAAAGTACAGAGAGTTCCCATGTACTCCCTGCCCCACACATGCATAACCTCCTCCTGCACCAGAGGGGTACGTACATTTGTTATAATCGGTGAATCGATATTGACACCTCACTATCACCCAATGTCCTTAGTGGTGGTGTACATTCTGTGGGTTTGGACAAATATACACTGACATGTATCCACCATTCTAGTATAATACAAAATAGTTTCACTGCCCTAAAAATCCTCTCTACTCCACTGATTCATCCCTCCTTCCCCTCAACCCCAAGCAACCACTAATCTTATTACTGTCTCCATAGCTTTGCCTTTTCCAGGATGTCGTATAATTAGGATAACACAGTAAGCAGGCTTTACATATTGGCTTCTTTCACTTAGTAATATACATGTAACTTTCCTCCATATCTTTTTGTGGCTTGATCATTTCCTTTTAGTGGTGAATAACACTCCACTGGATGCTCCATGGTTTATTTATGCATTCACCTGAAGGACATCTTTGTTGCTTCCAAGTTTCTGCAATTATGAATAAAGTTGCTATAAATATCCATGTTCAGATTTTTATGATCGGCATAAGTTTTCAAATCATTTGGGTAAATACCAAGGAGCATAATTGCTGGATTGCATGGTTAAGCGTATGTTTAGTTTTATAAGAAACTGCCAAACTATCTTCCAAAGTGGCTGTGCCATTTTGCATTCACTCCAGCAGTGAACGAGAGTTCCTTTGCTCCATATCTTCTCTCGCATTTGGTGTTATCAGTTTGGGATTTTGGCCGTTCTAAGTGTAGAGTGGTATCTTGTTTTTTAAATTTGCATTTTCCTAATGACATATGATGTTGAACATCTTTTTTGTATGGTTACTTGCCATCTGCGTGGTATTTATTCATGTGAAGTGTCTGTTCAGGTCTTTCATCCATTTTTTAAATTGGGTTGTTCATTTTCTTATTGTTAAGTTTTAAGAGTTTTTTATATGTTTTAAGTAACAGTTCTTGATCAGATGTGTCTTTTGCAAATACTTTATCTCAGTCTGTGGCTTGTCTTCTTATTATCTTCACAGCATCTTTCACAGAGCAGAAGGTTTTAATTTTAATGAAGTCCAGCTTATCGATTACTTTTCATGGATTATGCCTTTGGTGTTGTATCTGAAACATCATTGCCATTTCCCAGGTCATCTTGGTTTTCTCCTGCCTTCTAGAACTCAATATTTTCATAGTTTTAGATTTTAGGTCTATGATCCATTTTGAGTTGATTTTTGTGAAGAGTGTATGGCCTGGGTCTAGATTCATTTTCTTTTGCATGTGGATGTCCAGTTTTTCCAATACCATTTGTTGAAAAGACTATCTTTGCTCCATTGTATTGCCTTTGTTCCTTTGTCAAAGATTTGTTGAGTATACTTATTTGGGACTCTCTATTCTGTTCCATTGATCTCTTTGTGTATTCTTTCACCAACACCACACTGTTTTGATTACTGTAGCTTTGTAGTAAGTATGAAAGTCGAGTAATGTCAGACCTCTGACCTTTTTTTTCACCTGTATAATTTTTATTCTTTTCAATTTGTTAAGGTGTGTATTGTGGCCTAGAATGTGGTGGTCTATGTTGGTGAATGTTCCATGTGAGGTTAAGAAGAATGTGTGCTCTGCTGTTGTTGGATGAAATAGTCTATGGATGTCAATTATATCCAGTGGATTGATGGTGGTGTTGAGTTCAACTATGTCTTTACTGATTTTCTGACTGCTGAATCTGTTAATTTCTGATAGAGAGAGGTGTTAAAGTCTCCAGCTTTAATAGTGGATTCATCTATTTCTTCTTGCAGTTCTTTCAGTTTTTGTCTCATGCATTTTGCCACTATTTTGTTGGGTGTATATGCATTAAGGTTTGTTATGCCTTTTTGGCGAACTGATCCCTTTATCACTATGTAACTCCTGTCTTTACCCCTAGTAGCTTCACTTGCTCTGAAGTCTACCTCATCTGAAATTAGTATACTGTATTTAGCCGTGTATAATGTGCTCCTGTGGATAATGTGCACCCATGTTTTTGGCCCAGACTTTCAGGGGGAAAAAAAATCTTTTGTTTTAATTTTTTAATTCAAATGTTTATTTGTTTATTTACATTTAGGTACTATTTTTGTATTATAAAGGAATTTTAGCATTCATTTTTTAACAAGAGATTTTATGCAACAATTGCAAAACATTAGAACAGATACAAGGTACAAGAAATATATGAACCGGTAACAAATTTATGACATTTACACATCATAGAAGGTCAAGTACTCTTCGTGGTTGCAAGTTCGTGGTTCCACGAAACTGATTATTGTATTCCAGGGTGTTATTTTGCATATGGATATCATTATTGAATTCTAGAGTTACACGTTTAACTCATAAGAAGAAATAAAAGAAGTAAAAGCATTTATATAGGGCTTGTCGAGTGGTTCAGTTGGATAAGAGCTCGAGCTCTGAGCAACAGGGTCCCTGGTTCGATTCCCACATGGACCAGTAAGCTGCGCCCGAGCTGAGCTGGCACTGAGCTGCCAACAGATGGCAGGATGGCTCAGCTGATGAGAGCATGTGCTCGTAACAACAAGGTTTCCTGTTCGACTCCTGCATGGGATGGTGGGCTACGCCCACCCGCAACTAAGATTGAATATGGCACCTTGAGCTGAGTGACCACAAGCTGCAAACTGGCGGACAGATGGCGACTGGACTTGGAGCTGAACTAGCTGTGCCCTCCACAAATAAGACTGAAGGACAACAACTTGGCTGTTCCCCTTCCCCAATCCCCCAACACTGTTCCCCTTCCCCAATTCCCCAATAAAAGCTTTAAAAAAAAGTAAAGGCATTTATGTAGATACAGAATTAGTATTACCCATGTGTATTGCGCATTCTTATTTTTCCTTCACAAATTTGGGCAAAAGAAAAAGTACACATTATACCTGGCAAAATACGGTACCTACTTCCACATTCTGTTAATTAGTGTTTGCATGGTATCTCTCTCTCTATCCCTTTACTTTGGAAATAATCTTTTTTAGCTGAGCCATCCTGCCACCAGTTGGCAGCTTAGCGGCAGCTCAGCTCGGGCTGGGCATCGAACTGCTGTTGCTCAGAGTTCAGCTCGCACTCTTGAGCGAGCTCTTAACCAACTGAGCCACTCGGCCGGCCCTCTATCCTTTCACTTTTCATCTGTACGTGTCTTTATATTTAAAGTGAATTTCTTGTAGACAACATGTAGTTGGGCCTTGTTTTTTTGATCCACTCTGACAATCTCTGTCTTTTAATTAGTGTATTTAAGCTGTTGATGTTTCAAGTGATTATTGATTTAGTTGGATTAATGTCTAGCATATTTGTTACTGTTTTCTATTTCTTGCTCTTGTTCTTATTTTTGTTTTCCACAATTTTTCTGCTTTTTGTGGTTTTGAGCATTACATATGATTAATTTTCTCTCCTGTCTTAGTATATCAATTATACCTCTTTCCCCTGCCTTTTTTAGTGGTTGACCTAGAGTTTGCAAATATGTATATTTACAAGTAATCCAAGTATCATTGCTATTTTTCATTTCACTTATACATAAGCAAACATAATCAAATGCATTATTGCTATTATTTTGAACAAACTATTATCTGTTAATCAATTAAGAATATGAAAAATAAAAGTTTTTATTGTACCTTAATATATTAATTCTCTGATGTTCTTTTCTTCATGTAGATCTTAGTTTCTGATGTAAATCATTTTCCTTGTTACTGAAGAACTTTTTTAACATTTTTTTTTAACAATTTTTACAAGTTAGGTTTACTGGCAGCAAATTTCCTCAATTTTTGTTTGTCTGAGAAAGTCTTTATTTCTCCTTCACTTTTTATTTTATTTTATTTATTTGTTTTTAATTGGGGAATTAGGGGAGGGGAACAGTGTTGGGGAATTGGGGAAGGGGACCAGCCAATTTGATGCTCTTCTGTCTTAGTATTGGAGGGCGCCAGTCACCATCTGGCTGCTCGTGGCCTCTAAGCTAAAGGTGCTGTGTTCAATCTTAGTTGTGGGTGGGTGTAGCCCACCATCGAACAGGCAGTCTTGTTGTTAGGAGCACGTGCTCTCACCAGCTGAGCCATCCTGCCACCTTTTGGCAGCTCAGTGGCAGCTCAGCTCGGGTGCAGCATCACTGGCCCATGTGGGAATTGAACCGGCAGCCCGTTGCTCATAGCTCGTGCTCTTAAGCTAACTCTTTTTTTTTTTAAGATTTTTTTATTGGGGAATTTGGGGAGGGGAACAGCACTGGGGAATCGGGGAAGGGAAACAGACAAGCTGCCGTCTTTTTGTTCTTCAATCTAGTTGCGGAGGACGTTGCTTCACTGGCCCATGCTGGTGTCATCATTGTGCTCTTCCTGATGAGGCAGATTGGTTGCCGGCCTCTGGATGGTCGCTCACTGCGGCTATTGGCAGCTCACGCTGGCTGCCGGCCACTCACTGTAGCCTATGGCAGCCCACTGCAGCAGGGGCTGCAGCCTACACCATCGCCGGGGCTCGCACAGCCCAGCTCCAGGTGGAGCTGTTGTTAGCTGTAGAGGGCAGTGTCACTGGCCCTCATATGTGGGACCCGAATCGGGGCCGCTGGCATCCCCAAACCAGCTCTTAACCAATGTACCACTCAGCCGGCCCTCTTTTATAATTTTTTTTGTTGAAAGGGGACTATGATGGACTGGGTAAAAGGAACTGCAGCAAATAGGCCTTTAGTAATGTGGTGGTGAGGCCTGGGAGGGGAAACACATTCTATAATCCTATGATTAAAACTCAATCTTTTGCAATGCTGTGCTCGAACTATGAACACCACCAGTGTTGCTCAGTTTTTCCCCCTGTAGGTGTGGTTAGAGTAGGCTGGAGATGAGTATTTCCTTTCCCCCACATGGAAGGCTAGGGCCTGCTCAAGTCAGATATTTCCTTCCCCCAGGTCCATTAGGCTCTGCCAAAACCCCAGAAGGTTAGGTGCTGGCAAATCAGGTTCTCCAGAGGGCAGGACTTTTTAAAAAGAATAGAATGTTCTGGTGTATTTCAAAATAATTACTTTTCATCTTCCCCTGCCAGAAGCACAACGAGGTTTTCTTTCCAATATTTACTGTGAAGACCTGGTTGAGCTCCTGGAGATCATATTCACAAAAGCTTTGTGGCCTTCCTCTGACTGGGTGCCTTGGAGTTTTTAAATCTCAGGTTTGTCCACACTGAGCCACCAGAAATTCTTCAATGACAATTCAGGTTTTCCTACCCCGGTATGAGTTCCCACAGAGGTTTCTTCTGCTGCTGGGTTTCTGCTCTAAGTTGTGATTCTTTGTATCTCCTTGTTGGTCTCTCAAATTTGGAGGGTAGCATTTTGCCCTGTGACTTCACTTCTATTATGGATCTAAGCTTTTTAATTGTTGATCAATGGAGTGGAGACTTCTAAGCTCCTCACATGCCAAACTGGAAACCAGAAGTCTCTATGTTTTTTTCTGTAGATTTATTTATGTCTTGGCTCCCTGATTATCCTGTCCTCTCTGTGAGAACAGGAACTATGTCTGCCTTATTTGTTTTATGAGTATATCCTCAGTGCCTAGTACTGTGCCTTGCACATGGTGGGTGCTCAACACTCAATGTATATTTAATGAAAAAATGGAGGGACTGGGAGTCAGGAGACTTAGACTGTGTGATCTTGGGCAAGTCCCTTCCTCTTTTCCAGCCCCCTCTTCTTCACTATCTGATGTGGTTCTTGTTTGGTTATTTATTGTCTGTCTTGTTCTGCTAGAATGAGATCAGGAATCTTGTCAGAGAGCCTGGCACAAAGTATATTCTCTACTAATACTTGTTGAATGAAGGAACGGATGACTGAATGACTGAATCTACAAAAGGAGGAGGTTTATCTTGGTAATTTGATGGCAGAGATTTCTGGGAACTTTCCCTTTCCCATACCCTGATAGGGTGCCTGTCTGGGCTAGTTTTATGTACATCTAAGCGAGCTTAATGCCTCTCTAGGAGAGGAACGCAAATAGGTCATGTGGGTTAAGATGATCAGATGCGTATGGAAAAACAACTTGCCGAACTTTGGAACTCAGCAGCTTCCCTTCGTGTCAGCCAGAACACGGGCTGTGCTCCAACAACTGTGTCGGACAACAATTGGAAGCTTGATGTTGAGCCCTTCGAAATCACATAGACTTAGGTCATGTGACCCAATTTCTTGGTTTTGCCAAGAAGTGGGTGTGCAACTGGGAGAAGAGAATGCAGTTATTTACTAGTTTCTTCCTAAGGGCAAAAAACAGAATGTTCAGCATTCGTGGGAGGGGCAGGAGTTGTGTTCTGCCTGAGGAATTTTTGCTCACTGGATGGGCAGGGTTAGGTGACAAACTTCCATAGCTCAGCCTGGCACTAGAATTGGCCCTGTCCAGAGGCAGGGGAACTGGGTGTTACTGGGACATTTTTACCCAAAAATCTTTTGGCTCTGCAGAAAGGTACATTCTCATAGAAAATAACCCCCTCAGGTTAACATCTTCTCAATGCAGCCTGCCCGTCTTGAGTGTAAGGTGGAAGGGTGGATGACAGTGGTAACTGGTGGGATAAGGCCGGACTTGGTTGACATGCAAGGCCTCTTGCAGCCCCAAGACATGAAGATTCTGTGCTGATGTCTTTTTTTTTTTTTGAGGGCAGTGTCACTGGCCCTCATATGTGGGTCCCGAACCGGGGCCGCTGGCTTCCCAAGCCAGCGCTTAACCACCACGCCACTCGGCCGGCCCAGTGCTGATGTCTTTTAAGATGGTCTTCTCTAGAATTTTGACTAGATATTGGAGCCCCAGATTTTGACTTGGGGCTGCCTATTTTAGGGATCACTTTCCCTTTTGCCTCTATAAAAACATTTAAGAGGATAGTCTGGACATCTAATTTTGGGAATCTTTCTGTTGAGAGGCTTCTTGGTTACCTCCTAAGAAACCCTTGGCTGGGCAATTGTGGAAAAACAGTTCCACAACAGTAGAGACACCCCCTCCCTGCAAGGGTCTATCTACCCTGCTTGCTCTGTTTCCAGAGCATGTGGTCACACCTGCCAGCCAGCTTTAGCCCGTTGGAGTAAGCAGTGGTCATAGACCACATTTATACTGACTTTTACTATGCTCTCTTCCTCTTTTCTTCTTCTTCTCATCTCTCAATATATCCAAACACCTGAAGAAGAAACTGCTGATTGCTTACTCTAACATCCATTCTTCTCTTCCTTAAAAACAGAAACTTTAATCTGTTTGGGGATGGCAATATACCCAGTTAAAGAAAGCCTCCCTTAGGAGGAGTGACCAGACTAAGTTCTAGCCAATGAGATGTAAGCAGAAGTGTTGTGCAGTGTTTCCGGGAAGCTTCCTCAAAAAGAAGAAGTGATTTTTCTGCCCCTTCCTCCTTTCTGCTGCCTGGATTGTGGATACAATGGCTGGAGTTTAAGCAACCATCATGGACAATGAGGCAACATGCTAAATATGGTGGAGCAGCAACTTGGAAGAAGTTTGCGTGTCTGGTGACTTTATAGCGTCACCCTGTCAACCATATACTGCCTACCTTGATTGGCATTTACCTAGGAAAGAAGCATGGGCATGCCTGTAGGCTGTATGTACTTTCCAGTCACAGTAAACCCCATGAGAACCTGTGCCACATCTTTCAGATTTGCCACAGTATCCTCAGTGCCAAGCCTGGTGCCTGACACGTAGGACAGGCTCAATTAAAAATTGTTGAAAGAATAAACAGTTTGTTGCTTTCATAACTAACATAATTAACAGGCCAGTTGACTTGTGTGATTTGAAAGACTGGGAAAGCTCTCCCCTCATCCCATCCACAAAATTTCTTCCCCAACTCACTATCACCTGCCACAACACCTAAAACTTGCATGAATTTATTTCCCGATCGGCCTGTGACAGGTACTGTGTTCAGCTCTGAGGATATAGTGGTGAACAGAACAGGTAGAGGGCCTGCTCTCTGGGAGTTTCTGATGCAGTGAGGCAGAAAGAATAAACAAAAATATGTGAACTGGTCTTTATAATATGGGATAACTGCGAGGAGAGAAACAACAATAAAGTGCAAGGGGGAAATTTCTTTAGACCAGGGTGTGGGTGAAAGCCTCTCAGAGGAAGGGAGTCAGCTGACAGATGGGAACAAACAGCCATGAAAATGGTGGGAGCATTCTGGACTGAGGGAATAACATGCACAAAGGCTCTGAGATGTGTTTAAGGAATGAAAGAAGGTCAGTGGGGCTGGAGGTAGGTAAGGGTTGGGGTGTGACGTGCAAAAATCCTGGAGAGGTCATCAGAGGCCAGATCACCTAGGCATCTGTAGGCTGTAGGAAGGAATTTGGACCTTATTCTACGTGCAGTGATAAGCCTTTGATAAGTTAAAGCATGGGAACACCAGGATCTGATTTTGCATTAAGATGGTCACTCTGGCTGCTGTGTAGAATTGGACAAGGACCAGTGTGCAAGCAGGGAGACCAAGGTGTGAGTTTTTGTCTCCATGTGAGAGAGGAGGGTAGCTTAGACCAGTTGGCGGCAATGGGGCTAGAAAGACGGAACTCGAGGTGTGTCTTGGACATCGAGTGGACCACACTGGGCAATGGATTGGCTGTGGGAGCCAAGGGGGAGGGAGGAATCAAGGCTTCTGATGTGAACAGCTGTGTTGATGATGGTGCCTTCCACTGAGTTGAGATACTTTGAGGGAGGTGGGAGTCAAGACTTTGCTTTTGATCATGTACATATTGATATACTTGTGAAACGTGCAAATGGAGCTGTTGCACAGACAGTTGAATATTTGAGTCCAGAGCTCAGGGGAATGCTTAGGACTGGAAATACCAATTTAAGAGTTATTAGCAAGGCGATGTTGCTGAAGGCCTTGGAATAGATGGAACCCACCAGAGAGAAAGAGTGTAGAGAGGGATAGAGTTGGTCCAGGGGCACTCCAGCAGCTAAAGGAGAAGCCTGCAAAGGTAACTGAAAATTAGGATTATTTGTATACTACTCACCATCCCCAACAGAATGTTTTAGAGTTTGAGGAGGCTAATCAATAGCACCTGTTGTCTTCTGCCTGAAATCAGAATCAATCAGAGAGATGTACACATGAGTCAAGCAGGAGATAGGAATATCACCTTTATTAATCACAGAACTGCTCGGAGAAAGAGGATCCTAGTTGCATCTAAGCAGGCCTACTAATACAGCAGCTTAATAGGAGTAGCTCTCTCCTTATGGAAACATGGCATGAGCTCCAGGAGCATGGAGCCCCTGTCTGACCTGGTTCCTGCCTAGCAGAGTGCCTGGCACACTGCAGGTGCCAATGTTTGTTGGATGAGTGTATCTGGATGTCAAGAATGAGACAGCCTTCACAGATCATCCAGGAATTCACTAGGGAGCTTAAAAATGCCTATGCCTGGGTTATAATCCCAGACCAATTTTTCAACATTCCTGGGGAGGGGCTTCAGGCATCAGTACTGCATTAAATTATCTCCAGGTGATTCCAACACACAACCAAGGATAAAAACTGCTCTTGTTTTATAGATGGGGACACTGAGGCCTAGAGAAAGAGGGTCATCTGTAACACTAGAGGGCTCGTCCTGTCCCTGTTGCTGGCTGCGTGAGTGGCTAGGACAAGCCTGTTTCTCTCTCTAGGCTTTAGAGAGGAGGTTGGGAAAGTTAATTTCAAGAGGCCCATTCTACCCTAATGGCATATTACTCTGTTCTTGGATCCTGAGTGTGACTTAACTCACTGGAATACCATTTGTGCCTCAAGCTGCTTCTGCATGATGGTTAGGTTAGGTTTGCACTTGAACGACTGAGTTGTGTATTGCAATGTTCAATAAAGCAGAGATGCGTGGGACAGTTCAACACCCACGGAGCAGTCTGTGGAGGAGAATTTGTCCTGTTTTCTCTTGGGTCGTGGCAACAAACAGTTCACTAATGGAACAGTAGCAGAACAGCAGAGGAGCCAGCTGAGGATAGTCCAGTGGGCTGGGGCCATCTTTTCTGCTCATATTCCTCCTCTTCTAGTTCTTGTCTTCCCCCGCCCACCCCCTCTGAGTCAGCTCTTTTACATTCCTTTCCTTCCCTCTCCATTTATCTGCATCAGTCTCAAGTCTTTCAAAGGCGAGTCTGTTCCCTCTGCAACCAGAAGTGGTTCATGACATGATAGAGGCTGGGAAACAAGGCTGTAGGTGAACCTTCCTCTGCAAAATTACACAAGGTGTTGTGGTGCTCAGCCATGTGTTGGTCTTTAAAAGTGGCTGTTTCTTCAGCAACTTGATAAGAACTCAATATGAGGATACATAGAATCGGGGCTGGAAGGGAAACTGTGGGCTCCAGCAAAGAGGCAATGAGTACAAGTCTCACAGCTACAGGGCTCTTTCAGGCCTGGGTACGTACTAAGCACCTGGCTTAGAAATGATCCTAGGTAACCACTTTATTTTGCAAATTGGAAAACTGAGGCCTGGAGACACCAATGTTCTCAAGGTCACATAGCTTGTTAGCCAAAGACAAGGACTATACCCCAGGACTCATGAATCCTATTCCTCAGCTGCCTCAGCCTTTCTCCAAGTGACCTTTAGGGACTAGTTTAATTTTATACCCTTGTGGGGCTTGTGGTAAGGACTAGGAAGAGGAAATGCCAAAAAGACCAGACAAAAGGATAAAAATGGAGAGGAGGTCATAATGCTCAGATAGGATTTTCCTATGTCTGTCTCTGACACCTCAGCAGCTGGCTTTTCCTCCTCCCTCATATGGCCTCACTGTGGGAGGCCTCCAAAGGGCCTGCTGCTCGGCCTCCTCTACATCCACTTCCTGGGACACATGTCTTCTCACGTCACTTCACTCCCGTGACACGCAGACACTCCAGCATTTGGTGCTCTAGCCCTGGACTTCACATTTCTTTCCGCAGCTGGTTCGGAGATAAATATGTAAATATGCTTATGGAAATATGCTTAGTTCAGATGGAAATCAAAATTGGAATTCATCTTTTTCTCTGAAAGTCTGCAGTCTTTTCCTACATCCTGTTCCTTCAGTCCTGTATTCTCCCAATCCTCCAGACTCAAACTTTCAGGGCACTAGAGGCTGGGGTGCTGGAGAGGAGGGGGCGGAATGGGGAGTTGATGTTTCATGAGGGCAGAGTTTCAGTTTGGGAAGATGATGAAGTTCTGGAGATGGATGGTGGTGATGGTTGCACAACACTGTGAATGTACTCGATGCCGCTGGACTGTACACCTAAAAATGGTTAAGATGATACATTATTTTACCACAACTTGAAAAACACAAAAAAAGAACTTTCAAGTCATCCTCGACTCATGGATACTTTGCTTTCTCCTCCCAGCTCTCTTTGTTACCAGGTCATGCTGATGTTTCACTTAGTGGAGGTTCCTCAAACTGTCATATCCCCAGCATCACCAGGGAAGCTTGTTAGAGTTATCAGTTTCCAAGTGCTACTCCCCTCTAGTCTGGGAGTGGGGCCTGGAATCTGCATTTCTAAAAACTTCCCAACAAACCTGGTACGGACTGACACAGACCACACTTGTAGAAATACTGCCTTTCGGTGTCCTTTTGGCTTTGTCCCTTTGTTTCCTTTCCACGAACCCTCCTCCTGTCCCGGCTGGCTCCCATCACCTCACACCTGGGTTACAGCAACAGCTGGCCTGCCTTCAGCTAGCCTTTCTCTGCTCCATCCTCTACAGCTGCCAGGACCCATCTTCTGCAAATATCTTTGGCATCACATCATTTCCCAGCCCAGAAGCCTACTGTGGCTCCCTCAGGCCTATTAGATCCTATCTCAATTCATTTGGCTGGGAGCCAGCCAAGTCAGCCTTCTATTCTCCCTCTTTCCTTCTTCCTTGTTTACGTCCATCCCTCCAGGCTCATTGGCCATTTTAAACCTTATGTTAGCCCCTCTGCTAGTTTGGGGTGGTCTCCTTTCCATCTGCCCCTCCCCACCCGAGGAACACTTCTGGTTACCCAGGGGAATCATGAAAACTGTTGAGATTCTCCATTCTTTTTCTGAATGCATTGTCTCCCCTCCCCTGAATCCCAGCTCTTTCATTCACTAGCTGCATGACTTTGGGCAAGTTGCTTCACTTCTCTGTGCCTTAGTCTTCTCATTTTCTCATCTGTAAAATGGGGATCTTAATGGCACATCCTCATAGGTTTGTGGAGAGGATGAAAAGAGTCAATAGATGTAAAAGGGCTTAGAACCGTGTCCGACACCAAGTGCTACGTAAGTGTTAGCTATTATTATTAATTGTTGTTGTTGTGGCCCCTTCTAGCCAGCTCCTCCCTGGAAACCACTTCTGTTTGGAATAGCTAACTGCTGGAGTTCTCTGTCAAACCTTGCCTGATATAGGGGAGGTGGTAGAGTATTAAGTATTTTCGTTCCAATGAGCTTCTCTGCATGAGACAACCTGAAGAACTGGGCTGTCCACAAAGTTCTAATTATGTCCATTAATTCCTAACCAACAAGAGGAGATTTGAAAGCAAGATTTTTCCAGGATAAGTAGGATGATGTTGGCACAATTGCAAAACACCCTAAGGGACAGTGGGTTGTGCACCTTCTTTCCTATGGTCTTTCTAGAGTCCTCCCTACACCCCAAGTTCCAGTGGCCCTGCTTCCTCACCTGCTCACTCTCTGGGTTCCTTCGAGAGCCCAACAAGGAGTACCTTCCTGGTGACAGTACCCAGCCTGAGAGCCTTGCACCTTGCGCCCCAGAAGTCCTTATCTGTGAATCATCTACCGCCCACATTTCTGTTCTTTTCAAACCCACCTGTGTGTTTTTGTGGTAAACAGAATACATTCCTTTAAAAGCTCCCACTGACTTCACAGTCAGTTTGTCATTATGTGCTCTCTGGCAGTGAATTCTAAAAGTTCAGCTACTATCGGGTTAGGGGAGGTCTGACAAATTTTTTTTTAGATTTAAAGTGAACCCTTGTGGTCACACGGGCTGGGAACCACTGCCCCATGGGATATGTGGGCACTGTGGGAGTAGGACTGAGCTCTCTGGCTCTTAGTTTTCTTGTCTATCAAATGGAGGTAAACCCTAACTGCCTCTTTTTCTAAGGGCAGGAAACAGAATGTTCTGTATTCATGAGGAGAGGCACGGAGGGGCGCCCTTGTGATGCTTGTCAACATGTGGGGAGAGCTGCTGTGAGGATCAGATGAGATAATAAATAGGCGGGGACAGGGAGAGGGAGCATTATTGCTGCTGTTTCTCTTTTTCTTTTCCTTATTCCAGGTCCAGCTGGACCAGCTGAGTCCAGAACCCTAAAACCCGCGAAGATCTTTCCAGGAGCAATGTGTTCTTCTGCCTTTCCCCACCCCTAGTTGTTTTTCTGTGGGATGACAACAAAGAACTGTTCTTTTTTGTGACTAACAAACAGCCACAAAAGTTCCTCTTATCTAGTCTAGCAACCGCTGTGGCCTCCGAAGTGGCAGTGTTTGTCTCTGTTTAGTCGTGGTTGCCTAGGAAACAAAATTGTTCTCTCTTTCCCACTGTGTGACTGTGGGCAAGTTTTTTCCCCTTTCTTGTAGGGAAGGGCTGGATCACCAGAGAGGGCTGTGTGTTTTGCTGGGCCATATTCTGAGTTTCCTTTTTTCATCTGTTAGCTCCTACAGAGGAACTAAAGAGCCAAAAATTCCCTCAGCTCATCTTGAAAGGGGGAGGGCTTGGGAGTAAGTGGGGACTGAGGAGAGCCGGTCCATGTAGCTGTGAAATCTGTACCCCATGACTAAATTGGCAGGTGTAGACAATGAACTTGGCATCATGAGTAGGGAGGTTAGCAGTGGGTAGGGAAATTGGGATTTGAGAGGCTACTAAGCAGGGGTTTGTAACATTCTAAAGGAGAGTTTTGATTAGAAAAGAACAGACCAACCTGTCTGAGCTTTACAGTAAAGGAAGCATGACATTTTAGATATATTTAGGCCATCATTGGCACAAAGGAGAGTGCCAAGACCCGGTGGTATCTGAGGTTTGTGAGTCAGGAAAGTCAAGGTGTTCTTTTCAGTTTCAAGTGGCAAAAGAATAGGTACATATGTATACTATGGGAGGCTGAGATTGAATAGGTCACTCATATAGGTGTGATAGTCTCCACTGGGAACACGGTGGCCCTAGAACATAGCTCAGGGTCCAGGGTAGCTCCAGTTAGCGTATGGTAGACACCGAATGCTCATCGACAGCCAGTCAGAGAAACGGCAGGAGTCTGGCTGCCAGACACAGGGCTGGGAAAGGGTGATGGGTGAGGATGAAACCCAAAGAGAGGCGGAGAAAGGAAGCTGAAGTCAGGATCCTTAGACCTGGTCCTGCCCTACTGGGTTTTGTGAGTGAACTTCCAGCAGTGACAAGTGGAAGAGCAGGAACTGAGAGTAACTTTCCTTGGGGTAGAGGGATGGCATTTTGGCCACCACATACATTTTGCGTTCTTTTCTCACTAAGGCCCTCTTAGATCCTTTGCCAAGGTTAAGGGTCTCATGTAGATTGGTATTAAGGCCAAATGCACTAAGTGATCCCAATGATGTTTTTCGAAGAGGGAAGAGGCCCACTCGTGTTTACTTGCTTCCCCTCTTCTTTTTTCCTCACATGTATACCCTGCCCTTTTCTTCTGGGGCTGCATGGGGTAGCCTTCCTCCCATGTCATCCCCTCAAGCTGAGGTTGTGTGTTAATCCTCACCTTGCCACTCACTCTAAATATGTCATATGAAAAGAGGGGCAGGACAGAGAAGGATGGATGTAGGTTTGAGTCCAATTTGCCTTAATAGCTGTGTGACTTTGGACAAGTCACTTACTTAAACCGACTGAGTCTGTTTCCTCACTCGTATGATTGGGGTATTGTGGCAGTTACAGAAGATCAGGGAGGTGGCATGAGCCTGCCCCTGAGGGGGTGCTCCCGAGTGGTCAGTGAGTCAGGAAAATAGTGCTGCCAACCACACAACGGGCCCTTACCACCCACTCCATTTATACTCAGTCAGACACCAGGTTTATTTTTAGAAAAAAAAAGAGCAAAGTTTATTGAAACTTCAAGCTACAACTGAAAAATCCAAATCCAAATCCTGGAGACATACATCAGGATAAGGTGTCAGAAAGTGGAAAGTGTTCACTGCCTCAGGACCCCCTAGAGACAAGCTCCCTGAGCAGATCACCCAGGCACCGGCATGTCAAAGCCATTCTCTTGTCCTTCCCTTGTCCATAAAAGGACACCAGGAAGCCAATCGTTCTGTTCATTTGAAAGTTTTCCACAAACGATTTAAAAATAAAGTTTTCAGATGAAAATGTGAAGTCCCAGCCAATCTTCTCTCAACCCCATTCTATGTAGTAAGCACCAGTGAATGGTGGGTTTGGCATTCACAAGAGGACCTCACATGTTTGCAAGGGGGCAGGGGGGGCAAAGGCCGTAGCAGCAAAACATCGGTGCTGCATTGAGAGGCTGCCCCCCTCCCTACCTTTACTCTTGAGTCTTAACCTAACCTAGAGGACAACTGGATCAACTTGGTAAACAAACAAAAAGAATTAGCCTTAAGAGATAAGGGACCAATCAATATTCCCACAGCTGGTTAGGCCCTTCAACACATAGGTGTATGTGTATATGTATACATCACTACACTAAGATATAGATCTAGCCCTATGGGTATATATACGCATGTATGGCTATATAGAAAACCTATGCCATTACTAACCAAACAGAACTTTGTAAGCGGTCATCCCAAAGCCGTAATCCCACACTGGGCTGTGCACAAAGCCATGCATTATACCATATTAACCAACAGAAGGCTGACTTGGCTCAATCTCTCCCATCTGTAGCCCTGCCTTGGCGGGGCAGGGGAGAAGAGAGAGGTTGCCTCTGCTTAAATCACAAGTGGCTTCTTCATAGGAACAGTCGTTGTTAGGTGGAGCTGTTGGAGATGTCCATGGAAATGAAAAGCAGAACCCCGTATGCTTTCTGCAGCAAACTGGCATCACATCTCAAACTACTTTTCTCCTTTGCCAGTCGCAGCTAAGTTGCCCGGGCCCTGGGAGCCCCCAGGGCGCGGTGGCATTAGAGGCTCACTGGCTTGGGGTGACGAGGCCCCATGCAACTCAGCCTTCAAAGACCTGCTCTTGGTCAGGGGTCTGTCACTGAAGTGGACCCAGGTGGCCATGTCCTTGGGACATCTCTTGGCACCAGCTATGCTAGGTGTAAAGTTCTCCACGTGAGATGATGCTTGGGGAGCCAAAAACAAACTGGAAAGAACTAGGTAGAACAAGTTTAGTGGCTCTGCCCACCCTGAGGACAGAGCCACTTACACCGCAGAATCACCAGGGGCTTCAGGTGATTGTGGGGTTTCAGGAGCTGGCTCTTCAGGGCTCAGCCGGGACTGGAACTTCTCCAGCTGCTCTGGGCTCGCCAGGGTCTTCAGGAGGGTGTTCTCACGCTCCAGCTGGGAGTTCTTCTCCACCAGCTCTCGGATCTGCTCCTTCAGGATCTCCACCTCCTCTCTCACAGCGTACATCAGATGGTTCTTCACCAGATCCTGTTACAGTAGAAATCACATCGAAGACATTCATCAGCTGTCATAGCACCTCTGCAGCACTTTCACCCTGCCATTGAGGTGCCTGCACTGTCCCTCGTGCCATGGACCCCCAGCTTTCCCCTCAACATGCTGGCCCTGCAGCCCCAGTCCTCCTGCACCCTTGTCTGCACCACCAAAATCCTTGCTCAGGAGGGCTGCATGATCAGGGCCCCACCTGTGTTCGGAGCCCAGCTTTGAGCTACACAGAGTCTCTCCTGCAAATTGCTTATCACTTCCAAAGCGGGCTGCTTAGGAACCTTTTGGGTGAGACTTCTATTTTGTTTTGTTTTTTTTGAGGGCAGTGTCACTGGCCCTCATATGTGGGACCCGAACCGGGGCTGCTGGCTTCCCAGGCCAGCGCTTAACCACCACGCCACTCGGCCGGTCCAGGGTGAGACTTCTGATGGTTGCTGGTGATTGGCTATGGCCCCATTGCCACATAAGGTCCTGATGCTGGCCCAGATCCCAGGAAGGACCTGCAATGCATCCCATGCCCCCATGCTGTTTGTCTGCTTTACACATCTTCCACGACAATAAAATTGGCCATTTTGGAGTCTCCTTCTCTCCACATGAGGCAGCCCACTGAGTTGTAGCTGTCCTGCAGCCTGGCACGACAAGACACTGGCCATGGGGGGAAGTACTGGATTGCTACATCCTCTCTGTATTTGATGACTGCACTGGGGGCAGGGAACTGTCATTAGGCTCCAGGGCACAATTAAGTGGTTGCTAACTGCTGGATGCCTTAACCCTTGCAGCCATTATGGATGCTGGGTAGAGTATGCCCTCTACCTGGTGAGGAGAAGGAGAACGGGTGGGGTGCTTTGTTTCCTCTTCTCTCCCAACTCCTGACCCCAGCCCAGGCTCTGCAGAAGCACTGCAGTGCGGCTGCATCCAATGAGCTCTGGCCCCTGCCAAATGTGAGATGCAGACAAATGCAAGTGTCTGAGCTCACTGCCCTGAAAGCGGCCCGGGTGGGAGCCAGAGGCTGCTACAACATCCCGGGATGGGCAAGGGAGGACGAAAGGCAGTGCGGGTGGGCTGGGAATGCCCTCAAAGGTGCCACTCTGATGGGGCTCTACTTACAGCCTCCAAGGTGATAGGAAGCAGGCCGTGGGCTTGCTCAGGTTCTTGGCTAAGGGCTTTTACATGCACCCCTTTAGTCCTGCCCTGAATTACATAAGCAGCAGCTAGGTCTGGGGATGGGAATGACGCAGAGATGCCACTCACCATGGCCTGCTCAATCTTGTTGTCTATGGCCACCACACTGGCTCCGGAGGCACTGCCAAGACAAAAAGCAAAGCGACCCGGTTACCCACTCCGTTCCACTCTGAGTACGTGGCAGCTGGGGCCAAAGTCCCCCATCTGCCCCAGCTCTGCTTCTCTCCCGCCTCCGTGGCCCGCAGTTCCGGGCACCTTGTGCCCAGGTCTCTTCCTGGCCCCAGCTGCACCTCTCTATCCCGGCTGGGTCCCCGCTGCCATCGCCCAGAGCTGGGCGTGCAGCAGGGCGCGGGTCCCAGGGCGCAGGGGCCAGCGTGGCCTGCTCAACAGCTCGGACGACAAGCAAACAATGGGGGCGCGCGGCCCAGGGAGGCCCCCGCCACCGGCCCACGGCAGCGCCGGCCCAGAAGTTCCGGAGCAAACCTACCCAGGTCCGAAGCTAGCTAGGAATTCCTTCTCGGCTTGAAAGCTTCAGGCCTGCTCCCCAGCGGCTCCGAGCGCGCGGCCAGCCCCCTGCCCAGCCCTGCCCGCCACCCCTCTACCTCCGGCTGCCTCCGCCTCGGGCTGCAGCTGCTCGTTCTCTCGGCGCAGCGGCCGCAGGGACGCTCCGACCGCGGATCCCAGCGCAGCGGTGACCCCCCCCTCCCTGCGTCCCCTACCCCCGCCCCTTCCCAGGATGCTGCACCGCGGGGAACCGGGACCGGCGGCGCGAGTCTCGCTCTGAGATCCCGCTAGCAGCTCAGCCCCCGCCGGCGCCCGCTCTGGAGCTGCGGCCAGTGGTTACCTGTTATCCAGCTTAACGGAAACCACATCCCCTCCAAGCAGGGAAGAGAAGAAGGAGATGTTGAAATTGTGCAGCTGATAGACCGCCACCTCCATGGGGGTCTGATACATTTCGGTGTTCATAGCTGGGCTGCCGGGGAGCTCTGGCCGGGCTTCAGGCCGGGCTGGGCGGGCTGGGCGGGCGGGCGGGTGGCCGGGACTGCTGAAGCGCTGCACGGGGCTGGACTCTGCGAGTCCGGCCCTGGGGCTAGGAGGGGGCGAAGGCTGCCGAAGGGACCCAAAGCCAGGCAAGCACTCCGGACTTGAAGGGAAGTGATTCGAGGGGGTGTCACCTAGTGTGTCACAAACTCCACGGCCGCCAGTCCAACCCAGACTCAAGAGATATTTCGGCTCCTGCTTCTTTATATAGGAGGAGCCGGTTGCGTCACATGGCGTCAGGGGCCATGCAAATGAGTCCTGTACTGGGCTTTGTGGCCCAGTGAAACCACATCCCCTCCCTGAACCTGAGGCTGGGACTGTAAACAGTTCAGCACTTTCTTGTGCCAACTGGCATCTCTGAAGAGGGCTCTGGAGATTGGTAAAAACCAAACTGGAGCTGATTTCTTAGAGACATAAACACAAATGCCATAACAGGAGGAACAAAGTGTGCAGTAGAGGGCAGCGCCGATTTTCAAAGCTCTTCTTCAGGGGTCAGCCAGCACCCCCCCCACACACACGGTTTCGCAATGCTAACACACAACACACTCCCTGGACACCCACCCTCACCACCAGGAGCCTCGTCTTCTTCCCACCGCCTGCCTTCTCAGCCTCTCTTCTGCACACATACTTTGTCATCCGCATGTCCCCTCACCCAGTCAGTTTGGTCCGCTGGCCTGCCCTGAGCTGGGCACCTATCTGCTCAGCTCCTCCTTTGGAGGTTCGTGTCTGTGTACTGACACACGCACGGATCTGTGACATGCACGGGATGTGTGCACGGAGCTAATCTGAGCACGCCGATGTGCATGCTTTGGGGAGAGAGTGTCCAGGAACTCAGATGAGTGTGGAAACATGTACAAGGGAGCCGCAGGGTGGGGGTGGGGGGGTAACAGAGAAGGTGGGGAGGAGATGGTAGGGGAGTGGGCACTGGAGTGACCACAACATGCCAGCCCTTTTGTCTTTGGTCTCCATACCCTACTCTGCAAAGAGAATACATTCAACATTTTCCAGAATATCAGGTCCCTATTTTTAAAAACAAGATTTTGTTACTTTCCTATAAACTGCAAAAGACAACAGCACTGCAAACCAAACCATCCCAGGAAAACACCCTACCCCATGTTGTGTCCAGGCATAAATAGGGTCAGAGGGCACTTCAGACACAAACAGATTCCAAATCACAAGGAAAATGAGATAATTGTTGCCTACTAAGAGTTATATATGTTTCTATCAAAAATATTTTCATTGTTTTCAGCCTCAAGTTTAAAAAAAAAAAAGACATCAGAGACTTGAGGTCCCTTGGTCTGGCTCTTTTCTGTGTAGGGCCACCTGGTGGACAGACACAGAATTGCAGCCAGAAGGAGCAACCTGGGCCGACCAAAGGAACAGGTGATGCAACTGCGAGTATTATTTACACCAACTCAGGGCCATAAGGAGAACACTGGGTCCCACCACATATACAATAGTTTGGTTGAAGTTAAGGCCGGTACCCATGAGTCAGTTTGTGATTCAGGCTGTCGTCCAAAGAAATACCTTAATGCAATCTTGCTATTGGAAAAGTACTGACGCTCTCTTATCAGCACAGAAGGTAATTATTATTTGCTTCAGGATATTTCTCCTACCAGGTGCCTGGCACTGACACCCTGGCCAAGGCCCCAGTGAAGCCCAGTCTGAAGGCCTTGACTTTCCTTCTCCAGGCTGCCAGTGCAGTTATGCCACTGAACAGACAACATTTTTCACTTTGACGTGGGGCTCCCATTGGACCCCACTGGAGGTAATACGTGCACAAGGGCCATTCTGTTTGCAAAGGGCTGACAAATAGAACTATCCAAGCAAACCTACTGTACTAGCCTGGGGTGGTGTTTTTCTTTATCCCAGTTTAGGTGGGAGACAATCTCAATCTCATGATATTAGGTTACATTTAGGTCACAAGCTGTCTGAATATTGTGTTTGCACGAAGACCCCTGTGTACCCAACAGAAGAAACTGCAGACTATATTTATAGGCCACCAAGAACATTAGCTGAGAGAAAAAAAAACCCAAAAACCTTCTTAAATCAGGAGCTTAGTTGGTATTGGAATCTCCTGATATATTAGTCTGCCCTCTGTACCACATAGAGCTTTCTTGGTACAGGAAGAGTCTTTGAGTTGACCTTTCACTGGCTTGTAAATCTTTCCTACACTAACTATTGCTGTCCACCGCAAAATTCCAAGGGAGACGATGAAAAGAAAAAGCGAGAGATAAATAAATTGGGTTGGCAGGGGAAAAAAACAAAACAAAACAAAACCACCACCAGGAAAAGAGGGCACAGGACAGAAGAAAAAATGGCTCCTTCTGTGGGGCTTCCTTTATATGGAAACAGAGGCAGAAAAATCCAGGTAGTTTGGGGAGGGAAAAGAAAAGAGTTGTTAAGTCGGCTGGCTAGGCTGTGTTTGAATTGTATATTAATTATACCATAAAATAAGCTGAGCTTGAGACTCGCTGACAATAATAGCTACCATTAACTGAGCATCATCGGCTATGGGTCAGACACGGTGCTGGCTGTGCCATGAACTCTGCAGTACAGGCGCTGTCAGCATCATTTTACAGATGAAGAAACCGAGGGTCTGAGAGGTTATCTTGCCCAAGGTGGAGCAGCTAATAGATTGTAGAACTGGGACTCCAGCCCACGTCTTCCTGACCAAGAGACCAAGCTCGTTCCTACTACACTAACAAGTCCTAGTGGGGCAGGGAGTAGGTTTGTTAAATGAGTGGGTCCAGGCAGTTGGGGGATGGGTTGGGGGAGTGCCAGGCAAGTGGTGAGGAGGAAAGACAGGGTGAAGGGCAGAAGAAGTGCCCCTGGGATGCCAGCAGCACTAACTACTATTAGAGAGAGGTCTGGAGGCTGGCTCTGAGCTCTGTGAGGTCAGCCGGCTTTTCTGACACTCAAGGCAGCGGAGAAGAACATCTGGGGACAGGAAGAAGATCCAAAGAGTCTAATTTTTTTCATAAGAGAGCTGTGCGCACCCACATCATTTCGAAAGGCAGCCAGGCAGTCCTCAAAGAAAGCTCTCTCTGTCTAGGAAATAGAAAACATGAACCCAGGCCGGTGGCTTGCAGAATGGAATATGTAGGCATGGGGTATAGGAGATCTCAAATAAGGTATGAGTCTTGGAGTAATCCTCACAGTTCAGTCAGATCTCCAGTTCCTAAGGCCCCAGGAACTGGCACCCTTAATTAATTCTTTTCCCCTCTATTCCTGCTGTGCTCAGCTTTTAAGAGAATGAAGCCAACAACAAGAAAACAAGCGCATGTCAGAGATTTAGTTTTAAAAAAACAACTTTGAGGGAATGCCCCAGGCTCGGCCCACACTTAGGCAATCTTGCATTCGCCCTACACCTCTGGTTTGCCAGCTGCCAGCTGAGGGAGAAGTGATCACTCCTTGTGGTCCTCCCTTATCACACAGTGGCTGGATCCTAGGATCCCAGGGCTTGCTAAGGAAAGACAATGGACACAAATGTCCCTGCAGAAAGATTTTCAAACAAGGGAAGGTAGGGGGAGGGGGCAAGAAGAAAGAACCCGGAAGGTTTTCTGCTGAATGAACCCTCAGCACACAAAAACATTCCTCTGCCCAGAATAGCTGTGTCAAACCTTGCAGTGAGTCCTGTACAAGATATCTATGATCTGATCTAACTTTTCTGAGTCAAATGCTGATCCATGAGGCTCTCAGCATCCCTATGTCTTGTGGACTTTGAGGTGAGTCCCCGGCAGAAAAGAGTGGCCTAGGAATCCAATAGCCTGGCAACCTTGTGGACATGTGTCCAAACTCCCTATCTCCCATCCTACATGTACAAGGTGGGCTGGACCCAGAGCCAGCACAGCAAGAGCACCCAGCTGATGAGCCAGGTCCTTTGCTGACTCTCACGTCTAGTGCTATGGCCATGGGATTCAGCAATAGCACAGACACAGATAACTCTTCCTCTCTCAGGGGTGACTTCCTAGATGGTGGGTGGCATAATGAGGACCAGCACAACTTCCTCCATTTCAGGAGGCCCTGGTAGCCGACTTGTCTCCTTTGAGCTGGAAGAACTGTCTCAGCATTCCCACTGGTCTGTTCCACTTCAAAAGTCAGACTCTCTAGACAAGAGCCCTTCCTGCTTCAGGCTCCCATGAGACAGTGGGACGGATACTGGGCAGTCAGGACCGCAGAACCCGTGGGCAGAATGTCAGCACGCTGCCAACGGGTGGGGAGCAGAATCAGGGTGGGTGCGGTAGATAGGGGGTGGCGATGAGGGGGAACATCTCACTTCCCTTTTTGTCACACTTGAGGCATTGTGTACCATGCAGCCCAAAGGAAACTATTTATAGGCAAGTCTTCCTTATTTTCTACAGGGAATGTTCCACCCAAAGATTCAGTAACGTTGCCAGCAAAACACAGGGTCTAGTGTCAGGAGAAGCGGAAAAAGACACGATGCGAGAGGTGTGGGACAAGCCAGAAGGCAATCGCTGGGTTAGGAGCTGAAAAAGGAAATCAAAGAGGATATTGAGCCTGGGAGCATTAGCAGTTAATGGGATACGGGATGGCTGCAAAACGGCCCTCGCCACTTACTCCTCCGCGGAGGCCCCCTTCTGGCTGAAGCTCTGTCTACTTCTCATTACTTACTTGTCCCTTTTTCTGAAGAGGCTGGGGGAATAAGGAGGCTGAAATGCCATCGTTTAATTTGTCCTTGCTTCTCTCTTATCTTCTCTCTTCCCCTTTGGTTCCACTCCAGTGTGGAAGACTATAGACAGGAAGACCGCTGCCACTTACATCGTAACTTTGGCTTCGTGGAAAATCCCCAAACTCCAGAAGGAGGGAAGCAAGGACAGACTGTGACAGAGAAAAGTGCCTTGTCCTCTGTGGGTCATGTGAATGTCCCTGCATGACTAAGGCCCAGAACCCTGACTTTGGGGGGCAGGAAAACGGGGAGGCGGCTGTAGACACAGATGCAGAAGGCGATGATGGGAGGGAGCCCAAGAAGAATCCTGGCAGAGATGGACACACACTCTTGGAAATGCAGCTATAGCGCCTGATTTGGGCCAAACCCTGGCACCGACTGATGGCAGGAGCAATGAATTGTGCCTTTCAGCTCCATCCCGGATAGGGTCCCATGTGAGCTTCACAAACAATCTCTCAGTGACACTAGGGATGACAGGCAGAACCAAACCCCATTTGGACCAGGCGTTCCACCCCACTCATCCTCATTCAGAGAAGTAAAAAGGTGCTCTTGTCAAACCACCTTCATCACCCCAACTTTGGTGATTAATTATGGCCAGTTTGTCTTGGCGTCTCAGCAAGACTAGAATTGGCGATGTTATCCAGGAATGCAGTTTAGCTCCATGGATCTTCAACTGAATGAACCTTGTGTCAACCTTTATGCCCGTCTCCCTTCCCCTTATGTCTTGCAGCTGGGAAGTTACCTCCAAAATTTTTCCAAGCCCTCTTTATCCCCTCCCCATTACCCATCCACAAATATGAAATAGATACTCCTGAAAAAATGATTAAAAACTTAACCTCTGTAAATGGAATCACTTCCTCCTCCTCCCTGCTCCCCACACTAGTTACCATTATCGTTCAATTCAATTCAGTTCAACTCAATTCAACTCAAAGTTGCTTAAATGCCTATTCAAAGTGCAAGGTACATTTCAGGAAAATTCAAAACAAACAAACTGGCAGTACAAGTCAAAAATTGTACTTCCTTCCAGAATACCCTGCGCCTGTGGCAACTTCAGCAGTCTTCCTACTGGTTAGATCTTAGTGAAATGTTTGCTTCAGGAAGAAGCCTAGGGCTTGGGGGTGCTTGGAAGGACCACACTACTGCCACCCCTGGGCATCACTTCATTCTTATGACTCAGGAGTGCCTATCTCTCCCACCCTGCCCTTTGGCCCTTGCTCGTCTAGATGGGGATAACACAGCAGCCACAAAGCTTAGATTGCTCCGGGACCTAAGGCTCCTCTAACATTGTGGCTGACAGTGCCAGGGTCCCTCACTCCTCTTCCCTTCCTTAACCCCTGGGGTTTGTAAACCAAGAGAAGGAGGCACATGTCTTTGTCCTTTGACTTGCTAGTTCCTTCCTTCTGAAAGAAGGGAGTCTGTGTTTAATGCAGGGGTCACTTCTACCTACCAACTTCTAGGCCTCCCTTCTTTGGCCAGCTCCTCTTAATCTTACTCTTGTGACCCCCAGACCAGCAAGCATCTTCAGATGAGCAAACAGTCCCCCTCGTCATGGCCCACCCTCTGGGAATCCTGGCCCCTTGCAGCCTTCCCAGAGGCTGGGAAAGAAAGCAGCAAGAACATGGCCGCTCCATGCTTACCTGCACCAGCCCTCTACCAGCCTACCTGGGCCTGTCCCCATCTCTTCAGCTCTATGGAGGAGTCCCAAAAGCCAACATTCTAACCCACTGTTTTTCTGGCAGTTGTCAAGCCTACCGTTGGTGGTATGTGAATGACACGGGGCTATTGGCGATGCTTGGAAGACAAGAAGCAGGAGGACCCTGTTGGGGATATGAGAGGCCAGCAGACAAGGGGGCTGTGAAGAGGCCAGGGCCTCTGAGGTCGTGCACCTGGCTTGACTGTGGGCTCCACTATAGAATGGGTGACCTTTGAGGTAGGGCAAGTTCCCCGGAGAACGAAAGCATGGTGACAGTGCCAGCCTTTTCGGGGACTTGGGCTGCTGGCCCAGGATGGGTAAGCATGATGGGCTCCCCAGGGTCTCACATTGCATTGCTGAGGCTCTCGCTTACCTGACTACAGAGCTATTCAGCACGGGCTCATTTGAGGAAGGTCCTTGAGCCTCTGTTGTGGGACTCCATGACTTGTAAAGAGGGGCTATGCAATTACAAAGGGCCTCTGGCCCTCTAGCCACTGTCCCCCACCTTGGGCTTCCTGGGTGGAGACAAGGCGGCCCAGTGGGGGGGGCAGTGGTAGGAGGTGGCAGGAGACACACTACTCTCAGAACAGAAAGGAGACAAATTAAGCAAGCTCCTCCCTGGGCAGCACCCGCCCCCAGACATGGGAACCGTGCCAGGGAACTCAAAGGAGTTCTGGGAGGGGCGAAGGAAGGCCTCCTGGCCCGGTTTGAGAATCGCTGACAGGGAATACACACACCTTATCAGGAAGAAAGACAAGCACAAAAGCACACACACATTTATGCAAACAGAGATAGGAAGGCAGAAAGACATTCTCTCTCTCTCTCTGTCTCTCCCCCACAATCTCTCTCTCATGCCAGCTTCCCAGTGACCCCAAAGGGGTAGTAAGGCAACAGGACATGGGAAGATAGTGAGGCAGGACACGCTAGACAAGACCATGAGTGTCAAAAGTCATGGCCTCTGCTCTCTCTGACGCCCACAGCTGTGCAGGGCTCATAGATGACAGGGTCTTCAGGGAAGCTTGAAGTGGCAGTCAGGTGGGTACAAGGGGTAATAGCTTGCAGCCTTACACTGTATACCAGGAACAGGAAGCCCTGGTGCTGCCAGGTCCACAGTTTTCAAAGATGTCAATCACACATTAAAATGAAAGAGAAATAAAAACAAGCAGCACTTGTGCACCATCAATCATGTGAACGCGTAAGAAATGATTCCCACAGGCTCCTGGTGAGGACAGCTTTAACTCGAGCCAGTCCTGGTGTAGATGCCATATGTGACTGGCTACCTGAGAAGTGTGATTTGAAGGGCACTGAGAATAAATTCCTCTCAGTCCAAGCTGTTTGCCTGACCTGACTCTCACAGTGCCTACAAACATCACCCTCTGAGTCATAACTTCAGGCTCTAATGGAGTTTTTCACACTTTCAGGAATTAGAAATGCAAAACGCCCTGGGAAGGTGCCACATTCTGCCACTCTCAGTCACAAAACACTGAAGTATGAACTAAATGATCACACCACTTTCAAGAGTAGTCCTTGGCCAATCAGCGTCAGATGACTACTGTGCACACAGCAGGTAAACCTTGTGGTGGGGCTCTGGAGGGAAAGAAATGATGTTCTTTTTTTATTTTATTTTTTTTGAGGGCAGTGTCACTGGCCCTCACCTGTGGGATCTGAACCAGGGCCGCTGGCTTCCCAAGCCAGCGCTTAACCCTGAGGGTGGGCCATGACGAGGGGGACTGTTTGCTCATCTGAAGATGCTTGCTGGTCTGGGGCTAATTCTGCTGGCCCGAAAAAATGACGTTCTTTTCATATTTTCTTTTTTGAGGTCAGTGTCACTGGGCCTCATTTCATATGTGGGACCCGAACCAGGGCCGCTGGCTTCCCAAGCCAGCGCTTAACCGCCACTCCACTCAGCCGGCCCCCGAAATGACGTTCTTAACGTCAGGATTGAGTAGGGGACGTGGTGGAAAACACAGATGTCCTGGGCTCAAGCCCTAGAAAATCTAGTGGAATAGGTCTGTGGCTCAGGAAGGCTATATTCAGGTGATATGGATATAGCTCTTCTGGCCCTAGTCCATGGCACTTCTTTTGGGAACCACTGGCATACAGGTAACAGCCAAGACGTGGGCTGCCTGAAGAGCATTCCGTAGTGCTAGTCACCAAGACCCACTTTGGATTACACACCATGAAGGGGTTCAGCATATTCTGGGCTCAATGTCTGTTTGGCCATCTCTTTCCCTCTCACTCCCGAATGCGATCAGAACATGAATGGGAGCTGCTTTTAGAAGGAAAAGTCAAGACTGCTCTGATTTATAAATCAATCTTTGGCAAATTTTGCCCCTCTGTTATGAGGAACAGATTGATTTTAAGATACTTCACAGCTGTCGGTGGGAACTCAGCCTGGGAGGTTGGGGACATGGGGAGGGCATCACAGGGCAGGTAGGAAGAAGAACCTGGGGAAAGGGTGAGAACTGGGAGGGGCTGATTTTTCTCCAACGGCACAGTGTGGTCAATGAACCAGCCCTGCCTACCTTCTACAAACGCCAGTTCTCCTCCAGCCTAGTGGCTGTCACCACCTGGTCAAATGCGGGTCCATTTTGAGGCTGACTGGAGGGGTGTGACTCATTCCCCTTCAGGAACCTGCTGAAGCTGACTACACAGACTTGCCAACATGCCCATCCACACCCTGATCCAAGCCTCGCACTCTGCCCCTGCCATTCTCACCGCATCTCGTGGCTTGTGAGCGCCTCTCTCGCCAGGACGCCCCGATGCTCACAGACTCCTCTCTCCCAGGGGAAAGCAGAAGGGGAATTCGCTGCCTTCTGAGGTACACATCCAGCCTGTGTTTTATTACTTTATTTTATTTTGATGTTTCATTTATACTTTCTGCTAGGTTTGGGGCTTAAATAAACAAAGTCTTTGCCTCCCCCAAGGCCTGGATTTCCTGGTTGCCTGTCAACAACAAATTGACCCTTTTAACCTCTTCTCTCCTCCTTGAAACAGGCAGTGTTGGGGATGGGGTTGGAAGAGGAAGATATTTTGGGTCAAAAGCTGCAAAATTCTTAGTGCCAGCCTAAACTACTGCCCCCATCCCCTTCTTGATGACATGAATGTTAAGTCCCGAAGCCACCTTACCAAGTATAGCCTTCTTTTAAAGGCCACGGCAAGACAATAAGGGTAAAGCACAGAAATGGAAAATTCAGTGTTTGCATGGATTTTTTTTTTGAAAAATCTACATACAGATGTCTTTGTACCACCAAGCAAAGACAGAAGGGCCCAGGTCTTTGAGGGCAAGACTGCGGCAGCAAAGCGGCCTTAACAGCTTATAGCCTAAGCTGAGCTTGGTGGGCCTGCCCGGGAGAGGCCTCCTGCCAAAGCTCAGACACCTTAAAAAAATCAGAGAAACACTGGCCCCTATGTCCTGGGATAGAGCTCTAACAGCAAGTAATGAATCCTGGTCAACAGTTCTGACATCCTGTTATTTGCTAAAACTAATAATACCGTGGAGTTTGTTGACAGAATTGCAGAAGAGCTAAAGTAAATATGGAAACTGAGGAATGGCCAAGTATAGACAGTTACTAGCTCAGCAGTTGAAAAGAAGGGAGTTTCACAGAGACTCCTTGGGCGTCTTGGAGCACCAGGGCCTGAGCACGGCTGGGAGATAATTAAGAGGCATCTGCCATGTCACCCGGCAATCTCTCTCCAACAATATACTGCTGCAGTAGTGGGCTTGGTGGCTTATTCCATGGAGCTGGTCCTGAGCTCTCAGACAGAAATTACAGGCATACTTCATTTTATTGCCCTTCACCGATAGTGCATTTTTTACAAATTGAATGTTTGTGGCAACCCTGGGTCGACCAACTCTATTGGTGCCATTTTCCAGCTGGCTCAGATGACGATCAGCATTTTTTTAGCAATAAAGTTTTTTTTTTTTTTTAAAGATTTTATTGGGGAATTGGTGGAGGAGAACAGCGTTGGGGAATCGGGGAAGGGGAACAGACAAGTTGCCGTCTTCTTGTTCTTCAGTTTAGTTGCGGAGGATGTTGCTTCACTGTT
This sequence comes from Aselliscus stoliczkanus, assembly GCA_033961575.1. Lineage (NCBI taxonomy): Eukaryota > Metazoa > Chordata > Mammalia > Chiroptera > Hipposideridae > Aselliscus > Aselliscus stoliczkanus. Next base: position 52,840,993 of record CM066737.1, on the reverse strand, counting down.
GGTATCGTCATTGCACTCTTCCCGGATGAGGCAGATCGGTCGCTGGCCTCTGGATGTCGCTCACCGCAGCTATTGGCAGCTCACACTTGGCTGCCAGCCGCTCACGCTGGCTGCGGGCCACTCACTGTAGCCTATGGCAGCCCACTGCAGCAGGGGCTGCAGCCCACACCATCACCGGGGCTCGCACAGCCCAGCTCCAGGTGGAGCTGTTGTTAGCTGTAGAGGGCAGTGTCACTGGCCCTCATGTGGGATCCGAACCGGGGTCGCTGGCATCCCAAAACCAGCGCTTAACCAATGTGCCACTCGGCCGACCCGATTATTATTTTTTTTAAGGGCAGTGTCACTGGCCCTCATGTGGGATCCGAACCGGGGCCGCTGGCTTCCCAAAACCAGCACTTAACCAATGCGCCACTCGGCCGGCCCAGCAATAAAGTATTTTTTTAATTAAGGTGCGTGCATTGTTGTTTTAGACCTAATGTTCTTGCACACTTAATAGACTCCAGTATACTGTAAACATACTTTGATATGGACTGGGAAACTACCAAATTTGTGTGACTCTCTTTATTGTGCTATTCAGTTTATTGTGGTGATCTGGAACCGAACTTACAGTATCTCTGCGGTGTGCCTGTAACGATAAGAAGAATTGAGAGAGACTCCCTGAGTGCATATGCCAGGGGAGGTGCTCCCTGACAAACACAGCTCTAGCATCCATTCTAAATGAACTTGGTCAAGTGGGAAGAAAATACATTCTTTTTCCACTTTGGTCACTAGCCAGCCGGGGGTGGGGAGTGCTGCTTAGAAGGTTTCTAACCCCCTATGCTGCCAACATTTTTTTCATGAAATGGGAATGATGCTTCCCTACCAACATATACACCACACAAGGTGTATATGTTTATGGACATCCTAAAGTCGAGAAGCAGAGATAATACTGTATTTTTTTGCAGACTGATGATGATGTCCTTGACAACAATACATATATTTGCCTATGTTTCCAGACTTGGTGGATATACTGTAGGTGGCATAGCTGAGTTCTTTAGAGAGTAAGAAGAACATGATATGCACCATGATGAGAAAACGCCCTGGCCCTCAAACACTGCTGGCAAAATGGCTCAGCCAATTAACAGCCCTATCGATGCTGTTTCAACATTGTTTCCAGCATTGCTAACTTTCTGTCCAGTTCCAATTGATGATTCTATGGTTTCACATGTTATCAACAGTGCTTATGGCGAAGGGGTGGTTTGAGGGATTGATGTTAAAATGCAAGCAGTACTTAAATTGAATCTCTTTAAGGTCTTAGCAATCTTTCCCTGTAAGTAGGATCTGTAACTTGCACAAGGTTTTGCCTTTTTGAGCCTCTCCAATGGCACAAGCAGTCAGTAATCAGCAGGACCTCTAGTCTTTCAAGCAATACTGAAGGTACAGCTACATAAGACCATGACCGGAAGTGGACAGTACAGAAGGTCTTAAGCGGGCTTCCTAGACTAGAATACAAGCTCTGCGAGAGCAGGGGCTTATCTTATTCATCACTGTGCGTGCAGGGTCTGCACCAGGGCCTGGCATACGGTCTCAATGTGGTGAATGTGTGCTTAATAAACAAATAAAATGTTTTGGATAAATGTTAGGACTTTGCTAATGGCCCCTGTGGGGAAGAACTATAGGCAAATTCATGATTTCGCCTTGTGTTAACATTTTAATTTGGGGATGATCATTACCTGAGAGCAACTCTGCAGTTAGAAACACGAAAGGCCGGTGAAAATCAAACATACTTGGGAAACCTAACCCAAACACAATTTAATTGAGTAAGTGGCCACTAATGACCTGGAACCAAGGCCCAACTTCTTCAATAAAAGGGATAATTCACCCGTGTGTGTGTGCTTCTGGTTCTCCACTAACACTAAGACTTTGGTCAGTTTCCATCTTTAACTGGAGGGGTTGGGTCAGTTGAGAACAGGACACCCACAGGGAGCAGTGGAGGCTGATGAAGGCCTGGAGTAGGGCAGCCAAGTCTCAGCTGGCAGCAACATCAAAGAGGGATTTCGGGCTAGCAGGACAGATTCTGAGCGAGTGACAGCCATATAACTGGAATGATTGGGGTGAAGGGGAAAAAACCATCCTGAGTAAAAATACCCTGATGCTGGCCACGATAAAGTGCATTCTCGCCATGAATGTGACCCTAGCATTTGAAATCTTGAGGATCCCGGTTAAAATGAAAAATCTTTCTCAGAAGGGGAACTGTTTAGTTTTTCTCAGGGAAGAAACATGATGATCTGCTCAGTGTGATCCGAATAGTGGGGGGATTCTGGGAGAATAGACCCAGGCTGGCTAAGTAGGGACTGGTGGGGCTGCCATCTGGAGTGGGGTCTCACAATGGGTCCTGGCTAACTGGTGGCCTTGCGCTTTCAGGGGACAGGGAAAATGTGCCCCAATACTCCTGGACTCGCTGTCAAGAAACTAAACTGCCTGAGTGTCTGGGGGATCTCATTTGCCTGCTCATCCTTCCTGGACAGATCCTCCTTAAGTTCTACTTACTCATTTATAAGTTGGCATGGCTGAGAGCTTGACCCCCAGGAAGGCTCTGTGCTCAGTGAGGGGTTGATGGGTTCTCCTTCCATGCAGTATTTTTTTTCTTTTCTTTCTTTTTTGTTTTCCTTTCCTTTCCTTTCCTTTTTTTTTTTTTTTTTTTTTTTTTTTTTTTTACCAAGAGCCTCCTATTAACCCACAGGAATGAGTCTGAGCTGGGGGAATGCCAGGCAGAAGGAGAGATTGCTGGGGTAACTTTCTTTGGACACTCTCCGCCACTCCCTGTTAGCAGTTGCCTTCTCTGCCTGTGCACCAGGCAGCGCTGGCAGCAGACACAATCGTCACACCAGAGCTGGCCAGGGCAGCCCTTGCCCCTCAGCACCCCTCCTTCTTACCCTTGTAAAACTCTGGTGCGCCGGGGTCGTACTCTATCTTGACCTCGTGATGGCCAACTGCCTGCCACCAGGCAGAGCTGGACCAATGGAGGGAGGCTGGGGGGTAGGACTGGGCAGCCCCCCACCACTTCTGTGGCCCCATTGTGAGGCGCTGACAGCTGGGAGAGGACCTGAAACCAGTTAGCCTGGGGCTCCAAGCCAGCAGTGTATTTTCATCTTGTTTTGACTGGGATTGTCCTCCCTTGTGTAAACATGTCCATGTCAAGGGGAAGAAAATGTAGAACAGCTTAAAATAGGTGGGTGGCTTGCATGCCACCCATGAATCGCCAGCGCTAGGAATGCCCTGCAGGTGGGCCTTCCTTTAAGCAAACCTGACATAATAAAACCTTGATTCAACAAGAGGGCCAAGATGGACTGCTGTTTGGTCCTGACCTATCACTGGGAGATCTCAAAGCCACATCCGGCCTAAGTAATAACATCAGTAGCTCCCATGTACTGGCTATTGAGCGGGCACTGTGCCAAGACCCTTACATACGTTAGCCTTTTGAACCTTGTCAACAGTTGCATAGCTGATGGTAGGACTTGGGTATCATATTATCATTAGGCCCATTTTTTCAGATGACGAAACTGAGGCTCATAGACGTTAAGTGACTTATCTAGCTAGGGTCACCCAGCTAGTAAGTGGCACAGGCCACATGTGAACCCCTGGTGTGTGATTCTAAAGCCCCGGGCTGTGTCTAGTGGGACATTTCGCTTAGTTTTGAGGAGATTTCCAGGCAGGGCTGCATTCTAGGCACGAATGTCCCTTCCCACTGAACCCCACCCCCACCCCCCGTCACAGCTGCAGGGGAATTGGAAACAGGCCTTTATCAGGGTCAGGGCAGGGAAGCCCGCCAGTGGGGGCTGGATCTTTCCATTGACTACAGGATTTACCTTGCAATTCTCTGGAGAGTGGAGCCCCCCTAAGCATGCCAGGATGGGACAGAGCTGCATTTCGATTCAAGGGCTGGCAGACAATTTAAGGACAACTGCAGACTCAGAGAAGGCCCTCAGAAACCTACAAACTACTCAGTCTGGAGAAGGGACAAAAGACTCAGTATAATCCAGTATAAGGAAAAGACCAAATGTAAACATGTAGTTTGAAACAAAATGTCACCGATCAGGGTGGCGGTGCAGGGCTGGCCCCAAGGCTAAACTGTGAAGTAGGAGTCTGTATTCAGAGCCTTCCTGCTTCCTTCTCAGGTACGTTCCTCCTGCCTGTCCCCTCAGGTGACCTGTGACTTCCTGCTGCCAGGACTTATATGGGGCCACTCACCACTGTCTGGGGGGCAGCCTGCCCTCCCCAGCCATGCTCCCTTTAAGGGGACTCCCCATCTCCTTCCTCCAATCAAATGTACCTGGCCTTTGGGCTAATCCTAAAGGACAAATCGGAGAAATGTGTATGAATGGTAGGTAATGGTTTAACTGGTTTTGCCCAGTCAGATCACAGGGGTTTTAATCCAAAGATTTCAGTCAGTGATATAATTTTAGGTATGGGAGGGGGCTGGAGGTGGGGTGGGAAGAAGTTGAGGGGGGCCACAGTGGGAGGTGGAGATTGTTTATCTATCAGTAATCTTCAACTTTTGCCAAATAGGTCAGGTGCTGCTCTGAGTGTAGGCAAGTCCGGTTCTACACAGAGGAACAAATACTATGTCCTGATGCCCATGCTGTGTTCCTTCCAGAACCTGGTGGGAAGAGCGCTGGAATGGTAGTCAGGAGACCTGGATTCTGACCTGGGTTTGCCCCTGCTACTAGAACAAACTAGGAAAAGTCCCATAACCATTGTGGGCCCTAGTTTTCCCTTAATGTAAAATGAGATGATCAGGCCTGCAAATTTACATTTATTTGGGTACTTATTTGATGAATGATACCCCTATTTAGACTGGGAGCTCCATGAAACCATATACCAAGGGCCTATAACAGTGTCTGTCACATAGTAAGAGTGCAACAATGGAATAATTAAATGAATGAATGAATGAATGGCAAAGTAACTTCTAAGGTTGCTGCTAGTCCTAATAGTCCCAGCCTTGATCTCCTCCGATGCAGCTGTTTACATTGGAGGGACCAGGCCAAGGGCTGGGTGAGGCCTTCAGGCCCTTGCCCTCAGGACCATCTGGTGCAGAGCAGCCTGCACTGTGGTGGGGGAGCCTCTGGGAACAAAGACAGCAGGCAAGAGTTTCCATGAGGCCCAAAAGACTTGCAGGATGCTGGATGGGGGGTGGCAAGGGCTGTAGGAAGGGCAAGGTTGGACAGGAGGAGTCCAGAGAGTAACTTATACACAGTTTTCTGTAAAACGGGAAGCCGAGATAAGAGACCTGATGGGTGTATGGGCTGAGGTAGGAAAAGTGCCTGAGTTGCATGGTGACTCAAGGTCAGGGGCTGGAATGGGGCCCAGAGCTCTCAAGCCTCAGCTCACCCCCTTGGGACTGGCCCCTGGCTCCTCGCCAGGTCCCTGAATAGCTCCCCCACCCCCACCACCCCTGCCACCATTCCAGCTTCTTAGGCCAACCTGCTGCTTCCTCATCCAGCCGCCACAGCTGCCCTCCCCCTCGGCTACATGGAAGTCCTCCCCCAGCCTTGCTCCAAGGACTCCCAGTACAGTCACCCATTAGAGCCCTCTGAGCTCTGCTTCTGGCCCAACTTGTCCCCCTTCTCAGTGTCGCTAACATTCAGGCTCTGACGCAACTCCTTCCCTTCTTATGCAAAAGGGGAAGGTTGCCAGCTCTGCTCCCCTCCCCTCTCCTCATCTAACAAACCCCCTGCCCTGCCCTCCCCTCCCCCACCCCACTCTGGCCAGGGCCCTCTCCTAGGAACACTCCCAGACTTTATGGTAAGGCACTGAGATATTCTCCTGTGCCCCCACTCTTCCCTCCAGCACCCTTCCCCATCTTAACACGGTCTACAGTTTCAGTCCAAACGAATGAATCTGAAAGAGAGCAGTTTCAGGTATTAGTGACTGGACAGACATTTATGGGGCAGGGTTTTCCCCAGCGTTCCTGAGATAACACTGTGGAGGTGGTTACCTCCATCCTCTGGATGCTCATTAGGCCAGTTCTGGTCTTCACTGCCTTGGGAGTGAGGAGGTCAAAGTTCTTACGCCATTTCTGCCATTAAAACTGTGTGACCTTAGGCAAGTCACTTCACCTCTCTGAATCTCACTTTCTTCATCTGTTAAATAGCAGTAATTACCCCATGCCCTATCCACCTTGACAGGGCTGTTATGAAAACCAAAGGAGACTCTGTGTGTGTGTGTGTGTGTGTGTGTGTGTGGTTACTTTCTAAGTGGCAAGGTCCTGGACAAATATCAGGGACGATTATGTCTCCCCACTGCTGTACCAGAAGAACTTGTTCAGGTTACCTGATAGAGCCCTCTTTACAAAAAAATCCCTTTGGTCTGTCCCTTGCCTCTCTCCCACCCTCTGCCTCTCCTCCAGGGCTTGGTCCTTAGCCAGATTTGGTCTCCTGCGCACCTCCGCCCTGCTTTAAGAACATCTCCCGCCCCACTCCTGTCCCCCTCACCACCCATCCTGTCAGCCTCAGGCCTTCCTTCACCATCCAAGGGCCTCTTGCCACACTCTCTCCCTCTCCAGGGCCATCGGTGTGCCAAATGACTCCGCTCTCCCAGTGCTGACTTCAGCCAGTCCCCATGGAAGCTTTTAAGAAGGACTCTGGGGGGCGAGGATGGTAATGACTAAACTTGACAATTTGCTACAGACGCTGAACACCATGCGGAACCCCCAGCATGTGCTCAGAAACACGCCATTGTTTGGTTACAAGTGCTGGGGGAAATTTGGGGGTGGAGTCTGCTTTGGGGCACATGAAATCTCGCCAGATAGGCAATTGCCTGCTCCACCTCTAGGTTCACCAGGCCCCACCCACCTGCTCTTCCCACTCATCTTCCCATTCACTGCTCAACCCAGAGAAGGGGCTGGGCTCTTTCATCTCCAGGACATGCATGCTACAATGTGATTTCCAGCCTCCCTGGCCTAGTGCCACCAGTTTCTCTAGGGACCCCACCTTTCCCCCCCAGGGATGAGAGGCTGGGAGCAGTTTGGGGCACCCTCTGAATTTCCCAGCATAAGCAATCAGATCCCTGTAAAGGGCCGCACCCAAGTCTTTTCACCTGAGGAAGCCTGGGTTTCCCTCCCCAGAATTAGGGGCCCCTGAGCTTTTCCTAGGAGCTAGAGAATGACACCCACCACAGGTCAGCACAGACCTAATAGCTCTGTTCCTATATGAGGTGATGGTCATCCTCTTGGCTGGAATGTCTCGTGGTTGGGCAAATACTGGAGGGAAGCTGTCACCCAAATTGCAGGGGCAAACTCCTCACTTTTGTCGTAATGCTCAGGGCTTTGTTTCAACCCTCCTCGCCTCAAAGGAGGAGATTAGAAGCAAAAGGTGACCTTGCCCGGCCTTGCCAGGGAACTGGTGACAGGGCGGCATGGCATGGCCTCATTTTGTTGGCCCTTGCCACCTGTCTCCCTCCCACTGTGTGTTGCTGGGGCCCCATGTTGGCAGGCAGGTCAGGAGGAGGTGGGACTCTGGAGAGGCCACCCAGGGAAAGTTGGTTCTGTAATGGAGGTGACAAAGGTGGTCTCAGGGGCCCATACGTCAGCAGCTGAAGTACTGGCAGGATTCTGAGGCAAGTAAGGGAACAGGGAAGTCGATATTGCAGAGTTTAGGTCTTTGGTGAGGGCGGGAGGTTGGTAAGAAAGATCAGAAACTCTCACATTTATTAAACCAGTAATGATAAGAGTAATGATGATAGCTACTACTTATTTAAAGTTTATTATGTGCCAGGCACTGTGCCAAGCACTTTTCGTGTATTACTTCAATTAGTCCTCACAACCTGATGTAAAAAAAAAAAAAATTTTTTTTTACAGATGACAGATGAACTAGAAGCTCAGGGAGGTGGTGACCAGCCCAAGGTCACACAGATAGAGGTGGTATTTGAGGACTAGATGACTCTGGAACCCACACTCTTCATAGCTACGCAGGGCTGACTGCCCCTGCCCCGACTATGGGCCCTGTGGCCCAAGTGCCCACTTGGTACCTTCTAGCATGGTTTGACCTCACAAAGACCTGAGAGCCTCAGTCACCTGGAATTGCATTTTCTTCACTCCATTTTTTCCCCTAAGAAGCCAACAATTCCAACCAAGGATTTGTTTAAGAGCATGCAACGGAATGGGCAGGAGTCACATCAAAGAACAGGACTCTGAATCAGGAGACTAACTTTTGCCATGAAGTTGTCATATGAACTATCTCTGGGTCTGGGTCTGGGCAGGGATCAGTGACGCGTAACATACAAGAGTATCAAATTCTTAGGGATGAGCCCCTGACTACCCTCTTCTCCATGGAAGGACTTTCAATCTGAAAGTGTTCCAGCTCCTCACCTGCCGCTTAGGGCTTAGCTTTTGGTGAGTCTGCCCTCACTCAGCATCTGGTCCGTGACCTACTCTAAACCTCTGCACCAGGTGGCAGCTCCTATCAGCAGGCCCTGCAACCAAGCCCTCTCTCACTGGACATGCTTCAGTGTTCATTTCAATCACTCCCTTGAGATGACCTCTCTTTGCCTTTTCCTTCCTTTTCCCTTTCTCCTTCCTCTCTTACCACGTCCTCCTCCCCCAACCCACTATGGCTCTAGGAACACCACCCTTCTTTACTCCTCCTTGAATATGCAATTCTCCCCTTTGACCTACTTGGCATATTCTGGCATCTTTTTGTTGTGTTTTGTTTTCCCACATATATTCAGAGAGATGGAAGCAACCTTAAGGATCATCTAATTCAATTTCCTCTTTTTCCGGGCTAGGGAACTGAAATTTGGATAGAGCAAATGACTTGCCCAGGGTCCCACAGCCAGGCAGGGGTAGAGCCAATATTCCATCCGGGTCTGTCTGATTCTGAGGCTGCTGCTCCTTTACTTTCCTCCCTTGTCCTTTAGGTAAGGCGTCAGCCTACCAGCCACCATGACCTGCCCCTTCTCCCAATGCACCTATTGCCCATGTTACACGACTGAGCACTGATTCTTCTCCCCTGTATCTAGGTTTCCCAACAAGAAAGCAGTTTGGGGAGAAGGGAGCTCCCATTTGAATGAGCTACAAAGAGGGGAAGTGACTTGCCTAAGGTCAGATAGCTCACTAGCGGTAGAATTGAGAACAGGATCTAGGCCTCCAAATCTCCCTTCTTGGCCACTTTCACTCCACCACGATGCCTTGTACCTCTCTTTCTCTACCATTTTTCCACTTCTGTGTTGTACTGGAATGTTTCATTCTTGCTCTTTCCTCTCTTCTGTATATTCTTCTCTCCCTTCCTAACTTTCGCATTTTTTCACAAAGCTGCTGGGACCTCAGGGATCATTCAGTTCCACGTGTCACTAAGCAGACGAGAAAACTGAGACCACGAGAGGGGAAGCCATTTGCTTGAAATCAGAGAGCTAATTAGTGGCCAAGCTGGATACAAGCCCAAGTCACCAACTCCTAGTTTGGTGCCCTTTCAACCACTCTCTTCCTGTCTCAGCTTGATGTGTAGAGTCCTTCTCCTTTGAAAAGTCCCCCTCCCCTGCCATCCAGGTCCAGCGAGATGTAAGAGTGCTTGACCCCAGAGTCGTACAGTGTCCCTGGGGAAAGGTGGAAGGAGCAAAGAGGCTGTAACGGCCCACATCCTCCCTCATCCCACCAGGGGAGGCCCCAGCCTGGCCTTGCTGAGAGTGGTGACTATCAAGTATGTGTTGAGATAAAGCCATAGCCTCTCAGATTCTCGGTTCATGGCCTAGACAGTGGCGTCAAAGCCCAAGCCGGCTGCAAAACGAGGTCAGCTCACTGTCCTCCCAATGGAAAAATCTTGTAAAATCAATAGCACTTATAATGTCAACAGACCCAAAGACCTTTCCTCTGTTTGTTTTTTCCTCCTGGGCCGCTCTTTTCTCACCCACCCTGTTATGAAGGCATAGGCAACACAGGAATCTGGCAAGTGAAGCTGCAAAGACCAGCCCATGGCTCCCAGAGCCCCTGAACCAAAGTGGGAGGAGAGGGGACACGCTGAGGTAGGAGTGACTTATGAAGACCCTGGCCAAGGCCCTCCTGGCTGCCTCAGGCAGTGCTGATCAAATCCAAGGTCCTCCCTCTCAACTGGCACCTGGTTGGGAATAACTAGAAACCTCCCTGAGTTCCAGTAGAGATGCCGGAAGCTCAGCCCTACTCTAGCTTTTGCCACAGGGCATTCAGTAAGGAAGGGAACAACTAGAAAGCCAATTAGATACCACCATGGGGCCTTCCTGTGCTGGAAAGTGTCTGAGGCCCTCAGATTGGAGTGTATGCTGGCCCTTTTCCCAGACATCCTTCCCCGACCCTCAGTGGGTGTGTCCTACCTTCCCTCCATGCACACAGAGGGTGGCTTCCCCCATGCTGTTATTTGCAGGGTCACGAACAGGCTTTTTCCTCCTGACCCAGAACTAGTCCTACCACAGAGGCCAACATTTCTACCATGAAATGCCGTCTTTTATATGAAAGTATTGTGAATTGATTCCAGCCTGGATTTATTTGACAAATATCTATTGAGCACCTACTCTGTGTCAGACACTGGCAGCTTCTGTCAACTCTGTTTTAGGCTGTTGAAGACTGCTATACACCTCTTGAGACCCCACTGAGAGGGCAGAAACAGCACGTTTGTTGCTACCAGGCAGAGGGAGCTCAGGGATGAGATACAAAGGCAGACCCGGAGGGGAAGCATGGGCCTTTGGGTGGTCTCAGGACATTAGGGATACTGAGGCACAGGTGCCTATGGTGATGAGCTGGGAGACACCTCTTCCACACAAGCTCCTAGGGACAGGAACAAACATCACACCCCAGAGAAGCTGTTCTGGGTGGCTACAAGAGGCCAAAGTGAGGACAACCGCAGAGCCTCCCCCAGCTAAGGGACAGCTATGCCCTCTGCCCTCAGTCCTCACAGCAGGGATCCTGGCCTGTTGGCCTTCCAAACAAGGCAAAGGACAGGACATTTTGGAATAAGCAGTTCTCTCTTTTCTAATATGTCCCCTGGGCACTTGAGTTTGGTTCCTTTGCTGGTCAAGATGTATCCAAGGCATTTAAAGGCACCTACGTAGTTCTTCAGTAGAAAGTTTTCCTGGTTAAACACCACACCCCTACCTCCCAGAGGCATGAACTAGATTTTGCAGCTCTTCTTCTTCTAAGCAAGGTCTCGGCACTGTGCCTACTCCCCCAACCCTGCCCTCTGGGTGATCTTGCTCAAGGATGCCAAGGGAATTGGTGGCAGGGGCTGGGAGTGGAGCCCAGGTTTCCTGGATCCTGGCCTGGCCCTCTTGCCACCCGACCCCACCACCTCTCCCTCTCCTCTCTTGCCCTTTGTGCTCTGTCTGTACCCTCTGGAGGCACGTGCCCTGCACTCCACTAGCTTTCACTGGGCGAGATGTTTCTGTCCAGCACCAGTCAGTGGTTCAGCCATATGGGGCATAGGGAGTCTGGCTGTCTGGGGGAGGGGAAGGGCAGGCCATTTTGCTGGTCTGAGACCTGCAGAGCTGGATCCTGAAGGCGGTTTTGTTTTTTGCCTGGTACCCTAAGTGCAGCCCCTATACTTGGCATCTCACAGCTAGAGCCAGGTCGCCATGGGGCCCCTACTCCCAGGCTTGTTGCTATGACACATGCTTCTTTCTACAAGTGCTGAGCGGCATTGTCAGGGCCGGATGCAAACGGCACGCAGCAGAGTCTCGCTGGGAGCCAGTTGGCCAGCTGACATTTCAGGGTCCAAAGAGCTTGTGTGTACTGGACAAGCTGTTTATTGTGGTCTTGGCACTGCCCAGCCCTTCAGACAGCAACAAATGCTCCCAAACTGGGAAAGAGGAAATAAGGAATCATCCATAGCCAAAGAAGACCTGGAATCTCTTCCCTCACGCCATTTGCTCCCTGCAGCTGACATACTACTGGTGCCAAACATCGGAAGTGCCCCCATGAGAGAACTGGAGGGGGCAAGTCCCAAAAACTTCCATTCGTGGATCACAAATCGTGTACATGCCCACGTCAGCATCCTACTGACTGCCCAGCTCTCAGAGGCCTCTGCTGAGGGGTGGTCGAGCAGTCAGTATATGGACTAGGAATGAGAAATTTTGGTGTGACAAGGCTTAAGCATGCAGAGGAACTGGTATCTCCAGGCTGCAGGTTCTAGACACACACACACACACACACACACACACACACACACACACACACGGAGATGATCACTGTGAACCCTGAGAAAGAAGATACCTTCCAAAAAGGGCTCCTGGTGGTGAACCTGGGCTCAAACTTAAAAACAGAGCCAAGCAGCCATTTCTAAACAGGGGCCTCTCACGCATATTGCACTTTAGGGAGAACCCTGCACTGAATTGTCTGCCTGCACTGTGTTCCTGCCATCTGAGCTAGCTTATAAAAGAGTTTCTGGGATCGTATTTCAACCAATAGGACTGAGGTTTTCCCTGTCCAATTGGAGCTGTGCAACTATATTCCCCCCATCAGAATCTTCAACAAAAAACCAGAGCGACTCCATTCTGACCACTCAGAACATTGCTTTTTGGACCAATCAAACTTCGAGGATTTGGAGTCCTCATTTGCATGAGGGCAGACCAATCAGGAGCCAGAGGCAGAGACTTCTGTCTATATAAGTCAGCCCCACTTTGGCTTGGAGAGGGGCGCTAGGAGCCCACACTTTCCCTTTCTACAGCTTTCTTGGTTGGGGTTGTAACACCAAGGATGAAGCACCAAAGAGGTCTTACCAGACTAAAGCAGAAAAGAGCAGACCAGACCAGGCATGGAGTGGAGCAGAACAGAGCTCTTTAGCAGAAAGGGCCTGGCCCAAGAACCACCTGGGCCCAAGGACACCTCGCAGCCATGCTGCTTCATAATGGAGCAGTAATACTATTGAGCTTTTCCATAGCCGCACTGTCCTCATAGCTGTGCTGTATCACAATTAAACTGTTTGCACCGAATAAAGTTTCTTTCTTCATCGCACCCCGAATTGGGGCTCTCTCCCTGTTGGGTGTTGAATTGACACCACCATCCGTTAACATCATCAGTGGTGCATGACAAAAATGGTCCTTGTGAAAATCCTGGCCTGGTCTTTTCAGATACACTCAGAGTTGACAGTATGTTGGGGGAAATATGGCATGGGCATGTGTGTTAGAGCACAGGGTGGGGTGGACAGGTAACAAAAAGGGGACCCCAAATGAAAGAAGCCAGGAAGCCAGAGTTCAGAGAAATTGTGGGGAAAGTGAAGCTTCCCAGGAAAAATTTGGGGCCGGCCGAGTGGTGCGGTGCTTAAGCGCTGGCTTGGGACGCCAGCGGACCTGGTTCGGTCCCACATATGAGGGCCAGTGACACTGCCCTCAAAAAACCAAAAACTTTTAAACAAAAAAACCCAGGAAAAATTTGGCCCCATCCATGCCCAGGAGCCAGTCCAGTTAGTCCTACGTCCTCAGGGAAAACGTTACTTAGTAGGGACTGAATCAGAAACAAAGGGTTCAGCTCTGCCTCAGGCTCTCAATTTTCACGCGTTGTTCTACCTGGGACTATGGCTCCCAGGGCTGCACAAATGGAATTGCTGAAGTCTTCGGAGTATTCTGGTCAGGGCCTCCAGTTTGTCTATAGTTTAATACATAGTTAATCCTATCAGCTTCGCTGCACATGATAGATGTCTTCGATACACACACACACACACTCACACACACATTCCCACTGTAGCAGTTTTCAACACCAGCAGTTTACATTCACTGAGTGCCTACTTTACAGCAGGCATAGTTCAAAGCACTTCATATTATATATATATATATATATATATATATATATATATATATATATGTATAATCTCAATTAATCCTCCCCAAAGCCTATAGGGTTGGTATTGTTTGTATCATTCTCAGTTCACAGAGGAGGATTGTGAGGTTCAGAGAGACGAAATAACTTACTCAAAGTCCTACCAGGTATAGTGAGCGGCTGAATAGGGATTCAAGGTCTGCCTGCTCCAAAGCCTGTGCTCTTCATACTACAGAGCCCATGTGACTAAGTGTATGAATGTATCCATCTGTACAAAAAGCCTCAATAGTTGCAGTCCCTGCTGCAGTGGGCTGCCATAGGCTACAGTGAGCAGCCGGCAGCCAGTGTGAGCTGCCAATAGCCACGGCGAGCGACCATCCAGAGGCCAGCGACCGATCTGCCTCATCTGGGAAGACTGCAATGATGATGCCAACATGGGCAAGTGAAGCAACGTCCTCCGCAACTAGACTGAAGAACAAAAGGACAGCAACTTGTCTGTTCCCCTTCCCCAGTTCCCTAATGCTGTTCCCCTCCCCCAATTCCCCAATAAAATCTTTAAAAATTTTTTTTTTAAAAAGCCTCAGGGAAGGAAGGAAGAGAGGCGTTAAGAACAGAAGGTCCAAGAAGTTGGACTTGGGAGAACCACAATGGTGAGAGTGGGTGTGCAAGAGGAAGGATGGGCAGCAGAATGCCAACCAGACGCCAGAAGATAAGATTACCTAAGTTTGTGGTGTCACTCCTCTTGATAACCCCCACAACCCCCAGCACAGTGCCTGACATCTCAATGGTACTCTTAGTGAAACTGCTAAAGAATGAATAAGCTCAATGTGGCAGCTTGTCGAGAACACACACAGACCAAGTTGCTCCCTCCCACTTGGTGAGACCAAAGCTTTAATGTGGTTTCCCAAGAGGCTAGGCCACCAGACATTGCAGGCAATGGGAGTATAGACACGAACCCAACAGGACTCCTGCGCTTGAGACCATGCCAGTATGGCAGGGGGGACGTTAGATCTGCCTTAAGCCATCCCCAGGGGCCCACTGGGGCGAGGGGTGCAGGCTGTGCACAGTCAGGAAACATAACAAAGCCCTTGGGCCTCCCCAGGGATGGGGCTGCTGCCTTCAGCTCCACTCACAGAGCTAGGCAGCCCTGCTGGCACTATTCCCCATTGGGTTGCTTCTACAAACACAGCTCGAAGCTGCCTTTCAGGGCTGTGCTGGCCACTTGGCAAACCAGGAGCCTGAAATGGGTGAGGGCTGGGAGAAGGGGTGAAGCCACAGGCGGTTACCCTCACCCTCTCTCTCCTTAGCGTCTGCCAGTGGGCCCCCACCCCCAGGAAGGGGAGAACCCCCTTCTTCAGAGCTCTCCCCCACACACACATCATCTCCTTCCTCCCTGGGAAGCCCAAGGCTTAGAGAAATGAATCCAAGTAATTAACTAATTAATGAATCTGGACGGCAAAGTTGCTGAGGTTGCTGGAAAACACCCTGTTGCCGCCAGCACACACAGCCAAGCCAGGCACCGCCTCCCACAGTGGGCAAAAAGGAGGCGACTGGGGGACTCCTCAACTGTGTCTCCCCAAGACTCTAGCTGCAGCAGAAGCACATGCCATTGAGCAGCCCCTTGCCCAATGTCAGGACACCCATGTCTGGGCAGCACATTGCCCACAACAACAGCCTCCCCCGCTCCAGTATGTCCGCGATCTGCTCAGTTCCCCAGCATCAAGGGTACTCTCTGTGGTCCAAGGAAGTCTGTCTGTGGGCTCTCCCAATACAAAGTACAAGACTGCAGGAGATGGATGGATAGAGATAGGAGAAGGGGAGAGAAAAGGAGAAGGAGAGACCAAGAGGCACACACAGCTGGCAGGAGCCCATCTCCAGCTGTTGGGCGGGCTGTTTCCTTTGATAAAGCACTTGGCAGTACTCCCAGTTCTGTAGTTTCTGGCCTGCGAAAGCACACCCGTAGCACGAGCCTGCCTGTGGGAGGACTTCAGCCTTGCTTTGTTTTCTTTCTTTCTTTCCTTTTTTTTTAAGCTATAAAAAATGCTCCTCCCCTTCCAAGGAACCTTGTCCCTCCTCCACACCTGGGCAAAGTGAAGTTGTACCAACAGGTGATGTGCGCTGGGCCACTGAGGTGTCGTCACAGAAAGTCAGTACCACAAAGCCAAACTTGGGGATCTGGGAGGGGTATGCAGTGAGGCCTCAGCATATGTGTTTGTGAGTGCCTCTGTGTGTGTGTGTGTGTGTGTGTGTGTGTGTGTGTGTGTGTGTGTGTGAAAGAGAGATAGAGGGGTGTGTGAGAGAGACAGATGTGTGTGTGTGAGAGAGAGAGAGAAAGAGAGAGGTGTGTGTGTGAGAGAGAGACAGAGACAGAGAGACAGAAAGACAGATGTGTGTATGTGAGGAGAGAGAGAAACACACCCACAGAGACAGAGAGAGGGTGTGTGTGTGTGTGTGTGTGTGTGTGTGTGTGTGTGTTTGCCTGAGAAGCTGTGCTTGTTTGTTGTGGCTGACACTGCCTTCTGTGTGGCACATCATCACTCTTCTCCCCGCCTAGGCTCCTTCCAGCTCACTGTTTCCCTGGAAAGGACTAGGAAAGAGGGGGAGTCCCAGGGTCATGTGATCACCCAGAACAACAAGCCCTCCGTCCAACCCCTGGTCCTGTGGACTCCTGGAAGCCTGTCTCCTCCCTCCCTCCCTCATGTAATGAGGATCCTGGCTTGAAGTCCTCCAACGTCCCTTGAAGGAACCAGAGCATGGCATGCCACAGAGCCCCTTGCCCCCCTCCTTTCCCTCAGGCTCATTTATAGCCTAATGACAAACCACCCCTGGGCTCCCAATTTGACCAGCCCCTGCAGGGCCTCCATCAGTCCCAGTTTCCCAGATTCCTGAACGGAACTTGATCTGGCCCAAGGGCCAGCATGGGCTCTTCACATCTTCCCAGAAGTCACTGCTCCAGAGCCCCAGGCACAGCACCCACAACTACACCCAGCCAGACCCAAGGCGCCGGGAGGCTGGTGTGTTGGAGGGGCCCTCTCAGGGTCAGTTCACCAGGCTGCCACCAACGGGAGGAGCCGTGCCCAGTCAGGCAGGGGAGGGCGGCTCCAGCAGCAGTGACAGAACTTCCTCCGCAGCCCGAGGGGAAAGCAGCCACCCTGCCTGGAGCAACTCGGGGTGGCCATGAACCAGTGACCTGCCGCCCCACTGTGTTCAGAGCCCAAACCTGAGTGGCTGTTGGCCCTTAGCAATGGGAGAACCCAGTCAGGGAGAAGCAAACAACATGAAAACAAACACAGCTTGGGAACTTTGGACCAGCTTCCAAACTGAAAGTCCTCCAATGTCCCTTGTCCCCCAGCCCCCAAAAATGTGTTTACTCATGAAAAAAGGGAGGACAGTTAGACTCTGGGATGTCAGAACCAGAAGGCACCTTAGAGATCATCTAGTCTGACCATTTCATCTTATATATGGGGAAACTGAGGCTGGAAGTGAGACAGATTTCTGCTGGTTAGCAGAAAACCTGGCACTAAGAGTCAATACACTATTCCAAAGGCTTCTGGGTCCTGGCCATGGTTGGAAGAAGATATACCAACTTAAGGCCCAAGCAGGAAGGTGGGGACCCAGAAGCTGCAGGCCCAGCTCCAAGCTGGAGTGGGCAAGGTAGCCTGGTGGGCAGAGGGTGGCCATGAGGATTGGGTTCTTAGCCCTCTAGAGCCCTTTTGCCTATCAACAGATATGCCTGTTGACATTACTGGGCCCAATGGCATCACACCAGAGGCTCAATGTCAAGCCTGAGTTGGGCTGGGGACCCCTGCTCTTCCTTGTCTTTACATTTTGTAGAATATTCTTCCTACTGAGGGCTCAAGCTCTGAAAGGCTGTAGAAGCCCAGCCCTCGTTTCTCCACTGGTTGAGGGGACAGTGTAGGGGAGAAACCCAGGTATGTGGCCTTTATCACTTCTTTGGGAGCCAGAGTCACCTGGTTCTTTTCCTGCCCAGATGTAATGCCCCAGTCATGAACAGGAAGAAGAAGTGGGTGAGTGAGATTGCCTACTGGCTTTGAGAAGGTGATAAGCCATGGACAGCTTTCTTAACCTTGAGCAAGCTCTGGGGCCAGATTGGAGGCAGATGGCAAGGTCCACAGGGTTGTCCCTGGAATCCTCAGGCCAAAATTAAATCGAGGGTATGTGCTCAAGCCATGGGCTGGGGGTGAAGCTGAGTTGACCCCATCTTCTCGGACATGACCAACCCTCCACTACTAGAAGGGATCAGCCCTTCACTGTGACCAGTGTGGAAGCAGCACATGCAGTTTTCTGAGACGGTGACATGGATATCTGGGAGAAGCTCTATTAAAGTACAGAGCTCAGCATGGAAGACAATCATGCCCACAACTTTCAATACTCAAAACACATGCTTTGGAACCTACTCCAGTCACGTCAACTCAGCTTGCTCTTGCTGAGGGCTGTGTTATACAGGCAACAGAACAAAGTCCTATTGACCTTTCACTCATAAAGTTTTGCACCAAAATTCTGGATGGTCACAAGTGTCACTTCATTATACCTATCATTTTACAGAGCCCATCATTTGATAGGACATTTTGGTATGTGTTATTTTGCATCTGTGGACATATATCTTTATAACTGTTCTTGAGTGATTTCTCTACATGTATTTTATCTTTCCAACTTGACTCAAAGCTGCTGAAGGGTGGCAAGCGGGCCTTGGGTGCCTTTCTCTCCCCTCCTCCCTTCCCCTGTGGCACTCAGGACAGTGGTGTGGCCAAGAAGATGGTCTCAATAGTGCTCTTCAACTCAGTAACAATAACTGGGGAGGCCTGTATAATTTCTGAATTCATCTGTAAGAGTATCCAGTGATGACGGAAATCTGCAGCTGGATTTATCGGCTGCAGCAAATAAAAAGCTATTCTTGAAGGGAGGGCCACCCAAAGCCAGAATGTCAGTTGATTTAACCACCCCCTCCCTGTCCCATCTTGATGAACTAACAAATAATCAGTTGGGATAAGGGTGGAGTGCCTCACACCAGCGGCCATTAAACACAGGAGGTGGACATTCCATTTCCCAGCATCCTCTGTTCTGTTTCACCCGTCTCTTTGGCAATAGGGTGTTGGGCTGCTTTCGAGGTTCATTTCCAGAAGTGGCGGTCTCCCTGAATCTAGCTGCCTGACTACATCAGATCCAGAGTGAGTCATTGATAGGACATTATTTGAAATTAGAGGTTATGTTTGTTCACTAGTGGCTATTTCAATATGCCTTATTTATGGGTTTACCTAGGAGAAGATATAAGGGAACTAGTTTTGATGGTGGACACGCACATATGGATGGGAGATTTGAGTATTTAGGAATACTTTCCCTCAACACTCATTCCAATCAGAACTGTCTCTAGGTTTTTCTTTTTACAAGTGGCCTCACAGACCACAGTAAGTTAGAAATCTTTCATTTCTAACAGGAAGAATACAAAGGTAGCCTGGAGACCTCTGTTATAGCTAAGACTGAGAATTTAGCTAAAGAGTGAACTACTTAGTATTAACCAAGTCATTAATTAAGGTCATGTTTGTACATCAATTGTCAGCCCCAAACATCTGTTTGTTTAAACCGAGGTCACTTTAGTTTATTATAGTTATAGCCACTGGTGAGATAATCTGCTTAGATTTCACAAGTATGTGTAAATTGCCTACCTCAGCCCTTATTTTCACAGAATCAGAGTTCTTTTGAAGGCATAGGGTCAGACTAAAGATAATAAATGATTTTCTTTCTCAATAGAACTAAAAACAAAGCTTTAATTAATTCACCAAAATTCTAGGATTGAATATCTATATTACATTTCTTAATGATGTGAATCTGTCCAAGGGTGATCCACAGGATTCCCATGGCTCCAAGAATAATCTTTAGGCAGACATATCATTGGCTCTGAGATTGTTTCCCAATCACTGAGTGCTGCCCTTCTCAACAGTGGAGTCACCCTCACTCTGTTGGTAGAGACAGTAGGTGGCCTGGGAGAAGGGGCAGCGGGTGGCATGATATGGAAACAGAGAAAGAAAGGATACATGCTAGAAAACATCTCTTTAAGGAGGAGGAAACAGAACTTAAGAAGGTCTGTGAGTAGACAAGAGGGAATTGGAAGGCCAGGCAAGCCTAAGACGGGAAAAGTCCACACATACACACCTATGCAAACCCTCACCAGACACACACACACACACACACACACACACACACACACTCACATACATCTTTCACATATACTTTCCTCACTCTAACTCTCAAGTCTCATATATGGGAATAGTCTCAGATGGAGCTACCTACACATATTTCACACACAAGAACCTCCCAGATGCCATCCTTCCGGCTATCCCTTCACAAACACATGTATCTCTCCTCCCTACACACATAAATATATTTACCATACATTTTGTCATACCCTTTTTCCATATGATTTAAACATTTTTATGTACATCTACATTACTACCCAAACCCCCTCCACCAACCCAAGTCCTGACATATGCACACAGGTACACATAAACACACTCATACACATCTTCCTTCTCAACAAAGGCAAAAGGAGCCTGTGCTCAATAAATTCTAGTGCTTTCTTTCTTGGATGGGATTTAAAGGGATGACTAGATAGCTAGGTTAATAAGAGAAGTAGTTTTTCCAATGGTTCTTAGCATGCTGGAAAAGCCCATGAAGGACTTTTGAAATCTCTCACAGAGTTTACTCCCTTGGCCTATAGACAAGACACCAGCAGTAACCTTTAGTGACTGCCAAAAGCTTCTAAGCTTCTCTTAGTCCTGCTATGCTAGCTGACCTTTGCAAGGAATGCTGGGTATTTTGAAGTAAGAACATTTAGTATAAGAAACAAAACAACAAAACAAAAACAAAACTCTTTCCCTGACATTTAAGAACAATATGAAAGTGTCTGTCCAAATTCACCTGGCAGGCCTAGCAAGAAGGGCAAGTTGATTTTAAAGTCTACCAGCCCTGGGTGTCTGTCCTCTTGGAGCCTGCTCCCTTCCCCCTCAGCACTCATGCCCTGGAACCTCATCCTGTCCCGCACCAGGCTGACTCTGCGCTGGACAAAGAAGACTAGAAGTGGGAAAAGCTTTTGGATTTGATTAGAAGGAAGTCACGGGCAAGCTTAGAGTGAGTCTATTAGACCTAAGATCCAAGTGGCGTGCACCGTGATCTCCACAGTGCCATCTGCATAGCAAATCTAGGGTCCAGTGAGTTTTTATCCAAGTCTTGCCAGCCTGCACATTAAAAAGTTCAAATGTGGCTTGGTGAAAAGCAATCATATGTGTTATTGACACTGTTTCATTCTGAATAGCGCATAGAACTAAAGGCTTTCTTGACTTGGTTCATTAGCTAGCTAACAAGCATTTTCCAAGCACCTACTGTGCATGGAACACTCTCCCAGATACTCGGCTCTTGCTGTTGCTGCTACTGCTATTGAATTTCGGAATCCAGGCTGTTGCCAGACATCCAATTTTCTGAGTGCTTGCTCTGACAGGGAACAATGACTAATGAACCAAACATCAGGGAGGGCCCTCTGATCTCCAGCACAGAACATGCCCATAAAGGCAGAGTCTAATTTGTTCAGCAAGCAGCTGCCAATTCTTCTGGGATCTTAATTACCTGGAGCAGTTTATATGGGTGAATCCCCTTGGGAGAGAAACCCTGAACTCTGTCTTTCTCACACCCTATCATACCCCAGGCCCCATAAATGGCTTTAAGCCTCAGCCATTGCACCTGGGTACAAAGTCCAGGCCACAGCAGTTCACCAGACAGACATCAGGGCATTGCATACAATCCTCCTTCACACCTGTACACATGGGCATGGGGGGGGGGAGAGAGAGAGAGAGAGAGAGAGAGAGGCAGCAGTTGGTTATAGTGGAAAGCACTCTGGACTGCAAGTTGGGAGATCTGGGTATCAACCCATCTCTGCCTTGGCTTCTCTGTGTGACCTTGGGCAAGATTTTTTTCTGTCTCTGGGCTTGTTTCCTCTCCTACAAAATGAGGGGTGGGACTAGATGATCTCTATGGGCCTTTGCAGTTCTAGGACTTGACATTCTGCTCTCTGAGCCTCAAGAGAGCTGTGTACAATGGGGGTGAGACAAGCAGGGGCCAGTGGCCGGCTCAGGAGCCTGAGCAGTCACCCTCACAGGGAAGGGGAATTCTCTCTGCCTCCTTGGGTTGGCCCTTTCCAAAGCCCATACTACTTCCAAAGATTTTCACAAACCAGGCTGGCAGATCCGGCGGCACTGTGGGTCTACTATTCCTTTCTGCCTCATCTCCCTCCCCATCTTTCCCTTTATAACCCTTGTTTCATCCAACTCTCATTCTTTTTAACCAGCTCTTCAGCTCAAATTGACTAGTTCTCTTTAGCAAGCTCTTCAGAGAAGCCACTGAGTAAATGGTCTCAAGAGTCTCCTGAGTCTGTAAAATGTAAATAACAGCCCCTGCCCTGGCGGCCTTCATAGGCTTTCCAAAGGATCAAATAAGATAAAGTCTGTGAAAGTGCTTTGGGAATTGTCAAGTGCTATGCAAATGTGAGGAATTATTATTAATGACGGGTGGGGAGGCAGCCACATGATGCGAGGAGCAGAGTGCCAACTTGCTTTTGCTATCCTCACCATCTTCCCTGGGTGAAGGCACTGGCATTGCCAGCCAGCCTGAAGCCAGCTAACCCATCAATCAGGATGGTTATTTGATTAGTGTTACCCCCCACCCCCCATATATACGCACTATCCCCTAGAAGAGTTCAGAGAAAAAAGGACAAGGAAGGAGTAGGTTAATTTGGGTACGGAGAAACAAAGGCCTAGAGGAGTGATTTTTTAAAAAAAATGTGGACCCTTTCTTTCAAACCGTCTCACATGGCAAATCCAATTTATAAAAAAGATGAGGCAGAGCTACTCTAGTTGAAGTTTGGGTGAGTGGCATGGAGTCCCACAGGCTGGGCTCTCCACTTGCCCTTGAGATCAGTCTGGTGGGTCCATAGGAATCCAAAGGAGCACACTGGAAAAACCAAGGTGTTGAGCAGGAGCTCTTGCTTGGCACCTGGTGCCCCGGGCATCCAGAAGGCAGCCACAGTCTGGGTACTGCAGGGCTGGGGATACAGGGCACAGAGAAGTGGGGCGGTGAGAGAATGCTATAGAAAGGCAGACAGGGCTGGGTGCAACACCTTTTCTCTACTCAGCAGCTTTATCTAGTGTCCCAGACCTGCATTCTTGGGTTACCCTAGAATGGGGTTGCAGCTTCATGAATCAGTTCTGGAAGGCCTGTGAAAAATGTGGATCTAGAAATGGGTAAAAAAAAAAAATAAGGCCTGAACCAAATGAACGTGAACAGCGTGCAGGATTTCTCATTCAGCTTCAAGGTGGGAAGGAGTTGCTCCCCAGGGTAAGCCTGCTGACGCAGCTCTTTCCAACTCATGGCCCAACCATGAATGTGCATCCCTGACCTGATGAGGAGGAAGAGGCTAGAAGGAATTGGCCAGGCAGACAGAAATCTGCCACCAGGCTAGGCGTTGAGCAGAGGGGGAGAGCACAACAGCATAGCCAATAGTCCAGGCAGGGGGTATTGGGCATGGCCACGATTGGACCCAGAAGCCAGAGACACAGAATGAGGAGAGAAGGCCAGGCATTGGGGGGCGGGGGGGGCGGGGAAACAGAGAACAGCTCCCTCCTGGAGCATTGGCTTCATTTTCCCACCTTCCTCACCCAAGCAGGCTCAGCGACAGGGCACAGCTGACTGACTAGGCGGAAACTGCTCAGATACTGCAGGTACAAGCTGAAGGTTCTAGGCTGGATAGGGTATGTGTGCCCAAGAGTTTCACAGCCAGGACATGGGTGGTTGCTGACTCCCTAAGGCAGAGCTGGAACAGTGTCAGGGATTTCATCAGTCACTGCACCAGGGAGGATATAATAATGATAATAATAATAATAATAATAATAATAATAATAATAATAAATATCACCTAGGAGTAAATGATGCTGGCATCCCAGAAACATCCGGTGCTGGTATTCCTATATTATTCAGGCCCTTTGCAAAAAGCCCAGCATCTTTCTCTAGGAGATTCTTATTCCACATGTGTCTTCCCCTGATTCCTTTTCCACATGTGGTGGCCCGGAGCTCCTTCTCAAATTACCCTGAGGTAGCTGCTACAGAGACACATTTGCTGTGCCAGGGCTGAGCAGGAAATGGGTAACCAAGAGTGGAGGATCAGCAGCAAAAGCCATTTGTGCTTGAAGGAAACGAGAGCATTTGGAATGTGCTTGGGCGGAGGGGAAGAGGTCGTTACATGGGCCCAGACAGTCTTTGTCCCTGCTCTTGTGGAAGGGAGCAGTGGGACCATCTCAGAAAATGTGTTGGATGAGAGAATTGCTTGGCTAGGGGTTACTTCCCCTGCATAAGCCTGTGTGAGCACAGACATAGGGAAGGAGGTGGGGGGGGGAGAGCGAAGCTCCTGAGGGGCCTGGAGAGGAACAGAACTCAAGGAGGAAAGAAGAGCAAATGAGCCAAAAATAGCTTTGCAACAGACCATCTGAAGAAGGGCTGTAACCCTTGTTCTGTAAGTGCTTAGGAGCTTCTCCCTTTAAGCGAGAATGGTTTTGCTATTGTAAGTAACTGCCTCTCTCTTGCTTCGTTGGGATTTAAAAAGTGGACTGAGTCAGGTACGCAGGAGGAGGGATTTCCAGTTTCTCCCCTGCATCGTCTAAAAGTGCCTGCCTGGGTGGTGCGGGGAGGGCAGAAAGGTCCGGGCCGGCTTCAGCGACCTGGTGTGCAGGCTAAGCCAGAGCCTTCTGTCTGACACCAATGCCCTGTCTGTGCATCTAAGGGGGTGGGAGGAGAGCCCAGCCAGAACTCTCCCAGTGCGCTCTGCTAAAGCCCACCACATCCTCAGGGATGGCTTCACACATAGATGGAGAGGGTAGCTCTCTGCTTGGTATGATTTGAGGAGCTAGAGGTCAAAGGAACCTTGCTCGTGCCCCCAAAACTCAGCTCCACCAGCCCACAGGTGAGCTCCAGTTCTCACTTTCCTTGCGATACCATTGTGACTTAGAAGGGGAAGGACATTCAGCTACTACCAGCTGTCTATGCCTCAGCTGCATTCATTGTATCACATTAGCAATGGCAGAAAGCAAGTCTCCTCCTGGGGGATTGTTAAAATGCAGGGAGATGAGGAAAGTTCTGGAACATGAGCTATCACAGTGTACTTCAGAGCCCTGAGCAGCTGGGGATAATCTGAGGGAGCTGGTGCTACAAAGGGGAATGAGGAAGAAAAGAAAGTATCAAAAACAAATCCTCCCCAGTTCACCATTTTGCAAGGAATGTGCTTGTTTCCTGTACCCTAGCTGACAATATTTCAGATTTGGCAAGTAGGTTTAACACAGGGGAACTCCCACATCCTTTCTATTTTTTTTTTTTTTGAGGGCAGTGTCACTGGCCCTCATATGTGGGACCCGAACCGGGCCGCAGGCTTCCCAAGCCAGTGCTTAATCAGCACACCGAGCAGCCCATCCCACATCCTTTCTAGACAGGCATTTCTCAAGAATCCATACTCACCTCCTCCCACTTAATGCAGGGACCATGAAGGTGCCTCGGTGCAGGTTAAGCAAGAATGAGGTCTGGAGTGGGGGTGCCATTCACCTTCCCTACTGGGCTTCAAGGCTTGGCACGGCTCACCCCTTGCTTCCTAAGAAGAGGAGCATGAAACCAAGCCCTTAGTTTGTCATGGCAAGGGTGGTAGAATTTGCTCCCTTGGCCAAGCCCCTGCCTGGAGACAAAGAATAGGGAAGAAACACACAAAGAGCTGCACCTGGAGGCCAGGAGTCTATCTCCACTGATGCCAGGCACAGATCTGAGTGGAATGGGTGCTCCCAAAGACAGCTGGCTTGGACTTTGCATCTGGGGTCCATTTGCACGGGAGAGGTTAGAAGTCATCTGGACAACTACAGCCCTAAAGATGGAGCACTGCTGCCCAGCTTAGAGTCCCCAGAGATACCAGGGGAGCCTAATGAGGTTGCCAAGGGAATGGGTCTGGCAGCCTCTTGGCAGGGAAAGGGATGTGGAGCAAAGACAGTCCCAGGCTCAGCAGAGGACCCATAGCCAAGACATGCACGGCAGGCAAAAATGCAAAAATCATTCCACAAAGACAGCAAGAATTAAGTCCAGGTAGAGCCTGACTGAGCCCCCTGGCCTCTGTGGGCTGTAGGAACTGAAGGTACCCCATCCACCCAGGTTGTCACAGTGCCACAGTGCAGACACAGCATCAGCTACAAGCTGCTGTGCCTAGCTCAAGGGTCTGGAACCCATCCCTTTGGCCTCTAACTGCCAGGCATAGAGCAGCATAAGCCTCTGCTCTCCTTCCTTCACCTACAGCTTGGCCCCTGGCAGGGTGCACCTGGCCAGTACTGCTCGGTTTTTAGTGTGCCCTGAGCCAGAAAGAAGAGAGTGAGGGAGGAAGGGTGCGAGAAGGGAGAATGGACTCGAGGAAGGGCCAGGATGCCAGCCTCCTGAGGTAGCACAGATTCTGAATGAATACACTACTGACTGTGAAAGGTAGCAGTGCTGCCTCTTCCAATTCTAGCACTTCTGGGAGTCATTTCTCAGCTCACACTTCCCTCCTGTGACAGATACATAAATCCTTGGCTGAAGAGGTTGCCGTGCCCCTTCCTGTCTCAGACGTGATTTTCCTCAGATGAATTGCACCACCTCCTTCAGACTTGCATAGGTCAGACGACCAGACCAGGCACAGTGATATAGCCATCAAGCTATGCTGAGGAGGGAGAAGGGAACTAAGATTTCCTGCTGACTGCCTGGCCCTATGTCTCCCCAAATCAAAGTAGGTATCAGTGGACAGGCCCCTTAGAACTTCCTGGACAAATCCATGGCATAAATGAGCATATGACACATTTCATAGACCTAGGAAAGACTTCTGTATGTCTGAAAACCAATTTCCAAGTCTTCTGGGTGGCTTTTCCACTTGTGAGTTGTCTCTGGCAATGCTTGGTCTCAGGTTAGCTTCTCCCTATGTCCAGTTTTTCCTCCTGGTTTCCATATACTCCAAGGATGCAAGCTCATTTTCATGTCAGCCCAAATAATTAAGAAGAAAGAACTACTGAGAAATATGAGACCCATAGTGCAATTTCAAAGAGCTATACATGATTTTTAAAATATTATCTTCTATTTTGGATTACCCATACAACACATCTGATGTTATCCCAACCATGTGAAATTCAACTATGATTATATTTGGAATCCATATGTGACTGGATAATTTATTTTTTCAAGGACCTTCTTTCTTTATGCTCATCTTGGACTGCTGTCAAAGTGACCCTGCATGCCTGAGTACCCAGAGACTAGCCAGAAGGGATGGGGAATCTGGGATTTAGTAATCACTATGGATAGCCCACAGAGTGGATAATGAATACAGGAATAATCAAAATGTGACTCTATCCAGATATAAGAATGGGGTTGTGTGGGTGGGTAGGGTGGCTGAAGACAGAGGCTGCAACGAACCGTTACCACACCATTTAGTATCATTAAGGAACAGGCATGATCCTGGGTGCTCTAAATAGGAAAAAGGCACGTAGGAACTATGAGGTCATCTTCCGTCTCTATTCCATGGCCGTCGGCCACTAATGAAACCCTACACTTCTCTAGTCTCCTATAGGACAGCTAGCTCAGGGTGTTAGGGCAGGCAATTGGGTCCAGTTAGTTTTGCTCCTTTCCTAACCTGCCATCTTGCAAATGTGTATCACTGGTCAGAGGAGAGATTGGGGTGGTTGGCTGAAGGCGAAGGTGTGCCTGCTTGTCTGGTGGACAATTGGAGATGGTCTCAAGGGTGGAGAAAAATGCCAGCTGGTCCAAAGTCTTTATTTTTTAAATCGATTTAGCTAATTTGGAAAAGAGTGCCAACAAGGGACATAGGAATTACCATTTAGGCGTATTAAATGGTGTACAAGGCAGCTGGAGGACAGACTTTAGGAAGAACCGTCTAAACAGTCTTAGAGAGCAGAGGTTGTTAAACATGGGACTGTACAACCAAAGGATGTTGTGGTATTTCCTTTCTTAGAGGTGTTTGAAGCTCAGCTGTCCCTGCTAGAGGCTTTTGCTAAAGGCAGTTCCAGGGATACGACAATATAGGTAAGTCACACAAGGCTGCTGAAGCAAAACCCAAGCCAGAAGACAGGAGACCAGACCCAAAACCTTTATCACTTCTCTGCTTCCTTTTAGGGCTCACTCTCATATTCTGCAAGGTGAGCCCTGGGAGGAAGCAGGACTAATAAACATGTTCCCTGTCTCATGGCAATGGAAGAAGGAAGTAGACCAAAGAACCGTTCCATCACAAACTCTTGACAGAAATGGGAACCATCTTATGAAGTTTGATTTTACACAATTTTCCCACCAAAATCTGTTCAAATCTGGCTGGAAATCGGCCTAAGTTCATGCTAAATTATTTCAGTGACATTATTTCCTGTCCTTCTACTGTGGCTTTGTGCATTCAGAGAAAGATTGTAACCTCTTTGACTTGCTTCCTGGAAATACCTCCTTACGTTTGAGTTGAATATGCCTGTGAACAATGCTGAGAAGAAATCCTTGGAAGCTGGTGAGGACAGCCCCACCAACCTTCCAGAGGCTGCTTCCCCGTGTGTGCTGGATGGAGTGTGGTAGAGACAGACAGTGGCCTGGAGCAAGGGAAAGGCCTGCTGCTAATCTGGAGTGTTGAGTGTCACGGGGGCACAGCAGGACACAGGGGAATATAAAAATAGCAGGGTGTCCTTACACTTGGAATAGGGCTGTCAGAGGGGGCCTTCAAGCTAGGTGTACATGGACAAGACGATCTGAAACCATGCGGCAAGGCCTCAGTGACCCCCTGGCCCCTCTTGCCGGCCTCTGCTAACACAGTGTGCTCTAAGGCCCCAATGCAGTGATTTGCTTACCACTGTCAAGATTCTGGCCATATAGTAGTACTGTCAGTATGTTATTTATTTCATATCTTCTCTAAAATAACTTTAAGCAGATTCACTTCTTGAAAATGCCTCCACCTTAGAAACAATTTTGAAATCATAGGGTGTATGTGTTAGATACATTTCCCCCTAATCCATGTTAAACAAATAAATAGCTATAAAAATAGAAAAACAAAGTTGGTCCACCTACCACCTAGAATCAGCTCGCACACCACCAGTGTATGTTTACCACACTTGGGGAAACAGTGGTCTCTGTATAGTGCACGCAGATGGTCCCCACCTCCAACAAGCACGGCTTTATTTCCTCCTCCAATGTAAAGCCGGCAGGGCTTTAGACCGCCCGAATGGCTGGGATACCATCCTGAGCCTACCTCCCTCGCGTTCCGCTCAGGGCTAGGGCCCTGGCCCTTATTATTTCCCCCCTTTCAGGTGCCAGCCCCAGCCAAGGCTGGAGTTTATAACAGAACACAGGGCCCTTATTCTCAGTCAAGTGCTCCTTCCCTCGAGCTATTTCCCCTGCTGAGAATTGCACACTAGACCTCACTTAACTCGGACAGTGCCCTCTGTGGAGTGGACTTCCTCCACCTCGGCCCTAGGGGTTGCTTCGGCTGGAGTGCCCCAAGCCCACATCAGTAGCCCGGAGCTCGCACAGGCCCCAGCAACCTGCAACAGCTGGGGGATCCAGGAGCATATGAGGTCCCTAGTTGGAACATGGTTCTTCCCTAGCAAGCCAGTGACCCCTGCCCCCTCCTTGAGCCTGCTCCCCTGTTGGTCAGGAGTCAGAGGAGGCCCTCGGCAGGAACACGAGTAGGTTGTAGCAAAACATTCTTCAAGGCAGAAAGATGTGTGTGATATTGGCTAAACCCAGGGACCATCCAACAATCAGGGCTGACCAACAAGGGAGCCCGCTTGTGTGTAGATGCCTTCAAGCCAAGTGGGCATGCCCAACCCCTAGGGATGCTTTCGGAGAGATTCCTGTTTCAGCTGGAGAGTTAAGGTCTTTCAGTGCCTTACATTTGTTTGTTGTTGTTAAATAGATAATCACCCCACCCTTCCCCCTCACCCTCCTTAATCTAACCAGGCCACTCTCAGGGTCTCTGGATACACAGAAAAGCTCTGAGAGAGTCGGGGTTGAGGCTAGGAGCTCCGTGCACTGAGCTCTGGGAGCTCTCAAGGCCCCCTAACTCCCACCACGCATAGGGAGACACCTTCTAGTTCTTGGAACACTCTGGTGAGAGAAGCATGCTAGGTGAGGATCCAAACCTTGCAAACTTTAAAGGACACATATAGATTCTTATTTGTGTCCTTGTTTCTTTAGAGGTGTAACCTCTATTTGGTGAGGGTGGTGGCACAATCTATCTCCCTCTTTCTTTTTGTCCTCCCCTACTCTCCCGTCCCTTTCTCCCTTCTTCTCCCCTTCTAGCAGCTTCTAAGGCACCAAGGAGGACCATAAGGGCTTTATATAGTGCAGCCCTATTCCCTGAGGGAATTCTGAGATCTCTTTCAACCTTAGGAATCTATGATTGATAAACTGAGTTGCAAGAAATGATTGTTGAACAAACTGAGTTAAGAAGAAAGAGGGCTAGCAGTGAGGGAGCAGTGTGTGTGGCGGTCAGGGGGAGGGTGCTAGGGCAGTGGGCAGGTGTCTGGGCAGGTGGGGTTGGTTTTGCTTCTCATTCTCCCCACTGCAGTCTCCGCAGTAGTGGAGATGCTGGTGGGTACATGGTTGGCAGGGGACATTGAAGATGGTCCCCATGTAGGGAACACCAAGTTTTTACACATGGGATGGCGAGGAACACTCCAGTTAGTGAAATGTCTACTACTATGGATTACAGATGCTCTCCATGTAGCCCAGAGAAGGATGACCAACTTTGAAGTAATCTGAATGCAGTGAAATGTACTAAACCCCGACACTCACCAAGCAGATTGGTTTTTGGTAGTTCCTCTGCATCAGTGGGGGGAGAGTAGCTATATATAGCAGCCACCAAATTCTCGAAGGTCCCCGCATTGAGTCATGCAGTGGTGGGTCTGGGGAGAGTAGGGATTTACCAAGAAAGTAGGTTTCTAAAATGAGGGGCCAGTCTCATCCCTCTTAAGCTCTTTTTGAGATCTGGATGTGAACATCCAAGATGTGAAAACCGCCCCCAATCAATTGACAATTTCTGCAGAGACACACATGAAGAACTCAGAAAATGCATTCTGGGTTAAATACCTGAGTTTGGGGGCTGAAGGAGCCAGTGGGAGACATTTGGTGGAGGGGCTCATTAGCAACTGGGCATTGACCACACCCCCAAACACCCTGGTTCTCCTCATTCCAAGCCCGTCATTCTTGAGTTTTGAAAATCAACCTTAATGTTCTATTCAGCCTAGACTCCCTCTTGGGGTCATGACTCTTAACACATTTACCACCTTTTCCTACTTTTTCTGGTTCATGTGAACCCTCTCTCCCCCACCCTCACCATTCTAACAATCAGGGGTTTCAATGAATTATTCAAGGGTCCCATCCACACAGGTCAAGATTTTAGAGGTGTGGTCTTCCAGAATATCTGAGTGGGAAGAAACAGAGACTATCTTGTCTCTCCCCTCCCCCATTTTGTAAGTAGGGAAAGTAGCCCACAGAAGGGCAGGAAGTTACTTACTCAAGCTCAAGCATCAGATTGGTGGCAAAGTCGGGACTCGAACCCAGATCTTCTGGATCCAAATCTGACCCACTTTCCACCACCTCAAGCTGTAGCTCCTCCAGGAACTGTGCCTCCTCCACGAGTTCAGAGTCCTCCCCAAGCTGGGGCTCCTCCACAAGCTGGGGCTCCTCCAGCCTTTCCCCCTTCATCTCACACAGCTGCCCAGGGAAGCCTTGATTGCCTGGCTGGGGTTGGTTCCCTTTCTCTCTCCCTCCCTCTGCCTCTCTCCCTCTCTCTCTTTCCCTCTCCCTCTCCAACTCTCTCTCTCCCTCTCCCTCTCTCTCTCCAGCACTCTCTCTCCTCTCTCTGTAGCTGCCGGGCTAGGGCAGGAACAACTAAAAACTCTTTCCCAGGTTCCAAAGAAAAAGTGCTCAGGGAGCCTCGTGGCCAGCCTGAGCTGGCTGGGCTGTGGAGGCGGGAGGAAGTTCCCAGCTCTGAGTGCCTTGGGGGCTCCCAGGCTCTGAGGGAAGGCTGGAGCTCCTGGGGCGAACGCTGCCCTCCAGATCTTCTGCCGAGGCCGGGCCAGCTTCCTAAACTAACTCCCAGACTGAAGGGGAGGGCCGGATCCTCCGGGGGAGCCCAGACGGCGGCTCTGCCAGCCAGCCCCTGTGGTTGGAACTTTCAAAAAGACCAATGTTTCAGCAACTGATTTCTTTTCCAACCCGAAACAGCAGGCCTTTCTGTCCCCCTTGCATGACTGTGGCTGTGGCATGCAGCCCCAGCCTGAGCAGAAGCAGAATTCCAGGGCTGGGGCTCCATAACACCCAAACCACTGGTCAATTCCATTAAATAAAATCAAATAAAAAAACACCGTTTTTGGCATCAGGTGGACCCAAAGCTGGTCTCCTGGCATGGAGAAATTGTGTACCTACTGGGATGGGATGTGCACAGCTGTCTAGAGATGAGAAGTCAGAAGACCATTGGATCAGAAAATCAGGAGATATGGTTTCTCTTTTCAGCTGGTCACTAATTGGCTGTTTGGTTTGGGGCATGTACCCCACCCCACTCTGGGCCTCAGTTTCCTCATCTGTAATGGGAGGGAGTCAGGCTGAATGGCTGAAAAAACCTTACAAGTTCTGAGCCTGTGTCTCCATCTAAGATGCATGTGGAAGCAGAAGATGCAGGCAACCAACCCTGGAAGGAGGAACGCTCTGGGCCTTGAAGAGGCCGCCTCCAGTTCCACTGTGCTTTAGAATCCTTCCCCATTTGCTAGCTATGCCACTAGGGTGACCTTGTATTCTGTAGGTTTTGATGTCTGGCAAAAAATTTCAAAGCTCCTGGCAGCTCCCCCCAAATGCCCCACGTGGAAGAAAACCTTCTCAGTCATATCTGAGTGTGAATGAAGAAGGTTCAGAGACAAGCAAGCCTTGACAGGGAGAGAGGTGGCCAGACTGTGTGGCAGGTGTTAGCTGGCTCTAAGAAGGAGAAGGTTCCTGACTGTGGGCAGGGGTCAGTGAGGGGACTGGTGTCAGAGGGAGGCAAGGCAAGTCAGGGAAGGTTTTTGTGTTCTGGTCCCAAATATGGCTTGCCTAAGATCACGAAGCTTTCCCTCTATTGAGTACTTCCTGGGAGCGTCCTCTCACTTAACCTTCACAACCACACTTGCCCCATTTTCTAGATGAAGAAGCTGAGGTCCAGAGAAGTTGTCACAAGCCAAGTCAGAGAGTATGTCAATGGTAGTCTATCAGACATAAAGGCGCTGTGCTTCATGAGCACATGGAGACTATTGTCCTTCTCTGCTCCTCAGTGGTGCCTCCAGGCCCTTTTGAAGGCCAAGATACCCATCCCAGCTCCCTCACAAGGGCCAGCACTTCCCATCCAGCTCTAGGATTCTGGCTTCCCAGGATTCAACAGCCCTGGGCCCACCTTGCTGCAAATGCTAGAATATGCTAGCAAAGCCTCCCACATTTGAATAGAAAACTGAAGACACAGCATTTTGGAGACATAGCGATTTCTGTGGGCCAGTTTCAAGTATAATTTCCAGCGCATTAGTTCTTTATTCTCTTCACTGACCTTCATCCTGTTCATCTGGCAAAAGATGCCCTCTTCAATGTTTTCCTGATCCTGATTTTCAGCTGATAGGTCATTATGGCCCTTAGATAATTACTCTGCCTAAATCAAGGCTCTTTGATCTTGGCAGTGAGAACAGTTCCTTGGGGGGTTGCTCCTATCCGAGGGCCTCAGTGAGCCGGACAAGCCTCAAAATCCATATCTTAAGGCATTAGCAGTGACTGGGTCCATTTTGCCTTCCCTCACTACTGATTTGCAGGGCAAGAATTCCCCACAGAGGGGCACATGTAGTGCCCAGGGTTTTAACAAGGTGACTTCTTTTCTTTTTGAATATTTTCTAACCCTGGGGGAAGCCCCCTTAGCCCGTGTTCTCACAGCTTC
The DNA here is from genome assembly GCA_033961575.1 of Aselliscus stoliczkanus. NCBI lineage: Eukaryota > Metazoa > Chordata > Mammalia > Chiroptera > Hipposideridae > Aselliscus > Aselliscus stoliczkanus. The sequence continues at coordinate 52,807,193 of CM066737.1, read as the reverse complement.
TGGTACCTACCCTTCATTATGATTGATTGTAATGATATGATTATTTGTGTAATGATTATTTGACATCTGTCTCCACCACTAGATTAAGTTTCCTGCCTCAGGATCCTGCCTGGTTTGTTGATTGACACTAGCTCCTGTGTCTAATGTTAGCTGTGTGCATGAAAGGAGAAATCCTCCTCCTCTACAAGTACCTGGGATGGGCAGTCTTACCCCAGTGCCCCCAGGTGTGCTCCCCAAGATTGTTCGACTGTGGAGCATGGGTGCCCCACTGAGGCTATTTTGGCCAGAAAATGAGAAGGGAGAAGGATGTGGAAATGGACCCTAACAGCTCCTTAGTCCATTCCCCCACACCATTTGGTATCAGGAAAGTATATGTTCGTTTTAATGATTGACTTCTAATGGAAATTTCATAGAGATTTTTACTGTGAAAGTATTTTCATGAAAACACTTTCATCTACGCATATCACACATGCACTTGCCTTTTCTTTAGAAGTACCTGCTTCTGACTCCTTTGCTTTCCCCACCTGTCTGTCTCCTTCTGTCCATGGTCCTTATAACCAGACCTCTCACACTTTTATCCAGTTCTTTATTGCTACTGTAACCACCTTCCCCATATTTATAAATTAATGTAACATCCCATGGTAATTTTATCTAGCTTCTCTGAATGCTTGCAGTCAGGAAGTACTTTTGGCTATCTAATCTCAATTCTTCATGCTACAGTAGAGGCCTGTTTCCTCTTGTTCTGTTCCTAGTGTGGTTTGGAAACAGCTAGTCACCATCTCTGAGTTGCGACTTTCCTTATATTTGAAGATCAACCTCTCTTTTGTCTCTCCAACACCCCTTGCTCCACCTTTGAACTCCTCTTAGAGCAATCATCTTAGTTCCTATAGCCTGGCCCCACAGCCCTCTGAAGTCCCAGGTTTACCTCCTGTTGGCTCAAGAAGTCTTATCAGCCTAATCTGGACCCTTTACAATCAGGCTCCCTTGGATCACACTGAGCTCTCAGCTATCAGTTGCCTTGACATTGTGTGGAACCATCCCTCTCCAATGAAAGCTCTTTGGAGCCCCTTGACCAATGTCTTTGCCCCTCTCCGAGGTGTAGCCTCCCTGCCCTGCTGCATTCAGGCTGTTTTTCAGACAAGTATCTGACATTTGAAGCCCAGAAAATTTACACCTCAAACCCCAGAAAGGCGTGCAGCCTGCAGCTCTGTCCCCACTGCCTCTGTACAATGAGCAGCATTCATAACTCTGAAGGAGGCCTCCAAAGGGCAAAGAAAACCCAGACGACCCTCCCCTTTCTTTTTTCTTTACAGTAAATAATTTACAAAAACAAATTTTCCTCACCCCCCATGCTATACCCACTTTATCGCCAGTTCCCAGGGCCAGTCTTTACGCATTTCCATAATGTCATGGGCTATTTTTAGCAAAGGATTAAGTACTAGTTGCCCTGTGGGCTTCAAACTCATTTCTTCCCCTTGTCAAAATACTGTCAGTGCTCAAAAAAAGAAAAAGAGAAAGAAAATTGTCAGTCCTCTCCTTTTGGACCTGCTGGCCACAAAGATATTATCACGGGTGTGAGCAGCTACCTACATGAAATGACTTCAGGGGCTCCTTTGAAAGTCCTCTGTCTAAACATGTCTCCTTTGGCCTAGGTCTGATGATTAGAACTTCAGCATTCGAGATTCATTTCTTTAGCTCAAGTATCACTTCCCCAGGAAGCCTTGTCTGATCCTTTATTATACTCTCTGACAGAAGCTCATTCCTTTTCCCACTTGGCACTTAGTTTGAAATTATACATTCATTAGTGTGACTATTGGGCTAATGTCCATCCCCCCCATTCCACTGGCTATTCCATGATGGCTGTGACCATGCCTTTTGTGAGTTTCCCATTCTATTCCCCGTGCCTAACATTGAGCCTGGCACATGGAAGGTGTGCAAGAAATATTTGTTGTTGACTGAATCTGTTCATGAACTTACGTGTGAATTCTCTGGAGAACTGGTGGGAAAGGGTATGAGCATGGAGGTGCAGGACACTACCTGTGGGAAAGGGCCCCAGAAAGCCAAGGTGGACTGCTGACCATAAGCAGCACCATTCTTCCCCAAGTGACATGAGGCTGGTTCCTTTTCCTACCCCAGTTCCCTCTCCTTTCCTGTCTGCTTGAGGCTTCCCTTCTTGCTCAGCCCTGCCCCAGGGCCTTCATTTATTAGGCATCTGGGAAAAAAGGGTTTGACCCAGGTACAAACAAGGCTAAAATGACACCCTGCGAGGCTGCCAGCAACTGTCTTTCCAGAGAGACTTGGGCAAATGGTATATACAAAAAAATATATACACATTTTAAGAAAGGAAAAAACTGTATTAAAATTGTAATACTTAATATATACCAATAACAAAAGATGAGCATAAGTCAAATTTGACTTCTGCAATTACAAGAGGTGCTCGAAGTGGTTATCGTCAGTGTAATTTTAACAGGTTTTTCCTCTCTTAAAATGTGTATACTTTTTTTGGCACCCTCTGTATATTCTCAGGGGAATACCAAGATACCCCACTAGTGTATTCCAACCTCAAAAGAGCCCTGGTGGAGACTGAGGCCAGAGGTGCACAGATATGAAGCCACACCCCTAGACTCCTCTGGTGCCAGCCCTTGATTGCACTACCAAGCTCAACCCTCCTGGTTCCAGTGGGCTTTCTCCAGGCACAAAAGGAGATGCCTTCTTCTCCCAGGCCCTGAAGACCTCTGCCCTGCCCCTGGGCTAGCCCAGGTCCTTAAGCACAGAGTGCTAGGGGCAGGCTTGCTCCGAGTCTGAGAGGGACACTGAGAAGAGGGCCAGAGGGGCCTTCTTCTCATTACTGAACATTGGTGAATCTTAGTTCCAGCCCAGGAAGAATGGAAAGTTTTCTTCGCTGTCCCCACCCAAGGCCAGCCCCTTTTATCCTGTGAGCCCCACTGGACTGGCAAAGTTTCCCTCCCCACTCCCAACCAGAAAGCCTGCAGTCGCTTCCCACAATGCCAAAGCCAACCCATTCTTTAAGGCTCTGCTGGAAGCTGCTGCCATAAAGAGACTCTCCCTTCCTAGTTTGCTTTGGCACTGCCCAAGCTCTGGACCTGCAGACCCAGGGTGCCATAAGCTTGAAGCCTTTCCCTCAAGGAACAAGAGCTCCAGCGGGACTGCTTTGTTCCCCACCTGCCTTGGGTATAGCTGCTCCACTCCCCCGGCTATACTCTCAGCTCCCCAGGGCCCAGACTTAGCCTCTGCCAACTCCCCTGTCTGTCTTCTAACATGCTCAGCAGGGAGGCATTCACTAAATCCATCATAAGTGCTCAATAGCAGGCCCTTGGTCAAATAAGAGAGATTGACTCACTGAAGTGCTTGGTCACTCAGTACAAGACTGAAGGAGGTGCTGCCACCATTCATTTGCTATGCACCTAGGCAGGCCGAGTATGTTTCCTTAAAACTGAGCAGGGTTTTTTCTTATTCTTTTTTCCCCCCTTGGTTTCTTTTCCACTGGCACTGACTATGGGCTGAAAGAGAAAGGAGGATAGTAGGGAGAAGTGAAGGGCTGGAAGCCCGGGAGGGGTCTCAAGGAAGGGAAATTCTGCACCTCCAATACTGACTGAATTCTGGCTGTGATGGAGGGGACTTGAGGAGCCCAGCTCCCCCGAGCCCTGACATGGTGCTCTTGAACTTGTCTGAGGATCTATGTGTCTGAGCTTTGGATGCAATCATACCCACTGGTTATTCCCATGCTACCTTTTCTTTTAAAATTTATTTCCTGTTTTTTTCTTCTTTCTCTAACTGGAGAGCAGCATCCCCAGCTATCCAAAGCCTGTGAGGTATTTACCTGCTAGCAATACAACGGGACAGGCTGGGTAAAGACAAGGAAAGACAAGAAGAGGACCTACTGGTTTAGTCACAAACTTTGAGCCGATGCAATATGTATTAGATTCATGAGGCTATTCTGTATTGTAGTCAAATTAGCTTACTGGAAAAACATGTCGTAGAATCCAGCCAGCCTGACATCACTGGGGGCTCAGTTGTACCAAGGCAGTAATGTAATTTACTGAATAGGCCAGGAAGACAGCTGAGAATCACTGTGAATTCAGGCCAGCTTGGGGACTTTGAGACTTCATGGAGAATGGATAGGGAATTGGCTCTTTTAGGGCCTTCCTTTAAACAGCTCCTCCAGCTTACGGTAAACCCTTCTGCTTGGGGTCCCCAGAGTAGTTCCTGAAGCAGCAAGCAGATACAAAAGGAAGAGGGACTTCTGAGACCTGTTCTGGGCCTCCCCCTGACGCACCAGGCTGTCCCTTTAGCAATGTACTATCCAGTGATAGTAGGAGGCTCCCTCCCCCCACAAGCTCTAAACCACACTAAGCCCACTGCAGCTCACCTGCCTGCCTATGTCTCCTGCTGAGTATGGGAGTTCCAGGGGGATCACCTTCGTAGCCTGGTACTTGCCTCTGAGCAGACTGCTTGCCTGCCTTTAGGGAGAGCAGGCCTTTCCTTTGGGAGTATAATGAGCACAACTTAGACCCCCAGCAGGCTTCTGAACGCCTAGCCCCAGAGAGGCCTGCCACTGGACAAGCAGAAGCTTGATGCTTCAGTAACCTATCTCTGTTACATAAGGCACTACGTGAGATATGAGTCAGGGCCCTCAGGCTGGCCTTGGCCCAGTCTAGTCTGGGAGTGAGGCTAAAGGGGAGGTGTGTGTGTGTGTGAGGGGGGGGGTAAGCCAGGAAGGAGCTGCTGGAACCATCTCCCTTCCTCTCACTTCTCACCCCCTTCTTCCTCAGGGATAACTGCAGCCAATCACTGGCCTAGACAGCTCGAGGGAAATCCCGGGTCAGACCCCTAAGCTGTGAGCAGCTGCTCTCCATCTCCCATGAGGAGAAGACAAGAGGAAGCGGGTTGAATACCCAAGGCTATTGGTGAGTAAATTCTTCCTTGGAGGAAGGATGAGGAAGGTCCCTATGGTGCTCTGTCCACAGGCAGGGGCCTGATTTCAGGCTGGGCCTATTTGAGGAAAGTAGCTCCCAGGGGAGGAAGGCTGATAGCGTGCCTGGGCCATCAATGACCAAACAGGCTTCCAGCTCTCGTTTCCCTTTGGGCTAGTGTCTGCACAATGGGAAGCTCCCCATTCAGTCTCCCATGCTGGCGGTGATCTCACACCTCTGACACTGTTTCCAAAAGAGCAATAGACTTTGGGGCAGGGATCTCTACCTAGAAGATAGAAGTGAATTTGTCTTGCCTCCTGATAACTTTCCTGCCTGAATGAACATTTGGAAACGCTTGCTTTCTACTCTCACAGACCCGCATCTCACCCCCACTCAGACTCCTTAACTAAGCTAGACCATGGCCTCCAGAAGTCATGTTCCCTGCCCTGGCTCCTTCTCTAACCTGCTTTGAGGCTGAGATCTAGACTTCGGGCCTTCACAAGGTTCCCAGTAGTCCACTGGGGTTCTATGGAGGGCCTGTTCTGCCAAAGCTGCAGACCCACAGTGAAGCCCTAACCCTTCTCCCATTATTGCAAGCATTGGGACAGCACAACATGTCATGGGCCATCATTGCTGTCTTCATCTAAAAGGGAAATTTTGTCCTTTTTGACCCCTGTGATCACGGAGTGCTCTCCCTTGAGTGCACCAAGCATACAGAGTGCCCCACCAAATGGCCCCAAGCTTCAGTCCCACTCAGCAAGTTGGCTTCGCTGGGGCTCAAGAGGCTATATTGCATGAGACCAACCACTTAGTTATGTAAACCCAGCCAACCAATGCAGATTATGGCTTTGTAGTTATCTTGAGGGATGTCTTACGTAAGAGGAGAAAGTTCAGGTAGGAGCAGAACTGTGATGAGCAAACATAGCACAACGGCCACCACCAGGTGCAGACACAACTGCCCTCATCCTCTCAGCCAGCCCACAAGGTGGGGACAAGGGCTCTGCTGAGCTCTATCACTCAGGGAACCTGGAGGCCCTGGCAGTCTTGGCCAGACACGTTCATCTCCATTTACCCAGAACTCCCTGGCCTTCAGGATCTGTTCTGGAAAGGAGCCAATGCTCTACCTGGAATTGAGAGTTTGTTAGTTTATCTGGAAGTGCAAATATAAGCAGGAGGGTTAACCTTCTCTTCAGGCAGAGAGGGAAAATAAGGTCAACCTGGAAAGTTATTTTCTGAGGTATGGACTCACAAGGGTCCACTCCTGGCAAACTGGAGAAAGAAGTAAAATTCATGCTCTGGTCCTGCCACCTTTCTTTAAGAGTATGAACCTTCCATCCAGACCTCCTGAGCCCTCATGATGTCCAGAGCCCCTTACTGCAGCAGGCCTTTCATGGACTCTGGCCTCGTCTCCCTACCTCTCTTCTCCAAACTTGGCTTTCCCATGTCCCATTCCCAGAGAGCCCTACTCTCTGTGAGCCATCACCCTGAACGAAGTTCTGATGAACAAATCCACATAAAGTAGTCAATGATGAGTAAAGATGTCACTTGTTAGTCCTTTAAAAAGAGAGCCCTGGGGCGCAAACCAGGGTAGACCCTGGCCATTCATGAGAGAGCCACACTAAAACTTTTGCCTTTCCCTGATTCATGAGCATCCAGAAAACCTATCATTTCTCCCATAAAACTTATATTTACATCACTTTGTTAAGCTTCTTAGCTATCTTTATATTATAATCACTAGCACTAGCACCTGACTCAGGTATGGCGCATTCTCCCCAAAGAAACAGACACTTGCTCATTTTATGAGAGTTACTATATTTCTGTGGACTAACTATGACTTAGAGGACCACAAGATTGGGTTGAAAAGTAGGTGCTGGGCAACTCCAGTCCCAGGAAGATACTGAAAATAATTGAAAGAAGGGACTCAAAAAGGTAACTGTAAACCGCTGTTCATAGCAGCATTCCTTACCAAAGCTAACAGGTGCAAACAACCCAGGTGTCCATGGACGGATGAATGGATAAACAAAATAGAGAATATCCACACACTTGAATATTATTCAGTCATAAAAAGAAACGAAGCATTGATATATGCTACAACATGGATGAACCTTGAAAACATGATACTAGGTGAAATCAGCCAGATAAAAAAGGCCACCTATTGTATGATTTTGCTTATATGAAATAACTAGAATAGGCAAATTCAGAGACAGAAAGCAGAATAGAGATTACCAGGGGCTGGGGCGAGGGAAGAATGGGCAGTTATTGTTTAATGGGTACAGAGTTTCTGTTTGGGATGATGACAAAGTTCTGGAATTGGACAGTGGTGATGATTGCACAACACTGTGAATGTAAGTAATGCCACTGAATTATGTACTTAGAATGGTTCAAGTGACAAATGTTGTTACATACAATTTACTGCTATATGTGTAATAAATACATATGTAATACACAGATAGTTCATATGTATTGTATATATGGTAGGTGTGCTGGTAGAGCACTAGGGTCACTCACAGGCCTCCTGGTACATGGAATTCTCATCTGTGCCTCAGCAAAAAGAGTGTTTCTTTTTTTTTGAGGGCAATGTCACTGGCCCTCAGATGTGGGACCCGAACCTGGGCCGCTGGCTTCCCAGGCCAACGCCCAACCACCGCACCACTCGGCCGGCCCAAAAAAAAAAAAAAGAGTGTTTCTTTTATACCGAGGTTCTGATGAGGTATCCAAACCAGGAATGTTAAGTTGCAGATGCATTTGTGTTTTTAATAGGAAATGTGTCTTAATCTAAGAGTGCCTATTCTTTGTCAGACCACTAGGCACTCAGGAAATAGTTATTTTAAATTACCTTGGGCTAGGGAATGACTTTTGAAGCTTGATACCAAAAGCAAAACTCACAAAGGCAAAAAAAGGCAAGCTTGACCACATAGAAACCCAAAACCTCTCAACAGCAAAGAACTCCATCGTCAAAATCAAATGTCAAATTAGTTGACAAAGGGTTGCAGTCTCTAATTCAGGGTTTCTCACAGTGTGGTCCACATACCACTGGGCTATCGGAGAGGAGTTTTAGATGGTACCTGGACAGAGAACTGAATCTTAGAGTATGAAATTAGGCACTACAGCAGGCAGGCAGGGGAGTAATTTCGCCCCTCAAATCACAGTGTAAGTGGCTACATCCTCAGAAGTTAGGCCCAGGAATATACATTTATGAAATCATGAATTCTAAGACTCACTTAGAGAAACACAAATTTTTTTTATGCAATAATTTTTTCTTGGCAACCTGATCCTTACTACTATATTATCAACTCAACAGGGAAGGTTAAATGAATCTAGCACACATAAAGCAATTAGAAATCTTTCCTATTGTTATTTTCTGAGCATCCAAGTGTGGAAACCAGTTAGTGCCAGCTGAGCAACTTAAAGGTAGGCTCCTAGGGCTTTTAGAACTGAAAGGGAACTCCAATTCAGAATATCTCAGACTATCCTGGGCAGGTGTGCTCAGGGACCGAAGGCAGAATAGAGCTGATTAAGAAGTTTTGGATAAAATCTTAGAAATAAATTTGAGGTTACAACAACAGAGTATGGCAAAAGCTCCCCTTTCAGCTTGCTACACCTTACTGATCAGAGAATTAAGCTCCTCAGATTTCATCTTTGCCAATTTTTTTCCCCATAGGCTACAGTTAAATTGGAAATTTTAGCTGTTTGTCCAGCATATTTTATTTGCCCCCTAAGTTTTCAAGTTTTAGATGCATTTTCAAATGATAAGGTAGAGTCCCCTAATAATAGGGTGACAAAGCATCCCTGTTTTCCTGGGACTTTCCAAGTTTGAGCACTGAAAGTCCTGTGTCCCTAAACAAGATGGTTGGTCACCCTACCTAATAAGCACATTTTAACCATTTGGTTAGTCTCTTGGCTAATATTTACCTGTGCTTAACAATTCTTTTTTCTTTTTCTGAGGGCAGTGTCACTGGCCCTCATACGTGGGACCTAAACCGGGGCCGCTGGCTTCCCAAGCCAGCGCTTAACCACCGCACCACACGGCCAGCCCAACAATTCTTTCTTAATTGACAATTCTTTAGTGTCTGACTGATCTTAGGTAGAGTTTTGCTCTGCTTTTCATTGTGAGGCACTGAGCAAATTCCTTAATTTTCCAAAGCCAAATTTACGTCATTATAAAGTGAAAAAGGGTGACAATAGTACCCATTTGATTGTGTTGGTATAAATATTAAATGCGAGTATGCAGATATAATGCTTAGTGCATACTGCAAATGCTCAGTAAGTGTTAGCTATTAATCTATTATAGTTATTAGTTATGTAACACAAGATTGAAAGGATGGTGTTTAAAACACACCTCCCAATAGTTTACTGATACCAACAAACCGCATGCCCATTACCACTGATTCATGTGTATACACAGCATTATCCAGCAGGACTTCTTCCAGGCTACTAAAGTCATACATGAGTTTCAAACCGAAAAAAATCATGTATCACATTTAAACCTTAATAAGGGTTTTCCAAGACTAGGTTAAAGTTGTAAAATCTTTACAGTTTATAATTGTTACACTAACAATTAAGGAGTCATCTACCCAAACCAAAACAAAACAAAAAAACCTTTATTGAGTAATGACTGTATAACTGGAAATCCAGGGGAAACAAAGTGAATGTAAAACACAACCCTACCCTCAAATTGCTGTAAAAATGTGTTCCAAGGACACCAAGAGCTAAGTTTGGAACAAAAGACAGGTCAAAGCAGACAAACAAGATAGAAATCAAAAATGTGCCCCTGCTTTCTGTCCCCGGAATATGAGCCCTTCCAGTAGGGAAATGGGCTGCGGGAAGAGAGGCAAGGAGAGTCTCCTCTCCGGGAGAAGAGGTGGCTTTCAAAGTAGACAAATTAAAAGAAAAAAAAACAACAATACCCAAGCAGGAATTTGAAATATCAAATGGTTAAATGGAATAGAAGTAAAACTGATGGCTTAGGTATAAAGATAGAAGAAAAGAGGAAATTTTCACTCAGAAGACTGTCCAGCTTAGATATTGGAGAAGTCCCGTGACCAAGCAATAACGGTCTTCTACTTTTACTAAGGAGCATGTCACTCTAAGCAAAACCTAAACAAAATTGAGAATCCCCAATCTCTAAGGACCCAGTTGCCAAGGAAATAGCAAGAATGCCTCATCCTGCCAGAATTATAGGGCTATCACCACAGGACCCTGCCACTCCCCACAAGGAAGGGCTTGCTGTTCACCGCTTAGCTGTTTGGGACCAAGAGTAGCTCTGATTCCAAGAGGCAGGGTGCTCAGGTTCACTCACCTTCCCAATAATTGACCCTGCTCCCTCCACCAATGCCCTCAGTGCCCCACCCCTGCCCTGTAGCATTTCTAGGCTTTGCAAAGAACCAAGCATCAATAGACAGGTGTCAATGGACTAGGTGACAAAGGAGATCTTTCTGTTCGAGAAACCCAGACAACCAGAAAGCCTCCCAAAGTGTGGCACAACAGAACACTTTGATATTAGGCTCTCAGCCTCACACCTCACTCACCTAGGTCTGACCCTCCTAGGCCTGGAGCCTAGGAAACAAGTTGGGGAAGTGTCCCCTCTTACACATCATCAAGGATATTTGGGGCAGTTTCTCTTCCAGTTGAAAGAGTGCAAATGTGACTGGTGCTCTTTTCAGGTGTCTCTGCCGCCCCTCCCACCCCACCCCACAACACACACACACACACACACACACACACACACACACACTACCAAACCCAGCTGGATTGTTAGGAGCCTGCTAAGGCTCTTGCTTGGCAGGGCTACAGCACCTGTGGTCTGAATACACTTGTAGTAATCTTTCACCAGAAATGAAGATTCCTTAGAAATCTGTTCACATGTGGCCTGGTTTCTTTGAGAAAATGTGATAAATTGATGACTAAAGTGAAATAGTAGATGAGAAAGGGCTTTGATGGCATTGAAAATGCCTGAGAAATACAACTTGTTATGATAATACAAACAAACTCGGCAGCCCTGCTGGTTCGCTCCTGGAACTTCTGGAGCTGAGGAGGCAAACAGTCTGAGCACTAAGTGAGCGTAGTTCCTGCCTATCTCGAAAACTTTTAATATTTTCTATTTGTGCCTCACTGAAAAGCCATCCAATTATTCAAATATTCTATAGGTGCTTACAATTTCTTTCTTTTTTTTTTTTTGAGGGCAGCGTCACTGACCCTCATATGTGGGACCTGAACTGGGGCCGCTGGCTTCCCAAGCCAGCATTTAACCACCGCGCCACTCGGCCGGTCCTACAATTTCTTATTACCTTGCCTGAGCACACCACCTGCCCATGACCTGGAATCTCAGAACCAAAAGGAACCTTAGAGACCAGAGAGGTCAGGTGACTTGCTGAGGCTCACACAGTGAGATAGAACCATAACTTGTACTACATACAATCCAGGTCTCCCACAGCAGGGTTATCATTTTTGTACATAACCTGCACCTTTGAGAAAAAATAAAATCCACCCTGTACACACACACACACACACACACACACACACACGCACGCACACACACACGCACACAGGGACACACTGATGTGCCTTGTTTCCATGGCTCCAAAGAACCCCAAACTCAAGGTGGCTGGGTTTCCTGAAGTTGCTTCCCTGGCCTCGAAATTGCCACAGTTGTCCTGCCAAAGACTGGCTCTTACCAAAATGTCTTAGACTAGCGGACAGCAGCCACTTTGGGGCTTCCCATTGTGTTTCTCCTCTCCCTTATTCTTTCCGTGCCCTTCAGCAGGATTTCTAGAAAGTCTGAACACACACTTGTGATGACATGGATTCATTCACCCTCCAGTCCTAGGATGCTAAAAGCAATCCTGGGGCTGCTTTTAGCTATCATGGCAATTGAAGGCTGTGTTCCATAGAGGGGGTGGTGGACCCCCCATCCAGAGTCTCAAGAAATTCTTACTGGTCTCTATTTTTTTCTTATTCCCCATCTACCCGCACATCAGCAGCCGTTTAATTTTTCTTGACATTTTGCTTGCCCTCACTCTCAGTCAAGGCCACTCAGTAATTTAAAAGACCTTGCAGTTTCAATCCGAGTTCGCATATTTAGAAATGGGCGTTTGAGAAGGGTGGAACTCAGTCCCAAGAGCATCCCACCCCAGAATCTCCAAAGTGATGGAGGAAAGGGGTGCCAGCAGCTACCCCCAAAACATCCAAGTCTCTGGTCACCTTCTAGACTCCAGCACCTCCCTATTAAAGTCTATGCAGGAACCCTTCAAAACAGAACTCCCACCTGCCAGGAGTTCCCTCAACCCCACAGGGTTCCAGGTAGCCCTGGGGTCCAGTCACAGCAGTCTGTGAGCCCGACCTCCCCAGTGCGCCAGTGGCCCCTTCTGTCAGGCGAGAGTCCAGCAGAGGCCAGTGCGAGCCCGGACGCGTGCCACCCACCTGTGGAAGAAGAGCAGGATGGAGAGCATGGTCTGGTCGATGTTGCGGTTGCAGATGCCCTCGTTGAGTAGGTAGCAGGGGTCCCGCAGCACCGGCTCCAGCGAATCCTGCCGCATTATGCTGTTGAGCTTGTCAGTGTTGAGGTTCTCAAAGATCAGCTTCTCTTGCAGCTGCCGAAAGTTGCTCACGGTAGGGCTGCGGGTGTTGTTGTTCTCCCCGTTGCTGTCTGCCAGCCCGCTCTTGTGGGCCAGGTCCAGACAGCAGTTGCAGCAGTCGAGACCGACAGGTGAGCGGCAGTCGGTCTTGGGTCGGGCCATCTTCTCAGGTTCTGGGGCAGCCTGGCCTGTCAGGTCGGGAGCGGCTGGCAGGTGCGCGCCCGCCGGGCTGTCCTGAGGGGACTCCAGGGTGTCTGGAAAAGACAAGCTGCGAGAAGAGTTGGAAATTAGCGCCTCCAGCCAAACACCCTCGGATCGGCCCCCTTCTGGCAGTGCTGCTCCGGGTGCGAATAGAAACAGCTGGACAAACAGTTCGGAGAGGATCCTTGGGGCTCACTTCCTTCTCTTTCTCCTCCTCCTCCCCCTTCACTAGAAGTCCGGGCCGCCCCCCGAGGTGCCACACGCGGCCTCAACGTTCTCCCAAGTTTCCCAAGTTTCGGGGCTCGGGGCGGACCTGTCGCAGCAGAAAGGGCGGGCAGCACGGCCGAGGGAAAGTCGAGGCGCGCCCTCGTTCCCTCCTCCTTGATCCCTCCCTCCCCTCCTCGCTGGCTCGCCCTCTCTCGGGTTCCCCTGGGTTGTGCCGGCTGAACGGTGGCAGGAGCCGAGATCGAGTGAGCCAGAGAGTGAGCTGTACGCTCAGGAGCCCGCAACGGGCCGTGACAGCCAGTAAATTACCCCCGGGGGGCCGGCAGAGACCGCTCCTGCGGCGCTTTCCCGGCGCGCTCAGGCCCCAGGCCGGCTCCGTCCTGCCCCCAAGCCCTGGCCCGCCTCACCCACGCGCCCTCACACCCATACGGCGGCTCACACCTTTGCCCGCTCTCGGGGGAGCCGGGCCCCGCTGTCCCTCCTTCTGCGCGCCCGGCGCCTCGGCTCGGGATCTTTCGCGGCTCACGGCGCATCCTCGGCGAGGAATCTACGAGCCGCGGGACTGGGGCCGCCGCGCCACCCAGCTCTTGAGCTCGGCGGGAGGGCAAATGTCCTTCGTCCCACCGCGGACGGGTCCCCCTACAGGAGAGACGCCGCCCTTCAGTGCCCGTCTAGTTAAGAGTCTTACACCACCGCCCTCCACAAGCCTCTTTGCTGGGGCTGCAAAGAGAAAGCCTGGTTTCGAGGGGTGAGGAGAACGCTTGCCCCTGAAGAGACTCCGAGCGTGCCAGGCACACATCAGGAGTACGCAGTTAACGCCATAAACAAAACTCACAGAAGCACGCTCAAACTCTCCTCGGTTCTTGTCCCTTTCTTGTCACTTCACTTATCTTCCCCCCTCTCGCTCTCTCCTCTCTTCCCTGAACCCCATCTGAGGCGATCTCTGTCCTAGCTTCCGGGAATGCCAGCTCCCCCGGTCGGCTCCCCGCTGCCCGGCCCCTTCTCCCTCCCTCGCTTTTCTCTCTTCCCAATTCGCCCCCTTTCCCCGGCCCCGCTCCATTCTCTCTGCACGTCTTATTCCTTTCTTCCTTTTTCCCCCCTCTCTCTCTTTACCCATTTCGCTCTTCCCTTTCCTTTTTTGCCCCCTTTCTTTCCTTATGTCTTTTTCCCCTCTTCCGTATTTCCTCATTTACCCTTTTACGCCCTCGTTCTTTTTCTCTCCTCAACGCCTTCCCCCTTCGTTTCCCACATGTTATTTTCCCCTCGCTTTCCTCACCTCAGTACTTCCTCTTTCTCCTCAGTTTTGTCCATTTCTCCTCACTTCACTTTATCTTCCCCTATTTTTCCAAACTTGCTCTTCCTTTTCTTATCCTTAACCTTTCAAGTCATACAGTGACCGCCTATCCGCAAGCACTGGGGGGCGTCGTCAAAGTGTCGCTTGTGGGAATAGCGAGGTAAGGTGAAAGGGCAACTTCGTTGAGAGCAAGTCAGTTACTACTCTGGGTTATACCCCCCGCTTCACTAGATGTGGGGATGTTCTGGGTAGGCAAGTGGTAGACGTCAAGGACTTAGGGATTGGAAAACTCTAACAATATAGGGTTCAATAATTATTGGTTCCTGAAAAAATTTCAAAATATTCATGATGTCCAGTTTTCACATGAAACTCAAATGGATTTTAGTTTCAGTCAGCACTCCCTACCCCCCTTCAGCTCGCTCCGTTCACAAGCCCACGGCCCCGGCAATAGAGCGGTGTATACTGCCATCTTGTGGTTTGGAGTTTGACCATTTTCTTGAGGGGGGCACAGAGTTAGATCTTCGGGAGATGCCAGACTGAATCTTACTGAATGCACACCGCGTTCATTCTGAGACAAGCAGGAAAAAGAAGTTAGATACTTTACACTACCAAGCCGAACACCGGGACATTAATTAGGATAGAGCCACCGTCTTTCTAGTGGGGCTCCACTTGCCTGAGTCCCGGTGATTAGGAGCTTGCTCTCAAGTAGTATTGTTAATAATTCAGTACAGCTTTGCGTACTATATCCAGGCTGATGAAGAGCAAATATAATTTAGATATAGAAAAATCTAGATAGTTCAGAGATAGAGTTCAGAAAGCTGTCATGTGTTAGCATACAAGTCCAGATTGTATTGACTTATAGCCTACCTCCACGGGAAGGCTGACTGGACAGGGCTTCCATGGCTCCTTTCTGTGGAGCTTGCTTTATTCACATATATTGTGTTGGATAGAGAGACTCGAAGCAGCAAAAAGGTTTTTGCATAAACCCAGCTACCATGTTCCCCCAAAATAAGACTTAGCCGGAGAAGGAGCCGTACCATGATTCCTCCAGGGTATGGAGGGCACGCACCCCTCACATGAGGGTTTTATGACCTGTTTCAGGGAGAAGGGTGCCTTTTCCACAAACTCCTTCAGCTTAAAATAAAATATTCAGTATGCCATATTTTGGCACCTAAAATCATGCTACAGCTTATTTTCCGGCTAGGTCTTATTTTCGGAGAAACAGGGTAGCACAGGAGGTTTCCACTTCCAGACAGAGCTGGTGGCTTTCTGGGTGGAGCAGAAAGCAGACACAAACCCAACACTTACTCTGTACTTTCCCTGTGCCAGGTACAGTGTTACTGGAGGTTCAGAGGTAAATAAGACACAGACCAAGCCTTCAAAGAACTCATGGTCTAGCTGGCAAAACAGATACATCGACAGACAAAAACAGTACAAATGAGAAGTGATTTTGGAGATCTGGTGTATGTGTGGGAGGGTGGGGGTGAGGGATAGCACATGCTGTGGGAAGGTGGAGGAAAGGTTAGCTCTGGAAAGCAGGAAGGGCAATCTAGGTGGAGAGAGTGGAGAACAGAGTCCTGAAGGTAAGAACAGCATGTATTCTGGGGGCCAGATGTGGATTACAAAGCAGGTCACTGTTACTGGAGAAAAAAATGTGAGAGATGGAACAGTGAGAGTGGAGGCTGGGAAGGTCTCAGGGAACCTCATGTGATACATTAAGGAAATCCTCCCACTTCACAAGTTTGTCATGCATTTAGCAATTATTAAGAAAAATAACAGATACCATGTACTGAGTCTCGGCAATATGCCAGGTAGTTTACATGTATTATCTCATTTAGTCCCCAAAACAACACTATGAAGTAGGCATTATGATTCCATTGATGAAATGGGCCTGGGAAAAGATAAGAAGCTCTCAGATCACATAAGTAATAAGTAGTGGTGTTCAAATTTGAGCACAGTTTTCTGATTTCAAAGCTTATGCATTTAACCATTCGGTGACTTTTTAATGATGGGTTTACCAAACATTTACAAAGCATAACATCTGTTTTTAAAAGATTGCATACTTGGGGGCCAGCCAAATGGCGTGGTGGTTAAGCGCTGGCTTGGGAAGCCAGCTGCCCCGGTTCGGTCCCACATATGAGGGCCAGTGACACTGCCCTCAAAAAAAAAAAAAAAAGATTGCATACTCAAAAAATGCAGTCAAGGATTTACTGACATATATATATATATATATATATATATATATATATATATATATATATATATATATATTTAATTAATTTATTTATTTTAGAGGGCAGTGTCACTGGCCCTCATATATGGGATCTGAACCGGGGCCACTGGTGTCCCAAGCCAGCTCTTAACCAATGCACCACTCGGCCGGCCCTGACTAATATATTTAAAGACTTTTTATTTATGCTGTGGAGAACCGGGAAGGAAATTGACAAATCCAGTATAGTAATTAATATTATAATAGCTGAATTTTTGATTATTTACCATGTGCCAGGCACTGTGCTAAGTGCTTTACATGGTATCATCTAATTTAATTATCACAAACTCCTTGTGAGTTAGGTAATCTGATCATCCCCACCTAGGAGATGAAGAGACTCAGGCACAGGGAGGTTATATAGCACATCTGGAGAACAGGTGGCTGCCCTCTAAGCACTTACAGTCTAGTTAGGTTCAAGTTAAGGTGCACAACAGTGATTTTTAGGCAAGGCAATTTCCCTACCATCGATATTCGATTTGATTAACCTTTCGTAACTGAGGAAAGCACGTTATCGTTCTTGAAACTTTGCACAATTGTTCATCACAGATTTGTAGATTATTATAGCTAATAAGGGTTTTAAAATATCTAGATCAAGGGTTCTTAACCTTTTTCTGTGTGCCAAGGATCCCTTTGACAGTATGGGGAAGCCTGTGGACCCCTTCTCAGATCAAGGTGTCAAAACAATGTTTTCAGCTATATAAAATAAAATGTGTAGGATTCAAAGAAATCCATTATATTGTTATGCAATTATCAAAATATTAAAGAGAAAATTGTGATATAGTTATATAAGTACTTGTTATTAATGTAGTAAATAACAAGTTCTAGATGCAGCTCTGATAGCCATGGTAACTTCAAAGTAATGATGAGTGTAAAAATAAAGACACCTGTATTGACAGTAATGTGACATGAAACTGTTTTCCTCTGGTAACAAAGTCACAGATACTGCTTATACTACTGTGATCTGTTCTCCGCATTTGTAATTGAAGGAAATATAAATTTCAGCTAGAGTTTGGTGAAAATAAAAGTGTAGTATTATGTCCACTGAAGCTTATTATCCTCTGAATTCTTAAGAATCTTTGTTCTAGACCAACCATCTTGTAATATTAATAACAATAACTAACATGAATGAGCCTTTACTATACGCAAGGCACTGTGCTAAGGGGCTTTATAACAGTTTTCCACTTATTCCTCACAGTAAGCCTATGAGGTGGCCTTGCTTTATAGCTTTCAGAAAGATCTAATTAATTTTCCAAGGTTACACAGTTGGCAAGTAGAAAGAAACAACAGAAATTTATTTTCTTACAGTTCTGGAGGCTAGAAGTCCGAGATCAAGGTGTCGGCAGGATTGGTTTCTACTGAGGCTGCTCTCCTTGCCTTATAGATGGCTGTCTTCACGTGGTCTTTTCTGCATGTGTCTGTCCAAATTTTCTTGTCTTATAAGGACACCGGTCGTATTGGATTAGGGCTCACCTTATTGATCTCATTTTAACTGATTTACCTCTTTAAAGATCCCATTTCCAAAGATAGTCACATTCTGAGGTACTGGGGGATAATAGTACTTCAACATATAGATTTGGGGGGCTCATAACAGATCCCAACTGCAAGGATTCAGATTCAGTATGTCTGGGGTGGGGACAAGGGATCTATAATTTTATTTTAATTTTTCCGACTTTTTAAATCCTTTATTATTATGAAATATATAATACAGATAGGTACATAAACATGTACAGTTTAATGGGTAGTTAAAAGCAAATATGGGGCCGGCCGAGTGGCGCGGTGGTTAAAAGTTAGCCTGGGATGCCAGCGGCCCTGGTTCAGATCCCACATGTGAGGGCCAGTGACACTGCCCTCAAAAAAAAAAAAAAAAAAGAACGATCACGTTGTGCCCCATCACCACCATCCATCTCTAGTTTCATCATCCAGTATTACTATGCTAATACCTTGTACCCATTAAACGACTCTCCATCACCCGCTTTCCACAACCCCTGGTGACCTATACTTTGAGTTTCTATGAATTTGACTATAATAGGTACCCTATATAAGTGGAATTACACAGTATTTGTCCTTTTATAACCGACACATTTACTTAGCATAATATCTCCAACATTCATCCATGTTATAGTATTGTGTCAGAATTTCCTTCCCTTTTAAGGCTGAGTAATATTCCATTGTATATATATATCGTATTTTGTTTATCCATTTACCTGTCAACAGACATTTGGGCTGCTTCCACCTTTAGGCTGTTGTGAGTGCATCTATGAATATTGGTGCACAAATATCGGTTTGAGTTCCTGCTTTCTTTTGGGTATACACCCACAAGTGGAGTTGCTGGATCATACAGTAATTGTGCTTTTAATTTTTGGGATCTATAATTTTAAAAGGTCCCCAGGCGATTGTAATAGACAGCCAGGTTTAGCAGCTATCGTGTTCCCCACTACAAACATATTTTTAGCAAAATACATGGGCATAGTAGATGCTCAATAAATATTAGTTGGTTGATTGACCAAGGGGAAATAAAATATGGAGGTGAGCAGCTGGAAATCAAGTGTCCTTAGGGATCATCAAGTAGAAGTTAGTTTGAGGTCTCAAATAGTATAGATGCTTGTGTTTGCAGATAGGGAGCTAGACCAGATGATCTCAATGTCCATCCCTCCTTACTTTCAGTTTTTTTGTATGCAAAAATAAGAAGAAGCAAATTTAGATGCAAGTGTTAAGAGAGCATTAACTAAGAGCTAATTTGAATGGAATAGAGTTAATATGAAAACAAAAGTAAATCTCAAATATATAGGATATCTGAGTCTTTGTAAACATGGATATATTTCTATATGGAGTTTTGCTTATACATGGATATTGTGTGTGTGTATGTGTGGGGGAGGATGTTTGAATATGGTTGTGTATAAGTCAGAGGGATTTGTATAGATGGATGTATGAAATGGCACTTGTGTCAGATTTCTTAATCTCAGGCGAGGGCCACTTTATTCTTCCCCCATAAAGTTCAATAAATGGTTACCATTATAATATTTTTTAAAAAGTAGTCATAGTGGCCATCTATATGTCCTCTTTAGAGAAATGCCTCTTCATGTCCTCTGCCCATTTTTAAATTGGGTTGTTTGTTTTTTTTTGTATTGAGTTGAATGAGTGTTTTATAAATTTTGGATATTAACTCATTATCAGATATATCTTTGGCAAATATCTTATCCCATTCAGTAGGCTGCCTTTTTGTTTTCTTGATTATTTCCTTTGCTGTGGAAAATACTTTTAAATTTGGTGTAATCCCATATGTTTATTTTTTCTTTTATTTCCCTTGCCTGAGGGGATATATCAGTAAAAATATTACTGAGGGTAATGTCTGTAAATTTAGTCCCTATGTTTTCTTCTAGGAGTTTTATGGTTTCAAGTCTTACATTTAAGTCTTTAACCCATTTTGAATTTGTTCTCATATCGGTGTAAGTAGGTGGTCCATTTTCATTTTTTTGCACGTGTCACTCCAATTTTCCCAGCACAATATATTAAATAGACTATCTTTACTCCAATGTAAATTCTTGCTTCCATTGTCATAGATTAAATGACAGTATATGGATGGGTTTATTTCTTTTTATTTTTAATTTTAATTAGCTTCAGATGTACAACACAGTGCAATAGTTATACTTTTTACCCCTCAAAGTGACAACCCCCCTCCTCCAATTCTCCCTCCCACTCCTCCCCCCCATATCATACTATCTATTACAATTCCTTTGATTCCCTTCCACCCTATAATCCACATCCCGAGACTATCTATATATTCAATTACAGTTGGCATACAATATTATACAACATCAATTTCAGGTATACAGTGCAGTGATCAAGCCTCTATTCCATGGATGGGTTTATTTCTGAGCTCTCTATTCTGTTCCATTGGTCTATGTATCTGTTTTTATGCCAATACCATACTGTTTTGAATACGATAGCCTTGTAGTATTATTTGATATCGGGTAGCATGATTCCTCCTACTTTGTACTTATATCTCAAGATTGCCGTGGCTGTTCAGGTCTTTTATGGTTCCATATAAAATTTAGGATTATATGTTCTATTGCACTGTGTTGTACACCTGAAACTAATTTAAAACAACAACAACACTGCTTGAAAAAAATAGTCATACTGGAATAAGGCCCTGGCACTCAATAATCTGTAGGGTTTTTTTTTACATTTTCTTTAAATACTGATTTAGTTTACTACTGTTTGGTTTTCCATCCTCCTATTATAACTTGGATATATTCTACTCAGAGCTGCCACATTTTTCCCTTGCTTAACTTCAAATATATACCCTGTAAAAGGATTTCACCTAAATTGTTGACAGTGATTACTTCTAAGATGGGGGTGAGATTAGATGTGGGGGGAAGGAGTGAAGGAGAGGTTCTTTCTCATTTATCATTTGCCAAAAAATTAGTATGTTTTTCTTAAATAAATTAAAGATTTTTATTATAAAAGTAATATAAGATTATTTTAGAAAATTGCTAGTGCAGGGTGGTATGAAGAATCCTGAAAATTCACCCACAATTCTGCAATCTAAGGCAACTTTTATCTCAACCTTTCTCTTTATAGAACTGTTTCATGGAGGTCATATATTATTGCATCCTAACATCTGCAGTGTTTTCTTCTGGAGCTCGTAGTCTGGTATTTGAGTGTGTGTGTGTGTGTGTGTGTGTGTGTGTGTGTGTGTGTGATGAGATAAAAGTTGTGATAGAAGGAAGTACACGGTGGTGATGAAAGTAATGCAGAGTGGGTGTACCAAACCCAGATTGGAAGGGTCAAGGAAGGCTTCCTGGAAGAGGTGATACCCGAACTGAGCCTTGAAGGATGAATTGGGAAGGCTGAGCCCATTTTCTAGTACCTAGTAGGCATTCACCTAATGAGATAGTAGGTATAAAACACTTAGTGGCTTAACACATAGTAAGAGCTCAATGAATGATTAATATCATTATTATTACCTGATCCTTTCAAACAAACTTGAATGACAACTTGTGTTCGCTATGAGGAATAAATGAGATAATGCATGTAAGGTATGTAAGATAGTGCCTGATAAATGGGGCAGTTGATAGTGTTGTTGTTGGTGGTTTTATTAATTTTTAGGTTCTACTGCACTGAGGTGGAATCTTCTATCTCTGATCTTCTGGGTTGTCTGACTCTGCAGTTTGTCCTGTTACATTATTTCAGATATGATGTCTCCAAGCATGCTTATGTTTGGAGGCTTTTATCGTAATAACTGTTGGCCCGACCATCACTACCACCATCACTGACCAGGTGGTGTAGTCAAATTGTAGTCTCCAAAGCATATAGAAAATAGAGGAGCTGACGATGGAAGAAGTGGAGCAGAACCTTGCTTGCCTCAGAAAATATTCTCTTTGTAATAAAGGGATGGTCTCGGGTTTTCTGATTAGTACAGCCCTGATATTGCTAAGATGAAGACAGCTAGTATAAGTGAATCAAAAGCTTTCCACATCTTTCTTGGCACTTTCATTGTCTGGATCAGAGGGTAGAGTGTATGTAGGCCACAAGCATGCTCCTTCGTCTTTCCCCATCTCCCCTCAAGAGCCAGCAGAAACTCCTTTCCCACTGGCAGTTGACAGTCACTTCCCCCCCACCCCCGTTTCTGTAGCTAGTGCAGCTTTTTAGTGTTTTTGCAGAGCTTCATGGATATTTTAATGGGCATTTGTAAATGCTGCGTATTAGACATTGCTAGCTTGCCGCCCTCTTAATCCAGATTTCCCCTGGATATAACCTGTCTTCTCGCTAAAGAGTTCAGTGAGAAGGTACAGAAGTCCTTTGCTTTTCCATGGTCCTTTGTTACCAGCTTTCTATCCCTCTCCATCCTGGGGACCCTGTTTTCACCAGTCATCTCATTTTACCCAATACAAGAGTCCTCTTCCTTTTTGTAAGGAAAAACTATGTTGTACTTTCCGGAAGCCTTGATCTCTTCCAGAAAGAAAGGGGTTAAGGGAAGAAGGAAGATGACTGAACCTGGGGGCTAGCTAACTGGGTGTGGGGGTGAGGAGGATTGGGGGCGGGTATATTGCTTTCTGTCTTCCTATCTGAGCTGAAAATCCAGGCAAAGTGTAGAGAGCAGGGAAGGAGGAAGGTAACCATCTTGCAGAGATAGTTTGTAAGGACTTGATATTGTTTGTAGACCCTAAGCAGATTAGGGGCCCCTTATCTAATATTGTAGAAAAATGTATTGTGTTGTTGTTGCCATTTTTTAATATCTTTCCTGAGGTGTATCTCTCTTCCTCTATTAACTTTCTAAATCTTGATACCTTGCACTCAGACTGAACTATTTGGCTACTTTCCACTCCTTGGAGCGTTCCTAATTACCTTTCTGTCACCTCTGGAATTCTGGACTTGGTTTATCTAACCCTTTGTCACCACTCCAATATGTTGACATACGGGCAGCCTCCAACTTGTGCACAGTCCTAGATCTCAAAGTTCATTCTGAAGTCAATTGTTTGGAAGGTGACATGCATTTTTCCATAGAAGAAAATATTGTTAGAAATGGTTGTTACGTTTCCAGGCCAGCCCACAAAATATTTTCTTTTTTTTTAGCTTTAATGTACTAGAACTGTACGGCATTTGCAATAAAAAGTAAAAATCTTACTAATTCAGCAAAAACAGGAAGATGGGCTAATAGAATAAGAAATGCTTTAGTGTGATTGCTGGCTGGCTCTGGAATCAAGGAGGCTGAATTGAATGAGGTAGATGGAGCTTTCATGGACGCTCTTACAGGGACTTCGTGGACTTTGGAAGGCTGTTGAGAGTTATAACACTAGTTCTTCATTATTTCTCACTTCACTCCAAAACTGATGACTTTCAATAATAATAACCACTATATGCTGAGCATTTTCTGTGTGTCAGGTACTGTGCCAGGTAGTTGGCATACCTGCTCCTCATTTCATCCTCAAAACAGCACTCTGAGTACAGTAAATACTGTAATGACCTTTATTTTTCAAATGAGGAAACTGAGGCTCAGAAAGTCAATGAGCTTGATGAAGGTTACCCAGACAGCACAACTGGTTTCACACTCTCCAAGCCCATGTTTTACAATCTGTACCCAGCTACCCTTTTCCTTATCTGGGTATATTATGAGCCCTACTCCTAGGGCTGTCAGCCATCATTCGAGTTGTTTGTTTGTTAGCTCACAAAGGAAACAAAGATCAGAGAAATCAAGAGAAGTGAAGGGAGGGGGGAAAAGGAAGGAGGAAGGGAGAGAGTTTTTCTAGGCAAAAGTTCAACTAAGAAACCAGGTACAGCACTGCATCTCCACTGTACTGTGTATACAAATGCAGATTATCACTCAGCAGGTCTGGGGAGGGGCCTAAGAATCTGCATTCCTAACAACCTCCCATGTGATGTTGCTACTGTTTATTCATGGGCAACCTTTTGAATAGTAAGGCGATCCATATAGTGCAAATGATAAACGGACAAAAAAATTAAGCATCGTTAATACCTCATTCCTAATTTAATCGGGATCAGCTTCTACACTAAATAGTCACCTATTATTCTCTTTTTTCCTGGAGGATATCCCCAGGCCATTGTCTTTGCTTCGGATGTGCCTGACTGTTTCAGCTTATGCTTAACTCATCTTATAAATACAGGTGTTAAAGACATACCATGTTTCCCCGAAAATAAGACCTAACTGGAAAATAAGCCCTAGCTCGTAATATAAGCCCTACTCCAAACATAAGCCCCAGTTAAGATTGTCATCCAGAAATGATTGTTTGAATAAATGTAGATTTTTGTACCTGAATAAATGAATAAATGTAGATTGTTGGAGCAAAAATTAATATAATACCTGGTCTTATTTTGGGGGAAACACAGTAGTTTAAGGCAGCCATTAAAAAGGTTCTGTGCAGGGTCCTCCCATCAATTCGAGAGGCCAGTAAAATTTGTTTCCTGGAAGGTTATTTGCTTTATCTTGCCACCTTCCTTCCCCTCTCCCCTTAGGATTTTGATTGTGATCATTTTGAGCCACTCTTCAAGTTTTTCTTCTATTTTTAGATTCTCTGACTCATTCTTCCCCAATAGCAAGAGTCAGAGAGGGCCTTCTATTCTAGCCAAGCTCTACTTTTTAAAGTAGGAAATAGTCTCTCAGAGTGTCTACAAATCAACTTGATGATCTGTGGGCCACAATGGCTTGATTACTTTTCCATCTTCTCTCTCTCTAACTGTGGCCTTTCTAACTCCTTTCACAGCTATGTTTTCATCCAGCTTCCACTTGAATACACTAGATAAGTTCATATTTCATCATTGGATAAATGAAAAACTGCTGAAAAACACTTGCAATCTTTGTAACTTCTATCCATTATTCTAACTTTTACCATATGGAGCAGAAATAACCCTTCAAATGTTTCACGACAGCTGCCATACTCTCCTTTAACCATCTCTTTGCCAGATTAAACATACTCCATTCCTAATTAGACCTCATACTCAATTCCTAATTTGACTCTTATCTAGATGCACTACAGTTTGTAAATGTTCACTTTAAAATAAGGTCTCTAGAAATGGACATAGTGTTCATGTATGGCTGGTTTGCCCAGTGCTGAGTCCATAATGATGGTCCCTTCCTGTGACCTTCTAATGCAATTTTATGAGCATGTTGGCTTAAAAAAAGTGTCACATCTTCACATTTAGTGAGCATTTACCTCAGATCAGATACTTATTAATAACTTCTACTAAGAAGCCTCGCCAAAGTTTCAGTGGTAGAGATCTCCTGTTCTCTCTTACCCTGTGGGGCCAAGAGATGGTATAGCTACCGTCTTCCATTTCTCCCAACTGTTAGCTACTCTCTGATAGGTCTCTCTCTTACTGATGACCTCAGCACCTCACTTGTAGTCTCCTCAACTCTGGCCACCACCTGGCGTGATTTTAATGTCCTTGTAAATAACTCATCTGCAAACTTCATCTATCTTTTCAATCATTTCTCCTTCACTGCACTTCACCAACCTATTCTTATGATCCGCTCTATTCTCAGAAGATGACCTCACCTCTTATTCCATTATGCAAATCTAAGCCATCAGGTGATAACTGTCATTTTCCTGCCCTCTCCCCACCCAACCACAGGGCTATGTTCCTACACATCCTAACCTCCTTTCTTTTTATTTTGTAGGAGTAGACATAGCTTCTCCCATTCAAGGTTAATACATCTACTTATGCTTTGGAACCCGTTGTCTCCCACCTCCTTGGGGATCTTTCTTTATCAGTTATCCCCTCTCTCATTCTGTATCTTTAACCACTTTTACTCTTTTTACTGGCTGCTTCCCATGAGCATTTAGTATGCTCAACTTTCTGCCATTAAAAATAGAAATAAACAGGGCCCGCTGGGTGGTGCGATGGTTAAGCACTGGCTTGGGAAGCCAGCGGCCCCAGTTTGGGTCCCACATATGAGGCCCAGTGACACTGCCGTCAAAAAAATAAAAATAAAAATAAATAAATAAATAAAATAAAAAAAGAAACAAACAAAACTCTCCTTCGACTCTGTCCCCAATTGGTGCTCACCCTATTTCTTCCCTTCCATTATCACGGAAGCTCTTCAATAGAGTAGTCTATACTCGCTGTCACTATTTCCTCATCCCCCATTCAAAACTTAGCCCCACCTCCACCCCCCAGTCTGGCTTTTCTGACCCCAGAACCCAACTGTTAAGGAAGCCAATGACATCCTGATTGCCAAATCCAGCTATCAATTTTTCGTCTTTATTTTACTGGGTCTTTCTATCCTGCATTTAACATAATTGATTGCTCTCACTCCACTTCTGTTCTCATGCCTCTCTTGCAAGTGCCTACTCTTTGGCTTTGGTGATGCTTTCCCTCTTCTGGTTCTCCTCCTTCCCCTCTGTTACTCCTTCTCATGTTCCTTTGTGGACTCTTCCTCTGCCACCCCTTAAATGCTGGTCTTTCCCTGGATGTTTCTCCTTCTATGCCTTCCCCCTAGATCATCTCATCTATCCCCATGATTTTATCTTGTGCAGTTGACTCCCTAATCTATATTTATACTCCCAGTCCTTTCTTGTGAGCTTCAAATCTGAATACTTAATTGCAACTAAACATATGGGACATGGTGTATCTCACAGGTACTTTAAAAACAAACTCACTATGTCAGAAATTCATCTGCCTGACTCTAATCTGCCACTCCTCCTTTATCCACTCCACTATCTCCATTTTGGTGTCACAGATCTCTGTCTACACAGTTGCCTAGACCTGAAATGTAGGAGTCATCCTAGACTCTTTGTTTAACCAATCACCAAGACTTATTAAGTGTATCATGTAAGAATCTATCTGGTATGTCTTTTCTTTATGTTATTATACCACATTAGTCCAGACTCCTTATCATCTCTCTTTTTAAAAATACTGAAATAGGGGAGCTGGGTGGCTCAGTTGGTGAAAGTGCAAGCTCTGAGCAATGGGGTTGCTGGTTCGATTCCTACATGGGCCAGTGAGCTGCACCTTCTGCAACTAGATTAAAGACAACGACTTGACTCGGAGATGATGGGTCCTGGGAAAAAACACACTGTTCCCCAATAAAGTTAAAAAAAGAAAGAAAGAAAAAGAAAACAAATTATTAAAAAAAAAAAAGACTACCTAAATAGCTTCTCAACTAGTCTCCCTGCCTCTTAACCTACTTCCTTTTAATTTGTTCTCCACACCCGTGCTAGAATGAGTTTTCTGCAGTGCAAATCAGATCACACCACTCCTCAGTTTCAAGCCCTATCACAGCTCCTCAGTGCTTACTGGTAAAGTCGAAGTTGCTGTACATGCCTTACAAGGCCTTTCACAAGCTGGCCTTGTCCGACCCTCCAGTCTTATCACCTATGATCTTTTCCTTATCCTCTTGCGCAAATAATATCAAACTGAACACCACACCATGCCTCCATGCCTTCATTCACACTGCCCTCTCTGCCTAGAATGACCCCTTGTCTTCCAGACAAACGCTTATTCAGCTTTCAAAATCGGACTTGGAGTAGATCTGAATCGATACACAAGAAATTAATGACAATGATTTGCCTCTGCAGAGAACTGGGTGGCTGGGCACGGGGGTAGGAGGCAGACTTACTTTGCCAATCCTTTTGTACTTGTATTTTGCACCATGAATCTGAATTGGCTATTACAAAAATAAATATAAAGTGATCATTTTTTAATAAAAGAAACAGGGACCATGTCTTCTAGAAAGTTGTCTCCCTCACTTCCCATCTTCTCCCTCTTTAATTTTCCCTCCCTTCTCTGTGCTACCTCTGGGCCTAGTATGTGTTCCTGTAAGTAGAATAATCACATTATGTTGTAATTTATCTCTTAAGTTGTCTGTCTCCCCAGATTGTGAGCTCCTTAAGGGCAGAGATTGCATCTTACTTCCCCAGAATCTAGCACAGTGCTCCATAAATGTTTACTTAATGAATGAAGAAATGAATCAAGTATGGGATGGCCCAATAAACCAGGTTTCCCAAGCCTGGGCTCTTTCTCGATCTCCCTCACTCTGTCCCTTTGCTATATATTGAATCTAAAAGTAATACTTCATATGTATTCTTAAGTGTTATCCATCACTTTGTCAGTTTGGGTTCAAAATTATCCAAGGCTGCCCAGATCCTTTCGCTTTTCTTTTTCTTTTTTTATTTTTTATTTTATTTTTTTTGAGGTCAGTGTCAGTGACCCTCATATGTGGGACCCGAACCGGGGCTTCTGGCTTCCCAAGCCAGCGCTTAACCACCACGCCATTTGGCTGGCCCTCTTTTTCTTTTTAAAAATTTACTTTATTGGGGGGTAACATTGGCTGATAACATTATATAAGTTTCAAGTGAACAACTTTATAATATGACATCTTTATATAATATTTTATTGTTTGCTCACAACCCCGAAGTTTAGTGCCCTTCTGTCACCTTGTATTCATTCCTTTTTACCTTCCAGATTCATTTAAGACCCTCTTACCTTAGTGTTATTGGCAGATTTCATATGTGTTTATATGTCCTATTCTGAGTCACCGAATTACAGAATTGAAATGATTTGTCTGATACCTCCTGTATATTGAACACCTGCTATGTGCTCAGCACTGTGCTAGGTGTTTTTCCATATGACATTGTCACAGCATTTGCTGCAAGGTAGGTATTGTGATTCCCACTTTACAGATGAGTGCACTGAAATCAGTATGGTTAAGCACTTTGCCCAGGGTCACATTGCAAGTGGTGAAACTAAGATTTGAACTGAGGTCTTTTGACTTCAAAATTCACACTTGATTCCTAACACTACACTGGTTAAAAGGGGCCTCTCCACTGTTTGACTACCAGGTAAGGGATACTCCAAGGTTGGTTTGAACCCCTTAGTGCCTAGTGCTCAATGCTCCCCAAGGCAGCCCATTCCAGCTTTGGATTACTCTGACTTTTTAAAAAGCTCTTGTTTGTAGTAAGCCAAAATTATAAACGAGCCGAACAAGACACAGCCAAGAATAGTGCCTTTGGCTCACTGCTAGAGCTTCCCTTCTAGTCTGACACCAAACCATTTGTTTGTTCAACTAGTTAAAGACTCATCTCAACAAACAGCTGAAGCATCCAGCCTATATTTTGCCATCTCATCTACAAGGAAATTGTGAGAAACTTTGTACAACGCCTGGGTGAAATGAAAGCTACTATAGCTATCACATTCCCTGATTTGCCAATCTAGTAACCAGATCAAAAAAAGGAAATGACGTCTTGGAGATATATTTATTTTTTAACCAGGCAATTTGTCAATGACTCAAGGTAATGAGTTTCCAGTGGCAGACTTTCAGCCATCATCGACAGGCTGTCAGGAAGATGATTTTTGGACAGTGGGCTTCCCACTGCTCTTCAAATGACATCGAAATATGCAGGAGCCCCCATTTTCATTGCTTTTGAATTGTACAGCACTGTCGTTTGCACCTCGTTTTATTTAGGCTTCCATTTCAGCTTTCTATGTTTTTAGCTTTCTTTGATTATGTTCTGCCCTTACACTTGTTTTCTCTGTCTGGTTCATTCCCTAAATTTTGACATCCTCCCTCACCACACACACGCACACACACACACACACACACACACACACACTCACCCTCCTTGTCCTTTGAGAATCAGTGCATGCAGCACCCCCTCTGGAAGCCTTCTCTGATGTCCCCAACCTGAATAATTGCTTCTCCTCCTGTGTGGTGTAGTAAAAAGTGCACATAGTGTCTATCATGAAGTAGATCCCAAGAAAATGTTAGTCACTTTCTCCCTTTCCTCCACGTATATCTCTAAAATAGTATTGATCACACTATATTATGTTTCTGATTTACTTGTCTGGCTTAATCATCCAATTCTCGACTTGTGTGTTCATTCATTCAACAGATATGTATTGCATGTCTACTGTGTGAGCAAATCATTGTTCATGCTAGGTGCTGGGAATATAGTGATTTCTGAAAATTATACTTTCACTGTGTCTTTTTCATTGATGTATTCATAGCACCTAGCTTACTGCCAGACAAATAGAGTGCTCATTAAATATTTGTTAAATGGAAACATTTCCTCAGCAGAGTTTCTTCAAGTGTCCTTGGACAACTTGTGTCTGGATCACTGAGGGACGCAGGTTAAATGCTTAATGTCAGTTTCTGGGTCTTGCTCTAGATCTACTGAGTCAGAATCTCTTAAGTGTGGGCTGCAACAATCTGCATTTCATCTAGTTGTACAGGTTTTTCTTTCACACTAAAATTTGGGATCATTACAAAATAGGAGAGGTGGGGGGAACTATTGCCTATTCTTGAAAAGTATAGCTAAAACCAATTGAATCATTTTAATGCCTCTGACCCCAGTGGGAAAAATTAGTAAAGAGGACAAAGGATGTTCATGAAAATTCTCTGGGAAGGTTTTTTTTTTTAATAGACTTGGAATGTTCAAGTAATTAAATAAATGTCCTTCTAAAATCTAAGATGACAAGTGGGATTATTGCTAATAAAATCTAATCTTAATTTAGGTCAAATTTATGATGCCAGAGAGCTTTCAGTTTTATAGAGCTACTTGTATACTTGATAGTATATTTAGAGACTCTTTGTTTAATCTAACAATAGTATATATTGATTCCCATACTGTAGACTTGAATCACAAATGTATTATATAAATTATGAGAGTATGTCATAACCATATTTGTACTTTGACCATGATTATATATATGGCTTACCTGACGTCTAGTCCTTGACCAGGAATGATAGTATAGTAGTACTCATTCTCCAGGAAAATTTGATCCATTTTACTGTTTTATGCCATATTTTCTAAGAGCATATTGTTACTAAATGTATTCCATGGTAATAGATTAGGTATGTAAGATCTGAGTGAACCAAAGACAGCATTTCAGGTAAACTTGCAAAGTTGCATTTTATGACCATGTTCCTGGGACCTGGAACTTTCCGTTTTGGGTTTGCCTTGACATGATCCTCCTGGTCAAAAGCTGAGGTGTCTGTGCATCTAGGCAGAAACTTCTTAAATATCCACGGGTTTGTGTTTTCTGCTTCCATCTTCATAACTTTATTATTTCTTTTTAAATTAATTTAGGGTTTTGTTGGTGTCACGGCTGCCAAGCTGGATCACAACCTGCTGCCCTCATGGCGCTCACTGAGCACCACATCTGACAACCTGAAAATTTTGTGCAGTGACTCCTACCTGAAGTTGAACGACTACCAAGACCACAAGTTCAGTGTTGATAATGAAGAGCATGAAAAATTACTGAAGGAAACCTGCATGCTCTATGTGCAGAATCTTTCCTTTTATACAACCGAAGAGCAAATATTTGAGTTCTTTAGTAGATGTGGTGATGTCAGAAATGTTTTTATGGGCTTGGATAAAGTAAAGAAAACGGCATGTAGTTTCTGTTTTGTGGAATACTATGACAGAGCTGATGCTGAAAATGCCATGCGGTTCCTAAATGGGACCCTCTTAGATGAGCGCATCATCCGCACAGATTGGGATTTAGGCTTTAGAGAGGGCAGAGAGTATGACCATGGCCAGTCTGGGGACCTTGTAAGAAGTGAGTTTCATGATGACTTTGATGATGGTAGAAAACAAGCTCAGGCCTGTGATAAGACAGGGACCTGCCAGGGAAAAACCTGCTGCTCTAGCCCCTCAAAAAGTATTTAAAGAATAACTGCAGGTGAGCAAATAGCCCATCTCCTAGCAGGTTTACTTTATTTGCTGAGCAGAAACCCTTTTGATGTATTTTTCCTCTCTGAAAAGTTATTAAATGGCATAAACACAAATATTCTTTTATTCTTGTCTTAATTTTGAAGGTGGCTGTCAGATTACCAGTTAGACCATCAGGTGGTCAAAAGTGAAGTGTGCTTCAGGAATAAATTACGTATGTAAGATCTGAGTCAACCAAAACATGATTTCCCTTTCAGAAAGACTTCAGTTGGACTTTATGATCATGTTCCCAGGACCACAAAATTATCATTTTTTAGAGCTTCCATGAAAGAAAGTCAGATAAATGGAAATTTTTTTTAAATTATCAAAAGAATACAGGCACATTATTTTAAAACATAAAAAATTCAGAAGAGTTTATAATGAAAGCAAAAATCCTCCCACCCCAGCTCTTCATACCCTAGACTTATTCCCCGGGCAATAACTTTTAATTTTCTGGCAGTTTTTTGTTTGTTTCTTTCTTTCCTGGTAGTTTCCTCCATATTTCTAAATAAAATGACACTTTTAGTATTTATTTTCATTTTATTTTTATTATATTTTTTTATTTTTTTGAGGGCAGTGTCACTGGCCCTCATATGTGGGACCCAAACCCGGGCTGCTGGCTTCCCAAACCAGCACTTAACCACTGAGCCACTCTGCCGGCCCTTTATTTTCATTTTAAACATCATCTATTGACTTCCTGCTTTCACAGATAAGGATTTAGCACTCCTATTTGCATGTCTCTCCATCCTCTCAATATCATTTACAGCACTTTACTTTTTCTATTGTTATATAATATAGGCTAGGTTATGCTGCAGTAGCAAACAACCCAAAAAGTCTCAGTGGCTTAACATCACTAAAGTCTGTTCTTCACAGTACATTTCCATTGCTGACTCCCTGGGGGCTCTTCTCCATGCCATGACCATCCTTCCTCTGGGGTCCAGAAGGCAGAGCCACTGTCATTAATGTAAATCAGCTATAGTAATTCTCTCCCTCTGGCTAGTGATGGTTTAGGAATCCTAGCTTAAGCCAATCAAAGGTTCACAATACTGTGATGGTAGTTATTAATAATTTCAGGGTGGCAAAGACCAATGAGGACACAGCAAGACTGAAATGAAGTATTTTTAGTTTATCCTTGAAGGAGAGGTTGTTTCTCTCCTCCTCCTGGATGTGACAATAGATAGATAGATAGATAGATAGATAGATAGATAGATAGATAGTGATTGCTACAAGCATCCTCTTACAGCCACAGGAGAAACCAGCCCTAGGATGAATTGGACACTTTAGATGGTGAAAAGAAGAGTCCAAAGAAATTGTATCCTTCACAAAATTATCCAATAGCTGAATCAAGTAAGCTTGTAGCACAAGCTATGCCTGAGTGTCCTGTTAGTTTTTTTTGTTGTTGTTTTGTTTTAAGCTGAGCCATCCTGCCACCTTTTGGCAGCTCAGCAGCAGCTCAGCTCGGGCTGGGCATCAAACTGGGATTGCTCAGAGCTCGGCTCGCACTCTTGAGCAAGCTCTTAACCAACTGAGCCACTGGGCCAGCTGGGTGTCCTGTTAGGAGAGATAATACATTATTTCATTGTATAAGCCAGTTCATTAACATCAACTGAAAGCACTCTGATACCAAATACCTTTTCTTAATTTCATCCTTGTGTAAAGGATTTAAATTGCTCCTTTGTGAACCCAAGCATACATCCCCAGGGTTCATGACTTTTCATCTGGAAAGTTAGATAATATCATCTTTTTATTCCTGACTCATTCCGTCCTGTGACCTGAGGTCATCCTCTTTGCTCAGTAAGATTCTTTCCTGACGAGGAGAGGAAAGGGAGTGTCAGTTTTTATGGAGTGACTATTACATGCTGGGCACTTTGCTAGAGGCTTTAAAATACAATCTCATTTACTCTTAACAACAATCCTGTGCCCGTTACCTAGGTGAGGAAACTGAGGATACGATAGGAAAGGTCACCAACTATTAAGTGGTGGAACTGGGGGTCAAGTCAAGGGAATCTACATCAAAGTTGGTGCCCTTAATCACTTTTCTCTTCACCTTACCTTCAGTCAGGCCACTAGGTCCAAACCTCTCTATTAGTTTCCTTTTTCTCAGGAAATTATCCCACTGATTAAGTCATATCTAAGCTCTGTCTCCCCCAAGCAAATTTCTCAAGTGTGTTCTCCTTTCTGCCTTGACTTCCACGATCACTCAGGCTCCACATCTAATGCAGTCCAGTCATATTTATCTTCACTCTTCACTCTTTGGGAGAAAGAGGAGCATCTGACATCTGTTTCTGTCCACTTTAGCTTACACTACGTACAGCAATGGAGTTTACTAATTTTTTAGCATCTCCCCTTTGCAACTTTTCTAAAATAGAAAAAAGACATTTAAAGTCATGGGCTTAAAATGTATTTTTATCACAGGATGTTTCTGGAGAAGTACCTTGGAGTATCTCTCAACCACTCCTTCTTTGATGAGGCTGATCGGTAGGGAAAACAAGGAAATGGGGATGGAATTTGGGATTTCTTTAGATTTTAGCAAAGCATTAAACAAGGTCTTTCCTAGAACCCTTATTTTACTGACCTTTCAGTGCCATATAGTGCTGCTCTTTTCATTCTTTTTTGGATTCCATGGCACCATGCTTTCCTAGTTCCCTTCCTATGACTATTTTTACTTTGCCCTTCATGTGATCCTCCTCCTCCATCAAAGTGTGGTTGACCGGATTCCATACTAAGTCCTTGGTTCTTCCCACTTTTCAAATTCTCCCAGATGGTTCCATTCATTCTCATTGTCTCCATTTTTACCTTTGCTCTGATGACACCCAAGTCTATGTTTCCAGGCTAGAAACTTTACCCCTAACCTGAAAAATCCCACAGGTGCCTCCAATTTTACACATCAAAAAAAAAAAAAAGGGCCAGCCAAGTGGTGCGGTGGTTAAGTGCTGGCTTGGGAAGCCAGCGGCCCCAGTTCGGGTCCCACATATGAGGGCCAGTGACACTGCCCTCAAAAAACAAACAAAACTTCAGTATCTCTTCCCCAAACCTGTTCTTATATTCCCTGTCCCTGTCACCCCCACACCAGAAACCTGCAAATCATTTTTGCCTCTTCACTCTCTCTTACTTCCCTCATAGCTAAACACTGACCCAATCTTTACGATTTTACTTCTCAAATATTTCTCGACTCATGACATACCTAGTAGTTGTAACTAACTCTGAGCTAGCCACTCTGCCTTCAGTTATGAACCTGTCCAACTCTCCACACAGCCACCAGAACTAGGCTTTTAATGTGCAAGTATGATCATTTAACACCCCATTGCTTACAAGAGTTCAAGCCATGTCAGGACCATACAGATCTCCTAAAACTTGCTAGCTTCATTTCACGGCTTCACATCTCACTCCCAGCTAATGTTTCAGCAATACCAGACTGCTTGCAGCCTTGCATTTCTCCAAACATTCCTATTCCTTTGCTCATGCTGCAGGCTCTGCTTTGATGCCCACCCCCTTCATTCCCCCTTTGCCTGGCTGGCTAGTTGTCATTCTCTCAGACTCATCCCAACCATCATCTCCTCAAGAAAGGTTTCTCTTAACACTCCCTATCTGGGCTTGGGTTAGATGTTCCTCTCTTGTGCTTTCAAAACATCCTGAACTTGCCACTATCACAGCACTTGTCCCACCATATTTTTTTGCCTGTTTACATACCTGTATCCCTCATTTGACTATGAGCTTTCTGAGGGCAGGGACTATGCTTTATTCAAAATTTTGTTCATCCCATCATGTACTGTGTCTGGCACATCATAAAGGTCCAATGAATGTTTGATGAATCAGCTATTTTTGGCCATAACACACTGTTCACTCATTGAATTGACTTGTAAAACCCTTAATTCTTTTTCACACAAACAATTATTACATAGTGTGGTAAGTGCAATGATAGAGGTAAAACAAAAGAACGAAAAAGAGACTCCTAACTTGGCCTAAGATGAGAAAATGAAACCGAGTATGTGGAACCAGGGAGGAGATCATGAGGGTCTATTCTTGCATGGTCAAACTATGTCTGAACAACATTTC
Organism: Aselliscus stoliczkanus; assembly: GCA_033961575.1. NCBI lineage: Eukaryota > Metazoa > Chordata > Mammalia > Chiroptera > Hipposideridae > Aselliscus > Aselliscus stoliczkanus. The sequence continues at coordinate 52,771,470 of CM066737.1, read as the reverse complement.
AATCAGCGAGCTAACTTGGATTAGTCAATAAATGCCCAACGGTTTGTAAAAACTAAAGCCAAGTCTCAGGAATGGTTGAAGGAACAGGAAAGGTTCAATCAAGATAAGGGAAGACTATAAGGGATTTGATGGTTTTCTTCAAATATTTAAAAAGCTGTGCTATGGGGGCCGGCCGAGTGGAGCGGTGGTTAAGCGCTGGCTTCGGAAGCCAGTGGCCCGGTTCGGTCCCACATGTGAGGGCCAGTGACACTGCCCTCAAAAAATAAAAAAATAAAAAGCTGTGCTATGGGTTGAATTGTGTCCCTCCAAAAGACGTGTTGAACTCCTAGTCCCCCTGGAATATTAGAATGTAACCTCATTTGTGAATGGAGTCTTTGCAGATGCAGTTAGTTTAGATGAGGCCACATTGGAATAAGGTGGGCCCTTAATTCAATATGACTGGTGACTTTATTTTATTTTATTTTTTTGAGGACAGTGTCACTGGCCCTCATATGTGGGACCAAACCGGGGCCGCTGACTTCCCAAGCCAGCACTTAACCACCGCGCCATTCGGCCGGCCCGACTGGTATCTTTATGTGAAAAGGGAAATTTGGACACAGACAAAGAGGTAAGACAGCCATGTGAAGACGAGGGCAGAGACTGGAATTGCACTGTCACAAACCAAAGAACAGGAGCCCCAGAAGCTGGGAGAGGCAAGGAAGGATTCTCCTGTAGAGCCTTCAAATGAAACACAGCCCTGCCAATACCTTGATTTCAGACTTCTAGCCTCCAGAACTGTGAGACAATACATTTCTGTGTTTTTACCACCCAGTCTGTGATACTTTGTTACAGCAGCCACAGGAAATTAATACAGATTATCATGGAGCAGAGGGAGCAGATTTGTTCTGTGTGAAACCCAATGGATGGAAGGTAGAAGAAGACAGAAATGCTTTTTTTTATTGAATGCAAACCTCATTGTCATGCTATCCAAAAATAAATTGAGCTGCTGTGGAAGCTGGCAAGCTCCCCATCACTGGAGGTCCAGAATGGAGATTTGTGTGACAGAAAAATAAAACAATAAAATAATAATAATAATACAATTTCCACCTCTATCCTAATTTGAGCAAGCCTTCTGCGAAAAAAAAATGTTTATGAGACAATTGGAGATATTGAATGCTGACTGGATATTTGCTCATATTAAGGATTTGGTGTTAAAAATTTTAAGTGAAAATAATGGCACACTGTTTATAATGAGAGAGAAAAATGGAGAGAGGAGGAGGAGACACCTCTTTTAAAAAGATACACACCGAAGTTTTTACAGAGGAAATTATGTGGTATGTAGGATTTGCCTTAAAGTAAACGGGAGGAGGGAGAGATGAATTAGTGCACAGAAGAAACATGATTGGCCATGTGTTGATAATTGTTGAAACTGTGTGATAAACACATGGAGGTTCACTTATAGTATCCTCTGTACTTTGTGTGTATTTGAAATTTTTCATCATCAAATGTTTCAAACAATAGCTACCAGCTACCATGTACTGCACACTTATGATGTCCAGGAATTGCGCTGAGTGCTTCTAAAGCATTATGTCATTTAATTTAATCATAGTACATAAAAAGACTTAAATTAAAAAAGCAGTATATTACTGTATAGGAATGATAGAATTGTGAAGATGTTCTGTTTGAACTAGTCTGCATAATCAAGATGAAGAGCAAGTTTAATTTGTTTAGATTGCTTGAATTTTCAAAAGAATATCTGTATCCGGCCGGCCGAGTGGCGCAGTGGTTAAGCGCTGGCTTGGGAAACCAGTGGCCCCGGTTTGGTCCCACATATGAGGGCCAGTAACACTGCCCTCAAAACAAAAAACAAACAAACAAACGAAAAAAGAATATCTGTGTCAATATATATACTTAAACAAATCTCTACAAGAGTCCAATGAGGCACTAATAATTCAATTTTATAAATTAGGAAACTGAGGATCAGAAAGTGAGGTAAATTGCCCTAGGTTTCACAATTACTAAGTAGCAGAAGTAAAATTTCAATTCAGGATTCCTTGACACTACTGTTGTGTGCATTTAATGTCCTTTCTTTTCAAAGTGTGGCCCAAAGACCCGTAACATCATGTCACAGGAGAGTTTCCTAGAAATGCAGTATCTCAGGCCCCCTACCCAGACTTACCAAGTGAAATTCCACATTAAAGTTTGAAAAGAACTACATATGCTTTACTGCTATCTAGGGTATTTAAACACCGGCAGGATGATTAGACCCAATCAACGATTCTAAACTCTGGTTGTTCATCTGAACTAATTGAGGAACATTTTAGAAATACTGATCTCAGATTGTACTGTACCGTATCTCTGGGGGTGGGGCCTGAGAATCTATATTTATAGGCTCCCACACACAGATGAGCTATCAGGGTTGGGAAGCACCGGAAAATGAGACCTATACAGATTTTTTTCTACTCTTAGATTATCTAATTCCTGATAAGTTTGCAGGAGAGAATGAAGAACTCAGTTATGTGCAACTGTGGAAAATTACTTACTAGTTCACTGAAGACACTCATTTAGAAAGGACTTTAAATTTTCTCCTATGGAAATATAAGCTTCAAGGAGTGAAAATGGAGTCCAGATAGACAGAATGAGAAGATTAGAAAATATATCAAAACATGTGACAATTAATACATAAATCTTATATTTTATTTCAAGGAATTGTCAATGTATACATACACAATAATATAAGGTACAAGCCTGTGACTAGAAAGCAATTAGGTAGATTTTCATTGGTGCTTTATATAAATCAAACTCATTATATTAGGGTTTATTTTTTCAATGTATCTCAAGCCCCTTTCTTCAAGGAGCCAACCATCTAGTAAGGGGAAACACAAGTGAAAGGACAATTGCAATCAAGTGTGATAAAGTACTGAACTATGATAAATAAAAGCTACGACAAAGCATGTAGGATAGGATGCTAACAGGCAATGGAAATTGGAGGAGGACAGTCAGGGAAAGATGAATCTTGAAAGCAGACCAGAATTGATTCAGGAGAAAAGGGCATTTTAGAAAGACGGCACAACATGCACAACGGCACAGAAGCCAATGGGGATATGGTAACTTCAATGAACGTACAATATTTTAAAAAAAGATTTTATTGGGGAATTGGGGGAGGGGAACAGCGTTTGGGAACCGGGGAAGGGGAACAGACAAGTTGCTGTCCTTTTTTTTTTTTTTTTTTTTTTTTTAAAGATTTTATTGGGGAATTGGTGGAGGGGAACAGCGTTGGGGAATCGGGGAAGGGGAACAGACAAGTTGCCGTCTTCTTGTTCTTCAGTTTTAGTTGCGGAGGATGTTGCTTCACTGTTGGTATCGTCATTGCTCTTCCCGGATGAGGCAGATCGGTTGCTGGCCTCTGGATGTCGCTCATCGCGGCTATTGGCAGCTCACGCTGGCTGCCAGCCGCTCACGCTGGCTGTGGGCCACTCACTGCAGCCTATGGCAGCCCACCGCAGCAGGGGTTGCAGCCCACACTATCACCGGGGCTCGCACAGCTCCAGGTGGAGCTGTTGTTAGCTGTAGAGGGCAGTGTCACTGGCCCTCATGTGGGATCCGAACCGGGGCCGCTGGCATCCCAAAACCAGCGCTTAACCAATGCGCCACTCGGCCGGCCCAGTTGCTGTCCTTTTGTTCTTCAGTCTAGTTGTGGAGGACATTGCTTCACTGGCCCATGTTGGTATCGTCATTGCGTTCGTCCCGGGTGAGGCAGATCGGTCGCCGGCCTCTGGACAGCCAGTCACAGCGGCTCTTGGGAGCTCACACCAGCTGCCAGCCGCTCACGCTGGCTGCTGGCCAGTCACTGTAGCCTATGGCCACCCACTGCAGCAGGGGCTTCAGCTATGCCATCCAGTGACTCACAGCAGCCCAGCTCCAGGTGGAGCTGTTGTTCACCATCTTAGCTGTAGAGGGCAGTGTCACTGGCCCTCACATGTGGGATCCAAACTGGGGCCCTGCTGCTCTGCGCCAGCGTCCCAAGTCAGCTCTTCACCAACGTGCCACTCGTCAGGTCCTGAATGTACAATATTGTATGCACATAGGCTGAGCAAGAGGGAGAAGGGAGAGGCTGAAAAGATAGTCTGAGGATAGATCTCAAAGGACTCTATATGACATTCAAGGAATATGGACATTATACAGAAGCTATGGGCAATCTTTGAATGGTTTTAAATAGAGATGGCATAATGAAATTTGTATTTTCGAAAAATTACCCAGGTATCTGTAGGAAGGATAGAGTCAAAGGTGTCGGGACTGAAGCAGAAAAGTTGTTGGGAAACAACTAGCAATATGTTAAGCACAAGATAGCAAAGAGAGCACATATATGAAAGAGATTGGAAAGTGAAATATTGGGCTGTTGGAAAAATCATGATGCATTTTTGCGAGGAAAAACAGAAAAATCCGTCATGACTTTTCCGACAACCCAATAGAAATTGGTGACAACAGAAGTAAAGGAGAAGGAAGGGTTAGATTTCTGGTTAAAATCTGTCCGCAAGTAGCCCACAGTGTAATATATGTATATACTTAGAGATAATGGTGCCAATAATTAGGATAGGGTATGCGGAAGGAGGAGCAGACTTTGAGGGAGACTTGGGGATGAGGAAGTGTGGACAAGGAGATCAGAAGAGAGACAAAGACTGAAGACATAGATGTGGAAGTCATGAGCATGCACTTTGGAATTATGAAAGCAGGTAAGTTCACCTAGGAAGACACTCCAGCATGAGGTGAGACATGGTCTGAGGACAGAACCCTGCAGAATGTCAACATTTGGCGAGGGGCAGATGAAGAGGAATCCTGGAAGGCAGGGAGAGGAGCAGCCAGAGAGGCAAGAAAAGCAGGACAATGTAGTATCATGGAGTTAAGTGTACTCGTTTTGTATTGCTGCTGTGTCAAATTGCCACAAACTTAGCATCTTAAAACAACACACATTTATTATCTTACACTTCTGGATGTTAGAAATATAGAATCAGTCTCACTGGGCTAAATCAGGGTACCCACAGGGCTGGTTCTTTCTAGAGGCTCTAGGGAGTAATCCATCTGCTTGCCTTTGCCACCTTCTAGAGACCGCCTGCATTCCTCAGCTTGTAGCTCCTTCCTTTATCTTGAAAGCCAGCCATGGAGTGTTATCACTTCTCCTTTATGACCTTTACCTCTGTTGTCACATCACCTTTTCTGACTGCTCTTCTGACTCTCTTATAAAGACCCATGTGATTACTTGGGTCCACCTAAATAATACAGGATAATCTCCCTATCTCATGATCCTTACGGACAACTCAGTTCCTCCCCGTATGTCTCTGGGACCTTTTGAGCTGCTGCCCCAGCTCTGGAGCTCAGAGAAAATGAGTCCATCAGCGAGGAAGTCCATGCATGGGCCTTTTAAGAGGAGTGCCTGGGACTCCAGCCATCCTCCACCCTCCGCCTCACTCAGCCACAATCTCCAGTGGTTTTCACAGCCAGAAGTTGTGGGGACTTCCATTCCTGGCAGCAGAGCCCTGGGCTGGGGAGCCTGGTGTGGGGCTAGAACCCCTTGCTTTTCAGGGGATGGGGGGCTCTGTAGCTAAGATATCCTTCCTGATTTTTTTTTGAGGACAGTGTCACTGGCCCTCATATATGGGACCCGAACCGGGGCAGCTGGCTACCCAAGCCAGTGCTTAACCACTGCACCACATGGCTGGCCCTCCTTCCTGATTTTTTAACCATCACATGTGGGTATGAGACCAACCCATTCAGCATCTCCACCCCTCTTACCAGTATCTACCTGTCTTCTTTTGTATATCCTTAGTTTTAAGACTTCTGTTCAGCTAGATTTCAGGTGATTCTCAGTGACAATCGTTCTGTAGTTTAGTTGCAATTTTCAGATGGTGGTGAGAGGAAGTGAGCACACTGTTTACCTACTCTGGCATCTTGACCAGAACCCTGAGCCTGGAATATCTTGTTTGTGCAAGAAAGTAACAAAGTACTCAAAGAATGTTGGGGGCATGTCATATGGATACAAGAGCCAACATGAAGAGATTTCCACTGGCCAAATCTGGAAAATTTGAGCATCAAAATAATCATAATAAATATTTGAATAATATAAAAATCTATGAGTCCACACTGATGGAAATAAACAAATGGAAGAGAGGGGAAAGCTCATCTTTACAGTAATAATAAATAAAAGAGAGCTGATGAGATTAGAAAAAGAAACATTGACAACCAGCCCAATGAGAACTGAATCAGACAAGAATCATCAATGGATCCTAAAACTAGTAGATGAAAGTTCGAGGAGTTGTATATAGTTTCAGTGTCTCCCTAGATATCTATTAGTACAAGAGGGAAAAATAACTTCATAGTGGAAAATTCTAGCAAACAGGATCTTCACCAAGTGATCAAAGTTAACATAGCCAGTAATGATCCTCTTTCTTTTTTTTTTTTTTGAGGGCAGTGTCACTGGCCCTCATATGTGGGACCCGAACCCGAGCCGCTGGCTTCCCAAGCCAGCTCTTCACCACCGCGCCACTCGGCCGGCCCCCACATGGCCAGTAATGAGACAAATCATCATCATGTACCTAGTGAGGACACAGCACTTCTGTGACGTTCCTTCGAAAAGTGCATGAAAGAAATCTAATCATGAGGGAAACTCAGATACACCTGAATTGAAGGACAGTCTATAAAATAGCTGGCTTGTACTCTTTAAAATTGTCAATGTCATAAAACACAAGGACTGTAAAAATTATTCCAGATTAAAGGAGACATGAAAGCTGAGTGCTACACATGAACTGAAATTTTCATTTGCTATAGAGACCATTATAGGTACAATGAATTCAGTGAAATCTGAATTAAGAAATTATATTTGTAGATTAGTTAATACTTTTTCAATGTTAATTTCCTGAATTTGATCGTTGCACTTGGGTTATGTAAGACAGTGTCCTTATTCTTAGGAAAACACAGTGAAGCATTTAAGGGTAAGTGTTATCATGTCTGCAACTTACTCTCAAATATTTCAAAACAAAAAAAAAGGTGTGTTTCGGGCCGGCTGAGTGGCTCAGTTGGTTAAGAGTTGGCTTAGAGCTACTTCTGCTGCTACTTCTTCCCTTTAAACCTCACCTTTGCATGTGCTCCCTCCACACTCTTTGGTAATGGGACCTTGGGCCATCCTCTAGTCCGGATGTACTGTCTTTTCTAATAAACTGCTTATTTTACTGCTTTACTCTGGTATCTCGTTCAATTCTTTCCTCGAGTTGCCAAGGACCTGGACTCTGCGCCGAGAAAGGCCCACTCTCCGACAACAGTAACATTGGGGGAATTTGGGTGAAGGGAAAAATGGGATTTTTAGAAACACTTCTTGTAATTTTTTTGTAAGTCTGAAATTATGTCAAAATAAAAACTTAAGAGAAAAAAAAAAAAGAAGTGATTCTGAGATGGAGTGGAACGGCACCTTCTTCCCAACCAGTTTTATTTTACTTTTAACTTCTTTCAACAAGTTTGCCTGTTTAGGCAAGTTCGGAGGAAGGACAGTGGTGGTAATGTTTGTATCTGCCGTTGTTGTACAGATGGGACAGATTTGTGCTAGTTCATAGCCTCAGAGGAAACATCAAGTAGAAATAGGGTAAAGATATGAGAGAGGGAATATTGCTGGCATGGGGCAAACTCCACATTGTTGGAGCATTAGTCTTAGGAGAATGAAAGAAGAAAGAAAACATGGAAGTGTGCATATGTTGTCGGAGAGTGGGCCTTTCTCGGCGCGAAATCCAGGTCCTTGGCAACTCGAGAAAAAATTGAATGAGATACCAGAGTAAAGCAGTAGAATAAGTAGTTTATTAGAAAAGATAGTACATTTAGAAATAGAAGTAGACCTGACTACTAGAGGATGGCTCAAGGGCCCCATTACCAAAGGGTATTGAGGGGGCACATGCAAATGTTACCTGCCAACTGAGCAGCACCAACCCCCACCACTGAAAAACTTTAATGTTTTCTTTTCTATAGAAATGTTAAGTATAAAAATGTTAAATCTCCTCCCTAGTTCTTTAGTTTCTTAGCTCTTGGGCTTTGATTGCTCTTCTAACCAGTTTGTGAATCTTGGACTGAAGATCCCCCTTGCTTCTTAATTGCTTTGTAAATCAGTTTCTGAATCCTAAACAATAGAAGTCTCCTGCCCCTGCTTCAGATAACTATTTGAAAGCCTGTTGACTTCTTAATATCCCCCAGGCCAGTAAGCTAAATGTCAAACCCATTCTGTGTCCAGACAACTGATGCCACTTGAGTGATGGACTGAATAGCCACAAGTTTCGTAAGAACTAACAGATTTATATTTTTGCCCTCATTCAGGAGCCTTGAGGATTCAGGGGATACCCCAACAAACAAAGAAGCCAACATGGTCTTCCAGGTGGAGCTTGAGACCCCTTCCTCTCATCTGAGACCCGCTAGGGTGAGAGTTCCGTGAACCCCAATAGGCAGGGACAGCTCTGCGCCCCTGCCCAGCAGGAAGCAGATACAGAAGAAGAGACCTCCTGTCCCTCAGCTCCCCATAGAGATTTTATGGGGATCACATCTCTCAAGGAGAAACTAGGCAGGCAGTTAGAGGAAGGCATTGGGTCTCTATGTTCCTATACATTCCACAGAGTGCAACCGCCTGAGGCACTTCCACTCTCCACCCAAAACTCCCCTTTGTATTGTAATTACCTACCCCTGCGGGAAGAGCAAATGGGCACAAAATATCCAACTAGATCAGACCAGTCACTCACACCTACACAGGACCTCTTGTTAATCACAGGTGCCAATCAAGTGGTCCTACGCCCAGGAAGAACAGCCCATCCTGGAGAAAAAGGATAAAAACCCCAGGTCCTGGGAGGGAAGCACAGCTGCTACCGCTACTTCTGCTGCTGCTTCTTCCCTTTGAGCCTGGCCTTTGCATGTGCCCCCTCCACACTCTTTGGTAATGGGCTCTTGGGCCATCCTCTAGTACTCAGGTCTGCTTTTACTTCTAAATGTACTATCTCTTCTAATAAACTACTTATTTTGCTGCTTTACTCTGGTATCTCATTCAATTCTTTGCTTGAGTTGCCAAGGACCTGCACTTTGCGCCAAGAAAGGCCCACTCTCCGACAACACAAAGGTGAGGCTTAAAGGAAAGAAGTGGTAAAAAGGAGCAGGGAAGAAGCAGCAGTAGCAGCCATGCTTCCCTCCCAGGACTTTGGGGTTTTATCCTTTTTCTCCAGGGTGGGCTGCTCTTTCTGGGCGTAGGACCACTTGATTGGCACCTGTGATTAACAAGCGGGTACTGCAAAGGTGCGAGTGACTGGTCTGATCCAGTTGGATATTTTGTGTCCACTTGCTCTTCCTGCAGGGATAGGTAATTACAATACAAAGGGGAGTTTTGAGTGGAGAGGGGATTTCCCCCAGGCGGTTGCACTCTGGGGGATGTGTAGGAATGCAGAGACCCAATGCCTGCCTCTAACTGCCTGCCTAGTTTCTCCTTGAGAGACGTGATCCCCATAAAATCTCTATGGGAAGCTGGGGGACAGGAGGTCTCTTCTTCTGTATCTGCTTCCTGCTGGGCAGGGGCGTAGAGCTGTCCCTGCCTATTGGGGTTCACGGAACTCTCACCCTAGCTGGTCTCAGATGAGAGGAAGGGGTCTCAAGCTCCACCTGGAAGACCGTGTTGGCTTCTTTGTTTGTTGGGGTATCCCCTGCATCCTCAAGGCTCCTGAATGAGGACAAAAAGGAAAATCTGTTAGGTTATGGAACTTGTGGCTATTCAGTCCATCACTCAGGTGGCATCAGTTGTCTGGACACAGAATGGGTTTGACATTTAGCTTCCTTGCCTGGGGGATGTTAGGAAGTCTCAGGCTTTCAAATAGTTATCTGAAGCAGGGGTAGGAGACTTCTATTGTTTCAGATTCAGTAACTAATTTACAAAGCAATTAAGAAGCAAGGGGGATCTTCTGTCCAAGATTCACAAACTGGTCAGAAAAGCAAAGCCCAAGAGCTAAGAAACTAAAGAATTAGGGAGGAAACTTAACATTTTTATAGAAAAGGAAACATTAAAGTTTTTCAGTGGTGGGGGTTGGTGCTGCTCAGTTGGCCGGTAACACATATATAGGTAAGTTTGTATGTAAGAGGCTGCTGAGGGAGATTTCCCTCCCAGTGGCCTTTTTCTTTGTGAGTAGGAGGCAAAGTCATCTACAAAATGGGAGGAGAGAGGTACCTAATTTGGAAAATAATGTACAGCCAAAATATCTGTTCTGAGAAATAAGAGAGGGAGCTAACGGGGGGAATGTTGAATTTCCAAATATTCGTATTGCTGAGGGCCCAGCTGAGGTTCGGGGCAGTTAAAATCCAAACACAAAAACTGGCTTCTTTACAAAAGAGCAAACATACTGATTGACTCACACAATGTAGATGACTATGCCTCCTACTTTACAAAGTTAGTGCTTCAGCATTCACATGGATGAACCACTGGATTGTCAGTTCCTTTTTTTTTTTAAGAGGGCAGTGTCATTGGCGCTTACAGATGGGATCCGAACCCAGGCCGCTGGCATCCCAAGCCAGCTCTTAACCATCGCGCCGACCCCAATTGTCAGGTTCTTGACCTATTTATTTCCTGTGATCTTTTTCTTCCACTCCAACTTAGCTACCTACTCCTGTGGTTACACCCTGGACCTTATCATCACAAAAATTCTATCACCTCTGTTACTTTTATTTGAAACGTCCCACTCCTCTGCTACCCATCCTCACTGCCTATAGAAGCGTGCATGTGCATGTGTGTGCGTGCGCGCACACACACACACACACACACAGAGCCTCTCTTAAGACCTCCAATACATTGGCCATCACCCTTCTCACTGTCCATCAGCCTCCGGCCTAACTTCATGTCATTCCCTAACCAGCCCTGTATCCATGTTTCATCCTTGCAAATACACTCAATTCCCTTGGCTGGATTACTGTGTTGACTCTACTGGCAAATCTCCAACCCCAAATGAACTCTGCAATCTGCCTTTTTGGGGCCTGCACTCACGCTGCGGAATAGTGCAGGAGAGTATCACACAATCAAACTCATTTGCTTCACTTTAAGTTCATGAACTTAAGCCTCAAGAGAGCACTCAGTCCCTCCACTGTACTTGGAACCCCATTCTTTTTCCTTTCCTCAAGGAATCTTTTCCTTCAGCTATCTAGTTTCTCTTCTGCAACATCAATATCTCCCTCTCCTTTGGATCATTTCCATCAGAGTCAAAGCATGTTCTGATACTGCTGACCTTAAAATATAAACACTCTCCCTTGGCTGTATATCCACCTCCAAACTTTCATCCCAGTTTTCTGTTCTCTTTTTTAGGCAATTTTTCACATCTAGAGTTCTTTACATATGGTCTCCACTTCCTGCCTTCCCATTAAATTCTTGATGCATTGTAATCAGACCTCCATCTCTACCATTCCACCAAAACAGCTCTTGTCACCAATTACCTAGATGTTGTCAAATCTAATGGGCTCTTGTCTGTCCTCATTTTACTCACCCTCTCAGTCACATTCAGCATTGTTGACTATGCCTTCCATTTTGTTTTAAAGATTTTATTGGGGAATTGGGAAAGGGAACAGTGTTGGGGAATTGGGGAAGGGGAATATTGTGTTTTTCCAGGACCCATCAGCTCCAAGTCAAGTTGTTGTCCTTCAATCTTAGTTGTACAGGGCGCAAGTTCAGCTAAGTCCAGTCACCACTCTCAATCTAGTTGCACCATCCCATGTGGGAGTTGAACCAACAACCTTGTTGTTAAGAACGCTCTCACCAGCTGAGCCATCCAGCCTCCTGTTGGCAGCTCAGCAGCAACTCATGTCAGGTGCAGCTCACTGGCCCATGTGTGAATCAAAGCAGCAACCCTGTTGCTCAGAACTCATGCTCTAACCAACTAAGCCACCCAGCCAAAACCTTTGCCTTCTATTTTGAAATGCATGTGTCTCTTGCCTTTCTTGACACCACATTCTCATGGTTTTCCTCCTAGCTTCTTAGCCACCATTCATTTTCCTTTGCTATCACCTCCTCCTTTAGCTAATTTAAAAATATTAGTATATTTCAGTCCTATACCCTCTTCTCTTTGCATTCTATTTCTCTCATTGAGTAATCTCATCCAACCCCATGGATTTAAATGCCATTTTAATTCTGATGACCTCCAAATTTAAATCTCCCAATCAGAGTTCTCCGCTGAGTTCCAGTTGTCCACTTGACACCTATATAGAGATATCCCAGAAAGATATCACACTTACCCTCAAGCCTATTCCTAAGCCAAAAATCTATGTGTCATCTTTATTCTTCCTTTTCCCTTATCCTATCCATATCTCACTCATCAACAGGCTGTATCTTCATAAGGTACCTTAAAGCTAGCCACACTTCTCTATCTTCATTGTCATCATGCTAACCTGGCCACTTTCAACTCTAGCCTAGATTGAAATATGACCTGATTTCTCCACTTGCATTCTTGCCCACTCTAATCCATTCTCCCACAGGAACATAAGTGACCCTTTTAAAATGAAAGGTTATGTGACTATACTGCTTAAAAACCTTTCAGTGTACCTAGAAAAAAAACACAAATTCTTTACCAATTATCTAGAGTTTGGATAATATAGTCTCTGTCTATCTTTCTGGCCTCATCTCTCTTCTTTCAGCCCCCAACCCCTGGTCTTCTTTTAGTGCTTGCAACACACTAAGCTCTTTCTCAAGTTAGGTTCTTTGCACTGGCTCTTCCCTCTGCCTAGTACACTCTTACCACCATTCCTTTATATCCATTTAGTGTGAAGTCAAATGTCAGCTCCTTAGAGATGCTGTCCCTGGCTAATCTAAAGTAGATCCCCTGTTATTCTCCTCCCTAGCCTCTTGTTTGTTTTCTTTGTAGAACTTACTATAGTTTATAATGATCCTATTTATTTACTTTTTAGTCTGTCTCCTCTTTGGGCAGAATTCAGCAGGGGTGGTTCTGGGGCATTCGGACTGGGTCTGGAGGACCCAGATGGCCCCACCCACATGATGGGATTTGGTGCTTGCTGTCAACTTAGATACATTAATTCTTCTCCTTGTTGCTTCTTTCTCTAGCAGGAAAGCTTGAACTATAGCATTTGTGTTCCAAGAGGGTGAAAACAGAAGCTGCAAGACCTCTGTAGGCTTAGCGTTGACAGTTTTACAATATCACTCTTGTCCCATTCTATTTGTCAAAGCAAGTCACAGGGCCAGCCCAGATTCCAGCATTGTATGACTGTAACAATTCCTCCCAACCAGTATGCTCTTTTTGTAATATATATATATTACAAAATTATATATATATATATATATATATATATATATTAAATTATAGTTGACATTCAATATTACTCAGTTTCAGCTTCAGGTGTACAGTACAATGGTCAGGCATTTTCACTGTGCAAACCACATTTTTTTTTTTTTTTAGCTGAGCCATCCTGTTACCTGTTGGCAGCTCAGTGGCTGCTCAGCTTGGGCTGGGCATTGAACTGCTGTTGCTTAGAGCTCAGCTCGCACTCTTTTTTTTTTTTTCTTTTGAGGGCAGTGTCACTGTCCCTCATATGTGAGACCTGAACCGGGGCCGCTGGCTTCCCAAGCCAGCACTTAACCACCCCACCACTTGGCCGACCCCTCAGCTCGCACTCTTGAGAGAGCTCTTAACCAACTGAGCCACTCGGCCGGCCCCTTTCAAACCACATTTTTTTGTTTGTTTGTTTTCCCTGAAATACTTAGATACTTACTATGAGCATATTACAAGATTTTTTTTTAATTGGGGAATTGAGGGAGAGGAACAGCGTGAAGGAATTGGGGAAGGGGAACAGACAAGTTGCTGTCCTTTTTGTTCTTCAGTCTACTTGTAGAGGATACTGTTTCACTGGCCCATGTTGGTATCCTCATTGCACTCTTCCCAGGTGAGGCAGATTGATCGCTGGCCTCTGGATAGCCACTCATGGTAGCTCCTGGCAGCTCACACCGGCTGTGGCCTCTCATGCTGGCTGCTGGCCACCCACCACAGCCCACGGCTACAGGGGCTGCAGCCTACACCGTCTCTGGCTACTTACAGCAGCCCAGCTCCAGGTTGATCCATTGTTCAACATCCCAGCAGTAGACGGCAGTATCACTGGCCCTCATATGTGGGATCCAAACCGGGGCCCTGCTGCTCAGAGCCAGGGTCCCAAGCCAGCTCTTAACCAATGTGCCACTCGACAGGCCCATATTACAAGATTTTTAACTCACTAGTTTTCCCTCCTTGGTAAGCCTTGAATAAGTTGTTGCCTGCAGTTCCTACTGCCAAACAGCAAATGAACCTGTATAATAAAGCAATGAGCTTTATTTCCTATAATAAAGCAATGAGCTTTATTATAGGAAAGCATGGGTTATATCATTAAGGGAATTTGGGGGAGGGGGTGGAATCCTATAAGATGAGATGCACGCTCTTATGAGATAAAATGCAAGGCCATTTTCAGCTCACCATGTTGTACATTGTGCCCAATTAACACCCACTGGAGACAGCTAGATGAAGTTCTAGGGGAATTTTTTTTTTAATCTGGAAAATTGGTGAAGATGAAAATGTCATTGGCCAGATGCAAAAAGAAAGCCAAGATCATCAATAGAACAGATAAATTGTCTTTCAGGGAGGAGGTGATCTAATGGTAGCATTATATATCCATTCCAGTTATCCCTGGATTGAGATTGGAGATTGGACCAGTGCCCTAACCTTGCCCAAACAGAGACAGCTGCTCTACGACAGAATACAACAAAGAGTCCACGTATCTGACTAAGTACAGTGGAAATAATTAAAATTGGGAAATTTGAAAGCAAGTAAATGTGTAGCTACTTTAGATTGGTTGATCTACTCAAGACGCTGAAATTTGAACAAAAGTTTAAGCTGAATTCTGAACAAAAAGGAATTAACTATGTAATTATCTTGGCAAAGGACACTCCAGGTCAGCCAACTATGGCCCTTGAACCAAATCCCATCCACAGCCTGTTGTTGTAAATAAAGTTTTATTGTTTATGCATTGTATATGGCTACTTTTGCGCAGATCTGAGTAGTTGTGATGGAGACCATATTGCTCACCAAGCCTAAAATATTTACTGTTCGGCTAGTTAAAGAAAAAGGTTGCCCATCCATGCTCTAGGTAGAGGGAACAGCAGATGCAAAGGCCTTAGGCTCAGTGAGCTTGGAGAGGTCCGTGAACAGAAAGAAGTACTGAAGGGCCGGCCGAGTGGCGCATTGGTTAAGCGCTGGTTTTGGGATGCCAGCGGCCCTGGTTCGGATCCAACATGAGGGCCAGTGACACTGCCCTCTACAGCTAACAACAGCTCCACCTGGAGCTGGGCTGTGCGAGCCCCGGTGATGGTGTGGGCTGCAGCCCCTGCTGCAGTGGGCTGCCATAGGCTGCAGTGAGTGGCCCACAGCCAGCGTGAGCGGCTGGCAGCCAGCGTGAGCTGCCAATAGCCGCGATGAGCGACATCCAGAGGCCAGCGACCGATCTGCCTCATCCGGGAAGAGCAATGACGATACCAACCGTGAAGCAACATCCTCCGCAACTAAAACTGAAGAACAAGAAGACGGCAACTTGTCTGTTCCCCTTCCCCGATTCCCCAACGCTGTTCCCCTCCACCAATTCCCCAATAAAATCTTTAAAAAAAAAAAAAAAAAAAAAAGAAAGAAGTACTGAAATGGGTAAGAGGAAGACTGGTATGAATCTTTCTTCAGATCAACCACTGGTCTGTAGTTTGTAGAATCCACATTCATTCCCCTTTTGAAAACCATTCAGCTCAAGCATTGGAAGATCTGATACTGGTACTTCTCTCAAGTGTATGATTTCCCAAGATCACTGACAATGGTTCATTGATCTTATTTGAAAGTCCTCAGTAGCGTATGGAGTACATAATTCAGGCCAGAAGATTTGAACTAATTTAGAGCATTACTCTTTTTTTCTTAAATGTCAACATCTGAATCCCACCTTTAATGTTTTTCTACTATTCCCTTACAGATTGTTGCATTTTTCCCTCTATTCTTTTTCTTAAATTTTTAATTTATTTTTTACAACAGTGCAATAGTTATACTTTTTACCCCAGGAAGTGACAAAACCCCTCCCCCAATCTGCCGCCCCACAACCCCCATATCATAATATCTATTACAATTCCCCTGACCCCACTCCCACACTGTACTCCTCATCCTGTGACTATATGTATACATTCAATCACAGTTAATATTCAATATTATAAAACATCAGCTTAAGGTGTACAGCACAGTGATCAAGTCTCTACCCTATTCCCGAATCGGTCTTCCCTACAAGACACCCAACCATCTGACACCTAACAAAGCATTCACAACATTATCAATTACATTCCTAGAACTGACCCCCATATCCCTGTGGCAACATTGTAGTCACCCACCTACGCTGCCCAAAACCTTCCCCCTCTCCCTCATCTCCACCCCCTCCCAGCCAACAACCATTGTTTCTGCTTTATATCTGCTTGATATGATTTCAATCTTCTTGAATTTACTGAGACTAGTTTTGTGGCTTAACATGTGGTCTATCTTGGAAAATGTCCCATGTGCACTTGACAAGAATGTATATTCTGTTCTTTGGGGTGAAATGCTCTTAGAATATCGATGAAATCCAGCTGGTCTAAAGTGTCATTTAAGGCCACTCTTTCTGTGTTGATTTTCTATGCAGAGGATCTGTCCATTGGTGACAACGGGATGTTGAAGTCCCCTACTATGATAGTGTTACTGTTGACTTCTGTCTTTGTGTCCGTCAAAATCTGTTTTATAAAATTAGGAGCTCTTATGTTGGTTGCATAGATGTTTATTAGGGTTATAGTGCCCTTCTTTGTCTTTTATTGTAGTCTTCATTTTAAAGTCTCTTTTGTCCAAAACAAGAACTGCTACTCTAGCTTTTTTTTCTCATTTCCATTTGCATGAAATATCTTATTCTATCTGTAAATAGCATATACATGGGTCCTATTTTCTTATCCACTCAGCCACTCTCTGTCTTTTGATTGGAGCATTTAGCCCATTCACCTTTAAAATGATTATTGATAGGTGCATATGTATTGCCATTTTGTTATTTGTATTCCTGGTCTTCTTAGGTTAGCTTGTTTACCCCTTTCTTTTGTTGAAAAAGCCCTTTTTTTTCCTTTTTCTTTTCTTAAATTATTATTATTATTAGTTAGAGGTACAAAACAATGCAATAGTTATTTTTTTTCACCCCTTAAAAAGTGACTCCCCCTTCCCCTCTCCCCTGCCCCTCCACACCCGATATCATACATATCTATTACAATTCCATTGACTCCATTCCTACACTATATTCCACATCTCATGACTATATATGTGTTAAATTATAATTGACATAATACTGTTCAGTGGCAGCTTCAGATATACAGTGCAGTGGTAAGGCCACTACACCATCCATGAAGTGGCCTCCCTAAAAGGACATGCATCCATAACATTTCTTGCAATGCTGGCTTGGTGGTAATGAATTCCTTAAGCTCATTCTTTTCTGAGAAGCACTTTATTTCTCCTTCAATTTTAAGTGGTAGCCATGCTGGGTAGAGCAATCTTGGTTGTAGGCCTTTATTTTGCGTCAATTTGAATATCTCCTGCCACTCCCTTCTCGCCTGCCGAGTTTCTATAGACAAGTCAGCTGTTAGTCTAATAGGAGTTCCTTTGTATGTAACCTGATGTCTTTCTCTTGCTGCTTTTAGGATTCTGTCTCTGTCTTTAACCTTTGCCATTTTAACTATGATGTGTCTTGGTGTGGACCTGCTTGGGTTCAGCTTGTTTGGAAGTCTCTGCACTTTCTGGGCTTGTATGTTGATTTCTTTCACCAGGGTAGGGAAGTTTTCAGTCATTATTTCTTTAATACATTCTCAATCCCTTGTTTCTTCTCTTCTCCTTCTGGTATTTTTATGATGTGAATATTGTTGCATTTCATGTTGTCCCAAAGGTCTCTTAAACTATTTTCATGGTTTTGTATTCTTTTGTCTTTTTGTTGTTCCAACTGGGTGATTTCTGCTATTTTGTCTTCTAATTCGCTGATCCGCTCCTCTGCTTCATCTATTCTACTCGTGATTCCTTCGAGTGTGTTCTTCATTTCAGTTATTGTATTCTTTAGTTCTAACTGGTTGTTTTTTATGGTTTCCCTATCCTTCTTTATGTCCTCACTAAGTTCCTTAAACATTCTTATCATCACTGTTCTAAACTCTGTCTCTGAAAGGTTGGCTCCCTCTGTTTCATTTAGTTTCATTTCTAGAGGTTTCTTCTGATCTTTTACTTGTGACATGTTTCTTTGTTTCCTCATTCTGGCTGTCGCTCTGGGATTGTTTCGATGTATTAGATAGATCACCAGGAGAGCCCTGGCTGGATCACGCAGGCACACAGCTCACGGCCCAACACTCCCAGGAAAATTCCCAGTCTCAGCCTGTCCCATTCAGCCTCTTGCAGATCAGGCCGAGCAGCCCTACAACCAATCACCAGCCTGGCAACTCTGCACTCACAGTACTGAGAGCAGGGACCCAAGGTGGCTTGCGCACTCCCGCATCTCAGTGAGCAGCCTGTTGGAGCCAGAGCGTGCCCGCCAGGCATTTCCCTGCCAATGCAGCGCAAGGAGGACGGAGGGTTTGGATTCAAGGCTGCATGCGCACGCATGCACACATGAACTCCTGTGCCACTTCCACCAGACCAGTGCATTCCGGACCTGACCCTCTGTGGGAGGGCCCAACCCTGACAAAATGGTGCGCTCCTGTACACCACTCCCATACAAGCTCCAAACAAGGGGAACAATAGTCCCAAAACCTCCAGCTTTTGCCCAAAGGTGCTCAGTTCAGTCCTTCCCCACAGGCTCCTGGGCCCGGCTCACAGAGCTACTCCCTCCACCAGGGATTGGTTGAGTGCTCACTGGCGAGCGAGTCCGTGCGCCAGCCCCACTGGTTCTCTAGCCGACCTCAGCGTCACCGAGCTGAGCAAAGAGAGTCCTCACTATATACTGCCAGCTATTGTGAAACTCTTCTTCCCGGCAAAGGAACTCTGGGCAGGTGAGCTCGGTGTGGAGCTGGAGGGTCTCTCCCCCAACCCCCCAACCGGAGAAGCCTCCCCACAGCTGAGGTCTCTCTCACGGGGTTCTCCCTCTCTCATCTCCATCCCTCCTACCAGACTCGACCTGGCCTCCTCTTTAAGTCCTTTGTTTAGAGGTTCTGTTCATTTAGTATTCAGGGGACCTCTGATGTTAAATGTTGTATAAATTATTTGTAATTTTGGTGTAATCCTGGGAGGCAGTTGGCACAGAGTCTGTCTATTCCGCCATCTTACCAGAAGTCCTCTAGAGCATCACTCTTAACCCATTGCAGGTCAATATCCTCTTAACAGGTCGATATTAATTAACAGAAGGCACTATCTCCAATCAGTGTCATATTTTAAACTTGAATCCTACTTGACTTCATTGCAGTGATATCTTTGAGTTAAAATTTATTATCATGGCTCTTAAGTTAACTTTGATTATATATATCTCATTCTTTCTTTCTTTCTATCTTTCTTTCTTTCTTTCTTTCTTTCTTTCTTTCTTTCTTTCTTTCTTTCTTTCTTTCTTTCTTTCTTTCTTTTTATTTTTTTAGCTGAGCCGTCCTGCCACCTGTTGGCAGCTCAACGGCAACTCAGCTCGGGCCGGCATCGAACCGCCATTGCTCAGAGCTCAGCTTGCACTCTTGAGTGAGCTCTTAACTAACTGAGCCACTCGGCCGGCCCTTCATTCTATATATCTTTAGACATACATATCATTCTATGTATCTTTAGACATTCATATCTATAGTTATCTGCGATGGTGTTTCCAAAACTATATTTTGAGAGACACTAGTGTCCTGTGAGATATTAATAAATGAGTAGAACATGAAAGCTCCATGGTCAAATATATTTGGGAAATACTAAACAAAGATAAAGTGAGATTTATTTCTGTCAGGACTTCTTAAAGCCTTAATATGCTAATGTGTGCCATGCATCTCTGAGAAGGAGAGTCAGTGTGCAGCATTTCCTAAACTTATTAGATCAATTCTTTCTTCTCAGAACACCAGTTAATATCTTTTGGGATACCAGTGTTTCTTGAGTCAGTTTGAAAATTGCTTGTATAAAGGCAGTTGAGGCCCTGAGTAATGTGTTTGGCCTCCCAGCATGAATTTGCTATAAATGCACTAGTTTTGCCAAGAGGTCCTTTTCCGTATTTGAACATTGCATTGTATATTGAAGACTGGGGTAAATCTGTCAGGGTGATGAAGGTCATCTCCGGACCACACTCTTTCCTGTTTATTGCCATTCATTCAGCAAATATTAATACATACTATAAGACAGGCACTAGGTGTAGGAGATATACCATTGATGGAGCACATAAGGTTCTTGCTCTCACGGAATTCATATGCTAGTGTGTGTGTGTGTGTGTGTGCGCGTGCGCGCATGAGTGTACACGTACACATACGGTAAGTGGTCCCCCCCTAAGTAGCCCCACACTAAGCTCCCCAGTCAAGAGCCAGGAAGAGAAGCTCCCACAACTTCTGGCTGTGAAAATCAGCAGGGATTCTGTCCATCCAGGTGAGACAAAAGGCCGCTGGAAACCCAGGTGTCCTATTTTTGTTTTTTGAGGGCAGTGTCACTGGCCCTCATATGTGGGACCCGTACTGGGGCCACTGGCTTCCCAAGCCAGCACTTAACCACCGCGCCACTCAGCCGGCCCCCCAGATGTCCACTTAAAGGGCCTGCACACAGACTCACTTGTTCACAGGTACTCACCCTGGGCTCTAGTGGAGGTATGGTGGATTGGGGGTGCTGGAGACATACAAGGAAAAGCTGAGTTGTGTGGCTTCTAGGCAAAGGTGGGAGGGAGATCCACCATTATCCCTATGTTGAGCCCTCCTCCAATGCAGCTGGTAGGTGGACACCATTTTTCCTGTGTTGAAACACCCCCCACCCCACAACCAATTCTGAATCTAGATTAACTTGGTAGAAACTACTCGCTCTACCTGGTGACTCCATGAGACCCCATCTTACCCAATTCACTTACTGCCTAAGGCTTTTCCAGTAGCTGATCCTTATGGGAAGCTGGCAAGCAGCAGCAGGCCTCGGTGTTCCCTTTTGCTCAGTGGTCCCAGGCCCAGTATTGGTGGCAGCCCTCCTTAGTTCATAGCGTGGCTTCTCCCATGGACCTCCAGGCCTAGCACAGGGAGTGACCAACTGCAGATCTCTTTGTAACTCTTACCAGGTAGAGCCTGCTGGTGCAGTGGCTGACTTTGGCCCACACTAGAGCCCCTCCCAAGAAGCTCCAGAACCAACATATGTAAAGGTCAGCTTCAGACCACAACAGAGCACCACCTGATGACGTCACAAGAGGCATTCCAAAAGGGTGGTCTCAGAAGGCACTAGAACCCACTGGGATAAATCCTGCTCTCACGGGGTCAACCGTCACACAGCATCTCTCACACTGTGCACATTGGCAATACTCATAGCCAGTCAGCCTGAGGGTCAACCCCACTCACTGAAGTACAAACAGTAATTAAGGCTCAACTACAACAAGAGGGCACACACAACCCACACAAGGGACACTCTTGGAGCACCCAGCTCAGGTGATCAGTGAGATGGTGCCACTGGGCCCCAAAGGACACCTACTACATAAGACCATCCTGTCAAGACTAGGAGAAGTAGCATCTCTACATAATACATAGAAACAAGCACAGAGAGGCAGCCAAAATAAGGAAACAAAGAAATTTGTTCCAGGTGAAAGAACATACAGGAGAAAACTGCAGAAAAAGAACTAAACCAGATGGAGGCAAGCAATCTACCAGATACAGCGTTCACAACATTGGTTATAAGGATACTCAAGAGGATTACATCATAGAAATGGTGGTGTGAGGTGAGCCTCTTGAAATCTCCCCTAAAATTGATAACAAATTGAAGAGCTATAATTCTACAAAGCACTCCCTGCACAGCAGACAGGCAGGACTAAGAGACGTGCAATTCAAATCATCTAAAGGTGGGCAAATTGGGGGAATGGGGGAGGAGAGAAAGGGGAAATTCTGAGTTGCAGGATGTGCACTGGCCACAGGACGCAGACGGGAGATCCGAGCTCCTTGCATTCTGGAACTATATCAGTTGCGGGAGAGGGAAGAATTCAGACTGCTAGTGCTCCCATTCTGGCCCACAGTCCTGCCTTAGGGATCAGCATATAACGTGGCTGAACCCAACGGTCAAGGCAGAGACCTTGGAGCAAAGACTGAGGGAAAAAGGGTGAGAATGGTGGTTTAAGCCCTCCCTGCCAGGCAGAAGATGGAAGGCATAAGCACAGAATCTAGTTGACCCCGCCAAACCCTCCCAGAGCTCATCTTACCCCCACTTTCCCAGTGCTACAAGCAGAATCATAGCAGTGTCAGATCAAAAGAACAGAATATTTCAGTTCTGAGAACTGTGGCCCCTTACCCACAGACTCACATCCCAACTAGTTCCAATGAAGGGAACGGAGACTTGGGTGCAGGATTGGCTGTGCTGGTGGTCACTGCCATTGCTCAGAGCTACTTCTAACAACCCACCACACCCCCTGCCCCCACCTATCTGGGTGGATTCCTACAGGGGTAAACAGCTGCTGAAACACACTGACTCTGAAACTGGTGCAGGAAGAGCTTTGAAAATTCAGAAGTTCCCTACATCCCCCATGAAGGCAGTGCTCTGGGACCCAGGCAACTTGCCCACTATCCAGGGAACTCCCCCATCATGTGAGAAGCCAGAGCAGTGCAGAGAAAATATAACACAACATCATGAGAGAAAATAGATGGCTGCAGTGGGAGAGAAAATAAAACATCCCACCAACACCTAATGGAAAGCAAAAGAAAGACCTCTTCCTATCAACCTGTTGCAGAACACACTCCTGTAGATGCCTAGGAAGAGAAATAATAATTCAAAAATTGCAAAGAATAACCAAGTTAACAAGGCAGCTCAAAAAGAAAATGAAAAGTCTCCAGAAAATGAACTTAAAGACATGGCAATATGTGGCTTAAATGGCAAAGAATTCAAGATTGCAGTTCTTATAAAACTCAATGAGATGCAAGAAAACACAGACAGGCAGTTTAATGGACTCAGAAACAACATCAAAGAACAAAATGAACATTTTTACCAAAGAGATTGAAATTTTAAAAAAAGAACCAAATAGGGCCAGCCAAGTGGCTCAGTTGGTTAAGAGCTCGCTCAAGAGTGTGAGCTGAGCTCTGAGCAACAGCGGTTCGACGCCAGCCTGAGACGAATTGCCGTTGAGCTGCCAACAGGTGGAAGGACAGCTCAGCTAAAAAAAAAAAAAAAAAAAAAAAAAAAAGAACCAAATACAATTTCTGGAGATTAAGAATTCAATAAAAGAAATGAAGAATGAAATAGCCAGCTTAGGTAATAGAGTTGACCAGATGGAGGAAAGAATCAGTAACATCGAATATAGAAATCTGGAAACGACACAGATCACAGAAGAGAAAGACTTGTGAGTTAGAATAAATGAAAGAACTCTACAAGAATTTTCTGACTCCATTAGAAAGAGCAATATAAGAATAATGGACATACCAGGAGGAGACGAAAAAGAGAAGGGAACAGAGAGTATATTCAATCAAATGGTCAATGAGAACTTCCCAAACTTGTGGAAAGAACTGAATCCTTGAATCCAAGAAGGAAATAGAACACGTAATTACCTCAACCCCAACAGGCCTTCTCCAAGGCACATTGTGTTGAAGTTGTCAAAAATTAATGACAAAGAAAGACTCCTCAAGGTAGCCAGGGAAAAGAAGATGGTAGCCTACAAAGGAAAGCCCATTAGATTATCATAAATTTTTTCAGCAGAAACGCTACAAGCCAGGAGGGATTGTACTTGAATATTCAAGCTAGTGAAAGAGAGAAATTGTGAGCCAAGAATAATATATCCAGCAAAGATATGCTTTAGGTATGAGGGAGGAAAAAATACCTTCCCAGACATACAGAAACTGAGGGAATTTTCTGACACACGACCTGCACTACAGGAAACTTTGAAGGAGGCTATTCAACCTGAAATAAAAAAGCAAAAGAATACAAAACCATGAGTAGTATTATGAACAAACAGACAGAAGCAGGAAATGGCAACCCCTACACCAAATAGGACACTATACTCTTAAATATAGCATACAGGGTAAAGAAGAAAAAAAAGAACATTTAAAAAAAAGGAAAGGGGGGCCGGCCGAGTAGTGCAGTGGTTGAGACCTGGCTTGGGATGCCAATGGCCCCGGTTCGGATCCCACATGTGAGGGCCAGTAACACTGCCCTCATAAAAAAAAAAAAAAGGGGGGGGAGACAACTTGCTGTTGCAGTGCAGCAATGAACTCACAGCATAAATAGGGATGATTTGTGACAACAAAAACATAAAAAGGGAGAGAGGAAAGGTCTGAACTGGCACAAGGAAATGGAGAAAGAAGCATGCTGAAGCAAATGGAATACTCTACATACGAAACTTTCTTTTACATAAACTTAATGGTAACCACTCAAAAAATATCCAGAACTAAAATATATGACTTAAAAAAAGAAGAAACGGAGGGGAAAATCATAGAATACCACCACACTGAAATAATAGATAGCAACAAAAAGGCAAAGAAACAATGGAGACACCATCCTACCAGAAAAAATCAAAGATAAAATGATAGGAAATCCTCATATATCAATAATCACCCAAATGTAAATGGACTGAACTCACCAATAAAAAGGCACAGAGTAGCAGGTTGGATCAAAAAACTAAATCCAACTATATGCTGTCTCCAAGAGATATATCTCAGCTACAAGGAAAAATACAAACTCAAAGTGAAAGGGTGGAACTGGACACTGCAAGCAAATGGTATTCAGGGAAAAGCAGGTGTAGCTATACTGATATCAGATGAAACAGACTTCAGGGTAAGAAAGGTAACAAGAGACAAAAATGGACATTTCATAATGATCAGGAGAACGATACAACAAGACAACATAACAGTCACCAATATTTGTGCCCCTAATCAGGGAGCACCGAAATATACAAAGCAACTACTAACAGAACTAAAAGGAGAAATCAACCAAAACACAATTATAGTAGGGGACTTAAATACATCATTGAGAGCTATGGATAGATCATCCAAACAGAAAATAAATCCAGAAATATCAGCCCTAAATGACACATTAGATGAAGTCGACATAACTGACATTTATGGAGCACTACATCCTATAACATCAGACTATGCATTCTTTCCTAGTGTACATGGAACATTCTCAAGGATAGACCCTATATTGGAAAATAAAACTAGCCTCAGCAAATTTAAGAAGATTGAAATCATACCAAGCATATTCTCTGATCACAAAGCTTTGAAATTGGATATCAATTGCAAAAAGAAAACAGGAAAAATCACAAGTATGTGGAGATTAAACAACATACTTTTAAAGAATGACTGAATCAAAGAAGAAATAAGAGGAGAGAACAAAAGATACATAGAAACAAATGAGAATGAAAATACTTCCTACCAAAATCTTGGGGATGCAGACAAAGCAGTTGTAAGAGGGAAATCTACATAATTACAGGCCTATCTCAAGAAACAAGAAAAATCCCAGATAAGTAACATCACATTATACCTTAAAGAACTAGAAAAAGAAGAACAAATGAAACTGAAAGTCAGCAGAAGGGAGGAAATAATAAAAATCAGAGCAGAACTAAATGAAATAGGGAACAAAAAGACAATACAAAAAATTAATGCAAAATAAGAACTGGTTCTTTGAGAAGATTAATAAAATTGACAAACCCTTGGCTAGACTCACTAAGACAAAAAGAGAAAAGACAAACAAAAATAAACAAAATCAGAAATGAAAGGCGAAGTTACCACAGATGCCACAGAAATACAAAGGATCATACAACAATACTATGAAGGACTATATGCCATATGAAAAGATGCTCAACATCGTTAATCATCAGAGAACTGAAAATAGAAACCACAATGAGATATCACCTCATCCAATGAGAATTGCTATCATCAACAAGACAAATAACAAGTGTTGGAAAGGCTGTGGATAAAAAGGAACCCTCACACACTGTTGGTGGGAATGCAGATTGGTGCAGCTGCTATGGAAGGCAGTGTGGAGATTCCTCAAAAAAATCAAGAATAGAATTACCATATGACCCAGCAATCCTTCTCCTGGGTATCTACCCCAAAAATCTGAAAACATTTATCCTTAAAGATATATGTGCTCCTATGTTCATTGCAGCTTTATTTACGGTGGCCAAAACATGGAAACAACCAAAGTTTCCTTTGATAGATGACGGGATAAAGAAGATGTGGTATATATACACAATGGACTACTATTCTGCCATAAGAAAAGATGAAAAAGTGCAATTTGCAATAACATGGATGGATCTTGAGATTATTATTATGCTAAGTGAAATAAGTCAGGCAAAAAACGCCGAGAACCATATGATTTCACTGACATGTGGGATATAAAACTGAAAACAACAAAGGAACAAGACAAGCAAATGAAGAAACAAAAACTCATAGACATAGACAAGAGTTTAGTGGTTACCAGAGGGTAAGAGGGGAGGAGGGTGGTAGACTAGGGTAAAGGGGATCAAATATATGGTGATGGAAGGAGAACTGACTCAGGGTGATGAACACACAATATGATATATAGATGATGTATTACAGAATTGTACACCTGAACCCTATGTAACTTTACTAACAATTGTCACCCCAATAAACTTCAATAATAAAAAAGGATACTCAAAGAACTTAGTGAAAACGTCAACAAAAAGATAGTGAGCATAAAAAAGGACATAGAAACCATAATAAAGAACCAGTCAGAAATGAAGAATACAATAACTGAAATGAAGAAAACACTAGAAGGAATCAACAGACCAGATGCAGTTCTAAATACTTGTTATAAGGATGCTCTGTGATCTCAGGGAGAGCTTCAACAAAGAGATAGGAAACATGAAAATGTAGATAGAGAACATAGAAGTGAACCAGTCAGTAATAAAGAATACAATAACTGAAATGAAGAATACGAGGTGTGATCAAACAATACAGTGAATGTTTATAAGGTGTATTCAACAAATGCAGTGAATGTTTAAATTTTAAAAAATTATTACAGTAAAAGACACATTGCCATTAATCCCCCTCAAAATACTCTGCCTTGCTTCAGACATATTTATCCCATTGTTCTTGCCACTTTCTGAAGCAGATCTGAAGTCTTCTTTTGTAAGTGTCTTTAGCTTTGCTGTTGTGGCTGCCTTGATGTCCTGAATCAATTCAAATCATTTACCTTTTAGGGTCTTTTTTGACTTTGGGGAAGAGCCAGAAGTCACTTGGTGTCAGTTCCATTTAATAAAGTGAATGACGTTTTTATTTGACAGAAATTGTAGTACCAGAATCAGTGTGTGACATGGAGCCTTTCTCATACATCAAAGGGAATTAGTGGTAGATGAAGAAGAGGATCAAATCAGCGGTTTGGAAGATAAGGTAGCAGAAAGCACCCAATCAGAATGGCAAAAAGAAAAAAGAATCAAACAAAAAAAGAGGATAGTTTAAGGAGCCTCTGGGACAACATTAAGCACACCAACATTTGCATCACAGGGGTACCAGAGGAGAAGAGAGAGAGCAAGGAATTCAAAACCTATCTGAAGAAATAATGATGGAAAACTTCCCTAACCTGATGAAAGAAATAGACATACAAGCACAGGAAGTGCAGAGAATCCCAAACAAGATGAACTCAAAGAGGCCACCTCGAGGACACATCATAATTAAAATGCCAAAGTTTAAAGACAAAGAGAGAATCTTAAAAGCTGCAAGAGAAAAGCAGGTAGCTACCTACAAGGGAGCTTTCTTGAAACTATCAGCTGATTTCTCAACAGAAACTTTACAGGCCAGAAAAGAGTGGCACAAAATATTCAAAGTGATGAAAAGCAAGACCCTACAATAAAGATTACTCTAACATCAAGTCTATCATTTGGAATCAAAGGATAGATAAAGAGCTTCCTAGACAAGAAAAACCTAAAGGGGTTCATCATCAATAAACCAGTATTATAAGAAATTTTAAAAGGACTTCTTTAAGAAGAGGAACAAAGTTCAAAAATATGAATAATCAAATGGTAATAACTACCTATCTATCAACAATTACTTTAAATGTAAATGGATTGAATGCTTCAATCAACAGATAGGGTGGCTGAATGGATAAGAGAACAAGGTCCCTACATATGGTGCCTACAGGAGACTCACTTCAGATCAAAAGACACACACGGACTGAAAGGAAAGTGATAGAAAAAGATATTTCATAAAAATGGAATTGGAAACAAAAATCTGGAGCAGCTATACTTATACCAGACAAAATAGACTTACACCTGAAACTAATAAAAAAAAAGAGACAGAGAGACAAAGAAGGACTCAGCAATTTCACTTCTGGGTATTTATCTGAAGAAATCCAAAACACTAATTTGAAAGGAATTATGCACCACATGGCCATTTCAGCATTATTTACAATAGCCAAGATATGGAAGCAACCTATGTGTGTCCATCAATAGATGAATGGATAAAGAAAAAGTGGTACATATATACAATGGAATATTACTCAGCCATGAAAATGGTATTTTACCTTTTGCAACAACATGGATGGATCTAAAGGGTATTATGCTGAGTGAAATAAGTCAGACAGAGAAAGACAAATACCGTATGATTTCATTTATATGTGGAATCTAAAAAACCAAAATAAACGAACAAACAAAACAGAAACAAACTCATACAGGGAACATTTTGACGGTTGCCAGATATGAAGGGGATTGTAGAATGAGTGAAAAAGGGGAAGGGATTAAAAAGTACAAGTTGGTAGGTGCAAAATAGTCATGGGAATATATAGTACTATAGGGAATATAGTTAATAATATTGTAATAACTATGTATGGTATCAGATGGGTACTAGATTATTTGGGGTGATCACTTCATAACTTTTATAAATGTCTAATCAGTATGTTCTGCACCTGCAACTAATATAATAATGCATGTCAACTGTAATTGAAAAATAAAAAAACTTTAAAATATATGGTAATTTTAGCTAGTGATAAGTGCCCTGAAGGAAATGAATAGGGTATTACATTAGAGAATAATGTGAAGCGGTTTCGAGTATGTGATGTATAACCTGACGGAAGGAATTAGACAGCCATGTGAAGAGTGAAAAGGAAGAGCACTCCTGTGGGGAGGAAAGCAAACATGCAAAGTTTCTGGGGTGGCCAAGAGTTTGTGGTTCAACGGGTGTCAGAAGGCCAGTGTGTTTGGGTTGTAGTGAGCAAGGAACAAGAGAACAAGTGCAGCAAGAGTGGAACAGGATGAGACTGAAGGGGTAGGCAGGGGCCAGCTACTGTGGAGTCTTATAGAGCATGTTAAGCACTTTGAATTTTATTTTAATGACAGGGAGAGGAGGGAGTAAAATGATCAGATTTCCATTCTGAAAAAAATCACTCTGGCTGCAGTATTGATTGCGAGGGGGAAAAGTGGAAGTGCGAGACCAAATAAGACTTGATGAATTGAAAATAGGACGTTGGAAAGAGGAAGGTATCAAGGGTTACGTCCTAGGGTGGCCAGTTGGCTCAGGTGGTTCAAGTGCAGGCTCATAACACCAGGGTTGCTGGTTTGATCCAGGCATGGGCCGCAGAGCTGCACCCTCCACAACTAGATTGAAACGACTTAACTTGGAGCTGATGGCTCCTGGAAAAACACACTGTTCCCCAATAAAATTTCTTTAAAAAAGAAAAAGGTGACTTCAGCATCTGGGGTAAGCAGTGGATGCTGAGAAGAGATGGGGAGAGATGGGGAGAGCTGGGGAGAGATGAGGAGGTGTAGAAAACAAGAATTCTCCTTGGGTCACATTAAGTTAACACTGTCTGTGAGGCATCCGGGTGAGGATATAAAATAGTCAGGTGGATATGCTTGTTGACTCATGAGGGAGGTCTGAGCTGGAGAGATAAAATGGGAATTGTCATGGGACTGGAGGAGGTCACCTAGGGAGTGGGTATAGATGCAGAAGAGAACCAAGGACTGAGCCTGGGGCACTCTGACCTTGGGAGACAGAAGAGCAGGAGGAGGAAACAGCAGAGCCTGAGGAACAGGAAGTGAGATGGGAGAAAACCAGGAGGACATGGCATCACAGAAGCCATACTCAAAGTGACCTGGTGTGCTGGTTTAAAAGGCATGGCCAGCAGATAGGCTTAGGCTTGGATTTGGAGACTAATTAAAACTCCAGGAAAATTTTTACCAATGTAATATAGATACCAAACATATGTGTTTATTGTAACAAACACAACAAATCAGATAAATTATAAAATTTTAAAAATACTGAAATATGGATTAAAAGAAAATAAAAAATACCCGGAACATGCCATTTCTCCATACTGGGAACATTTATTTTGAACCACTGTCTCTTAAAGCAGCATGGCCTATTCACAACTAGTTTTAGAACAATGTCCTATTGATGAACCCATGCCAAAAGTACTTCTCACCATCCTGTTAAGAGCCCCCTGGTTAGAGAAGCCTTCAGGTCAACCTCTGGATTTCAGACAAATGGCTGCTTCTTTTGAGAATGGTATGAAGAAGTTGCCCTTCTGCAGAAGGAACAATTCTCTTGTGCAACAAAATCTCCCTTCTGCGATTTTTCTTTCTGAAACAGACTGGGCTCTGTGCTTCTCTCTGTAGAAAGTATCTGGAGCCATTCCCCTCTCCCTCCCCGCCTTCTTAGCTGGAGAAAAGAGCCCATGAGCTGTCCCTTTCATACTCTAGCACTGTGTTGTGCTAAGTCTGCCTCAGAGTAATTCAATTAAACACCTCAAGCTGAATCTGTCAAACGTCTTTTTTTCCCACGGGACCGATTTATTTTGTTAATAGGATCAACACATGTTATATAAAAAGGTAACCATTAAATAATTATAAACAAATAATTTTGTCACATGCTCCCAGCCAATTTTGCATCGCCTGCCAGATACAAACATTTATTTCCATACATTTACAGCGATAATGTGCATAAAACCACTGAGAGTGGGGATATTTTCAAAGCAGCTGCTTATGTGATGTGATTATCAAAATCTCCCCACCCCCATCCCAACCCACACACCATTAGTCAGTCATTCCTTTCAGTTAATACATCGAAAGTCTCTGTTAAAATTAAAACATTATCTACTAATAGAGAAACAAATGAAGCTATTAACATTAAGCTCAAATTAACTAATTCTTAATCAGTAAGGTCCTTTATGAAAGGGATCCAGAAGCCGTTAAGTTTTGAGAAGGGAAAGGAAAGATACAGAATATTGGCTGCTGCCTGGGGAGGGAAGTAGGGGTTACAGGCACTCTGTAAGCCAGGGACTTGTTTGAAAGCACTGGCAGCTCAGGTGGAGGGGGCACTGCTAAAAAGTGAAGGAAATGGTGGTTTCTAAAGGTCAAGAAAAGGTATTAAAAGCAAATCTCCCTTAAGTGCTTGTTCTGCCAAGAGCTGGCTAGCTTGGTTTGGGTGTGTCGATGATGAAAGTGGTGACTTCTTCACAAGTTAGAAAATTCTCCAGTTCTCTGTTAGGGATCATTATCAAGTGAGGTTAAAGAATTCTCAGGGATCAATTGATTCAACTTGTTGATGTTGCTGTTTTGTCGAACCCTTTCGTTTTTAAGCTGAGCCATCCTGCCACCTGTTGGCAGCTCAACGGCAACTCAGCTCGCAGCTCGGGCTGGCATTGAACCGCCATTGCTCAGAGCTCAGCTCACACTCTTGAGCAAGCTCTTAACCAACTGAGCCACTCGGCCGGCACTTGTTGTACCCTTCTTAAACTACAAAAGAAATGTTCATTATATAATATTCAGTTATAAAATATATAGAATCAAACCTGAGAGATCTCCCTCAACACCCACCACAGTTCCAGGCTCACACTAGCTGCGTTGTGCCCCAGGATTTTTTTCTATGTATTTATGGGAATATACATATATCTAATGCCTTACACAAGCACAATAATCTCTTCCTGTTCTGTATAATTCCTCTTTCTTTTATTTATTTCTATTTTATTTTTTTAAAGATTTTATTGGGGAATTGGGGGTGGGAAACAGCATTGGGGAATTGGGGAAGGGGAACAGACAAGTTGCTGTCTTTTTGTTCTTCAATTTAGTTGTGAAGGACATTGCTTCACTGGCCCATGTTGGTATTATCATTGCGCTCTTCCCCGGGTGAGGCAGATAGGTCGCAGGCCTCTGGACAGCCACTCACGGTGGCTCTTTGCAGCTCATGGAGGCCCTTGGCAGCTCACGCAGGCTGCTGGCCACTCGCAGTAGCTTATGGCAGCCCACTGCAGCAGGGGCCGCAGCCTATGCTCTAGTTGGCAACTCATGGCAGCCCAGCTCCAGGTGGAGCTGTTGTTCACCATCTTAGCTGTAGAGGCACTGTCACTGGCCCTCATGTGGGATCCAAACCAGGGCCCTGCTGCTCAGAGCTGGCGTCCCAAGCCAGCTCTTAACCAACGTACCACTCAGCTGGAACCTCTTTTATTTTTTAATTTGTTTTATTGTGGGAAAATATACATACAGTAGTCCCCCTTTATCCACAGGGGATATGTTCCAAGACCCCCAGTGGTTGCCTCGAGGTATGGATTGTACTGAACCCTATAACACTGTTTTTTTCTATACACACATACCTACGGTAAAGTTTAATTTACAGAGTAAGCAGAGTAATAGTTTAACAACAATAATTACTAATACAATAGAACAATCATAACAATACAGTAATAAAAGTTATGTGAATATGGTCTATCTCTCTCAAAATATCTTGTACGGTGCTCGCCCTTCTTTTTGTGATGATGTGAGATGATACAATGCCTACATAATTAGATGACATGAGGTGAAGTTTTCCATTTAATATTTTTCAGATCACAGTTGACCATGGGTAGCTGAAACCATGGCAAGCTAAACCTTGAATAAAGGGGGAGGGTACTGTAACATAAAGTTTATAAAGTTTACCATTTTAACCATTTTTGAGTGTGCAATTCAGTGGTATTAAGTACATTCACAATGTTGTGTAGCCATCCCTACCATCTATTTCCATAACATTTTTATCATTCCAAACAGAAACTCTATACCCATTAAACAATAGCTCCCCTTTGTCCCCTTCCTTCAATCCCTGGTAGCTTCTATTCTTTCAGTCTCTATGCTCTTCCTCCTTATAAAAATTGTTTTTGAAAAGGTTATACATGGGCATTATAAAAAATTCTAACAATAGGAAAAGGTATATACAATGTTTGTTCCACAGACAACCAGTGTAATCAGTTTTTTAGGTATTTTACTGAAGAGTCTACCTATATAGAAGCATATGTGGACATATACTCTCCCCATTTTGTCACAAAATATTAGCAAACCATACACAGCTTGCTTTTTTTTCATTTGACAATATCTGATATATCTGTATATATAATGCATATATGTAAAGTGTGTATATATATATATATATATAAAATGCATACATATAATTCTTATTTATCTACTCATCTGTTATACTAGAATCAGTTTACTTCTGACCCATTAACTTTTTCAAAATTATTTAATTTTTTACTGTTGCAGAAAACCCCCACATAACGTAAAACTCACCCTCCCAACAATTTCAAAGTGGACAGTACAATATTGTCAACCACATGCACATTGTTGTGCAACAGATTCCCCAGAAATCCCTGCCACCCAATCCTGCATGACTGAAACTCTATACCCACAGAAAAACAACTCCCACCTCTCCCCTCAACCCCTGGCAACCACCATTCTACTTTCTGTTTCCATGAGTTTGACTACTTTATATACCTCCTATAAGTGGGATCATGCAGTATTTGTCCTTCTGTGATTGGCTTATTTCACTTAGCATATTACTCTCAAAATTCATCCATGTCATAGCATATGGCAGGATCTCCTTTTTTATGACTGGATGTATATGCTACATTCTGCTGTACACATATATGACATTTTCTTTATTCATTCATCTGCCGATGGACATTTAGGTTGTTTCCACCTCTTGGCTATTGTGAATAATGTTGCAGTGAACATGAGGGTGCAAATATCTCTTTGAGATTCTCTTTTCAATTCTTTGAATATATTTCTAGAATTGAGATTGCCGAATCATATGATAGTTCTATTTTTAACTTTTTTTTTTTTGAGGGCAGTGTCACTGGCCCTCACATGTGGGACCGAACCGGGGCCACTGGCTTCCCAAGCCAGCGCTTAACCACCGCGCTACTCGGCCGGCCCTCTATTTTTAATTTTTTGAGGAGCCTCTGTACTCCCGAAGTTTTTGCATGTTGGCTGCACCTTTCTCACCAACAGTATACAAGGGTTCTAATTTTTCCATATCCTTGACAACACTTATTATTGTTATTTTTTTCAAATAATGGCCATTCTGACAGGTGTGAGCTGATATCTCATTGTGGTTTTGATTTGCATTTCCCTGGTGATTAATGATGTTGAGCATCTTTTAGTATGCTTCTTGGCCATTTGTATATCTTCTTTGGAGAAATGTCTATTCAAGTCATTTGTCCATTTTTTTTAATTGAGCTATTTATTGTTTTGTTATTGGATTGTAGGAGTTCTTTATATATTCTGGATACTAACTCCTTATCAGATGTATGGTTTGCCAATGTTTTCATTCTTGCCTTTTCACTCTGTTGATTATTTTGCTCTGCAGAAGTTTTTAAGTTTGATGTAGTTGCCACCTGTCTACTTTTGCTTTTCTTGCCTGTTCTTTTGGTGTGACTCATTAACTTTTACTTCTCCTAGAGCCAGACTTTCATCAGGATAGCCTGGTTGTGACTTTTGCCTTCATTTCCATCTTAGTACTTTCTAGCACATTGTTTAAAAGGGGCGTTGCCTAATTACTATTGGTTCCCTTATGGGATACACCCAGAACTACCTTAATTTTTCTGGACTTGTTCCCATGCACAGTAATTGGAGGCTTATGTGAGAGGGGGGTGTTTCCTCCCATTTTCTAGCTTCTTCCCCCTTCATCTCCGTTTTTACCCCATGTTAGGAACAGAATCTACTTGGTTCCTACTCTTCCTTTCCTCTGGTGTCCTCCTTTGTGAGTGGGTCAGTGGTCTCTGGGCCAATGACAGTTCAGCTGACAGGCTGACTCTAGAACAATGAAGCTTCTGGGTTCCAGATGAACCAATTACCTTATTAGGGACATTGAATACCTGGATGGCTGGCATCTGTCCCATTGTCCTCTTAGAAAGGAAACTCTTGTTTTGTCCATCAAGGATTTGAATGTGCAAATGAAACCTTTTTTAAAAAAATTTTGGTGGCTTTATTCCATCCCCACAACTTCTGCCCAAGGCCAATAAAACACAGCCATTCTCCTTTTGTAAAAAGAGGGGTTGGGTTTCCTTCAATTGTCTGCCTTTTTCTGTCTCCTCCACTATTTTTGTATTACTCTGCAGTTAACTTTGCATAAAGCAGCTTCATCCAAGGACCTGTGCGGTGGCCCTGGGCAGTCTCTCATTGCCGGTTGCAAGGGTCTTTTCCGTGTTCCAACCTGGGGGTTTGTGTGCTTGGCGGGTGGGTGAAGAGTTGCCTTCTGTATTTCACACACATTCTGCGCGCGGTCTCTCTCTGTCTCTGTCTCTCTCTCTGTCTCTCTGTCTCTCTCTCTCTCTCTCTCTCTCTCACACACACACACACACACACACACACACACACACACACGACCGCTCAGCCCCTCTCGGTGTGTCTTCCTTCAAGATGACAGGGCGCTGGAGAAAAGGCTGCTGGAATCAGCTGGTAGGTACAGTAGTAACCCGAACCCCACCCACCCGCTGCCTTTGCTTGCTCAGGTTTCTCCTGTCGCTCCGGCCCGGGGAGAAAACATGTAAACGCGCCTCCAGAGGAGGGGCTGGGGTAGCTGGGAGCGGCGGGGGGAGGTGAAGGTGAGGGCAGGAAGGTGGCCGAGAGCCCCTGCTGCCCGGCCCTTGCCCGTACTCCCTCAGGGCGTCAGCCTCAGCCGTGTTGCCGCACCCCCCCCCCCAATTTCGAAGGGATTGCTTTTTTTTTTTTCTTTGCGGCGGCGGAAATGACAGTGTGGAGCTGCCGTGGTGTCATGGTGCTGCCCCTGGACTGAGGGGGCGAAAACTCTTAAGTTTGGAGCGTCGCGACCGCCGTGCTGTCCGTTGCGGGGCGCGCGGGCGGGCGGATCCAGGGTGCTGCGCGGCGGCAGCGGCGAAGGCGAAGGTGGGCGGCGGCCTAGAGCGGCGGCAGCGGCAGCGCGGGGAGCTCGCGCCAGCTTCGGAGCCGGAGCCAGCTCTCGGCGGAGGGAGGCGAGCGCCCTGCTCTCTGGGACGCGCTCAGGAGATGGCCGGCATCCGGGAACGCTCTGGGTAAAACGCGCCCCCTCGCCGCGGCCCCCAGGGGCCCAGCGCCCCGCCCGCGCAGGGCTCAGCCCCTGCTCCAGCCGCCTCTCAGGTGCGGCCGGGGCCAGCGCGGGCCGAGGGCTTCGGGGCTCGGCGGGGCAGGGTGACGGGCCCCCACAGGCTCGAGGCGGCAGTGTGCGTGTGTGGGGCGTCCCGGCCCTCACTCCCCGTTGCGCCGTTGTGGCCCGGGTTCCCGTTGCTGCTGCCCTCCTGGGACGGAGTTTGCACTCCGGGTTGCGGGCGGGGGCGGCCCGAGGCCTCCCTCACATCCGGGCCGGGCCCAGCGTGGCCAGTCGAGCGGCTCCTTCCCACGAGCGCCTTCCCACGCTCCCGCGGCCGGCTGCCTCCTCGGCCCGGGCGGCGCCCCTTGGCCGGCTGTCAGCCCGGCGGTAGCTGCTGTCGCAGCCCGAGATGCTGCGGGCACCCTGCCGGCGGGGAGGCCCAGCGAAACTTAATCCCTTTTCTGTCAGGGGAACGACCCTGGAGTCTGGGTGCTTCCTTATTTCTGGCCTAGTTCTGAAACCAGCTCAGTAGGAAGAGGGGAAACTTACATATGTCCACTGGATAGACTGCGACTGAATCCGGAGAGGTGGGGTTTTTCCATTCCTGGCTCGTAAGAATTAACTAAGTAGCAGTGGAGTAGGTTTACAGAAACATATTTGGTGATGATAAGGTTTAGGTTACTTAGCACTTCATGCGCAGCACAGTATTTCTGGGAGACATTGCTCAGAGCAGGAAACTGGGATCCTGGGGTCGGGGTTTCTTCACTTTCTTCTACACTCTCCTACCGCCTTCACACTCACTCATGTTCCTACAAAATCACAGGCTTACTTGCCCACCCAGACCCCCATCCCCAGAACCCACCCATCCCACGGACCCTTTCCCCTATCAGCCTGTGTATTCCCAGCTGCCCAGCAATGCAGCTTCTTGCTTCTCAACGAGTTTGCCTTTTTTAGGATTACTCAGTGTGGGGTGGGTGGGTAGTGATGGTTGTGTGTCTCTGGGGAGGACCCCTTATAAAAGAATATATTGGAGACTATGTAAATAGACAAGTACTGTGTGGGGGTTGATTCCTCTGATTCTCAAGTTGGGCCATAAGGGCTGCCTTTTACCCCATTCTGTTCCTGCTCAGTATCAGTTCTCTGGCCATGTTCCAATAGAAGAGAAAGGCTGAAGAGAGAGTCCCTCCCCTACTTCTTGCTCTACCCCAAAACCTTATATCTCAGCTTTCACCCCTCTTCATTCATCACTGCCTGAGGGGGAAACTGTCTTTGATATTTTATATATTCCTGCCCAATCAATTAATACACATATATAATGTGAATTAGATTTTTCCTGATTGTTCCCCACAGCTTGATTTATGTGATTGAAATATAGGTCTAGGAGCCAAGAAGATCAGAGAGTTTGTCCCAAATCTGATGTTCCATTGACCTTAGGACATTCTTATGACCTTTCGTTAACAGCTGATGCACTTTTGTAAAAGGCATAATATTGTATACCAGGTTTTGTGAGTCTTTGCTTGGTCCTTTGAAGATGAAAGGGTTCTATAAACCCTCAGCACTACAGTTTTCAAAGAAAGTGCTTAATTTACCTTTTTACTAGGACGATAGATTGAGTAGGTGTAAGTAGGAACCCTAGTTTACTGGAAATATTAACTTGCCATTATTAGCCCCCCTGTAGCCAAATCTATCACTTTTCTTAGGTCCTTAGTCTGTTTTATTTTACCTAATGCACATACAACTGAATGAAACATACATAAAACTAGTCATACAGAGTAAGGGTGATTATTTTAAGTCGAGGCTTAAATCATACCTAATGTACTCCAATCTAACAATCTGAGTCAGATGCATTTGAAAACATAACATCACCCATTTGTAGCCTTTATGGGGGCAGTTAGCTAATTTCTACTGAAAAATGGCATAAATAATTTTAGGCATGACTATATAAGCATGATTAGTATCTAGCAGCAGTGAGTCAACAATATTTATTAAGTGCCTATAATGTGCGGAGTCCTCTGCTGACTGGGCTGATGGCCTAGCTCTGGCCTCATTTTTTGGCCCCCTGCTTGTTTGAGGCCTACATCCTGACTTGCAATTCCAGGATTAGGACAGGGAGGGGCTGTGCAGAGCAGGGGTAGAGGCTAGGGATATGAAGGAGTGATTGTTTCTCTTCCTTACTTTCATGACTACTAGACTTCTCATCTAGCATGTTGTACCTTGCATGGCCACCCCCAGAAGTCCTGCCACAAATCAGAGTCACTTGGTTGCTTCTTGAATGTATCATCCGAACAGTGCAAATTGATTTAGAATGAAGTTGGTTTAGTTAATCCCTCCTCTTTAAGTGCAGGGCAACTTGCTCCAACTTGCAGATCCTAAAGCAGTGCCAGTGGAGTCTCATAATTGCATTCAGAAATTGCTCTGGGTAGTGAGCCTGTCTATTCCCTCATCCCTCCGCCCATAAAATCTGCTGACACCATGACAGTTGAGAAGGGAACTACAGAAGGAGTATGCCTTTACCACTCAGCAAACCTCACTGGCTTGGTGAAGAGGTGAGAATGTCTTCTTTTCACACACCCCTTAGCACTCAGGTTTTCTCTTTCCCAACAGGGACACAAAGCCCTAAAAAGGAGATAAAGACAGGGCTGAGTCACAGATACTGTATGGAATGGCTGTTCTCAGAGATACCTGCTTGGCTTCATATATGTCTGTCACTCAATCTTTATGGATTTTGGTAACTCCATAGGTGTTAGACCATGGGATTTGGGTGCTAGTGGAGGCCAGGGGATGCTGCATTTCCATTCAGGAGTAAGTATTTTCTTTTGAGGGCAGTGTCACTGGCCCTCATATGTGGGACCCGAACCGGGGCCTCTGGCTTCCCAATCCAGTGCTTAACCACCGCGCCACTTGGCTGGCCCCAGCAGTAAGATTTTGTCTTCTGTGCACAGGGGAATTAACAAGAGGCAATGTGTTTGTTAAACACCTTCTTACTTAAGCTGGATGTCTTAACTTAGAGTGTTACATCATCAAAATATGACATGTAACATGTTGATATCGGATATATGACAGGTCAGGAGAGTTCACAATTGTTCACCTTTTGATGAATGAAATTCTGGTACTGAGGTGGTGTTGCACTAATGTCTGTATTTCTTATTTATTTATTGAAATTTATTGGGGTGACAATGGTTAGTAAAATTATATAGGTTTCAAGTGTACATTTCTATAATATATCATCTGTGAGTGTATATCACATTTTGTGTTCACCACCCAGGGTCTCCTTCCATCACCGTATATTTGACACCCTTTCACTCTTCTACCATCTTCCCTGCTCCCTTACCCTCTGGCAACCACTAAACTGTTGGTGAAGGACCTATACACTGAAAGCTATAAGACATTTTTAAAACAATTGAAGAAGACACAAAGTAATGTCCTGTATTTCAGATCTCTCAAAAATCATCATCCTCATCACTGAGCAGGGTAAAAAAAAGACTAGAAAAGTGTTTCTCAACCAGTGTGTTGGATCATGCTCACAAGTGAAAAGACCAGATAAGTCGTGTTGAGACAAGAAATTGAAATCCAATTATTCCCCTTGTGTAGGCTGCTAGTCCCCCTTGTATTCCTCCTCTTTTCCAAGGATCAATATATGTTTCTCCATTTTCATGAAGTAAAAGTCAGTTAAGAGTCTTCCATATGCCTTGGAGGTCTGTGGCTGTTTATACTATTTCTCTTTTTCCATCTTCCCCTTCTCCATGACCAAAGGCAGACATCGTCTTTTCAAAAGTCAATCTCCCAGCTTCTGCATTTCCGTTAGAAAACCCATAGGCTGCTAAGACTACTGGAGGTTAAAGTATGGGTGGTGTTGGGATTTTGAGTAATGTGCCAACATCCCACCACTCCCTTCTCCATTTGGGGTTCACCTGAGTGCACCCTAGGGTGTTGGTTCAACTTTAGTGGGTTAGCAAAGTATCCTTAGTAAGGCTTGTCCTACTTGGGTTCTTGTCTCCCTGCAGAGCTCTGACTGCCTGACCTTGGGCTTTGTTTCAGTCTCTTTTCTGCAGGTCAGACTCCCCTGGTTGATGAGCAGACCAACGTCTCCAGTCTCTCTTCCTTTTACAGAGACCAGATGATTTGATAACAAATTCATTGTATAATCTAAAACCCTCCTGAAACAGAAAATCCCAGTATTTACACTTTGCTGGGTTGGGAGCATAATGCATGGGCATGGCAGACAGTGCTAATGTAGGACAGTGAAGTGTCTGCATATATACAGGCCAGAGGTAAAAAATGGTTTATGGTCCTGAATCCTCCATTGCTTTGTCTATAGCCCTTTGTTCAGTGTTGCTAGGATCCATGTGGTTCCCAGGGGAGTAGAAGCTTGATTTCAAATAGGCTTCTGTTCTCTGTCCCTTGTTTTTGACTTGAACTTGGGGTCCTCTCAACATAACATTCAACAGCATGCCCTACATACATATATTGCCAGTTTTATTCTGAAGAAGTAGAGATGCCTGCCCATCCAGGTGTGCCACTGAACATTTAAACATTCACAGATATTTCATTGGGTAACAGAGTGGGAAAAATAGTCCTGGAATAGATGGAAAGCTGTACTTGTAGCAGTAGGTAAATTAAGTTTGTTCTCCATTTGTTCAACCTTGCAATTGCCAGTGTAATCTGCATTAAGATAAAGGTGTTATGAATGTACTTAGGATTTCTAACGATTATGTGTTACCTTGGCAAATCCATTTCTTGGTTCTTAGGTTATGTCTTTTACAGTTGTAGCAGATTTAATATTTTTAGTTCTGCTATTGTGATATTCATTTTAATGTTTATGATGACTATATTGTATAAAATACCCAATGGTTGGATTTAGAAGCTAATTATTCTAAAGAAAATATCATTAAATCCACATACTATAAAATATTAAGTAGGCTTTAATAACGTATTAGACAGGAACTGGCTCTGGCATTCTCTGTCAGTTTGTAATCAACCTCAAGTCCTGAGCTCTCCCCGTGCATGATAAAAGCTGAAGAGAAGAGAAGAGAAGACAAGAGAAGAGGAGACAGTTGCTCCCTTGGGGGGACTCCAGTATAACAAGGGAGTCATAGGAGCATAATAAATACCACAATCAGATGCATGGTCCTCCAGAAAACTTGTGGGGTAGGGAGATTGTCCTCTATTATGTCAACCATTTTGGGAGGATTAATTTCCAAACATTGGCTGTTTTCCTTAATACCTAGTTTTGTATCTGTCATCTGTGAATATATGATGAGAATATCTATATTTGTAAAGCAAGTTAGTGATTTTATTTTATCCTCATCTGATCCTCACAAGAGACTGTGAGATGTGCAGGGCAAGTATTTTTCATTCAACAGATGAGGAGGCTATGGCCCAAATAGTTTAAATGTCTTACCTAGGATCACTCAGCTAAGTCACTTTAGAGCCAGGACTACAACAAGGCTTTATTTTGAGGATCAAATGAGATAATGGCTTTGGAACCATTTGAAAAGTATAAAGTGGTACACAAATGTACAATGACTTTTATTGTTAATTATGCTTACTGACCACCTAGCTTCTTTGTTCTGGGTTTCTATTTTCAGTCTTTATCAGTGTAGGGTGAGAATTCTATGCATTGGTTGCCTTTTATGTTTCCAAATGATCTTTTTGGAGCTTCAAGGGATTTTTTCCTACTAATAGTATACTAGAATTTCTTTGTCTTCTTTTTCACTTCCAAAAAGTGTTCTTAGTTTATACTCTCATGGAACTCTCCTCCTCTTTAGTGGTCCTCTGGAACACCCATTATATCTTCCTTGAGGTACAACAGGCAAAACCAGCCACTGTTCTTCATCACTGTGGCTTAGCCAAGGAAAAGTAATGCATTTTTTTTATTTCCAGTTCCTCTCATGATGATGCCCATTACTTGTCAGCCTTTCTAGTCACACTAACAAATAAGAGTTGTGTTTTGAGGAGCAAGTTTTCAATAATCCAAGGTGTCTTTCCTACGTGATAACAGCTTGCAAGAGCTCTGTAATAATAGGACATCAGAGCTGGAAAGCATCTTAAAGAGATCATCTGGTGATTCTAGTCCAATTTGAACAACATTTTACAGTTAAGGAAGCGTCAGACTCAGCCAGGACTCATTTGCTCATCCCCCAAGGCAAGGAGACAGTTTCTAGTGTTTTAAGGAAGAACTCAGGGGACGTTAATGTTAATATCCTGAGGAAGGTTTATTTTACATTAGTTTGTTTTTTAAACAAATCTTGCAACTCAGCTCAATCCTCATTCTACAACCCGGAGGTCTCTTCTCTGAAGAAGGGGAGACGGTGGCTCCTCAGGGAGGTAGTAAGAGCCCAGAGCCATGCTCTGCAGACCTAAAAGAGGAAAACTAGATGGAATATAAACTTTTGAAATAAATGGGCATTGAATTATGTTCAGATAACATTTGAAATAATAGAATTCTGCCAAGTGCAGATCACATCCTCTCTCAGCAGAATTAACTGAATGCTCTATCTGAAGG
This sequence comes from Aselliscus stoliczkanus, assembly GCA_033961575.1. Taxonomy (NCBI): domain Eukaryota; kingdom Metazoa; phylum Chordata; class Mammalia; order Chiroptera; family Hipposideridae; genus Aselliscus; species Aselliscus stoliczkanus. The sequence goes on along the minus strand of CM066737.1, from coordinate 52,728,511 downwards.
GTGATGCAGAAATGGGTCTTTCATTTTGTAATGCAAAAATGTATTGTATTATTTTTATCTTAATCACTTGCTTTTAAACTCCTCTTTTCTATTTCTACCTACTCACACAGCCTTATGATACCGTCTTATAGTTTATTGTCATCAGGTTCTTTTTTCAGGGGTCTCAGCCTGAAGGGAGGGTGGGGTGAAATTAAGCCATAGAAAAACATTTTAATAATAGAGCAAGGACGAATAGGTAAACATACTTATTTGACTATGTGGCAGTAACTAAATGATATGGAAGGGATCAAACCAGTGTATGTGGATGTCGGCATTTGTTTCTTAACATGGCAATTGGTCTGCTCTCCCAGACATTTCATCAATGCATTTTTGTGACAGTCCATTGTGTTTTCTGGCAAATGCTTCATGATTACCTGTCATTGGATAGTACCTTATCAGGTTCACATCCTGTCTTTATCCTTAGCAGACTCTCTGATTCTGCATAGATTAGTGATTCACAAACTTTTTGAAGTTGCAACACACTGCCATTGTTTCATTTTTGTCATACCACTCCCCCCCTACTTCCTAAAAGTACTTTGTGATATAAGAATCAAATATTTTTTAGGAGTTTATATTTTTAAATGAATAAAAATTGGGAGCCAAGAAGTTTCTAATACTCGTTGTTCATTACCAATATTCCAGGTTATTGTAAAACCTAGATAGAAAATCACTTACCTAGAAAAACAATTGAAAAGAGTAATCAACTCAATAGAACTCAGAAATACTACATAATTACACAGCTAGAAGTATAGTATAGTGGTTAACTCTTCACTCTCTGGAGTCAGACCCGGGTTTGAAACTTTTTAAATTGAGGTATAATCCACATATCATAATAGTCACCATTTTAAAGGGTACAATTCAGTGTTTTTTAGTACATTCAGAAAGGTATTCAACCATCACCACTAACTAATTTCTGAACATTTTCATCAACCCAGAAAGAATCCCTATACCCATTAGCAGTAACTCACCATCTCCCCAACCTCCCAGCCCTTGGCAACCACTAATCTACTTCCTGTTCTTGTGGGTTTGCCTATTCTGGACATCTCATATAAATGGAATCATATAATTCGAGGCCTTTTGTGACTGGATTCTTTCACTTACAATAATGTTCTCAAAACTCATCCATGTTGTAGCATGTATCAGTTCTCCATTCCTCTTTCTTACAGAATAATTTTCCATTATATGGATATGCTATATTTGTTTATCCATTCATCAGTTGATGGACATTTGGGTTATTTACATCATTTGGCTATTATGAATAATGCTGCTCTGAACATTGTGTACGATTTTTTGAGTGAGCATGTCTTCAGTTTTTCTGGGTCATATGGTAACATTACATTTAATCTGTTGAGGAACTGCTGAACTATTTCCCAAAGAAGCTGCATCACTTTACATTCCCATCAGCAATGTATGGCGGTTCCAATTTCTCCACAACCTGGTTGATATTTGCATATATATATATATATATATATATATATATATATATATATTAAGATTTTTATTGGGGAATTGGGGAGGGGTACAGTGTTGGGAAATTGGGGAAGGGGAACATTATGTTTTTCCAGGACCCATCAGCTCCAAGTCAAGCTGTTGTCCCTCAATCTTAGTTGTGGAGAGCGAAGCTCAGCTCAAAGTCCAGTCGCTACTTTCAATCCAGTTGGAGGGGAGGGCAGGGGCATAGTCCACCATCCCATGCTGGAGTCGAACCAGCAACCTTGTTGCACACTGAGCCATCTGGCTGCCCATTTTCAGCTCGCGACTGCTCAGTTCAAGGCGGCTGCTCAGCTCAAGGTGCTGTGTTCAATCTTAGTTGCGGGGGGGGGGCGCAGCCCACCATCCCATACGAGTGTCGAACCCACAACCTTACTACTAACCTTACTACTAAGAGCACTCACTCTCACCAGCTCAGTGGCAGCTCAGCTGGGGCGCAGTTCACTGTCCCGTGGGGAATTGAACCTGCGACCTTATTTCTCAGAGCTCGTGCTCTTAATGAACAGAACCACTCAGCCGGCCTCTGCTATATATATTTTTAATTATAATTATCCTAGTGGGTGCGAAGTAGTAGTATAGCCATCCTAATGAGTATGAAGTGGTATCTCAGCGTAGTTTTTTTTTTTGAGGGCAGTGTCAATGGCCCTCATATGTGGGACCTGAAACAGGGCTGCTGGCTTCCCAAGCCAGCGCTTAACCACCGCGCCACTCGGCCGGCCCTCTCAGTGTAGTTTTGATTTGTGTTTCTCTAGTGGTAATGATGTTGACTATCTTTTCATATGCTTATTAATCATTTGTATATCTTCTTTGGAGAAATGTCTATTGAAATCCTTTGCCCATTTTTTTGTCTTTTTATTGTTGAGTTGTAAGAGTTCTGTGTATTTCTAGATACTAGACCCACATCACATATATGATCTGCAAATATTTTTTTCTCATTCTGTGAGTTGTCTTTTCACTTTCTTGATGGTGTCATTTGCAGCACTAAAATTTTAATTTTTATGAAGTCTGATTTATCTAGTTTTCTCTTTACTTCTGCATTTGCTGCCATCTAAGAAACCCTTGCCTAAGTTAAGTTCACAAAGGTTTACACCAATGTTTCCTTCCAAGAGTTTTATGGTTTCTGCACTTACATTTAGATCGTTGATCCATTTTGAGTTAACTTTTATGTATTGTGTGCGGTAGAGCTCTAACTTCACCCTTTTGCATGTGGATATCCAGTTGTGCCAGCACCATTTGTTAAAAAAATTATTCTGTCCCCCATTGAAGGTCTTCGAACCCTTGTTGAAAGTCAGTTGAACATAAATATGTGAATGTATGAGTTTATTTGTAGACTCTCAGTTTTATTCTGGGTTTGAATCTTAGCTTTGTTACTTATAAACAAGTGTGACCCTGGACAAGCTACCTTTCATTGTATTTTATTTTGGTAATATAGAGGGTTGTTGTGAAAATTAAATGAGATAATACATGTAAAAGGTATTATTTAGTGCCTGGTACGTAGTAAATGCCCAGTAAATTTTAAGGGGAAAGATGCCTAGATAATCAGGGAATTAGGGAAAATGGGGGATGGTTGAAAGGATGCTGAAATATTACAAGTCACTAGAACAAGGTGGCCTCATAAATGAGAGGTGAGATGAACCTCTCAGTTTGAAGAAATTGAAAAAATATTCAATTCCGGAAACTTGGCTGAAGCAGTTACTATATGATGATAATAGAACAGTATAGAAAAGTTACATATCATAAGCAACAGACTGTAACCAGCATATATATTATTCTTTATAGAGCTGAAATTAGTTAAGATAGGTTATTTTAGAGCACTGATTTTTTTTTTGAGGGCAGTGTCACTGGCCCTCATATGTGGGACCGAACCGGGGCCTCTGTCTACCCAAGCCAGTGCTTAACCACCACGCCAGTTGGCCGGCCCAAGCCTTTTTTTTTTTTTTTTTTTTTTTTAGAGCACTGATGTTTGACTTTTTACTCTGTCAAGGACTCATGAGAACATTTTGGATGCTACAGACAACCCTCATCCCATGAAAATGCATATATGACATACACACAACACTCCTCAAACAGTTCCAGAAGATTCAGGAATCCCTGGTTTAAAATCCTATTTTTACCTCACCTAAGGCAGTCCTGAGCCATATCATACTTTCCTAAGCTTAATTTCATAGTGAGATTCAAGTGTCACACTTACTTGGGAACAATTTTTAGGGTTCTAGGAAAATTTAAAGAGCTTTTCCTCTGTACAGAAGAAGTTATACAACGCCCTCCTGAGACTTAGAAGAGTTGTGGTACTCTGATTGTTTTGTATAGGTTTCAACACATACACATCTTTCAACTATGTTCCTGACCATTTGTCATTTTGGCGGGGGCCTTACTTAATCCTTCCAGGTATCTTCCAACACAGACATTGAGGAATGTAGACATGCAGCTCTGGAAGAGATAGTAATAGAAATGCAGTGTGAGATGGAAACGTGCCTAGCTAGAACAAAGAGAAAATTCTGGAAGGGACTCAGATTAGAGACAGATTCAGAGAAACCCAGAGGGACACAGAGAGACAAAAATAGAAGTGGAAATATGCTGTTTAGAAACTCTCTTGTAAATAGTCAAGATAAACTTCAGTGAAGGAGGTGAGATGATTGAAATAGAGGTGTAGGGAAAAGAGCACAGGCATTGTGACTCAGTGCTCTGGGTATGTATGTTCCTGGTTGATTTACTTAACAATGCTGAGCCCCAATTTCCTAACTGTAATATGGATATGGTAGTAGTATATTTCTCACAGTCTCCCTGATAGGATTTAATGAAATAATGTGTGTAAAGTGCTTAATATAGTACTCAGAATACAGGAGGTGCTGTATAAATGCTAGGCCCCTTCCAACTTCTTCTACTTTAGGGGTTCCTTTATATAACAATTATTTAATGCCTTGTGGGTCTGAGGCATCATGCTTTAAACAAAAAAATGAAATAATTGATGCCCTCAAGGAGCAGGGAGACTTAGCTGTATACACAGATATGTAAATGAAGTAAAACAGAACATTCTGGAAGCCACCAGTGGATGAGGTGATAAACGTGTAAATGAGAGAACTAGTTTTCTAGACTTGGATGAGGATATTCACCAGATATCCTCAACATATTCTTACGGATATGTTGAATTGAGCAGTGGAGTTGTGAAGGGCAATATCCCGGCCTTGAGAGAGGAAGTTGGAATCTGTCATCTCCAAAGTCTCTTCCAATTCTAAGATTCTACAATATGTGTACCTTTTAATTGTTTTACTTTTTCATCTCTATAGGTGAATGCTGATAGATGTTATAAGCTACAAAATACTAGTCAACAATTTTCAAGCACTTGTAAATTGTAAAATAAGAATACCACATGTCTCATTTAAAAAAAAAACAGTTATTCAAACATCTGAACTTACCAAACCAACTGAGAGTGTCAGATTTACAGCTCAGTTTCCTCACTTTTACAGCTCAGTTTCCTATAGATTTCCACAAAATAGCTGGTTAGTTCAGTTCACTTAAAAGTTTTGATTTAGAAACAGCTTTTAGGGATACATCTATTGTACTTTTGCAGAAGGTATAATTGTACTCTTTATTTAAGTGTCCTGTGAGAGGGCTATGTGGATTTCTGATAGAGGACAAATATGAACAAATATCAATGGCAGAGTCAAATTCTCAAGCCCTGATGAGTATCTCCAATGATAGTGAGATGATGGGCAAAAGTTACTCAAAAGCAAAAGGATGAATAGGATTAACACTTTCAGTCAATGCCATATATTTCATATTGTTCCTTAGTTAAGGCTAGCTTAGAACATTTTTGTGTGTTGATTTTAATTAATGGAAGACCCAACAAGTATCTATATGTTCAGCTCAGAAATGTCTGTGAGAGAAGAGATAGATTGACCAAAAGTTTGGTTTCTTGTCAGTTGGGTGACTTCTTTCACTCTGATGCACACTAAAATGAAGATTACCAGATCTGAAAATTTATGGTTCCTCACCTTGCTAATTTATATATAGATCTTGATTTGCATCTTGTTATGTTTTAGGAAGTGTGAAAGGACACATGGGGAGGTGAGCTTAGGCTAGGTCAGCAAGTGTTAAAATAGCAAAACCAACTGAAGCCACAAGGTAATATGTCTTCATTATTGATCAGCAACTATTGCTGAGTAAGTAGAAAAATTAAAATAATTTCTCATTCAGCTTGACGAAGAGTTTTCTGAAGGCGAAGGAAGACAATGAAAATTAAAACTATCATCTTTTGTCTCTAGTAACTCAGTTTACTAGAAATGGGATGGAACAGACATTTCCATGTGGTAATAGGAAGTAATTCAAGTTCATTCTCTGAAGAACTTATTATCCTGCACCAAGAACTACATTTTTCTAAACCTCTCTCTTCTTCTTATGCAGGCTCTCAGAATGGACTCATTTCAAGAACTAGAGAGTTACTTTGAAATATGGCCTTGTTTTCCCTCCACTTGATGTGAAATAGGAGCAGCCCCTATATTTTATCTTGAAGTAAAATAGGGAACAATATTGGAGAATGGAGATTGAGAATTGTGCAGGGCCTCAGGCTCATCATAGTCGAGGACAAGAAATGTCAGTGGAGAATATGTGAGGGAATGATCCATGCCAGTGCTGTGAGCTGGAATAGTAATGTTAATCAGTAAACCAGGATTTGGAGGTGGCCACTAGGTTTTGTTTATTAGTACAGGAAAATAAACTCAGGCATTTGTCACAAACAATGTTTGAAAAGGGAGCAGGGCTTTCTGATTAATTCCTGAATTGCTTTCTTATTGCTCCAGCATCCTCGGGGAATGCAGCATATCAAACCTCCATTGATAGATTTATTGGGGTTATCACTTTGTGAGGTATGTAAGTCTCTAATCACTACGCTGTCTGTACATGTGAAACTCATAGTAAAAAAGCCTCCATTGGTTAGTGAATAATTATGCCACATCCACTTTTCCTTTGGAAATGCTTAATGACTTTTGCATTGTATTCCTTGCAGGTGAAAGCCCAGCCTCTGTGGTTCTTAATGCCTCAGCAGGATTATTTTCATTAAAGATGGAAACACTGGAGTCTGAATTGACCTGTCCAATCTGCCTAGAGTTGTTTGAAGACCCCCTTCTGCTCCCTTGTGCTCATAGCCTCTGCTTCAGCTGTGCCCATCGCATTTTGGTCTCCAGCTGCAGCTCTGGTGAGTCCATTGAACCCATTACTGCTTTCCAGTGTCCTACGTGCAGGTATGTTATCTCGCTGAACCACCGGGGCCTGGATGGCCTCAAGAGGAATGTGACTCTGCAGAACATTATTGACCGTTTCCAGAAGGCTTCAGTTAGTGGGCCCAATTCTCCAAGCGAGAGCCGCCGTGAGAGGACTTACATGCCCAGCACCGCCATGTCTAGTGAGCGCATTGCTTGCCAATTCTGTGAGCAGGATCCACCAAGGGATGCAGTGAAAACATGCATCACCTGTGAGGTCTCCTACTGTGACCGTTGCCTGCGGGCCACACACCCTAACAAGAAACCTTTCACCAGCCACCGCCTGGTGGAACCAGTGCCAGACACACACCTTCGAGGGATCACCTGCCTGGACCACGAGAATGAGAAAGTGAACATGTATTGTGTATCTGATGACCAATTGATCTGTGCCTTATGCAAACTGGTGGGACGTCACCGAGACCATCAGGTCGCATCCCTGAATGATCGGTTTGAGAAACTCAAGGTAAGCGATCTGGGAAAGATCCCTTACACAACTTTGTCTCTTTATACACAGTTATACAGTTAGCAATTTCCCTAATAACACAGGTCACTTTTCTTATATGACAAGTGAGTTAACTCCAAGTTGTTCTTGTGAGGAATAGCCTGCTCACTTGTAAGCTCTCACTGGAACGTATTTCATTTGTGACATAAACCTGCTTGCATTCATTCATTCCCTGACCAATTCAGGGGGAGATAGCCCACGGCCTGACACATGAGTAGTCCACCAGGGAAACAGCACCCTCTCTCCTCTGTCAGTGACATATTGCACACTGCATATCTTTGCCATGATCTTTCCACCTCTTCTTTAAAGTATGTGAGTATCTGTGTAGGTGTACTACAATTAGAGAATGTGTTTATTTTGCATATATATGTTGTTTCAGTGGGAAGGTTGGGTGTGTCCCTGCGTAGATGTGGGTGGAGGTGTCTGAGTATATCTGTAGATGAGAGATTTTTGTGCAGGACAGTAGTGTATGGTTGCACACTCAGTACACTAAAGAAACAAAGGTTTGGCACTGACCACAAATTGCTGTCAAGCCCTTAATGCAGGACTAATTCTAAGCCTGCCTTAGAAAACAAAACAAACAGGTAAAAAAGGAACTTAAGTGTACCACGACGTCAGGAGGGATAATCAGGTACGTGAACTAAAAATTTAAATTGAAGCCCATAAATATTTAATCCAGATTAGATTTTATGCCAGTGTTCATTTTTGTGGGCTATGGACTGACGTACTTGTTTGCAGTCCCTGACGTGGAAATTCTATTTTTTTAAAATTAATTTATTTTAGTTAGCTTCAGGTGTACAACACAGTGCAATAGTTATACTTTTTATCCCTCAAAGTGACAACCCCTCTCCCCTAATTCTCCCCCCCACTCCTCCCTCCATATCATAATATCTATTACAATTGCCTTGGAAATTCTTAATCTTTCATTTGTGCTCAGTGGACAGAGATTTCCACAGTTATTGGGCCAGATAATATTTATGTGCAAGTCTAAGTCTCAGTTTCTAAAGCCCTACTACCTCATGTTGATGTTAGAAATGTCAGATACAGCAATTTGTTTTATTCCCATTGCCTGTCTGCCTGCCATGTGGTTTAAGTTCTTTTCAAAAGGGAGCAATTTACCAGAAATTCCAGAAAAATAAAATGCATAAATGAATAATAAGATTATCACCTCAAAATAGGGTCTGAATATATAAGCCAAGCTGAAAGGAAGACCCAGATAGGGTGGAAGGAGAGTAAGGAGTGAGTGGAGAGTTTCCCCTTGCCATGCTCTGGAAAAGTCATTGAAACTTATGTAAAAATTATGATGTTGGTGAGCGTAGTGATATTCACTATAGGATGAGTGTTCCCTTCTGTAATTTGTGGCAAGCAATACTGAGAGTAGCCACACTGAGAGTGGTTTGTGCCTTTTTTTGATTATTATTTATATTTAATATTTATAAATGTGTACAAAGTTCAATGTTTGTCTGTTGATTTCACGCAAAGTGATATTCATATCGAGACTGCAGAGAGGAATAATCTCATTGACTTCAATTCTTAGAGTCCTGAGAAGATAGGCCTTGAATTTGGCATCTTTGAAGCCATACATTTTAAAGTGGTATAAACTGAGAGTTTGGTAGGTTGAGAGATTTGGTCAAAGTCACAGAATTTAAACTGAAATTCGGCTTCTAGATCCTGAATTAAGTATCTTTTCTACTGCAGCCTGCTGCCACTTTCTTTTGGACCTAAGTTGCCCCCCATGGAATGTGATATGGAAATAAACTTTATGCTCCAGCAATTGTACATTTTGTGAGTCACAGATAAACGATTAACAGCATCAAGGCAAGGATATATTATATAAACTTACAGCTTCATAATGGCAAGAGATGGGGGGGCAGGGTTGCAGGAAGAGTGGGGGAGATGGAGAGGCTAGAACACGCTGCCAAGTATTTGCAGGTGTTGGAGTTATAATAAGGCATTGGCCTTGAGAAATATTCCAAACAGAAAAATCTGTATCCATATGTACTATTGAGATAACAAAAGACTGGATAGAATAAGCCTGCACCTACAGAACACCAGCTTTTTTTTTTTGAGGGCAGTGTCACTGGCCCTCATATGTGGGACCCAAACCGGGGCCGCTGGCTTCCCAAGCCAGCGCTTAACCACTGCGCCACTCGGCCGGCCCAGAACACCAGCTTTTTGAAAACATCCGAAAACATGGAAACATTGGATGATTAATTAGATATTTGGCATCATGCAGCTATAGCCCTCGTCTCCAGGGGTGGATGGAGCACAAAAGTATTTTACCAAAAGATACTTTAGTCTGTAACTAATTGGTAATTTTTGGAGAAAGAAAAGACAGATTTTGAATTGTTCCCTTTAATTTTTCAGGAATTGTGCAGAAAATTCTGATTCTAAATTAAGTGGAAACTTTTTTTGCTCATTTTTGGATGGAGAGTGGAAACATAGGAATCATTCCCAACCGTGTGGTTTGTTATGTTGTCTGGAACATCTTGGACTTTAGGGAGGGAGAGGGAGGTGCTGCTTGTGTGTGTGGGAGGGTCACTTTGGTTTGGTGCCAAGTATAAAAGGATGTTAGTAATCCACAGTAAGCAGAGAGAAAATCTGACTTTTAGTGCCACAGATACTCACTTCTTTCAGTTAATTTTAATTTAGAAAAGCATTTAGGATTATCCCCTTAATCTGTTTGATTCTTCCCCAAGGAGAAGGGAGAAAGCCAGCTGTCAGAAGCTGTGGGGGAAATGGCCTTGAACATACTCCCCTGATTCTGAGGGGTACATGGGAGTCCTACAGGAGAAGAAGAAAAATGATATTTTTTATTATATCCATTATATCCAATAAAATGGATATCTTATATCCAGTAACCAATATATTATTTATTTGTACTTTTTGGTTTTGGAGCTTCATTGTTGGCATTTATAACTCTCCTTATTGAACTAAAACTACCTTGTTTTGGATTAGTGGTGTCTAACATTTATTTGTTCAATTAAGAATTAACAGACTGGGCCAGCCGAGTGGCACGGTGGTTAAGTGCTGGCTTGGGAAGCCAGTGGCCCCGGTTCGGGTCCCACATATGAGGGCCAGTGACACTACACTCAAAAAAAAAAAAAAGAATTAACAGACCATTATGTTATAGATGGAAGGTCAGAATAATGAGAAGCCAGCCTGTCTTTTTAACATGTACTCAAATGGATTGGAGGTTTTGGGATACTCAGTATAGTTTTATTATCCTTATTTAGTTGTTCAATCTATCTACATGGCCTTCAGAAAGCTACCAGTGGTGGGCCGGCCCAGTGGCGTGGTCCTTAGCACTGGCTTGAGAAGCCAGCGGCCCCGGTTCGGGTCCCACATATGAGGGCCAGTGACACTGCCCTCAAAAAAAAAAAAAAACCCTTAGAAAGCTACCAGTGGTTTAATTAATTCTTGAATTTCAAAGAATAATTGTGTTCATGACAGTTATTAGCAGTAAGCCCTCTCAGAGTAATTATTTTCTCCGTTACCTCTCTTTTTACTTACTAGTCCCAGTATATAAATTAGTTCATGATATGTGCTGCCTTTCTATAAAACTGCTTCCACATTTTAGAGTTTTTATTGTCACATGAGTTTCTCCCCTTAGAAAAAAGTTGTATTATTGTATTAATAAATGCTGGCTTTATAAAAAGAGGTCAATTTCGGTGGCTCTATTGGTGACAGATCTCAACTCAGTATTCTAAGTCCTGGACAACATGGTCCTCATGCTGCCCATCTGTCTTTTCCCCCTACCACTCTCGGACATGCTACCTTCATCTACCCAGGCTAGCCTCCGACCTGGGTGCTAAACATGCTATTCTCTTTTCTGACTGTGAACTTTCACTTGCACTCGTGCTCTTCTCTTGGCCTGCTTTAGAATCCGACCTATTCTTTAGTGCTCAGTTGAAACCCCACAAGGCCACTCCAACACATCCCAACTGTACTATAAATTCTTTGAGACCAGGCACAATGTCTTTTATTTTTTCAGTATCCTCTTAGTGTCTAGCACACACAATCTATGCTAAAGAAATCCAAATGAATTAAGTCTTTGTAATGGATTTGCAGAGAGTGTACCAGCATCTATAGCTTTTTTTGGTTCTCATCTTATAAGATATAAATCTGTCTTGCCATTATGAATACTTTAGAAGTCTGGAAAAAAATCTCCTGTGAACTACTGATAATGTTAAAAGGCAGAGTGTTAGCAAAAGTATGACATGTCCTTAATTTTAAGTGCCTATTCATTTTGATTGCTGGATTTTCGAACTGCCTAAACCTATGGTGACATCTGTATAAATCAGATGTGATTATTATAATTCTCTTTGAGAGTGATGTCTTCACATTTCCATGCCCACAGCCTGCCAAAAATATAGCTGATGAAAACCTGGGGGAATAGAGGAATTTCCTGAAAGGCATAAACAAGCACATTTTCTTTTTCTCATTACATTTCCACAAATTCATTACTACAAATAATTCTTAAAGGCAATTACATTTACACATCAGGAATCTTGTTGTTATAAAATATTGCCTGGCACTAGAATTAGCTTTTTGTTATGGGAAAGTAACACACACATACACACACACACACCACACACACACACACACACACACACACACACACACACACACACGAAAAGAGACTGAGACAGAAAGAGCCTAAGATTGCCAGACAAAGAGAAGAAGATATGAGACTTGGAGAATGTTTAAAGGAAAGCCACAATGAGAATTAAAAGGTTGGAAAATATATTCTAAAATCTTATCATAGTTGATTGCTTGTCCTTCTTCCTACTCAGTCGCTCTGTCATCCACCCACCTATTCTCACTCAACCACCACCTTCTCCCAGTCGTTTGTCTACTCTCCTACTTAACACCCACTACTGTCTGCCAAGACAGATACCCTCTCAACTTACCTACCAATGGGCACTTGACTGTTTTTGAACCAATATGAGTAAGAATATAAGAGAAAGAAAGAGAAATATCTTTATGAGAGACTGAGTTGAGAGAGGGTACATTTACATACATGTGTATGTGTCACTATATACAAGGGTGTGTGTTTCTGCATGGATGAGTAGCTGAGAATGACTCTGTGTCTTGGCGTCTATGTGTATCTATGTGTATCTGTAAATGTGTGTCACTGTGTGGAAGAGGAGATAATCTTCTGTGAGTATATCTGTAGATAAGTTGGGTATAAGAGAGCCGCGAGTGTAAGGCTAGCTTTTCTGTGGCCACCCTAGGGAAGATTATGACCTCATTACAACCTATCCTGATACTAGGAATCTCTCTAATCAATGAGTCAGATCATGCATCCTCATGCTAAGAAAATCTTGAGGGGAGACCAGGGTGGGTTATCATAGGTAAGGAAACAAAAAGTTTTTTCTCCCTTTTACTCACTAACGTACTGAATCACAGGAGCTAAATATAATAAGAGCAAAGCATTTGAGTCCATATTTGTGCTCTATAGGGTATGGGGATGGGGTAATATCTGTCATGGGGTTTCTTAACTAAACCAACCTTCAATTCACACTCATAAAATCATTCTTGCTTGCAGACCTGGCTTCTCTGTGGTCTGTTAATTGTCTAAAATTTGCTCCTTATTACTGATTTTATATATACGCAGGGTACCAAAAAATGTATACATATTTTAATAAAGGAAAACTATTAAAACAGTAATATTCAATATATACTGAGAACAAAAGATGAATCCAAGTCGCGTTTGACTTCTGCAATTGCAAGAGGTACTCAAAGTGGTTACCATCAGTGTCCAGACACTTCTTTTTTTTTTTTTTGAGGGCAGTGTCACTGGCCCTCATATGTGGGATCTGAACCGGGGCTGCTGGCTTCCTAAGCCAGCGCTTAACCACCAAGCCACTTGGCCGGCCCAGCGTCCAGATACTTCTGATTAAGGCAAACTACTGCTTGAGCAACGTTGACCAAAGTGCCCACTTGTATACATTTTTTTGCACCCCTGGTGTGTGAGTGTGTGTGTGTTTCATCATAAAATATGGTGAATGTTTAAAATAAAAAAATAGGGCCGGCCGAATGGCTCAGTTGGTTAAGAGCTTGCTCAAGAGTGCAAGCTGAGCTCTGAGCAACAGCGGTTCAAGGCCAGCCCGAGCTGAGTTGCCGTTGAGCTGCCAACAGGTGGCAGGAAGGCTCAGCTAAAAAAAAAAAAAAAATTTATAAAATAAAAAAATATATTACAGTAAAAGACACATTGCCATTAATCCCCCTCAAAATACTCCCCATCACTTTGAACACACTATCCCATTTTTCTTGCCAGTTTCTGAAACAGTTCTGGAAATCCTTTTCCGTGCGTGTCTTTACTTCATCCTCCATCATGACAAAGCTCTGTGTCACACATCGCTTCTGGTACTGCAGTTTCTGTGAAATAAATTCATTATGGTGTGTCACTATCCACATTATTCACAGGATCTGGCACTGTGTGACTTCTGGCTCTTTCCCAATTTCAAAATGACCATGAAAAATAAAAGTTTTGAATCGATTCAGGACATGGAGGCAGCCACGACAGCACAACTAAAGAAACTCACGAAAGAGGACTTCCAGAACAGCTTCAGAAAGTGGCAAGAATAATGGGATAGTGTGTTTGAAGCGAGGAGGAGTCTTTTGAGGGGAATTAATGGCAATGTGTCTTTTACTGTAATAATTTTATAATTTAAGCATGCACCGTATTTTTTGATCATGCCTCATAAATCTGTGTGTGTATGTGGGTTAAAAAAATGCTTTTTTTTCCCCTATTCAAATTGTGTGCTAAGACTCATTTGAACCTCGATTCTTTTCCCTTTAATAGTTATACTGATTCTCTGGCACTGTTCTTGTATGGTATTAACAGGGCCCTGTATTAGAAGATGTTTTCTATTGTGTCTTAGGTTTCAGAGCAAGTTTAGCAAGTAAATACTTTTACTACCTGTGCTCTTATATTTTTGTTTTTCTGTTGTTTCTTTTGTCCCAAGTCTGCTCCTCATTGACATCTGAATGGAGTTAAGAATCATCAGTCTGAGTACAATTTACAAAATGTTGACCCAGAGATTGTCCTTGGGTGGATGAACATCATGTCTGTTATTACTCAGCAAAAGAACTTATAATAGAAACATAATATAGGTGAGGAAAGATTAAGGAAACAAAAATTATTGAACCCGAGTGAACTTTAAATGGGAAAATGTGATAATGACATTTGAGTTCATGACGGGTTGATATGAGAAGTAATGTTGAGGGCTGGCCGAGTGGTACGGTGGTTAAGCGCTGGCTTGGGATGCCAGCAGCCCCGGTTCGGGTCCCACATGTGAGGGCCAGTGACACTGCCCTCAAAAAAAAAAAAGTAATGTTGTGTTCTTTACCTCCCCTGAAGGTAGAACTGATAATAATTTGAACTGTAGCACCAGGGAGTTAAGCCAGGGCTTCATTCATTCATTTAACAAACAATTAATGAATGCTCATTTTGTTTATTGAATACTTAAAACGTTCCCGTCATTGTGGTCGGAGATGGGGACATAGAAAATAAGGCATGGTCCTTGCCCTGGGGAGCTTTGAGCTTAGTAAGTAAGGGAGATAGATTTGTCCATTGAAAATTCTAATTCAGCATGGTAAGTGCTATGGCAGAGGTTTGGACAGGATGCTCTGAAGCACAGAGGAAGCACAGCTCAAGAACAGGGAGTCATGAATGAATTTGTTGGAGAAGAGGGAATACTGGAGAAAGAATGGGAAGAAAGAATTGATAGGACTTGGTGACTGACTATAATGGTTATAGATGATGGAGAAAATTTTAAAAAATGATCTTCGAGCAGGAGATTTCTTTTTTTTTTTTTTTAGCTGAGCCATCCTGCCTCCTGTTGGCATCTCAGCTCAGGCTGGGTATTGAACTGCTGTTGCTCAGAGCTCAGCTCACACTCTTGAGCGAACTCTTAACCAAATGAGCTACTCGGCCTGCCCTTGGATATTTCTTGAATAATGGGGGTACTGGGGACAGAAATGGGGAAATTAGGAAGGCGCTAGCAGTTTTCGTGGGATGATTTAACTTTTAGATTTGAGCTTGATGTGGTGGTGGGCCTTTTAACATTGATTCATTCACCAAACACCTAGTAGGTGCCAAGAACCAGAAGAGGTATTGGGGTTACAGTGATAAAGAGCACAGTCCCAACCGGTGCGGAGCTCTCAGCTTAATGTGTGGAGAAGGACAATTAAGGACACAGTTACAAGACAGTGTGGTGAGTGCAATGACAGCAGAAGCAAGGGGGGTTATGAAAGAGCTTAGAAGGGAAATCAAAAGAGACTTTGGCTGTGCTTTTGGACTCCCAGTTGGGGTAAAGGGCTGCAGTAAGGAACAGGGAGTGCTCTAGTCAAGACAAAAGGGGTTGTTGAAACATCTGGAGGAGAAAAAGCATGAGGTACTCTCAGAAATAAAAGGGCAAGTATTCCAGAAGGGGTTGACATTCAGGCCTTTATGATAGCTGAAAGATCAGGACTAGAGAAATAGATGTGGGTGTCTTTAGCATGGAGATAGAGCCATGCAGTGGTGAGCTGAATGAGGACCCTGCAGCACATTAATGGTCTAGAAGTTAGACATGAAGGAGAGCCAGTGGAGGATGTGATGAGTGGCAGAGACTGAAGAGGAATGGTGCAAGTGGAATACAATAGAGGCCTCTAGGAAGTAGGGTTGGCTTTGGCTCACTATTCTGAATATTATCAAAATAAACACTGGATTTAGGTTTTTCGTACATGTTTTTATTTAGAAGGTACAAATAATAATTTACATACATAAGCTAGAGATTTAACCATGCTATGCACCTGAAGAGAGGGGAAAGAAAAGAATGTGGGATGGTTTGTGTAGCGTTTCTGATAAGGGGCTGGGTCTTTGCTGGATGATTTCAGAACCTTCTGAAGAGAAGAGAAATGGCAACCTGTTTTACTTGGCTGGAGGACCGGTCTGGTTATCTCTAACAAACTTCAGGTAGAGTAGACCTCATACAGACATCCAGTATGTCACCTGTATCTCTTCTGGGACATAGCCCGTGTCTATACAGCAGCAAATAAATGTTTGGAGAAGGAATAAACTCTGGCATAAGGGTGTAGGCTTCAGTTTGTGGAACAGATGGTGTGTTCTGCTGTTGAAAGGCCATATGTAATTGACACAAAGTGACAGACTGAAGCAAAAGCAATGTAAGTATTTTAAGACAAGCAGTTAAAAACAGAAGGCAGAATGTGACACACCCCCACACCCTCACCCCCGGAAAAAGTATGCTAAGATTTTGGCTCCTGGCTTTTGGAAGAGCTGAGAACGTCAGTGAGTCAACAGGATGTCAGAAAAAGGCATGCCGAGGAATAGTAATGGGGTCACTGGCTCAGGTTATTTTTAAAGATGAAGTTGTCTTCTGTAAATTTGGAAGGATCGGGTTTGGGATGGGTTAGCGTTTCTTTCCTTCCTTCCTTCCTTCCTTCCTTCCTTCCTTCCTTCCTTCCTTCCTTCCTTCCTTCCTTCCTTTCTTTCTCTTCTCCCTTTGCACCCCAAGATTCAGTTCCCACATCAAAACAGTCAGGATCCTGTGTAGGTTTAGATAATGTCCCCCTTGTACCTTTTAGAAAGCAAGAGAGTATATAGACATTCAGTGGCAATGCTACATGTTTGAATAGAACAGACAGAAAGCTCCACCCCTTTTTCAGCTTCAAAATTTGCAGTTTCAGGTAGGTGTCTGTAAGTGTGCTCATATTGTGTGACTACATGTGTCTTCATGGAGCATGACAAATGGAGATCATGGTCAAGTGAGTGCCACCAGGGGAATCTCTCTGGCTTTAATGAAGAGCTGGTGTTTTGAGGTATAGCTAGGTTTCTTGAAGGAGCCAGTTAGAAAGTTACCTGAAATAACCTGTGTCTAGAGAAGTATAAAACAACAACAACAAAAAAACAAACAGAAAACCTCCAGAAAACAGCAATTACTTGAGAGGTTTAGAGAAGCCATTTCTTTTTATGGGATGATGTGTGGAAGAAGAATAGTCTGTGCCTGGCTTTCTCAGAGCTGGCATAACATTTTTCTCTTTGGGAAGGGTATAAAAGAACACAAAGAGACTAAGCCTATGTGACACAAATGAAGTGGAACTTGGTTAAAAATGGCATCAGTGTAGACTGCCAATTTAGCTAACTTGAGCTTTTAAAAATCTCAATTATGCAAATAAATCAAATCTCCCCCTCACTTTGTGCTGTTTAGACACATGTACAATTTTGTGAGAGCTCTAACAATGTGAAGTGAAGAGGGTCTCATAGTTTCATAGTTCCAATGGCTTCTCTAACCCTCACATACGGGAAGCACAGGAGGACCCAGAGGTAACCTCCTGCAGCAGGAAAGGGGAGCTTCATCCTGCTCCCCCTGCCAACCTCCTGTCCCTGTTTCCTCCCAGCATATATCTCCATTCCAATCTCCCCTGCCACTTTGGCTCTCGCTCACTGTCACAGTTCAACTGTTCTGAGAAAGCTGTACTAACCAGGCTTGGACAGAGGGAGCCTGGCCTAGTCATTAACTGGACTCCACAAGAAAAGAACAAAACAAACCAATTTTTCAAAACCAAACAAAAGCAACACAACAATAAAGAGACATGTTTAGTTTAACACAAGGTTTTATACACACACACAAACACACACATGCACACGCACACGCACATAGATACATGTACACATACACGTATCCTCCTTATTTACTCAGAGTATACACAAGATAATTACTTGGCCAAATCAAGGAAACCTAGACTGGCCCAGAATTTCTAGTTCTAAATGATTCGTCAGTGCTAGGCATGAGAAGGGAAGGTGAGGAAATAGACTGCATAATTGCTTCAGTTCTCTGCTTCCCCGTGCATATGTTCATTATTGAGAATCAATTCCAGAATCAAGGCTCTAATTTCTTGTAAATGAATAGGAAGTTAGTAAGTAAATGCTCAGTGTTTTCCTCAAATTATGTCTCGTAAGGCAAGGAAACAGTGGCAAAAAGCCATCAACAGATGGTGTTTTTATTATCCAAAGATTTATTTTTCAAAGCATTTTCATATTAATGAAATCAGGTCGAAATTAGAGTCCTCTTGTCAGTTCTAGTTGTGTGTTGTTAAAATGTGCTGGCATTCTGCAGTTTGCCAAGGGGACAGAGCAAATAACCATTTGCCATAATTTTGTGATGATAACCTAAGGTCCGTAGTCTAACTTGACCCCAATTTATATGTTCAGCCCTAATTTTTGTTTTCAGTGGCTTTACAGGAGCTGTGAGTCTCAGTTCTGGGCCATAAATGAGGAACACACAGCACGGATCTAAGTCCTGCTCTGCACTATGAATTATTTATAAGATATCAGTTTCATGAAAAGGTTGTATGTATTTGTTAGAAAACATTCTCCCCATGACATCTTATGTTTGAATGCAAACACATTACAATCTGAAACACAGATTTCTAATATTACATCTGCTCTGAGTTCATCAGTCTACATTATGATTACCTAATATGTCAGTATAGCCATTTGTGATACTTGGGGTTTCCATTGATTTAGGAATCTTGACTACTCTGATAGAGGAAGTCACAAACTGATTGGGTCCATTACCAGTGCTTACTCTCTAACTTAAGCTGGACCCTTTAATCAAACCACAGCTCAATCATACTCATCTTATGGTCAGAGTCTTTAAGAGGAGTTCAGACTTGTAGCTTCCACTTCATCACCACTACTGTATTTAATCCTGTAGAGTTTGGCATCTGCTTCCAAAACTCTACTGAAGCTCCTTTTTCAAAGGCCACCAGTGACCTCTAATTACCAAATCCAGCTACCTTTTATCAGCCCTTGTATTTCTTGCTCTCTCTGCATATTTGACAGCGACAAATGCTTTCTTGAAACGTGTTTCTCTCAATTATCATCTTAGCTTGGCCCAGACCTGCATTTCCAACTGCCTTGAATACTGCAGCTTCTTGCTAACCAATGTCCCTGTCCCAGGCTCTCCTGTTTCAGTCTGCCCTACATATTACCGGTAGGTTGATCTCATAAATGCAGCCCTTATTATACCATTCTCTTGTTCAAAAGCTTTTGGTAAGTCCCCAGCCTTGTCCCCCACTATTCTCTTGTACCTTTTGTTCTAGCCAAACCCAACTTCTCTTCCCTGAATATGTCCTATACTGTATCCATTTTACTTTTGCTCATGCTATTCTTTGTGCCTGGAATACCCTGCCCCTTCCATCTCTGTCTATTAAAATCCTACTTATCCTTCAAGACCCATCTTAATTTCACTACCTCTTTATCGCTGAAGGCACTGCACCTTGAACAGAGTAGGTGCTCAATACCTTTTGTTGTATTAAATCTCTGAATTGCCACTTCCTTTTTGCCCTCTGATCTACTTAACTTAGAGATCATGTCCAAATCAATGACTGCCACCCTTCTGTTTTCCTTCTTTCCTCTCTGTCCTTGCTAAGGAGAAGGCCGCAGTTGAGATGGTCATGGAATTAAAGAATGCCAGGGGAGACACTGTACCCAAGCCATGAAAAACGGAATAAATGGTGAAAAACCACTTCCATGGGAACAAAGCCAAAGAAACCAGGAGAGATCTGGCAAACGGGAAAGCAAAGATTAAGCTGGTTCTCATAATCCAGTTTGAGAACAAGTGAGATCAGACTGCCTGTCCTAGAAATACATAAATCCATGGGGATACATTCTCTGGGATAGATGCATGGAACAGTGCCAAGGATGCTAAGGAGCCACAGCTACTTAGTAGACAAGGGGAAAAGTACATGAGTCCTCTCACCTCCCCACACTTCTCCTTGTCCTCCATTCCCCCTGCCAAAAAACATGAACATTGAACAACTACAAAGCATAGAAACCATGAAGACAGCAATGAAGGAATGAACACAACTGAGGGAAGGAATGCTAGCAGATAAGAGCCAGGAAGTTGGGGTATTACATTTGGAGAAGACTTTGGGGGACGGTATTGGGATGGTGAGTGAGAGAGGAGTGGATATTGGAGCAGGTCCTGAGGTAGAAGCAGCCACCAGAGCTGAAGACTTGGGAATGGGGTGGAATAAAAACAAAACCCATTATCAGTCTAGAATAAATCACATTCTATTTTCTGCACATATGGAATGGGAGAGAGTAAGTAGCTTGCTCAACTGAAAATATGGTAAGAGTTCTGAGTACTGTTGTAACTGTGTTATATTAAATGTATTTGCAAAGTGCTTCTAATATGTACCTAAAAGGATTTATATAGCAGTAAGCAGTGGTAAGCAATTATTGTTCTATCTCGATACAGCCAGGCTTTGCATTTTGAAGTCTGGCATCTCCAAGGGCTATTCCTTAGTGTCAAAGAAGGGAAACTGTGAGATATGATGCTAGATTTTTATGAATCCCATATTTAAAATATCACCTCTTTTTCTGAAGGAACCTACTGATAAATATGAAAGGTTATCAACAAAAGGACCAAAAAATCATGAAATACTGGGGTAAAGCTGTGACTGAAGGCTAGAGACTGGGTTCCAGTCCTAGCTTTGCCACATACTAATTATATGACTGTGAAAAACACTTTTTATCTCCACTCTCAAATCCACTTTCCTTACCTGTACAATGCTGACCTCTGCTTCATGGGTTGTCATGATTATTCAGTGATTTATATGAAATTGTCGAGCATAGTGCCTGACAAGTAGTCAATGAATTAATAGTTTTCTTACTGTACTTCTCTGTAAAAGAGAGAATAGTGCCTGTTCTCCCTATGTTGTGGGGTTACTGTGAAGGCAGAAGGAAGTATTCACTGTGAAATACTTTAAAAAATTAAAAGTATTATTGAAAACATAATGTCATTGAAGTTCTATATCTACAAAGTCATGAATGTCAACTTTTCGCTAACAGTGATAGTCTGGAGGAAATAAATGTACAGCATTATTAAGTGGCACCTAGATCAGTGCTTAGCCCACAGCAAATGCTCAATGAATCTTTGAAATATTTGTGTCCACAGGCTATTGGTTCTCAAGCTCAATGAATATTTGTTCTCTTTTCCCCTCTTCCCTTTTTCCCCTGGCTTCACATTCTGCGATGGCAGCAAACTCTGGAGATGAACCTAACCAACCTGGTTAAACGTAACAGTGAACTAGAAAATCAAATGGCCAAGCTAATACAGATCTGCCAACAGGTCGAGGTACGTAAAAAAACCATTTGTGATTCTTTCAGAGGACCGGGATCTATTCTTTGGGGGGACTTGAGTTTTGTCAGAATGTAGCTCAGCCATTTAGAATGAAGGACTGGATGGTAGTTCTAGGAAGTCTCATTCCTTCAGGATACTCGGTCCATGAAAAAATGGCAGATAGTGGTTAAAGAAAAAAAAATAGGGTAGGCAGTGGTGATGGGCTTGGGAGACAATCATCGAAGGGACAATCCCCTTCTTCTTTCCAAACAGCAGGAAGTATGAGAATCCAACATGAAGCATGTGTTTCTTCCTTTATCAAACTGGACAGTATAGCTCCTTAAAGAGATTTCTGGAGTTCCATAGGAAAGTTGGAAATCTGGGTCCTTGGAATAATAGGGTGAGGCTCATTCAGTGCAGTATTGTTTCTGTAACAGTATTATCAGGACTGCTTCTCCTCCTAGCCTCACCTCCCTTCGTCCGCATGTACCTTGCCAGCTCCTCACTTACCACTTTCCCACCTATTCTTCTCATGAACAAATGATATCTGTGTTCTAGTTGTCTGTGAATTATAAAGTGTTGCATAAGTATAAGGTTTTCAAAAGTGGTTACCTACATCAAATTTCAGAACATTGCTTACGAGAGGAGTCAACCTCCTCTTAAGTGGCTGAAATAATAGAAAATGATATTTCTCTTTCTTGAGAGCATGAAACTTCAGCGGTAGCATTTGGTTTTCTGTTGTTTTTGTTGAAGAGGAAATGGTAGTGCTTATAGGGTAAACAGAGTTAAGTAAAGCATTATAGGCCTCCTCCCTCATGGGCAGTGCTTGGATAAAAAGTTTTTAATTCTATGTACAACCTGATAGTCTAGTTCTAATCTCACCTATATGACAGATAAATGTAATTATTCAAGTTTATTTTATTTTAAACAATAAAATAGTTTTATTATGATCTCATCTCTCAGTCCCACCTGAGGATTCCTATTTAAGAGTGTGTGTGTGTGTGTGTGTGTGTGTGTGTGTGTGTGTGTATGGGGGGGCGGGGTTAAGCCAATAAAACCTTCGTTTATGAGTAAACACTCATGATTTTTTGGATATCTTAAAGTACTGCGTTTCTTAAAGCAGGGTGTGCTTGTATGATGAGCATACCATAGCAATTTAATCACTGCTGCACACTCCATTTGGGGAAGAGAGTGGTGCTATATGTAGGGTACATACTGGTTAAACTCAGGTGCGAGATTGTGCATTGGGGTAGGGGATTTAGGAAGAAGCATAAGGAATATAAAGAAAGAATATAGGAATGTAAGTTGGAAAACTGGGTTCTAGGCTTAATTCTGCCATTAATTGGTAGTATAAATTTGAATAAGTCATTTAACTTCTCAGCTTCAGTGTCCTTACCTATAAAATGAGCAGTTAAACTGACTGCATGACATTTGATGTCTCTCCCAGATTTCACAGGTCATGATTCTGTGAATGGTTACTTTCTTTATTCTCTTCTTTATCTCTTCAGTCTCATCCTTTCCAAAGGGAGAAGAAAGAAAACAGAAGGCATTTTAGAGTGGCTTTCAGCTAATCAGAATCCCTCTATGTTCCACTGTATCAAAGCTACTGATTATGCTGTTAGATTATAGTATAAGAAACCCACACTGGTCAAGAGACAAGGAAGTATTGTAAGCAGGAGACAAGATACGGAATCCCTTGGTTTAGAATTTGCATGATTGAGGGTGTGGTTACAGTTAATAGTGAATAAAACATGGTTAGAAATTATAATCATCACCTTCCTCATTCTCATGAAAAGACTACTATTAAGTATAGAGCAAGTTGTAGTCAAATTAGGAAAGTAAGCAGTTTATTTTCATTACTTGTTCACTTCAGGACCTAACATCTTATCCTACCCCTGGGAAGCTTATCACTCAGGCCAGCCTCACCCAAGCATAACCCTATTCCAACCTTTCCAAGCCTATTGTACCAATCAAACCCTTATATTCATGGCCCTACTCTTTTTGGGTGGCAAGGAGCTAGTCTCATAAAACAATGCATCATTGTGTTAACAGAGGAGGACTCATTCTTGCCCTCTGGTTAACAGGGATTTTTTTTTGAGGGCAGTGTCACTGGCCCTCATATGTGGGACCCAAACCGGGGCCGCTGGCTTCCCAAGCCAGCGCTTAACCACTGCACCACTCGGCTGGCCTGCAACAGGGATGTTTTAACAGTGCCTTTCTGAAGTTAGTATTCCTGCTTAGCACCAGTGACACCGGTGCTGCTAAATGTAAGCAAAGCAGGAGGGAAGAGCAGCCCCACCATGAACCAGGAAAGGAGGTATTTAAAAGGCTCCCTTTGGGATACTTCTAAAATCCATCGTGTAGGCCATGGTCTTCTCTGGCACATAAAAGCTCACCTTGTCCAACAGCTGTGCATGACATTGTACGAGGTACAAAGAAAATAGCTTAAACACAGTATTTACTCTTGAAGGGCATACATGCTACCCAAATCCACCCTGATGTAAAAACACATATGCAGGAAATATAGACAATGGAATAAAAATGTTAATAAATGGGAAAAGTCGTGAGCTACTACATTACATGTCAAGGGTGAGAGTATGGAGTTTACTCCATAGCCTGTTCAGTTTAAGATTCTGTCTTTGACAGTAGCCCTACAGGATGGCGTTTGGAAGACCATGGCTGTCCTCTATGACATCATCCCTTCTGAAAATCATCCCTTCTGAAAGGTTAGGGTTGTGCACTAAACTTCCCCATAATGATAGGGTGGATCCAGGGTACTTATTATACTCATTCAGCACAGAGCCTGTGTGTTCAGAAGGCTCCAGGACAAGCCCCAACATTAGAAATGCAGTTAAAGAAAGTACTGGAGACTTCATAAAAGCTTATACGTACTTTATAAAATGTAATAAATAACAGCATACTGTCCGTCATGAGAGCCAGACACTGAAAGGTGATGTGAAAGGTTTCCAGTTTATCAAATCCAGATTTAGCTATAGGGAATGACTAGATGCACAGCGTAAGCCAGGCATTTCGCATTGGGTGGGGGTGGAGGATACCAGCTAAGGCACTTCTGAGAAAACTGGAATAGGCTATTTTCCTGTCCAACCTGTTCCCCTTCCTTATTGTCTGCAAATGTTTTTGTCACAGATTGACTTTTCATAAAGGGGCCGTAAATACCGCCTCAATCTCCTGATTCTTTCTCCCTGTTCTCTATTCTTCTCAGAAAGTAAACAAAGCTGCAGTCTTCCTATTATTACAGAAACAGAGATTAAGATCACCACAGATTTGTTAACTGAATTATTTGGTAATACAGCTTGTTGGAGATGTTGCCCAACTTCAGAATTCAGTGGATCGGCAGCTGGGAATTTTTCTGTTGGAGCTTGCGAGCATGGAAGGGAGGTCGAGGCAGACCCAGGACTCCATTAAACTGGTTAAGGAAAGCATGCTTTGACCTTGCTACTCTGTCCACTTGATCTCTATATATAGGTCTTTGTCCTGTCTCATCAGGCATCCTTTGTTTGTATTTCCAAAGGAAACCTCTGTTTAATGCATAGCTAAAGCAAAATGTATACCAACAGATGACCGTTTCCTCTTGGCTCCAAGACTGCACAGTTTTCTGAATAATTAGCATTCCCGAAAATATTGAGGGGAAGAAAAATAGGTAAATACTTCATAATTAGTCAATATTCCTGGAGCAAACAATATGTACTCAATGTGGTGAGCAATTTCGGGGCTACAAAAGAAGTATTGTTGATGGTTTCCAGGAACTTTGAGTCTAACTAGGGAAAGTCTAGTGAGAAAGAGGAGTATTTATAAGCAGCATGCAGTACAGGGTGCACAAATGAATGTAGTGTAACCCTTCCATTTTTACTTAGTCTTGTTGTTAGCTTTTAGGGCACTGAGTATATTAAATATCCCGGGATATTTTGTGTGCTACCTCTTTTCCTCCCCTCCAGAGCTGCTATAGTACAATGAGTTAGTCCATCCCAGAAGCTGTGTGGGCAGATCCATTTCTTTCTGGCTCTTCTCAAGCCTTTTCAGGAGTTGGGTGTCACTGCTCTTTAGCATTTTGAGAAAGAAGAAAGAAAAGAGATAAGTTGGAAGAGAGGGAGAGCTTTTCCATAGTTTGGGAAATTTCAGCTTTCTATCTTGCTACTAGGTCTTCACTTCAATAGCTTTTAGAAGTCTTTCTCTTAGAGTTCAAACTGTAGGTGGCTTGGTGTTCTCCGCTTTCTGATCCTATTGCTCACTCAAAGGTGATTTGGTTTGGAAAGGCCAAGAATCGATGCCTGACTGCTTCTGCTAGCATAAAAATAGGTTTTTAACAGAAATTAATTTTAAAAATCACTGCTAATAGATGATTTCAGCAGATGATCCTTAAAAGTTTTAGAGGGGTCCAGCTAAAAGAAAGAATGCCTTCTAAATCATTAAAGCACAAATATATTCATTGGAGAAGTCTTCTCCAAGCACTGAAACCTGACAAAATGAAGAATTGATTAGAGTGAAGTAAATGTAATCAGGTAATATTTAATGGGACAAAATGCATTTTAGCCAACTGTTGAAGGAAAGAAAATACATTTTCCCTCTGCTGAGACAGAGATCAGAGGTATTAGTGGAGGTGGAAATGAGCAAAATGTAGAGGCAAAATGATACCCTACACTGTGGACATACACTGGTCATATGGAGATAAATAGTAAATGGTTCCTGCTCTCAAGAAACTTACCTGATAGGTAAAATCTCAAATGTAATGTGAAGTAATAATTATTGTAATGAAAGAAGTGCAAGATGGCAAGCTAGCACAGAGAAAGCCACACTTAAGTCTGCAAAATGTATATAAAAATCGAATGATCTTGAAATAAAAGTAGAATTTTGCCAACAAAAATGAGGTAAGGGAGTGAAGGCGGCCACATACAAAAACAGGGGAGGGTGAACAGCATATAGGTGTTCAGGGAACCACAGGAAGTTTGGTTCTGCAAGAATGTGAGATGTGAGAGTCATTGCAAGAGGTTAGTGTGGAGAAGTAGGTAGGGTCTAGATAACGAAGAGCCTTGTATGCCATGCAGAGGTGTTCAAACTTGATCCTGAAGACTCCAGGGTAGCCAAGGAAGGATATCAAGTAGGTGAATAACTGGGTAAGATCTGCATTTCAGGGTTGCTCTGGCCGTAGTATACAGGTTGGAGCAAGGGTCAAGGGTCATAAGCGAAGGCAAAGGGACCAGTTCGGTGGGAGAGACCAAGGCCAGCCTAAGGCACTGACGGTAGGGTTAGGGAGGAGGGAATAAGTTCAAAACACTTCTAGGAGGTAGGCTCAGTCTGACTTGGTGATCAGTTAGAAGTAACAGGTGAAGGGGTGAGAGAATAATGGGATGATCCACAGGTTTCTGGCTTGGGTGACTGAATGGATGTGTCCATTTATATTAACTGGGTTATATAATACAGGCAGTTCCTTTCAGATACGTGAAGTTTATTGATCTGTGGGTCAGAGAGGCAGGACAAGTAGGAGATGCCTAGTAGGCAGCTGGCTGGCTGGACCTGGAGATCAGAAGAGAAGTCTGGGAAAGGGATGAAGACTTGGGAGTCATCAGCATCGAAGTAGCACTTAAAACCACTGAGAATATTTAGAATAAAAAGAAGGCCAAGGACAGGGAAATCGAATTGTGTGTCGCTTGGAATACAACAACAAACTGATCTTCCAAAAATAAATGGGAAGACTGTGGAGCCTTTTATGAGATTACTGAAGGACAGTGTGCATTTAAACAAATGTCAGAAGTAAATTATTCATTTGTGGAAATGATCAACATTTTAGATATTACCTTCAAAAAGTAAGTAACACTTACTAAGTAACACTTAATGAAGTTTTCCTATGTTCCAGGCAAGCAATTTATATGTGTGAACTCATTTAATCCTCACAACAACTTTATGAAGTAAATACCATTATTATTCCTGCTTTATAGATAAAAACATTGAGATACAGAGAGATTGAAGTGATTTGCCAGGGTCATGCCACTAGATAACAAAGTGGGTGTTTGAATCCAGGCACTTTAGCTCCAGAGCCTGTACCCCTGACCACCCCATTATACTTCCTTTTGTAAGCCAAGGTACACACTTGGAATGTCCCTTGTTCATCACCAGTAGTTCCTGACCCATCCCATGCGGATGACTTGTAGTGAGTAAGGGGTATGAGATGGAGGAGTGCAAAAGAGAAACAAAGAGCAGAAGGGAGGAGGAAAAGCACGTGAAAGAGAGGATTGAGATGGCAAAGGAAGCGAAGCCTTAAAGGTGTGGAAGATTTCACAGAGTCCATTGGAGCAGGGACATCATACAGGAACATATTAGTTAACCTTTTGAGAGAGAAGGTGAAGAGAAATAGAATGGCAGTTATTAGAAGTGCAGGACAATCCAACTCACAGACACACATAGAATACTCTAGTTGTTTATTCTGCTACTGGGTAGCTAACAGTGGGAGTCATTAGATCCAGTGACTGATCATACATGCTTCATTTCCCTTTCTTGGCTTCCAGCCACCTCTCCGGTCCAGGGTCCTCTTCCCCAGCTCCACAGCCCCAGTTTCTACCAAATGTCTCCGCCTAGAAATGGTAACTCAGCCATATGATCCTATTTAATAACCCACCAATAACTCTGCAAAGGTGGTACACTAAAAAGTGGTTATTATGCTCAATAAGCTGCTAGTTTTCAGTTACGAATTAAAACAAATTTTATTTAGTAGGGAAAAGTTCACTGCTCTTCTGCAAGAATATCTAATGGATTCTTTACGTTGATACTTAAGTGAACTTGCCTATTCTCTTCCCAAGATTCCTCTTGATTAATGCTTCTAAGCAAAGGCAGAAGTTTTAGGGAGGGACCATGCTTTCATCTCCAGTAGCTTTAAAAAGAGAGAGTTCTGTGGAATTTTAAAAATGTTTATTAGCCAAAATAAACTCGTGAGTATTTATGCGAGAGATGGAAGAACAAGAGGAGTAGATTTATTAAGGTTTCCAATGCCTCCTGAGAATGAAATAGCTATTTTGAAACCAGTGTGAAATTATGGGTGGAGAAAATGGTTTTTGTGAATAATAGAAAATAAATGCATAGTGACCTAGTCAGTGTATCTATTTACACTACTGAAATGACTAATTCAGAGTATTACATTCAATTCTATTAAGTATATGGCAATTGATATTTAAAATAGATGGAAAAACCTAAGTCAACTGCAATCTGAAGTGAGGGCATAGCCTCTTTTTATAACTAGAAAGAAAATGCTTTATAATTTTTCAGACACCTAATGCGTTCAGTTCTTTTTCAAAAATACCTTGTGAAATAAAATTTTTGAGGACATTAAATGTTGCATTTGAAATATGTGGATGGTGTGGACACATGACAAGGTTGTAATAATAAAATGAGTTATGGTTAATATTGTTTTCCCTTCTCTCCTCCCCCACATCTGTAGGACATTTAAGCTTCCCAGTGTGGTCATGTCTTCATAATGAAATCAGTCCATATAGGCATGCAGTCTCTCTCTTTTTTACTTTCTTTGGTGTGATGAAGCTCATTTTATATAGCACTCTTCCCATCTGCTGCTTCCTCTTTCAGTTCTTGTTTCTCAGTGGTCAAATCCAAGGTTACTCGCTCAGTGACCAGAACACTTGCCTAATTTTGGACCCTCTTGCCTGCTCCATTCTTTTCACAATACGACCAAGTTCCCCATTTCCAGTGTGCTCTTGGAAAGTTGGTGGAATTGGAATAATTCAAGCTAAATCCCCATCAAGCCTACTCTGTACCTTCATAAGTTCCCAGTTCCACGCCCACCTCCAATCTGTCTTACCATCAACCTGGCCAAACAAACAAAAACAAAGGAAAAAAAAAAAACCTAAAACTAAAACAACCGCCATCACTGTAACAGACGTGCACACAGCCATTGAAATGCTCTTTCTGTCTCTGCCTGTCTAGAGGAATCAGCTGTGTGAGTGACATGGTAAGCAGGGGCGGGGAGTGGGAGAGAATCATCTTTGAATCCTGTATGCTAGGCACTGTTCTAGAGGCTTTCTTGTTTCTAATCTCACTTAGCGTTTATGGCAATCCTGTGATACCTCTGGCGATATTCTCGTTTTACAAATGAGGAAGCTGAGAGTGAGAAAAATTAGAGGACTTACTCAAGGTCATAAATAGAGTAAGCTGAGGCTCAGTCCAACATCTCTACAATTCTTAAAATCCATATTCTTTCCAGTACACTGAGCAGCCTACTGGAGATGGCTATTTATTTACTTGCCCCACTGAGTCATCCATGTTCAGATAGAAAGGAGCCAGCTTAGGATGCACAATGTTTTTCTCCCTTCATTAAATACCTCTAGAAGACATCATGGATGGAGTAGAGGCTTGATCACTGCCCTGTACACCTGAAGCTGATGTTGTATAATATTGTATACCAACTGTAATTGAATATATAGATAGTCAAGGAATGTGGATTATTACAGTGGAAGGGAGTCAAAGGAATTGTAATAGATATATATGATATGGGGGGGAGGTGTGGGGTGGTGAATTGGGGGAGGGGGTTGTCACTTAGAGGGTAAAGAGTATAACTATTGCACTTTGTTGTACACCTGAAACTAATTAAAATAAATAAATTTAAAAAAATAGCTCTAGAACAATAGATAGTCTGTTTGGGGGCTTTGCATTCCTGACTCCATGGTAAGCCTCTTGCGTACCTATCTCTAAGGAGCAGAGGGAGGACTATTGCTAGAGAGGCAGAAGGAAGCAGTAGTGCCCACTATTAAGGCACTTACTTGCACAGATAATTTTTGTGCCATGAGACCCAAGTGAGGGGTGAAAATAGAGTGGGCATCTCCAGGTATCAACACTGACCCCAGACGTACAGTTACCTTGGGACCTGCACTTCCTTCCTGAGACTGCCTTACTGGGTAAGGTGACAGTAGTCTGGATGCAACACAAGGTTTTCTTTTCTTTTCTTTTCTTTTTTGAGGGCAGTGCCACTGGCCCTCACATGTGGGGCCGCTGGCTTTCCAAGCCAGCGCTTAACCACCACGCCACTGGGCCAGCCCAACACAAGGTTTTCTTAACAGTCCCAAAAGAGTTTGGCAGTAAATATTTACTCTCAAAAGTGTACTTGATGTAATCGGATTTAAACAGACTATAAATAATAAGTATAATACCACAATGACTACAAATATATTTCCTCAGAAAAAGAATGGATATGTTGTTACTGTTAACAGTGGACTCATGTCCCTTGGTTATTGAGGAATTATTATTGAGGAATGCATGTAGGCCCAGGGAACCGGCTATTTACTACCGTAGGATACAAAGAAAAGTCCACACCTCAGCCCGTTCCCACTACCCCTCCTCTCACCTAAGTCCATCTTGAATCTAAGTTTACCCCATCTCAGGCAGTTCTAGGAATTCTTGGTACTCTTATGAGTAGCTCATTTAATCCTCATGATAACCTTATGAGGTTAGTACTATTATTATTCTTATTTTACAGATGGGGAAACTGAGACATGGAGCAGGCAACTAATTTGTACAAAATCACACAGGGACTAAGTGACAGAGTGAGAGTTTGCATCCAGTTAGACAGTAGAGCCCAAGGTTTTAACCACTGCTGCTTTAAAAGAGAAGGGCAAAGCTAACAAGATTCATCAACTGATGGCTCTATGTGCAGTGCTTTGCCCGTTGCCAATTATTGTGCCTATGGTCTGGATGAGGACAGACAGATGTCTGTCTGTATAAGCAGGCTTGGTGTATCTGTGAGTGTATGTCCATGTGGGAACAGCACGTGTATCTAGAACAGCATTTGGACGTACCTTTCTTTGTGGTGATAAGCTTTCTACAGAGCATGCATCTCAGTGCCTTTGCACATGCTATGTATGTGTCAATTTCATAGATGGCTGACTGGGTGTTCATCTCATCTGTGTGTGGCGGGATATATTGTAAAGAGGATATATGTGGAATAAAAGAATATATGTCCAATGAGACAATTAGTGTTTAAACTGGATCATGTTTAAACTGGTTTAAACTGGATCATGTTTAAACTGATTTGTCCTCTGGGTTGTTTTATTTGTTGTTGTTTTTTTCGTTTTGTTTTTCCCTCAGAGGGTTCTTTTCAAACCTTTGGCATTTTCTGCAAATAGGAGGAGAAACTGGGACATTAGTGGAGGAGGTCGCCTTTTGTTTCCTCTGATTGGAAACATTGTCTGTGTTCAGAGCAAGTTTTCCCCTCTTCTCCATATCCCAGACCTGTTCCAGCTTCTCCTTAGTAACATAAAAAGTACAAGACAGTTGCCTTTGGAATTATTTCTGTTGTCGGAGAGTGTGGATCTTGCTCGGCCCAGAGTCCAGGTCCTTGGCAACTCGAGCAAAGAATTGAACGAGATACCAGAGTAAAGCAGTAGAATAAGTAGTTTATTGAAAAGATAGTACATTTAGAAATAAAAGTAGACCTGAGTACTAGAGGATGGCTCAAGGGCCCATTACCAAAGAGTGTGGAGGGGGCACATGCAAAGGTGAGGCTTAAAGGGAAGCAGCGGTCAAAAGGAGCAGGTAAAAAGCAGCAGTAGCAGTAGCAGCCATGCTTCCGTCCCAGGACTTGGGGTTTTTATCCTTTTTCTCCAGGATGGGCTGTTCTTCCTAGGCATAGGTGTGAGTGACTGGTCTGCTCTAGTTGGATATTTTGCGCCCATTTGCTCTTCCCGCAGGGTAGGTAATTACAATACAGAGGGGAGTTTTGGGTGGAGAGGGGATGTCCTCCACGTGGTCACACTCTGTGGGACGTGCAGGAATGCAGAGACCCAATGCCTGCCTCTAACTGCCTGCCTAGTTTTCCTTGAGAGACGTGATCCCCATAAAATCTCTATGGGAAGCTGGGGGACAGGAGGTCTCTTCTTCTGTATCTGCTTCCTGCTGGGCAGGGGCGTAGAGCTGTCGCTGCCTGTTGGGGTTCACGGAACTCTCACTCTAGCTGGTCTCAGATGAGAGGAAGGGGTCTCGAGCTCCGCCTGGAAGACCACTTTGGCTTCTTTGTTTGTTGGGGTATCCCCTGTATCCTCAAGGCTCCTGAATGAGGACAAAAATATAAATCTGTTAGTTCTTATGAAACTTGTGGTTATTCAATCCATCACTCAGGTGGCATCAGTTGTCTGGACACAGAATGGGTTTGACGTTTAGCTTCCTTGCCTGGGGGATTATTAGGAAGTCTCAGGCTTTCAAATAGTTATCTGAAGCAGGGGTAGGAGACTTCTGTTGTTTCAGATTCAGAAACTGATTTACAAGGCAATTAAAAAGCAAGGGGGATCTTCAGTCCAAGATTCACAAACTAGTTAGAAGAGCAATCAAACCCCAAGAGCTAAGAAACTGAAGAACTAGGGAGGAGACTTAACATTTCTATAGAAAAGAAAACATTAAAGTTTTTCAGTGGTGGGGGTTGGTGCTGCTCAGTTGGCCGGTAACATTTCTAAACCAGTAAAAGTTGAGCTAAAAGTCCTAATGAGAGTCCATGTCACATGAAACCACATGGTTCCACTTTAGCTCCTCAACTCCCAATCTATACCTGGGTACTTGTGCACTGGCACAGAACAGCGAGGGTATGAGTGCACATAGATGTCTTTCTAGAAACACATCAGGTGGAGGCTCAGGCACAGGGCCCAAGGATGATTAGAGAAGATGGTGAGAGGGTAGGAAAGGATCACAATGGTAGATGGTGAGAAAGTATGTGAAAAGTAAGGGGAAAACAATAATAAGATGCCAGTTTGCTATATAGTGCACACGCAACAAAATTCCTGCCAAATCTGTGAGAAGTTTTAGCATCTGAAGAACTCTGAATCTCCTAGGCTCCTGCGGCTGTTCTTAGATTCTGATTGCCCCCCAGTGGTTTGGAGAAATCCAAACCATTTCAGGAAGATATCATTGGCTTTCAAGTGGAATGGAATTTATATTATATTGGTAAGCACAGAGGAAACATATTTAAGAAGTAAAAAAATCTGATCTCACAGATGAATAGGCAAATTGCATATTGTTGGCATGCTAGGGAGTAGATTTAAACATTGTC
This sequence comes from Aselliscus stoliczkanus, assembly GCA_033961575.1. Taxonomy (NCBI): domain Eukaryota; kingdom Metazoa; phylum Chordata; class Mammalia; order Chiroptera; family Hipposideridae; genus Aselliscus; species Aselliscus stoliczkanus. The sequence continues at coordinate 52,695,028 of CM066737.1, read as the reverse complement.
ATGCTTTCACACTCCATTTCTGTCAAAACCAGGATATTGGCAGCAAACCATCTGAAAAACAAAACAAAACAAAACAAAATGAAACAACAAAAAAATCCCGAACTAAAATCACTGACCTACAGTGAGTACTGCCAAGGCTTAAGCTTAATGCTAACATAGTCACACATCATTAACCCAGGAGGTGAAAGCAAATGGTGTTCCCAGGGTTTGGGTGTTTATTATTTATGTTCTTTAAAATGTAACTACCCTTATAGAGAGTCAGTAAAGCCTCTGTTGCAGGGGAGGTAGAAGAGAGAAAATGGGGTCAAATATATGGGGATGAAAGGAGAACTGACTCTGGGTGGTGAGCACACAATGGGATATATAGATGATGTATTATAGAGTTGAACACTTGAATCCTATGTAATTTTTCTAACCATTGTCACCCCAATAAATTTAATAAATAAAAAACCTTTGTCACTTTGTACTTTGTGAACCTTTATCAAAAGGTATTTATCAAATTCCATTGTGTGCTTAGCGTTTTGCTAAGTGCTACAGGGCACTAAAGTAGGTATGTAAGGCACTATTCTTGTCTTTAAGGACATTATAGTCTAGCTAGAGAAGAAGAACTAACAGTATGAAGCAATGGGAAGCAATACAAAATAAAATAATTGAGTGCTAAGTTGTGTGATACCAACTATAAGTGCTCTTACGGGTTCAGAGGAAAAGGAAACCACAGACTAACTGTATCATCACTATCATTGATAGCTAACATTTATTGACACATAATATGTGCCAGGTAGGTATTGTGCTAAGTGCATTACATGTATTATCTTATTTAATCCTCTTAACTACCTCTGAGATAGGCACTATTATTATCTCCATTTTTTCAGATGAGGAAACTCAGATAACTAAGTGATTTATCCAAGGGGGCTGATGAAACAACAGACTTAGAGATGTAAGGAAGGACCAGATCACAAAGGGCCTTAAGAGCCAAGTTAAGAAGTTTGGATTTTATCCCAAGTTCAGAGGGAAGCCAATTGAAAGTATGAATTTGTTTTAAGCATGGCAGTAGTGTGTTTTTAGAAAGATTATGCTGTCTCGCTACTGGATTAGGAAAAATATCAGGAAGATACAAGACTGGAGACAGAAGGATCAGTCAGGTGACCGTTGTAGCACAAGGCCTGGTACACAGTAGACATTCAATGCATATTTGTTGGTTGGGTGGATAGATGGATGGATTTATTTCAGGAAGAGATTCTAGTGGACAGAACTAGTGAATTAATAAAGGATAGAAAGGGATACATGTGAATTAGAATTAGGAGGTAAAGTATATGGGATTTGATGATTAATTGACTGTATGGGAGAGGAGAAAGAGAAGATAAGAACAATGCCCAGGATTTCTGAAAGGGCCAGTGGTGCCATGCATTCATTTAGGGAACAGAGAAGAATGAGATTTAATGGAAAAGGATCTGGAAGAAAGTTGAATTCTGGTTTGGAGACAAGGAGTTAGTCATACCTATAGTTACGCAAATGAAAATGTCCAGTAAGCAGTTACATATATGGGTCTGAATTTCAGGAGAGGGGTTTAGGATGGAGATTGAAGGTAAGTGAAGCCAGTAGGGATCTTGGGACTCATGGATTTATTCAGAATTGGATTGTGCTAATGGTTACACAACTCTATAAATTTACTAAAAATTATTGAATTATCCACGTAAAACAGGTGAATTTTATCATATGTATATTATATCTCAATAAAGCTTTTAAAATAAAATAAAATAAGGATAATCAAGGCACTGGCCATATAGGTGGTATTGACCTTAGAAATAGATCGCCTAAGACTGAGTTCATGTGATAGGACTCTTGGAATACTGGCATCGAAGGTACAGCTTTTCATACATATATAATACACACACACACACACACACACACACACACAGTACCAAAAAATGTATACACACTTTAAGAAAGGAAAAAAGCTACTAAAATTCTAATAATATACACAGATAACAAAACATGGATACAAGTCACGTTTGACTTCTACAATTACAAGAGGTGCTCAAAGTGGTTACCATCAGCGTCCAGACACTTCTGATTATGGTGAACTACTGCTTGAGGAATGTTGACTAAAGTGTCCACTTGTTTACATGTTTTTTGCACCCCCAGTAAAATATATATATATATCCCCAATATCATATTATATATTTTCTCTCTCTCTCTCTCTCTCTCTCTCTCTATATATATATATATATATATATATATATATATATATATTTCCAATTTTATATTATTGTCTTATTAGTGATATTAATCTTTTTTTCTGTCACATGGGCTGTGATTTTTTTCCCCAGTTTGTCATTTCTCTTTATTTTTTTGTATGGCTCTTGATTTTTCTGGCTTATAGAGGAGGGTCTCCCCTCCTTAAACTTTCTTTTCATATTTTCAGTGATGTTCCAGTCTTTAATATACCTGGAATGTATTTTAAAATAAGAGATTTTGAATTTTTTTTTACAGATTTTATTGGGGAATTGGGGGAGGGGAACAGTGTTGGGGAATCAGGGGAGGGGACCAGCCAAGTTGATGTTCTTCAATCTTCGTTGTGGAGGGCGCCAGTAACCATCTGGCTTCCTGTTGGCAGCTCGTGGCCTCTAAATTCAAGGTGCTGTGTTCAGTCTTAGTTGCAGGTCGGCGTAGCCACCATCCTATGTAGGAGTCAAAACAGCAGCTTTCTTGTTAAGAGCGCAAGCCCTATCCACTGAGCCATCCGTAAGGCAGCTCAGCTCAAGGTGCCGAGTTCAGTCTTTAGTTGCAGGCTGGCGTAGTCCACCATTGAACAGGCAATCTTGTTGTTATACCAGCTGAGCCATCCTGCCACCTGTTGGCAGCTCAGCAACAGCTCAGCTAGGGCACAGCATTCACTGGCCCATGTGGGAATCGAACTGGCAGCCCCGTTGCTCAGAGCACGTGCTCTAAGCCAACTCTTAAGCAACTGAGCCACTCGGCCGGCCTGAAATTTTTTAGCATATGTAGTATTGTTTTCTTCCAGATAAATAGCTACTGGCCAAGACCATTTATTCAGGAACAGTCCTTGTCCTATTGAATGGATATGGCAACGTTGCCATATATTGAGTTTCCATATGTACTTGGATCTATTCTAGACTCTACTCTGTTCCATTGATTTGTTTTATTTAGAATTTTTCTCTGTGTACATTCAGAAATGAAATCAATCTGTAGTCTTATTATTACTGATATGTATACACACACACATATGACATATATATGTGTGTGTGATATGTGTGTGTATACATATATAGCATATATATGATATGTAATGTTATATATATGGCACATATATGCCATATATATATATATATATATATATATATATATATATATATTTATTTCTTGTATTGAGGTTATTATGCTAGATTTACTAAATGCATTTGGGAACTGTTTATCTTTTTCTTTGGTCTTCAATATTTTAAACAGCATGGGAATGATCTGTTCTCTTAAAAGTTTAGGGAACTCGGGCCGGCCAAGTGGCGCGGTGGTTAAGAGCTGGCTTGGGATGCCAGCGGCCCCGGTTCAGATCCCACATATGAGGGCCAGTGACACTGCCCTCAAAAAAAACGTTAGGGAGCTCATCTCTAAAACCATCTTAACTTGGAGTCCTAAAAAAAATATATGTATTAGGGCCAGCCGAGTGGCACGGTGGTTAAGAGCTGGTTTTGGGATGCCAGCATCCCCGGTTTGGATCCCACATATGAGGGCCAGTGACACTGCCCTCTACAGCTAATAACAGCTCCACCTGGAGCTGGGCTGCAAGCCCTGGCAACGGTGTAGGCTGCAGCCCCTGCTGCAGTGGGGTGCCATAGGCTACAGTGAGTGGCCGGCAGCCAGCGTGAGTGTCCAATAGCCGCGGGAGCAACCATCCAGAGGCCAGCGACTGATCTGCCTCATCCGGGAAGAGCACAATGACGATACCAACATGGGCCAGTGAAGCAACGTCCTCCGCAACTAGACTGAAGAACAAAAAGACAGCAACTTGTCTGTTCCCCTTCCCTGATTCCCCAATGCTGTTCCCCTCCCCCATTTCCCCAATAAAATCTTTTTTAAAAAAATGTATTACACGTATTTAATCACTTTACCAACCTGACCTAAAGTTATCAGTGCCTCGAGGTTTTGTTACTTTTTTGGGTAAAATTAGGTAGTATTGAATAATTTTTCAATTATGTGACATAGGTTACACATAATATTCCCTTATAATTACTTTTACATCTACCCAGTGGTGTGCTGGAGCTGGCTCACCACTTGTGCGCATTTCTTCCTGTCTTTGGATTTAGTGGCTACACATTGGTGGCTTAAAATCCACCATGGTGGTTGTTTTTACACCATGGAAATCTGCAAGGACTACAAGAGTGGCTTTTTTGGAGAATCAATTGTTAAATGTTTACCAGCACACTATTGTCTATATCTATGAGTGTATCTCCTTTTCCATTGTTAGTATTGTGTTTCTGTTTTGTTTTGCTTTCTCTTTTTTCTCTTAATCAGGATTTTCAAAGAACCTCCTTTGGCTTTTTAATGATCATTTATATGATTGTTTCATTTTGATTTTGTTAATTTCAGCTTTTTAAAAATGAAATATTTCCTCCTGGCTCCTCTTAGTTTATTTTAATATTGTCCTTTTCCAGTTATTTAAGTTGAAAAATTAGTTCATGTAATTTCAATTTCTAAATGTTTTCCTGAGTAGAGCTTTAAGTGTGACCTATAGATTTTGTTATTAAGTCTGTGCCTTTTCATTATTTTCTATAAAATTAAGAATTTCCATTTTGATTTTTTTCTTTGATTCCAAAATTGTTTAGGAGTATATTTCTTAATTTCCAAGTGATTAAGGATTTAGGGGTTCATATTTTTGTTATTTTCTTATTTTACAGGATTATGATCAGAGTAGTTAGACAAAAATCTCTTCTTTTTTGCGTGTTATCAGTATTATGTTTTTCTTTGTGGCTGAGTACATAATCAATTGTCAAGGTTTCATGAATAGAACAGAAGACTATATACAGTCGACTCTTGAGCAACACAGGGGTTAGGGGTGCTGACCCCACCCCACCCCGTGCAATTGAAAATCCATGTATAGCTCTTGACTCACCCAAACTTAACTACTAGTAGCCAGAAGCCCTACCAATAACATAAACTGTCGATTAATGCATAGTTTGTATGTTATATGTATCATATACTGTATTTTTACAATAAAGTAAGATGTTATTTAAAAAATCGTAAGGCAAAATACATTTACAGTATTTATGAAAAATTCTGTGTGTAAGTTGACCCGCACAGTTCAAACCCATGTTATTCAAGGGTCAACTGTATTTTCTATCATGTAAAAAGTTCTATATGTAACTATTACATTGTTTTATTGAGAGTTTTTTCCAAATCGCCCTGTATCCTTGCTTACTTTTTTAGTGTGAAACCTACTTACATCTGTTGGCTTCACACTGTGTCTTTTTTCTTATCCTTTCTTTTTCTAGTTTTAAGAGTATTTCTTCCCTAGAAGTGCACCTGACAGTTTAAAGTGAAGGTGTATTTTAAAAGTTATGAATACGTATTGTCAACAATCTGCAATGTACAAGGGAGCAGATAGGGCTTTCCTATGTTTTTCTTTACCATGCTGTTGCAGAATGCTACTGAATTCAGTCACCTACACCTAGCTTTTTTGATCTTCTCTCTAAGAGAAAAATTTTTGGATACCAGGCAGTTGTTGAGAGCAGGCACTCCCACTGGATTAGGGTTAGGGTCGACAAAACTGACGGATGTCATCCAGTAGATCTAGTACTCCTGTTGTGAATAAGATTGTTTAGTCTTTGTGGCTTGTGTTGCTTCAGTACAGAAAGAGGTCAGCGAAGTCAGAAGCAGTTTTGATTAAGCAATTAAATATTCCCCTGTTGATCCTTAAGTAGTTCCCTTCACAATTCCTGCTGCCCCCTCCCCTGCATCCCTTGACATTCTCACTCTTCTTTGTTCTGCCCAGCAATGAGTTTTTCTTCTCCCCAATATCTCCTTCAAAACTTGTTTTCTGGGACACCGAAATCCACAATCCTTCATGAGTGAATGAAAACTGCTGTACAGAGATCTGCATTTTTATAAAGGACATACATTTCTGAAGGTAGAATTTTTAGAGTGGAAGGGGTATTAATGGGGTCTTGTATTTTTTTCACTATGAAATAAGTATTTATTCATTGGAAATATATATGGTCTTTGAGAAATCAGTATTAAACCCCTCTTTATAAAGGTTATTTCTAGCTAGTAGAGTTGTTGTGAAGACCAAATACAGAGATCAAATATATCTGAAAGCACTCTAGTCAAAGCTATAACAACTATACAGCTATACAACTGTAATGAATTATTTCTTTGATTAACAGTAGCAACGTATTAAGATAATCAGTTCTTTGGAATTTCCCAGCAAGTTGAGATTCTCCTTTGCTTTATATTTTCTCTAGAAGCTACTGGATTTCCTAAAGGGAGGAGTTCAGCCCTGAGCCCTAAACCCTGATCCCTTGGCAGAAAGTAAAGACCCAAAGTAAATCATGCTTGTGTCCCCTCATACTCTCACCCTTAACATATATAGGTGAATCAGGTTAAGAGAAACATCAAGGGCAGACCTATAAGGGAATAGAATCTCCAGAAAGGTCATCTTTAGTCTGAGTGAGTGTGGGAGTGGGTTACACAGACCTATTTTCTTTGCCTTAGTGACAGTGGTGAAATTATTAATTATAGGCATTACATGCACACAAACACTCTTTCACATATATGTGAATCTCTAGGTTTTTCATCATAAGACAGTGCCCATCGAGATAAAATCCCTGGATGAGCCGGTATAACCGAGGGCCATCTCCAACTCCAGTAATACTTTCCTATTACTACACACTGTTCATATTTTTGACAGCTGCCTTTCATTCTTCCTCATCAATACTACAAACAGGCTAACTGGGGGAATCCCCTGCTCTGTAGAACAGGAATTGGATGTGGGAAGGTGCATACATTCATCAATTGCATATTAATGAATAAGTGTTTTAATGAGCCTCCAAGGTATAGAGCTCTATCTGCTTGGAGTTTGGGACAGATGGGGTCCTCTCCCTCAGGGAGCACCACCAAGGAGACTAAAATATAATGCAGTTATGGCATTATATTTTTATAAGTGAGGGAATGTGTTTGATAGCTTTCTTGCTTACACACCTATTTCTTCTTGATTCAACCCACTATCTTTTGGGCTCTGAGCCTGGGGGAATGTGTTAATCATGGGGGAGCTCAGAGCAGAAAAGCAGAGAATAGCAAGCTCAGGCCAGCCAAATTCCTTCCCAGCTAAGTATGTGAAATGGAATTGGTGTTTTGTCAGAAGTCAGCAGTTGATCTCCCTCCTGGCATCAGCCTTCTGCTCTGCATGGAGGGAATAGGTGATGATGTGGCTCCTGGTAGGAAGAGAGACCATCTTACCTTCAAAAGCAGGCAGAACCCTGTGCAGCCGTGTGGAGGTAGCTGCATTTGTGAATGAGGTCCAGGTGCTTAGATGTGAGAAGAAGAATAAGAAAAGGGACAGGGCAGTCTCAGAGAAAAGCAAATCATGACGCAATAAGTCCCAGAAAGCAAAACAGACACAAAAACTGAATAAAAGTAAACTGGATGATAAAACCATGCTTACTGTTTGTTCTGCAGAAAACCCTAAAAAATATGGAGGTTATAGCAATAGGAGTCACAGTCGTGGTCATCCTCGTCATAGTAGTAGTAAGAACAAAAAAAAAAAAAAAAAAAAGCAAATATTTGACTACCTATCATATATCAGAAAAAAATGTATTAGATGCTTTATTTCTGTTGTTTAATAAACATTTAAAAACCCTATGAAGCTAAGTACTGATATTATCCTCATTTATAGAAGAGGAAACTTGGACCACTTGCCCAAGACTAGCAGAATCAGGAGGTTAACTTGTGGCTGTCTGACTTCCAACCCCATTCTTTTTGTTTTTGTTTTTGTTTTTTTTGAGGGCAGTGTCACTGGCCCTCATATGTGGGACCAGAACCATGGCCGCCGGTGTCCCAAGCCAGCTCTTAACCACCGCGCCACTCAGCCGGCCCCAGCCCCATTCTTTTAACTATTTCCAATTTTAATTTTTGTTTTTGGTTCAGTAAAGATAACGCCACCAGCCCAGCACTTCCAGGGACCATTCCCAGAGAGCCCCTGTGCTTTCTTTCTGACCCTCTCCAACCCTATCCCCACCAAGATAATCTGGCCAAGGGCTCTCCTCAGGGTCCCCTTCCCCTGCTTGGTATTTCCAACACAGAAATCTGTTAGTTCTAGTTTCTGTCCTGACTCATGAGACAGTTGGACCCCTGGAAATATGTTCTCAAGACATCTTTGTTACCTGGTCATGGAGTTGGGTGTTTTTCTTTTCCCGCTGATGCTCTCATACAGAATTCTTCAGGGCCTTGTCCTGGGGCTCTTTCCTGGTGCTTCATCATCTTTCCCTACCCTGCACTCCTCCACCCTCTGCAGCTTAAAAGCAATATAAGCTCTTTTTCAGCTGTTTTTACTCTTCCGCTAGGGCTCTTCTTCTGGTGACCCTCTGCTTTTTCTGAACTTGGAGCCAGGTTTTGTATTTTCCTATTGTCATCCGAAGTCCCCTCTCTCAGAAAGAATGCCATTTCTCAGAATGATGCCCTCCTTGACCTTAGCTGTCAGAGTGTGAATTTCCTTGGTCCCCCAGCAGAGATTCCTCACTCTGTATGTCTCTAGGGAGGATCAGGATGCTGAATCCACCTCCCAGAAGCAAAGGTCTTGGGGAAGGATGCTTCTGTCAGACTTGAGTACAAAGAGGGGCTAAATACTCCCCACAGTCTAGACTGATGTAGAAGAAGGCATAATCTTTCAATGGGCTTGCCCTGCTCTCCCTCCCTTCCATAATTCTGTGGTTGTGAAAGGCAGTGAGAAGGAGGGCTTGGAGAAAAGCCATGGACTAGGAATCAGGAAACCTGGGTTCTAGTACTGACTCTGCCATCCCACTAGCTGCATGGACTTGGGCAGAATAGCCTGTGCACACCTCTATTACACTTTCTACTCTGGTGTAGCGGGATTACCAGATTATATCTTGTTTCCTTTGGTGGACTGTAAACTTCTTGAAGACAGAGGCTATTACCGTGCCACATTCATTTCAGAAACTGCAGTTCATAACTGGTCTCTCTGACTCATGCTGCCCTCCTCCAATCCATTCTCCACATTGCTGTGGGAATGAGCTTGCTAAAATGCAAAGCTCACCTGTCACTCCCCAACCATAAACCTTTCAATTGTTCCCCCCATCACCATTAAGATAAAGATTTTTAAGACCCTTCATGATCTGGACCTGACCTACCTCTCTAGTATGTCCTTTTACCACCTGCGCTTTATATACTGTGTTAATTCATCTCACAAATATTTAAGCATATTTCTGCTTTGGGCCAGGCATTGGAAACCCAACCTGAACATGGAGCCTGTTCTCACAGAACTTAATGCTCCTCCCCTTTTCTGGTGGCTGACTACTTCTTGTCCCTTAAGACTCAACTCAGGCATCACCTCCTCCAGGAAGCCATTATCCATGCTCTATACTTCTCTACCCCTCTCTGTAATCTGATTCACATGTGCTTCCCCTGTGTACCCATAGCACCCTATGCATAATTCCGTCATAGCACTTCTGTGTACCAATTAGTCTCCCCACCAGACACTAAACTCTGAGAGCAGGTACTATGTCTTACCCACTTTTTTATACCCAGCGCAGGCTTGGTACACAGTAGGTACTGTGAAAGGATAATTGAATAAACAGTATCCTTTTGTGGCTAGCTGTTGTAAGTGCAATGGTTTATGCATTATAAGGACGAATAAAGCAAAGCCAATTACCCAGAAGAGGTAACTTTTTCTTTCTTTTAGCATTAGGTAAGGAACCATTTCAGAATATGTGGTCTCCTCAGACCTAGGTTATTGTTCCAACATTTTCCCAAATCTTTCATAATGCAGCAAACAATATGTAAATGCCAGAACAAAATTATCATTTTGAGTAATAATTGTGTAAAAAGAAAATGGAAAGGAAATTGGTTTCGTGTAATGAAGAAATGTAACCTAGTATACGATTTTTCATTAAGCTTTATTTCAGGACCAACACACTCACATTCATCGTTCATTCAACAAACGTTTGTTGAATATCTACAGTGTGCCAGGCACTATTCTAGGTATTGGGGATACAGTAGTGAACACAACAAAGCCCTTAACCTTAAGAAGCTTACCTTCTACTTAGGGAGACACATAATAAAAAAATACATATTTTTATTAAGGGTTATGAGTGCTATGGGTAAAAATAAACTAAGGTACAGAGTAAGGTAGGAGATGAGATGCCATTTGAGCAAAGGCCTGAAGATCTATTAGTTATAGATTCAGAAAATTACATAAATGTTGGCTCACCCAACCTGTCTAAATTTTATGGGATTTCTAGAGTTTTCTTTATTTAAATTTCAAAATAAGTTGAATCTCACATAGAAGTTGCTAAAATAATATGAGAGTTCACCCATCTACTCTTCCCCAATATTAACATCTTACATAACCACATAACTATCACAACCAGGATACCGCCATTGGTACAATATTCTACTAAGCAAACTACAGACCTCATCTGAATTTCACCAGTTTTTACATGCACCCAGCCTTTTGGGGGATGGAGGAAGGTGCATAGTTCCATGAAATTTATCACATGAATACATCTGTGTAATCACCACCATAATTAGAATAGCACAGCTTCATCACCACCAAAAAAACTCATTTGTGCTACTTGTTTATAGTCACATCTGCCCCCCCCCGCCCCGGCCCCGGCAACCTTTAGTCTGTTCTTCATCATCATAATTCTGTAATTTGTAGAATGTTATGTCAGTGGAATCATATAGTATATAACATACTGTGATTTGCTTATGTCACTCATCATAATGCTCCTGAGATCCATTCAAGTGGTATCAATAGTTTTTTATTTTTTTTAAAAGATTTTTTTTTATTGGGGAAGTGAGGGAGGGGAACAGCATTGGGGAATTGGGGAAGGGGAACAGACAAGTCGCTGTCTTTCTGTTCTTCAGTCTAGTTGCGGAGGACGTTGCTTCACTGGCCCGTGTTGGTATCGTCATTGCGCTCTTCCTGGATGAGGCAGATCGGTCACCGGCCTCTGGATGTTCGCTCACCACGGCTATTGGTAGCTCACGCTGGCTGCCGGCCACTCACTCTGGCTGCCGGCCACTCACTGTAGCCTATGGCAGCCCACTGCAGCAGGGACTGCAGCCTACACCGTTGCCGGGGTTCGCACAACCCAGCTCCAGGTGGAGCTGTTGTTAGCTGTAGAGGGCAGCTGGCATCCCAAAACCAGCTCTTAACCAATGCGCCACTCGGCCGGCCCAGTTTTTTATTCTTTTATTGCTGATGTTCCACAATTTGTTTATCTATGCCCCCACTGAAGAGCATTTCAGTTGTTTCTAGTTTTTAGCAAACACAAATAAAGCTCTTAATGAACATTCATGTACATTTTTTTGTATAGACATAAATATACAAGGGTGAAATCTAGAGAATTTCATATCTTTTATTGCTGATGTTCCACAATTTGTTTATCTATGCCCCCACTGAAGAGCATTTCAGTTGTTTCTAGTTTTTAGCAAACACAAATAAAGCTCTTAATGAACATTCATGTACATTTTTTGTATAGACATAAATATACAAGGGTGAAATCTAGAGAATTTCATATCTTTGGAAGAGTTTATAAGCAAGTGCTGTGCTTCACAAAAGAAGCATTCGCCTGGAAAGAACACTGGATGGGGATTCAAAAGATCTGGGTCCAGCCATGCTCTGTCATTGATCAGTAATATGGTAGGTAACCCCTTGTCTCTAGGCCTCATATTTCTGTCTGCAAAGTGAGGGAGTACAATCAGTGATTTCTTTGATCTTCTAGATCTAACAATTTTGTGGTTCTGAAGAGATAGAAAGGAGGTTTCTGCCGCATCTCCCTTAGGATTTATAGCTATATAAATAGAATACCAGGTGAAAACCTAAATTATACCTACCCCACTTTTTTTCCTTGCATGTTCTAAGCAGCTATGTAGAAAGAGATAATGGGGGGAAAACTAACTAACTGTAAGGCTTCAAAGGCTTGGAGATCTAATCTCTGAGGAGAAAGGACCCTAAATATAACAGAGAATTGCCTTGTGGCACAGGGCAATTCCTGAAGCATGTATATGGAGCAAATTATCCTCTCCCTCTGTTGCCAATATTTTTATTAGTTAGACTCAGAGTAAAATAAGCATGGAATATGTTTGTGTGTCCATATACATATGTGTGTGCATTATATGTTTTATAAACGTTACGTTATATGAACTTTTATGCTGTATATTTTTTGAAAATTCAGGAAGCAACTACACAAAATGTTTGCAGTGGTAAACCCCGAGGAATGTGATTATCTTAACAGGCAACTCTGAAAGAAAACTAAGTGTGTTTATGAGCACAGTCTCTCTCTCTCTCTCTCTCTCTCTCTCTCTCTCTCTCTCTCTCTCTCTCTCTCTCACACACACACACACACACACACACACACACACACACACACACAGTGGTTATGAGTCATGGGCAGTGGTTATGAGTCATGGGCAGTGGTTATGAGTCATGGGCAGAAGCCAGACTACCTGGGTACAAATCCTGGCTCTTCCGTTTAGTAGTTATATGATCTTGCGCAATTACCATGGTTCCTCGAAAATAAGACCTAACCGAAAAATAAGCCCTAGCATGAAATTTCAGGATGCTTGTAATATAAGCCCTGCTTCAAACATAAGCCCCAGTTAAGATTGTCAGCCACACATGACTGCTTGAATAAATGTAGATTTTTGTATGTGAATAAATGAATAAATGTAGATTGTTGAAGCAAAAATTAATATAAGACCCGGTCTTATTTTCGGGGAAACATGGTACATAACTTCTGTGTTTCTTACTCTATTCCATAAAATGACAACAACAATAATAGTGCCAATTTCATAGGGTTAATGGGAGAAGTAAATGAGTTAAACTATATGAAGCAATTAGACCAGTGCCTAGCACATCATAAGCACCCTCAAGCTGACAGGATCCCTGCGCCCAATATACTAAGATTCTTACAAATGTAGGGGTGGCCTTCTTGCCATCTCCCCATGCACACTCCTTTATAACTTCAACAACCCCATCCTCCACCTACTTCTGCTGCTCTAACCCCTCAACACCTCCCCTGCCAAAGAAAGAAACTTAGGCACTGAGGCACTAAGTTATTCACTCTGCCTCACTAAGGTTCTTTTTTTGTGTGTTGGTTTTTTTTTTTTTGCCTCCTAAGCTGTAGTTACTACAGTACAAGGGACTAAAAAATCTTATTAAATAGTTTTACACATCCCCTAGTGCTTTAAGTGACCACCCTCCTCCCCTCCCAAATCTAAAGTAACAGATAAAAATCCATTAAAAATAACAGCTGTGCTTAATTTAGTTATTAAGTAAAGCTGGCAGGACCATCTTTGAAATTTTGCATTGTTTTGCTTTAGAAAACCAAAAGAAGATTGTCTCATGCCCCTCTTCCTTTTATACATTTGAACTTTGATCCAAAGGGCTGTGGTGGTGGGTGTGTGTCACTGGCCTTAAAAGTATTATCTGGGGCTGGCCGAGTGGCGCGGTGGTTGAGCGCTGGCTTAGGAGGCCGGTGGCCCCGGTTCGGGTCCTGCATGTGGGGGCCAGTGACACTGCCCTCAAAAAAAAAAGTATTATCTGGATTAACACCTTAACTTAGATGCTGCCACTATAGGTGATAACATCTGCTTCATAAACATTATGTTTTCTTATTTTTTCCAGCTTTATTGAAATATAATTGACATAACATTGTATAAGTTTAAGGTGTTCAATGTGACGACTTTAAATACATATATTTATGCAAAAATGATGACCACAACATTAGTTAATGCATCCATCGCCTCACATAGTTACCTTTCTTGTGGTGAGAACATTTATGATCTATTCTCCTAGTAGCAACATTAAGTATACAATGTAGTATTGTTAATTAATTATAATCAAGGAATCCAAAAAAGCCGAAATTATAGAAAGAGAGAGAACATTGTGTTTTCTTGAATGCATTGTTATAAAAGAGTAATGAACTCGTTTCAGCTCAGTAAGGTGACAAATCTGTTTATAAGATCTCCTTGATAATCCCTCAGATGTTCAATTTATCCCTCACTTCTCCATCTCATCGCCTTTGCACAGAAACTGACTGCATGTTGAAAGAAGCCAACCTCAGCCTCTTTGCTCTGATGTTGTGGAGTCTGAGAAGGTGGGGCAATGGTCCCCTTAGTGGTCCTGGGCAGTAATGGGAAGTCAGAAGTTTGTTGTGTCCGCTTCTTTCAGTACCTGCCTGCTTTTTCTCTCCACCTTGTTCTCAACTAAGGTGTTAATTAACTATGTTTAAGGTGTTATTATAGTGTTAAGATCCTGATATTTTATCCAGGTACACTCAAAGACACAAAAGGACAGTGTAGCTCTCCATAACATGTCTGCAGCATCTGTTTCCAGCCTTATTTCCCTCCCTTGCATCTGTCAGGCAGATTTGCTTTATCCAAACACCTTCTCTACCTTTCTGCCTGTGCTTTTGCTCATGCTATTGTATCATTCTCTTTGCCTGGAATTCTCTCCCCTTAAACCTCATTTCTGTGTGCCCAAGACTTTGCTCATTCTTCAACACCAGCTCAGCTACACAAAACCTTCCCTAATCCCCTGATTCTTTTTTGCACACACAAAATTAGTTTTCCCTTTTCTGTACTCTCATAGAGCTATGTTTGTATTCTATTACATTACTTGGTCTACTATTCCTTAAATTGTAATTAGCTGAATTCATATTCTTCTTCTCCACTAGACTGTAAGTGCCTTGAAGTCAGGAGCTGACTCTTTTTCATCATTCTGTCCCACTTAGGAACCTGCATAGTGTCTTGTGTGTGATGTAGGCAGTCAATACATATTTGCTGAAATAAAAACTCCCCCAAACGATCTTTTAAAATGGGATATCAAAATATTCTAGGTGAAAAGGGTAGATCAATTTTAGCAGATTTCAGAGAATAAACTAGGCTGGCATTGACTGTATAGAGTGCAGGGTATTGGGATGGAGATGCCAACGAGGAGTTGCATTACCTTATGAATGAATTTCCCTTGAGTTTGGGTAAAGGGTTTATCCACTACTTCATATATATTGTTCCAGCTGAACAGGAAATCTAAGTTCCCTCTGAACTCCAGTGTAGTGCTCTGCATGACTGATGGGAGTGACTGCTGAAGTGAGGGGAAGAACTGGGAAATTTCTCATGGGGGTGGGTAAGAAGGAAGGCTGATAAACGTTAAACCCAGGAATAAAAGACCTATAGAATGAGTGTGTGGGAGATCTCCCAAGAAACTATCATATAAGCTATCTGAAAGAAACAATGGTACAAAGGTCTAGCTCATTTACATTTCAATACAGAAGAGAAACAACTACCAAAATAACTTTTTTGCTATATCTTAAACCTTTCTGCAACCTGTGGCTTTTGCGAACTCCCACATATTTATTTTCGTGTAGTAACAGGCAGTAAAATCCTTCAAACAGGGTACATATATATTTGTGTTAGTGAAGGGAGCAAACTAGGTCTGATTCTGGGTTAAATCTTTGGGCTGGGAGGTAGGAAACACCTTTGGGAAACAGAGTAGGGTGGGCAGTTGGAAAGAAATGAGAAAGTCAAATTCGTGCTATCTTTTGGAAGAAAGTAAAGAGCACAGAGTAGAGAAGAAGACCTGGAAATTGAACAGGAAGGCCTGTGTTCCCTAGTGCTTAGGCTTTGGAATGGTGGTGCTAAGACTCAGTCTTACACATCAGAAACTGCCCAAAAGTCTTTTGGGAGTGGAGAGATTTACACAAGTAGGTTGCCAAGATTGCCCTAATGATATTTTCAGGGAGGATAGATTTTTCCACAGATGTAAAGCCATTTAGTCAAATCCACTAACCCACACCAACAAGCAAAGGGCAAAGAAAGAGCTGGAGTCTTCCACAAATCAACCAACCAGCTAACCAACCAAGAATACTTATCAAGATAACCCCTATTGTTTTCAACCAACAGTTAATAAGCCAGTGAAATACTGCACTGTGTTTTCAAAGAAAACTGCAGACAAGGAAAATACCAGGGCTTTCAAGTGCTTTCCAGGCAATTTGAGATGCTTTATTTGCATCATGAAGACAGTTTTTTTTTTCCCCTGGAGTATTTCTTGTTCAGAAAACACATAAGGACCCTGCTCTTTGGGGCTGCATCTTGACATGGAAAGATTTTAATGTCACTGCTTTGCCTTTGGGTTGGGATTTTGCCTCTTTAGCCAACTTTTTGTTGTTAGTTGTGCCTGGCTGTTATATCTCTCCTGATGCAATTGTCCAAACCCCACCCCTAGCTCCCTCACTTCAATCTACATTTTCTCCACAAAATGCACTTACTATAGTATATTTTCTAAATTTTTCCATTCTTATCCTGAGTTTTCAATTTGCTAAATCAATCAGTAGACATTTCTTAAGTGGTTGTTATGTGTAAGGCATTGTGCCTATTACAGTGGGAGAAAGAACATGGCATAAAAACTTTCCTCAAGGGGCTTGCTGTCTAATTGAGGATTTTCAGGCAAAGAAGTGCTTCTCATATTTGGCCTTTCCTTTCTTTTCCTTTTACCCTTCTTGGATAGCCCCCATTCACATCACAATGGCCTCATAAATCATCCCCAAGCTTGTGATTACCCCCAATCAAATCAATTCCAGTTCATCTTACAAAACAAAGTTAACAAAGTTAACTCCCACCATCTTATCCTCCTTCTCCCAAAAATACTTCCCAAGGATGCCATATTTCTAAAGAACAAGGTTCAATCTCATTAGCTTGGCTCACAATTTCCCTCCTTCTGACCTTTTTTTTTTAAAAGATTTTATTGGGGAATTAGGGAAGGAAAACAGCCAAGTTGCTGTCCTTCAGTCTTAGTTGTGGTGGGCGCAGCTAGCTCAGCTCCAAGTCCAGTCGCCATCTGGCTGCCTGTCAGCAGCTCAGGGCAGCGCACCTCAAGGTGCCATGTTCAATCTCAGTTGTGGGTGGGTGTAGCCCACCATCCCATGCAGGTTTGAACTGGCAACCTTGTTGTTAGGAGCATGTGTTCTCACCAGCTGAGCCATCCTGCCACCTGTTTGCAGCTCAGCTAGGACGATTCCCATGTGGGAATCGAACCGGTGACCCTGTTGCTCAGAGCTCATGCTCTTAACCAACTGAGCCACTTTTGACCTTTTAAATCTAACTCCTATCCATCTTTAAGACTCAGTTCGGGCCGGCTGAGTGGCATGGTGGTTAAGCGCTGACTTGGGAAGCCAGTGGCCCCGGTTCGGGTCCCACATATGAGGGCCAGTGACATTGACCTCAAAAAAAAAAAAAAGACTCAGTTCAAGTGCCATTTCATTCAGGTATCGTTTCTCCACTTCCCCACCAAGAGTGATCTTTCCCTTCAATTTCTGTAGATTATAGTCTACATTACTCACTGGTATTTAGTTTATGCTATGTTTAGTTTTTTTTGTTTTATATTTACGTAGCTTTTCCCCATCCAGATTTGCAAATTCATTGAGGGCAGGGCCTGAGCATAATGTATCGCATGCAAGAAATGTTTAATACATGTTTGATGATGAAGATGGTGCTGATTTTTCCAGGTTTCAGGGTATAGGATGGATTATGAGGGGCCAGCAAAGGAAAGATTCTGGAGCTAGGGGAATGACTTAATGAGGGTTTTATCATAATAGTCCAAAAGGACCATAAGGGCTTCAACTTATTGGTCCCTTGGCTCAGAGCCTCACTGTATTACCAGAAGAGCTGTAGTGAAATTGAAAAGAAAAGGAGGGCAGGACTTCGGGACTGCTGTGGATTTATGTGAAGGATGAGGGAGAAGTAGAAGTCACAGGTAACTGCAATAATGATAGTAGCATTAACAAGAAAGAGGAAATCAGGTGTGGAATCCAGATTTATAGGGAAGATGATGAGTTTGTTTTTAGGCATACTGAGTTTAGGGTAACTCAAGTAACCACATGGACATGCCTAGCAATAGTGACATAATTCCCCCCCCCCCGCCATTCAATTCAATGCTACAAATATTTACTGAACATCTACCATATGCCACTCCCTATGCTGGTGATATAGTCAAAATAAGACACAACCCCAGGCCTCCAGAACTCATATTTCAGCAGGAAAGACAGACTAATAAATTCCTATGATAGGAGGCACTAAATGGTATAATTGAATTATATATAAAGTGTTATAGGAATGTAAATAAGGGAAAATTTTGTCCAACCAGGTGATAAAATGTTACAGAAGTGATGATCTTTGAGTAGGGCCTGGAAATAGAAGTTTGCTCAATAAACAAATAGATAAATGACTTTCCAAGTGCTTAAAAGATATGAGTTGATTGCCCCTTCCTTTCCCTTTGCACTTAACTAGCTGAAAGATACCCTGCTCTCATTTCAGCCTTTCTGGAGGCTTTTAGCCTGGGAGCTGAAGAATACCATCTAGTGTTGGTAGTAGTACAGATGGGAAGAGAGAGAAATAAGTACATGGAAAAATAATGAAGAATGGTGCCTTTTTTTTTGAACCCCACCCTGACTTTGCAGTAGAGATATTTTCATATAGCTAGCCAGTATCCCAAAATAGGAAAGGTATTCCAATACTGGACAACCCAAGGTGAGAAATATCTACTAAGACATGATGACAACTATGTGAAAATCTATCTATACATGCACATATTTAATGTGAAGATATAGCTGCACATTAATATATTTTAAAATTAGAAGGGAACAAGGAAAATTGAAAACATTTTTGTTAGGATACTAGAAATATGTTGTTATGTTATCTTAATATTATTGTGCCTGTGAAGAGGGATCCTCTTTCCCTGACATACTTAAATCTCCTTACCCTTTCCAAAAGAACAGTAGGAGGACAGGTTGCTGGAGTAAAGGGAATTGCACAGTGGCAATAACATGCCCCCATCTCATCTGCCCTTCTGCCCAGCCTTCCATTAACCATCATGATCTACCAGAGGCCGCAGAGCTTCCTATCTGTGGTTCTTCAGTGCCCTTGCATCATTAATATCATTATCTCCACCCTTCTTCTAGGAGCGGATCTTATGAGGGAGGTATGGAAGAAGTTATGCATGCTTAGCTGTCAGTCCGAACCTTTGAGAGCCAGCAGGGAACAAAGGCAGCAATCACTGTGTAATATTCTGGAATTTCTTGGCAGGTGAATACTGCTATGCATGAGGCAAAACTCATGGAAGAATGTGACGAGTTGGTAGAGATCATCCAGCAGAGGAAGCAAATGATTGCTGTCAAAATCAAAGAGACAAAGGTAAAGCACAGCACTCCAGTGAGGTGAAGGCAGAGTTAACTTTACAAATGTCCAAGTTTCACCTGATGATTCCAGTTTGAACCTGAATCATGAAAGCAAGAAGAAATGAATTTATATGGAGGGAGGCAAAGAAGCAGCAATGTTTGGCCTAGTGCTATGAATCCAATTTAAATAATGACAGTTCTGGTGTTAGAAACGTTCTTGACCTTGTTGCTGGTTACATGGGTGTATGTACATGCAAAACATCATTGAGTTGTACACTTCACATTTGAATGCTTTACTGAATGTATGTTATAAGTCAATACAACAAGACAAAAAGGAATAGTAGAAATGTGGGCCAGAATTATGGAAGAACCATGAATGCCAGGATAAGGACTTTGGGTTTAATCTGAAAGACATTGGTAAACCATTCTCATTTCTTAGGAAGGGAGAAAACCGACTGATATGGCAGAAGTGCACAGGGTACATCAGAATGGGACGATATTGAATTCAGGGCAGTAAGTTAGGAGGCTTATGGAATGATTCTTGGTATTAGTGCTGAAGATATAAACCAGGGACATGACAGCATAAATAGAAGGAAAGAACATAACAGGCATTGCTAGAAAGGAAATGGTGGGAATCACTGACCGATTAAACAGAAAAGATGAAGGAGAGAGGACTTCCAGGCTTTTAGCCTGGGAACTGAAGAATCCTGGTCAAGGTCAGGTGAGAGCCTCCATGCATCTACATGGTTTTAGGCTTATTGGTCTGCTGGCAGTATAGTGATTATAAGCTCATGCTGTGTGTACAGTGTGAGACGTTATGAGAGCCTGAGGTGATGAACAATACTTTGTGTCATGCTGGGTGGTTCCAGCTAACATAGGATTTGAAGTTTTCAAGAACACAGATCTGTGAACACACAGGTATTTGTAAAGATATTATATACATAGAAATGTAGATACTCATAAAGAAAAGAAGGTGTTTTTATTAAATATATATATGAAAATATATTGACCATAAAATGTAAGCACTGGTGATCTCTGGGTGGTATGGTTTCTTTTTATACTTTTTATTTTCTATATGAGCATGCATTACTTTTACAATCAGAAAATTAATGTTATCAATAAAAAGAGGAGGTAGATAACCTAGAGTACATGACTGAGTGTGCTGCAGTGTAAGTGGCCTGTAGGTGAGAGGAGGGGTTGGCAAGACAGACATAAAGGATAGAGTGAGGGGCCATTGGATATTAATATTCATATTCATAGGCCTTATTTTTAGAATCTCTGCAGCAGATCCCCTTTATGTTGTTTTATTGTTTTTAATTATCACTGGATGTTTTCCCCTATTTTTCTGTTGCTAATTCTTTTAAGGTTATGAAACTGAGAAAGTTGGCACAGCAGGTTGCTAATTGCCGCCAGTGTCTTGAAAGGTCAACAGTCCTCATTAACCAAGCTGAGCATATCCTGAAGGAAAATGACCAAGCAAGGTTTCTCCAGTCTGCAAAAAATATTGCTGAGAGGTGAGTTCCTTACAGTCTTTTGACATGTCTGGTCTTATAAAAAGGGTCCAGCTTAAAGTCATTTAATTCTGTTCAGGCACATGTAGCAGCTACCACCTAAACATTTTACTAAGCTTCAGCGTTACATTGCCCTGTGGATTCCTGGCACCCTTCTCTGTCTCTGCAGACTATCAGTTCTTCATTTGCAAAGAATCTGAGGTCTAATATTGAAACATAGTTCAGTATAGTCACCAAGGCTTCAAGGGCTACAAAGGGCTCATGAGGCCATATTTGACCTTCCTTATATCCCCGTCTCGTGCACCGAAGATTTGGGCTCCAGGTTCACAGTATTCCTTTTTATTGCTTCTGCATTTTTGTTTCATCATTTTTGGTGACGTTAGCAGCATCCACATGGCTGACCCATCTAGTAATACTCTAGCCATCTAGTCTCCTGGCTCCTTGCCATCTTCTCCTCCAGTGACCCTCACATCCGCCCCACTTCATCCACCCACTTCCATGGTCCACACGTTGAACCTCACCATCACTCATAATTACACTTAAATCATAAATTAAAACATCCCACTTTCTGACTACAACCTCTGTAATTATAGCTGTTTTTCTTCCAGTACATCTATTCTTCCACCTCATTGGTACCTCTTAAGTCCTAACTACTGCCTACCAGCTACCTACTGCCTTCACTTCTTTCTTTGGTCTATTTAGGGTCTGTGATTTTTCACTTCAGCTACTCCCTTTTCAAAATCCCCAGGTCCCTCGCCCCACAGTCCTTTTATACCCACCTGGTAAAACCCCAAACCTGAATCAGCTCAACTATTTCCACCTTTTTCATGCCCCTATCTGAGTTGCAGAACCCCGCTGCAGAAAATCACATAACCAAAGAAGTTGGTACTACTACACCACAAATTTATGGCGTCTAATCTCACCTGGCCCTTTGGTAATGACCTGAAATCCTTCTGTGTTACGTTGGTCGGCTTTCTTTATCCCTTGTTTCAATAATGGCTATTTCAAATTTTCTGTGCTAAACTCAAAATTCTAACCCTGACACCTTCCTGCTCATGCTCAGCAAATTACTTACTATTTTACAGACAGAGTGGTAAGTACGAAATGATAAATTCCTTAACTTCTCATCCCAAACTTCTGGGTATACCTACATCCACATTCATTGCTTACACCTTCCTTCTGGTTAAAATGGAAGAGATTTCCCTTCATTTGTGCTTTGGTCACATGCCTTCTTTTTTCTTTCTTTCTTTTTTTTGAGGGCAGTGTCACTGGCCCTCACATGTGGGACCCGAACCAGGGCTGCTGGCTTCCCAAACCAGCGCCCAACCACGGCGTCACTCGGCCGGCCCACATGCCTTCTTTTTTCCATAGCTTCAATTTCTTTCCTACTCTAGGTGACCTCACATCTACTTTTTTCCCCCAAATGTTACAATTGACATTCAATATTATTTTATATTAATTTCAGGTGTACAGCATAGCGGTTAGACATTTATATAATTTATGCAGTGATCACCCCGATTAGTCCAGTACACCAGGCACTATACATACTTGTTGTAACATTATTGACCATATTCTCTGTGCTTTAGTTTACATCCCCATATCTTTTTTGTAACTACGAATTTGTACTTCTTAATCCCCTCACCTTTTTCACCCAGATCCCCAACCCCCTCCCCTCTGACAACCGTCAACTTGTTCTCTGTATCTAAGAGTCCATTTCTGTTTTTGTTGTTGTTGTTTATTTTGTTCTTTAAGTTCCACATATAAGTGAGATCATAAGGTATTTGTCTCTATATCTAACTTATTTCACTTAATGTTGTTGCACATAGTATTTCATTCTTTTTTTATTTCTGGCCGAGTAACGTTCCATTGTGTATGTCTACCACAACTTCTTTATCCAGTCATCTATTGATTGGTACTTGGATTGCTTCCATATCATGGCTATTGTAAATAGTGTTGCAGTAAGGGTGCATATATCGTTTTGAATTAGTGTTTTGGATTTCTTCAGGTAAATACCCAGAAGTGGCTAGGTCATAAGGTAATTCTGTTTTATTTTTTGAGGAACCTCCAAATCATTTTCCACAGTGGCTCCACCAATTGGCAATCCCACCAACAGTGTACAGTTGTTCCCTTTTCTCCATATCCTCAACAACACTTGTTGTTTGTTGATTTATTGATGATGGCCTTTCTGACAGATATGAGGTAATATCTTATGCTCATTTTAATTTGTATTTCTCTGATGATTAGTGATATTGATCATCTTTTCATATATCTATTGGCCATGTGTATGTCCTCTTTGGAGAAATGTCTCTTCAGGTCTTCTGCTCATGTTTTAATTGGACTGTTAATTGTTTTGTTTTGTTCGATGCTGAGTTGTATGAATTTTTAAATAAATTTTGCATATTAACCCCTTATGGAATGTATCATTGGAGAATATCTTCTCCCATTCAGTAGGATGTCTTTTGGTTTTGTTGATGGTTTGCTTTGCTGTGCAAAAACTTTTTAGTTTGATGTAGTCCCATTTGATTTTTTTTTTCTTTTGTTTCCCTTGCCTTAGGAGATATATCAGTAAAAATATTACTAAGGGTAATGTCTGAGAGTTTACTGCATATGTTTTCTTCTGGGAGTTATGTAGATTCCACATATAAGTGAAATCACATTGCATCTGTCTTTCTCTCTGACATACTCTACTCAGTACAATACCCTCCAGGTCCGTCCATGCCACTGCAAATGACAAGAACCCATTGCTTTCTATAGCCGATCAATATTCCATTGTATATATGTACCACCTACTCCGTATCCATTCATCCATCAATGGACAACCAGGCTTCCCCCATATCTTGGCCATTGTAAACAATGCTGTAATGAATATATGGATGCACATGTCCCATTGAACTAGCGTTTTGTGTTTCTTCTGAAACCCTGGCTGGGAAAAGGCTGGAGATCTCTTGCTCTTCAGGGCAGGACATCGGCAGCTGAGCTATCCCTCCGATTTTTTTTTTTAAAACAGTGCAATAGTTATACTTTTTACCCCTCAAAGTGACAACCCCTCTCCCCCAATCTGTCCCCCCACTCCCATATCATAATATCTATTACAACTCCCCTGACCCCACTCCCACACTGTTCTCCTCATCCTGTGACTATATGTATACATTCAATCACAGTTAACATTCAATATTATACAGCATCAGCTTCAGGTGTACAGTGCAGTGATCAAGCCTCTACCCCATCCCCGAAGCGTTCTCCCCAACAAGACACACGACCATCTGACACCCCACAAAGCATTCACAACATTATCAATTACATTCCCAGAACTGACCCCATATCCCTGTGGCAACATTGTAGTCACCCACCTACGCTGTTCAAAACCTTCCCCCTCTCCCTCATCCCCACTCCCTCCCAGCCAGCCTCCATCAGTTTTTCCTTTATATCTACTTGATATGACTTCAATCTTCTTAAATTTACTGACACTTATTTTGTGGCCTAACATGTGGTCTTTCTTGAAAAATGTTCCATGCACACTTGAAAAGAATGTATATTCTGTTCTTTTGCGGTGAAATGCTCTAAAAATATCGTTGAAATCCAGCTGGTCTAAAGTGTCATTTAAGGCCACTTTTTCCATGTTGATGTTCTGTCTAGAGGATCTGTCCATTGGTGACAGTGGGGTGTTGAAGTCCCCTACTACGATAGTGTTACTGTTGATCTCTGTCTTTATGTCTGTCAAAATCTGTTTTATGTAATTAGGAGCTCCTGTGTTGGGTGCATAGATGTTTATTAGGGTTATAATGCCCTTCTTTGTCTTTTATTGTAGTCTTTATTTTAAAGTCTCTTTTGTCCAAAACAAGAACTTCTACTCTAGCTTTTTTTCTCATTTCCATTTGCATGAAATACAGTATTCCATGTGTAAACAGCATATACATGGGTCCTATTTTCTTATCCACTCAGGCACTCTCTGTCTTTTGATTCGAGTATTTAGCCCATTCACATTTAAAATAATTATTGATAGGTGCATATGTATTGCCTTTTGTTATTTGTATTCCTGGTCGTCCTAAGTTAGCTTGTATACCCCTTTCTTCTCTTTAAAAAAGCCCTTTTAGGGCCGGCCGAGTGGCGCATTGGTTAAGCGCTGGTTTTGGGATGCCAGCGGCCCTGGTTCGGATCCCACATGAGGGCCAGTGACACTGCCCTCTACAGCTAACAACAGCTCCACCTGGAGCTGGGCTGTGCGAGCCCCGGTGATGGTGTGGGCTGCAGCCCCTGCTGCAGTGGGCTGCCATAGGCTACAGTGAGTGGCCCGCAGCCAGCGTGAGCGGCTGGCAGCCAAGCGTGAGCTGCCAATAGCCGCGATGAGCGACATCCAGAGGCCAGCGACCGATCTGCCTCATCCGGGAAGAGCGCAATGACGATACCAACAGTGAAGCAACATCCTCCGCAACTAAACTGAAGAACAAGAAGACGGCAACTTGTCTGTTCCCCTTCCCCGATTCCCCAACGCTGTTCCCCTCCGCCAATTCCCCAATAAAATCTTTAAAAAAAAAAAAAAGCCCTTTTAACATTTCTTGTAGTGCTGGCTTGGTGGGAATGACTTCCTTAAGCTTATTCTTTTCTGAGGAGCTCTTTATTTCTCCTTTAATTTTAAGTGATAGCTGTGATGCATAGAGCAATCTTGGTTGTAGACCTTTATTTTGCATCAATTTGAATATCTCCTGCCACTCCCTTCTGGCCTGCAGAGTTTCTGTAGACAAGTCAGGTGGTAGTCTAATAGGAGTTCCTTTGTGTGTAACCTGCTGTCTTTCTCTTGCTGCTTTTAGGAGTCTGTCTCTGTCTTTAACCTTTGCCATTTTAACTATGATGTGTCTTGCTGTGGACCTGCTTGGGTTCAGCTTGTTTGGAAGTCTCTGCAATGCCTGGGCTTGTATGTCAATTTCGTTCACCAGGGTAGGGAAGTTTTCAGTCATTATTATTTCAAATACATTCTCGACCTCTTGCTTCTTCTCTTCTCCTTCTGGTATTCCTATGATGCAAATTTGTTGTGCCCAATCTTGTCCCATAGGGCTCTTAAACTATTTTCATTGTTTTGTATTCTTTTGTCTTTTTGTTGTTCCAACTGGGTGATTTCTGACATTTTGTCTTCCAAATCGCTGATCCGCTCCTCTGCTTCATCTACTCTACTGGTGATTCCTTTGAGCGTGTTGTTCATTTCAGTTATTGTATTCTTTAGTTCTAACTGGATGTTTTTTATGATTTCTCTATCCTTCCTTATGTCCTCACTAAGTTTGTTAAACATTCTTATCATCAGTGTTCTAAACTCTGTCTTTGAAAGGTTGGATCCCTCTGTTTCATTTAGTTCCATTTCTAGAGGTTTCTTCGGATCTTTTGCTTGTGAAATGTTTCTTTGTTTCCCCATTCTGGCTGTCGCTCTGGAATTGCTTTGCTATATTAGATAGATCACCAGGAAAGCCCCAAATATGTCACACAGGTGCACAGTTCACAGCCCAACAATCCCAGGAAAACTCCATTCTCAGCCTGTCCCAATCAGCCTGTCGCAGATCAGGCCGAGCAGCCCCACAACCAATCACCAACCTGGTAAATCTGCACTCGCAGTATGGAGAGCGGGGACCCAAAGCGGCTCGCACACTCCCACGTCTCAGTGAGCAGCCTGTTGTAGACGGAGTGCACCTACCTGGCGTCTCCCTCACAGCGCAGGACAAGCAGGGCAGAGGGCAGGGATCCAAGGCCGTATGTGCACGCGCACACACACACACTTTTGCGCCAATTCCACCAGACCAATGCAGTCCCGGTCCTGACCCTCTGTGTGAGGGCCCAGGCCCAAACCTGACAAAATGGCGCCCTCCTGTACACTACTCCTGTGCAAGCTCCACACCATGGGAACAATGATCCCCAAACCTACAGCTCATGCACCAAAGGTGCTCAGTTCAGTCTGTCCCCGCAGGCTCCTGGGCCTGGCTCACAGAGCTACTCCTTCCACCAGGAACCGGATGAGTGCTCACCTGATGAGCGAACCCGTGCGCCGGTCGCACTGATTCCCTAGCCACTCTCAGTGTCACCGAGCTGGGCAAAAAGAGTCCTCACTAATTTACTGCTCGCTATCTTGGAACTCCTCTTCCCGGCAAAGCAACTCTGAGCTGGTGATCTTGGTGTGGGGCTGGAAGGTCTCTCCCCCAACCGGAGAAGCCTCCCCTTGGCTGAGGTGCCCCCCATGGGGTTCACCCTCTCTCGTCTCCACCTCTCCTACTAGACTTGAAGTGGCCTCCTCTTGAAGTTCTTCGTTTAGAGGTTCTGTTCATCGAGTGTTCTGGGGACTTCCGGGGTTGAATGTTTTATAAATTATTTGTAATTTTGGTGTGATCCTGGGAGGCAGTTGACACAGCATCTATCTATTCTGCCATCTTACCGGAAGTCCGAGACCCCCTCCCGATTTTTAATGGTCATATGTGGGTGTGGGACCAGTCCTTTCTGCATTTCTGCCCCTCCTACCAGTCTTGAGGTGGCTTCTTCTGTATATCCGTAGTTGTAGGGCTTTGGTTCAGCAACACTTCAGAAGATTCTCAATAACGGTTGTTCTGTGGTTTAGTTGATGTGGTCCTGAGAGGAGGTGAGCATAGTGTTGACTTACTCTGCCATCATGAGTGGAAATCCTACAACCCATTTCTGAATATTAATTTTGTATCCAGCTACTTTACTGAATATCTTTATCGGTTCTAATAGATTTTTTGGTAGAATCTTTTGGGTTCTCTCTCTATTGTATCATGTCATCACCAACTAATGACAATTTTACTTCTTCCTCACGATTTGGATGACCTTTATTTCTTTTTATTGTCTGATCACCTGGGCTAGGACTTCCAGTACTACGTTGAATAAAAGTGGTGAAAGTGGGCATTCTTGTATTGTTGCTGATCTAAGGAGAATGCTTTTAGTTTTTCCCCACTGATTATGATATTTGCTGTGGGTTTGTGGTATATGGCCTGTATTAGGTTGAGGTATGTTCACTCTTCCATCTTGCTGAGAGTTTTTATCATAAATGGATGCTCGATTTTGTCAAACACTTCTTCGGCATCTATTGATATGACCATATGATTTTTATTTTTCATTTTGATGGAGCGATCCCTTTATCATTATGTAATGGCTGTCTTGGTCTCTTATCATAGCCTTTATTTTAAAGTCTATTTTGTTACCCCAGAATTTTTTTTCATTTCCATTCCCCTGAAATATCTTTTTCCATCCCTTTACTTTCAGTCTGTGTGTGTCTTTCCATCTGAAGTGGTTCTCTTGTAAACAGTGTATGTATGGGTCTTGTTTTCTTATCATTTCAGCTACCCTGTGTCTTTTTTTTTTCAGCCGAGCCATCCTGCCACCTGTTGGCAGCTTACCGGCAGCTCAGTTTGGGCTGGGCATTGAACTGCTGTTGCTCAGAGCTCAGCTTGCACTCTTGAGCGAGCTTTTAACTAACTGAGCCACTCGGCCAGCCCTACCCTTTGTCTTTTGATTGGAGCATTTAATGCATTTACATTAAAGTGATTATTTATAGGTACATAGTTATTACCATTTTATTATTCATCTGTAAGCTCTTTTTTTTTCTTTCTGCTGCTGCTTCTTAAAGAAACCCCTTTAATACTTATCTGGCAGGGGAGATACCATGATCACGAAGAAGTCCCTTTAATATTTCTTGGAATACTGGTTTGGTGGTGATGAACTCCTTTAGATTTTTCTTGTCTGGGAAGTGATTTATCTCTCCTTCAATTTTGAATGATAGCTTTGCTCAGTAAAGTAGTCTTGGTTGTAGGTTCCTGCTTTTTTTTTCCCCCATCACTTTGAATCAATAATTCCAATCCCTTTTTTTTTCCCCTGCAAATTTCTGTTGAGAAATCAGCTGACAATCTTATGGGAGCTCCCCTGTAAGTAATAGTTGCCTTTCTCTTGCTGCATTTAGGGTTCTCTCTTTGTCTTTAACCTTCACCATTTTAATTATAATGTGTCTTGGTGTGGGCCTGTTTGGGTTTATTTTGTTTGGGACTCCCTGTGCTTCCTAGGCTTGTTTGTCTATTTCCTTTGCTAGGTTAAGAAAGTTTTCCATCATAATTTCTTCAAATAGGTTCTCAATCCCTTGTTTTCTCTCTTCTCCTTATGATACCCCTATAATGTGAATGTTGTTATGCTTGATGTTGTCCCAGAGGTCTCTTAACATATCCTCATTTTTAAAATTCTTTTCCCTTTTTGCTGTTCCAATTGGGTGTTTTTTTGTTACTTTGTCTTCTGAATTGCTGATTCAGTTCTCTGCTTCATCTAGCCTGCTGGTGATTTCTTCTAATGCATTCTTCATGTCAGTTATTGTATTCTTCACTTCTGACTGTTCGTTTTTTTATGGTTTCTATGTTCTTTTTTATGCTTGCAATTTCTTTGTTGAAGTTATCACTAAGTTCGTTGAGCATCCTGATAACTGTGATTTTGAACTCTATTATCTTGTAGGTTGCTTCCCTCTATTTTGTTTCATTCTTTTTCCAGTGTTCTTTCCTGTTCTTTCTTTTGGGATGTATTTCCTTGTTTCCCCTTTTTGGCTACCTCTCTGTGTTTGTTCCTACGTAGATCTGCGACATCTCCCAGTCTTGGCCAGCGTGGTCTTATGTAGTAGGTGCCTTGTGGGGCTCTGGCCCAGTCTTTCTGGTCACCTGCTCTGGGTGCTCCAGGAGTGACACTTATGTGGGTTGTCTATGCCCTCCTGTTATAGTTGAGCCTTGGTTGTGCTTGGTATGCCAGTAGGTTGGATTGACTCTCATGCTGACTGGTTGTGGGGTTTGTCCATCTCCACAGCTTGCAGGCTTCTGTGTGTGGGGGGAGGGGGTTGTGGCTTATTCCATGGAGTGGGATTCACCCCAGTGGGCTCCGGTGCCTGCTGAGACCGCCCATTGGGTGTGCTGCTTCTGGGGCTAATTGGGTGGTACTCTGCTGTGATCTGAAGCCTACCTCCAGGTATGTTGGTTCTGGGGCCTCTTAGGAGGGGCTCTGGTGCAGGCCAAAGTCAACCACTGTCTGTGTGTGGGGACTACCTGGTAGAAGCTACAAATTGATCCATGGTTGGTCGCTGCCTGTGTTGGACCTGGAGGCGTGTGGGAGAGGCCACACTGTGGACCAAGGATGGCTGCCACCAGTACCAGGCCTGAGGTATATCCACAAGAAGCCCAGGACATCCTGAGGCTTCTGCTGACTGCCAGCTCCTGTAAGGCTCAGCTGCTGATAGAGCTTGCTGTGATATGTGAGTTTAATGAGGCAGGGTTTCAGGGAATCACCAGGTTGGGACGAGTGTTTACCAGGTTAATGTAGATTCTTGTTGGTGCCAGTGCTGAGCCTAGAGCTACTCAACAAAAGTCTCAGAGCACACCCAGGCCAACTGCCACCCACTTGGGGCCTGTGTATCCCTAAGAGTTGTCCATGAAAGAGTGTAATGTGGGCAAGGCTGGCTGCTGGCTGACAAAGTCTCACATCCACTTTTAAACTCATTCATGTCTCTCCAATTTAAAGAAAATAATACCCACAACTTTCCTCTACTTCATGCTTCTCTAGCTATTGTCCTATTCTCGCTTTCTCTTCACAGCAAACTTTTTGAAAGACTTTCCATTTCCTTACCTCTAATTTACAATTCTTAAACATTTAAAAATATTAATATTAAAATAATACTAGTATATCAAAAGGTCAAATATTACTAATAGTTATATTGTAAGAAATAAGAATCTCCTCACCTCAATTTTTGCTCTCCAACAACAATAATATAGAGCATTTATTTGTGCTGGGCGTTATTCTAAGCCTGTATTTTTTTATTTTTTTTATTTTTTTTTTGAGGGCAGTGTCACTGACCCTCATATGTGGGACCCAAACCGGGGCCCCTGGCTTCTCATGCAGAGCTTAACCACCACGCCACTCGGCTGGCCCATTCTAAGCCTTTATAAATATCAACTCAAACCTTACAAAAATCTTATGTGATAGACACTATTATTATCCCTATTTTACAAATGAGAGAATGAGGCTCAGAGAGTATGCATGACTTTCCTAAGGTCACTGAAGTAGTAAGGGGAAGAAGCAGGATTCAAACCTAAGATATGAATGCCACAGTGTGTACTTTTTCAACAGACAACCAATTTCAGCTCTATTAGGTGTTTCTTTTGGCATAATCTTTATGTTTCTAAATAACATCCATATATTTCTATTTTTGCTTCCCCCCTCCCCAGTTTCAGACATCAACAACTGACTTCTGCAAATTTGAAAATTTTCGGCCTTCATTTTTTCAGATGGTTTTTATGTCCCCTCTTTCCTCTCTTATGTGGACTCCAATTATGTGTATATTAGGCTGCTTTAAGTTGTCCTCAGCTCACTAATGGTCTGTTCATTTATTTTTCGTCTTTATTCCTCTGCATGTTTCATGTTGATGTTTTCTAATGATATGTTTTCAAATTCACTAAAATTCTGTAATGGCTAATCTGTAGTTAACCTCTCCAGTGTATTTTTGATTTCAGATATTGTAGTTTTCATCTCTAGAAGTTCAATCGGGGTCTTTTTATATCTTCCATATCTCTGATTAACACATATAGCCTTTTTTCTAGCTTTCTGAACATATGGGATACAGTCATAATAACTCTTAATGTCTAATTATAACATCTGTGTCAGTTCTTGGTTAGTTTCGACTGATTGCTTTTTCTCCTCATTAGGGTTTATATTTTCTTGCTTCTTCACATGTCTGGTAATATTTGTTTGGCTGCCAGACATTGTGAATTTTATCTTATTGGGTGCTATTTTTGTGTTCCCATAAATATTCTCAAGTTCTGTTCTGGGACACAGTTACTTGAAAATAGCTTGATCCTTTTAGTTCTTGATTTTAAGATTTATTAGGTGGGATCAGAGTAGTGTTTAGTTTAGGGGAAATTTTTCCCCACTACTGAGGCAAAACCTTTCTACCAAGTGCCCCATGAATCATGAGATTTTTCAATCTGGCTGGTAGGAACATACACTATTCATGGCCCTGTGTGAGTGAGCACCAGGGATTGTTCCCTGTAATCTTTTTGGGTGGCTCTTTCCCTGGCATTAGGCAGTTCCCTCACATGTATATGTGTTGCTCAGTATTTTGTTGAATACTGGGGGGAACCCTCTGTAAGTATCCAGAATTCTCGCTGTTCAACTTTCTCCTCTCTGGTACTCTGTGCTATGAACTCCAGCCAACTTAGTCTCCCTGGACTCTTAGCTCTGTGTTCCTAATTAGGCACTCAACTAGGCTCTGCCTGATATCCCCTCCATGTAGCATTTTACTGCCTTAATTTTATTGGGACAAATTTTCTCATAGTATCCTAAGAAAGAGTACAAGGAAAGTAAATTTTTGAGAAATTTCTGTTTAAAAATATTTAAAATTTAGGGAGGCCAGTTAGCTCAGTTGGTTAGAGCGCAATACTCATAACACCAGGGTTGCTGGTTCGATCCCCACATGGGCTGCTGAGTTGAGCCCTCCACAACTAGAATGAAACAACTACTTGACTTGGAGCTGATGGGTCCTGTAAAAACACACTGTTCCCCAATAAAATAAATAAATAAATAAAATATTTAAAATTTATTTTCACATTTGATAGGTTGAAAATAGAATTCCCTTGTAATTTTGAAGGCATGGCTCCATTGTCTCCTAACTTCCAGTGCTGTGTAGAGAATTCCACTGCTATTTTAATTCTTTTTTTTTTTTGAGGGCAGTGTCACTGGCCCTCATATGTGGGACCTGAACCGGAGCCGCTGGCTTCCCAAACCAGCACTTAACCACCATGCCACTCGGCCGGCCCGAATTCTTTATCTTTTAAATATGACTATTTTAAAATCTGAAGCTCTTAAGGTCTTGTCTTTAATCCAGTTTTTCTGGTATTTTACTGAGATATGCGTTGGTGTGGGTCTTTTATCCTCCATTTTTGACTGGCAGTAAGTGGGTTTTTCCAATCTGAAGACTAGTGACGTTTACTTCTGGGAATTTTCTTGTGTTATTCACTAATAATTTCCTCCCCTTTATTTTCTCCATTCTTTCTTTCTGAGACTCTAATGAGCCTATGGGATAGATGGAATAGATGGCTATCTATATGGTATGGTTTGAGAATCATCTACCTTACCTAAATATCTGTTGGATCCAAGAGTGTCAATCAAGGACCGTCTCTGTGGTGAAATGTCCAGCTGAAAGAAGGCACGAGTCCAACTATGTGCCATAAATGCAGCAACAGCTCTTTATTGATCCGAGGCCAGGGCAGAAGGAGAGAGATCCAAAATGGAAGTGGGGTTTTATACCCTCATACAAACAACAGGTGCATGGTGCCAGCACACATGCGCACAGGGAGGATATTTACAAGTAATTAACAGAACAGGATAACAGGAAATGTGCCCGAATAAGTCGTTTCCTTCTCTTTGCCCTACCCAAGGGGGATGGACAGGCCAGTCTCCAAAGTCTGTAAACATTTCCTAACTGAAAGGCCCTAGCACAGGGGCCCCACACTGTTTTTCTCACTGGTCTCTCTTAATGTCTGAAATTCTTCCCCACTATTATTCATTGTAGTGTACTAATGACCAAGACCTAGTTAAAATGAAATTGTAGCTGGGAGGCTTATTCCTACCCCTTTACAAATGATGCTTATTATATTATCACTAATAGAGATAGCTAATGTGTTTTGCTTAAACGTTAACACATACACACACAAACACACACACTTACTTACATATACCCCAATGCCATTTTTAACTCATCCATAACTGTCCAGCCACTGTTAACATTTAGGAGTATAGTATCTAAATATATATTTGTATATATTTCACAAACATGAGTTTATGCTCTAAATACTGCATTATACCCTACATTTGAACTTAACAATATAGCAGAAACGTTTCCCTATCATTGGGTATTATTATATACCTGATTTACAGTGGCTTCATAGTATTTCATCTTTCAACATATAATACATTAATTAGCTTTGTCACCATTGTTAGACAATTAGGTTATATATGATGTGTTGAGTGCCCTTGTAGTTGTATCTTTACATGCATCTCAATTATTTCCTTAGTAAAAAAAATTATGAAGTAGAACGGTCATGTAAAAAAGTTTAAATTTTAAACTATTTTGATTTTAATACTAAATTGGTCTCCAAAATTTATATCAATTTCAGTCCTACTAAAAATATGCAGGCATTTTTTTTTGAGGGCAGTGTCACTGGCCCTCATATGTGGGACCCGAACCAGGGCCGCTGGCTTCCCAAGCCAGTACTTAACCACCACGCCACTCGGCCGGCCCTGTAGGCATTTTTAATATAGGTATAAAAGATCCTACATTGTCATTATTTATAACCTTAAATGCTATCTCATTTTAATTACATTTATTTTTCATGTAATTGGGATTTTTATTATATTTTTGGCTATTTGTTTTCATGTTTTGTGAATTAACTTTCTGTTTTATGTGTCTACACTCATGTCACCACTTTATTTTCTGCTTATTCTTAAACACCTTAAAATCTGATCTGCCTCCAATTTTGACCGCTTCCAGTCCATCCACTGTAGTGGAAGTACTCTTCTTAGAACATAAGTTTGTGCATATCACTCCTTTGACTAAACTGCATCATCAACTCCTGTTGCTCTTTGGATAAATTGCAAACTTTATAACATTGCTTACAAGGCCCTGTGTTACTTTGCCAATTGTCAAGCCTTTAGGCAAGAGAAAACACACACATCCACATAGTCTTTGCTTAGCTAATTTCTACTCATCATGTAGGTCATTGCTTAAAATGAACTTCCTCTGGGGACGTTTCCCTTAGTGCCCAAGTCTCTGCCAGGTAGCTCTTGTGTATGCTCTACTCCCTTTGTAGCAGCACTTCTATTGCCTATTTAATGTCTTACTCTTCCATGATCTGTGAGGTTGGTGAAGGCAAAAACCACAATTAACATGTTCTCCCAGTATATCTCCACTGTCTAGCATAGTTCCTGGCACATTGGTTCAGCTCAGTAAGTGGTGGATGGAAGGAAGGAAGGAAGGAGATTGGGGAGGCCAAGAAAACATTTCATGAGCCAATTTTCTGCCTTAACTCTTGCCCTAAAGAGGTTGTTGTCTTCTTACTCATCAAATCCTGGAAGATTGGCTATTCAATATGAGACCTTAAGATTGTACTGAGTTAGTCTTTCATTTGTTTATCCTGCCGTTTATTTCTGTAACATTTCTATTATGAGAAACAGCCAAGAGCTGTTGTTAGTAGATGTATAGTAGGGTATACATGCATGAGGGTATATATTTGTTTAACTCCTCATCCCCTTACAACTAGTAAACCATGAAAGTTTCCTCTCTGATCTTCCTACATTCAAAGTCTCTTCCCTCCACTGAAACCTGCATATTGTTGCCAAGTTAATGTGTCATTCCATTCTTTCATTTGCATGCTCAAGGATTTTTACTGGCTCTGATTCTGAAGGTCTGGTGCAGGCCACAAACATGTATGTTTTGGCCAAAGTCCCATAAGAGGATTCTGATGTGTAACTATGGTTAAGATTTAGCCAAGCATGTAAAAATATACCTAAATTTTAAAATATAGGAACTGTCTAAATGGTTAAGGGTATAGAATTTAGAAGCCAATGAATATGGGTTCAGTTATATTTCTTTTTTACCCCCTGGCCATTACTGGTTTTGTGACCTCGGGCAAGTTACTCACCTTTCTATTTGCCAACTTTCTAATTCACAGAATGAAAATAACATTTATTACACAGGGTTATGTGTAAGGAATAAATTATATAATGCATGTAAATTTTATATATTCTGACAATTAAGTTCACGAACTTGCAACCATGCACTTTAGTTGGTGGCACTGTACAAACAGCTCAGTGGGGTTTCATAACCTTGGTATATCAGTGTCTCACGGCTGTGTTCGTGTGAATGTGTGGTGGTGTCTTGGTGAGTGGCATTCATTATTGTTGTTAAGTTTTTTTGTGTGTGTGTGCCATTGCGAGAATATCTGAACTTGAATTAGAACAACGAACAAACATTAAATTTCTTGTTAAATTTGGCAACAGTGGAAGTGAAATCAGGGACATGTTAGTCCAAGTTGATGGGGATAGTGCCATGAATAAAATGGCAGTGTACAAATGGATTAGACAATTTTCTAAGGGGAGAGAATACGTCACTGATGAAGAGAGTTTAGGGCAGCCAGTAATGAGCAGAACTAACGAAAACATCACAAGAATTCATCAAATTGTGCATCAAAATCATTAGCTGACTGTGAGAAACATAACAGACCAAGTAAACATCAATACAGATATAGGAAAATCTTAACTGAAAAATCTTAGCATGAGAAAGGTGGGTACAAAAATGGTCCCAAACGAGCTCAACGATGAACAAAAGCAAGGAGAGTCAAAGTTTGTGAAGACCTTTTGGAGAGGTGAGACGATGTTTTGGGCCATGTTATCATTGGTGATGAAACATGGGTGTACCAATACAACCCTGAAACAAAGCGTCAAAGTGCACCATGGAAGTCAGCTAATTCTCCATGACCAAAAAAGTTCCGTCATTCCAAATCAAGAGTCAAAATGATGTTGCTAAACTTTTTTGATATCAGAGGGATTATTCGTTAAGAATTTGTGCCAACTGGACAAACAATTAAGCAACTTTACTATTTGGAAGTGCTGAAAAGGCTGCATAAAAAAAGTTAGATGAGGGCTGGCCGAGTGGCGCGGTGGTTAAGCACTGGCTTGGGAAGCCAGTGGCTCCGGTTCGATCCCACATATGAGGGCCAGTGACGCTGCCCTCTAAAGCTAAGATGGTGAACAACAGGGCCAGCTGAGAGGCGCGGTGGTTAAGAGCTGGCTTGGGACGCCAACAGCCCTGGTTTGGGTCCCACATATGAGGGCCAGTGACACTGCCGTCAAAAAAAAAAAAGTTAGATGAAAACCACCTGAACTTTTCGCCAATTATTCATGGCTCTTGCATCATTACTATGCACAGCTCACAGAGCACTGTCTGAGAGGGAGTTTTTATCCAGTAAACAAATAACTGTATAGGAACACCCTCCCTACTCACCTGATCTGGCTCCCAGTGACTTCTTTCTTTACCCAAAGATAAAGGAAATATTGAAAGGAAGACATTTTGATGACATTCAGGACATCAAGGGTAATATGATGACAGCTCTGATGGTCATTCCAGCAAAAGAGCAATTCCAGAATTGCTTTGAAGAGTAGACTAGGTGCTGGCATTGGTGCATAACTTCCCAAGGGTAGTACTTCAAAGGTGACCACTAATGAGGCATGTAATGTTTTCTAAAATGAGTTCATGAACTTAATTGTCAGACCTCATATGTATGTATGTTTGTAAAATATGTATGTAAAAATACTAAATGCTCAATTAGCAGTTGTGTTGTTATAGTTTGTAATTCAGTTATTCATTCAAAGATTATCTATTCGTGGGCCGGCCAAGTGACGTGGTGATTAAGCGCTGGTTTGGGAACTCAGTGGCCCCGGTTCGGTCCTACATATGAGGACCAGTAACACTGCCCTCAAAAAAAAAAAATATCTATTTGTGACCCAAAATCTCTGGGATGCAGTGAAAGCAGTCCTAAGAGGGAAGTTCATAGCAGTGCAGGCTTACCTAAAGAAGGAAGAAAAATTTGAAATCAACAGTCATCCTTACACCTCAAGGAACTGGAAAAAGAACAGCAAAATAAGCCCAAAGGGAGTACAAGGAAGGAGATAATAAAGACGAGAGAGGAAACAAACAAAATAGAGACCAGAAAAACAATACAAAAGATCAATGAAACCAAGAGCTGGTTTTTCAGAAGATAAACAAAATTGACAAACCCCTAGACAGACTCATCAAAAAAAAAAAAAAGAGAGGGCTCAAATTAGTAAAATCAGTGATGAAAGAGATGAAGTGATAACAGACACCATAGAAATACAAAAAATTTTAAGAAATCTCTATAGGCAACTATATGCCAACAAATTTGACAATCTGTTCTAATTTTCTAGAAGCATACAACCTTCTAAAGCTAACTCGGGAAGAAACGGAAAATCTGAATAGACTGATTACTACCAAGGAAATTGAATCAGTACTCAACAAGCTCCCAACATACAAAAGCCCTGTACCAGACGGCATCACAAGTGAATTTACCAAACATTGAAAAAAGAATTATAACCTGTTCTCAAACTGTTCCGAAAAATCCAGAAGGAGGGAAGACTCCCAAACTCTTTCTATGAAGCCAACATCACCCTGATTCCAAAAGCAGACAAAGCACAAAAAAGGAAAACTATAGGCCGATATCCCTGATGAACATAGATGCAAAAATCCTCAACAAAATATTAGCAAACAGAATTCAGCAATATATTAAGAAGATCACACATCATGATCAAGTGGGTTTCATCCCCAGTATGCAAAGTTGGTTCAGTATCCACAAATCAATTGATGTTATACACCACATCAACAAAATGAAAAATAAAAATCATATGGTCATATCAATAGATGCAGAAAAAGCATCTGACAAAATCCAGCAGCCATTTATGATAAAAACTCTTAGCAAAGTGGGAATAGAGGGATCATAGCTCAACATAATAATGGCCATATATGATAAACCCACAGTTAACATCATACTCAGTGGGAAAAAAAACTAAAAGCATTCCCCTTATGATCAGGAACAAGACAAGGCTGCCCACTTACTCCACTTTTATTAAACATAGTTCTGGAAGTTCTAGCCACAGCAATCAGACAAGAAAAAGAAATAAAAGGCATCCAAATTGGCAAGTAGGAAGTAAAATATGCAGGCGACATGATACTGTATATAGAGAACCCCAAAGACTCCATCAAAAAACTATTGGAACTGATACACGAATTCAGTAAGGTATCAGGATACAAAATCAATATTCAGAAATCAGTTGCATTTGCATATACCAATAATAAACTATTAGAAGGAGAAATTAAGAAAACAGTCCCATTTACTTGCTTCAAGAAGTATAAAATACTTAGGAATAAATTTAACCAAAGAAGTAAAAGACTTGTACTCAGAAAATTATGAGACACTGAAGAAAGAAATAGAAGAAGGTACAAATCAATGGAAACACCCACCCTGCTCATTTATAGGAAGAATAAATGTAGTTAAAATGTCCATAATGCCTAAAGCAGTATATACATTCAATGCAATTCCTATCAAGTTACCAAAGGCATTTTTCACAGAAATAGAAAATACAGTGATAAAATTTATATGGAACCATAAAAGACCCCGAATAGCCACGGCAATCCTGGAAATAAGAACAAAGTCGGGGGTATCATGCTACCCTACATCAAAACATAATACAAGGCTACAGTAATCAAAACAATATGGAACTGGCATAAAAACAGGCACATAGATCAATGGAACAGAATAGAGAGCACAGAAATAAATCCATGCATATATGGACAGTTAATCTGCGACAATGGAAACAAGAATTTACATTGGG
Organism: Aselliscus stoliczkanus; assembly: GCA_033961575.1. NCBI lineage: Eukaryota > Metazoa > Chordata > Mammalia > Chiroptera > Hipposideridae > Aselliscus > Aselliscus stoliczkanus. The sequence goes on along the minus strand of CM066737.1, from coordinate 52,655,622 downwards.
ATAAAGATAGTCTGTTTAATAAATGGTGCTGGGAAAATTGGACTGACACATGCCAAAAAGTGAAAATGGACCACCTACTTACACCATATACAAGAACAAATTCAAAATGGATTGAAGTCTTAAATGTAAGACCTGAAACCATAAAACTCCTAGAAGAAAATATAGGGAGTAAATCTGCAGACATTGCCCCGAGCAATATTTTTATGGATACATCCCTGAGGGCAAGGGAAGTAAAAGAAAAAATAAGCACGTGGGATAACATCAAACTTAAAAGTTTTTTCACAGAAAAGGAAACCATCAATAAAACAAAAAGGCGGCCTACTGAATGGGAGAATATGTTTGTCAATGACATATCTGATAAGGGGTTAATATCCAAAATTTATAAAACACTCATTCAACTCAACACCAAGGAAACAACTCAATCAAAAAATGGATGGAGAGGGCCAGCCGAGTGGTGCAGTGGTTAAGAGTTGGCTTGGGATGCCAGCGGCCCCGGTTCGGATCCCACATATGAGGGCCAGTGACACTGCCCTCTAAAAAGAAAAAAAAAATGGACGGAGGATATGAAGAGACATTTCTCTAAAGAGGACATACATTTGGCCAACAGGCATATGAGAAAATGTTCAACCTCATTGATCATCAGGGAAATGCAAATAAAAACCACAATGAGATACCACCTTACCCCGGTCAGAATGGCTATCATCAATAAATCAACAAACAACAAGTGCTGGCGAGGCTGTGGTGATAAGGGAACCCTGATGCACTGTTGGTGTGATTGCAGATTGGTGCAACCACTTTGGAAATCAGTATGGAGGTATCTCAAAACCTTGGAAATGGAACTACCTTATGACCCAGCAGTTCCACTCCTAGGTATTTATCCTGAAAAACCCAAGACACTAATTCGAAAAAATATATGCAACCCTATGTTTATTGTGGTGCTATTTACAATATCAAAGACTAGGAAACAATCAAAATGCCCATTGGTAGATGACTGGATTAAGAAACTGTGGTACATTTACACAATGGAGTATTACATAGCTATAAAGAAGAAAGAAATCGTACCATTTGCAACGATATGGATGGACCTAGAGAACATTATGTTAAGTGAAATAAGTCATTCAGAGAAAGACAAATACCATATGATCTCACTTATATGTGGAATCTAAAGAACTGAATAAATGAGCAATGTAAACAGAAATAGTCTTAGAGACATAGAGGAAGAACTGATGATTGCTAGATGGGATGTGGGTGGGCATGAGGGAGAAGGGGAAGGGACTAGGCAACATAAATTAGTAACTAAAATATTGCCACAAGGATAGAAAAGACAGTTTGGGGAATATAATCAATAATGTTGTAAATATTTTTTAGGGGGCCAGATGGACTCATGTCTTGTTCAGGAGACCACTTCTTGGATGGTGTAGAGGCCTGACCACTGCACTGTACATGTGAAGCTGCCGCTGAATAATATTATGTCAACTATAACTTAATACATATATAGTCATTGGATGTGGAGTATAGTGTGGGAATGGAGTCAACAAAATTGTAATACATATGTATGATATCTGGGGTGGGGGAGCAATAGATAGGGGAGGAGGTTGTTACTTCGTAAGGGGTGAAAAGGATAACTATTGCAATTGTTTTGTACACCTGAAACTAATAATAAAAAAATTATTTATTCACTATGTGTCCAACACTGTGTTTGGAGACCATGGAAGACATGAGGTACAAAATATGAACCTTGCTCTTGAGAAGCTTACAATTAGTCAAGGAGATAAAACTTGTGTAGCATACAATTAGACAACAATAAAGTTAAATGTAAATATTATAAAAGATCAAATAAAGTACAGTACTTAGGGGAAGGCTTTAAATCAGCTCCAGTGTACTAACTTGTTGTTTAGCATTAAAATGAAATATAGAGGGGGAGAAAAAAAATCTCTCAAACTGCTCTTACCACACCTTCACAGGTCTACTTTTGATGCTGCTTGCCAGACGGAAAATGATGCAGAGGGGAAAAAAATCCTGTATTTATTTCTCCAGATTAAGACAGAATGGAGCAGTGTGTTTGAGGGGTGAACATATGTGAATAAATATGGTATAATTTTTAATTGGTTCAGGATGATTAACATTTAAATGGTTTCCGTTAGAAAAGCAGAGATAAGATATTTTTCACTTAATGAATCAAGACCTACAAGTCATTTATTTTCCCCCTTTTAAACCAGTAATCAAACACTGGATAGAGGTTGCAAACCTATTTTGATGTATATTGATGCTCTTTTCTCTTTTGCAGGGTCACTATGGCAACTGCATCTTCTCAGGTTCTGATTCCAGACATCAATTTTAATGATGCCTTTGAAAACTTTGCTTTAGATTTTTCCAGAGAAAAGAAACTGCTGGAGGGGCTAGATTATTTAACAGGTGTGAAAATACTGTGCTTTCCTTCTCATTCTAGTCCTTTTCTTTTGGTGTGCATTTACTTTGAAATAATCTGAAAAAGACAATATTTATAATGAAAATGCTTTTATAACCTATAAAATGATACATGGATCCTTTTATATAAAACTCATTTTAGTTCATATAACAGAAAAGAAAGATGATTTGTCAAATATTTCTGGGGGCAGAATGTGTCTAACATCCATACTTAAGTGTAAAACACAAGCAGTTGCTGATGGATTTCTCCTTATGAGCCTATCAATAATATATACATTGCTTGTTATGGGGGTAGAACTCAGGTGGTGATTATGGAGCATTAGAGAATGTTGCACATAGCTACAGGGACTACTCAAATGGTTTTAAGGAAAATTAAGAATTAGCAAATGAGGGATCAGCCGAGTGGTGCAGTGGTTGGGAGCTGGCTTGGTATGCCAGCGGCCTAGGTTCAGATCCCACATATGAGGGCCAGTGTCTCTGCCCTCTAAAAAAAAGAGAGTTAATAGATGAGGAAGAAAAATGTAAGAGATATCTGACTTGCATACAGTTTTAGAGAATGAGGAATGCAACCGGCCTTTTAAAAATGCTGGCTACCTTCACCATTATTTGAATGATCTATTTCATGAGAAAAATACATACATACAATAACTTTGTGTTTGTAGTTATTTTTGTTAATATACTAAAATAGCTGTCATTTATTGAACATCAACTTTATGCCAGATGCTGTATATTAATTTTATGTCATGAGCCCTTGCAACAAATTTGAGGTAATTATCATCTCCACTTTAAAGATGAGGGAACACATATTAATTTGTACTTGGCTACACTGCCAAAAATATATAGTAAAACTTATTTTGAAATAAAAAGAAATAGGTTGAAGGTTATGTAATAAGAAAACCATGTGACCACTTTGCTCCAATACTTACATGTGTGTCTGTACAGGCAGAGTAGACAATTGGACAGTCATCTCAATAACATGGACTTATATTTTTTGCCTAAAGTGTCTTTATTGTTGAAGCATAAGTGGTTTGGGGGAACTTGAAGTCTCAGCACTTTGCTTCAGGTTGTATGGTGTGTGCAATATAAAGCTTCTTATTAAGAAAATTTCCTCTCATGACATGCTGGGTTGGGCAGCGCAAGTAATGATTGTAAACTTCCAGAACAGAGAGTGTGCTTTCCTTACCTTCTTTTCCATCTTTCCTTACAGCCCCAAACCCACCATCTATCCGAGAGGAACTCTGTACTGCCTCCTATGACACCATTACAGTCCACTGGATCTCGGATGATGAGTTCAGCATCAGCTCCTATGAGCTTCAGTACACCATATTCACTGGCCAGGCTAACTTCATCAGTAAGTCATGGTGTAGTTGGGGCCTGTGGCCAGAGATAAGGAAATGTAAGGAAACAGTAAGCTGCTCAAGATTGGCCGGGGCGCCACGAGGCAAGTGTTCCTAAGACATGTTAGGTTGTTTAGAATAGTGTTTTGTAAACAGCTTAAGCTCCCTCAGGTCATTAAAAAGACCTTACTGATTTGTCACCCATTAGCAAGTTGTGTATTTCCTTGCTGGGTGATCACTGAGGCCACTCCCATTTGTTGATGTAATCCTTAGCCTTTCCTCAGTTAATCCATGTCACTCCACTCCCCCAAGTCAGAACACAGCTCAGAATTCATTCCTGGGTAGCTAAGTCACCATCATTGCTGATTCTATGTGTGTGACCATCTTTTTCCTTGACTCTTCCTCCACTTCATTATCATGGCAAAATAAATTATGTTCAGAGACTACTACTTCCTTTACTGTAACGATTTGTATCAGTGACTATAGTGACAAGCCTCCTGTCTCTGTTACTCTTCCCTTTATCCTTTCCCCCTTTCCTTCAGTAATTAAACCAAATATAAAAATGTGTCAGTGTGCCACACAATGAAATATGTTCAAAGAGCAGTCATTTAGCTCACATGTTATAGTTTCACCTTCTGATGAATTGCAGCAAGACAAGGCAGAGTAAGAACTTAACTCACTGATTGTCAGAGAAGAGAGTTGAGCTGCAAGCTCCCCTCAATGCCCTGGAGAAAAATGGAACTGAAAGCAGTATTGAAGCTGGTTTCCAGCCTGGAACTCATTCCCACCCTAAGATTGCATCTGCACAGTTGCAAATTAGTATTTTCTTTTACCTGCATGTTTGTGCTTCTATGTCTGACTTCACAGGCTTGCATGAAAGGAATTTTTCCAATAAAACCTTCCTGATAGTCTTCCTTTTCCTGTTTTGTGACAAGTACAAGCCACATGGTGAGGTGGGGAGGTGAGAGTACATTTGGGGTCAAACTCTAAAAAAACACTTGCCTCGTGCAGCTCCAACCTACGCCACTTGGCCTGAGTAGCTGTGTTTTTGGGTGTTCCTGGGTGTTTCTTCAGTTTGTGAAGTTGCAAACTCCTAAGGCCTCACTGACATGCATTTCTGCGCTTGTCTCTCCTGTTCTGGAAAGTCTTAGAGCCAGCAACTGTACTTCTTCTAATATGGGGGGAGCAGTGGTCACCAGGGCGGGGTGAGAATAAGTCCAAGAAGTAACAAAAATCTAAAGGCCATCACCTTTATTTTCAAGGATGTATAGTTCTTTGTAAAGAAAAGCTTAAAAAATAATTCTTAATAGCAATAGGATTATAGCATCTTAGAATTGGAAGGAAACCTTAGAGGTCACCTAGTCTAATCTTCTTTCCTTCTACCAGACACCCAGTGGATGATCATCCTGTCTCTGCTTGAACATTTCCAGTGATGGATAGCTCTTCTAACAAAAGAGCCCATTCAATTGTTGTGTAGCCATAAATTATTGTCAGTGCTTCCTTATGATAGGCCTAACTCTCCTAGTAAATAATGACAATAACAATTTACATGTTATTATATTTTGCCATTTATAAGTGCTTCCCACATACATTGTCTCACTTAGTTCTCATGAGTTCTTACTTAGCCTTATGAAATAGATCATTTTAATTCTATTTTATAGATGAAGAAACTGAAGTTCAATGAATTGCCCAAGGTCACAGAGCTACAAACTGATGGAGCCAAGATTTGAACCCAACCCTGTCAGACATCAAGCTTAATCTTCCTTGTATTAAACCACTGCTACCATTAGTCCTAGTTTTGCCCTTTTGTGCCTAACAAACCCAATCCATCTTTCACATGACATTTCTTTAGATAATTTCAGATAGCTCTCGTGTCCCTTGTACATTTTCACTTATCCAGACTAAACAGCCTCAGTTCTTTGCCTTGCTTCTCATGTAACATCGTTTCAGACCTGTTACCTTCCTGCTATCCTTTTTATGAAAATGCCTTATAAAATGTGCTCTCCAAAAAGTGAATATAGTACTCCAAAAGTGGTCCAAATACTGCTGCGGATAGCTGGGTTATTTTTCTTGTACATTAGCTGAGCAAATGGTCAGCAAAAATCCCTAGGAATTTCAAATCCTATTCCTGTTCAAGTCATTGTCTAAACGGAAACACAACATCTTGAATTCATTCCTATTACATTTTGTCTGGTTAGTTTTGTTTCTTCATTCCAGCCTGCCAAAATCCTTTTGAATCCAGTTTCTGCCTTCCAGTACATTTACTTCCCTTCCCAGCCTGACTTCTATGTTCTCCTCTGATCATTAATAGAAAAGATGAATAGGACTGGGACAAGGTCAGATCCTGAAGCAAAATTTTTGTTTGAGGTGGCAATGGGCAGATGAGATCAAACTGTACGAAATCAAACTGTTTTACCGAGGAATAAATATTCGCGAAGATTCAAGGTCCCAGTCCGATCTGCTCTGAGAGCTACTTAACCTTGAAGTTTTCCTACATTTTCTCCTTTTTTAAACCACTTTACTTAGGTATACTTGACATACAAAAAGTTGTCCATCAACAAATGAATGGATAAAGAAAATATGGTATGTATACGCAACAGAATGTTATGTAGCCTTAAAAAAGAAGAAAATTCTGCCACTTGTGAAAACATGGATGAGCCTGGAGGGCATTATGCTAAGTGAAATAAGCCCGAAACAGAAGGACAGATAATATGGTATAGCATGGAGGAATGTTTTTTTTTTTAATTTTACCAGTTTATTTTATTTTATTTATTTTTTAAATTCTTTTATTGTGAAATAAACATTTTTTTAAATTAGTTTCAGGTATACAACACAGTGCAATAGTTAAGCTTTTTACCCCTCAAAGAGACAACTCCCCTCCCCGAATTTGCCACCCCACTCCTCCCTCCCATATCATACATATCTATTACAATTCCTTTGACACTCTTCCACAGAATAATCCACATCACGTGATACCTATATCTATATGTATTCAATTACAGTTGGCATACAATATTATACATCAGTTTCAGGTATACAGTACAGTGATCAAGCTTCTACTCCATCTATGAAGTGGTCTCCCTAACAAGACATGTGACCAACTGACACCCCACAAAATATTTACAACATTATTATATTACCCGAACTGTCTGTCATATCCCTGTGGCAATATTGTAGTTACCTATTTATGCTGTCTAATCCATTCCCCTTCTCCCTCATCCCCACCCCCCTTCCAACTAGCAGCCCTCAGTTTTCCCTCTATATCTATGAGACTGTTTCTGTTTTCTTTGCTCATTCATTCAGTTTTTCAGATTCCACATATAAGTGAGATCATATGGTATTTGTTTTTCTCCGACTGACTTATTTCACTTAACATAATACTCTCTAGGTACATCCATATCGTTGCAAATGGTACGATTTCATTCTTCTTTATAGCAGAGTAATACTCCATTGTATAAAGGTACCACTGTTTCTTAATCCACTCATCTACCGATGGGCATTTCGATTGTTTCCAAGTCTTGGCTATTGTAAATGGCGCTGCAATAAACATAGGGGTGCATGTATTTTTTTTGAATTAGCGTCTTGGATGCTTCTGGGTAGGTACCCAAGAGTGAAACTGCTGGGTCATACGGCAGTTCCATTTCCAGTTTTTTGAGATACCTCCATACTGATTTCCATAATGGCTGCACCAATCTGCAGTCCCACCAACAATGCACCAGGGTTCCCTTTTCTCCAAAACCTCACCAGCACTTGTTGTTTGTTGTTTTGTTGATGATAGCCATTCTGACTGGAGTGAGGTGGTATCTCATTGTGGTTTTTATTTGCATTTCTCTGATGATTAGTGAGGTTGAACATTTTCTCATATGCCTATTGGCCATCTGTATGTCCTCTTTAGAGAAATGCCTCTTCATATCCTCTGCCCATTTTTTAATTGGGTTGTTTGATTTTGGTGTTGAGTTTCATGAGTGTTCTATAAATTTTGGATATTAACCCCTTATCAGATATATCGTTGGCAAATATCTTCTCCCATTCAAAAGGCTTCCTTTTTGTTTTATTAATGATTACCTTTGCTGTGAAAAAACTTTTAATTTTGATGTTATCCCATATGTTCATTTTCTCTTTTATTTCCCTAGCCTGAGGGGATATATCAATAAAAATATTACTCAGGGTAATGTCTGCAAATTTACTCGCTATGTTTTCTTCAAGGAGTTTTATGGTTTCAGGTCTTACATTGAAGTCTTTAATCCATTTTCAGTTTGTTCTCATATATGGTGTAAGTAGGTGATCCATTTTCATTTTTTTGCACTTGTCAGTCCAATTTTCCCAGCACCATTTATTAAATAGACTGTCTTTACTCCAATGTAAATTCTTGCTTCCATTGTCATAGATTAACTGTCCATATATGGATGAGTTTATTCCTGGGCTCTCTGTTCTGTTCCATTGGTCTATGTATCTGTTTTTATGCCAGTACCATAGTGTTTTGATTACTGTAGCCTTGTAGTATATTTTGATGGCAGGTAGGGTGATGCCTCCCACCTTGTTCTTATTTCTCCAGATTGCCATAGCTATTTGGGGTCTATTGTGGTTCCATATAAATTTTAGGATTCTATGTTCTATTTCTGAGAAAACTGTCCTTGGTAGTTTGATTGGAATTGCATTGAATCTATATATTGCCTTAGGTAATGTTGACATTTTAACTATAGTAATTCTTCCTATCCATGAACATGGTATGTATTTACATTTATTTGTATCTTCATTGATTTCTCTCTTCAGTGTCTCATAATTTTCTAAGTACAGGTCATTTACTTCTTTAGTTAAATTGATTCCAACATATTTTATTGTTTTTTAAGCAATTGTCAAAGGGATTGATTTCCTGATTTCTTCTTATGATAGTTTATTATTGGTGTATATAAATGGAACCGATTTCTGAATACTAATTTTGTATCCTACTACCTTTCCAAATTTGTTTATCAGTTCTAGCAGTTTTTGGTGGAGTCTTTGGGATTCTTTATATATAGTATTCTCTATATATGTCACCTGCATATAATGACAATTTTACTTCCTCTTTTCCAATTTGGATGCCTTTTATTTCCTTTTCTTGTCTGATTGCTGTGGCTAGAACTTCCAGAACTACGTTAAATAGAAGTGGAGAAAGAGGGCAGACTAGTCTTGCTCCTGATCTTAAGGGGAAAGCTTTCGGCATTTCCCCATTGAGTATGAGGTTTGCTGTGGGCTTATCATATATGGCTTTTATTATGTTGAGATATGATCCCACTATTCCCACTTTGCTAAGAGTTTTTATCATAAATGACTGCTAGGTTTTGTCAGATGCTTTTTCTGCATCTATTGATATGATCATATGATTTTTATTTTCCATTTTGTTAATGTTATGTATTCGTTAATTGATTTGCGGATATTGAACCAGCCTTGCACACCAGGAATGAATCCAACTTGATCGTGGTGTATGATCTTTTTAATGAAATGCTGAATTCTGTTTCCTAGAATTTTGATGAGAATTTTTGCATCTGCATTCATTAGGGGTATCGGCCTCTAGTTTTCCTTTTTTGTAATATCTTTGTCTGACTTAGGAATCAGGGTGATAGTGGCTTCATAGAAAGAGTTTGGGAGCCTTCCCTCCTTCTGTATTTTTTGGAATAGTTTGAGGAGAATAGGTATTAATTCTTTTTTGAATGTTTTCTTTTTTTTTTTTAATTTTATTTTATTTTATTTTATTTTATTTTTAATTAGTTTCAGGTGTACAACACAGTGCAATAGTTATACATTTTACCCCACAAAGTGACAACCCCCCACCCCCAATACACCACCCCACTCCCCCCCATATCATATATATCTATTACTCTTCCTCTGACTCTCTTCCACAGTATAATCCACATCCTGTGACTATCTATATATATTCAATTACAGTAGGTATACCACCTCCACTTTAGTAATACAGTGCAGTGATCAAACCTCTACTCCATCCCTGAAATGGTCTCCCTAACAAGACCTATGATCATCTGACATTCCACAGAATATTTACAACATTATTAATTATATTCCCCAAACTGTTTTTCCTATCCCAGTAGCAATATTGTAGTTGCCTATTTTTGCTGTCTAATCCCTTCCCCTTCTCCCTCATCCCCATTCCTCTCCAAATTAGCAACCCTGATTTTTCCTCTATATCTATGAGACAGTTTCTGTTTACTTTGCTCATTCATACAGTTTTTCATATTCCACATATAAGTGAGATCATATGGTATTTGTCCTTCTCTGACTGACTTATTTCATTCAACATTATAGTCTCTAGGCCCATCCATATCATTGCAAATGGCACGATTTCATTCTTCTTTATAGTGGAGTAATACTCCATTGTATAAATATACCACAGTTTCTTAATCCAGTCATCTACTGACGGGCATTTTGGTTATTTCCAAGTCTTAGCTATTGTAAATTGTGCTGCTATGAACATCGGGGTGCATAACTTTTTTTGAATAAGTGTCTTGGTTTTTTCAGGATAAATACCTAGGAGTGGAATTGCTGGGTCAAACGGTAGCTCTATTTCCAGTTCTTTGAGATACCTCCATACTGACTTCCATAGTGGCTGCACCAATCTGCAGTCCCACCAACAGTGCAGCAGGGTCCCCTTTTCCCCACAGCCCCGCCAGCACTTGTTGTTTGTTGATTTGTTGATGATAGCCATTCTGACTGGAGTGAGGTGGTATCTCATGGTGGTTTTTATTTGCATTTCCCTAATGACCAGTGAGGTTGAACTTTTTTTCATATGCCTGTTGGCCATCTGTATGTCCTCTTTAGAGAAATGTCTCTTCATATCTTCTGCCCATTTTTTAATTGGGTTGTTTGTTTTTTTGGTGTTGAGTTTCATGAGTGTTTTATAAATTTTGGATATTAACCCCTTATCAGATATATCGTTGGCAAATATATTCTCCCATTCAGTAGGCTTCCTTTTTGTTTTATTAATGGTTTCCTTTGTTGTGAAAAAAACTTTTAAGTCTGATATAATCCCATATGTTCATTTTTTCTTTTACTTCCCTTGCCTGTAGGGATGTATCAGTAAAAATATTGCTCCGGGTAATGTCTGCAAATGTACTCCCTATATTTTCATTTAGGATTTTTATGGTTTCAGGTCTTACATTTAAGTCTTTAATCCATTTTGAATTTGTTCTTGTATAAGGCGTAAGGAGATGATCCAGTTTCATTTTTTTGCATGTGTCAGTCCAATTTTCCCAGCACCATTTATTGAATAGACTATCTTTACTCCAGTGTAAATTCTTGCTTCCCTTGTCATAGATAAACTGTCCGTAAATGCTTGGATTTATTTCTGGGCTCTCTGTTCTGTTCCACTGATCGATGTGCCTGTTTTTATGCCAGTGCCAAACTGTCTTGATTACTGTGGCCTTGTAGTAGGTTTTGATGTCTGGTAGCGTGATCCCCCCGACTTTGTTTTTATTCCTCAGAATTGCCGAGGCTATTCTGGGTCTTTTATGATTCCATATAAACTTTAGGATTATATTTTCTATTTCTGTGAAAAACGCCCTTGGTAGTTTGATAGGAATTATATTGAATCTATATATTGCTTTAGGCAGTATGGACATTTTAACTATATTAATTCTTCCTATCCATGAGCATGGTAGGTGTTTCCATTTATTTGTATCTTCTATGATTTCTTTCTTCAGTGTCTTATAATTTTCTGAGTACAGATCTTTCACTTCTTTGGTTAAATTTATTCCTAGGTATTTTATAGTTCTTGACACAATTGTAAATGGGACAGTTTTCTTAATTTCTCTTTCCATTAGTTTATTATTGGTATATGCAAATGCCACCGATTTCTGAACATTGATTTTATATCCTGCTACTTTACTGAATTCGTCTATCAGTTCCAATAGTTTTTTGATGGAGTCTTTGGGGTTCTCTATATACAGTATCATGTCATCTGCATATAATGACAATTTTACTTCTTCCTTGCCAATTTGGATGCCTTTTATTCCTTTTTGTTGTCTGATTGCTGTGGCTAGAACTTCCAGCACTATGTTGAATAAAAGAGGAGAAAGTGGACAGCCTTGTCTTGTTCCTGATCTTAAGGGAAATGGTTTTAGCTTTTCCGCATTGAGTATGATGTTAGCTGTAGGTTTATCATATATGACTTTTATTATGTTGAGGTATGATCCCTGTATTCCCACTTTGCTAAGGGTTTTTAACATAAATGGCTGTTGGATTTTGTCAAATGCTTTTTCTTCATCTATTGAAATGACCATGTGATCTTTATCCTTCATTTTGTTGATGTGGTGTATCACATTAATTGATTTACGGATGTTGAACCAGCCTTGCGCACTAGGGATGAATCCCACTTGATCATGATGTATGATCTTCTTAATGTATTGCTGAATTCTGTTTGCTAATATTTTATTGAGAAGTTTTGCATCTATATTCATCAGGGAGATTGGCCTGTAGTTTTCCTTTTTTGTGATGTCTTTATCTGGTTTTGAAATCAGGGTGATAGAGGCTTCATAAAAAGAGTTTGGGAGCCTTCCCTCCTTCTGGATTTTTTGGAATAGTTTGAGAAGAATAGGTGATAGTTCTTTTTTGAATGTTTGATAAAATTCACTTGTGAAGCCGTCTGGTCCAGGGCTTTTGTTTTTTGGGAGCTTGTCAATTACTGATTCAATTTCCTTGGTAGTAATCAGGGTATTTAGATTTTCTGTTTCTTCTTGCGTTAGCTTTGGAAGGTTGTATGCTTCTAGAAAATTATCCATTTCTTCCAGATTGTCAAATTTGTTGGCATATAGTTGCTCATAGTAATTTCTTAGAATTTTTTGTATTTCTGTGATGTCTGTAGTCATTTCCCCTCTTTCATTCCTGATTTTGCTAATTTGAGTCCTCTCTCTTTTTTTTTGATGAGCCTGGCTAGAGGTTTATCAATTTTGTTTATCTTCTCAAGAAACCAGCTCTTGGTTTCATTGATCTTTTGAATTGTTTTTCTGTTCTCTATATTGTTTATTTCTGCTCTGGTCTTTATTATCTCCTTTCTTGTACTCCCCTTGGGCCTCTTTTGCTGTTCTTTTTCCAGTTCCCTTAGGTGTAAGGATAACCTGTTTATTTGAGATTTTTCTTCCTTCTTTAGGTAGGCCTGCACTGCTATAAACTTCCCTCTTAGGACTGCTTTCGCAGCATCCCAGAGATTTTGGGTCGTGGTGTTTTCATTTTCGTTTGTCTCGAGGTATCTTTTGATTTCCTCCTTGATCTTATTTGTGACCCACTCACTATTTAATAGCATATTGTTTAGCCTCCATTTATTTGTCAGCTTCCCGGATTTCTTCTTATAATTGATTTCTAGTTTCTTAGCATTGTGGTCAGAGAATACAGTTGAAATGATTTCAGTCTTCTTAAATTTATTGAGACTTGTTTTGTGGCCTAACATGTGGTCTATCTTAGAAAATGTTCCATGTGCACTTGAAAAGAACGTATATTCTGTAGCTTTGGGATGAAATGCTCTGAAAATATCTGTTAAATCCAGCTGGTCTAATGTGTCATTTAAGGTCGCTGTTTCCACATTGATTTTCTGTCTGGAGGATCTGTCCATTAGTGACAGCGGGGTGTTGAAGTCCCCTACTATGATAGTGTTACTGTTGATCTCTGTCTTTATGTCTGACAATATCTGTTTTATATATTTAGGGGCTCCTATGTTAGGTGCATAGATGTTTACTAGAGTTATGTCCTCTTGTTGGATCGATCCCTTCATTACTATGAAGTGTCCTTCTTTGTCCTTTGTTATATTCTTCAATTTAAAGTCCATTTTATCTGATATAAGTATTGCTATTCCAGCTTTTTTCTCAGTACCATTTGCATGAAATATTTTACTCCATCCCTTTACTTTCAGCCTGTATGAGTCTTTGGATCTGAGGTGAGTCTCTTGTATACAGCATATACTGGGGTCTTGCTTTCTTATCCATTCAGCCACCCTATGTCTTTTTATTGGAGCATTTAATCCATTTACATTTAATGTGATTATTGATAGGTGCGTAGTTATTGCCATTTTCTTATTTGTGTTCGTAGTCTTTCATAGGTTGTTTTTCTCTTCTACTTAAAGAAGCCCTTTTAGCATTTCCTGCAAAGCTGGCTTGGTGGTAATGAATTCCCTTAACTTATTTTTTTCTGCAAAGCTCCTTATCTCGCCTTCGATTTTAAATGATAACCTTGCTGGATATAGCAATCTTGGTTGTAGGCCTTTATTTTTCATCACTTTGAAAACCTCCTGCCACTCTCTTCTGGCCTGCAAAGTTTCTGTAGAAAAGTCAGCTGATAATCTTATGGGGGTACCCTTGTAGGTAACTTGCTGCCTTTCCCTTGCTGCTTTAAGGATTCTGTCTTTGTCCTTAACCCTTGCCATTTTCACTATAATGTGTCTTGGAGTGGGCCTGTTTGGAATCATCCTGTTTGGAACTCTCTGCACTTCCTGGGCTTGTATTTCAATGTCCTTTGCCAGGTTAGGGAAGTTTTCAGACATTATTACTTCAAATATATTCTCAATCCCTTGCTCCCTCTCTTCTCCTTCTGGTACTCCAATGACCCTTAGGTTATTGCGTCTGATGTTGTCCCCCAGCTCTCTTAAACTATTTTCCATGTTTTTCATTCTTTATTCTTTTTGTTGTTCCGCATGGGTGATCTCTGCTATTTTGTCTTCTAAGTCACTGATTCGATTTTCTGCTTCATCCAGTCTGCTAGTGATTCCATCAAGTTTGTTATTTAATTCAGTAATTGTGTTCTTAAGTTCTAGCTGGTTGCTTTTCATGATTTCTCTATCCTTCTTTATATTTTCATTAATTTCCTTGAACATTCTAATAATCAGTGTTCTGAACTCTGTCTCCGATAGGTTGGTTACCTCTATTTCCTCTATTTCCACTGATTCAGGAAGTTTCTTCTGTTCTTTTATTTGTATTATGTTTCTTTGTCTCCCCATTCTGGCTTACTCTTTGTGTTTGCTTCAATATAACAGATAGATCCCCCAGATTTCTCAGTCTTTTCTGGGTAAACTTATATGGTGTGTGTCCTTTATATTTGAATTACTCAGTCTCCCTATTCTCCTGTGCTTGTATCTGAGGTGTTCCTTGTGTCGTGCGTCCTCACTTGTTGAAGTTTTAGTTTTGATTACTTTTGGTTTGTCAGTAGGTGGGATTGACTCCCAGATTGATTAGCTGTGAGGATCAGCAGCTTCTGCAGTTTATGAGCTGCTGGGAGAGGATTGACCCCTCTGATGAAACTTGGACCCTATGGGTCTTAGTACCTGTAGTAACTTCTTTTTGGGTGTGACTCTTGTATGTCAAACCCAGAAATGCTCTAGTTTTATCTAAAGTTGGCCTCCGGGTATGATGATTCTTGTGTCTGTTTGTTTGGACCCACTGCTGCAGAGTGATTTTAGAGCATAACAGATCAACAAGAACAACCTCCGCAGCCACCAAAGGAAACCAAATGCTCGCACAAGTAAAAACAACCAACCATCAAACTACAGTCAACTTGTACAGAAATATCAATCATACTAATGAAGAAAACAAACAGAAACAAAACAAAAACCACATACTCAATAATAACAGAAGAGGAAACAAAATAAAATACAATATCCTAAAATAAAAAATAGAATAAACATGAGAAACCGATTAGCTATACCTAAAAAATAAAAAATAAAAATAAACTAAAAGAATAATAAAAAAAGTAAGAAAAATGTAAAAAATAAAATTTGCAGAAAAAAGGAAAAGAGGAAAAGTATAGCAGTGAGAAGAATGAATAAAATAAGAGAGAAAGTGAGGGTGGGGAAAAAAGAAAAAGAAAAAGAAAAAAGGAAAAAAAATATATATATATTTGTCTACACACCCATATATATGGACATATATTCACCTATATACACCTATATATATATATATGCCTATATTAAAAACTACAATATGATTAGGATGAAATAGAAATAAAAACCAAAAACAACCAAGATAAGCAGCCAATAAAGGGAAAACAAAACAGAATAAAACCAAACAAACCAAAAATACCCGTGCTGGTCTAGGCTAAAGTCCACCAAGCTCTCTTCAGTTTGTCTGCTGTACAAAAATTCCTGTGCGTCTTGTGGGAACAGTAGGCTACCTGATGCCTAGCGTGATCCTGGCACTGCAGGTTTGCTGTACTTGAGTGTGGTTGTGACGTGTGATTGGTGGTTTTTACAAAGTCACTGCCTTTTTGCTTTTGCCTGTCCCAAGGCAGGCTGCACCCCCAAAGGCTCAATGAGTGTCTCTGGGCACCCTTTGGGTTGACAGCCGTGGAGAATTAAAGAATTCCTCACTACCAAAAGCCTGCTGCTAAAACTCTGTTAATTAGTGCCTCAGCAGATGAACCTGCCCTGCCTCCCAAGCCTTGCCTAAAGGTGGGGGCGGGGTAGGTAGTCTCACTCTGCTGCCTTTACTGGGTGGAAATTCTCAACCCCCTGCAGGTAAGGATATCTTCCTAGTCTGCCCCTATTGCTCCCTTCAGGAGTCAGTTTAAGACTGTCTTGGCGGGGGACAAAGTTTGTGGGAGTGGGTGAGTTATTGGGTTCTTTTTTTTGCTTTCTGTTCAAGAGTAGAAAAAGGGGAAAAAATAAAAAACATAAAAATAAACAAAGCCACAGTTCCAACACTGTTTCAAGCTAAGGCCTTTGCCTTTTATGCTCCAGCGGAGTTCCTGCTGCTCTCCCAAAGCGTCTGCCGGGATTTACGGAATTGCGCGCACCCTACCGTGTGGCCAAGATCCCCGCTCTGCGACTCTCGGGGACCTGCGTCTCTGCCCGGCGCGCTGCGTGTCCGAGTGAGCCTTCTTTTTCCCCTGCTCCCGGGTTTCAGGCTTCTGCCTTGGAGCCGGCGCGCGCCCGCGGTGCTCCTGCTGCTCTCCCGAAGAGACTGTCGGGGTTTAAGGGACTGCAAGCCCCCTGCCCCGAGGCTCAGATCCCCGTTCCGTCTCTCGGGGACCTGCGTCTCCACCCGGCGCGCTGCTTGTCCGAGCGAGTCCTCTTTTTCCCCTGCTCCCGGGTTCCAGGCTTCTGCCTCGGAGCCGGCGCGCCCGCGCGCATCTCCTGCTGCTCTCCCAAAAGGTCTGCTGGGATTTAGGGGACTGCGCGCACAGTGCCGCGTGGCTCCGATCCCCACTCCATCTCTCCGGGACCTGTGGCTCCGGCCGGCGCGCTGCGTCTCTGCGGGCGAGACCTGTGTTTCCCCTGCTCCCGGGTTTAAGGCTTCTGCCTTGGAGCCGGCGCGCGCCCGCGCCGTTCTCCTGCTGCGCTCCTGGAGGGACTGCCGCCGGGGTTCAGGGGACTGCGCGCACCTTTCCACGCGGCTCCGATCCCCACTCCGTCTCTCCGGGACCTGCGTCTCCGCCCAGCGCGCGCTGCTTCTCCGCGAGTGAGTCCTCTGTTTTCCCCTGCTCCCGGGTTTCAGGCTTCTGCGCTCCGCGGGACCCGGTGGGCACAGAGACTGATCCCTGAACCGGGAGGGTGCAGGGACTGATCTTGCCCTGTCGCTGCGGGGCTCTGCACCCTGCTTCCTGGTGACCCGGTGAGCCGCGGGTGCAGCTCCTACCTCTGCACAGTCGTCTCCTCTCTCTCCTCCCGCCCTTGCCCGGCCTGCCTCAGGCTGCAAACCAACGCGCTCTTGCTGAACTCCAGGTGGGCCGCGGGCCGCAGGGAGCGAGCCGGGGCAACACTCACCGTGACTCAGCAGCCGCGGTGTGGGCTGCACCTCACGCGTCTCGCCGCCTTCTTCCCTACTCGCCCGGGCTGCCCACCTTCCAGCAATCCTTGTGTGGAACTCTTAGTTGCTCTGTGTGATGAGTAGATGTCTCTTTGAAGCGTATTAGAAGTTCAAATTGTGGATATTTCCAGGGGAGATTTCATGGAGCCCTCCTCACAGCCACCATCTTGCCCCTCCCCCCCCCCCCCCCCCGAACGTTTTCTAAAATTGACCCGTGAAGCCATCTGGGCCAGGACTTTTGTTTGTTGGAAGATTGTTGATTACTGATTCAGTTTCTTTGGCAGTAATCAGTCTGTTCGGAGTTTCTGTTTCTTTCTGGTTCAGAGTTGGTAGATTGTATGCTTCTAGAAATTTATCCTTTTCTTCTAGATTGTCGAATTTGTTAGCATGTAGTTGTTCGTAGTATTTTCTTAAAATTGCCTGTCTTTGTGTGGTATCTGTTGTCACTTCTCCTCTTTCATTACTGATTTTATTAATTTGGGTCCTGTCTCTCTTTTTCTTGCTGAGTCCGGGTAAGGGTTTGTCGATTTTTTTTTTTTGAGGGCAGTGTCACTGGCCCTCATATGTGGGACCCAAACCAGCGCCACTGGCTTCCCAAACTAGCGCTTTACCACCGCACCACTTGGCCCGCTGAAAGGTTTGTCGATTTTGTTTATCTTTTCGAAAAACCATCTCTTGGTTCCATTGATCTTTTGTGTTGTTTTTTTGTTCTCTATTTCATTTATTTCTGCTCTGGTCTTTGTTATTTCCTTCCTCATACTTCCTTTAGGCTTGTTTTGCTGTTGTTTTCTGAGTTCCCTTAGGTGTAATTATAGTCTGTTGATTTGAGATTTTTCTTCCTTCTTTAGGTAGGCCTGCACTGCTATGAACTTCCCTCTTAGGACTGCTTTCGCTGCATCCCAGAGATTTTGGGACATTGTGTTTTCATTTTCATTTGTCTCGAGGTATCTTTTGATTTCCTCATTGAGCTCATTTGTGACACACTCACTATTTAGTAGCATGTTATTTAGCCTCCATGTATTTATAAGCTTCCCAGATTTCTTCTTATAATTGATTTCTAGTTTCATATCATTGTGGTCAGAGAAGACACTTGATATGATTTCAGTCTTCTTAAGTTTGTTGAGACTTGTTTTGTGGCCTAATATGTGGTATATCTTGGAAAATGTTCCATGTGCACATGAACAGAATGTATATTCTGTAGCTTTGTGGTGAAATGCTCTAAAAATAACTAAATCCAGCTGGTCTAAAGTGTCATTTAAGGCCACTATGTCCATGTTGATTTTCTGTCTGGAGGATGTGTCCATTGGTGACAACGGGGTGTTGAATTCCCCTGCTGTGATAGTGTTACTGTTGATCTCTGTATTTATGTCTGTCAAAATCTGTTTTATATATTTGGGAGCTCCTATATTGGGTGCAAAGATGTTTACTAGGGTTATGTCCTCTTGTTGAATCGATCCCTTTATTATTATCCAGTGCCCTTCTTTGTATTTTATTGTAGTCCTCATTTTAAAGTCTATTTTGTCCGAAATAAATATTGCTACTCCAGCTTTGTTCTCATTTCCATTTGCATGAAATATCTTATTCCATCCGTTTACTTTCAGTGTGTGTGTGTCTTTTGATCTGAGATGAGTCTCTTGTAGACAGCATATGCATGGGTCCTGTTTTCTTATCCACTCAACCACTCTGTTTTTTGATTGGAGCATTTAGCCCATTCACATTTAAAAGTATTACTGATAGGTGCATATTTATTGCCATTTTGTTATTTGTATTTCTTGTCTTCCTGGATTAGCTTGTTTTCCCCTTTCTTCTGTTTAAAAAGCTCTTTTAACATTTCCTGCAATGCTGGCTTGGTGGTAATGAACTCCTTAAGCTTATTCTATTCTGAGAAACTCTTTATCTCTCCTTCAATTTTAAGTGATAGCCGTGCTGGGTAGACCAATCTTGATTGTAGAACTTCATTTTGTGTCATTTGGAATATCTCCTGCCACTCCCTTCTGGCCTGCAGAGTTTCTGTAGAAAAGTCAGCTAGCTGTTAGTCTTGTAGGAGTTCCTTTGTATGTAACCTGTTGTCTTTCTCTTGCTGCTTTTAGGATTCTCTCTGTGTCCTTAAGCTTTGCCATTTTAACTGTGATGTGTTTGGTGTGGGCCTGTTTGGATTCAGCCTGTTTGGAACGCTGTTCCCGGGCTTGTATGTCAATTTCGTTCACCAGGGTAGGGAAGTTTTCAGTCATTATTTCTTTAAATACATTCTCAATCCCTTGCTTCTTCTTTTCTCCTTCTGGTATTTTTATGATGTGAATATTGTTGCGTTTCATGTTGTCCCAAAGGTCTCTTAAACTATTTTCATTGTTTTTTATTCTTTTTTTCTTTTTGTTGTTCCAACTGGGTGATTTCTGCTATTTTGTCTTCTAATTCTCTGATCCGCTCCTCTGCTTCATCTATTCTACTCGTGATTCCTTCGAGTGTGTTCTTCATTTCAGTTATTGTATTCTTTAGTTCTAACTGGTTGTTTTTTATGGTTTCCCTATCCTTCTTTATGTCCTCGCTAAGTTCCTTAAACATTCTTATCATCAGTGTTCTAAACTCTGTCTCTGAAAGTTTGGATACCTCTGTTTCATTTAGTTCCATTTCTAGAGTTTTCTCCTGATCTTTTACTTGGTACATGTTTCTTTGTTTTTTCATTCTGGCTGTCGTTCTGTGAATGCTTCGATGTATTAGTTAGATCACCTAGAAAGAAGAGAGGAAAAAATTTTTAAAAAAAGAGGTGGGGGGGGCCTCTCCATCCTCTTTAATCTGCAGATACCTTGCTCAGCAGTGGAGAGTCTCTGTGCGACACAGCACCAACTATTGGGGGGAAGAGCTTAAAGTGTTATGTGCTGGCCTCCCTCTCAGGCTTGCAGTGAGCTTTCCACAATTAGCTGCTGTATGCTCTGGAACCATGCTCACTACCGAAAAAAAATGTTCACAGGTTGCAGGTTGTCCGCTGCAAAAAAAAACACCCTCTGTGGCCTGCAGAAGTGTGCGCTAGGCATCCAGGGCTCAGGGTGCCTCTTGCAACACAGCTCTAGGTGGGCGGGGCAGGCCCCCAAGGCACCACTGCATGTGGTCTGTGGCCCCCACCAAGTCAGAGCAGCATGCACTCTGCATCAGCAACCAGCCCACAGAAACTCACCAGGAAAGCCTTGATTGCATCACGGAGGCTCACAGCTCCCGACCCAACACTCTCAGGAAAATTCCCCGTCTCAGCCTGTCCCAATCAGCTGCCCGCAGATCAGGCTAAGCAGCCCAACAGCCAATCCCCAGCCTGGCAACTCTCCACAAACAGTATGAAAGCGGGGACCCGAGGCAGCTCACACAGTCCTGAGTCTCAGTGAACAGCCTGATGCAGCTGGAGAGCAACTTCCCTGCGTTTCCCTGGCAACGCAGCACAAGCAGGGTGGAGGGTGGGAATCCAAGGCCGCATGTGCGCGTGCACACACACGCATGCACTCCTGCGCCAAGTTCACCAGACCAATGTGGTCCTGGATCTCCCCTTCTGTGGGAGGGTGCAGCCCTGAATAAATGGCGCCCTCCTGCACACCACTCATGTGCAAGCTCTGCACCATTGGAACATTGGTCCCAAAACCTCCAGCTTCTGCACCAAAGGTGCTCAGTTCAGTCCTTCCCCTCAGGCTCCTGGGCCTGGCTCACACAGCTACTTCCTCCAACGGGAACCGGATGGGTGCTCACCAGTGAGCGAACCCGTGGGCTGGCCCGACTGGTTCTCCAGCTGCCCTCAGCCTTACCAAGCCGAGCAAAGAGAGTCCTCACTAATTTCTACTGCCCGCTATCGTAGAACTCCCCTTCCTGGCAAAGCAGCTCTGGGCTAGTGAGCTCAGTGTGAGGCCAGAGGGTCTCTCCCCCAACCAGAGAAGCCTCCCCATGGCTGAGGCATCCCTCACGGGGTTCGCCCTCTCCCGTCTGTGCCCCTCCTACAAGACTTGATGTGGCCTCCTCTTTAGGTCCTTTGTTTAGAGGTTCTGTTCATCTAATGTTCAGGGGACTTCTGAGGTTAAATGTTGTATAAATTATTTGTAATTTTGATGTGATCCTGGGGGGCAGTGGGGAAAGCGTCCGTCTATTCTGCCATCTTACTGGAACTACCTGGGGAAATCGTAAAATAGTCAAACCCCACATCTGGTTAAAGAATAATCAGAAATTTCATCCTTCTTGGTTTAATTTTGAAAAATATTTCCCTTAATTTTTTTCAACTTTCTTTCTTCATTTTTAACTTTGTCCCCACCTCATCTAAGATATGAAATAGTCACAAGCCAGTAACTTTTCATATGATGCTGTTAGCTGAATGAGAATTCCAACAGGTGTTTGGATGCTCATCTTCCCCATTCCTGTGTAGTTTTCCTCTTGTTTCAATTTCGTGTTTTGCATATGAAAGCTCTGGTTATAACTTCTGTCTGACCAGAAAGTCTGTAACATACTGCCACAAAAATAACACCTCTATTTCCCCTCCTTTTCATTCTCATACACGTGCTTTCCACCACACATTTGGGCTTGGGTTCATGGATTTCCATATTGTAGTCTTTCCCTTTTAAACAAGATGTATACTTCCATTACCATAATTCAATCATAAACCCCATCTCACCAAGTCTCAGTGATACCCAAAGCATCACATATATATACCTTTTGAAAATTGAGAAATGACTTCAGAATTACAGAAAAGTTGCAAGACTAGCACAAAGAATGTACAAATACTGTTTATGTAGATTCGCCCCATTAATATTTTGCCCCATTTGCTTTACTGTCTACTGTCTATTTCTGTCTTTTTTTCTGAACCATTTGAGAGTAAATTGCATATATCATAGCCTTTCACCCCTAAATTCTTCAGTGTATGTTTCCTAAGATAAGGAAACTCTTTTACTTATCTACAATACAGTTATCAACTTTAAGAGATTTAAGATTGATGTAATCTTTTTATCTAACCCACCATTCATATTCCAGTGTTTATACCTGACCTGATAATATCCTTTATAATATATAAAGGACCCAATATTGTCCTTTATAGCCTAGCACCAGGTATTGCATTTATTTTTTTTTTCATTTTTTATTTTTTAGTTTTTTTTGAGGGCAGTGTCACTGGCCCTCATATGTGGAACTGAACTGTGGCCGCTGGCTTCCTAAGCCAGCACTTAACCACCATGCCACTTGACCGGCACATGTATTGCATTTAATTGTCATATCTCTAGCCTCTTTTAATATGAACTATTTCCTTAAACTTCCTTTATCTTTAATGACATTGACATTTTAAGAGTGCCGTTTTATTTCTTTATTATACTATTCATTATTTTGGATTTGTCTGATGTTTCCTCATGATTATATTCAGATTATGGATTCATGGCTAGAATACTACAGAAGAGATGCTGTGTCCTCCTTAGGACATAACATCTGGAGGCACACAATGTTCACTGGTCCTTCATTGGTGATGCTAATTTCGATCACCTGGTCAAAGGTGTTGCTTGATTTCTTGACTGTGTACTTACTGTTTTTCCTTTTGTAACCAATAAACAATCTGTTCAGTGATGCTTTAAGACCATGAAAATATCCTGTTTCCTCATCAAAGCTGTCCCACCCACCTCCCTCCTGTTTTAACATCAATAAATAATTATTTCCTGATCCGATCTTTACAGTGATGATTGCAAAATTATTTTCCAACTGATCATTCCCTCCTACATTTGCAAGCTGGCACTCTGCATTCTACTGTGAGCAAAAACCCCACCCTCCATTTGTTTATTTAATCTACTTATTGGTATGAACTCCTGAACTTTCTTTTTTCAATGGTTTATAACTCTTTACTGCCCTTACTTTGGTGCTCAAATTGCCTAGATTTAGCCAATGGAAGCCTTTGAAGCTGATTCCTGGGTCCTATATTTTCCCATCATTTTCTTGATTACTTTTTCAAAAAATGTTATTGGGGAACAGCCAAGGTCATTGGTTACAAATTACTTTCATGCTACAATGGCATAGTTGACTTTTTTTTTAAAGGAAGGTGCAGCTCCCTTCCTTTAAAAAATGGCCCATGCGGGGATCGAACTGGCAACCATGGTGTTATCAGCATCACACTCTAACCAACTGAGCTAAGCTATCACCCCTCTTGAGTACGCTCTTACTTTCTCGCATAACAAGAGGTTCTAGGCTCATTTTGAGCCTGCCTCAGCTTTTAAATCAAACATTTTCCCAAGGAACCGTGGTTCCTTTTAGGGGGATAATCGTATTAGAGACCAAGACCTGGAGACTGGAAATACACATATAACACCAATGTAGGTATACACATGCACACAGATAATATGTATACACATAGGCTTAACATCGGTGCATATATGTATACACATACATATACATATATAGTATATTTTAGAAATCATGAGTTTATGCCAATACCTCCAATTTCAGTCCATCCCTACAGGTTCTTTCTTTCCTTCCCCCATTCCATATTTGTATGTTCCTACTTTCACAATGAGAACACTGGCTCCCAACACCATTAACACATGTACTCATTTTCTCATTCCCATAATATATCTATAATAGTTTCAAAATTGTTTTGCCCATACCACTACAAAAACAAAGAGTAGTTCAAGACTTGTTTGCAATTTTCCTTCTGCCCCATCCTTTCTGTGGGATTGTTTTTCATTGCAAATGCAATTGGGTTCATTTGTTTTGGTTTGCCTTTAGTTTTAGTCCCCACCCTTCCCAATGATATTGGTTTCATTTTAATTTTTGAGTGCACAAAACAACATCTTTCCAAAATGCAAAGCTGGACAAAAAAAAGTTATAATCAGAGAAGTGCTGTTTTCTCCCATATACTTTTTTTAAATTAAATTTTATTGAGGAACAGCCATGGTCATTGGTTACACATTGCTTTCATGCTACAGTGGCATAGTTGACTATTTAAAGGAGGGCCCAGCTCACAGTGGCCCATGTGGGGATCGAACTGGCAACCTTGGTATTATTAGCACCATGCTCTAACTAACTGAGCTAACTGGTCACCCCTGTCCCATATACTTTTTTTTTTTAAAAAAATATTTTTATTGAGGAATTTGGGGAGTGGAACAGCATTGGGGAATGTCCCATATACTTTTAATCTTATTTCCCCACCCCCATTCCTTGTAGGTAACCAACTTGATTATTTTCTGTTTTTTTTTCCTTTCCCATTGTTATTATTGTTTTGTAATTCCAAACTAATATATGTATGGTCTCTTACTTGCCTTTCTTTCTTGCAAAAATACTTAGCATACTATATGTGGTCATTTGTAATTTGCTTTTTTCCATTAACAATATAGCCTGGAAATCACTTCATATCAGTCCATGGAGATCATCCTCTTTTTTTTTTCTACCTGCATAATGCTTCATTGTGAAGTTTGTTTTGGTTTTTTGTTTTGTATTGTTGGAAGTATGTCTGGAATATCATGTAGTTCCCTCTCTGTATTCAAGTTTCATATGCAGATTATGATTCATACTGTGCATTGGTATATAGAGACAGCGAAACCCTCAAACATTGTCCCTGGCTCTTATTCTTTATTGTCTTTTCATAAGAATCACCGAACATGTCCACCAATTATTCTTTCTAGAGCATATCTTTTTGCCCTCCATTATGCTTCTTTTTCTAGTTTTAATTTAGACCTTTTCTATCTCTCCCCAAATTAATTATAAAACCCTCCTGATCAGATCTCTTTCAAAAGTCTCATTATTATTTTCAATTTTCAACCTCACTTAAACTCTTTACTATGGCTGCATAGAAGTGACTAAATTCATCACTCATTTTCCTTGCCCTTTTCTTTTCATCCTCTGTTGTAATAGAATTGTGTTTTAAAAGCAGTAAACTTGCTGAAAAGCAGATAACAATAGAGAAATCTAGATAATCCAAAGCCTAGAATGTCAATCTCTCTTTTATTAAAAGTTAGCCATATACGTGTTTTAATTATGTACCTTTTTTTTCTCTATTTAAGTCAATGTTTATGGTCTAAAGAGTTTCAAGAGCAGAAACCTGCTTTTGATCCCTTTCCCTACTTAGAAGGGAAGAAGATTCCAGACAACAATGTGTTCCTGGACCACCCAACCCCAAATGAGTATTAGAATCAGAGCCAGGAAGGGGTAAAACTGGATAGTCAAGTGAGGAGATGATATTTCATTTTAGTTATCATGTAACCTCCTTGATCTTCCTATGATAACTTGGAGCCTAACTAGTCTTGGAAGTAAGGGTAAGGATGGGTGGGAAAGTTGAGTCATAAGCCCTGAAAGCTTTAAACCATATGGAGACAAAAGAACATTGTTGTTCACCCCATGAATTGTGATATAGTGGAGAGAACCCTAGACTAGGATAAAAGAGACAAGGGTTGTACTGTCAGCACCATCACCAGCTATCTGTGGCCTTGGGCAAGTCACTTCTCTCCATCTTAATTTCCCATTTGTAAAATGAGGGAAATACGGTATCTAGGTGACCTCGTAGCTTTGAGAGTCCCTGTTCCTGTACTTTGCAAGGACTGCTCCATCCATACAATGCCAAACTCAGCTCTCAGAGAACTGGAATGTTAGAGTCAAGATCTAGACACTCCATAAAAGAGACGATTCTATAATTTTTGTAAATTAGCTTTTCCTGTATTAGTTGGCAGAAAATCGAAATAACCTAACTTTCACTAGTGGTTACAGTCAATTACCAGATGCAAAGGAGCTAGGCATAGGCATCAAGGAGCGTAAGCTTAGCTCCATGAGAGAAAAGCAGCAGAGGATGTTCATCTTAACTGTGTCTTCCAGGACTTCCAAGTAAACAAAGTGGAATATGCTTTTTAGGGGCCTATGACTTTTCAGTGTGCTTCTAGTCCTATTTCCATTACCTGCTGGTTAATGTCCTTGTCTTTCCCCGTGTTACAGGTCTATATAATTCAGTGGATAGCTGGATGATTGTGCCCAATATTAAGCAGAACCATTACACAGTGCATGGACTCCAGAGTGGGACACGCTACATCTTCATTGTTAAAGCCATAAACCAAGCAGGCAGCCGAAACAGTGAACCTACCCGACTAAAAACAAACAGTACGTTATGGTGATTCTGAAAGGCAACATCAGTTTTCCCTTCCATGCTAGGGAGTACACTTAGCCTGAGCAGGCACCCACAGCCATACAAGAGAGCAGAGGCTCTGGGCAGAGGAGCGATACTGTTGTAGTTGGTGCTCTGGGCATGGGGCTTGTTCATGCCCCTGAGAGATATGTGAACACAGATAAACATATAACAGCTGATGGCTTGGGAGGATGTTAGTGAAGAGCTTTTCTCTGCACCCCACTCTCATGCTTGGGGGACAGTTGAGTAAAAGAGTACTACAGACATACACTGCTTAACAATGGGGAAACATTCTGAGAAATGTGTACTTAGGTGATTTTATCCTTGTGTGAACATCATAGAATGTTCTTACACAAACCCAGATGGTATAGCCTACTGCACCCCTAGGCTGTATGGTATATACCACCATCACATATGTGGTCGGTCATTGACCGAAACATTGTTATGTGGAGCATGACTATATTTGTGATAATCTGGCAAAATCCTACTGCAGAGAAGCCATACCTGTTAGGAATGCTTTTGACTGCAAATGCCAGGAAATTCAGCTAACTTGGCTTAACAAATAGTATTTGTTACTAGCTTAAAGAAGTACTTTTTTCTCTCTCACATAGCCAGAAGTTTGAAAGTAGGCAGTTCAGGGCAGGTGCAGCAGCTCTTTGAATTTGTAAAACACCCAGGCTCCTTCACCCTTTGTTTATTGGCTTTTTGCCACATGGTCACAACATGGCTGCTGCAACCTCACGATTGTCATGTTTTCTTTCAAGCTAGGAAGAAGGAGGGAAGACTTGGTTTACACGGTGGCTATCCCTTTTATTGGGAAATACAGACACTTTCCCAGAAGGTTCTCCCACCCTGCCTCACTTCTGCTTCCAGCTCCTTCCGTCTTATTAGCCACCCCTAGCAGCAAGGAAGGCTAGGTCTAGAGTATTTAGCTTTTCTGGCCTCAATGGTGAAAGTGGGTAAGAGAGAAAAAGTAGGGAATGTATTCCCCAACAGTGTCTGCCGCAGTTGAGTTTTGTATAATAAAGCTCTTGCCGTACCCAGCTATTGGCTCCTAGTAATTGCTTTTCTCATAGGACTATTGTTGTGAATGATCCTACACAATAAATACTTTCTCTGATCATTGGTGATGCAGTAGTCACTCCAATGAAAGCTACCTGATTATACATCCCAGTTGTAAGAGGGCAAAAAAATTGTCCTGTTGCTGACTTATTTTAAGTTTTGTTCTGCCACCAAGCAGCAATTATGTCATCAGTTCCCTCAGTTTGTCTCACTGCAAACACTCCTTCCCTTAAAATCCACTCAAATCCCATACCACCCACTGAAATAAAGCAAAGTACAAAACATATTTGAGAATATGAGACCATGAGAATCCCCTTTTAACTTGATCATATATGTAGAGAGGCAGCATGTTCTTATTTTACTGGAAACGGTGGTTTTTGGCCTGCTTCCTTGATATAATCCAAATAGCAGCCAACTTGCACTGACCCAAGAATGATCATCATATTGAGGCCCCTCTGGTAGTGATGCTCCTGGTGGACAAAGAATTATTTTGTTTTTTTGTTCTTTTTTGAGGATAGTGTCACTGGTCCTCACATTTGGGACTGAACCAGGGCCGCTGGCTTCCCAAGCCAGCACTTAACCACCGCGCCACTTGGCCGGCCCTGGACAAAGAATTTTTAACTACATCCTCATGCATTTTCTTTTTCCGACCTTTTTCAGGCCAACCCTTTAAACTGGATCCCAAAATGACTCACAAGAAGTTGAAGATCTCCAATGATGGATTGCAGATGGAAAAGGATGAAAGCTCTCTGAAGAAGAGCCATACCCCAGAGAGGTTTAGTGGCACAGGGTGCTATGGGGCAGCAGGAAATATATTCATTGACAGTGGCTGCCACTACTGGGAGGTGGTCATGAGTTCCTCAACATGGTGAGCAGATCCTACTTTTCTTTTCTCTTTTCTCCCCAGTTGTTGAATTCCTGGGAGATCCAGTTCTATAACATGGACATAATACCAGTCAGTCAAGGTCAAAAGGCATGTGATGAAAACTGCTCCTAGAAAAATGTGCCAGCTTTTTAAAATAAAATCTTGGAAAATATACTGCACTAGGAGTTGGAAATTACTATACCACTCTAATTGCAAACATTGTAAAGTTCTAGTGGTATCAACATTATGGATCTAAATATAAACTGTTTAAGGGAGAAACATGTATTCTAGTTCTTATGCTGTGTAGTGTCAAGTCCAACTCAGATCACTAAATTTTTATCTCTCTTTCCTTTCCACTGTCTCACAGGTATGCAATTGGCATTGCCTACAAATCAGCCCCCAAGAATGAATGGATTGGCAAGAATGCCTCCTCGTGGGTCTTCTCCCGATGCAATAGTAACTTTGTAGTGAGACATAACAACAAGGAAATGCTAGTGGATGTGCCCCCGCAGTTGAAGCGTCTGGGTGTCCTTCTGGATTATGACAACAACATGCTGTCTTTCTATGACCCAGCTAACTCTCTCCATCTTCATACTTTTGATGTGACCTTCATTCTTCCAGTTTGTCCAACATTCACAATCTGGAACAAATCCCTAATGATCCTGTCTGGCTTGCCTGCTCCAGATTTTATTGATTACCCTGAGCGGCAGGAATGCAACTGCAGGCCTCAAGAATCCCCTTATGTTTCTGGGATGAAAGCTTGCCATTAAGTTTCAGGAGAGCATGTAATTCACTGGCTCTCTAGTTCAGCAGTTCTTCCTTCCCAAACTTCATTAGTGTCCAATATACAAAATACAAAATAAAGTTCATTTGAAGCATCCCAAACAACTAGATATTATAGATTTAAGTTTTGTGCATTAAAGCTTGTATTTGAACTAATTTTTGAGTTTCTCAGAACAAATTATCTGAGTAGTCTGAGCTCAATCCATTGAAGAAGAAATTTAGAGAATGCCTCTCTTATTATTGGAGAATTTAAAATTCCCAATGATTTGAAGAATAAATATTAGGAGGAATTAGGGTAATTCTAGGTAAATAACGTACAAAGATGCTCTGCACAAGGAGCTAGCCAGCCGGAAACGGGGGGTGTCAGCTTTTCTAGTACTGACCACAATTTAGCCTGGTAGAATTTTGACATGTCAAATGATTGCATATTATACATAGATTTTAATAAAAACCTACAATCACAGATTTATTATAAAGAAAATATGTATATGTATATATAATTTATATAAAATGAATAAATAATATATGTCATTTATTCATTTTATAATTACATATACATAATGAACTGTTTAACTTGATCATTTGAGTGAGAAATATACAGGAAGGGAAAATAAATTATACCATTCATTTTTGTCCCTTAAAAGAAATAGTCAACATCAAAATCAGCCAACATTTCTCTCTTGCCTGCCTTCATTCCTTTTTTCCTCCCTGTTGTCACACACACATACACATGCAATAATGACATAGATGTTGGGAAGAGTTCTGGGTTGGATTAGGAGGGATGGAGAGACAAGACTGCACAAGAGAACTAGTGCGGAATAGAAAATTGACTGAGGTAGAAGTGTTTCATGTAGCACAATTTCACTGATGTTACCTTAATGGAGGAGGTTCTGAATCGTTAAAAATTCTGTCACAGAATATTTCAAAAAAAAAAATACAGTTCTGTTTCTTTTTTGCGTGTCTTTTTTTTTTTTACTCTCAAGTACATAATTATTAGAATTAGGCTAAAAAGAGTTGCAAAATGGAAGTTCTTTAGGAATCTGCTTCATTAATTGGTAAGAGTGGAATGATACAACAACTATTTGCATATAAATGTGCTTGTATTTATTTTCTTAAGAATGCCTGAAAACAGTTTGTTTTCTTAAACAGGCTAAATAATCATTCTTCTTGCCATCTTGTTTACACTCTTCGTCTGCTTAGCCAAACCTTCATGGCAAATGCAAATGTCAACTTCATCCCAGTCCTCCTCATTATGGCTGAAAGGAACCAAGTTTTATGGTCTGTGCTTTTGTCAATTCCACTGCAGGGATCAGGGATGTCAGAGCCAGAGCTATCTTCTTTCTCAGAACTGAGTCTGCTTAAAGAAGTCTACTTTTTGGGAGTTGTGAAAATATCGCTGTTGTACAAAGCGGTAGCTGGAACCAGCCCCCAGATTGCAGCCTTGAAACAATGCCAAAACTTCTACTCTCTTCCTTTCCACAAAATTGGTGGATGTTCATTCATTCATCCATTCAACAAACTACTAGATGTCAGGTACTAAACTGCTGCTGACATACTGATAAAACAGTCCCTGCTGTCAAATGGCTTACTAGTTTGTAGAAGAGACAAAGTATCTACATAAATCCCCTAGATAACACTTTTGTATTGTTTGTTTACCCAACATGGAAAGCAACACAGGCAGATACAGATGGCTGCCTCCAATTTACACATCTAGTGGCAAAGTCAGCTTTTTGGTTTTAAAAAATACACATGTACTTCCTTGTTAATCAGGAAATGAGCAACCTGAGTAAGATTCTGCAATGCTGGGAAGTAGCTTGCTCTGATGGAAAGCTCATAGCATTTGGACTAAAATATTCCTAGTTCTTCTGGCATTTACTAGTAGTATGACCTAGGGGAGGTACTTCATTTTTCTGAGCCCCTGTTTCCTCTTTTGTAAAATACCTACCTCACAAGGCTGTTGCAAAGTTTAAAAAATATAGCACATGTAAACTGCTTAGCACAGTGCCTGGTGTGTAGGGAAGTATACAACAAATACTAAGCTCCTCCCCCAGCCCCAGCCCCAATAGAGTGTAGTGGTGCTTTAAAATATATGCTTTTTGTTTCTAGGTTACTCTGGTCTCTCCTCTACGGCCTGTCCTCAAATTCTTTTTTTTTTTTGAGGTCAGTGTCACTGGCCCTCATATGTGGGACCTGAACTGGGGCCGCTGGCTCTCAAATTCTTAAAACAAATGATTTTTCCACCTTCATAAAAGCTTTCACTGCCCTCCCCCGCCCCCCAGAATACATTAGAAGGTCCTAATTACTTAGGGTTTGGCTTTTTGGGTCCCTGTGTGCTTTGCCAGCTTCATCTTGTTCCTTTCCCCCCCCCCAACCCACCCCCCACACTGTTTACCCAAGCTTAACTATAATACACAAATTGTTCTCTGGGCCTGGAACAGAGGCATTATTAACAATTTTGATGCCCATGGTAAGTAAACAGTCGGAATTGTTTTTAAGAGAATAGTGTAAAAATGCTAAAAATACAAAACACAACACCTCCACCCAAGTCTAATTTTTTTTACCTTACTTATCCTTTGGTCTCCTGTGCCATTCATTATTCGTGTCCTTTAGATTTTAGTGTCCTGAGACAAAGCTTCAATTTCCCCACCCTACTTTTGACTCTGGCCTGGACTACCTTTCCCCACTCTCACCCCTCTCAATCAGATTGACTCCTGATCCCTCGACCTGGTTATGTTCTCCCCTTCCAAGCTCCCAAGAACCCTGAGCATCCCCACCCCGTCCCCTCAACAATAATCACATCAGATAGCAGTGTTTTTCAGTGTGGTCTTTAGACCATGTGTTAGAATCACTTTTGGTGTTTGGTAAAATAATTGATTCCTAGATCCCACACCTGATCTACTTAATTACAATATCTGGACACCTGAGTGGAATTTTACATTTTTAACAAATTTTATATTTTTAACAAGCTCCCCAGGTAATTCTGATGCACACAAAAGTTTAATAATCATCTTCCCTACTAGACTGTGACTACCTTGAGGGCAGGGACTTTGTCTTTTGTTTGTCTTGTTGTACTTTTAACACGTGACATAATGTGTGGGACAGAGTACATAGTGGCCTGGCTACTGTTTATTGAACAAATGTATGAATGAACAAATGAATTATCAAAGGTTCTCTGTTGAACTCTGATATCCATTCCTGGGCTGTAAAGCTTGGCTATTTCTCCATTTGGGCTATATTGATATTATTTTGCAGATGTCCCAGGACTCATATACATAAATGAGTATTGCCCTTCTCAAAAGCTCTTTGGTTGTTGACTTGGGGAATTGTCTGGAGCATGTGACACCATTCGTTTCAATAACTATGTTATTTGAAGGTGGGTTTAACTTTTGGTTATAGCCAAAAATCACTGAACTAAGCCTGAGACAAAGAACTGGGTTTAGGGTAAGCGATGAAGTTTCTGAGCCAAATAATGAAAAGTGCAATCCAAGAAACAACATGGTGGCAAAGTATTTGATGCGGGTATGGCGAGTCCCAGATACTTAACTTCAGTACATTTAGACTTTCATAGGATACTGTCAATGCTGGGGACCTTAAGAGGAGTCATTGATACCTTTAGCTAAACCCAATTGGACAAAGGGGTTAGGACCTGTATTTAACATCTGTAAGGAAGGTAACTCTATATGTTTTCATTGTTGTTGCTCTACTCAATTTATTCTCCTGCAATCCTTCTAGCAAATTGTTCTTTGTGTGCAGTTTATGCTTATTTCCACTTTTTTATGCTGACATATTGAAGAGAGCACAGAAATAATCAAAAATAAAGTTAAACCTGTTTCAAGAATATGAAAGAAATTTTAATGCCACATTGGAGTTCAGGCTACTTGTAAGAGTAACGGCATCTGTATGTGTTTTTATCATGTAATTCCATTGTGTAACTGGATGCAGTGCCATTCAGATTGCAGCAAACATTGACATGTTCTCTTCAGCTATAATACACTAGGTGAATTTTCTAAGCTTCCATGGTTTACATATTTATATATGACTACCTGGATGGTACAATCCATGGGTGTACTTTTTAATAAGCTCAAATATTTGGTACCCTTTCCCCTATAGAACAGAGAATGTGTGGCTGACAGATAAGAACCACTTCCACCCTTATTTAAATTCCTGAAGTCAGTTGCAGCCTCGGAGCCACTGGGCTGTATTTGGTTGTATGTTTCAGGGTGGCCAGGTTGATCACCATCAGGTCAGGTAAAACTGCCTTTTGTAGTCTTGATTTGCCAGCTGCAGACATATGCTATGTTGTGGTTGTTGGCTAGAATACTTATTAGACTATTATTGGACTCTTTTTATCAAATATTTTACCCCAGGCTTGTTTGTACTGGGAGCTCTGGACCAATAGTATCTCTCCTAGTAACAGAACTCTGAGCATTTGCAGATTACACAGCCTCATCCCTCTAAAACATCCCAGCCCATTCAAAATGCTATATTATGAAATAAATAAATGTATATGTATTAATAATGAGTTACTGATTTTTCTCTCACTGGAGTTTAAATTGGAGGAGATTAAAAGGACGACAACCATGAGTTACTGGGATTGTCTAAATCACTTGGGTGGGGATCAATTATAATACGTAGTGATTTGGGCAGAGAGGATCCAGGGCGAATGGAAATTGAGATCCATTCATGAAGACTTTGGTTTCAGGAGCAGGCTACAGTCAAGAAGACTAAACAAATGAAGGTATAAGGCCCAAGGAAACATGGCACAGTTTGAGGGGTTGGGACAGAAGAAATTAAAGAAGAACAAAGAAAATCCCAGTGCTGGAACCTATTAAGGACAGGGTATTGTCAGAAGTGAGTTGATTTGCTGTTCAACTTCTGGCCTGTAGGAGGCGCCTGGCAGGGTTAGGAGATCACTCAGAGCTGGGCTGGGGCATAGAGTTATGGTTGCACTGAGACTAAAGGGGGCATGCAATGCGAAGTGAAGCCAAACAGTCGAGGGTGGCAGCTAGAAAAGTGACTTGAAACATTGTCAGACCAAGGACCTACAGGAATTATGGCCCCAAAGCAAGGTTAAAATAAAAAAGGCAAGAATTTGGAATATCAGGGTTAGTGGTCTAACTGGAGAGCAACCTGGGCAAAAGCGGAATATGGGACTATTGCCCACAGGTAAGATGTTATTTTGTTAGTTTTTTTGTTTGTTTTTTGGATGTGATGTTTGCAAAGGTTGGCTCTATTTAATGTGCCATACCAGAGCAGACATGGGGTTCTTTATGTTCTCCTACCTAGGAATAGGGTTGATCCTAGAGTCTCAGTGAAGCTAAGCCTGTAGGTGGGGGCAAGGTGGTCTGTTACAAAGGTTAGGAGTAACAAAGGCCAGGTAGGTTGTTACATGGATATTACAAATGTACATAGCATAATACCTAATGAGGATGGCTCTCCTACACTGAATTTTCAAGGATGGAGAATCAAAGTGATCTTTCTATAACTATTGGGCACAATATACAAATCATGATCATGATTGGTCTGGCCTGGTCATTCAAGGGGCATTTATTGATCACTCATTAAATTACTAGTACTCCTCTCATTTCTTGAGGGGGGGGCAAGTTAAGATGAAAAAGTGTTCCTAACATTTATAATCTCGAGGATATCTAATTCAGTAACTCTTCCCAAATAGATTTTGATCTATGAACTCAAATTATGAGTGGTAGCTGAAAATGGAAGCCCCTACTGGAGACTTAGGGATAAGAATGGAAGCTCTTACCAGACCCATACAAAGGAGATGCTTAATAATTGCTGGTTGAATAGAATTAGAACCTGATAAGCAGGACAAGTGGGCCACCTGGTACATTGTGAGGTTTGTCTTAGGCAAACTCCACACCACCATTCTTTTTTTTTAAAGATTTTATTGGGGAATTGAGAGAGGGGAACAGTGTTGGGGAATCGGGGAAGGGGAACAGACAAGCTGCCGACCTCTTGTTCTTCAGTCTAGTTGCGGAGGATGTTGCTTCACTGGCCCATGTTGGTATCATCATTGCGCTCTTCCCGGATGAGGCAGATCGGTCGCCGGCCTCAGGATGTCGCTCACCGCGGCTATTGGCCGCTCACGCTGGCTGCCAGCCACTCATGCTGTCTGCCTGCCACTCACTGTAGCTTATGGCAGCCCACTGCAGCAGGGGCTCTCGCGGCTCAGCTCCAGGTGGAGCTGGTGTTAGCTGTAGAGGCCACTGTCACTGGCCCTCATATGTGGGATCCGAACCAGGGCCACTGGCATCCCAAAACCAGCTCTTAACCAATGCGCCACTCGGCCGGCCCACACCACCATTCTTATAATCGCCCCCCTCAGGCAGGTATCCCGGGTCCAGTATTCCCTCCACTGCCTCTTGGTTCTTGAAGGCCAGTCTCCTTCAAAAGAAACAACTAGAAGAATTAATAAATTAGCTATCAGTAATGTGCTAATGAAGGAGTGTGGGCAAAATTCAGTCACTACCAACTTGTCAATCGACCTCAGATAACAAGGAAATGTTAACGAAGACCCTCTAGATATAATGCTTTTATTGTCTAACCTGGGGGTCACAAGGTATGGAGGGCAGCAAGCTTCAGACTTTCACGTTTGGAAGGGTCAGCTGGCAATGCTCTGGCAGGCTTGTATGGGACATATTTGAGGCCAAGGCCAGCCTTTCAAATAACAGAATATAAATAACTCTACTTTCTGTCAGGAGAGCCTTGTACACAGAATGCAAAGAGGATCTGCTACCCCTTCAGCCAGATTGGAAGTCCCAGCAAATAGAGTTTGGGCTGATTTTCTCTTTGGCGTACAGTGGCGGGAAAAAGCCATTTACATATCTTTTTGTCAAGCTGAACTCCCTCAGTGATAACGGCAGATGTTTTGATTACCAGAATGTGAACTTCACAGCAAGCATCTGTTAAGCACACAAGACAAGGTGGAGTCCAAAGCCTAACTGACTCAGAAGGTAAAGATAAAAAATCACTTTCAGATTCAAACAGTTTATTATTTACACAGTGAAAGAAAAAGTAGTTCCTGTTCCTGTTCCTGTTCCTGGTAGTCCTTGTACCAAATGGCAAAAAGGAACACTGAAACAAAAGGGGCCAGAGGACTGCAATGTTAGTTGTGGGATATCCCATAACTAAGAAGCCAATTCTAGATTGAGCTAAGTGGCTTTAGAATCTGAAGCTCTTTTCTAAGGGAATGAGTCAGAAAGACTCTTATCAGATCCCAGCAGGTGGGAGGCAATTAAAAACCTGTTTCTTGACAGCCTCGCAGGGGAGAGGGGGAATAAGGAGGGGAATGAGACCTGGCCTTAAAACAGCTTCCTGCAGGCCTCTCATTCTCTTGTGCTCTGGAATGATCACAGGTGTTCTGCCAAGACTCAGATTGGCTGGCTGCACTTCAATCCTTTGTCTGTGGAGTTTATGTGGATAGTGCAAGGCTGCCAGTGTACCATAGTGAAGATGTTCCACAGCAGCTAGCCAAAGGCCTAGGTACCTTTCCTGGGGTAAGAAAAAGGAAGTGAAGTCAAGGTCAGCTGAGGAACTTCCTCTCTCCCTCTCTTCTGCTGACCTATTCATGTCCCTTCATTCTCAGTCTCTTTTGGGTTGGGATGGGGTAGGGCAAGGATAAAGGAATAATGGGGCACACAACTAATTCAGGCTCTAAGATTAAGTACCAAGGCCAGAGAATCCCAAAGCCCAAGCCCTTTGCTTTCTGGCTTTTAGTTTTTCAACTATGAATTGAAAAGTATGAGTAATGTCTAAGATCCTTTCTAGCTCTAACAGAATGAATTTCCATAAATGCAAATTTATTGAATGTAGTGGTAAGAGCCCAATTTGCATGCCTACCCCCAAA
Source organism: Aselliscus stoliczkanus (assembly GCA_033961575.1). Classification (NCBI taxonomy): domain Eukaryota; kingdom Metazoa; phylum Chordata; class Mammalia; order Chiroptera; family Hipposideridae; genus Aselliscus; species Aselliscus stoliczkanus. The sequence continues at coordinate 52,618,400 of CM066737.1, read as the reverse complement.
ATGTTGGGACATTAGGGTAGATCATCAGAAACCCTATGACTACAACACAGAGGTGGATAACATTACTGTTACTTTAGGAACTCCATCAGATTCACTTTTGGGGTGACTATACTCCTCCAAACACATTCGATTCACTCAGAGCTCCCCTGCCATTCTCCCCCACTTACATTTGCCAACATTATTTTTGAGCTTTCCATTTCAGCCCTCTCCCCTATGTAAAAGATACAAATACTGCTCTAGTGGGCCATGTCTCAGTTTCAAATTCTAGGTCACCTCTCTGACAATCTTCCATGTGTCCACGTAGGAAATTGCCAAAAACATTCCATTTTCCAAGGGCAGAGCAGGTCACTTGATATAGCAACTAACAGGGATCCTATGTGCCACCTTTCCCAATCATAGCCTTTCTTCCTCAATCTTCCTAAAATGTACCACCTATATAATAGAAGAGAGGGTCTCAGCATAGCCACTAGTCCAAGTTATCATTCACTCACTCATTTATCCATTCATTCAATAAGTAATTTATTGTTAGCCTTTTTGTATCAGGTGCCATAGTTCAGTGATGAATGAAACACATACTCTCTGACCTCATAAGATTCATAATCTAGAGGGCAGACAATCAACAGATGAACACCTTTGTAATAATAGGAGCTATCACTTATTGTTTACACTGTCCCTGATGCTATTCTAAGCACTTAATATGTAGTAACTAATTTTTTTTTTTCTTAGCTGAGCCATCCTGCTACCTATTGGCAGCTCAGTGGCAACTCAGCTCGGGCTGGGCATCTAACTGCTGTTGCTCAGAGCTCAGCTCACACTCTTGAGCAAGCTCATAACCAACTGAGCCACTCGGCCAGCCCTGTAGTAATTAATTTTTTTTTTGAGAGCAGTGTCACTGGCCCTCACATGTGGGACCGAACCGGGCCGCTGGCTTCCCAAGCCAGTGCTTAACCACCACCCTGCCACTCCACGGCCCTTGTAGTAACTAATTTAATCCTCCAGGCAACCCTAAGAGGTAAAGACAAATCCCTGTGTCCCTGCCCAGACCAGCAGATTCCTTGGTGCCTGGTGAGCTGCTAGCAAGGGTCTTGCTATGGCCGCCTTTGGCACGGGATAAAAGAGTTTGAGACCAGCACCAAGGAAATGACCCAGCCCAGGGGCTCCTGGATTCGGGCTTGACCAGGCAGGATTCCCAGAACTGTTAAGACACTCTCAGAACAGCCCCCGCAGCTGTTTTCTCACTTTCTTTGTCCCGCCTCCTAATCCCCCACACCCCACCCCTTTCCAGGCTGGTCCCTCCTTCTGAGCTGCCTATTCTCTGAGTCATTTCCCCTTCCCCGCCCCAAAGACCTTGGCTTTCTCTCCAAATCCGTTTCCTCTGGCAGGAAGGAGAGGAAGGGCAAACTGGCTTTGGGAGTCAGGTGAGCGCTTTACCCAGCGACGATGAGCAACCCTGCCCTCGCCCCTCCATTCAGAGGGGCAGGAAAATCAAGGGGGTTCCCTACGGCTGAGCGGCTGGTTTCCCTGTAGTCTGAATGCCCTAGTGGCCCAGCGTGGGAGGTGCCACACCCCGCCCGGTGTCTCCTCGGATGTGAGAAGGGAAGGGGACCCAGAAAGACAGGACTGCGGGGCTGCCCGGGCATGGGCCGAGTGAGGTCAGCGCCGCCTGGGAGGGACCTCGCTGCCCACGATGCTGGGGAGGCGAAGGAGGGCCAGGGGGCCTGGCCCAAGAGCCAGCCCTGGAGAAAGGAGGGGATAAGGGGGAGGGGACCGCCACCCCGGAAAAGCTTATGTGGGGTGAAGCATGTGTGTGGAGGGAGGGGGCAGAGGGAGATGCGTGTGCAGCGATTTAGTGGGGTGCGTGCACATAGGGGTGCGTGCACAAGGGGACGTGTGGTTGGGGTTTCATGCGTGTAGGCCTGCACGTTGGGGGAGATGAGAGCAGAAAGGAATGCTGGAAGACAACCCGGGTGGGCACTGCCTTTGTGTGCCTGCGGGATTGAGGTATAGATGTTTTTTTTGAGGGCAGTGTCACTGGCCCTCATATGTGGGACCCGAACCGGGGGCTGCTGGCTTCCCAAGCCAGCGCTTAACCACCGCACCACTTGGCGGGCCCTAGGTATATATAGATGTTTTGAAGGCTCTGGCTGACGGACCTGGAAGTCGTGAATATTAACTTTTTTTATTTTTGAGGTGGCAGGGAGGGCTGACATGATCCTTTTGAAAAGCTGAAGGAAACTATCGACCCCCCCCCCCCCAAAAAAAAAAAAAAAAAGAAAGAGAAAGAAAAAAAGTGCAGATGGTTTGCATGTAAACACAGAAGGGTCCGGGACCCAGGGTTAGCAATCTGTGGACCCCAGATTGAGGCTTAAAGCAAGGAGAAAGCCTAAGTAGGCTACTTTGCTACTTGCCATTGTGTAGTTTGATTCTGTGAGAGGAGAAAAGGAACGGGTGACTGAGCAACTGTTGCCTGCTCTTTCTGTGGGCTCGTTCTGGACTTGGTGTGGCTTCCAGGCTAGGTTTGCTGCTCCTCTGGGACACGGTGCCCGTAGAGTGGGAATATAAAATGGGATCATTCCTCAGTGTACCGACCTCATGGCCTTCCCCATAAAGTCAGGTACTGGGCATAGGGGTAGGAGGTTGTAGCCACAGATTAGGATAGTGGGGTTCAGGAATTCTGAAGAGCCAGAAGTTGGAAATATAAATAAGACTGTGATAAATGCCCAGCACATGGAAGCATTTAGCGAATGGCAGCATACTTATCAATCTACCTACCTACCTACCTACCTGTATATCTATTTCCAGATAAAGTAAAAATTTTATTCTTGCAGATGTAAACTGTATTAAACTGCTGATTTCTTTTTTATCTCTTCTAGGCACACTTGGCTGTGTTGCCCTCAGACAGAGCCCGCCAAATCCATCTTGTAAAATCACACGCATGAGGTAAGTGGGACTTTAGTTTGAATATTTTGCAGTGTTCAGGTAGATGATGATTAGTCCACCATCAACTCTCGCCTGGATTGCTAAGTCTTGCTCTCCAAGCCTTCACACTTGCCTGCTTCCCTCCCATTCATTCTCCACTTTGAGGCAAGAGTCATTTTTCCCTCTGAGTCACAGAATAACCTACCAATTCAGAGCACAGACCTTGGTGTCAGACAGATTTCATTCAGATCTAGACTCCATCCTGCCCCACTACTTTCTAGTTGTATGACTTTGGACAAGTTACTTCACCTCTTTTTTTTTTTTTGAGGGCAGTGTCACTGGCCCTCATATGTGGGACCCGAACTGGGACCGCTGGCTTCCTAAGCCAGTGCTTAACCACCATGCCACTCGGCCGGCCCACTTCACCTCTTTAAAGAATTCTTTTCATTATCTGTAAAAGAGGATAATGGTGATCTCTATCTCATATAGGTGGTGTGAGATATTACAGAGGTAGTGAGTGCAGAGTGACCGATAGTAACTGCTCAGTAAATGGTACATTAAAATTGGTAAGAGCAGTGAGGCTGCTAAAAAGAGAGTGGCTGAAGTGATGTAACATGGCACTTAGGCTGGATAGGGAGTAAAGCACTGAGAAGTCACAGGATGGGAGACCTTGATAACAATGAGAATTGGGTATTCTGAGAACCAAGAAGTAATAGGGGTAGGAGGTTGTAGCCACAGATTGGGATAGTGGGGTTCAGGAATTCTGAAGAGCAGCTCCATGTTTATGGGGTGGTCTGGGATACGCATGGCTAGAAATGGCATGTGGTCATAGGATGTAGAACTAGAGGAGATCAAGGGACAGTGAAGTTAAGAGTGTTGGGTGAGTCATCTATAGTCATTGAGGTTCCTTATATGATGGCAGGGGTGGGAGTGGAGAGGAACAGGGAGCTAGTACCAAAGAAAAGGTCCACCCTGATTAAAAGGGAGCAGTCATTTCTTTCACAAATATTTCTGGAGCTCTTACTAGATGTCAGGATATAACAAGAAAGACAACGGTCCTGCTGTCATGGAGCTTGCAGTTTAGAAGGAGTGATTACAGATACGAATAATCCCACCTATAAATAAATAAGAAAACAACCCTGAAACGTGTGTTGAGAGCAATGAAGGAAAAGTAAGGATTCTGTAAGTGCGTATAACAGGAGGACATAACCCTGCCTGGAATGTCTGGAAAGGCTTCTGGGAAGAAGTGATGAGAACTGAATGATCAATTGAGGTAGATGAGGGGTGGGTGGAGGAAGTGTTCTAGGTAGAGGCAATGAACTGCATGTGCAGAGACTTAAAGCTACAACATGCTAATACTGAGAGGCTTCTATGACTAGAGCATATTAAGCAAGGGGGAGAATATTATGAGCTAAGGCTGGATGGCAGTCCCACTGCCTTAACTGTTTTAAGCTTTATTTTAGGAGCAATGGGGATACTCCTATGAAAGTGTTTTTGTTTTTTTTTGAGGGCAGTGTCACTGACCCTCTTATGTAGGACCCGAACCAGGGCTGCTGGCTTCTCAAGCCAGCGCTTAACCACCACACCACTCGGCTGGCCCTGAAAGTGTTTTGATTAAGTGAATAACATGGTCAGATTTCTCTGTATTTGAATGTGTATTTCTTTTCCCCCTGTTTTATTGAAATATAATTGATATATAAGAGTGTGTAAGTTTAAGACATACAACATAATTTGATATATGAGGTGTGATAAAACATACGGTGAATGTTTAAATTTAAAAATTTTTTACAGTAAAAGACACATTGCCTTTAATCCCCCTCAAAATACTCCTTCTCGCTTTGAACAAACTGATCCCACAGTTCTTGCCAGTTTTGGAAGTCCTGGAAGTCCTCTTTTGTGATTGTTTTTAGTTGTGCTGTCATGGCTGCCTCCATGTCTTCAATCAACTCAAAACCTTTACCTTTCATGGTCATTTTGACTTTGGGGAAGAGCCAGAAGTTGCATGGTGCTCAGTCCAGTGAATAAGGTGGACGAGGATACTCAGTAATGTTTTTATTTGACAGAAATTGCCCTACCAGAAGTGATGTGTGACATGGTACCTTTCCGTTGTAATAAAAATACAGTGAATGCTGCTGCCAAATGCCATTCAATGTAAAGGCAAGGGTCTTCAAAATGGGAAGCAGTGCGTCGAACCTAAATAGTAACAGTGTGTGACAAGTTGCAACTTGATTGGTGCAGTCAGTCGGATGTGAGCTATGGTTGAGAGAAGGTGCGTTTTAAAGTGTGCCCAAAGTCATCCTCCATTATGACAATGCTCCGTGTCACACATCGCTTCTGTTATACGGCAGTTTCTGTCAAATAAAAACATTACGGTGTATACTCACCATCTATTCACTGGATCTGGCAAAATGTGACTTCTGGCTCTTCCCCAAAGTCAAAATGATTCTGGACATCGAGGCAGCCAGGACAGCACAACTAAAGACCCTCACAAAAGAGGACTTCCAGAACAGCTTCAGAAACTGGCAAGAACGATGGCATAAGCGTGTTCGAAGCGAGAGGGAATATTTTTTTTCTGGAGGGCAGTGTCACTGGCCCTCATATGTGGGATCCAAACCAGGGCCGCTGGCTTCCCAATCCAGCGCCCAACCACCACGCCACTCGGCCAGCCCAGAGGGGGAATATTTTGAGGGGTATTAATGGCAATGTGTCTTTTACTGTAATAATATTTTTTTATTTAAACATTCACCATATTTTTTATCACACCTCATATGTATATATTGCAAAATGATTAATACAGTATTTCTTAAGTAATGCATGACTATATGCTCACTATAAAAAAATAAACAACACTTGGGCCGGCCGAGTGGCGCGGTGGTTAAGCACTGGCTTGGGAGGCCAGTGGCTCCGGTTTGGGTCCCACATGTGAGGGCCAGTGACACTGCCATAAAAAAAAAAAAAAAAAAAAAAAAAACCAAAAAAACAAAACAAAACAAAAAAATAAACAACACAAGTATATAAATTGTGAAAGTCCAGTTTCGGTTCTTATGTGTGTATGTTATGGTTCTTATGTGTGTATGTTAGAATATATATATACACACACACATATAATTCATAGATGTATATAGTATTATATATGTATACAATATGATTATATATACATATAATATAGCAACTAGCTTTTTCCAGTTAACAACATGCCTTTGACTTTGTCCATGTCTTTATTTCTTTATTACTCAGCAATATAGAAGTATATTTTTGTGGTAAAAGATTGAAACAATACACAGGTATAGAGAGTAAATCTTTTGTTTAATTAATTGATTTTTTATTTATTTTTTATTAGTTTCAGGTGTACAAAACAATGTAATAGACATTTCACCCCTCACAAAGTGATAACCCCCCTACTCCAATCTGTTGCCCCTCTGACATCATATGTATCTATTACAATTCCATTGACTCTATTCCCTATGCTGTAATCCATATCCCGTGACTATATACATATGTATATATTAAATTATAGTTGACATACAATATTATCCAGCTTAGAGAGTTAATCTTGAAACTTGCCTTTCTTGCTCCCTCCCTATCTGCCATTCTATCAAAATAAAATATTTTACATAACTCGACTTTCATATTGTTATGCAGACTTAAAATTTCTTACTTATTTATCTAATTACACATGTGACACATAAATACATGTTTCTTTCAAAGGATGATAATGTTTCAGGGAAGACTCAAACCTCCTTTGGTCATCATTGATTTCCTCCTTGCCTCTCCCGCTCCGTACTCACTGTTTAACTTCTCCCATACCTTTTCCTAATCATTTGCAAACATTGCCCCTCTCTCTCCCTCCCGCTCACAATCTCTCTCTCTCTCTCAACACTTACACACACATAAACGGAGAATATATAGTATTATTTAGTGTTATTAAAAGTATAAATTGGGCCAGCTGAGTGGCGCGGTGGTTAAGCGTTGGTTTGGGAAGCCAGCAGCCCCGGTTCAGGTCCCACATATGAGGGACAGTGACACTGCCCTCAAAAAAAAAAAGGTATAAATTGACCTTTTTCACCCAGCTGTACACCTGAAACTAATATAAAGTAATATTGAATGTCAACTGTAATTGAAAAATAAAAATTAATTTAAAAAAATGTATAAATTGTGTCATGCTTATATGTATTGTTCTGCTACGTGGTACTTTCACACAACATTGTATCTGAGAACTTTTCCTGTTAGTACACATAAATCTAACTTGTTTTTTCATTGTTTTTCCCCTGTTACATAGTATTCTACAGAATAGATAGGCTACAATTTGTATAGCCATCTCCCCGTTGACATAGTTATTTACAATTTTTTCTAATATAAAACATCCTGAAATATATATCGTATAAGCTTTCCCCTTGCCTTTTTCTCCTGATTTTTAAATGCTACCTTTAATCAATACTAGATTCATGTACATACTTAGTTTTGTTTCAGGATTCTGTATTTGCTTCTGCTGATCTATTTATTTATACCTGCCTTCACATACCACACATTTAATTTCTATTGTTTTATAATATGTTTAATATCTGACACAGAAAGAGTCTTTTTTTCTTTAGTTTTTTGTTATTCTTGCATATTTCCTTTTTTATATGGTTTTTAGTACCAGATTACCATAACCATATAGAATCTTATTGGTGTTGCATTGAGTTTACAGATTTAACTGGGGAAAATTGGCATCTTTAAATTAATAAGCCTTTTGGGCCTGCTGAGTGGCACGGTGGTTTAGCGCTGGCTTGGGAGGCCAGCGGCCCCGGTTCGCATAACACGTGTGAGGGACAGTGACACTGCCCTCAAAAAAAAAAATAAGCCTTTTATATTAATAAACATAGTATGTTTCTCCATTTATTCAAACTTTAAGTCCTTTAGTAATGTTTCATAATTTCTCCATAAATGACCTGAACATACCTTGTTCGTGTTGTTTTTAGATACTTTATAGTTTATTTTGTTACTATTAATAGGATTTTTGCTTTCATTTTATAATTATTAAAGGTGTATAAGTAAGCTATTGGTTTTGGTATGAAATAGTGTGTCCAACAACTTGACTGAATTCTTTTTTCTATATAATAGCTTGCCCACTGATTCTATTGGATTTTATAGGTAGGCAATCAGATTATGTGCAAATATTGATAGTTTAGTGTCTTTGTCTTCAATCTGTATAGCACATGTATTTTTCTTGTCAGAGTGTATTGGCTAGGAGTGTATTGGCTAGGACCTCCAGTATAAGACTAAGTAGTAGCTATGATATCAGACATCCTTATTTTATCCCACCATTTAATGGGAATGCTTCTACAATTTCATCAAGTATGCTTATTGTGGGTTTCTGGCAGTTGCCCTTTATTAAGTTAAACGTGTTTTCTTGGGGCCTGCCGGGTGGCACGTTGGTTGAGGACTGGCTTGGGATGCCAGTGGCCCTGGTTCAGATCCCACATATGAGGTCCAGTGACACTGCCCTCTGCAGCTAAGATGGTGAGCGGCGGCTCGACCTGGAACTGGGCTGCATGGGTCCCAGCGATGTTGTAGGCTGCAGCCCCTGCTGCAGTGAGCTGCCATAAGCTACAGTGAGTGGCCATCGGCTGGCGTGAGAGGGCGGCAGTGGAGTGAGCTGCCAATAAGCCCCCGTGAGCAGCCATCCAGAGGCCGGCGACCTATCTGCCTCACCTGGAGAGCGCAATGATAATGCCAACATGGGCCAGTGAGGTGACGTCCTCCATGGCTAGACTGAGGAGCAGGGGGACAGCAACTTGTCTGTTCCCCTCCCCCAATTCCCCAATTTAAAAAAATCTCTAAAATAAATGTGTTTTCTTTAATTCCTACTTTTTCTGGATTTTAAAAGCCAGAATGAGTGAAATTTTTATCAATTGCTTTTTCATCTGTAAATCGAATGTATAGTTTCCTTCCCCTTTAAATTTAATGTATTGATAGCTTTTTAAACACATTCTATTATGAAACTGTCTAAAAATAAATGACAGTAGAGAGTACAATAAATCCCCATGTACCCATGATTCAGCTTCAGTGGCCATCAATATTTTGCCATACTTGTTGCAGCTACCCGCCTCCATTTTTTGTGCTGAGATATTTTAAGCTAAGCAACATCATATGATTTCACTCCTAAATATTTCAGTATGCATCACAAAACATTATAGCAAAAGAACATGTCACAAAATCATAATTCCATTCTCACACTAATGACCAGCAGATATCCAGATTTTTCCAATTGTCTAAAAAATGTTTCTACCACTGGGGTTTGTTCTAATCAGGATCCAACTAACGTCAACTCATTGTATTAGGTTATATCTCTTAAGTTATTTTTGAGTTTTAAAAAAACAAAAACAGAAAACTCCCTCCATTTTAGTTTAGTACCATCGGTTTGTTGAAGAAACCAGGCATTTGTCTTATAGACTCTCCCACTTTATGGATTTGGCTGACTATCGTATTTTACTGTGTATAATGCATACTTTTTTGCTCAAATTTGTGAGAGAAGCATAAGGATGCGCATTATACACAGGCAGTACTAATTCTGTATCTATATAAATGTTTTTAATTCTTTTATTTATGCTTATGAGTTAAAAGTGTAACTAGAAACCAATAATGATATCCATATGCAAAGTAATACCCAGGAATACAATAATCGGTTTTGTTGAACTTACCACAAACTTGCAAAGAAGAAAAGTTCTTGGCCTTCTCTGATGCATAAATATCATAAATTTGTTACCAGAACATAAAATTTCTTGTACCTTTTAAAATCTGTTTTTGTGTTTTGTAATTATTTGTTACATAAAATTTCTTGTAGCATAATAAGTTAAAAATAAATGCTAAAATTCCTTTATAAACACAAAAAACAAGTACCTAATATGTAAACAAAATTTGAATTATAAAATTAAAACGAAAGTTTTTTTTCCTGAAAGGTTGGGCCAAAAACGTGGGTGCACATTATTCACAGCAAAATACTGAACTTCCTTGACATGCTTCTTTTTGTTTGTTTATTTGTTTGTTTCATTTTAAAAAAAAATAGTTTCAGGTATACAAAACAATGTAATAGTTAGACATTTATACCCCTCACAAAGTGATAAGCCCATTCCCCCATCTGCTACCCCTCTGACATCTTATGTAGCTGTTACAGTTCCACTGACTGTATTCCTTATGCTGTACACCACATCCTGTGAAAAAACATATATATATATTTGACATTCATTATTGTTCAGCTTCAGCTTCAAGTGTATACTGCAGTGGTCAGGAATCTACACTGTCCATGAAGTGGTCTCCCTAATAAGACAAGTGTCCATCTGATACCCTACAATATCTTTACAACATTATTAATTATATTCCCCAAACAGTTTTTTCATATCCCCGTGGCAATCTTGTGTTACTGATTGTGCTTTCTAATCCCCTCACTTCCCTCATCCCCACCCCCCTCCCATCGAGCAACCCTCAGTTTTCTCTCTTTATCTCTGAGACTGTTTCTGATTAGTTTGTTCATTTATTATATTCTTTAACTTCCACATATAAGTGAGATCATATGGTATTTGTCTTTCTCTGTCTGACTTATTTCACCTAGCATAATGTTCTCTAGGTCCATCCATATTGTTGCAAATGTTAAGATTTCCTTCTTTATGGCCAAGTAATACTCCATTCTAAGAATGTACCAGTTTTCTTTTTTCTTTTTTGCATTTTATTTATTTTTATTATTATTATTAATAGTTACACATGACAAAACAATGCAATAGTTATCTTTTTCACCCCTTACAAAGTGACTATCCCCTCCCCCTCCCCTGCACCCCACTCCCGATATCATACATATCTATTACAATTCCATTGACTCCATCCCCACACTATATTCCACATCCCATGACTATATATGTGTTAAATTATAGTCAACATCTAATATTAATCAGCAGCAGCTTCAGATGTACAGTGCATTAGTCAGGCCACTACACCGTCGATTAAGTGGTCTCCCTAACAAGACATGAGTCCATCTGGTCCCTTAAAAAAGTATTTACAACCTTATTGATTATATTCTCTAAACTGTCTCTTCTGTCTCTGCAGTAGTATTGTTTTTTTCTATTTTTTATTTTGTTTTTTTATTGTGAAATAAACATTTTTTTGTTTTAAATTAGCTTCACGTGTACAACGCAGTGCAAGTTATACATTTTACCCCTCAAAGTGACAACCCCCATACCCCAATTCTCCACCCCACTCCTCCCCCCATATCATACATATCTATTACAATTCCTTTGACTCCCTTCCACAGTATAATCCACATCCCGTGACTATCTATATATTCAATTACAGTTGGCATACAATATTATACAACATCAGTTTCAGGTGCACAGTGCAGTGATCAAGCCTCTACGCCATCCATGAAGTGGTCTCCTTAACAAGCCATGTGACCATCTGACACCCCACAAAATATTTACAACATTATTATATTCCCCGAACTGTCTTTCATATCCCTGTGGCAATATTGTTGTTACCTATTTATGCTGTCAAATCCCTTCCCCTTCTCCCTCATCCCCAACCCCCTCCCAACTAGCAACCCTGTTTTTCCTCTATATCTATGAGTCTCTTTCTGTTTACCTTGCTCATTCATTCAGTTTTTCAGATTCCATATATAAATGAGATCATATGGTATTTGTCTTTCGCCAACTGACTTATTTCACTTAACATAATAGTCTCTAGGTCCATCCATATCGTTGCAAATGGTACGATTTCATTTTTCTTTATAGCGGAGTAATACTCCATTGTATAAATGTACCACAGTTTCTTTTTTTTTTCTTTCATTTTATAAGTTTTTTATTCTGTTTCCTTTCTTTATTTTCTTTAATTGGGGCTGTTTGCCTAGTCTTGTCCCTTTGTGCTTCTATGTAAGTTTTAGAAACAGTTTATTAATTTAAGAAGTTTTTTCAGCAACACTGAATCTAGATTTAAGTAGTATTAACACAATTAAAATATTAAATGTTACTATACATGACTATTGTATATGTTTTCAATTACATGTCTTCATGTAAAAAGAGTTAACCCCATATGATAATTTTTATGACTGTTAAGGGTTATCATTATTTAATGGTTTTATTACTTTTCAATTATTTTAAATGTGTTTAAAACAAAGAAATATCTGAATTTTGGAATTTATTTACTTTTTTCTCTATGCCATTTTTTAAATTTTAATTAGCTTCAGGTGTACAACACAGTGCAATTGTTATACTTTTTACCCCTCAAAGTGACAACCACCCTCCCCCAGTTTGCCACCCGACTCCCCCCCATATCATACATATCTATTATAATTCCTTTGACTCCCACCGTATAATCCACATCCCATGACTATCTATATATTCAATTACAGTTGCCATACAATATTATACAACATCAGCTTCAGGTGTACAGTGCAGTGATCAAGCCTCTACTCCATCCATGAAATGGTCTCCCTAACAAGACATGTGACCGGTCATCTGCCACCTCACAAAATTTTTACAACGTTATTATATTCCACGAACTGTCTTACATGTCACTGTGACAGTACTGTAGTTACCTATTTATGCTGTCTAACCCCTTCCCCTTCTCCCTCATCCCCACCCCCCTTGCAACTAGCAACTCTGTTTTTCCTCTATATCTATGAGATTGTTTCTGTTTCCTTTGCTCATTCATTCAGTTTTTCAAATTCCACATATAAGTGACATCACATGGTATTTGTCTTTCTCCAATTGACTTGTTTCACTTAACATAATAGTCTCTAAGTCCATCCATATCGTTGCACATGGTATGATTTCATACTTCTTTATAACAGAGTAATACTCCATGTACCACAGTTTCTTAATCCAGTCATCTTCCGATGGGCATTTCTACTACAATAGACTACGGGGTGTTGAAGTCCCCTACTACGAAAGTGTTACTGTTGATCTCTGTATTTATGTCTGGCAAAATCTGTTCCTGCCCAACACTCTCAGGATAACTTCCCGTCTCAGCCTGTCCCAATCAACTGCCCGCAGATCAGGCTAAGCAGCCCAGCATCCAATTCCCAGCCTTGCAACTCTGCACAAACAGTGCGGAGAGCAGGGAACTAAGGTGGCTAACACATTCCTGAGTCTCAGTGAGCAGCCTGATGGATCCGGAGAGCACCCGCCCGGCGTTTCCCTGGAAACACAGCACAAGCAGGGCGGAGGGTGGGGATCCAAGGCCGCATGCCCACGCACGCACTCCTGCGGCAAGTTCACCAGACCAATGGGATCCCGGATCTGACCCTCTGTGGGAGGGCCCAACCCTGAAAAAATGGCACCCTCCTGTACACGGCTTGTGTGCAAGCTCCACACCAGAGGAACAATAGTCCAAAAACCTCCAGCCTTTGCACCAAAGGTGTTCAGTTCAGTCCGTCTCCGCAGTCTCCTGGGCCCGGCTCACACAGCCACTCCCTCCACCAGGAACCAGGTAAGTGCTCACTGGTGAGCAAGCCCGTGTGCCGGCCCCACTGATTCTCCAGCCGCTCTTAGCCTCACCGAGCTGAGCAAAGAGAGTCCTCACTAATTTACTTCCAGCTATCTTAGAACTCCTCTTCCCGGCAAAGGAGCTCTGGGCTGGTGAGCTTGGTGTGCGGCCGGAGGGTCTCTCCCCCAACCTCCCCCAACCGGAGAAGCCTCCCCACAGCTGGGACTTCCCTCATGGGGCTCGTCCTCTCCCGTCTGTGCCTCTCCTACCAGACTTGATGGGGCCGCCTCTTTAGGTCTTTCATTTAGAGGTTCTGTTCATCTAGTGTTCAGGGGACTTCCAAGGTTAAATGTTGTATAAATTATTTGTAATTTTGATGTGATCCTGGGAGGCAGTTTGTAAAGCGTCCGTCTATTCCGCCATCTTACCGGAACTCCCTGTACCACAGTTTCTTAATCCAGTTGTCTACAAATGGGCATTTCAGTTGTTTCCAAGTCTTGGCTATTGTAAATACCGCTGTAATAAACATAGGGGTGCATATATTTTTTCGAATTAGCGTCTTGGATTCCTCTGGGTAGAAACCCAAGAGTGGAATTGCTGCGTCATACAGCAGTTCCATTTCCAATCTTTTGAGATACCTCCATACTGATTTCCATAGTGGCTGCACCAATTTGCAGTCCTACCAACAGTGCACCAGGGTTCCCTTTTCTCCACACCCTTGCCAGCACTTGTTGTTTGTTGATTTGTTGATGATAGCCATTCTGACCGGAGTGAGGTGGTATCTCATTGTGGTTTTTTATTTGCATTTCCCTAATGACCAGTGAGATTGAACATTTTTTCATATGCCTGTTAACCATCTGTATGTCCTCTTTTGAGAAATGCCTCTTCATTTCCTTTGCCCATTTTTTAATTGGGTTGTTTGTTTTTATGGTGTTGAGTTGCATGAGTGATTTATAAATTTTGGATATTAACCCCTTATCAGATATATCGTTGACAAATATCTTCTCCCATTCAGTAGGCTTCCTTTTTGTTTTACTGATGGTTTCCTTTGTTGTGAAAAAACTTTTTAAGTCTGATATAATCCCTTATGTTCATTTTTTCTTTTACTTCCCTTGCCCACAGGGATGTATCAGTAAAAATATTGCTCAGAATAATGTCTGCAAATTTACTCCCTATCTTTTCTTTTAGGAGTTTTGTGGATTCAGGTCTTACATTTAAGTCTTTAATCTATTTTGAATTTGTTCTTGTATATGGCATAAGGAGGTGGTCCAGTTTCATTTTTTTGCATGTGTCAGTCTAGTTTTCCCAGCACCATTTATTAAATACACTGTCTTTACTCCAATGTAAATTCTTGCTTACATTGTCATAGATTAACTGTCCATAAATGTCTGGATTTATTTCTGGGCTCTCTGTTCTGTTCCACTGATCTATGTGCCTGTTTTTATGCCAATACCATACTGTTTTGATTACTGTAGCCTTGTAGTATGTTTTCATGTCTGGTAGCGTGATCCTCCCCGACTTTGTTTTTATTTCTCAGGATTGCCGAGGCTATTCGGGGTCTTTTATGGTTCCATATAAATTTTAGGATTATATTTTCTATTTCTGTGAAAAATTCCCTTGGTAGTTTGATAGGAATTGCATTGAATCTATATATTGCTTTAGGCAGTATGGACATTTTACCTATATTCTTCCTATCCATGAGCATGGTAGGTGTTTCCATTTATTTGTATCTTCTTTGATTTCTTTCTTCAGTATCTTACAATTTTCTGAGTACAGATCTTTCAATTCTTTGGTTAAATGTATTACTAGGTATTTTGTAGTTCTTGAAGCAATTGTAAATGGGACAGTTTTCTTAATTTCTCCTTCCATTAGTTTATTATTGGTATATGCAAATAAATCTCACTGATTTCTGAACATTGATTTTTTTTTTTTTTTTTTTTTTTTTTTTTTAGCTGAGCCATCCTGCCACCTATTGGCAGCTCAACGGCAACTCAGCTCAGGCTGGCCTCGAGCCGCTGTTGCTCAGAGCTCAGCTCGCACTCTTGAGCGAGCTCTTACCCAACTGAGCCACTAGGCCGGCCTTGAACATTGATTTTATATCCTGCTACTTTACTGAATTCGTCTATCAGTTCCAATAGTTTTTTGATGGAGTCTTTGGGGTTCTCTATATACAGTATCATGTCATCTGCATATAATGACAATTTTACTTCTTCCTTGCCAATTTGGATGCCTTTTATTTCTTTTTCTTGTTTGATTGCTGTGGCTAGAACTTCCATAACTATGTTGAATAAAAGAGGAGAAAGTGGACAGCCTTGTCTTGTTCCTGATCTTAAGGGGAATGGTTTTAGCATTTCCCCATTGAGTATGATGTTAGCTGTAGGTTTATCATATATGGCCTTTATTATGTTGAGATATGATCCCTGTATTCCCACTTTTGCTAAGGGTTTTTAACATAAATGGCTGTTGGATTTTGTCAAATGCTTTTTCTGCATCTATTTATATGACCATGTGATTTTTATTCTTCATTTTGTTGATGTTAGCCTCCATTTATTTGACAGCTTTCCGGGATTCTTCTTATAATTGATTTGTAGTTTCATAGCATTGTGGTCAGAGAAGACACTTGAAATGATTTCAGTCTTCTTAAATTTATTGAGACTTGTTTTGTGGCCTAACATGTGGTCTGTCTTAGAAAATGTTCCATGTGCACTTGAGAATAATGTATATTCTGTAGCTTTTGGGTGAAATGCTCTAAAAATGTCTTAAATCCAGCTGGTCTAATGAATCATTTAAGGTCACTGTTTCCGCATTTATTTTCTGTCTAGAGAATCTGTGCATTGGTGACAGCGGGGTGTTGAAGTCCCCTACTATGATAGTGTTACTGTTGATCTTCGTCTATATGTCTGACAATATCAGTTTTACATATTTAGGAGCTCCTATGTTCGGTTCATAGATGTTTACTAGGGTTATGTCCTCTTGTTGGATCGATCCCTTTATTATTATGAAGGGTCCTTCTGTGTCCTTTATTATATTCTTCAATTTAAAGTCCATTTTATCTAATATAAATATTGCTATTCCAGCTTTTTTCTCAGTGCCATTTGCATGAAATACTTTACTCCATCCCTTTACTTTCAGCCTGTATGTGTCTTTCGATCTGAGGTGTGTCTCTTGTATACAGCATATGCCGGGGTGTTGCTTTCTTATCCATTTAGCCACCCTGTGTCTTTTGATTGGAGCATTTAATCCATTTACATTTAATGTGATTCTTGATAGGTGCGTAGTTATTGCCATTTTGTTATTTGTGTTCCTAGTCTTCCTTAGTTAGGTTGTTTTTCTCTTCTACTTAAAGAAGCCCTTTTAACATTTCCTGCAAAGCTGGCTTGGTGGTAGTGAATTCTCTTAACTTATTCTTTTCTGGGAAGCTCTTTATCTCTCCTTCAATTTTAAATGATAACCTTGCTGGATACAGCAATCTGGATTGTAGGCCTTCATTTTTCCTCACTTTGGAAACCTCCTGCCACTCACTTCTGGCTTGCAAAGTTTCTGTAGAAAAGTTCGCTGATACTTTTATGTGGGTGCTCTTGTAAGTAACTTGCTGCCTTTCCCTTGCTGCTTTAAGGATTCTGTCTTTGTCCTTAACCCTTGCCATTTTCACTATAATGTATCTTGGATTGGGCCTGTTTGGGATCATCCTGGTTGGAACTCTCTGCACTTCCTGGGCTTGTATTTCAATGTCCTTTGCCAGGTTAGGGAAGTTTTCAGACATTATTACTTCAAATATGTTCTCAATCCATTGCTCCGTCTCCTCTCCTTCTGGTACTCCAATGATCTGAAAGTTGTTGCGTTTGATGTTGTCTCTCAGGTCTCTTAAGCTATTTTCAATGTTTTTCATTTTTTTTTCTTTTTGTTGTTCCGCTTGGGTGATCTCTGCTATCTTGTCTTCTAAGTCACTGATTCGATTTTCTTCTTCATGCAATCTGCTAGTAATTCCATCGAATATGTTATTTAATTCAGTAATTGCGTTCTTAAGTTCTAGCTGGTTGTTTTTCATGATTTCTCTATCCTTCTTTATATTTTCATTAATTTCCTTGAACATTCTAATAATCAGTGTTCTGAATGCTGTCTCTGATAGGTTGTTTACCTCTATTTCCTCTGGTTCCACTGATTCAGGAGGTTTCTTCTGTTCTTTTATTTGGCTTGTATTTCTTTGTCCTCCCATTTTGGCTTACTCTTTGTGTTTGCTTTAATATAACAGATAGATCCCCTAGGTCTCAGTCTTTTCTGGGTGAACTTATACGATGTGTGTCCTTTATATTTGAATTACTCAGTCTCCCTATTCTCTTGTGCATGTATTTCTGAGGTGTTCCTTGTGTTGTGTGTCTTCACCTGTTGAAGTTTAGCTTTGATTACTTTTGGCTTGTCAGTAGCTGGGATTGACTCCCAGACTGATTAGCTTTGAGGATCAGCAGTGTCCGCAGTTTATGACCTGCTGTGTGAGGTTTGACCCCTCTGATGATGCATGGACCCTTTGGGCCCTTGCACCTGTAGCGACTTCCTTTTGGGTGTGACTCCTGTATGTCAAACCCAGAAATGCTTTGGTTTTATCTAAAGTTTGCCTGTGGATATGATGATTCTTGTGTCTCCAGTGCCAGTCTTGGCTAAAGTCCATCAAGTTCTTTTCAGGTTGTCCTCTGCTGTACAAAAATTCCTCTGCATCTTGTGGGAACAAAGATGGCCACCTGACACCTAGCGTGATGCTGGCACTGCAGGTTTGCTGTACATAAGTGTGGTTGTGATGTGTGATTGGTAGTTTTTACAAAGTCACTGCCGTTTCTGCTTTCGCCTGTCCCAAGGCAGGCTGCACCCCCAAAGGCTCAATGAGTGCCTTTGGGCACCCTTTCCGTTGACAGCCGTGGAGAATGAGAGAGTTCCTCACTGCCAAAAACCAGCTGCCAGGAATCTGTTAGTTAGTGCCTCAGCAGCTGAACCAGCCCTGCCTCCCAGGCCTTGCTGGAAAGGTGGGGGCGGGGTAGGTACTCTCACTCTGCAGCCTCTTCTGGGATGGAAATTCTCGATCCCCTACGGGTAGGAATACCTCTGTAATCTGCCCCTACTGCTCCATTCAGGGGTCAGTTTAAGACTCTGGCTTGGCAGGGGCCAAGGTTTCTGAAGGAGGGTGGGGGTGGGTTTTTATTTCTGTAGTTGTTGTTTTGATTTTTTTTTGCTTTCTGTCCAAGAGAAGAGGAAAAATAAGGAAGCAATACAAACAAACAATTCAAAACAAAACAAGAAAACCACAGTCCCAACACTGTTTTGAGCTAAGGCCTTTGCCTGATAGCTCCAGAGGAGTTCTGCTGCTCTCCCAAAGAGACTGCAGGGGTTTAGGAGACTGTGCACACCCTGCAGTGGCTCAGATCCCTGCTCTGTCTCTCGGGAACCTGTGTCCGGCACGCTTTGTCTCCCCACAGCGAGTATTCTTTTTTCCCCTGCTTGCCTGGTTTTAGGCTTCTGCCTTGGATCCTGCACACGCCCACCAGGTGCTCCTGCTGTGCTTCTGGAGGAACTGCTGGGATTTAGGGGGCTGCGTGCACCCTGCCGCGAGGCTCAGATCCCCGCTCCATGTCTCCGGGTCCTGCATCTCTTCCCAGCACGCCCTGCGTCTCCACCCGGCGTACCCTGCGTCTCCCCCCGCGAGTATTCTTTTTCCCCCGCTTGCCCAGTTTCAGGCTTCTGCCTCAGAGCCTGCACCGCCAAGGTGCTCTTGCTGCACTCTGCGGGACCCGGTGGACGCAGAGACTGATCCCTGAACGGGGCGGATGCAGGGATTGATCTTGCCCTGTTGCTGTCACTGCCGGGCTCTGCACCCTGCTTCCTGGGGACCCGGGAAGCTGTGGGTGCAGCTCTATGTCTCCCCTCTCTTCTCCCCCACTCGCCCGGCCTGAGGCTTCTTCCTCAGGCTGCAGATTGTCGTGCTCTTGCTGTACTTTAGGCAGGCCATGGGGCGCAGGGAGCGACCAGTGGGATCACTCACCAATCTGTTCTCTGAAGCTTGGCGCCTCTGCAGCTGCAGGTGCGGGCTGCACCTCACAGCGTCTCGCTGCCTTCTTCCCCACTCGCCCGGCCTGCCCACCTTCCAGCAATCGTTTTGTGATATTCTTAGTTGCTCTGTGTGATGAGTAGATGTCCCTTTGAAGAGTTACAGAAGTTCAAATTGCAGATATTTCCAGGGGAGAACTTAGGGAGCCCTCCTCACAGCCGCTATCTTTGAATTCTGTACCACAGTTTTCTTTATCCAGTCGTCTACTGATGGGCTTTTCGGTTGTTTCCATGTCTTGGCTATTGTGAATATCGCTGCAATAAACTAGGGGTGCATAATTTTTTTCAAATTAGCGTTTTGGATTTCTCTGGATAGATACCTAAGAATGGAATTGCTGGTTCATAAAGTAGTTCCATTTTCAGTTTTTGGAGATACCTCCATACTGATTTCCATAATGGCTGCACCAATCTACAATCCCACCCACAGTGCACCAGGGTTCCCTTCTCCCCACAACTTCGCCAGCACTTGTTTGTTCATTTATTGATGATAGCCATTCTGACCGGAGTGAGATGTTATCTCATTGTGGGTTTTATTTGCATTTCTCTAATAATTAGTAATGATTAGTGAGGCTGAGCATTTTTTCATATGTCTGTGTGCCATCTTATCTGTATTCCTCTTTGGAAAAATGTCTTTTCATGTCTTCTGCCCATTTTTTAATTGGGTTGTTTGGTTTTTTTTGGTGTTGAGTTGAATGAGTTTTTTAAATAAATTTTGGATATGAACCCTGTATCAGATGTATCATTGACAAATACAAATATATTCTTCCATTCAGTAGGCTGCCTTTTTGTTTTATTGATGGTTTCCTTTGCTGTGAAAAAACTTTTTAGTTTGATGTAATCCCATATGTTTATTTTTTTCTCTTACTTCCTTTGCCCGAGGGGATGTATCAGTAAAACTGTTACTAAGGGCAATGTCTGCAAAGTTACTTGCTATATTCTCTCGTAGGAGTTTTATGGTTTTGTATTTTACACTTACGTCTTTAATCCATTTTGAATTTGTTCTTGTATGTGGTGTAAGAAGATGGTCCAACTTCATTTTTTTGCACATGTCAGTCCAATTTTCCCATCAACCTGACATGCTTCTTTTTTTTTTTTTTTTTTTTTTTTTTTTTTTTTTTTTTGGCGGAGGGGAACAGCGTTGGGGAATCGGGGAAGGGGAACAGACAAGTTGCTGTCTTTTTTTGTTCTTCAGTCTAGTTGCGGAGGATGTTGCTTCACTGTTGGTATCGTCATTGCGCTCTTCCCTGATGAGGCAGATCGGTCGCTGGCCTCTGGATGTCGCTCACTGCGGCTATTGGCAGCTCACTCTTGGCTGTCAGCCGCTCACGCTGGCTGCGGGCCACTCACTGTAGCCTATGGCAGCCCACTGCAGCAGGGGCTGCAGCCCACACCATCACCAGGGCTCGCACAGCCCAGCTCCAGGTGGAGCTGTTGTTAGCTGTAGAGGGCAGTGTCACTGGCCCTCCTGTGGGATCCGAACCGGGGCCGCTGGCATCCCAAAACCAGCGCTTAACCAATGCGCCACTCGGCCGGCCCCTGACATGCTTCTTTACCTGTTTCTGTATTGCCTGTATTTCTTGTAGACTAGAAGTTAGATCTAAATACTTGATTAGATTCAGGTTCTTTATTATTATTTCATGTTTGATACCATGTAATTCCTTAATTTTAAATATTTTTTTTATTTTTCAATTACAGTTAACATACAGTATTATATTAGTTTCATGTGTACAACATAGTGCTTAGACAATTATATAACTTTGTCTCTCCATTTTGGCTGCCTCCTTGTGCTTATTTCTATGTATTAGGTAGGGCTGCTATATCTCCCCATCTTAGTAGAGTGACTTTATGTCGTAGGTGTCCTGTGGGGCCCGTGGCACAATCTCCCTGGTCACCTGAGCCAGATGCTCCAGGTGTCCCTTGTGTAGGTTGTGTGCCCTCTTGTAGTTGAGCCTTGGCTGCTGTTCGCACATCAGTGGGAGGGACTGACCATTGGGCTGATTGGTTATGAGGACTGGCCATGAATACAGTGGAGGAGCTGTTGTGCAGGGGCTGACCTTACAGAGTAGGATTCGCTTTAGCAGGGCTCTGGTACTGTCCAGTCTGCCCATTGGGTGTGTCATTTATGGGGGTGGTTGCATGGTGCTCTGGTGTGGTCTGAAGCTGGTCACTGGGTGTATTGGTTATGGGGCCTCTTGGGAGGGGCTTTGTTGCAGGCCAAGGTCAACCGCTGCCTTTGCCCTGCCCAAGGCCACTTGGTATGAGCTATAAAGTGATCTGCAGATAGTTGTCACAAATGACTAATGATGTTTAGCACCTTTTCATGTGCTGTTGTCTATTTGTATATCTTCCTTTGTGAAAGGTCTGTTCAAATATTTTGCCCATTTTCTTTTTTGTTTTTCCTTGTGGTAAAATATACAGAACATAAAATTTATCACTTTACGCATTTTTAAGTGTACAATTCAGTGACATTAAGTACATTCATATTGTTACACAACCATCAACACTATCCATCTCCAGAACTTTTTCATCTTCTGTGTCCCCATTAACTTTTCCTCCCAGTCCCTGGTAACCACTGTTCTACTTTCTGACTGTATGATTTGATTATTCTAGGTACCTCATAGAAGTGGAATCATATAATATCTGTTCTTTTGTGTGAGGCTTATTTCACTTAGCATAATGTCTTCAAGGCTATCCATGCAGCATGTTTTAGAATTTTCTTTCTTTTAAAGGCTGAATAATATTCCATCATATGTATACTGTGCAACCACAGTTTGTTTATTCATTCATGTATTGATGGACATTCAGGTTGTTTCCATGTTCCCATTTTCTTTTTTCTTTTCTTTATTTTTTTGAGGGCAGTGTCACTGGCCCTCATATGTGGGACCCGAACCAGGGCCGCTGGCTTCCCAAACCAGCACTTAAGCACCGTGCCACTCGGCCGGCTCCCCATTTTCTTTGTAATTGCATTTTTCATTGATTTTTTTCTACTTTTACAATTCATTCTTTTTCTGTTTGTTTTGAATTCTTTTTTTTTTTTGAGGGCAGTGTCACTGGCCCTCGTATGTGGGACCCGAACCGGGGCCACTGGCATCCCAAGCCAGCTCTTAACCACCGTGCCACTCAGCTGGCCCTGTTTGTTGTTTTTTTAAATTGAGATATAAGTGACTTAACATTGAATTTGTTTCAGGTGTACAACACAGTTATTTGATATATGCATATATTTGCAAAATTATTACCATAATTAAGTTTAGTTTATTGATTTTATTCAGCTGATATTGACTTTATTTATATACCATAAAATTCACCCTTTTAAAGTGTACAATGTAATGATTTTTAATATATTCACAATGCTGTGCAACGATCACCATTATCTATTACCAGAATTTTTCCAACACTCCAAACAGAAATCCTCTAACAATTAGCAGTCACTACCAATTTCCCCCTTCTGCCAACCGCTGGCAACCACTACTCTTTCTGTTCCTGTGGATTTGACTATTCTGTACATGTCATATAAATAGAATCATGCAATGTGTGGCCTTTTGTGTCTGGCTACTTTCACTTAACATATTGTTTTCAAGGTTCCTCCATGTTGTAGCTTGTTTCAGTACTTTACTTTAATCCCTGAATAATATACCATTAAATTATATATCACATTTTATTAGGTCATCAATTGATGGACATTGGGGTTGTGTTCACTTTTTGCTATTGTATATAGTGTTACTTGTGAATGTTTTTGTAAAATATTTGTTGAATGACATGCTTTCAATTCTTTGAGGGTGTATACCTAGGAATGGACGTGTGCTGGGTCATATGGTATTCCTTACCTTATCTAGGAACTGCCAAATTTTTCCACAGTGGCTGCGTCATTTTATATTCACACAAGCAATGTATGAGGGTTCCAATTTCTCTACATCCTTGTAATTTTCCATCTTTTAAAGTACAGCAGTCCTAGTGAATGTGAAGTGGATTATTATTTAGTCATGAAAAGGAATAAAGTACTGATACCTGCTATAACATGGGTGAACCTTGACAATATGCGAAATGACAGAAGCCAGACACAGAATGCCACATATTGTATTATTCCATTTATATGAAATGTCCAGAACAGGCCAATCCTTAAGAATGGAAAATAGAAGTGTGGTTGCCCGGGGCTGATGGGAGGGAGAGAATGGGGAGTGTCTGCTTAATAGGCACCACATGTCTTTTGGAGAGATGGAAACATTCTGGAGTTAGATAGTGGTGATTGTTGCAAAACTCTGTGAAGATACTGCAAAGCATTTGATTGTACACTTTAAAAGGTGAGTTTCATGATAAGTGAATTATATTTCAATTTAAAAGCACAGTCTCATTGGAGGCTTGAGATGAGATTTGATATTTAAAGTTGTAGTATTTCTCTCCATTATTTTTGATAGCATGCATACCATGTAGGGTCGCCATGAGAAGTTGTACAATTTTTTGACTGAAAAGGCACACAGCTAAAGGTGCGAATGGCCACTGAAATTAGCCCATGCCCTGCTCTCTGACTTCTGTTTCCTAGTTCGATGCAGCTCCAGCCCAGAGGAAGTAGCACCATTTTATCATTTGGTAATTCAGCTGCCCAGAGGAGACATTTTACCTTGATTTGTGTTCTTGGAGAGGTCACTTTTTAGTACTTTGCATGAATATTTCATAGGTTCTGGTGGATATCCTAGTACAGTGGATACTATTTTCCCATTCTGTAATTTTGGCCATCTTCACAGTCCTTGACTTTAACTGGGTCTAATAACTAGTTATAAAATAACCCTATAATTCCCCCAAGGTCTATTGATTTTAACTCACTCTCTGGTATAATATTTATGTTAGTGTTCTTCAGTTGCAGGCAAAAGAAATTGATTCTGAGTAACTTAAGCAAAAAATAAGGATTTTTGGAAGGATACTGGAGTTGCTCAAAACCAAATGAAGTGCTGAAAAACAAGGCCTCAAGGAGCTCAGGAACTGAGAAAGCTTAAAGCCTGTGAGTAGCAGAACCACAGTCTCCACTCAGGTTTAAAAATCCAGGCACGGAGAATCTGATTATTTCACTCAGAAGGATAAAATCTCTTATTAAAACAAAAACCAGTGAAAGAATGCTAGACAAACTAAGCAATAGCCTCCAAAGGAGGTAAGAAAAAGAGTGGGGGGGGGTCGACATCCAAGTGGAGATGTTGAGTAAGCTTTAGATTTATAAATCTGGATCTCAGAGGAGGTGGGCCAGACTGGAATAAACAATTAAGAATTGTAAGGATTATTGAAATAATGAGCATGGTTGAGATTACCCAGGAAGAGAGTGAGTGGCCATGCACCCCGCCCCCCATCTCCATTACCTGAAGGCAGGAGTGTTTACTGGGGTAATTATAACAGGAAGATTGTTTCTACTTTTTGAAGGATATGATATTCCTAGTGATTGGGAAAAGAGTACGGGATATGGGAATATAACACTGCACTGGTAGCATTCCATCTCTTAAGAATGAAGTTGTTATGTGGCGATTTTAATGGAAGGTAACTTCTATCAGCTATAATAAATGCCATCTTATTTTTTCTCTAAAATTTATTATTTATATTGCACTTGGTCCTTTGCTAATTCTTTTATGTACATCATCTTACTTAAGTCACAACAAATTAACGAAATAGCTATTATTTTCACCATATTTTACAGATGGGTTACTGTAGTCTCAGAGAGTTTAAGTCATTTATTGAAAGTCATATTGCTAGAAAACAGTGGAAATGGGATTTAAGTAAGTACTATCAGAGTTCAAAGACATTTCTACTCCATAGCAAATGATACAGCAAAACCAACATTAGGGTTTAGGGTTATTGAGCCCTTACTGGGGACCATGTAGCATACTGATACTTTATATGCATCATCTCATTTAATCCTCTTAGTAACCTTATAAGGAATCTACTGTTGTTATCCCTATTGAACAGTTGAGGAATCTGAGGCTTAGAGATGTTAATTTCATGATTGTCACATTGTAAGTGGTAGAGTCAGGGCTTGAACACATCTAATTCCAAAGCCTGCGTGCTTCATCAATACACTCCCCTCTATCAGAAATAAGTAAATTTTAGAACAGTGGCCCTCTTCTCTAGCTGTGTATTAGAATAACCTGGGGAGTTTTTAAAAAATCCATGCCAAAGCTCATCATCCAAAGTTCTGTTTTAATTTATCAGGAATGCAGAATAGGCATTGGGTTTTTCTTTTTTAAAGATTTTATTGGGAAATTGTGGGAGGGGAACGGCATTGGGGAATCGAGGAAGGGGAACAGACAAGTTGCTGACTTTTTGTTCCTTAGTCTAGTTGTGGAGGATATTGCTTCACTGGCACATGTTGGTATCATCATTGCTCTCTTCCCAGATGAGGCAGATCAGTTGCTGGCCACTGGACCGCCACTCACAGCTGCTCTTGGCAGCTCACACCGGCTGTTGGCCACTCACACTGGCTGCCGGCCACTCACCGTAGCTCATGGCAGCCCACTGCAGCAGGGGCTGCAGCCTACGCCTTCGCCGGCGACTCAAGGCAGCCCAGCTCCAGGTTGAGCTGTTGTTCACCATCTTAGCTGCAGAGGCTCAGCGTCACTGGCCCGGATGTGGGATCTGAACCAGGGCCCTGCTGCTCAGAGCTGACTTCCCAAGCCAACCCTTTACCAATGCACCACTCGGCTGGCCCGGCATTAGAATTTTTTAAAAAAGCTTTCATTTATTCATTTAATTTATTCAATAAATATTTAATGAATGCCTTCTCTATGCCAAACACTCTCTAGGCATTTACTTTCTAGCAAGATGTATCAGTTAGGTATTGCCCCAACAATGTATAACAACAACCAAGCACAAAATCTCAGTGGCATGAAAAATGAAGAATTTATTAATCACTGGGCTGGTTGAAGGGCCCAGTTATTTAAAGAGTTGGCTTAGAGCGCGAGCTCTGAGCAAAAGGGCCACCGGTGCGATTCCCACATGAGCCAGCGCATGCTGCGCATGAGCTGAACTGTAGCTGAGCTGCCAACAGGTAGCAGGATGGCTCAGCTGGTGTAACAACAAGATTGCCTGTTCAATGGTGGGCTACGCCTACCCGCAGCTAAGATTTAACACAGCACCTTGAGCTTAGAGGCCACGAGCTGCCGATGGGAAGCCAAACAGCGACTGGCGCCCTCCACAATGAAGATTGAAGAACAAAACTTGGCTAGTCCTCTTCCCCGATTCCCAAATGCTGTTCCCCTCCCCCAATTCCCCAATTTAAAAAATCTTAAAAACAAAAAGAATCTATTAAGCACTTATTCTCACAGTTCTGGAGGCCAGCTGGGGTTCACCTGATTAGGTATGGCTCTATTGGGCAGGTCTGATTCAGGCTGGGGTGACGACTTTTCTTGCTGCAGGGCTGTGAGTAAACTGGGGTGGTTCTGCTTCATGTGTGTCTCATCCTCATACCAGTGAACTAGTGGGGCTTGTTTCTCTCATGGCTTGTCTCTTGGCAGTGGCAGAATCACAAGAGGGGTCATGTCTAACTGTGCAAGCACATTTCAAGCCCCTGCTTCAGCCACATCTGTGTGCACCCCGTTAACCAAAGCAAGTCTCAAGGCTAAGCTGAAAGACGAGGTAGGAAAATAAGCTCCACTTTTTTTGTGTGGAACTGCAAATTTCATAGTAAGACTGAGAAATGGGGCTGATAATTCAATTTAAGTGGGGAAGACTGAAAATTAATAATAAGCACAATACATAAGAAAATTATCAAGTGATAAATAATATTGCAAAAAGAAAAAGAAAAGAAAAATCTGGAGGGTGATGTGAAGGTGATTCTAATCTGTAGCTAGGACTGAGAACCACTAACTAACTATATGATATTCAACCTGGGAAGAAATCTCGGCTAACATTTCCTCAACCATTTTGAAAATATTAAAATAGACCCAGGAAGTAGAAGAATCTACTTATACACTCAAAGGTCTATACGTGGATAGTTACAGAAATGAAACTAGGGCCTAGGGCTTCTGAATTTCTAGACGGTTTCCATAGCATATTATTCCACCGTATGGTCTTAGAATTCTCCCTTTACCAGTGGCACTAAAACTATGTTGTGGAAGGACAAATTCATTGTCTCTTATCTTGACCCCAGACATGAGAATTATACTCCCTAAATCCTATACTTCCTTTACTAACCCAATTCAGATCCCAACCTGACATTACCTGTATTTATACTCGTCAAAAATTTGCAGTCATTCCATCCTCTCGTAGTTTTTTCTCTTCAAGTTGAAGACTGATGTTTTTGGGCTAGCTTCATGTCATCCCCCTAGTCCCACCCCAGCTATCTACTGGGTTATTGGGCCTACTGTTGTCCTCAACGCTGTAATACCTTAAATGAGTAGTCTTTCTTGTGTTACTTTTTTTTACTCTGGGCTTCCACTAGGCCTTACAGTCATCATTTCTATTTTGGATTACAGTTTTCTTGATTTGCCAGGATGCACTGTCAAAAGAAAAGAAAAGATATGGAACCTGCTTGTACCTGGAGTTTATTGTCTGAACACGAAGGTGAGTAGCTAAATGAGGTAAGAAAGGGTATAATCTAGAGAGCACTGTTGTTTCTCTTTCGCCTACTTCTGCTCCTCAAAGACGGGATTCTCATGAATCTTTAACAGTTTGGTTTGTTTGTTTGTTTGTTTGTTTGTTTGTTTGTTTGTTTGAGGGCAGTATCACTGGCCCTCATATATGGGACCCGAACCAGGGCTGCTAGCTTCCCAAGCCAGCTCTCAACCACCACGCCAATCAGCTGGCCCAAATTATAATGTGCTGAGCACCTTGTAATTTTTCTTCTAGAGTTTTTTTTTTTGTTTTTTGTTTTATATGGGGCAGTGTCACTGGCCCTCATATGTGGGATCCGAACCGGGGTCACTGGCGTCCCAAGCCAGCTCTTAACCACCACACTACTTGGCCAGCCCTCATGAATCTTTAAAATTGTATTGCTTGTTTAAACGTGTGTTCACATTAAGATATTTCATGGGTACAGTATTTACCCATTAATAATTTCTTGGAAATGTGTCCACAATTTTTGTGTTTTCCAAAATGAGGAAAAGGACAGAAAGGAGGAGAGGCAACTGTGGTTTCTATTGTTTTCCATAATCCCATAAACATTTATAATCATAAAAGACCCTCTACTGTAACCACATATTCTCATAGGAGGGAGAGCAGAGTGAAGATACCTATAGTTATTCCCCTTGTGGCTGATTCCGAACCTCCAAGGAATGTTTAGTTATGGGGAATAGAAACTGCTTATCTTCAACCGACCACTCACTGCCCATTTCTGTGATTTTTTTTTTTTTGAGGGCAGTGTCACTGGCCCTCATATGTGGGACCCGAACCAGGGCTGCTGGCTTCCCAAGCCAGCGCTTAACCACCGCGCCACTCGGCCGGCCCCATTTCTGTGATATTTTAATATCTGCCTCTCCAGACTCTGCTTCCCACCAGTCTACCTAGTCCCACCTTCTCCCAGCTATATGTTCCATGT
The DNA here is from genome assembly GCA_033961575.1 of Aselliscus stoliczkanus. Taxonomy (NCBI): domain Eukaryota; kingdom Metazoa; phylum Chordata; class Mammalia; order Chiroptera; family Hipposideridae; genus Aselliscus; species Aselliscus stoliczkanus. Next base: position 52,589,428 of record CM066737.1, on the reverse strand, counting down.
TTGCTTTTAAAGGTGTACAAGTACTAAACACTTATAGGAATGTGGAATGATGTGTGTGTGTGTTTGTGCATTTTTCTCAATATACCTATATATGTAAGTGTTTGAATTAAGTATGTGTGTATATGTATTTGAATTTAAGTCATTGTTCAGATCTGTCAAACTAACATTGGCAACGCCGCCTTCTTTCTTATTAACAAGGTAGACTCAACGGAAACTCCAGCAGAATCAATAGGCTAATGGTCAATGGAAAGCAAAATACCAGAAAGAGTCACTTCAAACAATACATGCCCCTTTAGGTTTATGCCTAAAATTTTCCTTATTGAAAATAGAAATGTAAATGTTTACACCTTAAGTATATCTGTGTGGGACGTTTTATGTTTTACTCTATGTTAGATGTTAGCTATAAAATAACTTTGTGGGTAAGTTGGAAGAGATGTGAGGTGACTTACTTTCTTTGTTGTATTTCTGTTTGGGGAGCAGCATGGATGGCTGTCGCTGTGTGGCTGAATCTCTTTATATTTCATGTTATGACATGAAGGTGTATTTGTGCAAATCTTACTCCCAACTCTTTTCCTCCCACAGATGCTTCAAGTTCTCTGGCTTTATTTTCATGGAAAAAGCTTACAGGTAGATACCTTTTCAGTTTTGCTTTCTTTTTCTCTCTCGGGAATAGTGCCTTTCGTGAACCCTGCTGCTCATTCTCACTCCTCTCCCACATTCATTGGGCAACAATCATTGATTTTTTTGGTACGATGAAGCCCCAAATTGTCATAACAAATAGGACCTTTATATCATATAAAAAGGGTATTCAGGTGGTCCTGAGAAGACCATTGATAGTGGTGGTCAAGCACCAGGTGTATGGAACTTTATGTCAAGAATCAGTCTTCTTCTGGAATGATCTAGATCAGGGATCGGCACACTTTTGAGAAGGAAGAGCCGCCAGGGGCCAGGAAACAGCGGCTTGCGAGACACATGCGGCTCTTTGGGTACGTACATGTGGCTCTGAAGTAAAATTGAAAATGAAAATAAAACTATCAGTTTCATTTATAAAATTTTTAAAGGATATTGTTCACATAATGGTGATTATGTAAAAATATATTTATGGCTCTCGAATAGTTTTTAAATTGTTGAATAATTTTTTAATTGTTGTGAGGGACAGGATTGGCTCTTCCATGGGTTGGCAAACTTTTGAGACAGAATGTACCCAAAGAGCATGTGTGGCTCTCAAGCCGCAGTTTGCTGACCCCTGATCTAGATTAAAATCAACGAGTAACAGCTAGTGGGCCAAATTCAGCCAGCTGCCTGTTTTTGTGAATAAAGTTTTACTGGAACCAGCCATGCCCATTCATTTACATATTGTCTATGGCCACATTTACACTAAGATGGCAGAGGTGAGTAACGGCAACAGAGACCTCAAAGCCTAAACTATTTATGGGGATTTTACAGAAAAAAATTTGTCAACACATCTAAATCGGCATTCCCCAAACTGAGTTCAGAACACTATTCTATTAGTATTCTAGAACACAGTACTCTATTCTCCAGGTGTTAGTAACTTTGCTTTTACAAATGGGTTCTGTGGTCTTTTAAGACCAGAAAATGCTGGATTAAACAAAGTTAAATGGCCTTTTTTTTTTCTTTTACTGTAGGTCATCTCAGAGCCTTTCATATGCTAATATTTATTGAGAAACTAAAAGGCAATAGAGGGTACTTGCCTCTTAACTTATTTGAACACAGAACACCTGTGTCTCAGCTCTCCAATTAATATTTTGCAAAGTTGTGTTAGAAGGAACACTTACTTGGAAATGCTAGCTTAAACATTCACTTAACAGAACTTTAAACTTCATAACTGACCCCTTGGATTAATTTTTCGAGTTGCAGAAGGTGAAAAGCTATGTAGTGTAGCATTTAAGCACATGTACCTTGGTTTCAGACAAACCTAAATCTTAATTAAATCTCTGCCACTTACTTGCTGTCAAGCCCTGGACAAGTTACCTGATGCTGTAAGCAGGACTGGCTACATAATTTATGGGGTATGGTACAAAATGAAAAGGCAGGACCCCTTGTTGAAAAATTATTGAGAATTCCAAGATACCAATAGCAGAGCATTACACCCATCACGGGTCCTTCTGAGTACAAGAGACCGGTGTACAGATAGCAGACCCATGAACTTGTAATCCTGGCTGTAAGTTCCAATTTCTTTTTTTTTATTGTTTTTTTTTATTGGGGAATTGGCGGAGGGGAACTGCGTTGGGGAATCGGGGAAGGGGAACAGACAAGTTGCTGTCTTTTTGTTCTTCAGTTTAGTTGCAGAGGATGTTGCTTCACTGTTGGTATCGTCATTGCGCATTTCCCGGATGAGGCAGATCGGTCGCTGGCCTCTGGATGTCGCTCACCGCGGCTATTGGCAGCTCACGCTTGGCTGCCAGCCGCTCACGCTGGCTGCGGGCCACTCACTGTAGCCTATGGCAGCCCACTGCAGCAGGGGCTGCAGCCCACACCATCACCGGGGCTCGCATAGCCCAGCTCCAGGTAGAGCTGTTGTTAACTGTAGAGGGCAGTGTCACTGGCCCTCATGTGGGATCCGAACCGGGGCCGCTGGCATCCCAAAACCAGCGCTTAACCAATGCGCCACTCGGCCGGCCCTGTAAGTTCCAATTTCTGTACTATAAATCCTACTTCATGGAATTGTGAGAATTAAATCAGAAATGTATGTAAAGGGCCTAGTACAGTATCTGGAGTAGAAAAGGCAATAATAAACGACTTGTGTTTAATCCAAAAGCATTTATAGCCACATTTAATAAATATTTATTGTCTACTAGTGCCAGGCACCATGCTAGGTACTCAGGGTACTATGGTAAAAAAGACAGATACCGTCCCATCTTTATGTAGATGATTGTTTAGTGCAAAAGACAGATAAAAAAGAAACAGAAGAGAATTACAAATAGTGATAAGTGCTATAAAGGGAAAACAGGGTGCTGGGAAAAGGAATAATAGAGAGGATCTGCTTTCAATTGAGTGGTCAGTCATGTCCTCTTCTAGAAAGTGATGCTTAAATTGAAATTTGAAGGATGAGAAGGAGCTTTCCATGGGAAAAGCATGAGGAAGAGTGTTGCAGGCAGAGAGAACAGCTAGTGGAAAGGCCCGGAAGTGGGAAAGAACGTGACATTTGTGAAAAAGTAAAAGCAAGCCAGTGTGGCTTTAGTGTAGGGACTGAGAAGGAGAATGGTATAAAATGATGCTGGGGAGGGGAGATAAGTAGGGCCTAGATCATCACACATCTTGTAGAATAAGGTAAAGATTATGTATTTTATACCAAGTGCAATGAAAAGCTCTTGAAAAGTTTGGGACCGGCCAGTGACATGAGGTAATTGATATTTTTAGTAGATCATGTTGGCTAAGTGTGCAGAGGAGCCAGAGACAGGCAAGACTACATGCATAGGAGGCTATTTCAGCACTCCAAGAGAGAGTTGATAGTGCCTTGTACTTAGGTGGCATTTGAAGGTGTAGTGATAAATAAATGGATTGCAGGCTTATTTTGGAGGTATAAATGACAGGCCTTGCTAACTGATTGGACATGGAGGATTCAAGGAAAAAAAAGAATGACTTCTAACATTTTTATGAGCAACTGGATGACACCATTTAACTGATGTAAGATGCCCGGGGAGGGTTTTGTTTGGGTGGGAGGTAGCACAGAAATCAAGAACTCAGGTTTAGACATGTAAAGTTTGAGGAACCTTTAAGACACCCCAGTGGAGATGGTGGTGATGGTGGTATTAGTTACAGTTGTTTTGGTGTTGTCTAGTATTCTGTGATTACTAACTCTTGGTCACTTCATTAAGATTACCAGGAATTATTTAGAAAACATCTAAAAGAAAAATACCTACAAATAGGAATCAATAAATGTTATCACTACAGCAAGCATATAGAGTCACGACTGCTTGTTGTAAAAGAACACGGTATATCAGAAAAGACACCTTGTGGAATCCCTCAAGAAGACCATTTTATCACAATGGAACACGTATTTGATCCTGATGAAGAGGGCTCTAGCTCATCCCGAACTGTGGTGCTTCAGGGATGTGCTGGGATTGGGAAAACAGCTGTGGTTCACAAGTTCGTTTGACTGGGCAGCAGGAATGGTTACTCCAGGCCGGTTTGATGATCTCATCTATGTAAACTGCAGAGAAATCAGCGATATTGCTAACCTTAGTGCTGCTGATCTGCTCATTAACGCTTTCCAAAATATGGATGGACCAACCCTGGATGTTCTTCTTATACATGCAGAGAAGCTTCTATTCATTCTTGATGGATTTCCTGAGCCTCAGTTCCCTGTAGATGACCAGGAAGGGGATCTAAGTTTAACCCCCAGGAGAGGAAGCCAGTAGAGACCCTCTTATGTAGTTTCGTGAGGAAAACACTGTTTCCTGAATGCTCCCTCCTGATAACTGCCCGGCCTACGACCAGGAAGAAGCTCCACTCTCTTAAAACAACCTATCAAGGCAGAGATCCTATGGTTTACAGATGCTGAAAAGAGAGCATATATCTTGAGTCAGTTTTCAGGTGCTAAAGCAGCAATGAGAGTCTTTTATGGTCTGCGAGAAAATGAAGGCCTTGACATTATGTCTTCTCTTCCCATCATCTCATGGATGATCTGCACAGTCCTGCAGTCACAGGGAGATGGTGACAGGACTCTCATGAGGTCACTACTGGCCATGACTGATGTGTATCTGTTCTACTTTTCCAGGTGCCTCCAAACCCTTCCGGGCATCTCGGTGTGGAAGGGACAAAGTTGCCTGTGGGGTCTTTGCTCTTAGGATGCAGAGTGTCTGCAAAATCAGCAGGTGCTATTTGAAGTCAGCGACCTCAGAAGACATGGGATAGAAGTGGATGATACTTTTCTCAATCACTTTTTGGAAAAAAAAAAGCTGAAAGAGGTATCAATGTCTACACTTTCCTTCATTTCAGTTTCCAAGAGTTCTTGACCACTGTATTCTATGCCTTGAAGAATGGCAGCAGCTGGATGTTTTTTGATCAAGTGGGGAGAACATGGCAAGGAATATTCCAACAATATGGAAAAGGGTTTCCATCATTAATGACACAGTTCTTATTTGGCCTCTTGCGTGAAGGAAAGGGAAAATTTATGGAAAATACTTTTGGAAGAAAAGTCTCTCCAGGACTTCAAGAAGAGTTATTGAAGTGGACTGAGAAAGAAATAAGAGATAAATTCTTCTAGGTTACAGGTTGAGCCAATGGACTTGTTTCACTGTTTGGATGAGATTGAGGAGGAAGAATATGCAAAAAGGATAACTGATAATTTACAGTCAATTGTACTGCTTCAACCTACCTATACAAAAATGGACATTCGGGCTATGTCATTCTGTGTGAAAAGCAGTCACAGTCACCTCTCATTGCCTCTGAAGTGTCAGCACCTACTTGGATTTGAGGAGGAAAAGTGAGCCTTGGAATTCATACCGCCAACCTTGACATCTAACCAGTGAGTACATTAATGTCTTCTCCAGTGTTTTGGCCTTCAGAAATTATGGACTTTCTTGTTTTTTTCCAGTTTTCAGGCACATGATCATTTCTAGCATTGTCAATAAATAAAATGAATCATGTCCACATTCCATATATATGTAAATCAACATAATAAGGATGTATTGAATATCTATCACATATTGAATACTGGCCTAGGTTGACACTGAGGCAAAACTGACATTTTTTCACATTTACTATGTGCCAGGCAGTGCTAGCCACTGTGTGTGTGTGTGTGTGTGTGTGTGTGTGTGTGTGTATTAGTCTTCATTGTCACTCTGTGAATGTGCTCTATAATTGTGTGTTATAAGTACAAAAGTCACGATTACCATTGAGGACTCTGCTGTTTTGGTGTTGATGACTATTCTGGAAAACTAAACATTGAACTCTTTGTCACTTTCCTCTACATATACCTCATCACTGAGGCCACAGAGAGCTCCCGGTTAGTAGGGGGCAAAGCTGTACTCCTGTGTGTGTTGCTGTGAAGCTTGGGCTCTTTCCATCAGACTTGTGCCTTCATAGAGGGTCGAGAGCTGAAGTTCAGAGGTGTAGGTAAACCACTTCTATAATGCAGGCTCTGCATGACTGACTGGCTAAAGCAGCCAAGAAAACATATACCTGTGTTATCTGGAAAATGTCACTGGTCATAAATCTGTTCTCGATACTCGCATTAAGATAAGCATTGGTTCTCCTTCAGTTGCTGGGCCAGCTGAGGGGTCAGGGACCTTGAGAAGGAGACAAGAGTGGGCAAAAGGCTCTACTTGGGAGTGTTAATCTGAGTCTTTTCCCTGAGAGTGCTATTTTCTTGGTGGGCAGTAGCATAATGGTGGAAATAAGCATGGGACAGGTGTGTTTGGGGACGTGGGGAGGGGGAGGTGCCACAAGAATTTGTGTTTGGGGCTGGAGGGGAAGGAGTAGGAGAGGTTACATGGACTCAGAATTATGAAGGATTTTGGCTACAATTTCTTGACTTGCATGACAACTTCAGTCCAACTGTATATTATAAAGCAAAATAATGGATAAATACATTGAGATATGTTAAACACCAATGGAAACAAATAGGGGCTTCAGATTCACTCTGAGTTTCCAGAAAATCAGCCTTAGATGGAGTCTCCACCCCCAGCTTTATTATTGCTTTTATCAGAGGGCTTAAACTCTCTTCAGAATTTAACATAAAATGCTCCTTTCTCAAGTGTGTTGACTAAGTGCGACTTTACTAATGAACTTTCTTAGTTCCCAATTATTGCCATTAATTCTTCTACTAGTATAGTCAACCAAGAATCGGTTATATTGTAAAGATAGCTTGACCTCTCTGAGCATCTGCAAATTGGTGATTGTAATATCTGTCACTGGCTTAAGGACCAGATAATTGGTGTATGTAAACTTTTTACTCCAGTGCCTGGCACATAGCTTTGGCTTTGGAGTCAGACAGACCCGAGTACTGACCTCTGTTCTGTTCTTACCTATGTGACCTTGAGCAAATTACTTTTTGTGTGTGCCTTAATTCCCTTTTCTGAAAAATGGGATAATACCTCCTAAGTTTTTTGGAAGAGGTAAATTAGGACTAGTATGGTAACAGAAACCAAAATAAGCCTTTTTCAATTTTTGTTTTCAATTATTTCCTTTTAAATTGTTTTTGCCTTCTCGTCTCTTTTAGGTCCTTCCAGCTGCACAATTTGCCAGTATCTCAGGTACACTTGCTCTGCCAAGCACTGCATAATCCATATTGTAAAATTAAAGACCAGAAGTAAGTTAAATTTTGCTTTAAGCTCTTAGATATTTGCAAGTAAAGACTGGGTTGCTAGAAATTGCACTCGTAGCTGACGGACCTGAGAACAAAGTATAACTAGTGCTCAGCTTCTCCATAGAGAAACAGCAAATGAAAAGATACTCTATGAGCCTGGAACGGGTAGAAAGTGAAGCACAGATCCCTGCCAGCCTCTGCCGCCTTTATCCTTTTCTTATGTGCACTTTTGCTATACTGAGTGGGTGGGCAGGCTGTAACAGCTAAGAGATTTGTGTCTGGTGCCTATCCTGGATTTACCCTCCTTCCTTTCCCTTCCAGACTCCCGCTGTCCTCCCCCTTGGTTTTCTTTCATTCGGGTCCCTCCCCCATACAACTCTGTTATCCTTTTCTCTACCTGCATTCCCCCACTGTTATTCCCCAAAGTGTCACTGCTCAGGAGCCCCCACTGCCGCCCGACCTGTCCTCACTCACTCTCAGGTGCCTTGTCTGTCCACGTCTCTAGCCCCAAAGTGCGAGCCCCATTGGTTTTCCACTGCCTCACCACACAGATCAGTTTCTGCTCTCTTTCCCTTCTGTCACAAAGGAAGAGTTGGCCCTTCTAAACCCATCCAAGCCAGTAAATTCACTTCATTTTGTATTTTTGTGAGCATTTAATGATTTAACTTTATATAACAAAGTATATTAAGATATAAAAGCCTTATCCACCCCACTGCCCTGTAACCCACCTCACCTTACTCCTTACACCCCCCCCCCCGCTGCTGTTTCCCATTCCCTGATCCCATCCGCCCTGGGTAATACTTTCTTTGCTAAATGTCTTTCCAGACCTTTTACTATGCTTATTCAGACATAACCCTATAATGTATACAGCACTTATAATGCTATAATATACATAGCATGTAAACACACACACACACACAGAACTTGGGGGGGTTGTTCAGAAAAAACATGGGCATTTTATTTCTCATTTAACAGTGTAATACAGTAGGGAGGATCTGCCTCATTCTTTTACATCTTTCTTGCATTTTCAAACTTTCTTTAGCTATCTCCTTCCCCAAGGCTTAAGGTTCTCCCATATTCAGAAGAACCCTCTCAGCTGTATAAGCTGTATATCCCACCTCAGTCCCTCCATTCACAGCCAGGAGTCCTTGAAAAAAAGCCTCCCTCACTGCTTGCACTTCATCTCTCCTGCTCCCTCACACCAGGAATGTCAGTTTGGCTTCTGCCCCCGCCCCCCGCCCAGATCTGCTCAAAGATCAAAAGTGAACACCAGGTTCAATGCACACTTTTCACCTCCTGTCTTAGGGGCCCACTTGCAGACCTGGGCACTGTCATGCCTACTCCCTGGCTGCTCTCTTCCCCTCTGTTCTGACTCTTCCTAAGTACCTCATCACCTCCCGTGGTTCCCAACAAGGGGTGATTTGACCCCTGCCCCCCAGTGGACCTGTGTCAGTATTTGCAGACATTTTTGGTTGTCACAACTAGTGGGCATGTGCTACTGGCAGGTAGTGGGTAGAGGCCAGGGATTCTGCCAAACACCCTACAGTGTACCGGACAGCCCCTGCACCATAGAATTAGCCAACCTCAAGTGTCAAGAGTGCTGAAGTTGGGAAACCCTGCCTTAGAAGGACAGAAAGAAGCTCAAGGACATTTCTGACAAGTGCAAGTTAGGGATATGCCCCAACAGGAGAGAGCCCAGTCACATCCAGCTGCTGCAGAGATGTCCCAGGGCCACCAGAGCTTGTCTCCAGGTCCACAGTCACCTGGCGATGTGCAGGGCTCCTACAGTTTCAGTCTGCTGTGATTCCTCACCACCCTTCCACCTGTGGGCTAAACCATGCATTTAGTTGCCCTCAGTACAACTTATTGTCATGAGACGGGGAGATGCAGACTATTCTCCTTTCCGGTTTACCCGCTCCCTTTGGAAATTGACTTCCTATTGGGACAGGTCCTAGTTCACATTTCTGAATTCACTGAGGCCCATGTGGGAATCAAACCGGCGACCCTGTTGCTCAAAGCTCGTGCTCTTAACCAACTGAGCCACTTGGCCAGCACCCTGGTGCCCATTTCTGACTTGGAAATACTCTGGTTATTCAGAACAGGAACCCACTCAAATTATCTTAAAGAAAAGAGGATCTACATACAACGAATTTTCACCCAGCACAATTTCAGGAAGTGGAAACTTCGTCAAGACTCCCATTCTCTCTGTCTCTGGGGTCATAGGTTCTGTCTCTGGGATCATAGGGACAGCGCTTCTCTGTGGCTGTCTGCACCCTGGAACGTCATACTGGTATCCTCTAAAGGACAACTGACCTCTGTAAAGCACATGGCTCTGCTTCCCCACAGCCAGGGCTAGGCCTCTGCTGTGACCTCAGTGACCACGGCTTTGATCTTGCCTTCAACTCCAAAAGACCCACTGCTTCATTGCCTGACACCATCCTGTGGAATCTGCCTCTAGTTCAGATTCTCTAGTGTGAGAATCTTACTCAGAAAGAGTCAAATATCCACTCCTGCTGCAATCATCTACAGCTTACATAGGGGGAGAGAGAGTGGGTGCCCAGGTCCACCAGATACTAGGGTGCAGGGGAGAGACACACAAACAGAAGTTGCAGCAGGCTTGGGGTGTTGAATACTAATGCTCTGGAACACAAACGGGATCATCACATGTTTCTCCCTGTCAATCTATATGCTCCCCACCTCCTACCGTGTCTCCCCTGCTCCCCTAGCCCCATTCGCCCACTCATCCCCTCCCCCCACTCCACCAGCCCCTCCCCTCGGCCCCCTGAAAATTGATTTCGCATTAGTTATGTGCTTGTTTTATTAAGCATTTCTTTACTCAAGACATGTACAGCCAGATTGGCCCCCCACAGCGGAAGCAAATTTCCCTCTCTGAAAAATTCACGGCTTTACACCAAGGGCAATCCCAATCCCCAGGCATGCGATATTCTGGAAGTCTTGTCTGCTTTTTGGGATCAGCGTCTTTGCTTCTTTGTGGTACTTGAGGGTCTTCTCCCTGGTCCCCCACATCAGACCTCGGTTTAACACCAGAGGTCCCGCTGTGGGGAGATGCTGCAGTGAATGCCGCTGCTGGTCTGGATGGTGGGCGCACACCTGTGAAGGGGGGGGTAAAGGGGGAGTACGTGAATTAGGCAGGGAGCTGGATAGGAAGGGTTGCTGGTGAGACTGGATCCGTAGAAATAAAACATGCCTGCTTCCATTGATCTCCCTCCTTCAGCCTGCCAGAGGTGTATCTGACCCCCACCCAGAAGCTGCAGGAGACCTCCCACCCAGCTCCTATGCAGCCTCTGCCCCCTCAGCATCCGTCTGTCTTCCTCCTCCTGCTGCAGCGCCCCCTGTGGTAGCAGTAGTAGTAACAGCCTCTGCTTTCTCTTTCTCCTCACCTGCTTCTGTCGCAGTCGCACTGGCAGTGACCAGGCCTTGTCTTTCTTCGATCCGCTCCTGCTCCGCGGACAACTCCAGCTCCTGGAGAGAAATAAGCAGGGATGAGACCTATTCTGGAGGCACAGAGGGGAGCGGGGTGAGGAGACGGGGCAGGGACCAAGTGGGGTAATCTTACAGCCCGGAAGAGCTTCCACCTCAGCCGGTCCCTCTCTTTCTCCACCTTCTCTAGTTTAGCCTGGGTCAGCCGCAGATGGTAGGTCGCCTCCTTGCGATTTATCTCCTGCTGCTCTCTGAGCTCACTGAGGTTTGAGGCCAAGATCTGTGCAGCCGACTTGTGCAGTTTGGACAAGTCGTATAGCCGCCGCACTCTGCTCGCATGTAAAAGGCCCTGCCTATGGTTAAAGCGTACGCACAGAGCCAGGCTGCTCCAGACACAGGCCTCTTTGGCCTCGCTTGGCATCTTGCTGTCCTCTAGGACTCCCCTGAGCTTGTCCTCCACTTCAGCCCAGGACAGAGATGCATTCTCGAGGTAGAACTCAGGGCCTTTCGCATGCCTGGCCATTTTCTCGTTGATGAAGGCCATTACCATATAATGCTGAAACCCACCAGACTGGTCCTCTGGGTTCAAAGCCATGATGGCAGAAGGCCTTAGAGGCCTGGCAGGCTCTGAAGGGATAAAAGAAACAAGTTGACCATTCCCGTCTAGCTTAGCCCCTCCCCCGCTCAGTCTCTTCCCATCCGCTTGCCCGCCCCTGCCGCCTCAGACCCGTACCCGCCGTAGGGCACCTGCTACCGGGCCTCAACCTCTCCTGTTGGCGGCCAGAAGAGGTGTAGGCTGACCACACACGCTGACCACACCCACTGACCTCTCCCAAAGAGATGGCAAACCTCCGTCCGTCCAACAACTGCTGCCCGAAAGGAAGCCTGGGACCAACCACAAAGACCTTTATACTATGGTTGTTCCAATGTTCAGAGACAGCAGGGGTGGGAGGGCATGTACCAGGAAGATCCCTTCCCCCCACCCCAGGACAAAAGGGAACCCACTACACTGTTGGAAGTCGTAGAAGGTAGGAAAAACAGGAGTGGTCAGAAAAGACTTAGATCTAAGACTGTGAAGCACTCGTAATCAAATTTTAAAAACGTTATTCCCCCACCTCACCGCCACAATGATTTGTCCCATGACAGAGGGCCCTCCCCTCCTAGAGCTGGACTGCTCTGCAACTGGAAAGAGGAGGAACCTCTCAGTGGCCTCGGGTCCCCCCTAGCAGAATAGGGTGGATCCATAACCTCATTCCCCATTGGCCCAGGACTGAACACTATAGTCACTAGTCATAAATCCTGGCTGTATCTATCCCCAAAACGTGTTTTGAATCTGCCTACCTCCCCAACCCCCACCATCTTAGCCCTACCCCCGCCATTTCATTTCTGGGGGATGACTGTAGCCCTCTGATACCAGTTCTGTCTCCTGCCCTACACTGTCAGCAGAGGGATCTGACCATGTCTCTTTAAACCTCCGTTGGCTTTCTGATGCCTATAGGATAAACCATACAGACGCCAGGCTGAGTCCCACTTTGCCACTTACTATATGACCTTGTGCTATAACTGAATCTCAGTTTCTATCTCTGAGCTTAAGATGAGGACTGCATGACTAAGTGCTGTACAGTTGATGTAATGTTTCCTATAACCCTGTTTTTGTAACATGTACAAACAAGTCGTGTGTGTGTGTGTGTGTGTGTGTGTGTGTGTAATGAGGATATATATATATATATAGTAAGTCCCCGACTTATGAACGAGTTCCGTTCTGGGAGGACGTTCATAAGTAGGATTCGTTCGTAGTTCCGACAAAGTGAGTCTTACACGTTTGACACAAATATACAATGTGAAGCATAAAAAAACTAAACCACAGACAAAAAATACTGTAAATAATGTATTTTTACTTTCACAGTTACCTTAAAATGGTGGTACAGTACAGTACAACTAGCATATAGGGGATTGCGTTGGGTGAACTGACAAGAAGAGAATTATTAATTGGATGAGGGAGGGTAGGTGGGAGATGGTGGAACTAAAGGATCATCAGCAATAGGAGATGGAGGGCAAGATGGAATTTTCCTCTTGCTTTTCCTCTTGCATCTAGACATCTTGGGCTCTGATTGAGCAGTGTACTACTGTACTCTATCACACTGTACAGAAAGCACAGAGTAGCACAACTGTGACAATGTCCAGCAGACACGTGAGCTACTTCCATGATCTGTTCACATCTACGAATGTTTGTAATGTGAGGTCCGTTTGTATCTCTGAAAGTTCACAACTCAAATGTTTGTAAGTAAGGGACTTACTATATATATGGGGTTTTCTAAAGCAAAAGCTCTTTAGCACTAAACTTTTCTAAAATCTACTTGGAAACTTATATTTTTTGCAAAATGCTTCTACTTAAAATTTCTGTATTGGCCAGCTATAGATACATGTTCTTATGAGTCCTCTTCAAGACACAGTTTGGAGCCTGGTAACTCCTAAGAGAAAATTGAGGACTCAAAAGTTGTAGTGTATATCATAGAAATTCTTGAAAGTGATGAAAGAAAAAGTTGATGGGAAATGGTTGAAAGAATTGGACTACTTTTTTTTTTTTTAAGCTGAGCCATCCTGCCACCTGTTGGCAGCTCAACGGCAACTCAGCTCGGGCTGGCCTCGAACCGCTGTTGCTTAGAGTTCACCTTGCACTCTTGAGCGAGCTCTTAACCAACTGAGCCATTCGGCCGGCCCCGAATTGGACTACTTAATATGGAGAATAAAGATTGAGAAGACAGGAAGGTCAGTGAAAGCCACCCTTTGTGGCAACGAAAGAATATTGATGATGGTGATGGGCTAGATTTCTCTAGGATGGCAAATTAATGAATAATGGACTTTTATAAGAGTAAAGGAAAGATTTTTTGACTGTAACATTTATTAAGGATGATTGTAGCATTTCCCCCCTGGGATTTGAAAGAAGATATGAGATAGAGTGCTAAACTCATGCAGGGAATTAAAATGAAATTAAGTCATTTTGATATTTCCTCCCAGCCCTTTTCTTTTATTTGGAAGTCAACATTTATTGAGTTCCTACTGCCGGACACAGTGCTGCAGGACAATTCCCAAGCCCCTCCCATGGGGGAAAAGGGGCTGTGACATACTCAAGGTTGAGGGTCCTGTGTATGGGTGTGCCTTTATTTTCTCTGCTCATGAGGTATTGTGGGTAGCGGATGAGTAGGATGATACTTTGTCTCTGTTCTCCTTTTTTTAAAAATTAAAGTTTATTCGGGTGACATAATTATTAGCAAAGTTACATAGATATCAGGTGTACAATTCTGTAATACGTCATCTATATATCACATTGTGTGTTCACCACCCAGAGTCAGTTCTCCTTCCATCACCATATATTTGATCCCTTTTACCCTCATCTACCACCTCCCTCTCCCCACTTACCCTCTGGTAACCACTAAACTGATGTCCGTGTCTATGAGCTTTATTTCTTCATTTGTTTTTCTTGTTCCTTTGTTGTTTTCAGTTTTATGTACCACAAAGAAAAAGTCGAGAACCATATGATTTCACTGATATGTGGTATGATATCCTTTCTTTCTCTTCAGGTTGTTTGCTAGCTTTCTCCCTGAAAGCTCAGAGGCCATTTGCAAGTATCTTGCCTCTGTTCTCATTTGCAATTCAAACCTCACTGAGCTGGACCTAAGTGAAAATCCCCTGGGGGACACAGGAGTGAAGTATCTTTGTGAGGGTCTCAGACATTCCAACTGTAAAGTGGAGAAACTAGAGTAAGTTTCTTGGAATCTGGCATCATCTTATGACTCTTGAACTTGTTGCATACCTGCCATGTGCCAGGATCTATGCTTGGTGTTTGCAGAAGTTATTTCATCTAATTAACTCCTTACAATAACCACATAAGGTGGGTTTTCTTATCCTCATTGTACAGATGAGAAAATTGAGCATCAGGTGGAAAGTGACTTGTTTAAGGTCACACTGGTAAAATGTGGTATAGTCAGGATGTGACTCCAAATCCGTCTCCAAATCTCATCCTGTGTGTTTACAGGATGTGACACTAATTAAATATTAACTCTATAAACAATACCTACCATGCACCCAGCACTGGACTAGATGTGGATGGAATTATCAGAAGGAATACAAGTGACAAAGCTGCCCTTAAGAACACACAGATAAGAAAACAATGGGAGAGCAACACAGTTCAATGTGTAATCAAGTGCCCAGCACTGTGGGATCATTTAGAAATGCCAGCTAAGCCCAGGGGAGAGGGAGGAGGTCAGTATGGGCTGGAAACCTCAGGAGGAGGCTTTGTGAAGGAGTTTGGACCAGGAGCTGGAACTTGAAGGATGGTTAAGACTTAGCTAAATGTAGAGGCTGGGAGAACATTCGTAGAAAGCTAAATGACAGCAGTGGCTGATTTTTCTTCTTTTTCTCTTGGTAGATTGAGCACATGTTACCTCACAGATACTAGCTGTGTGGAGCTCTCTTCTTTCTTGCAAGCGAGCCAGACTTTAAAAGAGCTGTTTGGGCTGGCCGAGTGGCGCGGTGGTTAAGTGCTGGTTTGGGAAGCCAGCGGCCCCGGTTCGGGTCCTACATATGAGGGCCAGTGACACTGCCCTCAAAAAAAATAAATAAATAAAAGAGCTGTTTGTGTTTGCCAGTGCCCTGGGGGACAGAGGAGTACAGCATCTCTGTGAAGGTCTGCAGCATGGGAAGGGTACAGTCGAGAATCTTGTGTAAGTGTCTGCTTATCCTCGTCCTTCGTATGAGTCTTGGCCTTTGAGGTTCAGTGGAACTCCCTGCTGCCATGGTTAACGGCCACCTCGGTGTCCCCATCCATCCAGGCTTTCCGAATGTTCCCTTTGTGCAGCTTGTTGTGAGCCCCTTGCAGAAATCCTGAGCTCTGCCCATAGCCCAACAAGGCTGCTTCTAATTAATAACAAAATTGAAGATTGGGGATTGAGATTGCTGTGCAAAGGATTAAAACAGCCTGACTGTCAATTAAAGGATCTGGCGTAAGTATTATGGACTATAGCTATAGTCAGACTTTCCTGATGTTTCAGCAACTCCCCAAATTAAATGAGTATTTTTTGGCCTGGTGATTGAATCTCTAAGGAGGAAGCAATAAATGAAAACCTAAATAATTTAGGGGGAATAAATCTTTCCATTTCCACAATCTCTGCTTAGTCCTGGCCCAAGGTTTTTTTGTTTTTGTTTTTTTTTTTTCTTTTTTACATGACACTCTGATTTTTTAATGTATTATTTTAGTGAGCAAACAAAATTCTTAAAGTGACCCAAGTACAGATGAAATGACACCAGCCTTCTTTACCTTACTTCCTGACAGATTGTGGACCTGTCACCTGACTGGAGAGTGTTGTCAGGATTTGTGCAATGCACTCTACGCCAATGAACAGCTGAGAGATCTTGACCTCATTGACAATGCCTTAGGGGATGAGGGCATGCAGCTGCTGTGTGAAGGGTTGAAACAGCCTTCCTGCAAACTACAGACCTTGTGGTAAGTACGCAGGGACACTTTGTCCACTGAGCTCTTGTTGCCAGGTTCTGTAGGAAATGTAAGGTCATTGTGGAACTTGGGGTAAAACTGATTTCTTTCTTGAATCTCTAATCCACCACAGGTTAGCAGAATGTCATCTCACAGATGCGTGCTGTGGAGCCCTCGCCTCTGTCCTCAACAGAAATGAGAAGCTAACATTGCTAGACTTAAGTAGAAATGACCTCAAGGATTTTGGAGTGCAAATGCTGTGTGATGCACTGATTCATCCAATATGTAAACTACAGACATTCTAGTAAGTTACATTGGTGGGGGAAGTTTAGGAAGGTGGTCAGGACTGGCATGTTGGGTTTGATCATAGCCTATTGCAGTGAGGAAAGAGAAGAAAAACAACACAGGCCATGCCTAGGCAAAATGTCAAAGTATGTGAAATGACCAATAGGCTTCCTCCCTGGACACGGGAAGGGAGAGAGGCAATGACCGGTAGGTCTGGTCTCACTGCGAAGAGAATCACTATGGTGTAGGCAAAAGAGCACTGGATCTATAGATTCTACTAGGTCTGGCTTAAATACTAGGCCTAGCATCCACTAGCTGCATGACGCGCTTATACACCCTCCCTGAGCTTTAGCACCCTTGGCTGTAAAGTGGAGCTCATACTAGTATCTGACCTCTGGTTGTTAGCATGGGGATTGAGTGAAATGAGACATTACAATTGTACCTACCTAGTACAAGCCTTGGCACACAGGAGTACTCCATAAATGTTAGACCCTTTCCCTTTCCTCTTCTAATACTTGTTAGAGGGCTTAATGTTTACATTTTGAGAGTCTTCAAGACTCAAGTGGATGAAGTTATAATGATGCAGTTACCTAACTGGAGGTCTTGACCCTTTCTGGTCAATGTCCATCTGCCAGCTCTGCAAATTGGCATGACACAGAAAGTAATTCTTAATTTGGATATAGCTATGCTCTGTTGGCAGCTAACCAGTGGCCAAATGGCCATTCGTTTATGGCATTCAGAACTGGAACACATAATGGGAAAATAAAGGCCAACTGCAAAAATTCCACATTCCAAAGCCAAATTGATGGATTGAAGTGTAAATGAAAACAACTTAAAAACCTGATTACAAGTCTGGCTGAAACAGAAGCTGGTTTTCTCCTAGCAAAGTGAAGTCTGTTAGTTTCATAGGTCTGAGAGTGTGGTGATTAATGCTAGGAGGAGGAAGTTATTCACAACATGATGAGCCTCAAAGGTTTACCAGGGTGTCCTTCTTAGAAAGAGGTGACTGGAGTCTATGTTGTCAACAGATTGAAATAGACTCGACTATCAATCCTCATGTTTCTTTATATATAATTTAATATGGTAGTACTCTGTGATGTGTATGCTTCAGCAAAGGTCCTAAGTAATAGCAAAGAGAAATTATTTTGTGATGGCATGCCATTATTTGTTTTTTATTGTAAATTGTGATACCATTTCCTGATTTTCTCACACTTTGTCTTTTAATCAATATGCTCCCATTGTGTTTCCAGGCCAACCTTCGAACCCTTTTAACTTGTCAATCAACAAATGGATAGAAGTGTGCAGTAGTAGCTCAGAATGCAAAATAAAGGACACACACACACACACGACACCATTCACTGACCTCAAATAAATTTTGAATGTTAGAATGTACATAAGACAAATAACACTGAAATCAATAGAAATATATACTTAACTAGTAAGGTGAGAGGAAACTATGGATGACTTAATGTGGTGGTGGGCTAAATAGGGGGTAAATCTAGGAGAGCCTCCTAAAGGAGGGAGTCTACTCTGAAGTTGGAAAGGCTGGAGGAAGGTGATTTTCAAAGGGCTGCTTGAGTGTGGGGTCTGCATTGTAGTCGTCATTATGCTTTCCCTTGTAAACTTCCTGGCTCAGTGCTTTGCATATAGTAAATGTATACAGGGCACCAGTTAGTAATTTAGAGCATCCAGGGGCAAGGCAGAGGGACAGGTAATGATATGTTCAGTAAAGACTAGGAGTCTAGATATTCAGAAGGTAAAGGGGAAAAAAGAGGCTGTGGTCTCAGAGTGACAATACTCACCTTCACTGATTCCACAAGTACTTGCTGGACATCTGCTGTGTGCTAGGCCAAAGTGCCATGTACTGGGAGACAAGAAGGGATAAGACCTGACACATGATCTGTGTTCTTCAAGGGCCAGTGGGCCTATTGGTAGAGACAGGCACATGAACTGATGGATGCAATAGGGTAATCACAAGGTCTTAAAGGAGCGGCAGGAGACAGCTCATCAGCCTGAGAGGGTCAAGGAAAGCTTCCTGGAGGAAGAGCCACCTGAGTTGAGTCTCAGGACTATAACCAGGGGACATGAGGATAAAGGATGCAGAAGGGTAGTTCAGGCTCAGGAGACAGCATGAGCAAGGGTAGCCAGACAGGCAGCATAGTTTATGGTCCCTGCTGGAGATAGGGGTAGGAAATCTCCAGGAATCTTGCTATAGAGGGAACATAAAGGGCACAGCAGAATGGTTCAAGACATGAGACTGAGGGGAGCAGGTAAGGCCTTGTATGCCACATGTGATTAGTAAGGCCTGTTAACAGAATTCTGGGTGCCAATTCAGTCATCACTCTTCTCTCACATACTCCAGTAGTAGTACATTTGGGGACATCTCCTTACCTTTTCAAAATCGGTCCCAGAGATGGAGTCAGTTGCTTCCCAAGCTGGTTTGGAGAATGATTCCACTGCTGCTGCTGTTTCTCACTGCTACATTGGGCTGATACTGAGAAATGATCCTACCCAGTCCCACAGATGCTTGGTAATTGGATGGTGATGCTCTGACTGGTCTGAATCCCTGCAAGTCCTGTGGTGCCATTATACTTGGGCTCTGAGGTTACGGAGATCTTAGTCCACACCCAGACGTGCAGTGAGTGTTCTCTAAAGTACCATGTATGTAAGGGTGGCTGGGTCTAGAGGAGCTCTTTGAATCAGCCACAGGTAGCAGCTCAGGGCACACTCGTTTATCCAACTGTCTACATACTAGAAAACTCCCCTTATCATCCTACAGGCACTCCAAACATTTCTAGGCACTAAGGATAAAGCCCCTTAGCTCACCTTGAGACGTGGTCCTAATTCTAAATTTGGAAAGAAGGGGAGCGGTTACAAATACAGGAGCAGGAACCAATGGACTAATGGAGCAGGGTCTTGGACAAAGGCAGGGAGTCACAGGAGCAAGAGTCCAAGAGGAGGTTAAGCATTTTCTCTTTTGAGACCCAAGAGAGGAGCTGAGGCTGAGGAAGGAGGTAGATAGCCAAGTGGGTGAAGTAACTGAGTGGCGCCAGGGAGCAAGTGTGAATGGGAATCTTATCCTTAAGAATAGGACAGGTACTGAAGGCATTTGTTGGCCTGACTTGACACAAGATTCTTTTCATTTTTCTTAGCATTGACACAGATCATTTACATGAAGAAGCATTCAGAATGATGGAAGCTTTAAAAGTGAGCAAGCCTGGATTCACCTGGTAATTTCCAAGGAGATCCCCAAATCAGATGCATATAAATTCCCACCATCTGACACCATCTTTAGCAGTTGTGCAATATTCTTGTTTTAAACCTGTTAACCTTTGCTGAGGACACTAGTGTGAAATAAGCCACAGCGATTGCTATTTCTTACATAGAACCATCCAGTAAGTAGGATGTAAAATGTACACACATCTAGTTCAAATGTTCACAGCAGTAATACCTTACATTTATATATTGTGTTACAATGATTATGTTTTCGCAAAAACCCTAGAAGGTAAGAAAATGAGACTCAGAGAGGTTATGACCTGCTTCAGGTCACACAGCTCACTAGTGGGAGAGTTGGGACTGGAATCCAGCCAGATTTCCTAATACCCAGACGAGGCAGGGAAACGATAGAAAAAACACAGGTGAATGAGTCCATTGAAAAGAAACAAGATGTCAGATGGTCACATGTCTTGTTAGGGAGACTACCTCATGGATGGAGTAGAGGCTTGATCACTGCACTGTACACCTGAAGCTGATGTTGTATAATATTGTATGCCAACTGTAATTGAAGATATAGTCTCGGGATGTGGAGTATACTGTGGAAGGGAGTCAAAGGAATTGTAATAGATATGTATGATATGGAGGGGAGTGCGGTGGCGAATTGGGGGAGGGGGTTGTCACTTTGAGGGGTAAAAAGTATAACTATTGCACTGTTGTACACCTGAAGCTAATTCAAATATAAAATGTTTATTTCACAATAACAGAATAAAAATAAGAAAAAAGAAACAAGGCACTCAAAATGATTAAAGGACAAAAGGGTATACAAACACATGTTATATCTTACGGTGCTGATTTTCAGTAAAACTAACTCACAGAAGAAGAGCGAGTAATGAGTTAATAGGGAAAAGCTTCATGGAGGTGAGACATGATAAGGGCCTTGAATAGGATTGAGTTGGGGGAGAGGTACTGGCTCTTACTGTAAGACTGCAGGCAACAGGGCTGTTTTGTGAGCAGCTCACTAAAAGCACCTAGGGAGAGAGAAATGTTTGCATTAGAGTTTCTTGAGCTGCCATAGTATTCATAGCCCAGGAGGGTGTTCTAGTCCCCAGGCTCAACTCCATTTCCAAACTTTTAATACCTCCCCCATATGTTTGTTCTTGTTCATGGACTCCTATGAGTGTCTCACTCCTCATCTCAGAGAGCACATTGCATAGCCTAGCATAGATCCTGCACAACCCCATGTTTCTGTTTCTGCCTAGCTTCCACAAAAATACCAGATAGGACAAGTGGAGAAAGGGAACACTAGGCAAGGAAAATAGCACAAAGTATATGAAGTAGGAGAGAATGTGGTGTGGGATTGACAGAAAAGTAGATTTACCTGATTAAGGTGTAGAGTTGTCTCTGAAAGCTGCTTGACTAGCTGTGTGATCCTGAATAAGTCATTTGGATTCTTGGAGCCTCCATTTTCTCATCTATAAAATTGGGATAAATTGACATCAACCTTGCAAGGATGATGTTTCCAACATTGTGCCTGCCCCATAGTAGGTACCAATTAATGGTAGCTGTTTGTATTAGTGTGTACCTGAAACTCAGCTGTGCAGTCTTTGAGCTCTCAGATATATTGCTGTGTAACCAGTGTGAACTGTGCATGTAAAGTAAATACGTGTGCTGGAGGCAGTGAATCAAATGGGGGAAGTGACACACCATGGGAAGTTATTGCAAGTGAGAGGTCCATCTGCTCCATGTCTTCCATCATCCTGTGTTGTTCCCTACCGCCCTGCACAATGGTAACTTTTAGGCAGGAGACCAGGTCTGGCATGAGAAGAATGGTCAGGATAGCAGTTTTCTCAAGCTTTTATTTCCCTTTAGTTATTTAACACTTATTTATTACATGCCAGGTTTTGTGCTAAGTGTTGGCCTTACAGAGATGAATATGCCTTTTCCTGTGTATTCCCCTACTGTGTTCTCTGACTGCCCTGATCCCTCCGTCAGTCTGATAAATACCTGACAAAACTCCATCACATTAAGAACTCAAAAGAAATAATCCTAAATGAAAAAATTGCTGAGCTGTGTGTGTATCCTATTTGTGTACAAAAGATAAGCATGTATGTGTATGTATGTGTCCAGAATATGTCTGGAAGGATATATACACGGATTTGCTAACAGAAGCAACTCGGCAAGAGCAATTGGGCAAGCAGGATCTGTGGGAGAAGAAGAAAAAGACTCGCACTTTCATCCATATCCCTCTGTTTTACTTGATGTTTTTACCATGTGCATGTATTACTTTTATAATTAATAAACTTGATGTTAAAAATAAAACTCATTCATACTGAAGGATTACTTTTATTCTTTTAAAACATGATAACTTAGATGAAAATGTAAGGCAGGCATTTATAAACATGACATAAAAACCCAAAGGAAAAGAATGAAAAATTTGATATCAAAATTTTTAATCTCTATGAAAAAATGACACCATACATAAAATTAAAAGACTAGTGTTGGGGGCCGGCCAGCCCAGTGGAGCGGTGGTTAAGCGCTGGCTTGGGAAGCCAGCGGCCCCGGTTCGGGTCCCACATTGAGGGCCAGTGACACTGCCCTCAAAAAAAAAAAAGACTAGTGATGAACTGGAAGAACATATTTGGCACACATATAATGACAAAGCTAATGTCCATAATACAAATAACAAATCAGTATGAAAAACAAAATATGGAGGGCTTCTATTTCCAGCAATGATGAGTTAACAGTGAGTGGATTTACCCTTCCACATTAACAATCCAAAAAATGGGCCAAATATATGAAATGATACTTTCCAGACATTGGATAACAGGTAGAGCTGGAACAAATAAAAAACAAATAGCAAGATGGTAGATTTAAACAGAACCATATCAATAGTCATATTGAAGCTAATGGTCTCACAAGAATCCAATTAAAAGACTGAGATTGGTGGTAGAATGGAAAAACAAATTTTAAAGACCCAACCATATGCTGCCTATAGGAAACCCATTTTATTATTTTTATTTATTTATTTATTTATTTATTTATTTATTTATTTATTTATTTATTTTTAGCTGAGCCATCCTGCCACCCTGTGGCCAGCTCGGGCTGGGCATCCAACTGCTGTTGCTTAGAGCTCAGCTCGCACTCTGGAGCAACCACTTAACCAACTGAGCCACTTGGCTGGCCTTTAGGAAACCCATTTTAAATATCAAAACACAAATAGGCTAAACCTGAAAGATAGGGAAAACAGGGCTGCCGGGTGACTCAGTTGGTTAGAGTGCATACTCTGAACAACAAGGTTGCTGGTTCAATTCCCACATGAGCCAGTGAGCTGCTCCCTCCACAACTAGATTGAAGCTGAGCTGCTGCTGAGCTGACGGTGGGAGGCACGATGGCCTAGTTGGTTACAGCACGTACTCTTAAGGTTGTCGGTTCAATACCCACATGGGATGGTGAGCTGCATCCCCTGCAACTAGAGTGGAAATGGTGACTAGACTTGGAGCTGAGCTGCGCCCTCCACAACCAGGTTGAAACAATTACTTGACTTGGAGCTGATGGGTCCTGGAAAAAACGCAGTTCCCCAATTTTAAAAAAAAGATAGGTAAAACATACACCATGTTAACATTAATTTTTAAAAAGTGGGAGCGACTATATTATTACCAGGGAAAGTAGATTGCAAAACAAAGAATATAACTAGAGATAAAGAGCGTCATTTCATAGTAATAAAGTGGTTAATTCATCATGAAGACATCATAATCTTAAAATATATATACACATGAGTAACAATTCAAAATACATGATGGAAAAACTGACTGAACAAGGAGAAATATACAAATCCACAATTTCAATCAGAGACTCCAACCTTTTTCAATAACTGATAGACCAAGGAGATAGAGAATAAGTAAGAATATAGAATATTCAAACAACACAATAAATTTGATCTATTTGACATCTATACAGCACTCAACAACAAAACATTCTTTACATGTGTACATTGAACATTTACCAAGATAGACCATATCTGTGTCATATAACACGTTTCAATAAAGTTAAATGATTCAAGTCATACAAAGTATGTTCTTTGACCACAATAGAGTTAAATTAAAAGTCAATAAAAGAAAAATATGGAAAATCCTCCAAATATTTGGAAAATAACACATTTCTAAATAATCCAAAGCTCAAGAGTAATTCTCAAAATAAATTAGAAAATATTTTAAACTGAAAGTGAAAATGAAAATATGAGACACATGAATTTGTGGGATATAGCTAATGCAGTCCCTAGAGGAAAATTTATAGCACTAAAACAGCTGTATTAGAGCAAAAAGTTCTTAAATCAATTACCTCAGCTTCCTCAATGAGAAACTAGAAAGAGATCAAGTTTAATTCAATGTAAGTAAAAGAAAGGAAATCATAAAGACAAGCACAATACACACATACTGTATGATTCCATTTTTATAAAATTCAAAGCATTCAATAGGGACAGAGCAGATTAGTGGTTACCTAGTGACAGTGTTGGGGAGAGAAAGGGATGCATTTATGAACGGACACAAGAAAACATTTGGGAGTGATGGACATGCTCATTATCTTGTTTGTGGTGATGATTTCAGTCAAAACTCACCAAACTACTCAATATGTCTAGCTTACTTTGTGTGAATTATATGTCAACAAGGCTGTACACACACACACACACACACACACACACACACACACACCTAAAACAGTTATTTAAGAATAATTGCCTTGGGCCCGCCGAGGGGCATGGTGGTTAAGCGCTGGCTTGGGAAGCCAGCGGCCCCGGTTCAGGTCCCACATATGAGGGCCAGTGACATTGCCCTCAAAAAAAAAAAAAGAATAATTGTCTACCCTCCATAACCCCATATTCTACAGATAAGGAATGTAGGGTGCAAAGAGGTTAAGGTCACGTGGCCAGTTCATGATAAGACTGGGATTATAACAAGTGTCCTTATTCCTGGTCTTGCTCTTCTTAATATTCCAAAGGCAGAACTTAGATCAAAGGAATAGGTTGCAAATGGTGAGTTTTTAGTCATGTGGCAAACCAGTGCAAAAGAGACATGTGCATGATGAAAAGGTGAGACTTTCCCAGGGTTTTTTAAGTGATGTGCTGGAACTGGCTCATACTGACTCATGAAAGTCAATGGTTAAATTTTGACAAATTTGGGCCGGCCGAGTGGCATGGTGGTTAAGCGCTGGCTTGGGATGCTAGCAGCCCCGGTTCAAATCCCACGTATGAGGACTGGTGACACTGCCCTCAAAAAAAAAAAATTTGACAAATTTTGCAATTCAGCTATTAAAGCTATTACTAAAAATTAAATGATATAAACTTGCAATTAAATAAATTTTATTAAATGCAATAATACTCTAAACTCATCACTTCCTAATTATCTTACTACATTTTACTATCATCTGTGCTCTTGAGGTTATTCACATCTATTGTATCTGTATGATGGAGATGTTAAATAATTGTGTTCTACTTTGCACCTTTTCTCTATTCCATATCCAGTGACAACAAATTGGTAGCTTGAATTGGCCATAGTAGGAGTGTTTATACCACAGAAATTGACAAATGCTACAAATCAGTGACCCCCCCCTTCCCTAGAGAGCTGGTTATTATATATTTCCCAGTATATTTGTACCTTAAAACATCACTTGTTCTGGCATTCATTTAATGAATCCTGGCAACCCATCAATGCCTAAAGTCATGCTAGGTAAACAGTGGGCAGTCAATATATGTTAGAGGGTAACCAACCATCATGGTTTGTCCAGGACTCCCATGCTTCCTGAACATTCCAGGAAACTCCTCAGTCCTGAGCAAGCCAGGATTATTTGTTACCCTTAGTGTTTGCACATCTTTTTTTAAAAGGAACAAGTGGGTAAATGAATTGAAAGCTCTCTTCTTTCTTGGAAAGTAACCCAAATATATCTCCTTCTGTGAGATAACAAGTGGCACATACGTTCATAAAGCACCACACATTACACAGTCTCAGTAGTAGCTGGGAGGGAAGACAGGACCTTACACACAGTAGCTCAAGAAATGTCCACTGGTGGTAGATGACTGGAGAGAGACAAGCCTGAAATGGGAATGGAGACCCAACGATGGTGGAAGCTAAGAGTCTTGTCTATCAGCTGGTGGCAACTGCAGGTAGCAGCAGACTGCATCTGAGGCAGTCAAGGTTTGGGAAAGCCTCAAAAGAGAAAGGATCAAAAGAGATACTGTCAACGAGAGTGAAAATGAGTGTTAATGCTAAAGGGGATGGTTGCAACTTTTAGGTGTTTATTGTGGTTTTTAGCACTTTGAGAACATCAAAGGAGTTTACTGGGAAGGACCTTCCTGGTCCACTTCAATATCCTTTTCTTCTGTTCAAGTCTCACTCCACCCAGAGTCTGAGTAGGCAGTTGCCTTGCAGCATGGGAAGGTTTTCTCCCCCCCAAAGACCTTCCCCCTCCTTGCTTCCAGCACCACCCAGACCTGCAATTTTCACAAGTCAGTCTCATGAGTTAGGTGCTCAAAACACTGTGCAATGAGGAAACAAGAAACTATTAGCAGCCCATTAATATCTGACTTCAGATTAGAAAAATTAGTTTCTGATTGGTTCCCAAGAGCCTAGAACATACAGAGCAAATGAGCTTTGGTGTGAGAAGAGGAGAGAGAAATGTTCTATAGCACTGACAGAAAACATGGCAGGCCTAGTCTGGTCACATCAGTAAGAGCCTAACTGGAGAGTGAGGTAATGACCTGGACTTGGGAGAGGTCACCAGAAACAAATGTCACCCACTTCCCACTTTATTTATGGCTGATTCAGTTTCTCTTGCTAGCTTGTCTCTTTCTTGCTTTTCCAACTCTTGGAAATCTTCCTTGAAAAAGTTCCATTCCCTATTGTGGATGTATCATACTCCCTCTCACCAAGCCACTCATTAATCCCCATGAGAATGGCAGGGTTGGGGGTAGGTATGCCTCCTTTTCCAAAAGAAATGTCATCGTCGTAGTAGTAATTATTGTTCAGGCACTTAGCTGTGACAGGCATTGTGCTTTACTATAATTTCTCATTTAATTTTATGAAGCAGATATTTATTTTCTTCATGGTATACATGAGATGCATATTTGTCAAGTAATTTGCTAAAGGTCACACAGGTAGTAAGTAGCAGAGTCACAGTTTAAACCTGTCTGACCTGAAAACTTCTACTCTGAACAACTGTACCTCTTCATGTAGACTCTGGCTAGGTTGAAGGAAGAAGGAGGTACACAGAAAAGAATAATTATTTCATTCAAATGTGTATGCAGACAGAGCTGGCGCTACAAACTTCTGGTCCAACTCTCTTACTTCGAGCTAGTGCATAGACCGTGTCGGAGTCGAGCCCAGTTGATCAGGATGATCACAGACGTGCAGCTCGCCATCTTCGCCAATATGCTGGGCGTGTCACTCTTCCGGCTTGTTGTTCTCTATCACTACGTGGCCGTCAACAATCCCAAGAAGCAGGAATGAAAAGTGGCGCTTTCTCAGCCCCAGGGTTCCAGGACATAGTCTGAGGCAAGATGGAGGGTGTGAGGGGCCTTCATCCCTTCTACCCATCACAACATAAAAAGCAACTACACCTGGATTTTTTTCAAACAACTTTTTATTTCCTCAAAGTCTTCCTTAGCCCTGTGGAACAAGAAGCTGCCGCTGAGTAGGATCCAGTATAGGGGCTACTTTTTTTCTACTCCCTCCCGCCTCAATATAAAAATATAGATTTTTTTTCCTGTGGTCCCAAATCTTGTGCTGTGGAGGGAGGGAAAGGGTGGCACATGTTTGCTTTGTCCTGTTTCAAGGTAATGCTCTGCAATGCCTCAGAACAGTGTGGCTGGCATTCCAATTAGTCATGGTTGTTACATGGACTCAGCAGCTGAGAGAGGGAACTAGCACAGTTCTCACTGTGCTCTCCATCTTGTGGCTGTATCCTGGGCATGAAGGTCAAGGCATCAGACCCGGGGAGAAACAGTGAGTGGGGGAGATTTAGGGACAAAACAAACCTCAGGTTGGCCCAAGGGCCCCCTGCTGTAACAAGTCCAGGACTGGGAGTCAGATAGACTACAGAAAATAGAAAAGGCAGGGGCAGAGCGGGGCCGTGGAGGCCTGGCCTGAGGCAGCCTGCAACAGAGAAGAGAGAGGAATCAGGGTTGTAAGAACTCTGCCCCTCTTCTGGCCTGTTAGCCAGGGGTTGGGAGATGAGAGAGGTGAATGGGTAAGGCTGAGTACTGCACAATGGTCTGATGCTGGAACCAGACAGCTCCTAGGCCTTGCACCCTAATTAGAAGTTGTTTTCATGTCCATTGGAGAGAAGACTGAGGCCATGATGAGGAAAAAAATCAGGGACTAGATTCTTAAAGTACATTTAGTCTTTTGGGGGTCAAAGGGAGTAGGGAAAGAAGAAACTGATCCTGAATGGCAGAAATGGGGATAAGGGGATAGAAATGAGCTGGGGCAAGGGACTGGACCCCGGTACTCACCCTGGTGTTGAACGGGGTCCCGGCTCTGGCTCACTGGTCTCCCTGGTCCGAGGGGTAGGGAATGTGGGGCTCGAAGAGCCTTTCATCCCTCTGCGAGTCGGCGGTGAGCCCTGGACCAACCTGGGCCTAGCCTGTGTGGATAAGGGATGGGCTAAGAGGCTGGATTCTTCCAGCTTTTTTCCTTCTGGAGTTTTCATGAATAAGTGTAATTTAGTGGTCAACACAGGTACTGGGACCTTGAATTCCTGGGCACTGACCCTATCTGAGAGGGTAAGGCAGGATAATAGCTAGAGAACTCTTGGGTTCAATCTGTGACTATACACTCCAGGTCTTATTTAACTAGGGGAGGCAAAAGCATCTAGCATTTAACCTTAGTGGCTATACTATGGCCAAGATCTGGCTGAATAGAGAAGTATATGGTACAGAAAAATGTTTGAAGATTGGTAGAGCTTCCTCAGAGCCTTCTGTGCCTCAGCTCCTGCCAGAGCAGCTTATGCTTCACCTATCCAGTCACCTGCCTATACCCAACTTTAGCCAACCTAGCATGGGGATCTAGACTGAATCAGAGTTGGTGGTACAGCTGTTCCTAGGAGCAGCAACCAGAAGTATTACCTGGGGAATCCGGGACCCCTCCTGGCAGGAACTCTCCTCGGGAAGGTCTGGGCAGAAAAAGAGGAGAAGCTAAGGGCAGGGGCAGGCAAAGCTAAAGCTAGCAGGCTGAGAGGTTGGGGTATATCTGGCAGAGTCATGGGTTGGAAGCAAGCAAGAGACCTGGCTGATGGGGATGGAGACCCTTGACAGGCATTCAGACTCCGGAGCAGCTCTGTGACATGGGTGCGGGGAGAGGTTGTAAAGCAGTGCTAGGCATCTTCCCTCCCACTACCCAGATGAACAGTGCCTTGTTGGGCTCTGCCAGAGTTGTTACACTAGGGACTGGGGAAGACCCAAAAGTGTTACCTGCAATTGGGTCCTGATACAGGGGATCCGAGGTCCAGTCCCTAGTAGACCTTTCCCAATCACCATGACAGCCTCTGGCTTGTCTCATGAGGACAGGAATGAGCAGCTGCTCCCTAGGGAACAAAGGAAACGGATAATCAGGGAAAGAGCCATGGAGAAAAAGTGGTAACTTCTTTTAGATCAGGGTTTCTGAATATTGTCAATATTGACATTTTGGGCTGGATATTTCTTTGTTGTTAGGGGCTGCCTTGTGCCATTTCAGCATGTTTAGCAACATCCTTGGCCTCTACCAACTAGATGGCATTTTTTCTCCTGTCCCTTCCCCATTTGTAACCATGAAAAATGTTTCTAAACATTGCCAAATGTCCAGGGGGGCGTGGGGTTGCCCCTGGTTAAGAAGCTTGGCATATTCTAGCCTGGTCCAAAGGGTGGAGCAGCAAGTCAGAGCTTCAATCAGAACACACTCAAGCTGAAATTCTCAAATTATAGATCTTAGAGCCTGTTCAAATCAAATGTGTAAGCATTCAAGGATCAAGTTAGCAGTACCCAAGACAGGTGGATTGAGGGCTACCTAGTG
Source organism: Aselliscus stoliczkanus (assembly GCA_033961575.1). Lineage (NCBI taxonomy): Eukaryota > Metazoa > Chordata > Mammalia > Chiroptera > Hipposideridae > Aselliscus > Aselliscus stoliczkanus. The sequence continues at coordinate 52,559,685 of CM066737.1, read as the reverse complement.
AAGAGTTATCAGGTTAGGAGTAATGGGTTCTGAGGGAGGTAGAAGATGCTGCACTTCTTAGAAATTGTTCCCATCCAGTCCTTTACACAGCTGGGTCTGTAACTTGGGAGAGCTGACGGCCAAGGTCTTATGTGGATGATATGGTCACACATTTGTGGTGGTGACAGGTAAAATGCCTATGCTTTTTTTCATTCTTCAATTTTGTTTAACGTTGTCCAACTCCGAGAGCCAGAGAGCTTAAGTAAGTAGCAGGTAGAAAAGTCCTCAGGTTCCTCAACTATAAAAATGAGGATTGGGGGCCGGCCGAGTGGCGCGGTGGTTAAGTGTTGGCTTGGGAAGCCAGCGGCCCTGGTTTGGGTCCCACATATGAGGGCCAGTGACACTGCCCTCAAAAACAAAACAATAAAACAAAACAAAAACAACAAAAATGAGGATTAAATGAGATAATGTGCTTAGACCATTGTCTGCCACATAGTAAATGCTCAATAAATGGTAACTATTTTATTTAAAAAACTGTGTATGCACATTCTACTATGTGCTGGGCCTATGGGCTATAAAAAGTATGCACAGTCCTTGCCCTTAATGAGATTACAGCTGAACAGAGGGGATGTGTCCATTGTTCTAACAACTCTAACAGAAGGCAGAGTTAAATCATACCCATAGCATAATAATGATAATAGCTAATAGTTATTGAGAGCATACTATGTATCAGGCATATCAGGTGCTATGCTAATAACATCCTACATGTATTTGATCCTCATGTCAACTCTGAGACTATTACTGCATTTTACAGAGGAGGAAACAAGGCTAGTAGAGGCTTCATTAACTTCTGTGGCTCAGAATAATGTGTTACTGGCTCCTTTGGGAGGGCACCCACCTATAAACCAGAGCCAACAGCTGCTTGAAGATCATGTGTACCTCAGGCAGCACCTATTCTATGACAGTTTGACACTTACCTTCATTGTATTTGGAACCTTGAGAACAGCGAAGGCCACCAGAGTCCCATCATTGGCCTCCACCACAAATATGCCCCTGCCACCTTTTGTTTTGTTTTGTTTTGTTTTGTTTTGTTTTGTTTTGAGGGCAGAGTCACTGACCCTCATATGTGGGACCTGAACCGGGCCGCTGGCTTCCCAAGCCAGCGCTTAACCACTGCACCACTCGGCCGGCCCCTGCCACCTTTTTAAAAAAAAAAAAAAAATCATTCATTATGACTGTACTAAGTACCACTGAACTTGACACTTTAAAATGGTAAATACATTTTATGTTATGTGTATTTTGCCACAATAAAAAGCATGTAGTACACAAAATGTTCATCTTTATGAAAAGTTTAATATACATCTCATGGTTACAGAAAGTCATTTTCCTGCAAAAAAAAAAAAACTTTTCAAAATCTAAATACTCCATTACAGTGTCCGTAATCAGGGCAACAGTGCCTTTTCCCCAGAGACCAGCTGTAGCCACATTGTTGCCATCATGTCTTACGTTCTCATATTATTTTGTGACTCTTCTCCTCAGCCTTCTTCCAATGACTCCTTTCTCTCACAGATATTTCCACTGTGTCCCCCAGATCTTCTGTTGTGAGATAACCAAGCTCTCCTACATGCCCTTCCTTGTCACAAAATGCTACTTGCTCCTTCTTGCCCTAGCTGACTGGCATTTTGCCAAGGACACTCACTTATAGAGACTGGAGGAGGGACCCTCATCCTCCTGCTTTTCTGAAGCAACTTCCAGGCCTTTGTTTCTCTGCCCTGCTGGAAAGACAACTCTAAGGCACATAGTAGCCGAATCAATCACTTACCACACCTCATCTCTGTTGCCTAGACTCTGGTCAGGCCCCCAAAGTAATCCAGGTCTTTTGGCCTCTAACACACAGCCTTCCTAGCCAACATTCAGGTCATTGTCCTGGAGGTTTTGCTGTTCACCTGGTTTTTTCATGCAAAACATTGGCTGAGCAGCTCTTGACTTCTTAAAACCTAATGACCTTGACCTACCTCCATTTTAGTTGCCCTCTTTCATGGCTACCTTCAAAACCTCTGCAGCCCAAAACAGCAGCCACTATCTACAAGTGGCTATTTAAATTAACTAAAATTCAATAAAAATTTTAAATCAGCTACTTAGTTACACTAGCTATATTTCAAGGGCCAAATAACCACATGGGGCCAGTGGCTACCCTACTAGATAACACAGATAGAGAGAATATCCATCATTGCAGAAAATTCTATTAGATAGCATAGCTTGTGATGCTGCTTCACCTCAAAAATATTTTGAAGTGGGTTTCGTGTCTACAATTTGCTAGGCACTGTTCACGGAGCTGAGGATACAAACCAAACCTCATTTATTAAGGCTTACTAAATAGCTATAGTCATCAAGACAGTGTGGCATTGGAAGAGGGATAAACACATAGCTCATTGAAACAGAATAGAGAGCCTAGAAATAGGCCAAATAACATGCCCAACTTTTCTTTTTTACGAAGCACATCAGTGGAGGAAGGATAGTTATTTCAACAAATGGTGCTGGAGCAACTTGATATTCATAGGTGGGAAAAAAAGAAAAGAAATGAGGGCCGGCTGAGTGGCGCAGTGGTTAAGAGCTGCCTTGGGACACCAGCGGCCCCGGTTCGGGTCCCACATATGAGGGCCAGTGACACTGCCCTCAAAAAAAAAAAAAAGAAAAGAAATGATAATATGAATCTCCACCTGAACCTCACAACTTATACAAAAATTGAAATGAATTGCAAATTTAAATGTAAAATGTAAAGCTATAAAACTTTAGAAAAGGCATAGGGGAGAATCTAAGGGATATAGAGCTAGGCAAAACTTAAAATTTAATTGAAGACTTTTGCTCTGTGGAATGACTGTTAAGAGGATGAAAACAAGCTACAAACCAGGATAAAATGTTTACAAAGCACATATCCAACAAAGGACTCATATCTAAAATATATAAAGAACTAATAGCACTTAACAGTAAAAAAAAAACAGTAAATCCAATTAGAAAACGGGCAAAATACATGAACAGATATTTCACTGAAGAGGATATACAGATGTCAAGTAAGCGTGAATGATATTGAACATCACTGAGCCAGCCGAGTGGCTCAGTTGGTTAAGAGCTCGCTCAAGAGTGCAAGCTGAGTTCTGAGCAACGGTGGTTCGATGCAGGCCCGAGCTGAGTTGCCGTTGAGCTGCCAACAGGTGGCAGGATGGCTCAGCTAACAAACAAAACAAATCGTTAGCCATTAGCTAAAAGAAGAACAATAAAATACCACTACACACCTATCAGAATGGCAAAAGGAAAAGAAAAGTGAACACCAAATGCTGAAAATGATGCACAGAAACAATCACTCATACATTGCTGGTGGGAATATAAAATAGTATAGCAACTTTGGAAAACAGTTGGGCAGTTTCTTATAAAACCAAACAAACAACTACTATATGACCCAGTAATTGTACTCCTGGACATTTATCCCAGAGAACTGGAAATTTGTGTTCACACAAAACCTTTTATGCAAATGTTCATTGGAGGTTTTTTTTAAAGATTTTATTGGGGAATTGGGGGAGGGGAACAGCGTTGGGGAACCGGGGAAGGGGAACAGACAACTTGCTGTCCTTTTGTTCTTCAGTCTAGTTGTGGAGGACATCGCTTCACTGGCCCATGTTGGTATCATCATTGCGCTCTTCCCGGATGAGGCAGATCGGTCGCCAGCCTCTGGACGGCGGTTCACAGTGGCTCTTGACAGTTCACACTGGCTCCGAGCCACTCACTGTAGCTTATGGCAGCCCCCTGCAGCAGGAGCTGCAGCTATGCCATCCCTGGGGGACTCACAACAGGCCAGCTCCAGGTGGAGCTGTTGTTCACCATCTTAGCTGTAAAGGGCAGTGTTACTGGCCCTCATAAGTGGGATCCGAACTGGGACTGCTGGCAGCTGAAGCCAGCTCTTAACCAACACGCCACTCAGCTGGCCCTGGAGTTTTTTTATAATAGCTCCAAACTGGAAACAACCCAAATGCCCTTCAATAGGTGAATGGAGAACAGGTAAACAAATGATAGTATATCCATACCCTGGAATACTACTCAGCAATAAAATGGAACAAAATATTGCTACCCCCATGACTTGGAAGAATCCTCACAGAATTATGCTCATTGAAAAAAAAAAGCCAATTTCAAAAGGCTTTATGAATCCATTTATATAACATTCTTGAAATGACAAAATTTAGAAAGAGGACAGATTATTTGTGAAGAGCAGGACTTGGGGACAGCAAGGACCAAGAAGAGAAGGGGTGTGGCTGTAAAAGGGCACCCTGACAGATCCTTGTGGTGATGGAAGTGGTCTGTATTTTGACTGTGTCAATGTCAATATTCTGGTTAAGATATTGTACAATAGTTTTAAATGATGTTACCATTTGGGAAAACTGGGTGAAGAGTACAGGAAATCTTTCCATACTATTTCATACAACCAGCTGCATGTGAATCTAGAGGTATCTAAAAATAATAAGTTCAATTTTTTAAAAAAAGCCAAGGGAGGTGAACATTTCAAGGAGTAAGTGATGAATTGGTCAAATGCTGCCAAGAAATCGAGCAAGATGAATGAACAATGCACATTCATTTTAACAACGGTGGAGGTTATTGTGATCTGAGCAGGCGCTGCTTGGCTGTAGGAAACGGGCTGGAAAACAAATGAAAGTGGCCTGATGTGTAAACAGGAGGCAAGGAAACGGTGACAGTAAGAAGAGAAAACTCTCGGGGCCGGCCCAGTGGCGCATTGGTTAAGAGCTGGCTTGGGACGCCAGCGGCCCCGGTTCGGATCCCACATATGAGGGCCAGTGACACTGCTCTCTAAAAAAAAAAGAAAGAAGAAGAGAAAACTCTCTCAAGAAGTCTGGCTGTGAAGGGGAAGGTGGTAGTTTGAGTGAAGTGTAGGGTCAAGCAAGTTTTTTTGTTTGTTTTATTTTGTTTTGTTTGCAGTGCAAACACTTCAACATATTTAAACTTGTAGGGAAGTATCCAATGGAGAGGTAATAACTAAACAAACAGGAAAGATATGGAACATCAATAGTGCAAGGCTCTTGAAAAATAGCAGACAATGGGATCCAAAGTATGCACAGAGGAATTGCCGTTGGGGAAACGTGTAAGAGGTTTTTCAAATGTGACAGAGGAGAACAAGATGAAGATGGAAGCAGGGAATTTTCTCTGTGATGCGGAAAGTACCGCTGAGAGTAGGGGTGGATGTGAGGGAGGAGGGAGGTGTGTGAGGGAGAACTGGGATTTCAGGAGACAGAAAATGTTTGAAATATTTGTTCTAGAGAATGCGTGAACCAAATAATTTTAGTAGGATTGCTAGTTGAAAAGCTGGAAATAGGAGGTTGTGGCAGGAGATTGGGATGCTTGAATTCATGACTTTAGGAATGAAGCAGTTACAGGTAATAACAAGAGTTGGGGTATGGCTATAAGTCCGTGTGTGTGTGTGTGTGTGTGTGTGTGTGTGTGTGTGTGTGTGTGTGTGACTAAGGTGAAAGACAAGATCTTTTGAGGTGAGGAGGTCAAGGAACTTAGATATCAAATGAGTTACCCTTGGGTATGTTGAAATCACTTAGTATAGTGCCAGGGCTTGATGTGGGAAGAAATTTGTGGACCAGGGGACAAAGTTATTAGTAAATAAAGAGAAGTGACCTGAAGGTAATTCAATGAATGACAAGGAGGGGGAAAAGGCATACAATTAAATGGCCTCAAAGGACTGAATTTGGTTTTTATACTCTTTTTGTTTCAGAAGCATAGGGAAGTAATGATCTGAAAGCATAAATGGGAAGAAAGGAGGGCAACAATTCCATCCTTATCTTGCTTTGAGAACAGAAAAGATAAACGCTATTCCAGAGGGCTGCAGTGGTGGCCACCAGGTTTCAGTTAAGGTCAGGGGATGGAGCTCTCGATGAAGAATCTTGGGGAATTGCTGAATATATTGAAGCAGTTCCTGTGGGTACAGAGGAAAATTGCTGGTGTTGGAAGAGGAGTGGAATACTGGATCAAGGACAAGGCAGTACATGGCATTATGGGGATGAGAATGGAACAGATGGCAAAGGTAGGAGGAATGATGACAACCCAGGTGAGGGTCTAGTGAATTTAATCTCAGCAGGTCTTGGAGGAGAGTGGAAACAGGGTCTAATGGCTAGAGTTCCCTCAGTCTAGCATCTATAGTCTCTGCCTAGGTGGACTGACATGGTAGTAAACCCAGAGGTTATAGTTTCTGCACTGCCATGGCCGGAAGTGGCATTTGTTCCAGAAGAGGTGGCTTCTGACTCAATCCCTGTAACCTGGCGTTGTAGCATCTTTGGTGGCTAGAGTTCCAGTTCTCCAACCCAAACCTTCTCTACAGTCTTTGTCTTTGTTGTCATCACAGTTATTCTTCTAACTTAGTTAACCCTCTAGTCCTTGGACCACTCCATTATTTCCCATGGAATCTAGCAGCCCTCTTTTCTTCATTTTTACTGCAGACAACTGCCTGCTTGCCACTGGTCCATCCTATGTACTAGCATAGCAGCAGAATCCCAAACCTAGGTCAGCCCCAAATGTCTACTTCCTATGCACGGTGCTTGGCTTCAGTCTCAACTGGGCTTTCTGCACTGCCATGGATCCTTTGTGTGCCTGTCATCAGTATTCTCTCGCATTCACCCAAGAAGTCAGTTCAGCTCTTTACCAGTTTTCCTAAGATCCCTTCCCCCTGTCTCCCAGCAGATGACTTGGACCTCCCCCCTCTGTATGATAAATAAAGATGCCAGAAATAACCTCAACTTCCTGTCATCCAACCTGATACTCCCCTCACAGAATATTAGACACCTGTCTGAGGTTAACCATGGTATCTGTGCTCTGTATCTTCCTTCCGTCTTAGGAACTTTGATCCATTGTTTCACAACCCTCCCTTACTGTTCCCCAGCTGTATCTTCAACCATTCCCTCTCTATTAGCTTCTCTTTGCCTCTGACACACACACACACACACACACACACACACACACACACACACACACACCCCTAGATATAAATATACTCAAGTATCATTCAGCTTAAAAGAAATCCTCTTTTCAAACAAATATTTCTCTGATACTGCCTCATTTTCTTCATATTTTCTTCAATATTAAGTCTATCTTAACTGAATTAATTGCACTTCCACTGCACAATAGCTTGTGTGTGGAGGAGGGTGGGAGGGAAGGGAACAGGAGAGAATAGAAGGAAAATGAATGGAATGGAAGGGAAGAAAAGAGAACAAGAGAAGAGAGGAAAGGAGACAAGAGGAGAGCAGAGAGGAGAGGAGAGGAGAGGAGAGGAGAGGAGAGGAGAGGAGAGGAGAGGAGGGACAGGGAGGGGAAGGGAGAGAAGAGAAGAGAAGAGAAGAGAAGAGAAGAGAAGAGAAGAGAAGAGAAGAGAAGAGAAGAGAAGAGAAAGGATACCAAGAGTGAAGGAAATTATGTTTTAATATGGCCTGTAGAACATCGAGCTATTCAAATGATGCTTACACAGCACATTTATTAACACTGGCAAAGTGACCCCAGTGTATTTTAATTGAAAAACAAGTTACAAAATAATATAAACAATTTGATTGGTAAAAATGTGCATGTGTGTGTATAAGACAGTGATGGGTCAGAAAGAAGAATGCCAAAATGTTACCCATTATTATCTCTGGTTTGTGGGATACCTTTGATTCACCAATATTTTCTAAATCTTCTACATTAAACGTGTAACTTTTGTAACAAGAAAAAATAAATCCCTAGATATTAGATTATTCCCATCCTGTAGCTGCTATCACTTCATTGTTTTTCTTTCCTTCAACTTGAAACTTTTCAATAGTCTCCAATCATGGCTTCTAATTCTTTCCTCCCCAGTCCCTCCTCAGTTGTTCGCAATCTGGCCTGAGTTGTCACCACCTACTGAAACCATCCTCCCCAAGGTCACATATGACATCCTTGTTCCTAATCTACTGGACATTTTCTGTACTTATCTGACCTGCCCAACTTTTTTGGGGGAATTTGATACTTTATGGATTGTTCTGTTCCTCCTTGTACTCTTTCATCCCTTGGGTCCCATGATCACGCTCTTTCCTAGATTTGCTGGCAGCAAGGATGTGAACTGACATGGCAGCTAAATCTGGGTTTGAACCCTGGCTCTGCCACTGATTTTCAGCAGAAACTTGGGCAGCCTACCTCAACGTCTCTGAGCCTCAGTTTCCTTCTCAGGAAAATGGGGATGATAACGCTTACTTCATAAAGTTTTGTTCAGGATTAAATGAGATGATACTTGTGAAGCACTTAGCACAGTCATCGGCACATGACAAGTGGTAGTAAATGATAGTAGTATCATTAGTAGAATTATTATTATTTCTACTTTTCTGAATTCTCTTTTCAAGTTCCCCTTTAAATGTCAGTGCTCTCTAGGGTTCTGTCCAGGGTCTTGCTCTCTTTGGATGCTGTATGCCCTGTCCCTGGGTGAGCTTATCCACCTTCATGGTGTCCTGTGGCTTTGGTACTTCAGTGACCGGGAAACTTTGCCACTGCAGCCAGGCCGGTCCTGGCCCTGAGGCAGTGGCAACCCCACCCACTCCCACCAATGTGACCAGATGGCTGCAACAGCCTCCCTGGGTCCTGACTGTGCCTGTAGCTGACCGACTCCTGGCCCAGCCTGGCCAGCCCACTAAGGAATTTGTACCTTTGGTTTGAGGGTTTGGTAAGGCTAGAAGAATGGTGACAGACCAGATACTAGGAGGGCCTCGGGAGCCTTAAGGGCCCAAGCAGAACCACTTCAATTTCAGACCATGGACCCACACAGGCCTGGGGATCTGGCGTGACTACTGTTTCCCAGTTGGATGAGATACTACTTGGCCCAGCAACAATGGACAAAGGTCTTGCCAGAATGGGTGCTTTTGTGGTATCCTGAAAAATGACAAGTGGAGAAGTCAGCAGCCAATGGAAGCCCTACATTCTACCGGACCTTAATAATGAAAGAAAAGGTAAAATAACATGCCACATTTGGTCAATAGGAAGTGTCCAATACACTTTGGGAAAATTTTTTGTCCCTTTTTAGAAGTCTATGTATATAGTTAAAAAGGCTGCTCTTAATTTTCCCCCAACCTTTTAAAAGATAACTTGTTTTGCTCCATCTACATAAGCCTTCTAAATGTAAATACTCTTGTTAATGCCCCACTTTTTCTCTTTATAAAATTAATTTTTTAAGGTAAATTTCACTATTTTAACCATTTAAAGTCTAAAATTCAGTGGTTTTTAGTATATTCGCAATGTTGTGCAACCATCAACACTATCTAATTCCAGAACATTTTCATTACCTCAAAGATAAATTCCTGGGGCCGGCTGAGTGGCTCTGGTAGTTAAGAGTTGGCTTGCAGCACGTGCTCTGAGCAACAGGGCTGCCGGTTTGATTCCCACTGTGATCACTGCACCCTAGCTGAGCTGTTGCTGAGCTGCCAACAGGTGGCAGGATGGCTCAGCTGGCGTAACAACAAGGTTGCCTGTTCAATGGTGGGCTATGCCCACCCCCAACTAAAGATTAAACTCGGCACCTTGAGCTGAGCTGCCACCCGGATGGTTCAGAGGATAGAGTGTGCTCTTAAAAACAAGGCTGCTGGTTCGACTCCCGCATTGCATGATGGCTATGCCCACCTGCAACTAAGATTGAACACAGCACCTATGAGCTTAGAGGCCACGAGCTGCTGACAGGAAGCCAGATGGGGACTGGCGCTTTCCACAACGAAGATTGAAGAACAGCAACTAGGCTGTTCCCCTCCCCCAATTCCCCAACACTGTTCCCCTACCCCAATTCCCCAATAAAATCTTTAAAAAAAGATAAATTCCATATCCATTAAAAAGTCACTCTGTATTCTCACCCGGGGAATCACTACTCTGCTTTCAGTCTCTATGGACTTGCCTACTCTGGACATTTCATATAAATGGAATCTTACAATATGTAACCTGTTGTGTCTGGCTTTTTTCACTTAGCATAATATTTTCAAGGGTCATCTATGTTTTAGCATGTATCATCACTTCATTCCTTTTTATGGCTGGTTAATGTTCTGTTGTATGGATACACTGCATTTAGTTTATGCATTCATCAGTTTATGGACAATTGATTAGTATCCACTTTTTGAATACTGACTAATTAGTATAAATAATGCCGCTATGAGCATTTGTGCACAGGTTTTTTTTTTTTTTTCTTTGAACATAGGTTTTCAATTCTCTTATGTATATACCTATGAGTGGAATTGCTGGGTTATATGGTAATTCTGTTTAGCTGTGTGAAGAACTTCCAAACATTTTTTCCACAGACGCTGCACAATTTTCTGTTTCCAATAGCAATGTATGAGGGTTCTAATTTCTTCACATCCTCACTGACACATTGTTAGTTTCCATTTCTTTAATTATATTCACCCAAGTGGGTATATCTCATTGTGATTTTTTAAAATTATTTTATTGTGAAATAAACATTTTTTAAAAAAATGAGTTTCAGGTGTACAACACAGTGCAATAGTTATTCTTTTTACCCCTCAAAGTGACAACCCCCTCCCCCAATCCACCACCCCACTCCCCCCATATCATACATATCTATTACAATTCCCTTGACTCCCTTCCACAGTATACTCCACATCCCGTGACTATCTATATATTCAATTACAGTTGGCATACGATATTACACAACATCAGCTTCAGGTGCACAGTGCAATGATCAAGCCTCTGCCCCATCCATGAAGTGGTCTCCCTAACAAGACATGAGACCATCTGACACCCTGCAAAATATTTACATTATTAATTATATTCCCCGAACTGCCTTTCATATCCCTGTGGCAATATTGTAGTTACCTATTTATGTTGTCTAATCCCTTCCCCTTCTCCCTCATCCCCACCGCCCTCCCAACCAGCAACCATCAGTTTTTCCTCTATATCTCTGAGACTATTTCTGTTTATTTTGCTCATTCATTCAGTTTTTTAGATTCCACATATAAGTGAGATCATATGCTATTTGCCTTTCTCCAACTGACTTATTTCACTTAACATAATGGCCTCTAGGTCCATCCATATCTTTGCAAATGGTACGATTTAATTCTTCTTTATAGCCGAGTAGTATACCATTGTATTAATGTACCAGTTTCTTAATCCAGTCGTTTACCAATGGGCATTTCCAAGTCTTGGCTTTTGTAAATAGTTCTGCAATAAACATAGGGGTGCATATATTTTTTTCAAATTAGCATCTTGGGTGTCTCTGGATAGATACCCAAGAGTGGAATTGCTGGGTCATATGGTAGTTTCATTTCCAGTTTTATGAGATACCTCCACACTGATTTCCATAATGGCTGCACCACTCTGCAGTCCCACCAACAGTGCAGGGTTCCCTTTTCTCCACAACCTCACTAGCACTTGTTGTTTTTTGATTTACTGGTGATAGCCATTCTGACCGGAGTGAGGTGGTATCTCATTGTGGTTTTTATTTGCATTTCTCTGATGCTTAGTGATGTTGAATATTTTTTATATGCCTGTTGGCCTTCTGTATGTCCTCTTTAGAGAAATGCCTCTTCATATCCTCTGCCCATTTTTTAATTGGTTTGTTTGTTTTTTTGGTGTTGAGTTGAATGAGTGTTTTATAAATTTTGGATATTAACCCTTTATCAGATGTATCATTGGCAAATATCTTCTCCCATTCAATAGGCTGCCTTTTTGTTTTATTGATGATTTCCTTTGCTGTGAAAAAACTTTTAAGTTTGATGTAATCTCATATGTTTATTTTTTTCTTTTATTTCCCTTGCCCAAAGGGATGTATCAGTAAAAATATTACTGAGGGTAATGTCTGCAAATTTATTCCCTATGTTGAAAAAACTATTCTTTCTCCATTGAATGATTTTGGTACCCTTGTCAAAAATCAATTGACCATAGTCCCGGCTGATTGGCACGGTGGTTAAGCGCTGGCTTGGGAAGCCAAGTTCAGGTTCCACATATGTGGGCCAGTGACACTGCCCTCAAAAAAAAATCAATTGACCATAGATGTATGGATTTATTTCTGGACTCTCAATTTTATTCCATTCATCTATATATCTGTCCTTATTTCAGTACCCCTACTGTTTTGATTACTCTAGGTTTGTAGTAAGTTTTGAAATTGGAAAGTGTTAGTCCGCCAGCTTTATTCTTTTTTTAACATTATTTTGCCATTCTGGTCCCTTGCATTTCCATTGGTAATCTATATTATGTAATTTTCTGGCTTACAATTGTTCATAGTATTCTTTTATAATCTTTTTTTGTGTGTAAGATCAATAATAACGTCCCGAGTTTTACTCTTGATCTTAGTAATTTGAGTCTTCTTTCTTTTTTCTTAGTCAGTCTAGATAAAGTTTGTCAATTTTGCTGTTCTTTTCAAAGAATGGACTTTCAATTTAATTGATATTCTCTATTGTTTTCTGTTCTCTAATTCATTTACTTATGCCTTAATCTTTATTATTCCTTTTCTTCTGCTTACTTTGGAATTAGTTTCCTCTTGTTTTTCTAGTTTCTTATGTGGAAAGACATATTATTGATTTGAGATCTTTCTTTTTTAATATAGGTATTTTACTACTATACATCTCCCTCTGAGCACTGCTTTTGCTGCATCCCACATGTTTTTGTATGCTGTGTTTTCATTTTTATTCATCTCAAAGTATTTTCTAATTTACCTTGTGATTTCTTCTTTGACTCATTGGCTATTTAGTAATGTATGATTTGGTTTCCACTTATTTTTGAATTTTCTAAATTTCATTCTGTTATTGATTACTAATTTCATTCCATTATGGCAACAGAACATGCTTTATATGATTCCAACCTTATAAAATTTATTTAAACTTGGTTTATGGGCTAATATATAGTTTATCCTGGAGAATAAGCCATGTGGATTAGAGAAGAATGTTTATTCTGATGTTCTGGATAGAGTATTCTCTAGATGCCTATTATGTCTACTGGGTTTATACTATTCTTCAGGTCTTCTGTTTCCCTGATGATTTTTTTCTATTTGTTTTATCCACTACTGATAGTGAGGTATTGAACTTTCCAACTATTGTTTTAAAACAGTCTATTTATCACTTCAATTCTATCCATTTTTTTTCATCATATGTTTTGGGGCTCAGTTTTTAGAAACTTGCATTTATAATTGTTATTACTTGACCCTTTATTATTATATAATGTCATTTTTGTTTCTTGTATCAATTTTGCCTTAAAGTCTATTTTGTTTGATATTAGTATAGCCACCCCAGCTCCCTTTTGCTTACTGTTTGCATAGAATATCTTTTTCATCCTTTTACTCTCAACCTATTTACAATTTGCGTTGTAAAATAATTTCAAATAGATAGTATATACCTGGATCGTTTTTTTTCCCTTTCTATGCTGTCATTCTCTGCCTTTTAATTGAGAGTTTAATTAACTTACATTTAATGTAATTACTGACTAGGAAAACTTCCTTCTTCCATTTTGCTAATTTTTTATATATATCATACATATTTTTTTGTTTCTCAAATCCTACATTACTGAACTGTTTCATGTTCAATTGATATTTTCTAATGTATCATTTTAATTCCCTAGTTCCTCCTTTCCATTTATATTTTAAGTTATTTTCTTAGTGGTTGCCCTTGGGATCACAATTAGCATTCTAATGTATAACAATCTAGGACCAAGAAAAATTTGTAGCTATCTAGAATGAAGGCAGACAACAGTAAGTACATGTTCAAATCCTTGTGATGTAGGGAATTCTACAAATTTCATTTGTAAATGTTCAAATGGTCCCAAAGGCTACGGTTCCTGTCCATGTCCTCACCTAAGTTTTTCCAAGGTTATAAATCTGGCAGATGGAACATGCACTGGTGACTTCAGCTGCAGCTTGATTAAAAATTTCTCAACCATGTTGTCCCAGAGTAGTTTTCAGGTTTGTTTACTATGATGGATCATATCCTGCAAATTTTCATCAAGCTTCCTTTCAGAGAGACTGGAGAGACCAAGGGAAAGGCTTCGTGTATCCATAGCCCATTTGATGAAGGAAATACCCAGATTTCTCCCAAAATTTTTCAGAGTTTGATGTTTAACTGCAGTTTTCTCAAGTTTTCATAGACGTAATCTGAAATAACCGGATCATCTTTAATTTGCTGAACCAATGGAACTTTTCTGAACCAATTGAGCTTGGGTGAAAGCACAAACTTTAGCATACTGGTCAGCCAAGACATTTCCTTTTGCCTCATGGGTTTGTTCTTTAGTTTGAGCTTCCTTGGAGAAGAACAAGGCATCTAGTAAAGTTTCAATGTGCTCATACTGCTTATTGGAAGTACAATCAGCTGTTAGAAATTTCCACTGTTTCTATAGCATACCAAAATAAAATTACACCAAAGGCATATCTGTTTTCTGTGTATATATTTGCTCTTTCATTTCTTTTTAGTTGATAAGCTAGAGTCAACCCTCTAAGGTCAACTAGTAATGCTAACTTCACTTCAGGAAGGGAATTGTATTGAATAAGCTCTTGGAAAGTAGTGACAGTACACCCAACTTGAAAATATGCTTGCTTGTTCAGTGTCAAGATATGATTTGTCTACAAATGATTTTAAATCTGTTTTTTGCAGAGGTGTTTCAAGGAGATAAGAGAGAGACAGATAAAGTTCTTAGGTTAAAGTTAAATAATCATGAGGTTGTGCCTTCTATAGAAGAAGGAATAAGATAGACAATAGCTGGATTAAGACTATGACACAAGATATACAAATGGCCAATAAACACATGAAAATACACTCAACAACATTAGTCATTAAGGAAATGCAAACCAAAAGTGCATTGAGCCAGCCAAGTGGTGTGGTGGTTAAGAGCTGGCTTGGGACGCCAGTGACCCCGGTTCAGATCGCACATATGAGAGCCAGTGACACTGCCCTCTTACAAAACAAAAAGACAGGGACGGCTGAGTGACACATTGGTTAAGAGCTGGTTTTGGGATGCCAGTGTCCCAGGTTCAGATCCCACATATGAGGACCAGTGACACTGCCCTCCACAGCTAACAACAGCTCCACCTGGAGCTGGGCTGTGTGAGCCCTGGCCTCAGTGACAGAGTAGGCTGCAGCCCCTGCTGCAGTGGGCTGCCATATGCTACAGTGAGTGCCCGGCAGCCAATGTGAGCGGCTGGCAGCCAGTGCGAGCTGCCGATAGCCGCGGTGAGCAACCATCCAGAGGCGGGCAACTGATCTTGCCTCATCTGGGAAGAGCGCCATGACGATACCAACATGGGCCAGAGAAGCAACGTCCTCCACAACTAGACTGTAGAACAAAAAGACAGCAACTTGTCTGTTCCCCTTCCCCGATTCCCCAACACTGTTCCCCTCCCCCAATTCCCCAATAAAATCTTTTAGAAAACAACAAAAAACAAAAAACAAAAAAAGTGCATTGAGATATTACTTCACACCCACCGATAGCTATGATAAAAGACAGGGACAATAACACATGTTATGAGGATGCAGAAAATGAAAATCCTATGCATTGCTAGTGTGAATGGTGCAGTAACTATGGAACACTGGTAATTCTTCAAAAGGTTAAATATAGGGCTGGCTGAGTGACGTGTTGGTTAAGAGTTGGCTTGGGACTCCCGCTCTGAGCAGCAAGGCCCCAGTTCGGATTCCACATATGAGGGCTAGTGACACTGCCCTCTACAGCTAAGATGGTGAACAACAGTTTGACCTGGAACTGGACAGCATAGGCTGCAGCCCTGCTGCAGTGGGCTGCTGTAAGCTACATTGAGTGGCCGGCAGCCAGCGTGAGCTGCCCTGAGCCACTGTGAGCGGCCGTCCAACAGCCCACAACCCATCTGTCTCACCCGGGAAGAGTGCAATGATCACAATACCAACATGGGCCAGTGAAGCTACGTTCACCACAACTAGACTGAAGAACCAAAGAACAGCAACTTGTCTGTTCCCCTTCCCTGATTCCCCAACGCTGTTCCCCTCCCCCAATTCCCCAATAAAATCTTTTTAAAAAAAGGTTAAATATAGAGTTACCATATGATCCAACAATTCCACTACTAGGTATGTACTAAGGAAAACTAGAAACACATGTTCACACAAAAACTTGTGCACAAATGTTCATAGTGACATTATTTATAGTAGCCCCAAACTGGAAACAACTTAAATGTTTATCAACTGATGAACAAAATATGGTATATGCATACAATGGAGTGTTAGTTCCCAAGAAAAAGTAATGAAGTACTGATGTATGCTACAACATGGATGACATTAAAACACACTAAACGAAAGAAGCCAGACATTAAAGGCCATCTATCGTATGATTCTATTAACATAAAAAGTCCAAACTATGCAAATCCAAGAAACAAATGGTAGTTTAATGGTTGCCTATGACTGGGGGGAAGAGGGACGGGAAGTGACTGCTAATGGGAGTGGTTTTGCTTTGGGGATGATAAAAATCTTTAGGAATTAGATGGTGGTTGTACAACTGTGTTAATATACTAAAACCCAACTGAATTGTACACTATAAAAAGATAAATTTTATGGTATGTGAATTATCTCAATTTTTAAAGAGTATGACTGCTATAGATGGTAATACGAGCTGAGGACAGAGACGCAGTTCATAAGAAAGGAATTAGAAGCGAAGAAATGTTGGGTGAGAAAATTTGGACTGCATGAGGTACCATTAGGTAGAAAGTTGACCCCAAGATTAAATGCAGCTGTTTAACTACTGAGTAGAGAGAAAGATTGTAATACCCAGTGAGTCTCTGCTTTCCATTATATTTCTGAAATAAAACTCTAGAAACCTGACAGTCCTTTCATGTGCAAACAGAAAAAGAGACTTAGTATGTTTTAGAGATGACCCAGAATGATAGAGTTGTGGATAACAACGTTGAGTTGGTCAAAGGCTGACTCTGAAGGCAGAGGTTCAGGGATACCATTTTTAGTCATGTCATGGTAGGTGGCAGCTAATTGAGAAAAATTTGGAATCCACCAACTGCAATATCCCCTAAATTCTCTAAATCCACTAAGTTGTTTTGGGGTAATATAGGGTGAGAGCAATTTTGAATAGCTGTAATTCTGTCTGCTCAGAGGGATTTGCCTCTCTCAGATACATTATGGCTTAAATAGTGAAAATGAGTCTAACAGAACTGTAATTTAGCCTTACAAATTGTATGTCCCTTTATAGCCAAAGTATCCAAGAGATAAAGAGAGCCTTCTTGAGTAAAGGTTATATCAGGTGAATATAAGAAACATTCTTCTGTATATTAGGTCAAGATAGAAGAACATAGAAGCTGTAAGTTTTGGAGATTATGATTTAGAACCTGAGATAAGTATGAAGTAGCTTCACTGAAGCCTTGTGGCAACACAGTCCAGGAATATTGTTTATCCCACGTTGAAGTGAAACGGTATTGGAAGTCAGGATGTAAGGAAACACTACAGAAAGCTGAACAGACATATTCTGTTGTGGAGTGTGTTGAATTTGGACATATAGAAACCAGGATAATGTTTGTGTTGGGGACTCTAGGGAAATGTGGGCATACTATATGATTTATAGTCCTTATGTATTCTACAAAAAGGTGCCTATGTCAGTTAGGCTGTTTCTATTGGATGGATAGGAATGCTGCAGGCACTACTAGTATAAGGAATGATTAAGCCTTTAAACTATGACGTTTGCCACAATAGGACATACTCCCTCTAATGCTTTAGATTTTAGGGCATACTGGCTAATTGAGGCAGAGGTATTGGTGTGTTAATATTGTGTAAGGGTTCTATGTCCTTTAATTTTCCCATGTCTATAAATAAGTTTGCCCAGAGGATATCGGGTACTGAAGAAATAAAATCAGAAAACAGATAATTTTAAGGAGAAAGTGAATGGAAGACTCAGGAGCAGTCCTTAGGTACTACTCATGTACTTGAAGAAAGCCCCCTACGATGGCATACCGGGTTATCAGAATCCAAGAGATCAATAAAAAGTCCTTTGGATATACACCTAATAGTAGTTCCCCAGTGAATCCAAAGGTCCTGTCTGAATATGTTGGGGGGCGGGTGGAAAGGGCTGAAGAGAAAGGTATGTTTAGAAGTTAAGGGTCCCAAAGAGACAGACAAAGGATTAGAAGAGAGGAAGAGAATGTTGGTAAGTCCCAGCATGGAGATTTTTTAGTATGCTGAGGGAGGGTGGTAGGAATATAGAAGGAATTAGTGGTAGAGAGTGTGGCTCTAGTGTCTACTATAAACAAGATTAAATGGCCATTTATGAAGAGAGTTGTTTTTCCTTGCTGATCCAAAAGCAATTGAGGATGCTGTAGGATGCCTTCTTTGGAGGAGGAGTCACTTTGTATCTTATTGAGCAACCTGTGTAGGGTTGCCAGATAAAATACAGGAAGACCGATTTAATTTCTATATTAGATAAGTAATGAAACTTTTCTTAGTGTAACTGTGTCCCAGATATTTTATGAGACATAATTATGCTAAGATGTTACTTGTTGTTTATCTGAAATTCAAAATTTTCCTGTATTTTTATTTAATAAATCTGGCAACTCTAGCTGAGTGTCTTGTTTCCTGGCCAAAGCAGGGCAATTGCAAGCCTAGTGTCATTTTTGCTGCAATATCTGCTAGTATTAATGTCTATCTGGGTTGTATTTTTGAAAAGCCTTTCATTTCCCTCAAGCTGTTTGAGTTATAATGACAAACTGGTGGTGTGTCATTTTCACTTTGTTTATTAGGCTTTCTGTAAAATACTGGACTAAAAACTGCTGGACCCCAAGCACTCATGAGTGGGTATGGTCTGCCAACCTGTATTATGCTTTTGAATAGTATCTGATATTTCAGGCTTAAGGCCATTAACAAAGAATGTGCAGATTGCTGTTGGAGTGTTAGCATTAATTGCCAACCTGGAGTATTCCTTAAAAGTGGTTTCTAATCAGTCCCTACATTTACAGACAGATTCATCATGCCCTTGTTGACAGGTTTGGATTATTCTTCTGTCAGTGGAAGTGGAAAAACCCTGAGAGATCCCTTGAAAAGACTTCCTCTTGTCTGTACAGCAGCTTATCTGGAGACATATAAAGGTAGGGATCTAAAGGTGAGAGGGAGCTGAGAAAGGGGAAGGAGGAGGAAAAAGAGGGCAGAGCAGAGGACAGAGAACAGGAGAGGAGGAAGGCCTGGAGGGAATTGGGTTGTAAGGGGAAGACACAGAGAAAGGAGGAGGTGTATGGGGAGGGAGAAGGATGAGGTTGCTTTAAGAGAAAATTCAGTAGATTGGAATCTATTTGAATGGTTTTTCTCAGCTTCTCCTTATCAGTTAAAGAAAGCCACCCAGTGATAGGTAGCCATCCTCTCTTCTTTCTATTCTAAGGCATGAGTCTTGATGTGTCCCAAGAGTCTCAAATGGACCACCACAGTTCAAAATTTTCTTCCTAGAAGTCACTCCACTTAGCCCATTGTAAACGAAATCCAACATAGAAGAAGGGAGACAGTGACTTCAGTCCGGCAATAGGTTAACCCTTTCAAAGAATCAAAGCCTGCAACTTGTATGCTTCAACAAAGAATGGAGCACGTGAGTAGGGACAGCAGTTACTCCAAGAAAGGAGAAAGAGCTCCTGGGCTTGCTTTGTTCTTATCTGAAACCTCAGGAATCTTGAGCGCTTCTCCAGACCCAATCCGAGTCATAGTGCCAGACTGTCAACGACAAAAATAGTTAATGTGACTCAGATAGTGGCTAGGCTTTGTTCTGGTGATGCATCGGGAGCAGCTTGACATTACATAACTCCCTGAGTTGAATTGAAGCAGGACTGGGCCTTTTTTAGAACAAGAAGAGAGTGGTATGGGACTGTGGTCTTGTCCCGGTTGCAGTTTTCTTTAACTATAAATGCCAAACAACTTGCAGACAGAATTGTTCCTATTTATCACGACTCTCTCAGGATTTTTGGTGCAATCTACTTTGGCTGCTCTCAGAACAGTTTTTCTGAAAGCTATCTTTGTAAGCCTTTGGGTTGTCTATTCACTGTTTAATGCCAGTTAAGGTACAGGAGACAGAACGCTAGAAAGGAAGGAAAACAAGAAGAGGAAATAAAAAGAGACAACATTCCAAGCAAGGAAAAACTGGGGATTTAATTAAATTCTTTTATAGTTGTCTCTCAGCTTCCACCATTGAGGCGCTCTCCACCCAGGTAAACAAATTCTCAAGTTCAAATCTCAGTTTTCCCTCCACCGACAGCCCAGCTCTAATCATTCCAGTTAGCCTTCCAACACTCCCTTGCACTGCAATTTTGTTGCCTGTATATCATCCTAGCCACAGGAAAGGTCATATCTATTGGGTGGGGAACTTAAAATCAGGGAAGGCTTTATGGAGGAGGCTGTATCTGAGCTGGGCCTTGAGAGATGGGGCAGGATTTGCATGGGCAGAGACAGAAAGAAAGACTTCCCAGTAGGAGACAATGGTATGAGTTTATTAATTTTTCAAATAGAGCATTATGGAGGATTTTCTTTGTGTCAGGCATTAGTTGTGCACTGGGTAAGAGTGTGGCTTTTCAGGACAAAGACTCAAGCCCCAGGCCTTGCCACTTCCTGGGCCATACTAGAGACTGGGGATCAACCGTAACATAAACAGTGAAACAGGCTGAGTAGAGACTAACAGGTTGGTGATCAAAAGCCCTGGTAAACAGGGACAACTCCTGCTCAGATGCTGGCAGTCATAGCCATGTGGGCTAGGCAGGTGTGATATTCTGATATTTCAAGAAAAGATAAATTCTGGATTTTTATGTGAAATATTTTAATTTTTAAAATATTACCCACGAGGGTCGGCCAAGTGGCGCATTGGTTAAGAGCTGGCTTGGGACGCCAGCGGCCCCGGTTTGGATCCCACATATGAGGGCCAGTGACACTGCCCTCTACAGCTAACAACAGCTCCACCTGGAGCTGGGCTGTGCGAGCCCAGGTGATGGTGTAGGCTGCAGCCCCTGCTGCAGTGAGCTGCCATAGGCTAAAGTGAGTGGCCAGCAGCCAGCGTGAGCTGCCAATAGCCGGTGACCGACCATCCAGAGGCCGGCGACCGATCTGCCTCATCCGGGAAGAGTGCAATGTCGATACCAACATGGGCCAGTGAAGCAACGTCCTCCGCAACTAGACGAAGAACAAAAAGTCAGCAACTTGTCTGTTCCCCTTCCCCGATTCCCCAATGCTGTTCCCCTCCCCCAATTATCCAATAAAATCTTTTAAAAAAATATTACCCACGAAATTTAAAAGAATAAATATATAAGTCAAACTGTACACATTGGTAGGATGGCTCACTCCATATTTGACAAGTTCGTCCCCTCTGAATTAATGGCTTAATCAACTCTACTTAGTACAGCAGGCAAGGCCCTCCAGCTGGAGCCTCTGCTTTGTCTCCAGCCTTGTTTCTCCCTGTGTCTCTCCTTTCCTGCTACTCTGTGGCCCAACACGGTAAAGTTATTGCCCAGGTGAGACTCTGTGTTCTTGAACATGTTGAAGTGCGCTTCCCCACATCCCCACTTCAATTTTCTTCTCCTGACAGGCATCTCCTATTCTTCAAGAGCCATCTTCTTTGAGAAGCTTTCACCAACTCTTTCTCTGTGCTTTCAAAATCTCTGGGTAGTACTTACTGTACGGCATTGTCATTCCCCATCTACTTGTTTTCTTTTCTCCTAGTCTGAGTATACTATGCCTGGGACATAGGACATGCAAAAAATATTTGTTTGGTAAATAAATAAATAAAATGAATATATGTTTACAATGTCACTTGCTATATGGACAAGTGCACCAAGAAAAATATAGAAGCCCCCTTCTCCATCCACTCATCCATGTATCCAGCAAATATCTGTCCAGCACATATTATGTACAAAGGGCTGTTTCTTCTAGGTGATGGAGATACATGAATAAACATGCCACACAAAGTCCCTGCCTTCACATATCTCATATTTTAGTGTAGGAAGACACTAGACAAGATATGTAACATAATGTAAAATGATAATAAATGCTATGAGGAGAAAATAAAAGTAGTTTAAGAGACTAGAGGGTGACAGGTGCAGTTTTAGATAGGGAAGTTGGGGAAGGGACCTTTGGGATGGTGACATTTGGGCAAAGATCTGTGGGAAGTGGGGGCAGTGGAGCAAAGCATACAGACAGCTGGAGAAAAACATGCCAGGCAGAAGGAACAATAAGTGCAAAGGCCCTGGAGTGGGAGCATGGCCGGCATGTTTGAAAAATAGCAAGGAGGCCAGAGTGGCTACCGAGGAATGAGCAAAGGGGAGAGTGGTGTAAGATGAGATCAGGAGGCAATGAAGGGTTAGACCATGTTATCATCACCCCCCTCAACCATTCATTGAACACAAAGCCTAGCTGAATAATGGAGTAAGGAAATTCAGCCTTGATAGGATATGTGGTGGTAATGCCAGGGAGATATGCATAAGTCAAAACAGTTTTCCACACATGTATATGCTTCTCTTAATGCTCTCTCTACCCAGAGTCTTTAACCCAAGGCGCTCAGATGTAGGTCTCACCTGAGACCAGGCACTGTTTGCCTTGGGAGGGTCATGAAAGTCATTTCCTGCTGGTTGGGGCTGGGACCAGCCTGTGCACCTCCACCCAGTTGGAAAAGACTCCAGAGCTGTTATTCATCAGATACTCTGCTATTTAGAATAAGCCTCGAGTTTCCCACCTCGACACCTTTTCCTCTCCCAAGAGGTCATACCAGAAAGATCAAGAGACCTACTTTCTACTCCCTGTTTAACCTCTACAATGAGCTGTGAGACCCAGGGCAAAGTCAGTGGTCTGTGGAATGAAGGCTTTGAACTTGATGTTCTAGGTCATATCTCTCTCAACTCTTTCTGCATGATGGGCCACCTGATTTCTAACCCTGGAAGTGGGCCTTCTATAGCCCTCTTCAAGTAGCTGCACCTAGATGGAAGTGGAACCATGCTGCTTATTTCCAAACAGCAGCAGCGGCAGGTTTTGATTGAAGCCCTGAGTGATTTTCTCCCAATGTCTGTCCCCCCACCCACAGCTTCTCCTCTGCTGCATACCTGATATTCCCACCATTAATCATTCCTCACAAGTAAAGATGGGAGGCTGTTGTCAAGGGTGGTTTCTAGGAGCCAGCAGTCCCACACCCCACCCCACCCAAGCAGTACTCCATTATCCTCCTGGAGAACAGAAAGAAAAAGCTTCACCTCTGAAGGACAGCAAACCGGCTCTGAAGACTGTCAGAAAACTGCTGAGGGTGGCTCAGGCAGGCTCACTGCTGAGTGGCCCTGAGCAGCTCCAGAACACAAAGAGCCAGGGGCCACTTGGAAGCTCAATCCCTGGGAATGCCGTAATGAATGGTGGCTCTGAAGAAAACCTTAGTCAGTCTCGCAGGTAGGTTTGGGAATAGCTGCTGTTTAAATTCTCCCTGAGCTGTGGAGTTTCCAGACCTTGAGGCATAGTTTAATATTCTAAATGAACATGAAGAGGAGGACACAATTTTTCAAGGCCTGGAAACTCAGGGCAAGCTTGCACATCCCTGCTTTGCTGATTTCAGCTCTTTGTTTTCCTGAGAGTTAATGCTGCAAAGGATTGTGGGTACACTAAGGCCTACTTCCCATCAGAAGTGCTGAACTGGGCAGGGGAATGTGAGGCAGCGGAGGAGGCTTTGGGGGTAATTGGTGTTGGTGTATCCCAGTGACCCCAGCTGGAGGAGGAGGGCAGCTACTTCCCTTAGACTCTAAGGGTTAGCGCATCTTGTGGGCTCATCCAGGCCTGGCTTCTAGGCCCAAATTTCTTTCTTTATGAGCTCTTTATAAATATAGGGGCATATTATGAAGCAGGGTGTTCCTTTCACTTTAAACTAGAAGTCACAAGATCATGTGAAGTGGGCCAAGAGTAAGCAGTAAGGGTTCTGGGGACTGTGGGAGCTGGAGGGTACAAGCCCCATCTGAAGACAGTGGCCCCTCAGCTCTCCTCAGTTGCTGCTGTGCTGCAATCTGCCTGGATGGTTATTTATGGTTATAGATATATGGTTATATATCTCCCATCTACCAGTTATTTTTAAGAAAAAGACCTTTTTCTATTAAAGATTTTATTGGGGAATTGGGGGAGGGGAACAGCATTGGGGAATAAGGAAAGGTGAATAGACAATTTGCTGTCCTTTTGTTCTTCAGTCTAGTTGTGGAGGACGTTGCTTCACTGGCCCGTGTTGGTATCATCATTGCGCTCTTCCCGGGTGAGGCAGATCAGTCGCCAGCCTCTGGACGGCCACTCACAGCAGCTCTTGGCAGCTCACACCAGTTGCCGGCTGTTCATGCTGGCTGCCAGCCACTCATGGTAGCTTTACGGCAGCCCTCTTCAGCCACACTGCAGACTATGCCATCACCAGAGATTCATGGCAGCCCAGCTCCAGGTTGAGCTGTTGTTCACCATCATAGCTGTAGAGGGCACAGCGTCACTGGCTCTAATGTGGGATCTGAACCGGGGCCCTGCTGATCAGTGCTGGTGCTCCCAAGCTAGCTCTTAACCAGTGTACCACTCGGCAGGCCCAAGAAACAGACCTTTATACAATAATTTTATGAATTACTCACATATTTCAATGTTGATGATGAATTGTATTTGTATTTAAATAACAAGCATGTTTATTGTTCATACCATATAAAGGCACTTTTCTAAACACTTTGCAAATATTAACATATAATTCTTTTTTTTTGCAGGGCGCGGGGGGAGGCAGTGTCACTGGCCCTCATATGTGGGACCTGAACCGGGGCTGCTGGCTTCCTAAGCCAGTGCTTAACCACCGCGCCAATCGGCCGGCCCAACATATAATTCTTTTTTTTTTAAAGATTTTTATTGGGGAATTGGGGGAGGGGAACAGCGTTGGGGAATCGGGGAAGGGGAACAGACAAGTTGCTGTCTTTCTGTTCTTCAGTCTAGTGACGGAGGATGTTGCTTCACTGGCCCATGTTGGTATCATCATTGTGCTCTTCCCGGTTGAGGCAGATCGGTCGCTGACCTCTGGATGTCGCTCACCATGGCTATTGGCAGCTCACACTGGCTGCCAGCTGCTTACGCTGGCTGCCGGCCACTCACTGTAGCCTATGGCAGCCCACTGCAGCAGGGGCTGCAGCCCACACCATCACCGGGGCTCGCACAGCCCAGCTCCAGGTGGAGCTGTTGTTAGCTGTAGAGGGCAGTGTCACTGGCACTCATATGTGGGATCCGAACCGGGGCCACTGGCATCCCAAGCCAGCTCTTAACCAATGCACCACTCGGCCAGCCCCAAAATATAATTCTTATAACTAACATTCTCATGAAGTAGCTCTTCTTTTACCTCATTTAATGGGTGAGGAAAATGAGGCACCAAGAAATTAAGTAAATTACCCATGGTTCTTCAGCTGGTAAGTGGCAGAGCCAGGGTCAGAGCCAAGCTGCCTGACAGTCGAGTCCATGTTCTTTGTCACTCTGCTGTGCTGTCTCATGAATACTAGCAAACAAGCAAACAAAAAACAGCAAAAACAAAGCACATGCAAAACACTGTGCAGGACAAAAACCAAACAGACAAACAAGCACAAAAACAGGCCTTTTGTTTGTTTCCTCTGTTTTAAATCAAAATCCAACAAAATTTGCCACCTTTGCCATTTTCTCCTGCTTTTATTGTCTATCTTTTTTGTAAGCTCCTTCAAACTTGGTCCCCCATCTTAACAATGCTCTTTTTTAGATATTGCCAACAATGATTTCTTTCCAATCTTTCTATAAAGCAAAGTGGACTCTGCCTTGTCATCATTCTTTCCCTTTGAAATGCCACCTCTCTATTTTCATTGTCCACTCTAGATCTATACCTTCAAAACTCCTGGCTAAATCCTCCCAGCACTCCTCTCATCTGCCAGGTGGATCCCGTTGAACTCATTCTGCAATTAGGATTTGGGGGCTCATAGCATCTGTTGCAATGTCCCATATTACCCCTTTCTGTACATGTATTTATTTGTTTTCTGTGTTGCATAATATAGCCTTTCATAATCATGTATCTCTTAATATTAATCCCTGTTTTGTATTTATCTTGTCTTCCCAGAAAGAATGAGTCAGGCAAGCAGGGGCTGCGTTGACTATGTATTCTACTGTCCCTTTTTCAGTGCCAGGAGGTCACATCACATAATCGGGAAGGACCTATGGGCTTTGCAGCAGTCGTACCTGGGCCCAAGTCCTGGCTCTGCCACTTATAAACTGTGTGATCAACGAAAGCTCATTTTACTTCTTTGAAAATAATTTTCCTCACCTGTAAAATGAGGAGTATACCTAATACCTCCTTCATAGGATTATTGTGAGACATAGTGCATATAAA
The DNA here is from genome assembly GCA_033961575.1 of Aselliscus stoliczkanus. Lineage (NCBI taxonomy): Eukaryota > Metazoa > Chordata > Mammalia > Chiroptera > Hipposideridae > Aselliscus > Aselliscus stoliczkanus. The sequence continues at coordinate 52,533,369 of CM066737.1, read as the reverse complement.
ATGCTTAACCCAGGGCCTGGCTGTCATTTAGTAAACTTTCAGCATTTGGCAAGTCTTATTACTGTTTCACTGGTACCATTAATCAGCTCCTGCAGCTGTGAAACTCTTCAATCTGTTGGTTCCAAAAGATCTCTAGTTTTTAGGGTTAATTTCACTCTGGTATAGTATTTTTAGAAATGTTGAATAGGATTGGCTAAAGGAAAACAAAACATAACAAATCAAATCAAAACAAAACAAAGCAAAACAAAACAGGGCCCTGCAATTATACAATTAGAGTGTGAATTTTTGGGCCAGCCAAGTGGTGCGGTGGTTAAGCGCTGGCTTGGGAAGCCAGCGGCCCCGGTTCGGGTCCCACATGTGAGGGCCAGTCACACTGCCCTCAAAAAAAAAAAAAAAGAATGTAAATTTTCTTGGTTCAACTCAAGCTTCACCTCTCCCAATTGGAAGAAATTGGAGGGCCTATGACCACTTTGGTAGAATAGGTGTGTGTGAATGTGCACGCACACACAGACATGCATATGGGATTACACATGAACATGTTCACATGCTTGCTCCTGCACATACATGTGTTTTTTTTCAAAGTAGAGTTTATGACATGTGTTTGTACAGTGCATCAACACAAATCATCTAGGAGTAGGCTTCCCCAAACACTTTAATGTACACAGCAAGTTGAGTCACACTATCGGTTAACATAGAGATCCTGGTACTAACCCTTTCCAGCCTCCCCACTATCGCTAGGTAAGCAATCCCAGGCTACTCGACACAAGCTGACTCATATTTATTGTTAAAACATGACTTACCAAAGGAGCACTTTCTGCATGATTCTTCCCTCTGGGACAGGAAACAGATTTCCCAAATTCAAGAGAGCAAGAACCTCTATGACTCTATCTAAACATAACTGAAGTGTCTTTGTTTCACAGCCTTACTGAGGACCACTTTCCACAATTCTCTGGAAGGTTCTGGAGACTCCCAGGAAGGAAGGTGTCCAGAGATCACATTTAGGGACTGTGTGTTTATCCCAGGTTGATAGCTGAGAGAAATTCCAGTTCTTTCATATGTGGATGGGAGGGAGAATGGGGAATTTTTTACTACATGACACCATTACAGAATTCACTTGAGAGTTTCCCATCCAAAGTCCCTAGTGTGGAATCCCAGCCCCTTGGTTTGGAGAATTGTAGAATTATGTACCACTTCTTTTTATTGCTTTCAAGGCAACTCAGTGTTGACCTGGTATAAGGAAGTTTGTTGTTGGTGATGTTATTCTAGGTTTGTTTTACAACAAATATATCAGGTCATGCACATCTAAATGAGTGACACCCTTTCAAATAGTGACTTTACCATACCATGAACATGGAAAAGTGAATTCAGCAAACATCACTAGGCCAGGCCCTCAAAGTCACAGAAAACCATAAATTAAGAGCACATGTCCTGGAGCCAGCTGACTTGGATTGAGGTTCTGACTCCGGTGTTTATGTGATCTTCTGAAAAAGTCTCTCTGAGCCTCATTTTTAGCCATACGGTGGTTACCAGGAACTGAGGCTTTGATCAACAGCCTTACTTAGGAAAAGAAATGACTGGCAGCTATTTCACAACAGAGAACTGGTAAAGCAAGATAAAAACGGCCACCCACTAGATGTGTGCAATAAAGGACAGGAAGGGGGAGCAGGGACCAATAGGTACTGCCCACTGAAGAGAACAGAAAACTATCTAACTCTGTATGTGAAATAGGATGCAGGGTATATCGCAGGAATATTGGAGGTCAGTTGAGAAGAGTGAGAATAAGTCCTGAATCTACCTGTTGCTATATATGAGATTTGTGCAAATTGCTTAATTTCCCTGTGCTTCTGTTTCGTCACCTATGAAATGGGGATAATAATACTACTCACCTCATAAGGCTGTGAAGAGTATTAAGTGAGATAATGCATATAGAGCACTTGGCACAATGCCTGGCCCACAACATGATCTCTCCTCTCCCTCCGTGTGTGTGTGTGTGTGTGTGTGTGTGTGTGTGTGTGTGTGAATCCACTTAGACATAGTCCCTACCTTCCTTATCTACCCTCAGAGCTTACATTCTTAGAGGCATTAAAATGATGACTGCGTGAATAGCTGTGGTATCCTTTAAGTGCTGTGCAAAAGGTATTTTTTTGTGTGTGTGCCTAATGCTGTAAAGGTGAGATCACAGCATGTGGGAATCAGGAGAAAATCTGTGGAGGAGTTAGCATTTGTGATGAGGCTCCCAGGATGAGTAGATTTTGGACAATTAGACTTTGTGTGGCAGGTGATCTAAGAGGAGGGGATAGATAGCCTTGCAAAGTACAGAGGTGGAGAAGCAAGGCATACAAGTATGCTCAGGGAACAGACTATTCAGTTTTGTTTGATCATTACTTGTAAGACTTCAGCCAGCCTTGACATTCTTTGGTGTTACAAACAGCAGCAAATGACAGGAAGAGTAGGTTGGGTACCTACTGAATGCTAGATAAAAAGTGTTTATGTCTAGACCAAAAGTGATGGGGAGTCATGGAAGAGTTTTGAGTATGAGAATGACATAATTAGATTGAACTTTAGGAAAACTTATCTGGCAGGGTTACAAATGGATTGAGAGGGAGGGGGCCGGCCGAGTGGCACGGTGGTTAAGAGCTGGCCTGGGAAGCCAGCGGCCCCGGTTCGGGTCCCACATATGAGGGCCAGTGACACTGCCCTCAAAAAAAAAAAAGAATGTACATGAGAGGGAGGAAGATTGGAGGGCAGGGGATTGGCTAGGAAGCTACTGCAGCCATCTAAATGAAAGATAACAGGCACTGAACTAGATTATGGCAGGAGATGGAAGGGAGAAGAGGGACTGAAGAGAAGTTCTCAGTAGGATTTGGTACTGGTGGAATGGCAGGGTGAATAAAAGTAGGAGACAAAGAACATGCCAATGAAGCTATAATGGGGGCACCAGCAACAGTGGTGGAAAGTTGGAGCAGGTTTGGAGACAGAAAATGACATATGTGAAGTTAAGTTTGAAGCACCAGTGGAGAATATAAGTGGAGATGGCTGGTAGGCCGTTGGAAAAGAAAGCAATGAAGCTTCAATGGTGCGGTGATTTTGAAATATCTCCTTTGGAATCATTCTAACAGGAATGAATTCAAGTCTTGAACTCTAAGTACTGACTAGACTGTGTCTTTTATGTAATTCAACATTTTAAAGATCATACAGAACCATAAAATATGCTGTTAAGAAGTCCAATAAATTCTGATTTTCCTAGGATGGCTACTCCAACAATCAAAAATATATATGAAAACCTTTATCACAGATCTCTCTGTCTGTGTCTGACTGTCTCTCTCTTTGACATTCTGTCTCTCTGAATCTCTTTCTGTCATGCTGATGCCATAGAATGGCCTTGGTCTGTTTTGTGGAAACCCAAGACTACCATCTGAGCCAGCAACCAAGCCACACAAAGACAGCACACTCATTACTTTATAATTATGTTCTGTTTCTTGACAAAAAAACAGCATTACTGAAATTGATCACCTACCTTATTCATTAGAATGAGCCTTGAATGACCTAGCTATTTCTAAACAGCAAATACTTTCAAAGGGTGATCATTTGTTCCAATTTAGGACATTTAAAAAACATTTCACCCTATCTCATACAATACACAAAAATAAATTGCAAATGGATTAAATCCAGATTTACAAACTTATTCACTTAACAAATATTTATTGAGTACCTGCTATGTGTAAGGCACTGCTGTAGGCCTTTGGAATAGTGAAAAAAAATGACAGAAAATCCTGCCCTCTTGAAACTTACATTCTAGCTAGGTGAAAAAGTAAACGAGTAAACTGTATAGTATGTTAGAAGGTAGTGAGTGCTATAGAAAAAGGAAAAGGTAGGGGGGATTGAGAGAGTTAGAGTAAGGAAAGCTTCAGTTTTAAATTGTTTGAACAATGGAAGTGTTGCTGAAACTGACATTTGAACAAAGACCTAAAGAAGATGAGGGAGTTGGCCCTGCTGATATCTGCGGTTAAAGTCACAGACAGAGGCAACTGCCAGTGCAAATGCCCTAAAAAGTGGGAGTGTGTCTCGCTAGTTAGAGGATCAACAAGAAGAGCAGTGTGGCTGGAGCAGAGTGAGAGGGGGAGAATGGTAGGAGGTGAGGTTAGGGAGGTGCTGGGGAGGGCGAGGCAGATCATTTTAGGGCCTTGTAAGCTATTTTAAAGACTGTGGTTTTTAGTCTGAGAAAAACTGGGAACTATTGGAGGTCTTGAGCAAAAGTGAGATGTGATCTGACTTATATATAAAAGGATCATTCTGGCTCCTGTGATAATACACTGTAAGGGAATAGGGGGAAGCAGGGAGACCAGTTAGGAAGATATTGCAGTGTCTGGGCAATAGATGTGGGTGGCTCAAACCAGGATGGTAGCAGTAAAGTTGGTGAAAGTGGTCAGAGGCTGGGTATATTTTGAATACGGACCCAAAAGAATTTGATGATGAATTAAATGTGTGGTCCATGAGAGGAGAGGAGTCAAGGAAAATGGAAAGGTTTAGGGACTGAGCAACTCAAAGAACAGAAGTGCGATATCTAACAGGACAAAATTATAGGAGCATTAGAAAATACATAATAGTATATATTAGTACAACATATAATAGTATTTCTATAGTCTTGTTGGGAAAGACTTTCTTAGAGAAGATATGAAATTCAGAAGCTACAAAGAAAAAAATTGCTAGATATAATTACAACAAAATGCAAACCTCTTTATGGTAAAAGACATAAGATTTTTTTTAAAAGTGATGGATCAGAAGGAAATATTTTTATTGTACATCCTAAATTCAGATTGAGATTCATAAACTACAAATAGTATTTCTACAATATTAAAAGACAACTCAATGGAAAAATGGTCCAAGACCATAAATAGTCAATTCACAGGGAAAGGAACACTTAGGCCAGTAAACTTATGAAAAAAAGGCTCGACCTTATTTGACCCATGATACCAGTAAAAATAAAAATCTGATTTTTCATTGTTGACAAAACTGTGCAGAAACAGGGAGTCTTATACATTCTTAATGAAATATAAATTTGTAAAGGACTTATGGTGGAAAATTTCTACCATAAATTATCCAAATAAGATACCAAAAATTAAAATGTTCATATCCAGCAATTCCATTTCCATTTCTAGGTCCCTAGTATACAGAAATAATCATACAAAGTGGGCAGAGACATATGCAAAAGGGTGTTCATTTCACCATTGCTTTAATAGTGAAAACCTGGAAATGACCTGAGAAATTACCAATAGGAAAATGGTTTAAAAAGTTCTGGTACATTCGTACTACGAAATACCATGCAGTATCAAAATGGAAAAATTCAGATCAATAGGTTTAGTTGTGTATGGTGACATAAAGAGATACTAAAAATGCTTTTTCAAGGGAAAAAAAGCAAATTACAGAAAATATGTATATTATGATTATGTTTATGTTAAAAAAACACCGTGTGTGTGTGTGTTTGTGTGTGTGTGTGTGTGTGTGTGTGTGTGTGAATTCATAGAAGCTCTGAGATAAATGCAAAACTCCTATTGCTTGTGAATATGCATGGGATTATACATGTGGGTGAGAGAATGGAGACTTTAAAAAATTATCTTTATTCTCTTTTAAAAATCCCTTTTTAGGGCTGGCCGAGTGGCACAGTGGTTAAGCGCTGGCTTGGGAAGCCAGAGGCCCTGGTTCAGTCCCACATAATGAGAGCCAGTGACACTGCCCTCAAAAAAAAAATCCCTTTACAGTGAAAATGTATTATTTTTGTAATTGTTCAGTTTTAAAAAAATGAAGGATAAGTCAGATACTGCAAATTTCCGAAAGTTCCAGAGAAGAATAGTGGAGACAGTAGTATGCCTTTGGTTACATTACATTCGCACTGCATCACTGAGCAGTGTGGTGCGAGGGAAAGCATCTAATGTGTGCTCTGTGGCCTTGGGAAAGACACAAAGTTTCTGAGCCTCCATTTTCTCATATAAAGAATGTAGCTAATGTATGCCGTATTTGTTTTCTTGTCAGTTGTGAAGACAGAAATGGAAAAACAGTTTAAAATTATAAAGCCTTATAAAAACGTGAAAGATATTTAATATTTTATGTGCCAGTTTAATGACGCACTTCTTTTGAGCAATCATCAATAATATCAAAATTCAGTTTGAAGCATAGAAATAATCTAGATTATCTCTTAGATTTTAACAGAATTCTACCTGTCCAAGTTAGGTCCTAAATAGTAGCAGTGTTGGCATCTTACTTAAAAGTTCTAGAGAGATGCTGGTGCAGATGGATTTTGGCAAATGCCTTAAATCATACCTTATACCCCAGTCCTCCAAGGGTCAACCAGCTTGGATATACTGAATTAGTTAACAAGTTCTTCCTATGTGCCTGCTTTGTACTTAGCACTCCACTATGGGCAGGTGGCCAGATGTCCAGGTTTGCCTGGGAATGTTATGGTTTACCCTGTGTCAATTGCTAATAGCACCCCTTTGACTCTCAAAAATGTCCCTGTTTTAATGATCAATTATATGGACACCTTACTACGGTCACCTAAGTGGCTTGGAAGGAAACATAAGCAGCCCCAGGCTTATAAACACCCGACTTAGAAATTTCCTTCACCATCCCACCTCCCCACCACTGGATAAATCAGTATTACTTCAGGAGAAGCCATTATGAAAACCATGGGTCTTTTGGAGACTTGTTGGACTCAGAGGTAAAGGCAGAATCAAGGCTGAGACAAGCTGGCATGGACCATCAGCGGGCCACCCTCCAAGTTGTTCTCTGGAAAACCTCCTCCCTCAGACCACTTCTCTTTCTTGCATTGTCTGATATTCCTGGTCAGAGGTTTATCTGCTGGGGGTGTGGGTGGGGAGTGATGCAGCAGGGACCAGCATTCTAATTTTAATAGTGTCAAAAGGTTTGGGGATGTTCATAGCAATTCTTTCCCTTCTAACTTGGAGCTGATACCTGCTTATACAGAGCAGGGAGTGTGTTTTGCGGAGGGATACAATTGGAAAGAAAGAAGTAATTTTGGAGCACATGTTGTTCTGGGGAGTAAGACCCTCCCTTAGGGCAACCTAGGTACACAGTGGGTCAGTGGGGCATGAGGGTAGAGGGTAGAAAGGAAGGTGGATGATAAAGACATGCAATAGTTATTTTGGGGGGGAAATGATGCCCTGTGCTCAATGCATGTCTTGGGAAGGGAAAGGCATGTTCTTTTTCTGCCACCTGCTGTTCCCTCTCCTCCACCCTTCTCCTATATGGCCCAGCACCAGGAAATCGAGCCAGTACCTCACTGTGAGTTGCATAGATCGGGGAATGAGATGTGTTTATAGCGTTGCTTTGGCAGGAATGTGTAAACTTGGGTCCAATCATTGGGCTACCAATACATATTGGGACACACCCTTTCTTAAGTTGGGAACTGCCTGTATAAGATGTGGCCCCTGCCCTGGAAAGGCTCACAGTCACTGGATTTAGGGGAGGCCTGGTTAATAAATAGGAAACTACTGGAGAGCAATCAAGTGCCAACTGTAGGATATTGGCTACAAGTGCAATGTGAATTTATCCAAGGGGTGTCCTGAGAGGGGTGGTATGTGGGTTCACTGAAATTTTTACATAAGACAAAATTACTGATCTAAGAATATGTTTTGATAACAAGAGGAGGAAGGAAAAAAATTCTAAGTAGTGATGGAAGTCACCTGGAGCCAAGATTTGGCATCAGATGTGAGCATGGAAAGGAAGGCTGTGAGAAGGAAACAGCCTGATGGAAGCAAAATGGCTTTCTGAGAAGCAGTAGGAAATTGGTTTGGCTAATGTCACATGGGGGTAAAACATTTCACATAAATTACAGTTCATAAAACATGTCTCTGAAACTTGCATATGTTTCATGTGACTGAGTAGTTTGAGGTAATACATCTTGGGAGCCTTTTTCAGGTGGGTAATTGAATGTGTTTAAAGTTCAAATGAGGAGAGGACCAGATCTGGGAAATCTGTGAATCCAGATTAGGGACTTTGGACTTGATGGAAGGGTCTATAATGGTGTTATTGAAGATGCTTGATCAGGGTTGGAATGTAGATGTGTGGCTGGTACACAGGATGAAGGAGAAAGAAGTCAGGGAGGCCACTTAGGAAGCTACTATAGTAGACCATGGGTGAGAACTGAATACGTGGACCAGAATGGAAGCAACAGATTGGAAAAGGGATAAACCTGAGAGCCATTGTAGCAATGGAAACAGCAGGACTTAGAGACCACATGAGAAGAGCCACAGGAGGCCCTTATGTATCTCAGGGTAACTTAAGCATGAGAAGAACTGTGCCAGAAGATCATGTTTACAAGAAGACTTAAACTAGGGTCACAGGATTTTCTATGCTATTTTAAAGACTGCCATTCCTTCTACTGAACCTCCTTTTCTAAGAAGCCCAATACCACCTATTCAGTGACCTAATTCTGCAAAAATTCAGAAGTCTTAAAGCATTTATTCACTCACCTGATTTTGCAAAATTAGGTGAGTGAAGAAATGCTGTAAGGTTTCTAACCCAGAAGACATAAGCATGCAATTCATTTAACTGACAGTTTTGGTGGAGGGTAGTGAGACTTGCCAGGGCTTCAAAAAAGAGTGACAGGTCCAGAGTTCGTTCTCATAGAAATGAATGCTTTTCTGCTGGCTTGGAAAGCCAGCGGCCCCAGTTCAGTCCCACATATGAGGGCCAGTGACACTGCCCTCAAAAAAAAAAAAAGAAATGAAGGCTTTTCTTGCTTCATAACTCCTGCGCCTTAACTGTGAACGCTGTCTCCTGAGAAAGCCTTAGAGCACAAATTTACTAACCTAATTTGTAGAAGAAGGTTAGTGAATCAATGCTGTGTGACTTTTATGGAAATATTTAAAATTAATTAGCCTTGTCGGCTTTTATTTGCATAAACTCTCTTCTAACTATCTCCCCCGGTATAACTTTTAAGAAGAGTGATTTTAAACAATAAAACTTTAAGAATCTCTGTACAAAGAGCTTGAAGAATCTGAATACATGGGTTTATTATTAACACAGTAGCAAATATATCAGGGAAACACGCCCCATGAAAAGTGTTTCAAAGAAACAGAAATCTGCTCTGAGAAAGGTCTGTACCCAGTAAGCAAGCCTTAAAAAGCTTGTTTGCTTGGTGATGCCTGCAGATAAGCCTGGCAAACCTCGGTGTGATTGAAGAAACCAGTTGGAGACAGCCGAACCAAGGCAAGCTACTGGTCCCTGGCTGTGCTCAACCAACTTCACGAACTTGGACACAATGGTGTTCGCATTTTGGAAGGTCATCCTGATCCTACACTGCCTTGCAGGTAAGGAAACGGTCTCCAAACCACCAAAGATAATATGGAATTGAGTTTCCTTTTAAACTGAAATTGTAAAGTTTTTTCATAGACAGCAACCTTTCCTGTACTGGAAAGGAATTGTGATTAGTATACTGAGTAAAATAATTTTCAGAAGTCTTGCTTAGCAAATATGTGCCATGCCGATATTTGCAGAGGTGTGAGGGGAGGGCAAACTATAAATAGAATTGTTTTATGTAGCTTCTGAATTATTATTATTTTTTTTTTTTTAGAAAAATCACAGTAGCTTTCTTTTTTCTTTAGTTTGGAAGTTGAACAGATGAACTTACTCAGAAGCTCAAGTTTGTGCTAAGGATACTTTTTTTCCTCTATTTTAGTTATTTCCTTTAAATTCTCTGTGATGTACCTGCTTTGCTACAGCAGGCAAAGCCTGGCTGGGAGGGCCTGCCATGCTTTACTATCTAACATTTCTTAGAGACTTGTACTTTTCAAAGCCTAAGGCTGTATTTTGGAAAATACGTGAGTGATTCATTATTACGCACAATATCGGTGTTTTTAGGGGTTTGAGCAGAACACAATCATTTTTAGAGTCAAAATCCTGGTGTTGTTAGATCCATTAAGAGATCACTAATTCAGAAAAATCCCATGGGTAGTTGTTTTCAAATACCAGATATTTTTAAATCTGTTCTTATGATAAATTAGGTCCATGGTAAGTACAATAATATCATTTCTCCCTAAAATGATATTTTTAAGCCATCAGTAATATTAGACAGTCAATAGAATGAGGTTTACTAAGTATATGTAACGACAGAAAATGCTCAGGGTAAAATATGAAGTGAAAAAGCAGGATACACACACATCTAGAATAAATTACTAGAAGTTTATATATCAAAATCCTCAGAGTGATTACCTCTGGGTGATGAAATCATAGATGATTTTTATTTTATTCCCCAGCTTTTCCATATTTTCTAGGATTTCTACAGAAAGCATTATACTATTTTTATAACCAGAAAAAAAGTGTTACTTTTCAAAACTATATGGTTTTTAGTAATAGTTCATTACCAAATGCTTAAACAAACATGTTCTATGGAGTCATGAGAAGGCAATACTGCATTTATCCAGTGATCTAACCAGGACTTCGAGCTAGAAAAAGCCACCTTTCTCAATTTCCCTCCTGATGGGAACAGGTGTTACTATTTTCCTTGTCCCCCAGGAATATTCATTTTAAACCTTAACTTTATACAATGAAAGTCTTTGTTTCCTTTAAAGAACTTCTAGTCATTAGCTAATTGGGTTACCCCTGGGCCTCCTGCCCCAGCCCTCTAAAATCACACCTGTAGTCAACACCTATTTCCCTATGTGAGGCCTTCGTCTGGCCTATACTAGACACCAGTTTTGGAATAGTGGCAAGAGTGGTTTTTACTGTAAATAACGTATATATAAGTTTTACTGATTATAAACGTAATGAGTGGTCCTCGTAGAAAGGTTGGAAAATACAGAAACATATAATAAGAAAATGAAAATCACCAACAATCATACCACAGATTTGGGTAAATTTCTTTTTGTTTCTCCTTTGTAAATATATATATATATATATATATATATATATATATATATATATATATAACATTACAAAATTGGATTTATACTTTGTATGCAATTTTTAGTGTTCAAAAAATTGCCTAGGGCCGGCTGAGTGGCGCATTGGTTAAGAGCTGGTTTGGGGATGCCAGCGGCTCCGGTTCGGATCCCACATATAAGGGCCAGTGACACTGCCCTCTACAGCTAACAACAGCTCCACCTGGAGCTGAGCTGTGCGACCCCGGCTATGGTGTAGGCTGCAGCCCCTGCTGCAGTGGGCTGCCATAGGCTACAGTGAGCGGCTGGCAGCCAGCATGAGCTGCCAATAGCTGCGGTGAGCGACCGTTCAGAGGCCTGTGACCGATCTGCCTCATCCAGGAAGAGCGCAATGAGGATACCAACATGGGCCAGTGAAGCAACGTCCTCCGCAAATAGACTGAAGAACAAAAGGACAGCAACTTGTCTGTTCCCCTTCCCCGATTCCCCAACGCTGTTCCCCTCCCCCAATTCCCCAATAAAATCTTTAAAAAAAAATTGCCTAGACAATGTCAGCATCTTACTTGATTGCGACTTTTAGAATAAGACCCAATCAGAATGGCCAATAAACATTTCAGAGCCTTTGTTCTTAAATTATTGTGTAACTGGCATTGTGGCGGATAGTGTATATGTGTATCTATACATATACAATCTAGCTGGCCCAAAGCAAAATATGGTAGTGCCAGTCTAAAAGATGAAATGGAAATATGGTATAATACAGAAGGTGCCCAAAATGTATACACATTGTAAGAAAGGAAAAAATGGTATTAAAATTGTAATAATATATACTGATAAAAGATGAATACCCAGTCAAGTTTGACTTCTGCAATTACAAGAGGTGCTCAAAGTGGTTTCCATCAGTGTAACTTTAATACAGTTTTTTCCTTTCTTAAAATGTGTACACATTTTTTGGCACCCTCTGTGTACTGTTATTTGCCATGCTTACATATGTATGGAAATCTGAGAAAGATTTCAGTAAAAAGTACCCGGCCTTTCTAGTGTCCATCAGTTGATCCAGATATGGCTGTGAGGCATCAATGTGTAATGTTACCTGAACTTTTTTCTTGGCCAAGAAGAATGTCATGTTTTTGGTGTCAATCATGGTGCCAAGACATAGTGGGCACAAAGGAAATGTTTATTTAAAGAATGAATTCCCTTCCAAAATCCTGCCATTTGTAACATGGATGAATCTTGAGGGCATTATGTTAAATGAAATAAGCCAGACAAAGACAATACTGTATGATCGCACTGATATGTAGAATCTAAAAAACCCGAATTCATTGAAACAAATCAGGGTGGGTAGATGGTTGGACAAAACGGGGAGATTTTGGTCAAAGGATACAAACTTCCAGTTAAAAGATAGATAAGTTCTGGGGATATAATGTATAGCACAGCGACTATAGTTAACAATGCTGTATTTTATATTTAAAAGTTGCTAAGGAAGTAAGTCTTAAGTATTATCAACACAAAAAAGAAATGATAATTATGTGATGTGATGAAAGTGTTAATTAATGCTATAGTGGTGATTATTTTATAATATATAGGTGTATCAAATCAACACTTTGTACACTTTAAACTTACACAATGTTGTGCTGGCCGAGTGGCGCGGTGGTTAAGTGCTGGCTTAGGAAGCCAGCGGCCCCGGTTCGGTCCCACATATGAGGGTCAGTGACACTGCCCTCAAAACGAATTCAATAAAATAAACTTACACAATTTTATATGTCAATCATGTCAATAAAACCGGAAAAATAAAAGAATGAGTTACTTTTGCAAACTTCAAACACCCAGAAATGATTTTCATATATATATTTAAAATCAATTTTTTGTACAAGTAAACAAGACAAATTTTATTTTTTTGAGGGCAGTGTCACTGGCCCTCATATGTGGGACCTGAACTGGGGCCGCTGGCCTCCCAAGCCAGCGCTTAACCACCGCACCACTCAGCTAGCCTGACAAATTTTATTTTAAGCAAAGTATTTCTGATGACTACTTAGGAAGTCTTAAGTTAAATTACATTTCAGAAAAATAGTTTTAATCAAAGGTGTCTTCTAGAAAAAGTTCACACATGTTGTATTAGGTGCTTGTAATATACGTTAGCCACTGTTGGAAATATATGTTAATGTTATTTCCATTTCCTGGAGGAACACGCTATGCATTTTAAAGCCGTAATATATTTGAACTTTGGTTTTGCAGTCAAATCCAAAAAGTGAATGATCTTTTGGTGATATTATTTTTCTAACCCCAAAATGATGCAATTACTCATGAAATTGCTGGAAATTAAATCATTTCAAATGCATCAGGTTAAATATGGCTATTTGGGGGTTACTTTTGTTATAGTATATTCCCCCAGCAAGCACAGTGCCTGCCATGTTGTAGGTGTTAAATGAATGAATGAACGAACAATCATTACCTAAGCACGGGGCATTTAAAATCTTTTTTAGAGAATTGATTAATTTACGTATATGTGCCTTGGATTATTTTCCTTTAACAATATGCACTGATTTTTAAAAAATCAGTCTCACAAAAAATAAATAAATAAATAAATAAATAAATAAATAAATAAATGCAGTCTCACATAGTTCAACCATGTATGCATTTTTTTCATTCAGTCAGGTCATGAGTGAAATTGTAATGCTGACGTTTGTTTAAATCAGGTACTAATCTTCATTTTACAATGTATTCACAGTCTTATTAATGTAGAGATTTTTCTGCCTTTTTGAATTTTTAAACAACTTCTCAATTTAGAGAAAATTCATCCAAAATAGGGGAAATTATTTCCCCCCTGACACAGAATCACCTTCAGTTTAAGACTAAATATGCACTGTTCACTATTCACATGTGGCTATCCAAATTTAAATAAATTCCAATTAAATAAAATTAGAAAATAAGTTCCTCAATCACACTAAGCCATAATTCAAGTGCTCTATAACTACATGTAGGTAAGTAATGGCTAGTGAATTCGACAGTACAGAGATAGAACATATCCGTCATCACAGAAAGTTCTATTGCACTGTACTGGGCTAGAAGATGATCTTAGAGGTTTAAGTAATGTGCACTAATTGTATGATGTAACATTTTTTTAAAGTTCATCTGGAAATATATAGCTCTTAGCTCTTAAGTATATTGTCACTGTATTAGGGATGGACAATTTCTGAAAGCCATCTTTTCTTCAGAATATAAGAATTGATTATGGTCCTGAGTATTGGGAACCTGGGCAGTAAGACGGTCTAGAAATATTGCCTTGCCAGTTGTTACCTATTTACATGACAATGTGGAGTATTCCTAAAAATATATTGTCTCACAGTAGATTTAAAGGTTACCATCCTTATTCCAAGGTGATATTGCTGAGCTTTTAAAGATTTCAAATAATTTATATAATTCTGTCCTCTATTTAAAAAGTTGAAAATGTTTGAATTGCATTTATAGTTCCCAAATTCTTGATTTTCATTGGCCTCCATTCTGATCTGTGCTATAAATGGCTATTTAATGTGTTGACATGGCAGGGAGAGATTGTGTGTGTCTTGTTCATTGTTGTTTCCCCAGTGTTAACACACTGTTTCTGACACAAAATGGGTGCTCAACAAATATATTTTATTTAAGATTTTATTGGAGAATTGGGGGAGGGGAACAGCATTGGGAAACTGGGGAAGGGCAACAGATAAGTTGCTGTCCTTTTGTTCTTCAGTCTAGTTGCGGAGGACGTTGCTTCACTGACCCATGTTGGTATCATCATTGCGCTCTTCCCGGATGAGGCAGATCAGTTGCTGGCCTCTGGATGGCTGCTCATAGCAACTCTTCGCAGCTCTCACTGGCTGCCGGCCACTCACGCTGGCTGCCAGCCCCTCACTGTAGCCTATGGCAGCCCACTGCAGCAGGGGCTGCAGCTATGCTGTCCTGGGGACTCACAGCAGCCCAGCTCCAGGTGGAGCTGTTGTTCACCATCTTAGATGTAGAGGGCAGTGTCACTGGCCCTCATATGTGGGATCCGAACTGGGGGCGCTGGCGTCCCAAGCCAGCTCTTAACCAATGCGCCACTCGGCTGGCCCAACATATATTTTTTGATGGGCACCATGGCCTCTTCCATGGCTTGCTTTGTGTGAGAACTGTGCTCACTCTGCCTTCAAGCACTTTTACTGAGAACAGCTTTTAAAGGGTTGTTTTTGTTTGTTTGTTTGTTTTTGCCTCTCCTAGTCATAAGTTCTCACCATTAGCGAATCCCATTACAGAAACTAGAGGATAAAATGATGGCCAAACATTATCTTCAAATTCTCTATTTTTAGGGGCAAGTTTCTGGAACTTTAATGGACAACAAATCCCTGTTCTATTCTTTTTTATTTTGGACACTTTACAAACATTTGGAAGTCATCATTTAGGCATAGCCAAAGTTGGATATGACTAACTTCCAGGAGAAATGAGATGGGGTATTTGAGAGGAGGAGAGAGCCACTTAATTATCTCCAGTGAATTTGCCATCAGAAAAGTAGTCGCTTTCTCAGGCCAATTTCATTCTGGGAGGAAGCATTATGGGAACCAGGAAAGCATAGGGAGGAGAATATTGGTAAGTGGAAAACTGCCTAGAGTTAGAAGTTGCTGCATTGGTGTTTGCCCTAAAGCACTTCTCTCAAAACAACACCGCAAAGACTCTGAAAATCAAGACATTGGTTGCCATGTAAACAGCCAACTCTGGCAGAGAAGCAGCTGGACCAGGTAGCCTGGCTCTGACAGAGAACATGGCTATTGAATTCAGGAAACCAAGGGTAATCAGTACAATTGTTTACTTTTCTTTAAATTGTCAAAATGTCAATCCCCTGAGTACCTTTTGCCTGAATGCTGTTATTAAGAAAAACAAAATTAAAGAAATCTTTGTGTGTGCCAAATTTAGAAGGGGCCAGGAATTTGTCTTTCTGTACTATGTCCTCTGAGCTTCCCACAACCATTGTTTCCTCATCCTACACCTACCCTTCATCAGTAACCTGCAGGCAGCTAAGGCTCTCACTCCAACCCTCCCACACTCCCCACAGTATAGAAAGCAGCTCTTAAACTTGGCCTTATCTTCTAATACCTACCTGACAGTCGTATGTTAAACCATGGAGAATTTCTGTACTCTCTGAATATTTTTTATTCTTTTACTGTGAAATAAACATTTTTTAAAAAAATGAGCTTCAGGTGTACAACACAGCACAATAGTTATACTTTTTAACCCTCAGAGTGACACCCCCCCAATTCTCCACCCCACTCCTCCCCCCCATATCATACATATCTATTACAATTCCTTTGACTCCCTTCTACAGTATAATCCACATCCCGTGACTATCTATATATTCAATTACAGTTGGCATACAATATTATACAACATCAGATTCACATATACAGTGCAGTGATCAAGCCTCTACTCCATCCATGAAGTGATCTCCCTAGGAAGACACGTGACCATCTGACACCCAACAAAATATTTACAACATTATTATATTCCCCAGACTGTCTTTCATATCCCTGTGGTAATATTGTAGTTGCCTATTTATGCTGTCTAATCCCTTCCCCTTCTCCCTCATCCCCACCCCCTCCCAACTAGCAGCGCTGTTTTTCCTCTATATCTATGAGTCTGTTTCTGTTTACTTTGCTCATTCATTCAGTTTTTCAGATTCCACATATATGTGAGATCATATGGTATTTGCCTTTCTCCGACTGACTTATTTCACTTAACATAATAGTCTCTAGGTCCATCCATATCAGGGCAAATGGTATGATTTCATTCTTCTTTATAGCAGAGTAATACTCCATTGTATAAATGTATCACAGTTTCTTAATCCAGTCATCTACCGATGGGCATTTTGGTTGTTTCCAAGTCTTGGCTATTGTAAATAGCACTGCAATAAACATAGGGGTGCATATATTTTTTCAATTTAGCGTCTTGGATTCTTCTAGGTAGATACCCAAGATTGGAATTGCTGGGTCATACGGCAGTTCCATTTCCAGTTTTTTGAGATACCTCCATACTGATTTCCATAATGGCTGCACCAATTTGGAGTCCCACCAAGAGTGCACCAGGGTTCCCTTTTCTCCATACCCTCGCCAGCACTTGTTGTTTGTTGATTTGTTGATGATAGCCATTCTGACCGGAGTGAGGTGGTATTTATTTGCATTTCTCTGATGATTAGTGAGGTTGAACATTTTTTCATATGCCTGTTGGCCATCTGTATGTCCTTTTTAGAGAAATGCCTCTTCATATCCTCTGCCCATTTTTTAATTGGGTTGTTTTTTCTTTGGTGTTGAGTTGAATGAGTGTCTTATAAATTTTGGATATTAACCCCTTATCAGATATATCATTGGCAAATATCTTCTCCCATTCAGTAGGCTGCCTTTTTGTTTTATTGAAGATTTCCTTTGCTATGAAAAAACTTTTAAGTTTGATGTAATCCCATATGTTCATTTTTCTCTTTTATTTCCCTTGTCTGAGGGGTTATATAAATAAAAATATTACTCAGGGTAATGTCTGCAAACTTACTCCCTATGTTTTCTTTTAGGAGTTTTATGTTTTCAGGTCTTACATTTAAGTTTTTAATCCATTTTGAGTTTGTTCTCATATATGGTGTAAGTAGGTGGTTCATTTTCATTTTTTTTGCACGTGTCAGTCCAATTTTCCCAGCACCATTTATTAAATAGACTATCTTTACTCCAATGTAAATTCTTGCTTCCATTGTCATAGGTTAAATGACCGTATATGGATGGGTTTATTCCTAGGCTCTCCATTGGTCTGTCAGTTTTTATGCCGGTACCATACTGTTTTGATTACTGTAGCCTTGCAGTATGTTTTGATGTCAGGTTGTGTGATGCCTCCCACTTTGTTCTTATTTCTCAGGATTGGCGTGGCTATTCGGGGTCTTTTGTGGCTCCATATAAATTTTAGGATTCTATGTTCTATTTCTGAGAAAAATGTCCTTGGTAGTTTTATTGGAATTACATTGAATCTATATATTGCCTTAGGTAGTATTGATATTTTTAACTATATTAATTCTTTCTATCCATGAGCATGGTATGTATTTCCATTTATTTGTATCTTCTTTGATTTCTCTCTTCAGTGTCTCAGAATTTTCTGAGTACAGGTCTTATTTCTTTAGTTAAATTGATTCCTAGAAATTTTATTGTTTTTGAAGCAATTGTAAAAGGGATTGATGTCCTGATTTCTTCTTCCGATAGTTTATTATTGGTGTATAGAAATGCAACTGATTTCTGAATATTAATTTTGTATCCTGCTACCTTACCAAATTCGTTTATCAGTTCTAGCAGTTTTTTGGTGGAGTCTTTGGGACTCTCTATATATAGTATCATGTCATCTGCGTATAATGACGATTTTACTTCCTCTTTTCCAATTTGGATGCCTTTTATTTCATTTTCTTGTCTAATTGCTGTGGCTAGAACTTCCAGAACTAAGTTAAATAGAAGTGGTGAAAGTGGGCAGCCTTGTCTAGTTCCTGATCTTAAGGGGAAAGCTTTTAGCCTTTCCCCATTGAGTACGATATTTGCTGTGGGTGTACTCTCTGATTTTGCAATGGATAATAATCAATTATTAGAGGAGCCAATGCCTCTATAGTGTTACCCAAAGTATTGTCCCCTATAGCAGCTCTTTGGAAAATGCTTATGTAGTACTGAGAATTTAAAGTACAGTGATAGGCTGAATTTTTGGGTAGGGGGCTCTTTGGTGTTCATCTGAATCATAGGGGCAGCTCATCCTGTTGGGAGGCCAACAGTTCTCAAACTTTTTATACTCTTAAAATTTAAATTTCGGCAATATTTCTGGCCTGGAAAAAGATGGTGTAGACTGGTTTCTCTTTGCTTCTCCCTTCTAAGAATAAGTAAAAACCTGCCCTGCAAATATTGTAAAAGACAACCAAGGGAGAACTCTGAAAGGTGATTTTTAAAAAGTCTTGGGAGGGCTGGCCGAGTGGCGTGGCGGTTAAGCGCTGGCTTGGGAAGTCAACGGCCCCGGTTCAGGTCCCACATATGAGGGCCAGTAACACTGCCCTCAAAAAAAAAAAACACCTTGCGACCCTAGGAACAACAGAGAGGCAAGGTGTCTTGTTTCTCTTTACCCAGCAGAAGCGAGTGCAGTCCTGGTCTTTCCTGATCCTAACTTAGTAATGGAGGGCAGCCCATAGGGAGGCACATTCTTTCCTCAGACAGAATGCGCGTCCGTCTGATAACAGATGAGCCCAACACTACTGGCTAGGAGGAATCATCAGGACTCCACCAACAATAATAGACAAAGGAAGAATTCTCCTTCCCCATTGGCACCAAAATGCCCTACTTTCTTGTAGAGATACTGAAGTGGGGGGTGGGGGGTGGGGGGTGGAGCAGACAAGAGGGATGAAGCCACAGCAGTGCCAGGTTCTGGAAGGCTATTTCTCTGTGGATCTGAGATTCTCCTCTCTCCCACTAGGAGCGCCCCACCCCACCCATCCCCACCAAGAAACCCCGAGCAACCTGACCTGGGGAAACCCTACCACCTTCTTAGGCAACAAAATCAGGGACAAATGGAAGCTCTCGTGACACCAGATATAGCTTTACCCTACCATAGCTTTATAGGAGGTCTTGAAGTTAGGTAGTGTCAGCCCTTCCACTTTGTTCTTCTTTAATATTGTGTTGGCTATTCTGGATCTTTTGCCTTACCATATAAAGTTTAGAATAAATTTGTCAATATCCGCAAAATAATTTGCTGGGATTTTGATTGGGGCTACATGTAATCTATAGAGTAAGTTGAGAAGAACTGACATCTTGACAATATTGAGTCCTGCTATCCATAAGCATGAAATATCTCTCGATTAATTTAGTTTTTTTCTTTGATTTCTTTCATCAAAATTTTTTAGGGTTTTTTTTTTTTTTTTTTTTTTAGCGCAGTGTCACTGGCCCTCACATGTGAGACCGAACCGGGGCCACTGGCTCCCCAAGCCAGCTCTTAACCACCGCGCCACTCGGCCGGCCCTCATCAAAATTTTTTAGTATTCCTCATACAGATCTTTTTAGATTTATACTTAAGTATTTCATTGGGGGAGTGCTAATGTAAATAGTATTGTGTTTTTAATTTCAAACTCCACTTGTTCATTGTTGGTATATAGGAAAACAATAAAAAAATTTTTTAGTAGTAAATATTTTTTTTAAAACTTCTTTTATTGTGAAATAAACATTTTTTAAAAAAAACATTAGTTTCAGGTGTACAACACAGTGCAATGGTTATACTTTTTAACCCTCAAAGTGACAACCCCTCTCCCCCCATTTGCCACCCCACTCCCCCCCCATCGGAGAAAAGACAAATACCATATGATCTCACTTATATGTTGAATCTGAAAAACTGAATGAATGAGCAAAGTAAACAGAAACAGTCTCATAGATATAGAGGAAAAACTGATGGTTGCTAGTTGGGAGGGGGTGGGGATGAGGGCGAAGGGGAAGGGATTAGACAGCATAAATAGGTAACTACAACAATAAACTTTTGTACATTATTCTTGTATCCCGAAAACTTTCTATAATCACTTATTAGTTCCAGAAGTTTTGTGTTCTTTCTTTTGAATTTTCTACATTGGCAATCATGCTATCTATCATTTCCTTCACAATCTGTATATCTTTTATTTCATTTTTGTGTCTCACTGCATTAACTAAGACTTCTAGTATGAGGTTGAAAAAGGTGTGATAAGAGGGACGTCCTTGGCTTCTTCCTGACCTTAGCAGGAAAGCTTCTAGTTTTTCACTATTAAGTATGATGCTAGCTGTAGGTTTTTTATAGATGTTCTTTATCAAGTTGAGGAAATTCCCCTCAATTCCAATTTATTGAGAATTTTTATCATGAATTGGTGTTAGATTTTGTCAAATACTTTTCTGCATGTATTGATGTGATCATATGATTTTTTTTGCTTTAGCCTGTTGCTGTGATGGATTACATTAATTGATTTTCAAGTGTTGAACCAGCCTTGCACACCTGGGATGAATCCCACTTGGTTGTAGCGTAGAATTGTTTTTGTACATTGTTGGGTTTTATTTGCTAATATTTTGTTGAGGATATTTGTATCTATGTTCATGAGAGATATTTGATTTCTTTTCTTATAATGTCTTTGTCTGGTTTTAGTATTAGGGTGATAGTGCCATCACAGGGTGAGTTTGGAAGTATTCCCTCTGTTGTATCTTCTGAATGAAGTTGTAGAGAATTGGCATAACTTCTTCCTTAAATACTTGGTGGAGTTTATCAATGGACCCATGTGGGCCTGGCACGTTCTATTTTGGAAGGTGATTAATTATTGATTCAATTTCTTAAATAGGAAAAGAATAGATATAGGCCTGTTCAGATTGTCCACTTCTTGTGTGATTTTTGGCAGATTGTGCCTTTCAAGGAATTGGTTCATTTCATCTAGATTATTGAATTTGTGAGCATAAAGTTATTCTTTGTGCTTCTTTATTATCATTTTTGATGTCCATGGAATCTGTAGTAATGGCCCTCTTTCATTTCTGATATTAGTAATTTTTGTCCTCCGTATTTTTTTCTTAGCCTGACTACAGTCTTATCAGTTTTATTGATCTTTTCAATTAACCGGTTTTGGTTTCTTTAGTTTTCTCTATTGATTTCCAGTTTTCAATTTTGTTGATTCTTGCCTAGTTTTCATAATTTCTTTTCTTGTACTTACTTTAGATTTAATCTGCTCTTAGCACTGCTTTTGCTGCTTACCACATTTTTGCTGCATACCAAATTTTGTTAAGTTGTGTTTTCATTTTCAATTGGTTCAAACTGTTTTTGAATTTCTCTTGAGATTTCTTCTTGACCCATGTGTTATTTAGAAGTATGCTATCTAATCTTCATGTATTTTGGGACTTTCCAGTAGTCTTCTTGTTATTGATTTCTACTTTAATTCCATTGTGGCCTGACAGCAGACATTGTATGACTTCTATTTTTTAAGTTTGTTAAAGTTTGTTTTATGGTTCAGAACCTGGTCTATCTTGGTGAGCATTCATAGTTTTAAAGTATAGAACACTCCACTTTTTAACAGCAGAATGCACTTTTTCCTCCCGAGCACCCATAGAACATTCACCATGACAGACTATGTGCTTGTTCATAAAACAAATATCAACAAATTTAAAAGAACTGAAATCATACAGTCTATTTTCTGAGCACAATGAAATCAAACTAGAAATCAAGAACAGAAAGACAAGGGCTGGCCGAGTGGCGCATTGGTTAAGAGCTGGTTTGGGGATGCCAGCGGCCCCGGTTCAGATCCCAAATGTGAGGGCCAGTGACACTGCCCTCTACAGCTAAGATGGTGAACAAAAGCTCCACCTGGAGCTGGGCTGTGTGAGCCCCGGCAACGGTATAGGCTGCAGCCCCTGCTGCAGTGGGCTGCCATAGGCTACAGTGAGTGGCCGGCAGCGAGCGTGAGCGGCTAGCAGCCAGTGTGAGCGGCCATCTAGAGGCCGGTGACCGAGCTGCCTCATCTGGGAAGAACACAATGACGATACCAACATGGGCCAGTAAAGCAAGGTCCTCCACAGCTAGACTGAAGAACAAGAAGACAGCAACTTGTCTGTTCCCCTTCCCCAATTCCCCAACGCTGTTCTGCTCCCCCAATTCCCCAATAAAATCTTTAAAAAAAAAGAACAGAAAGACAATAAGAAAATCTCTAAACACTTGAAAATTATCGAACATACTTCTAAATATTCTCTGGATCAAAGATGAAATCTCAAAGGAAATTTTAAAAATATGCTTAGAACTGAAGGAAAATGAAAATATAGCATGTAGAAATATGTAACATGCAGCTAAAGCAATGCTGAGAGAAAAATTTATAGCACTAAATGCTTACATTTGAAATTAAGAAAAGTCTCAAGTCAATAATGAAGTTCCTACATCTAGGATCTAGAAAAAGAAAAAACAAAATAATCCCAAAGCAAGCACAAAGAAGGAAAAAATAAAGAGCTGAAGTCAATGAAATTGAAATAGCAAAATTATAGAGAAAATTAAATGAAGTAACAATCTGGTTCCTTGGGGGAAAATCAGCTAATAAAATTTACAAACTTCTAGCAAGACTGGTAAAAATAAAAAGAGATAATATACAAATCATCAATATGAGAAGTAAAATATGAAATATCAATATAGATTCTGCTGTCATTAAAAATATAATAAGGGAGGGGCCGGCCGAGTGGCTCATTGGATAAAAGCTGGCTTAGAGCATGAGCTCTGAGCAGCAGGGCCATGGGTTTGATTCCCACATGGGCCAGTCAACACTGCGCCTGAGCTGAGCTGTCACTGAGCTGCCAACAAGTGGCAGGATGATTCAGCTGGTGTAACAACAAGATTGCCAATTCAATGGTGGGCTACGCCCACCCACAAATAAGACTGAACTCAGCACCTTACACTGAGCTGCTGCCCAGATGGCTCAATGGATAGCGCGTGCACTCTTAACCACAAGGCTTCTGGTTTGACTCCTGCATGGGATGGTGGCTATGTCCACCCGCAACTAAGACTGAACACAGCACCTTGAGCTTAGAGGCCACGAGCTGCCAACGGGAAACCAGATAGTGCCTGGCGCTCTCCACAGTGAAGATTGGAGAACAACAACTTGGCTGGACCCCTTCCCCAATTCCCCAATAAAATCTTTAAAAAAATGTAATAAGGGAATAGTAGATTCACATGCAGCTTTAAGAAATAAGACAGAAATCCCATGTACACTTTACTCAACCCCACGCCCCATGGTATCATTCTGTGAAACTATAGTGTAATATCACAACCAGGACACAAACATTGATACGATCTACCAATCTTATTCAGATTTCTCCAATTTTACTTACACTCATGTGTATATATATGTACTTAATTCCATATCATTTTCAATAAAAAATTATTGAGGACCCCAAAGAATTTTTGCCATGTGTGTTATTTCTACCTATATTTACTGCATTAGAAAGTAAAACTAAGAAAGAAAAAGAGATAAAAAACAAAAATACACAAGCACTCATCCATTAACCATCATTACCTGTCATGTAGCTTCTAGAACACTTCATTGTATACTCATTAAAGGATGAGAGTAAAAAAGAAAAATCACATTTTAGTATTATTATGACTATAATTTTGATCTTGTAGTCTACCGAAATGATTGTAGGGATAGGGTGACAAACTCATCCTGGTTTTCCTGGGACTTTTCTGGCTTAAGCATTGAAAGTCCTCACAAAACCCGTATGGTTTGCCTCAGACTTACCCAGTTTTAAAACTGGAAGTCCTATATCCAGGGGATCCCCACAATTCTGAGCAATCTGGATTGATTGCTCTCCACATTCCTGGACTTTTGTGGGTCCTGGACAACACTCTAAGAACCTCTGTGTAAGGCCATCCATACACAGAAGAAATTCCCAGTTCAGTGCAAGTACCTCACCATCACACAGGATTTTAGTAACTTCACATTGTAATTTGTTTAAAACTTCCCTACCCCGTGGCAGGTGCTTGCTCAGCTTTCCTACATGGTTGATTCAACCTTCTCATCTTCACCTTGGATTCCTCAAATAAGATGTCATTGAAAGTGCTTTGTAAAATGAAACAGTATCATCACAATGTGAGTGTGTACCACTGTCTTTTTGATGATTATCTTTTCAGGTCAAGTTAGTGTGGTGAAAGTGAACATCCCAAAGAGAGTCATGAATGTGACTGTTGGATCTAATGTCACTCTTGTCTGCACCTACACCACCACTGTGGCCTCCCGGGACAAGCTTTCCATCCAGTGGTCATTCTCCCATAAGAAGGAGACTCAGCCGATTACCGTAAGAACTTTCTTCCTAAACTATTCCCCTTTAGTAGTTGTGACATAAACTGTTGGATCCAATGTGTGAAGGAATGGTAAGCCTTCACAATGGTAAGACAACAGTGGCAGAAACTCAGGTACAAAGAGTTTGAAGATAGCTGTCTTGGGAAGACCATCATCTAAGTGATTTGGCCTTTGTCCTCTCTTTATATTCAGTTACAGCCTGTTATCTCAATTCTGTGTAAGTCAACATCAGTATTCTATAATAGACAGCAATGGTCCTTCTCATAGGTAAGTTAGGAGTGGTTCTTTTTTTATTGTTTTGCAAGGTAAGTATTTTTTAATTATTTAATTTTTTCAGTCATAGTTGACATTCAATATTATTTTATGTTAGTTTCAAATGTACAGAATAGCAGTTAGACAATTATATAATTTATGCAGCGATCACCCCTATTAGTCTAGTACATCCCTGGCACTATACATAGTTGTAATATTATTCACTATATTGTCTATGCTGTACTTTACATCCTTGTGACTCTTTTGTAACTACCAATTTGTATTTCTGAAAGGGCTTCCCACACCAAATATATATATATATATATATATATATATATATATATATATATATATATATATAATTTCCCTGCCTATTATTTCCAGAAGATCCCAGTTAAAATGCATGTCCTAATTGATCTTCAGATCTCTGTCAAACTTACTATCTGGGATCTGCTTGTCATGTGCGATATCTCATTGTGCCAGACTGAGTCCTGGTGGAGTGAGAGTCCCAAGATTAGTGGATGAAGGCCAAGGTGATGATGAACCTTGGGTAACCAAAGGCAGCAGGAAGCCAGAGGATAAGGGATAGGGAGAATAGGCTAGGGTCTGGGGGAAGAGGAAGGTGGGTAAAAATCAAAGGACGAGAATGAGTCTACCTGCAAGCTGCCTATTCCCAAGTTTTCTCCATCTGGCCTCAAGGGTAATTGAATCTTTAAATTAACCCAAGGATTAAAATTGTATATTCAAAAGTGTGTGTGTGTGTGTGTGTGTGTATGAGTGTGCAAGCACATATGCAACATATATTCCTTGAGGGAAAAAGTCTATAGCTTTCATAAGATTTTCAAAAGGATGTATGATCCAAAACCAGGAATTCAGAGAAGAGACAAATCAGTGTAATTTGGAATAGTTGGATATAGTTGAATTGGGCCTTGAAGGAAAGGAAGGATTTTGAATAGAAAGTTAGAAGGAGAGCAAACTGAGTTTGCTGGAGGAGGCCCAAAGGCAGAGGTGGAAAAGAAGGGCATTGACTTGGAGAAGTCACACACTGGCCAGTGTCACTTCAACCATCACTGGTCTTTTGGAGGTGCTGAGTCTTTTCTTCACCAGAGGACACTTGTTTAGTAGGAAACTCTGTTCAAGAGGAGATTTCATCAATGCCACCCTCTAGTCAAAGTTCAACAATTTTGGTCAGTACTGGTTCCCTTAGACAAGTATCTAAATCACTCTGTGCCTCTCTTCAAAATATGGTAGAACAGTAATACTCTTATATATGTCTCATGGGGAATCAACTAATGTAATACATATTATAATACTTGAAAAGTAATATAAAACCCTGTACGTTTTCCCCCTTATAAACCCTACTATCATCATCAGCAGCAACAGCAGCAGCAACAACAACAGTAAGTCCACCAGTTTCCATCACCCAAAATGTCCTGACCCAAGACCTCCTGTGTTGCAGTCAACTAAGAAATCATCTCTTTCTTTTGCAGGATGCTCTCTTGGATTGTGGGTGATAATTACATGATGTTTCTACCATTTTAAAAGTTATATTCCTAACTAATCTTTTCAATACATTCTTTATCTGTAGGTTTAAAGTCCTTTTCATTTTACCAGTAAGGGCTGAATTTAGAGAGGCCTTGTCAATATATTTTGAATTTTTTTAATACTTGGTGCCCAAATCAAGATGTCTTCAACTGTCTGGAGGCCAGGCCAGTCTGAATTAAAAAAACACAAATTCCTTTTTTGTGCCTCCCCAAACACTGGAACTTACAAAGCTACCTCTTGGTTGAACTGTGTGGCTGGTGAAGAGCTAGGAGATGCACGGCCAAAGGATCTTTTGACCAGCAGTGAATTTTTCACTAGACCTGGAGATACAGAGGGAGAAGGTGTAGGTTATTGATTTGCATGTGGCTTGAGCTCAGGACATCTCTTAGAGGCACTTTAGGGGGAAAAACTCTATTAACAAATAAGTATTTATTGAGTAGCATACTTACTTGCTATTTGTCTCATTCTTCAAAATGTCTGATACAGGCAGGGCAAGTAATTTTAAGGTATCTACTCTTTTAGGATGTCCAAATCAAAAGATAGTTTGTGCACTGAGCCACTGGATCAGTAAGAACATGCTCCTTGATCATAAAAGGTCCTAAGTGCTTTTCCAAGTGCATGAGACTGATGCTATGCCTGTGGCTTAGCCACATGGAAGACAGGGTAGAGTAGAGCCAGCTCCTGGTTTGGAGACAGTGAAAACCACCTCCAAAAAGGCAGCCTTTTGCTTCCTCCTCTTTTCTCATCTTGCTTCAGCTTGCCCCAGAAGATCCCCATTATAACTATGCTTAGGTTTTTACTTCTAGACAACTGGAGTAGTACCCTTCCTCTTTCCCCCATACCCTGCAGGCATGTCTTCTCTCTGCTTTTCCAGATGAGTAATTTTGGAGCCCCAGTGGAAAACTCCTGATGGATGTCAGTTCTACTCCTTGCCCTGTTACTTACTTGCTGGCTGGATGACCTCAGACAAGTCACTTGACCTTTCAGAGGTTCAGTTTTCCCACCTGTAAAATGGAGCTACTTACCTACCTCACATGCCTACTGCAAAGGTTAAATGAGATAATGCTTGTGAAACACTAGGAAGCCTTCCACACAGTAACCATTCAATGAATGTGCTTTATGATTATCAGCAAAACCACCCACAAAATGGTGACTTTGCAAAATTCTTATGCCATCCATACCCCTGGGTCATGGGCACTAGAGAAACCAGGCCAACAAAATACACTTAGTGTAGCTGAACAGCTGAGGCAGAGCTCTTGGGGGAATCCTGAACCAGAATTGGCTTCCAGTTCCACTGCCTGTCAGGTCCTTGTGGCGAAAGGGAGAGGATCAGGCCCCTTCTCTATCAGATCCTTATCTCTGAACAGAGAGCCTGCTCAACAAAAGGGTTGCAGATATCATCAGTTATGATGGTATTTTTCAAAATGAGATTTGGCTGCTATTTCAAATTTCTTTCCTCGTTGAGCACCTCCATGCATTCAGAATTCTGTAGAGCATGTCATATGTTAATCTAAAGATGGCTAGTGGGACATTTGGGGGTTGATAAAAGGAGACTGCTGTGCTATTAGACGGTTCTATGATTTATGGGAGTAAGACATTGCCAGACTGACCACTGAGTGATTCAGTTCAACTCCTGGGTGGATGTGGCAGTATACCATGTAGCATTCGGCTCTCAGATTCACCCATTTCTGCTCAAACACAGCACAGCTCGTGCCTCAGTACTGAGGGTATGGAGGAAAAGGCAGTCAGTCAGTGTCTAAAAATGGTGCATGCAAGAGACCCTCGGGGAAGATGTAGCTGGACCTCTCAGGTAAGAACACCAATTGGTGTACTACTAGACCCCTTCATTTTTTGGAGTCTCTAGGGCAATGGCAACAGCTGTGAGGAGTGGGAAGGGAGGGCCTGAGTTTGGTAACAATCTAAATCAGCACAATCCCCTGACAAAACCGGGACAGCCTTGAGTTTGCCTTCTCATGCCCATGTCTGCAATTCTTTTCAGCCTCCTCCAAGAGGCTCAAGACCCTATTGCTGCTTTGAGCAGGGAAGTGGCCAACTCTTGCCATAAGATCATCTTCTTCTTCTCTCCTCAAATCACTGGATCATAAAGGAACATTTGATTCCAACGCCTAGTGTTTCTCAATACCCGGGTAGGATGTTATCTCTTACTGACTCTCCCTTCCAAGGAGTTCCTTGGTGAATGGGGAGTACAGAAGTATCCCACAAGTCTTCTGACCAGGAAGTCCAGGATATTCATGAGCATCGTCCTCCTCTTAGAAAAACTTTCCTCTCTGAAGACCTGGACAGCTTCAGATGATCAGTCCCTTGGCAGGGCCTCCTCGCTGAAGACTTTAGGCCCCAGGGCAGGCAGGCTAGTATGGAAGTTTTGGGTGGTCTGGTGCCCCTCTGATCACACCAGTGACCTCCTCTTCCACGAAGCCAGTGACTGGTAAAACTTCAGAGACCTCAGCTGCCTCTGAGCAAAACAGGCATTGACCCTACTTAGCATGGGTCTTTCTTTCAGGCAATACTTACTCTTCTAAAATATCCACAGTGGAAGAAATCCTTTGCCATCCTCATCTCTCCAACACACATATAATGTAGACAACTTTTTTCCAGAACCTAGTATCTTCATATTCTCTGGCTGCTAGATTCAGGGCAGAGATGTTCTAACTTCTCAGGGACATTTGAAATGAGGGATGTGTTGCTTTAATTGTCATAAATGGCAGCCAATACTGGCATTTAGTGGGCAGTGGCTAGAGATGCTAAATGTGTTGCAATACATAGGACAGATCCACACACAAGAAAGAATTGTCTGCCCAAAGTGCCAATGTCACACTCATTGAGGAATACTCCAAATTCTACCCTTCCCATCACCCATCCCCATCAATCTATCTATTCTGTGTCCCATTTCCTCAGGGGTCTATTCTTGCTAAATTTGATAAATTAATCAAATGCTAAAGTGTTAGGGACTGGTGGTAACTTATTTTGTTCTCTTACAAAGAAAATCATTTAAGCAGAGATCTTCCATGCCTTCATCCCAAAGAAGCAATTCAAATGGTAGGTATTTTGGGCAAATGGCAGGCTGGGAAGGGAGTGGTTTGTGGGCAAGAAAGTCTTCCCTTTGGTGTTCTATTTCTTCCATGTGCAATCCCAGCCTTCTAGTACAGTCCAGAGAAAATTCTGGGCTTCAGACCATTGCTACCCTACACTTATCCTCTTCTATGGCTTGCCCTTTATGAACAGTGAAGGAAAGCAAGTAGCTGGAACGGGGAACGGGAAAGAATGGGTAGTTTGCTGTGGACCTCCATGCCTTCCACATTTCCAAAAAGAACCCACAAAATCATCTCTGGAGGCTAAAGGCATTTATTAACTGCAACTCAGACTTGAACAGAAAGCAGATTGAATTCTTTCAACAATTCTTGTTTGTACTCCAGCCTCTAGTTAGAGAGCAGTGTCACAATGTTGAGGGGAAAAAAATCTTTTTGGACAAATCTGGCTCCCAGCTGCCTGGCCTCATGTGAACAGGAACTTGGCACAGTAGGAAGGAATAGGCTGTTATTGCAGCTGGCAAATGTCGAAGGCATCACGTGGTAAACCTACTCGGCATGGGAAGAAGCATCATTCCAGTGAATAGCAGCAGTTGGCAGAAGAAAGGTCAGGCTGGAGTAGGGGGTGGAATGATCCCAAAATGGGAAGGCTGCCTGGGAATCATCTTCTTCGCTTAAGTCAGAACGCCTAAGTGCCATTTTAGTATGTTCAGTGGGAATCAGGGGGTCTGGGTTCCAGGTCTGACCATAAATTGTGTGATCTTAGGAAAATCACTCCCTGTATGGGGGCCTGAGTGTCCTTTTCTGTAATAGAAGACGATGAATCAGAGGTTGCAAACCTCTGGGTCTGATTTGGTCAGTGAATACATGTTGGTTGTCCAGCCCAATAGTTCGCTTGTTTCCAGTTTGAAAACCTTGTTTGTATTGGCTCTCCAGTTCACCACAGTCCCCACTATTTTCTCTGATCTTACCACTATCCACCAGCCCCTCCCAGCCATTTCCCGTATTTCTCATATCCATCTTGCTCCCGAAGGCTCCTCAACCTTAGAAACTATGAACTAAGTGATCTCTAGGGGTCTTATAACTAATGTGCTGTTATGACTCCACATTCAGCCTCTAACATCACCAGTGGGTAGGCAGAGATGACCTTGGGGGGAAAGTAGGGAAGTTTGCCATGAACATAACCACAAAGGCCAAGTGGGCATAAAATTAACAAACACCACTTAAGGAAACACTTGGATGGATTTTCTTAAAGCAGACTCCCCCTGTCCCCTTGCCAAGGATGTAGCTTGTTGAACATCTGTGGCTTTTCCTGGACCTCAATTCTTTTGATCTCTAAATTGACAATATGCTTTCTTTGAATAGTGCACAAGTCTCACAGGATCATGGCCGGGCCTTGACCATTGTTCAGCTTTGACTTTTAAAAGTGTTATTCTTTTGTGGAAAATGGAACCAAGTTGCAGTCCTTCCTGTGTGATTAGATAAGCAGTCTCAGGAAAACATTTCATTTTTATTTCTTTATAAGGGCAGTGTGACACCGTGGACTTTCCCTAATAGATAGCCCCTTTATCCATGTGTCTGGCCACTGGCTAGCCCTGAGGACTTTCCTTCTCACACAGCACCCTGAGGCCAAGGCCTTCCCCCTTTAGGTCTCTATTGTTCTCCCTCCTTACACCCTTATTATCCCTGACACCCTTTAGTTTTATTTGTGAGAGGGCAAAATATAAGCTACAGTGTGAGGAGCTAAGGTAGAAAGGTAGGGGAAGGTTCTTTTCATGGAAAGGGAAGTTACAAGTTGAGGACCTCATGACCTATTGAATTATTTCACCTTGAGTCATGCCCAACTGAGAGACTTTTACAGGTGCTTTCTTTTCATGTTCTAGTCTTCACATAACATGCACTCTCTTGGCCCCTTGATCTCTGCAGAAACAAGGTCCTTTCACCTAGATCCTCCTGGGACTTACTGTGGGTTGTAGGCAGGACTGATGTCATATCTCATTATGATGTATTCAAACCTCAGCATAAAACAGGCTACCCTACCCCCAGTCTTTTGGGAGCAGGGGGATCTGCCAGATGTTGAAGTTGTAAAGGGCTTCCTGAATGGACTGCAGGCTATTTTCCAGGTAAGAGTGCACAGGACTTCAAATCATTGATTAGAAAGTAACTAAACCTAATGCTGGCTAATGAAATGGAAAGCTTGACATCTTTGGCCTTAACTCTAATGAAGGTAATAGACCTTTGATGAGTTGAACTTCCTCCTTGTCCACTTGAATACCTTAACATTGGCTTTCTCATTTTAAGTTGAACAAGACCCCTCTGGGGCGAAGGTTTGTGATTCAGTAGGTGTGAATGGAGAACAGAATCATAAATGGCTCATTTGGAGCAGGTAAGAAAGCTAGCTGATCTTAGAGAACTGGAGAGGGAGACAAGTTGTTTTCTCCTGAAATGTGCCCTTTCCTTTGAATTTTCCCTCAGAACCTAACTTTCTAACTTAGTTTAAAAATATACTGGCTTTCCGCTTGAAGGAGATTGTTTTGAATTAATCTAGACAATATCTTTTAGTTTGCTGATTACTTTCCCTCTCTTATTAGCCTAGTAATGTAAAGAGCACTAGACAAGGAATTAGAAGAACTGTGCTAGAACCGTCCCATGTTAACTTTGC
Organism: Aselliscus stoliczkanus; assembly: GCA_033961575.1. NCBI lineage: Eukaryota > Metazoa > Chordata > Mammalia > Chiroptera > Hipposideridae > Aselliscus > Aselliscus stoliczkanus. The sequence continues at coordinate 52,501,137 of CM066737.1, read as the reverse complement.
GTGTTGTTTTATTTTACTTATCTGGGCTTCAATTTCTTCTATAAAGTGAGGAGAGTGGATTGAATGAACCATAAGGCTCTTTGAGTAGATTTTATGAAAATATTAATTTGTTCCACTGGATTAGGGCAATGCCAGGTTTACTAAATAATGAACAACAATCATTTTAATTACACACATTTATATGAAACTAACAGAATGTGTACAGAGACTATGTGTATTATGAAGAAACTTCAATGATCACCTACTCCAGTGACTCTCAAGCTTCAGTCATTCGTGTCTCATCTTTATGATATTTGTCATATTTATGTATCACCAGCAGTATTATTTAATGTTGTTTTCTATACTGACTTGTTTCTTAAAATCTTAAAAATATCTTAGTCTCACCCTAAGCAATAATATCCATGAAGTCACAGATTTGATGTACTAGATATATCTCTTTCTAATAAGTTTTCATTTATGTAGTACCTAAAACCAACTAATGTGCCTGTAGTCGGGGAATACATATCATACTTTGGAGAACATTGCTCTGGTTTTACATTTAGATATGAAAACTAAAGGTTGGAAAGATTAAATTATTTAGTTTCTTATCACAAAGCAGGTTACCATGGAGGCATGACCAGAGGCTACCTCTTCTGACAATTAGTCAGAAACAGAACTGTGGCTGAATTCCACCTCACCATGCTGCTCTCACAGTTGCCATCAGGAGCTAAATATCCATGTTCTTTAAGAGAGATGGAACTAGACTCCATACCTTTCTTACATCTACTAAATTATAATAATACAACATCCTTGCAACTTTTCATGAGTCATATAATATCTCTGTATTTGAGTACCCTTATTGAAATGATAATTCTAGTTCTGCCTCCTGCTATATGGGGAGAAAGGTAATAGCTACCATTGCCTAAGCACTTCCTAGGCCGTTTTCTGGATTATTTTGTTTCATCCTCACACCATTATAAGGAGATGCGACCAGATGATTTGTCAGGGGCCTCTCTGCTCTGAAATGTTATTCTTCTAACAGGGTGAACCCAAGTTGGCTTATCCAAAGCAGTATGTGTTTTGGATAAGCAGGAACTTATCCAAAGTTCCTTTTGCTTATCCAAAAGGAGCATGAATATTCTAACTTTCATAGAAACCAGATGTTTCAGCTAGTCCCGCTGAGTAAAGTAAAAAATAATAATAATAAAAAGCTTACAAAGTGGAAAAATTGATGGTTTGGGATTTCCCATTAGGCATTTGTGTCCTATATAATGAGTTTCCTCCAGGTAGATTCGTCAGCTGAGTATCCTGATCTCCTAACCTAGGTTGAATTCCATCAGCTCCAGCTATCTATAACTGTTTGTAAGACAGGCATACCTCCTTGTCCTGATGATATCCCAAAGCTGCTTTGAGCACAAGTGAGGTAATGGCTGTGCACAGCTGTGAGAAAGCTAAAGTGCCCCTGAGTTGAGAAACCTTTGCCATAGGGACCTGTTACCTGCTGGAGGAAATATGCTGCTGCTTATCAAAGAAGGTAACCTTGGTAGAAGAATCTCCCAGGTAGCTTATCCTAGCCCTGGGCACTCTCCAATTCTCATTTCTGTCATTTTTTTTGTCCTAGATTTACTATTCTGAAGGTGGACAAGCTGCATCCATCGGGCAATTTAAAGATCGAATTGTAGTGTCCAACGAGCCAGATAACGCATCCATCACTATTCTATATATGCAACCAGCAGATAGTGGCAACTACATCTGTGATGTTAACAACCCCCCTGATTTTAGTGGCTACAACCAAGGCATCCTCACAGTCAGCGTTTTAGGTATGGACAATTTTTTATGCTTTTTCTTGGAGCAATTTAGGACATTGAATGAGCTAGGGCAGCGGGTTATGGTGCCGATGAAGTCCCAGGGGTAAAGATCTTCCCTTCTCCTTCAATTTTCAGGGATCTAAAGACACATCCCCAATGCCAAGAAATCCACATAGCAACACTGAGAAATCACTCATAAAACATGTTGAAATACTTGCCAAAATGAAGGGCTGCTAAGATGACAGATAGCAGTAGATGACCTAACCTCCAGGGATCCCTATCTCTGAGGGATAAAATGAGAACAGATGGGACAATTCACAGTCCCACTAAATGATCACTAGCAACTCTTTCAGAGGAGCCTTCCAGTTAAATCCAGTTCTACCTGGGGTAGATAACTGCTAAATTATTACCTCTCTTAAACCAGCCACAATTCCTACCGTTAAATTATTCTTTTGAATAAAGGCAGGAGGGTCCCTTTCTGAAATGTTAACATTATTTGGATTGTTTTTTTTTTAGATTCCATATATAAGTGAAATCATGGTTTTTGTCTTTCTCTGTCTGACATTCCACTTAACATAATACGCTCTAGGTCCATCCATATTGTTGCAAATGGGAAATTTTCATTCTTTTTTATTGCTGAGTAATTGGAATATATATATATATATATATATATATATATATATATATATATACACAACATCTTCTTTATCCATTTATTTATTTATTTTATTATTATTAGTTACAGATGTACAAAACAATGCAATAGTTATCTTTTTCACCCCTTACAAAGTGACTCCTCCCTCCACTGCCTATCCATTCATTTATTGATGGACTAAAACAAAAACAAACTCACAGAAACAGAGAACAAACAGATAGTTGCCAGAGAGGAGGGGGTAAGGGATAGGTGAAAAAGGTAAAGGGGAATAAGAGGTACAAAATTCTAGTTATAAAATTAATAGGCCACTGGGATGTACTGTATAGCACAGGGAATATAGTCAATAATATTTTAATAACTTGGCATCTTGACAAATCAGTGGTTACTAGACTTAGTGTGATGATCACATCATGAGGTATGTAAATGTTGAATCACTATTTTGTACACCTGAAACTAATATACTATCATATGACAACTGTATTTTATTTAAAAAAATTTAAAATATTAACATTTTTTGGAAAAAAAAGACCACATGTGAAGCCAGAGTTGAGAATTTATTTATATACAAATATTCACTATGTGACATTGGGCAAGTCATATCTGTTCTTCAAATGAATTTGGAGTGGTTCGTTTATTCAATATTTATTGAGTGCCTACTTTGTGCCAGGAGCCATGAGATTTTCAGTGATGAAGGCATAGTTTCTGCTGTTGGCGAGTTCATAGTTTTGGAGATTTCTAGGGCTCCTTTCAACCTCTGTTTAAGAGAACAGTGGCTGGTTTGCTCCTGTCTGTCGGCCTAGTAGGTCCTGTCTGCAGGTCTTTGAGAACACTGAAGGGACGGATGAAAGGGCTGTCAACCCTCACTGACTAACCAATTGAGCTAAGGGATCTCGCATTTCTAAGTATACCAAAATGGATCTGATCTAATCATTGCTCTTCTCAAGCTGTGTACCTCAATCGCAGGAAAGGAGGAACTAGATCAAACCAGTGGCTTGGTAACTGAATAGCTTGGAAAGCAGCAATTGGTAAAAAGGTGCACACCTAGGAGAACTATCTAGAGTTGTCTGAGCTTGCCACTCAGATGATGGCAAAAATGCACCAGCTAGCTATTTACTGTGAGATTTGCTACTGCATCTACCCACCTAGAAAAGAGGGGAATGTAACCAAGAGCTGATTTTTAAGAGCTCAATCATGTTTTTATTTTGCTGAGCCCTGTGCTAGGCATTTGGGGTACAGGAGAAGACAAGATAAGTACACACAAGCCCTTTCCTGGGAGAACTGATATTACAGTTTGGAAGACTAGTCATTTACATGGTCTGATATAGATGCTAGTGCGTCAGGCTGGGAGCCAGACGATCTAGGTTCTAGCTCTTACTTGGCTACTCACTGACCTCAGGCAAGTCAGTCCACCCTGCTCTGTCCATTTTGAGATGGGGCTGTAATTCCTGCTCAGTCTTTACAAGTTTATTATGAGGATCAAATGATACACTGGAGATTCAAAGTTGAAATAATTTGAGGGAGTACTCCTCTAATGGCTTTCTGTTGCTCCCTGGTGCTGGATTGTCGTCCTGACCAGAAACAACCAAAAGAAACCAGACCTCTTTATCTCTGAACTTGGAAATAACCCTGAGATAAAGTTACACAGGAAGGTTAATATTCTTAAATTTAAAGTTCAAAGAATCCTGAATCAACTTCCATAACAAGCTGAGAGTCATTTCCTCACAAATTGTTCTTTCCCATGAGTCTTTTGGTCAGTTGTTCCTGAAATGACTGTGTCATGACTTTTCCTTCAGCATCCAGGACCCAGGCAAGGTAAGTGACAGAAGTGTCTGCGATTTCTTTGTTTGTTTGGGAACTCTCAAAAATTCTATTTTTATTAATTGGGCTACAAACAAAAGGATTCCACAAATTAATGCTTTCTGGAAATTTTGAGACCAATAATTTTCTCTAAAAATTGTAGAGGCTGGTTACAGTTCTCAAATTCCATTGCATGTGAATGCCTGTTCTGCTTAGCCTGAGTGAGGGGTGGGGCATGGTGGGGGCAGGTGGGTTAGGGAGGCCAGTGGTGGCGAGGGGTGGCGATTTCCTTAAAGATTGCTCTTCCAAGCAATAAACTTTTTAGGGACATTTTATTACCCAGTGATGGACATTGATCCCATGTATTCACTCGTTCATGCATAAATTCATTCAACAAACCCTTAACATATGTCCAGTTACTGTGCTAGGCAATGGAGATTGAAAGATTTAAAAGATAGGGTCCAGACCCTCCAAAAGTTCAGAGTTTAGTAAGGGAGGCAGATATATAACAGAAAAACTTACAGTGGAGGGAGGGCAGGAGAGTTCGGAGACACAGGGAAAGGGTTAAAAGAAGAACTGGAGAAGCTTCCTGGAAAATGTGACTTTTGCACTGAATGCTGAAGGATGTGCAAGTGTGTGTAAAGTAGAAAAGGGGCTGAAACGGCAGGACACAATTTAGTTGAAGGAAACCACAATGAGCAAAAGGCCCAGGTGGTTTGGACGACCATTCGTTTGAGAGTCTTCCATTAGGTGTGACAGCAGAGGTTTGGATAATTATTTTGTATATATTTGACATGAGCATCATTTTCCTTCTGCAATTTGGCACATAAAAAGAAAGTAATGAATTTCGTGAAGGTTTGAGAAGCATTTTCATTTATTTTCTGAGGTGAACCTCCTTCTCCCACCCCAGTTCTGTTGAAAGCAATAAAGCTAAATGTTAGATCAATGGCTTTGGCAGTAAACATCTAAGTTCTACTGGGGACTTTAACTGGATAAAGTGTCAATTCAACCCTGACTCAGCAGTTTTGGAAAATATATAGGCTTGGGACCTGATTCAAAATGATTCACTAGGTGTTTTGTTAATAAAAATAAAAGGAAAAAAATGTGTTCAGCAGTAAACAAACAAACCCAATGCCTATTTAGGTTTGATTCTGGGCTCAAGAAAAGGATGCAAAGTGATTCTAGGGTTTTGTCCATCATTAAGCTTAAGTCCTCGTGTCTGATTTTGTGATAAAATACCCCATTTAATTTTATGTTCAAATTTCTCTGTTCTGCTGTCAAGGCTTTAAAATCACCATGTTTTAAAAAGTGCAGTATCTAAATCTAGTGATAGTTGCAAGGGACTTCCTGTTAAATAGCCTTGCTTAGGGTAGACAAATCCAATGAGTTGTTCCCAGCTGAGAAAAATCAGTGGTAAGACTGAGAAGAAAAAGATAAATAGAAAAATACTTAGTTTAATTAAAAGACACCTGTTTAAAATATAGCATTGCTTCAAAGATAGAAGTGTTTCACAGAGGTCCAGCTCTATCCATCTGTTTTCTTACTCATGTGTCCAGTGGGTTAGAATCCAAGACTGGAAGATTCACTTCAGGAGCAAGCTATAAAATGTGGCAGCAGGAATTTGTCCTGCTCATAGCCATCAGCAATTCCACATGCAAGGCTCTATAGACATGGTTTTAGTTACATAAATACATTATATTTGGATTACCCAGAGGTCAGATCATCTCTAGTTCACATTTTGCAGATGGGTCAACTGAAGTTTGGCTCCGTTAGGTTACTTGCCTAAACACATTTAGGGAAAGTTGCAGAGCCAGTGTTCTGTGTTGGTCCAGACCTCTATTCTGAACCGCTGCTCCCAAGAGCTGGGCAGTCCGGAATATTTAAGGTCTAACCAGCCAAATTTAGAGAATCTGTGCCTTTGGAGGATTTTAAATCTAAATTAAGATAAGGAAGGTGAATTGGAAAGTACCGTCCATTCAGATCCTTATCTTGCTATCAGACTAAGGTGAGAAAAAGCTGTGAGCAGTAAGACGCGCTAAGAGATTCAGATTGTTTCCCACAGAACTCCACTGAGGTGTTTTATGAGCAGCTAAGAATCAGTGTGTCCCAACCTGACCTCATTCTCACCCCTTCCTCCTCCTCACTCTTTCCTGGAAAACCTGCTTTTCCTCCTGTTTTCTTTACCTCAGGGCATGATGGCAAGCTCATTACCAAGCTGTTAAAAATCAGAAACCTGGGAGTCATCACTGATCCCAAGCTGTTAAAACTGATCCCACCTTCTTCCTCATGCTCCATATCTAGTTGGTTCCCAAGTCCTGTTGACCTGTTTGTACCTCTTGAATCTGTCTCCTCCTCTCACTTCAGGCAGCTCTGGAGTCAGAGAGACACAGGTAAAACATTAAAATGACTAGTATCCCTCCCCTACTTAAATTCCTTCCATGGTCCTCCTTCTCTCAGTATAAGATACATGAAAAGACAAAGCCCTCGAAGCTATGTCCTCCTCTATCACCACTCCCCCCACAGCACTTCAGACCTGTGTCAGAACTACTTTTGAATTTCTGGTGTGTAGCCCAGTGCCAGGCACACACAAGGCACTCAAGTATTTGCTTGTGGAGTGAAAACTGAATAAAGATTTCAGTGCTCTGTAGCATACTGTGCCCCAAATGGGCTTCCCCTAGCAATGAGTACCACAGCAAATTCAAACCCTCCAACCATTTTGTGGCACGCCCCCAGAAGAATAAAGGCCAAAAAATGACTCATAAAGAAAAATGAAAAAGAAAAATATAGTATTAATATAAAAAAATATGGTATTAATATAACAATTAAAAAAAATAATAGGGTATCTCAAAATATTCAAGGGTTCAATTTTCCTTTAAAACTGTGCTTCAAGAGTATAAACTATGCTCTTAGTTGTTTCATGGTTGCTTACATTTGGGTGTTTTAATAAAGCCATATTTTAAGACACAACATGGAAGTTCATGATTATGAACCTGGGAAGGAGGCTGACTGAAGAAACACTATTAGAATGTTAATGGCCTGGTGACTGGAAGGTCCTTGCACCTGAAGTGCTCTCCTCCCACCTAGTGGTACAAACAGAAAACTGTCAAAATAAGTTTTTCAAGATTTCATGTTCCACAAAATGAAAGTGAAGAAGAGACTGCAATTGTTACAGACTGTCATTCATCCTACAGGGCTTTTACTCTTTGTCATTGCTTTACAGTCAAACCTTCTAAGCCCTTTTGCAGTGTTCAAGGGATACCAGAAACTGGCCATCCTATATCTCTTTCTTGCCGCTCCGTGCTCGGTACACCGTCTCCCGTGTACCACTGGTATAAACTTGAAGGAAGAAACATCGTCCCAGTGAAACAGAGCTTCGGTAAGGATTGCCTTCAGCAGCCCCCTGTCAGGGCCTGGTATGTGAACTGGCAGACAAGATGTATGTGTGGCTGGCTGCTCTTTCTTTCTTTCTTGCTTGCTTGCTTGCTTGCTTGCTTTTTTTTTGAGGGCAGTGTCACTGGCCCTCATATGTGGGACCCGAACCAGGGCCACTGGCTTCCCAAGTCAGTGCTTAACCCCCGCGCCACTCGGCCAGCCCTATTGCTTCCTTCCTTCCTTCCTTCCTTTATTTATTTATTTATTTATTTATTTATTTATTTATTTATTTATTTATTTTGAGGGCAGTGTCACTGGCCCTCATATATGGGACCTGAACCGGGGCCACTGAGGCTGCTCTTCTTTAGAACTCAGTCTTTTTAGTTTTCTGGGAGGGAGTTGTAAAGATAATGTCTACCTCCTAATAAGATGATTGCAGTATGGTCTTATCCCCACCTTTTAGAACTCAAGCCTGCTTTTGGCTCAGAGGTGGTGGGTATGGAGAGAATGGTGTGGTCCTAGATGGTCTACTTTTGGAATAGTTGTGAGGGGCCTGGTTGGACCCTGGACATCTCAAGAAGGGGAGGCCGACATGAGGAAGTGGGTGGACCTTGAATGATCTGCTACACTGACATGAAATGTACCCATATAAGAGAGTTCAGAAGTCTATTTCCTGGTTTTGACAGACCCAGCCACTGGGATTTTGGTTATTGGAAATCTGACCGATTTCGAACAAGGTTATTACCAGTGCACTGCGATCAACGTCCTTGGCAATAATACCTGTGAAATCGATCTAACTGCTTCACGTGAGTTGATCATACAACCTTAACAGTTCTCCTTCAGTCAAGTATCCTGGGCCTGCTGACCAAGTAAATTAATTAAGATCCCTGGTTAGTCCTTCCTGCCTCTCTGAATATTTGGTGCTTGGTTGATGTAATGAATTACCATCCTAATATCTAATGCTTACATAATACTTACTTACATGGTGCCACACACTGCCCAAATTGTTTACAAAAGTTAATTTGTTTAACCTCACAACATCTCTAGAGAGTAGTTGTTACTATTTAATAAATAAAACGACAGCTTCATTGGTAGGACTAGGCTGAATTGTCTTTGTTATGCTGTTGGTCAATCCAGGTGAAACTGTAGCAATCTATGTCACCCATGGAGCTCACAAACTCTCCAGTTCTTAATCAATTTGTTAAGATCTGCCTCAAATAATAATAGTAATAAGAACATTCTCACCTATGGTCACAGAGGCTAATATTTGTGGAGCACAAATTATGCACCGGACAACTCAGCTGGGTGGTGCAAGCATCACCTCACTCAATTCTCTGACCATCCTGACTAGGAGGCAGACTATATTGTTAGCCTCATTTTACTGAAAAGGAAACTGAAGTTCAGGGAGGTAAGTGACTTGCCCAAGGTCATCCAGTTAGTAATTGGCAGTGCCGGGATGCCTCTAAACCTCAGTCTTCCAGTTCAGAGGTGTTCAGTTACTAAGCACAGACTTGAGGTCCTGGCCGGTCAGGAGTAAGCTTTCACAAGGGATTCCCTGCCACACGTCTCACAAATCACTCAATGACACTTAGGATCATGCCCTCTATTCATTTTTTCTAACTTACTTTGAATCTGTGGTTTTACGTATACCATATCTAGAGTGGCTAATTCCATTGGATCAATGCTTTCCTGAAAAGCTTTCTTCCTTGTGTTTGTCCTGAATCAAAGATTTCCAACTCCAGGTTGCTCCTTCGTTTTCATGTCATTTTCAGCTCTTTTCCATTCAATGTGAAGAAACCTCATTTTTTTTTGAGGGCAGTGTCACTGGCCCTCATATGTGGGACCCGAACCGCTGCTGCTGGGTTCCCAAGCCAGCGCCCAACCACTGCGCCACTCGGCCGGCCCAGAACCTCATTTTTTAAATCTCCTTTCCTGTGGTCCCATTGTACCCCCAATCCCTTCATCATTTATGTTGTTTTTATCTAGATCTTCCCCAAACTCTTTTTGCCTTTCCAGACATACAGTCATAATGCAGATGTAGACACACCTAGGATTTGTACTTGACCCTTACTTCCTCTTTCCAATGGTATTGGTTTTGGCTCACTCCCTTCCTCTTTCCCTCCCTCCTTGCCTTCCTCAAATATTCACTGAATATCTACTATATGCCAGGGACTGTCCTAGATGATGGATACACAGAGATTAATAAGATAAATGTCTTACAGTCAAGGAGCTCACAGTTTAGCTACAGGGACAAACAAACACTAAAATTTGTTAAATGCTATAATGGAGGTCTGCACAGGGTAGTCTGTGGGACACCAAAGAAGAAAATTAATTATGCTTATGGAACCAGGGCCAGCTTTACCAATGAGGTGCTATTTGAGATAAATATTGAAGCAAATTGCAAAGCCTGTTTCTTTATATATAACATAGGGATGGAGGTGAAAGGGGTTAAAGGGTGATAGTAGAGCAGCAGAATTAGAAAGGCAACCAGTCCATGTTGGGGGAACAGGATGGAAGATTCCAGAAAGGATGTCTCCGGGGAGAAGGGGGATAAGAGACTGATAGATTATTTGATGTATTTGAATCTATTAAGAGGAGTTTAAGAGTTTTGCTGGAAATTTTGGGGATTAGTGATAATACATTAAAAAAAAAAAGCAAATCCCCAAAATAGGTAATTATTATCCTCAGGAAACATTTTAAATGTTGTACAAGAACAGATCATAATATATACATGTTCTGCAGCTGTGAACAATATTTACATAGTCACAATACTGCAAACTTGAATTTAACTACAACTTGTGCTGTAACTATTTTAGGGGAATGTGGTGGGCTATGAGGAGAATGGCGTAAGAAAGTTAAATCTTCAACTTCTAGAGTAGGAAGTCAATAGAAAAATGACAAAAATTGGAAAAGCCAGGACATATTAGAACAAGTGTAAAGAAACAAGGGGGCAAATTCCAGAAGATGAAAATTTGGTTACCTGTAGTGAATGGGACTCAGGAATAGGGGACCACCATTTATGTTTTAGAAGCCCTACTAGAAGTGTTGGACTTTCTAAATTATGCACATGCGTTCCTTTAATCATAAAAATGTTAAAAAGAATAATAGGCCAATTCAATTAGCCTTTTGTCTCAAAATATAAGATGTCCATTCTTATTTGTGAGGAGGTGGATGGGAGTGGACCTGCCTGGAACCCAGACATGAGCTCTTGGGGACAATACCTCAGTGCTTTAAGGTCTGATGCTCAGCTGGATCATCTCACATTTATTAAGTTTCTCCATAGACTGATCTAATGAACCAGATGCCTATTTATGGAAATAGGCATATCCATTTCCAGTGGCTAGAATGCATGAGGCTCCGTGGTGAGCATGGAATTTGTGGGAGTAAAGGTTTTTAGGGACCTACTTCACCTATGCTGAGGGAAAGCCTGATGAAATATTCTTGCCTGTAACAGGTCAATTCTCTGGTCAGCAGATTGCAGCTCCAGGGTGTCTCTCTCACTGATGAACCAAATGCGCACTCAAGACTCATTTCTCTAAACCCTATTTTAAAGAGACCTCACCTCCCGCAAGTTGGCATGATTTTTACCTTATGTGTATGAATGTGAATGGGTAAGCTACATAGTTGAGCCAGGCATCTTTCTTCCCCCACTATGAGTTCAACTGGCAGAGTTCAAGCGTTTCCCATGTTCCCAGCCTATGCAAGTATTTTGCCTCCATATGAATGCCCCCAGTAGTCCCCACAGGTCAGATGTATGAGGTAGACAGTATGTTCCACTTTACTAACTAGCTGCTTGTATCTTCCAGATCCAGAAGTTGGAATCATTGTTGGAGCATTGGTGGGAACCCTAGCAGGAGCTGCCATTATCATCTCTGTGGTGTGCTTCGCAAGAACCAAGGGAAAGGGGAAAGGAAAGAAGAGAAATTCTAAATCTACCACAGAACTTGAGTAAGAACTTATTTTGTTGTCTTTTCTTGAATACGAACATTTCTCAGGCACAGCTCTTCCTAAAGACTTCTTTTAGGATAAGGTACCAGGAATATCTTTCTGCTCAACCTCACTGCTTTTATAAAAGAATGATGATGGCTACTGTTTACTGAGCACTGCATGCCAGACTGTTCTAAGCACTTGACATCAACTAGTTTTACCACAACAACAACACTTTTAGGCCTAAGAACATGTTTTTATCATATTAATGTACGTCTTTTTCTACCAACATAGTCATAAAATATGATTTTAATGCTTCTTTTTATGGAACAAGAGGCCCATGAAGGCAAAAGTGTGTAGGGCCCACAGAAGCCAGAATGAGACTATGTTGGTTTTTCTACCAACATAGTCATAAAATATAATTTTAATGCTTTTTTTAATGGAACAAGAGGCCCATGAAGGCAAAAGTGTGTAGGGCCCACAGAAGTCAGAACGAGACCCTGCCTACAGTCCATGCTCTTGACCACTCTGCTATTTCTTCTAGAAGGTATATTGCACTTGTTCATTTGTTCATCCCCCAATTTCTATGCTTCCACAATGATGTATTGGGTACCAGCCAGGTGCCAAGTATTGTACTAGATGAAGTGAGAGCTAGAGATGCATCCGAGCCATGGATTTGGCCCTTAAAGACCTTATTAGATCTTTAGGTCCTTTCGTCCTGATACCAGTTTTCCCAGATTTTAAACACTGGGTTTTCTCTCTTGAACTCTCATAATACTGTTGAGACATAATCTTTTTGCACCCAAAATGGAGACACGTGGTCTGCCAGTGAGGCAGGATATTAGAAATCACAGAGGTCCTGAGCAGATTGGGACCCGGTCACTGAAGCTACAGAGCCTATAGCTCCCCACGAAATGTCAAACCTTAACTTGGTCTTCCCTGGGTCTTCTTCCTGCAGACCAATGACAAAGGTTAACCAAGATATAGAGTTTCAGACAATGCCATCTGAAGACGTTACCCAACTAGAAGCAACTCTGCCAACATCCTTCCATGGGACTGACCTTGACACTGTCATGGGGCCAGATCATGAGCCTACTGCCAAGCCTGAGCCTACCCCAGGATCTGAACCTGTCCTGGTGCCTGACCTTGAGATTCAGCTGGAGCCAGAAGCTGAACAGAAGCCACAGATGGACCCGGAGCCAGAGCCGGAGCCGGAACGGGATCCTGAGATTGTAGTTGAGCCCTTGTGTGATAAGGAAAAACAAGAGAAAAAGCCGTAGGCTGGTAGCCTAAATGCAGTGTTCATAACTTAGAAACCCATTACTGGTGTTTAGAATTGAGCTGACCTACCGATCTCCCATCACCTTGCTCCATTCCCACCAATCCTCTTCTAACAAGGTGCTCCTACCATCAACCCAAAATAAACAGGTCAAGATGGCTACTAAATAAATGCAAGGTGTCCTGCATTACCAGTATAGAGTACTTACAATTTTACTAATGCGTAAACATAACTAATGATAAGGCAAGTGATTTCTAACTCACTTTAAAGTGTTTTTGCAACAACACCTCTGTAGTATTTCAGAAAACCTTATTTCTCTCTTTTTAGCTACTCTTTGTTACTTTCCACATGCACTCGTGACAAGCTGACATTGAATGAAAACAATATTATTTCTTGGATTAGTTCAGGGCTTCACATTTTCACACTGACCACTAAGAAAAGAATTTACTAGCATCATCTCATAGATTGGGGAAAGTCCTAAAACATTCCAGAGGAGATTGCTAGGTAAAGTGTACATATTGATTGGTACATAGCATTTAAATCTATGTCTTAAAATCAATGCTTCATTTATCATATTAGATTTCCCAAGGAACCACCCTGTTATTCAATACCTGAGCATAGCAAATTTTTAAAGTAACCCTTTCAAATGCAAAATAATATACAAGCAAACAATTCCAAACACAATTTTTCTTTAGTGAATACAAAATGTTGATGTCATAAGTGACGTACAATTTAGCTTTGAATGAGCTGTTGTGCTATCACTGTGTCTCATGCTATCTTTTATACTTTGGAAGGGCCAGACTAGGAAGCTGTTCTAAATGAACACTTAAGATCAATTTTAGATAATCTGAACTAATGATTTAATCTGTTTTACCTTTGGGGTATTCAACATTAATAAAGAGGTATCATTCCTGTATAAATGTTAAATATTAAATAAAATGCATTGATATCACCACTTCTTCAATTGTTAAAAAGCTCTTCCATTGATCATATTTTCACCCACATCCCACCTTGAAGAAATTTACAGGTAGATGTTTTCATTTGTATAATCAATCAGATTTTAAATCTTACTTCCAGGTTCAATGAATCATATGCAATAAAATGTTATTTTAATGATCCTAAGGTAAATCTTGTATAAAAAATTTTATTGACATTTATGTACAATAAACTGCACCTATTGCAAGCATACAAGTTGATGAGCTTTGAAAGATATATACACCCATGAAACCACAACAAAAATCTAGAGCATTTCCAGAATCTCCAAATGTTTCCTATGCCCCTTTGTGCAATCCTAACAATACCCTGGACCTAGTAAGCCACTGATTTGTTTTCTATCATTTAGAGATTAGCTTTTTCTTTTCTTGACTTTCATATAAATGGGATCATACAGTACATACTTTTTGTGTCTGACTTCCTTCTAAGGTGAATCTTTTTTTATTGGGGAATTGAGGGAGGGAACAGCATTGGGGAATCAGGGAAGGGGAACAGACAAGTTGCTGTCCTTTTGTTCTTCTGTCTAGTTATGTAGGACGTGGCTTCACTGGCCCATGTTGGTATCGTCATTGAGTTCTTCCCGGGTGAGGCAGTCACTTGCCGGCCATTGGATGGCCACTCACAGCAGTTCACCGCAGCCCACTGTAGCCCCACTGCAGCCTACACTGTCGCTGGCCACTCATGGCAGCCCAGCTCCAGGTTGAGCTATTGTTCACCATCTTAGCTGTAGAGGGCATAGTGTCACTGGCCTTCATGTGGGATCCGAACCAGAGCCCTGCTGCTCAGAGTTGGTGCTCCCAAGCCAACTCCTAACCAACAAGCCACCTGGCCGGCCCCAGGTGAATCCTTTTTAAATGAAGTAATGAACCTCTGATTTGTCACATCCAGATTTTCACGTAGAGGCTTTTCTTAAACTGTGAAGCCCTTTCTATATAGATCTTACCTATACACTAATTGAGGTAGTCTTCAAAGGTTTTAGGGTAGATTGACATTGAAATTCACATTACACTTGTCCAGAGACATGAAGAGAGAGCAAGCCTTTATTTATGTATTTTTTCTGATGTGTTAATTTTAGCTAATTGCATGGAATCCTTTTTATTTTTTTAAGATTTTATTGGGAAATTGGGGGAGGGAAACAGAGTTGGGGAATGGGGAAGGGGAACAGAAAAGTTGCTGTCCTTTTGTTCTTCAGTCTAGTTGTGGAGGATGTCGCTTAACTGGCCCATGTTGGTATTATCATTGCGCTCTTCCCGGGTGAGGCATTCGCTCGCTGGCCTCTGGACGGCCACTCACGGCGGCTCACGGCAGCTCATGAAAGCGCATACCCACTGCCGGCCAGCCCCACTGCAGCCTAGGCCCGGCAACTCATGGCAGCACAGTTCCAGGTCAAGCTGTTGTTCACCATCTTAGCTGTAGAGGGCGCAGCATCACTGGCCCACATGTGGGATCCAAACCAGGGCCCTGCTGCTTAGAGCTGGCGTCCCAAGCCACCTCTTAACCAATGCGCCACTCGGCTGGCCCACATGGTTTCTTGAAGTATAAGTCCAGTCAGACTAAATGTATTATGATATATGGTATCTGATGGATAAAGGAAGCAAAATGACAGTCTTCGGAATGACCTAATATTTAGAGATTAAAAAGTAGACATCAGCAGTATAAAAATCTCAATTACCAGACAACAAAGTAGCTAGAATTCACTTTTCCCTTCCACTTTTATGACAGAGGCAAATCACAAGAAAAGAGACTGATATGTAATAGTCAACAACTACACCCCAAAATTTCTGAACAGGATGGGAGACTTCTCTTGGCAGTGTTACAGATCTCTGTCTTGATGAGTGTTGTTCTGTTCAAAATACTGAATAGATGGATCAGTGGTTTTTAACCATTTTTTAGATCATGGATCACCTTGAGAAAATGCTGAACACTCTGAATCCCTCTCCCTAGAGAAATTCTTACACACAAAAAGTGTCATGTAGTCTTAGAACACTTACAGGTACTCTGTATCCAAGATTGAGAGCTAGTGACTTGGATAAAAACATGGAAGGCACACGATAAATCTGTGGATGTCCTGCTCCTGGCGGGCAGGAGCATGGCTACTATGCTGTAAGTCAGAATCATGACTCAAAATTGTCTCGATAGCCTGGAAGCTGAGCTGCAGTCAACAGAATGAATTCGACAAGGAGAGGTCTTCATTTAAAAATAGTGAGTATATGGGGCTGGCCAAGTGGCGCGGTGGTTAAGAGCTGGTTTGGGACACCAGTGTCCCTGGTTCAGATCCCACATATGGGACGAGTGACACTGTCCTCAAAAAAAAAATAATGAGTATGTTTCCCATGCAGAAAGCCTTGCTGGGCAAAGTGGGAAAGTAGGTGAGGTTAATTTGCAGTGGATCTCTCCTTTCAGTGCCCTTCCTGGCTTTCTGGCATCCTATTTTCCAAACACCCAGGATTCTTATGCACCTAGTAGCTCAGTGACCCACTCAGGTCTGCATTTCTCAGGCAGGGTTCGTTGCTCAGGGCCCTTGCCACCCTTTCAAAAGGTAGCTAGCTGTTCTGTGACCTGTTCTTGTCCAATGAATATGATCTTCCATCATCCAATGATGTCATTCAGGTTGATAAGGAGTTAGCCCTTATAGGAGTGTTTACCTTTAAACAGAGGACCTGGAAGAGAGAGAATTCCTTAATCTAAAGAGTCTAAACGATAGAATTTCAACGACCGGAACAATCCAGAGGGGAGTGTTTTCTGCTTTGATTAAACTTCAACAAAATTATCTCAGCATAATTCTCGTTCAGAGAGGGTAATACCTCTTTTATTTTGCCACAGATAGTTAAAATTTAAGTGGCTAGTCCCAACCAAATCCTAAACCAGCTTTGGCCTTCTTTTTTTTTTTTTTTTTTTAAAGATTTTATTGGGGAATTGGGGGAGGGGAACAGCGTTGGGGAATCGGGGAAGGGGAACAGACAAGTTGCTGTCTTTTTTTTTGTTCTTCAGTCTAGTTGAGGAGGACGTTTTCACTGGTCCATGTTGGTATTGTCATTGCGCTCTTTCTGGATGAGGCTGATCGGTCGCCGGCCTCTAGATGATCGCTCACTGCAGCTATTGGCAGCTCACGCTGGCTGCCAGCCGCTCACGCTGGCTGCCTGCCACTCACTGTAGCCTATGGCAGCCCACTGCAGCAGGGGCTGCAGCCTACACTGTTGCCGGGGTTCGCAGCCCAGCTTCAGGTGGAGCTGTTGTTAGCTGTAGAGGGCAGTGTCACTGGCCCTCATATGTGGGATCCGAACCGGGGCCGCTGGCATCCCAAACCAGCTCTTAACCAATGCGCCACTCGGCCGGCCCTGGCCTTCTTAATCATTCATTTCTCACACCCAAAAATATTTCCAGGAACTTCTCTCCTCTCTCTGTTTTTGCATTTAGCAACTAGGCTATGCGAAAGTCAACAGAACAGCTTTTTGGCTGTAGGTCCTTATTCTCCCTGTATTCATCTGTTTATTCAGTTACCTACTGCACATTTACCAGGTACTGTGGCTGGTGACACAATGGTGAGCAGAATCAGCTTTGCTAACTATGACAAGTTCTTGCATGTTATCAACAGTAGTGTGTTGCCTGCAGGGGAGGAAGGCTGGAATTTGTAATGCACTGGGGAGGGCCTCCAAATTATAGTGATCTATGAAGAAAAGGGACAAAACCATAGCAATTCTTGACCAATAGTTAAGAAACCACATATATTGATATCTCCTATGTCCTTGAGAGTACCAGGTGATCTTTTCCCCAATACTGTATGCTGAGAAGTTAATATTTGCAGCTCTTACACTGGCCTGTGTGTAACTCAAGTTTGATGAACTTTCAGAAAAAAGAGCTAGCAGAGCTGGAAGGGAACTTTGAAATCAATGGTATTCAACCTTTTCCAATCCCAGCACATGTGAGGGTGGTAACACACACAGTGGTTCACTACTGATAATGACGGGGTGGAGGCAAGAGATGATGCAGAATTACATTCTTGGTGGGGAAGACAGAAAGGGTAAATGTAATTTGAAAAAGCTGGGTCATTCCTATACATCCACAGCCAATCCCGAGGAGAATACCTGAGTGAAGAGAGGTCAAATAATCTGCCTGAGTTTATACAAAGTCAAGGCTAGACTCCAAGTTCTTTGGTTCCTAGTGTAATGCTCTTTCAACTGCACCAAACTATTAATTTCGAAGAAAGAAACCCAAGTTTTAGTAATAAAAGGTTGTTTTATGACATCTATGTGGTGGGAAACAGGTTTCAAAACAGATTCAACCAATCAATAAAGAATAATACCACTTGTTTTTGCAGTTTTGGTTTAAAAACAAAACAAAAATAATTCAGAGATGCTAATGAAATTTCCAGGGAACGGAAAACACTCACCATGAATGTAAAGAAAAGCACAGGGGTTGGGGCGTATCCCAAATAAGAGGTTATTATCAAAATGTGACAGTACCTTCCAATTGGTCCAGTTTTTGAGTAGAGGCACACAGAAAATGGATCAGGGTCCAGGAAGGCTAGGTTTTAGTGTTGGTTGTTTCTCTAGGACTGGGCATTTTCTCATCTGTAAAATGGAGATGATTTATCCCTTATTAGAAGGCTACAGTGTGTTAGAACTATTACTGTTGTAGAACTCTCGTCTCCTGACAGTTGATTCAGTATTTTTTTTAAAGATTTTATTGGGGAATTGGGGGAGGGGAACAGCGTTGGGGAATTGGGGAAGGGGAACAGACAAGTTGCTGTCTTTTTGTTCTTCAGTCTAGTTGCCGAGGACATTGCTTCACTGGCCCATGTTGGTATCGTCATTGCGCTCTTCCCAGATGAGGCTGATCAGTTGCCAGCCTCTGGATGGTCACTCACCGTGGCTATTGACAGCTCACACTGGCTGCCGGCCATTCACTGTAGCCTATGGTAGCCCACTGCAGCAGGGACTGCAGCTATGCCGTCCCCGGGAACTCATAGCAGCCCAGCTCCAAGTGGAGCTGTTGTTCACCATCTTAGCTGTAGAGGGCAGTGTCAGAGGCCCTCATATATGGGATCCGAACCGGGGCCACTGGTGTCCCAAGCCAGCTTTAAACCAATGCCATTTGGCCGGCCCTTCCTTTTACTCTTGACCAGGGATTCTTAACCTTCTGGGGAGTCACAGATCTTTTTGAGATTCTGACGAAAGTTACAGAACCCTCTTCCCAGGAAAATACACATACAAATTTATACATTCAATATTAGGTAGTCAATAGAACTATGAGGCTGGAGCCATAAACCCCGAAATGAACAGCTCCCACACTGTATCATATTTGCTGACAGACTGATTTTGGGGGTTGATAATGTAACAGGATATGGAAAAAGCAGCAGATACAGCCATGTAATGAATTCACCATAGTTGATATATAAGTAAATCAATACACTGGGGTCATAGTTAAATTAATTCAAAGATTATAAAGTAAAAGGCAGATTTACCTTGAATCTCACAGAACCTCACTGAAATTGTGGATTCCTTTTGATACTTAAGAACGTAAATTTTTTCCACTGTTTTCATTTACCTATTTCTTCCATCTTATATTCTCAGTTAAGCTTTACAATTAAAATTGTGACCTTTCTTAAGTGTATTTTGGAAGTAATTTTAAAACCTACTGACCTTGAATCAGCTTCATTTGTCAGCTTTCCTCTAAGGAACAGGTAACAATCTGATCAATATCTGAGGCTAATAGCCTTTGTTTATACAAATCAGTGCTTTAAATATTGTTAATAAGCCACTTCATTTAAAATGCCAAGAGCCTATAAATCACCTGAGGCTTGCTTCCATCAGTATTGCTTATTAAAGAACTAGGATGAGTTTTCTTTTCTACCTACCACAAAGCTTATTACTTCAGACAATGAACTCAATATTTATGAAGTGTAAATGCCTTCAGTCCTAACAGGCCCTATTAGATACAACTTCAATCTCACTAAAAAATATTGGAAAGAAATTATTTCCCTTATCAATTCTATCCCTAGTATTCAATAAACAAAGTTCAGTTCCATTAAGAAGATGCTTACTTGGTTAATATTTGTAAAGATCAGCACTCAAAATATTTATGTAAAATGGGTTTGCATAACAACACAGTTTGTGTTCACAAAACTCATTTTAGCTACTGGTCATTAAGTCTCTGACCCCAAATTAATGTAAGTTTGTGGACTCACTTATTTTAAGCAATATTTGCAGCACAAAATTCAAATGAAAAAAATAACGTTAAGAGTCACTTGGACGTCATTAGATTTTATGACTAGTAATCATTTAAGATAGCTCCAGAAACTGAGTTCAAGTTTACATTTATTAATTTCCTTTTGCTCCACATTTAATTAGCAATTCAGAAGATTACATTTTTAAAGACTTTAGCTACAGTTCAAGCTTCACTAATTTTATTGACTCTGAAGCTACCAAAAACTGAGAAATGTCTTTATGAAGGGAAGGGACTTTAAGGCTTAAGTGGGTGTTTAACTGATTTGAAAAAAAAAAAAATTAAAAATTGGGAGATTCTCTCAACATTTTATTTTTTCAGTTTTTGAAATGCAAATCAAAACATTTTTGTTACATAACATGTTAACAAGCTTGATATTCTTTTGAAAACAGAATGACTTAATACAGGTACTTAAAAACTTCCCTTTTAAAAACAAAACATTTTATGGAGGAAAATAGCTTATTAATACGATACATGGGTACACGGGCTATCATTTTTTTATTTTAGTGTTTATGAATGACAAATTTGGATAGCAGGTCCTCCAACCAAAAACTGGTCCTCTCAAATATATAAGTATTCCTCCTGCAACAAAAATAAATTAAATGTACTATTGCAAAAAACAGAAATATTTGGTATAGGCCTCTGAGTGAGCTTGAAAAACAAGTTGTATTTCAACTGTACAGAAGGAACATTCTAGAATCCACCTAAAAACATTTGGCAGAACAACTGGCCTGATGTTATTGGAGTTATTCTGCCTCGGAGTGGACAGAGGTTGCATGGGAGAGTACTGCAGACTCACAACAGCCACAAAACACTCTAACCAAAATTTAATAGAGAATAACATACAATAGTAAAACAATCTCAACAGTTATTCAGTGTCTGGAAAACAGGTTGTACGCTTAGAACAAATACCTCAGCAGGAACAATATTCGAAATATGTATAAGACTTTGAACGTGAAAAAAACATCATTATTCATAGATGATGTCTTGTGCACAAGTACATTAGCTTCCAGGACACTGGGGACAACCACAAAACATACAAAGTAAGAATAATGCCAAGCTGCTTAACCTTCCACCATTTTCTTGAGTGTTAAACCCAGACCACCTTTAGCCACTTGAAGGGGTGTCTTTTCTTCTTTATTCTCAATGTAAATACTTGCTCCATGAGATACCAGCAGTTTTGCTTCTTCCACTCTCTCCTCGTCACAGGCTAAGTGTCTGCAATTGAGGACCACAAAGACTGATAAATCAATAATTCTCTGTAATGGCTAGGATTTTCTGATAGGTACCCTAAAGTGCATATTATCAGGTAGTGTAATATTGGGAAGTTATTTAATTAGGAAAGGAAAATCAAATTTCATGGGGAAGAGTGTGTTTTTAAGTTAAAATTCAGTGAAATAGCCTTAGGATATCAGGTCATAAATCGTAATTCTGATCCTACTGCAACAGAAGGAGGGATCTAAATGCCAGCTTAAGAAACAAGTTATTTTACTGAGATTAGAAGTAATTTGCACCAAACACGTGGAATCATTCAGGGTTAGAATTTAGAAAAAAAAAATTCATAATCTGCTAATAGGAATTTGTGTGGTTTATATTTTGGAAAAGCAGTTTAAAGGAATTTAACTCAGGGCTGGCCAAGTGGCTCAGTTGGTTAAGAGCGTGAGCTCTGACCAACAGCACCGCCAGTTCGATTCCCACATGGATCAGTGACGCTGCCCGAGCTGAGCTGCCTCTGAGCTGCCAACAGGTGGCAGGATGGCTCAGCTGGTGAGAGCACATGCTCCTAACAGCAAGATTGCCTGTTCAATGGTGGCTACACCCACCTGCAAATAGGACTGAACATGGCACCTTGAGCTGAGCGGCTGCAAGCTGCTGACGGGCAGCCAGATGGCGACTGGATTTGGAGCTGAGCTAGAGCTGAGCTAGCTGCGCCCTCCACAACTAAGAATGAGGGACAACAACTTGGCTGTTCCCCTTCCCCAACTGCCCAGTAAAATCCTTAAAAAAAAAAAGTTTAACTCATCTGATCCCTAGATCCACCTTATAAGTTAGCAAGGTATTATTATCATCATTTTACAGTAGAACTTGTGACAGAGGTTAAAGCCCTTGCCTATGATGATATGGCTGAGCAGTAACTGAGGGAGGGAACCTTGTTAGGTACTTATAGTTTGCCAGCGAGGCTATTAGACACTTTACGTGTTATTTTATTTCAACCTCATGACAATCTACTGAGAAAGGAATTATTATCCTTATATTACAGATGAGGAAATTAAGACTCAGGAAGGTTAAGTAATTTTTCCAAGTTACTTAATGTAAGTATTTAATATAGTTGGTAAGTGGCTGACTACGTAAATCCTAGGCGCCTCCCAGAGCCCTGTACTGCCTGATTTCTACATATCTCTGGGCCACCCTGAGTTTCTTGCTATGGAGAAGAGAGCAAGAATATGCAAGTCTTTCTAACCGGAGTCATTCAGAACTAGAGAAAATATTTTTAAATCTAAGAGTTAAGAAAACAATGTTTTCAAAAAGTCCGTTTAAAGTCAAATTAGAAAAGGCTGGGATCTCACTTCAGACTAAAATGAAAACTCAGAATTTCTGGTTCAAAAAAAATCACCATTCAAAAAAGAAGAAAAATGGCTAAATACTGTAGAAAAAAATACCAAGGTAGAGGATGGCTTTAGGCCATACACGTAAAAGAATTCTAAATGAATTCGAGTTAAAAGAAAAACAGTAACAATAATTCTCAACTAAAACCCATGCTACAATAAAATACAGGTGAATATTTAACTAATTTCAGGGTGAGGAAAGACTTTCTAGTCATGAGGGAAGATTAATAGGTTTGACTACACAGAAGTTGAAAACTTATTTTAAAAAGTCATGATGGGGCTGGCCGAATGGCTCAGTTCATTAAGAGCTCGCTCAAGAGTGCGAGCTGAGCTCTGAGCAACGGTGGTTCGATGCCAGCCCAAGCTGAGTTGCCGTTGAGCTGCCAACAGGTGGCAGGAAGGCTCAGCTAAAAAAAAATAAAAAATATAATAAAAATAAATAAATAAATAAAATGTATTTATGGGCTGGCCGAGTGGCACAGTGGTTAAGCGCTGGCTTGGGAACCCAGCGGCCCTGGTTCGGGTCCCACATATGAGGGCCAGTGACACTGCCCTCAAAAAAGAAAAAAAAATCATGAACAACATGAAAACAGAAACGGGGGAAATATTTTCAACTAACATGGTAGATGGTTAATATTTTTACTATGTCAAGTCAAGGGTACTTAAACAATCAGTAAAAACAAATTAACTCCCCAAAAGGAAATAGAAAGGGACACAATTTAGAAAAAGAAATGTAATTAGTCATAGGCATTAAAAGATGTTTAACTTCACTGATAATAAAAAATGTAAATTAAAACTATAAAACATTTTTATAGAACAAAAGGATATTTTCAGTGTTGGTGAGAAGGTAACAGGCATTATCAAACTGCTGTTGGGAGGGTACAATGATATAACTCCTCTGGAAGTAATCTGGCAATATATGGCAATAGTCATAAAATGTGTGTATTTGTTGACCCAGCAATTCTACTTCTGAGTCTAAACTAAGGTAATAATCAGCAATATAGCCAAAAGTTTTTGTACAAAGTTGGTCAGTGTAGCATTATTTATAATAGTATTTTTTAAATATAGTAATATAGAAATGATTAAATTATGGAACACCTATAAAGTTGGAATTGTACACAGACATTCAAAAATATTTTAAAACTAAATATTTTAAAAATATTTAATAACATTGGAAAATGCTCACGATATGCTACAAAGTGAAAAGAACAAGATATAAAACTACATGCACTTTAGGATCCAATTCTTACAAAATAATGTAAAATATGCATACAAAAGACTGGTAGGAAATACATAAAAATGTCAGTGAGGGCCGGCCGAGTGGCGCAGTGGTTAAGCAAGCCAGCGGCCCCAGTTCGGTCCCACATACGAGGGCCAGTGACACTGCCCTCAAAAAACAAAAATGTTGTCAGTGGTTATTTCTGGGTGGCAAGATGATAGGCATCTTTAATTTTTATCTTTATACTTTTGTGTACTTTCAAATGTGTGTGCCACAAACTTGTATTACCTTTATAAACAGAATAATAAAAGAAACCGTGTGTAAGAATTAGTGCAAGAGGGCCAATGTCAGGTAGAATACAAATGACTGCTACTTGTCACTTACAGAGGAGTGTTACCCTCAGTGTCTTGGATGTTTGTGGATGCTTTGTAGCACAGAAGGATATGAATCATCTTCACGTTACCCTTGGCTGCCGCCCGGTGCATTGCTGTAGCCTCATAATGGTCCTTAGCGTCTGGATTTGCCCCGCCTTCCAGTAACATGACAGTGATCTGCAAAGTCAGAGAAGAAAACAATGCAGAGATCTATTTGCGTTTGTGTCCAGGTTTAGAACTCAAAAGAAGTCCTAGGAATAAAACCCTACCTCGTGCCTGTTTTTGGAAGCTGCATAATGTAGGGGAGTACAGCCATTTTGATTGACAGCATTCACTTGAGCACCTCTTCCCAGAAGGGCTTTTACAATCTCATCCCGGCCAGCAGAAGCGGCAATATGAAGAGGAGACCAACCTGCCTGTAAAAGAGGTGGGCAGTACAAAAACCAGGGGGAAAAGGCACAGGGGTTAATGCTAACATTTAGATTTAGGCAGGGTTTACAAAGAGCAGTGTGTGAATGATTAAAAAAAAATAACATTCTTCCCCCACCATCATTAAGCACTGCAGAAAATTTGGAAAGCAGATGTATACAAAAGAAAAGAAAAACCACCCATAATCCCATAACACAGAGACAATGATACATAAGTCTAATTCTAATGTGTTTTCAAACTGGGATCATAGGACATAAAGCTCTCTGAGTTGCATTTTCTACAATTTCCACTAACCATTTTGATGTCAATTTTTCTGCCATTCGTTGGAATCACAATTTTATTGGTTGCATGCTATTTCATCATATGTATATACCTACTGTGTCCACCAGTTCCTACATTAAATTGTTTTTATTTCTTTGCTATTATACATATTACTTCAGTGAGCTTCCTTGAAAAGGAATCTTTGCCTACCAAAAATTTTTCATCCTCATTCTTCACAAGTCTTATCCTAATATAACCAAGATTATTATAATAAATATCTATATAACGAAAAAGATATCTAGGCCTTCATTATTCAGACAATATTCACCAAAAAAAATTCCAACATAATAAAAAGTGTCTGTGGTCTCTGACAGGTCATTGTAATAATACTTGATCTACATTTTTTCCTTAAATTACAGGGTAGGAGTGGCAAAACTAGTATTTTAAAATAACACAACCACTAGTCGTATGCTTGGTCACCAGGGCCATACTGTAACTTCCTGGACATAAAGGTTACAATGTTGTTTGTGAGCTTAATACTCAAGTTTCAGTAAACACCAATCTGGAGTCTAAAGATAACTGGAAATTAATTAACTCTGCCTAGTACTCACATCATCTTTATCATTCACTGGCACTCCAAGCTGCAGCAGGAATTCAACAATTTCTGTATGCCCGGCTGAGCATGCCCAATGCAATGCAGTTCTGCTGTCCTACAAGGGAAAAAGAGAGGAAATAAGATCAACATTTTTGAAGAGAAATATAAGAACTAAGGCAAGAAAGAGGAACAAAATAATACATACAGGCCAGCGAACCTGTAGTTTGGAAATAAGAAATGGAAAGCACTGGATCCTCAGGTATGTAACCTTAAACAATATTATTACTAGTACAAGAGACCAAGGTTTTAGTAAAATTGGGAAAATACATAGATGAATGTGATAATTCTGGGCAGAATATAGCCATGAAAGCAGCAGAGTAAGAAACTGATTTCAATGCTTTGGCAGAAATAGAGCTTTGGCTGCTTACCATTGCATTAATATGTGCTTTTATGTCAGGCACTGTGTTAGGAGTTTTACATGCATCTCATTTAATCCCCGCAATCCTGTACAGTGGACATTATCCTCATTTTACAGAGGAGGAAACTAAGACTCCTCAGGGTAAGCAATTTGTCCAAGGTCACACAGCTAGTAAATGGTGAAGCTGGGACACAAACCCATCTGTCTGACTCTAAAATTTTTAGATGCTCTAGAAAGAACACATATATCTCATTAGGAAGAAATGTTAATAAAACTAGTTGACATCATCTATGTATCCCTTTAAAAACAAACCACATGCAGAATTAGAGAGAGACATTAATTTTTTAAAAAATAAGCTAGGAATTAGTCATATTTCTCTAAGGGGACCAAGTTTTGTAGTGACTGCTATATTTCTTAGCCCTGTGTAAAAGAAAATGGTATTTTAAACTTTATTAGAAAAAAATAAAAATAGAGGAAATATAACCGAAACTCATAAGCCTATCACATAGATTTAATAAATATTTTGCTACATTTGCTACAACAAATTTTTTCTTGCTGAAGATTTTTAAAACAAATCCTAAATATGACTTTTAATCTAAATATTTCAGTATCTAAAAACTGATACTTTTCCACATAGCTATGGGACCATTACTACTACTATTAAAATTAACAGTAACCTAAAAAAACAAATAAACACTAACTCCTTTATAGCATCTAATACCCAGTCTGTATTCAGATTTCATCAATTGTCCCCCAAATGTCTTTCTGCAGTTGGCTTCTTTCAATTAGGATCATATAGATCCTATAAGGTCTATAAGTTGCATTTGGTTATGTTTTTAATTCTTTTGAACTTGAATAGCTTCCCCCTTTTTAAGTCATTGACTTAATGAAGAATGGTTAGATTTAATCTTACTTTAATATCATTAAATTAAGTTAAAGTATTAAATATTGCCAGACCATAACAAAGAAAAACTAGGCAAAGGTAACGCCATTTTCAGGTTGAGCAATAAAGGAAAGTTCCAGAACAAAGTTTCCTGATTTCTAATTCTCTTCCCAAAGACACAAAACGGCGATTTCTAGGTATGTGACACTATCTCACCAGTGCTTAGCACGGTGCCTATCAAACAGGAGGCAATCTATAAATATTTGTTGGCTTAGGAAAGGCACCGTGAATCTTTCTAGAAATTCAGGATGAAAGCCACGAGGGTCCTTTCAGCAGGAGGGCAGAAAGAAACGCTTCCCAAAGTCCATTCACTTTTGTTCCAACTCTGCCTATAATGCCCATTCATCCTCCAAGAAGTCCCGCTCATCGTGCAAGGCTCCTTTGCAAAGCCTTTTCAATTGCAACATTTGGCTTTTCAAAGGGAGATTAAAGCAGGTCCTCGTTCTGAAAGCACCACTTAAACTTCTCTACCGAGTTTTTTTAACCACAATTTGTAATCGGACGTATAATTTGGCATTACTTTATTGTCTGCGTCTTCCACTCGGCAGTCTCCCCAACTCCTAGCAAACTGCCTGGCACAGGAGGGGCGCTGTTACACGTGTTTCACTGAACAAAACCACTAGTAAAAGTGAAGACACCCATTCAAAAACAAAAAACAAAACTCTCCTTAGGGATATCTCAAAGATTAGGCATTTCTGAGAAACCCAGTACACATTCTGCAAATAGCCAAAATTCAGTGAGCTATGTACTGAGCCAAAAAAAAAAATATTTGAGGTTTGCGAGGCTAGCTCCTGCCGCCTTTCCGAGTCCTGACGCGATCCCGGGGGCAGGGATCAGGACCTCAGGGAAACGGCCTCCGCTTGGGACGCGCCAGGCAGCCACGTTGGGCTACGTAGCCGCCGCCGCCCGGGGAGAGGCTCCAGCGCTGATTTACCTGGTCAGTTCTTGTAGCCAGGGATTTATCCGCCAGGATCCTTTCCTTCAACTCCTCTAGCTTCCCGCTGTAGGCCAGATTGCAGACCATTAGATTAGACACAGAACTCTCCATTTCGCTTTCCTAGGATCTCCGTGCAGCAAGACTGTGGACCGCCTCACGTCGCCGGCTCCGACTGCCAATCAAAAGTGCCGATAGAGCTCCACCAATCACCGACTTTCCTCGTTGCTTTGCAGGGCGCCTCTGGGAGTTGCAGTTTGAGCTCAGTTCCGGGCCGAGAGTTGCCTTTGCGGCTCTCACCCACTCTGCCCCTAGCAAGGTGGAACTACAAGTTCCAGGGTCCCTCGCGGCTACCGTAGTCAAGTGGCCGGCGGAATTGGCCCAGGATGACAGCTGGAGAATGGAGTCAGGTACTGGGAGCGGCTTCGAGTGGAACCGGGGTGGGTGGTCGTTGTGGGGCATTGAGTCAGCCACGCAAAACGGGTGCAGAGTCATGGCAGGAGAGTTATGGGACTCTAAAGGTCCTGTCCCACAGGGGCCCTGACCTGCAGTGGGAGGCGGAAGGGACAACAGTAGGAGCTGAGCATTACCTCCTGAGCTCGTACTGGTGGTTGTGGCTACCCTCCCCCTCCCTGCCGCCGCCACAGGAGTGGAAAGAAGTAGGGGTTAATTGTTCTGACATCTCGACGGAGAGGCATCAGGGCAGAATTCTGTCATGGCAGTGATAGCATAAGACCACAGTAAGGTGATGTGCCAGGGTGATGCCAAAGGCAGAGTGTGATGCCATAGGAGCTACTTGATATCTAAGAGACCTCGGTGAGGCCATGGCATGGTGGCATCACAGCTTGATGAGGGTAATCTTGATACTTTGGTATGTATGGTGTTGGCCCTTTAATATCGCGGTAATAGCGATGACATCAAGGCTTTGCTAGAACGGTTAACCTAATAGTGTTTTTATTTATGGAAATCCCAAATAGCGCCGTAGCAGAAGAGATGCAAGGCTTGCTTATTCTTTATAGGGCATATCCAAAAGGGCACTATGCGAAAACTAGCTAATGATAAGAATACATTCAAGAAAGAGACTGATTATCTTGTTATGTAGAACAGGGCTTTTCAAACTTGCTGTAAACAGCAAGATAGTAAATATTATAGGCTTTGTGGGCCAAAAGGCAAAATCCAGGATAATTTTGTAGCTTTTTATATAACAAGAGAGAAAACAAATTTCAACAGATGTTCATTGATGAAATTCAAAATACAATAACAATAGAGAATTTTTTTTTCTAATAGGAATACTAGTGCGAATAATGGAATTATTTTTTGGGGGGCCTAACATTTTGCTTAATTGGGGCTCACAGTCAATGTTCCCTCTCATCAAAATTGTTCCAAATGTTCATCTGTTAATACTGATCTGTAATGATATTTTACCGATTTCATCTTTGTAAATGTCTTTTCACATATATTGGGACTGCCGAATACTGATAATCAATCCACAAACATTTTCTTGTCAATTTTTATCTAAATCCATTTTTCACTTCAGGATAATTTTAGATTTGTAGAAAAGTTACTAAGATAATGCAGAGTTCCTGTGTACCCCTCACCCAGTTTCCCCTACTGTTCTTTTTCTATTTTAACACTTTTATTGAGATATATTTTATATATAAAATTCACCCATTTCAAGTGTATAATTAACTGACTTTTAGTAACTCGACTGAGGGTTCAGTCATCACCATAATCAGGTTTAGAACATTTTCACTCCACCAATAAGATCTCTCATGCTACACCCAGCCCCAGGTGGTCACTAATTTACTTTCTGTCTGTATAAAATTGCCCATTGTAGACATTTTTTCTAAATGAAATTATACAGTATGTGGTCTTTTGTGACTGGCTTCTTTCACTTAATATAATATTTTTGAGGTTCATCCATATTGTAGCATGTATCAGTACTTCGTTACTTTTTATTGCCAAACTATTCCATTTTGTGGATAAGACACATTTTGTCTGTCGACTCATTAGTTGATAGACATGAAGGATGTTTCCAGTTTTGGCTATTGTGAATAATGTTGCTAAGAACATTCGTGTGCCAGTCTTCGTGTGAACATTTTCATTCCTGTTTGATATATACCTAAGGCTGGGATTACTATCATATGGCAAATTTATGTTTAACTTTTTAAAAAACTGCAAAATGGTTTTCCAAAGCAGCAGCACTTATTTTGCATTTTCACCAGCAACGTATATGAGGATGTCCCTTTCTCCAAATCCTCACCAATATTTTTTATCATCTGTCTTTTTATTATAGCCATTCTAAATGTGTGTGAAATGATATCTCACTGTGGTGATCATTTGTATTTCCTTAATGGCTAATGATGATGAGTATCTTTTTGTGTGCTTATTATCCATTCCTGTATCTTCTTCGGTGCAGTGTCTATACATATATGTCTTCCATTTCTAAATTGAGTTACTGTCTTTATTGTCTTTTTATTGAGTTGTAAAACTTACTTATGTATTCTGGATACAAGTCCCTGTCAGATATATGATATATGGATATTTTCTCCCAGTCTGTTGCTTGTCTTTTCATTTTCTTAATGGTGTCTTTTGAAGTACAAAAGTTTTAATTTCTGATGGGGCCCAAGTTATCACTTTTTCTTTTATGGACCATGCTTTTCTTGGTGTTGTACACTTTTTACAAGTGTCTAATTTAATGATTACTAGTGTATTTTAGAATTGTGCTACCGTCACCACAATCTTATTTAAAACATTTCCGTCACCCCAGAAGGAAACCTCACGCCCATTTTTAGTCACTCCATATTTCCACTCTCAGCCTTAAGCAACCACTAATCTATTTTCTGTCTCTGGATTTTCATTTTCTGCACTTTCATATAAATAGAATGATACAACATATGGTCTTTTGTATCTGGCTTCTTTTTTTTTTTTTTTTTTTGAGGGCAGTGTCACTGGCCTTCATATGTGGGACCGAACCGGGGTCGCTGGCTTCCCAAGCCAGCACTTAAACACCGCGCCACTCGGCCGGCCCCGCTGCTTTCACTTAACGTATTATTTTTGAAGTTTATCCAAATTTTAGAATGTATCAGTACTTCATTCCTTTTTATGGCTGAATACTATTCCATTGTATGGCTAACCCACATTTTACTTATCCATTCATCAGTTGATGGGCATTTGGGTAGTTTCTACCTTTTATTTATTGTGAATAATGCTGCTGTAAGGATTCGTGTATAAATTTCTGTACAGACATATGTTTTCATTTCTCTTGGTACCTATCTAGGAGTGGAATTGCTGGGCCATATTGTAACTGTGAGGAACCTGCCAGATTTCCTACCGAAGTGATTGTACCATGTTCCCCTTCCAGCAGCAATGTATGAGGGTTTGAATTTCTCCACATCTCTACCAATACTTGCTAATGTCTGTCTTTTTTATTACAGCTATTCTAGTGGATGTGAAGTGATATCTCATTCTCATTTTGTTGCTTTGGCTTGTGACATCATGGGAAGTGTATAAAGCATGTTCTTGTCACTTGTAATTCAAACAATGTTAGTTGTGGAAATGACTTTCCTATAGTATTAGTTTCACACATAAGTGCTGTTTTGCCTTGTAATTTTAGGTTGAATTAATTAAGAAATATCAAGTCTGCAGCAAAAGATAATTTCCAGAGCCATTCAGGGTTTGATAATAATGGTTGAGGGCAATTCTTCCAATGGTTAATAAATGTAAAAGTCATTTCTGCCTTGCTTACCATACAAAAAACATAAAGTGAACTTAATTTGGCCCACCAAATGTCGCTTGCTCATGATTGGTATAGAACAAAAGTGTCCTGTATGTAATAGGTGTTCAATAAATATTTATCCAGGTGATTACAGAGGTACTGCAGGCCTGTTGTGTGGTATTCACAAAGGATTGGGTATAGCAACATTTCACCATAATATTATATCAAGGAATTAGACTTGATTGCTAGAAAGAGCCTGAAAAACAACTCCAAGTGCCTCTCCTACTGAGTGACTTGTTTGGGTAATCTTCTTTTATAGACAGTGTTTTGTGCCTTTATTTTATTTGATACGATGCGGCAGTTAAATTGCAATTCTGAGCCCCTTAAGGCCAAGGGTGAGGAACCCTGGACTTTTTGAAAGCTGCAAGACAAATAGATCTCTAAATGAGAAGGCCACTTCTCTTTTGTCTCTGGCCCAAGGTATGGAGGAACAGCATGGTTTGCTGTTTATCTGTCAAGAGCCAAAGGGAGGCTGTGTTAGAGACTGACTCCTTTGCTGCTCGTAAGATTGAATGTTCTCTCTTGCCTTTTCTGCTGGTCATCTAGGTTCTAGGTCATTGAACAGGGTGAGTTCATCTTCTAGACTTAAAAAATAATTCTGAGGATAGCTAACATTTATAGATGACATGTGTCAGATATTGGGCTTATCTCATTTAATCTTTCACAACAACCCTATGAGAAGGCACTATTGTTCCACAGTCCCCATCATTTAACAAATGAGAATATGGGTACAGAGAAGTGAAGTAACATGCCTAAGGTCACACAATGTAGTAATAGTTGGAACTAAAATAGAAATGCAGGACTATATTCCGCAAAGCTCTATGTTTAGTTACCACAGCACACTGCTCAATATTCCCGAAGAAATTGTGTGTAAATGCAAACCTCAGGTAATGCAATAGTAATTCCTGTCAGAGCTCTTTGGGCTGTAGTTCTACCTATGATTGTGGTGGAAATGACATGTTTTTCATGTTCTAGAAGCAACACTGTCCAATAGAATTTTGGGTGATGAGGGAAAAGTTCTATATCTATGCTATTCTAGTATGTTAACCAGTAGCCACAATGAGCACTTGAAATGTGTCGAGGAACTACGTTTTTAATTGTATTTAATTTTAGTTGTTTTAAATTTATATAGCTTCATGTGGCTAGTGGTTAGCATTTTGGGCAGTACAGAGAGAGACACTTTCCCCCCATTTGCACCTTTCTAATTATCACTAAATATGTTACCCAATGCAAATATTCTTTCCATTGTGCAACTGGAAATCAATATATCCTATGGTGAAACAAACTTGAGGACACCCCACACAGAGGGTGTGCAAATCAGTTAACTCTATGGTTAACCATATGACAGTAACTGTATGACAGTTACAGGAATAGATTCTGGGTTATCCAGAATGAAACTTCTCCATTCCCACCGATTACTAGATAAAATTTGAACAACTGGTCCAAAGACCCTTTGCAATTAATTTTTATTGTTTGCAGATATAATTTGTTTATGTGGCTTTTTGCAAACACTTGATAATTACCAGTTGCCTGGTTTAAGATGAGATGATCTGTGGCATTAATATATTTTTTAAGCAAATGTTTTGATCCTACAGATAAATGTCCTTGGTATTGTATATCACCTGCCTATGCAAACCTTTTCCATTCAAAAGCTATCCCTTCATAAAACTGGCATATTGTAATAAGCTATTATAATAAAACATTTTATTTACTTACTCCCTGGGTTTTAGCTTCCATGCTCTTGTTTCAGAGCTATTTGCCTTATAAGTGGTTTCTTTTTAACTTTTTATTATGAATAATAAAAGACTCACGAGAAATTGAAGTGGCAAGAGTGGGTATCCTTGTTTGTTCCTTATATTACAGGAAATCTTTCAGTCTTTCATCATTGCATATGATGTTATCTGTGGACTTTTTGTATATGGCCTTTAATATGTTGCAGTAATTTACTTTTATTCTTAGTTTGTTAGAATCCTCAACTTTTCAACACGAAAAGATGTTGAACTTTGTCAATTGCTTTTGCTGCATCTATTAGATGATCATGTGGTTTCCCCGCTTCGTTATATTAATGTTGTGTGTGACATTGATTGATTTCCATATGTTGAGTCATCATTGCATCCCAGGGATAAATCACACTTGTTCATGGTTTATAATCCTTTTAATGGGCTGTTGAATTTGGTTTGCTTGAATTTTGTTGAAGATTTTTACACCTATGTTAATCAGAGTTATTGGGCTTCAGTTTTCTCGTAGTGTCTTTTTCTGGCTTGGGTATCAGGGTAGTGATGGCCTCACAAAATGAATTTGGAATTGTTCCCTACTTTTCAATATTTTGGAAGAGTTTAGGAAGTATTGGCTTCCAAAACTTTTCAAAATGAATAAAATTAATTCTTTAAGAGTTAATTTAAAAATGAATTTAAAGTTAATTCTTTAAATGTTTGATAGAATTCACCAATGTATCCATCTGGTTCTCAGTGTTTCTTTGTTGGGAGGTTTTTGATTACTGATTCAATTTCCTTAGTAGTTATAGTTCTGTTCAGATTTTCTGATCCTTCATGATTCAGTCTTGGTAAATTCTGTATTTCTAGGAATTTACCTGTTTCTTGTAGGTTATGCATTTGTTGGTGTGTGGTTCTTCATAGTAGTCTTTTATATTCATATAATTTCTGTAGCGTGAATTATTTTAACTACTCTTTCATTTCTGATTTAAAAAAAAATATTTTGTTGGGGAATTAGGGGAGGGGAACAGTGTTGGGGAATCAGGGAAGGGGAACAAACAAGTTGCTGTTCTTTTGTTCTTCAGTCTAGTTGCGGAGGACGTTGCTTCACTGGCCCATGTTGGTATCATCATTGCGCTCTTCCCGGATGAGGCAGATCGGTTGCCGGCCTCTGGATGGTCGCTCACCGTGGCTATTGGCAGCTCATGCTGGCTGCCAGCCGCTCACACTGGCTGCCAGCCACTCACTGTAGCCTATGGCAGCCCACTGCAGCAGGGGCTGCAGCCTACACTGTCGCCGGAGCTCACACAGCCCAGCTCCAGGTGGAGCTGTTGTTAGCTGTAGAGGGCAGTGTCACTGGCCCTCATATGTGGGATCCGAACCGGGGCCACTGGCATCCCAAGCCAGCTCTTGACCACCGCGCCACTCGGCCGGACCTCATTTCTGATTTTATTTATCGGAGTATTCTCTTTTTTTTTTTTTTAGCTAATGTAGCTAAAGCTTTGTCAATTTTGTTGATTTTTTAAAAGAAAATTACAACTGCTAGTATTATTTTTCCTATTGTTTTTCTATTCTTTATTTTGTTTATTTCTGCTCTAATGTTAATTATTTCCTTCCTTCTGCTAACTTTGGACTTAGTTTGTTCTTTTTCTAGTTCCTTGAGGTGTAATATTGGATTGTTTTTTTTTTGAGAACTTTTTAAATATAGGCATTTATTACTGTAAACTTCCCTGTTAGTACTGTTATTGCTGCATTCCATCATTTTGGGTATGTTGTGCTTTCATTTTCATTTGTCTCAAAGTATTTCCTAGCTTCCCTTTTGATTTCTTCTGTGACTAAGTGGTTATTCAAGAGTGTGTTTTTTAATTTTGACATATTTGTGAATTTTCCAGTTTTCTGCCATTAATTTCTAGTTTCTTTCATTGTGGTTGGAAAAGGTAGTTGGTATGATCTCAACCAAAGTTTGTCAAGAATTGTTTTGTGACTTAACATGGGATCTCTCTTGGAGGATATTCTATGTGCACTGGAGAAGAACGTGTACTCTGTTGCTGTCGTGTGGAATGTTTCATATGTCTGTGAGGCTCATTTGATCCTTCGTGTTGCTCAAGTCTTGTTTCCTTATGGATCTTCTGTCTGAATGTTCTATCTCTCCTCAAAGTGAGGTGTTGAAACCCTCTACTATTACTATATCTCCCTTCAGTTTTGTGAGTGTTTGCTTCATATATATCTGATGTTGTGTGTTTTATATTTATAATTGATATAACCTCCTGGTGAATTGAGCTTTTATCATCATATAGTGTCTTTGTCTTTTTGTACAGTTTTTGACTTAAAGCCTATTTTCTTTTTCTTTTTTTCTTCTCACTGCCCCTTTGATCAGGTTTTTATTCAAAATTAGCTGTCAAAGTGATTTGACCTTTATGGAATAAACAAATTTAAGTTTACGCCACAGGCTTCTTTTCTTCTGTAGCGGGTTTCTCTCCTGCGGGCTTCTCCTCAGCTGCTGGTTTCTTGGTAGCTGCAGCCTTTTGTCACACCAACGGGCTTCTTCTGTTTTGTAAAGCTACCAGCCTTTCCTTTTTTCCCTACTGCTGGCTTCTTGCCTGGAACCCCCTTATCACCTGATGTGGCTTCAAGCACTGCTGCTGCTTTTTCACTAGGACCTCGTAGTTCTTGGCCTGGCAAAGGATGTGTTCTGGCTCATGATCTCTGCATGTGGGTTTAGCTTCAACATGATTCTCAGGTTTTCCAGTGGATTCTTCTTCAGGACTCTACGATGAATCTTCTTGTGTGATGTTTGGAGGGCTCTTTGAGTCTCTGGGCTTTTCAGGATTCTGCTAAGGTCTGTATTGAGCGTTTTGTGCATGGGAAGGTTGTAGTTACTCTTGAGGGAGGCAGCTTTATGCCAAATGCCATACAGCATCTAACTTGTGGAAAGCGCTTTCAGTCCAAGTGCAGAAACAACCCACATGCCCACCAGGAGCAAGTTTCAAAGTGTTCAGTTTGCTTACGTTAAGCAGAGTCATTCCAGAATGTTTCTGAAGGCTTTGATGATGCCATTGTCCTCATTATAGGTGATGCAAAGTCCCCTGTTCTGGATATAACGATGGTTTCTTTTTGTTTGCCCTTGCCAGCTCCCATTTGGTAAGAGGCATAGACATTTTTTATATCATTCCAGGCCTTAAGCTTCTTAAGAAATAAAACAGCCTCCTTGGTCTTTTTGTAGCCTTCGACTTTATCTTTAACCACCAAAGGAAGTTCAGGAACTTCCTCAATATGATGACCTTTAGACATGACCAGTGTTGGGAAGCCTGAGGTGGCAAGGGCAGAACAGATAGCATATTGCTTCTGTGTTGGGTTCACTCTGTGGTACCAATGGCACCAGGTTTTGGTGGGTGCACAAATGTGGCCCCACCACACACGTTGCCAAAACCACCTGGGCCAGAATGACAAGCCCCATGGCCTGAACCCTGGGAATTCAAGCCACAGTTCTTCCAGAACCCACGACTCAGCACAGATCTGATGACCTGCTAATTCACTGACAGCATAGTTTTTGCACAAGGTGGTGTCAACAAAGTTCAAAATATCTGGTCGAATGGGAGCCTGGAACACAGCAGCCAAAGTGACATTTTTGCCAAATGATTCCCCCCTTTCAGAGTACACCGACATCAAAGGACGAGCACATGCCATGACGGGGAGAGGAGACAGCCAAGGTCCTCTCAACCTGGTGGTTCCACAGGAAAAGCTGACTTAAAGTCTATTTTGTCTGATATAATTATAGCTACATCTACTCTCTTTTGGTTACATTTTGCATGGATTATCTATTTCCATCCTTTCACATTCACCTTATG
This sequence comes from Aselliscus stoliczkanus, assembly GCA_033961575.1. Taxonomy (NCBI): domain Eukaryota; kingdom Metazoa; phylum Chordata; class Mammalia; order Chiroptera; family Hipposideridae; genus Aselliscus; species Aselliscus stoliczkanus. The sequence continues at coordinate 52,463,985 of CM066737.1, read as the reverse complement.
TTTTTCCTTAAATCTAAAGAGAATCTCTTGTAGACAGCATATAGTTGGGAAATGTGTTTTTATCCCTCGGCCACTCTATGTCATTTGATTGGGGAATTTGATCCATTTTCATTTAAATTAATTATTGATAGGCAGCCGGCTAGCTCAGGTGGTTAGAGCGCAGTGCTCTTAACACCAAGGTTGCTGGTTTGATTCCTGCATGGCCACTAAACTACGCCCTCCACAACTAGATTGAAACAACTACTTGACTTGGAGCTGATGGGTCCTGGAAAACCACACTGCCCCCCAATAAAAGTTTAAAAAATATATTTTAAAAAAACAATTAAGTAATTATTGATAGGGAAGTACTTACTATTGCCATTCTGTTAATTATTTTCTGTCTTATTCCTTTTTTTTTGTCCCTCTTTTCCTTCCTGGCTACTTTTTTCCATTGGATTATTCTTTTTTATTATATGCTTTGATTCCTGGCTCATTTTCTTATGTGTATCTTCTATAGGTATTTTCTTTGTGGTTACCATGGGGCTTATGTCAAACATATTATACTCATTATCATGTATTTAAACTGATAACTTGGGCCGGCTGAGTGGTGTGTTGGTTAAGAGCTTTCTTGGGACTCCAGCTCTGAGCAGCAGGGTCCCAGTTTGGATCCCACATGAGGTCCAGTGACACTGCCCTGTATAGCTAAGATGGTGAACAACAGCTCCACCTGGAGCTGGGCTGCCGTGAATGGCTAGTGACGGCATAGGCTGCAGTGGGCTGCCTCGAGCTACAGTGATTGGCTGGCAGCCGCATGAGCAGCTGCCAAGAGCCGCCGTGAGTGACCGCCCAATGGACGGCGAGCGACTACATCACCCATGAAGAGCGCAATGATGATACCAACATGGGCCAGTGAAGCGACGTCCTCCACAACTACACTGAACAAAAGGACAGCAACTTGTCTGTTCCTCTTCCCTGGTTCCCCAAAACTGTTCCCTTCCCCCAATTCCCCAATTAAAAAAATAAAAAATAAAAAAATAAACTGATAACTTAATTTCAATTACATACAAATACTCTGTACTTTTACTTCTACCCCCAAAACAACTTACGTTATTGATGTCATATATTCCATCTTTTTATATTGTGCATCCATTAACATATTTTTATAGTTAGTCATTTTTATGCTTTTGTCTTTTATATTGATAGCAGAATTAAAATGATTTCCACACCAATTATTACCAGATTCAGTGTTTTGCATTTGTCTTTATATTTACCTTTACCATTGAGCACTATACTTTCATGTGCTTTTGTGTTTCTGCTTAGTGTCTGTTCATTTCAACTTGAAGGACTCTCTTTAGCAAATTCTTGTAGGATGGATCTAGTGGCAATGAACTGCCATAGCTTCTGTTTATCTTGGAAAGTGTATTTCTCTTTAATTTTTGAAGCGTAATTTTGCTGGCGATAGTATTCATGGTTGGCAGGGAGTTTTGTTGTTATTGTTGTTGTTGTTTTTTCATTTCTTTGAATGTATCATTCCACTTCCTTCTATCCAGCAGGTTTCTGCTGAGAAGTCTGCTTATAGACTTTACAGGGGTTTTCTTGTCATGACGAGTTGTTTTTCTCTTGCTGCTTTCAAAATTCTCTCTTTGTCTTTTCCTTTTGACAATTGGATTTTGATGTGTTTTAGTGTTTGTTTCTTTAGATTCATACTTGTTGGAGTCCATTGGGCTTCTGAATCTGCATATCTGTTTTCTTCCCCAGATTTGGGATATTCTCAGCTATTATTTCTTTAAATAAAATTTCTGTCCTTTCTGTTTATCTGTGTCTTTTCCTTCTGGGACTCCCCAAATGCATTTATTGGTCCACTTGATTGTATCCCATAAGTCTCTTTGACTTTCTTTACTCTTTTTCATTCTTTTTGTTCCTTTGAGTGGATCATTTCAAATGATCTGTCTTTGAGTTCCCTGGTTCTTTCTTCTGCTTATTCAAGTCTGCTGTTGAACCCCTTATAGTGAGTTTTTTAAAATTTAAGTTATTGTATTCTTCAACTAAAAATATGTTTTGTGCTTCTAAAAATATTTTCTATTTGTTGATATTCTTATTTTGTTAATCATTTTATTGAGCTCATATATCATCTTTATGATGGTTATTTTGAATTCTTTGTTAGGTAATTCATATACCTCCATTTATTAGGATCAGTTTCTGGAAATTTATTTTGTTCTTTTTGGGGGCCATATTTCTTTTCATGTCATATAAATTTGTATTGGATTTCATGTATTTGAGAAAACAGCCCCTTCTCCCAGTCTTTATGAACTGGTTTGGTATACAATGAAAGTCCTTCACCAATCACCCTGGGCAGAGTGTCTGGGGTTTCTGAAACTTTTGGGGTGGAATACAAGTTTTCTGGGCCTATGCGTGCAATTTCTCAATTAGAGAGGCTTGTCAGTTGCTCTTTCAGGAGATTGTAATCTCTTGCTCCCACGGGTATCTGTGCGAATTCATGTTCTCTGGCTCTACAGCAGCAAGCCACCCTACTGTCTTTTGTTCTCAGTGACCAGTAGGCATCCAATGTATGCCAGGTCACTGTCAGTGCTCCAATTTAGGTGAGACAGATGACAGTCACCTGGGCAGCCCCCTGAAAAGCCATAATGGTGGAGGCATGCTCCACTCTTCACTTTTCCCTTGAAGTTGTGGTCTGGGATAGTCTTTTCTGGCACTGAGCTGTACCAGCTTGGGGGAGGGCTGATGTGAGTAAAGTTAAATTGCTCTTCTTACCTGTTCCAATGTGGCTGTTCTCAGCCTTTTGCTCACCTGGGGTTCTGTAACTTCCTAACTGGGTTCTGGAAATCTTATAAAAGTGTTTTGGTCCATAAATTGTTGTTAAGTTGGTACTTCTGTGGTAGAGAACAAGAACTAGAACTTCCTATTCTGTCATCTTGCTTGCATGTTACATATTTGATATGTTGTATTTTTGTTTTCATTCAGCGCAATGTATTTTTTGTTACTGCCTTTGAGACTTCTCCTTTGACCAATGGATTATTTAGAAGTGTGTTAAATTTTCATATGTTTGCCAACTTTCTTGATATCTTTTTGTTTTTAGTTTCTAGTTTGACTCCATTGTGGTCAAGGAAATACTCTGTTTGATTTCAGTTCACTTAAATTTGTTCAGATTTGTTTTACGACTCAAGATAAGGTCTATCTTGGTGAATGTTTAGTGCCAAATTGAAAAATGTATATTTTGCTGTTACTGGGCAGACTGATTTATTTGTGTCAATTAGAAGCTGTTGGATGATTGTGCTGTTCAGATCTTTAATATTGTTAGTTATTTTCTGACTAGTAGATTTATCAGTTTCTGAAAGAGGTTTTTTGAAATTTCCAACTACAGTTTTTGATTTGTCATTTCTCTTTGTAGCTCTATGAGTTTTTGCTTCATGAATTATAAGACAGCCTATTGTTTTGGTGCATACACATTTAGGATGGTATGTCTTCTTGGTGAATTGAAACTTTTATCATTAAATAATTTCCCTCTATCCCTAGCAATTTTCTTTATTCTGAAGTTTACTTTTTCAGATATAAATATATCTACTATTGCTTTTTAAAAATTAATGTTTGCCTGGTTCATCTCTTTCTGCTCTTATATTTTCAATCTACCTATATCATTATATTCAAATTGAATTATTTGTTTTTAAAATATAATTCATTTATTCAAGTTTTATTGAGGTATAATTGACATATAGTATTCTATAAGTTTTGAATACACAACAAAATTATTTGACATATGTATATGTTGAAAAATGATTACCACAATAAGTTTAGTGAACATTCATCAACTCACATAGTTACACATTTTTCCCTTGTGATGAAAACTTTTAAGATCTAATCTCTTAGCAACTTTCAAATATATAATACAACATTGTTAACTATAGTCATCATGCTATACTTTATACCCCCAGAATCTATTTATCTTATAACTGGAAGTTTCTACCTTTGGCCACCTTCATCCAATTCCTCCACTGCCACCCGCTACCTCTGGCAACCACCAGTCTGGTTTCTGTTTCTATGAGTTGTTTTTTTTTGTTGTTGCTTCTATACATATAAGTGAGATCTGAATTAAGTTATTTGTTGACAGCATATATTTGGGTCATATTTTTATCTACTCTGCTGGTGTTTGCCAATGGCGACAAAACCTATTAGATTTTCATCATCTGAGAATGTGTTCATTTCCAGGATATATATACAGAGGTTACCAAAAAAATGTATACACATTTGTGTGTGTGTGTGCGTGTGCGTGTGTGCGTGTGTGTGTGTGTGTGTGTGTGTATTTTTTCTTGATATAGACTTCTGGGTTGATAGTTCTTTCCTCTCAGTACTTGAACAATGTGCCATTTCCTTTTGGATTTCATGGTTCCTAATGAGAAATCGGCTCTCATTCTGATTGTTTCCCCCCTGTAAGTAAGGTATCAATTCTTTCACATTGCTTTCAAGATTTTTTCTTTAGTTCTTGAAATTTGATTATGTTGTATCTTCATGTGAATGTATTTGTATTTATTCCATTTGGGGTTTGCTCAGTTTTTTGAAGATGTAGCTTTATGTGTTTTGCCAGATTTAAGAAATATTCAGCCATTATTTATTTTGTCAAAGAGTTTTAATTTTAGAGTCATTTTAGGTTCATTAGACTTTTTTTTTTTTAAAGATTTTATTGGGGAATTGGCGGAGGGGAACAGCGTTGGGGAATCGGGGAAGGGGAACAGACAAGTTGCTGTCTTTTTGTTCTTCAGTTTAGTTGCGGAGGATGTTGCTTCACTGTTGGTATCGTCATTGCGCTCTTCCCGGATGAGGCAAGAGCCTCATTGCGATCTTCCTGGAAGATGGGTCGCTGGCCTCTGGATGTCGCTCACCGCGGCTATTGACAGCTCACGCTTGGCTGCCAGCCGCTCACACTGGCTGCGGGTCACTCACTGTAGCCTATGGCAGCCCACTGCAGCAGGGGCTGCAGTCCACACCATCACCCGGGCTTGCACAGCCCAGCTCCAAGTGGAGCTGTTGTTAGCTGTAGAGGGCAGTGTCACTGGCCCTCATGGGGGATCCAAACCAGGGCTGCTGACATCCCAAAACCAGCGCTTAACCAATGCGACACTCGGCCGGCCCACATTAGACTTTTTTTTTAAAAAAATATTTCTTCAGCCCCACACATTTTTTTTCCTCTCCTGGGACTCTGATGACATTAATGTTTAATATATTGTTATAGTCCTATATGTCCCTGAACTTCTTTTCACTTTTTAAAAAATTTTCTTCTCTGTTGTTCAGATTATACAATTTCTGTTGTCCTATCATCAGTTTCACAGATTCTTTCCTATACTGTCTTCATTTCACTGTTGAGACCACCCAGTGAGGTTTTCCTTTAGGTTATTATAGTTTTCAGTTCTAAAAATTATTTATTTACTTCTCCTTTATAACCTTTATTTATTTGCTGAGACTTTCTGTTTTTTTGTTTTGCTTTTGTTTTTGTTTTTTTTTTTGAGGGCAGTATCACTGGCCTTCATATGTGGGACCCGAACCGGGGCCGCCGGCTTCCCAAGCCAGCGCTTAACCACTGCGCCACTTGGCGGGCCCCGAGACTTTCTGTTTTTTAAATTTATTTCAAGTGTGTAGGGTAGGACCACATTTTAAAATTTGGTTCTTGCCTAGAGAGTGTCAGTTATTGTCTAAGAATCTGCTGTCTTGCTATGCCTCCTTTCCTATTCCTTTGGTTAGAGCTTTTGGGTGCCTTTTTGTTCGTTTGTTTGTATCCATCAGTATTTCTGGGTTGTTGGCTTCTCCATCACCAGGTTCTGGATGTGAACAAAACCCAAGGAGCTCATTGCCCGGTCATAACTTAGGTCTTGAAGTTTCTGGTCAGACTGTATTATTCTCTTTCAAAGATTTATATATAACTCTGTGTGTGTGTGTGTGTGTGTGTGTGTGTGTGTGTGTGTCTGTTTAGCTGTACTTATTTGGAAGAATAAAAAAGTATATCTATTCTTTCTTTCCTTAGACCCAGAAGTTGTATAAGTGGTTCCTTAAAGAAAGCATGGATGATGTAGTAGTTATTGTGTTTCTCCCACTAAAAGTCTAGTTAAGAATAGTTAAAATCACTCTAACCCCTACCCACATTGGCATACTTCTTTTCTGAGCTATTATTTTACTGTGGTAAAAATCACATAGCAAAAAATTACTATCTTAACTAATTTTAAGTGTACAGTTCAATAGTGTTAAGTATATTCACATTAATGTGAAACAGAGCTCCAGAACTTTTTCATCTTGCAAATGTGAAACTGTACTCATTGAACAGCAGCTTACCTTTTCCCTAGTCCCTGGTAATCACCATTCTACTTTCTGTTTCTATGAATTTGACAAGTTTAGATAGCACATGTAAATGGAATATTTGTCATTCTGTGACTGGCTTATTTCACTTAGCATAATATCCTCAAGGCTCATCCATGTTGTGACAGGATTTCCTTTCTTTTTAAGGCTGAATAATATTCCATTGTACATATATACCACATTTTGTTTATTTGTTTATACATTGATGGGCATTCAGATTGTTTCTACCCCTTGGCTGCTGGGATGCATACTGCTGTGAACATGGGTATTCAAGTATGTCTTTGAGATGCTGATTTCAGCTCTTTTGGATATATACCCAGCAGTGGAATTGCTGGGTCATATGGTAGTTCTTTTAATTTTTTTTTTTTTGAGGGCAGTGTCACTGGCCCTCATATGTGGGACCAAACCAGGGCACTGGCTTCCCAGGCCAGCGCTTAACCACCATGCCACTTGGCCGGCCCTCTTTTAATTTTTTGAGTAGTTGTTTTCCATAGTAGTAGTACCATTTTTCAATCCTACCAGTGGTGTATATAAGGTTTCCAGTTTCTCCACAGCCTCAATAACACTTGTTATTTTCTATAGCCATCCTATTGGGTGTGAGTTGGTAGCTCATTGAAGTTTTGATTTACATTTCCCTGATGATTAGTGATGCCGAGCATTCTATCGTATGCTTGTTGGCCATTTGTATACCATCTTTGGAGAACTGTTTATTTGAATCCTTTGTTTATTTTTAAAAATCAAATTGATTTTATTTTTCTTTTTGAGTCGTAGTCTGTTATATGTTCTAGATATTAACACCTTGTAAGATATATTATTTGAAAATATTTTCTCCCATTCCATAGGCTGCCTTTTTGCTGTGTTGATTATATCCTTTAATGTACAAATGTTTTAACGTTTGATGCCATCCCATTTGCCTAATTTTTTTTTGTTACTTGTCCTTTTGGTATCATATCCAAGAAATCATTGCCATGCCCAATGTCATTAATTTTCCCCCCCCCCCCCCATGTTTTCTTCTAGGCATTTTTATATTGTTAGGTCTTATGTTTAGGTCTTTAATCTATTTTGAGTTAATTTTTTTTTTTGAGGGCAGTGTCACTGGCCCTCATATGTGGGATCGAACCGGGGCCGCTGGCTTTCCAAGCCAGCACTTAACCACCACGCCACACGGCTGGCCCTTGAGTTACTTTCTATATGGAGTATGATAAGGATCCATCTTCAGTATTTTGCATGTAGATATCCAGTTTTCTAGTACCATTTATTGAAGAGACTCTCCTTTTCCCATTGAGTGGTCATGGCACCCTTGTCGATGATCATTTTAACATATATGCAAACGTTTATTTCTGAGTTCTCTATTATAGTCAGTTGTTCTATTTTGTCTGTTTTTAATGCCAGTATCACACTGGTTTGATAACTGTATCTTTGAAATATATTTTTAAACCAGGGAGTGTAAGTCCTTCAACTATGTTCTTCTCTTTCACAATTATTTTGGCTATCTGGAGTCCCTTGAGGTTCGTTATGAATTGGAATGAATTTATCTATTTCTGCAAAAAATGCTGTTGAGATTTTGACGTGTTGCATTGAATTTGTAGATCACTTTGAGTAGTATGGACATCTTAACAATATTAAATCTTTCAATCCACAAACACAGATGTCTTCTCATTTACTGTGTCATCTTTAATTTCTTTCCATAATGTTTTATAGCTTCCCACTGGTATATTTCTATATACTAACTTAAAAGTTGACTATCAAGTAAAAATTCTGTGTTAAACCTTGCTTTTCCAGTAATTTAAGAGTACAAAACTATGGATGGGGTACCATTCATTGCTCCCACAAATTCTTTGCTGCTTGGCACAGTTGCTGCCCATATGAAAAGCTCTGTATATTCAGGCATTGAAGACTTAGCTAGCTCGTTTATGGCACAATGGAATGGGGCCAGGGTCTGCATCCTGACTTTCTCTTTATTCACCATTAATTAAATTTCCCTTAAGACTAGTCTTCTTTAATGCCTCTGAACCTGAGGCCCTGGTGGGACTGCTTTGTGCCCTGCCTCCTGCATGATGCCTTCTTCGACTGTGCTATACCATACTCATCTCCTTTATCTGATCTCCTATAACACTTGTGTCTACTGTACAATCCAACATTCATCATCTTACCAAGTAGAGTAAAACCTCAGTTACCTGAATCTTTCTTGGAATAAGGCATTTTTAATAGCCAGGTTTTGCAAATGGCTCAGGATTTCCTCTACTAAAGTACCACAAGCTTTTAACATTTTAACCATCCTGAATGGAATTCTCCAAAAAAAAAATTAAACAAAGAATCTACTCCTCTGACATCTTATAAAGCATTTAGGGACGTAATTACATCTTTTTTTGGTTAAGGATCATGATTTTATCTGTTGTATTATGGTATAATTCAGGGGTGTTAAGGCCTATTGAAATGTGATTTAATATTGTCCCCTTCACTAAATAGTAAAACCAGTAAGTCAGCCTCTCTCTCTCTCCCTTCCCCGCTCTGAATCCATAGTAGTTTTTTATGATTTTTCTGTCTCTTTCCTTGCCAGTTGGTCCTTCTGGCTGCTGTCAATCTACTTTTGTAAAACTGATCCCTATTCCCTATCTCAGTAGTCTCAACAAAGACTTTGAACTGGGACTTAATGCCTGAAGGGAATGTTTCTCAAGGATCTTGAGAAGTTAAGGATTTCCTTCTCTAGTTTGTTTTGTTTGTTTATTTGCAGGCTTGCTCCAGTTTGGAGAGCTTTTCTGTGGGACTAAGAACAAAATATCCGGGAACAGGAACCCTGGAGCCCTTGAAACTAAATGACCCTAATTTTTTTGTCTGTCAAACTTCTCTCATACTGGATGGCTCTCCAATTAGGGGTTTCCTGCTGCTTTTGCTGGATAGAGTAGTTGGTGACAGAAAGCATTTTGAGGCAACTCTGGCCTATATCACTTCCTCTCATCAGAGAAACAAACTTCAAAAGTTGACACAAGAAAAGACACCTTCCATTTGGGGCTCTCTGACTAGAAGTATTCGGGGCTCTGACAAGGAGTTCAGAGTGAGGACTATTTTAAAAGTTTGCTACAGTTGTCATGATGGATGGCAGAGTGTAGAAATGGGAGCAGCCTTCAGAGGCAGTTATTATGAAATTCATAATAGAGAGGGGGACAATTGTTATAGAAGCAGTTAAAAGTTCTAGGAATATGAACTCAATATAATGGATATTACATAGCTAGAAATACATCTAAAAGTCATAATTGGGAAAAGCAGGAAGGCGGCTATTGATTGTACTTCCCTGTACACATCTCGTATGTTCAGTATTTATCATGATGAAATTATTGCAACTTTACACAGATGTTAGAATTCGAGTGTATGTGTTGATCCTGACTCTGGTGAAATGTAAGATATGCAAAACTGAAGTACACGCTTTAAAATTTAAGAACATTTTCTGTTGGCCACAAGTTCTAATTAAACACTTAGCTTTGGGGATATTAACACTTCTTTAAAGATTACAAAGCACCTCCACATGCATTCTCTCATAAGATGCTCACTATAGCCCTATGGGCATGATATTATTTCCATTTTATGGATAAGGAAAGAGAATCTTAGCTTAAAAGATTGGCTCAAGGTGACTTGGTTAGTAAAAGGCAGAGCAGAAATGAGACACAGCTCTTCCAGTTCACAGGCCAGTGTTCTCTTCAGCCTACTATGTTTTCTTTCATTAAGATTTGGGGAGGGGCCAGCCGAGTGGCACAGTGGTTAAAAGCTGGCTTGGGATGCCAGCGGCCTATTTCGGATTCCACATATGAGGGCTAGTGACACTGCCCTCCAAAAAAAAAAAAAAACATTTGGGGAACATTTTCAATATACTTCTCTGATGAAGACCAGGTAATGCTATTGTAGAAAAGAAGAATTAATAAATTTGTAAACTTGTAATCAAAGTGAGCCTATAAAAGTAGATAGCATTTTGGAATGCTATAAGTTGAAAAATCCAATAAATTAGCGTTATATCTAAATAATATCTGAAGCTTCAAATTACTTGCCACTTGCACTTGGGTTTGAAGTGTGAGTGTACAGGCAGGTGGAATAAATTCAGAACTATATCTCTACTCATAATAACAAGAGAATATTTCCCTGTTAGCATAATTTTGATATGTATTGCCACTCTGTATCAGAAATAAATCCAATATAGAGACTTACCTTTTTCTTTTTTTAAATTTAAAAATGTTTATTTTCAATTACTGTTGAAATACAATATTAGTTTCAAGTATACAACAACATAGTGATTAGACATTTATATACTTCATAAAGTGATAAACCCACTAAGTCTATTACCCATCTGACACTGTATATAGTTATTACAGTATTATTGACTATATTCCCTGTCCTGTACTTTACATCCCTGTGACTTTTTTCTTTCAATTATAGTTGATATTTAATATTATTTTATATTAGTTTCAGGTGTAGAGCATAGTGGTTAGACATTTATATAATTTATGCAGTGATCCCTCTGATAAGTCTAGTACCCACTTGACACTATACATAATTTTTACAATATTATTGACTATATTGCCTATGCTGTACTTTACATCCCTGTGACTATTTTCTAACTACCAATTTATACTTCTTTTTGGGGTGTTAAAATTGGATAACAATTTTTTATTGGGAAACAAATATACAACTTTGAATAGATTTGAAGCAAATTATTCCATAAGCAGGTTTTAAATGGGCTAAGAAAAAGTTTAAAAAGCATGTCACAATGAAAGAAAATTTTTCTGGTACAGGACCAGTAGCACAAAAAAATAGTGTACGAGCACCTGGATAGCACCTGGATAATAGTTTTGCAATAGTGCAACTTTTAAGTACATATTGTTGACTGTCCATAGTCCACACAGGGTTACAACTCCACACTTCAACAACAACATGCTGACAGTTCTTAGGGAAAACTACTTTAAAAGAGGCATAACCCTGAGAGTGACCAGTTAGCTCAGTTGGTTAGAGCATGGTGAGGATAACATCAAGGTTGCTGGTTCAATACCTGCATGGGCCACTGTGTGCTGCACCCTACCTAAAAGAGTCAACTATGCCAATGTAGCATAAAAGTAGTGTATAACCAATGACCATGGCTGTTCCCCAATAAAACATTTTTTTAAAAACGTTTAAAAGCATAACCTATATAATATTATTCTACTTCAGCTATATAGTCATGGAATGTGGAGCATAGCATAAGGAAGATAGTCAGTGGGATTGCAACAGTTATATAAGATGTCAGAGGGGTAGTAGCTTGGGGGAGAGGGGTTTTCTCTTTGTCAGGAGTGTAAATGTCTAACTATTATATTGTTTTGTATACCTGAAACTAATAATAAAAAAAGGCTATAGCAAGAGACAAAGAAGGACCCCGTAATTCCACATAATGGGTAGTTATTCAAAGAAACCCAAAACACTAATTCGAAAAGACATGTAAAAAAAAAAAGGCATAACCCATAAATTCCCTCATTTGGCCAACTCCATTGAAGTTTAGATGTGCAGAAGGGCTTAGATAGAATCAGAGTAAGCCATATGCAACATGTTACTTGATCAACTTTCTAAAATAAGGTTTCAGGACAATGACAGTAAAATAAGGAAAGAAAACATGGAGGAACAAAGTCCTAATTACTTACTGTACATGAATTTTTTTTTAAGGGCAGTGTCACTGGCCCTCATACGTGGGACCCGAACCGGGGCCGCTGGCTTCCCAAGCCAGCACTTAACCACTGCGCCACTCGGCCAGCCCTTCTTTTTGATAGTTGGGGGAAACCTTTTACGGATAAGTTAACAAACAAAGAAAAGGCAAATAAACAATTTTGTATCAGAAATTTAACACATTCAGTACAATGTCTTCACTTTGCTGTCATCAGTTGTACAAACTCTTCATAGTTTATTGCCCATCACCATCAATCCCTGCTTCCCTGATCATTTCATCAACCCCTTCACCTGTTAACTTCTCTCCAAGCTTTGTCATCACGTGGCAAAGCTCTGCTGCGCTAATATAGCCATTGCCATCCTTATAAAACAAATGGAATGCTTCACTGATTTTTTTCTTCACTGTTTGTGTCTTTCATTTTTCTTGCCATTATGGTCAGCAATTCCGAGAAGTCAATTATGCCATTACCATCAGCATCTACTTAATTCATTATATCCTATAACTCTGCTTTTGTGGGATTCTGCCCAAGAGACCTCATTACAGTTCCCGATTCCTTTGTTGTTATACTTCCATCACTATCCTTGTCAAATAGTGAAGAATCTTCTTTGAATTCTGCAGTCTGCTCTTAAATCAGTTGGCCAGCCATGCTGCAACCACTGCTGGTCTCTCAAACATGGCCACACAACCACTCAGCTCACCTACTCTACTTGGAACAATTCCAATTTGTACTTCTTAATTCCTTCACCTTTCTTTTTTTTTTTTTGAGGGCAGTGTCACTGGCCCTCATATGTGGGACCCGAACCAGCGCCGCTGGCTTCCCAAGCCAGCGCTTAACCACCGCGCCACTCGGCTGGCCCTTCCTTCACCTTTCTTACCCAGCCTCCCACCTCCACCATACCCTCCTTGCCGTCTGGTAACCATCAGTTTGTTCTCTGTATCTGTGGGTCTGTTTGTGTTTTGTTTGTTCGTTTATTTTGTTCTTTATATTCCACATATAAGTGAGATCATATGGTATTTGACTTTCTCAGTCTGACTTCTTTCACTTAACAGAATACCCCCTAGGTCCATGCATGTTGTTGCAAGTGGTAAGATTTCATTCTGTTTAATGGCAGAGCAATATTCCATTGTATATATATATATACCACTTCTTTATCTAATTGCCTACTTGTGAGCATTTTGGTTGTTTCCAAGTCTTGGCTATTGTAAATAGTGCTGCATTGAACATAAGGGTGCATATATCTCTTTTTTTTTTTGAGGGCAGTGTCACTGGCCCTCACATGTGGGACTGAACTGGGGCCGCTGGATTCCCAAGCCAGCGCTTAACCACTGCGCCACTCGGCTGGCCCGTATCTTTTTGAATTAGTGTTTTGGATTTCTTTGGATAAATACCCAGGAGTGGAATTGATGGGTCATAAGTTCATTCCATTTTTAATTTTTTGAGGAATCTCCATCCTGTTTTCCATAATGGCTGCACAAATATGCAGTCCCACCAACAGTACACAAGGGTTCCCTTTTCTCCACATCTTTGCCAACACTTGTGTGTTGATTTTTTTTAAAAAAATTATTGGGGAACAGTGTGTTTTTCCAGGACCCATCAGCCCCAAATCAAGTAGTTGTTTCAATCTAATTGTGGAGGGTGCAGCTCAGTGACCCATGTGGGAATCGATCTGGCAACCTTGGTGTTATTAGCACTGTGCCCTGCGCTCTAACCATTCAAATGGCGGTCCCTGTGTTGATTTTTTTGTTGAGGGCTGTGTCGCTGGCTCTCATATGTGGGACCCGAACCCAGGGCCGCTGGCTTCCCAAGCCAGTGCTTAACCACCGCCACTCAGCAGGCCCCCTGTGTTGATGTTTTTTTTTGTTTTTTTAAAGATTTTATTGGGGAATTGGGGGAGGGGAACAGCATTGAGGAATCGGGGAAGGGGAACAGACAAGTTGCTGTCTTTTTGTTATTCAGTCTAGTTGCAGAGGACGTTGATTCACTGGCCCATGTTGGTATCGTCTTTGCGCTCTTCCCGGATGAGGAAGATCGGTCGCTGGCTTCTGAACGGCCGCTCACCGCGGCTATAGGCAGCTCACGCTGGCTGCCAGCCGCTCACGCTGGCTGCCCGCCACTCACTGTAGCCTATGGCAGCCCACTGTAGCAGGGGCTGCAGCCTACACCGTCGCAGGGGCTCACACAGCCCAGCTCCAGGTGGAGCTGTTGTTAGCTGTAGAGGGCAGTGTCACTGGCCCTCTTATGTGGGATCCGAAACAGGGCCACTGGCTTCCCAAGCCAGCTCTTAACCAGTGCGCCACTCAGCCGGCCCTGTGTTGATTTTTTGATGAGGGCCTTTGTAAGAGATGTGAGATGATATCCCTTTATGGTTTTAATTTGCATTTCTCTGATGCTTAGTGACATTGAGCATTTTTTCATATGTTTATTGGCCAACTGTATGGAAGCTCCCTTGTAAGTAACTAGGTGTCTTTCTCTTGCTGCTTTTAGGACTCTCTCTTTGTGTTTAACCTTTGCCATTTTATTTATGATGTGTCTTGGTGTTGGGCTGTTTGGGTTGATCTTGTTTAGGAGTTTCTGCACTTCTGGGGCTTGTATGTCTATTTCCTTTACCAGGTTAGGGAAGTTTTCAGTCATTATTTCTTCAAATAGGTTTTAGATCCTATTCTCCCTCTCTTCTCCTTTTGGTACCCTGTGATTGGAATGTTGGTGTGCTTGATGTTGTCCCAGATGTCCCTTAAACTATCTTCATTTTTTAACTGTCTTCATTTTTCATTTCTTTTTGTGGTTCAGATTTCTGCTATCTTATCTTCTAAATCGCTGATTTGATCCTGTGCTTCATCTAATCTGCTGTTGATTCCTTGTAGTGTATTCTTCTTTTCAGTTATTGCATTTTTAATTTCTGATTGGTTCTTTTTTATGGTTTGTATGTCCTGTCCTTCTTTATGCTTACTGTATCATTGTTGAAGTTCTCACTAAGTTCCTTGAGCATCTTTATAATCACTGTTTTGAACTCTATTTCTGGTAGGTTGGTAGCCTCTATTTCATTTAGTTTATTTCTGGTGGTTTCTCCTGTTCTTTTATTTGGGACATGTTTCTTTGTTTCCTCATTCTGGATGCCTCTCTGTATTTGCTTCTATGTACTAAGTAGATCTTCTATGTCTCTCAGTCTTGGCCAGGTGGCCTTATGAAGTAAGTGTCCTGTGTGGTCCAGGGGCACAGTCTCTCCGATTACCTGTACTGTAGTTCCAGGAGTGTCCCTTGTGTGAGTTGTGTATATTCTTCAATTGTAGTTGAGCCTTAATTGCTTTTGTCATATCAGTGTGTGAGACTGACTCTCAAGTTGACTGACTGGCTATGCCTACAGCATATAAACTTCTGTGTGGGGGCTGACCCCTCAGAGGGGGATTTGCCTCAGTGGGCTCTTGTGCCTGTTGAGACCACCCTTTGGGTGTGCTGCTTGTGGGGATAACCAGGTAGTGCTCTGACATGGTCTGAAACCAGCCTCTGGGTGTGTTGCTTCAGGTGTCCCTTGGGAGGGGCTTCCATGCAGGACAATTTCAGCCTTGCCTGTGAGAGGCCCCAGTCTACCTGGTAGGAGCTACAAGTCTATATGCAGTTGTTGCTGCCTGTGCTGGACCTGGAGTTACATGGGACTAGCTTTGCTCTGAACCAAGGCGATCTGCCACCCATATTGGGCCGGGGCAGCTTAGCAAAAGGCCCAGCACTCCCCTGTTGCCATCTGCTGGCTGTTCCTAAGGCTCAGCCACTGAAAGAGCTTCCTTAGGTGTGTGGGGTGGGGTAGTAGACCTGGTGCTGACAGCGCCCCCGGCGATGCATCCCAAAGTGGGTAGGGTGGGGTCCCAGGGAACCATGGAGTGTAGACAGTGCTTTTCCCAAAGTTAATGCAGATTGAGTTGTTGTACCAGTGCTGAGTCTCTGGCCATTCCGCCAAAATGCCCCGAGAACGCTGTGGCCAGCTGCTGCTCACCTCAGGCCCACAAAACCCTGAGAACTGCCCAAGAAAGGCTGCAGTGCGACCTGGGTGGGCTTACGGCCCACACCGAAAGTTTCCCAGGCCTCTGCAGGGTATCTGCTGCTGTAAAGGCCTCCCACAGCTTGCAGGGCGGGTCTGGCCGCCCAGGAGCTGAGAGTGCCCCCTGGCGATGCTGCCCCAGCTGGGCCAGACAGGGTCCCAGGGAGTTCACCTGGCCAATGCAGTCTCAGATTTGGCCCTTTGGGGAAGGAAAGATGGTGCCCGCCTGTAGTCTATATGTGAGTTAGGCTCCACACAGGGATAATGGCAGGTGTCCCTCTATCCCTCGCTCTGAAGCCACACAACTCAGTCTTTCCCTGTGTGTCTCTGCTACCTCTGGAGTTGTCACCCCTTTGCCGAAGCCCAGGGTAAGTGCTTGGAAGCCAGTGAGTTGTGTGTAGGCCCTTTAAGAGGACATCTGGGTTTCTAGGTGTCTACAGTCTCAGTGGGACTGATGGAATCCTCACTGATTTTCACAGCTAGATGTTGTAGGTACCCTTCTTCCTGGCACAGGACCCCTGGGCTGGGGAACTTGTGTGGGGCTCGGATCCCTCACTCTTCAGGGGGAACCTCTGCCCCTGAGGTGTCTCTCCCTGTGCTCAACCACTACCCGTGGGTTTGGCATCAGCCTGTTTCACGTCTCCGCCCCTCCTATGAGTCTCGATGTGGCCTCTTTTTATATCCTTAGTTATAGGGGTTCTGTTCAGCTAGTCTTCAGATCATTGTTGAGGTTGAGTGTTCTGTAATTTAGTTGTAATTTTAATGTGGTCACAGGAGGCACAGTGTTTACTTATTCTGCCATCTTGATTCTTTAACCCTTTTTCTTTTTTCTTAATTGAGGTATTCCTTATAGACAGTAAAGTGCACAAACCATAAGTGTAAAGCTCAATTAAATTTTGTGTATGTGTAACCTCCACCCAAATCAACTATGGAAACATGCCTGGCCCCTCAGAAGTTTCCCTCTTGCCTCCTCCCAGTCAACACTCCCTCAAAAGGGTAACAACTATTCTGACTACTATCATCATAGATTAGTTTTGCCTGATTTCAAACTTTATATAAATAGGATCATACTGTATCTACTAATTCGTGTCTGTCTTTTGTTTAACATAATATCTGTAAGATTCAAGCATGTGTTGTGTATAAAATTAGTTAGTTTCTTGTTGTTGCGGTGTACCGTTCCCGTGTATGATTCCCCACAATTTATTTTATCCATTCCCCTGTCTTAGTCAGTTCAAGCTGCTGTGACAAGTAGCCAAGTGGCTTCAACAAGAACATTTATTTCTCATGGTTCTGGAAGCCAGGAAACTCAAGGTCATGACACTGGGAGATTCGGTGACTGGCAAGGTTCATCTTCCTGGTTTTCAGGTGACCACCTTCTTTCATATCATTACATGATGAAGAGAGATCCTCACTCTGGTGTCTCTTCTTATTAGGGCGCTAATCGCATTCATGAGGGCTCCACCTTCATGACTTAATCGCCTCCCACAGGCCCCAACTGCACATATCATTACATTGGAGATTAGGGCTTCAACATAAGAATTTGGGGAGGAAACAAACATTCAGTCCATAGCACCCCTGTTGATAGACATTTAGGTTGTTTATAAATTTTGAATATTATGAATAAAACTGCTATAAACATTTTGACCGTATTTTTTGATGGACATAAGCGATTATTTTTCCTGTATATAAATCTAGGAGTGAAATCTCTAGGATAGGTATGATAAAAATACATTTTTAGATCAGAATTATTGGGTTGTTGGAAAAGTCATGACATTTTTTCTATGTTTTTGATTGCAAGAATGTGTCATGATTTTTCCAACACCCCAATAATTTTTTTTTGAGGGCAGTGTCATTGGCCCTCATATGTGGGACCAAACCGGGGCCGCTGGCTTCTTAAGCCAGCGCTTAACCACTGCGCCACTCAGCCGGCCCAACCCCAATAATTTAACTTAGGATAATTTAACTTAGTGTTAATGAAAGAACTGATGGCTGAGTTTCTTATAAGAAAACCCACTTTATGAAGAGCCACTCTTGAAGATAAAAATGGGTCTGTGTTTTGTTTAGCAGGTCAGGATTATCTGCCTGCCAGATGCTAGAGAGCATTTTTGCTGTGTTGCTGGATTGGTTCTTTCATACTTGTGGATAGATATTTATTTTCCTGGTGTCTGGTACATAGAGTACACATCAGGGATGAGGAGCCATTTTATTACAAGCTGTGTCGTTTTTGAATGGGGTCAAATTGTCTTTACTTGGGCAATGTAGCTCAAATGATCATAAAATAACATCAGAAAATCAAGCTCACTTTGCAGAAATTTGCCTCAGGATTTACTTGGAATATATCTTTTGTTTTAAAAGTGAAGGTACATGTATAATTTTATGCAATCTCAAAACTTAACTCTGGCAGTATAATTTTACATTACATCGAAGGTAAAGAATTTTTAAACATCATGTCTGCTGGCAACATTTACTAATGAAGTGTGATGTTGAAAGGGTATGGGGGAAATTCCTGTGGTCTGGGAGGCAGGGGAGGCGGTTGTAAACAGAGGAGAAAACTGGGAAAGGGCTCCAAGTGAAGAGCGCTGTTCCTGGAAAGGACTCAGAAGTTCTCCTCTTGTCCAGTACGCTGAGCGCATCACAAGACAGAGAGCCCCCTTAACCCGTTCTTTGACAAAGATGGTCACTTCAGGTCTTGTTTTGTTTGTTTAAACAGAATTTATTTTTTTTAAAGATTTTATTGGGGAATCAGGGAGGGGAACAGTGTTAGGGATTTGGGGGAGGGGAACAGACAAGTTGTTCTTCAGTCTTAGTTGCGGGTGGGCGTAGCCACCATCCCATACGGGAGTCAAACCTGGCAGCCTTGTTGTTAAGAGCGCAAGCCCTATCCACTGAGCCATCTGGGTGGCAGCTCAGCTCAAGGTGCCGAGTTCAGCCTTATTTGCTGGTGGGCATAGCCACCATCGAAGAGGCAATCTTGTTGTTACACCAGCTGAGCCATCCTGCCACCTGTTGGCAGCTCAGTGACAGCTCAGCTAGGGAGCAGCATTCACTGGCTTATGTGGGAATCAAACCAGTGGCCCTGTTGCTCAGAGCTTGTGCTCTAAGCCAGCTCTTAACCAACTGAGGCACTTGGCTGGCCCTAAACAGAATTTAATTTTATAATGAATTTGAAAACAAACAAAAACCCCTAGGATTTACATTACAGGCAATCAGTTGTTGCATCCCTTCTCTTCTGCGAACAGTGCAATACCCAGTCTTCCTCCTGGGTGCATTTGATACCTTTCGAGGCTCCATGAAGCCTGATTTAAGCCCAGAATCCTTACCAAGGCTTCCATTCTGGCTGGCACCTTGTAGTCCTTTCTGCCTCTCCAGCCTCAACCCTTGACAATCTCCATGTGGCATCACTATTCCTCAGTCTCTCAGCTGTCAGTACTTTGGTACAAGCTTCTCCTCTGCCTGGAACATCCTGCCCCTGTCCAATTTGCTGAAGCCTCATCCTTTAAGGCTAAGTCCTGCCATCTTCTTTCTTCCCAAAGCCTTCTCTTTTCCCCAGACTGGCTTATCTGTCCCTCTGCTGTGTTCCCTTAGGCCCCTGTGCAGACGCTGACCATACTGTATCAAAATGAATTTCCTTCTCTTTCTCTTCCTATGAGACTTGAAGTTGCTTAAGATATGTGGCTATCCTCAGGGCCTAGCACAGTGCTGGTGACATGGTAGGCACTCAGTAAAGGATTATTCGGTTGATGTGTGGATGAACATATCAACCAGCTGTTTAAACTTTAGTCAGTGTGCCCATTCATTCCATAAACACTTGTTGGATGTTAAGGGGCAACTCGTTGCAAGGCACGATGATTGGAGCTGTAAGGGATACAGAGATGAACACGACATGGACTGAGACAGGAGTTCTTTCCAATAGCAGAGAGATGACACGCCTGCAAATAACAATAATCTAAAGTACAATGTGCCCAGTGTTATAGAGGTGATACAAATAAAGAACTATAGAACCTTAGAAGAAGAAGCAAATACTTCTTGGTGGGAAAATTGAAGAAGAAATGTTTACAGAGAAAGTTGCAGTTGAGATAGGACTTAAGTGCACTAGGATATGAATGAGCAAAGAGCGTCCAGTGTATCATGTGGTTTATTTTGGCTGAAAAAGTAGATCTTATGAAGGAATAATGAGCAGTGGGGAACAACTAGAAATACAGGAAGTAGCCAGATTGGAGAGGGCCTTAAATGCCAGACTGATGAGTTTATATTTGATCCTTATCAGTCAGAGCAACCTTGGAAGCTTGTGTAAGTTTTTGAGCAGCTTAGTGACATGGACAGAGAGATCCTTTAAGCGTCTGGCAATGGTAAATTTTAGTATTTTCTTAGTAAATAATTATTAACTAATTAATTGCTAAGCTGATAATTACTTTTAACACATTGAGGACGGGGTATGTAAATGTATAGATGCAAATCTGCTTCACCAGTCCACAATGTGTTAAAAATTAGTGTGGAAAAATTCCAAGGTCTATAGCTCCTTGACCTTTTTGCACTAGTCCTTTCTCACTGGAAATCTAGATGAGGTAAGAAATCACATGACCAATTCATTTGGAGAAATGAAAATTGAAATTGACAGAGGAAAGAAACACTAGCAAGACAGAAATGGCTCATAAAAATGCATAGACATGTAAAGTGTTGTTTTTTTAGGAACTGTGTCCAAAACATTGCCTTCAGCTGTGCAGAAAGATCTGGACATGGTATGTGAATTATATTGTTAATATTTATTCCTATGGGTAGTTTAGATCACTTCTGGTTAAAAATAACTATACTGTTCTAACCTCAGACTGTCTGCCCTTACTCTCCCTTTTAAACAGTGGGCACTGCATCGTCAGTTTATTTTATAGTAGGTTATATAACCAGAGCATCTGGTTTCTTGCCACTTTAGGCCGGGCTTTCAACACTGCATGCCTGGATTATTACACCTTTCTCATTGGTCTCCCTGTCTCCAGTGCCTCGAATCCAACTTCTATCATAGCAGCAAGCTATAGTGGGAAGAATACGGATGGAGAATAAGATGAACTCAGTTTGAATTCTGGTTATACTACATACTAGCTTTATGACTCTGAGCAAGTCATATAACCTCTCTGAGACTGTTTCCTCAACTCTGAAATGGACATCATGACCCTTGCCCTGCTTATCTCAGGGAGCCGTCTCAAGGATCGTGTGAAAGCACTCTGAAAACTGTCAATGGCTTTACTAAGTAAGACTTGGACTCTACTGGCTGGCTTTCCACCCTCCACAATCCAGTCCCAAGGCACCTCTCTAACCTAACTTCTCAGTATTCTCCAGAACCTACCCTTCCTCCCTGACACACACATACTTATGGTGTTCCTCTCATCCAGGGTATTCTCCCTCTTATCTCGGCTCATCCAAATCCAAGCAATAATTTGAGGACATTCAAATCCTACATCATCTTGGCATATTCCCTGATGACCTCATGCTCACGGACTTCCCATTTTTCTGAATTTTGCCAGCACTTGGTTAATATCAACACTTGCCTGTACATTACCTTTTCTTATTAGCTCTTTCATTTAACGAGATTATGGTTATATGATGCCTTAATTTGTTCACTTAACATTTAGTGATGTTTATGAAGATGTTTCCTCTGTATTCCTCACAGGACCAGTTACAGAATTTAATAAATAATTGTTGGCTCATTCATTTAGAAATTCACATACAGACTCTCTTAAGAGAGACACAAGTAAACCCAACTACTCTTCCTAGAACTTGAAGTACCAATTTACCCTATTTCCACCTCCTACAGAACCGTAGAAAGACCATTAAGATAGGACTGTCCAATAGAACTTTCTGTGATGACGGAACTATTTTATAGCTGTGCTGTCCAATATGGTAGCCACTAGCCACGGAGTGCTTGAAATGTGGCTAGTGCAACTGAGTAAGTGAATTTTACTTGTATTTAATTTTAATTAATTTAAATGTAAACAGCTGCTCGTGGCTAGTAGCTACTATATTGGACAACATAGGTCTAGACTAGTTGCTTTCCAACTTTTTTGATCTAACAATGCAATGAGAAATACATTTTATATTGCAACCCATTTTGTATGTATACAAATATATTTCATGAAATAATACTTATCCTTATTACATATATTCTAGTATTTTCTGTTTTATTCAATTTAATTTTTAAAAAAATGCTATTTAGCTTGAGCGGCTGGCAGCCAGCGTGAGCTGCCAATAGCCACGGTGAGCAACCATCCAGAGGCCGGCGACCAATCTGCCTCATCTGGGAAGAGCGCAGTGACGATGCCAACATGGGCCAGTGAGGCGACGCCCTCTGCAACTAGACTGAAGAACAAAAAAAAAGACAGCAGCTTGTCCGTTCCCCTTCACCATTCCCCAACGATGTTCCCCTCCCCCAATTCCCCAATAAAATCTTTAAAAAAATGCCATTTGCAACCCACTATATAGATTTCCTAGCCGACTGATGAGTTATAATGTGCTGTTTGAAAAACACACTGCATATGTTACAGTTAGAGAATGTGAGGCCCACAGAAGTGCAGTAGGTGCTGCAAATTGATATAGCTGGGTAGTAGCAGGGTGGTATGAAATATTAGGGTTCCTAGGCTAGAGCTATTTCCAGTAGGGTTGAGGAGTGATTCCTCCTTCTGTTCACCATGACAAAAACAAAAACAAAATTTTGATGTTGGAGAACAATAATTGGACATACTCTTCACTTTGACTAAATATTCTTATGATGTCTTGCTTCCCACAAACTTTGTATTTGAGTATTGGTTCCTTTTGGCTTGGATGATGTCCAAAATCAAAGCTGCAATACCATGGATGCTTACTTTGGACCCACTGCATGACTTGGCAGTGGTACTAATGGGACACTGTCCTCTTTGGGAATACAACCTTGCTTTCCACTAACAGATTGATTCTTAAGAACAACAACACCTGTTGAAGGCTTATGGTGATTCTCACCTCAGGTTGTGGAATAGTTGCATTGACCCTTGCATTATAAAGCCAACCAAATATTTTTCTCCATCTAATATGCTACCCTCTTTGTATGTTTTATCAACTAAAATAACATTTACAAAAGTGGCAACTTTCTATTCTTCTGAAAAATGCATCTCTCTGAAAAGAGCAGAGTTACCTTATCAAAGGCAAAAAGAGGCAGCAATTTAAAGGTACAGTGGTCTGTGTGTTAGGTGCATTCCTGACCAGTTTGTGCATGGAATCCCATTTCTTTATGGATGTGTCCAAATGCATTTCATTCAGCAGAAAACAGGCAATAATTTTTCCTTAAGTGAAAACAACATGAAAAATACACTTAACAAGTCAATAAACTTTTCAAAAGCATCACTTTAAAGGAAAACCAGAAAGAGTCCAATTTTGCATTACGTTTGATTCTTACCACCATTTGATTCTGACCACCATCATCAGTATGAATTGATTGCAATCTCTAAGAAATTTTGTATTTTGTGGGGTCCTCTATGGCCCGATTGATTTTTCAAGCTGAAAACCAAAGAGTCTTATCATTTAACAATGGTCCCTTGCCAACTGGACTGGTTATCCCTTTTCTGACTTGCCCTGCAATTTTTCAGGTACAGCCTCTTGTCACCACAGCTGGTATGAGTCAGTTACATAGAATCTCATCAAGTCTAGCAGAATTATAGTACTTTGGTTAATATTCTCTGGTATAACTCTAAAAATGACAATGTTCTCTTAGGGTGTCAGAGTTTACACAAGTCTATAGAGAAATCAAGTCATTCATGGATTTTGCATTAGATGACAACCCAGCATTGCCAGGGTGTGACTTGCTGAATAAATTCAAGAAAATGTGAAGTTTTGAACATGAAAATCCCCCTTGAAATGCTAAGAATTGTTGTCCAGTTCTCTATTTTCTAAGCTCGGTTGTCAGAAAAGCAGGGCACTGGGAGGAAGAGAAATGAAGATGGGGCAGAGCCTGTGCGCAGGTGAGCAGAGGCTGGGAAGACCAGGATATTAAGTGGACCCAGGGGGAAGGGAGCTTTGCTCTGGAATCCTCCTGCCTTCCTAGGCTCTGCTAATCAACCTGCCATCGACCATGCCTCTCGTCACAATCCCTGGGCTGGTTGACTTCCTCTTCACTATTTTTTTTTAAACCTGTTCTTCATTGTCAACTGAGCCCAGGAGTCCAACATGTTCCTGCTAGACCAAGCTTATTATCTCCCTACTCCCCACCATGTTTTTCTGTTACTATCTCAACAGCCACACTTGAAAACTGCAAGTTATTTTTGACTCTCACTCTCCCCAGCTCCACCCCACACTCAGTTGCTTGCCAAATCCTTTTAGTGTTCCCTCAACCAGACATTTCCTCCCTTCCTCCTTCCCACTTACATCTCGTTTCCATTAAGGGTCAGCTCTGTTACCACCTTTTCAAGGTTGTGGAAGGCCCATTCACCCCTAGATGGACTTAATCATTTGTTGCCTTCTCCATCACTTTTTTTTTTTAGGGCAGTGTCACTGGCCCTCATGTGGGACCCGAATGGGGACTGCTGGCTTCCCAAGCCAGCACTTAACCACCGCGCCACTTTTTAAAAATAGTATATATGTTACCGAATGTAAAGGGTTCATCTCTTGGTGAGCGTAACTCAATGAATCTCGAACAAGACAGAATATGAACAAGGAAAATTTCTTATTTGCAGCAAGTAAGGAGAATCCTGGGGATAATTCTCAAAGCAGTGTCTCCTGAATACACAAGAGAATTACATTTATTGGAACTAGTTATGCATATTCATCAAAAAGGGGACAGGTCATTATATGTAGAGGCTGAGTCATCTAGCATAGGCGCAGTAAGGTATCATACTTTCTCGTATATTGCATGTATAGAAAATAGCGGTTAAGCTCCATCTGGGCAGGACAATTTAGTGTTATAATTAAGCAGAGTCAGTGTTTCTTTTGGGCATCCTTCTCTGGTTCCAATAGGAACAGGGTGTTGTTGCCTTGTGGTCAGCCTTTCAGGGAACATCCTTGTTCTGCAAGACAGCTCAGCAAAGATGATTCTTTTCACAACTCGCCAACTGCTTTAACCCTATTCTGCTTACACTTATTGTCGTTAGTTGTTTCCAGACCTCTCCAACAGATTGAAAACTTTTGGAGGATGGAAGCTTACCTCTCGGTGATGTTTTACCCTCTATGCTTAGCACATGGTAGGTGCTCTGTAAAAGTTTATGGAACAAATATATTAATGAATGTTCAGCCCTTACCATACCTGTCTTCCATGGACGTTTTCTTATGTTTTTGAAGCTGTGGTGTTAAATATGTATGTATTGCTGAGAAGGCTGTTTGGGAACCAGTGGTATCCTGGAACCTTTTTAGGATCAGGTGACCTACAAGGAAGATACACTGTGGGATCTCAGGCCTCTTCCATCCCTAAGATTCTGTGACCCTTTGATTTCACTTGAGAGAGTTTGTGTTGTTTCTGGGCACAAGCCCTATAGAATCTCAGAGCCTTGATGTACAAGTAAGTGTCTTTGATAAGCCCTATCAGAAAATTTGTTTTCCAAAGCGATGTTTTTCATTTACTTGCAATTTTACAAAATAACCCTTAGAAATATAGTCAATCGTTGGAATGCATATTATTATTATTATTATTATTATTATTATTATTATTTTTAGCTGAGCCATCCTGCCACCTGTTGGCAGTTCAGCTGCAGCTCAGCTCGGGCTGGGCATCGAACCACCGTTGCTCAGAGCTCAGCTCGCACTCTTGAGCGAGCTCTTAACCAACTGAGCCACTCGGCCGGCCCACACATATTATTAAAATAAGACATCAGCAAAAATGGCAGAATGAGAACCTCGGAAAATTCTATCCATAATAGCAATGAAAAAACAGGCAAAATGGTCAGAATCAACATTTTCAGAACTCTTGAAATTAACCGAAGGCTTGCCAAAATCTGGGGACTATTTATTCAAGAAAAACAGCTGCATTTTTGTAAGAATAGTGAGCTTTGTGGTGTTTTCACTTGCCCTCCGCCCTTCCCTTGCTCTCCAGCCCTGCAGTAGCCTTAGTAATCCACAGCCTGTAGTCACAGGGAAAGCCAGCAGCCTGGCAGCCCCGGGAGGACACAGAATGGGGTTGGAGCTCCTCATTTCTAGAGAATTGTCATTATTTGATCTGTCAAGTGTTTCCCCAGAAGATCCCTCTTGCAAGACAATTTATTTGCCCTGACTTGGAGCTGCAGAAGACTTTCCCCAAGGGCTTCTTTTGAAAACCATTAGAGGCAATCAATTAACTTCACAGCTGCCTGAGGCAATAGATAACTAAAAAGCTTAAAAGGAGAAGTTGGGGAATAACATGTCCATTGGGGCCTTGAAAAGTTTGCATTTTCCTAGGACTCCAGAAAAGCACATTCTGCTCAGGGCTGTGTGCATTCCCAGGGCTGTGCTCAAGCTTAGGAAAGACCCGAGAAGGCCGGAAGCTCTCTGGCCGACCCTGAAAGGGAAGAGTAAGGCAGAGTCAGCAACTGCCCGGCTGAGTGTAAAAGGCATGCCTCAACATGTATCCAGAGCCCTTAGCCAAGACTGGGAGCACTTTTTGGCTTCAGTTTCAGGAAATATTTGTTCAATTATTAACTAGCCACTGAACTAACCCAGAGACTTTGGTGCAGTAATTATTACTGATGTAAAATGGAACAGGGCGAAGCCTGTTATCTATCAGATCTTGTAGAACCTAATTCTTGGTCTATCATGCTGCAATATTTATAGCTCTGCCTATGTCGGCCCTATCTCTAAACAGGAGGAAAGGGCAGGGAACTTACATGGGGCTGCTGTCTTGTTTGTTAATTTTAAGGCAAGATGAAATAGTTTATGAAAAAATTTTACAAAGGATTGCTGTTATGGTAGTCTCCCCTTTTCTGTAGGGAATATGTTCTAAGACACCCCCCCTGCCACCCTTAGTGGATGCCTGAAACCACAGATAGTACCAAATCCTACACATACATGTTTTTTGCTATACATGCATACCGATAATAAATTAGGCACAGTAGAGTGACAACAGTAGAGTGACAACAATAATTAATAATAAAATAGGACAATTATAGCAATATACTATAATAAAAGATATCTGGATGTCATCTCTCTCAAACTATCTTATCGTATTGTACTCACCTTTCTCCTTGTGGTGGTGCAAAATGACCCAATGCCTATATGATGAGATGAAATGAGGTGAATGAGACATTATTAAATAAAATAAGGGTTACTTAACCACAAGCACTGCGATGCCCTAATAGTCTGATAACCTAGACACCTACTAAGTGACTACTGGACACATAGGTAGCATCTACAGTGTGGAGACACTGGACAAAGGGATGATTCATGTCCCGGAGTGACCGAATGGGATGGCGAGAGATTTCATGATGCTACTCAGAACAGCGTGTAATTTCAAACTTATGAATTGGTTATTTTTGGAATTTCCCATTTAATGTTTTCCAGCCACCGTTGACCGCAGGTAACTGACACAGTGGAAAGCGAGACCCCAGAGAAGGGGGCGGTCCTGTAGGCAGAAGTGATTCGGTTCGAAATGCGATTTCACTTCCGCACCTCCACCACGCCCCCGATCATGTCCTCCTCTCTCCGAGTTCTCCCTGTGGAAGGCCTGTTTCTCGTTCCTCCCTAGACCTCCTCGTCTATTCTCTCCGCATGTTACTCCCCTTTGCTTCTGTTCATCTCATCTTCTGGTCTGGCTGTCATCTGTTTCCCCATGTCGCTTCCGCTCAGCTGGTTCTGCAGTCTTATCTTCCAAGAGGAGAATCCGGAAGAATAAAGACTACAATGGCCTTGCGTGCCTGAGCAGGGCTGAAGAGCAAGAGGAGAAGTCTTTGGCTGCCATTTTGGTCAGAGCTGTCCCAAAGGAAGCAATGCAGTTCTCAGCCTTTAAGGGGCGGTGCTAATTTGACCAGAGTGCTGGGCAGTGACTCACTGAGACAGGGTTGGCAATAGAGAAATGGTTTTTTTCAGGCAGTTCTAAAAAAAGACCCACAGCTTATATGCATACATGCTGTACATTCATTCAGTGCCGCCCTTCCTCACCCTGAGCAGGGGAATGCCAGAGAGACTGCCTCTTTCTCCTCGTAAGCTGCTGATCTGACTTTCTGTGTGTCTCTAGGCTACACTAGATGTTCCTTTTAACCTGATTTCTCCTGCCTGTGAGGGGTAGAGAATAGGATGGGAAGGTACACAGTGTGATTTAGGCCACCTCAGTCCACCACCTCGTGGGGATGGCCTGACCTGGGTGATCATTTTTAGCTTGGTATTTCCTGAACATAGGCCAGGGGCTGAGGCCAGTGACAGAAAGGCTAAGGACAGTGACAGAAAGGCTCCCTGGCAGATTCAGCAGCGATGAGTTTTCACTGGGGCACGAAATGGCTGTCTCATCTCTAACTTCTTTAGGTTTGAAACACTGCTGAGACTATTAATGATGAAAACATCTTGGAGAGAAAGGCTACTTAAATCCCTGGAAGACTGGTCTTCCGTAATATGTTTCAAGAAAGGCAGTATTTCTGCCCTGGATAGCTGTGTTTCAAAATGATGCCTTCAAACAAATTATAACTTCAACTTGTACAAATTATGCAAAGTATAACTTTAACCTCCAACTAAGTATTTTGAGCAAGCGAGCCTGTTTCTGTGACAGGATATGACTCATTTATATGTATGAACAAACATTTATTTCTATGAAAACAGCATGCTCCTGTCTTAGAAAACAGAGTCAAAAGAAAACAATTTGTTTTCAAGTGAGTTAAACATACCCCACAATGCCAGTTTTGCAGGAAAGCATTCCCATGGAACTTTTAGGAGCCGCTTTGGGGGAGTATGTGTACCTACTTAAAGCTGCATAGAAGGGTCCCTACTGTCTCTGAGCTGCCCTCCCTATAGGGGATGGGGCGACTCCAAAAGCTGAAAGAGGAAGGGTATGTATTGGGTGGCTTAGCTTTGAACTCGAATTATGGTTTTCATAGAAATAACACCATAAACTAAGACATATTCTATCAATTTGATTTTTCTGGTTACAGGTTAAAATGGAATTTTTTGTGGGCTGGTTTGTAAACTTATTTACTGCCCACAATATTATTTCCCTCAGAAAATTACTTGAAGAGAACTTTTGAGCTCGAACCCCTTCACAAGTCAGTCTTGATTCGTTTAGCAGACCCTTTCCCCACAGTTGGTACAAAAGTGAATTTTAACTCATCCTACATTACATGGTCATAGTTCTGAGAGTGTGGCCTGTATACTTATGAGGTTTAATTATTTTTTATTTGGTTACTTTATCTTAAGGGATAACCATAGTCATTTGTGAATCCCAAGAACAAGTTATATTTATCATCAGCCACAAGAACCTTCTTTGCAGAAGTCATATGTGAATAAAATGGCAAATAAAAGCACCAAGAAAACATCTGGCCTTCCAGCTAAAATATTACATTTTTATAGTTGTATAATTTTTTAGGCTTATCAAAGCCCCCTCCAAGCCACTGGCTCCTAGAAACCTCACAGTATTCCCTGTGATGTGGGCAGGAGTTAGGTATTCAGGAATTATTATATCACCTTGATACACTCATCCTAGGAGAAGCTAGATAAGTGACTATTTACAAAGATGGCCCCATTAAAGAAAAGGTTTTGAGATAATTGTGGCCAAATAATTATTCAGAGGTGGTGCCAAATGGGACCATGGTAAAGGGAAGGTTAAAAGAGGTGGTCAAGAGAAAATCCCTCTACTGAAGGATGTTGCGGCCTTGTAAATATGTTTGTTCCTCAGAGAAAAAAAAAGATTTGCTTCCATTAGATTAGAGACCATGACTTTTATGTTTAGGACAAAGGTAAATAATCAGTAAACCACAGAAGCAAGACCCTTCTGTTAAATTTTACTTACGTTTCTTTTCTTTTCTTTCAGTTTTATCCAAGTATGAAAACCAGAATACTATTTTCTCTGACTACCTAGAAGAATTTCCAGATACTGATGAGCTGGTATGGATTTTGGGGAAACAGCATCTCCTTAAAACAGGTAAGGTTTTGTAGCATTTGTCTGTGAGGACCCCAATGAGGTGGGTGCCCAAGGTTAAGGTCCTTTACTTTTTTCTCCTTGGGTTGTTAGAACATTACCTTGGTAACTGTTGATTCTACTCCTAGGAGGATTTACCTCGCAGCCGAAAGAGTTTAAATTGTCACACCCTACCCTTGCACCAGCCCCCTCCAAGGGCCTGAGAGGCCCTTGCAACATGTTCACATGGTCACAAATGTTTGCACGATTTGAAAAAGTCATCTATTTGTATCATTTTCCCTAGGAGAAAACCCAATTTCTATAATCCTTGAGTTCCAAAAACCAAGGTCCCACACCAAGTATCTTTTTTTTAAAGATTTTATTGGGGAATTGGGGGAGGGGAACAGCATTGGGGAACTGGGGAAGGGGAACAAACAACTTGCTGTCCTTTGGTTCTTCAGTCTAGTTGTGGAGGAAATTGCTTCACTGGCCCATGTTGGTATCATCATTGCGTTCTTCCTGGATGAGGCAGATCGCTCACCAGCCTCTGGACGGCCACTCACAGAAGCTCTTGGCAGCTCACACCAGCTGCTAGCTGCTCACGCTGGCTGCTGGCCCCTCACTGTAGCCTATGGCAGCCCACTGCAGCAGGGGCTGCAGCTATGCTGTCCCTGGGGACTCACAACAGCCCAGCTCCAGGTGGAGCTGTTGTTCACCATCTTAGCTGCAGAGCGCAGTATCACTGGCCCTCATATGTGGGATCCGAACCTGGGCCGCTGGCATCCCGAGCCAGCTCTTAACCAATGCGCCACTCAACCGGCCCTCCACTCCCAGTATCTTTAACCAGAATCTGGTCTTTGATGACTGGGCTACATACTTTTCATTTCTCTCAAGTCTTTTTCGTCCAGATTATAAAGGCTGCCACCCAGGGGACTTCTCAACAGCCCATGCCTATCAGAAACAATATCATACACTGAGAAATCTTATAGTTTTACATATTTCACTGACTGTAGTACTATCTCAGTTTATTCTGATTTTGTATAGAAATTTTAGTCACTGCAGCTAGATGGAAAGGAGGCTTGAATTTTTCTTCCTTGCCCTTACATGAGAAGACCTTTAAACCTAAAACTACTAACTACTCTCCATCCAGATAAAGCCTGAGCTTGGCAAGAGGCAGCTCTGATTTGATATCTGCCTGAGGAGAGGCTTTAGCATGAAGGAGGGACAGGAGGAAGCTGATCAAAAGGCCGGAGAGGGACTTGGGCATTTTGTAGCTCGTCTGGAGTCTGGCTTCATCATTTTGAGAGGAGAGTGCCCATGGCTAGCAATTAGGAGAATGTTTGTATTCAGACTCTACTACCTTAGATCAGTCACTTTGTCTTTCTGGATCTTTTTTTGTTTTGTTTTGTTTTGTTTTTTGAGGGCAGTGTCACTGGCCCTCATATGTGGGACCCGAACCAGGGCCGCTGGCTTCCCAAGCCAGCGCTTAACCACCACACCACTTGGATGGCCCTCTTTCTGGATCTTTTCACTTCCCTTACCACCACTTGAAATGAGGGGTCTGTATATGATGTCTTCTAGTTCTGTATTCCAGGACAGCAGGAATCCCCAGGTTGCCAAACATGCCCATATTCAAATGTTAAGTTGGGAAGTGTCTTTCAAAATGAAATTGTTAAAATTTCCATATAACTTCCCCAGGCTTTCTAGCATATAGACAAGCTGAGAGGTGTAGCGAATATCAAAAGGAAGGAGTGAGCGGTCTAAACATTTGAGAGGAGGCATATATAAGAGCAGATAACAATTATCACAGGCTTACTGCATACTGTACCATCTAAGCACTTTCTATTTATTATCTTATTGAATACTCACAGCTTTGTGAAGTAGGTACTATTATTCTCCCCATTTTCCTGATGAGGAAACTGAGCCTCAGAGGGGTTAAGTGACAAGGCTACACAGTTGGTAAGTAGCAGAGTCAGAGTTCAAACCCAGGCAGAGTATAACTCCTGAAATCTTACTCTTTTTTTTTTGAGTGCAGTGTCACTGGCCCTCACATGTGGGATCCGAACCGGGGCCACTGGCGCCCCAAGCCAGCTCCCAACCACTGCGCCACTCGGCCAGCCCTGAAATCTTACTCTTAACCATTATACATATGCTTCCCCAAATGTGCTAGACACTGTGGACATGAAGGGGATGGAAAATCCAAACATTTCAGCTTTCTGATATGTTCAAAGGAAAGGCAGGAGGGAGAATAGAAACTATTGGCTAAAATTGAATTTCCTTTTTTTCTTTTAAAGTGCAATGACTATAAGTTCTATACAGAATACAAACATGAATGTGTTTCTGAAAGGTGGGTGAGAGAAGACTAAGAAAGGCATAATCACATCTAAGTACAGATGGGAACTTGGAAGCCATATGTGTGGCCATTGAAGTAAATTTGCCATAAAATATAAGAAAGCATGCTTTCAAAACAGATACAAAAACATCTGTGATGTTATACATCCATTTATATTACAAATGCTAGTTGCACTAGGTGGTACTGATAGATGTCTTACACAGTTAATTTGCTTAACAGGGATATTTCCTTTTTAGTTAAACATCTGGGTGCGCACACACACACACACACACACAGTTTTAGATAACAGACAGTGGGTACTAATGACATTTCCAATCAACTGTCATCATTTAGGCTGGGGCCAATTGCCTTGTTAGTGGGTTATCCAGGATCCTTGCTTTTCCTATTCCTTGTCTTCTGGCCATGACCCCAGTGTTAGTACCTGCCAGGGCCATGGAGCTCAGTGAACAGGAGACAGGAACTACCCAGCATTATTGTACCAGCCAGTAGCTCTGGTCAAAACATATAGGTAGGGGGAACTGCTGAAATTATTTGGCTCAAAAGATTGGGTTTCCTATGAATTTTCCTAGCTCCATAACAATGGCATTGACTGGTTATTCGAAAGTGAATTTGCTGCTGGCTCAGAAATCAAAGACAGATATCTTTAGGTGGGATATGGTGATTTAATTTGAATTTCACATTTAATTACAGAAAAATCTAAGCTGTTGTCTGATATAAGTGCCCGTCTATGGTTTACATACAGAAGGAAATTTTCACCAATTGGTAGGTATATCATTCATTGTACTGTGTTTTTTTCCTTATGATAGCTTGCCTGAAGTTATCTGTGACTTCACAGAAACCTCAGAATTAACAGCACTCTATGGCAAAGAATTTGATTTAGGGGAGTAGTTAAGTCTTACACTTCATGCAAAAGTTTCATTGCCTAGGTACACCATCATGTATGGTTCCATGGTGTTTAATGTGTAACACCAGTATATTTTTCAGCCCACTTCCTAGTGTTCGGGCACTGGATGGTATTGTTTTACTTCTGAGAGCAAGGGTAAAGTCAAATAAACTTTCCATTTGGGAGTATTTATTAAATTACAGTGTACTGCTTTGTGGAACTACTTGATTATTGAAGACAGTTGTACCTTGAAGGAAGGAAAGAAAATAATTCTTTTGATTGTTTTTCCCCTATGAAATGAAAACACCTTGCCACTGGGAGATGAATTATGATAGATTTCCTTGGAACTAATTCTTGGCTGATGGAGTACCAGCTACTGTCTAGAAAAAAAAGGACAGTTCAATAAGCTAAGTGAATAGGCTCCCTCTAGAAAAAACTTGTGCAATGTTTGCAAGTAGGGTGACGTATTCCTAGTATTATGGCCTTGTCGAAAAAGATTACCAAACTGAAATGGTGGAAGCTATTCTCCTAACAGGAAACCTGTCGGACCAATTTTGGTGCAGGACTGGACCTAATAATTATAGTCAGATCAACTTTTCTGATGAGAACCAAAAATGAAGTGCACACAGACATTTTTTTTTGCTCTCCACAGGAAGTACCTGAGCAGTAAAACAAACAAACAAACAAGCAATCTTTAGTACCCAGTGATTCTAAACTGTTAACTTTCTCTGTGTGAAGAGGTCTTTGCAAGGCTTGAAAACATTGGCAATTCAACTGACAATGTTTTGGCAATAGGCAGTCTCTTCTTTATGTGGGCTTTATTGCATCTTTTCTGTACTAATTTGACCTATAATCCCACCATCAGCAAGAGCCAAAGTGCTCCCCTTCCAGCTGACAAGTTGGCTCAATCCTCCCCTTGTTGCTGTAGCAACTCTCCTTCAGTCCCCACAACAAAAGGAAAGGGGCAGCCACCTTGGCCCACTTGTCTTACAAGGATGATGACCCCCTTTAAAGTTAGTTTTGTGAGATCAGGCTTTTAGCATACTTTGCCACTTCCCTGTTAGGAAAGGAAAGCAATGAACACAGAATGTCTCCTCTGCCATCCAAGTTATCTGATTTCATTGGTGCCTTGAAAAAGGATATTGAGCTCACCCTGGCCCCATATGTGGGATTTTCATTACATCAAGTGTTCTTAAAATGGAACCCGTTGTCTTATTGCATTTATTAACAGGTTTTGTGCCTTTTAGAGATGTAGTCCATTTCTAATTTATTAACAGTATTTTTAATTGTGACCTTACTCATAACACCAAATATTTATATCATCCTGAGTGGGTTGTAGAACACTTTCACAGATACTCTCTCGTTTAATTCTTACAATACCCATTGATAGTAGGCAGGGTGTGTGCTATTATCCCCAGTCTACAGATGAGACTTAGATTAGGTAACAGAGAGCAGTCTTCTGATGCCTAATCTAAGACTTTCCTCTATTTTACATTGCCCTTCTGCTATTCAGACCTTTATAATGTACATTTAGAACAGTCAAGCTCCTTCCAGATCTCTTTGACCATTTTGATCACTCTATTTGGTAGCATTTATTCCTTAACTAAGGTAAGACTGGCTTCCCTGAGAACTGAGCTGTGCAAAGCCAGGTTTGATCAGGCAGATGACACTATGGCATGACTAAGTGTTGATAGACATACATGGCAGCATCTCCCAAAATTGCATGTGTACCTAGAAGTCTCCAAGCAGAAAATATAAGGGGCAGGTTTTGTTCATTTGCTTGTTTTGTTTGTGGCCTTAGAACCCATTTTGGTTAACTCTGCATTATCTTTGCAAGTTCCACCCTATAACAAACCCTGTCTGATATCCGGCTATATCTCTTGCCTCTATGAAAGAGTGTGTGCCTGTCTGTCTTGTATGATTTCCAGATATGCTGATGTTTTGGGAAAGAGCAATTTCAGGAACTCACATTCCTTCACTTCCATTTTGCCACCAGGGGGAACGGGCCCTTCATCAGATGCTGGCTGGGGATGTATGTTACGCTGTGGACAGATGATGCTGGCTCAAGCCCTTATCTGCAGACATTTGGGAAGGGGTGAGTTAAATTTGTTCTCTAAACTGCCTCAGAGACCTCTGCAGTTGTCCTTACTGCTGGTGGTTTCCCATTGGTACTGACCTTGAGGAACCCTCAGTAACAGAGCTGCAGGTCCTAAAATGCTCCCTGCGAGCTCAAGTGGTGTGGCTGACAAGTTGACAGAGCCTCCCATGAGAAAGAAACAGCCAACATTTCCTTGTGATTCACCAAGCCAGAGAGGTGTTTTCCTGGGACTGAACTGGACGTGGAGGCAGGTGTGTCATTTAGTTTCCGTCTTCACTATTGTTTGAGTGAGTCCTTAAATAGGCCAGATAACAAAAAGAGCAGGAAGAAGGGTGTGGTGGTAAGTCTGTTTCTTGACCTCATTGAAAATATCTGCCTGGTGAAGGATGTAAATGACCTAAAGGAAGTGCCTAATGAGGGAGCCAGTGCTATTTTGGTCTGGGTTCACTGAGGATGTCCATTTGATGATGAAGGAATCCTTAAATTAACTTCTCCAAGAGGCCGCTTCATTAAGAATGTTCCAGTAATCGTTGTTGGAACTCTTGAGTCTTGATTTTTTTGTGTGTGTGTGGGCAGTGTCACTGGCCCTCATATGTGGGACCGAACCAGGGCCACTGGCTTCCCAAGCCAGCGCTTAACCACCACGCCACTCAGCCGGCCCTGAGTCTTGTTTCTTAAGGCATGTGTGTGCTTCCCTATTGGTAGCTGTAGGCTGACGTTGGCTTGATGCCAACGTAGGCAATCGGGTGAAAGTCTGGTTCCACCTGGGGATGAGGGAGTGCAAGGACACCCGGATGAGATTGGGCTGCTAAACTCACTGACTGTTGCCCTTCTGATTCAGAGAGGTGGACATGTCACTCTGTTTCCTCACTGCACAGCCTCACTCTCTCTGCTGCCAAAGATGATTGGGGAAGGGCCTGGGGAGGTTTGAGGGCTTAATGCCTTCTTTCAGGGTTTAGGATATCTTGTGCCTGCTTCCCCTGGGTAGCATGATAATTTCTGTTTACCAGGTGAGGAAAGTGAGGATTAGGAAGTAAGATAACTTGCCCAGGGTCAAACGGCATGAAAGCATAGATTTGGGAATAGAATGCAGGTCTTTTGACCCCTTGTTCGGTGATTTCTCTGTAGTACTCATACTTCTTGGAGCACATCCATTCTTATTATTTAACTTTTTCTCATTTATAAAACACTTCAAGATGATTCTTCTGCAAGTGAATTTTGTGGAAAGCAAACTGGAAAAAAAGCACAGTGAGCAGTCTCAATTGTTTTAATATAAGAGCAAGTAGCAGGAAAAATTTGGAAATAGATCTTGTAGCAAAGATGAATTAGAAGATGTAGGGCCGGCCAAATAGCTCAGTTGGTTAAGAGCTCGCTAAAGAGTGTGAGCTGAACTCTGAGCAACAGCAGTTCAATGCCCAGCCCGAGATGAGCTGCCGCTGAGCTGCCAACAGGTGGCAGGAGGGCTCAGCTTAAAAAAAAAAAAAAAAGAAGATGTAATTTTGTGAAAAAGTGTTTCCTATTTGGTTATTTTACAGTTGAGATGGGTTGTTTACTTATCACTGTCATCAGAAAATATTTAGTTGTTGAATGAATGAGCAAAGGAAACAGAAACAGTCTCATAGATATAGAGGAAAAACAGGGTTGCTAGTTGGGAGGTGGGTAGGGATGAGGGAGAAGAAGAAGGGATTAGTTAGCATAAATAGGTAACTACAGTATTGTCACAGGGATATGAAAGACAGTTTGGGGAAATATAATAATGTTGTAAAAATTTTGTGTGGTGTCAGATGGTCACATGTCTTGTTAGGGAGACCACTTCATGGATGGAGTAGAGGCTTGATCACTGCACTGTTCACCTGAAGCTGATGTTGTATAATATTGTATACCAACTGTAATTGAATATATAGATAGTCACGGAATGTGGATTATACGGTGGAAGGGTGTCAAAGGAATTGTAATAGATAGTATGATATGGGGCGAGGAGTGGGGTGGAGAATTGGGGGAGGGAGGTTGTCACTTTGAGGGGTAAAAAGTATAACTATTGCACTGTGTTGTACACCTGAAGCTAATTAAAAAAATAAAATTAAAACAAAAAAAAGAAAATATTTAATTGTATTTAGCAGCCAGCTAGTCAGGATTTCCCCAGACTTGGACAGTTTGGTAGCTGATGAAAAATAGTAGCATACAGTTACCTTCTAAAGACTGTGCTGAACACGAAGTTTAAAACGTTGGTTTCAGAAATACTAGAAGCAAAGAGAATGGAAGATGCTGGAGATAATGGTTTTTGGCTTCAAGTGTATTTCACTTGTGAATTCAAACTCTCTCTAAAACCTCAGGAGAGAAGTTTGTCTTACAAGCAAGCCAAGCCTCAGATTCTGCCCCATTAGACATAGTTCCTAGAGCTGAGGGAATGGGGGCGGTGCATCCTGTCCATGGCAGCGATTATGGCGAGTTTTTGCAGTTGTCCTTCATAAGCGGTAAGTAGCCTTCGTAGAATGTGAGGGGCTGTGCCTACGGCACAGATGGGATCCCTACAGATATAATTATTTTGGTTTTGATCATAAGGAAACCTTGTCCACTTGATAGCAAAGGTATTTGTTTTTCCAAAGCTCAGTGTGGATTTTTTAAAGGTTGTGTAAAATTGACAGCACACAATTTTTTTAAAGCTTCCGCAGTTGTGAATTGTGTCTGCTTCCCTGTGAACTGTTGTGTGTCAGAATAGCACTTCCCCTCATGAGACTCTTCTGGCCATGCTGCTAAAATATAAGGACAAAGCCGTTGCTGTGTGTGTGGAGATGAGACACCGGCATCTGGGTGGTATTTGGATGTATTGCCAGATTTGACTGTGACCTCCTGGTCACTGAATAGCTAACCAGAAAGGCCCTTGTAAGACTGTTTTTGTGTAGTATTTATCCAGCTCCAGCCCTGGGGCTAAGTCAATTATTTGGTCCACTTCTTATTTTACTTTTACTTTCCACCCACTGAGTCTTTTTTTTTTTTGAGAGCAGTGTCACTGGCCCTCATATGTGGGACCCGAACCGGGGCTGCCGGCTTCCCAAGCCAGCGCTTAACCACCGCGCCACTCGGCCGGCCCAAATTCAACTTTCTTTTTTTTGTTGTTTTTTTTTTTATTTTTTTTTGGAGGGCAGTGTCACTGGCCCTCATATGTGGGACTGAACCGGGGCCACTGGCTTCCCAAACCAGCGCTCAACCACCGCGCCACTCGGCCGGCCCTCCACCCACTGAGTCTTTGAAAGTAATCAGTTTCCAGATGTCTTTGTCATCAAAATTAAAGATACTTAAGAAGGTTCTAAGCTGATCATTCCCACCTTCCTGATATAGCTTCTTTGTTGTCCTTCTAACCTTGTGGTTATAATAAGAGTTCAGAGAAATAATAAGCAATTATAAAAATGATTTTACTCATTTTTTCCCCAAAAAGACTGGCACTGGGAGAAACAAAAAGAACAACCCAAAGAATACCAGCGGATCCTGCAGTGCTTCTTAGATAGAAAAGACTGTTGCTACTCTATCCATCAGATGGGTAAGGCCACATCAGTGCATGAAAGGCAACACCTGTACCTGCTCCTGTCGTCCCTGCCTTGTACGCGGCTCTGCTAAGTTGCCCGCTGCTTAATGATTTATGCAAAAAGTGGGAGTTTGTGGTGTGCTGGAAGACCTTTTGCTAACATGTTTATTTTTTTTCCACATAAAAACAGCACAAATGGGTGTAGGAGAAGGGAAATCAATTGGTGAATGGTTTGGACCAAATACAGTTGCACAGGTGTTAAAGTAAGTAAAAGAGTCTGGCACCTGCCTTATTCTGTCTCTCATGCCTCCCTCCTCCACCAACTCAATATCCCATCATCCTTACTGTGCTTGCCATCCCACTAAGCCACCCCTCCCCCTAAGCCACCAAACATCTGTACCATTTTGCTCAGACAGTTCTTTGAAATGTGTAAGTGGGGACATCAGTCTTGGTATAGCAAAGTTACATTCCTTGGTAAGAGGATATGTGGAGGCACCTCGGGACTCATTCAGTATCCCCCACCCACACAGACTGATGCTCATGTGCTGGGGAGCCATTAGCATGAGGGCCACTTTGAAGCCAAAGTATTCATACTAAGCGGGGGAGGCTGAGCCAGCCGAGGCAAGACAAGGACTCCTACCCTGTGTAGTATAAAAAACGACCATGAATTCATTTATTATTAATTTAATATTTACTGGGTGCCATTACTGTGCTAAGTGCTTGGTGTACACTTCGACTTTTTTTTTTTCAGGGTAGTGTCCCTGGCCCTCATATGTGGGACCTGAACCGGGACTGCTGGCTTCCCAAGCCAGCGCTTAACCACCGCGCCACTCGGCCGGCCCAAATATGATAGCCTTTTTTTTTTCAGGGTAGTGTAACTGGCCATCACATGTGGGACCCAAACCAGGGCCGCTGGCTTCCCAAGCCAGCGCTTAACCACCGTGCCACTTGGCCAGCCCAAGTACTTGGTGTACAGAAATGAACTAGACACAGTCCTTGCCTCAAGGAATTCATGATTTATTGAAGTAGACAAATTCCAAAGGAGTATTGGAATCAGTGTGTCATCTCTTAGACTCCAGGCACCCCAGCATGGTACTTTCGTACTTGTTCTGTTAAATCCCAGAATTCACTTCCCACATCAAGAGGCATGGCAAAGAGGCCAGGCCTGTGATTTGGCAAGTGAATGAGGTGAGTGGATCGGCACCCACACCTTCGGGCCACCTCAGCTGCTGTCACTGCACTTCCTGACAACATATCACTCCATGAAAACTCTGTGAGGGCAGCGTTTGCATTTGTTTTGTTCACTGCTGTAACTCTAGTACATAAAACGGCCTGGCACACAGAAGTGCTCAATAAATACTTGATGAATGAATGAAAATGG
The DNA here is from genome assembly GCA_033961575.1 of Aselliscus stoliczkanus. Classification (NCBI taxonomy): domain Eukaryota; kingdom Metazoa; phylum Chordata; class Mammalia; order Chiroptera; family Hipposideridae; genus Aselliscus; species Aselliscus stoliczkanus. The sequence goes on along the minus strand of CM066737.1, from coordinate 52,423,680 downwards.
CAACCAGATCTGGGGCTGGATTTAGGCATCAGAAGACTGAAATCAGGGCCGGCCGAGTGGCGTGGTGGTTAAGTGCTGGCTTGGGAAGCCAGCGGCCCTGGTTCAGGTCCCACGTATGAGGGCCAGTGACACTGCCCTCAAAAAACAAAAGAAGACTGAACTCAGCAGGCCGCCTTTGGGGTGGCATGCTTCAGTCCTGGGATCTCTGGAGCATGCTGGTGGGACCTGCACCATGCACAGTTCACATGGGGTGTTGATTTAATGATTAACCAGTCTTCAACAAACTCGAACACTTGGGAGATGCGCTTGTGAGGGGACTTGTCTGGACTTCCTAGGGACTCAGGTGAAACCTGCATCTTGGCTTCACTCCTTGCTCACTGTGTAGGCTGCCTGACACCACTTTCTCACCTTAGGCTATGATGCCTTTTGGGGCATTTTTGGCTCAGCTGAGTGAGGACTTGGCAGTATTTCGAGAACCACTGCTAGAACCCAGGGCAGAAAGTATGGAAGATTAGAGTGGCTGTGCTGAGCCCCAAATCCAGCTTGAAATGGTTGGGGTTTTTTTTAAGTGATATGCCTCAGCATTTTATTCTTTCTTCTACATTTTGAGGTTCCCAACAACAAATAAATGGAAACATACATTTTTAAAAGAATTTCAGTGAGTTCTGATTCATGATTGTTATTAACAGCAGTATATTATCATTATTGTGTCATTGTTGTTATTTTGGGAAAGATATTACATTAGAATGATATTACAGTAGAATAAAAGTGTAATAGTAATTAGCCTCTTCCTAGGAGCTACTTTGGTTTGGGAGACAATGTTTTTTCTTTTGTCCAGGGAGACTGGACTTTACCCAAGAATACCAGAGTAGCCAGGTTAAATGTGTTTTCTTTCAAACTGGTAAAAGAGAAGATGATAAAGCAGAAATAATCATGGTACTTTGCTCAGAACTCAGATAAGCTCTTAAAGGGGTTTTCTTTTTAATCTCCTCTGGAGTCATGCAATTCAGCGTGCTCTCTCTTCAGCTGTTGACCAGTAAGGCCCTGCACCCAAGGCCATCTGTTGCCCAAGTGTCCTTAACCAGGATTGCCACAGCACGTGGAGAGGGAGGTGAGAGGTCACCTCTCTCTCTCTCTCTCTCTCTCTCTCTCTCTCTCTCTCTCTCTCTCTCTCCTCTCTTACTCTGTCTCTCTCTCCCTCTGGATTTTTCTGGGGCTTATTTCCTATGTTCCCAAACAAATATAAGTATAGTTTAATGACAATGTCCTTTTTATTGGAAAGTGCAGTAAGTCAGAATGTCTTCTATTTAAGACAAGAAAACAAAATCTCTTGGGAGCAGAGGCATTGGTAAACTTTTGTCTTTCGCCCAAGAGGAGTAACGTCATATTGTTAGGTAGACGTTTCCATTTTGTAAAGCAGGGTCTCCTTTTCGGTGTTCAGAAACGGTGACTCTGTGGCATTCTCAATGTCCTTGGACATGGAATGTTCCAGAGCTTGGTCAAAGGAGCCAGCACTGACCTGAACCCCAGCTTCTTTGAGGCTCAGTGTTTGGTGACTTCAGGAATGCTGGGCACGGATTGCACTGCTTCCTGCTGGTATTTCCATCTTCCCCAGTTGTGACTTCATTGTATGTTTCTTTGCAGAAAACTTGCTTTATTTGATGAATGGAATTCCTTGGCTGTTTATGTTTCAATGGATAACACAGTGGTCATTGAAGATATCAGTGAGTCCCCAGCCTGTTTACCTTCCTAGGTGGTGGGTGATGGGGAAATTGGGGTGAGAGAGAGAGACAGACAGAGAGAGACAGAGATAGTAGCAACAGAGAGACAGACCCCCCCACACACGATTCCCCATCAGGGCAGGGGAGCTTCCGAAAGCACAGGGCTCTGGTTAATCATTCCCTGCACCCTTTTTCCTCCTCCCTCTCAGCTCTCTGAAAGGGAGAAAACAATGAGAGGATCTTTGTGGTTCCTCAGTGGGGTACCAGAACTTGCACTGCAGGACACCCAAAGTGGGGATAGTCAGTTCAACCACAACAGGTCTTCTGTGGAGGCCCCCCCTTGTCCAGCTCTGTGCTCCACACCATGAGGTTAGAGAAACCAAAAGATATAGCCCCTGTCCCAAAGGCCTTTGCAGACTAGTTAAGAAATGAGATTCTCTCAGTCAGCCCGTAATGCCTGATGGGAGGTAAGGGAGTACTCAGTTGCCGGGAGGAAGAGAAGTAAGGGCTGCAGGAGGGGCCTGGGCTTCCTGTGGGAGGCGGGACAAGCTGGGATCTGGTGGCAGAGAGGAAGGCCTTCCAGGTAGGGGGTGTCCTGTGAGGTCTCCCTTAGTTTTACCCTTGGCACACTTCCTGGGGCTGGATTCCCCTAAATTACCCAGCTCTCATCTTCTGTTTCTAGAAAAAATGTGCTGCGTCCTTCCCGTGAGTGCTGACACAGCTGGGGAGAGCCCTCATGACTCTCTGGATGCTTCGAACCAGAGTAAGGACACCTCTGCCTGCTGCCCAGCCTGGAAACCCCTGCTGCTCATTGTGCCCCTTCGCCTGGGCATAAACCAAATAAATCCTGTCTATGTTGACGCCTTCAAAGTAAGTCGCTCTTTTTTCCGAGCCCATTGCTGCCTGCCCATCACACCGCCATGTGAGCACGGAGATCCGTGAGCAGCAGTCCATAAGTGAGTTGAGAATCTTGCATTCTCTTTCCCTCTAGGAGTGTTTTAAGATGCCACAGTCTTTAGGGGCATTAGGAGGAAAACCAAATAACGCCTATTATTTCATAGGATTCTTAGGTAAGAAAAGAGGAATCACAAGTAAGTCATTGTGGGCTAGGGGAGGGTGGGCAGAAGGTTTGCACGGGAGACCAGGCAATTCCAGTTAGGGGGGCCTTGTCTAGCCCGGAGATGCTGTGGCCTCTGATCAGCTCCTTCTGTCTCCGGCCTGATCTGTGCAGAGTAACACTTCCGGAGGCCTGACAGAGAGCACATCCCCCTTCAATGCCTCCACTTCCCTGCCTCATGATAAGATGGTTCCATGCTGCTTTCCCACTGGACTGCCCCAAAGTCACAGCACTGCTTCAGCACATCTCTCTCCTTCCTGTGGGCCCAGAGTGTCACTCTGCTGGCCTGGTTGATCCCCATCTTACTGCATGCTCAGGCATGCAGGCTAGGAACCGTCCCCTGTCTTCCCAGGTTCACGCAGCTGGGCTTGCTGGCTCATTGTTCAGAGCCCTGACTGGGTGGGAATTAGAGGAGGCAGAGACAGAGGTATCCCTTGTCTGATAATGGCAGCTCAGTCTTAAAGCCACTAACCTCCTAATACAGATCCTAACAAGCAGCCTGACCTCCTCTGCCTAGGTTTAATGCCCCTGGAAACCCAGCCACTTTATTCACTAGCTATATGACCACAGACATTTAAGGTCCTTGGCACACGAGGTGAGCCAGCCCAGTGCTTCTCAAATATGCACATGAATCACCTTGAGAGCTTATTGCAGTGCAGGTTTGGCAGGTCTGGGGGTGGGCTCTGAGAGGCTGCATTTCTCACTAGGTAGTGTCGATGCTGCTGGTACACACACCATGCTTTGAGTACCAAGGACCTAGACAACCTGGTTAGCACTGAAGAACATGGGGAAGGGAGTGTCGCAGCTAGGGGAGTTTGATACAGAGCTCCTCTCACAGGAGCGTGGTGGTCCTAAAGCGGACCTCGAAGAAGACTGCAAGGAACAGCCTTAGATAGGCAAGGGGGAGCCAAAGCAAGGGTGGGGAATGGCATGAGGGATGCGCAGAGGACAGGGTGAGATGGGCTCAATCACCTTCCCAGCATCTCCTCCTTGGACATTCAGAGAGATGAGGTGGAGGGGAAACACACATACCTGGCCTTGTATGACAGTCTCCCACTTGCTAACCGTGTGACCGCTGGAAAAGAGTGTCAACTCTTTCAATCTCGGGTTCCTCTTATGGAAAAAAGGGTTAACACCTCATTTATCTCACAGTAGAGCACTCAGCAAAGAGCCAGGCATATAGTTCACACTCAGTAAAAGGTGCCTCCACCCTGCCTCACCTCAACACCTCTTTCCTTTTCTGCATCTTTCTTCCTCTCCTTGAGGCCAGGGTTTCTACACAGTTGCCTGGGCTCTCTCTAGTGCTGCCATCTATTGGTAGAACCTATGAACTACAGCTTGATGGAAAATTTGGAGGCTTTTAATTTTCTAAGTACAAAACCCAGCATTTGGAGTTATATAAATTTTAACATTCTCCTTTGTTTCTAACCTTTTGGGTTCCTGTCAAAGAAAATGTTGCAATAATATATTTCCTATTGTTTGTGCTTGAGGATAAGGTTGAAACAGATTGGAAAATAATTTTGGAGGGATTTCAGTGAAGAGTGTGTGATTCCCAGATTCACTGGCCTCCCTTATCCCAAGTTACCCAGACAGAATTCACCAAGTTGGTGTAGCCCTTCTGTTTCCTGAGACTCCTGGGTTGGGGTGACTTTGTGGAGTTTAACTACTCATAAAAGAGGTGTGGGCCACTCTCAGTTCCTGAGACAGAGGTTTACATAGTGCCCATTAACTTTTTAAAATCCTTTGTTGGGGCCGACTGAGTGGCACGATGGTTAAGAGCTGGCTTGGGAAGCCAGCGACCCTGGTTCGGGTCCCACATATGAGATGAGTGCCAGTGACACTGCCCTCAAAAAAAAATCCTTTGTTTATGGGCCAGCCAAGTGGCTCAGTTGGTTAAGAGCACGAGCTCTGAGCAGCAACAGGGTCACCGGTTCGATTCCCACATGGGCCAGTGAGCTGTGCTCGAGCTGAGCTTCTGCTGAGCTGCCAGTAGGTGGCAGGATGGCTCAGCTGGTGAGAACACGTGCTCCTAAAAACAAGGTTGACAGTTCTACCCCCACATGGGATGGTGGACTACGCCCCCCCAACTAAGATTGAACTCGGCACCTTGAGCTAAGCAGCCACGAGCTGCCGATGGGCAGCCGATGGCAACTGGACTTGGAGCTGAGCTAGCTGCACCCTCCACAGCTAAGACTGAAGGACAACAACTTGGCTGTTCCCCCTCCTCAATTCCCCAATACTGTTCCCTTTCCCCAAATCCCCAATAAAGTCTTTAAAAATTTTACAAAAAATTCCTTTGTGTAACTTTCACTCGAGGCTCCAAAGTCCCCTCAACTACCCTTTCCTGACTCACCCCCATACTGTATTAGATTAGGGGGTCTGGATTGGTAGAATGTCTGAAGGGAGGGAATGGATGAGAACTGCCATTTTCTGAACACTGTCTTGTGCCAGGGACTCTGCACTGTTCTCTCTAGGTAGATAGATATAGATAGTTATATAGAGATGTACAGATATAGTTATATAGAGATGTATAGATAGAGATAGTTATATAGAGTTGTACAGATAGAGACAGTCATAGAAAGATGTATGATATAGTTGTAGAGAGATGTATAGAGATAGTTATATAGAGATGTATAGATATAGTTACACAGAAATGGATAGATAGATAGATAGATAGATAGATAGATAGATAGATAGACAGACAGTCTGATGAATGGATATAGTTAGCATAACACCCCTGTGAGGGAGAGATTGTTATTTACATTTATTTATGCCTAGTAAAACTATGATGTACAGGGGTTGTTTCCTCCAGGCCACCTAGCTAGGAAGTAGTGAAGCCAGGATTGGATCCGTTTGGCCATCCCTGCCTACCACACCACATTGCTTCCTGAGCGCCCTCTTGCCCTGTTGGGAAGCTGGGCAAACCCCTTGGTGTAGGAGACTATGGCCAAGGGGAGACTCTGGCTGGTAGATTTTTCCTGCATTTAAGGGAGATGTTTGCCCCTGTGCTTTAGGAGAGCTTGCCCCCTGGAGATCAGTAGCATGAGCCCTGTGTCTGCAAGTGGTTGACCAGCCTGCCTCTTCTCCTTGGGCCTCATTAAAGACCTTGGTTTAGTCCCCACATCATTTCTAGGACTTTTTATATCTTCAACTGTATCTCTTTTAAGCACTCAGAGAAATAGTCCAACCCAGAAAGCCCCACTGCACACACATGCACACACATGCACACGCACACAAATACACACATGCACACGCACACACAACACACTCTGCTATTATTCCCAGCACCTTAACTGGAAACACTCTGGCAGAATGCTCAGTTCAATCCCTGCTTTGGATTTGTATTTTCGTGTACACAACTCCCTTCTCCTCTTACCTCTCTGGTCTCAGGTAGGCTTCCATCTAAACACCCCGGTGACCTGAGGCTTTTTGTTATAACTGATCTCACCCTGTGGTCTGGGGGAATATGTACCTTCCCTTTCATAAATTGAGCCATATGGCAGCACTTATTTTCATACGCTCTTCAGTATCTATTTGTAAGGGATACTTTTGAGTCTAAGCAAGATACTTCTTCTATGACTTCATTGAATTTGTATTCTGTTTGAAGCATTTCATGGAGATGAAGTATTCCCATTCTTTTGCTACCCTGTGGGGTAACTGGAATAGGCCAATGACCCCAGTTTACAAACAAGAAAATGAAGACAGAGTGATTTAAGTGGTTTATCCGAGGTCTGACAGAAACAAGTTAAGCTTTCATCAGAAACATTCTTTGGCAGTAGAAGCACTTAGATGTGCCTAACAAGATCCTGAATGCCATTCGAGGGCAGGAGTTCAGGACATCCCTCCCTACCCCATCCTCCTGCTGCGGGTAGTTCTTTCTTTGGTTGCCTAACCCAGTCGAGAACATAGGGGCCCAAACAATCCTTAGGCCTGGACAGTGAGATTAGGGTGCTTCCTTAGGCACTTTTGCCTACTTAGCATGTTGCTGATGAGCATTAGCGGGACTCTCAGCCTTTTGAATAGCAGATAAAAGTAGAGATTTTATTATCCTGAACCCCTCCCAGATCATTTATTGGCCTAGGCCTTTTCAATTTAATGAAGCATGGCTTTTCTCTCAGTTGTAAAGATCGATCATCTCACAGTGAGTTTTTCCAGCAAGATATATCTATGCTGATGTTAATGTGACCAAGGCAGTGCTTTCTGACAGGAATTACTAACTTGCTAACAATGACTAACTTGCTAGGTCATCAAGAATGGAAGTCAGCTCTCTGGTATGTCATCCATAGCAAAGTCAGCATTCCCATTTCTTTTGGAGGCCAAGGCCTTTCTCCTTATCAGATATGCTCTCTGGCCATGCGTCTGAGAACCAGTGCTCTAGACTCTTGAATGAGATGCTTTCCAATGCTGAAAGAGGCAGGAAGCCCCCTAATGGCACCTGAACCCACGGCCTGGTGATTCTACCTGTCACCTCTTTGCTACTGCTGCTCACAGAGCCTGACATGTCATCTGTGGTCTCTCATTCCCACCTTTTCGCAAACCTGTCGCTCTCCATTTTTTTGGACTTGGGCCTTGAAGAGATGTGAATGCTAGGGCAAGTCTTCTCATCGAATGATCAACTTTGGGTGTGGTTGGCTTCCTTCAGGCATGCTCACCCTACTTCAGGCTTTTTGTCATCTCATTCTCATTGTCACCAAGGGAGGGGTTAGGAAAACCAGAGCTCCTTCTCCCAAGGACAGCAGTGGGGCCATGGTCAGTGGTGCTTCCAAGGTTAAGCATGCCTCATTCTAACAGGTGATGAGCTCATTTTCCTGGACCCTCACACAACCCAGACTTTTGTCGACACTGAAGAGAATGGAACAGTTGATGACCAGACTTTCCATTGTCTGCAGTCCCCACAGCGAATGAACATTCTGAACTTGGATCCTTCCGTAGCATTGGTGGGTATCTGAAGGTTGGGGGATGCCAAGAGATATGCTGCAGCCCTATTACAGATTGGTTGCCTGGGGGTTATCTAGGTTTCTATGTAGGATGACAAGAGTATATTCGCTTACCACCCCCCAGGAGAGGTAGAGTAGAGTAGTGGGGAAAGAGTGGACCTTGAAGCCAAACTGCTCAAGTTGGAATCCAGACTCTGCCACTTACTAGCTATGGACTTGGGAGGAGTCCCTTAACCTTTCTGAGCCTTGGTCTTCTCATCCCCAAAATGAACAAAAGAGAAGTTTTTTCCTTGTAGGGTTACGTGAGGCATGCTGTGTGTAAAGCACTTAGCACAGTGCCTGGCACATTGTAAACATTCTATAAATGTTAGTCATTATTAGAATTACCATCTTTCCCATTTTTCCTTTGTGCCCTCTAATTGTTGCCACACAATCAAAAGGAATAAGTTGGGACATCGCTAGGGAGGAAGAAGGGGCAAGACCCCCTGAGTGGACAGTGCCCATTTCTCTGGGAACATAATCCAGGAAGTTGTAGTGTTCGCCCCCCGTCAAGTTGACTGCTGTCTACACACATTGAGGGGGCATCTTCATATGAAGTAGCCAGTGGTTATGAGGCCCATCTACGTCATTCCAGTTTAATCCGATTGTCAGCACACCTGTGGCCAAAGAACCAACAGAGTTCTCCTCTTGTTTCGGACCATTCTTTCACTACTATGGGAAGGCTCTGAGGATGGGGAAGGATGATGGTTCTCTTTAGTCTAATAGATAATTTCCTTGAGGTTAAAGCCACCTTTAGCTAAACCTGTTATTTGGCTTTTGTTTGCTGGTTTGATTTGATGGTTTATAATATTCTTTATATTTGTGCACTGAATGTAATGGAATTATCCCTGTGCTTTGGAGATTGGTCATCTAATTACGATATCTCACAGTATGAGGGGAGAGGGACAGGGAGGAAAGGGACAGGGAAAAGGGAAAAGGGACAAAAGAAGAGAGAGAGGGCCAGCCGAGTGGCACGTTGGTTAAGCGCTGATTGGGATCCCAGTGGCCCCAGTTCGGGTCCCACATATGAGGGCCAGTGACACTTAGCCCTCTTACAAAAAAGAAGAAGAAGAAGAAGAGAGAGAGAGAGAGGCAGAGAGAATGGAGAGGGAGATGGAGGAGGAGGAGTGGGGGAGAATAAATGAGCAAATATGTGTGTTCAACTGAGGCAATGATCTAGGAGAGAGATAAGCCCAGGCAATCTTCATTTTTGGGAAGTCGCATCCAAGGACAGTGGCCCACATCCCATGTCATAACCCTGAGCCAACGGCTCCATTTTGTAGTACAGGTGTCCTATCTTGGTGCTCTGACCAGTTCTAACTTGTGTCCTTTTCCTTCCCCACAAGGGATTTTTCTGCAAAGAAGAAAAAGACTTTGATAGCTGGTGTAGCCTTGTTCAAAAGGTAAAGATGTATGTTTTTCTTCATCTTAAAAAACAAAGTTATTCAATATGATTCCTTTTCAGATTGATTTTTGTAGTGAGATAAACCTAGCCTAATGTGACTTTATTACAAGAGAAAGAAATTAAGATGTGGGGAATTGTGCATAACTTTGGGGAAACCAAAGAAAAGCTTTTGTTAGAAATATGTTTAATATGTCAAGAGAGTGATATTTTTAGCTACTTAATGTTTATGTCATTAAGCCTACAACTTTTATGAAATATTCAACTAATATTCTACCATTTTGACCTAAAAATACAAGTTTCATATAGCTCAGCCTAAGTTTTTCCTTAGCCTATTCATAACACTGAGATGGTTGAAGAAACCAAACTAATTCTCTGTGTTTTTAGTGGTCCATTTGCAGTTGAATGTATTCCATTGTGGTTTCAGGAATTTGCCTTTCTATTAACTGTCTTATTTATATAAAATATAGGTATACTCCCACTTTAAGGAAACACAGTTTGCGGAAATCTTTGTAAATAGTAAAGCAAGTTATTTTTTCTTTCTGGTATTTTGTGTGGAAGGGTATTTATTGTTTTGATGGCTCACCAATTTTCGATCTGCCTCCCTAATCCTCACCATCTAGCAGATGCCAACTATTTACAGGACATTGATAAATGCTTATTGAAAGAATGAAAGGAGATCATAGGGAGTAGCTTAAAGAGCCCTGGATGGGGTGGCAGGCGACCTGATGTTCTCCTCTCTGCAAAACAAAGAGACTGGAGTGATGCGAACCCAGAGCCTTTTGTAAGTGTAAGGAGGAAAGATTGTTCTTCACAAGTGAACAAATACTACTAGTGTCCCTAGCTGAATCTGAAACCCCAGTTAATAATTTGCTGACACATAATGGAGACTTATTTGCTGAGACTTATTTTCTACAAGCAATACTTACATTTCAGAATGCAGCAAAACTGTATTTATACTTACATTTAAAGGTAGAAGGGCAATTTTCTGATAAGACTATGCCATTTAAATTAGGACATATACTATAAAGGTTGGACTAAATGGAAACCATACCAATAAGTACCAGATTGGGCAGATTTAATTTGATTAACTGACACTTCTTTGGTGCCAACACTTCAGGAGCATCTTGCCCCTAAATTGAGTTGAGCCCATGCAACTGGCAGGTGAGCTGAACCTCATGCGAGGATGGGCAGTGAGTGGGCAGTGAGCACGGGCCTTCCTTCAGATACTCCCTCCGGTGCCCCTCTCTCCAGGCCAGCAGTGCCAGAATTAAAGAGGCCTGGGTCTTCAGATGAGTTGGGGAGAGCTGGGTGTATTTGCTAGGCATCTGCTTTCACCTTTCAGCAACCAGGCCACTCTCTTAGGGCTTGGGGGGTCACAGCTTGCCGATTGGACAGAAATGTGTTCACTCTACAGTGGTTGTAACTGTTTCTGTGTGTCCTCAGGAAATTCTAAAGGAAAACTTAAGGATGTTTGAATTAGTTCTGAAACATCCATCTCACTGGCCTCCCTTTGTACCTCCAGCCAAGCCAGAGGTGACAACCACTGGGGCAGGTAAGCGTTTTTCAGGGGCTCTGCGGCCAGCAAACCCTCATGTAGCAATTGTTTTCTGAAACAGGAGCAATTGTCTGGACTAATCAGGGATTGGTGCTTCTGTATTTTAATCCTCTGATGAACTGACGCAGATTTCAAAGAATGATAAAAGCTGAAAATAAGCTGAGTGCTAAAGTTCCATGTAAAATCAAAAGGACTAGAAAATTTTTTTTCATGGTCTGGTTCAGAATAACAAATCAGAGGCTGTGGGTGAGTGAAAAGGTGCCTCAAAGGCTTTCCAGAGCCCTATCCTCATCACTGTGAATAGGACTGTGTAACAAGTCTGGTTATTTTGACTGCTCATAGAGACTTGCTAATACTTGGCAGTGGTCCAATCTGTAAGCCTCCTCCACAGAAGCCTTTCTTTAACAAAACAATTTAAAAATGCAGTCTTCCCTACTGAGTAATGTATTGACCACTTCAACCTGAGCATCAAGCTTTTATCCTTTCTCATTTCTGTATTCTGATAGAATTCATTGACTCTACTGAACAGCTAGAGGAGTTTGACCTGGAGGAAGAGTTCGAGATTCTGAGCATATAGAATAATAGGAACTCAACCTGGGGGTCTGTCTTCCATCTGACACCAGAAGAACATGAACTCATTACATAAAACTTTTCTAGTCAGCAAGTGCCTGATATGCCAACAGCATACAAACTTGATAGCAATCAGTCATGACTGAGCCAATCACCATTTCTCAGAAAAGACAATAACAGCCCTTCCCCAGAAAGAACTAGAACAATCATGGAATCTAGGAGCAGAAAGTTTAGGAGCCGTTGCTTGCTTCCCAGCTTGTCTTACATGGCCACAGTTGAGTGTGCCACTACTGAAATGAGGAGCCGGACATCTGGAAGACAGACAGCAGCTCCCACCTTGCTTCCAGCACCGGCAGATGACAGATGGTTACCTGTGCTTCCTCACCCTGTCAGGCGTGACCTCTTTGGGACTAAATACTAAGAAGAAGTCTGTTCTCTTGCTCTAACAATAAAGTGATTACATCAGGGAGAAAAAAGTTCTTGTTAAATTATTTGAATATGTATTTGAATTAATTGTAATTTATATCAAAAACTTTGTCAAAGAAATTATGTCAAATGTGTACTTGTTGATCTCCTGACTCTTTGGGGGAAGCTTCCCTTTTGAGGGTAACTGTCCCGTTCTTTACTGACACTTTTGTCCGATGTCACCCTACCCTTAAAACAAATCATGATTGCTTAAATTGTGTGTTAAGCAAAGTTTTGCTGTAGAGGTCCAGATTGTAAATGTTTCAGGCTCTGCAGGCCCCGTGGCCTCTGTCACAGCTACTCAACTCTGCTGTTGGAAGGAAGAATGCAGCCATGGACAATCTGAGCCTGCCTGTAAGCCAATCAAATTTGATGTATGAAAAACAGGTGGAAGGCCAGATTTAGCCCACAAGCTGTCGTTTGCCAATTACTGACTTAAATTGTTGATTTTTGTTTGGGAAATTAAAATTGTGTTTGAACTAGACTCCAGTTTTCATTGACAGTCATAATTAGAAAGAATTATTCATGTGGTGATATTTAATCTGTGCATCAAATACAGTTCCAAACCATTTCAGGACTTGCAACATACTACATTTTAAAGCACATATTCATCAAATTGACTTTGCCACCCACTGTCCTGTGTGGATGCGTGTCTAGTCCCAGTGGTGCCTTCCCAGTTTCCTCTCCTTTGCCCTTTTAACCTGTATGCATTTCCCCTCCATCTTCTACCGAGTCCTGAGGAAGGCCAGAAACTGGGGTTTGGAAGCTAGCACCAAACCAAAGGTTTTGTTTATTTGTTTTTTTTGTTTTGGTTGTTGTTTGTTTTTTGTTTTGTATATTTAGGAATATTAGAACACTTGTTTCCTTAGATTCCAACTTTTCCAGTGGGTAATATATTTCAATGGTTCAAAATTCAAAAAATTTCCAAACGGTATTCAGTGAAATGTCTTTCCCTTCCACGTGTCGGTTCCCTACCCTGAATGCTCCCAATGTTATTAATTTCTTGTTTATCCTTCCAGAAGATATATTAGATAGATAGATAGATAGATACAGATATAGATGCATATATATCTTAGATTTGATTTTCATGACTTTTATATTTCTCTACTTTTGATTTATCTATAAGTGATCCTGAGGCCCAGAAGTATGGAACTCTAGCATGCGACAGGGCTAAAAGTAGTCGTAGGCTTATGTTGAAACCGATTGTGGATTTGTTGCCTGTTAGAGGACTCTTTCTGCTCTTTGACTATAATGGTATTTTTTTTCTTGCCTCAATATTTTATTATAAAGCTCAACTTGCAGTAACAATGTGGGGGCTCATGAAATGTAGTGAACTGTAGAAAAGTTTTCATCAAAAAATGTCAAAAGAGTCAAATGTTCATATTTAATTCCTTTTATTTGTGATGTACAAAGCTGACACCATGCTTATTACTCAGAAAGGAGGTGAAAGAAACAGTAACTCAGATTATACTGATTATGCTATGTCTGTGTTAACATAGTTTACAAAATATTTAAGGAAACTGAATCATTTGGAAGGAATTGCCTCATGTCAACATAGCTAAGTGTCTGGGAAACTGATAATTAAAGAAAATTGTTAAAACAAATCCCCTCAAATAGAATACAATACACTTTATAGTCAACTTAGGCTTGCTCTAGGTCTGCTAATTGCTAAAGACAGAAGTGTGTTAGATTTTTATGAGGTTTTAAAAATGTATTAGTTTTAAAAATGTATTAAAATAGCTTAACAGGCTACCTGTAAAGGAGCAATTGGATGGACATTTTAATGGAAGGTCTCCAACAGCCTCAAAATGCAGAAGAACCAACACACTGCAACTTTGATTTGCCACAGTGCACACATCTGGATGGCATTTGCAATAAGCAGGGACTTTTGAGAAATTGGGACAAGGGATTTACCTTTTGTTCCTGGAGTCAAAAGCAAAATTCACACCTCCTTACCCATGCACACTTCCACCCCTGGCCTGGGAGGAAGGGCTGATGTTCTCATTTCCCTTTATGGGCCTGGCTACATTTGGTACATCCTCTGCCCTGGACCAGGCCAAGTCACAGGTCTCTGCGGGGAGGAAGCTGGCAAGGAGGAAGTGCTTTGTCTAGGACCCTATGAAGTTAATGAGCCCCTCTTGGTCAATGGCCATGAAGCCTCCCTAAGCTAAATGGGCCCAGTCACCCTCACTCTCAAAGCTCACCCCAGGCTACTGGCTGGCACCTCATTCCTAGACAAAGTGGGCCTCCTTGAAGAGTGAGGACTTGATCTATGCAGACTTGAATCATCCATGAATGCTTAGCCAGGGAATTTTTTTTTTTTAATGTGGAAACACTGGGATTTTTTAAAACCAAATAATGTGTGGTGTGGGCACAAAGAAATGATTTATCAGGCATTATGAAGAGCTTTCTGATTGAGACAGTGAGGAAAGCTAGCAGTCTAAGAAAGGGGTGGCCTGGCAGGTCTCTCTGAGGTAGCCATCAATATTCGAATCAAATGGTAGCACCAGGTTGACTGAAATGGGACAGCAGATCTCAGCAGGTGGGCTCACCCACGGGGCCTGACTGAGAATTGGGGTGACCAGTGTCCAGTAGTCCAGCCCAAATGAGACTCCCATGTACAACTTGACAGATGGGCAAACGAGCTCATGCCTTCCTTCCTCAGATGGCTTGGGTTTGTGAGGTGACCGTTGTGTGGGAGAGGGGAATGCAAGAGGCAGAGTGGCAGATGCCACCCTACAGGCTTTTCATACACACCTGGCAGCGGCTGACCCGGGTGTGGAGCTGCCCGGCTTTCAGCGTTTCAGGTACAGTTTCCTCCCGAAACTGCTGCCTCTCCTCCACTGTCATCAGCCAGAAACTGTACTTGTTGGCAAAGTAGTGGCAGGTACCCCGGGCACCACTGCACTCGATGAAAGGAGTAGCACGAAAATCCTCTAGGCAGGAGCCAGGTGAGACCAGGGACTGACCCCCACCCTCGGCACCAGCGGCAGTGTGCTGAAATGGACAGAGGTGGGGTGTGAGCTGCGCCCACAGGAGATTATGGGTGCTCTGCTGCTCTAGGAGGAACGTGCGCTTCCTTCCTAACCTCAGGCCCTTTGGCTTGGCCCCAGCATCTAGCCAGCAGACCAAAGACTGCATTTTAGGAACCGGACAGCCCCTCCTCCCCTGTGGTAGCCTCAGGGCCAGGAGCACCCCCTCCAACCTCCCTGCTGCCCTCCCAAGCCACTCTGCATGGGCTGCAGCCACACCTCAGCCAGCGTTTCCCAAACTACTGCTGCCCCACTGAGTTCTGAGGTATGCTAGGTGCCCTCCCCACAATTCCACAGATGAATATGTGTGAGAAAGGCTAAATTAAGGAAAATTTAGTAGGTTTCAGAATACAGTTCTCAGAGCCCCTTGTCTACTTTAAGCCCCTGGTGGTGTATGCCAAGAAGGGAAAGAACATATAATACTCACAAAGTGGTTAAACCATGGGCCCCTCCCCCAGCATTATCTATTAATAGCTCTTACTCTAAAGTTACCTTCATTAGAATTTATATTTTCAACCTGTACCACACCCTGTAGGGCAACATTTAGTGTTTGTTACCTGCCAAGAACAAGTAGGCCGCAGATTTGGCCTAATGTCCCGGCCCTCACTTCACTGGGCTCTGGCGGCACTCAGTTTCAGGATTTCCTCGTCAGTGCCACTCCTGACCTGATGATCTCCAGTCACGGTACCCATAGATAGCAGCCTCCTCTTTGCACTCCCATCCCTCTCCCTTCACCTCAGCTGGATTGTTATCTGGACTACGGAGGTGGGGAAGAGGCCTTATACACACTGGGATAAGCAATGGCCAATGGGACAAATGCTCAGTTTGGACTCCCACAGGAGCCTTACTTTGCAGAATGTAAGGAGAACGTGACTCCACATAAGTGACCTTTCCTGATAAATGAAGCATTAAAGTTTTCCTCATCTTGATCCTCAGGAAGAAAATTTTCTAGCACAAAGGCACATTACCTTGCCCTCTGCCTCTACAACTGGGGGCGGGGCAGTGCAGGGCCTTACCATGAGGAAGGAGTACCCGATCCAGAGGCTGCGCCAGCCCCGGGGGCACTGTGGGATGGTAATGTCCTGGCTGTGCACAGCAATGGCTTTCGAGGGCGCCTCACACACAGAGCAGCGGCTGATGTACTGGGGGATCTGGGCCTGGCTGACGGGCATCATGGGGATGGGGGCGGTGGTGGAGAGCCAGTAGGATTTATCATTGCGACCAGCATAGTGGCACACTTCGTTGATGTTGCAGTAGATGAAGGGCATGGTGCTGAAGCGGGGCAGGCAGGAGCCAGCAAACCCTGGAAGGAAAGAAGGTGGGCAGGGGCAGGGCTGGGACTGTGCCCAGGGCCACTAGACTGGACTGCGTGATGGTTTAGGTTTACGTCCAACCACTTGCAGCAGAGAATGGAGGTTTCTCCTTACCATCCCGGAACACTGCACACACACACTGAAGTCTGTGGATCATATCCTGTTTTCAATGCACCGGGGAAAGTTTGATAGTGAAAATAATCTTTTTATAAACTGAACAATGACTTCCTAATTAATCTGCTTTGTAAAACCAGCATTTGATAGTGAGTCTGCGTTTCAGAATTAGCACATCTACAGACAATACAATTCATTCCTGGGTAATCATCCTTGCCCTGCAGGTCATATTATTACTGCTACTAATCGCCACCATTGAATTGGTGCTCAGTATATGCCAAATGTTGTTCCAAGCATTTTACATTAGGTTATTCAGGTAATTCTGACACCTCCTCATGAGATGGGTACTAGAAATAACTTTGTTCTATTAAGGAGGAAGCAGAAGCCTTAGAGAGGTTGAATAACTTATCCCTGGGCACACAGCTAGTGTTGGAACCCAGATCTGCTTGATGCCAGAGTGGGTGCTTGTAACCCACTACCAATCAGTGGACCCACCAAGGGCGGGGAGGAATGAGGGGGTGGTTCTTGGTCCTTTTGGGGACAGGTGGCCAGGGCTGGCTATCAGAGTCAGTACCTACCCAAGTCCTGGTTGTGGGCTTTCTCCTGCCCCTCCACGAACAGCAAGCTGTAACCCACCCACAGCTGGCTCATCCCGGCGGGGCACAGGGGCACCTGTTCTGACTGGCTGTGCTTCACCAAGGTGTAGCCCACTCTCACGCTCTGTCCAGGCAAGCCAGCCCTCCCGAAAGGGCCCTGTTTCCCTGGAGGTCCTGAGAGAGAGCAGAAAAGTGGTGAGCCGGCTGCAGCCAGTAATAGGGGCAGCTACTCACTTTGTGCCAAGCATTGAGCAGGGCACGTTAGATACACATGTTAGCTCACTCAATCCTCACAACAACCACATCATCCCAATTTGTAGATGAGGAAACTGAGGCTCAGAGGTCCCACAGCTAGTAAGTGGTAGAGCTAGAACATCAACTCAGATGCACAACAGTCCTCCCCAGCCTTA
This sequence comes from Aselliscus stoliczkanus, assembly GCA_033961575.1. Classification (NCBI taxonomy): domain Eukaryota; kingdom Metazoa; phylum Chordata; class Mammalia; order Chiroptera; family Hipposideridae; genus Aselliscus; species Aselliscus stoliczkanus. The sequence goes on along the minus strand of CM066737.1, from coordinate 52,406,406 downwards.
TCTCAAGTTTCACTTTTTGCAGTTTCAGTTACCCAGTCACACACAGTCTGAAAATATTAAGTGGAAAATTCCAGAAATAAACAATTCATGTTTTCAATTGTGTGCCATTCTGAGTACTGTCATGAAATCTTGTGCCATTTGGCTCCGTCCCACCCAAGATGTGAGTCATCCCTTTGTCCAGCGTCTCCATACTGTACACGCTCCCCGTCCCTTAGCACTTAGTAGCCTGTTTTGGTTATCAGATGAACTGCCGCTGTGTCACTGTACTTGTGTTCAATTGACCCTTATTTTACTAAATAATGGCTCCAAAGCCATTTGCATACTTTTTTTTTGAGGGCAGTGTCCCTGGCCCTCATGTGGGATCCGAACTGGGGCCACTGGTGTCCCAAGCCAGCTCTTAACACTGCGCCACTCGGCCCGCCCACATACTTTTTATTAGAGTATTTTATTTTAATTGTTATATTTCATTTTTAGTTACTGTTAATCTCTCGCTGTGCGTAATTTATAAATTAAATTTTATCATAGGTATGTAAGTATAGGAAAAAACACTATGTATAGAATTCAGTACTATCCACGGTTTCAGGCATCCACTGGGGGTATCAGAATGTGTCCCCCGCGAATAACGGGACTACTGTATCTAGTTACAGAGCCCCCATTTTACAAAGCATGTTATCCGGCTTCTCTCCCACAGTCATCTGGCCTTGACTCTATGAGGGGAAAAAGGGACAGAGGGGGCTACTTCTTGGGCTGGCCTGGCAGGCTCTCATTGGAGATAACCAGCTAAGTCAGAGGCAGCAAAAGCAGAGTTGGGATTAGCAAGGCAAAATTACACCCCCCACCCTACCACCCATGGCAGATGGTCATACCACTTTCTCACCAAGCCTCAGAACTGTTCTCTACTCAGGACAACTGATTCACCATCTCTGATATTTAAAATGGGAGCTATAGGGCCGGCCGAGTGGCGCGGTGGTTAAGCGCTGGCTTGGGAAGCCAGCGGCCCCGGTTCAAATCCCACATATGAGGGCCAGTGACACTGCCCTCAAAAAAAACATAAAAAAAAATGGGAGCTAAGTAGCAGAACAGCCATACCTGATCTCAAATTTTCTTATCCCTTGAACCACCCACCTCCCATCCACGGCAGAATCCCTGGGCAGAAAAGGGAAGTGCAGGGTAGGAGGACCATGCTACAGCACAGAGTGACAGCTCTTCCTTCAGATCTGGGAGGGGGGATTTGGAAGAGCTCTTTGTCTTCAGAAATGTAGAGCTCAATTCCTTTACAGGCTCAGAGGGGTTTGGGGAGTGAATGGATTGGAGCCCAGTTTTACAGCTTCCTGGTCGTGTTAAACTTTACCACCACATTTCCTAATTCTCCCATTTGAGATTTTGACTCACCCCCAAGCCTCAAACCCTCACAGAAGCCCTCTGCCCCCTAGTGCCAACATGAGCAAACCTTCAAATCCTGGAGGGCCTTGCAGTCCAGGGACACCAGGATTGCCAACAGCCCCAGGTGGGCCAGGAAGCCCACTGAGGCCATCTTTGCCAGGGATGCCAGGTAAACCTTTGGAGCCTGCAAAGATAGAAGCCCCACAGCGGGGCACTCAATGTGCGGGATCTGGATGAGCCCTCCCTGGAGAAAGGGGAATCGTATGTCATGTCAAGGACTCACCAGGAGAGGGCTCACTGGCCATCATGTAGGAGCACACACTGAGCTCAAGGCTGTGAGCCTGCTGGGCTAGTCCTTAGTTCCTGTCTGGGCATCTGGGTGCTGGGAATGCACTCTGAACTTAATGCTGCTGAGTCCCTTCACACTCATTTCCTCCTCCCTTCCTCTCATCCTCCCAGCAATGCTGGAAGGAATGCAGGGCCATTGCTGGCATCCCATGTCAGAAATGAGGACACAGAGGTCCAAAGAGACTGCTAGGTCACTCCAGTTGGGGCAACACTGGAATCAGAAGCCAGCTTTCCTCTCCCCCAGCCCATGGCTTGCTCCATTGCTCTTCACCTGCCACCATACTCCCTCCTTGTCTCAGCAGCATGTCAGTGATGGACAAGCTGTCTGGAGCGGCTGCTATGCACTGCGCATTCTCGAAACTCAAATACAACGGCTGGCCCTGCTGGCCCTTCCTCCAGACAAGAAGCTTAGCCGCTTTGTGAGGAGCAGAGTAAACACTTGAAGGTGCCCCCTTGGAACTGGGCTTCCCAGTCAGTTGCTTCAGCCTCTCAGCCAAAGCCACCTCAGCTCCCTGAGAAGTTCTTTTTCTCTGGAGCCATCCTCACCTTGTAGGCCTACAGGGCCTTGAACTCCAGGGTCTCCTGTGAAACCAGGGATGCCATCGATGCCTGGTAGACCCATGGGTCCAGGAGGAGCCTGCATGGCTTCTGCAATTAATGTTTGGCCAGTGGCACCCCGGGGGCCAGAAAAGCCTGTGGGCGGGGGGGTGGGGGGGTGGAAATGGACGTGTCAGGTGGAGGCCAAGAAGTCAGCCAGGGTGGTTCCCTGGAAGCCTTTCTTTCTGCCTCACAATTGCCAGCTTTCTGCCCTTCCCGTTTGTCCCCACAGTCCCCAGTGGATCCTGCCAGGATGACTCTCACCACGCTTTACACAATGTCCTCATTACCCATCTACATCCCCACTGGTTGGCATCTCCTTGAGGCAGGAGCTGGGTTGTACCTATCTTGTCTTCTCAGGGCCCATCACAGAGCCGGGTACATAGTAGGCAAGCCCAGAAAAGTTTGTTGTAAATACAGTGGGCTGAGCCTTTGCTCTGGTCTGGGGTGGTTGGTTTATTCACTCACTGGTCAGAATACAGTGCCAAGGAATGCCCCCCAACCCCAGCTGTTCAGTTGGCATCATAGCCTAGAACTCTAAACCTAGCCAGCTGGCTTACTATTAGTAGCAAAACAAGCCAATTTGTTTACTAATTCATTGAACAAGTGTTTCTTGAGTGCCTACTATGTGCTAGGCCCTGGTAGATCAGGAGACAGAGCACTGAATAAGACAGGCCTTTTTGGACATTACAGCTAATCATAAAAATGAAAAATGTATAACCTGACAAGTACCATTAATCTTACTGTAAATTGAGAGATGTGCTAAGAAAGAAAGGAATAGTGCAGTGATAGTGGGAGGGAGAAGAGGCGGCTATGGGGTGGAGAACCTGTTTTAGAGAGAGTGATAAGTGGCTTCTTATAAGCAGTAACACTTAAGCGGAGACAAAGCATTAGAAGGAGCTGGGGGTGGAGAAAGGGGGCATGAGTATTCCAGGAAGTAGAATTAGCATGTGCAAAAGGTCCTGGGAATAGGTGTTTTGGGATAACTGAGACACACTGCTGTGGCAAAAGCACAGTGAGCTACAAAGGGGAAGAACTGATGATGAGGATGATGAGGGAGGCCTCACATAGGGCTCTGTGGTCATAGTTTATTCTTACGCCATGGGAACCCAGTGGATGATTTAAGTTTGTATAAGATCTCTCTGATCACTGTGCGGAGAAATAATTATTGAGGGAGGTGCACAAGGTTAATGGGGAGACCATTTAAGAGGTCACTGCAATGATTCATGTGGGGAATGTTGGTGGCTTGGACCTGGGTGGTAGTGGTGGAGGTAATGAGAGGTGAGAGGATGCAAGGCACATTTAGGAGACATGAGACACAACCCTCATGGCCTGCTAATGGATTAGGTGTGTGTGAGTGAGGGGGCTGATGGTAAAGCATGGTCCTTCATTTCTGCATTGAGCAAATGAGTGAGTGGTGATTTGAGTGCATATCCAATGCCCACTAATGCAGACAGGGGAGACCAGTGGCAGGATCCATGATGGCAAGGCAGCAGTGGCCTTCAGTCCTGGGAGCTGATGGGGGCAGAGGTATCCTCAAGATGAGAAACCGCCTCCCTGGAGGAGCTTGATCTGGCTGTTTCGGGCATACAGGCTTTCTTGGCTTGGTATGCGGTGACTCCTAAAGGAATATTACCCCTGTACCCCTCCCTTGAGCTCAGGATCAGCCCGGCACATGCTCTGAACTCACCTCGTGGCCCTGCCTTCCCCTTCATCCCGGGAAATCCTGGATCTCCAGGTGACCCAGCCTTGCCTGGAGTCCCCATGAAACCAGGTTCACCTCTCATGCCTGGCAAAGTCCAAAGGAAAGCAAGTTAGGGCCTGGCATGGTGGTGCTGGTGGGATGAGGGGGTGTACTGGTGGTGGGGGTGGAGGCAGAGGTAAAGGCATTATCAGCTGGCCTCTTTTCACAGGGTTGCAGGAAGGATCAATGTCTGACTATGGAGTCGAAAAGGGCCCAATAGCCAGCCAAGGAAGCAGTCATACCTTTCAGTCCTAGTTCTCCAGGGAGGCCAGAGACACCTGGAATTCCTTGGTCTCCCTTGGGCCCTTTAGGGCCAGGAATTCCAGGGAAGCCAGGGTCTCCAGGGTCACCTTGATCAGAGGATGGGCCAGGGAGACCTGGGGGCCCCTGGGGGCCTGGGCGGCCTGGGGATGAGATGGGAAGGAGGATGAGGGCAGGTGAGCAGGAAATGGCTGCAGCTGAAAGGTTTGGGACTGATAGGAAGCGAAAACCCATCCCCAGGGCAGGCAATGTTATCTCACTGCCTGTGAGGTCCCAGTGCCCAGCCCTTCCCAAACCCTTCTAGCAAAATGCAGCCTGTCCCAGGCTGCACATTCCTGCTGGGGAAAGGATGTGAGGCCGAGCAGGCCCATGCATGTCCAGCAATAGGAATAGGGCTGAACTGTATATGGGACCTCCCCAAACTCCAGACAGAAGGCGATGGTCAGCCCTCTTTTGGGCTTCCTGTCTTTACCTCGTTCTCCATCTAGGCCAGGTCGCCCAGCGTCACCAGGCTGTCCTGCAATGACTGAGGGCAAAGAAAGGCCTGGGGCACCGGGGGGGCCAGCAGGGCCCTGGAGACCTGGAAAACCTGCAAAGAACAAATAAAAGGGGATTCGTGGACTTTGTGTGCCCAGGAAAGGGCCAGGCTTTCTCAGAGAAAATGGAATGGGTTAGGTAGATGCCAGACCAACGGACACCAGCAGAGGGCTCTTCTCCCTTCGTTCTACTTTGGCAGCCTGCAGTCAAATGTAGCTGACAGGGCTCAGAGGCTCTCCCTCCCAGCACGTGCTGCATTTAATTGGAATAGAGCTTTGGAAAATTCTAGCTCCCCAACTTCATTGGTAATGGAAATATTTTAGATTTCTCCCAAATCAGGAAAAAAAGGCATGACTGCAGCGCCTGGAATTGAAGGGCAAACTTCTGGGTCTTCTAGGCAAACTGGAAAACATTTTTTATAGGTAATTCATGATATTAGCGGCATGCTTGCTTAATTGCCTGGAAACAAATTTCTCTGTACTAAATCCCGTCCCCTTTTTGGCCCATAGAGAACAGCCATTTTTTAGAGTAGATACAGAATACTTGCTCAAATTTTAATACTGCTTTCCATATTTTCTGTTCATGGAATGATTGCTATTATAATATTTTCTTTTCTTTTTTTTTTTTGAGGGCAGTGTCACTGGCCCTCATATGTGGGACCCGAACCAGGGCTGCTGGCATCCCCAGCCAGCTCTTAACCACCGAGCCACTCGGCCGGCCCTCTATTATAGTATTTTCAAAACCAAAAATTTTAACAGATGACAGAAGATTTATTTAATATGCATAGATTGAGGGCCAGCCGAGTGGCCTTGATGGAAAAACATATCAAAGCCACATATACAAATGCAGAAGTTTATATTATACTTTTATGAGACTGAAGCGCTACCTACTGTACTAACAAGGCACGTATATTATACTTTTAGCATGGAAGAAATGCATTACTTTGGTATATTCTAGAAGATAGTCAAATGAAGAAAAATACATTCAAACTGCTTGATAAAGTGTTCTGATGGTTGAGATTCTTATTTTTTGTTTGTGACAAGAAAATCCAAAATTATTAGTCTTGCATTTTATTTTTCTGACAAGAAAAGCCAACTATGTTAATGCTGAACTTTTCATGTTTAGGTAAAGAATAGCAAACCCATGAAAACTTGTAAAGGAATATAGTAGATTGGTTAATTCAGGTGTTTTTAACAGCTCATTAATTAATTGAATGATGGGGAAATATAGAGAAATTAAAAAAAAACAAATTTCAAGAAAATCTCCAATTCAGAAAAATAAAGATACAAAGAAAAACTAGTTGCAAAGCTAGTGTTACTTTTAATATAATCAATTCTTTCTTGATGAACCTTTGAAGTCTTTTTGTTTTTCACAAAGGTAAAAACCTGAAAAGAAAGACATATTTTTTTTTCCTGAAAAAACAAACCAAAAACAAAACACATGCTGAAATTATGCAAAACCACTACATGGGAAGCCACATATAGTAGACTAAATGTGGGCAGCACAGATAATAATTCCCATCTCAGTTTTTGGAGCCACCTCCTCTTTTTACCTTTGATTTTCTAATTATACCAATTTACCATTACACCTGAAATAAAGGTACTACTGACCTCAAAAAAAAAAGTTGATGTATTTCTTTGAGAATAAAACAATTTAAATGAGCAAATGAAAATGCAAGCTGGCATATTTTTCCAATTTGTTCCAGTGTCGAGCCTTAAAAATCCCTAAACATACAAATGCAGCTTCTAAAATTTGGTGCAAATATAAAAATGGTATACTTTCCAGTTATTTAGATAAAGGTTGTGTAGGGTCAAAGATTGCTTTAGGAAGTTTCTTTCAGGGTAAATCTTCATTTTATTCTGCTTTCTATAAGATCAGAGATAGGTTCCCAAGTGCGGGTTATGATATTTGCTACATTCTTTTGAAACAAATTGTTTTAATTAGATATTGAGAAGAGCAGAAGAATATTTAGAAATCAGATATAAAAATAATCCAGATAAAATGAACCTCTGTTCCAACCACCCAATTATTTAAGAAAAAGAAGATAGCATTATGTTTGCCTATCCTTGACAGATCCCCCCAACTTTCCTCCCTCTCAGGGGCAATCACTCCTGAATTTTGTGTCTATCATTCCCTTTTCATCACCGTTTGACCAGGCATATTTGTATCCATGAACAATATATTGGTTGTTTTTGCTCATTTATAAATGTTTAGCAATGGAATCATACGAAATATATTCCTCTGTGACTTGCTTTTTTTTTTTTTTCTCAACATTATGTTCCTGAAATGTATCCATCTTGACATGTGCTGTTTACTGCATTTGTAATTGTGATTTTATTACCTCAGAGAGCTAAAGGAAATGAATAATTTAATGAGCAGGCATTCACAGAAAAGATTTGAAAACAGAAAAGGTAATGCTCCTGTGCTTCTATCTGGGTCCCCTATTCTCTATCTCCCGTGAAAGTAGCCACACTATCTCCCTACAGCCTCAGCCACTTTTCGAGCCATCATTTGGGAGAAGCTGCTGGCTTTCAGGAAAGAACAGGTTGGTCCAGACCAAAGGGAAGAATAAACACAGACGGGCCGGCCCAGTGGCACATTGGTTAAGCGCTCACTTAGGACGCCAGTGGCCCCGGTTCGGATTCCACATATGAGGGCCAGTGACACTGCCCTCTAAAAAAAAAAAGAATAAACACAAACAACAGATGCATCAGTATAAAATGCAGCAGGAAATGAATTAATGTGTGAATATAGTTCCTGGAAAGCATACATAAATTCATACAAATGTGCAAGTAAAATGTGGTGGGACCGCAGGCCCCAGAACTGTGAGGAACAGAACATTTTTGCAAATGTGATTTCACCACTTGTAATGATTTAATGGGCAGCATTTCTGGAGTACTGCTCTGTGCCCGACACTGTGCTAAGTGGCTTTATATACCTCACCTCACGCTTCATTGATTCCTCTGCAAACCTCTGAGGTAGAGTCTCTTCTTCTGCCCATTTTACAGAAAAGCTCAACTCAGGGTTCCTTTGAGATTGAGGGGCAAGTAACTTTCTTGTTCAAGGTTATAGAGCTAGTAAGAGGTAGAGTTGGAGTTTGAATCCAGGGTTCTGACTTCAGAGCCCATACTCTTAGCCATGATGCTACACCAAGTTCATTTCCTGTTTTACAATGAGTGGGATGTATGTGGGTCTTCAGAACATTCCTAAGGAGCGTTTAAGAATCAGAATTCATTCTCACTATTTGAGAGGTAGGGAAAGGGAGGCTCAGAAAGGGACTTCAGACAATGTGATGAGTCAGGGGCTGAGACTAGAGTGAAACTTGCTTTCTATTATAATAAACCCAACAAATCCTAACTGAGTGCCTGCTGTGTGCCTGTCCCAAGGAGACATTTATCCTCTTAGTCTTGGGCTACTTCCAGCAGCTACACTGCCTACCCTGTGCCCTGGGAGTACCATCTACACTGGACACTGAGGAACTTCTGATAAACCTCTTGCTAAGTGGACAAGCCCTGTCCCTCAGGACCATTAAACCTAGGCTCTGGCCAAGTGTCCAAGAGAGGTCCTGAGGTTAAATAAGGGAGAGTCGGGGAGAAGATGGAGGCTAGAGGGGGTTCTCTGAACTGTTCTCTGACACCCCTTCCCAGGAAAGCACTAGGCATGGCCTACCGTCTCTTTCTCAGAAGTCAGTTTCACTGGCTCCTGAGATTCCCAGAGATGTGAAGACACACATAGCACAACCCTGTGAGCTGCATGGCCCTGATGAATCCCAACTCCGGCTCCCCAGCCAGGCCTTCCTCAGCTTCCACAAGACCTGACTTGGGCTCACTTACCTCGGCCACCACTTTGTCCTTTCATGCCTGGCTTCCCTGGGGCTCCATTGCTAGTTCCTGGAGAACCTTTTTCACCTTTGGGACCAGGCAGGCCAGCTGGCCCTGGCACACCAGTTATACTAGGTCCTAGGAGGAGATGCAGTGAGAAACAGGGGGACAGAACTGAGTGGGGGCGAGGCCCTCATGCCTATCTTACTTGCTGGGGGCCTGACTAAACAAAACAGGAAGGAGAGCTCATTCAGGTAGGAGAAACCCCTTCTCCCTTCCTCCCCACATCAAGGTGCCCCAAATTGGGGGCTAGCAAGGAGATCTATGAGACCAAAGCTATGGAATACACCACAGCTGAGAACCAATAGAAAACCCCCGCCAGGTTTCTGGAAGAGTTGTTGCTCTCCTCCTTGCCCTTGAGGGTCTTCCTTACCTGGAGTTCCCTGGCTCCCTTTGGTTCCTGGAAGCCCATTTAGTCCATGCAAACCAAGAACCCCAGGATAACCTGAAGAGAGACAATGGCAGACATGGCTCCAGCAGCTCTGAGTCATGAAGGGCCAGCCAAAGGTCCTGTCCCCAAGGGCAGTGCAAAGTCCTCATTGTAAAGGGCAAAGTCTTTCTTGAGGCAGCACTAAATACCCTCAGGGAGACTAGACCAGGCCTAACCTAAACCCACACCCTAGGTTTTCCTGACTCTTATTAGGAAACAACATATTTTAAGAGCAGGATGGTAGATAATTAGATTTCTTCAAGAAGAACTCAGAGCTGCCAGCTCCCAGAGACTCGCTGCCCAATGTCTAAGTCAGGGAAAGGCTATGTATGCCAGGGCACCGACCTTCCTTGATAGCTTTTCTCTCCATAGATTCCATGTTCTCCCCTTCCCATTCCTGCTCACCTTCCTTTTTTTTTCTCCTTTCCTGTTATCCCTCATGTGGCCCAGTCAATGACTCTCCTAGATATGGCTTAATCCCAGCTACTGTCTCCTAATATAAAGTAGTTGCTGTCTCTTTTTGAAAGGAGGACCCTCTCCCCAACTGCCTTCTCCCAAATATACATACCTTTAGTTCCGATTAGGCCAGGGTGGCCCAGAGGCCCAGGTGTCCCTGGGTGGCCTGGAGAACCTGGAACCCCTGGATTTCCTCTCATGCCTCCAATTCCAGGAAGTCCTAAAAGTGAAACCAAGGCAGAAGTTCAGAATGGGTCAAGGCTTGAAGGTAGTCTTAACTTTTTCAGAACTAAGTTGTCATGTGGTGTGGTACCTGGGGAGCCAGGGTGCCCAATATCTCCAGAAATACCAACTTTGCCATCGTCACCTTTAATTCCAGGGAAACCTATGTCACCAACCAGTCCAGCTTTTCCTTTCATACCTACAAAGTCAAGACAAATGCTGAGTGATCAGGTCAAATTTTGGGCAGTGTGTCCCTCCATTAGAGAGGGTGAGTAGGAAGGTAAAGTTACTTGAACTGCTAAGGGAGCTAGATCCAATGAAGAAACTCTGAAAAAGATCATGGCAACTGTCTTCACATTTGAAAGGTGATGCCAATTGAAAAGTAAGTAAACTTGTTCTGAGTGCCCCCAGAAGTAGGAGCAATGGTTTAGATACCTATAAACTGAGGGGGTGGACACCACTATCCCAGAGGTCTTAGATTTGTCCCATAAGTCTATGAGTCTTGAAAAAGAGTAGGCTGGTTTGCTGGGGGAAAACTGTGGGCTGCCTGTGAATGGACACATGTGAGGTAGGAATTTTTCTGCACTGGAAAGAAGTTGCAGAACTTGGGGTTGACCTCTAAAATTCCTTCCAATCCTCAGTTTTGAGGAGTCTGTGAGACACATGAGACATGAGTACTGCAACTTTACCTTCCACGCCGGGTTCCCCAGGTTGTCCCTTAGGTCCTGGGCTACCAGCAAGTCCAAGTGTCTGGCCTTGATCTCCTGAGGATATCAAGATATTGTTCAAGTGGTCAGGAGAAGCTTTAGCTTATTTTGTAGCCAGGAGATGTTTTGAAGGCAAAATCTTTTCAGATTAAGTATAGCCAGAGGAGCTCCTTGACAAAATTACCCATTGGGTAAAAGGTGACCAATCACCAATAAAGGACTGAGATGCTATCAGGCTAGTGTCATGAAATCCTGCTACATGCAGCATTGGGAAACACATCACTAGGCTCCGTATGGGCAGAGAAGATAAAAGAACGGGCCCTAGGGCAGCCTGGGTGGCGCAGTTGGTTAAGAGCATAAGCTCTGAGCAACAGTGTCACTGGTTTAATTTTCACATGGGCCAGTGAACTGTGCCCGAGCTGACCTGCTGCTGAGCCGCCAACGGGTGGCCATATGGCTCAGCTGGTGAGAGTGGGTGCTCTTAACAATAAGGTTGCCAGTTTAACTCTCACATGGGATGGTGGGTTGCACCCGCCTCCCCCCCCACCCCCCACCCCCCGGTAACTAAGATTGAACATGGCACCTTGAGGTGAGCAGCTGCTCAGCTGGTGAGAGCGTTTTCTCTTAGCAACAAGGTTGCCGGTTTGACTCCCACATGGGATAGTGGGTTGTGCCCCGCCCCCTCCCCCACCGCCTACAACTAGTTTGAAAGCAGAGACTAAGAGCTGAGCTTGTGCCCTTTACAACTAAGATTGATGGACAACTTGACTTGGAGCTGATGGGTCCTAGAAAAACACAATGTTCTCCTTCTACAATTTCCCAACACTGTTCCCTTCACCAATTCCCCAATAAAAAAATCTTTAAAAAAAAAAAGAAAAGAAGAAAGAAAGAAAGGGACCGAAAAAACCATCATCAGAATGAAACAATGATGACAGCAAGGATGGGAATTTGTCCTGCCCAGTGGGCTGGGTTCAGCAGGGGAAGGGACTGTCTACAGCTGAGGTCCTCCTCTCCTCCTGAGTCTGGAAGGCAGGTGGGGTCAAACCACGGTTTTTCACACTGTCTTTGAGGAACAAAGATTGCCAAGGGGGGTTGGCCAAAGGGGAAACATAAATCAACTCACTTTCCCCTAAACACAGAATTTCCCCCCAGGATAGCCCTGGGCCTGCTAGAAATTCACTGTGCTCTGGAAAAACGTGTTAAAAGAAAATACTCTTTACCTTTTATACCTGGGAGGCCAGATGCTCCAGGGAGCCCAGGAGATCCACTGAGACCCTTCCAACCCTTCAAAGCAATATGGGAATCATTATTTCCGCCCAGAGTTCAGGGCCTTCCACCCTCCCACCCTCCTCTCCCTGAGCCACTGCCTTAGAGATTTCTATCATGTACTCTATGGCAGGAGTGGACCAGGGCTGGGGGGAACTGACATCCTGCAGAGGGGAAGGTGATGAGCACAGGGCAGAAATGCATACTTAGGATTTTTAGGGGAGGGATCCGATCTGCAGATCAATCCTGGTTTTGTCATTCATAACTTCCTAGTGCCTATCAAAATTGGAATCTTGGGAAATAAAGTGTGGCTGTTCAATCAAATCTCTTAGAAAACACGGACCATGACAATCAAGCCAGGGACTTGGTGTGCTCTGTAGATGGCTGGCCTCCACAGCCCCCGGCAAAGCTCTGGAGCGGTTATGCACAAGAAAAACTGCTGCTTCACTAGCTGTCGGTGCAGGTTCAGCAGGGAACATAAGTCTTTCTGCCACCGGGTACCAGGCTGTATGCGTAGAGGTACTGGAGTCTGAATTGGGGGCCAGTGTTACCATTTTCACAGGAAAAACTGCTTCATTGGCTAATGTCCCACACACTATTTGAATCTGGGAAGTGGACATGTCAGCTGTCACCAATACAGTTCTTCCCTGGTATCTGGTATGGTGGTGTTTTTTTTTTTGAGGGCAGTGTCACTGGCCCTCACATGTGGGATCCGAACCGGGGCCGCTGGCCTCCCAAGCCAGCACTCAACCACCGCGCCACTCGGCCGGCCCTCTGGTATGGTTTTGACATGTTCCCAGTAAAGATACCTGCTACTTAGTGTCTGGGGTGGAGTCTGAGTTCTGGACTGGGTCACTGTGCTCACTGGGCCACCACCTAGAACACCCCTCGCATTTACCTGTCTTTTTCTTCAAATTACCATATCTACTAATTCTGAACCTTTGCTCATGCTGGAACCCCTCCTAGAGAGTCTTCCCACTTTGATGCCATCCCGATTAGTGTGTGAGTAGCCAGGGCCATACAGTTGAGAATTATTTATTTTGTAGTTGTTTAGGGATGTGTATGTGTGTGTGTGCGCGCGCGCGTGCGTTTTTTCTCCACCAGATGGACTGACACTTCTGGAGGACATGGCCTTTGCCTTCAGGGAGCACGTGTGTTCTTTGATCTGGTTCATTTAGTCCCTTCACTACTGCTCCTATTATTTCCACTATTTATTCAGAGCCTGCCATACACCAGATACAATGCTAAGTGCTTTACATGTATCATCTCACTTAATCCTCACTACTGTCTGAAGGAGGTTTGAATATTATTCCCACTTTTTACAGATGAGAACAGTGAGGCTCGGGCAAGTTAAGCAACATGCACAAAATCACAGAGCTAATGAGTGATGGAGCTGAAATTCAAACCCAAGACTGTCTCATTGCTAAGCCCTCTCTACCACCCTGCTTTTGAAGAACCCAGAGAAATTGGATTTGATTCTTTGCTGGTTGCTGTCTCTTGTAGAGGCAACAAAGACCTTCTGAAATTAAAACATCAGGAAGTCTGATGTTTTCTTATGTCTGAATTCTTATGATGTGCCAAACTCAACGTGCGATGCTGGCAGTGGGGAGCAGACCAAAAAAGCATGTAAGGTGCAGTTCTGGTTTTCAAGCCATAACAATCTCATTGAGGAAATCAGACCCACACAGAAGCAATTAGGATGGATGGAAGTAGTGAGAAAGATAGTGTGCCAGTACAGCAGGGGTTCAGGGACTCCTCAAGGAGCAGGTGCCTGGGCTGGGACCTAAAGGATGTGCAGGTATTAGACAATTGCAGAGTAGGAAGTCTGCCTCATGGGGTAGATAGCATGAACAGAGGCCCAGAGGAGGGGATGTTCAGGAAAGGATGGGAAGAACTGTCACACTCAAGGAAAGGACTTTATCGGGGGTGAGCTGGGGAAAGGGCTGGGATCAGAGAGGTGGGCAATAGGGGCATGTCCTCCTGCTATGGGGGTGCATCTGTGGTGGGGAGACAAAGATCTGGGCACACTTACACTTTCTCCTGGCATTCCTGGGAAGCCCGTGATTCCAGGGGAGCCCTTTAGGCCAGGTAAGCCCCGTAGTCCTGTGGAGCCAGGGGGTCCTGGTCTCCCAATTAGCCCCTTGATGGTGCTGGGGAATCCAGGAGCTCCAGGCAAGCCTGATGGCCCAGGGCGGCCAGCCATTCCTTTGTCACCTGGGAAAGAAGCAAACAGCTTTGAAAAAGACTCTGGGCAACAGAAAATCTTCTACTCAAGGTGCCCTGGGTTGCAGGCAGGCAAAGCGCAAGCTTGGGGTAGAGGTGGGGGTAGGGTTCTGTCTTCAGCCTTATAGGGCACTAGTCAGGGCCACCCCAGCTCCAGCACTGGGAAAGCTTCTCAGTGCCCATGCCCCACCATCTGCCAGGCTCATCCAGGGGTACAACAGTCTGTGGTTCAAAAACTTAGTTCCACAGAGGCAATGAAGTTCGCCAGTTTCAAAGTCCAGGCACCCCTTAGGCTCAGGGAAGGCAGCCTCTCTGGACCCGCTGCCGCCACCCACACTGCTGCCCTGGGGTGTCTTGTACTGCTGGGCGTTTTCTTAAGAAGGAAATTGAGTTTAGTTGTAGAAACTTTCTTGAGCATTTCTCCTGCCCATTCCCTGCCCCAGTACCTCTGGGTCCAGGAAATCCATTGGGCCCTGGGGGGCCCCGAGAGCCTTTGTCTCCTTTGAACTGGAGGTTCAGCATTGGAGGTCTTGGACTGGGAATTCCCACTGGCCCCGGGTCACCTCTGTCTCCTGCAGAGATGGGGATCATGCGATCCGCTTGAGAGGGAGCTTAGACACGGGGTCAGTCACGGGCCGACCTTTCATATCAGTACCACCCCCAGACCCCTCTTATGTGTCCTTCCAGATTTTTCTCTGCCCCTGTTTATGTGCATGCCCTTTCTTTTGACAAGCCCCAATGCCACCAGCAGCTTTAGACCCCCTTCTGTTGAGCATCTGAGAATGTATGACAAGGCCTCTAACATGCAGTAGTAACTCAGAAGAGATTAAGTCTTTTGGTTTAAAAGAACTTCATTCAGAAGCCCCAAATCTTATTATCTAACAGAGAGTTGGTACAAGCCACATGAATGACAAAGATGACAAACAAAATGTACCTTGGGAAGCATGAATGCAAGTCCACAATTCCATTTCCCAACTCACCTTTTATACCAGGGCTACCAGCTTGTCCAGATCGTCCCATTTTTCCAGCTAACCCAGGAATTCCCTTTAATCCGTTTGCACCAGGAATACCAGGGAGACCTGGCACCCCTGGAAAACCTACCAGTCCAACAGACCCCTTCTCACCTGTTGAGAAAAAAAGAACTTCTATGATTATCACTGTTTTACATACAAGGAAATGGAAGCTCAGAGAGGTTAAGTAACTTACCCAAAGCCACACAGCTAGGAAGTTGCAGAGAAGGGATTCAAACCCAGCTTTCCTCTTAACTCCAAAGCCCAAGCTCTTAGTCATTACACATTACACTATTTCCCTGAACAGGGACCTAACACTAAGCAACAAAAAGGAAAGAAGATGTGGGTACCTCTCTTATGATTCATTAAGATAGAGCTCATGTGTGGCATTAAAAACAAAGAAGCCTAGGGTGAGGAGGCAGGAAGATGAGCTCTAGACTAGCACCGTTGGTAACCAGTTGTGTGACCTTGGACCGGTCACTTTTCCCTGTGTAAAATAGAGATGCCTCTTACCTAACTTCTGGTATATATTAGGGCAATCATAGGAAATGAGAGCTATCAGGCTCTGTGGTAGAGGTGCTGCAAATGAGTAAACCCAGTGTGGCTATTACTGTCTTGGGCTTTACTGACCATGCTCTTCAATCCAGTGTTTCCTTTCTCCCAGCAGGTGGTGAGGGTGACTCACCTTGGGTGGGGGTCCTCCTTTAGCACTAGCCTTATTCTGACAGTCTTGACACAAAAGCCCTGCCCACTTCCCTCCCTGTTCCCCTTTCCTAGGCAGAGGGCAAGAGGCAAACTTAGCAGCATGGATGCTCCTTTGTGGCACCCACTAGTGCTTTCCTAATCACTTCACTTACCCTTCAGACCTGGCAGGCCTGGCAACCCAGTGGCCCCTGGCAAGCCTGAGTTCCCCAGGAAGCCATTTAACCCTGAAGATCCAGGAAGGCCTTTTAGCCCAGGCAGACCTTTCTTTCCAGTTGATGCAGGGGGACCTGTCTCGCCTTTTGGACCTTTCTTTCCAGGATATCCTGAATCACACAGGAGAGAACACAGGACAGCTCTGAAGTGAGTGTCCAGATCTGGGCCGCTGCCCATTCCTATGGCTTCTGGTTGGTTGGTTGGTTGGTTGGTTGGATTTTGTAAATGGCCCTTTAATAAAGGCCTATGCAGGCTGCTAATAGGCAGCGATCTTAGTTGGCTAAAGCGTAGCACCTACCACCCAGGGTGCCACACCAATGGCTATTACTTCCAGCACAGCACAGTAACTGGCAGGGTGAGCAAACCCCTTCTGATTATAACTTCTTCCCTCGTTATGAATGTGGGTCACACTTGAGCCTCTGAATGAAGCTCCGGGATGGATTCTAGTTGCCTAGTACTTCCAGTCTGAAGCATGCCACAATGGCAGTTTCCTGAGCCAATTGGTGAAGTAGAGGTTAAAGCTGAGCCATTGTTTCAGTTTCCCAGGGAGCCATGGATAAAGGGCTGCCCTTTTAATCCCTCATGCAAGCAGTTAAGTCAGCCAGTTCCTTGACATTAAGGTTGAAAGACCCCCTACTGCCAAGTACTGTAGAAATCCCCAAGGCCCATTTGGTCTCCTGGCTATTCGGAGACTTCTTTCACCATGCTTTAAATTGGTCAATGGGATTAACCTCCTGAGCTGCTGCCAAAGTGGAATGTTCAGGTACAAAGCAAGGAAATTGAAAAAAACCAACAGATTAAATCAGTGACGACAGAGGTATTTGGGCCCTTAAGGACCTAAATGAATGGCTGACTAGGCTTTCTATGGATTGAAAAGCATCAAGAAGCTGAAAACCCCAGGATTCTAATGGGAGGCTGTGAAGGGGGTTCCACAACAAGAGGAGGAAACTCAATGGGGGCCAACCTCACAGCATGAGTTCCAAGACCCCTGGCCTTGCCAGGTTATAGTGTATAGTCAGATAATTCCCTGAGCAGGAAAGCCGGTGGGGTTGTTAGTCTGTGAGCTTGTGTGCAGTTTTCTCACTTGGACAGCCTATGTGGAGATTCCAGAAACAGGAAGGACAAAGGGGGATAAAAAGGGTATTAGTGGTTCTGTAAATAACTCAACTTCAGTTACATGGTCAGTAGTAAGGGGAGATGATACAGTCACTGAGGCAGGGTGAGGAGGGTGGTGCAAGAAAGAAGCAAGCTGCAAACACTAGGCTGCAACCAGGGGTCTCAGGCCCCACCCTCAAGTAAGAGACACTTAGGCCATGGGTCCTCAGAGGCGTGCTCCCCTGAGAGGCAGGCCACCACACTGTCACACACTGCTCGAGCTTTTCCCCCAACCCAGAGGGCCCCTCATGGCCCCTGTGAAGGCAATGGACATGGCTAGACACCCCTCCACAGCAAGGGTGGCTTGTCTAACTGAGGAAGTCAGGAGGGAGGCTGAAGCATGAAAAGGCGAGTGAGGCCGTGAGGGAGGAGGTGGGGGAGGGATTTGTGGTGATATTTTGGAAGCTAAACTGCAGAATTCTGTTCCACTTGGCCCTGCAAGGGTGACTTGAGATTTGAAACTTGAGAGGTTAGGGAAGTCCTTCTCAACTGTGGCCATGTCACACTGCTGTTATTGCCCCTCAGGGCGCCAGGGTTCAGGGCCCAACTTAAGTCGGGCAAGCTGGGGCTCCTCCTGCAAAGGACCTACCTGAAGTGCCTGGAAAGCCTGGTGCTCCTGGCAGCCCGGGTTTGCCTTGGATGCCAAGTAGACCACTAGGCCCTGGGGTACCTGGCAGTCCTGTATGGCCTGGTGTTCCAGGGCTGCCCTGCTCACCTTTGGGGCCTAATAAGCCGAACTTCCCAGGAAAACCTAATGAAAGGAAGGGACAGATCATCACAGCCCGGATCAACAGCAGGGACTGGTCACCAAACCAACTGGCAACAGAAAAGCTTGGCCCAGATGTACCACAGATGCCACTGTCTTCTCAGTTCCAGCCTTGCTGGTATCCCCAGCAGTTAATCAGAGGCTTTACAAGAGATCTGACTATTGGTTACAGTTATTTCTGGAATTACTAAGACAGGAGATTTAAGAAAAAGCTCCCCATAGAGTGGGGCTGAACAAATGACTTTTCATTTTAGCCCCCTAATTAATCCATCACCCCAGATTCATGCAAGTGTTCCTGTAAATATACTGGTTATAGAAAGGTTCTCTGTAGATTGTTAAATAAGCAAGGCAAGAAGAGTTACCCTTGGGTCCTGGAAAGCCCGAGTCTCCAAGAAATCCTCTGTCTCCTGGCAATCCCTGTAGGCCTTGCTCCCCTGGAACACCTTTGTTAGCACCAACGATGTCACCAGGGGCTCCCTTGGAACCTGGTAAACCTGGACTTCCAACTTTGCCAAGCAAGCCATCTTTTCCAGGAAGCCCAGGAAACCCAGGTAAGCCCTTCTCCCCATGAGGTCCAGGAAATCCTAAATGTAAAGAGGCAAAAACAGAAGGCCATGGAGGTTTAGAAACCATAGGTGTGTAGAGGTCTCAGACAGATTTTTTTCTACTAAGAAAACAAACATTAATAATGTTTGAATAGTGTCATGAATCTAAACAAACAAACAAACAAAAACAAATCCAGCAAACAAATCAAATTTAAACAAAATAGTACAAAACAAAAAATTAAGCTCATAGATACAGAGAACAGATTGATGGTTGCCAGAGGTTGGGGGGTGGGGGATGTGGGAAATGGGTGAAGAGGGCCAAAAGGGTCACATTTCCAGTTATAAACAAGTCATGGGGATGTAATGTACAGCATGGGGAATATAGTTAATAATACTGTATTGTATATTTGAAAGTTGCTGAGAATAAATATTAAAGATTGCTATCACAAGAAAAATAATTCTGTAACTGTGTAGTCATGGATGGTAATTAGACTTATTATGGTGATCATTTAGCAATATATATAAATATTGAATCATTATGTTGTATACCTGAAACTAATATGTTATATGCCAATTATGCCTCAGTAATAAAAAAATCTTTAAAAATAATAATCATGTGTGTCACTTCTCTTGAAGGTCAGGAGTCTCTGGTTCTGGGAGGACTTGCCCAGAGTCAGGGACTATACCTGTGACCTGGAGCAGGTTCTAGCTCAGTGAGGCCGGGCCTTGGGCAGAGCGCAGCAACCCGCTCCTGGGGCTCCTATAGTAGCCAAAGAAGTGGATTATACCTGGGACCTCCTGTCAAAGGCCCAGCCTCTGCTGGAGCTGTCTAACCCCTGCCAACATGCCTCCCTCTTCCTGGGTAATGGAAGGAACTGAGGCACCAATAAATCCTGTGGCATATGGCCCAAGATGGACCCCATGATTTGGAGCAGAGGTGGTTCTCAAACTGAGTTTGCATTAGAGTCATCTGGGACAGGGGTGCTTGGTAGAACCCAGATTGCTGGGCCCACCCCAGAGCTTCTGGTCAGTAGCTCTGCCAAGTGGCCAAGAATCTACAGTACTAATAAGTTTCCAGGTGATGTGAATGCAGCTGGCCCAGGGAACATAGTCTGAGAACCACTGATGCAGTGTAGAACAATGAAGCTCAGGTTGAAATGACAGGGTGTGAGCAAAGGGCTAGAAATGGACAACTTCCCTGACTCATCTGAATCTCTTTCTCTGACCTTTAAGGAGTTAATCCAGGAAACTGCCATAGGACTGGCAGCCAGACAACCTGACAGAGTCCCATCTCTATCATTACTGGCTTTGTGATCTCAGGCAAGTCACTTTTCATTTGTGCCTCAGTTTCCTCATCTGAAAATGAAGGGCTTATACCAGCTGACCTAGAATGGTCCTTATTGCCCTGAGATGCTGTCATTCTGTAGTTCTTAGCTCCGTCTTGCCTGAGTTTGAAATCAAAACCATCCCCCCGCCCCATGCCAGAGCACAAACCCAACTCGCTACAATTGGAGGATAGCTGCCACAATCCAAACATACGCTCGCACAAAAGGAGAAGCAGGTGAGGAGCAGCTCCTTTCCTTACCTGGCAATTCAGGGAGGTGAACTGATCCTGGACTTCCGGGCTCTCCTTTAGTTCCATGCAATCCAGGCTGGCCTGGAGTCCCAGGGATGCCACGGGCCCCTTTAGGGCCTGAAAACACAAATGTGAGTGGTAAGGGGAAAGGAAAGTCAGTGTGGCAAGGTAGGATTTGTGATGTTCAATCAAGAATCCTAGTCTCTTGGAGGCTGTCTGTTATTCTCACCTCCCCACAGCCCTCTCCAGCAATCATTCTATTTCCTCAGTCCTCAAGGCCGCCCTCTCAGGAGGAATGTAGACATCCAAATGCTACTGGGCTATACTTTCCTTCCTTTGGCTCATGGCCCTCATAAGTGTGCTCAGTGACTTTCTTTGGCCTCATTCCATACCTGGGAATCCAGGAGCTCCTGGGAATCCTGATGGACCATACGACCCAGGAATAATACAGGGTAAGATGATACCTGTAAACGGTAACAGGTGGGAACCTGATAAACCCAGAGTCAGGAAAAATTTCCCCTAGTATGTTCCTTTACTCCAATTCCATCAAAGAAGACAACCAAGTTCTTTATCCCACCCAGCAGTTGGGAGCCCATGCAGGAGAATCCTGGCATCAGAAGCTCTTGGAAGTTACCCTTAGTGCAATTGCTTACAGATAAGAATGCCCCTAATATCCAAATGCCAGGCTGTCACTTCCCAAAGCACCAGTGCCCAGTGCCAAGCAGTCATCTCTGCAGCAGATGTTACCTATAAAGGTTTCCCAGCAGTGGCCTGTGCAGGAACAACAGCAAATGGCAATGGCCTACTTACCCTGCCCTCATATGGAGAATGTCCCTAGGATGGGCACTTGAGTCCATTATGCCCACATGACAAGACTGGAGGGTTTGAAGGAAAGATCCCTGAAGTTCACGCGTGCCATTTTCTTGTAATGAGGCTTTCCCCAAACCTTCAGGTTCTTTTGACACACCTCATTTGGGATCTACTGAAACCTATCAACTGTCGTTGGTCAGACGTACCCATAGATTTGTACCAGGCAAACACTAAAGGCCACTCTCATGCCCATGACAGACAGTGACCCTTCCCTCAGCTCCTCACTTGAAAGTATCAGCTCTGGGAGAAGGGGTAGTCAATTTTAATATTTAAGACATCGATATTGGCATGCATAGCCCTTCCCTTAGCATATTCTTCCTTGCCCATTCATAATGCAAATAAAAAGAGTCTTATATGATCACAGAGGGGAGGTTTAATAAAATATTGGTGAACAAATTGTATGTTGGCTCTCTCAAGTGCCATTTACAAACAATTGCTATGCTAATTAAAATTAGTCTTGCCTATTCATTAAAACAATCCCCCAAGGTCTGCTTTAAGCCCCAGAGCCAACAGTTCTAATAAACTGTTATAGCTTTTGCCTGTACTTAAAACCAATCTCAAACTGCATTTCTTAAAAGATATGTATATCAGTGATTCAGACGGCTTACTCAAATGGCTGGCATTCCTCCTCCAATCCAACTTCTATTTTTCAATATGAAGACTTGATGGTATTTTTAGCTTACTTGCCCTATTCCTAAATCAAAATTGGGAATTAAACGGTATAATGTATTGGCTAAGAGGTTGGGCCCTGAAGCCACACAGACCTGAGTGTGTGTCTTAGTTGTGCTGCTACTAACTAGTTGTGTGTGCAAGATACTTAAGCTCTCTGAGCCTCATGTAAATGTGAGCTACTTATGTCCTATGGTGTTTGTGAGGATTATATGAAACAATGCTAACACTGCTCAGCACAGTACCTGGCACCCTGGGATGTGCTCCATGAATAATAGGTTTTGTATTAACTTACTTAAGGAGAAGTATTCAGAAGTGCTCCTGAAAGACCATCCCCTGATTTTTACCTCAGTCACATTAGTGACACTACTTTCTAGCCTGGGCAGCAACTGCCTTCCAGACCTCAAGCTCCTATAGCCTTATTTCCACAGGAGAAGAGATGGCCATAGCCCCACTCTTCCTCCATAGGTGGCCACACCCATCCTTATCCTGCCAGTCATTGAGATGATGGAGCTATTTCTGAAGGTTAGTTCCTACCCTAGTACAGAAATATGCTCTATGGTCAAGCACCTCAGGATGAGATGCTTCTTCACTGGGAGAGGGCTGCCAATCCTGTGCTCTGCTCAGGTCTGGATCCTGATGAACTGCCTCCCCAGATGGTATCATGAGAGCGACCCTGCAGAAGACTCTCCTGCCCCAACTATTTCAATAGCCCATTGGCTCCAATGTATCAAACACTGCAGTTTCATTGTTTTCTGTCTTAAAAACCAGACTAGGTAAAATACAAATACCCCTGGGCTGGCTCCAAACACAAAGCCATCCATCCTCAATTTATCAGATAAGTTTCATAGATTCTTTTCACCTGTGACAGCCAGCGAACACTATATCCTTCAGAGGACGAGGCCACGGACAGGCATTTGGAAAGGTTCCAGCACAAGAAAAATAATAATAAAATGGAAGATGAGTAGAAACCAGAGAAAATTACGGAATGCCTCAGACCAGTCCTGTACACTACACCACACTTGTGTATCGAAGCAGAGGGGCAACATGATGACACAGTCATACTGGTATCTGACTCTTTTACTTTATATCCCTGTCTTCTATTTTACATCCCTGAATTCAGAGCCTTTTCCCCAACAAAGCAGAAATCAGCTCTACCCATGTTCTGTTTTATAAGTATAACAGATAACCTAATTATTCAGAATTTTCCCCATTAATGCCACAATTCATCTTCAGAATAAAAAAGCTCCTCTGGTTATCAACATTCTAACATCTTGGGCTGACTGAGTGGCACGGTGGTTAAACGCTGGCTTGGGAAGCCAGCGGCCCTGGTTCAGGTCCCACCTACGAGGGCCAGTGACACTGCCCTCCAAAAAAAAAAAAGATTCTAACATCTCAGTTTACTCTGGGTCCGATGAATAAATACCAGACATGCATGGATCCTTCCAGGCATATCCCAAGGCAAATTATAGCCCCAGTTAAGTTCATAAAATGAAGGTGCTCAAGGTAGAGATCAGCCAGGCTATCAACATGCATGGTGGAGGCAATCAGCCCCTCTCAGAGACTGCGTGCCCACTTGCCCCTGCACTCCCTCCCAGGAATTCTGTGCCAAGGTGCCTCTGAAGCAGTGTCAGTGTTAGCCTTTGTACCCCGGCCTTAGGCTCACCCTCCCCAACAGGCGGCTCCAGTGTGGTGCCACGGTGAGTGTCTGAGATAAAGGTGAATAAAAAGGAAGTGGGGTTTTGCCAACATTGGTGTTTGAGAACTTCCTGACCTAGGCAGCTCTCACCTCCCTGTGTGTCTAAGTCTCCTTTGCCAACCTCCCTGCAGCAGCAGTCACCTAAACCAACCAAGTAAAGAAGAACTTTAAAGCAGGCAGAAGTTCCTTGAGATCCAAGAGAAGTCTTGTCTGAAGCCCAGGTATGCCCACCAATCAAATTCCCTGTCTGGAGTGAGTGGAGAGAGCTGGCACCTACACAGGATCAAGGACACAGTAGCCACTTTCAGGAACAACCACGGTAATGGATGACTATGAGCATTTGGACCAGAGTCTCTTTGGAAACAGCCCGTTGTCTGCTTGCCCAGGATTTGTAATAATTCACACTACTAGGTCAAAAGGCTTCTGAAGACTACGTTCCCTTTTCCTGGCAAGGCAGCTGTCCTAGCCTGGGCCACCACTGGCTGGAGTGAGAGCATTTAGGAATAGCATCTTCATTTATCATGGCAACAGTAATGGCCACAATGCAAATGTCTGGGGCCCACAGATTAGGTGTTTGAAAAATTGTGTAGAAAGAAAGATAGGTTTGAAAAGTTCTATTTGGTTGCCATGGAGAGAAAAAGAAAACTAATGCTCTCAATTGAAGTAATTTTTTGGAAAGTCTTAGTACTACAACAAGAACATTTTATACATAAGGCATTTCCCAGGCTATAGCTTATTATATCTGTATATTCTTAAGAACTTTCTATGAAGTCCCTTCATTAGGAACTAATGAAGTTTGGGATAAAAATCATCCCATGGGCTTCCTTCTGTTGACTGAGCCTGTTTTCAAGCAGCTGGAATGTTGAGAATATCCAGATCTGAGTTTTGTAAGTTTATAGGTATCATGTTACAATAACTCAATCTAAAACCTACTTGCCTGCAAAATGGGTAGACCCAGAATGAAGGCCCAATTGGTGGAGGAGCAGTGGAATTACCATGAATAATGTCTTTGGGAACAGAGCTGGAAGCAAAGCTATAGCTGGCTTCCAAAAGGCAGAATGATTTTGTTTGGTAAAATTCCTCACAGCTTTCAAAGGAATTTGCGAGCTGAAATAATGTCTTGGTTTTAAGAATCTTGAATCACCAATTTTTAACCTGTACCATCTTCCTCATTATACCAATTCACAAAATTATATTTTAAAATAAATAATATTTTACAAGACCTGATATCTTTCTTCTTTTTTAGTTCCTCAAGGTGACAAAGTGGAAAGAGAAGGAACAGGTGTAAGAAATAGCCCTTTGGTTATTGGGAAGGTCCTTTATTCTGTGAGTATATATTAGTCTTCTATGAAACATTCCACTATTCTAGAGAGGTTGAGAAATGCTAAAAAGTATTACTCACCATCCCTAGTATCCAAAGGCTTACAATGCAGTTGGGAAAAGTGAAAGCAGTAAATATATAATTTAATTATATAAATTAAATATATAATTTAAATGACATACTGTGAAAGTCAAGGGAAGGCTTATGGAAGAAGTAAGGCTTATATTGAACACTGAAAGATGGATAGGATACGACTACATAGAGAAAAGAGGAAGGGTATTCCAGAAAAAAGATAACATGGGCAAAATCTTGGAATCAGAAATGAACATATTGTGTTTGAAGACAGTCTTAAGGTTTTCTTTTTTTTTAAAATCATAAAGGGTGTGAGGTAAGGATAGGTTAGAAAGGAGTTTAGACATTGTCCTCTATTCAGCAGAGACCAATTGTAGCTTTGTATTAGGGGAGTAACATGACAATATCAATACTTTACAGATATTAAATTGGCAACAATGTTCATAGTAGAATTGAATGGGGGAAAGTCTGGAGGTAGGAAATTAGAAACTACTTAGGAAGCTGTTGTCATTGACTCATCTAACTAGCCACCCAATTGTTCATCCATCCATTCACCCATGCATCCATCCATCCATCCGTCCGTCCGTCCGTCCATCTGTCCATCCATCCATCTATCCATCCATTTGTCCATCCATTCATCCACCTATCTGTCCATTCACTCATCCATTTACTCTGGTAAGCATATAGGTGTTTGATAAGCTAAGAATGAGATAATGAGAGCTTAGTAGTAAGAGGAAGGGAAGAATATAAAAAGCATTCCAAATGAAGAATAAGAGAGAAATGTCAAGTTTTCAAACTTCATGTGACTATAAGAAGTGTGATACCACTAATAGAAACACAAAAGTTTTGGAAACATAGACATTGGGATGAAGAACTGTTTTGGTTGTATAGAAGAAGGAGAACTATTAGCATAGCACTCTCACAGTCTTTCAGCAGGCCTGTCATTTACTATAATTTCTGAAATTTTAGTAGAAGTGGAACTTATATAAATGGAAGGGATTTAAGGTATGAAATGGTGACTAGACTAGATACAGCTATGCTCTCTGCTCAATCTGAGATCTGACGAATTAGGAAAGATTCTTCCCTGCTGATGATACTACCATCAAATAATATTCACTTGGAGGATACCTTGTCAAATCTCCCACTCATTACTTTGATGGAACTCATCATAAATGGTCTTTGAGTTTCTGCTTGAAACTGTCCAGGAATTATGAGCTCAGAACTTCCCAAGGCAGCTGTGTTACATTTTCAGACTGCTCTGTTAGGAAGTTTTTCACTCAGTAGAGCTGAAATCTGTATTGTTCTGTGTAAGTATACCATTATACAGTTGCAATCCTTTTTTCACATGAAAACCCTAAAAAGGACTGAAAGTAGTGATTATAATCAGTTAAGTCTCTTCTTATGACACATTTCATGCATCTGGGTCATATCTACACTCTACAGTGGGTCAGTTTTTCAAGTCCCAAACCACCTGGTACCCTGACTCACCTGGAAGCCCAGGGAGGCCTTGTTGCCCTGGTAATCCATCTATTCCTTGGTCTCCAGGAAGCCCACGTGGCCCAGGAGATCCTGGTAGCCCAATTCCTGGGAGGCCAGGTGGACCACTGTGGCCTTTTTCACCAGGGAGTCCTGGTAACCCCTTTTCACCTGGAAAGCCCTGTCCACCAATTCCCTAGAGAACACATAAGAAAGAATGAAAGCCCAATATAGAGACTTATCTGGAGAGTCCTCTGACCATAGGAAAGAGGTAATATGTGTGAACTGTGCTTTGTTTTTAGTTGCAATTCTCTGTCACTCTAGTTTATCAATTAATTCCTCTGAATTTAGTTAGTGGGAATGAAGCTTGCAGCCCAGGGTAACCTGATCAGGCAAAAGGTTCTAGATCAGTGGGGGGCCACAGAAAGCAGCTGGATTATTTGCAAGGGAAAGCTACTGAGAAGCTGAAGCATTTTAAGTGAAATGGTCCATTGTCACTGGCATTTATTAAATGAGATAGTGATCCATTCTGAGAAAAAGATTCCCATCTTACAGAAAGGAAAAATACAGAACAAAAAGTGTCAGTGACAGAGGCAGGAAATGATGTTCTGGACTCTCTGTTTAGCCCCATCTCATGGTCTAGTGGCTACCAGCACCCCCGCCCCCAAGCCCCAAGTCAGGTGTGAGGATTTCTAGAGCAAATCACTCAGGAATGATCAACTTACTGGGAGTCCTGGCAGACCTGGTAAACCTGGTATTCCTTCCTTGCCTGGTGCTCCTGTCTCACCAGGGAGGCCCTGGGGGCCAGGATCACCCTGCTCCCCTGGCCTCCCTGGTCTTGTACTGAGGGTGGATTCCCCTTTTTCTCCTTTGGGACCTGCAGGACCTTGAGGCCCAAATAAACCCTGACAAAGAGACAAAAGGGAATGATCGGGAGCTGCAGACTTCCTAGAATCCTGGCACCCAGCATAAGTCTGACCTAAAGTAGGACCTTGGGTACATTTTGGCACTGTTATGCACACTTGATTATGTCATCATCTTGGATTATAATTGCCCATTTCTTTTCTTATGCTTTCTAAATTTTGAAATCTTTGAGGATGGTAAACTTGTCTTAATTCCATTTTTATCTTCAGGGCCCAGCACAGTGCTAGGCAAATGTAAATAATTTTGTGGGAAAAAGGAGGGATTAAGGGGGGAGGGAGGGAACATAGCTACGTAGGTTAAAGCAGAAAGGGACTTTAGAGATCATCTAATACTTCTTCATATTACAGATCGAAAACCTGAAGCTTTGTTTTATCCCATCTTTCTCTTATGCGTCTTGGGAAAGTAAGGAGGAGTGAGGGGTACTTGAAAGCTCTCATTGTACCTTCAGGGCCAAAGTTTGGCCAGACTTACTGGAGCCCCTGATGGGCCCTGTGTGCCTCCAGAGCCTGGGTCTCCTCTGGTTCCTTTAAGGCCTGGAAGGCCTATGTGACCTGGTGGCCCAAGCAAGCCTGGTTCTCCAGGTGGTCCAGTGTTGGGGACACCACCATCACAAGCACAAAAACCCGAGTGCCCTGGGGGAAAAGAAAAGACAACATTAAACAAAGTGGGCTACCTTTCCAAAAAGAAGGAGACCTGACAGTTGTAATTTGTGACTTAAACAACTCCATGGAGGCAATCAAAAGTCTTGTGAACAGATTCAAATGAACTAGGTTCACTCTGCACATCTGTGCTAGTGATTTGGATTTCATTAGTTGGGATGGGGCCCAGCCATCAGTGAGACTAATGTGCAGCCAGTATTGAGAACCACTGACCTATGCTAACCAGCTGACAACCTGAAAACCAAGACACTTAAAGGTTTTCTTCACCAAAATGTCTTTCCCTTTGTCTTTTGTACACAGAGACAAATGCCAAATAAACTGATAATAGGGTTTTCAGCAAAGCATCTGAAAAGGTCTCAAGGAGTCACTAGCACAGTAGCCCAGTCACCTATACCCCCAATGCTTACAGTCTGGAAAATGAGAATTTGGACCAACATAGGTGATTCTGAAGGGCCTCTTGTTACTTCTAGAAAAGTGATAATGCCTGAAGTTTTAAGAGAACAGTCTGTTCTCTAAATTAGTATTTCTCAACTGTGATCCATGGACCTTCTGCACGAGTCACCTGTGATGCTTCTTTATAAGCCAGTTTGCTGGGCCTCACCCCAGTTCAAGTCAATCAGACTCTCAGGAGGCCAGACCCAAGAATCTAATTTTTAGTAATCTTCCTTAGGCGATTCTCATGTATAATGAAGCCTGAGACTATCAGTGTTAGAGAAAATCATCTGGCCCCATGGTAGTATAGAAGGGGAAGGATTAAAGTTGTCCTTCTTTAAGGCATGAGAATGGTATCAAGAAGTACATTAGCTCTGCAGTTCGTCAGGAAAGGGCTATGATTAATATCCTAAGTCAAGACTTGCAATTTAATGTCTTTTGCCCCAAATAGTCTTCCTTGGATGTAAATAATAGAGACGAAGCTTTCAAAAACTTCTGAACTAGCTGCTATACTTAAGTAGTGACATTTTTATAACAGGACACTGGGAAAAGGGAGGAGTAAGTTAGGACCTTTCTGTCTGAGTTTGAGGAGAGCTGTGAATTACTTGAGAGAAGAGGAGAGACCTCAGGTACCTGAAACCACTAGGGTATCCCCAAACCTTTCTGCAGCCAGTAGCTTCACCTCTTCCTCCACCCTGGCCTTGCCTGCAACTATAATGAATTGTTTTATTTGAGCTTTAGCATCTTTCTCTCAGAGTATGAAATGAAGGAATGATCCAAAAGCAGCAAGAAGATGAAGAGAGCAGTACAACTGAAGGCCAGAGTAATCAATCAGTCCTTCAGTGGGGCCTGAAGTTGTTTTCCTTGGGCCAGTTGGCTTTTTCAGAGTGCCAGATCTTGACTGGTTCAGAGCCCTTTCGTTCAGGTTGAAAGTAATGATAAGTAACTTCTGTCCTTGGATTTGCAAATTGATGGGTTGCATCATATGTTATTTAACACCCTGGGCTGCTGGCATAGTTTCTGCTGGTGGAGGGGTTAGGAAGAATAGCCCGTGAGCTACTTTGTCCTGTGTGACCTCAAATGACAACCTTAGTCTTACAGCCCTAAATATAGCACTTCCAATAATCCTATAATCAAATCCCCAGTCAAAATCCAAGATTGCTTCTGTTCAGGTTCCTAAGGCTATTGGTTTGCTCATTCCCCAGAAAGCCTTCCTCAAGGAGTTTGGGGAACAAAATACCAAAAGGGACAAAATCACCTTTTATTCCTTTGAGGCCTTGGTTTCCTTTTGGACCTCGTTCCCCTCGGAGACCAGGGAACCCTGGCAGTGTGTTCTGTAAGGTTCCAGTCTCAAACGCCGGACCTTCAGTAAAAAGAAACAGAAAAGATTGGCACTTTACATGAGCTTTGAGGACCCGTGCCTGGCTTCCCAATTCTCAGGCTCTCAGCCCACCCTTGAGGACCTGGGAAGACTTGAAAGGGCCAAGGACAAAAAGGGCTTCTTCTTCTTCTTTTTTCTTTTTTTTTTGAGGGCAGTGTCACTGGCCCTCATATGTGGGACCCGAACCGGGGCCACTGGCTTCCCAAGCCAGCGCTTAACCACCGCGCCACTCGGCCGGCCCCCAATGCTTCTTCTTTAGGAGTTGTAGGACCAGAGGCCTAGGGGTCTGAGAACAGTGAAGTGTGGAATGAAATGAGTACAAAAGTCAGAAGGCATTTGGTAGTGTTTGGTCGTTGAAATGGCCCTGGCTTGCTTGTTTCTTGATGAACACTGTGACTGCTGTGACTGCTAACCTGTAGAAGCAGGGCTCTGACTCATCATTGCCCCTCTGTAGGTATCATGTGTCCTGTTTTAGCTGTTTCATCTGTGAAATTCTCCCTCCCTCAAAAATTATGACTGTTCTTCAGTCTGGACCACACCTGTGTCTCAAGACCAAAGAGAGAAATGAACAACTTACCAGGCAGGCCAGGAAGGCCAGGTAGGCCAGGCAAACCATCTTTACCAGGAAGGCCAGCTGCCCCAACTGTGGTACGACCTGGGTTTCCTTTGTCTCCTTTCAGTCCTGGGACTCCCTGGGGACCTAGGGCACCTGGCATACCTGGAAAGATAAGCCCACACAAAAATGCTAATCATATCACCCTACTTACTCTTCAGGAGTATTCTATTCAGTGGCATATGTTGGAAACTAACTCCAAGGGAAGAATTTGGCAAAGCATTTACCTTTCTCTTGCATTAGAGTTGGGAGCATCCTTAGGAATCATCTCTTAGGAAATTAAGGCCCAAAGACGTGGGAAAGCATAGGGGCACAGAGCTTCTTTGTGGCAAACCTGAGAGGGAAACCTGGGTCTCTAGCCTCCCACTTCATGATTTTTTCCACTTTGGTGCTGGGATTAGCTGTACCTCTTCAAGAGGCTGTTTTAAAAAAAGCACAAGTGTCCTTACAGAGGCCCATCTCTAAGGAATTTAGAAGCTGGTACCTTTAAAAGTAATGTCTGAAGTTTTATATTTGGGACATCACTGCCTCCAGACTCTGGTATGTCTTTTCTATTTTTACTACTGTAGAATGACATATGGGTATTCCCCTCCAATGATTGTTATAAAGGTACCATCCATAGGGTGATGGGGCCATTTAGTGCCTGAGTTATACACAGAGTGAGGGTTTAGGTACAAGATTTCCTCTGGGCTTTTTTGTCCCCTATTGGAAAACATCAACTGGGATGGCACATCCTCAGAAGAGTGACAGGGCCCTGGAAATCCAACCTAGGCCTCTATGGCTGCTGCAAATCTCAATGACAGTCTGGAATTGCCTGTTCAACTATGATACATTATTGAGGCCAAAG
Organism: Aselliscus stoliczkanus; assembly: GCA_033961575.1. Classification (NCBI taxonomy): domain Eukaryota; kingdom Metazoa; phylum Chordata; class Mammalia; order Chiroptera; family Hipposideridae; genus Aselliscus; species Aselliscus stoliczkanus. The sequence goes on along the minus strand of CM066737.1, from coordinate 52,375,418 downwards.
GAAAGCTTGCCACCCAGGCCCTCTCCTCATATACATTAGCCTTGGGCTGGCAGTGGGGAGCTCACTGACTACAGTCAGCCTTTCCTTTGATTTTGGCTAGGTATGTACCAGATCAGAGGTATAGAAGGAGATGCTGGGTACCAGAGTGGAGAAGGGACTGATTTGTGCAGGAGGTGAATTAGTTTGTTTCACCTGGTAAAGCTGGTAAGCCAGGTGTGCCAGGAGAGCCAGGGAAGCCCTGGGTGCCTTCATCACCTTTAAGTCCGGGAAGGCCTGGCATACCAGGGTCTCCAGGATAACCTGACAGTGCAATGAAAACAAAATTAGTAAGAAAACCCAGTGGAGGTCCACAAATGCCACAAAAGGCCTAAGAAGAATGACAAGAAGATGTCTTCAGTTAGAAGTGCCTTTGTTGCCCTTCCTAGGACTCCCAGAAGCTAATGGCCTCACACCATAGTGGACTTATTTGAACTAGAGCTCCACTAGTGTTCAGAACTGGTCTGGCTAGGGCTTGCCTTCCATGATAAGATCTGGTAAGTACTAGGAAGTGTCTTCTACTACAATTAGTAATCTGTTGTAATGAATCAAATGTCTACCATTTGGGTTAAGGTGTTAAATTCTATTGTTCATGTTACAGAGAGCCCAGAAATAAATCCAGTCATTTACGGACAGTTAATCTATAACAAGGGAAGCAAGAATTTACACTGGAGTAAATATAGTCTATTCAATAAATGGTGCTGGGAAAATTGGACTGACACATGCAAAAAAATGAAACTGGACCACCTCCTTAGGCCTTATACAAGAACAAATTCAAAATGGATTAAAGACTTAAATGTAAGACCTGAAACCATAAAACTCCTAAAAGAAAATATAGGGAGTACATTTGCAGGCATTACCCGGAGCAATATTTTTACTGATACATCCCTACGGGCAAGGTAAGTAAAAGAAAAAATGAACATATGGGATTATATCAGACTTAAAAGTTTTTTCACAACAAAGGAAACCATTAATAAAACACAAAGGAAGCCTACTGAATGGGAGAATATATTTGCCAACGATATATCTGATAAGGGGTTAATATCCAAAATTTATAAAACACTCATGAAACTCAACACCAAAAAAACAAACAACCCAATTAAAAAATGGGCAGAAGATATGAAGAGACATTTCTATAAAGAGGACATACAGATGGCCAATAGGCATATGAAAAAAAGTTCAACCTCACTGGTCATTAGGGAAATGCAAATAAAAACCACCATGAGATACCACCTCACTCCAGTCAGAATGGCTATCATCAATAAATCAACAAACAACAAGTGCTGGCGGGGCTGTGGGGAAATGGGGACCCTGCTGCACTGTTGGTGGGATTGCAGATTGGTGCAGCCACTATGAAAGTCAGTATGGAGGTATCTCAAAGAAGTGGAAATAGAGCTACCGTTTGACCCAGCAATTTCACTCCTAGGTATTTATCCTGAAAAAACCAAGACACTTATGCAAAAAAAGTTATGCACCCCTATGTTCATAGCAGCACAATTTACAATAGCGAAGACTTGGAAACAACAAAAATGCCCATCAGTAGATGACTGGATTAAGAAACTGTGGTATATTTATACATTGGAATATTACTCCGCTATAAAGAAGAGTGAAATCGTACCATTTGCAATGATATGGATGGACCTAGAGACTATTATGTTAAGTGAAATAAGTCAGTCAGAGAAAGACAAATACCATATGATCTCACTCATATGTGGAATCTGAAAAACTGTATGAATGAACAAAGTAAACAGAAACTGTCTCATAGATATAGAGGAAAAATCAGGGTTGCTAATTGGGAGGGGGATGGGGATGATGGAGAAGGGGAAGGGATTAGACAGCAAAAATAGGCAACTACAATATTGCCACTGGGATATGAAAAACAGTTTGGGGAATATAATTAATAATGTTGTAAATATTCTGTGGAATGTCAGATGGTCATAGGTCTTGTTAGGGAGACCATTTCATGTATGGAGTAGAGGTTTGATCACTGCACTGTATAACTAAAGCAGAGGTTGTATAATATTGTATACCTACTGTAATTGAATATATATAGATAGTCACGGGATGTGGATTATACTGTGGAAGAGAGTCAGAGGAAGAGTAATAGATATATATGATATGGGGGGGAGTGGGGTGGCAAATTGGGGTGGGGGGTTGTCGCTTTGAGGGGTAAAATGTATAACTATTGCACTGTGTTGTACACCTGAAACTAATTAAAAATAAATAAATTAAAAAAAAATTCTATTGTTCATGTTATACATATAGGTTTCCTGGGAGTGGAACACAGGAAGCCACTGTCAACCATTAACATCTCTGTTTTAATGAGTTTAACAGACAGGGCATGCACCTGAGAGAATGAGAGGGGAGAGATAATTTATAAGACCCAGGTGGTAGAGGCACTATAGTAGAAGCCTTTGGTCAAGCAAGAAGTAGCTGGGAACACTGGGCATCTGGATCTTTGGAGAAGGCAACGGGAAGAGTTGGGCACACACAGTAACCAAAACAAGGAGAGGTGAAGACAAACTAAAAATGTCATACTGTTGAGGGCTGTGAACTACTTGCTCCCCTAGCAAAAGATACTTTTCTACTTCCAATGCTCAAGCATGCATGGGATCGCGTAGATGAGACCCTGAGTGTCCTATAGTATTAGGCCGAAGTCAGCTTACTGGGGGAGGATATCAATCCTTCCCTAAGCATCACTAGAAGAACCATTTTTAGCAAATCCAGGCCCAGGCCAACCGAAATCCCAGTCTTGGTGGGCCCAATACAAAAATGGAGTGCAGGGTTTGGCTTTTTTCCCCAAGCCATTAGCTTCATTGTCTGAGTTCAGGACCCATGAGGGGCCCTTGGGAACATTGGGTTCAGCAGTAATCCAGTGGCTAACAAAGTATTTTAACAATCACAAGGGATATAAACTTTAACTTCCTGTCTTTTCTTCTCTACTTAAATCAATGAAAAGTTGCACCTGAGATCACAGCACCATCTGTATCAATGAAAACATCTGGGCCTGGCAGACCAATGCCACCTTTTTCGCCCTGCAAAGATCAAATACATTAAAGATAAATATTTCCGAGAGGTCATTACCCAAGATCTATGTGTCCTCAAAGCCATTATCCAGGAAAATGAAAGGTTCCTCCTTCTGTAATCCCCGATTTCCAGGACCAACTAGTCCATAGGTTAATTTCAAAGTACTATCAATTTAAGATGAAGGCAACACAAGGTGGGCCAGAGGCCTGACATGCAATTGCAAACCTGTCAAGGACAAGGGATCCCAAATTTATTTTGCAACCCCACTCCAGGACAATGTGCTTTAGGGCCTGAGAAACATATCACAGGAATAGACAACATGGCTGCACCCAGGAGGTGCTAAGGAGGGAGCTTAGTTTTAACTTTTTTCCTATGCTTAGCAGGCCTGGGACTCTGCTACTTTCACTGCCTTTGTTAGAGGATGATGCCAGGCAAAGTAGTCAAAGGAGTCCTAATTCACCCAAAAGAGGGACTCAGTTACCAGAATCAGATTCGGTGGCATATCCAGGGTGGGGTAGTGGGAGTTATCTGCTCCAGGTGCAGGCAATAAAGGGATGCATTGTTTGTAGAGAATTTAAGAACAATAATGAAACTGAAAAGTTGGCAATTCTAGGTAATGTCAATAATAAAATTTTCCTCCTTATAGGGATAGATTGGCTCCCACAGTCCATCCTTTTAGTCTTCCACTGATCAAGCAATATCTAAAGAATATTCACCAGCTTTGTGTGTTCAAAATAGGATGCATACATTTCATGTAAAAAGAGTGACATTTAAAAATGTCAAAATAAGGGCCGGCCGAGTGGTGCGGTACTTAAGCGCTGGCTTGACAAGCCAGTGGCCCAGGTTCGGTCCCACATATGAGGGCCAGTGACACTGCCCTCAAAAAAACAACAACAAAAAAACCAAAATAAAAATGTCACAATATTTAAAACAAAACAAAGCAAAAAACCAACTTCATCTCATAGACAGGCATTTGTATTTGTTATGGTCTGAAACTTTGTGTCCCCCACTTCAATTCATGTTGAAAACCTAATGTCCAAGGCGATGGTATTAGGAGGTAGGGTCTTTGGAAGTTGACTGAGTCAAGAGGGCAGAGCCTCCACAATTGGGATTTGTGCCCTAATAAAAGAAGCCTGAGAGAGCTAGCTCGCCCCTTCCACCATGTGAGGACACAGCAAGAAGCAAGCAGTTTGCAAACTCGAAGAGGGCCTTCAGCAGAACCCAACCATACTGGCACCTTGATCTCAGACGTTCAGTCTCCAAAACTGTGAGCAATAAATTTCTGTTATTTATAAGCCACCCAGTCTGAAGTATTTTGTTATAGCAGCCCAAATGGACTAAACAACATCTATGGCGATTCTCCACCTTCCATCTCTCTGATTCTGGATTTTCACCTCCCAACAACATTACCTTAATTCCTGGCAATCCATTAAGCCCGGGGAAACCTGAGGACCCCTTCTTGCCCTGTTTAAAGAAATATAATTGCAATTAAATGGAATGTCTAAGAGCATAAGAGGGGCTGGTTTGGGGGTTAGGCCAAGGGAGATGGCACAGGGATCTCGGTGGGCATTCCAAGGCATGTGTAGATTCAACCCAACTCTGGAATTTGTAAAATGTTCCAGAAGGCAATATGGCACACTAGGCCACCAATTTGCATGTTAGGAGGTACAAGGGCCATAGGGCCAGAGATGAATACAAGTGGGCTGGCCTTGCTAGGCCCAGATAACATGTTCAAGTGTGGCTGCCTAATAGCCACTTAACACTAGATACTCATCTTCTTGGGTACAAACAGAAGAGAGTGGCTGAGATTATACCAATCAAAGGAGGTGGACAATTTGCATTACAAACAGTGTCTCTCTTTGGATTGATGGTTATGTTCAGTAAAGCAATTGGACCTTTTGATTCAGATTTTATACACCAAGGCTTTAATGATATTAACCAAAATACCTGACTCCCTGGAGGGCCTTGGACTCCTTCTAAACCCATGAGACCCTGTAAAGAGAATAAAGGCACCTTAGAAAGATTAATGGCCCACACTAGAAAAAGCCACTATAGTTACATAACAAAGCTATCCAACTGAGTTCAGGATTTAGTTGCTCCTAAAATTAGGTAAGAGAATGTTCCTAGACCTAGCTTAATGACTTGTTTCTAAACACTAATCCACTTTTTAAAGAGCTAAATAAATGGAAACATTTTACGCACTAGGTGGAATTTGGTAGAAGGGCTGGGTGGTATTATACTTAGTCTGCATTAGCTGCAAATCATGAGATTTTTAAATAGATTGTGGAAGGGCCACTGGTCTGTCACCCCAAATGCACTCTTTTTTGGTGATTATGGGCTTTCAAGACAAGGGAGTAGGGAAAATTGGAGAAATAAATGGCAGGGTAAAGGGTGAACATTGCTAAGTACTCAAAAGACTCTTTCACAAACTTCATGACCAAGCTAAAAACACAATTTTCTAAAATTGTGTTACTTCTTTAAGGCTGTTAGCTAATTGCTTACAGCCTAAGATCCAGGTGCTGGAAGCTAGGGATCAGAGAGGCTAAGTTATTTTTTTTCACTTGAAGTAAGATTATTATTGGAAAATATTCACTCCAAATAACACTATGTTCTAGAACTTCCCAAGTTTGTTCCTACTCCATAGAGATTGTACTTGGGCCGCTTTCTTCCATTCATGATCTCCCCCCACACACACCCTTGCCCATATTCCCTCAGGATAGAATGAAATGAAAGTAAGACAACATTCACATAATTCTTTAGCTCAAAATATAATTATACATGAGGACAAGGAGAGTAAATAGGCTAAGGAGTCACCTAGTATAAAGGGTACATCATTCCTTATTCAAGGGAGCCACTAAGTCAAGGGAATGGGGCAAAGTGGAGAGAAAGAAGTCTTAGGGACAAGCCAGAATTTTGAGGAAGAGAAACAAGAGAGGCTTAAGTGGCTATCATGTTACATAACGTAAAGATACCAACAGGGAATAAAATGGACCAGGTGATTTACCAGACCCAGGCAAGCAACATTAAAGGTTCTTACCCTAGGTCCTGGCAGACCAGGGATTCCCTTTTCTCCTTTTTCGCCAGCAGTTCCAAATCCCTATAGGAAAAAAAGAAACCATAATTTATAACATTCATTTCATCATAGGTCTCCTGACTCCATCCAAAGCAAGTAGGTAATTTCAAACCAGCTCCACTGTCCCACTGGGGACGCTCACCATGCTGAGTCTGTTGTCACTGCCTAAAAAGCACATAAGGCCTGAATATAATTTGGTTCAAAAAGTCTTCTCCCCCAAACACTAGTACATGTAGTTACAGCAACATGGACTAACAGCATAGAAATATTGAAATATCTGACCTCATTGACTTTGCAGATGGGGAGACTAACACTCAGAAGGGCTAAGCATCCTTTTGATGAGAACAGGCTTCTTTCCACCATCTAGGAGCTTGGTTCTTTGACCCACAAATGGAGAATTGTGTTAATGGAGAATTGGGTTATTATTAGAGGAGGGAGCTTTTGCCCACTGGAGACATGATGACGGCAATATCGTCCTCAGTGGGAAGGAATCTTTCTATCTCGGTGTGGTCCAGAATCCTGCAGGCCCTAGGAGCATTTGAAAAGGGACTGTGACATGGTCTCCAACCCCTCTTGTCCTTCTCACAGTAGGTGAGAGCTTACAGCCCTCATGACTTACAGCCCTCACAGACATGATTTTGGGATTCTCTATGGAGAAGCAAAAATCCAGAAAGCAGAGTGAGTGAGAAAGAGTTTCCTCTCCTCTGGGTCCAAGGCAAGCATATACTGGGTCCCTGAGATACAGAAGAGTTCATTACCTAAGTGGACAAAGTCTTTCATAGCAAACTGAATCGTGGACATTTTGTAGTTACTGTTTAAATTTTGACATTCTGGAACATAGATTTTGGCAAACAACATTTAGTTCTATTGTGAGAGTAAAGGATGCAGCGAAGCTTTCTTACATGGAAGTTTGTGATAGATGCTACATGTCACTGTGGCATATTACCTGTTGTCTTCTTGGTGTGACCTGGCTCAGCTTTACAAGGGGTGAAGGCACTGCTCCAATCCCATTTGTAGTTTTTACATGCTGTTATATTCAGAGCATTCCCATGGTTACTGAAAACTGGCTTGAATAGCCCTTGGCTTTCTAGGCCCAAGGTGTTTTTGGGCAGGCTTTGGTTTCTATTTGCTTTTCTTTACATCTACAGTTGTGTGTAAAATAGCTGAGAACTCATGCTAAATAGGACTTCTATTTGAAAGGCCTGGGGGTGAAACTGAAATGTCATGTTATTTAAAATCTTCGTTCTGTACCTCCAATTGGAAAACAAGGCATGCTGCCACCTGGAATATGACTATTGGCCTCTGAAGTCCAACACCTCATGCAGCCTTTCCTGGCTGGACAATGGAAGCTCTGGCAGCCCATGTTACCCCAAACTCTTAAAGTGCTAAGAGGGGTTATATGTGAAAGTTTGTAAGCAGAAGGCCTATATCAAACTCCTGTCTCCTCCACGGCACATCACACTGAATACAGCAGGCTGAATACATACAAGGTAGTCCAATACATGGTTGATGAACTAAATGGAATAATGACCCAGAGAACAAAACTGTTACAAAAGGTCGAGGGAAGAATGTCCAGGAATTGTCTTATGCCCTGCCTGTCTTACCACAGTTGTAAAAACAAGGAGGCGGGCCGGCCGAGTGGCGCGGTGGTTAAGCGCTGGCTTGGGAAGCCAGCGGCCCCAGATCGGGTCCCACATATGAGGGCCAATGACACTGCCCTTAAAAAAAAAAAAGAAAAACAAGGAGGCTTTGTCCTCCTTCAGAAAGCAGAAAGAGCCTCTGGACTCTTGCTTTCTCAGAGAGCAGATCTGAGAACTTGTGCTACAGTGTGAACAAAAATAAAAACACAAAAAGTTTGAAAAGGAAAAAAAAAATTAAAGAAATTAATTTGTGAGTGTGGGTTAAAGCCAATAAAAAATACAACTTGGATATTGCCATAGGGATATGAGACAGTTCGGGGAATATAATAATGTTGTAAATATTTTGTGGGGTGCCAGATGGTCACATGTCTTGTTACGGAGACCACTTCATGGATGGAGAAGAGGCTTGATCACTGCACTATACACCTGAAGCTGATATTGTATAATATTATATGCCAACTGTCATTGAATATATAGATAGTCACGGGATGTGGAGTATACTGTGGAAGGGAGTGAAAGGAATTGTAATAGATATCTATGATATGGGGGGAGGAGTGGGGTGGCGAATTGGGGGAAGGGTGTTGTCACTTGGAGGGGTAAAAAGTATAACTATTGCACTGTGTTGTACACCTGAAACTAATTTTTTAAAAAATGTTTATTTCACTATAAAAGAATTTAAAAAAATAAAAAAAAAATTAAAAAATTAAAAAAGAATGTAAAATAAAAAACCGACTTGACAAGATATTGGGCTGTAGCCTCAGCTTGTCTCTCAGCACAGGGAGGCACTGTACAGGGCCCTGCTGAACAAGCTGTTAAAGCAAGATGTCCTGGGACCTGGCTCTAAGACAACCAGTCCTCATCATGAGCTGTCCTGTGCCCACTGCCCACTGCTCCCACTCCCCTTCTCACCTGTGGCCAGGAAAGCCTTATTAGAGCACTAGCTTGGCTGTTTACAAGCCTGCTTTCCAGGGCCCTGGTCTCCTGGTATTTTTGGTTCAAAGATATTAGTGGCTTGGCAAATAGCTCAATTTCAGTCACTTGGCCAGGAGTAAGGCGGGATGGCACAGTCACTGAGGCAGGGTGAGGAGGGTGGTGCAAGAAAAAGGCAAGCTGAGTTATAAAAATAGTCCCGGGATGTAAAGTACAGCATAGGGAATATAGTCGATAATATGGTAATAACTATGTATGGTGCAAGGTGGGTACTAGACATCGCTGTGATCACTTCATAAGGTATATAAATGTCTAATCAATATGTTGTGCACCTGAGAGTAATATAATATTGTATTTCAACTATAATTAAAAACTAAATATAAAAAATATAAATAAAAATTTAAAATCGTTAAAAAAAAGAAAACGAATATGAAAGAAGAAAGTAAGAAAGAAAGAAAGAAAGAAAAAGAAAGAAAGAAAGAAAGAAAGAAAGAAAGAAAGAAAGAAAGAAAGAAAGAAAGAAAGAAAGAAAGAAGCTGCAAACACTAGGCTGCAACCAGGGGTCTCAGGCCCCACCCTCAAGTAAGAGACACTTAGGCCATGGGTCCTCAGAGGCGTGCTCCCCTGAGAGGCAGGCCACCACACTGTCACACACTGCTCGAGCTTTTCCCCCAACCCAGAGGGCCCCTCATGGCCCCTGTGAAGGCAATGGACATGGCTAGACACCCCTCCACAGCAAGGGTGGCTTGTCTAACTGAGGAAGTCAGGAGGGAGGCTGAAGCATGAAAAGGCGAGTGAGGCCGTGAGGGAGGAGGTGGGGGAGGGATTTGTGGTGATATTTTGGAAGCTAAACTGCAGAATTCTGTTCCACTTGGCCCTGCAAGGGTGACTTGAGATTTGAAACTTGAGAGGTTAGGGAAGTCCTTCTCAACTGTGGCCATGTCACACTGCTGTTATTGCCCCTCAGGGCGCCAGGGTTCAGGGCCCAACTTAAGTCGGGCAAGCTGGGGCTCCTCCTGCAAAGGACCTACCTGAAGTGCCTGGAAAGCCTGGTGCTGGACTGAAGGAGAACCCACTTGCCCAGTAGCTGCCTCGGATCCACTCAGTAGGTACCTCAGGATTTGCCGGTTTCTTCTCTTCTCCCTCCCCTCATCTCTTCCATTTTGCCTTACCCTGTGTTTTTTTTGGTCCCTTGGACAGAGGGCACACAGGTGTTGCTTCTCTCTGACAATCTTTATGAGAGTACCTGTGGCCTACAGGTGTGAGTGTGCTATTGGGAACAGTGGAGTGAATGTGTGAAGCTGAGACTGAGCCAGAAAATCAGGGGTATTTGGTCACTGCAGAGGGGACAAGAGAAAGAAGGTGAGGCCTAAATCTGTCAGGTTGGCACTTGTCAGCAGCTCCTGCAAAGGTTTAGGCTCAGATGAAAAGGAAACAAATGTTAAAGGGAACATTTTGGATTCTCTGGAGATGTCCATCCTCAGCACTGCCTTGTTTTTCAGTGAGTGTGGATAGTTGAAAGCCGATGTGAGGACTTTGGTTTTGAGAAGTGTGTTTCCTCTGAAAAGCCCAGAGTACCTGAAACATATTACCACCTTTCTTCTCACAACTTTTCTGTCAGAAGGCACATAAGCTATCTTGGAATGTTCCCAGTAAGTGATAGAGATGTTAGGAGTGAAGGAGTTTATATGATTTGGCCAAGGTAGCACATCAAATTTAGGCTGAAGGGGGCTGAGAACTCCAGTTTCTTGATTCCCACCCTTCACACACACACTGTCTTATATAAAGGGAGATATTTTTTTCAGCTTGGATGTCTTTACTGAGGCTTCTGTTTTTCAGCCCACACTTTGAAACACAGGAAGTGCTGAGCTTGAAAGGGTACTGCAATTTATCATCCGGCATTGTTGTCAGCTGGTCTTTCTTTTACAGGACAAAAGGGAGCAGGGTGAAATTGCAGCAGGGGGAATCCTCTGAGGTAGAATCATGAAGAGAATGGGAGGGAGGGAGAGAGGAAGGGAGCCTGAGCCAGTGAACCCACTAACACCAGAGATCATAATATCTACCACCATATTGACAAGAATGAATTGGGCTGTAGGGGGCAGTATGGTATGGGGAAAAGCCCTGAATTGCGTAGAACTCAAGAAAACTGAATTTCAGTCTCAGTTCTGACAATAACTTGCTGTGTGACTTTGGACAATCCTCTTCATTCATTCAGGCCAGGTTTCCTCAAAAGGATAAGGAGATAAGCCCAGCCCACCTTGCTTTGCTCACGGGCATGATGTGAGTAACTAAAAGCAATGTGAAATGCTCGCAAGGGAAGGTGCAAAGAGCCCTCCCCAGCTCACTTGCAAAGTACTTTATACCTGTGCTGTCCAATAGAAATATAACGTGAGCTACTATGTTATATCCACATTAAAAAGGAAAATGAATATTTGAGATTATTTTTAGTAACATTTTTTTAAAAAAATTGGGTAACTGGGAAAGGGGACCAGCCAAGTTGTTGTTCTTCAATCTTTGTTGTGGAGGGCACCAGTCGCCATCTGGCTTCCTGGTGGCAGCTCATGGCCTCTAAGCTCAGGTGCGGTGTTACAATCTTAGTTGTGGGTGGGCATAGCCACCATCCCATGCAGGAGTCGAACTCGGCAGCCTTGTTGTTAAGAGAGCACGTTCTGGGCCGGCCAAGTGGAGCATTGGTTAAGAGCTGGTTTTGGTATGCCAGCAGCCCCGGTTCGGATGCCACATATGAGGGCCAGTGACACTGCCCTCTACAGCTAACAACAGCTCCACCTGGAGCTGGGCTGTGTGAGCCCCAGCGATGGAGTAGTCTGAAGCCCCTGCTGCAGTGGGCTGCCATAGGCTACAGTGAGTGGATGGCAGCCAACACGAGCCGCCAATAGCCACAGTGAGCGACCATCCAGAGGCCGGTGACTGATCTGCCTCATCTAGGAAGAGCGCAATGACGATCCCAACATGGGCCAGTGAAGCAACGTCCTCCACGGCTAGACTGAAGAACAAAGGACAGCAATTTGTCTGTTTCCCTTCCCTGATTTCCCAACGCTGTTCCCCTCCCCCAATTCCCCAATAAAATATTAAAAAAATAGAGAGCACATTCTACCCACTGAGTCATCCTGGCGGAAGCTCAACTCAAGGTGCTAAGTTCAGTCTTAGTTGTGGGCGGGTGTAGCCCACCATCAAACAGGTAGTCTTGTTAGGAACATGTGCTCTCACAAGCTGAGCCATCCTGCCACCCATTGGCAGCTCAGCGGCAGTTCAGCTCAGGTGCAGCATCACTGGCCCATGTAGGAATCGAACCAGCGGCCCTGTTGCTCAGAGCATGCACTCTTGGCCTTTTGAGCTCCTTTGGCTTGGCCCGCTCCAAATTCTTTGGAGTGTACTTTATCTTTTAATAATGGCCCTTGCAACATTCTCTACTGCTAGGACCCACTTCTGCTTCTTTGAAATGTATTTTTTCTTCTAATAAACTGTCCTTTTCTTCAACTTTACTTCTCTGGTCCATGTCTCCATTCTTTGGTTCCTTGAGACCACGATCCCGGTACACAGACACAATCACACTCACCAAAAAATCCTGCTTTGGTACCAACCCTAGCGATGTCACTGACATTCTAGTCTTCACTCTTTTCTTGCAGATGAGAAAATCGAGTCTCTGAATGTTCAGTGAAACTTGTCTGAAGTCACATTGCTAGTAAAGGGAAGGATTGGCTCTAAACTCTGGTTTCTCTTCACTTCCATGAACCAAACTTGGCAATATCTGGTCTCTACCTCATCCTTCCAAAAAAAAAAAAAAAAAAGAGCTTGCACTCTTAAGCTACCTCGTAACCAACTGAGACACTCGGCTCATCCTTTTTTTTTTTTTAGAGGGCAGTGTTACTGGCCCTCATGTGGGATCCGAACCAGGGCCGCTGGCATCCCAAGCCAGCTCTTAACCACTGCGCCACTCGGCTGGCCCATTAGCTGGCCCTTTAATAACATTTTTATTTAACCAAATATGTCATAAATTTTGTCATTTCAACATTGAAGTAAAATTGTTAATGAGATATTTTAGATATTTCGCCCCCTCATACTTAGTTTTATAAATCTGGTGTGCAGTTTAAACTTATAGCTCATCTTTCAGACTAGCAATATTTCAAGGGATTGATAGACATATGTAGCTAGTGGTTATTTTATTAGACAGCACAGCTTTATACTTTGTAAAGAAACTTCATGTACATTGAGAGTTGGGCCTCAAAACAGTAGATATGACCATTACTATATTACAGATATATAGAGAGGTTCAGAGACTTCAAACAGTCCCAGAGCTGGATCTGATTTCCTCTCTCCAACATCAGGGTCCTCTTCCTATCTGATTCATTAGATACTGAGCTGATTAAAATCAAGGACACTGAGCAGATGATTCCCTGCTTCCCTGTGTTTCTACAGGGTAATAGAGATCACTATGAAAGCAACCTGTGCCACTGGCTCTACTGGTTCTGTTTTCTGGCCACTTGGAGAGATGCAAAATGTTTCAAAGAGCTGTAGAGAAGCACTAGAGTCATGTATCCCCACTTTGCCAGCAAGCAGGGGCATGCCCAGTTATCTTTGATTCATTCATTTCCCTCCCTACCCCTATACACAATCTGTGAAAATCTGTCAGCTCCTCTTTCAAAACATATCCTGTGATTTAAGAGACTTATGAACCAGATGTAATGTGTGGGCCTCGATTGGATTCTGATTCTAATAAGGCAATTATAAAAATATATTTATGAGACAATCATAAATCTGAATTCTGACTAGTTAACTGATATTAAGTAATTACTAATAATTAGTGATGATGATATTGTCACTATATTTTTTAAAAGCCCTTATCTCGCAGAAATACTGAGGTATTTTTTTTTAAGATTTTTTTTTTAAATTGGGGAATTGGGGGAGGGGAACAACGTTGGGGAACGGGGAAGGGGAACAGACAAGTTGCTGTCCTTTTGTTCTTCAGTCTAGTTGTGGAGGACATTGCTTCACTGGCCCCATGCTGGTATCATCATTGAGCTTTTCCCGGGAGAGGCAGATCGGTCACTGGCCTCTGGACGGCCGCTCACAGTGGCTCTTGGCAGCTCACGCTGGCTCCCAGCCACTCACGCTGGCTGCCGGCCACTCACTGTAGCCTATGGCAGCCCACTGCAACAGGGGCTGCAGCTATGCTGTCCCTGGGGACTCACAGAAGCCTAGCTCCAGGTGGAGCTGTTGTTCACCATCTTAACTGTAGAGAGCAGTGTCACTGGCCCTCATATGTGGGATCCAAACCGGGGCCACTGGCATCCCAAACCAGCTCTTTACCAACGCACTACTCGGCCGGCCCTACTGAGGAATTTAAAAAGAAATTATATGTCTGTTATTTGCTTCAAGTTTGGCCATGAGTTACTAATGAGTGATAGATACACAGGGGTATCATTATGCCATTCTCTCTACTCTGTGTATGTTTGAAATGTTCCATAATAAAAAATTTAAACTTCTAATATTTTGAATCTATGCACTTCTCTCCATTTCCCTGGTTATCACCCTAGTTCAAGCCACCAACCACCATCTTTCACCTGGACTTTGCAGTAGCCTCTATTTGTCTCCTCCCTACATTCTCCACTCCTCCTGCTCCCCCTACCCCCCTACAAGAGTGATCCTCAAAATACAAGTCAGAGCTTTCTAATGGCTTCCTACTACATTTATCATAAAAACTACATTTTACATAAAAGCTACATTTGACTTACAAAACTTTCTATGATCTGACTTCTCTCTGTCTGTTTCTTGGCCTTGCTCACTCTGCTCCCACCCACTCACCTTCTTGTTGTTCCTCAAAAGCTCTGAGCTTTTTTCGAACTCAGGGGCTTGGTACTTATGGTTCTCTCAGCCAGAAAGAATCGTCCTGATCCTCATGTGACTTGCTCCCTCATAATATGAATTTCTTCATGAGGCCCTTCTTGACCACACTTCATCATTTTACCTTTTATTGTCTTCTGTGTATCTTTTACTATGATGAACTTGTTCTTGATTCATTTATTTACTCATTCATTGTGTGTCTTTTCCCTCATTGCCTCATTAGAATGTATTCTTTTCAAGGACAGGGACTTCTACTTATTAGACTGTTATTTACTCTTGTAGTCTGAATCCAGCAGAATGCCTAGCACATAGGGGCCCTCAAAAAGTATTTGTTGAGTGAAAAAATTCTAAGATACAAGGGCTGATAGGAAAAGTGAAGATAGGATTGCTAAGATTAACTACTTTTTACTGAACAATTGGTAAGTGCCAGGCATGTGCTAAGTCCTTCATTAGCTTAAGAAACTTGTCCAAGTTTCATTAAGTTAAGAAACTTGTCCACGGTCACATAGCTAGAAACTGGTGAAACCAAAAGTGAAGCCTAGATTTGTTTTAATTCTAGAGCTTGAGCTAATAACCTCTAAGATATATAATCTCATGAAGAACCATGCTGATGTCCCAATGGGTTCAAGAAATAAGAACATTGCAAATGCCTCAACTAACAAAGATGCCAGAATTCTCTACAATAACCATAGGAAGAGGTCTTCCTGTCCGCCTTCTATTGCTATAGCTTTGGTCCAACTGAATCCTTGAATACATGTTGACCAAATAAGGAGACTTACCGGGAGACCTGGAGGGCCACTTGTTCCTGGGAAACCTTGAAGCCCTGGTTCTCCCTGGAAAAACAAGCAAATCTTAGTGAGTAGCAGCAGGAATCAGTGAATATAAAGAAAATGGCTCAATTGAGCTACTTGGGCTGTGCAGTGGGGAACCAATAGAATATCAGGATTGCGATACCAAAAGGTGGTGCAGATTCCCCAGGCTCCCCAACAAGTAACTGCACCAGGATGTATTAGTTTAGGGAGCCCTTTGTATTGTGAGAAGGACCAAGGCCCATGGCAGGGAAAGAAAACTGTCTAAAACAGGGTTTCAAATGCCCAGGCTAATTGGGAGATAGAAAGTTTGATCATCTCCTTTCTTTCTAGTGAAAGGAGCTGGTAAGTGTGATTTACTATAGCAAATTATAGGCTGCAAAGAAATCAATGGTTTTGGAAAAAGAGTAACATTACAATTTGGATAAGGACAGAACACTTTAATCTGTCTTTCTCTGATTTGCTAATTTGCCTACATGTGCCATGGAGGGCTCCCAAAAGTTTGGGAAAGATCAAGGATGCAGGCACTCTTTCATATGCTCCCAAACTGTTTCCGATCAATGATTACTTCCTGTAAATCTGGAAGGGGCTTGGAGCTATTGCTTCCGCAAAGACAAAGTTAAATAAATGGGACTAAACACCTTGTTCTACCTGTCCCTTGATCACAGGCACAGAATCACAAAACTTAAGGAACCCCAGGAAGGAAGCAAATTCAAGTTACTGAAAGATATCTGCACACCTTAACAGCATACAGCCATTCAAATACAAACAAATGCACATTCACTCACATCAAAATACAGGTTATAAAGTATCTTGGTTAACCATGTCTACAGCTTTATCCTTGATAGTTCAGATCAGGTGAATTAGGTAGGGCATCTACTGCCACTTGGTTACAGTATATCCTTTGGGCAGGGTGAAGTTTTGAGGGCAAATAACTTTTTAAAAAAGATAACTCAAAAAGCAACCATTTAATCTTATGTGTTCTGTCATAGTGCTTTGGGGACAACATAAATATTGAGAAAGTTTGCAGTTTGGAGGAAAAAAACCCAATTACTTAATATTTGTTTTAACTTATTCAACATCTTGATAATTGAATCTACAAAACTGAAACACAAAAAGTATCACTAAAATGAATACTCAGAAACCCAGGCACACTCATATCCACACACCAAAACAACAACAACAACAAAAACAACAAAACCCAGACTTTTAGAAAGCATTTCATAAGGAACAAAACAAAGTAGGCTTTAACCTTTTCCTTCACACAAAATTCTATTGTTCAGAACCCTCTATCCTTCCAGTATAGTCTGGTAATTAGACTTGAACTTTGGTATTAATAGGAAAAGGCATATTAACTTTTCCTGTTCTTAAATGTTCACTACCTTAGAGCCTTTCTTTCCTTTGGGGAATCCCATAAACTCCAGTTCTCCGGTAGATGGTGGGGGTCCTGCAGGACCGGGGAGGCCAACATCCCCCTGAAAGGTCAAAGGGAGCATTAAGCAAAGCAGAAGCAATACAGACCATTTTTCTAACAGGTAGGTTTGTCCTCTGGATGTAATTTACAAATATACTGTCCATTATTTTGGCCTATTCACCCTCACCTTGAATCAATAAGGAAAGAAATTATCAGTGCCAAGGGATGAGAAAAATTATAAGTGTGTCCAAATGCATTTTGTACCAGCACTGCAGAGGCAAGAATCAAGATGGATGGAAGAAAAACACAGGTTCATGGCTGCCATGGTCCTGCATGAAGGATGTTTAGAAAAGAGCAAAAAATGGGTTTGAAAAAAGTGAATAGCTACCTCTTGGCAACAGTGATCAGACTCTAATGGGCTGAATCATTGCCAAGAGCACAAGAAGAGGCAGTGAAGTCCGTGTTGGAACACTGGACGCTGGATTTGCTCCTTGAAAGCAGTGCAATCCACAAGAGGCAGCATGAAGGGTGGGGAGGACAAAGTCTCCCAGTCTATCTTGAGGCTCCCAAATCACTATACAGTTTGTATGAGGGAAATAGGAGAATGAAGGGTGGAGAAATAAAAGACAATGGTAAAAGAGCAGTTAAGGAGGAGAGAGAAAGAAGAGATGGAAAGAGTGAGGAGGAGGAGGAGCAAGAGGAGCAGGAGGGAAGAAAAAGAGAAGGAAGAGGAGGAGGAGAAAGGATGGAGGTAAGAGGAGAAGCAGAGAAAAGGAAAGGAAAGATGACACAGTATACAAAACACCAGGGAAATACCCATGTGGAATGAAGAGGGAATATATTTCAAGAGAGTGTATTTGTAAGACATACACTTCACAGGTAGGAAGCAGGAAGACCACAATATTTTGAAGGAGAAAGACCATGATATCCTATGTGTGGCATGTGCACATTCAACCTTCAAGGGACTCCACCAAAGGACCCATATGGGGTGGGAAATGCTCACTTCCCCAGGCAAAGGTCCAAATACCCTTACACAAGAAGGTACATGGGTGAAACCGGAGACATTTCTTGGGGGCATATGGAATGCAGATTGTATTGTTCAAAACCTATTTACCTTGTCTCCTTTCTCTCCTTGGAAACCTAACCCCATATTCCCCTGGGGCAGAGGGTATAGGGAGGAAAAAACAAAATCAAATTACTAACAAGCTCTAGAAACTTCAGTTGGAATTCAGTCTTTTCACCAGAAAGTACATTTAAACAAACCAGAATATCTCTGGGGAAACTAGAGTACTTAGTGGTAGGAGGACAAACGCTCAAAGACAAAGTATACTTACATCAAGACCAGGTAGACCAGGAGGCCCTGGAAAACCCTATGTTAAAAATGAAAGTAAAGAGTTAGTACTTGTTAGTTTCAGCCAAAAAGAGCCTGGGCATATTGAGAGTCACTAGGGTAAGTCCCCCACTGCCTTAGTGTAGCCTGGCTTTGGTGCAGCAAATTCTAGCTCCCTCTCTCTGGTTCCCTTTTCATCTCCTTTGAAATCTCCCAAATTGACCTGAAAACTATATTCATGCTAAGGCAGTGAAGGTTTCATATGTGATTCCTCCTAATAGCCCAGAAAATACAAAATGAGGACCTTTGCTGAAGCTAAACCAAAGTAACTGTGATGGGATTTCAGGCACTGGAGAGAGAAGAATCTGGGGCAGGGCTTTCCCAGAAATACACAGATGACTGGCTATGCTCTTTCTATACCAGTGATGGCAAGTAGGTTTGATATCAGAAAGATAGGTAGGTAGAGCTGTCCAAGGTGCAGCGTTGAGAAGGATTTTGAACTTTCTGTGCTCAGGGTTGGTGATGGTGGTATGATTAATTAGCAATGTCTGTCATGGGTGAGGGGAGTGGGTGGTAGTAGTTGATGTGCCAGGTATATGCCATCTCTGG
Organism: Aselliscus stoliczkanus; assembly: GCA_033961575.1. Classification (NCBI taxonomy): domain Eukaryota; kingdom Metazoa; phylum Chordata; class Mammalia; order Chiroptera; family Hipposideridae; genus Aselliscus; species Aselliscus stoliczkanus. The sequence continues at coordinate 52,356,688 of CM066737.1, read as the reverse complement.
GCTATTGTGTTTTTTTTTTTTTTTGAGGGCAGTGTCACTGGCCCTCATATGTGGGACCTTAACCGGGGCCGCTGGTTTCCCAAGCCAGCGCTAAACCACCGCACCACTCGGCCGGCCCTCCGAGCTATTGCTTAGGTTCAGCTAGACTAGGAGGCTTTGGAGGCACAGAGTGAATTGTCAGAAAGACTCTAATAAAGACACCACAGGGCTGGCCGAGTGGCACGGTGGTTAATCGCTGGCTTGGGAAGCCAGCGGCCCCGGTTTGGGTCCCACATATGAGGGCCAGTGACACTGCCCTAAAAAAAAAAAAAGACAACACATACCTCCTTACAAGAGCATGCTTCATCTTAATCCTTCAAGAATGGAAGTTGTCTTTCTCCACTAGGAGTACCTGCATTTACATAGGCATTACACTAAATCCATGGCCTGGCAGGGAAAGCATTCATATGAATTCCATGATCAGATGGTAGACTTAGGTTACTTACTTGCAATCCTGGTGATCCTATGGGTCCTATAGCTCCTGGTGACCCAGGTGTTCCTCGTGGGCCCTAAGGAGGCAAGTTTTTACCAAGGTCAAAAAAATCAAGACAGTTTCTCAAGGAAAATGAAAATATATGTCTACAAGAATGTTCACAGCAACTTTATTCATAATACCAAAAAATCGGAAATGTCCCAGGTATCCATTGATACAAGGATTGATTAATGAACTGTAATATATCCATATGGTGGGATAAATACTCAATAAAAATTAACAATCTACCAGGCCGGCTGAGTGACGCTTTGGTTAAGAGTTGGCTTGGGATGCCAGCTCTGAGCAGCAGGGCCCCCGTTTTGGATCCCACATAGAGGGCCAGTGACACTGCCCTCTACAGCTAAGATGGTGAACAACAGCTCGACCTGGAACTGGGATGCCATGAGTCGCCAGCGACAGCATGGGCTGCAGGGGGGCTGGCCAACAGCTGGCGTCTGCTTTCGTGAGCTACCATGAGCCACCATGAGCGGCCATCTAATGGCCGGCGAGCAACTACTTCAGCTGGGAAGAGCACAATGTTAATACCAACATGGGCCAGTGAAGCAACGTCCTCCGCAACTAGACTGAAGAACAAAAGGACAGCAACTTGTCTGTTCCCCTTCCCCATTCCCCAATGGTGTTCCCTCCCCCAATTCCCCAAATAAAAAAAAAAAAAGAAAAACTACTGATATATGAAACAATGTGGATGAATCTCAAAGACATTGCTAAGTGAAAGAAGCCAGACCCCGAAGACTACATATTGTATTATTCCCTTTATATGAAGTTTTACAATAGGAAAAACTTATCTAGGGTGGAAAAAATCAGAATAGTGGTTGCCTTTGGGTGATATGAGGGCAGGGAATGAATAGAAAGGGGAAGGAAGGAAGGAACTTTCTGAGCTGATGAGAATGTTATATACCTTTGGGTTACACAATAGTATGAATTTATCAAAACTCAGCAAATGCACACTTAAGATTCGTGTATTTCATATATATTTTACATAAAAAGAAAAACCATAAAAGAATTTTGAAGTCTAGCTAATAATAGGCAGGCTATAGTGTTTAGGAGTAAGAGTACTGTTTTCTGCAATTAAATTTAAAATGCATAAAAATTAAATGGATTGATGGGTGGATAGAGATTGATAGATGGATAAAACTGGGTTAAAACAAGTATAGTAATGTATTAATGATATGGGTGTTCACTTTTGTTCAATTTTGCTTTATATTTGAAAATTTTCATATTAAATTGATGTAAAAAAACAAAACTTAAAAAAGAAAGTGAAACAGTTATGTTAATATCAGATAAAGTAGTTTTCAAGACAAATAATATTACCAGAGATAAAGGGGGGACATTTTATAATGATAAATAGGTCAATTCATCAAGAAGATACAACAATCTTAGTTGTGTATGCACCTAATAGCAGAGTTTCAAAATACATAAAGCAAAAACTGATAGAACTACATGGAGAAATAAACAAATCCACAACTATAGTTGAGATTTTGACATCTTTCCCTCAGTAATTAATAGAACCACTAGACAAAACAAAATATCAGTAAGGGCACAGTAAATGCAAACAACATTTTCAAGTACTTAGACCTATTTGATGTCTTTTAGATCACTCTAACCCAAACCAACTGAATACATATTCTCTTCAAGTCAAGTGGCACATTTACCAAGATAGTTTCATATGCTGGGCCATAAAGCAAATCTCAACAAATTTAAAAAGTTTGAAGTCCTGCAGAGTATGCATTCCAACTACAATGAAATCAAACTAGAAATCAATAATAGGAAGATAATCTGGAAATTCACCATATATTTGGAAATTAAACAACACACATCTGAAGGAAAAATCAGAAGGGAAACTAGAAGATATTTTGAACTGAATGATAATGACAATATTAAAAACAAGACAATGAAATCTGAAGAGGAAAATGATATGGGGAAATGCATGGCCCAATTAAAATTAGGTGAAGTAATAAGGTGGTATGTGCTTAGGGATGGAGAGACTATGTGGAGTCATGACTGACAGAAGGAAGAGAAATTAGAGGTTAGAAGTTTACTCAGGAATGTGTATTAGAACATTGCTTTAACAATAATGAATAATCTGTGGTCTCCTTACTGGTCACAAATCTCTTCTTCGGCCACCAAGCCCTCCTCCCCAAATCTACATGCTTTATTTATCATGCCTGTGTATGTAGATGAACACTGTAAATTTTCAGGTAGGAAAATGATCTGTAAGAGAAGCTGTGCAGCAAATACACTTGCGACAGTCTGTATTAAATCTGACAATTAAGTTCTCGAACTCATCCTAGAAAGTGCTGCATATCTCATTGCTGAATATCACTATGGTCACCTTCGAAGGACTCCTCTTGGGAAGCTATGCACTGATGCCAGCTCCCAGTCCACCCTTCAAAGCAATTTTGGAACTCTTTTTCTGGAATGGCCATCATTATTACCCTTGATGTTCTGAATGTCATCAAAATGCCTTCCTTTCAATATTTCCTTTATCTTCAGGTAAAGAAAGAAGTCATTTGGGGCCAGATCAGGTGAGTAGGGAGGGTGTTCCAATACAGTTATTTGTTTACTGGCTAAAAACTCCCTCACAGGCAGTGCCGTGTGAGCTGATGCATTGTTGTGATGCAAGAGCTATGAATTGCTAGAAAAAGTTCAGGTGGTCTAACTTTTCCATGCAGCCTTTTCAGCACTTCCAAATAGGAAACTTGGTTAACTGTTTGTCCACTTGGTACAAATCCATAATGAATAATCCCTCTGATATCAAAAGAGGTTAGCAACACTGTTGCAACAAGTTCATGAACTTAATTGTCAGAACTTGTATGGCGGATGGTATTCTACAAATGTAGTTAACACGCTATCTAAGCCAATGTTGTTTAGCTCTAGGGGACCTGGATGCCCTTGGTCCTTCCTCATCTCTGCATGTGCACTTACATACATCCTGTTTATTGCCTACCTTTTCTCACAGTACTCTCTTTTTGGAAAGCTTCCTCCCATTGCCAGCCAGCCTAAACATCATCTACACTTCTCAGAGGCTACCTTCTCTATCTTATATAAAACCTTTCAGATGTATCCTCAGGCGGACAACATCTCTTCCTTGAAGCTTCTGTGGAATTCTTATGCCACATTCGTATTCGTTTTTCATAGCTGGTGGGAAGTATTGGAGGCAGAGACCATGCTTTCATTGTCTCAGTGATTACTTGTAGTAGTTTGCTAATAGTAGGTGCTCAGTATCTGTTCTGGAATGAAAGAAGAAAGGAAAGAACCCCAATACAGAAAAGAAGGAAGAAAGAAGGTGCTTTTCTTTAGCTACATCAAAGGAAAACAATGACAATGTAGAAACTCAAGGAAAACAGAAAGCTCTTATTAATACAATTCAGGGCTTTTCATGGACTCAGTATTATTTAGAGTCCCTAAAAGGAATTTCTATATGGATAACTTTTTTTTCCATTTTTAAATTAGTTTCAGGTGTATAAAACAGTGCAATAGTTATACTTTTTACCCCTCACAAAGTAACAACCCCCTCCCCCCAATCCACCACTCTACTCCCCACTGCCACATGGATTACTTTTTAAAGAAGAGTGTTTTACTTTTGTTTTACCCACAGCACTCTGAACACAGGGAAAACACTTAGTAAATACTTGTGGAATGAAAGGCAAAATTTTTTGTGACATGTCCCAGGTAGTATGTAGGTCCGCGGCCTAAAGGTCTGAAAGCCTGCCTGCTGTGTAACTTCAGAGAGACAGTCCATCCTCTCAGCACTTTCTCATCTGGAAAATGTCAATAGTGTGACCCATTCTACCTCAACTCTTTGTATTTTCCTTGAGAAGGTCAACAAAGACCTTCAAACACCATAGAGAAGAATGAAAACTGTTGACTAAACATAGAGAACTCAATACATAAATAAGAACTTACAGTGATTCCGTGCAGTCCAGGCAGCCCAGGATCCCCCTGAGAAACAAAGGCAGGACACTGAAGAGATTAAAAATCAAGCCTGTGGTATTTCACAGGTAATTGACCTAAGAAGCATGGGCATAAAAATGCGTTGCTGAAGCTTAGGTCTCTTCTCTTAAGGGCTTGTGTTTTAAATAATGTATGAATTAGACATATTCTGTCATTTACTTTTTCCCCTATAAAAATCTGGACTCTAGGAGACAAATATTATAGCCTTGGTTGAACAGGATTTCATATTTTATTGGATTAATTAATTTTCACCTTTGCTAGAAACTTATCAATTAGAAACTGCTTCTGTGGGCTGGTGATATTCCTGCTCTTTTAGGAGAAAAGCAGAACAACCTTCCCATGTGCCCTCATCCCCAGAGAATCCGTGCCCATATATATATATATACAATGCAAATCAGACAGTTCAAGAGAGAATCAACAGAGCATACAGCCTCTGATTATGTTTTAATTACTTTGCAGCATCTTAAGTCACTGTATGAATCTGTAATATAATCATCTTGTGGAAATTGTTGTGTTTCATTGAGTCCAGGGTCTCTTTGTTGTTTGGCCAAATTATTTAATCAATGTTTGCTATGACAATGGCCATATTTTGACACCTGCTCGTGTTACCCCACTTGGCTTAGGGTCAAAAATCAGCTCTCTGAAGAATGGAAAGAGCACTGCCAGGGTTTTAGCTCTTTGGTAAACTGACTGTGTGACTGAGTAAGTCATATAGCCTCAGTATACCTCAGTTTTTTAAATAAAATGAGCAACATGAATCCAACAATCATGAGGTCCTTTCCAAGTTCAATATTCCATCTTCTGCTATAGCATCTATAGCCAAGAGTTCAAACCCCGTACCATCTCCAGTTTTCACCCATCCACCCCATCACTCCTTTCCAAAGTTATTTCCAATGATCCAGGTTCTGTGCATGAGTGGAAGACAGAAAGGTGCCATCCTCAGCTGAGTGAGCATGGGTGCATCTTCCCCTTATGTTGGGCACATAGATTCCCATTTGCTACCAGGGAAATGATGGGCTCCCTTCTCACTCTGTAAAGGAAATAGGGTCAATCATTTTGCACTAGAGTTTACTAAGGGCCCACAGAATCCCAGGCAGCATACACCAAGAGTATAGTCACAAGAATACAAAAAGTTGTTGTCAATTCTAGGAAGAGATGAAAGTTCCCAACAAGCTGCAGAGTTGATGGGCAATTTTTGCAGACAGCCAGGGGCCCAGTGAAGAGTGATGGGCCGGTGTGCAGGGACAGAAAAAAGCAGGCCAGGATCCTTGCCTGGTGACCTTGCTGAAATGGGCAGAGACACACATGGCTTCAAACCAAAGTATGCAGACATCATGGATTCTAGAGAAGACAAAAGGTATCTGCCTCCAGGAAATGCCTTGGTTTGTCAAAGAAAACGATATTCATGAAAACTATTTATTTGCTAATCTGTCTCCTATTTTTGGTCTAGATCCTACAAAGCAAATCTCTTTGACAGTATGGTTGCAAACATTTCTGTCAATGTTTCCACCACAAAGAACTCAGGATCCTTTTTTAAATCCAGCTTGGTCTGTTCCTTAAATAGAGATGCAGATGCTAGTTCTGGAAATGTTTTTATTGGAGGTGGGGCCCAGTCCTAGGGAGCTCAGCTTCTAGCCTACTCAGGTGAGTAGAGGCTCTTACCTTTATTCCTTTGATACTACCTTGGGCAAGGACAGGTTCACCTTTAGATCCTTTCTGACCAGGAAGCCCCTGAGTAAATACGGAAAAAAAAAACTTGTGAAGAAATGCACACACACACAATTTTGTTTTGTTAATAGTATGATTTGATCAGACAGAGGCTGGAACAGCAAGAGGCTAAAATAATGTGGCTTATTCAATGCAGAATTGGCTGTGCTAAGGGGCAAAGTACCTCCCCAGAACAGGTGCTATGTCTCAAAGCTGTATGCCCACTCCCCAACCCCTCAGGTCAGAAGTCTGTAAACAGATTAGAAAGTAGGAGACTTTGAATCTATTTGAAGCAGTGAACTTTTTCTGTAAAGAGCCAGAGAGTAAATGATTTAGCCGTTGTGGGCCATATCTTGGAACTGTCCCATAATCATCTTCTCTTCTTCCTTACAATCTTTTAAAAATGTAGAAACAAGCCACAGATCAGTTTACTGAGCCCTGGTCTAAGATATATCTACCAGAGCACCTCCATCCTGTGCTGCTACCACACAACTTCAGCTTCAACACCTAAGAGCCCAATGTCTCACTAACACAGAAAACAGCTCAAAGTGCACCCAACCCATCTATAGATCAGACTTTTACTGACTCAGTGGCAGATACTGGCTAATGTTTGCTAGATCTTGTCCTCCTGGGGAAAATCAATGTCCCTGTACAGAAGGGGAAGTCAGGATTAGTATGTATTTCCCAATTACAGTTGACATACAATATTATATTAGATTCTGGTGTACAACATAGTGATTAGACATTTACATAACTTATGAAGTGATCACTCCGATAAATCTAGTACTCATCTAACATTATATATAGTTATTACAGTATTATTGACTGTATTCCTTACTTTACACCTCGATGATTATATTGTAACTACCAATTTGTACTTCTTATCCCTTCCTCTTTTTCACCCACCCCACCCAAACCCTCTCCCAGCTGGAAACCATCAAAATGTTCTCTGTATCTATGAGTTTGTTTCTGTTTTGTTTATTTTGTTCTTTAGATTCCACATATGAGTGAAATCATATGGCATTTGTCTTTTTTCTGTCTCACATACTCCTCTCAGCACAATACCCTCTAGGTCCAGCCATGTTGTTGCAGATGGCAAAATTGCCTTCTTTTTTATGGCTAAGTAATATGACATTATAATATATGTATCACGTCTTCTTTATCATTTCCTCCATTGATGGACACCCAGGTTGCCTCCATATCTTCACTATTATAAATAATACTACAATGAACATATGGATGCATATGTCCCTTTGAAGTGGTGTTTTGGGATTTTATTTTTATATATAACTACCCAAAAGTGAGACCCAAAGTCCTTCTTTGTCTCTTGTTTTAAAGTCTGGTTTGTCTGGTATAATTTTTGCTACCACAGCCTTTTTGCTGTTGTTGTTGGTTTCCATTTTTATGAAATATCTTTTTTCCATCCCTTTCCTTTCAGTCTGTATGTCTCTTTCAATCCGAAGTGAGCCTCTTGTAGGTAGGATATGTAAGGGTCTTGTCATCCATTCAGTCACCTTATGTCTTTTGATTGGAGCATTTAATCCATTTATATTTAAAGTAAAGTAATTGTTGACAGATATGTAGTTATTGCAATTTTATTATTCATATTTTTGATCTCTTCTCCTTCTCCTTCTTCTTGTCCCTTTTTTTTTAAGATTTTATTGGGGAATTGGTGGAGGGGAACAGTGTTGGGGAATCAGGGAAGGGGAACAGACAAGTTGCCGTCTTCTTGTTCTTCAGTTTAGTTGCGGAGGATGTTGCTTCACTGTTGGTATCGTCATTGCGCTCTTCCCGGATGAGGCAGATCGGTCGCTGGCCTCTGGATGTCGCTCATCGCGGCTATTGGCAGCTCACGCTTGGCTGCCAGCCGCTCACGCTGGCTGCGGGCCACTCACTGCAGCCTATGGCAGCCCACTGCAGCAGGGGCTGCAGCCCACACCATCACCGGGACTCGCACAGCCCAGCTCCAGGTGGAGCTGTTGTTGGCTGTAGAGGGCAGTGTCACTGGCCCTCATGTGGGATCCGAACCGGGGCCGCTGGCATCCCAAAACCAGCGCCTAACCAATGCGCCACTCGGCCGGCCCTCTTCTTGTCCCTTTAACATTTCTTGTAATGCTGGTTTGGTGGTGATGAACTCCTTTAGCTATTTCTTGTCTGGGAAGCTCTTTATATGTCCTTCAATTCTAAATGACAGCCATGCTGACTGGAGTAATCTTTGTTGTAGGCCCTTGCTTCTCATCATTTTGAATATTTCATGCCAATCCCTTCTGGCCTGAAAAGTTTCTGTTGAGAAATCATCTGGGAGTCTTATGAGAGCTCCCTTGTAGGTAACTGCTTTTTTCTTGCTGCATTTAAGATTCCTCTTTTGTCTTTAACCTTTGCCTTTTTAATTATGATGTGTCATGGTGTGGGCCTCTTTGGGTTCATCTTGTTTGGAGTTCTCTGCACTTTCTGGACTTGTATGTCTATTTCCTTCACCAGGTTAGGGAAATTTTCCATCATTATTTCTTCAAATAGGCTTTCTATTACTTGTTCTCTCTCTTCTCCTGGTACCTATATTATGGAATGTTGGTATGCTTGATATTGTCCCAGAAGCCCCTTAAACTATCCTCATTTTTTTTTGGGGGGGAGGCACTTAAACATTTTTTTTCTGGATTGGGTGTTTTCTGTTACCTTAACTTCTAAACCACTGATTTGATCCTCTGATTAGAGGAAAATTTGATTTCCCTCTAATGTATTATTTATTTGTTATTGTATTCTTCACTTGTGACTAGTTCTTTTTTATGCTTTCTATCTCATTTTTATGTTCTATATTTATTTGTTGAAGTTCTTCCTGAGATCATTGAGCATCCTTATAAACAGTGTTTTGAACTCTGCATCTAGTAGATTGCTTGTCTCCATTTCTTTCCTTCCTTCTTTCTTTCTTTCTTTCTTTCTTTCTTTCTTTCTTTCTTTCTTTCTTTCTTTCTTTCTTTCTTTCTTTCTTTCTTTCTTTCTTTCTTTCTTTTCCCCTGGAGCTTTGGTTTGTTCTTTCATTTGGGATATGTTTCTTTGTCTCTCTATTTTGGCTGCCTCCCTTTATTTGTTTCTATGTATTAGATATGGCTGCTATGCCTCTCAGTCTTAGTAGAGTGGCCTTATGTACTAGGTATCCTGTGGGGCCCAGTGGCTCAGTCTCCCTCGTCACCTGAGTCAGGTGTTCCAGGTGTGTTCCTTGTGTCTGTTGTGTGTGCCATTCTCTTGTAGTTGAGCCTTGGTTGCTATTTGCACATCAATGGGAGAGATTAACCCTCACGCTGATTGGTTCTGAGGACTTGCTGTGACAACAGTGGAGTTGCTGTTGTGCGGGGCTGACCCTACAGTGCAGAATTCACTTTAGCAGGGCTCTGCTGCCTGCCCAGCCTGTCCTTTGGGTGTGTGATCTGCAGAGGCAGCTGGGTGGTGCTCCAAATTGGTCTGAAGCTGGCCACCGTGGGTGCCATCCCCTGGGCCTCCTGGGAAGGGCCCTGGGGCAGCTCAAGTTCAGCCACAGCCTGTACCCTGCCCAGGGCCATTTGGCATGAGCCACAAAGCAATCTGCAGATGGCAGCCAACCATGCTGGGCTTGGAGGTGCCTTGAGAGGCCAAGTCAAGAACTGAAGCTGGCTGCTGCTAGTGCCAGGCTTGGGGCTACTCAGCAAGAGGTGCAGGGCATACCAAAGTCAGCTGTTACTTGTTTGGGTTTTGTGAAACTTTGAGAGATTTTAGGAAAAGCTGCAGCATGAGCCAAGTCAGGCTGTTTGTATGGAAAAGCCACTGGAAGTGGCTTGGGTGGGTATGCATGTTGGGTGGGGCAGGGTCTCAGAAAATCACCAGATTGGGGCAAATATTGTTAACCCTGTTGATGGAGACTCAGACATAGCAGGCACCTGTGATTGCATGGTTGGGGGGGAGGCCTCAACAACCAAATCATGCCTTCTGCCAGCACTTCTGTCTAGGAGAAAGCTGCCCCTCCAGCCCTTGCCTTGAAGCCAGACAATTCAGTGCCTCCCCATATGTCCCTGGTTCCTTTCAAACTGCTGCCCCAGCACTGGAACTCAGAGCGAGTGAGTTTGTCAGAGAGCAAGTTTGTGCATGGGCCCTTTAAAAGGAACACCTGGGCCTACAGCCACCTCTGCCTCACTCAGCCACCATCTCTGTTGGTTTTCACAGCCAGAAGTTGTGGGGACTTCTTTTCCTGACACTGAAACCCTGAGTTAGGAATCTTGGTGTGGGGCTGGGACCCTTTACTCCTCAGGGGGGACCACCACAGCTGAGATATTCCTCTCAATTTTTAACTGCTACACACAGGTGTGGGACCAGACCATTCTTCATCTCTGCCCCTTCTACCCATCTCAAGGTGGCTTCTTCTGTATGTTTTTAGTAGGACTTCTGTTCAGCTAGACTTCAGGTGATTCTCAATTATAGTTGTTCTGTAGTTTATATCCATTTTTGATATGATCGTGAGAGGAGATAAGCACAGTGTTTATCTACTATACCATCTTAACCAGACAAGTCTGGATATCTATTAATACAAATTTGATTTGCTCTCCTCTCCTGTTGCCATGGAAGTGTTTGAAGGCCTTTGTGACTCAAACAGCTCATCCTATGTTGATAATATAGTCCCCTTCCCCCCCACATAGTGGTTTGGTCCTTAGATGTCAAAGTCCTTTATGACACATATGTATGTCTCACTGTCTGACACATCTACTCATACCCACAGCTTAGTCACTGAAGACAATGGTGCTGCTCATCCAGTAAAATGCCAATTGATTGCAACTCAGGAGCTTTCTAATAGTGTAATTTTAAGCTAAATACATCACATCAGTACCCTTATTAGCTTAGATTATTTCAAGTGAGGTTAAGAATGGGCTTGAAATACATTATTTTTCTCTTTCCAGCCACTTGTAAAAGCAACCTTGCAAGTGCTCTATATATTAGAAATATTTGAGCCCTATATGGATGAACGGAATTAAATACAATTGGTGATACCAGGATCCAATAAATGCTTTATCAACCCCCAAAGCAAGGGTTATGATGTGGGAGGTGGTGTGGGGAAAGGGACAAACAATTTCAGTGTAGAGTAGGGTTTCTCAATTATTTCTCACTATTGGCACTTTGGGACAGATTATTCCTTGATATTGGAGTGGGGCTGCACTGTGCCAGTAGCATTCTCCCAGTTGTGACAACCAAAAATATCAATAATAACTATAAAATGTCACCTAGGGGGAGAAGATCACCCCTGAATAAGAATTGCTGGTATATACCAAGCTTGTTAAGCCCATTGGTCCATTGTTAGTGCTTCCATGATCCTGTGTAAGCCTTCCAAGTACTGTATTTCTCAATATTGCATGATGTGGAAACATGTGAAATAGCCCAAGCATGTACTTTGCTCTGAAATTTACTATAGTCTTTTAACAATCTCTAAAAATATCATTAAAAAAAAAATAACCCTAGGTAGTGTAACATGTGTACACCCTCCTACAACTGGTATTCTTCTTTCAACTTTTAATGTGCTGCCAGCATAGACTCCTCAATTAAACAAGGGGCTACAGTGGTTGCCCCAAAGACACTTGATGAGCTCTCCAGAGAGCAAAAAAAAAATAATGGTACACTTGGAGGAAAGCAAAGCCATTTGAAATAATGTACAAAGATCTGGCAGCGTACAGGTGGTCCAAGAAGCCCAGGATAGCCACCAGGGCCTGGAAATCCAACAGCTCCTTGAGTTCCATTACAGCCGTCCAGGCCAGGTGGGCCTCTGGGTCCTGGCTGTCCAGGGTGGCCCTGTTCAAAGAGAAAAGAAGGGGTCAAGTCAGGCACAGGACTCCAGGCTACTCTGATATGCTCCACAGTGAAAGAAGCCAAGAATGCTACCAAACCCTGGCTCCTTTTCCATTCCCTGAGCCCTATCACCGATGTTCTCATAGCTTTCCTTTATACTCAGGTGTATGTGGCTGATTACAGGTCAGTGCTACTCCTCCCAAAAGGATCAATGCTTTAACAGGATCCAAGCTGAAACCAAAGGGATCAAGCATAAAGAGATGGGATACAAAGGGTGTTCTAATTTCACCTACCCTGGATAAAGAGATGTGCTAAGATGAGGCTTAGCTGTCTCACAGCTGAACTTCCACTAACATGGAATCATGCCAGGCCTTGGGATTCCTCAGAACAGACTGGAACCTTTGCATCCTGGCATGGCTTTCTGTATTGGAAGATTTGCTTGCATAGGAAATGATGTTGGATTTCGGTCAATAGAAGAAAAGCAGTTTCTACAATACCATGTCTCCCAAAAGTGGCTTGGTAAAAAATATGCAGGTCCTAAAAGAATTATACTTACAATCTTCTTTTGTCATTATCACATGTCAGGCTATTGCTTTAGTTAGGGATCTCTTCTTCTGAATACTCACTACGGAGGCAGTTGTTTTGCTGGGTTACTAGTAACTAGGCACATACAGTTGGTCTTATTCAATGTTGCAGAGTTGGGATTCCTTGGTGCATAGAGCCTACCTTTTTGTAGTGAATATCTCTTTTTTAGTTTGTCTACAAGAGGTTGTGAGTTGGGTATAGAGTAAAGAGATGACCTGAAAGACCAGGAATCTTGATGGTTCAATAAAAGGTAGACTCCCACCCTCTCAAACATACTTTTAAAAGCTAAGAACAGGGCCGGCCGAGTGGCGCGGTGGTTAAGCGTTGGCTTGTGAGGCCAGTGGCCCCGGTTTGGGTCCCACATGTGAGGGCCAGTGACACTGCCTCAAAAAAACCAAAACAAACAAACAAAAAAATAAAATAAAAGTTAAGTACAGTAATACCTTGGTTTGTGAGCATAATTCGTTTCAGAAACAAACTACATGTATTGCAAAACATTACTCATTTACCACATTAAAATGTATTAGAAATGTTTGCTCTTCTTGCGGAACACTCGCAAACCAAGTTACTCGCAATCCAAGGTTTATATATATATATATATATTTAATGATTGGAGAAAACTATGCCATGTGTTTAAAAATCAACTTTTCGGGCTGGCCAAGTGGTGTGATGGTTAAGCGATGGCTTGGGAAGCCAGTGGCTCTGGTTCAGGTCCCACATATGAGGGCCAGTGACACTGCCCTCAAAAAAAATAAAAAATAAATAAAAAATAAAGCATAGGTAAAAATCAACTTTTCAATCTATTAGAGGAAAATTTTTTTTATCAAATTCTTATTGAGAAAGTGCTCCATAGATTTCTGTTCCCATTTTAATTGTTATTATAGTTTAAGAAATAATCTGTTGGGCCAGCCAAGTGGCACGTTGGTTAAGAGTTGGCTTGGGGGCCGGCCGAGTGGCGCATTGGTTAAGCGCTGGTTTTGGGATGCCAGCGGCCCCGGTTCGGATCCCACATGAGGGCCAGTGACACTGCCCTCTACAGCTAACAACAGCTCCACCTGGAGCTGGGCTGTGCGAGCCCCTGTGATGGTGTGGGCTGCAGCCCCTGCTGCAGTGGGCTGCCATAGGCTACAGTGAGTGGCCCGCAGCCAGCGTGAGCGGCTGGCAGCCAAGAGTGAGCTGCCAATAGCCGCGGTGAGCGACATCCAGAGGCCAGCAACCGATCTGCCTCATCCAGGAAGAGCGCAATGACGATACCAACAGTGAAGCAACATCCTCCGCAACTAAAAACTGAATAACAGAAAGACAGCAACTTGTCTGTTCCCCTTCCCCGATTCCCCAACGCTGTTCCCCTCCGCCAATTCCCCAATAAAAAAAAAAAAAAAAAAAAAAAAAAAAAAAGAGTTGGCTTGGGATGCCAACTCTGAGCAGCAGGGCCCCAGTTTGGTTCCCACATGATGGCCAGTGATGCTGCGCCCTCTACACCTGGAGCTGGGCTGCCGTGAGTTGCTGGCAATGGCGTAGGCTGCAGTATGGCTGGCCAGCAACTGGAGTGCGCTTTTGTGAGCTGCCATGAACCACTGTGAGTGGCCGTCCAATGGCCGGCGAGCGACTGCCTCACCTGGGAAGAGTGCAATGATGATACCAACATGGGCCAGTGAAAGAACATCCTCCACAACTAGACTGAAGAACAAAAGGACAGCAACTTGTCTGTTCCCCTTCCCCAATTCCCCAATGCTGTTCCCCATCCCCAAGTCCCCAATAAAATCTTAAAAAAAAAAGAAATAGTCTGTTAATGCAAAAGTGTGAATCTACACTGCTGGACTCATGAAATGCTAAATCCAGAAGAGTGGTCAATAAACTTATCTTTGAGGGCCGCCCGAGTGGCGCGGTGGTTAAGCGCTGGCTTGGGAAGCCAGCGGCCCCGGTTCGGTCCCACATATGAGGGCCAGTGACACTGCCCTCAAAAACAACAACAACAACAAAAAACTTATCTTTGCAATAAACACACTGCAATCTGTGCCTCTCCAGACTCATTGATGGTTTTTAGTTGCACTGGGGAAACTGAGACAGTTTATTAGAGTCATCAACCATTTTATCACCAAAGTAGATGGCTATTTTTGTTTACCCTGAAGATCTGCACTCTATTTTCTCCAGATCTGTGCCTTGGGAGGCAAACAGTACTTCCTAGGCTCCCTTTCCCTCTGTCTCCTACTTGTATTTGGCCACTGGTAGACACAGACAAGAGATCAAAGAGCAGGAAGAGGAAGAGCACAGGTTATTTCTTTCCCTCATGCCCTCTGTCCCTGGCTGTATCTCTGGCAATGGCCACATTTCTCTACAGTCTTAGCTCCTTTTGGGCAACTGTTATTGCATGGCTCCAGGTCTTACAGGCTCCAGTATTACCATTCCTCATTTTCCCTTTGGGTCTAAGGGTGGTATCAGTTTTGTGTTAGTTGCTTCACCATCCATTGTTGTTTCCTTCAATCCTGCCCACATCCTTTAAATATACCCTGCACTCTACTCTTCAGTTAACCCCTTTAAGTATAGTCTCTATTTCTTCCCGGGATCCTGATCACCATTTTAAAATGTCCCAACTAAGTTTGCTAGAGTTTATCTCTCAGTTGGGTAACAGAGATGAGTTAAGGAAAGACAACAGGCTGGCTCACTACTAAGGATCTTACTTACTCCTGGGGCCTTAGTTCTGTTTGACATCAAAACCTTTGCCTGGATTCTTACCCATTGATACCCACATTGTTTTCCTTTGGCCCTGATCCTTCTGTAGTTTTCTTGCATGAACTCCTGATATCTCTTATCTGCAGGATTCCAGGGGCACCTGTTCACTCTTTCCTACCTTAGTTGAATTCTCTGGAATTAACCTATAACCTCTGACTAAGATCTGACAGCCCTTTCCTATCCAGCTGACACCATAAGATGATGGACAAAGCATGTTTTGAGCCAGTCAGACTTGTGTTCCAATCCTTGCTTTCCTACCCCAAGCTTTAACCTCAGCTTCCTCATCTGTAAAATGGAGACAAATAAATAATACTACCCCATAAAGTTCTTGTTAACATTAAAGGGAAAATAATATTTTGTGGTTAAAATTAAATGAGACCAGTTTTACTACGTAGGAGTTCAATAAATGGTGAGTCTCCTTCTCTCAAGCAAGTCAGCAAGAATAAGCCCCTGGGCTGAGCTGTGTCTTCTCTCAGCTCTCAGTCCCATGGAATTTCTGGCACATTGTCTTTTCTGTTTATAGCTAATTATTTTACATATGTGTGTGCCAACTCTCCAAGAAAAAGCTTTTTGAGGGAGGAAACCATGGTTCTATTATTATATAACCACCAGTAACTGAACACATAGAAAAGGAGGATCTGCTGTGCGCTCCAGAAAAGCAACATTCTTCAGAACCCATATTTTAAAGGAAAAGTTTCCATTGGTGAGTGGTATGGGTTCACTTTGAAGATATAAATCTGGTGTGTTCATTTATGTGTCTCTGGGACGGAAAGTGTTTGAGATCAACTCCATGGGATAAACTAAACATAAATTGTAAAGGACAACTTGAAAACTTCTGCTCTCAACTTATTTGAACTGAAAACACTTGATAAACATACATTTCTTGTGGGTGCCAACAGCCCCAAATCACAGCTGTGATATCATTAAAAGCCAAAGCCCTATCACCCACGTTGTTTTAATGTTGAATATCTTGATGAATGCTTGTTTGTTCACTCTCTCAACCGGTTGTTATGCCCCTCAATGTACAGACTTCAATGATCATGAAATGACTACTTGCTCATTCATGTTGAGGAGTTTTGGGACCAAAACCAGTGACACATATGTTAGCAATGAACCAATATTAAGAGGGAAACCAGTTCTGTGCAGTGATCCAGTTTATAAACATGTGTTGTAGAAGCTGTTGGTTTCAGCCAAACTGCTTAATAAATGCCGCTGAAAGTTGAGCAATATAATTAGTCTGAATGGGCCAAGGGTGTCTGTGTTTTCCTCTGTCTGAGGGAGTCCTGCCAGTCTGAGAACTGTTGGTTTTATAGGCACCAGAGGTTGAAGTCAGTCCCCCAAATATTTTTAGAGTTCTTACTATTCAACCCTGGGGTCTCTGAGTCCTCTGAGAGGAGCATAAGACGTACGTTGTAGGGCCGGCTGAGTGGCACAGTGGTTAAGTGCTGCCTTGGGAAGCCAGTGGCCCTGGTTCGGTCCCACATATGAGGGCCAGTGACACTGCCCTCAAAAAAACCCCAAGAAAACCAAACCAAAGCAAAACAAAAGACATATGCTGTGCTTTCAAGGAGCCAGATAAGACTACCATACAAGATAATCAATAAATATCATGGGCCATATGTAGTAAGGAGCTAGAACATGTAGGACAGACATCAAGGACTCCTAGGAGATTGGAGATGGAAAGAGAGAGGTAAGCAGTAAACAGAAGGTGCTCAGTAAGTACATCATAAATACCTGGAAGAGAGAGGAGGAACAAGGGAGAAAATAATTCATGCGATAAGTGAGGCTTGGAACCTGAAGTTAAAGCAATCGAAAGTCTAAAGAAAACATACACAACCTTTGGTCAGGGGAAGAGCCAGATAAAGGGCCAAGAGCATGGGGACTTCTGGGAACAGCAGACTTATTTGAAGGAATCTGGGCACCTGCAACTCATTCTCCCAAGCAATGAAGCCCCAAAGGAAAGTGATCAACTCCTACAAGCTCTAGTGCTCCCTAAGTTACGAGTTGGAAGCAGAAGTGTCCAGCTGCATTCTGGGGCAGGTTCTAGCTCAGGAAAGGAATCAGCCTCTGAAGTAGAGGATTCACTTCATTTCAGCCCCCATTAAAAAGACACTACGGGAAGAAGGGCACAGTACTGCCGAGAGCTCTAAATCGCCAACCCTCCTCCTCTCCAGTGAAGCCAGCTCCACAGGATGAATGGAAAAGGCAGCCTCCCATTTGCTAGTTTCCCTTACTCACTGGCTCCCAGAAGATACACATCCTGAGTGGAAACTCTGACTAAAGTGGCCAAAGGGACATAGCCAGGAGACAATGCCAAGCGGAGTCACAAAAGGATGGCCAATTCCATCTACTTATTTCCCCACTGGCTCATGTCTGGGCATTTTGCAGATTCTGCACTTGAATAAAATGCAGATATCTGATGGCCTGTTTGTTGGTACATGTAACAAATACAAGGCAAGTGAGGCTTCTGTTCTCCAAATCCGTACATGTATACTACATCTGGAGAGAAAATGGATCAGATGATTATGTCTTTGAAGGCAGCGCCAAATGCTTTCTCTGTACCCCCATAGTAGAGTGCTAGCACATAGCAGGTGCTCAAGAAATACCTGCAGATTGGCACAAAGAGAGTTGAACCTCTTTCCCTGACACTAGATGATTATGTACTGTCACACAAGAAGCTGTTAAGCCTAGGGTTTCCACACAAGATTTGGTTCTTCTCTTAAATAGGATTGAAAACCATTGCTAGACAAACAGCCCAGATTAAAGACTAAATATATAGAGAAATGACAAAGGAAATAACTAAAAAAGTGATAGCAGCAAGTTCTACATTCTGTATTTTACAGGTGGCAAAATGTTACCATAGACTGTCCAGTGGTGGGATAAGTAGGGACATAAGGTGAAAATGGAGAATCTAAGTGATTGGGTTGTATGGAGCGGGAGGAGATGCCTGCATGCTCCAAACTCCCCACTTATCTCCAGCAAAGCCAGTTCCTCAGGACGAATGGAACATGCTGCCTCCAAGTGATCTTTGGAGTGGTCATTTTGTAAACACTGAAGGAAAATTCCCTCTGAAATGAGCTGAGGCTGAAGAGAACAAATTAACTGGAACAAAATGTGTCACAATATCATTAAGTATTTTTCTATCTAATTTCATGTACCTTCTTAATTTTCTTATAATGAGTATGTATGTGCTCTAATGTGGCACTGTGTCCACACTTCAGAGCCAATCCCTCAAGCCACAAGACACGACTCATTTTGGCTAAGATACTGATGATTTCTTATGCTTGCACATGTCCTTGCATGCCTCCAACCATCTGATTTAGTGCTGCCTGTAACTGAATCCCAGGAAAACTATGTGATCAATACCCTTCAGACATGATCTTTCACAACTCAACACTTGACCCTGACCATGCTTGCATGAGACAGTATATGTTGCAAATGCCAAAATGCTTGAGCTATGAGGCAGAACTTAGAGATTATATTTGAAAATGTCTTTGTGGGCACACTCACCAGAATCCCATCGATGCCAGGAAAGCCAGGAACTCCCATGGGACCCTAAAACAAGGAGTAGGGAGAGGAATGTAAGAGACAACCCAGTTGATCTCCATTTGATTCAGCGGGTTTGTTCATGTGATTCACGACCTAAGTTTTATACCTCTCTTTCCACATTCTACCATCTTGCTCCTTACTCCAGTTCCAAGTGCTCACTTGCCTCTACTTAAGATCTCAGACATGTGTGTGGTCTGAAACCAGTTTTTGTCTTAGGCAATGTGGTGTAAGACCTACAATTAAGGCTCAGTAATACATGTTGTCTTGACATCTGGGAAAACCAGAAGAGCCTCAAGTGGCCAAACCACAAGTCCCCTTCCTCACTGTGCTCCTGTAGATAAGGTTTCCTAGGCAAGCAACCCTCCTAATCAAACAGGTCAAATGCAGTTCCTGCTTATCCTTGAGTAGTGGGTTTTAGCTCCCTGCTGGCCCTCTGAATTATTCAAATAAGCCAATCACATCCTCCCTCAGTGAGAAAGGGACATCCCACCTTCTTGACACCACAAAGTCTGCTTCCCCACAGCCCCTTCTAATTTATTATGTTCCCAAGTGCAGCCCCCGTGTGGCCCTGCATAGTGTGTGGTGTCCTCTTCCTCTGTTCTGTGAGTACATGTGACTAATAAACCTGTTGTCAATCTCTTCTGTCCAGTGTCAGGTGTCTTATCTTTGGGCATTCCCAGAACCCCAGGGTGGGAATCCCTCCCTCACCAGTGGTGTGAATAGGAGGTGATGACAATCGGCAGGGAACATAAACTGAACAGCTAAACTCAGTCAATCAGCCACCATGACATGATCAATTTCCTTTCTTGCATCTTTTCCCCCTAAATTTGTGGCCCAGAGTCCTTCAAAGCATTCTGAGCCCTTAATACCCAGTCACCATGTTTGAATTCCGGACCTCTCCTGCCCTGCTGATTGGACTTCTGACCCATGCCCAGTTCAAACCCATATGACTTCCTATCATAGTGAACCTACTTGTCTAACTAGTAGCTGATACATGTACTTTATGGCTTGCTTGCCATGGGAGTCTCCCCAGAAATGGGCTAATCCATTAGTAGCACATCACCCACCCTATCTCTTATTAAAATATGTAGCCTGGAACCACAGTATTCAGGATTAGTATTATTTCCATAACAGAACTAAGATTTAGAAAATGCACCTTCATACTTGTGACCTATGAGTCAAAGCAAAATTGAGCTTTGTTGCTCTTACCTTATCTCCTTTTGATCCGTATGGTCCCAGAGGACCTGGGGAGCCCCTTTCTCCTTTCAACCCTGATAAACCACTAGGGCCAGCAAATCCTTGAGGACCTGTTGGACCTTGAATTCCAATTGGTCCCGGTGTCCCCTAAGATGGACAGAAGAGTGCAATTAGTTAACAGAGGACTTAACATCAACATTTACCATTTTCCCATGCACAAACCACATTGTCATCACTTCACAAAATAATTTTGGCTTAGAGATCTGTGAAGCACGCCAAAGTTCCAGACACAGATCAGAAGAGGCTATTTTAGGGACTACTAAACTTATTTGGATAGAACATATTTTATAAGCACATTTAATAAGATTCATGTGTACCAAGATTCTTCAACTTTGTACTTCTTAGGAGATTAGTTATTCAGACTGGGTAATATTGTCCTCTTCCTGGTTAATTCCAGTCCTTCCATCAGATTGTCAAAATAGTGAAAGAACAGAATGCTGGAGTGCATCATGACATTTTATAACTCACATCCAAATGGCCAACCACATGCTTGCAGTCAAGTCCAGAAATGGCTATGCCTAAAGAACACTGCCTTCGAAGTCTAGAGAGGGGAGAACCTAGAAACCCAGGGGTTGACCAACCTGTCAGACACTACCTTTTTTTTTTTTTGAGGGCAGTGTCACTGGCCCTCATATGTGGGACCTGAACCGGGGCCGCTGGCGTCCCAAGTCAGCGCTTAACCACCACGCCACTCAGCCAGCCCGGACTGACATTTTAAAGCTGACTGAGACAGAGAATTAACTCAAGGGCGGGCAACACAGGTGGGCTAGTCTGTTATTTAGAACAAATGTCAGCAGGGACTGAATTTTCTTGGCAGAAAAATGAAAACCATTAGTAATGTTCGTTACCTCTCAGAGAACGCAACACCATATAAGGTAGAAGGCCATTTTCATCAACACTTCCCATCCCTACCTCTCAGCCCCTTTACTGACTGTCTTCAATTTCCTACAGATCTGTGAAAAACTCTGAGTAAAGCCCATTAAACACAGCTTTTAATATCAACCTTCAATTTTTACTTTTTAAAAGGCGTAAAACAGGACAGATGCTTTATGAAGTGGCTAGAGTCACGTACTGGATATGCAAGTGGCCACTAGCTGTATAGGGCCATTGGAGTACAATTCCCAGTGTCAATCAGGCCCATGAAGACCTAGGACTCTGGCAGAAAAGTAAAAGATGCTCTTCCGAAGGAGATGCAATCCTCTGAGAGGTACGGCCCTCCATTCAACCTTCCCTAACACCCAAGATGCATGCAGCCTACAAAGGGTGCTAGGCTGCAGACTGTTTAATGAGCTTGTTTCTGGGAATGGTGGGATAGAAGTTGAGTTTTCACTTTTTATGCTCTTACCTCCTGTTTTGGAATTTTGTTTACAATGATTCTGTTATTTATTACTGTTGTAAATTTTTACATCTATATGTATGTGAAAGTAAAAAGAAAAAAGAACAATACTTTAAAAACATTGGGGGGCCGGCCGAGTGGCGCGGTGGTTAAGCGCTGGCTTGGGAAGCCGGAGGCCCCGGTTCGGGTCCCACATATGAGGGCCAGTGATATTGCCCTCAAAAAAATGTCTAAAAACATTGGGATACTGTTGAGAATGAACAAAGAAGTCTGAAATGTGGGCCTAGCTTTCAAGACTAATGTACACAAAAGCATAGCAAACAGTACAAGTCTGGAATAGAGCACAAGTGGTGCCGGGACACAAAGGAAGGGTTGGCCTTGGAGAGTTTGTGGAATGCTTACATTCTATCCACGGGCCACACTGGAAAGGCTGAGTGGGCCCCAAATGAGGTGGGCTGGGACAGCAAGGCAGGAAAGTTGAAGATGTGACATGGTAGGAAATGGGGAACATTTTGAGGTTTGGGGACTGGGAGGGATGGGAAGAAAACAGTGTTTCAGGGCTGAAACTCATTGACCAGCATTCAGGAGAACATGTGTGTGTCAGCATGAGGACAAGGCAGCCTACCTGAGGCTGGAACAAGGGAGACTGATAAGAACCAGTTGTTGGTGGAGGAGGGACTCCTTGGTGGGAGGATAGGAGGCAGAACTGGCTCCCTGAGGCCATGTTACTACTAGCAGAGATGATGCAGTCAGGACACTAAATGCTTGACCCAAAGCTGAGCCCTGCTTAAAGCTTTCCTGCATCAAGGGAGGGGAGGTGGAGAGCACGATAAACCATTGGAGAGTTACTGAGAGAGCAGATAGTGGTCCAATTCCCATCTTGCTCACATCACTAGAGCCTGAGCATGGGCACATGAGTTGGAGCATGCCAGCTCTGGTCTGTTGCCTTTGTGAATGCATGGTCAGTGAGAAGAAGCAAGGAGACTTAGGAGTGAGGCAATTCTAGGGCTTGACTTAATGAGAAATCTGATTCCATCCATAAAAGGCGGAGTTCCATGGCCTGCTCCCTTTCTCTTGGCTGGGTGGGCATGCTGAATCTACCACAGTGACACAGCTGACTCCTCTGTTCCAGCCAGGGAGCTTAAAGTGAGTCTCTTAGGGCCGGCCGAGTGGCGCATTGGTTAAGAGCTGGGTTTGGGATGCCAGCGGCCCCAGTTCGGATCCCACATTTGAGGGCCAGTGACACTGCCCTTTACAGCTAACAACATCTCCACCTGGAGCTGGGCTGTGCGAGCCCCGGCAATGGTGTAGGCTGCAGCCCCTGCTGCAGTGGGCTGCCATAGGCTACAGTGAGTGTCCGGCAGCCAGCGTGAGCGGCTGGCAGCCAGCGTGCGCTGCCAATAGCTGCGATGAGCGACCATCCAGAGGCTGGCGACCGATCTGCCTCATCCGGGAAGAGCGCAATGACAATACCAACATGGGCCAGTGAAGCAACATCCTCCGCAACTAGACTGAAGAACAAAAAGACAGCAACTTGTCTGTTCGCCTTCCCCGATTCCCCAACGCTGTTCCCCTCCCCCAATTCCCCAGTAAAATCTTAAAAAAAAAAAAGTGAGTCTCTTAAAAAACTCATGGATTCATTGAATTCTAATTCTTTTCCCAAAACGCCATTCTCGAGACCTTTGAGGCACACTCAGAACTGCCCACTCGAGTGGTGTCAGGCCCTTCTGGAGCCTGCAGTCATAGGATATGAGACAAGTAGCCTTCCCACCCTTGAGGTCCTTTTCCACAGTGGTACAGAGCACTGTGAACTAATGAAGATAGCAAAAACAAAAAACAAACAAACAAAAAAACCAGAGACATTTCTTTTGTGGGTTGTTTTGTTTTGTCTGCCATCTCTAGATATGCCTATTCTGTGCTTAGATCTGCATGATCTTTTTTCCTCTTCTCTAATGCACAGGGTTTCTGTCGCAGTGCTCAGTGTACTGCTGAAGATTAATACTTAATCAACGATGAACTGCATTTGTTGAGTTTTCCTCCCAATAACTTATTGGACGCACTTTTCATCATGGCCAGCAGAGGTCAGTGTGAGAACATAGCAGCTACAGATAAGCAGGTGTTTGGGTGGGCCTCTCCTACTATACAGAAAAAGAAATCAGACCAGTGTCAGAGAAGTCATAGAAGGTTCGAGCAAGAAGGGCCCTTAGAGACCATTCCATTTTATACATAGGGGAAAAAAAGAAGCCAAGAGAAGGGGAAGGACTTGTTAGGTCACATAGCTACTGAGGATGGTGTGGGGCTCAAACCAGACCGCCTGCTGTCAGTATATGGCTCTTTTCCTGTTTTCCAGTAGAAGATATCCTAGGGGGTCCTTGAGACTGCCCCCTCACCTCAGGCCTGCCCCTGGGACTAGCCCCATCAGTAGGCTGCAGCAGCCAGATGCTCACACATCATTTCTATCTTCCAAACTCTGATGATTTCACAGAACCAATCTGAAACACCATCACTGTTTGGACTGCTATCAGAATTTCAATAGGCTTGGACCAGTGCTCTACCCTGATACATGTCATTTATTTTGGCAAATAGACCCAAACAGGGCAGAAGGGACTCCTGCAAGTCTTCCCAACAAGCTCTTCTGCCTACATCTGCTTGGGATTTTAAATATGCACATCAGAGTCTAATTCTCAGGAGAATGAGCTGGGATTTGTGCCTAAGGCCAGGAACTGCAGGTTCACAACTGCAGCCCTGGCTGGCTGTCTTCTGCTGACCACAGTGGGTGGGGGGGTCAGTATTCAATTTAAAGTATCATATCAAACCATACCCACAGCCCCCAATAGCTGGGTTAACAGACCCAGAAATGCGTCTGCATATAAAGTAGTACACATATGCAGAAATGGCATCTAAGAATTTGAAAAGCACATGCCTCAAACTAGGCAGGACTGTGAATCTAAGAGAGTGTTGACTTCATTACACTGCCCCTTCCTGCCTTTTATCCCTCCCTCAAGGTTCCAGTGTCCTCCTATAAAATTAAAATGTGTTCCTAAGGAAGAATTTGAAACTCATTCCCACTGAGGCATAAATGACTGACAACAACTTAGAGCTTTACTTCTCCCCAGAGGGATTTGTATTTTAATGGAGAACAAAACGTTAAGCTAGGGGATGCAAATGATATTTATGAAGCATAAAAGGGACAAGCAGTATGCACAGGCTTTCCTAAGGATCCAACTATATTGCAGGAGGTGATGCAGTGCTATTAGGTGGTATGGTGCAGGGTCTAGAGTCAGACAGACGTGGAGTCAAATCTCCTTACTGCTGTTTAATAGTTAAGTGACCTTGGGTAAGTGATTTAATCACTCTGAGTCTCTAGGGCTTGGAGCAATAATAGCTTTGGTGTAGGGTTATTGAGAGCACTTAAGTGAGTTAATGAATGTAAAACACCTGGATGATAGCATGAAAGTATCAGTTCCCTTTCCTCTTTAGGTGTCATTTATGATAAAATGAAGACGTTATGATTGGGTATTTAATGCTCCTTCTCTTAAGTGGGAGATACACAGACATTATTGAGAAATCCTCTTGGGGGCAGAGATGTGTGCCTAGGAACCAGAGTTATCTGTGAGATAACTTACTATCCCCCTGATTAGGTGTTCTGGCTCTCTTGGACACGTGGCTCTTCATTGTCTGCTCATTCTCTTAAAGGGACCTCATCTACATGCTAATAACTCCCAAATCTGAACCTCCAGCCCAGATTTCTCTTCTGGCATGACAGAACTTACAGCCAAAGGCTTACTAGACCTCTCTACCTGGCTATTCCAACTCAAACTCAACATGACCAAAGCTGAATTCATCATGTTCTCCCCATCTCCATTCCCCCAAAGAGTTAATAGAACTAACTCAGTAAATGGCAGTCCATCCATAAAGTTGATCAAGGGTCCTCCATGACCTCTATCTTCCCCTCATCTTCCACATCCAATTTACCAGTAAGAACTATCAATCCCACCTCGAAAATATAACTCAAACCTGTCCATTTCTCTTTATCCCTATGGTCTTAGTTCATGGTTTTCCTCATCTGTTCTCTGGAGTGTTGCCTCAGCCTCCCAATTGGTCTGCCATCCTCCAGTCTTGCTGTACTCTCTCTTAGCATCTTGACCCAGGGCCTTTGTACATGCCTCTGCTCTCCTGCATTGCTCCTATTTATCATTCAGGCTCCAATCAAAATACCAGTTCCTCCAGGGAGCCTTCCATAATTACCTATACTCCATATTATAGGTTATTCTGCCTATTTGTATCCATACTCCCCAATAGACTGAGTTCCTTGAGGACAAGTCCCACGTCTTACTTCCCACTGAATCACCCATGCTACATACAATGCCTAGTATACAGTGTGTGCTCACTAAATGTTTGCTGAATTGAAAAATTTATACATATACCAGGGGTGCCAAAAAAATGTATACAAAGGGACACCTTGGTCAACATTGCTCAAGCAGTAGTTCGCCATAATCAGAAGTGTCTGGACGCTGATGGTAACCATTTTGAACACCTCATGTAATTGCAGATGTCAAACGTGACTTGTATTCTCTTTTTATTATCGGTATATATTAAGCATTACAATTTAATACAGTTTTCCTTTCTTAAAATGTGTATACAGGGCCGGCTGAGTGGCGTGGTGGTTAAGCGCTGGCCTTGGAAGCCAGCGGCCCCTGTTCGGTCCCACATATGTGGGCCAGTTACACTGCCCTAAAAAAAAAAAAACTTTTTTGCTATACTGACACACCCATTGTGGTCTTTGGGGAAAGGAGAGCAGAGATCCCTAACCTCCAGACTAGGAACTAGGTTCCTTAAATTCTACAATTGGCCCTTACTTTCTTTTTTCTTTTCTTTTTTTTTTTTTTTATAAATGAGTTATTTTATTCTTCCTAGTTTTTTTTTTATTAGTTTCAGGTGTACAACACAGTGCAATAGTTATACATTTTACCCCTCAAAGTGACAACCCCCACCCCCAATTCGCCACCCCACTCCTCCCCCATATCATATATATCTATTACTCTTCCTCTGACTCTCTCCCACAGTATAACCCACATCCCGTGACTATCTATATATATTCAATTACAGTAGGTATTCCACCTCCGTTTTAGTAATACAGTGCAGTGATCAAACCTCTACTCCATCCATGAAATGGTCTTCCTAACAAGACCTATGACCATCTGACATCCCACAGAATATTTACAACATTATTAATTATATTCCCCAAACTGTTTTTCATATCCCAGTGGCAATATTGTAGTTGCCTATTTTTGCTGTCTAATCCCTTCCCCTTCTCCCTCATCCCCATTCCCCTCCCAATTAGCAACCCTGATTTTTCCTCTATATCTATGAGACAGTTTCTGTTTACTTTGCTCATTCATTCAGTTTTTCAGATTCCACATATGAGGGAGATCATATGGTATTTGTCTTTCTCTGACTGACTTATTTCACTTAACATAATAGTCTCTAGGTCCATCCATATCATTGCAAATGGTATGATTTCATTCTTCTTTATAGCGGAGTAATACTCCATTGTATAAATATACCACAGTTTCTTAATCCAGTGATCTACTGATGGGCATTTTGGTTGTTTCCAAGTCTTAGCTATTGTAAATTGTGCTGCTATGAACATAGGGGTGCATAACTTTTTTTGAATAAGTGTCTTGGGTTTTTCAGGATAAATACCTAGGAGTGGAATTGCTGGGTCAAACGGTAGCTCTATTTCCACTTCTTTGAGATACCTCCATACTGACTTCCATAGTGGCTGCACCAATCTGCAATCCCACCAACAGTGCAGCAGGGTCCCCATTTCCCCACAGCCCCGCCAGCACTTGTTGTTTGTTGATTTATTGATGATAGCCATTCTGACTGGAGTGAGGTGGTATCTCATGGTGGTTTTTATTTGCATTTCCCTAATGACCAGTGAGGTTGAACTTTTTTTCATATGCCTGTTGGCCATCTGTATGTCCTCTTTAGAGAAATGTCTCTTCATATCTTCTGCCCATTTTTTAATTGGGTTGTTTGTTTTTTTGGTGTTGAGTTTCATGAGTGTTTTATAAATTTTGGATATTAATCCCTTATCAGATATATCGTTGGCAAATATATTCTCCCAGTCAGTAGGCTTCCTTTGTGTTTTATTAATGGTTTCCTTTGTTGTGAAAAAACTTTTAAGTCTGATATAATCCCATATGTTCATTTTTTCTTTTACTTACCTTGCCCGTAGGGATGTATCAGTAAAAATATTGCTCCGGGTAATGCCTGCAAATGTACTCCCTATATTTTCTTTTAGGAGTTTTATGGTTTCAGGTCTTACATTTAAGTCTTTAATCCATTTTGAATTTGTTCTTGTATAAGGCGTAAGGAGGTGGTCCAGTTTCATTTTTTTGCATGTGTCAGTCCAATTTTTCCAGCACCATTTATTGAATAGACTATATTTACTCCAGTGTAAATTCTTGCTTCCATTGTCATAGATTAACTGTCCATAAATGCCTGGATTTATTTCTGGGCTCTCTGTTCTGTTCCACTGATCGATATGCCTGTTTTTATGCCAATACCAAACTGTCTTGATTACTGTAGCCTTGTAGTAGGTTTTGATGTCTGGTAGCGTGATCCCCCCGACTTTGTTCTTATCTCTCAGAATTGAATTGGCCCTTACTTTCCAACTAGAATTCCCATTTCAGCTATTGGGCCAAGGTGGAGAGGATGCAAGAACTTAACAGACTTTGGGCTAAGTAGCTGGGGTCTCTCTCCTAGCCATGAAATATGCATTAAGAAAGAAACTAATGATGACACCCCCAAGGGCAGAATACTTAAGAAACTTCAAAACACTTTTCCTTTCACCCTTCTTTTAGCATCACAATACACCTGTGGGCACCAAGCTACAAAGCAGTTAGTCAGTGGGGCTTAATAATGTCACACAGCTGG
Organism: Aselliscus stoliczkanus; assembly: GCA_033961575.1. Lineage (NCBI taxonomy): Eukaryota > Metazoa > Chordata > Mammalia > Chiroptera > Hipposideridae > Aselliscus > Aselliscus stoliczkanus. Next base: position 52,328,291 of record CM066737.1, on the reverse strand, counting down.
CCAGTGGCAGAGTTGGTATCAGGGCCTCCCAATCAACTCTATGTTCCTTCTGTTGGAACAAATGGAGCAGCCATTCATAGAGCCCTACAATCCATTCTCCTAGTAACAGCATTAGCAGGCTATAATTTTCTGCAGAAATAAATAAGAGAGAAAGAACACTGGTAGGTGAAGAATATGTTTAGAGAATGGCAGATAAAAACTCATATCATATAGATAGATGTACAGGCCCATTTCATGGCCCAGGAAGCTTAATAATGTTGCCAGTAAAGGCAATGACTCTTCCCATCTAACAACAACAACAATAAAAAGTGACTGGAGTGAACAAAGGGCGAGTCCCCTAAATTTTCAGTGTCTGCCACAGCTAAGAAGCAGTATCAAAAGCTTGCCCTCAACACCCAAATGAAAACACATTTATTTTCTGGTTCTTAAGCTATAATCAGTGTTTGAAGCAGCCAGCCCAAGCATGAAGACATGCATCTACATGTTTTGTTTGCGAAGATACACACACACTCATTCCATTGGCTACTGTCAGCATGTTGAAATTTTTGGAAAGACACCTCCCAGAGTGATAAAGTTAACTCTTGCTAGGCAGCACTCTGCATCCCTCCCTTGTACCTTTATATTTACATTTCTCTTCTAAAATATATAATAATGGATCCTTTTACCAGCACTTACTAAGTGCCATTTCTTTTAATCCATCTCCTTTAATCCTCTAACAGTCCTAACAGGTGGGTATTAGTCTCATTTTATAGATGAGGAAACTGAAATACAGAGAGGGTAAGGAACTTGCCTGAGGGCACACAGTAAGCAATTGGTGAAGCTCATTTGGGTGATACCAAAGCCTCTGCCTCTACCAAGCTACATTGCAGCTCTGTGTTGAATAATGCTCTGAATGGAGAAACACAAGCCCATTTGACAAGGGGCAGTAAGAGCTCCTCTGGGCAGGCAATATTGTTATTTTCATTGATAACAGAACAATTTATCTCAATTTGCCCAATCTTTTAACTGGAACAGGTAGTATTAATAGAAATTCACTCAATGGAATTGATAAATTGGTAAATTAAGTCATAAAATGCACTTCAAGGGAAGATACTACCTAGAACTTAAAATATGGCAGATTTCTTCTTGTGCCACAATCAAAGTGGCCTCCTTAACTGGTGTGGGTAATGGACAGTTTACTAGGCTCTCGTAGACACATTCTGATGTATGATGAGTCCCTAATGCTAGCATATTAAGTTAGGGGAAGAAAAGGGAATACAGGTACAGTATACTAATTTGATGATCATTGTGCTGAGCAGAAATTGGATAATTTTGTCTTCAAACATGTTATAATTTTCCATATCCCTGGGGAATTCCAATAGTTTTTAAAATAGCATGAAGTAGATTGTCTGCTGGAAAGAGGCAAAGAAGTTGATGAAGAATTTTCAGGTCTTCCTTTTTTCTATAACATGTTCATAAAACCACTTCAGAAACCAGAACAAACTTTCCTTTTGGGATAATATTATAATCGGTAAGTGCAAGAACCAAAAATCAAATGAAACTGTAAATATGACCAATAGTTGGCCATAAAAACAAAAGAGAACAGGGGCTGGCCGAGTGGCTCAGTTGGTTAAGAGCTTGCTCAAGAATGCGAGCTCTGAGCAACAGGGTCACTGGTTCAATTCCCACATAGGTCAGTGAGCTGAACTGCCGCTGAGCTGCCAACAGGTGGCATGATGGCTCAGCTGGTGAGAGCACGGGCTCCTAACAACAAGGTTGCCTGTTCCAGATGGTGGGCTATTCCCACCCACAACTAAAGACTGAACTTGGCACTTTGAGCTGAGCTGATGCCCAGAGGGCTCAGTGGAGAGAGTGTGCACTCTTTTTTTTTTGAGGGCAGTGTCACTGGCCCTCATATGTGGGACCCGAACCGGAACCACTGGCTTCCCAGGCCAGTGCTTAACCACCGCGCCACTCAGCTGACCCGAGAGCCCGAGAGCGTGCACTCTTAACAATGAGGCTGCTGGTTCGACTCCCGTCTGGGATGGTGGCTGCACCCACTTGCAACTAATTGAACACAGCACCTTGAGCTGAGCACCACGACTGGGCTTGGAGCTGGGCTTGCTGCGCTCTCCGCAACTAAGATTGAATGAAGGACAACAACTTGCCTGTTCTCCTTCTCCAATTCCCCAACACTGTTCCCCTCCTGCAATTCCCCAATTAAAAATAAATAAATAAATAAGTAAAAGAGAACAACCAACCACTTCTGTAACCATTAGTAATGGTTGACTGGGACCCCATGACCCTTCAAATGGGCATGCAGTTATACAGAGTGCCAGTGTGCTACACAGTGAGTTTTCAGACTAAGAAAATAAATATAGCTTTACTTGGGGTGAATTTAACCTAATACTAACATAATTGGTTGAAAAAACTTGAAATATTTAATTTTCCATAATTCTGTTTTCCTTCTTAGGCAACTTGTATATGATTTGATGGCACAGGCCTCTTAAGAAAGCCTTCTAGTAAACTTCGATTGATGTTCCCATCATCCTTTGTGCTGCCCAGTGGCACCCTTATTAACAAATTAAGTAGATGCACAAAGGACAAAGAACTCAAATCAATCTACTTGGTCCCTTCATAATTCATCAATTTAGTAAACATTTATTGAATACCTACTATGTGTCAGCCATGATACTATATGTATGAATGTAATACTATAGAGATGAATGTAATATGTGCCTTGACCTTGAGGGGCTCCCAGTCTGAGTTAGAAAAATGAGTTATGTACACATATCAGTATATCACAAGGCAGAGGAAGACAGGAGGGATATGATTTTGAACCCAAGGACTGTCGATAGGTTGGTCTGGAGACAGAAAGGGGGCCTTTTATTCCTCCAAACTAGAGCATGGAGGAGGATGAAAAAGACCCAGGACAAGTTTTGGTAAATAAGAGCGAAGTGGAGAAAATCCATTTCAAGTTGACCTCCATTTTCCCAATAAATGTAGGAAGTGAGTTCACAGATAGAGAGTGAAGACAGTTGAGGTTAAGGACGACTGGAAAGGGCTGGGAGGACATGCTGTGGAGAATATGGCAGGAAGTCAATTGTTAGAAAAGTGTGAAGGGCTGCCAAGTCGCCCTAAGTGCTCTGCTGAAACTAGAGAACATGTCTTTGTGGGGGAAGCTTTCTCAAACAATACTTGGCAGCCCAGAAACAGGAGCAGGCAAAGCAGGTGGTGGGGTTTTCCAGAGTTGGGCACTGGCACATACATCAGAAGTACTAGGGATGAGGATGGGTGTGAGGGAGAGGTACAGGTCCAATAGGAGGATATGAGAACATTGTTGACATAGCTGATCTCAGCATCCATACTGGAGAGTGAGCCGGAGGGGAGCTAGCATTCCTGATAAACAATGCTTTACTAGAAAATTTCACCTTGCTCAAAGTGAGAAGTCAGAACGAGTTATAGATGTGAGTTATATGCAGCAGTTACTATTTGAGTCAATTCTATCAAAACAAATATGGAGCCAGGGAGAGCAAGATGGGAATCCACACATGGAGAAAATCCACCAGACTGTTAGCGATATCAAGCCACGTCTCTCCCAGACTGAAGACTTTGTAGCTGGGCCCAGGATCCAACTCAACGGGAGGAAGTTTAGGCTGATGCAGAACTAATGGTGCCAACTCCCAGGGCAGAGACAATGGCATGTGTAGGGAGGGAAGCAGGTAGTTCACATGTTCACAGCTCACTGAAAACTCATGTTTTGTCAGTTCTTGGTCCTCTGTACTTTTCCCACTTCCACCGTGTCATTTATGTTTCTTTTATATCTCACTCAGCCCAACTCTACCCTTAGAGACAGTAGCAGTGAAAGCACTTTAAACAACTTAAAACAATTATCTGGCTCCCAAAGAAAGCAGAGCTAGGGATAAATCAGGAAACTATTCTAAGAGGAATCCAGGTGGGAAGTTGGGGAGGGAGGGAGTGACAGCTGGAAAAGGAAGCAAAATGAGCCAAACCCTAGGACCTTGGGGAGAAAAAGAGATGAAAAGGGAGCTGGCCAGTCCAGGGGCCTGGTTTGGGAGGTTAACTGAGCAGGAGGCCCCATGCCCCCCTTATCTCTCCATCTATCACCATTTTTTTCATTCTCTGTATTTAGGAGGAATTGAAAGGCCTCTAGATCTGGTGCTGGCAATCTTTCAGAAAAAGTTAACAGAGAATTCTGTAGAGATAAAGTCCCCAACAAGCCTGTCATAACCAAGAGCAGCAACAATTGTCCCCTAAAGCTGAGTGGTAAACAAATCTTCAAGTACTTTCCCCTTCAAGGCTTTGAGTGCTCCAGGTCCTTTGGCCTGAGAACCTAGCAGCAAATTGCTTCTCTTGACTCTTTGCCTGACAAAGACAGGTTTCTTTGTTAGTCCAGTTTCAACCAGTATCCTGAACCCAAGAGAAGAAAAAAAAAGTGAGGGGATATAATAGGGGGCAGGGTAAAAAAGCTCTAGTAAGTCTATCTGGGAGAGGGAAGATCTCCCAAAGGCAAAGTGAAGGAGCATGATTAGGGGAAAGGTATAAATTGAGGTACAGCAAAGTTAGCTTTCTGTTTTTTGGGGGGGGATTAACTTTTTAAAACAAAATTTTATTGGGGAACAGCCAGGTCATTGGTTACACATTGCTTTCTTTCTTTTTTTTTTTATAGACATAGCTATTTATTTATTTATTTATTTATTTAATTGAGGACATTGTCACTGGCCCTTACATGTGGGACCCGAACCAGGGCCGCTGGCTTCCCAAGCCAGCGCTTAACCACCGCGCCACTCGGCTGGCCCTACAAATTGCTTTCATGCTACATTGGCATAGTTGACTCTTAGGGAGGGCGCAGCTTACAGAGGTCCATGTGGGGATTAAACCGGCAACCTTGGTGTTATATGCACCACACTCTAACCAACTGAGCTAACTGCTCACCCAGATTAACATTTTTTTTAAAAGATTTTATTTTATTGGGGAATTGGGGGAAGGGAACAGCGTTGGGTAATCAGGGAAGGGGAACAGACAAGTTGCCGTCCTTTTTGTTCTTTAGTCTAGTTGCGGAGGATGTTGCTTCACTGGCTCATGTTGGTATCGTCATTGCGCTCTTCCTGGTGAGGCAGATCAGTCGCCAGCCTCTGGACGGTCACTCACCGCAGCTCTTGGCAGCTCACGCTGGCTGCCGGCCGCTCACTGTAGCCTATGGCATCCCACTGCAGCAGGGGCTGCAGCCTACACTGTCGCCAGAGCTCACACAGCCCAGCTCCAGGTGGAGATGTTGTTAGCTGTAGAGGGCAGTGTCACTGGCCCTCATATGTGGGATCCGAACCGGGGCTGCTGCATCCCAAACCAGCTCTTAACCAATGCGCCACTCGGCCGGCCCCAGATTAACTTTTTTTTTAAATTAAAATTTATTGGGGTGACAATGGTCAACAAAACTACATGGGTTTCAAGTAGACAATTCTATAATATATCGTCTATATGTTGCATTATTGAGCATTGCCAGGTAGGCTGTTCCAGGGCTCAGAGGAACCCTTCTAACTCAGGCCCTTTACTTAACTCCTTTTTCTCCTTTAAATCAGCTGGATTGGTTGCTTTCCTTTGGTCTTTAAACGTACTCTGGTCTGCCTGACACTAAAAAATAAAACAAACATCTTTTCTCTGACTCTCTGAATATACCATTCCCCATAACTGACCACCACATCTTTCTGCCACCTTTCCAGAACAAACTTCTTGATAGACTAGCCAACACTCACTGCTTCCACTTCCTCTTCTTCCATTCTCCCCAGCCCCTGGCAATCTGGGCCTACCCACTCTCTCTCTTGAAAGTACTCCCTGGAAAGTAACCAGTGACTTCTGCTAAATTCTAATCTTAGACCTTCTTTTTGGCATTTATCATTGCCAAATCCTCATTTCTCTTTCTGAAATCCTGTCCTTGGCTTTCATTGCACTATACTATGGGTTCTACACTATGGGTTTTTCAGTCTTTTATCCTCTCACAGTCCTCTTCACTGGCCCCTTCTATTCTTCCCAAAGGGTCTTGGTCCTCCCTTGGTGATTTCATCTACCTCCTATCACGTCTACCATTTCCTCTATAAAGAAGAGACACCACTTAATTTATTTCTCAGGTCCTGTCAATTTCCCAAGCCCATGTCCACACCACTCTTACTGGTCTCTTTCAAAGCTTAGTTCAGTCCTTCATTAGCTATCATCTACATAATGACAACAGACTCTGGGAGTTATCTCTGAGTCCAGTCAAACACTGTTGTAATCTATCTAATACTCTGGACAGTAATCTTCCTAGATCTGATCCTATTGTTCCTCTGCTCAAAGCTGTGAATCACACACTATTACTTTTGAAATAAAACCCATACTTCTTAACCAGGCATTGAAAGCCCTTCACCACTTAGCTCCCAACTATCTTTGCAGGGTTATTTTTCATTAAACACCCCTACCTGCCCTGGACTTCAGGCATAACAGTCTCCTTGTTGACACTTAAATTCATCCTGTATGGTTTCACCAGCTGGCTTCAAACCAAGTTGTTTTCTTGCCAAAATATCCTTCTTTTCCAGAACTCTCTACCAATGCTCTATTCATCCTTCAAAGCTCAACTCAAATCTGACTTCTTCAAAATGACTTCTCAGGGCCAGCCGAGTGGCGTGGTGGTTAAGCGCTGGCCTGGGAAGCCAGCGGCCCCGGTTCAGTCCCACATATGAGGGCCAGTGACACTGCCCTCAAAAAAAAAATGACTTCTCAGATTTCCCTGGCTGGGGTTCATGTATCCCTTCTCATAATATGTATTTGTTTATTTATTTATTTAGGAACTCACCTGTAGAGAGCTGAGTTAATTACAACCCTCAGTTCATGGCAAAGTACCTTTAGTCCCGATAAGGCCCCTCCTTTTATTTTATTATTTTCCTTCATCCAAATCTCCACTCTCATTCTTGTCTGCACACAGAAACCTTCTCTAATGTATTTGATGTAAGTTTAGGATAGATAGATAGATAGATAGATAGATAGATAGATAGATAGATAATAGATAGATATAGATATCTATATCCAGTTGTTGGTGTGTATATTTAAATTGATGTAAATGTTATTGGGATATTGATCTCATTCTATTTCTAATTTTTTCCACTATATTGATATTTGCACAACTACTTTATTGCTTCTAATCCTTGTTAGTATGTATAATATGCACTCACCACACTTTATATGGATATTCCACCACTGATGAATAACCTAGTTTGCCTCTAATCCCTTACACAAATGGTTCTGTGATAAATATCCTAATAAACGTCCCATTTTAGAATCATGGAGAAGTTTTCCACAATACATATTAAGGAGTGAGGTTGCTGGATTGTAGGAATACTTACACAGCTACTACCAATAAGGGCTATCATATTGCTCTTCAAAAAATATGCTAGTTTATACTCCCACCAGCAATACATGGGAGTTAATTTTCCCCACATACTCACAAACACTGGTGTTATCTGACTTTTAAAAAATGTTAAATTACAGTTGGCATACGTACTCATGGGATGTGGAGTATAGTGTGGAATGGAGTCAAAGGAATTATAATAGATATATATGATATGAGGGGAGTGGGGTGGCAAATTGGGGGAGAGGGGTTGTCACTTTGAGGGTAAAAAGTATAACTATTGCACTGCATTTTACACCTGAAACTAATTTAAACAATGTTTATTTCACAAACAAAAAAATTAAATTAAAAGAAAAATTTTTAATTATAGTTTACATACTATATTAGTTTCAGGTGTGTAACATATGAAGTGCTCACCATGATAAGTCTAGTACCCATCTGGCACCATCCATAGTTATTACAATATTATTGACTATATTCTCTTATCTGACTTTTTTTTTTTTTGAGGGCAGTGTCACTGGCCCTCCTATGTGGGACCTGAACCGGGGCCACTGGCTTCCCAAGCCAGCGCTTAACCATCACACCACTCGGCCGGCCCTTATCTGACTTTTTAATTTTTGTCAACTTGGTGAGTATAACTTGGCATCTCACTGTTATTTAATTTGCATTTCTCTGAACACTAGTAAGATTGACCATCTCTTTACATGCTTACCAGCCAATCCAGTTTCCCCTTCTGTGAGGTGTCCAATTTGTGAATATACTTTGCCCATTTTTTCCATTTTTTTCTATTGTATGTTCTGCCTTTTTCTTATTAATTTATAGTTCCTTGGAAATTCTATACATCAGTGCCTTGTCTGTTTTAGACATTGCAAATATCTTCTAGTCTATCATGTGTCTGTTAACTTTGTCTTTGGTGTCCTTCACTGAATTGAAAGTCTTAAGCTTGAGATGGTAAAATTCATGACTTTTTAACCTTAGGTTTTGTACCTTCAGGTCTCATTTATGAAGTCTTACACCATTTAAAATTATGAAGAAATTCTCCTACATTTATAGTTTTACCTTTTGCATTTAGGCTTTTAATCTACCTGGAGGTCACCTTTGTATGTGATACGTGGTAGCAATCCGACTTTATTTTTCTCTATATAGCAGTGCTTCTCCCCCAAGCGAGAATCATACACCTAGATAAACGAGCCAATGTTTCTCAATCTTTTCCATCTCATGGTAGAGAGAGAATATGGTAGTGTGTTCTCAGAATAATGTAGTAAACTGATGGGGCTGCTCATGGTCGAGGCTACCAGCTTGGAAACTCTGGCCAATTTAGGTCCCTCTTTTATTTTTTGAGGGCAGTCACTGGTCCTCATATATGGGACCCGAACCAGGGCCACTGGCTTCCAAAACCAGCGCGTAACTGCCACACCACTCGGTCAGCCCGAGGTCCCTCTTGACCATCTTAAGAGTCAAGGGGATCAAGAGTTACACACCTATAATCCATTTGTGGCTTGCAGTGTGACAGACCCATTGGAAAGCTCTGTCACATGCTGATCCACTCTTTCCAATACCAAACAATCCATCCTCCCCTTGCTGTGAGATTGCATTGATGTTATTATCATCTATTTCTGAGCTCTATATTTCATTCCTTTAGTTTATTTGCCTTTTACTATGCTGGTCCTACACATGATGATGATGATGATGGTGATGATGATGATGATGACAGCTTCTTTGCAGCATGTCTCCAACTGTAGAAGGGCAAGCCTATAATCTGTTCTTTTTCAAAATTGACTTAGACATTCATAAACATTGATTCTTATACATTTTAGAAAAGGTTTTTCAAGCTCCTTAAAGATACCCTGCTGAAATTTTTATTGAAATGACACTGAATTGATAGACTTAGGAAAAACTGACATCTTTACAATGACAAGTCATCCCATTCACTAACATGGTATATTTCACCATTTATTTAGATATTTTATGTCTATTAGTAGAATTCAAAAATTTCATCTGGGGCCGGCCGAATGGCTCAGTTGGTTAAGAGTTGGCTTCAAGCACGTGCTCTGAGCAACAGGGCCACCGGTTTGATTCCCACGTGGGCCAGTGAAATCTGGGCCTAGCTGAGCTGTTGCTGAGCTGCCAACAAGTAGCAGGATGGCTCAGCTGGTTTAACAACAAGACTGCCTGTTCAATGGTGGGCTATGCCCACCTGCAAATAAAGATTGAACTTGGCACCTTGAGGTGAGCTGCCGCCTGGATGGCTCAGTGGACAGGGTGTGCTCTCTTAACAACAAGGTTGCTGGGTTCCACTCCTGCATGGGATGGTGGCTATGCCCACCAGTAACTAAGACTGAACTCAGCACCTTGAGCTGAGCTGCTGCCCGGATGGCTCAGAGGATAGAGCATATGCTAACAACAAGGCTGCTGGTTCGACTCCTGCATGGAATGGTGGCTTTGCCCACCTGCAACTAAGATTAAACACAGCCCCTTGAGCTTAGAGGCCATGAGCTGCCGACGGGAAGCCAGATGGCGACTGGTGTCCTCCACAATGAAGACTGAAGAACAAAAATTTGGCCTGTCCTCTTCCCCAATTCCCCAACACTGCTCCCCTCCCCCAGTTCCCCAACAAAATCACACACAAAAAAAATTTCATCTATAAAATGTCCAATATATTTTTTGTTAGGTGAATTACTAACAAAAAAAACTATTTTAAGGTTTTCCATTTTGTTGTTATTTTGAGTGGTAATTTTACATACAGAATTTTGTACTTCCATTATTATATTCAGAGTGCACACTGAACTAGAATTCTTTGTCAGAGGGCCTGTTTCCTTAATTGGGATTGTAGCAACTAAAGACAGACCTTTGGTTTACCTTTCATTCCATTACTATGCTTTTGTCATAGTATGTGCTCATTAATATCATTAGAACTGAATTAAGAGGATTGTAAATGCTTTGAAACTTAACATCCACATAATTTTCTGACAAAAGAGTTATGTGATTCTTATTTAAAAATACTGGGTTGTCAGAAAAGTCATGATGCATATTTGCAATGGAAGACATAGAAAAAAATATGTCATGACTTTTCCAACAACCCAATAAATGGCCATGTTACTTCAAATTAAATATTGGAGGAAATAGAGGGAAGGAGAAAAAACAGATTACTAACTAATGTACAATTTTGACTTTTGAACCCTGTTAATGTTTTATATACCCCAAAATTATATTAAAGTATGAAAGATGGAGGAGGAAGGACCTCTGAAACTGAATAGAAACAGAAATAAATGGAGTTATTTTTTTTTTGAGGGCAGTGTCACTGGCCCTCATATGTGGGACCTGAACCAGGGCTGCTGGCTTCCCAAGCCAGTGCTTAACCACTACGCCACTCAGCTGGCCCTGCTTTGTTTTGTTTTTAACTGAGCCATCCTGCCACCTGTTGGCAGCTCGGCTGCAGCTCAGCTTGGGCTGGGCATCGAACTGCTGTTGCTCAGAGCTCAGCTCGCACTCTTGAGTGAGCTCTTAATCAACTGAGCCACTCGGCTGGCCCCATGTTCTATATTTTGATCTGGTTGTGGATTACATGAGTATATTGACTGTAAAAATTATTGTGCTGTACATTTATGATTTGGACATGTTGTATATATAATATATAATTTAAAAGTTGTAAAAATAAAAAAGTGAGACATTATACAAGTTCGCAAGTAACATAAATGTATAAAAAACACTTACAGTACCTGCACATAATAATAACATCTGGAGTTTACCATGCTAAGCACCTCATAAGAATGGTTTCATTTAATGCTCAGAAAAGTCTTATGAAGGAGGAACTATTATCATTCACACTTTATATATAAGGAAAATGAGGCAAAGGGAGTTTAAATAACTTCTCACAGAGATACAGGTGGAAAGCGGGAGAAGCACTGTTCAAATCTAGGTTTCCATACTCTTATCCACTATGTTGAACCAACATTCAGTAAATAGTACTTTTACTATTCACTGTGAGATATATCCAGATCTAGATCTAAAATAGCTTAGAACCCTGAAAGAAAAGCAACCTCTGACCAAATCATTTTCAAAGTATCATATCATGGTGAGGGATAATCCATTGCACTTTAGCTGCCATCATATCTAAGGGGATCAACCCAGAAGCTCTAGGGAAGAAAAAGGTTTTAGCCCTTGTTGTCTTCTGTCTGATTGTTCTACTGCTCCTTCCTACCTCCTTTCTAAAATGATAGGTCATAATAGAAACATTTTCTTCTTTTTTAATAAACTTTTTTATTTTGGAATAATCTTAGATTTACCATATATTTCATATCCTCATCACCTGGTTTCCCCTACTGTTAACATCTTACATATCTATTGTGAATTTATCAAAACTAAGAAATTAAAATGGCTATGATACTATTAACAAAACTCCACATTATATTCAGATTTTATCAGTTTTTATAGTAATGCCCTTTCTCTGTTCCAAACCAGAATGCAAGTTCCGACAATCAAGTTCGCAAACTCATCCTAGAAAAAGTGCTATATACCTCACTGCTGAATATCACTATGGCCTTGGAAGTACACCCCTTGGGAAGCTATGCACCAACATCAGCACCTAGTCCACCCTTCAAAGCAATTTTAAAACTCTTTTTCTGGAATGGCCATCAGAGCTGTTGGCCTCAACAATTTATCTTCATTTCAATATTTCCTTTATCTCTGGGTAAAGAAAGAAGTCATTGGGGGCCAGATCAGGTGAGTAGGGAGGGTGTTCCAATACAGTTATTTGTTAACTGACTAAAAACTCCCTCACAGACAGTGCTGTGTGAGCTGGTGCATTGTTGTGATGCAAGATTCATGAATTGTTGGTGAAGACTTCAGGTCGTTTTCGTCTGTTTCAAGTAGTCTTTTCAGTACTTCCAAATAGTAAACTTGGTGAATTGTTTGTCCAGTTGGTACAAATTCATAATGAATAATCTTTCTGATATCAAAAAATGTTAGCAACATTGTTTTGACTCTTGATTTAGACTGATGGAGCTTTTTTAGTCGTGGGGAATTGGCTGACTTCCACTGTGCAGTTTAACGCTTTCTTTCAGGGTCATATTGATACACCCGTTTCATCAACAGTGATGACATGGCAAAAACATCATCTTGCTTCTCCAAAAGGTCTTGGCAAACTTCAACTCTCCTTTGCTTTTGTTCATTGGTGAGCTCTTTTGGGACCATTTTTGCACATGCCTTTCTCGTGCCAAGATTTTCAGTTAAGATTTTCCTGTTTCTCTATCAATGTTTACTTGGTCTGCGATGCTTCTCAAAGTCAGCCAACTCGATAAATTTTTGCAATTTTTTCATCAGTTTTGCTCGCTACTGGCTGCCCAGACCTCTCTTTATCAGTGACACATTCTCTCCCGCAGAAAAAGTTTTACTCCATTTGTACACTGCCGTTCTCTTCGTGGCATTATCCCCATAAACTTGGATTAACATGTCTCTGATTTCACTTCCACTCTTGCCAAGCTTAACAAGAAATTTAATGTTTGTTGCTTTAATTCAAGCTCAGACATTCTTGTGACGGCACACAAAAACAATAATGAACACCACTCAGCAAGACACAGCCACACGTTGACATGAACACAGTTGTGAGACACTGATACACCAAGGTTATGACACCTTATCCCGCTGTTTATACAGTGCTGCCAATGTAAGCGCATGGTGGCAAGTTTGGCACTTAATTGTCAGATCTCGTACATCATCACATTTAATAAAATGCATTAAATTTTAGAATTGTGGTAAAACACAACATAAAAGTTACCATTTTAACCAATTTTAAGCGTACAGTTCTGTGGTATTAAGTACATTTACATTATTATGTAACCATCATGACTATCCATCTCTAAAATTTTTTCATCTTCCTCAACTAAAACTAGTAAAATGGATTTTTACAACAACAAAGAAAACCTATAGTCCAGAGTAGTCCGAGCTGAAGAGAAAAACTAACTACTATGCAATTAACAACTACACTGTAACAAGAGGGGACAAAGAGGTTGATTTATATGGAAACCATGAAACAGCTAAGTATGAGCATCATGAGCAGTGCTAATAGGAAACATCTAGATTGGGTTAGTGGTAAACCCTCTTAATAAACAAAAAACTTTGGCAATAAAAAAACCAGCAATCCATCTGAGTGAAATCCATAGCCTCACCAAGAAGCTGCAAATGGTTCTGAGAGAAGATAATTCCGTGAAACAAGTCCAAAAGCAAATTAATCACCTGGAAAAAAAAGGGGACTATCCCCCAGTTTTCAGAATACAAACTAAAACCAGTCACTTCACTCACTGCCTGGCAGTTATCCAAAAATGTGCATGGCATCTGAGTAGGTAATAAGACCCCAGCACAACACCCCATGCTTTGTATCATCAGGCAGTTGTCAGAAAACTGCAGAGTCAAGCACTGGTATTGGAGGTAGTCCTGTAGTATGTAAAGAACTCACACAGCTAGTGTTGCAAGTAATATTTGACTGAATAAGGAAGGAGGAAGATTCTCTATAGTAGAAACATGTTAGATGCTTTCAATCAGTGCTTCTCAAACTAATGTGCATGTGAGTCACCTGGGGATCATATTAAAATGCAGATTCTGATTCAGTAGGTGAGGGGTGAGACCCAAGATTTTGATTTCTCACAGGTTTGGAGGTGATGATGCTGCTCATCTGTGGACTGCAGTTCAAGAAGCAAAGCACTAAATTAGTAGTTCTCACCTTGGCTGCAGATTGGAATCACCTGAGGATCTTTAAAAACTAATGATGTTTGCGTCCCATTCTTAAAGGGTCTGATTTAATTAATTGATTTAGGGTACCGAATTGCATTCCTCTAAAATTCATGTTAAAGCCCTCACTCTCATCACATGACTGTATTGGAGAAAGGGTCTTTGAGGAGGTGACTAAGGTTAAATGAGGTCATAAGGATAGAGCCCTAATTGGAAAGAACTGGTGCCCTTATAAGAAGAGTTCTCACTCTACAATATGAGGACACAGCAAGAAGGTGGCCATTTGCAAGGAAGGGAGTTCTCTCCAGAACCCGACCATGCTGGGGCCCTGATTTTGGACTCCAGCCAATAATTTATGTTGGTTAACCACCCAGTCTATGATACTTTATTATGATAGCTGAAGCTAAGACAAGGTGTGGCATGGGCATTGAGAGTTAATGAAGTTCCCCAGGTGATTCTAATGTGTTGCTAAGGCTGAGAACCTCTGCTCTAAATCGTAGTTGAAGTAAATGCAACATCGAAGTTGCATCACCTCTGAACCATGTAAACACAATACCTACTCCATATGCTTGGAGAAGCATCAACCCACACCACCAGTTCATTACAGAATACACAAGAGCCCCTCTCCCACTTAAACAATTTGATGGTATCCATCAAAGACATGAGCGCCCTACCCAAAGTTGGGGCAGCTTACGTGACATTTAATAAAATGATAGCTGTTATATTTTCTCTTTTAGTTCTCTTCAGGAGAAAGGCTGTGGACAATTTTATGATTTGTGTTTTCAGATGTGGACTTAAATAAAATTGATCCTCTTATCTGAGTCGGCATATGGGGAGTCCTGTGAAGAATGAGTTCTTCTGATATGTTCAACATTTTTTGCTTCACAGGAGAATGAAAGAAGAACTCTCAAACACTGTTCTCTGATTACACCAAGCACGGCTGCACTGCTATAATGTATTCTCTAGTGTTCACATTTAAGCGACATTCTCAGAGTTAGAGCGCTTGGAACCAACATTGAGTTTCATCAGAAAAGAAGATTTGAAAGACTTTTAAGGCAAAATCAAAGGGAGGTGAATCAAAGTCTCTTGCTGGCTATCTACTGTGCACTGGTGGCCACCGGTCATAAAAAAGCAAGCAGCCGTGAGCTCGGTTTGCTTAGGCTCTGCTTCTCTTATCACTGACCTGTAATGCCACAATTCTCCAAGTCTCGGGGCACCTGCAAACACACCTACCAACTGACCTGGCTGATGACCAACTAATTGATATGACAGCCCCTAATCATGGAACTTCCACTGGATTTTTGGGAGGGTTAAATAAGAACCTTCAATTGGAAAAGTGCTTTGAATAATCATTCAGTACTAGGTGAATATGATTACGGCATGGTGATTAGGTCATGAGAATGTTTGATCATGCTGAAATGGTTGGGATGAGTAAACTGCACGCTAGTTCAACTGTCCTAACTACCACTCCTTTCCCACATGCAGATAATAAAGAAATATTAATGCGAGTTCCAGTGGCTTCCCTGGGATCTCTCTTTTGATAGCTAGCTCTAGGCATTCATTTAAAAACGAGCCAGCTTGGATAGCCACAGAGCTGGGTTTGACCCACCTCAAAGAGGTGTCTGTTTTCAGACACTGTTCAGGTGTTCCTTGGCCACAGTAGCAGAGAGAGAGAAAAAAAAAACTTTCCTGGGGGACCAGTCATGTTCTGCAAAATGCGAGGCCCTCACAAGTTCTCTCCCAACCAACAACTTGGCAGAAGTATTATTTGTTTGTTTTTTAACTGTCAGAGAAATTTGCTGGGGGTAAAATCACAGGGGAAAACCCTCTATCAGTACATGAGAACAGATAATAAAAAACTCCCTCATGGGGCCGGCTGAGTGGCACAGTGGTTAAGTGACCCTGGTTTGGGTCCCACATATGAGGGCCAATGACACTGCCCTCAAAGGAAAAAAGAAAAAAAAACCTCTCTCACAATCTTCCCAACTAGCTTAAAAGAAGTACACTATTTTAATAGAAGGGTGCACACACACACACACACACACACACACACAGTCAGTCCAATTACACTCCAAACACTTTTGTCCAAGAAGCCTCCTGCAACACTGCATTTTTTTTTTAGAGGGCAGTGTCACTGGCCCTCATATGTGGGATCCAAACCCCCGAACTGCGGCCACTGGCATCCCAACCCAGCTGTTAATCACCGCGCCACTCGGCCAGCCCAACAGTCTGCATTTTGATCCTCCCTATCTTCAGACTCTTCCAAAAGAGTGCTCCCTGCTTCGAGGTGTTTGTCATTAATTAATTCAATTAAATGGTACATTGAGCAGAGGGAAGAACCATGCTATTATAAACATCCACGGGAGTCCCATTGAAGGAACTCCAGACCCAGTGGGTAAGCCTGGAAAGCTGTATATGCCCAGACCTTCTCCCACCCACTTCTGAAGGTCTATGGTTTATTGGCCATTGTCCTCTATGTTTAGCCAAAGTTCCAGACTGCTGAGCTCTATGTGCAAATTACCATCTGCCCTAGACACACCGAGAAGACAGAGAGTTGCCTATGAAATAAGCCTTTTTTTTTTTGAGGGCAGTGTCACTGGCCCTTATATGTGGGACCGGACCGGGGCCGCTGGCTTCCCAAGCCAGCGCTTAATCACTGCTCCACTCGGCCGGCCCGAAATAAGCTTTTGTGGGGCCGGTCTAGTGGCACATTGGTTAATAGCTGGTGTGGGACCCCAGCAGCCCTGGTTTGGATCCCACATATGAGGGCCAGTGACACTGCCCTCTACAGCTAAGATGGTGAACAACAGCTCCATCTGGAGCTGGGCTGTGGGAGCCCTGGCGATTGTGTGGGCTACAGCCCCTGCTGCAGTGGGCTGCCATAGGCTACAGTGAGTGGCTGGCAGCCAGTGTGAGATGCCAATAGCCACGGTGAGCAACCATCCAGAGGCCGGCGACAGATCTGCCTCACCTGGGAAGAGTGCAATGGCAATACCAACATGGGCCAGTGAAGCAACATCCTCCGCAACTAGACTGAAGAACAAAAAGACAGCAACCTCTCTGTTCCCCTTCCCTGAATCCCCAACGCTGTTCCCCTCCCCCAATTCCCCAATTTTAAAAATCTTAAAAAAAAAGAAATAAGCTTTTTTGGTCATCTGCACATGAGACACCTGAAAAGTGGAACGGGGGTGGGCATGAGGGAGAAGGGGAAGGGACGATGCAACATAAACTGGTAATACGATACTACCACAGAGACAGAAGAGACAGTTTAGGGAATATAATCAATAAGGTTGTAAATATTTTTTAGGGGACCAGATGGACTCATGTCTTGTCAGGGAGACCACTTCATGGACAGTGTAGTGGCCTGACCACTGCACTATACATTTGAAGCTGCTGCTGAATAATATTAGATGTTGACTATAATTTAACACATATATAGTCATGGGATGTGGAATATAGTTTGGGGATGTAGTCAAAGGAATTGTAATAGATATGTATAGTATCGGGGGTGGGGGGCAAGGGAGGGGGGAGTCACTTTGTAAGGGGTGCAAAGGATAACTATTGCATTGTTTTGTACATCTGTAACTATTAATAATAATAAAAATAATAATTTAAAAAAGAGGGCACACACTATATATTTCCATATGTAGGTGGAATTAAGTGAGCAAATCTTACACACTGTTCTCAAAATGTATACATTTTAGGAGAGGAAACAATGTGATACTTTGGTTAATGTCAGCTGGATCCAGCATTGGCCTCACTGATCTGAAGAGGGAATTGAAATTCTATACTCTAATATAGTCCTGGGCTGCAATGCAAATGTATCCTAGATATCTCAGCACACAAAAGACTGGCAGGTAATACAAGAATTAAGAGGTCAGTATAACCTTTCAACAGAGGCTCAAACCAACATTTTAATAGACTGCATAGAAGCATCCTATAGGGAGAACAATATATCAAGCCCAAGCTACTGCTGTCTCTATTCCTTTTTCCTCTCCATGCTACTGATCACTTTGACTCCTCTAAACAACTGGGGAAAATTTTTATTTCCTTTGTTACCTCAAAAGAGGTCTGGGACCACTAACTGTTCCATGTCCTTTTTCTTAATTTCTTTTACATATGATAGAATCAGACAGATCTGGGTTGGAATTTCATCTGTGTCCTAGCACCTACTATCTGTGTGATCCTGGGCAGATAACTTAACCTCCCTGCATATGTTTTCTTATCTTCAATTTGAAGGTAACAGTAGCACCTACTTGTCTGAACTCTTGTAAGGATTGGATGAGATTATCCATTTGTATCTGTTAAACTTCTTGGCTACAAGCAACAGAAATTAGCTTTACATATATTTAAGCCAAAAAAGGGATTTTCTGGAAGGATGTAAAGCAGCAGTGGGCAAACGTTTCCTGTAAAAGGTGAGGTAGTAAATATTGTAGACTTTGTGGGCCATATTGTGTTGCAACTACTCAAATCTGCCATTGTATTTTAGCACAAAAGCAGCCAGGCGCTAAAGTAAACACATATCCATGGCTGTGTGCCAACAAAACTTTATTTGGAAAAAAAGGAAGTGGGCAATATTTTTAGTTTGTCAATCTGTTATATAGAAATTTTCCGAAGAGATAAAAGGGTAGAGGAGGCTTTGGAGCCTAGATAGCAGGAGTCACTTGATCAGGGTACCATTGCCACAGCCACTGACTACCACTGTGGTTGAATTCTGTTTGGTTATCTCAGCTTCAGTTGCTCCAGATTGCAAGTTGCAGAGAAAGTGTCCTATTGGCCCAGAATAGGTCTTATGCCCATACCCTAGCTACCCAGGAATAGGTAAAGGGAGTACCTGGCTTTCTTTGGCTTCCACAGTGATAGGTGGGGCCCTGCCCACAACAAGACTCATTCTTTCCAACTAGAAAAGGAATTTGGGTGCTGAGTGATTTTAGAAAAATGACATATTCACTATGCCCCATAGAGTGCTTGGCACAGCACCTTGAACATGGAAAGCTCTTGGTGGTTTTTACTATGCTACTGCTGATAATAATAATTATTATTAGAGTGCTGTCACAATACCTGATCCATGGTAGGTGCTCACTAGGTGCTAGTCATTTCCTCTTTTCCCTCATGGACTTTCCCATAAGTCCTTCCCACCCTTCACTCTTTTTTCTTTTTTCCTAGCTGAGCCATCCTGCCACCTGTTGGAAGCTTAGCAGCAGCTCAGCTCCGGTCGGGAATTGAACCAGCGACCCTGTTACTCAGAGCTTGAGCTCTTGAGCGAGCTCTTAACCAACTGAGCCACTCAGCCACTCAGCCAGCCCCAAAAGTCTTTTTTGTTTGTTTTTTTTAGCTGAGCCATCCTGCCACCTGTTGGCCGCTCAACAGCAGCTCAGCTTGGGCTGGGCATAGAACTGCTGTTGCTCAGAGCTCAACTCGCACTCTTGAGTGAGCTCTTAACCAACTGAGCCACTCGGCCGGCCCTCACTCTTCACTCTTGAGAGGCAACATGACAGTGCTCAGGGGCATAGATTCTGGAGACTGCTTGTGTTTGAATCCTTATTTTGATACTTTCTAGCTGTGTGACCTTGAGGTAAGCTGCTTTATTTCTGTTTCCCATTTATAAAATGGATTGATGATAATAATAGCACTTGCCTTACAGAGTTTGTTATAAAAATAACAGAATCAGGCTGGCCGAGTGGCTCAGTTGGTTAAGATCTCATTCAAGAGTGTGAGCTGAGCTCTGAGCAACAGCAGTTCTATGCCCAGCCCAAGCTGAGCTGCCGTTGAGCGGCCAACAGGTGGCAGGATGGCTCAGCTAAGAAAAAAAAAAAAGAATAACAGAATCAACTTACATTAAGTGCTTAGAACAGTGCCTAGCACATAAATGTTTACTATTGTTATTCTGTCTCTTTTCATAGCTGCTCTACTCCCATTGTTTCAACTCCCCATTCTGTGTCTTCTGTTCAGTCATTCCCCCAAGCTTCATCCCCACACTTCTCACTGCCCTCAGACTATTTCTGTTGGGATCCTGGGCTGTCATCTGAACCAGTTTATAATTTCTGATTATCATTGCTCTTCCTCCACTACCCCAAACTTGAGGCTTCAGGGTCGTCATATGACTTTGCTTCCTTTCAAATGTCATTTGCATCTATTCTCTTTTGTCCATTGTAATTATATTTGCATTTTACACCTGAGCTTTTGAAATAGCCTATTGTCTCCCTGCTTTTACCATCTGCCCTCCCCCACCCAACCCTGGATGCAGCCAATTTTTCACAGCGAATGACCAGATTCAACTTACTAAAAGATTATAGTCTATAGGCCACTGAGATACGCAAAAGCCTTCACTGCCTTTCTCCACCCAGAGAAGGGTTTCTTAAACTGGGGCCTAAGAATGGGTTTCAGAGGATTTATCATCTGCTCCACCCTCCTTGAAATAACTGTATGAAAAAGTTAAGCATTTGCACATGCATGGATTTCTGGGAAGATGAGATGTAGCTTCCATCAGATTCTTTTTTTTTTGTTGTAGATTTTATTGGGGAATTGGAGAAGGGGAACAGTGTTGGGGAATTGGGGAAGGGGAACAGCCAAGTTGTTGTCCTTTAGTCTTAGTTGTGGAGGGCACAGCTCACTCAGCTCGAAGTCCAGTGGCCATCTGGCCACCCTTACGCAGCTCATGGCCACTGAACTCAAGGTGCCATGTTCAATCTTAGTTGCGGGTGGGCATAGCCCACCATCCCATATGGGAGTGGAACTGGAAACCTTGTTGCTAAGAGCACACGCTCTAACCACTGAGCTATCCAACCACTCATTGGGGGCTCAGAGCAGCTCAACTCAAGGTGCCGTGTTCAATCTTAGTTACAGGTAGGCATAGCCCAGCATCCCATGCGGGAGTCAAGGAAGAAACCTTGTTGTTAGGAGCCTGTGGTCTCACCAGGTGAGCCATCCTGACACCTGTTGGCAGCTCAGTGGCAGCTCAGCTTGGGTGCAGCTCACCAGCCTACGTGGGAATTGAACTGGGGACCCCGTTGCTCAGAGCTCGTGCCCTTAACCCACTGAGCCACTTGGCCGGCCACTCTCCATATTCTTTTTAATCCATATTTCAAGGCTCCAGGTAAAATCCCTTTTCCATCAAGAAGCCTATCCTGACTGATCCATCTGCTACATCACTACAAAACTATCTGGCGCGCTCATTATGCCACGTAAGCAGATGGTTCTTAAATGCATATGTTACAGATTTTATTGATTTATCTTTAACAACCAGAATGCAAACTCATTAAAGGAAGAAAATGGAAATGTTTTCCATGTCCTCTACAGGACATAGCATGGTGCTAGAACTAGTACTTAACAGAGACTTGCTGAATGAAGACAAAGCAACAAACTACTTGGGATGCACTGGGATGTGGAGTCCTCTCATGGTTTTACCAATGATAAGCCACATGAAGCAGGGAATCTTTAGTACTTGCTGATGAGCTAGAAACCAGGAGTCAAAGGTTAAAAATCCTAAGCAAACAAAATCCTGTCAGTAACTCCAGAAAGCTTTATATTTCCAGTCCATTTCCCCAGGGGACTCAATTCTCTGTTGAGACTAATTTGGTAAACGTATTTGAAGGGTAAAGTATTAATGACCGATAATGTGTTTAATGCCTCACACCATCCCAGAAAATGAATGGCTGAACTCACAAACCTTCAATGGAGTGATGAATGATTGCCAGTGTGGACACTAACAGGATTGGCTGGGGAGATCCGGGCTTGAGATTTCCTCAGGTCTTTCCCATCACATCCCAAAAATGAACAGGGAGAAAAGGAAAAATGAGGCTTCAGGATGTGTCACCACACAGGGAGGTCATAGTGCCTGTCGGAGGTCAGAGTAAGCACTAGAGCCCTGTTCTCTGCATTCCCCTGCAGTGCTGTTTGCCTTCCATGACACTTGGCCTCCTCCCTTTCTGGAGCCTGCAGTGTATATGGAACATACAATCTGTTGTTGAAATGCCTTCCATAGCACACAGTTCCATGTAGATTGCAGTGAGATGAAAGACATGGAGCTTGACATACTTCAAAATCAAATAACTCTAAATTTGAGGTTACATTTATTGCAATGGGTCAACCTCCCTCAGGCTGTGGAACTGTGCAAATGAAACTCCAGGAACACAGAATGACATCCCATTCCCATCTCTGTTCAGCAGGAAGTCCAGAGGATCAGAGAGAAAGCCAGCTGGCCAAGCCAGGAAACCGTAAATTTCCAAACAATTTCCAATTAGCTTTAAAGTATCTGCTCTCCACGGAGCACTGCCTTTTACTTCAAGTCTTCTGGGTGGTGGCAAAGGAGCTCTGACAGCTGGAGGCAAAAATTAAGACCCCCAACAACTCCCTGAGAAGGGATCAAATAAAAAAAGATGACTCTTGGTGTTTAAAACTTCCCCCCACTACAAAGTGGCGGATGTGCATTGGGCAAACATCCTGAGATGAACTCTTTACCTATCTCAATTCCTCTTGACTAAAGTCTATGAAATAATTAATTCCAGCCCCCTTGTCATCACTTACATGATCTAGAGAAGTTCAAGGGCATTGCTGACAAGGCTGTCAACCTCTCCCTAAAGCGCTATTGTTTTGTGTGCATAGGCTCCCTTCCAGTCTGCTCAATCTCTGGAGGACAGAGGCCTTTGTCTCCAAAATCCCTCCCTTCACAGTACAATCAGGGTTTAAGTGACTCCCTGGGCCTGTAGAACCAGTCACAATGTCCCATGCTTTCTGCCCTGAGAGCCCGGAATTCATGACCATGCAGATAAATGAATTATACACTTGGCCAGAGATTAAGCCTGGTCCTTTGTACAACAACGTTTGAGGTCTGGGGTAAGATTTGACCTGTCAGGATCTGTGTTCATTCTGCCTTGATGAGAGGCAGAGCAAAGTGGTCCTGGCTGTACAATCCCACACCCTGGAGTGTGATAATCAGCAAATTGCAGACAAGGAATTGGCTATCGCCTGATTCTCATTGTTTGGGGCATCAGATGAACTGTTCAGTGGCTGGCAGGGTGTTTTCTGACTCCAGATGGCATACCCCTCTCTTGTCAGGCAAGCCAAGGAAGAAGAGCATCCTGAGCTGTGGTGTCAGCTACAAAGGGGCCACTGAGGAGTTTCAAGAGGTTGAATTCACAGAGCTAAGTCTATCCAGAATCCTATACAGGGGGTGAGGTAAGACGGAAACCTGGGTATGAACTGTGCTTCCTTGGCTTTAAACCCAAAGATTTAGGTAAAGCAAGGAGACTAAGGCAATCTTTTATACAAGAATACAACCCAAAATTGCCACTTCAAAACCATTCCTTATAGTCACGGGATATGGAGTACAGCATGGGGAAGATAGTTAATATTGTAACAGCTATATAAGATGTCAGAAGGGTGTTAGATTGGGGGGGCTGGGTTATCACTTTATGAGGCGTTTAAATGTCTAACTAGTACATTGCTTTGTACACCTGAAACTAATAAAAAATAAATTAAACAAACAAATGAACAAAATGAATAGCAAAATAAACCCAACAAAGCAAAAGAAAGGAAATGATGATGAACAAAATGTAATACAGTTGAAATAAAAGTATGGGAGAAAGAAAAACAAAAGAACAAAAAACAAAACAAAACAAAACAAAACATCCCTTACATGAGTAGCTTGCAGATGTGAGTCACTTCAAAACCAGACATCTTCAGATTTCCAGGGACTTTTGTATGCGAAATATGAGCTGTCTGTTGTCTGAAGGGTGACACTCTTGTCTTGGCTGACTCCTTAAGTCTCTGCTCAAATGGCTTTTCCTCAGAGAGAGCTATCCTGATGTCCTGACCAACATCCCATACCCTTGTTACAATCTCTAACCACACACATGTTAATTTTCTTTCATGACACTTACCATAATTTTTTTTCTCGAGGGCAGTGTCACTGGCCCTTATATGTGGGTCCGAACCGGGGCCGCTGGCTTCCGAAGCCAGCGCTTAACCACCACGCAACTTGGCCGGCCCACCATAATTTTTAAGTATCTATATATACTACTCTGTTCAACAAATATTTATTTAACATTTACTGGCTCAATTCTAGGCTCTGCAGATACATAAGTGAATGAACAGACAAAAGTCCATGCCCTCATGTAGCTTACATTATAGTAGGCGAGATAGATATATGAAACTAATGTTATATTATACAGTAAATAAAGGCCCAAATGTGAATTTTCATACGAAAAAATTTTTGCAAGAAGTTTTATGCTGGTCAATATATAGTATATCCCTATAATGTACAGTAATGAACTAATCATGTTTCTCTTTTTTTTTCTTGTTCAGATAAAGCTGATCTTAATCCATAATAACAACGTGGTCATCAGCGAAGGAAATAGTCATCCTTATAGCTATTTTTACTCTCTGTTAACTAACAAAAGTGCTCACATTACGTTATGTTTATATCTTTATAATAACATTTACCTCTCTGAGCTGTGATTGTTAATATTTTGGTCTCCTTCTATCACCAGAGAATGAAGTGCTTGAGGGCAGAGACTATGTCTTACTTATCTTTGTATCCCAAGAACCCAGCCAGGTGGTTAAGAAATATATTGGGTTGTCGGAAGAGTCATGACACATTTTTGCAACAGAAAACAGAAAAAATGCATCATGACTTTTCCGACAACCCAATATGTTGAAATGAGAATCTGGCCCCTATCACAGGCACTGAGACCACTGAATGATTTGCATAGAAAAGCCCAGGAAACAAGTTAAGAATAGAGGATCCATCCAGCCCTGTGGAGTCCAGGCCAGGTTGGAACATAACTAGAGCCACCACTTCTTTCCCAAGCTGGAGAAGGCACTGTTTGATTCACAAGCCCTTCCTCAGTCCTTGGGAATTTTGTTCTAGGATTTGTGAGTTCCTGTGGGCCTGGTCTTTCAGAGAACTCATCAATTTATTAAGGCATTTATTAGAGATTACAGTGAATCTTTTATGTACTGGGAACTCTTGGAATATGGACTGTGCAAGTTTACAGAATTGTATGGTTCATTGAGGCCTTAAGGGGGTGGGGAACTGTATTAATGCAAATCTTTCTAAATTGTCAGAGGCAAACTTGGTGCCTCAAAAGATGGAGACGTGTGGAAATAATGGAAAACCTTTCTTTGCTGTTTGAGGACTAGGTGGGCCTCTGAGTTACTTTCCAATAGATCATTTTTCATTTTCTGAGGCTAGTTGTTAGAGGTATAGGACATGAACTAAACGAGTAGAGGGCCCAGGATGCTACCTCAGATCATTTTCCTGTGGTATATGATTCTTCCTAAAAGAATACCGAAACATCTAAGATAGCAAACATTTTGACCTATCAAGATTTCACTGAGAACCTGAACCTAATAAAAAAAATTACATAATCCTTAAAATCCGTGGAACACTCTGAAGCTATTACATAAAAAAATATTTTACTGAGCATTTCACTGGAATATCTGTAATCCTATGGGCCCACTCAATTTAAAGGAAATTATTTTCACTCTATAATCGTCTTCCCTAAGGTGGCTGCAATTGAGTTTCAACAAAAGCATTTCTGGACAGTTGTAGTTGACATCAGGGGACTCATATAGTCATTTAAATTAACACACTCCCAGTCTCAAAGAACGTGACATGTTAATTTGCTAAGATGCAAGGGGAATAATTAGTTCCTGTTTAGGAAACAAAAATGGTGAAATCATCCAATTGTACATGATAAATGCACATTGATTTGAATCTGGAATGTCCATTTTATACAGCTCACACACTTCTCTAAATCTTGTATCAAGAGATGTAGTAACACCAGTGGGCACTCTGAATATACCTATCAGTTTTGCTTATCTTGGGGGGTTGTGCAGAATGCAAAGGGGTGGTCACAGGGTGTTTTATGTCAGGACCCTGAAGGCTGGGTTGGAAAGATTGAAGGGGGATGGGAGAGGGGAAGTTAAGCTTGGAGAATCACCAATGGAGTGAAGCATTTTATTTATCTTACCTGGGCAAATCCTGAACTTCTTAACTCTAGTGATTAAAAAGCAACAATGGAAAATGGTGCCTCAGGGAAAAAGCAAACCCTAACTAAGTTTTGTATAAACTCTTCCCTAGATCTGCCAGGGAAGTTTTTCAAAAGGAAAGCCATAGAAGACTGTCCCTCTTGAGAGCATACTTGCAAAGAACCCCCAGTGTTGATTTTGCTGATTGCTCAAGTCACTCTGAGTCTCACAGGGAAAAAGAAAAAAAAGGAAGGACACCCCAGAATGGAGGTCGGGGGGAGGCTAATTCCTGAAAAGAACCATTCACAAAGTTTTGCTCTGATGGCCTACTGTTTATGCTGTATTGTTTTGGTTTTTTTTTTTTTTTGAGGGCCGTGTCACTGGCCCCCATGTGTGGGACCCGAACCAGGTCCACTGGCTTCCCAAGCCAGTGCTTAACCACTGCACTACTCGGCCGTGATGGCCTGCTGTTTAAATTGGACCAAGGAGAGTATCTACGTTATCTAGAAGAGTCTATGTTAGTGCTTCACACTTTAGTAACTCTAAAATGTAGGGCAGCATTTCTCAAAGTGAGGGCCAGGATGCCCTTGTATGTAAAAGGAACTTGAGAAAGGACTGATGGTTTAATAAAGAGAGTCAGTAGCAAAATATACTTCTTCCTTGCCTGCCTGCAGCCTACCACAAATAATACAGCATTCAGAGGCTTTTTTCTCTCCCCTGCTTTCCTCCCCTCTTTCCCCTAACTCTGTTAAAGCCCAAGTTCTGTACGTACCCTGAATCTGTTTTTCAGCTATCCCTTGTCACTAGTCAGCCAACCTCACCCTGTTAACAAACCCTGACTCTTTCACTTGACCACATTCATTTTTCACTCATCTCTTAATTATCTGGCAGCCAGCACATTCAGCATCTCATCCAACTCTAAGCTGTTAGGACAACAACAAACCATGGCCAAAACCCTTATGACATAGTGACAGATGTCATCATAAAACCTATAAAATCAGGTTAAATGACAAAGTTTTCATAATAAATTAAGTATCTTCAGTATTAGACAGAGTTGCTATAAAGTTGTCATAAAGCAGGACGAAGGAGTAGTGGAGTATATCTTCCAAGAGGTAGTAATAAAAGTAACCTACTCAGGGAATTAGGAGACTTTGTCTCAGCTCTACCATCAACTTTCTGTGATCATAATTGAGTACCTCCTTTTCTTTGGATCTCCATTTGCTTAGTTGAAAAAGAAAGCTCAGGGCCGGCCGAGTGGCGCATTGGTTAAGCGCTGGTTTTGGGATGCCAGCGGCCCCGGTTCGGATCCCACATGAGGGCCAGTGACACTGCCCTCTACAGCTAACAACAGCTCCCCCTAGAGCTGGGCTGTGCGAGCCCCGGTGATGGTGTGGGCTGCAGCCCCTGCTGCAGTGGGCTGCCATAGGCTACAGTGAGTGGCCCGCAGCCAGCGTGAGCGGCTGGCAGCCAAGAGTGAGCTGCCAATAGCCGCGGTGAGCGACATCCAGAGGCCAGCGACCGATCTGCCTCATCCGGGAAGAGCGCAATGACGATACCAACAGTGAAGCAACATCCTCCGCAACTAAACTGAAGAACAAAAAGACAGCAACTTGTCTGTTCCCCTTCCCCGATTCCCCATCGCTGTTCCCCTCCTCCAATTCCCCAATAAAATCTTTAAAAAAAAAAAAAAAAAAAAAAAAAAACAAAGCTCATGGGCTGGCCGAGGGGTGCGGTGGTTAGGAGCTGGCTTGGGGTGCCAGCTCTGAGCAGTGGGGACCCCGTTCAGATTCTACATGAAAGCCAGTGACGCTGCCCTCTACAGCTGAGACGGTGAACGGCAGTTCAATCTGGAGCTGGGTTGCTGTGAGTCACCCCTGCTGCAGTGGGCTGCCATAAGCTACTGCCAGCGTGAGCTGCCAAGAGCCGCTGTGAGTGGCTGTCCAGAGGCTGGTGACCAATCTGCCTCACCCGGGAAGAGCGCAATGATGATACCAACATGGGCTGGTGAAGTGACGCCCTCCACAACTAGACTGAACAGCAAAAGTACAGCAGCTTGTCTGTTCCCCTTTCCGGAGTCCCCAGCGCTGTTCCCCTCCCCCAATTCCCCAATGCGATCTTAAAAAAAAAAAAAAGCTCATGAGTGAAGTTAGTGCTCTCTCAAGAAGGAGGACCCAAACCACTGGTAGTCTGAGGTGGTGTATGGATAAATCATTTTTAGTCAAATAGTTTTGTATATATTGTATCTTACACTTGGAAAACACCAGTTTGCCATTTCCAGTTTCATTTAAAAATAAATTTAGCCTGGTAAAACCATGAAACAACCATGAAGAAAAGCATTTAGTAAAATAATAAATACTACATGTAGCAAGAGTGGTAGGGTTATGCAAATTTTGACTTGGATTCAATGAATAATGGGCCAAATTATTCCTACTGACTCTAGTATTCTGGGTCAATTAAACCATAACAGTTGACACTTTATGGCATTTATTATGTGTCAGGTATGTGACAGTGTTCTAAGAAATATATATATATATATATATATATATATATATATATATATATTTCTTATTCAAGAATATTCAACAGCAGGGGGAAACTTTAGGATATATATATATATATATATATATATATATATATATATATTCATATAATCTTCACAACAACCCTATAAGATAGGCATTATTATTCTTTCTATTTTACAGGTGAGGACACTGAGATATAGAGCAACTGAGAACTTATCTAATGTCACACTATTTAAGAATCAGAGCCATAATTTGAACTCAAGCAGATTGGATTCAGAAGCCTACTCTAAGTGCTATACCACTGCTTCTCAAAATGTGGTTCCTGGACCAGCAGCATCAACATCACCTGGGAGCTTATTAAAAAAAATCAGATTATCAAGTCCCATGCCATGCATACTGAATCAGAAGCTTGGAGGAGTGGAGTCCAATAATCTTTTTTAACAAGTCCTATAGGTGATTGTAACACACACTCACATTTGAGTGTGTACTAAACTTTAATGGGCTATACTGAGGCAATGGCAGCAAGTGTGGAATGATGGGAAAGTCATTTGGATGACAAATTGAGGAAGAGTAAAGGTTTATGCAAGATTGGAGAAACTTGGACATGTCTGATAGCAGAAGGAAAGGAGCCAGTTTAAGGAAAAAAGCAGAATAACTTGGGGTCCCAAAATTCAATGAGAATGGCTATCTCTCAGAAGACTGGGAAAGACAGAGATGGACCCAAGGAAGAAGTGGATACTTTGAATTTTCTCCTCTATGACAAAAATTTGATTAATAGCTTTTAGTGACAGTGGAGAGGAACTAACCAGCTTTTGAAGAAAGATTAATTCAAACAAACTGTTGTGAGCCACAGCTTTGACATGGGTGAAATAATATTTACTTGACAATACTTAGGTCAGAGAAGCAGCTGGAGATGAAGATTTTTCAATGAACCAAGCCCAGTGATTATTAGGGTTTTGTGGCAGATATGAAAATATGCTACTCACATCTCTTGATTTCGGGAACATAACTGAGAGATGGCCCTAGCTGCTGACCCTCTGAATCCATCACCACATTTGAGCCCAGGCCACACTTCCAATGGGCAGTTCCTAGCCAATTACTGAGTGTGGCAAGAATACTAAGGTAGGACCATTCCTGAGAGACAAGGGACTCTTCTGACAGGTGACTTTGGCTTATGGACTTCCTATTGGCTTGGTCAAAACTTTCTTAGAATTGTGCTGCAATCTGAGACTCTACTTGTCTAATCCTCTCTCCTTTGCTCTCTTCTTCACAGGAGTTGAACCTGAATTGTGATCTGACAGCCCCCACTTCCTTTGGCTCCCTTTCCTTTTTTCTCTCACCTAATAAATCTCTTACATACATAATATCATCTTGGAGTCGACTTTACAGAGGTCCAAAATTAATAAAGGATTATTCCTGATTTGTGATTTGCTGTATGAGTGAAGATGTGGAATCTGTAAGTATCTCAGGTTTGAATGATTTGAGATTAAGAGTAACATACATTCCAGGAGATATACAGGAGTAGAAGTGGAGATTCTAATAGTGTTAACCCTGGACCTTTACAAGGGGGACTTGCTTCATTCAGATTCCCACCTTTATACTGGTTTTGTTCTTTTATGTGGATTCCACAGGAAGAGTTCCGATACAAAGCCTTGGGCCTAGTAGTGTGGAAAGAATCAATGATCTGAATGAAATGGTGGGTCCTAGTGTGGGATGAGATGTCTTCACTCTTGAATGGTTGGAAGGTGTCTGATTTCATGGGAAAATGAGGATGGTCCTGACAGCAAGATTGAGAAAGAAAAATGATTTGTCAGAAGTTGAAAGGATCATTGTTGGCAGTCAGACTTTCTTTTTTAAGAGTGTGCACTTATACTACATACACTATTTGGAAGGGACCTCTTCAGGCTAAATATCCCTGGGAGAAGTAACATGTTAGGGGCAAACATCTTAGAAGAGATGATCTGTGAAACAGTGGAATAGAGCTCATTAGGTATGAGTTGTGGGGCCTCACTAAAAGAGGAGCTGAGATCACCTGGAAAAAAATCCAATCTTGTTTTTTTTCTTTTTTTTTTTAAATTTATTATTAGTAGTGACAGATATACAAAATAATGTAATAGTTATCCTTTTCACCCCTTACAAAGTGACTCCCCATCCCTCCATCCACTGCTCCCCCCGATATCATACATATCTATTACAATTCCATTGAATCCAATCTTTTACAACTTCATCTTTTCTGCTTTTGCCCTAGTGAGAGAGAACTCAGGCCCTCTCTCTGTCAAAGACCCCTGGGTGTCTGGCCTTCTTCTTCCAAGACTCCAGGGCATGGCAGGAACCACGCCAGTCTTGTAAAGAAAATTACAGGGATAAGTCGCTAGCTGAAGGGTGAGTTTTCCTATGGAAACGGGGATCAGGCCCCTTTTCTTCATGCCTTCAGAAGAGCTGAGCATGTTCAGACACATTGCAATTTAGTTACTTAAAAGATTATAAGGAACCAATTGTAAAAACAAAAATGGAATCTTTAAGACACAACAAAGAGTTTTTAAAAAGGAAGGAGGTTAAACTACTCTAGTACAACTTGCTGCTCAGTGGGAATATTCAAAAGCAGGGGGAAACTTTAGGATATAAACACATTTTCTAAACAGAAGCACTAATTCTTGTTCAGAAACAGATGTATGTACCTGGCAGTTAAATGATAATGCCATTAACCAGAATCATCTCTTTTTCCTGATTGTTCATTTATAATAATTATACTACTTAATAAATAATAATCATGATTCTTACTTTGCACATCATTTACTTGCCATCCTGAAGAGTCATTGAGATCATAAAGATAATCTGAAGAACTGGTTACCAAGACTCCCAGGTCCCTGCTGTTGCCCCTGATTAGAGTAGCAGGCTTCTCTCCTCTCTATTGAAGCTGTGAGGGCTCAAGTCTTAGAAACTGCCTGGCAATAATATCAATGTTATTAGACTTTATAAACACAATTTTGGCATAGTAACAATCCCTACTGAGCGCACAGACCATAAGTAAAAGAAGCTGATTATTGGATGGAGAGCAAGACATTAACAAAGGCAACTTACTAGTGATAACAATAAAGCTCATATTTGTTAATCAGCACTACACATTCCAGAAGGCCTGCTAAGGTAGGATTGGTCATTTCAATTAATTGGCTGTTATTTCTTCTTTCCAATCAGGTGACACTGGACACAGATGTCTAGAATACATGCAAGTCTAACTCATGGGAAAATATACCAAATAATCTGTTTGGAAGTGGCCATTGCACAAACCATTAGATTTAACCTGTTTAATAGCCAGGACTATACAGCCTCAATTGTCCAGGCAAGTAGACATCATTTTCAGTAAATTCAAGAGCACTAATCCTGCACCAAACATCTAAGATACAATTACCACAAGTGGGCTGCAGGTGGTGTCTTGCTGAGTCTGTCTGAGTCAGGAGGCTGGAATCTAGTCCCATTTTTGCCACCAACTAACTTTGTAAACTTGTGTAATGCCCCTCTTTTCTTTCAGCGTCAGTCTTTAACACCCCCTTATAAAATTAAGGGGACTAGATTGAGTGCTCTTTAAGGTTCCTCTTAGTTCTAGAACTGTATGTATTTTACTGTGTTTTTCTTACAAATTGATAATGTCCATATGGCAAAAGCTAGAGAGGAAAAATAAGTTTTACCTTAAATTTGTCAGTTAATTGCCTTAATTGTTTGATCCTGACTGTCTAGAAGCCTGTGTTGAGAAGAATTCTGAGGTTAGGTCTAAGCTCAGCAGGAAAGAATGCCAAAGACAAAGGAATAGGTGGGAAATGATGGCTTTCATGCCATGGATTTACTATCCTAGACATAGATAACACCACTTGGGCAACTGAATCATACTAGTTAGAAGTCTAGTATAATTGTAACCCACTGAACAAAAGTTTAGTGTTTTTTCAAATACTCCCAAAACTTATCATGAGTGCCATATGGTAAGAACTATGATAGAAAATCCTGGCTAATAAATGCTTATTATTATTTAGTTATACTATTACTAATATTAATAACTAATAATAATACTTAATGTTATTTACCATGTCAAGACAAATACTGTAAATGTCTAAAGGCAAATCTAGGAACAGCCATAGCTAATTTTCAACTCAATGAGTTGTATAATAAAGACCTGCCACTGTTTTTAATTCAGACTGATTAATAAACCTCTGCAGTCAATATTATGGGATACAGATCAATAAACTATTTTTTTTTAGAAGGCAGTGTCACTGGCCCTCATATGTGTGATCTGAACCATGGCCACTAGTGTCCCAAGCCAGCTCTTAACCACTGTGCCACTTGGCCGGCCCCAATGAATTATTAAATGGCAAAAAAAAACAAAAAAAAAAACAAAAAAAAACATTTTGCAAATTAAGTAAACAAGCGTTTTTTTTGTATGAAAATAATGTTTAATTAATGTAGGGTTCTGTGCAATCTGTCTTAGAATGCCCTACAGTGATACTGTTTTCCCAGCTTAGTTCAATTGTTTGCTATCCCTTTTACTTTTTAGTGGAGCTAATAAGAACTCAGCAGATTTGCATTTTGAAAACCTCAAAACATCTTAGAAATATTTGATTGTATCTCACCTTCTAAATCAGAGAAAGAACATTCCTACAGAGCAGTGTTTACCAACCACTTCTTTAACCTTCCCTAAATTACAAACCATCATTATCATAGATAATGATCTTCTGTAAGGAGCTAGCCAATACCATTGCTAATCATCCAGCATTGAGCTGCCCTATATGGTAGCTATTAATCACATGTGGCTATTGCATTTAAATTAATAAAATTAAAAATTCAGTTCCTCAGCCACATTAACCACATTTCAAGTGCTCATAGATACATGTGGCTAAAACCTTATTAGACACCACAGGTATAAAATATTTTTATCATTGTAGAAATTTCTCTTGGATGGTACTATTTCAGTGAGGTTAAATAGTACACCTGGGGTGGGCAAGGGTTTCAAAATCGCTTAGAGAAAGCTTCCATGAAGATTTAGAACTGGCTGGAGTTTTAAAAATTCAAATTCATATTCTTTATTTTATAGATGAGGAAACTGAGACCCAGAGAAGCTCAAAAAGCTAATTTGTAACAGACTTAGGACTGCATTCCAGGTTTCCTGATTCTGAGACCCCTGCTCATTCCATGATCCTGATAATATAATGAGAGTATTTTCTTAATTACTCGACTAGCTCAGAGTCACCTCCCACCAGTATGAGTAGTTCTAATCTAGTAGACAGATGTTCCCATCATCTCCCTCCGGCCACTTGTATTTTAGAAGAGAAAACATCAGGATAACACCTAATGGGGTAGGAGGTAGGGAAGGAGTACACAATTATGCAAGTAAATACCCAGCTCCAGAATTAAGAGTAAACATTCCAACTGACTTATAAATATTTAACCAAAGTCATACATCTGGGCCCAAAAGAAGGGGGTTTGTTCTTGACATTTACAATTAAAATGGATAAATCCCCTGACGCATGTTAATACTAACCTTTCTTGAGAGTAAACATATCCTAGGATACTACGCATTGAGTGTAAATGTATAGGAACAGATTATTCACTGGACAGCCAGCTCTTGGCAAAAACACAATGGGCTATTCTCAGAGCACATGGATGGGGACATTGCATCTGCAAGGGGCTTGTTGGATCCTGTTTCACTTGGCGGGTGAGGGGGGAGGAGGAAACAGTCTTATTTACAAGAACGATTAGGCTGTTCTCCAGAAGTTTGGCTGTTGGGATTCATTTGGATGGGACCAAGCCTGGATCCAGACCTCCCAAAGCGGTTCTAGGATGGTACATTTTCATTGGCTTCCATTCCCTTGACTACTCTGAAACAGATCCTGGGGCTACAGAAATGGCTAGGCCCCAGCCAGTTCATTACTCCTCAAAGGACTTACATTGCTTTTCAAAACAGGTTACATTTGCAAAGATGTTCAGAAAAGGGAAGTACAAGGAAAAGCCAACTTGCATTAAAGAGAAATTATTCCTATAAGCCTCAGGTGCTTTTTGTGAGGTCTTATGTACCTTTATCCTTTGGTGTCATTACTCCACCAAGACAGCCATGGCTCTTCCTTCCTGAGAGTATTGGCAGTATCAGGGACTTAATGTGTAAGTTCTGTTTATGTTTAAAAACAAGGATCAGGGCTGGCCAAGTGGCGCGGTGGTTAAGCTCTGGCTTGGGAAGCCGGCAGCCCTGGTTCGGGTCCCACATAAGGGGGCCAGTGACACTGCCCTCAATAAATAAATAAATAAATAAATAAATACAAGGGTCACAAGAGGGAATGTTTAAATTAAATACATTAATCACTAATGATGGAAATTCAAGCTTAAGTGAGGAAATAAATGTAATTTTTAATCTTTTTTTTTTTTTTTTAAGCTGAGCCATCCTGTCACCTGTTGGCAGCTCAGCGGCAGCTCAGCTTGGGCTGGGCATCGAACTGCTGTTGCTCAGAGCTCAGCTCACACTCTTGAGCGAGATCTTAACCAACTGAGCCACTAGGCCGGCCCCAATAAATGTAATTTTAAAAAAATCATTTTGAGGATGAAGGTGAGTTGTGCTGTACTCTGCCAATCTCACTATCTCTGGTGTGACCATCCCTGCAAGGCTGACTCTGGTTGTCTGGCTGTCTTATACAACTAATGTGAGACGTAAGGAACATAAGGGCAAGGTCCCTAAACAAAGGAATCATATGTCTTCCATTTGCTTTAAAAGGGACTAGCAGGGTGGCGAGGTTCAGGACATGCTAGCCCAAAACATGGCTCCTTGGCATATTGAATATTTTATGTTGATGGAGTTTGAGAAAACAGCAGAAACGGGAAGGTCACTCTGACCTCCCCCTCACTCTTCTCTCCTAAACAGGTCATAAAACCCTCCTGTGAGAGGTGTCCTCCTCCTAATACAAGAAAGGAGCATGCCTGGTCTCTGAAGACAAAGCGATGCTGAGAAGAATCTGAACAAAAAGGCCTTGCTATGTTTTCCCCAGTTTACTACAGTCACCTCATACTCCTTAACCTATCATATTCTTCCATAACTGCTCACTCTCTATCAAACCTAGCATAAGAATACACAAGTCTTGGGCCGGCCGAGTGGCGCATTGGTTAAGCGCTGGTTTTGGGATGCCAGCGGCCCCGGTTCGGATCCCACATGAGGGCCAGTGACACTGCCCTCTACAGCTAACAACAGCTCCACCTGGAGCTGGGCTGTGTGAGCCCCGGTGATGGTGTGGGCTGCAGCCCCTGCTGCAGTGGGCTGCCATAGGCTACAGTGAGTGGCCCGCAGCCAGCGTGAGCGGCCCGCAGCCAGCGTGAGCGGCCCGCAGCCAGCGTGAGCGGCTGGCAGCCAGCATGAGCTGCCAATAGCCGCAGTGAGCGACACCCAGAGGCCAGCGACCGATCTGCCTCATCCGGGAAGAGCGCAATGACGATACCAACAGTGAAGCAACATCCTCCGCAACTAAAAACTGAAGAACAGAAGGACAGCAACTTGTCTGTTCCCCTTCCCCGATTCCCCAACGCTGTTCCCCTCCGCCAATTCCCCAATAAAATCTTTAAAAAAAAAAAAAAAGAATACACAAGTCTTACCGTTCCCTCAGGACTTCATTTTCTTATAAAAGCTCTCTTGTCATGTAAAACTTAGATTAAATACATCTGTATGCTTTTCCTATGTTAAACTGTTTCTGTCGGTTTAGTTTTCAGACCCAGCAATGGGACCTTAAGAGGGTCAAGGAAAACTTACTCCTCCTCCACAAGAGCCAATCATGGATAGGTATTTCAGCTGTGTATTTGCTCCTACTAATTCAGTGAGGGCCTTACAGATTTCTAGCTTTAAATATAACTTTGTCTTTACAAAGGCTCTGTCTCTTCAAAGCATCAATTGCCCTATTTTTCATTTGATTATCTAAAATAAATTTCAATAAACATCATCAAAAACCTTTTTTATATTGAGCTAGAAGATATTGGAATCTATCTTTTGTAAATACTCTGTATTTTTTTTTTTTTTGAGGGCAGAGTCACTGGCCCTCACATGTGGGACCGAACCGGGGCCGCTGGCTTCCCAAGCCAGCGCTTAACCAACCGCGCCACTCGGCCGGCCCTGTAAATACTCTGATATATTCAGTAGCTATTTGTTTTTAAAAGAATAAGTGAGTGACTGCAGCCAGTATTTACAAAGTCCGGGAAGACCCATATGAACAGCACAACTATCATAAGTGATAGATTGTAGTGGGTAAAACAAGGTTTGGGAAAGAGAAGCAGTTCCACCACCTGACACCAAGTCAACAAGCTAGACAAAGTCAGGGACTAAATCCACAGGAAAAAAGGAGTGAAATCCAATGAATGAGTCTCTCAAATGAGATTCCTGCATCACAGTTCTTGGAGCAGTGATTCTCAGTTTTAGCAGCACATTAGAATCAGCCATGTTCCACTACAGAGAGTCTGGTTTAATTGATGTGAAGTTGGACCCAGGCACTGGTGTTTTTAAAAAGTTTCCAAGGAAATTCTGATGTGCAGTCAGGGTTGAAAACCACTGTTCTAGAACACAAAGTTCTGCTCAAAGTTCTCATTCACTGGAGGCATTAAGAATAGCACAGGGCAGTGGCTCCTGTGACTTTAAAAAAACCCAACGAATTCTTAGGACCTATCCCCATACTTCCAAATTAGAAGTTTTAAGAGTTCGTCCCAGGAATCTCCAATTTCACAAGCTCCTCAGATCATTCTTTTGTGGCCAGCCTGGCAGGTCCTTGTTGGAGGAAGTGCATTTGAGAAATACTGAGTTAAGTCATCTGTATATCTGTGGTAGTGCAGAGCAGCGGCTCTCAACCCTGGAAGTTCTGATGCCTGAATCTCACCTCCAGAGAATTTAATTGAATTGGTCTGGGGAAAATCCCAGGTACCGCTATTTTTTTTAAAGCTCTCAGTAATTTGTATTCAGTCAGATTAAAGAACTTGCTTTGAGCTAGAGTGGCAAAAAAAGTAGCCCATTAGCTGGCCCGCTGTTTTTATGTTCATGGCAGACATCACTAATCAATTATGACACTCTTTCCTGCAGTGCTCACATGTGCCTTCGTAATTCTTCTCATTATATTGTTCTAGTTATTCACTTCCAAGCATGGAGTGGGCATGCAACTATTCTTTGCCATCTTTATTTTAGTTCCTGATTGGCAGGAATCTAATAATCTCTGGAGAGCCCTTCCTGGCATTTGTTTTTAGGTATAGTACTTAAGTGTCCAGATTACGATCTGCCAGGACACTGTTTTGAAGCAGAAGGTGGATGCCAGAGGTAGGTGCAATGGAGAGACATCATCTAGCTACCTCCACCACCCAATGAAGTACTTTCAATCCCATCTTCTGCTGCAAGTAGAAAACTTTATGCAGAGTAATTTATCTATTCATATTGGGTTAATGAAGGGCCTCTGTATGACTTTCTAATATCAAGAGTATAGAAAAGGCCAAACAAAGGGTATTCACTCAATATTTACCTCAAGTCACGATGGGAATTCTTGTTCGTACATCCCAATATATTTTCCATAAAC
Source organism: Aselliscus stoliczkanus (assembly GCA_033961575.1). Taxonomy (NCBI): domain Eukaryota; kingdom Metazoa; phylum Chordata; class Mammalia; order Chiroptera; family Hipposideridae; genus Aselliscus; species Aselliscus stoliczkanus. Next base: position 52,290,126 of record CM066737.1, on the reverse strand, counting down.
ATTCCACCTATTGATTGTTGTCTTATCACAGGACTCATACTCAGCATGCTGAACCTTTGTCCCAGGTTATGGTATGCAGGTGAGCACTTGAGCTTCAGAACGAAACTCTTCTCTTGCTGTGCTGCTTCCTGCTTTGGAGAAGAAGGGCCAAGTGGGCCAGAAGTTTCAGCAGTTTCTTGTGTAGCTGGTAATTAATGTGGTATGTGAGGAGGGCAGAAAGAACATACTTTTTCTTTTTTCTAAGAAAGGGCCTATTTCCCTGAGGCCTGTTGTTCAACAAATGAAGAACAAAGAACGGCAGGAAGACAGAGCTTTTCCCCTTGGTAACCTGCAATAAAGTACTTTTAAAAGCAACAGATCATAATTCTGATTAGGACTGGAGAGGTAAGCACACATTGAGCATGCCAAGTATACAGAATGTATAAATGAGGAAAGTTCTGTGGGAGGCCAGCAGCTTGGAATTACAGAGAAAGAGGAGGGGCTTTGGAGTTAGAATTTGTTGAGTGGCTCTACCACTTATTAGCTGTGAGACTCTGGAAGGTTACTTAACCTCTCTCATAGCCTCAGTTCTCTCACTTACAAAATGGGGGATTATAATAATACCTTCCTCATAGGATAGTGGAAAAGATTAAATCAGATAAGGATAGCTTTCTAGAAAGCTTCTTAAAACAGATCAGTGCCCAGCAAATAGTAACATTCAATGATAGCTAGTATTATTATTTGATCAGGTCACTACACTGCTTAGACACTCAATTCAAAATCCATATTATCTTTTCTTAAGGGATGATTCCTGGACAATCAGCATCAGAATGACCTGGGGGAGCTTGTTAAAATTCAGTTTCCTAGGAGACATTCTGGTTTTAAAGAATCAGAATTGGTCTTGGGTTTTGTTATAAGCCATTTTAGCAAAATCACCCTGGGGATTCTGTTTCACATTTAAGTTTAAGAACCACTGATCTACACAATATGACCAATTATATCTGACTTGTTTGTCTCACAAAAATTACAGTTAATTCATATGAGGAAAATAGTGTGCAAGTACTTTAGGCAAATAACATTATAAACTTTCTGTGTGATATTAACTAACATCATTTAGATGACAAGAAAGGAAATAGAGTGGATGTCAGGATTCTATGTTCAGGGGAATCATGAGACATACAGAACTTTCTCTGCCTTCATTTCTTTCCTTTTTATCTATAAGTGCCATACGAATGTTTTGATTGGATTCCATAAAGGTGCCAACATTGTTTTTAACTAATATATATATATATATATATATATATATATATATGGCACTAGAATATATATATATATTTGTGGTGTGTGTGTACTATAAGCCAGGCACTGGTGACATGTAGTAGTCAATAAGAAAGACAAAGTTCCTGCCTTCACTAAGCTTACATTCTAGTTTGAGGAGACAGTAAACAATTTAAGAAGTTGTGAATAGTAGATCATTCATTCATTAGTTAGTTAATTCACCCACCCACTCTTTTCTTCAATAAACATGCAGATTATACCTACAGGAAGATAAAAATCCACGTAATTATAAGTCAGTAAGTGCTGCAAAGAAATGTATAAGACTGCAAAGAAATGCATAGTGCTAAAGGATTATGTATCTGAGGGAAGATACTACCAAAGGAGGTCTAATACAGGGGTGATTTTATAGAACATGATATTTGAAATGTCAACTGGAGACTGTGTACACCAGGTGAAGAGGGTGGGGGTAGTAGTGGGAGAAGAAACATTTGATGATAGGTATTTCAGGAAGATACAGCATGTTGAAAGCCCAGAAGTTGAAGAGAACATGGTACATTTGAGGATATAAGAATGGCTGCGGAGGATAGTGCTACAGACTGAATATTTGTGTCCCTTCCAAATTAATATGCTGAAACCTACTCTTCCAATATGATGGTATTTGGAGGTGGGGCCTTGGAGGTAATCAGCTCATCATGGTGAAACCCTCATGAATGGGAATGGTTCCCTTATGAAAGAGATGTAAGAGAGCAACCTCGCCCCTTCTACCAGGTGAGGATACAGCAAGAAACTGGCCAGGAAGTAGGCTCTCACCAGTCACCAAATCTGATGGTGCCTTGATCTTGGATTTCCCAGCTTCACTAACTGTGAGTAATGAATTTCTGTTGCTTATAAGCCACCCAGTCTATGGTATTTTTGTTATAACAGCCTGAACAGACTAAGACCAATGTGTGGGAAGGAGGATGGCACTAGAATGTGGAGAGGAAGATCACAATGGCTCATAGTGTTATGATGAAGAGTTTGGACTTTATTATGAAGGTTGTGGGAAACTATTGAAGGGGTTTTTAATGAGGGAAGCAACAAAACACATATGTCACACATAATAGAGAACAGAATGGCATAAATAATAAGGACACTAAGGCATTGCTCAGAACTGTATATACTATAGAAGTAAAGGTGAGCCGCTATGGCTGGAGAGGGCATTGCTGAAGGCAGACATAAGCTGGACCTAATGAATAAGAGAAACTTAGAATTGATGAGGTGGTTCATTTTGGATGGAGGAAAACACCTGAATGGAGTGGAAAGCTTAAAATGAACATGGCCATAAGGAAGATGGAGCATGAGGGACCCACCCTTCTCTTTCTTAGGTGAAAATATCTGTTTTGTTGCTGTATTTTAATATTGAAAGACAGTAATGATAGAAGTCTGGAAAATCACTTTGTGAGAGGTGTGAGTGGATGAAAGAGGAAAAACCAGAGTCACAAATCAAAGGCAATCTGAGGAAAAGGGATAGAGGAAGAATGAAGTTAATAATGGCTTAAATATTCTGTTTTACAAATGGACAAAAAGCTAGGTTTTCCTCAGTCCAGGAACAGGAAGATGTTGAGAACTTCCTTTCCACACAGTACAGATTTTGAAATGGGAAGAGATAATAAAAATAGTCTGAGAGCTCCATGAAGACAGACCCTATATTTATGCTGTTCATCAATGTGGCTTTAGCATTTTGCATGCTGCCTGGCAAATGGTAGGAACTTAGTAAATATGGTGCTTCTAAGACCAAACCCAGTGTAAATTAAGTGTAAATATTGTGTCTAGGCTGGCCGGCCGAGTGGCGCGGTGGTTAAGTGCTGGCTTAGGAAGCCAGTGGCCCCGGTTCGGTCCCACATATGAGGGCCAGTGACACTGCCCTCAAAACAAAACAAAACAAAATAAAACAAAACAAAATATTGTGTCTAGGGTACCTGAAAGTATGAAGGGCCTAGGTTTCCTATCAGCACAGTTGCAGGGGTGTGATGGTTAGCGGGTAGGATTTGTTGTCATCATTTTGACTCAACCTCTGCATTAGTTTCCTATTACTGCTGTAACAAATTACCACACACTTAGTAGCTTAACACCACAAATTTATGATCTTACTCTTCTGTAGGTGACAAATCTGAAATGAGTCTCACTGGGCTAAAATCAAAATGTTGGCAGAATAGCATTCCTTTCTGGAAGCTCCAGAGGATAGTCCATGCCTGCGCTTTTCTAGCTTCATGAGGCTGCCCACATTCCTTGGTTCATTGCCCTTTCCCCCATCTTCAAAACCAGCAACATTAGCCAAGTCTTTCTCCCCTCACATCACTCTAGCACCCTCTCTTCAGCCTCCCTCTTCCACTTGTTAAGGCCTTTGTGATTGCAGTGGGCCAACCTGGATAATTTAGAATACTCTTCGTATCTCAAGGTCAACGGATTGCAACCTTACTTCCATCTGCAACCTTAATTCCTCCCTGCCATATCACATGGCATGTTCACATGTTCTAGGGATTAGGACATGGACCTCTTTGGGGGTGTGGGGAGGAACTGTTTTGCCTATAAGCTTCTATCCATAAAACTGGTAAGCACTTTCTACTGGAGAGTGCTCCCTTCTTGCAAGCCCACATCATATAAAGTACTTAACACAGTATATTCATCACACAGTAGAAACTCTCTTGTATAACACTATCAGAACTAGCAATTGATTGGTTAAAGTGAAGAATCATATAAAATAATGTATATAGTCCTCAAGCATTTTATTCCAACCTAAAACATGCAAATGTACATTCATTCACCAATGTGGTGATGTGATATAAGGCCAAGGCCCTTGTTTCTGAGTGTGGGGCCTCTAACTAGAATTTCAGACTCTTTCTTCCATAAGTTACATCCCTAATGCATCCTATTTGAATTCCAGTTTCAGGTTTTCTCTCTTTTTTTTTCTGCGACAGGGCAGTTTTTGAAAGCAATTTTTCCCAAAGCATTGAATTTAGTTTTCATGGAAACAGGAGCTTCAATTTTATACTAATATTTAATAAATTTACATTGTTAATTATACTGGCAACTGGAATAAATGGGTCTGGCAACAAAACAACTAATTCTTGGTAAGCGTCAACTCAACACATTGGAGCAGAAGTGTAAGAGTTGACCAGAGGATAAATCACTGCACATGAGTTTTCCTTGTGCACTGAGCATTGTCAATATATACTGAGGGTGCCAAAAAAGTATACATATTTTAAGAAAGGAAAAAACTGTGTTAAAATTGTAATACTCAGGCCGGCCAAGTGGTTCATTGGTTAAGAGCTGGCTTAGGACGCCAGCGGACCTGGTTCAGATCCCACATATGAGGGCCAGTGACACTGCCCTCTACAGCTAACAACAGCTCCACCTGGAGCTGGACTGTGCGAGCCCCGGCGATGGTGTAGGCTGCAGCCCCTGATGCAGTGGGCTGCCATAGGCTACAGTGAGTGGCTGGCAGCCAGTGTGAGCTGGCAAAGCCACGGTGAGTGGCCATCCAGAGGCCGGCGACCGATCTGCCTCATCAAGAGCGCAATGAAGATACCAACCATGGGCCAGTGAAGCAACGTGCTCCGCAACTAGACTGAAGAACAACAACAAATAAAAGACAGCAACTTGTCTGTTCCTCTTCCCCGATTCCCCAGCGCTGTTCCCTCCGTCATTTTGCCAATAAAATCTTTAAAAAAAAATTGTAATACTCAATATATACCAGTAACAAAAGATGAATACAAGTCATGTGTATACATTGTTTTGATATCCCCAGTATTTCAGTAGGAAGAAAAAGCATCAACTTAATCAACCAAGTCAATTAAGTAGAAAGGTCAGTGAGCGGAACTTTTTTTTTTTTTTTTTTTGAGGACAGTGTCACTGGCCCTCATATGTGGGACCGAACTGGGGCTGCTGGCTTCCGAAGCCAGCGCTTAACCACCGCGCCACTCAGCCGGCCTGGAACTTTTATTATATTTAAAACAGTTCACTAGAAAAGGAACAATGGATAGATACCATGTATCTCAATCGACTCTTGTACTCAATCAGCTAATATTAACCATGTTTAATTTTTATTTAGTGCTTATCATGTGACCAGCATTGTGCCAAGTGCTTTCTTTTTCTTTTTTAAAAAGATTTTAATTAAAATACAGTTAACATGCAATATTATATTAGTTTCAGGTGTGCATCATACTTATTCAACAGCAACTATCTGGCACTATACATAGTTATTACCATTTTATTGATTATATTCCCCATGCTAAATAAGTGTTCAACATGATAAGTCCAACAACCACCTGACACTGTACCAAGATTTCACAATATTATTGACTATATTTCCTTTGCTATACCTTATTACATCCCCATGACTACTCTGTAATAATAAATTTATACTTCTTTTTATTTTTTTATGATTTTTTTATTGGGGAATAAGGGAAGGAGAACAGTGTTGGGGAATTGGGGAAGGAGAACTGACAAGTTGCTGTCCTTTTGTTCTTCAGTCTAGTTGTGGAGGACGTTGTTTCACTGGCCCATGTTGGTATCATTGCACTCTTCCTGGCTGAGGCAGTCACTCGTGGGCCATTGGAGGGCTGGTCACGGTGGCTCACGTCAGCTCACACCTGCTGCTGGCTGCTCATGCTGGCTGCCAGCCCCTCACAGTAGCTCACGGCAGCCCACTGAAGCAGGGGCTGCAGCCCAGCTCTAGGTTGAGCTGTTGTTCACCATCTTAGCTGTGGAGGGCACAGTGTCACTGGCCCTCATATGTTGGATCCAAACCGGGGTCCTGCTGCTCAGAGCTGGCATTCCAAGCCAACTCCTAACGAACGTGCCACTCGGCTGACTCCAAATTTGTACTTCTTAATCCTTTCCCCTTTGTCACCTACCCTCAATCCCCCTCACATCTGGCAGCCATCAAAATGTTCTCTGTATCTGTGAGTTTGTTTCTGTTTCATTTGTTTATTTTGTTCTTTAGGTTCCACTTATAAGTGAAATCATATGACACTTCTCTTTCCCTGTCTGACTTATTATACTCAGCCCAATACCCTCTAGGTCAATCCATGTTGTTACAGATGACAAGATGTCATTCTTTTTCATGGCTGAGTAATATTCCACTTTATATATGTACCACCTCTTCTTTATGCATTCCTCCATTCAGGGACACCCAGGTTGCCTTCATATCTTAGCTATTGTAAATAATGCTGAAGGGAGTCACTTGTAGGTAGCATATGTAAGGGCCTTGTTTTTTTATCCATTCAGCCCCCACTCCATCTTTGGATTGTAACATTTAATCCATTTACATTGAAAACAATTGTTGATAGTTATGTACTTATTTCCATTTTATTATTTATATTTTTTATTTTTTTGTCTTCAAGATTCTTTTTTGTCTTGTGATACTGGTTTAATGGTGAGAAACCCCGTTAGCTTTTTCTTGTCAGGGAAGCTCTTTATCTGTCCTTTGATTCTAAATAATAGCTTTGTTGGGTAGAATCCTCTTAGTTGTAGGTCCTTGCTTTTCATCACTTTGAATCTTTCCTGCTAATCCCTTCTGGCCTGCAAAGTTTATGTTGAGAAATCAGCTGACAGTCTCATCGGAGCTCCCTTGTATGTAATTAACTGCTTTATTCTTGCTGCTTTTAATATTCTCTCTTAGTCTTTAACCTTTGGCATTTTAATTATGATGTGTCTTGGTCTTGGCCTCTTTGAGTTCATCTTGTTTGGGACTCTGTGCTTCCTGGGCTTGCATATCAATTCCCTTTACCAGGTTATGGAAGTTTTCCATCATTATTTCTTTAAATAAGTTTTCAATTCCTTGTTCTCTCTCATCTCCTTCTGGTACCCCTATAAGGTGAATATTGTTACACTTGATGTTGTCCCAGAGGCTGCTTAAACTATCCTCATATTTTTGGATTCTTTTTTCTTTTTGCTGTTCTGACTGGGTGTTTTGTGCTCTCTTTTCTTTCAAATAGCTGATTAGATCCTCTGCTGCATCTAATCTACTGTTGATTCCCTGTAATGTATTCTTCATTTCTGTTATTGTATTATTTATTTCTAACTGTTTCTTTTTTATGTTTTCTTTCTTCATTTTTATGCTTCCCATCTCTTTGTTGAAGTTCTCCCTGAGATCATTGAGTATCCTTATAACCAGTGTTTGGAACTCTGCATCTGGTAGAATGCTTGTCTCCATTTTATTTAGTTCCTTTTCTGGAGATTTGTTCTGTTCTTTTATTTGGGACATGTTTCTTTGTGTCCTGATTTTGTCTGCCTCCATGTGTTTGTTTGTATGTATTAGGTATTAGGTATGGTTGTTATGTCTCCTGGTCATGGTAGAGTGGCCTTATGTAGTAGGTGTGCTGTGGAGTTCAGTGGCACAGTCTTCCTGGTCACCTGAGCTGTGCACTCCAGGTGTGTCCCTTGTGTGGGTTGTGTGTGCCCTTCTCTTGTAGTTGAGCTTTGGTTGCTATCTGCACATCAATAGGAGGGATTGGCCCTCGGGCTGATGGTTGTAAGGACTGGCCATGAGCACAGTGGAGGAGTTGTGGTGCAGGGGCTGACCCTGCAGAGCAGGATCTGCTTCAGCATGACTCTGGTACCTGCCCAATCAGACCCTTGGGTGTGTCATCCTTGGAGACAACTGGTGATGCTCCAGCCATTTTGAAGCTAGCCACTGGGCATGCCAGCCCCAGGGCCACCTGGAAGGGGACATGCTGCAGGTCAAGTTCAGTCACAGCCTGTGCCCTACCCGGGACCACCTGGCAGGAGCCACAAAATATTCCACAGATGGCCTACATCCATGCCATGCTTGGAAGTGGCTTCAGAGGCCAAGCCACAAACCACATATGGCTGCCACTAGTGCGAGGCTTAGAACTGCTCAGCCAGAGGTATGGGACATGCTCAAATGAGATGTTGCATGTCTGGGTTCCACGAACTTTTGAAAGACCCTAGGAAAGTTTGCAGCATGAGCCAAGGGAGGTGGTATTTTAATGAAAGAGCCACTAGAAGCAACTTGGGTGTGCCTGAAAGTGGGCAGGGCGGGGTCTTGAATCACCAGGGCATGGAGAATGAAGGGTGTTAGCCAGTTTTATGGAGACTCAGATATGGTGGCTCAACAAAGAAACAATGGCCTCTGCCTGTTCCTCCGTCCAAGAGAAAGCTGCCCCTCCAACCCCCGTCTTGAAGCCAGACAGCTCAGTTCCCCAACATATGTCCAAGCTGTCTCTCCAGCTACTGCCCCATTGCTGGAACTTAGAGCCAGTGATTCCATGTGTGAGTAAGTCCATGCGTGTTCCTTTAAGAGGAGCACCTGAGAGTCCAGCCACCCACTGTATCACTTAGTCACAATCTCCACTGGTTTTCACAACCAGAAATTATGGGGACTTCTCTCCTCGGCACTGGACCCCTGGGCTGGGAAGGAGCTGGGACCCCTTACTCCTCTGGGGGGGGGGGCAGTCCACAGCCAAGATATCCCTCCAGATTTTTAACAGTCACACGCAGTTGTGGGACCAGCACGTTCCGTGTCTCTGCCCTTCCTACCATTCTTGAGGTGGCTTTTTCTCCATGCCCTTAGTTGTAGGGTTTTGGTTCAGCAAGATTGTGGGCAATTATCAATGATGGTTGTTTTGCAGTTTAGTTGTACTTTTTTAAAAGATTTTATTGGTGAATTGGGGTGGGGAACAACATTGGGGAACCAGGGAAGGGGAACAGACAAGTTGCTGTCTTTTTGTTCTTCAATCTAGTTGTGGAGGACGTTGCTTCACTGGCCCATATTGGTATCATCATTGTGCTCTTCCCAGATGAGACAGATCGGTTGCCGGCCTCTGGATGGTCGCTCACCACAGCTATTGGCAGTGCACGTTGGCTGCCGGCCGCTCACGCTAGCTGTCAGCCACTCACTGTAGCCTATGGCAGCCCACTGCAGCAGGGGCTGCAGCCTACACCATCTCCAGGGCTCGCACAGCCCAGCTCCAGGTGGAGCTGTGGTTAGCTGTAGAGGGCAGTGTCACTGGCCCTCATATGTGGGATCCGAACCGAGGCCGCTGATATCCCAAAACCAGCTCTTAACCACGGTGCCACTTGGCCGGCCCTCCGAGTGTATTTTTGATGTCGTTGTGAGAGAAGGTAAATACGGTGTTTACCTTAGTGTGTCATGTTGAATGGACTCAAGCTCTTTATTAAACATTATTTTTTTAATCCTCACAACAACCATATGAGGTAGGATGAATCATGCCCATTTTATAGATGAGATATCTAAAATTTAGAGTTAAGAAATTTGCCAGATGTCACACATCGAGAAACTTTAAAGCCCAGGCAGCCTAGCTCTAGAATCTATATTTACTACTATTATACTATGTTGCCAACTATCAGGTGCTCTAGTCAGGAAATACAGCATGTGGTGCGACACTGCCAACTGCCTCTTTGCTTCCTCTCCATAGTCCAATGGTGGGTTGTTCCAAAGCAGGAGGCAAAACACCTATGGCGGTGGCCCAAGCTGGACTTCTTTGATCCCTTATCCCCTCTGACATGGTAGTTGTACACCTCTCTCTCCCTAGTGAGGATCCAGAAGATAAAAACAAAAGTAGACACTGTTTGAATTTATTGAGGTTCTTTATCAACAGCAGCTATGTTCTTCAGCAACAACTTTTTTGTTCTTCAAGCCTTTCCTTATTTACTCTGTCTCTGGATTTAGCTATCATCTCTGAAGGCTCAAGGACAACCATCATTCTCTGTTGGCTCTACCACTATAGAGGCCACTTGTTTACTTTCTGCCTCCAGAAATCATTGCAAGTAATCTGTGCTCCAGTCTTCCATGGAAGTATAGACAAAGAGATCAGAACTCAGTCTCCTTGCTATGGCTAAGCCACATTAGGCCTTAGAAATCAAAAGAGGTAAGGCAGATACTCACTGCGTGGTACAGCCAGACAGTCATATCAACCAGCTGATGGATGTTATGCTTCAAGGAAGAAAACAAAAACAAAATCCAACCAACCAAACAAACAAAACCCCCAAAATACCCGAAAAAATAATTGTGCTTAGGAGAAGGAATGGGGCTTTCATAGACTGGGGTCATTAGACCTCTGCCTAGAAGGTTCACATGAGGTAAACACACTAGCAGTGCATGTTGGCCAGAAAACCAGAGGAGGATAATTTAAGGTTAGATGGCATCTTATACCTTTAAGATACTAGATTTAGGAGTGTAAGTGCATCGAAAGTCAGGAGCCTGGGGTTGCTATGGAGATTCATACCTGAAAAAATCTTGTAGGCTATATAAGAGATACCAGAAATCTCTTCAGGCTATGTTCGAACAGTTTGGACTAAAGTTTTACCCAGACCAGACTGGGAAGGATGAAGCAGATTCATGATTTGAGGGCCATGCAAAAAGCAAAGGCAGAGAGAGAAGGGCTAAGAGAAAAACTAGCTTGGACCTATTAACATCTAAAAGAAGTGTCTGAATACAGGCAGCTGGCAGTGTGGCACCATATGCTGTAACTCCTGACTTGTGCATCTGATAGTTGGCAACATAGTAGAATAGTAATAAATATGGGCTGTAGAGCTAGACTGCCTGGGCTTGAATGATTTTTAGCGTTGACATTTGGCAAGTTTCTTAACTCTAAGTTTTAGTTATCTCATCCATAAAATGGGTATAATGCATCCTACCTCATAAGTGAAAATTAAATAAAATAATGTTTAGTTAAGTGCTTGGCACAATGCTGGGCACACAATAAGCACTAAATAAAGATTAACATTGGAGTCAGCAATAAGAATGTTGATAGATTTTAGGTGATTATAATACTCCCATTCTTCAAAATGGGAATATGTTGGAGATTAAGGTTACTCTGGTCCAACTACCATATGATCTTTGGATTTTTTAAAAAATATCTCTTTATTAAAAATGGAGAGATTGGGGTGGCCAGGTGGCTCAGTTGGTTAGAGCACATGCTCTGAATAACAAGGCTGCCAGTTCGATTCCCACATTTGCCAGTGAGCTGCACCCTCCACAAGTAGATTGAATACAATGACTTGAGCTGAGCTGCCAGTGAGCTGCTGGATGCCTCAGTTGGTTAGAGTGCGTGCTCTTAACAACCAGGTTGCCAGTTCGATTCCCACATGGGATGGTGAGTTGTGCCCCCCACAAATAGGTTGAAAACAATGATTGGACTTGGAGCTAACCTGTACCCTCCACAACTAGATTGAAGGACAAAGACTTGACTTGGAGCTGAAGGGTCCTGGAAAAAACACACTGCTACCCAATGAAATTTTTTTTAAAAAAATGGAGAGATTGCTATGTCTCTTTCAGGTACAGGAAAATTGACATTTGTGTGTTTCAGTGGGAGAACTTCATCCATCTTCCACCCCGAAATAGGTCCAAATAGTGGAGTAGATGGTGATGACTATTGTGATAACATGGATCAAATCCAAATGGGATAAGAGAGAGAAAAAAAAAAGCACGAGGCCATGAAGATTCATCCTTGAAGAGAAAAGAGTCATGGACCTTATAGGACATATGTTATGGAATCATGGACTTCGGTGTGGCAAAAAGGAGAGAGAATTAGAAGACATGAGAGTTGGGTTTGCATTCCAGCACTGCCTGAATTTTCTGTGTGATCTTGGGCAAATCATTTCCATTCTCTGGGTCTCAGGTTTCTCATCTGTAAAATGAGAATGGTCATATCTGCCCCATATACCCGTGGAAGATTGCATTATTGATCCAGTTCTTTGTCCCTCCTCTATCTGTGCCACTTGACTGTTTTGTTTTCTTTCCCCACCAAAGAGGTGAAGTATATCTCTCATTCATTGACTCTGGGTTTGATAATGTAATTGGCAAATTGGATGATATGGAAATAACAGTGAGTTACTTACAAGCCCAGGACTTAAAAGACATTGTTTCAGCTTACTCTTGCATCTCTGCTTTAACTGTGAAAATAACATGCCCAAGCTAGTCCATGGTTCTAGGAGGAGGAGGAGGAACATGTGAGGCATAGCCATTCTTAGCCTAGACTAGGCAACCCCCAGCTTACCACAGACTCATGACTGAGCCCAACTTAGACTGCCCAATGCCCAGCATACCTACAGACTGGCAAGAAATAATAAATGTTGTTTTTAAGCCACTGAGTTTTAGGGTGGTTTGTTACATAGTGACAGCTAATTGATATGACAACTTGTAGAGGTGATATAAGTCTCAAATGTGATAATATGAGAGTACTTCTTAAAATTTCTAAAGTTTATACAAATGCAAAGGATTGTTCTACGTGTTGCTAAGTATCTTGAACGGCTGGACTGCAAGAGTAAAGTGGAATTTGGTCATGTTCTGTTACTGTAGGTTTTCATTAAAAGGGTCCCCTCTGCCACAAGAAAACTGGGGAGGGGGCTGGCGCTAAGTCCCAAAGTTCCACTCCAGTGTCCTCATCCTGAGGCCGTGGTTGCCCAGCAGTTCTTGTTCAGGCACTTGAAGAAGGACAAGAAAACTTAACATGAAAGGAAATAGAAAAATGAAGACTTAAATGAGAAGCCTTGCAGATTTCTTCAGATAGCAGAACAAGATGCCAACAGCTCTTCACTCTGCCTCTTCAGATACTTGTTCTATTCACTGAATCAGTCATACAATTCATCAGTGTTGGTGGAGTCTTGTGGGCTGTGGCCAGCAAGTTTGCTGGGCAATAATTCTGTCAGCTCTCTATTCCAAGCAACTGTCTCTGAAAGTTCCAAAAGCTAAACACAGGAAAACCACACCAGCCACAGACCTCATTAACCAATAAACCCTTGATGGAAAGCAGGATCTCACATGGTTGTTTCTGGTACAAAACTCCCCCAAGGGAGGGGGACAGTTGTACTTAAAAAAAAACCCATTGGGCTCACTAAAGACGCTCTTATCCTTTACAATTTACTTCAGAGTTTGTGTCAGGCCAATATTTCTACCAATAAAATAAATATCAGAAGGGATATTTAGAAGACTTTGGCAAGAAAAGTATAAGTAAATATAAGAGCACTAGGCAGGGGTATTTTGAGAAGTAATATTAACTGGGCTCGGTAGAATAGAGAGTAAATTATTTACACTCCTAAGGATTTAGGGCAGACTTGGCCATTTAAGGGAGGGAGGAACGACCATCTGCTGCTCTAGCTACAAGTGACCAGCTTACATGTCACGTGCCAAGCCTTGAAGCACAGCCAAAAATATGAATCACAACCAGATACAGCCCCAGAAAGTTCTACCTTGGGGGTGTATAAAGGGGAAAAATGTGTAGTCTCTTCATTGACTGCTGGCATTGCTAATTCTCACTTCACGCAATTGTCCAAAAGGAGTTCTCCCCTTTATAGAGAGTGAGAAGTAAGTAAAATATTTTAAACTAGTTTATTTGTACCATGTTTGGCTTGTGAAAATGATCCCTCATCCATTCACCCTGGGCAAGGGAGTGTCTACAGTGGATGAGTTCTCTTATTATTCAGCTGCCTTCAGTGATACCCAAGAACACCTGAAATCTAATAAACCAGTTTACTCATCCTCTAACCACAGTGCCAAAATAGATAGCTTTTGATCAAATTCCTTACCACTATCCTACCGAGCCCAAAGCTTGCAACCCTTTCCATCCTTTACTCCCACATCCAGTATGTCCTTCAAATTTGCTTTTTCTTCAGGAAGATCTTTTGATTTGACCTGCTCCTCTCCCTTTCCACTGCTCTGACTAATAACAGGCTCCATTCTCTCACGCTTTGCTCACTGCAACAGCCTTTAAGCTTCCTGGATTCTAGTTTCTATACATTTTCTTCATGTTGCACTCAGGTCATCTTCCTCACCTACCATTTTGAAAAATCAGTTCATCCACCTTCTTTTCAAGGAATGAGAATACCTCTGTGTGGCAGGCCCATTACTCTAACTTCACTAACTGAGTCAACCATCAATTTCACGCTGGTGCCTGGAACACTAATTCTCACCTTTGAAATAACTCAAGCCATTCTCTGTGCCTGGAATGCTCCTTGAGACTTCCATAACACTGCTACCACTCCATGGATGCAGAGCCAGCCTTAAGTTTCTATCTCCCCATGAAAATTATTCTAATAATACTAATGAGATGAGCAGAAATCTAATTCAAAACAAACAAGCTAACCAAATCACAACAAAAACAAGATGAGCAGGAAGACTACTAGTCTTCTTACTTCTTTCTTCAACAATGTGTTTTTCACACATCCCTCCTTTTCTATTTCAGTGACCACTGTAATTCAAGATGGCACTCTCCAGCTACTTCTTTTTTTTTTGAGGGCAGTGTCACTGGCCCTCATATGTGGGACCGAACCGGGGCCGCTGGCTTCAAGGCCAGCACTTAACCACCACGCCACTCGGCCGATCCTCTCATTCTGGGGAGATTTTAAAGCACCCATGTTATACCCTAGATCATTAAATCAAAATATCTGAAGGTGATGAATCTCAGGTATCAGTATTTTAAAAAATTGTTCTGTGTGATTCCAAGGTTGAGAACCACCAACCCAGATAATTACTATGATCTCCTGCCAGTTTTTCCCCAACTCTTGCTTCTCTCAACTCAACTGTATTTTACTTCTGTTTAAATCCTCATCTCCAAGTGTTTCATTCTTTTACTGAGGACCTCTCAATGGTATCTCTATCACTATCTCTATCTCTAATCTCTATATCTATCTATACCTATAGATATAGATCTATATCTATACTTATTTATACCTTTATATCTATATACCTGCACATACATTAACATATACATATGCTATAATAGATGAAAAACATAGGTTAGAAAAGAATATGATACGTTTAAATATAAATTTTACATGTGTATTAGTTTTCTATTGCTACATTACAAATTTCCATAAATTTAGCAGCTTAAAACAACACAAATTTATTAAGTCACAGCTTCCATCATCCAGGAGTTCAAACATGATTTAACTGCTGCTAAGGGCCTCCCTCTCACTGTTTTTAGATGTAGGTTTTATTATCAATCAGGCATGGTGGCAGCCATTGAAAAGATACTTTGTTATTACTGGTTCCAAGACGAAGGACACAGCACACAGCATGGGGAAGCACCAGGAGGCATAAATGAGGGGTAAACATGGACAAGAGCCTTTATTACAGTTTCCAAGACAAAGCAGAGTAAGCAGGTTTAGGATTGGCTCATTTGAGTGATTTCAGAAGGGTCCAGGGTATAGGAGCTGTCACTAGTTGTCTGGGCCTGAGATGATTAGGACAGAGGAAAATTGCCTCTTGGAGACAAGACCCAGATAGATGGAGTGGTTCAGATAAGGTGTATGCATTGGTTGGTTTGTACATGGAAGGAACCCTCTTGGGCAAGTTATTTGCTCTAAAACTGGCTAGCCTTCAAAGGGGCAGTCTTTCCTAGACAGCAAGCCCCAGGTGCCAAAGCATCAATAATACATATAAATGGGCACTAGGCATATAAAAAAATGCTCAACATCATTAATTATCAGAGTAATGCAAATAAAAATCACAATGAGGGCCGGCTGAGTGGCGCGGGGGTTAAGCGCTGGCTTGGGAAGCCAGCGGCCCTGGTTCGGGTCCCACATATGAGGGCCAGTGACACCGACCTCAAAAAAAAAATCAAAATGAGGTATCACTTCACACCAGTTAGAATGGCTGTCATCAACAAGACAAGGAATAACAAGTGTTGGAGAGGTTGTGGAGAAAAAGGAACCTTCATACACTGTTGGTGGGAATGTAAATTTGTGCATCCGCTATGGAAGGCAGTGTGGGGGCGTCTCCTCAAAAAATTAAGAATAGATTTACCATATGACCCAGCCATATCCACCCCCAAAAATCTGAAAACATTTATCCATAAAGATATATATGCTCCGATGTTCATTGCAGCTTTATTTATGGTGGCCAACACATGGAAACAACCCAAGTGTCCTTCGATAGATGACTGAACAAAGAAAAGTGGTATATATACACAATTGAATACTACTCTGCCATAAGAAAAGATGAAATAATGCCATTTGCAACATGGATGGATCTTAAGACTATTATGCTAAGTGAAATAAGTCACACAGAATAAGTCGAGAACCATATGATTTCACTGATATGTGGAAACCGAAAACAACAAAGGAACAAGACAAACAAATGAAGAAACAAAAACTCATAGACACAGACAATAGTTTAGTGGTTACCAGAGGGTTGGGGGGAGAGGGTGGTAGATGAGGGTAAAAGAGATCAAATATATGGTGATGGAAAGAGGACTGACTCTGGGTGGTGAACACAATGTGATAAATAGATGATGTATTGCAGAATTGTACACCTAAAACCTATGTAACTTTACGAACAATTGTCACTCCAATGAACTTTTATATATATACATATATCGATAACAAACAATGAATACAAGTCATGTTTGAGTTCTTAATTACAAGAGGTGCTCAAAGTGGTTACCATCAGTGAAACAAAAGTACAGAAAATATAGTTAATATACTCACCAGGTTGAAATCACAGTATAAGACAGGTCTGTGACCCAAGCTCATCACTGATTGGCAGAATTCAGTTCCTTGTGGTTTTAGGACTGAGGTCCCTGATGTCTTGCTGGCTGCTACTGGTCATTCTCAGCCCCTAGAGGCTTCTCTCAGGTCCTAGCCACATGACACTTTCACAACACAAAGATTCTCCTTCAAAACCAGCTGGAAATCCTTACACAATGATAACTATCTCATCACCTTTGCCATATAACATAACGTAATCAAAGGAGTGACAGAACATCTATTCACAGGTCTGCTAACACTCAAGGGGAGGGGATTATGTATGACATATAGGCAGTGAGCAGGAATCTTAGAATTCTGTCTTCCACAACATGGAATATTTATATGTATATATTTCCATGGGAGAAACATCTGGAAGATATTAACATGAATTATCTCTTTTGAGGGGCTTTCAGGTGGTAAGTTTTTAGATATTAATTGTTATTCTACAAAGCACTTATATTTTTTAGGAGGCAAGTGGAGAAAATGGGAAGGAAAGAAGGAAGGAAAGGGGAAGAAGGAAGAAAGCAAGAACCTTCAGTTGCTTACTGAACTAATAAGTATAAATTCATTTTGTCAAAACAGGTATTCCATAACATAATCCCAACACCATTTAAGAAGTCATCTTCTAATCTCCCCTTCAAATGATCCCATATTCCAGCCAAACTAAGTACCCTGGCCCACATTTTACCCCATGCTTTTCTTTCTGTATGACACACTCATATTACTCCATTGCTTCATTTGTGTCAAAAATCGTATCCATCCCTCAAGGCCAATTGCTGTCTCCTCTGCAAATTAATTCTTTTTTATTTATTTATTTATTTTGAGGGCAGTGTCACTGGCCCTCATATGTAGGACCGAACTGGAGCCGCTGGCTTCCCAAGCCAGCGCTTAACTACTGTGCCACTCGGCCGGCCCTGCAAACTAATTCTTGATCCCACCAGCCATGAGATGATTCCTCTTGCTTTTGAAATTCCTGAACAATACAGCATAGGGGTCAAGCGCCCAAATTCTAAGATCACATTGCCTAGGTTCCACTCTTGGCTCTGAATGACTTTCTAATTAGGAAATCTGGGGTAAATTATTTAACCTTTAATAAGTCAGGACCACTGTTCATATGAGAGAAAGCCATTGAGAGAAGAGGGGCTTTAATCCAAGAGGAAGTAGCACAGTGGGACTGGAATTGAAATAATCTATTAATAAGTCAGAAACCCAAAGGAAAGCACATATGCCTTTAGAAGGAAATAAACTGTGTGTGACAGAGATTGGGATGGGAGTGCAAACAAGTGGATCTTTGAAGTGCATGCCCAAAATGTAACCTTTGCCTTGGAAAATTCCCCAGCTAAAGTCACAGAGACTAAATATGAAACACATGCTCCAAACAACTAGGCAATGCCATCAGTGATGTCTCTCAGGCCATTTCTCCCAAATAGAGGGTTCTTCCTATTTAGGTTTTCTTGTAGTGATTATGAGTATGTTAATTCCAAATGAGGGAATTTCATTTGCATTTTTGTTTTTTTGAGAATTGAATTTATCTAAGAAAAACAACCATCCCTTTTGACAATTTTCTCAGTAAATACTTGCTATGGTTCAACGAGAATGTTTGCCCTGGGGTATCTAAATGTGCCAGTCAGATTATGAGGGGCAAAGCAAAGAACAGTATTTTCCAGACCTTTGATTTAAAAAAGACACAAAAATAAAACCTAGCACCACACTCTCCGTTTAGCTATCTGTCCTGGCACAGTGGGGCACATTAGAATTGCCAAACCTTGCCAGGCTCCCTGAGAAGTGAAGGTTGTGCCTTGACTCCACCAAATAATATGTCAAATTGGTATTCATCTGATAAACCAGGTTACTCATCCTGAACCTGGATTCTGATTTACAAATCCTCATTTTCTTTGCCTATATAATAATTGGCAGCCACATCAATAAAATATAATGCTGTATGTCCCAAAGAAATAGCTATATTATTAATATCTACCCTTTATTTAACACTTACTATATGCCAGACACTTTGCATGTATGATCACAATTAATCTTCACGATTTCATCAGCTAGGTCGTCTTATATCCATGTGAAGAACGAGGATCCATTTGGGGACAGAAAAATGGGAGGCTGAACAATATCACCCATTGACCTTTCTCTTTGGCCTGGAGTAACTCAGAACCTATGCACTTGGCTCAGGATAACCCAAAGCAACTTCCTCCTGCTTCTGAGACAAGTGACTCTTTCAAGGACAGCTGGTCACTCAGATATTTTAGAAGTGTCTGCTGCTAGGCTGATAGGTGGCATGGTCAAATGGACCAGAAAGCTGAGGGTTGCAGTTTATAATTGACTGTGAACCCACAACCAAGTTCCCTTCCCTTTCCGGGACTCTGCTTCTTCATCTGTAACATGATAAGGGTTGAACTAGATTTATGGCTTGCAAATTTTTGAAAGCTATGAAATCTTTGTTACACAGGCAAAATCGATGCCACCAGCTGAAAGGTATGGAGGCAAGAAGGACAGAGAAGCAGCCTTTGAATCATAGTGCTGTATCTTAGGGCTTAACGGTCCATGGTTTGAAACCACAGTTGTACTAGGTGATAATTAAAGGTCCTTTCTAGCCCTATCATTTGATGGTTCATAAGGTGGACAGTTTACTCTTAGAATTTGCAGTGCATTTTTCCCTTTCCTAAGCTGAAAATAGAGCATCCAAAATGGGGACCATGCCATGCCTGTCTTATATTTCTAATTTTGTAGAATATTTTATTTATTTATATATAAATAAAATTTAATAATTTTATAAATTTTATCTTTACTTTTGGGACGACTTTACTCCTCTGGGGACAAAGAGAACTGACTTACAGACTACAGGTATGGCTATCAGATGGAGATAAACAGTTACCAATAACTTATGCTCCAGTACCTAGCTCAGTGCTATACCTGTAACTGGTGTTCAGTAAATACTTGCTATGGTTCAATGAGAATGTTTGCCCTGGGGTATCTGTACCTCAAGACAAACATCCTCTTTTTGTCATAGGCTCTCTAAAATTTTGAGAGGAAAGCAAGTTTCAAAGACTGTCATTCTATCCTCTTCAGTACCTACAGCTGACCATTGTGAGACTCAACATCTGATTACAGGGAATGGGAGGACACAGTGCTTTACTGATGGAGCACTTCAAGAAACCTTTAAAATCTACCGTGACAATGGCATACAAAGTGACAAGAATGTATTAGACGTGGGTTGCTAAGAAAAAAGAGGGCTTGGGAGGAGGGTAGAGCCTCTCTCATAAAGGGTGCTGGGGGAGGAAGATTGTTAGATATTAATTTGCTTTTTAAAAAGAGGTTCCGGTTATTCAAGACAACATCTGAAGAGGAGCTATACTTGAGAAATGTGAGAGAGATGAAGAAGCCCAAAATACAGAAGCAGAAAGAACTGTAATGCGTTCAATAGGGTTAGTGTTCTATTTATTGATTTGCTAACACTACTCTATTGCCCTGCCTGCCTGGTAGAGAGAGGACAGATAGCTTTTGTGCTTTCATTTTATTCCACTGAAAGGAAAGATACAAAGACCTAAAGCTGAATTGTCCTTTTGTATATTATTAGATAAAACTCTCAACAAGATTTTTCTTAAAGACCAAAGAAAAACTAATTTGCCTCATTTGGGGCAATTCACGATTTGGATCCAAACACTTCACAGATCTGGAGCCAACCAGTTCAAATAATGTTATGTTTTCCAAATCAATAAAAAAGTGGGGTCAGAGAGACAGGCACTCAGCTACAAAATGCTTGCAATTTAAGGTGTTAATGTCATTGACAGTTCGTGTTCACCCAATCTTTTGAAAGTCATGATCAATGAGGGGTTAGTCAAAATAAGTGGAACAAAGTTCTAGTTTTCAGAGCTCATAGAGCGTCAAGTTTCAAACACATCTCCATGCCTTACGAAGACTTACTTCTGACCTTCACCTGGAAAACAACTTTACCTCTTAATGTCCATTTCTTATTGGGTAAAAACACCCACTCAATCCCGTGAGTTATTTTCCCTTTATATCAACTCTCTACCCCTACCCTCCATTTTGTCCAAACAGCAAGGTCTTACTGAAAACAAAATTGTACCTAACAAATAGCATTTTGTCAAGTCAAAAACCATCTACTCTTTCCCAAGGCCCAGATGGTATATATTCTGGGTCTACTGGATGCCCAAAGAGAAATCAAACTGGGCAGGGTACAGCAGGTCATTGAGTGTGTTTACTGAATCTACTCCATTGTGACCTCTGTAGATAAGTTCACAGTAAGAAAGAATCTTCCCCTGAGGTCAAATATGGAGTTTAAATCAGCACTGTAAGTTCCATCCCAACCTCTTCCACCAAAGCATTTCTCTAGGTTGTTATTTTGCAGTACAAAACCCCTATGAATGTTATACTTCAAAAAAAAATCACTATTATTTAGTATAAAGAATAATGATGATTGTGGTATGAAAAATAGAGCAGCAGTGTGGTTGCAGGAGGAGAGAGCTTATATGGGATAAAAGTGGGCCTGTCCCAGTGCAGTGTCTGAGAAGAAGGTTGTTAAAGCAACCAAAGCCATTAGCAACTGGAAAGCACCCAGGCATGACTGTGCAATTTTTTTTTGGTCTGAGTTGCTCAAGGCAGCACACAGAGCTAGTACAAAATGCTCTGTAAGGACGGACACTCAGTGAGCCAGCCATATGCTTGGTTTGTATGGCACCTTGAAAGAACTGCGACTTTTCAGCAATATTTTTTGTTGCATGACAAAAACAGATCAATTGTGTGTCTACCTACCATCTCTTGAAAAGTATGGCATCCACCTTGGCCTTACGAGAGCAATGATACCCCCAGAAATACTGAAAGGCCATTTACAATGATCAACGAGTTGTAATGACCAAGCTATTTGAGATTTAGGAATAGTTATATGGACAATCAAAAGAAAGTCTGGGTTGAAATTACATAGTCGATAGAAAGGATTGTATTTATCATATGCCAAATTTTTTCTCCATCAGGAAGAAAGCACTGGGGTTCCAGGGCATGCAATATGAATGCCCCTGTGAAAGTTTGTTTCAGCTACAGGTGTCAGTGACTTTATTAGGAAAGAAAGAAAGTGAGTCATTTCAGGACTAGGGCATAAACATACTGAATGACCCTGGTTTCTTGGCCAGGATAAATATAGGCATAAGTTAAACAAAATGTTAAATTCCAACTCTAGCTTGGTGTCACTGATTGGGGAAATGGAGCAACTCTGGCAGTTTGTTTGAGAGAAACTCAGAAGTATATTGAGGTATGGAGGCTGGAAGTCAAACAACCCCAAACCAAATTAATCAGATTTAAAAGTTTTCAGAATCAAAACTACTGAGGTACAGTCTCATTATTTTTAAGCCAGGAGTCATAACGTTATTCAGATTGGATCAGAACCTCTCCTGCATTGACATGGGTTTGCACTTAAAAGTGACGGCTAATTGTCCCCCAATTTCGATTCTCCCATTCTTCACTAAGTGCTAGAACCCTGACATTTTAGCTGAGCACCTAGCCACCCAGAATAAAGACTATAATTCATTTTTGTTTCTTTTTTTTTTTTTGAGGGCAGTGTCACTGGCCCTCATATGTGGGACCCCAACCGGGGCCGCAAGCTTCCCAAACCAGCGCTTAACCACTGCGCCACTCTGCCGGCCCTATAATTCATTTTTTTAAAAAGATTTTATTGGGGGGCCGGCAGAGTGGTTCAGTTGTTTAAGAGCTCGCTCAAGAGTGCAAGCTCTGAGCAACAGGTTGCTGGGTGGATTCCTGGCCCGAACTGAGGAGCTGCTGAGCTGCCAACAGGTGGCAGGATGGCTCAGCTGAAGAAAAAAAAAAGGGCCGGCCACGTGGCATGGTGGTTAGTTGCTGGCTTGGGAAGCCGGCGGCCCTGGTTTGGGTCCCACATATGAGGGCCAGTGACATTGCCCTCAAAAAAAAATAAAGATTTTGTTGGGGAATTGGGGAGGGGAACAGTGTTAGGGAATTGGGGAAGGGAAACATTTTGTTTTTCCAGGACCCATCAGCTCCAAGTCAAGTTTTTGTCCTTCAATCTTAGTTGTGGTGGACGCAAGCTCAGCTCCAAGTCAAGTTGCCGCTTTCAGTCTAGTTTTGGGGGGAGGTGGGGTGTAGTCCACCATCCCATGCAGGAGTCCAACCGACAACTTTGTTGCACACTGAGTCATGTGACCGTCCATAGGCAGCTTACTGCTGCTCAGCTGAAGGTGCCATGTTCAATCCTAGTTGCGGGGGGCGGGGCGCAGCCCACCATCCCATGTGGGAGTCGAACCAGCAACCTTGTTGTTAAGAGCACGCACTCTCACTAGCTTAGCAACAGCTCAGCTCGGGTGCACCTCACTGGCCCACATGGGAATCGAACTGGCAAATCTTGTTCAGAGGTCTCGCTTTAACCAATTGAGCCACTTCGCCGGCCCAAGACTATAATTCTTGATCTCACTTTCAGGTGAGTATGACCCTTAGGCTAAGTTCTGGCCAATGAAATGTAAGGGAAAGTAATGTCATGTGATTTCTAAGTGTCTTTAAATGGAGGGGCATACTCTTTTCCAATTCTGCTGATTGGAATGAAGATATGAAGGCTGCAGCTAGAGCAGCAGTTTTGGATCATAAATTGGAAATTATATTTAGAATGATACAGCAACAAGACATAAGGAGCTTGGGTCCCTGGTTCTGGTTCTCATGGGGCTGTCATACAAGCATTTAACTGCCTACATGGATTTTCTTTTTTTTGAGGGCAATGTCACTGGCCCTCATATGTGGGACCTGAACCAGTGCTGCTGGCTTCCCAAGCCAGCGCTTAACCACCACACCACTCGGCCGGCCCTACGTGGATTTTCATATCATCTCAGACACTCAGAGAGTTTTTCATCTCTAGATGTTCTATTTGGGTCTTTTTAATGTCTTCCATGTCTTTATTGAACAAGTTCAAACTTTCCTCTAGCTTCTTCAATATATGGAAAACAGTTAAAATAACTATTTAAAAGTCTTTGTGTACTGATCCTCTATATCATGTTATTTCTGGGGCAGTTTTGATTGATTGATTTTTCTCTTTATTATGGGTTGTATTCCTTCTTCTTTCAAATGCCTGATAGTTTTTAATTGGATGTCACATGTGAATGTTTTCTTGTTGGATGATGGATATTTTGTATTTCTAAAAATCGTTTTCGACTTTATTCTGGAACACAATTAAGTTACTTGGAACCAGTTTGATCCTTTCGAGGTTTGTTTTTCAACCTCATTAGGTAGGGCTAGAGCAACCATGAGTCTAGGACTACTTTGGTACTAGTATTGAGGCAAGACCCTTTTGAGTACTCTGATGTTCTGTGAATTACGAGATTTTCATTTCTGGTTGTTGGCAACAGGCACTATTCCTAGTCCTGTGTGATCTTTGAGAATTGTTCCTCCTGCTCCTTTTGGGTGGTCATTTCCCTGGCCTCATATACATGTGTTGATCAGTGTCCAGCAGAAGATTCAATGATGGGGCTCTGCAAATTTCCAGAGCTCTCTTTCTGTGCAGCTCGGTCTTCAGTACTCTGTCTTGCAAATTCTCGCTGCCTTGGTTTTCCTGACTTTTGGCACCTTCTCATCCACTTGGCCCTGCTTGGGTTCCAGTTCCCTGCATCACTGCGTGAAAACTCTCTCCAGGCAATAAGCTGGGGTAATCAGAAGGCTCACCTTTTTTCCTGTCTCTCAGAGATCACTGTTCTTTGTTGCCTGGTGTCCAATATCTGAAGACTATTGTTTTCATTTGGTCTGGTTTTTCACTTGTTTCAGGCAGGAGGTTAAATCCAGTCCCTGTTACTCCATCCTGGCCAGAACTAGGGACTTTTCCATCTGAGAGAAATAAATGACTGTATTGTTTAACCCACCGTTATTTTGAGTTTTCTGTCACTTGCAGCCAAGTCTAATCCTAACAAATACAGGGCTGATCCTTGATTAATTTAAAGCAGTTTCTGACTTTAATATAGAGAAGCTAAGATTTTTAGAATAACCAGAGACTTGAATAGTGCCTGAGTAAGGTCAAATACCTGGATGAAAGCTGAAAGCTCTGTCATTTTCCGTAAGAGTGGCGCATAAGCAGCCAATTTAAATCAATTCCAGCTGCTACGAGTTGACAAAATAAAGTATTTTTTTCTTTTGCTTAGTGATATTATTTTGTCCTTCAAGGAGACAGTACAATTGGAGAGAAACTTATTCAGAAAACTTTCCTTGAACACCTATTGTAGCCTAGGCACTAGGCTATGTTCTAGGTATACAAGTATGTGTAGGTTGGAACATAAATCTCCACCAGCAATTCACATTTTAGATAGGAAATTGTTATTTAGATAAGATCGCTTGTCATGTGAATAGCTCATGAATTTGGCTAAGAGGCTTAGTGCTAGCTTTTAAAAAAAATAAATTTCATCTTCTATTTTTTTTATTTTAATTAGGGCAAATCCCTTTTCAATCCATGGTTCTGTAGTGAACCATGTAATTTATACTTCCAGCATAAAGAAGCTTCTCCTGGAACCAGATATTCACACCAACTCAAAGTTTTACCACTATCATTGTAATGGAGAAATAAGTTACACACCACCTTACCCAAATGATTAAGCTTAACATTACCAGTGATGGGGAAAATAACAGCATGTTCCTACTGTTGTGAGGCACTGTGAAGGACATAGCATTGCAGAAAAAAAAAAGGTTTAGTCTTAAAGTATTCATGAGAAATATTCGGACTAATCCAATTGAGACACATTCTGCAAAATGACTGGCCTGGATTCTTCAAAAACGTTGATGTCATTAAAATAATATATTGGGTCTGAGATTCTAGATTAAAGGAAACCAAAGAGACTGACAACTAAATGCAATACATAACGTTTTATAAGATTCTGCATCAAAAAAAAACTTTTAAGGACATTATTGAGACAATTGGGGAAATTTGAACACAAACATTATATCTGTGCATTGTATCAGTGTTATAGTTCCTGAGTGTGATGACTATACTGTAGTTACATAAGAGAGTACTCTTGTTCTTAAGAGATTCATATTCAAGTATTTAGGGGTGAAGAGTCAAAATATCTGCAACTAACTCTCAAATAGTTCATAAAAATAAATGAAGTATTAAGGCGAATATGAAAAAAAATATTAAGAATTGGTAAATCCAGGTGAAGGGTATATGAATGCTCATTGTTCTATTCTTGTAACTTTTCTGAAGGTTTGAAAATGTTCAAAGTAGAAAGCTGGTGGGAAAATGAAAATCTTGGGAAAAGAAAAGAAGTTTCTCTAATCCCTATTATAGGTGTTAGCTTTGACTTTACCGAGAGGTCCATGGGAGGCCAGACCAGGACTTACAAGTAGTAACCAGAAGCTCCTCTGTTCCTCCAGCCCTTCCTTTAAGTTGCCCTACAGTCTGGAATATCAGAACACATTACCTTAAACTCCCTTCTCCCTCCCTTTTTCACATATTAAAACCAAAGTTCTTGAATAATGCCCATACTTTGATTCTCATTGAATTTATACAAACTGGCTAGCATTGGTTTACAGAAGCCTGTCACATTGGTAGTTTGAAATCAGCCCTGATGAAAATATTTACAACATGGATATCTGCATATGCTACAAATCAGGGTCCCTCTCTCTCCTCTCCCAGGGCCAGTGGTTAAACATTTACCAGAACACTACTGACTTTAATTCTTACCCAGTGAGAGATGTCCAGCAGAACTTAGAATTGTTTTATGGCCTTGATAAAGGACCCTGAAGTTCTCTAGGGATTGCTAAACAAGTATCCTATGGAATATTCCCTAGTGGCCTCTATTTAGTCCAACAGGAGGCTTTGATTAAACCGAAGATGTATGTAGGAAGAAGGTAGTCTACAGTAAAAAGAAAAATAAATGTTGGCTATATCCTCATGAAAATGATTTTTCATTGGGTGGCAATTTAATGAAATGGGAAAGGGTGCTGTACCAGGAGAAAAACAGTCCTGTCACTTAGTGACTGTATAAACTCAGCCAAGGCAATTTTCTCATCTGTAAAATGGGGGCTTTATTAGAGTACCTATCTCATAGAGTTGCTATTAGGTGGTGCGGGATTCCCATATCTGTATTTTCAAATTAAGAAGTGTAATCAATCACATATCATCATCAGAGCTAGTGCTTTATGAGTATTTATTAGAAGACAAGCATTGTACTATTTTATTTAGATATATAAACTCACTTAAACTTCACCAAAATTTCATAAATTTGGGATTACTAATACTCCCCTGATCTTAGAACTGTGTCCAACCCAATGTAGTATGCATCCAGTACATGTTTATTTTTACTGTAATCCCTTATATTTGTGAATAATTGAATTTAGTCTGTATAACAACCTGGTAACAATCAAGGTAAGTTTTTACATCCTTATCTAAGCCTTAAATTAAGAGCAAAGAGTAGAATTAGGCCTTTGAACTTCCAGTCCAGTACTCTGCTTCCTGTGTGACTTTGGTCATGACACTAGCTATCTCCCAGTCTCAGTTCTCTTGAGTCTGGGATGACCAACTCATCCCAGTCTATGTAGGAATTTCCCAGTTTTAACACTTAAAGTCCCATGTTTTGGGAAACTCTTTGGCCAACCAGGATAATTGATCACCTTACTTGAGTCTGCCCTCTCCTTCACTGATAGACCCAGGCCTCTTCCCAAGAAAACCTGCCAGGCTCTGCTACCCAGCTGTCCCCTCATTCCTTCAGCTTTCATTAACATCTTATTTACAGATGCTTTCTCATTTTTGTGGGCTCCTCTTCTTCAGCCTGTCCAACATTGCTCCCATAATTTTACCTCTTGGTAATAACCACTGGATATTTTTTAGTGTGTATTCTTTTAGTCTTTTAAAAATGTTGGATTCTGTATGTTATAATTACTATCCTGACAAAGTTGTGAGCATACTGTGTAAGTACTTGTGTCCCATAATTCTTACTTAACATTATATCATAAACATTTTTCCAAATCATTAAACATTTTTAATGAAACATCATGTTAATAAATGTATGATATTTCACTGCAAAGGATATACTGTATTTTTTTACTTAACCATTCTCCTATTGTATGAATTTAGTTTTTTTCTATTTTTCATTTTTTTACTGTTATATATAAGGTTCTGATGAATGCTTTCATTCATAAATATTTCTGTATACTTTGATTATTTCTTTCAATTAAATTTGTAAGAGTGGAATTACTGAGTCAAAGCCTGTGAATATTTTTAAAGCTATTGATACATATTGCCAAAATTCAGAGAGGATTAATTGGGGAGGAAAACTGCCAGTATTAATTTTAGAGGCATATTTGGAAATGGTTTGAACAATATCTGGGTGATTGTGGCCTTTCATTTTATAAATGCCTCTGTAAAGAAAACTTAGATTACTTTGGAAAACATTTTAAAGTTAAAAATCTTAAATGATGTATTACATAATTGTACACTTGAAACCTATGTAACTTTACTAACGGTTATCACCCCAATAAACTGTAATTTTAAAAAACCTTAAAAATCTAAGACGGTGGCAAAATGTTAAAATGTTTAGTCAATGTGTATTGTATTGTTTATTTTATGTGGCATTTTTTCTTGAGATGAAAAAGATGATACAGCAGGGTCCTCTTTTATAATCATTATGGAGGGTGTATCCATGCCCATTATAAAGCACATGCCTTAATTTTATTGTCTAGAATTATTAGTCCTACTGTAATTGTAGTTTTGCTGATATGACAAATTGTTGGTCATATTTTTAGTTTATGTGATACAGGGTCCTTGGTCTGAAATATAGCTGCAATTATAAGGAAGCAATCTTTTTTGGATGTTACTTCCAGGATTGCGTTTAAAGTAAAAAGTGAGCACCACTTATACCACCATTTCTTCCTCCTTCCACTGACCACTAGAGGGGAGAAAACATTCAGAGGTAGCTCACAGCATCTCTCCATTCTCCAAAAAGGACCAAGGTGGTTTCCAACAGAGGCCACCCCTTAACACTTTCACACTCTTCAGCTATTTCCTGCTTAGGTTAGTTCTGTAGCACCCAGACTCTATCCTTGCAAAATGGGGTCACCTATTCGAAGAATTTTTGTCATTTCATTTACCAGGAAGTTATAGAACTCTTTAAAGGACAAAGAACCATCTCTTTCTGCTTGTTGCATTTTCTTTATAGATCAAGAGAAGCAGATAAGAAATTTAAAGGTAGAGTGATAGGAACTATTATTGTATTTGTGACCAAGGGACATTAGAATATATGAGGCAATCAAGACAAAATTTCAAGGACACGTCTATAGGACAAACTAAGCTTGTGTACAACAGCAAGAGAAATAAAACCTTGAAAAATCACTGCAGTAACCTGCTTCAGTCCAAGCCAGTCTCTTGCTCCCTGTTAGTCTCAGCCCCACCTCAGACCAATGGTGTATTCCTGCTCTCCATCACACAGCAGAAAATACCTTGAGCCTCACTTTAATAATTCTCCGGCTAACAGCAAGTCGGCTTTATTGCTGGGATCATTTTATCCTTGTGTCTAAGTCTCCAAGTGTGTGACCTGTGGTTACCAGCAGCACTCAAGTGTTTTTGAAGCATTATTATAGTATAGTGACTGAGGGCATGTATGTTGGAACCAAACAGATCTGAGGTTAATTCCAGCTTCACCACTTTCCAGCTCTGCAATCCTTGGCTTTCTTAATTTTTAAAATGGAGAGGATAATCCTAACTTACTCTTATAAAATTGTTGTAAGAATTAAATGAGATAAATAATACATAGGACAGCCCTTAGCAAAGTGTCTGGTACATGGTAAATACTTAATTAATAGCAATTATTATTATTATTATTATCATTATTATTATTATTAGTTAAGATTGGGTCTGTGATATTTGCTCTTAGATTGTGTAAGGGCATCTTGCTGTGTGGACCTTTGTTGACTGGTCACCCTGCCCATAATAAGATTGGATGTTGGAATCAAGTTAAACCCTAAACTGATAACCTGGGTTGAAATCTATATTCCAGATTCTCGTCCCAACCTGCTAACTCTAAAATAGCCTGTTATACTCAAATATATTTGGGCCTTTGGCCTCTAGCCAATCAAACAGGTCTGTGAGGACTACTTGTTCTTCCCAGGCAGGTCGGATCAAACCTGACACTGGGCAGCTCCTGGCTATGCTCAATATCTTACAGGTCAAGTGAAGTTTTGTTTTTTGATGACAACAGGGAATCACTGTAGTTTCTTAAGGAGGAAAATATGGTGGCTGCTGTGAGAACAGTCAGAGATTTAATGCCAAAAGTGATTTTTATGCTTTTAGTTGATTAAGCTGGCAAGAATTTGCAGGAACTTTTTAACTTGATTGGTGTACTACCTGGCACACTATCACTCACTTCCCTGCATAAAAAATGTTTTTTATCAAAGATTGCCTTGTGGGCAGGCAGCCTGGGGAGAGTCTAGGCCATATAACTTGATGGGTGCTCACTGATGCTACTAAAATAAATACTGTACCTCCATTTACTAAGCATGTACTCTCTTTTAAGGTATTACATTATACATCTATTATGTATATGTAATTTAGCCCTCATAGCAGTCATGTGATGTATGTACTACTATTATTTCCATTTTAGAGCTGAGGAAACTGAGGCTTACAGGGATTTACTTCCCTGAGTAACACATTTAGCATGGGGAAAACAGACCAGAACTTTAAATCCAAGCTTGCTGCTAAAGCTTTGTTCATATAAGTATTCTAAATAATGGCTTACTATTAAACACAAGTAGGCCTAAAAGGGTGTAACGAATTAAGGTTTTATAAGTCTTTTAGACTTTCGATGCAAAATTAATGTCACTAGCTGAGAGCACTTTTTTTTTTTTTGAAGGCAGTGTCACTGGCCCTCATATGTGGGACCCGAACCGGGGCCACTTAACCACTGCGTCACTCGGCCGGCCCGCTGAGAGCACATTTTGACAGGGGAAGTTTGTGCTGTGTATTAGTGTGTGTATGAAGGAGGTATAGGCAGGAGGAGGGTGGTTGCTAGGGACACCAAAGCCATCAATCCCTTGAGGGACAAAGAAGAGGAGAACAGGAAGTGGAAGAGAGAAACAAGAAAGTTACAATTTTTCCCTTGGGTGTCTCTATTAATGGACCATATACAAACAAAGGACCATCAGGAAGCCAGAAAGAGATGTATGGGTTTGGGGGCCAGAGAGCTATGCCTTTGACTCTCAGCTCCAACACTTACATGCTATGGGAACTTGGCAAATCACGTATCCTCTCTAAATCTTTGTTTCCTCATATGTAAAATGGGTTTAAAATAAATACCTACTCTCCAGGGCTACTGAGAGAATTAAATGAGCCAGGGTGATGAAATGGAATAGAATTAGATAGGTGTGATGATTGAGCAACCTTGTGAATATACTAAAAACCACTGAATTGATGGCTCGGCCTAGTGGCATGATGGTTAAGAGCTGGCTTGGGATGCCAGCGGCCCTGGTTCGGATCCCACATATGAGGACCAGTGACACTACCCTTAAAAAAAAAACAAAAAAAACCCCCACTGAATTGTATACTTTCAAATGGTGAAATTTATAGCTCATTGAATATATTAAATGAAACAGCATATAATAGACCTAGCACAATGCCTGGAACAGAGTAAATACTTTTACTTCATAAATGGTAACAACTATTATCATCTCATAGTTATGTGTTATCTTTATTATTTTATGATGATGATGACAAAAAAGATGACAATCATTATCTCCGATAGCTCTGAAAGCAATCCGCATATGTTAGTAGAAAAAATACTTCTCTGTGAGCACATTAGTCAAGAGGAGGACATGAGTGGGTTGTTTCTGGATACATTTAGATCACAGATGGGACTATTAGGCTAGGAACTCACTTGGCATCTACAAGAGGCTCAGGGGACTCAGGCAGCTGGGTCACGGTTTGAGTATGAATAACCACTTCCCCCCTGGGCTCTATCAACACTTCTTTCAGGAGCCTTGTCTATATGTACATCCAGATGGATATAGGAGGATCTTTGACAAATAATAATAGAACTGCCAAAAGCCACCAACAGCCCAGCCAGTTGGAAAATCATGGTGGCCTTTACGCCACTTGTGTATTTATTAAGCACCTACTGGAAGGCTTAAAAAACAAGACTTGTTAAACAAAATTTTAGAAAATTTAGAAACTAAGTTAATTTTTAGAAGAACTTCAAGATGATGACAAATTCAAACTGAAAGAAAATAAATGCTGATTTGAAAATAAAGTTGTATTAACATAATTTCTTTTGAAGTCAATGGTTTTTGGTTTTGTGGATTAAAAAGAAATTATTTGGTTGTTTATGTAACCTAGATTAAAGTTTTTCTCTGCACTTGGGCAGGTCCCATCTGGCAATTTACAGATAAGCTGACCCATCTGCAAAGCAGGATGGTTACTGCATATGGGCTGTTTTCCTAGTGAGCAGGAATAGAGGTTTTGGATGACCTGGGACTGGAATCTCATGGGTTTCATTTAATAACATTTCTTAGGGTCCAAGCTATGGACATTTTGTTTAGAGTAGGTGGTGAAGAAGAGAAAGGAAAGGCTAACCATCATTTAATGCCACAATTGGCAGTAGTTAATGGTATGAATATTATAAAAACTACACATTCTATTTTTAATGGAAAAGAAGAAACGTGGTTCAAATAGCTTGTTTGGTTATTACCTCATTTTTCAATCAAACTGTTGTCAAATTATGTTATTACAATGATCAGCAACACCTAATAGATGTTTTTTGAATGTTCACAAGTTTTCTAATAAAATTGCATCATCGTTTTTACTAATGGTTATCCCAAAGGACCAAATTCTCAGGCTAATATAAATGCCACTTTAAAATTCATAAAGATGGTGGGTAGGAGCTAATTTGTGTAAAAAGTTACTTACAATTCTGATGACTAAAAATAAAATTCAACTAGTACTGTGAGAAAAGTGAATTTATGTTGCTTACTCTGTCAAACCCAATAGATAAGCTCTGTCCATTCTAACATTTGGCCACAGTCCCACTTCTCCTCCATACCTGGGAGAAGAGGAATTGGAATGATTAATGGGTAAGAAATGCTACTCCCTATCTTTTATCATACCATCATTTATGAAGAGGGGAGTAAAAATGGCTAGGATGTGATTCCCTTCTGGATACCTATTTCCACGAACCTTTCCCAATCAAACTTCCAAACATTTCTCCTCTAAGGTCCTGCTCCCCTCTCATGCCCTCATCAACTACTTCATAGCAAATTGTTTTCTGGATATATATCCAGATTTGGATATATACTCTTTTATTGAATAAAGCTTTATACAATGAAAGCCCAAAATAAACTAAACAGTATTCCCATGCTCAAGTTGCTCATAGCCCAGAAGGGGAGAATAATAATAGTTGTAATAGTAGTGGTCATGATGACCATTTATTAAGAGCTTAATGTATGCTAAGCATTTTACATACATGATCTCATTTACTCCTCATAATAAATATCATTCATTCATTCAATAAAGCAAATTAGACCAAGTTCCTCTCCTCTTGGAGCAAAGGAGGCTGAAAAGCTTTCTCCATTGAGAAAGGAGGATAACCAAAGGAACGGTATCCTGGAAATCAGGCAAAGAAAGATTTTCAAGAAAGAGGGATTGAAAAGCCATTTCAAAGGCTGATGGCAGGTCAAATAAAATGAGGACTGAGAGATGATCACTGGAATTATCAATGTGGATGTCATTGGTGACCTTTGTAAGAAAGGAGTGGTGGTGAGGAGGAAACCTGGTTAGAGTAGGTTTAAGACAGAATGGGGAAAGTGGAGATTTGAAGGATAAACAACTGTTTCAAGGAGTTATGCTGTAAGGGAAGCAGAGAAATGAGACAGCAATTATTGGAGAAGGTGGAGTTAAAGGAGGACTTGATAATACTAATAGCTAATAATTAATATAGCGTTTACATTGTGCCAGACACTATGCTAATTGCTTTATATGTATTAACTTATTTAATTAGCATGCCATCCCTGTGGGATAGGTCCCATTACTCCAGGTCATAGATGAAGAAAGGGAAGCTCACAAT
Source organism: Aselliscus stoliczkanus (assembly GCA_033961575.1). Classification (NCBI taxonomy): domain Eukaryota; kingdom Metazoa; phylum Chordata; class Mammalia; order Chiroptera; family Hipposideridae; genus Aselliscus; species Aselliscus stoliczkanus. The sequence goes on along the minus strand of CM066737.1, from coordinate 52,256,311 downwards.
CGTGCAGCCATTTGCCTAATGCAGGGCTTCTCAACCTTGACACTATTGACATGTTGGGCTGGACAATTCTTCGTCGTGGGGAGCTGTCCTATGTATTGTAAGATGTTTAGCAGCATCCTTGTCCTCTACTCACTAGATGCCAGTAGCACCCCACCAGTTAAACCAGCCAAAATGTTTCCAGACTTGGTACAATGTTCCCTGGGGAACAAAGATGCCCCAGGTTGAGAACCACTGGGTAAAGATCAAACATCTAGCAAATGATAGAGCCAGGTCTTAAAAAATTGGTTTAGGGCTGGTCAAGTGGTGCGGTGGTTAAGTGCTAGTTTGGGAAGCCAGCAGTTCCGGTTCGGGTCCCACATATGAGGACCAGTGACACTGCCCTCAAAAAAAAAAAAAAAAGAAAGCCATTATAGTTAAATTAATAACAAAGTAGACTTTAAAGAAGAAAGCATTATAAGACATAAGGAGTATCATTTTATATTTTAAAATTTGTATGCACTTAACTTGACCTCAAAATAGATAAAACAAAATGTGACAGAACTACAGGGAGAAATAAACAAATCCTGCATTTCAGTGTTCACACTCCTATCTCTGTAACTGAAAATACTTAGTGTTGAAAATAGAAAAAAAAACACACCACAAATTCTATGTCCTTCAAAAGTGAAAGAGGGGGGCTGGCTGAGTGGCGCGGTGGTTAAGTGCTGGCTTGGGAAGCCAGGGGCTCCGGTTCGGGTCCCACATATGAGGGCCAGTGACACTACCCTCAAAAAAAAATTGGTTTATCTGGCTCCAAAACCTGTGCTTTCAGTTACTGCACATATTTGTATTACTGAGATGGAAATTTTTCCCTACCCTGTTCTGAGTACGTGTGGATCCCTGGGAAGTGAGAAGAATATCTTGCTACTAGGATTAAAGTTATTCCTGCTCACAAGTTCCATGGTTCAAGCTTGCTTATAGCCTTTTAATCAATCTCTCTCTCTTGCCCCCCACACCCCCACACACACCTGGCCTTCATAATCTGAAAAAGGAATTAAAAAAAAAAAACTCCTTAGAGTTTAACTCTCTTCTCCACTCTGGACTCTTATATGTAAAATGAAATGGTTGGACTAGATGGTCCCTGAGATGCTTTCTGGCTCTGCCCTCCTGGAGTCTAATACCCTCCCTTTTTTTGTGAATAAACACTTTTTGGGATGGGGGCAAGGGACATTTGAGGACTTTCAGTTTGGAAGCTGGTCTAATGTTCCCAGACTGTGTTTGTTTTCATGTTGTGTTTACTTCTCCCTGACTGGATTTTCCCATCGCTAAGGGCCAACAGCCACTCTGGTTTGGGCTCTGAACACGGTGGGGCGGCGACAGGTCAGTGTTTCATGGCCACCCCGTGTTGCTCCAGGCAGGGTGGCTGCTTCCCCCTTGGGCTGCGGAGGAAGTTCTGTCACTGCTGCTGGAGCCGCCCTCGCCTGCCTGACAGGGCACGGCTCCTCCCATCCGTGGCAGCCTGGTGAACTGACCCTGAGAGGGCCCCTCCGAAATTCCCACCAGCCAGGTGCTTGGGGCTGGCTGGATATGGGAGTGGGCATTGTGCTTGGGAATTCTGGGGAGATTGTGAAGAGCCGGTGCTGAGCCCTTGGCCAGATCAAGCTCCCCTTAGGAATGTGGGACACTTGGGACTGGTCAAACTGGGAGCCTGGGGGCAATTTTTCATTAGGCTATAAATGAGCCTGAGGGAAAGGAGGTGGGCAGGGGCCTCTGGGAGCTCTGTGACACTCCACACTCTGGCTCCCCCAAGGGACCTTGGAGGACTTCAAGCCAGGCTCCTCATTTTATGAGGGAGGGAGGAGACAGGCTTCCATCCAGCTTTCAGAGCTTGAGCTAGGTTTGGACTAGATTTGGAAGGTAAAACTCAGAGAGAAGTTAGCCTTACTCTGATGTCAATCACTGGAGCCATGGGCTCCCACTTCCAGTAATGGATTTTGTAAGGTCACTAAACTCAAAACCACGCCTCAAAACCCAGCCCATGTGAGGCATTGTGGTTACTCTGGGTGTTTTTGTGCTGCTGAGCCTCTCTGAGTCTCTATGTTTCTATCTATGTAAGGGCGAGTACCTTTGGGGTTTGTGGGGATCAATATTAGTTATCTGTGTGGATATCCAGATTTCAGTATATTTCTGAGTTCATGGAGTGCCTGAATGGATTTTAAGAACAATAAATGGTGCTCTATATGGAGCTGTGTGGCTTTTCTGTGTATACTCATTTAATAATTCTACAACTGAATTGCAAAGGCTGTTTTAACCCCTGGCTCCCTCCCCTTCCAGAGCTTTGTGAAGTTTAAGGCTCTGTTCTTACAGCAAAGGGGCCCTGTCTGGGGAGCCTGTTCAGACCTGTCTCTTCCTTTTGTTTGCTTTCTTTTTGTCTCTCTCTGGGGAAACCTGGCTCCTGAACCCTGGTTACCCCTCATTCCATTCTGGGCCCCACAGCGTGTTTCTCCACAGCTCCCTCCTTTGCTCATAGCTTTATTGGCATCCCCCCAGCAACATGTGAAGGGGGCAGCAATCACTGAATGGTGTCAGCTCTAAGTGGGAACCTAACTAAAGCAGTGGAATGCCAAGTGACTACAATTACTTGAACTAGCAAAGACATGTACAGGGACAGACACCATGGTTCCTTTGATATGGACGATAACCAGACATATATATGAATCTCGTTGGAGTTGAAAGAAATGAGTATTTTTCCACTTTGGATTTCAAAAATTAAAGAGCAAAACTAACCTTGTAAAGCTGAGGATAAAAAGTGTAACAGCTGTCACAGCAAAGCCAAGTGCAGTGTATGAGCCTGCTGTGGTCACAGCTGGAAATTCAGGATAAGGGCACAATTCTGAGGTACTCCGTAGATTTCTCTGCAGACCAAGTTTAAAATCTGTCATATGTGAAACAATGACTTCCTTCTTTCATGGTTCCTCAAACCCTACCTTCTACTCATAACTCCCACAACAAAATGTGTCAAGTGGGAAACAGACGCTCTTTCAGAAACCACTGAGTTGACTTTCTCACCAGGCACTGTAGTAACTGCAGCAGCTTTTAGCATCCCATAGAGGGAAGCGTCTTAGTTCTCTCTGGAATCAAGATAATGTCACCTCAGAGCTGCTGATTCCACTTGGTTTGGGGATGAATTTTCCTCAGTTGAGATCAGTAGAGACTAACCAATGGAGATAATGGCTTCCAAGGACTTGCAAGAATGTGAGGGAAAGGAACTAGCACCATCTTCCTGCTAATTAAAACAAAATGAAAAGGTGATACATTCATCTACAATGAAGACAAGCCCTCATCATCAAATCACTATATTAACTGAATGTGTGTGTTCAAGTTTGGAGAGAATCATTTAAAGAAATTAGGAGCAGAGCCGCAGAAAATGCAAACTTTCCATTTTGTTGTGCTAGGGGATTTTGGACTTGACACTTAAGCTCTAAAAATAGGGAGTGTTGTATTTGCCTATCACATCTCTCACTCCAGTTCACCCTGAATAACCACTCGTCAAGTTAATCTTCCCAAGAGACATTTTTTTTTTTTGGTCATAATATTTTTAAAAAAGAGTTGTTTGATCACTGTAGTCCACACCAATTTCTCCTTTTGAAGACTTTTCAGTCCAGATGCAGTGCTGTATAGTTAAGTGCTGCTGGTGTGTGTGTGTGTGTGTGTGTGTGTGTGTGTGTGTGTGTGTGTGTAGTCTCCCTAAGTAGAGGTCTTGTAACATGTTTGTATTCCCCACAGTGCCTGCATCAATATTTAGCCCCCAGAATGCTTTCTTAAATGTTTGTCTAGTGAGCTTAAACCTCACACAACACAATGAAAAAAACAGAATACAAAGCACAGCCTAGGACTTCTACCGCTATATGTAAAGGTGTTTATGAAATAATTGACCATGTGACTCATTTGTCAAATAAAAGCTTTTTACAAAAGATGACAATGAAGGAGAATTTCTGCAAAGCAATGCCCATTTTCTCCCCATCAACTTGTACTATAGCTTAAGAGAGATGTCATGCAATTAATTTTGTTAAATATTCTTGGAAGACTTCCATTAATGCAAGTCTTCTCAGAATAGACACCAACTTACTTTCCTGACACATACTTGGTAATTTCATTTACACGCATTTCTAACTCCATTGCAGTGCAATTCCATACGGTGAGTGGCCTAAACAAAGGGACAGATCTGCATCATAGCTGTAAAAACTAATGTGACTTCTCACAAAACTTGCAATCACAAATGAAAACCAGGCTTTCTTTATTCCTGGATTTCATTTGTTTAACTTTTAAAAGATGTGGATATTAGGAAAACATTTTAGAACTCAGACAAGGATATAAACAGATGTTATATATGCAGTCAGGAGTGGCTTCTCACTGGGGCAGGGGAGGGATGATTTATTTGTTGATATCTGGTATACACCTTCTTAGAAGACTTTCTCCACTACAAATATTCCTCCATTCACAACAATCCAATCACAATGAGCTCAGTTGATTATGACCCTGGGATTAAGAGGCCTTTTGACATGTGGAAAGAACACTGAATAGGGGGACGGAATATTTGGTTCAAATCTCAGCTATGCCAGCTTACTAGGTACCTTAGGAAAGTGTGTAAACCTCTTTGAAATTGATTCTTCTTAGCGTCTTCATATTTAAAACAAGGAAAACAGCATTCTCAGGCATGCTGGAAAAGCCTTTTATAAGCTATAATATGACACTTGGGGCTTGGATTGAACCTCACAGGCTTGAGATTTTGTGATTTTTAAAATTTCTTTGCTGTCTTACTTCTTCTAACTTCTGAGATCCCCCCACCATTTTATTTTACATAAAGTTGTTAAGGTGAGGGTCTAAAGTTTGTGGCATGACTGTTCCGTAGGGAAAGAGCAAGAGATTTAGGGACAGTTATTTTTCCTTCTTTGAAGTTCTTTTGCCTCTGCTTGTGGGTCCTCATCATTTATATGAAGTGTGGTCTGGGCCAGTGGTCTCTAAATCTTTTGGATTGTACACACTTTTCAGGTAAAAAGAATTTGGCACACACACACACATATGCGTGTGTGCGCTGTCTGACAATTAAGTTCGTGAACTTGTTGCAATGCTGTTGCTAACCTTTTTTGATATCAGAGGGGTTGGTTATTAATTATGGATTTGTACCAACTGGACAAACAGTTCACCAAGTTTACTATTTGGAAGTGCTGAAAAGGCTGCGTGAAAACGTTAGACGACCTGAACTTTTCGCCAACGATTCATGGCACTTGCATCCCAACAATACACCAGCTTACATAGCACTGTCTGTGAGGGAGTTTTTTAGCCAGTAAACAAATAACTGTATTAGAACACCCTCCCTACTCACCTGATCTGGCCCCCAATGACTTCTTTCTTTACCCAAAGATAAAGCAAATATTGAAAGGAAGACATTTGGATGACATTCAGGAAATCAAGGGTAATATGATGACAGCTCTGATGGCCATTCCAGAAAAAGAGTTTTAAAATTGCTTTGAAGGGTGGACTAGGAGCTGGCATGGGTGCATAGCTTCCCAAGGGGAGTGCTTCAAAGGTGACCATAGTGATATTCAGCAATGAGGTGTATATATATAGCACTTTTTCTAGGATGAGTTCGTGAACTTAATTGTCCTACCTCGTGCGCGCGCGGTCGTGTGTGTGTGTGTGTGTGTGTGTGTGTGTGTGTGTGTGTGTGTGTAGTGAAAAAAATATACACACATTTTAAGAAAGGAAAAAAAAACTTAAAGTTATAATACTTAATATATACCGATAACAAAAGATGATTGCACGTCACATTTGATCTCTGCAATTACAAGATGTGCTCAAAATGGCTACCATTAGCATCCAGACACTTCTGATTATGGTGAACTACTGCTTGAGCAATGTTGACCAAAGTGTCCCCTTGTATACATTTTTGGCACCCCCAATATATATGAATGACATACATGTTTCACTCAACATGTATATGTACATACATATATTATGAAACACACACAATAAACTGAAAATGTAAAAGGATGAGAGAAACATGAAACAAATAACATGTCAAATGTCATGTTCATCATGATGACATTATTATATTATTAGGTAATATTTCAAAGCACAATATACTGTACACTTAGGAAAAATCTTTCATTATTAAGAATGGATATATTTGGCCAGCCAAGTGGCGCAGTGGTTAAGCAAAGCCAGCGGCCCCAGTTCGGGTCCCACATATGAGGTCCAGTAACACTGCCCTCAAAAAAAAAAAAAAGAATGGATATAAAACCATATTTCATATAGTCTTGATTGTTCTTGAATTCCCTTTTTGCCCACTTTTTGTCAGGTATTATTAGATTGTTGTGGGTTTTGCTTCATAATGAGGCTGTTGGACAACTTATTCTAGGAGTTAGAGAAGTATGAGCACTGCCATTTTCATGTGCTTACATTATTAGTATTATCTTTAATACATGGTTTATTTGCAGGAATCTTCTTAAGTCATGTGTCCATTTTTGTGAGAGTTAAGGCAGATAGATAATGTAATCCATAAATCCACTTAACTTTGCTGAAGGAAATAGCAATATTGCTGGTATACATACAGAAAACAAAATGAGAGCCCAGGGTTACTTCTTCCATCTTGTGGGCAACACTCTTCCCTCAGAATACCTTACAAAGCATACACAACATGAAAGCAGAGGACAGACCCACCTGGTGAGGGATATCAGTGACAATATGTGTATTACACATTTGAAAGGCTTAATAATAGTAAGGTTAATAGGTATTACTTTCATATAGCACTTAGTGTACTACAGACTGTTAGAAGCATTTTACATAAATTAAATAATTTAGTGCAAATCTTAATTATGTCTATATTTTCTCAATTTAAATGGAAATAGAAGTTGTAATATTTTTTTTACAGCCCTGCCAACCCTCCCTCCCTTCCAATTTTGGAGACCACTGATCCATGCACTGAGATTTACAATCTCTGGATAAGCAGGATGCTTCTATAATGTACATCACACCAACTCTTTTCAATATCCTGCTACTATAGTTTCATGTCTGCTGATGGATGACACAAAACAGGGACTGGTGATACAGGAAGCAATCCCAGTCAACTGAAAGCAGAGGGGAGATAGGTAAGGAGGCCCTGGTGCGGAAAATGGGAATGAGGATGGAGAACTAGAAGTGATGGGGCAAGAGAGAGAGAAGCCTAGAAGGGGAAAGGAGGAAGTTAGAGACCATGGAGGAAAGAGAAGAACAAGTAAATGAAAGGGGTAAGTAGATGGAAAGGGAAGATGAGGATGAGGGCAGACACTAGGAGGAAATGATATGTCACACGTTGGCACGCAAAATGCTCACCCTTATCTTTATATCCAATATCTCTGACGTGTGGATTACTGGGCCAGTATGAGGAAAACTGAGCAGTCTCTAAAGATTTGTGCACACTGTTCCTCCCCTGTTAGGCAGAGTCAGCATGCCTCCTCTCATCAGAGTGGTGTATGCAATTTATTAAATCAATGCAAGAATAGAACAATGCTTAACTTAAAAAGTGGGTCTCTTAAAACAAGAGCTATAGAAAGAATAATTCCTAGGCAAGGCAAGGAAGTTATTTTGGGAATATGGTGGGTGGTGAGAAGATATCTCTGTGACTCTCTTCAAATCACACCAGTCATGACCAAAGAAGTGGAGCACTACTCATTCCTGCAGGAGAATAGGACCTATTAGGACCTTGCAGCATCAACAGTAAAAAAGCCATAGGAAGTGAGGCAGCTGCAAAGACACCGCTCCACCATGTAGAACACTGCCAAATATTGCCCTCCATAACTCACTGCAACACTAGAAAGCCCGGTAAGACACTCTAGGGGCAAGGAGCTGTGACAGTACTATAATGTTGCGTCTGACCTAAATCATCAGAACTGGTGGATTCTTCAAGGTCTCCCAGCCCAAACCACTCATTTGCTTATGGGTAAACTCACACCCTGCAAAGGGAAAGCACCAGCCCAATGTCATCCAGTTATCAAACCTGAGGTATAACGCTAAGGCTCTGGATATCTAAAGCAGGGCCCTTGACTCCACAGCTGTGTATTTGTCTCCTCTTCGACCTGCTTGGCTCATCTCTAACTGAAACCTCCCTCACTAGCAAGGAGACCATATCCCCCAAATACCATACTGTTCCAAGATAATCAAAGAAGGGATTAAGATAACTATGAACATCTGCTGGGCTACAATTACATCCTGATTCAGTGCAGAGACACTAAGTTTTAACATTATCATCAATTATCTGCTCTTAAATAACTATATGTATTTATTCTTTATTTAATTTTTATTAAATTTATTGGGATGACATTGGTTAGTAAGATTATTTAGTCTTTCAAGTGTACAATTGTATAGTACATCAAATGTACATTGCATTGTGTGTTCACCACCCAGAGACAGTTCTTCCATCACCATATATTTGACGCCCTTTACCTTCCTCTACCACCCCCTTCTCCCCTTATCCTGTGTTTATGAGTTTTTGTTTCTTTATTTGGTCTGTCTTGTTTGTTGGTCTGTTTCAGTTTTATATCTCAGATAAGAGTGAAGTCATGTGGTTCTCGACTTTTTCTGTCTGATTTATTTTGCTTAGCATGATAATCTCAAGATCCATCCATGTTGGTGTAAATGGCAGTATTTCATCTTTTCTTATGGTCGAGTAATATTGCAGTGTGTATCTTTACCACATCTTCTTTATCCAATCGCTTATCAAAGACCACTTTGGCTGTTTCTATTTGTTGGCCACTATGAATAATGCTGAAATGAGCATAGGCATACATATATCTTTATGGATAAATGTTTTCAGATTTTTGGGGTAGATAACCAGAAGAGGGATTGTATGGTAATTCTATTGTTTTTTATTTTTTTATGTTTTTTTGTTTGTTTGAGGGCAGCGTCACTGGCCCTCACATGTGGGACCCGAACCGGGGCCACTGGCTATCCAAGCCAGCACTTAACCACCGCGCCACTCAGCCGGCCCGGTAATTCTATTCCTAATTTGTTGAGGAGCCTCCATAATGTTTTCCTTTGTAGCTGTACCAATTTACATTCCCACCAGCAGTGTATGAGGGTTCCTTTTTCTCCACAACCTCTCCCACACTTCTGACTTGTTGATTATAGCCATTCTATCAACTGTGAGGTGGTACTTCATAGTGGTTTTGATTTGCACTTCCCTAACAGCTAGTGAAGCTGAACATTTTTTCATATATCTGTTAGCCATTTGTATGTCTTGGGAGAAGTGACTGTTCAGATCCTCTGCCCATTTTTTAATTGGATTTTTTTTCTTGAGTTGTGCAAGTTTGTTATATATTTTGGATATTAGCCATTTTATGAGATGTGTTGCTTGCAAATATCTTCTCTCATTCAGTTGATTGCCTCTTTGTTTTGCTGATGGTTTCTTTTGTTGTACAGAAGCTTTTTACATTGATATAGTACCATTCACTTATTTTTGCTTTTAATTCCCTTGCCTTTGAGGTCAAATTCATGAAATCATCTCTGAACCCAAGGTTCCTAAGCTTAGTACCTATGTTTTCTTCAATGCAATTTGCTGTTTCAGGTTTGATGTATAAGTCTTTGATTCATTTTGAGTTAATTTTGGTACATGGTGACAGATTGCAGTCTAGTTTCATTCTTTTGCACGTGGCTTTCCAATTCTCCCAGCACCATTCATTGAAGAGGTTTTCTTTTCTCCACTGTATGTTTTTGGCTCCTTTGTCGAAAATTATCTGCCTATATACAGCAGGTGCCAAACAAATGTATACACATTTCTTTTTAATTCTATTGTAAAATAAACATTTAAAAAAATTAGTTTCAGGTGTACAACGCAGTGCAATAGTTATACTGTTTATCCCTCAAAATGATAACCTCCCACCCCCAATTTGCCACCCCACTCCCCCCATATCATACATATCTATTACAATTCCCTTGACGCCATTCCACAGTATACTCCACATCCTGTGAATATATATATTCAATTACAGTTCACATACAATATTTGTATACATATTTTAAGAAAGGAAAAAACTGTATTTAAATTGTAATACTCATTATATACCAATAACAAAAGATGAATACAACTCATGTTGGACTTCTGCAATTATAAGAGGTGCTCAAAGTGGTTACCATCAGTGTAATTTTAATAGTTTTTTCCTTTCTTAAAATGTGCATAGATTTTTAGGCACTCTCCGTAAATATAGGTTTATTTCTGGGTTCTCAATTCTATTCCATTGGTCTATGTGTCTGTTTTTCTGCCAATACCATGCTTTTCATTTTTTGCTTTTTAAAGATTTTATTGGGGAATTGGGGGAGGGGAACAGCATTGGGGAATTGGGGAAGAGGAACAGACAAATTGCTGTTTTTTTGTTCTTCAGTCTAGTTGCGGAGGACGTTGCTTCACTGACCCATGTTGGCATCCTCATTGCGCTCTTCCCGGATGAGGCAGATCGGTCGCTGGCATCTGGATGGTCGCTCACCGCGGCTATTGGCAGCTCGCGCTGGCTGCCAGCCGCTCACGCTGGTTGCTGGCCACTCACTGTAGCCTATGGCAGCCCACTGCAGCAGGGGCTGCAGCCTACACCATCGCTGGGGCTCGCAGCCCAGCTCCAGGTGGAGCTGTTGTTAGCTGTAAAGGGACTGGCCCTGATATGTGGAATCCAAACAGGGGCCGCTGGAGTCCCAAGCCAGCTCTTAACCATTGCGCCACTCGGCCGGCCCAATACCATGCTGTTTTAATTATTATTGCTTTGTAGTATAAATTAAAGTCAGGGAGTGTGATACCTCCAGCCTTGTTCTTTTTTCCTAGAGTTGCTTTGGCTATTTTGGGTCTTCTGTGCTTCCATACAAATATGATGATTTTTTTAGTGTTGTTCTATTTCCTTAAAAAATGACATTGGGATTTTGATGGGGGTTGCACTAAATCTGTGTATTATTTTGGGTAACATGCCCATTTTAACTATGTTGATTCTTTTTTTTAAAGATTTTATCAGGGACTTGGGGAAGGGAACAACATTGGGGAATCGGGGAAGGAAAACAGAGAAGTTGCTGTCCTTTTGTTCTTCAGTCTAGTTGTGGAGGATGTTGCTTCACTGGCCCATGTTGGTGTTGTGGTCATTGAGCTCTTCCTGCCTGAGGCAAATCAGTTGCTGGCCACTGGATGGCTGCTCATGCTGGCTGCTGGCCACTCATGGTAGCTTATGGCAGCCCACTGCAGCCCCACTGCAGCCTATGCTATGGCCAGCGACTCATGGCAGCCCAGCTCCAGGTCGAACTGTTCACCATCTTAGCTGTAGAGGGTGCAGCATCACTGGCCCATGTGGGATCCAAACAATTGGCCCTGTTGCTCAGAGCTCGAGCTCTCAAGCCAACTCTTAACCAATGAGCCACTTGGCAAGCCCAATGTTGATTCTTCTAATCCATGAACATGGAATATCTTTCTGTCTTCAAATTCTTTTAATAATGTCTTATAGTTTTCAGTGCAGAGGTCTTTTACATCCTTTGTTAAGTTTATTCCTAGGTATTTTATTCTTTTAGCTGCAATTGCAAAATGATTTTTTTTCATTTCTTTTTTAAAAAATTTCATTGTTAGTACATAGGAACACAATGGATTTTTGTACACTGATTTTGTATCCTGCAATTTTACTGTATTAGTTTATTGTTTCTAATAGTTTTTTTGGTGGAGCCTCTAGGGTTTTCTATATACAAAATCATGTCATCTGTAAAAAGTGACAATTCAACTTCTTCATTCCCAATTTGGATGCCTTTTATTTCATTCTCTTTTCTGCTCTGGCTAGGACTTCAAATACCATGTTGAATAACAGTGGTGACAGGGTCCATGCCTGTCTTGTTCCTAATTTTAGAGGAAAAGCTTTCAGTTTTTCAGCAGTAAGACATTAGTTGAGAGTACCGTATGTGCCCTTTATTATGTTGAGGTACTTTCCTTCTATTATTATACCCATGTTATTAAGTGTTTTTAATCATAAATGGATGTTGTAACTTGTCAAATGCTTTTTTTTGCATATGATTTTTATCTTTTATTTTGTTTAGGTGGTGCATCACATTGGCCAGTTTATATATGTTGAAACATCCTGTGTTCCTGGAATGAACCCCACTTAACCATAATATATAATATTTTTACTGTATTGTTGTATTCGATTTGTAAGTATTTTGTTTAGGATTTTTGTATCTGTATTCATCAAACATATTGGTCTGTAGCTTTCTTGTTTTGTTTTGTTTTGTTTTTTTAGCTGAGCCAACCTGCCGGCAGCTCAGTGGCTGCTCAGCTCGGGCCGGGAATCAAACCGGCGACCCTGATGCTCAGAGCTCGCACTCTGAGCGAGCTTTTAATCAACTGAGCCATTTGGCCGGCTTGGTCTGTAGTTTTCATTTCTTGTGTTATCCTTAACAGGTTTTGTACCAGTGTAAATGTTGACCTCATAAAATGAGTTGGAAGTATTGTCTCTTCTTCAATTTTTTGGAAGAGTTTGCAGAGGACTGGTAGTAAGCCTTCTTTGAATGTTTGGCAGAATTCACTAGTGAAGCCATCTAGTCCTTAAGTTTTGTTTTTGGGGAGGTTTTACATGTTTGTTTCAATTTCCTTAATGTTAATCAGTCTATTTAGATTTTCCAGTTTTTCATGATTCAGTCTAGGAAGGTTGTATATTTCTAAAAACTTGTCCATTTCTTCTAGGTTGTTGAATTGGGTGGTATTTAGAGCTTCATGGTATTCTTGTGTGATCCTTCGTATTTCTGCAGTGTCCATTGTGACTTCTCTTTCATTTCTGATTTTGTTTGTGTCTTCTCTTTTTTCCTTACTGTGTCAAGCTAGGGGTTTGTCAATTTCATTAGTCTTTTCAAAAAAACAGCTCTTTGTTGCATTGTTTTTCTATTGTCTTTTTATTCTCTGTTTCATTTAATTCTGCTCTATTTTTTATTATTTCCTTCCTTCTGCTGCTTTTGGCTTCATTTGATCTTCTTTTTCTAGTTCTTTAAGACATAATTTAAATTGTTTATTTGGGATTTTTCTTGAGATAGGCCTGTGATGATATAAATTTCCCTCTTAATACTGCTTTCGCTGCATCCCAATAATTTTGATACAATGTATTTTCATTCTCATTTGTTTCTCTGTGTTTTTTGATCTCTCCTTTTATTTCTTTTTTGACCCAGTCATTCTTTAGTAGCACGTTGTTTAATCTCCACGTATTTGTGGATTTTCCTCCCTTTTTTTGCAGTTGATCTCCAATTTCAAAGCAGTGTGCTTGGAGAATATGCTTGGTATGATTTCAGTCTCCTTAATTTTGCTGAGGCTAGTTTTATGTCCCAACATATGGTCTACCCTTGAGAGTGTTCTGTGTGTTCTAGGATGAAAGGCTCTGTAAATGTCAATTATGTCCATTTGGTCTAATGTGTCATTTAAAACTGATATTTCCTTATTGATTTTTCTGTATAGAAGATCTATCCCTAGCTACCAATGGTGTGTTTAGGTCCTCTACTATAATTGTGTTTTTTTGTCAGTTTTCCCTTTAGTTCTGTTAGTAGTTGCTTTGTATATTTTGGTGCTCCCTGATTGGGAGTGTATGTGATGATAAGTGCTATGCCTCCTTGTTGTATTGCCCCCTTTATCATTATGAAATGTCCATTTTTGTCTCTTCTTACCTTTTCTATCCTGTAGTTTGTTTGATCAGATATAAGTAGGCATACATCCAGTTTTCTCTGTATTCTATTTGCTTGTAGTATCATTTTTTCCAGCCTTTTACTTTCAGTCTATATTTGTCCTTGCAGCTGAGATGTGTCTCTTAAAGTCAGCATATAGTTGGGTTTTGTTTTTTTGATCCAGTGTGCTACTCTGTGCCTTTTTATTGGTGGGTTCAGTCTATTTATATTTAGGGTGATTATTGATATATGAGGATTTCTATAGACATTTTATCTTTATTTTTTCTGGTAGTTTGGTATCGCCATTGTTTTTTATTTTTGCCTTTGTGTTTCTGTATGTTATTTTAGTTTGGTGGTATTACATAATTTTTCCCTCTGTTTCCTCTATTCTATGTTATGTGTATCTCTTCTGCATTTTCTGAGTGGTTTCCATTAAGTTTATGTATAAGGAAGCTTCATATATACAGTAGTCCTTTTTCTTCAGCATGCATCTTATTTCCATTCTTCTCTGCAAATTCTCTCTCCCCTTTTATGTTTTTGTTATCACCAATATCCTTAATTATGCTGTGAGTTCATCTCTGAGTTGCAGTAGTAAATAGTCTTCTTCTTTTCTTTTTCTTTTTTTATGTTTTTATCTCCTTTACCCTTTACGTTATTTTTAAGTGTATAGTGCCATATTCTGTGTAGGAATTGTCATTTCCTGCTTCTGTCTGTCTGTTCATAATCTTACTCATAGTTTTGTATCCTTTTGTCTTTTTGTTTCAGGTAGAATAACCCCCTTCAGTATTTCTTGTAATGCAGGCCTTGAATGGATAATTTCCTCAGCTTGTGTATATCTGGAAAGGTCTTTCATCCTCCTTCATATCTAAAAGATAGCTTTACTGGATAAATCAGTAATTTCTCTCTTTCAATAGTTTGAATATTTGATTCGACTCCCTCCTGGCTTATACAGTTTCTGCTGAAAAATCTAATGGGCTTTCCTTTGTCGGTTATCATCTTCTTTTCCCTGGCTGCCTTGAGCATTTTTTATTTGCCATTAATTTTTGACAGCTTCAATATAATGTACCTTGGGGAAGGCCTGTTGGGATTGAGGTAATTAGGTGTTCTGTTTGCTTCATGAATGCGAGGATCCAGTTCTTTCCATAGGTTTTGGAAGTTCTCAATGACTATTTGTTGGAATAGACTCTCTGTTCCCTTCTCCCTTTCTGCTCCTTCTGGTACACCTATTATTCTTATATTGCTCTTTCTGATGGAGTCAGATAGTTCTTGTAGTGTTCTTTCATTTCTTTTTACTCTCAAGTCTCTTTCTTCTTTTATTTGCATTATTTCCAGATTTCTATCTTTGATATCACTAATTCTTTCCTCCATCTGGTCAGCTCTATTTCTTAAGCTCACTATTTGATTCTTCATCTCTTTTATTCTGGTCCAGAATGTCTATTTGGTTCTTTTAAAAAATTTCAATCTCTTTGGTAAAGTATTCATTTTGATTGTTGATTTTATTTCTGAGTTCAATAAACTGCCTATCTGAGTTTTCTTGCACCATGTTGAGTTTTTTTCAGAACTGCAATCTTGAATTCTCTGTGATTTAAATCACAGATTTCCATGTCTGTTAAGTTCGTTTTTGGAGATTCTTCATTTTCTTTCTGAGTTGTCTTCTTACCTTGGTTATTCATAGTATTTAATGTTTTATTTTTCTTCCTGGACATTTACAGGAGTGCATTCTGCAACAGGTTCATATGAAGAAGCCTTTCTTTTGTTTTCCAGTAGGTAGTGCTGGAGCAGTTTATTTTCTCTTGTCCTATTCTGACTTTTCATGGTGGAAGATTTCCTGGGAGGTGGTTGTCTCTTCTGTGACCAGGTCGACTCGGTCTAAGGGCACCATCCCCATGGTGGGCAATGGAGTTCTGACACCCTGAAATCCCAGTGATGGTACTGCAGCCAGATGAAGAACTGTGCACCTCAGCAGCCCTGGGTGCTTCCATTGAGATCAGCTGCGAAAGGTGGGTTTGGGGTGGGTTGGGAGAGGAGGTTCGTGTGATGTGGCTTTATTCTCCTCTGCATAATGGTGATGCCACACCACTGCTGCCTCGCCCCTAAAGCTCCTCCCTTGTCACTGGAGTCTGCCATTCAGGAACAGGCTTTCCAGTTCTCAGGGCTGTAGATATTCTGCTCTTTAATCCAGCACTGCTAAAGTGTTTTCTGGGGCCCCCTGCTAACACTGGGAGACTGTGGGGGAGGTGAACTTTGGGAGGGTGAAGAGAGGCAGTTAGACCACAGTTGTCACACTTCTGTATTCAGTCTTTGCCTCAAGGTCTCCTCTGCCCTAATTGCTGGGTTCAGCTATATTATATGCTGATCACTCAGGCAGGGCTGTGGGCCACAGAGAATGCACAGTGCATCTGCAGCCTGAATCCTCCCCTTTCTAGGGACCCGCAGTTAACTCTGGGCTGTTCGGTAGCCACCATCTAGGCACTTCTCCCTTCCCTTCTCCTCTGTTCACCCTAATTCATCCACCTTCAGATGTTCTGCTGTGCAGATCTCTAAAAAGTGTTTGTGTGTTGCACAGGGAATCTTTTGTTGAATTATAGCTGTTCGACTTGTTGTAATTTGAAGGGGAGAGAGATCAAGGGGACCCCTCTTGCTGCCATGTTTTTGATGTCACTCGAATAACTATATTTAAATACTCATGGACCCTTGATTTTTTCACCTCCCTCCCCTACTGCCACCCAATGGCTATTTCCCTGTGCAAATTCTGTTTCTCTCCCCGCTCATAAGGAAGAGGACAAGGGAAACTCAAGACCATTAACTTTGCATAGGCTAACAGGCTTTAAGCAAAAAGTTTGGTGGAGAGGAGGGTGAAATCAATGTTAAAAGAGAAAGTTTGTGATTATCTTTGACTCACAATTATTCATGAATGCCCTCACGTTAAAGGAAGACCAAATGGCTGGGAGAAAAACACATCATTTTGCCAAGTTTCTTGTGTGTGGAGTCAGAGTACTGGTAAGAAGCAATCAGACAAAAGAGGACGTCAAGGTCAAAAACTCGGGGGGTTTGGTAGAGCAGATTCCCAAAGCAAGCTGTAGGAACCAGAGTGTGGGAAAGAGCTGGGACCCTTACAGCTAACAACAACTAAAGAAATATATGGAAATGACTGCCTGTGGCTCTTTGCCTTCTTTAATTTTTATTTTTTATGAATGAATTTTTTATTTTTATATTATTTTTTAATTTAATTTTTTAAAATTAGTTGCAGGTGTACAACACAGTGCTATGTAATATTGTATGTCAACTATAATTGAATATATACATATATAGTCACGGGATGTGGAGTATAGTGTGGGAGTGTAGTCAATGGAATTGTAATAGATATGTATGATATTGGGGGAAAGAGAGTGGGGTGGTGGATTGGAGGAGGGGGGTTGTCTCTTTGCCTTCTTTTATTGTTTTGTTTTTTTTTGTTTGTTTGTTTTTAGGGCAGTGTCACTGGCCCTCATATGTGGGACCTAACGGGGCCACTGGCTTCCCAAGCCAGCGCTTAACCACCGTGCCACTCGGCCAGTCCTTCTTTGCCTTCTTTTAGAAGAGAGGAATCCTCCCTAGACAGAGACTCTCATCGGCTTCACAGCAACCTAACAGCTAACCCAGGATGTGGAGAGTAGGGCTGGAACCATGCCCATCCAAATTGGTTGGTTGGTTGGTCAGTCCTTCATGAAAGAGTTTGTAGTGCTTCAGCAGAGTCTTAGAAGACCCAGTTTATGCTCTGCAGGAGTTCTTAAGACAGTAGAGAGCAGACAAATCAATAGATTGCTATAGTTCAGCAAGAAAAGGAATGATGAAAAGAGTAGATAAGTTGAGCCTTGCAGATCCTGGAAAGCTTCATAAGAAGGTAAAGTCTGTGTTCAGATTTAAAGGATGGGTAAATTGAAACAAGTCAGCAGAGAAAAGGTAGAGTTAGTGATACAGAGTACATGTAAAGGGAGTAGAAGGTGTAAAACCTGGAACATATTAAATAACATAGCAGGTTCTGTGAACTGTAAATGGTTCAGTTCATGTCTGTGGTTATGTTTTGTTTTGTTTTCTGAAGGGGGAGGCTCTTAGTGATGATAGATAATATTGAGTAGGTGGTCAAAGGCAAGCCATGGACAACTCTGTAATTGCACTCGAGTTAAGAGTGAGCTCTATGGGGAACCACTGAAGGATTTTAGGCAAGAGTTTCATGATCATATTTATGTTTTGAAAAGGTTATGACAACAGAGTGGCAAGTGGATGGGAAAGGGTGAAACTGGAAGTTGGGAGACAAGTCTGGAGGCTATTATAATTCAGGCAAGAAATTACATAGGCTTAGATGAGAGGAATAGGTATGGAAAAAATTGGATGGATTTGAGCTCGAATTTATTAAGATAAATGGACAGGATTTGATGATGAATTGGAGGTGTTAGTGGGGAAAGGAAAGAGAAGACACGTGTTACTCCCAGGTTTCTGGCTTGAGTAATGGAATGCTTAGTGGTGACATTTGTTGAGATGGAGCAGAGACAGGATTCAGGAAGGAACATGTCTGGTGGGGGTTGATGGTTGAATTCTGTATGAGACATGTTTGTGGTGCCAGTGAAAATCCAAGCATAGATATCCAGCTTAAAATTGATAATGCTGACCTGAAGCTAAGGAGAAGGTCTGAGTTAGAGATGGAGATTTAATATTTATCATTGTAGGAGTTATAGCTGAAATCTTTGGAATATCTGAAACCACCTTGGGAGAGGCCTACAGTGAAAAGAAAAGTAGGGTGAGGACAGAACCCTGTGGAATCCCAATCAAAGTAGGAAAAGAATTAGGAGAGAACAACATTATGAAATCCAAGGGAACAGAGAGTTTCAGGAAAGAAGGAGGTACCTCGTGCAGCAGAGAAATCAAGGAAGATAAGAATGAAAAATGTCCATTGGATTTGGCAACAAGCAAGTTAGTGATAACCAGCATTAGCAGTGAGGCTAGCTCACAAGGGCCTGAAGAGTGAGTGGGCAGGCAGCCAGAGTGAGACCCAGGCGCTCAAAGAGGACATGTGTAATGTGATCTTTCACTTTGAAGCAGTAGAAGATAAGGGCATGAGTGTATGTGGTAGTGGTGGGTCAGGGATGGGGTTTGGGAATACACAGGGAGGAGTGACAGATGTACACAGGAATTGCCTAATTCAGAAGGAAATGGAAAGGCCTCTTGGTAGCCATGGCACCAGTCAGCTGACACATGGAGCACCAGTTGTTTGCAGGAGGAGAGTAAATTAAAGGACTAGTGGTTAATGCATCTGGGCTCTGGAATTCATGGGAAACCCATTTGGTGACAGAAAATCAGCAGAATGCAGGAGGGAGATAAGGAATTAAGAAACGTGGGCTGTTTCCTATGAAACTCAGGCTTGCCTCATAAGCTGTCTGGCTAGGACATAGCTTTCCAAGCTATAAAACAGGGGCAACCAGTCTTTATCTAAGGGGGAATGCAAACATTCCCTGTGGTTTAGTATTGTCTGTAATAATGCTCCTTTACATGGTATGTATAATTAGGAGCTCACCATGCTGTGTATAAACACCAGAACACTGTTAAAACAGGGAAAACCCTAAAATAGTATTAAGGAATAGTAGGCTCAGCACAAAACAAAGAGTCCTGCCTGATCCCAACTCAGACAAACACACACCAATAGAGCACAATGCTTTTAAATCCAGTATGGGAAAAGGGAAGGTATGGAAATGTCAACCTAAAATGTTTTGTTCAATCCAATAACAGAAAAAAATACCAGGGAAGAGAACAATTCAAAATAATGGTTCTTCCAGATGATACTATTTACTTTCAAGAAAGAAAACTGAAGTCAAACATTAAATCCACAATTAAATATCCAGGGAAAACCCCTTTATTTAACATTACTAGGCATGTCAATTTTTATACTTGACATTCTCCCAATGTAGGCTAAATAAGGTTCGGCTACTAACAGGCTAGTGTTCTTGGGCAAGTCACTGATCAGATTATTTGTAGCATACAGATAATAATACAGACCCTGGGAGAAGATTCTTTGGAAAGTACAAATCAGTATACCAATATAGACAAAGGGCTCTTACCAGGCAAGGCATGCATTTGAGAAATCAGTTTGAAATAGCTTAAACCAAAAAGGGTTGGATTGCTGTTGTGCAGACGTGCTAGGTGTTGTGTAAATGCCCTGGTAAGTTCAAGAGGCTTTTGGCGAAGGAAAAGTACACACTGCCCAGCAAGCTATGTGTTTGATGTCTACACGTCAGGAGGCAGGCCTGCCAGGGGCTACAGCATATCTGAGGGGTGACCCAATGTTCAATTCCCCTACCACCTCACAGAGCTTGAGAGGAACAGCTCAAGAGGAATAGCTTAAAATCCAAAGGGGGCCCTCTTCTCACTAAGGAAAACAGTCTCAAATCTTTCTGAC
Source organism: Aselliscus stoliczkanus (assembly GCA_033961575.1). Taxonomy (NCBI): domain Eukaryota; kingdom Metazoa; phylum Chordata; class Mammalia; order Chiroptera; family Hipposideridae; genus Aselliscus; species Aselliscus stoliczkanus. The sequence continues at coordinate 52,236,210 of CM066737.1, read as the reverse complement.
ATCTACACAAAAGAGGTACTGAGGGGTTGCCCTGTGGGGTCAACAGTGCTGGGGCCAGTTTAAACAATGCTGCTTGGCTCTGAGAACATAGGAGGGTAGGAAGGATGACAAAAAGGGACCTGGCATTGTGGATGGCTTCAAGCATCCATGTTCACAGGATCTACTCCATGAGCACTGGCCTCCTGATCTACTTGGGAAATAGGACATCTCTGCTCCTGAATCATGAAATACAGTTCAGTGTGGCTCAATAGTCTTGATAAATGTTCCCAGAAACTTCAGACTTCACAAAGAAACTTTTGGAAACATGCTTAAGTGTATACGGATTTTGAATCTTTTAAATATTGAAGAAAAAATTCTGTATGGCCATAATCTATTTTCCTCCATGCCAAGCCCCTTCAACCATTCATGTTTTCAAAAGAGAAGGCAGCCTTGGGCTCCAGATGTTTGGAACCCAAATGAGGGCTCCTCACAGGGAAATCCCATTGCCTTCTGTCTCAAAATCTCAGCCAGGTGTTAAAGAATGAGGTCTTCACAGGCTTATTTGCCTGGTGTAGGACTAACCTCCATTCAGTTATATATTAAGGATTTCTATTTTAAAGGCTCTTCAACCCAACAAACAGTCCAGAGCTGTTTCTCAGTTCCCTGGTTGTGGGGTCTGACCAACTAGTTCCTGTCCCTCTCAAACCATCAGGAAATGTCCTTTTGTTTTAAACTTTAAATCTTATCTGCTTCCACTTGGGCCATTTTTATTTGTCATGTCTTTGCAGAGGTAAAGTAAGTCGTTAAGAATCACCCCTTAGTAAAATGGGTAGGGGATATGTCCAGGAAATTCACAGAAGAAATGCAAACATGCAATGGATATGTGAAAAGACACTTAAAAACTGACATGCAGTCCAGGAATTGGGATGATTTGCACCCATATTAGCAAAAATCAAGTGCTGGCAAGAGTGTAGAGTGTAGAAACATGGGCAATCTACAATGCTGATTGGAGTATAAATTGGAATAGATACTTTGTGGGGTAATTGTGTTAGCTTTGAAAATTATAAATGTCTATTACCCTTGTATCTGGTCATTCTGATCCTTAGTGTCTATGCTGGAGATGAGTTCAAGAAGGCCTGTTCAAGGTTTTCCACCGTAGCACTACCATTTTTTAAAATAACAAAAACTTGGTAACAACCTAAATATTCATTGAAAGGGGAATGACTAGATTAAACTATTGGGTAGAGGAAAAGACCTTAAGGATATATTAAGAGACACAAAAACAAAGCAAAACAAGGCATTGAATATATACATAAGATTATATTTTGGAAAAAAAACAGAAAATAAAACTATTTTATACATATTTGTGCATATCTCTGATTATGCACAGAAAAAGACCAGAAAGACAATAGTGGGACTGAGAGAGCATCAAGGGAGACTTTTGCTTTGTCTTCATTGCTTGTTGTTGTTTAAGAATCTATTCATATATTTATTGTAGAATTATTTTTTAAAGTTTTTCCTGGTTATAAATCAGAGGCAAGGGCATGGGTCTTGGTGCCTCCAGTGAACATGACTTTCCTGGGAGGCAGCAGTGGGTAAAGGAAATAGGTGAGAAATCAAAGGACACAAGTAATAGCCCAAATCTGTCATCAGTTTGCTGTATGACCACAGGAAGTAATTTTCCTTCTCAGAGTAACTGTACAATCAGTAAATAAGATTTGAGAAGCTCACTAAGATAGCTTCTCTTTCTGATAGTTTATGATTGTCTAAGTCTGTCTTTTTGTTTGTTTGTTTGTTTTTGGGTTTTTTTTTTTAGCTGAGCCATCCTACCACCTGTTGACAGCTCAGCAGCAGCTCAGCTCGGGCTGGGCATCGAACTGCTATTGCTCAGAGATCAGCTCGCACTCTTGAGCGAGCTCTTAACCAACTGAGCCACTAGGCCGGCCCTGTCTAAGTCTGTCTTTAACGTAAAATGAGTCTGGTCCCTTTTGATGAGGAGACGGCTTTTTATTCTCTTACTCCAAATTCTGGCATAGTTTTGACATTTCACTTTACTGCAAACGGAAGATAGTGAAAGAGAAAGTGGAGAGGTGTTCCCTGTTTGGCTACGTTTTTGAGGGTTTGGTTGACCTGTTTATGCTACCTTCTTTTGACAGTGTAAGATCTTAGGCTTGTTTGAGTGTGGTGAACATGCAAATACAATACTGTAAGTCAAAGATCTGAATTCTAGAGTGTGGCCATCAATTCTGGAAACATAGATTATATTATATTTTTATTTTTTAAAGATTGAACCCCCTTGCATACGTTTTTGGAGTTATATTAAAGACACAGATTTATTCAGTGAAAATCAGAGATACAAATCATCTGGGGTAACGCATCACATATGCATATACAAGGATTGATGAAAATGCTTTGTCAATCTACTGTGTTCAATGCAATTTGTGCATTACTAATAAGGGACAATGCACTGAATATGTCACATAATAGTCTTAAACGTATACTACGTTTTAATATGATATCTATAAATCACTCTTTATGTATACTCACCTATATTTCTGGATCTTATGTCTACCCTGTACCCTTATATGGGCATATCTCTAGTCTATAGATAACAATTGAACCTGTTGGTCCCCAGAGTAATAGGGAAGAACCATGTGGATATAAATGAGCTATGACAATTTACCCATATTTACAAACATATCATAATCTGGTTCTGCATAACCTAATTGGCTTTTGGAAATACTCCAGATGAAACCTTGGCATTAAGTTAGTGAAGGAAACCTCTTCGTGGTCCCTCAGAGACTTTGACCAACCTGGTTCTGCCCATTATTAGTTAGCAAAGCTCCTTCCTGGTGGTCCTCATCACTTTCCTTGTTCCATGAGGTTATAAGAGGAAATTCTAAGCCATTTAAGAAAACACGCACACTACAGATAACAGTTTCTGTGACTGTTTGTTTTCAACAATGAAAGTAGCACTTACTCTCATTCCTTTCTCAGGAAAACATTTACAGCCTCCACTGCAGTCTTGGCCTCCACATGGCTTTCTATAGGACTTCTCTCCCTATTAATAAAAAAAGAAGAAGAAAGCAAAATTTAGTAAATCACATGACCCACAAAGCAATGTTGCCTCAAGAAACCTAACTTTTACCACACTTCTCCTGTCCAAGTAAATTTAGAGAGGCTCTAATTGTCTCATCTGATAGTAAGAGTCACATGAAATAAAAAGTCATCTTAAGTTAGTACCCTCTTAGGTCAGGTCTATGAGGTCTGACAATTAAATTCTCAAACTCATCCTAGAAAAAGTGCTATGTACCTCATTGCTGAATATCACTATGCTCATCTTTGAAGTACTCCCTTTAGGAAGCTATGCACTGATGCCAGCACCCAGTCAACTCTCAATGCAATTTTGGAAATCTTTTTCTGGGTTTTTTGTTTGTTTGGTTTTTTTTTTAGAGGCCTGTGTCACTGGCCCTCATATGTGGGATCCGAACCCGGGCCACTGGTGTCCCAAGCCAGCTCCTAACCACCGCGCCACTCAGCCGGTGCAGAACTCTTTTTCCGGAATGGCCATCAGAGCTGTCGTGGCATTACTCTTGCTGTCCTGAACGTCATCAGAATGTCTTCTTTTCAATATTTCCTTTATCTTCAGGTAAAGAAAGAAGTCACTGGGAGCCAGATTGTGAGTAAAGAGGGTGTTCCAATACAGTTATTTGTTTACTGGCTAAAAACTCTCTCACAGACAGTGCCATGTAAGCTGGTGCATTGTTGTGATGCAAGAGCCATGAATTGTTGGCAAAATGTTCAGGTCATCTAACTTCTTCACGCAGCCTTTTCAGTACTTCCAAATAGTAAACTTGGCTAACTGTTTGTCAAATTGGTACAAATTCATAATGAATAATCCCTCTAATATCAAAAAAGGTTAGCAACATCATTGTAACAAGTTTGCGAACTTAATTGTCAGACCTCATATACCTCACTAGCCACTTTAGTAGTTGGTTTCTGACTCAGATACCCCCTCATTGGTGGAAATTCCAGTCACAAAATACAAGAGAATTTTTTTACATGGGACTGGAAACATGAGATGTGGTAAAAAAAAAATATGGTGGGGGGCCAGCTGAGTGGTTCAGCTGGTTAAGAGCTCGCTCAAGAGTGTAAGCTCTGGGTCAGCCGAGTGGAGCCTTGGTTAAGAGCTGGCTGCCCTCTACAGCTAAGATGGTGAACAACAGCTCCACCTGGAGCTGGGCTGCTGTGAGTTCCCAGGACTGCATAGCTGCAGCCCCTGCTGCAGTGGGCTGCCATAGGCTACAGAGAGTGGCCGGCAGCCAGCGTGAGCTGCCAAGAGCCGCTGTGAGCGGCCATCCAGAGGCTGGAGATGGAACTGCCTCACCCAAGAAGTGCACAAAGACAATACCAACATGACCAGTGAAGCAACGTCCTCCACAACTGGAGTGAAGAACAAAAGGACAGCAACTTGTCTGTTTCCCTTCCCCCGTTCTCCAACGCTGTTCCCCTCCCCCAATTCCCCAATAAACGCTGTTCCCCTCCCCCAATTCCCCAATTTAAAAAAAAAAAAAAGAGTGCGAGCTCTGAGCAACAGGGTCACCGGTTTGATTGCTGGCCCAAGTTGAGCTGCCACTGACTTGCCAATAGATGGCAGGATGGCTCAGCTAAAATAAAATAAAATAAATAAATAAATAAATAAATAAATAATAAAAATAAATAAAAATTAAAAAATTGAGAAATATATGGTGAATGCTTAAATTTTTAAAAAATTATAGTAAAAGACACATTGCCATTAACTCCCTCAAAATACTCCCCTTCGCTTCGAACACACTTATTATCCCATCTTTCTTACCACTTTCTAAAGCAGTTCTGGAGTCCTCTTGTGTGTCTTTAGTTGTGCTGTCGTGGCTGCTTCAATGTCCTGAATCAATTCAAAACCTTTACCTTTCATGGTCACCTTGACTTTAGAGAAGAGCCAGAAGCCGCACACTGCCAGATCCGGTGAATAAGGTGGATGATGACACACCATAATGTTTTTATTTGACAGAAATTGCTACTAGAAGTGATGTGTGTCATGAAGCCTTTCCGTTGTGATAAAAAAAATTCGGTGAATGCTGCTGCCAAATGCCATCTAATGGAAAGGCAGGGATCTTCAATACAGGAAGTGGCTGGTAGAACCTTAGTAACAGTGTGTGACAAGTTTCACCTTGTTCAGTGCAGTTAGCTGGGTGCGAGCTATGGTTGAGGGAAGGTGTGTTTTAAAGTGTGCTGTAAATCATCCTCCAACATGACAGTGCTCTGCATCATACATCACTTCTGGTATACAGCAATTTCTGTCGAATAAAAACATTATGGTGTGTCCTCATCCACCTTAATCACTGTATCTGGTAAGGTGTGACTCCTGGCTTTCCCCCATCCCCCAAAGTCAAAATATTTCCAGACATTGAGGCAGCCACGACAGCACAAGTAAAGACACTCATGAAAGAGGACTTCCAGAACTGCTTCTGAAAGTGGCAAGAAAGATGGGATAAGTGTGTGTGAAGCAAGGGGGAGTATTGTGAGGGGAATTAATGACAATGTGTCTTTTACTGTAATATTTTTTTGAGGGCAGTGTCACTGGCCCTCATATGTGGGACCCTAACGAGGGCCGCTGGCTTCCCAACACCAGCGCTTAACCACCGCGCCACTCGGCCGGCCCTGTAATAATTTTTATTTATTTAAACATTCACCATATTGTTTGATCACACCTCATTCCCCCTTGACACATCCCTGCATCCCACTGGATTTATGCTTTTGTACTCACTGAGACAGCAGTAGCTGTATCAGAGAAATTCAAGTGCTAGAAATGTAATGATAGATGAAAATGGTCACCCTGTACTCTGCTCTGAGAATTGTTCTCAGGATCCACTTTCAGAACACCATTCAACTCTTACAGTGATACCCTTGTGCCCAGTCAGATCTAAATTCCTCAGGTGGTATTGTATATTATCCCTTAAACTCTCCAATTTCCTTTTTCTTCTCTGCTTTATTAAAATGATTATTATTACTAGCTGAATTCTACAAGGCCCACACATGACCTGACATGTGTTGACCCTGTCCAACCTCATCTCCTCACTCTCTGTCTGGCTCAGTCTGCTTCAATCACACTGGTATTCGTTCTATTTTTTAAAAAAAGTTAAGTCTGTTTCTGCCTCAGGGCCTTTTCTTAGCTGTTACTTCTGCCTGGAATGTCCTTCCCTTAGATTTATTTAATTCTGGCCTCTTTTCATCAACCAGGTCTTAGTTTAATTGTCGATTCTGAGAGAGTCCCTCCCTAACCACTCAACTTAAGGTAGCCCCCAGTTACTTCCAATAACATTTCTATGTTATCTTTTCCTCATTAAACATTCTGTTTCCCCCCACTAGAATGTAAGCTCCATGTTAGTAAGGACCTTACCTATGTTGTCCAACATTGTATTCCCAATGCCTAATACAATGGATGGCACGTATAGAATGTTTGATGACCACATGAATGGAGCTAGGATTTGAACCCAGGTCTGACTAACTCCAAATTCTTGACCTTAACCCTTATTCCTTAGTTTTTTTGATGTCTTCTGTCTACCAGACCCTCAATGTAAGAACTGAAAAATGAGGAAACTGCCATTCTGACCCTGTCTACCTTGGAAAAAAAGCAAAACATAAATTCTAACTATTATCTGCAACAACAACTTTATCTCTGGAATGAATTTTGTATCATCCAACTTTTTTGTTTAATGCTGGCTAATTTTTCCAAAAGAGAAAGGCATATTTATGAACCAGCCTCACATTTAATCATTCTTTCCTCTTTGTACTGTGAGCCTTTTTCTAATTCCCAGGGGGCACTGTGAATTTCTCAGATGGTCTCTTTATCTTTTTAGATATTCCCACAACACTTTATCACCGCAACACCTCAGTAATAAGGTAGTGATGGCAGAGCTATGACAAAATATTGCTATTTTAGATCCCAAACACCTTCCCGATATATTTTATCTCTCTTATATGCCTTTGACATGGTAAGTGCTATTGTACATTTTCCAGTTTGCCCTGCATTTTATCATGTATTGAATAGGCAAGTTTCCATAAGGGTGACATCAAGCAGTACTGTGGTAAGAGAAAGCTGAGGGCTGTCATTTAAGAGAGAACAGAGAGACAGAGTAGCACTGAATTTAACCTTTACCTGTGCTGCCATTTTGTCTAATGTTGAGTACTATATTTCTTGGTATAATGGATAATTAGTATTTGCTTCTCCACACATTTCTGTATTTTTCAAACAGTCTTCAGTGAGCACATATAATTAGTAAGAAGAAAAAACAATATGTTACTCAATGATAAAAGTCATCCCCTTCAAAAGGAGAGGACTCAACAGGTGTGACCAAAGTTGAAGTGGTATCTCTTCAGAGATACAGCCTACTTCCAAACAATGACTTTTGGGTGTCCCGTACAATTTCTCTATTGTGGACCAAAAGTTTCCAGATCTCTATCATGTAACAAGGAGGCCTGAGTTGAGGGGGCTGAATAAGGCAGGGGTTAAATCCCAATAACAGGAGCTGAACAAAAATATAAGGAATCAAAGCTGTGGCTTCTTGGGAACTTGGCAGAACAGGAGGCAAAGACACCCAGCTAACAGGCAGGAAACAGTCACTGTCCTCTGTCCCAGAGGAAAGTAACCAGAGAAGCCCACTGGCCAAAAGCAATTTCCTGTAATGCCAGCCCTGGCAGTTCCCCCAGGAGTCTTCAATTACAGTGAGGGTAGAAGGATAAAAGGAGTGGCTTCCAGCCATCATGACAAGACCAGGCCCTGAGAAAGTCTCTGCCCTATCCTGGTTTTTCTGGGGTCACTCCAATTCTTGCTCAACCAGACCATGTCACTGGAATCATTCCCAACCTGGAATGCTCTCCCCCTTCCTTTCAAAATCCAACCTTTCCTTATACCTACAGAAAATTAGAACTAGAAAGGCTCTAAGAGATTATCTAATATAGTGGTTCTTTTTTTAAAAAAGATTTTATTGGGGAATTGGGGGAGGGGAACAGCGTTGGGGAATTGGGGAAGAGGAACAGACAAGTTGCTGTGCTTTTGTTCTTCAGTCTAGTTGTGGAAGATGTTGCTTCACTGGCCCATGTTGGTATCGTCATTGTGCTCTTCCCGGATGAGGCAGATTGGTCGCCGGCCTCTGGATGGTCGCTCGCCATGGCTATTGGCAGTTCGCGCTGGCTGTCAGCCGCTCACGTTGGCTGCTGGCCACTCACTGTAGCCTATGGCAGCCCACTGCAGCAGGGGCTGCAGCCAACACCATCTCCGGGGCTCGCAGCCCAGCACCAGGTGGAGCTGTTGTTAGCTATAGAAGGCAGTGCCACTGACCCTCATATGTGGGATCTGAACCGGGGCCGCTGGCATCCCAAAACCAGCTCTTAGCCAATGCGCCACTCGGCTGGCCCAATATAGTGGTTCTTAACTCTATCAGACCAGCACACCATTTTGTATTATAAGTGTATATTATTTTTTCTTGTTATCCTGTAAAGAAACTCATAGGAATAAGTTATAATAAAGATGTAAGCAATCATTTAAAATGCACATATTCTGCCATAATTGTATTGCAGAAAAAAAAACCCAAAAGTCATTTATAATGAATCACTATATATTTCTATATATTAATGCTCATACATGGCTATATTAGAAGATGTAATGAAATTGTCAAAGGCTAGCAGCCTAACACAGAATCACCATGAATGTGACAGCCTGCTGAATAGAATGACACTGGGATGTGGTATTGGCGACTCAAATGCCATGAATGAAGTTACTATTAGTGTGTTGATTCTCTGAAATGGTGAATAACTCTGGTTGAGTTCTGAAAAAACAGTTCAATCTTTCCTTTATTCACTGGGTAGTTTTAATCAATAATAAAACTATTACAACTTATTTCAACATGTAACATTTGGTTATGTTCTCAGCTCAGATCATTATAAACAGAGTTTTCACTTCCATGGATGTCCAGAGGTCTTCTCAGTGTAGGGCAGGATGCAGGACATTTCTCTGTAGTGCACAGAATACCTATCATTCCTGGCCCCTACCTAAGAGCATTCCCTAATCGTTTTGACAACCAAAAAAGCCCTGACAATTTCCAAAATATCTCATGAAGGTAGGGTACTTCTGTGGAGAACAGCTAGACTAATCAAAATCACCTGTTTTATGGATGAGACCACTGAAGGGAATTACTTTGGTTCATGTCACACTGCTAGCTAGTGGACACTAGCACTTCTAACCCTAATTCCATATTCTTCACACTAGTCCATACCTCTCAAGTTCCATTTCTTCCATGACCACTCCAGCTTAGTGAAAAGACACAGCACATGCTATATGTCCCACTCATTGGGCAGGTGTTATATGTTGCTGTGGGACAGTCCTTGCAATGTTCCTTAGGTTGCATAGCTGACAGTCTTGGTTTCTTTTGTTTTTCCAACCAAACAATGTCTATAAGGGAAAGGTCAACCTATTATACCTCTTTGTATATTCCCACAGTGTTAGAGAAGCAATCTATGTTCTAGCCATTACCTGAGGTAGTATACCTAAGTTAAGCATAGAAGCTCTGGAGTCAGTGTGTATAGGCTTAAGTCCCAGCAATAATATTTCTGAGTTGGGTGATCACAGGCAAATGACTTAATCTCTTTGTTAATTGTCTAACTGTAAAGCGGGGATGGCGACAATATTTACTGTATAGGGGTTGAGGATTCAATAAGATAAAGCATGCAAGGCACAGTGCCTGTCTCATACTAAGCACTCAGTGTCAGCTATTATTATTACATTAATATTAACTGTGCCTCAGCATTTCTGTAACACGATGGTCTCTCTCTGGAGCTGATAAGCAAGTGGTATGCTACAATATAGAGATGCCAGTTTAACTATGGATGATGTCTATTCTGCTTGGTTTGGATACCTGTTTTGATTTGTTGATGTCTGTGTACAACTGATTATTAAATTTTTTTTGAGGGCAATGTCACTGGCCCTCATATGTGGGACCCGAACTGGGGCTGCTGGCTTCCCAAGCCAGCGCCCAACCACCGCGCCACTCGGCCGGCCCATGATTATTAAATATTTTTAATGTCACCAGTATCACACACAGCTCTCCTTTTCGTGATGTTGGACTTTTTGTATAAAATGCCTTTCTTGCCCCCCTTTTGCCATTATCACAAACCATACTTCTACTCAATCCTCAAACCCCAGCTTAAACACCATATTCTTGGCGAAGACTCACCCCATCCCCATTTTTTTCCCTTTCGGCAATTTCACGCAGAAGTTCTTACTCCTTCCTTTTTGCTAATGGTACTTTGCCACATGTAATTCATTCTATTTGGTTCTGCCATCAGAACAGGGAAAAGGACTCTGTTTTATTCTTCTCTGCAGCCCTTGCACAAGCAGATATTCAGTAAAGGGCTATGAAATAAGTGCTCTCAGAACAATTGATTACAATTGTTAGATAGTTCAGGTTCACTTGGAATTCTACCTCTCCATTTGGTTTCCTGAAATAGAGTCACACCACAGTGTCCCTTCTACAAACCAGCATGCTTTTCCAGGCATCACTAGTGCTTTGGGGCATGAACGGTAGCAGGGATGACAGTGACACAAATGGTAATCCAGGAAGTGAGAGATGGAATGTAACAGCAGACTAGTCAGACTGGTTGAATGGTTAGTAAAGGTGAACTATTCCTTGTGAGAAATTCCTCCAGAATCTTGGGTCACAGAAAGCTGGTATACAGCATTGTATCTTGACTATTCACTCAACAAATATTTATTAAGCACTTACTATGTGCTAAGCACTGTGCTAGACATGGGTGATAAAGGTAGTATCATACAGCCACAAATGAAACACTGCTTTCACAGTGTTTACAATCCAGAGGGAAAGACAAACAGTAAATAAATAAATATTCCATCCATTTTTTGTCAGATGATGTGTGTTATGGAGGAAAATAGAGCAAGCAGAATAAGAGGAATAAGAAAGTGTTGGGGTCATGTTTTTATTTTATAGGAAGACAGGGAAAGCTTTGCTTATAAGGTGACTCCTGAACAGTGTTTTGCAAAGCAGTGGTCCTTGGGACAGCATCATCAGCCCTGAAAACTTGTCAGAAATGCAAATTATTGCCCCCTCCCAGACCTACTGAATCATAGACTTTATAATGGAGCCTGGCAGTCTGTGGTTTAATAAGCTCTTCAGTGATTCTGACACACAGTAAAATTTGAGAACCTTTGTGAGGGAGTAAGCTATGTGGTACTCTGAGGAATAAGTGTTCCAGGCAAAGGGAAGAGCAAAGGCAGTAAATGAGAGAACATATGTTTTGGCAGAGCAGCATGGAGGCCAGAGTGCTGGAATGGAGTGAATAAGGGGATTAGGGTTGATGATGAGGTCAGAGATGTAGCAGGGGAAGGTCATGTAAAACTTTATAGGTCACTGTGAGAAATCTGACTTTGGAAAAACTTTAAATGGTTTTGAACATAGGAGTGAAATCTACTGATTTACTTTTTTTTTTCCTGAGGGCAGTGTCACTGGCTCTCATATGTGGCTTCCCAAGCCAGCGCTTAACCACCGTGCCACTTGTCTGGCCCTGATTTACTTTTTAAGATGGATCACTCCAGCTGCCATCTCAGCTCTAATGGGGCAAGGGTTAAAGCAGAAAGGCTATCAAGGAGGCCGTCATGGTAGTTCAGCAGAAAGATAACGATGGCTTGGACCAGATGGGCAGTTGTAGAGATTGGCAGGAGTGGGAGGATTCTGGGTATGTTTTGAAGGGAGAGCTGATAGGATTCACTGTTGGATTCCATATGGGATGTGACTGAAAGAAAGAAATCAAAGATGACTCCAAGGTTTCTGTAGTAAGCAATTAGAAAGATGACATTGCCATTTATTCAGATGGAGAAAACTTGGAGGAGCCAGTTTGGGGGGCATCAGGAATTCTGGTTTTGAGATGTCAATTAGACATTTAAATGGAAAAAAACTGAGTAATATCTGGCTATGGATTATAGAGTTTGAGGGAGATGGCTAGCTTAGAGACATACAGGCAGTGCCTCAATCAGTATAGACTTGAATATGCTGTGGTAACAACCCAATATCTTAGTGATTTAACAATTAAAGTTTATTTCTTGTTCATGTCACAATCCTTATTGGCTTTCCTCCTAGAGTGACTTGGATTTCCAGGCTGTTTTGTCTAGCAACTCCATCACCTCTGATGCTATTACCTGCTCTTTATTGTCCCTGACCATGCTCGCATTCCTCTTAGCAAGAACTACACATATTTGACAACCTAACAGCATGTAATGTAGGAAAGAACGGGGACTATTTGGCGAGCACCATCTCTGCCACCACTAGTATGTACATAAACCTGCAAGACTAGAGGAGATCACTAAGGGAGTAGATGTAGACAAAGGGAAGAGAAGACATCCTAGAATTGGGCAGTGAGGCACCACAATGTTAAGTGAACAGGAGCAGGTATCAGAGAAAAAGTGGCCAGTGTTGGAGGGAGACAACCAACATAGGGAGGGGGCCTGGGAGGCAAGTAAAGAAAGTATTTCAAGAAGGGAAGAGTGATAAACTGCTAAAGTGCTGATGAGTCAATTAAGATGAGGTATGAAAACATAGCAATGGATATAGCATTGTGGTGATCTGGACCCAAGCAATTTCAGGAAGGAGAACTAGGAAAATGTGGTAGCTCCAAGGGCCCACTTGAGGCTAGTGGTCAGGGACTTAAACACCAGTTATCAACATTGTGATTTTCTTTAGCCTTGTTCAGCTGTGTCGGTACAGCTGCACATTAGCAGAAGCGTTGGAATTAACCAGGGTTCGGTTCTGCTAGGTGAGAATGATAAAGGAAAAGAAGGGAAAGGGATTCAGGGGTATATGGAAAAAAGTAATTGTAATGATGGACCATGGAATTTAGGCTTCTTAAAGAGGGAAGTGAGCACAGACAGTGGGTAACAATCAATAGATGACTGATCCTGGTGAGGTTGAAGAAATGTGCGGGTTTTAGAATTGTTACCATTTTTCAGAAGAAAGAGAGGTGGTGCTATAAAGACTTTAGGACCTGTTAAGACTCTGCCTAGTGCAAAACAAGACAGTCCTTGAAATATACGTACTTTGTGAATTACCTTAGTAAATCCTTGTTGAAATGGCCGTTCACTCCTGGTTTCATACAAAATAACAAAACTATTCTGTTTTAATAACATCAGGTATCTTTAAAACACCTTTATACCAAATCTCTTTTGCTTGTCTACTACAAATCTCAAATAGGTATTTTAGATGTACAGGGATGTGTAGAGGCTTACACACATATACAATATTACAAAGATTTTGCTTTATCTTCACCTATTCTCCTAGACGGTAAGTTCATTTGACAAGACCTTGGTTTGTTCACCATAGGCAAATCAGTTTAAACCCTTTAAGACTCAATTTCCTCAACTATGAAATAGGGATAATAATATTTTTACTCCATAAGGTTTTGTTTTTTTTGAGGGCAGTGTCACTGGCCCTCATATGTGGGACCCGAATTGGGGCCGCCGGCTTCCCAAGCCAGTGCTTAACCACCGCGCCACTCAGCCGACCCTACTCCATAGTGTTTTGTGGGGTTAGAGATAATGTTCCTAGTGAAGTGCTTGGTATATATAGTATGCTCAGTGTATGTTAGCTGGTATTATTTATAATCACAACATCTAGTATTATGCCTGCGGGTACCTAATAGATGCTCACTCAATCACTCATTCATCATTATAAAGATGAGGAAACAGAGGCTCAGCTGTTAGTGATTTCCTCAACATAGTAAGTTAAGTGTCAGAGTTGGGATAACACACCAGGTATCCTCACTCTCTGTCTCGTGTTTTTCCACTGAACCCACTGCCACTAGTTCCAAGAATTAGCCTCAAATTAATAAGTCACGAAAAGAAGAGTGTCAAGAGAGGTACCTTTTTTTTCTTATCTTTTATAAAATCAACACTGCTTTACTCACTTTACAATATTCTTTATGCTGTCTGTACACTTTTTGAACAACCTCCATACATGATTCTCATAATTACTTTTGCAACAGGCAAAGGAAGAATTTTTATGTCCATTTTCTTGTATAAAAAATACTGAATCAGAGAATTGGTGTCACTTGCTAGTAAAGTGACAAAGTGAAGACTCAAAGGCTTCTCTTTTCAGTGCAAAGTTAAATTTCTAAAAGGGAAAAATTATACAAGATGCTTAGGTGCCCAAGCAAAATGAGCCCAAAGAGGCTCACATCAAGACACATCAAAATTAAAATGCCAAAGGTTAATGACAAAGAGTGAATCTTAAAAGCAGCAAGAGGAAAGCAGTTAGTTACTAACAACGGAGCCCCCATAAAACTGTCAGCTGATTTCTCAACAGCAACTTTGCAGGCCAGAAGGGATTGCCAGGAAATATTCAAAGTGATGCAAAGCAAGGAACTACAACCAACATTACTCTTCCCAGCAATACTATCATTTAGAATCAAAAGACAGATAAATAGCTTCCCAGAGAAAACAAAAAACTAAAGGAATTCATCACCACCAAACCAGAATTACAAGGAATCTTAGAGGGACTTCTTTAAGTTGGAAAAAAATAAAAAATATGAGTAATAAAATGGCAATAACTACATACTTATCAACAATTACTTTCAATGTAAATGGATTAAATGGTCCAATCAAAAGATAGGGGAGCTAAGTGAATAAGAACAAGGCCCTTAAATATGCTGCCTACAAGAGACTCACTACAGATCGAAAGACACACACAGATTGAAAGGAAAAGGATGGAAAAAGATATCTCATGGGCCAGCCGAGTGGTGCATTGGTTAAGAGCTGACTTGGGACACCAGCGGGCCCTGGTTCAGATCCCACATGTGAGGGCCAGTGACACTGCCCTCTACAGCTAAGATGGTGAACAACTGGTCCACCTGGAGCTGGGCTGCTGTGAGTCCCCGGGGATGGCATAGCTGCAGCCCCTGCTGCAGTGGTCTGCCATAGGCTACAGTGAGTGGCCAGCAGCCAGCGTGAGCAGCTGGCAGCCAGCGTGAACTGCCAATAGCCACGGTGAGTGACCACCCAGAGGCCGGCGACTGATCTGCATCATCCAGGAAGAGTGCAATGATGATACCAACATGGGCCAGTGAAGCAACGTCCTCCGCAACTAGACCAAAGAACAAAAAGACAGCAACTTGTCTGTTCCCCTTTCCCAATTTCCCAATGCTGTTCCTCTCCCCCAATTCCCCAATTAAAAAAAAATAGACTTTAAAACAAAGACTACCACAAGAGATAAAAAGGACTGAGTAATCCTACTTCTGGGTATTTATCCAAACAAACCCAAAATGGTACTTCAAGGGGGCATATTCATCCATATGTTCATTGCAGCATTATTTACTTAAGCCAAGATATGAAGGCAAACTGGGTGTGTGTCCCTGAGTGGATGAATGAATAAAGAAGAGGTGGTACATATATAAAATGGAATATTACTCAGCATAAAAAAGAAGGAAATCCTGCCATCTGCAACATGGATGGACCTAGAGGGTACTGTGCTGTGTATAATAAGTCAGACAGGGAAAGAGAAGTGTCATGTGATTTCACTTATAAGTGGAATCTAAGAACAAAATAAACAAATGAAACATAAACAAACTCATAGATACACAGAACATTTTGATGGTTGCCAGATGGGAGGGGGGTTGGGGTGGTGGGTGAAAAGGGGAAGGGATTAAGAAGTACAAATTGGGGCCAGCTGAGTGGTGCATTGGTTAAGCGCTGGCTTGGGACACCAGCAGCCCCGGTTCGGGTCCCACGTGTGAGGGCCAGTGACATTGCCCTCCAAAAAAAAAAAAAGAAGTACAAATTGGTTGTTGTTACACAGTAGTCATGGGATGTAGGCTATAGCATAAGCAATATAGTCAATAATATTGTAATAACTATTGTGTCAGAAGGACACTAGATCTATTGGGGTGATAGATGGGAGGGAGACGGAGGCAGGGTGAAAAAGTTGAAGGGATTAAGAAATACAAATTGGTAGTTACAAAGTAGTCATGGGGATGTAAAGTACAAGGAATATAATCAATAATGTGGTAATAACCATGTATATTTCCAGATGGTGTTAGTCAGGGGGATCACTTCCTAAATGATATAAATGTCTAACAGCTATGCCATACACTTGAAACTAATATAAAATAATATTGAATGTCAACTCTAATTGAAAAATTTTAAAAGGGGAGAAAAGATCAATAATATTGTGATAGCATGTTACAGTATCAGATGGTTGCTGGAATTATGGTGATCACTTCTTTAGCATGGGGAATATAATCAATAATGTGCTAATAACTCTGTACAGTGCTAGGTGTGTACTGCTGAGGAACTGTGATGTACACCTGAAACTAATATAATATTGTATGTTAGCTATATTTCAATAAAAGCCTTTAAAACCACACACAAAACATAATAATAATTGTGAAAATATGATGGAAAAAAACAGGATGCTAAGAAAGTTTACAATATGTAAGTCATTAAGAAGTAAGCATTATTCCTTCATTCAACAAATATTTATTGAGTGCCTACTCTGTTCCAGGCACTGGGTTACATCCTGAGAGTACACTGTTAAATAAAATAGACTAGGTGCCCTGCTCTATATTCTTGTAAAGAAGACATGTATTGGAATAACAAACAACAATCTTTTAATTATAATTGTGTTATATGATACAAAGGGGACCAATGGAAAGATATGAAAACATAAAACAGGGACACATGGCCTCCTTGGTGGGATCAGAGGAGATTTATCTAAAAAGTGTGGTTAAACAGAGGTCTGAAGAATGAGGAAACATCAGCTAGATTAGGGGATGGGAGTGAGCAAGAGAATCTTCCAGGCAGAGGGAACAACATATGCATGTGCCTTGTGGTAAGTGAGAGCATGGCATATAGGAGAAACTAAAAGAAAGCCAGAATAACTGAAACAAGGGGACGGTGTTGTCTCAAAGTCCCCTTAAATTGTTCTCAGTTTTTTTTGGATTTTTTTCTTTCTGTTGGTCTGATTGGGTGTTTTCTGCCACCTTACCTTCTAACTTGCTGATTCAGTTCTCTGCTTCAACTAATTTACTGTTGATTCCCTCTAATGTATTCTTTATTTCAGTAGTTGTATTCTTCATTTCTGGCTGGTCCTTTTTTAATGTTTTCTAACTCCATTTTTTATGTTTCCTATCTCTGTTGAAGTTCTCCCTGAGATCACTGAGCATCCTTATAACCAGTGTTTGGAACTTGTGTCTGGTAGATTGCTTGTCTCCATTTTGTTTAGTTCTTTTTCTGGAGCTTTGTTCTGTTCTTTCATTTGGAGCATGTATCTTTGTCTCCCAATTTGGGCTGCCTCCATGTGTTTGTTTCTATGCGTTTGCATTAGGTAGGGCTGTTATGTCTCCTGGTCTTATTTGAGATAGTACTCAGCCATAAAAAAGAATGAAATCTTGCCATCTGAAACAACATGGATGGGCCTAGAAGGAATTGTGCTGTGTGGATTAAGTCAGACAGAGAAGGACAAATGCCATATGATTTCACTTATATGTGGAATCTAAAGAAGAAAACAAACAAACAAACGAACTAAAACATAAACAAACTCATAGATACAGAGAACGTTTTGATGGTTGCCATCTGGGAGGGGGGTTGGGGTGGTGGGTGAAAAAGGGGAAGAGATTAAGAAGTCCAACTTGGAGGGCCGGCCGAGTGGCTCAGTTAGTTAAGAGCTCGTTCAAGAGTGCGAGCTGAGCTCTGAGCAACGGCGGTTCGATGCCAGCACGAGCTGAGTTGCCGTTGACCTGCCAAAAGGTGGCAGGATGGCTCAGCTAAAAAAAAAAAAAAAAGTACAACTTGATAGTTACAAAATATTCTTGGGGATGTAAAGTATAGCCTAAGGAATATAATCAATAATATTGTAATAACTATGTATGGTGTTAGATGGGTACTAGATTTATCAGAGTGATCACTTCGTGAGTTATATAAATGTCTAATCACTGTGTTGCACACCTAAAACTAATATAATATTGTATGTCAACTGTAATTGAAAAAGAAAACAATTATTAAAATATAATAAATAAGAAAAAGAAAAAGAAAGTAAAAGGGCAAATGACATGAGATGATGATGCTTTATAGGCAAGCAAAGATCTGCTTATTCAGAGTCTTGTAGGCCATGTGAGGGAGGTTGGTGTTCATGCTCAGGGCAACAGGAAGTCGTTGAATAATTTTAAGCAGGGAATAATATGATCAGATGGATATTTTAGAATTTTTTTTCTAGTGGCAGTATGGATAATAGACCGAGGGGATGGTAATGAGGTGGGAGACTAATTAGGAGATTGTTGAAGTAAGAGAAGATGGTGGCCTGAACAAGGATTATGGTGGTTGGATGGGGAGAAGAGAATGGATCTAAGACATATTTAGATAGAGGGGATATGACCAGAAAGGAAGAAAACTAGAACCAAGTCTTTCTCACACCAAGTTCACTTTACTAATTTGAAGACAAACTTTAACGCACATCTGCTGAGTATAAATGTACTATGTTGGGCACAATGGAAAAAAAGACAAATATTTAGGAAACACTTATGGCTCTCAAGGAACTTAAAGCCTAATGAAGGAGATAACTATAATCAAAAGAAGTGAGAAGTATCGTTGGGAAAGATGAAGAGATACCTTTCAGATATGAATATGCTGTGTTTTCTCTCCAAAACCTTTGATGACTCTGAACAGCAAAGTTCAAAATCCAAGCACAAAATTTATGAGCCACTCTAAATCAGGCTCAACCTACCACCAATATTCTACTTATAGAGTTCTATTTTTTCAGCTATTTCGTTTTCCTGGAGTGTCTTTCATAGCACATCGTTTTCTTGGGAAACCCTATTCACATTCTTCTTATTTTCATTTTAATTTGTAACAATTTTATTGAGATATAATTCATACAAGATACATTCACGTATTCTTTTTTAAACATCTCTTTCCCTCTTCCAACAATAGCACTATTTATGTTTCTTTACAGTATTCATTGGCACTCTAACAACCTCCCTTTTGACTACTTCAGAGAAATTGTGGTGATAGTTTTCTAATAAAAATATACAAGATTGCTTTTAGTGGTTAGGCTGAGGCTCTGTTTCCTCAGCTGTGCAATGCATGGTGGGACTGCATGTCCTTCTAGTTTCTGTGAACCTACTCTTATTACTAGACTTTACATGTATAGTATCATGGGCTTTAATGGCTTGACCCAGAGCCTTATTGCTCATTTATATTGTGATGTCTTCAGAAAAACGATCCCAAGTTAAAAACAAAATCCTTTAGTGTTTCTAGTTGGGAGCCTAAGTTAGGATTGAAGACGCAATAAGCTCTCTAAGTGCTGAATCTACAGGAATAGGGAGAATTAGGATTCCAGGATAGAGGTTGCAGATATCAGGAAATATCCTGACAGACTATCTCATCTGTTACTGAGTCCAAATGACCAAAGACAATGTCCTTCCTGTCTTTTCTACTAGGGGGAGAGAGTCTAACAAATGCTCGATCAAGACGGACAGAGAGTCCGTGTGGAGTTCACCAGTAGTAGCGACTAGTAAAAGGAACAGAAAGGGAGACAAATACAGCGTTTCTTTTCCCTGTAAAGATAATATTTAGCTAGATATTTAGCTTATGATATAGATTGTCTCTAAGGCCTACTGAGGTAGATGAAGCTAAAGATATTTTGCTTTGCTCAGAGATGAGGGAAGATGACAGGGGAAGAGGGATCTGAACCAGTTAAATAGAATAGCTCACAGCAAATCCATCTCTCATGAGTAGAAGAAAAATGACAGAACATCTCCCCGAACCCCATCCACACACCAAGTACAAAACCCAGTAAATAGCAGACCAGGATCTCTGTCTTCATTTGCCAAGAACAGCATGATCTTTTTACCTAATTTTATGGCTGCAATTTTAAGCTGTAAATCCTTTCAAAAGTTACTTTTAATTTGTTTTCAGGGTAACCAAGACAAACCAACTTGTCACGTATGCCTGCACTTCTAAAATTAGGAGAAACAGCTCTAATCCCTTTTTATACACAGAAAATAGAAACTAGTCAAGTAGTCTACTTAGGTGGTGGGAACAGAATTTTAAAAGTATCATGCAGGGCCAGCCGAGTGGTGTGGTGGTTAAGCACTGGCCTGGGAAGCCAGTGGCCCCAGTTCGGGTCCCACATATGAGGGCCAGTGGCACTGCCCTCAAAAAAAAAAAGTATCATGCAAAAAAAAACAAACCCAAAAGCTAAAGCATTATATGTCATAAGCAAAGTTCAAGCTTCAGTTCAAATCAATAATGATAATTGCAATAAATGAGATGTTTAAAATCTTTAGAACTCTATGAGTTCATAACAGTACTCTTTTTTTTTCAGTGTACCAATTTTATTTTATTACTAATGTGGTCATTTCAACTGCAGAATATTAAAACTCATTTCCTATTATCACCACTAATCAGTATACGGAGTCTCACATACTTCCCATTTTGACAGATTTATGTTATTGATAAAATGAAAATCACATTTGTTTGCAACCAAATCATCGGTTATCACTGACTTCATAACTTGAGAGTTGAATTTCACTTCTTTACACAACTCTGAAACTCAAGAGCTATATTTTCTCTTATCTAGTATAATAATTGGCAGAAGGATACTTCATATTGCTTTGTAACACATCAGTATGACTGAACTCAGTCAATAGCTTGAAGCAAGGTTAATTGGATTTATAACATGGCAATATCCAAATGGCTAAATATTTTAACATTACATTTATAATGCTAAAATCCAAAAGCATTTTTCATTTTCTACCCTATTTCTGATTAGAAGATATCCCCTAAGTTTTACTGTTTAATCTTGTGGATCTGACTTCTCTTAAGTGTTTAATTAGTCAACTTGGCATTGACCAGAGATGAATTCAGAGAGAAGAACAGAGCCCAACTCATTCTGTTTTATGAAGTAAGAAGAGAGAGAGGATTCTCCACAGTGCAACGCTATTCGTTTTTCCATTGCTTTTCAGAAGCTCTGTTCTTTCACTGCCCAGGAAAAGAGGTTTATTTCTGTGCCTGACAAAGCAGCTCATGTGCAACAGGGATGTGTACTCCAGGTGCCCACTGGGCTGCCATCTGAAAACAGGCAGCCAGCTTCCGCCAGACATCTCATAACAGTATTCTTTCCGCACCCTCCCCCAAAACAAAAACCACTCACTGGTCACCTTTGGAGGATGCTAAGGAAATAACTAAATATTTTTAAAATTGGATAAAATGAAGGTGGTGATGGAAACAAGCTTTTATACTGTTTTCCCTAAATGAACTCAGGGTAACCATAAAATTTAATGAAGGAATGTTTGTCCTAAAAGGAAAGACAGATTCATAGAAACATTTGCAAGCCCCAATGAAGTAATGGATTGAGGCAGTGACTATGATTAACAGCTGCTGACATCACAGAAAGAGAAACAAGTAGACATTGCAGACATCTTGTGCTTCCTGAATGAAAGAATAAAACATCACCTGATGAAAGAGTCTTAGAGAGAGAGAGAAATGGAATCTGATGAAGTCTCTCTCTAGTTCTCACTACCAATATTTTACAATGATGTCATAGTAAATGTACAGGAAAAGCAATCAACAATCAAAAAAGGTGGGAAACCCTTACAACACAAATGATGCAGTTTCTTCAACAAAAGATTGCACAGAGAAAACCGGAAAGATTAAGAGGACACTATAGATTAAACTAGTTTAAGAGATTTACAATCCAATTGCTATGTAGGGACTTGGCTACTCAAATGTAAGGAAGCAAAACCATTTATAAAACAATGAGGAAATATAGACACTGACTGGATATTTGATCACATAATACAATGATTGTTAATTTACTTTGGTGTGATAATGGAATTTTGAAAGTTTTCATAACTTTTTATTTTTTTGAAAGATTTTACTGGGGAACTGGGGGAGGGGAAGAGCGTTGGGGAACCCGGGAAAGGGAACAGACAAGTTGCTGTCCTTTTGTTCTTCAGTCTAGTTGCGGAGGACGTTGCTTCACTGGCCCATGTTGGTATCATCATTGCGCTCTTCCCGGGTGAGGGAGATCGGTCGCCCGCCTCTGGACAGCTGCTCACAGTGGCTCTTGGCAGCTTACACTGGCTACCAGCCACTCACGCTTGCTGCCGGCCACTCACTGTAGCCTATGGCAGACCACTGCAGCAGGGGCTGCAGCTATGTCGTCCCCGGGGACTCACAGCAGTCCAGCTCCAGGTCAAGCTGTTGTTCACCATCTTAGCTATAGTGGGCAGTGTCACTGGCCCTCATATGTGGGATCCGAACCGGGGCCACTGGCGTCCCAAGCCAACACTTAACCAAAGCACCACTCAGCTGGCCCCATAACTTATTTTTTAAGGGATATATAATGAAATACAGATGAAATGAAATGAACTTTTGGATTTTTTTCAAAATAATTGAGATTGGGGAGAAGTGGGGAATAGATAAATTGGTAAAGTTGGAGCTAAGCAGTTGGTATGTGGGAGTTTCATTGTACTAGTCTATTTTGTATATGTTTGAAATTTTCTGTAAAATAATTTTTAGAACAGGAATATAAGTTTCTGAGTTTGTGAATGGATGAATTAAAGTGAATGATTCAATTGGGAGGTGAAAGAGAAAAAGGGGTCAAAAGAGAGTAACAGGGAATGGGCCGGCCGAGTGGCACGGTTGTTTAGCACTGGCTTGGGAAGCCAGCAGCCCCAGTTTGGGTCCCACATATGAGGGCCAGTGACACTGCCCTCCAAAAACAAAAAGAGAGTAGCAGGGAGGATGGTAGTGCTATTTACTGAAATGGGGAAGCATGGATAAGACCAATGTGTGTGTGTGTGTGTGTGTGTGTGTGTGTGTGTGTGTGTGTGTGTGTTGAGAGAGAGAGAGAGAGAGAGAGAGAGAGAGAGAGAGAGAGAGAGAGAGAGAGGTGGGGAGAGAGAGAGAGACTGATTTCAGTTCTGGACACTCTGAATTTTAGGTATCTGTGAATAGTCAGGAAGATATGTGTAAGCAATTACACATATATGGAGTTGGAGCTTGGAAGAGAGATTTGGGCTAAAACATAGACTCGAGCATTGATGACACTGTGTACAGAGAGAAGAGGTCCTAGGACAAAGGCCTGAGGAAAATCCACATTAAAGATCTGAGCAGAGGACATAGGGCCCAAAACTATATGGATACAAAACTATATGGATAAAAATGGGACAAAGATTCTGCCTTTGGGAAGCTCACACTTTAGCTAGGGAGATACATTCAGGTAAGTTCTATAGGCCACATTATCAGCTCAGATACCATGGAGAAAATAACATTTTAAAACTAGTCACATGCTTTTTCACCCATACCCCAATCCCCTCTTCCATCTGACGACAAGCAATTTGTTCTCTGTATCTGTGAGTTTGTTCTGTTTTATTCGTTTATTTTATTTATTTATCTATTTATTTTGGTATTGTTTGTTGTTTTAGATTTGACCTATAAGTGAAATCATATGGTATTTGTCTTTGTCTGACTAATTTCATTTAGCATAATACAATCTAGGTCCATCCATGTTGTCGCAAATGGAAAGATTTCATTCTTTTTGTTGTTGTTGTTGAGGGCAGTGTCACTGGTCCTCGTACGTGGGATCCGACCCGGAGCAGCTGGCATCCCAAACCAGCTCTTAACCAATGCACCACTCGGCCGGCCCTTTTTTGTTTTGTTTAATGAATTCATTTTAATTATACCCCTCATTCTTTTTTTTTTTTTTTCAGCTGAGCCATCCTGCCACAGCAGCTCAGTGGCAGCTCAGCTCAGGCCAGGAATCGAACCAATGACCCTGCTGCTTAGAGCTTGCACTCTTGAGCGAGCTCTTAACCAACTGAGCCATTCAGCCAGCCTTCATAATGTATATTTCTATGGTTTTTGTTTCAAAAATGCGTCATGACTTTTCCGACAACCCAATATATATACTCACAACATCTCGGCTGATGTTTTGCCAAACATCTGGGCACCCTAGTCTAGCCAAGTTGACACATTGCATATTTACTTCTGAACATCAAGTAGTTGATACAGAGGATACACAAACATCAGGGAACATCAGGTCACTGGTTCATTTGTAACTAGAAAAAACAGTTTTGCAGCAAAGCTTATGAAACGAGATGGATGTAATGAAGGTACAGATGAAATTTATTTTCTGATTCTCTCCAATCTTTTAATCATTTTTAAACTGTTGAATTACTACATTATTCATCCATACAGAGGCAATAAAGTAACATGAGGGTCAATCGAGTGGCATGTTGATTAAGAGCTGGCTTGGGATGCCAACTCTGAGCAGCAGGGTCCCAGTTCGGATCCCACATGAGGGCCAGTGAAACTGCCCTCTGCAGCTAACATGGTGAACAACGTGGAACTGGACTGCCATGATTCTCCTGCTATGGTGTAGGCTGAAGCCCTTGCTGCAGTGGGCTGCCATGAGTTACCGTAAGTGGCTGTCCAGTGGCCAGTGAGAGATCTGCCTCACCCAGGAAGAGCGCAATGATAATACCAACATGGGCCAGGGAAGCAACGTCCTCCACAACTAGACTGAAGAACAAAAGGACAGCAACTTGTCTGTTTCCCTCCCCCAATTCCCCAATAAAATCTTTAAAAATACAAAATAAAAAAAAAGTAAAGTAACATGAGCTAGCATTCTTGGAACTGGATACTAGTCCCTGCTTTATCAACTGACTATGTGACCTTGGGCAACTCACGTTACCTTTTTCAGTTTTTGCTTCACCAACAGGAAAATATGATCCCAGAAATTATTTAAAGCAAATGTGGTATAGTAAATTGAAGCCTTCAGAAAGATCTGGGTTCAAGTCTTGGTTCAGAAACTTACTAGTCATGAACAAGTTACTTCTGAGCCCCAGTTTGTGCAGCTGCAAGATGGGAATATGGATATTTTCTTCACAACAGTATTTTTATGAAGATAAAAATAAGACAAATTGAGTGTATGGTGTAAAATAGATGTTCATTATTTTCACTGCCCCCTCCCCTTTCAGCTCAAATACTGTATGATTCTGTTCTGTGTAGGTGGAAAATCAATCTCTCTTAGAAAAATATAACTTTCAACAGAAACACTAATCAGAAGCAGGAAACTCAAAAGATGCATTTGAGATGATAGTTTTGAGCTGCTTTTGTTATAGTGGAATTTCATTTCATTTGGAAAGAATATTTATGATCATCTGATATTCTTTCAGGTATGACTAAATTTTCTTGACACTTTAACTCACATAGGTCACTTGGATGGCTTGCAGAGTGTGGGAAAGCAAGGAATATTAAAGTCATGGGTATGCCTGTAGTAACAGACAGAGGGTTGATTGCTTGCTATGTGTCTGGCACTATGCTTGCATTATTATGCTTAATATTCACAACAAAGCGACAAAGGTAGGTACTATTATTAATCTTCCCTTATTTATAGATAGGGAAATTGAGCCTCAGAGGGATGAGGCAAGTTGCCCAAGATTACACACCTAATATACACTGAATTGGAATTTAATTACTCCCAGGTCTGTTTTGAATCAGAACATACACTCTTTTTTTTTTTTTTTTTTTTTTGAGGGGAGCATCACTGGCCCTCATATGTAGGACCCGAACTGGGGCCACTGGCTTCCCAAACCAGCGCTTAACCACCGCGCCACTCGGCCGGCCCAGAACATACACTTTTAACTACATTGACCTGCTTCTTCTTGAGAATTATCTGTTCAATCAAAACACACAGACTTTTAACATTTTACGGAAACTTTTTCATGAGAATAATTAGTGTGTATATGTATGTGTGTATGTGTGCATATACCCATAAGTACACACTCTAAAAAACTTAGGGGTTAAGGATCCAGAGCAGCTCATTTTTTTTCCTAGAAATTCGGATGACATCTTGAGTTCTACAAGGCGGGGTAAGGTTAAGTAGCTAAGTCAGTAAAAGGGCTGTCTCTGCCAACTATGGTGTTGACTATACATCACACTTAGCATGAGACTTACACAGGGTATTCTTAACAGCTGGTGTTTATCTTGTGTTGACTATGCACCAAGGATTGTGCTAAGAGCTTTATATGTATTATATCATGTAATTCCCCCAACAACCCTATTCAGCAGATGAGAAAATTGAGACACAGAGGTCATATATCACTTGCTCAAGATCCTACAACTTGTAGCTAGCACAGCCAGGATTCAACTCAAACTTCAAAGCCCTTGTTTCTAACCACTGTTAGATTTTCATGAAAAATATGGCATTTCTGCAGTAAATTAAAAATAATCAGGGGCTGGCCAAGTGGCACGTTGGTTAGGAGCTAGCATGGGATGCCAACAGCCCCAATTTGGATCCCACATATGAGGGCCAGTGACACTGCCCTCTACAGCTAAGATGATGAACAACAGCGACACCTGGAGCTGGGTTGCTGTGAGTCCCCGGGGACGGCATAGGTGCAGCTCCTGCTTCAGTGGGCTGCCATAGGCTACAGTGAGTGGCCAGCAGCCAGTGGTGAGCTGCCAAGAGCCACCGTGCGGCCGTCCAATGGCCAGCGACTGATCTGCCTCAGCCGGGAAGAGCGCAATGATCACAATACCAACACGGGCCATTGAAGTGACATCCTCCACAACTAGACTGAAGAACAAAAGGAGAGCAACTTGTCTGTTCCCCTCCCCCAAATCTCCAATAAAATCTTTTAAAAAATCATAATAATTATCATATGATCCAGAAATTGTTAGTTATATACCCAGAAGAATTGAAAACAAATGTTTTAAAAAAATCTTACACACCAATGTTCATAGAAGCTCTAATCACAATAGCCAAAAGGTGGAAACAACCCAATGTCTATCAACAGATGAATGGATAAACAAAATGTAGTATATATCCATACAATGGAATATTATCCAGCCATAAAAAGGAATGAAATTCTGACACATACTAAAGCATGGATAAATCTTAAAAATGTTATGCAAAGTGAAAGAAGCCAGACACACGGGCCATATATTATATGGTTCCATTTATATGAAATATTCAGATGCAAATGTGTTGAGATGAAGAGAGATAAGTTCTTGACAGGGGTTGGGGAGCGAGGGAATGAGGAGTGACTGTTTAATGGGTCTGGGGTTCCCATTTGGTGTGCTAAACAAGTTTTGGAACTAGATAGTTTTGATAGTTGTGCATTATGAATGTACTTAATATCACTGAACTGTACACTTTAAAATGGTTACAATGGTAAATTTTACGCTATATGCATTTTACCACAATAAAAAAACACTCACTCAAACAGTCCAATGGCCCCTGATTTCCCCTATGCCTAATTTTGTGAGTTTTGCCCCTTACAGCACTTATGACTGTCTCCTTTTTGCTGACTCATAAACACTCTGGGGTCCTCGCCCCCTCTTTGCCATAACTCCTACTGTCCCTTCCCGATTCTTTCTTCAACCTGGAGTCTCTTTCCTCTTCCCTCCAAATTCAAATTTTAGTTATCCTTCGCAGTCCAGCTCATCCATGAAGCCTTCCCTGATTATTTCTTCCCTCCTGCTTCTAACCAAGAAACCCAGAATGACCTAGGTAGGCCCACTTTATTGTTAAATTAACATTAAAAGTTAACATTAAACAACAGTTTCTAAAACAACACCGTTTGGTACTTAGGCCAATGCCCTTTCTATTAATACCTCACTGTCTCCCACAGCACTTAGAGTTGTCATATAAGTTGTCATATTATTTTATATGCATATCTATCTATTTATCTATCATCTATCTATCTATCTATCTATCTATCTATCTATCTATCTATCTATCTATCTATCTATTCTATATCTACCTCTATCTCTGTCATCTCTATCTATATAATGTTCTGGGAAGGATTCCTGTGGGTTAACCTTATTTCTCTGGTAAGACACTCATTCCTTGATGGTAATACCTGTTTCTTACACACCTTTGAATTACCCAACAACTGTTAACACATAATAGATACCCAACAAATTCTTATGTTGAATGATCTATGAGTTTTCACAACCTGCCTCAAATCCATTTCTGATACGTAAAATAGGACAGTATAACCCACCACTTCATCAGAAAGGAAACATCTCTTTATTCTATTGTATTTCAGTTTCTAACAAATTAAAATCAGATGAGCTCTTGAAAGTAAAGCAAGAAGTGACAGACACTTTTCAAGAAAAGCAATTCAGCGTAGTAAAGAGCATATGTTGTGAATCAGAATACACATGGGAATAAATTCCAATTCCATGTTAATGTCTGAATAATCTTGAATAAGTTACCTTACCCCTTTGAGCCTTAGTTTCCTCATGTGTAAACATGAGATATTAAAAATAGTACCTAATATTGTCTTTTTGCTCTGAATGTTAACTGAGATAATGCAAGCATAAGCAAAGACACATAGGCACTCAACATATATTGTGAGATGTGATCAAAACATATGGTGAGTGTTTAAATAAAAAACAAATGTTACAGTAAAAGACCTTTACCTTTCATGGTCATTTTGACTGTGGAGAAGAGCCAGAAGTTGCATGGTGCCAGATCTGGTGAATAATGTGGATGAGGACACACCATACTATTTTTATTTGACAGAATTTGCCATACCGGAAGCTGTGTGTGACAAGGAGCCATTCCGTTGTGATAAAAAAAAATACAATGAATGCTGCTGCTGAGTGCCATCCAATGGAAAGGCAGGGATCTTCAATACAGGAAGCAGTACATCGAACCTAAGTAACAGTATGTGATAAATTTCAACTTGTGCACTCAATTGGGTGTGAGCTCTGGTTAAGAGAACGTGTGTTTTAAAGTGTGCCGTAAATCATCCTCCATCGTGACAATGCTCCATGTCACACAACACTTCTGGTATATGGCAAATTCTGTCAAATAAAAACATTACGGTGTATACTCACCATCTATTCACTGGATCTGGCACCATGTGACTTCTGGCTCTTCCCCAAAGTCAAAATGATTCAGGACATCGGGGCAGCTAGGACAGCACAACTAAAGACACTCACGAGGGCCGGCCAAG
Organism: Aselliscus stoliczkanus; assembly: GCA_033961575.1. Lineage (NCBI taxonomy): Eukaryota > Metazoa > Chordata > Mammalia > Chiroptera > Hipposideridae > Aselliscus > Aselliscus stoliczkanus. Next base: position 52,207,161 of record CM066737.1, on the reverse strand, counting down.
TAGCGCGGTGGTTAAGCACTGGCTTGGGAAGCCAGTGGCCCCGGTTCGGTCCCACATATGAGGGACATATGAGTGACACTGCCCTCAAAAAATAATAAAGACACTCACGAAAGAGGACTTCGAAAACTGCTTCAGAAAGTGGCCAGAACAATGGGATACGTGTGTTCAATGTGAGGGTGAGTATTTGAGGGGGATTAATGGCAATGTGTCTTTTACTGTAAAATATATTTTTAAATTTAAACATTCACTGTATTGTTTGATCACATCTTGTAGTATCTATGATTATCAATTGCTTTTTCAAACCTCCTTCTTAAGGAAACAGTATATTCCTCAACTTACTTTTCAGGGAATCATTCAGCCTAGTTGTCTATAGTATGGTTGTTTCAACCACTGGGTCTTTATTTTTTTTAAATTAAATTTATTAAGGTGACAATGGTTAGTAAAATTACATAGGTTTCAAGTGTACAATTCTATAATACATCATTTATATATCACATTGTGTGTTTACCAACCAGAGTCAGTTCTCCTTCCATCACCATATATTTGATCCCTTTTACCCTCTTCTAACATCCCCCCTCACCCCTTACCCCCTGGTAACTACTAAACAGTTGTTTGTGTCTGAGTTTTTGTTTCTTTGTTTGTCTTGTTCCTATGTTGCTTTCAGTTTTATATCCCACATATGAGTGACATGATATGGTTCTCGACTTTTTCTGTCTGATTTATTTCGCTTAGCACAATAATTTCAAGATCCATCCATGTTGTCACAAATGGCAGTATTTCATCTTATGGCAGAGTAGTATTCCATTGTGTATATATACCACATCTTCTTTATCCAATCATCTATTGAAGGACACTTAGGTTGTTTACATGTCATGGGCAATGTAACTAAAGCTGCAATGAACATCGGAGTACACACACCTTTACGAATAAATGTTTTCAGAATTTGGGGATATATACCCAGGAGAGGATTACTGGGTCACATGGTTATTCTATTCTTAATTTTTTGAGGAACCTCCACACTGCCTTCTGGAGCGGCTGCACCATTCTATATTCCCACCAACAGTGTTTGAGTTTCCTTTTTCACAGCCTCTCCAACTCATTATTGTCTTGTTGGTGATAGCCATTCTAATAGATATCTCATTGTGGTTTTGATTGCATTTCCCTATATAGATAGAGAATTGAGCATTTTTCATATATATTTATCTCTTGGCCGTTTGTGTGTCTTCTTGGGAAGAGTTTCTGTTCATGTCCTCTGCCCATTTTTTCATTCAATTGTTTATCTTTTTCTTGCTGAGCTGTATGAGTTCCTTATAAATTTTGGGTATTAGCCCCTTATCGGAGGCCTTGTTTGCAAATATCTTCTTCCATCCAGTTGGCTGTCTCTTTGTTTTGTTGATGGTTTCTTTTGTTGTGCAGAAACATTTAGTTTGAATAGTCCCATTCAATAATTTTAGCTTTTACTTCCCTTGCCTTGGAGGTCAAATTAATAAAATCCTCTTTGAATGTAAGGTCCATAAGTTTAGTACCTATGTTTTCTTCTATGCAGTTTATTGCTTCATGTCTTCTGTTTAGGCTTTGATCCATTTTGAGTTAATTTTGGTACATGGTGACAGATAGCATCTAGTTTCATTCTTTTGAATTGGCTTTCCAATTCTCCCAGCATTATTTATTTATTTATTTATTTATTTATTTATTTATTTTTAGAGGGCAGTGTCACTAGCCCTCATACGTGGGATCCAAACCCGGGCCGCTGGCATCTCAAGCCAGCTCTTAACCATTGTGACACTCAGCCGGCCCCCCAGCACCATTTATTGAAGAAGCTGTCTTTTCTTCAATGTATGTTTTTGGCTCCTTTATTGAAAACTGTCCATATTTATGTGGATTTCTTTCTGGGCTCTCAATTCTATTCCATTGGTCTATGTGTCTGTTTTTCTGACAATAGCATGCTGTTTTTATTAGAATTGCTTTGTGGTATAAATTGAAATCAGGGAGTTTTTCTGTTAGGATTGCTTTGGTTCTTCAGGGACTTTGGTGGTTCCATACAAATCTTATGATTTTTTTTTGTCCTATGTCTTTCAAAAATTCCATTAGGATTTTGATTGGGATTGCATTAAATCTGAATATTGCTTTGCATAATGTGGCCATTTTAACTATGTTTATTTTTCTAATCCATGAACATGGGTTCTCTTTTCATTTCTTTTTGTCTTCTTCAATTTCTTTTAATAATGTCTTATGGTTTTCAATGTGTAGGTCCTCCACAACCTTTGTTAAGTTTACTCCTAGGTATTTTATTATTTTTATTGCACTTGCAAAAGGAATTGCTTTTTTCATTTATTTTTCTGAAATTTCATTCTTAGTATATATAAATGCAATGGATTTTGTAGCCAGCAACTTTACTATATTCGTTTATTTTTTCTAATAGCTTTATGGTGGAATCTTTAGGGTTTTCTATATAAAGAATCATGTCATCTTCAAAAACTGACAATTTAACTTCTTCATTCCCAATTCGGATGCCTTTTATTTCGTTCTGTTGCCTGATTGCTCTGGCGAGGACTTCCAATACTATGTTGAATAGCAGTGGTGTTAGGGGGCAACCCTGTCTAGTTCATGAGCATAGCATGAAAGATTTGAGTTTTTTACCATTAATTATGATATTACCTGAGGGGTTGTCATATGTGTGACTTGTATTAAGTTAAGGTATTTTCCTTCTATACCCATTTTATTAAGTGTTTTAATCATAAATAGATGTTGTGTCTTGTCAAATGCTTTTTCTGCATCTATTGATATATTCATATGATTTTTATCTTTTTATTTTGTTTATGTGGTGTATCACATTGACTGATTTACATATGTTGAACCATTCTTGTGCCCATGGGATGAACCCCACTTGATCATGATATATAATCTTTTTAATGCATTGTTGTACTTGATTTACTAGAACTTTGTTTAGGATATTTGCATCTGTTCTCATCAGGGATATTGGTGTACAATTTTCTTTTTTGTGTGTGTTATCCTTATCAGGTTTTGGTATTAGAGTAATGTTGGCTTCATAAAATAAGTTAGGAAGTATTGCCTCTTCAATATTTTTAGAGAGCTTGAGGAGGACAGGTATTAGATCTTTTTTGAATGCTTGGTAGAATTCACTAGTGAAGCCCTCTGGTCCTGGACATTTGCTTTTGGGAAGGTTTTGCATAACTGATTCAATTTCCTTACTGTTGATCAGTCTATTTAGATTTTGCAGTTTTTCATAATTCAGCCTAGGAAGGCTATATGTTTTTAAGAGCTTGTCCATTTCTTCTAGGTTATTGAATTTGGTAGCATATAGTCCTTCATAGTATACTTGTATGATCCTTTATATTTCAGTGGTGCCTGTGGAAACATTTTCATTTCTGATTTTGTTTATTTGTGTCTTTTCCCTTTTTACCTTTGTCTAGCCAAGGGTTTGTCAGTTTTATTATCTTTAAAAAAAACAGCTCTTTATTGCATTAATATTTTCAATTGTCTTTTTGTTCTTTATTTCATTTAGTTCTGCTCTGCTTTTTATTATTTCCTTCCTTCTGCTGACTTTGGGTTTCCTTTATTCTTCTTTAAGGTGTAATGTCAGGTTGTTTATCTGGAATTTTTCTTCTTTCTTGAGATAGGCCTGTAATAATGTAAATTTCCCTGTTATTACTGCTTTCACTGCATCCCAATAAATTTGATAGGATGTATTTTCATTCTCATTTGTTTCTATGTATCTTTTGATCTCTCCTCTAATTTCTTCATTGACCCAGTCATTCTTTAAAAGCATGTTGTTTGATCTCTACATATTTGAGGGTTTTCCTGCTTTTTTTTTTTTGCTGTTGATATCCAATTTCAAAGCTTTGTGATCAGAGAATATGCTTTGTATGAATTCAATCTTCTTAAATTTGTTAGTTTTATATCCCAACATATCGTCTATCCTTGAGAATGTTCCATGTACACTAAAAAAGAATGTATAGTCTGCTGTTCTAGGATGAAGTGCTCTATGAATGTCAATTATGTCTATTTGGCTTAATGTGTCATTTAGGCTGATATTTCCTTAGTTATTTTCTTTTTGGATGATCTATCCATAGCTGTCAATAATGTATTTAGGTCCCCTACTATAATTGTGTTTTGGTCAATTTTCCCCTTTAGTTCTGTTAGTAGTTGCTTTGTATATTTTGGTGTTCTCTGATTGGAGGCATATATATTAATAAGTGTTATGTTTTCTTGTTGTATTTTACCCTTCAGCATTATGAAATATCCATCTTTGTCTCTTGTTACCTTTTCTATCCTGAAGTCTGTGTGTATCATGTGATATAAGTATGACTACACCTGCTTTTCTCTGGCTACCATTTGCTTGGGAGTATTGATTTCCACCCTTCTGCTTTGACTCTATTTGTCCTTGCAGCTGAGATACGTCTCTTGAAGGTAGCATATAGTTGTGTTTGTTTTTTTTTTATCTAATCTGCTACTCTGTGCTTTTTCATTGGTGAGTTCTGTCCATTTACATTTAAGGTGATTATTATATATGAGGATTTCCTATATTCATTTTGTCTTTTGTTTTCTGGTACCTCGGTGTCTCCATTGTTTTTTCGCCTTTTTCTTTGCTGTCTGTTATTTTAGTGTGCACGTTATTCTATAATTTTTCCCTCTGTTTCTTCTTTTGTTATGTTATACATCTCAGTTCTGGAATATTTTTTTGGTTTTTTTGAGTGGTTACCATTAAGTTTATGTAACATAAAATCTCATAAATACATTTGTCCTTTTTCTTCCTCTTCCATTGCCCTTTGCAGATGCAGACCTTTACTCTCTCCCATTTTATGTTTTTTTGTGTGTGTTTTTTTGGTCACAAATTATCCCTATTTATGCTGTGGGTTGATTTCTGCACTGCAGTACCAATTGTCTTTTTCCTCTTTTTTTTTAAGTTTTTTTTTCTTCTTTACCCTGTATGTTATGCTTAAGTGTTTAGTATCTTATTTGGTGTAGGGGTTGCCATTTCCTGCTTCTGTCTGTCTGCTCATAATACTAATCATGGTTTTATATATTTTTTAAAGACTTTATTGGGGATTTGGGGGAGGGGAACAGCGTTGGGGAACCAGGGAAGGGGAACAGACAAGTTGCTGTCCTTTTGTTCTTCAGTCTAGTTATGGAGTGGAGGATATTGCTTCACTGGCCCATGTTGGTATGAGAATTGTGCTCTTCTCAGGTGAGACAGATCGGTCGCTGGCCTCTGGACGGCCACTCAGTGTGGCTCTTGGCAGCTCACACCGGATGCAGGCTGCTCAGGCTGGCTGCCAGCCACTCACTGTAGCCTATGGCAGCTCACTGCAGCAGGGGCTGCAGCTATGCTGGCCCGGGTACCCACGCAGCTCAGCTCCAAGTAGAGCTTTTGTTCACCATCTTAGCTGTAGAGGGCAGTGTGGCCCTCATATGTGGGATCCAAACCGGGGCCGCTCGCGTCCCATGCCAGCTCTTAACCATCGTGCCACTTGGCCGGCCCGGTTTTGTATTTTTTTGCTTTTTTGTTTCAGGTCAAATAGCCTCCTTCAGTATTTCTTGCAGTGCAGGTTGTGTGTTAGAAAATTCACTCAGCTTCTGTATATCCAAAGGTCTTTATTCCTCCTTCATATTGAAAGGATATATTATTCTTGGTTCATAATTTTTCTCTTTCAATAGTTTGAATATCTGAGTCCACTCCCTCCTGACTTGTAGAGTCTCTGCTGAAAAATCTGATGATAATCTAATGGGCTTTCCTTTGAAGGTTACTGTCTTTTATTCCATGGCTGCCTTGAGGATTCTTCTTTGTCATGAATTTTTTACAGCTTCAATACAATATGCCTTGGAGAAGGCCTGTTGAGATTGAGGTAATTAGGTGCTCTTTTGCTTCTTGGATTCGAGGATCTTTCCACAAATTTGGGAAGTTCTCATTGACTATTTGTTTGAATATAATCTCTGTTCCCTTCTTCCTTTCTTCTCCTCTGGTATGTCCATTATTTTTATATTGCTCTTTGTGATGGAGTCAGAAAGTTCTTATAGAGTTTTTCCATTTATTTTAACTCTCAAGTCACTCTCTTTTTCCATCTGTATCATTTCAAGATTTCTATGTTCGATGTCACTGAATCTTTCCTCCATCTGGTCAGCTCTATTACCTAAGCTGCCTATTTTATTCTTGATTTCTTTTATTGAGTTCTTAATCTCCAGAAATTGTATTTCGTTCTTTTTGAAAATTTCAATCTTTTTGGTAAAATGTTTGTTTTGTTCTTTGATTCTGTTTCTGAGTTAATTAAACTGCCCGTTTGTTTTCTTGCATCTTGTTGAGTTTTTTCAGAACAGTAATCTTGAATTCTCTGTCATTTAAGTAACATATTTCCATGTTCTTTAAGTTCATTTTCTGGATACTTTTCATTTTCTTTCTGATCTGTCTTTTTACCTTGGTTATTCATGGCAATTAATGAATTACTATTTATCTTCTTAGGCATCTACATGAATGGGTTTTACAACGGGTTGATAGGCAGATGTCTTTCTTTTGCTTTCCAGTAGGTGTTGGTAGAATGCTTTATTTTCTCTCCTACTGCAGCTTTTTATTCTCTCTCGTGCTCTAGTGTTATATTTTCTCTGCACTGTTCCGCCTTGTCACACAGTGGAGTGTTCCCTGGAAGGTGGGCTTTTCCTCTGTGAGCAAGTTGCCTTTGTCTTGGGGCACTGCCTCCGTGGGGGGATATGGAGAGCTTCTGAAGTTCCGAAGCTCTTCCTGCACCAGATTCAGGGCCTGTATGTTTCAGTGCTTTGTTTCCCCTCCAGAGATCCTCCCAGATAGGCGGGGGCAGGGGTGGGGTGGGTTGTGAGAGGTGGCTCTGAGCAATGGGGAGGATCACAAGCACAGCCAGTCCTTCGCCCAAGGCTCACTCCCCTTTGCCGGAACTAGCTGGGCCAGGAGTCAGTGGCTGTAGGCTGCAGTTCTCAGAACTGCAAATATTCTGTTCTTTTGATCTGATACTTCTACTGTTCCACATCTAGCATTGGGCGGGTGGGGGTGGGACAAGCTCTGGGAAGGTAGGTTGGGGTCAACTAGTCTCCATGCCTATGCTTCGCATTCTCTGCCTGGCAGTGAGGGCTGAAACCACTATTTTCACACTTCTTCCCTCAGTCTTTGCTTCGAGGTCTCTGCCGTGAGGGTGGGGTTCAGCTGTGTTAGATGCTGATCCCTCAGCTGAGACTGCGGGCCACAAGGGGAATGCTAGCAGTCTGAATTATTTCCTCTCCTGTGACTGTGGTAGTTCCACAATGCAGGGAGCTCAGAGCTATGAGACCAAGCTCTGGTCTGCATCCTGCCCCAGCACAGCCTGAGTCTCCTCACTTCTCCTTTCCCACCTCCCCCACTCACCCAATTTGCCCACCTTTAGATGGTTTCAGTTGCTCGTCTCTTAGTCTTGCTTGTCTGCTGCACAGGGAGGTCTTTGTGGAATTATAGCTGTTCAATTTGTTGCAAATTCCAGGGGAGATTTCAAGAGGCTCACCTCACACTGCCATTTCTATGACATCATTTGATATCACTAATTCTTTCCTCTATCTGATCAGCTCTATTATCTAAGCTGGCTGTTTCATCGTTCATTTTTGTTACTGAGTTTCTATTTGGCTATTCAGATTTTCTTTTTGGCTATTTTTTAATTTAAAGATTTTTTATTGGGGAATTGGGGGAGGGGAACAGCGTTGAGGAATCGGGGAAGGGGAACAGACAAGTTGCTGTCTTTTTGTTCTTCTGTCTAGTTGAGGAGGGCGTTGCTTCACTGGCCCATGTTGGTATCGTCATTGCACTCTTCCCGGATGAGGCAGTTCGGTCGTCGGCCTCTGGATGGTCGTTCACAGCAGCTATTCGCAGCTCACACTGGCTGCCGGCCACTCACTGTAGCCTATGGCAGCCCACTGCAGCAGGGGCTGCAGCCTACAACATCGCTGGGGCTCGCACAGCCCAGCTCCAGGTGGAGCTGTTGGTCACCATCTTAGCTGTAGAGGGCAGTGTCACTGGCCCTCATATGTGGTATCTGAACCGGGGCCATTGGCATCCCAAAACCAGCTCTTAACCAATGCGCCACTCGGCCGGCCCTATTTGGCTATTTTTTTAAAGTTTCTATCTCTTTGGTAAAATATTCATTTTGTTCTTTGTGTTTCTGAGTTCATTTAACTGCCTATCTGTGATTTTTTTGCATGTTATTGAGTTTTTTTCAGAACTGCAGTCCTCAATTCTCTGTCATTTAAGTCACACATTTCCATGAATTATTTGCTTTTTTAAAGATTTTATTGGGGAATTGGGGAGGGAACAGTGTTAGGGAATCGGGGAAGGGGAACAGACAAGTTGCTGTCCTTTTGTTCTTCAGTCTAGTTGTGTAGGATGTCGCTTCACTGGCCCAGGTTGGTATTGTGAGCATTGCACTCTTCCCGGGTGAGGCAGATCAGTCGCTGGCCATTGAACGGCCACTCATGGCAGCTCATGCCTGCTGCTGGCCACACATAGTAGCTTATGGCAGCCCACTGCAAACCCACTACAGGCTTATGCTGACCCGGGCAACTCACAACAGCCCAGCTCCAGATTGAGCTGCTGTTCACCATCTTAGCTATAGAGGGCGCAGCATTGCTGGCCCATGTGGGATCCAAACCGCTGGCCCTGCTGCTCAGAGCTCACCCTCCCAAGCCAACTCTTAACCAATGAGCCACTCCGCCAACCCCACATATTTCCATGTCTTTAAGTTCATATTTTGGAGAGTTTTCATTTTCTTTTTGAGTTGCCTTGTTACCTTGGTTATTCATGGCAATTGATGAATTATTATTTCTTTTCCTCAGCATCTACAGGAGTGGATTCTGCAGCAAATTGATATGAAGAGGTCTTTCTTTTCCTTTCCAGTAGGTGTTGCTGGAATGCTTTATTTTCTCTCCTGCTGCAGCCTTTTATTGTCTTTCACACTGTAGCATTTTATTTTCTCTTGCACTGTTCCAGCTTCTCATGCCATGGAAGGTGGGCTTCTCCTCTGTGACCAGGTGGCCTGAGTATCAGGGCAGAGCCTCTGTGGGAGGATGTAGAGGGCGATAGAGTTCTGAGCTTCTGAAATCCCAATGCAGCCCCTGCAGCCCATGCAGAGCCTGTGTGTCTTTGTGGCTCTGGTTGCCCCCGCAGGGATCCACCCAGAAAGGTGGAGGTGGGTGGGCTGTGAGAGGCTGCTGCTGGTGCATTTGTGACTTCAAGTCATCGTGACTACCTGCCCACAGATGGCTCACCCCTACAGCTCTTCCCCTATCACCAAAATGTGCGTCTGCAGCTATAGCACAATGGTTCCAGTTCTCAGGGCTGTAGATATTTTGTTGTTTAATCAGACATCACTACCGTTTCTTCTGGTGCCCACTTCTAACACTGGGAGGGTTGGGGTGCAGTGATTTCTGGGAGGGTAGGGGGTGAGTTGACCTGGCTCTAGGTCTTTGTTTTTTGTTTTCTGCCTGGCAGTGAGGCCTTAAACCACAGTTCTCACCTGAGGTCTCTCTCCTGAAGGCCAGGTTCAGCCATAATATATGCTGATCCATTGGACAGGACTGTGGGCCACAGGGAGTGTGCCTGCAGCCTGAATTCTTCAATCTCCTGAGACTGCAGTGAGCTCTGGACTGCGTCCTGTGGCCCAACGCCAGCATCTCTGGACTTCCCCCCTTCCCTCCTCTTCTGCTCACCCAATTTGCCCACCTTCAGGTGATTTGATGAGCAGATCTCAAAAACATGCTTGTGTGTTGCTTAAGTTATCCTTTGTTGAATTATGGCTGTTCAATTTGTTGTAACTTCCAGGGGAGATTTCAAGAAGTGCTCCTCATGCTACCAATTCTGAGATGCTCCATTGGGTCTTAAATGGTGGCATCAGAACCCCAAGATGTACATTATGAAGGTTCAATAATCAAATCCAGGAAAATGCAGGCTGATGTTGTCATTCTATAATTATAACCTAAGAAATACAATTAATGGTGCCAGCCAGAGTCCTTTTGAAATAACTGCAGCATCCCTAAGCCCAAGAAAAAAAGTGAGACTTGAAAGAAGGGCTAGTTTGCCTTCTGGCACATGAACAAGGGATCTGCTTGTCATTTACTAACTGATAATAGAAACTCAGTGGATGGGAATAAGATGGTATTCCCAGTGTTTAACCACAAGAATAAGGTTTTTAATTCCCTAATGTCTATGGATCTCTAGGAAACATGATTATTCATCAATTTTCTTCAAATTTCTGATTGTGCATGCATGCCAAGACAGCTGCCCATGTTTCAGTAGACTGGCTTATGCTTGGGCACAGGGATTTGAGCCCAAAGAGTGATGTTACATGAGGTGGAAAGAAGTAGGGAAGTTAGAGCAAGAAATGACCTTGGAAACTAAAGGTCTATAATCTTTGTAAAGAATTAACAATGCACACATACAGCTCTTTCAGACTGGTCTTGGTCAGGAATCCAAACCTCCTTCAGTATTGCTAGAGAATACAGAAAGCCAGTGGCAAATTCTGGGATTGTAAACTCACTGTTGGTAGACAGTTGGCTGCTCTCATAATGCACAATCTCTACTTGAAGGATTACTTTCTTAAGTCAGATAGGTTTGCTTGCCCCTTTGGGTGAACTCTCTCTAGTCTTTCTGCCATATGCTATGATTCTCAAAAGCCATGATTAGAAATGAGTTTTAAGTATTGTAAGCAAGAAAATAAGCAGATCTTTGTTTGGTCTGGTCATAGGATTGGTTATACCTTTATTTATTTATGATTCTCAAAAGCCATGATTAGAAATGAGTTTTAAGTATTGTAAGCAAGAAAATAAGCAGATCTTTGTTTGGTCTGGTCATAGGATTGGTTATACCTTTATTTATTTTAAAGTTAGGCACTGAATTTATTATTGCTTTTTGAAAACAATAATGGAAATCTTAACTGAGTTTGGTCTATCTATAGTGTGTAAAAGGATGAAAGGTGGGCAGGAGAGATAGTATTTTTATTGTCAAGCTGAGCATCACAAGGGTGGCACAGAATATCCTGCTTGACTTGTGCACTTTAAAATACATGTCTCTGATTTTTCCATTCATAGTCAACTTACCGTGTGGCCATATGCCTATCCCTTCCCTGCCAAAAATATTGGGAACTAGAACTTTTAAATCACTACCCCTGACTTGTGGAAGGTAGTGGAGTTGAGGGGAAGAGCTGCAGAAGCTTTCAGGAAAACCAGGAGTGGATGCAGGAACAGCTCAGAGAGCTTGGCAGAACCCTGGGGCTACAACTGTACTTTATGTTTATTTCAGACCCATGGCTTTTGAATCCCACTTTCCTGCTGGGTTTTTTGTTTGTTTTTTGTTTTTTGAATTTATAGAAAAAACTCTACAAGTAACTTAAAACCATTATTAAGACCTGTAAAATGACCCCTTTCATTGCATCCTGCCTCCATCTGATCCTTGCCCTTTTCATTCCCCTTTCTTTTTTGATCTGTACTTCTTTTACCATACTTGCTTCCTCCCTGGTCTCTTACTCTTCCCAGAGTAATTACTCTTTCAGAAATGCAGTTCTTCACAGCCTAGTCCAGGCCCCACCCTTCCAAATGTTCACAGCTTCTTTTAATGGGAACCAAATCCTAATCATCCTCCACACACTTACAGAGAAGCTTCTCCTAACCATAGCTTGACTAAAAGTAGTTAGGCCTCCCCCATTAGTAGGTTTTTCAATTATTTTAAATTATATAATATGAAAGTTCCGTGCTCAGAGCTAATTTCTATTTTTTTTAGTTATCCCTATTAAAAGCCATTAAATTAATTATAATGCTTAGGCCCTCCATGGGAGCTAAATATTTGCTTAAACATTAACATCCACAAACTTAAAGCCAAATTTTAAACTAAGAACAGGGTACAATTCTTGTCCATGATCACTGAGACAGGTCATTTCAATTACTGCCCTGAAGGTGTAATGGAAATCCCATACAATGACTATTAGTTTGCAATACTAAACAACTCAATCTTTTTTTTTGAACATTTTCTTTTCTTTTTATTTTATTTTTAATTAGTTTCAGGTGTACAACACAGTGCAATATTTATACTTTTTACCCCTCAAAGTGACAACCCCCTCCCCCAATTCGCCACCCCACTCCTCCCCGCCATATCATACATATCTATTACAATTCCTTTGACTCCCTTCCACAGTATAATCCACATCCCGTGACTATCTATATATTCAATTACAGTTGGTATACAATGTTATACAACATCAGCTTCAGGTGTACAGTGCAGTGATCAAGCCCTCTTGTGGGTGATGGCAATCTGCTTAGGAAATGAATAGATTTTGATCTTAAAGCCAGGAGCACAAGTTTCACATTTTTCACAGCCTCTGTCCTGATTTGCTCTCTCTGACCTGCATTGCACTCTATCTCTTGGCCTCCTTTTAATCTTTTTGGCTTTTGACCTCATGACTCATTTTCCCCACTCACAGTCTTTCCTTGGATCTGATTCTTGCTACAGCTTCTCTGTTTTTGAGCTATCTGATTTCCTCTATAATAATGATTCCAACTCCTTCTCTTGCTGTGTTGCAGTTGACTGCCTAGGATAAATACCTTACTCAATTCTCCAAATTCAAATCCTAGCCCCTCTGAATTTGTTTGCTATTATTGCTGGACCTCATTTAACACTTACCATATACGAGGTGTGATCAGAAAATATGGTTAATGTTTAAATTAAAAAAACAATTATTGGGGCCGGCCGAGTGGCGCATTCTTTAAGCGCTGGCTTGGGAACCCAGCGGCCCTGGTTCGGTCCCACATATGAGGGCCAGTGACACTGCCCTCAAAAAAAAAAAAATATTATTACAGTAAAAGATGCATTACCACTAATCCCCCTCCAAATACTCTCCTTCACTTTGAGCACACTTATTTCATCATTCTTGCCACTTTAGAAAGCAGTTCTGGAAGTCCTCTTTCATGAGTATCTTTAGTTTTGCGGTCCTAGATGTCTTGATATCCTGAATCATTTTGACTTTGGGGAAGAGCCAGAAGTCACATGGTGCCAGATCTGGTGAATAAGGTGGATGAGGATACATCCTAATGTTTTTATTTGACAGAGATTGCCATATATCAGAAGCAATGTGTGACACAGAGTGTTGTCACGATGGAGGATGATTTATGGTACAATTTATTTATTTTATTTTATTTTATTTTTTTGAGGGCAGTATCACTGGCCCTCACATGTGGGACCGAACCGGGGCCGCTGGCTTCCCAAGCCAGCGCTTAACCACCACGCCACTTGGCCAGCCCAATGGTACACATTAAAACCCACCTTCTCTCAACCATAGCTCACACTTGACAGACTGCACTGAAAGTTGAAACATGTCACACACTGTAACTAAGGTTAGACACACCACTTCCCGTATTGAAGATCCCTGCCTTTCCGTTGGATAGCACTAAGCAGCAGCATTCACTGTATTATTTGATCACAATGGAAGACTCCATGTCACACAACACTTCTGGTATGGCAATCTCTGTCAAATAAAAATATTAGGATGTGTCCTCATCCACCTTATTCACCAGATCTGGCACCGTGTGACTTCTGGCTCTTCCCCAAAGTCAAAATGATTCAGGACATCTAGGCAGCCATGATAGCGCAACTAAAGACACTCACGAAAGAGGACTTCGAGAACTGCTTCAGAAAATGGCAAGAATGATGGGAGAAGTGTGTTTGAAGAGCGGAGAAGTATCTTGAGGGAGATTAATGGCAGTGTGTCTTTTACTATAATAATTTTTTTATTTACACATTCACCATATTTTTCGATTATAACTCATACAGCCTTGTAATGAAATATTTTCATATTCACTCATTCCATAGATATCGTGTGGTTTTACCTTCATGGTATGCTGGCAATATGTAAATAAAGTTATTCTCCAAGGGAACACTGGAGGATCAATAGAATTTTCTGTTATGCTGGAAATACTCTATATCTGTTCTGTTCTATTTAGTAGCCACTTGTTACATGTGGCTGGTAAATACCTAAAATGTGGCTAGTTCAACTGAGGAACTGATATTTAGATTTTACTTTTTTAAAAAAAAGATTTTATTGGGGAATTGAGGGAGGGGAACAGCGTTGGGGAATCGGGGAAGGGGAACAGACAAGTTGCTGTTCTTTTGTTCTTCAGTTTAGTTGTGGAGGACATTGATTCACTGGCCCATGTTGGTATCATCATTGCTCTCTTCCTGGGTGAGGCAGATCAGTTGCTGGCCTCTGGACGGCCGCTCACAGAGGCTCTTGGCAGCTCACGCTGGCTGCCGGCCACTCACTGTAGCCTATGGCAGCCCACTGCAGCAGGGGCTGCATCTATGCCGTCCTGGGGACTCATAGCAGCCCAGCTCTAGGTGGAGCTGTTGTTCACCATCTTAGCTGTAGAGGGCAGTGTCACTGGCCCCATATGTGGGATCCGAACTGGGGTCGCTGGTGTCCCAAGCCAGCACTTAACCAACGCGCCACTCGGCCGGCCCGAGATTTTACTTATTTTTAATTCACTAAAATGTAAATAACCCACATGTGGTTAATAGCTACCATATTGAATAGTGTAGATCTGGTGTATATATCTTGGAATGGATTGGTTGGGTTGAGTATTATCTGCATTTTTAATTTTAGTAGATATTGCCAAATGTTTTCCAAAATGGATGTCTGTGTCACCCCCCAAAAATGGAAAATAATTTACTTAAATATTCAACAAGAGACAAAAAACATGAACACATTATGATTGTCTGCATACAATGGACACTATTACCTAAAAGTTAAAATGAAAGAAAGGGAACTATAACATAGATGAATCTTAAGACATCATGTCGAATGAAAACAGTAAGATGTAGAATGTTGTATCTCATATCATTTAAGTAAAATTTATGAACATGTAAAACAATGCTCTTTTTGAGGAATTTATTGGAAGTATAAAGACATGCCTCAGAATGACAAGTATGAGAAATAGTTCATTAAAAAATAAAGTTATTTCTATTCCCTCCTGTAGGGGGGAAGGACAACAGGGCAAGTCAAACTTGTGTATTTGCATAAATAACCATAATTTATAAAGATCGCAAAAAGAAAATGTTTAGAAACTTATAGGGGCAGGACTCCCATATTTGTCTTTGCATACTTAGAACAGATTTTGATATTTCAAGAGTCAAGTCTTGGCTTGTGTGCAATGTTTCAGACAGAAAGGTCAATAGTTGTTATGTCACAGAGTTGGTAAGGTTGATTGAGAACCATGGGATGGGGAGTATGCCAGAGTTCTCTACCACTGAACCTATTATGCCTAAACCCCCAGTGGACTGTGTTTTATTCACCCTAATACACAACAGTGTCTTACAGGTATGCAATAACATTTATGCAAGTTGTTCTCTCCACTTGCAAAATGAAACACTCTCCACCCCACCCTTAAACTTCTAATTTGAGATTTAGTTCTAATGTTACTTCTGGAAAGCCTTTCCTAACCCCGTAAGACAAAATTAAATACTGTACCACAGAACAGTCTTTCTTCCACCTGAAAAAATGGCAGTGACTTTGGGGCCAGAAATACATTTTGCTCTTCCATTTGAAAATTGTACTACACTATTTCAAGAATCCACAGAGAACCCAGCAATGTACCCACCAAATTCTAAGAAGTTGATAAATATAATTAAGCACATTAGATAAAACCAGTGAGTTGTGAAGTCACCTTAAACAAGACAGCAGTGGTTCCAGGCTGAGAGCCAGTACAGGCAGTAAGCCAATCAATGTTATTATCATATCTAAAGAAAGACAGTCCACTGGGAGGAAGATGGTCAGTTGGAAATATTGAAAATCTGGATTTTCAAAAGGAAATCCTTAACAGTGCAGCACAACCAAGGCTAAGGAGAACCTCTGGCTCAAGAAATCTACTTTCCATTCACTGAGGTCAGCACATTCCCAGGGCCGGCCGAGTGGCGCGGTGGTTAAGCGCTGGCTTGGGAAGCCAGTGGCCCCGGTTCAGTCCCACATATGAGGGCCAGTAACACTGCCCTCAAAAAAAAAAAAAAAAGCTACAGCACATTCCCATCCCGAAAATGGATGGATCAGCCTGTTAGAGTTGGTTATCGGCAAATATTAGGATTATACAACCAACTCCCCTTGTTGCAGTGCCATATGCACCAAGCAATGGTCCTGATATCTTCTGGCTTCCCACATGGATTTTCCTACAGGTAGAAGACTCACTCATGTGACCATCTGATTCTTTCCAGTAGTTATTTTTTTCTTATGCTAAGTCAATAAAATAGTATTCTAGATTAGGTGTCCACCTCTTTTGAACTTGACTAGTCTTGGTGTGTCCTAAGAAAATTATGTACTTCCCCCCCCTGAGATGACAAAATTAAGTTCCCAAGACGGCAAAGCTTAGGAATGGATTTAGAAATGTAGGTGCCATTCAAAGGGCCATGTAACCTTCCCCAGAACACTAGTAAGTGATCATCTCTTTTGAACAAAAATTACACTGCATTCAGTGAATGGAAACAAAATGGCACATTCTGTGGATAATTTTAAGCAACAATCTTGCTGCGTAGATGCATTTTGCACCCTTATTTTTGGGGGCAGGCATCTTTGGCTAAACTCTTAGGGACTGCAATAGGGCAGAGCACAGTACTTGGCTAGGTAAGTACCCAATGGATACTTATTGAATGAAACTTTAACTCTACATTCCTTCAAATCGTGGAATTAGAATTGTTAGGGCTTGGTTTAGGGGGGAAAAAGGGACTTTGTTCATTTGTTCAAACAAATATTTAGGAGTGCCTAATATGTGTTAAGCGCTATATTATGTACTGAGGATACAGTGGAAAGGAAGATGGACATGGCTCTTGTCCTCATGGAATTTACATAACTCACAGAGTTGTTCCAAGTGACCAGCATATAGAAAAGTATTATGCAGTAGTTTGGTATGTATGTAGATGTGCAGTTAGGTGTCTATCAATTTACAAACTTAAAAATTGCAATAAACTCTATAAAAGAAAAAAAGGTGCTCTGAAATGCATTAATGGGAAAACCTGAATTAGATGAGGATGCAAGGATGGCCAGCCTCCCTGAGTAATGCCATTTAAGCTGAGGCCTGAATTAGTAGTTAGTCATAGGAAAAGATGGGAGAAAGAGCATTCCAGAAAAAAGGGAATAAGCAATGTGTAGGTCCGGAGTTAGGAAATAGTTTGGTACAGTTGAGGACATAAAAGTGTAGTTAGAATGTACTAAACAAGGAAAAGGTGGGCTGAACTGAGCTGAGAAATAGAAGGGAGGCAGTCCATACAGAATATTATGGGCCATCCTGAGAATTATGGGAAACAAGAGAACTTTAAGGAGTGGCATTGACTTGAGCAAATCTGCATTTTGAAAAGGTCATTCTAACTATTCTGTAGAGAATGTACTAGAAGAGGACAGTGGATAAGGGAGACCATTAAGAGGCTGCTGCAGTAATTCAAGGTAGAGATGATGGTAGCCTAAAATAATGACTGGAGACAGAGAGACAGGATAAATTAGATAAATGTAATAGGAGATAAAAATCAACAGGATTTGGTGAGGAATTTGACATGGAGGATGAGGGAGGGGAAGAAATCAAGGATGACATGCCAGTTTCTCTTTGAGCAGATAGGTGGATGGTAAAACCAGTTACTGATAAAAGAACAATGGAGGAGGGGGCCAGGTTGAATTTTTTTGTGGGGAGAGGAAAGAGGGATGGATTTCTCCAATTCCTACCCTATTACAATGCAAACAAACAGTATTAACTCAATTCACCAAGATTTACTGAGTATCTACTATATAAGCACAAAGGCTGGGGTTGATAATGTACACATAAACAAAGTAGATAGACTCAATGCAATTTAGCAAATATATGCCTTATGTGAGCCACTAAATTTTGACTCCTGCCCTCATGATGTATAAAACATGGGGACAGAAATGTGGCAAGATCTGGGACATATAGATAAAAATCTAGGGCAGTGAAAAATTGTTCGAGGTTCTCAAAGTTCATTTTTGGTTGGACCGGATGTGTAATTACAAAATGAAAGTAACTACTCTTAAAACAGTTTCTTTCTTTCAAGAAAAACAAACAAACAAACAGACAAACAAACATTACCTGACGGGAATAAATATTCCTAGCTCTAGTGGCATATAGGTTTCGGATCAGAGATGAACAGAATTTGGAGATTGGAAGGGACCTTAAATTTGAGATTTGATTTCACAGATTAATTAAGTCTTAGTTGAAACAGAAAACAGAGCGTTCGGACACCCAGTTCAGAGTGACTGAATGCCGGAAGTGACTGAGGCACCAAAAAGACTGCAGTAAAACTTTGGTTTTATCCTTCTATTCCAAATTAGGATGAAAATGAGTATAATTTACCAGTTATTTTGGGCTGCAGAGACAAAAACTCAAAAAACAAAACAAAACAAAAACGCAGAGAAGGAGGTGTTGGTGGGGGACTAGGGAGAATTAAGTTACCCGCCTTTTAAACACATCTAGGCATTAATCAAAGGTGGCCCAATCAAGCAGCATGGGAGAGCAATGATAGTGAAATTGACTAGACAACCTTAGCTGTCTATTATTAAATGACAGAGTTAAAATACAATAGCCTGATTTTTGTTGTTTGCTTTTTCATGAATGTTCTCTTTGTTAAAGATCCACTTTACTGAGTATAACTAGTAAGTACTATATCCATTTTATCTAACTCCAAGAATGAAATCAACTCCATTTTGAAAAGTAATATTTGTTTTTTGAGGGCAGTGTCACTGGCCCTCATATGTGGGACCTGAACCTGAGCCGCTGGCTTCCCAAGCCAGCGCTTAACCACTGCGCCACTTGGCTGGCCCGAAAAGTAATATTTCTTGAAAACTCGAATCTGAATTAAAAGTTCCAGGACAGGACTCCATGTCTAAAGTCATCCCCTCAAAACATCCAAACCATTAATTTCAACTTAGAATGTTCTTAGAGGCAAAAGTTGCCTTTGTCTTTCACTTCAAGGAAGCAGACTAAAGATTTCAGAACCCTTCATTTGGTAAAGTTGTGATCCGAGCCAAAGAACAAAGCAGCCCAGGACCTCTCTCCTGCCACCAAGAATAAACAAGAAGGAACAGCTTTACAAACAAAACAAAACCAACTATCCTCCCCTCTGTTTTCTTCATTCTACTTGGCAGAATCTCAGACTTTTTGGGAAGATTTTGGAATGTAAAAGATTTGTGCTTAAGATAAAATTTAAATTTTGCTGAGGCTCAGCACTAAGGCCCTTCCAGAAGGCTTTTCTTTTTAACATTTCAAAAAGATACTTGTAACTTCTTCAGCAATTTAAGTCATGCATTAAAAGCCATATTATCAATAATTCTTTTCCAGTGAATATTTATAAGGAAAGAACGCTTTATATTAATACAGTATTGCATGACCAACCATGATTTGTTTCTGATTGAGGATCCTTTGATTTCAAATTGACAAGCTTATTCGCAAGGGGATTTTTGGGGGTTCAGACAGCTGCTTCATAAATCATGTCTCTGTGTAAAAACCATATCCATTTTCCTCTATCAAGAGCAAAATGAGACTTTTATAGGAAAGAAACCAGGTATAAATGCAAATATTTGACTGGGTATGATTTATATTTCCATTTTACATAGAAATTAACTGCAAACTGAGCCTGTTAACCAGATGAATACTAATCATGGGGAATAAGTGGTGGGGGGTGATTGTACCTATATTACTAATAGGCCCCACCCTGGATTAAGTGTCTACACTAAGCTAGAATACATCATAGATGTATAGGGTGGAGACCTGTTCCTAACTGCTGCCCTCTCAGGGTAGGTTTTTGTTGCCTGGCTTTGAGCCCTCCAAGCAAACAAAAGTTGTCCTACTTGTTTTTAATACTTGCTTAACTAAAACCTCAGGTACTACGATCCTTCCCCCATGTCCTCCATCCCATAAGACTTCATTTACTAAACAAATCTGTTTATAGGTGATTTTTAACATGTACTAATAAAGAGTGGATTTTACCACTTATCATCCACAAATGGGCCCAAATTACCAAAACAGTTGAAATTCAGCATAATTACAGTTTATCTAAATAAAACACATGTAGTCATCTTCTGGAGTTGATAGAAGGGCATGAGTTATAGCACCATCTGGAATTGTGGACATAGCAGATACATGTTGAAGACTAAATTAATAAAAGCTGTGCAATAGCTAACAACCCAAGCATAGGAAATCAGCATTAATGAGATTAACTCTTAGACTACTGTCATACCTTTACTCAACTTGATTACAAGGTCAGGTATGCATTTTTATCCCCCTTTATGCAAATTGTACACATTGAATGGAGACGGGGTACAGTATGGCTGGGGGTGACATTTGATAAATATAGGTGGGTCCATTGCAGATTTTGTGGATTGGTGATTATAGACTTAGGCCAAGAGATTTGGGAGGAATCCATGATGATGGCAGTAGTGGCACTCTGATGTCTTCAATGGCATGATGTTAATTTTCATGGTCTTTATCACAGATATGCAGCATCTGTCTAAAATCAAATGGTTCTCAGGTCTTAATGAACATTAGAATCACTTGGGGAGTTTTGAAAAACCCCATTTCCCAGGCCCCACCAAAGAAATTAAATCAGGATCTCTGGAGGTGGGGCTCAGGCATCTTTATTTTCTAAAGCTCCCCAGATAATACTGATGTGCAGCCAAAGTTGAGAGTCAAAAGTCTAAATGTGATTTGCAAGGATTCAAAGTAACACAATAGGGGAAACCAGGGACATCCCCACACTTGGACTGCTGGCTCCATGTCTTAGGATCACTATCTTACAACTGGGACCATGAGGACACTGCTTTCCCCTTGGTGAAAATAAACAATATTTAATGAGCATTTACTTTGTGCCAGGCACTGTGTATGAAACACTTTATGTGCTCTGTCTTATTTAATCCTCAAGACATTCCTATGAGGGATATATTATTGTTATTCCCTTTTTACTGAGGAAGAAACTGAGGCACGAACAGGTGAAGTGATTTTCCTAAGGTCACATAGCTAGTACTCTTGACTTTTATAAATAAACAAAATACTTTGTTTCTCACAAACCGTCCAGAGGCCTGGATTCTCTTTTGTGACATTCTTTTCCCAACTGAAAAGGTATCTTCTCTTTGGAGGGAGCCTTACAGTCTACCCTCACCAATAATGATGTTTTATAACAAAAATGTCAGCATGAATCCACCAAATATCACCCATTTATATACATGCAATTTACTACAACTTTTAGCAACTCCTAATTAAGAGGTACATTTCCCAAAACATTTTGTGGTTATTCATCTTTTGATATTGGCCTCCAAGTAGGAATAAACCTCAGGAAACATGGCAGAAGATCTATGAAGAAAATCCACAGTAGACACTAGAGACAAAAGCAAAGATTCTAGAAAGTTCAGTTACTTTACTTCGTTTCTTGGCAACTTCTATTGGTTACTCTTCCCAAACTTAATAATGAGCACCTATTTCGGAAAGAATTATTAATTTCCCAGAGTCAGTGGGGAATAAAAATCCCTAGCATTTTTATTATGGCTGTTAAATTTTTCTAGGGTATTGTTTCACTAAAACCAAAACTCAGTAAAGGGGATGAACAAATTCCATTTCTAACAGTGCCCCACTGGGCTGGACAGGTGTGAAGGATGGATGGCCTCAGGATACCAAACCAGACTGTTGTATGGTGAGCTGCAGTAAGGCAACCCCAAGGAGGGAGGGCAGAAGAAAACCCATTAAAGCTGTTCTAAAGCCCTACTTCAAACAATGGGGCCTAGCTGCAGGCAGCAGGAAACAAGCAGCAGGCAGACTAGGCTGGTGATAGCAATCAGGGGTTGTTTTCTGAGCTCCAGGATGACCTCAGGGCTCAGAGGCAGAGTCCCAATCAACCACTATATAGCACAGCTGCAATTGTATCTGAAAAACAGTCTTTGCATATACAGTGGCCTATGGACTGGAAAGGGTTGAGACTGTCACCTAGGTCTTTTTAGTCCCATATGTACTCACAGGTAACAATCCCCATTAGTAGTATTATCTTCAAATGTGTTTAGGACATCAGCATAAATATAGCTAACACACCATTTCCATGATACAAAATAGAATAGAAGGACCTGTATGGGAAGGATAATAATCTGTGATAACTTTTGATTTTATAAATAAATTTTCTTTACAGTACAGTCATTTTTTTTAAAGATTATTTTTATTGGGGAATTGGGGGAGGAGAACAGCACTGGGGAATCGGGGAAGGGGAACCCACAAGTCACCGTCCATTTGTTCTTCAGTCTAGTTGTGGAGGACGTTGCTTCACTGGCCCTTGTTGGTATCGTCATTCTGCTCTTCTCGGATGAGGCAGATCGGTTGCCGACCTCTGGAAAGCCGCTCACCGGGGCTCTTGGCAGCTCACGCTGGCTGGCAGCCGCTCACGCTGGCTGCCGGCCACTCACTGTAGCCTATGGCAGCCCACTGCAGCAGGGGCTGCAGCCTACACTTTCGCCGGGGCTCGCACAGCCCAGCTCCAGGTGGAGTTGTTGTTAGCTGTAGAGGGCAGTGTCACTGGCCCTCACATGTGGGACCCGAACCGGGGCCTCTGGCATCCCAAAACCAGCTCTTAACCAATGTGCCACTCGGCCAGCCCTACAGCAGAGTCATGTAAAAAAAATCAATCTGCATATAAGAAAAGAAAAATAATATTTGAGGTATGCACACTAAAATGTTTTCTGTGTTTCTCTCTGGATCTTGGAATAACAGATGACTTTTTATCTATTTTCTTTGATCTGCTTGTATTTTATAAGTTTCCTTAAAATAAACATGTATTCCTTAGGTTATGTTTTAAGTTTTAAAAGGGTTTTTGTTGTGGAATTTTTAAAAGCAAAAACAAACAACTTTTAATGAGTGCTTTATTTATCCTCACTTTCAAAGATATCATTTGAGAAAAAGAATTTGCATTTCTAAAGATAGAGCATGACACAATATATTCATGTATGCTTTGAGGCAAAAATTTCTATAAATATGTCACAAGAGGCCCTTGGCAGGGGCTCAATATCAGTAATAGAGCCAGTTATGAACTCTAAAAGAAAAATTGGCCAGGATAACAATTCTACTGAATTTCAGAATCCTGGCATATAAGAAACACCTCATTTTTTTTCTTGACTATCGGAATCTTACCTTGGAACGATACTCAGGGTTTGATTTCTCATTCTCTACAAGGATGGAGGCAGTGGTATGCTAGAGCCAGCTCACATTAGCTCAACACTTTGGATTTTGCACATCTCTTCCCAACTCTGCATTCAGTGACATCACACTGATAGCTTGAAATCAGCCTTGGTGGGAGTATTTATACTGCAGAGATTGGCAAATGCTACAAATCAGGGCTTTCCTCCTCCCACAATGAGCTAGTTGTTAAACATGAGAATACCTAACTTACCCTCCTAATTCAGCCAAACCATGGTTTGTTCAATGCTTGAACTGGGGAATGAAAACTTTTATTTATACCAAAGCAAAACTACATTGCTGTAAAAACTATAGAGGCTGGATTCAACCCCAGTTTAGTTTTCAGCTCTGTCATTAGCAACTGGGGTATCTCATTCCCTTTTCTGGGCCTCGGTTCTTTCATTGCTACAATGGGAGGACTAGACTACAATGTATAAAATCCCTTCCAGAGAGGGACAGCTTAAGATTCAGGGCCGGCTGAGTGGCGCATTGGTTAAGAGCTGGTTTTGGGATGCCAGTGGCCCCGGTTCGGATCCCACATATGAGGGCCAGTGACACTGCCCTCTACAGCTAACAACAGCTCCACCTGGAGCTGGGCTGTGTGAGCCCCGGCGAAGGTGTAGGCTGCAGCCCCTGCTGCAGTGGGCTGCCATAGGCAACAGTGAGTGGCTGGCAGCCAGCGTGAGTGGCCCTCAGCCAGCGTGAGCTGCCAATAGCTGCTGTGAGCGACATCCAGAGGCCGGCGACCAATCTGCCTCATCTGGGAAGAGCGCAATGACGATACCAACATGGGCCAGTGAAGCGACGTCCTCCACAACTAAACTGAAGAACAAAAAGACAGCAACTTGTCTGTTCCCCTCCCCCAATTCCCCAATAAAATATTTAAAAAAAATAGAGCTGGAAAAACAGTGGTTAGAGGTTCAGTCTTTGAAGAGAAGATAGCCCTTAGTTTAAACTTCGCTCTGCATTTACTAGCATCTGTGTGACCTCAGGAGAGTTACCTAACCTTTCCCAGCCTCCATTTCCTCATCTGTAAAATAATGATAATAATAATAATAATACTTTAATTATAGGGCTGTCGTTCGGATTAGATGAGGTCATTCTCAGTACTCACAGGAGTAGGCACCAATAAATGCTAACTATTCATATTAAACCTGTTCCCACTTGTCCCTGACACAAAAATGCCTTAGCACTATAGGGGAAACTTGATTTACTATCTATGAGATGTTGCCTAGGCTCCATTACATATTTATAAGCTAGTACAGATTAATCAGCACTGGAAATAGTGGCAGAGTATCACTTGCAACATAAATATAGATAATAAAAGGGGCGTGGGAGCCTAACACTTATTGCCCTCTATGCTGCTAGGTCTTTTATGCACTCTTTATCTTGTATAATGCTCACACTCCCAGTTGAGCCAGGTGTTTTTCTGTTTGTTTTGATTTTTGTCCTTTTTACAGAAATGCAAACTGAAATTCAGAGATGTTCAGTAACTTGCTTAAGGATCTACAGCTACCAACTGTTACAAAGCAAGAAACTCTCTCCAAAAAAGACCAGCCCAGATACCACTTGAAAGTACTCAGAGACAGTATTTTTTCAGAAACACAAACATTGGAGCAATTCTGTTGATTGGAAGTTACAGGGGTAGACAAAAAGGAACTCTGGAACAAAAGCACTCTCATAGATCTAAAAAATAAAATCTGTAGTAGGTATGGAGTGGTGGAGTGATGGTGGCTAAATCCAATCATTTTCTATGAAAATTAGCCTAAATCAAGAATAATATTTTAAATAATTCATACAGTTTCATCTTCTCCCTAAATATTTTGGGATAGGACCATTCCTGTATATTCTTGTAGGGCAGTGGTTCTCAAAATCTGGTCCTCAGAGCAGCAGCATCAGCACCATCTAGGAACTTGTGGGAAATGCAAATTCTCAGACTCCCATCCCAAACCTACTAAGTCAGAAACTTGGGAGCAAATCCCCTTCTACCAAGCTCTATAGGTGCTTCTGAGGCATGCTACAGTTTGAGAACCAGAGTTTTAAGTATGGGTGGAAAGAATGTAAAACAAATGAATACAATTCTGGTGTCTAAAGATATATACAGAGGGTGCAAAAGAATACATACACATTTTAAGAAAGGAAAAAAACTGTACTAAAATTAAGCTGATGGTAACCACTTTGAGCACCTCTTGTAACAGCAGAAGTAAAAGGTGACTTGTATTCATCGTTCGTTATCCGTATACATTGAGTATTACAATTTTAATACAGTCTTTCCTTTCTTAAAATGTGTATACATTTTTTGGCACTGTGTGTGTGTGTGTGTGTGTGTGTATTTGTATGATATGCTTATAGGGTGACAATATAAATGAATATTTGAAATGTTACAGCTTCAAGAAAGATTTAAATCATTCATCTTTCTATAAGTACCAACTAAATCTTGCAACACACTGAGCTTCATGACATTTTGCCACACATCCTACCCTTCCCCCTAACACCTATAATTGATTTACTTTCTTAGAGGATGACTTACTTCATAAAAAGTTCAAAACTTTTTTGAAAGAGTGCTTTCTGCAAAATAAATGATGTTCAAAACCTTGGTACTTAGCATGAACCTTCTTTCTGGTTTGAGGACAGTGAGGGGAGTATGGGCAAGTGGCTGCCAGAATCTAGCCCTTTCCTTCTCAAAACTCTGGACTCAAGATCTTAGCCAGCAATGAGCAGGGAAAGTTTTGCTTACTACAGATCCTCAGCAAGGACAGTCAATCCCTCAGAAATGCTTTTATTCTGGCACTTAATTCTGTTTTTTCCTCAATGAATTCTTCTGCAGCCAAAGTTAGCCTCAGGGTCCCAATAAACTCTAATGTGCCCATCCTAGCACTTTAATTTTGCTTCATTTCAAGTCACATTGCTGTCATTCCCAAAAGAATTGTTTTCTATTGACAGTTGACTTTTTATTACTAAGGTGAAATTAACTAACTTTGTGTTCTTGAAAGATAAATAGCCACTGTAATAAATGTTAACAGTGGTTACTGTTATAAATGTTAACAGTGGTTATTTCTGGAGGGTAGGATTTTTTTTCTTCTGTATATATGCATTTTTTGATTTAAAAATAAATTATTTTACAATGAGTATGATTTAATTTTCAAAATTTAAATTTTAAACATATAAATAAGGGCCTGCCGAGTGGCGCATTGGTTAAGAGCTGGTTTTGGGATGCCAGCTGTCCCGGTTCGGATCCCACATATGAGGGCCAGTGACACTGCCCTCTACAGCTGGGCTGCCATAGGCTACAGAGTGGCCAGCAGCCAGTGTGAGCGGCTGGCAGCCAGCGTGAGCGGACAATAGCCACGGTGAGCAAACATCCAGAGGGCGGCGACAGATCTGCCTCATCTGGGAAAAGCGCAATGAGGATACCAACATGGGACAGTGAAGCAACGTACTCCTCAACTAGATTGAAAAACAAAAAGACAGCAACTTGTCTGTTGCCCCCCGCCAATTCCCCCAAAAAATCTTAAAAAAAACACATAAAAATAAGTAGCATTTTAAAAATGTAAATGGCTCTGTGTGTGTGTGTGTGTGTGTGTGTGTGTGCGTGCACGTGCGCATGCATGTGCTGACAAGCTTCTTACCTGGGTGTTCCCTCCATTTTATTTCCTCTATCTCCAGATAGAAAGGGAGGGAAATGCCTGATCCATTAAAAGCAAATTCTGAAAATGTGTTTAATGTGAATACAACCCTAAATTTTACTATGGAAGGTGTGAATAGCAAAATGCTCTCCTCAAAAATGGGCTTTTACTTTGCCAGGAAACAAGGAGTCAATCAATGTGCTTTGTTTACGTGCTTCACAGAATACTCATGATAAACCTTTGAGGAAGATATTAATCTCTTAATGGAAAAAAACAACAACTGCAATCTGAGTGGAATTAAGCACAAACAAGTCTCATGTATGCACCACATACTATGTGTCTGGCACTGGGCTACATGTTTTTTTATGTATTATCTCATTTAATCCTCACTATATTCAAATAGGGTTGAGAATACTCCTGGAATAGTCAGTGGTCCTTGAAAGCTACAGCATAAACCTGGTACACATCTTTGGAGCATTAACTTTAACTTTTAACTTAAAATATTATTTTAAATATTCAAACAAACACAATTACATTATGGAGAAGACTACAAAATATCTGTGGGTTTTTAGGATAAAGCATGAGAATCAAACTAATGGTGGGTGCTTTGGGCCACCATGCCAAGGTCCTAAAGGAGTAGGTGCTTACTGCACTCTGTCTCTGGTATCACGCTATGCTGAACTGCTTCTAAACAAAGTAGCAGGAGGGCCAGCCGAGTGGCGTGATGGTTAAGTGCTGGCTTGGGAAGCCAGCGGCCCCGGCTCGGTCCCATATGAGGGCCAGTGACACTGCCCTCAAAAATAAAAAAATAGAAAATAAATACAAAATAAACAAAGTAGCAGGCAATTCTTGTCTATCATCTTATGAGATTTATTAGAACTCAGGGTTCCTTGTGAGAAGGTCTTAATTAAGGAAGTATGTGTTGGCTTTCCTTCCTCTTATCAATTCCCCACCTGTGGAATTTAGTTATATGGGTTCCTTGGCATCAGAGTGATAGGACACTGGTGATGGTTAAGGCACTGAGTTTTCTGACAATGGTTGAGCTACAAAGGGTAGTGGCATTAAGAAATTAGAAAGGACAGACAAGGCCACAGTCTTTAGTGTTTCTAGGCCCCAATGCCCTATCCCATAAAGCCTGTCTTCTACTCCTCAGCATAGTGACAAACCAGGTATCCTCAGAAATTCCTGCCAAGTAGGCCTGATTATCTTGGCCTGATTATCACTTCCCATACAACCCCTGAAATTATCTTCTCTTTTTATCATGGATGATAATGAGGAAACAAGCTTCAGAATATGGCTAGCCTTGCTAGTCCCTGTCATTTCTGCCTCTATGGCCTTGGGATATATGTGAATTAACCTACAGTTCATTTATGGTTCTACAAATATTTTGAATACCTATATAAGGGCTTTGTGTTAAGCCTCAGGAGGATGAAAAGAAGATTAAGAAAAAAAGGCTAAAGGAATTCACACCAAAAGATCACTTCCCACTGAGGTGGCATTTAAATGGGCTTTAGAAAATGGGAAGAATTTCATTAGCTAGAGATTATCAAGTGAGGAAGAAGCATTCCAGAGGGAAGGAACAGCATAAGGAAACATTCCGTGGGGGAAGGGGTGGTGGGAAAGATTGAACCAAAAAGGCACAGGGAATAACCAGGAAATAGGAGATAAGTACCCCAGGATGTCTGAGATGAAGAGTACATTATGGAAGTGGTGGGAAAAGAAGCTAGAAAGACACATCTTGAAAGGATTTTAGTGTCAGACTCAAGTGTTTGACTATTCAACTGGCAGGGAAGCACCATTAAATGTTTTGAAACAAAATGATGCTATCAGACAAGTGATTTAGAAAGATTAATACAAGTGAGTGGGAAAATGAGAATAACCTTGCAGATGAGACAGGTTAAATTGCTATACAGAATGCAAAAAGAATGTTAAAATATGGTCTCTTACCTCAAAAGAAGCATATACTCATATAAACTAAAACTAACAAGTACCATGAAATAATTCTGTGCTGCTCAGTGTAGTTCTAAGTGCTTTATTATATGACACTAACTAATAACCACATCAGAACACACATTTTTTTCCTACAAATGTTATTTTCTGTGGCAATAACTATTACAGGCATATTGCAACCCTGAATTTTGAACCCTGTGAACTGGAACTCCTCCTTCTTTCCTCACATTAATATACCCTCATTCACCAGAAGGAAAAAGAGAAGGTTTTCCAACAATAGTCTTTTTTCTTAGGATGTTTTTTAGATTCTCTTTCCTCACTTCATTTAACAAACTAGGCCTTTATAAGGCAGCAAGGCCTCCAAGCTGCCAAAGCCACCCCTTCCAGTTCACAAATCACCTGTGCTAATTTGCTGAATAGACTTCTGAGATTACAAGCAAACAGCATTTAGGAAGAAAAACATGCCATCTCTATGGCAACCCAAATGCCTGAGAGGGAGCCCACCTTGAAATCACCAAACAATGGTCTCTTTGAGAAGTCTCTAGAACCTAACTTAGACAATGTCTTATTAAGAGGTTGGTTGTTTTTTCTATATCTGTTTCTCAAATGCACACATATAAGCCCTAGCTATTGAAATTCCTTTGCAAGTGGTCTCTTTTCTTTCCAAATCTCATTGACATATAGTTTTGTGACACATAGTGGACAAGCACCTTCTATGTGCAATTGACTATATAAAATACTCTAGGAATACCATAATAAAAATAGCAAGGTCATACCTATCGAAATGTCAACATCTATCCAAAGACAGTCATATTAACAGAGGAGAGAATGACCAATATTATCAGGTACCCATTTTGCAATGACCATTGTAGGAGGCACCAGCATTGCAGAGATCATATGCTTGGATTTTCCAAGCCAGTGCTAATGACATTCTTGGTCCTATTTCTACCTAAACCATTAAAATGTGCAAGAAATTTCAATATTTTAGGATCCAAATTATATCTCCCAATTGTTTTCTTACACCTTGAAACATATAAAGGTTCTCTGGTAGAGGAAGTGCCTTGGTTTTGGTTTCAGAAAACAGAATCAAGGTATTTGTTTATCCATTCAACACATATTAATTAAACGTGGCGACATGCTATGAACTACTAGACGGATACAGTGGTGAACAGGGCAGAGAAACTCCCTGGCCCCACAGGGTTTATGTTCTGGTAAGTATACTCGGACAACACATAAATAAACCAGATAATTTCAGAGAGTAATACAAATAATGAAGGAAGTCACAGGCAATGTAATAGAGCATGGCAGAAAGAAACCTATTTTAGATAGGGTGGTAAGGGAAAGCCTC
The DNA here is from genome assembly GCA_033961575.1 of Aselliscus stoliczkanus. Lineage (NCBI taxonomy): Eukaryota > Metazoa > Chordata > Mammalia > Chiroptera > Hipposideridae > Aselliscus > Aselliscus stoliczkanus. The sequence continues at coordinate 52,176,996 of CM066737.1, read as the reverse complement.
CCTAAGGGAATGAGTCAGCCATGCAAATCTCTTAGGGAAGAAAGTTATGTATAGAAGGAACAGAAAATAGAGAATTTCAGAGGCAAATAACATTAGCTATATAACCTAACCGGCACTGTTCAAATGTTTTACATATTGAAATCATTTAATTCTCACCAGAACCCTACCAGGTAGATACCATTAATAACACCAGTTTATAGAGGAAGAAATGAAGACAAATAAAGTTTGCAAGACTAGTCTAAAGTCAATAGCTAGTAAATGACAGGTCTAGGATTGAAACGTAAGCAATCATTCTGGAAAGTCCCTATCTTAAGAATATGGGGGGGAGGTGTTCAAGCAATACAGGAATCTATCCTTAAGGGTTGGAATTTGCATAACACACTTGAAAAGTATTACAAAACAACCTAGGAAGTTATAGGACTCACTCAGTAAAAGGGCTAAGAAACAGGTAGTTTTGAGCAGTAAAAGAACTTATTTTAAGAATTTACATTGGATTATTATATTCCCCGAACTGTCCTTCATATCCCTGTGACAATACTGTAGTTACCTATTTATGCTGTCTAATCCATTCCCCTTCTCCTATACCTGAAACTGATGTGTAATATTATATGCTAACTGTAATTGAATATATAGATAGTCACGGAATGTGGATTATACTTTGGAAGGGAGTCAAGGAAATTTTAGTGGATAGTATGATATGGAGGGGAGGAGAGGGGGGGAGAATTGGGGGAGGAGGGTTGTCACTTTGAGGGGTAAAAAGTATAACTATTGCACTTTTTTGTACACTTGAAGCTAATTAAAAGTAAATTAATTAATTAATTAATTAAAAAAAAGAATTTACATTGGAGTAAAGATAGTCTGTTTAATAAATGGTCCTGGGAAAATTGGACTGACACATGCAAAAAAATGAAATGGGACCACCTACTTACACCATATACGAGAACAAACTCAAAATAGATTAAAGACTTACACGTAAGACCTGAAACCATAAAACTCCTAGAAGAAAACATAAGGAGTAAGTTTGCAGACATTACCCTGAGTAATATTTTTAATGATATATCCCCTCGGGCAAGGGAAATAAAAGAAAAAATGAACATATGGGATTACATTAAACTTAAAATTTTTTTCACAGCAAAGGAAATCATCAATAAAACAAAAATGCAGCCTACTGAATGGGAGAAGATATTTGCCAACGATATATCTGATAAGGGGTTAATATCCAAAATTCCTAAAACACTCATGAAATTCAACACCAAAAAAACAAACAACCCAATTGAAAAATGGGCAGAGGCTATGAGGAGGCATTTCTCTAAAGAGGACATACAGATGGCCAACAGGCATATGAAAAAATGTTCAACCTCACTAATCATCAGAGAAATGCAAATAAAAACCACAATGAGATACCACCTCACACTGGTCAGAATGGCTATCATCGACAAGTCAACAAAAAACAAGTTCTGGTGAGGGTGTGGAGAAAGGGGAACCCTGGTGCATTGTTGGTGGGACTACAAATTGGTGCAGCCATTATGGAAATCAGTATGGAGGTATCTCAAAAAACTGGAAATGGAACTGCCGTATGACCCAGCAATTCCACACTTGGGTGTCTACCCAGAGGAATCCAAGATGCTAATTCGAAAAAATATATGCACCCTTTGTTTATTGCAGTGCTATTTACAATAGCCAAGACTTGGAAACAACCGAAATGCCCATCGGTAGATGACTGGATTAAGAAACTGTGGTATATTTATACAATGGAGTATTACTCCGTTATAAAGAAGAATGAAATTGTACCATTTGCAACGATATGGATGGACCTAGAGACTATTCTGTTAAGTGAAATAAGTCAGTCGGAGAAACACAAATACCATATGATCTCACTTATATGTGGAATCTGAATAACTGAATGAATGAGCAAGGTAAACAGAAACAGTCTCATAGATATAGAGGAAAAACAGGGTTGCTAGTTGGGAGGGGGTGGGGATGAGGGAGAAGGGGATGGGATTAGACAGCATAAATAGGTAACTACAATATTGCCACAGGAATATGAAAGACTGTTCGGGGAATATAATAATGTAAGTATTTTGTGGGTGTCAGATGGTCACATGTCTTGTTAGGGAGACCACTTCATGGATTGAGTAGAGGCTTGATCACTGCACTGTATACCTGAAACTGATGTTGTATAATACTGTATGCCAACTGTAATTGAATATATAGATAGTCACGGGATGTGGATTATACTGTGGAAGGGAGTCAAAGGAATTGTAATAGATATGTATGATATGGGGGTGAGGAGTGGGGTGGAGAATTTGAGGATGGGTGTTGTCACTTTGAGGGGTAAAAAGTATAACTATTCCACTGTGTTGTACACCTGAAGCTAATTTAAAACAAAAAAAAAGTTTATTTCACAATAAAAAAATAAAATAAATTTAAAAAAGAACTTACTTTATATCAAATCAGATTTGAAACAGAATTTTATTTTTTAGAGGGCAGTGCCACTGGCCCTCATATGTGGGATCCAAACCAGGGCGCTGGCTTCCCAGGCCAGCTCTTAACCACCGCCACTCAGCCAGCCCTGAAGCAGAATTTTGATCTATGGAGTTGTCCCTGGGCCCGAAACTTAAAACTTTCTAAAACATTGTTGTTGTTTTTAAGACTTTTTGGGCGAATTGGGGAAGGGGAACAGCATTGGGGAATCAGGGAAGGGGGACAGACAAGTTGCAGTCCTTTTTTATTTTTCAGTCTAGTTGTGGAGGACTTTGTTTCACTGGCCCATGTTCGTATCGTCATTGCACTCTTCCTGGGTGAGGCAGGCCAGTCGCCAGCCTCTGGACAGCCTCTCACTGTGGCTCTTGGCAGCTCACTCTGCCTGCCAGCTGCTCATGCTTGTTGCAGGCCATTCATTGTAGCCTATGGCAGCCCACTGCAGCAGAGGCTGCAGCCCACACCAACGCCGGCCATCTTAGCTATAGAGTCAACCAGGTGGAGCTGTTGTTCACCATCTTAGCTGTAGAGGTCAGTGTCACTGGCCCTCATATGTGTGATCTGAATCAGGGCCCCACTACTCAGTGCTGGCGTCCCAAGCCAGCTCCTATCCGACGTGCCACTTGGTCGGCCCTAAAACATTCTAAAGTGTCAGAAAAAGTGTGGGAAATACCACAGTGTAGGAATATTAACCGTCCTCATAAACAGCCACAAAAAAAAATCCAAGATTCCATCACCTACCTAAACAACTCTCCAAGTAAAACAGTCTGATTAAATGAGATAAGTGTGAAGAAGCTGGCAACATGTCATCAATACAGACAGTTGGTTCAGGGGTGTAATCATCATTCTTCATTTTCCTGGAATTTTTCATCTGCAATACTTATCTATTAAAATAATAAGAGCAGATGTAGCACCTTTCATCTGAAAAAATAAAAGCTACAAATGCCTACAAGCATGAACTCATCGTCCTCATAACACAACAAAGTGTAGAAAAGTCTTTTCAATTCCTTTTAAGAAGAAAGGAAGGGTTTTGAACTTTAAATACTTTTTGGCTACACCACTGCATTCTAGACTGTCCTTTATTCCTTTTTAACTGTTTCATGGTTTTTATTATTATCTTTTCAATATACATATGTATACACAAACAGGCAAGTGTAGATATCTCATTCAGTGAATGCTTACAGTAGCAAGCAGAGTTTGAAAACACAAAGGACTGGGACAAGAGCAACAGGAATGTTAGAGCTGGAAGGCATCTGGTAGTTTTATCATTATACACACTGGGAACAGGACTATATAAGGTGCAAAAACCTGCAACTGACAGGCAAGGTCTTCCCTACCTGCTACTTTGTAGTCCCTTGCCCAGAGCTAGGTGGTTTCTCAGTAAAGACCTGATAAAATATTTTGTCTCCATCCCTGTTTAGGTCCTAAAATGTCATTCCCACCTGGAATTTGGTAAAATTCTTCTTGAACCCCTTGCCTCAATTTCCCTATGTTACAACCACTTAGACAGGACAATGACAAAACATAGATGGCCATTCTTTCATAAACCCACTTCTGTGGTTTCTCATTACCTTACAGGATGAAGTCCAACTTCTTTACCATGGCAGGCAAGGCCCTCTATGTCTGATTCTCTGATCTTCTTTTGTCACCTGTACCAACCACCCTTTACACTGAAAATTCCCCTCTTTCATCTCCTTCCTTTGGCATACATTATTACTTCGACCTGTGATGTCATCCCTTCTTCCTCTCCTTCTCACTCTCCCCCTTCTCCTGGATAATTCCAACTTGCCAACTCTTCTTTGGAAACTTTTAGGAGAGTAACTCAGGCAGTTAAATATATGATGGGCCAAAAGAGGGTTAGTTAGAGATTGGGAAGATCCCTAGTTAGGACAGTATTTTATAGAGTTGTTAAAATCAGTTGTAGGCTATATTCAAAAATTTTGTTACAAACAGTTGTCAAAGTACCAACATTTGCAAATGATTGAAAGCAGATTCAAAGTTATTCCTATATCATAGCTCTTGCATTCATGTTCCCCAAGAAGTCTTGTTTGACACCTCCTACATAATTTAGGGTGTCTTAAATTACCACAGTACCCCTACACACAGCACTTAGACTTCTGCATTGGAACTATGAGCTTCTTGTCTGTCTCCCTTACTAGAACTATGAATTCCTCAAGAGCAGAGAGTATATATTATTAATTTCTGTATTTTCAGGGCCAGGCACAGCATGTGGTACAGAGTAAGCATTTGCTGAATGGGAGCATGAACACTGACAAGTAAAATAATGAAGAAGAGAGCGCTGGAGATCCAAAATGGTGGATTAGGTAAAAGCTATGCCTTCTGCATCCCAGGATCACACCAAAATTACAAATAAATTATAGAACAAGCAATCTCAAGAATCATCTGAAGATAAGCAGAACAGAAACCCTATAACTAAGGATATAAAGAAGAGGCCATATTGAGGCTGATAGGAGGGGTGGAGACATGAAATAGGCTGACCCCAAACCCACGGGTAATGGTTGAACACTGGGAGGGACACCTTGGTAGCAGAGGTCCCCCCTGAAGAGGGAGGGGTCCCAGCCACACACCAGGTTCCCCAGCCCAGGGGTCCTGTGCTGTAAAGAGGAGTCCACATGGCATCTTATAGTGAAAATTAGCGAGTACCCTATCTGCCAATCCCGGTGAGATGGAAGGAGCTGGAAACCCAGACGCCCTCTCATAGAGCCAGCACACAGATTCATTCACTTGCAAACACTCACCTGGTCTCTAGTGGAGGGGCGGCAACTTGAAAGGCCCGGAGATATGCGGGGAAGACTAAGTTGTGTGACCTCCAAGCGAGGGCTGAAGGGACAGGAACTATTATTGTCCCTGTGTGAAGTCTGACTTGTGTGTAGTCTACAGGAGGGCACCATCTTTTATGTGTTGAGCCCTCCACCAAAGGTCAAATCTGGGACCACATTGGTCTGGTGGAACCTGAGTGTGTGCAGTGCCAAGGTGATGCATTGCAGACCCCTTCATCCCGCACAGCTATTGTTGCTTCACCTGGGACACTCTTGACTACTGGGCTGCTGCCCCCACCATTACGGGCTGCAGAAAACTTTTTGCAGAGGCAGACAGCCCACAGTGGCCCAGAAAATGTTTGGTGGTAGGCGGTGACCCAAGAGCTATGCCACAGTGTCTCTTGGGCAGCTTTCGTGGACCTGATAGCCTGAGGGGTGTAGTGGTTGGCCACAGTGTTCTCAGGGTATTGTTGTCGGCTGGTCATGGGATGAAGCTGGTGCAGGACACAAGACGGCATTGACTTTGTAAAAACCACAGCCTACAACCCTTAGCTCCCTGCCACATTCACCTAGAGCTGCATTGCCATGGGAACTCTCAGTGCCATCCCTGCTCCACAAGCCACAAAAGCCTTTTATAACAGTTCAAGGCCCACAACAAACTAGGGTGATTTGGGTGGTGGACAGTGTCCCAAAACCTGTGTCACAGCCACTCTTGGGCAACTATCAGGGATTTGCAAACCCAAGGTAAGTGGTGGCTGACTGCAGTATTCTAAGGACATTTCTTGAAGTGATCACAGGCCAGGCACTGCCCTGAGATGAGTGGTGGCTGGCTGCAGTATTCTCAGGGTGCCGTGTAAAGTGGTCGTGGGCCGGGCACTGGCGCAAGAACTGAATCTGCATTAACTATATAAAAATCACTGGCCATGTCTCAAGGCTCCCTGGGACTCTGCCTGACTCAGCTAGTGCTGCATGGTCCATGGCACTCAACACCAGGTTAACCAGCCTGGCATGCACACCTAAGTAGGCTTTTTCAACAGCTGGGCCTTATGAGCAGCTGGCAGGTGACAGTAAGACTGTGGGGCCCTGGGCCATTTGCTGAGCTGCCTCAGGACCAATATTGGTGACAGCCAGCCTTGGTTTAAGGTGAGGCCAACCCCACATACCTCCAGGTCCAGCACAGGCAACAGCCAACCATATATAGCTTTGTGGATCTTATGAGTTAGCCGCAGGCTGGTAATAGGCCAGGCGCTGGTGCAAGGCTGAAATTAGCCTGCATGGGAGCCCCTAACAACACACCCAGGGGCCAGCTTTAGACCACACCTGAGCACTACCTGGTTAGCCATACAAGTGGCACACCCAAAGTGGGGGGTCTCAATGGGCACAAGAGCCCATGGGGATGAAGCAGAGGATTGAATCAGTGATTTAGAAGGCAAAGTAGCAGAAAACACCTCATCAAAACAAAAAAAGGAAAAGAATTTAAAAAAATGAGATAGTTTTAGGGACCTGTGGGATGATATCAAGCATAACAACAAGCACATCATAGGGGTACCAGTAGAAGAGAGGAAGCAAGGGATTGAGAACCTATTTGAAGAAATAATGAATGAAAACTTTCCTAACCTGGTGAAGAAAATAGATACATAACTCCAGAAAGTGCAGAGTCCCCAAAAAGATAAACCCAAAAAAGTCCACACTGAGATACATCATGATTAAAATAGAAAAGGTTAAAGATAGAGAACACTAAAAACAAAGAGAAAGACAAATAGTTACTTACAAAAGAGCCCCCATAAGACTATCAGCTGATTTCTCAATAGAAACTTTGCAAACCAGAAGGGACTGGGAATATTCAAAGTGATGAAAAACAAGGGACTACGACAAAGATTGCTCTACCCAGCAAGGCTATCATGTAAAGTTGAATGAGAGATAAAGAGCTTCCCAGGTAAGTAAAAGCTAAAGGAATTCATTACCACCATGCCAGTATTATAGGAAATGTTAAAAGGGCTGCTTTAAGCAGAAGAAAGGAGAAAACAAAACAAACTAACTAACGAAGATAAAAAATATGAATAATAAAGTGGCAATAACTATGTACCTATCAATAATCACTTTAACTGTAAATGGATTAAATGCTCCAATCACAAGACATAGGGTAGCTGAATGGATAAGAAAACAAGATCTACAAGAGACCCACCTCAGACTGAAAGACACATATAGACTGAAAGTACAGGAATGAAAAAAGATATTTATCACAAATGGAAATGAGAAAAAAGCTGGAGCAGCAATACTTATATTGTACAAAATAGACTTTAAAATGTAAACTATATAAGAGACAAAGATGGAAATTATGTAATAATAAAGGTATCCATCCAACAAGAGGACATCACCCTAGTAAACATTTATGCACCCAACATAGGAGCTCCTAAATATATAAAACAGATATTAACAGACATAAAAAAGGGATCCATAGTAACCCAGTCATGGTAGGGGATTTTAACACCCAAGTGACACAAATAGACACTTTCAGACAGAAAATCAACATGGAAACAGCAGGCTTAAATGACACACTAGACCAGATGGATTTAATTGATATTTTTAGAGCATTTCACCCCAAAGCAGCAGAATATACATTCCTTTCAAATGCAATGGAACATCTTCCAAGATAGATCACATGTTAGGCCACAAAGCAAGTCTAAACAAATTTAAGAACATTAAAATCATATCAATCGTATTCTCTGATCACAGTGATATGAAACTAGAAGTCAGTTACAAGAAAAAAAGCTGAAAAACACACAAACACATGGAGACTAAATAACATGCTACTAAATAATGAATTGATCAATAATGAGATCAAGGAAGAAATCAGAAGAAACCGTAAGCAAAGGCAGTCCTAAGAGTGAAATTCATAACAATGCAGGCCTACCAAAAGAAACAAGAAAAATCTCAAATAAACAGTCTCACTTTACACCTAAGGAAACTGGTAAAAGAACAGTAAACAAAGCCCAAAGTGAGTACAAGGAAGGAAATAATAAGGATCAGAGTGGAAATAAACAAATAGAGACTAAAAGAATATTACAAACGATCAGTGAAAACAAGAGGTGTTTTTTGAATAGGTAAACAAAATTGACAAACTTTAACCAGACTATCGAGAAAAAAAGAGAGGACCCTAATAAATAAAATAAGAAATGAAAAAGGAGAAGTGTCAAGTGACACCACAGAAATACAAAAAAATTTAAGAAAATACTATGAGCAACTATACAGCACCAAATTGGACCATCTGAAAGAAATGCATAAATTCCTGGAAGCACACATTTTTCTAAAGATGAATCAAGAAGAAACAGAAAATCTGAATACACTGATTATTACCAACGAAAATTGAATCAGGAATCAACAAGTTCCCCAAAAATGTCCTGGACCAGATGGCTTCACAGGTGAATTTTACCAAACATTTAAAAAAGAATACTACTTATTTTCCTCAAACTATTCCAAAATATCCAAGAGGAGGGAAGACTCACAAGCTCATCTAATATGACCACTATTACCATGAATCCAAAATCAGACAGACATTACAAAACAAAACAATATAGAAAAAAAAAAACCAAAAAACTATACTCCAATATCCCTAAGGAAGATAGATGCAAAAATTCTCAACAAAATATTAGCAAACAGAGTTCAGCAATACATTAAAACCATCATACAGCATAATCAAATGGGATTCATTCCTAGTATGCAAGGTTGGTTCAATATCCAACATGATACATCACATAAATAAAATGAAAAATAAAAATCCTATTGTATCAATAGATAAAGAAAAAGTATTTGACAAAATCCAGCATCCATTTATGATAAAAATACTCAGTAAAGGGGAAACAGAGGAAACATATCTCAACATAATAAAGGCCACATATGAAAAGCCCACAGCTAATACCATACTCAATGGGGAAAAGCTAAAAGCATTCTGCTTAGGATCAGGAATAATAAAAAATCAGGAAAAATACAAAAATGCCCACTTTCACCACTTTTATTCAACACAAAACTGGAAGTTCTAGTCATAGAAATCAGACAAGTAAAAGAACTAAAAGGCATCCAAATTGGAAAGGAAGAAATAAAATTGTCATTACTTGCAAATGGCATGATACTATACAGAGAGAACCCCAAAGATTCCACAAAAACTCTATTGGGTGTTTGGAAAAGTCTTGACGTATTTTTTCTGTTTTTCGTTGCAAAAACATGTCATGACTTTTTCAACAACCCAATATTAGAACTGATAAATGAATAAAGTAGCAGGATACAAAATTAATATTTAGAAATCGGTTGGATTTTTTAAAAAAGTTTTTATTGGGGAATTGGGAGAACGGAACAGCGTTGGAGAATCAGGGAAGGGGAACAGCTAAGTCTCTGTTATTTTGTTCTTTGGTCTCGATGTGGAGGACGTTGCTTCAGTGACCCATGTTGGTATTATCATTGCACTCTTCCCGGGTGAGGCAGTCACTCACCGGCCATTGGACAACCGCTCACGGTAGCTCACCACAGCTCATGCAGGCTGCCGGCTGCTCACGCTGGCTGCCAGCCACTCACAGTAGCTTATGGTAGCCCACTGCAGCAGGAGCTGCAGCCTAAGCCGTCGCCGGCAACACACGGCAGCCCAGCTCCAGGCTCCAGCTGTTGTTCACCATCTTAGCTGTAGAGGGCGCAGCGTCACTGGCCCTCATGTGGAATGCGAACCGGGGCCCTGCTGCTCAGAGTGGACCTCCCAAGCCAACTGTTAACCAACATGCCACTCAGCCAGCACTCGGCTGCATTTTTACACACCAATAATAAGCTATCAGAAAGAGAAATTAAGAAAACAATCCCGGGCTGGCTGAGTTGCGCGTTGGTTAAGAGCTGGCGTCCCAAGCAGGGCCCTGGTTCAGATCCCATATATGAGGGCCAGTGACGCTGTCCTCTACAGCTAAGATGGTGAACAAGAGCTCCACCTGGAGCTGGGCTGCCATGAGTCGCCGGAGATGTCATAGGCTGCAGCCCCTGCTGCAGCGGGCTGCCATGGGCTACAATGAGTGGCAGGCAGCCAGCGTGAGCTGCCAAGAGCTGCTGAGAGCAGCCATCCAGAGGCCAGAGACTGATCTGCCTCAGCCAAGAAAAGCACAATGATCATATCAACATGGGCCAGTGAAGCAATGTCCTCCACAACTAAACTGAAGAACAAAAGAACAGCAACTTGCCTGTTCCCCTCCCCCAATTCCCCAATAAAATCTTTAAAACAAAAAGAAAGAAAAGAAAACAATCCCATTTATAATTGCATTAAAAAAAAACACCTTAAGAATAAACTTAACCAAGGAAGTAAATGACCTGTACTCAGGAAATTATAAGACATTGAATAAACAAATCAAAGAATGTACAAATAATGGAAACATATACCATGCTGATAAATAGGAAGAATTAATATAGTTAAAACGTCCATACTACCCAAAGCAATCCATAGAATCAACACAATCCCAATCAAAATACAAATGGCATTTTTCCACAAAATTACAACAAATAATCCTACAATTTATATGAAACCATAAAAGACCCTGAATAGATATGGCAATCCTGAGAAGTGAGAAGCAAGCTGGAGGTATCATGGTACCTCATATCAAACGGTACTACAAGGCCACAGTAATCAAAATAGCACTATAGTGGCATAAAAACAGACACATAGATCAATGGAACAGAATAGAGAGACCAGGAATACATCCATGCCTAAATGGTCATTTAATCTATGAGAAAGGAAGCAAGAATTTACACTGGTGTAAAGATAGTCTCTTCAGTAAATTTTGCTGTGATAACTGGACAGATACATGCAAAAAAAAATTAAACAGGACCACCTTCTTACACCATATACAAGAATAAACTTAAAATGGATTAAAACTTAAATGTAAGATCGGAACCCATAAATCTCCTAGAAGAAGATATAGGCATCTCAGACATTACCCTTAGTAATATTTTTACTGCTTTATCTCCTGGGCAAAGGTAACAAAATAAAAAATAAATAAATGGGACTACATCAAACTAAAAAGTTTTTTCAGGGCTGGCCGAGTGGCGCAGTGGATGAGTGCTGGTTTGGGAAGCCAGCGGCCCTGGTTCGGGTCCCACATATGAGGGCCAGTGACACTGCCCTCAAAAAAAAAAATTTTTTTTTCACAACAAACGGTACCATCAACAAAACAAAAAGACATCCTGCTGAATGGGAGAAGGTATTTGCCAATGGTACATCTGATAAGGGGTTAGTATAAAAAATTTATAAAGAACTCATACAAGTCAACACCAAAAAAGCAAACAATCCAATTAAGAAATGGGCCGAGGACCTGAACAGACATTTCTCCAAAGAGGACATACAGATGGCAAATAGACATATGGAAAGATGCTCAATGTCACTAATCATCAGAGAAATGCAAATAAAACCCAGCATGAGATATCACCTCACACCAGTCAAAATGGCCATCATCAACAAACAAGTCTTGGAGAGGATGTGGAGAAAGCAGAATCCTCTTGTGCTCTTGGTGGAATTGCTAATTCGTGCAGCCACTATGGAAAACAGTATGGAAGTTCCACAAAAAATTAAAAATAGAACTACCTGATGACCCAGCAATTCCACTCCTGGGTATTTATCCAAAGAAATCCAAAACACTAATTTGAAAAAATATATGCACCCCTATGTTTAGTGCAGTGGTATTCATAATAGTCAACATATGGAAACAATAGAAGTGCCCATTAATAGACAATTTGATAAAGAAATTGTGGTACATTTATACAATGGAGTATTACTCTGCCATAGGAAAAAGAAATCTTACCATTTGCAACAACATGGATGGACCTAGAGGATATTATGCTAAGTGAAATAGGTCAGACTGATAAAGGCAAATCCCATATGATCTCACTTATACGTGGAATCTAAAGACTGGAATAAACAAGCAAATAAAACAAAAATAGACTCATAAGTATAGAGACCAAATTGATTGTTGCTGAATGGGAAGGGCGGTAGAGGATGGGTGTGAAAAGTGAAGGGGTTAGAAAGTACAAATTTGTAGTCAGAAAATAGTCACTGGGATGTGAAATACAGTATGGGGAATATAGTCAATAATGTTGTACAGGCTATGTAGGGTGTCAGATGGGGACTGGACTTTATGGGGGATCACTACATAGATTACATAAATGCCTAACAACTGTGCGGTATAACTGAAACTAATGTAAAATAATATTTAATGTCAACTATAATATACAAGGTTGGCCAATTAAGTTCGCAAACTTGTTGCAAAGATGTTGCTAACCTTTTTTGATATGAGGGATTATTAATTATGAATTTGTACCAACTGGTACAAATTTTTGTACCAACTGGTACAAGTTAACTAAGTTTACTATTTGGAAGTGCTGAAAAGGCAGCGTGAAAATGTTAGATGACCTGAACTTTTCGCCAACAATTTATGGCTCTTGCATTACGACAATGAACCAGCTCACACGGCACTGTCCATGAGGGAGTTCTTAGCCAGTAAACAAACAACTGTATTGGAAAACCCTCCCTACTCACCTGATCTGGCATCCAATGACTTCTTTCTTTACACAAATATAAAGGAAATATTGAAAGGAAGACATTTTGGTGACATTCAGAACATCAAGGATAATACAATGACAGCTCTGAAGACCATTCCAGGAAAAGAGTTCCCAAATTGTTGTGAAGGGTGGACTAGGTACTGGCGTGGGTGCATAACTTCCCAAGGGGAGTACCTTGAAGGTGACTGCAGTGATATTCAGCAATGAGGTATGTAGCACTTTTTCTAGGATGAGTTCGAGAAATTAATTGTCTCACCTCATGTGTGTGCACATGCAAGCATGTGCTCGCATGCACTGGGGATGCCAAAAAATGTATACACATGACTTGTATTTGTCTTTTGTTATTGGTATATATTGAGTATTACAATTTTAATACAGTTTTTTTTCCTTTCTTAAAATGTGTACATTTTTTGTTTCTTTCTCTCTCTCTCTCTCTACACACACACACACACACACACACACACACACACACACACACACACACAGAGCATCGGGAATATAGTCAATGGTATTGTAATGCTCTGCACAGTGCCAGATGGGTAGTAGCCTTGTTGGGTTCTCACTTTGTGAGGGATATAAATGTCTAATCATTGTGTTGTTTTGTACACCTGAAACTAATAAAAATTAAAAATAAAACAACTAAGAAAACATCAAGAATTCCCAGGGCCGGCAGAGTGGCATGGTGGTTAAGCGCTGGCTTGGGAAGCCAGCAGCCCCAATTCAGGTCCCACATATGAGGGCCAATGACACTGCCCTCAAAAAAAAAAAAAAGAATTCCTTTGAGGATTAGTATCGCTCCATTTCGTTTAACCTGTAACATCTAAGCAGACCTAAGGTCGATGGATATTTGCTGTTAAAAAATTGTCTCATCTTCTCATATCTACTGTTTATCATAGAACTCAATCAATGTTCTTTTTGACTTGGGAAACAGCAAACAAAATAAAACAGGAAGTTTCTTCATCAATCCCGTCTTTCGAATTCTGTCTATGTGCTGACATCACAGAATAATGGCAGATATGGGTACAAAAATGTTAGCTGAAGTGGAAAGTTGGGAGTCCAGGTCTTTTCCAGAGTTACATTTTTAGGCCAGACATGGGGAGTGGGTGTACAGTTGGAAAGAGCTTCTGGATCCTAGGGACTGGATACACTCTAGAGATACATGGTTTAAACATGGTTCAAGACAGAGCAGAACCCCAAGACAGAGTAGAACCCCAAATCATTCTGAAAGCTGATCAGCATTCAAAAGATATTATCTCCAAATCCTTGCTAGTCAGCAATTCCCTCCTTTTCCTGTATCGTCAACCTCTTAGTCTCTACTGGCTCCTTCCTTACCTCCTAAAAAATGCACAAGTCTCCAGCATTATTTCATTTGATTCTTAAACCAACTTCACAAAGTAGGCAGTATTATTAACCTCATTTTGAAAATGAGAAAATTGAGGGCCAGAGAAAGAAGTAAATTACTTAAGTCCACAAAGTAAGTAAGTGACTAGATCCAGAATTCTAATCCAGATATATCTGACACCAAATTCCTTGTATTTAACCACCCTATTAATATTACCTTCTTATCTTACTCAGGCAAGCTGAATTGCAGGAATTTTTTTCCTATTATCCTGTCTTCCAAAGTAATGGAGGACAACTGTCTACACTATCATATAATACTGTACTCTATACCAGGAAATTCATGATCATCTCTATTCATAATCATTTCTTGTTAAAACTGAACAGATGGTTTAGCCATTAGACTCTACTTAGCATATATTTAGCTAAATCAACCAAACCTGGTAAAATTTATTAAATGACTACTGGGTGCCCATTCTGTGTTTCAAAACTCAATACAAGTTCTTGGCTTGAAGTGGGAGCAATGTGTATATATGGAATATAAGATAGGAGGGAGTAGGTATGAGTGAGCAAATGTAAGGTATTCATCTTAAATGCTTACATGTTCAGGAAAGTTAAAAGACAGAAGCCGTCATCATTTACTTTGGGCAAGTACAAGTTTCAGAGATATACCACCCACAGAACATATTTGTAGTGAAGGAAATAAAAAGAAACCCCACGTGCATATCTTACTTGTGTAGAGTCAACAGATGTGATCCAGAACTGCTATATTCAAAGCAGCTACTAGAAGATTGGACACAGGTGGAGAAAGGACTTCAAGAGCTAAATATTTCTATGTGCACCAACAGCGATGTCAGTCATATTTGGAGGCAACCAGATGTTTTGGTCTGTTTGGTGGCTACCATCAAATGCCCTTACCCCACTACTAAATAATCCGAAGCTCCAGCGATCTGTCCAGTTTTCTTTCATTTCAGTTGCTAGGGTTTCCACATCCTTTCATTCATGCCAATATCCAACTGTGAGTCTCACTTTTACATTCTATTCAACTATGACTATCCCCCACCTGAAGTTATCGACCTACTAATCTAGTATCTACTATGCACAAGGTGCTGTTGGGAATACAAGGACATATCATATTAGGCACATTGGGCTCCATCTCTCAGGATCTTCCAAACTGCTAATATTGAGGAGATAGGAAAAATTTACACGAGAAAATTACAGTAATCGTCCTATTTCTGTGGTTCTGCTTTCTGCAGTTTCAGTTACCTGCAGTCAACCACAATCTGAAAATACTACATGGAAAATTCCAGAAATAAACAATACATGAGTTTTAAAATGTGCACCATTTTGAGTAGCATGATAAAATCTCACACGGATCTGTGCCTTCCCAACCAGGACATGAATCATCCCTTTGTCCAGCATATCCAACCCATTCACCACTTGTAGCCATCTTGGTTACCAGATTGCCTATCGAAGTATTGCAGTGCTTATGTTCAAGTTATCCTTATTTTACTTAATGATAGCCCAAAGCTTAAAAGTAGTGATATTGGCAATTCAGATATGCCAAAGAGAAGCCATAAAGGTGAAAGTTCTTGACTTAACAAGAGAAATTTTAAAAATCATATGCTGAGATTGCTAAGATCTATGATAAAATGAATCTATCCATGATATTGTGAAAGGGAAAAAATTGTGCTAGTTTTGTTGTTGCACCTCAAACTGAAAAAGTTACAACCATAGTGTGCAAGTGCTTAGTGAAGATGGAAAAGACATTAAATTTGTGAGTGGAAGAAAAGAACAGAAATGTAATTCGATTGATGGCAATGTGTTGCACCAGAAAGCATTACATTACAACTAAACGAAGACTTCAGCAAGGGATCTCCTGAAACAAGTGACACCAAGCAATTTACTGCAAAGAAAGGGTGATTACACAGATTCAGGAATAGGTTTGGTTGAAAAACATAAAAATTACTGGAGAGGCTACGTCTGCTGAAGAAGAAGCTGCTGCCATATTTCTGGAAGGCAGACTTGAAGTTGATTAAGGAGAAAGGTATGTACTCATATGCATAGATAAACTAGAGTATACATAAGGTTCAGTACTATCCATGGTTTCAGGCATCCACCGGGGGTCTTCGAACGTATCCTCCATTGATAAGGGGGGACTGCTGTACCAGCATTTACTGCCCTAAACTGTGATGTGCCAATGAAAATGTAGACAGGCATATAGGATTTTAGAAGAGGGAACAGAGATCGATGTTTTGGGGCAAGCATAGTGCGGACAGTGTAATGAAGGTGTTGTCACTTGAATTCTTGAAGGACCCATGGGTTATGAATTCAGGAGGGGAACATTATAAGCAAAGAGGGATGAGAATGATTCATTGGAGAGAGAAGGAATGAATGAGTCTGGAAAACTAGTCTGGGGCCAGATTAGGGAGGTCTTGAGTTCCCAGTAAATAGGAATTGTTCCCATCCTATAGGAATTTGAAAGCCAAAGCTATCATGATGATAGTCCACAGGATACTGCAAACATTGATTTTCCATTTTTAATTTTGTGGAAACCAGTTCCCAGGACCTCTCCATGCAGTATTTAATTATTTTTCTGCTATCACTTTTAATTTTGTTTTCAAGGACCTTTTTTCCTCTGGTTGATTAAAATAATATATTTATGGTATGAACCCCCAGGCTTTAATGCCTTTATCCCTTAGCAGTTACAACCTGAACAGTTGCTAATGCCAATCACACTGTACTCAGCTTAATTAACTGCACAAATACAATAGATTGTTTCTCTAACACAAAAAATTATCTGGAGAGATAAAGGAAAGGATAGGGAAGGAAGCCATGAGAAGCAGAAACCAGGAGACAAATTTATCTCACTCTGGAAGCCATACCAGTTATCATAAAAATAACAAATATTTATTGAGGGCTTTTATCCTGAAGAATCCCAAAGCTCCAAAGTAACAAACACCTGTGGTAAATACTAAATTAAAAGAGCCACTCAGCCCATCCAAGAGAGGAAGCCCTGTCTCCCAAACCCAGTGCACTATGTCATTCCTGGGACAGCATTTGATTTTAGCCAAGAGATTTTAAAGGAAGCTGGATGGAACTTCCAAGTCATAAAACCTGGACAGCATGCATAAAGAACATCAAAGAATCTTTCACAGGAGAGAGCCCAGGAGCAACAGGTGTGCCCACAGTCACCTTAAGTCTCATGCACTAAGATCACAGCAGCTTCCGAGGCCAGTGAAGCCTCACTGATTTGAGATACAAGAAATCCAAAATACCATCAGATATTGTTTTATACCTTGAAACCATAGATTTATCTTATTAACAAATACTTCTAAATAAATTAATTCAATAAATATTTAGTGGGAGTATATGAGAGAAAAAGAAGGGTTTACAATTTTTTCACAAATTCAAGCCACACCATTAATAATGAAGCGTACGGGATCTGACAATTAAGTTCACGAACTTGTTGCAACGATGTTGCTAACCTTTTTTTTGATATCAGAGGGATTATTCATTATAAATTTGTACCACTGGACAAACAATTAACCAAGTTTACTATTTTGAAGTGCTGAAAAGGCTGCGTGAAAAAGTTAGACGATCTGAAATTTTCACCAACAATTCATGACTCTTGCATCACGACAATGTACCAGCTTACACAGCACTGTCTGTCAGGGAGTTTTTAGCCAGTAAACAAATAACTGTGTTGGAACACCCTCCATACTCACCTGATCTGGCCCCCAATGACTTCTTTCTTTACCCAGAGATAAAGGAAATATTGAAGGGAAACCATTTTGATGATAGTCAGGGCGTCAAGGTTAATACGACGACAGCTCTGATGGCCATTCCAGAAAAAGAGTTCCTAAATTGCTTTTTTTTTTTGAAGGTAGTGTCACTGGCCCTCATCTATGGGACCTGAACCGGGGCCACTGGCTTCCCAGATAAATTGCTTTGAAGGGTGGACTAGACACTGATGTCAGTGCATAGCTTCCCAAGGGGAGTACTTAGAAGGTGTCCATAACCTCATATGTTGTTCCGGACAAGTCATTTGGCACCTCTGGATTCAATTTCATCAACTAGGTGTGTGTTGTGTGTGTGTGTGTGTGTCCATGTGCACACGTGTGCTCATGCTGCTTCCTCTGTGTGGGAGACCCCTGTCTACCTGGGGGTTCAAACTCAACTTCCAAATTTAACCCTAATTTCTTTTTGTAGCCTTTCCTATCTCCTCACTTACCAAATTAGTCAATCACTCCGTTGCATTCTTGAGACAACATTGCTATAGCATTAACAAACATTTATTAAAATTGCTATAGCGTTAACAAACATTTATTAAAGTTACTTGCTTATGGTCATATGTGTTTCCACTAGACTCAAAGGCAGAGGCTTTGTCTTAGCTATCCTTACATTCCCAACAACTAGTGCAGTGTTTGGTGGAACAAGTTTAATGTTTGAGAAATATTAAGGGATGGAAAGAAGGAAAGAAAAGAGGGAAGGAGTGAAGTTGGAAGGAAGGAAGGAAAGAAGGAAGGAAAGATTCTTCTCTCTTTATCAGATCTTGAGCTTCTTCAGGGTAAGTACTATATGTTACTCATTTTTGTACCCACAGTGGCTTATACGCCGGAGATCCACAGGAAACCTCTGTGGAATTGAAAGCAGGCAATAAAAGAATCCTAAATACAAAAAATCATTAAATATATAGCTGCCCCCAGAGTGCTTACAATCTCGAGTTGAAAAGAATAGTTTAACTGGAAAGCAATTCAGTAATAAGACAAACAACCCTAAGTGCTCTATAAGTTTCGAGAAGGGAGAGGTTAGTGAGGGCTTAGAGCTGTGTAGGACAGCACTTATAAAACTGTAATGTCCAGTGAGGAATTTGTTAAAATGCAGAAGCTGATTCAGTAGATCTGGGAGGGCCAAATTTTTAGCTGCATCAAAAACTCTTCTGAGAAAGTTGGACTTTCCATTGTAAATTCTTAAGCAAGAACTTGATGTCTCGTCTTCACACTTTTTTTAAAAAATTCTTTTTTAAATTAAATTTATTAAGGTGACAATGGTTAGTAAAATTACATAGGTTTCAAGTGTACAGTTCTATGACACATCATCTATATATCCCACTGTGTGCTCACCACCCAGTCAGTTTATAAAACACATTTTCTTATGCATTATTGTCATCAGAATGTCACAACAACACTGAGAGTTAGATCAGATTTTTCTGTTTTTTTGAGTTTTTTTGTTTTTGTTTTTTCATTCCCG
This sequence comes from Aselliscus stoliczkanus, assembly GCA_033961575.1. NCBI lineage: Eukaryota > Metazoa > Chordata > Mammalia > Chiroptera > Hipposideridae > Aselliscus > Aselliscus stoliczkanus. The sequence goes on along the minus strand of CM066737.1, from coordinate 52,157,563 downwards.
TTTTATAGGATGAGGAAACTGAGGCTCACAGAAATGAATTTAATTTCCTAAGGTGATCCAAACTTGGATTAGAGACAGTTCCCAAACCAAGTTTTTATGATTCCCACTCCCAAGTAATTTTTGATCACAGCATGCTGCAGATTGCCACTTTAAACCACAGGGTCCTATAAAGGGACATTTGTATTTTTTTTATTTTTTATTTATTTATTTTTTTGAGGGCAATGTCACTGGCCCTCATATGTGGGATGCGAACCGGGGCCGCTGGCTTCCCAAGCCAGCGCTTAACCATCGCGCCACTTGGCCGGCCCTAAAGGGACATTTGTGAAATTATCTTCACATTACTCCACTCTCTTTAACTGCATCTCATTATATGGCTAAGGAAAATCTATCTTCAGAATGATAATTATCTGACCCAAAATGCTATTAGTTTTTTAAAAATTTAGTCATTGAAGGATTTCTCCCTGTCCCCTCCATTCTCATTGTATGTTAAAGAATAATGAAATCATTCAAGTACGAATATGGGAGGTACCTGCTAATCCACTTTGTTGGAAAAAATTAAATGGCACCGGTTTGAGTCTCTTAATGATAACATCAGTCTCCTCCCAGAGGCCTTGCTGTTGTTCTTTCTCTTGGGATACATCTTTTGTTTGCATCTCTTAGCCTGGAGAATGGGTCACTCTGTTATTGCCTACTGTGATCCTACAGGAGTCTATTGCTCGCCAAAGTTCCATTTTTTAGAGATTCTTTTTTTGGAGATTTGCAGGGCTAGGGATAGTGTGACATCATTGTCATACTTTTTGATGCTTTCTTTTCAGTTGCAAAGAATGAGTTATGCCACCTTGGAATTAAATGGGTCCAATTCTATCTAAACAGCTCAGGAATTAGGAAACACTGTTGTCTAGAAAGGAAAAGAGAGAGATGGACTCAGCAGAAGGGCCTACAGAACTTATATCATCACACAGGTGACAGAAACCTAGCAGGTTCTCAAACAGCATTTCAGATTTGATTAATTTCTTACATATCTGTTGAATGACCGGACAGTATCAAATTGAGTTTATTTGTGTTTATCTTGTTATTAATTATTTAGGCAAGAAAAAATTACTGGATGTATGACTTTGAGTTAGTTCCTTAACCTCTTTGATCTTCAAATATCGTTATCTGAAAGAATTATGTTTACCTTGTAGGATTGTTGTGAGAATTAAATGGTTTGATTTATACAAGGCACATTGTATAATGTCTAGCTCCAGAGTAGGCATCGAATAAATGGTGGCTGATGCTCTCCCACTTATTATCATGCTTCCTCTAAAAAGAACATGAAATAAACTTAGAAAAGACCTGAAGAACTCATCCTTCTGTCTTTATACACAGGAAACTGTAGAACAGGGCTGTTATCTGATAAATTGTAATTATAGAGAGCAAAGGCAGACCATTTGGATCAGTGTTTCTCACTTTATGGACTCAGTCAGGAAGAAATGAGTGTTAGGTAGTTTCACAAAACAATTAGTTCCAGGAATACAATTGGAAATTTTCATTCTGTTCTATTCTTGTCTTATACATTCCATTTGATTGTATTAGGAAACAAATGCTGGTCAAGGTCTACAGAGTTAATTTTTAATAATAAAAATAGGTTTCATTCAACTTGCAATTTGAAAATACTGATTTAGATACCCCCAGACTCGATTTCCATCAACCAAGAAAAGAAAGTTCTTGCTAGTGCTATTTAGATTAGTGCTCTTACTCACCCTAGACCTCTCTGGTCTAGATCATATTCTTTTCTTATATACTGCCATATGACCATGTTTCTTTTCTTCAGAGGACTTATTACAGTTTATAATCATATATTTATGACTTTTTTATTAAGATGTATCTCCCCCAATAGAATGTACATGAGGACAAGAACTCTGTCCATTTTTTTTTCATTAGCATATTTTAGTATGTAGTCCAATCCAGCACCTGCCACATAATGAAAGCTCTGTAAATATATGCTGAATGAATGAATAAGCAAACTAATAAATCAATGAGTAAGGTATTCACAAGCCTATATGTAAACCTAGTCAGTCATCAACCTACTACGAAATAATTAGTTGGCTTTGCTTTCCAAAATGAAAGATGTGGTGAGGTTCTGTTAAAACTGTCTCTTCCAGTAAGTAGACGGTAAGCTGCATGAGTACCAGGATCATGTCTGGTTTTGCTCCCCATTGCACCCCAGAACCAGAACAATATGTATTAAACAGAAATGCTTCAAAATATTTTTCTGTATTAATGATAAATAGATAGATAGGACCTCTATAACATTTTCAAAATTCATGAAAGGTTTCCAACGTGAATCTAATGATTGCAAATGGCCTTACTCATTAAGCCTTTAGCAGTATAGATATCACAGAGTGTCAGAAGTGGAAGAAACCTTACACATCAACCAGTGATCAGCAAACTTTCTGCAAAGGGCCAAATAGTAAATGTTTTCAGCTTTGCATGCTGTCTGGTTTCTGTAACAATTACTCAACTCTGCTGTTATAGTGCATGTTTCCCATAGACAATACTTACACTACCAATAAGCATAGCTGGGCTCCAATAAGTTGATGTACAAAAACAGGTGGCAGACTGGATTTGGCTGCAATTTTCTGACCCTATGTAACTCTAATCCAACCGTAGATCAACTCTCATATATTATAGGTGAGAACAGAGACAGACTGTTTTCCCAGAGGGGAAATGGCCTGTTCAAGGTCATTTTGCTAATAAATGACAAAAAGTTCGACTTCTAACTTCAATTTTCATGACACCACATTGCAGCCACGTTTTAGGGTCTGCCTGCTTCAGTCCTGGTGTTGGTATTACACTGCCTTGTTTATTGAAGCTAAGGGACTTTACCTTAAATGTGATTTGCATTGGTGGTTTTGCACTTTTTTTTTTGAGGGCAATGTCACTGGCCCTCATATGTGGGACCTGAACCAGGGCCGCTGGCTTTGCAAGCCAGCGCTTAATCACCGTGCCACTCAGCCGGCCCCTGGTTTTTCACTTTTTTTTTTTTGAGGGCAGTGTCACTGGCCCTCATATGTGGGACCGAACAGGGGCCGCTGGCTTCCCAAGCCAGCGCTTAACCACCGTGCCATTAGGCCGCCCCAGGTTTTTCACTTTTAATGTTTGTTCTATCGCCTATGTAGTTAAAAGCTTTGGGAACAATCAGCTTCACAGAGAGATTATACAAGTCCTTCCATTTTGTTCACGTTCCTGGAGTTCTGCCTCCTCACATATACAGAATGGTTGTGTGCTAGGTTCTCTTAGGCAAAATATTCTGACTTCTACGGTATTAGGGCTGCATTGGAGAATAGGAAATGAGAGCTCTATCATATCATTCCCTACCATACACCTTACCCAACTCTCTCACAAATCATTCAGTAGCAGGGTTTCACAGAGCTCCTACTGTATATGCAGCACAAAGCTAGGTTTAGGAGAGAAGGAATGATGAGGATGAGAATATTAATAACAACTAACTTTTATGGGTTTTGACTATATGTCAAGCACATTATATATACCTTTCCAAAGTCCTGTGATGATAGCTCTTTAAGGAAAGATCAGATAGACTAAATTGCTTGGATTGGAACCCATTTTGGTCCATGTCTTTACCACTATTGCTGTTGTCAAAGGCAATTGATTCCTGAAACATTCTTCTAAGGGTTGGAGGTACAACACTGAAAGCACCTAGCCCAGTGTCTAGTACATAGTATGTCTAGCACATAGTGTGCAGTTATTTGATTTTATTACTCACCATTCTCCTTCACATGCTCACCCACAGACACATATGTCTCCGACCACACGGAACCTCTCAACACTCCCAGGACAAGTGATGCCCTTTCACGCCACTGTGTGTTTGCATGCACTGTCTATTCTTCCTGGTATGCATCCTACCACATGTCCTCTGCTCTAAGCCTTAGCTCAAATGTCACCTCTTCTGTGACACTTGCCTGATACCTCTGGAGACACTGAATCAGTTTTGCCCCCCTATTTCCCCCAACCCAGCACTTTGTTCAGCTAACTCTCTATTATTAGATCTAGTACAGCATCTGTTCTCTGGTTTATCACACTATGAACTATACTAAGACAGGGCCTGCCTTATTAATTTCCTTTTTAAAATAACATCTATTGTGTATTTTTAATACAGACAAGTATAAAAGAGGAAAAAAAGAACCATAATTCATGTCCAAGAAACCCCTTTTGGTCTTCAAGAAAATAAAGCAATAAATGAACACAGTAGGAAACTTCAAACTGTATAACAAGGTACAAAATGAATAGTAAAAGTCTCCCACTAGTTAACTCTTGCCCCAGTAAAAATATTAGGTAACAGTTGCTTGCATATCCTACCCGAAAAACATGTGTGTGTGTGTGTGTGTGTGTATTTGTTGTGTATCTGTGTGTATATAAGTGTGTGTATATAAGTATACACACCATTTTTAACACAAAATGGTAAAAACCATTTTTAGCACAAAAGAGATTTTTCTAAACACAATATTATGTAACTTAATTTTTTCACCTAATTATATATCTCAGATATTTTCCTCAAATCATCAAATATAGGTCAACATCATTATTTTAAGTAGCTGCATAGGATATTATATGGAACAAAGAAACATTAGTAAACCAGTTTCCTATCTATGGACATTTATGCTTTTCTCCATCTTACTGTTATTACAAGTGATACTGAAATACAAATCTATATAGTAACTACTTGTGAATGTGGGAAAGTACTATATTTCATTGAATCAAAGGTGCACCTCAATTTCAGAGATATGAAAAGGTGCATAAAATGTACATCTATAAAATAAATGTGCATCTTAGAATTGATGAAATATATTTATGGGATAGTTTCTAGGAAGTGGATTTGATGAGTCAAAGAGTATGTGAATTTAAACTTTTTGACATGTGCTGCCAAGTTTTGCAATAAAAAGGCTACATCAATTTCCACTCCCACAAGCAAGGTATGAGAGGAACCATTCCTCAAACCAATGTTTTAATTATCAAAGAAAGAGATTGTACCTAACTTATATTCATGAAGTACCGTTTGAAAATCATTACACTACATGTCCTCTCAAACTTTCAACTTTCAGATACTCTGGTTTCCTGTGAAATTTCAACTAATTGGCCCCAACAAATTAGAAGCTTTCAAGTAAAAGTCCTTTCGAAGAGAAAGTTTTCCATTCAGAGCAGCATCTCTGAGCCAAAGCACAGCAAGACAGACAATAAGGTCAGATGCAGGGCTGGAGATTTTATACAAGAAAAACATTCCCTTCTTCCACAGGAGCAGCTGAAATCACTCAGATTTGAAACAAGCGTTCAACTCTCTCTGCCCCTTCTCCTAACCTAACTTAGCTGACCGCCTTCTTAAGTTTCTAGACCAGTGATTCAGCCAGTCCCCAAATCTGTCCCAAATCATGGATCTTCTGGGAAAATCCATCTTCTCTAGGAAAATATTGTCTCATTTTATCTATCGAACTTGACATCTAGATAAAAAAAAACTGTGCTAGAGCCGGCCAAGTGGTGCAGTGGTTAAGTGCTGGTCTTGGGAAGCCAGCAGCCCAGGTTCGGGTCCCACATATGAGGGCCAGTGACACTGCCCTAAATAAAAAAAGAAATAAATAAAAAGAAAGTTATTAATTTAAATCTATTAAAAAAAACTGTGCTTGAGAGCAATGCACTTTTTTTCTTTTTGAGGGCAGTGTCACTGGCCCTCATATATGGGACCGAACCAGGGCCGCTGGCTTCCCAAACCAGCACTTAACCACCGCGCCACTCAGCTGGCCCGAGAGCAATGCACTATTAGCTGACTTAATTGCTTTGAGTTGTCGTGGTCATTGTCTCCTTGGTCTTGAGATGGGTAATTCCTCACCTTCATATAGGTCCAATTGTTACTAAGAGTGGGATGGCTGGTGCAGTTCCTCACTTTGGAGAAGAGACTTTGCAGAGACCTTCAGCATGGTGTCCACTTAATCAAATGCCCCAGAAAAGAACGGGCAGACAAATGCTACTTAATTTATTGAACAAGTATTTACTGAGTGACTGCCAAGTGTCAGGCATTATCCTGAGTGCTAGTAGTACAGTAGTGAACATCCAAAACTCCTGCATCTGTGGAACCCACATTATGTATGTGGGAGGAGGGGGGAGTGGAAAGACAAGCAATAAAGAAACTAACTAAATATATAGCATGGAGATGATGACTAGAATGATGAAGAAAAATAAAGCAGGAAAAGGGGTTATGGAATACCAGGGGTTGGTTCACCTATTATTTATTGAGCATCTACTGTATGTCAGGCCCGGTGCCAAGTATGTTCTATACATGATGAAATGAAAGAGAGGGAGAAGAAGAATGGGACGGGGGAGGAAGAGAGCAGCTCCATTTAGCTTAAGCTTGTCTTTGGAATCAGTTGGAGGGCTGCCACTGTCCAGGCTTACTTACAGAGTATTGGACAGACAAGAAAGGAGAAAGCAAAGGGAACCGCTTCTCAGGTTTTAACACTTTTAGGTCTTCCTCATAGCATATCTTCCAAATTTATTTAGGTAGTTGTTTCAAGATCAGAGATCAGACACACTCCAGCCTTGTTATTAAGCAAAATAAAGCATCCAAAGGTAAACTTATACACTATTGATGACCTATATAACTCCTCTTCTTCCAATCACACAAGTAACTAAGAGCATGGAGAAGAGCTTGAATGCAAGGAGTGTGTATACAGTGAAAGGGATTGTAAATGTCAAAAAAATAAAATGGGTGGGGCTGGCCGAGTGGCATGTTGGTTAAGAGCTGGCTTGGGATGCCAGTGGCCCTGGTTCGGATCCCACATGAGGGCCAATGACACTGCCATCTACAGCTAAGATGGTGAACAACAGCTCCACATGGAGCTGGGCTGCTGTGAGTCCCCGGGATGGCATAGCTGCAGCCCCTGCTGCAGTGGGCTGCCATAGGCTACAGTGAGTGGCCGGCAGCCAGCATGAGCGGCTGGCAGCCAACCAGTGTGAGCTGCCAAGAGCCACTGTGAGCGGCCATCCAGAGGCTGGCGACTGATCTGCCTCACCCGAGAAGAGCGCAATGATGATAGCAACATGGGCCAGTGAGGCAATATCCTTCACAACTAGACTGAAGAACAAAAGGACAGCAACATGTCTGTTCCCCTTTCCCGGTTCCCCAATGCTGTTCCCCTCCCCCAATTCCCCAAAAAATATTTTTTTAAAAATCAAGGAAATGGGCTGGCCAAGTGGTGCGGTGGTTAAGCGCTGGTTTGGAAACCCAGCGGCCCCGGTTCGGGTCCCACATATGAGGGCCAGTGACACTGCCTTCAAAAAAAAAAATCAAGGAAATGAATAGTTATTTTTCTCATCGGGGGAAGGGTGGGCCTGTCAACATCAAAGAATGGCCTTTCTTTTCAGTGAGGCAGCTTCCCACAGCAGTACCTGGCTCCCTTAATCTAATTAACTACAATAAATGCACAAGCCCTCTTTTGTGTGGAACTCCTATCTAATCAAAACTAATCGCCAAACAGATCTTTGCCTAACATATCTGAGTAACAGAGCTGAAATCTTTACCCTAGCAAAGGCCTCCAGTAAGCCCCTGTGTATGACAGGAAGGGTGGTCCGGGCTGCCTGGCTATGGGAAATGGCTTCCTCAGTATTCTGTGAGAATTCTTTACACTGACAGGAATTAAATCAGATACACTCACATTGCATTTAGAGAACAGGGATAGCCCAACTCTCTATATCTAGATTGATTGGGACCAAGTAGATCCAGATACTGAAAAATTGAAAATAGAGATGCCTCAGAACATGTTTTCTGTGAGAGGAGCTGAGGTCTGCAGTGGGAACTGAAGAAGTCTAATAGTGTGGGGGAGGGGGCTGTTGTGTAAACTGACACTGAGGCTCTCAATTTAAAGATAATAAAAGCTCAGTCTCTAAGGAGGAGCTAAAGAGGCCCCTTTGTGTAACCTAACTTGTCTAGCTAAATGGTCAAGACAAACCGGGGCTTCAGTATTTGAGATCTATAAATGGCTACCATTTATTGAGTGTTTATGGCAAACCAGGTGGATGCAATGTGCTTTGCTCAGATTAACTTATATAGTTTTCAAAAAAAGACTAATTAAGAACATAGTATGATTATTCCAATTTAATAGAAAATTCTGGCTCAGAGAGGCTATGAAACTTGCCTGAAATCACAAGTGGATAAATTTGGATTCAAACCCTGGCCAGGTCTACTCAACTCCCAATCTTGTGTTTTTTCCTGCTGAGTGATACCACCCCCCAAAGACTCTAATACACTTGATACAAAATTTTCTCTGTCATGTATTTTTTTCTCTATGACCTGATTTTCCTTATTCTAGTCCTGGGCTTTAATGGAGGGAACTTCATAAGGTTCATTCTTTTTCCCTATAATCTTCTGTCTCTCTTTAGCCATGAGACCTACTGAGAACTTGAGAACCTGAATGGATATAACATTTAAAACTCACTTTTCTGAGGAAGTTTTCAAATCCTAGCACGCTTTCGTTGGAAGCCCCTTATGTAATCCCAACCTCTGCATTGTAGAGGGGGTAACCAAAAGTCCTAAGAGGGCAAGTGACAAGCCAAAATTCAAAGAGCTACTAAATGGTGAAGTTTGCATCAGGATTAAACCCAGCTCTCCTGAACCACAGTCCAGCACTTTTTCCCTATACTCTCCCTCTCCTTGTTTCCATGTCCTCTTCCTTGATGAAGCTCTCCTTCCCAATTTAAGCCCATTACATCGCCCCCAAGTCCATCCTACACATTTCATCTTTTTCATTACTATCCAGAGGAAGCTCTCTGCATCAGTCATGGCTGTAACCTTAAGCCCACTTCAATGCTCGTTTACTGGCAAGTCCCTTCACACATATTCATAATATTTGTGGTTTACAGATTTTATAACTAGCTTAACCTCCTCAGATTCATCAGCTCCTTTAAAAATGTTCCTTTTATATGATTTGGTATCCCCCATAGCCTTAAAAGTACTTGGTAAACATTGGTTAAACTAACAAATATTGTCTTCCCTCAAGAGAGAATAAAACCAGGTAAAAAGACTCCTTATCAGTTCTCATTAGAATCTGAAAAAGTATATACTAGTTAATTAGCCTTTCTAAAAGGTTTAGATAAGAGCTTGTAGATACTAATTAACCCCAAGCCCCACACAGACCAAAGACAGAGAAGTGGGAAAATATTTTAATCAAATTTTGTTTTTCAAGAGAGTATGATGACTTGAAAACCAAATATGGCATATTTATAACATTATATGTTTAACTGCTGTAGAAACTGAGCTAGACTAGAAGCAAAGGAATAATGAAAATATGGCAGTTCATCTTCAAAGCAAGTCATTAACTGCTTAATTCTCAAAACACCTCTTTGAGGTAGAAACTATTATTATCCCACATGAACAATGGGGAAACTGAGACATTCAGGCTAAGTGACTTGTGGGGCCTAAACTTGTCCGAGTTATATATATGTGGAATGGATATTCTACACATGTATTTACTATTCACAAAACACTAATAGAATTGTCCCTAAAATATAGGTGTGCCTGACATTTTAGTCTTCAAAGGTAATTTAAAAAGGCATATAAATCAAATCCTATTTTCAATACAGAGGGAAGGTTCCCAATGGTGAGTTAATTTTTTAGTAAACAACCCCCTCATTTATCCACTTGGTAAATAACCTCCTGCCTTTTTAATCACAAAGTCCCTGGACAAGCAGTATGACCAAAGAAAAAGTGTTAGAATCTACAAGTATGATTCACAAAGGAGCAGCAATTCGGGGTGTTTCCTTGAAATGTTAATAACTACTTCATTCATTATACTGATTAGAACTTCACACTTGCTATAAGGGTGAGAGTAAGGGTTTACTATCCATGACACAGAAGGATTGTTATTATCAGCACTTGGCAGAATTTCATTGAGCTATGTGAAATCAGGAGAGAGTTCTCTGATCCATTTTGAAAAGGCTTGCAGCCTCTTTTAATACAATTTACAAAAGTATTTTCAGAGCATTAAGTAAGTAAACTGGAAAGAAAGTGCAATGAAGATGTCTTTTCTGAGTTGTCTGGCCCCTGGAAATCATTCCCATCCAAGTCAGCTGGAGGACTTAGTAACATTTCAAGTAATCAAAGGGAAAACTCTAGGCTTTCTAATCTAATTGCCATCTCCAGGGAAGTGCCTTCTTCACTCAGCTAGGTTGAAGGGGAAGAGCATCGCTAGGGATTAAGAAGGGAATGATTTGGACTGCAGATTTTTCCATCATTTTGATGGTGCTTGTCTCAGGAATTAAGTTGTCTTTTTTTTTTCTTTCCAGATTTGGTATTCAGTGAAAGACCCTAGTCTGTGTGGGTATGTGTACTCGTAACTATCTTCCTCTTTTCTTTATTGAACTCCACTAAGCTGTGATGCATGGTATGCTTCTCCTCAACATTTCAAAGGTTACAAATTGCTGATCTCAGGAATCTGGACTAATCTGACTGGAAGAGGAAAGAAAATAGTATCGTCAGAAAAGGTTTTTTTCTATGCTGCCTAGGGAAGAGACATTTCATAATCGGAATCAGCGGGAATTTAGAAACTTAACATGATATCTGAGATTATTGGAAAATGGTACCAACATCTTGCTTTTAATATGCTTCTTCATATTTTGGTATAGGATAGGTGCTTTATTGCAACACCATCTTTTCTTCAGGTATCTTTTTTTTTTTTTTGAGGGCAGTGTCGCTGGCCCTCATATGTGGGACCCGAACCGGGGCCGTTGGCTTCCCAAGCCAACGATTACCCACCGCGCCACTCGGCCAGCCCTTCGGGTATCTTAATATACCAGTCAGACCCCTACCTGGTTTCCAGTCTTTGCAGTCCTCACTTTTGGGGCCACTTGCTTCCCACTTCCAGCCTTAAGCATGCTCTAATGCTTAGGATAAATCTAAATAATAGTTGAGAGGGGAGCATTCAAAGAGCCCTACCTCAACTCTCTAGTCTATACTCAACACAGCATCACTGTCATTGATGGTCTGGCCCTAACTCTGTTTCCTGGTCCTCATAATTTAATGACACTTCATCTCACTTCGGTAAGCTTTAATGAGCATCTATTACATACCAAGTACTCTAGTTAGGACTTGGAGGTAGCTCAGCCTCATCAAGTTTTAGATATGTAGTCTTAAAATAATATAGCATTTGTTCAGAGCTAGAGGTATACCCAGGATGCTATGAGAGTCCAGAAGAAACCTAGTCACCACCTTGTATGCTTGTTAATAATGGAAACTGGATCCCTTCATCCTTCCCTTCATTGTTCATATTGCCTGAGTTTCATATTACTCGAATTTGTAGGACTGGAGTCACGCCTTGGGGGAGATATACATGCCTATCTCCTACCCCTCCCATAGACACGCTCCAGTCTCTTTCCTCTGACAAGTCACTATTACAAATTTCTGTCATGCATGTGCATTTTCATCTGATATCATGGTTTATGAAGAAAAAGAGTTGAGCCATTTTTTATCCCAACTAAGCATCAGAGTCACTTGAGATTCTTTTGAAACAATAAACATTTATTTTCTTTTACAGTTCCTCTGAGTCAGGAACTTGGGAGAAGGGTATCTTGGTGGTTCAGGCCCTGGGATTCACATTAGACTGCAGTCAAGATGTCAGCTGGGGCTGCAGTCATTTGAAGGCTTGACTAGGGCTGGAGGATCCACTTTAAATATGGCTCATTCACATGACTGACCATTTGATGTGGGTTGTTGGCATGAGACTTCAGTTCTTCCCTATGTGGGCCGTTAAGTGTCATTGCATGGCACCAGACTTCCCACCAAGTCAGTGATCCAAGAGGCCAAAGTGGAAGCTGCAATGTCTTTTATAACCTAGACTTGAACATCACACACTTTACTTCTGTGATATTATGTTAGTAACACGGACAGGATTCTGAGTCAATGTGGGAGGTAACCACACAAGGGTGTGAATGGCAGGAGCTGATAATCACTTGGAGACTGGCTACCACAGGCACAAAGCAAAGCAAAGAAGGGAAGAGAATGAATTGTTTGGAGTGGGGAGGTGGTAGAAATCAGAGAAAAACCAGCACCCTTCATTGACAACCCAACTTAAAATATTATATGCATCCCTACCATTCTATGTCCCATTACTCTTTTTATTTTTCTTCATAGAACTTAATTTTATCTGTCATATTGTATATTTATTTAATTATCTATATTTTACTTTCTGATTCCCCCACCAGAATACAAACTCGATGAAATAATGGAGTAGTGTATTTTGTTCCTTGTTGCACCTAATAACCTTTAAATATTTGTGCATTTGAAGTTATAAAAATTGAGTTTTTCAAAGTACCAAATTTCCTAATCTCATCCTTAGAAATTCTGATTCTAGAAATCTGGAAATTTATATTATTCTAAAAGCTCTGCAGGTGATTTTTATAATCATCTAGGTTTGTGAATCACCACTCTAAGAATAGGGAAGTTGTCTTTGATACCCTAAAAGGTCTCTCCTAATTGAAGGGTGCCTGGAAGTACAATTGACTATTGGATGGGGAGGGGGGAAGAGAGAGAGAGAGAGAAAGAAACACTGTGTTAGCTGTGGGTCTAAGAGAAAACATAGTCTACCAGGCAGTACACGATTTCATTTATGCAGCATTTATTGATCATTTACTATGTGTCAAGCAGTATTGTAAGCATTGGAGATATTATACTAATCGACAAAACAAACAAGTCTTTGAAATCATATAATTTATACTCCAATGGGAGAGCTGAAGGTGAAGGTTGCATGACGAACAGCATGCCAGAGGTGTGAAACAGAGCATAGAAATAGGCATACAAACAAAATATTCAGAAATTGAAGCAAGGAGGAAATTGTTATAGGTGGTAGGGAAGGATTAAAAAGAATGGTACTTTTAGTTTTTAACTATGTGCATGTACTGACATTACAATGAATTTTTAAAATTATTTTCAGGTGTACAAATCAATGTAATAGTTATACATTTCACCTCTCACAAAGTGTACAATGAATTTTTAAAAAGTTTTCATGCAAAGGAATTACTATGAATATATCCAGGATTGCAAATTATACCACCAACATTATCTGTAAACTCACTCACTTCATCTCTCTCTCAGAATGCGAATGAGCACAAGGGAATTATCATAAAGCAGCATTTACCAAAGTTAATACACACACACACACACACACACACACACACTCACACACACTGACACACTGGAGGACATTTAAGAGCCTTCGGTATGTTAATATGCATCATAAATCTCAATGCAGAAGGAGAATCTACTAAACATATTTTCCAATCTAATATAGACTCAGACCCATTTTTTTCCCCGAGGAAGTCTCCAGTACATGTATTGTATATATAGAACACCTTTTGGGAAATAATGTTTTAGAGCAAAGTTTGAAGTAATAAGTGATAGAGATTGGTTAGATGTTTACCCAGCTCAATTTACTCTTTCCAAGCATATAGTTAGATCACATTCCCTAGCCTCACTTGAAGTTAGGAGCAGCCATGTGACTGAGTTCTAGCCAATGGAATGTGGGTCCATTTCTAATATGCCACTTTGGGTTGTGAGACATAAAAACAACTCACCCAATCCTCCACATACTTTCTCTTTTCTTTTTCTTTTAAGATTTTTATTGGGGAATTGGGGGAGGGGGATATCTGGGAAGGGGAAATGACAAGTTGCTGTCCTTTTGTTATTCAGTAAAGTTGTGGACGTTGCTCCACTGGGCCATGTTGGTATCATCATTGTGCTCTTCCCGGGTGAGGCAGATCGGTCACTGGACATTGGATGGCCACTCACGGCGGCTCTTGGCAGCTCACACTGGCTGCTAGCCTCTCACTGTAGCCTACGGCAGCCCACTGCAGCAGGGGCTGCAGCTATGCCATCCCGGGACTCACAGCAGCCCAGCTCCAGGTGGAGCTGTTGTTCACCATCTTAGCTGTAGAGGGCAGTGTCACTGGCCCTCATATGTGGGATCCAAATGGGGCCCTGCTGCTCAGAGCTGGCGTTCCAAGCCAGCTCTTAACCAAGGCGCCACTCAGCCAGCCCACTTTCTCTCTTCTTATTTGCCCTCAGATGCAGAGGATTCTAAGGAAGATTGTAATGTGTTAGGCCTGGGTTGGCAATCTATGGCCCTCGGGTCAAATCCAGCTACCACCTATTTTTGTAAATAAAATCTTTTTGGAACACAGCCATATTCGTTCATTTTATTGTTATATATGGCTCCTTTTCATGCTATAACAGCAGAGTTGGGTAGCTGTGACAGAGACTATATGGTCCACAAAGCCTAAAGTATTTACTACTTGGCCCTTGATAGAAAAGTTTACTAACCTCTGCCTTCAGCCATGGCACAAACTGGATGGAAGGACCTTGGGTCCATGAATAACTTCATGGAACAGAGGTACCTGTTTGCTCCATGGACTCACATTGGAACTTTATTATGTTAATCCTCAGAAATTTTGTTTGATACTGCAGTTGGCCTAACATATTGTTAGGAATGTGCTGGATACTCTGCTCCCTCTCCAGATCGACATCGCACCATTTCTACTCTGTTTTGTGCCCAAGGACAATGCTTACACTTTTGTGAATAGTCATTTCATTAAATTCTCTTTAGTTGTTTGAGTATGCCACCGGCTTTCTGCTGAGATCCTGACTTATGCAAGGGATAACCTTGAGTCTGCTTTACTTATATTAAAAATCCACAAATTTTAGTATGTTATTATTAATATATTACTTGTAGTACCCCTTGTAGTGAGAGAGGCACACTAGTTGTATTACAACACATACAACTGAAAATACCAGATTTGTCTCCATAGCTCATCACAAAAATTTAATATTTTAAAAAGCTCTCAAGGCTGGATGATACAGGGAGAAAATCATCCCCCAAGGAGTTGGAGATGCAGAGCCTTCTGTTTGCTATGCCCTCTGACTCCCTTTCTGTCCTCACTTCATTATTGTTAATGACCAGAGCTTTTTAGAGCCCTACAGAAGGCGGAACCTGGTGATCTGTCTTACAATTCCTTCTGCCACCAATATTTAGTAATGTTCCCAAGAATATACTAACTAACTCAACACACTAAGGATGCCGCATGGGATCTCCTGGGTTTATTCATTATTGAGATTTTTTTTCAGCAGGCAATTTCTGTTTTATACGCAGTTAACCAGGTAATGTTGTCAACCCACTATTTTAAGAAGACAAGCTAGAAATCTTAACATATTTAATTAACATAGATTAAATTTAAGGAGGCTATCTTTTACTTTTGTGTATTAACAATGTTGTTGATATTCTTTCCTCTGTAAATTGTTCTCTATAGCTTTAGGGGATTTTTCTCAGTAAACTAATTCATAAATAACTTAATTGCCATTGAAGAAAAAAAGTTTAACGGAATCACTTTTTTGAAACTGGATATCTTCAGGGCTGGTGACATAGATCATGCACTGGCCAGAGTGAATAGTGAGGTCTCCAGTGGCCCACAGGTAATTTACTGAGCTTTATAATGGACAGATGATCAGATATACATTGGAACTAGGAACTTTTCCACAAGGCAATAACATCAATTTCAATCCAGAAGAATCTGCAGTATCGATTAACTTTTGAGATCTCTTTCACCACTACTGACCTGTCTCATCTTTTATTCAACAGATCTCTGAAAGAAATTTAGAGGCCACTCTGGAACTCGTGGGACAAATCCTCCTTGCAAATTCTATGCCACACTGTTACCTCCTTCGTTTACAAACTGTCCTTAGAGAATGGGAAATCTGTCCAAATTTTCAGCTCTAAACCAGAAATCAGGAGCTCACTAAATAGCTGTGTGTCCCTGAATAAATCACCAAATTGGCAGGGGCATCAGTTTCCACATCTGTAAAAAGAGGATGGTAATCATCTATTTTATAGGGTTGTTGAAAAGATTCAAAGAGATGTATGCATGTAAAGTGTTTATTACAATTTCTGGGACACAATGAGTACTATTATTATTAGAGTATTATTTTTCATAAAGCATATCAACCTTACCTATGATTCTTTTTTTTTTTTTTTGAAGACAGCGCTTAACCACCGCGCCACTCGGCCGGCCCACCTATGATTCTATTTACATCCACTCTTCAATGTAAGCCATCTGCTATAAAAATGCTCAGTTCATAACTATCCCTTTAAAATGCCAGGTGGCGCGGCGGTTAAGCGCTGGCTTGGGAAGCCAGCGGCCCCGGTTCGGGTCCCACATATGAGGGCCAGTGACACTGCCCTCAAAAAAAAAATTTAAAAAAAATGCTGTGCCTTAAATCATAAGTGAATTATTAAATTATAAATTATATAAATTATCCATTTGTTTAAAGATTTTATTGGGGGAATTGGGGGAGGGGAACAGCTTTGGGGAATTAGGGAAGGGGAACAGACAAGTTTCTGTCTTTTTGTTCTTCAGTCTAGTTGCAGAGGATGTTGCTTCACTGGCCCATGTTGGTATCGTCATTGTGCTCTTCCCGGATGAGGCAGATGGGTCGCTGGCCTCTGGATGTCGCTCACTGCGGCTATTGGCAGCTCACGCTGGCTGCCGGCCACTCACTGTAGCCTATGGCAACCCATTGCAGCAGGGGATGCAGCCTACACCATCGCCTACTCCGTCGCCGGGGCTTGCACAGCCCAGCTCCAGGTGGGGCTGTTGTTAGCTGTAGAGGTCGGTGTCACTGGCCCTCATACGTGGGATCTGAAGCAGGGCCGCTGGCATCTCCAAACCAGCTCTTAACCAATGCGCCACTCGGCCGGCCCCTACTTATCCATTTTTTATCTATGCTTGTCTTCCTCCAAAATTCCCTGAGAACTGTAGGTATGTATGTCACCTTGAAAACTGTGACTCATATCCCCAAAAGGACAGTCAAGTAACATAATTTAAGCAGGCTGGGTAGGTATTGAGGTCTATGGGAGTCTATGCCCTGTCTAATATGGGAAGCTCATTAAGTCCAAATGTAGCTAGATTTTAGCATATTCTTTAAAAGAAGCTGAAAAATCTGTTTCTTTAAAAAATGTGAATTGCCTTTCTGTTTACATGTTGAGAACAAATTATTTTAAAAAAAGTTATACAGACCAAATAAAAATAGCTACAACTTTAGATTAAATATGGCTACAGTATTTACTAGCTTGTGTTATGTTAGGAAGTTATTTAGCTTCTTTGTACTCCAGCTTCCATAATTGCAAAATTAGAATAATAGTACTTAATCCATAGAGTGTTATGGCATTAAATGAGATAATGTATGTAAAGAAAACAATGACAACAATCTCTAGTAAATAAGTAGCACTTAGTAAATGTTAATTATTACCATATTCAATTAAAAAGGTATTGGTAGTTCCGGCCGAGTGGCGCATTGGTTAAGAGCTGGCTTGGGACGCCAGCGGCCCTGGTTCAGATCCCACATATAAGGGCCAGTGACACTGCCCTCTACAGCTAACAACAGCTTCACCTGGAGCTGGGCTGTGCGAGCCCCGGCGACCTTGTAGGCTGCAGCCCCTGCTGCAGTGGGCTGCCACAGGCTACAGTGAGTGGCCGGCAGCCAGCGTGAGTGGCCAGCAGCCAGCGTGAGCTGCCAGTAGCCGCGGTAAGCGACATCCAGAGGCCAGCAACCAAGCTGTTTCATCCGGGAAGAGCACAATGACGATACCAACATGGGCCTGTGAAGCAAAGTCCTCCGCAACTAAACTAAAGAACAAAAAGACAGCAACTTGTCTGTTTCTCTTCCCAGATTCCCCAATGCTGTTCCCTTCCCCCAATTCCCCAATAAAATCTTTAAAAAAAAAGTATTGGTAACGAGTATAATTGACAACAGCTACAACAATAATGTTATCAATGACAACAGCATTAGTATATAATTTAACATATATGTCATCATATGCCAATGATAATGTTGTTATTAATAATAATTGGTATGATCACTAACTCTTTCTTTCTCAGCTTAGCACAGCATTAGGTACTAAGCAGCGACTTTTCATTCAAGTTTCCTCCTTTTTACCTCTCCTTATGATTAATGCAATATCAGGTCATATCGATTCTAGTGCGTACATTTATCTTTTTCTCTTGACTGACTTTTCCCTTCTACCTCTACTATTACTCTCTAATTTTAGGCCTTCATCATTTCTCACCTAGGCTGTGACAACCGTGACTTAGCTGATTTTTCAGCCCTAGTTTTGGTATCCTCTAATCCATTTCCAATATAGCAGCCAGAGTGATTTCACTAACATACACATCTGCTCACATCTCGCCTCTGCTCTGAAATATTGAAGTCATCCCCAACAATAATACATAATTTCCCTTTCATCTCCACTATTTCTGCCAGCGTTTAAATCCTGGATCTGCCTTTTATTTGCTATGTGACCTTTGGAAATTTGCTGAGTCAGTTTTCTCATATCTACTCCATCAGGTCATTGTGAGAATTAAATGGTTTAAATTAATGTATATAAAGCAGTTACCACAGTGACTGGCACATAATAAGTACTTAATAAATAAAAATATTATCATCA
This sequence comes from Aselliscus stoliczkanus, assembly GCA_033961575.1. Classification (NCBI taxonomy): domain Eukaryota; kingdom Metazoa; phylum Chordata; class Mammalia; order Chiroptera; family Hipposideridae; genus Aselliscus; species Aselliscus stoliczkanus. Next base: position 52,139,033 of record CM066737.1, on the reverse strand, counting down.
CCCTAGTCTAATTAATGGTTATGTTAACCCCCACATTAACCTATGAGATCTAGGTACAAAGAACACTTCAGTTCCCAAATATGCCACATTATTCTACATCTCCATAACTTTAGCACATATACTGGGTTAATCATAATCCCTAGAGAAAGCACTACAAAAAAACTCCTGCAAAAAACAAAACAAAATAAAAACAATAACCAAGAGACATATCTAAAGAGTCAATATTGTGAGGAGATATAATGGAATGCAAAACAAAACAAAATTATAAAACATCCTTGAATAATTTAAAATAAAGCAGGCAAAGAACAAAAGAACAAAAAATGGGGAGGGAATAGAAAACAAATAGCAAGTAAGTATAGGTAAGCCCAACTATAATAGTTACTACATTTAAAGTAACTGGACTAAACACTGCAATTTAAAGGCCAGCAATGTCAAAATGGATAAAAAGCAAGACCCATCTTATTCAACTATAGTCATAGTTTTAGCATATTCACACTTCAAATAAAAACGAAATCTGATAAAATTGACTTTAAAACAAAAAATGTTACTAGGTACCAAGAGGGATATTTTATAATGATAAAAAGGTCAATACATCAGGAAGATATAACAGTTTTGAACATATATGCATCTAATAACACAGCACCAAAATATATGAAGCCAAACCTGCCAGAAGTTAAGGAAGAAATAAACAATTCAACAATATTTGGAGACTTCAATATTGGATATAAGTAAGCAGAAGATGAACAAGGAAATAAAGACTAGAATAACATTATAAGTCAAATAGACTTAACAAAGATGTATAGACAGCAGAACACTTATTTTTCTCAACTTCACATGGAACATTTTGCAGGACAGACAATATGCTAGGCCATAAAACAAACTTCAATAAATTTAAAAGGATAGAATTAATCCAATTATGTCTTCCAACCACATGGAAGGAAATTAGAAACTAATGGTTGGATATTTGGGGAAATCACTAGTGCATGGAAATTAAACCACACACTCCTAAATAACCAAGGTATCAAAGAAGAAATCAAAAGGGAAATCAGAAAATACTCTGAGATAAATTAAATTGAAGACAAAACATACCAGAATTTATGGGATGCAACTCAAGAAGTACTTAAAGAGAAATTTATAGCTGTAAATGCTTATATTAAGAAAGAAAAAATATCATAAAACAATAATCTAACTTTACATTTTAAAGAATTAGGAAAGGAGGAGCAAACTAAACAAAATGAATTAATGTAATACACTACAGCACATGATCATCTCAATAGACATAGCAAAAGCATTTGACAAAATCCAACACCCTTTTATGATAAAAATATTCAACAATCTAGTAATAAAAGGGAATTTCCTAAACCTGATAAAAGGCATCTACAAAAAAATCCATAGCTAACACCATAATGCTGAAAGACTGAAAGCTTTAGCTCTAAGATCAAAAAAAAGACAGAGATATCTTTTCTTACTACTTTTATTCAACACTGTACTGAGAAGTCTAGCCAGAGTAATTAGGCAAGAAAAAGAAATAAAAGTCATTTGAAATGTAAAAGAAGCAAAACTAAAAACTATCTCCATTTGCAGATGATATAATCTTGTATATAGAAAATCCTATGTAATCCGTTAGAGCTATTAAAAGAGAAATTATTAGAACTAGTAAGAGTTCACTGGCAAGGAACAATTTGAAAATGAAATTAAGAAAGCAATTTTATTTACAATACCATCAAAAAGAATAAAATATATAAGAATTAATTTACTAACAGAATTACAAAATTTATACTTTGAAATTTATAAAACATTTTTGAAAGAAATTAAAGAAAATTCAAATAAATTGGAAAATATTTAGGTTCATTGATCAGAAGACAATATTTTAAGTGGCAATACTCCCCAAATTGATCTACAGAGTCAATGCAATTCCCATCAGAATCCCAGCTTGTTTCTTTGTAGAAACTGACAAGCTGATTCTAAAATCCATATGGAATTGCAAATATCTCAGAATAGCCAAAACAATTTTGGAAAATAAGATCGAAGTTGGAGTATTCACACTTCCTGATTTCAAAGCTTACTACAAAGCAAGAAAAATCAAGAAAGTGTAGTATTGGTGTAAGTATAGACACACAGATCAAAGGAATAGAATTGAGACTTCAGAAATAAACCTTTACATCTTCATTAATTGATTTTGACAAGGGTGCCAAGATCATTCAAAGCAGAAGGAAGTCTATTCAACAAATGATGCTGGGACAGCTGGTTTTCCACACGCAAAAGAATGAAATTGGAGCCTTATCTCACACCATATACAAAAATTAACTCAAAAAGGATCAAAGTTCTAAATGTAATAGCTAAAACTACAAAACTCTTAAAATAAACCATAGGGATAAATCTTCAGATTTGGCAATGGATTCTTATATATGAATAAAAGAGTGAGCAAAAAAGAAAAAAATATATAATGTGGATTATATCAAAATTAAAATCTTTGGTGTCTTAAAGGACATTTTTTTTTTGAGGGCAGTGTCACTGGCCCTCACATGTGGGACCGAACCGGGGCCGCTGGCTTCCCAAGCCAGCGCTTAACCGCCGCGCCACTCAGCTGGCCCTTAAAGGACATTTTTAATAAATTGAAAATACAACCCATAGAAGGAGAGTAAATCATATATATGATAAGGAACTTTTATCTAGAATATGTAAAGAACACTTATAAGTCAGTAATAAAAAGATGAAGGGGAACAAGAAATTCAAATTTCCAGTTATAAAATAAATAAATCATGGGGATATAATGTACACAATAGAGTAATATTATAATAACATTGTATGGTGTCAGATGGTTACTAGACTTATGGTGATACCTTTTTTAGGTATATAAATGTTGAATAACTATGGTGTACACCTGAAACTAATATAATATTGTACGTTAACTATATTTTAATAAAAACTTTTAAAGAAAAGACAACCCAATTAAGAATGTACAGATGATCTAAATGGACATTTCTCCAATGAAAATATATAAATAGCCCGTAGCACATGAAAAGACGCTCAACATCATTAGCTATTAAGGAAATGCAAATCAAAGCCACAATAAAATACTACCTCACACCCATTATCTGGCTACAATCTAAAAGTCAAATAAAAACAAGTGCTGACAAAGGTGTGAGAAATTAGAACCTTTCTACACAGTTGGTGGAAATGTAAAAAGGTGTAGCCACTTTGGAAAATTACTGGGAGTTCCTTAAAAAGTTTATATAAAGTTACCGTTTGACCCATTAATTCCACTTTATGTAACTACTTAAGAGAAATGAAAACATGTCAACACAAAATCTTGCATATGAATGCTCATAGCAACATTATTCATAACAGTCAAAAGCAGAAAAAATCCAAATGCCCTTAAATTGATGAATGGATAAACAAAATGTGGTATATCCATATATTAGAATATTATTCCATCATAGAAAGAACAAAGTATTGATACATCTAAAATTAATTAATCTTGAAAATATTATGCTAAGTGAAAGAATCCAGTTTTAAAAAAACAACACATACTCTCTGATAGCATTTATATTGAATGTCCAGAATAGACAAATCTCTAGAGACAGAATGTAGATTACTGTTTGCTTAGGATTTGAGCCGATGAGGTTATGGGAGGCAGAGGGGAGGTATTTGCTAATGGGTACAGGGTTCCTCTTTGACATGGTGAAAATGATCTGAAATTGACTGTGGGGATGGTTGCACATATCTGCGAATATACTAAATACCACTGAATAGTACTATTTAAATGAGTGAATTGAATGTTATGCTATGTGAATTATGTCTCAATAAAACTGTAATCAAATAACTATAAAGACATAGACAGGTTGAAAGTAAAAGGATGGAAAAGTATCCCTTGCCAACACTAATCAATAGAAAGTGGATATGGCTATATTATTATTTTTAACTTATTCATCTTACCCCATAAAGCTCTGAGTTCCTTGAAGGCAGGGACTACATACAACTGGGCTGAAGATCCCTAACACGTAGCAAAATGCATGGCATATAAAAGGCATTTATTATCTACTTGTAGAAGTACTGAACTGTTCCCTGATCGACTTGCATTAAAACTAATAGTAAATGCTACTTGCAACAATATGAATGGATCTCATAGACCTGATGAGACACTAGAAATAAAAGAGTATATACTGTATGATTCCATTTTTATGAAATTCAAGAACAGTCAAAACTAATTAATCATGATAGAAGTTAGACAGAAATGAGTCTGGTGCTATTCTGGAAATGTTCTATATGTTAATTTAGGTGGTTGTTTTAAATATTCTACGGAACAGTTAAGATTTGTGTACTGTATTGAATGTGTATTATTACTCAGAAAAAAATTGATACTGAAAATGATCAGTACATGAATACAGGTTCTGGGGTTCTATGTTGACATATACTACTTTCTTTAGGAAGGTGTATTTATGTAGATTATTGAGTGAAGCTTATTTTTGTATTAATATCATCACCATACCATCCCAACCTCAGCCAATTTACCATTGCTTGCCTTTGTCATTTAATGCATTACAGAAAGAAAAAATAAAGACAAGTACCCTTTTCCTAGCCAAGGCTGAACATGTGTTGCTGCATGGCCTTTCACTTACTACCTCGAACATCAGAATCTGACTCACACTTTAAAGTGGGAAGGACTTATTAGTTTGGGGTTCAGGAAGACTATTCTTCACGACAGCAGATCCTGCGTGCACTATGAAATGTGCCCCCTCAGTGAAAAGGATGATTCTGTATGTAAGGAGGAAAAGCACAACCCACACCCACCCCCCAACGGTATTCCTCAATCTCAAAGAAAAGTATTATAGAGGGAAAAATAATCGCAATGAGTACTATAACTAGATATTTCATATTTTTCTTTAACCCAATATCTAAAGTGCACTACATCTGATAAAATGATTTGACTTTGGTTTACCTTGTCAATCTGATTAAGTACTTTGCACATTTCCTTCACCTTTTTACATGCCCTGAATTATTTTATATTTGCCCTTACAGTTTTCATGGCAACTGGAGCAAATGTACTATGCTTGTACCAGCAGATGTTTTGCATTTTTTTTCTGAGTTTAACTTCTGTCCCAATATTCCCTTACCAAAATAGTCCAAAGTACATTTAATGAGCATTTCCAAAGGATTCCATAATAAGAGGGGCTGACCTGATTTTTTCTCCTGGTTAACCATCTAGCAGTTTTATAATGAACCAGAACAAACACAATTCATGTTCCTCTTATTCCTCATTTAAACATGGCTGATCCAGGAAAGATTTCAGCAGTATTAAACCATTCACATTGTCTTTCTGGACATGCTTATAAGTGTTTTAAAGTGTTATTTCTATTTCTTCATTTTCATGGTATCCCTCTCTCATTCCCCAAACTCTGGGAAAAACAAACAGAAAAATAAATCAATTCTTTGGAGCAAACTGTCAACAGTCTATGGAGTAATGGGAGTTGGAGAAAAACTGCTTTCCCCAGGTATGTGAGAGCACTAGCCTGTACCTGTGCCTCTCGCTGTTCACACATTCCTCTGTTGTGGAATTCAGGTCAGAAACCCTGTATCCCCCACCTCCACTGCTCCTCCTACTCTTTCCACCCTCCCTTCTCAAGGCCTCCCAAGAATGAATTCACAACCTTGGAATGAAGGTGAACAGAGCTTTTTCTTTATTCATCTTAACGTTTGTGCACTGGCTTGGGTTTTCCCAAATTGAGCGAATTCATCAAATGTGTTGGGGCAGAGGTGCTCTCTCTCATTAAGTGCACTCCAGCACAAAGGCATTTCTGTTATCTAAAGTCTGTGGCCCAGAGCCTGAACTCCTGCCAGTGTGATACCTATAGAAGCTCTCTGTTAACTCTTTCAGAACAGTAAGGTATGATCCAGAACTACGTCCCAATGCAAAATAGTCATTCAACAGGCTGGCTGGGGAAATAAGGCTTAGAATTCAAAAACAATTTAGGCACCATTCACTTAAGAGTTATAAATGATGTCATTCGGAAGGTGAGTCACAGGAAGAGAGTTCAATGCTGTCCAGGAAGTCGTGGAAGGCAATCAATGGAATTCTGCCTGGGCTCTGTCTCCCTTCTTTCTGCCCTTCCAATTACCATATGTCATCCAAGACCTAGCACAAGTTCTACCTGATTCAGGAAGCCTTCCCTGACCACCAAGGTACATGTTTAGCACTCTCTCTTTTGATCACATATTGCCTGAACTTGACACTTATTTTTAAATTATTTCTATTTGTAATGATTTTCTATGCATGTATATCATGCCTCTCCATATATTGTATAGGTTGCAACTTTCTTGAGAATAGGAACCTGGTCTTTACCCATCATATCCTCCAACAAAAGCAGTTATCCACCCAGTAGATTCTGAATCCTCAACCAAGAAGACTGTCTCTCTCCTTCGCTAATCCAGACCCCATCTACCCTTCAAGACCCATCACAAAAAAACATATAATCCACAGAAGAATAATATGTTTGCCGATGTAAATACAGCTTTAAGACAAGTCCTTCAGCCCTCCCTTTTAACCAGATTGTGACCGCCTAAGCGTCTCCTGTATAGAAATTCTGAATCGTCACAATGGTGATGTTCTGTTCTTTGGGGCCTTCTCCAACCTCCCCAAAGGAAGGTTATTCACTTCATGCTCAATAATTTTTATTGTCTTTACCATTTATTGTTGTTGCTTAAATATAGTCAGCATTGCACCTTTTTTCAGGTCTTTTTTGTTATTATATCTTGTTTCTCAAACTAATTATTAAATTACTGAATGATTGGATCAGCATACTCTATTTCTGTTTCATCTGCCACAGCCCTAGAAAGCAGTGCTATGTGCACAGTAAGCAATCAAAAATGATATCAAATGAATAGGAGATATTCAGGACAACAAAAATGCTAGGCAAAAAGAATATGATTAGGTAGATCAGTCTCTGCCCATACTTGGGAGGGACGTGTAGTGTAGTTCACCCTCAGTGCAAACATATCTCCCTACAAGTGACACCAAGAAAATAAATTCCATTGGAGTTTGTTTAAAAACTGTCAATTACAAAAACTACCAATTCCACATTTTTGAAAGAATTAATTAGCTGATATTTTGTTTCAGGATGGCCAGTTGAAGCACACAACAAATTATCAGGTATTTATTGAGCTCTTTTCCCAAGCTAGACCCTGTGCTAGATGATGTGAGAGTTTAACCCACAAAACAGGTGACGATTCTTAAAATTATTTTGAAAGATAAAAACACAAAGCCATGAGCAATATATGATAAAATAGTTAAATTAAGCTCATTTTGCTCAGTCAAAAACTACTCTCCCCACCCTACCCTCACAGCAAGAACAGGCTAACGATGAATCAATCTTTGCAAACCTTTGGCACTGCCCATCTATTTTAGGCATTATCAGATTCTGAGTCACGCTACTTTTGCAAATAGTTCTGCAAATTTTCCTTCATTTTATGGGAAGAATCAGACTCATAGAAATCCTAAAGCTGCAAAGACCTAAGAGGTTGTCCAGGGGTTCCGAACCGTGTGTGTGTGTGTGTGTGTGTGTGTGTGTGTGTGTGTGTGTGTGTAGTGTGGGGTTTGCCATAGACTCTTTTAGAACTCTAGTGAAGGCTTTGGATGCCTTCTCAGAATAATATTTTTAAATGCATAATCTAAAACACATAACAGTGATTCTTATTATTTAAACTTCAAAAATAAGCAACATTAATCTATGGTGTCAGAAGTCAGGACAAGCATTACCCTTTGGGGTTCTTAATGGAAGCGGGCAGGATGGGCCCTACTGGAGTACAGGCAATATTCTTGTTTCTTATTCTGGGTGCTAATGAAACAGTTATGTTTACCTTGTAAAAACTCATTGAGCTGTACACTTATGATTCATGCATGTCTGGATGCATATTTGACTTCAATGACAAATTTATAAAATAAATAATACATATAGGATTACAAAGAAATCTATTATGTTGAAATACAGTTTTATCTGCAGACTCTTAAGGGACCCCCTCCCTAAATTAAGAACTCAGAAAAACAGGTAGGGAAAACAAAGATATATGAGACAGAATCCCTTTATTTCTAGGAGTTGATAATTTGGTTGAGGAGAAAGGACTGACAAATCTGAAATTTGAAGAAACTAATAAATATATGTAATAAGAGCCAAATGAGAGGGAAATCCAAAGGAGAAAAGTAGAAGTAAATACTTTGGAGCTAGAGTGTCAGGGCAGAATAAGTAGAGGATGTGGAATCCATGCTGTAAATGCAAGAGTGTGAAGTATTTGCATAAATTGAAGGGAGAGCATTCTTTTTGCAGTGTGGGGAGTCAAGGGCTTAAGAGACTTTTTATCTAATTGGCCATGGTGAAGCAGGCAAGAAATAAAGCTGGTGACTACTAGGTACAGAATGGGAAGAGAATTTTGAAATTGGAATTCTTATTAATAGGAAAACATTGATGATTTTCTATCCAGATAGTCATAGAGAATGCTGTTTTATGACTTCATTCAGTTCAATTTAACAAACGTTTATTAAATAAATGCCTACTAGGTTCAATGTACAGTACGAGGCTAGTTTCTGCCCTGGTTGATGATTTTAAATATCTGTAAGATTCTAGTACTTTCATAAATACTAGACCTGTCTAATTTGTAAATTGCCAATTTACATTTACATTCTAGGTTGATATAAATTAGACTACAATTTATTCAAAACTGCAACTCTTTAGATATTACAAATCAAGCAAAACTGCGGCAAAAAGACAATGGGATATGCTCCTATTTGGATCAGGAACATGCCTCAAAGTTTTTATTTGGATTGCTTCTAAGCACACTGTTCAAGTGTTTCCCCTTCAGGCAATGTTCTTTTCAACACACAAAATGTTAAGGTTGGATATAATATGAGACACCCAGGAAATGCAGCAGATTTTAATAACAATTGAACAGTCCAATGATTCACCCTAGTATCTTTGATTATTAGCCATTTTGAAAGCTTGAAAATGTAAAAAGATCTTATAAAAGTCCATCCAAGCATATAAACCCAGATAATGGAGAAGCTTCCAATCTTCTCAGCCCACACTGTTTTCCTACTCATCTAACATGAAAGTCACATTGAGTTTCAAGTTAGGAATAGTCTGTTACACGTTGAGGAAGACAGTGAAGATGGCTAGTTTCAGGGAGTTTACTGTGTTTCTTTCAGTGCCTGAAAGCTATTCTATCTTTGTCATCATGACTACCAGTTAAGACATGCTTTATGATTTCTATAAGAATACACAGCCGCCAATAAAACATTTCTTTTCTGAACACCAACACTGAGTCTCCTTTATTATGAGGTGAAAGTTAGTAAAGATAGTCTTTGCTAGGAAATTGAGTCTAAGACAACTCTGAAGAAATGGTTTCTCTGCAACATTTACTGCTGGCCTAATATTTTGCAAGTACTGCCTCCAGGAAACAGAAGTTTCTAGGTTTGTAGTTTAATTATGCTTTCTCTCTCTTCTTTCCTCCTTTCCTCTTCAGAGTGTTTTAAAGTATAAGACATCTTTATTATAATGCAGAAAGACTGTCCATACATATTGCATATTGATGGTACTGTCTTATTATTCATTTTAGCTTGGAATACATTAATTTAATTGCCAGTATTTTAATAGTCACTCCCAGATTTTCATAGTACACTCAATTTTGCCTTTAGCTCAAGAATAGAGCTGCAGAAGTCTTAGCCACAGCAATTAGACAAGAAAAAGAAATAAAATACATCCAAATCTGAAAAGAAGTAAAACTGTCATTACTTGCAGATGACATGATACTATAGAGAGAGAACCCTAATTATGACACCAAAAATGCTACTAGAACTGAAAAATGAATTCAGTACGGTAGCAGGATACAAAATTAATAATCAGAAATTTGTTGCATTTTTATACACCAATAATGAACTGTCAGAAAGAGAAATTATGAAAACAATCCCATTTACAATTGCATAAATACAACACATAGGAGTAAATTTAACCAAAGGAGATTAAATTTTTCCCTGTACTGGGAAAACTATGACACTGAAGAAAAAATTGAAGAAGATACAAATAAATGGAAGCATATACCATGCTAATGGATAAGAAGAATTAACATTGTTAAAATATCCATATTACCCAAAGCAATATATAGATTCAATGCAATCCCTATCAAAATACCAATGGCATTTTTCACAGAATTATAACAAATAATTCTAATTACATGAAATTACAAAGAACCCTGAATAGCCACAGAAATCTTGAGAAAGAACAAGGTTGGAAGTATCACACACCAGATATCAAACTATATTACAAGTTTATAGCAATCAAAACAGTATGGTACTGGCATAAAAACAAACACATAGATCAATGGAACAGAATAGAGAGCCCAGAAATAAATGCATGCATATATGGTCTATTAATCGATGACAAAGGAGGCAAGAATATACAATGGGGTGAAGACAATGTATTCAATAAATGGTGATGGGAACACTGGACAGATTCATGCAAAAAAAAAAAAGAAACTGAACCACCTTCTTACACCATATACAAGAACAAACTCAAAATGGATTAAAGAATTAAATGTAAGATCTGAAACCATAAAACTCCTAGAAGAAAACATAGACAGTAAACTGTTTGACATTGCCCTTAGCGATATTTTTTTTTCTTCTGATATGTCTCCTTGGGCAAGGGAAGCAAAATAAAAAATAAACAAATGGTACTACATCAAACTAAAAAGTTTTTGTACAGCAAAGGAAACCATCAACAAAACAAAAAGGAAGCCCACTGGGACCAGCCGAGTGGCTCATTGGTTAGGAGCTGGTTTTGGGATGTCAGCGGCCCCGGTTCAGATCCCACATATGAGGGCCAGTGACACTGCTCTCTACAGCTAACAACAGCTCCACCTGGAGCTGGACTGCGTGAGCCCTGGCGTCGGTGTAGGCTGCAGCCCCTGCTGCAGTGGGCTGCCATAGGCTACAGTGAGTGGCCAGCAGCAAGCGTGAGCGGCTGGCAGCCAGCGTGAGCTGCCAATAGCTGCGGTTAGCGACCATCCAGAGGCCGGCAACCGATCTGCCTCATCCGGGAAGAGCGCAATGACGATACCAACATGGGCCAGTGAAGCAACATCCTCCGCAACTAGACTGAAGAACAAAAGGACAGCAACTTGTCTGTTCCCCTTTCCCGATTCCCCAATGCTGTTCCCCTGCCCCAATTCCCCAAATAAAAAAAATAAAAAAAGGAAGCCCACTCAATGGGAGAAGATATTCGTCAATGATACACCTGATAAGGGGTTAATATCCAAATCTATAAAGAACTCATACAAGCCCACACGAAAAACACAATTCAATTTTAAAAAATGGGCAGAGGACCTGAATAGACATTTCTCCAAAGAGGACATACACACGGTCGATAGATATAGGAAAAGATGCTCAACCTCACTAGTCATTAAAGAAATGCAAATTCAAACCACAATGAGATATCACCTCTCACCTGTCAGAATAGCTATCATCAATAAATCAACAAACAACAAGTGCTGGTGAGGATGTGAAGAAAATGGAACCCTCTGAATTGTTGGTGGGATTGCAGATTGGTGCAGCCACTATGGAAATCAGTATGGAGGTTCTTCAATATATAAAAAATATGACCCAGCAATTCCACTTTTGGGTATTTATCTGAAGAAATCCAAAACACTAAATTAAAAATACATATGCACCACTATGTTCACTGTAGCATTATATACAATAGCCAAGATATGGAAGCAGCTGAAGTGCCCATTCAATAGATGACTGGATAAAGAACAAGTTTATACATACAATGGAATGTTACTTGACCACAAAAAAGGATGAAATCTTACCATTTGCAACAACATGGATGAATCTAGAAGGTATTCTGCTAAGTGAAATTAGTCAGACAGACAAAGACAAATACATATGATTTCACTTATGTGTGGAATCTGAAGAACAAAATTAATGAGCAAACAAAACACAAACAGACATAGATACAGAGAACAAACTGATGGTTGCCAGATGGGGGGTGGGGTAGGGGACTGGGTGAAAAAGGTGAAGAGAGTAATAAGTACAAATTGATAAATTGAAAATAGCACAGGGATGTAAAGTACAGCATAAGGAATATAGTCAATAATATTGTAATAACTATGTATAGTGCCAGGTGGGTAGTAGACTAATGGGGGGGGCGAGGGATCAGTGCATAAATTATATAAATATCTAACCATTATAGTATACATGTGAAATTAATATAAAATAAGATTGAATGTGAGCTGTAATTGAATAAAAAAGACTAGAGTTGCATCTCAGCAATGATGAAAGTAATATGACTTCTGTTTGGGATCCAAGTACAGCAGGGTAAAACAATTAGGCATCCTGTCACCTGAACCTCAAAGTAAAAAACCTTTTATAATTTCCATGTGACCTCAGAAAATATTTTGCAGCTGCCAAAAGGCCAAAAAGAAAACTTTGACTCCTTTTTCTTGAAAAAGACACAAGTAATTATGTGAGCATGTGTTTATATTTACATAGACACATACATATACACACACAAACCATAGATAGCCTTTAGCTCTTTATATAACAATGAATTAAGCTTTGCATTTGCACATGTTGCAAATGTTTTCCCAAATGTGTCCATTTGTCTCCTACTTTTTTCATGATACATTTTTACACAAACAGTTTAGAAAGTAGTTCAATGTATTTATAGTTTTCTTTATGTTTTCAGATTTTTTTTTAAGAGGGAAGTATCACTGGCTCTCATATGTTGGATCTGAACGGGGGCCGCTGGCATCCCAAGCCAGCCCTTAACCACTGTGCCACTCGGCCGGCCCTGTTTTCAGATTTTTATAACAGTAGTCATTACCTACTCCACACTTATGAGAATATTTCTGTACATTCTCTTCTAAGATTTTTGTAGGTTTTATCTCTTACATTTAGAACTTTACTATACCTGGCATATATTCTGGTGCATTATATGAAATACAGATTTGATTTTTCAAAATTATTAGTCGACTATCTCCAAAAAGTGATTTGAGATGCCACCTTCACTCTATCTTAAGTTAATATGTACTTTTATATGTGTTTAGAATGGGTAATTTCTTGAGTATTAGAAATGTGCACATCTTTGACTTATGTACATCCTTAGGAAACATAACTACAAGAAATTTCACTTGTAGTTATGTATCCTAAGGAAAAATCATAGATAAGTATAAAGCCTTAGTTATAATAATAATAATCACAGCATTATTTATAATAACTTATATTGAAGAAAAAAACTAAGCTGTCTAATGATAGGGGAGTAACTGAATAAATTATGATATAGTAATTTAATATGATTCAATATAGCCATTACATGATGATGTATAAAGCTGTTAGGGATATGATATGAAAATATTTTTGATATCGATAAACAACAATAGGAGATTACAACAGAGTAGTTTACACAGTGTGATCACGTTCATGGAAGTTACAAATGCACACACATACAGAAAAACTATTAGAAGGATATGTGTCCAAATGTTAGGGCTTGTGGAATTATGGATAATCTTATCCTTCTTTGTGATTTTCTGTATTTTCCTACTTTTTACAATAAGACATATTATCTTGTAATCATGAAATGATAAGTTTTATTTAAAATAAAATAAAATTTACAATATTACCATTTTAACATGGAGAACCGATCTGAAATCTGAGACACAATATTGTTTACTGATTTGAAAATGGTTTCACCTCTATGGAGATCAACTTAATTGTCAGGGAGTTTATCAATGTACTACTGTGTGAAAGTTTGTCTATCGAGAGGACCATATAGTTTTTCTTCTTCTTGACTCAATTAATATGGAAACCAAATAGTAAGTAACATTTTTATTTATTTATTTATTTATTTATTTTTACTTAGCTTCAGGTGTACAACACAATGCAATAGTTATACTTTTTACCCCTCAAAGTGACAACATCCCTCCCACAATTCGCCACCCCACTCCTCCTCTCCATATCATATATATCTATTACAATTCCTCTGACTCCCTTCCATAGTATAATCCACATCACGTGACTATGTGTATATTCAGTTACAGTTGGCATACAATATTATACAACATCAGTTTCAGGTGTACAGTGCAGTGATCAAGCCTCTACTCCATCCATGAAATGGTCTCCCTAACAAGACGTGTGACCATCTGACACCCCACAAAATTTTTAAAACATTATTAATTATATTCCCCGAACTGTCTTTCATATCCCTGTGGCAATATTGTAGTTAACTATTTATGCTGTCTAATCCCTTCCCCTTCTTCCTCATCCCCACCCCCTTCCCAACAAGCAACCCTCAGTTTTTCCTCTATATCTATGAGACTGTTTCTGTTTACTCTGCTCATTCATTCAGTTTTTCAGATTCCACATATAAGTGAGATCATATGGTATTTGTCTTTCTCCAACTGACTTATTTCACTTAACATAATAGTCTCTAGGTCCATCCATATCATTGCAAATGGTATGATTTCATTCTTCTTTATAACGGAGTAATACTCCATTGTATAAATGTACCACAGTTTCTTTATATATGTCATAATGTTAAAATTTTTTCATTACTGGGATTAACCCAACATGTCATGATAGATTTTTCTTGTTTATATCCTGATAGATTTAATTCCTTACTATTTTATTTAGGAATTCTACACCTATGTTCATGAAAGAAACTATCCAGTAATTTTCTTTTCTCTTGTTGCCATTATGTCTTTTATCCTCCTAAGGGTTATCCTGATATCATACAATGAGTTGGGTGTGGGGGGATATTTCCAATTTTTCTATTCTCTGGAAGAATTTGTATAAAGATTGGTATAACTGTTTTATGCATTTTTGGTAAAACTTTAGCTACAGAATTCATTCCTTTAATAATTATTATTTTAGGAATTTATCCACTTTATTTGGATCAAACTTTATTGGCATAAAGTTGTTCATAACATCCTCACTATAATATCTAGTGTATCTGTACTTATATACTTTTTAAATTTCTCATATTATTAATAATTATTTGTGGCCTTTTTTTATTGTCAGAGGTTTGTCAGTTTTATTACTCTTTTCAAAGTACTCCTGAAACTAATAAAAAATAATAATAAAATAAAAAGAAGGAAAAAAGAAACAACTTGATTTTTCAAAGAAACACTACATGTTTGCTGTCTCATTAGTTTCTGCTTCTCCTTTTTTTTCAGTTGTTTAGATTTATGTTAGTTTTCTTTTTCTAACTTTTTAAGCTAAATTCTACATGATTAATTTTCAATCTTTCATTTTTTATTATAAGCACTGAATACTACATATTGTCTACTATGTAGGCCTTTTACTACATCTCACAGAGTTGATTTGTAGGAACTTCATGAGCATTTAGCTCTAATTTTTAATTTACATTATGATTTATTTTGTAGATGTGTTTTTAATATCTAAATGTATGAGGATTTAGAAAACTGTCATTTGGCTATTGACTTCTAACTTAATTTCAGTATGGTTAGAGAAAATGATATAGATATAGATTTACTTGAATTCCTTTGTAATTTGCATTAGGGCACAATACATGGTTAATTTTGTTGTTGCTCCTTCTGTATTTGAGAAGAATGTGTATTCTTTAATTGCTGGGTACAATGTTCTATAAACATTCATTATATGAAACTTGTTAATTAGGTTATTCAAATACTCTATAGCTTTACTAATTTTTATTTGTTTTAATTATAAATATAGAGATGTGTTTTCAAGTCTGTCTCTAAGATGATAGATTTGTGAATGCCTTTTTCCATCACTATTAAATTTGGCATTCCATTGTGATTGGTAAGTAATCTGCTATCAATCTAATTGTGGTTCCTTTGTAAGTGATTTATCTTTCTACTTTTAAGATCTTTTAGTTGGTGGTGTCATGAAGTTTTACTACGTGTTTAGGCTAGGATTCTCTTTCACTCTCTCCCCATTCCTATCTCTATATCAATTTCTAGCTCTCTATTTCTCTCATAAGTTTAGAATATGTTGTGCTTCCTGACTTTAGGGATTCATGTCTTTCATCTGTTCTGCAAAATTCTCAGTGACTGTCTACAAATAGTGCGTCTCCTCAATTTCCTCTATCTATTCTCTCCTTTTGGATACAAGGTTAGACAATTAAGTTCACGAACTCATCCTAGAAAAAGTGCTACATACCTCATTGCTGAATATCACTATGGTCACCTTTGAAGGTGACTCAGGAAGCTATGCACCGATGCCAGTTCCTAGTCCACCCTTCAGATAAATTTTGGAACTCTTTTTCGGGAATGACCATCAGAGCTGTCATCATTTTACCCATGATGTACTGAATATCATCAAAATGTCCTCCTTTGAATATTTCCTTTATCTTCAGGTAAAGAAAGAATTCATTGGGGGCCAGATCAGATGAATAGGGAAGGTGTTCTAAAACAGTAGTTTATTTACTAGCTAAAAACTCCATCAGAGAAAGTGCCATGTGAGCTGGTGCATTGTCATGATGCAAGAGCCATGAATTGTTGGAGAAAAGTTCAGGTCTTCTAACATTTTCATTCAGCCTTTTCAGCACTTCCAAGTAGTAAACTTGGTTAACGATTTGTCCCGTTGGTACAAGTTCATAATGAATAATCCCTCTGATATCAAAAAAGTTAGCAACATTGTTGCAACAAGTTCACAAACTTAATTGTCAGTCTTCGTAGATATGTCAAATGTTCTCATTCTGCTCTCTCTCTCTCTCTCTCTCTCTCTCTCTCTCTCTCTCTCTCTCTCTCTCTCTCTCTCTCTCATTCCGGCTTCTTGTATTTCTGTCTCCATTGTAGATAATTCTAGATGATTTTTCTTCTAGTTAACTAATTCTCTCTTCTCCTGTGGTCAGAGCTATTGTTTTTAACCATTCAATGCATTTCTTTTTTTTTTTTTAAAGATTTTATTGTGGAATTCGGGGAGGGAAATAGCGTTGGGGAACTAGGGAAGGGGAACAGACAAGTTGCTGTACTTTTGTTTTGCAGTCTAGTTGTGGAGGACTTTGCTTCATTGGCCCATGTTGGCATTATCATTGCACTTTCCCCGGGTGAGGCAGTCACTCGCTGGCCATTGGACAGCCACTCTCGCTGGCTGCCAGCCGTTCATGCTGGCTGCCGGCCACTCATGATAGTTTATGGCAGCCCACTGCAGCAGGGCTGCAGCCTAGGCCAATTCTGGCGACTCACAGCAGCCCAGCTCCAGGTGGAGCTGTTGTTCACCATCTTAGCTGTAGAGGGCAGTGCCACTGGACCTCATGTAGGATCCTAACTGGA
Organism: Aselliscus stoliczkanus; assembly: GCA_033961575.1. NCBI lineage: Eukaryota > Metazoa > Chordata > Mammalia > Chiroptera > Hipposideridae > Aselliscus > Aselliscus stoliczkanus. The sequence goes on along the minus strand of CM066737.1, from coordinate 52,121,735 downwards.
GGCCCTGCTGCTCAGAGCTGGAGCTTCCAAGCCAACTCAACCAACGTGCCACTCAGCCGGCCCTCAATACATTCCTTATTTCAATAAATACATTGTTCATTTCTAATAATTAAGTTCCATTTAACTAGTTTTCAAATTTTCCAGGTAACTCCTAGTAGTCTCTTATTGCTTGCTCATCTTTGTGATACATCCTTGATTAAAACAAAACAAAACAGGGCCAGCCAAGTGGTGCGGTGGTTAAGCGCTGGCTTGGGAATCCAGCGGCCCCAGTTCGGGTCCCACATATGAGGGCCAGTGACACTGCCCTCAAAAAAAAACAAAAAACAAAAAACAAAAAAAACAACAAAAAAAACATTTCATGCATAGGCATCCTGAATATCTGAAGTCGTCAGGAATATAAATTTGCTCATTATTGTTTCTGCTGACTCTCGCTTATGGTGTCTTGTTTTCTCAGTTGCTTGGCGAACTTTGATTATTATTAATTTGTATCCGCTTGCCCATAATCTTTTATAAAGCTGCAGTCATGAATTGGAAATTTTTTCAAAGAGTATACTTGTTTGCTTCTCCTTGAGAGGAAGGACTACTAACCCGGGACCACCATAGTCCCTTCATGTGTCCTGGCTTAATGAGGGAATTTCAGGTTCAGAGTCCCCTTTCCTGTGCTCCCAATCTCACTGCCATTTCAAGTCTTAATGAACTGAAAACAGAACTACTATATTACAGGTATTTCCCCTCAGAGCAATTCTCATATACATAGCTTTCTTGTTGCTCTTACTCCTAGCACTTTATTCATCGAATTCATGGTTTATTCCTTTTAATTAGAGTAACAGAGGTGGTCCTTGGGATCCCCCTTCTACTTTCTGTGATCCCAGAAATGCATAAAAACCATATTTTATCCAGAATCTTACTGTTTTTCAGTTAGTGAGTATTCCTAGTATGTCTATTACATGATATGACCAGAATTTTTATGCCCTGCCACTATATTAAATGCCTTGACTCTTGGGCTCAGATAGATTACTATAAACTACTATATTCTGCACCACTAATAATTTTCTAAAATGCATAACTTGTCTTCCCTTAACATAGTATGAATGATTAAACATAAATAATTGACAATTCAGCAACAAATGCAGTCTGCCTTACCTGGATATTTGACTCAGCACAGAGATAGTCATACAAGAATTGTTTTAAGCTTATCAAATCTAAACAAGTAAAAGTTTTCTCCCTTTTCCAGCTTCTGGGAGTGGATCTTCCCCCTACCCTACTCCTTAATGTCCTATTCAAGTTCTCACTCCATTCTTGATGCAAAGTTTATTTGTGGAATTGCATTTCATTGCCAAGTTGACTAGAATAGAGATTTTCTACAAATGGAAGGAAACCTGGAAGCTTTTATGATAAGTGATACAATAAATAAGCACAATATTTTATTTTTCAATGGATCAATCATACCTTATTTTAATAAAAATGACATGGCAATAACTACTTCATTTTTTTTTCTTTTTAAATATGCAAACTTTAGGGCTGAGTGGCACAGTGGTTGGGAGCTGGTTTGGGACGCCAGCGGCCCTGGTTCGGATCCCAAATGAGGGCCAGTGACACTGCCCTCTTAAAAAAAAATAATAATAAAATTATAATAAATAAATAAATATGCAAACTTTATTAATCCATTCCTATCAGAGAGCTGTAACAGTGATTATTTATATATGTTTGATTTTCAGGGATTTACTTCCTCTGCTGGACAGTCATAACTCTGATTTAAGTTTTGTTTCTTAATTAGTACTAGAGTAGGATGGAGGGGAGGTCAAAGACATCACTGCCATGTATAGATCATCCTTTTCCCAGGTTTTCAAAAGAAACACTGACCAACCCAACAAAAGTTACAGTTTGTAGAAATTTCATAATTTGTGATGGTAATTATCAATTCACCTCATGTATCATATGTGATGAGTGAAAAGGTTGAATGTCAGAAGCCCATTGGAGAACAATGGCTTTTAATTGTTCAGCTGACTATATCCAAATTCAGGAGCATAGTATTTAAGAATCTACATTATTTGGTCTTGTCTCAGTACCCAATACCTCATCTGGCAGGCATCTCCTAACAAATACATTTTCTACCTTCCCATCTATTAGTTCATCTTTAGCAATATGTGTTGATTTAACAATGCTGATGTAATGAAATAAAACTGAACACTGGCCAAACATCATTACCAATTATTTATTTATTTTATTATTTTATTTTTTTGAGGGCAGTTTTACTGGCCCTCATATGTGGGACTGAACTGGGGCTGCTGCTTCCTAAGCCAGCGTTTAACCACCTCGCCACTCAGCCGGCCCCATCACCAATTTTTTTAAACATTGCTCTTATCTTTTCCATTTTACCAAAAGTAGAGTTTAAACCATACACATATTCATCCTACATATTTTGGTGTTGGATTATATTTAAATCAGTCCTTAAGAGAAGTGTTTGTCAAATTTCTCTTTTTAACAGTAGGATACCAATCCACCCCCACCCAAACCAAAACCACAATGAAAATAGAAATACACACATACACAATACGAGGTGTGATCAAACAGTCTTTAGTTGCGCTGTCATGGCTGTCCTGATGCCCTAAATCAATTCAAAATGTTTTCTTTTCATGGTCATTTTGACTTTGGGGAAGAGCCAGAAGTCACATGGTGCCAGATCTGGCGAATAAGGTGGATGAAGACACACCATAATGTTTTTATTTGACATAAATTATTGTACCATAATCTACATGTGACATGGAGCATTGTCATGATGGAGGATGAAGTAAAGACACTCACGAAAGAGGATTTCCAGAATTGCTTCAGAAAATGGCAAGAAGGGCAGGCCAAGTGGCGCGGTGGTTAAGCGCTGGCTTGGGGAGCCAGCGGCCCCGGTTCGGGTCCCACATATGAGGGCCAGTGACACTGTCCTCAAAAACAAAAAAAAAAGAAAGTGGCAAGAAAAATGGGATAAGTGTGTTCAAAGTGAGGGGGAGTATTTTGAGGGGGATTAATTGCGGTGTGCCTTTTACTGTAATTTTAAAAAATTTAAACATTCATAGAATCTTTTGATCACACCTCATAGAAGTGAAGCATGTTCTAGCATGAGTATGGAGGTTGCTCAGCCCCTTCCTTGTCCCATGCAGCAGCCTCAATGGCAGCTCCTTAGAACCCTGGCACTTTGAGGAACAGTGGAATTCAACATCATCTTTAACTGGGTTGTAAAATGCTCAAGCTCAGCCCTCCTATATATAGCATAGGAACTCAGGAAATAACTATTAAATATTGGTGTTGCAGCAGGATTCTATTCTAAGGTCTCTTTTCTTTTTATTCTACATGATCTCTTTGAGTAATCTCATCCATTCTCAGAGTTGCAACTACCATCAATATATCCATAATTCCTATAGCTATATCAAGTCCAACCCTCTACCAAGAACTAGAATTTCCAACTACCCTATGGTTATGTCCACTTGCATGGACAAAGGATGGTCAGGCATCTCATACTTAAAATATCTAAAACTGATGTAAGTCTAATTCCTTCTAAACCTCTCCCTCTTCACGGGTTGTCCATGTTAGTCATTGCCATCTCGAAGTTAGACATGTAGGGTGGGAGTTTTACTTATTAATTGACGTTTTTCTTACCCATGTACACTGAATCATGAAGTCCTCCTAATTGTATCTCCTAAATATTTCTTGAATCTGTTTTTTTCCACTCTACTTCTGCAATTATTGCCCTAGTTCCTGCCTTTATCACCTCTTACTTACTGGACTACTTAGGAAAATTGTCACCCAAGCACTCTACTAGCATTCTAGTATCCATCTTTGAACTAGAATCTTCTAGTAGATCAACACTTAAATGATACATTTCAGGCTTCTTCTGATATTCAAGGTCCTTCTTGATCTAGTGCCTGCCTATTCGGGCCTTTCAAAAAATTAATTTCTACCTGGTACATGGTGCTTTAATACCACTGAACTGTCTGGAGTTTTCCAAACACTATGCTGGTTCTTGCCCTGATTTTAAGCTCTGTGCAGCAACATCTGCCTTAAATAGTCTTTTTTTCCATCTTCACTCCTTTCCTGGAAAATTGCTTTCTATCATTTAGTATGTAGTATGGACATACTAAAGCAGCAGTAACTTGCTTTCCTACTTTAGAGCATATTAAGGCCTTCAAAATATGGAGGTTCCAGCACAGAAACTGAAGGACTCCTTACCTACAAAAAGGTTGGGACCCTTGATTCAGGAAACAATAAAAAATTTATGGCAATGTGGAAGATAATGGAGAGGAAAACCAAGAAGAAAATTTAATTTAATTTTACATGGGAAGGTGATTAGGAGTGATAGAAAGTTTTTTTTATTTGTTTCGTTTTGTTTTTAATACAGAGAAGTGAACCTAAATATAATCTGAGAAATAGTTTTTAAACATCTGCTGTCCCAGACATTATAAGAAATTTATGAATAAATAAAATATAGCCTTTTCTCTCAAAGAGCTCATAATCTGCTGAGTGAGGATTATGCAGAAACCTAGTCAGACATCTACACCAGTGGTTTGCAAATTGGATTTTAGAGAACCTAGAGTTAGTACCTGACAGAGATTGACATATAAAATTAATCATTTTACAGTGTTGTAAGATACATTTGAAAAAGTGTTTCCCACAAGGCAGTGAAAATGCAACAAACTATGGAATCTGTTGGTCAATTCCATTGCTGTAATTCAAGTAATCCAAACAGATGCTGCTGCTGCTCGTGATGATGGTAGTGCTCATTAGTATTTACTGATTGCTTATTATGCACCAGCCATTCTGAAAAGCCTGCCAAATTCTGCAGACTTTAACTACAATGTCTTATTTAACCCTCATAACACTTTGAGATAGGTGCTATTATACAAATAAGGAAACCAAGGCTCAGGGAAACTAAGTAGCTTATTCAAGTCCATACCATTATTTTTAAGCTTCTGGATCGATTGTTATTATTATTATTATTATTAATATTTTAATTAAAATTTATTACAGTGACAATGGTTAGTAAAATTACATAGGTGTCACGTGTACAATTCTATAATACATCATCTTTATATCACATTGCGTGTTCTCCTCAACCAGAGTCAGTTCTCCTTCTATCACCACATATTTGACCCTGTTTACCCTCATCTACCACCTACTCTCTCCTTACCCTCTGGTAGCCACTAAACTATTGTCTGTATCGATGAGTTTTTATTTTTTTGTCTGCTTGTCTTGTTCCTTTGTTTTATTTTTGTTGCGTTCAGTTTTATATACCACATATCAGTGAAATCACATGCTTCTTGACTTTTTTTGTCTGACTTATTTTGCTTGGCATAATAATCTCAAGGTCCATCCATTTTGTCGCAAATGGCACTATTTCATCGTTTCTTATGTCAGAGTAGTATTCCATTGTGTATATATACCATGACTTCTTTATCCAATCATCTATCAAAGGAGGCAACCAACCAAATGGGAGAAGATATTTACAAATAACACCTCCGATAAGGGGCTGATATCCAAAATATATAAGGAACTTGTACAACTCAACAACAAAAAAATCCAACAATCCAATTAAAAAATGGGCAGAGGAACTGAATAGACATTTCTCCAAAGAGGACATACAGATGGCCAACAGATATATGAAAAGATGCTCAACATGACTAATCATCAGAGAAATGCAAATCAAAACCACAATGAGGGGCCCACTGAGTGGCTCAGTTGGTTAAGAGCTCTCTCAAGAGTGCGAGCTGAGCTCTGAGCAACAGCAGTTTGATGCCCAGCCCAAGCTGAGCAGCTGCTGAGCTGCCAACAGGTAGCAGGATGGCTCAGCTAAAAAAAGAAAAACAAAACAAAACAAAAAAAACCCACAATGAGGTATCACCTTCCACCAGTTGGAATGGATGTCATCATCAAGATAAATCATAACAAGTGTTGGAGAGGCTGTGGAGAAAAAGGAACCCTTATACACTGTTGGTGGGAATGCAGATTGGTGCAGCTACTATGGAAAACAGTGTGGAGATTCCTCAAAAAAATTAAGAATAGAATTACCATATGCCCTTTTTTGGGTATCTATCCCAAAAGTCTGAAAACATTTATGTGTAAGGATACATGTACTCCGATGTTCATTGCAGCTTTATTTACAGTGGCCAAGACATGGATCAGTTATTACAACAAGTAAATAAACTGTGCAACTATGTGCAGTTACTACATCTATATGTATTTTATTTTTTTATAAACTGTATAGAAAACAAAATGCAAAAAATTTGGATTATACCGATGAAAGACTATAACTCATTCTTAGCACCTAGTTTCATTCATTACAATGAATATACAAAGATCATATGTATGAACCTATGACAATTTCATACTAATAAAATACTTTTATATGCTTTATATATTGTAGTTTTTTTTGTTTGGTTTCACATGAGAAATAAAAAGCTGGGTTGCTGTTCAAAAATTTTGAAAACCACTGGTATAGACCATTTAAGGACTAAACTTTGGTAACTGAGAAGAGATGCAACCTACCTAAGTGTTCAGAAACTTTGGTCTCCATAGCTGGAATCCTTTTGGTTGCAATGCCTAACTTTTAAGCATTATGGATTCACAGAATGCATAATTACCTTGGGTCAAAGGAACTTGGCCTGAGTGTGTAAGTAGAGGTATCTAGCAAGCTTTTCTCTTCCAACTGTAACCAACAAAGCTTCCCAGAGGCCTTCTGTTTTGGCTACAAAGATAGAAGTTACTATTTATTATAATAATTATAATGAAACTATGACACTGGGAACAACTACAAGCAATAATCAAATGTTAATATGATAAGTGGGAGAAATGCATTACCTCATTTATTCCTCAAAACAATCCTGATAGGTGAGTACTATTATCCTTACTTTACCAGTACAAACATTCAGTCTTGGTTAGCTCAAAGGGATTAATTCACTTGTGCAAGGTTGTACTGTTGGGAAGTGGAAAAGCTGGAATGGAACACAGGTCTGTCTAAAACTACCTCCTGTGCTCTTAACCACTAAGGCAAATAGTTTCCTGCACACAGTCAGCTATGTAAAAACTTCATTATGCTGCTCTCTTTAATTTAAGCACTTCAAAAACAGTAGGAAAGGATGGCAAGACATCAGGCAGAAAATGGGTTGGATACCAAATCTATTACTGAAAGGTATGCCCCTCTCAAGGATATTAATGGCATTTTATTATCAAGGGGAAAAGATATTCTTCATTTTTTCATTAAATGGCTAATAAGTTTGCTCCCAGCAATGTTTTCCCTGAACTGGGCATGATCAACCCTTCTGTATGTCTTAAGCAGCTTATTCTAAGCTTGTCCCTTGAAGTCTTCTCCAGGATACTCCTTCTATCATCCAGGACAAAGATCTTTGGGGAAAGTGAGAAAACTGAAAATAAAGAAAGAGCTTCTGACGTGGCTGTCAAGCAGCAGGTCTGAGGGTGTTTGGGAAGTTATCAGTATGTTTTCTGAAGGTTCTTATCTCAAGGGCAGGAGCCCAAAGTCCTGAAACCAGTGAGATTATCTCCAAACATAGTCTAGGAGGTCTAACAGTGGAGAATCCAGAGGAAAATGTATGTTCACTAAGTCAATGTACTTTATATCACTCCTTACCTTCTGGCATTTTGTACCTCTTTGTAGTTTAAAACTCTCCGATTAACCAATTTCACATTTATTGTCCACTTACTCTGAACAAAAGTATTTTGGTGGGCACCTAGGTAAGGATATACTAAAGCAGTTTCAGGCACTTGAAGGTGTTTTTAGTTTAGATAGGGAGGCAGACATTTAAAAGGCACAGGAAGGTTGGCCTTTACTAGGGTTTTCCAGAAAGTCTTGATGTATAACTTTCTAAATTAAATAAGCACACATTTGCTGTTTGGTACAGTTTTTCCCCCAAAATAAGACTGGGTATTATATTAATTTTTGCTCCAAAAATCTACATTTATTCATGTACAAAAATCTACATTTATTCAGACAGTCATGTCTGGCTGACAATCTTAACTGGGGCTTATGTTTGGGGTAGGGCTTATATTACGAGCATCCTGAAAAATCATGCTAAGTCTTATTTTCCGGTTAGGTCTTATTTTCAGGGAAACACAGTAGTAGTAGTTTCTGGATAAAACATGATAAAATTGAGATATAGCAAAGCTGGAAGAGAACGTAAAATGAATCTCTATTCAATTTCTTTAAGAAAGGGATTGAGTATTACAATTTTAAAATAATTAAACCCACCCATAATATGTTAGGCATAAATATAATTGATCAATTATGTAATGATCAATAAATATCTCTTCAACAACTGATTATCACCACTTCAGGGTAAGCAAAGTCTTGCTTTGCACCCTACCCCCAGCAAGACTCCAGCCTTTCATGTTATTTTCTCAAGTGATATTCACATCAAGAACTCAATTTCTATGTTATATGAATGACCAATGAATTGTGTTTTTTTTAAAGCTTACAAAGAGAATATTTACTCTTAAGCAAACCCAACACCAGCCCACCTGGGACAACAGTCATTTCCCAAACTTTTAATAACTGTTATCTGTCTAGACATCAACTCATACTAAAAAGACAGAAAAAGCTGTCAAAGGTAAAACAATCAGCATCTGCAAAGATGAAGCATTTGAGCACAGCAGAGGTAGATGAAAAATAAATAAATTGCACTTTCAATATGGTGATAATGCACAACAAAGATAAGCCCAGAGGGAGGCCAAGACAGGCATTAGGAAATATCCTCTCTTAAAAATTTTACCAGTAAATCATAATTATACACCAGGATCATAGAGTTGTTTTGAGGAAATACATTTTTCTTGGCAAGTGGATAGTGCCTTAAATATATAACACAACTACAGAAAAGATTAATGATTATAATAAGTTTACTCTTTAATTTTTTCTAGCTGTCCATTTATAGGAAGTAGCAGGCAATTTTGTCTCCTCTGTGATAGGGAAGGGATGTGTCTGAAATAAAATAACTTTAAAGTTCTGTGGGGCCTTGTGTACACATTAACTATTATATGGGAACTGGGATATAAACTTGTGAAGTGTGCAGGACAGATATTGTTATCACCATTTTGCAAGTGAAGAAACTCAGGAAGAGTTGAAGTGAATTGTCTAAGGCCACAGTGGTAGGGCCTGAAATCCTCCAGTTGGTTTCCAGTCAGTGTTCATTACCGACATTCCCTTGAAACAGACTGTTAGATAAGGGTACTAGGTCATCTAAGAAGTGAAAGTATCCAGGGTATTCTAATCTAATAGCAAGAAAAACAGAAAATGAGAAAGTAAGATGAACTTCAATTGACTTAGAACTATAAGTATCTGAGACCTGTAAATCCAGGGTGACTGTGCATGCCAAAGGTGATGCTTAGAACATTGAAGTTATTTTGAAACCTGCAGCCATTTTAAGTGCTTCTCTTTAGTTTCATTTTTTTCCATCTACTGCTATTTGGAGGGAGGGGACATTCAATGTTGAGGATAGGGGTGAGATCAGAGGGAAGAGGAGAGAGTTTTGGGAGCTGATGCAAGGGAGGCCACATGGGTGACTTTTGTGTTGGGGGGCTGCATTTTGCATGCTAAAATAGGCATTTTCACAAGAGCATACCTAGATCTTAATGAAGAGAAGCAAGAGATAAGCCTTATCAGGGCAAGAGAAAAGGCTTGCAGAAATAACATTAGAGTTTGTTTTAATAGAAAAGCAGGAAATGTGTTTTGGGACTCATCCAAAATACCTGCCCAGTAAAAGAAGGGAAAGATAGTGTCAGTAAATTTGTGGGCTTATCTAGCTTTCCCAAAACAAATACTGTATGTAAATACTGGTTTATTACTCATCATTCTAATTATATTAGTTAGAGGATCTGGCACAACATAGAACAAACAAAAATTTATATTCTCAGAAATATCAGATACAGTGCAGCACACTGACTAGAGTTTCTATATCCCTCTCACTGGGAATTGGAAAACAGAGACAGTCCCTCACTGTTTAACATATCTTAAGTCTGTTGTGTGCCAGAGCACTCCACTAAATCCAGTACTGCAATAAACTCCAAAAGAATGAAGAAGCAGGGCCGGCCGAGTGGAGCGGTGGTTAAGCGCTGGCTTGGGACGCCAGTGGCCCGGGTTTGGATCCCATATGTGAGGGCCAATGACACTGCCCTCAAAAAACAACAACAACAACAACAAAAGAATGAAGGAGCAGAGGTGAGGTGTAAGCGTGCATCATCTTCATGCTTCGCCATTTGAGGGGCCATTTTCAGTTGGTTTGCAGATCTGTGGAAAGGTCATTCCACCTCACTTCTGCCCCTACTATAACAAAAATCACTAAAAGCCTTTGCCTCTCCTGTGATTTTCTGACATCCAATCACCTCGGGCACGAACTCCACCGAATGAAAAGAGAGCCCAGTTGACACTGGAAAGTTTCCAGGATTCTGACAGCCAGTGTATAATGATGCAAGTGGATACACACCTGTTAGCCAAACAACCACTGCATAACAAAGGCATTTCTCTGATCCAGGAAGCAAATCACTGAATTTCATGTTATAGCTAATTCTACAAAATTCTGCCACAATCAAAAAGTCAGCACAGCTTGGAGTCCCTTGAAATTATTTGATGTATGCATGCCAAATAATCAAAGCTAAGGAAGCGACTTTCTTTTGAAAGTTCTTGTTAGTCATTGCTGGGCAGTCTATATCATCTGACCCTTCTTCTTTTGTTTGGGGTAAGCTGAAGTTTGCTAATAATTTATTGTGTAATTTGGAAAAGTACGTTACATATCCTGAATGTTTAGTAGTCTTGAAGGCACACAAGAGAATTGCTACACTAGTTCAAGTAATACAAGGTAAAAAGGTTTTATTTGGGGGTCTTCGTGTTACAGAGTCAGTACTGTAACCCCACATAAAATAAGTGTGCAAAAATATGAATCTCCAAATGAAAGTACTAATGTTAAAATTCAGGTGTAAGAAGATGACAGGTTTAATCTTAACACATATTTTTTTTGAGGTCTGTGTCACTGGCCCTCCCATCCCATGAGGGATCCGAACCAGGGCTGCTGGCTTCCCAAGCCAGCGCTTAACCACCGCGCCACTTGGCTGGCCCTTCTTAACACATTTTAAAAGAAAGGAAATATCTATTTACTGAAAGTGAGTCCATGGATTGCCTGGCTGACAAAGTTAATCATAATACTGGGAGCTAAGTTCAGTGCAGTCCATATGAGCTGAGTCAGTATGCTCTGCAAGACACTAGAAAGGAAGAGATAACCTGACCTTCCATGCTTCTAGCAGCATTCCGGCAGTTTCCACTGCTTTTCTGAAAATAAGATGCACTGGCCTTACCGGGCTTCTAGACAGTACAGTCAGAATTGGTGTCCCCACTTAAGTCCATGGCACTCTTGAGATTCACAAAGACTGGAGGAAATGCAGGAGTTAAATATCTATTACTACTGGTTTTCTGGGACAGTGTGGATAAGATGTAGTTCAGAATGATCACATCCTCAAGGGATACTAATTAATGATTCCATTCTTGCCCAATTTCATTTCTTACAAAATTCATGAGTTGAGGGTTAAGTCTCTGACTACCACACAGAACAAAGGGAAATTTATAAAGACACGGAAAATGTAGTGTATGATGATTTTTAATGGACCTCTCTAATCAGACCTCTCAGAGTTATGCTTAGTAGCCATGACTAATAGGTTGAGGAGGAAAAGATTATATTCAATCTGACTGTTAGCTATAAGACTTTAATAAATTTCAGTGGAAAATGCTCTGAGGAAAAAATATATATATATATAATAGGGCAGTGACCTAATCTCGCAGCAAGTTTGGTACCATTTTCTATTTTTGTTCCAATTGGGAAGACACTAACACTGACACCATCCTTAAATGTATTCTACATCAGTGCTAGGGAAGAAGAGGGTCATCTTGCTCAATAAACCATATATGTGCTTAGCCATGAACTGTTGAAACCTGAATCTCTCAGTAAAGCTGTATTTTATCACACTAGAGCATGTAGAGGGCCTTGTTAGGAGTTGTGGCAAGCCAGGAGGCTAAGAGTTCTTCCTCCCTCTCCAAAAAAGCCAATAAAATCCTATTTCCAGCAAACAGCAGCACTGGTGAAAACAAAACGTGCCTTTGAAATAGATTTGGACCAAGGGTAACCAGTTTATAACCTGTGGTCTAGCCTACAATTATTAGAGGATTTCAGGGGCAACGGAGATAAATGGAGGCCAGAACAGTTATAGCATGTTTTGTGGAGATAGTGTGAGTTGAATAGACCTTGGCAATTGTGTATGATTTCTCTGCTCTCCAACTACTTTGTTTCATATATATATATATATATATATATATATATATATATATATATATATATATTTGTGAAAGGTCTACAAATGTCATCCCACACAGACTCACCATTCTCTATCAGCACATATCTATACCCCCATCCATTTAGAATCAGGGAAACATATCCCTATCCCACCTGCAGGATCTATCGAAGAAGGAGGGAAGTTAATAAACAATCCTTTCAAGCTGCACCTCGAATTTCATTACCTCCAAGGAACCTTTCCTGATTACCCTCCTTCAAAATGGGATCCACCCTCAACCACCACAACTGACTGCTCTAAGATTTAATGCCTGTACCATTGATTTGGTTCACAGAAGACGCTTGCAATAAAATAACAGATTTATTTGTAATATGAAACTACAGGATGGGCAGAAAAACATACAATGTGAGATTGTTGGAAAACTACTGGATTCAGTCCGGTGACCATTTAAAATCAGTAAGTCTCCAGTTCTGGTCAAGATGGCACAGTAGGTAAACACTGTGCTTGGCTCTTCTCATGATCACATCAAAATTACAACTAAACTACAAAACAACCATCACTGAGACTTGCCTGAAGTCTAGCTGAACAGAGATGCTACAACTAAGGATATACAGAAGAAGCCACCTTGAGCTGTTTGGAGGAGCAGAGACATGCAATGGGCTGGTCCCACACCCACATGTGATAGTTAAAACCCAGGAGGGATATTTCTGCTGTGGAGGTTTTGCAGGAGGAGAAAGGGGTCCCAGCCCCACACCAGGCTCCCCAGCCCATGGTTCCAGTGCAGGAAACAGAGGTCCCCACAACCTTGGGCTATGAAAACCAGTGGAGATTGTGGCTGAGTGAGACAGAGGAATGCTGGAGTTACAGATTCTCCTTGTAATGGGCCTGTACAAGGACTTACTCACTGATGGAATAACTCACTCTGAGCTCCAGGGCTGACGCAGCAGCTCCAAAGGTGCTAGGTACTTATAGGGAGAAACTGAGTTGTCTGGCTTCAGGGCAACGGCTGGAGGGACAACATTCTCCCAGACAGAATCCATTATTTCTTTGTTGAGCCCTCTCCCTCCCAGCATCCAGACACAGGCAAGAAGTCATATCTGAGTCTCTATCAATCTAGCTAACACAGTTCACCCCACCCTGGTGATTCCCTGAGATGCTGTTCCACCCAAATTGATGACCCACCCAAGCCACTTCCAACTTTTCCATACAAACAGTCTGTCTTGGCTCATGCTGTGGACTTTCCTAAAATCTCTCAAAGGTTCATGAAACCCAAACAAGCAGCATCTAGCCTCAGCAAGCCCGGTACCACTTGCTGTGCAGCTCCAAGCTAAGCACTAGTGGCAGCTGGCTTAGGTTCACAGCTTAGCCTCTTGAGTCACCTCCAAGCCTGGTGCAGGTGCCAGTTATCTTAAAATTGCTTTATGGTGCCTTGCTAGGTGGCCCCAGGCAGGGTACCAGCTGTACTGATTATGACCTATGGCACGGCCCCTCACAGAAGGTCCCGAGCCAGAAAGCCTGGTGGCCAGCTTCAGACAAAGGCAAAGCACCATCTGGTCACCTCAGAGGACAACACACCCAAAGGGCAGACTGGGCAGACACCAGAGCCCTGCTAAAGAGAATCTTGCTCCATAGAGTAAGTGCCTGCACAACAGCTCCTCCGTTGTAGTCATGGCCAGTTCACAGAACCAAACAGCCTGAGGGTCAGTCCCTCCTACTGATGTGCAAACAGCATCAAGTCTCAACCACAACAGGAGTGAACACACAACCCACACTAGGGACACACCTGCACCACCTGGCTCAGGTGACCAGGGATACTGTGCCACTGAGTCCCACAGGACACCTACTACATAAGGCCACTCTACTAAGGCTGCGAGACATAGCAGGCTTACCTAATACATAGAAACAAACACGGACATACATAGAAACAAACACAGAGATGCAGTCAAAATGGAGACACAAAAGAAATATTTTCCAAATAAAAGAACAGAACAAAGCTCCTGAAAAAGCTAAACAAACTGGAGACAGGCAATCTTCCAGACACAGAGTTAAAAAAACTGGTTAGAAGATTGCTCAATGATTTCAGTGAGAACTTCAACAAAGAGATAGGAAACATAAAAATGGAGATAGAAAAAATAATAATCAGTCAGAAATGAAGACTACAATACATGAATAAATAATACATTAGAGGGAATCAACAGTAGATTATATGAAGCATAGGATCGAATCAGTGATTTTGAAGGTAAGGTAGCAGAAAAAACTCGATTGGAACCGCAAAAAGAAAAGAAAAATCTAAAAAAATTAGGAGAGTTTAAGGGGCCTCTGGGACAACATCAAGTGTACCAATAGTCCCATCATAGAGGTACCAAAATGAGAAGATAGAGACAGCAAGGAATTGAAAACTTATCTGAAGAAATAATGATGGAAAACTTCCCTATAGTGGCAAAGGAAATAGACATATAAACCCAAAAAGTGCAGAGAATCCCAAACAAAATGAACCCAAAGAGGCCCACATCAAGACACATCATAATTAAAATGGCAAAGGTTAAAGACAAAGAGGTAATCTTAAATGCAGCAAGAGAAAAGCTGTACATTACCTACAAGGGAGCTCTCATAAGACTGACAGTTGATTTCTCAGCAGAAACTTTACAGGCCAGAAGGGATTGACAGGAAATAATGAAAGTGATGAAATGCAAGTACCTACAACTAAAATTACTCTACTCAGCAAAGTTATTTAGAATAGAAGGATAGATAAAGAGCTTTTCAGACAAGAAAAAGCTAAAGGAGTTCATCACCACCAATCCAGCATTATGAGGAATATTAGAAGGACTTCTCTATAAAAATGAAGAAAAAATAAACAAAAAATGTGAATAACCTGGCAGTAACTACACATCTTTCAACTAATCCTACCAAAAGACATTGGGTGGATGAATGCATAAGAAAACAAGACCATCACATATGCTGCCAACAAGAGAATCACTTCAGATCAAAAGACATCCAAACTGAAAGTAAAGGGATGGAAAAAGATATTTCATAAACCTAGAAATGAAATGGGCAGCTGGTTAGCTCAGGTGGTTAGAGTGCAGGCTCATAATACCAAGATTGCTGGTTCGATTTCCACATGGTCCATGGAGCTGCGCCCTCCACAATTACATTGAAGACAACTACTTGACTTGGAGCTGATGGGTCCTGGAGAAACACATTGTTCCCCAATAAAATTCTAAAACGAACAAAAAAATAGAAATGAAAGAAAAAAGCTCGAGAAGCCATACTTACACCAGACAAAACAGGCTTTAAAATAAAAGTTATAAAAGGAGACAAGGAAGGACCCAGTAATCCCACTTCTGGGTATTTATCTGAAGAAACCAAAAACACTATATCAGAGAGACATGTGCATCCATATGGTCATTGCAGCATTATTTACAAAAGCCAAAATATGGAGACAACCTGGGTGTCTATCAATGGAAGAATGATTAAAGATGAGGTGGTACATATACACAATGGAATATTACTCAGCCATATAAAAGAATGAAATTTTGCCATCTGCATCAACATGGACAGACCTAGAGGGTATTGTGCAGAGAAGAATAAGTCAGACAGAGAAGGACAAATGCCATATGATTTCATTAATATGTGGAATCTAAAGAACAAAATAAACAAAAACAACAACAAAAAACAGAAACAATCACATACAGAACTTTTGGATAGCTTCCAGATAGAGGGGGGTTGAAAGGTGGGTGATAAAGGGGAAAAGATTAAGAAGTACAAATTGATAGTTACAAAATAGTCACCAGAATGTAAAGTATAGCATAAGGAATATAACCAGTAATATTGTAATATAATAATAATAATAGTCAATAATAATTGTAAGTTAGATGGATACCAGATTTATTGGGGTGATCACTTCATAATTTATATAAATGTCTAATCATTATGTTGTACACCTGAAACTAATATAATATTGCCTTTCAACTATAATTAAAAAATAAAATTTATTTTAAAAATACAATTAAATCAGTAAACCTCAGCCCATTTCATCTGTAAAATGGGTTTAATAATCCTTACCTATCTCATATAACCAGTGAATAACGCAACTCTGATATATGAAAGACTAAACTCAAGTATAAAGGCAATGTCATCATCATTATTATTCATTATTCCAGCTTATGAAATGGGTGAAAGTTTATTTTTGAAGAGTTATTGACTTTTTTTTTTTAGCTGAGCCATCCTGCCATCTGTTGGCAGCTCAACGGCAGCTCAGCTCAGGCTGGACATTGAACTGCTGTTGCTCAGAGCTCAGCTCGCACTCTCCAACAAGCTTTTGACCAACTAAGCCACTTGGCTGGCCCCGAGTTATTGATTTTTAAATTTACTAGTTTCAAAAAGCAATTCTCATTATGTATTATTTATTGCTCCTAGTAGCCTGGCATGATGATAATTTATAAGTAATGCATTTGAGCTGGATATTGGAGATAAGTCTTATACAAAGCAGATCTGACTACACTGTTTAGGCCCCTGTTGAGTCACAAGAACAATGAAGACCAAAATGGGTAACAAAATAAGCACAGGGAAAGGCAAAGTAGCCAGAAATTGTGAATTAAAGGGAGGTGATTACCAAGGGAAATCTGGGCCAAAATTCCTGCTGTAGAAATTGAGCCCACAGATTTGCAGTCTCCACTGTGAGTCAAGTAAATTTTAACTTGGCTTTTCTCCCTAGCAACCATTTATACATCCTTTTCAATTCTTCTTCACTGCCTCTCTTTACTCCCATTGATTAGGTGATGCAGGTTAATGGTTAAGAATGGGAGATTTGGGTTTATTCAGACTTTGGTTTAAATCCTACCTACTCTTACCAATTGCTAGACTTGTGACCCTCAGCAAGTTGTTTAACTCTTATGAGTCTCAGATATCTCATTTGTAAAATGGAGTAATTATAAGCAATTTTTTAAAAAGCACATATCTGTCCTACAGCTTATACTCAGCAAGTATTAGTTATTGCTTTTATAGTAGATAATAAAATATTTGTTAATACATTCTTTCACAACTCTCCACAGTAGCAGGCCATGCTCCAAAATGATCTTTTACTTTTATTAAAACTACCCTGGTCAAATGCTCAGCAAACATTAAAAAAAAAACTGGGCTGACCAAGTGGCGTGGTGGTTAAGTGCAGGCTTGTGAGGCCAGCGGCCCCGGTTCGGGTCCCACGTATGAGGGCCAGTGAAGCTGCCCTCAAAAAAAAAAAGATTAAGAAAACCTATTTTGTACTAATGTGTAAATGACTTTTACTTTCTAAAGATATACGTAATTTAAGATAATGTCTAGGAGTATCAGTGGCCAAACAAATGGATCTACAATAGTCTAATTTTAGACAGTGTGCGATAAATGGCAGGAAAAATATTTGACGCCATTCTGCAATTCTTAGGGAATTCTCAGGAAGATTTAGAGATTACACATCTTAATGAATAGCCACATACAAAGTAATGGAAAGTCTTCCCTAAAATTTATTTTATTCCCGTAACTCTTTCTCTACTTAAGTATAAAATCTAACAAGCCAACAGACATTCATTAAGTGCCTATTGTATGCCTGATATCATGCTGGGTGAAGGACATAGTAAAGGAAGATAAGCTTCTGTCTCCCTCTGCCAAATATATTGCACATTTTCAGAAAGGAAAAAACAATTAAAATTGTACTACTCAATATATGCTGATAATAAAAAATGAATACAAATCATGTGTATACGTCTTTTTGGCACCCCCAGATAAATACAGTTCCAGAGGAGTCCAGATTGATATAACAGTAGCAAAAGGTGATGTGACGACTTGTACCTTGAGCAAGTCAGAAATATCTCAGCCTCCATTTTTTTCATCGTAACTGAGTATAATGATGTATAATATTTTCCTTTCCTATTTCAGTGTTCCTGCCAAGATCAAGATAGCACACAAAAAAGGAGATTTTGTTAACTGTGTACAACTATTAGATGCTGATGAAATACTCATACTGCGATATGGGAGTGAGTATCATAGCAGTAGCAACCCATTGGAAAATGGGAAAGGAGAAACTCCCTATATAAAATACAAACAAATGAGCCCTAGAGACTTCCACCAAAGTACACTGCACCTCAAGCAACTGAGGTGTTAACAGCACCTCAAGCAACTGAGGAAGACAAGTCCTACCACCCTACTACACTTGGGTTGTTGTGAGGATGAAATAAAAATGTAAACACGATTCTTGGTACAATGAATAACACATGGTATTATCATCTCCTTTAGGCTATTGTTATATAATATTATCAGTAGCGGCAGGCATTAATTTGCATACAATAGTTTAAAATTATGTTATTGTGTTTCAGAGTTTTAGAGTGAGCAATGAAAGCGCGAACAAGTTTCCATCCCAGAGCCTGCTTCGAATTCTCTAACTGCCACTAGGTAACTTGTGTGTCAGCAGAGGGGAGTCCTCACCCTAGCAGATTATTGTTCCATGTAATATAGGTATAAATTAAAATAATGTTCAATTCTAGGTGACAAAAATGACTAAAACCTTCACTGTTGCCAATTTCAAAACTTACTAATATAGACAAATATAGAGAAAGTATTGTTTTATTTATACAGTATTATTCTCATATTGTCAGTCTTCGGGAAGCTTTTTTGTCCACCAGAATTGTCCACAGTCTGTTCACTGAGGGCCCAGTTGGTGTCACCCTTAAGACTTATGTATTTGTTTCAATGGCAATCTGTTTGATAAAAATCAAATTTGTCTAAGTTTTCCCTTAGACTGGTATTTATCATCTTTTAAAACTCTGAGGAACTCTATAATGGATTCATGGATCTGTTTGAAAAACACTGGCATAAGAAAGTTAAATCGTATTTTATAAAAATGCCTTCTGATAGTGCACTGCCATTTTAAAAGATAAGTACTGGTAAAAGAATTCAAAATGAGTACAAGAGTAAACACTCAGAAAGAATATTATCAGTTTGATATTAGAAGAATGTTTCTTGGGCCAGCCGAGTGGTGTATTGGTTAAGAGCTGGCTTGGGATGCCAGCAGCCCCAGTTCGGATCCCACATAGAGGGCCAGTGACACTGCCCTCTACAGCTGAGATGACAAACAACAGGTCGACCTGGAGCTGGGCTGTGTGAGCCCCCGCGATGGTGTAGCCTGCAGCCCCTGCTGCAGTGGGATGCCATAGGCTACAGTGAGTGGGCGGCAGCCGGTGTGAGTGGCCAAAAGCCACTCTGAGCGCCTTCTAGAGGCTGGCAACCCATCTGCCTCACCCAGGAAGAGCGCAATGATAATACCAACATGGGCCAGTGAAGCAACATCCTCCACAACTAGACTGAAGAACAAAAAAGGACAACTTGTCTGTTCTTCTTCCCCAATTCCCCAATAAAAATCTTTAAAAAAAAGAATGTATCTTAAACTTCAGAACTTGTAGAACCCCGAGAATACATTTGCCAAACCTCAACATTTGATAGACCACAATGTGTGAAGCAACAGTACTTTTGTAATTTTTTAAGTGATTTGATATAATGGATAGATCCTAATAGAAGGATGCTGTGTCCCTTGCCAATAAAAATTTCTTAGGAAATTGATTGATAACTTCTGTGTTGAGCTATCCTAGTAACATGAGTATATTGGA
This sequence comes from Aselliscus stoliczkanus, assembly GCA_033961575.1. Lineage (NCBI taxonomy): Eukaryota > Metazoa > Chordata > Mammalia > Chiroptera > Hipposideridae > Aselliscus > Aselliscus stoliczkanus. The sequence continues at coordinate 52,101,774 of CM066737.1, read as the reverse complement.
TGTTTTTTCCTAGTAGTGTAAATAAATTCTCTTTCTGATGTAAAAGCCTAATATTTATACCTACAGTTGTCATAAAAATGGAAAAGGCATTTAAAAAACAGTTCACAGCCATGAAATACAAATGATTATAACAATCCTTATAAAGGTCTGATAGACTGGCCATGAGTTGATAACTGTTGAAGCTGGTTGATAGGAACATGAAGTCATACTGTTCTCTCTTGTTTGTTGCTATGAAATTTTCCATGAGGAAAATATTGACCTGGTAGCTAAGTGACTACATCAATGGACTGGGTGAGAAAACATTATGGAAGATATTGTAACATCACAGATACACTATAAGTGAAATTGGCTTTGACTTTGCAATAATAACCAGTGTCCTCAGGTATCTAGCCTTGTGTTTCTATACATGATAATAATCCAGGTTTTAGTGTCAAAAGAGTAACCAAGATCACCTGATGCTAGAAGACAAACTATTGGAACAATTCAGAACACCGTTCGAATGGGTTTTGTGTGGCGTTCTTTGAAAAGATTCTTTCTTCCTAACCTACAATTTATGCAGTAATCCCTCCTCATCCATGGGGCATACATTCCAAGATCCCCAATGGATGCCTGAAACTGTGGGTAGTATCAAACCCTATATATACTATGGTTTTATCCTATGCATACATACCTATGATAAAATTTAATTTATAAATGAAGCACAGTAAGGCATTAAGAACAATAATAATAAAATAGAACAATTATAAGAATATACTATAATAAAAGTTATATAAATTTGGTCTCTGTCTTTCAAAATACCTTATTGTACTGTACTTTTTTCTTGTGATGATGTGAGATGATAAAATGCCTACATGATGAGATGAAGTGAGGTGAATGACTTAGGCATTGTAATGTAGCATTAGACTACTATTGGCCTTCTGATGATACCTTAGTAGACTACTATTGGCCTTCTGATGATACCTTAGAAGGATGATTATCTGCTTCAAGTAATCTTGGATCATTGAGCCCTGATGACATTGATGGTTGAAAGTCAGGTGAAGACAATGTTGATGATTGGAGAAATTTAGTATTTTAAGATTTTGATTGACAGTGAGTAAGTGAAGCAGCAGAAAGCAAAACCATGAAAAGTGAAACTACAGATAAGGGATGACAACTGTGTTATTGAATTTATATAAAAACACAATGGTGTATTCCTTTACTGTCTGGGGAGAAGTTCATGGTACCTGAAGATACTCTGGACAACCCATGCCATATTTGTTGATATGTTGACAAGAATTCTGTGCCTGTGTGTTAAGTCTTGTGTTTATATTAGAAATGCATCCTTCATTATCTATGATTTTAGTGGTAGTCTCATTGGCTAGGGGCTTTTCTTAAGCCATTATCAATGTAAATTTGGTTAAGACAAGAAACATCATTGAAGAGCTTTATAATAAACTATACATGAGAAGAGCCCACAGTAGTTCACACAAAAACTAACTCTAAACTGACACAGGTTGACACACCATTTTCAGAAATGAGCTCATTAGGCTATTGATGCTATCCGTAAATTTTAATCCTTGACCATTGTCTTACATTCTAAATACTAGTAAGAAATAAACCTGTAATAACACAGTGCATTACAAAGCTTTATTCTAGATTGAGATGCAGCAGGGGTCATGACAGTCCTTTTCTGTTTGAGTTTTACAGATAGTCAGGATCATGTCACTGATTCATCCAGGGATAGTTGTTTGTTTACTTCAAGAAAGAATGCAAACTTATCAGCATAGAAATCCCAGAAACCCGATTTTGTTGCACGGAATTCATCAAAATACTCAAAAGGAGACACTTAAATGGAAAATTCCTTCTGTTCAAGATCCTTAAAGACCAGATTCTGTTAACAGTTCTCTCTGGGAGTAAACTGCACAGCCAACAGTTATACAACTTTCTTTATAATAGGACCTAGTGTAATAAAAAGAAAACAGACTCTGAGTCAGAAAACCTGAGTTTTAGTTTGGGCTCCAGTAATACCAACTAACTACATACCCTTGGGCAAGTCATTTAATCACACCTTTATGGTGAGAGGATCACAGAATGATAGCTATTCTGTTACTAAATTGCAGGAAGTGAGGAAGAGTCCAAAAGAGAGTATTTTAATGAAACAAAACCATGCTAAGTGAACACTTCTGTGTATCACTGAAGCATACAACTTCAGGGACACCAAAGAGGCAGAAGGAATTCACATCAAGCGGGGGGGGGGGGAACACCGTCATTAAACAACACAGCCTACAGTATGCAAAATAATTACCAAATTGATAAGTAGTTCAATTTCTGCCAAAGCAAGGAAACAAGAATGAGTGAAATCGAAGGGAAGAGACTTAGCAAAATGCCCCAGGTAAAGAGATAGGGATAGAAAGCCAGTGATATCTTTCTAAAGGGCACATTAAGTAACAGTGTGACTGAGTATTTCTAGCTCTTCACCTTCACAGCACATGGTAGGATTATACTTCCTGACCTCTAGGTGTTCCCTAATCAAGTCTGACTAATGGTATATGAGAAAAGTGGCAAGTATGACATGCAGAAATAAGTTTTTTTTAAATTAATATTTATTGGGGGTGACAATGGTTAGTAAAATTACATAGGTTTCAAGTGTACAATACTGTAATACATCATTTATATCACATTGTGTGTTCACCACCGAGAGTCAGTTCTCCTTCCATCACCATGTATTTGACCCCCTTTACCCTCTTCTACCACTCACTGTAGTGCAGGTGAGATCTGCAGAGCCCTCCTTCCCTCTGCCATTACAATCAGCAATGTCTAGATGGTGGCTGCTCCAACTGGGTCCTAGACTGAAGACCATAATGTCTCCCAAGTGACCCAAGTTGGACATGCAGCATAAATAAGAAACAAACTTTTATTATTTTAATACACTGAGATTTGGGGAGTCTTTTGCTACAACAACATAACCTACCCTATACTGACCAAAGGATGGCAGTTATGAGGTCAAGAACGTTGCCTAACAGAAGGCAAAGATAACTTGGCTGCTTTTCTCTTGGCAGATGAGCCTCAATAAGAACTTCGGTGCTTCTCAGAGGTTTGCCCTCAAATATTGTAAGGTCGTATTATGCATGTGAACAAAAGTATGTCAATGTTATTGGCAGCTAGTAGTGGATGTAAAAATAAAGAGGACAGCTCAGGACAGGGCAGGCTCAGGGGACAGGTAACTTGATATAAATCCTTCCTGTCATTCTGTTCCAAGTACATAGTGATTGGAAGTCATATGGTTCTTCAATGGTCCATCCAGAATCACTGGCCCTAGGCCAGTTTGACACCAGCAGGTGTCCACGTAATAGAGTTGGCACCTTCACTTGTCAGTCTATTTAGTAGAAGCGTGGGCAAAAAGCTGTTGAGGGCCGTGTAGCCCAATACTGAGGGGCAGGCAGGTTGACTTTATTGGGCTTGGTGAATCTGAAAGTACTGTTAATTAGACATGTGTTCCTCAATTTTGTATTCCCTTGAAGCCTGTGATTTATTACAAAGTGTATGTTTTGTTAAGGTTTGTGATAAGTCTTGAGAGAAATTTAGGTACAGTTAAGCCAAAATTAATCAATTAAATTTAAATATCAAAAGTGAGATTCTCTTTAGTATTCACACCCAGGATTACAGATTATGTAGAAACTGAGTCTGGGTCATAAAGAGATTATCATAGATGGGATTATCCTTAAACGTAGAAAAGGTCACAGTGTGCCCTAAGGAGAACAATTATAGGGACTAAAGGTCTTAAGAGAAAAATACATTAAGACTATGTGGAACTTAAACTTGTGATTGGATAATGGTCAAAAGTCCCTATAAAAAGGACATGTTATTGCAATAAAGTGTGACACTTTAACCCCCCACCCCCACCCCGTGTCTCCACTGTCTCCCTTCATTATTTTCCTCCCCTGCACTCTATCTCTCCATTTTCTGTCTTTTACTGCAACAAACAGTTTCTGTCTTTCATTTAACCGCCGACACCGTGTCCACCTTCTTGAACCCTGGTCAGCGGAGGCAGAACCCCCGCAAAAAGCTGAACAAACAAGGAAGGGAGAACTACCTTTTGGTCATCTGAGTCCTTAAAGGCGACCAGGCTGAGAACAGTGTTATAAACTTTGGGGGATGAAATTTAAACTATATATCCCTATGTAATTTCAAGCTAATTAGTCTTCACTTAAACTATGTTCTCCTGAAGACTCTAAGGATCATTGAACTTGCCCTAACCTGAACTACTTATAGGTATAGGGCTACTACTAAGCTAATGAACAGCATTGCAGGAAACTAAGGCAGTAATTGCAGTCTGCGTAATGGGCATGACCTCTGCCTATTAGCAACACCTTAAATAGGCAGCTGGGATCTGAAGAGACATACCGCAGTGATATGAGAATGAACTGTCGATATTAGCTACAATTTATTGAACACATACAACAACCAGACACCTTATGAGAACATTATAGCTGTTCCTCACAACTGTATGAGGTAGATATGATATTTTTCAAGTGAGGAGACTGAAAAATGTCAAGAGAAAGCAGAAGTGAAGAAGAGAGTCTAGAAGAAGTGAGTCAAGAGTAAGTGCTATCGGTAGTTCAATGAGGACAAGGACTGAGAAGAAGCCATTGAATATGGTGATTCATAGTGACTTTTAAAAAATGAATCTCAGTGAATTGATTGAGAAGAAAGCCTGAATACAAAGAGCTAAATGATAAATGGGTGGCAGAAAAGGATATTCACTAACTGTAGGCTCTTTTTTCAATAAATCTGGTACTTCACACACAGCTTATCTTTATTCATATAAATTTCATCAAAGCTATGTGTCTTTCCTCCAGAAAAATACATGCATATCTAATTTTACACACAATTTCAGAGGATTCATAAACCCACCTAAAACCCACTTAGGGACCCTACATTAGGAATGAATGCTATATATCAAATTCAGGATGGTGGGTGTGGGGCTGTAGGAGTGGAACACAGGTGGTCTCAACAACATCGGTAATATTTTATTTCTTAGATTGGTCATATGTTCATTATATTATGTTCATGACATCATTATATATATTAATTATAGTATTTTATATAAGTTATATGTATTATAATATTTTTTGTTGCCTAAAATATTGCATAAACTTTTTAAAATACAAAAATGGTTATATAGCAGAATATCTTTGTAGGAAATACATGCTAAACTATTTGGAGGTGATGTGGCATCACATTGACAACTTTCAAATAGTTAAAGGAAAAATTTTTTTCTACTATATTTTGAAATGTTGCTGTAATTTTGAGACTGTTTCAAAATAAAAAAAAACACAAACAGTTAACACTATATAAAACAAGTTGTCAAACAAACAAACTTAAATACATACTGTCAGAGGTATATGGAGGGAATAAACAAACTTAAGAGAAATATACACATAGAAATGCACAGAGATCCTTCATAATAGAAAAAGGAACCACTGTTAGCATGACCCTAAAGTACAATGCTTAAGTCAGAACTCTCTTTTCCCCACTGATTTTTACTTTGGGAGAGTACAAGCTGGCTGTCACAGCCATTAGGGAAAGTGGGGCCCTAAGCCCCTTTCATGGCTTCAACACTAAAGAGCTCAGGCTGAGTGCTCCAAACAGGTGCTGGATATCCAGCCAGAGAAAGCCACAGATCCCTTCCAACTTGACCACTGTGCCTTCAATTTTTCTAGTATTTCATTAGGGTGAGATTTGGGAAGTGCGGGGATAAATATAAGTTTTTATTTGAGTGGGCTTCTGGGTGATGTTACAGCTTCTTGAGCAGGTAAAAGATAAAAGTAATGATTTAGGAAGACAGTATGTAGAGGAAAGAAACTAAAGGCAAAGACTATGGTTAAAGCTAGAGTCCCGTTTTTATTATAGAAAAATATTAAAAATGAATAAACAAAAATATTAAAAAATGAATAAACAAAAATATAAATTGGAGACTGTTGATATGTTTATTTATGCTGGATATATAGGCTACAGGGAGTTACATGTACAGGCAATTGTCTGGCATTAGAGTGGGCAATGACCCATTCATTGATCAGATCAATATCTCCCGCAAATAGCAATGAGTACAGTGATTTGTAGTCAAATTCTTCTCTCTGCCTGGTTTTTAAGGCCTCCATAACCTGACCCTGATCTAACTGTCCATAGTCATTTATTCTGGCTACTGTGCTTTAGCCAGGTAGCTCTTATGGTCCTCCACTCAACCATATTCATCCCTGCTAGGGCTGCAACATACGGTTGTTCATAGAGTTCAATGCAAAAAGAAACCTGACTAAGGGGGCAAGTGGGGGCTGAAGTCCAGGCTGCTTGCTGCTCACCAAAGAGTAAGGCCTGGCAGAGAGCTATGACTGCCTAGAGTAAAGTGTGTCTTTTCTAATTTTCTCAAACATGCCACACCCTGATACCACATTCATGTTTTTGCTCATGCTCTGATCAGCTTATCTCTCCAATACTTAATATAACTACATTTTAAAATTAAAGATGAATCATCTGTCCTGACAAGTACAAATATATTTATATAGAGACAAGAAAACTTGAAATCGGGGATGTCTTGGAAAATCTAGAATATACAGTATCCACATTTATCATTCATTTTCTACTATTCCTTTAAGGCCAAGCACACATCCTACCTCTGTGAAGGTTTCTCTAGCTATAATCCATATTGACCTCTTCCTTTATCACCTTCTATAGCACTTCATTCTGTCCCATGAATGTTAATGCCTGATTATCATATAATTCACTGTTTTAAAATCATGGAAGTATTTCAATAGTTCTATGGCATCCAACTTTAATTTCATTTTATATATATATTTAACCTATTTTTAAGCTGTAATAAAAGACAGAATGAGGGCCGGCTGAGTGGTGCGGTGGTTGAGCACTGGCTTGGGAGGCCAGCAGCCCCGGTTTGGGTCCCACATATGAGGGCCAATGACACTGCCCTCAAAAAAAAAAAAGAGAATGGATTCATGTAATCATTCAAATGGATTACATGCCAACCAAAATTAGTAAACAACACTGACTGCATTAAGGTGTGCTGCCAAGTTAACTCTGTGTGTATGAGTGTGTGTGTGTGTGTGTGTGTGTGTGTGTGTGTGTGTGTGTGAGAGAGAGAGAGAGAGAGAGAGAGAGAGAGAGAGAGAGAGAGAAGTGTATGTTGACTTGGATATACACATTTTCTTTTCCTTATTTTGAGGGCAGTGTCACTAGCCCTCATATGTGGGACCCGAAAAGGGGCTGCTGGCTTTCTAAGCCAGCGCTTAACCACCACGCTTAACCACTCGGCCAGCCCCACATTTTCTTGTCACGTCTATTTAACTGAAGAATATTCTGGGATAGCAAGGCAAAGTGTTAAACAAAAAATCCCTCACCCCATGGTGTCCACTCTTTATTTAGGTACACACTGTCACTTATGACCAAAATAAAACAAATAAACTAGAGACTAAGACTGATGTAGCTCTCAATTTCAGATTTTGATGATTTCTCCAGTCTCTTCTTTCTTACTGACTTTACAAATAAATAAATGTTAAAAACTTAGACTTATTAGCAAAACACTTATTTTGGTCTGGATTTTCTATTGGGGGCCGTATGAGATCATATTTTGGGGGAGAAAAGGGTATATGGCTGTGAAATTTGAAAAATGATGTAATAATTATTTTTTTTCTTCATCATCATTTTTAACATCAATATTATCATCTATGAGCTCTGGCTATTTGTTTTCATGCTAAGTGCTGCTAAGTATTTATGCAACTTAATTTTATCTCCAAAGAAAGGTCACATAAATCTTGTAAATCTAGAGATGATCTTTAAGGGATCTGCTATATTCACAAACAGAATTCAGAGATTCCAGCCATTTTAGATTTTCTCTGCCAAGCCTTTGCTCTCTGAGGAAACAAAAATGGTTATTCAAAGCTTTACAGATCAAAGAAAAATACCACTTAACTTTTATTCCCTCCCTAAGAGAAAATCTGTGTCCCAAAGGATTAATTCAACGTCTTGGTCAGAGGTCCAAGTCATTTCTGGGAAATCCTGGTCTCTCTGAGGTAAATGTAGAGTTTTTATGGCCAGGAAATCTCCTCGGAAGAGCACCAGCTCCCCCTCAGTATAAGTTGTCCAGACTGAAAGATAATGGCAAACTAGTCCTATTGTGTTAGACAAAGGGAAACTGGGACTTCAAAGATGCCTGGGGAGGTGCCTTCAGACCTAATCTTTAGTTGGGATCCTGGTCTCCACGGGAGGTCACAAAGGTTGGGCAGCAGAGGTAGAAGTGGTTTTAGGGAAACTGGAACAAATATAACAATTCCCTCTTTTTCTCCTCTAGGAAGCTCGAAATACAAATTCAACACATAATTAAGCAATTTTCACTAAAGTATCCCCAAAGTGGGCTTATGATTTCTAGTACAGAGGCAATCATAGTGAGTGATGGAAAAATAATAACAATAGTAATTATTTTATTTTATTTTATTTTTATTTATTTATTTTTTGAGGGCAGTGTCACTGGCCCTCATATGTGGGACCCAAACTGGGGCCACTGGCTTCCCAAGCCAGTGCTTAACCACCGTGCCACTCGGCTGGCCCTGTAGTAATAATTTTACAGCTGATAATATATTTAGTGATTTCTCCTAAGGCTATATAGTCAGTGGTGGAGTCTGTATTTGAGCCTAGGAACATTTGGCTCCAAATTTGAGGTTTTTATTTTTTTAACGACACTGTAATCCATAAAGGGGAAAAATAAATCAGGAAATAGAACTTTACACTTAAACATGGAACCCAAAAAGAACTTGAGAAAATCACATGGCTTGCCTAAATTTTATAAACCTGAATGGGGCAGATGTGTTCCATGGGAGTGAGCCCTTCATGAATGAAGGGCTTGTCAGTGCTGTACACAGAGTAGGTGGCCAGTAATAACTATAAAGTCTACTCTACCCCACCCAGAGAAATATACCTTATCACAGGCATTAGGCAAATGGTCTGAGAAATCAGGGAACAGAGAGAAGCACAGGGCAGGTCTGGCAGTTTCTTCTTATTCCTCCAGCCTCATCTCACACATTGGTCTATCTCTCTCCACTTTACCATCCCCCTGCTCCAGCCACACTGGCTTACTACTTCCCATGGCCCTTCAAACAACAGGGATGAATACAGTGTTTGGGACATGGTAGGGACTAAATAAATATTCATTAAAGGAAGGAAAGAAGGAAAAACAGAGGGAGAGATAGAAGGATAGAAAGAAAGGGAGACTTCAGAAAAATATTCATTAAAGTGGCCCTTCAGGGAAGAATGATATGTCCATCTGCAGAGGCAAGAGGAAGGCAAAAGATAAGAAAAGAAGGGTGTTTCAAACAGAAGAAAAAGCAGACATGATTCTTCCCAGCATGTTGAGACAATATCAAAAGTATATCTGTGATCTTAACATCATTACCAGGACAACAAGAGATGGGGTCGCATGAATAGGCAGGGCCAGATGATCACTGGTATAGGGAGCATTTACTAATGTTGAAGTGACATGATTATATTTCTGTTTTAGAATAGGACCTTTGCTTGCAGAGACAATGGATATAAGGAAAGGGGTGGGAGGCAGGGGAAGATTGAAACCAGAACAACAGTCAGGTCTTTTATAGCAGTCCAGATAAGAGATGATAAAAAACCTGAATTAGAGAGATAGCACAATATATTGTGGTTTAACCAAAATTCTACTATTTGCTGGATATGTGATTTTGGATAAAACAGTTAATCTCTCTGGGCTGAGAATATTTCCCCTATATATTTCACAGGGTAGTCTTATGCAACTAATAAATTAATATTGAGAAAGTGCTTGTAAACTTTAGGCACTAGAAATTATATGTCATTATTAAAGCGGTGGAAAAGGGGCAAAAAATGGTGAGGGGGATAACTGAAAGCATGGCCACTGTTACAGATATACCATCTACAAATGAGAGACTTCTATAACAGTTCCCTTTTCCTCATTTTGTTATATATCAGTTGTCAAAATTGTGAAATACTTTTTAACAAGATTGTCACTTTTCTATCAAAGCAATTGTTATTAGAGTTAACATTCGTAATTCCTAAGATAGACAGGGAAAAGGCAGTTGCTGCAGGTCATCGGGAGTAGATTTATTTACTCATTTGAAAGTCATCTGTTGATCACCTACTATATGCTTGGCAGTATCTGGACATTGTTAGTAAATGGTTGAAGAGCAAAATATAGACATATATAAGCATAGGAATTTCATAACTACATGGTAGATGCTACCAAAGGGCCCCAAAGAACCTAAGAAGCACAAGGGAAGGAAGAATGAATTCTTTCTGAAGAAGTATGTTTCATAGAGGAAATGACATTTTTATCTGGGTAAAGGCTGAGTAGGAGTTTCCTAGGTAGAGGAGAAAGTATAACAGATGGAGAAGGACTTCCAGATACAGGGCATAGCATATGCAAAAGTAAAGAGTTGTCAAAGAACATACTGTGGTTTCGGAATGAAGAGAAGTTCAGTCTGGATGAAGTGTAATGTACACTATCAGTTTGAGAAAGATGGGTGGCCGGAAAAAAACACACAGACACAAGGCTGGAAAAGTAGTTGGGGCCAGACAATGAAGACCTTTAAATGTGCCAAGCCAAGGAGTATGTATTTTAATATTGAAAGAAACAAGAAACCAAAAGAGGTTTTAAATCAAGAGATAATATAATTGGATTTGTTGTTGGCAAAATAACTTTAGTGGTAGTGTAGAGATTAGAATGAAGTCAGGAGGTAGAAAAACTAGTTAAGAGGCTATTGATGTATGATGATGATGAAGTTTGGAACCAACATAATATGAATGGAAAAGCTAGATTCTACAGATTTTTTATAAAACTGTAAGAATTTAGCAAGAAGGATGGAAACAATGAGTTGGTGGCTGATTCTATAGTTTCTTGCTTGAAACTGGGTGGATGTGATGACATTTAACAAAGATTAAAACAATAGCAACAGGTTGGATTGTCATGAAAAGGACCAGAAAATCGTTCCATTTTTGTATACACTTTGGGGCAATAAAAAATAAAAATAGCTGGCATTAGTTGAATGCATATACTAATCTCTAGGTACTGTTCTAGTGCTTTGAATATATGTCAACTTGTTGATATACTGGTACAAGGGCTGAATAGGTATCTGGAAATATAGATCTGGAACTCAGAAGGGATGTTTAGGCTTGAAATATAAATTTGACAGACATCAACGGATAGAAAGCAGAGTTAAAACTGTTGAGGCAAGAAGGCGGCAAAGGATAAAATGTTGAGAAAACCACCATTTTAGGTGATGAAGATTTTAAGTTCCACATTGGCAAAGATCATGGCTGACTTGTTCACCACTGTGGAATACTATTCCAGGTTCACCAGAGCCTGGAATACTATTTAGAACACAGTGGTTGCTCAATCAATAAATGTTGAATGTATAAAATAAAGATATTAGAGAAGTATAAGGAAAAAAATAAGGCATGGTGTCTTGGAAGTCAAAGGGGGAAATATGGTTTCAGAATGATTGGAAAATGCCACACACTACAGAAAAGTCACATGGAATGGGAACTGCAAAGATGCCACTGGGCTTGGTCCTTAGGCTGTCATTAGTAACTTAAAATACAGTAGTTTTGCTGGAGTTGAATCAGTCTAGATTGTAATAGGATTAAGGGTAAATGGTTGTAGAAGAAGAGTAGACAATGACCACAAATTTGGTGATAATGTGATTGCGGTGGTTAGAGTCACAGAGGAAAATGAAGTTTTTTTTTTTTTTTAATTGTTTTTATAATGGAGGAGACTTTAATATTTTTTTTGTAGAAATAAAAAATAAATCATGGGAGAGGAATCAATTAAAGATGGTAAGAGAGTAGATAATTGCTCTCAACTAAGTTTCCATTACTGTTTTCCCTTGGGCATGCTTATCAGGTTTTCTATTTACATTAAGTTAGACTTTAAAATAATTTAGAGCCTTGTGATCTGCCTCAGTGGGACATTTAGTCAAGCTTAACGGGACTTGAAAATTTAATACAGCATGTTGCTTTCTTATTGTTTTTCTATATGTATATGTCCTGTCATCTATACAGTATAGGGCAAGTCTATACTCCAAGCATGGATGGTGAAATTATGGGATTATCCATATAATGCAGGCAAGCAAAAACCAATATGTATTAATAATTGAGATCAATTTATTTGTTTCATTCTTATATTAATGAAGTAATTAATATAATTACTTTGCAGGAACAGCATACTTTGCTTCTGTGATCTGGCTTAACTATGCATTTATAGAACATGGGGGAATGTTTACTGAGGACTTAATAAATGCCTAAAATCTAAAAGATTGTTGGCATTTGTAGGCTTGAACAAACCTTTTAAAGTGACAATTTGTTTGTTGTAAAAACCAATTGCATAAGCTAGGATATTTTTTAATGCCATGGATTAGTTTGAAGTCTAGTGAAGACTATGGACTTCTTTTCAGAATAATATTTTTAAATGCATTCAATAAAATATATGATTGCAATAGAAACCAATTATACTGAAATATAATCATCAAAATATATAAGAAAACAAATTTGTGATATGGTAATACTTGTATATCTGCTTCTTTACTAACACATTAAATAAGATCTACCTGTCCTTCTACTGTCTTAAAATGTTTGTATTTGACCTATCAATAATGTAACTACATTATTATTCACTTATTATCAGTTTACATAGTCATTTGATGATTCACTTGATGATATACATCTGTATCAGTATGCTCATTCATCCTAAGATATATATTCTATATACATACATATGTCATATATTGTAGTTATTCATAGCTAGCTGATATAGATGTTTGCTATCAGGCCAAGCAGAAGACTATTTTAAGAATTCATATTAAGAAAATGAAAAAGCAAGACACAAACTGGGGGGAAATATTTGCAAATCACATATATGGCTAAAAACTTGAATTTAGAATATACGAAGAACTCTTACAAGGCAATAATAAGAAGACAACCCAATTTTAAAATGGGCAAAAGATTTGAATAGCCACTTCTCCAAACAAAATGTAAAAAGGGCTAATAAGCACTTGAAAATATGCTTAACCCCATTAGTCTCTAGGGAAATTCAAATTAAAACCACAATGATATACAATTTCACATCCACCAGGATGGCTATGAACAAAAACAGACAATAAAAAGTTTTGGCAAGGATGTGGAGAAACAGGAATTCTCATACATTGCTGTTGGGAATGTGTAGTAGTACAGCCATTTTGGAAAACACTTTTATAGTTTTTTGGAAGGTTAAATATAAAATTTTCAAAAGACCCAGCAATTCCATTCCTAAATGTCTACCCAAGAGAAAGAAAATATATGTTTATACAAATATTTGTATGTTAATGTCCATAGTAGCATTATTCATAATAATCAAAATGTGTAAAGAGTCCAAATGTCCATTAACTGGTGAATGCATAAATAAAATGAGGTATATCCAAAATGGAATACCAATACTAACAAAAAGAGCGAAACACTGATACATGTTATAACATGAATGAATTGCAAAAATATTGTGCTAAGTGAAAGATTCGAAACACAAAAGATTACATATTTTATGATTCTATTTACACGAAATGTACAGAAAAGACAAACCTATCGAGATAGAAAAGTAGATTCATGTCTGCTTGGGATTGTGGGTGAGAATGAGGATTAACTATAAGTGAATATGAGAGATCTTATTGGGGTGATGACAACGTTCTAAAACTGGATATCATTATAGCTGCACAGCTTGATAAACTTACTAAAAATCATTGAACAGTATACATAAAATGGGTGAATTCATGATATGGAAATTATTTCAAAAAATTGTTTTTAAAAAGAAATTAATTGGGCCAGCCAAGTGGCGCGTTGGTTAAGAGCTGGCTTGGGATGCCAGCTCTGAGCAGCAGGGCCCCCATTTTGGATCCCACATATGAGGGCCAGTGACACTGCCCTCTACAGCTAGGATGGTGAATAACAGCTCTACTTCGACCTGGAGCTGGTCTGCTGTGAAGGCATAATCTGTAGCCCCTGCTGCAGTGGGCTGCCATAAGCTACAGTGAGTGGCTGGCAGCCAGCGTGTGCAGCCGGCAGCCTGAGTGAGCTGCCAAGAGCTGCAGTGAGCAACGGTCCAGAGGCCAGCAACTGATTTGCCTCACCTGGGAAGAGCGCAATGACAATACCAACATGGGCCAGTGAAGCAACGTCCTCAACAACTAGACTGAAGAGCAAAAGGACAGCAACTTCTCTGTTCCCCTTCTCCAATTCCCCAACACTGTTCCCCTCCCCCAATTCCCCAATAAAACCTTAAAAAAAAAAGAAAATAATTCTTAGAGACACAGCCCCAAACAAGGCAAATACTCTTCTTGTTCCTAGAGTGGGCAGGGATTTTCTCCATCTCTAGAAAACTTAACACTCAATTCATACTTTGATGACTGTGATTACAACTGAAAATCACAGCTGGAAAGAACCAACCTGGGCAATTTACAACTTTAAGGAAAGAAGTTTATATTTTAATCTGACCTTGATTTGAATATAGCTAAAGGCATATTACCTATGCTCTTCGCAGAAGGAACAATAGATATATGTTTTCTCCCCTTTGCCCTTCCCCACACAAATAACTCCCCTAGTAGGCTTTGACTTTTAAATATGCTTGGTTGTATTAGAGCCTTTCATGAAAGCAGGATTTGAGGCAAATTGGGAGAAAAAACCCATAAGGACCCTGACTACTTTGGTACAGATTTTAACTCCTATACATGTTGGCCTATGGTAAGATATGGATCTTTCTAGTATTTTCTCTAACACAATGAAAGCACAAGCAGATAATAATTTATCATTATGTAGCCTATCTTTAAAGGAACACAATGGTCACTATTGCCTGAGAAAGCAAACTCCTAGAGAGTTAGAGGCTATATTGAGATAATTTTTCGAGGGCCGGCTGAATGGCTCAGTTGGTTAAGAGCTCGCTCAAGAGTGCAAGCTGAGCTCTGAGCAACAGCGGTTCGAGGCCAGCCCAAGCTGAGTTGCCGTTGAGTTACCAACAGGTGGCAGGATGGCTCAGCTAAAAAAAAAAAAATGTGTCCATTTGGGCCGGCCGAGTGGCGCAGTGGTTAAGAGCTGGCTTGGGACGCCAGCGGCCCTGGTTCGGATCCCACATTTGAGGGCCAGTGACACTGCTCTCAAAAAAAAAATAAAAAATCCTTGATATACTTTTTCGTGTGTGCTGTGCCTTAGGCACTTAATAACCAAAAACAGTTATGGATATTCTGAAATCCTAACTCTATCTCATTCAGATAAGTTGTGCAAATGTTTCACCTGAAAGAAGATCATCACTCCTTTAAAATAAATTTAATGGAAACTCATTCATTAATCCTGTTTTAATATTTAGCCTTCCATCCCTTTAATTAATAGCACTGCTTTATAAACTCTGACAAAGAACTCAAAAGCACCTAAATGACTATATTTTATATGCTCACCAATGTTCCATTATTGGCAACTTAACTCTATACAATGAAGAGACTTTCTCATAGTGAAGTACAACATGGTTCCTGTCAATCTATTTATAATAGTTACTTTTCATTAATATTATTCAAATGAAGTACAGAGAATTCAAATGTCTAAAATCATCTGAAAGGTGAAAACCATTACAAACCCAGAGGATAAACTGGAATTGAGGCAAGAAGATGAGAACCAGACAATATAGATGAGAATCCAGTGCAAGGATTACAAAGGAAAAAACACCCAAAAACTTCCCTATGAGAAAAGTCTTCTAAGAACCTACCCTGTGATTCTCCTCTCTTTGCCATTTTTCCAAAAATTAAAAAATAGCTTTACAATGTCAAAGACATTATACATAAGTAACCAACAAGTGAAGGAAGCAGCTCTGGGCACAAATAAGGCAAAAAAGTATTGTCAGTGAATCACAAGGTTTATTTTAATCTTACCAGGGTCAATCACACTGACATAGCAGGTGACACTGTAAAACAATGAATAAAAAAGCTCACCAAAGCAGTGCTCAATTTTGGAGATACACTTCAATACTTCTGAGAATTGAAGACATCATCTTTTAGTGATTTTTATGGATATTAAGTGATACGGTGCAGTGCTTGGGAAGTCTCTGGCTATATAGAATGATTTGTTAGTGCTTTTCCCCAAATTACACTGAATATGATCAGCCAGAGTCTGAAAATAAAGGATTTGCCGCAGGGTATTCTGTCCAAGTATGACATTTTTACAAGTGGCAAGGTTTTCAGACAAATTGTTAACTAATCAAAACCTGGCATTTTCAGTAAATGTACTATTGAGCCTCAAGGTAACAACTTGTATACCGGAGGAATAAGGTGGAGAAGTGTGCAGAAACCTAGATCAATACTTCTACTTACAAAGTCTGGGATTTACTTACAGAGAAGATGATGCTCAGAATTAAGAGGTCACAAGATGTTAAAATTCAAGTTTTCCCACATCATTCTCTTTTCATAAGAGAAAATATCTTTCTGATATTTTCTTAAAGACATATGCCAAGATTAAGCAACCCATTTTTTCCATAAAGGTATTAGGTAATTTTATTGGGTTGAATTAATTATGGCTCTATAAATAGAATTTTTAAATATTTAAAGTATTAAAAATAGAGCCAATCAGTTAAAATTGCCAAAACCCACCAGGTAAATACTTGGAAGATACATTCATTTGTCACGACTTTGGCTGTTATTAAGAGTTGTTTGTTTGTTTGTTTGTTTGTTTGTTTTAATAAAGCAGTGAAATAGTACTCAATAGTTGAACAACTTCATATTTGAACTCAACAGTTAACTTTATTTCTGCCAGCATGAATAGCTAGTGACACTGGAAAACTGTAGTATCTCTGATTATTTGGATCACTCCACCTTTGGTAAATTATCCCCATAATTCCATTAGAGATCTCTCTACTTTCTGGTATCTATTAAACTTTTCTTTACCAAATTTCTATAGAAATTACTTTGCCTGCAATTCCTAGTTGATTTTATGGATGATATCTAAACGGACTATGAAATGTTGACTTGTAGAATTTTTTTTTCCTATTCTAACCACTCCAACGTTGAATTTTTTGATGACACAGAAAATCAGTAAAAGGAAACATCAGGCAGAAATGGAACAACGTCTAATGGTGTTAGTTCAGTTCAGGTAGTTAACGAATCCAGATATTGTCACCTGGCACCGTCAAAGAACTCACAAATACTTAAATTTAACCCCCACAACATTTGCGGCATTTTCAAGTCCCACTTGTGCTCCCCTCCCATTCTCAAACTTGTGTGCCAATTCATGTTCTTGTAGACCCTGGAAAATTACATTTCTTCAGCCTTGGAGATGGATGCAGAGAAAGGCATCAGATGTCAGTCATCGTAAGTCGTCCAGGAAAGGTTGAGAAATGTGAATCTCTTGTATTTTCCCAACCCCTAACAAATTTTGGAGACAGAAATATGCCCAAGTCCCACAGAGCTATTCCTCTCTAAGAACCCAACTAACTCCCACTAGAAATTAGAGTGATGTGACCTCCGTTTTGGAACGCAACCCCCTGTAACCCTTCTAACACAGACGCAAGAGGTGGGATGGGGTGGGGAGGGGTCACAAGAGGAGTAGGAAAGGGATCCGGAGAAGAGACTCACCGCTTGTGCAAGCTCCTCGGTCAGGCACAACGTAACCAGGAGCAGCCACAACCTGAAACGGGAGGGAGGGTAAGTAACATGGGCTCTCTAGGCTCCCGGGTCCTATGTCTGTTCATAGACCCCGACCCCCTTTTGCTGCCTTCCCCCACTTTCCCTGCAATGACAGAAGCACAAGTAGGTGTAGTTCTGTTCTGGCAAAATAGCTCCAAAGAAGGAAAGAGGAGGGGAGGTCGGGGCAGCAGCAGCTCACCCAGGGTGCATGCTTGCGGTTCCTCTGGAGCTGAGTCCCGGGAGACTGCTAAGCTGCTCCGCGGCCCAGGCTCATCGGGGCTCCGCTGATGCTTGGCGGCTGCTTTCTTATTCAGGAGGACAGGATAGAGGGACGAAGTGGTTCACTTCGGAAGAAACTAAACTCAGCTCCCAGATAAGAAGTGCCCCAAAGGGAAAACACACAGCGGTGCTGGCTAGAACTTGCCGCACTCAAAAGATAGTTCCATGCACCACGAGAGGAAGGAATGGAGGGGAAAGGGGCGGGGCTGCCTGCTGTCAATCATCCCCCCTACCTTGGGCAGCCCGTTGTCTTTCTCACTTTCAGGCACCTCTACACACAACATTCCTATGCATCCCCACAGATTCACACACAGGCCCATGGATACCTATACATAGATGTAAGCAGCTGTGCATCATACACTTCTACAAACCACTGTTAACTGTTACACATATATAGATTAAGGTAGACTCCTAGGTGGACAAATGGGCCCCAAAGTGCCCTCACAGGCTTGCCCAAATGCATACAACGCTCATTCTAATTGATTGTATACTATGCTCCGGTGGTGGTGGTGGTGGTGGTAGTGGTGGTTTCTGGAGTTGTAAATCCATCCTAAACTGAGTAGAACCTAAGAATGAGTGGGCCCCTATGAAATAGGTCCAAAACCTTGAAAGACTCTGAAGTAGTAAATTCTAGAGTCTGAGATAACAGAAATGCTCTGAAGAATTCTTCACTAACTCCCTGACTTTCCAAGGAGTCTTTCTGGGCCTGTCGGTATTTGTAAAAATCTACATCTCAAAATCACCCAAGTAATGGTCAAGTCTACTTTATTTGGAAGACATCTATTCAACTCCATTAACTCCATATAAGTATTTCCAGTTATGTATTTGTGTTACTTTTAAGGAAAACTTCATGAAAGTTATTTAATTCTCTTTCTTAAATCCCTCTGAAACACAAATGCAATGAGAGTAAACAACTTTTATGTTAGTTCAATATGAGGTAAATATTAATTATGACATTCAGTGTAGCTAAAAAAAGATATGACTATTACAATAACATTCAACAATATAATAATTAGTAATATCTAGTGATTTGGGAAAATCTCATATATATATGATATAGATATATATCCCTCATAAAGTCTTCACACACATATACATATGTTCATTTTCTTAATTATTTGGTTATAAGCATATATTTAATTATATAACTATATTTATAATATTTTTCACATATTCTGTTGTACGTAGAAACTCTGTCCTGTCAGCAGATGAAAGGCAAAGAACACCAGCAGCCCAAGGAGCAGCGACCAAAATTTCTTTCTAATCATTGACAATAAAAAGTCCGGTACCCTGAAATCCATCCGCTACAAAAATAGTCCCAGCTCAGGTCTATTTGTAATTGGCTTTGGTGCTTACACCAACAAGAGTGGGGACTAGGCAGGGAAGAATAGTATCAACGGGAAGTGCGAGTGAACGAATAGAAAAGCTTCCAGGTTGGAAGCTCAGTCAACTGGTCTGGAAGTTTCCCTCCCCCAAATAACTGAGCGTCACTCCCTCGCAGGTTGCTTGTGCAGTCTAAAGCTGTGGCGGAGTGATCCTCAAATTCCCCGGTGCTATTAGAGTGGAGGCGGTGCGGGGGAAGAGAGGGAAGAAAGTAGATCTGAGGGACTTGCGTGAGAGAAAAAAAGTTTGCAAGTCTGGACAGAAGGGAAAAGTGCTCCTGAGAGACCGGCTTTGGGGTAGGGACGGGGGAGGGAAGAATAGCTGCTTCTTTCCCCCCAAACTCTACTCTTGAAAAGGTTCTTTCTCCTCACCGCAGCTGACCGGCACAATTGGGACACCCTCACTGTCCCTCTTTGGCTCTAGCTCTCGCCCAATAAACTCTCAAGATTATGTCAATTGGTCAGAGCCAGCCAGGGATTTCGTGTGGGTGCTGAAGGTGCTGCGGGAGCTGGAGAAGAATGAAACTGCGTGGAGTCAGCCTGGCTGCCGGCTTGTTCTTACTGGCCCTGAGTCTTTGGGGGCAGCCTGCAGAGGCTGCGGTAAGTCCTTCCCTCTAACCCCCACCCCCACCCCATCACCTCACTCTCACTCTGAAATCACTTTTTGTCCCTTTCCCTTCCCTTCTCCTTGGCTTTGGCTCGGGAATTCAAATTTGCCTTCACTTGTTTAGGAAGCAACATTTACAACCCTCGCTCCTAGCTCAAACCTTCTGAAGTCCAAGTGGGCGGTTTAAGTGTTTAAAAATAGGGCTACTTGCTTTCCTGCAGCTAGCTGCTCTGGGGGCAAGAGCAGAGCCTGGGGTAGGGGGTGCATGCTAATAGATCACTAGGATCTGGTGGGAATTTAAAACTTTTTCTCCCCACCCTCCGCCTTTGGGTGTTTCCCTGCCTGCCGGCTAACTTTTTCACTGGTTGTACCCAACCCACGCACTCTTTAAACTTTGTCTATAGTTTAAGATTTTGGCTTGACTAAAATCGAGTTTTAATTAGTGTTAAGGGCGCCCATGAAGTTCTTCACTTTTGCCCTTTCCTGAAAACTTGAACCTACCCTCAACTCTGGTCAGTAAAACCTCTGTTCCCTATTTGCCATCCTTGTTGCAAATGCTCAGGTAACACACCAAGAAGAATGAGGTAAAGACGAATAGCCTCAAACTTCAAATTTTCTGTATCTTTTTTAAGTTCTGGGTTTTTGTTTGTTCTTTGCTTTTTTTTTTTAACCTGAACAAATTGAGAAATCGCCCATCACTTATTCAAAGGAAAAGAGTTCTCTTTTTCAATGGAGAATGAGTATTCTGGTTTAAAGGAGAGTGGAGAAGGATGCATATGTGAAATGACAGAGCAAAAAGTTCCACTCAGTTTTAGCGATGTAAAATTAAAACCCCAGTATGTCTCCTAGGAGGGTATCTGGGGATGAGAGGCAGATGTAAAGGAATGAATGGCTTTGTCAGAAAAAAATGTTCTCCAGCCTAAAGTCCATCATCCTTATTTTCACTTAACCTCTAAAGAATTAAGTATGTGACATTATTTAAAAGTTATATTTGAATGATCTTAATGGGTGGTTTTAAAAACACTTTAATATGAGATCATGTCTTAGGCCTTCACATGGTTGAATGACTGTCAATTCTTTATATGTAATTGCTATGTTATAGCTTATCTGGGTCCACTTTTAAGTTAGCTGTCTAGCTTCTCTATACACTCAGCATGCCACAGATTACATTGCTCTCCTCATATCCTCCAGAAAGTGTGTACTCAAGGTATGAAAACTAACTTTCATATTACTCTAAGCACAACATAATTATGATAGCAAATCTGCTGAAAAACCATGTATATCACATTTTTAAATTACACTTGCCATAATTTTTCCTCCATCTACGTAGATAGTTAAGTGATCTCTTTATCTCTGAAGTCATGCCAAGTTGGGATGTAACAAATACGTGGAAAATTTTTTTAGGGGGAGTGTATTAGGTGGAATAAACTCATGCCTAAAGGTTAACAGTAAGCGAAAAAGGCAGCTTTAGGTTGGAAAAGTCATTGCTAGTGATGGAAATAATGTATTTTTATGTAAAGATAATTATACCTGGACTGACTCACTGTCAGTAGGATATGCTACTACTGTATAAATGTTAGCAAGTGTTTTGTGTATGTGTGTGTGTGCGCACAGTAAAGTAGATAGATTTCTCTAATTTAAATATACCTATCTCCCTTGTGACCATAGGCAACAATTCATACAGGACAGTAGTGTGATTTGTAGCCATGGAACAGTTTTTCTTCCTCTATGAAGTGTACTGCTCCATAGGAAGATTTTTGTCAGTACAGTACATTATCATAACTTACATGTTGATTGTTTACTATGTGGCAGGCACTGTGATAATATGGTGATATACATGATCATATTTGATTTTCACAACGGACCCATGATGAATATAACATTCATATCCCCACTTTACAGATCAAGAAGCTATCTAGATCATGGAGGTTAAGTAACTTGCCGAAAATCACAAAGGTAGTAGTAGTTATGTGGAGCTAGAAATTTGAATCCAGACAGTGTGACTCCAATTTCTTTACCCTTATTGGTTGTTCTATATTGCCTCTTTTGTATGTGCTCTATAGAGATTTATTTGCTGTTCAGAGTATTTGGATCTCTGCTGCTTTTCTGGGTGGGAGGAGGATGAGACACAGGAAGTTAAATGGAAATGATAAAATGGGGATTACATGTCTTCCTACTGATGTTAGGAGAAGCAGCATGGTATAATGGAAACAGCTTTGGGTTTAGAATAAAAAGATCAGAGTTTGATCTCTATAAGTGCATGTATGTATACAGAGATAATTTAAAAGCAATCTAGAAGCAGTTGTTTGTTGCAGGTTGTATGATTCTATACAATCACATATAAAAATTTAGATTTATAAAACAACTAATTTGTGGCAGATGATTATTTTGAAGAAAGATTCGCCTTATTATTCTTTTAATTAGTCAGTTTCTATAATTATTTTAAATATACTGAACTTTTTAGGCATTTGTCTATTGTGATAAAACAGGGTATGTGTATATGGTGGCACACTTTGTTTAAGATGCCCAATTCATTTTTGTTGTTTTTGCTGATTTACCTACCCAACATATTCAATTCTATTTATTCACTCAAGTTATCTATGTATACAGTTTTGTGCAAATGCATATCTATCTATCTATCTATCTATCTATCTATCTATCTATCTATCTCTGTCCTCTGATTGTGTAAGAGTGTGTACATTTTTCTCTTGTTTTTATTTGGCTTTTGATATTTGTATATGAGTATAGAACACATGAGACTCTTTACCTTGAGTTAACCAGAATTTGGTTAAAGGTTGCGTCTGCCTGGCTTATACACTATCAAGTCACTATTTTTTTCCCTTTGTAATTACAAAGTGAGCACATCTTGTGAGACTATGTGGGGTGATATTGTAAGACAATGTAAATATCCTGTCTGATTACACTTTTACCCACTAATTTTAACATCTAAATTATTACTGTGACATTTGCCAAATGGTGATTTTCAGTTTTCAACATATTCTGCATTTTTAATAGAATTTTAATGTAACAAAGAACTTTACCTTCTCTGCTGTTTATTTAAGTATTTATTTAGTTGTGTGTAGATTTATAGATGTTTGTTTTATTCTATAAATTATAATGAATTATGCTATTTTATATTTATTTTTGCTGAAATTAACCCAGATTTGGCCAGTAGGTGCCCCTAGCAACTGGTTTCTGTGTTCTTCCAATGTGTCTCCATCATTTTTTGACTATTCCCTTAAGTTCCAGGCTCATTCTCTATTTTCCATACCCCAGCTCTGGTATTAGCCATTTCTTCAAGTTCTGATTATTTTGATTGGGAGTGGTGTTTCGAGATCAAGATCTGCATTCTCTTTTTATATAATATATAGATATAGATAAAATATTATTTTTATATATTATATATAGTATTTTAAAATATATATTAATATGAAGGTATTTAATATTATATGTTATATCTTTAATATTATATATTTAAACATGAATATAAACATTAATATGTATATATTAAACATGGACTTGTACTGATACCTCTGATTTTAGTCCAAGACAACAGAATAAACACACATCATTGACATTGTATGATTACACTGCTTTCTGGTATCTCTCCTCAGACATGTGGGCTTTGTAGAGGTCTCGTACAGAGTCTTTAAGTATCTGGCCGCCGGAGTTGAACCTGCAGTCTGACGGGTGGATGTATGACCTTCAGCCAAGTAGTCACCTCTAAGCCTTAATTTCCTCATTCGCAAAATGGGACCAGTGGTTCATATGTCACAGATTGTTTTCAGGATGAAATGAGATAAGTTATGTAAAGCATTTAGAATAGTACTTGGCACAAAGTAAATGTTTTAGATTTCATTATTGCCATTGCAAACTATTTACTGACTCGCCATTTGTGATTGCACCAACTCTCACACTTTTTGCCTGATTTTCAAGTCCTATCATTATATTTCCCTCATCTAATCTTATTTTTCATTACATTTTACAATATACTCCCTCCACTCTACCCTAGGTGAGCTTTCCTATAATCCCTTGAGCACTGCGTACAGATCTTGGCTCTTCATCTTGATTAGAATCCTGTGGATCAAAATCTTTGCCCAATTTCAGCATATTGTTTACATTCATTAAGCAGATATTTGTTCAACAAGTCATAAGTACTTAAGAATTGTATTTATCTTGTTATGTTTCCACCTTCATGGATATGTGCTGTCCACAAAATCATTCTGTATTAGACACCATGGATAAAACTAAAAAAAATAGACAAGGCCCCTGCCTTTATAGAGTTTACATGCTAGTGAAAATAGATAAGTTGTCCTGTGAAAGTTTTTTTACTATTATATATCATTGCTGATTTTACCCATCTTTGGTTTTTTGTTGTTTTTTTTTTTTGAGGGCAGTGTCACTGGCCCTCATATATGGGACCCGAACTGGGGACGCTGGCTTCCCAAACCAGCAGTTAACCACCGCGCCACTCGGCCGGCCCTTTACCCATCTTTGAACATTTGTGATATTTAGCCTCTCCCAATTAGCCTAGTATCTAATTTCGTTTGGACTTATAGGCATTTTGTTTGATGGGATTTTTATCTGTTTTCCCTATTTATTATAGACTCTTTGAAGATGAGAGCTGTATATTTGTGTTTTTTTGTGTTTTTTGCTTTTTTGTTTTTTTGAGGGCAGTGTCACTGGCCCTCATATGTGGGACCTGAACCGGGGCCGCTGGCTTCCCAAGACCAGCGCTTAACCACCGCGCCACTCGGCTGGCCCTGTATATTTGTTTTTTCATTTAACCAATTTACATGTTGATTTTGGTAACAAAAATAATACATGCTCAGTTTTGAAAACTTGAAAAATATAGAAAATTATAAAGAAGAAAATAAAAATCTGTCCACAATTTTGTCAACAGCACAAAAATAATTTCTACTACTGTTTTGATAATTTTCCTTCTTATGTATCTAATCTTTTCTTTAAAAATTAAATAGGTTAACACAAAAAAAAAAGGTTGGGATCATTCTATATTCAGCTTTATATCATAATGTTTTTTCACTTATGAATCCTTTTCCCATGTTAAAATGATCAGTTTTAAAATATTCTTAAATGACTGCATATAATTTATGTTTATACACAGCACAATTAATTTATCTGTTCAGTTTTGTAGAATAATATATTTTTAAATTTCAAAGTTTTTAAGCCATTGTAAGAAATATTGCCATGAACAGTTTTTATTCCATATTTTGTATTATTTTATCAGTACTGCCTTTTTCATGGGGAATTAGTACTTTTACTGATTAGGCCATCAGTATTTTTCAAATTTTTGTTATGTGCAGTAGACCCTAAGATTTAGAAAGGCTATATATCTGCAGATAAACTAGGATACCTAACTTTTTCTAGTGGTTACTATGTTATATTCTGTTAAGTAGATAATGCCATTCCCATTTTTATGTACAAGGAATTTGAGGCCCAGCAGTTAGTTAAATATCTTGCCCAAGTTTAATAAATGATTTATCTGGAACCTGCTCATGCGCTTTTCTTTACTCTCCATTTCATACATGATAGATACTACAGAAAAATAAAGTCATGTTGAAAAGTTGAATAATTCCCTCTGCCCTTTCCATTAGCCCTTTCTGTGACTGATCATTTCTAAAGATAGGCTCACAACCAGACCATCCTTTATATACTGTACTATAATTGCTCAGGCCATTCATCCTTAAGGGCTTAAATTTTAATTTTGTGAACCCCGACATTTCTCCCCTGGACAGAAGATGCAGCCTGCCCTCCATTAATAAGTCCCCCACTTGCCTCTTCCTAGTTATAGCAAGGGTATTACATACTCCAAACCCACCAACCTTCCTCCTCCCTGAGGGGAGTTTTATAATGCATCTGAAATGGGAGCCCCTTATGCCCTCCTTCCCCAATCTCTTCCCCATCTCTATGTGTGTTTCCCTAGTGCTGTCCCTTGCTTTCATCTATTTCTCCTTTAGCGACACTCCAGAACTTTCTACCCATTAGTTGCTCATATATTTTCCCTACTTTGGGGATGGGGGGTGGGGAATAGCTCACATCTCCTTTGTTAAGAAACAAACTTTTAAGTACATATGGAATGAGGGGTTTCCATCCATTGTGTGCCAATCCCACTTTACCTTCTCCTCTAGTTTCCTCTCTAGCTAAGTGACATTATTATCTTTATGCCAGCCTTGGAACTTGTGCAATTCAAATGTATTCCTCTGCAAAATCACAAACTTATGCATTATAGCTCTTCCAAGTGGCATTTGAATAGCTGAGCTTTAAGCTTCTGAATGATCTGTTCTTGCCAAATTACTTTCCAGAATGGGCTTACCAATTATTCTCCCATCAGTAGTGTGTAAGAGTACCTATGAGACAGTCTTAATAATTTTTTCTATTTAGTGCAGTGAATATGGAATTGATACTCAATTGATTGCCAGTTGGTTGGCTGATTTGGTCCTATCCACTAATGATTTTCTTTTTAAAAATGTAATCATTCCATCATCTCATTCCCTTCTGACAATAGCAACCATGGGACAGAAGTAATTTTTGAAAATATACTCTCTATAATTAACATTATAAGTGAACCGCCCAGCCTTTTTACTAAATCTTCATTACAAAGATTTGTTTTTAATAGCAGTAATTCTTGGGGTTTTTTGGAGAGGCATCTTTCGTGCGATCTCTGATACATAGGCTCTTTTCATTTTAAGAAACCAGACTCTCATTTTATGCATCAGTGCTTCAGTTTATTTACCTTCATAATCTGTGCAGGTCCAATTGCCCTTTGTTCATTTAGCAGCTTCTGCTGGCCTTTAACCAAAAGTATAATCTGTGATGGTACCTGCTTCCCTATTGAAATGGGAACCTCAAACCCATTGCTTTTTGCTAACCAAAGACAACCCAAGGGACACGTTATAAAAGAAACAGGCTTTTGCTAAATTCAATTTTTAACTTATTTTTATTTTATAAGTCTGATAGAAACATGAGATTTACTTATTAACTTGTAGAGAGACTTAAGCAACACTTAAGAGCAAGTGCGAGTCAGGTTAATGGAATTGTTTTTATGACAGTGAGTAGTAAAATAGGACTGTAAGAAATTTTGTTGGTATTTGTTTCATCTTATAATTCAGTCAAATAACACTATATGATACAAGAACTGGATGATTTGCTTCCAAAATTTCTATAGTATTAATGGAATACTGAAAGAGATGGAAGTTTGGGAGGGAGGAATTGCGTTAAGAGTGGGACACTAGTGAAAAATTCTTTAATTGATTCTGTATTTTGAGCTCAAGGAGGAGAGAGGTCTTTCTCTTTCCATAATCTCATAATGTAACTGATGTAGCAAAACATTTCTGTATGTGGAAGATAGGCATAATAGTGCATGCTTATATCGGATAAGTTGTTTTCTGTTGCAAGCACTATAAAAAAACGAATTCAACTATCTTAACAATAAAGAAAAATTTTAGCTCACATACCAAGAAGTTTGGAGGTAGAGTAGTATCTTGGAGGCCGATTAATTCAGCCAGATTCAGCCACAGCAGGTTCTTTTCACTCTCTGCTCTATTGTACTCTGCCTGTTACCTTACTCTCAGATTTGTGCCCCTCATACTTGCTGCAGTTCCAGAGATCACATACAGACACCATAATGTCCAGTAGAATACTAGTATGAACTATTTATGTGTGTCTTTTTTTATCAGCAATGAAAACTTTCTCAGAAGACCCACACCTCCACCTGAAAACACCCCTTATATCTCATTGGTTAGAATTGTGTTATATGTATGTGCTGACGGCAGTACATTGGCAAGTGGAATTGGACCACAAAGGTAGAGATAGACCAGTGACTTAACCAAAGTACCTCCCTCCCCTCCAACAAAGCACATTGCTGCTTGGAAAAGTTGGAGGGAGGGGAAATCTGAATAAAATCAAGATTCTTTTAAGAAGGAAGAAATAGTTCTTGCTTCATGACATCATGCTCAGTGTAAGATGTTAATATATTTGTTAAATGTAAACTGTATTACTTAATAGGAAGAGGGATGTTTTATAGAGTTGTACAAATGAAAGATGTTGACAATTTACATAATTATAGACCTTTTGGAGCTGGGGGGACATTAGTGGTCCTTTAGGTCAGCGGTTCTCCAAGTGTAGTTTAGTGTGTGGACCCCTAGGATTCCTGAGGTTCTGTCAGGAGGAACATGAGGACTGTTTTAACGAAAATATGAAAACTGTTTTGCCCTTTCCACTGTGGTGGTGGGTAAACCTGCTAGTGCAGTCTACCCAATTGTCCTAGGAAGGCGTACCTCGTTTTATTGCACTTTGTTTTTATCACGCTTCACAGATGTTGCATTTTTAACAAACGAAAAGCAAGACCTTTCACCAGAAAAAGATTACGACTTGCTCTATTGCAGTGGTCTGGAACCAAACCCGCAATATCTCTGAGGTATGCCTGTGGTTGTACTTTCCGGGGATAAAGAGCCATTTTTACTTAAGAATGTTCTCAAAGTAGCATTAATTTTATTAAATTTTGACCCTTGTGTGCACATCTTTTTAACATTCTAAATGACAAAATGGAAAGTATACACAAAACATTTCTGTATGCCAAAGTAATATTGTTGTTTCCAGGAAAAGCACTTGTGCAATTGTTTGAGTTGTGGGCTGAACTAGTTGATTTTTACATGGAACACATTCTTACTTTAAAGAACAATTGAGATGAACTATGGTTATTCAAACTTGAGTATGTAGCAGGCATTCTTTTGAGAAAGAACAAAGTGAGTCTGTCACTTAAAGGAAAAATACTGGCATTGAAAAAATTTGCCAGTGCAAACATTTGGGCTTTTCAAGTAAGAATGAGACGTTTAAAAAACTTGAATCTGCCACTGTGAGCTTGATAGCTTCCCAAATATTAGCCTTTTCTAATGAGATTGGTAGTTATATTAATGTGT
The DNA here is from genome assembly GCA_033961575.1 of Aselliscus stoliczkanus. Taxonomy (NCBI): domain Eukaryota; kingdom Metazoa; phylum Chordata; class Mammalia; order Chiroptera; family Hipposideridae; genus Aselliscus; species Aselliscus stoliczkanus. The sequence goes on along the minus strand of CM066737.1, from coordinate 52,072,859 downwards.
ATGATTTTTGGTATTGTATAATAAAATGTGTTAACATTTGGAAGTTCTGCAAATCTCAGTGAACTAGGATTTTCCAAATGACTAATGCATGACATTATGAAATCATGCATGGGTAAAAGATAAATTCAAAGGCAAGATAGATCAGTGAGTTTTAATGTAATCAGGTTCAAAAAGTTAATTGATAGATAAGGTTTCAGTTCTCTGTTGCAACTAAATTTAAAGAGTCTACCACTTGTAGAACTTCGGTATGATATCAAAGATTATCTTGAAAGGCTATTAACGTACTCAGTTTTCCAGATACATAATTGCATGAAGCTGGATCTTCTTCCTGTATTTCAACCAAAAGAATATACTGTAACAGACTGAATACAGAAGGGGATATGAAGATCTAGCTAGCTGTGTTCTATCAAGACGGACAGACATTAAAGAAATTTAGCAAAAAATGTAAAACAATCCGTCTTCTCACTGTTTTTGTTTGTTTTAGAAAATATAATTAGTTTTCATGAGAACATATGATATATGTTAACATGTAATGAGTTCATTATTGTGACTTTTAAATGAATAAATATTTTAAATATTGCTCAGTTTTATTTTAGATGGTACATATTGATAGATATAACCCACATAAACCAAAGTTCCTGGCAACCTCAATGACTTTTAAGGGAGTGAAAACGTCTTGAGGCCAAAAAGTTTGAAAAACACTACAGAGACCAATTCCATCATTTTACAGGACAATTACATGATTGGTGAAAGATGCAGTTATTTAGTTGCAGAGGCAGAGATGGGATCTTATTCCAGTCCTCTCACCAGTGTACTACATGAGGTTAGGTATTGTTGAGCTGATAATATGATTTTGTAATTTTATTCAACTGGGTAGATGCTATGAAGTTATGAAAATACCCAATAGAAAATGTAGATAGTAGGTTATACTCATGTCTTTCCTACCATCTTTAGTCCAATTGCCAAGTCAGAAAAATTCTCGCTATACAAACCACAGCAGAGGAGACACTGATGAAGAAAAAGACAATGAGCTAAAATTATAGTTATTTTTAGATAGTAAATTGGAAAATCCATGAAACCACAGTTCTTGTCCCACATATCTTTTTACCACAGTGTATAGAATGGTTCCATATATACGAGGCCAGACAATTAAGTTCACGAACTTAACTTGTTGCACCGATATTGCTAACTGTTTTTTATATCAGAGGGATTATTCATTATGAATTTGTACCAACTGGACAAATATTAAACCAGGTTTATTATTTGGAGGTGCTGAAAAGGCTGCATGAAAGAGTTAGACGACCTGAACTTTTCGCCAACAATCCATGGCTCTTGCATCACAACAATTCACCAGCTCACATGGCACTGTCTGTGAGGGAGTTTTTAGCCAGTAAACAAATAACTGTATTGGAACACCCTCCCTACTCACCTGATCTGGCCCCAGTGACTTTTTTCTGTAACCCAAGATAAAGGAAATATTGAAAGGAAGACATTTTGATGACATTCAGGACATCAAGGGTAATACAATGACAGCTCTGATGGCCATTCCAGGAAAAGAGTTCCAAAATTGCTTTGAAGGGTGGACTAGGTGCTCGCATTGGTGCATAGCTTAAGGGTAGTACTTTGAAGATGACTATAGTGATATTCACCAATGGGGTATGTAGAACTTTTTCTAGGATGAGTTCGTGAACTTAATTGTCAGAACTCATATGGTTGATTCTCAGTAGTTGGGTGTTGAATACATTTTGAATTTAGGGGAAGGGTAGATATATTTGAATAGCACAAAAAGGCAAGACCTCAAATCAGTAATTTACAGGAACTCTTGATATCAATAATTTTCTATTAAGTAATTTAGGAATGGGAATTCCCCATTACTAAATGCGCTCAAATAGAGGGTGGATGCCACTTTGGCAACAATACCAATGACATCCCTTTCAACTGGTAAAATTCTATTGTTTTGGTTGTTAGAAGGAAATTTTTTTTCTCATTGAGCTCAAATCTGCCTCTCTATACTTTGAATTATACTTGACATAAAATAAAATGCACATATTTAAGTGTACAATTTGAGGAGTTGTAGCTATGTACCAGTGAAACCATCAGCACATTAAAAATAATGAACATATAAATCATCCCAAAAGATTTTCATGCCTCTTGGTATTACCTATCACCCTTCCTACTGCCATCTTCCATCCCCAAGTAGCCACCCATCTGCTTTTTGTACATTAGTTTTATTTCTAGAGTTTTAAGTGGAGACATATGGTATGTACACTTCCTTTGCTCTGGCATCTTTCTCTCAGCATTTGGGATTCATCCACATTGTGGTGTGTAATCAGAGTTCATTATCTTCTTGCTGAGTAGCATCCCATTGTAAAGGTATAGCACACTTTGGATTTTGTTCACCTGTTGATAGATATTGGGGTTGTTGGCAGTTTGTGGCCAGTACAGGTAAATCCGCTATGAACTTTTATTTTTGCATTTGAACAATTATTTTAATGAAGTGTGATTTACATAAAGTGATATGCACTAATCTTAGGTGAACAGCTGAATTATTTTTGAACATTTTTGTACAGTTTTATACCAGGTCAAGATATAGAACATTTCCATTATCCCAAGCTCCGCCATGGCCCTTCCCTTTCAGTGTAGTTCGTGTCTTCTCTAAGAAATCTTAACACTCCTAAGGTTGCAAAGATATTGTCATGTGTTTTCTTCTAGAATCCCTATAGTTTCAGATTTTATCTTTAGGCCCATTTGCTTTTCTTTATAGATAATCAGTTGTTCCCCTAAATGGGAAAAAAGTCCCCTTTTTCATTGATTTCCTTTGATGACTTTATTGAAAATCAATTGAATGTATATGTATAAGTCTTGGTCAGAACTCACCAGTCTATTCTCTTGACTTGTTTGTCTGCCGTATCACACTGTCACTCTCTAAATTATTTTTGGCATTATAATGACACTTTAATTCTTGTAGGGTAAGTCTTTTACATTTGTTCTTCTTCCAGATTGTCCTGTCTTTTTATTCCATATAAATTTTAGATACATTTTGTAAATTTCTTTTTTTTTGAGGGCAGTGTCACTGGCTCTCATATGTGGGATCCGAACCGGGGCCGCTGGGTTCCCAAGCCAGCAATTAAGCACTACACCACTCAGCCGGCCCACATTTTGTCAATTTCTACCAAAAACTTTTGAGAGTTTGATAGGAACAGCAACAATTGTAAGGAAAAAATAGGTGCAATTGAAATCTTAAAATTATTGATTTTTCCAATACATGAACACAGGACATCTCTCCATTAATTTGGATATTTTTAAACTACCTTCATCATAGGAGTAATGCATAACATTTGTTCAGTTTCTTTTTATGCAGATGCTTATTTCTGCAGTAAATAGTATCATTTTTAAATTTTTATTTTCAGTTGCTTGTTGCTAAGATATGGACATATAATTCATTTTCTTGGAAGATTTTATTGGGGAATTGGGGGAGGGGAACAGACAAGTTGCTGTCCTTTTGTTCTTCAGTCTAGTTGTGGAGGACGTTGCTTCATTGGCCCATGTTGGTATCATCATTGCACTCTTCCCTGGTGAGGCAGTCATTCGCCGGTCATTGAACAGCCGCTCGTGGCAGCCCACTGCAGCAGGGGCTGCAGCCTACACCGTCGCTGGGACTCACAGCAGCCCAGCTCCAGGTTGAGCAGTTTTCAGCATCTTAGCTGTAGAGGGTGCAGCGTCACTGGCCCTCACATGAGATTTGAACCAGGGCCCTGCTGCTTAGAGCTGGCATCCCAAACCAACTGTTAACCAACACGCCGCTTGGCTGGCCCTGAAATTCATTTTTATATTGACATTTTTATCCTAAGATATTAATAATTTTTTATTTAAAATATGACGTATATAATGTAAAAATCACCCATTTTACACATGGTTCTGTGAGTTTTAGAGATGCGTACAATAGTGTAGTCTTATAATCAAGATACAGAATAGTATTGCTGAATTTATTCATTAGTTTTAGCTGTTACTTTGTATTTTCCATGTACATAATCATATCATCTGTAAATAAAGAGAGTCATACTTCCTATACTTCTTACTTCCCAATCTGTATGCCTTATTGCACTGGCGAGTGCCTCCAGTACAAGGTTTATTTATTTATTTATTTATTTATTTATTTATTTATTTATTTATTTATTTTTGAGGGCAGTGTCACTGGCCCTCATATGTGGGACCCAAACCGGGGCCGCTGGCTTCCATTCCCATGCCAGCGCTTAACCACCGCACCACTCAGCCGGCTCCTCCAGTACAACGTTTATAGAAGTGGTAAGAGAAGACATCCATTTTTTGTGCTGTCTTTTAGGGAAAATATTCAATATTTTGCTCTTGTGTTAGCTTTAATTTTTCCATAGTTACAGATGGAAGAGGTCTTTTTTCATTCCTATGAGCAGAGATTTTTCAAAATGTTAAAATTTAATCAAGAAATAATTTGCACCTATTTAAACAATCATTATCAGGAGCTCAGCTGAGCTGCTAAGTGTCTGAGTTGCAAATTAAAAAAAATCAAAATGAAAGTAAGAGTCAAGTCTTTAATTTCTTACTGTAATTGTATAAGCAAGAGGCTAACTCAGGATAAAAGTCAGCTCCCCCACCCTCCCATTTACACTTTTCTTCATGCAGTGGCCCCAGATCCATGGATTAGTACCCACTTGGGGGTCAGGTTGTCTCACCAAAGGTGCTTCAAATAAAAAGCTCCTCCAGTTTGAGGGACCTAGGGGAGGAAGGCGGAAAAGGCTAGGAATGGAAAAGTACTGTGCACTGAGTCAGAGTGGAGAAAAGTGTCTTCAAAGTTTTCCCCCACTTCCTCTGTTATTAACGTTGTGAACAAGTCTTTGTATGGACATGTGATTTCATTTGTCTTGGGTAGATATCAAGAAATGAAATTGCTGGGTTGTATCACAGTCTATTTTTAACTTTACAAGCTACTGCTAAATTGTTTTTCAAAGTGTTTGTCACAGTGTACATTCCACCAAGGTATATGAGTTCTAGTTGTTCTGCACCCTTCCCTGCATTTGCAATAATTACTTTTATTAATTTTTACAATTTTTTTTTTGAGGGCAGTGTCACTGGCCCTCATATGTGGGACCGAACCGGGGCCGCTGGCTTCCAAGGCCAGCACTTAACCACCGCGCCACTCGGCCGGCCCAATTTTAACAATTTTGATGTCAAAATATTGATATCTTCTTATAGTTTTCTCATAGTTATCTCATAATTATATCCAGAAATTTACCATCTTTGGTGTACTGCTCTGTGAGTTTTGATAAAAGGATACAATCTTGTGACCACTGCCGCAATCAAGATTCAAAACAGTTCCATCACTTCAAAATATTTCCTTATGCTGTCTTTTGTAATTACCCCTCCACCTACCCACAGTTCCTGAAAATCATTCATTCATTTATTTTCTATTCCTATAATTTTACCTTTTTCATAATGTCATATAGATCAAAACATCCATGTAACATTTTGAGTTTAGCTTTTTACTCTTAATGTAATACATTTGAGATTCATCCATGTAGTGTGCATCAGTATGCCATTTTTTTCTTTTTTTTTTTTGAGAGCAGTGTCACTGGCCCTCATATGTGGGACCCGAACCGGGGCTGCTGGCTTCCCAATCCAGCACCCAACCAACGCGCCACTCGGCCGGCCGCCATTTCTTTTTTTTAAATTTTAATTGAAGATTTTTTGGGTGACAATGGTTAGTAAAGTTACATAGGTTTCAAGTGTACAATTCTTTTTTTTTTTTAAGAGGGCAGTGTCAATGGCCCTCATATGTGGGACCTGAACCCACACCACTTGGCCAGCCCAGAAAGTGTACAATTCTTTAATACATCATCTATGTCACATTGTATGCTCACCACGCAGTCAGTTCTCTTTCCATCGCCATATATTTGACCCCTGTTACTCTCATCTACCACCCCCGCCCTCCTTACCCTCTGGTAACCACTAAACTATTATTGTCTATGTCTATGAGTTTTTGTTTCTTTGTTTGCTTGTCTTGTTCCTTTGTTGCTTTCAGTTTTATATCCCACAAATCAGTGAAATCATATGGTTCTCTACTTTTTTGTGTGTGACTTATTTCGGTTAGCATAATAATCTCAAGATCCATCTGCGTTGTATCAAATGACATTTCATCTTTTCTTATGGCAGAGTAATATATTCCATTGTGTATATATACCACATGTTCTTCATACAATCACTAATCAAAGGACCCTTTGGTTGTTTCCATATCTTGGCCCCATAAATAAAGCTGCAATGAATGTCAGAGCACATATATCTTTATGGATAAATGTTTTCAGATTTTTTGGGTGGATACCCAGGAGAGAGGATTCCTGGGTCATATGATAATTCTATTAACTAAAAAGCTTCTGCACAACAAAAGAAACCATCGACAAAATAAAGAGACAACCAACCAAATGGGAGGAGATATTTGCTAACAACGCCTCTGATAAGGGGCTAATATCCAAAATATATAAGGAACTCATACAACTCAACAACAAACAAACAACAAACAATCCAATTAAAAAATGGGCAGAGGATCTGAATTGACATTTCTCCAAAGAGGACATATAAATGGCCAATAGACATATGAAAAAGTGCTCAACATGACTAATCATCAGAGAAATGCAAATAAAAACCACAAAGAGATATCACCTCACACCAGTTAGAATGGCTATCATCAACAAGAAAAATAACAAGTGTTGGAGAGGTTCTGGGGAAAAAAGGAACTCTCATACACTGTTGGTGGGAATGCAGATTGGTGCAGCCATTATGGAAGGCAGCGTGGAGGTTCCTCGAAAAATTAAGAATAAAATGTCCACTTCTTTTTTATTGGTTTTCTTACAGTTGAGTGGAAATAGGTCGTTATGAATTATGAACATAGCACCTTTGTCTGATACATACATGTTATGTGGCTATGTTCTCCCATTTGGTGGTTTGCTTTTTCATTTTATTTTCTTTTTTTTTTAAATTCAAGCCTGTTGGAGTGACAATTGGTAGTAAAGTTACATAGGTTTCAAGTGTACAATTCTGTAATACATCATCCATATATCACATTGTGTGTTCACCCCCCAGAGTCAGTTCTTCCATCTCCATATATTTGATCCCCTTTACTCTCATCTACCACCCCTTTCTCCCTTACCCTCTGGTACTCACTAAACTATTGATTGTGTCTATGAGTTTCATTCTTTATTTGTTTTTCTTGTTCTTTTGTTATTTTCAGTTTTATGTACCACATATCGGTAAAATCATATGGTTGTCTACATTTTCTGTCTGACTTATTTCGCTTAGCATTATAATCTCAAGATCCATCCATGTCGTTGCAAATGGCACTATTTCATCTTTCCTTCCTAGCACAGCAATCAGGAAGAGAAAGGATTAAAAACATCCAATAGAGGGGCCGGCTGAGTGGCGCTGTGGTTAAGTGCTGGCTTCGGAAGCCAGCAGCCCTGGTTCGGTCCCACATATGAGGGCCAGTGACACTGCCCTCAAAAAAAAAATGAAGACATCCAATAGAGAATGAAGAAGTTAAATTGTCACTTTTTGCAGATGACATGATGCTATATATAGAAAGCCCTAAATCTCCACCACAAAGCTATTAGAAACAAGTACAAATGAGTACAGTAAAGCTGACTGCTACAAAATCAATGTACAAAACTCCATTGCATTCCTATATACTAACAATGAAACCTCAGAAAAAGAAATAAAAGATAACATTATTGTATTCCCTGAACTGTCTTTCATATCCCTGTGACAATACTGTAGTTGCCTATTTATGCTGTCTAATTAATCCCTTCCCCTTCTCCCTCATCCCCACCCCCCTCTCAACTAGCAACCCTGTTTTTCCTCTGTATCTATGAGACTGTTTCTGTTTCTTTTGCTCATTCATTCAGTTATTCAAAATCCACATATAAGTGAGATCATATGGTATTTGTCTTTCTCCGACTAACTTATTTCACTTAACCTAATAGTCTAGGTCCATCCATATCGTTGCAAATAGTACAATTTCATTCTTCTTTATAGCGGAGTAATACTCCATTGTATAAATGTACCACAGTTTCTTAATCCAGTCATCTACCGAAGGGCATTTCGGTTGTTTCCAAGTCTTGGCTATTGTAAATAGTGCTGCAATAAACATAGGCGTGCATATATTTTTTCTAATTAGCATCTTGGATTCTAATGTGTAGATTCGCAAGGGTGGAATTGCTGGGTCATATGGTACATCCATTTCCAATTTTTTGAGATACCTCCATACTGATTTCCATAATGGCAGCACCAATGTTCAGTCCCACCAACAGTGCACCAGGGTTCCCTTTTCTCCACAACCTCACCAGCACTTGTTGTTTGTTGATTTATTGATGATAGCCATTCTGACAGGACTGAGGTGGTATCTCATTGTGATTTTTATTTCTATTTCTCTGATGATTAGTGAGGTTGAACATTTTATCATATGCCTGTTGGCCATCTGCATGTCCTCTTTAGAGAAATGCCTCTTCATATCCTCTTCCCATTTTTTAATTGGGTTGTGTAATTTTTTTTGGTGTTGCGTTGAATGAGTATTTTATAAATTTTGGATATTAATCCCTTATCAGATATATCATTGGCAAATATCTTCTCCCATTCAGTAGGCTTCCTTTTTGTTTTATTGATGACTTCCTTTCCTGTGAAAAAAACTTTTAAGTTTGATGAAATCCCATATGTTCATTTTTTCTTTTATTTCCATGGCCCGAGGGGATATATCAGTAAAAATATTACTCAGGGTAATGTCTACAAATTTACTCCCTACCTTTTCTTCTAAGAGTTTTATGGTTTCAGGTTTTACATTTAAGTCTTTAATCCATTTTGAGTTTGTTCTCATATATGGTGTAAGTAGGTAGTCTATTTTCTTTTTTTTGTATGTGTCAGTCCAGTTCTCCCAGCGCCATTTACTAAATAGACTATCTTTACTACAGTGTAACTTTTTGCTTCCATTGTCATAGATAAAATGACCGTATATGGATGGGTTTATTCCTGGGCTCTCTATTCTGTTCCATTGGTCTATGTGTCTGTTTTTATGCCAGTACCATACTGTTTTGATTACTGTGGCCGTGTAGTATGTTTTGTTGTCAGGTAGCATGATGCCTCCTTCTTTATTCTTATTTCTCAAGATTGCCATGCCTCGTCGGGGTCTTTGAGGTTCCATATAAATTTTAGAATTGTATGTTCTATTTCTGAGAATAATGTCCTTGGTAGTTTGACTGGAATTGTATTGAATCTATATATTGCCTTAGGTAGTATTGACATTTTAACTATATTAATTTTTCCTATGCATGAACATAGTATGTATTTCCATTTATTTGTATCTTCTTTTATTTCTGTCTTCAGTGTCTCATAATTTTCTGAGTACAGGTTTTTTTGGTTTTTTTTTTTGAGGGCAGTGTCACTGGCCCTCATATGTGGGACCCAAACCGGGGCCGCTGGCTTCCCAAACCAGCGCTTAACCACCACACCACTCGGCCGGCCCCTGAGTACAGGTTTTTTACTTCTTTAGTTAAATTGATTCCTAGATATTTTATTCTTTTTGAAACAATTGTAAAAGGGATTGATTTCCTGATATCTTCTTCTGATAGTTTATTATTTGTGTATATAAATGCATCTGATTTCTGAATATTAATTTTATATCCTGCTACCTTACCAAATTCCTTTATCAGTTCTAGCAGTTTTTTGGTGGAGTCTTTGGGATTCTCTCTATATAGTATCATGTCATCTGCATATAGTGACAATTTTACTTCCTCCTTTCCAATTTGGATGCCTTTTATTTCATTTTTTTGTCTGATTGCTGTGGCTAGAACTTCCAGAGCTGTGTTAAATAGAAGTGTTGAAACTGGGCAGCCTTATCTTGTTCCTGATCTTAAGGGGAAACCTTTTAGCCCTTCCCCACTGAGTATGATGTTTGCTGTGGGCTTATCATATATGGCCTTTATGATGTTGAGATATGATCCCACTATTCCCACTTTGCTAAGAGATTTTATCGTAAATGGCTGCTGGATTTTGTCAAAGCTTTTTCTGCATCTATTGATATGACCATATGATTTTTATTTTTCAATTTGTTAGTGTGATGTATTACATGAATTGATATGTGGATATTGAACCAACAACCTTGCATACCGGGAATGAATACCATTTGATCGTAGTGTATGATCCTTTTTAATGTGATGCTGAATTCGCTTTGCTAGTATTTTGTTGAGAATTTTTGCATCTATGTTCATTAGGTATATCGGCGTGTAGTTTTCCTTTTTTGTAATATCTTTGTCTGACTTTGGAATCAGGGTGATAGTGGCTTCATATAAAGAGTTTGGGATCCTTCCCTCCTTCTGTATTTTTTGGAATAGTTTGAGGAGAATAGGTATTAATTCTTTCTTGAATGTTTTGTGAAATTCACCTGTGAAGCCATCTGGTGCAGGACTTTTGTTTGTTGGAAGCTTGTTGATTACTGATTCAATTTCTTTGGTAGTATTCAGTCTGTTCAGAGTTTCTGTTTCTTTTTGGTTTAGACTTGGTAGATTGTATGCTTCTAGAAATTTATCCATTCCAGATTGTCAAATTTGTTGGCATATAGTTGCTCGTAGCATTTTCTTAAAATTTTCTGTATTTCTGTGGTATCTGTTGTCATTTCTCGTCTTCTTTTCTGATTTTATTAATTTGGATCCTCCCTCTCTTTTTTTTTTTTTTGGTGAGTCTGGCTAAGGGTTTGTCGACTTTGTTTATCTTTTCAAAAAACCAACTCTTGAGCACTTTGCTGGACTCCTCTCCAGTCATCCTTATTCTGAGCCAGATTGACCTAAAGCAGCTTCCAAGATGTCCCAGCAACAGACTCTGCCAGTCACCCTTCCCCCTGCCCTCTGTCAGGAGACCTCCAAGCCTGTGACTCCTCCTGCTGATACCCCCAGGAGGAGTAAGTGAAGGAGCCAACTCCATTGCCTGTCCCATGCCAGAAGGTGCCCTCCAGGATCCGAGGGAGGTCCCGTCATTGCACGGGGAGAAACACACAACTCCTGTGAAGGGGTTGCTGAGCAACACTGTGAGCCACAGCAGTAGGAACAGCATCTGTGACAGCAGCAGCAGCAAGTGTCACAGGAACAGGAAGTGCACCTGGAACATCATCTGGAACAGCAGCGGCAGGAGCAACAGGAACAGGAAGTGCAGCAGCAGCAACAGGAACAGCATGAGGACCAGCAGATGGAGGACGAGAAAGCACAAAGGAGCAGCAGCTAAAGGGGCAGCTGCAAGAAGAGAAGAAGCTCTTGGACCAGCAGCTGGATGGAGACCTGGCAAAGGGAGGTGAGCAGCTGAAGAAGAAGGAGACACAGCTGCTAGAGCCCCTGGCACAGCAGGAGGTGAATCTGGATCTACCTGCATTTGTCCCAGCTCCTGGCCAGGTCCAAGAGACCCACCCAGTGCATCCACTGAAGGGAGAAGTCTTGCCCCCCACAGAACAGCAGCAGCAGAAGGAGGAGGTGCAGTGTCCCCCCAAGCATAAGTAAATGCCTTAGTGTACCAGAGGCCCTCAGGCAATCCCTAAAAGTGAAGAGCGAGCCTGTGGTCTCGCCTACCTCAGGTGCCCAGCCTGGGCGACCCACTTCATCTGTGAACCTGTCTGACCTTGACCTTCTGCCTTCTGCATGTGTTTGTGATAGAGCCAGGTGGGGGGGACAGCAATGGAGGTAGTTACTGCCCAGCCCCTACTCCTGGTGAGCCCAAATCTAACCTCAGGGGGCCAGAGCCTGTGCCTCAAGACAGCTACAGCAGTAACTATGATTTCATCCCCTGTATTATGGCTGAATCTGGGAGGGTACAATGATACAGAATAAATCCTGAATGATACAGAATAAACCCTAAAGCCCTGGTGGGGAAAAAACTTTTGGTTTCATTGATCTTTTGTATAGTTTTTTTGGTGTCTATTTTATTTATTTCTGCTCTCGTCTTTATTATTTCCTTCCTTATACTCCCTTTGGGCTTCTTTTGCTGTTCTTTTTCCACTTCCCTTAGGTGTAAAGATAGTCTTTTGATTTGAGATTTTTCTTCCTTCTTTAGGTAAGCCTGCAATGCTATGAACTTCCCTCTTAGGACTGCTTTCGCTGTATCCCAGAGATTTTGGGTCATGGTGTTTCACTTTTTTCATTTTCGTTTGTCTCGAGGTATCTTTTGATTTCTTCCTTGATCTCATTTTTGACCCAGTCACTATTTAGTAGCATGTTATTCAACCTCTTTATTTTTCTGCTTTCCAGATTTCTTCTTATAATTGAATTCAAAGTTTATAGGGTTGTGGTTAGAGAAGACGCTTGATATGATTTCAGTCTTCTTAAATTTATTGACACTTGTTTTGTGGCCTATCATGTGGTCTATCTTGGAAAATGTCCCATGTGCCCTTGAGAAGAATGTATATTCTGTTGTTTCAGGGTGAAATGCTATAAAAATATCGATTAAATCCAGCTGGCCTAAAGTGTCATTTAAGGCCACTGTGTGCATGTTGATTTTCTGTCTGGAGGATCTGTCCATTGGTGACAACAGGGTGTTGAAGTCCCCTACTATGATAGTGTTACTGTAGATATCTGTCTTTATGTCTGTCAAAATCTGTTTTATATATTTAGGAGCTCCTATGTTGGGTGCATAGATGTTTACTAGGATTATGTCGTCTTGTTGAATTGATCCCTTTATTATTATGTAGTGCCCTTCTTTGTCTTTTATTGTAGTCTTCATTTTAAAGTGTATTTTGTCCAAAATAAGTATTGCTACTCCAGCTTTTTTCTCATTTCCATTTGCATGAAATATCTTATTACATCACTTTACTTTCAGCCTGTGTGTGTCATTTGATCTGAGATGAGTCTCTTGTAGACAGCATACACCTGGGTCCTGTTTTCTTTTTTGTTGTTGCTGTTGTTTTGAGGGCAGTGTCACTGGCCCTCATATGTGGGACCCGAACCGGGGCTGCTGGCTTCCCAAGCCAGTGCTTAACCATCACGCCACTTTGCCGGCTCACCTGGGTCCTGTTTTCTTATCTACTCAGCCACTCTGTGTCTTTTGATTGGCGCATTTAGCCCATTCACATTTAAAGTGATTATTGATAGGTGCATATTTATTGCCATTTTGTTATTTGTATTTCTTGTCTTCCTGGGTTAGCTTGTTTTCTCCTTTCTTCTGATTAAAAAAGCCCTTTGAACATTTCTTGCAATGCTGGCTTGGTGGTAATGAATTCCTTAAGCTTATTCTTTTCTGAGAAGCTCTTTATCTCTCCTTCAATTTTAAGTGATATCCATGCTGGGTAGAGCAATCTTGGTTGTAGTCCTTTATTTTGCGTCACTGAATATCTCCTGCCACTTCCTTCTGGCCTGCAGAGTTTCTGTAGAGAATTCAGCTGTTAGTTTTATAGGAGTTCCTTTGTATGTAACCTGCTGTCTTTCTCTTCACCAAGACTACTTTTCCTGTTTGATTCTAAAAGTTTTTGTGTTGTTTTTTTTACATATAATAGTTTTAGCTTTTGACCCACTTACTTATTTTGTACATGGTGTTTGGTACTGGTTCAGTTTTTTTCTCAGGTGTTTAACTAGTTCCAGTACCATTTATTGAATAGACGATGTCTTCCCCTTTGAATTACCTTGGTACCTTAGTTGAAAATGAACTAACCATATATGTTCAGTCTATTTTTGGACTCTAATCTGTTCTGTAATCTATATGTCTATCCTAAAAATAATCACAAACTGTTTTTTTTTTTACTGTAGTTTTATAATAAGGGTTGAAATCAGGTAGTTCAAATTCTTCCCCAAATTTGTTCTTTTTCCAATTTTTGGTTTTCTTCCTCCTCCTGCTCCTCCTCTTTCTCTTCGTATTTCTCTTTTTCCTCCTCCCACCCTTTATTTTCTCCTTCTCTTAGTTTGCCTTTCTATTTAAATTTTACAATCTGCTTGTCAATTCATACAAATGAAACTCCTGGAATTTTAATGGGATTATGTTTAATTTACAGATCATTTCGGGAAAAAACTTGATGTCTTAATACTCAGTATTCTGATAAATGAACATGGAAAACCTTTCTGTTTCTTAAGGTGTTCTTTATTTTCTTTCAATAATGTTTTACACTTTTCAGTGTGTAGGTCTTATACATAGTTTGTTAAATTTATTGCTAAATATGTGTTTTAATAGTATTATTAATGGTGTTGTATTTTATTTTCTATTTTAAATTGTGTGTTGTTAGTATATAGGAATATTTTTATTTTGTTGATCTTGCTAAATTAATTTGTTATTTCTGGTAGCTCTTTTATGGATTACTTAGAATTATCTACACACATGAGTATTTATTCTCTGATACATTTACTTCTTCCTTTCTAGTCTACACACACTTTCCCCCTCTTATCTTCTGGAGAATGTTTCATATAAGTTTGAGACCACTGTCTTTGCTAACTTTTCCCAATGTCTGGAAACATTTGTTTCACATATTTTGTAGAATTTTTTTTTTCACTGTTTTTTTTTTTTTTTTTGAGGGCAGTGTCACTGGCCCTCATATATAGGACCCGAACCGGGGCCGCTGGCTTCCCAAGCCAGCGCTTAACCACCGCACCACTCAGCTGGCCCCTCCATAGAATTTTTGAGTTGTTTATGGCAAAAGAGCAAGTTCAGTATCAATTGTTCCAACACAGCTTGCTTTCTTTTTTTTTTTTGATATCACTACTGTGAACATTTTTGAACAAAATTATTTACATTTCAGATTATTTCTTTTGAGAAGACTTCTAAAACAAGATATTGTCATCTATATACCTCTCTCCCCTGTTCCCACTCTCCCTCCATTTCTAACTGATTCATCCATTTAACTAAACCCATAGTATAAGAATTACCTCAAGAGCTGTGATCATGTTTTCTACTTTTTCTAATACTTCACACCATCTAGCATAAAGCCTTTCATTTAATTAATTGAAATTAAAGTTTTTACAATCAATTCATTTTCACATATACAGAATGTCCCTTAAATCGTAAGATAGAGATATTTCTGTTCTTGCCTATGAAGTTTAAGAAAAGAGTAGGATCATTATTGTAGGTTTTTATTTCCTATTACCTTATTTTATCTCATTTAACTGTCTTATTTCTCTTTGATATTGTTGTAGGAAACAAAGAATTAAACTATATGTAAGTCTTAGATTTGGTTACTGGTAACAATGTTTTGGAAAAAAATTACAGCTTATTTTGTTTTGATAAGAGGAAGATTCTTTTCCTAACTTTGTATCATTTTGACTTAACTTTATAGGAGAAATGCTTGAACAGTGACCCTGCAGGAAATGGGAATATACATTTTGAGTTAATTTGATTTATTTTAGTTTCAGGAAGCCTTCTAAAATGTGAAGCATTTACAGCAGCCTTCCCCCACTCCCTCTTATCCATGGTTTGTTTTGCATTGTTTCATTTACCCACAGTGAACTGTGGTCTGAAAATACTAAATTTCCCCAACCATAGAAAATTGTCTTCTCCTGAAATACAACCATTGACATTGTCAGGGCTCAATGATTCTGGATGTATCATCAAAATGTCAGTAGTAGCCTAATGCTATGTCACAATGCCTACATCATTCACCTTACTTCATTTCATCATGGAGGCATTTTGTTATCTCACATCATCACAAAACGTGTGAGTACAGTACAATAAGATATTTTGAGAGTGAGAGAGAGACCACATTCACATAACTTATTTTTTTTAATGATTTTATTGGGGAATTAGGGGAGGGGAATAGCGTTGGGGAGTCAGGGAAGGGGAACAGACAAGTTGCTGTCCTTTTGTCCTTCAGTTTAGTTGTGGAGGACATTGCTTCACTGGCCCATGTTGGTATCATCATTGTGCTCTTCCCGGGTGAGGCAGATCGGTCACTGGACATTGGACGGCTGCTCACAGCGGCTCTTGGCAGCTCAGACTGGTTGCTGGCCGCTCACGCTGGCTGCCGGCCACTCACTGTAGCCTATGGCAGCCCACTGCAGCAGGGGCTGCAGCTATGCCATCCCTGGGGACTCGCACAGCCCAGCTCCAGGTGGAGCTGTTGTTCACCATCTTAGCTGTAGAGGGCTGTATCACTGGCCCTCATATATGGGATCCGCACCTGGGTCGTTGGCGTCCCAAGCCAGCTCTTAACCAACGCGCCACTTGGCCGGCCCCCCACATATCGTTTATTACAGTATTATATTGTTTTAATTGTTCCATTGTATTATTAGTTATTGTTGTTAATCTCTTACTGTGCCTAATTTATAAATTAAAATTTATCGTATGTATGTTTGTGTAGGAAAAAGCATAGTGTATATACGGTTCAGTGCTATTGGAGGTTTCAGGCATCTACTGGGGGTCTTGGAACATAACCCCCTTTGGGTAAGCAGGGGTTCTGTCCACTATATTTAATCCTTAGTATGCCTCCTGATTTGTTTTTCTAGATGGCTGTAAATTAGCCAATTTGCCCTAGCTTTAAGATCTTGTTAATTTTCATTGTTTTGTTTCAAAATGAAGGAGCCAGTTCCTTTTATGTTGTGATTTTTAAAACAAGCTGTATCTTTTCTTCAGATGTGGGTATATTGAAAGTTTCCACTGTCTGGCAAATTTTATCTCCCTAGGTTGTATATTTCCCATTCTGCATTCCCTTCACTCCATGAAGATACTAGATACATTTGGAAGAAGAAAAATAATAGCTTTTTCGTTTTAGTTTTTACAGTCAGTTTAGTTCCTGGGTTTTTAATTATTTAAAAAATTTTTACTTCAGAGAGAGTATACTCAATTTATAGTAATTTTGCTAATAGTGAATAAATTCATTCTTAGCTCTTACCTCTTTCAATTCTATTTGCTTGCTTATCTTTTACACCCTATTTAAGCATTTCATTTTTTTTCACAGTTGCAGTAAAGACTTCTTTTTGTTATAGCACAAGTTTATTAGACCTTATCACAGACTTCCTGCCTTCATTCGCATATACTGTGTAATGGAAAAAAAGCCACAGACTGATGTTTTAAAATAACAAATGAGATTAAACTGAGAAAAGTCATCTTTCTTACAGGCTGAAACCAGGTTCATCTTCAAGGGCTTGCATATGTTTCGACTGATATGTTTGAAATTGCAGATTGACAACCCTTATATTAAAAATATGGGTTTATAAACTTATGTGTATCATAGTGGATTTTCACATACATATTCTTATTTTTTTCTCTACTCTGTGATACCCAGATAGGGAAAGGGGAGTATCTTTTCCTTGAGATAGTTAAATCGTTGTAATTTGAAATTGACAATATGCTAGAAAACAAAGAATTCAAATCAGGTCTCTGATTTTCATGAGGTATTGTAAACATTATATTACCCAGGCTTTGTTTTAAAATCAGCTCCTGATTTAACTTGAGAAAAACTGAAAATATTCAGAGGCTTTGGGATCAAGATATTTTAGATTACAATCTTTTTTCTTAGTCCTGCCTACATGTCTACTTTTTCATCTATAGTTTTGCTTCATGGTACTTGAAGATACTGTAAAGACTTGTATTGAGTTTAAACATTAATATAATCGTAAATCATTATAAATCACAATAGAAATGTATATTTATGGAACATTAACTTGGTTCATTTTGAGTAGGATACTCTAGGGCCTAAAGTTTCTTCTCCTTTCCCTACCAATGTCCTCAAAAATGCAATATCAGGGGCGGCCAGTTAGCTCAGTTGGTTAGAGCATGTGTTCTTAACAACAAGGTTGCCAGTTCAATTCCCACATGGGATGGTAGGCTGCACTCCTTCACCCCTCCCCCACAATTGGATTGAAAACAGCTACTGGACTTGGAGCTGAGCTGCGCCCATCACAGCTAGATTGAAGGATGGCAACTTGACTTGGAGCTGATGGGTTCTAGGAAAAACACAGAGTTACACAATAAAATTTTTAAGAAAAGAAAGAAAATATTGGATCATATTACCTATATTGCTGCCCTTGTCCTCTCCCCATCTTACAATTTCCCTGAGGAAGAAAATTGTATCAACTTCAGAGAGTGTTTGAGAGTTGACTCCATAGCCAAGCTGGAAGAGAGGGTGTTGAGGAAAGGAAATATGCTTTTAGAGTTTGTATTGCTGAGAGGATGTAGATTTTCTGATTCTGTGTAGAAGATGGTATAGGTGAATGTAGCTGAGGAATGGCAGGCAACCTACTAAGCATGTTGTACCCATCATCTTTTAGGAATCTGCACATTTCTTAGTCATTGCTTTATCAGATAGTCAAAGTGTATGGGAGGCACATTTAGCTTCTGCACATTGTAGTAGTTTATCAAAGCAAATTATTGGAAAGACCAGGATTTGCAAGTTAGATTAGACTTTAGAACTGAAGATAGAGAGAAAAATATTCAGTTTTATCCTCGACACCAAAGGGTTAGGAATTAGAATGATGAATTGCTTTAGTATTTTTGTATTTTGTAGTAGGCAGGACAGATTCCTCCACTTCTGTGGCAGTACAAAACCCCCACAATAGTTAGTTCTAAAGTGGGGAGGTGATGGGGAATAAAAGGTCCAAATTTCCAGGTATAAAATAAATATGTCATGGGGATATAATGTACAGCACTGGGAATATAGTCAATATTATTGTGATAGCATAACATGGTGATTGATGGTTGCTGGACTTATCATGGTGATCATTTCTTTAGGTATATAAATGTTGAACAACTATGGTGTACACCCAAAACTAATATAATATTGTATTTTAGCTACATTTTTAATAAAAATCTTTTTAAAATCTCAAAAAAAAATTAAAGTTACATGGTAGTATAGTGTAATGGTTTAGTTTTAAATATGGACATTGACATAGGGCTTGGTTTAAGTTATGACCTTTCCACCTACTGATTAGGTTAATATTATTAGCCAAAGTGTCTTAATGCTTAACACATAGTTAGTGTTCAATAAATAATAACTGCAACTTTTCACAGGATCTGTAGTCTATTCCAGTATAGTTCAGTGAAATCTAGTGGCCTTTCCTTAGGGATACCACTTTGTTTTTCTTCTTGATCAGCTTTCTTCGTGTTTGATCTTTACCATGATGTGGAAAGATGACATAGAAACACTTCATTTATTTCTACAGGGATTGGCTAGACATTATGTCAGTTAAATATGCATATACTAATATTTGATATATTAAAAAACATACAATTCCTTAAATAGTGTGCATAAATGAGAGATAAAATATTCAAAAAGAGAGACAGGAAAATGGAGGAGTGGGAGTAGTTGCAGACAAAATAAAAACTAATGTGTGAACAAGAGAGCAGGTTTACCTGCATCCATAGGGAAAAACTGTTAAAACTACTCTGCCTACTTTGGTTTTCTAAAAAGCTTCTTAAGGTTTTTAAATATTAAATTATTTATTGTGTTGAAATTAAATATTTAAATAATTGTGGTATAGATATATATGTTTCTATAGCATATGTTACATATATACAAGTTTGTTGTTTCTAAACTAATTTTGGGGTTCCTTATCCCCCCAAATTTAAATAAATACTTTAAATATTTCAGGAAATATAGCATGCCATTTAGTAAATTTAAGGGAACAAGTGAATAACTTAGCTATTCCAACAATGTTTTGCCTCCGCATTCCTTGGTGCAAACAGGGACCTCAATGAAGCGTCCCTCATGGGAGTTGCCTGTGGAAATCTTACTGAAGAGGCACAGGTACCAAATCAGGTTCTCCTGCCTTCTATTTTTTACAATCAACTTTATTGAAGCATAGCTTGCATACAATAAACTGAATCCATTTTAAGCATACAGTTTAATGAGATTTGACAGTGTATACACTCACAAGATAGTAAATAGTTTTACCACCCCCAAAACTTCACTTGTGTCCCTTCCCAGTAAAATCTTGCCCTGTCCCTGGACCTTGAAAGCCTTTGACCTGCTATCTGTAGCTATGAACATTTGTTTACAAGTCATTTTGTAAATATATATTTCACTTTCCTTGGGTAAATGCAAAATAATAGAGTTATTAATGTATTTATAAGAAATTACCAAAATATTTGTCAAATACTTTACTTTCCTACCAGCAGTTTATAGGATCTTTTTAATTATAGCCACTCTAGTAGATATGAAGTGGTGTCTTTTATTTGTACTTTCCTGATGCTGAGCATATGCTTCTGTAGTTATTGGCCATTCAAGTATCTTATTTTGTGAAGTGTCTTCTCACATCTTTGCCAATATTTTTAAATAAATTTGATGCCTTATTTTCTTAAATTGGAAGAGTTCTTTTTATATACTAAATACTAATTATTTGTTAAATTTGAGCACACATGCACACATACACATGCACACAATGTTTTTCCCAATCTTTGGATTGTATTTTCTTTTCCTTATCATATATTTCAATTAGCAGAGTTATTTTACTTTATTTTTAAATAAACTTTATTAAGTTTATTGGGGTTACATTAGTTAATAAAATTATACAGGTTTCAGGTTTACCATTCTATAATGTATCATCTGTATATTTCATTGTGTGTTCACTACCTTCAAAGTCAAGTCTCCTTCTATCATGATGTATTTGACCCCATTTACCATCCACTACCTCTCTTAATGCCCCTTTCCCTCTAGTCACCTCCATACTGTTGTCTGTGTCTATGAGTTTTTCTTTAATAGTTTGTCTTGTTTTTTTATTTGTTGCTTTTAGTTTTATATCCCACATATGAGTGAAATCATATCTTTGTTTTACTTTTTCACGTGGCTTATTTCACTTAACATGATATTCTCAAGATCCATTCATGTTGTCACAAATGGCAGTATTTCATCTTTTTGTAGGGTTGAGTAGTATTCCATGTTATATATGCACCACATCTTCTTTATATAATTATCTATTGAAGGACACGTCAGTTGTACCCGTGTCTTGGCCGTGGCAAATAATGCTGCAGTGAGCACATAGGGGTATGTATATCTTTATGGATAAATGTTTTCAGATTTTTTGGCTAGATATCCAGAAAAGGGATAGCTGGGTCATATGGTAACTCTACTCTTAATTTGTTAAGGAAACTCCAGACCATTTTCCATAGTGGCTATATCAATTACATTCTCACCAGCAGTGTGAGGGTTCCCTTTTCTCCACAGCCTCTCCAACACTTGTTATCTCTTGCCTTGTTGATGATAGCTATTCTAACAGGTATGAGGTGATATCTCATTGTGGTTTTAATCTGCAATTCACTAATACCTAGTGAAGTTGAGCATCTTTTCATATATCTGTTGGCCATTTGCATGTCTTCTTGAAAGAAGTTTCTGTTTAGGTCATCTGTCCATTTTTAATTGGATTGTGTTTTTTTTGTTTTTGTTGATTTTATTGAATTCTTTATATATTTTAGATATTATCCCCTTATCAGAAGTGTTGTTTACAGATATATTCTCCCATTTTGTTGGTTGCCTTTTTGTTTTATTGATGGATTCTTTTGCTGTGCAGAAGCTTTTTAGTCTGATACAGTCCCGTTCATATATTTTTGTTTTATTGTCCTTTCCTTTGAGGTCAAATTTACAAAATCCTCACTAAGACCAAGGTCCATAATTTTGGTACCTGTGTTTTCTTCTATGTATTTTATTCTTTTTTTTAAGCTGAGACATACTGCCACCTGTTCGCAGCTCAACGGCAACTCTGCTCGGGCTGGCTTTGAACCGCCGTTGCTCAGAGCTCAGCTCGCACTCTTGAGCGAGCTGTTAACCAACTGAGCCACTCGGCTGGCCCTGTATTTTATTCTTTAAGCTTTTATGTATAGGTCTTTGGTCCGTTTGTGTTAATTTTTGTGTGTGGTGACAAAAAGCAGTGCAGTTTGTTTCTTTTGCATGTGGCATTTCAATTTTTCCAGCACCATTTATAGAAGAGGCTTTCTTTTCTCCATTGTATGTTTTGGCTCCTTTATTGAAAATTATCTGGCCATACATTTGTGGGTTTATTTCTGGGTTCTCGATTCTGTTCCATTGGTCTGTATATCTGTTTTTCTGCCAATGCCATGCTGTTTGGATTATTGTTGTTTTGTAGAATAATTTGAAGTGAGGGAATCTGATACTTCCTGCTTTATTCTGTTTTCTCAGGATTGCATTGGCTATTTTGGGTCGTTTGTGTCCATACAAATCTGATGATTTTTTGTTCTGTTTCCTTAAGAAATGCCATTGGGATTTTGATGGGGATTGAGTTAAATCTGTATATTGCTTTGAGCAATATGTCTATTTTAACTATGTTAATTCTTCCAATCCATGAACATGGAATACTTTTCCATTTCTTTGTGTTGTCTTTAGATTCTTTTATTTTTATTTTTATTTATTATTTTTTTAAAGAATATTTTTGGGGAATTGGGGAAGGGAACAGCGTTGAGAAATTAGGGAAGGGGAACAGACAAGTTGCTGTCCTTTTGTTCTTCAGTCTAGTTGTGGAGGACGTTGCTTCACTGGCCCATGTTGGTATCATCATTGTGCTCTTCCCAGGTGAGGCAGATCAGTCGCCGACCATTGAACAGCAGCTCACACCAGCTGCCGGCCACTCACATTATCTTACAGCAGCCCATTGCAGACCCACTGCAGCCTACGCCATCACCAGGGACTCACAGCAGCCCAGCTCCAGGTCAAGCTGTTGTTCCCCATCTTAGCTGTAGAGGCTGTGGCATCACTGGCCCATGAGGGATCTGAACCAGTGGCCCTGCTGCTCACAGCTCGTGCTCCCAAGCCAACTCTTTTGTGCTCCCAAGCCAACTCTTAACCAACAAGCCACTCGGCTGGCCCTTTAGTTTCTTTTAATAATGTCTTATAATTTTCTGTTTATAGGTCCTTCATATCTTTTGTTACCTTTATTTCTAGGTATTTTATTCATTTTTTTGCAATTGCAAAAGGAATTTTTTTCATTTCTTTTTCTGAAATTTCACTCTTAGTATAGGAATGCAATGGATTTTTGTACATTGATTTTGTATCCAGCAACTTTACTGTATTAATTTATTTTTTTTTCTAGAAGTTTTATGGTGGAGTCTTTAGGATTTTCTATATAAAAAATCAGGTTTTTCTATGTAAAGAATCATATCATCTGCAAAAAGTGACAATTTACTTCATAATTCCCAATTTGGATGCCTTTTATTCCTTTCTCCTGCCTGATTTCTCTGGCGAGGACTTCCAACACTATGCTGAATAGCAGTGGTGGTGGGGGCATCACTGTCTTAATCCTGATTTTAGAGGAAAGCTTTCAGTTTTTCACCATGAAGTATGATATTAGCTGTGGGTTTGTCATACATGGCTTTTATTATGGTGAGATACTTTCCTTCTATACCCATTTTATGAAGTGTTTCAGTCATAAATTGATGTTGTATCTTGTCAAATGCTTTTTCTGCATCTATTGAAGTGATTATATAATTTTTATCCTTTATTTTATTAGTGTGGTTTATAACATTGATCAGTTTGCATATATGAACCATCCTTGTGGCCCTGGAATGACCCACAGTTGATGGCGATGTATTATCTTTTTCGTATAGTGTTGTATTCAATTTGCTAATATTTTACTTAGGATTATTGCATCGGTATTCATCAGAGATATTGGTCTCCAATTTGTTTTTTGTTTGTTTGTGTGTATATGTGTGTGTTATCTGTATCAGCTTTTAGTATCAGGGTAATGTTGGCCTCATAAAATGTGCTAGGAATTATTGCCTCTTCTTCACTTTTTTGGAAGAGTTTGAGAAGAATGGTTATTAAATCTTCTTTGAATGTGTAGTAGAATTCACTGGTGAAGTCATCTGTCAAATAACAGTTTTTAATTTTTAATGAAGTCCAGTTTTTCATTTTTTCTTTTATTATTGTTTTTTTTGTCATCCATAAGAAATCTTTATACTAAAGTTTTCAGTTTTGCCTGTTTTCTTTTATACGTTTCATGCTTTTAGCTTTTGAATCACTTAGAGTTATTTTGGTGTGAAGTATAAGGTAAGGATTCTGGTTTGATTCTTTAAAAATGTATTTGGTGACATTCACATAATATAAAATTATCAATTTAACATGAACAATTCAGTGATATTTAGTACATTCACCATGTTGTGCAATGACCACCTTTATCTAGTTCCAATCAATTTTATTACTCCAAAATAAAACCTCATAGCCAATAAGCAGTTTCTCCCATTTCCACACTCCCTCTGGCCACTGAAAACCACCAATCTGCATTCTGCCTCTGTGGAGAACATATTTTGGATATTTCATATAAATGGAATCATACATTATATGACCTTTTGTGTCTGGCTTCTTTCACTTAGCATAATGTTTCCAAGGTTCATCCCCATTGTATGATGTATCAGTACTTCATTCCTTTTTATGATTGAATAATATTGCACTGTATGGATATATCAAGTTTGTTTATAAATTCATCCATTGATGGATATTTGGGCTGGTTACCTTTTGCCAATTGTGAATAATGCTGCTATGAACATATGTGTACATATATTTGTTTGAATAACTGTTTTCAATACTTTGGGATGCATTCCTAAGAGTAGAGTTACTGGCCACATGGTAGTCTATTTTTAAGTTTTTGAGGAACCACCAGACTGTCCTCCATAGTGGCTGAACCGTTTTACATTCCAATGAGCAATGTGTAAGCATTCCATTTTGTGCACCTCCCTCCAACACTTGTTGTTGTTGTTATTATTATTATTACCATTCTGGTTTGTTTCTTTTGTTTTTTTTGAGCTAAGCCATCCTGCCACCTGTTGGTAGCTCAGAGGCAGCTCAGCTCAGGCTGGGCATCGAACTGCTGTTGCTCAGAGCTCAGCTCTCACTCTTGAGCAAGCTCTTAACCAACTGAGCCACTCCCATTCTGGTTTGTTAATGAAGTAATTTTTCATTGTGATTTTGATTTACATTTTCTTAGTTACTAAAGATGTGCCTCTTTTCATGTGGTTGTTCATTTGTATATCTTTGGAAAAATATCTACTCAAGGCCTTTGCCTTCATTTTACTTGAATTGTTTGTCTTTTTGTTGTTTAATTGTAAGAGTTCTGTATATATTCTGGTTGCCAAACAGATACATGATTTGCAAATATTTTTTCCATTCTGTAGACTCTCTTTTCATTTTTTTTAAAGATTTTATTGAAGAATTGGGGAAGGGAAACAGCGTTGGGGAATCAGGGAAGGGGAACAGACAAGTTGCTGTCTTTTTGTTCTTCAGTCTAGTTGTGGAGGCTGTTGCTTCACTGGCCCATGTTGGTATCGTCATTGTGTTCTTCCCGGATGAGGCAGATTGGGCGCTGGCCTCTGGGTGGTCAATCACCGTGGCTATTGGCAATTCATGCTGGATGCCGGCCACTCGCTGTAGCCTATGGCAGCCCACTGCAGCAGGGGCTGCAGCCCACACCGTCACCAGGGCTCACAGCCCAGCTCCAGGTGGAGCTGTTGTTAGCTGTAGAGGGCAGTGTCACTGGCCCTCATATGTGGGATCCGAACCAGGGCCGCTGGCGTCCCAAGCCAGCTCTTAACCAATGTGCCACTCGGCCAGCCCGTGTCTTTTCATTTTTTTGATAACATCTTTTTATGCAGAAAATTTTTCAATTTTCATGAAGACCAATTTATCTATTTTTTTGTTTTGTTGCTTATACTTTTGATGTCATATGTAAGACTCCATTGTGAAATCCAAAGTCATGAAGACTTATTCCTGTGTTGTTTTACAAGAGTTTTATGATTTTTTATTTAGATCGTTGATCTATTTTGAATTAGTATTTGTGAATGACATGAGGTGGTGGTCCAACATTATTGTTTCGCATGTGGACATACAGTTATCCCAGCAGTATTTGTTGAAGAGACTGTTCTTTGTTTATTGAATGGTCTAGGCACCCTTGTCAAAAATCAGTTCACCACATATGCATGGGTTTATTTCTGTATTCTCAGTCCTATTCCACTGGCTATTTGTTTATCCTTATGTCAGTACCCTAGTTTTGATATCTGTAGCTTTATAGTAAGTTTGAAATCGGAAGGTATGAGTCCTCTACTTCTAATTTTATTTTTCCTGGATTATTTTGGCTATTTTGGTCCCCTTTCAATTCCATATGCATTTGAGGATCAGCTTCTCCATTTTGGCCGACAGCACTGTTAGAATTTATTTATTATTTATGATTTTTAATTTTTTTTTGTTTTAACTATAGTGGGTATACAATATTATATTAGTTTCAGGTATACAATATACTCATTTGACATTTATATACCTTTCAATCTGCTCACCACACTATTTCTACTAATCATAATCATCTGTCACTGTGCAAACTTATCACAGTATTATTGGCTATATTCCCCTTCATCTTTTCCAACCACTCCCCTACCTCATCCCTTCTAACAGTCATCCCAGTTTTGATAGGGATTTCATTGAATCTATAGATTTCTTTGAGTGGCATTGCCATCTTAATATTGAGTTTTCCAGTGCAGCAACAACAAAATGTCTTCCCATTTATTTAATTCTTCTTTAATTTTTTAAATCATTATTTTTACTTTTCTTTGTACATGTCTTTCACTTACTTGGTTAAATTTATTCCTAGGTATTTTATTATTTTGGATGTTGTTCTAAATGGAATTACTTTTAAATTTCTGTTTCAGATTGTTCATTGTGACTGTATATAAACAAAATTGATTTTTGAGTGTTGATCTTCTACCCTAAGACTTTGCTGAAGTTGTTTATTACCCTTAGTATGTTATCTGTGGATTAAGACATTGTATACATAGAGGATCATGCCATTTGAAAAGGACATAGCTTTACATTTTCCTTTCCTATTTAGATAACTTTTATTTCTTTTTTGTTTTTGGAAGGAACTATTTTTTATTGTTTTGTTTTTTAATTACAATTTACATACAATATTATATTAGTTTCAGGTGCACAACACAGTGATTAAACATTTATATAACTTAGGAAGTGATCACCTTGATAGATCTAGTACCCATCTGACACCATACATAGTTATCACAATATTATTGACTATATTCCTTATGCTATACTTTACATCCTGATGACTATTATGTAACAACCAATTTGTAATTCTTTTTTTTTTAAATTTAGCAGTCACAGTCTTGAGTCTTATTTTTTTTTTTAGATTTTATTGGGGAATTGGGGGAGGGGAACAGGATTGGAAAATCGGGGAAGGGCAACAGACAACTTGCTGTCCTTTTGTTCTTCAGTCTAGTTGTGGAGGACATTGCTGGCCCATGCTGGTATCATCATTGCGCTCTTCCAGGGTGAGGCAGATCGGTCACCAGCCTCTGGACGGCCGCTCATAGTGTCTCTTGGCAGCTCACACAGGCTGGCAGCCACTCATGCTGGCTGCTGGCCACTCACTGTAACCTATGGCAGCACACTGCAGCAGGTTCTGCAGCTATGCTGTCCCAGGGACTCACAGCAGCCCAGCTCCAAATAGAATTGTTGTTCACCATTTTAGCTGCAGAGGGCAGTGTCACTGGCCCTCATATGTCGGATCCGAATGTGGGCCGCTGTCACCCCAATCCAGCTCTTAACCAACGCTCCACTCGGCCAGCCCCAATTTGTAATTCTTTTTTTTTTTTTTTTGAGGGCAGTGTCACTGGCCCTCATATGTGGGATCTGAACCGGGATGCTGGCTTCCCAAGCCAGCGCTTAACCACTGCACCACTTGGCCGGCCCACCAATTTGTAATTCTTAATCCCTTCCCTTTTTTTAGTCGTGCCCCAAGTCCCCTACCAGCTGGCAACCATCCAAATGCTCTCTGTATCTATGAGTTTGTTTCTGTTTTGTTTGTTTTGGACTTTGGATTCCACATATAAGTGAAATCACATGGCATTTGTACTCCACTCAGCACAACATTTAGGTCCATCCATGTTTTGGCAGCTGGCAAGATTTCATTCTTTTTTATAGCTGAGTAATATTTAATTGTATACCATTGTATATCTGTACCACTTCTTTATCCATTCATTCATTGATGGACACCCAGGTTACCTTCACATTTTCACTATTGTAAATAATGCTGCAGTGAACATATGGGTGAACATGTCCCTTTGAAGTAGTGTTTTGGTTTTCTTTGGGTAAATACACAGAATTGGGATTACTGAATCCTTCTTTGTCCCTTTTTATATCCTTTGTTTTAAAGTCTTTTTTGTCTAAGTATTGGTACGTGAAATTTTTTTTTCATTTCCATTTTCTTGAAATATATTTTCCCATTCCTTTACTTTCAGACTGCGTGTGTCTTTCTTGTAAGCAGCATATGTAAGGGTCTTGCTTTCTTATCCATTCACCCACACAATAAATGTCTTTTGATTGGAGCATTTAGTCCATTTACATTTAAAGTAATTGTTTATAGATATGTAGTTGCTGCCATTTATTATTCATATATTTTATAATTTTCTTCTTCTTCTTAAAGAAGTCCCTCTGACGTTTCTTGTAATGTTGGTTTGGTGGTGATGAACTCCTTTAGCTTTCTCTTATCTGGGAAGCTCTATTTTTTTTTTAAAGATTTTTATTGGGGAATTGGGGAAGGGGAACAGCCAAGTTGTCGTCCTTCAATCTTAGTTGTGGAGGGTGCAGCTAGCTCAGCTCCAAGTCCAGTCACCATCCGGCCACCCATCAGCAGCTTGTGACCACTCAGCTCAAGGTGCCCTGTTTAATCTTAGTTGCGGTGGTGCGGTGGGAGTCGTAGACCACCATCCCATGTGGGAGTCGAACCAGCAACCTTGTTGTTAGGAGCATATGCTCTCACCAGCTGAGCTATCCTGTCACCTGTTGGCACTTCAGCGGCAGTTCAGCCCCGGCACATCTCACTGGCCCATGTGGGAATCGAACCGAGGACCCTGTTGGTCAGAGCTCGTGCTCTTTACCAACTGAGCCACTTGGCTAGCTGGGAAGCTCTTTATCTGTCCTTCTGTTCTAAATGATAGCTTTGCTGAATAGAATCATCTTGGTTGTATGTCCTTACATTTTATCACTTTGAATATTTTATGCCAACCTCTACTGTCCTGCAAAGTTTCTTTTGAGAAATCAGCTGACACTCTTATGGGAGCTCCCTTGTAGGTAACTAAGTGCTTTTCCCTTGCTGCTTTTAAGATTCTTTCTTTGTCTTTAATCTTTGACATTTTAATTATGATGTGTCTTGGTGTGGGCCTCTTTGGGTTCATCTTTCAGCAGACTCTCTGTGCTTTCTGGGCTTGTATGTCTATTTTCTTTGCTAGGTTACGGAAGTTTTCTGCCATTATTTCTTCAACTAGGTTTTCAATTCCTTGCTCTCTCTTTTCCTTCTGATACCCCAATGATGTGAATATTTGTACAGTTGATGTTATACCAGAGACCCCTTAAGCTGTTCTCATTTTACTTGGATTCCTTTTTCTTATTGCTGTTCTGATTGGATGTTTTCTATTACCTTAACTTCTGCATCACAGATTCCATCCTCTGCTTCATGTAATATACTGCTGATTTCCTGTAATATAGTCTTTTTTTTTTTGAGGGTAGCGTCACTGACCCTCACATGTGGGACCCGAACCGGGGCCGCTGGCCTCACAAGCCAGCGCCCAACCACCGCGCCACTCGGCCGGCCCCTCTAATATAGTCTTTATTTCAGTTATTGAATTCTTAATTTCTGACTGCTTCTTGTTTATGTTTACTATCTCCATTTTTATATTTCCTACCACTTTGTTCAAGTTCTTTTTTTTTTTGAGGGCATTGTCCCTGGCCCTCACATGTGGGACCCGAACCAGGGCTGCTGGCTTCCCAAGCCAGCGCTTAGCCACGGCGCCACTCGGCCGGCCTTTGTTCAAGTTCTCACTGAGTTCATCTACTCTTCCCCTGAGATCACTGAGCGTACTTATAACCAATGTTTGGAACTCTACATCTGGTAGATTGCTTGTCTCCATTTTGTTTAGTTCTTTTACTGGAGTTTTGTTCTTTTCTTTCATTTGAGACATGTTTCTTTGTCTCCCCATTTTGGCTGCTTCTCTGTTTGCTTCTATGTATTAGGTACAGCTCCATGACTCCCAGTCTTAGTAGACTGGCCTCATGTAGCAGATATCCTGTGGGGTCCATTGGTACAATGTCCCTGGTCACCTGAGCCAGTGCTCCCTGTGTGTCCTTGCATGGGTTGTGTGTGCTCCTGTTGTAGTTGACCTTTGGTTGCTGTTTGCACATCAATGAGAGGGATTGACCCTCAGGCTTACTGGTTGTGAGGAGTGGCTGTGACCTACAGTGGAGGAGATGTTGTGCAGGGGCTGACCCTATGGAGCAAGATTTGTTTAAGCATGGCTCTCCTGCCTTCCCAGTTTGTCCTTTGGGTTTGTTGTTCACGGAGCCAGGTTGGTGGTGCTCCCTGAGCTGGTCACCAGGTATGAAGGCCCCAGGTCGGCCTGAGAGGAGACTTGCCTGAGGCAAGTTCTCCTGCAGTCTGTGTCCTGCCATGGGCTACCTGGCATTAGCCACAATACAATTTGCAGATTGCAGCCACCTAGCTTGGTGTGGAGGTGCCTGGGTAAGGCCAAGATGCAAACTAAGTCTGGCTGCTGCTATGGCTGGGCTTGGGGCTGCTCAGCATGAGGTATCGTGTCCTCCAAGTCAACATTCTGCTTATTCAGTTTTTGTGAACCTTTGAGAGATTTTAGAAAAGTCCACAGCATGAGTAAAAACAGGTCGTTTGTAGGGAAAAGCCCCTTGAAAAGTGCTAAGGTGGGTCTGCAAGTTGGGTAGGGCAGGGTCTTGGAATCATCAGGGCATGGCAAAGAATGTTATCCATGTTTATGGAGATTCAGATATGGTGGTCTTCTGCATCTGCATACTGGGAGGGAAGATGACTCAAGAAAGAAACAATGGATTCTTCCAGTAATCCTGTCTGGGAGATAGCTGCACCTACAGCCCTCGTTCTGAAGCAAGACTACTCAGTTCTTCCCCATATGTCCCTGGAGCCTTTCAAGCTGCTGCCCCAGCACTGGAGTTCAGAGTGAGTAAGTCCATCACTGAGTAAGTCTGTGCACGTGTCCTTCAAGAGGAGGGCCTGGGACTCCAGCCGCCCTATGACTCACACAGCCACAATCTCTGCTGGTTTTCACAGCCAGAAGTTTTGGGGAATTCTCTTCCTGGCACTAGAACCCGGGGCTGGGGAGCCTGGTGTGGGCCTGAGACCCCTCACTCCTCCAGAGAGACCTATGTAGCTGAGATATCTCTCCCCATTTTTAACTGTCACATGTGGGTGTGGGACCAGCCCATTTCTCATGTTCACCCCTCCTACCAGTCTCAAGGTGGCTTCTTCTATATGTCCTTAGTTGTAAGAGTATCCTTCCATTTTTTCTGATATTGGGGCAAAAATGTTCAATTATTCACCATTGAATACTGCATTAGGTGTGGGCTTTTCATAAATATTTCTTATCATGTTGAGAAAGTTACCTTCTGTTCACTGTTTCTGAGTGCATTTATCTGGAACAGGTGTTGGAACTCGTCAGATGCTTTTTCAGTATAAATTGTGATGATCATGTGGTTATTCCCTCCTTATTCCATTAATGCTACATACTACATCGATTTTTTTTTTCTTATGTTGAACCACCCTTGTATTTTGGGGGTAAATTTTACCTGTTCCTGGTGTATAATGCCTTTAGTATGCTACTGAATTTGGTTTGTTCATGTTTTGTTGAGCTTTCTTGCATCTGTTTGTATAGAGGACATTGGTCTGTAATCTTCTTTTTTTCATGTCTTTGCCTGGCTTTAGTATCAGGATCATGCTGGGTTCATAGAATGAATTGGGTTATGTTACCTTGTTTTCTAATTGTGGGAAGAGTTTCAGAGGAGTTGGTGTTATTTTTTCATTAAACATTTGGTATAATTCACCCATGAAGCTATCTAATTGTTGACTTTAATTTTTTTGTGAGATTTATTGTACTTCCATAGAAATTTTGGAAAAAGCTGGTAAATTTCTGAAAAGTCTCCTAGGATCTTCATTGGGATTGCATTTAATCTATAGATCAGCAGATCTTAATGATATTCAATGTTGTTATACATGTCTATGATATATTTATTTTTTATGTCTTTAATCTCTTTTAGCAATGTGTTGTATATTTCAGTGCACCAGTTTATCATTTATACTAGTAGCTTTTTATAGATTGTTCAGTATTTTCTATATGCACAATTATGTTGTCTCTTTTTTTTGAGGGCAGTGTCACTGACCCTCATATGTGGGACCCAAACCGGGGCCTCTGGCTTCCCAAGCCAGCGCTTAACCACCGCGCCACTCAACCGGCCCTATGTTATCTTTTAAAAGGGACAGTTTTACTTTTCCCTTTCAATTTTAAATGCCTATTAGTTGTTTTCCTTGCATTGCTGTCCTGGCTAGGACCTACAATACAATATTCAGTAGAAGCAGTGAGAGCAAAGTGGTGAGTTCAGTCTTCCTTGCCTTGTTTCTGTTAAGAGAGGGAAAGCATTTAGACTATTACCATTAAATGTGATATTGGTTCAGTGGTTCTCAATAGGTGGGGAAACTTTGCTCGTAGTGGACAGCTGACAATGTCTGGAGGCATTCTTGCTTCTCATGATTGGGGCTTCTACTGCCATTGAGTGGTTAGAGGCCAGAGATGCTGCTAAACATCCTACAGTGCAGAGGTCCCCTAGTTTCCCATGGTATTAGGCTGCCCTAACAAAGTACCACAAACTAGGTGGCTTAAAACAACAGAAAATTACTGTTTCATGCAATTCTGGAGATTAGAAGTCTGTAATTTAAGACTCAGCAGGGTCATTCATTCTCTTTCTGAAGGCTCCAGGAGAGGATCCTTCCTTTCCTTTTCTTAGCTTTTGGAGGTGCTTTGCATTCCTTTGTTTATAGATGCATCACTCCAATCTCTATTTCTGTCTTTGCATGGTGTTCTCACACTGTGTGTGTCTTTGTATTCAAATTTCCCTCTTCTAACAAGGGCAGCCATCACTGGATTAGGGCTCACTCAAATCCAGTGTGACCACCTTTTACCTTGGTTACATCTTCAAAGATCTTAACTTCCAAATTAGGTCACATGCTGAGGTTCTGGGTGAACATTAATTTTGGGAGGACACTATATAAACCAGTATATACCATGTGTAAGAAAACTTCTTATTGGTGATTCCAAGGAACCCTTTGAAAAATATTTTCATTTTAATATATTTTGGTCTACATGCCAAATTTAAATAATTTTATGACCAAATATTCAGATAGACTAAGATTAAAATAGAGTTTCTCAAATTTTTCAAAACAAGAAAGATGTAGGAGCACAGGACATTATTGTTCCTTTTTTCTGATTTAAATTTATCTGAATAAAACAAATGAGGATTACATTAGAAAGTGTTTGGGGGAAGGAAGTTGGTGAGACAGTCCTCAAAGCTCTGCATTGCCATACATGTGCCAGGCTGAGTAGTGCATAGTCTGCTCACCTCAAAGAGCTCACAGTTCTGTTGAGAGACAAATTGCAATGTAATATGAGGAGTGCAATAATAGAATTTTACATAAGTCTCAGAAGGAAATAATTATCTGTATTGACTTCTAAAACTGTGTGTTGTGTGTGTGTGTGTGCATGTGTGCATGTGTGTGTGTGACAGAGTCAGAGAGAGAGAGAGAGAGAGAGAGAGAGAGAGAGAGAGAGAGAGAGAGAGAGAGAGAGCGCGATCCAATTGGTTTTTTAAAAAGAAAAATAAGTAAATCGGAGAAGATCGTTTATTCCAATTTCACTAATTCAAAAGTAGTGACATTCACATTGTTGTAATATAGTTCCATTACATGTCCAAAATGTCGATATATTCTAAAATGTGGATTCTCTAAGTATTTTCTTTTGCATCTGGAGGATCCACTAAAGGTGAAGCTCTCATACAGGTAATCATGAAACTTCAGAGTGGAAAACTTTCCATAATACCGTGAAGCAAACATCAGCCTGATTACTGATTTTGTAACTGAAATTAATCGGTACCTTCGATTCTTACTCTGCCCCAAAGTGTTTTTTAGACAGGAGAAATGAGCTATAATAATTTCATCTGGATGATGAGCTGTGCCTCTTTGGATTATTTTTCTTCTCCTCTTCCCACTCCTTACATTTATTTTTGCGTAGGTATTGCATTCAAGTGGTTCAAACTTTGATAGCTTTATAAAAGAGTATGCAAATAAAAGTCTCTCACTCTTTGTGCCCAGCCACATAGGCAACCAATGTTAACATCTCTAGTTTTCAATTCTAGAGCTATTTCATGCATATATAATCATGGGCACTGGCAAACATACAGTTTCTTTTTTTCCCCTTAATTTTACATATTTCTTTGGACTTACCTTTGATCATTCCATATTAGTACATAAATAGTTATGGCTGCATAGTATTTGAGTATATGCTATCCATAACTTTTTAAACCAATCTCCTGTTGATGAATATGTAGCTTGTGTCCTGTCTTTCCTATTGCATTTCTGCAATGAATAATCTTGTGATAAGTCATTTGAGATGTATATTATCTAGAGGATAAATTTCTAGAAATTGAACTGCTGGGTTGGAAGGTATGGTATGTGCCTTTGTCATTTTGATGGATATTGCCAAATTATTCTTCATAGAGGTTGCACCAATTTACATTTATACTAGCAGTGGATAAAATAGCTTTTCCCCCCAACCATTACCAACACATTGTGCTATTAAACATTATATCATTGCTAACTGTGATAGGTGAAAAATGACATTGTGATTTTAATTTGCATTTATGCTCTGAATAAGGTTGAGCATCTTTTGATGTATCGAAGAACTTGTGATGTTCATAAAAATATTTCCTCTTTATGATGGTTGGGATGCTACTGGATTGATGGGTACAATGTCTTTTCTTAACTTATAGCAATGGACATGTTCTTTTACACAACGGAACAAGGGTAATTACAAACAACACGTTTAGATCAAATACAATTTAAGACAACATATTATATGTTGAAAAAATTCACTAGATTCTATTTATTTATATTTTTGTTATTAGTTTCAGGTTTATAAAGCAACATACTGATTAAACTTTTACACACTGCACAAAGTGATAATGCCAACAAGTCTACTACTTATCAGACATGGTAGAGCTATTGCAATACCATTGACTATATTCCCTATGTTGTACTTTATATCCTGTGACTATATATATATATATATATATATATATATATATATATATATTTGATTTCAGATGACATCCAATATTATTTCATATTAGTTTCAAGTGTAAGTGCAGTGGTTAGGCATTTATATAATTTATGAAGTGATCCCCCAATAAGTCTAGTGCCCATCTGACACCCTACATAGTTTTTACAACATTATTGAATACCTTCTTTATAATGTACTTTACATCTCTGTGACTATTTTGTGACTACCAATTTGTACTTCCTAATCCCTTCGGCATTCTCACCCATTCCTGAAAGCCCTCCCATCTGGTAACTATCAGTTTATTCCTTCTATCTGTGTGTCTATTTCTGTTTAGTTTGCTCATGAATTCTTTTCTTTAGATTACACATATAAGTGAGATCATATGGTATTTGTCTTTCTCAGTCTGATTTATTTCACTTAGTATAATAAACTGTAGGTCCATCCATGTTGTTGCAAATGGTAAGATTTTATTCTTTTTTAAGGCAGATTACGTTATATAAATGTACCACAATTTCTTTATCCTATAGTGACTATTGATGGGCATTTTGGTTGTTTTCATATCTTAGCAATTGTGAATAGTGGTGCAGTAAACATAGAGGTGCATATATTTTTTCAAATTGCTGTTTTAGATTTCTTCGCATAAATACCCAGAAGTGGTATTCCTGGGTCATAAGGTAGTTCTGTTTTTCATTTTTTGAGGAACTGCCATACTGTTTTCTATAGTGGCTGCACCAATTTGCAATCCCAAGAACACTGCACCAGTGTTCCCTTTTCTCCGCATCCTCACCAACACTTTTTGTTGTTGATTTATTGATGATAGCCATTCTGATCAGAGTCAGACGATATCTGATTGTGGTTTTTATTTGCATTTCTCTGATGATTAGTGATGTTGAACATCTTTTCATATGTCTGTTGGCTATCTGTATGTCCTCTTTGGAGAAATGTCTATGGTTCTCTGCATATTTTTAAAAATTGGATTGTTTGTGTTTTGGTTTTGAGTTTTTATTAATTTTCAATATTATCATTGTAACATTGGCAAATATTTTCTTCCATTTAGTAGGATGTCTTTTCGTGTTGTTGATGGTTTCCTTTGTGTGAAAAAATATTTAATTTGATGTAGTCCCAATTGTTTATTTCTTCTTTTGTTTCCCTTTCCCAAGGAGGTATATCTGTAAAAATATTACTAAGGGTAATGACTGAGCGTTTACTTCCTATATTTTTTTCTAGGAGTTTTAGAGTTTCAGGTTTTACATAAGTCTTTAATCCGTTTTGAGTTTATTCTTGTATATGGCCTAAGAAGATGGTTGGTGGTCCAGTTTTTGTTTTTTTTTTGCATGTATCTGTCCAGTTTTCTCAGCACCATTTATTGAAGAGACTGTCTTTATTCCAGTGTAAATTCTTGTTTCCTTTGTCATAGATTAAATGAGCACATAGGCATGGATTTCTTTCTGGGCCCTCTTTTATGTTCCATTAATCTCTATTTCTCTTTTTATGCCAATACCAAGCTGTTTTGATTACTATGGCCGTATAATTTGATTTGATGTGAGACAGCATGATACTTCCAACTTCGTTGTTCTTTCTCAGGATTGCCATGGCTATTTGGGGTCTCTTATGGTGTTCTATAAATTGTATGATTATTTCTTTTAGTTCTATGAAAAATGCCATTGGCGTTTTGATAGTGATTGCATTGAAACTATAGATTGTTTTGGGTAGTATGGGCATTTTAACTCTATTAATTTTTCCTATTCATCAGCATGTTTGGAATCCGTATGTTTCCATTTATTTGTATCTTCTTTAATTTGTCTTTAATGTCTTATAATTTTGAGTACAGGTTTTTATCTCCTTGGATAAATTTATACCACAGTATTTTATTTCTTTTACTGCAATTATAAATGGGATTGGTTCCTTAATTTCTCTTTCTGATCATTCATTATTGGTGTATAAAGATGCAACTGATTTCTGAATATTAATTTTGTATCCTGCTACTTTACTAAATTTATTTATCAGTTCCAATAAGTTTTTGGTGGATTCTTTGTGGTTGTCTATATAGAGTAGTATCATGTCATCTGCAAATAATGTTTATGTCTTTCTTTCACATTTAGATGGCTTTTATTTCTTTTCCTTGTCTGAAGCTGTGGCTAAGACTCCTAGTACTATGTTGAATAAAAGTGATGAAAGCGGGCATCCTTGTCTTGTTCTTGATCTTCAGAAGAATGCTTTCAGCTTTTATCCCATTAAGTGTGGTATTAGCTGTGGGTTTGTCATATATGGCCTGTATTATGTTGAGATATGTGTCCTCTATTCCCACTTTGCTGAGAGTTTTTATCATAAATGGATGTTGGATTTTGTGAAATGCTTTTCCTCATGTATTAGTAAGACCATATGATTTTTATTTTTCATTTTCTTTATATGATGTATCATGTTGATTGGCATTGAACCAAACTTGCATACCAGGAATCAATCCCACCTGATCTTGGTGTGTGATCTTTTTAATGTATTGCTGAATTTAGTTTGCTAATATTTTGTTGAGGATTTTTGCATCTATATTCCTTAGGGATATGGACTATAGTTTGTTTTTGGATTGTCTTGTAGTGCTTTTGCCTAATATTGGAATCAGGGTAATAGTTGCCTCATAAAATGAGCTCAGGAGCAGACCCCTCCTTTTGGATTTTTTGGAATAGTTTGAAGAGAATAGATGTAAATACTTGTTTGAATGCTTGGTAAAATTCACCTGTGAAGCCCTCAGGTCCAGGACTTTTGTTTGTTGGGAGCTTCTTGATCACGGATTCAATTTCATTGGTAGTTATTGGTCTGTTCAGATTTTTCTGTTTCTTCTTGATTCAGTTTTGGAAGATTGTGTGCTCTGGAAATTTATCTATTTCTTCTGAATGGTCCAATTTATTGGCATATAGTTGATTGCAGTATTTTCTTTTTTTAAAATCTGTTTTATTCTAATATTATCTTTTTTTTTTTGAGGGCAGTGTCACTGGCCTTCATATGTGGGACCTGAACCGGGGCCACTGGCTTCCCAAGCTAGCGCTTTACCACCGCGCCACTTGGCAGGCGATTTCAGTGTTTTCTTAAATTTTTTTATATTTCTGTGGTATCCGTTGTCACTTATGATTTTATTTTTTGGGATCCTCTATTTTTATTTCTTGATGAGTCTGGCTAAGGGTTAGTCAATTTTGTTTATCTTCTAAAAAAAACAGCTCTTAGTGTCATTGATTTTTTTTTCTTTAACCTCTATTTCATTTATTTCCACTCTGCTCTTTATTATTTCCTTCCTTGTACTCACTTTGGGCATTGTTTGCTGCTCTTTTTCCAGTCCCTTTAGGTGTCAAGTTAGACGGATATATTTGAGATATTTTTTTTGTATGTTTCTTTAGGTAAGGCCGCGTTGCTATGAATTTCCCTCTTAGAACTGCTTTCACTGTGTCCCATAGAGTTCAGGTTGTTGTGTTTTCATTTTCATTCGTCACAAGGTACATTTTGATTTCTTCCTTGATCTCATTGTTGACCCAGTTTCCATGTTGATTTTCTTTTTTTTTTTTTTTTTTTTTTTTTTTTTTTTAAATTTTTTTTTTGGGAATTGGGGGAGGGAAACAGCGTTGGGGAATCGGGGAAGGAGAACAGACAAGTTGCTGTTTCCTTGTTCTTCAGTCTAGTTGCGGAGGATGTTGCTTCACTGTTGGTATCGTCATTGCGCTCTTCCCGGATGAGGCAGATCGGTCACTGGCCTCTGGATGTCGCTCACCTTGGATGTCGCTCACCGCAGCTATTGGCAGCTCACGCTTGGCTGCCAGCCGCTCACGCTGGCTGCGGGCCACTCACTGTAGCCTATGGCAGCCCACTGCAGCAGGGGCTGCAGCCTACACCATCACCGGGGCTCGCACAGCCCAGCTCCAGGTGGAGCTGTTGTTAGCTGTAGAGGGCAGTGTCACTGGCCCTCATGTGGGATCCGAACCGGGGCCGCTGGCATCCCAAAACCAGCGCTTAACCAATGCGCCACTCGGCCGGCCCTCCATGTTGATTTTCTTATCTGTCCATTGGTACGAGCGGGATGTTAAAGTCCCCTACTATGATTGTGTTACTGTTAATCTCTGCCTTTATGTCATCAATATTTGTTTTACATATTTAGGTGCTTCTATGTTACATGAGTATATATTTATTAGGGTTATTTCCTCTTGTTGGATTGATCACTGTTATTATGTAATTTGCTTTTTTGTGTCTTATAGTCTTCATTTTTTTTTTTTGAGGGCAGTGTCATTGGCCCTCATAAGTGGGACCCGAACCGGGGCCGCTGGCTTCCCAAGCCAGCGCTTAACCACCGCGCTACTCGGCCGGCCCTAGTCTTCATTTTAATGCCAATTTTGTTTGATATAAGTATTGCTACTCCAGATTTTTTTTCTCATTTCCATTTGCGTGAAACATTTTTTTCCATCCCTTTTCTTTCACTCTATGTGTGTCTTTTGATCTGAGGTGGGTATTTCTAGACAGCACATACATGAGTCTTCTTTTCTTATCCACTCAGCTACCGTATGTCTTTTCATTGGAGCATTTAATCCATTTACATTTAAAGTGATTATTGATAGGTACATAGTTATTGCCATTTTATTATTCATATTTTCTATCTTCTTTTGTTTATTTGTTTTCTCCTTTCTTCTGCTTAAAGAAGTCCTTTTAATATTTCTTGTAATACTGGTTTGGTGATAATGAATTCCTTTAGCTTTTTCTTGCCTGAGGAGCTCTTTATCTGTCCTTCAATTCTAAATGATAGCCTTCCTGGGTAGAGTAATCTTGAATGTAGGCCCTTGTTTTCATTACTTTGAATATTTCTTGCTAGTCCCGTCTGGCCTGCAAAGTTTCTGTTGGAAAAATCAGCTGATAGTCTTATGGGAGCTCCCTTATAAGTAACTAGTTGCCTTTCTCTTGCTGCTTTTAGGATTCTCTCTTTGTCTTTAACCTTTGCCATTTTATTTATGATATGTGTCTTTGTGTGGGCCTCTTTGGGTTCATCTTATTTGGGACTCTCTGTGCTCCCTGGGCTCATATGTCTATTTCGTTTGCCAGGTTAGGGAAGTTTTCTGTCATTGTTTCTTCAAATAGGTTCTTGATCACTTGCTCCCTCTCTTCTCCTTTTGGTACTACTGTGATGTGAATGTTGTTATGTTTGATGTTGTCCCAGAGGCCCCTTAACCTATCATCATTTTTTGCGGGGTAGATTGTTTTTGCTGTTCTGCTTGGGTGTTTTATAATACCTTCTCCGCTAAATCACTGACTCTATTCTTTACTTCATCTAATCTGCTGTTGATTCCTCCTAGTGTATTTTTTTCATTTCAGCTATTGTATTCTTTATTTCTGACTGTTTCTTTTTTATGGTTTCTATGTCCTTCTTTATGCTTACTGTCTCTGTGTTGATTACTGTCTCTAAGTTCATTAAGCATTTTTATAAGCAGTGATTTAAACTCTGTTTTTGGTAATTTGGTTGCCTCCATTTCATTAGTTCTATTTCTGGAGGCTTACCCTGTTCTTTTATTTGGGACATGTTTATTTCTTTTCTCATTCTAGCTGCCTCTCTGTGTTTGTTTCTGTGTATAATAATAGGTATATCCTTAATCTCTCTCATTCTTTGTTGGGTGGCCTTATATGGTACCTGTTTTGTGTGGTCCAGTGGTGCAATCTCCCTCATCTTTTGTTTGGGTGTTCTAAGAATGTTCCTTGAGTGTGTTGTGTGTGTTCTCCTGTTGTAATTGACACATGATTGCTTTTGGCACATCTGTGTGTGGGATTGATTTTCAAGCTGAGTGACCATGAGGATTGGCTATGCCCACAGTGTATGAGCTGCTGTGTGGGGACTGACACATGAGAGGGAAATTCGCCCCTTGGGCTCTTGTGCCTGTTGAGAACCCCCTTTGAGTGTGCTGCTTGTGGGGCTAACCAGATAGTGCTCTGGTGAGGTCTGAAGCTGGCATCTGGATGTGTTGTTTCTGTTGTCTCTTGGGAGGGGCTCCCGTGTAGGTCAATTTCAGCCTTGTCTGTGACCGGGACCGGACCTACCTGTTAGGGGGTACAAAGCTATATATGGTTGGCTGCTGCCTGTGCTGGACCTGGATACATGTGGGGATGGCCTTGCTGAGCACTGAGACTGGCTGCCAACAGATTTGGGCCTGGGGCAGCTTAATAATAGTCCCAGGCCTCCCTAGACCTGTTGCCACCTGCTGGCTCTCCGTAAGGCTCATCCATTAAAAATGATCCTTAGGTGTGTGGACCAGGTTGGTTGACCCTTTGTTGAGAATGCCCTGGGTGATGCCACACTAGCTAGGCAGTGTGGTGTCCCAGGGAGTCACATGGATTGGCTGGTGTTTTATTTTGTACAGGGATAATGCAGATTCAGTTCTTTCACCAGTGCCTGGCCTGTGATCACTTCACAGAGTGCCCTGAGAACACTGCATC
The DNA here is from genome assembly GCA_033961575.1 of Aselliscus stoliczkanus. Classification (NCBI taxonomy): domain Eukaryota; kingdom Metazoa; phylum Chordata; class Mammalia; order Chiroptera; family Hipposideridae; genus Aselliscus; species Aselliscus stoliczkanus. Next base: position 52,031,294 of record CM066737.1, on the reverse strand, counting down.
CAGCCAGTGCTTACCTCAGTATTGCAAATCATTAAGAGCTGCCCAGTAGAGGCTGTGGTATAAGTTGTGGCTCACTGTCCACTTCCAAAAGTTCCCCAGGCAGTCACAGGACGTACACTGCTGTAAAAGACTTTTGCAGCTTTTTCAGTAGGGCCGGCCACCCAGGTGCCAAGAGTGGCCCCAGCAATGCTGTGTTCATTGGGTGGTGCGTGGTTCCAGGGAGATACAGGGAGTGGGCGATAGTTTTTACAGAGTAATGCGTTTCGGTTCTTGCACTGGTGCCAGGCCTATGACCACTTTGCATAAACATCCTGAGAGCAGTGCAGCCAGCCAACGCTCACCTTGGGCTCACAGATCCACAAGAATCTCCAAAGAGAGGCTGAGAGGCACAGGTTGTGACTCACCGCCCATCCCCAAAAGTTCTCCATGCCGCCAAGGGCTGTCTGCTGGTGTAAAATGCTTCCACAGCTCGTGGGATGGGGCCGGCCCCTCAGTAGCCGAGAGTGCCCCAAGTGATGCAGCACTAGTTGTGCATGGCGGGAACCCAGAGCGTTGCCAAATGGTGTGCATGCAGGGATTTTACCAGAGCAATGCAGTCTCAGATTTGGCCCTTTGGGGGAGGGTTCAACATAGAAAAGATGGTGCCCCCCGCTGTAGGCTACACGTGAAATGGGCTTCACACAGCAATAATGGCAGCAGTTCCTCCAGCCCTCACTCTCAAGTTACACAACTCAGTCTTTTCCCATATGTCCCTGGCACCTCTTGAGTTGCTACCCCTCCAACAGAGACCAGGTGAGTGTTTGCAAGCAAGTGAGTCTGTTGCAGGCCCTCTAAGAGGATGTCTCAGTTTCCAGCCACCTTCAGTCTCACTGGGATGGACAGACAGAGTTCTCCCTGATTTTCACTGCCAGGTGTTGTAGGAAATCCTCTTCCCAGCACAGGACCCTTGGGCTGGGGAGCCTGGTGTGGGGCTGGGATTCCTTCCTCCTTTGGGGGTACCCCTGCCAAAGGGATGTCCCTCCCAATGTTCAACCATGATCTTTTGGTTTGGGGTCAGCTTGTTTCGCATGTCTGTCCTTCCTACCAGTCTCAGTGTGACCTCTTTATATCCTTAGTTATAGGGGTTCTGTTTAACTTTTCTTAAGATGATTCTTGAGGTCAATTGTTCTGTAATTTAGTTGTAACTTTGGTGTGATCCTGGGAGGCAGTAGGCTTAGCATTATCCTAGTCCACTATCTAGGGCCCCTTCACTAGGTTTTTATAACTCGCTTATTGTAAAGCTATAATATTGGGCTGTTGGAACAGTCATGATGCATTTTTGCAATGAAAAACATAGAAAAATTTGTCATGACTTTTCTGACAACCTAATAGCATGGTTGATAACTGTACCAACATTCCCTACTAATTTTAAATAATTTAAATTACTCAGAAGAAATTTAAGTCAAATTTCGTTACTTGTTAAAATACATTGTTCTTTTTTTTTTTTTTGAGGGCAGTGTCACTGGCCCTCATATGTGGGATCCGAACCAGGGCCACTGGTGTCCCAAGCCAGCGCTTAACCACCGCACCACTCGGCCGGCCCACATTGTTATTTATAAAAATGATTTTCCATATCCTAAGAAAAACAGAATTATTCTTCACTAAGAATCTTTCCAATGTGTTAGAATTTACACAGAATTATTTAAAATTATATTTTCTCATTTGAATTTTGCAGTTTTCCTTCATAATATCTAAACCACATTACAGAAGATTAGAAGTTCAGTGTATATGTGAATGGCTCTGGAATCTTGCATCATAGAGCAAATTTTTCTCAGAGCTTTGTCTTTTTCCCTGTAGATCATTTCTATTATAGCACTTAACAGTGTCTGCCACAAATCATCATTAGTTATTTATGCACCTGTCTTTCTCACTAGATTGTGAACTTCTAGAAAATATTCTTTTATATTTCCCTTTAGAACTATCTTAGAGCTATGCATATACCCCATACTCATAAAATGCTTTTCAAATTGAATTGAATAATATTTACTTTGTGGTTCTTAGTTTGCATTTTTAAAAACATTTTCCATCTGGTCGAGTGGTGCATTGGTTAAGAGCTGGTTAAAAAAAAACAGAAAACATTTTCCACATATTGTTTGATTTTCTTTTTATGTAAAGTCTTATTTTAATGTTGCCCTTATTTCCTTTTTGCTAATATTATTGACTTTGTATTAAAAAGAATTACTTAAAATGCTCCTATAATAATAGCATTAAACAGGTCGATTTTTTTTTAAAGATTTTATTGGGGAATTGGGGGAGGGGAACAGCTTTGGGGAATTGGGGAAGGGAAATAGGCAAGTTGCTGTCGTTTTGTTCTTCAGTCTTGTTGCTGAGGATATTGCTTCACTGGCCCATGTTGATATCATCATTGCTCTCAGCCCTGATGAGGCACATCTGTCACCGGCCTCTGGATGTTGCTCACCGCAGCTATTAGCAGCCCACGCTGGCTGCCAGCCGATCACGCTGGCTGCCAGCCACTCACTGTAGCCTATGGCAGCCTACTGCAGCAGGGGCTGCAGCTATGCCATCCCCAGGGACTCACAGCAGCCCAGCTCCAGGTGGAGCTGTTGTTCACCATCTTGGCTGTAGAGGGCAGTGTCACTAGCCCTCATATGTGGGATCTGAACTGGGGCCACTGGCATCCCCAAACCAGATCTTAACCAATGCACCACTCGGCCGGCCCACAAGTTTTTATTATACATATTTCCTTGCTGCTCTTTATTTTTTCCATCTTTTCAGTGTTACTTTAATTCTAGCCACCGATAGTTCTAAATATTTACTGGACAACGGTGGGTAGATTAAATACATTGCAAAGGTATATTAATCGTTTTATCTCACTAAGGTTCCCAATTTATGTAGGCAATTTGAAATGTGCACATAAAGTTCTGCTCATTGCTAATATTAAGTAATTTAGAAGGCACTATAACAGTCTTTCAAGAGGCTGGGGTTCTTATAATTATTTTTTTATTGAAATTATTGTGGGTTCACGTGCAGTTCTAAGAAATAGTACAGAGATCCCTTGTACACTTTGCCTAATTACCCCCAAAGGTAACATCTTGCAAAACTATTGCATGATACCAGAACCAGTACATTAATATTAACACAATCTACCAATCTATTTAGATTTCATCAGATTTACTCGTGTTCATTTGTGTGTGTGTTTTAGAACTATACAATTTTTTGTTTGTTTTTTGATGTGAATGATTTTTTATATTAATTTATGCATTAAATTTATTAGGATGACATTGGTTAGTAAAATTATATAGGTTTCAAGAGCACATTTATATAATACATCATCTATATATCACATTGTGAGTTCACCACCGAGAGTCAGTTCTCCTTCCATCACCATGTATTTGATCCCTTTTTCCCTCCTCTACCACCCCCCGCTTACCCTCTGGTAACCACTAAACTATTGTCTGTGTCTATGAGTTAACTTTTTGAAATTAGTTTCAAGTGTACAGAAGCATATAATTAGACATTTACACCCCTCACAGAGTGATAACCCCACCAAGTCTACCGCCCCTCTGACATCATATAGAGCTATTACAATAACATTGACCCTATTCCTTATGCTGTGCTCCACCTCCTTTGATACATATGTGAATACACACACACGCATAAATACACAAAAACATACACAGAGGGTGCCTAAAATGTATACACATTTTAAGAAAGGAAAAACCTGTATTGTAACACTCAAGGGCCGGCCGAGTGGTGCGGTGGTTAAGCTCTGGCTTGGGACACCAGCAGCCCCAGTTCGGGTCCCATATATGAGGGCCAGTTATTAGTGTCAGCTGTGCAGCGCAGTGGTGGTTCGGCTTTTATATAATGTATGAAGAGATCCCTTGACAAGTCCAGTGCCCATCTGACCCCATACTTCGTCTTTACAACATTATTGATTTTATTGGGTTGTCAGAAAAGGCATGACGCATTTTTGCAATGAAAAACAGAGAAAAAATATGTCATGACTTTTCTGACAACCCAATATTACTCATACTGTATTTCACATCTCCATGACTATTTGGTGACTTCCGATTTGTACTTCCTAATCCCTTCACTTTTCTCACCCACCCAACAATACCCTTCCCATCTAGCTATGATCAGTTTGTTCTCTGTATTTATTAGTCTATTTCTGCTTTGTTTGCTCGTTTATTCTGTTCTTTAGATTCTGCATATAAATGAGATCATATGGTATTTTTCTTTTTCAGTCTGACTTTTTTCACTTAGCATAATAACCTCTAGGTATACCCATGTTGTTGGAAATGTTCAGATATCATTCTTTTTTAAAGCAGAGTAATACTCTGTTGTATAAATGTTCCACAATGTGTATCCAATCATCAATTGATGGGCATTTTGTTGGTTTCCATATCTTGGCTATTGTGAATAGTGCTGCAGTAAACGTAGGGGTTCATATATTTTTTCCAATTAGTGTTTTGGATTTCTTTGGATAAATACCCAGGAGTGGAATTGCTGAGTCATAAGTTAATTCTATTTTTAATTTTTTAAAAAGATTTTATTGGAGAATTGGAGCAGTGTTGTGGAATTGGGGGAGGGGACCAGCCAAATTGTTGTTCTTCAATCTTCATTGGGGAGGGCGCCAGTCACCATATGGCTTTCTGTCGGCAGCTCATGGCCTCTAAGCTCATGGTGCTGTGTTCAATCTTAGTTGCCGGTGGGTGTAGCCACCATCCCATGTGGGAGTCAAACCAGCAGCCTTGTTGTTAAGAGTGCACGCCCTATCCACTGAGCCATCCGGGCAGCACTTCAGCTCAAGGTGCGAGTTCAATCTTTAGTTGCAGCTGGGCGTAGCCCACCATTGAACAGGCAATCTTGTTGTTACACCAGCTGAGCCATCCTGCCACCTGTTGGCAGCTCAGCGACAGCTCAGATTAGGTGCAGAGTTCACTGGCCTATGTGGGAATCGAGCCGGTGGCCCTGTTGCTCAGAGAATGCACTCTAAGCCAATTCTTAACCAACTGAGCCACTCAGCTGGACCCTCTATTTTTAATTTTTTGAGAAACCCCCATACTGTTTTCCATAGCGGCAGCACCAATTTGCAATCTCACCAACAGTACACGAGGGTTCCCTTTTCTCCACATCCTCGCCAGATTTTGTTGTTTGTTGATAGCCATTCTTACAGAAGTGAGGTGGTATCTGATTGTTGTTTTGATTTGCATTTCTCTGATGATTAGTGATGTTAAGCATCTTTTCATATGTCTATTGACCATTTGTATGTCCTGTATGGAGAACTGTCTGTTCAGGTCCTCCGCTCATTTTTAAATGGAGTTGTTTATTTATTTTGGTGTTAAGTTGAATGAGTATTTTATAAATTTTGGATATTAACCCCTTATCAGATGTATCATTGGCAGAAGTCTTCTCCATTCTGTAGGAGGTTTTTGTTTTGTTGATGGTTTCCTTTGCTTTGAAAAAAAAGTTTCAGTTTGATGTGTCTGTGGGGTTTCTTTATCTTCATTTGTTGTGTTCAGTTTTACATCTCACATATGAGTGAAGTCATATGTGAGTTTTTCTATCTGACAAATTTCACTTAGCATGATAATCTCGAGATCCATCCATATTGTTGAAATTGCAGTATTTTGACATTAGTATTCATGGTGGCCAATACCGGGCAACAACCAAAATGCCCTTCATTAGATGATTGGGTAAAGAAAATATGTACATGTACAGAATGGAATATTACTCAGCCATAAGTTCTATACAATTGTATCACATATGTAGATTCATGTGTTCACCACCACAGTTAAAATACTGAACAGTTCCAGCACCACAAACGTATCCATATTGCCCTTTTATAACCATACACACCTCCCGCCCTTCACCTGTATTACGGTAACCCGTGGCAACCAGTAATCTGTTCTCCGTTTCTAAAATCTTGCCTTTCATAAAAATGTTATATAAATAGAATAATATAGTACTCATATGTAACTTTTTGGGATTAGCTTTTTTGATCAGCATAATTCCCTGGAGTTATATCCAAGTAATTATGTTATGACTAGCTTATTCTTTTTTATTGCTGAGTAATGTTCCATGTTATGTATGTACCATGATTTGTTAAATCATTTACACACTAAAGGAAATCTGAGCTCATTTTAGTTTTGGGATATCACAAATAAAGCTGCTGTGTATTTTACTGTATGGGTTTTTGTGTAAACATCTGTTTTCATTTCTTTGGGATAAATGACCAAGGGTATACTTGCTTGATCATATGGTACTTGCATGTTTACTTTTATAAGAAACTGCCAAATTTTAACAGAGTAGCATTCTCATCCCAAAGAAATGAGTGATCCAGTTTCTCTTCATCCTCACCAGCATATATTATTGTCACTATTTTTATTTTAGCTATTCTTATAGGTGCACAGTGATATCTCAATTTCATTTCAATTTGTAGTTTCCTAATGGCTAATGATATTGAACAACTTTTTTTTTTTTGAGGGCAGTGTCACTGGCCCTCATATATGGGACCCGAACTGGGGCTGCTGGCTTTCCAAGCCAGCGCTTAACCACCGCGCCACTCGGCTGGCCCGATATTGAATAACTTTTGATGTGCTTATTGGATATTGTTTATCCTCTTCAGTAAAATGGCACTGAGTCATTTGCCCATTTTCTAATTCGACTGTTCTTTATTGAATTTTGTGAATTCTTTATATATTCCAGATTCTACGCCTTTGTCAGATATGTTGTTTGCAAACATTTTCTCCCAATTTATGGCTTATCTTCATTTTCTAAACAGGGTATTTTGCAGAAAAAAATATTTAAAATTTGATGAAGTCCAATTTATCAACATTTCCTTTTATGTATTGTACTTTTTAATGTCAAGTCTAAGAACTCCTCACCTAGCCCTAGATACTAAAGATTTTCTAAAAGTTTTATTTTTATTTTTTCCATTTAAGTCCATGATCCAATTTTAATTAATTGTTCTAGCACCATTTGTTGAATAGACTATCCATTCTCCATTGAAGTCCTTTGTACTTCTGTAAAATATCATTTGGTTTTATTTGTGTGAATCTATTTCTGTGTTCTCTATTCTGTTCCATTGACCTATGTGTCTATTCTGCCATTAATAACAAACTGCAAACTGTCTGGATTACTGTGGCTATATAGTAAGCCTTAATATTGGGTAGACTGATTCCTCCAACTTTATTCTTTTTTCTCAAAATAGTTTTCGGTATTCTGGGTCCTGTGCTTTTTCCATATAAATTTTATAATTAGTTTGTCCAACCCTTGCTGGAATTTTGATAGGAATTGAAGTAAACTTATGGATCAACTTGGGAAAATTGACATCTTTACTGGGTTAAGTCCTCTGGTCGAAGAGCATGGTATGTCATTCCATTATTTAGATTTTTCTACCCAGAATAGTCCTTATTGTGTTTTCCTTGTGTTGGTGTCAGGTATGAGTACATACATGAATCTGAATTTCAACTTCTGTAGTTTTGCTGACAATTATGGTCATTTATATTATTCATGCAGTATTCATATTTCTATTTATTCATTCATTCAGAATGCAGGTATATTTATCTTGCTCCATTGTAATTGATTGATAATATTTCATGTTCGTGGAATTAATATTGATTTTAAAGGTTATAATCCTATAAATAGGTCAGAAATAGGCTTTTCTAAAGAAAGAACATTAGTGTTGTAGAATAAGGAAGCTTTGTAATGATATATACTGTAAAGGCTTTTATCTGTATGGTACTCAATAAATATGATGGACTGATGAAGAGATTACTGACTAAAAGAATAGGACTTATTAGAGGGAGAGTGTCACCTTTGAAAAATTTCTTATTTGGCAAGTTTTGAGTACAAAATCAAAAGAAATTGAGGATATAGAAAGGGTCAACACAGGAGGTAGAAGTAAGTGATTATTATTCAGGAGACAGTAGATAAATAAGCTTGGGCCGTACTTGAGAGATCTCATCATGGAGTAATAAGAACATTTTAGGTAAGGTTATTACTGCTTCTTGACATAGGAAATATGTGAGGAGTTGGCTTAAGCTATTTATTCATTCAACAAATGTTTATAGTGTCCCTACTATTTTCCTCCATATTTTTTCTGGAACCTGTTTATATATAGCTGTTAAAAAGATAGGATGCCTGAGTTCATGAAATGTATACTGTAATATTATATATAATACATCAATAACAGCATTTATAGGTTTTTCAGCAGATAAATGACATGAAAACTTATTTGAATAGTCCTATTTACAGATATTAGTGGCCAATACAAAAAGGAATACCAGGGCCGGCCGAGTGGCGTGGTGGTTAAGCGCTGGCTTGGGAAGCCAGCGGCCCCGGTTCGGGTCCCACATACGAGGGCCAGTGACACTGCCCTAAAAAAAAATTAAAAAAAGGAATACCAACCTTGTACATTCGCTTTTAAGTTAGGGGAATTTTTTTTCTGGTTTTGCTATTTTTTTAAGGTTTTGGAATTTACACATTTGAGGTTATTGATCTGATTATAACATGAATTGATTATGACCTAAAATAAGTGTTTTTCTGAGCCAACAACACATAGCATTTTAAATATTTTTGATCAATTGGTAATATAAATCAAGAGAGAAGGCATATACAACCTTTGCTATGAGAAATCTGATATAAGTGGTTGATGACATCAGATTGTATTTCCACCTTTATTCATAAGAGATCAAGGATTCTATAAGGGCCAGTGTAAAGTTTATGTTAAAATAGATGCCCTGGGGGATGGCCGAGTGGCTCAGTTGGTTTAGAGTTGGCTTAAAGTGCAAGCTCTGAGCAAAAGGGCCGCTAGTTCTATTCCCACATGTGCCAGTGGCACTGCGCCTGAGCTAAGCTGTCACTGAGCTGCCAACTGGTAGTTCAGCTGGTGTAACAATAAGAATGCCTGTTCGATGGTGGGCTACATCCACTGCAACTAAGATTGAACTCGGCACCTTGAGCTGAGCTGCCGCCCGGGTGGCTCAGTGGATAGAGCATGCGCTCTTAATAACAAGGCTGCTGGTTCGACTCCCACATGAGATGGTGGCTACGCCCACCCGCAACTGAGATTCAACACAGCACCTTGAGCTTAGAAGCCATGAGCTGCAATGAGAAGCCAGATGGTGACTGGCGCTCTCCACAACGAAGATTGAAGAATAACAACTTGGCTGGTCCCCTCCCCCAATTCCCCAACACTGTTCCCCTCCCCAATTCCCCAATAAAATCTTTAAAAAAATAGATGCCCTGGAAATAAAACACATTTTTGTCCCTGAGGTGTTTCAAATGAAACCCATTTTATTTGTGTTTTATGTAGTTTTGAAATATTACTAATTTACACAGTTCACTTTCCCTGCTATTCTCAGTAAGCACACTTCTGGAAATTTTTCTTTAATTCACTAGGGAAAAGTAAGGATAATCTAATGTCACAGGGTATAATATTTCTAGATTTGTCTGTGAAATATCTGAATTTACATGAAACAGAATTGCATAAAACACTGTGTCTTGGGCCGGCCGAGTGGTGCAGTGGTTAAGCACTGGCTTGGGATGCCAGCGGCCCCGGTTCAGGTCGCACATATGAGGGCCAGTGACACTGCCCTCCAAAAAAACAACAACACTGTGTGTCATGCAGCTGACTTTTAGAAAAAGCCAAATCTATTAAAGTGTTTATGATTTATTTAAAATAAATTAATGAAGCAATGTGATTTCTTTGAATCTTCATTGGAGAAGCAGTCTGTATATTTTGGGAAAGCACAGGGATGGTTTGGGTTCGAGGAATAGATATCTATTCTGCCCCAAGACGTGGGTGGTGTAGATATTGTAGAATGGGGGTTATAGAGCATTCCAGAATTGAGGCAGTGAAGAGAGGAAACTTGTTCCTGAGCTCAAGTTTCCGTGTTGTGTACACATATGAGAAGTATTTATTTCGTTCTCTTTTTTGTCTTCCTCATACTTTTTGACACACTCCAGCTATGGCTACTGAGTTCGAGATAACCATTTGTTCCCTCTTAATATTGGCTTGCACATGGCCAACATGGGCCTTTGTAGCAATTATGATTCATGACCTCTTGGCTTTGTTCCCACTGCTACCTAGGTTAATCTCTTGCTGTTTCCTAGTTCAAATTCATGTGAAGAAATTTGATCCATCTGATTGCTACAGTTTATCTTTTGACATCATCCACTTTTTAGTCCACTGACCAGCCTATAGATTAATTGTTTTCAAGTTACCTTGGTCCTTCCTGGTCTATAATTACCTATAGTCATGCATGGAAATTCTGGGTTATGTGGTATAGAACATGATTGTTTGTAGCTGCCCTTGTGTAAGGACTGTGGGCAGGAGTGTTTCACTTAGAAAATACTTTAGATTAGTTGTCACTATGATCAATAACAATAAAAGGTAATTTATGAAAATATGCTCCATTTAAGTGGGCTTATTTAAGCTTTAGGACTAGTTTTTTGTTTTTTTTTTTTTTTTAGGGCAGTGTTGCTGACCCTCATATGTGGGACCCGAACCTGGGCCACTGGCTTCCCAAGCCAGCACTTAACCACCGCGCCACTCGGCTGGCCCAAGACTAGTTTTTAGGAAGAATATTTCCAGTATTATGGTTAGCTGGGGTGTAATGTCGATTCAGAGGTGTCTTAGTTCTTGGTTTTAGAAAGTTGCTGGTATCCTAAAGTTGGAATTGCACATATTACTTACAGGAAAGTGGATAAATTTCAAGTCTTCATCTCATAATATTTATGTATATTGTATAAATGTAATATAGTGTAAGTCACTTGGACACTGTCTGTCTATTGTTCTGTATCCACTTTGATCCTCAATGACTTTAGAATTTGGATTATCGACTCAGGCCTGTGTCAACGTTTGTGTATACTGAGCCAGGCATACAAATGCAAGTCTATATACCACATGTGTGACAATTTGAAAATTTGTAAACCAAGTTAACAGATTATTAAATAAAGCAATGTTCTCATCTCACAATTTCACATATATGCCTTTTTAATGAACTAGAAGGTCAGGGTCAAGTTAAGAATTATTAAATTCCTCAGAATTCAACACTGGAATGTGACTGCACTGGGAAAGCTGGCTCTTAGACCTTGGCTGGCTTCCTTCTTTCCTTTTTTTAAAAGACTTTTGTTACAGTGTTGCTAACATACAATATTAGTTTCAGGTGTACGCCATAGTTATTCAACATGTATATACCTAAAAAAATGATTACCGGGCCGGCGGAGTGGCGCGGTGATTTAGCGCTGGCTTGGGATGTCAGCGGCCTGGGTTGGGGTCCCACATATGAGGGCCAGTGACACTGCCCTCAAAAAAAAAAAAAAAAGATTACCATGATAAATCCAGCAACCATCTGATACCATGTAACACTACCACAATATTATTGACTGTATTTCTCTTGTTGTCTAATACATACCCATGACTTATCTTCCTTCTGTTTTCTTATTTGTTTGTTCTGTTTTGTTTGTTTTGTTTCGTTGGGTTTTTTTAAAGACTTTATTAGGGAATTGAGGAGGGGGAAGAGCCAAGTTGTTGTCCTTCAATCTTAGTTGTAGAGGGCGCAGCTAGCTCAGCTCCAAGTCCAGTCGCCATCCAGCCGCCTGTTGGCAGCTCGCAGTCGCTCAACTCAAGGTGCCATGTTCAGTCTTTTTTTTTTTTTTTTTGAGGGCAGTGTCACTGGCCCTCATATGTGGGTCCGAACCGGGGCCGCTGGCTTCCCAAGCCAGCGCTTAACCACCGTGACACTCGGCCGGCCCTGTTCAGTCTTAGTTGCAGGGCAGGTGTAGCCCACCATCCCATGTGGGAGTCCAACGGGCAACCTTAATGTCAGGAGCACTTGTTGTCAGCTGAGTCATCCTGCCACCTGTTGGCAGCTCAGCGGCAGCTCAGCTAGGGCGTAGCTCACTGGCCCATGTGGAAATTAAACCCGTGTCCTGTTGCTCAGAGCTGACACTCTTAAGCAACTGAGTCACTCGGTTGGCCCAGCTTCTTTCTGTTTTGATACCTGGCTCTGTCTTGCACTAGGAAGGGTCTTACTCTAATGTATGTTTCACTCCATCCTGTCTATGTATACAAGCTCTGTCCATGGTCTCTGTCACCAGCCTCATATGACCACCCTTTGGGTGTAACAGGGGGCACATAGATAGCAAGACTGACCCTCTAGAACAACACTTCAAAATGAGTTCCAAGAGATAATTAAGCCATAATACCCCAAGGTATTTAATGGGTAAAAAAATTTAAAAAAATGATACCAGGCTTGTACCTTATTTGGGAGAATTGAGAAAATGGTCACATGAATAATTTTCTTTTTTTTTTTTTAAAGAATTTTTTTTAAATTGGGGAATTGGGGGAGAGGAATAGCGTTGAGGAATCGGGGAAGGGGAACAGACAAGTTGCTGTCTTTTTGTTCTTCAGTCTAGTTGTGGAGGATGTTGCTTCACTGGCCCATGTTGGTATTGTCATTGTGCTCTTCCCGGATGAGGCAGATCAGTCGCCGGCCTCTGGATGGTCACTCACCGTGGCTCTTGGCAGCTCACGCTGGCTGCCGGCCACTCACTGTAGCCTATGGCAGCCCACTGCAGCAGGGGATGCAGCCTACACCGTCGCTGGGGCTCACACAGCCCAGCTCCAGGTGGAGCTGTTGTTAGCTGTAGAGTGCAGTGTCACTGGCCCTCATATGTGGGATCCAAACCGGGGTCGCTGGCATCCCCAAACCAGCTCTTAACCAATGCACAACTCGGCCAGCCCATGAATAATTTTCTTTAAAGCTTCAGAAAAACTAATGGGCTGAGAAAAGCTGGTGAACACTAGACCTGAAGAAGAAGCCAAGGTGGGCTCATGAAAGTGGCTTGGGGATATTTGGGCAGGAGATTTGGGGATTATGGGTACTCAAAATATGATCTAGAAGGGGAGGCACAGGTTTATGATGACTCTCCCTTGGGCCCACAGACTCTTCCCTTCTGTAACTGGAAGCAGCTGAGGAGTGACTTGAGTGTGGTCTGCTAAATTATGGGGCCCCACTTGCCCTCATCAAAATGTGACACTTTGTCCATTAATTTTTTTTAACTATTGAATGCTACGTTAACTTTTTTTTTTGGCTTGAAAATATGTTTAGATGTAATCACACTTCATTCCAATGTACATGCCACAGTAGGGAATCTCAAAAGTCCATTTTTTTTTCCCCACAAAAGGAGCAAATAAACTAGCAGATCCTCTCAGAATCAACTTTATTGGAATTTGGGAAACTACTCATAATCAAAAGTTTACAGCAACCAGGCAACTACTTAAGGAAAAAAACTGTTGGATCTCAGTAAAAGAGCTTCGTGGTATTTTGAGTTTTCCTGTCCCCATCTCCTGCTGTCCAGTTTGGCAGAAGCTTTGAAGACAACAGTACAAATTCTTAGTAGCAGTTACAAGTACTGGAAGGAGCAGAAGTGACCTTATTCTTAAAGAATTTTGGTTGTTCATTTTGACCAGTCTGGTGGCTCCCTGAAGGGCCACCTCAGAATGTATGACCTTTTTTTGCCTAACTCCGAAATCTCCCAAGGCTGAGGCAGCTACCTGTGTGGGTGGGTGGGTGGGTGGGGCATTTGTGGGGAGTATTTAAAGTCACATGTTTTAGCCACTGCTTCCCAGGGCAAATAATAACAATTGGGCAAACAATGGACCAACCGAAAATAATATTTGGGTGCACAAGTATCTTTTTGAGTTCCTGCTTTTTATTCTTTTGAGTACACAATAGTGAAATTGCTGGATCAAATGGCAGTTCTATTTTTAATTTGGAGGGGAACTGCCATACTGTTTTTCATAGCAGCTGCACCATTTTCAGCAATAGTGCCCAAGGGCTCCACTTCCTCTGCAGACTCACCAACAATTACTATTTTTCATTTTTTTTTATAGTTGTCATCCTAATTGGTATGGCATGTTATCTCATTGTGGTCTCAATTTCCATTTGCTTAATGCCTAATGATTTTGAGCATCTTTTCATGCAAATCCTTTGTCCATGTTTAATTATTTTTTGGTTGTTGGTGAGTTATAGAAGTTCTTTATATATTGTTGGTTTTATCAGATATGAGTTGCACATATTTTCTCCCATCCCATAAGTTGCCTTTTCACTTTGTTGATTGTGTCCTTTGATACACAGAAGTTTTTCCTTCTGATACAGTCCAATTTATCTATTTTTACTTTTATGGCCTGTGCTTTTGCTGTCACATCCAATAAATCATTGCTAAATCCAATATAATTCATGAAATTTTTCTCATGATTTCTTCTAAGAATTTATAGTTTTAGCTCTTACATTTGGGTCTTTAGTCCATTTTGAGGATGTTTTCATTTTCTACAATGTAACATTCATCATTAAAGGTGAAATGGAAGAATGGAAATTACAGAGTGTGAGAGTTTTAACTAGCTATCTACTAGCTTTATAGCTAATGGGACAAATAAAATGGATGTGTAAAATATTTAACACAATGGGAGGGATTCTTATTTATTAGTAAAATATGCTTTTATAGAGATTGAAAGCTATTCCAATAATGTCTGACCATTCTTTTTTTTTTCTTAGCTGAGCCATCCTGCCACCTGTTGGCAGCTCAGTGGCAGCTCAGTTCGGGCTGGGCATCGAACTGCTGTTGCTCAAAGCTCAGCTCGCTCTCTTGAGCCAGCTCTTAACCAACTGAGCCACTCGGTCGGCCTGTCTGGCCATTCTTATTGCATTATAACCTATAATTAAATTTTCTTATTGTGATATTTAGAAGCTAACCAATATTCCATGAACAAATATATTGATGAGTTTTGCTCAATTGTGGAAAATCATTGAGTCTTTTAAGGGTTTTTGGTTCTTTAATTCTAGATAAAACAGTGTGTGTAAACCCTTGCCCAAAAAGTACCAGGTTCTGTTATGTTTCTCTTTCTTAGAAGCAGATAGCCCAATTCTTTTTTTTTTTTTTGAGGGCAGAGTCACTGGCCCTCATATGTGGGACCCGAACCAAGGCCGCTGGCTTCCTAAGCCAGCGCTTAACCAACGCACCACTCGGCCGGCCCCAGATAGCCCAATTCTTAAAGCCTGCTGTCTCACTTGTACTATTTGCTGGGTATTTTTATTTTCTTATTATTATGTTAAGTACAGTTCACTATCATTTTTGTCTCTATAAAAAAGCATTGTATAACTTTAAAAATGGATCATTTAGTTTAATACCATTTTAAACTATAGAATAGTAGTTATTGAGACTTTGCAAAGGGATGAAGAATTTTTTAAAAGATATATTTATAAGCAAAGGTAGAGAGCAGTTCAGTAAGTGAATCTGGAATTGTGAATTCATTTTAGGGATCTTATTCATTAGAAATATAGAACACCAGGGTAAAGGACCCTCAATTTTATAAACTAAGTAAACTTCATGCATATAAAGCAATTTGAGTAGAATGAGTTCAGAAGGAAAAATGGATGGTGTCAAAGAGAAAAGTAATAATTGTACTTCAGAAGCTACTAACTCAAGTAATGAGCATTTAGAAAATGTACTGGGACACCTATAGACGAGCTATTTTTCCCCCCCTAATTAAGCTTTCTTTGGAAAAGTGACTAAGATGTAGTGTTCTATGTAGTGTTTTTCTACATTGTTTTTTATTCACATACTTCACGTTGCTGAGTCATGTCATCAGTAGAAATCATATGGCTATGCTATTGTTTAACTCCAATTCTATTTTCCTTTAAAAAAATAAATAAACGTGTGTATAATGCAGCTTCTCTGTTATCCAGAGATTATAGCAACATAATTCTTGGGTCTACATAGCCATCAAATAAAATACCATATTTCACTACAGGGAGCTCCCCAGTTGCATGGGGGATTAACCAGAGTTTATAGGATTTACCTTGTATCTCCAACATTAGAGGGCTGATATAAAGAATGGTATCATTTTATTTATTTATTTATTTATTTATTTATTTATTTATTTATGTTTAGCTGAGCCATCCTGCCACCTGTTGGCAGCTCAGTGGCAGCTCAGCTCAGGATGGGCATCGAACTGCTGTTGCTCAGATCTTAGCTCGCACTCTTGAGCGATCTCTTAACCAACTGAGCCACTCGGCCAGCCCCAAGAATGGTATCATTTAAATGTTCTTTGACATTTTAGTCAATTTTAACTTTTAATTGTTTTGTACTTAATATTTTGCCAGGAATGAGCTAAAGCTATACCCGAATCACCCTAAAATACAGTGTTAAATTGTGACTATGTTTTGTTTACTTTGCATTTTATTTTGATATTGACTGATGCTCAGAAAATAATTTTTAAATCTCCATAAGAATACATTGCAACTATTTAAGTCCACAGTATTTCTTTCTTGTTTTTATAAATTAAAATTTAAGCACAGGGCTCTATTTGGGGCTGTCTTTGACCTAAGCAATTATAATAACTGAGCTCTGTGCTCTGAGAAGCTGTATAATATGGAAAGCTTTTATAGGCCAAAAATGGGCAGGATAAGAAAGTTATTAGCAATATAAAGTAATGTATTGTTTCAGGCAAGATTACCTTCCTTTAGAGGAAGGCAGGGGTCTTATCAGGCAGATTGCCTCAGCTTCCTTTGTGGAGAATGGAGAGAGCCCACTGGACAGATGACCTCATTGGTATTGCTCAGAAAATTCCAGACTGACTGATTAAAATTACATTCCTAGAGAAGGTTGAAACTGCATTTAGGTCAGGTATTAAGTCTAAGTTCGGCCTCATGGGCTTTAGCACTAGTGACTCCATTTTGGGCCTGTGGTGTTCTCTTTAATAATTCTTCCCTTTTGGTCATATCTCTCAGAGATATGATCAAAATTGAAAGCATTAGCATCACTGTCAGCTACCACTCTATAGTTCTCACAGCTTTCATTGGTCCTATTTATGACATTCACAGCTCAAGATTCTTTTGCTTAATCCCTGTGTTATTTACAGGTCACAGTTTCTGTTCCATATTTTTTTTTTTGAGGGCAGTGTCACTGGCCCTCATATGTGGGACCTGAACAAGGGCTGCTGGCTTCCCAAGCCAGCGCTTAACCACCGCACCACTCGGCCGGCCCTGTTTCATAATCTTTGAGTCTGTCATTCTCTTCATTCCTGTTCTGACATTCTAATCTTGGAGATCATTTGCCTGGTGGTTAGTGGCTGTGAACACGCATTTAAAGCTTTTGAGAGAATACTGTGTGCCAGAGAGATTATTGATAACTGTAAGCAGGATATTCCACAATATTTGGCGTGCACTTCAGAGCCATAGTCCTTAAGACCCAAACTAATCAAAGAAAGACTCTTAAACCAAGTGGCTTGCTCAATAATCTTATATAACTGAGATTCAGCTTCTTCAGAAATGCTAATGCAGGTATAGCATGTGGTAGGCCATAACACACACACCTCCTTGCTTACCTAAAGAACATCAAGGGCTATCCTATTGTCAAGAACAAGTTTGGTCAGAGAGTCTAAGGATTTTTATTGGGTAGCTATTGCATTAACAAAGGATTCTGCAATATTTCAAGAGCTAAGGAGAGGTTCCTGATTGTAGCTTCATTTGTATTTACTCCTAATCAGGGAAGTAACAATTGCCCAATGAAGCGAATTCTGAATTATGGAAAACTTTCTGGTCCTTTCTAACTCCAAAATGTAAATTCAGAAGAGTTGACCAATGTGGTGTCTCAATTTGTGAACAGTTAGGGCACAGTTGGATAACCTGAGAGGCATTACTTGATTATGCACCAGCCATGTAGACATTCCTAGGCTCAGGGAAAATGATAACCATCACAGGCAAAGAGAAATCCTTTTGGGCATAACCCATTTCCACTAAGGTGACACTGTCAATGGACAGATGGGAGTTTTTGATGACAAATCCCGAGTTTGAAATTTTACCAGCCTTAGCAGTGGTCTGGGAGATACACATGATGGCATTATATTTCTAAGCCAATGCCAGCGAAAAGAAAGCAAAGAAGAAAGGGTTTTATGTGTAAAGTATAAAGTCTTGATCCAGTGTCTTTGGTGGGATCTGTTTACATCAAAGTTAAGTATTTCTCTTCCTTGTCAATTTGATCTGTAGGTCAACAGTGTATGTACAGGACTAGATGTCAGGTGAGGTCTTCTTTAGCTGGGAGAGGTATATCCAAGGCTCAGTGCCTTCTAGTTTTGTAGCAATGTTGGTGGTGAGGAGTACTTTGTAAGGTCCCTTCCAACAGAGAGGTCAAGGGCTGTCTTCCTCTGATGACACTTCCAGAATACCCAGTTACCAGGCTCTAGGCTGTGACCAACAGGATCTCTTGAACTGGGATCTGGGAAAACGTTTTTATCCTGTTAGTGATTACAGTAGCTGGTCATACTAGCATGAGACAAGGGACCATCAGAAGGTTGTATACCAATAGACATTGGTCTACCGGTGAAATCTTATGTGAGGTGAGTTTATGTTTTTCATAGTGGTACTATGAACAGTCAGCAAGAGCAAAGACAATACCTTAGGCAAGGTGGGGGCAGGGAGCAGTAGTTTCAGCAAGTTTAGAGATTTTAAGTTTTAAGGTCCCTGTAATTCTCTGGTCTTTGCTTGATGATTGAAGATGATAGGGATAGTGATAATTCCAAAATGTTTGCAAGGCCTCTGGGGACAAAAACAGTTTTTCCAGGATTACAGACCTGACAGGTTCAGACATTGCTGGTAGACTGTCTTTGCAATTTTATAGAAGTCTCCCCACTGATATCAATTCATAATTTGAGACATTTTGAATTCACTGTGGTGGGTGAAGGAATGCAAAAACTGAAAGTGTGGGGTTTGCCAGGGAGCTTTGAAGAACCAAGTAACTGTGTTGTGTTTCCCATAGCCCCAACTGTTCATTTAATTCACAACCATTGTTTACCCATTTTAATTTCTCTGATTTAGGAACAGACTGTTCACCTATTACAAGTACATCAGGATGGCAAAGTCTGGCAATGAGGGGTCATTTTTTTGTAGAGGCAGAAGAGACTTCATTGACATGTGCTACAATCTTTAGAGATTCTGTTGGTGCTGCCTTTGCATGAAAATCAGCTAGGGAATTTCCCTCGTATTCAGGTTCAGTCCATTCATTGTGAAGCTCAATTTTGATGACAGCAATTTTAGAAAGTAAGAGAATAACAGTATGAAGATTGTTTGCTTGTTGCTCATTTTTGATTGGGGTCCCAGAGGACTTAAGAAACTCCTTTGTTTCCAAACATCCTCAAATCATGGATGACCCCAAAAAGGCATGCCTGCTACTAGTATGAATATTTACAGTATGTCCATCTGATAACTGGCATGCTATTGTAAGGGTGTGAAGCTGTTGGTCTGATTTAGCTTGTGGAAGGTTTCTCCTTTCAAGTAAGTAAGTCATATTGGGTAGCAATAGCATATCCAGTTTGAACAATCCCTTATCCATTTTTGCAGTATGACCCATTAACAAGCAAGATTAGATCAGGATTAAAGGGACGTTTTGTAAATCAGGTGCTAGCCTTTGTCAGGTAGAGGCACTAATGTGGCAGGATTAAGGGTGTTGCAGCTTTTGAAATGTGGATTAGGTGGTGAAAGCAGAAGGATCTCATAGGAAGTTAGTTTGCTTGCAAAGAAATGTTGACGTCAATTCAGAGTAAGATGACTTTGGACAGCATGTGGAGTTTGCAAATAAACATCATTTCCTAGGGTTAAATCTGCCCAGGTTTCCACTAATCTTGCAGCTGTGGCTATAGCCTTAAAACAGCTGGGGTAGGCACGAAGAAATGAATCAAGTTGTATGCTATAATAGGCAATAGCCATATGTTTATTACCATGTTCTTCCATGAGCATTCCCAAGGGCTTGATTATTCCCTTCATACACAAATAAAGTAAACGGTTTTGAATAGTTAGGTAGCCCTAAGGCAGGTGGTTCTTGCAGTGATTGTTTTAGTCTTATGAAAGCCTGTTTATGTTTTATCTTCCCCGAAAAGTGGTGCAGGGACTGAAATTTTGCTAATTTCATAGAATGGAGCAGCTAATAGAGAAAAATTGGGAACATGTAGCCTGCAATGATCAGCCAAACCTCGAAATCCACAAAGCTGTCACTTAGTTGTGGGTCTAGGAAATTCCTGGATTAGTTTAATTCTTTTTGGAGACAGCTGAAATCCTTCAGAGTTTAGATGATGACCTAGGTAATGAA
Source organism: Aselliscus stoliczkanus (assembly GCA_033961575.1). Lineage (NCBI taxonomy): Eukaryota > Metazoa > Chordata > Mammalia > Chiroptera > Hipposideridae > Aselliscus > Aselliscus stoliczkanus. Next base: position 52,011,137 of record CM066737.1, on the reverse strand, counting down.
CAGTGTCTAAAGATAATTGTAATTTGTCCTTAGAGACTTTGTTTCTTTTTTCAGCTCTCTGTTGCAACAAATAAATGGAATCTTTTATGGACGCTTCTTTGGTAACTGAGCACAGCAAGAATCATCTACATATTGCAAAAGGATTGATTTCCCTGGGAACTGGAGGTTGCTTAAATCTCCAAATACTTGGGAGAAATAAGACGGGGCCTCAATGAACCCTTGAGGCATAACTGTCCAGGTATATTGTCGAATGTTAATGTAGCCAATGATACGAGTAATGTCTTTCTAATTCACTACATCTCCAAGATAAAAACTCCATGTTGAGTTTTAGCTGTTCTTTATAATTGTGAATACCAGTCTTTTATTCTATCTATGTTTTGCAAAAGTGTTCTTCCAGTCTGGTACTTGCCTATTAATTTTCTTTTAAAAAATATTTTATTAGGGAATTCGGGAAGGGAACAGTGTTGGGGAATTGGGGAAGGGGAACATGTGTTTTTCCAGGACCCATCAGCTCCAAGTCAAGTTGTCCTTCAGTCTTAGCTGTGGAGGGCGCAAGCTCAGCACCAAGTCCAGTCGCTGCTTTCAATTTAGATGCGGGGGCGGGAGTCATGTGGCAGTCAAACTGGCAACTGCACTCTAACCAACTGAGCCATCCGGCCACATGTTGGCAACTCAGCAGCAGCTCAGCTCAGTCGCAGCTCATTGGCCCATGTGGGAATTGAACCTGTGACCCTGTTGCTCAGAGCTCATGCTCTTAATCAACTGTGCCTCCCGGCCTGTCCTCTTCTTCATTTTCTTAATGGTGGTTTTTAGTTAGCAGAAGTTTTTAATTCAGACGAAATCTAATTTATTTGTTTTTCTTTCATTGTTTGTACATTCTGTATCTTGTCTAACGAATTGTTTCCTATACTAACTTCACAAAGATCTTTCCAGTGGTTTTCTAGAAGCTTTAAAACATCTTTTATATTTAAGGGTATTATTGATCTTGAAGTAATTTTTGAAACGTATGAGATAGGAACTGACATTTCTTTTAAAATATATGAATATCTTGTTTATCAAAATTTATTGGAGGGCGTTCTTTTTCCAGCGAAGTTTTCTGGCACCATATTGAAACATTTGACTTTATTCATGTGTGTCTCATTTTGGATTCTCCATTTTGTTCCACTGATCTATCTATTCACTGATACCACACTGTCTTGGTTGCTGTAGCATTATAGTGAGTGAGTCATAAAATCAGATAGAGTAAGTCTAACAACTTTCTTCCTTTTTTCATTATTATTTTGTATAGTTTATATCCTTTACATTTCCATAAAAATTTTAGAATCAGTTTGTCCATTTCTACAAGAAAGTTTCCTAGTATTTTGATAGGGGTTGGATTGAATCTACAGATCAATTTTGGGAAAACTGACAACAATATTTAGATGTGAATACCTGAACTAGCATATATTTTCATATATTTAAGAAATCTTTAATGTTTCTCATCAATATTTTATTATTTTCATTAAATAGGTCTTGCACATCCCTCATTAACTTCATCTCTAAATAATTTATGATTTTGGGTGCTATTGTAAATGGTATTATTTACAAGTTTTTCATATTATAGTACTTGATTTAGTATTAGTTTGGTTTTCATAGAATAATTACTTTTTATTCTATGATATTACAAAATTCACATATTTAGATTTCATAGTTGTTTTAAAAATGACTTGGAGTTTTCTATATTTAACAATCACATCATCTTCAAATAAAAAAGTTTATTTTTCACGTTTTCATCATTTTACCTTTTTGGTCTCTTTTTTTTTAAAATTGGGGAATTGGGGGAGAGGAACAGCATTGGGGAATCGAGGAAGGGGAACAGACAAGTTGCTGTCTTTTTGTTCTTCAGTCTAGTTGCGGAGGATGTTGCTTCACTGGCCCATGTTGGTATCGTCATTGCGCTCTTCCCGGATGAGGCAGATCGCTTCCCGGTTGCTGGCCTCTGGATGGTCGCTCACCGCAGCTATTGGCAGCTCACGCTGGCTGCCGGCTGCTCACTGTGGCTGCCGGCCACTCACTGTAGCCTATGGCAGCCCACTGCAGCAGGGGCTGCAGCCTACACCATCATCGGGGCTCGCACAGCCCAGCTCCAGGTGGAGCTGTTGTTAGCTGTAGAGGGCAGTGTCACTGGCCCTCGTATGTGGGATCCGAACCAGGGCCACTGGCATCCCCAAACCAGCTCTTAACAAATGTGCCACTCGGCTGGCCCTGTTTCTTTTCTTAATGCAAAGGTTAGGCACAAATCACACAATGCTGAATAAAAGTGATAAGAGGATATTTATATCTGTTCCAAATCATAGGGAGAACATTCTTCAATGTTTCATATTAAGTATAATGTTAAATGGGTTTTTTTACATGCAAATTATGATGTTGAGGAAGTTCCCTTCTGTTTTTAGTTTAGAGACAATTTTTATTTTGAGTGGTGTTGAATTTTGTCCAATGACCATGTAATTTTACTCCTTTTTAATCTGTTAATAATAGGATTGTATTTATTGATGGTTTTTTAATTATTAGCTTCAGGTGTACAAAGCAATGCAATGGTAATCCTTTTTGCCCCTTACAAAGTGACAACCCCTGTTCTCCCATTCACTGCCCCACAGCCCTGATATCATATATATCTATTGCAATTCCATTGACTCCATCCCCACACTATACTCCAAATCCCATGACTATATATGTATTAAATTATAGTTGACATATAATATTATCCAGCGGTAGCTTCAGATGTACAGAGCAGTGGTCAGGCCTCTACACTGTCCATGAAGTGGTCTCTCTAACAAGAAATGAGTGTATTTATTGATTTTTTTAAGATCTTTTTTTATTGGGGAATTGAGGGAGGGGAATAGCATTGGGAAATTGGGGAAAGGGGACACACAAGTTGCTGTCCTTTTTTGTTCTTCAATCTAGTTTTGGAGGACATTGCTTCACTGGCCCATGTTGGTATCATCATTGCGCTCTTCTCGGGTGACACAGATGGGTCGCTGGCCTCTGGATGGCCACTCTCAGCAGCTCTTGGCAGCTCACACCGGCTGCCAGCTGCTCATGCTGGCTGCTGGCTACTCACTGTAGCCTATGGCAGCCCACTGCACCAGGGGCTGCAGCTATGCTGTCCAGGGGACTCTCAGCAGCCCAGCTCCAGGTGGAGCTGTTGTTTACCATCTTAGCTGTAGGGGGCAGTGTCACTGGCCCTCTTATGTGGGATCTGTGGCCGCTGGCATCCCAAGCCAGCTCTTAACCAATGCGCCACTCTGCCGGCCCTATTATTGATTTTTGATTGTTAAGCCAATTTTGCATTTTGGAAATTAAACTACTCGACCACGATGTAATATTGCACACACACACACACACACACACACACACACACACACACTGTATTCAATTTAGTAATATTTTTATCTAATTTTTTTGCATCTGGGTTCTTGAGGGATATTTGTCTGTACAGTAGTCTCCTCTTATCCACAGGGTATACTCCAAAATGACTTGGAGTTTTCTATATTTAACAATCACATCATTCTCATATAAAAAAGTTTATTTTTCCCTTTTTCATCATTTCTCATCAGTGGTAATATCACTGCAGATATTACCGAATTCTATATCTATTATATTTTTCCTATACATACATACTTATGATAAACTTTAATTTTTAAATTAGGCAAGGTAAGAGTTTAACAACAATAATAAAATAGAACAATTTTAGCAATATACTGTAATAAAAGTTATGTGAATCGAGGGTCTCTTTCTCTCAATATCTTCTTGTACTGTACTCAACCTTCTTGTGATGATGTAAGATGATAAAATGACTTATTGAGAACTTGTACCTTTTCACTTAAAGCAAGTATATTAAGGCTTCTCTTTGGCATATCCCAATTGCCAGCACCACTATTCTTGTACTTTGGGCCCATTATTAAGTGAAATGAGGGTTACTTGATTACTAGAACACAAACACTGCCAAACTTTGACAGTCGATCTGATAACCAAGACAGCTACTAAATGACTAATGGGCAGGTAGCATATATAGCAGGGATATGGTGGACAAAGTGATGATTTAGATTCCTGGCGGGACAGAGCTGGACAATCTGAGGTTTCATCACACTACTGAGAACCTGTGCAATTTAAAACATATGAGTTGTTTATTTCTGGAATTTCCCTGTAATATTTTCTGATTACAGTTGAATGCAGGAAACTCAAACTGTGGAAAGCAAAACAGATAAGAGGGGAATATTGTATTATGTTTTCTTGTAATGCGTTTGTCTAGTTTTTGTATCAAGGTAATAGAGGCCTCCTAAATGAGTGTTTTTTCCTTCGCATTTTCTGAAAATGTTTATAGCTTTGATATTATTTTTTTCTTAAATGTTTTATCAGAATCACTAATAAAGCTATCTTCTCCTGGATTTTTCTTTGTGTTATGCTACAGTTTTATATTGTGCTTATTTAATTAACATTTTATCCTGAGCACTTATTTCATTGAATATTTTTCCAAAAACAAGATTTTTTACAGTTGCATAATATTCATTTGGATAAATGTACTGGAAAGTATTAACTGGTTTCTACATTTGGATATTTTGGTTGTTAAATATATTTGTCTCATTGATTTCTCTTTTTTTTTCCTGAGGGCAGTGTCACTGGCCCTTATATGTGGGACCCAAACCGGGGCCACTGGCTTCCCAAGCCAGTGCTTAACCACCACTCCACTTGGCCAGCCCTCATTGATTTCTTATTACCAAACAAAACAATTAAATTATGATGCTCTTTTTTTTCTAAGATATATGTCTATGTGCAAGAATATGTGTAATATAACATTATATTATGTAAAATATATACTAAAATATATAATGGCATGCATATGTAATATACCAAAATATATTATTATAGGTACAGTATTATATATTACAAAAAACTGTGCTGTATACATTAGGTACATATGTAATATATGTGTGCATGTATTAAATAAAATACATACACATGCACACACACTGAGGACAGACAGATTGGCAGACTCTGGCCAATACATCAATACATTGAAGCAGTCCAAATTTGGATACTGGGAATATTTTTGTTTTTTTTCAGTTAGATAGATATAATTTATTGAGGTGAAAATCGTTAGTAAAATTACATAGATTTCAAGTGTATAATTGTATAATAATACATCATCTATGTATCACATAGTGTGTTCACCACCCAGAGTCAGTTCTCCTTCCATCACCATGTTATTTGACCCCTTTTATCCTCTTCTACCACCCCTCTCCCCCCTTACCCTCTGGTAACCACTAAACTGTTGTCTGTGTGTATGAGTTTTTGTTTCTTTATTTGTCCAGTTCCTTTGTTGCTTTCAGTTTTATATCCACATATGAGTGAAGTCATATGGTTCTTGACTTTTTCTGTCTGACTTATTTCACTTGGTACGATAATCTCAAGGTCCATCCATGTTGTTCCAAATGTCAATATTTCATCTTTTCTTATGGCTGAGTAGTATTCCATTGTATATATACATATATTCCACATCTTTATCGAGTCTTTTATCAAAGGATACTTTAGCTGTTTGCGTGTCTTGGCCACTGTAAATAATGTTGCAGTGAACATTGGAGTACATATATCTTTACAGATAAATGTTTTCAGATTTTTTGGTAGATACACAGAAGAAGGATTGCTGGGTCATATGGTGATTCTATTCCTAATTTTTTGAGGCACCTCCACACTGCCTTCCATAACAGCTGTAACAATCTGCATTCCCACCATTCATCAACGGTGTGTGAGGGTTCTTTTTTCTCCACAGCCTCTCCAACACTTGTTATTATTTGTCTTGTTAATGATAGCCATTCTAACTGATGTGAGGTGGTATCTCATTGTTGTTTTGATTTGCATTTCTCTGATAGCTAGTGAAATTGAGCATATATATATATATATATATATATATATGTTGGCTGTTTGTATGTCTTCTTGGGACAAGTTTGTATTCATGTCCTCTGCCCAATTTTTTTTTTAGTTGAGCCATCCTGCCACCCTGTTGGCAGCTCAGCTCACGTTCTTGAGCGAGCTCTTAACCAACAGAGCCACTCTGCCTGCCCTCCTCTGCCCATTTTTAAATTGCATTGTTTGTCTTTTTGTTGTTGAGTTGTATGAGTTCCTTATATATTTTGGATATCAGCCCCTTGTCAAAGGCATCATTTGCAAATCACTTTCCCCGTTCGGTTGGTTGCTTCTTTGTTTTGTTGATGGTTTCTTTTGCTGTGCAGAAGCTTTTTGTTTGATATTGTCCCATTCATATATTTCAGCTTTTACATCCATTGCCTTTGAGGTCAAATTCATAAAGTACTCTTTGACACCAAGGTCTGTAAGATTAGTACCTATGTTTTCTTCTATGTAGTTTATTGTTTCAGGTCTTATGCTTAGGTCTTTGATCCATTTTGAGTTAATTTTAGTACACGGTCACAGACAGCATCTAGTGTCACTCTTTTGCATGTGGCTTTCCAATTCTCCCAGAACCATTTATTGAAGAGGCTGTCTTTTCTCTATTGTGTGATTTTGGCTTCTATGTCGAAAATTATCTGTCCTGTGATGTGTGTGTTTTTCTGGGTTTTCAATTCTATTCCGTTGGTCTGTGTGTCTGATTTTCTGCCAGTACCTCGCTGTTTTGATTATTGTTGCTCCATAATACAAGCTGACGTCAGGGGTGTAATACATCCGGCATTGTACTTTTTTCTAAGGATTGCTTTGGCTATTTGGGGTCTTTTGTGGTTCCATACAAATCTGATGATTTTTTGTTCAATTTTTTTAAAAAATACCATTGGGATTTTGATTGGGATTGCATTAAATCTGTAAATTGCTTTGGGTAATATAGCCGTTTTAATTATATTTTATTTTTCTTGTTGCAGTTGCAAAAGAAATTTTTTTTTTTCTTTTCATTTCTTTTTCTGAAGTTTCATTGTGGGTATATATGAATGCAATGGATTTCTTTTTTAACTTTTACTGGGGAACAGTATGTTTTTCCAGGACCCATCAGCCCCAAGTCAAGTAGTTGTTTCAGTCTCGTTGTGGAGGGTGCAGCTCAGCGGTTGATCATGTGGGGATCAAACCAGCACCCGTGGTGTTCTGAGCACTGCGATCCAACCAACTGATCCAACCATCCACCCCTGCAGTGGGTGTTTTTACATTGATTCTATATCCTGCAACTTTACTGTATTTGTTTATTGTTTCTAATAGCTTTTTGGTGGATTCTGTAGGGTTTTCTATATAAAGAATCATGTCATCTGCAAAAAGTGACAGTTTAACTTCTTCATTCCCAATTCAGATGCCTTTTATTTCTTTCTCTTGCCTGATTGCTCTAGCTAGGACTTCCAATACTGTTGAATAGCAGTGGGGATAGGGGACAGCCCTGTCTTGTTCCTGAACATAGAGCAAAGGGCTTCAGTTTTTAACTATTAATTATGATATTAGCTGAAGGGTTGTCATATATGGCCTTTATTATGTTCAGGTATTTTCCTTCTATACCCATTTTATTAAGTGCTTTAATCATAAATGGATGTCATATCTTGTCAGATGCTTTTTCTTTTTTCCCCCTAGACTTAGAAAGTCACTTTATAATTAGAAAGAAAACACCTGAAATGTTTTTGTTCTTGGAAATTAAAAAACAAAAGGTTTCTTAAGTTATCACTTGCAAGTTGAAAAATTACTATAATACTATATGGTAATAAAATTCTAACAATATTCATGTTTCGGAGTTCTTTTCTCCCAATACCAGAACATTAAATGATTTCTGAGTAGGAGTGGCATTTCAGGTTCTCATAGAAATTGCCAAATGATTAAGGGGACAGTTATGCTCTTTGGGAATAAGACCCAAGTTTTGTTTTTTTTCATTGTCTTCAAAGTCTTAAAGAAATGAAATTCTTCACAACCAAACGCATTTTTGTTCCCTTTGATTTAGAGCATGGAAGTCTACCCAGTGTCACAAGACAGTGGAAGAATTTTTTTTTTTTAAGAGTAATGACTGCTAATGGTGCTAATGGACACGGGTTTTTTGTTTTTTTTTTAAGATTTTATTGGGGAATTGGCAGAGGGGAACAGCATTGGGGAATCGGGGAAGGGGAACAGACAAGTTGCTGTCCTTTTGTTCTTCAGTTTAGTTGCGGAGGATGTTGCTTCACTGTTGGTATCGTCATTGCGCTCTTCCCGGATGAGGCAGTTCGGTCGCTGGCCTCTGGATGTCGCTCACCGCGGCTATTGGCAGCTCACTCTTGGCTGTCAGCTGCTCACGCTGGCTGTGGGCCACTCACTGTAGCCTATGGCAGCCCACTGCAGCAGGGGCTGCAGCCCACACCATCACAGGGGCTCACACAGCCCAGCTCCAGGTGGAGCTGTTGTTAGCTGTAGAGGGCAGTGCCACTGGCCCTCATGTGGGATCCGAACCGGGGCCGCTGGCATCCCAAAACCAGCGCTTAACCAATGCGCCACTCGGTCGGCCCAACAGTGGAAGAATTTGATGTGAATTTTTTTTTAAAGATTTTTTATTGGGGAATTGGGGGAGGGGAACAGTATTGGGGAACCAGGAAAGGGGAACAGACAAGTTGCTGTCTTTTGTTATTCAGTCTAGATGTGGCGAACGTTGCTTCACTGGCCCATGTTGGTATCATCATTGTGCTCTTCCCGGATGAGGCAGATTGGTCGCTGGCCTCTGGACAGCTGCTCACAGCAGCTATTGGCAGCTCACACCGGCTGCCAGCCGCTCACGCTGGCTGCCGGCCACTCACTGTAGCCTAGGGCAGCCTACTGCAGCAGGGGCTACAGCTATGCCATCCCGGGGAAACTCAGCAGCCCAGCTCCAGGTGGAGCTGTTGTTCACCATGTAGCTGTAGAGGGCTGTGTCACTGGCCCTCATATGTAGGATCCGTACTGGGGCCACTGGCAAGCCAAGCCAGCTCTTAACCAATGCACCACTCATCTATCCCTGATGTAAATATTTTTTGAAGGCCAGTGTCACTGGCCCTCATATGTGGGACCGAACCGGGGCCACTGACTTCCCAAGCCAGTGCTTAATCACCATGACACTCGGCCGGCCCAATTTTTTTTTTTTAAAGATTTTATTGGGGAATTGTGGGAGGGGAACAGACAAGTTGCTGTCCTTTTGTTCTTCAGTCTGGTTGTGGAGGACGTTGCTTCACTGGCCCCTGTTGGTGTTATCATTGCGCTCTTCTCAGGTGAGGCAGATCGGTCGCCGGCCTCTGGATAGCCACTCACAGCGGCTCGGCAGCTCACATAGGCTGCCAGGTGCTCACGCTGGCTGCCGGCCACTCACTGTAGCTTATGGCAGCCCACTGCAGCAGGGGCTGCAGCCTACACCATCACTGGGGCTCGCACAGCCCAGCTCCAGGTGGAGCTATTGTTCACCATCTTAGCTGTAGAGGGCAGTGTCACTGGCCCTCATATGTGGGATCCAAACCAGGGCTGCTGGCATCCGAAGCCAGCTCTTAACCAATGCGCCACTCTGCCGGCCCTGATGTGAATTTTTAAAGGTTTTTGAGAGGGGGAAATGAGATGAGAACTACTTAGAAGAATTAACCAGCCAAATCTTGTTAATGTAGCCAGTGATAGGATAAAGTGAAAGTTTTAAAATATGTAATCCATTGTGATTGCTGCAGTTTTCCAAGACAATTAAGAAATGACCTTTGTTACTTAAAGTCTCAAGAAATACTGGGAAAAACATATAGGTACTTCATCAGATGCCTGTAAAATTATTAAGTGGATGACAGCTTAGAGGTATTACCTAAACTGTTTAACTTATTTGGTTTGAACAAAGGTACATGATGGATTATATGTTTTAGAAGAAACATTGAGAGAACAAAACAACAAAGGACTTTTCTAGAAAGTGCATGTATACAAGAGGCAGAGATCTAGTATTAAATCTGCCTTCCAAGAAAATTGTGGAAAGAATGATATATAAGCATTAGAAATCTGTTTACTTAGGCTGTTTCAGATCAACTGTGGAAGATGAATATAGCAGGAGGAATGGGACCAGAAGACCAAGGAAGGGTGAGAGGTTGCTGGAAGGTAGGGAGAAATACTGGAAACAAAATAATTAGAGAAAAATCCAAATGGATTTGGGCCTAGGGTAAGGAAGTTTGTTTTTTTCTTTTAACTTCCAAATTTGGATGATTTCAGGATGCTCTTGTAAATGTCAGTACCTAAAATATGTTATTCTTATATTAGTTTATGTTTAGATGATGTTAGGGACAAATGATGAGGCCATAAGATGATGAAGAAAGAATGAAAGAGAGGAGTAAAATCTTATTTGCCTGATTTCTCTAGCTCAGTATTTCATCATATGTAGTCAGAAGCGTACCCACAGTTGTGTCACTTGGCATACTTACTAAATAGAATATAGAGTCCTGAACCCCACTTCAAACATAATGAATTTCTGAGGGTTCTAAACTTGGAGCAGCATTTTTAGCAAGTTTCACAGATGACTCATAGCACAGGAAAGTTTGAGAACCATTGGTATATAGCGTATAAGGCTGATTTCTACCCATTATTTCCTAATCCATAACTCTCCTCCTTTTCTCACTCAATCACACACCCCCTAAAGTACACATGTGGTTCATTTCTTCCATCTGGAATGATGGTGCTTATTTCAAAATTGTTTTTCCTTATGACTCCTTTTGTCACTACTGAACTAAGGTACATCGCTTATAGCTGTTTGCTGTTTGGTCAAGGTACCAAATTAAATCATGTACATTTAGGTGAGAAAGCAGTACAAGAAAGTCACTTAGTTTGTCAGTGAGAATAGGCACCCCACTGCTGGACAGCTGTATGTACTTCTGGTTTTTTTTCCTCTGCTCATTATTAGGTACAATCTAATTGTTGTGAAGTTATAATTAGTGTTTATTTACTTTTAGTCAGAATGATCCTAACCAGAAAGCTATCTGCGCTGATTGTGATGGAAGTGAAGTAGTGTGAGAAAGTTACCTTTAGCCATGATATAGTTGTGTAAATGAACTTTCAGTTACATGTTACCAGAATGTCTTTGGAACATTACGTATCTTAGTGCTTTTTTGTAGTTTGGAGTTTTGGTAGTTTAAAAATTTATCGAAAGCATTCTACCTATCTTCTCTTTTTTCTCTCATTACATTAAGTAATCATCAATGTCTTATTGGGTTATTTGTGTTTCTGTGTTTCTCTTTGATTATTTGAGAGCTAGGAAACCAACGGAGAAGGAACTAGGGTTCTTACAGTGCTACAGTGGGGCAAATTGAAGTATCACTTTTTTTTTTTTTTTTTTTTTACAGCCAGATCATTCATGAATATGGAGAGGACCTAGAGAATATAGACTAGAACCAGGATATGGGGCAGATTTCAGCAGTAAGCTTTGTTAGTCCAAATATTTGTGTAGTCAGCATGCTTGCAAGTATGGTAGGTATTGTTCACAGGTGAGTTGAATACGAGAGCCAGGGTATCTGGCAGTAGGCAGTATGCAGAGATCTAAGTCAACGGTATAGTTTTGGTGGTAGAATTGGGGTACAATTGAAAGTTTTACAGTGACCACTCATGGAACTACTGCCTAGATTTTACCGTTAAATTTTGCTATGGTGGTTTTATCTATGTGTGAGTTTATCCATTTCATTATTTATCCATTAATCCGTATGAATTATTTGATTAACTTAAAAGTAAATTGTGGAAAGACATCCCATGCTCATGCATCAGAAGAATTAATATTATTAAGATGACAATACTCCCCAAATTGATCTAAGGATTTAATGCAATCTCTGTAAAAATCACTGCTGGCTTCTTTGCAGAAATTGACAAGCTGACGTAAAATTCATATGGAAATACAAGACCCAAAATATCCAAACCAATTTTGAAAAAAAAAGAGCCAAGTTGGAGGACTCACACTTCCCAATTTCAAAACTTTCTATTAAGTTAACAGTAAACAAGATTGTGTGACACTGACATAAAGAAAGACATAGATCAGTGGAATAGAATTGAGAATCCAGAAGTAAATCCTCATTTTTTATAGTCAATTGATTTTTGACTTGGGTGCCAAGACAATTAGATGGAGAAAATAATAGACTTTTCAACAAATGGAGTTGGGTCTGCATGCAAAAGAATAAAGTTAGACCCTTTCTTCCATCATATACAAAATTTATTCAAAAATGCCTCTCTTATATGAAATGCACAGAATAGCCAAATCTGTAAAGACAGAAAGTAGATTAGTGGTATTGATGTAGGGCTGGGAGGGGATTGGAAGAAAATAGGGAGTGACTAATGTGTACAAGATTTCGTTTTGCATGATGAAAATGTTCAAGAATCAATTGTGATAATGGTTGCAAAACTCTATGAATATGCTAAAAACTATATGCTAGAAATCATGGCCAAATAAGCTGTTAGAGAAAAACAAATAAATTGAAGAAATCAGTACATTTTCCCCTAAAACTTCAATATTTGTTTAAAAACAATATTTGTTTAATATTTGATGACAGATTTTCCTTTTAATGTAAAAACGATATAAAATGAAATGTATATGTATCAAGCGTGCATTCACTGAGTTTTGACAAATGCATACCCTTATGTAACCTGTTCCCCTAACATATGGAACATTAACTTCACCTCCAGAAAATTCCCTCTGGGCTCCTCTGCCAGGTTCCCATATACTCTGGTACAGGAACCCTTTGTTCTTTCTTCTCATTCTTTCCACCACAGAAATTATTTTGCCTGTTTTAGTATTTTATATAAGTGGCATATAATAGGTACTGTTTTGTGTAAGACTTTCACCCAGTATGCTGTTTCTGAGATTAATCCATGTTGCATTCCTTTAATGGCTGAGTCATATTCTATTGTATAAATTTATCAAAGATTCTTTATTCATTATCATACTGCTCCACACCTAAACGTCTTTCCAGTGTCTGGATAGTATGAATAAAGCTGCAGTGAAGATTCCATTACAAGCCTTTTTGTGAACCTATGTTTTCATTTCTCTTGGATAAATAACTAGGAGTGGAATTGTTGGATCGTTGGGAAGTTGTATGCTTAGCTTCATTTAAAAACTGCCAGTTTTCCCAAAATGGTTATGCCATTTTACATTATCATCAAATATGTATGAGAATTCCAGTTGTTCCACAGCCTCTCCAATATTTGATGTTATGCGTCTTTTTTACTTCACCATTTTGCTGATTCTATAGTGGTATCACATTGTGCTTTTAATTTGCATTTACTGATAACTAATGATTTTCATCACCTTTTCATGTCCCTTTTGGCCATTTGAATATCTTCTTTGTGAAGCAGCTGTTTAAACCTTGTGCCTGTATTTTCATTGGGTTGTTTTTATTTTTATTGTTGAGTCGTAGGAGTTCCTTTTATATGCTAGATATCAGTTATTTGTCAAATAGATGTATTGTGAATACCTTCTTCCATGCTCTGGCTTGCTTATTCATATAAATAATGATTAGTAGACATTTTGAATTTTGATGAAATCATATTTATCAGGTTTTTCCTTTGTGATCGTTCCTTCCTTTGTCCTGTCTAAAAATATTTGCCTAGGGCTGGCCGAGTGGCACGGTGGCTAATCGTTGGCTTGGGAAGCCAGTGGCCCTGGTTCGGTCCCACATATGAGGGCCAGTGACACTGCCCTCAAAAAAACAAAAACAAAAACCCAAACAAATAAAAATATTTGCCTGATCTCAAATCAAAATGATATTCTCTTATATGCTTCTTTTTTTTAAAGATTTTATTGGGGAATTGGAGGAGGGGAACAGCATTGGGGAATCAGGGAAGGGGAACAGACAAGTTGCTGTCCTTTTGTTCTTCCATCTAGTTGCAGAGGACGTTGCTTCACTGGCCCATGTTGGTATCATCATTGCGCTCTTCCCGGATGAGGCAGATCGGTTGCTGGCCTCTGGACGGCTGTTCACAGCGGCTCTTGGCAGCTCCCACTGGCTGCTAGCTGCTCATGCTGGCTGCCGGCCACTCACTGTAGCCTATGGCAGCCCACTCAGCCGGGGCTGCAGCTACGCCGTCCCCGTGACTCTTAGCAGCCCAGCTCCAGGTGGAGCTGTTGTTCACCATCTTAGCTGTAGAGGGCGGTGTCACTGGCCCTCATATGTGGGATTCGAACAGAGGCCGCTGGCATCACAAGCCAGCTCTTAACCAACGCTCCACTCGGCCGGCCCTCTTATATGCTTCTTTAACAACTTTGTGGGTTTTAGGTTTGATGTTTTTGTCTATGATCCATTTCAAATAATTTTTGTGTTTGGTATGAGATAGGGATTGAGTTTCTTTTTTTTTTTTCCCAATAGGGATATCCAGTTATCCCAGAACCATTTTTTTTTTATTTAATAAAGTTTTATTTTTCCAAATGTACTGTTTGTGGGACCTGTTGTTCATGCATCTTCACCAGCAGCTGGGGCATCCCCACCCTTGGTGTTTCTGGTGTAAATTACTTGAGCTCTGTGCTTTGAAACTAATTTAATAAGTCCTTTACTAAGGAGCTCCTGAAGGGCTGCCCTGGCCAAAGAACTGTGGATCTTCAGTCTCTCAGAGACAACAGCTGGGGTTATAAGCTTATAATTGACAACTTCCTTGTCATATGTCACTTTATCAAACAAGACTAGGTTATTAAGCTTGTCCCGAACTTTACCTTTGGGCCACTTCTTTTTGGCCTTGCCTCCAGATTTGTTCAGTGGGTCTTTGTCTTTCTTGGCTGACTTTCCAGCATCTTTCTTCTTCTTGTCGTCTTTGGGAGGCATGGCGAAGCATGGACAGCAGCAGATACCACCTCCCCAGATCCATTTTTTGAGTATTTTTTCCTATTTGATTGCTGTGGCAACTTTATGGAAAAATCAAATATCCTATGTTATGTTTAATTGATTTATTTGCTAATTCTTATGATGGTTCCACACTGTTTTAATTACTGTACCTTTATAGTAAGCCTTGAAGTCAAGTGTGTGACCACTCCCCAAAATTAAACAAAAGATCTAATAAAGAAAGCAAACTTTTAACTAAGTTATAATAAATAATAAATGCCTTCATCTTCCTAATAAGAATGATTGAATTTGAGTACTTGCATTTTCAGCTTGGTTAAATGAACCATTATAATTTTCAGAAATCATTACCATTTACTGGGTAAACTTCTAATGATATGTATAATTTGAGGCATAATTCTTAGGACTATTTAAATCTAGCATTAGGTAACCTTTCCTGAAACACTTAGTAGAACTCAGGCATCCAGGACTATTGTACTAGTTTTGTATTGTTCAACTCCAGGGGGCTCCATTCACACTGGCATAGTTAGAAAAGTAAATAGAAGCAAGAAAGAGATTAGAACAGAGAAAGAATATAGGTAAGAGAAATAAATGTGGTGTAAATGGTAGCTCATCATGTTTTGTAGCCTTTAGATAGGCTAGGAGAGTTGGTTTCAAATATTAATTTAAATGTATCAATAAAATAAAGCCGATAAAAGTGGAGCTTTTCTGGCTAAAGGATATGTGTGTGTATGTTCACCAGAGCTCATTCCATTCACGCTTCTGCTTCTCCCATCCACAGTCCCTAAAGTTAAAAAATAGTATATTAGGCTTTTGTGTTGAATATTGCAGTTTGGACTTTTAGAAGTTATTTGGTAAAAAAAAAATGTATTGTGTTATGCACCAAAGTGCAAATTATATGTTTATAATTCTTTGATCTATTTTTTTTGCCATTTAAGCAATTAGTAATTGTCTTAATTAAACAAATGTCTTCTATTGCATCTCCAGTTGATTTTGACCATTGGAAATCCTGTATATAAATAGATTTATTTAGGGCCGGCCAAGTGGCACATTGGTTAAGAGCTGGTTTGGGACGCCAGTAGCCCCGGTTCGGATCTCACATATGAGGGCCAGTGACACTGCCCTCTACAGCTAACAACAGCTCCACCTGGAGCTGGGCTGCACGAGTCCTGGCGACGGTGTAGGCTGCAGCCCCTGCTGCAGTGGGCTGCCATGGGCTACAGTGAGTGGCTGGCAGCCAGCGTGAGCTGCCAATAGCCGAGGTGAGCAACCATCCAGCGGCCGGCAACCGATCTGCATTATCTGGGAAGAGCGCAATGACGATACCAACATGGGCCAGTGAAACAACGTCCTCCGCAACTAGACTGAAGAACAAAAAGACAGCAACTTGTCTGTTCCCCTTCCCCGATTCCCCAATGCTGTTCCCCTCCCCAATTCCCCAATAAAATATTTTTAAAAACATTATATATATTTGAGGTTGTTGACATCTTTCTATTTAAACATAATGCAATGAATGAAGTACAATTTTGCACGTACATGTACAAATATTTTTTTATTTCTTCATTTTTAACAATTTCTTTCCATATTCTGATGACTAAAAGATGCTGAAAAAGTTGGTGTCAACATAATCACTTCAATCCAAAACTATGAGTTTCTCTTAACAAGTTAGAAATTCAAAACTGTCATTTGTTCCTATTATGTAAGTAGAAGAAAATACAGCAGTTTGCCAATTTTTATGACAGTTGTCATTCATTTTTCTATTCATAGGTGTTTTTGAAGGTCAGCTGTACCCATGGAGATACACTGCAAATATTATAATCAGTGATAGCATTGCAGATAATGACATCATATTGGTTTTAGGTGCAACAGTATTTGTTTGACTGCTAAAATTGAGTACCAATAAAAATATAGACTTCACGCTCTTTGGTAGTAATTATCTTGAGGATATATTATAAATAACATATCTGGTATTGAAGTAAATATAAAAACAGTTTAAAAGAACTAGCCATCTCATTAAGTGTGTTTAATAAACTAGACTGAATTAAGTGGATAAATAGCACTTTAGTGAAAAAATAGCTGACTGACATGTACTTAGTTAGGCTTATCTATTTTCTCTAAATCATGAAAACCTCTTTGATATGGTGATTCACATTTTTTATGATTTTCATTACAGATTTTATCTGGCAGGCTTCTATAAGTTTTTTTTTTTTTGTAGAATTGTCATTTTTATTTCTGAGAATGTTAGAATATTCAGTAGGCAACTCAATTTTAATAACTTGGCTAGTTCAAAGAGCTATCATAAACTTCCGGGAAGCAGTAATTAGCAGAGAATATTTTCAGATTGCACTGCAGGTCTGACACCTGTGAAAGGACAGGGTGAAGGAAGGACTAAGTAGGAAGCATGTCAGACAGACTGCAGTACAATTCTAACCAAGTTTTGGCCAGGTCAGTGGAGAGCCTTTGAGCCAGAGTCACCTGTTAGTGGAGTCCCTCGTCCTACAGGAATGAATCTGTACTAGTATTCCTGCTATGCTCAGTCATTGTCTGGGAACAGCCTGGGTAAACCATGGCTTTGTTCTGAACATAATGGCAAATCTAGAGGGGTGGCTGCTTGGGCTGTCAATCAACCATGACCCCCACAACAGATTTGAGTGGCACTTTTCATGGTCTCCATAATTCTATGCTACTCACATCCACTTCTCCATGGAGACTTGGGGAGCACTTTGTCAATGTATGGCACCTGTAGTCCTGTCTTCCTGAGGGGAAACAGAAGAAAGAAATTAGTTGGATGAACCATAGTTTCACATTCTTGTGGTTAGTCTCAGAGTGTCTGTCTTGGCAGAGATAATTGAGGCTAATAAGGAGGAGGAGGTTGGGCTGCTTTTAAACAGCAGAGTCAGGGAAGAATTCATGTGGAACCCAGAGGACCTACTTTATGTTTCCTGGTACTCCCTTATCCCATTTAACCTGTAAAAGGACACCTGGAACATCTCTGACAAAACAGGTGTATCATTACCAAGGATCAGTCCCCTGAGGAATGAATATTTGAGTCACATCTATGGGTTATAGAGGGAATAGATAATGATGAGAAGAATTTGGAATGGCTAGTAGAGGAGGTAGAAGATGATTGATTAAGTAGTACCACTGTTTCAGATACTGGGCTTCACTGGTAAAAAAAGAAACGAAACTCACTGTCCTCGTGAAGGTTATCTTCTAATGTAGGCATTTTTACTTTGTCATAATTTCTTCCTAATTAGAATGAATGATTTATATTTTCTCTTATGGCACTTTGTTTACACCTCCATTATAGCATTTTTATTTCCTATTGTTTTTATGATATCATAGTAATTAATTTGCCTGTGTTTCTCCAACTAAATTGCCAGGTCTCTGAAGGCAGGTTCTGTGTACTATATTCATCTTTGTGCCATCTTTCCCCATCCCCAGCAGTTATCATTGCTTTTTTTTTAAGCTGATTTTTTTTTTGAGGGCAGTGTCACTGGCCCTCATATGTGGGACCCGAAATGGGGCCGCTGGCTTCCCAAGCCAGCGCTTAACCACCGCGCCACTTGGCCAGCCCATCATTGCTTTTTGATAGTAAAGCATACAATAAATGTTTATGGAATTGGATTGCATACAACCCATCTCTCAATGTGCCTACATATTGCTTAGGGTTAGTAACTAGGAATGTGGTCAGTATTCCCTCAAGAATAAATAGAAATTCCACTTACAAAAATCTAGCCACAAGTCAAGATAGCGTACATTCTGTTCTGATTTTGTCTACTCATATATGTGTACATCTTGTTCTACCAGATGTACCATTTGAATTTCCTTTTGTGATTTTCTGGCATACAGTATTTATTTCATTCTTTTGTTTCAAATTCAGTGTTACCTTGAATTATGTTTGTAAATGACTAGCCAGGTAGACTTTGATTTCTGAAATTGTTTTAGTATTTTATGTATGGTTTTTAAAGGTTTTCACCCAGCACTCTAGTAGTGCCTCATTACAAGTGGACTGGTGATAGAAATCAGGTACAATCCCATGTTAACAAAATTGATTAAATAGCAAATTGCCAGATTATTGCTAATTTTATTAAAATAAAAGCTCATTAATTTACTCTGGGTGTGTAAGGTATATCGTAGGCTCTTTCTCCTTGTAAAGCATTTTCCATCTTCATCTCCCATATCTGTTTGTCAAATCATCTCTTTCTCACCTATACTTCCACCCATTACTCTAGGACAGAGTTAAGTAAAAGGCAGATTTTTTTTATCATGACAAGAGCGTAAAGTGTCAATAAATTTGAGTAGTATATAAATTGAAGCTGCTTTGGAAATATTTGCTCTATTTGATTGACAAATACTGAAAAAGTACTCTCAGCTTTAATATCAGAGGTAGTTGTAAGTTTTCTAAATATTGACTTTGCAATTACCAGCTTATTGCATGGAACTGGACCTCTTATGATTTGGGAGAGAAAGTGGTAGTGGGTGATATACAATTTCCTACCGTTGATACATGTTTTATGTAATTAGTGTCCTATAATCAAGCACATTATGAAGAAGGGATTGCTTTTTCCTGTTGATTATAAGTGAAACAGCCAGAACTGAAGCATTCCTGCTTTTTGTGGTCGTACTAAACTAGGGTTTTCCTGATTTCTTCCCATGGTGGAAAATACCTTGGAGGCTTTCATGCAGAACACTCGCCTTATTCAAAGTGGTAGCAAGGTTTCCTGCTTTGCTGCCTGTGAAATCAAGATCATGTTAGCTCCTCCCACCATGAATACCGGCTGCTGTGATGATCAGCCAGTAATTCTGTTAGAAATACACAGGAAATGTTGGTCTAATCAGTGTAAGGGCAAAAAATAATTTCTTCTTTTTACCTTCCTGCCAGCAGGCAAACAGGAGATCTAGGGCATGTTACTGCATTTTTACACTGGCATTGAGGCATGGAGTTGGACTCAGTGAGTCTTAAATGCACTTAGAACACAGGTTTTGACTGCTTCGTAGGAGACATTCCAGACATATTTATGCTCAGCACAGCTCTGAAGTTTTTAGACTCATTATCATGGTATTGTTGTCTTTTTGTTTGTTTTTTTAAAATCTGTGATGTTAGTACTTTTCCAAAGCCAAGTTAAAACAAATATCTACAGATCATTTCAATTTATGCTAATCTCTGTACATTTATAGAACTACATTACTGCAATCATAAGAAAGATGTTGAAACTCAGGATATGTCTGTACAGGTCTGGTAAAATGGAAAGCTGCAGTGCTTTCAATAGCCAGCCCATAAAAATCTTGCCACAAAATAAAGGTTTATGTTACATATCATTTTTTTTTCTCAGTGAAGCCATAGCTGTGTTTTACTCTTTCAACTGAAAGTAAATCATTTTATGTTGGAAGTTTTTATAATATCAAGAAATAAATTGCAACATAAAATCCAATGATTTTATTGTGTTACACTTGTGTCTCATCCTATCATTCTGGATCACTAATTTTTAGTTGGAAGTTTAGGATACTTTCTTCCAGAGTTAGTAGTTGAAGGAACATGGCATTTGGAGGCAAGGCAGAAAAATCTGAATTCAAATATTAGCTTAATGTGTGATCTTAAATCAAGTCATTTAAGCTCTCTAAACCTCAATTTCTACATCTGAAAACATAGATAAGTATTTACCTGCTTACATCACAGCATTATTACTGAGAAGGCCATACACAATATATGTCATATCATTTGTAAATTGTAGAGTATTACAAATGTTGCTTTTCATTTTTGTCTTGCAATCCATTAGTTCACCCCCAAATCATCAACACATCTATCCCATGCATATAATCCCTTAGTGACATGTTAGATAGTATCACTTGAGAAGATATGTTTCATTTTATTGCTGAACATGCATATATCACCAGATTTTCATACCAAGGTTTCATATTAAAAATGAATAATAATCATTATAGCAGAAACAAATTATTTATAAGCACTGCTCTTCTCCCTATATCCCCAAAATAAAATAACTGCTTTCTGATGGAGTAGGGAAATTAATTGTTTCTTCTGCTGCTTGCATTGTGGCTTTTAAGAAACAATATTAAATGCCAGCCAAGTGGCGCATCGGTTAGGAGCTGGCTTGGGACGCCAGCTCTGAGGAGCAGGGCACCGGTTCGGATCCCACATGTGAGGGCCAGTGACACCGCCCTCTATAGTTAAGATGGTGAACAATGGCTCCACCTGGTTGCCCTATAGCTAAGATGATGAATGTTGCCTCTATAACTAAGATGGCCGGCAACAGTGTGGGCTGCAGCCAGCGTGAGCGACCGTCCAGAGGCCGGTGACTGATCTGCCTCATCCAGGAAGAGCGCAAGGATGATACCAATATGGGCCAGTGAAGCAACATCCTCCGCAACTAGACTGAAGAACAAAAAGACAGCAACTTGTCTGATCTCCTTTCATGATTCCCCAATGCTGTTCCCCTCCCCCAATTCCCAAATAAAATCTTTGAAAAAAAGAAACAATATTAAGTGATTCATTGAGTTGGTCTCATTTAAAGATGATTTTAATCTGTTACTTACTTGAGTCCCCATTGCTGAGTTTTCTTTGTAAGGGACTTAAACAGGTTAAATCTTACTGCAGAAGTGTCTTAAACCTGAGTACTATGGTCTGCCTTTGTGAGTTCATCATCACTGGAGGTATTAACTAAGTGAGACTGGAGGGATAGAAATTGATTAGGTGAATATCATAGATCGTGAAGAGCTGAGTACTGTAAGGCTTCTAATTTTGCTGTTCTGTGGCCCTTGTGTTTATTTTCAAATTTAAATCATGAAATGATTATATGTACTTACTTCAAGCACTTTGCTTGTTTTACTTAAAATTTTCGTACCAGATTTAATATTGCTTGTTCCACTAATATTGCTTGTTCCACTTAAAAACTTTTGGAATTCTTTCTGGGGAAAACTCTATTAGAGTACCATATGAAAAAATGCATTTTGTGTGTTCTACCAGTTTTCCAAGCATGGTTTTTCCTTTTTTGAATGCTCATAATACTTTGTTTACATTAATCTCAAGATAATTTATCTCATTCTATCTAATAAAATCTAACTCGCATATTTCTCTAATTCCCCCTTTTAGGTTATAAAATTCTCCTGGGAGGTAACATATTTAATAATTTCCATACATCTCATATTAATTTGTACAGAGCCAGACTCAGTAAAAACTTGTCAAATTTAATTTATGGTTACTGGTACCTAAAATGGGGGAGAAAGTCGGTCTTAATTAAAGTAGCTTACACTTGGTTCCTTTCCTATCTGCCAATTATACAATCTACTTGTAATGAATGACATTTTGATTTAGGGTAATTTTATCATGTAAAAAAATCCCTTTTACACAAATGCCATTAAAATCATCTAATAACTTAATTATTTAAAAAAACTCCCCAAGGGCCGGCCGAGTGGCTCGGTGGTTAAGCGCTGGCTTGGGAAGCCAGCGGCCCCGGTTCGGGTCCCATATATGAGGGCCAGTGACACTGCCCTCAAAAAAAAAAATAAAACAAATAAAAAAGTTCCCCATTTCACATATTTTCAAATGGTATTCAAAAGTATTTGGAAATAAAAAAAATTACCCCCAATAGGCATAGCTTCCCCACCCTAAATGTAAAATCACTAGGGCTATTTCAAGTAAGTTAGTTATGGTTTGTTAAAGTACTTGCGGTAATGAAGCATTTGATAATTTGTCCAGACTAGATGCCAGAATAGCTCCATTTTCTGAAAAATGATGTCGTTAAAGCTTTAGACTCACTTTGATCAACAGTAAGTAATGAGCATCCTTAAAGTTTGGCATACTTTTGCATTGTAACCTTTCATAGACCTCTCACCTCCTGTCTCTAACTTTCTTCTATCCCACTGGAAAAAAAATAAGGATTTTGAAAACCGAGTGTATCTTTATTCTTTAGTTCTCTTAAAAATTGTAATATTTTTAATCAACTAAAATTATGAACCAGGTTAATGTTGGTGAATTACATGTTGTGGTCATATTTTAATGAGTCTCCTCATATTTTTAGTTCTGCGTTTGTAGAAGGTGGCAGCTGCTGTCTTGGTTAAAAGGTTTCCAAACTGATTAATGTGTTCGTATATAATTTGATTTTTTAAGAAATACTTTAATGATAACGAGAAGAAAATGTTTCCTCTTCATAGAAAATCTAGCAAAATATCTTGGCTTTTGCTCAGAATTTAAAAGTAAATGGAAATCTGTTAGAAATATTGGAAAAAGTCAAATACTGACTTTAGCTCTGGCTCTGTCATTGAGTGACCCCCCATTTCTTCATGTTTAAAATGAGGAGTGTAGACTAGGTAATTTCTACGACCTCTTTCAACCCTGTTAACACTGTTTTATTGATAGCAGGTATTAGTAAGAAATAGCAAGATTTGTTTATGGATTGTGAAAGGATATAAAATAAAGAGATATAATAAAAGATACATAAAATGTTTAGCCTTGGATTGTTAAACAATGGTAAATCCATGCCACTCCACCCGCAAGTGGAGGCTTTGTGTTAACAATGAATAGCCTGGTCAAAGATGACTTCTGTTTTGTTTTTGTTTTTGTTTTTTGTTTTCTTTTTTGAGGGCAGTGTCACTGGCCCTCATATGTGGGATCCGAACCGGGGCCGCTGCCGTCCCAAGCCAGCTCTTAACCACCACGCGACTCGGCCAGTCCGATGACTTCTGTTTTGAAATGTTAAATTTAAATGATTTTTTAAGAGTTTATGAGAATAATGGGAACAGTCATTGTGTGATAATATAGCATAGTATTATATTGTATGAATATGGTTTTAAAATTACAACAAATAATAAAAAACATGTTTCTTTCCTCATCCCTTTTGACTTCCTCTATCAGTTCCTTAAGGAGAAAAAGTTACACATAATTTTTGCTTCATCAACACATTATCTACTTACTTTGTGTTATGACAGATGAGGTGCTGTTTCTGCTACCACCCTTATCTCTCTTCTTCCATCTCCTCCTAATATGTCACGCTATTTTCAGTTAAATCAATAAGCAATGTTTCCATTATTTTGAATGTGTGAATATTATGAATATGATATATGTTGCTTATTCTAGAGCCAGGTAAAACTGTATGGTTATATTTCTTTTTTTTTTTGAGGGCGGTGTCACTAGCCCTCACATGTGGGACCCGAACCGGGGCCGCCGGCCTCCCAAGTCAGCACTTAACCACCGTGCCACTCTGCCGACCTTGATTATATTTCTTTTTGTGTGTGAATCTTTTCCCCCAGAGTATCTAATTATATTTTTTCTAATTACATTTCTACATTTTCATAATGCATTTCATATACACTGATTTTTTTCAAAAGCTCCATCATATCCAGTTCCTTCACTTTTTTCCTGGAAGAGACTACAGTAAGGACACCATTATAAGTGGTTTCTTTTTTTATTTTCTGATTCATTGATGGTATATAAAATGTATTTTATTTTAATATATAGGACTTATCCCCAGAAACTTCGGTAAAATTTATTAATTCTAATTTCTTTGTATACACTCTTGAATTTTCTATCTATCCAATCGTATCATCTGTGAAAGACATTTTTGTTTTATTCTTTTCCAAACCTTTTCTTTCCTTTCAACAATGGCTAAGGCCTAGGTTAAATCCAACTTTGCCATATTTTATTTAGGAGTTTTGCTTCTATGTTCATTGGTAAGACTGACGTGATTTTCTGTTCAGACTCAGTTCTATTTAGGTTCAGTGTCAAAGTTATGCTAGCTTTATTCCTCCTCTCTTGTTTTCTGGAAGAGATTGGTTAGATTTAAATTACTTGTTCTAGCTTAATTGCAATTGTAGTCAGAGACCCTGTTCTGTATGAATTCTATCCTTTGAGATTGTTGTAGACTAACCTTAAAGCCCAGTGTATGGTCAATTTTTATAAATATCCAGGGTGTGTCTGATAAAAACGTATGTTCTTCACTTGACAGGTACACTGTTTTGCCTATGTTCATTAGAACAAGATTATAATCATGTTCAAATCTTTCTACATCTTTACAAATAATTTTGTTTACATGTTCTATCAGTAATCAGAGATCTGGCTTTTTAAAAAGATTTTATTGGGGAATTGGGGAAGGGGAACAATGTTGGGGAATTGGTGGAGGGGACCAGCCAAATTGTTCTTCAGTCTTCCTTCTGGAGGGCACCAGTCACCGTATGGCTTCCTGTCGGCAGCTCATGGCCTCTAAGCTCAAGGTGCTGTGTTGAATCTTAGATACGGGTGGGCATAGCCACCATCCCATGCAGGAGATGAACCAGCAGCCTTGTTGTTAAGAGCGCATGCCCTATCCACTGAGCCATCCAGGCAGCAGCTCAGCTCAAGGAGCTGAGTTCAATCTTTAGTTGCAGTTGGGTGTAGCCCACCACTGAACAGGCAGTCTTGTTGTTATACCAGCTGAGCCATCCTGCCGCCTGTTGGCAGCTCAGTGACACCTCAGCTCGGGTGCAACGTTCACTGGCCCATGTGGGAATCAAACTGGAGGCCCTGTTGCTCAGAGCTCTCATACTAAGCTAACTCTCAAACAACTGCCACTTGGCTGGCCCATCAGAGATCTATTTTAAATTTGCAACTATGATTGTGCATTTGACTATTTCTCCTTGTACATCAGGTACTTTTAACTGTATATATTTTAGGATATTTTTAGTGCATACAAATTTGGTTGTTTTTTTTTAAGTGTATATTTTTCTGAACGAAACCTTTTTATCATTCTGAAATGACCCTCTTTTATCTTTCATAATGCTTTTGCCTTAAAGTCTATTTTATCTGAAATTAACATAGCTATACCAGTTTTCTTTATTATTGGTATGATAGAACTTTTTTTTCATATTTTATTTTAACCTTTCCATGTATCTCTATGTTTTTTGTTTTTGTTTTTGTTTTTTTAGCTGAGCCATCCTGCCACCTGTTGGCAGCTCAATGGCAGCTCAGTTTGGGCTGGGCATCGAACTGCTATTGCTCAGAGCTCAGCTCATACTCTTTTTTTTTTTTTTTTTTTTTTGAGGACAGTGTCACTAGCCCTCATATATGGGACTGAACCGGGGCCACTGGCTTCCCAAGCCAGCGCTTAATCACCATGCCACTTGGCCGACCCTTTTTTTTTTTTTTTTAAGAGGGCAGTGTCACTGGCCCTCATATGTGGGATCCAAACCCAGGCCGCTGGTGTCCCAAGCCAGCTCTTAACCACTGCACAACTCGGCCAGCCCTCAGCTCATACTCTTGAGCGAGCTCTTAACCAACTGAGCCACACGGCCAGCTCCTTTTATGTTTTTGATGTCGCTTGTGAATAGCATACATGTTTCAAGTTGTTTTTTTTTGCAGTCAGGATAACTTCTCTCTTAAATAATTTTATCAATGTATTTACCTATCTACCTTTTTAGTAGCAATCTTTTCAGAAAATTAAAAGAAGATATAATGAATACCAGTGCATTTCCTTCTAGAGTTAACACTTGTTAGCATTTTGCCATATTTGCTTTATGTTTTTTATGTCTGTTGCTCTCCAGTGTCTGTGTTTGAATGTGTGTTTAATGATTATGTAATTGTGTGTATATACTTTATTTTTTCCTAGAAGGGTTATCATTTTGTGAGGGGTGTAAATGTCTAATCATTATGTTATTTTGTATACTTAAAACTAATATAAAAAATAAAATTAAAAAAAAGACAAAAAAGTAATTTGCAGACATCATAACACATTATATGCCTGAATATTCAGCATGCATCATGTTACACCAAAGGACATTATTTTATGTAAACATATCATTATCACACTTTAAAACTTAGCAATGATTTTAGAATATAATCTAATGTTCAAGTCATGTTCAGATGTCCACTATGGTCCAAAAAAGCTTTCATAGCTGTTCATGTACTACATTTGTTTGTTTTCTTAAATTTTTAAAAATCTGTAATGTGTTAGAAGAAATTAGAATCTCTCTTGACTCTGTACATCTTGAGAGAAGAGGAACTGGCTCTTTGTTCTGGACTATCTTTTCAGGGATACCTGTATTATATAACAATCAACTTGGAAAACAGAGACAGCATCTCCTATTGGAGAAACAGCCAGGTGTGTTTACTGTTAAACAAGTCAAGCAAGTTTACTGTCCCTTATAAAATATGTGGGTTCCATAAGCACTCAAATTGTCTACTGTAACAAAGGTATTACCTTATTCTCTTCACGTCACCCTGTGGGATCTGGGGTCCAGAGAAGCCTGGGCTGTTGCTGTGAGTAATAAATTATCTGTTGTCTCTGATAAAAAATTCTTGTATTTCCTGCCAGCATCCATGAAATTATGGCAGACTAACTTGCTAGCTTCCAAGTAGGGAAAAATCTCAGACCATTCACAGTTCCTGATAGAATAGTCTTCCCACATTTTATTATTTCATGACACTGATTTTTAATAGATTCATTGAGACATAATTTATAATCATTTCACCCAACTTAAAGCTCGCAATTCAGTCATTTTTAGAATATTCACAATGGTGTGCAGCCACCACCAAAATCAATTTTTGAACATTTTTATCAATCCCAAGAGAAACCTACACCCCTTCACTGTCATTCTCTGTGTCTCCAAATCCCCAGCCCAAGACAACCACCAATCTAGTTGATGTCTCTAAGGGTTTCTCTATTTTGGCCATTTCATATAGATAAATAACATGTGGTATTTTGTGTCTGGCTTCTTTCACTTACCATAATATTTTTCAAGGTTCATTCATGTTGAAGTATGAATCACTGCTTCATTTCTCTTTACTGCTGAATAATAGTCCATTGTATGCATATATTGCATTTTGCTTGTCAGTCCTTCAATTGATGGACATGTGGGTTGTTTTATACATATTTAGTCTATTCTGGATACTACTATAAACATTTATGCATATGTTTTTGTATAGATATATGTTTGTATTTTGCTTAGGCATATACCTTTTTGTGGAATTGCTGGGTCATATGTTTGCTTGAGAAACTGCCAGATTGTTTTCTCAAACAAGATGCACTGTTTTGCACCACCACTAGCAATATAAGAGGGTTACAATTTCTTTGGAACCAATTTCCTTGCTAATACTTCTTATTGTCTGTCTTTTGTGTTATATGAGGTGCAATCCAACAATACAATGAATGTTTAAATCATCATTACAGTAAAGGATATATTGCCATTAATCCCCTTCAAAATATTCCTCCTCGCTTCGAACACATTCAGTTATCCCATCATTCTTGCCACTTTCTGCAACAGTTTTGGAAGTCCTCTTTCTTGAGTGTCTTTAGTTGCACTGTCGTGGCTGCTTTGATGTCCTGAATCATTTTGACTGTGGGAAAGAACCAGAAGTTGCATGGTGCCAGATTGGGTGAATAAAGTGAATGAGCACACACCATAATATTTTTATTTGACAGCAACTGATGTACCAGAAGCACTGTGTGACAGGGAGCATTGTTATGATGGAGGTTGAAACCATTTGCCCATTTCTCAGGCTGTTTTTGATGCACACCTTTTCAAAAATGCTCTAATAAGTCCCTGTAATATTCAGATTTCACCATAGTGTTCGTGGGTACAAATTCTGCTCACACAATTCCATTAAGGTCAAAAAACACAATTAACATCACCTTTCCATTGGATGGCAGCAGCATTCACCATATTTTTTTATCACACCTCGTAGCTATTCTACTGTGTGTGAAGTGGTATCTTATTGTAGTTTTGATCAACATTTCCCTGATTGCTAATGCTGTTGAGCATCTTTTTATGTGATTAATGGATATTTGAGTATCTTTTTTGGAGAAATGTCTATTCAGATTGTTTCCCCATTTTTAATTGGGTTACTGGACAGTAAGTTAATAAGGTATAAGAGCTGTTTATATATTCTGGGTACAAGTCTTACCATATACATGATTTACAAATATATTTTCTCATTCTATGAATTATCTCTTAATTTTTTAATTTTTCAGTTACAGTTGACATACAATATTATATTAGTTGCAGAGGTACAACATAGTTCTTAGACATTTATATAACTTACGAAGTGATCATCCTGATGAATCTAGTACCCATCTAACACCGTACATAGTTATTACAATATTATTGACTATATTCCTTATGGTATACTTGATATCTGCATGATTTTTTATAACTACCAATTTGAACTTCTTAATCCTGTCCCCTTTTTCACCCATCCCTAATCCCCCCATCTGGCGACTATCAAAATGTTCTCTTTATGAGTTTGTTTACGTTTTGTTTGTTTTTGTTATTTTAGATTCCATATATAAGTGAAATCATATGGTATTTGTCTTTCTCTCTCTGACTTACTCCACTCAGCACTAGACACTTCAGGTCCATCCATGCTGCCACCAATGACAAGAACACTTCACCTTACATGGCTGAGCAATATTCCATCGTATATATGCACCACTCTTTACACATTCATCCATCAGTGGACACCCAGGCTGCCTCCACACTTTGACCATTATAAACAATGCTGCCAAGAACATATGGATGTATTCCCCGCTAAAGTAGCATTTTGGGTTTCTTCAGATAAATACCTAGAAGTGGAATTACTCAGTCTTTCTTTGTCTCTTAAAACAATGTTTATAGACATTGTTTTAATGTCTACTTTGGTATATGTACTGCTACCCCACTTTTTTTTCTATTTGCATTTTCATGAAATATCTTTTTCCATCCCTTTACTTTCAGTGTGTGTGTCTTTCGATCTGAAGTGAGTCTCTTGTAGTCAGCATATATAAGGGTCTTGTTTTCTTATTCATTCATCCACCCTATTTTGATTGGAGCATTTAATCCATTTACATGTAAAGTAGTGGTTGATAGATGAGCACTTATTGACATTTTATTATTTATATTTGATTTTTTTTCACATTAGAGAAATCCCTCTAAGATTCTGTGTAATACTGGTTTGGTAGTGATAAACTCCTATACCTTTTTTTTTGGAGGGGGGGAAGCTGTTTATCTGTCCTTCAATTGTAAATAATAGCTGTGCTGGGCAGAGTGATCTCAGTCGTATGACTTTGCTTTTCATCACTTTGAATATTTCCTGCCAATCTTTTGGGTACTGCTAACTTTCAGTTGAGAAATCAGGTGACAGTGTTATGGGAGCTCCCATGTAGGTATCTCTTGCAGCTTTTAAGATTCTCTCTGTGTCTTTAACCTTTAGCATTTTAATTATAATATGTCTTGGTGTGGGCCTCTTTGAGTTCATCTTGTTTAGGACTGTCTGTGTTTCCTGGGCTTCTATATCTATTTCTTTGCCATGGTGGGGAAGTCTTCTGTCATTTCTTTAAATAAGTTTTCAATTCCTCTTCCTCTCTCTCTTCTCCTCTGGTACCCCTATGATAAAAATGCTGTTATGCTTGATGATGTCACATAGGCTCCTTGAATTATCCTCATTTTTTGGATTCTTTTTTCTTTTCACTCTAGTGATTGGGCATTTTCTGCTACCTTATCTTTTTAATTTTTTTTAATGAAAATTTGTTGGGGTGACAATGCTTACTGAAATTACATAGGTTTCAAGTGTACAATTCTGTAATACATCATCTATATGTAACATTGTGTGTTCACCACCCAGAGTCAGTTCTCCTTCTATCACCATATATTTCACCCCATTTACCCTCATCTACCACACTCCTCTCCACTTACCGTCTGGTAACCACTAAACTATTGTTTGTCTATGAGTTTTTGTTTCTTTGTCATGTTCCTTTGTTGCTTTCAGTTTTATATTCCTCATATGAAGTCATATGGTTCTCAACTTTTTCTGTCTGACTTATTTCGCTTCGCATAATACTCTTTTTATTTAAAGATTTTATTGAGGAATTGGTGGAGGGGAACAGCGTTGGGGAATTGGGGAAGGGGAACAGACAAGTTGCTGACTTTTTGTTCTTCAGTCTAGTTGCGGAGGACGTTGCTTCACTGTTGTTATCATCATTGTGCTCTTCCCGGATGAGGCAAATTAGTCGCCGGCCTCTGGATGGTCGCTCACTGCGGCTATTGGCAGCTTGCACTGGCTGCCAGCCTCTCATGTTGGCTGCCGGCCACTCACTGTAGCCTATGGCAGCCCACTGCAGCAGGGGCTGCAGCCTACACCATCGCTGGGGCTCGCAGCCCAGCTCCAGGTGGAGCTGTTGTTAGCTGTAGAGGGCAGCGTCACTGGGCCTCATATGTGGGATCCGAACCGGGGCTGCTGGCATCCCAAAACCGGCTCTTAACCAATGTGCCACTCGGCCAGCCCTCGCATAATACTCTTAAGACCCATCCATGTTGTCACAAATGCCACCAATTCATCTTTTCTTATGACAGAGTAGTATTCCATTGTGTATATATACCACATCTTCTTTATCCAATCATCAATCAAAGGACACTTTGGTTGTTTCCATGTCTTGGCCACTGTAAATAATGCTGCTGCAATAAACATCAGAATACATATATCTTTACTGGTAAATGTTTTCAGATTTTTTGGTACACACCCAGAAGAAGGATTGCTGGGTCACATGGTAATTCTATTCTTAATTCTTTTTAAAAATTAAAGTTTATTGGGGTGGGGCCAGCTGAGTGGCTCAGTTGGTTAAGAGCTAGCTCAAGAGTGCGAACTCAGCTCTGAGCAACAGCAGTTCGATGCCCAGCCCAAGCTGAGCTGCCGCTGGGCTGCAAACAGGGAGCAGGATGGCTCAGCTAAAAAAAAAAAAAAAAAAAAAAAAATTTATTGGGGTGACAATTGCTGGCAAAGTTACATAGATTTAAGGTGTAAGATTCTGTAATACATCATCATTATATAACATCATGTGTTCACTACCCAGAGTCAGTTCTCCTTCCATCACCATATATTTGATCCCCTTTAACCTCATCTACCACCCTCCACCCCCCCTTACATTCTGGTAACCACTAAACTATTGTCTGTGTCTATAGGCTCTGTTTGTTCATTTGTTTTTCTTGTTTTTTTTAATTTTCAGTTACATATACCATGTATCAGTGAAATCATATGATTCTCTTCCTTTTCTGTCTGACTTATTTTGCTTAGCATAATAATCTCAAGATCCATTGGAAAGCCACATGCAAAAGAGTGAAATTAGACTGCTATCTGTCGCCATGTACCAAAATTAATTCAAACTGGATCAAAGACCTAAACATAAGACCTGAAACAATAGATTGCATGGAAGAAAACATAGGTACTAAACTTATGGACATTGGGTTCAAAGAGGAATTCATGAATTTGACCTCAAAGGCAAGGGAAATAAAAGCTAAAATAAATGAACTGGACTATATCAAACTATAAAGCTTCTACACAGCAAAAGAAACCATCTCCAAAACAAAGAGTCAACCAACCAAATGGGAGAAGATATTTGCATACTATTTTATTTAATGTTGCTTTATGGTGTGTTTTACTACCTGATAAGAACAAATCTTCCTTAGTTTTTATTTTATTATTTTCTACCACACTAAAAAATTTAAAACATTAGTATAGTTGTATCATTTTCTTGCTTAAATAATCTTCAGTAACTTGGTAAAATTAAATAATTTTTCTACAGTTTTTGAAAATTTATTTTTTTTTGGTGAGAGTATTTATATCCAACTGTAGATTTTTTCATATTGACTTAAGAAGTCCTTTAGACTGGGGTACTTAATGTCTGTTTTACCTGACTCTTTGCCCACAAAAATTTTGTGTTTTTTGTGGTTAACATGGCCATTTTTCCTCTAGATAATCTTTCTGCCCATCCTTCAGAATTGAAGTCAATTTATTTACTTTCTCTAAAGAACCATTTTGCACGTTCCCATGTTCAAGGGAACACTCTTAACTTTGATAGCAATTATTGTCTATACTACTCATTTTTACTTTGTAATTGCTACTGAATCACAGGGTGTAAAACCTGTAAGCTACCGAAATAGATTTTATTATCTATCTGTCATTTTACCGAAGAGAAAACTGAGCCCTAGGTTATGGGAATGACTTGTTCATAGTCTCCTAAATGATGCAATTGCTGAGGTTTACTCAGAATGTATTTATTGTATTTTAGAGCTCTTTCTATTATTATTGTCTGCTATATTATTATTCCATTCATTGTATTTAGATTTTGTTTACATTTGTTTGGGCCTAGTTGTTGTTGTTGTTGTTGTTGTTTAAACTAGATTGGAAGTTCCTTAAAGGCAGCACCCATGTCTATATAGTTTTCTGTATAACTCATAGCCCTAATATTGTGCTTTATGCTTATTATGCACCTAATCAATATTAATAGATAATGGTTAAAAATAAACAAACTTCTATGTTGTTTCCATTAACCAAATATCAAATTGGGGCTATTTCCTAGTGGGCATCATCACTATTATAACTGTATGGAGAGTGCCATCTAGTGGTTGATGTGCATATTACATTTGCCATTTAAAAAAAAAAAAATCTAAGCTAAGGTACTTTTTAAGTCATAGGCTCCGAAGGCTGAGTATATAAACATTACTTGGTATATACATCACATGAAAGTATTCTCTTATTTGATGAGGAGCGTACTACTTTATTGTACATAAATACTGAGCTATATATACATATGTTAAACTAATTGGTATTTGTTTTTCTAAGCAGTTAAGCTTCATGCCAGAGTAAAGTAGAGTTCTGGATAGCATAAATCATCTACTGTGTTCTCATTTTATAGATTCTTATTTTACAGTAGGATCCTTTTTGTCTCCATGACCTCAATTAGTACTATGAGCAAATGAACCTGTTAGTGGCTATTTAGAAAATTTAGGCTGTGGGAACAGCATTTATGGTAAAGCTTATAGCTGTTAAAGATTGAGCTACTAGTGATGAGAGAGTGGAGACAAAGAAAAGTAAGGTGGTGAAAGAAAGTTTTATGTATTTTGTGCTCCATGATTGCTCATGAATGTAGAGAAACAAGCAACTTCAAGTGGCAGATATTTTTGGCTAGTTGCCAGGGTCATTGCTAATATAGATTAAAAGGTAATTTTTGCAAGAGAATTAGGAGAAAAAAGGAGTTACTAAGAGCTTGGACAGTGGCAAATCATATTGCAGGGAAGTTTTATGAATTTCTGTTTCATTTTTAAAAACATATTTTCACTTAAAATTTATAAAAATTTGTTGCAACAAATAACCTGTGTTGGCGAGGATGTGGAGGACAATGGAACACTTGTGCACTGTTGGTGGGACAGCAAATTGGTGCAACTACTATGGAAATCAGTATGGAGATTCCTCAAAAAAGCTAAAAATAGATATACCATATGACCTAACAATTCCACTCTTAGATATTTATCTGAAGAGAACAAAAACACTAATTCAAAAAGATGTATGCACCCCTATGTTCACTGTAGCATTATTTACAATAGCCTAAGAAGCAACCTAGGAGTCCATCGATAGGTGAATGGATAAATAAGGGCTGTGTGTGTGTGTGTGTGTGTGTGTGTGTGTGTGTGTGTATATGTGTGTACGGAATATTACGCAGCAATGAAACATAATGAAATCTTGCTATTTGTGGCAACATGGATGGACCTAGAGGTTCTTACGCTAAGTTAAATAAGTCAGGCATATAAAGACAAATACTATATGGTTTCACTTATATGTGGAATCTAAAATAAATGAACAAGCAAAACAAAAACAAACTCTTAGAAACAGATACCTAGACCAAAGTGATAGTTAACAGAAGGAAGGGGTTTGGATGGTGGATGAAAAAGTTTATGGGAGGGCCGGCCGAGTGGCTCAGTTGGTTAAGAGCTCGCTCAAGAGTGTGAGCTGAGCTCTGAGCAACAGTAGTTCGATGTCCGGCCCGAGCTGAGCTGCCGTTGAGCTGCCATTGACCTGCTGTTGGCAGGATGGGTCAGCTTAAAAAAAAGAAAAATTCCGCATAATTAAAAAAAAAGGTTATGGGAAATATAGTCAATAATATTGTGAGAAGTTTGTGTGGTCACAGGTGATTACTAGAATTAGTGGGGAGATCACATTGTAAGGTATAAAAATGTCAAATCAATACGTTGTACACCTGAATTACATATAACTAATATAATATTGTGTGCTAATGATACTTAAAGAATTAAAAAAATTTTAATTAAAAAATTTAAATTATACTTGCTCTTTGTGAAAAGTTCAAACAGAATTGTATACAATAAAAGGTGAAAGCTTCCCCAGAGGTAACCATTTTTTGCAATTTGTATATATCATTTCAGATTTATTTCTGGTATTGGTTTTAAAAGTTTGGATTATTGGGGCTGGCCGAGTGGCGAGGTGGTTAAGCGCTGGCTTGGGAAGCCGGTGGCCCCAGTTCAGGTCCCACATATGAGGGTCAGTGACACTGCCCTCAAAAAAAAAAGTTTGGATTATTGAATTTAGTTGAGCTATCAGTCTGGTTTTCAGGTTCATATTTAATGATTTTTCTCCCTCTCCCTTGCTTTATAGGCTTGCTATGGGTGTTCTCCAGGATCAAAGTGTGACTGTAGTGCTGTCAAAGGAGAAAAGGTAAGATCTGAGATGGGCCACTGAAAGCTTAGTAAAACCAGTAAATACTATTTTTTAAAAAACATAGCCTCAAGATTTTATTGTTTTTATGATAAAAATATGAAGCCTATAAATGGATCACTTGGCACTTTCTCTTCTTATCTCCTCCCAGTTCAAAAGGCTTGCATGCCTTAATAACCAGCATTCTCTTAGATATATATTTGGGCTCAACACATTCAAGCCTCAGGAAAATCTTTTGTTTAATCAATATTTTATTGATATGGGAAAATATGTTATTTCCTATTTCACTCTGGTTTCTGGTAAAGAAAATTCAATGTAAAAGAAACATAGTATTTAAATATATTTAATTATATTGACTATACATAAAGGTACAGTATATCTAATTATATAAAATACCATACATAACCATGTAAAGTTTTATACAATCTTCTTTATAGTTTTAGCCTTTTGCAGAAAATCGGCTTAGTCTTCCCACCATAATCATTTTGCTTACGGTCATAACACTGCTTTCCCTCCACATACAGAGAATTCTTGCCCTTCTTGTACTGTGGCACTTCATGAGGTTGGTGCTTGCCACACTTCTTATAGAAAGTCAGGCAGGTTTTAGAAATGTACACATTATTTGTGACAGCACTTTTAGCACAGAAAGCAATCATATTTTTTTTCTTTTTAGAGGGCAGTGTCACTGGCCCTCATATGTGGGATCTGAACCAGGGCCGCTGGCGTCCCAAGCCAGCGCTCAACCACTGTGCCACTCGACCAGCCCAGCAACCATATTTTTGATATGTTGTTTTAATTAAAATTTGTTGGGGGTGACAATGGTTACTAAAATTACATAGGTTTGAAGTGTACAGTTCTGTAATACATCATCTATAATTGCATTGTGTGTTCACCACCCAGAGTCAGTTCTCCTTCCATCACCATATATTTGACCCCGTTTACCCTCTTCTACTATCCTCACTACCCTGTTATATGATAACCTCTGGACTATTGTGTTTATTTGTTTGTCTTGTTCCTTTGTTGCTTTCAGTTACATATACCACGTATCAGTGAAATCATATAGTTCTTGACTTTTTCTGTCTGACTTATTTCACATAGCATAATAATCTCAAGATCCATCCATGTCCAAAAGGTACTTTTTCATCTTTTCTTATGGCAGAGTAGCATTCCATTATGTATATGAGGCCTGACAACTACATTCGCAAACTCATCCTAGAAAAAGAGCTACATACCTCATTGTTGAATATCATTATGGTCACCTTCGAAGCACTCCCCTTGGGAAGCTATGCACGAATGCCAGCACCTAGTCCACCCTTCGAAGCAATTTTGTTTTTTGTTTTTTTGTTTTTTTTTTGAGGGCAGTGTTACTGGCCCTCATGTGTGGGACCGAACCGGGGCCGCTCGCTTCCCAAGCCAGCACTTAACCACTGTGCCACTCGGCCGGCCCTAAAGCAATTTTGGAACTCTCTTTATGAAATGGCCATCAGATTTGTAATTCTATTATCCTTGATGTACTCAATGTTATAAAACTGTCTTCCTTTCAATATTTCCTTTCTCTTTGGATGAGGAAAGAAGTCATTGGGGGCCAGATTAGGTGAGTAAGGAGGGTGTTCCAATTCAGTTATTTGTTTAGTGGCTAAAAACTCCCTCACAGACAGTGCTGTGTGAGCTGGTGCATTGTCGTGATGCAAGAGCCATAAATTGTTGGCAAAAACTTCAGGTTGTCTAACTTTTTCAGCACTTCCAAATAGTAAACTTGGTTAACTGTTTTTCCAGTTGGTACAAATTCATAATGAATAATCTGTCTGATATCAAAAAAGGTTAACAACATCATTGCAAACAGTTTGCACACTTAATTGTCAGACCTTTATATACCATATCTTCTTTATCCAATCATCTATTAAAGGACATTTTGGCTGTTTCCATGTCTTGGCCACCATAAATAAAGCTGTAATGAACATTGGAGCACATACTAGTATATCTTTACTGATAAATATTTTCAGGTTTTTTGAGTATATACCCAGGAGACGGATTGCTGGGTCATTTGGTAAGTTTGTTCTTTGGGTTTTTTTTTTTTTTTTTTTGAGGACAGTGTCACTGGCCCTAATATGTGGGATCTGAACAGGGGCTGCTGGCGTCCCAAGCCAGCGCTTAAGCACCGCGCCACTCAGCTGGCCCTCTTCTTAAGTTTTTGAGGAACCTCCACACTGCCTTCCATAGCGGCTGCACCAATCTGCATTCCCAACAGCAGTGTATGAGTGTTCCTTTTTCTCCACAGCCTCTCCAACACTTGTTATTATTTGTCTTGTTGATGGTAGACATTCTAACTGGTGTGATGTGGTATCTCATAGTGGTTTTGATTTGCATTTCTCTGATGATTAGTGATGTAAGCATCTTTTCATATGTCTGTTGGCCATGTGTATGTCCTCTTTGGAGAAATGTCTATTCAGGATTTCTGCCCATTTTTTTAATTGGTTTGTTTGTTTCTTTGTTGTTGAGTTGTGAGTTCCTTACATATTTTGGATATTAGCCCCTAATCAGAGGCGTTGTTTGCAAATATCTTCTTCCATCCAGTTGATTGTCTCTTTGTTTTGTTTCTTTTTTGTTTCTTTGTCTCTTTGATGGTTTCTTTTGCTGTGCAGAAGCTTTTTAGTTTGATATGGTCCCATTCATTTATTTTAGCTTTTACATCCCTTGCCTTTGAAGTCAAATTCATAAAATCCTCTTTGAACCCAAGGTCCATAAGCTTAGTACCTATGTTTTCTTCTATGCAGTTTATTGTTTCAGGTCTTATGTTTAGGTCTTTGACCCATTTTGAGTTGATTTTGGTACATGGTGACAGATAGCATCTAGTGTCACTCTTTTGCATATGGCTTTCCAATTCTTCCAGCACCATTTATTTTTATTGGATTTTCAATCCAATTTTTTACAGTGGTAAAGTACATATAACATAAAATTTAATAAGTCAGACAGTAAAAGTCGAGAACCATATGACTTCATTGATATGTGGTATATAAAACTGAAAACAACTAAAGAACAAGGAAAACAAATGAAGAAACAAAACTCATAGACACGGACAATAGTTTAGTGGTTACCAGAGGGTAAGGGGGAAGGGGGGTGGATGACAGTAAAGGGGATCAAATATATGGTGATGGAAACAGAACTGATTCTGAGTGGTGAACACACAATGTGAAATATAGATGATGCATTACAGAATTGTACACCTGAAATCTATGTAACCAGCACCATTTATTGAAGATGCTTTCTTTTCTTCATTGTATGTTTTTGGATCCTTTGTTGAAAATTATCTGTCTATATTTATGTGGGTTTTTTTCTGAGTTTTCAATTCTCTTTCTTTAGTCTCCCTGTGTGTTTTTCTGCCAATACCATACTATTTTGATTATTGTTGCTCTGTAGTACAAGCTGAAGTCAGGGGGTGTGATACCTCCAGCATTATTCTTTTTTCCTAGGATTGCTTTGGCTATTCGCAGACTTCTGTAATTTTATACAAATCTGATGATTTTTTTGTTCTATCTTCAAAAAAGGCCATTGGAGAGCTGGCCGAGGGGCGCGGTGGTTAAGCGCTGGCTTGGGACGCCAGAGGCCCTGGTTCGGTTCCCACATATGAGGGCCAGTGACACTGCCCTGGAAAAAAAACAAAAAAAGCAAAAACATAAAAAAGGCCATTGGAATTTTGATGGGGATTGCATTAAATATGTGTATTGCTTTGGGGATTATGGCCATTTTAACTATGCTGATTCTTCCAATCCATGAAGACAGAATGTCTTTCTATTTCTTTGTGTCTTCAATTTCTTTTACAAATGTCTTATAGTTTTCAGTGTATAGGTTTCTTTCTTCCTTTCTTTCTTTCTTTCTTTCTTTCTTTCTTTCTTTCTTTCTTTCTTTCTTTCTTCCTTCCTTCCTTCCTTCCTTCCTTCCTTCCTTCCTTCCTTCCTTCCTTTCTTTCTTTCTTTCTTTCGGCAGTGTCACTGGCCCTCATATGCAGGACCCGAACCGGGGCCTCTGGCTTCCCAAGCCAGCTCTTAACAACCGCGCCACTCGGCCGGCCCCAGTGTATAGGTTCTTTATAGCCTTGGTTAAGT
Organism: Aselliscus stoliczkanus; assembly: GCA_033961575.1. Taxonomy (NCBI): domain Eukaryota; kingdom Metazoa; phylum Chordata; class Mammalia; order Chiroptera; family Hipposideridae; genus Aselliscus; species Aselliscus stoliczkanus. The sequence goes on along the minus strand of CM066737.1, from coordinate 51,971,790 downwards.
TTATTCCTAGGTATTTTATTCTTTTTGTTATAATTGCAAAATGAACTTTTTAAAATTTATTTTTCTGAGATTTCATTAATAGTATATAGGAATGCAATGGATTTTTGTACATTGATTTTGTAGGCGGCAACTTTATTGTATTCGTTTATTGTTTCTGATAGCTATTTGGTGGACTCTTTAGGGTTTTCTATATGTAGCTTCATGTCATCTGCAAAAAGTGACGATTAGACTTCTTCAATCCTAATTCAGATGCCTTTTATTCTCTCTCTTGCCTGATTGCTCTGGCTAGGCCTTCCAATACTATATTGAATAGCAGTGGTGGTGGGGGACAGCCCTGTCATGTTGCTGAATGTAAAGGACTTCAGCTTTTCACCATTAATTATGATATTATCTTAGGGTTTGTCATATGTGGCCTTTATTATGTTGAGGTATTTTCCTTCTATACACATTTTATTAAGTGTTTTAATCATAAATGTATGTTGTATCCTGTGAATGCTTTCTCTTCATCTCTTTATATAATCATATGATTTTTTGTCCTTTATTCTGTTTATATGGTGTATCACATTGATCAATTTGTGTATATTGAACCATCCTTGTGCCCCTGAGATGACCCCACTTGGTCGTGATGTATAATATTTTAATGCATTGTTGTATTCAGTTTGCTCAAATTTTGTTTAGGATTTTTGTATCTGCATTCATCAGAGACATTGGTCTGTAATGTGTGTGTGTGTGTGTGTGTGTGTGTGTGTGTGTGTGTGTGTGTGTGTTATCCTTACCAGGTTTTGGTATCAGGGTAATGTTGGCCTCATAAAATGAGTTAGGGAGTCTTGTCTCCTCTTCAATTTTTTGGAAGAGTGTGAGTAGGAGAGGTATTCGTTCCTCTTTGAATGTTTGGTAGAATTCACTAGTGAAGCCATGTGGTTCTGGACTTTTGCTTTTGGGAAGGTTTCAGATAACTGATTCAATTTCCTTACTGTTGATCAGTCTATTTAGATTTTCCAGTTCTTCGTGATTCAGCCTAGGAAGTCTGTATGTTTCTAAGAACATGTCTGTTTCTTCTAGGTTACTGAATTTGGTGGTATATAGTCCTTCATAGTATTCTTGGATGATCCTTTGATTTTTTGTGACATCTGTGGTATCTTATCCCCTTTCTTGTCTGATTTTGTTTACTTGCATCTTTTCTCTTTTTATTTCAGTGAATCAAGAGTTTGTCAATTTTATTAATCTTTTCAAAGAACCAGCTCTTTATTGCATAAATAATATGTTTTTTAAACAAGGTTTCTACTTTAGCACCTAAGTAAATAAAATGAATTCTACTATAGTGCTTATTTTGGATAGCTGTAAGAATTAGACTATATCTCAAGGATCAGCAAACATTTTCTGTAAAAGGCCATATAATAAGTGTTTTAGGTTTTGTAGCCCAATGAGTTCTCTGTCACATATTTTCTTCTTTTTTAAAGATTTCATTAAAAGCATAGAAACAAACAAACAAGCAAAAATATTCTTGGCTCCTGGACTATATAAAACAGGGTTCTGACTGCATCTGATCTGAGAGCTATAGTCTGGCAACCTTTGATCAATTTGTTGAAATCACTGACTTAATAAACAAAAGAAGGGAAAAAACACTTAAGAAGAAAAAAAACATTTATCAAGCTAATAATTTTTGGTGGATACAACTTTTTGCATTTTTACCTGGTACATAGAAGTTAATGATAGGTGAATCTCTGTTTTAATCTTACTTTTCCCACAACAGCTTCTCTATTGTATACATATGATGATTACAAAGTAAGTATTGGTGAGGATTAAATAGCGTAACCTAGTAACTGCGAGTCAGTAACTCACACTGAAATTGGAAGATTTAAAAGGATAGTCTGGCTGGCCTAGTGGCTCAGTTGGTTAAGAGCTCACTCAAGAGTGCGAGCTGAGCTCTGAGCAACAGCAGTTCGATGCCCAGCCTGAGCTGAGCTGCCCTTGTGCTGCCAACAGGTGGCAGGAAGGCTCAACTTAAAAAATAAATAAAATAAATAAATAAATAAATAGGATAGTGAATTGTAGCCTAAAGAAAGTTGTAAGGAGAAAGAAGATTATACTCTAGTCTCCACTATTTGGGACTCAATAACCCTTTTGGAATATATCAGTGAATGTTACTGATTATATATGGAAAAGTTTGGGACAATATCTCAAGAGCATATTCCATTTAGGTTTATAAAAGGTTCACTAGCAAATTAAAGATGTTTAAAAGCCCTGGAGTAAAAAAAAACACCTATTCGTTTGTTTCGCAATGCGATATTTCTAAGCTCCATATGACCATGTAACCCACTTTCCCCCTAACAGGACACCTATTACAGTAGTCCTTACTTATCTGCAGTTTCACTTTCCATAGTTTTAATTACTCATGGTATATCGAGTTTCAAAAATATTAAATGGAAAATTCCAGAAATAAACAATTCATAAGTTTTAAATTGTGTGCTGTTCTGATCAGCATGAAATCTCACACTGCTATACTCCATCCTGTCCCAGACGTGAATCATCACTTTGTCCAGCGTTTCCACACTGTATATGCTACCTGTCCGTTAGTCCCTTAGTGGCCATATCATCAGAATGTTAGTAGTAACCTAACACTATGTCCCAATGCCTACATCATTTGCATCACTTCATCTCATCATGTAGGAATTGTATCATCTCATAGCATTACAAGAAGAAGGGTGAGTACAGTACAATAAGTAATTCTGAGTGAGAGGCCATAGTCACACAACTTTTTTTTTTGAGGGCAGAGTCACTGGCCCTCATATGTTGGACCCGAACCGGGGCCGCTGGCTTCCTAAGCCAGCGCTAAACTACCGTGCCACTCGGCCGGCCCTCACATAACTTTTATTATAGTATATTACAAATTTCTATCTTATTACTAGTTATTGTTGTTAATCTACTGTGCCTATTTTAATGCCATGTATTTTTTATTTTTGAGGGCAGTGTCGCTGGCCCTCATATGTGGGACCCGAACCAGGTCCACTGGCTTCCCAAACCAGTGCTTAACCACTGCGCCACTCAGCCTGCCCAACACTTTATTTTTATTTTTATTTTTTTGAGGGCAGGGTCACTGGCCCTCATATGTGGGAACTGAACCAGGGCCGCTGGCTTCCCAAGCCAGCACTTACCCACCGCACCACTCAGCCGGCCCTAGCTCTACTGTGCCTGCTTTATGAATTAAACTTTATCATAAGTATGTACGAGGTCGGACAATTAAGCTCACAAACGTGTTGCAATGATGTTGCTAACCTTTTTTGATGTCAGAGGGATTATTCATTATGAATTTGAACTAACTGGATAAACAGTTAACCAAGTGTACTATTTAGAAGTGCTGAAAAGGCTGCATGAAAAAGTTAGACCACCTGAACTTTTCACCAACAATTCATGGCTCTTGCATCAAAACAATGCACCAGATCACACAGCACTGTCTGAGAGGGAGTTTTGGGCCAGTAAACAACTAACTGTATTGGAATACCCTCCCTACTCACCTGATCTGGCCCCCAATGACTTCTTTCTTTACCCGAAGATAAGGGAAATATTGAAAGGAAGACGTTTTGATGACATTCAGGACATGAAGGGTAATATGATGGCAGCTCTGATGGCCATTCCAGAAAAAGAGTTCCAGAATTGCTTTGAAGGGTGGACTAGGCACTGGAATCTGTGTATAGCTTCCTAAGGGGAGTACTTTGAAGGTTACTGTAGTGATATTCAGCAATGAGGTATGTAGCACTTTTTCTAGGATGAGTTCGTGAACTTAATTGTCAGACCTCATGTATATAAGAGAAAACAGTATAAATAGGGTTCAGTATTATCCACAGTTGCAGGTATTGACCATGGGCCTTGGAATGTGGATGGGGGGACTACTGTAATGCTAATTGAATGGCCTTTCCATCTTGCTGCAGCCATCAGGTAATCCAAGATGGGTGCTTACAAGTACATCCAAGAGCTATTCAGGAAGGAGCAGTCTGATGTAATATGGTTTCTTCTCAGGTTGCACTGCTGACAGCACTGCCAGCTGTCTGTGCTGCACAGGGCCCCCTGTCCCCCGCCTCCGACCTGATAAATCACACAGGCTGGGATACAAAGTTCAATAAGATTATGTCATATATTGGATTCATGTGTGCCCTGGTGGGCACCTACTTCCTAAGGCTTCAACCTATGGCAAGCCTGTCCATCATGGTATTAACCAGCTAAGGTTTGCTCGAAGCCTTCAGTCTTTTGCTGAGGAGCAATCTGTATGCCACTGTGGGTCTCCAAGAGTCCTGAATTCTTACTGGGTTTGTGAAGATTCCAGGTACAAATTCTTTGAGGCTATCTTCATTGATCCATTCCATAAAGCTATCAGATGGAATCTTGTCACCCAATGGGTCACAAAACCAGTCCACAAGTTCAGGGAGATGCAAGGGCTGACATCTGCAGGCTGAAAGAGCTGTGGCCATAGAGAGGACCACAACTTCCACCATACATTGGTGGTTCATGCAGTTCAGCTTGGAGAATGCACAACACACACCAGCTACACTGTTACCACTAATATAGGTAATGTTTACAAAATTCTTACCTAATAAACAATTTAGCAGAGTCTTGTCTGCTTAGAAAAATAATTGAATAGTGTTATACAGAATACCTATTTGAGTAACATTAATTTGAGAGGAATGACTTTTATCAAATTAACTCTTCTTGAGATAAGAAGTAAACACTCTGGACAAAATATAGCGGCTATTTAATAGCACAGTATAGGGACCAAAAGCAGGAAAAAAGTAGAGAGGATTCTACTTTTGAAAGGAAGGAAGTACACTGGGCAAGTTTGCATTTATGTGGCTTTTCTGCTAAGTGTACCCTTCAGTGTGCATGGCATAGGATGGCTAGAATTCAGACAAAAAGCCATAGTCTTACTGATTTGAGAAGTTGTAGGAAAGAGTTGAGGATGCCAGAATAGCTGGAAGCTTAAGTGGAGGTGTATTCTGGAATGAAAGGAACCACAAAAGGGAGAGCCTGAAAATCTGCTTGTAAATTCCAACCAAACACTTGAGTGAATCCTGAACTTTATATGTAAGGGGAGGATTCAACAACCCAGCAAAAAGAATAATTGGAAGTATGCAGTAACTGAACATAGATTTAACTGCTGTCCATTGAAGGGAAAACAGTTTTAAGTTGCAGTTCAACTGAGTTAACTAAAACAAAAGTTCAATACTTTTCAGGGAAATATAAAATAATCCAGGATGTCTACATATTAACTACAATGTCCAGTATGCAATTAAAACTTACTAGACATAGGGGCCGGCCGAGTGGCGCGATGGTTAAGCGCAGGCTTGGGAAGCCAGCGGCCCTGGTTCAGTCCCACATATGAGGGCCAGTAACACTGCCCTAAAAAAAAAAAAATTTAAAAAAAACAAAACTTACTAGACATAAGAAGTAACAGGTAAAAGTGACCCATAGTCAGAAAATGACTAATCAATGAAAACTAACTCTGAAATGACACAGATATTAGAAATTATAGATAGTGATTTAAAGCAGATAGGATAAATTTATTTGTTGATTTAAAGGGAAGTCTATTCATAATGAATAAACAGATAGAGAATCACAGCAGAGCACTGGAAACTTTTAAAAAATAAAGAGGAATATCTAGATTTCAAAAGCAAAATATAAGAAAGAACATTTCACAAGATAGGCTTCTAACAGCAGAATGGAAACAACTGAAGAAGGGTCAGTGAACTTGAAGATAAATCAGAGGAAGGATCTGGTCTGATGAACAAAGAGAAGAAAATGAAAAGAGCCTCAATGGCCTATGGGATAATATCCAATGGTCTAATGTAATGTAAATGGAGTTCCATAAGAACAGGAAAGAAAAAACAGGAGAGTAAAAGGAATAATAATTAATGAGGCAGTAATAATAGCAAGAATTTTCCACACTTGGTGAAAAATTTAAATTTGCTGATATAAGAAGTTGAGCAAGCAGTATAAAACTAAAGAAAACTACACCTAAACACATCTTAATGAATCTACTGAATAAAACAAAACAAAACAAAAATCCTGAGATTAAAAGAAAACCTGAAAGAAGCTATAGAAAAAACACAATATATACAGGGGCATAATGATATGAATGAGGTTGGACATTTCATGAGAAAGAATGGATGATGTAGAACAATGTAAAATCATCATTAGAGAGTTGAAAATATCTGCAAATACAATTATGTACAGTGAAAATATACATCAAAAGTAAAAAGCAAATTTAAGATATTTTCTTATAAAATAATGAGAGACTTCTTCAACAGCATACCTGAATAAAAGAACTGTCAAGAAATTTCTTCAGGCTAAAAGCCTGTTTAAAACATAACAGAGCTTCAAAATACATGAAACCAAAACTGACAGAATTAAAGGGAGAAATAAACAAATCCACAATCACAGTTGTAGATCCTAATAATCACACCTCTGCATTGACAGAACTATGAAAAAATTCAGTGAAGGCATAGATGATTTGAATTCCAATATTAGCAACCTAGACATAACTGACATATATAAATTCCTATATTCAATAACTGCAGAATACATTGTTTTCAAGGGCATATGGAATTTTTCCCAAGATAGATTATATAATGGGACATCAAACTTGACCTTATAAATGCCAATAGATTGAAAACATTAGTGTTTATTCTCTACCACATGGAATGAATAAGAAATCAATAACAATAAGGTCTGTAGAAAATCCCTAGTTATTTGTAAATTAGAAAGCACCATTCTAAATAACTGATAGACAAAGGAAGAAATCACAAGGAAAATTAGAAAATGTTTCGTGTTGTGAAATGATTGAAATGCCACATACTGAGAATTTTTTTTTAATTGGGGATGGATTTAAAGCAGGGCTCAGTGGGAAATACCTATGAATACCTGTCATTAAAAAGAAGGGAAATTTGGGCCGGCCAAGTGGTGCATTGGTTAAGAGCTGGTTTTGGGATGCCAGCGGCCCCGGTTTGGATCCCACATATGAGGGCCAGTGACACTGCCCTCTACAGCTAACAACAGCTCCACCTGGAGCTGGGCTGTGCGAGCCCCGGTGATGGTGTGGGCTGCAGCCCCTGCTGCAGTGGGCTGCCATAGGCTACAGTAAGTGGCCCGCAGCCAGCGTGAGCGGCTGGCAGCCAAGCGTGAGCTGCCAATAGCCGCGATGAGTGACATCCAGAGGCCAGCGACCGATCTGCCTCATCCAGTGAAGCAACATCCTCTGCAACTAAACTGAAGAACAAGAAGACAGCAACTTGTCTGTTCCCCTTCCCCGATTCCCCAACGCTGTTCTCCTCCCCCAATTCCCCAATTTAAAAAAAATCTTTAAAAAAAAAAAGAAGGGAAATCCAAAATTGGTGATTTAAGTTCCACTTAAGCTATAAAAGGACAAGCACATAAAATTTAAAATAATAAGAATAAGGAAATAATAAAGATAAAAGTAGAAATAGAAATATATGAACTAGAAAAAAACATACAGCTAAAAGTTGGCAATTACTTGTTAGCATGATTGATAAGAAAATAGAAAACACAAATAACCCATATCAGGAATGATCCTATAAATATGAAAAGATTAATAAAGGAATATTATAAACAACTTTATAACAATAAATTTGACATCATATATGAGATGGAAAAATAACTTAAGAAACATACATTAACTAAAGCTAACTGACAAACTACCTAAATGAAACAAAATACAAATACCCCTGTATTTTCTAAGAAAATTGAATTATCAAACACTTCCCACACACAAAATAATTCCTGCCCAGGAGTTTTCAGTGGTGATTTACATAAAATATTTATGTTAGAGACAATATCAATCTCTCATAAACTCATAAAATATAAGGATAAGGACTGATGCCCAACTAATTTTATGAAATAAATATGAGTATGTCCTGTTAGTCAAACCAGACAAAGACAAAAATTACAAAACCAGAAAACTATAGCTCATTATCCCTCATTATAACATAGATGCAGAAATCCTTAACAGAATGTTGCAATTCAGATCCAATGGCATATAAAGTACTTAATACACTATTTGCCAAAGAGGGTTTATGCCAGGAATGTATAGTGGTTTAACATTTGAAAATCAAAAATTGTAATTCACCACATTAAAAGACTAAAAAAATTAAAAACTTAAATAAGCCCACCATATAATTATTTGAATGGATGCAGAGAAAGCATTTAACAATTTTCATTATCCATCTCTGATTAAAAACTCTCAGCAAACTAGGACTAGAAGGGGTTTCTTTGACCTTAAGGGGCTTCTACCAAACCCCTCTAGCTAAAATTATATGCAGTGGAGAATGACTTCATTCCTCTCTCCTAAGATCAGGCAACGTGCCTGCTCTCACCACTGTCTATTTAAAATTGTCAGTGCGGTAAGACAAGACGGACTGGAAAGAAAGAAAACTCTCTTTTTTGGACATGGCATGATTTGCCAATGTAGAAAATTCTATGGGCAATACTAAAATGCTCCTAAAACTTGTGAGTTTAGAAAGATCACAGAATAAGTGAAACAAATAAATAAGATCAATAAACAAAAACCAGTTACATTTCTATATTCTAACAATGAAAAACAGGAAGTCGGAAGTATAAGAAACGTCTTTTACAGTTCAGGGAATATAATAATGTAAATATTTTGTGGGTGTCAGATGGTCACATGTCTTGTTAAGGAGACCACTTCATAGATGGAGTAAAGGCTTGATCACTGCACTGTACACCTGAAGCTGATGATGTATAATATTGTATGCCAACTGTAATTGAATATATAGATAGTCACGGGATGTGGAGTATACGGTGGAAGGGAGTCAAAGGAATTGTAATAGATATGTATGATATGGGGGGGAGGAGTGGGGTGGCGACTTGGGGGAGGAGGGTTGTCACTTTGAGGGGTAAAAAGTATAACAATTGCACTGTGTTGTACACCTGAGGCTAATTTTTTTTAAAAAAAATGTTTATTTCACAATAAAAGAATAAAAGAATAAAAAAAGTCTTTTATAATAGCATCAAAAATTTGAAATACATAGGAGTAAATCAGACAAAAATGTGCAAGCCCTGTACACTGAAAACCACAAAAATATTGCTGCGAGAAATAAAAGAAGACCCAAATTAATGGAGATACATATCACGTTCATGGATTAGAAGACTCAATATCATTAATGTGCCAGCTCTCTCCAAATTTATCTACAGATTTAATACAATTCTAAGAAAGTATAAAACTATAGTGTACATGATAGCAAAAGAATAGATGTATAGATGAATGAAACAGAATAAAGAGTCCATAAATGCATGGGAAATGATATTTTTTTGACCAAAGTTTAAAGGTAGTTCAGTGAAGAAATAGTACTAAAAGAATTAGAAATACATATGCACAGAAAAGGACTTTTACTCATTGCTTGCACTGTATACAGAAATCTATAAATATTTTAGAAAAATCGTAGGACAAAATCCTTCTGACCCTGGGCTAGGCAGATATTTCTTAGATAAAACAACAAAAACATGATCCATAAAACAAAAGACTAAAAGATTTTGTATTTCATCAAAAATAAGTACTTGTTCTTTTTTTTTTTTTTTTTTTTTTTTTTTTTTTTAGCTGAGCCATCCTACCACCTGTTGGCAGCTCAGCGGCTGCTCAGCTCTGGCTGGGCATCGAACTGCTGTTGCTCAGAACTCAGCTCACACTCTTGAGCAAGCTCTTAACCAACTGAGCCATTTGGTTGGCCCTAGTACTTGATCTTTTCTGAAGAGACTGTTAAGAGAAAGAAAAGACAAACCACGGTTTAGGAAAAAATATTTGTAAATCACTTATCTGATAGAAGTCTTATATACAGAATACATAAAGAAATCTCAAAACTCAATAGTAAAACAAACAGCCTCAAATAAAATTAATTTAGAAAGAAACTGGCCAAAGATTTGAAGACACTTCACAAAATAAACATGAAAAATTACTCAACATTATTAATTAGGGAAATGCGTAATTAAACCATAATGAGATACGACTATAAACCTATTAGAGTGTCTAAATATTAAAACAGAACTATATCAAGTTCAGATAAGGATGTGGACCAACTGGAGCTATCATAAATTGCTAGTGTGAATCTAAAATGATGCACACTTTGGAAAACAGTTTGGAAGTTTCTAAAAAAGGTAAACATAAACTTATCATATGACCCTGACCATTCCTAGGCATTTAACCATCATAAATCAAAGCATATGTCTATACAAAGCTTGCACATGTATTCATGATAGCTTTATTTCTAATAGCCAGAAACAGGAAACAACTCAAATACTAATTACCCAGTAGGTGAATCAACAAATTTTAGTATATTTATATAATGGCATACTACGCAGCAACAAAAGTGAATGAACTATTGACACACACCACAACATGTCTGAATCTCAAAATAATTATGCTGAGTGAAAAGTTAGACAAAAAGAGTGGATTCTGTATAATTCCATTTATATAAAATTCTAGAAAATGCGAATTATAGTAACAGAAAGAAAATCAATCCATGCCTGTGGGAATAGGTAGTCATGAGGAAGGTATTTTAAAGGGAGAGAAGGAAGTTTTTCATATTTATAATGTTCACTTTAATATTTTTTTAATTAAAGACTTTTGAAAAAAAAACTTTATTGGGGAACTGTGTGTTTTTCCAGGACCCATCAGCTCCAAGTCAAGTCGGTATCATCAGTTTAGTTGTGGAGGGCGCAGCTCACTGGCCCATGTGGAGATCGAACCGGCAACCTTGGTGTTACGAGCCCCGCTCTCTAACCAACTGAGCCAACCAGTCGCCCTAATTAAAGTCGTTTTATTTTAGAGCAATTTTAGGTTCACAGAAAAACTGAAAGAGATACAGAGATTTCCCACACACTCCCTGCCCCCATACATGTATGTATACTCAGGCACAGCTTCTCTACACTTAGCATACACCAGCAGTGGGTTACATTTGTAACAACTGATTAACTTACGTTGATTTACAGTTATCATCCAGAGTCCATAATTCACCTTAGAGTTTGCTCTTGGAGTTGTTTTTCGGTGGGTTTGGACAAGTGCATAATTGCATGTATCCATCATTATATTGTACAGAGTATTTTCACTGCCCTAAAAATCTTTTGTGCTCTGCCTGTTTATCTCCCCCACCCCCAGCTTCTAGCAAACAAAGGCCTTTTTACTTTCTCCATAATTTTGTCTTTTCCAAAATGTCATATAGTGAGAACCATATAGTATGCAGCCTTTTCAGAGGCATCTTTCACTTAGTAATATGGATTTAAAGTTCCTCTATGTTTTTTCATGGCTTAATAGCTAATTTCATTTTATTCATTAATAATATTCCATTGCCTGGATGTGCTACAGTTTCTTTATCCATTCACCTGAAAAACATCTTGGTTGCCTCCAAGTTTTGACAATTATGAATAAAGCAGCTACATAAATGCAGATTTTTGTGTGGACATACATTTTTAATGCTTTTGGTTAAATACTAAAGAATGCTATTGCTGGATCATATGGTAAGAGTATGTCTCATTGTGTAGGAAACACCTAACTTTCTTAAAAAGTAGCTGTAGCAGGCCGGCCGAGTGGCTCAGTTGGTTAAAAGTTTGCTCAAGAGTCCAAGCTGAGCTCTGAGCAACGACGGTTTGATTTCAATGCCCAACCCGAGCTGAGCTACCAACAGTCGGCAGCATGGCTCAGCTGAAAAACAAAAAAGCTTTACCATTTTGCCTTACCACAAACAATGAATGAGACTTCCTGTGGCTCCACATCCTTATTAGCATTTGGTGGTGTCCATGTTCTGGGCTTTGGCCATTCTAATGGGTGTGTAGTGGCATCTTATTGTTCTTTTAATCTGTATTTCCCTGATGTCATATGTGGAGCATCCTTTCATATGCTTATTTTCCATCTCTATATGTTCTTTGGTGAGGTGTCAAAGTCTTTGACCCATTTTTAAATCAGGTTATTTGCTTTCCTATTGTTGAGTTTTAAGAGTCTTTCGTATATTTTGGATAAGAGTACTTTATCAGATGTATCTTTTGCAAATATTTTCTTGCGATCTGTGGCTTGTCTTCCATTCTCTTAAAATTGTGTTTTGCAGAGAAGTTTTTCATTTTAATGAAGCCCAGCTTATTAGTTATTTCTTTCATGTATTGTGCCTTTGTTGTATGAGTATCTAAAAAGCCATAGCCATATCCAAGGTCATCTAGGTTCTTTCCTTTGTTATCTTCTAGTAGCTTTATATTCTTGTGTTTCACATTTATATCTCTGATGCATTTTGAGTTAATTTTTGTGAAGGTGTGGTGTCTGTGTCTAGATTCATTTTTTTTCCCCATGGAAAGTCCAGTTGTTCAGCACCATTTGTTGAAAAGATAAGGAAACTTTTGCAAATGGTGGATATGTTCATTATTTTGATTGTCACTTATGTGACAAAATTTTTCAAATTGTATACTTTAAATATGTGCAATTTATTGTATATTAACTTTACCTCAACAAAACTGCTTTTAAAAAGTAAGTTTAACAGAAAAATCAGAAAATGTAGACTCCATGGAGGAACGTGTCCATGTGCACACAGCTAAAAACAACCAAAACTAGCAAGACTCATAATGATAACAAGAAATTAACCAGTTGACTACCTAAAATTCATGTCACAGTCAAACATTACCCAAACAAAGTTTGCCCCTCTGTTAGTGATGTCTGTATTTACAGGGGCTTGTTAAAAATGCAGATTTTTAGGCTCCATAGCAGACCTACTGATCTAATTCTGGGGGTAGTGCCAGGTATGCTGTGTTTTAGCAATCTGCCCAAGTGGTTCTGATGCAATCTAGTGTTTGAGATCTTCTGACCTAGATTATTGCCATTTTGACAGTTGCTAAAAATCCATATTCTTGTTCTCCTATTTATATTACACCAAATATTTCTTTGCAATATAGAATTACAAAAAAAAAATAGAAATTACACAAAAAGAAGACCATAATTGCGTTACCCAATGAAATCATTGTTTTCATTTGTCCGTTAAGGTATTGCCTTGCCCATACATTGATATAATGTTTACATATTACAATATTATGTTATAATCTATATTATATTATATAATCTATATTATCCAATTTTATATTATAATCCAAAATAATTTTAATCTCAATTGTCATTATACCAGTTTGTCTTAAATTTAATTTTTTGCATCCTCAGAAATTCAGTATTTTTTTTCTGTTAATTTTGTATGCTCCTTGAGAAACTATTCTTAAAATATTTTTTTCATTCCTATGATCATGTAATTTTCTTTTTTTTTTTGAGGGCAGCGTCACTGGCCCTCATATGTGGGACCCAAACCAGGGCCGCTGGCTTCCCAAGCCAGTGCTTAACCCCCGCGCCACTTGGCCAGCCCTGTAATTTTCTTATTGTGATTATAATGTGCTCTTCCTGTAAAACTGTAACATTTTATAAGTACCTTTGACTCAGAAAGTAGGCTTTCCTTCTAAGTAAATCAGTTTGTTATTCTTCTTTTTAATACTAGCATGTGATATATTAACCAGCTTTATTACAAAAAAGTCACTCTTTGTTTGATTTCTACAATCAATAATACAATTTACCTCATATTGTCATTGGTAGAATTAAATAAAATAAAACATGGAAAGAAAGAGTTTAGAATAAATTCTGGAACATAGAAAACACTTAGTACATGTTTGCTGCTATTGGGTCCTTGGAAAAGTCATGAAACATGTTTGCAACAGATGGTGCTAGTTCATTTTTGGAAGTGCTAGAATCATTTGCATCTATGTTATTGCTATGTCATTTGACAGCTGACAGTTCTAGCTTCATTCTAAAACGATTGAGCAATTTGGTTGAGTTTTGGAGATTTTACAACAAGTTGAAGATGGAAGACCAAACTCTGCATTTTTGCCATATTTTACTGTTTTACTTCCATAAAGGGAAGAACACATGTCAAGCTTTTGAAAAGTTGCACAAAGTTTACGGTGACAATGCTCTACAAGAACGTCAGTGCCAACGATGATTTATGAAATCCCATGCTGGTGATTTGGATCTCAATGACGCTCCTCGGTCAGGGAGGCCCACCAAGGTTGATGACGACAAAATAAAGGCACTGATCGAGTCATACCCACGTTACATGACAGAGAGATTGCAGAAACATTGACCACCCATCATCAAGCATTCACGATCACCTGAAGAAGCTGGGATATGAAAGCAAGCTCGATATTTGGGTTCTGCATGAACTCAAAGAAGTTCATTTGACGGCGCTTATAAACATCTGCAATATGCTCATTAAATATGAGGAAAACTATCCTTTTTTAAGGCGACTGATAACTGGTGATGAGAAGTGGATTGTTTACAACAATGTGGTACGCAAACCGTCTTGGTCCCCACGTGACGATTCACCTCAAATGACATCGAAAGCAGACATTTATCAGAAGAAGGTTATGTTCTCAGTGTAGTCAGATTTTAAAGGTGTCGTGCTTTTTGAACGCCTACCAAGGAACCAAACAATCAATTCGAATGTGTACTGTTGGCAACTGGACAATGTGAAGGAATCCACCACCCAGAAATGTCCAGAGCTTGTTAATTGTAAAGGAGTTGTGTTCCATCCTGACAACGCAAGACCACACACAAGTTTGATCACGTGTCAAAAATTATTCGAACTTGGATGGGATGTGTTGCCACACCCACCATACTTGCCTGACCTTGTGCTGTCCGACTTCCAGTTGTTTCGCTGCCTTCAAAACTCCTTGCGTGGTATAACACTCCTTGCATGGCATAACGTTGAATTCATATGAGGTTGTAAACCAGCACCTTGTTCAGTTTTTCTCAAATAAAGACAGGTCCTTCTATGAACAAGGAATTATGAAGCTCACTGAAAGATGGCAAAAGGTTATCAAATAAAATGGGCAATATATCATTGATTGATCTTTGTTCTTTATATAAATAAATGACCTTTGAAAAACATAGACAAAATACATCATGACTTCTCCGACAACCCAATATTATTATTGTTGTTGAGTTTTAGGTGCCTGTGTGATGTTCAAGTGGAGATATTTAAGACAATTCGCCCTGTAAGCTGATCTTTTAGGACAAAATGTGTTGATATTTGAGATTTCCTAGAGAAAATGAGAGAAAGAGTCAAAAAAGAAATCCAAAGTAATACCAATATTTAAGGGACAGGCAGAGAAAGATTATTCTGCAAAGAAAAATAAGAATAAATTTTTTATCCAAATATGGGCAAGCAACATAAAATGAGTTCTTTTTAAGTTTGGCCTTCAGAAATGGATATACTGTGCTATTTTCTATGTTTGTGAGTGTTAGCAAATTACAGTAAAATCTGTATTAATTGTAAGGATTAAATGATTTCCTGACAGCCAGTAACAAAGGGTAGGCACACAATGAATGTCAGCGTTCCTACAATCTGTTAGGAATTAGGTATCCCTCACCCTCTCTTCATGGAAGGCTTGTATACTTTGTACTCCAGGAAACTTTCTAACTTCAAAGGTTGGGGATTGCTCTTGCAATTATTTTTACTACTGTTTTATCTTCCTTAGTATAATATTACTCAACTAGATAGTTTGAGGCGATTTCAGGATATATAACTTATGAGTATATGTTGTTGTTTTTTAATACCAACATAGTTAAACTTTTTAACACCCTCTACTTTCAACTTCTAGTTTATTCCTCTCTTATCTGTAGCTCAGATAGCAGTAATGCTTCTGACAAAACATAGTTCTCTTCAAGGGTTATCCTCAAGTTTTGGGAGAGATATGTTCTAAATACTAGCAGAGATCCCAAAATGTAGCTATGTTTCCACTTATGGAAATGTACTCAAAGTAGATTTCTTTTTTTCCTCCTAGCTTCCTTTCTGACTGGTAGTTCCTCAGATTTCTACTACCAGCTTGGCCAGGAATGGGCTACGTAATGATTTGAGGAAATCCAGCTCTAAAATTTTTGAATCTTTTATTTTTCCTCTCTTGCTCTATTTCCTTCAAAATAATTGGGCTGAGGTTGATGAATACTAAATTATCATAGTTCTATGACTAATTAAAATAACAAAGGGACATGTTTATATAAAATATGGAGAAAATATAGTAATATGCCAATAATTGTTGTCAAAGTTGCAGGAATGTTTAGATCTACCATTAATTCGCTGATATTTGCTTCATTGTCTTTGAACTAATAGGTGGAAACTAACCAGAAGTAGCCTTTTCAAAGTACTTGTATTTATTATAGAATGATTCAACATAAGAAATTATTCAGTATAAAATTAGCTATCTAAACTAAATTTAATGCGTACTTACACACACACACACTCTCACATATACATTCTGGGTACATGCATAAAAGTCTACTATACCTTAACCTCCAGGCGAATGTACCTTCAGTGGTCCATTGGTTACTTGCCTTGTAGATATGGATGCTTTCGCTTTCTTAGGTGCTATCTAGGCTGTCATTGTGGGTAGGATTTAGTAAGAGGGTTCACAGGTGAGGTACAGAGCCTCTGGCCAGAGACTCAGCCTTTAAGGCTTAGGAAAGTAGAGGAGCTGCTTGCAGCCCTGTAGTTGGGCGCATATGTCATGAAGCAATGAACCCTCAGGGTTGTTAAGCTTGATAATGGAGAATTTCTGTGATTGGATTCCCTAGTGGTGTTGGGGGTTCACACTCTTACTATGATTAGCTGTGTACAAGATAAGTAACACCACTGTGTTGATCTAATGGTATATTGGTACATATAGTAGCTCTGCTCCGCCCACCTCTCTGGCTGTACCTATATGCACATCAGGCAGCCTTACAGAGTAGATGCTGGTGAGATGTGGGAGAGCCTTACTGGTAGGTAGGCAGCCCTGTGTTGGTGGTCATAAGTGCTATGGTTAGAACTGGGACTTGAGTCACAATTCAAATAGTAATTCTGATTAGAGGAATTACTTGTGGTTTTTTTCTTTCTATTTTTTTTTGTTCTATACAATAAACTTTTATTTTTTGTATTAATTTTACAATCAGAAAAAAATATAAAATTTTTAATGTGCTAGATAAAGTCTTTTTCTGGATAATTTATCTCCAGTCAGCTAATGAATTTCCATTCTTTGTAATCCTTCAACTCTTCTACTCTACAACAAATCTGAAAGCTTCTCTGATGGTTTCCTTTTACCCTTCTTCATCCCTGCACCATACTTATTTCATTTAACCTCTGCAGACCTACTTTCCTCATTTTGTTAACATCTTTCCTGTTAAAATCTCCCTCTTTTTTTTTAAAGATTTCATTGGGGAATTGGGGGAGAGGAACAGCGTTCAGGAACCGGGGAAGGGGAACAGACAAGTTGCTGTCCTTTTGTTCTTCAGTCTAGTTGTGGAGGACTTCGCTTCACTGGGCCATGTTGGAATCATCATTGTGCTCTTCACGGGTGAGGCAGATGGGTCACCGGCCTCTGGATGGCCACTCACAGCAGCTCTTGCAGCTCTCACCGGCTGCTGGCCACTTAGGCTGGCTGCCGGCCACTCACTGTAGCCTATGGCAGTCCACTGCAGCAGGGGCTGCAGCTATGCCGTCCTCGGGACTCACAGCCGCCCAGCTCCAGGTGGAGCTGTTGTTCACCATCTTAGCTGTAGAGGGCAGTGTCACTGGCCCTCATATGTGGTATCCGAACCGGGTCCGCTGGTGTCCCAAGTCAGCTCTCAACCAACGCGCCCTCCGCCGGCCCTAAACTCTTGACTTCAGTATGTTTAAATCACACTTCATCTCTGATATACCTTTTACATTTACAAGAAGGCACAAGATTACATTACCATATGTGATATAAATTCAGAGTAGTTTGTGTTTTTTTTATTTACATGTTACAGGTTTCCCCATGTTAGTTGATACTGTGATTTTTTTATTATTAAGTTAGTTTTCTCTAGATAGTTGTTTGATGTTTTTGAATCTCAGAGATGCCTGTGCTTGAAAATTTACAAATGACCTTACCTTTCATTTATGTTCAATTTCAGGGGGAGATAGGATTTCCAGGTTTGGAAGGCCATCCAGGTTTACCTGGATTTCCAGGTCCAGAAGGGCCTCCAGGGCCTCGGGGACAAAAGGTATGTGCCAAGTTGCCAACCAACAGTATCAAAGGAATTAAGCCATCTCAAATGTGGAAATGGATTCAAATCAACTAAAAAGTTACTGAATTATAGCCAGAAACTATTTAAATAAAACAATAAAATGGCTGAGAGGCTACTTTATTTTTAGTTAAAAAAAAAAACAAAACAGAATATTACTGCCGCATTCAAGTGTTTTTGGAAGATGCTGTTAATTGTATGTGGTTATTGGGATTATTCACGAAAATTAAGTTCTGTCAGGAGCTTAGCTGAGCTGGAGCAAGCTGTACTGCCAGGTGTCAGAGTAGCTGATGAAGACTGCCAAAATGAAAGTCACTTACTGTGACAGCATAAGCAAAAAGTTAAACCAGAGAAAGTGCCATTTTCCTCACTGTTCCATTTTTCCTCATGGAAGAGGGTCAGATGGATCAGCACAGACATGCAAAATTGTTTCACTGCTGAGAGAGCTTGCAGCAAATATGTCCTGCTGGTTTTTTGTTGTTATTGTTGTTGTGTGTTTGTTTGTTTGTTTATGGACCTGAGTGTGGGATGAGCGAAAGGAGACGGGAAAGAGCTAGGATGGAAAACTACTGAGTCAGAGTGCATAACAAGTGTCATCAAGGATTCCCTATTTTTCCACCAAGACTCCAGAGACCTTTCAATGAAGACAGTTGTTTGCAGATAGTCAGGGGCCCAAATTCCTGACTACAACTCCCTAGAGAGACTGCCATGCATTGGCTGTGCACGAAGTCTCATGTGGGTTAGGCCTTTGTAATCACCTATGGCTTGGCCTGAAACATCACAGATAGGTTTGTTTTTTTTCAAGTTTATTGGGGAGACAATGGTTAATAAAGTTATATTGGTATCAAGTGCACAATTCTGTAATGCATCATCTATATATCACATTGTGTGTTCACCACCCAGAGTCAGTTCTCCTTCCATCACTATATATTTGACCCCCTTTACCATTATCTACCAGTCCCCCCACACCCCGCCTTATCGTCTGATAACCACTAAACTCTGTCTATGTCTATGAGTTTTTGTTTCTTTATTTGTTTGCCTAGTTGCTTTGTTGCTGTCGCTGATATGTGGGATATAAAACTAAAAGCAAAGCAGATAGTTTTTTATCCAGGACTTCTCAGTTCCATCCTTTGATTTTTTTAGGACCTCAGTGAGAAACATAGGCTACTCCATCATGGAAATGAATGGGTTGGACTTTGAGGAGTTATGTCAAAAATTTGGTAATTATTCTGAGGCCACAGTGGATCATGGTCATCATCAAAATTATTCCAAGTCTGACTGGAGGATTGAGTGTAACTATGAGCCCCAACCATTGCCAAGCCAGGAATTGACGGCCTGTAAACCATTGATTTACTTTAGGAACGAGGAGGCTTTTTACTTAAGTCTTATGATGCACATTTCTACTTTGCCAGTTTCAGTAATTTGGGTGCAACATGAAGTGCTGGCAATAACAAGACCCCTCCTTGGTTTGCCAGCAGGAAGTTGAAGGCTATACTCGGGCCAAGGAACTGAGGCTAGTCTGCTGTGCTTCCAGTGCTGAAGTAGTATCATTAATGACTTCTGTAGAGGTCAAGGACAGGTTGCACACTGTTTTCTAATTGAATGACCCTGACAGTGGAAAAAGGTGTTTGGAGCATATGCATGAGCAGATGATAATGTTACATAACAAATCCTGAGTAACCAGAGTCTACTTGGTTCTGGAATTCTCCTTTTACTCAATTTAGTGTGATATGCTCAATGAGAGGGTCTGGTTTGAATATTTGGAAGTCTTTAATCAATTCCGCATATATAAATGGTACATTGATAGGAATATCGAAGGCATGAGTTTTAAAAAATATATAATACCCCAAGGGGGACACACACAATGCTGGGAGTGTAAAAATCATTGATTGTCATAGGTGTCAATCAAGCAGAAGCCCCTCCTGGTGGGCAGAGTCCTTGAGTGGAATTGGAAAAATTTGAATGAGGTGGGGCAAATATAGGAGAGTAGAGAAGGCCACCACTATCGAGGTCAAAATTGCCCCAATGGCAGATCCCATATCCCTTTCCCCAAATACTTCACTTAATCCGATCTCAGACAGGAGCCAGTTGACATCTAAGGAAGTATTTTGTTTATGTAGCGTCAGAGTGCAACTGTTGCAACATATCAGATCTGGTGTAAGAAGGTTGGGGTATCTGAGATACTAAGAAGTTTCATGTTTAGTGAAGTGTTCATTTGTTGTATCTAGTAGCACAGCGGCAGACATTTATCTGCAGGGTTGAATGTTAGATGACATGTGGTCTGACAAGTTCCTGAACTCATCCTAGAAAAAGTGCTACATACCTCATTGCTGAATATCACTACAGTCACCTTCGAAGTACTCCCCTTGGGAAGCTACGCACTGACAACAGCACCTAGTCCACCCTTCAAAGTAACTTTGAAACTCCTTTTCTGGAATGGCCATCAGAGCTGTCATTCTATTACCCTTGATGTCCTGGATGTCATCAAAATGTCTTCCTTTCAATATTTCCTTTATCTTTAGTTGAAGAAAGAAGTCATTGGGGGCCAGATCAGGTGAGTAGGGAGAGTGTTCCAATACAGTTATTTGTTTACTCGCTAAAAAACTCCTTCACAGACAGTCCCGTGTGAGTTGGTGAATTGTTGTGATGCAAGAGCCATGACATTTTGATGGAAAGTTCAAGTCGTCTAACTTTTTCATGCAGCCTTTTGAGCACTTCCATATAGTCAACTTGGTTTACCGTTTGTCCAGTTGGTACAAATTCATAATAAATAACACCTCTCATATCAAAAAAAAAAAAGATTAGCAACATCACTGCAAAAAGTTCACGAACTTAATTGTCACACCTTTGTATGCAGCAGTTTGTTGAGTTTAGAGTGATGACAACTATCTGGGACAAGTGTATCAATGAATTTGGCTAGGTGGGTGTCACACAGGTTGTTCTGTGGGAGGGAATGTAGAGAGAATAGATCCATAGACCCTTCCTTTTCCATATCCAGGCTCATGAATCCTAGGTGCTGTTGTCCTATCAGTTGAGACGTTTCCCCATTGACTGCAACGTGGGCAGTCTCTCCTATACCATGAGCAATGATAGCATCTTATGTGCTTATTAAGGTAGGGAAGGCAAGAGGTAATAAAGATTTTAAGTTTGGAAGAAATTTCTGTTTCTTTTTAAAATTTCTTTTGGCTCATTGCGCTTTACCATTTCTATTAGGTAGACTGGTGAATTGATATATGAGAGGGCCAGTTCTGTTCATTTGCCTGGAAAGGAAAGTGATTTAAAAACCTTTTTATTCCTAGGGCGGGCCGAGTGGTGTGGTGGTTCAGCGCTAGCTTGGGAAGTCAGCGGCCCCGGTTCGGTCCCACATGTGAGGGCCAGTGACACTGCCCTCAAACAAACAAACAAACAAACCCTTTTTATTCCTAATTTTTAAAAATGTAGTATTGGTACATATTATTATTATACTTTTAAGGTAATCAAATGAATACTAACTAGATACTCCTCCCAATAAAGGGGGGAATTATTTAAATACATAAATACTTTTTTTTTTGAGGGCAGTGTCACTGGCCCTCATATATGGGACCTGAACCGGGGCCGCTGGCTTCCTAAGCCAGCACTTAACCACCGTGCCACTTGGCCGACCCCATAAATACTTTTTAACATCTCTATCAGAACATAGATTGTAGGGGTATGGTTGAGCATGATCTCTGAGGAGGTTTGCAGTACATCTAGATAGTTTTCTTAGATTCAAGAACAGAAGGGACCTATTCTAAATTTCCTAACTAGAACTTAATACTGAGGAAAAAGCAAGACTCTAAAGGATTGCATAGAATTTAAGTAGATGTAGCATTTAAGAGAATTCTCTATGTACAATCAGGTGCAGAAGCAGCAGAATATTTCTTGTGCACCCATGAGTGGCATAGAAGTACCAGAGAGATGTGAAAGAGTCCAGCGGATGTAGTTAGGCACTAACTCAGCAGCAATCCATGCAAACTATTGACATGGAACATCTCAATGAATTCTAGCCTGGACTAGACTGTCCCACTCCTCAGCACCTTCTAACTGCTTAAGTTTTCCATAACTTAGGCACAAACATTTCAAAATGAGGCGGGAACTCCAATTGAGATTAAATTTCAGCCATGTTAGTGAAATTGGTGCTTTGAAATAGAAATTAAGAGTCCAACTGTGGTAGGGCCGGCCGAATGGCGCGGTGGTTTAGTGCTGGCTTGGGACGCCAGCGGGCCCGGTTTGGATCACACATATGAGGGCCAGTGACACTGCGCTCAAAAAAAAAAAAAAGTCGA
Organism: Aselliscus stoliczkanus; assembly: GCA_033961575.1. Lineage (NCBI taxonomy): Eukaryota > Metazoa > Chordata > Mammalia > Chiroptera > Hipposideridae > Aselliscus > Aselliscus stoliczkanus. The sequence goes on along the minus strand of CM066737.1, from coordinate 51,949,374 downwards.
ACTGTTCGAAAAGTATACAGGTCCAGTATAATAAGAAACCATAGTGTCCTTTTGTTTATATAATGGTAATATGTTTAACAAATTTTTAACCTTTGTTTTTCACTTAATATATATTGTAGACATCCAATATCAATATATGCAAAACGTCCTCATTACTTTTTATAGCTGCATTGTGTTTCATTGTGTGTATAAACCATAATTTATTAGACCAGTCCCCTAGAAATGGTCAGTTAGGTAGTTTTCAATTTTTGCTACTACAAATAGCGCCACTAAGATATACAACTTTAATAGATTGCCTTTCCATAATAAGGGATTATCTTTATACGATTACTAGAAGTGGTTTTGTTAGATCAAATGGTATATGTACTTATATATTTTTTTGGATATTGCCCTCCCAAGAACTTGTATTATTTATTCTTGGTTGAGCAATATGCAAGGTTAATTTCCCTATAGCTTCACCAACTCTGTTATTAAACTTGGATTTTTGACACTCCAATAGATGAAAAATGGTCTCTGAATGTACTTTTAGTTTGCATTTCTCTTATTAAGAGTGAGATTAAGCATCTTTTCATAGGTCTAAGAATCAGTTGTGTTTTCTGTGAGTGGTCTATTCATATCATTTGCCCATTTTTCTACTAGATTGTAGGTGTTTACATATTTCAATATTCTATTTATATAGTAGGAAGATTACCCCTTACGTTGTGAGTTGCATTTATTTCCCCCTAGTTTATTTGCCTTTGCTGGGTGTGTGCGTGTGTGTGTTTATGTGTCTCTGTGTGTTTTTCAGAGGTCATTTATGATTTTTGGATTATAAAATAATCCTGAAAGATTCTGAAAGATTATGAAATAATTCTCGCATGTTTTCTTCCAGTTTTTTAATAGTGTCATTTTATACATGTAAAAATCGTACCCATTTCTTTTTTTGTTTTTGTTTTTGTTTTTGTTTGTTTTTTTGAGGGCAGTGTCACTGGCCCTCATATGTGGGACCGAACCGGGGCCACTGGCGTCCCAAGCCAGCGCTTAACCACCGCGCCACTCGGCCGGACCCGTACCCATTTCTGACAGCATCAAAATTACAACTAAACTACAGAACAGCCATCATGGAGAATCACCTGAAGTCTAGCTGAACCAAAGTCCTACAACCAAGGACATACAGAAGAAGCCACCTTGAGACTAGTAGCAGGGGCAGAGGCCCGGAATGGGCTGGTCACACATCCACATATGACCATTAAAAATCGGTAGGAATATCTTGGCTGCAGAGGAGCCACCCGGAGGAGCAACGAGTCCCAAACCCACGTCAGGATCCCCAGCACAGTGTTCAAGTGCTGGGAAGAGAAGTCCCCACAATTTCTGGCTGTGGAAAACAGTGGAAATTTTGGCAGGGTGAGAGGAGGGCAGCTAGACTCCCAGGCGAACCTCTTTAAGGCCCATATATGGACTTACTTGCTGATGGACTCACTCACTCTGAGATCCAGTACTGGCGCAGTTGCTTGAAAGGTACCAGGGATATATATGTGGACTATCTGAGTTGTCTGGCTTCACAGCAAGTGCTGACGGGTGAGCTTTCTTCCAGACAGAAGTTCTGTCAGGATCCATTTTTTGTCGAGCCTTCCCCCTCCTTGTCTGCATAAGTGGAAGCCACCATACCTGAGTCTCCATCAACATGACTAACATCATTTGTCTACCCTGCCGTGGTGATTCCCTGAGACCCTCACCCCACCCAACTTGCTTGCCCACCCAAGCCACGTCAAGTGGCTTTTCCATGGCCTATCTTGGCTCATGCTTCAGACTTTCTAAAAATCTCCCAAAGGCTGAGAAAGTCCAAACAAGCAGTATCTGGTTTCAATGTGTTCCATACATCCTGCTTAGTAGTCCCAAGGCTGGCACTAGCAGCAGCAAGCCTGGGTTCATGACTTTGCCTTTTGAGGTACCTCCAAGTCCAGTGCAGGTGGTGGCCATCTGTGGATTTCTTTGTATTCATGCCAGGGAGACCCAAGCAGGACATAGGCTGTGGCTGAACTTGGACTGCAGTGAGTCCCCTCCCAGGAGATCCTGGGGCTGGCTCACCTGGTAGCCAATTTTGGACCAGAGCTAGAGTATTACTCCACCACTTCCAAGGACCACCACCAAAGAAAAGCCTGAGCCTCAACCAGAGCTCTGCTAATGTGAATCCTGCTCCATAGGGCCAGCACCTGCACAACAGCTCCTCCACTGTAGTCATGGCCAGTCCTCACAATCAGCCCAAGGACCTGTCCCTCCAATTGACATGCATACAGCAACCAAGGTTCAACTATGACAGGAGGGCACACGCAACCCACACAAGGGATACACCTGGAACACCCGGCCCAGGTGACAAAGGAGACTGTGCCACTGGATCCCAAAGCACACCTCCTACATGAGGCCACTCTACTAACACTGGGAGACATAGCAGCCCTACCTAATACATAGAAACAAACACAGGGAGGCAGCCAAAATGGTGAGACAAAGAAATGTGTCCCAAGTGAAAGAACAGAACAAAGCTCCAGGACCAGAGCTAAACAAAATGGAGAAAAGCAATCTGTTAGACTCAGAGTTCCTAACACTGGTTATAAGGACGCTCGATGATCTCAGTAAGGACTTCAGCAAAGAGACGGGACACATAAGCTTGAAAGATAGAAAACATAAAAAAGAACCAGTCAGAAATAAAGACTAAAATAATGGAAATGAATAATACATTAGAGGGAAATAAAGAATAAAATAGGGCCGGCCGAGTAGCATGGTGGTTAAGCACTGGCTTGGGAAGCCAGCGGCTCCGGTTTGGGTCCCTCCCGTCTGGCAACCATCAAAATGTTCTATGTATCTGTGAGTTTGTTTCTCTTGTTTTTTTGATTATTTTGTTCTTTAGTTTCCACATACATACAATCGAACTCACATTGCATCTGTCTTTCTCTGTCTGATAACTTCACTCAGCACAATACCGTCCAGTCCCATCCATGACACCACAGATGCCAAGACCCTATTCCCCTCCTTGGCCAAGCACTATTTCATTGTATATAATATGTACCTCCTATTTTTTCTCCATTCACCAATTGATGGACACCCAGGCTGCCTCCACATCTTGGCCAGTGTAAACAATGCCGCAATGAACAAATGGATGTATAAATCCACTCAAAAGTGTTTTGATTTTCTTCGGATAAATACCTAGAAGTGGAATTAGTGGGTCATTCTTGTTCACTTGTTATAATCTTTGTTGTAAAGTCTATTTTGTCAGGTATAAGTATTGGTTGTTACAAAGTAGTCTTAGGAATATAAAATAAAGCATAGGGAATATAGTCAATAATATGGTAATAACTATGTATAGGGTCCTAGACTAGTCAGAGGGATCACTTCTTAAATTCTATAAAGGTTTAACCACTATGCTGTACACTTGAAATTCATATTAAATAGTTGAATGTCAACTGTAATTAAAACATTTAAAAAGGGGGCTAAAAGTTGAAGGGGAATAAGAAATTCAAATTTCCAGGTATAAAACAAATAAATCATGGGGATGTAATGCACAGCATAGGGAAGATACTCAATAATATTATGATAGCATGGTACTGTGTCAGATGGTTCCTGGACTTATCTTGATGATGTCTTTTTTTTTATTAGTTTCAGGTGTACAATATAACATAATCATTAGACATTTACACCCCCCCACAAAGTAATAACCCCACAATGTCTACTATCTATCTGACATTGTACAGAGCTATTAAAATACCATTGACTATATTCCCTATGGTGTGCTTTACATCCTGTGAATATATATATATATATATATATATATATATATATATATATATATATATATAATTATAGTTGACATTCTATATTATTTTATGTCAAGTGTACAGCGCAATGTTTAGGCATTTATACAGTCTATGAAGTGATTCCCCTGATAAGTCCAATATCCGTCTGACACGCTACACTGTCTTTAAAAGATATTGGTTGTATTCCCCATACTGTATTTCACATCGCTGTGACTATTTTGTGACTACATGGTGATTGCTTCTTAGGTATATAAATGTTGAATAACCATGGTTTACACCTGAAATATAATAATGTATGTTAGCTACATTTTAATTAATTTATTTTATTTATGTATTTATTTATTTTATTGGGTAGCAGTGTGTTGTTTCCAGGACCCATCAGTTCCAAGTCAAGTCATTGTCGTTCAATCTAGTTGCAGGGGGCTGCAGCCCACCATCCCATGCGGGCATCAAATCAACAACCTTGTTGTTAAGAGCATACACTCCAACCAACTGAGCCACTGGCGCAGCTATATTTTAATTAAATCTTTAAATAATAAAAAATTTACCCATTTCTAATTTATCCTAGTGTATTTATGGTTTGTGATGTAGTTTCCACCTTTATTTTTTTCCTGATGTCTTCACAAGTGTGTGCCAATATAATTTTCCTCACTTGTTTCCAATGCCAATTTCATTATATACCAAATTCACATGAATATATGGACTTGTTTATGAACCTTACATAGTCTTCCATTAGTCTGTTTATTCTAACATCAGAACCAAACTATATGAATTGTTGACATCTAATGCTATATATTTACATCCACCAGGGCTAGTTTCCCGTCATTGGATTTTTGTTTGTTTGTTTTTCGTTTTTTTGCTTCAGAATTTTCCTAAGTGTTCTTGCTTATTTATTTTTCCATATGAAATTCGAATCACCTTGTCCAGTTAGAAAAAAAAATTGCAGTATTTTAATGTATCAAATTTATAACTAAATTTGTTAAGAATTTACTTTTTTATGTTGAATCCTATTATACAAGAACATATTGCCATTCCATTTGTCTAAATCTTCCTTTTCAACCTCACAAGTTTTTTAGAACTTTTCTTCTTATGAATTTTGTACATTTCTTAAGTTCATTCCAAATATTTTGTATTTTTTTGCTATTGTAAATTGCATATTTTCTGCCATTACATTTTCTAACTGGTAGTTATTCATATATAAGAAAGCTATTGATTTCTTCATATTAATTTTTTTTGAGGGCAGTGTCACTGGCCCTCATATGTGGGACCCAAACGAGGGCCACTGGCTTCCCAAGCCAGCGCTTAACCTCTGCGCCACTCAGCCAGCCCACTTCATATTAATTTTTATACAGGTATCTTATTGACTATAGTAGTTTTACATTTAATTTTCTTTGGTGTTCCATGTCTACCATGTCATTTGTAAACAGTGGTTGTTTTGCCTCATCCTTTCCAATTTTTATACCTCCAATTTCTCTCATCTCACCATGTTGATTAGTACAGCCAGTACCATCTTAAAGCACCCTTGTCTTATTTCTGCCTTTAATGGGAAGACACAAAAAGTTTCATTGAGAAAATGATTTTTGGTCATTTTAAAATAGAATTAGATTTACTTTACACTTTTTAGAGATGCATCTGTTGTGAAAAGAGTAGAATATTAATCTTTTGTAAATGCAAGGCATGGTAGGCAGAATAATGCTCACCCCTATATATACTCACCACCTAATCCCCAGAACCTGTGAATGTTAGGTTACATAGGTAAGTGAAGTTAAGATTGCAGATAGAATTAAAGTTGCCAATCAGCAGGTCTTAAACTAGGAAGATTATTCTAGGTTATCTGGGTGGGCCCAGTGTAATCACAAGAGTATTTTAAATATGAAAGATATAGGCAGAAGAGTCATTGTCAGAGTGATCAATATTGGACTCAGTCAGCCATTACTGGCTTTGAAATTTGAAGAGGGTCATGAACTGAGGAATTCTGGTCATTCCAGAAGCTGGAAAAAGGGTAGGAAATGGATTCTCCCCCTCAAACCTTCGGAAAGTAACAGAGCTCTGCCTCTGAAACCCTTGTCATACTTCTGAATCCCAATACTGTAAGATTGTGTTCTTTTAAGCTACAAATTTTTGTGGTAATTTGTAACAGCAGCATAGGAAACTAATATACAGGTAACCGTTTCTCAAAATGAAACTGTTTGTAGATGCCCAACATAAAACTGGCATCTTATTGAAGGAGGGCTGTGAGAAAGGCTTGTAGAACCTCCAATGGAACATCTAGGGCTGTGAGTTGAGTGGTTTGAAAACCACTCGTCCGAGTTTAATGAAAGCTATTTAAAGCCTCAGGCAGTGGCCTACTAGCTATATATTTCACTGAAATTCCTGCCTTTTAGGACAGAATGTGGTTTTATTTCATCTTTAAAAGAAACTAATTAATGAAAATTTAGACAAGACTTTCTATTCCTAGTAAAGCATTTGTAACTAGAAATGGGTAAATTAACACTTGTGGAAAGCCTCTTTTGCATAGAATCTACAGCACAAGCTAGAGAGGAAAGGCTGTGGTTCTTTCTTGTTCATTCTTAAGATTTGCAGCAGAAAGTGCTCTATAAAACAAAGCAGAGGGCTGGGAAATGTTTGCTGGTCTGTGGTAACCCAATACCTGTGCCGAAACGGGGATGAGCAGTAGCAGGTCTGAGATGGGGTGTGGCTGGCCATAGTGTTCTCAGGGCATTTTGAAGGGTAGTCAGGGGCCCAGCACCAGTGTGGAGGCAGAGACTGCATTGACTTTGTCAGAAACCACTGACCACACCCCTTAGCTCCCTGGAATTCTGCCCCTTCCACCCAGAACTGCATTGCCAGGGGCCCTCTGGGTGCCAGGTGGCTGGCCCAACAACTCAAATTGCAGAGGTCTTTTACAGAAGCAGAAAATCCACAATAGCCTGAGGAGATTTTGGTGATGGACAATGACCCAAAAACTGCGCTGCAGCCAGCCAGTCAGAGGCAACTCTTGGGGATTTACGAACCTAAGGCAGTGGCTGGCTACAGTGTCCTCAGGGCGCTGTATAGGGTGGTCATAGGCTGAACACGGGTGTAAGAATTTAATCTGCATTGACTTTGTAAAAACCACAGTTCATGTCTTGTGATTCCCTTAAAATGCACCCCACCCAGATAGTGCTGCATTGTCGAGGATAGTCTCAACACCAGGTCACCCAGCCTGGGACACACACCTTATGAGGCTCTTACAATGGCGGTGCCTAGCAGACAGCTCGTGGGTGGCAATAGGCCTAGGGGGCCCTGATCCTTTTGCTAAGCTTTCAGGCATAATGTGGGTGACAGCCAGCCTTGCTTAACAGCAAGAGTACCCACACATGTCTCCAGGTCCAGCGGAGGCAGCAGCCAGCCACATATACCTTTGAGGATCATATGAGGGAGCACAAGCAGGTAAAAGGCAAGGCTGAAATTTCCCTGGATAGGAACCCTCCCCAAGAGACACCAGAAACAACACACACAGAGGCCAGCTTCAGATCACATCAGAGCACTACCAGGTTTGTCCAACAAGTGGCACACCCAAATGGGGACCTCAACAGACACTAGATCCCACAGGGGTGAAGCCTCCTCCAAAGGGTCAAACCCCACACAGCAGCTCATACACTGTGGGCATAGCCAAACTTCGCAATTAGTTCTCCTGGGAGTCAGTCCCACCAAGTGACACAATAAAAACAATCAAGGCTCAACTACAATAGGAGAACACACACAACACACAATGGACATTCCTGGAACACACACACAGGAGATGAGAAGACTGCACAATTGATCTACATAGGACACATACTACGTAAGACCACCCAGCAAAGACTGAGAGACATAGGAGATCTACCTAATACATAGAAACAAACACAGAGTGGAAGCAGGAATGAGGAAACAAAATAAAATGTCACAAATAAAAGAACAGAAGAAACCTCCAGAAATGGAACTGAATTTGAAATGGAGGCTACCAACCTATCAGAGACAGAGTTTAAGACACTGATTATAAGAACACATAAGGAACTTAGTAAAAATTTCAACATAGAGATAGCAAGCAAAAAGAAAGACATAGAAACCATAAAAAGAACCTTTCAGAAATAAAGAATATAATAACTGAAATGGAGACTACACTAGAAGGAATCAATAGCCGATTAGATGAATCAGAGGATAGAATCAGTGGTTTAGAAGAAAAGGTAGTAGAATATACCTAATCAAAACAACAACAACAGGGCCGGCCGAGTGGCACATTGGTTAAGAGCTGGTTTTGGGATGCCAGCGGCCCCGGTTCAGATCCCACATATGAGGTCCAGTGACACTGCCCTCTACAGCTAACAACAGCTCCACCTGGAGCTGGGCTGTGCGAGCCCCGATGATGGTGTGGGCTGCAGCCCCTGCTGCAGTGGGCTGCCATAGGCTACGGTGAGTGGCCCGCAGCCAGCGTGAGTGGCTGGCAGCCAAGCGTGAGCTGCCAATAGCCGCGGTGAGTGACATCCAGAGGCCAGCGACCGATCTGCCTCATCCGGGAAGAGCGCAATGATGATACCAACAGTGAAGCAACATCCTCCGCAACTAAACTGAAGAACAAAAGACAGCAACTTGTCTGTTCCCCTTCCCCGATTCCCCAACGCTGTTCCCCTCCGCCAATTCCCCAATAAAATCTTTAAAAAAAAAAAGGTAAAGGAATTTATTGGGTTTTGGGAAAAGTCATGACGCATTTTTGCAATGAAAAACATAGAAAAAATACATCATTACTTTTCCAACAACCCAATCTTATCACCTATCCAGCATTACAGGAAATGTTAAGATGACTTCTTTAAGCAGAAGAAAGGAGAAAACAACAACAAAAACAATAACAAAAAACAAATGGAAGATTATAAATATGAATAATAAAATGTAATAACTGTGTACCTATCAATAATCACTTTAAATGTAAATGGATTAAATGATCCATTAAAAGACATAGGGTGACTGAGTGGATAAGGAAACAAGACCCATGCATATGCTGTTTACAAGAGACCCACCTCAGACTGAAAGATACACATATAGTGAAAGTAAGGGAATGGAAAAAGGTATTTCACACAGAGGGAAATGAGAAAAAAGCTGGAGTAGCAATACTTATATCAGACAAAATAGACTTTGAAACAAAGACTATAATAAAAGACAATGATGGACACTACATGATAACAAAGGGATCAGTCCAACAAGAGGACATAGCCCTAGTAAATATCTATATTTATAAAACATAGGTATATATGTTTTATATATCTATAGCACCTATATATAGCACCTATATATATAAAACAAATATTGATAGACATAATGGCAGAGATCAACAGTAACACAATCATAGTAGGAGACTTTAATTCCTCACTGACACCAATGGACAGATCCTCCAGACAGAAAATCAATATGGAAACAGCAGTTTCAAATGACACACTAGACGAGATGGATTTAATTTTTAGTTTTAGAGCATTTCACCCTGAAGCAGCAGAATATACATTCTTTTCAAGTGCACATGGAACATTTTCTAAGATAGACAACATGTTGGGCCACAAAACAACTCTCAATACAATTAAGAAGACTGAAATCCTATCAAGCGTCTTCTTTGACCACAATGATATGAAACTAGAAATCAGTACAAGTAAAAAAGCTGAAAACACACAAACACATGGAGACCAAATAGCATGCTATTAAATGAATGGGTCATTAATGAGATCAAGGAATAAATAAAAAGATACCTTGAGACAAATGAAAATGAAAGCACAGTTATCCAAAATCTGTGGGACACAGCAAAAGCAGTTCTTAGAGGGCAATTCATAGCAATGCAGGCCTACACAAATAAACAAGAAAATCTCAAATCAAGCTTGTCTTTATACCTAAAGGAACTGGAAAAAGAAGAGCAAAATAAACCCAAAGTGAGTACAAAGAAGGAAGTAAGAAAGATCAGAACAGAAATAAATAAAACGAGGCAAAAAATAATAATAATAAATGAAACCAAGAGCTGGTTTGTTGAAAAACAAAATTGACAACACTTATCAAGAAAAGAAGAGGACTCAAATAAATAAATGAAATCAGAAATGAAAGATGAGGAGTGACAAGCGACTGCACAGAAATACAAAAATATTTAAGAAAATACTACAAGAAAATATATGCCAACAAATTAGACAATGTGGAAGAAATCAATAAATTCCTAAAAGCATACAACATTTCAAGGCTGAATCAAGAAGAAACAAAAATATTTGAACAGATGCACTATTACCAATGATATCGTATCAGTAATCAACACGCTCCAAACAAACAAAAGTCCTGGACCAGATGGCTTCACAGGTGAATTTTAATAAAGTCAACAAAGAATTAACACCTTTTCTCAAACTATTCCAATAAAATCTCGAAGGAAGGATCCCAAGCTGATTTTATGAGGTCACTATTACCCTGATCCAAACATGATACGAAGATATTTCAAAAAAAGAAAACTGTAGGCTGATATCCCTAATGAACTTAGATGCAAAAATCCTCAACAAAATATTAGCAAACCAAATTCAGCAATATATTAAAAAGGATCAAAGACCAAGATGAGGTGGGATTCATTCCTGGTATGCAAGGTTGGTTCAATATCCACAAATCAATTAACATGATACAGCACATAAAGAAAATGAAAAATAAAAATCATATGGTCATATCAATAGATGCAGAAAAAGTATTTGACAAAATCCAGCAGCCATTTATGATAAAAACTGAGCAAAGTGGGAATAGAAGGAACATATGTCAACAAACATAATAAAGGCTATATATGACAAACCCACAGCTAACATCATACTTAATGGGAAAAAACAAAAAGCATTCCCTTCAAGATCAATCAGGAACTAGACAAGGATGCCCACTTTCACCACTTATTCAATACAGTACTGGAAGTTCTAGACACAGCAATCAGACAAGAAAAATAAATAAAAGGTATCCAAATAGGAAAGGAAGAATAAAATTGTCATTATTTTCAGATGACATGATACCATATAGAGAGAACCCCAAAGATCCCACCAAAAAACTATTAGAACTGATAAATAAATTTAGTAAAGTTGTAGGATACAAAATTAATATTCTGAAATCAGTTGCATTTTTATACACCAATAATGAACTATCAGAAAGAGATATTAAGAAAACAATCCCATTTACAATTGCATCAAAAATATAAAGTACTTAGGAATAAATTTAACCAAGGAAGTAAAAAATTTTTTACTTAGAAAATTATAAGACATTGAAGAGAGAAATTAAAGAAGATACAAATAAATGGTGACATATACTATGCTGATGGATAGGAAGAATTAATATAGTTACAATTTCCATACTACCCAAAGCAATCTATAGATTCAGTGCCATGTCTATCAAAATACTCAGGATATTTTTCACAGAACTAGAATAATAGTCCTAAAATGTATATGGAACCATAAAAGACCCCAAATAGCCACAACAATCCTGAGAAATAAGAATAACGTGGGAGGTATCACACTACCTGATATCAAATTATATTACATGGCAATAGTAATCAAAACAGCATAGAATTAGCATAAAACCAGACAAATAGATCAATGGAATAGAATAGAAAGCCCATAAATAAATCCATGCATATATGCTTATTTAATCTATGATGAAGGAAGTACGAATTTACACTAGGGTAAAGACAGTCTATTTAATAAATGGTGCTGGGAAAACTGGATACATGCAAAAAAATAAAAAATAAAACTGGACCCTCTTCTTATGACAGATACAAGAATAAACTCAAAATGGATTAAACACTTAAATGTACATCCTGAAACCATAAAACTCCTAAAAAATATAGTAAATATACTCTCAATCATTACCCTTAGTAATATTTTTATTGTTATACCCCTTTGGGCAAGGAAACAAAAGAAGAAATACACAAATGAGACTACATCAAAATAAAAAGTTTTTTACAGCAAAGGAACCATCAACAACACAAAAAGACATTCTACTGAATGGGAGAAGATATTTACCAATGATAACATCTGATACGGGTTAACATCCACAGTTTATGTTTTTAAAAAACCTATAAACTTAAAATTGCTCTAAAAATAAAGTCTGTTTAAAAGGGGAGAAAAACACAATGGACAAATCGTTAAAAATTAAATTATTCACAGCAAAATAAACCATCAACAGAATAAAGTACCAACCAACTGAGTGGGAGAAGATGTTTGCAAATGCCTTGGATAAGGGGCCAATATCCAAAATATATAAAGAACTCATACAAATCAACAACAACAAAAAACAAACAACCCAATTTAAAAATGGGCAGATGACATCAAGTGACATTTCTCCAAAAAGGGCTTACCAATGGCCAATAGACATATAAAAAATGCTCAATGTCATGAGCAAAATGCAAATGAAAACCACAATCTGATACTACTTCACTCCTGTCTGAATGGCCATCATCAATATATCAACAAACAACAAGTGTTGGCAAGGATGTGGTGGAAAAGGAACCGTCGTGCACTGTTGGTGGGATTTCAAGTTTGCGCAGCCACTATGGGAAACAGTATGGAGTTTCCTCAAAAAATTAAAAATAGAAATACCTTATGACCCAGCAATTCCACTCCTGGGTATTTATCCAAAAAAATGCAAAACACTAATTCGCAGAAATATATGCTGCCCTGTGTTTACTGCAGTGCTATCCACAATAGCCAAGATATGGAAAACAACCAAAATGACCATTAATAGATAATCAGCTAAAGAGATTGTGATACATTTACACAATGGAGTATTACTCTGCCACAAAAGAAAGAATAAAATCTTACCATGGATCGGCATAGAGGATATTATGCTAAGTGAAATATGAAAGACTAAGAAAAATACCATATGATCTCACTTATATGGGGAATCTAAAGAGCAGAATGAAGGAGCAAACAAAACAGAAATAGACTCATAGACACAGAGAAAAAAAACTGATGGTTGTTAAATGAAAGGGATATTGGGGAATGGGGAAGAAGGTGAAGGGATTAGAAAGTACAAATTGGTTGTCACAAAATAGTCACAGGGATGTGAAATACAGTATAGTGAATATAGTTAGTAATGTAAAGGTTATGTAGGGTGTCAGATGGGTACTAGACTTATCGGGGGATCACTTCATAGATTATATAAATGCTTAACCACTGTGCTGTACACATAAAATTAATATAAAATAATATTGAATGTCAACTCTAATCAAATATATATTTATATAGTCATGGTATGTAAACTACAGCGTTGGTAATATAGTCAGTGGTATTGTAATAGCTATGTACGATTTCAGAGTGGTAGTAAACTTGCAGGGGGGTATCACTCTGTGAGGGTTATAAATGTTCAATTATTATGTTGTTTTGTATACCTTAAAGTAATAAAAAATAATAATAAAAATATTAAAAATTTTAAAAAATGCAGTGGTTTAAAACAGGAAACTCAAGAACAACACATATTTGTACTCATAGATGATCCTACTATTACCACCATGGAAAGCAGATTAGCATGGTATAGAAATTGCCCAGATTTTCATCTCTAAAAAAATTTTTCTTTATACATGAATGATTTAGGGAATATCTATGCCACTATTTCAGTTTTGTTTTCTTGCATGACTAATAATTAACTTTACAGGTATAAAGTTTCTTCTACATGTCAGGAGTTTTCTTATCAGTAAATGAAGGGCTTTCTTATTTTGTAATCATAATAACTTACCTCAGTGTTTTCAATTTTAATTATAAATGCTTTGTGCTTGGGTATATAAATTTCTCACTTTCACAAAGGTTCACAAAAATTTAGCTCTCTTATTTTATAACCTAACATTAGTGATTTGAGGGCTATTTTGAAGGAAAAAAGAACTAAATATGTTGTATTTTTCAGGGTGATGATGGAGTTCCAGGGCCACCAGGACCAAAAGGGATCAGAGTAAGTGATATTTGTTGTATATCAAATGCTTTGTTAATCAAAACAGAGAAAAAGGAAATGAAGTGTTATGAGACAACTAAAAGTCTTACATTGATGTGAAAAAAATAGTCTATAAAAGTTAAATGTGGGCCAGCCAAGTAGCAGGTTGGTTAAGAGTTGGCTTGGGACGCCAGCTCTGAGCAGCAGGACCCAAGTTCGGATCCCACATGTGAGGGCCAGTGACACTGCCCTCTACAGCTAAGATGGTGAACAACTGCTCGACCTGGAGCTGGGCTGCTATGAGTCACTGGCGACTGTAGGCTACAGCCCCTACTGCAGTGGGCTGCCATAGGCTACCGTGAGCGGCTGGCAGCCAGCATGAGCTGCCAATAGACACGGTGAGTGACCGTCCAGAGGCCGGCAACCAATCTGCCTCATCTGGGAAGAGCTCAATGATGATACCAACATGGGCCAGTGAAGCAACGTCCTCCACAACTAGACTGAAGAACAAAAGGAGAGCAACTTGTCTGTTCCCCTTCCCTGGTTCCCCAATGCTGTTCCCCTCCCCCAATTTCCCATTAAAAAATCTTTAAAAAAAGTTAAATGTAAGAGTTGATATATGTCTACAATTAGCCTTTTACATTTTGATAGTTATCTTTACATTCCAGATCTGTATATAAACTAATGTAAGAACATTTTAAAGTAGCTCATGGTTAAGAACTATGAAAGTAATAAATTCTAACAACTTTCGAATTCATGAAAAATATATATCATACAAGTGATTGAAACCAGAACTTCCCAACTAGTATGATCATCTCAATCCTCTGGGTTCAGAGGGCTGGTCCCTCAGGTTGTATACCCTCCCAGTGTACTATGTACACATATTATAATTTTCATTGTGTATCTTGAAGAGAGCAAGTCTGGGAAACAATGGTTTAAACCATTATGTTAAAGAATAACTACTTTTTGGATGAATACATTCCCTCAATTCTAAGATGTATGATTTTTCAAGGTTTAATGTTCTGGAAATCAGAATTTGCCTCAAATTTGAGGTGCACGTTTAGTGTAATTTTTCTGAAAAACTTTTACATTAACGTGTATGTCAGTCTGTTTTTTAAAAAATGAGGTGGAAACTGTAGTTTAAATAGTACTGCCCTTTGGAAAATTCTATTTAACTTTTCTGAGCCTCAGTTTCTTCATTTATTAAATTAGAGACTGAGAGAACACTGTCTCCAAGGTCCCAAGCAAGGTCCACATGTTGCATTTCCTTGCCATCTTTCTTAAGCCTCTTTTATTGTACCATTGGAGAAACTGGGTCATTTGTATTGTATTGTGTTCCACATTCTGAATCTGGCAGATTGTTTACTCACAATGTCATTGAAATTGTTTTTGTGTTCCTTCTTATTTCCTGCAAATTGGAAGTTACCTTGCAAGAGGCACTAGAGAGCTCTCTGGGGCTAAAGAAAGAGCTATACACAAAATTTGTGAATTTTGCTGTATGTAAATATACTGCAAAAAAATAAATAGAAAAAGAACGTAGTGCTGTGTACTTACTAATGAATTACATTTTATGGCCAAAATGTCTGCCTGTCTCACTTTTTTTTTTTTGAGGGCAGTGTCACCGACCTTCACATGTAGGACCCAAACTGGGGCCGCCGGCGTCCCAAGCCAGCGCTTAAGCACTGTGCCACTTGGCCTGCCCTGTCTATCTCACTTTTTAATGCTAGGTTTGATCAGTGCTGTCTCAGGTATATGAGCCTGACCCTGACTTCAAAAATTTCCCCATCAATTGCCACCTAATCGTTTAGCATCCATTAATGATCATTGCCTACACCCATTTTTAAATTCAGATTTGCAAAAATGATGATTGAAAAAATTCTATAAATCCTTCATTTATTAGCTAGAATTCTAATTTATCAACTGGGATTCTAATAGGATAATGAGTTGACATACCAACAACTTTGAACGATGATCAAGAAAGGTTTTTTTGAATTTGTTATCATTATAAACCTGTGGAAGTTATATGTTTCAGTTGTACTCATTATTCTTTTTGAAGCCCTCCTTTTTACATGTTTGGTCTGTGGGAGCCCCCTTAAGCTGGTCCCTGTCCTGTGTCTTTTGGAGAATACCCTATTGATCTTTGACAATTTCCTTGCTTTCTGATACAAAACACTTGAGGCTATTTTGTATACACTTCCTCTCCAGATCTTTAATTGGCCATGTCTCTGATTCCAGATTCTTTTTCGTGAAAAATGTGATTTTGATACCACAGTCTGAATGTTAGGTGTTTTCATTGCTATGGATGGGATTTGTCATTGTTTTGATGCTTTTTCAGTGGACAGAGTTCAGAAATATGTATTTTTAGGAGAAAAAAATACCATGAGTTCACATATTATTACTTCCAACTGAAATTTAAAATAAAAAGTTTTTCGTATATTTTATTCAATTCCCTTGACATCTCTCTCTCCATAAGGTGAAAATTTTGATTCCTAATGACATTAATATAATTTATTATTTCCTTTGTCCTACGATATACCTATATTTGATTCAAAATAGCAATTTATAATTTAACAAAATAACAAATTTAATAATGATAATATATTTCTTAAATGCCATTGATTATTTCTTTGCTGTATTTTTCCCCTTTGAATTGACTCATTTCACGCAGGAATTGTAGTTAAAATATCATTTTTCAAAGGCACTTGAAGTAATTCTTTTCTCTGTATGGTTATGTCAATAACTTGAAATACATTGGGTTCATTGGTTCCAGTTGTTTGCTATTTTGAATGATTTCCTTTTTACCTCTTTTTAATTTTTTAATTATTGAAAACATTTATATTGTTCTGTAAAATAAGGTATAGTCAGAGATGTTTCCCATCCATCCTTGCCATCTCCCCATTCTGATTCCTCCTTGCCCATAGAGGGTAGTCCTTTTTAATTTTTTTTGTTTATCGTTTCATTGTTTAGTGTGACTACTCTTCTTATGAAATGGTAACATATTATATACACTACTTGCACTTTGTTTCTTTTACTTAACATTATATCCTGGAGACCACTACATATTTCAAAGTACAGAGATCTTCCTCATTGTTTTTAACAGCTGTATGGTTTTACATTATGTAGATGTACCATAATTTATTTAGGCATGTCCCTATTTTTTCTAATCTTTAGCTATAACTATTATTATATGTTCATTTCTAAACTTTTGCTAAAAAAAATGTTGCAATCAATAACCTTGAATTTCATACTTTGTTTCATAATTTCTAGTGTACTTTTAGGATAGATTCTTAGAAATGAGTTACTTCAAAGGGTAAATACATACGTAATTTTGCTAAATACTTCCAAATTTCTCTCCATGATGTTTGAATCTCAGTAGCAGTCAGCCCATGAGAATACATTTTCCCATAGCCTCTCCTACAGAAAATATTATCAAATTTGTATTTTTGCTGATCCTGAGAAAGAAATCTGATTGAAGAATTTTGGGGGTAATCACATTGATGTTCTCAGGTGCAGATATATTTGCCACTTACCCATCCCCTGATGAATTTAATATTCATCACAATCCTGGGAGGTCTATTTTATCTTTTAGGAAAAACATTTCATCCACTAATTTGCCTGCTCTTAGTAAGTACGATAAAGAAAATGCATCCTTAAATAGAAGTTTCTTCTATAAAGACTTAAACATGTATAGGAGTTTTTTCTATAGTATTTAAAAGAACAGCAGGTGGTAATAATCAATGAGATGCATTTTGTCCATTGCTATTCTAAATGTAATTTTCATAGTTCCCTTAGGTAAGATATTATTTTATTGTAACTAATTGTTATTTGGTTCAAGGAATTTTTTTTTCTTTTTATAGGGTCCTCCTGGACTTCCTGGATTTCCAGGGACACCAGGACTTCCTGTAAGTAGGATTTGACTTCTTATTTTGAAAGCCCTTAAAAAGTAATCTAAGTAATGTTATACATGTGTTATATCGCTTTTCAAAGGGAATGCCAGGTCACGATGGGGCCCCAGGACCTCAAGGTATCCCCGGATGCAATGGAACCAAGGTAAGATTTCTTCCACTTAATTTTAGGCCATATGCTTGATAATAATAGATTTAAAAATCTAAATAAATCAATATGAAGAATGTTGAAGAAGAGATACAGTAGCTTCATGTCTAGGACATACATAGGGTGTGTTCTGAGATAACATTTTCAATGTATTGAAACATCAGTAGTGCTTTAAGTATGTGTATTAGCTGGAATATTGCACTGGGTTGAAGATTACTTACCAATTTTTTTTCTGACTTTAGTAGAAAGTAGGATTTCAGTTAAAAAGGAATTAGGATAGATATGTTCCAAATATCTTACCAGTTGTTAAAAGTAATACTTGTGGGCCGGCCGAGTTGCTCAGCTGGTTAAGAGTTGGCTTAGAGCACGAGCTCTGAGCAACAGGGCCAACAGTTCGATTCCCACATGGGCCGGTGAACACTGCACCCGAGCTGAGCTGTCACTGAGCTGCCAACAGGTGGCAAGATGGCTCAGATGATGTAACAACAAGATTGCTTGTTTGACGGTGGGCTAGCCCACCCACAACTAAGACTGAACTCGGCATCTTGAGCTGAGCTGCCACCCGGATGGCTCAGGGAATAGAACGTGCACTCTTAACAATAAGGCTGCCGGGTTCGATTCCCACATGGGAAGGTGGATACGCCCACCCGCAACTAAAATTAAACACAGCACCTTGTGCTTAGAGGCACAAGCTTCTGACGGGAAGTCAGATGGCGACTGGTGCCCTCCACAATGAAGACTGAAGAACAACAACTTGGCTGGTCCCCATCCCCAATTCTGCAACACTGTTCCCCCACCACCCCAATTCCCCAATAAAATCTTAAAAAAATAATGTCAATAATGTCATAATGTGAATGTCATTCATTAGCTTTACTTTTTTAAAACTAGGTATGATTTAAGTTTTCAAATATTTAATATTTTTAATTTTTTTTCCATGTTTAATAACTTCATTAAGAAAAATTGTAAAAATCTATATGTGTTACAACACATCAAGTTTTACTATAAACTATTAGTATGGTGCCGGCCAAGTGGCATGTTGGTGAAGAGCTGACTTGGGATGCCAGCAGCCCCAGTTCGGATCCCACATTTGAGGGCCAGTGACACTGCCCTCTAAGCTAAGGTGGTGAACTACAGCTAAGATGGTGAACAACAGCTCCACTTGGAGTTGGGCTGCTGTGAGTCGCTGGCGACAGTGTAGGCTGCAGCTCCTGCTGCACTGGGCTGCCATAGGCTACAGTGAGTGGCCGACAGCCAGCGTGAGCTGCCAATAGCCGCGATGAGCGACCATCCAGAGGCAGGTGACTGATCTGTCTCACCCGGGAAGAGCACAATCATAATACCAACATGGGCCAGTGAAGTGACATCTTCCGCAAACTAGACTGAAGAACAAAAGGACAGCAAATTCCCTGATTCCCCAATGCTGTTCTTGTCCCAAAATTCCCCAATAAAATCTTAAAAAAAACCTGTTAGTATGAAACATGAAACTATTCTCCATCCATGCAAATTATGAATTTAACAATTTGAAAAGAAAGATAAAACATTACATATGAAAAACTTTTTCCTGACCCACTTTTCTTGTTTTTAGTCAACTGTTTGCATTTAATATAAAGTAATAACAAAAAAATGAGGAATGTTTGCTCTTTTGAAAGCTAATATATTATAGCCTCTGTTCTTATTCCCTCACTTTTCTCATTTTCCTATAGGTTAATGCAATATGTTCCCATTTCCTGTATATGATTTGGTATTTTTCATGTTGCACATAATGTTCTGTGATACTATTCACAAAATACCGTAGATATTTCCAACTAATGGCATGTATCAGATTTTATATTAGGGCATATGTTTAAAATAACTTGAATAAAGTATTTTGCTTTTTTTTTTTTGAGGGCAGTGTTACTGGCCCTCATATGTGGGACCAAACCGGGGCCGCGCTGGCTTCCAAAGCCAGCTCTTAACCTCCGCGCCACTCTGCCGGAGTGGCTATATTTTGAAGGCTATATTTTAGGACAATTATTGTAGTACATACTTGAAGGCAATAAATTGTATTTACCTCCAGTATTTCTCCAGTTTATTGTGACTCTTGTCAATCATCATCATCATCATCTTTTTATTTGGATTTGTGATGCTTACTTGTATTCTTCATTTCAGCTGGAGCAACCTTACAGGGATAGGACCAATGTGGAGTTCATTTGCATGGCAAATTCCATGTTAAAGTGGACTACATTCTTGTACCTATTCTGGTTATTTGTTTTTTGCCAGCACACCTTGAGCAACAAACAGACTAACAGCTGAAGTTTTAAATTTGAAGACCAAATGTAGCTACCATGAGTACACTATGCTATATGATTAAAGGGAAATTTTTTTCTTTTTGTAGAGCAGCCCTTTAGTAGATTTCATAATTAGTTTGTGATTGAGACCTCCAACTATGTGAACAACAAAATTGTAAAAATAGATTTAGTATGTGTACTTTCAGAGTAAATGGTTTCGTATATCTCTTACATGTAACTAATAGAATGAACCCCAGAGATAGAGCCAGAATATATGGATTCTTTGGTTTTCTTTCTTCTAAGCTTGATGTAACGTCTACTTCCTTTCTCTCTGGGACTACCTTTTCCATGTGTAAAAAATGGTGGAGAGAGGAGTATAGGACAATAACTCAAAAGCACACAGCTGTAATAATTTTACTCTTTTAAGCTTCTGACAAGGATGTTTCTAAGATTACTGTGCCATATAGGTATTTCAAAGGAGGTTGCATTGGGGTTACTCTACAGCAATTTAGCTTTTCTTTTCTAAACCAAATGTCCATATTAGTACTTTACAATAGTGAGTGAGAAAAATTGGGTGACTCAAAAGCATAATGACCTACAATTGCTAGAACTATTTCTATTATTGCCCTCTTGGGGATATTAATACCATTCTTTCTTATCATCTTTTCCTCTTTACAAAAATAATTTGAAATAGTTTACAGTAAAAGAAAAATGCAATAGGGCAGTTAAAATAAGAATCCATATAATACATGGGCAGGAAATTGGGGCAAATCATTAACTATTAAATGTGATTATAGTCAGGAATCTGTGGTATGATTGTCTCAAAATGGGTTTGTCAGAAGAAAATGACTATGGAAGGTTTTTTTTTCTTTATTTCTGATTGGGATTGATGAGTAGGGATAAAAGTAACTTAAAGGTTGACTTGATATGGATAGTTGATATTGAAGTAATTGGAAAGTGAACGCTAATGAATTTTTGGCAATCTAGCATGTTTTAAAATGGCTTTTACAAAAATCTTTTTAATAAATCATTGATTGTTGGTATAATTATGCTTTGTTTCTTGTTCCTCCATGCTCTTTATTTTTAACTCCTTCTAGGGAGAACGTGGATTTCCAGGCAGTCCCGGTTTTCCTGGTTTACAGGGTCCTCCAGTAAGTTATACAATTTGGGATTATTATGAACACAAGAATTGACAGAAGAAGAAGTGTAGAAAGTGAGCTTAATGCATTCATGTGGAACAAAGTAGTACACTTTAAAGAAGTAAATTAGAAAGAGATTTTTTAAAAAAGAAGTTGGTAATATAGTTCTCTGCTGGATAAAAGCAAGGAGTCTATGTTATTTAATATAAATATCATCTCTAAGTATCCTAAGATGCATTGTACTCAGAATGACCCTACAGTAGACTGTTCAATTGGGACTGTATTTGGAAAGCATTGCATCCTTTTACTTGTTATCTATCTATCTATCTATCTGAATATCTTTTTATTTTTTTAATAATAGGGACCTCCTGGGATTCCAGGTATGAAGGTAAGCATCTCATTCTCGGAAGGTAAACAACATTTTGAATAAAATATTTGGAAAGCCTACGACTTCAATCAGATAATGTCTCTGACTTCTGTCTTAAAATGGATGCTTCTAGAAGTTGTGCAGGTGCCCACTTACAAGCTCTCTTTAAGTAGTTTCCTTTGTTCCTGTGGCTTTAAGTACCTCCTACATGCTGATATGCTTGCAAATGTGTATATCAGAGTTTAATTTATTTTCTGATACTTTCAGTACTCATTACATTTTGATACAGTTGACCACCTGCTCACTCTAGAAATACTTCTTCTCTGTATTCTGTGACACTGCCCTTCCTTGATTTTCCTTCTGCATCTCTGGTCATTCTGCTGTCTTCTATGCAGGTTCATTCTATTCTGTCCAGCAGATATTAGGACACACTCTTGACTTTTTCTTCTCTCCTATGCCTAGCAATACTATTTGCATGGTATTGAATACTATTTAGTTACCAAATACCTACATTTATATATCTAAAACAGACTTTCCTTCTGACCTACATGTCTCCCTAACATCTCCACTCAAATATCTCCCAGACAATCAAAATGTTCCAAGTTAACCCAGACCCCAAAATAAACCTGTTCCTCCCTTGGGCATCCCTGTCTCAAAATTTGTATCACCGTATATTATGTACACTATTACATGAATCAAAAACCTGAGAGTTAGTGTTGACATTTTCTACACCTTCACAGACCTCCTCATTTCATTCCATCACTAAATACTGTAAATTTTGCCTATAATAAATTCATCCACCTATCTCCATCTCCACTGCCACCACCCTAACCATAATGTCTCATCTGGACTATTTCAATAGCCTCTTAATGAATGTCCCCTGCTTTTTTTTTCTACACCTCCTGACATCTGGCCTGATTGATTCTCTACAAAACAGCCAAGAATGATCTTTTAAAAATGTGAATCAATAATTTTATCTTCCTTCGTATAAACCTTCAAAGGCTTCCCACTGCATCTAAGGTAGAGCCCACATTCTTTTCCATGACCTGTAAGAGCTGCATGTTCTGGTCCCTGCCTACATTTCTAGCTTTTCCCTTGGCTCACTGATCACACCACTCTGCATTAAGTTGTTTGAATATACCACACACTTCCCTTTTTGGGTCCTTTGTACATGCTATTTACATTACTCAACACTCTTCCCCCATCTTCACCTGGCTGTCTCCTTTTTATCCTTTAGATCTCAGCCTGAATGTTACCTTCACAGATTGCCCTTCTGTGACTACTCACACTATATTAACTTCCTCCACTATTTATTTTTAATTGAAATATATTTGACATATAACATTGTGTGAACTTAAGATATGCAACGTGTTAATTTGTTACTTTTATACATTATAGTATAATTCTCATTATAACAATAATTAGCACCTCTATCATGTCACATAATTATCATTTCTTTTTAGTCCTCCACTATTTCTTTATCATGTATCATGTTGGCTTTTTTTACAGCCCTAACAGAGCATTTTGTCGTCTTATTTGTTTACATGTTATGGTCTGCATTTCCCCAGTATATTGTTAGGGTCATGAAAACAAAGGTCTTGTTTATGTTCTTCACTTCTGAGTTTCCAGAGTCTAACACAATTCTTGGTTGTCACGTCCTGCGTGGCAAGAGCAAATGGGACTCGAGAGGGGCGACGCAGATTGAATAAGAACAAGAGACAGAAGTAGGATAAGAGCGAGACCAAGGGTCTCATCCAAAGAAGACTGAGCCCTGAATCGGATCTGCGCATAGCTTTTATTGTAAATTTTTAAGGAAGTAAACTGCAGTGAATCATTAACCGTGTATACGTATGTGCCTTAGGCTCCTTTTCCATTAATCCGGATAGTCATCTTTGTTTTGTGTCCCAAGGAACTGACCGTCCTCACCACATACCTCCATAAGTAGATAGTAAGCACCCTCCAGGTGCAGCAAGGAAACAATAGGAGCAGATAAACAAGTTTATGCTTCACCAAGCCCACTAAAGCCAGCTTGCAAGCCCTTCAATGTTGGGGACCATGACCCTCAACACTTGGTAATTATCAATATATAATAAATGTTTTCTTAATGAATAACTGAAAGTACCACAGGTTCTTAGTAAATCAACTATACTTCAGTGTACTCTGGCCACTTCCTCATTTTACTTTAATATTCATGTTAATTATTGAGTTCTCCTCATCTTCCAGGACGTTTATCTGACAAAATTTTCAGGTAATATTTTTTGTTCTTGCCAGTCTTATTGTGTCATAATTGTTACTTATAACTTCCACTGATGGTTTCTTTCAGGGAGAACCAGGCAGTATAATTATGTCATCACTGCCAGGACCCAAGGGTAATCCAGGATATCCAGGTCCTCCTGGAATACAAGTAAGCATCCACTGATTTTCCTCTTTGCTATATTGATTTAATAACATTGCAGCATCACTTTTTTCTCCTCAGCCTTTAGTACCCATTATTTTAGGTATAGAAATTAACTGAAGTTTGATAGACATCGCATATACCTTGTACATGAAGATTAAAGCAATCTGGACCAGGGAGAATTTTAAGAAACACTGCTGTGTTCTTTATCTGTTTTATCCAGTTTCCATGGAAATATTAATTTGGGGGTTTGAAAGTAGAAATAGGCTTCTACATTCTTGTGCTGTGTGCATCAGTTGGATAGTAGGAGTAGTCCTGATTATTGTAAATGGTCTGATTAAAAATAAAAATTATAGGTCTCCCATTTCAGATATTAGAAGATGTCATTTGTAACACTATCAATTATGCCTGATATATGAACATGTTTTGAAGGCTGAAGGAATCAAATTTCTGCATGGTGAACATCAACTATAATTTTTTTAAAAAGTTATGTTAGCCTACGATAACATGCATGCATAGAAACAGCAATAACTATCAAGTATTTATAGATTAGGAAGTCACTTTCTTGAGGTTTACATTTTGTGAAGATAGATCCTTTTGCCAAAAATAAAATTAGTACTTTCTAAATCTGAGCACTAAGATACAAGGTCTGACAATTAAGTTTGGGAACTTGTTGTAACGATGTTGCTAACATTTTTTGAGGGGTTATTCATTATGAATTTGTACCAACTGGACAAACAGTTAACCAAGTTTACTATTTGGAAGTGCTGAAAAGGCTGCATGAAAAAGTTAGATGACCTGAACTTTTCGCCAACAATTCATGGCTCTTGCATCACAACAATGCACCAGCTCACACTGCACTATCTGTGAAGGAGTTTTTAGCCAGGAAACAAATAACTGTGTTGGACACCCTCCCTACTCACCTGATCTGGCCCCAAGGACTTCTTTCTTTACCTGAAGATAAATGAAATATTGAAAGGAAGACATTTTGATGACATCCAGGACATTAAGGATAATACGATGACAGCTCTGATAGCAATTCCAGAAAAAGAGTTCCAAAATTGCTTTGAGGGATGGACTAGGCACTGGTATCGGTGCATAGCTTCCCAAGGGGAATACTTTGAAGGTGACCATAGTGATATTCAGCAATGAGATATGTAGCACATTTTCTAGAATGAGTTTGCGAACTTAATTGTCAGACCTCATGCAACATCAAGGACTTTTTATAACCACCTTCTCATTTCATACTTGACATCACCCACCCATATGTTCTTTAAGTACTCTCAGTTGTGCCCTTTATCTTTTATAAATTTTTATTTTGTAATATTTGAAAATACGGCAGAATACATGCAAAATATATGTATTTTGTGAAGCATAACTACTAAATGAAAACCTGTGAACCCAATACAGCATGTAGGCTGTAGAACATTACAGATAGTTTTGAATCAACCTGTGGTTTCTGCCTTCCCCCAAGATAGTTATAACTATCATCCTGAGTTTTCTATTGCTTCTTTTTCTTAATAATGTTGTCTTTTTCAATTTCAGTTGATGTACAATATTATATTAGTTTCAGGTGTACAACATAGTGATTATACGTTTATATAACCTATGAAGTGATCACCCCAATAAATCTAGTACCCATCTGACACCATGAATAGTTATTACAATATTATCAACTATATTCCTTATGCTATACTTTCCATCCCTATGACTATTTTGTAACTACCAGTTTGTACTTCTCAATCCCTTCCTCTTTTTCACCCATCCCCTCAACACCCTTCCCAGCTGGCAACCATCATAATGTTCTTTATATCAATGAGTTTGTTTCTGTTTTGTTTGTTTTGTTCCTTGGGCCTTCCAAGTGGCTCAGTTGGTTAAGAGCTCGCTCAAGAGTGTGAGCTGAGCTCTGAGCAACAGCAATTTGATGTCCAGCCCGAGCTGAGCTGCCACTAAGCTGCCAACAGGTGGCAGCATGGCTCAGTTAAAAAAAAAAGTATTGTGGGCCGGCCGAGTGGCGCATTGGTTAAGCGCTGGTTTTGGGATGCCAGCAGCCCCGGTTCGGATCCCACATGAGGGCCAGTGACACTGCCCTCTACAGCTAACAACAGCTCCACCTGGAGCTGGGCTGTGCGAGCCCTGGCGACGGTATGGGCTGCAGCCCCTGCTGCAGTGGGCTGCCATAGGCTACAGTGAGTGGCCCGCAGCCAGCGTGAGCGGCTGGCAGCCAAGCGTGAGCTGCCAATAGCTGCGATGAGCGACATCCAGAGGCCAGCGACCGATCTGCCTCATCTGGGAAAAGCGCAATGACGATACCAACAGTGAAGCAACATCCTCCGCAACTAAACTGAAGAACAAAAAGACAGCAACTTGTCTGTTCCCCTTCCCCGATTCCCCAACGCTGTTCCCCTCTGCCAATTCCCCAATAAAAAAAATTAAAAAAAAAAAAAAAAAAGTATTGTGTTTTCTTCTTTATATCCCACATATAAATGAGATCATATGGCATTTGTCTTTCTCTGTCTGGCTTTCTCCACTCAGCACAGTAGCCTCTAGTTCCATCCATGTTGTTGCAGATGGCAAGATTTCAGTCTCTTTTATGGCTGAGTAATATTCCATTGTATATATGTATCACTTCTTTATCTACTCATGTATTGATGAACACAGTGCTTCCATATTTTGGCTATTGTAAATAATGCTGCAATGGGCATATGTCTTTTAGAATTTCTGTTTTGGATTTCTTCAGATAAATTCCCCAAAGTGGAATTACTGGGTCTTCCTTTCTCTTGTTATAATCTTTGTTTTAAAGTCTAAGTATAAATATTGCTTTCTCAGTTGTTGTTTTTTTTGCCATTTCCATTTGCATGAAATGTCTTTTTCCATCCCGTTACTTTCGGTCTCTGTGTATCTTTTGATCTGAAGTGATTCTCTTATAGGCAACATATGTAAGGATCTTGTTTTCTTATCCACTCAGCCACCCTGTCTTTTGCTTGAAGTATTTAATTTTATTTGTATTTAAAGTAATTATTGATAGATATGTAGTTATTGCCATTTTATTATTCATATTTTTTAATCTTTTGTCTTCTTCTTCTTAAAGAAGTCCCTTTAACATTTCTTGTAATACTGGTTTGATGGTGATGGATTCCTTTAACGTTTTCTTGTCTGAGAAGCTCATTATCTGCCCTTCGATTCTAAATGATAGTTTTTCTGGGTAATCTTGGTTGTAGGACCTTGTTTTTCATCACTTTGCTTATTTCCTGCTTATTCCTTCTATTCTGCAAAGTTTCTGTTGAGAAATCAGTTTACAGTCTTATGGGAGCTTCCTTGTAGGTAACTAACTGCTTTTCTCTTGCTGCTTCTCAGATTCTCTCATTGTTTTAACCTTTGGCATTTCCATGATTATGTGTCTTCGTGTGTGCCTCTTTGGGTTCATCTTTCTGGGGATTCTCTGTGCTTGTATTTCTATTTCCTTTGCCAGGTTAGGGTAGTCTTCTGTCATTATTCCTTCAAATAGGTTTTTGATTCCTTGCTTTTTCTCTTATCTTTCTGGTACCCCTGCAATGTGACTGTTGTTATACTTGTCCCAGAGGCCCTTAAACTATCCTCATTTTTTTTTAATTCTTTTTTCTTTTTGCTGTTCTGATTGGGCGTTTTCTGCTACATTGTCTTCCAAATCGCCTATTCAATCCTCTGCTTCATCTACTCTACTGTTGATTTCCTCTAATGTATATTTTATTTTAGTTATTATATTCTTCATTTCTAACTAGTTCTTTATGTTTTCTATCTCTATTTTTATGTTTCCTGTCTCTTTGTTGAAGTTCTCACTGAGATCGTTGAGCGTCCTTATAACCAGATTTTTGAATTCTGTGTCTGCTAGCTTGCTGGTCTCCACTTTGTGTAGCTCTTTTCTGGAGCTTTGTTTTGTTCTTTTATTTGGTACATTTTTTTTGTCTTCTCATTTTGGCTGCCTCCCTGTGTTTATTTCTACATATTAGGTGGAGCTGCTATGTCTCCCAGTCTTGGTAGAGTGGCCTTATGTGATAGGTGTCCTGTGGGTCCCAGTGGTGCAGTCTCCCTGGTCACCTGAGCCGGGTGCTGCAGGTATGTCCCTTGTGTTGGTTGTGTGTGCTCTCTGGTTGTAGTTGAGTCTTGATTGGTGTGGCATGCCAGTGGGAGGGATTGACTCCTCGGGCTCATTAGTCGTGAGGACTGGCCATGACTACAATGGAGGAGCTATTGTGCAGGAGCTGACCCTATGGAGCAGGATTCACTTTAGCGGGGCTTTGGTCTGCCCTTTGGGTGTGTTATTTGTGGAGGTGGTTGGATGATACTCTGCTGTGGTCTGAAGCTTTCAGGCAGGTATGTTGTTTCTGGAGCCTCTTTGGACAGGCTCTGTTGTAGGCCTAGATCAGCCGCTGCCTATGTTCCGCCCAGAGCCACTTAGAATGAGCTACAAAGTGATCTGCAGATCTTTGCAACTTGTGCTCTGCTTTGAGATGCCTGGGAGAGGCTAAGCTGTGAACTGAGGTTGGCTGAAGCTACTGCCATGCTTGGGGCAACTTAGCAAGAGGCATGGGGCACACTGAGGCTAGGTACTGCTTGTTTGGGATTCGTGAACCTTTCAAGGTTTTTTAGGAATGTCTGCAGCATGAGGTAAGACAGGCTGTTTGTATGGAAAAGCTACTGGAAGTGGTTTGGGTGGGATCAGAGGTTGGGTGTAGTGAGGTCTCAGGGAATCACCATGGCAGGGAGAATGATGTTAGCTGGAGTGATGGAGACTCAGATATGGTGCTTGCCTGCATGTGCATGCCGGGTAGCGGGAGGACTCAACAAAGGAAGAATGGCTTCTGCAAGCACTTCTCTTTGGAAGACAGCTGCCCCTTCAGCCCTCACCCTGAGGCCAGAGAATTCAGTTCCTCCCCTGTGTCCCTAGTGCCTTTCAAGCTGCTGCCCCAGTGCTGTAGCTCAGTGCAAGTGAGTTCGTAAGTGAGTAAGTCTGTGTGTGGGCCCTTTAAGAGGAACTCCTGGGACTCCAGAAACCCTTTGTCTCACTCAGCCACAATCTCTGCTGGTTTTCACAGCCAGAAGTTATCACTTTTCTCCCCGGCTCTGGAACTTTGGGCTTGGGAGTCTGGTGTGGGGCTGGGGCCCCCTCATTCCTCAGGTGGGACCTCTGTAGCCAAGATATTCCTCCAGATTTTCAGCCAAAAGAAGTGAGTGTGGGACCAGCCTGCTCTGCTGGTCCACCCCTTCTACCAGCCTCAACGTGACTTCATCCTCAGTTATAGGACTTCTGTTCAGCTAGAATCAGGTGATTCTCAATGATGGTACTTCTGTAGTTTAGCTGTAATTTTGAGGTGTTCCTGGGAAGAGGTCAGCACAACATTTTCCTACTCCGCCATCTCAACAGGTAATCTTGGCATTGTTTCCTAAAAATGGTTTTATTACATATGCATATATCTTTAAACAATAGAATACTTAGTTTTGCTTTTAAAATAATATTTGTATATGGTTTTCTGTAAATTTTTCTAGTTAATGTATTAAGATTCATACATATTATTGTATTTGGCTGTAGTTCATTCAGTTTCACTTCCATATAACATTACATTATGTGAACACACTACAACTTGTTTCTCTAATCTCTGGTTGTTGAATATTTGAGTTGTTTTGGGATTTTTTAAATTACAAAACAATGTGAGATTTATACCTAGATATAGAATGGCTAGATTTCAGGGAAGTCAATGTTTTAACTTTTTAAGATGCCAAATTGTGTTCCACAACAGTTGCTCTATTCCCTTATCTTTTTTTTTTTTTGAGGGCAGTGTCACTGGCCCTCACATGTGGGATCGAAACCAGGGCCGCTGGCATCCCAAGCGAGCTCCCAACCCCCGCGCCACTCGGGCCGGCCTTTCCCTTATCTTTTGTCCCAGTTATTCTCACTTCCTTTTTTATCCTTAATCTTATTTATTTTTATTTTGGAATGAGAAAAACCACCTTGAAACTAGTTGTCTTTCCCTTCCCAGTACTAGCATAAAAGCCACACTAAATGCCCATCTTCAGCATTTTATTTTTTAAAACTTTCTTATGGTGCTTCTCCTACATTTGTTATTTACCACTGTAAAACGTAAGTTTTTTCAAAGCTACACCTATTCTATAGAGTTGAATTTCTTTATAGTTATTTAGTCTGTTTATTCTTATACATTTTAAATTTCTGATTATAAGACTGCAGAATTGTAGAACAGAATTCTGGCAATTACTTAAGCTTAACATTTCATCCATTTAGTTCTTTGTATGATACCGTGATAGTTTGTTTTTTTTTCTCATCCTTTTCTTTACTTCGTTTATAACAGGGCCCAGCTGGTCCCACTGGTATACCAGGGCCAATCGGTCCTCCAGGACCACCAGGCTTGATGGTAAGCTTGCTTCTGTAATTTCATTTCTCCCTCTTTTTTATTTTTTTTCACAAATATAAATAATATATATTCATAAATAATATAAATTCATAAAAGTATAATGCATTTTCATTGTTTACGATATATAATCTTATTTACAGGGGATTCTACAATGTTATCATGAACAATGTATGCCAAGTAATACCTCAGTTTTATGGGTAGGAAATAAATGAAACTCACAAAAGGAAAGATTTAAACTAAAATATTTTAGGGCCGGCCGAGTGGCACGGTGGTTAAGCGCTGGCTTGGGAAGCCAGCGGCCCCGGTTCGGGTCCCACATATGAGGGTCAGTGACACTGTCCTCAAAAAAAAAAAATTAAAAAAATAAATAAAATATTTTGTTACCTCTTTTTTTTTTTTTTTAGCTTAGCCATCCTGTCACCTGTTGGCAGCTTAGCAGCAGCTCAGCTCAGGCTGGACATTGAACTGCTGTTGCTCAGAGCTCAGCTCGTACTCTTTAGTGCTCTTAACCAACTGAGCCACTCGGCCAGCCTGTTTGTTACCTCTTGATGTGCCAGAGTTGAGGTTGATTCTGGCCATCTCATGAAGTCTTCTAAGACAGTTCTCTAGTTATTTGATGAAAAATGTTTCTTTAAACTGAAATTTGTTGTTTAGTTTAAGAGGAACAAAAACAGATATTCACAAAAAAATATGGTCTCTCATGTCTTAGGGGCCTGTGACAAAATAGTAGGATTCGTGAGGATAGTGAGTCACTTTGCAATGGGATAAAAATTTGTGTACCCTGGGAAGAAGCAGAAAATTCTAAAGACCCTGAATATACAACCAGTCTCTTGCTTCATTACATCTATGGTCACCCATATTTTTTACTCTATTAAGTTCTAAGTATTTTTACCCCCGAAGTATTCATATTTAATTCAAGTCATGTTTTGGACTTAGAGCTTTGGTGTTGCCCTCGTAAAAGAAAACAGAAATTGTACTTCAGTCAAAGTAATTTCTTATGTGCTACTCTATCTCTTATCTACAATATATTTAAGTGACAGTTTTCATTATACCTTTATAGAGTGTACATTTCTGCATGTGACAATTGGTCCTCTATTGAATAAAGGAAACAACATTTGGTAAATACTAGAAGAATCTATCAGAAAACAATGTGATTTATGCTTTCCTGGAAATCTGTAGGAAAGGATTAGAAAACTCCTTTGTTTAGTTTGTTTCACTAACTCTGTTTTTCCAGTATTGGTATACCCTAGGTGTGCTGTTACACCTTGAATTTCCTTAACTCTATGGCCACATAACTGATTCATTTTGCGCTTCTGAATTTCCTTTCAATTAACCCTGATTCAACAGGTGAAACAAAGACTTAGAAATGCCACCATATATAGGACTTTTGAGATCAAGAGTTGATCCACTTGGGCACACAAATATATTTAACTTTTAACACATTGAAACATACTCACATATACATAGTCAGATCACATAAAAATAAAACTTAAACACATGCTTTTTAGAATTAAAGAGTTAATTGCCCGATGTTACCTTAATTAACATGAAATTCTGAATGAGAAATTTGATGTTTGTTGAGATTAGCTTTCATATTGATTTTTGGCACTGGTGCTACCCCCCTCTGCCTCTACCCATCCTTTCATTTCTTCCCCTGCCCACTCAATCCTGTCATGAGAAGTCTCTGTGTACATCTGGTTTGTTTAAAAGGTGTTAAATGTGTGTCTCTGATGAGAAAGCAACGAGAAAAATAAAACAGGAAATGTTATTTTGAAGGGCTTTTTCCATACTCACTTTTTATGAAACCATACAATTTTAATAAACTTATTAACATAATACTTGTTTCCTTTTCTGTGTCTTCTGTTCTTAGGGCCCTCCTGGTCCACCAGGACATCCAGGACCAAAGGTATTTTCTTTTTCTTTACATCTTTTCATTGGTGTGGATTCTTTTTGTTATTGTCAATGAGATTTTAAACTGAAACCTCTCTCTTCAGGGGAATATGGGCTTAAATTTCCAGGGACCTAAGGGTGAAAAGGTGAGTAAAGGAAAAAGTTATTACTCAACCTCATGCCTTCTCTTTTCATAGTCAATTAAACTTGTCTTTTTGCTTCTTGCAACTGACTTTGCTTACATGTTATATTGTTGTCTATGTAAATTATGAAATATCACTTTCTTTATCTTGCAAACAGGGTGATCAAGGTCTTCAGGGCCCTCCTGGGCCACCTGGGCAGATCAGTGAACAGAAAAGGCCAATCGATGTAGAGTTTCAGAAAGGAGATCAGGTGAGAATGTAGAGGGGAAATCAATGAGCATATTGCTGTAAAACTAGCATTCCATTAAAATGCATTATAAGCTGGAATATGGTTACATGTGAAGGTATTTTTAAAATAACAATGATTTGATAATCAAATTTTCAAAGAGCTTTATTGATATATAATTTATATACTGCACAATTGACCCATTAAAATGTACAATTACATTTTAGTATATTTAAAGATTAGTAAATCCATCACTACAATTTAATGTCAGTACATTCTCATCCCCCTCCAAAATCCCATACCTATTAGTTGTCACACTCCATTTCTCCCCAATTACTCCAGCCATAGGCAACCACTAATCTACTTTTTGGCTCTGTAGATTTGCCTATTATGGACATTTCACATAAATGGAATCATACAATATGTGGTATTCTGTGCCTGGATTTTTTTACTTAGTATAATGTTTTCGAGTTCATCTATGTTATACCATGTATCAATACTGCATTCATTTTTATGGCTGAATGCTATTCCTTTGTGTGCATATTCTTTATTTTGTTTATCAGTTTATTAGTTGATGGACACTTGCATCATTTCCATGTTTGGCTATTATGAATAATACATTCACATACAAAATTAGGTCAGGTAAAGTCGATTATCATTGTTTTAGATGACTATGTTCTCTACATTTCACTGATATACATGGAGAAAGATGGTGTTACTCTATAAACTCTTGTTGTGTTTAGAAATAGTTATCTGATACCTGATTCTACTAGAGTAGATGAGGGGATAAGAAATATCTTTCATAATATAGTGGCTCACCCATTAGAAGAGTGCATGCATTGTTGTTTCACTTAAATGCTAATAAAAAAGTTAAGAATGAAGGACAATTTATATTAAAACTACCATTAATGTGGATTGAGCCATTTAATTCTCTGCCAAAATGTATGTGTCTTATACAGCCCCCAAATCTCCTAGTTCTAAAAACTTTTGCTTTTCATAAAATATTTTCTTATAAGAATAAAAATCATTAATACATTTATTTGAAATGTTAGCTTGTTATTTACATCAAAACTTGGCTTATACACACACTAGAAATTAACTCAAGTGAGCAAAGATGGTTCTAGGCTCTTTTGCCTAGCAGATTTCAACTTTGAATAAGAAACATTTGGTTATCTTTGGTTATATTACATGAATCTGTAGTTCAGCTTATTAAAAACATTCCTAGCTAGCTGTAGTACTAAAAGTATTGATACTTATATCCTCTCCCCCACTGCTGCACAGGGACTGCCTGGTGACCGGGGGCCTCCTGGACCTCCAGGAATGCGTGGTCCTCCAGTAAGTACCTAAAATTCTTTAACATCATTTAATGTAAATTGATGTTGGTACATAGTACTCCATGAACTAATGTAAAACTACTTTTGTGTATTCAGGGTCTTCCAGGTGGTGTGAAAGGTGAGAAGGGGGAGCAAGGAGAGCCTGGCAAAAGAGTAAGTGTTATGACTACTGATACCCTTTCCAAAATTTTTCTGTGTGTGTGCATGTGTGTGTGTGTATATGTGATTTTATTCTTTCCACTTTAATCCTACTTTCATTGCCTCAAAATGTCACAATTGAATAAATAAAATGTTTTTATTTGTTATAATATTGAAGTCTAAAAAGTCTACTTAATATAGGCGAAGGCAGGAATAAAGGTTATTATACTCTTTAACTTCATCCTTCCTAAATAACAATTTTATATTCTTCCTATAGGGTAAACCAGGTAAAGATGGAGACAATGGCCAACCAGGAATCCCAGTAAGTAGTTAAAGTCCATTCACCACCACTACCAAAAAAAAAAAAAAAAAAAAAAGAGGTAAGTTAGGGAAAGAAGCAGGATAGCAAAGAGCCTTGGATTTGGAAATAGTTTAAATGAATAGAAATTACCTTTTTTTTCTCTTTCGTATATGAATTTGAAATTTCTCTTTTTTAAGTAAGATTTTTAAGTCAGATTTATTGTTATATAATTTGTGTACAGTAAAATGTACCATTATTAGTGTACAGTTCTGTGTGTTTTGACAAATGCATACAGTTGTATAACCAACTTCATAATCAGAAACAGTTCCATCACCCTCGAAAGTTCCTTCGTACACTTTTTTGTAGTCATCCTCTCCCCCTCAACCCCAAACGCCTGGCAACAATTTATCTTTTCTCTGTCCTATAATATTGCCTATTCCAGTGTGTCATATAAATGGAATCATATTGTATATAGCCTTTTGAATCAGGATTCTGTTACATAGCATAATACTGCATATCAATAATTCATTCATCTTTATTGGTGAGTAGTATTTGATTTTATGGGTGTACCAAGGTTTGTTTATCCATTTATCCATTGAAGAATATTTTGGTTGTTTCTGGTTTTGGCCATTATGAATAAAATTGGTAAAAACAGTCACATATAATTTTTTGTGAGAACAGAAATTTTTTCAGTAAAAGTTTTGACAGATCATTCTAATTATTACCCCCCAAAAAGGAAAAATAAAAACATATGAGTCCAGGTATATTATTTCAAGAAGCCTCAGTTTTAAGAGTATCCACAGTAGATATTAGAAGAGGTTTTCAAAGACGGATAGAAACTTTGACATTTGGAGAGCGTTTCAAAGGGATGGGATTGTTTTTTAACAAGACTGGAAGTTGGAAGTAATAAAAATCATATAAGTCGGTTTACAGGTAATTGTGCCAATTAGGCATTTCTCAACTTATAAACTAGATTCACAAGTGGCTTAAACATATAAAATAGTATAAGGGGAAATAAATCCAGTGCCTCAGTTCCTGGCTTTTTTGGAACAATTGGTCTTTGTTTCATGATTTAGGCAGCCATGATGTTCAAAAATTTGCCTCAGATTGTTTTCTACAGATATCCCCAGGTGAAAGGCTGTTCCCTGGACTGGGAAAATTCAAGTCAGGTTAAACAAAGATAGTCTTGCTAGTGGGGAATCTTTTGGGATGACCAAGTGAAACAATGACACTCTCTGGGAATGCGGCTTTGAAGAAGCTCCAAGCCAGTTCTTTCCCTTCCAGTTCCTGCCAGGTTACTGTTTTTAACCTTGATTGTGTGCTGTTGATTTTCAAGGCTACTGCAGAGCTAAAGAGAGGTGATGGGACTAGAGCAAATTAAAATACCACAAAGCTAGGGCTGGCCGAGTGGCTCAGTTGGTTAAGAGCTTGATTAAGACTGCAAGTTGGGCTCTGAGCAACAGCAGTTTGCATGCCCAGCCTGAGCTGAACTGCTGCTAAGCTACCAACCGGTAGCAAGATGGCTCAGCTAAATTTAAAGAAAAAATACCACAACGCTTTGTGTTCTTATGAAGATTCAGCCACTTTTTTTCAATAAATGCTTCCTGGATTACTGCAAGCCTTTTTTTAATTCCTAGAGTTCTAAAAAGGTTGACTGGCCATTTTTACCAGTGATATTGTTGCTTTTATGGAGGAGAGAATTTGGGGAGGTCCTTACTCCACCATTTTTTTTGCTAATTTCACTCTGTCCTCTATCTTTTAAAGGGTTTGCCTGGTGATCCTGGTTACCCTGGTGAACCAGGAAGGGTTGGAGAAAAGGTAAGAATTTTAATACTTTGAAATGGCTGATTTTATTCTAGTTAACATAATCTGTTTTTCTCCCAAGGTTGTGTTATAAATGAAAAAAGTTCTAAATATCTAGCTTTTTTATTCAAAACATACCTTCTTTATCCATCTTTTGGTGTTGCCCCTTTTTTCTTTTATACCATTTCTGTTGTCAGAGAGTGGACCATTCTTGGCTCAAAGTCCAGGTCCTTGGCAACTCGAGCAAAGCACTGAATGAGATACCAGAGTAAAAAGTAATTTATTAGAAGAGATAGTACATTTCAAAGAAGTAGACATGGCCGAGCAGTAGAGAATGGCTCAATGGCCCATTATTAGAAATTACATTCCAAAGAGTTTGGAGAAGGCCACGCACAAAGGCAAGGCTCAAAAGGCTCAAAGGGAGGACCGGGGTCAAAACAAGGGAAGAAGGTCAAAAGGAGCAGGGCAGACTTCCCAGGACTTGAAGTTTTTTCCCTTTTTCTCTAGAATGGGCTGTTCCCCTATGGGCATGGGACCACTTGATTGGCACCTGTGATTGACAAGCGGTATTGCACACATGCGAGTAACTGGTCTGATCTAGTTCGGTATTTTGTGCCCATTTGTTTTCCAGCCGGGGTAGGTAATTACAATACAAAGGGAGAATTTTGGGTGGAGAGGGGAGGTTTCCTGGGTGGTGGCATTCACAGGCTTTCAAGTAGTTATCTGAAGCAAGGGTAGGCGATTTCTAGGAACAATCTACTGTTTAGGATTTAGAAACTGACTTACAAAACAATCAAAAAGCAGGAGGATAGGAGACTTTTATGATTCAGCAATCTTTAGTCTAGGATTCACAAACTGATTAGAAGAGTAATCAAAGCTAGGAGCTAAGGAACTAAGAAACTAGGGAGGAGATTTAACATTTCTATACTTAACATTTCTACAGGAAAGAAAACTTAAAAGTCTTTCAATGGGGAGCGAGGGGAGGGGGCTACTCGGTTGGCCCACAACACTTCCTCTGAATTTTCATTCATTGTCTTAAATCACAGTCCATGTGGTGGAAGTACATGAAGAATTGTTTAACTTCAGCATTTCCATTGTGAAAAGTTGGGGCCTTTACTTTGAACATGTATGGACAAAACTTCTGTTCTTTTTTGTTGTTGTTTTGTTTTTTTGTTTTTTTGAGGGTAGTGTCACTGGCGCTCATATGTGGGACCCGAACCAGGGCCGCTGGCTTAACCACCGCGCCACTCGGCCGGCCCCCAAAACTTATGTTCTTTAAAAGGAAGAGTTAGCACTATTTTAGTAAGGTCCTCCTACTAAAAAGACTTATAGCTGTGAATTTAGAATGTGTTTACTAAACATTTCCATTTTCTATACAATTATTGCCCAGAAGTCTGTGGCTAATTCTTTGTTTTGTTTTGTTTTGTTTTGTTTTGTTTTTTCATTTGGCTATGCAGTCTGACTGAAGTCATCTATTTAGTTGCCTGTTTTAAAAGTGCCTTTTACTGAACAATATTGTATGTCAACTAACATTTGATATATATGTGGTCACGGGATGTGGAGCACAGCGCGGGGAGTGGAGTCGATGGAATTGTGATAGATATCTATGATATTGGGGGCAGTTGATTGGATTAGGAAGGTGGTCATTTTTTGAGGGGTGAAAAGTATAACTATTGCATTGTTTTGTACACCTAAAACTAATATTAAAAAATAATAATACAAAAATAAAAGTGCCTTTGAAAGAATGTATGAGGCACACAATTTCCCTATTTATAGCAGATCACAAAATATCCAGTTCTCCAATCTCTCTGGCCTCTGACTGCTTTGTATGAAAACAAAACTGAAAAGCTTTGTTTTGCAGGCAGGGAGGGAAAGGTGTTACAAACTTGAATGTACCCAGAAGGCACTTATTTTAATGGTGGTTTATCTCTAAACTAGATCTAAGTTATCTTTTGGCCTAAGAGGCACAGCTTGAATAAAGGAAGATATCAGTAATGGAAATGATGCTAAATTTATGCCCTTGACAAGTTTTATGAAAAGGAACATGGCTAAATGTAAAAAAAAAGTAATAATTTTTAACTGATTTTATGTTTTTATTCAGCATCTTCTTTATAAAATATTTATAGTTTCCTAGAAAATAGGAATCTTAAAATCAATGGATGTTACAGCTAGAAATACCTTAGAATCCTGGTCTATGTATAAGGCAAAGATGTTAATTTATTTGGTAAATATCATATAGCTAGTAAATCTGAGACAACATCACAGGTCTTCTTAGGCTTAGCTCGGTACTGTTTCGTTTACCTCATGTTGTATTTTTCTTGGATATATTTTATTATGGATTTTTGAGTCTTTATGAAACTTAATTATCTGCTATGTTTTTAAGGAAATGGATGTTTTCATGTAGTTTTTACTAACCTATTTTAAAATTGTATTGAACAGGGCCAAAAAGGTGACATTGGCCAAACTGGCCCTCCTGGACTTGTAAGTTACTTTTACTTTTCATTTATCAAATTTATTAATGCATTTTCATTTTTGTGCCTTAATTATATACTCTGTCAATTTTCCTAATAGAACACAAAATTCCAAGTCATTATCAACTTCTGGCTTAAAAGTCTTTACATCTAAAAACTTCAGTGATGTTGACCTCAAAGTCTTGTTTTGTTCTGTCTGTGTATTAGTTCTCCATAGCAAAGATCCAAAATTATGACATCAGGTTATTTTGCATCATGATTGGCAAATCATTTCTCAAGTAACCAGCAGGTGGCGCAAGTGTTGCTTACAAAGTCTCTATAAAAGAAACTGCTGGGGAACTAGGAATTGGTTGGTTCTCTGAGGAAAGAGATGGATTTGGTCTTAATAGGTTTTCTTAATTTGTAACTGTCTGAGTCATACCTTTTTTTGACCCTGAGTGTGTTTGTAGGGCCTCCTAATAACAAATGCATGAAACTGCTCTTTGAAAGAATAATTGGGAGGTTACATATTTTCTGTCATGTTTGCATTCACCATGAAATTTAAGTCAAATATGTTTCTAATCTTATCAAGAATTGGGCCGGCCGAGTGGCACGGTGGTTGGAAGCTGGCTTGGGATGCCAGCGGCCCCGGTTCGGATCCCACATATGAGGGCCAGTGACACTGCCCTCTAAAAAAAAAAACAAAACAATAAAATATTGCTGCAATTTGACAGGTTGGTGTTCCTTTCACTAAAATTTGGTAAGACTCTTGATTTTAGACTGTATTAAAGCTGCAAGGTACAAATGCTATGACCTATATATCCAAACATTAATTCCTTTTGACCATAGTGAGTCTCAGATATTGATACTTAGTACATTACTAAATGTCATGAGGATATCCTTGAAAAAGATCTTAGATACTTTTATCCACTTTCATTTTGAAATCATAATTTTAGTTCTCTAAGAAATAATTTCTTTATAAAATGAGATAAGATTTTGATGAATATCAGAAGAAATGGAAATTTTTGAGAGTAATTTCTTATCCAGCAACTCACTTTCCCTTTTTAGCTACTATCCCGATTCTATGTCCCAAAACTTTCAGTCTCTCTTTTTTTTTTGAATATTTCATATACACAATGGATGAAAATAATCATACTTTGCCAATAGGTGTTGATTTGTACCTTAGACTAACAGTTTCTTGAATCTAAAATTTATTTACCTTTATAGCTCTATGAGGTTACTTGCTTTATATTTAGATTATTTAATATGAAATCCTTTAGGCTCTGAGATTCTAAGACGTCAGAGAGAAAAGGAATGATTAGTTGATTTGAATCAATAAAACTTTCCCAGAAGATATCAGTTTTCTCTCTCTCTCTCTCTCTCTCTCTCTCTCTCTCTCTCTCTCTCAGAAATATATGTGGGTCGATAAAGGGAAAGGTTGGAGGAAGGCATTATTAACATTTGAAATGGTATATTCGAAACATAGGCAAGAATGTGCAAGATGCATGAAGTGGTTATAATCAGATAGACCACACTCTTCTAAAAATTCATTGCTAGAAATAACAGGAGATGAAAAGGTCGAGAGAGGTATTAGAAGTGAGAAGTTACTTGACAGAGTCCAGAGATAAAAGTAGTATCACACATACTAAAAAGTAGTGAACAATTTTGAGTCCTTAAATACAGAAAAAATAGTTTTTGAGGAAGCATATGCTAGCGGTAAATTTGGATTCAAGGGGACAAAGTCAGAGGTGCTTCTGTTAGTCCAAGTGTGAGGTGAGGATAGTAGCAGTAGTAACAGGAAAGGAGGGCAAATAGGAGAAACATTTTCAGCAAAGGATGATCAGGCTTAGGTGATTGGAATGAATTGAATATGAATTATGAGATAAGAGACATCTAAAATAATTATAGC
This sequence comes from Aselliscus stoliczkanus, assembly GCA_033961575.1. Classification (NCBI taxonomy): domain Eukaryota; kingdom Metazoa; phylum Chordata; class Mammalia; order Chiroptera; family Hipposideridae; genus Aselliscus; species Aselliscus stoliczkanus. The sequence goes on along the minus strand of CM066737.1, from coordinate 51,908,840 downwards.
TCTATAATCCTGGAGCTCAGGAAAGCAGTAATATTATTACTGGTATTGGACATTTTCTAATCACTTAAAGGATAGGCATAATCTAGAATGTGACTCATAATCTATGCAGTCGTCTTAATGATTTTGCCTCTGAACGCTTTGTGAAAATGATGACATTGTAATCATACGTAACTGCTAGGTTATTTTCAGGAGAACAAGCTTCTTCTTCTTTGAGTTCCTTCATTATTTTCTTTTACAATAAAGGTAATTCCTAGGCCTGGGACTGGTGTAACAGTAGGAGAAAAAGGAAACATTGGGTTACCTGGCTTGCCTGGAGAAAAAGGAGAGCGAGGATTTCCTGGAATACAGGGTCCACCTGGCCTTCCTGGACCTCCAGGTAAAAGGAACTGTGCTAATGTCCTTGTGTTTATAGCATTTTTACTAATCTGCATATACAATATTATTGTATTAGTTTCAGAGTGAAACTAATTCCTATAGCCTTTCTCAACGAATTCCTCAACCATGCTTTAAAAAACCAAATCAGTTGAATACTGTCCTTTTATTTTAAAAATCCCATTTCTACTTTTTATTATTAATAACAGCAAACATTTCTTTGATTCAAAAATTTATCATTATACTTTTCATACTGTTATTGAATGGAATACTGTTCTAATAATGCTTAGTTTTATAAGATTTCCTGTATAAAAATAATAAACAGCACTATCCACTTAGAATTCTAGGAACATCTACCTAGAAATCTCCATGGTGATTTTGCTGTGCAATAAAATCTTGGGGCCCAATACTGAGTTTTATATTATGCCCTTGTTGAAGATACACAGTACACTATAGCACTTCTAATTTGGCCACTAATTTGGCACTGCCCTGGTCTAGCATGTTTATCTAGATGTTCTCTGAAATGAGATGATAGTATGGATTTATGTAAAATTTGAAAAAGCATATGATAACAGTACCTGGCATATACATGTTTAATAAGTTATGGTTCCTTTTCCTTTGAAAATATTTGGCTAATGAAAAATTAACATGAAGAGATGAGTGACACTCAGTGATTTTCTCAAAAAGAAAGAAAGAGAATAAATGGTGTTCCCTTTTTGGTCTAAGTATGCACTTCAGGTTTTTAATTTAAATATAGTGGACTAAACACATACTGTGTCTGGAAAATTGAGGTAAGGAATTCTCTCAGGATGCAGCAAAAAATTTAAAGAGTTAGATAGTATGAAATAAAAGTTAAGAGTCATAAAGGATAAATCTAGAAGTTCCCAAATCCACCATAAGGAGTTCAAAGAGAGGAGAATGGTGCAAGAGGCAATATTTGAAAAATTAATGACTGAGAACTTCTATATATTAAGAAAAGACATGAGTCCCTGTGAAAAGGCATATGGATTATTAAGCAAGAGTAAAATAATAATAATAGGGTAATACAAAGCTATACACATTGCAGGGATATTTTAGAATTTATAAAAAGAAACGTAAAAACTGTCTGAGAGAAAAGGCTGGTCACCTACAAAGCAATGAGAGTTAGAGAAAGATAATGCAGCACATTTTCAAAGTGATAAGGAAAAATAACTATGAGTTGGGGATTCCATATTACATTAAACTATCATCCCAGTGTAAAGATAGGGTACTTAGAAAGTTCATCACCTCCAGAACTTCTGTGAAATAGTTACTGGAGGTTTTAAACCAGGAAGAAGGAAATGAATTCAGGATGAAATTTGGGGTGGGGGTGGATGTGATGCAGGAACCAATGTTTAGGAAAGATATTAGTAAAGTGTATTAAGTCTAAATAAGTGTTGATCATAAAAAAAAACACGTATTTTAAATAACAAGATGGAAGTATAATTGTACACATTATTAGCATTGGATGTGGAGGTGCAGAGAATGGGGGAAGTCAATGATAAAGAGGGAGAGAATATAAATATTATTAACTCTAAGTTTTTAGAAAATACAGGTTTACATGCATAGGTTAAAACTTTAGTAGTAACCACTAGAGAAGAATAGAAATAAAATGCATGACTTACACACCAGTTAAAGGGGGAAGATGACCAAAAATTTTGATCTATGTAATACAAGGTTGGGCCAAAATAGACACTAATAAACCTGGATAAGTAGAAAATAAAATATGTGATGACAAGAAGTTAAAAATAAACAGTAGCTCCAATACATGTGAAAAGACTAAACACTGATTAAAAGAGAAAAATAAAATGAAATTGGAATAAATATATTTATATACTGTACACAATAGACATATCTGAAATAAAAGGGCATAGAAAATTTGAAACTAAAGCAATGGAACGATGTTAAGCAACTGCTATCAAAAAGAAAACTGGTTTAGAAATTAGTATGAAGTTTAGTGTGAAATAGAATTCAGGGCAAAGAATGCATTAAAGAGACAGAGGCATTTCATATGGATAGACAAATTATACCACAATAATATAAAAACCTTGAAACTTTATTCATCTGACAATATGACTTTGAATATATAAAGTGAAAGCTGATAAACTACAAGAGATAAATTGGCAGATTCCTAACATATCAAGTAGGTGAAAAATAAATAAAGATATAAATGATTTGAACAATATAATAAAACTGTAGAATGGGGGAGAGCAAAAATATGTGTACAGCAGAGAATGTACATTCTTTTCAAACATGAAACATTTATATAAATTGACTCTATTACACCAGAAATTTTTTTTTATTTACATGCAGGTCATAATCTGTGACCACACTGAAATAAAGTTAGAAATTAACAACAAAAAGCACCAAATATCTTTATATTTGTATATTAAAATGCACATTTGTAAATAACTCTAGAGATAAAGAGGAAATAGAAATAAAAATGGCAACCTACTGAATGCTAAACAGCTTCATATCAAACTTCATTAAATATAGCCAAAGAGGTACCCTTAATTTATCACAAAATTAGAGATACTAAAAATAAATGAGCTAACACATGAAACTAATAAAAAAGTAAATAAATAAATAAATAAATAAATAAATAATAAAAATAAATAAAAATAAATGAGCTAAGTTGGAAAAAAAAGAAACAATTCAAGTGCAAACAAAATAAATGGAAAAACTTGATAAAGGTAAAAATAAAAATAAAATATGATCAAGATAAAGGCAAGAGAAAGCACAATAAATTAATGAAGGAAAAAGTTTATTGTCATAAATATATTATAATTAAAATTTTTAAATTACAAGAGAACTATAAAACTATATCAATATATTTGAAATTCTAGATGAAATATAGAATCCTAATAAAGCAGAAAAATATAAATTACTAAAACTGTCCTGAGAAAGGAAACCTAAGTAGGTAAATTATTATGGAAAATTTTGAAATGTCAAAGATCTCTATGAAAAGATTGTTTTTATGGGTGGTTTTATAGAATTTTATGGGTGAATTCTACCAAGTTGTTAAGCATACAATTCTCACATTTTACATACTATTTCACAACATTTAAAAAAATCAGGAAATTCAACTTAATAACATTGACACCAAACCACCAAGGAGATAACACTAGAAATAACTATAATTTTATCTCATTTAAAACATAGAAGCAACAATCCTAAATAAAATATTATCAAATAAATCCAGAAGTATTTTAAATAATATAATATTATGACCATGTAGGTTTTACCTTAACATTGTATGGATGGTTCAACATTACTGTAATTAACTACCTTGACAGTTTAAAAGAGAAAGGCCAATAGGTGGAGAGACAACAGTCAATAAAATTCAATATCCTTTTTTTTTTTGAGGGCAGTGTCACTGGCCCTCATATGTGGGATCTGGACCACGGCCACTGGCTTCCCAAGCCAGCTCTTAACCACTGTGCCACTTGGCCAGCCCAATATCCATTCATTTTTAATAGGAAAAAAAATGTTTAAGGTTTAAAGGCGGGCCAGCTGAGTGGCACGGTGGTTAAGCGCTGGCTTGGGAAGCCAGCGGCTCTGGTTCGGTCCCACATGTGAGGGCCAGTGATACTGCCCTCAAAAAAATAAATAAATAAAAATTAAAAAAATAAAAATATAATTAAAAAAATAAAGTTTAAAAGGCAACTACCTTACCTTGATGAAACTATTTTATACCTGAAGTACTGGAATGTAAAGGAAATGTCATACTTTGTGGTGAAACACCAGGAGCATTCTCATTCAAGTCAAAAACAAGATAAAGATATTCAGTGTCACCAATATTGTTTGTCCTTATACTAGTGATCACAGTCTGTGTGCTAAGTCTGGAAGGGAAAATAAAGGTGTAAGCATGGAACAAAAAAATGCCACAATTGTGTTATCCACAAACCATACAATTCAAATGACTAATTACTAGAAATTAGAATGTTTACAAGGCTGCCAGATTGGAGTTGCATATTAAATAATTTGCCTTCTACACCAGCAATAAAGAATTAAACATATAAGAGAAAAAAATCCAGTTAACAGCAGTTATAGCAATAAGATTCACAATAGTGATCACAGGAATAAACTCAACACAACATATATAAGACCTCTTTGCAGAATTTGGTAAAATGTTATTACATATAAAATGAATAAATAAATGGAGAGATATTTAATTATTACTTGATATGAAAACTCAATATTATAAACAAGCAATTCTACCAAAATTTAGTCTTTAAATTCAACAATCTGATAAAAAAATTCCAGTGATTTTTTTTATTTTAATGAAACTAACAAGCTGATTCTAAAATTCATTGACAACAGTAAATTTGTAAGTGTAGTGAAGATGGTTTTTAACAGAATTTTTTTTTTTTGAGGGCAGTGTCACTGGCCCTCCTATGTGGGACCCGAACCGGGGCTGCTGGCTTCCCAAGCCAGCGCTTAACCACCGCGCCACTCGGCCGGCCCGAAGATGGTTTTTTTAAAAGACCAAAGATGGGTGTATTTTCCTTAATAGTTTTGAAAAGATTATAAAGCTGTAGCAATGAAAGGGTGTGTTAATGGTGCAGGAATAGATAGTGGGAAAGAAGACTGTCCAGAAACAGAGACATGGAAACTTTGAAATACCTGTTTTTCTCTTGCTAAAGGCTTTCTAGTATTCCTGAGATTAAAAGATCATAGTGTTAAAAAAGGGTGGGTAGAGAGTTATTAGTATATTTCCAAAAGTAATACAGCTACCTTCAATTATTCTTTCTTACGCTCAGACTGGTACTTACAGTATTTGAAAATTTTTATCCTTTTTTCCAGATCTTGATTCTCATAGAAAACAGTAAGAAAGTAATTGGTATTATACATGAAAGGGAGATCTTACCATTACTTAATGTCTCATTGAGAACCAAAGTAATATCTCTAAAATAAGATCATTTTTGTTTAATGGGTATTTTTTTTTATCTTAGGGACTGCAGTTATGGGTCCTCCTGGCTCCCCTGGCTTTCCTGGAGAAAGGGGCCAGAAAGGTGATGAAGGGCCACCTGGAATTTCCATTCCTGGATCTCCTGGACTTGATGGACAGCCAGGGTCTCCTGGCCTTCCGGGGCCTCCTGGCCCTCCAGGCCCTTACATCCCTCCTAGTAAGCTATACTTTTCTCCTGTTAAGTTCAATTGTTATTTTTATTTTGTTTTCATTTATAAGTGAATCTAACTGAAGGCTGGCATCATTCTTTGTGTTTCTGATATGAAAGAGTTTCGACTACGGCTTCTATTTTTGATATTTGTTGATCCTTTGATATTTAATTTTGCTCTTCCAATTCTCACCAGTATTATATCTTCCTTTTTCTTTTAGGTAGTTGTATTACTGCAAAGAAGTAACTGAAATAAGTTTTTTTTATTTAGTCTATCAGGCTTCCTTTTTGTTTAGTCTTCTGGCTATTTCACAACAATTAACTTGTTATCCTTTTTTTTTAAATGTTATCTCAGGTGGTGACATATGTGAAGCAGGCCCTCCAGGCCCTCCAGGATCTCCAGGTGATAGAGGACTCCAAGGAGAACAAGGAGTGAAAGGTTTGATCCACATATTTATTCCTTCATTATTTCAAATCTTCAGCAAAATTCCCTATATCCTCTGCCCTACCTCAGCCACTCACTCCCATGGTAATACCCCAAGACCATTTCATTATCAATAGTGGACACTTCCATAATCTTGATTTCTTGAGTCCCATTTTCTGACCACTGTCTCCCATCTTTTAAGCTAACTATCTCTAATAACCTAACTCTAACATTTCTTCAACCTCAATGAGATCTACCAACTTTGAATATCCCTCAACCATTTGGTGTTTTTTTCTTCTCTGTTAACCTAGCTTAAATTCAATGATCAATCATTGTAATCAATCCCACACATAAATCCTTAACTATCCACTCCCTCATTGTACTCACTTGGAACAAAAATATAGCCCTGGTTATTCCAAATTACCATCTCTTCTGAATCTGTACCTTCTCTTCTCTCTTCATTCTTCTTACACCTCCTCTTCCATTCTCATTTTATTTAATTTTAAGATTTTTATTACAATATAGTCATCATACAATATATTATTTTCAGGTGTACACCATAATTATTCAACATTTATACACCTAAAGAAGTGATCACCATGATAAGTCCAGCAACCATCTAACACCATACCATGCTATCACAATATTATTGACTATATTCCCCATGCTGTATACTACATTCCCATGACTTATTTGTTTTATACCTGGAAATTTGGGTGTCTTATTCCCCTTCACCTTTCCCCCCTTTTTAAAGTTTTCAATTACACTTGACATTCAATATTATTTTATATTAATTTCAGGTGTACAGCATAGTGGGTAGACATTTATATAATGTAAGAAGTGATACTCCTGACTAGTCTAGTACCCACCTGGCACTATACATAGTTATTACCATATTATTAACTATATTCCCTATGAATTACTTTACATCCCCATGACTATTTTGTAAATACCAATTCGTAATTCTTGCTGCCTTCACCTTTTACATCCTGCTCCGCAACCCCTCTCCTATCTATCACCCCAGTAAACCTAATACCCATCTGAAACCATATATGGTTATTACAGTATTATTGACTATATTTTTTATGCTATAGCATACATCTCCATGACTATTTTGTAACAACAAATTTGTACTTTTTTTTGGAGTTGAAACACCTTTTTGATTGATAGGAAAAAGAATTACAGTAAGAGTAACAACAACAAAATAGCTTCTATCACTAACCCCATGGTACAAGCAATGTGACTTGTTTTTCCAAGAATGTCTCTCTGGGTGGTGAGCACACAATGTGATATATAGATGATGTATTACTGAATTGTACACCTGAAACCTATGTAATTTTACTAACAATTGTTACCCCAATAAATTTTAATTTAAGAAAAGGAAAAGAGAAAAGGAGGCAAGTGTGGATATGTAATAGCAGATAAAGTGAAACAGAATGGTAGAAATTGAAGATGGTAGATATCCAGGGCCTTGTAAGTAGACCATGATAAGGTTTTTAGAGTTTTTCCTTAATATAATGGGAAATTATTTGGATTATTCTAAACAACTACTGATGCTACACCAATTTGTACTTCTTAATTCCTTCACTTTTTTTACCCACTCCCCAATGCCCCTCCCATCTGGCAACCATCAAAATGTTTTCTGTATGTATGAGTTGGTTTATGTTTTGTTTGTTTATTTTGTTCTTAGATTCCACATATAAGCAAAATCACATTGCATCAGTCTTTCTCTGCCTGACATACTTCACTCAGCACAATAGCCTTCAGGTCCATCCATGCCACTCCAGATGGCAAGAACCCATTTCCTTCCCTGGCCAAGCAATATTCCACTGTATATATTTACCACCTCCTCTTTAATCCATTCATCCATCCACAAACACCCAGACTGCCTCCATATCTTGGCCATTGTAAACAATGCTGCAATGAACATATGGATGCACAGATACCCTCAAAGTAGTGTTTTGGAATAAATACCCAAAGGTGGAATTACTGGATCCTTCTTTATTTCTTGTTATAGCCTTTGCTTTAAAGTCTGTTTTATCTGGTATCAGTATTGCTAACCCAGCTGTTTTGTTTTTTCTTTCCATATTCATGAAGTATCTTTATCTCTCTCTACTTCCTGTCCATGTGTGTCGTTCTATCTGAATTGAGTCTGTTGTCGGCAGCATGTGTAAGGGTTTTATTATCTTATCCATTGAGCTATGCTGTCTTTTGATTGTAATATTTAATCCATTTATATTTAATGTAACTGTTGATAGCTACATAGTCATTGTCATTTTTTGCCATTTTTTTATCATTCATATTTTTTTATTTTTTTAAATTAGTTTCAAGTGTACAACACAGTGCAATAGTTATACTTTTCACCCCTCAAAGTGACAACCCGCCTCCCCCAGTTCGTCACCCCACTAGTCCCCCCCATATCATATATATCTATTACACTTCCTCTGACTCCCTTCCACAGTAGAATCCACATCCCATGATTATCTATATATTCAATTACAGTTGGTATACAATATTATACAACATCAGCTTCAGGTGTACAGTGTAGTGATTAAGCCTCTACCCCATCCGTGAAATGGTCTCCCTAACAAGACATGTGACCATCTGTCACCCCACAAAATATTTACAACATTATTAATTATATTCCCCGAACTGTCTTTCATATCCCTGTGGCAATATTGTAGTTGCCTTTTTTTTTTTTTTTTTTTAAGATTTTTTATTGGGGAATTGGAGGGGAACAGCGTTGGGGAATCGGGGAAGGGGAACAGACAAGTTGCCGTCTTCTTGTTTCAGTTTAGTTGCAGAGGATGTTGCTTCACTGTTGGTATCGTCATTGCCCTCTTCCCGGATGAGGCAGATCGGTCTCTGGCCTCTGGATGTCGCTCATCGCGGCTATTGGCAGCTCACGCTTGGCTGTCAGCCGCTCACGCTGGCTGCGGGCCACTCACTGTAGCCTATGGCAGCCCACTGCAGCAGGGGCTGCAGCCCACACCATCACAGGGGCTCGCACAGCCCAGCTCCAGGTGGAGCTGTTGTTAGCTGTAGAGAGCAGTGTCACTGGCCCTCATGTGGGATCCGAACCGGGGCCGCTGGCATCCCAAAACCAGCGCTTAACCAATGCGCCACTCGGCCGGCCCTGTAGTTGCCTTTTTATGCTGTCTAATCCCTTCCCCTTCTCCCTCATCCCCATCCCCCTCCCAACTAGCAACCCTGTATTTCCTGTCTATCTATGAGACCGTTTCTGTTTACTTTGCTCATTCATTCAGTTTTTCAGATTCCACATATAAGTGAGATCATATGGTATTTGTGTTTCTCCGACTGACTTATGTCACTTAACATAATAATCTCTAGGTCCATCCATATCATTGCAAATGTTACGATTTCATTCTTCTTTATAGCGGAATAATACTCCATTGTATAAATGTACCACAGTTTCTTAATCCAGTCATCGACTGATGGGCATTTTGGTTGTTTCCAAGTCTTGGCTATTGTAAATAGCGCTGCAATGAACATAGGGGTGCATATATTTTTTTGAATTAGTGTCTTGGGTTTTCGGGATAAATACCTAGGAGTAGAATTGCTGGGTCAAAAGGTAGTTCCATTTCCAGTTTTTTGAGACACCTCCATACTGACTTCCATAGTGGCTGCACCAATCTGCAATCCCACCAACAGTGCAGCAGGGTCCCCTTTTCCCTACAGCCCCGCCAGCACTTGTTGTTTGTTGATTTATTGATGATAGCCATTCTGACCGGAGTGAGGTGCTATCTCATTGTGGTTTTTATTTGCATTTCCCTAATGACCAGTGAGGTGGAACATTTTTCCATATACCTGTTGGCCTTCTGTATGTCCTCTTTAGAGAAAGGTCTCTTCATATCTTCTGCCCATTTTTTAACTGGGTTGTTTGTTTTTTTGGTGTTGAGTTGCATGAGTGTTTTATAAATTTTTGATATCAACCCGTTATCAGATATATCGTTGGCAAATATATTCTCGTAGGCTTCCTTTTTGTTTTATTGATGGTTTCCTTTGTTGAAAAAAAACTTTTAAGTCTGATATAATCCCATATTTTCATTTATTCTTTTACTTCTCTTGCCCGTAGGGATGTATCTGTAAAAATATTGCTCCGGGTAATGTCTGCAAATGTACTCCCTATATTTTCTCTTAGGAGTTTTATGGTTTCAGGTCTTACATTTAAGTCTTTAATCCATTTCGAATTTGTTCTTGTATATGGCGTAAGGAGGTGGTCCAGTTTCATTTTTTTTGCATGTGTCAGTCCAGTTTTCCCAGTACCATTTATTAAATAGATTATCTTTACTCCAATGTAAATTCTTGCTTCCATTGTCATAGATTAACTGTCCGTAAATGCCCAGATTTACTTCTGGGCTCTCTGTTCTGTTCCACTGATCTATGTGCCTGTTTTTATGCCAATACCATACTGTTTTGATTACTGTAGCCTTGTAGTATGTTTTGATGTCTGGTAGCGTGATCCCCCCAACTTTGTTCTTATTTCTCAGGATTGCCGAGGCTATTCAGGGTCTTTTATGGGTCCATACAAATTTTAGGATTATATTTTCTATTTCTGTGAAAAATGCCCTTGGTAGTTTGATAGGAATTGCATTGAATCTATATATTGCTTTAGGCAGTATGGACATTTTAACTATATTAATTCTTCCTATCCATGAGCATGGTAGGTGTTTCCATTTATTTGTATCTTCTTTGATTTCTTTCTTCAGTGTCTTATAATTTTCTGAGTACAGATCTTTTACTTCTTTGGTTAAATTTATTCCTAGGTATTTTATAGTTCTTGAAGCAATTGTAAATGTGACAGTTTTCTTCATTTCTCCTTCCGTTAGTTTATATTGGTATATGCAAATCCCACTGATTTCTGAACATTGATTTTATATCCTGCTACTTTACTGAATTCGTCTATCAGTCCCAATAGTTTTTTGAGGGAGTCTTTGGGGTTCTCTATATATAGTATCATGTCATCTGCATATAATGACAATTTTACTTCTTCCTTGCCAATTTGGATGCCTTTAATTTCTTTTTCTTGTCTGATTGCTCTGGCTTCAACTTCCAGAACTATGTTGAAGAAAAGAAGAGAAAGTGGACAGCCTTGTCTTGTTCCTGATCTTAAGGGGAATGGTTTTAGCTTTTCCCCATTGAGTATGATGTTAGCTGTAGGTTTATCATATATGGCCTTTATTATGTTGAGATATGATCCCTGTATTCCCACTTCGCTAAGGGTTTGTAACATAAATGGCTGTTGGATTTCATCAAATGCTTTTTCTGCATCTATTGAAATGACCATGTGATCTTTATCCTTCATTTTGTTGATGTGGTGTATCACATTAATTGATTTAAGGATGTTGAACCAGCCTTGCATACTAGGGATGAAACCCACTTGATCATGATGTATGATCTTCTTAATATATTGCTGAATTCTGTTTGCTAATATTTTATTGAGAATTTTTGCATCTATATTCATCAGGGAGATTGGCCTGTAGTTTTCCGTTTTTGTGCTATCTTTATCTTGTTTAGGAATCAGGGTGATAGTGGTTTCATAAAAAGAGTTTGGGAGCCTTCCCTCCTTCTGGATTTTTTGGAATAGTTTGAGAAGAATAGGTGATAGTTCTTTTTTGAATGTTTGATAAAATTCACTTGTGAAGCCGTCTGGTCCAGGGCTTTTGTTTTTTGGGAGCTTGTCAATTACTGATTCAATTTCCTTGGTTGTAATCAGGCTATTTAGATTTTCTGTTTCTTCTTGAATTAGCTTTGGAAGGTTGTAGGCTTCTAGAAAATTATCCATTTCTTCCAGATTGTCAAATGTGTTGGCATATAGTTGCTCATAGTAATTTCTTAAAATTTTTTGTATTGCTGTGATGGCTGTAGTCATTTTTCGTTCCTGATTTTACTAATTTGAGACCTCTCTCTTTTTTTTTTTGATGAGCCTGGTTAAAGGTTTGTCAGTTTTGTTTATCTTCTCAAAAAACCATCTCTTGGTTTCATTGATCTTTTGTATTGTTTTTCTGTTCTCTATATCATTTATTTCCACTCTGGTCTTTATTATCTCCTTTCTTGTACTCCCCTTGGGCTTCTTTTGCTGTTCTTTTTCCAGTTCCCTGAGGTGTGAGGATAACCTGTTAATTTGAGATTTTTCTTTCTTCTTTAGGTAGGCCTGCACTGCTGTAAACTTCCCTCTTAGGACTGCTTTCACATCATCCCAGAGATTTTGGGTCGTGGTGTTTTCATTTATGTTTGTCTCAAGGTATCTTTTGATATCCTCCTTGATCTCATTTGTGACCCACTTACTATTTAGTAGCATGCTTTTTAGCCTCCATTTATTTGACAGCTCCAGGGTTCTTCTTATAATTGATTTCTAGTTTCACAGCATTGTGGTCAGAGAAGACACTTGAAATGATTTCAATCTTCTTAAATTTATTGAGACTTGTTTTGTGGCCTAACATGTGGTCTATCTTAGAAAATGTTCTATGTGCACTTGAGAAGAATGTATATTCTGTAGCTTTGGGGTGAAATGCTCTGAAAATGTCTGTTAAATCCAGCTGGTCTAATGTATCATTTAAAGTCACTGTTTCCGCATTGATTTTCTGTCTGGAGGATCTGTCCATTGGTGACAGCGGGGTGTTGAAGTCCCCTACTATGATAGTGTTACTGTTGATCTCCGTCTTTATGTCTGACAGTATCTGTTTTATATATTTAGGAGCTCCTATGTTAGGTGGATAGATGTTTACTAGAGTTATGTCCTCTTGTGGAATCAATCCCTTTATTATTATGAAGTGTCCTTCTTTGTCCTTTATTATATTCTTCAATTTAAAGTCCATTTTATCTGATATAAGTATTGCTACTCCAGCTTTTTTCTCAGTTCCATTTGCATAAAATGCTTTACTGCATCCCTTTACTTTCAGCCTGTAAGTGTCTTTTGATCTGAGGTGATTCTCTTGGATACAGCATATGCCGGGGTCTTGCTTTCTTATCCATTCAGCCACCCTATGTCTTTTTATTGGAGCATTTAATCCATATACATTTAATGTGATTATTGATAGGTGCGTAGTTATTGCCATTTTCTTATTTGTGTCTCAGGGCAGAGCCTCTGTGGGAGGATGTGGAGGGCGATAGAGTTCTGAGCTTCTGAAATCCTATTGCTGCCCCTGCAGTCCATGCAGAGCCTATGTGTCTTTGTGGCTCTGGTTGCCCCTGCAGGGATTCACCCAGAAAGGTGGCGGTGGAGTGGGCTGTGAGATGTTGTTGGTGCATTTGTAACTCCAAGTAATCGCGACAACCTGCCCACAGCTGGCTGTCCCCTACAGCTCTTCCCCTAACTCTGGAATGTATTTCTGGGGCTGTGTAACCATTGTTCCATTTCTCAGGGCTGAAGTTCTGTTCTTTAATCTGATATTGCTACTGTTTCTTGTGGCGCATACTTCTAATATTGGGGGTGGAGGAGCGAGCTCTGGGAGGTAGGGTGCGGGGAGTCAGCCAGGCTTCATGTCTTTGTTTACTGTTTTCTGCCTGGCAATGAGGGCTTAAATCACAGTTCTCACCTTTCTATATTCAGTCTTTGCCCCAAGGTCTGTGCCCCAACTGCTGGGTTCAGCCATATTATATGCTGATCCCTCAGGCATGACTGGGCCACAAAAAGTGCACCTGCAGCCCGAATCCTTCCCTCTTCCGAGACTGCAGTGAGCTGCGGGCTATATCATGCAGCCCAATTCTCTGCTCTTTCCTGTTCCCTCCTTCCTTGTTTGCCTGATTTGCCCACCTTCGGAAGTTTTTTCGATGTGCAGATCTCTCAGACGTGCTTGTGTGTTGCAATAGGGTATCCTTTGTTGAATTGTAGCTGTTCATTTTTTTAAATTAGTTTATTGGGGTGACTGTAGGTAAAAGGTATCAAATATATAGTGATGGAAGGAGAGCTAACTCTGGGTGATGAACACACAATGTGATACATAGATGATGTATTACAGAATTGTACACCTGAAACCTAGCTGTTCATTTTGTTGTAATTTCCAGGGGAGATATCAAGGAGCACCCCTCACACTGCCATGTTTCTGATGACACTACCTTTCACATTTTGATCTTTGATTTATATTCACTTAATTTTTGTATATAGTTTGAAGCAGGGATCAGAGATCATTTTCTTTCATACAGATATGCATTGGTTCATAGTACAAAAGACCACCATTTTTCCCACTGAATTGCATTAACACTTTTGTTGTAAACCTTATGACTGTATATGTGTGAATCTGTTTATAACCTCTCTGCTTTGTTCCATTGTTCTGTATTTTTCTCCTTTCACCAATGCTAAACTCTCTAAATTATTGTAGTTCTGTAATAAGTCTTGGCTTGCCTTGTATTTACATATGGATTTTAGAATTATCTGACCAACTTTTAACTTTGGAATGCCCCAGAGTTCAGTCCTTGTTCCTCTTCTCTTGTATTCTATATTCATTCATTAGGTTTAATTGCTTCAAACACCATTTACTTGCCAGTGACTTCCAAATTTATGTCTCCTGTCCAGATGTAAGTGTTTTCCTCTAGATTAGTGTATCCAACTGTCTACTTAACATTTTGAACTTCATACCCTGTTCAACTTGAAATCCTATCTCTACTACCTCCTCCCTTATAATTTTTCCAGTAAAATCTTTCTCTTCTTACTTAATAGCAAGCCCCCATACTACTGGTTGTTCAATCTAAAATCTTTGGAGTCATCCTTGATTCTCCTTTTCTTTTATATTCCATATGTGATCCATGGAAAAATCTCAGTGGTTTTACTTTAAAATATGTTCAGAACCTAACTAGTTCTCATCATGTTCATTGCTGTCACTCTGGAATGAGCTCTCATCTCTCTTAGATCATTGCAGCAGTAGCCACTTTAGTGGTTCTTATTTCCATCCTTGTACTTAGATTCTATTCTTAACATAGCAGCCAGAGTCATCCTTTTAAAACTTAAGTTATGTTATGTTGCTTTTCTGTTTAAGTTCTTCTACTAAATAAAAAGCCACTGTATTTAAAGTTGCCACTGTGACGCTTTATGATATACCATTTGTTATAACCTGTTAACTGTCTGATCTAGTTCCCCTTTCTCACTCTATTCCAGAAATTTGGTCTCCTTGATATCACTTCTTCATGCCAAACATGGCAATTCTTTTTGCCTGGAATACTCTACATTATTGTTCACATGCCCTGTCCTTCAAGTTTTTTAAAATTATATATCATCTTCTCAATGACGTCTATCCTGATCACTCTATATAAAATTGCAACCTGCTACCCATCCTTAGTATATCCAATTGCATTTACCCAGCTGTATAATTTTATTTACAGACATAACTCCTTTTGATATTGATGTGTGTGTGTATGTGTGTTTGTGTGTGTGTGTGTGTGTGTGTGTGTGTGTGTATACTAGGGTTGCCAAAAAATGTGTACAAGTGGACACTTTGGTCAACATTGCTCAAGCAGTAGTTCGACGTAATCAGAAGTGTCTGGATGTTGATGGTAACCACTTTGAGCACCTCTTGTAATTGCAGAAGTCAAATGTGACTTGTATTCACCTTTTGTTATTGGTATATATTGAGTGTTACAAATTTTTTTTTTTGAAATGACATTTTATTATTATTTTTTTTTTATTTTTGAGGGCAGTGTCACTGGCCCTCATATGTGGGACCCGAACTGGGGCCGCTGGCTTCCCAAGCCAGCACTTCACCACCACGCCACTCAGCCGGCCCGAGTATTACAATTTTAATATAGTTTTCCTTCCTTAAAATGTGTATGCATATTGTTGGCACTATATATATATATATATATATATATACACAATTTAATAATTTGTTAACTTCATTGTTTATTATACCGTTCCACTGATAGAATGTGAGCGCTGCAAAGGCATGGATTTTTGTCTGATTTGTTTACCAGTGAATCACTAACACCTAGAACAGTGCTTGGCAAACAGTAGGCATTCAGTAATTAGTAATCAAATTAATTGATTCTAGACATAGGCTTCCCTAACTACACTCACTGTTAGTTAGGAATGTTGTCCCTTGAGGCTAACTTCTTTAGGATCTATCTAAAGAAAGTAGAAAATGAAAATTTATTTTTACTATGATTTTCTCTAGGTGACAAAGGTGACACTTGCTTCAACTGTATTGGAACTGGTATTTCAGGGCCTCCAGGTCAACCTGGTTTGCCAGGTCTTCCAGGGCCTCCAGGTAAAACATCCTGCCTTAGGGCAAACTTTTAAAGTATTTGTTGGCTAGACTTTAGTGAGTTTATAGTTATAGAATAATGCTAGTTTCTCATTTTATAGCTAGTCAATCATATCAATAAATAATTAAATTTGAAATGCCTCTATCTGCTGTGAAATAAATTATGTTCTTTCTAATACCTGAAGCTGCCAACATTTTCTATTAAAGCATTTTGACAATATTATTCCAGGAAAAATATCTTCCCTATGTATTATAAAGTGAGGAAAATAACTTAGAGTTAGACTTCTTCCTTCAAAAAAATTGAGGAAAAATTTCATAATGCCTGGCCCCTTAGTGTTGTTTCCAGTGGCAAAGCTTTTAATCATTGGGGATATATTACACGTTGTCATTAAGGAATGGGGCTTCTACTGGAGTTTGGTAACCAACTGCCAATATTTCCGTTTTATATATAACTTCTCCTTCCTGTTTCGAATTAAAACCATATTCGATATCCATCAGACTCATTAGTCTTTTATTCAGCTGCCTCTTGGTATATCACAATATTATATTCCCTTGAAATCACACTCTATGTCTGTTTTAGGGCTGACAATAGACACCAGATCTTTCAACTTTTCTGTCCAGTGTGTCTGCCAAGGAAACCAATTCATTTGGCACTTGGAAATAGATGTTTAGTAAGTCTTATAGCTGCCACTGGAAGTTAATAATCTATTCTTGTTCCTGCAGTCTAGTTCTCAAACTTGGGAGAGCTTGTATTAAAACCCAGATTGCTGTGTCCCATCTGCAGAGTTTCTGATTAAATAAATCTGAGGTGAGGGGCCAAGAATTAGCATTTCTAACTAGTACTCAGGTTATGCTGATGTGGCTGGTTCAGGGACCCTCTTTGGGAATGACTGATTTAGTAATATTTTCTCTAGTCTTTGAGTACCAAATGTTTCTTATAAACCAAATTTTAGGGAGTTACAAACCAAAGAAAAGACTGGTGTAAGGCTCTAGGAAAATCGTTTAAGTCAGAACAAAGAAAGATATACAGACTTGGTCCTTATCTCCTTCTCTTGGCAACGGGATAAATGAGCCCGTGCACCTCTGTGCGTATACTTGATAGCTGTGAGCTCTTGACAGGCTTTGGAATTGGAAATACCTAAAGACACAGTATTGTGTGTAACATGAAATGTTAGATTTACCTAGAAGAAAGGATGATTTCCTCATTTTGAGAGCATAAAATTGGAAAATAAAAATGTGAATTGTTAAATGGGATTTAATGGAGTTCTTTTAAAACTTGACTTCTTTTTTTATTTTATTTTTTTTTTTTGAGGGCAGTGTCACTGACCCTCGTATGTGGGACCCGAACCGGGGCCGCTGACTTCCCAAGCCAGCACTTAACCACCGTGCCACTCGGCCGGCCCAAAACTTGACTTCTTGACTTGATAATTTTTACATGGTTTGTCACTGGCTCAAGCTCAAAGTTCACAATATTTTATTTTATCTATCTATCTATCTATCTATCTATCTATCTATCTATCTATTGCGTGTGTGTGCACACACTCATTAGGATCTCCTGGTTTCCCTGGACAGAAGGGTGAAAAAGGACACACTGGTGCAACTGGTCCCAAAGGATTAACAGTAAGTTTTGAGTATATTATAGAACAAAGGAAGTAGAAGGAAGCCATTTTCTCTTTGATTTTCACTTGTGGACATATATAAAAGAAATTTAGCTTTTCTATTAAACTGTGATTTATTTGATTACTTGACTCTCCTTGACCCACATTGCTCACTTGATTCATAGCTTTGTATACTAAATATTACTGGGTGGGTTGATAGGATGAACTGGAGAGAGGAAAGTGTTAGAAAAAATTGATTTCTTTTCTTTTCTTTCTTTTTTCCCTTCAGGGCATACCAGGAGCTCCAGGTACTCCAGGCTTTCCTGGACCTAAAGGTGAACCTGGTGACATCCTCACTTTTCCAGGAATGAAGGGTGACAAAGGAGAGTTGGGTTTTCCTGGAGCCCCAGGACTCCCTGGTTTACCCGGCACCCCTGGTCAGGATGGATTGCCGGGGCTTCCCGGCCGCAAAGGAGAACCTGTGAGTTGGTTGGACATTCTTGGTTTTGTGATGTTAAATTGTTACTTTGGGATGTTTCCTAGGATTTGCTGAGATGAACACCAAATCAATGCTTAAAAGAATGTGATTAATATATAGACATGGGATATTGTTATTGACTATGTAGGTTTTTTTTACCACTCTTTTCTCACAGTTGTTTTATAAATTCCTTCTCTTTAACACATTACTATATTGAGTAATATTGGCTATGAATAGCTGGGCAGGAGGTTAAGATGCTTTTGGTTCCCCTTCTATTATCCCAAATATCCTTTTCTGGGTTTATTTAGACATACAGCAGAAGTCTAATTTGGTGTTTAAATATAGTAAACTTACAGATTAGTGTGAGTAGATGGCCATGTTAAATGTGCCACGGAGCCTAAAGATTGAACATACATGAACAGTGTCTTTTTGTGTACAACATACAACCCAGGATATTTAGGTGAGAAGTGATACATAAAATATAAGCTAGACTATAAACTTCTTAACTTATACTATAATATAAACTTAATGAAGGCAAAGTTTGTTTGTCTATTTTTATTCTTTGTATCACAAGCACCATATTTGTTGAAAGAATGAATGACCAAGGGGAGTGATCACATGTACCATCCCATAATAACACAGAGCTTTTAAGAAGAGCTCTTTATGGCTATATAATTTCTCTAGTTGTATTCAGAAATACCAACCTACAGAGAGCTATTATATCTATTGGGTTGTCAGAAAAGTCATGACATATTTTTTCTATGTTTTTCATTGCAAAAATGTGTTGTGACTTTTCTGACAACCCAATATATGTTTCTGTATTAAACTTTTCCCTTTTCAGGGTGGAATTGCTTTTAAGGGTGAAAGAGGTCCCCCTGGAAACCCAGGTTTGCCAGGTCTCCCAGGAAATAGGGGGCCTATGGGCCCTATTGGTATTGGTCCTCCAGGCCCAGTCGGTGAAAAAGGCATACAAGGTTTTGCAGGAAATCCAGGACAGCCAGGAATACCAGGTGAGTTTACTATGGTTGTTTTGTTTGGTGTTTACATGTCTTTCGCCATTCTTGGCTTCCCTTCATGAGAGAATTATTTCCCTGGACATTTATATTTGGCCTTTTCAGAGTTCCTTAGGAAGGGAACACAATAGATGTGTTTTCTTAAGGGTTGGGGTTTCTCTTTAATTTTTTTTCTGAATATCTTCATTGTTGTTGTTTTGAAGTACATGATACATAATGCTTCATTAAACAAATAATTATGTTGGAAACACACATGTAACTCCGACACACATTAAGAAACAGAGCACTGCCAGCATCCTAGAAACCTCCATCCTCCTTTCTGCTCTTTCCTGACCATAATCCCATTCCATTTCTCCAAGAGCAAACAATGTTCTGATTTTGGCATAATTTCCTTTCCCTTACCCCCTAGTGTTATCACCGAGATAAGCATTCCCAAACAAAGTACTTTAATTAAGCTTCTTTTTGAACTTCATATTAATGCAATCACCATGTAAGTATTCTTTATGTTAACTTTGCATATAGCTATAGTATATTCAGTTTCATTGCTATTTAGTATCCTTATGTGTGTGTATCACAGTTGATTTATCCATTTTATTACTAATGGACAATTGGGTATTTTATAGTTCAGACCTATTATGAATAATGCATCTATGTACATTCATATATCGCCTGGTGTACATGTACATGCACATCTCTGGGTCAAAGATCAGCAAACTGCAGCCCATGGATTAAAACTGGCTTACCAATTGTCATAAAGGAAACTTTCATTTGAACACATCCGCTCCCATTCTCTATTGTCTGTAGTTGCTTTTGCACTATAACCACAGAGTTGAATAGTTGTCAGAGAGGCCACATGGATCACAAGACCCAAAGTATTTACTGTCTGGTCCTTTACAGAAAAAAGTTTGCCAGCCCTTGGCCTAGGTTATAGATTTAAGATTAACATTTCCAAGGCATAGCATAAATGCATCTTAAGCTTTCTAGATAATTCCAAACTCTCCAGAGCAATTGGTCCAATTTATACTCCCACCATCAGTATTGGAGATTTCTTATTGCTCTGCATCCTCATAAGCATTTTGTATTATCAGACTTATATTTTTGCCAATCTGTTGAGTGTGATATATCTCATGACAGTTTTATTTTGCAGCTCTCTGATTACATTAGAGTTTAGTATCTTTGTATGTTTATTGACCACTTGAATTTCCTTTCATGAAATGCCTATTCAAGTGTTTTGACCATTTTTTTCTATTGTACTGTTTCTTTTTCTTATTGATTTTGAAGAGTGTATATCTGTTATACACATATGTACGTTATATATGTTTTGTGCACTAGTTCTTTGTTAGCTATTTATTTTGCAAAATGTTCTCTCACTGTGGCTTGCCATTTTTACTCTCTGATGTTGTCTTTAATGAACAGAAATCAGTTTGAATGTAGTCAAATTCATCATTCTTTTCTGTCATGGTTAGTGGTTTTTTTGGTCATATTTAAGAAATTCTTTGCCCTGAGTCTATTTAAACTCCCTATTTCAATTAATGAGAAGTGGGTATACTTAGACTTTGCACACATAAAACCTTAAGGTACCATTAGTTATTTACTAGATTTACTAGAGTTTGAGTTTTTTAGATTCTTTTGACCTACATTTTAAAATGTTATTTTATATAAATCCATCTTTAATCAAGGAAGCTCTTAAAGCTATCATCTACTTTTTCTTTTTGAAATTGCATTGTTTTTGTTTGGTATCTTCCTTGAATATATAATATGGGATTATTTTTGTTGTTAATTTGTATTAGTTTGCATTTTCAAAAGATTACATATTTTTTTGGTTTTTAATTTAAAGAGATCTTTAGTCAAGTGAACACATATTCACTATTGATTCCCTTTTGTTCTTAGGTCCTAAAGGTGACCCTGGTCAGACCATAACCCAGCCAGGGAAGCCTGGCCTACCTGGTATCCCTGGGAGAGATGGTGAAGTAGGTCTTCCAGGTATGCGAGGAATGTATTTCACTATGTCTTCAACACTTATTGACTTCTTTCTTTAAAAGTTTTCCTTTCAAAAAAATCTTGCTTCTTCTTAGGTGATCCTGGACTCCCAGGCCAGCCAGGCTTGCCAGGAATGCCAGGTAGCAAAGGAGAACCAGGTATCCCTGGAATCGGGCTTCCTGGACCACCTGGTCCCAAAGGTAGGTAGGGCTGGACAGTGGGCAGGTTATATTAGCTGGTCAGTATGACATTATTCTTTGATATAGTTCACTCAACAAATAAAATATATTAATTGTACCTATTTTCTATGTAGTATAAAAATATAAATGAAAAGTCACAGCACGCATGCACCTATAATTTAATTGTCTTTATCTAAAATAGTCCAGACAAGAAAGTATCTAAACCATAGATACACAAAAATGATATATAAGCTTTAAAAATCACAGTAATTGCCTTTTGTGTTCACTGTTGTATTTTCAGGGCTTAGAACAATTCCTGGAACATAGTAAGCACTCAGTAGATACTTGTTAAAAGAATGGATTGTATTAAACAGATTTATTGCACACATATATTCAAATAATGTTTTATCCTAAATCATAGTCTCTTGATTTACTGAAATTTTTAAAAGCTGTTGCTTTGATTCTGCTTTATTTCTCACAAAATTTATTCTCATGAATGGCAAGAGTGTGCATTGGTGTGAGAATGGTGCTAAACATGGCCTTACTCATTTATACTAAATGACTTCAAAAGAGTCAGATTTGATTTTATGTGTATGAGGTGTGATCAAACAATATGTTGAATGTTTAAATTGAAAAAAAATATATTACAGTAAAAGACACATTGCCTTAATCCCACTCAAAACACTCCCCCTTGCTTTGAACACACTTACCCATCATTCTTGCCACTTTCTGAAGCAGTTCTGGAAGTCCTCTTTCGTGAGTGTCATTAGTTGTGGTGTTGTGGCTGCCTCGATGTCCTGAATCGATGCAAAATGTTTATCTTTCATGGTCATTTTGACTTTGGGGAAGAGCCAAAAGCCACACAGTGCTAGATCCAGTGAATAAGGTGGATGAGAACACGTGGTAATGTTTTTATTTGGCAGAAATTTCCATATTCGAGAAGTGATGTGTGGCACAGAATGTTGTCATGATGGAGGATGAAACCGTTTGCCCTTTTCATGTTAATGCATTGTTCGTGATCCATGATTCATGGCGTAGTTTAAAACACTTTCTCTCAGCTGTGGCTCACATCCTACTGACTGCACCAAACAAGTTGAAACTTGTCACACACTGTTACTAAGGTTTGTCGAACTGCTTCCCGTACTGAAGATCCCTGCCTTTCTGTTGGATGGCACTTGGCAGCAGCATTCACCATAGCTTTTGATCACACCTTGTACTCGTATATAGTATGTATGTAATATCTGCAATTGTTTTTAGCTAATTTCCAGAATTATATGTTAGGCCTTTTATTATATTATATCCAGATGTAAGAAGAAGAAAAGATTTTCTGTTCTTGTGTGAGATTCATTCCATATGTTCAGTTTTATCTCATGAGTAATAGCTCTCATTTTCTTTAGAAGAGTTTAGCTTCCACACACATTAGCCCTATATGAAAATGATAGGACCATAAGATGATTGAGAGGGAATATCAAGTATTTGTAAGGCTTGATCCTAAGAAGTCATCTAAAATATTGTGGCTTTAATATCTTACTGTAGTCACTAGGCATGATTGGATAGGGTGAAAATGTGGGTTTGGGTGTTTGGGTATCTTCCATAAATAATCTTCTATTTGGAGATTTAAAACTGACTTTTCATTTTACAGGTTTTCCTGGAATTCCAGGACCTCCGGGAGTACCTGGGACACCTGGAAGAATGGGCCTAGAAGGCCCTCCTGGGCCACCAGGCCTTCCAGGACTGAAGGTCTGGGACATTTTCATTTAGTCTTTCTCCCTTTCCTATTTCCCCTACCTTCCTTAGCCCTAGCTCTCTATTTTGACTTAGCTATCATTCACTATATAAATAAAATTAACTGATTATATATTCATTTAAAAACTTTAACTCAAAACAGTCTTTAGTAGTTTCTGAACCCATTTTAAAGTGACCAATTATTTGATGAGATGAGAGGTTATAGATGAAAGAATGCAATCATGGGCTCCTCCTGTGCTTCTCAGTAATATCACCATTCCATTTAATCTCTCTCCATGCCTGTGTGTGACGATTGGTTGAAATGATGTTGAAAATCATGTCAAGAACTTCCCATTCTGTCCCTCTGTCCCAATTCTATCCCCAAAACATTAATTACTATTAACTCATAATGATAATAATAATAATCACTATTAACATAATAATAATAATAATAATAATAATAATAAATAAGTTTGAGTTTCTTTCCATTCCTTTTATTGTATCTTAGATAAATTTAAGATTTTCCTCAGTGAACCTTCAGCACACTGCCGTGGTATATAATTTTCATGACTGTCCCTGTGTTTTCTCTGTATTTAATTAGTTTAAATTTCCTGTGTTTTCATCATTACTACTTTTTTTCCCATGGGAAAAACAAGTGACCATGACTCCAGCTGTCATCAGAAACCACTTCTTTATTAATTAATGGTTTTTATTTTATTATGAACCTTTACAAATGAACACAAACATAAAAGGAATAATACAGTGAACTTTCATATATCCATCACTCAGATTGCAAATTATCGGGATTTTATCATATTTGCTTCATCTATTTCTTTTCTCTTTGCTGAAGTATTTTAACCCAAATCTCGAAATCATGTCATTTCACTTATAAATACTGAAGTATTCTTCCCTAAATATACATTATGTACAAAAACCACAATGCCATAACCATACTTAGTCGAACTAAAAATAATCATCTAATACTTAGTCTGTAATCACATTTCCTCACAGTGTTCTTTCATCTCCTGATGTCTCAGTTATCTTTCTTATCCTGAAACCAGTCCAACCCATTTAATTTATTAAGCCTTGTTTCCCATCCTTCCAGATGTTCTTTCCAGCATACCAATTACTTTTCTTTTAATTACCCTACACCCTCACCCATGGGGGAAAATATTACCTTGTGTTTTCTGCTTTAAATTCTCTATGGTAAGCAATCAATACTAAGAAAGGTTTTGCTGTGTTTTGTCATGTGTATGCTTAAGGGAGAACCAGGATTTGGGCTCCCTGGGCCACCTGGGCCTCCAGGACTCCCAGGTTTCAAAGGAACACTTGGTCCAAAAGGAGATCGAGGTTTCCCAGGACCTCCAGGTCCTCCAGGACGCACTGGCTTTGATGGGCTACCTGGAACAAAAGGTATGGAAGCTGCTGCTACTTCTCAATTTGCTTTTAACTATTATAGATATTGAAACTGTTGGAAAAGTTTATGGATGATAAGTCCAATTAACTGGAAACTTGGTGCTGCCACTCTGTTACTGTTTTTTTTTTTCATTATCCATTGATATTTTTTTATTTCATTGAATAGATAATACAATCAAATATGTGTAAAAGTAACACGGAGATGTCTTTCTTTTACCACCTCTCCATCCACTCTGTTCCTTCCCATCCCATATGCAGTCATTTTTAGTTACTTATTTATCCTTCTAGTGTTCCTTTGTACAAATACAAGCCAATAGAATATATATTTTTTATTTCATACCTTTCTCAAAAGATAGTATACTACCTTTTGTTTGACATTTTGCACTTTACCATATTTCACTTAAATTATATTCTAGAGATGAGTCTATCAGTACATAGAGATCTTGATATTTTTAAGAATAGCTGACTAATGTTGAATTGCTTGGGTATACCATAGTTTATTTTACTAGTTGATAGTTGCTATATTGGGTTTTTTGATACTTTTTCTTATCAGAAATAGTAACACAGTGAATAACCTTATTTCACATGAGTAAGGTTTAATAGAGTAATAAATGGGAATTTTTTGAATTGAAGGGTAAATGCATCTGTAGATATGGTTATCTTCCTCTCCATCTGCACCATTTTACACTCCCAGCAGCAAAGTATGAGTGTGCTTGATTCTCCACAACCTTGATAAATGAGTATGTTACAAATTCTTGGATTTTTTTTCCAACCTGGTAGAACTAAGTAGGTGTCTCAGTATAGTTTTTTAAACACCTTATTGTGAAACTTTTCAAATACACAGGAAAATTAAAAGAATTGTACAGTGAAAACCTATATAATCCAAAACCTAAGATTGACAATCAACATTTTATCTCTTTGCCAATCTTTTTTTTTAAGATTTTTATTAAAATCTTGTGTTGGGTAACTAGAGAAGGCAAACATTGTGTTTTTCCAGGACCCATCAGCTCCAAGTCAAGTAGTTGTCCTTCAATCTTAGTTGTGGAGAGCACAAGCTCAGCTCTAAGCCCCGTCACCGCTTTCAATCTAGTTGTGGGGGAGAGGGGAGCATAGCCCACCATGCCATGCTGAAGTCGAGCCGGCAACCTTGTTGCACACTGAATCATCCAGCCACCCTACGGCATCTCAAGGCTGCTCGGCTCAAGGTGCCGTGTTCAAACTTAGTTGCTGGTGGGGGGAGGTGGCGCAACCCACCATCCCATATGGGTGTTGAACTGGCAACCTTGCTGCTAAGAGCGTATGCTTTCACCAGCTCAGCGGCAGCTCAGCTCAGACGCAACTCACTGGCCCATGTGGAAATCAAACCAGCAACCCTGTTGCTTAGAGCGTGAGCTCTTAACCAACTGTGCCACTCGGCTGGCTCCCCAATCTTTTCTATTTTTTAATTTCATATATAAAGAATGTAGAAAGGATTTTACAGTGACTACTATACACCCATCATTGATATTCTACTGTCAACATTTTACTATGCATGATTTGTCACATATCTATCCATCCCTTTCTCCATCCATTGATTTATTTTTTGATGAATTTTGAAGTAAATTGAAACAATGGTGTACTTCTTCCTAAATACTTAAGCATGTATATCATAACTACACTTCAGTGGTTCTTTCTCTTTTAATATAAAATACATATTAAATGCGATGCACACATCTTAAGGGTACATTTGCTGGATTTTGACAAATGCATACACCTGTGTAACCAAACCCCATCAAGATATAATCCCAGAAATTTCCCTTTTGCCCGTTTCCTCAGTCCCTACCCGAACATCCACAGTGGCAACAATACTGTAATGATTTTTTTGATCATAAATTAATTCTGCCTGTTCAAGAGCTTCATATGGAATCATACAGTATGTACTTTCTTTGTAAGACTTCTTTCACTCAGAATATTGTTTTGAGATTCATTCATGTTGTTGTGTTTATCAGTAGTTCTATTTTTTATTATTAAGTATTTTATTTATAAATATACCAAAGTTTTTTTACTCATTTTCCACTCTGTTGATGGACACCAGCTGTGTCAAGTTTTTGGCTATTGTGAGTAAAGCATTGAAAAATGTTATTTTATAAGTCTTTTTGTGGATATGTGCTTTCATTTCACTTGGGTGAACTCCTATGAGTAGAATTGTTGGGTCATAAGATAGGTGTATGCTAGTCATAAAGGAAACTACTAAACCTTTTCCCAAAATGGTTGTACCATTTTAAACTTGCACCAATATGGTATGAATGTTTCAATTGTTCCACATTTTTTTCCAACATTTGACGTATTCCTTCTTTTCATTTTTGAATTTTGCTAGGTGTGTTGGTAACATAGTTTGGTTTTATTTTATTTTTCATTAAATTTATTGGGGTGACATTGGTTAATAAAATTATACAGTAAAACCTTCGATTGCAAGTAACGTAGTTTGCGAGTGTTCCGCAAGACGAGCAAACATTTCTAATACATTTTAAACGGTAAACAAGCGATGTCTTGCAATATGAGTAGTTTGTTTCTGGAACCAATTATGCTCACAAACCAAGGTATTACTGTATAGTTTTGAAGTAGTGTACAATCTATAATACACCATCTGTATATTGTATTGTGTGTTCACCACCCAAGGTTAAATCTCCTTCCATCACCATATATTTGACCCCTTTACCCTTTTCTATCTACCCCTTCCCTTCCCCCCTTACCCTCTGGTAGCCACTGAACTGTTGTCTGTGTCTATGAGTTTTGTCTTTTTTGTTGCTTTCAGCTTCATATCCCACATATGAGTGGAATCATATGGTTCTTGATTTTTTCTGTCCGACTTATTTTGGTTAGCATGATAATCTCAAGATCCATCTATATTGTTGCAAATGGCAGTATTTCATCTTATGGCAGAGTAGTATTCTATTGTAAATATATGTACCACATCTTTTTATTTTTAAAGATTTTATTGGGGAATTGGGGAAGGGAACAGTGTTGGGGAATTGGGGAAGGGGAACATTGTGTTTTTCCAGGACCCATCAGCTCCAAGTCAAGTAGTTGTTTCAATCTTAGCTATGGAGGGCACAAGTTCAGCTTCATTCTAGTCGCCATTTTCAATCTAGCTTTGGAGGGTGGGGTGCGCAGCCCACCATGCCATGTGGGAATTGAACTGGCAACCTTGTTGTTAAGAGCACGTGCTCTCACTAGCTGAGCCATCTGCCCACCCATTGACATCTCAGTAGCAGCTCAAGCGCAGCTCACTGGCCCATATGAGAATCAAACTGATGACCCTGTTTCTCAGAGCCCATGCTCTAACCAACTGTACCACCCAGCTGGCCCCTGTACCACATCTTCTTTATCCAATCATCTGTTGAAGGACAATTCAGTTATTTCCATGTTTTGCCACCAATTAACATAAGGGTGGATATATCTTTTTATTTTTGAGGGCAGTGGCACTGGCCCTCATATGTGGGACCCGAACTGGGGCCGCTGGCTTCCCAAGCCAGCGCTTAACCACCACGCCACTCGGCCTGCCCAGGGTGGATATATCTTGACAGATAAATGTTTCAAATTTTTTGGGTAGATACCCAGAAGAGGGATTGCTGGGTCACATGGCAATTCTATTCTTAAATTTTGAGGAACCTCCACACTGCCTTCCATAGTGGCTGCACCAATCTACTTTCCCACCAGCAGTGTATGAGGTTTCCTTTTTCTCCCCAGCCTCTCCAACACTTGTAATTATTTGTCTTGTTGATACTAGGCATTAGAATGGCTATATTTTGGTTTTAGTTTGCATTTCTCTAATGACAAATGAAATTGAGCTCTTTTACATGTATTGGTAGATAATTTACTCATCCAAATATTTATCCCATTTTCAAATATGGGTTGTTTCTCTTTTTATTAAGTTGGAAGTGATGTTTATATATCTTGCATACTGTTCCTTTGTCATGTATACATTTATGAGTATTTTATCCCTATCTGGCTTGCCTATTCATTTTTATTAGTGTATTTTGATAAACAAAAGTTTAGATATTGTATGTTTTGTTTATAAGTTTTACAGTTTTAGCTTTTATGCTTACGACTATCATCCATCTCAAATAATTTTAGTTCAGTATCATTTGTTTAAAATAGCTCTCTTGGGCCGGCCGAGTTGCGTGGTGGTTAAGCACTGACTTGGGAAGCCAGCAGCCCCGGTTCTGGTCCCACAAATGAGGGTCAGTCATACTGCCCTCAAAAAAAAAAAAGCTCTCTTCCCATTGGATTACATTGGTGTTTTTGTTAAAAATCAAGTGACTATACCTGTGTGGTTCTATTTCTGTGCTATCAATTCTACTTACCTATTTTACTATCCTTAAATCAGTACCAACACTGTTTCTATTAGAGTAGGTATGCAGTAAGACTGAATGTCAGGTAATGTAAGTCCTCCAACTTTGTTCTTTCTTTAAAACAAAAAAGTCTTTGGCTATACTAGGTCCTTTGCTTTCAATGTCAGAGTAGTTTAAATTTTTTATGTCTATTATAATGATTGAAACTTACCATCTTTTCATATGTTCAAAGAGAGTACATATTTTTTCTTGTAGACTGCTCATATCTCTGTTGGTTTCTTCTACTCCCTTGATTTTCATTTCCCTATTTATATATAGGAATACAATTAACCTAGTTGGTTTGGCTATTGTATTTTCCCTTCTTGTTTGCAAGGAATTGGACTCTCCTTGTCAATATTTTGGCCCTCAGAATATAATCTCACCAGTTTCATGCACCTGAAACATGTTGGGTTGATTACCATTAAAACGATGAGACAGCGTAGTTCAATTTAACCAGGATAGATTCAGCCAGCAACAGCCCCACACTAACTCAGTACAAATTCTTCTTGGATAAGCTATTTTAAAAATACCTTTCTGCCTTCTAGCAAACAATTCTGGCTAGCCGTAAACGGTAACACTCAAAGTTACCGGTAATGTTTTCCACCAATTATCTTCTCAAGCTTAGACCTGGGACCACAAACATTGCAGATAGACATTGCAATTGATAAGCTATGTGGCAAGCAGTCTCCATGGAAATTACTCATTCACTATACTTTGTTTATAAAAATGTTCTTGAGACATGGGTTGGAGAGAAATAAATTAAAGACTATTTTAAACGTCAACTTCTTTTTTTATTAAATTATAGTTGACATTCGATATTACATTAGTTTCAGGTGTACAAGTATTAGATTATTAGACACTTATATAACTTACAAAGTGATCCTCCTGATAAGCCTGATAAGTCAGGTGGGTAAGCTGACACATAGATAGTTATTACAATATTATTGACTATATTCCCTATGCTGTACTTTATATCCCCGTGATTATTTTGTAACTGCCAATTTGTATTTCTTAATCCCTTCATCTTGTTCACCCAGCTCCCCAACCCCCCCCATCTGACAGCCGTCAGTTTGTTCCCTTTATCTGAGTCTGTTTCTGTTTTGTTTGTTCATTTATTTTGTTTTTTAAATTCCAAACTTAAGTGAAATAATATAGTATTTGTCTTCATCTGTCTGATTTATGTCACTTAGCATACTGCCCTCAAGTATCAACTTTTTTTTTGAGGGCAGTGTCACTGCTGGTCACATCGGGGCTGCTGGTTTTCCAAGCCAGCGCTTAACCACCATCCCCCTCAGCCGGCCCTCAAGTATCAACTTTTTAACAGGCATTTACCTCATCTCCGAAAGGAATTATAGGATTCCTATATCCTAATAGGAATCACTCTCAAATATAAACACCAGTACAATTCCTATCATGCTAGAAGGAAAATAATTTGGGATTTTATGCCATGTAATTCCTTAATTCTTCATTTATTATATTCTTATTCTGTGACAGGTACTACTTACATCACTAGAAACATAAAGGCATAAACTGCTCTTGAAGATCTTAGAGATTGCTCTTTAATATAAGAAAATTGAGGTTCTATCACTAAGATTCTGATTATTTCAACAGAAATTTTTATAAATATGTATCACTAATGTTTTGGATCAATATACCATAATCAAAACTCAGCAAGCAGATCACAATATAAGTTCACCCACCAGACACACCTGTACCAGAACTTAGTCACTAAAATATAGGAGAGTTTGATGCAGGACATTTAAAGCAACACAGTGACCAATAATAAATTAATAAGGCTAATGCCATCAGGAAATAACTATATGAGAAATAAAATGTGCTTAAGAGTGAACATTAGAATCAGAATTAGGAAAAAAGAAAAAAAAAGATGACTTTGGAAGTATTAAATTTGGCTTATATGTTACTTTTCTTCAGTGTCTCATCTAAGGTACCTTGAGAGGCTTCCTATAGGAGATGATGCTTGAACTAAATTTTTAAGGAAGGATGTTCCAGGTACCTGCAAAAATGTACAAAAGTATCATTGTGATAAATAGAGTGGTGTGTTTGGAAATGTTGAAACAAATTAAAAAATGAAATATAATTTGCAAAAAATCTATATCATGTCTAGAAATTAACAAAAAAAAGTGTGTAATGTATTTGTGGAAAAACTTAAACTCTATTATTAACAACATGAAAAGGGATAGAATTAATTGGGTGATAAATTATGTCTGGATAGGAAGACTCAATGATGTCAATTCTCTTCAAATTTGTCTGTAAATATAATTCAATTGCGAATGGGAATTCCATGTAGGGATGTTTTGGAAGCACTTGACATAACTGATTCTGAAACTTAATATTAACCAAACATATAATAAAATATATTACAAAATCATTGTAATTATAACATTGTGAACCAGTACTGGAACAGACAAGTAGATCAATACAATAGAAAGAGTTCAGAAACGTACTTGTACATATACAGAAATTTGATATTTCACAAAAATGTCATCATTAGACAGTAGAGAAAGAATAGAGTCTTTAAAAGGTGATAATTGAGTAAATGGTCTCAACTAAATAAATCCCAATTAGCAATATATAATAAGGAATTAAAATAACAAGTATTAAAAGTAAAATTTAAAAAACAGTACTATGAGAGGGCCGGCCAAGTGGCGTGGTGGTTAAGCGCTGGCCTGGGAAGCCAGCGGCCCCGGTTCAGGTCCCACATATGAGGGCCAGTGACACTGCCCTCAAAAAAAACACCAAAAAACAGTATTATGAGAAAATATGGAAGACTGAGAAAGATAGTTTTTTGTGACACTTTAAGATTATACAATGTTGGCAGCTCTCAAAACGGAAACAAACTCATAGATACAGAGAACATTTTGAAGGTTGCCGGCTGGGAGGGGAGTTGGGGAATGGGTGAAAAAAGGGAAAGGATTAAGAAATATAAATCGGTAGATACAAAATAGTCATGGGAATGTAAAATATAGCATAAGGAATATAGTCAATAATATAATACCTATGTATGGTGTCAGATGGGTATGAGAATTATCAGGGTGATCACTTCATAAGTTATATAAATGTCTAATCACTATGGTGTGCACTGGAATCTAATGTAATATTGTATGTCAACTGTAAATGAAAAAGAAAACAATTATTCAAAAATAAAGAGAATATAAAATTACAAATAGAAAATTGGGATATTGCAATGCCTAATATCAGGTGGTCTTCAACTCAGTTAGTATTTTCATGCTTATTGAGCTACCATAAGACATACTTGGCATTGGCTTCATGTATAAAGATACAAGGATAGGGCCAGCCGAGTGGCTCAGTTGGTTAAGAGTTGGCTTAGAGCACGTGCTCTGAGCAACAGGGCCACCAGTTTGATTCCCACATGGGCCAGTGAATGCTGGGACCTAGCTGAGCTTGTCCCTGAGCTGCCAACAGGTGGCAGAATGGCTCAGATGGTGTAACAACAAGATTGCCTGTTCAATAGTGGGCTATGCCCATTCGCAACTAAAGACTGAACTCGGCACCTTGAGCTGAGCTGCCACCTGGATGGCTCAGTGGATAGAGCATGTGCTCTTAACAACAAGACTGCTGGTTCGATTCCCGCATGGGATGGTGGCTATGCCCACCCGCAGCTAAGACTGAACTCAGCACCTTGGGCTGAGCTGCTGCCCTGATGGCTCAGATGATAGAGCGTGCACTCTTAACAACAAGGCTGCTGGTTCGACTCCCACATGGGATGGTGGCTATTCCCACCTGCAAGTAAGATTCAACACAGTACCTTGAGCTTAGAGGCCACGAGCTGCAGAGGGGAAGCCAGATGGCGACTGGCGCCCTCCACAACGAAGATTGAAGAATAACAACTTGGCTGGTCCCCTCCCCCTATTCCCAACACTGTTCCCCTCCACCAATTCCCCAATAAAATCTTGAAAATAATAAAATAAAATAAAAAAGACTTCAAAAGGGAAATATGATCAGTATTTCTTTAAAAAAAAAGATACAAGGATAGAATCTACCATGTTCTAGCAGGGCAGTGTCAGGAGTTTCTCTTCAGCATAACTCAACATTGACAATTATAGAACATTCCATCCAACGAGAGTAGAAAACACATTCTTTTTGAATGCACATGGAACATTCACCATGATAGACCATAATCTGGTGTCATCAAACAAACTTTGGCAAATTAAAAGTATTGAAATACAATAATCTCACCATTGATGGATTTAACAACACATCAGTAATATAAAGCTATCTGGGAAAATGGTGACATATTTAGAAAATAACCAAAACACTTCTAATTATCCATAACTAAAAGAGGAAATCACCAGGAAAACTAGAAAGTACGTATTTTGAATTGAGTGAAAATGAAAATAAAACATATCAAAATTTGTAGGATATAGATAAAGAAGTGATTAGAAGAAAATTCGTATTTGAAAAGATTTTATTTGAAAAAGACCAATCTCAAATAAATGATCTAACTTTTCCTTTAAAAAATTAGACAAGAAAGGCAAAATAAAAAGACAATCAGAAAATAGAACGAAATAACAAAATTAGCAGATATCAAATGAAATTAAAATTTGAAAAACAATAGAAATATTTTATGAGACCAAATGAGGTTCCTTGAAAAGATCAATTAAATGGATACACTTCTAGCCAGGCTAACAAAGAAAAAAAGAGAATTTTGTTTATTTCTTTGCCTTATTTGTTTGTTGCTTTCAGTTTTATATTCCACATATGAGTGAAATAAATGGTTCTCAGCTTTTGCTGTCTGGCTTATTTTGCTTAGCATAATAATCTCAAGATCTATCCATGTTGTCGCAAATGGCACTATTTCATCTTTTCTTGTGGCCAAGTAATACTCCATTGTATATATGTACCACATCTTCTTTATCCAATCATCTATTGAAGGACACTGGTTATTTCAATGTCTTGCCCACCATGAATAATGCTGCAGTGAACATAAGGGTACATATATCTTTTTTTTTTTGAGGGCAGTCACTGGCCCTCATATGTGGGACCAAACTGGGGCCGCTGGCTTCCCAAGCCAGCGCTTAACCACCGTGCCACTCGGCCGGCCCCAGGGGTACATATATCTTTACAGGTAAATATTTTCAAATTATTTGGGTAGATACCCAGAAGAGGGATTTCTGGGTCATGTGGTAATTCTTTTCTGAATTTTTTGAGGAACCTCCATACTGTTTTCCATAATAGCTGTACTAATTTACATTCCCACCAACAGTTTTTGAGGGTTCCTCTTTCTCAGCAGGCTCTCCAACACTTGTAATTACTTGTGTTGTTGATAATAGCCATTCTAACAGGTGTGAGGTGGTATCTCATGGTTTTCATTTGCATTTCCCTAATAGCTATTGAATTTGAGCATTTTGTCATATATCTCTTGGCCATTTGTATGTTCTCAGAAAAAGTCTCTGTTTGAGTCCTCTGCCCATTTTTTTAATGTGATCATTTGTTTTATTGTTGTTGTTGAGCTGTATGAGTTCTTTATATATTTTGTATAGTAGCCCTTCATCCGAGATGTTTTTTTGTGAATATATTCTCCTATTTGGTTGGTTGCCTCTTTGTTTTGTGGATGGCTTCTATTGCTGTGCAGAAGCTTTATACTTTGATATAGTTCCATTCATTTATTTTTGCTTTTGCTTCCCTTGCCTTTGAGGTCAAATTCATAAAATTCTCTCTGAGACCAAGGTCCCTAAATGTAGTCCCCATGTTTTCTTCTATGCTAGCAAAAAATTGTAGACACAGCTAACAATTTAGTGGTTACCAGAGGGTAAGGGGGAAGGTGGGAATGTAGAAGAGGGTCAATTATATAGTTATAGCATATTTGACTTGGGGTGGTGAACACACAATGCAGTATATAGATGATGTATTATAGCGTTGTACAATTGAAACCTATATAATTTTATTAACCAACGTCCCAATAAATTTAATTTAAAAAGAGATAGGGATATAAAGCCAAAAAAAAGAGAAGAGATATGTTACCAATATTAGAATGAAAGAAGAGGCATTGTTACATACCCTACAGACATTAAGGAATAACAGGGGAGTATGGCAAACAATATGGCAAACAACTGTATGCCCATAAATTTAACAACTTAGGTGAAGTGTATGAATTTCTTGAAAGTACAAACTACTGAAGCTCACTGAAGAAGAAATTGATAATCCAGGTATTTATTAAAGAAACTGAGTTTGTAGTTAAAATCCTACCAACAAAGAAAACTACAGGTCAAGCTGGCATCATTCATGAATTCTAACACATAATTAAAGAAGCAGTAACACCAGCTCCACATTATTTCTTTTCCAAAATAGAAGTGTATACATTGCTTCCCAATCATTGTATGAGACCAGCATTACCCTAATATCAAAACCAGGCAAAGACATTATAAGGGAAAAAAAAATCTATATACCAATATCTCTAATGAAAATGGATTACAAATCTTCAAGAAAATATTAGTAAATGAAACCCAACAATATTCAAAAAGGATTACACAATACAACCAATAAAGTTTATTCTTAGAATTCAAGGCTGATTTTGAAAGTCAATGTGATTTGCTCTATCAGTCTAAAGAAGAAAAAGTGTATTATCATCTCAATAGATGCTGAAAATCATTTGACAACATCCAACAACTATTCTGAAAAAGTACTCTCAGAAAATTAGGAATAGAAGGAAACTTGGTTAGTATGATAAAGGGCATTTACAAAAAAACTTGATCCAATATATTTAGTGGTAAAAGACTAATTATTTTTCCCCAATGATGTGGAACAACATAACATGTCCTTTCTTTCTAATTGTACTGGAAGCCCTATAAAGCAATGAAATGCTATAAGGCAAGAAAAAGAAATAAAAGGCATACAGATTATAAAGGCAGAAATAAAAACTGTTTCGATTCATAGATGACATGATTTTCTATGTAGAAAATCATAAGAAATCTACAAAAAAAGCCCTTAGCAATAAAAATTGAATTTAGTAGGGTCACAGAATACAAGGCAAATACACAAAATATTTTTTTTCTATATACTGCAACAAACAACTAGAAATGAAAATTAAACAAAAACATTATTATTAAAATAGTATTGGATAATATAAAGTACTTAGGTATATTTGTAAGAAAATATGAGCAGGATCTGTATGTGGAAAACTAGAAAACATGTATGACAAATAAAAAATCCAAGTAAATGGGAAGATATTTTGTGTTCATTAATTGGAAGGTTCAATACAATGTTAAGGTATCAATTTTTTTCCAAATTGATCCATAGATTGAACATATTCCCAAGCAAAACTGAGCAGTAGTTTCTGACTCTAAAGTTTATTTGGAAAAACAAAGACCTAGAATAGCCAAAACAATCTGAGAAAGAAGTGCAGAATTGGAGGATTCATAGTGCTTAATTTCAAAACTTAATATAAAGCCACAGTAATTAAGATAGTGTGGTATATGTGAAATGACAGACATTATAGATCAATGGAACATAACAGGGAGTCCAAAAATAGACTTACACAATTTCATTTTGACAAAGTTGCAAAAGCAATTTCAATAGAAAAATAAGCATTTTCAATAAAAGGTGCTAAATCAATTGGATATCCATATGCAAGCAAAACAAACAAACAAAAAACCTTGACCCATACTTCATATCTTGTACAAAAATTAATTCAAAATGGACCATAGACCTAAACATAAGAGAAATATTTTCTATAAAAGGCCTGATAGTTAATATTTCAGTCTTTGTGGACCACTTATGGTTTCTGTCACAAAATCTTTTTTTACATCCTTTAAAAATGTAGAAATGATTCTTAGCTCACAGGCAGTTCAAAAATAGTCCTGGAAGCCAAATTTAGCCCATGGGCAATACTTTATTGTCCCTTGTTTTAGATAAAAGCATAGGAGGAAATCTTTGTGATCATAGGTTAATTAAAAAGATGTTAGATACAACATGAAAAGAACAATCCATAAAAGAAGAAAACTGATAAATTACACTTCATTAAAATTAAAATACTTTTATATCATTTATCTGACAAAGAACTTATAACCAGTAAATATAAAGAACTCTCAAAAGTCAATAATAAGGAAACAATCAAATTTAAAGAATACAATAGGAAATAAGGACAAAAGATTTGAACCAGATACTTCACCAAAGAAGATATTTGAAAGGCTAATGAGCACATATAACGAATCTCAATATAATTAGTCATCTAGTAATTGTGATTTAAAAGTACAATGAGATACTACTTCCTAACCTATCAGAATAGATTTCAAAAAAAGAAGGAAAACT
The DNA here is from genome assembly GCA_033961575.1 of Aselliscus stoliczkanus. Lineage (NCBI taxonomy): Eukaryota > Metazoa > Chordata > Mammalia > Chiroptera > Hipposideridae > Aselliscus > Aselliscus stoliczkanus. Next base: position 51,871,638 of record CM066737.1, on the reverse strand, counting down.
GACAATATTATGTACTGCCAAAGATGCAGCGTAACTAGACTCTCATATATTGCTAGTTAGAATGCAAAATGATACAGCCACTTTCAAAAAACATGTTGGCAATTTCTTACAGAGTTAAACATACCCTTACCACATAACCTAGCAATCCCGCTCCTAGATATTTATCCAAGAAAAGAATCTTCACACAAAAACATGTAGATCAATGTTCATAGCAACTTAATTCATAATCAGCAAGAACTGAAAATAGCCAAAATGTCCTTCAACTGGTGAACAGTTGAACGGGTCATGGCATATTCACATAATGGTATACTATCCAACAATAAAAAGTAACAAACTATTAATACATGCAACAACATGGATGATTCTCAATGCATTATGTTAAGCAAAAGAAGATATACTCTGGGCCGGCCGAGTGGCGTGGTGGTTGGGTGATGGCTTGGGAGGCCAGCGGCCCTGATACGGATCCCGCATGTGGGGGCCAGTGACACTGCCCTCTAAAAAAAAAAAAGAAGATATACTCTAAAGGCTACATACTGTATGATTGCTTGTATATAACATTCTAGAAAAGGAAAACCTACAAGATATAAAATAGATCAGCAGTTGCCTGGGAATTGGAGTTTGGAGAGGACTTCACTAGGACCAGGCACAGATATTTGGGTTAATGGAACTATATCTATTTTCTATATCTTGATTTTCATGGTGATTATATGACTGTAAATATTTGTCAAAACTCATCAAAGTGTACATTAAAAAGACTGAATTGCAGTATATGTACAATTTTAAAATGTAAGAGGGACAGACAGAAGATAGAGAGAGGGACAATGAAGTTTCCAAGGTCAAAGACATGTTTTACTGCTGATGAGAGAGGCTTGAGCATGTTTATAGGGTATAGGCCTTAGTTAGTAAATAGAAAGATGTTAAAGATGTCTACCTTAAAAAAAGGTAATTTGAAAATATCTTTTAAAATTACAAATAGGTATTTGCCCAAGATGACTTACAAGTAAAAGCAATGTGTGGTTTGTATTCTTTTGTACTATTTTGTGGGGTTGATTTAAGCACTGAAATTGAGTGCTCAGCATAAGTTAAATTATAAATCTGTAACTTAATGGATTCCCTCTCATTTGCTCTGGGTACTTGTATGTACTTTCCTTACTCAATGAATGGATAGCTTTTAAGGATCCCCACTTAATATATGGGTATTGTAGTTCACATGGGTATTGTGTTTCCTAATGACTAGTGAGTCTGCTTTTGTTTTTAATATTTAAACTATATTTATTTCTGAAAGGTGATGTTGGGCCAAATGGACAACCTGGGCCAATGGGGCCTCCTGGACTGCCAGGAGTAGGAGTTCAGGGACTACCAGGGCCACCAGGGATTCCTGGACCAATAGGCCAAACTGGTAAGATTGGAGTACATGTACATTTTGTAGCAGTCATTATATAGACGTTGTTTAGCTTATCAATAAAATGTAATCTATGTAAGAGTCTTGCAGAAAACAGATTTAAGAGGTAACATGTCTACTTGTATAATTTTGTAAAAGTGAAAAAGTACATATCACAACATAAGAGCTACTTTAATCCCTAGTATTCCCCTCCCTGTTCATTTAAAATTTATCTAGTAACAGTAATGCAATTTAATAATTGCAGTATATTGCCATGGCATATAAGAGTTGAGGTAGTTAGTCATCGTCTTGGAATCACAGACCTAAGAACTTCTACTGCTGATTATTGCAGACCTGAGTAGCTGTATAGCATTAATAGGCCTTTGATTGTGGAAACACTTTAACATTTCTTAACACATGAAAACTAAAGTTAACATTCTGTTAAAAATATACGAAGGTTGGAAAATTAACTTCGTGAACTCATCCAAGAAATAGCACTACATACCTCATTGCTGAGTAACACTATGGCCTTGGAAGTACTCCCCTTGGAAAGCTATGCACCAACATCAGCACCTAGTCCACCTTTCAAAGCAATTTTGGAACTCTTTTTCAGGAATGGCCATCAGATCTGTCGTTGTTGCATTACCCTTGATGGCCTGAATGTCATCAAAATGCCTTCCTTTCAATATTTCCTTTGTCTTCGGGTAAAGAAAGAAGTCATTGGGGGCCAGATCAAGTGAGTAGGGAGGGTGTTGCAATACAGTTATTTGTTTACTGGCTAAAAACTCCCTCACAGACAGTGCCATGTGAGCTGGTGCATTGTCATGATGCAAGAGCCGTAGATTGTTGGCGAAAAGTTCAGGTCGTCTACCTTTTTCATGCAGCCTTTTCAGCACTTCCAAACAGTAAACTTGGTTAACTGTTTGTCCAGTTGGTACAAATTCATAAAGAATAATCCCTCTAATGTCAAAAAATGTCGGCAACATCATTTCAACGAGTTCGTGCACTTAATTGTCAGACCCCATATTTTAGGCATTCTCATTTCTTTATTAATAAAATGACTTGAATTTTCTCCTCTTTTGCCCCTAAATCAGCAATCACTTTATAACTCATACGCATACTAAAATTTTTTGTATGGATATGCAAAAAGCTTTTGTCAGTTTGTAACCTAATAGAAAATCATAAGGTTCTTCTATGTCTGTGTGAGAGTTTGTGTGAGGGTTTGCTTACTTGAGTTTGTGGATCCTGAGCCATCTGGTGATATGAAATTCTTTTTATCATAATATAGGCAGGCACAATCAGGGCCATTCTTGTGTCAGCAATTATGTTATTGCAAAGCACTATAATTCATAAAATTTAAACAAATATGGAACATTTAATCAATATTTATTCCGCTTTAATACATCAGATAACTTAAACACACTTCAGATGTACATGCATTGACTTTGAACAATGAAAACATATTTTCTGATCTTAGATGGCAGTAGGTATATTGTTAGTAATTACGCTAAAAATTTAGAAACACCAGTTAACAATATAAAACGCCTGGAAGGTAAAAATTACTTTTGTTTATGTCCTATTTTAAAAATGTATTGTATGGCACATTGTACCATTTTTATGGCCCCTAAACACATAACTACTGATTTAAAAATAAGAAAATTGGGGCCGGCCAAGTGGCACGGTGGTTAAGCGCTGGCTTGGGAAGCCAGCAGTCCCGGTTCAGGTCCCACATATGAGGGCCAGTGACACTGCCCTCAAACAAGCAAAAAATTAAAATAAAAAATAAAAATAAAATTTACAGTGTTGCTTTGAAGCAGGTTGTTTAAAAGTATTCTTAAAAATAAAATTCTATGAGCAAAGTAAACAGAAACTGTCTCATAGATATAGAGGAAAAATCAGGGTTGCTAATTTGGAGAGGAATGGGAATGAGGGAGAAGGGGAAGGGATTAGACAGCAAAAATAGGCAACTACAATATTGCTACTGGGATAGGAAAAACAGTTTGGGGAATATAATTAATAATGTTGTAAATATTCTGTGGAATGTCAGATGATCATAGGTCTTGTTAGGTAGACCATTTCATGGATGGAGTAGAGGTTTGATCACTGCACTGTATTACTAAAGTGGAGGTGGTATACCTACTGTAATTGAATATATATAGATAGTCACGGGATGTGGATTATACTGTGGAAGAGAGTCAGAGGAAGAGTAATAGATATGTATGATATGGGGGTGTGGGGGGTGTATTGGGGGTGGGGGTTTGTCACTTTGGGGGGTAAAATGTATAACTATTGCACTGTGTTGTACACCTGAAACTATTGGGGGTGGGGGGGTTGTCACTTTGAGGGGTAAAATGTATAACTATTGCACTGTGTTGTACACCTGAAACTAATTAAAAATAAAATAAAATTTAAAAAAAAAAAAAATATATCACACATGTAACTAAATAGGAAGAATAAATTTTGTTTTTATATTTATAGAGTGTCAAATCAATGAAACAGAATTTTTTTATACATGAGAGCCATTAAATTTTGTTTTAAATCTAGAAATGATGGTAGATTCTCTTTTGCATGTTTTCTAAAGTTCTATAATATATATTTTCAATTGATCTGTCTTATTTATCAATTGTTGTATAATAAACAAGCTAAAAAATGTTTCTGATTTAAAAAAAAAAAAAATAAAAAAAAAAAAAAAAATAAAATTCTAACTAGCATAGCAGAGGAATTTTGAGAAAAAACAATTAATTTTCAGGTTTGTCCATTATAGCCTTTCTAGGTCTGCTGTTCCACAAAGATGACTAAAATGAATTTATCATTTCTGGTGTTTTGTCATTTCTTTTATTTCCCAGAATTGCATGCGGTTTTGGAAGCATTTTGAATTCTTAAATTACAGCTGAACAAAAATAAAGAGAGACCACTGTTAATACCAATCTGAGCAAATAAAATTGCATTTGTTTGTGCTTTATGCTCTTTCAAATTCAGATTTTACTCTACAATATTTCGTTCATCTAATGCTCTGTCTCTTTTTAATTGATAGATACATAAGTATATTGATTTATAAAATCTAGATAGGATAGACAGGGGAAAAGTACTGGTGCTGAATTTAATCTCATCTCTTTCTTCTGTAAATATACATTTTGACACAGAATTCAAGATATTAACTAAATGATTCAACAAACAAATGAAGTTAACAGCAAGTGGCATGAAAATATATAGAATGCACTCTTATTAATATAGAAATATTCTCAAATCACAATTTTTTTTTACCACAGGAAGAGCCACATTTTACATTTGATATTAGCCATAAATACTCACTTTTAAAGTAAATTTTATTTATATCACCAAAGCAGAATATTATCGTAGCCCATTTCAAAAATATCATGATTTCTGTTCATCTCAATAGCAAGGTGATGAGCAAAGCTATTACTAATATATTGATATATCTTGCTTATACTGCATGGCTGAAATTCTAACTACCAATTTTTTAAATAAGAAACTTATTTAATATACTGGCTGTGTTTCATTTTGTAATAGAAAACTTAATGCAGAATATTTTGTATTGTCATCTCTCCAGTGTAAAATGTTCATATTATGCTTTTCAGTCTTTTTTTTGACTCATATTCTGCTGTTATTTACTTAAGTTTTACTATTTGTCATTCTCTTTTCCAAGGCAGGCTATACAGTTCAATGCACATTAATAAATTAAAGATTTGTTGAATATCAGTTCATTATTTGACAGTAGGGAAATAAAAGAAAAAAACGCCAAAGGGCAAAAAGCAAACTGCTGTTTTCACCCCTTTACCTAGTAACTCAGGCAGAAATGGAAGTTGTTGGTTTTTATTATTTGATCTGGCCATTGGCTAGAACATTACTTCTTTAGTGAATCTTTCTGGACATCAGTTAAATATACTGAATTTCATGTCCACAGATCATAAACTAACCTGAGCCAAATTTGTTATAATGCTTGCCCAGATGCAGGAAAAAGTGTGTGGAAACAAAGAAACAAAGAATTAGTCATGCCATTTTCATAGATGGAGAATACATTATAGTTTTAACACTTTTTTGGCTATAAAACCCCTGGGGTGCGTGTGCGTGCGTGTGTGTGTGTGAACTTCTCACAGATAATACATGTTTTTGAAATTTTCCTTTTTTTCCACTAACTGTCTCCATTTGGCTGCCTATAAATTTAGAGCTCCTATATACTCCTAATGCACTTAGCCTCTATATATGTATCCATATAATTCCTGTCATTGTATATGTAGATTCAGCTTCTGAATTTAAATGATTTTCTTCATTTCTGATCTTACCAGAATGTTTATTTTGGGCAGTGTTCTTAGAAAAGATCTATACTGTGAAAAGTACAGCATAATACCTGTTACTACTAATGTTAATAACAATGAACAAAGAAATCTTGCCTACCAATAATTATTGAGTTCTCTCTCTATACCTAACCTGTTATAGTATAAAAATCAAATTAATTTTGAAGTTCTAACTAACCTTATGAACTTACATTCAAAAATCATTATTAAAAACAATATAAAGAACAGAGACAAGCAAAACTATAAAGCTGATCTTCAAAGAGTATTACTTTTTGTGAATGGAAATATTGTGTCGATTGGCAAATACATTTCAGTTATAGAATATGCTATATGAATATCTGAGCTAATACCTAAAATGAGTTTTGCTACTCATTACTAATATATAATAGTAGTGAATCAATGACTAATAACTTCTATTTCTAGACATTTCTGTTCTAATCTTTACATGCTTAGTTTTCATTTCTAACCCAATGAATCTTTTGCAACTTGCTTCAGCTTTGGTGGCCCAACTTGCTGCTGAACTGTAACCCCCTACCTCTTGAACTTCAAGTCTACCAAGTAATATAGTTCTTTCTCAAAAGCTCTATCTCAAAGTAAAGCAATAAAGAAAAAAGCAAAAAAGAAAAAAAAAACAATAAGATTTCTCCAGATTTAAGTCTTTGGTTTCTTATCATTATTTTGTAGAACTGTTCTCCTGGAACATATTTCAAAGGACAAATAAGTTATTTTGAAAAGTTAGTTATTAAAAACCAACTTGGATTAAATAAACAAACAAACTACTTGTGCTTTAGTATAACAACAGGCAGCAAATCCATAAAGAGCTATTGAGAGTGAGCATTTAAAAACTCGTATAGCAGTTTGACAGTGTAATCCTGTTTGTTCAATATAACCAAAAGATAGGGTTATATTTTCTTTGTCTTTGGTTTTTATTTTATTTTTAGTAATTTTTATTGTGTTTTATAAAAAGATACTAGCCCGTGATGGACCAGGAATTAAAAGATTGATCTTTCATCAGAAATAATTTGAGAAGTACTTTCTTAGAGAATCATACTTGAAGGTTTTAAAGTTTGATTGTTAGGTCATTTTATGTGCATGGTGACAAAAATATCTCTAGCTCAATCTTAGGTTTGTTATACGAAATTATATCATTTGTTTGCTAGTAAAATAACCAGATATGTCTCTAAAAACTGCTTCAATACTTGTTAACGCTGGTGTTATATTAACTAGGCTTGCCTGGAATACCAGGAGAGAAGGGGGATCCAGGGCCTCCCGGGTTTGATGTTCCAGGACCCCCTGGTGAGAGAGGCAGCCCCGGGATCCCTGGAGCACCTGGTCCTATGGGACCCCCAGGCTCGCCAGGGCTTCCAGGAAAAGCAGGTGCCTCTGGCTTTCCAGGTAATTTGTTTAAACTTTTCTCTGGTTTTGGATTCAGGGAATTAAAACTAATATGACTCTGGTATATTATTCTCTTGTTGTATTTCTCTGGATTGACACTGTCCCTTAAGGAAAAGTGTAAAGTCTCTTTGACTGCAGGAAACTGACTTTCCTATTTGCATTACACTTTCTCTGTGAGAATTCTAGTTATGTATTGCTATATAACAAACGGCCCCAAAATTTAATGGTTTAAATCAACCTTTTTATTTTGCCCAAGATTGTGTGGGTCAGAAATTAAGAGATGTCCTAATGGGGTCATTTAACTCTGAGCCACATGGCACCAGCTGGAGTGGTTGGGGATGGAGGATCTATTGTCAAAATGGCACTTCTTTGGCAACTTGAGTGTTCCATGGCCTCTTCACATGGTATTTCATTATCAATACTGCCTCTTCACATGGCTTGGGATGCTCACATTGTGGTAGTATCAGGGTACTTACTCTCCTTTCAGGGCAGCTGCTTTCCCAAAGAGAAAATTCCTCAAACCAAAAGTGTGTTTTCCAAGAGCCCCAGGTAAAAGCTGCAAAACTTCTTGTGATCTAGCCTTGGGGTCATACAATGTCACTTAGTCAAGGGAAAGGTACAAAGTCATCCCAAATTCAATGGGAGAAGAGTACACAAGCGTTTCTATGCAGGGACATATGGTTCATTGGTGGTCATTTTTGGAGGTTAGCTACCAGAGTTAGTCTTTTTTATTCATGGGTATTTGCAATAGTGGTCACTAAGGTTACAAAAACTGCAAAGGGATAAAACTTAGTGCTTTCCCTCCAACTCTTAATAGTTTTTCAGTTGACAGCTTAAAACTTATCTTTTATCTTTCCAAGGAAAGTAAGGGAAAGGTAAAAGTTACTTATTGATATTCTTTAAAGGTGCCAAAGGTGAAATGGGTATGATGGGACCTCCAGGCCCACCAGGACCCTTGGGAATTCCTGGCAGGAGTGGTGTTCCTGGTCTCAAAGGTAATATTCAGAGTTTGCTGGCAGATGCATGTAAAAGAAAATTAAATATTGCTTTGTTTCAATACAGAACGTTTTTATTTTACTGCTTTAAAATAAACAATGTTTCCTTGTAGTTTGTTTCTATGTGATAGGGCATTCAAATAGGTCCTGTTCTCAATTTGGAGACATGTTTAGTTTGGATAATGGTAAATGCTTAGCTGAAAAGAGCAAAATATAGGGAAGAAATTTTGATTTCTTTTACAGTCTCTATAATTGTCAAAGAATCCCAGAAGAAACAGGGATTGTTATCTGAGTGTAAAAATGTGTGTGAACTCAAGTTATTCATAGGCAATAACTAAGGTGCATAAGTGTTTTGGGTGGTCAGCGGCCTACCCAACTATGGAAGATATGAGTAATATTTATATGCGTTAATCTGGGATGAATAAGTCTGATCTGTTATGTCTTCCCCACGCATGTTGGTTTTAGGTGATGATGGTTTGCATGGTCAGCCAGGACATCCCGGTGCTACAGGAGAAAAAGGTAGTAAAGGAGAGCCTGGCCTTCCAGGCCCTCCGGGACAAATGGATCCAGATCAGCTGGTCTCAAAAGGCGAGAAGGGGGACGCTGGTTTACCAGGTAAGTGAACATATTTATTAATGAATACATTTCCAGGTATATACGAAGTTTAATTTTTAACATCTTGTAGTCGTCGATTCACTTACAAAAAGCATGTAGGTATATCAAATTTTGGCAATGAAAATATGACAGAATTGACAGACACTGTGCTAACTGCCTGCCAGGATCACACCAAAATTACAAATAATTTATACAACATTCAACCCCGGAGGTCCCCGGAACACTAGATGAACAGAACCTCTAAACGAAGAACCTAAAGAGGAGGCCACGTCAAGTCTGGTAGGAGGGGCGGAGACGAGAGAGGGCGAACCCCGTGAGGGATGCGCCAGCTGTGGGGAGGCTTCTCCGGTTGGGGGAGACCCTCTGGCCACAAGCCAAGCTTACCAGCCCAGAGTTCCTTTGCCGGGAAGAGGAGTTCCATGACAGCGGGCAGTAGAAACTAGTGAGGACTCTCTTTGCCCAGCTCGGTGAGGCTGAGGGCGGCTGGAGAACCAGTGGGGCCGGCGCACGGGCTCACTCGCCGGTGAGCACTCACCTGGTTCTTGGTGGAGGGAGTGGCTGTGTGAGTGGGGCTCAGGAGCCTGCGGGGATGGACTGAACTGAGCACCTTTGGGGCAGAAGCTGGAGGTTTTGGGACAATAGTTCCCCTGGTGTGGAGCTTGCACGTGAGTGGTATACAGGAGGGCGCCATTTTTTCAGGGTTGGGCCCTCCCACAGAGGGTCAGGTCCGGGACCTCATTGGTCTGGTAGAATTGGCGCAGGAATCTGTGTGTGCGTGCATGCACATGCAGCCTTGGATACCCACCCTCCTCTTGGCTTGTGCTGCGTTGCCAGGGAAATGCCTGGTGGGTACACTCCAGCTCCAACAGGCTGCTCACTGAGATGCAGGAGTGTGCGAGCCAACTCAGGTCCCTGCTCTCCGCACTGTGAGTGCAGAGTTGCCAGGCTGGTGATTGGTTTTCGGGCTGCTCGACCTGATTTGCAAGGGGCTGATTGGGACAGGCTGAGACTGGGAGTTTTCCTGGAAGTGTTGGGCCGTGAGCTGTGTGCCTGCGTGATCCAGCCAGGGCTCTCCTGGTGATCTATCTAATACATCAAGGCAATCCCAGATCGACAACCAGAATGGGGAAACAAAGAAACATGTCACAAGTAAAAGATCAGAAGGAACCTCTAGAAATGGAACTAAATGAAACAGAGGGATCCAACATTTCAGAGACACAGTTTAGAACACTGATGATAAGAATGTTTAACAAACTTAGTGAGGACATAAGGAAGGATAGAGAAATCATAAAAAACAACCAGTTAGAATTAAAGAATACAATACCTGAATTGAAGAATACACTCGAAGGAATCACCTGTAGAGTAAATGAAGGAGAGAATCGGATCAGCGATTTGGAAGACAAAATAGCAGAAATCATCCTATTGGAACAACAAAAAGACAAAAGAATACAAAACAATGAAAATAGTTTAAGAGCTCTATGGGACAAGATGATGCGCAACCACCATCGACTCATAGGAATACCAGAAGGAGAAGAGAAGAAGCAAGGGGTCGAGAATGTATTTGAAAAAATAATGACTGAAAACTTCCCTACCCTGGTGAAGGAAATCGACATACATGCTCAGGAAGTGCAGAGGGTTCCAAACAAGCTGAACCCAAACAGGTCCACACCAAGACACATCATAGTTAAAATGGCAAAGGTTAAAGACAGAGACAGAATCCTAAAAGCAGCAAGAGAAAGACAGCAGGTTACATACAAAGGAACTCCTATTAGACTAACAGCTGACTTGTCTACAGAAACTCTGCAGGCCAGAAGGGAGTGGCAGGAGATTCTCAAAGTGACACAAAATAAAGGCCTATAACCAAGATTGCTCTACCCAGCACGGCTATCACTTAAAATTGAAGGAGAGATAAAGAGCTTCTCAGAAAAGAATAAGCTTAAGGAATTCATTACCACCAAGCCAGCATTGCAAGAAATGTTAAAAGGGCTTTTTTAAACAAAAGGAAGGGGTAAACAAGCTAACCTAGGGAGACCAGGAATACAAATAATAAAATGGCAATACATAGGCACTTATCAATAATCATTTCAAATGTGAATGGGCTAAATGCTTCAATCAAAAGACAGAGAGTGGCTGAATGGATAAGAAAATAGGACCCATGTATATGCTGTTTACAGATGGAATAAGATATTTCATGCAAATAGAAATGAGAACAAAAAGCTGGAATAGCAGTACTTATTTTGGACAATATAGACTTTAAAATGAAGACTACAATAAAAGACAAAGAAGGGCACTATAACCCTAATAAGCATCTATGCACCCAACATAGGAGCTCCTAATATTATACAACAGACATTGACAGACATAAACACAGAGATCAAGAGTAACACTATTGTAGTAGGGGATTTCAACACCCCATTGTCACCAATGGACAGATCCTCTAGACAGAAAATCAACATGGAAAGAGTGGCCTTAAATGACACTTTAGACCAGCTGAACTTCATCGATATTTTTGGAGCATTTCACCCTGAAACAACAGAATACACATTCTTCTCAAATGCACATGGGACATTTTCCAAGATAGACCTCACGTTTGGCCACAAAACAAGTCTCAGTAAATTTAAGAAGATTGAAATCGTATCAAGCAGATATAAAGGAAAAACTGATGGTTTCTGGCTGGGAGGGGTGGGGATGAGGGAGAGGGGGAAGGTTTTAGAAAGCGTAGGCAGGTGACTACAATGTTGCCGCAGGAATATGGGGGACAGTTCTGGGAATGTAACTGATAATGTTGTGAAGAGACTATTACGTTAAGTGAATAAGTCAGTTGGAGAAAGACAAATACCATATGATCTCACTTATATGTGGAATCTGAAAAACTGAATGAACAAGCAAAGTAAACAGAGACAGACTCATAGATATAGAGGAAAAACTGAGGGTTGCTAGTTGGGAGGGGTGTGGAGATAAGGGAGAAGGGGAAGGGATTAGACACCATAAATAGGCAACTACAATATTGCCACAGGGATATGAAACACAGTTCGGGGAATATAATAATGTTGTACATATTTTGTGGGATGTCAGATGGTCACATGTCCTGTTAGGGAGACCACTTCATGGATGCAGTAGAGGCTTGATCACTGCATTGTACATCTGAAGCTGATGTTGTATAATATTGTATGCCAACTGTAATTGAATATATAGATAGTCACAGCATGTGGAGTATACTGTGGAAGGGAGTCAAAGGAATTGTAATAGATATGTATGATATGGGGGGAAGAAGTGGGGTGGCAAAGTGGGGTTGTCACTTTGAGGGGTAAAAAGTATAACTATTGCACTGTGTTGTACACCTGAAACTAATTTTTCAAACATGTTTATTTCCCAATAAAAGAATTTTTGTTTTAATTTTGTAATGAAGTTTTTCACTTGATTTTTACTGTTCCACTTATCAACTTTTCTTTGACTATTTTCTTTGTAGTTTATCTGTCACAAACTGTGAAGTTTGTTTTTTTATTAAATTTATTGTGATAAATAAAATTATGTAGGTTTCAAGTGTACATTTCTATAATACTTCTATATATCACGTTGTGTGCTCACCACCCAAAGTCAGTTCTCCTTCCATCACTATATATTTGACCTCATTTTCCCGCATCTATCACCCCTTTCCCCCTTTATCCTTAGAAACCACTAAACTGTTGTTTGTGTCTGAATTTTTGCTTGTCTTCCTGTTTGTTGCTTTCAGTTTTATGTTCCACATATGAGTGAAATCATGTGGTTCTTGACTTTTTCTGTCTGACTTATTTCACTTGGAATGGTAATGTCAAGATCCATCCATGTTTTAAAATAGACTTAGCAGTCAGACACCTTCAGAAAAATGGTATAGGATATAGTTGAGAGAAAAAGATAACTAGCCCAAATCACTTGGAAAACAGTTTGCAGTGTTTGGGAAATTTGATGATCCTTTAGGTTTTTTTTCCCTGAAACCAGATTGGGATGAGTGGTATATTGTTGGCCTGCAGTGTTTTGATATCTGTATCATACTTGGCTTTTAAATACAGTTCATTATTATACTACCTTGGCAGAATAAACAAGTACTGGACTATGAACAGCCAAGCTCAGCCTTAGGGGGATGTCGCAGAAAGTAGGTCTAAGGAACAACTGCGTTTTTATAGTTATTTTATTAGAAGTAATAATGTATGAAGTATAACATTTTTTAAATTAAAAAAATATTTTTTCTTTTTATAAAAGTATATTCATTGCAAAGCATCAGAAAATATGGATAAGCACAAATCAATAAAACACAATCGAATCTGTATAGACTAGCCTCTCAGGCAACATGAAACTTTAAAAATAGCTTTGTTTATTTGTAGCTAGTAGTAAAGTTTGTGGCTCTTTTTGTGTTAATATTTTCAGTCAATGTGTGCATGTGAGTGTATGGGGGGTGGATTCGTGTGTACACAGATGTTAAAAATTTCCCTATAAGCAGGAATTTTTTTCCTAAAAAGTATTTAAGACATTAGTATAGTTTTGTATATCATCCTGAAAGATGCAGGGCTCCCTAATTGTTTCTTATTGCTAAAATGAGGTATCTTTCTTGAATTACTTGTTGCAAGATTTCTCTTTCAATTATGCCTTCTGTAAAATAGAGGCAGGAAACTATACTTGCCTCTAATAAAGATGGTTGTAGAATATAAGAGATAGCCTAGAGATAATCTGCCCCAAATCCTTCATTTTACCGTGTAAGATACTGAGGCCCAAAGAGGAAAGTGATTTAATTATTGAATGCTCTGAATTTCTTAATGGTAGCTAAACAAAATGTGGAGGATATTAGTATGAGTCCAGTGCTATTGGTTCATACTATATGAGAATATCCCTGGTACCTATATTTTCCTCACATTTCAGAATTTGGGTAGCTTGCTTTGCCAAATTCATTTAATGAATTACTGATATCATCCTAACTTGTCTTCCTTGGAAGGTATTCCTGGACTTTCAGGGCCAAAAGGTTACCAGGGTTTGCCTGGAGATCCAGGGCAACCTGGCCTGAGTGGACAACCGGGATTACCGGGACCTCCAGGTAAGTATGATAGACCACCTGTAGTAATTGAATGGCTAATCTTGAACCTTGGAGAATTATGTATTTATCATGCGTGATGATATTTTGTATCTGGGCATCACAATATCCTTGCATAGCTACTGAGATACGGAGTTCTCCTTTAGCAAAAGCATTGTGATTTGGCCTGAGTATCAATAGACAAAATTTGTAGAATTTTTTTTTTTGAGGGCAATGTCACCGGCCCTCACATGTGGCATCTGAACCAGAGCCGAGGCAGCTCTGAACCACCGCGCCACTTGGCCAGCCCAGGACATTTTGATTTACTCACTTTTTTTCTTTTTCTGGTAGCAGAATAATAATTATGAGTATATCCAAGTGAGGTACTCTGTTTTATTTACATAAATTGCAACATATGTTATTAAGACAATTATCTGGTAGGAGCCAGAAGAATTCACCTTTTCCCATTCTTTCCCTTCAGACAAGTCAGTCATTAAACCATGTAAAACAGATGGCTTTAAAAATAAATACTGATTTTAAAAAATAGATGCTGATTCTTTTTTTAAACGTTTCAAGGGTTGAAAATTTCACAACCTCCTTGGTAGTCTGTTACAGCATTAATCACCATTACAGTCAACGTGGTTATTTTCTTATTTCTAATAACTCTTTCTTGCTGCTTCTTAAGGCATTTTTTTAGTTGGGCCCCTAAGAAATAAAGAGGAGCTGGTCCCCATTTCCAAAACAACCCTTGAGGTCAGTTATTCTGCTCTACACTCTGCATTATGAGTACATTGCCTTGATGTAGTTGGAAAGAGAATTTATCTCCCAGTCTATCCTTCTCATCTTCTGCATTCTCTTTCCCAAGTTGGAAGTAAATGTGAAAGAAAAATATTCTTTAAAAAATGTTTCAGACAACCTTGTGGTCCTTGGAAAATACCTAGGTGACCCCACACAGCTCAGGCACCTAAGATCTAGGAAGAGTATGTAAACAGAGCAATGTGACTGTTGGGGTAATAGTCCAGTACCTCTCCATCAACTCTTCTTTATCCCTGGCCTAATGTACTAGGGGTATATCATAACAGGTTACAGCTTTCCTCTTCATACTCTCACATACTCAGGGTCTACATTGGAAAAGCCACTTAATCTTTTAAAAACAGATTCATTATATTGGATCAATCTGTGATAAATACAGTATGGGTAATTATACATATACAACAAATAGGATTTCAGGTGTTTGGAATTGTCTTAGGGCAAGAAACAAGGTGTCCTGGTAAAATTTTTCCATTTTTAAAATAAATGTGTGTTAGGAAACCTCCGTTACTATCATTATATTGTAATATGTTCCTATGGACATTTCTTAGGTACCCCTTGCCTGTTTTTATGCTGAATTAGATTAGTAGAAATTAATCATGTATTAAGATTTGATCCATCGAATTCCATGCTTGCATTTTAATTATGACCCATTCTAAGAAAGCAGACAACCTCAATATTGCTGACTTGTCTTAATTTTACCAATTTGACTTTTCTAGGTCCGAAGGGTAACCCTGGTCTCCCTGGAAAGCCAGGACTTACAGGACCTCCTGGACTTAAAGGAAACATAGGTGATATGGGTTTTCCAGGTGAGAGATGAAAATCTCTGAAATACTGAGTTCCACTAATGGAAGATGCTTCACTGTCTTTGTAACCAGAAAAGAGACTGGTGTTGATAGAATCAAACTGAGACAATATCTAAAGTAATTAGTGGGTGAAGTTTTAGAAACCTTAAAAGAATTCACAAACATATTTTTTCTCTAGCTGTACCCTTTTCGCTTAAACTTACATTAAAAATAGGGTTTTACATAATACTGTTTGTAAAGCTTATTATTATATAACTCAGAATTTGCAGAGTTCTTTTCAAAAATCTTTTTGCTTGGTTACATGCATCATGGATAAAACATATTTAATACAATATTGCATGCTACATGTTTTCAACAGGCCCTCATGGAGTGAAAGGGTATCCTGGTATCCCTGGAATTCCTGGACAACCTGGCTCCCCAGGATTGCCTGGACAGAAAGGAGAAAAAGGTGATCCTGGTGCTTCCGGCATTGGTCTTCCTGGTCTTCCTGGCCCAAAGGTAATCTGATTTTAGGCATATGCTTGAGCAAATGTAATGTTTCTTTAATATTGTGATCATTCCTAATACTTCACTAAACAAAGTATACAATGATATGGTATACTTTAGGCAAGAAATTCATTCCTTCTCTTTTTTCTTATATCGTAAGAAGATATGTTGATATGTTTTAGAGTTTGCATCCAGTCCAAAAAGAAGGAAAAACTTTCTGATTTATATCTTTTCCCTCTATCTTAGTCTGTGTGTGTTTCAGTAGACCAGAGGCATATTTCTGCCTGGTTTTGGTTTTCCTTTCCCTTTTAGTGATGGGGTTGTTGGTCTTTGTCCAATTATTATTATTAACTAATTTAAAGAGACTTTTTAAAAAAGATTTTATTGGGGAATTGGGGGAGGGGAACAGTGTTGGGGAATTGGGGGAGGGGAACAGCCAAGTTGTTGTCCTTCAATCTTAGTTCTAGTGGAGGGTACAGCAAGCTCAGCTCCAAGTCCACTCATGCCACTCAGCTCAAGGTGCCGAGTTCAGTCTTAGTTGCGATGGGTGTAGCCACCATCCCATGTGGGAGTTGAATCAGTAGCTTTGTTGTTAAGAGCACACAATCTATCCTCTGAGCTATACAAGGCAACAGCTCTGCTCATGGTACGGAGTATAGTCTTAGTTGCGGATGGTTGTAGCCACCATCCCATGAGGGAGTCGAACCAGCAGCCTTGTTGTTAAGCGCACGCACTCTATCCCTTGTGCCACCCGGGCGGCAGCTCTGCTCAAGGTGCCGACCAAGTTCAGTCTTAGTTGTGGGCGGACATAGCCCACCATCTTGAGCAGGCAACCTCATTGTTAGGAGCATGTGCTCTCACCAGCTGAGCCATCCTGCCACCTATTGGCAGCTCAGTGGCAGCTCACCTCGGGAGCAGCTCACTGGCCCATGTGGGAATCGAACTAGCGACCCTGTTCCTCAGAGCTCACACTCTTGAGCAAGCTCTTAACCAACTGAGCAACTTGGCCGGTCCAAGAGACTTATAAACAGAGTAACTTATTCATAACTGCATATCTCAAGTATTTCTCCAAAAACGGTTGTGCATATTCCTCTATGCCCCTAGACCCTGAGAAATATTTTATGGTGTTTCTCAAGCATTCAGATTTAGAACTTGTTTTAGAATCATGGACTCAACAAATACTTGATAACTGCTTAATTCCATGTAAAAAGATAATAATTTTTACTGATTTGTAGAAGTACTTTATAACTAGTGGAGATGCATCCATTGTCTATTACATATGTTGGAAATATTTTCTCGCCGTCAATTGTTTGTCTTACAAATTTGTTTAATCATTCAATAAGACAACAGAGTTAGGGAGTATTAGAAGAGGAATTGCATTACTCAACTTCTGAGGAATTAGTGAAAACTCCCACTGAAATAAGATTTTATTTCATAATATTTTAAAGACAATTTATTTTTAATAGTATGCAAAGACTATAATTTGATTTCCCAGTTGATCAATTTATTGTAAGAGGTAATCAAGAGAAGTTTCTGCATATTAATTGTAGATTGACTGTCGAGTGTATTGAAATTAATCTTAATTTTTTGTGTTAAATTTGATTTTTATCAGTAATATATAAATACATTTTTTTCTGTTTGTTTGTTTGTTTGTTTATTTATTGTCTCAAGTGTAGAAATCAACATAATAACTAGACATTTACACACCTAACGAAGTGATAAGCCCAACAAATCTACTACCCATCTGACACTATATATAGCTATTACACTGACCATATTCCCTACACTGTACTTTACATGCCACGACTATATATATGTTTTAATGATAGTTGCCATTCAATATTATCCTATATTAATTTCAGGTGTACAGCATACTGGCTAGACATTTATATAATTTATGAAGTTATATCCGATAAATCTAGTACCCATCTGGCACTATGTGTAATTTTTACATTATTGACTATATTCTCCATACTATATTTCACATCCCTGTGACTATTTTGTGACTACCAGTCTGTACTTCCTAATCCCTTCACCTTTCTCAACCATCCCCCCAACATCCCTCTCATCTACCAACTATCAGTTTTGTTCTCTGTATCCATGAGTCTATTTCTGCTTTGTTTGTTCATTATTCTGTTCTTTGGATTCCACATGTAAGTGAGATCATAGGGTATTTTTCCTTCTCAGTCTGACTTAGGTCACTTAGCATAATTTCCCTTCAGTCCATCCATGTTGTTGCAAATAGTAAAATTTCATTCCTTTTTGTGGCAGAGTAATATTCCGTTGTATAAATGTACCATGATTTCTTTATCCAATTGCATATTGATGGGCATCTCGGTTGTTTCCCTATCTTGGCTATTGTAAATACTGCTGCAGAAAACATAGGGGTGGATATATTTTTTAGAATTAGTGTTTTGGTATCTTTGGATAACTCCCTAGGAGTGGAATTGCTGGGTCATAGGTAGTTCTATTTTTGATTTTTTTAAGGAACTTCCATACTCTTTTCCATAGTGGCTGCACCAATTTGAAATCCCACCAACAGTGCACAAGGTTTACCTTTTCTCCACAACCTCGCCAGCACTTGTTGTTTGTTGATTTATTGATGATAGCCATTCTGACCGGAGTGAGGTTGTATCTCATTGTGGTTTTTATTTGCTTTTCTCTGATGATAAGTAATGTTGAGCATCTTTTCATATGTCTGTTGGCCATCTCCATCGGCATATCCTCTTTGGAGAAATGTTGCTTCAGGACTTCTGCTCATTTGTTAATTGGATTGTTTTCTTTTTTGGTGTTGAGTTGTATGAGTTCTTTATAAATTTTGGATATTAACCCCTTATCAGATGTATCATTGGAAACTATCTCCTATTCAATAATATGTTCTTTTTCTTTTGTTGATTGTTTCCTTTGCTTGAAAAAAGCTTTTTAGTTTCCTGTATTCCCATTTGTTTTTTTCTTTTGTTTACTTTGAGCAAGGAAATTTATCAGTAAATATATTGCTAAGGGTAATATCTGAGAATTTACTTCCTATATTTTCTTCTGGGAGTTTTATGGTTTCAGGTCTTACATTTAAGTCTTTAATCAATTTTCAGTTTATTCCTACATATAGCATAAGAAGGTGGTTCAGTTTCATTTTTTTGCATGTGTCTGTCAAGTTTTCCCAGCACCATTTATTGAATAGACTGTCTCTCTCCCAGTGTAAATTCTTGCTTCCTTTATTTTTTTTTTTGAGGGCAGTGTGACTGGCCCTCATATATGGGACCTGAACCAGAGCCGCTGGCTTCCCAAGCCAGCACTTAACCACCGTGCCACTCGGCCGACCCTCTTGCTTCCTTTATAATAGATTAAATTACCACCTAGGCATGGATTTCTTTCTGCACTCTTTATTTTGTTCCATTGATCTATGTGTGTTGTCTGTTTTTATGCCAATACCATGCTGTTTAGATTACTATGGCCTTGTAGTATAATTTGACATCAGGTAGTGTGAAACCTCCAGCTTTGTCTTCTTACTCAGGATTGTTGTGGCTATTTGGGGTCTTTTACGGTTCCATATAAATTCTAGGATTATTTGTTCTAGTTCCGTGAAAAATGCCGTTGGTAGTTTGATAAGGATTGGGTTGAATCTATAGATTGCTTTTGGCAGTATGGACATTGTAATTATATTAATTCTTCCTATCCATGAGCATGGTATATGTTTCAATTTATTTGTATCTTCTTTAATTGCTCTCTTCGATGTCTTATAATTTTCTGAATAAAGGTCTTTACTTCCTTGGTTAAATTTACTCCTAAGTATTTTATTTCTTTGTTGCAATTGTAAATGGGATTTTTTTCTCAATTTCTCTTTCTATTAGTTCATTATTGGTATATAAAAATGCAACCAATTTCTGAATACTAATTTTGTATCATGCTACTTTACTAAATTCATTTATTAGTTCTAATAGATTCTTGGTGGAATCTCTATATAGTATCATGTCATCTGCAAATAATGGCAATATTACTTCTTTCTTTTCCATTTGGATGCCTTTTATTTCTTTTTCTTGTTTGGTTGCTGTGGCTAGAACTTCCAATACTGTGTTGAACAAAAGTGGTGAAAATCGGCATCCTTGTCTTGTTCTTGATCTTTTCCTGACTGAGTATGTTCTTAGCTGTGGGTTTGTCATACGAGTATATAGCCATTATTATGTTGATATATGTTCCCTCTATTCCCATTTTGCTGAGATTTTATTTTATCATAAATGGATGCTAGATTTTGTCAAATGCTTTTTCTGCAGTTCTTGATATGACCATATGATTTGTATCTTCCAAGTTTTTTATGTGGTGTATTGCATTAATTGATTTGCAGTTATTGTACCAACCTTGCATACTAGGAGTGAATCTCACTTGATTGTGGTGTGTGATCTTTTTAATGTATTGCTGAATTCAGTTTGCTAATATTTTGTTGGGGATTTTTGCATCTATGTTCATTAGGGATATCGGCCTATAGTTTTCTTTTCTTGGTAATGTCTTTGTCTGTTTTTCGAATCAAATTAATGATGGCCTTGTGGAATGGATATTGGGGGCAAATCCTCCTCTTGGATTTTTAGGAATAGTTTGAGGAGAATAGGTGTTAATTCTTCTTTGAATATTTAGAAAAATTTACCTATGAAGCCATCTGTTCCAGGATTTTTGTTGGAAGCTTCTTGATTACTGATTCGATTTTGTTAGTAGTAATCGGTCTGTTCGGATTTTCTGACTCTTCTTGATTTAGCATTGGAAAATTGTATGCTTCTAGAAATTTATCTCTTTCTTCCAGATTGTGCATTTTATTGGCTCATAGTATATTATTATTATTATTATTATTATTATTATTATTATTACTTTGTATTTCTATGGACTCAATTGTCACTTCTCTTTCATTTCTGATTTTGTTTAATTTGGGTCCTTCTCTTTTTTTCTTGATGAGTCTGGTTGGTTAAAGGTTTGTCAATTTTGTTTATCTTTTCAGGTAACCAGCTCTTGGTTTCACTGATGTTTTTGTATTGATTTTTTTTGCTTCTATTTTGTTTATTTCAGCTCTGATCTTTATTGTTTCCTTCCTTGTACTCACTTTGGGCTTTGTTTGCTGGTTATCTCCCAGTTCCCTTAGGTGTAAAGTTACTGTTTCTTTGAAATTTTTCTTGTTTCTTTAGGTAGGCTTGCATTGCTATGAATTTCCCTCTTAGGACTACTTTCACTGTGTCCTATAGATTTGGGTCATGGTGTTTTCATTTTCATTTGTCTAAAGGTATCTTTTGATTTCTTCCTTGATCCCATGGTTGACCCATTCATTATTTAGTAGCGTGTTATTTAGCTTCCATATGTTTCTATGTTTTTCAATTTTTTTCTTGTAATTGATTTCTAGTTTCATACCATTGTGGTGGGAAAAGATGCTTGATATGATTTTAGTCTTCTTAATTGTATTGAGACTTGTTCTGTGGCCTAGCTTTTGGTCTGTCTTGGAAAATGTGGATGTTCTTACACTTGTTGTTGTCCCAGAGGCCCCTTAAACTACTCTCATCTTTTTTATTGTTTTTTTTTTACTTTTGCTGTTCTGATTGGGTATTTTCTACCATCTTCTCTTTCAAATTGCTGACTAGATCCTCTGCTTCATCTCATCCACTGTTGATTCCTTCTAGTGTATTCTTCTTTTCAGTTATTGTATTCTTTATTTCTGGTTCTTTTTGATGGTTGCTATGTCCTTCTGTATGTTTATTATCTTTTCTTGAAATCTTCACTAAGTTCCCTAAGCATTCTGATACCCAGTGTTTTGAAATCTGCCTCTGGCAAGTTGGTAGTCTCCACTTCATTTAGTTCTATTCCTGGAGGTTTCTCCTGTCCTTTTTTTCCTAAAGATTTTTTTTTTTTATTGGGGAAGGGGAACAATGTTGGGGAATCGGGGAAGGGGAACAGACATGTTGCCGTCCTTCTGTTCTTCAGTCTAGTTGTGGAGGACGTCGCTTCACTGGACCATGTTGGTATCATCATTGCGCTCTTCCCCGGTGAGACAGTCGCTCGCTGGCCATTGGACGTCAGCTCACTGCAGCTCATGGAAGCTCATGCCCACTGCCAGCCAGCCCCACTGCAGCTTTCACCGTCACCGGTGACTCACGGCAGCCCAGCTCCAGGTTGAGCTGTTGTTCACCATCTTAGCTGTAGAGGGTGCAGCATCACTGGCCTGCATGTGGGATCTGAACCTGGGCCCTGCTGCTTAGAGCTGTCATCCCAAGCCAACTCCTAACCAATGCACCACTCGGCCAGCCCTCTCCTGTCCTTTTATTTGGGGCATGTTTCTTTGTTTCCTCATTCTGGCTGCCTCTCTGTGTTTGCTTCTATGTATTAAGTAGATCTCCTATATGTCTCAGTCTTTGCTGGGTGGCCTTATGTGGTATGTGTCCTGTGTTTCCTGATTTCCTGTGCATCCGTTTCAGGAGTGTCCCTTGAGTGTGTTATGTGTGTTCTCCTGTTGTAATTGAGCCTTGTTTGCTTTTAGCATGTCATTCAGCGGAACTGACTCCCAGGCTGGGTGAATGTGAGAATTGGCTGTGCCCCCAGTGTATGAGCTGCTGTGTGGGGACTGACCCCTCAGAGAAGGATTCAACCCCACAGGCTCTTGTTCTTTTTCAGACCCCCCCTTTGTTTATGCCACTTGTGGTGCTAGGTAGTGTTCTGGTATGGGCTGATGCTGGCCTCTGGGTGTCTTGTTTCTGGTAGCTCTTGGGAGGTGCCCTCATGCAGCCAATTTCCACCATGCCTGTGACTGGCCTGCAGTTACCTACTAGGAGGTACACAGCTGTATGTGTTTGGATGCTGCCTGTGCTGGACCTGGAGGTGTGTGGGGTTGGACTCATTGTGAACCAAGGCTGGCTGCCACCAATATTGGATCTGTGACAGCTCATCAAAAGGCCCAGGAATTGCAAGGCCTGTTTCCACATACTGGCTGGCAATAAGGTTCAGCAGTTGAAAGAGCCTCCTTAGGTGTGCAGTCCAGGCTGGTTGACCTAGTGTTCAGAGTGGCTCTGGCAATGCAGCACTACCTTGGTGGGGTGGGGTTCCAGTGTGTCACAAGGCATGGCCAGTAGCTTTTACAAGGTTAATGCAAATTCAGTTCTTTTGCCAGTGCCTGGCCTCTGACCACTTCACAAAACTCTGAGAACACCACGGCCAGCCACCGCTCACTTTGGGGCAGTACCTCTTGTGACCACTTCAGAAAATGCCCTGAGAACACTGCAACCAGCCTGTGCTCACCTCAGACCTGTAGATAGCTGAGAGTCACACAAGAGAGGCTATGGCACAAGTTGTGGTCCAAAGCCCACCATCAAAAGTTTCCCTGCCTGCCATTGTACATGTGCTGCTGTAAAACACTTCCATCTTTTGTGGGGCAGGGCTGGTTGCCCAGGCGCTGAGAGTCCCTCCAGCAATGCAGCACCAAGTGGGCAGGGCAGAGTTCCAGGGAGTTATGGGGTGTGGGCAGTGGTTTTTATAAAGTTAATGCAGTTTTGGTTCTTGCAGCAATGCCAGGCCCATGACCACTTTGCCCAAATGCCCTGAGAACACTGTGGCCAGCCACCGCTCGCCTTGGGCCCACAGGTCCTCGAGAGCTGCCCAAGAGAGGCTGAGGAACAGGTTGCACACCAACAAAGTTTCCCCAGGCCTCTGCGGACCGTCCACTACTGCAAAAGGCTTCTGTAACTTGTGGGGCGGGGCCAGCCACTCACTAGCCATGAGTGCCTCCTGGTGATGTAGTACTAGCTGTTCAGGGCTGGGACTCAGGGCATCACCAAGGTGGTACACATGTGCAGATTATACCAGACCAATGCAGTCTCATTTGGCTCTTTGGGGGATGGTTCAACATAGAAAAGATGGTGCCCTCCTGTAGGCAACACGTGAAGTGGGCTCCACATGGGGATAATGGCTGCTGTCCTTCCAGCGCTCTCCTACAAGCCAGACAGCTCAGTCTTTCTAGTATGCTACTGACACCTGTCAAGTTGCGCCCCCCCATTAGAGACCAGATGAGTGTTTACAAGTGATTGAGTCTGTGTGAGGACCTTTATGGAGGGCGTGTGGGTTTCCAGCCACCTTCTGTCTTCCTGGGATGGACAGAGTACTCGCTGATTTTCTCCTACAGATATTGTGGGAACTCCTTTCTGGGAACAAGATCCCTGATCTGGGGAGCCCAGTGTGGGGCTTGGACCCCTCCTTCTTCCAGGGGGACCCACCACCAGTGAGGTGCTCCTTCCAGTGTTGAACCACTACCTGTGGTTTTGGGGTCAGCCAGTTTTGTGCATTAGCCCCTCCTACCAGTCTCAATATGGTCTCTTCTTTATATCCTTAGTTATGGTGTTTCTTTTCAGTTAATCTACAGATGATTCTTGAGGTTCATTGTTCTATAATTTATTTGTAAATTTGGGGTGATCCTGGGATGCAGCAGGCATAGCATTTACCATAATGCCAACTTGGAACTCCTCCACTAAAACAAAGATCTTTATCTTCACAGTTTTAATATGAATAGTTGGTGTGTAAATTTGAATCCCTTCATATATATAAACACACACACACACACACACACACACACACACACACACACACACACAATGTGCCGGGTACTGTTTTAGGTGCTGGAGATAGAGCATGAATGAAACAAAGTCACTGCCTGCATGAAGCTTACATCTAGTCAATCAACAAACTATATATATATATATATATATCCTTAAATTGCAAGTAACTTGTTCTGTGAGTGTTCTGCAAGATGAGCAAACATTTCTAATAAATTTTAACTTGATAAACGAGCAATATCTTGCAATATGAGTGGTAAGTGACACCGAACGTCATATTGTCACAACTGAACCAATGGTTCCCTCTCTCTTGCTGCGGGATTGTGGGTGATCATCTCCCATGCTCAGATGCTCAGTCTCAGGCTGCGGTATTTGGCAGAAATCAGTGATTTTTCAGAACGTTGGAAGGTACCCACAACTGGCACAAGTGTAATTTTGTCATTTGAAAGCACCTATGGACAATCCTTTGCTTTTCCATACAGGAGTAAACTTAGGAATGCTTTGCTTTATTCTAGGTCAGGCTGCCAGCAGATATAGACCCTTTACTCTGCTGCCTTATTGCCAGTTACATTAAATACAGTAAATGACAAAAGTTTTTTAATATTGTACTGTAGTTAACATCTGTGCGAGTGTATACAATGGCCCCCATGCAGAAAAAGGTTGAAAAGAAAGGCAGTAAAAAGGAGATGATTACGGTGGAGGTTAAGAAGGAAATCATCGAGAAGTATGAACAAGGTATGTGAGTGGCCAAAATTGCAAGTCTTTATAAGAAGTCTACATCGACCATTTGCACAATATTAAAGAAGAAAGAAGAAATAAGGGGGCTAGATGCAGCAAAAGGAGTCACGAGAACATCAAAGCAATGGCCATGTGTTCTGGAAGATGTAGAAAAGTTGCTTCTGGTTTGGATAAATGAGAAGCAACTAGCAGGTGATACTGTGACTGAGAATGTTATCTGCGAGAAGGTGAAGGCCTTGTACACCAACCTCATGAGTAAGCTGCCAGGTACATCAACAGAAAATAAAGAAGGCTTCAAGGCAAGCAGGGGATGGTTTGATCATTTTAAGAGAAGTGGCATCCATAGTGTGATGAGGCACGGAGAGGCTGAGAGTTCGGATGCTAAGGCAGCTAAGGCATTTGCTACCGAGTTCCAGAAACTCATGTTTTCCGAGTGTTACCTGCTGGAGAAAGTTTTTTAACTGTGATGAGACGGGGCTTTTTTGGAAAAAGATGCCAAAGAGGACGTACATGACAGAAGAAGAGAATGCAATGCCCAGTCATAAGCCCATAAAAGCCAGTCTCACCCTCTTGTTTTGTACTAATGCAAGCAGGGATTTGAAAGTCAAGCCTCTGCTTGTGTATCATTCTGAGAATCCACGAGCCTTCAAGAAATGCAAGGCGCAGAAGAGCCAGTTAAATATTTTATGGAGGTCCAACAGCAAGGCTTGTGTCACTTGTATGTTGTTTGTTGAGTGGATCAATGAGGTCTTTGGTCCTGCAGTGAAGAAGTACCTTTTAGAAAAGAATCTGCCACTCAAAGCCTAGCTGGTTATGAATAATACTCCTGCTTATCCTCCAGGCTTCGAGGATGACTTACTGTAGGAATTCGAGTTCATTAAGGTGAAGCTCCTTACTCCCAACACCACTCCAATCCTCCAGCCTGTGGATCAGCAGATCATTTCGAACTCTGAGAAGCTTTACACCAAAGCGCTATTTCAGCGATGCTTCCACGTGACCAAAGGAACAAACCTTACCCTCCGTGAGTTTTGGAAAAATCATTTCCACATTGTGAACTGCCACAAGATCACCGATCAAGCCTGGGATGCGGTCACCAAGAGGACCCTCAATTCTGCTGGGAGAAAACTGTGGCCTGATTGCATTCTTGGATATGACTTAGAGGTGCTTGCTCATGAACAGGAGCTGCCAGTTGTCAATGAAATTGTGTCCTTGAGGAAGACCATGGGACTGGAGGTGAATGAGGATGACATTCAAGGGCTGGTGGATGAACATGGCCAGGAGCTGACCACCGACGAACTGATGGGTCTGTGTTGTGAGCAACACAAGAGGCTATGGAGGAGATCTCATCTGCACATGACATTAGGGAGATGTGTAAAATGTGGGAAACAGTGCAAAATTTTGTAGAAAAGCACCACTCAAATAAGGCGGTAGCAGTGCGAACAATGAATCTGTTTAACAGCAATGATACGTCACATTTCCTTGAAATCCTCAAAAGGAGGCATAAGCAAGTGTCATTGGATAGGTTCTTTGTTAAAGTTCCACGAAAAGAAATAGATTCCATTGAGCCAATAGATAGCAGTGATTCTGTTAGTGATAGTGAAAGTCGTCCTACACATTAACCCTCTCTCGTCTCCCTCACTCCAGCCACGAAGGTTTTCTACGGTAAGTGCAGGTTAATTTGTTTATTTTTCTTTATAGTTTGTATTTCCTTTATTATTTTGTATTATATTACAGTATTGTAATCACTTTTATAGGAATATTTTTGGGTGGTGAAATGAATCATCTGAGTTTCCATTATTTCTTATGGGGAAATTCACTTTGATATGTAAGTGCTATGGATTACAATCATGTTTCTGGAACAAGGTATGCTCACAAACCAAGGTTTTATTGTATATACACACACACACACACACACAGAATTTTGATTTTTCTACACATTGTTTTTATGTAGAATCATAGAATACACACTTCTGTTTTATCACATATCTTTTAACCTTTCTTTTATCAGTTTATCATAAACAATTTTCTTTTGTCATTGTACATTATTGTTTCAATATTTTTATTTTTCAATTACATTATTTTTAATGGCTGC
This sequence comes from Aselliscus stoliczkanus, assembly GCA_033961575.1. Classification (NCBI taxonomy): domain Eukaryota; kingdom Metazoa; phylum Chordata; class Mammalia; order Chiroptera; family Hipposideridae; genus Aselliscus; species Aselliscus stoliczkanus. The sequence continues at coordinate 51,844,396 of CM066737.1, read as the reverse complement.
ATGATATTCCATTGTTGCAAATAATATCATAATGAACAGATACATATTTGTGGACACATGTACAATTATTTATAAAATTGTGTGGATTCCTAAAAGCGAAATTTCTGGGTCAAAATATAACTGCATTTAAATTTTTGTCTTTTTAAGTTTCTCTATTAACAACAAGAAATGAACTTGATTTTAAAAATCAAATCAACCGGTGTGGAATGATGTAAATGATAAGACTTATTTCCACATATTGACATACCCTAAATTAACAGTTCTATCCCAAGGTAACCACTTTTTAGTAGTTCCTCATGTATTTGTCCAGAAAAAGCTTTTTTTATACATATATATGCATGTGTATATGATAGATATCTCATCAATTTTAAGATTCAATTTTGTACATTTAAAATTTCTAATATTGAGGTGCATCTTACAGTGTAAAGCATCTTAAATTATAATTACAAGAATTTTTTCCTGTTATCAATACATGAAATGATGCTGCATTTTCCAAATGTATGCATTTTATAGTTTTATTTACAGACATGAAATCATACTATATATATGCTCTGGACCTAGCTATTATAATTAGTAAAAATTAGCTAGCTTTTCTTATCAGCCCATAAATACATGCCTCATTCTCTTTCATTATTATGTAGTATTCTTGTGTGGGTTAACCATAAATTATTTAACTTATGAATATTGAAATTGTTTCTGTATTTTCATGATTACAAACATGTTACACTGAAGATTCTTATCCATATCTTACATATGTACCTTAAGACTGTTTGGTAAATATCACCATAAAATAAATTCTGAGTGGAGATGCTGGCACCCAACATATATATGCCTTTTTTAATATTGATAGTTACTGACAAATTTCCCTGTTAAATAGCTCTATTGCTTTATACTCTCCTGATCAGTGTAAGAAAATTTCTAATTTCTCTTCATTTTACAAATATTGGGTATTAATCAGTCTTTTTAATTTTGTCAAACCAATGGGTGAGAAATCATTGTTTAAATTTGAATTTTCCTTATTACAAGTGAGATTTCTTATGTTTTTATCTTCTAATGAGATGGGAAAGATTTTGAGAGAATCAGATTGGGTGGATAAGAACAGGAGCATAGTTTTCTGATTGTTATAATGGTGTCTATATCCTAAGATTATAAAAATTGATCTGTATATTTTCTTCCACTGTTTTCATGATTTTGTTCTTTATATTTATGTCTTTAATTTACATCTTTGACTTTTTCTGTAAGTTGTATGAAATGATGAACTAACTTTATGTTGGGTTTTTTTTCCAAATAGATATCCAGTTCACCGAACCCTGTTTGTTACAAACTCCATTCTTTACTCATTGATTTGGAACCCCATTTTAAAATATTTCTAAATTTGTTCATACATATTTTTTTCTGGACTGAGTGAATTTTAACATTTTTAGAATGGAACCAAAATTACCATAACAACTCATCTCTGAAATTATAATGTAGACAGAAGAAAATGTTTCAATGGGTACACATCCTCAGTATATTCAACTCTTTGAGCAAGAGGCTAGCTTTTAGATTTTTTATGCAGCCTACAAGTACATTTCAATAAGCAAATTCTACACTAAATTTGGATGATTGCAGAACTGATAACACAAAGAAATCATGTATTTTAAGTACATTGTTGTTTCTTTCAGATGGTATTATTTTATCTTACAATGGTGACACATTGAAAAAGTAATATTTTACAATTCAGTTATATTAGGCAGAGGCAGTCATTGCTTTGCACAGTTCTGACATGCACAAATTGGTTACCACACTTGAGTTAAATAACATCAGTCCTCAACAACATGGTACAAATTTAAATTACCATAGTGTATTAGCTGTTCAATCTATAAGTCACTAAGTAAGTAACAGCTGTGCATCACGATCAGTGAACAGTTATTTCACTTCTTTCATATTTCTTTCAGTGATAGTCACTGTGAATCTGTTATTCCCTTCATGCACAGATTGCAAAGTATGTAGTTCTGTTACTGCTTTGACTCTCATTGATAATCCAATGTGTGATTTAATAAAAAAGTGTAATCAAAGGGGAAATTGACCAACAAAGATGAAAGTATAGCAAAAGAATAAAGAGTGATAACTCTGGAAATAAGTTGAAATCTAATATAAATGCAGTTATAGGTGAAATAGTCAACAATCGGAATGTGGACACTGCCATCATTTGAGACACTTTAGGTGCACAGCCAAGGAAATTGGTAAAGGCAGTCTTATCAACAACATATGACTTTTTTCTATGCATTTATAACTGACATCAAGAGGGATTTAATGTACTTAGGTAACATTTTAAAGGTCATAGAACAATCATATTTTTCCCATTAATTATTAAGATCTGTATATGTCTTCAGCTTGCATTTTAATTTTTATATTACCATACTACTGTGCAAAGAAAGAAGTGCCTATGTTATAAAGGAAGAGTGGAATAAAAGTTTCAGGAAACATAATAGTAGTATTGGGGGATGTCAAGCATAAGAAAAAATTTTATAATTAGTAAGTTGTTATGAAATAAGGATAGTGGTAAAAGGTCAGACGAATAGTTTATTTTACAGATGTCACAGTTTATAAGAGAGTGTTTTTGTTAGTCCAAAAACATAATTAATATAGTACAGTGAAAACTTTGGACAGGGAATCAATAGACTGAAGTTGAAGTTCAGAGTCTGTGTACATGACAGTGTAAGTCACTTAGTTTTTTTTAATCTTCATTACTTTGTCAGTAATATAGAAAAAAATAATTATTCTACCTATTTCACAGAGTATTGTGAGGCTTTGATTAGATTTTTAAAAAAACTTTGTAAATTGTAAAGCACGCTATACATAGTATTTATATCTGAAATGAGAGGGCTGGACTAGATGGTATCTCAAATTTCTACAACTCTTAAATTTAATGACTGTGAAACTATATGAATCTGTGACATTCTTTTAGCATGACATAATGTTTCTAACCTTCATTAATCTTTCTTAAAATCTAATCATACTACAGATTCAATGCAATCCCTATCATAATCCCAGATTGCCTTTTCTCTGAAATTCACAAACAGATACTAAAATTCATATGGAAATACATGGGACTCAGAATAGTCAAAACAATGTTGAAAATAAAAGAATAAATTTGGAGGACTCACCCTTCTAGGTTTCAAAACTTACTATAAAACTACAATAATCCAGACTGTAATACTGGCATAGGATAGACATAGGGATCCATAGTATAGAGTCCAGAAATAAACACAGACATTCAACATACAAGAATCATTAATGTAATATATTACATTAATAGAATGAATGATCATCACAATAAAAGCAGTAAAATCATTTGACAAAATTCAACACCCTTTCATGATTTAAAAAAAAAAAACGAAAACAAAAACTCGGGCCGGCCAAGTGGCATGGTGGTTAAGCACTGGCTTGAGAAGCCAGCGGCCCCGGTTCGGGTCCCACATGTGAGAGCCAGTGACACTGCTCTCAAAAAAAAAAAGAAATTTCTCACTGAAATTTTGGTTCTGTCTAAAAACATCCATGGAGACATTTGGTCCATAGTTAATATAAATCCCTCTCATCAACAAGATTTGAACCCAGACCCGTCTACCTAATCCCATGTGCCATTATTGGCTAGGCTACTAAGGCAAGAAGGATTATTATTGGAAATACAACCACAATACAACTTTTGGACCAATAAAACATGATAGTATTTTTATGTATTAATCCTGTAAATCCAAGGTAGTAAAAAACGTGGGATATTTGAACCCAGGGATGTTTTCTAAATGTGGACATTTTGGATAGGACCAAATATCTGGTAATTCTATGGAAAATGGTATGGAGGTTCCTCAAAAAATTAAAAATAGGCCGAGAGCTGGCTTGAGTGGCCAGCAGCCTGCGTGAGTGGCTGGCAGCCCATGAGTGCTGCTGTGAGTGGCAGGCCAATGGCCGGTGACCGACTGCCACAGCCAGGTAGAGCGCAATGATCATAGTACCAACATGGGCCAATGAGCAGTGCACTCCACAACTAAACTGAGAACAATGGCTGAGAGGTGGGGGAAGGGATGAGGGGGGAAAAATTAAAAATACAATTGTCATATGATTCAACAATCCCGCTTCTGTGTATTTATCCAATGAAAACAAAAATACTAACTTGTAAAGATATATGCACTCCCAAGTTCACTGCAGCATTATTTATGATAGATAAGATATGGAAGCAGAGTAAATGTCCATCAATGGATGAATGGATTTTAAAAAAATATGGTACACATGCATACAGTGGAATATTATTCAGCTGTAAAAAAAGAAGGAAATCTTGCCATTTGTGACAACATAGATGGACCTTGAGGTGTTCTGCTAAGTGAAATAAATCAGACAGAGAAAGGCAAATACCATATGATCTCACTTAGACATGGAATTTTAAAAGAATAAATTTTTTAAAATAAAAACAAACAACTACAAAAAAAATCTCATGGATATAGAGAAGAGATTGGTGGTTGCCAAAAGGGGGATTGCAGTGCAGGTGTGGGAAAAATGTATAAAGGGGATGAAAAAGTACAAACTTCCAGCAATAAAATAAATAAGTCATGGGATGTAATATACAGCATGGTGACTACAGTTAATAATACTATTTTGTGTATTGAAAGTTGATCAGATAGTAAATATTAAAAGTTTTTATCACAAGAACAGAAAGTTTTGTAATTATGTAAGGTAATTAGATTTGTTGTGGTGATGATTTCACAAATATATACAAATAAATTATTACGTTGCACACCTGAAACTAATATAATATTATAAGTCAATTATATCTAAATTAAATTAATATGTCAAATCCTGACATTGGAACAAATGTAGATATTTGTAATTTAAGTATATTCAACCATGTCTAGCTTTCACTGAAGTGTAAATATACTACAGTTTTCCTTTTTCAGAGTGATGTAAAGGGTTCCTCACCAGTTTGTTGATTTTCTGAGTACTGTCTTCTTTTTTATCTCTTCTTGCTTACGTTTTTTTGAAGCTCTGTTTTCTCTGCAAGTGGATATGAATACTAACAGCTTAAATAAAAGTTAAACTAGCAAATTTTAGTCCTTTTCAGAATTCCTATCTAAATATTTACATTCTTTTCACAGTTTACTTGGTTTGAAGGATCAGAGCCATGGGGAAGTGAGAAAAACTGCATTAGAGAACAAATGCTGGTTGAAATTGTAGATTGTTATTTGTAGGATTTAACATACTTTATCATAATCAGGAGTTTGTCTCCTGCATTTCAGATTTACCATTATCAGAATATCTGAATTTTCTTCTTGTTTTTTATTTTGGCATATAAATGTCATTGGTTCATGAATAACAAGAAGAATCATATTTTATTCAAAGCTTCTCTGTGTTCATACCTAAAATGGAACCAATTCAGACCAAAATTTAATTGTATACCTATTATGTGTTTAAAAATGTGCTGGATGTTTTATTTATAAAGGTTCAGAGAAAAATATATATATATTTTTAGCCCAAGACTCTTAATTTTTTTTAAATGGATGCAAAAGACATTAACTTGGGCTGGCTGAGTGGTGCAGTGGTTAAGAGCTGGCTTGGGACGCCAGCGGCCCCAGTTCAGGTCCCACATATGAGGGCCAGTGACACTGCCCTCAAAAAAAAACAAAGGCATTAACTTAAAAAGCTTTTACTATAATGCAGAAACACTTGGGTCCCAAACAGTTGATCTTATTGGCCTAGACAAACGTAAGAACTAAATGAAGAAGGAAGTATTTCGTAGGTGATGTTGAACACTAATACTTTGTTGTAGAGATCAGGATCCTCATGAGCGGAGCAGTGAACTCTGTGGTAGATAGAAAGTTACGACATATGTGCTCATTACTGGGAAAAACTTGTTTTAATTGTGAAAGTGGGTGTGAATTTTTATAAATCTATTAAAAGAAAACAATGTAAATGTTCCTTGAGCAAAAATGGTTGTATAGGAATGATCTCTAACCCCAAAAAACCTTTCAATGTAGTTGAAGAGTCAAGATATGCATATTTGAAACCATTATTGATATGACAGAAGAACCTAAACTAAATTCTTAGGGTAAGCTTTCTTTGTCCTGGAAACTTCATGGTGGATACAGAATTTGAGATTTCCACTGAAGAATTGACAGACTTCTTTATGTTAAGATGAAATTAACATTTTGCAGTAGAACCTACTGTAGCTATTGTTTGACATACTTATTATAAGCAATGAATTTTATTGTAGCATACTCAGGATGATGATCACAGGTTCTGAAAGCAGACTGTTTGGATCCAAATCCAGATTGCACCACTTACTAGCTGAAGCACTGTAAAATGGGGATAATAATAGTATCACTCTTATAGTGTTATTAAATATTAATGAGAATAATGCATCTAAATATCATGGGAATAGCATGAGCTCTGGAATATGACAGACCTTGGTACAAATCCCAATTATGCCACTTACTAATGACCTTAGGCACTTAAGTTCCCCAAGATTCAGTTTCCTTATTTATAAATGGAAATGATAAAGCCTAAATCAAAGGGCTGTTGTGATGATTAAATGAAGCAATTTATGTAAAGTGCTCAGCAGAGTGTCTGACATATAGTAAAAGCTCTATAAATAATGTCATGTTGTTATATAATCTAAGTAATGTAGAGACTTCAGTTTTATCTTTTATTCATTATTTTAGGGTGAACCTGGTCTGCCTGGATACCCAGGGAACCCTGGTATGAAAGGTTCTGTTGGAGATACTGGTTTGCCTGGATTACCTGGAACCCCTGGAACAAAAGGACAACCAGGCCTTCCTGGATTCCCTGGTAATATTGCTTTACTCAAGTGCTTCCTTCTTTCCTTCCTTATCTACTCTAACCCATATCACAGAGCAACTTCTTATTTGGCAGACTTTTATTCTATTTCCCAATCAGGTACTGACTGGCAACATAATCTTGAACTAGTTCCTTAACTTTTCTTTGCCCAAATTTCATTCTGTATAAAATGAGACTATTACCAACTCAACAGGACAGTATCCTGTAAGCAGTGAGACTGTTTGATGGAGCATTTTTCCATATTCATTCCTAGCCCAAGACTCTTATTGTTTTTGTTTGTTTGTGTGTTTGTTTGTTTTTAAATTGGGATTTAAAAGGCATTACCTTAAAAAGCTTTTACTATAATGCAGAAACACTTGAGTCCCAAACAGATGACCTTATTTGCCTAGACAAGCATAAGCACTAAATGAAGAAGGAAGCATTCAGTAGGTGATGTCAAACACTAATACATTGTTGGGAAGGTCAGGATCCTCATGAGCAGAGCAGTGAACACTGTGGTAATGTTCATTGCCAAACATTAACCTGCTGTTGATGATCTTAGAAAGTTGTGCTCAGGCACACATTGGGTGGCTGTTGGTAGAACCAACAATCATACCCTTCATTGAAATGACAAGGACTGAGTCATGTAAGCAAAGGGATTTAGCATTATAGTCAAGTAGGTAGCATGAGCTAGATTGTTATAGTACCTTCTCTGTTTATGCTTCTATTTAATTTTTTGTTTATTTTGGATTGCACAGTGGAATGGATGGAGTGGGCCTTTAGTTATCTTCCTTAACCTATTTATTGAAGTATAACATAAACACAGTAATGTGGACAAGACTATAGATGAGTTTTTACCCATGTACATAATCCAGGTACCCACCATACATATCAAGATATGAAATAGTTCCTTCACACGGTAAAGTTTACCCATTCTTCAGAGTGATCCCCCGCCCCCAGGTAACCACTCCTATGACTTCTAACATTATCATTTAATTTATCTGTTTTTGAAATTCATAGAAATGGAATTATACAGTATATATCCTTGCATCTGGCTTCTTTCATTCATCATTATGTCTGTAAGATTCTTGTCTTGTTGCATGTGTCATCAGTTTGTTTTTTATCAATGTTCTATAATATTTCATTGAATGAATACACCATAATCAATTACCGAATTCTCCTATTGATGGACTTTTGGATTATTTCCAGTTTGGGACTTGAAGAGGTTCAGAACAGACCTCTCCATAATGTGCCACTTTTGCATTATTTTGAGCTGAAGGCAATTGAGACGCAGCAGGCTCAAGAGAAACTTTTACTTCTCTCTTAAAGAATTTAAATTGGGGGCCTTGCCCACAATAAGAATTATGACCAGAAATAACTTTTTATGACCTATCTATAAAGCAGGGCAAACATCTAGTTACTGAGCAGCTGTTGTTCTTATCATCCTGGAAATTACCCCCTGCCCCTATAAAGCGTCAGTTGCATTACCTTATTCTTTAGCTCAAGAGGTCATATATGCTTCATTTTATCTTTCTGTCTCTGAACCTCTCATGTATATGGGATTTCTGACTCTCTCCTGTATAAGGAGTTCCTTTGTGTATGAAATTAAATTTGGTTGGTTTTGGGGTGATTGGTAAGCTCAGTTGGTTAGAGCATGGTTCTTATAACACCAAGGTTGCCGGTTCGATCCCCGCATGGGCCACTGTGAGCTGTGCCCTCCCTAAAAGAATTAACTATGCCAATGTAACATGAAAGCAATGTGTAACCAATGATCATGGCTGTTCCCCAATACAATTTTTTTTTAAAAAATTGGTTATTTTCTCTCTGTTTTGTCTTTTTTTGAGGGCAGTGTCACTGGCCCTCATATGTGGGTCCCGAAGCGGAGCCGCTGGTGTCCCAAGCCAGCTTTTAACCACCACGCCACTCAGCCGGCCCTGATAATTTCTTTTTTAAATCTGTCTCATGTTGAGACAGATTGTTAGACCAGTTGAAAGAGCCTAGAATGGTAGAGGAAAATGTCTTCCTCCCCCACATACTATTAAGAACATAATATGCTGCTAACATTCTTTGACATCTCTTTTGTTAGACATATATACTCATGTTTCTTAGATAAAAACTTAGTAGTAAAATTACTGAATCATAGGGTCAGAGTATATTTAACTTTAGTAAATAGTGTCAGTTTTCCAAAGTAGTTTTATAAATTACAGCTCCACCTACAATGTATGAAATGTCCATGGATGTCTCCTGCTGGCTCTCCATGATCATACAGTGGTTAGTACTTTGCATTGTGAAATGTCCAGTTCCCAATATAGTCACCTGACTCAGTATTGTTGGTCTTTTTAATTTTAGCTATTTCCATTGGGTATATAGAGGTATCTCATTGAAGTTTTAATTTATATTTCCCTACTGAATGACAATATTGAACAACTTTTCATATACTTCATTGCCTATTGGGTTGTCGGAAAAGACATGACATATTTTTTCTATATTTTTTGTTGCAAAATTGCATCGTGACTTTTCCGACAATCCAATATTTGTATAGCATCTTTTTGACGTGCCTGTTCCAAGTGTTTTTGCTCATATTTTATTGGGGTTGCTTGCCTTTTATCTTATTGATTCAGAGAAGTTCTTTACATATTCTGGATATGAGTTCTTTGTCAGATACTATATATATATATATATATATATATATATATATATATATATATATTCCTCCTGTCTCAGATTTACCGTCCAGTAGGGGGTCAAGGTTTGCTTTTTCTGTACAGATATCCAGTGGCATCACTGTTTTTTTTTCTTTTAAATAACCCAAGTTCTTCTCATCAAAAGACACAATTAAGAAAATGAATAGAGAAGCCACAGACTAGGAGAAAATACTTGCAAAACATATATCTGACAAATGAGTGATTTCTGGGATATATAAAGAACCTCTACAACTCAATAATAACATGATATGAAGTCTACTATTTTTTTTTTATTTTTTTTGAGTGCAATTTTTAATTTTTTATTAGTTTCAGATAGAAAACAATGTAATAGACATTTACTTCCCTCACAAAGTGATAACCCCCCCTTCTCCAGAGGCAATACTTTTTTTTCTTTCATTGTTCTTTCATCTATACATCTCTTTTTTTTAATTAGCTTCAGGTGTACAAAAAAGTGCAATAGTTATACTTTTTACCCTTCAAAGTGACAAACCCCCTCCCCTAATTCTCCCCCTCACTTCTCCTCCCCATACTGTACTATCTATTACAATTCCTTTGACTCCCTTCCACTGTATATTCCACATCCCATGACTATCTATATATTCAATTACAGTTGGTATACAATATTATACAACATCAATTTCAGGTATACAGTGCAGTAATCAAGCCTCTACTCCATCCATGAAGTGGTCTCCCTAACAAGACATGTGACCATCTGACACCCCACAAAATTTTAACAACATTATTATATTCCCCGAACTGTCTTTCATATCCCTGTGACAATACTATAGTTACCTATTTATGCTGTCTAATCCCTTCCCCTTCTCCCTCATCCCCACCCCCCTCCCAACTAGCAACCCTGTTTTTCCTCTGTATCTATGAGACTGTCTGTTTCTTTTGCTCATTCATTCAGTTTTTCAAATTCCACATATAAGTGAGATCATATGGTATTTGTCTTTCTCTGACTGACTTATTTCACTTAACATAATAGTCTCTAGGTCCATCCATATCGTTGCAAATGGTACGATTTCTTTCTTCTTTATAGCAGAGTAATACTCCATTGTATAAATGTACCACAGTTTCTTAATCCAGTCATCTACCATTGGCATTTCGGTTGTTTCCAAGTCTTGGCTATTGTAAATAGTGCTGCAATAAACATAGGGGTGCATATACTTTTTCAAATTAGCGTCTTGGATCCCTCTGGGTAGATACCCAAGAGTGGAATTGCTGGGTCATACGGCAGTTCCATTTTCAGTGTATTGAGATACCTCCATACTGATTTCCATAATGACTGCACCAATTTGCAGTCCCACCAACAGTGCACCAGGGTTCCCTTTTCTCCACAGCCTCGCCAGCACTTGTTGTTTGTTGATTTGTTGATGATAGCCATTCTGACTGGTGTGAGGTGGTATCTCATTGTGGTTTTTATTTGCATTTCTCTGATGATTAGTGAGGTTGAACATTTTTTCATATGCCTGTTGGCCATCTGTATGTCCTCTTTAGAGAAATGCCTCCTCACAGCCTCTGCCCATTTTTCAATTGGGTTGTTTGTTTTTTTGGTGTTGAGTTGCATGAGTGTTTTATAAATTTTGGATATCAACCCATTATCAGATATACCGTTGGCAAATGTCTTCTCCCATTCAGTAGGCTGCCTTTTTGTTTTATTGATGATTTCCTTTGCTGTGAAAAGACTTTTAAGTTAGATGTAATCCCATATGTTCATTTTTTCTTTTATTTCCCTTGCCCGAGGGGATATGTCAGTAAAAATATTCCTCAGGGTAATGTCTGCAAACTTTCTCCCTGTGTTTTCTTCTATGGTTTCAGGTCTTACATTTAAGTCTTTAATCCATTTTGAGTTTGTTCTCGTATATGGTGTAAGTAGGTGGTCTATTTTCATTTTTTTGCACATGTCAGTCCAATTTTCCCAGCACCATTTATTAAATAGACTATCTCTACTCAAGTGTAAATTCTTGCTTCCATTGTCATAGATTAAATGACCGTATATAGATGGGTTTATTCCTGGGCTCTCTATTCTATTCCATTGGTCTACGTGTCTGTTTTTATGCCAGTACCATACTGTTTTGATTACTGTAGCCTTGTATGTTTTGATTTCAGGTAGTGTGATGCCTCCCACTTTGTTTTTATATCTCAACATTGCCGTAGCTATTGGGGGCTTTTGTGGCTCCATATAAATTTTAGGATTCTATGTTCTATTTCTGAGAAAAATGTCCTTGGTAGTTTGATTGGAATTGCATTGAATCTATATATTGCTTTAGGTAGTATTGACATTTTAACTATATTAATTCTTCCTATCCATGAGCATGGTACGTATTTCCATTTATTTGTTTCTTCTTTGATTTCATTGAAGTCTACTATTTTTAAATGGAGAAAGCTTTGAACAGACATCTCATAAAAGAAGATATATGGATGACTACTAAGCACATGGAAAGTTGATCAATATCATTAGCCTTCAGATAAATGAACACTACATACCTATTAGAATGGCTATTATTAAAACAAGTGATATCACCATATGTTATCCAAGAATTTGGATTAACTGGAATGCCCAAACATTGTTGTGAGCGTTGAATGCTTTGGTGGATTTTGTTTTGTTTTGGTTTGGTTTGATTTGGTTTGGTTTTATAAAATGCAGCACACGTGACACCTCTCTGACTCAGCTGGTCCACTCCTATCTAAGTATATATCTAAGATAAATTATGACATATGTCCACAAAAATACTGAAGCAGAAATATTCATAATAGCCAAAAACTAGAGGTAGACCAGGTTTCCATAAATAGAATAGATATTCATAATAGCCAAAACCTCGCCAAATATCCAACAATAGATGAATGGGTTAAAATTTTTTGTGTATTCATACAACAGAATCCTACCAATTCTACTAATGTAATATGGTGGTAATTATTTTTATGAATATATAAAAATGACAAGTATGAATACTGGATAAGTATTCATAAATTTAGAACTTAAAATTATTCTTAAAATCTTGAGCAAATACCAGCATTATTTTGGGATTTCTTTCCATTCTTCACTGTTTCTATGCTAACACTATAAATTGTAAATTTGAGTTGTAGCTTCTAAAGCAATGCAGTTTTTCTTTCTTTATTAAATTGAGCTCTTTACTCTAGGAACCCCAGGTCTTCCTGGACCAAAAGGTATTAATGGTCCTCCTGGGAACCCTGGACTTCCAGGAGAACCTGGTCCTATAGGTAAGCACGAAAAATAATGGTTTGCTGTTCTGTAAAACTAAGCCGAGTATTCATTTGGGAAAGTCAAATCATTTCAGGGAGCTGTGAGCATTTTCAAGACAAGGAAACAGGATGATTATTCATTTAGAACTGCTTGTTAGGTACAAAGTGAACAACTCAACAAAAGTTACTTAAAATTATTATTATGGGACCTTCTTTTATGGGCTCACTTTTTCAAAGGAGAGTTATTTCAAGTACCCTATAATAGTAGATACAAAGTTGGGTTTTTTTTGTTTTGTTTTGGTTTGGATTGGTTTCGTTTGAGTTAGAATGGCAAGATGTTGCATTTTTATTTGTATACTGAATTCTAAAGCAAATCACTCATCTTGGCCCCATATGAGGCCTGTAATGCACCCCATCTCACCCTCACATCTTAGCTTCTAAAGCTAGATATTCTAGCTTTCTAAAGTGGATATTCTAAAGCTAGATTAAAATCAGAAACTGAAACTTTTTGGATAATGAGTGAACGGTGTAGCTGTTCCCTATTCACATTACCCTTTATAACTTTTATGCTTTTTTCATAATATTTCATAATTGAAAGGAGTGTCTTAGAGGCACTTTTTGTGATTTGGATACAACTATTTGAAGCTAGTATGAAAAGAATGGAGAATATGGAAGGAAATGGGAATTGAGGAGATAGGTGTAACCCGTGTACTCCATTCTCTAGGTGGTGGAGGTCGTCCTGGGCCACCAGGGCCTCCAGGTGAAAAAGGCAAACCAGGTCAAGATGGTATTCCTGGACCTGCTGGACAGAAGGGTGAACCAGGTAATTTATTTTTTCATTTTTTTTCTAGTTTCCTCCTTGCCTACTTTAACTTTTGCCCTTTTTCACCCACAATGAAATTATGTCTCCTTTCTTACCCTTTAAGCTACCACACACTTTTCCCTTCCTAATTATATTCTTCCACTCTGTCCTGAGACTATTACCTCACATTTATCGATCAAGTTGCTCCCCTCTTATGGAAAACTCCATATCCTTTCTTGCCCAATTTTTCACATCAAGAAGCTACCCAACTTTTATCAAGTTCTCTGAATGACTTTTGTTGTGCAATCCATATTCCATATTGATATTGATATGGATATTGATATTGATATATATATCAGGGGTGACAAAAAATGTATACACATTTTAAGAGATGGTATCTATTACTTTTTGAAGTTGAATTGAATTATGGTAGTAATGTGTAATATCACATTCGCTCAAAAGATGGTGTTAATCAAATGAATGCTAGCATCACCATTTGACAGGCAGGACAGTCATAGAAAATGCAGAAGCATGGTTGTCACTCCAGGAGTGCAAGACCATTTTGAAGTGGTATTTGAAATTTGAGAATGTTGTGGAAGTACAATGACAATGGAGGCATGAGTACGTAACAGAACCTCCAACATACCTAACAATTGCACGCATTCGTGATAAGTTTGAGACACGTGGTACTGTGTGAAGAATTTGAAAAGGCTTGCGCAGCGATAAACGTGGACATTTTGGTCAATGTTGCTCACACAGTAGTTCGCCATAATCAGAAGTGTGTGGACACTGATAGGAACCACTTTGAGTACCTCTTGTAATTGCAGAAGTCAAACGTGACTTGTACATATTCATCTTTTGTTATTGGTATATATTGAGTATTACAATTTTAATAGTTTTTTTCCTTTCTTAAAATGTGTATACTGGGCCAGCCGAGTGGCACGGTGGTTAGGCGCTGGTTTGGGAGGCCAGCGGCCCCGGTTCGGGTCGCACATGTGAGGGCCAATGATACTGCCCTCAAAAAAAAATGTGTATACAGATTTGGCACCCTCTGTATGTGTGTGTGTGTGTGTGTGTGTGTGTGTATTCATATGATATACGTAAAAATATAACACTCATTACAAATAGGATATTTGTGTATATAGTTTTTCTGATGTTAGAATTGTAATTCCATGTTAGAAATAAACTTTTTGTATGTTTCCTATAATGTACATTGTAGCACTTCATAAAAACCTAAGTAATTGGAAGATAACCTTCTCTTGTTTCAGTTATATATCTATGTAAGAGTTTTTGGTTTATCCTCTGACAGGTCAACCAGGCTTTGGAATCCCAGGACCCCCTGGACTCCCAGGACTTTCTGGTAAACTTTAATAAAACATGCTAAATAAGTCTATGAATAGAAATATTCTTCCGTACAATTATTTTTCCATCTCTACTATTTATTGTTATAAAATGCACATACAGCCCCAGAAAATTCAAAGCTAGAGTTACATCTTAAAGCAATTCTTAATTAGCAATTTAGTATGAGTTGTACTAAAAAAATGCATTCTTAAGGAAATTTATGTGTAGGGATTTCTTCATTAATTTCATAAATAAAAGCTGAGGAAATGATTTTACAAAATGAAAGCAAAATTGTAGCAAGAGGTAGATTTCTCTAAATTTTAAAAAACTCTTTTAGCCAGAAAACAAAGCAGTCTTTTTCCACCATGGAAACAAAACCAAGGTAATATAAGGAAACTCTGTAGATACGTACTAATAATAAAAATGTCTCTTGAAAATGACATCTTAATATACATCTTCCATTTTGTATGTGTGTGTGCACATACACCCACCTTCACTCACATATTCTTGTTCTCATTGTAAGCACAAAATTGTTAATTAAATGAATCTGTGTACAGGTAGTTATGTTTATGTTCTCAAATGACCATCGCCTATTCTATGGAGGCTTTTTTCAAACCATACATATATCTCCTACAAATTTCGATATCCTTCCCATGATCCCAGCATGAAAATTGTTACTTTAATGTGTCACTGATATATTGCTCTCAAGCATATTGGTGTAGAAAAAATGTGTAGAAGAGTTCATCTAGATTGTGATTCTAAGTTTGGGTACAATGGTCTTTCAGGCACACAGAAAACATTGAAGATTTTTATCTTCCATTAGTCTCAAAATAAGTGTTGAACATTTGTTTTAGGAATTCCCTCTTGCTATCTCTAACCTATTCTTGCAGATACATTATACTTCTCTAGGTCTTTTTCCTTTTTCTTTCTCACAGCTACTGATCATGTGATCATTGCTCTATGTCCTAATACAAAGGATATCTTTCAGGATGCAAGATGTTATTATATCCACATTTCTATTGGGTCGTCGACAATATATGTGCTCTATAAACACATCTGATAACATAATATATGTGTAACAGTAACAATTGGGTCTTTTTGGGTATGTTGGGGATATATGATAGGAGATAAAAATGACCCTAGTATATTCCATTAGTTCTAATAAGTGAGGATAGCTTTAACCTTATAGGCAAGCCTAATCCTCAGCATCATTTCATGTGCTCTCTAATGTCTCTTTGCTTTCATAGGTCAGAAGGGTGATGGAGGATTACCTGGCATTCCAGGAAACCCTGGCCTTCCGGGTCCAAAAGGTGAACCAGGCTTCCAGGGTTTACCTGGTGTGCAGGGTCCCCCAGGCCCTCCTGGTTCTCCGGGTCCAGCTCTGGAAGGCCCTAAAGGCAACCCTGGGCCCCAAGGTCCTCCTGGAAGACCAGGTATGTACACAAGTAGTAGGGGAATAGTCTCTTTATTAGTCCATTTATTTCATTTTGCTGGCACGTTATTCAGTCTTTAGGACTTCAGAATCTGTAACTGAAGAACTTTTACAAGTAAATAGTTTGTTTTATACCTAGCTCCATCCATTTCCATGGCATCTAATAATTCTTTTAAGTAATATCATTCCTTATATTCTTAAGATTGAACTAAAACAAACCAAAATGTGAAAGAAAAAGGAAACAGGGGATTTATTAGTCATTTTACTCAATGTAAAGCTATACTGATAACTTGGCAGCAAAATGCCACCTGCATTTTCAATGTGAGCTTCTCAGCATGTCATCACAGAAATCATTTTAGTGATCACCCAATAGATGCTTATGGTGCATATCACAAGTGTTGCTATGGTTCTGTCATATGATCAGCAAGCAAATGTTACCAAGCACAATAAAAAAAAATTATCGTCTCTAGGAAGTAGGCATTCAAATTTATCTTCATCATCACAGCATGATTAATTGAATAGTGATCTCTTCATACCACCTTCATGTCTATACTTCATTTGTCTTGTGTTAACTGCTCTAGCATTCAATTTTGCATCCGATGTTCACTTTCCGTTTTGTGTCTGTGCTGTGTCATTTCATTTTACTAAGTTTGAAAATGCTCATTTCATCCGGAATTAATGTTGCTGAGCCCAATCACTGGTAATAGATTATTAACAGATTTTTGAGACTTGATATTCAATTTTGATGTTTCTGATAACTGAAAACTTTGTTTTCATTGATTTAAAAAATAAGAGAAATATAAGAAACAAAACAATTGTCTTTATCCTTTGAAACCCTCTAACTCATTTTTAACTATATTTAAAAATGAAAATTTCATTTAAATTACCATAAACTCTGAAATGATTGGAGTTAATTTTAATAAAATATACTCTAAAAACATAAAGTAAATGGGATCACATACTCTGTTCAGAGGGTCATTTTCAAAACCAGATTTAAAAAATTTTTTTTTTAATTGGGTAATTGGGGGTGAGAACAGTGTTGGGGAACCGGGGGAGGAGAACAGACAAGTTGCTGTCCTTTTGTTCTTCAGTCTAGTTGTGGAAGATATTGCTTCACTGGCCCATGTTGGTATTATCATTGCGCCCTTCTCGGGTGAGGCAGATTGGTCGCGGGCCTCTGGACGACCGCTCACAGCGGCTCTTGGCAGCTCACACGGGCTGCCAGCCGCTCACGCTGGCTGTCGGCCACTCACTGTAGCCTATGGCAGCCCACTGCAGCAGGGGCTGCAGCTATGCCGTCCCCGGCGACTCACAGCAGCCCAGCTCCAGGTGGATCTGTTGTTCACCATCTTAGCTGTAGAGGGCAGTGACAGTGGCCCTCATATGTGGGATCCAAACTGGGGGCGCTGGCGTCCCCAGCCAGCTCTTAACCAACGCGCCACTTGGCCGGCCCTCAAAACCAGATTTTATCTGATATGACTTGACTGCTTTTAGAGGGTATTATATAAAGTTTTACCATGGCTTACTGTTGAAGAAAACTAGTGAAAAATCTCAGCCATGTTAACTCTCTTGCATATAATGTAAAGAATTGGCACAAATATCTTGCTTGGCTATGCATGCAATCATTCAAATAAACCAAACTATTATCCTGTTTTATATTTTAATCAGCACTATGGTATTGGTTCTTACTAGGAATGGAAATCACTGTTGAACATTACTTTGAAATGTGACAACATAAAGACATTAGTCACAAAGGCACTTTTAAAAAGTACTCTTTCTAAAGAAATAACAAAAATAGTTGGACGAAGAACACATACCTGATAAGTGTTTGTGACTTCTCAATTTGTTCATAAACTACATAGTTGGACGAAGAACACATACCTGATAAGTGTTTGTGACTTCTCAATTTGTTCATAAACTACAAACTAAAAATGAGTTCTAAACCCAATTGCTATTAGAATTGTTTTTATCTGAGCTCATATTAATGATTATTATAGAAATGGTTTTTATATCATTTTTATAATATGCCTTTCAAAATATGTCACATGTGCTGTTTTTATTTTAGTGGTGATAATTTGGTTTATATACAGATGCATGAAAATGAACTTTCAGAATATTCTTTTATTGAATTAAAGTTTAACTTTAAATAAATTAGTATAATGCTTTAGTTTATTGATATTTCTAACAATTATGCTATTTTTCCTTTTTGTTAATGATGACATTGGGCCTTGGTGAACTTTCATCCCTATCCAGGTCCTACAGGTTAGCTCCTTAACTCTAAAGTAGTAAATGCATGAAGTTTGAAACTTTTTTATATTTTTACATATATTTATATGTATGTGTATATATAATAATATACACAGATATATGTATATACCTGTACCTAATGTTGTCAAATGTTAGAATATATTTTAAGAGCATATATGCCAATTCAGTCCTTACTTGTTGATCTAGCTCTGAAAGTTGTCAGGAACATGCAGTGTCCAGTGTTTCTCTGTCTATTGGAAGAACCCAAAATTACTTATTTACAAAAACTTATTTAACATTTTTTTTTTGAGGGCAGTGTCACTGGCCCTCACTTGTGGGACTGAACCAGGGCCGCTGCCTTCCAAAGCCAGCGCTTAACCACAGCGCCACTTGGCCGGCCCCTTATTTAACATGTTTAAATGCACATATTTTTTCAAATTTAGTTGAAAATTTGTAGTCCCCAAAAGTATATTATATAATATTTTTACCTTTAGAGTGTATTTCTAATTTCTGCTTTTATCTGTTGCTGTAAAAGAAACTGAACTATCCTTCAAAAAGTCGTTATTTTTTAAACAATAATGTGTGTTGCGAATCATACCAATATGAAGATCTTGACTTGCCGTACCTCTTGTAATTTTTTAAACCATCCCATCGTCATATTTTGGATTGTCAAAAAGTTCTAAATTCTACTCTGATGAAAATGGACTAATAGACACAGTAAAACTAAATCAATGCAACCATGCACAGATTAGAAGCCCCTTACTCTTATTTTCATGGTATACATATACATAGTACACTCCAAAGAACAGTTACCAAGAGCCGTCCAATGGGCAATGGCTGATTCATAGTGAAAGATGTTCACCTAGTCACGAATAAAAAGCACCACAAATACCCTGTTTCCCAAAAAATAATGCCTAAACCGAAAATAAGCCCTCACTTGATTTTAGGTGCCAAAATATGGCACCTTGGCCTACTGAATATTTTAAGCTGAAGGAGTTTGTATGGCATGATGCTTATGATCTAGCCTTTTATTCTACTTATAAATATGATAAGTGATGGAGCAAAGCTGCACTGCCATTTTAGGAGACTCTTAGCCATAGCAGACTGGGCTCTGCTTCCACTTTTTTGTTTTCTGTTACCTCAAGATCTCCCATTAACCCCTACTAACTGCTTCTTGTATTTTTCCTAAATGGATGTCATCAAAAAGATTAAGACAAATGAATGCTATATAACTATTGCCAAGATAAAGGGAAAACTAGGTTATACTTTGAAGTAATTTTGAGTCCTCCCCTGTCTGACATACATAGAACTCTGCTACCTTGATCATTTCCAGACTTCACTATCAGCTAAAAGAAGATTGTTTTCTTCTGAGGCACTAGACTAATTTCCAAGAAGAAAAAAGAAAGTAGCCTCATTACTTTAAAACCGATTGGACAACTTATTTACCAGATATACTCTAAATTACATAGTTATTGTAACCTGGTATCTACAGTGTTTTCTTTTCAACAATTGAACACTGCAACCTTAAGTGGAAACTTGATTTAAAATTTGCCAATCAGGGCCGGCCGAGTGGCGTGGTGGTTAAGCACTGGCTTGGGAAGCCAGCGGCCCCGGTTCGGATTCCACATGTGAAGGCCAGTGACACTGCCCTAAAAAAAAAAAAAAATTAAATAAAATTGCCAATCAATTCTTCAGTTTATCTTTACTTATTACCACTTTTGTACAAGATTTCAGGTTTTTTATTTTGTTTTGTTTTTCAGTTAAACTCTGTCAGGTGATTTTGAGAAATAATGGATTGAGTCGCTCATGTACAAAATTGACGTGGCATATAACTCATTAAAATATTACCTTTTGGGCTGGCCGAGTGGCTCAGTTGGTTAAGATTTCGCTCAAGAGTGCGAGCTGAGCTCTGAACAACAGCAGTTCAATGCCCAGCCCAAGCTGAGCTGCTGCTAAGCTGCCAACAGGTGGCAGGTTGGCCCAGCTAACATATATATGTATATATATATATATATATATATATATATATATATATATATATATACACACACATATATAACCTTTTAACTATTAAAGTCTTAGAAATTTTGCTATGATATGATCCAAAGTTCTCTTTGATACTTACTCAGACTGAAATATATTTCAGTGACATATTTTTCTACAAGTTCATGTTATTCGTTCTTCTATATCAAACACATGTATAACATGTCTTTACTCAAACCCTGAATTATCGTAGGTAGGAAATCTAATTTATTTAACTAATTGTGTGGCCAGACTCTGCTTACAGTGTTGTCTTGAGTCAGTTTGCTGTATGTAGTGTAGAAACCATTTAAATAAATAGAAGCCGACTTTTAGCCACCTGAATTGCAAATTATAAAATGCTTTAAAAGTTTTATTACAGTAATGGTAATGTTTTATGTTTATGTGACATTCCACTATTTATATTATATAATGTACTTTTATCATAAGCCTCTAGAGGGCAGAGTTTCGGTCTGGCTAATTTTTGTGTTCCCTGTAGCCACTTGCACATGGCAGATATCAGGACAATATTTTAAAAATCGAATTTGATCTTTAAAACAACTCTGCAAGGGAGATTAGGGCGGACACCGCTATTCCCATTATGTGAGTGAGAAAACAAGCTCAGAAAAACTGAATTTCTAAAATTCCATAAATGTAAGTAGTAGAGCCAAAAATAGATCCTAGGTCTTCTAATTCCTAGGATTCAGTGCATTAGCACAATTTATTCTCTCTGCTAACCTCAGTGTTTATAAATCATAGCAAGATTTGTAAGAAAAGGAAATTGTGTTTATAGTCAATTAACATTAACCAAGAGTCCTATTTTAGGTTTTTTATCTTTTTTATTTAATGATCCTTCTTTTAATAGTTGATATCCTGACTTAATATATGCATTGAATAATAATAAAGGAAATGTGATATTTTCTGTTGTAAGGGGTGGTATATTGCATGCCAAAATATTTAAATGCACCCCTTCACTGATGGTCTTCACATCATTGGAAAATACTATTTTCCAGTTCAATGGTAAACAAATATATATTGGCTTTTTCTTTTTGAGTAACTATTTCAAGTAATAATGCACTGAAAAAATCCCCTTGAATAATAATGAGAAAATTCAGAATGTGGCTTTATAGAATGATTTTCAAAGAAGACAAACAGAAGTATAGTTGATAATGGCCATTGTGTATTTGTGTTTTAGTTTCTCTATTTAGTCACCTATGATCTTTGTGTTTTTGTCTAATGAGGCCTTTTATTTATTTTTATTTTTATTTTTTTAGCTGAGCCATCCTGCCACCTGTTGGCAGCTCAATGGCAACTCAGCTCGGGCTGACATCGAACCGCCATTGCTCAGAGCTCAGCTTGCACTCTTGAGCGAGCTCTTAACCAACTGAGCCACTTGGCCGGCCCTAATGAGGCCTTTTAATGAATTATATATTCTTGGAGCAGTCTGAACATATCATGAAATTTGCACCTCGTGTTTTTCCTAAAGGATAGCAGAGGCCAAGATAAACATTTACCCAAAATTACATTTTGTTCTGAAAGGAATGAAAGACTATCAGTGAAATGGTGCTATCTTGCCAACTTTAGTGTTCTGAGATGCTAACTTTTGCAAAGCCACAGCAGCAGTGTTAACATTATATCTTCAGTAGAATTTTCCATTTTTTTGTATTAATGAAAACCAGCAGCTTATTTCCTAGAATAAGCCCTATTTGAAAATGTTTGTCTCTCTATACTCTTATATGGTTCTGTGTGCATACTGAATATGCTGTAGGAATAAAAAATGCTGGCAAAGAGGATTATTGTTTAACTTGTGCTATAATGTGAACCACTGCTAACTCATAATCTTATTTTGTACTGTGTGATGTCTGATACTGCTAACATCGATCTTTGGGCTTTGGTGAACTCTGATCTTCCCAGGTTTTCAAGGTTAGACTCTTCACTGGTCAATTATTTTTTTTTTTTGGTTAATGCTTTATATGTATGATAAGAAAAATGCACTTTTTTTGCTGTAATTCAGAAGTCATTGAAGGGTTCTGTTATCCTCAAATACTACCTGCTCTGGTATTTAACAATTTAGTGAAGGTAATGTGACTTGTTTATAATCAAGTTTGAAATGACATTAAGTCTTTGTAATTTTAATTATTTACAATAGGTAATCCATATATAAAAACATGTTGAATTTTAAATAGAAATACACTTATTTTATCTTTAAGACTGCATTAAGATATTTAGGTAAACATCTGGCCCATTTGTAATCTCTGCACATTGATTTTATTATTTTTAATTTTTGCTGCCTGAAATTGCACTGATCTGTGTTTTCATAGCTATTTACCATAATAGAAGATAACTGTTGAATACTGCTAAAAACTAAACTTATATGTTCCTTATGTCATTATCAAATCATTAATTTAAATTTGAGGGACTCTAGAACAGCAGGTCTGAATTAATAAAATATAAACTTCCCAATGCTTTATTTTAATTGCAAAAAGAGCAATGCCCATAACATGCCAAGCTTTTTTTTTTAATGAGAACAATGTTCTGATTACTTTTCAGAATGGGGAAGAGGTTCATAAAATATTCCTTGTCATTATTAGACTGATAAACAGATAGTTCATTTTTCTTTTAACAAACTGATTAGCTACCTGATTTCTAATCCAAATTATACATTACAGATGAAAATAATAATTTTGCTTAGAAAATCCTATCTAGAGAGTTTGAAATCAGCAGTTGTTTTTGTTTGTATGTTTGCTTGTTTGTTTAAATGTAAACTACTCCAAACCTTTCTTTATGATTGAGAAGGGAGTTTCTGAGTGTGTTTGTCTGGTAGCTGGGCTAAAGTGACTATATGATTTAAATTGTTTAAATATAAAATTATTGTTGTATTATTGTGGACCTGCTTCCTCTTTCTCATCTGCCAGATAGGGTTATATTATGAAATCACATAGAAATAGTGGAAAGATTAAAAACAAGCTCATATTTTAAAGACATAATTGTAGTCATAATAACAATAATTAAAAAAAACTTCTTACATAATTCTTAATCTGTGCCAGTCACTGTGTTCAGTAATTTATACATAGTATCTCATTTTTTTAAAGATTTTTAATGGGAAATTGGGGGAGGGGAACAGCATTGGGGAATCGGGAAAGGGGAACAGACAAGTAAGTTGCTGTCCTTTTGTTCTTTAGCCTAGTTATGGAGGACGTCACTTCACTGGCCTATGTTGGTATTATCATTGCGCTCTTCCCGGGTGAGGCAGATCAGTCGCTGGCCTAAGGAGAGCCACTCACTGCGGCTCTTTGCAGCTCACACTAGCTGCTAGCCGCTCATGCTGGCTACCGGCCACTCACTGTAGACTATGGCAGCCCACTGTAGCAGAGGCTGCAGCCCACACCGTCACTGGTGACTCACAGCAACTCAGCTCCAGGTGGAGCTGTTGTTCATCATCTTAGCTATAGAGGGCAGTGTCACTGGCCCTCATATGTAGGATCTGAACCGGGGCCCCGCTGCTCAGAGCTGGCATCCCAAGCCAGCTCCTAACCAACACGCCACTCAGCCAGCCCACATATTATCTTATTTAATCCTTGGAACAACCTGATAAAGTAGGTTGTTCCTAATTTAAAGTAAGAATTTCCATTTTAAAGAAGAGAAATTGAGGTCAAGGAGATTAATAAACTTGCTAAAGTCAAGCAGTTAATGATTAATGGAGCTTAGATTCCAGCCTAGCATTCTAGCTCCAGGGTCTCATTCTTCATCAGCTCCAAATCAAGTTAGTTGTTTCAATCTAGCTCTGGAGGGTGCAGCTCAGAGTCGCATGTGGGGATCAAACTGGCAACCTTGGTGTTATGAGCTCTGGCTCTAACCAACTGAGCTAACCAGCCACCCCAAGAGTTGCATTCTTAATCTGTATCACATGCTTCCTTGTTAGCATGTCGCCATTCATTCTGGGTCTTAAGAGAATTGGAAAGAGAACTAAAGTCCGAATTTTATTTCAGATAAAAAAAGATGACCCTTTGGGAAGGATGGCAACTAGACTTTTGGTGATGATCACTTTGTAGTATATACAGATGTCGAATTACAATGGTGTTCACCTGAAACTTAAATAATATTATATACCAATTGTACCTCAGTAAAAAAGATAACCCTTTGTCCATAAGTAAGCCTGAACTCAGTATTCTAAATTCACATGCTTATGATATTTCCTTCAAAAATAAAATTCCAAAAATGGAATTTTAAATTACGTTTCTTCCCTTTTTTGTTGAAACCAACGAAAAAATAAGATTATGAGGAGAGAGAAGGTATAAGGGCTAACTATTGACTGTTCATTATTTAGGGCTTTATAATTATTTTCTTAAGGCAGAAGTACTTAGTCTCAGCCTCAGCCACTGCTTAGCACTCTGTTAGCAAGTAACAGCTATTTCCCATCTAGTGACAAAAGATGGGACCATTGATAAGACTCCTTGGTTGCTTGATGGACCTGATATCTTTATTTAGAAAGAAAAGTTGAAACATGGTATATGGAAAAGAGCTTAGCAAAATTCCATTTTAAATTATTTATTCACAAGATATATGCAGAAATGTTTACTTTTCTTAAGAAATATTTAAAATGTAAAGAATATGAAAACATTGTTAAATTCAAAAGTGCTATATTGAATCAATGAATTTCTGACACTTTAAAATATTCCCATATATTAAGCATGTCATTAAGATGAACTTAAACAGTTTGCTTAAGTAACTATCTTAATTGCATAGTAATAAAAGCTGAATAAAAGTAATTACTTATAAGTAAATCAATTTGATTTTAATCACATTGAGACAAATGGTTTGAATCCCTGATTGCCCTATAGCAGTGATTCTTAAAGTGTGGTCCAAAACCAACAGCTTTATCCATAGGGCACTTGTTTATCTACAGGGTACTTTTTAGAATGCAAATTCTTGGACCAATCCCCAGCCTTCATGATTCTAAAACTCTGGGAGTGAGCCCAGAAATCTGTTTTATCAAGCCCTCAGGGGGATTCTAATACATGCTCCAATTTGAGAACATTGCTCTATGATATCTTTTTCCTTTGACTTAAACCAAACACTTAAGGTTTACAGAAGCAATCTTTATTATAATGTTCTGAGTCCTTTCTTTAGATAGTTAGTAGCTTATTGTATTTAATATATAATAAATGCAAACTAAAAGTGTCTGGAAACCAGTGTTAATAACAAAAAAGTCCAGCCCAATTTTACGTTAGAGAGTCAGCATAGGTATATATATTTTAATACACTCTGGATTTTATTCTGCAAACTAATAAAATTTAAATTGCTGATATTTTAAAGCCTGACTTTTATGCTGCTTTTATGCTATACTAACATGTGGTCATTTGTTGTGCGTTATCAAGGTCTACCAGGTCCAGAAGGTCCCCGGGGCCTCCCTGGAAATGGGGCTATTAAAGGAGAGAGAGGGAACCCAGGCCAACCTGGGCAACCTGGTTTGCCTGGTTTGAAAGGAGATCAAGGACCACCAGGACTCCAGGTAAGATGTGGGAGTCGATATTTGATCAGAAAGGGATGTGGGTGTTTGCAATCAAAATGAGTATTCTTTGATGCATTATTTTAATGAGCATTTACTGGTCAAGGCTCTGTACATGGTTCACTGGTGAATTACGAAGGAAAAGGCAAGTTTCTCATCTTCTTCCAAATAAAGGGACTTTGCTACCTTTTGTTAAAGCGTTCTCCAAAAGATAATTTACCTGGACTCCTTGGAATGTATAGTATTCAGACTTGTGAAACCATCATTTCAGTGAAAGTAAATTTATAAAAGGAGACATGTATATCAGAGCATTGCATATGAAGGAGTACACTCATAGACAAGTAATTATGGTGAATGGGGATATTTTAGACTTTGAAATTAGATAGAGTTAGAGTCAACCTTCAGCACCACTGCACACTACTGCTTTGTGTTCATGAGGAAGGCAGATAGACACTTTGGGTTTCTGTCTTCATCAGTAAAAAGAAAATGAATATAGCACATTCTCGTATCCGTATTCATGTGCCTTCCACCTTGGTTTTAGTGACCCAGAAAGTCACTAGCTTTTTTTGTGGATTCTCGAAGTTTCCTCCATTAATTCAGGAGGATTGTTAGATTTGGCAGCCAGCAGAGTTTGGTCTCCATCTTTGAAATCTGGGGCTGCTTTATATAGCAGGGAAAAAAATCTGAAGAAACAACCCTTAAAGCTTTCCAACAACTAACATGTTTTTCTCATGTCATCACTATTTTTGTCGACACCTAGATTTAGTTCTCTATTTATTCTCTGCTCTCACTCCCTACCTCATTCATTTTTCATGTATTTCCAGTTCACATGTAACTATGCCTGATTCAAGACTACCTGATGCCAATATTTTATCTAACTATTATCAAGTTCTATTCATTTTATTTGTGCAAATTTGTTCTTTCTTTTGTACATTTTCTATTTTTTTTTATTAGGAAACAACATGAAGCTTATAGAAAAATTGCAAGAATGGTGAAAAACCTCCCATGTATCATTTACCCAGATTAAACAATTGTTAATGTTTTGCCACATTTGCTCTCTGTGGTGTGTGTGTGTGTGTGTGTGTGTGTGTGTGTGTGTGTAATTATATACATTTTTTTCTGATGAAACATTTGAGAGTAAGTTGTATCTATCATGCCCCTTTACCACTAAATACTTTGGTGCATAAAATTTCCGAAGATTAAAGCTACTCTTTTATATAACCACAGTATAGTTATCAACTTAAGATAATTGGGCATCAATATAATACTTTTATTTCTATTTTACATATCCCAATTGTGTCAGTTGACCTATTATGCCCTTTATAGCATTTTCTCCTCCAATATAGGATCCACACCAAATCATAGATTGCATTTAACTGTCATATCTTTTTAGTATCCCTTAATCTGAAACAGTTTCTAAACCCATTTTTTTCTTTCCTGATCTTGACATTTTTGAGGAAATGTCTCCCATTTAAAAAAAAATAGAAAATTCCTTTCTTTGTCTGCTATTTCTTCAGGATTTGCATCCCTAGCTGGAATACTACATGAGTGATGTGTCCTTCTCATATGGAGGCCCACAATGTTTACCTGCCCCTCATTTGTGATTTTAATTTTGATCACCTCATCAAGTTGTTATCTGCTTTCTCCACTGTATGGTTACAGTTTCCTCCTTGTAACTTGTAACTGACAAGCAAAACTACAGGAAGGGACATTAAGATCATTCAGATATACTGCTTTTCATCAAAATATCCCCTTAGATTTAATATATATTTATGAATTTTGCCTAAACCAGTCAATACTGGGATAGTTGCAAATGATGATTTTCCAACTCTAGCACTACCTCCACATATACCAGTCAACCATACTGTAAGCAATAGCCTCCGTTCTCTTCAATTTATTGTCCACTTATTATTGGTATGGACTCATAAATTCTCTTTTTTTCAATAATTTATTATCTTTGAAACTCTCATTACATATTTTGATGCTTAAATTGCCCTAGATTTGGGAACCCCTTCAAGCTGGATCCTATGTCTTTCTGACATGCCTGTCTTTTTTTTTTTTTTAGCATTTTCTTACATGTTTGCATAATAAGATGTACCAGGCGTGCCCCTTTTCCATTCCTACTACTAAGGGCTTTGTTTTCCCACACTTATTCCTCCTTTAGGTCCATTCTAGAGTTATTTCTAACTCCTCTTCTCATAGTTTTCCTGGCCGTCAAACCCAGTTAATTCATAGACCCCACTATATATTTTGCTAATTCTTTCAGACGTTATCATTTTTGCACATTTGATTCTAATCCAAGCACTTATCGTTTCAGGGCTACACTGAAAAAAGAAGTGTCTTTGCTAATGATAATAAAATAATAGCTACCATTTATTAAGCACACAGCACATGCCAGTCACTTTTCTAAGTACTTAATATAAGCTATCTCATTTAATCCTTACAACAACTCTATGAAGTAGATACTATTATTTTCTCTATTTACATGTGAGAAAACTATAAATCAAAGAGGTTCAATAATCAACTCAAGGTCACACAAGCTATTAGGAGGTGAAATTGGAATTTGAATCCTGGAAGTTTAACTCTAGAGCTAGTGCTGTAAATCACTATGCAAATGCCACCTATACCCTCATTCCCCACACCGTGCAATTTTTCCTAAAATTAATGATTTTATTTATTCAGGGTAATCCTGGCCGGCCAGGTCTCAATGGAATGAAAGGAGATCCTGGTCTCCCTGGTGTTCCAGGATTTCCAGGTATTTGAAGGGACTCTTTTTTTTGTTTGTTTTTGAGGGAAGTGTCACTGGCCCGCATATGTGGGACCGAACCAGGGCCACTGGCTTCTCAAGCTAGGCTTAACCACCGTGCCACTCGACCGGCTCTTGAAGTGACGTTTTGAGGTTACCTCTTTATAGTAAACCCATTTGGGACAAGATACCCATTTTCTGATTTGGCTGGGTAAAGGCTGTGGTCCTGTTGCTTTGCTGTGCAATTGTATGTACCTTCATTGCAGGCATGAAAGGACCCAGTGGAGTACCTGGTTCAACTGGCCCTGAGGGGGATCCAGGCCCTATTGGCCCCCCAGGTAAGACTCATTCCTGTAGCTAGTTATACCTGATACTTAAACGAACTGAAGAATTTGAAAATTTGCAGTCCTTCTTTCAACTAAATTATCAGAGTCTTAGTCCCTAACAACTGGGTAAATAGACAAAACTCTTCTTCTATTTACTAATCTTTCATGCTCTCTATTTTATTAGTAAAATATTGAGAGCAGACTTTTCATGTTTAAGATAGAAGCAGGACCAAGGGACGGGGCAACATAAACTGATAACTACAATACTACTGCAGAGACAGAAGAGACAGTTTAGGGAATATAATCAATAAGGTTGTCAATATTTTTTAGGGGCACAGACAGATGCATGTCCTTTTAGGGAGACACTTCATGGACGGTGTAGTAGCCTTACCACTGCACTGTACATCTGAAGCTGCCGCTGGACAATATTATATGTCAACTATAATTTAACACATATATAGTCATGGGATGTGGAATATAGTGTAGGGATGGAGTCAATGGAATTGTAATAGATATGTATGATATCGGGTGTGGAGGGGCAGGGGAGGGAGGAGTCACTTTGTAAGGGGTGAAAACAAAACCAAAAACTATTGCATTGTTTTGTACATCTGTAACTAATAATAATAATAATAAAAATTTTTTAAAAAGATAGAAGCAGGACCAACGAAAATGCTTCACTTAGATTTTTATTGCCTATTATACTAATTTTCCCATATTCAGTTGAGTAGATCACAAGGACAAATCACATAGGTATATTTGTATATTTTTAATATGAAAATAGTTTTTTTTTGTTTGGTTTTATGGTGTTTTCTTTGCTGAGAGACTTCTACAGGTTTCCTTTAAACAGAAATACAACATCTGTTAAATTCCCCTATTGGCCCAGTGGGTCCCTCGACAAACACAACAAACAAGCACTGCAAGTGATGTTAGAATCAGAATGGACTTGTCAGTACATAGAATTGTCTTCGCCTTACTCCAATGTTCAGAGATTTAAAATGAATTAGACTTTCTAGTAACTGGGCCATGCTTCAAGGCATGAAAATAGTGACAATATGCCTAATTTTTTCATTGACCCGAATAAAAATTTTTTTTCAGTGTTTGGGTGTGATAATGATAGTTTCCGCAAAGAGATTTCTGTTGAACGTGGCAACATTCCAGGACATGTAACTTGTTTCTCCCACACCAGTTCTTATTCTGACCTTAGGTTCTTTGGCATTCATTCCTTCTGAGCTTTCTCTTCCCTACCTTCAAATTTGTGTGTTTTGCCTCTTAGGTCCCCCTGGATTACCTGGTCCTTCAGGACAGAGTATTATAATCAAAGGAGATGCTGGTCCTCCAGGGGTCCCAGGCCAGCCAGGATTTAAAGGTCTGCCAGGACTACCAGGACCTCAAGGATTGCCAGGTACCTTTTCAGGTCATCTTTTTAAGCCTTATCTATTTGAGAACATTTCCCTAATTCTCCTTTAACTTCTCAGAGTTTGTCTCTAACAATAGGAGTCTCAGCAACTTGTAGAATACCAGACCACCACAGGTCTCATTTCCTCTTTTTTTGTATTTAATTTTAATTTCTCATGCCCTAATTACTTTTAGGCCCACTCCAATTTCTTCTAGCTCTTCTGGGTATTCTAATTTGAATGATTAGGTTAATATTGTTAAAAATGCTGGAGTGAGGAGCTGGCCAAGAGGCGTGGTGGTTAAACGCTGGCTTGGGAAGCCAGCGGCCCCAGTTCAGGTCCCACATATGAGGGCCAGTGATACTGCCCTCAAAAAAAATTCTGGAGTGAAATTAATTTGCATTTAAGATCTGGTGCTTCCTCTATCCAAACTACCAGAAGGATAGAAGGCTGATTGGTTGGACCATCAGTTCCCCACTGTGACGCCTCATGATTTTTAAACTACATCCTTTCTAGTTGGCCATTTGAGTGTATGCTTACAGCCAAGTTGGCTTATTAAAAAAAGCTAGAAACTAATTTCAGTCTTTCTCTCTTAAGTGATTGAGTGGCAATATTTCCATAAATAAAATTTCCCAGGCAGTAACAGCTTTAGTTGTTGTAGGATAGATAACAAAATTTGGGCATTGCACTCCTATCTTGTTCTGCAGGCAAAGAGACCACAGCTGTCTGTCATAGTATGGGAAACTCCACAGAGGCAAATGGATTGTTTAAAACTGATACTAAATCCTTGTCTGCTTCTTTTTTCCTGGGCTTGAGCTATTCCTTTATTTATCTGGATTAAAGACAAAACCATATTATGAATTATGTGACACTCAAGGACCTTAAATCTCCTAAATCTGTCTGGATGTTGAATTATTCTACTTACATTTAGAAACCTTATTTATTTTATCCTGTAGGTCCAATGGGCCCTCCAGGAGATCCCGGACGCAATGGACTCCCTGGTTTTGATGGTGCAGTAGGGCGCAAAGGAGACCCAGGTCTGCCAGGCCACCCAGGTGAGACAAGCAAAATACTGCTCTCGACACTAATTGTTAAGCCTGGGAGACATCTGGACATATGACCTCCAATTGGAGCTGTGAGAGCCTCCTCTTGAGAGAGTGCAGCAAGGTGGTTAATCTGTTGCTGGGGAATAGATACCAGGAGTTATGCCAGTATAAGCGCACTGGGAAACCTAGCTCTTCCTCAAAATGGGGATTTTCCAGGTACTTGCTGTATTTACCTGTTCTGATAATGTTTAATATGTATCCTGTGACCATCTTGAAAGTATTGTGAATCTTTCCATATTTGAAAATATCCCAGTAGAGTACAATTTCCCCCATAAAATTCGGAAAATATAAATGCAAAGTTTAAGTGTTCTCCATAGAGTTTTGAGACTCATAGTGCCTTCTTATACTGAGATCACAAATTAATCTGCAGATTTTTTAGGTCATTCATTGATAGGTGCTCCTGATTCCCCAACACTGTTCCCTCCCCCAATGCCACAATAAAAATCTTTGAAAACAAATAAAAATAAAAAAACGAAATAAAATGACCT
Organism: Aselliscus stoliczkanus; assembly: GCA_033961575.1. Lineage (NCBI taxonomy): Eukaryota > Metazoa > Chordata > Mammalia > Chiroptera > Hipposideridae > Aselliscus > Aselliscus stoliczkanus. Next base: position 51,812,267 of record CM066737.1, on the reverse strand, counting down.
CAAATCAAGAGGCTAAATGGAGAAAGGGAACCAGTGGTAGATTGAAAATAGACACTTTAAAAAGGCTTCTTTATCCAATCATTTATGAAAGGACACTTTGGTTGTTTATGTGTCTTTGCCATGTAAAGCTGCAGTGAACATCGGAGCACATATATTTTTATGGATAAATGTTTTCAGATTTTTAGGATAAATACCCAGGAGAGGAATTGCTGGGTCATATGATAACTCTATTCTTAATTTTTTGAGGAACCTCCACACTGCCTTCCATAGCAGCTGCACCAATCTGCATTCCCACCAACGGTGTATGAGGGTTCCTTTTTCTCGACAGTCTCTCCAACATTTGTTATTATTTGTCTTGTTGATGATAGCCATTCTAACCGGTGTGAGTGGTATCTAGTTGTGGTTTTGATTTGCATTTCTCTGGTGATTAGTCATGTTGAGCATTTTTTCATGTCTATTGGCCATTTGTATGTCCTCTTTGGAGAAATGTCTATTCAGGTCCTCTGCCCAGATTTTAATTGGATTGTTTGTTTGTTTGTTTTTTCATGTTGAGCTGTATGAGTTCCTTATATATTTTGGATATTAGCCCCTTATTGGAGATGTTTGCAAAAATCTCCCATTCAGCTGTGGTATATATACATATTGGAATACTATTCTGTCATAAGAAAAGATGAAATAGTGCCATTTGCAACAACATGGATGGATCTTGAGATTATTATGCTAAGCAAAATAAGTCAAACAGAAAAAGTTGAGAACCATATGATTTCACTGATATAAAACTGAAAACACAAAGGAATAAGACAAACAAATAAACAAAAACTCATAAACAGACAATAGTTTAGTGGTTACCAGAGAGTAAGGGGAGAGGGGTGGTATATGAGGGTAAAAGGGACCAAATAAATACATGGTGATGGAAGGAGAACTGACTCTGGGTGGTAAACACTCAATGTGATATATAGATGATGAATTACATAATTGTACACTTGAAACCTATGTAACTTTACTAACAGTTGTCACCCAAATAAACTTTAATTAAAAAAAAATTGAAAAGTCTTCTTTAGAGTCCCCTACCTATTCTCTAAAGAAAAAGGTATGCCTGAGAATAATTCCCCTGACAGATTTGAACAAAAATGTTTTTCATCACTTAAGCTGGCAGATTGATGATAAGCACACACTTCCTTTCTTGTTGATGACCAATACAGTAGGCTGAAATTTTTTGTCATGGAGTTTGGATTCCTTTAGTACAGCAAGAGACTAGATAACATAGAGACTCTCCAAAAAAGTATCACTTTTTCCCATCTAATATTCCATTCACCCCGCATTTATTTAGTGCCTAATGTTATCAAACAATCCCAGGAGGGGGAATATATCCATACAGAGAGTGCCAATAAAATGTATACACAATTAAAGGTAACATTTCTTAAAATGTGTATGCATTTTTTGGCACCCCCAGTATATATACCTCTTTAAGGGCAGGGACTATATTTTATTTATCTCCAAATAAATGATATCTGACAATTTTTTATAGACACTCTATAAATATTGACTAAATTAACTAATCAAATGAGGTCATAATGTTTTGTTAATGGCCATAATAATGGATCAGAGCTTACTTAATCTTGTATACTGGTGATTCCATGGAAATAGGTACTCGTGGTTTGGATGGTCCCCCTGGACCAGATGGATTGCAAGGTCCTCCAGGTCCCCCTGGAACTTCCTCTGTTGCCCATGGATTTCTCATTACACGTCACAGCCAGACAACAGATGCACCACAATGCCCACAGGGAACTGTCCATATTTATGAAGGCTTTTCTCTCCTGTATGTGCAAGGAAATGAAAGAGCTCACGGTCAAGACTTGGGTGAGATAATTGGCATCTTATTTCTTACTATGTATTTTGATTTGTGTATGCTTTCTAGACTCCCCTTTCCCACATCCCCTTTCACTATCACCCATCTTCCACCCTACAAAAGAATCATACTAGGGCACATTGCCTTGAAGTGTGAAAGCCTCTGGGGGACAAATTCAAAGGGATAATTCAAAATAATGATTATGTTAAAGTCTCCATTTACTGAGGCTGTATCATTCACTTGTTTTTTTTTGGTTTTTTTTTTTTTTTTGAGGGCAGTGTCACAGGCCCTCATATGTGGGATCTGAACCGGGGCTGCTGGCTTCCCAAGCCAGCGCTTAACCACCGCGCCACTCAGCCGGCCCCTATCTTTCACTTCTAATTCATCTCATTAAGAAATGCATTTCTGCGGCCCCGGTTCGGTCCCACATATGAGGGCCAGTGACACTGCCCTCAAAAAAAAAAAAAAAAAAAAAAAAAGAAAGGCATTTCGGGGCCAGCTGAGTGGTGCGGTGGTTAAGAGCTGGCTTGGGACACCAGTGGCCCTGGTTCGGATCCCACATATAAGGGCCAGTGACACTGCCCTCAAAAAAAAAAAATAGAAATGCATTTCTAATACAAGTTTACTTTTAATGTTTAGTAATTATCAAAGTTTACAATATCTATAGTTTTGATCATTTGTGAATAAATAATGACTATAATGATGGCAATTCAAAATAAAATATTAACATGTAAAGCCTGATGGTCGCAGAAAATTTTTTTTAAAGTTATTTTTAATTTTTTAAAATTTTTTTTATTATTTTATTATTATTATTATTATTAGTTACAGATGTACAAAAAAGTGCAATAGTTTTTGTTTTTTTCACCTATTACAAAGTGACTCCCCCCTCCCGAACCCTGCACTGCCCCCCCACACCTGATATCATACATATCTATTACAATTCCATTGACTCTATCTCTACACTATATTCCACATCCCATGACTATATATGTATTAAATTATAGTTGACATATAATATTGTCCAGCGGCAGCTTCAGATGTACAGTGCAGTGGTAAGGCCACTACACTGTCCATGAAGTGGTCTCCCTAAAAGGACATGCATCCGTCTGTTCCCCTAAAAAAATAATATTTACAACCTTATTGATTATATTCCCTAAACTGTCTCTTCTGTCTCTGCAGTAGTATTGTTATCAGTTTATGTTGCCTCGTCCCTTCCCCTTCTCCCATCCCCATCCCATCTAGCCCTCATCAGTTTTTTCTTTGTGTCTCTAGGACTATTTCTGTTTACAGTGTTCATTTATTCAGTTCTTTAGATTCCACATGTAATATTTTTAAATTTTTGTTTCATAGAAGTATGGTACAGCAGTCAATTCAAGACTTTCAAAAATAAAAAACACACTAGGACAAAACTGTGTGAGAGAAGTGGAATGGAAATATAATTTCCAAATACAAAAGGAACATTAAATAATTTCCAGTTGCTGTTGTTATTGTTGTCTTTCCATTTATTTTAATTAAAGAAAATGTTTAACAGTTAACTTTGAGAAGTAGACGATGAGAGCTTATAATTTTCAACATCACAAAATACTTTTTGTTTGAATATTTTTAAAGAAATCAGGCATTAATTTTGAAAGAATAATTTCCAATTGTTAAAGACAAGTTTATATACTTTTTAAAATGTCTGTTGATAGGTTTCACATCGTTACATTGGATACATAAAAAGAGTGATATAAAAGTTTGTTTTTAAATATAAATATTCACAAAACACTAGAAATGACAGCTGACAACATTGAAATTTGGTTTGCATAGTCCCAGCCTCCAGTATTACAAAGTAGAGAATGGAAGAGTAGGTTTGGTGCTGAGAAACAATAACCAATAAGTTAATAACTGGTACAGCATTATCAATTTAAGCTGCTGTTGAAACATTTTAGATATCACCTTAAAAATGTATGATGGGGTACATCAATTTTCATCATTCTTTTGTGAGTAAATGAGAAAAGAAACACCAGAACACTGGTAGAGATAAACTCTGTTACCCCTACCAGCCGAGAAATCCAAAAGCTCTAGTTGTTCTTTCAATTTTTTTCCCACTCACATCCATCATTTCTCTCTTATTTATTTTTTCCTTTTTATTAGTCACCTACAAACCTGTCCGTGGTTCCTCTGCATATTGGTCAGAGTACAATTGTCCCTAGACTTTAAAAGATTGCAAACCCACACAAGATACATACTGGGGATGTCTTAGGGGAAGAGAGGGAAGCCTGGAGAGGAAATGCTGATATGATATTCTAAGGACTTAGTATGTGCCCTTCACTTGTCCACAATAAATTATCCAATATTCTTCATAAGACACCATTGTTTATAAGGTATATCACAGGTTTAAAAACAGAGTTTGGGGAACATAGAATGAGCTACCACAATAAATGTCTACACAAATTGTAAGATATATCCTGATTTTAAAAAGCTTAAAATATAAGTAAATGTGCATCTTATAATTGAAGAATTAAAGTGTATTTGTTATCTAAGAAATGTGGGCAAGTTTCTCTTTGAAAGATTGTTTGTGTTTTGGAAGAAACTAAAGTATCATCATAATGCAGTCCTTCATCTTTTTCTTCCCAATTCTTCCTAGGAACAGCTGGCAGCTGCCTGCGTCGCTTTAGTACCATGCCGTTCATGTTCTGCAACATCAATAATGTTTGCAACTTTGCTTCAAGAAATGACTATTCTTACTGGCTCTCCACCCCCGAGCCCATGCCAATGAGCATGGAGCCCCTCAAGGGCCAGAGCATCCAGCCATTCATTAGTCGGTGAGACATTGGTATAGCTTTGACTTTTACCAATCCCCAGTTAGTTTTTTTGCTAGTCAGAAATAAGTCCAAAGCTAATAATCTGGTCTTACACCTGGGTTAGGTAGAACAGAGGTGCCTTTATAATAGTAAATTCAGTATTTAGTTTGATCCGTGTTTATTGGTGGCCTGCTTTTAACCAAGCCCCATGATAGACATAGAGTAATAATATACAAAGAGCTTACAGTCTGATCATTAGACAGATATACGTAAATTAATCTAAAATATGTCAACCTTGAGTTAAGTGCCGTAATACATTCTAATAAAAATGTTATGAAAGCATAGGGAAAGGGACGTTTAATTCCAACTGGGGAGATCTAGGATAACTATATGGAAGAAATGCATTTTGAACTGCTTAGTCCATGATGAATGGAAAGGACTTGAGATACAGGCAATTATAGAGAGAAAGACATACTAGGCAGAGAACATGGGAATGGGTACTAGATTTATGTGTTTAGAGTGTAGTTTGTAAAGGTTTGCATAGGGAGGAGAGATTGGATAGTTAACATAGACCCTGACGGTAGGCTTCCAGTGTCAGATTTTAGTTTGTAATTTATTTGGGATATAATGAGGAGCTCTGAAAAGTTTTTGAGCTTCATGTTAGAGAAAATTACAGAACCATTCATGTATAACATGAATTACAGAGGGGAAATTCCTGAGTTAGTTAGATCAGTTAGATTAAAGTATTACTGTAATCCTGGTAGGAGTAGATTGGAACTCTCAGTGGGGGATATATATCACATTGATAAAATAAGGTAGGATTTGGCAATTGATTATCTGTGGGAAGGAGGAAGTGATAGCTGAAGTTTGGAGCATGAGTAACTAAGAAGAAGTTACTATTAATAGAGATATCCTAGAGTTTTACCACATTAGAACCCTAGTTTGTTTCTTTTGATTAATGTTGGGTTTTTAAATTATTTTAATTTTCAATTACAGTTGACATACAATATTATTTTTTTTTTTTGTTTTTTTTTTTTTTTTTTTTTTGAGGGCAGTGTCACTGGCCCTCATATGTGGGACCAGAACCGGGGCCGCTGGCTTCCCAGGCCAGCACTTAACCACCGCGCCACTCGGCCGGCCCGACATACAATATTATTTTATATTAGTTTCAAGTGTACAGCATAGTGGTTAGACATTACATATTTTACAAAGTGATCTCATTTAGTCTAGTACCCATCTGACACCATACATAGTTATTACCATATTATTGACTGTATTCCCCATACTGTACTTCACATCCCTTTGAGTTAGAACCCTGTTTAACTTGATCTCCTAGGCATATTAGATATTGCCATTTTCATTCAGATCATGACCCATTTTATTTAGAAATCCAGTAACCATAAAGGATAAATGATTGGAAAGTCTAGTTTATTTGACACTGAATATGTAGGATAAACCTAGTCCAGCCTCTCTTAGTAACAAATTCAGGGAACCTTTTTAAATGCATTTGCCCAAATCCTTTGGAAATTCATTTTGTGTGATTTTTGTCTGTCCCAACTCTTGGGAGTGAGAGGTCCCCTAAAGATATTCCCTATTTTGTAGATAAGCTTTGCCAAATTGATTCAGTATTTTTTAAATATCCACTCATTTTTTTTAAATTTATTGTGGTGACAATGGTAAGTAAAATTACATAGGTTTCTCATGTTTTCTATTAAGGATTTGGTACACTGAGCTGAATTTACTCTGCTGCTCTTTTACGTGATTGTATAGATTTAAGCCACATTTCCAAGTGCCTGGGTACCTGTCCAGCATTCTAGATATGTAGTACTTCTCCAGATAGGCCAAATAGTTAATAAATATCCTTTGGACCAAAAATAATGGGCAGGGTTTGAGTGTTTGCTCCAGTTTACCAGACATTGTTCTTGCCACAGTTTCAGCATTACTAAATGTCTGCCTTCCAGTTGGGCGCTTTGACAGAAAACAGTATGTGCAATACACTAAGCCAAACACTTAGAGCAATTATGGCATTGACTATTGCAAGTATGAATTTGGGGCAGATTGGAAAATGGAAATGCTATAGCAGTGATTCTGTAGTTTCTTGAGAAAAGCTTAGTTTTCATTTATAACTTTATTATGTGTATTGGGAGACAGGACTTTTGCAAAAGCAATTCTCAAAGTGCATTTTCTCCTCCTTTTCTGAGCACTGAAGACACCTTAATGGGCTTCTATACCACGAAGGCTTCCAAAGAAGAGGGACTGCTATTTCCCACATACTCTCTCTGTAGATTGTGTTCCCTCTCACTTTCCTTTACTAGATGTACAGTGTGTGAAGCTCCAGCTGTGGTGATTGCAGTTCACAGTCAGACCATCCAGATTCCTCGTTGTCCTCAGGGATGGGATTCCCTCTGGATTGGTTATTCCTTCATGATGGTAAGAAACACTTCCTTGTTTTTGTCATCATAGCTGACTATCCATCGTATCTACATTTCCTCCCAGTATGAGGAATCCCAGTCATTTGCACAGTAAGAAACTTGACCTCAAATAGCTACTGCCCAAGCGCTGTGTTCCCCCTCACACATTTTCTAGAAGATATTTTTATTCTTGTTGCTATTGTTGAGTAACCTTGGTGTGGACACTATTCTCTTACTTCTGACCTTAGTTCCTTCGCTGGATTTGAATTTTTGGCCAAATTCAGCACATATCTTTGGGTATCCACTAAGGTATTATAGTACATGGGCGTTATGGCACATTTTTCCTTGTCTTTTCTAGCACACAAGTGCAGGGGCAGAGGGCTCAGGTCAAGCCCTGGCCTCCCCTGGTTCCTGCTTGGAAGAGTTTCGTTCAGCTCCCTTCATCGAATGCCATGGGCGGGGTACTTGCAACTATTACGCCAACTCCTACAGCTTTTGGCTGGCAACTGTAGATGTGTCAGACATGTTCAGGTAAGGTGTTTATGGCTTTAGTTTAGTTTCGGTACTTAGCTTCCTTCAGGATTGCTAGGGAAAAGAGGCAATTCCTGGATAGTTTATTACCAACAAATGTTAGGAGTTTAGTGGACTATGTCCTTTATTTTTGCTTGTTCTCCTCATGGACCTGACTCAGATCAGAAAAACAAATTTAGCTAATAGGTACACGTGCTTTGAGATGACTTGATGGTAATTCTTCAATAACAAAACAGACAAAGCAAAGAAAGGTCATGAGACCTGCACAATAACAAATGAGCAGATTCAGGCTAGATTGAGGCCATCCCAGGAATTGAAGCTGTAATCTGTGCTCCCTCGCTCAATCCATTGACCTCTTTTCCAAACATATTTTCAAGCCTCTCATCTAATCTTTTAAATTAGTGAAAATATACATATATATATATATATATATATATATATATATATATATATGTATATATATATATATATCACATTTATCTCAGGATACTTTGATCTAATGAATTGGTTTTTTGTTGGCGTTTTTTTTTCAGTTTAAATTTATTTTTATGTCTTGCTTCTTTTGAATCATCATTACTTTTTTTTTTTTTTTTTTAGCTGAGCCATCCTGCCACCTGTTGGCAGTTCAACTCAGGCTGAGCATCCAACTGCTGTTGCTCAGAGCTCAGCTCACACTCTTTTTTTTTTTAGAGGGCAGTGTCACTGGCCCTCATATGTGGGATCCGAACCGGGGCTGCTGGTGTCCCAAGCCAGATCTTAACCACCGCGCCACTCAGCCAGCCCTACTTAATATTTTTATTTATTTATTTATTTATTTTATTTTTTTTGAGGGCAGTGTCACTGGCCCTCATATGTGGGACCCAAACTGGGGCTGCTGGCTTCCCAAGCCAGCGCTTAACTACTGCGCCACTCAGCGGGTCCTTAATATTTTTAAATGAACACAATTTAAAGATTTTATTTAACTTATTTTTTTATTCAAGAGGTATTTTCTTTTTTATTAAATTTGTATATGTTCCAAGTGTACAATTCTATAATACATCATCTATATATTGTACCACCCAGAGACAATTTTCCTTCCAACACCATATATTTGACCCCCTTTTCCCTCTTCTGCTATCCTCCCTCCCACTTTCCCTCTGGTAACCACTAAACTGTTGTCTGTGTCTATCAGTTTTTGTTTGTTTGTTTGTCTTCTTTGTTTATTGCTTTCAGTTTTACATCCACAAGAAGTGAAGTTATATGGTTCTGGATTTTTTTTGTCTCACTTATTTTACTTGGCATGATAATCTCAAGATCCATCCATGTTGTCACAAATGGCACTATTATGTCTTTTCTTGTGGCCGAGTAATACTCCCTTTTATATATGTGCCTCATCTTCTTTATCCAATCAAATAAACAACACTTTGGTTGTTGCCATGTGTTGGCCACCATGAATAATACTGCAGTGAACATAGGAGTACATATATCTTTATTAATAAATGTTTTCAGATTTTGGGGGTAGATACCCAGAAGAGGGATTGCTGGGTCGTATGGCAATTCTATTCTTCATTTTTTGAAGAACCTCCGTACTGTTTCCAAAGTAGCTATACCAATTTACATTCCCACCAACAGTGTATAAAGGTTCCTTTTTCTCCACAACCTCTCTAAGACTTGTTATTACATGTCTTGTTGATAATAGCCATTTTACCAGGTGTGAGGTGGTATCTCATTGTGGTTTTGATTTGCATTTCCCTAATAGCCAGTGAAGTTGAACATTTTTGCATGTATCTGTTGACTGTTTGGATATATTTTTGGGAGAAGTTTCTGTTCATGTCCTCTGCCTGTTTTTTAATTGGATAGTTTGTTTTTATATTGTTGAGCTGTATGAGCTCTTTGTATATTTTGGGTATTAGCCCTTCATTGGAGATGTTTTTCACGAATATCTTCTCCCATTCAGTTGGTTGCCCTTTGTTTTGTTGATGTTTTTTGGGTTTTTTTTGATGTGCAGAAGCTTTTTAGTTCGATAGGGTCCCATTCATTTAGTTTAACTTTTACTTCCCTCGCCTTTGAGGTCAAATCCATAAAATCTTCTTTGAACCCAAGGTCTATAAGTTTAGTACCTATGTTTCCTTTTATGCAATTTATTGTTTCAGGTCTTATGCTTAGGTCTTTGATCCATTTTGAATTAATTTTGGTACACAGTGACAGATAGCAGTCTAGTTTCATTCTTTTGCATGTGGCTTTCCAATTCTCCCAGAACCATTTATTGAAGAGACTTTCTTTTCTTCTCCACTGTATGTTTTTGGCTCCTTTGTCGAAAATTATCTTGTCCATTTTAACTGTGTTGATACTTCCAACCCATGAACACGGAATGTATTTCCATTTCTTTGTGTCTTCTTGTATTTCTTTTAATAGTGTCTTCTTGTTTTCATTGTAAAGGTCCTTCACATCCTGTGTTTATTCCCAGGTATTTCATTCTTTTTGTAGCAATGGCAAAATGAATTGTTTTTTTCATTTTTCTTTCTGAAATTTCATTGTTAGTATATAGGAAAGCAATGGAATTTTGTACTTTGTTTTTTGTATCCTGCAGCTTTACTGTATTTGTTTATTGTTTTTAATAGCTTTTTGATGGAGTCTCTGGAGTTTTCTATGTAAAGAATTATGTCATCTGCAAAAAGTGATAATTTAACTTCTTCATTCCCAATTTGGATGCCTTTTATTTCTTCCTCCTGCTTGATTGCTCTGGCTAGGACTTCCAATATTATGCTGAATAGCAGTGGTGACAGGGGGCATCCCTGTCTTGTTCCTGATCTTAGAGAAGTTTTCAATTTTTCACCATTAAGTATGCTATTAGCTGAGGGTTTGTTGTATATGGTCTTTATTATGTTGAGGTCTTTCCTTCTATACCCATTTTATTAAGTGTTTTAATCATAAATCGATGTTGTTTCTTGTCAATGCTTCTTCTGCATCTATTGATATAATCATGTGATTTTTTGTCCTTTATCTTGTTTATGTGGTGTATCACATTGATCAATTTGCATATGTTGGACCATCCTTGTGCCCCTGTAATGAACCCCACTTGATCATGAAATATAATCTTTTTAATGTATTGTTGTATTTGATTTGCTAGCATTTTTTTAGGATTTTTGCGTCTGTATTCATAAGAGACATTGGTCTCTATTCTTCTTTGTGTGTTATCCTCACCAGGTTTCGGTAACAGGGTAATGTTGACCACAAAAAAATAAGTTAGAAAGTATTGTCTCTTCTTCAAATTCTTGGAAGAGTTTGAGGATATGTACTAAATAGTCTTTGAATGTTTGGTAGAATTTACTAGTGCTGGACTTTTGCTTTTAGGGAGGTTTTGGATGATTGTTTCAATTTCCTTGCTGTTGATGGGTCTATTTAAATTTTCCACTTCTTTGTGATTCAGTCTAGGAAGGCTATATGTTTCTAAAAACTTTTCCATTTTTTCTAGGTTATTGAATTTGGTGGCATATAGTTCTTCATAGTATTTTCACATGATCCTTTGTATTTCTGTGGGGCCTGTGGTAACTTCTCTTTCATTTCTGATTTTTTTATTTGTGTCTTTTCACTTTTTTCCTTAGTGAATCTAGCCAAGGGTTTTTCAATTTTATTAATCTTTTCTAAGAATCAGCTCTCTGTTACATTAATTGTTTTCTATTGTCTTTTTGTTCTCTATTTCATTTGGTTCTGCTCTGATTTTTATTATTTCATTCTTTATGCTGACTTTGGGTTTCATTTGCTCATTTTCTAGTTCTTCAAACTGTAATATTAGGTTGGTTATTTGGAATTTTTCTATTTTCTTGAGATAGGCCTGTAATGATAAAATTTCCCTCTTAATACTGCTTTCACTTCATTCCAATAATTATGATAGAATGTATTTCCATTCTCATTTGATTCCAGGTGTTTTCTGATCTCTCCTTTTATTTCTCCTTTGGCCCAGTCATTCTTTAGTAGCATGTTGCTTAATCTCCACATATTTGTGGGTTTTCCTGCTTTCTTTTCACAGTTGATCTCCAATTTCAAAGCCTTGTGATCAGAGAATATGTTGGGTATGACTTAAATCTTCGTAAATTTGCTAAGACTAGTTTTATGTCCCAACATATGGTCTACCCTTGAGAATGTTCCATCTTCACTAGAAAACACTGTATAGTCTAATGTTCTAAGATGAAATGCTCAGTATTGTCCATTTGGTCTAATGTGTCATTTAAGGCTAATATCTGATTATTGATCTTCTGTTTGAATGGTCTATCCATTGCTGTCAATGGCGTGTTTAGGTCCCCTACATAATTGTGTTTTTGTCAATTTCTGCCTTTAGTTCTGTTAGCAGTTACATATTTTGATGACCCCTGATTGGGAGCATATATATTGATAAGTATTGTATCTTCTTGTTATATTGTCCACTTTATCATTATGAAATGTCCATCTTTGTATCTAGTTACTTTGTTATCCTGAAGTGTGTTTTGTCTGCTATAAGTATGGCTATGCCCGGTTTTCTCTGGATTCCATTTATTTGGAGTATCGTTTTCTGCCCTTTCACTTTGAGTCTATATTTTTCCTTATAGCTGAGATGTGTCTCTTGAAGACATCATATGTTTGGATTTTTTTTTTTCATCCAGTCTGTATCTCTGTGCCCTTTTATTGGTGAATTCAGTCCATTTACATTTAGGGTGATTATTGATATTTGAGGATTTCCTATAGCCATTTTATCTTTTGTTTTCTGATAGCTCAGTGTCTTCATTGTTTCTTTGCCTTTGTGTTTCTTTTTGTTATTTTATTTTCATGGTACTCTATGAATTTTTTCCATGTGCTTCTTCTTTTTTATGTTATGTGTCTCAGTTCTGTATTTTTTCTTTCTTTGAGTGGTTACCATTTTGTTTATGTAAAAGAAAGTTTGCTATATACAATAATCCTTTTTCTTCAGCATGTGTCTTATCTTCATTCCCCTTTGCAAATTCAGACCTTTACCTCATCCCCTTTATGTTTTTGTTGTCACAAATTATCCCTCTTTATGGCATGAGTTCGTTTCTGAGTTGCAGTAGTAATAGTCTTTTCTTTCTCCTTATGTTTTTTTTCTTCTTTACCCTTTATGTTGTATTTAAGTGAATAGTGCCATATTCTGTGTAGGGGTTGCCAGTTCCTTCTTCTGTCTGTCTGTTAGTAATCTTACTCATAGTTTTGTATCCTTTTGTCTTTTTCTTTCAAGTCAAATAGCCTCTTTCAGTGTTTCCTGTAATGCAGGCCTTGTGGTGCAAAATTCTCTTAGCTTCTTTATATCTGGAAAGGCCTTTATTCCTCCTTCATATCTAAAGGATAATGCTGCTGGATATATTATTTTAGCTGGTAAATGCTCTCCTTCAGTAATTTGAATATTTGATTTCACTCCCTCTTAGCTTGTAGAATTTTTGCTGAAAAATCTGATGGTATAATCTAATGGGCTGTTCTTTGCAGGTTATCGTCTTCTTTTCCCTGGCTGCCTTGAGGATTCTTTCTTTGTCGTTAATTTTTGACAGCTTCAATACAGTGTGCCTTGGAGAAGGCCTGTTGGGATTGAGATAATTAGGTATTCTGTTTGCTTCTTGGATTTGGGGATCCAGTTCTTTCGACAAGTTTGGGAAGTTCTCATCGACTATTTGTTTGCACAAGCTCTCTGTTCCCTTCTCCCTTTCTTCTCTGTCTGGTAGGACCATTATTCTTATAGTGCTCTTTCTGATGGAGTCAGATAGTTCTTGTAGAGTTCTTTAACTTATTTTAAATCTCAAATCTCTGTCTCCTTCCATCTGTGTCATTTCCAGGTTTCCCTCTTCGATATCACAAATTCTTTCCTCCATTTGGTCAGCTCTATTTTCTAAGTTCGCTATTTCATTCTTCATCTCTTTTGTTGATTTCTTCAGCTCCATAATTTCTTTTCGTATTTTTGTTTGTTTGTTTGTTCGTTTAATTTTCTTTTTTTTAAAATTTAATTTTATTTTATTAGTTTCAGGTGTACAACACAATGCAATAGTTATACTCTTTACCCCCCAAAGTGAAAACCCCCCTCCCCCAGTTTGCCACCCCACTCCCCCCCATATCATACATATCCATCACAACTCCCCTGACTCCCCTCCACAGTATACTCCACATCCCGTGACCATCCACATATTCAGTTGCAGTTGGCATACAATACTATACAACATCAGCTTCAGGTGTACAGTGCAGTGATCAAGCCTCTACTCCATCCATGAAGTGGTCTCCCTAACAAGACATGTGACTATCTGACACGCCACAAAATTTTTAACAACATTATTATATTCCCCGAACTGTGTTTCATATCCCTGTGGCAATATTGTAGTTGTCTATTTATGCTGTCTAATCCCTTCCCCTTCTCCCCCATCGCCACCCCTTTCCCAACTAGCAACCCTCAGTTTTTCCACTACATCTACGAGTCTGTTTACTTTGATCGTTCACTCAGCTCTTCAGACTCCACACACAAGTGAGATCACATGGTACCTGTCCTTCTCCGTCTGACTTATTTCTCGCAACATAATAGTCTCTTCACAACATTATCAATTACATTCCCAGAACTGCCCCCATATCCCTGCGGCAACACTGTAGTCCCACATACACTGTCCAAAACCTTCCCTCTCTCCCTCTTCCCCACTCCCTCCCAGCCAGCAACCACCAGATTTTCCTTTATATATGCTTGATATGACTTCAATCTTCTTAAATTGTCTCTCTGGGTTAGCTTGTTTACCCCTTTCTTTTGTTTAAAAAAGCCCTTTTAACATTTCTTGCAATGCTGGCTTGGTGGTAATGAATTCCTTAAGGTTCTTTTCTGAGAAGCTCTTTATTTCTCCTTCAATTTTAAGTGATAGCCGTGCTGGGTAGAGCAATCTTGGTTGTAGGCCTTTATTTTGTGTCACTTTGAGAATCTCCTGCCACTCCCTTCTGGCCTGCAGAGTTTCTGTTGACAAGTCAGCTGTTAGGCTAATAGGAGTTCCTTTGTATGTAACCTGCTGTCTTTCTCTTGCAGCCTCTAGGATTCTGTCTCTGTCTTTAACCTTTGCATTTTCACTATGATGCGTCTTGGTGTGGACCTGTTTGGGTTCAGCTTGTTTGGAACCCTCTGCACTTCCTGGGCATGTATGTTGATTTCCTTCACCAGGGTAGGGAAGTTTTCAGTCATTATTTTTTCAAATACCTTTTCGACCCCTTGCTTCTTCTCTTCTCCTTCTGGTATCCCTATGATTCAAAGGTGGTTGCGCTTCACCTTGTCCCATAGGGCTCTTAAACTATTTTCATTGTTTTTTATTCTTTGGTGTTTTTGCTGTGCCAACTGGGTGAGTTCTGCTATTTTATCTTCCAAATCGCTGATCCGCTCCTCTGCTTCATCTACTCTACTGGTGATTCCTTCGAGTGTGTTCTTCATTTCAGTGATTGTATTCTTTAGTTCTAACAGGTTGTTTTTTATGGTTTCCCTATCCTTCTTTATGTCCTCGCTAAGTTCCTTAAACATTCTTATCATCAGTGTTCTAAACTGTGTCTCTGAAAGGTTGGATCCCTCTGTTTCATTTGGTTCCATTTCTGGAGGTTTCTTCTGATCTTTTACTTGTGACATGTTTCTTTGTTTCCCCATTCTGGCTGTCACTCTGGGATTGCTTTGATGTATTAGACAGACCACCAGGAGAGCCCTGGCTGGATCACGCAGGCACACAGCTCACGGCCCAACACTCCCAGGAAAACTCCCAGTCTCAGCCTGTCCCAATCAGCCGCTCGCAGACCAGGCCGAGCAGCCCGACAACCAATCACCAGCCTGGCAACTCTGCAAGCGCAGTGCAGAGAGCACAGACCCGAGGCGGCTTGCGCACTCCTTTGTCTCAGTGAGCAGCCTGTTGGAGCTGGATCACTCCCACTAGGCGTTTCCCTGGCAACTCTGCAAGCGGAGTGCCGAGAGCAGAGACCTGAGGTGGCTCACGCATTCCTGGGTCTCAGTGAGCAGCCGTTGGAGCCGGAGGGCACCCGCCCTGCGTTTCCCTGGCAACACAGTATAACCTGGGCGGAGGGTGGGGATCTAAGGCCGCAGGCGCATGCGCACGCACACACGCACTTCTGCGCCAATTCCACCAGACCAATTAGGTCTCGGACCTGATCCTTTGTGGGAGGGCTCAAGCCCAATAAAATGGCGTCCTCCCTACACCACTCGCGTGCAAGCTCCGCACCACGGGAACAATAGTCTAAAAACCTCCAGCCTTTGCACCAAAGGTGCTCAGTTCAGTCCGTCCCTGCAGGCTCCCGGCCCGGCTCACACAGCCACTCCCTCCACCAGGAACCAGGTAAGTGCTCACCGGCGAGCAAGCCCGGGCGCCGGCCCCACTGATTCTCCAGACACTCTTAGCCTCACCGAGCTGAGCAAAGAGAGTCCTTACTAATTTACTGCCAGTTATCTTAGTACTTCTCTTCCCGGCAAAGGAACTCTGGGCTGGTGGGCTTGGTGTGAGGCCGGAGGGTCTCTCCCCTAACCAGAGAAGCCTCTCCACAGCTGGGACCTCCCTCACGGGGCTCGCCCTCTCTCGTCTACGCCCGTCCTACCAGACCCAATGCGGCTTCCTCTTTAAGTTCTTCGTTTAGTGGTTCTGTTCCTCCAGTGTTCCGGGGACCTCCAGGATTGAATGCTGTATAATTTGCTTGTAATTTTGGTGTGATCCTGGGAGGCAGTTAGCACAGCGTCTGTCTATTGCGCCATTTTACCGGAAGTCTCCTGTTTTTTAATTTTCAATCCCTTTGGTAAAGTGTTCATTTTGCTAGTTGATTTTATTTCTGAGTTCATTAAACTGCGTATCTGTGTTTTCTTCCATGTTGTTGAGTTTTATTCAGAACTGCAATCTTGAATTCTCTGTAATTTAAGTCACATATGTCTTTAAGTTTATTTTCTGGAGATTTCATTTTCTTTCTGATCTGCCATGTTACCTTGGTTATTCAAAGTAATTGATGAATTATTTCTCTTACTGGGCATCTACGGGAGTGAATTCTGCAGCAGGTTGACATGAAGAGTTCTTTCTTTTGTTTTCTAGTAGGTAACGCTGGAGTGTTTTATTCACTTCTGCCCTATTCTGGCTTCTTGAGGTGGGTGATTTCCTGGGGATGTGAGTGTCTCCTCAGTCTCCAGGTTTCTTTGGTCTCAGGGCACCACCCCTATGGGAGGATGTGGTGGTTGATGGGGTTCTGAGCCCCTGAAACCCCAGTGCTGTCTCTGCAGCCAGATTGAGAGTTGTGAGCCTCAGCAACCCTGGGTGGCCCCAACGTCATCAGCCACAAAAAGGTGGGGGCAGTGTGGGCTGAGAGAGGAGGCTGATATGTTTGTGGTTTTGTTTTCCTCCAAGTAATGTTGGCTGCCAGACTAGAGCTGCCTCACTCCAATATCCTCTCCCATGTCATTGGAGTTAGCCAGAATGAGCTCCTCTATTCAGTAACTGTCTTTCCACTTCTCAGGGCTCTAGATAGTCTGCTCTTTAACCTGAAACTGCTACCATTTTTTTCTGGGGCCCACTGCTAACACTGGGAGCGTGTGGGGAAGGCCAGCTTTGGAAGAGTGCAGGGAGGCAGCCAGTCTCTGTGGCTTTCTTTTCTTCCTGTCATTGAGAGCTGTCAGACCACAGCAGTCACACTCCTGTACTTGTCTTTCCCCTGAGTTGTCTGCCCAAGTCGCTGGGTTTAGCCATATTATATGCTGATCAGTCAAACAGGAATACTTGGGTGCACAGGGTGCACCTGCAATTTGAATCCTCCTGGTACCGCAGTGAGCTTGGGCTGTGTCTGTTGCCCCCATCTCTGACCTTCTCACTCCCCTCTTCCCTGGTTTGCCCCAATTTGCCACCTTCAGATGTTTCCATGTGCAGATCTCTCAGATGTGCTTGTGGGTTGTGCAGGGATTCCTTGTTGAATTATAGCTCTTAAACTTGTTGTAACTTCAAGGGGAGAGATCAAGGGGGACCCCTCACACTGCCATGTTTCTGACGTAACCTCTGAGTATTTTTCTTACGTATTATCTTTATGCATTTCTTTTGTATTATATATAATCATTTATTCATCATCATCAGTTGCCCAGATCCCCCTAATTTCAGGACTATGAGAAACATATATAAGAAAAAGAAAGGGAGAGACAAATAGACAAAGGTAATAGTGGAGTGGAGAAGAGTCACAAAAATACTTACCAGTAATAGCTCTTAGGCCATACCAGTCACTTCCCTACAACACGTTGCTGAAAAGTTAAGCGTTCAGTCATCAGAAACACAAAAAGATGTTTTGGATGTGAATTTGAACCAATAATAGAATTGAAATACCAGAAAAGATTAATCTGATTTTCTTGTTTCTTATTTCCCAGCAAACCTCAGTCAGAAACACTGAAGGCAGGAGACTTGAGGACACGTATTAGCCGATGTCAAGTTTGCATGAAGAGGACATAACATTTTGAAGAATTCCTTGTTTTTGAATGTGATAAAATTCCCAGGATGCAATGTCTCACTCTCCCCAACTTGACCACTGCTGCCACCAATGGTGCTATTATATATGACCAAGAGACTATGCTGACTAGTTACCATGAAGATTCACATGTACCTCAGCACTGTGCCAGAGCAAGGTCGCTGTTAATTTTCTATGAAAGAAATAAGGAAATGAATTTACTTTTGGGTCCAGAATGACTTTCTCCAAGGATTATAAAATGAAGATTATATATTTTACCCAGTAACTAAAACAGCATGTTAAAAATTCAATTAAGAGAAGAATCACACTGAGTAAAATAAAAGACTGCAGTTTGGGACAAGAATTATTTTTCATGGTGCTATTAATCCTACTATATCCCAGGTTTTTAATATAAAAGTGTTAAGCTTATTTTGCTGTGTAAGTAAAGAATGTGTATATTGTGTAAACAGTCTTTTAGCTCAAAATGTTGACTCATTTAGTTGTGACCTGACATGAGTCACTCTTTACAGAAAATGTAGGAAAACCTAGAATACAGACAAGATTTTATATCCATGTTTATCAAAGAGAGAGAATTTATATTATTGCATCAAGTTACTACTAAGAATAAATTTATTTTGAGTTTTATCCCCTAAGTTCTTATTTGATTTTTTTTAATATAGGTCATTTTTAGTCACTTTAATCATAATTTTAAATGTTTATGTTACATACCAAATTATAATACCTAATGGAGCAATTTGTCTTCTACTATATTCTCCAAGACATTTTTAATACCAAATGCCTACAGTTTCAATGTTTCTTACATCTTGTTTTTGTTCATCCCTGACCAAACAAAGTTCTCCCAAATAATTTTGAGAAACAAAAAAATATACCAAAAAAATTGATGATTCTTTTTCCTGTGCTTCTTATGTAATAATTATGGTCCTGTGGTCTCTGCTTGTACAAGAAGTGGGAAGACAATACTTGGTTAGTCTTGTCTCTTCAATTACAAAGCCAATTGATGTTTCTGATTCGTTTTTATTCTAAACATTTTATTATAAATGGGTCACAGAATACCTTATTTCCCTAACTGTCATCTTCTCACTTAATGTTTTTTAACTCACCAATATCAATTTAATTAAAGATATCATCTGTTGTAAGGATGGTTTGTTGTGTATCTCTTCAGCCTGTGTGGCAAAATCTGCTCATTTACAGATAGGCTACACCTCTGCACATCAGCAAGTAGTCCCTTCTCAGAATCATTTAGAGCAATTCCAAACCAAAAGTGGTTCCTGCAGACTTCGATCATTCTGATTGCTGCTAGAAAGCTTATAGTAATATAAACTTTTTTCAATGAAGAAAACAACCCATTGTAAGATATTTTTGAGATAATAAATTTATTAATAACATTGTGTTGAGGGCTGAGAAAGGAAGCAGAAATACTTTCTATTTGGGGAAGAATTCATTAATAATGTTTAAAGCAGAGTAGTGAGTTAGAATGAACACATATAGCTCTCTAAAATCATTGAGGACCTGCTAAAAGTAAGAGGCATTAAAAGCCTCTATAATAAAGTTTGTGTTATAGCTAAAGGATAAAACAACCTAGACAATTCTGAGAATTTTAGGCCCTAGTATGAACTGATGTAAAATCTAAATCTTAGAGTCTGTAGTAGTAAAAGTTAAGTTCTAAGCAACTGTAATTGCCTAATAATACTATTGATTTCAAAGCCAGCCAATTGCAAATTCTAACTTTATTTTCCCATGTAAACACATGCATGAAAACACTAATGGGTAATCGTAAATGAAAATGCCATATTATATCCCACAGGTTTTTCTACATGCTGTACACTCAAGAGATTCCTCCTTGAGTTACAGTCACAAACACTAATTCCAGAGATTTTGCCATTTGTTGCTTCCCCTTTCTTTTTCATTGGGTTGAAAACCTTGGCTCAAAAAGGACCTCATAATGTTTTAATAGTGGCTTGCGCAGCTGATCTATGTGGTTTTTTTTTTTTTTTGAGGGCGGTGTCACTGGCCCTCATTTGTTGGACCTGAACTGGGGCCGCTGGCTTCCCAAGCCAGCGCTTAACCACCGCACCACTCGGCCGGCCCCTATGTGTGGTTCTTGTGGTTCTTTTTTTTTTTTAGCTGAGCCATCCTGCCACCTGTTGGCAGCTCAACGGCAACTCAGCTCGGGCTGGCATCGAACCGCCGTTGCTCAGAGCTCAGCTCACACTCTTGAGCGAGCTCTTAACCAACTGAGCCATTCGGCCAGCCC
Organism: Aselliscus stoliczkanus; assembly: GCA_033961575.1. Taxonomy (NCBI): domain Eukaryota; kingdom Metazoa; phylum Chordata; class Mammalia; order Chiroptera; family Hipposideridae; genus Aselliscus; species Aselliscus stoliczkanus. Next base: position 51,791,981 of record CM066737.1, on the reverse strand, counting down.
CCATGTGGTTCTTAAAACCCCTAACTATCTTCAGCCCTGCTTTGTTGTTTAAAATACGTGAACCCACCACTCCAGGACCTCCCTTGCCATTAAATATTCAAAGGTTATTTTTAATGTAGCTGCTCTAGTAGTTAGTTATCTATAGTGAGCTTTGCAGTCATAAAGTTAGTGGTTTTCCCACATAGGCAGGCAATGAATGCGCTGTTTTTCTCAATCAGGTACAAATAGTTATTACAAGTTCCAACCAACTGAATATATATATATTACACACACACACACACACACACACACACCATGTTGGTGTCACACTCATCATTTCCGAGCTTCTAAAAGAGGTTTCATTGGACCCCTTGTGGTTGTACAGTGTCTTTTCTTACCCAGCCAAATCTGAAAAACACTCTCTATTTCTTGTGGTGTCAGTGAAGTTCTTTGCCTCAATTGGCATGTTTAATTGAAAACTCACTGCCAAGCCATCAGAAGTTTATTCATATGTTAACCCCAAGAGGGCACTATTGCCTTTACAAATACATGAGCATGTGTAATGATTTGTTGCGGTCATTGTTGGTGGCCTGTGGAGCTGTCTAATGCCCTGCTTCCAGATTCCTTGTTTTAAGCTTCATGTATTCTTTCATCCTCACAGAGGTCAATAGCAAATATTTTAAGAGGTTGCCTAGTTTCCCAGTGTCTGCATCCAAAATAAGAGACAAAAAAAAAAAAAAAAAAAAAAAAAATAAGAGACAGCTTTGCTGTCAAAGATTCTCTTAAGGGCCTTATTAGGAGCTGGCTCTGATAGTACTTCCCATGACTCTCAACACAGTAGCGAAAAGCAGTCACTTTTGTTTGGTCAGGACTTCAATTGGATCCTTTAGCAGAGACTCTTTGTTCTCAGCCTCGACTATACAAACACCTTCATTCTTAGGCAGCTCCAAAATGAATACTATTTTAAAATCATATGTCATTTCCATTTTAGAGTACTGGTTTTTAGAATATATTTGGGATGTTTGGAAGGTTTGTGTGGTAGAAATATTCATAAATTAGGACACAGAAGGAATAAATCTGAATAGGCCAGTCTCCCAAGTTCCACGGTAACAAACATCAGTTAGATACTTAATAGCTGTAGCATACCATGATAGCAATCCAAAGTCAAGACAACCAGAAAGATACATATATTTCCAAGAGGAGGTATGCTATTTGATCTTTGACTACCAAATCTTACTAATTCTAGGCTAGGCTAGTATATATCATTGGGTTTTTGCCAGCAGTAGCTGTCGGGAGGAAGCTGGCTCCCCAACCTGTTCCCTAACACATGGACAGGCTAACATCACATTTATGTAACCTTAATTCTGTATTTCTCTGGACAGCATGCCCAGCACCTGACCCTAAAGGGTGACAAATTACTGACATCCTACCAATGTATGCCAGGTATGTTCTGTTTTCCTCCAGATTCACATGGCATTATTTATTTATTTTTTTTTTAGATTTTATTGGGGAATTGGGGGAGGGGAACAGTGTTGGGGAATCGGGGGAGGGGAACAGACAAGTTGCTGTCTTTTTGTTCTTCAGTCTAGTTATGAAGGGCATTGCTTCACTGGCCCATGTTGGTATCGTCATTGTGCTCTTCCCGGATGAGGCAGATCGGTCGCCAGCCTCTGGATGGTCGCACACCGCGGCTATTGGCAGCTCACGCTGGCTGCCGGCCACTCACTGTAGCCTATGGCAGCCCACTGCAGCAGGGGCTGCAGCCTACACCATTGCCGAGGCTCGCACAGCCCAGCTCCAGGTGGAGCTGTTGTTAGCTGCAGAGGGCAGTGTCATTGGCCCTCACATGTGGGATCCGAACCGGGGTCGCTCACATCCCAAAACCAGCTCTTAATGAATGCGCCACTCAGCCGGCCCTCACATGGCATTCTTTATCCTGCTTTCTGTCCCAGATGATTCCTGTGCTCTCTGGCTTCCAGTTTAGTTCAAACAATGGGATGCCCCAGCTGGATAGCAGAGTGAGGGTACTTATATTCATGGTGCCTATGGGGTCACTTCAGGTTGACTCATGCTCCACAATTGACTGTTCCTGCTCTTCTGAAGATGACCTGCTCTTCTTGATGATCTCGCCCTCTGATTCCAGTAACCTCTTTCTTCTCACCTCTTCAGGTCAGATAAGTCTACTGCTACTGTGCTGCTTAGCCCTGGATTCCTGTACTACCTTTTGGTGGTTCCCTTCCATACTGCCTATATGTTTCTAATTAAACTCTACTCAGATTATCCTAATTTAAGTGTGCTATCTGTTTGCTGTTGCTACCCTGACAAATGCACAAGTGCTTCTAGCTTCCAAATTTTAGTAGAGGTGCTTTATTCTATTTGTGGCAAAATGAGGATGAATTGATAAAACTGACATGCATGTTAGCATCTTCCACTTAGAACTGAGAGGTAGGTCAGCAGAAATATGAGTTAACAGCACTTACTCTAAGACCTAGTACACCAAGCTTCATGGGAAGCTGTGTTCCAATGTTCTTAGGGAAAAATGAAGCAAAGTAAGACCATTATGACAATAAATTATTTAGCTTTTTCTAAATATTGGCCCACTGGATCCTAAAGAATGCATTTTGACTTCCCCCGAGTGGTCATTTGACTTGCTCCATCCTACTCCAAATCTCATTGCCTGCCTGCCTGCCATTCTGTCTACCTCATTGACAGAATAGATTCTAAGCACCAATAACTGATGTCTGAAAACTTTGGAAAGAAAACTCCTAGTAGTTTTATTTCCACCATAGAAATCTGCTACACTAGAAATACACGCCTGTGGTCAGTAAAAAACCCAAAGTGTTACGAGATCATGAAATAATAGACAACTTAAGTCACCTAAAACAAGTAGGTTTCTCCCTCAAGAGCTGTGAAAAGTGAACCTGCAGAAGTATTTCAGATCTGCTTCCCTTGGGTTCATCCAGGGAACTAGTGTGAATGCTTAGACTGGAGATTATCGAAGATTGGACAGGCTTTCAAACCAAAGGCAATCTGAGACTACTTGATAATTTCAACCAAGGCCACATGGAGACTACCAAGAAGTCAATATCCTTTCATTTAAAGTCAAATAGTTTTCTGGTCTATTTCTTTGAGGCCAGTAAAGTGCTTGCTATTGCCAGTCTAGCACAGCCACAACGGTAAAGCAGATGTCAGATCTTTGTGTTTTTGTCTGACACAGTAATTTGACCATTGTTTGAACTCTAAGGAAGATTACCTGTGATGCCTCAGTAAGAGCAGGAATAATATCTTACATTTATATATATATATATATCTCATTCAAATGCCATTCTTCATCTGAGTGTAAACAACCCTGATATAACGAAATAGTGCAAGGATTGGTCTCCATTTTACAGATACAGAAGCTAAATCTTAGAATGTGACTTTCTCAAGGTCATAGGACAAATTCCTAAGTTCTTTTTCACTCAAAATCTAATCACCTTCTAGTCACGAAGATGTCTATATCAAAAAACTCAGAATCCTCTGTGATGGAGATACTCTGCACTACAGGTGTCTCTGCCTCATGAGAAGTAATAAGCTTCATGTTTTTGGAAACCTTGGTTCGCACTCAAGGATGAGTGCTTTCCCCAGCACCATCGCAGTACTAGAGACACTTTAGAATTAGCCTTTGCACACTGGGGACTTATAGTGAACCCACTGTACCTCGGGATACTCTTGTCTGTTTATAGCTAAAGAAAACCATTTGAGTCTGGCCTGGTGCCCACCTTACCTGAGCTTCTTCAGAGATCTTAAATCCAGATGAGCTCTTGGAATTAGTATGCTCTGTCCTGCAAACCCTCCAGTGCCACTAGTGTCCAAGTAAGGACCAGTGTATCTTGATTGTTATGTAACTTGAAACCATGCAGATATTATTAGCTATTGTAGACAATGCAGAAAGTACTGCATAGAGGGGAAATGTATTTAGTTCCAAAAGGAGAATCTGTTGTATTTCATTTACATTAATATACTTAAACACACAGAGAAGTAACTTGAGTTTGCTAACTAGAACCTCCATGGGTCATATTTCACAGGCAGTAGCTTTCCTTATTTGACTCCCTTCAGCAAAAAATTTAGGCTGGGAATCAGATAAACAAACATCAGGCCAATTGGGCCAAGAAGTATGCGGTTATTTATCAGTTTAGAGAGGCAGGAAAGGTTAAAGACAAGTTAGAAATCATCTAAGCTAAAATAAGGCCCTGATAAGCTTATAGTAATCAATATGGTAAGAAGACAGGCTTTGAGATTACTGAGTTTAAATATGTTCTTAAGTTGTCTATGTACTTTCAGATGTGGAGCTGGTACCCACCTTAAGGCCAGCAGCAGCACAGAAAATTCCCTCTCCCCTCACACCCATGAAGTAGAAAGAGATAACAGCCTAAAGCCATTTTCACAAATACATCCTTTTGCTCTAAGAAACCAGTATTTTCTTTTGTCCCCTGACCAAGCAGAAGCAGCCATGGGCACACGAAAATGTGCTAAAGCTTTTCTAATTGCAGCTCTGTCAGTTTTTGCTTTATCTATTTTGAGGATATGTTATTAGGTGCATAAATATTTATGACTTTTATGTCCTCTTGATAAAATGATCTCTTTATCATGACAATGGTAAGACGGTAAAGAAAATGTTAAAGTCTTTGCTCTGAAAAACACATATATAGCAAAATAGCCATCCAGCTTTCTTTGTGTTAATGTTCATATGGTATATTTTTTCCATCATTTTACTTTTAATCTATTTCTGTCTTTATATTTGAAGTGCATTTCTTGTAGGCAGCATGTAGTAGGATCTTGTTTTCTTATACAGTCTAACAATCTTTGCCTTTTAGTAGACCACATTTAATGTGGTTAGGTTTAACTTTAGCACCTTGTATTTGTTTTCTATATGGGCCATTTGTAATTTGTTCACTTTTTTTTTTTTGAGGGCAGTGTCACTGGCCCTCACATGTGGGATCCAAACCGGGGCCGCTGGCGTCCCAAGCCAACTCTCAACCACCGCGCTATTCGGTCGGCCCTAATTTGTTCACTTTTTAATGCCTTGTTTTAGATTATTTTTCTGATTCCGTTTTATCTTCTATGTGACATATTAACTATAATGTTTTGTTTGATTAATTTAATGACAGCCTTAAGGTTTAGGGATACATATTTAAGTTATCGCAATGCATATTCAAGTTATATAATACCATTTCATGTATGTTTTTAAAATGTTACTATAGTATACTTTCAATTCTCCCCTCCTGATCTTTGTTCTATTATTTTCACACACTGTAGCTTTAATATGTTACAGACACCATACTACATCACCATTATTTTTGTTTAAACAGTACATTCTCTTTTTATTTTATATAACTCACATACCATAAAGCTCACACTTTTTTTAAAAAATGGGGGAATTGAGGGAGAGGAACAGTGTCGGGGAATTGGGGAGGGGACCAGCCAAGTTGTTGTTCTTCAATATTCGTTGTGGAGGGCACCAGTAGCCATCTGGCTGCCTGTCAGCAGCTCATGGCCTCTAAACTTAAGGTGCTGTTTCCATCTTAGTTGTGTGTGGGCGGAGCCACCATCCCATGCGAGAATCAAACCAGCAGCCTTGTTGTTAAGAGCACAGGCTCTATCTACTGAGCCATCCAGGTGGCAGCTCAGTCAAGGTGCCAAGTTCAGTCTTAGCTGAGGGCAGGCTTAGCCTACTATTGACAGGCAGTCTTATTAGGAGCACGTGCTCTCACCAGCTAAGCCATCCTGCCACCTGTTGGCTGCTGAGTGGCAGCTCAGCTCAGGCACAGCATCACTGGCCCATGGGGGAATCAAACAGGCGGCCCTGTTTCTCAGAGCTAGCACTCTTAAGCTAACTCTTAACCAACCGAGCCATTCAGCTGACCCAAAGCTCACATTTTTAAAAGGTACAATGTAATTTTTTTTTTTGAGGGCAGTGTCACTGTCCCTCATATGTGACATCCGAACCGGGCCCACTGGCGTCCCAAGCCAGCTCTTAACCACCGTGCCACTTGGGCAGCCCAATGTAATTATTTTTAGTATATTCACAAAGCTACACAATCATCATCACTATCAAACTGCAGAACATTGTTATCACCCCAAAAAGAAAACTCCGTACCTGTTAGCAATGATTCCTTGTCCTCCCTCCATCGTTTCTTCCTACCCCCGGCCTTAGACAACCACTTTTTTTGTCTAAATATTAGCATACTCTGGACATGTCACATAAATGGAATCATATAATATGTGGCCTTTTATTCCTTGTTTCTTTCACTTAGCATAGTGTTTTCAAGACTCATCCACGTTGGAGCATGAGTCAGAACTTCATTCCTTTATTTCTTTTCATTAAGGTGACATTTATAAAACACTAAACTAATGATTTTCAAGTGTACAATTCAAGTGGCATTTAGTACATTTATAGTGTGTCCAACCACCAGCTCTATCTGGTTCCAAAATATTTTCATCATCCCAAAAGAAAACCTCATACCTATAAGCAGTCATTCCCCACTCCCTGAAGCCCCTGGAAGCCACTAATCTGCTTTCTGTTTCTATGAATTTACCTATGCTTAATGTTTTATGTAAATAGAATCACACAGTATGTGACTTTTTTGTCTGGTTTCTTTTATTTAGCATAATATTTCAAAGGTCCATCCACATTGTAAGATTTGTGAGTACTTGTCTTTTTTAAGTGTAATAATCAATTACAATGATGTACCACATTTTGTTTATCCATTCATCCACTGACACTGGAGTTGTTTCTACCTTTTGGTGGTTGTGAATCGTGCTGTTATGAACATTCATGTAAAAGTATTTGTTTGAATACCTGTTTTCAATTCTTTCAGGTATATACCTAGAAGTAGACTTACTTGGTCATATAGCAATTCTGTGTAATTTCTTGAGAAATTGCCAAACTGTTTTCCACAGCAATGTACAAAGGTTCCATATTTTTCCACATCCTTACCAAAACTTATTTTTCCATTTTTAAATTACAACCATCCCCGTAGATGTGAAGTGGTACCTTATGGTGATTTTGATTTGCATTTCCCTAATGTCTACTGATGCTAACATCTTTTTGTGTGCCTGTTGATCATTTGTAACTCTTTAGAGAAATGTCTATTTAGATGCTTTGCCCATGTTTTCTTTTTTTTTTTTTTTTTTTTTTTGTGGGCAGTGTCACTGGCCCTCATCCTCATATGTGGGACCTGAACCGAGGCCGCTGGCTTCCCAAGCCAGCGCTTAACCACTGCGCCACTCAGCCGGCCCTGCCCATTTTTAATTGAGTTATTTCCTTTTGTATTGTTGAGCTGGAAGAATGCCTTATATATTCTGAATACTAGTCCCTTATCAGATATATGATTTCCAAATATTCTCTCCCATTCTGAAGGTAGTCTTGTTACCTTCTTGATGGTGTCCTTTAAAGTACAAAATATTTAATTTTGATGAAATCCCATTTATATACTTTCTTCTTTGCTTTTGCCGTTGGTGTCATGACCATGAGCCAAGATCATGAAGATTAGCCTCTGTGTTCTATTCATCTAAGAGTTTTATAGTTTTAGCTCTTACATTTAAATATTTGAATCATTTTAAGTTAATTTTTATGCATGATGTGAGGTAAGGGTCCACCTTCCTTCTTTTGCATTTGGCTATTCAGTTGTTGCAGCACAATTTGTTGAAAAAACTACTCTTTCCCCCATTGAATTGTCTGGGCAACTTTTGAAAACACAATTGACCATAGATGTATGGGTTTATTTCTGGACTCTCAATTCCATTCCATTGATCTATTTGTCTGTCTCTATGCCAGTACTGCACACTCTTGATTGCTGTAATTTTTAGTAAGTTTTGAGATCTTCAAGTGTGAATCTTCCACCTTTGTTTCATTATTTTGTTTTTTTCCAGAGTGAATGATTTCGGCTATTCAGATTCCCTTGCAATTCCATATAAATTTTAGGATCAGCTTGTACTTCAGGGGGGAAAAAGTCAGCTGGGATTTTGATAGATTGTATTGAATCTGTACATCACTTTGGGGAATATTGTATCTTAACAATAGTAAGTCTTCCAACCCATGAACACAGGACGTCTTCCCACTTATATGTTTAGGTCTTTAATTTATTTCAATGATGTTTTGTAGTTTTTGCTGTAGTTTTGAATGTCTTGTTTAATTTATTACTAAGTATTTAATTCTTTTTTTATGCAACTATAAATGAAATTGTTGCCTTAATTCTCTTTTAGAATTCTTCATTACTTGTGTATAGAAATGCAATTGTTGTTTTGTATATTGATGTTGTATCCTGCAACTATGCTGAATGCATTTATTAGTTCTAATAGTTTTTTACTGGATTTCTAAGGATTTTCTATATATAAGGTCATGTCTTCTGCAAATAGAAATGGTTTTACTTCTTCCTTTCCAATCTTTATGCCGTTAATTTCTTTTCTTTGCCTAATCGATCAGGTTAGAAACTCCAGTACAGTATTAAATAGAAATGATGAGAGTCAACGTCTTTTTTCTTGTTCCTAATCCATGGGGGAAAGTTTCAGTCTTTCACCATTAAGTATGATGTTAGTTGTGGTGTTTCATAGATGCCCTTTATCGGGTTGATGTAATTCCCTTTTATTTCTAGTTGTTGAGTGTTTTTATCATGAAGAATTCTTGGATATTGTAAAATGCTTTTTATTCATCAATCAAGATAATCATGGGGTTTATTCCTTAATTCCATCATTCAATTAATTAGGCGTGTTACTGTGATTTCAATATGTTGAACAAACATTGCATTCTGGTATAAATCCCACGTACTCATGGTATATAATCTTGTTAATACATATTTGAATTTGTTTTGCTAGTCGGGTTTTTTTTTTGCGGATTTTTTTTTTTTTTGGCATCAGTGTTCGTTTGGAACATGGATCTGGAGTTTCCTTGTAGTGTCTTTGTTTGGCTTTAATATCAGCATTACTGGCATCATAGAACGACTTTGAAAGTGCTCTCTCCTCTTTAATTTTTTTGAAAGTATTTGAGCAGGATTGGTGCTAATTCTTTTTTAATTGTTTGGTAGAATTCACCAGTGAAACTAACTTGTCCTGTTCTTTTTTTTTGTTTTGTTGTGGTTTTTTTTGAGGGTAGTGTAACTGGCCCTCCTCAAATGTGGGATCCAAACCCGGGCCGCTGGCATCCCAAGCGAGCGCTTAACCAGCGCGGCACTCGGCCAGCCCTGTCCTATGTTTTTTAATTGGATTTGCTAGTGGTTGTTGTTGCTTTTAAGATTTTGTGTCTATATTCATGGGGAATGTTGGTCTGTAGTTTTCTTTTCTTGTGATGTCTTTCCCTGGTTCTGGTGTCAAGATTTTGGTATCTATGTGGTTTTGGCCTTGATGAATGAGTTAGGAAGTTTTGACTCCTCTTCCATTGTGTGTGTGTGTGTGTGTGTGTGTGTGTGTGTGTGTAAAGTTTTGTGAATGATTGGTACTAATTCTTTTTTAAACATTTGGTAAAATTCACCAGTTGAATTATCTGGTCCTAGGTTTTTATTTGTGAGAATTTGTAAAAATTAATTATTCCATCTCTTTATTTGTTATATATATTCAGGATTTTTTTGAAATTTCTTATCAGTTTTGGTAGTTTGTGTTCCAGAAATTTGTATATTCCATCTAGTGTGTCTAATTTGTCTGCATACATGTATTCATTGTATTCTTTTATAATCAATTTTATTTCTGAAATACAAGTTGTAATGTCCCCTTGAGCTAAAGCCTTGTCAATTTTGTTTTTCTTTTAAGAACCAATATTTTAAATTTATTTTTATTAGTTTTGGGTGTACAAAACAACATAATGGTTAGACATTTACAACCCTCTATCACCCATCTGACAACATACATAGCTATTAAAATGCCACTGATGGGCTGGCCGAGTGGCGCAGTGGTTAAGCACTGGCTTGGGAAGCCAGCAGCCTGGTTCAGGTCCCACATATGAGGGCCAGTGACACTGCCCTCAAAAAAAATGCCATTGACTATATTCCCTATGCTTTAACATCCCACGATTATATACAGAGGGTGCCAAACAAAATGTATATGCATTTTAAGAAAGGAAAAACTGTATTAAAATTGTAATACTCAATATATATATGATTAGAAAAGATGAATACACATCATGTTTGACTTCTGCAATTACAAGAGGTGCTCAAAGTGGATACTATTAGTGTAATTTTAATACAGTTCTTTATGTTATATCTTTTTATATATTCACCCCTTTACCCTTATAAAATGTCCATCTTTGACTATAGTAACAACTTTTGTCTTAAAAAGCCTATTTTATTTTATATCAGTATAGCAACTCCACCTCTCTTTTTGTTATTAAGCGTTTGCATGATATATTTTCCATCTCTTTATTTTCAATCTTTTGTGTCATTGAATCTCTTATGGACAGCATGTGGATGGACCATGATTTTATATCCATTCTGCCAGTCTCTTCCTTTTGGTTGTATTATTTAATCCATTCACATTTAATGTAATTACTGATAATGTAGAATTTGTGACTGCCATGCATGCTACAATTTGTTTTCTATGTATTCTATGTCATTTTTTACCTCTGTTCCTGCATCACTTCATTTTTTTGTGTTGAATAGCATTTTAATTCCTTTGTCATTTTTTAGTCTATTTTGGAGGGAAGTTGTTTCCTTATCGTTTGCCCTGTGAATTACAATGAACATTTTATGATATAGCAATCTAGTTCAGTTAAGTGGTAACTCAATATCATTACTATACAAAAAAGTTTTGTCCTACACAGCTCCATTATCTGTTTCTTCCTTTGTGCTATTATTGTCATACAGGTTACATCTTTACACATTGTATGCCCATTAACACAGATTTATAATTCTCGCATTTTGCAGCTGTCCTTTAAATTAAGAGAAAAAAGTTACAAAAATACATTTATTCTGTCTTTTGATTTACCTATACATATACCTATACTAGTGTTATTTATTTATTCATGTATATTCAAGTTAATATCTAGTGTCTTTGCATTTCCACCAGAAAGATTCCTTTTGGTATTTCTGGTATGACCATCTGCTAATGATGAGTTCTCTCAGTGGTTGTTGATCTGGCGATATCTTAATTTCTCATTCTTTTTTTTTTTAGAGGGCAGTGTCACTGGCCCTCATATGTGGGATCTGAACCGGGGCCGCTGGCTTCCCAAGTCAGCTCTTAACCAATGCACCACTCTGCCTGTCCAACATTTGGTAGTTTTTGGCCATTATTTCTTCAAATATTTTCTCTGCCCTTTTGTCTCTTCCTTTTCCTTCTGGGCCTTTAGTTATTATGCATGTTGCTTCATTTGATGGTTCCCCATAGTTTTCAGATACTCTCTTTATTTTTCTTCTTTTTTTTGTTCTATTTCTGACTTTAATTTAATTTGAGCAATCTTCAAGTATGCTGATTCTTTCTTCTGCCAGATCAGGTGTATTGTTGAGCTCCTCTAGTGAGTTTTTCATTTCAGTTTTTGTACTTCTGAAATCCAAATTTTTCTATGTAGTTCTTTTTTTTATTATAATACTTTCTACTTTGTATTGTCATTCACTATTTAATGAGGCATAATTCTCATATTTTCTTTTACTCCTTTATACTTGGTTTCCTTTAGTTCTTTAAAGACTGAAGTTAATATTTAGAAGTCTTTGTCTAGTAAGTCCAAAATCAAGGCATCTTCAGGGATGGTTTCTGTTGATAATTTCTTTTACTGTGTATGGGCCATACTTTCATGTGCTTTTGCATGTCTCATGTTTTATTTTGAAAATTGGATATTTAAAAAAAATAATGTGATGACTTTGAATATCAGATGCCCCCATTGCCAAATAGTTTGTTGTTGTAGCTATTTGTGGTTGTTGCACATTTGTTTAATGATATTTCTGTACTAACTGTAAAAATCTCTGAACTTTTTGTCATGCGTGTCCACTAAAACCTCTGTTCAGTAAGATTAGTTTCCAGGTAATTACTTTATGGAGATTTCTCCTTAAGTGAAAAACAGTTTAGAAGAGAAGGTCAAAGATGGCAGATTCGGTATACACTATGCCTACTGCTTTCGGAGATCACATTAAATTACAAATAAATTTTAGACAAACCCCAAGAATCATCTGAAGACTAGCTGGACAGAACCCCTGTAACCAAGGATATAAAGAAGAGGCCACATTGGGCCGGCCAAGTGGTGCAGTGGTTAGGAGCTGGCCTGGGATGCCAGCAACCCCAGTTCGGATCCCACATATGAGGGCCAGTGACATTGCCCTCTTAAAAAAAAAAAAAAAGAAGAGGCCACATCAAGACTGGTAGGAGGTACACAAAGACGTGAAACATGCTGACCTGAAACCCACAGGTAGTGGTTGAACACCAATAGGAACACCTTTGTGGTGAAAGTTCCTCATGGACGAGTGAGGGGTTGCATCCCCACACTGGGATCCCCAGCCCAGGGGTCCTGTGCCAGGAAGAGGAGTTTCCATAACATCTGGCAGTGAAAAATCAATGTGGACTCTGTCGATCATACCAGTGAAACAGAAGGTGCTGGAAACGCAGACTCCCTCTTAAAGGTCTGCACACAGATTTACTCGCTTGCAAATACTCACTTAGCCTCCAGTAGAGGGGTGGCAACTCGAGAGGCACCAGAGATATGCCAGGAAAGACTGAGTAGTGTGACTTTGGGGCAAAGGATGAAGAGAGAGCACCCATTGTCCCTGTATGTAGCCTGCCTCACATGTAGCCTACAGGAGGGAACCATGTTTTCTATGTTAAACACTCCCCAAAAGGGCCAACTCTGAGACTGCATTGCTCTGGTGAAATCCATGCATGTGCAACACTTTGGTGACACCCTGAGTCTCTGCCCTGCACTACTAGTACTACATTGCCATAAGCATTCCCAGCTCTTGGGTGTCAGCCTAGTCCCACAAACTGCAGAAAGCTTTTCCATCAGCAGATGGCCATCAGCAGCCTGCAGAACTTTTGGAGGTGGGCAGTGAGCCACAACCTACATTGCAGCTGCTCTTGGGAAGCTCTCAGGGATCTGCGGGCCTGAGGTGAGTCATGGCTGGCTGCAATTCTCAGAGCATTTTTGCCAAGTGGTAACAGGCACAGCACTGGTTCAAGAAACAAAACTGCAATGGCCGGCCGAGTGGCTCAGTTGGTTAAGAGCTCGCTCAAGAGTGCGAGCTGAGCTCTGAGCAACAGCAGTTCGATGCCCAGCCCGAGTTGAGCTGCTGCTGAGCTGCCAACAGGTAGCAGGATGGCTCAGCTTAAAAAAAATTACTTTATTGGGCTGGCTGAGTGGCGCGGTGGTTAAGCACTGGCCTTAGAAGCCAGCGGCCCCAGTTCGGGTCCCACATATGAGGGTCAATGACACTGCCCTCAAAAAAAAAAAGAAACAAAACTGCATTAGCTTTGTATAAACCAATGTCCACATCACATAACTCCCTGAAACTGCACCCTGCCCACTTAGTACTGCATGGCTGAGGGCACTATTGGTTCCTGGGTAACTACCCCCTCCCAAGATGTTAAAAACTTTTATATCAAAAGATGGCCCATACCTACACATGGAAATTTTGGTGGTAGACAATGAACCACAACTTGAGCCACAGGCTCTCCTGGATGGCTTTCAGCGATTTGTGGGCCCAAGGTGAACAGTGGCTGGTTGCGATATTCTCGGGGCATTTTACATAGTGGTTGCTGGTCAGGCACTGGCACAACTGAATCTGCATTAACCTTGTAAAAACCACTGGCCCTGCCTCATCACTCCCAGGGACCCTGCCAAACCCAACAGGTGCTGTACCTACAGAGGCACTCTCAACACTGGGTAAAACAACCTAGCCCACATATCTAAGGAGGGTTTTCAATGGCTGAGCCTTATGGGCAGCCAGTAGGCGACAACAACCCTCGGCGTCCCTGGGCCTTTTGCTAAGTTGTCCCAGGCCCAATACTGGTAGCAGCCAGCCTCAGTTCACAAAAAGGCCACCACCACATGCTTCCAGGTCCAGCACAGGCAGCAACCAACCACATATAGTTTGGTGACTCCTACCAGGTTACCATGGCCAGTTACAGGCAAGGCTGAAATTGGTCTGCACAGGAGTACTTCCCAAGAGACACCAGAAAAAACATACTCTGAGGGAGGCCTCAGAACACACCAAAACACTACCTAGTTATCCCCACATGTGGCACACACAAAGGGTGGCCTCAACACACACATGAGCCCATAGGGTCAGATACCCCTCTGAGGGATCACCACACACACACACACACACACACACACACACACACACACAGCAGCTCATACACTGTGGGTATAGCCAATCCTCACAGTCAAACAGCCTAGGAGTCAATCCCACACAATGACATGCCAACAGCAATCAAGGCTCAACTACAACAGGAGAATACACACAGCACCCCAAAGGGACACTCATGGAACACACACATATAAGTGACCAGGGAGACTGTGTCACTGAACCACACAGGACACCTACTACATAAGGCCACCCAGAAAACACTAAGATACACAGGAGATCTAACTAATACATAGAAGCAAACACAGAGAGGCATCCAGAATGAGGAAACAAAAGAAGTGGAAAAACCTCCAGAAATCAAACTAAATGAAATGGGGGCAAGCAACCTACCAGAGACATAGTTTAAAACACTGGGAATTAAATGTTTAAGGAACTTAGTGAAAATTTCAACAAAGAGATAGTAAGCATACAGGACATAGCATAAAAAAGAACCAGTCACGGGCCGGCCGAGTGGTGCATTGGTTACTAGCTGGCTTGGGACGCCAGTGGCCCCGTTTCGGATCCCACATATGAGGGCCAGTGACACTGCCCTCTACAGCTAAGATGGTGAACAACACCTCCACCTGGAGCTGGGCTGCTGTGAGCCCCCGGGGACGGCATAGCTGCAGCCCCTGCTGCAGTGAGCTGCCATAGGGTACAGTGAGTGGTCGGCAGCCAGTGTAAGCAGCTGGCAGCCAGCATGAGGTGCCAATAGCCACGGTGAGCGACCATCCAGAGGCCAGCGACCGATCTGCCCATCCAGGAAGAGCGCAATGACAATACCAACATTGGCCAGTGAAGCAACGTCCTCCGCAACTAGACTGAAGAACAAAAAGACAGCAACTTGTCTGCTCCCCTTCCCTGATTTCTCAACGATGTTCCCCTTCCCCCAATTATCCAATAAAAAAAAAAACCTTTTTTAAAAAAAGAACCAGTCACAAATAAAGAATACAATAAGTGAAAAGAGGAATACACAAGAAGAGATCAGCAGCAGATTAGATGAAGCAAAACATGAAATCAGCAAATTAGAAGACAAGATAGCTGAAAACACCCAATCAGAACAACAGCAACAAAAATAAGTATTTTTTTAAAGAGACCTTTACGAAAATATCAAGCATAACAACATTCACAATATAGGAGTACCAGAAGAAAAGGACAAGGAGCAAGGGATTGAAAACCTATTTGAAGAAATAATGACTGAAAAATTCCCTAATCTGGTGAAGGAAATTGACATACAAGGCCAGAAATTACAGAGAGTCCAAAACAAGATGATCCCAATCTGGTCCACACCAACACACATTATAATTAGAATGGCAAAGGTTAAATACAAACAGAGACTCCTAAAAGCAGCAAGAGAAAGAGAAGTATTTATTTATGAGGGAGCTCACATAAGACTATCAGCTGATTTCTCAGCAGAAACATTGCATGCCAGGAGGGAGTGGCAGGAAATATTCAAAGTGATGAAAAACAAGGGTCTGCAACAAAGACTACTCCACCCAGCAAGGCTATCATTAAAAATTGAAGATATAAACAGCTTCTTTGACATCTAAAACTTAAAAGAATTCATTACTACCAAGACAGTACTACAAGAAATTTTGCAACGACTTTTTAGCAGAAGATAAGAAATAACAAAGAAATGGACATCAAAATATGAACAATGAAATGACAATAACTATGCACCTATCAATAATCACTTTAAATGTAAATGGATCAAATGCTCCAATGAAAAGACATAGGGTGGGCCGGCCGAGTGGCATGGTGGTTGATCGCTGGCTTGGAAAGCCAGCTGCCCCGGTTTGGGTCCCACGTATGAGGGCCAGTGACGCTGCACTCAAAAAAAAAATACAAAGTGTGGCTGAATGAATAAGAAAAAAAGACCCATGCATATGCTGTTTACAAGAGACCCATCTCAGATAAAAAGACACACAGAGTAAAAGCAAAGGGACTGGAAAAGATATTTCACACAAATGGAAATGAGAAACAATCTGTGGCTGCACTACTTATATCAGACAAAATAGACTTTAAAACAAAGACTATAATAATAGACAAAAAAGAACATATATAATAAAAAAGCAATGAGTCCAACAAGAGGAAATGACCCTAGTAAACAATTATGCATCCAATATAAAGGCACCTAAATATATAATACAAATATTAATCAACATAAAGGCAGAGATCAAGAGTAACACAATCATAGCATAAAACAACTTCAACACCCCACTGACATTCAGGGACAGATCTTCCAGACGGAAAATCAGTATGGAAACTGTGGCCTTGAATGACAGACTAGAACACATGGATTTACTTAGAACATTTCACCCCAAGTCATCAGAATATACATTCTTTTCAAGTGCACAAGGAACACTTTCTAAGACAGACCATATATTAGGCCACAAAACAAGTCTCAATACGTTTAAGAAAACTGAAATTATATCAAGTGTCTTTGCCAACCACAATGGATGAAAGTAGAAATCAATTACAAAAAAAAAAAAAAAAAACTCCTGAAAAACATACAAACACATGCAGCTTAAATAACATGCTATTAATAATGAATGGGTCAACAATGAGCTCAAAGAAGAATTCAAAACTACCATGAGACAAATGAAAATGAAAACACAAAGACCAAAACCCATGAGGCACAGTGAAAACAGTCCTAAGAAAGAATTTCATAGCAATGCAGGCCTACCTAAAGAAACAAGAAAAATCTCAAATAATTGGTCTAAATTTATACTTAAGGGAATTGGGATAAAAACAGCAAACAAAGGCCAAGGTGAGTACAAGGAAGGAAATAATAAAGATCAGAGTGGAAATAGAGGCTAAAAAGGCAACACAAAAGAGCAATGAAGCCAAGATCTAATTTTTTGAAAGATAAAAAAAATTGACAAATCTTTAACTAGATTCATCAAGAAAGAAAGAGAGAGGACCCCAATAAAAAAATGAGAAATAAAAGAGTAGAAGTGACCATGAACACCACAGAAATACCAAAAAAAATTATTGATGGTTTAATAAAATACTACAAGCAAATATAGGCCAACAAATTGGGCAATCAGGTAGAAACATAAATTCCTTGAAGCATACAATGTCCAAAGGTTGAATTAAAAAGAAACAGAAAATCTAAACAGACTGAATACTACCAACAAAATCGAAACAGTAATCAATAAGCTCCCAACAAACAAAAGTCTTGGACCGGATGGCTTCACAGGTGAATTTTACCAAACACTAAAGAAAGAATTAACAGTTATTCTCAAACTATTCCAAAAATTTCAAGTGGAGGGAAAGCTCCCTAAATCATTCTAAGAGGCCAACATTACCCTGACTCCAAAACCAAAGATATTACAAAAAAAGAAAATTATAAGCTGATATCTCTATGAACATAGATCAAGAAAATCTCAATAAAATATTAGCAAACTGAATTCAGCAAAGCATTACAAAGATCATACACCATGATCAAGTTGGATTCATTTATTTCTTTGTTTTTTCTTTAGTTTCAGGTGTACAAAATAATGCAGTAGTTATACTTTTCACCCCTCACAATGTGACAGCCCCCGTCCTCAAATCCACCACTCCCACGCCCCTGATATCATACATATCTATTACAATTCCATTGACTCCACTCCCCACACTATACTCCACATTATGAGCCTATATATATATTAAATTATAGTTGACATACAATATTATTCAATGGCAGCATCAGGGGTACAGTGCAGTGGTCAGGCCTCTACATTGTCCATGAAGTGGTCTTCCTAACAAGAAATGTGTCCATCTGACCCTCTACAA
Organism: Aselliscus stoliczkanus; assembly: GCA_033961575.1. Taxonomy (NCBI): domain Eukaryota; kingdom Metazoa; phylum Chordata; class Mammalia; order Chiroptera; family Hipposideridae; genus Aselliscus; species Aselliscus stoliczkanus. Next base: position 51,773,928 of record CM066737.1, on the reverse strand, counting down.
AATATTTACATTATTGATTATATTCCCCAAACTGTCTTTCATATCCCTGTGGCAATATTGTAGTTTCCTATTTATGCTGTCTAATCCCTTCCCCTTCTCTCTTATCCCCACCCCGGCCTATCTAGCAACCATCAATTTTTCCTCTATGCCTCTGAGACTATTTCTGTTTACTTTGCTCATTTATTCAGTTCTTTAGATTCCACATGTAAGTGAGATCATATGGTATTTGTTTTTCTCTATCTGACATATTTCATTTAGCATAATGTTCTCTAGGACGATCCATATCATTGCAAATGGTACGATTTCATTTTTCTTTATAGCTGAGTAATACTCCATTGTATAAATGTACCACAGTTTCTTAATCCAGTCGTCTACCAGTGGGCATTTCTGCTGTTTTCAGGTCTTGGCTATTGTAAATAGTGCTGCAATTAACATAGGGGTGCATATATTTTTTTCGAATTAGTGACTTGGGTTTGTTTGGATAGATACCTAAGAGTGGAACTGCTTGGCCATAAGCTAGTTCCAGTTTCAGTTTTTTGAGATATCTCCATACTGACTTCCATAGTGGCTGCACCAATCTGCAGTCCTACCAACAGTGCACCAGGGCTCCCTTTTCCCCACATCCCTGCCAGCACTTGTTGTTTGTTGATTTGTTGATGATAGCCATTCTGACCGGAGTGAGGTGGTATCTCATTGTGGGTTTTGTTTGCATTTCTCTAATGATTAGTGAGATTGAGAATTTTTTCATATGCCTGTTGGCCATCTGTATGTCCTCTGTAGGGAAAAGTCTCTTCATATACTCTGCCCATTTTTTAATTGGGTTGTTTTTTTGGTGTTGAGTTGAATAAGTGTTTTATAATTTTTGGTTGTTTAACCCCTTGCCATATATATCATTGACAAATATCTTCTCCAATTTATTAGGCTTCCTTTTTGTTTTATTGATGGTTTCCTTTGCTGTGAAAAAAAATTCAAGTTTGATGTAATCCCATATGTATATTTTTCCTTTTACTTCCCTTGCCCAAGGGCATGTATTGGTAAAAATATTGCTCAGAGAGGAGGCAAGATGGACGCTGTGAGGAGGGCTCCCTGAGTTCTCCCCTGGAAATATCCACAATTGGAACTTCTGTAACTCTTCAAAGGGACATGTACTCATCACACAGAGCAACTAAGTGTCTCAAACAACGATTGCTGGAAGGTGGGAAGGCTGGGTGTGTGGGAAGAAGGCAGTGAGATGCAGGAGGTGCAGCCTGTACCCCCCAATTGCTGAGGCACCGAGCTTCAGAGAGCAGATCGGTGAGTGTTCCCACTGCTCACTCCCTGCTCCCCATGGCCAGCCTAGAGTACAGCATGAGTGCAACGATCTGAAGCCTGAGGAAGAAGCCTCAGACTGGGCGAGTGGGGGAGGAGAGAGAGGAGACTAGCGTGCAGAGGTACAGCTGCACCCGTAGCTCCCCGGGTCCCCAGGAAGCAGGGTGCAGAGCCCGGCGGTGACAGGGCAAGATCAATTCCTGCACCCTTCCGGTTCAGGGATCAGTCTCTGCGTCCACCGGGTCCCACGGAGCACAGCAAGAGCACCTCACCACGCAGGCTCTGAGGCAGAAGCCTGAAACCCGGCAAGCAGGGGAAAAAAGAATACTCGTGTATGGAGACGCAGTGTGCGCCGGGTGGAGATGCAGCGCTTGCTGGGAAGAGATGCAGAACCCGGAGAGACGGAGTGGGGATCTGAGCCGCAGCCGGGTGCATGCAGTACCCTAAACCCTGGAAATCTCTTTGGGAGAGCAGCAGGAACTCCTCTGGAGCGTATGAGGCAGAGGCCTTAGCTCAAAACAGTGTTGGGACTGTGTTTTTGTTGTTTTTGTTGTATTGTTTTGTTTGATTGTTTGTTTTCCTTGTTTGTTTATTTTTCCTCCTCTCTTGGACACAAAGCAAAAAAATAACAACAAAAAACTACAGAAATAAAAACTCACCCCCACCCTCCCGCAGAAACCTTGGCCCCTGCCAAGCCAGACTCTTAAACTGACCCCTGAATGGAGTAGTAGGGGCAGACTACAGAGGCATTCCTACCCATAGGGTGTCAAGAATTTCCACCCCAGAAGAGGCTGCAGAGTGAGACTACCTACCCCGCCTCCACCTTTCCAGCAAGGCCAGGGAGGCAGGGCAGGTTCAGCTGCTGAGGCACTAATTAACAGATTCCTGGCAGCTGGCTTTAGCAACAAGAAACTATCTCATTCTCCACTTGTCAACGGAAAGGGTGACCAAAGACACTCATTGAGCCTGCAGGATGCACAGCCTGCCTTAGGACAGGCTAAAGCAGAAACGGCAGTAAATATGTAAAAACTACCAATCACACATCACAACCACACTCATGTACAGCAAACCTGCAGTGCCAGGATCATGCTAGGTGTCAGGTGGCCATCTTTGTTCCCACAAGATGCAGAGGAATATTTGTGCAGCAGAGGACAACCTGAAAAGAGCTTGGTGGACTTTGGCCAAGACCTGCACTGGAGACACAAGAATCATCATACCCACAGGCCAACTTTAGATAAAACCAGAGCATTTCTAGGTTTGACATACAAGAGTCACACCCAAAAGGAAGTTGCTACAGGCGCAAGGGCCCAAAGGGTCCAAGCTTCATCAGAGGGGTCAACCCTCACAGAGCAGCTCATAAACTGCGGACACTGCTGATCCTCACAGCTAATCAGCCTGGGAGTCAATCCCACCTACTGACAAGCCAAAAGTAATCAAAGCTAAACTTCAACAGGTGAAGAAACACAACACAAGGAACACCTCAGATATATATGCACGAGAATAGGGAGATTGAGTTATTCAACTATAAAGGACACACCGTATAAGTTTACCCAGAAAAGACTGAGAAACCTGGGGGATCTATCTGTTATATTGAAGCAAGGCCAAAGAGTAAACCAGAATGGGGAGACAAAGAAATAGAACCCAAATAAAAGAACAGAAGAAACCTCCTGAATCAGTGAAACTAGAGGAAATAGAGGTAAACAACCTGTCAGAGACAGAGTTCAGAACACTGTTTATTAGAATGTTCAAGGAAATTAATGAAAATATAAAGAAGGATAAAGAAATCATGAAAAGCAACCAGCTAGAACTTAAGGATGCAATTACTGAATTAAATAACAAATTCAATGGAATTACTAGCAGATTGAATGAAGCAGAAAATCGAATCAGTGACTTAGAAGACAAGATAGCAGAGATCACCCAAGAAGAACAACAAAAAGAAAAAAGAATGTAAAACATTGAAAATAGTTTAAGAGAGCTGGGAGACAACATCAACTGCAACAACTTTCGAATCATTGCAATACCAGGAGGAGAAGAGAGGGAGCAAGGGATTGAGAACATATTTGAAGTAATAATGTCTGAAAACTTCCCTAACCTAGCAAAGGACATTGAAATACAAGCCCAGGAAGTGCAGAGAATTCCAGGATGATCCCAAACAGGCCCACACCAAGACACATTATAGGGAAAATGGCAAGGATTAAGGACAAAGACAGAATCCTTAAAGCAGAAGGGAAAGGCAGCAAGTTCCTTAAAAGGGCACCCCCATAAGATTATCAGACGACATTTCTACAGAAACTTTGCAGGCCAGAAGGGAGTGGCAGGAGGTTTACAAAGTGATGAAAAATAAAGGCCTACAACCCAGATTGCTGTAACCAACAAGGTTATCATTTAAAATTGAAGGAGAGATTAAAGAGCTTCCCAGAAAATAATAAGTTAAGGGAATTCATTACTACCAAGCCAGCTTTGCAGGAAATGTTAAAAGGGCTTCTTTAAGCAGAAGAGAAAAACAACCTAGCTAAGGAAGACTAGGAACACAAATAACAAAATGGCAATAAATACACACCTATCAATAATCACATTAAATGTAAATGGATTAAATGCTCCAATAAAAAGACATAGGGTGGCTGACTGGGTAAGAAAGCAAGACCCCGGCATATGCTGTATCCAAGAGAATCACCTCAGATCAAAAGACATATACAGGCTGAAAGTAAAGGGATGGAGTAAAGCATTTTATGCAAATGGAACTGAGAAAAAAGCTGGAGTAGCAATACTTATATCAGGTAAAATGGACTTTAAATTGAAGAATATAATAAAGGACAAAGAAGGACACTTCATAATAATAAAGGGATTGATTCAACAAGAGGACATAATCCTAGTAAACATCTATCCACCTAACATAGGAGCTCGTAAATATATAAAACAGATACTGTCAGACATAAAGACGGAGATCAACAGTAACACTATCATAGTAGGGGACTTCAATACCCCGCTGTCACCAATGGACAGATCCTCCAGACACAAAATCAATGCGGAAAGAGTGACTTTAAATGATACATTAGGCCAGCTGGATTTAACAGACATTTTCAGAGCATTTCGCCCCAAAGCTACAGAATATACATTCTTCTCAAATGCACATGGAACATTTTCTTTTTTTTTTATTATTTTTATTTTTTTTTAAATTAGTTTCAGGTGTACAACACAGTGCAATAGTTATACATTTTACCCCTCAAAGTGACAACCCCACCCCCAATACACCACCCCACTCCCCCATATCATATATATCTATTACTCTTCCTCTGACTCTCTTCCACAGTATAATCCACATCCCGTGACTATCTATATATATTCAATTACAGTAGGTATACCACCTCCACTTTAGTAATACAGTGCAGTGATCAAACCTCTACTCCATCCATGAAATGGTCTCCCTAACAAGACCTATGATCATCTGACATTCCACAGAATATTTACAACATTATTAATTATATTCCCCAAACTGTTTTTCCTATCCCAGTAGCAATATTGTAGTTGCCTATTTTTGCTGTCTAATCCCTTCCCCTTCTCCCTCATCCCCATTCCTCTCCAAATTAGCAACCCTGATTTTTCCTCTATATCTATGAGACAGTTTCTGTTTACTTTGCTCATTCATACAGTTTTTCATATTCCACATATAAGTGAGATCATATGGTATTTGTCCTTCTCTGACTGACTTATTTCACTCAACATTATAGTCTCTAGGTCCATCCATATCATTGCAAATGGCACGATTTCATTCTTCTTTATAGCGGAGTAATACTCCATTGTATAAATATACCACAGTTTCTTAATCCAGTCATCTACTGACAGGCATTTTGGTTGTTTCCAAGTCTTAGCTATTGTAAATTGTGCTGCTATGAACATCGGGGTGCATAACTTTTTTTGAATAAGTGTCTTGGTTTTTTCAGGATAAATACCTAGGAGTGGAATTGCTGGGTCAAACGGTAGCTCTATTTCCAGTTCTTTGAGATACCTCCATACTGACTTCCATAGTGGCTGCACCAATCTGCAGTCCCACCAAAAGTGCAGCAGGGTCCCCTTTTCCCCACAGCCCCGCCAGCACTTGTTGTTTGTTGATTTGTTGATGATAGCCATTCTGACTGGAGTGAGGTGCTATCTCATTGTGGTTTTTATTTTTATTTCCCTAATGACCAGTGAGGTTGAACTTTTTTTCATATGCCTGTTGGCCATCTGTATGTCCTCTTTAGAGAAATGTCTCTTCATATCTTCTGCCCATTTTTAATTGGGTTGTTTGTTTTTTTGGTGTTGAGTTTCATGAGTGTTTTATAAATTTTGGATATTAACCCCTTATCAGATATATCGTTGGCAAATATATTCTCCCATTCAGTAGGCTTCCTTTTTGTTTTATTAATGGTTTCCTTTGTTGTGAAAAAACTTTTAAGTCTGATATAATCCCATATGTTCATTTTTTCTTTTACTTCCCTTGCCCGTAGGGACACATGGAACATTTTCTAAGATAGACCACATGTTAGGCCACAAAACAAGTCTCAATAAATTTAAGGAGATTGAAATCATTTCAAGTGTCTTCTATGACCACAATGCTATGAATCTAGAAATCAATTATAAGAAGAAACCCGGAAAGCTGTCAAATAAATGGAGGCTAAACAACATGCTACTAAATAGAAAGTGTGTCACAAATGAGATCAAGGAGGAAATTAAAAGATTCCTCGAGATAAACGAAAATGAAAACACCACGATCCAAAATCTCTGCGATGCAGTGAAAGCAGTCCTAAGAGGGAAGTTTATAGCAGTGCAGGCCTACCTAAAGAAGGAAGAAAAATCTCAAATCAATACGTTATCCTTACACCTAAGGGAACTGGAAAAAGAACAGCAAAAGAAGCCCAAGGAAAGTACAAGAAAGGAGATAATAAAGACCAGGGTGGAAATTAATGATATAGAGAACAGGAAACAATACAAAAGACAATGAAACCAAGAGCTGGTTTTTTGAGAAGATAAACAAAATTGACAAACCTCTAGCCAGGCTCATCAAAAAAAAAAAAAGAGAGGACTCAAATTAGCAAAATCAGGAATGAAAGAGGGGAAATGACTACAGACATCACAGAAATACAAAAAAATTTAAGAAATTATGAGCAACTATATGCCAACAAATTTGACAATCTGGAAGAAATGGATAATTTTCTAGAAGCATTAAACCTTCCAAAGATAACTCAAGAAGAAACGGAAAGGGCTGGCCGAGTGAAGCAGTGGTTAAGCGCTGGCTTGGGAAGCCTAGCTGCCCCGGTTCGGTCCCACATATGAGGGCCAGTGACACTGCCCTCAAAAAAAGAAAAAAAAAGAAGAAACGGAAAATCTAAATAGCATGATTACTAATAAGGAAATTGAATCAGTAATCGACAAGCTCCCAACGAACAAAAGCCCTGGACCAGATGGCTTCACAATTGAATTTTATTAAACATTCAAAAAAGAACTATCACCTATTCTTCTCAAACTATTCCAAAAAATCCAGAAGGAGGGAAGGCTCCCAAACTCTTTTTATGAAGCCACTATCACCCTGATTCCAAAACCAGATAAAGACATCACAAAAAAGGAAAACTACAGGCCAATCTCCCTGATGAATATAGATGCAAAAATTCTCAATAAAATGTTAGCAAACAGAATTCCGCAATATATTAAGAAGATCATACATCATGATCAAGTGGGTTTCATCCCTAGTATGCAAGGCTTGTTCAACATCCGTAAATCAATTAATGTGATACACCACATCAACAAAATGAAGAATAAAAATCACATGGTCCTAACAATAGATGCAAAAAAGCATTTGACAAAATCCAACAGCCATTTATGTTAAAAACCCTTAGCAAAGTGGGAATACAAGGATCATATCTCAATATAATAAAGGCCATATATGATAAGCCTACAACTAACATCATACTCAATGGGGAAAAGCTAACACCATTCCCCTTAAGATCAGGAACAAGACAAGGCTGTCCACTTTCTCCTCTTTTATTCAACATAGTGCTGGAAGTTCTTGCCACAACAATCAGACAAGTAAAAGAAATTAAAGCATCCAAATTGGCAAGGAAGAAGTAAAATTGTCATTATATGCACATGACATGATACTGTATATAGAGAACCCCAAAGACTCCATCAAAAAACTATTGGAGCTGATAGTCCAAATCAGTAAGGTAGCAGGATACAAAATCAATGTTCAGAATTCAGTTGCATTTGCATATACCAATAATAAATTAACAGAAGGAGAAATTAAGAAAACTGTCCCATTTACAATTGCTTCAAGAACTATAAAATACCTAGGAATAAATTTAACCAAAGAATTAAAGATCTGTACTCAGAAAATTATAAGACACTGAAGAAATAAATAAAAGAAGATACAAAAAAGGGAAACACCTACCATGCTCATGGATAGGAAGCATCAATATAGCTAAAATGTCCATACTGCCTAAAGCAATATATAGATTCATTGCAATTCCTATCAAACTACCAAGGGCATTTTTCACAGAAATAGAAAATATAATCCTAAAATTTATAAGGAACCATAAAAGACCCCGAATAGCCTCAGCAATTCTGAGAAATAAGAACAAAGTCGGGGGGATCACGCTACCAGACATCAAAACATACTACAAGGATATAGTCATTAAAACAGTATGGTATCGGCATAAAAATAGGCACATAGATCAGTGGAACAGAAAAGAGAGCCCAGAAATAAATCTGGGCATTTACGGACAGTTAATCTATGACAAGGGAAGCAATAATTTACATTGGAGTAAAGATAGCCTATTTAATAAATGGTGCTAGGAAAACTGTACTGACACATGCAAAAAAAATGAAACTGGACCACCTCCTTATGCCATATACAAGAACAAATTCAAAATGGATTACAGACTTAAATGTAAGACCTGAAACCATAAAATTCCTAAAAGAAAATATAGGGAGTACATTTGCAGACATTACCTGGAGCAATATTTTTACTGATACATCCCTGCAGGCAAGGGAAGTAAAAGAAAAAATGAACATATGGGATTATATGAGACTTAAAAGTTTTTTTCACAACAAAGGAAACCATCAACAAAACAAAAAGGAAGCCTATTGAATGGGAGAACATATTTGCAAACGATATATCTGATAAGGGGTTAATATCCAAAACTTATAAAACACTCATGAAACTCAACACCAACAAACAAACAACCCAATTAAAAATGGGCAGAAAATATGAGGAGACATTTCTCGAAAGGGGACATACAGAAGGCCAACAGGCATATGAAAAAATGTTCAATCTCACTGGTCATTAGGGAAATGCAAATAAAAACCACAATGAGATAGCACCTCACTCCGGTCAGAATGGCTATCATCAATAAATCAACAAACAACAAGTGCTGGTGGGGCTGTAGGGAAAAAGGGGATCCTGCTGCACTGTTGGTGGGATTGCAGATTGGTGCAGCCACTATGGAAGTCACTACGGAGGTATCTCAATAAACTGGAAATGGAACTACCATTTGACCCAGCATTTCCACTCCTAGTTATTTATCCTGAAAAACCCAAAACACTAATTCGAAAAAATTGATGCACCCTTATGTTCATTGCAGCGCTATTTACAATAGCCAAGACTTGGAAACAACCAAAATGGCCATCGGTAGATGACTGGATTAAGAAACTGTGGTACATTTATACAATGGAGTATTACTCTGCTATAAAGAATAATGAAATCGTACCATTAGCAATGATATGGATAGACCTAGAGACTATTATGTTAAGTGACATAAGTCAGTTGGAGAAAGACAAGTACCATATGATCTCACTTATATGTGGAATCTGAAAAACTGAATGAATGAGCAAAGTATAAAGAAACAGTCTCATAGATATAGAGAAAAAACTGAGGGTTGCTAGTTGGGAGGGGGGTGTGGATGAGGGAGAAGGGGAAGGGATTAGACAGCATAAGTAGGTAACTACAATATTGCCACAGGGATATGAAAGACAGTTTGGGGAATTAATTAATAATGTTGTAAATATTTTGTGGGATGTCAGATGGTCACATGTCTTGTTAGGGAGACCATTTCATGGATGGAGTAGAGGCTTGATCACTACACTGCACACCTGAAGCTGATGTTGTATAATGTATGCCAACTGTAATTGAATATATAGATTGTCACGGGATGTGGATTATACTGTGGAAGGGAGTCAGAGGACGTGTAATAGAGATATATGATATGGGGGGGGGAGGATTGGGGTGTCAAATTGGGGGAGGGGGGTTGTCACTTTGAGGGGTAAAAAGTATAACTATTGCGCTGTGTTGTACACCTGAAACTAATTAAAAATAAATTAAAAATTAAAAATAAAAATAAAAAAATAAAAATTATATGGTCATATTGATAGCAGATAAAGCATTTGACAAAAGCCAGCATAATTTTATGATGAAGACTCAGCAAAGCGGGAATAAAGGGAACATATTGCAACATAATAAAGGCTACATATGACAAACCCACAGCTAATATCATACTCAATGGGGAAAAGCTAAAAGCATTTATCCTTAAGATCAGGAACAATGCAATGATACCCACTTTCTCCACTTTTATTCAACATAATAAAAGTCACAGTGATCTCACAAGGAAAAGAAATAAAAGTCATCCAAATGTGACAGGAAGAAGTAAAACTGTCACTATTGCCAATGACATGATACTACTATATATAGCAACCCCAAAGATTCCACCAAAAACTATTGGAACTTATAAATGAGTTTAGTAAAGTAGCAGGATACAAAATTAATCAGAGTTCATTTGCATTTTTATACACCAGTAACAAACAATCCAAAAGAGAAATTAAGAAAACAATTCAATTTACAATCACATCAAAAGAAATAAAATACTTAGGAATAAATTTAACCAAGGAAGTAAAAAAACCTGTACTCAGAGAACTATCAGATATTGAAGAGAGAAATTTAAAAAGATGCAAATAAATGGAAATATACACCATGCTCGTGGATAGGAAGAATTAATATATAATAGTTACAATGTCCATACTCCCCAAAGCAATTTACAGATTCAGTGCAATCCCTATCAAAATACCATGGCATTGTTCTTTTCTTTTCTTTTCTTTTCTTTTCTTTTCTTTTCTTTTCTTTTCTTTTCTTTTCTTTTCTTCTTTTCTTTTCTTTTCTTTTCTTTCTTTATTTTCTTCTTTTTTTGGGCTGCATATGCTTGAGCTAAGTCCTGGATGCATGTCCCACAGCTCAGGGAAATGCACCACGTGCAGGGACCCACTCCACTTCACTCCCTGCAGCCAGGACCTTTCCCTTGCCCTGAAGAAGCCCATGGCTCACAGAGCCTAACTCTTCATGACAGCATTGGGAAGCTCTGGAGAAGGCCCAGGCCGATGGTGGCCTCCAGGTGGGGTGCGGGGGCTGGGCAGGCGAGCACCACAGTTTCCCAGGATGGGTAAGCTGCCCAGTTGCCTACGTTTTTTTTATTTGGTGTAGACAGCATGATGGACAGCAGTAGGGTGAGGCTTTTTCTGTCTGCTGAACGGCATAAAGAAAAACAGTGGACAGGGAGCAAAAGCACAGTGCCTACACCCTTCTCTAACAGCGTTAGGGATAAATGGCCCTCACCCGACCCAGACTCCACCTCTACAACCCCAATGGCATTTTTCAAAGAACTAGAACAAATAATCCTAGAATTAATATGGTTCAATAAAAGACCCCAAACAGCACAGCAATCCTAAGAAAGAAGAAAAGAGCTGGAGGTAACACACTACCTGATATCAAATTATACTGCAAGGCCATCGTTATTAAAACAGAATGGTATTGGCATAAAAAGAGACACATAGATCAATGGAACAGACAAGAAAGCCCAGAAAGAAATCCATGCCTAGGCAGTCATTTAATCTTTGACAAAGGAAGCAAGAATTTACACTGAGGTAAAGACAGTCTATTCAATAAATGGTGCTAAGAAAGCTGATACATGCAAAACAAATAAACAAATAAAAACCAAACAAACAACCAAAAAAACATGTAATAGGAGGAGTACCTTCTTAAGTTATAAACAATAATAAACTCAAAATGAAATAAAGACTTACATGTAAGACCCAAAACCATAAAATTCTTACAAGAAAATATAGGATGTAAACTCTCAGACATTACCTTTGTAATATTTTAACTGATATCTCCTCAAGCAAGAGAAAGAAAAGAAAAAAATAAACAGATGATTCTAACAAACTAAAGAGTTTTTTCATAACAAAGGAAACCATTAAGAAAATGAAAAGACTCCTGCTGAATGGAAGAAGATATTTGCCAATGATATATCTGATAAGGTCTGATAAGGGCACCAAAACTTACAAAGAACTCATACAAATCAAAACCAAAAAGATACAATGAAAAAATTGGCAGAGGTCCTGATTAGAAATTTCTCCAAAGAGGACATGGATATACAAATGGCCAACAGACATATGAAATGATGCTCAATGTCACTAATTATCAAAGAAATGCAAATAGAAACCACAATGGGATACTACCTCACTCCTGTCAGAATTGATATCATCAATAAATTAATAAACAGCAAGTGTTGACGAGGATGTGGATAAAAGACAACTCTCGTGCACTGTTGGTGGAATGCAAATTGGTGCAGCCACTATGGAAATCAGTATGGAGATTCCTCAGAAAATTAAAAATAAAACTACCTTATGGCCCAACAATTTCACTCCTGGGTATTTATCCAAAGAAATCCAAAACAACATATATATATTTACTGCAGTGCTATTCACAATAGCCAAGAAATGGAAACAACCAAAATGCCCATCAATAGATGATTTGATAAAGAAATTGTAGTACATTTACACAATGGAGTATTAGTCTGCCACAAAGAAGAATGAAATATTACTATTTGCAACAATATGGATGGACCTAGAGAATATTATCCTAAGTGAAATAGGTCAGACTGAGAAAGACTAATACCATATGATCTCACTTATATTCTATTTTTTTTTTTCCTGAGGGCAGTGTCACTGGCCCTCACATGTGGGACCGAACTGGGGACGCTGGCTTCCCAAACAAGCGCTTAACCGCTGTGCCACTCGGCCGGCCTGATCTCACTTATATGTGGAATCTAAAGAAAAGAGAAATCGAACAAACAAAACAAAAATAGACTCATAGATACAGAGAACAAACTGATGATTGCTGTAATACATGGGAGGAGTTTTGGGAGATGAGTGAGAAAGGTGAAGGAATTAGAAGAACAAGTTGGTAAGCACAAAATAGTCACAGGAACATGAAATACAGTATGGGGAATATAGTCAATAATATTGTAAAAATTACATATTGTGTCAGATGGGTACTAGACTTATTGGGGCGATCACTTCTTAAATTATATAAATGCCTAAGTGCTGCACTGTACACCTGAAACTAGTATGAAACAATATTGAATGTGAACTGTAACTAAATATGTATATATAGTCACGGGACACAAAGTAGAGCATAGGGAATGTAGTCAATAGTATTGAAATAGCTATATACAGTGTCAGATGGGTAATAGATTTGTTGGGGTTATCACTTTGTGAGGTGTGTAAATGTCTAATCATTATGTTGTTTTGTACACCTGAAGCTAATAATAATTTTAAAAACAAAACTAGTTTATAAATTTACCCATGTAGTTTCTAGGCATTATAAACTTCCTTTCTTGAAGAGCAGTCTGCTGGTCATGAATTCCTTCAGCTGTTATAGATCTGAAAAAAAGTTGTTATTTCATCTTCATTTTTGAAATCTCTTTTCACTGGGTATAGAATTCTAGGTAGACTTTTGTTTTTATACTATCAGTACTTTCATGATGTTGCTCCAATGTCTTCTCACTTGCATAATTTCTATTGAAAAAGCTGCTGTAATCTTTATCTTTGTTCCTCTGAACATAATGTGGTCATGATGTGTTTTTGTGTGGTTTCTTGTGTTTGGGATTTTTTTAGCCTATCATACTTGTGGATTAATAGTTTCCATCAACTTTGGAAAAGTTTTGTCTATTTTTTTTAAAGATTTTATTGGGGAATTGGGGGAGGGGAACAGCGTTGGGGAATCGGGGAAGGGGAACAGACAAGTTGCTCTCCTTTTGTTCTTCAGTCTAGTTGTGGAGGACATTGCTTCACTGGCCCATGTTGGTATTATCATTGCACTCTTCTCAGCTGAGGCAGTCACTCACCCGCCATTGGACGGCAGCTCACGGCAGCTCATAAAAGCACATGCCAGCTGCCGAGCAGCCCTACTGCAGTCTACGCCATCACCATCATTGGTGACTCACAGCAGCCCAGCTCCAGGTCGAGCTGTTGTTCACCATCTTAACTGTAGAGGGCACAGCATCACTGGCCCTAATGGGGGATCCAAACCGGGGCCTGCTGCTCAGAGCTGGTATCTCTAGCCAACTCTTAACCAACACACCACTCTGCTGGCCCTATTATTTCTTAAAATATTTTCAGCCCCTTCTCCTCGCTTGCATGCACTCCAGTTATATATATTACGACACTTGAAATTATCCCACAGTTCGCTAATATTCTGTTAACATTTGTTGCTTCTCTTTTTTCTTTGTTTCATGTTGAATTTACTTTATTACCATGACTTCAAGTTGAACAATCCTTTCTGCTGCAGTGTCTTGTTTGCCGTTAATCCCATCCAGTATTTTTTTATATCTGAAATTATAGTTTTCATCTCTAGCAGTTCCACTTGTGTCCTTTATATATCTTCTCTTTCTCTACTTAACTTTTTCATGTATCTTATAACTATAACTATTTTAATGACCTTGTCTACTAATTCTATCATCTGTGTCATTTCTGTATAGAATTCCATTGATTTTTCTCTTCAATATGGGTCATATTTTTGTTTCTTTGCATGCCTAATATTTTTTTTATTTGATGCCAGACATTGTGACTTTATCTTGTTGGATGTTATATATTTTGTAATCCTATAAAAGTGCTTTAGGTTTGTTCTGGAACAAAGTTAAATATGTAATTTGGCAGTTGTTTGTTCCTTTCAGATATTGCTTGTAGGAATGGATAGGTAAGTCTGGGGCAATTCTCAGCTTAGGAGTAATTTTTCCCAATACTGAGGTAAGACTCTTCTGGGTACTCTGTCCAACTTCCCACAAATGTTGTGGTTTTCCATTCTGGCTGGTAGAAACAGGACCCATTTCAGAGCCTGTGTGAGTGTCAAATACTGTTACCTCTAATTCTTTCAAACAGCTCTTTCTATGCATTCAGATAACTTCCTCATATGCTAGGATGATCAGTATTCTGCTGAATACTCAAGAAGAACCCTCTACAGATGTCTGTAGATTTATGTCTGTGAAGCTCCATCCTCTATAGTATCTTTTGCTGTGAATTCTAGCCATTTTGGTCTCCTTGGACTTAGAGGTCCATATTGTAATACAAGGAAGTGGCTTGGGTTCCTCAACCCTGCACCATGGCCTGAAATTGCTCTCAAGGCAGTAAGACAGGGCCATTTAGGGTTTAACAAGTTTCTTTTCATCTGTTAGGGCTCATTTCCCTTTATTATTTGATCTCTAGTGTCTTGAGAACCCTTGTTTCATATATTGAGGGTTGTTGTTTTATTTTGTTTTGGGTTTTATTTCTTGTTGTTGCTTAGATTGCTCATGTGGGAAGGTAAATTCTGGTCTATCATGGCCAGAAATTGAAGTCTTATATCTCATCACTTACAATGACTTGATGCCAGCACAGGGTACATATTCATTATAACAGTAGATCAAAATCATTATAAAGGATTTTGTTTATTATGCGGAACATCCAGAGCTTTCAATATAGGGTCATCTGGTGTGTGTCTTATAATATGAATATTTGTATTTGGGTACCCTAGCCATTTATCTTAGTTGTCATTTAGAGTACAGTTTCAAATAAAATATGTTCCTCATAATTCTAGTAAGACATGGTTTTTACTTTATTATAATTGGAGAAAGTAGAAAAATGGTTTTAGTCTCTGAATTCACAAAGGGAAAGATTGTGAGCACCACTGGTATAAAGGAAACATATCTTGGTGAGGGTGAGGAGTATCAAAACAGAGAGGGAGAGAGAGAAAATCCTCTTTTCAAATCCGATATGACAAACTCGTTTTCCACAGAGTATCCTGATTCATGAATCTCTAGACTAAGAAGTTTTTCCAATCATTCCATTCTATTCTTTTACCAGACCTCTTATCAGGACATTAATAGCTAGGAAATGTGATCAAAATAATGTATCCAAGGAAGAGAAGTAGACAAGTAGGTAAGTAATCAGAAGAGTGGTAGGGTCTGGTCTACACTATGTCTAATGTCCGTTGTAGTTATAAACCCAATTCCAGAATATCAACTCTACACAAACTAAGAGTCAACTATAATTTTCTAAGGTGTTAAGAAACCTAACTAGAACCCTAAATGTTGACCAAGTGTCATTGCCATGCCCCCACTGAAAGGCATGGTAGTCTTTGCAGTCTCTATATCTTACATGGGTAGTATCTACTGTGTAATTAATGTGATATATTTAGCTATAACGTTAGGCACGGTCTAAGCACACCACCCATACTGCCTGTCTTCTTGGAATGGACATCATTTAAAGAGGAAAAAATAGAATAAAAAATAAAAATAAAACAAGGTCAGGCAGATGATTCCTAACGTGCTTCTGAACGTTAAAATGAAACAATAACAAAAATCTGAACAAGAACATATTTTAAATGGCCTACATGCATTCAATTCTCTGAAAACTCTGCAGAAACTACAAAAATGTTGAAAACCTTCTTGGGGTCTACAAGTGTATACATACAGAATGAACTGTAAGCTTCACAGTTTTCTGTAGACACTTAATCTTTCTTTTAATATTTCCTTGCTCATTTATTAAAATGTTAATTCAAATTACTGCCAGTGAAATAGATGACCATATAATGGCTATTTTAAGATTGAACAGTCAAGGAGGGGATTGCTTCTAGTTTAGTTCTATGGGCCCAAATGTTCTGCACTTTATTCTAAATAAATTCTTCCATTTATAAAGCAAAGCACTGATGTTACTGACAAATTCCAATGTAGCATGCAACAGTGGTTTCTAATTGCTTTAGCATTTATCATGCACAAGAGACAGGAGGGAAGTTGTCTCATTTTGTACAGCTCAGTTGCACTTCTTATCTCTGAAGAACACTTAAGCAGCTAACTGAAACTTAAGGTTGCTGCCTGAAAACCAGCATCCATGAAGGAAAATGAATTGTTTTTTTCTAAAACAGAGTACAGTTTAATCTCATTCTGTGCATTAACTTTACATAACTTCTCTTTTTTATATTTTATAAAATAGGAGCCCTGATCTGGCTTGCCTACATAGATTTTTATATTCTTATTTTCCAGGTTCTGCCTTTGGGCAGTTTGGTTTTCAAAAGATTTTTTTTAAAAAAAGCATGTTGGTGCATTTCCAAGTAGCCCTTTGGGGTCAATTAGCACCTAGTAATATTTTTCTAAGCTGTCACTGGAGGTGCTTAACTAGTGTGTACTTAGGCATTTCTTACCCGACAAGTCTTCTGTATAGGTTTTATTCTTTAAAGAAACAGTACCCCTTCGTATTCTATACTGAGCATGTGGTTACTATGTATGAGACTAGGGGAGAGGAGAAGCTGAAGTTGTTTATGTACTTTTGAGTGTAGATCTCTCCAGCTAGTGACTTCTCCTGATTGTTGAAGCAGCCACACTGACTACGTGTCCTGTTCTAGTACCATTAAGATGTGACTCACCCTGGGGCCGGCAGAGTGGTTCAGTTGGTTAAGACTTGGCTTAGAGCGCATGCTCTGAGCAACAGGGCCACCAGTTCAATTCCCACATGGGCCAGTGAACGCTGCACCCTAGCTGAGCGATTGCTGAATTGCCAACAGGGGGCAGGATGGCTCAGCTGGTGTAACAACAAGATTGCCTGTTCAATGGTGGGCTATGCCCACCCACGATGAAAGATTGAACTCAGTACCTTGAGCTGAGCTGCCACTCAGATGACTCAGTGGATAGAGCATGTGCTCTTAATAACAAGGCTGCCAGGTTCGACTCCTGCATGGGATGGTGGCTACACCCACTTGCAACTAAAATTGAACACAGCACCTTGAGCTTAGAGGCCATGAGCTGCTTATAGGAAGCCAGATGGCGACTGGCACCCTCCACAATGAAAATTGAAGAACAACAACTTGCCTGGTCCTCTCCCCTAAGTCTCCAACACTGTTCCCCTCCCCTAATTCCTAATATATTTTTTAAAAATGTGAATCACCCTTTTGAACATGAAGATATATGTGCTCCAATGTTCATTGCAGCTTCATTTACAGTGGCCAAGACATGGAAACAACCGAAGTGTCCTTTGATAGATGACTGGATAAAGAAGATGTGGTATATATACACAAAGGAATACTATTCTGTCATAAGAAAAGATGAAATAGTGCCATTTGCGACAACATGGATGGATTATTATGATTTTATTATGCGGAGTGAAATAAGTCAGACAGAAAAAGTCAGAACTATTGGGTTGTCAGAAAAGTCATGACACATTTTTGCAACGAAAAACAGAAAAATACGTCATGACTTTTCTGACAGCCCAATATATGACTTCACTGATATGTGGGATATAAAACTGAAGGCAACCAAGGAACAAGACAAACAAAGATATAAAAGCCCATAGACACGGACAATAATTTAGTGGTTACCAAAGGGTGGAGGGGTGGGAGGTGGTAGAAGAGGGTAAAGGGGTCAAATACATGGTAATGGAAGGAGAACTGACTCTGGGTGGTAAACACACAATGTGATACATACATGATGTATTACAGAATTATACACTTGAAACCTATGTAACTTTACTAACCATTGTCATCCCAATAAATTCTAATTAAAACAATTTCTAAAAAAGATGTGAATCACCAAATGAGTATACAAAGATCATGTAAACCAATAAACACAGATGTGCCTATCTGTCTTTGAGCAGCTGTTTGGGATGAGTAAAATATATTTGAACTATACCCTGCAAATTGCCTCCCTTGAAATGAGGATGAGATATATATACATACAATTGAACATTGAGCAACACAGGTTTAAACTGAGCAGCTCCACTTGTACATGGATTTTTCAATAAATACTGTAAATGTATTTTCTCATGATTTTAATGAATTTTCTTTTCACTTGCTTTATTGTAAGACTATACTATATAATACATATAACATACAACAGTTGTGCTAATTGATGGTTTATGTTATTGGTAAGGCTTCTGGTCAACAGTAGTCTATCTATTACTAGTCAAGTTTGAGTGGAGTCAAAAGTAATATGTCCATTTTCAACTTTGTGGGGATTCAGTGCACCCATTTTAATTATACAGATTCTAAGATTATCTCTGTGTTTGTGGACAGTTTCCAATGATAGACAGTCTAATTACACCTTCCTGTTATATTATGTTACACACAGCTTCTTGGGTGTATCAAGTAAGGTCAAATGGCACAATAAACTTAGTTGTCTGCAAATACACAATCCATGTAGCTTGTGGATTATGCACATGATACAGGAACTGCATCCTTACCCTGTGGCTCTACAGACACCTTCATTGCCACCCATTGATCATTGAGCAAACATTGGTCTCAAAAGGCATATTTACTTTCACTGCCCTTCTGTGTGGCAAGGCTGATTTAGTAAAGGAAATAATCAGGAAAGCAATTATTTTTCTAGCACTCCTTTAAACCTTTGATTTCTGATAAGGCTAACAGTATAATTTCCTGATATATTCTTGATATCCAATCCATCCATCCTTCTATATTCCATCAATGCAAAAATGTATTCTGTCTGTTCACTGGTCTATTTTCCATGGACACATATTTACTTTCACAGCAGTTAAAAATAAGTAAATGAAAAAGGAGTAATTTAAAGGGCAAGAATAAGTTGAAAGGGAAGGAGACAAGAAAACTGTAAATGATTTTTTTAACCTCACTGAATAGTCACTTCAATGTAGGATTCATACGTTATCATGATTGACATAAAATCTCAGGTAAGTTATACTAGTATCACCTCAACCTTTGGAGAATCAAGAGTTGATGTGTTAACGTAAGAAAGCCTAGTTTCTAGGCATAGTGACTTTGACCCAAACCCTAAATTATCCAAACTGATATATTCTGAAAAAAAAAATGCATTCAATTCTATCACAGAGCAGAAAAATATATTTAAAATGGAGTAGAGACAACACTATTGAGGAAAAAGTGAGTCTTCACACAAATAACTTTCATGAACACATTTATTGCAAGTAGCTCTATGGAAAGGCAAGTCTGATAATATATAAACACTATACAGAGTTGCAAGGTTGTCTCCCAAAACTGCAAACAAGATGGTTACAAAGAAAAGAGAGTATAAGGGTATTTACAAAGGGAAGACAAAGCCAGAGCAACTCAAAGCAGATCTGTGAAGCAGAAATAGCAAATGAAATGAACTGCTAGAACCATAAAGTTTTAGCTTTTACTGACCAAGTGACTATGTTTGATATCAAATTAAATGTAGGTCACAAAAAAAATCGTTCCATCATTGTTTTTTCTTAACAGCAGCATAAACTGGTAACTGGAAGGTGATATGTTGGTTCATATATTCTAGAAAGATCCTTCCAGCATAATACTGAATAAATTAGTTGTGTCTGTAAACTAAGAAGTAGTGTCAAAAAGATTGCATATTTGTTATGCTGTACCTGTGACTATTTGTACCTGTTACTATTTGTGTGTACAGTTGTATACGAGGTTTCCCCTTCATTTATTCAGCAAATGTTACATCTGTGAAGTACCCTGTCTGCTGGCAGCCCCTGAACCTAATATGCAAATAAAGCAATATAGCATTTTCCCCAAAATAATCTTTCTTTTCCACAATTCTGAAGGATTATGACTTAACTTACTTGAAAATAAAATTATAACAGAAGGCTTGAAAAACGGCTGCCTAAAAGAGTGCATTGTTATAATGAACAAAAGTTACACTGCATTATTTGATTAGGTTGGAAATAGAGAAGAGTCTGAAGGAACTGATGAAATTGATGCCCTAGCAGCGACCAGGAACTGTAGTGATTGGTAGTGCAACCACATCGTCTCCTCAGTGCCATTCACAAGGGAAAAAAGAATCCCCCATCCCTTTGGTTGGAAAAATAACAGAAATCAACTCGGTTCTTCAGAAAAGTTAGTTTAGCAACATGTACTATGAGCCTGCTTGAAGACAGAAGTACACGTTCAAAGACATCAAAACCGAGTGGCAAAAAAGTTTAGGTAAATATTACACTACTTCAAAGCTGCACATTAAATGCGAAGCAATTCTTTTAACAGAGATACACACAACAGGTACATCTACAATCACTTGTACATAGGTACACAAGGGTGTGTATACACACAAATTTGTGCATGCGCACGCACACACACACACACACACACACTAGCACTCATACACTTCTACAGACATTCATACCCATCTGTGGGATGATGAGGTTTGCCAGTGATGGTACAAGTAATGAGTTGTGTGCCACCACATAACAAAGCTCTGAGCAAGCTTCAAGACCTTTGTTCCTATCCTCTGTGATCACCACCTGTTATTGTCATATTCTCAAAGGTCCAGGTTCCTAAAATCATAATTCAGTTTCCATCAGAGGCAAGCAAAAACAGGAGGGGATGTAGGCTTGCTCTGATTTTTTTTTAATTTGGTACATCTTACATAGGCTCATTGTCCAAAGGGAAACAATGCCTTATAAGAGGTTCCTTTTGGCTTAAGTTTTAGTTAGAACATTCATTGATACGTACACACTAATTTCTTGAATATGGGAAACTGATCTATTTATAGGAGCCTTGGGCATAGAGGGGAGAGTGCCTGTCAAGGAGAGAGCCAGAAAGAGGGGGGGAGAATGGAAGGTGAAAGGGGGGAAGCCCAGAGAGGGGCTTTGTGGGGAGACTCCTGAAGAACGTTGCTTCTTTTAACATCTTAGTGTTGTACATGAACACCTAGATAATCTGTTCCTCAGTTCTGCCTTTCATATGTTGGAAATGCTCAACCAAGGTATCAATTCAGCTGATATTTAATGTGGACAGAATGTTGCAGTTTTGCTAATGAGCAAAAACTGAGATAATCTGTCCTTTGGTCTTGCCTTTAAAATATTAGAAATGTCCCATCAAGATATCAGTTTTCAGCTGACATTTAATTCCTTGATCAAGAAATGTTTTGATACGTACTACTCAGAGAAAAAGATTCCAGATCATACCTACCTTCTCATGAACATAACTTTTCTTTCTCTGTTGTTGTTCAAAGAATTTTCAACTTCAAAACTAAATCTAAGTATTACATGTCAGTAAAATTGAAATTGGCCACATTTACACATATGTAAATAACATTTTTGTAAAGAGGGTAAGAGTTATGAGATGCTCACTTTTATAGTACTCATTTCCCTTCAAAGAGACAGACTGGGGAGGGAAACCAGAAAACAGAAACAAAGTACAGTGTAAATTTCTTAATTCACAATCACTGGATCTGTAAGGCAGCGGTACGCATGATCTGTGTTACGATCATTTAACTGCCAGCATCCACTTGAAAGCTTTTAGAAATCCAGGGTGCTTTCTATTCAGAAACCTCTGAATTTTCTTTCTTTTAGGCAGATCTGGAGTAGACAAAGATGAAATTTCATAAGCATCCTTTTTCTTCTAAAAGGTGTTTTTGTGGCAATGTAATCACTCTAGAAAAAGACAGGACAAAACAAAAGTTACTTGCAGAAGTAAAGTGTGGAGCGTTTTCACCCCCACCCTGTTCCAAAGGAAAACCAAATCAAACCAAAATTGAACTAGTAGTTTTTGAGAGCCATGTGGAGGAGACTGCTTTGGCATGGATATACCTAACTCTGCCAGCTGCCAGTGACAAACAGCAGCACAAGCCCAGAGAAGACACAAGGCAGTTTCTCCTTTTGCACGCAGCCTGCCACCCTTATATAGCTGGTGAGTAGCAGTTTTGTAAATGCATGCACTCTTATACTTCCTACCAGTTGCACCAGCAAGTTAGCCAGGCCTTGGGCAGACAAAGATATTTTTTTTTCTTCACCTACATCCTTGTTTATGCCATCACCAGGTTATTGGCACATGTCAAAGGGTTTAAGCACAGTCTCCGTGACAGTCTCCAGAGAGTCAATCACTGAATTTCTTCTAAAAGTGTATTCATACTTGCAAAGATTTGATTGAAATCCCCTTCTGTCTAACAAAAAGTTCTGGTATCACTCTCTTGGACTTCTGCTCATTGTGCGGATGTATAATCGGGAGTGGGGCAGAGGAAGGGGATATGATACAGTGAAGAAGGTGCTGGACTGGAAAAAAAATGGGGATCAATGGTCAGCAACTTGATTATGAGATACTAGTGTCACCTTAAGACCCAAGTACGTACTCTATTTCATGATACTCAACCTAACAGAATCCATGGAAAGCCTCCTCCAGAGTAGGCTTTGTCTAAAAGATCTTGTATTGAACCAGAAGTATACATTTTGACTATTCATTTATTCATCAGAGGTTTTAAATATGTAACAGACTTGAAGCTGGATGAAGCATCAAATGTCTCCATTTCCCTCCCACTTATTTGTGGTTATTAGTCATAATTCATTGTGTAGGACCATTCCTCCACACTAAATAAAAGGTTTACACAAATAAACACCCAGGGATAGTAAGGTTAGTAAGCTTTCCTGTCAGCTGTAGGCTTAGGAAATTGTGGATTCCTAATATCAACCAAGTTTACACAGGATAAAAGGTATCTGTGATAGCCATAGGTTAACCATGAGAGTGCACATTAGCAATTCAAGTATCGGCTGCAAAATTACACTAAAGTAGCATCACAGATTTTTACAAATAGTATCAGCTATATGTTTTTAACAGAAATTTAAGATTTGAAAAGTATATCACCTAATTTAGTTTGCTACTTTGTTTTAACATAAATATATACTCACATAAAGCACACTGCATGTGCTTTAATGGTAATTTCTTACTAATCTATATAATACACTACATTTCATAGATATTTTTTCCAGAAACAAACGAATGAAGCTCCATATAATTACACTATCAACATTATACTAAGCCTGATATTTGGAGCATTTGTTATCAGAGTTGTTGGGTTTTCTTTTTTTGTTCTTCTTTACTTTTCTTTTTTAAATTAAAGTTTATTGGGGTAACAATGTTTAGTAAAGTTACATAGGTTTCCAGTGTACAATACTATAATACATCATCTATATATCACATTGTATGTTCACCACACAGAGTCAGTTCTCCTTTCATCACTATATATATATTTATTCCCGTTTACCCTTATCTACCACTAGCCTCCCCGCTTACTCTCTGGTAACCACTAAACTATTGTCTGTGTCTGTGAGTTTTTGTTTGTTTGTCTTGTTCCTTTGTTGCTTTCAGTTTTATATCCCACATATCAGTGAGTCAAATTGTTCACAGCTTTTTCTGTCTGATTTATTTTGCTTAGCATAATAATCTCAAGATCCATCCACATTGTTACAAATGTCACTATTTCATATTTTCTTATGGTAGACTATTATTCCATTGTGTATATATACCACATCTTCTTTATGCAATCATCTATTGAAGGATACTTTGGTTGTTTCTCTTCTTTTCTTAAATGACAGAGGCTCTACTAAAAATTTGATTCATATTTCAATTGCTGTCCTATAACACCTACAAAAGTGTTAAGGGAATGCTTGATAACATACTAAAACCTAGCAAATAATGGTGTGATTTCAAGTTTACTTTAGCAAATATACTTGTCAACTTTTGATTAACCATGCTAGTAGAAAGGAATAATGCTATCCAAAACAAGATAATCCAAAAATAATTTAATTTGCTTTTGAAATGCATAATCCTGTTTTACTTAAGCCAATATTAAAATAAGTTTACATTCACTGAGCACATTCCAAAGAACAGAATAAGGAAGTAACTCAGAAGCTTGCTATGTGACAAAGGAAAGCAATTTAGAAACAGCCTGCAAAATGAATATCAAAGGCCTGACAATCATATCTTAGCTCCGTCTCCTGCTCATCATTTTGACATCGTTTCAGCACTTGAAAGGTAAATAGCAATGCTTTTAATAATGTGGTATGTTTTCGATGCATTATTTCCACTTGATATTGACAGGTTATAAATAGTTACCTTATTGGTATTCTTACTTTCTCATTAATCAAAGATCTTTTTCATGACAAGTCAAATCCACCCCTTTTAATGAGAGTTATACTCTTCAAGTAATTCTTCTCTGTAGGGGAGAAAACCTCAATGGACTCTGATGGATTAAAACACCTTTCTACTCCTGCCTCCAAAACCTGCAGGTATCCTTTCCTTCTCAAAAACAAATGAAGTAATCTTTTCTGTTTCAGTTTGTATAATGATATAAACCTGAACAGTAATCTTTAATATATTAATAAAGCACACATGACTTCAATATCCCTGGAAGTTTGTAAAGTGAGCCAAGAAGTCAGTTTCTCCAGGGCATTCCAGACCTCTTTATATGAATCATAAACATGCATCTATTACAGTTTTAAGTCCAAAACAGAAATGGATTCCCTGCCCAGCAGAAGCCAAAACTATAACAATATATCCAGTTATTCTGTCATTCTCTTTCCACTCTCCCCAATCTCATTGCCTTAGTTATCTTTTCAATTCAAATTTTCCTAAAATTCAAAAAATTTTTTCAAGTACTTTTGAAAACTCCTCATGGTTTATTAGTCTATATGTTATCCATACAAACAATTGGTAATCACACAAATAGGGGCAACCAAATAAAGCACTGGAAGGAAACCAAGCTGAAGGAAATGATGAGAAATGGAAACATATACCCCAAAGGTAAATGTATAATAATACAATTATATTATTTAGCTTAGCATTGCCTCTGACTTATATATAGTTTGTTTTCCCCCAAGGACAGATCATCACACTTTTCTGTGCCCTGTAAATAAATGCACAGGAGGATACTCTCTAAGGCTTGATAAAAATTTGAGTGCTATCTTTCTAAGGAGAAAATTAGCAATAATTCTGCTAGTCTTTCCAATGCCACTCATACCAGACTATTGTCTCCTTTATAGATAGAAGATCAAATATGCCTCTCCCCATGGTAGAAACATTTTCATGACAGAATTGTTGAAAGACTCTGTAAGGGAAATGGATGACACTTGTAAACTTCCAACTCTTCAAAGGTCAGTTCAACTGTTTCACACCTGCACTTCAGTAGCAGGGACCACTTGTGCATCTTCATTCCAGTCTTGATTATCTGGGTACAAACTATTTGGGGTGCAACTACAGGATTTTCATCCCAGGTCAGCTTCTCCACTTCCTCCACACACACACACACTTGGGCCACTTCACTCTGCTGCCTAGTTACTGCAGACTTAAAGAATTCAAGTTACTAAAATTCTAATACAGGCAGTCTCCAATGTACAAAAGAAAACATATTCCAAGCTCATTTTTTAGTTGAAATAGAGAATAAATTATCCCAGAGAAACAGTGTTACAAATAAATGGTGGATAGGTTCATAGGTTCGTCTACACATGCCTATATTAAACCTATTCAGTTCCTGACCAAGATTGACTATGCCCAATCGTCATGTACACCATTTCTGTGGGAAGATGAATTTGAAGTTTCAATTTAGGATTCCAGTAAGATATCTCTCATGGCCACAGCAATAGGAATAGTGTCCTGTAGCTGCTGGAATAATTGGGGTCAGGGTGGCAGTAGAAAGGAAACTCTGGTAAGAGCTTCAGCCACAATGAGGAGTCCTTCAGAGGCTCAGGGGTGTGGATCTGAGGGGGAGGACAGCGTTGGTATACCTTCATGGCTGGAGGCACAACTTATAAAAAAGCAGGAGTTACAAATCACATTAATTGGTCAGACTTTCAAGGGCACCATGGGGGTATATGTGAATAATTTTCAAGATGAATTTAGAGATAGAGACTTCATTGGTATTTCAAGTTTCAAGTGTACAAGTAGAAAATTAGTAATCATAAAGAGGCAAATGATATAAATTGTGAAAACTAGCTAAAGTGACAACAATTTATGGGGAATTGGATATTCAGTAAGTCCAGAAGGTCTGACTAGCATCAAACATATTGTGGTCAGTTCAACCATGAAAATAGCTTTAAACCAGCCCAGCTGTCTCTGTGCCAGCAAATGAGAATAGAGCTGGTAGCACAGCCTTAGACCTGCAGATCAAGAAGTCCTGCAAAGAAGGCTGTTTCTGTAAGCTAAGTCCAAGCAGGCTGTGAACTAGGAGCAAGCAACCTCTGGCAGGATAAGTCCTCTGTAAGCCCCGTGGGACTTCCAGAGTGGCCCTCATTTTTTTCTACCAGGGAGACACCAGGAAAGGGCACGTTATCATGAAATCAGTGACACAAGTTCAGCAAAGGGCACATGAGAGTAGGACGTAATACAACCAATGCAATCCTAACCAATAAGAAATGGGTGTCAGGAAGCTAGGGGAAAAAAACAGCAATAACTTTCTCATTTCACAAAATAAATATTCAAGTACATATTTTTTATTAATTCTAAAAGGAATTCAATCTTTGGCCATAAATTACAAGGTATCCTTTTTAAAAAGGCAAATCTAAAATAGGATATACGTTCTACATTTTAAAAATATCTTTAAAAATTCCTATTTCTCAAGTGTTCAACCTACATTTCTAAAAGAAGATGGAAATGTAAGACCTGTGGCTGCATAACCAATAACTCATGCAGTGTTGTTGGCGAATATATTTGGAGTTCATATGGCAAGCATATCATCTTGGCAATTTTATCAATAGCTTTAAAATTAGCAATTTGATAACGTGGTAAAAGCTGAGTGTATTGTAATATATTCATTTCATGATTATAAAAGGTGGCTTTTTTCATCTCTTACTTCTCACTCATGACCAAGCAATGTTTTCCAGAAAATGATCCTCACCAGCCAAGAACCTCACATTACCTCTTAGCCAAAATATACTGCAGGCTTTCAGTAAACATTTTACAAAAGCTACTATCCAATACTGCCAATAAAATGTCTGGGTTACTTTTACATAGTCTTAAAGCATTAAAAAGGCGATAAACAAAACAAATTTAATTTTAAATAAGGATTTCTATGTCCCAAGGAGAGGATTTGATTTTCAAGGCTTCTAAAATCTATTTGCCTAACCGCCAAAAGCAAGTCTACTTTTTGAATAAAGAGCATCTATGTCTACAGTGCTTTCTCTTCCACCTTTCTCACTTTATCCTGTTACCCACTGCGATGGTTTAGATTAGAATGTCAGATTTTATACTCATGGAAAAAAATGAAATTAAAAGACTTGCTATAACTGGGAAATGTAAATGGATTATTAGGAAATCCATTGACTTACTGAATGCACCCTCATTTCACTTTTCTTCCTTTAAATGTTTCCATGGGATCCAAACAGATACACACACTATTTGTGTTTGGTAGGTAAAGACATGCAAACTCCTCCATAGACCAAAATTTAAAACCTTCAATTCCAGAACAGGTCAAATTATTTTTATTCTGAGAGCCATGGCAAACAGTTCAATGTAATGAAAATTAGCCAAGTTCTGACAGGTGGTTCACAGTGATAACGCTCTAAAGGGATTACTTACAACAAAATTTGCTACTATCAAATTCAAGAAAACTTGAACACTTCCCCAATCTTTGCTTATATAATAATTTTTCATCAATAGGAAAAGATCAGATTGAGTACCTGATTATAGGGTAGTGTGGTGTGCTGGATGGAACACTGGACTTGAAATCAGGCGAATATGTTTGAGTTCCAGCTCTGGCACTTACGTCTTTGACTATGGGGACATTCTTTTTTTTTTTTTTTTGAGGGCAGTGTCACTGGCCCTTATATGTGGGACCCGAACCAGGGCTGCTGGCTTCCCAAACAAGCGCTTAACCACCGCGCCACTCGGCCATCCCAACTATGGGGACATTCTTAACACTGACTTCAGTTCCAGTTCCTTCTGTCCCCCAGTAAGACAATGAATGTGAATATGCTTTGCAAATTGTAAGGCAGTATGCAACTGTAAAACATTCCCTCAGTCAACAAGCTGAGAATTTAACAACAGTCCGTATTAAATCACACTCAAGTTTCCTTATTTCTCCATATACTGGTCAGTTATCCTCATCTATTGCAAAAGGAAAAATCTGGGCTCACTCTAGTCCTTATTTAAAGACGATGTTTCGCTAGTAGGAGAAATTTTTACCCTGGATGCATGTTTCTTAGAATGAATGCAAATGAGTTAACTTTAATTGAATGAAGTCCTCTTAATTGTTATAGGTCACATACCTCTGCAACAACTGACCGCCCAATTTGTTTTGGGGGAGTGAATGTTTCCTAAAATAAATGACCCATCAATGGTGATTGAGAATCTCAGCTATATGGAGATTTTACTCTAGTAATTTATAATAAGTCCAATACAACAAAAACAATTTGCTCTTAGCACCTATAATTTATAACAAGAGGATTTGGCAGGAGTACACTGAAAAGAAGCTTACACTTCCTTCATGTTAATAACAGTGTCTAAATTTTCAAAAGGTAATTACCACAGATTTTGTGTTTTTTTTCCTTTTGAATACCAAGTGCTATCATAACATTACAAATTTGGCTGACCAAGTCTCACACCCTTCCTAGAGGTGCCCTTATCCTCCTATCTCTGGAATGGAAAAATCGGTGAATTTTTCACCTTAAGTCATTTAAAATTATGCAGTCTATATCAGATACAGCAATAAAAAAGGCAAAAATGCATATGTGGGTCAAGAGTTACACTAAATCTGTATAAGAAACTACATTCTCCTCCTCCTAAGTGCTAATGCTTATAACTCATGTGTAAAAAATGTGAAGACTTCACACTTTTTAAACTATTTAATTTATAAAA
Source organism: Aselliscus stoliczkanus (assembly GCA_033961575.1). Lineage (NCBI taxonomy): Eukaryota > Metazoa > Chordata > Mammalia > Chiroptera > Hipposideridae > Aselliscus > Aselliscus stoliczkanus. Next base: position 51,744,710 of record CM066737.1, on the reverse strand, counting down.
AGATCAAGTCTGGGCAATATTTCTGGGTGCTTCTTTCTAATTGTCTTCAATAAAATGGCTTGAAAGTACTTACTTCTATGCAGTATGACTGTGGGAAAATGAGATTACATATTATTTTTGTGTTATATGAACGAAGCTGTCTCACTGCCTTATAATCTCACTTCATTTCACTTAAGTTCTGTACAGATCTCAACTGTAAAGATCCCAACTCTGAACAACCAAATAAACCATTTTAAATGAAACTAAAGACTAATAGAAGAGTGGGTTTTGAGAACAGAGAACTGTGTTTAGTTGTGTTTCTAACGGTAATAATAATAACAGTAACAACAATGATAATAGTTGTATAATAATTCATGTACAACACTTACTATGTGCCAGGCACTGTTCTAAGCACTTTCATGAATTAAAATTACCCTTTGAGATACATAACTGCTAATAAAGACTGTGCCATTGTTCCTTTGTCAAAACATATTTTCTGTTTTCTAGCATGAAAATGTTTGAGAGGAAAGTGAAGAGAGATCAGAAATGGGTGAAAATTATTCTATAACTGTATAGTCAAAACACATCAGAATTATCCAGCCTGTTCTCAACATTTTACAGACAATGGTCTACCATATCAATTTACATTAAAACAGTAGCGAAAGTAATTTCCTGCTCAGTTCTTTCTATATATCCTTGTTTTTATATAGCTCAGGAAATTATGTACCTGAATTATCCTCCAGACCAACCATTTTTGCAAGAAATTAAATCATTAGTTTCAACTGTTCAGTGTTCACTTCAGTGTTAATCCAATGACAAAATAGGAATATTTTGTAAAGTGCTTTCAAGTTCCAAAGTGCTTCCACATCTCTTGTTTCAACCTAAGCACAAACTTCCCTGTGAGATACAGCCTCCTTGTGTAGTCACTCAATAAAGAATTTCCTCAATAAACAATACATTTAGAGAACATTAAAACAACTACAAAATCAATACAAGTTATTTATAAATCTGTAATTTATATTAAAATAATAGAAATTGGATCTGGATAATCCATGAGAAGTCAGGGTCTATCTATTTAGGAAATAAGAAGATTTCACTAATTTGCTGAAACAAAGAGTATTGGCAAGTATAGACAAACTTCTCTGAAAACTTGTCCTTTCTAAGATACCACAGGGACACAGGCAGCTATGGAAAACCTACATCAATGTCATAAATGGTGTCTTCAACATTTAGGCTCAAACAGTAACTCGAGACCAATTTTCAGGTGTATTTTACAGAATAAAATGCTCTGTTCCTGAAAAGCTGATTATGAATTAAATTCTTAGAAATAGAATTATATATTTTAAATGCAAGGTTTGGGTAGTAGTGGTGATCGTGTTGTGGGGGGCGGGGTGCAGCTCAGCTCACAATTTAAAGGAGATCTGAATGGAATCCTTTGACAAGCCAAAGCATCCTTTTATCCTTTTAATGATCACTCTTTAATGTGTCCCTGCTGCAAATGTGAGCTTTTGTGTGGTAAGTTTTCTAAAGCAGGGGGAGAGGGGGGAGGGAGGCTACACCTGCAATAAATAGGAAGCTTGTTAGGTGACTGTTGTGATCAGTCCCCGACTTGTTCTGCCTGATCAAGCACAGTGGGCAGAGATCCAATCACAAAGGCATTCCGCAAAGCAAGCAAAGCAAAAATCTTCGCTAAACTGACTGCTGGAATGAAAACTGCTGGTGTCCACTCCTTCCCTTCACTGGGAAGGAAGCACATTCTGCTAAAGAGGGAAGGCACTTGAGATTATGGAGATATCATCTTCTGAAATCATTTCTTGAGAATGTCTCCAGATACACTGATAACAACATCACACAATATACACAGTAAATTTACTTAAAGTCTTATTTCCAACTCTGACAGCTCCTACTCTTCCTTCTTTCTTCCTTTGGAAAAGTAACACTTTAAAAAACTTCCACTGTTCCAGGGTAAGCTGCTCCTGGAGTCAGGTCTTCCTCCAGCCTTATGATCTTGCTTTCTGGATTTCTCAGAAGACACACCAATTAGATATTTTAAATGTTTTTTAAACCTTTGAAACAATATTCATACCCATTATCGAGTTATCACCATACCCTCTTTTGGGGGTGCTACACAAATAAATTGAGTCACAGTGAAGGTTATTTGGCTATCACTACTAGTTTCAGAGAAAAGGAATACTCAAGGTTTCTGACAACTTATCCTGTGTGTAAAGACAAAACAAATTAACACAAAAACACATTCTAGAGCCATATACTCTCTTCTTTTAATCACCTGTTGTTTTGGGTTATTTATATTTTGTTTCCTAGAGACATTCGCACTAACAATTGAGATTTAACCTTCTTGGTAAATCACAGCAAACTAACATAACCATGACTGCTTTCTAAACAGTAACTTTCAGAAGAGAAATTCTCCTACCCCACATGCTAACAGTTGGTTGTGACTGCTTAATATTCTGTGCTCTTATTAAAATTCCTGCAATTAAATATGGGCATTTGTAGAAAAGCACTTTTCCCTTGTTGATTTTTAAATGAGATGATGGGATTCAATTTAATGTGTCCCGTTTGCATAAATCATTAAGTGTTAGGGACAGACATATGAAAGCATCCTCATGCTACATATCCTTAACTACTACTAAAAAAATAGAACCAATGTTTAAGTGATAATCGGTTCTTTCCAGATAAACAAACTAGTACTGGATTAAAACTTAAGTTCTTGCAAAGATCAGAAGGTACTGCATGCATAATTAAAACTGAATTCTATTTTCCATGCTAAATAGGCAGCAACTAACTTACATCTTCCTAACACTGTAGACATATTAGCGCATCAATTCATTAAGCAATGGCCATTATTCTAAAGTTACCAACCTCTTTGGGGAGAGTCGCATTTCTTGTTGTCAGGTCTGGCGAAGTCCATCCTCACATACGTGTCGTCGTCATCATCGTCAGAATCTTCTTGCTCCGGGAGTCTCGGCACCCGGCGGCGAGGTGATGGTGGGGGAGTAGCAGTTGCAGCTGCAGCCCCGCCGACCCGGTTCTCACCTCCGGCAAGATCTGAAGATGGGCTTGGGGCTCTAAGATTCCAGGCACCGGCAATGACCTGGGCACCCCTTACCGCTTCGGCACCAGCAGCATTAGTAACAGGTTGAAACCAGCGGACAGAGGCGGAGTTAAATCCAACAGCGGCCTCAAAGCCGATGGCTGCTACGCCAATGCCCGGGGCCACAACGAGGGCGGAGGCGATGGCTAAAGCCCGGCCCACGGCAAAGGTTGGCACAAGGACAGCAGCGGCAGCGGAGGCTAAGGAGGCATAGAGGTCTCTGTCCAGGCTGTCGGTGGGGAAAGCCGAGACAGCGGCTCTGGCAGAGGCAAAGAAACCTCGAGAGCGACGTTGTGGGTATCTTCCCTCCAGCTCTTCTTCCTGCAGCAGCCTAGCTACAGGTGGTGGTTCAGAGCAGCGGCTGGGGGAGAAAGAAATGTCCATACAGCACTCAGAAAATGGGTCCACCACATAGATACGACCTGTTTCAGCATCGTAGCGAATGGCACTGTCAGCAAAAGGCATGGTTGGTGTCATTGCTGGGTTGAAAATCACATCAATGTAGTCACGCTCTTCCTCATTAGCATTGCTACCTGTAGCACTGGAAACAAGAGGCAGAAGTGGCCACCTAGCACCGTCCAGAGAGAAGAGTTTGGCACCTGGAATAGCTCTTAAAAGATTTGAGAGGTCGTTTGCTAGATTTCGAAATGGCACTCTGAATTCAACATTCACATAACGAGAAAAGGCCGACTGTCTGGGCTCAGCAATTATGCCCCACGAATATGGCAATCCTTGAGTAAAGGGGGCTGGCACATTGCTATTTCTTTTAGTGAAGTCAGTGTTGACATAGTCACTAGAGCTGTCAGCCTCTTTCTGCTCTTGTGTGAGCTTTTGTGGCTTGATTTTATTTCCCTTTGCAATAAAAGAAAGTCGGTTAAATCGCTTAGCCTTGTTCTTGGGGGACCCATCATCTGAAGGCTTTGAAGGGGTCCCCCCATCTCCAGGCTTTGAGAACGACCCCTCAACTGAAGGTTTTGAAGCTACATCTTTGGTGCCCCTGATAGACGAGGTTTCTTTGTCTAGGCCCTTCCCCAGTTTTCCAGATAACATTGGTATATACTCACTGTGGTCACTCTGTCCCAATGGGGAGCTCCGAAAAGGATTTGGCAGAGAGAAGTAGGAGCTCCAACTTTTGGAGGAAGAGTCGCCCTGAGGATTTCTGGGGTTTTTTGGAACGGCACCGGCTCCAGGAGCCATAAACATGTAATCACTGTCACTGTCGTTGTCCTTAGAGTCATCCTCTTTATCAGAATCGGGTGCTTTTGGAGGACTTGGGGCTGGTGGTGGGCTCACTCTGGGAAACATCATCATGTACCCTCTTGAATCTTCAAAAGGGGAACGAGAGTGGAGCTTTTTTGAAGCAGAAAGATTTTGAGGAGCCATTGGCATATAATCACTGGAGCTGGTGAGAGGGGCAACCACCCCTGGCATCATTGGCATGTATGGGTCATCCTCATCTTCATCAAAAGCTCTGGCTCTGTAGGGACCTCCAGCTGCACCTTCTGGGGTCTCGGCAACTTTGACTTCTTTGGCTTCTTTGCGTTCTTTTGTGGCTCCTCTGTCAGCACAAAAATAAAGTCGGAACCGTCCCCCAGGCTTCCCTTTTCCTCCAGTTGCTCCACCTGGCAGAGGTGGAGGTGGAGGTGGTTGCATTTGCTGTTGCTTGCTTTGAGTTAATTTGCCAAAGTAGGATCTTTTCTTCAGAGATTTTCCACGTTCACCATTGCCATCAGAGCTTTTACCACTTCCTGAGCCTTTGCCACCTCTGGAGTCCTTGCCACCACCTGAGCCATTGCCATCTCCTGGTCCCTGGCCACTACCTGAGCCTTGACCACCACCAGCTCCTTGGCCACTGCCTGAGCTGTGACCACCACTGGTTCCCTGGCCACTGCCCGAGCCGTGCCCACCTGCGGTGCCCTGGCCATCTCCTGAGCACTGGCTTCCTCCTGAGCTCTGGCTACTGGAACCATGGCCAGTTGAACCCTGGCCCCCTCCTGAGCCCTGGCCATGTCCTGAGCCCCAGTTGTTCATGGGCATATAGTCACCTCCTCCGTTTCCTTCCTGACCCTCTTGGACCTGAGGATTGCAACCAGAGTTGCAGGAGCTGGAACCAGATGCTTCAGGAGACAGGCAAGCTCTGTGGCTGGGGGCTTCTGCAGGGTGCGGGGCACGCACCAGGCTGGGTGCTTGGCTGCGAAGAAAGCTGGCTGGCACTGAAACCGCTCTCCTGGATCTGCGCGCTCTGGGCAAGTGCAGTCTTCCTCGCCTGGAGTGGGGCACAGGCTCGCTGGGTGTTATGTAGCGTCTGGTCAGGAGCATCTCGTCTTCCCCGTCACCAATGGCTCGGAGGTTGCAAAACTGTTCAAAGCGGGACCTTCTGAGCCAGCCACTGGGCTCGAGAGGCAGCATGTCCAGGTGCCTCCTAGTGGACAGCAGAGTTAACAGGTGGGCGCCGATGCTGATGCTGTAGCTGCGGCAGCGGGCTCTGTATTGGTCTGCACACAAGGCTCTCATCTTCTCCAAAAAGAGCTCGTGCATGTTTTGGGCCACCACACAGTCATCGACCTGCATCCACAGTTCCCCCGGACCGATGACGGTGGACCTGCCGACTTCCAAGAAGAAATACTGCTCTGAGTGCCCGCAGCGACGGATGCTCAGGAGCTGGACGACCACGCTGGCCACTTCAGTGTTCAGCCTCACAAACACAACCTCCTCGTCGGTAAGACAGAGCCGGAACACGCCGCTCAGCTCTTTTCTATGCCCCAGCCCCCTGGGTTTGACTATTACCTGCCACACATCTTTGTAGAAAGGTGGCTCCGCTGCCGCTGCGGACGCCAGCGCGGCCGGCCCTCCATCTGGCGGCGCGCCGGGCGTGCCGCAGCGGCGGCGTTTGCTCTCGAGGATGAGGCGGCTGAGCAGCAAGTACCAGCTCTCTTGCTCCGACTCGTTCTCGGCCACCATTGCGAAGTACTCGTCCTGGGTGAAAAGAGCGATGAGGTGTCGGTACCTTGCGTCGGCTCGCTGGCTCACCGAGAAGCACTGGTACAGGGTGATCACGCGCCGCGGTGGGATGAGCGCCGGGACCGTGGCGCCGGAGGCTGCCGCCGCGGCTGCAGCAGCCGCGGCGCGGACACTGTGCCGGAACTTCCTGGCATTTTCGTAGTACTCCAGCCGAGCTGGGGCGTCGGCGGTCTCGAGTTTGAGCACGAAGTAGCGCCTGTGCCCATGCTTCTGCTTCCGCAGGTAGCCCCGTTTGCAGACTTCGTCCCCGACGGGGAGGTCCTCCTCATCGGACTCAGAGTCTGACCGGGAGCCAGTGGCTGTGGAGAGCCACATGGCTCCCGGACAAGACGACCCGGTCCCAATGGGTGCGGTCGGGGTTCCCGAGGAAAGAAGTGGGGTGGTCGCCACCACAGCGAAAGCTGCCGCTGTCGCCTCTGCTATAGTTCTCAGTCTCCTTGTCGCTTGGTCGCAAGCGAAGGAGCAACTCGCCATGGTGATGCACGTTGGTTTTAAGGTGAGCAAGGGGGAGGGGGGCTTCGGGAAGGGAGGGCTGGGGGAAGAGGCCGTCAACCCCGGTCTGCCCGCCCGCCCCAGCCCCCTCCCCCTGGACCCGCGACCCCGCCCCCGCCCCCTCCACTCAGAGCGCGCGGCGGGCAAAACAACACGTGACCTCAGCCTCACGCGGCGGCTGCGGCGGCGGCTGCGGCTCCTAGTACCCGCTCAGTGGAGGGGCGCGTGCTGCAGCTAGCAGAGGTGTGTCTGGGAGGGGGGCGGGGAGCCCGAGGGGCAGGGACAACTCCAATCCAGCCTAGACTCTCTGGGTGAATCTGCCAGCCTGGGGGCCACCGAACGACCGACCAGAGGAGACGGGGCTCTCTGGCCACGCTGGTCCTAACGAGGAGCCCACCAAGGCACAGGAGGGCGGGAGAAGGCCGGGAGGGCAGGAGGAGAGAGTGGCCAGCAATCGGAGCCTGGTGAGGGCTCCATATCCCCGGCTCGATTGGCTGGAGGGGGAGAGACGGGAGGGGCGGGGCGAAATCCTGTCCCGCGGCGCCAGGGTGGAGAGCTGGCACAGTAGCAGGACGGTTTGTTTGTTTATTTGGGAAGCGAGAGCCAGGTGAAACTGTTGCAAGGTTCTCATTGGATGGGATGGGAGCCAATGAGAGTGTCTGGCAGGAAGGTGGCCCTGAATTAATTAGTTTGGGGGACAGGTGGGGAGCTGAGGGGCGAGGGGGCATAGCTTGGGTCCCTGAGTGGGCTCCGCGGTCTGGTTGTCACACATTGAGGCGGTAAATAACCCTCTCAAAGTAGCTGTTAATAGTAGCGATAAACTCGTGCAAAGCCCTGAGCCACGGTGACCCGGAGACCTGGCCCAGTGCACTCTTTTTCTCCCTGTCCCTAGCATAAATTCTCTATTCTTCTCACAGTCTGGTCCACTCGCTCCAGCCGCGCACGGTGTGCTGAGCATCTAGAGAGAAAGTGTGGGCATCCTTTTGGAAACGTTAACGACAAGGGCCCTTGGACCTGTCGCCCACCACGCTGTACGCACTCCTGAGCCCGCTCCAGCCCTGGCAAAAGCGGCGCTGAGGTACACGAATAACAGCAATGCCTTCAAAATGAACATAATTTTTAATCGGAGCGCATTTCCAACCCACGAGACGCAGCTTGGCTAAAGATGGTGTTTCTGGCTATTTGATTAATGATGGCTGAAAGCACAAATTTGGGGGCCTGCAAAGTATACAGCCATGTTGAGAAACAAATCGGACACTATTCTTACTGAAAAATACCAGTGTTGGGCTGTCGTGATATTTTCCCGTGGGAGATGCTTTGAAAGGCGCCTTTAAGAGAAATTCAAAATAATATTAAGTTTTCTTTCCTTGAGCGAGACCGAAAAACTTTAGAAAAAGAAAAGCTCATACCTAGAACAAAGGATCATATCAAATACAAATCCTAGAATATATTTCATATCCCTCGGGTCCAGAAAAGATTTTTGCCGAATTGCAGTCTACAACTTGATGCCACAAAAATAAGAACTGCTTCCCTCGTTTCTGGAAAAACTGCTGGAGTGTAAGTGCAACCTCCTGAAGTGTTTCTCCATCTTTTGATCTCAATCTCACTCTCTCTGTCTCTCTGTCTCTGTCTCTCTCTCTCTCTCTCTCTGTCTCTCTGTCTCTCTCTCTCTCTCTCTCTCTCTCTCTCTCTCTCTCTCTCTGTCTCTCCCCCCCGCCCCCGTGTGTATGTTTCATTAGGATTTTAGGAAATGGGTTGGTATTACATTAAAATGTCAAAGTTGTGACCACAACTGCAAAGAGCAAATTGAGGTGGGAGAAAGGGGGGAAACATATGGTATTTCTTTCTGAAAGAATGGAATGTTGGTTCACATTTCCCTTAGGGTAGATGCTGCAAAGGATATTATTTATAAAATCTAACAGTGAAATAGGCAATGTATGCATCATAAAAATAAACCCAATCCCTGCCCTCTTAAGAATTTGTTCTTTTTTGGAAACAGAATAAACCTATTTTTATGAATGGCTCCTTTTTGATGCTCCCATTTTGGGAAGAAAGAAATTGGTTTTAGTTGTCTCTGAAATTTTAGAAACAATCATAACATTCCCTCTGCTTCCAGGGGTTTATAAGGGCAATATATTCACAGGTGCTAGGAGCAGCTCTGATTTCTGAAGGAGCTAAAGGCAGAGTTCGTGTGGATGCTGAGAAAGCCCTGACTGGAACTGCTACCTACATGTTTCAGCTGCCTAGTCACATATGTAGGAGATTCCCTACACTTATAACCAAAATGATAATAAATAAAATAATTTGAGATGTTTATAATATATATTATGATAGTTCACAAATCTTCCCAAGCACAGGGTTTGCTTTAGGGATAAGTGTTTTGAAAACAAGGCAATACATTTGAAGTGCTTTGAGTAAAAACATGACATTTTAAAATGTATTGAAAAACATTAAACTGCAAGTTAAGTAAATTTGTAAAATACTGAAAATAATAGGTTTTAAAATCCTCATGTCTTTATAGAATTTTTTCATATGAAGTGGTAGGGTTACAATACATATAATATATCTTGTTCTTTTCACTTAACATTACCTGGCAACATTTCCCCATATTATTATGGACAAGCCTAAACATCATTTAAAATTCAGTAAAATACTTCAGACATCTGTCTATTAATGCACTTAATCATCACTCTGCTTTGAAGTATTTTGGTTGTTTTCAATGTTTTTTCAATATTATAAATAATGCTGCAATGAACATCTTGTACCTATAGTTTTTTTAATGCTTAGAATTATTCCTTTGGGGTAGAAACAAGCATGGAATTACTGTGTTAAAAGGTATAAATATTTTACACATTTTTTCAAAAAATATATTAGTTTGCCCTGTCTCCACACTGAATGGCAGATTGGACATTCTTTGTTTGTTTGTTTGTTTGTTTGTTTGTTTGTTTAGAGGGCAGTGTCACTGGCCCTCATATGTGGGATCCGAACTCAGGCCGCTGGTGTCCCAAGCCAGCTCTTAACCACTGCACCACTCGGTTGGCCCAGATTAGATATTCTTATAAAAAAAGAATCATTGGTAAGATGAGTCAAATGGTATTCTACTGTGTTTTAATTTTCATTTTTGTTTATTAGTGAGATAATAAAACAACAGATTACCTTCTCCAATGTGTCTTTTTATTTCCTTGGCCTTATCTTTTGGATTCTTAGTGTTTTTGTATTACTATGTGTGACTTGTTTATGTAATAAAGATATCACAACTTTGTCATATTTGTTGCAAGTTTTTTCCTCAGTCTATTGATAAAAAACAACACATTTAAATTTGATTCTCTCCTATTTTGAAAGGTGTGTGAATCTGGCACAATGAGGTTTGTAGTGCTGTTTATAAGGGAGCTATTGACACACACAAATGTCACTGTGATCACTTCCAACCTTCTTGTAAACCATCTCATATATCTAAGCTTATATGCTATGTGAAACAGAGAACTAAGTTTGTTCTCATATCAACAAACTATAAGAGTGCATCTAAACTTGTCACATTTTATGTAGCACTCTTAAGCAATACTTTGTAAGACATTATTCCCTACTGTAGGGTGAAACCTCTAGAGCTAATCAATGTGTTTGAAAACGAGAAGTGTGAAAATAATTTTTAAACAACTATAGTGAAAGAGTAACTGTCCTCATTGGCTGTATAGTTGGCTGAAAGAAAATAGAATTAAGGATATAGTGAGATGTTTCATGTCAGGATTTTATTTTGTATGTTTCCTACAATGGGAGAGGATTGTGAAAATATTAGTACTTGTTAACAGCGTGAGACTAGAACATTATTTTCTTTACATAGGTTAACCACATTACAATTCTAAGAGTTGAAGCTCTCTGGAAGAGACCATCATTACCCAATTGCACCAGATGCTGCAGCTTGCCTGACATATATTTAAACGTTCATCTTCCTGGACAACTTAATGAGATAGAATAGTTGTTTGGTTTAGATCAGGTTTCTGTAGGCAAAATAAAGTGGAGGGTGGTACAGACATGTAGATGGTTTAGGCAAAAAGTAGAGACTTTGGCCTGAACTCACCAGATGGTTGCTTTAATGCTCTACTCTCCTTTACTTATAGATTCCTGTCTCATTCATATATATATATATATATATATATATATATATATATATATTTGTTTTTATATTTAGGACAAGTTATCCTAGGAAGCTAAAGTTCTTTCCCATATCCAGTTATAACTTCTGTAAAGTTTGGACTCTGAACCAAGAATCTCAAACACAGATTTTTAAAGCAACAGATAAAAAGTAATAAAACCTGCAATATTTCTATTTGTTTGTCATTGTAGCTAAGGGGAGAAAACAAGCAGTTCAGCTGGTATTTTACACCTACATACTAAGGTAAATGGATAAATACAGCCACAGCACCTTTAAAACAGTTTTCTCTAATGAATAAATATGCCTTTAATGAGGTTTGCCTTTAAAAGGAGTTTCCTGTGAATCCTGTTAAAAAAAAGCAGTTGTTTAACTGAGTTGAGTGAAGTCAGTAGTAATAAAAATTGATCTGCTTTTTTCCTTACGTACATAATCATCAATATTCTAACATCCACTTGTATTAAACTCAAAATAGATAATAGAAGTATGGATTTACCTACCTTAAAAATTAAACTGTTGCATTAAATATGGACATTTTTAAGAGAATAAAGCCTAAGAAGAAAAAGTAGCCAGTATAAAAGCACTATTCTTTTTGACCAACATATAAATTGTCCTTTAAGTATTAACTCTATAGTTTTTGTAAGCTAATATCCAATTATATTGATGAAAATGTGGTATGACCCTTGATATTCAACAATGCTGCTAGTTATGTTGATTACTTTCTCTGCGTTTGGACATAAATAAAATCATGGACGATGAAGGATGCTTTCTGCACTATGCAGGAATAAAGGCTGTCCTGTGATTTGTGGCTGCAGCCACCCCTTGCAGATGATAGCTTTGCATCTCAGCTTCTTCTATGTTACTCAAAACCTCTGCTGGAGAAAACAACCATCAACTGCCTGACTGCTGCACACACACAACAGATCTGCTTGCTGCTTTTGTTTCTATGCAGTCTGCAGCTAAAGTAATTAGAGCAAATGCATGGTTTAATTAGGCTCCTAAAGCTTCTCTGTTATCCCACCAGTCAACTGAAAATTAAGTCAGTTAAAAATCAAGCATTTCTTCCCACCTTCAAAAGATAAAACTTTCATTTGGAAATGACTTTTTTGTCTTTTAGAGGACAGTGTCACTGGCCCTCATATGTGGGACCCAAACTGGGGCCACTGGCTTCCCAAGCCAGCGCTTAACCATTGCGCCACTCGGCCAGCCCTGGAAATGACTTTTAGTAAGTAAACAAAACTTCAGAATAATGAAATCCAGCAGATGTCAACAAATTTCAATGATTTCGCACCATGTAAGATTTCTATGTTAATATAAATGAACAATGGAAATTCAGCTTAATTCTATTCCTTGTTGGCATAAAGCATCCTTGTTCTTAGTGTCAAAAGAGTATTGGTTCATATTGCCTTTCCTTCGGAAATTTGAATCTTTATTTTGTAAATTAATAGGATCATTGCATGACTAAATTTGTTATTTTAAAGGAATTAGTATTAGAGACTTGCATTTTCCTTTGGATGTTTAGAAAAACAGCCATCATATTTAAGAAGTAACATGTATTGTGCTTATCATCAATTCCTTTTTCTCCACTTCATGTGGTCCCACAATCTCTCTCAGATGGAACTCTTCATTTCCACAGTCACTATCCTGGTCCATGTCCTAATCAACTCTACCAGGATTGCTAAAGTAGCCTCTTGAACTGGCCTTAACCTTCTTAGGTCCCCATATAGTCAGTCAGTCCGGAGATTATTTTCCCTTATATGTCACTTTCATCATACCATTCCCTGTTCAAGGTTATATAAAATATCCTCCCTCCCCCGTTTTTCTGCTCTGTCAGAACTAAACTTCTACCCCTAGCATATAAGGTTCCCTTTTCTCAACTGACACCACAACCAAGCCTCTTTCTCACTCCCTCGCTGCACACAACCCATTTTTTTCAAAATAAACTCCTCATTCTATTACAAGACATTCTCACTGCCTACACTTCCAGTTAGGTTGGTCTCTTTAGGGCATTCTGTATATGATTTATCTGTTTTCGCTGTTACTTAGGCTATTTCTAATGTCTAAACGTCCCCCCACCTTCCCTATCACCAATTGATGCCAATCATCTTCCTCAAGACTCACTCAGGAAAACTTCCCTCACATAATCTCACTGCAAACAGTGCCTAATTTTCCTAATCATTGCATGTAAGTGGAGCTACAGATTTAGTTGTTATTCATCAATACAGTCATATCATTGTTAAATGACAGTCATCATTAAAATAACTATACTTTTCTACCATGTAGTAAATAGCTAGTGCCCTGGACCTTCCGCCCCACCCTCCCCCAACCCCCACTCCAAATTATCTTACCCACTTAATCGTCCTAACTACTCCAGCCTCTCCTTTAGGACCTCCCACCTCTCCACTGTCCACCCACTATAAGAATAACTACTGGCACAGCAGTGGATTTCCACGACCCTATTCCAGAGTCTTGATGGGTATACATTCTGATTTGTAGGCTTGTACTACACAAGTTGTTAAGTAGTTAAAAGTACTGACTCTGGATGTCCCCGAGTTAGGGACACTGTTCTAGATTACAACACCTTAAAGACCAGGACTGTGTCATACTCATCTTTGTATCCCTCATGCTTGGCATAGTGCCTGGAAATCACCAACACATGTTTGCTTGAAGGAAGGGAAGGGAAGGGAGGGGAGGGGGCAGGAGGGAAGAAAGTAGGGTGGAAGGGAAAGAGGGAAAGAGGAGAAAAGAAATGCCCAAGACAAGTTTAAATGGCCAATACAGACTACTGCCCCCTCCAAATTACATTTAACAGTGCCCAAGATGGGCCGGCCAAGTGGTGCAGTGGTTAAGAGCTGGCTTGGGATGCCAGTGGCCCCGGTTCGGGTTCCACATCTGAGGGCCAGTGACACTGCCCTCTAAAAAATTAAAAAACAAACAAAAAACAGTGCCCAAGCTTTCCATGAGTGATTGCAAGGCTTGATGACTTTTGTCTGATGTCATACCTCTTCCTCCCCAAAGGAATCATGCCCATTTTATTCTCTCATTCATCATAGCTGAGCTAATCTTTTCTCCACGTATACATACTCATATTCTTTTCCCATCCCTTTCCCATCTTGCAGTCGTTGTCAGAAACCTCAAGAAATGTCTGTACCCTGTATTTTCCCCTCCTTTTTTAGTTCCATTTGGGAACAAAGAGATACTTCAATAATGGTCATGAAGGGGGTTAAATATAAAATTAATGCTGGTCTTAAACATAGAATAATGGTAATGATAAACCTTTCTCAAGGAAGAGTACCTATCACTTCTTCACACGATTGTTCCCTCCCCGCACTAAAATGTAAGCTCCATGTGTTCCCAAGTGTTCTCCATGTGTTCTTGCCATATATTCCCAGTGCCTGGAACAGTGCCTGACACACAGCAGAGATCCTCAATAAATACTTGTTGAATGGGTGAATGAAAATGAAAACTGTATGTGTCAAAGTTAAATTAGAGATACTTGATGGACCACAAGTGCTCTGGACAGGGATCCCTTTCAGAATCTCCACAGAAATCCCTATCTACCTTCTTCAATTAAAGGTGATCTTTCTCAAGCATCAACATTCATAATATGTCCAGATATATTTATAAACATATTTCTTAGTCAATTTTATTTTCCAATTTTTGTTTAATTGTTACTATTACATCACTTTTGCTTTCTAACATATTTCCACAGCAAACACAGACAGAATTTCCATATATTGTGAATTAAATGAGTTTCTGTTGGCAACCTATACATTCAATTAACATTTATTTATAAAGTTTCTGTTGGTAAAATGTGTTCTAGGTTCAAAACAACTGCCTTACAAACTGCTTTTGAAATATAACCACTTTTAGTTTCATGAGTTTCTGTATTCAGTCTGTACTTTACTACCAGGCAATTGTTTATGGATTTTAAGTACTTTTCAGTTGCCTCATTAGTGGGTGCTTTATCTTCTTCATTGTGTTCTAAGCCCCCCTGAAGGCAGGGATTACAGTTTTTTCTACTTTTGTTCATCCCTTCATGGTGCCTAGTACTGCACTGAACTCAGTAACTCCTTGTTGAATGAAGGATTTTACCAAAATGCAAAATACTACATAAGGTGATGAGCCCAGAAGACGATGTGTTATTTTTTGAAAATGATGAAATACCATCATTTAATGCACTCTTCAGTATTTAGGGCCTCAGCACTTGAGAGTCATGGTAGAGACTACATTTTATTTGGGTTTGTTAATTTTATTCCTCCCTTGTCAAACTTTTTCACATGCACTTTATTAAAAATAGCAACGAAACAGGACAATAAGTCTTAAAATAAAAACATCAACAGCATAGGTTTAAAATATTTCATTCTTCATTAATTGTATGTCCCCTTTTCCCAAAAAATTTAATTTGAGTTCAGGAGTTCGGAAGTAAGATATTTGTGCTTATTTACTTCAAGACTTTCCCCAAATTTGGGATTAAAGAGTTAGTAGAGAAACAAGGAGGAAAAAAACTTTCATTTTTGACCAAGAAACAAGGTAATTTAGACTCTGTCTCATAGTAAACTGCTCTCTTCCTTTTGTGACAATACATTAAAAATACTGGGAATCTTATTTCTTAACCTGAGTGATGGTTACGTGGCATTCAGTATGTAGTTATTATATTAACTTCACATTGCATTTTACGCACTCTTCTGTGCATATGATATATTTTACAATAAAAAAAAGATACCTTAAAGAAAAATCTAGAACAAAGTGGACTAGATTTAAACATTAAAAAACAAACAAATCCAAAAAACAAAGTGGGAAACATCACTATCATACTGATTCAAAATCAGGAACCAAGGATGAACCATTCCTTACTTTTGTTAATTAGCATTAAGAAAGGAATAATGTTAACATTTGAATAGAGTGTTTAAGAAATAGTTACATTTGCATCAGAAAAGCGGTGTCCCTTGGAAAATGAAATTGGTGCTTTCAGAATTAAAAAACAAAAACGAAACCGAACAAAACGTTTTGCCTGCTGAAAAAGATTTCTTTAAAGATTGCTTCAATGTCCACCTGAAGTCTTTTGTCACATGGTTCAGCACTCCTCTGGAATCTTTGAAGTGTTACAGAATTAAAGCTGAGAGCACTCCAAAAAGTTAGACGTGTAAGTTGAGAAACTCTATTCACAGTACCTAATAGTTCAAGCTGGTGTTTATCTGGGACGACTTACTTTTCTCTCAAAGTTTATTTATTTTCTATGATTTAACCCTCTTTGTATATGTGTCTAACATGTAATTGTGTCTTGTAATGTAAATTTTTTCTTATCAACGAGATAGCAAATTTTTTAAGTACAGGGGTATCTATTGTCTTTCATGCTCCCTGCATGGCCTAACTCTGTGTTAGTCACCTAATACTTTGGCTTGATTTGCAAATGCACACATCACATACCGATAGCTTGTGACTCCTTTGTCTCATCCACTTTATACCGAAAAGAATGTGCTGGAGGATATAAGGATCACAGTCTCCTGTCTTGTAATGTATGTGATCTAGGGCACTTGTAACCTTTGATTGTGAGTTTTAGGGTGTTTGCATAATTAAAATGATTGAAATATAAATGTCAAAGCATGGTGTGGCCTGGCAATCTTTTTTTTTTCTGAGGGCAGTGTCACTGGCCCTCATATGTGGGACTGAACTGGGGCCGCTGGCTTCCCAAGCCAGCCCTTAACCACCGCGCCAATCGGCCGGCCCCTGGCAATCTTTTAAACTCATTAATTCTACAAATCAATTTTTGAAGTTCCAGACACCCAGGTTAAGGTGACTTTTTGGTATTATGACCTTAAATTTAAAATAAAATAAAAACTTACTAGAACAATAGGCTTATGCCTAAAGTAAAAGGGTGACCCAATAGTTGAGAAACTTTTCTTTGAACTTCTGTTACTTGAGGCGGAACTGATTTACTATGCACAATCTTTCTGTGAATTGAAAGTCTAATATATTAAAATTTAATTATAATCTGTGACATTTTACAATGTTATAAAATACTTTTAGCAACTGTATTGCTATTCATCTCTAACATCTAGATGCCATTATTCAGTTTTGGCTAAATGTTAGTATTTCATTAGGATTATACATGCATGATTTATCTTTGTTTTACAATTTTAGGTACTTACATATAGCAGACCACATACTCATAAGTAAAACTTCTTTCTTAAATTCTTTAGGTCTCCTCACTAACTAGTAAACCTTCCTTTTAAGATTCATGATGCCATAACAGAACCAGTATTTGATAATGACCAAAATATTGATTTTTAGTAATAAGGAAGGTGTGGAAAGAATATCATACTGGAACTCAGGAGAGGTGCGTTTCAGTCTCATTTCTGAAACTTATTTGTTTTGTGATCATTTAATCCTATTTATCTTTGTTTACTCTTTTGAAAAAAAGCTAAGAACAGGTGATTTCTAATGTTTCTGAGATAGGGAGAAAGAGGACAGACATATAATTCCAGTTTCCGTATATTCAGATTGTTCCTTATTTTTAACCATCCACAGAGAAAAAAAAACTTTACTGTGCCCTCAGAGCAAAAATCTTAGGAACTGAACAACTCCTTAAATTATTAAACATGAATTTGTTTTCATCCTTTTAAAAGTTCATTTATTAAAATATTTATCATAAATTAGATATGTTCAGATAGTGTTTAGGTATTACAGATATGGCAGTGAATCAGAACATCTTCTTTTTTTTTTTTTTGAGGGCAGTGTCACTGGCCCTCATAAGTGGGACCCGAACCGGGAACGTTGGCTTCCCAAGCCAGCGCTTAACCACCGCGCCACTCAGCTGGCCCCAGAACATCTTTACTCTCGTGGAGTTTACATTCTAGTCTAGTACGGGATAGCCAAATAAACGCATAAGAAAATATGTTAGGGAAAAGTACTATTTTACAAATGGAACTGGGTGATATGATAGAGAATATGACTGTGTTGGGTGATTATAGAAGGTATCTCTTAAAGGATGAGATGCAAATGCCAAGAAGGAACTAGCCATGCAAAGATCAAAGGAAGAATTCCAGGCAGAGTAACAGAAATTACAAGGCAGGTGTGAGTTTGGAGTGTTGGAGAGACAGAAAGAAGGCAGTGTATAGGGGTATAGTGGTGTCAGAGAGCCAGAGTCCATCCACATCAGGGAGGGGTTTGTAGGTGAGGGTAAGGAGCCTGGAGTTTATTGTAGATGCAATGGGCAGCTATTGAATAGGTTTCAGCTGGAGAGTGACAAGACTGATTTATGTTTTAAAAAGGACACTCTGGCTGTCACTTGGATTGATGGTGGCCAAAAGTGGATGCTGAAAGACCAGCAGGAGAGTATTTTAGTATTCCAGATAAAGGTGGCTTAGGCAATGGTGATAGTAGTGGAGGTAGAGATATGTCGACAAAGTTGGGATATATTTTGGAGGTAAAGTCTACAGAAGTTGCACAGGGATTGGATTTAGGGTGTGAACAACAGGGATGAATCAAAGATAACTCCTAGGTGTTTGGCATGAACAGGATTAGTGGAGTCATTAACATTTTCACAAAAAATAAAATCCATTGAACTTTAAACTCTATAGGATTTCATTTCTTTTTTTCTATCATTTAATGTAGACTCATGATTTTGTATAACTGTAATAAGTGAAGCAGAATGTTTGAACAGTTTGATGTTATTTTTAACCTAGCATTATTTCACACAAATAAGTATACATCAATACAATCTGTAATCCTTGTCATTGTCTGCATGACCATATCATTCATATACATTCCCCTGTTATTATTCTTGTTACCATCCCAGTCTTAAGATTTGTTTTTGCTTTTTTTTGAGGGCAGTGTCACTGGCCCTCATATGTGGGACGGAACCGGGGCCGCTGGCTTCCCAAGCCAGTGCTTAACCACTCGGCCAGCCCAAAATTTGTATTTTAAAAAACACTGTCACTTTAATTTTTCAGTCAGTTCCACCCTACGTTCCCAGGTCTCCTTTTCATCTTTATCAAATATTTATTAAACACCTTTACACACTAGTTACTGACCACATCATTTTATTGAATATTTTAACATTGTGCAACTTTGGAGGTAATGTTGGAGGAGGTTAGATTCATGGAGTACCTGAAAGCATTGAGGGAGTTTTGTATTATTTGGTTTCAAATACAATATTGAGCAATTTTATGATTAATAATGTCACACATGATACAAATTAATGAATGGTTTGTAGCTATCTTCCTTTTTAGCTAGAACTTTAGGGCTCTGTTGCACAAAACCAGTACACATATGAAGATGGGTCATAGCTTTATAATAATTCCTTTTTCAGATTATGGTTTTATTATGCTGGAATCTTTGTTTTCAGTCTTTAATAGCTACACAAATCAAACTGATATGCCTTCTGGGGCTGTTATTTCTCAACTGAACATAGAATGCTACATTGTATTAAGATTTTTATTTTATTTTATTTTATTTTATTTTTTTTGAGGGCAGTATCACTGGCCCTCATATGTGGGACCTGAACCGGGGCAGCTGGCTTCCCAAGCCAGCACTTAACCAATGCGCCGCTTGGCCGGCCCGCTGTATTAAAATTTTTTTTAAAATTCAGAATGCCCTTGAAATGCTCCATTTGTTATCCTTGCTTATTTACTTTCTGAAGATCACTATGTCTGCTTTCATCCATCTTTCTCATTTACTTTGCCAAGATTCTATCTTGTGATTTAAAGTTAAATGGGACTCATAGAAGACACTAATGAAAAACTCCAAAAGGCTATTAGGCTTTCTGTAGTAGTCTATCATTGATAGTTATGAAAATGATGGGATGTCTAATTCTAATGCTTCTGTTTCATCTGGAACTATACTTAAGTTGTAGAGTTTTGGCAGGGTTACACTTATGTTCTTGCTATCATTGCATTTGGACACATGGCTTAAAAATTAAATACAGAGGGTGCTAAAAATGTATACACATTTTAAGAAAGGAAAAAAGCTGTGTTAAAATTGTAATACTCATTATAAACTGATAACAAAAGATGAACACAAGTCATGTTTGACTTCTGCAATTACAGGAGGTGCTCAAAGTGGTTACCATCAGCATCCAGACACTTCTGATTATGGCGAACTATTGCTTGAGCAATGTTGACCAAAGTGCCCACTTGTAGACATGTTTTTGGCACCCCTGGTGTCTCTCCAAAGCTTGTTATAGAAACAGCAGTCCTATTCACCCATTTTCTCCCCTCCAGAGGCAACCATATTTAACCTTTATATCATTAATTTTGATGCTCATTTCATTATTTCTAAACTAAATATTTATATTGCCACATCTTGATTTTTTTCAGTTTTAGACATCTGTTGATATATCACTATAGCATATGCAGATTTTGTTCTTTTTCAAATACATACTCACACCCACACCATACACACACACTCTTCCCATCCCTTTATTTTCCCATTATAAGTATATTGTGTTTACAATGTTTTGATTATGTAAATGCAATGAATAGGTGAGCCATTTGCTATATTATGAAACTTTCAATCTCCTCTACAGTTTTGCATTTTCCTTGAAATTAGTAATCATTTTGTTGTTGTTGAAGTCTCTTGGTTATTATCACTAATCTACCTATATCTTCTCCACCTATTTTTTAAATATGTTTTCAATTCATGTGGATACAGGAAGCCCTTGCATTTTCTTTGAAGTCCTATTAGCCATATTTTTTATTCTTTGTGCTTAGTGAGTTTTCCATTTCTGATTTCATATATTTTTTCCCAAGAGATCTGTCTTTCATACTCAAAAAAAGGTTCCATTTAGAATAGCATTTTATTATTGCTTCACAGTTGTATTACCTCCTGTAATATCACTGGGATATAATTATAGTTATAATTATTCTCTCTGCATGTGACAAAAAATTCATTGTCTCCTAATATCTTGAAAATGTGGAAATGGGTAGGTAGCAGGTAGCCAGGGAAGGTTTTTCAGACCAGAAAGCTAGTGGACTTTTTGTTAAAGGTAAAATAGTCACATAGGATATCTTGGAAGTCACACTACATGCTGCTGACTGAGCCTGAAGTGTTACAGAAATGGTTTTTTTTTTTTTTTTTCAGGGCAGTGTCACTGGCCCTCATATGTGGGACCTGAACCGGGGCCACTGGCTTCCCAAGCCAGCGCTTAACCACTGCACCACTCGGCCGGCCCCAGAAATGGTTTTTAAAATTCAGAATGTTGGTATGCCTTTGAATTTGTGCTGCTTTTAACTACTGAGTTGTCTTACAAAGGACACAATGCTGTCCAGAGATAGCCAAAGGGAAGCATGCTATGCTTATGGTTTATAATTTAATTTTACCAAAATTCCTATAGTTTGTAAAACTCTGAGTTGAAAAAATAACAACTACTTTTAATATTCCAAAATAGAGAAATGGTAATCAATATTACAGTATTCACAGGAGATAAAATTTTGACTCCAAGTGTTGTTTTAGGAAGCTCCAAGTAAGAGTTTCTTCCTGACAGTGGGATTCAGCAATAATCAAAAAAAGAAAATATCCTTCCCACTTCAAAAACTATTTTTAGATGACATCCAGGTGTCCTTCATTGAGTCGAGATAGAAGGTGTCAGCCAAAACACAGAGGCCAATTTAAAAAAATAGATAAGATTAGAAACTTAGTCAGGAAAATATATTAGTATGTGCTTAATCTCTCATGGGATGGACCAGAAGTCATGAGACCAGAAGCCTGTCATTTTATTGTTGTTGTTGTTTGTTTGCTTATTTTCCAGCTTTATGGAGATATAATTAACTTATATCATATTGTGCAAGGTTTTTTTTTCTTTTAAATAAATTTTATTGGGGAATAGTGTGTTTTTCCAGGACCCACCAGCACCAAGTCAAGTAGTTCTTTCAATCTACTCGTGGGCGCAGCTCAATGGCCCATGCGAGGATCGTACTGGCAACCTTAATGTTATGAGCACTGCGCTCCAACCAACTGAGCTAACCCGATGCCCCACATTGTGTAAGTTTTAAGGTGTTGATTTGATACACTAATATAATATGATTACCACCATAGCATTAGCTAACACCTCCATGATGTCACATAATTCCATTTCATTTTTTATGGTGAGAATAGTTAAAATCTACTGTCAGCAACTTTGAAGTAAGTATGTAATACAATTTTATTCACTATATTCACCATGCTGCACATTAGATCCCCAGAACTTATTAATTTTCTAACTAGAAGTTTGTACCCTTTGACTAGCACCTCCCCAGTTCCCCCACTCACCAGCCCCTGGCCACCACTTTTCTACTCACTGTTTCTATGACTTTGGCTTTTTTAGATTCCACATATAAGTAATATTGAATAACATACAGTATTTGATTTTTTCTGTCTGACTTATTTCAGTTAGTATAATGCTCTCTAGTTCCATCTATGTTGTCACAAATGGCAGAATTTCCTTCTTTCTCATGGGTTAATAATACTCCATTTTTTATATACAGTTGACTCTTGCACCATGTGGGGGTTAGGCACACAGACATTGCTACAGTTGAAAGTCTGCGGGCAACTTTCGACTCCCCAAAACTACAAAATAGCCTACTGTTGACCGGAAGCCTTACCAATTACATAAATAGTTGAATAACATATATTTTGTATGTTATATGTATTATACACTGTATTCTTACAGCAAAGTAAGCTAAAGAAAAGACAGTGTTATTAAGAAAATCATAAGAAAGAAAATAAATTTACAGTATTTATTGAAAAAAAATCCTTTAGAAAATCCTCATATAAGTTGACCTGTGCATATCAATCCTGTGTTGTTCAAGAGTCAACTGTATAGCACATGCTTATCCATTCATCCATTAACGGACACTTAGGTTGTTTCCATATCTTGGCTAATGCTGCAGTGAACACAGGAGTACAGATATGTCTTCAATATCCTGTTTTAATTTCTTTTGGATGAATACCCAGGAAAGGGAGTGCTGGATCCCAAAGTAATTCTATTCTTAATTTTATGTGAAACTCCATACTGTTTTCTATAGTGGCTGCACCAAGTTTCAATTCCACCAACAATGCACAAGGGATACCTTTTCTCCACATCCTCAGCAACACCTGTTATCTCTTGTCTTTTTAATAGCCTGTCCAACAGGTGTGAGGTGATGGCTCATTGTAGATTTGATTTGTGTTTCCCTGGTGATTAGTGATGTTGAGCATTTATTCATGTTCCTGTTGTCCATTTGTATGTCTTCTTTAGAAAAATCTCTATGTTGTAAAAACATCTCTATTCGTTTCTTCTGCCTATTTTAAAAATCAGATTTATTTTTTGTTATTGAGCTGTTTCATTTCCTTATATATTTTGGATATTAACCCCTTATCATATATGTGGTTTGCAAATATTTTCCCCCATTCCATAGGCTGTCTTTTCATTTTGTTGATTGTTTCTTTTGCTGTGCAGAGGCTTTCTATTTTGATGTAGTCCCACTTATTGATTTTTGTTTTTCTTGCTTATGCTTTTGGTGTCATATCCAAAACCAATATCATGGAGCTTTTCTCTATGTTTTCTTCTAGGAGTTATATAATTTCACATCTTATGTTTAATATTTAATCCATTTCTAGTTAATTTTTGTGAGTGGTATAAGATAGGGGTCCAATTTAATTTTTCTGCATGGGATTATCCAGTTTTCCCAATACCATTTATTGAAGAGAATGCCATTTCCCCATTGTGTATTCCTGGGTCTCTTGTCAAGTATAGGTTGACTGTATATGTAGGTGTTTATTTTTGTAGAAGCTTATATGCTTTTGAGGGTTTTGAATTGCCACAGAGACTACAAATAAAGGCTTCAAAGGCATGTGATACAATGGCACACAACACACACACACACACACACACACACACACACACACACCATGAAATACTAATTATAAATCTAATAAAATTCATGCAGGATCTATATGTTAAAAAATACAAAAGACTGGGCCGGCCGAGTGGCGTATTGGTTAAGCGCTGCTTTTGGGATGCCAGCGGCCCCGGTTCGGATCCCACATGAGAGCCAGTGACACTGCCCTCTACAGCTAACAACAGCTCCACCTGGAGCTGGGCTGTGCGAGCCCCGGTGATGGTGTGGGCTGCAGCCCCTGCTGCAGTGGGCTGCCATAGGCTACAGTGAGTGGCCCGCAGCCAGCGTGAGCGGCTGGCAGCCAAGCGTGAGCTGCCAATAGCCGCGGTGAGCGACATCCAGAGGCCAGCGACCGATTTGCCTCATCCGGGAAGAGCGCAATGACGATACCAACAGTGAAGCAACGTCCTCCGCAATTAGACTGAAGAACAAAAAGACAGCAACTTGTCTGTTCCCCTTCCCCGATTCCCCAACGCTGTTCCCCTCTGCCAATTCCCCAATAAAAAATCTAAAAAAAAAAATACAAAAGACTGATGAAATAAAGACCTAAAGAAATGGACAAATGTGCAAATGGACAAATAATTGTCAATTGGAAGACTGATTATTCTCAGTATGCCAGTACTCCCTAAACTGATCCTTAGATTCAATGCAATCCCAATCAAAATCCTCATAAGATCTTTTGTAGATATCAAAAAGCCAATTATAGAATTTATATGTAGAGTAAAGGAATTAGAATAGCTAAAAAATTTTTGAAAAAGTGTAAAGTAGGAGTACTCACACATTGTGAATTCAGAATTACTGTGACCTTATGGAAATCAAAGCAGTGTAATATTTCTGAAAGGACAGACATGTGGATCAATGGAACAACAACAACAACAAATCCAGAAGCAAGTGTAAAGGAGAAAGAGTAATCTTTTCAACAAATGGTGATGGAAAAATTGGGCATCCATGTGCAAAGAAAAAAGAAACTTAACCATTGGCCCACACTTTGCATTTTATACAAAAATTAATTCAAAGTGAACCATAGTTCTAAATGTAAAACCAAAAATTGTAAGATTTCCAGAAGAAAACATAGAAGAAAAATCTCTGTTAACAGTCAGTTAGTCAAAAATGTCTTAAGTATGACACTAAACACATTGATAAGTCTGAATTTATTACAATTTAATCTCAGACAAAAATTGGGAGAAGATATTTGCAAAACTTATACCTGACCAAACACCTGTACCAACACTATGTGAAGAGTTCTCAAAACTCATTAAGCAGGGCCGGCCGAGTGGCACATTGGTTAAGAGCTGGCTTCAGATGCCAGCGGCCCTGGTTCGGATCTCACATGAGGACCAGTGACACTGCCCTCTACAGCTAACAATAGCTCCACCTGGAGCGGGGCTGAGTGAGCCCCGGCGATGGTGTAGGTTGCAGCCCCTGCTGCAGTGGGCTGCCATAGGCTACAGTGAGTGGCTGGCAGCCAGCGTGAGCTGCCAATAGCCGCGGTGAGCGACATCCAGAGGTCGGCGACCAATCTGCCTCATCCTGGAAGAGCGCAATGACGATACCAACATGGGCCAGTAAAGCAACATCTTCCACAACTAGACTGAAGAACAAAAGGACAGCAACTTGTCTGTTCCCCTTGCCCGATTCCCCAACGCTGTTCCCCTCCCCCAATTCCCCAATAAAACCTGAAAAAAAAAAAACCCCAGTAAGCAAACAAACAATTCATATATAAAAGACAAAAAATTTGAACAGACATTTTACCAAAGATACACGGCTTAAAAATAAGCATATGAAAAAATGCTGAGCATTGTAGTTATTAGTGAAATGCAATTTTAAACCACAAAGATATGCCACTAGACACTTATCAGATTGAATTAAAGTAAAAAAAAAATACTGACACACAATGTGCTGGTGAAGTCGAGGAGTAACTGAAACTATCATACATTCATTGCTGGTGAAATGCAAAATGGCAAAAGTCACTTTGGAAACTGCTTGTCAGTTTCTCATAAATTTAAACATACACTCACCATGCAACCAGCAATTCTACTCCTAGGTATTTGGGCACAAGAATGAAAATTTATGTTTCAACAAAAACTTTTATGTGAATGTTCATAGTGGTTTCCTTTTCATGATCTCCCCAAACTGGAAACAACCTAAATGACCTTCATTTGATGAGTAAAGAAACAAAAAAGTTTGTTTCATATACAATGTAATACATCTCAGCAACAAATGAGAATGAACTATCTATACAAGTAACAGCATGGATACATCAAATGAAAGAAGCCAGACTCAAAGTCTTCATATTACATAATTCCACATATATAAGAATCCTGGAAAAGGCAAAACAATAGGGACAAAGAACACATCAATAGTTGACAGGGACTGGAGCTGAGGATAAGAATTGACTGCAAAGGGGCACCATTCAGGTAGATAGAATGTGGTGGTGGTTATATATTACTAGTTATATGTGTTTTAAAAATTATGTATGTGTTCAACTAAAGGAGTGAATTTTACTGAATATAAACTATACCTCAAAGTAAAAGTATGGAAGAAATGGAACTAAAAATAGCCTATGAATATTTACTCTCTAGCTTCACCCACAGGAAGCCCCTAAAGAAGGACATACTATCCACCTAACACCCACTTTCTATATACTCACGGAAGAAAATAAGAAAAAATCGCAAAAGTGTAGACTTGGAGAATATGAAGGAAATAGATAGGAGAATTGTTACTATAGGGCAGAACTTGAGGCTTCCAGAGGAATTTACTTCACTGCTAAGGTAGGGAAGAAATCATAATCATGCTTAGCAGGATTTAATGATTGCTACAGAGCAGTAGCAATCATTCTCACCTTGCTTGAATGGAAGTTTTTACAGCATTTTATCTTGTCTTTATCCCACTATTTTATATTGGCTGTTTTTGAGGGTGGCATATGGAGTGGAAGGTAACATCATTTATATGAAGTTGTATCTATAGCATATCTAATACACTGCATAGTGTTTACTCTAGTTGACCTTTTCTATTTGTTGAGGTTGCAGTCTTTCATAATAGAAAGTTATGGCTTGGTATTGGTTGTCTCCTCATGTTAAAGATTGTGGAATGAAAATGTTGATTAGGGACTTCTATTTCTGGTAATTGCAGATTTGGTAAGGTGGATTAATTCTCCCACTGAGGACACACACACACACACACACACACACACACACACACAAAGACAATATATCTTAAAAGCTTTGGTGGATCAGAGTATAAACAAGGTAGTGAAGAAAAACTTGAATTGGATTAAAGGAGAAGATGGAAATCCAGAAATACGAGCAACCCTTTGAGGCTGCTTTTCCCCTTGTATGTTGCCAATTCTACAAGACATGGATGGTAAAGATACAAATCGTAGAGTTGAAAAAGAGTTCAAGACCTGCTAATAGGCAGGAGGCATGGGCAATCCCATATGTTTTGGATCAGGGCCCTGAAGGCTCCAACATAGAAGGGTAACCTTAAACAAGATTAACCTTTGCAGTGACAGAAGCCCAGCTTCAAATCATATCAGTCCCTTAAATTATAATATAGTCATTCCATTGGTTATTTCCCACAGGTTTTTGGCAAAAGCTAATATAAATTTTCAGTGGAGGAATATAAAATTATCCAAAATTCCAAATTATTTCTATAAATAAATTTTCATTAAAATGTTTAATATACAGTACATTAAACCAGAAGACAGAACAATATGAAGAAGAACCAACAGAAAAAATAGACAATAGCAACATATCCACAGGGGATCAAGAAATATGAAGTATCACACATATTTTAAAATAACTATGTTTACCATGTTCAAGAGACTATAAGATAAGATTGAGAATTTTAGCAGAAAACTAAAAACTATTTTTAAAAAGATGTAAGACATTTGAAAAATAACAAAATGTGTACTTTAGAACTGAAAAACAAACTCATAGACATAGACAATTGTTCATTGGTTACCAGAGGGTAAGGGGGGAGGGGGAGGTAGAAAAAGGGTAAAGGGGATCAAATATATGGTGACGGAAGGAGAACTGACTCTGAGTGATGAACACACAATGATATATAGATGATATATAGATATATACAGAATTGTACACTTGAAACCTATGCAATTTTACTAACCATTGTCACCCCAATACATTTTAATTAAAAAAAATTGAGCTCTACTCGACATATAGCATTGTGTAAGTTTAAGGTGTACAACGTGTTGATTTAATACATTTATATATTGTAATATAATTACCACCATAGTGTTTGCTAACACCTCCATCAGGTCACGTAGTTGTTATTTTTTTTCCCTGTGGTGAGAACATTTAAGATCTAGTCTCGTAGCAACTTTGAAGTATATAATACTGTATTGTTAACTATAGTCACCATGCTGTACATTAGCTCCCCAGAACTTATTCATCTTCTAACTGCATAACTTACACTTCTTGCTTAACAACCTGATGAAGACATCTGAACAAAATCGTTCAGTAGAACTTTTCAGAATGATAGAAATGTTCTGTTACACACTATCTAATACAGTAGTCACTAAACACATGTGGAGCTGGATTTTAAATTTAATTTAAATTTTTTTTTTGAGGGCAGTGTCACTGGCCCTCATATATGGGACCAAACCGGGGTCGCTGGCTTCCCAAGCCAGCGCTTAACCACGGTGCCACTCAGCCAGCCCTTAAATTTTATTTAATTTTAATTAATTTAAATTTAGATAGTCACATATAGCTAGTGACTATAGTATTGGATATTACAGGTATAGAATATCTACATATTCATTTTGCTACTTTGCAGAGCACATCATTGTGTGGATGCACTATAACTAGTTCAGCTAATACCTAACTGGTAGACATAAAGTACTTGCATTTTGCTATTATAAACCACACTTCAATGAATACTACAAAGAAAAAAAATATGTTGAAAGTACACTGGGCTAGTTCACTTTTCTGATGCATTAGCAGTTCATACTCTTTTGCCAGTGCTACGTATAATTTATTTGATTACTCTCATAATTCAATTATGGAAATATTTTGCTGTACCTGGATAAATGTTTTATAATTTTAACATTCTGAGTATTTCCTTTTGGAAAAGATTCTTAGTGTACAGATACATTTTCTGACACTAGTTCCCCTAGCATGACTGAATATAACATTTTTATTCCATAATAGTAATAAAGTACTCTCTCTTTTGATGGTAAGGAATGGATAATTTGAAAATTTTACATTCTTTAGACTATTAGTGAAATTCTCAGAGAACCAACTTTATGTGGTATACTTTATGTATTTATTCCTTTGTAGGGTAATAGTTTTTAAAAATATTTTTCTAAATCTTCACAATATACATGCAAAAGAGTGTTTGTATAGTTGATAAAACAGTCAAAAATCAACATTCATGTATGTACCATTCAGTTTAAGAAATAGAATAGTACTATACCCCAAAAGCCCTATTCTTGACCCTCTGTCATCATATTTCCTTCCCATTTCCCAAGAGATAAACATTTGAATTTTGTGTCATCTTTAAAGTTTTTAATACTTAAATACATATCCTTAAAAAATACATTGTTTAGTTCTGCCTATTTTTGAACATTTTATACATGAAATCATAAGTATTTAATTTTTTATGTCTGGTTTCTTTTGCCTGAATTATGTTTTGTTATTGATGATGTTATTGTTTCATATTAAGGGGTAACATACATACAGTAAAGTGCATATAGTACATTAATCTTTATTATACATATTGCTGTCTTAAAAATTTATGTATATATCGATATAGCCATCACCCTTATAAAAATAAAGAAAATTTTGAGTACCCTGTAAGATTCTTATGTAAGAGTTCCCTGTCTATAACCTCCTTAGAGAAAAATACTGTTCTGATGTCTATCATTCCTGGTTAGTTTTGACTGTTTTTGAAGTTCATTTGAATGCAGTCATATAGTATGTGATCTTTTGGAGTCTGATTTATTTTGCTTAAAGTTATGTGCTTGAAAGTCATTCATGTTGTTGTTATACCATTAGTGTGTATTATCATTATTATTATTATTTGGTAGTATTGCATTGTATGATTATACCACCATTTTTTATTTATTTATTTATTTATTTATTTATTTATTTATTTATTTATTTTTTATTTTAATTAGTTTCAGGTGTACAACACAGTGCAATAGTTATACATTTTACCCCTCAAAGTGACAACCCCCCACCCACAATTCGCCACCCCACTCCCGTCCATATCATATATATCTATTACTCTTCCTCTGACTCTCTTCCACAGTATAATCCACATACCGTGACTGTCTATATATATTCAATTACAGTACGTATACCACCTCCACTTTAGTAATACAGTGCAGTGATCAAACCTCTACTCCATCCATGAAATGGACTCCCTAACAAGACCTATGATCATCTGACATTCCACAGAATATTTACAACATTATTAATTATATTCCCCAAACTGTTTTTCATATCCCAGTGGCAATATTGTAGTTGCCTATTTTTGCTGTCTAATCCCTTCCCCTTCTCCCTCATCCCCATTCCCCTCCCAATTAGCAACTCTGATTTTTCCTCTATATCTATGAGACAGTTTCTGTTTACTTTGCTCATTCATACAGTTTTTCAGATTCCACATATGAGTGAGATCATATGGTATTTGTCTTTCTCTGACTGACTTATTTCACTTAACATAGTAGTCTCTAGGTCCATCCATATCATTGCAAATGGTACGATTTCATTCTTCTTTATAGCAGAGTAATACTC
Organism: Aselliscus stoliczkanus; assembly: GCA_033961575.1. Classification (NCBI taxonomy): domain Eukaryota; kingdom Metazoa; phylum Chordata; class Mammalia; order Chiroptera; family Hipposideridae; genus Aselliscus; species Aselliscus stoliczkanus. The sequence continues at coordinate 51,714,344 of CM066737.1, read as the reverse complement.
CATTGTATAAATATACCACAGTTTCTTGTTTTTTTTTGTTGTTGTTGTTTTTTTGTTTTGTTTCTTTTTTTGTTTTTTTTGAGGGCAGTGTCACTGGCCCTCATATGTGGGACCCAAACCGGGGCTGGGGCCGCTGGCTTCCCAAGCCAGCACTTAACCACCGCGCCACTCGGCCGGCCCAGTTTTTTTGTTTTTTGTTTTTTTGTTGTTGTTTTTTTGAATATACCACAGTTTCTTAATCCAGTCATCGACTGATGGGCATTTTGGTTGTTTCCAAGTCTTAGCTATTGTAAATTGTGCTGCTAGGAACATAGGGGTGCATAACTTTTTTTGCATAAGTGTCTTGGTTTTTTCAGGATAAATACCTAGGAGTGGAATTGCTGGGTCAAACAGTAGCTCTATTTCCAGTTCTTTGAGATACCTCCATACTGACTTCCATAGTGGCTGCACCAATCTGCAATCCCACCAACAGTGCAGCAGGGTCCACTTTTCCCCACAGCCCCACCAGCACTTGTTGTTTGTTGATTTATTGATGATACCCATTCTGACTGGAGTGAGGTGGTATCTCATGGTGGTTTTTATTTGCATTTCCCTAATGACCAGTGAGGTTGAACTTTTTTTCATATGCCTGTTGGCCATCTATATGTCCTCTTTAGAGAAATGTCTCTTCATATCTTCTGCCCATTTTTTAATTGGGTTGTTTGTTTTTTTGATGTTGAGTTTCATGAGTGTTTTATAAATTTTGGATATTAACCCCTTATCAGATATATCGTTGGCAAATATATTCTCCCATTCAGTAGGCTTCCTTTTTGTTTTATTAATGGTTTCCTTTGTTGTGAAAAAACTTTAAAGTCTGATATAATCCCATATGTTCATTTTTTCTTTTACTTCCCTTGCCTGTCGGGATGTATCAGTAAAAATATTGCTCCAGGTAATGTCTGCAAATGTACTCCCTATATTTTCTTTTAGGAATTTTATGGTTTCAGGTCTTACATGTAAGTCTTTAATCCATTTTGAATTTGTTCTTTTATATGGCGTAAGGAGGTGGTCCAGTTTCATTTTTTTGCATGTGTCAGTCCAATTTTCCCAGCACCATTTATTGAATAGACTATCTTTACTCCAGTGTAAATTCTTGCTTCCCTTGTCATAGATTAACTGTCCGTAAATGCCTGGATTTATTTCTGGGCTCTCTGTTCTGATCCACTGATCGATGTGCCTGTTTTTATGCCAATACCAAACTGTCTTGATTACTGTAGCCTTGTAGTAGGTTTTGATGTCTGGTATCGTGATCCCCCCAACTTTGTTTTTATTTCTCAGAATTGCCGAGGCTATTCTGGGTCTTTTATGATTCCATATTAATTTTAGGATTATATTTTCTATTTCTGTGAAAAATGCCCTTGGTAGTTTGATAGGAATTGCATTGAATCTATATATTGCTTTAGGCAGTATGGACATTTTAACTATATTAATTCTTCCTATCCATGAGCATGGTAGGTGTTTCCATTTATTTGTATCTTCTATGATTTCTTTCTTCAGTGTCTTATAATTTTCTGAGTACAGATCTTTCACTTCTTTGGTTAAATTTATTCCTAGGTATTTTATAGTTCTTGACGCAATTGTAAATGGGACAGTTTTCTTAATTTCTCTTTCCATTAGTTTATTATTGGTATATGCAAATGCCACTGATTTCTGAACATTGATTTTATATCCTGCTACTTTACTGAATTCGTCTATCAGTTCCAATAGTTTTTTGATGGAGTCTTTGGGGTTCTCTATATACAGTATCATGTCATCTGCATATAATGACAATTTTACTTCTTCCTTGCCAATTTGGATGCCTTTTATTTCTTTTTGTTGTCTCATTGCTGTGGCTAGAACTTCCAGCACATGTTGAATAAAAGAGGAGAAAGTGGACAGCCTTGTCTTGTTCCTGATCTTAAGGGGAATGGTTGTAGCTTTTCCCCATTGAGTATGATGTTAGCTGTAGGTTTATCATATATGGCTTTTATTATGTTGAGATATGATCCCTGTATTCTCACTTTGCTAAGGGTTTTTAACATAAATGGCTGTTGGATTTTGTCAAATGCTTTTTCTGCATCTATTGAAATGACCATGTGATCTTTATCCTTCAGTTTGTTGATGTGGTGTATCACATTAATTGATTTACGGATGTTGAACCAGCCTTGTGCACTAGGGATGAATCTCACTTGATCATGATGTATGATCTTCTTAATATATTGCTGAATTCTGTTTGCTAATATTTTATTGAGAATTTTTGCATCTATATTCATCAGGGAGATTGGCCTGTAGTTTTCCTTTTTTGTGATGTCTTTATCTGGTTTTGGAATCAGGGTGATAGTGGCTTCATAAAAAGAGGTTGGGAGCCTTCCCTCCTTCTGGATTTTTTGGAATAGTTTGAGAAGAATAGGTGATAGTTCTTTTTTGAATGTTTGATAAAATTCACTTGTGAAGCCGTCTGGTCCAGGGCTTTTGTTTTTTGGGAGCTTGTCAATTACTGATTCAATTTCCTTGGTAGTAATCAGGGTATTTAGATTTTCTGTTTCTTCTTGCGTTAGCTTTGGAAGGTTGTATGCTTCTAGAAAATTATCCATTTCTTCCAGATTGTCAAATTTGTTGGCATATAGTTGCTCATAGTAATTTCTTAGAATTTTTTGTATTTCTGTGATGTCTGTAGTCATTTCCCCTCTTTCATTCCTGATTTTGCTAATTTGCATCCTCTCTTTTTTTTTTTTTTGATGAGCGTGGCTAGAGGTTTGTCAATTTTGTTTATCTTCTCAAGAAACCAGCTCTTGGTTTCATTGATCTTTTGAATTGTTTTTCTGTTCTCTATATTGTTTATTTCTGCTCTGGTCTTTATTATCTCCTTTCTTGTACTCCCCTTGGGCCTCTTTTGCTATTCTTTTTCCAGTTCCCTTAGGTGTAAGGATAACCTGTTGATTTGAGATTTTTCTTCCTTCTTTTGGTAGGCTTGCACTGCTATAAACTTCCCTCTTAGGACTGCTTTCGTAGCATCCCAGAAATTTTGGGTCGTGGTGTTTTCATTTTCGTTTGTCTCGAGGTATCTTTTGATTTCCTCCTTGATCTCATTTGTGACCCACTCACTATTTAATAGCATATTGTTTAGCCTCCATTTATTTGTCAGCTTCCCAGATTTCTTCTTATAATTGATTTCTAGTTTCATAGCATTGTATACCACCATTTTTTGATGACTACTTGGGTTGCTTTCAGGTTTTTTGCTATTATAAAAACAGCTGTTATGAGCCATCTTGTATGTGTCTCTTTGTGGATATATGCATTCATTATGTTGGGATATATGCCCAGGAAGAACATTGCTAGCCCATAGGTCATAGAGGAAGCATGTGATTAGCTTTGGTAAACACTCACAGCAGCTTTCCAAAGTGGCTATACAGTGTAACATTTCCAGGAGAAGTGTATGAGAGTTCCAGTTCTTCCACATATTTTCTCACTGTTAGTATTATGAGTATTTTAATTAGAGTCAATCTGGTGGGTGGTATCTTATTGTGATATTAATTTGTATTTCACTGAGGATGATGATGATGAGCAGTTTTTCATGTGTTAATTGTAATTTATGTATCCTCTTTTGTAAAGTGGCTCTTCAAGTTTGTTGCCATGTTTTTATTTTGTTTCCTTTTTCTTATTAATTTGTAGGCTTTATTGATATATACTGGACATGAGTTATTTGTCCAATATATGCATTGCAAATATCTGTTGCAATTGTCTAGCTTGCTTTTTCATTTTAATAATGATATATATTTAAACATCCTTACATAATTCACAGACCACAAAACTTACTCATTTAAAGTGTAAAATTCAATATCTTTTAGAGTTGTTCAATCATCAACACAACAAATTTTAAAACATCTTATCACCCTGTAAAGAAATCCGTTATTCATTAGTAGTCACTCTCCACTGTCCCATAATACCCCCAATGTCCGGCAAACACTAATCTACTTTCTGTCTCTGTAGATTTGCCTATTCTAGAAATTTCATATAAATGGATTCATACACTATGTGGTCTTTTGTGAGCGGCTTTCATTTAAAATGATGTTTTCAAGGTCTGTCTATGTTGTAGCATGTATCAGTACTTTATTCCTTATTGTGGCTGTATAATATCCCCTTGTGTGGATATATGAGTATTATATTTTGCTATCCATTCATCAGTTGATGGAAATTTCCACTTTTTAACTATTATGAATAATGCTGTTATGAACATTTGTGTACATAATTTTGTGTGCACATACGTTTTACTTTCTCTTGGGAATATACCTAAGAGTGAAAATGCTTCATCAAATTTTAACTCGATCTTTAACTGTTTGGAGAACTGCCAGGCCATTTTCTAAAGTGGCTGCACCATTTTTACTTCCCCACTGACATTATATATATGTGAATTCCAATTTCTCTGTATTCTCACTGACACGTTCTTGTCTGGTATATTTTTTATTATTACTATTATTGTATCCATCCTAGTGAGTATGAAATGCTGTCTCATTGTGGTTTTCTTTGTGTATCTCTGATGGTTAATGATGGTAAGCATCATTCCATGTTCTTATTGGCCAGTTATATGTCTTCTTTAGAGAAATGTGTATTCAAATCCTTTGCCCATATTTAGCTGGCTTTTCTTTTATTACTGAGTTATAAGAATTGTTTACACATTCTGGATATAAGTCCCTTGTTAGATACATGATATGTGACTCTTTTCTCCAATTCTGTGAATTTCCTTTCACTTTTTTCATGGTGTCCTTTATTTTTATTTATTATTATTATTTTTTTGAGAGCAGTGTCACTGGCCCTCATATGTGGGACGGAACCAGGGCCGCTGGCTTCCCAAACCACTCGGCCAGCCCCCATGGTGTCCTTGAATACACAAAGTTATTTATTTATTTATTTATTTATTTATTTATTTTTAAAAGATTTTATTAGGGAATGGGGGGAAGGGAACAGCATTGAGGAATCGGGGAAGGGGAACAGACAAGTTGCTGCCCTTTTGTTCTTCAGACTAGTTGCGGAGGACGTTGCTTCACTGCCCCACGTTGGTATCATCATTGCGCTCTTCCTGGATAAGGCAGATAGGTTGCCTGCCTCTGGACGGCCGCTCACACCGGCTGCTGGCTGCCTCACACTGGCTACCGGCCACTCACTGTTGCCTATGGCAACCCACTGCAGCAGGGGCTGCAGCTATGCTGTCCCTGGGGACTTACAGCAGCCCAGCTCCAGGTGGAGCTGTTGTTCACCATCTTAGCTGAAGGCAGTGTCACTGGCCCTCATATGTGGGTTCTGAACCGGGGCTGCTGGCGTCCCAAGCCAGCTCTTAACCCACGCGCCACTCAGCTGACCCCTAACTGTTCTTCTTTAGGATGTCTTGGTTGTACTAGATCCTTTGCATTTTCCTATGAATATTTAAAACTTGTTTATCAATTTCTACGAAATTTCTTTTTGGAAGCTTTATTTGAATTAAAATGAAAAAGTAGTTCAATTTTAAAAAAATCGATATCTTAACAATGTTGAGAATTCCAGTTCACGAACATACTATAACTCTCAATTCATTTATATCTGTTCTCAGCAATGTTTTGTTGTTTTTATTGTAGAGCTGTTGTACATCTTTTATTAAATTTTCTTCCCAGTTATTTGAAATGTTTGTTGTATGAATTAGAAATAGAATTTTAAAAACATTTTCCAATTGTTTCCATTTTATGGGAATACAATTGATTTTTGCAGATTGATGTGCCCAGCTACCTTGATAAACTACCTTCTTTATTCTAATGATTTATCTATAATTGCTTTTGCATATCCTCAGTGTACTGTATTATCTGTGATTGACAACATTTTCTGTTCTTTTTCATTTCTTACATATTTTATTTTATCCAAAATTTTTGTTTATTTTTGTAGCTGAGTTTTTCAGCACAATAATGGAATGTATTGGTATTAAAGGCCAACTTTTTTTTTTTAAGATTTTATTGGGGAATTGGGGAGGGGAACAGTGTTGGGGAATTGGGGGAGGAGACTAGCCAAGTCGTTGCTCTTCAATCTTTGTTGTGGAGGGTGCCAGTCCCCATCAGACTTCCCGTCGGTAGCTCGTGGCCTCTAAGCTCGAGGTGCTGTATTCAGTCTTATTTGCGGGTGGGCGTAGCCACCAACCCATGCAGGAGTCGAAGGAGCAGCCTTGTTAAGTGCTCAGGCTCCACACTCTGAGCCATCCGGGCGGCAGCTCAGATCAAGGTGCTGAGTTCAGTCTTAGTTGCGGGTGGGCATAACCTACCATTGAACAGGCAATCTTGTTGTTACAGCAGCTGAGACATCCTGCCACCTGTTGGCAACTCAATGACAGCTCAGCTAGGGTGCAATGTTCACTGGCCCATGTGGGAATCAAACCAGCAGCCCCATAGCTCATAGCATGCGCTCTAAGCCAACTGAGCCACTCGGCTGGCCCTGGCCAAATTTTTCTTGTTCATGATCTTAAAGGAAATATCTTAAGTTTTTATGAATTAGTATATTATTTTCTAAAGAATTTTTGCAGATACCGTTTATCAGGTTAAGAAATTTTCTTGTACATTTAGTTTTCTAAGAATTTTTCTTATGAATGGATGTTCAATTTTATCAAGACTTCTATATCTATTAAGATCATCACTTGGCTTTGCTTTTTAAATCTTTAATGTGGTGAATGACATTCTTCAATATTAACATAAACAAATTGTGTATCCCTTGAATAAATACATTTTTGTCATGATATGCCTTTTTTATACATTTCTAGATTTTTGTTTGTTTGTTTGTTTGTTTTTTCTGTTTTGTTTTTTTGAGGGCAGTGTCTCTGGCCCTCATATGTGGGACCGAACTGGAGCCGCTGGCATCCTAAGCCACCTCTTAACCAATGCGCCACTCGGCCGGCCCACATTTCTAGATTTGGTTTACTAAATTTTAAATGATCTTTGTTCCTCAGTTCATGAAAGACATTAGCTTGGGATAGTTTATGTGAGATTGGAGTTCCTTCCTTGTTCTTTGAATGTGAGATATTGCTTAATGGTAAACATTGTGGAAGTGGAATTTTCTTTGCAGACACATTTTAAAAATAATGATTCAGGGCTGGCCAAGTGATGCATTGGTTAAGAGCTGGCATGAGATGCCAGTAGCCCCGGTTCGGATCCCACATATGAGGGCTAGTGACACTGCCCTCTACATCTAAGATGGTAAATAACAGCGGCACCTGGAGCGGGGCTGCTGTGAGTCCCCAGGGATGGCATAGCTGCAGCCCCTGTTGCAGTGGGCTGCCATAGGGTACAGTGAGTGGCCAGCAGCCAGCGTGAGCGCCCAGCAGCTGGTGTGAGCTGCCCAGAGACACTGTGAGTGGCTGTCCAGAGGCTGACGACTGATCTGCCAAACCCAAGAAGAATACAATAATGATACCAACATGGGCCAGTGAAGCGACGTCTTCCACATCTAGACTGAAGAATAAAAAGGACAGCAACTTGTCTGTTCCCCTTCCCCAGTTCCCCAATGCTGTTTCCCTCCCCTGATTCCCCAGTAATATCTTTAAAAAATAATAATAATAATGATTCACTTACCTAAGAGTTATAAACCTATTCAGGTTTTCCATATCTTTCATATCTTTCTAGTTCTCTCTCTCTCTCTCTCTCTCTCTATATATATATATATATATATATATACACATATATATCCAGAAAAATGTATGCACATTTTAAGAAAGGAAAAAACTGTATCAATATATACCAAAAACAAAAAAATAAATAAAATATAAAATACATGTCTCATTTGACTTTTGCAATTACAAGAGGTTACCATCAGCTTCCAGACATTTCTTTTTTTTTTTTTTTTTTAAGCTCAGCCATCCTGTCATTTGTTGGCAGCTCAGCGCCAACTCAGCTCGGGCTGGTCATCGAACTGCTGTTCTTCAGAGCTCAGCTCGCACTCTTGAGCAAGCTCTTAACCAACTGAGCCACCTGGCTGGCCCCAGACATTTCTGATTACAGAGAACGACTGCTTGAGCAACATTGACCAAAGTGTTAACATCTCTTAAAATGTGTATACATTTTTTTGGCACTCCTGGGGGGGGGGGAATACACACACACACACACACACACACACACACACATGGTTTTTATAGGTTGATAAAATTTGTTGGCATAATTTTGTTATATGTTTTATATGTGTTTTGTTGTCTGCAGTATCTATAATTAGTTACCTCATTTAATTTTTAAAAATATTTTTTATTAAAATACAGCTAATATACAGTATTATATTAGTTTCAGATGTGCATACATCATAGTTATTCAACAGTATCTACCTATATCTATACAGTATTATTACCATATTATTGATTTTATTCCCTATGCTAAAGAAGGCATGACCATGATAAGTCCAGCAAACGTCTGATGCTGTACCACACTAGCACAATATTATTATTGATCTTTTTTTTTTTGAAGGCAGTGTCACTGGCCCTCATATGTGGGACAGAACTGGGGCCGCTGGCTTCCCAAGCCAGTGCTTAACCACCACGCCACTTGGCCGGCCCTTATATATATCTTTTTGAATTAGTGATTTGGATTTCTTTGGATAAATATCCAGGAGTGGAATTGCAGGGTAAAAAGGTCATTGTATTTTTAATTTTTTGAGGAACCTTTATAATGTTTTCCATAATGGTTATACCAATTTGCAATCCCACCAACAATTCATGAGGGTCCTCCTTTCCCAACCTCGCCAATACATGTTTGTTGATTTTATTGATGATAGCCATCGTGACAGGTATGAGGTGATATCGCATTTTGGTTTTTATTTGCATTTCTCTGATGATTAGTGACATTAAGCATCTTTTTATGTGTCTATTGACTTTTATATGTCCTCTTTGGAGATATGTGTATTCAGGTCCTCTGCCCATTTTTAAATTGGATTGATTTTTTGTTTTTAAGTTGTATGAATTCTTTAAAAATTTTGGATATTAACCTCTTATCAGATGTATCATTGGAGAATACCTTCTCCCGTTCAGTAGGTTGTATTTTCATTTTATTGATCATTTCCTTTGTTGTGCAAAAACTTTTCAGTTTAATGAAGTTCCATTTGTTTATTTTTTCGTTTCCCTTGCCAAAGGAGATACATCAAAAAAAATATTACTAAGAGCATTCTGAAGAGCTTACTGCCTCTGTTAACAGTTTTATCGTTTTGCATCTTACATTTACATATTGAAATCATTTTCAGCTTATTATGGTTTTGCATCTTACATTTACATATTGAAATCATTTTCAGCTTATTCTTGTATATGGTGTAAGGAGGCCAAGTTTTATTGTTTTGCATGGATCTCTCCAGTTTTACCAACATCATTTGTTGAAGAGACTGTCTTTACCCCATTGTGTATTCTTGCCTCCTTTGTCATAGATTAAGCGACCATATAGACATGGGTTTGTTTTTCTGGGCTCTCTACTATGTTCCACTGATTTATGTGTCTGTTTCTATGCAAGTACCATGTTGTTTTTATTACCATAGACTTATAGTATATTTTGATATCAGGTTGCATGATACTTCCAATTTTGTTCTTCAGATTGCTTTGACTATTTGGGGTCTTAGTGGTTCCATATAAATTTTAGGATTATTTGTTCTAGTGCTGTAGAAAATGGCAATGATATTTTGATAGGAATTGCACTGAATGATAGATTGTGTTGGGTTGTATGGACACTTTAACAACATTAATTCTTCTTATCCACGAGCACAGTGTTTGCTTCTATTTATTTGTATATTTTTCTATTTTTTCTTCAATGTTTTATAATTTTCAAAATACATGTCTTTTGCCTCCTTCATTTAATTTATTCTTAGGTGTTCTTTTCTGGTGTAATTGTAAATGGGATTATTTTATGAATTTTGCTTTCTGAAAGTTCAAACTGAAAGCTTCATCATCTACTTAATTTTCTGGCAGGCCATCTTTTTAATGCCTAGCCAACTGTTTCCCTTTTTTTTGTCAGATGCTAAAAGGCACTAGACTATTTTCCAAAAATATTTGACACATTATTATTATTTTTTTGTAGGATAATTCTGGGTATGGAGTCTGTTCTGTTGCTGAAAATGGAAACTTTTTGAGAGGTTCAGAAAGATAATGGCATTATGTTTTTCTATGTTTTGGTCTGAAGACATTTTTATTTTGGGGTAGTCATTGTTGATAATATAGTTGCTCCAGAAGGACTAGAGATGACATGTCAATTCAAAAAGCAGATAAATCTGATAATAATTATTATCAGCTTTCTTTCCTTTCCTTTTTTTTGAGGGCAGTGTCATTAGCGCTACTATGTGGGACCTAACCGGGGCTGCTGGCTTCCAAGGTCAGCGCTTAACCACCGTGCCACTTGGCCGGTCTGTCCTTTCCTTTCGAAGAACAGATTATGAAAGATAACTACGAAATCTTTTGTCATTATTCATTGCTTTGTTTTTAAGGGAAAACCTTTAAAGTCATCTTCTTTTACCACTGTACTTGAAGGTACATTATGAAAACCTTTATTGTTATTTTTCTTCATTCTTGTGATACATTTGAATGAAAGCCATAGTAAAGAATTTTAAGAATTTCTACAGATTATATGGCTCATACTTTCAAAATGTGAAGGGGCATTGTGATGAGTGAATGATCTCTATCACTTCTTTAGGAATCTCATTGTCTTTGTGATTAGGGGAGAACTGTCTTCTTTTTTTGGGGGGGCAGTGATACTGTGAAAATATGGGATGCCTTGTATTTTGCATACTTATCTTGATAGTATAATATTCTTTCGTGATATAAATTGAAAAGTCCTGAATTTCTGTATCAAAACATTAATTCGTCATAAGCTTGTCAAACAAGGCCATAGTTTGAACTGGAAAAAGTTATCTTCATTAAATCTTCACAATATTTTTTTAAAGATTTTATTGTGGAATTGGGGGAGGGGAACAGCGCTGGGGAATCAGGGAAGGGGAACAGACAAGTTGCTGTCTTTTTGTTCTTCAGTCTAGTTGCGGAGGACATTGTTTCACTGGCTCATGTTGGTATCGTCATTGCGCTCTTCCAGGATGAGGCAGATTGGTCGCCGGCCTCTGGATGTTGCTCACCACAGCTATTGGCAGCTCACACTGGCTGCTAGCTGCTCACGCTGGCTGCTGGCCACTCACTGTAGCCTATGGCAGCCCACTGCAACAGGGGCTGCAGTCTACACCATCGCCGGAGCTTGGACAGCCCAGCTCCAAGTGGAGCTGTTGTTAGCTGTAGAGGGCAGTGTCACTGGCCCTCATATGTGGGATCCGAACAGGGGCTGCTGGCATCCCAAAACCAGCTCTTAACCAATGTGCCACACGGCCGGCCCCACAATTTCTTAATTTATGATATTTTCCTGATTTTGTATTTATGATGAGTTCCCTAAACCTTAAGAAAAGTGTTTATATCCCTACACTACAGAAAAACATTTATGTACTATTGCAATCTAAAATTTCTGCCAATGTATGCCACAAATAATAACTTGTTATCTGTATATCTGTAGAAAGGTGTATATATATATATATATATATATATATATATATATATATACACATTTGTGGCTAGCTATGTACTAAACAGAAATGAAACCAATTACACTCTTTTAAAATGCTATTTTATTGTTATTTTTTTTTAGCTTTTATTTCATAATCATAAACTTAACTCTGTAACCCAGCTAGACTTGGAGCGGGCAAGGAAAATATGGAACCCAATGAACTGCAGCGAGAGCACGAAGATTATGGGGTGTTCCGAGCAAATGGGGCAAGGGTGCTCTCCTGACTACAGAAGGAATGGTCTGGTTAAGATAAAACCAGTCAAACGCATCAGAGTTGTCCACAGTCAGCAATGGTGATCTTCTTGCTTGTCTTGCCATTCCCGGGCCCAAAGTGCTCCGTGGCTTCCACAATGTTCATGCCATCTTTCACCTTGCCGAAGACCACGTGCTTGCCATCCAACCATTCGGTCTTGGCCGTGCAGATGAAAAACTGAGAACGGTTTGTGTTGGGTCCAGCATTTGCCATGGACAGGATGCCAGGACCTGTATGCTTCAGGATGAAATTCTCATCTTCAAACTTCTCCCCATAGATGGACTTGCCACCTGTGCCGTTATGGCGTGTAAAGTCACCACCCTGGCACATAAATCCTGGAATAATTCTGTGAAAGCAGGAACCCTTATAACCAAATCCTTTCTCCCCAGTGCTCAGGGCACGAAAGTTTTCTGCCGTCTTTGGAACTTTGTCTGCAAACAGCTCGAAGGAGACGCGGCCCAAGGGCTCACCGTCGAAGGCGATGTCGAAAAACACGGTGTGGTTGACCATGGCTGAGGTTAAGAAAGTCCGGGCGGCGCGATCTGGAAGACCTTTTAAATGCTATTCTAGACACTAAGAAGTAAATTTCAAACAAAAAAAAATAATGTAGTGAAAGATCCATACACCAATCTTTGTATTTCCAGTTCTTAAACAGACACAATTATTATGTAATATCACAATTTATACAGTGTAAGAGATGAAATAAACTTTATATTCCTCTCTGTAAGCCTCTTTGTACCTATAGTGCTGAAGCTTTTAATACTCCTGAGAGTCAAAAGCACAACAATCAAGAATTATTTAATTTGGAAAATACTAAGAATTTGAAAAAAACGCATATTCAGATTAATATGATGTTCTTGTATGTGTAGACCTTGAACTGGGGTACTAATTCTTCTTACTCTGTGCTAAATATTTTTTTTGAGATCTTTTTGAATTTGCATATGTTTTTTTCAGCAGTGGGTATAATTCTGACAAGTTTCTGATTTCAATTATGACACTGGAACTTGAAGACAGAGTAGTTATAAAGAGTTTTATCGTTGGTGCAACCGAAGTCTAATCTATCACCATTGGTGCCTCCAGTTTCATTTCTCAACTACTCCATTGTTTTACTTCCCAACTTAAAAAACTGTCTCCTCAATACTGAAAGAATAAAACTAAACTCCCTCCATACATAAACTCCCTCCTTCAAAGTTGGTCCTAATCTGCTTTCCGGCCTCCTTTCCTATCACTTTCCCTGTCTCTTTCTCAGTCTCCCATGCATCAGCTAAACACATCTTGCCATTCCCCTATCACTTTTTGCCTATATGAACTTGGACATGTTATTCCTTCTGCTGGGAATGTACATCCCTTCACTAACACAAGGACAACTCATTCATTTTTCACGGTCTGGCTCAAACATTACCTCCTCTCTCAATCCCTGCATTATTTCCCTAGGAAGAGTTATTGCATCTTTATTAGTTATGGTTTACCAGGCTTCAGTAACAAATAGATCCCCAAATTTTATCACGTTAGCTCTATATAAATATTTTTGTTGTTTAACAGTTGTGAGAGGTTTTTCAGGTCTGTGAGAGAACTAACTTCTATGTTGCCTTTCTAAGATCTAAGCAAGAAAGCACTTGAATCCTCAACGCAAGGCTTCCATGTTGCCCTGAATGATGACATCCTAGGCAGCCAGGAGGGAGAAAGAGCATAGAGAAACAAGCATAGGAGGATTTTGTATCTAGATCTGAAAATGGGGTATATTATTTCTGTTCACATTTCACTGGAAATAATTTATTTACTTAGCTACACATAACTACATTAGAGGCTAGATTGTGGTTTAGTTGTGTGCCCAAGAAAGGGAGAAATATTTTCTTAGAGAGCTGTCATTCCTGTCATATTTTCCTAGAGGGTTTTCATAGCACTATTTAGCTCTTTCACTGCGTTCATTAATTTCAAGTTTGTTTGTTTTTCAAAATGTCTCAAAAATCCACAAAAAATAAAACGTTGGTATTTTGACTATTTTGACATTTAATAACATTTTGAGTTACTTTGTACATATATGACATTATTTTTATTTTAAACCTTTGTTATATGGTAATAAATTACGATTATACTGAATCTTAGCAAAAAAGTACTTAAAACATACTAAGTGGCATGAATTAGATTTAAGTATAGATTAATTAGGACCTAATAGCATTGATGACATTAAAAGTTTATTACAAATGTTACACAATATGACATACAAAACATCTTTCTGGTTGATATTGCAAGCCACAGGAAAACATCTGAATGTTGCAGCAGAGTAAAGCACATTTCCATTTGTAATGAAATTATTATTATTATTATTATTATTATTATCATTATTTTAAAGATTTTATTGGGGAATTTGGGGAGGGGAACAGTGCTAGTGAATGGGGGAAGGGGAACAGACAAGTTGCTGTCCTTTTCATTCTTTGGTCTAGTTGTGGAGGACCTGGCCTCACTGGCCCATGTTGGCATTGTGGTCATTGGGCTCTTCCCGGTCAAGGCAGTCAGTCATTGGTCATTGGACTGTCACTCACGATGGCTGCTGGCCACTCACGCTGGTTGCCAGCCACTAAAGGTAGCTCATGGCAGCCCACTGCAGCAGGGGCTGCACCCTACACCAGCACCAGCAACTCACTGGAGCCCATCTCCAGGTCGAGCTGCCATTCACCATCCTAGCTGTAGAGGGCAGATAGTCACTGGCCATCATGTGGGATACGAACCGGGGCCCTGCTGCTCAAAGCTGGTGTCCCAAGCCAAATAATAACCAACATGCCACTCAACCGGCCCTGAAATTATTTTTTATATGATTATCTCCCTCAATGGTCTGGTCCTAAATTGTGCATTTCTTGAGAACTGGGACTTTGACAGTATTCATAATTCATTGCTTCAATAAATGCTTATTAAGTATACTCTGTGTGCCAGTGTCTCCTATTACCTATTGCAGTATTCAATGCTTGCTTATTAAATTAATGTATGTATGAATTAGTGAATGAATATTGACATTACCACAATTGGGTTCTGGTTGTGCAGCATCATCCTTGCTTGCTAAAAATTTCACCCTGTCACCTGAATTGATATCTTCCTTTCCATCTCTAAAAAGTTATTTTTAACATTGTGATAACAATACTATTTTATATGGTGTTATCCATAGTTCCAAATTAAATCGTTAAATGACAGAGCTTAAAATATTATGCGGTAGGGATTGACAAACTTTTTCTGTTAAGGGTGATATAGTAAATATTTTAGGCTTTGTTATACACACACAATCTCTGTCACAACTACTGAATTATGATTTTGTAATATATTGGTTTCCTAGCTAGGCCTATGGCAGGCCATAGTTGACCAGCCTCTGGTATATGGTAATATATGCTAAAATACAAAATCCCTGGCTATTTCTATAGCCAAGAAAAGTGTAAAAGATGTGAAATACTTTTAATGATTACTTTGAAAACCAACATAAAACGATGTTATTGGCTGAGGCAAGATAGCAAAGACTCAATTTTCCCTGCATATGGGCTCTAAATATTAGGTTGTCAGAAAAGTCATGACACATGTTTGCAATAGATGGCACTAGTTCATTTTTGGAAGTACTAGAGTCATTCACATCTATGTTATTGCTATATCATTTGACAGCTGAGAGTTCTAGCTTTGTTCTAAAAAAAATTGAGCAATTTGGTTGAGTTTTGCAGATTTTACAACAAGTTGAAAATGAAAGACCAAACTCTGCATTTTTGCCATATTTTACTGTTTTACGTCCATAAAGGGAAGAATGAGCATGAAGCTTGTGAAAAGTTGCATAAAGTTTACGGTGACAATGCTCTACAAGAACGTCATTGCCAACGATGGCTCACAAAATCCCATGCTGGTAATTTTGGTCTCAACGATGCTCCTGGGTTAGGAGGCCCACCGAGGATGATGACGACAAGATAAAGACATTGATAGAGTCAAACCCATGTTACGTGACTCGAGAGATTGCAGAAACATTGAACATCCATCATTCAAGAGTTAACGACCGGCGTGAGTGGCTGGCAGCCAAGAGTGAGCTGCCAATAGCCGTGGTGAGCGACCATCCAGAGGCCAGCGACCGATCTGCCTCATCTGGGAAGAGCGCAATGACGATACCAACAGTGAAGCAACATCCTCCGCAACTAAACTGAAGAACAAAAAGACAGCAACTTGTCTGTTCCCCTTCCCCGATTCCCCAACGCTGTTCCCCTCCGCCAATTTCCCAATAAAATCTTTGGGAAAAAAAAAAGAGTTATCGACCACCTGAAGAAGCTGGAATACGTAAGCAAGCTCAATATTTGGGTTCTGCATGAACTCAAAGAAGTTCATTTGAGGGCACATATAAACATCTGCAATATGCTTATTAAATGTGAGGAAAAAGATCCTTCTTTGAAGTGACTGATAACTGGTGATGAGAAGTGGATTGTTTACAACAATGTGGTGTGCAAACGGTCTTGGTTCTGATGTGATGATTCACCTCAAATGACATCGAAAGCAGACATTCATTACAGGAAGTTTATGCTCTCAATGTGGTGGGATTTTAAAGGTGTAGTGATTTTCGAGCTCCTACCAAGGAACCAAACAATCAATTTAAATGTGTACTGCCGGCAATTGGACAGTGTGAATGAATCCATCATCCAGAATCGTCCAGAGCTTGTTAATTGTAAAGGAGTTGTGTTCCATTGCGACAACGCGAGACCACACACAAGTTTGATCACCCATCAACAGTTAGTGGAGCTTGGATGGGATGTGTTGCCACACCCACCATACTCGCCTGACCTTGCACTGTCAGACCTCCACTTGTTCGCACTCTTCAAAACTCGGTGCGTGGTATCATGTTCAATTGAGATGAGGCTGCAAATCAGCACCTTGTTCAGTTTTTCACAAATAAAGACACTTTCTTCTATGAACGAGGAATTATGAAGCTCACTGAAAGATGGCAAAAGGTTATCCAACAAAATGGGCAATATATCATTGATTGATCTTTGTTCTTTATATAAATAAATGAACTTTGAGAAACAGACAAAATACACCATGACTTTTTTTTTTTTGGAGGGCAGTGTCACTGGCCCTCATATGTGGGACCTGAACTGGGGCCACTGGCTTTCCAAGCCAGCACTTAACCACTACGCCACTCAGCCGGCCCCACATCATGACTTTTTTGACAACCCAAGGCAACTAAATACTATCAGAGAGGAGCTCCATAGTGTGGAAAGGAAAGGGTGGACTGGCTAGAGAGCTCAGAACTTGGAAAAGGACACTATGGTGAGCTCCATGGTTTTCCTTTTTATCTTCCGTGTGTCTTGGACTGGGTGCTGGAGAGTTCTGCAACCAAGTAACACTAACAGGTATAGCAAAACAACACCCCTCTCCCTCCCCCCACCCCACACACACAAAATGTTTGCTGTTTCGGACCAAAGGACTGGAAAAGAGGATACCCAGCAGGGCCATAGTGGGAAGATGCATACCTACATGCTGGCTGCAGTGGGCCTGACCCACAAATAGTAGTGGCAAATTGGATTGATCTAGGGTCAATAATGACCCACTGCATTCCCCACTCCTACTGGCAGATAAAAACTGAACTAGGAGACAGATAAATAGAATTTACTTAGTCCTAACAATGGAGAGAGAATCGACTGGGAAAAAAAATAAATAAACAGAGCCACAGGGAACTGTGGGACAATAATGAAAAAATTACCATTCAAAGATACCAGAGGATACATGAATCCCAGAAGGAGAAAAGAAAGACTGTGAGGCTGAAAAAGTATTAAAGAAACGATGGCTGAAAACTTCCAAAATTTGGCAAAAGGCATATAACTACAGATTTAAGAGCTGAACAAACCTCAAATAGGATAAACCCAAAGGAATTTATGCTAAGATGCATCATAATTAAACATATGAAAACTAAAGGCAAAACATATTACTATGCATTTAAAGAATTAACAACAATTGTATGCAATAATTTTTAGAAAATACTTTTCAACTTATTTTAAGGCCAGTATTACCTTGATATCAAAATTAGACAAAGAATGTACAGAAAAATATACAGACTAATATCTCTCATGATCGTTGACATAAAGATCTTCAATAAAATATGAGGAAATAGAATCTAACAATTTATAAAATAATTATACATCATGATCATGTGACATTTAGTCCATATGTGCAAGACTGGCCCAACATCCAAAAATCAATAAACATAATTAACAGACTAAAGAAGGAAAAACATATAATGTAATTTGCTGCAGAAAAATAATTTGACAAATTCATCAATTAGTCATGATTTTAAAAATTTCTGCAAGTTAGGAACAGAGAAAAACTTCCTCATCTTGATAAAGTTAATCTGCAAAAACTCTATAGCTGACATCGTTTTATTAGTTTCCTAGGGCTGCCATAAAGTATCACAAACTGGATGGCTTAGAACAATAAAAATTCATTCTCCTTTCACAGTATTGGAGGCTAGATGTCCGAAATCAAACATCAGCATACACAAGTTGATAGCAGCTTTATTCCTAATATCCCCAAATTAGAAACAACTCAGATGTGCTTCAACAGGTGGATGGTTAAATAACCGTCCTGTATCCATACCTTAGAATTGTACTCAGCAATAAAAATATTTATATATACAACAACCTGGATGAATATTCAGGAAATTTTACTGGATGAGAAAGGCCAATTCTCAAAGCCTACATACCATGATTCAATTTATATAATATGCTAAATATGACAAAATTACTAAAATGGAGAAGGGATTAGTGATTGTCAGGGGTAAACGATGCACAAGACAAGTGGGTGTGGTTATAAAAGTACAACATGTGATCTTTATGGGGATGGAAATATACCAGTTAAACTGGTGAAACCTGAACAACACCAGTGGATTATATCTATGTCAATATCCTGGTTATGATATTGTATGTTTTGCATGATGTTACTATTGAGGGAAACTGGGTAAAGTGTACTGGGGACATTTATGTATTATTTCTTACAACTGCATGTGAATATACAGTGATCCCAAAGCTCAATTTAAAAAAAATATGGTGTTGGCACATAAATAATTGTAAATTGGTTAAATCTATTAGAAATGATTTTAAATTTTCATAAGGACGCCATCTACTAATGCTGCATTTTTGGTAGCCAAAAATGGGAATCAGAATTATGAAAAGTATTTTTTTTTAAGAATTTTATTGGGGAATTGGGGGAGGGGAACAGCGTTGGGGACTCTGGGAAGGGGAACAGACAAGCTGCCGACCACTTGTTCTTCAGTCTAGTTGTGGAGGATGTTGCTTCACTGGCCCATGTTGGTATCATCACTGCGCACTTCCCGAATGAGACAGATTGGTCGCCGGCCTCTGGATGTCGCTCACAGCGGCTATTGGCAGCTCGCGCTGGCTGCCAGCTGCTCACGCTGGCTGCCGGCCACTCACTGTAGCCTATGGCAGGCCACTGCAGCAGGGGCTGCAGCCCATACCGTCGCCCGGGCTTGCACAGCCCAGCTCCAGGTGGAGCTGTTGTTAACTGTAGAGGGCAGTCTCACTGGCCCTCATATGTGGGATCCGAACAGGGGCCGCTGGCATCCCAAAACCAGCTCTTAACCAATGTGCCACTCAGGCGGCCCATGAAAAGTATTTTTATGGATAGTACCTATAATGGTCAACTGTGCATTAGAAGGGGAAAAAAGAAATGTGAATTTCAATGGGAACAGCATTTTCTTATCTCCTTTGAACGTAGAATTGAATTTACTTCTTTAAGGTATATAACAAGTAATTTTACTGATATTTTGCTGTTTTATTTATCTGAGGATGTAATACTACCAGATGAATAAACTACCAGAAAGATGTGGATTTCCAAATCTGTGAGGGGTTTCAGAATCTGTGTTGACATTTTTTGTTTTGGAAGATCACTCTTGTTAGGAGGCCATGATTCCTGCCCAATTCAGAACCCTTCTGTATGGGGAGGGAGTCTTCCATTTTTAGGGAAATTTTGCCAGAAAAAAAATTGCAAAGGCCAAAAAGCTGGCAGGGTTTTTCATCTTGATAGAGATTATATTAATTCTTCAGAATAGTTTGTCTTCCAAAGTTTATCAGTGATTGTCAGTTCTATTAGATGAATATATTATGATAGAGGCATCACTGGGATTAGGGCAGGAATAGAACAATCTGGGAAGAGAAAGTAGACATGTTTGACCTCCAAGCATCTGCAACATAGATGCCAGATTTTTTTCTCTCTCCTCAACATGTTATGTTTATTTCAGTAATCTACCTTATGATATTTTTTTCTGTCAGGTGGCTAACTATAGAAGTAAATCCCCCAAAGAAGAATATTTTCCTGTTTTTTGTTTTGTTTTGTTTTGTTCTGTTTTGTGGACGTATGTCATCTTGAAAATCTTCCAGTTGTTTTGGCAAAATATTATGATTTGAAGCTGCTGTTCTACCATTTCACTCTTGAGTTTCTTCAAAAATTTGAGTAAATGGCATCTGCTACATACGAGATCTGACAATTAAATTTACAAACTTGTAGAGGGATTTTGAAATCAGAGGGATTATTCATTATGAACTTGTACGAAATTGACAAACACTTAACCAAGTCTACTATTTGGAAGTGCTGAAAAGGCTGCGTGAAAAAGTTAGATGACCTGAACTTTTCGCCAACAATTCATAGCTCTTGTTTCATGACAATGTACCAGCTCACACAGCACTGTCTGTGAGGGAGATTTTAGCTAGTCAACAAATAACTGTATTGCAACACTCTCCCTACTCACCTGATCTGGTTCCCCAATGACTTCTTTCTTTACCAAAAGATAAAGTAAATATTGAAAGGAAGACATTTTGATGATAATCAGGGCATCAAGGGTAATATGACGACAGCTCTGATGACCATTCCAGTAAGAGTTCCAAAATTGCTTTGAAGGTAGACTAGGCACTGGCATCGGTGCATAGCTTCCCAAGGGGAGTACTTCGAAGGTGACCGTAGTGATACTCAGAAATGAGGTATATAGCACTTTGTCTAGGATGCGTTCATGGACTTAATTGTTAGACCTTGTATATCATTTACCATCATGTCTAGAACTCTGGTTGCCTAACTGTTTATGATCTAATGTCTCTGACTTCAATACTTCAAATTTCATTTAGATTCAGGATTTTCCTTTGTGGCTTTCTCAGCAAAAAAAAACAAAACACCTCACTGTGTGGCAACCATTCTTTCATGCCTGAGTATAACTTTCGCATGATCATGAAGTGGCCCCATTGATTCTCTAGCTCATTTCCTGCTTTTGATGTCTTTTAAAACCTTTTTTAAAAATTATTTTTATTGGGAAACACCCATGGTTATTGGTTACACCCATTGTATTTGTTATACAATGGCATAGTTGACTCTTTTATGGAGGGCACAGCTCATAGTGGCCCATGCGGGGATTGCACTGGCAACCTTGATATTATCAGCAGGATGCTCTATCTAACCAACTGAGCTAACCAGTCACCCCTTTAAAAACCTTTTATATTAATTTAAGAATGTCTTGTAGGATGATCCTTGAAATTATTTATGTTTTTTATTTCACCAGGACCAAATTTAGAGATTTCCTGCTCTTTCATGCAGGCAGTTTTTTATTTTTTTATATTTTCAAAACATACTCTCCCTTACTCCTACCACCTCCCCAAGACTATTTTCCTTGTCTTATAACAATAGAGATCTTAGATTTTTTTGATTGCAAAATTGTTTTTGATCCATTGTGCACTTTTTTGGTCTTTTATTTTATTGAAATATAAGTGACATACAACATTTTGTAAGTTTAAAGTGTACAACGTATTGATTTGATACATTTGTATTGCAATGTGATTGCCATTGTAGCATTAACTAACACCTCTATCATGTCACATAATTATCACTTCATGTCACATAATTATCACTTATTCTAGTGATGGGAACAATTAAGATCTAGTCTCTTAGCAACTTTAATATTTATAATACAGTTTTGTTGTCTATAATCATGGTACTGTGTAGTAGAGATCCAGGAGGTATTTTATCTACTAATTGCAAGTATGTACTCTTTTTTTTTTTTTTTAGCTGAGCCATCCTGTCACCTGTTGGCAGCTCAGCAGCAGCTCAGCTCGGGCTGGGCATCGAACTGCTGTTGCTCAGAGCTCAGCTCGCACTCTTGAGCAAGCTCTTAACCAACTGAGCCACTCTGCCAGCCCTGCAAGTATGTACTCTTAAACATTATATCTTCTGTCTCCCCATTCCAAGCCCCTGGTTACCACCGTTCCATTCTCCATTTGTTTGTTTGTTTTTCTTTTTGAGCTCATGTTTTGTAGAGTCCATATATAAGTGAGACCATAGAGTATTTGTCTTTCTCTGTCTGACTTATCTCACTTAGCAAAATGTACTGAAGCTCCATTCACATTCTTGGAAAAGGCAGGGTTGTTTTTTTTTCTCATGGTTGAACAATATTCCACTGTGTATTTATACACCACATCTTCTTTATCTATTCTTCCGGTGATGCACACTTAGGCTATTCCCATATCTTGGTAATTGTGAATTATGCTGCAATAAATATGAGAGCGCATATATCTCTTCAATAACCTGTTTTCATTTCCTTTAAATATATACCTAGAAGTGGGATTTCTGGGTATGTGAGGTAGTTCCATTTTTAATTCTTTGAGAAACCTCCATACCATTTTGCATAATTGCTCAGCCAGTTTACAATTCTACCAATAATGCACAAGGGTTCCCCTTTTTCTACATCCTTGCCAACACTTATTATCAATTATCTTCTTAATGAAGCAGACATCCTTATAAGGCATAAGGTAATATCTCACTGTGGTTTTGATTTGCATTTCTTTGGTGATTAATGATATTGAACACCTTTTCAGGTAGCTATTAGCCACGTGGATGTCTTCTTTGGAAAAATGTCTATTTAGTTCCTCTGTCCATTTAAAATTCAGATTTTTGTTGTTGTTGTTATTGACTTGTATGAGTTCTTTATAATTTTTTAAAAAGATTTTATTGGGGAATTGGAGAAGAAGAACAGTGTTGGGGACTTGGGGAAGGGGAACAGCCAAGCTGTTGTCCTTCAATCAGAGTTGTGGAGGGCACAGCTAGCTCAGCTCCCAAGTCCAGTCGTCATCTGGCCACCCCATGGGCAGCTCCCGGCAGCTCAGCTCAAGTGCTGTGGTCAATCTTAGTTGCGGGGCAGGGGTGGGAGTGTGGGTGGGTCGGGGTACAGCCCACCATCCATGTGGGAGTCGAACCGGCAACCTTGTTGTTACGAGCACGTGCTCTCACCAGCTGAGCCATCCTGCCACCTGTTGGCAGCTCAGTGGCAGCTCATCTTGGGAGCAGCTCACTGGCCTGTGTGGGAATCGAACTGGCGACCCTGTTGCTCAGAGATCGTGCCCTTAACCAACTGAGACCCTTGGCCGGCCCTCTTTATAAATTTTTGATAACTCTTTATCGGATACATGGTTTGCAAATATTTACTCCATTCTATGGGTTACATTTTCATTTTGTTGTTTCTTTTGATGTGCAGAAGCTTTTAAGTTTGATGTAGCCCTACTTGTTTTTTTTTTCTTTTGATTTTTGTGCTCTTGGTGTCATCCAAAAAAATCATTGCCAAAACAAAGGAGCTTTTCCCTTATAAACATAGAAGTTTTTTGGTATCAGGTCTTATGTTTAAATCTTTGATCAATTTGCAGTTAGTTTTTGAGAATGGTGTAAGATAGAGGGCCAATTCTTTTTTCCTGCATGTGATTATTGTGTTTTCCCAACACCATTTGTTGATGAGACTATCATTTTCCCATTGGCTATTCTTGGCTCCCTTAGCAAATATCAGTGAACTCTGTATGCAGGGGTTTAATTCTGACCTCTCTTTTCTATACCATTGGATTATGTGTCTATTTTTATGCCAGTACCACATTGTTTTAATTACTCTAGCTTTGTAATATAGTTTGAAATCAGGAAGTGTGATGCCTCTGGTTTGTTCTTTCTCATGATGGCTGTGGCTACTCTGGTGCTTTTGTGGGTCCATGCAAATTTTAGGATTTTTTTTTCTATTTCTGTGAAAAATGCCATTGGAATTTTTATAGGGATTGCATTAAATCTATAAATTGCTTTGGGTGGCATGGACATTTTAACAATATTAGCTCTTCGAATCCATGAACATGGGATTTCCTTCCATTCGGTTTTGTCTTCTTTGAATTCTTAAAACAAAGGCTTGTAGTTTTCATTGATGTTTGGTCTTCTGAAGTTAATTTTAAAAGCATTCTGTGGATTTTTAATTTGTAAGGGTGTGTTTTAAAATACAGCAATACTGGGCCGGCCGAGTGGCACATTGGTTAACAGCTTACTTGGGATTCCAGCAGCCCCGATTTGGATCCCACATATGAGGGCCAGTGACACTGCCCTCTACAGCTAACAACAGCTCCACCTGGAGCTGGGCTGCGAGCCCTGGTGACGGTGTAGGCTGCAGCCCCTGCTGCAGTGGTCTGCCATAGGCTACAGTGAGTGGCCGGCAGTCAGCGTGAGCGGCTGGCAGCCAGCATGAGCTGCCAATAGCTGCGGTGAGTGACCGTCCAGAGGCCAGCTACCGATCTGCCTCACCAGGGAAGAGTGCAATGATGATACCAACATGGGCCGGTGAAGCAACGTCCTCCACAACTAGACTAAAGAACAAAAGGACAGCAACTTGTCTGTTCTCCTTTCCCGATTCCCCAACGCTATTGCCCTCCCCCAATTTCCCAATTAAATCTTTAAAAAAAATAGCAATACCTACATTTTATTATCACTCTCTCTTCTAAAATTCAATAACCAAGTGTTTGATAATTCTGGCTTTCTCGCTTAAGCTAGTATGTAAAACTTAATTACTATTATGCAGTAGTTCCTTTGGATATTTCTGTCCTTTCAAAATCATATTCTTTTATTTAGAGTCATGTAAATATCATTATAGGAAGTGTTCACCTATTTTGTGCAACCCTCAATTCTATATTTCATCCAACGAAATGATTGATGAATTTATTTGTGTATAACTAGAAACCTCCAAAATTATCACATTACCTAATTTCTATTTTGGGGGGCAAAATTGTTTTATTTTTGTCAAGTCTTCTATAAAGTAGACATAGGCTATTAAATCTGTTAACACATTATACATTTTAAAAATAATATCATTGTACTCACAAAGTTTGTGTTAACCTTTCCTTCTCCAAATATTCTATGCTTATACTATGTATGTTGGCCCTCATACTTGTCTGTCATCCCAGGAGGTCCTTGCTGTTGTCTGTGTGTAACTTGACATTGTGTACCTCTTTCTACCAAATTGCTGAAAGCCTTGTTATATATCCTTGCATGCTTCCCTAAATTCTAATTCAGCTATTTTCCTTTTAAAATTTCTAGAAAAAGTATAAAACTATATGTATATTGTGTTCTTAATTTTATCAATTTCCTATATATGTCAATTGAACATTCAAGAAGTTGGCAGCCTAGATTGCCCTCAATTTTCTTTATACTATTGTCATAGCCCTGACACATTTTTCATGCCTTTGTTTAGTTTCTTTTACTCTAAAGAGATCTGCATTGGTCTGAATATTATGCTTTTCTTCTAGTTTGCCTCATAGACTTTCCTTTTTAGTACAAGATTCTTGGTAGCATTTTGTTTAAGGAGAACTCAGCCTTCCTGTGTGGCTTACAACAATGAAAAGAGTTCTTCTGGGTTCTGGAGAATTTGGAGTATCCAGTCTTTTTTCTCTCTCTCCATGGAACTGAAGCTTTTTAGAAGGCATCAACATAGAGATTTTGACCTAGAGTTTCTTGTCTAGGGCTCTAATTTGGCCTCCAAGACTGTATTTTCTTTTTTTTTCTTTTTTTTTTTTAAAGATTTTTTATTGGGGAATTGGCGGAGGGGCACAGCGTTGGGGAATCGGGGAAGGGGAACAGACAAGTTGCTGTCTTTTTGTTCTTCAGTTTAGTTGCGGAGGATGTTGCTTCACTGTTGGTATCGTCATTGCGCTCTTCCCAGGTGAGGCAGATCGGTCGCTGGCCTATGGATGTCGCTCACCGCGGCTATTGGCAGCTCACGTTGGCTGCGGGCCACTCACTGTAGCCTATGGCAGCCCACTGCAGCAGGGGCTGCAGCCTACACCATCGCCGGGGCTCGCACAGCCCAGCTCCAGGTGGAGCTGTTGTTAGCTGTAGAGGGCAGTGTCACTGGCCCTCATGTGGGATCCGAACCGGGGCCGCTGGCATCCCAAAACCAGCGCTTAACCAATGCGCCACTCGACCGGCCCCAAGACTGTATTTTCTTAAGTCTTCATATTTACATGTGCAATGACTACTGGCTTTTCCTGCCACCATCACTGGAGTTTGGCTTGGCACATATCACGTGACCTTCATTATCATCATAGGCATGGCTGTCTATGCCCTCTACAATCTAATCTACTAATGGCATATCTTACTAACCTATCCTGGAGACATACTTTCCATAAACAGGACATGGTGACATCATCTAAGGGTCTTTTCTTATTTAAGCTCACCTTCATTAAGGCTCTTCTCCTGAACACCACAATAACTGCACTAATGGAAATGGGAATATTCCACAATAATCTAGAAGCACTTTGATGCTGTTTGTATCTGTTATTCTAATGTATTTACTGAAGAAACAGTGAGCCTGACCAATGAAGGCTAAGAATTCCTTAAACTCAAGTGTTTACCTACCATACTTTTCAGGGGTGCTATAGGTCCTATTCTAATCCTGGAATTTTAAATTGAAGGTAGCAGGCCATACTAAACAGTTCAGAGTTCAAAGCTCTGACTTTGAGTCCTAGCTTCAACTATACATTCTTTAAGAAGTCATTTAAAATCCTCTGAATATCAGTTTCCTTATCTCTAAAATGGTCTACCTCACAGATTTTTTGAAAGGACTAAATTAATTAATGCATTTAATGTGCTATATAGGTTCTTACAAAATAACTATGCATATATATTTATATATATTTAAATATTTTATTGGGGAATTGGGGGAGGGGAACAGCGTTGGGGAATCGGGGAAGGGGAACAGACAAGTTGCTGTCCTTTTGTTCTTTAGTCTAGTTGTGGGATGTCGCTTCACTGGCCCATGTTGATATTGTCATTGCACTCTTCCTGGCTGAGGCAGTCGCTCGCCGGCCATTGGACAGCCGCTCACGGCAGCTCATGGTAGCTCAGGAAAGTGCATGCTAGCTGGGGGCCAGCCCCACTGCAGCGTACACTGTTGCTGGTAACTCACGGCAGCCCAGCTCCAGGTCGAGCTGTTGTTCACCATCTTAGCTGTAGAGGGCAGTGTTACTGGCCCTCATAAACTGTCCTGCTGCTCAGAGCTGGCATCCCAAGCCAACTCCTAACCAAAGCGCCACTTGGCTGGCCCATCAATATATATTTTAATACAATATATTGATACTACATATAATATAAATATATATAATATAATATAATATAATATAATATAATATAATATAATTAATATATAGTTTCATGACTCATTAAATATTGGACCTGGATATAGCTCTAGAGATCATGTAATCTAAATACATATTTTTACAGATGACTAATCAGAATCTAAAAGGTTAAGAAAATTGCTCAAGGGGTCAGCCAAGTGGCTCAGTTGGTTAAGAGCTAGCTCAAGAGCGTGAGCTTTGGGCTGGGCGAGTGGCGTGGTGGTTAATCGCTGGCTTGGGAAGCCAGCGGCCCCTGTTTGGGTCCCACATATGAGGGCCAGTGACACTGCCCTCAAAAAAAAAAAAAAGAGTGTGAGCTCTGAGCAACAGGGTCACTGGTTCGATTCCCGGCCTGAGCTGATTTGCCACTGAGCTGTCATCAACAGTTGGCAGGATGGTTCAGCTGAAGAAAAACAAAGAAAAATACTTAAGTTCAGTACAGCTAGTGTGGCAGAACTGAAGGTAGGACACAAATGTCCTAATCTAGTCCTATTTCCTTTTTGTATTACCTTCAGTCAGTCACCAGGTACTATAGATTCTGCCTTGTAAAAGTGTTGAATAAGAACTATCTTTTATTGAATATTACTATGTGCTGCATACTCTTCTAAGTATTTCATATGTATTTGCACATTTAATCATAATGATAACCTCAAAATGCATGTATTATTTTTATCTCCATTTTGCAGATAAGAAAATTGAAGGTCAGAAAAGACTAAGTAAGGGCCGGCTGAGTGGCTCAGTTCGTTAAGAGCTCGCTCAAGAGTGCGAGCTGAGCTCTGAGCAACAGTGGTTCAATGCCAGCCCGAGCTGAGTTGCCGTTGAGCTGCCAACAAGTGGCAGGATGGCACAGCTAAAAAAATAAAAAAATTAAAAAAAATAAAAGACTAAGTAATTTACCAAAAGATGTGTAATCTTTTTAAGTTTAAAGTTTCAAAAGCTAATGAACATGATGTGACTAGTTGAATAGAAGCAGTCTACCTTCAGAATTCATGTTATAACCCAATATACTTTTTGCCTCTCCTATATCCTTTTCTCTTTATTTCTAGCATCACCACTACAGACCAGGCCTGCAATTCCTCCTAAAGGATTTCCCTGCTTTCTTCTTGTTCATTTTCCTGCAATCCATTCTTTTTACTGTAATCTGATCAATATTCTTAGGCCATTACTTTATTCATGTCATTATCTTTTTTAGGGACAAATTGTAATTACTAACTATCAAATTAACTCCCAAATCCTATCCCTGTTACTGAAGTTTCTCTAGAATATGAGTTCTCTTTATTATCCAGTATGATGTTCCACTATCCACCAACATGAATCCTTTGTTCTAGTCATGGGAATGATTGGACAAAATCTTATCGCATTCAAATGAAAGGACTGTACTAGCTCATATAACTGAAAAAATCCAGAACTAATTCTGGCTTCGGGAAGGAATTGATATAGGGGCTTATTGATGTTATCAAGGATCCAGATTTACTCTAAATTTCTTCCACTCTGCTTTCAATGGTGTCTATACCAACTCTCAAGGTCCACATAGCAAAACTTTGGGAACTCCATGGTCCCCTCACCACACACATATTATTTGGTTTTAAATGGCTAGAAGCTTAGAGTCTTCAAAATGTACTATTCAGGAGAAGAGAAAATCTGTGTCCCAGCATTCCCAGAAAATGCCCAGAAGTTTAATCTGATGGGATCGTTTCAATATCTATTTTAAATTAATTATTGGGCCCAGATGAATAACATTCAGTAATTCATTTAGGCTTGGGTTACATTCCTGTCCCTAAGGCAGTCACTAGTGCCAGGAGAATGGAATATCCTGAATGATTTAAGGCAGTTATGTTGCATACCTGGAGCTAGAGTCCATCCTGCCAAAAGCACTTGACAGAGTTGTGGAGGGAATGGTTTCCTAAGCAAGAATTCAGTGCTATTGCCAGGAGAAGGGAGATACAGACATTTTTGGAGGTACTCATCAAATGTGTGCTACAGTTTTCTTGTCTTCCTTTTCAACAATTCAAATATTTTCTTTGCTGTCCAACTTAACTTTGCTCACTATGGCTCATACCAATCTCTGAAGCCATATAACAAGTCCCATATCATATACTCTATACTTGGTTTTATGCTGTTTTGATAGTTTATATATGTAGAACTTGTGACCCACAACAAAATTACAGGTTCATTTAGGACACAGACTATGTTCTAACTATAGCACCCACAGCATCTAGAACAATTCTGGGCATACAGCCAGTATATACAAGCACTTGTTCACTTGACTTACTGACTTGTTTAGTTAGGTACAGTCACTTTGTTCATTCTGATGCTGATTGCTCTGGTTCACTCAATCCTTTGGTTTTCTACATCAATCATGAAGATAATCAAAGTAAATGGATTGTCTAGGTTTCAGTTCATTCATTGTACACTTATAGATAGATATAGCCTTGCTGATAAGTATTACTTATCTGTATGTACCCAAGCCATGCTCCATGCTCCATAGTTTTGTGTATGTTTTTGAAGATGTATCTTTTTGTTTAGATATAGCTACTATTAAAACCATTTCTATGGAAAACATTCTCTGATTATTAGTTTCATCTGAGCTTACTGGTAAGTGCTTTCCATTTTGCAGTGTTTACTTGCATTAACTATTGTACCCTATTTGGGGTTCATCTACCTTAACCTTTTTCTATTTTGTTTTATTATATTTTTCATGTCCCATAATCAAACTTCTGGAAAACAGCATTAGCCATATTGAGTGCATTTCGTCTTGCACAAATAATCCACTATTAGCCTGACTTCCCCTAAGTAGAACACTCAATTTTTTCTCCAGATCCATGGGACTTTTGTGGAGTCCAAAGAGTTGTCTTGTCCTGCCTTTTTAAAATTAAAGTTTCCACAGCTAATAAAAAGATGAAGTGGATACCTGAATACCAGTGATATGATTGCTATCCAAAGTAGGGTAATAGAGAGTATAAGATTTGGAGTCAGAAGAACTCAACTGGAGTGTTGATTATGTCCCTTAACTACATGATATTAGTGAGTTCACTTATCATTTTGTGAACTTAGGTTTCCTCCTAAGTAAAATTGAAAAAAATGATAACTACCTAACAAGATATGCACAGATAATGTGTGTGGATGGGCCTTAGAAACTTTCAAGTACTCCCACAAAACTTAATGGCCATAATTATAGCAAAAAATTTTTGGAAAAAGACCTTTTTAAAAGGTACAATTGATTATGTCACCCTCTGCAATGTCTTTGTATTGAGCTTAAGAGAGTTATTATGCCTATGAGGCCCCAAATGTTCTGGCTGCAGTCTCTCCATCTCAATTTCCCCCTCATCTCCCTACACTCCTACTATATTCTCCCTAACCCACTGGTAGCTCTTGAAGCATTTTTAGCTTTTTTCTTGCTTCTGGACATTTCCAGAAGCTAGTCACTCTTCCTGGAGTAGGATTTCTTTCTATTCACCTAACTATCATTACTCTTGTACATTTTTTTCCAGTCTCAAATGAAGTTTCACTTTTTCACAAAAGCAAAATTAAATCTGTTTTGTCCACTGCTATATTAGGGTATTCAATAAATATTATTGACTACTTGTTTGAATGAATGAATGATACATTATTTACTTTCATGTCTACTATAATTTGCAGTGAATTGATAGAAATATCATTTTCAAGTCAATGTAACATCTAATTTAGAAACTAAATGTGTCATATATATTTATCTGTTAAATAATTAGAAGATTTTGAAGATATCTATTTTAAAGTAAGACACAGAAATCTTCAACTAAATGGAGGTAAGTTCAAGTAACCATAAAATCTACAGTGAAAACTTCCTGTCCTAAAAATTTGAGAGTAAAAGAAATAAAGCCTTAAGACTTAACTTTGAAAATTTATATAGGTTAATAAAGAACCTGTAAACATAGAGTGGAGAACCTACCTTCTAAAACAAGTACAGAGTAAGGTTTGTTATTTGGAAATGTAAGTAAACTAAGAATTATATTTGTTTATTTCTCCCAAATTTCTAAAGATTTCTGCTTTCTACTTCTGCACTTTCAACAATCAAATATTTCTGATTTTTTATTTTTTTAAATATTTTTGCTGGCTGGCCAAGCAGCCACGGTTCGGGTCCCACATATGAGGGCCAGTGACACTGCCCTAAAAAAAATAAAAAATTTGCATAAGTATTGCACATTCATGAAAGAAAAAAATATAGAGCAAAAAAGTAACCCATAAAACTACCACATGACATAAAGTACTGTTTACATTGTTGTGCTTAAACAACTGGATATTTTTCGGTGAATGTATATGCATATGGTAGGTGCAAAATGGATCATGTTATACAGAGTTTTTGTGATCTGCTTTTTAAAATTGTAGCAAAATATGCATAACATGAAATTTACCATATTAGCCATTTTTAAGTGTATAATTCAGTGGCATTAGGTACATTCACAATGTTGTGCAACCATCACCACTATCCGTTTCTAGTACCTTTTTTCATCCCCAACAGAAACTCTGTATCTATTAAACAATAACTTCCCATTCACTTCTCTCACCAACTCTGGGTAACCTCTATTCTACTTTTGGTCTTTATGAACCTACCTGTTCTAGGTACCTTATATAGTGGAATCATACAATATTTTCCCTTTTTCATCTGGCTTATTTCACTTAACTTAATGTTTTTAAGGTTTATCCATGTTGTAACATATAAGTAATCTACTTTTTTGTTACTTAAAAGTATATTGTGACTCTGTCAGTAACATAAAAAGAAGAATGAATAGCATTTCATTATAATATGGATTCACATAATTTAACCAACTGACATTGAGATTATTTTCAATTTACTATTATAAACTATACTTTCCTAGATATTCCTTTTCTTAAAAAATTTTATTGGGGAATTGGGGGAGGGGAACAGCGTTGGGCAGCCGGAGAAAGGGAACAGACAAGTTGCTGTCCTTTTGTTCTTCAGTCTAGATGTGGAGGACGTTGCTTCACTGGCCCATGTTGGTATCGCCATTGCGCTCTTCCCGGATGAGGCAGATCAGTCGCCGGCCTCTAGATGGTCGCTCACCGTGGCTATTGGCCACTCACGCTGGCTGCAGGCCACTCACTGTAGCCTATGGCAGCCCACGGCAGCAGGGGCTGCAGCCTACACTATTACTGGGGCTCATGCAGCCCAGCTCCAGGTGGAGCTATTGTTAGCTGTAGAGGGCAGTGTCACTGGCCCTCATATATGGGATCCGAACCAGGGCCACTGGCATCCCTAAACCTGCTTTTAACCAATGCGCCACTTGGCTGGCCCCCAAGATATTCTTAAACATACACACTTTCACCCTTGTCTAATTATTTTCCAGAAGTTGAATATTTGGATTAAAGGATATGAACATTTTAAAAGTCTTTGATCCTTACTGGCAAATAGCTGTTCAAAGTGCTTGTATAATCCTACAAACTACCTTTGGTAGAGGAATGCAATTTTATACATGCACTTGATTATTTTTGCTAATCTGATGGATGAAAAAGGTATTTATTGTATACATTAATTTAATTGCTAGGGATGTTTTGTACTTTTTATTGTATTGTTGATTACTGCCCTATTTACTTGATAAATTACCTATTTATGTCTCTTGTCCATTTTCCTCTGGTATTGTTGCCTTTCCATATTGATTTGTAAAATCAGTTTGTATATCAATACAGTATATATTTCATTACACAAGCTATATATTATCACTTTATAAAAATTAAGAAATGAGCAAAAGGCAAAGAAACAGTAAGTAAAATTCCACCATCCAGGGGCCGGCCCAGTGGCGCAGTGGTTAAGCACTGGCTTGCGAAGCCAGTGGTTCAGGTCCTACATATGAAGGCCAGTGACACTGCCCTCAACAAAAAAAAGAATTCCACCATCCAGAGTCAACTGCTCTTGACATTTTGGTATATATCTTCCCAGAATTTTTTCATACAAATATGATTATAATATGCATAACTTTTTTCACTGTAAAACTTTTAAAAATTATTTACTGTAAAACTTTTTATATCAATAAACATGCATATATATAATTGTTTTAATGGCTTGATAATAGTTCACTGAATTACAGTATTTAATCAATTTGTTATCGGTAATTTAATTTTTTTCTAAATTTGAATGAAATAAAATAGCATGTATTACATCTTTATACACAATTCTTTTAACATTAGTCTAATTATGTCTTTAGATAATTTTCTAGAAAAATGATAGCAAAATAAAATAATATGAACTCTTGAGGGCTTTTTATATGTTTTCAAGTTGCCCACCAGAAAAGCTATGATAATTTATCTGTCCACCATCCAGCATTTAAAATAGTGTCCATGGGCCGGCTGAGTGGCACGGTGGTTAAGTGCTGGCTTGGGACGCCAGCGGCCCCGGTTTGGGTCCCACATATGAGGGCCAGTGACACTGCCCACACACACAAAAAAGTAAAATAGTGTCCATGTTTCTCCACCTGCTCAACATTTAGTATTTTCGATTTTTCTAAGCTTTGTCCAAACTGATGGACAGAAAATGGTATGTCATTACTTAATTTGCATTTTATTGATTACCAGAATATTTGAATTTGTTTGAATTTTCTTTTACTGTTAATTAATCATTTGTGTTTCTTATTTTGTAAATTGCCTGGTTTTGTTCTTTGTCTATTATTTTCACCTATTGGTGTATGCATCTTTTCCTCATTAATGTCCTCATTATATTCTATATTAAGAATCTTATTCTGTTGGCTCTCGTATTTATTTCAATTATTGTTTTTTTAAATTTTGTTTTCTGCCATTTTTATTTCATCAAGATTTTCTGGTGTATTGCTTATAACTTTATAATACATATTTTAGAACCTCTTTCCTGTTGTAGGTATTGTTTAATTTTTTAATTCTAACCTCTGGTAATTTGGCTTTCTCTATTATTTATTTTATAATGTTACTTTTCTCAACATTTTACTTAGAAAAATTTTAAGTTTATAGAAAAGTTGCAAGAGTTGTACGAGATCTGATTAAAAAAAAAGTGCAGTGAATGCTGCTGCCGAGTGCCATCCAACAGAAAGGCAGGAATCTTAAGTACAGAAAGTGGCATGTCAAACCTTAGTAACAGTTTGTGACAAGTTTCACCTTTTTTTGTGCAGTCAGTCAAGTGTGGGCTACGGTTGAGAGGAAGTGCATTTTAAAGTGTGCCATCAATCATCCTGCATCAGTACATAATGCTCTGTTAACCGATAACCACATCGCTTCTGGTACGGCAATTTCTATCAAATAAAAACATTATGGTGTGTCCTCATTCACCTTATTTACCAGATCTGGCACCGTGCAACTTCTGGCTCTTCCACAAAGTCAAAATAACCATGAAAGGTAAATGTATTGAGGCAGCCATGACAGAGCAACTAAAAACACTGACAAAAGAGGACTTCCAGAACAACTTCAGAATGTGGCAAAAACAATGGGATAACTGTGTTCAAATGATGGGGAATATATTCTTTTATCTATTTTTTAAAATTAAAGTTTATTGGGGTGACAATTGTTTGCTAAGTTACATAGATTTAAGGTTTATAGTTCTGTAATACATCATCTATATATTATATTATGTGTTCACTCTTCAATTAATGGGGCTGGGAGATTTGGAAAGCCACATGCGAAAGGATGTACCACAAATAATTCAAAATGGATCAAAGGAGTCAACGTAAGACCTGAGAAAAATGAACTGCATGGAAGAAAACATAGGTACTAAACTTACAGACCTTGGGTTCAAAGAGGATTTTATGAATTTGACTTCAAAGGCAAGGGAAGTAAAAGCTAAAATAAATGAATGGGACCATACCAAACTAAACAGCTTCTGCACAGCAAAAGAGGGGGAGTATTTTGAGGGGGATTAATGACAATGTGTCTTTTACTGCAATGTATTTTTTAAATTTAAATATTCACTGTATTTGTTGATCACACCTCATATAATGATCACTTGTCTATATTCTTTACCAGTTTCACTGTGTTTGTTTTTGTTCTCACTCTTTCTAATATATGCACATATATAGCTGTTGTTTGCTGTTTCAGTTTGTTTTTGATAGATTTTTCCTACATAAATTTTGAAATTTTTATACACTTCATGTGTTACTTTTTTCTGTATGAATTCTGCCTTTCAGTTCATATTGGAAAGTCTCTCCTCACCAATTCACCAGTATCCTATTCTTTCTTATATAGTCACAGTTTAAATCCATATAGAATTCATTTTGGCTTATGGCATTGGTAGGAATTTCTTTCCCAAGTGGTGAGCTAACATTTCTTACTATATAGATAATTCCTACAAATCAATAAATGAAAAGACCCGGTTGGCCGAGTAGCTCAGTTGGTTCAGAGTTGGCTTAGAGTGTGTGCTCTGAGCAACAGGGCCACAGGTTCGATTCCCACATGGGCCAGTGAATGCTGCACCCTAGCTGAGCTGTCACTGAGCTGCCAACAGGTAGCAAGATGGCTCAGCTCGTGTACAACAAGACTTCCTGTTCAATGGTAGGCTATGCCCACATGCAACTAAAGATTGAACTCGGCACCTTGAGCTGAACAGCTGCCCCAATGGCTCAGTGGATAGGGCATATGCTCTGAATAACAAGGCTGCCAGGTTCGACGCCTACATGGGATGGTGGCTACGCCCACCCGCAAATAAGATTGAACACGGGACCTTGTGCTTAGAGGCCATGAGCTGTGCATGGGAAGCTAGATGGCAATTGGCACCCTCCACAACAAAAATTGAAAAACAACAACTTGGCTGGTCCCCTTCCCCAAGTTCCTAACACTGTTCCCCTCCCCCAAATCCCCAATAAAATCCTTTAAAAAAAAGGCGAAAAGACCAATAATGTGCTAAGAAAAATATGCAAAAGATATGCCTACACAATTTGCATAAAAGGAAATAAAAATGTCTTGTGAACATATAAAAATATACAAACGCACTTATTATAAAAGAAATACAAATTAAATAACTTTGAGGTAACATTTTTCACCTATCAGATTGGTAAAGATCAGCAAGTTCATGATACTCTGTACTGGGAATCAGGCAGTCTCATGCATTGTTGTTGTAAGTTTAAATTGGTATACCTTCTGTGGACTAAGTCAGGCAGAGAAAGACAAATACTGCATGATCTCCCTTATGTGTGAAATCTAAAGCAAAATGAACTGATTGAAACAGAGAACAGATTAGTGGTTATCAGAGGCGTAGCATGGGGGAAATGGGTGAAGGTTGTCAAAAGGTAGAAACTTCCAGTTATACGTCCTGGAGATGTGATGTACAACAGGGTGACTATATTTAACAACACTGTATTCTGTGTTTGAAAGTTACCAAGAGGGCCGGCCAAGTGGCGTGGTGGTTAAGTGCTGGCTTGGGAAGCCAGCGGCCCCGGTTCGGGTCCCACATATGAGGGCCAGTGAAACTGCCCTCAAAAAAAAAAAAAGAAAGTTACCAAGATAGAAGATCTTAAAAGTTCTCATCACAAGAAAAAAATTGTAATTAGGTGAGATGATGAATGTTAACTAAACTTATTGTGATAACCATTTATATATAAAATCGTGTTGTACACCTTAAACGTATGCAATGTTGTGTGTAAATAATATCTCAGTAAAGCCGGAAAAACAGGTTTGCATACCCTCCATGGAGCACATTTTGTAAATCTATCAAAAATAAGGGAAAAACCATTTGACTTAGAAATTCCACTCAAGTACTTGTCCTACAAATATAGTCACATTTGAGTGAAATAATTATTGCAGCCTTGTTATACTTGCAAAATATTGGAAACAATCACACAGGAAGCTGATTAAATTATGATACATCACTATAATGGAATACTATTCAGTTATTAAAAAGCATGTGGTAGCTCAACATGTAGTTATATGGAAAGATAAGATATTCTTTAAATGAAAAAAGCAAGGTGCAGAACATTGTAGCATGCTACCATTTCTTTGAAGAGAAAGAAATCTGTAAATATAAAATGTTTGAAAGTACAGAGATTGTCTCCGGCAAGATACAAGAGAAACTAGGTAACACTCCAGGGAGGTTGTAGTACACAAGAGAAAGGGAGACTTACCTAGTTATGGCCACATTATTTATTGAAAAATGCCTTTCATTACTGAAAGTGATTTATGCAAGATTCTGCCCTTGTCATATATTAAATGCTTATTTTTTGTAATTATTAAATTTTTATTTTATTTTAAATTAAATTTATTGGGGTACCATTGGTTAATAACATGTAAATTTCAGGTGTACAACTTTATAATACTACATCTGTATACTCCATCTTGTATATATATATATATATATATATATATATATATATATATATATTTAGCTCTGGTCTGAAATTTCTATTCTATTCATTCTATGGATCTCCCACTCCAATTTCTCAGCAGTACTACACTATTTTAATGATTCATTTTAAAAAATTTTTTTAACATTAAAAAATGCCTACATGGCTATTTCCCCTCCTTACTCTTTGTTTTTTCTCAAAAATTTCTCCACTGTTGTACCATGCTTAGTTTTCCAAAATGACTAAATAATATCTGTCAAGGACCACTTTCCCCAAATGTGACTGAGATTTGGTTAAAATGATTTAAAATTTACACATTATTTTCCTGCATTTATTAATTCTGTAAATATTCATTGAGCACCTACTATGTGCCAGGCACTATTATACATGCTTGGAAAAGTGAAAAAGTCAATGAACAAGTCAAACAAGATCACTGCTCTTGAGGAGCTTATGTTTTAGTCAGTGTTGTTGGTGGGAATATATGTAACAAACAAGTAAATTGATACACAGGTATGATAAGTTCAGATAGTAATGAATGCCATGGAGACATTTAAACAAGGTAATATGATGTGAGTACTTGTTTCAACGAATGGAGAGGAGTATTTTAGATCAGATGGCATTGGGAGTTGGCACTCAAACTGAGAACTTAATGACGACAAGAAACCTTGTGAAGATCTGGAGGATACGTGTCCTAAGCTGAAGTTAGAAATCAAGAATTCTATTTTGTACCTTTGAAGTTCCCTATGCCTAAGATAGATCAGTGTGACAATGTCAAGTAGGTAGTTGGATATATGAATCTGGCAGTCAGGAGAGAGAGAAGTCAGGGATGAAGTCACCAACATATAGATAGTATTTGAAAGCACAGGAGAGGGTGAGTTCACTTAGAGTGAATGTAAGTACAGAAGAGATGATAGTTAAGGAATAAATCCTTTAGAGGTTCCTGGGAGAAGAAGAATCCAGAAAAGGAGACTGAAAAAGAGCAGGCAGTAAGCTAAAAACAAAAACAGGGGGAAATTGTAGCATAAAGGCCAAGAGAAGAATATGTTTCAAGAGGGGGAGAATGGTTACATCTTTACACTATTAAATCTTTCCACTGAGAAACATGATAGTCTCTCCATTCATTTAAGTCTTCTTTTATGTCTTTTCTATTTCTCAGTGAAGTTTTTGTGGTTTTCTTCACAGAGGTCCTTAACACAAAAAACAGTTACTTTTGCTCTGAGTAGAAAAATGACTCACTTTAGATTTGGTCTGGATTTATGTTGCTTAAAGATCCAGCTGTAACTTGATATTTACATTTTTATCACTGATTATGCAAATACTTATGTTATATTATTCTATATTGTGTGTGTATTTTTAAACTGATTTTAGTTCCTGATATTTCTAGTCAGACTTCATTGTGAATGATTTGCTCTTTCTCTTGGAATTTAGAAGAGTTCTATCCATGTGAATTCTTTTAAGTGGAAACTATTTTTAATATTCATGAAAATAATTCATTTTTATTGTAAAAATACAAGAAGGGCAGAAATATATTAAGTAAAAAATGTAAGTCCCCACTATGCCCACCTTTCAAAG
Organism: Aselliscus stoliczkanus; assembly: GCA_033961575.1. Classification (NCBI taxonomy): domain Eukaryota; kingdom Metazoa; phylum Chordata; class Mammalia; order Chiroptera; family Hipposideridae; genus Aselliscus; species Aselliscus stoliczkanus. Next base: position 51,675,172 of record CM066737.1, on the reverse strand, counting down.
AGAATCTTTGTTAATTGTTTTGTGTATATACTTCCATATATTTTTATGCATACATGAACTTGCATGTAAATATACTTTTTTCTTACAAAATGGAATACTAGTTATATATTACAATGTGCTTTTCTTCTCTTAAAATAAATGGTGAACGTCTTTCCATGGCAATACATAGTTTTAACTCTTTCTTTAACCAAGCAGAGATTCACTTAATATTAACAATTTATTCTTCCTGTATCATTTGTGCACACCTTATGTTTTTTTCTATTTCTGTTTGTTTTTTTCCTGCACTATTTTAGCATAATTTTCATTATAGCACTTTACTCCTAAAATAATTCATTGTGTGTTTCTTAAGAATAGGTATATACTCTTACATAACTGTACACTTGCCAACTTCAGTAAATATAACATTGAAGCAATATTTTTTCTAATCTCCCATCCATATTACATTTGTGTTTATTGACTCAAAAATACCTTTCATAGCATTTATTTTTCTACCATTAAAGATTCTAGTGTAGGGTCAGGCATTGCAGTTAGCTATTTTTGTCTTTCATGACATTGACAATTTTGAAGAATACAGTCCCATTCTTTCCTTTTTAATAGAATTTCTCTTTTTGTTCTGATGTGTTCTCATAATTACATTCAGCTTATACATTTCTGGCCAGAGTAGTACTTAAGTGATGCTGTGTCCTTCTCAGGGTACCATATGGTATTTGTAGGCACAAAATGCCCATCTGTCCCTCCTTGGTGATGTTACTTGTGATCATCCAGTCCAGGTGTTACTTGACTTATTCACTGTACAATTATCATTTTCCCTTGAAAATAATAAATAATATATAGGGAGATGCTTTCAGAACTTGAAAATATCCTTCTCCTCCTCAAAGATTTTCCCTAAATTTAGCATCTGTTGATGATTTCTACCTGGACCAATCTTTATCATAATGAGTGCAAAAATGATAATTTTCCAATTCTATCACTCCTTTCAGATTGAACTTGGCACTCAGTCTTCTAGGCAAGAAAGAGAACAGCTTCTTCTCCAATTTGCTTATTTGTTTTATTTATCTATTATTTTCAATATGGATTCATTAATTCTTATTTTTCATTGTTTTATAATGAATCATTCTGCTGTTTTACCTCAATCTTCATTTTGTTCCAGATTTGGCCAGTGGTAACTCCTTAGGTTGACTCCTATGTGTTTTTGACATCTCCCTCCCACCTTTTTTTAAAGCACTTCTTTACTTTCTGCATAAGAATATACGCCAGGTACCTATCATGCCTTGTTCTCTGATATTAGTCATTTCACCCTGGTTCCTTTTAGTACCATTTTCTTTTCAAAGGCTGTATATTATTCAACTATATAAATATAGTATAATTTATTTAAATTTCCTGTATGGTTGGGCAGTTTAGGCTAGTTTCAATTTTCTCATCATTGTAAATACAGTTTTCTGCTGTATTTGTACATAAATGGGTTTGCAGTTTGTAGAAACAGTACGTGCTACAAAACCAGTGTTTGTAGAACCAAATAACTTAGATTGGAGTTATTTGTATGAGTTGATATATACACAGGGGTTTACAGAAGTTTTGTTTTGTTGCCTGATGAATGTTTTTGTTGTTGTTAACTAGGGTGGAGAGAGGCAGAAGATAAAGATAATAGGTAGGTGGAGGCATTTGGAAATGCTATATATGTAGTCATTACAGAGCCAAATTTAAATTTTGTGGCCCCACATTTTGTCAACATCAAAGAAGAAAAAGAGAAGAAATTATAAATCAAACATGGATTTTATATTTGTTTAGGGTAGGCCAGTTCATATAGTGGCAGCAGCAAGCTGAAAGGACCATAAGGACACTTATTTTTGTAGTTTCTAATACATAAATATTATCAGGTTTAAATTATGGGATAATGACTCATAATCTGAAAGTCATGGAACCTGTCTATTTTTGAAGTTGTGTGCCTAGTTTTGAAGTCACCTGATCCTTTGAGGTTTGAAACCTGTACTGAACTCAGTGACGTATTTTTCTTCTTCACCCCTTCTCCGTAAATACTAGCATTCTGAGCAGAAGATGGAAGAGCTAATAAACTTAAAACCAGTTAACAGTGGGAAAGTACACCATAAGCTCATGGATAAAAGTCAGTGAATGTGAGCTTGATCATGTAGTTTATAAAGTTGTTCACAATTTATGCTTATACTATAAAGTGAATTGTACTTTTGTGAATAGGGCTGAGATAAAATAACTTACTTTTTTGGTATGTAATTGTGTAAGGAATTGTGAAAGGGCATGGGGATAGATAGCCAGACTGTTTATATAGAGTATCTGATAATCCTTCCTGATGGATTTTAGTGAATACCAACAAATATTCCATGAAATAAGAAGTGGTGTTGGATTATCCAATAGCAGCGGCCAACGAGGAGAGGAGAGCACCGTCTTTGATATACAGAAAAGTCTGGGTGTTGACTTAGACTGTTGGATGACAATCCAGAGTGCTGAGCAGCCTCACAAGCTTTCATCTTGGTGCTATGCTTTTAAAAAGAATGGATAGAATTTTCACATGGAATTGGCATTATCCGCACTGAGAAAGAGTGCAGGACAGAGAATGATGATTTTGTAGAATGTCTGCTTTGGCAGAAAATGATGAAACGTCTTAGTGCCATCCTGAGGCAGCAGGATAAGCTAATAAAGGAGGGGAAGTACACGCCTGCCCCCCACCACGTGGGCAAGGAGGATCCCAGGCCCTGAATAGAGCAGGTGCCGACGGCTGGAGGCTGATTTTCATGTTCATTCTTCTCCACTGGAAAATTAATGTACAGACAACCTCTCTGTGAAAGTGTCTAACAATAAAGGATTACTCTATCCTAAAAAAAAAAAAGTAGTGTTGCCCAACACTCAAAAGCCCCCAAGCAAAATGCCCTCCTGGTTCAGAAGTGATAAAAACTAGTGGAATTTTCTTTTCCCAAATTTTCACGTGGCAAATACAACTCATACTTCTTCATTCAGAATCAATTATTCAACTACTTGGATCTTAGTTATGAAATGGTCCATACTTTACTCTTTTTCAAACAAGGAGCACTTCAGAAGGGAAGAATTGGTTCAATTAAATCAAGGTCACTACTTCTCCACTCCTTGTCTTCAAATTCTTCTCTTCTATGACCATACACTTAGAAGGAACTAAAACCATCCCCTAGATCATGCTGTAGAATAAGCAGTTATATGCAGAGCTCTTTCCTTCCACATACTATACAAAAGATATACTTAGTCTCTATGACTTAGTTATTTGATGAGTTTTCCCAAAGCCGAGAAGTTAAGAACATGGACTTCGGAAAGAATCTGACTGGAACGGAGTCCCCATCTCTGCCATTCACTAGTTGAATGACTTTTGATAAATACCTTAACCTTTCTGTTATACAGACCCGTCTTATATAAAATAGGAATGAGGATTTACAGTATGGACAAGATGGCGTAGTCTTGTCTCTTCCCTGTTCCTCCACACTAAGTACAACTTTATATACAGGAAATAATACAAGAAGATAATTCTAACTTGTGGTAAAAGGAAGATGAACTGTTTTGGGACCTGAGGACTAGAGGAATAACATAGTGGCAGTGCATAAAACTACCTAACATAAGAAGATGATTTCCTGAATCCCACCCTAGCAATAGAAGATAGCCCAGGTAGGTTCATTCTTCCACCCATTAAACAGAAGTCCCAATGACAAGCTCAGGTAAGCCGAGAAACCAATACAATGAGGATTGATCAATTGGCAGCCTTGCTGACAATAAACAGTCACGTGAGGTGCTCTTCTTCCTGAGACTGGACCTGAGATTGTATTTCCCCTATGAGAAATACTGGGATGGCAGACACTGGAAAGAGGGGCCCTAGCACTACAAGTGACCTGACTTGGAAAGCCGTTATTTCCCTGTAGGCTGGAGACTTTCTTCTACTGCCTGGATTGCACCACAAAAAGTGGCTCGGTCTGTACCTCTTTGATCTCCTAAGACTGAGACTATCCTCTACCTCAGGGGAAAAAAATCTCACTGGTTGAACTCATTAGTAGAGTGGCGATGACAGAGAATAGAATCAGTGAACTGGAAGATAGATTTATAGAAATATCCTAATCTGAACAACAGAGAGAAAAATAGGAGAAAAAAGGAACAGAGCCTCAGAGATTGCTGGGTCAATAAGAAAATATCTAACATTGGTATCATTGGAGTCACAAAAAAGAGAGGAGAAAGAGAGTCAGGCTGAAAGAGTTTTTGAAAAAAATAATGGCTAAAAATTTCCCAAAATTGACAAAAGACACAAACCTACAGGTTCAAGAAGCTGAATAAACCAGGATAAACCAATCAGGGTAAACCCAAAGAAACCCTTGCCAGGATACATCATAATTAAACATTTGAAAACTAAAATGGGGATATCATAATAAGTGTTGGGTCATTATGATGATTAATTGGTGTAATTCATGGAAATGGCCTAGGGCATAGCCAGTGCTCAAAATATGTGAACTATCTCATGAGCCTCTTTTTTCATTATTTCTTTAGACATTCAGAGGTAATCCTTGAATCCCTAAGAGTATGCATATCAATATGCCCAGAAGCAGAGGCTTCTTTCCATATTTATAGGTTTTATAACTTTTCAGAATTTGGAATATCTGATTTCTGTTTGTGGGAAGAAGCGCAGGACAGGAAGCAAACAGGGTAAATAACCTGAGTACCCAGTCAGTGCCCTAGTTGGAAAGAGATGGGCATGCTTAAATGGTGTAATTGAATAAAGTTTATTAAATTACTGTTAGCAAACAAGTGGGCAGTGTTAGGGAACTTTAACAAAGGATGGGACACGATCCTAGAGCTAGAAACAGTGGGAAGCCAATAGGCCCAAATGGGCAAGAAGACCGCACAGTTGCTAGAATGCATATAAAGCTGTATGAGAGGACTGCCTGACAGAAGGTATGACCTTTGTTCATCTGACTTAGACAATCCGTGATCATGCATCCGAGAAGGAACTTGGAAAATAAATACGCTAATCTTACCATGTGTATGCTGCTCTTCAATCATCTGCCAGTATCTCCCACTGGCCAAACCTTTTGAGAAGCCAGAGGACAAGATAACCTATTGATGGGGCCCAGGTTCGCAGGCCACAGAGCAGGATGGAAATGGATTTGGGGGGCAATGGAAAATTGCTAGCACAAAAAGTTTGTGTCTATCAATCATTCATAAACTAATTGATATGAATTATTGTATTCAGTGGTCAGAATTATTTCCTTTTGGCTAGTCACATGAGAGATTGAGATTTTGAGGAGCGGGAAGAGTGAGAAGGGAGATTATTTTTATCATAAATTACTTTTCAGGGGGGCATCCTGTGTTACTTTGAACTTAGAGTCCATAGAGTAATACAATGGCCCTGAATAGTCAAGAGAGGCTAACTGGAAGTAAAAGGGGGGGATCAGAAAAGAAAGTGAGAAGGGATAAAACCAACTTGGCATATTCTGCAATTTTGCCTGTAGCCCTAGTGGTCATCAAAGCCTCCCTGCCTCGTTTCCTCTGGCACCTTAACTGATATGCCAGACAGAATGAGTAAGGATACCCATCTGAATGTTGGCTCAAAGCTTTCAAAGCTTAGCAGTACCTTAGGAATGATTAATGCCAGAGCTTTTTTTTTTTAAGATTTTATTGGGGAATTGAGGAAGGGAAACAGACAAGTTGCTGTTTTTTTGTTCTTCAGTCTAGTTGCGGAGGACGTTGCTTCACTGGCCCATGTTGGTATCACCATTGCGTTCTTCCTGGATGATGCAGATCGGTCGCCGGCCTCTGGATGGTCGCTCACCATGGCTACTAGCAGCTCACGCTGGCTGCCGGCCACTCACTGTAGCCTATGGGAGCCCACTGCAGCAGGGGCTGCAGCCTACACTGTTGCCGGGGCTCGCAGCCCAGCTCCAGGTGGAGCTGTTGTTAGCTGTAGAGGGCAGTATCACTGGCCTTCATATGTGGGTTCTGAACCAGGGCCGCTGGCATCCCAAAACCAGCTCTCAACCAATGCGCCACTCGGCTGCCCCAATGCCAGAGCTTTTTGAATTTTGAAAAGATAGTTTTACTTCTGCCAAAGCAACTAAAGAGAATAGATTTACAATCAAATGTTTTAAAGCAGGAATTTCCTCTATATGTATATGACCAGAGCTCAGATTTTATTTAATATACCTAAATGCACTCATTTGAACACCGATAGTTGTCTTAAAATCAAGTGATTAGAATCTTATTATCGCTATTCAAAGTCAATTTCTCTTATGGATACAAATCATCATTATGTGATTCGAAGCCACATTTATAGCCATCATTAACCAAAGACTCACACGATTTACTGCTGTATATCCTATAGTACCTCTAGAAATCTAATATTTTAATATAGAAACTAGAGGTCTAGAAGCGTGTGACAGAGGTACCTGCAATTCAAGGCAGCTTATGGGTTTTTGAGTATCTCTCCTCTAATAGCATATAAGAAGGCACAAGTTATAGCTACTGATGAAAACAAAACAAACAAAACCTGAATCCTAAAAAATTGGCTTTCCTTGGGGCTCAGGTCTCCCATCCTGGGAATAATCTCTTTTGGTTCCGTGTAGTTGTAAGAGCAAAGTAAACTACAGTTCCACTATCTAAACATTGATTCTAACTGGCTCATTAATGTTTTACTGAAAATCATGGATAAGACCACATTGTTAGGTTCATGACTTTAAATAAAAATGATTCTGTGTTAACTCCCCCTTTTGAAGGAGAAAGGGAATGTTTTCCCCAAGATTTTGTTTTATATTTTATGTTGCATGCTAGACAAAAGGAGACATCAAATATTCTATGAATTTTGTTATGACAGCACTACTTAACATGCATAAATGTATAGTTTCTAATGAATACTCAAATGTAAACAACATGTCTATAATGAACAAAAGCTGAAAAGCAGAACAATATATGAGAATTTGAACTCCATTTTTTTTATCTGAGCCATCCTGCCACCTGTTGGCAGCTCAGCAGCAGCTCAGCTCAGGCTGGGCATCGAACTGCTGTTGCTCAGAACTCGCACTCTTGAGCGAGCTCTTAACCAACTGAGCCACTCGGCTGGCCCTGAACTCCATTTTTTAGAATTAATTTTCAGATGAGAAGCAGAATGCATTTATGTTCCTCAAGACTGTCCTTTACTGTTCACAAACATAGCTCTCCAGTAGTTCATAGACTTCCTGATTAGTGAAATCTTAAAATGTTTATCAAGGACATGCTTGATGAAAAAGTCATTGTCACAGACACTTTAGAAAACAATTTAGTTATTTTTTAGTACATATTTACCCAAGGGAATAGCAAATACACCAAAATTTGTATGTGTCTGTTTATAGCAGCTCTATTCTTAATCGCCAAAACTGAAAACAACTCAAATATATATCAACTAGTGAATAGAGAGACACACTTTGATTTATCCATCCATACAGTAGAATACAATTCAACAATAATAGGAACAAACTATTATTGATACATTCAACAGCATGGATACAAGGCTTATAGATAAGTGGAAAAAACCACAGTCAAAGGGCCATATACTGTATGATTCTATTTATATGACATTCTCGAAAAGGTAAAACTATAAGAACATAAATCATACTAGTGATTGCCAGTGGCTGAGGAAGAGGGAAGAGTTGACTACAGAGGGAACTTTTTGATTGTGGTTTTAGTTATTCCAGGTCTTTGAATAAAGTTGTTTTGTTCAATGTCATTTAGTTATAATGTTGATGAGGAAAAAAATCGACTGCTGGCGGGGTCACTATGGAGTTTGCTCGTTCTCCCCATGTCTGTGTGGGTTTCCTCCCACATCCCAAAGGCATGTATACGAGTTGAATTTGTGAGTCTAATTGTCCCAGTCTGAGTGAGTGTGTGGATGTAGGTTGTGAGTACACCCTGCGATGGAAGGGCATCATGTCCAGGGTGGGTTCCCACCTTGCACCCTAAGCTACCAGGATAGGCTTCAGCCACCCGCAGCTCTGAAATAGAACAAGCGGTTTGGAAAATAATTCTCTTATTTGTTTTTATTGATCTTCATTGAATGTATGTATCACTCATGTTTATTTCAATGTTTAATATTGGAAGTGTTTTGGGTCTTTATTTAGAAATTTGGTGATTTATTGTGACCAGAAATATGCTGTGGGAACTCAACTCATATTTATATCAATTAGCCTGTGGTAAAGTTTGTTTACTTATGTATTGTTCTGCTTTAAGTCGTAGTTTCCAAGAACCTGTCAATGATGTCAAGTGAGGACTTACTATATAATTGTTAAAATTCACAGAACAATACACCAAAAGGGTGAATCACATTGCATCTCAATAAATCTCCCTTTAATACACAACACTGTAATATAGTAAATTAACCATTACAGCTAACAAGTATTCAGAGATTATTAACCATTTGGTGAAAATTCCAGGCACGTTGCTTCTCTTCTTGCCCCCATTTTTGTTGGTTCCTGACATGTTCACACTTCTACCAGACTGATGAAGACTAAAATGAGAATGGGGTAAAGTCAGCTGATATATATCAATTATAGAAAGTAAAGAGATAAATAGAGGAAAACCAAGGTCTAAAATTAGAAGTGGGGACATGCTATGGATCTCACTGGTCTGTCCCCAGTTCTGAGACAGAGCCCAAAGAGCTTTTGTTTATGCAAATTATACCCATCAATATTTAGATGTCAGAGTTAGAAATTAAAACTGAGAAAAGTTAAAATAGTTCTTAAGAACTATGTTGACAAAGTAACATACATTTGTAAAAAAAAAGCCCTACATTTTCAAAAGTAAAAAAAGGATGGTTCGGGCCGGCCAAGTGGCGTGGTGGTTAAGCGCTGGCTTGGGACGCCAGCGGCCCCGGTTCGGATCCCACATATGATGGCCAGTGACACTGCCCTTAAAAAAAAATGGTTCAAAGTGAAATGTGATTTTACATTTTTGCCAATCTCTTTACTAAAAGAAAGCTGAACTCTCATATCTGGTTCTCATTCAATCTGTTGTGATACCCTACTTCAATGTAAATTTGTAAGAAGATGAGAGTGAAAAAGGCAGACAACATTTTAGTATTATTATGAAAATAGTTTTGATCTCACTGACCCCTGGAAAAGTTATTGAAGACCCACAAGAGTCCCCAAACCATACTGTGAGAACAACAGTTCTATGCAATTAGTGTAGGGAAAAAGACACAATATTTATGTAATATCTACTATGACCCAGGTATTGTGCTTAATACTTTACATGAATTATTTATTATTATCCCCATTCTATAGATGAGGAAACAGAGTTTCAGGGGCATTAATAAGGTTCAGGTTACATTAGTCATAGTAGGCAGAGTTGGGATTCAAACATAGGCTTTTTGCTTCTAAAGCAGGGGCTTTCTTCACTGTTCCCAACCCCAGTTTTACTGAAAATTGAGGTGTGGACATAGAACCTGCTTCTATCCAGTAGTTTAAAGAAATAGGATCTTATATTATTGGAGGAATTAGAGATTTTACATAATTGCTGTTTTATTTCATATTGCTGTTTTATTTCATATTTTAGAATTTATTCCTGATGGAATGGAAATGGATTAATGATTCTGAGAAAAGTCTTGCATTAATGCTAGTAGAAGTACATGCCAAAGTCTCCTCTGAAAATTCTTTTTTTTCCTGCCTTTACAAATCCAGACCACAAGTACTCTCAAACTACCTTTTTATCCCTCAGTATCTCTTGTAGGAAAGGATCAATAAAACTAATTCTCACTTAGGTGTTAGGGGGTTAATGATACTCCTCTGAGGAATATTTTTAATACCTGAGGGTGGAGAATGGCTCTTATTTATCTTTGTAACCCCAGAAACCTGTACATTGTCTGGAACAGTCAGCGTTCAATAAATATTGGTTGCATTTATAGACTAATAGGAAGTAAGAAGCCAAAGAGGGAGTTCTTTAAACCAAAGAAAGAATGAAATTTCAGTCATCAGTGGAGGAAATACATTTATGGGACCCGACAAATCACAGCACCCAGAAAACTGCATATCTAACTGCATGTAAAGACAACAACATTTGCTTTCATGTAAATGCCCTTTACATTCAGTTTAGATTTGACTATTCTAAAAACTCTACAAGGTAATCAACCTTTTAAAATGTTAAAAACAGCTGCTGATTACCACCATTAAAATGAATATATTTTGAACTATAAAACACCTAGGAATAAATTTAACCAAAGAAGTAAAAGATCTATACTCAGATAATTATAAGACACTGAAAAAAGAAATAAAAGAAGATACAAATAAATGGAAACACCTACCATGCTCATGGATAGGAAGACTTCATATAGTTAAAATGTCCATACTGCCTAAAGCAATACATAGATTCAATGCAATTCCTATCAAACTACCAAGGGCATTTTTCACAAAAATAGAAAATATAATCCTAAAATTTATAAGGAACCATAAAAGACCCCGAATAGCCTTGGCAATCCTGATAAATAAGAACAAAGTCGGGGATATCATGCTACCAGACATCAAAACATACTACAAGGCTACAGTAATCAAAACAGTATGGTATTGGCATAAAAACAGGCACATAGATCAGTGGACCAGAACAGAGAGCCCAGAAATAAATCCAGGCATATAAGGACAGTTAATCTATGACAATGGAAGCAAGAATTTACATTGGAGTAAAGATAGCCTATTTAATAAATGGTGCTGGGAAAACTGGACTGACACATGCAAAAAAATGAAACTGGACCACCTCCTTAGTCCATATACAAGAACAAATTCAAAATGGATAAAAGACTTAAATGTAAGACCTGAAAGCATAAAACTCCTAAAAGAAAATATAGGGAGTAAATTTGCAGACATTACCCTGAGCAATATTTTTACTGAAACATCCCTGCGGGCAAGGGAAGTAAAAGAAAAAATGAACATATGGGATTATATCAAACTTAAAAGTTCTTTCACAACTAAGGAAACCATTAATAAAACAAAAAGGCAGTCTGCTGAATGGGAGAATATATTTGTCAATGATATATCTGATAAGGGGTTAATATCCAAAATTTAGAAAACACTCATGAAACTCAACACCAAAAATACAACCCAATTAAAAAATGGGCAGAGGAAATGAAGAGTCATTTTTCTAAAGAGGACATACAGATGGCCAACAGGCATATGAAAAAATGTTCAACCTCACTGGTCATTATAGAAATGCAAATAAAAACCACCAAGAGATTCCACCTCACTCCAGTCAGAATGGCTATCATCAATAAATCAACAAACAACAAGTGTTGGCGGGGCTGTGGGGAAAAAGGGTACCCTGCTACACTGTTGGTGGGATTGCAGATTGGTGCAGCCACTATGGAAGTCAGTATGGAGGTATCTCAAAAAACTGGAAATGGAACTCCCTTTTGACCCAGCAATTCCACTCCTAAGTATTTATCCTGAAAAACCAAAGACACTAATTCGAAAAAGTACATGCACCCCTATGTTCATTGCAGCACTATTTACAATAGCCAAGACTTGGAAACAATCAAAATGCCCCCTGGTAGATGATTGGATTAAGAAATTTTGGTACATTTACATAATGGAGTATTACGCAGCTATAAAGAAGAAAGAAATCGTACCATTTGCAATGATATGGATAGACCTAGAGAACGTTATCCTAAGTGAAATAAGTGAGTCAGATAAAGATAAATACCATATGATCTCACTTATATGTGGAATCTGAAGAACTGAATAAATGAGCAAAATAAACAGAAATAGTCTTAGAGACACAGAGGAAAAACTGATGAGGGCTAGTTGGGAAAGGGATGGGCATGAGGGAGAAGGGGAAAGGACGAGGCAACATAAACTGGTAATACAATACTACCTCAGGGATAGAAGAGACAGTTTAGGGAATATAATCAATAAGGTTGTAAATATTTTTTAAGGGACCAGATGGACTCATGTCTTGTTAGGAAGACGACTTCAATGATGGTGTAGTGGCCTGACTACTGCACTGTACATCTGAAGCTGCCCCTGATTAATATTAGATGTTGACTATAATTTAACACATATATAGTCATGGGATGTGGAATATAGTGTGGGGATGTAGTCAATGGAATTGTAATAGATATGTATGATATCGGGGGTGAGAGACGGGGGAAGGGGTGGGGTAGTCACTTTGTAAGGGGTGAAAAAGATAACTATTGCATAGTTTTGTACATCTGTATCTATTAATAATAATAATAATAATAAATTTTAAAAAATGAATATATTTTGCTCTATTATTTATTTTTATTCTGTTGGAGGGATGGAGAAAGAGTTTAACTCTTTCAACTAATAGTGATATTGTTAATTACTTCTCTCATCAATGGTTTGTCTTTATTGTAGCTTCTGTAGCAATCAAAAGAAAGCTTCTAGTCAAGCTTTCCATTTGTTCCATTCAGAAGTTTGACTTAATCTAAGAGGGAAGAAGTCTAGTCATTGTGAAGAAGATCAAAATCAGGGCAGGGCATGTAATATGTGTGTTTTGCTATAAACTAGTTTCTGCCTGATATCAATATCAATTTTGTCTCTAGTCAAATTGTTTTTACCTTGCATGAAGCTTCTAAACCTACAGAGGAGTAATACAAATGGTAATGCTGTGTGGTGATTAAGGAAATATGTTTTTCATTTAAAATTTGAAAATAACCATATTAAAAGTAATGGCTTCCAGCCAGAGCTCATCCTAAAAATGCTGATGGAGATTGGCTCATAATTCAGTCAATATTATTAAATCTTTGTGGTGTTGCTTGCAATTCTTTATAACTTCCTTTTCCATAATGCTAAGTCCAACACTGAGTTTGTCCATCCATAAATAATGATTGATAGACAAGGTTATTAAGTTTTATATTTTGGTGTGGTTGCTTTCTATAACAATGAAAAATATTAATTTTCTATCAACCTCTAGGATAGATGACAGTTGTGATAAAAGCCAAGGAACAACTTGCCCTACCCATGTTCTTGTCAGTGAAAGATCAGTTTCAGAGGGATCCAGGTATTAATTATGCAAGTTTCTTAGATATTTGGAATCCATTATCACTGGAAGTCAATTTCTATGCATATTGATGTCTTATTTCCACTCTGAGCCTTGGATCACTTATCAAGATGGGCACAAGGAGTCATCATGGATGTGCTAAAATTACCCTGAGTAAAGTGGTTTCTATATCATAAAGAATATTTAAATGTGAGTAGGACGTTCTTTTCTCATCGCTATAGTATGTGACTCTGAATTACTGAGCTAATTGGATTCAGATAAGTAGTTGTAGGTTACAGTGTTAGCTTTCTGTGGATCTTGTTAAAAGTGTTTCTCACAAGGCAAACAAAAATGTCTAATAGTTTATGGTTACTTTGCTTAACACTTATTTTCTCCCTAAGGGCCCACTTTGAGTGAATTGGGGTGAAATGCTTCTTCTCCACTCCTGATGTTTCCTGTCATTTGGAGGGATGGCCATCACTATAATACATTTAGTATTTCCACCTCTGCATGAGAGAGGGAGTAACATGCTTAAATCAGTTTGGGAGAAAAAAATTGGATTTGAATAGCCTCCCCACTTCTTGGAAATAAGCTATATCTTTTTTGTTGTTTGTATTTTGTTCTTATACAGGAAGGACACTCCAAACACTCCAAGGGGAGAGATGTGAACCCATAACCCACTGCCTGTGTCTGGGTAGCTATCTCTGTTAATTCTGAAAACCCTCTTGGCGAATATTATAAACTGTCCTCCAGCTCATCACTTACCAGTAATAAAGGCTCATTGTGTCTTATTTCACAATAGATTCAGAATTCAGGCTGGGAAATGGTGACCTTGCTAAGATGCCAATACCAGTCTACCTACTGAACCATTCTTCCCAGTGCTTACTATTCCCCCATTTACCTGCCCATTCATCTGTTCCATTCTTTTTCTACCTACTTGCCCACCAAGCCATATACCATCTGATAGAACTGCAGTTAATACTATGTTTACTAGTAAGTGGTATAACTTGAATCTTACCTAGGAAGAACTCAACATCCTAGCAACTCAATAAAGGATCAATAATGAAATTGAGGCAAGGGTTTTCATAGGGCACATTAGCTCAAAACTGTCCAGGTCTCCATGCCCAACGGGATAGGTAGTGAGGAAAAAGAAGTGATTCCCTTTGTGAGCACTAAAATTATTTGAGACTTTTATATAAGCAATCTCAAAAAATCTCCAGCTATCTCCAATGTAAATTAATTGGGCTATTCCTCATCACTTCCAATATATTTCCTTTCAAGTTTATTTTCCTCATTTGAATGTTATCTCCAATGTGCATTGGAATCTTGTTTTACTGCAAGCAGGCTAAGAATATGAAAAGAGGGTGGGCGGGATCACATGGTGTGATTTCTTTCATGACTTCCTCATCTGGATGACTCTGGGTTCATGACACCAAAAAGAATGCCATGATAGTGGGTTACATACATGCAAATTGTCCACACCAGTGGATAAAACCTGGCCAAAGTGTCATCACCATGCTGCCATGAATTTCAGGGTTGGCAGAAAGCAGGTATTCTGTGATAGATTTGGATATGAAAATTCAAATACAGCAAGCAGTAATTCTGTTCCCAGCATGTGCATGATTACACTAAATATAGTGGGAAGTATGAAGATGTTGCCTACTTAGAAACAGTGTATTCAATCACACAGTCATGAAATTATCTTAAAGCTATCCAAGAGTTCAGAGTGTATAACAGGGATGCCACAAATGCCAGAAATTCACAACATATGCAGAGGGCCCATGGGCCTGGGTCTTCAGCTCTGGGTCATGTAGCATGTGTTATACCCTCTGAGGTTTAGTTTTTGAACATAAAACCTTAGATTCAAAAAAACCTTAGTGATTATCTAGAGTCTAGACTAACTTCCAACTCAATGTAGGAATCTCCACTACAATACCCTTTACAGGTAGTCATACAAACTCAACCTCAATATCCCTAGTGATGGTAAGCTAACTACCTCAACAAGGCAGAGCATCATGTGTTGATAAAACTTTTGTGTAAAATTGCATGTTGCATGTGTATTTAGACATGTAATTTATACGTTTATTTCAAAAAACATTTTTTTTCTATGAAATACTGAACAGAAAGCTCATATTATTAGGGTAATAGACAATATGGCATATTATGGTTTTTGAACCAATTGAGCTTGGGGGCTTCTCTAATTAACGTTCAGCAAGTGTACTTCATGTTAGAATAAAACACTGACTGTGTGGCTACCAAGAGCTATCTAGCTGCCATCCTTGCAAAGAGTAGGTCAAAGTTATGCAAAACATCTCTCTGGACGCCATATTATCAAGGAATATGAAAAGCATTCACAACAACTGAGGTAGTATTATTAAAAGAAAACAAAGAAGTTTTAGGTTTAATAACATAGAAAGAACTCAAAGCTAAGGCAAAACTGCCAGCTTTCCTGTTTTATCAACTATGGATTTGTATCTATTGCACCTAAAACAGCACCCTGCTCATAGCTGAATTTGAGTTGAGTGTGTCACAGGCGAGGAAAAGAAGGAGAAATTAAAAACCCTGATCAGTGAGGTATATAACATGTCAAACAGATGTAAGATATTTTGCCTAGAGGATAAGGCTTGATTTTTTTAAAAGATTTTATTGGGGATTTGGGGGAGGAGAACAGTGTTGGGGAATTGGGGAAGGGGACCAGCCAAGTTGTTGTTGTTCAGTCTTCATTGTGGAGGGCGCCAGTCGCCATTTGGCTTCCCGTTGGCAGCTCATGGCCTCCTAAGCTCAAGGTGCTGTGTTCAATCTTAGCTGTGGGTGAGCATAGCCACCATCCCATGAGGGAGTTGAACCAGCAGCCTTGTTGTTAAGAGCACACACCCTATCCACTGAGCCATCCAGGTGGCAGCTCAGCTGAAGGTGCCGAGTTCAGTCTTAGTTGTGGGTGGACATAGCCCACCATTGAACAGGCAATCTTGTTGTTACACCAGCTGAGCCATCCTGCCACCTGTTGGCAATTCAGCGACAGCTCAGCTTGGGCACAGCATTCACTGACCTATGTGGGAATCGAACCGGCGGCCCTGTTGCTCAGAGCTTGCGCTCTAAGCCAACTCTTAACCAACTGAGCCACTCAGCCAGCCCCAGAAGCTTGATTTTTTTAAAGCAACAGCAGCATCCCAAGATCCATGGGACAAAGATGTTATGGCTAAAGTTATCAAAGACAGAGTCATGAGGACAATAGGAGAAATGTTCACAGAAAAGGAAGAGAAGAAGTAGAATTAGTATACCACTGTAAATAAATAGATATAGATATAAATGTAAAAACAGATAATAATAGATATGTAACTCTTATCACAGTGGAGTGAACAAGACCATCTTGAAAAGCATAAATTATATGAAGGATCCCTGAGCACTATGAGAAGAAGGGAAATGTGCTACAGACTTAAGGAGAACCAAGTTTTGGTCACTAGGATTCCCTGTTGAAGGTATTGAGAAAATAATTCAAATATGGCTAAGCTGAAAGTGTGCCATCTTCCAGGAGCACTTATCCAGGGTGTGCCATAGAGCCTGTGAAGACTTACCAAAGCTATAAGTTACTACCCATTCCTGCTGTTTCTTATGATACCATCAGGAAATCAAGAAGATATCTTTAAAGACTGTGAAATTTGGGGCAGTAAATGAAAGGACCTGGGAACGTGGGAGTGCAGGGTGTTTTGTTGTTGTTATTGTTGTTTAGGTTTATCTATAATTTTTCCTTTGAAAGGTTGAGCCGTTGGACAAAGAGTAAATACGATCTGGAAGGGCACTGCCTGATTATGCAGCTTCATATAACAGAGAAAAATACCCAGATAAACTTCTAAGTCAGTTACAGTGGAGAATAGTAAGTATGGCAGAAAGGGGGGAAAAAGTCAAAGCTTAGGAGTTTCCTGGTGATTAATATGAGAAAGCAGTTGGAGAGAGGGATGCTCACAATACCTGTGTCTACAAATGTTTGTATGGTAATACCCAGAGACAGTATGTATAAGAACATGAAATTTGTATTAAAACTCAGGACATTAAAAGTGAATTCTTCAGAATCACTGAGACTTGATGCAATAGAAGCTCTGGCTGGAAATTGGAACGGATGGGTGACAGGCAGACTTACTATGAAAGGATTTAGAGCACATTTATGCAAATACTATATACATCTGTTTGAAAATTCATTAATTGTGGTGTTATAAGGGGGAGCATTCTGGAATTCTCTGGTCCACCAGTCATTCTTAAAATAGATATAGACCTGTGTTTGAGAAGGTTCACAGAATGAAGGGACTCAAATTAATGCCTTGTGAAGGTCAGATGAGGGAACTAGGAATGTGGGAATAAAAAAAGGACAACAGGCTTTGGGCTTGGAAGTTGAATCCCAGCTCTTCCTGGTTGTGTGACTTAGGCATTGGGCCTCACTCAAATCAATGAATTTTTAACTTAACTCCAGCCATGTGTGAAGTACTGTGCTAAGCGTTGGATCTATAATGGTGACATAAATAAGCACGGTCCTTACCCTTACAGAGTTTTCATATCTTCACCAGTAAAATGGTGTTAATAACATTGTAGCACCTACTTTATAAGATCATTGTGAGAATTAAGTGAGATGATCTGCTAAGGAGTAGATTTTTTGTTTTTTTAAAGATTTTATTGGGGAATTGGGGGAAGGGAACACTGTTGGGGAATCGGGGAAGGGGAACAGACAAGTTGCTGTCTTTTTGTTCTTCAGTCTAGTTGCAGAGGACGTTGCTTCACTGGCTCATGTTGGTATCATCATTGCGTTCTTCCTGGATGACGCAGATCAGTCGCCGGCCTCTGGATGGTCGCTCACCGCGGCTATTGGCAGCTCACGCTGGCTGCCAGCCGCTCACGCTGGCTGCCGGCCACTCACTGTAGCCTATGGCAGCCCACTGCAGCAGGGGCTGCAGCCTATACCATCGCCGAGGCTCGCACAGCCCAGCTCCAGGTGGAGCTGTTGTTAGCTGTAGAGGGCAGTGTCACTGGCCCTCATGTGGGATCCGAACCAGGGCCGCTGACATCCCAAAACCAGCACTTAACCAATGCGCCACTTGGCCGGCCCAGGAGTAGATTTTGTTGTGAGTTTTTTCAAACAAGAGTGACTTCAACTTTCTCAGGTTCAGGTATCTTGCTTGCCAGTAATGGCACTCTCAAAACCTGTTTTTTCCCAGGGGAATTGATGACCCAGAGGCATCTCTTATTTCTAGGTGACTCCACCTTGTTCATCTGCTGCTCATGTGCCAGTGCTGACAGGACATGGAGTGCACAGCATTCTGCACCTGGTGAAAACTCTCAGCACTGAGGAAGTCTCCAGGGGAACACTCCCTGAAATAAATAACCTTTAAAAAAGACACGTTTATGGCTTTTCTCTCACCCTATAGGTATGTGCACATTTGTCTCTGTCACGAGAGAGGCTTCAAATCTAGGGTTTCGCAGTTTTCATCTCCTCATCAATCTCTAAGAATCCTTTTTTCCCCATCCCTTTTGCTTAACCTGCAGCTAAAGATGCTGCACTGAATTCTTTGGCTCCCTTGTCTATCTGCCCAGCAATTGGCATAGGGACACCCAGGCTCTGAAAGAACCCTTCTCAGAACAGCATTACCTGGACTCAAAAAAACTAGATAGCTAGGTGAGGCATCTCTCTGAGAAGTGTCCAGAGAGTAAATTTATAGGGGTGAGGCAGTTGGAAACCTCCATTGCATGTACTTGGCTTATCTCTATATCTTTTGTGTGCCATCCATGGAAGGCTTCCACCTGAAGTGCTTAGCAGGTGGAAGCCTTCTCCATCCTGGGAACCAAGTCTTGGAGTTAGCGTGTTGCCTTACTTAGAATACTATTCATTTCCTTATTTTCCCCTATGTCTGTCTGGAGGATTTCAGGAATACTGAAGAGGAATATAGTAAGAGTCTGGGTTGGCATCTAGAGAGGGAAGTACTTATCTTATACTCTCATCCCTACTTCCTTCATGACCAACTGTTGTTAGTAGGCTGTCATATGAGGACTACCAGACCTTTTGGGGATAAATGGTGAAGAGGATCCCTACATGGTTAGAGGACAATAATACTGCTGATCAAAGAGAGGACAAAAAGGTGTCTCCTACTCCCCACCTTCTGGGGAAGAGGGTCATGGTGTCAAGAGTGAGAAAGAATTTTACCCAGAGGTGGATGAGTATTGACAGCTCTGGATTATATCCTGGCTCACTGTTTCATATTCAGGAAAAGCACTTTTGAGTAATATATAGAGTAGGTAAGTAGATAAAATGTTGTCCACCCCAGCTCCTGATAGCTTGTCCCAAAGTCTTCAGCAAAGGGCACTGTGTTTCTGACGAGACAGCCCTTTGGCAGCCCAGGAAACACTGAAAATATTAGTGAGGTGAGTAGCTGCCCCACCTCAGCCCAGGAGCAGAGAGTGCTTCCAGTCCACTGCCTTGCTTGGCTACCTCTACAGTGACCCCCAAGGATATGCCACTTTTGAGAGCAGCTTCACAGCTGAGCCCTGACACATCCACAAGCTGCCTATACAGCAGCCACTTCTGCTGTGAGGCAAGGGTGGGGATGGAGTGTCATCTGGCTTCTTCAGAGGACTGAGTGGTTGGAAAGATTTTGGAGAGGAAGTTGCAAGTGTGTGTTGTGGGAGAGAAATAGAGGGGAAAAAAATCAATCACTGAGGTGGTACCCAAATAATCACAGTAATGCTGGGAAAAGAAAGTGAAATTTATATGTCTTAAGCAACTATGCTGGGACCGTTTTAAGTCTGTTCAAAGTAGCAGTGATTGCAGACCCTCTCAAGATGAGGTGGGACAGTGTTTGTGTGCTGTATTTATGTGCACAGTTGATCTTAGACAAAATCGTGTGGGAGGCACAATCTATCTTTGGTCTAACCACATTTTAACTGAACCGAATAAATCTGAGTAAAGTGTGGTGTGTGTGTGTGTGTGTGTGTGTGTGTGTGTGTGTGTGTAAAACTAGAGGCATATAATATTAAGTACATAGACTGACTTTGAATGACGTTCACTGCTTCCTCCCCCTGACCTCCCCTCCTGCAGCCCCTGCTCATTACCTCTCATATTGGGTTTCTTGTCCCCACCCACACCTACCTCCCTTTTGGTGCTTCCCTCCATTTCAGATCCCTAGCCCTTTTCCTTCTCAGCTTCTTTCTCACTGCTGCTCTTCCTTCTTGTGTTGTGTTTCCTGCACTCCACTTCTTTGTACTCCTCTCTCCCACTCTTCTCCCTTTCCTTATAATCCCCCTCCTGTTTTTCTTCCTTCTGATCTATCTGCGCAGACCTCCCAGATTTCTCCCCTCTGGGGCCTCACTGTTGACATTCTGCTCTTTCCCTTACTTCTTTTGAGTACAAGGCAGAAAAAGGACAAAAACCTTAAGTTTTTACATACACTGACACTGCCCTAATTCATCCTAATTATGGAGTGGAGTATGTGGATGGGAGAAAAGGAAGAGTTAAGGTCACTATGAATTAATGAAAAATCTAATAGAACATTTTGAAAGAAATGTAATTGTATTACTTTCAAGGACATCCAGTAATACTGTTAACTGGAACAGAATCTAAGATACTCATATAAGTGTTTCAACAAAGAGATAAAAATCATGAATAATTAACATTACCATGCAGCTGTTAAGGCTCTCACTCTTAAATAAGCTGGTAGCTCCCTTATTTATATACTAAATTTGCTAGTAGACCTTTTTTCATAGATATAGGTAAAATCCTATTGTATAGATTCTTTTTATCTTATATTCTGTTTTTTTTTCCTATTTTTTTTTTTTAGCTGATCCATCCTGCCACTTGTTGGCAGCTCAATGGCAACTCAGCTCGGGCTGGCATCGAACAGCTGTTGCTCAGAGCTCAGCTCACACTCTTGAGCGAACCAACTGAGCTACTCGGCCTTCCTATTCTGTTTTGTTTTTTTTAATTGGGGAATTGGGGAGGGGGACCAGCCAAGTTGTTCTTCAATCTTAGTTGTGGAGGGCAGCAGTCGCCATCTGGCTGCCAGCTAGTGGTTGACAGCTAGTAACCCCTAAGCTCAAGGTGCTGTGTTCAATATTAGTTGCGGGTTGGCATAGCCACCACCCCATGTGGAAGTCGAACTGGCAGCCTTGTTGTTAAGAGCGCATGCTGTATCCACTGAGCTATCTGGGTGGCAGCTCAGTTCAAGGTGCCGAGTTCAATCTTAGTTGTGGGCAAGTGTAGCCCACCATCGACAGGCAGTCTTGTTGTTAGGAGCACATGCTCTCACCAGCTGAGCCATCCTGCCACCGGTTGGCAACTCAGTGGCAGCTCAGCTCGGGCACAGCGTCATTGGCCCATGTGGGAATTGAACTGATGGCCCTGTTGCTCAAAGGTCATGATCTTAAGCTAACTCTTAACCAACTGAGCCACTCGGCCGTCCCTCTATAACGATTCTTTATAATCCTGATTTCCATCTCACTGTGGCTCTTCCATTATAACAGTGCTTTGTTGATCTGGTTACCAAAATTACTGACAACAATAATGTACAACAAATGCATTTTTCTGGTCCCTTTCTATTTAATAGTTATTCTCTATAAAGATTGTGAGCTCATTTCCATTGCAGATGGTAGACAGAACAGGGGAGTGTAGATGAGTTATTTTGGGCTGAGACATGTAGATGTGTGCATTTGTATATCTGTACGTAGATCCATGGCTGTCTATAAGCACTTAGCAGGGGAGGAGAGAGATTTAAGGGGATTGTGTGTACAATAGAATATATAAGGGAGTCTGGTTGTGTGTCTGTGTGTATAAAGGCATGGTGGGTACCTGGATGTATGTTTAGGTCAACAGTGTGTAGGTATCATGGTGTGTGTGTGTGTGTGTGTGTGTGTGTGTGTGTGTGTCTGAGATCTGAGTCTTTTTATGGATATGAATATATGTGAGATAATTTGTATAAACAATTGTGTGAAGGGCAAAGAGTTTGTGAAAATTGTAGTTTAACTCTATGAATGTATAGTTGTGTGTAACTTGTATGTGTGTGAGAAAAAGAAATAATATATGCTTGGTACATTAGTTATTTTCCAAACAAGATTGTGAGAGCCTTCTTATGCTCTACCCCTCTGCAAATACAGATCCTTTTAGTTCTCTCTCACCAATTTTTCCTTTAAGTTTCTTCTCCCTTCCCTTCACTCTCCTCCTCCTCCTCTTTCTTTCCTTCTCTGATCTCAAAGCAAAATCTCCTCATGCCTCAGGAAGTTATTCTTATCTTAATCTGTCTTTTCTCCTCCATCCATAGCATTGGCAGTTTTTCTTTCCAGGGACATTCACCTACGATTAATTCAAAGTAACATTTGAAAATGTGCCCAGCACCCTGCTAAGTGCGGGAATGAGCGAATAGGGAAAGCCTGAAGAAAAAGTCTTATAAGGGTGACAGTAAGGAAAAAAGTATTCTCCTTGATGAATCCAGCAATTTTAGGGTACAAGATTGCTCAAATAATACTCACACTGTCTCCCTGGTGCCTCTGGAAACACCCTGGCAACACAGTGACCTTGGCTTCCTTAGTCCCAATGAACAAGTATTCATTGATGGATAATCATGTGTTAGACACCGCTTGTTTCAGGCATGTGGAAAATATCAGTGAACAAAACTCCCTTCCCAATGAGCTCATATTCTAATGTGGGGAGACAGAAAAATAGCAATGAATATAAAAAGCAAGTAACCGATATACTATGTTAGAAGGTGATAAAGTAGAACGAAATAATAGAGATGGGGAGTGTATGTGTTCCAGTGTGGATGGGTATCACAAATTACAATTTTAAGCAGGGTAGTCTGAATTGCCGTCACAAAGAAAATGACATTTGAGCCAAAACAAGAAGGAACTGAGAGAGTGAATAATGCTGATTTCTGGGGGATAAACTTTGCAACACAGGGAACAGCTACTGCAAAGACTATGTGGTGGGCGCATGCCTGATATATTTTAAGGCACAGGGAAGATGCACAGTGGCTAGAACAGAGTGAGCTGTTAGCAGGAAATGTGATCAAAAAAGAAATGGTGAAGGGTAGGGGGAAGAGCCATCCATACAGTTCTTGTCCTATACTCCCTATTCTTTACCCCCATAATGACTACCTCCTATATGAAATACTTAATAAATAGGGCTGTGAGAATTTAAAGAGAAAATATGTGCACAGAGCTTGGAACATTATAGGTCCTTATGGAATGTTTTTGTTTTTCAGCTCCTTCCCAAATCTCTTAAGTACCCCATGATAAGCCCTCTGACCAAGAGTGTAGGGAGATTCAGCGCAAACTCCCATAATTTCTATCAAACTCTTTAACTTCTTCCTCTCTCTTACTATATTCTGTCTTTAAGAAAAATTGTTCCTCTCTTCTTGCCAAAGCTAACTTCTCTCTACATGTGCTTTGTATTCCCATCTTTTCCCCCCTTTTTATCCCCTTTCTTGCATGCATTTTCAAACCCTCCCTTTCAGCTGGCTCCACCTATGGCAACAAGTATGCACAGGCCTCTCTTACTATATCCTACAACATACTCAACAATAGCTTTGTATCTCTTCCCTATCAAATTTCTTGAGTTGTGTTGTATTTTCTGTCTGAATCCATGGGCAATTTGACTTCTATTTTCATTTCTATATAGGAACTGAACTCAAGATGGTTATTAATATCCTCTTTCTCATTAAATCCAAAAGCATATTTTAGTCCTCCTCATTCTTGATTCCTTTGCAGTAGGTTTGATGAAAAGAGTACAGACATTAGATCAAAGTAAATGTGGACTTGGGTTAAAACCATGGCCCTGATGCTACAGAATAGTTTGGAACCACAGGTTTTTCATCTTTAAGAAGGGTTTGATAATACGTACCTTGACAGGAGTTGGCGAGGATTAGAGACAGTGGATATAAAGTACTAAGTATACAGTAGGCACTAATTAAGTGATTTCTCTAAACCTCCTCTGATTGATTCTCAAAATCACTTTTGCTGGGTCTTCTTATTCCTGCCTCCTTAAAAAGATTTGCATGCCCCTAGATTTTGCCCTTGGGTCTCTTCTTTCATCATATGAAATTCCCCAGTGTATTATCTATTGCCAAGTCTTTAACTAATATGAATATTTAGATGACTTTGACATCTAGGTCTAGGTCTATAGAAGCCTCTCCTAAATGTCTCACTTGCACTTCCAACTTAAAGATACCTTCCAGTATGTACTTTCTTTGATTCTTCTTTGGGGATAAATGAGAGCTGAGTTTGGGAGAGTCATAGACAGAGAGACAGCTGAGGTAAGGAACTGAATTCTAAACTAAAGAGTTTAACTTGATAAAGTCAGCAGACTAAAGGGGCTCTGAGAAGTTGAGCAATGAGATTGAACTTAGCATCTATGAGGGATGTACTAGAGCAAAGAGAAACTGGAGCAAGGAAGCCATTTAAGAAGATCTAACAAGAAGTTAGACTAGATATTATTTGATCTAATTGAAGAAAGAAAAATCAAGATAAAACCCAAAGAATTTTGGAGAGAAAATATTGGCAAGACTTGTCAACATACTGGATGTAGTATAATGATTTTAGGGAAATCAAAAATATTCCATAGTTTCAAGGATGAGACACTGGAAAACTAGTGGTGCAATTGGTGGTAATGGTGAGGTGAGAAGGAATTCTTGTTTTGAAAAGGGTCAAGAGAGTGAGAAGGGAGAATAATTAAAATTTTGTAATATTAACTGTCATGGGACAGTAGGAAACCCAAGGGAAATTTATCTTGTGGACAGCTGGGAGCAGAGTACAGAAAAGAAAATAAGAATCTAGAGGTAGGCAGTGCTGGTGCTAGACATATTAGATTCATTTGTATACAAAGAGCAGCCAAAATCAGAATAGATGAACTCCCAAAAAGGAATGAATATAAAGGGAAAGAGGTAGGGGGTGAGAATTGAATTTTGGGAGACAGCCAGAGGGAATAATTGGGAGGAAGAAGGAGAATTGTAGGAGCCAGGGACAGGGAATTCAAAAACACAAAAGGAGAAGCAGTGTGAGAGAAGACCACTGACTTTTACACTAATTCATTGGTTGCTGGCTGACTTCTCTGTTATGTACCCACTCTCTTTCACACCCCCACCTGGTCCCAAGCTTTTCTTTCCATCCATTGTTTAGCTGGGCCACATGGGCTTCAGAGTCTAATTATTATTTGTACTGTCTAAATCACTCTCGATTCATGCTCCCTTGCATCCATCAGCTATTAACCCTTCCTTTCTTCCTAGGTAGTTAGTACAGTCAAGCATATTCATTTATATAAAAAACACACAGAAGGTGCTTGCTTTGCTAATTTGGTTATGTAATGTTGAAGAGCTGGGACACAATAGTAGAGGGTCTTCATTTCGAATAGGGTGGTGTGTAGGAACAATTACAGATGACCCCATCTGCATTTATTTGTTTAGAAACAATGAATGAAATATCAACCAACACATTCTCATCAAGACCCTTCTGTGTGTGCAGCTAGAATACTGCAAGCAAATTAATATATAATATGAATAATAAGGAGAATAACATCTTCTAGAATAATGTGAATTCTTTTTTCTATTTTAAAAAGCATTCTTTCTTCACCATACATCTGTCCTCCGTCTATTTCCCCCACTTTTTCTTTTACTCTCAGTCATATCTTTTTCCATTCACATGCTCACATTTGAGTATATGTATACTACATATACAGTAGTCCCTCTTATCCATGTGGCATATGTTTTAAGACCCCCAGTGGATGCTTGAAATAGAAAACAGGAGTGAATATATTAACATCAGATAAAGTAGGCATTGAAACAAAGATACTACTAACAAATAAGGGTATTGCATAATGATGAAAGGATCAATCCATCAAGAAGGCATAGCAGTTCCTAGTGTGTATACACCAAACAACAGAGCTGCAGAACATGGAAAGCCAAAATTGATAGAATTGAAAGGAAAAATAGACAAAACCACAATTTCAGTTGAAGAGTTCAACACCTCTCATGAAGAACTGATAGAACAGAAAAAATATAGCATTGATATAGTCGAGCTCAACAAGACCATCAACAGCAGGAACTAATAAATATTTATGGAACACTGCACCCAACAACAGAAGAACACAAACACTTTTCAAGTGCCTTTGGAATATATAACAAAGAAGACCATATTCTGGGCCATGAAACAAACCTCAACAAATTTAAAATAATTGCAATTATTCAATGTGTTTTCTGACCAAATATAATCAAACAACAAATCAGTGTTAAAAAATTAACAAGAAAATCTCAAAACACTTGGAAATTCAACAACACATCTTTTAATAACCTGTAGGTCAAAAAGTAAGTCTCAAAGGAATTTTTAAAATGCATATAACTAAATTAAAATTGAAATATAACATATCAAAATTTGTGAGATGCACTTAAAGCAGTGATGAGTGGGATATTTATAATACTGTTTACATTAGAAAAGAGGCAAAGTCTCAAATTAATAATATAAACCCACAACTCACAAAACTAGAAAAGAACAAAATAAACCCAAAGCAAGTAGAAGGAAGAAAATACTAAAAAACTTAAATCAAAATGAAGTTGAAAACAGAAAACTGAACAAAGAGCTGGCTCTTTATAAAAGTCAATAAAACTGACAAACCTCTAGCAAGATAAAAAGAAAAGAAAAGGTACAAATTACCAATATCATGGATAAAACAGAGAATATCACTACAGATTTTGCAGATAATTAAAAGATGGGAAAGTTCAACATTGGAGCACCTAAATATATTAAGGAAATAATAACAGATCTGAATGGAAAATTAGACAACAATACCAGAGTACTAGGGGACTCCAATACTCTACTTTCAACAATGAATTAATCATCCAGACAGAAAATCAATAAGGAAATAATGGATTCAAACTATACTTTAGATCAAATTAACTTAACAATCAGATACAGAACATTTCATCCAACAGCAGCAGAAAACACATTCTTCTCAAGTGCACATGAAAACGTACTCCAGGATAGATGATCATATGTTAGGTCACAAAGTAAATCTTAGCAAATTTTAATAGATTGAAATTATACCTAATATATTTTTTGACCATGGTATGAAACTAAAATAGAAATCAATAACAGATGGAAAACTAAAAAATGCACAAATATATGGAATTTAAAGAGTATACTTCTGAACAAGCAAAGGGAAAATACGAATCAAAAGAGAAATTTAAAAAATCTTGAAGCAGAGTTCCGGTAAGATGGCAGAATAGACGGATGCTCTCCGAACTGCCTCCCAGGATCACATCAAAATTACAAATAATTTATGAAACATTTAACCTCGGGAGTCCCCTGAACATTAGATGAACAGAACCTCTAAACGAAGGACCTAAAGAGGAGGCCATGTCAAGTCTGGTGATCTATCTAATACATCGAAGCATTCACAGAACGACAGCCAGAATGAAAAAACAAAGAAACATGTCCCAAGTAAAAGATCAGAAGAAAACTCTAGAAATGGAACTAAATGAAACAGAGGGATCCAAGCTTTCAGAGACAGAGTTTAGAACACTGATGATAAGATTGTTTAATGAACTTAGCAAGGACATAAAGCAAGATAGGGAAACCATAAAAAACAACCTGTTAGAACTAAAGAATACAATAACTAAAATGAAGAACAGACTCGAAGGAATCACCAGTAGAGTAGATGAAGCAGAGGAGCGGATCAGTGAATTAGAAGACAAAATAGCAGAAATCACCCAGCTGGAACAACAAAAAGAAAAAAGAATAAAAAAGAATGAAAATAGTTTAAGAGACCTCTGGGACAACATGAAACGCAGCAATCTTCGCATCATAGGAATACCAGAAGGAGAAGAGAAGAAGCAAGGGATTGAGAATGTATTTAAAGAAATAATGACTGAAAACTTCCCTACCATGGTGAAGGAAATCGACATACAAGCCCAGGATGTACAGAAAGTTCCTAACAGGCTGAATCCAAACAGGCCCACACCAAGACACATCATAGTTAAAATGGCAAAGGTTACAGACAGAGACAGAATCCTAAAAGCAGCAAGAGAAAGACAGCAGGTTACATACAAAGGAACTCCTATAAGACTAACAGCTGACTTTTCTTCAGAAACTCTGCAGGCCAGAAGGGAATGGCAGGAGATATTCAAAGTGACACAAAATAAAGGTCTACAACCAAGATTGCTCTACCCAGCACGGCTATCACTTAAAATTGAAGGAGAGATAAAGAGCTTCTCAGAAAAGAATAAGCTTAAGGAGTTCATTACCACCAAGCCAACATTGCAGGAAATGTTAAAAGAGCTTTTTTAAACAGAAGAAAGGGGAAAACAAGCAAACCCAGGAAGACAAGAAATACAAATAATAAAATGGTAATAAATATACACCTATCAATAATTATCTTAAATGTGAATGGGCTAAATGCTCCAATCAAAAGACACAGAGTGGCTGAGTGGATAAGGAAACAGGACCCATGCATATGTTGTCTACAGGAGACTCATCTCAGATCAAAAGACACACACAGACTGAAAGTAAAGGGATGGAATAAGATATTTCATGCAAATGGAAATGAGAAAAAAGCTGGAGTAGCAATACTTATTTCGGACAAAGTAGACTTTAAAATGAAGAGTACAATAAAAGACAAAGAAGGGCACTACATAATAATAAAGGGATCAATTCAACAAGAGGACATAACCCTAGTAAATATCTATGCACCCAATATAGGAGCTCCTAAATATATAAAACAGATTCTGACAGACATAAAGGCAGACCTCAACAGTAACACTATCATAGTAGGGGACTTCAACACCCCGTTGTCACCAATGGACAGATCCTCCAGACAGAAAATCAACACGGACATAGTGGCCTTAAATGACACTTTAGACCAGCTGGATTTAATTGATATTTTTAAAGCATTTCACCCATTGCTACAGAATATACATCCTTCTCAAGTGCACATGGAACATTCTCCAAGATAGACCACATGTTAGGCCACAAAACAAGTCTCAACAAATTTAAGAAGATTGAAATCATATCAAGTGTCTTCTCTGACCACAATGCTATGAAACTAGAAATCAATTATAAGAAGAAATCTGGAAAGCTTACAAACACATGGAAGCTAAATAACATGCTTCTAAATAGTGAGTAGGTCATAAATGAGATCAAGGAAGAAATCAAAAGATACCTCAAGACAAATGAAAATGAAAACACCAGTACCCAAAATCTCTGGGATGCAGCGAAAGCAGTCCTAAGAGGGAAGTTCATAGCAGTGCAGGCCTACCTAAAGAAGGAAGAAAAATCTCAAATCAACAGACTCTCTTTACACCTAAGGGAACTCGAGAAAAACAGCAAAACAAGCCTAAAGGGAGCATAAGGAAGGAAATACTAAAGACCAGAGCAGAAATAAATGAAATAGAAAAAAAAAAACAATACAAAAGATCAATGAAACCAAGAGTTGGTTTTTTGGAAAGGTAAACAAAATCGACAAACCCTTAGCACGACTAACTAAGAAAAAGAGAGAGAGGACCCAAATTAATAAAATCAGAAATGAAAGAGAAGTGACAACAGATACCACAGAAATACAGAAAATTTTAAGACAATACTATGAGCAACTATATGCTAACAAATTCGACAATCTGGAAGAAATGGATAAATTTCTAGAAGCATACAATCTACCAAGTCTGAACCAAAAAGAAACAGAAACTCTGAACAGACTGATTACTGCCAAAGAAATTGAATCAGTAATCAACAATCTTCCAACCAACAAAAGCCCTGGACCAGATGGCTACACAGGTGAATTTTACAAAACATTCAAAAAAGAATTAGTACCTATTCTCCTCAAACTATTCCAAAAAATACAGAAGGAGGGAAGGCTCCCAAACTCTTTCTATGAAGCCACTATCACCCTGATTCCTAAGTCAGACAAAGATATTACAAAAAAGAAAAACTACAGGCCAACATAGATGCAAAAATTCTCAACAATATACTAGCAAACCGAATTCAGCACCTCATTAAAAAGATCATACACCACGATCAAGTGGGATTCATTCCTGGTATGCAAGGCTGGTTCAATATCCGCAAATCAATTAACATAATACATCACATTAACAAAATGAAAAATAAAAATCATATGATCATATCAATAGATGCAGAAAAGGCATTTGACAAAATCCAGCAGCCATTTATGATAAAGACTCTTAACAAAGTGGGAATAGTGGGATCATACCTCAGCATAATAAAGGCCATATATGATAAGCCCACAGCAAACATCGTTCTCAATGGGGAAAGGCTGAAAGCTTTCCCCTTAAGATCAGGAACAAGACAAGGCTGCCCGCTTTCACCACTTCTATTTAACATAGTTCTGGAAGTTCTAGCTACAGCAATCAGACAAGAAAATGAAATAAAAGGCTTCCAAATAGGAAAAGAGGAAGTAAAATTGTCATTATATGCAGATGACATGATACTATATATAGAGAATCCCAAAGACTCCACCAAAAAACTGCTAGAACTGATACACGAATTTGGTAAGGTAGCAGGATACAAAATTAATATTCAAAAATCAGTGGCATTTCTATACACCAATAACAAACTATCATTAGAAGAATTCAGGAAATCAATCCCTTTTACAATTGCTTCAAAAATAATAAAACATCTAGCAATCAATTTAACTAAAGAAGTAAAAGACCTGTACTCACAAAATTATGAGACACTGAAGAGAGAAATCAAAGAAGAGACAAATAAATGGAAATACATACCATGCTCATGGATAAGTAGAATTAATATAGTTAAAATGTCAATACTTCCTAAAGCAATATATAGATTCAATGCAATTCCAATCAAACTACCAAGGACATTTTTCTCAGAAATACAACATAGAATCCTAAAATTTATATGGAATCATAAAAGACCCCGAATAGCTACAGCAATGTTGAGAAATAAGAACAAAGTGGGAGGCATCACAGTACCTGACATCAAAACATACTACAAGGCTACAGTAATCAAAACAGTATGGTACTGGCATAAAAACAGACACATAGACCAATGGAATAGAATAGAGAGCCCAGGAATAATCCCATCTATATACGGTCATTTAATCTATGACAATGGAAGCAAGAATTTACACTGGAGTAAAAATAGTCTATTTAATAAATGGTGCTGGGAAAATTGTACCAACACGTACAAAAAAATGAAAATAGACCATCTACTTACACCATATACGAGAACAAACTCAAAATGGATTAAAGACTTAAATGTAAGACCTGAAACTATAAAACTCCTAGAAGAAATTATAGGGAGTAAGTTTGCAGACATTACCCTGAGTAATATTTTTACCGATATATCCCCTCGAGCAAGGGAAATGAAAGAAAAAATGAACATATGGGATTACATCAAACTTAAAAGTTTTTTCACAGCAAAGGAAATCATCAATAAAACAAAAAGGCAGCCTACTGAATGGGAGAAGATATTTGCCAATGATATATCTGATAAGGGGTTGATATCCAAAATTTATAAAACACTCATGCAATTCAACACCAAAAAAACAAACAACCCAATTAAAAAATGGGCAGAGGATATGGGGAGGCATTTCTCTAAAGAGGACATACAGATGGCCAACAGGCATATGAAAAAATGTTCAACCTCACTAATCATCAGAGAAATGCAAATAAAAACCACGATGAGATACCACCTCACTCCAGTCAGAATGTCTATCATCAACAAATCAACAAACAACAAGTGTTGGCGAGGGTGTGGAGAAAAGGGAACCCTGGTGCACTGTTGGTGGGACTGCAAATTGGTGCAGCCATTATGGAAATCAGTATGGAGGTATCTCAAAACACTGGAAATGGAACTGCCGTATGACCCAGCAATTCCACTCTTGGGAATCTACCCAGAGGAATCCAAGACGCTAATTCGAAAAAATATATGCACCTCTATGTTTATTGCAGCGCTATTTACAATAGCCAAGACTTGGAAACAACCGAAATGCCCATCGGTAGATGACTGGCTTAAGAAACTGTGGTACATTTATACAATGGAGTATTACTCTGCTATAAAGAAGAATGAAATTGTACCATTTGCAACAATATGGATGGACCTAGAGACTATTATGTTGAGTGAAATAAGTCAGTCGGAGAAAGACAAATACCACATGATCTCACTTATAGGTGGTATTTGAAAAACTGAATGAATGAGCATAAGAAACAGAAATAGTCTCATAGACATAGAGGAAAAACAGGGTTGCTAGTTGGGAGGGGGGTGGGGATGAGGGAGAAGGGGAAAGGATTAGACAGCATAAATAGGTAACTACAGTATTGTCACAAGGATATGAAAGACAGTTCTAGGAATATAATGTTGTTAAAATTTTGTGGGGTGTCAGATGGTCACATGTTTTGTTAGGGAGACCACTTCGTGGATGGAGTAGAGGCTTGATCACGGCACTGTATACCTGAAATTGATGTTGTATAATATTGTATGCCAACTGTAATTGAATATATAGACAGTCACGGGATGTGGATTATATGGTGGAAGGGAGTCAAAGGAATTGTAATAGATAGTATGATATGGGGGTGGAGGAGTGGGAGGGGAGAATTGGGGGAGGGGGTTTGTCACTTTGAGGGGTAAAAAGTATAACTATTGAACTTTGTTGTACACCTGAAGCTAATTAAAATTATACATAAATTTTAAAAAAATCTTTAAGCAAACAATAATGGAAATACAACATATCAAAACTTACATGATACAGCTAATGCAGTGTTAAGAGGGAAATATATAGTTATAAGTGGCTACATTATAAAAAGAAAGATGTTGGGCCGGCCGAGTGATGCATTGGTTAAGAGCTGGTTTTGGGATGCCAGCGGCCCCAGTTCAAATCCCACATATGAGGGCCAGTGACACTGCCCTCTACAGCTAACAACAGCTCCACCTGCAGCTGGGCCGCGAGCCCTGGCTGCAGGGTAGGTGTAGGCTGAAGCTCCTGCTGCAGTGGGCTGCCATAGGCTACAGTGAGTGCCCGGCAGCCAGCGTGAGTGGCTGGCAACCAGCGTGAACTGCAAATAGCCGCGGTGAGCAACCATCCAGTGGCCGGCAACTGATCTGCCTCATCCAGGAAGAGTGCAATGACGATACCAACATGGGCCAGTGAAGCCACGTCCTCCACAACTAGACTGAAGAACAAAGGACAGCAACTTGTGTGTTCCCCTTCCCCAATTCCCCAATGCTGTTCCCCTCCCCCAATTCCCCAATAAAATCTAAAAAAAAGAGAAATATCTCAAATAACCTAAATTTATACCTCATGAAACTAGAAAAAAGAGAACTAAGCCCAAAGTGAGCAAAAGAAATGAAATAAAAAAGATCAAGCAGAAATAAATGAAATAGAAAATAGAAAAACAATAGAAAAGATCAAGAAAATTAAGAGTAAGTTTTTCTTTTTTTCCTTTTTTCTTTTTTTAAAGATTTTATTGAGCAATTGGGGGAGGGGAACAGCAATGCAGAATCAGGGAAGGGAAACAGGCAAGTTGCTGTCCTTTTTGTTCTTCAGTGTAGTTGTGGAGGATGTTGCTTCACCAGCCCATGTTGGTATTGTGATCATTGTACTCTTCCCAGTTGAGGCAGCTGGTCGCCAGTAGCTGGTCATTGGATGGCCGCTCATGGTGGCTCTCAGCATCTCATGCCAGCTTCTGGCTGCTAGCCACACATGCTGGCTGCCAGCCAGTAATGGAAGATC
Organism: Aselliscus stoliczkanus; assembly: GCA_033961575.1. NCBI lineage: Eukaryota > Metazoa > Chordata > Mammalia > Chiroptera > Hipposideridae > Aselliscus > Aselliscus stoliczkanus. The sequence goes on along the minus strand of CM066737.1, from coordinate 51,641,469 downwards.
ATGGCAGCCCACTGCAGCACATGCTGCAGCCTACCCCATTGCAGGCGACTCCAGGTTGAGCTGTTGTTCACCATCTTTAGCTGTAGAGGGTGCAGCATCACTTGCCCTCATATGGAATCTGAACCTGGGTCCTGCTGCTCAGAGCTTGCATTCCAAGCCAACTCCTCACCAACGAGCCACTCAGCCGGCCTGAGTAAGTTTTTAAAAAAAATTAACAAAATTTACAAACTTTTAGCTAGTCTTACAAAAAAAAAGAGAGGACCCAATAAAATTGCAACAAAAGAGGAAACCTTACAGCTGATGCTGGAGAAATACAAAAGATCATAAGTTACTGCAATAAACAATTAAATGCCAAAAAATTGAACAACCCAGAATAAATGGATAAATTTCTAAAAACATTATACTTGCCAAGACTGAATCATAAATAACTACAAAATCAGCCTGCCGAGTGGCGCATTGGTTTAGAGCTGGCTTGGGACGCCAGCTCTGAGCAGCAGGGCCCCAGTTTGGATCCCACATATGAGGGCCAGTGATACTGCCCTCTACAGCTAAGATGGTGAACAATAGCTCCACCTGGAGCTGGGCTTCTGTGAGTCGCTGGTGATGGTGTAGGCTGCAGTGGGGCTGTGGTGGGCTGCCATAGGCTACAGTGAGTGGCGGGCAGTTAGCGTTAGCTGCCAAGAGCCGCCGTGAGCGGCTGTCCAGAGGCTGGCAACCGATCTTGCCTCACCCGGGAAGAGTGCAATGATAATACCAACATGGGCCAGTGAAGCAATGTCCTCCACAGCTAGACTAATGACCTAAACGACAGTAACTTGTCTGTTTCCGTTCCCCGGTTCCCCAAAGCTGTTCGCCTTCCCCAATTCCCCCATAAAATCTTTAAAAAAAAAAAGAACAGAAAATCAGAACAGACCAATAATGAGCAGAGTTTGAATCAGTAATCAAGAACCTCCAAACGAAAAAATGCCCAGGACCAGATGGCTTTACAGATGAACTCTATAAAACATTTAAAGAAATATTAACATCAATCCTTTTCAAATTATTTGAAAAGAAGAAGAAGAATTACTTCCACACTCATTTTTACAAGGTCAGTATTACCCTAACACCAATGCCAGATAAGTATACTATAAGAAAAGAAAACTACACTCCAATATCCTTATGAATATAGATGTAAAAAATCTCTACAAAATACTAGCAAACAAAATTCACAGCACATTAAATGGATCATACACCATGATCAAGTGGGCTTTATCCATGGGTTAAAAGATGTTTCAACAAATCAGTATACAAATCAATAAATGTGATAAATCACAATAATAAAATGAGAGATTAAAAAAACTCATACAATCATTTCAACAGATACAGAAAAATCATTTGAAAAAAATCAATATCTTTTTATGATAAAAACAATCAATAAATTAGGAATAGAATGAAATTACCCTCAACACAATAAAGGCCATATATAAAAAACCCACAGCTATGATCAAAATCAAAAGTGAGAGGTTGAAAATTTTTCTCTAAGATCAAGAACAAGACAAGGGTGATAACTCTTACCATTCTTATTCAATAGTGTACTGAAATTCGTAGCCAGAGCAATTAGAAAAGAAAAAGATATAAAAGACACCCAAATTAGAAATTTGGGATTAAAATTAGTATTAAAATTATCTCTGTTGATGACATCATCTTGTAGATCAAAAATCTTAACATTTCCAGCAAAAAAAAATGTTAGAGCTAATTTAAAATTAATTTGCAGGATATAAAAACAACACACAAAATTTAACTGTATTTACTTATTTATTTATTTTTCTCTTTTGAGAGCAGTGTCACTGACCCTCATATGTGGGACCCGAACCAGGGCTGCTGGCTTCCCAAGCCAGTGTTTAAGCACCCCGCCACTCAGCCAGCCCTAACTGTATTTTTATATACTAAAACGAACTGCCTGAGCGCCGGCCGAATGGCACAGTGGCTAAGCGCTGGCTTGGGACACCAGTGGCTCTGGTTTGGTTCCCACATATGAGGGCCAGTGACATTGGCCTCAAAAAGAAAAAAGAAAAAAAAGAAATGCCTGAAAAAGAAATGAAGAAAACATTCCCATTTACAATAGCATCAAAAATGCCAAAATATGAATAAATTTAACCAAGTGAAAGATAATGTACAACAAAACTATAAGACATTGATGAAAGAACTTAAGGTAGAAACAAATAAATGGAAAGATACCCATGATGATGTATTAAAAGAGTTATTATTGCTAAAACTTCCATAGTACCCAAAACCATATATAGATTCAATGCAATCCTTATCAAAATTTCAATGTCATTTTTCACAGAAATAGAAAAAAAAATCCTTAAATTTATATAGAACTATAAAAGACTCTTGAGAAAATACAAACCTGGCAGCATCACACTACCTGCTTTCCAACTACATTACAAAACTATAGTAATTAAACCAGCATGGCACTGTCATAAAAAAAAAAAAGACATAGGGCCAGCCAAGTGCCGCAGTGGTTGGGAGCTTGCTTGAGACGCCAGTGGCCCTGGTTCGGATCCCACATATGAGAGCTAGTGACACTGCCCTCTAAAACAAAACAAAAACAAAACAAAACAAAAAAAAACAGATGATAGAACAGATCAATAGAACAGATCAGAAAAACAGATCAATAGAACAGAACTGAGAACTCAGAAATAGACCTATGAATATACATTCAATTAATATTTGAGTTTTTTTTTTTTTTTGCGGGTAGTGTCACTGGCCCTCATATGTGGGACCGAACTGGGGCCACTGGCTTCCCAAGCCAGCGCTTAACCACTGCTCCACTTGCCCGGCCCTCAATTAATATTTGAGAGTGGAGCCAAAAATATTCAACAAGGATAGGATAGTCTGTTCAATACATGGTGTTGTGAAAACTGGATTTTGACATGCAAAAAAAACGGAATTAGGCCTTTATCTTACACCACTTAGAAGAATTAACTTGAAACAGATTAAGGACTTAACTGTAAAACATGAAACCATAAAATTCCTAGAAGAAAACACAGGGAGAAATCTCCTTGACATTGGTTTTGGATATGGCACCAAAGCACAATCAAAAAGGCAAAAATCAAGTGAAAATACATCAAAGTAAAATAAGAAACACTTTTGCATAGCACAAGAACTACGTAATTGACAAAATGAAAAGGAAACCTACAAAATGGAATGGCAGGAAATATATCTAATAAGGGATTTATATCCAAAATATATAAGAAACCCATATAACTCAATAGAAAACAAAACAAAGCAAAATTTGATTTAGAAATGGACAAATGGAGTGGCACATTGATTAAGAGCTGGTTTTGGATGCCAGCAGCCCCGGTTCGGATCCCACACTGCACTCTACAGCTAAGATGGTGAACAACAGCTCCACCTGGAGCTGGGCTGCTGTGAGTCCCAGGGGATGGCATAGCTGCATAACTGCAAGCCCTGTTGCAGTGGGCTGCCATAGGCTACAGTGAGTGGCCAGCAGCCAGCATGAGCGGCTGGCAGCCGGTGTGAGCTGCCAAGAGCCACAGTGAGCGACCATCCAGAGGCCAGTGAACAATCTGCCTAGCTGGGAAGAGCGCAATGATGATACCAAGCAACGTCCTTCACAACTAGACTGAAGAACAAAAGGACAGCAACTTTTCTGTTCTTCTTCCTCAGTTTCCCAATGCTGTTGTCCTCTCCCAATTCCCCAATTAAAAAAAAAATGGACAAAGGGCCCAGATAGACACTTTTTCCCCCCAAGAATACATAAAATGTCCAGCAAGTACTTAAAAAGGTTTTTGACATCAATAATAATCAAACAAATGCAAATAAAAACCACAATGACATATCACCTCATATTTCTTAAAATATCTCAAAGACACAAGATAACAAGTGTCAGTGAGGATATGCAGAAAAGGGGTCCCTTGGGCCGGCTAAGTGGCACAGTGGTTAAGAGCTGGCTTGGGATGCCAGTGGCCCCAGTTCGGGTCCCACATATGAGGGCCAGTGACACTACCCTCAAAAATAAATAAATAAATAAATAAATAAATAAATAAATAAATAAATAAATAAATAAAAGGGGACCCTTGTTTACTGTTGGTGGGAATGTAAATTGGTATAACCACTATGGAAAACAGTATGGAGGTCCATCAAAAATTAAAAATAGAACTACCATATGATCCAGCAGTCCCACTTCTGGGTATATATCCAAAGGAAGTGAAATAACTATCATGAAGAGATTTCTCCATTCTCATGTTCATTGAAAAATTATTTACAATAGCCAAGAAACAGGAAAAAAATCTAAGTGTTCATTGATGGAGAAGAATGGATAAAGAAGTTGTGAGATATGAGGTTGGACAATTAAGTTCATGAACTCATCCTAGAAAAAGTGCTACATACTTCATTGCTGAATATCACTACAGTCACCTTTGAAGAATTCCCCTTGGGAAGCTATACACCAATGCCAGCACCTAGTCCAAGCAATTTTGGAACTCTTTTCCTGGAAGGGCCTTTAGAGCTGTTGTTGTACTGCCTTGATGTCCTGAATGTCATCAAATGTCTTCCTTTCAATATTTCCTTTATCTTTGGTAAAGAAAAAATTCATTGGGGGTCAGATCAGGTGAGTAGGGAGGGTTTTCCAATACAGTTATTTGTTTACTGGCTAAGAACTCTCTCACAGACAGTGCCGTGTGAGCTGGTGCATCATTGTGACGCAAGAACCATGAATGAATTGTTGGTGAAAAGTTCAAGTCATCTAACTTTTTCACACAGCCTTTTCAGCACTTCCAAATAGTAAACTTGGTTAACTGTTTGTCCAGTTGGTACAAATTCATAATGAATAATCCCTCTGATATCAAAAAAGGTAAGCAACACAGTGGCAACAAGTTTGCAAACTTAATTGTCAGACCTCATATATGTGTATCAGTTAGTCATGAGAAAGAAGGAAAACCTGCCATTTGTAACAGCATGGATGGGCCTTGTGAGTATTACACTGAGTGAAATAAATAAGGCAGAGAAAGAAAAATACTGTATGATCTCATTTATATGTGTAAAGCAATAATCATTCAATAGAAACTGTACTTTGAATTTTGAAATTTGATCTTTTTGCTAGCTAGAGATTTGTGGAAAGATACTCTCTCATGATTCTGGACAGTGGCAGCAAATCCCAGCTCCCAATGAGACACGTGCTCATGATAGTAAACAACCAATATTCTACAGTGCACTCTGTTTCCAGCATTTTTTGGATATTGTGTTCTGAGTATGTTTATGGGAAGTTAGGCTAAGCTATGATGTTCAATAGGATTTGTGTATTTAATGCATTTTCAATTAACAATATTTTAAACTTACAATGGGTTGACTGAGATGTAACCCCATCATAAGCTTAGAAGCATCTGTATATCAAATGTTGGCAAAGATTGGAGCAACTGGAACTCTCAGACATTGCTAGTGGGATTGTAAAATGGCACAACCACTTGAAAAGCAGTTTTATATTTTCTTACAACAGTAAGTATTTCACCTACCACATGGGCCTAGCTATTTCTCTCCTAGACATTTACCTAAGAATAAGGAAAGGACATGTCCCTACAAAGACTTATACATAAATATTTATAGCAGCATTATTTGTAATAGGCAAAAATTGGGGGGAAAAAAAACCTAATGCCCATCAACAGAGAAATGGATGGATAACCAAATTGTGGTTTGTCTGTACAAGGAAATACTAGTCAGAAAAAAAAATGAAGGAACTACTTATAACTCAACACTATAAATGAATTTCAAATAATTATTCTTAGTAAAAGAAGGCAGACCAAAATAAAGCATATTTTGTTTATGTAAAGTTCTAGAAAATCTAATCCATGGTGACATAAAACAAAGCAGTAGTTGCTGGGATGGAGGTGAGATGGCAGGAAAGGTAGGATGGGTTGATTACAAAGATCAAGTGAAAACGTTGATGGATACTGGATGTGTTCACTATCTTGATTGTTGTTGTAGTTTTATGGGTATAAAATGTCCAAACTTATCATATTGTACCATTTAAAAACCTGTGGTTTACTGTATGTTCATTATACCTCAATAAAGCTGTTTTTAAAAAACTAAAACAATCTTCTTGAACTGTTTACTTAAAATCTATGTATTTTATCTTAAAAAAATTATGCTTCAATCAAGTTGATTTAATTTTAAAAATGAAAAAACAATAATAACCACTGTTTACATTTAGGTGTATACATTCTGATCCTTTTTCTATGCACATGAATAGAGATGAACAGATATTTTACAGACATATTATACACATGCTATTTTAAATTTTCATCTCATTCATCAGGAATATCTATATATTCATATATATATATATATATATATATATATAGTCTTTTTAATGGCTATATAATATTTTATTGTATGTGTATGCTGTATTGTATTCAAGGGACCTCTTATTTTAACATGCTTATATTTTAGTATTATATACAATACTGGGATGAACCTCCTTGTGCATATATCCTTGCAAATTTTTATATTATTTTCTTATGATAAATTGCTATAATCGACTTCTGTAAAAAAACATTCTTTTTGTTTTGTTTTGTTTTAGGGCTTTTGTACATATTGTCAATTAGCCATCCATAAAGGGTTATAGCAACATTCATTTACCCCTCAGAAATATATGAGTGCCTATTTTTCCACACTCAGTCACCACTGAGCATATTTATTTTTCCTTGGCAAATCTGATGTGTGAGAAGTGGTTATCTCATAACTCATTTAAAATACATTTCTTTGAATAGTATTGAATATGCATATTTTGTTGTATTTATTTATTTATTTATTTATTTATTTATTTATTTATTGAGGGCAGTGTCATTGGCCCTCTTATGTGGGACCGAACCGGGGCTGCTGGCTTTCCAAGCCAGCGCTTAACCACCACTCCACCCGGGCTGCCCTGTATTTATTTTTTAAAGATTTTTATTTAAAAAATATAACTAACATACATTATATCAGTTTCAGGGGTACACAATAGTTGTTCAACATTTATATAACTAAACAAGTGATTACCATGATAAGTCCAGGAATCATCTGACACTGTACCACAGTACCACAATGTTATTGACTATATTCCCTATGCTGTACATTACATCCCCATGACCTATTTGTTTTATACCTGGAAATTTGAACCTTTTATTCTCCTTCATCTTTTCCCCCAACCTTTTTATTTTTTCAACTACAGTTGACATTAAATATTACTTTATATTAATTTCAGGTGTACAGCATAGTGGTTAGACGTTCATATTATTTAAGAAGTGTTCCACCTGTCTAGTCTAGTACTTACCTGGAATTATACATACTTATTAACATATTATTGACTATATTCCCTATGCTTTACTTTACATCCCCATGATTACTTTATAACTATTAATTTGTGTTTCTTAATCCCTTCACCTTTTTTCACACTGTCCCCCAACCCCCTCTTATCTATCACCCTGAATCTAGTACCCATCTGACACCATATATAGTCATTACAATATTATTGTCTATATTCCTTTTGCTATACCCTATAACCACATGACTACTATGTAGCAACAAATTTGTACTTGCTAATCCCTTCCCCCTTTTCACCCATCCCTTTAATCCCCCTCCCATCTGGCAACCATCAAAATATTCTCTGTATCTATGAGAGTTTGTTTTTGTTTTGTTTGTTTGTTTGTTTTTGTTCTTTAGATTCCACATACATATCAGTGAAATCATATTGTATCTGTCTTTCTCTACCTGACATACTCTATTCAGTACAACACCCTCCAGGTCCATCCATGCCACTGCAGATGGCAAGAATAGATTACTTTCTCTGGTGAAGCAATATTCTATTGTATGTATGTACCACATCCTCTTTATCCATTCACCTATCTATGGACACCCAGGCTGACTCCATAACTTGGCTACAGTGAATAGCACTGCAATGAACATATGGATGCACACATCCCCTCAAAGTAGCATTTTGGTTTTCTTCAGATAAATACCCAGAAGTGGAAATACTTGGTCCATCTTTGTCTCTTGTTACAGCCTTAGTTTTAAAGTTTATTTTCTCTGGTATAAGTATTGCTACCCCAGCTTTTGTTTGTTTGATGTTTGTTTATTTGTTTTCATTTTCATGAAATAACATTTTCCATCCCTTTACTTTCAGTCTGTATGTATCCTTTAATCCTAAATGAGTATCTTGTAGGCAGGATATGTAAGGATTATGGGGGTTTTTTTTTGTGTTTTTTTTGAGGGCAGTGTCACCGGCCCTCCTATGTGGGACCCGAACCGGGGCCGCTGGCTTCCCAAGCCAGCACTTAACCACTGCGCCACTCGGCCGGCCCCTGTCACTTTTTTTTTTTTTTAGCTGAGCCATCCTGCCACCTGTTGGCAGCTCAAAGGCAACTCAGCTTGGGCTGGCATTGAACCGCTGTTGCTCAGAGCTCAGCTCGCACTATTGAGCGAGCTCTTAACCAACTGAGCCACTCGGCTGGCCCTTGTAACTCTTAATGTAGATTATCCTCTCCTGTTTGAAATTATTTCTCTTGGTTTCCATGACACTGTATACTGCACTGCTGTTGTCGTAACTCTCTCATGATCACTTTCTCTTCTTCTTCTTTTTTTTTTTTTAAAGAGTTTTATTGGGGAATTGGGCAGTGGAACAATGTTGGGGAATTGGGGAGGAGGAACATTGTGTTTTTCCAGGACCCATCAGCTCCAAGTCAAGCTGTTGTCCTTCAATCTTAGTTGAGGAGGGCGCAATCTCAGCTCCAAATCCAGCTGCCACTTTCAATCTAGTTGTTGGAGAGGGGAGCCATAGTCCACCATCCCATGCGGGATTCGAACCGGCAACCTTGTTGTTAAGAGCACTCACTCTCACCAGCTCACCGGCAGCTCAGCTGGGGTGCAGCTTACTGGCCCATGTGGGAATCGAACCAGGGACTCTGTTGCTCAGAGCTGGCGCTCTTATCCAACTGAGTCACTCAGCCAGTTCCTTCTTTCTTCTTTACTGATCTCTTTCATAATCTTTTTTCTTTTTCTTTTTTTTTTTTTTTTTGAGGGCAATGTCACTGTCCCTCACATGTGGGACTGAACCGGGGCCGCTGGCTTCCCAAGCCAGTGCTTAACCACCATGCCACTCAGCCAGCCCTCATAATCTTTTTTCTAAATGTGCGTGCTTCGTTTCAGTTTTTCATTCTCTGCTTTTCTCTGAATATACACTGTCTCAGACTGTTTCAAATGCCAACAAAATATGCCTGATTCCCCTACCTTCTCCAGGCCCTAATATTTTTATAAGATCTTTTCATCTTCAAATCTCTGCTCGATATTTCCTCTTCCTTGTTTCACCTAAACTCAATACATCTTGAAATAAGTTCACTACCTTTGCTACTCTTTCTGCAAAGTGACTTTTTCCTCTGATCAATTATTCCTGTTAGCAGGCTTCTTTCCTAGTTACATAGTTATGAAACCTCAGTGTCATCATTGACTTCTTTCTCTGTCAGCCTTCAACACCTGAACAGTCACCAAGTTCTCTCTGTTGTTTCTTCCCAATTGCTCTCGTATAATTCATGCCTTTTACTTCTCACTGCCACCACAATATTTTGTCCTTACTATTTCACACCTAGTTTACTATGTGAGTCCTTCTGTCTCTTGTATTTCTTTCTTTAAGCCACTTAAACAAAAGTTCAAGCTCATCTTCTTATTATACCATTCTCATTGTGCCATTAAATGCCTAAATCTATATTCTCTTCATTGAAGTCCTAACTAATTATTTGGGCATTTAATCTTCCTAATACTATAGTCCCAGTAGTCTTGTTCAAACTTACCTTTCATTATTTCTTAGAAGAATTTAACTCTGTTTGCCCACTTCCAAATTTCTATACTATTGTTGCTGTGTCTTAATTCTATATTGTTAAAACATTCTAAAGGATTATTATTGTGTTATATAGCCAATGTTTATTTAAATTTACTCATGTATTTACCATTTCTTTGCTCTTCACTCCTTCCTTTTTCCTGGAGTACATCCTTTAGAATACCTTTAGTTCTACTTTATATCTCCTAATAGACATCTTAGTTTCTGTTTGGAACAGTCTTTATTTTTATGTGATTTTTTTGCTGACTGAACATTTCTAGGTTAGTAGTTATCTTTAAGGTAATTGAAGTTGATGTTCCCATTGTCTTCCCATATCCTTTGTTGTTTCTGAGACATCCACTGTTGTCTAATTTGCTCCTTTGGAGTCAGTCGGCCATTTTAAAATTCAGGATGTTTTCAAGTTTCCCACTCTGACTATGTTTTACTGCAATTTCTCTATGATATTTCCAGGTGTGGCTTTCTTTTTATTTATCTTGGTTGGTATTTCTAGGCCCTTAAAATTTATGTCTAGGGATTTTTCATTAGTTTAGAAAAATTGACAACTATGATCTCCTGAAATATTACCTCTGCCCCATTTTTTTCTCTCCTCTCCTTCCAGGTTCCAATTAAACATGTCTCAAATCTTCTCCCTTTGTCTCTTACCCTCTATTCTTTCTGTATAATCTGTCATTTTTCTATATGTGCTGTATTCTGGATACTTTTTTTCGACTTAAGTTCATCAATTTCTCTTCAGCTGTGTCTAATTTGCTGCTATATCCACCAAACATTTTCTAATATTGACATTTAATTGCTCAGTTCTAGAAGTATACTTGGTTCTCTATCACATCTGCTATATAACTTTTTATGGTTTCATGTTCCATGCAGACCGTATTCATGTGTGTCTTTTATTTATTTGAGCATAATAACCATAGATATCTTATGATCTGTGACTGTTAAGTCCAAAATGTGAAGGCTTGTGAACCTATTTCTGCTGTTTCTCTGCTGGTTCATACATATGATGTATTGTTTCTATATATGCCTGGTTGTCTTTGATTGTAGGCTGACAATTTGATCTTAATAATTATTAATAAGAATAATTTAAGACTGAATAAATTTGCCCTCACTAAAGAGGGTTTTTGTTTACTTCTCCCAGGCACCAGGATGCATTAGCAATTTGGGACTGTGTTAATCTAAGTTCATAGCTTGAGAGTTCCTGGACTACTCATGAACTGGGTTGCAAGTCTATGGAAGCATAGTCCAGTTCCCCTTTATAGCCCTTTGGGGTCTGACCCTTTTGACAAAGGGTGTTTTTCAGAGACTCCATTCTGAGAAGGTATTGACCCTTGGATTATGTCCCTCTTACTGCTTGCCACTGCCAAAACCACTACTCAATTTCACAGCTATTTATCCCAGACTGTCAAAAGACCTTAGGGCAAAAGCAGCTTTTAGTACTAGGCTTGCTTTTCTGGAATATTGCTTTCTCCTAGATTTGGAAAAATAATTCCTATCCAGTTAGTATTTTGATACTTTTGAGATGATTTTAAAATATGTCATCCTTCTTTTTAAAAAAATTAATTTCAGATATACAAGGCAATGTAATAGTTAGACATTTACACCCCTCACAAAGTGATCGCCCCCCTAATCTAGTACCCCTCTGACATCATAAATAGCTTTACAATACCATTGACCATGTTCCCTATGCTGTACTTTACCTTCTGTGCATATATATACATATATATATTATAGTTGACATTCAATATTATTCTACTTCAGCTTCAGGTATATGCACAGTGGTCAGGCATCTAACCAATCCATGAAGTGATACCCCTGATAAGTCCAGTACCCATCTGGTACCCTATATAATCTTTAACACATTATTGATTATATTCCCCATGCTGTATTTCATATCCCCATGACTATGTTATGACTACCAATTTGTACTTTCTAATCCCTTCACCTTCTCCCCCATCCCCACTCCCCCTCCCATCTAGCAACCATCATATTTCATCCTTCTTAACTGGGAGCCATCAAAAGGAATTACCTAGCTCACAATTATCAGAAGGAGGCGTTCCTCTATTTTGCTTTTCAATGAATCCTCTACTCAAGCCAAATTGACCCATGTACTGTTACCTGAAATGTGATCTGCACATTCCCAATCACTAGTCCTTTATGTTATACCTTATGCTCAGCACCATTCTCTTTGCTTTTCCATTTAAATCACTCACCTGCCTTTTGTCTCTTGTACTCTTACCCTGCATTAGGCCATGTTCATTCTCACTTCTATGTAGTCTTCCCTTACGACTTCAGATTATAGTGAGTTATCATCTGAACTATTATAAGGACTCTGCGTATTCTTACTCCTTTGTCACCTATCTATATATAGATAGCTGATAGATAGATAAATAGATAGATAGATAGATAATCTTGCTTAATTGAATAATAGATCTATTGCTATTGTCCCACTAGTCCCTAAAGCTCTGTACAATTTTAAACTATATATATTTTTAATCTCTGTTGTTCTAATTATGTAATTTCTGTTGTTCTCACTTCAATTTCACTGCAGTTTTCATTTACCCCCTCCATTCTGATCATGGGACTATCCATTGTGTTTAAAAATTTTGTTTGCTGTGTTGTTGTTTTTTTAGTTGTAAATCTTCCATTTGCTTATTTTTCTTTTATTGTTATAAAAATACACATTACAGAAAATTTACCATTAGTAAAATGTAATACATTAAAAATGTTGTGCAACCATAGCCTTTATCTAGTTCTAGAACATTTTCATGACACAAAGCAGAAAACCAATACTGATTAAGTCGTCTCTTCCCCAAAGACCACTAATATACTTTATGTCTCTATTCATTTGCCTATTCTGGACATATCATACAATTGGAGTAATACAATATGTGGCCTCTTGTGTCTGGCTTCTTTCCCCCAGCATGTTTTTGAGGTTCATCCGTGTTGTAGCACACATCAATACTTAATTTCGTTTTTTCTTTTTGTTTTGTTTAAAGATTTTATTGGGGAAGTACAGAGGGGAACAGTGTTGGGAAATTGGGGAACGGAGCAGCCAAGTTGTCCTTCAGTCTTAGTTGTGGAGGGCGCAGATAGCTCAGCTCCAAGTCCAGTCGCCATCCGGCCACCCGTCGGCAGCTCACTGCCATTCAACTCAAGTTGTCGTGTCCAATCTTAGTTGCAGGTGGGCATAGCCCACCATCCCATGCGGGAATCAAACCAGCAACCTTGTTGATAAAAGCACACTCTTTCACCACTGAGCCATGTGGCCGCCCATCAGCAGCTCATGGCAGCTCAGCTCAAGGTGCCATGTTCAATCTTAGTTGTGGGTGGGTGTAGCCTACCATCCCGTGAGGGAGTCAAACCTGCACCCTTGTCTTTAGGAGCACGTGCTCTCACCAGCTGAGCCATTCAGCCACCTTTTGGAAGCTCAGCCGCAGCTCAGCTTGGGTGCAGCTCACTGGCTCATGTGGGAATCGAATCAGTGACCCTGTTGCTCAGAGCTCGCACTCTTAACCAAGTGAGCCACGTGGCTGGTTTAATACATCATTTATTTTAATAGCTGAATAATATTTCAATGTATGGATATGTCAAATTTTGTTTATCCATTCACTGCTTTATGAACATGTGTGTTCTTTCTGCCTTTTGGCTGTTGTGAATAATGCTGATGTGAACATTTGTGTGTAAGGATTTTTTTTTGAACACCTGTTTTCAATTATTTTTTTGGGTATATATCTGGGAGTGGAATTGTTGGGTCATATAATAATTCTATGTTTAACTTTTTGAGGAATCGCCAAGCAATTTTCCACAACAGATTCAAATCCCCCCAGCAAATATCTCCACATTGTTACAAACACTTATAATCTTTTTGTGTTTTTTTTAAAATCATCATTATTATTATAGCCTGTAGTAGAGGTGAAGTGGTATCTCATTATGGTATTGATTTGCATTTTCCTAATGATTAATGATGCTGAGCGCCTGTTTGTGTGCTTATTGGCCGTTTACCTATGTTTTTTGGAGAAATGTCTATTCAATTCCTTTGCCTATTTTTATTTAAGTTGTTTATATTTTTGTTGTTGAATTATAATATTTCTTTATATATTCTGGATACTTGACCCTTATTAGATGTATGATTTGTAAGTATTTTCTCCCAGTCGATGGGGTGTCTTTTTACTTTCTTGATAGTGTCTTTTGATGCACAAGTGTTTTTAATTTTGATGAAAGCTAATTTATCATTTTTTGTTGTTGTTGCCTGTGCTCTTCTTGGTGTCACATTTAAGAAATGATTGACATATCCAAGGTTATGAAGATTTGCCCCTATGATTTCTTCTAAGAGTTTTCTGGTTTTAGCTCTTATGTTTAGGTTTTTTATTAATGTTGAGTTAATTTTTATGTATTTATTTATTTTTTTTGCGGGCAGTGACACTGGCCCTCATATGTGGGACCTGAACCGGGGCCACTGGCTTCCCAAGCCAGCCCTTAACCACCGCGCCACTTGGCCAGCCCAAGTTAATTTTTATATGTAGTGTGAAGTGTATGCAACTTCATTCTTTTGCGTGTGGCCATCCAGTTGTCCCAGAATCATTTTTTGAAGAGAATCTTGTTTCCTTATTGAAAAGTTTTGGCACCCTTATTGACAATCGACTGACCATAAATGTCAGTGTTTATTTCTGTACTCTTTATTCTATTGATCTATATATCTATCTTTATACCAGTAATGCACTGTTTTTTGTTTGTTTGGTTTTTTTTGAGGGCCGTATCACTGACCCTCATATGTGGGACTTGAACCGGGGCTGCTGGCTTCCAAAGCCAGCACTTAACCACCGCGCCACTTGGCCGGCGCGCTAACGCACTGTTTTGAGTAGTGTAGCGCTGTAATAGGTTTTGAAATTAGGAATTGTGAGTCCATTATTTTTCTTTCTCAAGGTTGTTTGGCTATTTGGGTACCTTGAATTCCATATAGATTCAGTGTAAGCTTTTGCATTTCTGTGAAAAGAAGAGCTATTAGTACATTGATAGGTATTGCATTTAATCAGTAAAATGCTTTGAGGAGTTGCATTTAATCTGTAAAATGCTTTAAGGAGTATTGGCAATTTAACAATATTAAATCTTCCGATTAATGAACACAGAATGCCTTTCCATTTATTTAGGTTTTCTTTAATTTATTACAGCAATGTTTTTTAATTTTCAGTTGTATAAGTCTTGTACCTTTTGGGGAAAATTTATTCCTAGGTATTTTATTCTTTTGATGCTATTTTAAATGGAATTTGTTTTCTTAACATTCTTTTCAGATTGTTGGTTACTAGTTTATAGATGTAGAAATGATGTTTATTCATTGATCTAGTAACCTACAATTTTGCTGAATTCCATTTGGTTTTTTATTATATCTTCTATTTATTGCCATTTGTTTCAAATGTATTCATAATTGCTTGTTGAAACATTTTTTATGCTAGCTACTTTAACATCCTTGTCAGATAGTTCTGATATCTGTTATCTTGGTGTTGACATCTATTTATTGTATTTTTTTTTCATTCAATTTGACATCTTCCTGATTCTTGTTTCAAATGATTTTTTTAATTGAAACCTGGATTTGGGATATTATGAGACTCTGATTCTTATTTAAACCTTCTACTTCAGCTGTCCTCCTCAAGACCACTCCAGCAGAGAAAGTGGGAGTGCCCTTACATTACTGCTAGGTAGAAGTCCAGTTTCCCTACTTGGCTTCTGTTTATACTAAAGAGGAGGGTCTTCAGTACTTCTAAAAGAGGGTGGAAGTTGCAGGTGCCCACTAGGACTACAGTTATAACTCCCTGAATGGGAAAATTAGGTGTTCCTCGTTCCTGATCCCCAAGTGGCATCCACTGACACCACCAAATGATGGTCTCTTTATACCACTGGGTGTTGGTGAAGGGCTTGACTCTTCTCTAGACCTTTTTTGACATCACCCTAGTGATAAGGAGAAGTTGTGCCTTGTTAATGCCAAATGGGAATAAAAGTCTAGGCTACCATATCGTCCCCACTGACATTTTGGTGGTAGGGATCTGCAGGCAGAGGGAGGTGAGGTGGGAAGGAGAAGAACCTCATTATTGCCTAGGAGGAATGAAGTCTCAGCTCCTTATTTGGCCTTCTGTGATAACTCCCTAGCAGAGTGTTTGGGGCATGTCATTACAGCCTCGTTAGCATGAAAGATTTGGCTTCCTACTTGGCCTTTACTCGTGTGTATGTGCTCACAGCTTTTCCACAGGGTTTTCAGCTAGAATAGAGTGTTTATTGCCTAAAAGCTTTATGTCTTGTTAGGTTGCCTCTTTCTTGGTCTTTAGCTAGAGAAAGAAAGATTTTGCTGGGGGCTTTTTTCCTGTTTGGGCCCAAAGGGAACCTCAAACCATAGATTTTGATTAGAGGGTACCTAACTCAGTTGCAGCAGCCGCTATTGCAGGGACCCATCTTGCAGACATCAGGTAAATGACTTAAGGTAAATTTTGCGATTGGAATTCCTAATCATTATACATTTTTCAAATATGGTTCTTGAAAGAAGCAAAAATCTTCAATCTCTCATCAATTTATAAATGTGAAATTGAAAGTGGTCACAGCTTTATAATGAACACTTGCTGCTCCTTATATCTAGCGATCTTAGTTGCCAATCTGTGCTGGGTGGCTCCAGAAAGCAAAATGAAGGACCATTTTGACCAAAATGAAGGCAGCTAGAGGCAGACAGATTACATGTTGGTATAAGGCTTTTCAAACTACCAAAGCTATCCATTATGGCATGGACTGCCTCGTTGCGTAGTGAGTTTTTATCAGTGGGCAGCTTTAAACCAAGGGAATATTATAAAATTGATTCTTGCAATCAGTGGGCACTTGGTCCAGATGAGCTCAGAAATCTCAATTTACTCAAAGGTTTTTATCATGACTTCTTGTGCAAAATCAATTCAGCTATACCCTCTCTCTCCTTCTTAGTCTACTCAAACTGCCATAACAAAATATCATTGATGGCTTAAACAACAGAAATGTATTTTCTCACACTTCTGGAGCTGGAAGTCTGAGATCAGGATGCCAATATGGTCAGATTCTGGGGCTCTCTTCTTGGATTGCTTGCATTTAGGCATCTTCTCATTGTGCTCTCACATGGCCTTTCCTCAGAACATGGAGAGAGAGAGAGACAGAGAGAGAGAGAGAGAGAGAGAGAGAGAGAGAGAGAGACAGAGAGTTATCTTTCTTCCTCTTCTTGTAAGATCACCACTTCTATTGGCTTAAGGCCTTCCCCACCTTATGATCTCTTTTAACCTCCTAAAAACTCTGTCTCCAAATACAATCACATTGGGGATGAGAACTTCAACACAAAAATTTAGGAGGACATAATTCAGTCCATAACAGTTTCTCCTGTTCCTGTTCAAGTTTTTGTTTTGATTTGTTTTTTGTTTGGTGTGTGTGTGTGTGTGTGTGTGTGTGTGTGTGTGTGTGTGTGTGAATTAACTAGAATACAAGATTAGGGAGCTTATTACTTGACTGTGTCTGATTCATCTTTGTAGTTCTCAAAGTGATTAGGTATAAAACTTTTCACACAGTAGGTTCTCAATATGATTGTTGATTAAATAAATACATAAATAAAACACACAAGTGGAATGAGAACTTTCAGCTCTAACAGGCAAACACCATTTGTTTCCTTTAAAGGTTCACTACTCACTAAAATGTCCCAACTCCTTAGGATGGGTTCCAAAGTCCTTCATAATCTAGCTCCTGCCCACATTTCCTGGTTCATTTCCTACTGTTTCCATACCTATCACCTAGAACGCAGCCACACCAAATTTCTTGCTCTTCTCTGAACACATTAAGCTCTTTCATACCTCCAGAATTTTCCCTATGCACAAGTCCCTTCATCTGAAATATCCTTCCTTATATTTTCACTAGGCAACTCCAAAACCCAGTTTAAATATCCCAATCTTTATGAGGGCTTTTCTGATTCCTCAAGAAGAAATAACTAGTTGTTCATTTCTTTGTGATCTCATAACATTTTATTCATGCTTCCATAATAACCCTTCTCCCACAAACTTGTAGTTATTTATTTACACCTGTTTTTCTCACTAGACTAATAAAATACTCAAGGGCAGGAACCTTCCTCTCTTTGTACTCCTTGCACTACTGAATAGTACATACTGGGTGTTCATTAAATGTTTGTTGAACATATATGTGCTTTTGAGATGCACAATCTGATATTCCTTTGGCTACTCTTTTTATTTAGAAGTGAAGTTTAGTTTTATTTAAGACTTCAATCATGTAAAAATAAGATAGCAAAATGAGGTATGTAATCTTGCATTTATTACATATATATTGATTGTTTACAAAAAATTTTGTGACATATGGAGGTGGTGTGTTCCTGAAAGGCTTGTAAATTTGTTGTCTCAAAAGTTAAATAGCCCAGAGGAATACTGTGTGTATGCATACACAAGCACTCATATTTGTAATTCTCTTCTTTCAATTCAGCATGATTTTGATTTTGGCATGCAGCCTTGTAAATTAACAACATTAATACACATTGCATTTAGAAAAAGATAGTTAATTCAACTTTCCTGTACAAATACTAAATCTTTGCATTAGATAGGCTCTATGCAGGCATGTGTGACAAAGTTCTGTACCTACATTTTAGATGTGGTCACTTGATAAATTCATCTACTGAAGACATCTTTCATTAAATTTTAAATTTCTAATATTAGTCATTAAGGGAGCAGAAATTAAAGGGAAATTGGCATGTTTTCATAAAGACACACACACACACACACACACACACACACACACATACATATACAAAAAGGAAATCCAAACAAAAGTTGAAAGAAATAATTATCGCTGAATGTCTATATTCATAAATTTTTTCATGTAGACTAAGTGAAAAATTGGAACAACATTTTGCTCAATATAGGCTTAAATGTGAGGTTATCTTTCTAATCTACATTATCTAGTAATTCTCAGTGTGCTCCTTTCACCAGTAGCATCAGCATCACATGACAACTTGTTAGAAATTGAGATTTTGAGTTCCCACCAAACACCTGCTAAATCATAAACTCTTGGAGTGGGACTTATCAATCTGTTTTAGCAAACCCTGCAGGTGATTTTGATATGGACTCGTGTTTGAGAAAACCCTTCTGTAGATTTCTGAACTTTATTAATTCCCTGGATAATTACATGTATTCCTTCCTCATTTTTTCTTTCATGGGGCTGATGATATATTGTTTTCAGGTGATTATTATTATTATTATTATTATTATTATTATTAAAGATAATCCCAGCTCCCTATGTCCCTGTGCTTTATAATGTTTGAATTCTTAGCCCAGAAGCCCCTGGTTGGTTTTCCATCATTTGATCCCTAACTTGATTCCCCATTCACAGGATAAGCTTCATTTGATCTGCTCCAGAAATCAGGAAAAAAACCACATTTATTTAATAGAAATCACACACACTGCTTTCTTGGTGTGCAGAATGTGTATAGGAGTAAATTCTGCCTAAAAGTTTCATTATCCATTTCTGGGATACTGTCTTAATGATAAAATAAAATAGTGTGGCGATAAACATCTACATAGTTTTCCATTGTAACCTTGTTTGCCATAGTGAAACACTGGACAGCTCAAAGTGTTCATCAATAAGGAGATGATTATATAAATTATGTTAAATTCATACTATTGAATATTATGTCTCTGTTAAAAGAATTCAATAGCTCAGTTTGTATGGAAAAATTATATATATATATATATTGATAAAAGTAAAATAAAGGTACAGAATGGAATGGTTCATATGATCTCACCAATTTGGGAGAAAAATACCATTTGAATTTTCACTATTGACATAATTTACATTTACAATGTAAAAAGATAAAATCTGTATTTATTGGCAACAAATGATGATCACAATATGCTTTTTATTTTGTTTTGTTTTAGAGGGCATTGTGTCACTGGCCCTCACATGTGGGACTGAACCGGGGCCGCTGGCTTCCCAAGCCAGCGCTTAACCACCGCACCACTTGGCCGGCCCTCACAATATTCTTTTAACTGCAAAAAGAGTACACTAAAACAAGCATGCAGTTAGGCCACAAAACAAATCTCAATAAATTTAGGAAGACTGAAATCATACCAAGCATCTTCTCTTACCACATTGGTATGAACTAGAAATCATTACAAGAAAAACACTGAAAAACACATGAACATGTGGGGACTAAATAACATGCTACTAAACAATAAATGGGTCAACTATGAGATCAAGGAAGCCATAAGAAAAGATGAAATACTGTCATTTGAGACAACATACATAGATCTTGAGATAAGTATGCTGAGTGAAATAAGTCAGACAGTTGAGAACCACATGACTTCACTCATATGTGAACATAAAACTGAAAGCAACAAAGAAACAAGACGAATAAAGAAACCAAAACTTATAGACACAGACAACAGTTTAGTGGTTACTGGAGGGTAAAAGTGAAGGAGGTAGAAGAGAGTAGATGGGGTCACATATATGGTAATGGAAAGAGAAATGACTCTGGGTAATGAGCACATAATGTGATATATGATGATGTATTATAGAATTTGTTGAAACCTATGTAATTTTACTAACCATTGTCACCTCAATAAATTTAACTTTCAAAAAAATGAAAGAAGGAAGAAATCTAAAGATTCCAAGAGACAAATTAAAATGAAAACACAATGACCCAAAATCTATGGGAAATAGCAAAAGCAGTCCTGAGAGGAAAATTCATAGCTATGCAGGTTTACCTAGAGAAACAACAAAAATTTCAAATCAATTGTCCATTTTTACACCTAAGGGAACTGGAAAAAGAACAGCAAATAAAGCTCAAGGTGAGTCAAGGAAGGAAACAAAGGCTAGAGTAGAAATAAGTGAAATAGAGACTAAAAAAAACCCAAACTACAAAGGATCAATAAAACCAAGAGCTGGTTTTTCTGAAAAGATAAACCAAATTGACTTTTTTTTTTGAGGGCAGTGTCACTGGCCCTCATATGTGGGACCCGAACCGGGGCTGCTAGCTTCCCAAGCCAGTGCTTAACCACTGCGCCACTCGGCCGGCCCAAAATTGACTATTTTGTACCAGACTCACCACAAAAAAAGAAAGAGGGCCTAAATAAATAAAATCAGAAATGAAGGGGAAGAAATGACAAAAAGGACACCACAGAAATACAAAATAAAAAAAAAGAAAAGAAAAAAAGAAAAATACTATGAGCAACTATATGCGAACAAATTGGACAATCTGAGAGAGATGGATAAATTCCTAGAGGCATGCAATCTTCCAAAGATGAATCAAGAAGAGACAGAAAATCTGAATAGTGCTATTAATACCAAAGAAGTTGAATCTGTAATCAAGAAGCCCTCAACAAACAAAAGTCCTGAGCCACATGGCCTCACAGGTGAATTATACAATTTTGGTCAAAAAGAATTATACAATTCATTTTGGTCAAAAAGAATTCACAGCTATTCTCCTCAAACTATTCAAAAAAATCCAAAAGGAGAGAAGGCTCCCAAACTCATTTTACGAGGCCACCATTACCATACTAACACATTACAAAAAAGAAAACTACAGCCCTATATTTCTAATGGACATAGATGCAAAAATCCTCAACAAAATATTAGCAAACAGAATTCTGCAATACATTAAAAACATCATACACTATGATCAAGTGGAATTCATTCCTCTGTGCAAGTTTGGTTCAGTATCAGCAAATCAATTAACATGATACACCACATAAACCAAATGAAAAACACAAATCATATGGTCATATCATAGATGCAGAGAAAGCATTTGACTAAATCCAGCATCCATTTATGTTAAAATCTCTCAGCAAAGTGGGAATAGAGGGAACATATCTCAATATAATAAAGGTCATATATGACAAACTCAATGGAAAAAAGCTAAAAGTATTCCCCTTAACATCAAAGCAAGGATGCCCACTTTCACCACTTTAATTCAACATAGTACTGGAAGTTCTAGCCACAGCAATCAGAGAAGAAAAAGAAATAGGGGCCAGCCAAGTGGCTCAGTTGGTTAAGAACTCGCTCAAGAGTGTGAGCTGAGCTCTGAGCAACAGCAGTTTGATGCCCAGACCGAGCTGAGTTGCCGCTGAGCTTCCAACAGTTGGCAGGATGGCTCAGCTAAAAAAAAAAGAAAAAAAAGAAAAAGAAAAAAAAGAAAAAGAAAAGGCATTAAAATGGAAATGGAAGAAGTATAATTGTCATTGTTTGCAGATGACAGAATACTATATATAGACATCCCAAAAGATTCCACCAAAAAACAACTGGAACTGATAAATTAATATACAGTAAAACCTTGGATTCAGTGATTTCTTGTAATACGAGTAGTTTGTTTCTGAAATGAATTATGCTCACAAACCAAGGTATTACTGTACTTAAAACATCCATACTACCCAAAGAAACATATAGATTCAACACAATCACTATCAAAACACCAATGGGATTTTTCACAGAACTAGAACAAGTAATCATAAAATGTATATTGAACCTTAAAAGACAGCATATATACATAGCAATCCTGAGAAATAAGAACAAAGCTGGAGGTATTATGCTACTTGATATCAAATTATACTATAAAGCCATAGTAATCAAAAGAGCATGACATTGGCATAAAAACAGACATATAGATCAATGGAACAGAATAGAGAGTCCAGAAATAAATACATGCCTCTATGGTCATTTAATCTATGACAAAGGATACAAGCATTTACACTGGGGTAAAGTCAGTTTATTAAATAAATGGTGCTGGGGAAACTTGACAGATACATGCAAAAAAATGAAACTGACCATGTTTTTATGCCATATATAAAAACAAACTCAAAATGGATTAAAGACTTAAATGTAAGACCAAAACAGTAACACACTTAAAAGAATATATAGTGAGTGAACTCTCAGAAATTACCCTTAGTGATATATTTTCTGATATATTTCTTCAGACAAGGGAAACAAAAGAAAAAAAATAAATAAACAAATGGGACTGCACCAAACTAAAAAGGTTTCTCACAGTAAAGGAAACCATCAACCAAACAAAAAGACATTCTACTGAATAGGAGAAGATATTTGCCAGTGATACATGTGATAAGGCATTAATATCCAAAATTTATTAAAAACTCATACAACTCAACACCAAAAAAGAAACAATCCAATTAAAAAATGGGCAGAGGACCTGAATAGACCTTTCTCTAATGAAAACATACAGATGGCCAATAGACATATGAAAAGATGCTCATCATTACTAATCATCAAAGAAATGCGAAATAAAACCACAATGAGATTCCATCTCACTCATGTCAGAATGGCTATCATCAATAAATCAACAAACAACAAGTGCTAGTGAGGATATGGAGAAAGGAGAACCTTCATGAATTGTTGGTGGGATTGAAATTACTGCAGCTACTATGGAAAACAGTATGGAGGGTCCTCAAAAAAATAAAAATAGAACTACCTATGACCCAAATTGCATTCCTGGATATTTGTCCAAAGAAGTCCAAAACACTAATTCAAATAATATATGCACCCATATGTCTACTGCAGCACTATTCAAAATAGCCAAGATATGGAGACAAGAGAAATGCCCATCAATAGATGATTGGATTAAGAAACTGTGGTACATTTATACAATGGAGTATTACTCTGCCATAAAAAAAGAATGAAATCTTACCATTTGCAACAACATCGATGGGCCTAGAGGATATTATGCTAAGTGAAATAAGTCAGACTGAGAAAGACAAATACCATATGATCTCACTTATATGGGGAATCTAAAGAATAGACTAAATGAAAAAACCAGAAATAGATTCATAGATACAGAAAACCAACTGATCATTGCTAGATGGGAAGGGGGTTGGGTGTTGGGTGAGAAAGATGAAGGGATTAGGAGTACAAATTGGTAGTCACAAAATAGTCATGGGGATATGGAATATAGTATGGAGAATATAATTAATAATGTAAAGACTATGTAGGGTGTCAGGTGGATATTCAACTTATAGGGGGATCATTTGATAGATTATATAAATACCAAACCACTTTGCTATACACATAAAACTAATTTAAGATAATATTGAAAGTCAGCTATAAATACACACACACACACACACACACACACATACACACACACACGGTGCCCCAAAAAAATGTATACACATTTTAAGAAAGGATAAAAGTTGTATTAAAATTGTAACAATATATACCATTAACAAAAGATGAATACAAGTCAGGTGTATACATTTTTTGGCACCTTCATATATATATATATATATAATTTTCATGGGATGTAAGGTCAGCATAGGGAATATAGTCAGTGGTATTGTAATAGCTATGTTATCGTGTCAGTAGGGTGGTAGACTTGGTGGGATAATAACTTTGTCTTTGTGAGGGGTGTAAATGTCTAATCATTATGTTGTTTTGTATGCCTGAACTAAAAAACAAATAAAACAAAACAAAACAAAAAACAAACCAAAAAACCCACTAAGCTGAAACACCCAGCATACAGCAAGAACTTTTAGAAGTGGTGTGTATATCTCAGTGGGTCTTGGTTTGCATACCTTTGTGCATTTGTTAAAACTCATTAAATGGTACCCCTAAAATTTGTGTAATTTGTCATACAAAAGAACAAAAATGGACCCTTCAACTTACACAATATATAAAAATCAACTCAAACTTAATAAAAATCTGAATGTCACACCTGAAACCATAAACTCCTAGAAGAAAACAAGGGGCTAAGCTTCACAACCATGGTCTTGGAATGATTTTTTTAGATTTGTTTTTAAAAGCAAAGGCAACAAAAGCAAAAATAAAAAGTGTAACCACATCAAACTAAAAATTTCCTTGGGTCGGCATAGTGGCGCTGTGGTTAAGCACTGGCTTGGGAAGCCAGTGGCCATGGTTCAGGTCCCATATATGAGGGCCAGTGACACTGCCCTCAAAAAAACAAACAAACAAAAAAAACAAACAAAAAAATTCCTGCTCAGCAAAGAAAGCCATCAACAAAGTAAAAAGATAACTTGAAAACTGGGAGAAAATATTTGCAAATCATATATCTGACAAGGATTTAATGTCAACAAGTATACAAGAAACTCATACAATTCAGTATCAAAAAAACAAATAATTTAAAAATGGGCAAAGAGACATGGAAACAACCTAAGTGCTCATTGACAGATGAATGGATAAAGAAATTGCCATCTATATTTCTATTTATTATCTATCTATCTATCTATTTATCTATCATCTTTCTATCATCATCATCATCTATCTAACTACACACACAGAATATATTATTCAGATATGAAAAAATGAGGAACTCCTACTATTCATGGCAACATAGATGGACCTTGAAGACATTATACTACATAGAAAGACAAATACTGTATGATTTCACTTATATATGGAAACTAAAAACAAAAACAATGACAACAACAATAAAACCCATTAAATTCATAGATACAGTGATTAGATTTGTGATTACCAGAGGCGGCAGGTGGGAGGATGGGGAATTGGATTGGATGAAGGTACAAACTTCCAGTTATGAGACATATAAGTACTAGGGATGTAGTGTATACCATGATGACTATAGTTAACACTGCTGTATGATATATAGGAAATTTGTTAAAAGAGTAGATCCTAAGTGTTCTTATCACAAGGAAAATTTTTTTTTCTTTTCTTTTTATTGTTTCTATATAAGATAATGGATTCTAATTTAACCTATTGTGACAATCATTTCACAATATACTGGGTTGTTGGAAAAGTGTGACACATGTTTGCAACAGATGGCACTAGTTCATTTTTGGAAGTACTCGAGTCATTTGCATCTATGTTATTGCTATGTCATTTGAAAGCTGACAGTTCTAGCTTCATTCTAAAAATATTGAGCAGTTTGTTTGAGTTTTGGAGATTTTACAACAAGTTGAGGATGGAAGACCAAACACTGCATTTTTGCCATATTTTGCTCTTTTACTTCCATAAAGGGAAGAACGCTCATCAAGCTTGTGAAAAGTTGCATAATATTTACGGTGACAATGTTCTACAAGGACGTCAGTGCCAATGATGGCTCATGAAATTCCATGCTGGTGATTTTGGTCTCAAAGACACTCCTCGGTCAGGGAGGCCCACCGAGGTTG
This sequence comes from Aselliscus stoliczkanus, assembly GCA_033961575.1. NCBI lineage: Eukaryota > Metazoa > Chordata > Mammalia > Chiroptera > Hipposideridae > Aselliscus > Aselliscus stoliczkanus. Next base: position 51,615,468 of record CM066737.1, on the reverse strand, counting down.
ATGACAACAAAATAAAGGCATTGATTGAGTCAAACCCATGTTACGTGACTCGAGAGATTGCAGAAACATTGAACATCCATCATTCAAGCATTCACGACTACCTAAAGAAGCTGGGATATGTAAGCAAGCTCGATATTTGGGTTCCGCATGAACTCAAAGAAGTTCATTTGATGGTATGTATAAACATCTGCAATGTGCTCATTAAACATGAGAAAAACGATCATTTTTTTTACATGAATTCTTTTTTTTTTTACAGATTTTTATTGGGAAATTGGGGGAGGGGAACAGCGTTGGGGAATTGAGGAAGGCGAGAAGACAAGTTGTTGTCCTTTTGTTCTTCAGTCTAGTTGTGGAGGATATTGCTTCACTGGCCCATGTTGGTATTATCATTGCACTCGTCCCCGGTGAGGCAGATCAGTCGCTGGCCTCTGGATGGCCACTCTAGGTGGCTACTGGAGCTCCCTCCGGCTGCCAGCCGCTCACGCTGGCTGCCAGCCACTCACTGTAGCCTATGACAGCCCACTGCAGCGGGGGCTGCAGCTACACCTTCGCTGGGAATCATGCAGCTCAGCTCCAGGTGGAGCTGTTCACATCTTAGCTGTAGAGGGCAATGTCAGTGGCCCTCATATGTGGGATCCGAACCGGGGCCTCTGGTGTCCAAAGCCAGCTCTTAACCAACGCGCCACTCGGCTCGCCCAAAACGATCCGTTTTTGAAGTGACTGATAACTGGTGATGAGAAGTGGATTGTTTACAACAATATGGTGTGCGAACAGTCTTGGTTCCAACGTGATGGTTCACTTCAAACGACATCCAAAGCAGACATTCATCAGAGGAAGGTTATGCTCTGTGTGGTGGGATTTTAAAGATGTAGTGTTTTTCGAGCTCCTACCAAGGAACCAAACAATCAATTTAAATGTGTAGTGTCGGCAACTGGAGAGTGTGAATGAATCTATCATCAAGAAATGTCTAGAGTTTGTTGATTGTAAAGGAGTTGTCTTCCTTAGTGACAGTGCCAGACCACACACAAGTTTGATCACTTGTCGAAAATTACTGGAGCTTGGATGGGATGTGTTGCCACATCCACCATACTTGCCTGAACTTGCACCACCAGACTTCCACTTGTTTCGCTCTCTTCAAAACTCCTTACGTGGTATAACATTCAATTCATATGAGGCTGTAAATCAGCACCTTGTTCAGTTATTCTCAAATAAAAACAAGTCCTTCTATGAACAAGGAATTAAGAAGCTCACTGAAAGATCACAAAAGGTTATCAAACAAAATGGGCAAATTGATTGATCTTTGTTCTTTATATAAATAAATGACCTTTGAAAAACATAGACAAAATATATCACGACTTTTCCAATGACCCAATATATAAATCAAACCATCATGCTACATACCTTAAACTTATGTTGTGATGTAATATGTAAATTATTTCTCAGTAAAATCGAGAAAACTATTTAAAAGTGTCAAAGGATCTGAATAGACATTTTTCTACTAACAGGTAATGAAAAGATTCTCAACATCACTAATCATTAGGGAAATGCAAATGAAAACCACAATGAGATATCATCACCTCACATCTGTTAGAATGGCTATTATCAAAAATGCAAGAGATAATAAGTGCTGGCTGAGATCTGGAGATAAGGGAACATTTGTGCACTGTTGATGGGAATGTAAACTGTTAAAGCCACTGTAGAAAAAAGTATGGAGGTTCCTCAAAAATTAAAAATAGAACTACCATATGACCCAGTGATTTAACTTCTGAGTATTTATCCAAAGGGAACAAAATTATCTCAAAGAGAGGTACCTGTACTCTGATATTCATAGAAGCATTATTTACAATAGGGAAGGTATAGAAACAACTTAAGTGTTCATTGATGGATAAATGGACAAAGAAAATTATATATATATATGTATAATTATATATATATATATATATATATATATATACACATATATGTTATTCAACCTTAAAAAACAAGGGATTGTTGTCATTTGTGACAGTATGAATGAACCTGGCATTATGCTAAGTAAAATTATCCAGATAAAGACAAATACTGCAAGGTATCACTTTTATGTGTCTGACAGGGCCTAGAGAGTGGGGGAAATACAGAGAGGTTGGTACAAGGGCAGAAACTTTTAGTTGTAAGATGAATATGGTTCGTGGATCTAGTGTATAATATGCTGACTATAGTTGATAACATTGTATTGTATAATTGAAATTTGCTGAAAGTAGAACCTAAATGTTCTTAGCAAAAAAAAAAGTTTGATGGATCTGTTAATTATCTCAATAAGAAGTATCCTTTCACAATGTACACATATATCGAATCATCATGTTGTGAACTTTAATTATCTTACAATTTTATTTGTCAGCTAAACCTTTAAATAGCTGAAAATTGCTTTAAAAGATTCATAAAGAAACATTGGAACGGCCGGCCGAGTGGCGCGGTGGTTAAGCGCTGGCTTGGGAAGCCAGCGGCCCCGGTTCGGTCCCACATGTGAGGGCCACTAACACTGCCTTCAAAAAAAAAAAAGAAACATTGGACTCTAATTAAAGATATTCATACAAAGATATTTAGTGCTAAATTGTACTGACGTCTGCAATTTAGTTTGAAATACATCAGAATGGATTGATGGACTAACAAATGGATAAATACGTGATAAAACAAACAGAATGTTAACAATTGCAGAATCATGGTAGTGGTACACACTTTCACCTTTTCTATACATTTGAAAATTTTCAAATTAAAATATTGAAGAAAAATGTATACATAGTATATTCTCATTGTACCATATTTACAATGAAGTTTGCAATGATTTTCCATGATTTTGAGTTAGGCATATAGTCTATACATTAAAAGAATTCCTATAAAGTTCCAATACAAATATATCTATTATTGACATGGAAAGATATCTAACATTTTAAGTGGAAAAAACAGATTACAAAATTACGTATATATGATCTCATTTGTATAAAAACCAAGATGTTTATATAGACAAATAAAATGTCTAGAAGAATATACATGAAGTTGTTAACATGGGGGATCCCTGGGGGTTGAAATAACGAGGACTTTCATTTTCTCTGTACTATTTTAACATTTTACAATATTCATGTATATCAGAAAAAAATAGATATTTCCATTTTAAAATGTAGTTAATTGACTTTAATGATGACAGATGGCATAATTTAAGGGGGAAATGGGAGCTTTCCAACCTCAGCCTGAATGCCTCTGGGGTTCAAGAGCTACCTACTTCAAGAAACAGTCTGGTCCATCGTTGGAAAGGCCCCAGTTGTAAGAATGCTTTTGCTTATAGCAAGCTGGACTCTGTCTGCCTCAATTTTCTTCTTAATGAAAACACACGGAACAAGATGACATTCTACTACATAGCAATCTCATAGTATAAAAAGAACTGAAGCAACAAACTGGCACAAAGTGCGGGTGATGGTCATAGACAAGAAGGAGCAATAGTAATGGCTATAAAAAGTTTTGGTTTTTTTTTGAGGGCAGTGTCACTGGCCCTCATATGTGGGAGCCAAACCGGGGCCGCTGGCTTCCCAAGCCAGCGCTTAACCACCGCGCCACTTGGCCGGCCCCTAAAAAGTTTTTAAAAAGAAGACACAGTAACTTCTAAGGGATTTGACCTGGCACTACCTTGAGTAAGAGATGACAAAGCCACAGAAATTCATCTAAGTGATTTCTGGGTTATTCTCAGCAGGCCTGAGTTCATTATCTTGCAAATGACACTGTATTTCTGGTGATTCTGCTTAACAGGAATACTGCTTGATGGTTCCAACTAGGACTGAAATAAATAACAGTGCCACTAAAAACCCTCAGCAATCAGAAAACAATGAAGTCCTAAGCAAACTATCAAGATGGCAATTGTCACCTATCAATAATCATTTTAAATGTGAATGGGCTAAATGCTCCAAACAAAAGACAGAGAGTGGCTGAGTGGATAAGAAAATAGGACCCATGTATATGCTGTTTACAGATGGAATAAGATATTTCATTCAAATGTAAATGATAAAGAAAAAAAAAAGCTGGAGTACCAATACTTATTTTGGACAAAATAGACTTTAAAATGACTACAATAAAAGACAAAGAAGGGCACTATAACCCTAATAAACATCTATTCACCCAACATAGGAATTCCTAATTACATATAACAGATTTTGACAGACATAAAGACAGAGATTAACAGTAACACTATCATAGTAGGGGACTTCAACACCCCATTGTCACCAATGGACAGATCCTCTAGACAGAAAATCAACACAGAAAGAGGGGCCTTAAATGGCACTTTAGACCAGCTGGACTTCGTTGATATTTTTAGAGCATTTCACCCTGAAAAAACAGAATATACATTCTTTTCAAGTACACATGGGACATTTTCCAAGATAGACCACGTTAGGCCACAAAACAAGTCTCAGTAAATTTAAGAAGATTGAAGTCATATCAAGCAGATATAAAGGAAAAACTGATGGTTGCTGGCTGGGAGGGAGTGGGGATGAGGAAGAGGGGGAAGGTTTTGGACAGCATAGGTGGGTGACTACAATGTTGCCACAGGGATATGGGGGCAGTTCTGGGAATGTAATTGATAATGTTGTGAAGAGACTACTATGTTAAGTGAAATAAGTCAGTCGGAGAAGGACAAGTACCATATGATCTCACTTATATGTGGAATGTGAAAAACTGAATGAACGAGCAAAGTAAACAGACTCATAGATATAGAGGAAAAATTGAGGGTTGCTAGTTGGGAGGGGGGTCGGGATGGGAGGGAAGGGGAAGGGATTAGACAGCATAAATAGACAACTACAGTATTGCCTCAGGGATATGAAACACAGTTTAGGGAATATAATAATGTAAAAATTTTGTGGCGTGTCAGTCACATGTCTTGTTAGGGAGACCACTTCATGGATGGAGTAGAGTCTTGATCACTGCACTGTACACCTGAAGCTGATGTTGTATAATATTGTATGCCAACTGTAACTGAATATATAGATAGTCACGGGATGTGGATTATACTGTGGAAGGAAGTCAAAGGAATTGTAGTGGATATGTATGATATGGGGGGGAACAAGTGGGGTGGCGAACTGGGTGAGGGGGTTGTCACTTTGGGGGGGTAAAGAATATAACTATTGCATTGTGTTGTACACCTGAAACTAATTAAAAATAAATTTTTAAAAAAAGGTAAAAAAAAAGATGGCAATTGTCTTTAAGCATGTAGTTTTATTATACCTGAGAAATATGTTCAAGGAAAAATGAATCAAGTTTGCAGATGACATTAAATTACACGGGGATTGCTAAACATTCCCAAAGACAGAATTCAATCCAAAATGACTTTGACCAATTTGGAAAATTGCCCCTATAGAAACAGAATAAAACATAAAAGGAAAAAATACAAGTTGCTATTTTTAGGACAAACTGATGGTTAGGTGCTTGTGTAAAAGGAAAAAATGAGTAGAGTGCTGAGGATAAGAATTTACCAGAGGGCCAGCCAAGTGGCTCATTGGTTAAGAGGTGGCTTGGGATGCTAGTAGCCCTGGTTCAGATCCCACATATGAGGACCAGTGACACTGCCCTCTACAGCTAACAACAGCTCCACCTGGAGCTCAGCTGCGTGCCCTGGTGAAGGTCTAGGCTGCAGGCCCTGCTGCAGTGGGCTGCCATAGGCTACAGTGAGTGGCCAGCAGCCAGCGTGAATGGTTGGCAGCCAGTGTGAGCTGCCAATAGCCGAGGTGAGCGACCATCCAGAGGCCGGTGACCAATCTGCCTCATCCGGGAAGAGTGCAATGACAATACCAACATGGGCCAGTGAAGCAACGTCCTCCACAACTAGACTGAAGAACAAAAAGACAGCAACTTGTCTGTTCCCCTTCCCTGATTGCCCAACGCTGTTCCCCTCCCACAATTTCCCAATAAAATCTTTTTTAAAAAAAAAGAATTTACCAGAATGTATAGCATAAAGCTATTTTGGTGAAAGTATTCAACCAAATACTGGGGTAAAATTAAGATAAAAGAGTTCTGTGTGATGGGTTTTTAATTTACTATAAATTTGTCAGGACTACCACATTTTCTTTTTTCTCTGTCCTGTTACCCATTTATTTAACACCTTTTCCCAGAATAAATAATTAGACATCTTATGATTAAGCATAAAATAAAGTATAATGTAAATGAAAGAAATAGATGGCAAAGAAGAAGGATAAATAAGTAGAGGAATATAAAAAGACTAGGGGTGGAGCTCAAAAATGCAAATAATAGGCCGACTGAGTGGCACAGTGGTTAAGCGCTGTCTTGGGAAGCCAGCAGCCCCAGTTCGGGTCCCACATATGAGGGCCAGTGACTCTGCCTTCAAAAAAAAATGCAAATAATAAAGACATGTTCTTTCTGTTGGTGGAAAGAAAATGTGGCTTTAAGGTTAATATCTGCTAATTAAAAAGAGAAGAAAAGGGCCAGCTGAGTGGTGCGTTGGTTAAGAGCTGGCTTGGGATGCCAGTGGCCCTGGTTTGGATCCCACATATGAGGGCCAGTGACACTACCCTCTTGAGCTAAGATGGTGAATAACAGCTCCACCTGGAGCTGGTATGCTGTGATTCCCCAGGATGGCATAGCTGCAGCTCCTGCTGCAGTGGGTTGCCATAGGCTATATAGTGAGTGGCCAACAGCCAGCGTGAGCAGCTGGCAGCCATCGTGAGCTGCCAAGAGCCACTGTGAGCAGCCATCCAGAGGCCGGCGACTGATCTGCCTCACCCGGTAAGAGCGCTATGATAATACCAACATGGGCCAGTAAAGCAACGTCCTCCACAATTAGACTGAAGAACAAAAAGGACACCAACTTGTCTCTTCCCCTCCACCAATTCCCCAATTAAAAAAAAAATAAAAGAGAGAAGAAGAATCCTCCCTTTGACAGCACTTATACAAAATTTGGAACTATACAGAGAATATTAGCATGACCCCTGAGCACAGATGATATGCAAATTCATGAATAGTTCCACATTAAAAAAAAAAAGAAGGAAGGAAGGAAGGAAGGAAAGAAGGAATGGGCAAAAAACAAACAAATGAAACAAACCAGGCCAGTGTCACAGTTTAGAAACGTATGGTGTTTGTAGCAGGTCACTATATTAATAAGGTATGGACAAAGTGGAAATGCAATTAAAGAAATTGAAATGTCAGTCTTCTGAGGAAAGGTTAAAAGAATGAGGGCTATTCATCCCAACAAAGAGAAAACTAGAGGGTGACTTGATTATTATTTTCAAATATTTCAGAGGACTATTTGTATCCATAATATACAATTGTTAATAATACTTAAAAACAACTTAATAGAAAAATGGCCAAGGATGTGAATATGTAGGTCACAGAAGAGGAAATTCAAGTGACCAATACAAATGAAAAGGTATTCAACTCCACTAGCAATCAGAAAATTACAAATGATATCAGCAACATTTTCCCTCATCAGACTGGAAAACTTAAAAAAAACCACGATAATAAAAAATGTTGAAAAGAATATGGGAAGATATATATGTTCATAGTCTGATAGTTGGAATGCAAATTGGTATAGCCACTTTAGAGTACAATTTGGGAGTGCATATTAAAATGGGAAATGGGAAAGCCCTGTGATTCATCAATTTTACTGATTATTACAGTAATTTGTATTATTCACTTCTCTCCAGGGTGCACAGTAGGGCTACATCCAGTGGCTCTCTTGTGCTTTGTTAGGACTATGTGTCTAGTTCTTGTCAATGAGTTGTTCCTTTTGTGACAAGTGGAAACTCTGAAGATCTCTCTTTTTTTTGCTGTGCGGACTGTCGATGTTTAAAATGGTGACTGCTTCAGCAGCCTGGGTCCCTGAGTCCAATGACCAGAGCCCTCTAACCCTTGATGGATATACAGCTTGTGCAACAAATAGTATTTTTTTTATATCAATGATCGATCAATGCAGAGAGAACTCAAAACTTTATAGTTAACTTTAAAAAGATGCAAAATAACATACATAATATTATACAATTTATGTAAAAAATTCAAACCACCAAGTAATATATCTTCTATAGCTGCACTTATGTATTGCCAATGCAAAGAAAATAGTCAAGAAGATAAAGTACCATAACATGGTTATTCAAAATGGTGGCTACTTAGAGGGCAGGATAGATTTGACCAGATTGTGGTAAAAGGGGATTTAGCCTATTCTAAAATGTTTTAATTTTAAAGGAAGACCATATTAATTTTAAATAAAAGTTATTTAAAATGTTAAAATAATATGAAGTAGGGAAGATTTTTATTGTTCATAAGAGAAGAACTTTTTACTGTTAGTTTTACATCAATGGAATGTAAACTCAGTGGAGAATAAGTGGCCCTATATATCCATATAAAAGTGCACATATCATGTGATTCAATATTCTAGGGGAACATGTGGATGTTTATTGCAGCACTGTTTGTAATAACAAAAATTGACAAAATCTTACAGCCTTCACGAGGGGATTGGTTAAATTGGTTGTACATTCATACAATAAAATACCTGGCAGTAGTTTAAAAGAAAGAAGTGGCTCTATACTACTGATGTGGAAAGATGGCTAAGACAGATTACTAAGTGAAGTAGCAATGTAGAGAATATTGTGTATAGGATATTACCATTTATAAAAATACATAAAAATGAATATATCTGTAGATCTTCTCTCCAAACCAACAAACACAGGAGTGGAAGGATAACATCACTGGACAACTTGTTAATCTTGTATGTACATGATAAGGAGGTTCCAAAAAGACTTCAGCAGGCCTATGAGCTGGACAACATAGCCTGCCCCAGCGAAGAAACATCAAAAAGTGTTTTACTTTATCCTGGAACATTTGCAAGTATAATGATAATTTTGCTAGTTTTACAAGGATGCTTATGCAGGGCTAAACAAGCCATGTATGAGTAAGCAATGATTGCAAGGGAAACAAGGTAAAATGTTGTGGTTAAAGAGGACCTGCATACCACTGGGAGAGGCTGTAGGAGCCACTGAGGCTGAGTCGGGAGAAGATTCCAAGAGTATAGTTTGTATACTAGAGGAGACAATACAGGAGAGCCTGGACCAGTGTTTCTAACAGCGTGGTTCTGTAAAGGTGTAATTGGTGTGTAGGAAGTGTATCCTCCTGAGGTGGAACATTAGATTACTTTGTATCTCTCTAGAGCTCATGCTCACAAACATCCAGTTATATTCTGGCATTCAATCCACTTCTCATCTGGCCTTGGATGCCCCCACTGTCTCAAGGAGGAAGTGAATGCACAGACTATGTGCAACATAAATTCAGATTGTGGCCTCTCTGTAAGTTTGCATACTAGGATAAGGCATTCACAGGTACCCAAAGTTACTACTAATTGAACACGCATGGTTTGTTAATAATAAAAAAAATGTTTTAAGTTAGATTGAAATAAATATGAAAACAAGTTCCAATCAGGCCTTCATGTGTCCATTGTGTAAGTTCTGCTTGTGCTAGTACCATTTTTATACTGTGATTCTTGGTATGCAGTTTCAGCCTTCAAGCAGCTATTTTTTCTTCATCAGGCACTTTGCTCAAATTAGATTACACTGCTATTTTAATGAGGCCAGTAGATATCTTGATTCATACAGTATCATGATTAAATCCACAAGGCACATGTTTTATCTTCAGGTTGGAACACATTAGTTTCGCATCAATATCTTCTTATGGTCAATAATGTAAGTGTTTGCCAAAACAGTTAAATTTAAATATTGATAACAAAACAATTCTCAGAGAATAGTGATACACATCTGTACCAGAAACGACTAGAAACTTGTTAAAAGCTTCAAATCTCTGGGCCCTACCCCAGGTCTATCAAATCAATCTCTGTGGAGGTGAGACCCAGGAATCTGTCATTTTAATAAGCTTCCCACATGTTTCCAGAGCACACATAAGTTGACAAACCACCAGCCTGTATGATGACAGTGGAAGCAGAATTAGGGAGAATAAGCATATTTTTTCTCAAAAAAAGTGATAATTTAAAAACTGATTAAATATGTGCAGCAAGGGGTTAGATGAGTTGAATATTACCCTAAGTAACCTGACTTGGGATGCAAGAAAAATGATCAAATTTCCCATTTATGATAGAAAATTTTAGCCTGGAGGGCATGACAAAGGATAAATGTATGCTCATGCTGATAGTGCCACAAATGTACATCTGCTAGATAACTCTTCAGTGAAGTCAATTCGCTAAAAGTATAACTAAATGTGATTGAATTTTTGTATCTTTGCAAGTCTTTCTATGAATAATTTACAGACCAAAACCAAATAAACAACAAGAAACAACACACACACACACACACACACACACACACACACACACAATCCTTTGTCAGGCCGTGCGTGTGCTTCCTGAGTTTTGGTGCAGAAAATATGGCTGCCTTAGTTATACAGGACTGAACCCAGGAATTAAGCTCAATGCAGACAAGTAGATTTGTGTGTCATCCACAGAGATGATAATTGAATCCAGGAAAGAGATGGCATTGATCCTGGTACACTAAACCCACCATGTTCAGAATTGTGCAACCTGGTGGTTTCGTAACTCCAACAGAAGTCAATGCTATGTGCAATCAGCACATGGCTGCAAATCTCTTTTTTTTTTTGAGGGCTGTGTCACTGGACCTCACATTTGGGACCCGAACCAGGGCCGCTGGCTTCCCAAGCCAGTGCTTAAACACCACACTACTCAGCCGGCCCTGCAAATCTCTTGATAGCACTTTTAGCTTGTCTGATTTATCAGTTCAGTCAAGGAAGAGGTCCTCCATCTCTCTCATTGACATCTTTTAGAATAACTATGTTTTTTCCTTTTCCCATAGTGAAAAGATCTGTAAGTCCCTTTGATTTAGGGGAATCTTTAACAGTTCCTCCAAGAACAGACAGTCTTCATTTGTGTAGTAATAAAACAAAAAACCCAAATGGGAGTGTAAAGGGCAATGGGAAATGCTTTGATGTGGGAGAATGGAAACAGATACTATAGAAGAAGCCAAAGATATGAGATGCAAAGCAGATGAAGAATAATATTTCTGAGCCCCAAACTGGGGAGTGTGTTTAGGATTATGTAGTGTTTCACAGTATCAAGAGCAGCAGAGAAGTAGCTGTGATAAAGGAAGAGTGTCCTTTGATGTAGCAGAGCTTTTCAGTGAGCTTAACAAAAGAAGCCGAGGGTAGGAAAATCCAATGATTTTTAATACACAGTATTAACAACTCCAGAAATTTGGTGATGAAAAAACAGAAAGAGGATTAAAGTTTATTGATGTCTACCATGTACCCATTACTTCATATTTATCTCATTTCTCCCTCACAATGAAGGCGTGGAAAGTAAAGCTCACATAAGTAATTAATGCAAGATTAAAACAGTTTGTAAATGACAGAATTTGTATTTGAACCTAGTTCTGTCTTATTCCAAATGTAGCATGCATTGCACTATAAAAGACTGGCTGCATGACATTTAACCGAATTTTGTGACCTACCAGTCTTTCATCCTTTGGGTCCCTACTTTGGGCACAGGAGTAACATCGAGGTTGTAGCAGTTGTGGGGAGTTGGTTGGCTATAGGTTGGAGGAGAGGACAGAAATCTTATACTTATTATTAACACACTTAGGCCTTACAATAATCCTGTGATGTAGATACTAGTATCATTTTACAGTTACGGAAAAATGAGATACAGAGCTTGGAAGAAACTTATTCAAGGTCATACAAGTAGTCCATAGCTGTGTTCAAGTTTGTTTGGCTTTAAAGCTCCTGTGTTTGCACTATGACATATTGCCTTAGGGAAGTAAAGAAGTAAGGTATTTATATATGCTTACAGTTTAAAGAAGAGGAACCAGAAGAGAAGGCTGAAAATGAAAGATCACTTGTTTCATTTCAAATTAATAATCCTGTGGCCCTGAATTCTTTTTCTTTCTTTCTTTCTTTCTTTCTTTCTTTCTTTCTTTCTTTCTTTCTTTCTTTCTTTCTTTCTTTCTTTCTTTCTTTCTTTCTCTTTCTCTCTCTCTCTCTCTCTCTCTCTCTCTCTCTCTCTCTCTCTCTCTCTCTCTCACTTTCTCTCTCTCTCCCTCCCTCCCTCCCTCCATACCTGAGTCTTGATCTTTGCTGTATTTTTCAATAACACCCCTCTTTCACTTCTCTTCTGTATGTTACTGTTCCTATTTCAAACTTCTCATGACTGTGGTCTTCACTTTAAATCTAATAATCCCATAGCATTCTTTCACTACACCCCTAAAGTCATCGCTTGTTCTTCATCATCTCTCTCTTATTCCAAAACATTATGTAGCATGACCTCAAATCCATTCAAAACCTTAGAAACCATTTCTTCTTACCTCTCCAGTTTATTTTACCAGAGTGGAACTCCAGCTGTCTCCAGCAATATAGATTTCTCTATTGACTCACCACGGAGGTCTTTTTCAACTCAGTGGAGGTACTTTCAACTCAGTAGCATTGAAGAGGTGTGCCAGTGTCACACTCTGAGCTTCATTGCAGAACATGTACCATGAAATATCAAAGCTGAATGGAGACCCTACTGATCAGTAGTCTAATCCACCCTACAGCACATTCTACAGAGGAAAAATGTGAGGCCCAGGGACTTTTCCATAAACTGCATGTATCTCAAGGTTCATTCATATACTAATCATAATTTTGGTAGCCTAGATCAACTTCTCTCCTGGCCACACCTTTATCACCTTCTCTTTTGGGGTAACTAGTGCCTAGATGACGTTTTATGTTCTACTTCTTCCTTTGCCATTTTCTCAGCAACATTTATATTGAGCAATCTATTAATCAATATTTATAGTTTATGCCAGAGATAGCAGTCATTGCTCTTCCGAACTTTGATGATGTTGGCCTTCATGCTACATTTACCACTCACCAACAATAATAGAAATTCATTCAGCCCAACTCTGCTTCAAACCACAATCTTCTTACAAGCTCTGTGATTTCACTAAGACATTCAGTAGTTCTGACTCTACTCACTTCGTTCAGATCACTGATTTGCTTCATGCTTTGCTGGGTTCCCTCCCCAGCCTGACTGTCATTCCTTGCTCCTGTATCTTTTATGGTTCTTCAGTTCTTGTAACCCCCATTTTGTGTGTAACTCACTATCTCTTATCTCAAGGATCTTCTATAACAACATCTAACTAACTGCTATGCCCTTACCTATTCAACTGTCCCTTCTATCCATGACCTCTCTCCACCTTGCCTGCCATGATACTGTCTCTGTCTATGTGTCAATTTTTGCCTGTTGACCAACCCTCTTCATAGGTTTTTATCCCTGAATTATTTGTTGAATACTTATATAATATTGGCCTATTGCTCCCAATTGAGCAGGTGTGCCAGCTATCCACCCCATAGTGAATCTCAGTTAGCTTATAGATCACACACTATACCAAATCTGTTACTTCCCTGTGTTTGGTTTTGTTTTTTCAGGGGTGGGGTGCATTCTTACCCACTACACATTCAAGAAAGAAAGAAAAAAAAAGAAGTGGTTAACATGCTCTGCTTTAATACTGACAATTTAATGGAAGAAAATAATATCTGAAAACAAAAGTACTAATAGCCATTATTATCTTTGGTTTATATTCCATGTAGTATGTAAAGAAGTAAAGAAAATACTTTAGGGCCTACCAAGTGGCTCAGTTGGTTAAGAGTTGGCTTAGAGCACGTGCTCTGAGCAACGGGGCCACTGCTTCGATTCCCACATGGGCCAGTGAATGCTGTGTCCTAGCTGAGCAGTTGCTGAGCTGCCAACAGTGGCAGGATAGCTCAGATAGTGTAACAACAAGATTGCCTGTTCAATGGTTGGTTACGCTCACCTGCAACTAAACATTGAACTCAGTACCTTGAACTGAGTTTCCGTCAGGATGGCTCAGAGGATAGAGCATGTCCTCTTAATAACAAGGCTGCTGGGTTCGACTCCCACGTGGGATGGTGGCTATGCCCACCCGTAGCTAAGACTGAACTCAGCACCTTGAGGTGAGAGGCCACGAGCTGCCAATGGGAAGCCAGATGGCAACTGGCACCCTCCACAATAATGATTGAAGAACAACAACTTGGCTGGTACCCTCCCCCAATTCCCCAACACTTTTCCTCTCCCCCAATTCCCCAATAAAAATCTTTAAAAAAAAGAAAATACTTTAATTGTAAAATGTGTGTTTATGTGAGTTTGGAAGGTCAACCTAGACTAAGGTGTATTTGGTGTGTAGACAGCCAGGTGATGGGCATGGACAGAAATTCATGTCCTCCACAGAGAGAAGTGATTAGTAAATTTTTGATTTCGAGTTGAGGTTATACTTGTTATGTGAAAATAACCATGTTAGTTAAGGTTAGTTGTTATACCCTGATAACAATGAAGAATATATAAAATTGTTGATGAAACCTCTTACCGAGTTCTAGTCAAGATGGTGGAGTAGGTCAATGCTGTGCTTGCCTCCTCTCATGACAACAGTAAAATTGCAACTACATTGTACAACAATTAATCTAGAAAACTACAGAAAGACTAGGTGAACAGAAGTCCTATAACTAAGGATATATATATATAAAAAGTCACCTTGAGGGCTGGCCAAGTGGTGTATTGGTTAAGAGCTGGCTTGGGATGCCAGTGTCCCTGGTTCAGTCCCACATATGAGGGCCAGTGACACTGCCCTCAAAAAAACAAAACGAACAAACAAACAAACAAAAGAATAATAAGAGGAGAAGGAAGAAGGTAACCATGAATAATAAAATGGCAGTCACTATGTATTTATGAATAATCAATTTAAATGTAAATGCTTAAATGTTCCAATTAAAAGATATAGGGTAGTTGCATGGATAAGAAAACAAGATCCATACATAAATTTACAGGAGACCCACTTCAGATTGAAAGACACACAGAGACTACAAGTTAAAAAAAAAACTGGGAAAAGGTATTTCATGAAGTGGGAATGAAACAAAAAGCTGGGGTAGCAGTACTTGCATCAGACAAAATACTTATATCAGACTTTAAAACAAAAGCTATAACAATAGACAAAGGAAATTTCATAATGAGAAAGGGATTAATCTAACAAGAGGATATAATCCTTGCAAACATTTATGCAACCAACACAGGAGCACATAAACACATAAAGCAAATATTAACTGACATAAAAGTTGCAAGGGACAATAATATAATCATAGCAGTGGACTTTAACATCCTACTGACATCAAGGGATAATTCTTCCAGACAGAATATCAACAAGGAAGTCAGCAAGTGGCCTTAAATGACACATTAGATCAGGTGGATTTAATTGTTATTTTTAGAGTATTTCACCCAAAAGCAACAGAACATATATTCTTTTCAAGTACACATGGAATATTTTCCAAGATAAGCCACAAAACAAGTCTCAAGAATATAAGAAGGTTGAAGTCATATGAAGCATTTTCTCAAACCACAATTTGGTATAAAACTAAAAATCAATTATAAGAAAAAACAAAACCACAAGAACACATGGAGCCTAAATAACATGTCATTAAATAATGAATGGTTTAACAGTGAGGTCAAGGAAGAAATCAAAAGATACCTTGAGACAAATAAAAATGAAACCACAATGACCCAAAAATCTATGGGAAACAGCGAAATCTGTCCTAAGTGAGAAATTCATAGCAATACAGGCCTACCTCAAGAAACAAGAAATATCTCGAATTAACAATCTAAGCCTACACCTAAAGGAAGTAGAAAAACAACAATAAACAAAGCCCAAAGTGAATAGAAGGAAGGAAATAATAAAGATCAGACTGAAAGTAAATGAAATACAGGTAAAAAAAGAAAACAAACAAACAAAAAAAAACAATAAAAATATCAATGAAACCAAGAGCTGGTTTTTTAAAAAAGATAAACAAAATTGATAAATCTTTAACCAGATTCATTAAGAAAAAAAGAGAGGACTCAAATATGTAAAATCAGAAATGAATGAGAAGTGACAACTGACACCACAAAAATAAAATTAATTGCAAAAAATATTATGAACAATGAAATGCCAAAAAATGGGCAATCTAAAAGAAATGGATGAATTCCTAGAAATACATGATCTTCCAAGACTGAATCAAAATGAAACAGAAAATCTCATCTGACTTATTACTACTAACAAAATTAAACCAGTAATCAAAAAACTTACCACAAACAGAAGTCTTGGACCAGATGGCTTCATAGATACATTTTACCAAACATTCGAAAGAGAATTAACACCTATCCTTCTGAAGCTATTCCAAAAAATTCAAGACAGTAGAAAGCTCCCAACCACATTTTACAAGTGTACTATTACCCTGATTCTAAAGCCAGACAAAGACATTACAAAAAAAGAAAATTATAGGCTGGTATCCCTGATGAACATAGATGCAAAAATCCTCAACAAAACATTAGTAAACCGAGTTCGGCAATTCATTAAAAAGATCGTACAGGGCCAGCCAAGTGGTGTACTGGTTAAGAGCTGGCTTGGGATGCCAGCGGCCCCGGTTCGGATCCCACATATGAGGGCCAGTGACACTGCCCTCTACAGCTAACAACAGCTCCACCTGGAGCTGGGCTGTGCAAGGCCCGGCGAAGGTGTAGGCTGCAGCCCCTGCTGCAGTGGGCTGCCATAGGCTGCAGTGAGTGGCCGGCAGCCAGCGTGAGTGGCCAGCAGTCAGCGTGAGCTGCCAATAGCCTCGGTGAGTGGTCATCCAGAGGCCGGCGACCAATCTGCCTCATCCGGGAAGAGTGCAATGACGATACCAACATGGGCCAGTGAATCAACACCGTCTGCAACTAGACTGAAGAACAAAAGGACAGCAACTTGTCTGCTCCCCTTCCCCGATTCCCCAACGCTGTTCCCCCCCCTCAATTCCCCAATAAAATCTTTTTTAAAAAAAGATCATACATCAGGATAACTGGGATTTATTCCTGGGATGCAAAGTTGATTTAGTATCCACAAATACACCATTTAAACAAAATGAAGGATAAAAATCATGTGATAAAAAGCAATAGATAAAAGGCCGACCGAGTGGCGCGGTGCTTAAGCGCTGGCTTAGGAAGCCAGCGGCCCCGGTTCAGGTCCCACACCCACATATGAGGGCCAGTGACACTGCCCTCAAAAAAAAAAAAAACCCACCAGCAATAGATAAAGAAAAAGCATTTGACAAAATCCAGCATCCATTTATGATAAAAACTCTCAGCAAAGTGGGAATAGAGGGAACAGACTTCAACATTTTAAAGGCCACATATGACAAACCCAAAGCTAACATCATACTCAATGGGAACACGCTAAAAGCATTCTCCTTAAGTTCAAGAACAAGACAAAGGATGTCCACTTTCACCACTTTTATTCAACATATGAGGTCTGACAATTGAGTTCGTGAACTTGTTGCAACGATGTTGCTAAACTTTTTTAACATCAGAGGGATTATTCATTATGAATTTGTACCAACTGGACAAACAGTTAACCAAATTTACTATTTGGAAGTGCTGAAAAGGCTGCGTGAAAAAGTTAGATGAAAACAACCTGAAATTTTCACCAACGATTCATGGTTCTTGCATCACGAAAAGGCACCAGCTCTGGCACTGTCTGTTTGTAGCCAGTCAACAAATAACTGTATTGGAACACCCTACCTACTCACCTGATCTGGACCCCAATGACTTCTTTCTTTACCCGAAGATAAAGGAAATATTGAAAGGAAGACATTTTGATGACATTCAGAACACTAAAGG
Organism: Aselliscus stoliczkanus; assembly: GCA_033961575.1. NCBI lineage: Eukaryota > Metazoa > Chordata > Mammalia > Chiroptera > Hipposideridae > Aselliscus > Aselliscus stoliczkanus. The sequence continues at coordinate 51,597,755 of CM066737.1, read as the reverse complement.
CAATACGATGACAGCTCTTATGGCCATTCCAGAAAGAGTTCCAAAATTGCTTTGAAGGGTGAACTAGGCGCTGGCATCAGTGCATAGCTTCCCAAGGGGAGTATTCAAAGGTGACCATAGTGATATTCAGCAATGAGGTATGTAGCCCTTTTTCCATGATGAGTTCGTGATCTTAATTGTCAGGATTCATACTACTGGAAGTTCTAGCTACAGCAATCAGAAAGAAAAAAAAAGATAAAGAAACAAAAAAATTTCATCCAAATGGAAAAGGAAGAAGTAAAACTGTCATTTTTTGCAGATGACATGATACTATATGTAAAGAACCATAAAGATTCCACCAAAAAACTATTAAAACTGATAAATGAATTCAATAAGCAGGATACAAAGTTCATATTCAGAAATTTGTTTCATTTCTATACACCAATAACAAATTACCAGAAAGAGCAATTAAGAAAACTATCCCACTTAACAGTTGTATCAAAAAATAAAAATAAAATACCTAGGAATAAATTTTACCAAAGAGATAAAAGACTTGTACTCAAAATATTATGACACTGAAGAAAAAAAATTGAAGAAGATACAGATAAATGAAAGCATATACCATGATCTTGGAAAGGAAGGATTAACATCATTAAAATGTTTATACTACCCAGAGCAATCTATAGGTTTAATACAATTCCTATCAAAATATCAATGGCATTTTTCACAGAACTAGAAGAAATAATCCTAAAATTTATATGAAACCATAAAAGTCCCCAAATAGCAATAGCAATCTTAAGAAAGAAGAACAAAGTTGGAAGTATCACAGTATCTGATATCAAACTATACTGCAAGGCTATAGTAATGAAAACAGCATAGTATTGGCATACAAACAGACACATAGAGCAATGGAACTGAGAACCCAGTAGTAAATCAACACATATATTGTCAATTAATCTGTGACAAAGGAGGCAAAAGTGTATAATGGGGTAAAAACAATCTTCTCAAAAAATGGTGTCGGAAAAACTGGATAGATACATGCAAAAAAATGAAACTTGACAACCTTCTTACACCATATACAAGAAAAAACTCAAAATGGATTAAAGACTTAAATGCAAGACCTGAAACCATAAAACTCCTTGAAGAAAACTAAGGCAGTAAACCTTCTGACATTGCTCGTAGTAATATTTTTCTGGTATGTCACCTCCAGCAAGGGAAGCAAAATAAATAAATAAATAAATAAATAAATAAATAAATAAATAAATAAATGAGACTACATCACACTAAAAAAGTTTTTGCACAACAAAGGAAACTATGAATAAAATGAAAAGACAGCCTACTGAGTGGGAGAAGATATTTGTCAGTGATATATCTGATGAGGTGTATCCAAAATTTATAAAGGATTCATGCAATTTAACACCAAAAAAATTAGCAATTCAACTAAAAAAAGGGTAGAGGACCTGAATATACATTTCTCCAAAGAGAGCATACAGTTGTCCAATAGACGTATGAAAAGATGCTCGACGTCACTAATCATCAGAGAAATGCAAGTAAAAACCACAATGAGATATCACCTCACATTTGTCAGAATGGCCATCGCATCAATAAATCAATAAACAAATGTCAGTGAGGATGTGAAGAAAAGGGAACCCTCATGCACTGTTGATGGTATGACAAACTGGTGCAACCACTATGGAATACAGTATGGTAGTTCCTCAAACAATTAAAATACAACTACCTTATGACCCAGCAATTCCACTTCTGGGTATTTATCTCAAGAAATCCAAAACACTAATTTGAAAAGATACATGCACCCCTATGATCATTGCAGCATTATTTACAATAGTTAAAATATGGAAACAACCTAAGTATCCACCAAGAGGTGATTGCATAAAGAGAAAGTACACACACACAATGGAATGTTACTCAGCCATAAAAAAATAATGAAATCTTACCATTTGCCACAACATGGGCGGACATAGAGGGTATTATGCTGAGTGAAATAAGTCATAAAAAGACAAATACCATATGATCTCACTTATATGTGGAATCTAAATAGCAAAATAAATGAACAAACAAAACAAACAAACTCACAGATGCAGGATCAAGCTGATGGTTACCAGATAGGCAGGGGCGGGTTGGAGTGAAGAAGATGTAAGGATTAAGAAGTACAAATTGGGGCCGGCCAAGTGGCGCGGTGGTTAAGCACTGGCTTGGCAGCCAGTGGCCCCGGTTCGGGTCCCACATATGAGGACCAGTGACATTGCCCTCAAAAAAACAAAAAACAGGAAGTACAAATTGGTAGTAATGAAATCATCATGAGGATGTAAAGTAAAGCATAGGAAATATAGTCAATAATATGGTAATAACTATGTTCTCATATAGTACCAAGTGGATATTAGACTAGTCAGCAGGATCACTTTGTAAATTGCATAAATGTCTAACAACCATGCTATACACCTGAAACTAATGTAAAATAATGTTGAATGTCAATCGTAATTGAAAAATTAAAATAGGAGTGAAAAGGTGAAGGGGAATTAGAAGTTCAAATGTCCATGTATTAAATAGATAAGTCATGTGGATGTAGTATATAGCATAGAGAATATAGTCAGTATTTTGATAGCATTGTACACTGTCAGATGGTTCCTGGGCTTATCATGGTGATCATTTCTTTAGGTGTATAAATGTTGAATAACTATGGTGTAAACCTGAAATAAATATAATATTGTATGTTAGCTATCTTGTAATAATTGTTTAAATCCTCTGACCCCTACTTTGAAATACAAGACTCATTGACTTTAAGCATTAATATAAATTTTAAACATGCTATTGCATAATGATAAGAATTGACGTTAACAAGGGCAGATTCTCTTTGTAAAATCAAACAAATGACTGGTCTTATTCATAAACAGGGAGACCATTCCTTATTTATGAATGTATTAATTGTCCTTCAGTGTTGGTTGCTACATTGAAATCTTCATTTCCTGTTATTTTTACTAGGGGAGAGGAGGTTAATTTTCTTAGCTGCCCCCTCACACACACACACCTAAATGCTTTTGCCAAACTGAATCAACCTTTGTTATTTCCTAAATATACTTTAATGTACAATAGTTGGGGTTTCAGAGAACTTTAGAGCTCTGATAACCTCCATCAGTCCTCCAAAGTCATCCCAAATAAATACACAAGCTACATGACAGTGAAATGTCTTCATTGAAAAAATGGCATTGTCACTTAAAGAGAGGCTTCCTAGACCTTCTATCATTCAGATTATCATTCCAAGTTTCCCCTATTTACAATTTCTGGACTGCCTTTAACAATGCTAGTCTCTATGGTTACACAATTATTCCCCACCTCCATCACAGTTTGACCAACTTCTACTCTTCTTTCAAGATTCACCTCAAATGTAGCTTTCTCTGAAGTATATTCTGATCCTGGATCCCAAACATTAGATTTTTTTTGTGTGATTTTATAATGTTTTACTAAAGCTATAGCATTTCTCCTTTATGTTCCAATGATTTACTTACAGGAATGTCCCTCACAGTAGATTGTCAGCTTACACATGCAAGAACAAAGTATTTCATATCCTCAGCTCCTAGAAGAGTGCCTGACATAGGTTCTTAGTTTGTTATTAAATACATTATATTATAAATCAATAATTGCAAAATATATTAATAATCATGTCTTCTTCAGAATACATCATTTTATTAAGTACCTACTCACTGCACTGAATGTTGTTTAGAATGCATTATGAAGTAATCAGACATGAGACACTTATACGATCTAGACATTTAAAATCTCATAAATTCTAATTATACTAATTCAGAAATTGAGACAATCCAGATGGACCAGGCTCAAAATTACCTTCATTAGAAATTCCTCTCTTCCTCCTTACACCATATACAAGAACAAATTCAAAATGGATTAAAGACTTAAATGTAAGACCTGAAATCATAAAACTCCTAGAAGAAAATATAGGGAGTAAATTTGCAGACATTACCCTGAGCAATATTTTTACTGATACATACCCGTGGGCAAAGGAAGTAAAAGAAAAAAATGAACATATGGGATTACATGAAACTTAAAAGTTTTTTCACAACAAAGGAAACCATCAATAAAATAAAATGGAAGCCTACTGAATGGGAGAAGATATTTGCCAATGATATATCTGATAAGGGGTTAATATCCAAAATTTATAAAACACACATGAAAATCAACACCAAAAAACAAACAACCCAATTAAAAAATGGGCAGAGGATATGAAGAGGCATTTCACTAAAGAGGACATACAGATGGCCAACAGGCATATGAAAAAATGTTCAACCTCACTGATCATTAGGGAAATGCAAATAAAAACCACAATGAGATACCATCTCACTCCAGTCAGAATGTCTAACATCAATAAATCAACAAACAACAAGTGCTGGCGAGGCTGTGGGGAAAAGGTTACCCTGCTGCACTGTTGGTGGGATTGGTACAGCCACTATGGAAGTCAGTATGGAGGTATCTCAAAAAACTGGAAATGGAACTCCCTTTTGACCCAGCAATTCCACTCCTAAGTATTTATCCTGAAAAACCAAAGACACTAATTCGAAAAATATATGCATCCCTATGTTCATTGCAGCACTATATACAATAGCCAAGACTTGGAAACAATCGAAATGCCCATCGGTAGAGGACTGGATTAAGAAACTGTGATACATTTACACAATGGAGTATTACACAGCTATAAAGAAGAAATCGTACCATTTGCAATGATATGGATGGACCTAGAGAACATTATGTTAAGTGAAATAAGTCAGTCAGAGAAAGACAAATACCATATGATCTCACTTATATGTGGAATCTAAAGAACTGAATACATGAGCAATGTAAACAAATAGTCTTAGAGACACAAAGAAATAACTGGGCTAGATTGGATGAGGGCTAGATGGGATGGGGATGGGAGAAGGGGAAGGGATGAGGCAACATAAACTGATAACTACAATACTACTGCAGAGACAGAAGAGACAGTTTAGGGAATATAATCAATAAGGTTGTAAATATTTTTTTTAGGGGAACAGACGGATGCATGTCATTTTAGGGAGATCACTTCATGGACGGTGTAGTGGCCTTACTGCTGCACTGTACATTTGAAGCTGCCGCTGAACAATATTATATGTCAACTATAATTTTACACATATATAGTCATGGGATGTGGAATATAGTGTAGGGATAGAGTCAATGGAATTGTAATAGATATGTGTGATATCGGGGGTAGGGGGCAGGGGAGGGAGGAGGGAGGAGTCACTTTGTAAGGGGTGAAAAAAGTAACTATTGCATTGTTTTGTACATCTGTAACTAATAATAATAATAAAAATAAAATTAAATTTTAAAAAAATTTAAAAAAAAGAAACTGGTACATTTACACAATGGAGTATTACACAGCTATAAAGAAGAATGAAATCGTACCATTTGCAACGATATGGATGGACCTAGAGAACATTACATTAAGTGAATTAAGTCAGTCAGAGAAAGACAAATACCATATGATTTCACTTAATTGTGGACTCTAAAGAACTGAATAAACTAGCAATATAAACAGAAATAGTCTTAGAGACACAGAGGAAAAACTGATGATTGCTGGATGGGACAGGAGTGGGCATGAGGGAGAAGGGGAAGGGAAGAAGCAACATAAACTGGTAACTGCAATATTGCTGCAGGGATAGAAGAGACAGTTTGGAGAATATAATCAATAACGTTGTAAATAATTTTTAGGGGACCAGATGCACTCATGTCTTGTTAAGGAGACCACTTCATGGAAGGTGTAGAGGCCTGACCACTGCACTGTACATCTGAAGCTGCCACTGAATAACATTAGATGTTGACTATAATTTAACACATATATAGTCATGGGATGTGGATTATAGTGTGGGGGATGGAGTCATTGGAATTGTAATAGATATGTATGGTATCGGGGGTGATGGGGGCAGTGGATGTGGGAGGAGGGAGTCACTTTGTAAGGGGTGAAAAGGATAACTATTGCATTGTTTTGTACATCTGTAACTACTACTACTAATAAAAGAAATTCCTCCATTCATTTTTTGCAAAATGATAGTAAGTATATTCAAGGACTCTAGAAAAATTGTAAAGTGTTTTATATAAATTTATATCATAATTAGCAATCATTCTTGTCTATTTTTGTTAAAGCGGATTTCTTTAAGGACTGCTTTTAGGATACAGTTTTTTGTTAACCTACATTGAATTACAATATACTTGAGTGTAATGACACTTGTTAAGGAACTGAAAGTTGGAAAACAGTGTAGAATTGGACTTGGACTACAACTCACTCAAAAGTGGCATAGTTCCAGAACAAGTTACATTTAAAGCAAAAGATCTACTGAAATCTCTTTCTTCCATTTAACCTCCAGTACCTTGAACACCTCTAATAAACACATTACTTTATCTCTCACATTTTCCTTCATCCAAATCTATTCTCAGGAAAGTATCTGAAAGAATATAAAACACTATTGCTTATACCATGGCCCCACATACACAAACTTAATTTTAATAGAGCTCAAAACCTTAAATTCAAAAATAAACTTTTGGTTGTATTTTTAGCCAGATGTTAGTGAAACACCTGGGTGAAGTGGAATGGGTGCTCCTTAAATCTGTAAAATCACTTCATTAAAATTGTTACTTTCTAGTCCAACTGTGACTTTTACTAGTCTTGCTCTAGAGGAAGGGCACAGATGTTGGGATATTAGGGATACCTCCTTGTGATGGTATATGAGGTATAACAATTAAGTTCGCGAACTGATCCTAGAAAAAGTGTTATGTACCTCGTTGCTGAATATCACTATGGTCACCTTAAACGCATTCCCTTTGGGAAGCTATGAACTGATGCCAGCACCTAGTCCACCCTTCAAAACAATTTTGGAACTCTTTTTCTGGAATGGCCATTGGGCCTGTCATTGTATTACACTTGATGTCCTGTATGTCACCAAAATGTCTTTCTTTCAATATTTGCTTTATCTTTGGTTAAAGAAAGAAGCCCTTGGGGGCCAGATCAGGTGAGTAGGGAGGGTGTTCCAATAGTTATATGTTAATTGGCTAAAAACTCTCTCACAGACAGTGCCATGTGATCTGGTGCCTTGCATGATCCAAGAGTCATGAATTGTTGGCGAAAAGTTCAGGTTGTCTAACTTTTGCACGCAGCCTTTTCAGCACTTCCACATAGTAAACTTGGTTAACTGTTTTCCAGTTGGCACAAATTCATAATGAATAATCCGTCTGATATCAAAAAATGGTTAACAACATCATTGCAATAAAGTTTGTGATCTTAATTATCTGACCTCACACATTTTTTCCCACTCTGATAAAAGGTTCTGTGAAAATAAAAAGAATTATTCTTTATTATGAAGTGGATAAATTTGTCCTGATAAATCCTTTAGGCTTCCAGGGCCTTTCCAGAAACAAAGTAAACCATTCTTCTTTTCTAACATTTGATGAATATTGAGCGAGCATCTGAGAGCACATTTTTTTCCCCAAGAAGTTGGTCTTCTGAGTACCTTTGTCTCTTGCCTCAGCTAACCTTAAAATTCCAGTGTGAGTCTTCTGTTATTAAAAAACAGTTGCTGTACTTTTAATGTATGAGGCATATTTCTGCCAGGGTTGCAGTTTAACATTATTATAAATTTGTTCAATTAATGACTGGCTTAATGATTGTGCAATCTCTGTGGAAACATAGAACAGAGAGCCAGAAACCAACTTTAGTTACAGTTGACACCAAGATTGATCTTCCTCCGAGGAAACCAAATGTTAATTTTCAGTGAAATTGTACGTAGACATGTGGTCATTGGAGGAGGTCGGGGAGGTGCTGAGGGTAGAGAGGTCCAAAATAGAATCTGGTACTAATGGAACACAAATAGAATCAGGGTAATGAGATTCCAGTCTCAGCTTTAACATCTTAACTTTGTCCTTTGGTGTCCCTATCTGTTAAATGGACAGAATTTTCTTCCCTTGCCTATCTGAAGGTGCTAGTTAAGGATAATCAGATATTTGGAGTGCTTTTAAGGCACTATTGTTATTTAACAATTAACTGTGATTGTAAAGGTATGCCACAGAATAAGAGAGTTATTTGCAATTCATATATTCAACAGAGGACAGTTCCAGGATATATAAAGAACACTCACAAATCAATTTTAAAAGACAGTTGGGGCCGGCCAAGTGGCGCGGTGGTTAAGCGCTGGCTTGGGAAGCCAGAGGCCCCAGTTCGGGTCCTACATATGAGGGCCAGTGACATTGCCCTCAAAAAAAAAAAAAACAGTATGCCAATAGAAAAATGGAAAGCAGATTTGAATAGGCACTACTCCAAAAAGGATATCTAAACAGGCAATAAGTATACAAAAGATGTTCAATCTCACTAATCATCAGGGAAATGCAAATTAAAACCACAATTACATAAAACCACAAAACCCAGAATGGTTAAAATGAGAAATACAGCAAATAGCACGTGCAATTGGAACACATACACTCTGGTGGAAGCATACGTTAAGACAATTTTTCTGGAAAACTTTCATAGTATCATCTAAAGATGGACACATGTATATGGTATAACCCAGCAAGTATATTTCTAGGTATGAAACCAACATAAATGCTTTTATATGGTAAACATAAGACATGTACAAGAATGGTCATAGTGGCACTATGCATAACAGGTAAACACTGGTTTCCAATGTTCATCAACACTATAGATAAATACATTATAATATGCCAAAAAGTATACAAAGGAGTACATATAGTATGATTCCATTGTGTCAAGTACAAACATAGGCAAAACTAATACATGATGTTATGAGTCAGGATAGTAGTTACCCTTTATGAGTGAGTGACTGCAGGGAGACTAGAGGGAATGCTTGTTTTGTTCTGGGTGTTTTTTTTTTATCTGGATGCTGGTTAATAAGAGCATTCAATTTGTGAAAATTCATTGAGCTGAAAAGTTAGATTCTCTTCACTTTTCTGCATGTGAGTTATACCAAGATAACACTTTTTTAAAAAATCACTGACATGTTTTATTTGGGCTCTTGAGACTCCTGGTACGATCTAGTACATTTTGCTCATTTGCTAGCAGGCAAATAATCTTTTTGCCTCTAGCTTCTCCTCTGAAAATGGGTTAATACTTATTCTACTTTGTAGGAATCTATGAGATTCAATTAATTAATGAATTATTGTAAAGGCAATGAATGAAAGGAGCTTATCTGAAGACAGATTTTGTTATTTATTGAAGTGTTCTTAGAGGCCACCTTTTATCCCATGGTCTCCCCCTTCCCCATTGGATTTAGGCATGTGGCCCAGAGTTCTTTCCAGCTATTCTCATTATTTTTCATTTATCTATATTGACATTCCTATTGCTTTCAATAGCTATGTAAAGTGTGGAAAAGAAAAACCTGGACAATTTCTTTTGAATATTGCAATATCAGAAGTGTTTTTCCTGGAAAACACTTTGATCACTTTCATAAAAGGTTCTACAGCAGTACAAAGTATCACTCATTTAAAAATTTAATAAACATTCCATGCTAGACATAGACAAGAAGACCACAGCTACTCTTGGGGAAAAAAAAGAAGGTTGGGTATAGGAAGAGCACTAAAATTAAACCAAATAAATGTATAATAATTTTGACCTGCTCTCAGATAATAATGATCTTGTTTACAAAATGCTGCTCTGCTCATGTACTTGGAGGAAAATATACAATAAAGTTTAATAAGGTTTCAATTTTAAAATAATTCATTTCAAATAGCTTTTTAAGAACTCAAACAGCACCTGGTACAATTGCTCTGTGTTTTTTCCTTGGAGACTTTACACTCCTCTTAAGGGGAGAAACTCAGTCTTATTGGCTGTGTCCCTGTATATGTAGACACCTGGTTGCAGCTAAAACTGTTGCACATCCCAGGAATCTTAATAAAGCAAAAAACATCAAACTAGAATTAGCTAGACATAGTTAATGAGGTAAAAAAAAAAGTCAATTTCTTTTTAAGTCATTCAGCAAAGCCTATGCAAAATAGATCTAAATAAATTCTATTCTATAGCATAGTGAAATATAAAATTATCCTTGTTTGATACTGTTATTATATAGTTTTAACTCCTTCATAATGTCTCAACTACTACTTTGCATTATAGGGTATTTCCTATATTTACAGAAATTTTATTTTACTATGGAAAGAACACATTACATGAGATTTACCCTCTAAACCAAATTTAAAGTGTACAATATGTTATTGTTGACTATAGATACAATGTTGTACAGGAGATCTCTAGAGCTTATTAATCTTCATTGACTGAAAGTTTATGCCCATTGATTAGTAACTCCCCATTTTACCCTCCCCACAACCCCTGGCAATGACCATTCCATGCTTTGATTCTATGAATTTGACTATTTTAAATACCTCGCTTAACTTAGAATCAATTAGCCAGTCACAGAAAGGTAAATACTTCATGATCTAGCATAATGCTCTCCATTTTCATCCATGTTGTCACATATTGCAAAATTTTGTTTTTAAAGGGTGAATAGTATTCCATTTTATGTATACACCACATTTTCTTTACCGACTTATCTCTCAATGAACATTAAGGTTTTTTACACAAGTTGGCTATTGCGAATAGTGCTGCAATGAACTTAGGAGTGCTAATATCTAGTCAAGATCCTGATTTCCATTCTTTTGGATAAATACCCAAAAGTAGGGTTGCTGGATCCTATGGTAGTTCTATTTTTAATTTTTTAATGAACCTCCATATTGTTTTCCATAGCAGCTGCACCATTTTGCATTCCCACCAACAGTGTGTAAGCGTTTCAATTTCTCAATATCTTCACCAACAATTGTCTTTTGTTTTCTTGATAATAGCCATCCTGACAGGTGCGCGGTGATATATCATTGTGGTTTTGACTTGCATTTCCCTGATGATTAGTGATGTTGAACATTTTTTTTCCTATGCCTGTTGGATATTTGTATGTCTTCTTTAGAGAAATGTTTAAGTCCTTAGCCCATTTCTTAATCAGATTATTCACTTTTCTTTTTAGTATTAAGTTGTAGGAGCGCCATACATGTTTTTAAGGCTGACCCCTTATTAGATGCATGGTTTGCAAATATTTTCTCTGATTCCATAGGTTTCCTTTTCACTTGCTTGTTTCCTTAGCTGTGCAGACCCTTTTTGGTTTGATCTAGTCACTACTATGGTTTGAATGTCCCCGCAAAATTCATATATTGAAATCCTAAACCCCATGTGATGGTATTAGAAGGTGGGACTGTTGGGAGGTGATTACATCATTAGGGCAGAGCCTTAGAAAGATCCCTCTCCCCTTCCAACAAACGAGGACAAAACAAAAAGATGTCTGTCTCTGAACCAGTAGGCTCTCACCAGACACAAAACTGCCCATGCATGATTTTGGACTTTCAGACTCCAGAACTATGAGAAATAAGTTTCTGTTGTTTATAAGTTACCCAGTCTCTCGCATTTTGCTATTGCAGCCCAAACAGACTAAGACAGTTCTACTGTTTATTTTTTTGTTTTTGATTCATGTGTTTTTGGTGTCATATCCATGAAATCATTGTCAGACCAATGTCATGAAGTTTTCCCCTAGGAGTTTTACAGTTTCAGGTCTTAAGTTTAAATCTTTAATCCATTTTGAGTTGATTTTCCGGTATGGTGTAAGAAAAGAGTCCAATTTTATTCTTTTGCATCTGCATATTCGGTTTACCCAGAACCATTTTTCAATAAATTATTCGTTCCCCATTGTGTTTTCTTGGCACCCTTGTTGAAGATCATCTGACTGTATATGCATGGATTTACTTTTGGGATCTTTATTCTGTTCCAATTGTGTATGTCTGTCTTTATGTCAGTACCATACTCTTTAGATTATTATAGCTTTCTAATTGCATTTGAAATCAGGACATTTGATACTTTCAGCATTGTTCTTTTTTAAGGTTGATTTGGCTATCTGTGGTGTTTTGTCTTTCTATATTAATTTTATGGTTATTTTCTGTATTTCTTTGAAAAATGCCTTTGGAATTTTGATAGGGATTGCATTGAGTCTATATATGGCTTTGGGTAGTATGAACATTTTAACAATGTTAGTCTTCCAATTTATGAACAAGAAATGTTTTCCTATTTGTTTGTGTCTTCTTTAATTTCTTTTATCATTATTTTATAGTGTTCAGTATAGAAGTCTTTCACCTCCTCAATTAAGTTTATTCCCAGGTATGTTATTCTTTTTGGCACTGTTGTAAATGGGATTCGTTTCCTAAGTTCCTTTTCATATAATTTATTGTTAACATATAGAAATGCAACTCATTTTTGTATGTTGATTTTTATCCTGCTACTTTGCTGAATTCATTAATTAGTTCTAACAGGTTTTTAATGTAGTCTTTAGGGTTGTCTATATATAGATCATGTCATCTATAGCAAGGAAAATTTTTACTTCTTCCTTTTTGTTTTGAATGCTCTTTCTTTCTTTCTTTCTTTCTTTCTTTCTTTAGTTTTTTTCTTTTCTTTTTTTTCTTTATTTCTCTGGCTTAGACTTGTGGTACTGTGTTGAGTAGAAGTGGTGAGAAAGGTCATCCATGTCTTGTGCCTGATCTTAGAGGAAACACATTCAGTTTTTTACCATTGAGTATGATGTTATGGGTTTATCATATATGACCTTTATCATACTGAGGTAATTTCCTTTTGTTCTTAGTTCGTTGAGACTTTTTATAATGAAAGGGTGTTGAATTTTTGTCAAATGATTTTTTTGCTTCTATTGATATAATCATGTGATTTTTACCTTTTATTGTGTTTATATGATATATCTCATTAATTGATTTTCATATGATGGACCATGTTTACATACCAGGGAAAAATCCCACTTGGTCACAGTGTATGACCCTTTTAATGTGCTATTGAATGCAGTTTGCTAGTATTCTGTTCAGAATTTTTACATCTATGTTCATTGGGAATATTGGCTTGTAATTTCCTTTTCTTGTGGTGTCTTTGTCTTCCTTTGGTATCAGGGTAATGCTGGCCTCATAAAATTAATTCAGAACTGTTTCCTCTTCTTCATTTTTTGAAAGAGTTTCAAAAGGATTGGCATTAATATTTTAAAGACTTCGGAGAATTCACTCATGAACCCATCTGGTCCTGGGCCTTTCTTCGTTGGAAGGTTTTTGGTTACTGATTCAATCTCATTATAGTTTTGTTTAGACTTTCAATTTCTTTATGATTTAGTCTGGTAAGATTTATGTTTCTAGGAATTTATTCATTTTTTTTTAAGTTATCCAGTTTGTTGATATATAATTGTTCATAGTGGTCTCTTATGATTCTTTTTATTTCTGTGGCATCAGATGTAGCAATTTTTTTTTACTTCTGATATTATTTATTTGAGTATTCTCTCCTTTTTCTTAGTCTAAGAGTTTGTCAATTTTATTTACTTTTTTTAAAAAACAACAACTCAGTTTTGTTAACATTTTATATTTATTATTTCATTTGCTTCTGATCTAATCTGCTATTTCATTTCTTCTGCTAAGTTTGGGCTTAGTTTGTTCTATTTCTAGTGCCTTGAAGTGTAAAGTTAGGTTGTTTATTAAGATCTTTCTCCACTTTTAATGTAGGCACATATCACTATAAATTTTCTTCTTAGTACTGCTTTTGTTGCATCCCATTAAGTCTGGTATGTTGTGTTTTCATTTTCATTTGTCTCAAGGTGGTTTTTTTTTTGACTTTTGAAAAATTTCTCCTTTGACCAAATGGTTGTTCAAGAGTGTTTTGTTAAATTTCCAAATATTTGTCATTCTTCCAGTTTCCTTCTGCTATTGATTTCTAGTTTTATCACATTGTAGTCAGAAGAGATACTTGATATGATTTCAGTTTCTTAAATTCATTAAGACTAGTTTTGTGACCTAACATGTGATCTGTCTTGGAGTAAGATCCATGTGTTCATAGACTAAGCTAATACATGAGAAGTCACCCACCACGCAGCCTAGCCAGAGATTCAGGAGGCCTCTGCCAACTCTCACTTCCCAGAGAAAAGCAGACAGTTGTAGTTTGTGTCTTCTTGCTTTGTGCTGAGTGGGTGGGAGTGAGGAGCTATGGTATCTATCAGCTCAAGCTGCCACCTCTTTTTTTGCCATGGGAGGCTAAACTGTGCCAAACCCATCAGAGCTCCAAGACTTTCAAGACAGAAGCCAAAACTCTAGGAATACCCCTTAAAAAGTTGGAATGCTGGGATCTAGAAGATTTTCTCCTGGTTGTATGGTGGTGTACCAGGGGTAGTGATTCTGTTGAGAGGGTGTCCTGAATCTCCCCCACCAGCTTTGGTGATGTGGTTTCATGTTCACCCAAGATACAGGAGCCTTTCAATTAGTTTTTGGCTTCTTACGAAGATAATTTATCTATGAATTGTTGCTGAATCAGTGTGTGTTTGGGACATGGGGAAGGAGGGTCCAGGGCTTCCTGTTCTTTTATTTTGCCAACGTCACTCTCTAGAAAAGTTGGTCCTTATCTAATCAAGAAAGTAACAGAGTTGAATCTCTCCACTTTTTTTTCTGTCAATAGAGAATGCCAACAAGTTACTCCTTTCACCATGTTCTCACGCACTCAGCCCACTCTCCTATTCATCCCTATTTTCTCTCTTATTCACCATTCAGTCCTCATCCTTCTTTCACATTCTTATCTTTTTACACTCTGCCTTCCTCCTGCCATCTTTCCCACCTTCCTTCTTACTTCCATCCTTCCTTTTTCATTCTTTCTACCTTTCTCTCCTAACTGTGATGGTAGAATCTTATTGTTGATCTTTGCCTATCCTATATGTGTATTTTGTGTGTGCACATGGAGTTGTTGGAAATTGTGACCAACTGGGCTTGCATGAGTATGGAGGACCTGTGTGGGAGGGTGCAAACATCTGAGGATGATGCTTATATATATGAGAATAAGGGCCTTCACAAATGCTTCAACAAGCATGTGTGAAGAACATAATTATAATTCCTTCTCTTTTTCTTACCAAAGTGACTTTGAGGTTTTCTTTCATGGGTTTCATTGTAGATGGCCAGATCAGAAGAAAGTTTGCTACCTCCTCACTATGAGGTCACCACCCACATTCTTTGAAAACACACAACATCTTGTTTTTTTAATGTTTGGAGATACATTGTAGGATTTGAGATGAAGAACATAAGGCCCAGGGCCATCTATATGGGCATGTCACTTATGAAGTCATACAGGACTCCCCACTCAGAAGGGGCCCACTCTTGATGTACTGCTCTACTGTCTCTGTCTTTATATTTGCCTCTAAATTTGTGTTTTGTAAATGTAGTCCAATGGCACTATAGGGAATGTTTGTGAGTGGAGGGGATATATGCAATATGTATGTCCATCACCATTCCTTGCTATTCTCTTTGCATATAGCATTCATTATTCCCCAGAGCACAGAATTCCAGGGGACCCACTCCGTGTGGGAGCTCAGTGTGTCTCACAGTGAGTAAAACAGATGCTGTCAGCCAGAGAGTCCACACTTTCCATCCAACAAGAACTTGCTTCTAACACAGGCCAAAAAAAAACCACAATAGTGTTCTAATAAACATGAGTTATCAAGGAACTCTTGTCATATCCTTTCTTACTTGTGTTACTTCCCCAAATCCTCCAATCACTTACACTAAAAACAGTGCATCTAAGAAAAGGGGACGATAGAACAAACCATTGTTCTTTTTCCATTTAGTCCTTCCATATTCATTAGAGAACTGAAAGTAGGGAGTGTTGGCAGAATATGAGTATAACAATAAGTGAAATAAAACAGTTGAATTAGTTTGTGTGGTGTTTCCACTCTTCTGGTAAGAACAAGATACATAAGCATGCATAGGCTATGAAATATGGGTTGTGTCATTTCAGTGATTTCATATATGAGTTCAATGCTCTTATATTTGCATTTGAAACTGGCATTTCACAATATACATAGGAATGGTAAAATTCATGCTAATAATTTTATTTTAGTATTTAGAATAGAACTCAATAGCAAATAGAAATCACTATTACAAGTGGAGAGAGAGAAAGGATGACGAGGTACAGTCCATGGAACAAAGGAAAAACTTTATATTTTAGTAACTTTAAAGACAGTTTTTGAACAACAAACCCCACATTTTCTTTTTGCCCTGGTCCCTATAAATTATGTAGTTGGCCCTATTCAGGCCTGATACTATGTCTTCTTTTTTTCACCCAATAGAAATGGGATGGTGAACATTTCACTGCTGAAAAACAGCAGAACAGGGCCAGCCGAGTGGCGTGGTGGTTAAGCGCTGGCTTGGGAAGCCAACGGCCCCGGTTCAGGTCCCACATATGAGGGCCAGTGACACTGCCCTCAAAAACAAAAACAAAAACAAAATAACCTCAGCAGAACAGTAACAACAGTTTCTCTTCCTTCCTATTAATCTGTAACCATATAATTTCATTGTTGTGCAGTTTCTCTATTGGATTCATAGAGCCTAACCATTGGAGCAATATAACTATAAGGTGGAATTAGAAATGAGATCAGAGTAAAATTTTCTGTTTGCTTATAACTAGTTATTCAATCCACATATATTTATTGATTGCCTACTATGTGGTGGGCACAGTCGATGTGTATGAGTTATAGCACTGAACAACACAGGCAATGTCCTTGTTTTCATAAAGCTTAAAAATTCTACTGTAATAACATTTAATGTATTACTAATTGAGGAATCCTGGATTCTCCTATCATCAAATAACCTATTTTATGGTCATGGGTTCACACAGCTCGGTATTCATAATTATAATTATTTAACAAAAAGGGTGTTGAAAGATTTAGATGATGGAATTTTTCTATATAGGCATAAAAACTTTCTTTGTTTTCAATGACGTCTTTCTCCATTCAAATTATCTAAGTAACTGTTTCAACTCTTTGTCTGTGAAACAGTAACTATTTTTTCTCTCGGCAGTTATCTAATCAGTCTTACTGATGAATAATGCTTTTCTCATTCATCCAGGCTAAAAAACTCACTGTCACCTTTGGTCTCTTTTCCCTTGCAGCCCACCTCTAATCCGCTCCTATCCATATTATTACAGTTGTATCCATGGAGTCAAACAACCACGGATCGAAAATCTTTGGAACAGTTACGTCATTGCTGATGTGCACTATGTAGATAGGCCTACTATGGTTGCATCTGTACTGAACATGTACAGACTTTTTTTTCTTGTCATTATTTCCTAAACAATATAGTAGTACAAACATTTACATAGTGTTTACATTGTATTAGGTATTGTAATTAATCTAAAAATGATTTAAGGTATGCAGGACAATATGTGTAGGTCATATGTAAATATTATGCCATTTTACATAAGGGACTTGAGCATCCACAGATTTCTGTATCCACGTGGGTCATGGAACCAATCCTTCATGGATACCAAGAGACAACTGTGTTGAGATACATTTCCTTTTCTCGAACACTCTCCTCACAGCTGTCATAGTAATCTTTCTAAAGCACAACTCCAATTATGTTACTCCAGGTCTGAAACCCTTCAGTGGCTCTTTATTGCCTATTGGATACAATCAAACCCCCTCAGCCTGGCAGTCACAGTTCTTCATAATTTGGCCCCAGTACACCTCTTCAGCTTCATTCCTTTACATCCTGAACCCTGGCCAAAACTGACCTCTCCTTCTTCCTTCAAATATGCCATATTGCTCATACTGTTCCTTTTTCTTAAATCCACATCCTTATGCATACAAATCTTACCTAACCTGAAAATTCAAATGTCATTCCATGGACCCTTTCTGTAAATCCCGAAATCCCAAAATGCAAATAATTTCTCAATCTTCTAAAACCCTGAATATGTTATTTGAACATATCTTACAGTATTTACCTAATTCCATCTTTTATAAATTTTTGCACCATGATTTTGTCATTTATAATATTTTATATTTATAAAATAATTATTATACTTTTATCATAGTTATCAAGTATAATTATTATAATACCATGCCTTCAGAGGTTTGAAACTCTTACCTGGTTTATATAATGTACTAAAAATGTTAAAAGAAAGAGTGAATGAATGGATAGATGGATGACTGAATAATAATTTTCCCCCCAGAAAATGAGTTAAATACCAAGAGGACTAATGAAAATTTAAAAGCTATCTGAAATTCTCAGCTGAAAAATTCCTTTAAGTACAAAGTATAAATATTTAGCAAATAAAAAAAATCGACTCATGAAGAACAATCTTATTTGTGAAAAGAAATCCTTGTATTCTAATGAAACAAAATAAAACAAAAAATAAAATACAGGATAGTTAATCTTGTAGAGTTATCTAAGATGAGAACCAGACCTCATGAATCCTTCCTTCTTCACTCCTTCACATTCTATCCCTGAAGTTTCTTGTATCATGTTCCTTCCCATGTACTCCTAATGCTTGGGTCCAGAATTTTATATTCTTTATCTGTACCTTTGCAAATTTCCTACTATTCTCACTACTGTCTGTTTTACTAAATGTTACAAATGCTTTAAAATCAATTCAAACAGCAATTTACCCCTATGTAAAACCTTTGCATACTCCCTATGGCCTACCTAGATAAAGTCTAATCTCTTGTTTTGTTTTGTTTTTTTGTTTTTTAGCTGAGCCATCCTGCCGCCTGTTGGCAGCTCAGTGGCAACTCAGCTCGGGCTGGGCATCGAACTGCTGTTGCTCAGAGCTCAGCTCGCACTCTTGAGTGAGCTCTTGACGAACTGAGCCACTCGGCCAACCCTTAAAGTCTAATCTTAATAATGGCATCCAAGGCTTTTCAAAGTCTGACCCCAACCTATTTGCAATGGTCCTCACTGATATTTCTGGCTGCCTGACACTCATCTTCTTAATAGGTTTTCTATATTTAGAAAAATCTCAATGTACTTAGACTCACTCTTTATCAATAGATGTCAGAACACAAATTTCTAGCCTTCCTTGCAGCTAGGCAGTAGGCATTCAATCTATGATCAGCCCAACAGGCACACTCATGTGAGACATTAGATTTGCAAGGGAGTAATATGAGGAAACTGACTGTATGAAGCTCTCACTTTGCTAGCACAAGTGGCAGAGGCATCCAACTTTCAGGAGCAGCAGCAGCACAAACATGTCATTGGTACTGGTGACAGTAAGCTTTGTAGTAAAGTTGAGTTTCTGGAGCTTAGTATTTGAAGTGCCAAAGACTTCAATTTTCTCCTCATTAGGCCAGTTTTGTCGTGTGGTTTTGGGCATTATTCCTGGAAGCTTAGCCTTAAGCCTGTTTCTTCAGCCCTCACAATGATACTATGAGCCACCTAATATCTGTTGATAAATGATTTTATTACTTTAAATAGCTGGAGTGGGTTTTGGTTGCAACTAAGAACACTAACTGATACACACTTTGTTCAGTATTGTTATTATTATTATTATTATTAACCAATTCCTCTCATGTATGCTTACTCATAGCTCTGCGCTTTTCCTCCTTGCTTCTCTTTTCTTAACATACATTCCGGTCTCCCTACTCTCTCAACCTTAGTTAATTTTAATTACTCTTCAAAATTTGGCATTCAAACACTTTGAATATGTGTTCCAGGACCCTCTCTCAGTCTCCTAATTTACTTCAGCATAGAGTTCACAGTATTATTTAGCATCCCAAAGTCAGTTGTCTTCCAATGAAGTTTACATCTGAGGCTGTCCTTGAAGATATAGCACCTGGCACATAGAGTTCCCAAAATTGTTCATTTTCATTCCTTTACAACCGCTTGATTTCATTGTTTTACCAACAGTCTTTTTCTTTAATTAAATTGGTGTTTCTTTTACAAAAGTAATACATAAATATATCCTCACTGTAAAAAATTCAAACACAAGAAAAGCAAAGAAATTATCTATTTATAAACAACTCCAAATCCCAGAGTAATGAAAGTATGTTATTCCTGCTCTGTCTCCAAGCATACAGTCAGCATTACATAAGTAATTGTTGAGTGAAAAAGGGATTTCCCCTCTTTCCACCAAAGACGAGGCAATATGTCTTAGGTTCAACAAAAGAGAACCTCTCTCTTAAGACTTTGATCCTTAAGTGAGTAAAAGAAAGTTCTTCTGCAATACTCCATGGAGCTTCTGTTTTGTGGCTTGTCCTTGGGTCCTGCCTCCTTGGTTCCAGACAGTTTTCCAAGCTTGATCTTCTGGCTAGCCACTGATTCTCTGAGTTCCTAGTGATCTTTCAACAAATCCCTTTTCTTAAGTTTATTACAGCCAGTTTCTCTCCCTAGAAATCAATGACCTTGACTGGCACACCTTTCTTGGATGACCATGCCAACTTTCCTTATTTTCTTCTCCCTAGAACTTTATCCTCATGAAGATAACTACCATATAATTATCATCTAGTGATATTCTGCCTTTTATTGGTCATTGCTGATACATGGGGAAAACTGAAGATTTTTATAACTAGAAAATACCTTAAATATCCTCTTTATTGATCCTCTTATTTTAAAGAAAGGAAACTGACACTGAGAGAGATGTTGAATCCAGTATTCAGCTCTCTAGAACTCTGGTCTCTCAATTGCCATTCTAGACCATTATGTCACTTGCCTCTCTATAGACTCCTTTATGTCCTAATTAAAAAGCTCCAAACTGTCCTTAAAGTTTAAAAGTAAGATTTATTTACTTACTTCTCATTTTGTGTTAGGATATGAGAAGGTAACTTTTTCCCCAGATAATGCATTTTTCTTTGAAATTTGTGATGCACTTTGCACTTTTCTTAAAGTTAAATTTATTGGGGTGACAATGGTTAGTAATATTACATAGGTTTCAAGTACACAATTCTGTAATGCATCATCTACATATCACACTGCATGCACACCACCCAGAGTCTGTTCTCCTTCTATCACCATATATTAGATCCCCTTTACCCTCTTCTCCCATCCCCCCTCTTCCGTTACCTCTGGTAAAATCAAGTGAATAATTTAAAGCATAGTACCTAGCACATAAGATCCTGCAATAGAAGTTGTTCGAACACACGGAAGTTCTTCAATTTAAATAAATTAAAAAATTTTTAGGTACTTCTGGCTTTAGCTGAATAAATATTCATTAAATATTGCTTTGAGGCTCAATTTTCTCATGACAAACTTAGAGGTTCAATATGCTCTCAATTGCATCTCTCATCTAAGTTGAATTTTTTTTTCTTTTTTAAGATTTTATTGGGGAATTGGGAGAGGGTAACAGCGTTGGGAAATTGCAGAAGGGGAACAAACAAGTTGCTGTCCTTTTGTTCCTCAGTCTAGTTGTGGAGGACGTCGCTTCAATGGACCATGTTGGTATTATCATTGTGTTCTTCCCGGGTGAGGCAGTTGCTCACGGGGCATTGGACGGCCACTCATGGTGGCTCACAGCAGCTCACGAAAGTGCACACCAGCTGCTAGCCAGCCCCACTGCAGACTACACTGTTGCAAGCAACTCAGGGCAGCCCAGCTCCAGGTCGAGCTGTTGTTCACCATCTTAGCTGTAGAGGGCGCAGTGTCATTGGCCCTCATTTGTGGGATCTGAACCAGGGCCCTGATGCTCAGAGCTGGTGTCCTAAGCCAACTCCTAACCATCACGCCACTCAGTGGGTCCTGTATACTTTTTTTTTGAAGATTTTATTGGGGAATTGGAGGAGGGGGAACAGTGTTGGGGAATTGAGGGAGGGGACCAACCAAGTTGTTTTTCAATCTTCGTTGTTGAGGGTGCCAGTCGCCATCTGGCTTCCCATCAGCAGCTCGTGGCCTCTAAGCTCAAGGTGCTGTGTTCAATCTTAGTTCCGGTTGGGCATAGCCACCATCCCATGAAGGCATTGAAACAGCATCCTTGTTGTTAAGAGCACACACTCTATCCTCTGAGCCATCCAGGTGGCAGCTCAGCTCCAGATACCGAGTTCAGTCTTAGTTGCAGGTGGGCATAGCCACCATCACATGCAGGAGTTGAACCAGCAGCCTTGTTAAGAGCGCATGCCTTATCCACTGAGACATCCAGGTGGCAGCTCAGCTCAAGGTGCTGAGTTCAGTCTTAGTTGTGGGTGGGCGTAGCCCACCATTGAACAGGCAATCTTATTGTTACACCAGGTGAGCCATCCTGCCACCTGTTGGCAGCTCAGCGACAGCTCAGGTAGGGCGCAGCATTCACTGGCCCATGTGGGAATCGAACCAGCTGCCCTGATCCTCAGAGCATGTGCTCTAAGCCAACTCATAACCAACTGAGCCACTCGACTGGCCCCTGTATTCTTTTTTTTTAAAGTAAAGTTTATTGGGGTGACAAATGTTAGCAAAGAAACATAGATTTAAGGGGTACAATTCTGTAATACATCATCTATATATCTCACTGTGTGTTCACCACCCAGAGTCAGTTCTCTTTCCATCACCATATATTTGATCCCCTTTACCCTCATCCACACCCCCTTACCCTCTGGTAACCACTAAACTAGTGTCCGTATCTATGAGTTTTGTTTCTTCATTTGTTTTTCTTGTTCTTTTGTTGTTTTCAGTTGTATATACCACATACCAGTGACATCATATGGTTCTATATTTTTTTCTGCCTGATTTATTTGGCTTAGCATTATAATCTAAAGATGCATCCATGTCATTGCAAATGACACTATTTCATCTTTCCTGATGGAAGAATAGTATTCCATTGTGTGTATATACCACAACTTCTTTATCCAATCATCTATCAAAAGACACTGGTTGTTTCCATCTCTTGGCCACCATAAATAAAGCTGCAATGAACATCAGTGCACATATATCTTTATAGAAAAATATTTTCAGATTTTTTGGGTAGATATCAATTAGAGGGATTGCTGGATCATATGGTAATTCTATTCCTACTTTTTTGAGGAACCTCCACACTGCCTTCCATAGTGGCTGCACCAATCTGAATTCCCACCAACAGTGTACGAGGGTTCCTTTTTCTCCACAGCCTCTCCAACATTTGTTGTTTGTCTTGATGATAGCCATTCTAACTGGTGTGAGGTGATATCTCATTGTGGTTTTTGTTTGCATTTCTCTGAAGATTAGTGATGTTGAGTGTTTTTTCATATGTCTATTGGCCATTTGTATGTCCTCTTTGGAGAAATGTCCATTTAGGTCCTCCGCCCATTTTTTAATTGGATTGTTTGTTTTTTTATTGTTGAGTTGTATGAGTTTCTTATATATTGTGGATATTAGACCCTTATATTGTCGATTTCTTTTGCTGTGCAGATGATTTTAGTTTGATGTAGTCCCATTCATTTATTTTAGCTTTTACTTCCCTTGCCTTTGAAGTCAAATCCATCAAATCATCTTTGAACCCAAGGTCCATAAGTTTAGCACCTATGTTTTATTCTATGCAGTTTTTTGTTTCAGGTGTTATGTTTATGTCTTTGATCCATTTTGAATTAATTTTGGTACACGGTGACAAATAACAGTCTAATTTCATTCTTTTGCATGTAGCTTTCGAGTTCTCTTAGCACCATTTATTGAAGAAGATGTCTTTTCTCCATTGTATGTTTTTGGCTTCTTTGTCAAAAATTATCTGTTCATATTTATGTAGGTTTATTTCTGGGTTCTCAATTCTATTCCACTGTTCTGTGAATCCGTTTTTCTGTCAATACCATACTGTTTAGATTATTGTTGCCCTGTAATACAAGCTGAAGTCAGTGAGTGTGATACCTCCAGCATTGTTCTTTTCTCTTACGATTGCTTTGATTATTCAGTATCTTTTGTAGTTCCATACAAATCTGATGATTTTTTTTTCTATTTCTTTAAAAAAATGCCATTGGGATTTTTTTTTTGAGGGCAGTGTCACTGGCCCTCATATGTGGGACCCGAACCGGGGCCGCTGGCTTCCCAAACCAGCGCTTAACCACCGCACCACTCGGCCGGCCCACCATTGGGATTTTGATGGGGATTGCATTAAATCTCTATATTGCTTTGGATAATATGGCCATTTCAACTATGTTGATTCTTCCAATCCATGAACATGGAATGTCCTTCTATTTCTTTGTGTCTTCTTCAATTTCTTTTAAAAATGCTTTGTAGTTTTCAGTGTATTGGTCATTCACTTCCTTGGTTAAGTTTATTTCTAGGAGTTTTATTCTTTTTCTTGCAATTGCGAAAGGTTTTTTTTTTAATTTATTTTTCTGAGGTTGCATTGTTAGTATATAGGACTGGAATGGACTTTTGTACATTGATTTTGTGGCCAGCAACTTTATTCCTTTATTGTTTCTAATAGCTTTGTGGTGGAGTCTTTAGGGTTTTCTATGTATAGTATCATGTCATCTGCAAAACGTGACAATTTAACTTCTTCATTCCCTATTTAGATGCCTTTTATTCTTTTCTCTTGCCTGATTGCTCTGGGTAGGCCTTCCAATACTATGTTGAAATGTAAAGGTGATAGGGGGCAATTCTGTCGTGTTCCTAAATGTAGAGCAAAGGGCTTCAGTTTTTCCCAGTTTATTAATATATTACCTGAGGGTTTGTCATATATGGCCTTTATTATATTAAGATATTTTCCTTCTATACCCATTTTATTAAGTGTTTTAATCATAAATGGATGTTGTATCTTGTCAAATGCTTTTTCTGCATGTTTATATAATCATATGATTTTTGTCCTTTATTTTGTTTATGAGATGTATCATATTGATCAATTTGGGTGTGTTCAACCATTTTTGTGCCCCTGGGATGAATCCCACTTAGTCATGATGTATAATTTTTATAAAGCATTGTTACTTTAGATTTGCTAAAATTTTGTTTGGGGTTTTCGCATTTGTATTCATCAGAGATATTGTTCTGTAATTTTCTTTTTTTGTGTTATCCTTACCAAGTTTTGGTATCAAAGTAATGTTGGCCTCATCAAATGAGTTAAGGAGTATTGTCTCTTCTTCAATTTTTTGGAAGAGTTTGAGTAGGACAGATATCAGATCCTCTTTCAATGTTTGGTAGAATTCACTAGTGAAACCATCTCATTGTGGATTTTTGCTTTTAGGAATGTTTCAGATGACTGATTCATTTTCCTTACTGTTGATCGGTCTATTTAGACTTTCCTTCAGCCTAGGAAGGCTATATGTTTCCAAAAGCATGTCCATTTCTTCTAGGTTATTGAATGTGGTGGCATATACTCCTTCATAGTATTCTTGGATAATCCTTTGTATTTTTGTAGCATCCATGGTGGCTTTCCCCCTTTCATTTCTGATTTTGTTTATTTGTGTCTTCTCTTTTTATCTTAGTGAGTCTAGCCAAGGGTTTATCAATTTCATTAATTTTTTTCAAAGAACCAGCTCTTGGTTGCATTAATTTTTCCTATGGTCTTTTTTTCTCTATATCATTTAGTTCTGCTCTGATATTTATTATTTCCTTCCTTCTGCTGACTTTGGGTTTCATTTGTTCTTTTTCTGGTTCTTTAAGGTGTAACGTGAGGTTATTTATCTGTTTTTTCTTTTTTATTGTTTCTTGAGATAGGCCTCTAATGATATATATTTCTGTCTTAAAACTGCTTATGCTGCAAAATTCCAAAAATTTTGGTAGGATGTGTTTTCATTCTCATTTGTTTTTATACATCTTTTGATATCTCCTCTTATTTCTTCCTTGAACCAGTAGTTCTTTAAAAGTCTGTTTAATCTCCACGTATTTGTGTTTTTTCCTGCTTTCTTTTTTACAGTTGATATCCAATTTTAAAGCTATGTGATCAGAGAATATGGTTGGTATGATTTCAATCTTCTTAAATTTGCTGAGGCTACTTTTATGTCCCAACACATGGTCTATCCTTGAGAATGTTCCATGTACACTAGAAAAGAATGTATAGTCTGATGTTCTAGGATGAAGAGCTCTATGAATGTCAATTATGTCCATTTCATCTAATGTGTCATTTAGGGCTGATATTTCTTTACAGATATTCTCTTTGGATGATCTATCCATAGGTGTCAATGATGTATTTAGGTCTCCTAGTATAATTGTGTTTTGGTCAATTTCTCCCCTTGGTTCTGTTAGTAGTTGCTTTGTATATTTCAGTGCTCCCTGATTGGAGGCATAAATATTGATGACTATTACGTCTTGTGTAGTCCCCTTTATCATTTTGAAATGTCCATCATTGTCTCTTGTTACCTTCTTTATCTGCAAGTCTGTTTCATCTGCTATCAGTGTAGCTACACCTGCTTTTCTCTGAATACCATTTGCTTGCATTGTCAATTTCCACCCTTTCACTTTGAGTCTATATTTGTCCTTGTAGCTGAGATGTGTCTCTTGGAAGCAGTATATGGTATGTTTAGTTTTTTCTTATTTTTTCAAAGATTTTTTATTGGGTAATTGGGGAAGGGAAGCATTTTGTTTTTCCAGGACTCATCAGCTCCAAATCAAGTTGTTTTTCTTCAATCTTCATTGTGGAGGGTGCAAGCTCAGCTCCAAGTCCAGTCGCTGCTTTCAATCTAGTTGTGTGTGTGTGGGGGGGCACAGCCCACCGTCCCACATGGGAGTCGAACCAGCAACCTTGTTGTTAAAAGCACACACTTTCACCAGCTGAGCCATCTGGCCGCCCGTTGGCAACTCAGTGGTAGCTCAGCTTGGGCGCAGCTCACTGACCCATGTGGCAATTGAACTAGTGACCCTGTTGCTCAGAGCTCGTGATCTTAACCAACTAGGCCACCCACCTGGCCTTGGGTTTAGTTTTTTTGATCCAATCTGCTACTCCATGCCTTTTTATTAGTGAGTTCATTCCATTTACTTTTAGGGTGATTATTGATACATGAGGATTTCCTATCATTCTATCTTGGGTTTTCTGGTGGGACTATGTCTCCATTGTTTCTTTGCCTTTTGTTGCTGTCTATTATTTAAGTGTGGTGGTATTCTATGATTTTTCCCCTCTGTTTCATCTTTTTTATGTTATGTATTTCAGTTCTGGATTTATTATTTTTGAGGGGTTACCATTAAGTTTATGTAAAAGAAAGTTTCATATTTAGAGTATTCCATTGTCTTCAGCATGCTTCCTTTCTCCATTCCCCTGTTCTGGTTCAAACCTTTACTCGCTCTTCTTTTATGTTTTGTTTTTTTTTTGTCACAAATTATCCCTATTTATGCTGTGAGTTGATTTCTGCACTGCAGTAGCAAGTTGTCTCTTTCCTCTGTTTCTTAAGTGTTTTTTTTTCTTTTTTACCCTGTATGCTGTGTTTAAGTGTATAGTGACTTTTTTGGTGTAGGGGTTGCCATTTCCTGCTTTGCTGGATATATTATTCTTGGCTTATATTCTCTCTCTTTCAACAGTTTGAATATTTGAGTTCACTCCCTCGTGGCTTGTAGAGTTTCTGCTGAAAAATATGATGATAAACTAATGGGTTTTCCTTTGTAGGTTATTGACTTCTTTTCCCTGGCTGCCTTTAGGATTCTTTCTTTGTCGTTAATTTTTTTTTTTTTTTTGAGGGCAGTGTCACTGGCCCTCATATGTGGGACCGAACCGGGGCTGCTGGCTTCCTAAGCCAACACTTAACCACCGCGCCACTCAGCCGGCCCTGTCGTTAATTTTTGACAGCTTCAATACAATGTGTCTTGGAGAAGGCCTGTTGCAATTGAGGTAATTAGATGTTCTATTTGTTTCTTGGATTTGAAGATCCGGTTCTTTCCACAATTTGTTTTGGGAAGTTCTCATCGACTGTTAGTTTGAATGTACTCTCTGTTCCCTTCTCCCTTTCTTCCCCTTCTGGTATGTCCATTATTCTTGTATTGCTCTTTCTGAAGGAATCAGAAAGTTCTTGTAGAGTTCTTTCATTTCTTTTAACTCTCAAGTCTCTCTTCTCTTTCATCTGTGTCATTTCCAGATTTCTAACTTCAATGTCACTGATTCTTTCCTCCATCTGCCCAGCTCTATTACCTAAGCTAGCTATTTCATTCTTCATTTCTTTTATTGAGTTTTTAATCTCCAGAAATTCTATTTGGTTCTTTTTTAAAATTTCAATCTCTTTAGTAAAATATTCATTTTGTCCTTTGATTGTGTTTCTGAGTTCGTTAAACTGCCTGTCTGTGTTTTCTTGCATCTCGTTGAGTTTTTTCATAACTGCTACCTTGAATTCTCTGTCATTTAAGTCACATATTTCCATGTCTTTAAGTTCATTTTCTGAAGACTTTTATTTTTTTTTCTGAGTTGCCTTGTTGCCTTGGTTATTCATGGCAATTAATGAATTAATATTTCTCTTCCTAGGCATCTACAGGAGTGGGTTCTGCAACAGTTTGGTAGGAAGTGGTCTTTCTTTTGCTTTCCAGTAGGTGTTGGTAGAATGCTTTATTTTCTCCCCGACTGCAGCCATTTATTTTCTCTCACGCTGTAGTGTTATATTTTCTTTGCACTGTTCTGGCTTTTCACACAATGGGGGGATTCCCTCATGAGATGGACTTCTCCTCTGTGAGCAGGTCTCCTGGGTCACAGGACACAGCCTCCGTTGGGGAATGTGAAGAGCTCCTGAAGTTTCAAATCTTTTCCTGCACCAGATTCAGGACCTTTGTGTTTCAGCGGCTCTGTTTATCCCTGCAGAGATCCGGTCAGATAGGTGTGTATAGAGGTGGAGCAGGTTGTGAGAGGTAGCTCCAAGCAATGTCAGGAACCACTAGCACAGCCAGTCCTGTACCCAAGGCTCCCTCCCCTTCACCGGAACTAGTTGGGCTGTGAATCTTTGCCTGTGTGCCACAGTTCTCAGAACTGCAAATATTCTGTTCTTTTGACCTGACACTGCTACTGTTCCACATCTAGCATTGGGTGGGTGGGGTGGGGTGAGATTTGGGAGTGGGGGAAGGAGGAGGCTAGGATCTGTGCCTATGCCTTCTGTCTTCTGCTTGGCAGTGAGGGCTTAAACCACCATTTTCACTCTTCTTCTCTCAGTCTTTGCTCTGAAGTCTCTGCTGTGAGCATTGGGTTCAGCCTTGTTATATGCTGATCCCTCAGGTGGAACTGTGGGTCATAACAGGACACTAGCCCTTTGAATTCTTCCCTCTCCTGCCTCTGTGGTAGCTCCCAAATGCAGGAAGCTCGGAGCTCTGGTCTGTGTCCTATGCCCATGCTTTCCCCCATTCCATTTTCCCCCACTCACCAAATTTGCCCATCTTTAGATGATTTCAGCTGTGTGTCTCTTAGTCTTGCCTGTTGCTGTGGGGAGAGTCCTTTACGGAATTATAGTTGTTCAATTTATTGGAAATCCCAAGGGGAGATTTCAAGAGGCTCAACTCACACCGCTGGTTCTATGATGTCATTGCACTTTATACTTTTGAAAAGAAAGAATAATAAAGAAGAAAAGTGCAATTAACAATTAGTCATATTCTCACCACTCACAATTAATAACTATTATCACTTTCTGGTATTTATAGTCTTCTTTTTTTTAAATATATAGAAAATTACATAAAAATTAAAATCTTCTTTAAGAATCACCAAGCAGGGCAGGCCTAGTGGTGCAGTGGTTGAGCGCTGGCTTGGGAGGCCAGTGGCCCCGGTTTCATTTAACTACTAAGGAGTAACTACTATCAGACTACTGTATATCTTTCTAGTCCATTTTCTATACAACCATATTCTATCTACAACTAATATATAATATTTTGTGTTATCGCATGTGTTTTTAAATTTACATAAATGACAAGAAGCATATTGTTTTGTGTCTCCCTAACCTAACTCATTATTATATACGAGGGCTGACACTTAAGTTCACGAACTTACCACCATGCGCTTATGTTGGCAGCACTGTATAAGCAGCTCAGTGAGGTTTCATAACTTTGATATATCAGTGTCTCACAGCTGTGTTCATGTCAGCATGTTGTGGTGTCTTGCTGAGTGGTGTTCATTATTGTTGTTGTGTATTTTTTTGTGCTGTCGCGAGAATGTCTGAGCTTGAATAAGAGCAACAAACAAACATTAACTTTCGTGTTAAACTTGGCAAAAGTGGAAGTGAAATCAGGTACATGTTAGTCCAAGTTTATGGGGATAATGCCATGAGGAAAACAGCAGTGTACAAATGGATTCAACGTTTTTCTGAGGGGAGAGAATGCATCACTGATGAAGAGAGGTCAGGGTGGCCAGTAACAAGCAGAACTGATGAAAACATTGAAAAAATTCATCGAATTGTGTGTCAAAAATCTTCAGCTGACTGTGAGAAGCATAGTAGAGCAAGTAATATCAATAGAAAAACAGTTAGGAAAATCTTAACTGAAAATCTTGGTATGAGAAAGGTGTGTGCAAAAATGGTCCCAAAGGAGCTCACCAATGAGCAAAAGCAAAGGAGAGTCAAAGTTTGCCAAGATCTTTTGGGCAGGCAAGACAATGTTTTGCACCATGTTATCACTGGTGATGAAACAGGTGTACCAATACGACCCTTAAATAAAGAGTAAAAGGCACAGTGGAAGTCAGCCAATTCTCCAAGACCAAAAATGTTTCCTCAGTCCAAATCAAGGGTCAAAATGATGTTGTTAAGCTTTACTGATGTTAGAGGGATTATCCCTTATGAATTTGTACCAAATTGACAAACACTTAACCAAATTTACTATTTGGAAGTGCTGAAAAGGCTGCATTAAAGTTAGACAAAAATGACCAGAACTTTTCGCCCACATAGCTCTTGCACCACGACAATGCGCCAGCTCACATGGCACTGTCTGTGAGGGAATTTTTAGCCAGTTAACAAATAACTGTATTGGAACACCCTCCCTACTCATCTAATCTGGCCCCCCAATGACTTATTTCTTTACACAAAGATGAAGGAAATATTGAAAGGAAGTCATTTTGATGATATTCACGACATCAAGTGTAATACAATGACAACTCTGATGGCCATTCCAATAAAAGAATTCCAAGATTGCTTTGAGGGGTGGACTAGGCACCGGTGTCAGTGCATAGCTTCCCAAGGGGAGTACTTCAGAGTTGACTATAGTGATATTCAGCAATTAGTTATGTAACACTTTTTCTAGGATCAGCTCACAAACAAGCATCAGACCTCCTTTTGAGATCTACGCATATTGATCTAGTTCATTCTTGTTAGTTGTTAATTCTGTGTTACCCCAGGTTCTTTAGAAAAAACCTGAGGTGGAGTTTTTGCTCTAAGGCTATTAGGTGGTAAAATAGCAAGATATCAAAAGCAGGGAAAAGAAATCAAAATAGGGAAGAAGTGAGGAGGAAGTAATTTCTTTCCTGGATTGTTACACATTCTGTCTTTTATGGGTCTCTATTTGTCCCTGAAGGTGTTGACCCCATGGCCCCTATACAAATATATCCAAATTTTGTCACCTGGATTCTCCAAGTCACTTTTTGGGGATCCAGATCCCATACTCCATTGCATTAAAATATGTGGGATATAAAACTAAAAGCAATATATGAACAAGACATACAAACAAAAAGAGATGGATACAAACCACAGTTTAGTGGTTACCACAGGGAAAGGGAAGAGGAAGTAAAGGATAAAGGGCATCAAATATATGCTAATGGAAGGGGACTTGACTCTGGGTGGTGAACACACGGTGCAATATACAGATAATGTATTATAGAATTGTACACTTGAAACATATATCACCCCAATAAATTTAATAAAAATAATAAAATATAATTTATATGAAACTGAAAGTGGTGGCAGAAAACAGAGCATCCCTGGATGCAGTTGGATCAGGTCTGGGTATTGAAACTGCTGCAGTTCTTGCCTTGTAGGTACAATGGAAGTCATGCCATTGCTCAGCCAGGTTCTCCATTGAGCCAGTGGTTGAATGTCATTGGTAGGCAAAAGGTAGGCCAAGGCCAAGTGCATCTGATGAAATGCATAATTTGGGCCCTACACATATTCAATCATATGACTAAATCACATTTCACTTATACATTCTTCTATTTATAGACATTTAGGCTGTTTCCAGTTTATCCCCATTGCAGAAAATAGTGAAGAATCAATATCCCCTGTACATGTTTTCTTATAAATGCATGCAAGATTATTTTTTAAATAAAGTTAAATTTTAGAGTCATGGAAGAATAATTTAAAATTTTACCTGATATTATCAAATTGGTTTCTAAAATGGCTGTATCAATTTACACTACCACCAAGAGAGTATGAGAATAACATTTTCCCTACATCTTTAGCAATGTCTGATTAGCAACTGTTTTGGTTATTTATTTATGTTTTTGCTTTGTTTTGTTTTGCTCAATCTGTGGGTTAAAAATGATCTTTCATATGCAATTCTATTCATAAGTACATATTCAAGAGAATTGAAAATTTATGTGCATATAAATATTTGTGCATAATTGTTCATAGCAGCACCATTCATTATAGCAAACACAATGAAAATAACCCAAATGCCCACCAACTAGCAAGTGGATAAATAAAATGTAATATACCCATAAAATGGAATATTATTCAACAATAAAAAGAAATGAAGTCCTGATACTTGTCACAAGGGGGAACCTTGAAAACATTCTGTTATGTGAACGAAACCTGCCACAAAGAACCACATACTATATGATTCCATTTTATATGAAATATCTAGAATAAACAAATATATACAGACAGAAAGTATATTAATGATTGCCTAGGCCTGGGATGGGAGAGGTAGGGGATTAGAAATTAGAAGATTTATGAATAAGGAGTACAGAGTATCCTTTTGGGGTAATAAAATGGTCTAAAACTGATTGTGACAATGGTTGCACAACACTGAATATTCTAAAAACCATAAAACTCTACACTTCAAATGAGTGAATTGTTAGTATATGCATTATGTCTCAAAAAAACTATTAAAATTATTTATTTTTCATTGTTTTAATTTATTTTTTAATATTTTTTTATTTTCCAATTACAGGTGACATTCAATATTATATTAGCTTCAGGTGTACAGCATAGTGATTAGATGTTTATGTATTATCAACTTATGAGTTGAATACGCCAGTAAATCTAGTATCCATTTGACACCATATATAGTTACTACAATATTATTGACAGTATTCCTTATGCTATATTATACATCCCCATGACTATTTTGTAATTACCAATTTGTATTTCTTAATCCCTTTCCCTTTTTCACCCACTCCTAACCCCCTCCCAACGTGGAAACCATAAATGTGTTCTCTGTATCTATAAGTTTGTTTTTGTTTGTTTCTTTGTTTATTTTGTTCTTTAGATTCCACATATAAGTTAAATCATATGGCATTTGTCTTCCTCTGTCTGACTCAGCACAATACCCTACAGGTCCATGAATTTTGTTCCAGATGGCAAGATTTCATTCTTTTTTATGGCTGAGTAATATTCTGTTGTATATATGTACCAATTCTTCTTTATCCATTCATCCATTGTTGAACAGCCAGGTTGCCTCCATCTCTTCCCTATTGTAAATAATGCTGCAGTGAACATATGGAAACACATGTCCCTTTGAAGTAATGTATTGTGTTTCTTTGGATAAATACCCAGAAGTGAGGTTACTGGGTCCATTTTTGTCTCTTGTTATAGACTTAGTTGTTTTTTTTGTTGTTTTTTTTTGAGGGCAGTGTCACTGGCCGTCATATGTGGGACCCGAACCGGGGCTGCTGGCTTCCTAAGCTAGTGCTTAACCACCGCACCACTTGGCCGGTCTTAGACTTAGTTGTAAAGTCTATTTTGTCTAGAATAAGTATTGCTACCCCAGGTTTTTTTGTTGTTTCCATTTTCATGTAATATGTTTTCCCATTCCTTTACTTTCAGTGTGTGTGTGTCTTTCAATCCGAAGTGATTCTCTTGCAGACAGCATAATAAGGGTCTTGCTGTCTTATTCATTCTGCTACCCTATGTCTTTTGATTGGAGCTTTTAATCCA
This sequence comes from Aselliscus stoliczkanus, assembly GCA_033961575.1. Lineage (NCBI taxonomy): Eukaryota > Metazoa > Chordata > Mammalia > Chiroptera > Hipposideridae > Aselliscus > Aselliscus stoliczkanus. Next base: position 51,564,009 of record CM066737.1, on the reverse strand, counting down.
TTTACATTTAAAATAATTCTTGATAGGTATGTAGTTACTGTGATTTTATTACTAATATTTTTATCTTTTCTTCTTCTTCTTCTTCTTCTTCTTCTTCTTCTTCTTCTTCTTCTTCTCCTCCTCCTCCTCCTCCTCGTCCTCCTCCTCCTCCTCCTCCTCCTCCTCCTCCTCCTCCTCCTCCTCCTCCTCCTCCTCCTTCTTCCTTATCTAGAAGTTCCTCTAACATGTCTTATAATACTAGTTTGGTGTTGATTAACTCCTTTAGCTTTTAATTCTCTGGGAAACTCTTTATTTGTCTTTTGATTGTAAATAATAGCTTTTCTGGGTAGAATATTCTTGGGTGTAGGTTCTTTCTTTTCATCACTTTGAATATTTCATGGCAATTCCTTCTGGCCAGCAATATTTCTGTTGAGAAATCAGCTGACAGTCTTTTGGGGGCTTCCCCATAAGTAACTACCTGCGTTTCTCTTGCTGCTTTTAAGATTTTTTCTTTGTTTTTAAGCTTTTGCATTTTAATTATGATGTGTCTTGATGTGGGCCTCTTGGGGTTTATCTTGTTCGTGACTCTTTGCACTTCCTTTGTCAGATTAGGGAAGTTTTCCATCATTATTTCTTCAAATAGATTTTCAATTCCTTGGTCTCCCTTCTCCTTTTGGTATCTCTATGATGCAAATGTTGGTACACATGATGTTATCCCAGAAGCCCCTTAAACTATCCTCTCTTTTTTGGATTCCGTTTTGTTTTTGCTGTTCTTATTGGGTACTTTGTGCTATCTTATCTTCTAAATTGCTGATTTGATCCTCTGCTTTATCTAATCTACCATTGATTCCCTCTAAAGTATTTTTTATTTCAGTTATTGTATTATTCATTCTGACTGGCTCTTTTTTATGTTTTCTATCTCTATTTTTATGCTTTCTGTGTCTTTGCTGATGTTCTTTCTGAGATCACTGAGCATCCTTATAAACACTGTTTTGAACTCTGCATCTGGTAGATTGCTTGTTTCCATTTTAGTTCCTTTTCTGGAGCTTTCTTCTATTCTTTCATTTGGGACATGTTTCTTTGTTTCCCCATTTTGGCTGCATTCTTGTGTTTGTTTCTATGTATTATGTAGAGCTGCTATGTCTGCAAGTCTTGGTAGAGTGACCTTATGTAATAGATATCCTGTGGAGCTCAGTGGTGCAGTCTCCCTGGTCACCTGAGCTAGATGCTCCAAGTGTTGCCCTTGTGTGGGTTTTGTGTGCCATTCTGTTGTACTTGAGCCTAGATTGCTGTTTGCATGTCAATGGGACAGATTGACCCTTGGGTTGATTGTTTGTGAGGACTGGCCATGTCTACAGTGGAGAAGCTGTTATACAGGGGCTGACCTTACAGAGCAGGATTTGCTTTAGCAAGGGTCTGGTGTCTGCCCAGTCTTCCCTTTGGGTGTGTCATCCATGGAGGCAGCCGGATGGTGCTTGGGCAAGGTATGAAGCCTGACACCACGTGTTCCATCCCTAAGGCCTCTTGGTAGGGGCCCCACCACAGGCCAATTTCAGCCACAGTCTGTGCCCTGCTCAGGGCCACCTGGCATGAGCCACAGAGAAATTCACAGATGAATTATTCCTTTGCTGGGCTGAGAGGTGCCTGGAGAGGCCAAGCCAGAAACTGAGATTTGCTCCCACTAGTGCTGGGCTTGCAGCTGCTCAGCAAGAGGTATGGAGCATGCTAAGGCCAGATGTTGCTTGTTTGGGTTTTGTGAGCTTTTGCAAGATTTTAGGAAAGTCCACAGCATGAGCCAAGACAGGTTGTTTGTGTGGAAAAGCCACTGGAATCATCTTGGGTGTGTCTGTATACTGGGTGTGGCCAGGTCTCAGGGAATCACCTGGGAGAGGTGAACAGTGTTAGCCAAGTTGATGGAGATTGTGGTGTGGTGGCCAACTGCATCTGATTGCTGGGAGTGGAAGGGCTCAACAAAGAAATAATGGATTTTGCCAGCACTTCTGTCTAGGAGAAAGCCGACCCTCCAGCCCAGCCCATACCCTGAAACCAGATAATTCAGTTTCTTCTTGTATGTCACTGGTGCCTTTCAGAGTGGTGCCTTGTATATCCCTGTTGCCTGGAGCTCAGAGTGAGTGAATGTGTCAGTGAGTAAGTCCATGTGTGGCCCTTTAGAAGGAGTGTCTGGGACTCCAGCTGCCTTCCATCTCACTCAGCCATAATATCCACTGGTTTTCACTGTCAGAAGTTGTGGGGACTCCTCTTCCTGACACTGGAACCCTGGGATTGGGATCCTGGTGTGGGGAATGAACTTCTCACTCCTCAGGCAGAGGGGGACCTCTGCAGCCAAGATAGCACTCCCAATTTTTAAGCCCCTCCTACCAATCTCCAGATGGCTTCTTCTGTATGTTCTTAGTTGTAGGACTTCTGTTTATCTAGACTTCAGGTATTTCTCAATGATGGTTGTTCTGTAATTGAATTGTAATTTTGATGTAGTCATGAGAGGAGGCAAGCACAGTATTTACCGAGTCTGTTGTCTTGACTAGAAATCCCATTTTTCATTCTATTTATTTTCATCTTCCTGATTACTTGTGATAAGTTGTGATGCAATTTTTCACATGTATATGGATTTTTGTATTTCATATTCTGTGAGTAGCCTGTTTATACCCTTTTGACCATTTATCTTGCATTTTTTATTTTTATTGATTTGTAGGAGTTAAAAGGAATCTACTCTTTGGGCCAACTGAGATATACACATGCAAAAGAATAAAGTTACAAGGGGCAGCAGAGTGGTTCAGTTGGTTAAGAGTTGGCTTGGAGCGTGAGCTCTGAGCAACAGAGTCACTGGTTTGATTCCCACATGGGCCAGTGATGCTGAGCCTGAGCTGAGCTGTCACAGAGCTGCCAACAGGTGGCAGGATGGCTCAGCTGGTGTAACAACAAGATTGCCTGTTTGATGGTGGGCTATGTCCACCTGCAACTAACACTGAACTCGGCACCTTGAACTGAGCTGCCTCCCGGATGGCTCAGTGGATAGGGCATGTGCTCTTAACAACAAGGCTGCTGGTTCAACTCCCCCATGGGATGGTGGCTATGCCCACCCACAACTAAGACTGAACTCAGCACCTTGAGCTGAGCTGCCTCTGGCTCAGTAGATAGGGTGTGTGCTCTTAACAACAAGGCTGCTGGTTCGATTCCCTCATAGGATGGTGGCTACGCCCACCTGCAACTAAGACTGAACACAGTACCTTGAGCTTAGTGGCCACGAGTTGCCAATGGGAAGCCAGATGGCAACTGGCACCCTCCACAATGAAGATTGAAGACCAACAACATGGCTGGTCCCCTCCCACAATTCCCCAACACTGTTCCCTTCCCCCAATTCCCAAATAAAATCTTTTTAAAAAAAGAATAAAGTTATATCATTATCTCACATCTTATAAAAATAACTCAAAAGGGACCAAATATCTAAATACAAGAGCAAATCTATAAAACTCTCAAAATATAGGAGTAAATCTTCATGACCTTGGATTTGGAAATATTTTTTATATGACAGCAAAAACACAAGCAACATATGAAAAAATTAAAAAATTGGACTTCATTAAAATTAAGTGTCTGGATCAAAGGGTACTATCAAGAAAGTAAAGATAACATATGGAATGGGATTTTGCTCACAAATCATATCTGATAAGGGCCTACTATTCAAAATATATAAAGTATTCAAAATATACAAAATATTCAAAATATATAACTCAACAACAAAAAAGGCAAACAATCCAATTGAAAATAGGACTTGAATAGATATTTCTCCAAAGGAAATATACAAATGAACAACAAACACATAAAAGGATGCTCTACGTCATTAGTCATTAGGGAAATGCAAATGAAAACCAGAATGAGGTATCACTTCACATCCACCAGAATGGCTATAATAAAAACAACAAATGTAACAAGTGTTGCTGAGAATGTGGAGAGATTGGAACCTTCATACATTGCTGGTGAGAATGCCAAATGATACATCTGCTATGAGAACAGTTTGATGGTTCCTCTCAAAATGAAACATAAAATTACCACATGACCTAGAAATTCTATGCCTAGGTATAGTAATTGACAACATTTAAGAGAAAAATTTATACACAAATGCTCATAACAACATTATGCATTATAGCTAAATGGCGAAAAGAATCCAAATGCCCATCAATGGGAACATGAATAAACAGCATATGCTACATCCATACAGTGCAATATTATTCAGCATTCAGCAATAAAAAGCAGTGAAGTGCTAATACATGCTGCTACATGGAAGAATCTTGAAAACATCATGCCAAATGAAAGAAACCCACCACAAAAGTCCATTTATCTTACGATCGTATTAATAAGAAATATGCAGAATATATAAATCTATAGATACAGAATTTAGATGATTGGTTGTCAGGGCTCGGGGGAAGAGGTAAAGCTGAGTGACTGCTTAATGAATACAGGGTACCCAATCATGGTCATAAAAATATTCAGGAACTAGATAATGGTGATGGTTGCACAATATTGTAAATGTACCAAGAGCCCCTGAATGATACACTTTTTTTCCTCTTGGATGGGCGTAGCCCACCATCTATCAGGCAATCTTGTTGTTACACCAGCTGAGCCATCCTGCCACCTTTGGCAGCTCAGCGACAGTTCAGCTCGGGAGCAGCATTCACTGGCCCATGTGGCAGTGAATGTGGGAATCGAACCGGCGGCCTTGTTGCTCAGAGCTCACGCTCTAAGCCAACTCTTAACCAACTGAGTCACTCGGCCGGCCCCTGATACTCTTTTAAATGGTTAAAATGCTAAATTTTAGGTTATGAGAACTTTGCTAAAATAAAAAAGAGTATATGCTGAATACTATATGTTATATTTTTCGCAGGAGTCTTCTACCAGCCTCTTTCTTATCTATTAATATTGTTTTACCCTTTGCCACACAGAAGTTTGAAATATTGATCTACTTATATTAACCAATGTTATATCCTGAGGTAATAAAAGTGATTTGCTAAATTTTCCTCTAATACTTTGTTTGTTTTTACTTTATATCTTTAATTCACCTAGAACTTCTTTTTCTTTCTTTCTTTTTTTAAAAAATATTTTATTGGGAAATTGGGGGAGGGGAACAACGCTGGGGAATCGGGGAAGGGGAACACACAAGTTGCTGTCTTTTTGTTCTTCAGTCTAGTTGCCGAGGATGTTGCTTCACTGGCCCAGGTTGGTATCGTCATTGCGCTCTTCCCGGATGAGGCAGATCGGTCGCCGGCCTCTGGATGTCGCTCACCATGGCTATTGGCAGCTCACGCTGGCTACCAGCCACTCACGCTGGCTGCTGGCCACTCCCTGTAGCCTATGGCAGCCCACTGCAGCAGGGGCTGCAGCCTACACCATCGCCGGGACTCGCAGCCCAGCTCCAGGTGGAACTGTTGTTAGCTGTACAGGGCAGTGTCACTGGCCCTCATATGTGGGATCTGAACCAGGGCCGCTGGCATCCCAAAACCAGCTTTTAACCAATGTGCCACTCGGCTGGCCCTTATTTTTCTTTATATTGCTAAAAATGTCCCATTTTAAAAAATACAAAAATAACGTCACATGATACGTGTTAAACTCATTTTTATATCATTCAAGAATGTGTTTGAGATCTTTTCATAGTACAATTATACACAGAATCCCAACTTTATCTTTTCACTTGTAAGGGAATCATAACATGACTATGCCATACCATGTTTAGTCATTCTGTCATTAAGGAACATTTAGGTTTCGATTATTTTTTTTCACAGTTACAAAACATCCTTCTTTTTTTTTTTTTTTTAGCTGAGCCATCCTGCCACCTGTTGGCAGCTCAACGGCAACTCAGCTCGGGCTGGCATCGAACCACTGTTGCTCAGAGCTCAGCTCGCACTCTTGAGCGAGCTCTTAACCAACTGAGCCACTCGGCCGGTCCTTACAAAATATCCTTATACCTGCCTGCTTGTGCCTGTGTATAAGCATTTCTCTACCGAGAAATGGAATTGCTGGATCATCAGGTATTCTCATTTTAAATTTTATTTACCAAGTTATGCTTCACAATACTGCTTCAATATATATTCTCACCTACAGTGTATGGAAGTATTCATTCCATATATCTTGCCAACACTTGATAATATAAATTTAAAACTTTTGTGTATCTGATGGAAGTATCATTATATTGTTGCCATTTTCAAGCCAGCTTTATTGATGTATAATTTACAGACAGTAAAATTCCCAGTTTTAATAGTACAGTTACACTTTTGACAAACATATCCAATCATGTAACCACCATCACAATCAAGATATACAATATTTCCATAGTTTTGAAAAGTTCTATTGCACTTCTTTACAATCAATCACCTCCTATGACGTGTAGCTCGTAGCAACTCCTATATGCATTCTGTTACTATATTTTTGGTTCTTCTAAAATTGCATATAAATGGAATCATATAGTAAGTACTCTTTTATGTTGGTTTCTTTCACTCAGCATGATGTTCTGAGATTCATTCATGTCGTTGCAAGTATCAGTAGATCAATCATTTTTATTGGTGAATAGTATTCCATTCTATGAATGTACTGCCATTTGTTTATCCATTTTTGTGTTGATGTATACTTGGGTTGTTTCTAGCATGGGGCTATTATGAATAAAGCTGCTATGAACCTATATAGTAAAGTTATCTTGAGCACATATATTTTTTATTTCTCTTGAGTAAATACATAGGAGAGAAATCCTGGTTCATAGGGTAGATGTATGTATAACTTTATAAGAAAACTCTGAACTGTTTTCCAAAGTGGCTGCACAATTTAACACCCCAACAAGCACCCTTTGGTACTTCTAGTTGCTCCACGTGTTCAACAGCATTTGGTGAATTTCAGTCATTTTAACTTTCGCTCTTCTAGTGAGTATGAAATGATAAGTCATTTTGGTTTTATGTTTAATTGCCCTGATGATTAATGATGTCTAGAATGTTTTTCTGTGTTCATTAGCCATTTGTATTGATATATCTTCTTTTGTGAAATACCTGTTCAAGTCTTGTGTCCATTTTCTCAATGGGTTGTTTCTCTTTTATTATCCATTTGTAGTCCTTCTTTGTATATTCTGGATACAAGTCCCTTCTTAGATATGTGGATTGGGAATATTTTCTCCTAGTTTTTGGCTTGCTTTTTCATTTTTTAATGGTGTGCACTGATGAACATAATGTTGAAATATTGATAATATCCAATTTATCATTCTTTCGTTCATAATCATTGATTTTCATATGTTCTTTAGGAAATATTTGCCTAACATAAATTTTTGGTTATTTTCCACTGTTTTCTTCTGGAAGTTTTGTAGGTTTACCTTTTATATTTAGATCTATAATCCATCCCAATTTATTTTGGGATATATTGTGAAGAAAGAGTTGAGGATCTTTTTTTTTTCCTTAAACAGCTATCTAGTTTTTTCAGCACCACTTGAAGAAAACATTTCTTGGCCTAATTAAATTGCATTGGTGTCTTTGTCAAAAAATGATTGACCATACATGTTTGGGTCTCCTTCTGGGCGCACATTATTTTCCATTCATCTATTTGCTTATCCTTATTCTAATTCCATGCTGTCTTGATTATTGTAGCCATTTAGGAAGTCCTGAAATCAGGTAGTTTGTGTTTCCTGACTTTCTTTTTTATTCCAAGTTATTTTGGCTATTGTAGGTCATTTCCATTCTCATACATATTTTAAACCTAACTTGTCAACTTTTACAAAAATACCTACCTAATTTTAACTTAATATATAAAGTTACAGTTGTCAAAAAAGTGTAGTACTGCCATGATGATAGATATATTAGATAAGTGGAACAGAAGACAGAGTCCAGTGATAGACCTAAGATACATTTTAAACAGTTATCACTGAATTCAATGGGGAAAGGATAGTGTTTTGAATAAATGTGGTAGAACAACTGGAAATCCATTATAAAAAATTATCCTCAAAGTCCTATATCACACAGTACACAGATTTATTTTGAAATAGATCATGAACCTAAACAGAAATGCCAAAAATAAAGCTTATAGAAGAGAACATAAGAGAAAATTTTTGTCCTAGGTTAGGCAAAGATTTCAGAGGACACAAAAAGCATTAATAATTTTTCAAAATGGTAAATTGTGTTTCATCAAAATAAAAATTTCACTTCTTCAAAAGACAACTTGAAGTTAAAGGAAAACTTTAGACAGGGAGCAATTATTCATAATCCATATGTCTTAGAAAGGACTTGTAGGGCCGGCCGAGTGGCGCAGTGGTTATGAGTTGGCTTGGGACGCCAGCGGCCCCGGTTGGGATCCCACATATGAGGGCCAGTGACACTGCCATCAAGAAAAAGAAAAAAAAAAGGACTTGTACCCAGAATACATAAAGAACACTTACAACACAACATCCATACATTCTTTAAACCACAACCACAAACAGGATATATTGGGTTGTCAGAAAAGTCATGACGCATTTTTGAAATGAAAAACAGAAAAAATATGTCATGACTTTTCCGACAACCCAATAGAACAGTTCCAAAACTCTCAAAAGATTCCTTCGTGCTTCACCTTTGTATTCAATCTCTCCTCTAACCTCTGGCAACCCCTGGTATATTTGCTTTCCTTGTTATTTTTCTTTGTTAAGAATGTCATACAAATAGAATACTAAGACTGCCTCTCTTACTTGGTGGAATGCATTTTAAGATTCATCTATTTTGCTTTGTGTACCAATAGTTTGTTCTTTTATTGGTGGGTAGTATCTTATTGTATAGATTTATTGCAGTTTGTTTATCCATTCTTTCATTGAGGACTTATGTGTTGTTTCTGGCTTTGGCACTTATATCTTCGATATTTCTTCAATATCTCCCAGCAATGTTTTGTTGTTTCTACTGTAGAAAACTTGCACACCTTTTGTCAGATTTATGCCTAAATCTTTTTTGTTTTCTGATACTTTTGTAATGGTATTTTTAAAAAATTTATATCCCATTTTTTTGTTGGTAGTTTATAGGAATAAAATAGATTTTTGTATATTGACCTTGATTTCCACAACATTGCTTAACTTATTTTTTTTAATTTATGTTTTGAGGGCAGTGTCACTGGCCCTCATATGTGGGACCCAAACCAGGGCCGCTGGCTTCCCAAGCTAGCACGTAACCACCATACTACTCGGCTGACCCTTATTTTTGAATTTTAATAGTTGTTAGGTTCTTTGAATTTTCTATATACAGAATCATGTCATGAAAAAAAAATAACACTTTTTTTCTTCCTTTTCAATCATTAAACATTCTATTTTTTTCCCATATTACACTATTACACTGGGTAAGATTTTTACCAAATGTGTGTGTGTGTGTATCTGAATTCAACTAATACCTGTAGTCTCAAGCCAGTAACACTGAGTTTATCCTTGTTTCTCCCATTCTTATATATTTATATATCTATATCTCCCTCTCCAACACTAAGAAGGTCTGTTCCCAATATTATGGATATATTAGCATATTTATTTATGTTAATGCATATATATACTTAATACAGTATAATAAGAAATATAAATTCCTAGAATAATTATACCAAGTAAAGTTCAAAATTGCATTGCAGTGTTTTGTCTTTAGACTGAGAATATATAGTCAAAGTATTACATTTGAAATTTTATGGATTAGCTCTCTATTTTTTTTCCTTTGTGTGGTTATGGTATCAATTTAATAAACAGTTGAGTTCAGTTGTTTCTGCTCGTATTCTGTTTTAGTATATTTGCCATTCATGTTGATTTATTTTATTTCTGGAATATGTAAAATTACACAGTTAAAAAAGTCAAAACTGGGGCCGGCCGAGTGGCGTGTTGGTTAAGAGCTGGCTTGGGATGCCAGCGGCCCTGTTTCGGATCTCACATATGAAGTCCAGTGACGCTGCGCCCTCTATAGCTAAGATGGTGAACAACAGCTCCACGTGGAGCTGGGTTGCTGTGAGTCCCCAAGATGGCAAAGCTGCAGCCCCTGCTTCAGTGGGCTGCCATAGGCTACAGTGAGTGGCCAGCAGCCAGCATGTGTGGCTGGAAGCCGGTGTGAGCTGCCAAGAGCCATTGTGAGAGGCTATCCAAGGCTGGCAACCGATCTGCCTCACCCAAGAAGAGCACAATGATGATACCAACATGGGCCAGTGAAGCAACGTTCTCCACAACTAGACTGAAGAACGAAAGGACAGTAACTTGTCTGTTCCCCTTCCCCAGTTCCCCAACACTGTTCCCCTCCTTCAATTCCACAATAAAATCTTTTAAAAAAAATTCAAAACTACACAAAAAGTTACTTTCAGAGAAGTTTCACTTTCTTCTTCATTTATCCTGTTTCCAACCACCCCTGTAGGTAACCAACTTTAATTTTTTTTGTTTTCATCATTCCTGTTTTTCTCTTTGTTAAAATCAGAATATATATATATATATATATATATATATATATATATATATATATATACAATTTCCCAGTATATATATACCTTTTTTGATATCAGAGGGATTATTCACTTTGAATTTATACCAACTGGACAAACAGTTAACAAACTTTACTATTTGGAAGTGCTCAAAAGGGTACATGAATAAGTTAAATGACCTGAACTTGTCACCAAAAATTCATGGCTCTTGCATCCCAACAATGCACCAGCTCACATGGCACTGTCTGTGAGAGAGTTTTTAGCCAGTAAACAAATAACTGTATTGAAACACCCTCCTTATTCATCTGATCTGGCCCCCAGTGATTTCTTTCTTTACCCAAAGATAAAGGAAATATTGAAAGGAAGACATTTTGATGACATTCAGGACATCAAGAATAATACAATGGCAGCTCTGATGGCTATTCCAGAAAAAGAGTTGCAAAATTGCTTTGAAGGGTGGACTAGGCACTGGCATCAGTGCATGGCTCCCCAATGGGGTACTTTGAAGGTGACCATAATGATATTCAGCAATGAGGTATCTAGCACTTATTCTAGGATGAGTTCGAGAACTTAATTGTCAGATCTCGTGTATGTATACCATATATTATATATGTCTCTCTATATATAATCTTATTTCTGCTTTCTTACACAAAAGACAGGGTAATAAACATGCTTGCACTTCACTTTAAAAATATTAATTCACTCTGGAAACACTCTATATCAGTTTATAGAGACCTTTTGCATTTTTTATAGTTGTATAATACTCTATTGTGAGGATGTGTCATATTTTATTGAATCAATTTCCTTTATATTGACATTTAGTTGTTTCCAATTATTTTATATTTATAAATAATGCCCTAATAAACAACTGGGATTTTAGTGTGTATGGTTTTGTTTGTTTGTATATTTTCAGAAATGTCTTCAGAGTAAATCTCTAGAAGTGGTATTGCTGGTTAAAAAGCCAATGTGGTTTTGCTAAATAATGCCAAGCCTCTCACCCCACTTATAAAAGGTGCACCATTTTGTATTGAATCCAGCAATGTGTGACAGTGATTTTTATGCTCAGCTTCTTCACCAATGTTTCATTAATCCTTTGAACTTTTGCCAGCTTGGTAGATTGGAAATGGTGTCTTAGATTCATTTTAATTTGCATTTATTTTATGATAAGCGAAGTTGAACATCTTTTTCAAATCTTCAAAGGCCATTAAATATCCCACTTCAAAATTATCTACTTATGTCCTCTGCTTATTTTTTTTTAAAGATTTTATTGGGGAATTGGGCAAGGGGAATAGCGCTGAAGAATCGGGGAAGGGGAACAGACAAGTTGCTGTCTTTTTTGTTCTTCAGTCTAGTTGCCAAGGATGTTGCTTCACTGGCCCATGTTGGTATTGTCATTGCGCTCTTTCTGGATGAGGCAGATCGGTCGCCGGCCTCTGGATGGTCGCTCACCGCAGCTACTGGCCGCTCACGCTGGCTGCTGGCCACCCCCTGTAGCCCATGGCAGCCAACTGCAGCAGAGGCTGCAGCCCACACCATTGCCGGGGCTCACACAGCCCAGCTCCATGTGGAGCTGTTGTTAGCTGTAGAGGGCAGTGTCACTGGCCCTCATATGTGGGATCTGAACTGGAGCCGCTGGCATCCTAAAGCCAGCTCTTAACCACTGTGCCACTCGGCCAGCCCATCCTCTTCTTATTTTTTAAAGTTGAGTTTTGAGAGGGCGGCACGGGTGGGGACGGCTGCAGCACCTGAAAGATAAGGGGTGTTTAGCTCACTCAATTGTGGGCAACTGCTGTGACTCATGCTACTGCTCTTCGCCCGTAACGGTGACAGTCTGCCATTGAAGAGATGCTGGAGGACAGCCTGCAGACATCTTTACTGGGTGTACTTGGAAAAGATGGAAGCTTCTTATATTTGGAATAGTTGGAAGCTATTTCCAACTGTATGAACCAATTGCATCAAGCTGTGCATTGGATTTATGACGCACAGAATGAATTAAGTGCAGCAAACCACCTGACTTCAAAACTTTTAAAAGACTATGAAATCAGCATTTTCCATTGGGGAGTAATAATGAAGTTTTGAACTCTACTTTGCAACAGTTTTCTAAAGATATAGATGAGTTTAGTTCTTGTCGTGTGGTACTTTCATTGCAGATTGCTGATTCCATGATGTTCCCCATTACCCAGTTTAAAGAAAGTATCTGAAAGAAATATTGACACTAAAGGAAGTGTTTCAGATAGCTAGTAATGATCATGACACTCAATTAAAAGATATAGCCAACTGTCAAAGAAAAAAAGGAAGAAAAGAAAAAATGGGCTGGCCGAGTGGCTCAGTTGGTTAAGAGTTAGCTTAAGAGTGTGAGCTCTGAGCAACAGGGCTGCCGGTTCGATTCCCACATGGGCCAGAGCTGTTCCTGAACTGAGCTGCCATTGAGCTGCCAACAGGTGGCAAGATGGCTCAGCTGGTGAGAGCACGTGCTCCTAAAAACAAAACTGCCTGTTTCATGTTGGGCTATGCCCACCTGCAACTAAGACTGAACTCGGCACCTTGGGCTGAGCTGCCACCCCGATGACTCGATGGACAGGGCATGTGCTCTTAACAACAAGGCTGCCGGTTCAACTCCTGCATGGAATGGTGGCTATGCCTGCCTGCAACTAAGACTGAACTCGGCACCTTGAGCTAAGGTGCTGCTCAGATGGCTCAGTGGAAAGATCAAGTGCTCTTAACAACAAGGCTGCTGGGTTCAACTGCCACATGGGATGGTGGCTATGCCCACCTTCAACAAAGACTGAACACAGCACCTTGAGCTTAGAGGCCATGTGCTACCGATGGGCAGCCAGATGGTGACTGGCGCCCTCCACAACAAAGATTGAAGAACAACAACTTGGCTGGTTCCTTTCCCCAATTCAACAACATTGTTCCCCTCTCCCAATTTCCCAATTAAAAAAAAAAAGAAAGGACTGGCCGAGAGGTGCATTGGTTAAGAACTGGCTTGGGATGCTGGCTCTGAGCAGCAGGTCCCTGGTTCGGATCCCACATACGACGGCCAGTGACACTGCCCTCTACAGCTAAGATGGTGAACAAGAGCTCCACCTGGAGCTGGGCTGCTGTGAGTCTCAGGCGATGGCATAGGCTGCAGTGGGTCTGAAGTGGGCTGTTGTAGGCTACAGTGAGCTGCCGGCAGCCAGCGTGAGCTGCCAAGAGCTGCCGTGAACAGCTGTCCAGAGGCCGGCGACCGATCTGCCTCAAACTGGGATATACGCAATGATGATTCCAACATGGGCTTGTGAAGCAACGTCCTCCAAAACCAGACTGAAGAACAAAAGGACAGCAACTTGTCTGTTCCCCTTCCCCAATTCCCCAACGCTGTTTCCCTCCCCCAATTCCCCGATAAAATCTTTTTAAAAAAAGAAAAAGAAAAAATGACAAGTTGGAGCATGTAATAATAGAGAATGTCTACACTTTCAGAAAAAAACACCAGACCATGATGCATTATTTTTGTGCAATAAATACTTTTCAATACAAAAAGAAATCAGCAGTGTTAGAACCTTTACATGGGTACATGCAAGCTCAGGTAAGTTTCTTTAAGATGGGTTCTAAAAATCTCAATGTACAACTGGAAGAATTCTTAACTATTATTGGAGCAGGTATACAGAATGTTCACAGGGAAATGGGCAGTGATGTAGAGACCATGCAGCAGACAACAGAGGAATTGGAAGTAGCCAGTGATCTTTTATATGTGCCTAACCCAGATCCACAAAATTTCCTGTTAATCAAAAGTTAAGCATAACCCAAAAGGCTGGATACTTTAATGCTAGGAATAAAGTAGGCTTGGTGTCGTCTATCTGGGACAGACAGTTTTACTTCACTCAGGGTGGAAACTTGCCCATGGGGACATAGCAGGAGGCCTGGTCATGGAAACAAACAACTGTTCAGGAATGGCTGTGGACTATGAAGATAGGCAGAACTGTTTTCAGATCATCTCTTTTAATGGAAAACATTTTTCAATTTTTCACAAATGGCAGTATTTCATCTTTTGTTATGGCAGAATAGTATTCCATTGTGTATATATACCATATCTTCTTTATCCAATCATCTATCGAAGGACACTTGGGTTGATTCCATTTCTTGGTCGCTGCAAATAAAGCTGCAATGAGCATTGGAGCACATATATCTTTATAGACAAATGTTTTCAGATCTTGAGATTATCATGCTAAGTGAAATAAGTCAGACAGAAAGGTCGAGAAACATGTGATTTCACTGATATGTGGGATATAAAATTGAAAGCAACAAAGGAACAAGAGAAACAAAAACTCAGAGACACAGGCAACAGTTTAGTTGCTACCAGGGGTCGTGGTTACCAGACAAAAGTGGGGGAGTGTGATGGTAGATGAGGGTAAAAGGGGCCGCATATATGATGATGGAAGGAGAACTGACTCTGGGTAGTGAACACATGATGCAATGTATAGATGATGTATTATGATGTATTCAAGTGATGTACACTTGAAACCTATGTAGTTTTTAATTTAAAAAAAAATTCAGTTTGTCAAGTAGAGAGTTAAAAAGTCCATGAAGAGTAGATCTGTTTAATAAACAGCATATCTAAATGAATATATATATTTAAGTGCATGTCCAGAGGAAATTGCTTTGGAAGCTGTCATTCTTTCCCCATCTTTCCAGCAAAAGCATGAGAGCCTACAGCCAGCAGGACAATCTTGACCATTGACAACTCAAACCAGCATTTTGGGATCCTTAGGATCTGAGTCCACAAACTTGGCTGCCCTCTCTCTAGATTCTCTCGTTTCCCCCAGACACCCTGTTACAGATTGACATAATTTCTCCCCTGTGTGAAGGTCATCCTGGCCAGGAGAAAGCCTGTGGCCAAGGAGGCAGGTGTACAAATTCATTTGGAAAATCTGGAGGAGGTACAGAATCTGAATCTGAAGATTCTATTTTTCAACAGTTTATTGTCTGATTCTTTGGTTCTATGGAGCAGAAAGCAGATGATAATCCAGATGTTCTTTATGAAACAGTGCTCCAAACCTTAGGCGTCGGGGCTATCCATAAAATCTATTGTATGACAGAGTCACATTTCTTAGTCATTTGGGATTATTTAAAGTTAATTGAGGTGCTGGCCAAGTGCCTCAGTTGGTTAGAGTGCAAGCTCTGAGCAACAGGGTCGCCTGTTCGATTCCCACATGGGCCAGTGAGCTGCATCCAAGCTGAGCTGCCACTGAGTTGGTGAGAGTGCGTGTTCTTAACATCTAGGTTGCTGATTCAACTTCTGCATAGGATGGTGGACTACGTCGCCCTCTCACCCCCACAACTAGATTGAAAGCAGTGACTGGACTTGGAGCTGAGCTTGTGCCCACTACAACTAAGATTGAAGGACAACAACTTGACTTGTAGCTGATGGGTCCTAGAAAAACACAATGTTCCCCTTCCCCAATTCTCCAATAATGTTACCCTCCCCAATTCCCCAAGAAAATCTAAAAAAAAAAAGTTAATTGATCCACAGACAAAGGTTACAACGTCCACTTTTCTTTAAATTAAAGTTTATTGGGATGACAGTTGTTAGTAAAGTTATAGGTGTACAATTCTGAAATATATCACCTCTATATCACATTGTGTGTTCACCACCGAGAGTCAGTTCTCCTTCCATCACCATATATTTGATCCCTTTTACCTTCATCTACCACCCACTTCCCCCCTTACCCTCTGGTAACTACTAAACTATTGTCTGTGTCTATGAGTTTTTGTTTCTTCATTTGTTTGTCTCACACTTTTGTTGTTTTCAGTTTTATATTCCAAATATCAGTGAAATCATATGGTTCTCAGCTTTTCTGTCTGACTTATTTCGCTTAACATAATAATCTCAAGGTCCATCCATGTTATTGCCGATGGCATTTTTTCATCTTTTCTCATGGCAGAATAGTATTCCATTGTGTATATATCCCACATCTTCTTTATTCAATCATCTATCGAAGAACATTTTGGGTGTTTCCATGTCTTGGCCATCGTAAATAAAGCTGCAATGCATATAGGAGCACATATATCTTTACAGATGTTTTCAGATTTTGGAGGAAGATACCCAGAAAGGAATTTCTGGGTCATATGATAATTCTATTCCTAATTTTTTGAGGAACTTCCACACTGTCTTCCATAGCAGCTGCACCAATCTGCATTTCCACCAACAGTGTATGAGGGTTCCTTTTTCTCCACAGCCTCTCCAACACTTGTTATTATTTGTCTTGTTGATGATAGTCATTCTAACTGGTGTGAGGTGATATCTCATTGTTGTTTCTATTTGCATATCTCTGATAATTAGTGATGTTGATCATTTTTTCATATGTCTGTTGACGATTCGTATGTCTTTTTCAGAGAAATGTCTATTCAGGTCATCTGCCCATTTTTTAATTGGATTGTTTGTTTTTTGTTGTTAAGTTGTATGTGTTCCTTATAGATTAGCCCCTTATCAGATTCATTGTTTGCAAAAATCTTCTCCCACTGGTTTGGCTGCCTCTTTGTTTTTTGAATGGTTTCTTTTGCTGTGCAGAAGATTTTAGTTTGATATAGTCCCAATCATTTATTTGAGCTTTTACTTCCCTTGCCTTTGAGGTCAAATCCATAAAATCCTCTTTGAACCCAAGGTCCATAAGTTTAGCACCTATGTTTTCTTCTATGCAGTTTATTGTTTCAGGACTTATGTTTAGGCTTTGATCCATTTGGTGTTAATTTTGGTACATGTTGAAAGACAGCAGTCTAGTTTCATTGTTTTGCATGTGGCTTTCCAATTCTCCCAGCGACATTTACTGAAGAAGCTGTCTTTTCTCCATTGTATGTTTTTGGCTTCTTTTTCGAAAATTATCTGTCCATATTTTTGTGGGTTTATTTCTGGGTTCTCAATTCTATTCCATTAGTCTGTGTGTGCAGTTTTTCGAACAAGGCTCACATTTATATTACCTAGTATAGTTTTGTATGCTACACACCAGGGGAAAAAATAGGCATTTTGGATTTGTTCTTTGGACATCCAAAGGGAGAAGTGAAAGTAATCTGTCATCTGTCTGCTATATGTTTGAATTAAACAATGAGGGGAAAAAAAGAGTTGTGATTCTTTTGGACTGGCAAAACATAAAGCTTTGCATGCAGAACTAGACTGTAGGGCATCAGAAAAACAAACAAAAAGTGGAGTAAAAGAGAAGCAACAGAAAGAACTCAACAAACAAAAATAAATTGAGGGCCGGCCGAGTGGCGCGGTGGTTAAGTGCTGGCTTGGGTAGCCGGCGGCCCCAGTTCAGGTCCTACATATGAGGGCCAGTGACACTGCCCTCAAAATAAATAAGTAAATAAATAAATAAATAAATAAATAAATAAATAAATAAATAGAAAAGGACTTAAAATAACAAAGTCAGTTGATAGCTGCTTCCAGTAGACCAAACAAAGGCAGTAGTGAGAGGCAGTTTGTTGTCCTTAGCAGTTGCCAGTCAGAAGAGAGTGATTTAGAAGAAGGAAAGAAGAGAGAGTCAGAAGCATAAACTTATCTTTGCTTTTGGTTGATAATTCCTCCCTTGGAATTTATTGACAATTCCTGTGGTGAAGTGGCACAAGGTGACAGCTATGTTGAAATATCAAGGAGACTAAAGTTTATGTTTGCTTGTTTGTTTTAACTTCATTTAAAAATTAATATTGACTTTGATGACAGGTTTGCATTGATTTTTTTTTCCTTAGAAATAATATACCATGCAGTAACATCAAATTCCACATGTCTAAAAGAAACGTGTTCACCTCCCTGAAGTAGATTGCTGAGAAATTACACTTGCTCAAGTCTTTTTTCCTTCAAATTCTTGATTTATTATCTTGCATTGTAATTGGCTATGACCATAAGAAATCATTTATTCTTCAGCTTCATGTATTCATGGTTATGCTCCCTCTCTTTCATTAGGAACATTTTGTTGGCAGTGAGGAAGCTTTCAATTGAATAGACTCAATACCGTTCATATAGAGAATTCTAAAAGTTTGCAAATATTTTAACAATATTAAAGGTGCAATACAACTTTTATAAAATAATTAAAACGGATTTTAGACTTAAGGTTTCAAATTGGGCAGGTGTTGCGGTTGATTTCATGGCACTTTCTCAGATTGCTTACATTTCTCTGATGTACTACACCTGATGCCTGTGGGAAAGAAGTTTAAGTGTCTTCAGTTCAATAGTGATACAGCCTTTGGCATTTTATCACATTCTTAGTTCTCAGGTTGGGACTTGAATTATTGCTGCAGAGCAGTAATGGTTCAAATAAGATTTTGGAATTTATTACAAGGTTTGTTTTGTTTTGTTTAGCACATTTTAGATTAGGATTTAACATGTAAAGATATTGTAACAGATTAATATATTGTATTTTCTGCATTGAGTGAGATAATTTTAAATAAAAATCAAGTGATATTTCAAAAGGAGTTTTATAACAATTATATTTTCTGCTCAAAAAATCCCAAATATTAATTTAGAAAATGTAATCTTTTAAATTTCAGACTGATACCCACAGTATTTTCAAAATCCCATGTTTTGATAAAATACTATCACTTTATATCCATCCACAAAGGCAAATAACTAGTATATGAGAATAGAATAATTTGCACTAATTATTGTAAATATTTGTATTCTTCAAGTGAATGACAGTTCTAATTACATGAAAGATTGAAAAGAAATTGAATGCTTAATATAAGAAAGTTGACCAAGGAAGGATTTTAGCCTGGAGTTGAGGTTAAAATGACATTTCTTTACTGCCTACTTCTATGTCAAAACTTAATTTTTTTTCATTACTCAGATATTTTAACATTGTTGATAGAAATTATGTTCCTGTGCTTCACATGCAAAAGTATGTACAGACAAGTTAAATGTATTGAATAAACTATTTTACATATATTTAAAATTTTGAAGAGATTAGCCACCAAGACTAATTTTACAAGGCAAAAGCCTATGTACATATATATAGTTTTTCTTTTTAGTTCTGAATTAGAAATGGCATATACAAGTATTTCCATTCTCACAATATAATGTGGTTGTTTCACACTGTATGTATACTGTTTTCTGTGGGAATGGGATAGGTAGTTATGTATAGAATCATGATATTCTTTTTATCCATGTGCCAAATGGGAATAATTATTACTTAATAATCATTATTTTGAAGACTTATATTACCAAAACATTTAGCTAAAAAGTAGAAATTATGGAATACTTTTTGAAAAAAAAGTTTATTTTGTGTTTACTAAAAGGAATGCTTTCACAATAATTTACATGTCATCCCTTTCATAGAAGTTGAAATTTCGACTGTGGTCAGCATTTGATTAGTCATGGCAAATTATGCTTTTGAGACCTTTTAAGAATTAGTAAGCTTTCTGTTTAATTAATTCTTTTGTTTGTACTATTAAGTTGGCACCTCACTTAGTTCAGATGAAACTTGTCACCGTACAGGGGAGGTGGTCAGCATTAGTATGGAGTTTTACTTGGCTGGTGCTTTACATGGTGATGAAGTGCTATCCTTGGTTAGCACTCTGGATCAAAGGGTAGTTAGGGTTAAGGGTACTGGTAGACATAGGGATGCTGGACAGACTTACAGTTCATTTTAACTCATGTTTTGATAGGAATGTCTGCAATAACATATCCATATCCATAGGTCAGACCAAAGCACATTCCAGTGCCAAATAGACGTCACATGTTGGGTTTAGTAATTTTAGATAATTCACCTTCTGTTTCATTACTTTAGTACTATATGAACTATTCCGTTACTGCCGATATTTAAGCATTAACTTCAATCAGCTTTCCTTTGGGTTTAAAGAACATGGCTTTCTGCATAATGTTAAAGCTTATCTTTGTCTGCTATCCTTTGAAATCCCTTGTAGCTCTGGGGTGTTTTGGTGTTAATTGAATTCGATTTTGAGATCTCTTTCTCAAATTCACACTTACACTTACTGGTTTTTAGAAATTAACTAAACGGATTCTTTAAAGGGGAAGAACTTAAATCTACCTAATTCTGCTATGTACTGTGCTACCTATATGGAAGTACTTTTGTAACTATGATAATGAAGTCAATAAATAGGAAACAAGTTATTCCTTCTCCCTTTTAAAATTTTGAAAACTTGCTAATAAGGGACGGAAACTGTTCCCTTGAAAAGAATCCCAAAAGTCCTGTCCAGTTTTTGCCCTGTCTACAATGATTAGTTTGTGTTTAATTTCAAAAGAATTCTCAAGCTGTACAATTTATGGGGTGGTATACTTATTTTATCTTTATGCTTGAGGAAAAGGATATGTGTAACATTCTATATAACATATAAGCTTGTGTGGTAAAGGCACTCCAAGTATTTAAGATTTAGATCTTATCATAAATGCTGACAGAACCTATAAGTCCATGTATTACAAAACCTTCTGCCACCAGAATTAATACAATGAAAATATTAGCATTTGTTTTGACAACAAACTCCTAGCATTAAACTGTACTTTAAATATTCTAACACACCGATTGTAGCAAGCAAGCCTTGCATTTTATTTTTGCAAGTTTGGTTTACTCTACTTTTATGAGATTTTTGTTCTTCTACATTAATAAATAATACATAAAAATTTGAAACTGAACTACATTATACTTTTTTTATTATGTTTAGATGTACAAAACAATGTAATAGTTAGATATCTCACCCCTCACAAGGTGATAACCCCCCTTCCCCAATATACTATCCCTCTGACATAATATATATCTATTATAATTCCATTGACTCTATTTCCTATGTTTTACTCCATATCTTGTGACTATATATATAAATAAATATATTGTTATAGTTAACATTCGATATTTAGTTTCAACTTCAGGTGTACAGCATATTATACTTTTTAACCAATCACTTTCAGCTTTACTCATGTAATTTATTTCAGTTAATATGAGAACTAAGGATCAAGTTATAACTAATGTGCAAAACTGCTTTGTATATTTGGTGATTTTGTAAGTGAATTGGTTAATTCTTTTAACTGATACTATTACTTATGCAGTATACAATTAAAAATCATGCTACATTTACCCTTAGAATTACATTTGAAGAACTCAACTTTAAGTAACGCTGGTATACATGTGGGGTGGAGAACTTATTTTTTCATTTTGTCAAAATAGGTATTCCCTGACAAGACTTCAGGAAATATGCTGTTAGGAGACTTTTTTCTTTTTTCTTTTTTTTTTTTGAGGGCATTGTCACTGGCCCTCATATGTGGGACCTGAACCGGGGCCACTGGCTTCCAAAGCCAGCGCTTAACCACAGTGCCACTAGGCTAGCCCATGGCCCAGGAGATTTTTAATGTATAATAAAGTCCATGATTTTGTGCAGTAAAAAAATAAAATTGTTTTAGTATTTTTTCTTCTTAATTTATGTGTTCGTTATGTAGTAGGTATACTCTGATACATGCTGAAAATATTTTCTCCCAGTTTGTAATTTGTCTCTTGATTTTTCTTATGTTGTTAATGTTGCACATTTTAACCCTCCATCAGGCACAATGCAAAAGTTACAAGTTCGGGTGCAATGCGTCTACTAGCTGTATGTATGACATTTATTTATTTAAATTGAAAATGAATGAAAATATACCGAGGCCGAGGCGGAGAGGAGATCGTGGGGGCTTTCGAGGGGGACGGGGTGGTAGGGACAGAGGGGGATTTGGCCCTGACAAGATGGACTCCAGGGGTGACCACAGACAGGATTGCAGGGAGAGGCTCTATTAGTCACCTTTGGAGTTTCTGGAACAGTCTCAGAAAAGAATAAGCTTAAGGAATTCATTACCACCAAGCCAGCATTGCAAGAAATGTTAAAAGGGCTTTTTTCAACAAAAGAAAGGGGTAAACAAGCTAACCCTGGAAGACCAGGAATACAAATAACAAAATGGCAATACATATGCACCTATCAATAATCATTTTAAATGTGAATGGGCTAAATGTTGGAATCAAAAGACAGAGAGTGGCTGAGTGGATAAGAAAATAGGACCCATGTATATGCTGTTTATAGATGGAATATTTCATGCAAATGGAAATGAGAAAAAAAAGCTGGAGTACCAATACTTATTTTGGACAAAATAGACTTTAAAATGACTACAGTAAAAGACAAAGAAGGGGCCGGCCGAGTGGCGCGGTGGTTAAGAGCTGGCTTGGGAAGCCAGCGGCCCCGGTTCGGTCCCACATGTGAGGGCCAGTGACACTGCCCTCAAAAAAAAAAAAGACAAAGAAGGGCACTATAACCCTAATAAACATCTATGCACCCAACATAGGAACTCCTAATTACATATAACAGATTTTGACAGACATAAAAACAGAGATCAACAGTAACACTATCATAGTAGGGGACTTCAACACCCCATTGTCACCAATGGACAGACCCTTTAGACAGAAAATCAACACAGAAAGAGGGGCCTTAAATGACACTTTAGACCAGCTGGAATTTGTTGATATTTTTAGAGCATTTCACCCTGAAACAACAGAATATACATTCTTCTCAAGTACACATGGGACATTTTCCAAGATAGACCACGTTAGGCCACAAAACAAGTCTCAGTAAATTTAAGAAGATTGAAGTCATATCAAGCAGATATAAAGGAAAAACTGATGGTTGCTGGGTGGGAGGGAGTGGGGATGAGGGAGAGGGGGAAGGTTTTGGACAGCATAGGCGGGGTGACTACAATGTTGCCACAGGGATATGGGGGCAGTTCTGGGAATGTAATTGATAATGTTGTGAAAAGACTATGATGTTAAGTGAAATAAGTCAGTCGGAAAAGGACAAGTACCATATGATCTCACTTATATGTGGAATCTGAAAAACTGAATGAACAAGAAAAGTAAACAGAAACAGACTCGTAGATGTAAAGGAAAAACTGAGGGTTGCTAGTTGGGAGGGGGGTGGGGATAGGGGGAAGGGGAAGGGATTAGACAGCATAAATAGACAACTACAATATTGCCACAGGGATATGAAACACAGTTCGGGGAATATAATAATGTTGTACATATTTTGTGTGGTGTCAGATGGTCACATGTCTTGTTAGGGACACCACTTCATGGATGGAGTGAGGCTTGATCACTGCACTGTATAACTGAAACTGATGTTGTATAATATTGTATGCCAACTGTAATTGAATATATAGATAGTCATGGCATGTGGAGTATACTGTGGAAGGGAGTCAAAGGAATTGTAATAGATATGTATGATATGGGGGGAGTGGGGTGGCGAACTGGGGGAGGGGAGTTGTCAGTATGGGGAGTAAAGAGTATAACTATTGCATTGTGTTGTACACCTGAAACTAATGAAAAAATGAAAATATAAAAAAAAGAAAATGAATGAAAATAACGTGTCAGTATGCTTATTATTTATTCAGAATGAAATTTTAATTTTAATTTGCCACAAAATATATGTATGTTTGTTACATAAGCTCAGTATAAAATCAACAGAAATTCAAAACATAAACCTAAATCAAAATTTGTCATTTAATAAAATAACAAAAGCTAATCTGATTGATCTTCATCAGCTTCATTGCCATCAAATTTTGAGTTGAAACAATGTTCACAAACCGTTGTCACATGTTATAAGCACAAACATTATTTGCGAAGTTTACAGAAGTATTTGGAATACCTTTGTCTTTTGTTTCCTATACAAGGTGCACACCATTTCCTTTTATTTGAGGAAGTGGTGGCCTCAGGTTCTTCTGCTTCAATTTTGAGAGCATGTGTAGTAAACTTCTGAAATTTTTGTTGGACAAATGAAGAAATTCCCCTATTTTTGCAGCTCTTTGGTTCATATGTTTAGCTACCAATTCCCTTCTCAACTGTTTCAAAAATAAAGGTCTTTTATTAACTTCATTTTCATTCTCTAGGAATAGCACTTGTGCATTGATGCCACTTATATTTTATCTTTCCCCATAAAATAATCATCTATTTGTTAGTACTTTCTTTTTTTGTGTGAAGATTTTTTAAATTGGGAAATTGGGGGAGGAGAACAGCATTGGGGAACTGGGGAAGGGGAACAGATAAGTTGCTGTTCTTTTGTTCTTCACTGTAGTTGTGGAGGATGTTTCTTCACTGGCCATGTTGGTATCATCATTGCACTTTTCTCAGGTGATATCGATGCCGACCTCTAGACCGCCACTCACAGTGACTCTTGGCAACTCACACCTACTGCCAGCTGCTTACGCTGGCCACTGCCGGCCACTCACTGTAGCCTATGGCAGCCCACTGCAGGAGGGGCTGCAGCTATGCCATCCCCGAGGACTCACAGCAGCCCAGCTCCAGGTGGAGCTGTTGTTCACCATCTTAGCTGTAGAGGGCAGTGTCACTGTCCCTCAAATGTGGGATCCGAACCCGGGCCACTGGCATCTCAAGCCAGATCTTATCCAACACGCCACTCGGCCGGCCCTCTTTGTTACTACTTTCTTGATCACTTTCTGAAGAAGAACATTCTTGCTCTGTGTCAGAATTTTAGTCTCGTTCTTCAACTTGATCGTCACCATCTTTGTCACTTTTGTCTTCAAATTCAAATTCATTTTCATCATTATCAGGCTCCATCAACATTTGTAGCAATATCTCAGCATCTTTCAAGTCATTTGGATTATCAAATCTTTGAGGTTGAGCCATTCTATGGTAAAACCTACAAAGGAAAAATATTACCCTAAACAGGAGTAATGAATCTGTCAAATTAATTAGAAAAGAAAATACCTAATTACTAAGTTTCAATAATAAAACTATACTTACAATCTCTTTCTGGAATGTCTGAAATGATAGTACTATACAAAAAAAAATCTGTTGAGAAAATATAAAAAAATCTCAAATAGGCACAATGAATGTGTGAGATTAAAGATGTCACTATGAAATACATCTTTACTATATTAAGTCACAAACATGACTGGTGATAGGTTATAGTAGAAGGGAAAGATATGGAAGCAATGAGTCACGATACTTAACTGTTAGGTAACTGAAAATGTACGTGCAATGAATCTGTCAGATCAATTGTGCCTGACGGAGGGTTAAAAAGTATATACTTGAATTCGTGGATTTTTTCCTTTATTGCATCTGGATTTTGAATCATAGGTAGAAAGCCTTTTCCCACACTCAGTTTGTATAATTTTGCTTTTAACATTGAATCTCTCTCACCCACCAGAATTTATTCTTCTTTATAGTGTGAGGCATGGAGCCAATGTTTTCTTTTCCAAATTGTTATCCATTTGTCCGAACACTATTTAATAAAAAGCTCATCTTTGTCCCTGAGTTGTTTTTTTTGTTTGTTTTTTTGTTTTGTTTTTTGTTTTTTGAGGGCAGTGTTACTGGCCTTCATATGTGGGACCCAAACCGGGGCTGCTGGTGTCCCAAGCCAGAGCTTAACCACCACACCACTCGGCCGGCCCGTCCCTGAGTTTTGAAATGCCACCTTTATCATATACAAAATTTCCATATGACTTTGTCTATTTCTGAAGTTTTATTCCATTCCATTGGTCTGTCTCTCTTTTACTTTTATAGGTTATTGCTAGCATATATGAAAGATTATTTTCTATATACCAGTATTATAGCTACCTCTTTTCTGCACTCTATGTTTAGCTGTATTAGTTTATTAAGTTTTATCTCTTTGGATTTTTATGTAGATAATATTTCTGCCAATAATGGCATTTCCCCTCTTTCTAAAAGTGTTTTATAATTGTTTTCCAATGCCTTGCCAAATTTGATACCTTTCATTTCTTTTTGCTCTCATTCATTAGCAAAGACTTTAGTAATATATTAAGTAATAATACTAATAGATAGCACCCTTGTTTTTATTTTTATTTTAATGGGAGAGTTTTAATGACTCACCATTAAGTTTGATGTAAGTTTCTGGTATATATCATTTGTAAAGTTAAGTAAGGTCTAATTAATTTTCTATGATTTTAAAAAATTATTCATGTATGTTGAATTTCATTAAGTGATATTTTGCCCCCAAAATATATTGATGATTTTATGGCATTTTTTTCCCTTTGCAATCTATTGATGGATAAATATCATTTTAGATACTTACCCACCCTTTATCATGATAGATAATGCTTTCCTCCCAATTTTATTGAGATATATTTGACATAAAATGTTATTATTAGTTTAAGGTATACAGTATAATGATTTGATATATGTATATATTGTGAAATGATTACCACAATAAGGTTAGGTAACACATTCATCACCTCGTATGGTTACAATTTTTTGGAGATGCTAGTCTTTTTAAAATTGGATTCTATTTGTCAATATTTTATTTGAGATTTTTCCCATCTAAATTCATGAGATATTAGCTTATAGCTGTATTCTCTTGTGCTACCTTTTTTTCCCCAGGTACCTGAAATGAGAATAAATTGGATAATGTTCACCTTTTTCAATACTCTGAAATAGTTTGTATTAGAAATTATCTCTGACTATTTGCCCGTTATAACACCTGGTTCTCCTGGGCCGCCTGTTTTGTTTCTATTTTAGGGAATATATGTTTGACTACTGTTTAAATTTCTTCTGTAAGTATTGGTCTATCCACATTTTTTATTTCTTTTGGGCTGATTTGGATCATCCTATTTATATTTTTAACTAGGCTTGCAAATTAACCTATATAAAGAAATATATGGTATTATAATTTTAAAATTTCATATGTATTTGTAGTTTTTCTCTTTTTTCATATGTATTTGTAGTTTTTCTGGTTTGTGGTTTATATTATTTATGTTTTCTCTTTTATCTGTCTTGCTCATATATATTTTTTTTGAGGACAGTGTCACTGGCCCTCATATGTGGGACCGAACCAGAGCCGCTGGATTCCCAAGCCAGCGCTTAACCACCGCGCCATTTGGCCAGCCCGCTCATACTTTTTAAAGGTTAATTCATTTCATTTACAATTTTTGTATTTGTGCTCTCAAGTGTGTAGAAGTCTTGTTAATGGCATATGAGGATTCTGCAACAAGCAACTCATGGGGCTCATAGAGAGGCACAATTGAATGGATAAGCAAAAACAAGTAGGAATGTCCCACAGATAGATAGAGAGGATCATTTGTGATGATTGGGCTTCCAAAATAAAAATAAAGATTCAAGAGTTTGAGAAAAAAGTAAATTCTCAAGAGCTGTGGAAGATCACTGAGACATATAATTAAGTGGCACAGAAGACACAGAGCCACACATAGGACAGGTTTTGTTTCTCACTGAGCAGGGATGGACAATGAAGAACATGAGCTACATAGAAGGCATTGCCAGGACAAGCAGGAATTGGATCATGGGAAGGTAGAAAGCCTGGAGATTTGTAAGTTAATGGGTCAATTTGGGGGTGGGGAAAGGAGAACTTAGAAAGTGCATACAGAAACAGGTAGGCAATGAAGATTTTGCCAGTTCTCTCCCAGAACATGAAAATTGTAAGTTATTACTACCATGAGCTTGTTTTTTTTTTGTTTTGTTTTGTTTTTTTATGGCCATAACCAAAGTGAAATCAAGGATTTGGAGTTGTGGGAGAATATAATAAAAGTTACCATTTAGTGAAGAATTAATACTGTTCTATGTGTTTTATATATATGATTCAATTTGTCCTCATAGCAACTCTATATTGTAGGTACTATTATTTTCCATATGTTATAATTAGTAAAATGAGTCTTAGTAAAAGGAATTTACCCAAGGTCATCCAGCTAGTAAAGTGACAGAGCTGGAGAACACTACTCAGCTAAAAACAAAAAAAGGTATATTGCCATTAGCAACAACATGAATGGACCTTGAGGATATTAAGCTAAGTGAAATAAGTCAAATGGAAAAGGACAAAAACTGTATTATTTCATTCGTATGTGGAATATAAAACAAAAAAGAAACGAATGAACAAACAAAACAAACAGGAATAAACTCATAGATACAGGCAACAGAAATGTAGTTACCAGAGGAGAAGGATGCTGTAATGCATACAGATATTGGATTACAATGTCATATACCTGAAACTTATATAATGTTATTAACCAATGTTACCTCAATTAAAAAAAAACACACACACAGGGAGCGTTGGTTAAGAACGAGCTTGGGACGCCGGCTCTGAGCAGCAGGTCTCCGGTTCAGATCCCATATATGAGTGCCAGGGACACTGCCCTCTACAGCTAAGATGGTGAACAACAGCTCCACCTGGAGCTGGGCTGTGTGAGTTGCCGGCGAGTCACAGCTGCAGCCCCTGCTGCAATGGGCTGCCATAGGCTACAGTGAGTGGCCGGCAGCCAGTGTGAGCTGCCAATAGCCCCCATGAGTGGCCATCCAGAGGCCGGCGACCCATCTGCCTCACCAGGAAGAGCACAGTGATGATACCAACATGGGCCAGTGAAGCAATGTCCTCCACAACTGGACTGAAGATCAAAAGGACAGCAACTTGTCTGTTCCCCTTCCCCAGTTCCCCAACGCTGTTCCCCTCCCCTAATTCCCCAATAAAATCTTTAAAAAAAGAACTCCAGATGGAGAAGCTAATTTAGGAATAGAAGGAAAAAAATCTTTAAAAACAACAACAACCACACATAAACCTGGGATTTGAGTCTCTTAGACTCTAATTGTGACTCATTTATTCTGTAGTCCATCTGCTATCACACAGGGCTGCTTCTGCTCCTTCTTTGTTGTTTTCTATGAAACCTCTTATGTGCTAAATTTTTCTTTTGTAATTTGACAGAAATTTTTTAGTCATTTTGTTAAATCCAAAGAATATGAAGGAAGAAGTGAACTCTTGACACAATAACTTATATTGGTATATGTTTCTAGCATAGTGTCTCTGTGATCTATGGAGGGATTCCCAATTTGCCATAATATTTGTTTTTTCCAGACCCCATAAAGCCCCCAAAAATGGGCAGTAAGAATGTGTGCCCTTGGCTGGCAAGTGTCAGTGATGAAAAAGGCCCATGTAGGTCTATTGTGGTTATGACCAATTCCTGATTTCTGATTCTTTACTATAGATTTATATTGGTTGTTGTGGAGCAAGTTTGATTTAGAAGTCTTGGATAATATAGAAATGGGATAAAAATCCTTTTGAAATTAATCTCATTCAAATATCTTTTCAGCAAGTTAGGATTCTTGCACAGGAAATGTCTTATTGCATTATCATTCATCAAAATAGATAATTTTCCTTTCAAGTAGTTGCTAGTGCATGCGCAGAAAGGAGGTGTGCAGCTGGAAAGTCAGGCCTTTCCTGTTTAACTGTGAGGAAAAGCTCAGTATTATGTTCAGGACATGGTATCCATGGCAACTTGCCCAGCACCTTTTTAACTTTTCAACCTATCAAAAGATGATTTCTTTAGTTTTCCTTCAATTTTTTTCCTCTTCTTTTTTGGTCCAAAGTCATAATCATTCCTGGTTCACATGGGGTTATTTTTCACTACACAATCAAAATATTGAATGATGATACTAAATTTTCACTTGTGTTTTTTTTTATCAGAAGTAAATATATAAATCTTCATAATCTTGTCTCCACTAATTAACGATCTTTGAGCATTGTGATGAGGCAAGGCTGGACTAAAAGTCACCTATGTACTAGCTAACGAAAAAAAGCTTGTTAAACAGGTAAAATTGGAGATGCAATTTTAAGATGGTATTCATAGACATGTAAACAATTGTTAGGTCCGTGACAGTAAAGTCTTGATTTCTTGCACTACTCAGGGATGGGAGATTGTAATTGATTTTCTTTCCTGATTAACCTTTATATTTCAACTCTTGTTATACTGTCCTTTGAAAGGCGCTAGCTTACTTTCCTGCTTTAGCAATGCTGTCTACTGAAGATAACTGGCTTTCTTCAACGCCAGAGATCCAGCAGTCCCTGAGGTTCATGACTCTGGAAGTCAGTGGTGTTGGTTTGGAACCACATAGATAGCCACAGAGACCTGAGGATATAGAAGAGAGAGTTCAGTGTGTGCTAATGGCAAAACATGCTCTGAAAATTTCTTTAATTTTGAAAACAAATCCCTGGGCCGGCCGAGTGGTGCGGTGGTTAAGTGCTGGCTTGGGAAGCCAGTGGCCCCAGTTCGGTCCCATATATGAGGGTCAGTGACACTGCCCTCAAAAAAAAAAAATCCCTGATATCAGGTTTTCTTTTTGACCTGAGGCAAAAGGTTGTTTACCTGAGGTCGCACAGTAGTCTAGTTAATAGCACAGGTTCTGGAATCAATTTATTTGGGTTCCAATCTGGTCTCTAACTCTTAAATAACTGTATGATTTTGAGTGACATATTTAATCTCAGTAAATCTCAGTTTCCTCATCAGTAAAATAGCGATAATCATCGAACCTGCTTTAAAAGCAATTGTGAAGAATGAATGTGACAATCCATGTAAACTGCTTAGAACAGTGCTTGCCTGGTACATAGGAAGTACTCAATAAACATTAGCTATCATTATTTCTCTGAAAGATGGAGTGCCAAGGTAGAATCTGCTTCTTTGAGAAAGTCTCATGTCTCTGTTTAAGGTAATTGCAATTGTACTAAACAATCCATTCTTAACTCTGGAATGTGTGTCCTTTACCAGGCAAAATTGTATTAGCATAGATGGAGTAACTAACTGTTTTCACTTAAAAGTAGTAAAAATGCATGTCTTTACAAATATTGTATATTTCAGATTTTCCACTACTTCAGCCTAACCCTGGCTGCAGTGACTCACAATAGTGAGATTATGTTGGGCATTGTTTTTAGCAGTCTGTGTATGTGCTTTGTTGTGTGCCAACACTGAAAACAATTCAGAAACAAAAAAGAATTTAGTGTGTTTTAAATTCTCTAATTTCCGATTTTCAATGGTTACAAAATGCTCTGGGTTTTATAGGGGAATTTTTCCTTTTTTTTGCTTCTTGGATAGCTGTAGCTGTGTTTACATTTGTCTTTTTTGCCATTCTATCACCTGAGGCACATGCTGATTTCCTTAGAAATATATTTCCTAAAGATTTGAATTATTTAAATAAAATTAATCTACATATATACTAATATGATCATTTTGCACTTGTACAATTGTGCTGGGAAGTTAATCTACTAGAGAATGTGGGAAAAGTAATTAGAATGATTTCTAACATGGGGAATGCAAAGTCTTAACAGAAAATTCTAGCTTTGAAACACTAGTATTTGAGGAGATTTGTGTCTCATTCTGTTCTAATCCACCCTTAGGTGGAGTTTCTGTGTAATCAGACAAACTGATTTACTCTCTCTCTTTCACATTTAACTGCTAATCCAGTCTCTCACTTCCACCCCTGCCTCTCCCACTACCTATGGCTTCCTCTACTCTTTTTCTCTTTCTTAACTCTCCCTTGTGCCTAATTTTTTGAGGGTTTGAAAAATGTGATTTTCTAAATGTGTCCTTTTATCTTTTTGTTTCTGACGGAGAGCATGTATGTGCCTTTGTAGCTGCTGAGGTCTCTGTTTACCATTGCGTATGCATGGGTAGGTGACTGAGGGTGTCTCTCATTGAAGAATAGGAGTGTGGGTATAATAAGCTGCCTGTACTCTGTAAATGGTCCTTAAAAACAAGTGTATGAACATCCTCAATCCCTGGTGCCTTCCATCTCAGTGCTACCTTAAATTTTCTAGCAGGATTCTCATATAAAGACGCCCTGACTCTGAGAAAAGGGTGTGGAGGCTTGGGTTTTCCCATTCTTGTGTTTCTTACTTTTTGTCTGTTTTGAGAGCAGTGGCCCCTGGTAACTCACCCTTTAATTCCCCCTTTTCCTACCCATTTCCCTCCTCCCTTTTCTAGGCTGTGCCAAAATCTCCCAGCAACATCTAAATGGAAAGGGAGTCAAGTGGGGAGGTGGGGGGGCACAACCAATCATTGGTTTGGGAAAAATATACAAGTTAACGAAATGTTGGCTCAGATATTGTTCCCGGATCTGTGGATGAATGCGAGTCTTCTATGTACTAAATGGAAAGATTAGCAGTATCAAGCAATAGCATATTAATAGGAGACCTTTTGATTAAGAAGTAAAAATACTACCCAGCTTAAAAAATTCTCTAAACATTTCAGAACACCAAGTTTGTTTGATTATACTGAAATCTCTACCAAGGGTGTGTTAAAATTGAACAGATTCCTCCAACAGGCAGGCTTACCTTTCAGTAACCTGCCATGAATTCTGATCACCCTGTGGAAACACACAGAAGACTCTTTTTTCCAACAGAGATCTTTCCCTTAATCATTTGACTGAGAAGATGGAGATCTGGATTCCAGTTCCATTTCTGCCACTGACCTGTTGTGTGACCTGAGACACTTTGCTTAGTATCTCTGTCTCAGTTTCTTCACATAGAAAGGAAAACTCCCTGCTTGCTACTTCCACACATTTTATTCACATAATAAATGAAGAATATGGAGAAGTACATGATTTAATTTGGAGGGAATATTTTAGACTTTTATGAGGATACTACTTAGCAAATCTGAAACAGTTATCTTCTCAAATAGTTGGCCACCAGTGGCTTGACATAATGAAGGGAACTCAAAACCATTAAGAAAAAATAACCTTGTTTAATAGACTTATTTGCCATCCATATATCTTCTTTGCTGAAGTGTCTGTTTAAATCTGTTGCTAATAGAATCTTTATTTTGGAGTATAATTGATATAAATACACTACATATGTTGGAAGTGCATAATTTGATAAGTTTTGACAACAATGATGAAATGTTGATCACAATCAAGGTAATGAACATGTCCACCACTCCCAACTTTCCTCTTGCCCCTTTGTAATCCTTCATTTATGACTTTCCCCATCTTTCTCCATCCCCAGAAACACTGATCTGCTTTATGCCCTGACAGATTAGTTTGCACTTCCTAGAATTTTCTATAAATGTAATCATATAGTATGTATTCTTTTTTGATTGGCCTCTTTCACTTGGCATATATATCTTTTAAATTCATTCACATTGTAAAAATAGCTTATTCCTTTTCATTACCAAGTAGTATTCAATTGTATGATTATATCAGTTTGTTTATCCATTCATCTGTTGATGGACATTTGAGTTGTTTCCAGTTTTTGTATATTACAAATAATTCTGCTATGAACATTCATGTACAAGTCTTTGTGTGGACATTTGCTTTTATTTCTCTTGTGAAGATACCTAGTACTGAACTGGCTAGGTCATATTGTAGATCTAAGTTTATAAGAAGCTGCCGAACTGATTTCCAAAGTGGTTGAACCATTTTATAATCCCACCATCAATGTATGAGAATTCTAGTTGCTCTACATGTTTACCAATACTTGGTAAAGTCAATGTTTGTTTTTGTTTTTGTTTTTTGAAGGCAGTGTCACTGGCCCTCATATGTGGAACCCCAAATGGGGCCACTGGCTTTCCAAGCCAGCGCTTAACCACCGCACCACTCGGCCGGCCCAAGTCAATGCTTTTTAATTTTAGCCAGTCTAGAATGTGTACAGTGGTATTTCATTGTGGTTTTGATTTCTAGTTCCCTAATGACTAATGATATTAGGCATTTTTTATGAGCTTATTTGCCATCCATGTATCTTCTTTGGTGACGTGTCTGTTTAAATCTTTTGTTCATTTTATTTATTTGGTTGTTTTCTTATTATTGAGTTTTGACAGTTGTTTATATATTTTAGATATAAGTCCTTTATGAGACCTATGATTTACAAATATATTCTCTAGGTCTATGGCTTGTCTTTTTATTCTCCTAAGAGCATCTTGGGAGAGCAGACGTTCTTAATTTGGATGAACTCCAGTGTTTTCTCATTTCTTTTATGGATTAGCTTTTGGTGTTATATCTAAAATATCTTTGTTATGCCTACCCTAGAATCTTTGATTTGAAAGAGTATCTTACCAGATATGAAGTCTATTAAGACACTAGCGTGCTATTAAATATTTAACAGTTGGCTCTGTGAGATAAAAAGCTCTGGTTTCCATGGTTGATTTCAGGTTGCCAACCTGTTGTCACTGAACATACAGTTAGGAAGAGGTGTCACGATAGCATGCCATTATAATATTTTCACCATATGGATACAATAGATATAAATAAATAACCTCAAGAGCATAAACAATAATAAAACACAGTGAAATTAGGAAGTGATGAGTTTTGAATGTTTAACTTTGATTTTAATATAATTTATTGAATTGTAAATTTATGTAATTTACTTATTAACAATAGCTGCATTTAGCAAAGAGCTTGCAAACTGCCAGAAAATTCAACAATCATCTCTTGCAAACTACTTTTTGTCAGCTCCAACACACCATTACATAGACTTCTCATGGAGCACATAAGGGGGCCATGGTTAGAATTCAAGGTTCTTTTGTTTTACTTTTGTGAGAAAAATACATCTTTATTTTTATTAACCTCTAGTGAAATTTAGCATTTCTTTTGATCATAAATGTAGTTTGAAATTATAGGTAAATGCACTGCTAGATCTTGTATTTAAACTCTTAATAAAAAGCACATATATTGTAAAATGGGTGTTTTAAATTTTTAATAACTGAATTCTGTTTAATAGGCTTTTTTTGTAATACTATGTATTTTATTTTATGCATTTTAAAAGGGCTTTATAGGCTTTTCCATATACTAAATGGGTCCATGGCACACACAAAAAAATGTTAGGAACTTTTGCAAGGGATTCCAGGTGAATGGATTTGGTTCTCCAAGTCTCATTTTTTCAACTGTAAAACAGGATAATAACACTTACCCCTGTTCATAAATAGCTTCCACGATTGACAAGCAACAGTCTCGTTGCTTAGATCACTATCAGAAATGACTACCCCCTTCTTTTTACGTAATGGCTTGTGGTATAAGGAGTTTTGGAGTCACATAGATGTAATTCCAATCCCCAGTTCTATTATTTATTGGTTGCATGACTTTGAGAAAATTAATCTGGTTCTCCGTGTCTCATCTTTTCAACTGTAA
The DNA here is from genome assembly GCA_033961575.1 of Aselliscus stoliczkanus. Classification (NCBI taxonomy): domain Eukaryota; kingdom Metazoa; phylum Chordata; class Mammalia; order Chiroptera; family Hipposideridae; genus Aselliscus; species Aselliscus stoliczkanus. Next base: position 51,528,730 of record CM066737.1, on the reverse strand, counting down.
AACAGGATAATAACACTCCAAAGGGTTTTATGTTGAGGATAAAATAAGTGTCTGGCGTGCATTAGGTACTCAATATATATTTGCTTCCTTTTGTTTTAGTACTTAATGGAAGAGGGCAATCACTGACCCATTCCAGAGTGTCTATTGCATAAATTCATCATATTATAATTATTATGGCTTTTTTTCAGGGGGTTGTCTCTAAGTCTGAAAATAACACTCTTTCCTGTTTTCAGTACCAATTACTGGCACCTAAAGGAGTCAGCTGTCCTATTTTCACCACAGTTCAAGGCTGGGGACCAGGAGGATGTCTGGGGAGAGGATGCTGGTATCTGGTTCTTCAGCTTTGATTTTTATGCTGATTTAAGCTGCTCTTGACTCTTGGTTTTTACTGACTCTAGTCAAGTCTCAGTGTCAAGCATTACCTCACTGAAATACAGTCACTTCTCTAACTCAGCCCCGAGGACAGGTCACAGCTTCCAGGACATTGATGCAGTAGCTCTTCATCCTTTTCAGTCTGTGCACCTCTTCCAAAGGGAAAAGCTCTGTGGATCACCTGCACCTCCAACTCTCTTTTGCCACAGGCAAAAAAACAAAACAAAACCCAAACTTCTCTAAACTAATGGGAAGTCTGGCACTACTTTAAATCAGACACCAATGAGATGATGTCTGGTTTAAATGTCATAAGTGAATTAATTATTTATTCATGCCAGAAAACAAAGTATAGGCCATGCCATACTACAAATGCTAACACATAGAAGAGATCAGTCTGTGGACCTGCACAGGATAACCTTGGGAGACCATTAGTAGTCGTCTCATTTGGAGACTCAATTTTGAGAAGTGTCACTTTCCAAGAGTACTTCATGCTCATTTGATCATACCGTAAATTCACTTATAAATTTTCTTCTCTTCTGTTTTGGTAGAGAGTCAGCAGGGCATACCAGAAAGAGCACTGAATTTTCAACAAGACAGATCTGAATTTGAACCCTTTGGTGCTGATAACTAGCTGTTGTTAACTTTAGCAAGTTTTCTCAACCTCTCTGACCTTCGATTATGTCCTCTGTATACTGGATATATCTATTTCATAGGACAGTTGTAAATGTTAACTATAATAAAATATTTTGTGTAGCTAGTACATAACATAGATAACCCTCTGATTAATTTTTTTCCTTCCTATTCTTAGGCCACAAAACTAAAGTAAAATAAACCAAGAAGAAGCCAGTTCTACACCAGTGTCACATTTATAAATTTTAGAAGAAGAATTTGTACAATAATGGTATCTCTGGGATCTTTTGGTGTTAAGCCTGGATCACATAGCACTTCACCAAAACCTCAGTCTCATTTCCATGTCCTCCACTTCTTGTTTTTCTGACATAATTACTTTGCTGAACTCCAGTCTTGATTCATTCCAACTACCTGTTTCTCAACTTCTACAACCAATAATATTGAGTGTGCTGAAGAAACCACACAGTTGTGCTAATTTGTGTTGCAGCAAATTTGACTCTTTTCATTGCCCTAGTTCAAACCCTAGAGTGTCAATTCCAAAACTTCCTACTCCACCATCTCCCCAATCTCTGAGAAGCTTATTTTAACTCTAATTTTAGAGAAAAATGAAGCTATTACAGATGGACACTGAATTTCCCACACCCAAGAATTATTTTTATCTGTACCCACTCTCATTTTCTTCCCTCTGGTCTCAGAAGAAATTTTCCTTTTCCACTTGGCTCTGGTGCCTATTTCTTAACATTTTTTTTTTCAAGAACTTCATTGTATTAGCTATTCTGTTCCTCCTTTGTGTCTTTAATATGTCTTACACCTTTCCATTGACATTTAAACAAGCCCAAGTTGCTCTTGAGCTGAAAATTCATTAATCCTCTCAGGAGGATCCCTCTGAAGCTACTACCCTCTTTCCCCCTCTTTCTTCTATCACAACATTCTTGAAAAGTTATCCACACCACCATCTCCAGTTCCTTCCTCATTTCCCATTGTCTTGTCAGATTTACTCCTAAATCTCCATTTCATCTACTCTTGAAAGGACACTAATGATCTTCTAATAGCCAGAGCCAATGAACTTTTTTTGATTCTTGTATTACTTAATCACTGTGGGTGAATTTGGCACTGTTGAAGATTCCATTCTTGAAACTCTGTCCTACTTTTACTCCTGAGACACTGCTTTTAATCTCACTTCTTTGTTCCTTCTTAGGCTCCTTTACTGGCTTCTTTTCCTCGATCTGTTCTTTTAATGGTAGTTTCCCCTAAAACATTATCCTTGGTTATCTTATCTGCTTAATCTATACAATATACCTGACCAATTTATTTTCATGTTTTTAATTACCACCCATAAAATGATTAAATATCTAGCACCAGCCAGCTCTCCCTACTGTGTTTCAACTCCCTACTGGTCTTCTTTAGTTAGATGTCCCACAGATACCTCAAAGGTGACTCAAATGTTAATAAATAAACTAATTTGACCCCTATACCTATTTCTACTCCAATATTTCTTATTTTAGAGAGTGACAACACTAACAAACCAGTTACTCAAACCCTAAACCTAGGTTTTTGTCTCAGACGTTTCTTTCTTCTTCACTTTCCACCCACCATGTGCCAATCATAGTCTTGTTTGCCCTTAGATCCATTCCTCCCCCTTCTTTGTTGTTCTCTTTCTCTCAGAGGGGTTGATCACTGCCGGCTGTGTTTCCCATAATTCCATGTTAGGAGGCTTTGATGAATTCAACCAATAGAGGCTTGGATGGATTCAGCCAATAGGAAACACCAATAGAAAATTGGAGGACGGGAAGAAAGGAGAATCCAATGTTTCTTGGCATCAGCTGTGTCTCCTCCATGTCTTCAGCTAACACTAGACAGGCTTGCTACAATGCCAGCTTCCATGGGGTGATCTGTGCTCTTGGTGGTCCAGCAACATCTCTTCCGTTGTTCTTTCAGCCTTGGTAGTTGCAGGGCTTTCTGCTGTTGCTAATCTGTGTAGCTTCAACATCCCCTGTGTATCATCTTGATGATTCCACAATCAATGTAACAAATTACTGTATTTAACTCCTTTTATGTTAAATACTTGGAGTGGTTTCTATTTTCCAGCTTGGACAATAGACTAATGCACTCATTCACCAAGCATTATAGATGCTTTCTACTTAACATCTTTCATCTCTATTTGTACTTCTCAGTCTCACTGCTACTGCTTTAGCACTCTCTTTGCTGCAATACTCTCCTAACTACTCCCCTTGTTATCTATCCTCCATGCTGCATGCAGATTGATATTCCAAAATAATAAATCTAATAATTTTACTCCACTGTAAAAAACCCTTCAATAGCCCCCATATAGAACTATTACACAATTATATGTCATTTGTATATAATCTCCATAATTTTTGTCATATTTGTGTACTATCTGTACTATTATTTATGTAATTTTTTCTTTATGTTTATTCATTTAAAAACAATTAGCATACAAAGGAACTCTTATAAGACTAACAGCTCACTTTTCTACAGAAACTCTGCAGGACAGAAGGGAGTTGCAGGAGATGTTCAAAGAGATGCATGGGCTGGCCAAGTGGCGCGGTGGCTAAGCGCTGGCTTGGGAAGCCAGCGGCCTCGGTTCGGGTCCCACATATGAGGGCCAGGGACACTGCCCTCCAAAAAACACAAAAAACCAAAGTGATGCAAAATAAAGGCCTACAACCAATATTGCTCTACCCAGCACAGCTACCACTTAAAATTGATAGTCAGATAAAAACCTTCTCAGAAAAGAATAAGCTTAAGGAAATCATTACCACCAAGCCAGCATTGCAGGAAATGTTAAAAGTGCTTTTTTAAACAAAAGAAAGGGGTAAACAAGCTAACCTAAGAAGACCAAGAATGCAAAGAACAAAATGGCAATACATATACACCTATTAATAATCATTTTAAATGTGAATGGACTAAATGCTCCAATCAAAAGACAGAGAGTGGCTGAGTGAATAAGAAAATAGGACCCTTGTATATGCTGTTTATAAGAGACTCATCTTAGAACAAAAGACACACACAGACTGAAAGAAAAGGGATGGAATAGGATATTTCATGCAAATGGGAAATGAGAATAAAAGCTGGAGTAGCAGTACTTATTTTGGACAAAATAAACTTTAAAATGAAGACTACAATAAAAGACAGAGAAGGGCAGTATAACCCTCATAAACATCTATGCACCCAACATAGGAGCTCCTAATTATATAAAACAGATTTTGACAGACATAAAGGCAGAGATCAAAAGTAACACTATCTTAGTAGGGGATTTCCACACCATGTTATTACCAATCGACAGATCCTCCAGACAGAAAATCAACACGGAAAGAGTGGCCTTAAATGACACTTTAGACCAGCTAGATTTCATAGATATTTTTAGAGCATTTCACCTTGAAACAACAGAATATACATTGTTCTCAAGTACACATGAGATATTTTCCAAGATAGACCACATGTTAGGCCACAAAACAAGTCTCAGTAAATTTAAGAAGATTGAAATCATATCAAGCAGATATAAAGGAAAAACTGATGGTTGCTGCCTGGGAGGGGGTGGGGATGAGGGAGAGGGGGATGGTTTTGGACAGTGTAGGTGGGTGATTACAATTTTGCCACAGGGATATGGTGGGTAGTTCTGGGAATGTAATTGATAATGTTGTGAATGTTTTGTGGGGTGTCAGATGGTCGCATGTCTTGTTGGGGAGACTGCTTTGGAGATAGGGTAGAGGCTTGATAACTGCGCTGTACACCTGAAGCTGATGTTGTATAATATTGAATGTTAACTGTGATTGAATGTATATATATATATATACACAGTGCGGGAGTGGGGTCAGGGGAGTTGAAATAGATATGTATGATATGGCGGGGAGTGGGGTGGCAGATTGAGGGAGGGGGGTTGTCACTTTGAGGGGTAAAAAGTATAGGTACTGCATTGTTGTAAAAATAAATGAAAATACAATAAAAAATAAATAAAAACAATTAGCTTTTCCCTGAGCAAACCTAGCATTTGGAGGTCTATTTTTTCTCCTAATACACATTAAAATAAATATCAAACTATTAAAAATTACAACATTCACTCATACACCACCTAAAATATCCTTCATATGTATAGCATGCTTTGGGACACAATGGCCTGTAGAATCAAGTCAAAAGTTTTTATTGGGGGGTCCGCCGAGTGGCGCGGTGGTTCAAGCCAGCGGCCCCGGTTTGGCTCCCACATATGAGGGCCAGTGACACTGCCCTCAAAAAAAAAGTTTTTATTGGCATTTATAAGGTCTTTTATGAACTGGCTCTTGAACCTTACTTCATCATCTTTTCACTGGGTCCCCACCTACACCTGTTTTGACCACCTCCCCTGCTTCTAGTACAAATTGTTCACCTACTCCTTCATGATTCCCCCTATGCTATACATAGACATTTTTTGCACTTATCTATTTACATGTATTTTTATCCCTACTAAATTGATTTAAGAAAATCATTGCTAGGGCCGGCCGAGTGGCTCAGTTGGTTAACAGCTCACTCAAGAGTGCGAACTCTGAGCAACAGCATTGCCAGTTGGATTCCCGGCCTGAGCTGAGCAGCTGCTGGGCTGCCAACAGGTGGCAGGATGGCTCAGCCAAAAAAAAAAAATCATTGCTGATTGGTATCCATGATGTATATGCCTGCGTTATTCTGCAATACTAGATGATAGTGATCCATTCTTTCCAAATACGTAACCTCTTCTTAAACAAGCATAACATTAATATTTTTTTTTAAAAGGTAATTTGTTTTTATTAGGGTTATTTTATTTATTTTCTTATTCAAATTTTTTTATTATTATTAGTTTCAGGTGTACAAAACAATGCAACAGTTATCTTTTTCACCACTTACAAAGTGAAAACCCTCCTTCCCCTATGCACTACCCCCACACCCCTGATATCATACATATCTATTACAATTCCATTGACTCCATCCCCACACTATACTCCACATCCCATGACTATATATGTATTAAATTATAGTTAACATATAATATTATTCAACAGCAGCTTCAGATGTATAGTAAGAGGTCAGGCTTCTACACTGTCCATGAAGTGGTCTCCCTAACAAGACATGAGTCCATCTGGTCCCCTAAAAACTATTTACAACATTATCATCAACAAATCAACAAACAACAAGTGCTGGCGGGGCTGTGGGGAAAAGGGTATCCTGCTGCACTGTTGGTGGGACTGCAGATTGGTGCAGCCACTATGGAAGTCAGTATGGAGGTATCTCAAAGAACTGGAAATAGAGCTACCGTTTGACCCAGCAATTCCACTCCTAGGTATTTATCCTGAAAAAACCAAGACACTTATTCAAAAAAAGTTATGCACCCCGATGTTCATAGCAGCACAATTTACAATAGCTAAGACTTGGAAACAACCAAAATGCCCGTCAATAGATGACTGGATTAAGAAACTGTGGTATATTTATACAATGGAGTATTACTCCGCTATAAAGAAGAATGAAATCGTGCCATTTGCAATGATATGGATGGACCTAGAGACTATAATGTTGAGTGAAATAAGTCAGTCAGAGAAGGACAAATACCATATGATCTCATTTATATGTGGAATATGAAAAACTGTATGAATGAGCAAAGTAAACAGAAACTGTCTCATAGATATAGAGGAAAAATCAGGGTTGCTAATTTGGAGAGGAATGGGGATGAGGGAGAAGGGGAAGGGATTAGACAGCAAAAATAGGCAACTACAATATTGCTACTGGGATAGGAAAAACAGTTTGGGGAATATAATTAATAATGTTGTAAATATTCTGTGGAATGTCAGATGATCATAGGTCTTGTTAGGGAGACCATTTCATAGATGGAGTAGAGGTTTGATCACTGCACTGTATTACTAAAGTGGAGGTGGTATACCTACTGTAATTGAATATATATAGATAGTCACGGGATGTGGATTATACTGTAGAAGAGAGTCAGAGGAAGAGTAATAGATATATATGATATGGGGGGGAGTGGGGTGGTGTATTGGGGGTGGGGGGTTGTCACTTTGAGGGGTAAAATGTATAACTATTGCACTGTGTTGTACACCTGAAACTAATTAAAAATAAAATAAAATTAAAAATTAAAAAAAAAAAAGAATATAAACTGTTCCCCTACCCCAAATAATGTCATGTATACTAAGTGTATGAGTGCCTTGAAGAAGTCTCAAGGAGGTATGATTATTATGCTTTTTATGAATGACATGAAACTGATAGGGATAAGGGGTATATAAAATGATGAGGCAAACTCTTACTTAGGTTCCTGTACAGAGCTATTATTTTCTTTGGGTTTTAAAATAACCCTAATAGGGGTGGGGATGAGGGGGAAGGGGAAGGGACAAAACAACATAAATTGGTAACTACAATATTACCTCAGAGATATGAAAGACAGTTTGGAGAATATAAACATTAATATTTTTGATCGAAAAAAGAAAAACAAATGGAAAAAAATTGCTTTTTGTTATCAAGACCAGAATGAGCTATCATTGTAAAATAGCATTTTGTTCTATTCAGTTTCATTTAACCTGTGGACTCTCCTTGGTAACATTTGTAAGACTACGAGGCATAGAAATTGGACTGAAGCATAGAAATTATAGTTTGCACCACATTAATTTCAATATTTATTTTGGTTTTTAAAGTATAATAAAAATACCCAGAAAAGGGAGAAAATACTGTTTTGTTTTGTTTTGTTTTTCATGCAACAATACAGCTTGAAAGGAATTCCGACTTTTTGATTTTCTGCTGAGGGCAAGGCTCAAAATAAAAAAAAAGGGTAAAGTTGAAAGTTTTTACAAGCAGCATCATGGACTCATAGAGCTAAAATGTACCTTAGAGGTCATTTAGCCAACCTCCTAATTTTACGCATAGCGAGTAAATAAGGTCAAGAGAAAGGGAAATTCCAGTTTAAGTATGTGTGAGTATGTGTGTTTGTGTGTGTGTGTGTGTGTATGTGTGTGCACGAGCACCCAGGTGTCTGCACATGTGTGCATGTGCCCGAGCAAAAATGTAACAAATACTCCTATTTTGAACTATGTTATTTATTAGCACACGGTTCACATATAAAATTGCTTTGACAGTGTCAGGAAGGTGGGACTAACATGCAAGTCTGAGATCATTTACAACTCCCACATAGATGATATTCAGAGACTCTATGGACCCTCAGCTAGCCACCCTCTCAAGGTAGCCTGCTGGAACCAAAGTCTCTGTGGAACACAACTCAATGGCAATCACATTGATTATGCATTTCTTTTTGTTTCACTAAATATGCTCTTTAGTCACTGTAAGATTTTTGTGTGTGTGTGTGTTTTTTTCCAAATTAATCCGGAGAAATGCCTGTTTCACAGATGGGAAATTAGAGTCTGGGAGTAGAAAGATTGCTCAGGGAGACAAAAGTACTATATATCCAGAGGCTGTATTTCACACATCTGATACAAATTTGGATTTTTTTAAAAATTTGACCTGTGCTGCGTTATTTTCATTCCTGATTTGTCATTCAGTCTTAATGAAAAAAAAAATCAGGAAAAAAACTAAGGTTATGTAATGAGCCAATATAGACTACTCGAAATTTAGATCCAGTGACTGATTATCACATTAGTAGATAATACTTCTTCCCCATGTTCCCCACCTTCTATTTCTCTGCTCATTAGACAGGGATAAGAAAGGAAGTGAAACACAAATCTCTACATTTACTTAATTGTCAAGAGCTCTCATCAAATCTGTGATTAGGAAAGAACTGGAAATTAGTGGACAAAAATGAACTGTAGGATTTACCTGTAGAATTACACTTAATCCACACTTTACCTGTCTCCCTAACCCTGGTTAATTAAGAATTGACTGTACTCCATAATGTTCCTTTCTGATGGGTGTCTGTCATCAGAAGTTATTGTGTTACCTCTCTATATTTATCAGTCAAGAAAAACATTTATCTGAGGAAAACATTCAGTATAATGGCAAATAAGTACTAATGCAGTAGTAGAAGAACCAATCTTAGTTTTAAATTATCTTAAGTGATTGAGTTTTGGGAAATAAAATAAAATGGCAGTGTGTACTTAGAATGACATCCATATGGATAATCTTTCTGCAGATATAAAATAAAAGTAGGGTTGGGGATCTTTACGTACAGAAAACTGGTGTACTTGGGCTGTATACAAGTTATCATTTTTGGAGAAGTGGCTATAAAATGTCCACTGTCCTTTCAGAAGAGTACTAAGTAGATACCATAATGGGTGTTCTCAAGGTATGTCTCTGACCTGCCTCTACAAACAGAAACTGGAAACTTGCTTTGACTTCCATTAGCAGGCTTCTTCAGCTCACAGACCCGTTTTCTCGCCTCATTGGCAATTCACTTTTAAAGGACTGGGCTTTCCTAATAAGCATCTCATTCGGAGTTTGTTTGCCAAAGCCTGGCTAGACTTTCAAGTTTATTTTCTTAAGCCACTGAATTATTTCTCACATCTCATGCCTAAAAATAAGTTAGTGAGAAGACAAATATTTCTAAGGGCAGCCAAAGATATTTGTGACTCTGACTCAAGGGGAAAGGTTAAGTGAAGTGATGTTTTTAACCCTCCTAAAGAAATTTTGAATGAAGGCAGGTGGTAATTATGTACTGGAAAACGTGCTAATAAAAGAGACAACAGAGTAGTGGCATCTAGAAACAAAGTCATGTGTTACAGAACAAAGTCATGTGTTATAATAGAAACAAATTTAATCTGAAAATTATGAAAGTATTTTAATGATCCAACTAAAATAGCAGAAGATCTTTTCTTAGCAAAGAAATAATGGTAGTGGTCAGTAACCACATAAAATATTTGAGTGCAATTAGCAATGCCTTGGGGTGCCACTGGGTGCCAGTGGTAGGCCTAAGGTTTGGGTAGAAGAAAAGGAGAAAAAGAAAAAAGAAAACAAGTAGAAGAGTTAAAAATAAAGGACGATGAAAAAGAAGGAAAAGAGAAATACATAAAAAGGGAATAGTCAGCAGCAATTCTTCTGATATCATCCTATAATAGTAGGACCATGAATTATGCCTGTGTTAAGAACCTTAAATATAAAGGATAATGTAAAAACATTGTTTATAAAACAGTTCATATTTCAGATTTTCTAGGAGTAAAACCCATGAAATAGTTATATGCAATGTCTCTGTTGTTTTTCTTTTAGTGACTATGGTTGCATAATTTAGTGATTAAAGTGAAGTTAGTTTCAGAATATTTGGGTAGCTATAAAGTGCTGCTTTTTTGTTGTTGTTTTGTTTTGTTTATTAACAGTATGTCCATTGTTTGGCTTCATGTTACTCAATACCAACATTTTTATAGTTATGAGAGTGGCATTCTGTTGTGTTTTTTTTTAAATCTAGGCATTAGTATATTGCATAAATCTATTCTTTAATAAAACTAGTGAATATTTTACTAGATTCACTATATTACAATAGAAACAGTCCTTTACGTAAGATAGCTGATAGAAGTTATCTTAAAGTGTTCAAAGTTAGGCAGCCTGCTCTATAAGATTCATGTGCTAAGATACATCATTTTCCTAAGGAATGAGTACAGTGTAGTGTCACTCTAAATATTGATGGTTATTCAGTTAAACACTAATCTAGGTACTGCTATGAAAAGATTTTGCTGATGTAAATGAAGTTCCATACCAATTGGTTTTAAGTTACCTGGGTGAGTCTGACCTAATAATATTAGCCCTTTTAAGGCAGAAACTTTTCTTTGGCTGGTGGCAGAAGAAGTTAGAGATATTTAAAGTGTAAAAGGAATTCAATGTGAGGGAGGTTCTCTATTGCGGAGGCCATGGGTTAAGGAGCTGATAGCTGCCTCTAGAGGCTGAGAGCAGCCCCTGGCAGACATTCAGAAAAAAAAGGGAAGTTTAGTCCTACAACCTCAAGAAACTGAATTCTGCCAACAATAATTTTGGAAACATATTTTTCCCCAAAACCTCAAGATGAGAACTCAACCCAGCTAAGACCTTGATTTCTTTTTTTTTAAATTTATTTATTTATTTTTAATTAGTTTCAGCTGTACAACACAGTGCAATAGTTATACATTTTACCCCTCAAAGTGACAACCCCCCACCCCAATTCACCACCCCACTCCCCCCCATATCATATGTATCTATTACTCTTCCTCTGACTCTCTTCCACAGTATAATCCACATCCTGTGACTATCTATATATATTCAATTACAGTAGGTATACAACCTCCGCTTCAGTTATACAGTGCAGTGATCAAATCTCTACTCCATCCATGAAATGGTCTCCCTAACAAGACCTATGACCATCTGACATCCCACAAAATATTTACAACACTATTAATTATATTCCCCAAACTGTTTTTCATATCCCAGTGGCAATATTGTAGTTGCCTATTTTTGCTGTCTAATCCCTTCCCCTTCTCCCTCATCCCCATCCCCCTCCCAATTAGCAACCCTGATTTTTCCACTATATCTATGAGACAGTTTCTGTTTACTTTGCTCATTCATACAGTTTTTCAGATTCCACATATGAGTGAGATTATATGGTATTTGTCTTTCTCTGACTGACTTATTTCACTTAACATAATAGTCTCTAGGTCCATCCATATCATTGCAAATGGTACGATTTCATTCTTCTTTATAGTGGAGTAATACTCCATTGTATAAATATACCACAGTTTCTTAATCCAGTCATCTACCGATGGGCATTTTGGTTGTTTCCAAGTCTTAGCTATTGTAAATTGTGCTGTTAGGAACATAGGGGTGAATAACTTTTTTTGAATAAGTGTCTTGGTTTTTTCAGGATAAATACCTAGGAGTGGAATTGCTGGGTCAAACGGTAGCTCTATTTCCAGTTCTTTGAGATACCTCCATACTGACTTCCATAGTGGCTGTACCAATCTGCAATCCCACCAACAGTGCAGCAGGGTCCCTTTTTCCACATAGCCCCACCAGCACTTGTTGTTTGTTGATTTATTGATGATACTCATTCTGACTGGAGTGAGGTGGTATCTCATTATGGTTTTTATGTGCATTTCCCTAATGACCAGTGAGGTTGAACTTTTTTCACATGCCTGTTGGCCATCTGTATGTCCTCTTTAGAGAAATGTCTCTTCATATCTTCTGCCCATTTTTTAATTGGGTTGTTTGTTTTATTGGTGTTGAGTTTCATGAGTGTTTTATAAATTTTGGATATTAACCCCTTATCAGATATATCATTGGCAAATATATTCTCCCATTAAGTAGGCTTCCTTTTTGTTTTATTAATGGTTTCCTTTGTTGTGAAAAAACTTTAAAATCTGATATAATCCCATATGTTCATTTTTTCTTTTACTTCCCTTGCCCGTAGGGATGTATCAGTAAAAATATTGCTCCGGGTAATGTCTGCAAATGTACTCCCTATATTTTCTTTTAGGATTTTTATGGTTTCAGGTCTTACATGTAAGTCTTTAATCCATTTTGAATTTGTTCTTGTATATGGCATAAGGAGGTGGTCCAGTTTCATTTTTTTGCATGTTTCAGTCCAATTTTCCCAGCACCATTTATTGAATAGACTATCTTTACTCCAGTGTAAATTCTTGCTTCCCTTGTCATAGATTAACTGTCCATAAATGCCTGGATTTATTTCTGGGCTCTCTGTTCTGTTCCACTGATCGATGTGCCTGTTTTTATGCCAATACCAAACTGTCTTCATTACTGTAGCCTTGTAGTAGGTTTTGATGTCTGGTAGCGTGATTCCCCCGACTTTGTTCTTATTTCTCAGAATTGCCGAGGCTATTTGGGGTTTTTTATGATTCCATATAAATTTTAGGATTATATTTTCTATTTCTGTGAAAAATGCTCTTGGTAGTTTGATAGGAATTGCATTGAATCCATATATTGCTTTAGGCAGTATGGACATTTTAACTATATTAATATTTCCTATCCATGAGCATGGTAGGTGTTTCCATTTATTTGTATCTTCTATGATTTCTTTCTTCAGTGTCTTATAATTTTCTGAGTACAGATCTTTCACTTCTTTGGTTAAATTTATTCCTAGGTATTTTATAGTTCTTGATGCAATTGTAAATGGGATAGTTTACTTCATTTCTCTTTCCCTTAGTTTATTATTGGTATATGCAAATGCCACTGATTTCTGAACATTGATTTTATATCCTGCTACTTTACTGAATTCGTCTATCAGTTCCAATAGTTTTTTGATGGAGTCTTTGGGGTTCTCTATATATAGTATCATGTCATCTGCATATAATGACAATTTCACTTCTTCCTTGCAAATTTGGATGCCTTTTATTTCTTTTTGTTGTCTGATTGCTGTGGCTAGAACTTCCAGCACTATGTTGAATAAAAGAGGAGAAAGTGGACAGCCTTGTCTTGTTTCTGATCTTAAGGGGAATGGTTTTAGCTTTTCCCCATTGAGTATGATGTTATCTGTAGGTTTATCATATATGGCTTTTATTATGTTGAGATATGATCCCTGTATTGCCACTTTGCTAAGGGTTTTTAACATAAATGGATGTTGGATTTTGTCAAATGCTTTTTCTGCATCTATTGAAATGACCATGTGATCTTTATCCTTCATTTTGTTGATGTGGTGTATCACATTAATTGATTTACGGATGTTGAACCAGCCTTGCACACTAGGGATGAATCCAACTTGATCATGATGTATGCTCTTCTTAATATATTGCTGAATTCTGTTTGCTAATATTTTATTGAGAATTTTTGCATCTATATTCATCAAGGAGATTGGCCTGTAGTTTTCCTTTTTTGTGCTGTCTTTATCTGGTTTTGGAATCAGGGTGATAGTGGCTTCATAAAAAGAGTTTGGGAGCCTTCCCTCCTTCTGGATTTTTTGGAATAGTTTGAGAAGAATAGGTGATAGTTCTTTTTCGAATGTTTGATAAAATTCACTTGAGAAGCCGTCTGGACGTCCAGGGCTTTTGTTTTTTGGGAGCTTGTCAATTACTGATTCAATTTCCTTGGTAGTAATCAGGGTATTTAGATTTTCTTTTTCTTCTTGAGTTAGCTTTGGAAGGTTGTATGCTTCTAGAAAATTATCCATTTCTTCCAGATTGTCAAATTTGTTGGCATATAATTACTCATAGTAATTTCCTAGATTTTTTTGTATTTCTGTGATGTCTGTAGTCATTTCCCCTCTTTTGTTCCTGATTTTACTAATTTGCGTCCTCTCTTTTTTTTTTTTGATGAGCCGGCTAGAAGTTTGTCAATCTTGTTTATCTTCTCAAGAAACCAGCTCTTGGTTTCATTGATCTTTTGAATTGTTTTCTTGTTCTCTATATTGTTTATTTCTGTTCTGGTCTTTATTATCTCCTTTCTTGTACTCCCCTTGGGCCTCTTTTGCTGTTCTTTTTCCAGTTCCCTTAGGTGTAAGGATAACCTGTTGATTTGAGATTTTTCTTCCTTCTTTACGTAGGCCTGCACTGCTATAAACTTCCCTCTTAGGACTGCTTTCGCAGCATCCCAGAGATTTTGGGTCGTGGTGTTTTCAGTTTCGTTTGTCTCAAGGTATCTTTTGATTTCCTCTTTGATCTCATTTGTGACCCACTCACTATTTAATAGCATATTGTTTAGCTTCCGTTTATTTGTCAGCTTCCCGGATTTCTTCTTATAATTGATTTCTAGTTTCATAGCATTGTGGTCAGAGAATACAGTTGAAATGATTTCAATCTTCCTAAATTTATTGAGACTTGTTTTGTGGCCTAACACGTGGTCTATCTTAGAAAATGTTCCATGTGCACTTGAAAAGAACGTATATTCTGTAGCTTTGGGATGAAATGCTCTGAAAATGTCTGTTAAATCCAGCTAGTCTAATGTGTCATTTAAGGACGCTGTTTCCGCATTGATTTTCTGTCTGGAGGATCTGTCCATTAGTGACAGTGGGGTGTTGAAGTCCCCTACTATGATAGTGTTACTGTTGATCTCTGTCTTTATGTCTGACAATATCTGTTTTATATATTTAGGGGCTCCTATGTTAGGTGCATAGATTTTTACTAGGGTTATGTCCTCTTGTTGGATCGATCCCTTCATTACTATGAAGTGTCCTTCTTTGTCCTTTGTTATATTCTTCAATTTAAAGTCCATTTTATCTGATATAAGTATCGCTACTCCAGCTTTTTTCTCAGTTCCATTAACATGAAATATTTTACTCCATCCCTTTACTTTCAGCCTGTATGAGTCTTTGGATCTGAGGTGAGTCTCTTGTATACAGCATATGCTGGGTTCTTGCTTTCTTATCCATTCAGCCACCCTATGTCTTTTTATTGGAGCATTTAATCCATTTACATTTAATGTGATTATTGATAGGTGTGTATTTATTGCCATTTTGTTATTTGTGTTCCTAGTCTTTCTTAGGTTGTTTTTCTCTTCTACTTAAAGAAGCCCTTTTAACATTTCCTGCAAAGCTGGCTTGGTGGTAATGAATTCCCTTAACTTATTCTTTTCTGCAAAGCTCCTTATCTTGCCTTCGAATTTAAATGATAACCTTGCTGGATACAGCAACCTCAGTTGTAGGCCTTTATTTTTCATCACTTTGTAAACCTCCTGCCACTCCCTTCTGGCCTGCAACGTTTCTGTCAGCTGAAAAGTCAGCTGATAATCTTATGGGGGGACCCTTGTAAGTAACTTGCTGCCTTTCCCTTGCTGCTTTAAGGATTCTGTCTTTGTCCTTAACCCTTGCCATTTTCACTATAATGTGTCTTGGAGTGGGCCTTTTTGGAATCATCCTGGTTGGAACTCTCTGCACTTCCTGGGCTTATATTTCAATGTCCTTTGCCAGGTTAGGGAAGTTTTCAGACATTATTACTTCAAATATATTCTCAATCCCTTGCTCCCTCTCTTCTCCTTCTGGTACTCCAATGACCCGTGGGTTATTGCGTTTGATGTTGTCCCCCAGCTCTCTTAAACTATTTTCCATGTTTTTCATTCTTTTTTCTTCTTGTTCTTCCACATGGGTGATCTCTGCTATTTTGTCTTCTAAGTCACTGATTCGATTTTCTGCTTCATTCAATCTGCTAGTGATTCCATCAAGCTTGTTATTTAATTCAGTAATTATGTTCTTAAATTCTAGCTGGTTGCTTTTCAGGATTTCTCTATCTTTCTTTATATTTTCATTAATTTCCTTGAACATTCTAATAATCAGTGTTCTGAACTCTGTCTCCAATAGGTTGTTTACCTCTATTTCCTGTAGTTCCACTGATTCAGGAAGTTTCTTCAGTTCTTTTATTTGGGTTGTGTTTCTTTGTCTCCCCATTCTGGCTTACTCTTTGTGTTTGCTTCAATATAGCAGATAGATCCCCCAGGTTTCTAAGTCTTTTCTGGGTAAACTTATACGGTGTGTGTCCTTTATATTTGAATTACTCAGTCTCCCTATTCTCCTGTGCTTGTATCTGAGGTGTTCCTTGTGTCGTGCATCCTCACTTGTTGAAGTTTTAGTTTTGATTACTTTTGGCTTGTCAGTAGGTGGGATTGACTCTCAGATTGATTAGCTGTGAGGATCAGCAGCATCGGCAGTTTATGAGCTGCTGTGAGAGGATTGACCCCTCTGATGAAACTTGGACCCTATGGGCCCTAGTACCTGTAGCAACTTCCTTTTGGATGTGACTCTTGTATGTCAAACCCAGAAATGCTCTGGTTTTATCTAAAGTTGTCCTCTGGGTATGATGATTCTTGTGTCTGTTTGTTTGGACCCACTGCTGCAGAGTGATTTTAGAGCATAACATATCAACAAGAACAACCTCTGCAGCCACCAAAGGAAACCAAATGCTCGCACAAGTAAAAAAAACCAACTATCAAACAGAAACAAAACAATAACCTCATACACAATAATAACAGAAGAGTAAACAAAATAAAATACAATATCCTAAAATAAAAAATAGAATAAACATGAGAAACCGAATAGCTATACCTAAAAAATAAAAAATAAAAATAAACTAAATAAAAAAAGTAAGAATACAAATTAAAAAAATAAAATTTGCATTGAAAGGAAAAGAGGAAAAGTATAGCAGTAAGAAGAATGAATAAAATAAGGGAGAAAGTGAAGGTGGGGAAAAAAGAAAAAGAAAAGAAAGAAAAAGAAAAAAAAAATATATATATTTGTCTACACACCCATATATATGGACATATATTCACCTATATACACCTATATATATATATGCCTATATTAAAAACTACAAAATGATAAGAATGCAATAGAAATAAAAACCAAAAACAACCAAGATAAGCAACGAATAAAGGGAAAACAAAACAGAATAAAACCAAACAAACCAAAAATACCCGTGCCGGTCTTGGCTAAAGTCCACCAAGATCTCTTCAGTTTGTCCTCTGCTATACAAAAATTCCTGTGCGTCTTGTGGAAACAGAAGGCCACCTGATGCCTAGCGTGATCCTGGCACTGCAGGTTTGCTGTACTTGAGTGTGGTTGTGATGTGTGATTGGTGGTTTTTACAAAATCACTGCCTTTTTGCTTTTGCCTGTCCCAAGGCAGGCTGCACCCCCAAAGGCTCAATGAGTGTCTCTGAGCACCCTTTCAGTTGACAGCTGTGGAGAATTAAAGAATTCCTCACTACCAAAAGCCAGCTGCTAAGAATCTGTTAATTAGTGCCTCAGCAGGTGAATCTGCCCTGCCTCCCAAGCCTTGCATAAAGGTGGGGCGGGGTAGGTAGTCTCACTCTGCAGCCTTTACTGGGGTGGAAATTCTCAACCCCCTGCAGGTAGGAATACTTTCGTAGTCTCCCCCTACTGCTCCATTCAGGAGTCAGTATAAGACCTTGATTTCAAAGTCCTCACATCTGTAGATTTGTCTATATGTTCCTTTATTTTCTGATAATTTTTGTATCATATATTTGGGGAATTTTCAATAGGTGTAACACATTTAAAACTGTTATATCTTTTTGTTTAACCATTTGATCATTATGAGATGTCCCACTTTATTTCTAGTAATTGTATTCATCATGAATTCTATTTTGTCTAATATTAATATAACCATAGCATCTTTTTTTGCTTAGGATTTGCATGAGATATCTTTTTCCACCCTTTCATTTCATTTTCAGCTTCTTTGTGTTTTTATGTTTCTTTTGTGTACCAAGTAAGAAACATATGGTGGGATCTAACTTTATCATCCAGTTTGACAATCTTGTTTTCTAATTAGGGTGTTTAGTCTATTTGCATAATATAATTATTGATATTTTAGATTGAAGTCTATGATCTTGGTGTTTGATTTCTATTTGTCTCATCTGTTTTTTATTTTCTTTTTCTATGTTCTTAACATTTTTGGGTATATCAAATTTGTTAAGTACTTCAGTGTATTTCGCATTGATAATTTAGTTATTCTTCTTTGTGTTTTTTTAATGATTTTTAGAGATTATAATGCATCTTTAACATCATATTATTCATTCAAAATATACTACATTACTTCATGAACTACTTAATTATTTTATAACCGTATATTTCCAATGACTATTCTCCCATCTTTTGGGTTCTTGTCATGTATTTTATTTTCACATATGCTGTAAATCACACATTCCTTCATTATGTTTACATTAAATAGCCAATAATCTTTAAAGAGATTTATAAGATCAAATGTTTAAAAGGTTATTAATATTTATTGATAATCTTTCTAATTATTTTCATTTTTTTCTTTCAGATCTATCTGGTAACATTTCCCTTCAGCCTATTTAATTTCTTTCAGTTTTTCTTATAGCGCTCGTCTGTGGGGGATGAAATCTTACAGCTTTGTTTATCCAATAATATATTTATTTCACCTTCATTTTTTTTTAAAGATTTTTTTGGGGAATCGGGGGAGGGGAATAGCGTTGGGAATCTGGGAAGGGGAACAGACAAGTTGCTGTCTTTCTTATCTTCAGTCTAGCTGTGGAGGATGTTGCTTCACTGGCCCATGTTGGTATTATCATTGCGCTCTTCCAGGGTGAGGCAGATCGGTCACCAGCCACTGGACAGCCACTCATGGCGGCTCACAGCAGCTCATGCTGGCTGCCAGCCACTCACGGTAGCTTATGGCAGCCCACTGCAGCCCCGCTACAGCTTACGCCCTTGCAGGCAACTCATGGCAGCACAGCTCCAGGTCGAGCTGTTGTTCACCATCTTAGCTATAGAAGGTGCAGCGTCACTGGCCCTCATGTGGGATCCGAACCGGGGCCCTGCTGCTCAGAGCAGGCGTCCCAAGCCAACTCTTAACCTACGCGCCACACAGCCGGCCTTCACCTTCATTTTTAAAGGATATTTTTACAGCATTCTGGCCTTCACTTTCCGATAAGAAAGCAGCTATCATTCTCATTGTTACTCTCCTATATGAAATGCTACTTCTTACTCTGGATGCTTTCAAATTTCTTTTATTTATGTTTGGTCTTCAGAATTTGAGTATGATTTTCCTAAGTGTGTTCTGCGTATTTATACTACTTGAGGTTTGCTGAGCTTCTTTAAATTATGGGTTGGTGTCTTTTATCAATTTAAAAAAAAATTTGGTCATTATCTCTTCAAATATTTTTTACGCTTCATTCTCTATTCTTTCTTCCTGAGACTCCAATTACATTGCAGATGATAGACCATTTGGTATTGCTTTACAAGTTTCAGATGTTCTGTTCTGGTTTATTTCTTATTTTTTGTTGCCTCTTTGATTTGGTTAATTTCTACTGAACTGTCTTTGAGTTCACCAATCCCTTTTTTAATATCTTCACCCTTCTTTCATTCCAATGATTTCTCTATTTTAGATATTGCATTTTTTTCCGTTCCAGAATTTCCATTTGAGCCTTTTGGAGTTTCTTTTTCTCTGCTGAATTTTCACATCTGTTTACACTTTTCTTCTATTTTTCTCTAACTTTTTGTAATAACAACTTCAAATTCCTTTTTCCCCCTGTTCATTCCAGTAGCTGGATGATTTGTAGATCTCCTTTTAAATAATTTTGTTTTTAATATTATGATTCACATTTTCCTGGTTGTTTACATATCTATTGCTATTTTTTTATTGTGTACTGGACATTGGCAATGATATGTTATAGAGACTCTGGATTGTGTTATCTTCTTCCAAAGATTATTGAGTTTTGTTCTGGAAGGCAGTGAAATTAACAGAGAATCATTTTGGTACTGTCAAGGCCTTATTTTACGTTTTGTTTGGGGGGAATATTTCTATTTTGCCTCTATTCCTATGATGAAGCCCTTACTCCTACGGTGTTCCCCAAAAAATAAGACCAGCTCTTATATAATTTTTTGCTCCAACAATCTACATTTATTCATTTATTCATGTACAAAAATCTACATTTATTCAAACAGTCATGTCTGGCTGATGATCTTACTGAGGCTTATGTTTGGGGTAAGGCTTATATTATGAGCATCCTGAAAAATCATGCTAGGGATTATTTTCCAGTTAGGTCTTATTTTCGGGGAAACATGGCAGTTTGTAGTTCTTACTCCTAAAGTGTGGTCTTTCTTAGGTTTCAAGTGAATGTTTGGTGTGCCAAGGTCCCTTCACTATGGTCAGAACTCTAGTATATCCTCAGCAGTATGCGAGTTCTGAAATTTCTGTTCGGCTGAGGATTTTGCCAAGTAACAGAGAGGTACTCAACACAGATTTATGTAACCCCCTCATTTCCAGTAACTATCCCACAAATTTCAGTCAAATTAATAACTGATAACTCTGATCTCTCTTTCCTTCACCCATGAGACTGCTACTTTCTACTTGGGATCCACTTCCCAGCACTATACTTTGGAAGTTGCCCCCAGGCAGAAAACCAGGGAAAAGGTGGATCTCAATTTGAGGACTTCTGCTTTCTTAAATATACCATACCTGCATGCCCTCTGTCAAATGATTGAAAACTATGGTTTTATACATTTTGTCAGGGAAACATCTGAGTACTACAAGGCCACTCAAGAAGGAATTTGTCCATAGCCACAGATGCTAGTGTCAAAAACATTTAAAAAATTAGAATATTTTTATGTATAGTAAGCTATGAATCAGATTTCTCTGAGGAAGTGGGAACTTTCAAAAAGAATCTAACATTGTTCTGTGTAGTTTTTGCCATTGCAACAATTCACAATGCCTTTTTCTCTAAGTGTTCCAAAAGCAAGAAATTGAGCATTTCATCAAGTCCTTACAACAGTCATAAATGCATGCCCTGTGAGACTGTACAGAGTCTGTGAGTGCACTGAGAACAAGACACCACCTAACCCCACATTTGCAGCTAGTTCTTGGAGTCAAGCAACTCTGTGATACTCTTGCCAATGGGGAAGTCTCAGTAAAATGTACTTGCCTAGGTGAATCAAGCATCAAAAGATGATACCACAACAGATACCCATAAAATCATTCTCATTAAGGAGTCTTTTGAATTAAGTACTTGTCATGAATTCAATTGCTATCTTTTTTGGAATATTTCAGTGTTTCATCAAAGACTGCATCTGATGACTCCAGGTGCGATAATGTATTTCAATAATATCTGAAGGCATTATTTCAAGACTTGATTAATGAATTCAAACACAAGGAATAGGGAAGTAGAACTTCATTGTTTCAGTGTTACCTTTTTAGGCAACTGACATCAGCCCTTTCCCCTCACACCTACATGCAATAAGAGGAAATGCAGGGGAGTCCCCGCCCATAAAATAACAAGATCTATAAATCACCCTGGGGCAAGGCAATCTTTACTGTGTTTTTCTTTCACAAAACTCAAGTTTCTGAGTCACTTACTTGTTTACTGAGAAAAAAAGTATGTGGTTTGGTTTATCAGCATATGAACACTTTCTAAATGAAGAAATTATTGGCTTCTATATATGTGCTAGAATGGCAAGGTAAACATGAGCCACTTCTTCCTACTTTTGTTTAACCCACAAATGTCAGATCATACTGACATTACTACTTGCTTGCAACTCAAGAGCTATATTATCTATATCTAAGAATTCTGCACAAATTGTCAAAGCAATCCTATTGTAATAGCAATTAAGAAGACCCGTAAGTAGCTTCATGAGTATTGCTTTACTATTTGTACTATTCTGAACTCTCTTTATGGATTGCTTTCCAAATCAGGAGGAGGTACACTCTGCATCATGTCATTAGGTAGACAACATTGGACTCCCTAGCTGGGTATCTAGGATCATACCCACTCAATGCTGGTATCCTGAGCCATTTGATCCTGCAAATTCTAAGTTATACTGAGTCATCTCTATTGGAAGTTTTGATGCTGAAACATCTCCCAGATTCATCTCTTTAGGCTCATCAAATTGCATAATTAACTGCAAAGGATCTCAGATTAGCCTGGGTCTTCAACTAGAGGGAACTACCCAAAGAATTTAAGACCTTCAACGTTGCCAAGATGAGTTATCTGTCCATAAAGAATGCCTTGTATGAGGGGAATTGTAGCATTTTTCAATAAGGCAGCTTTCTTGTTATCTTGGCTATACTAAATGTAGCAAATCCAGGATGTTTGCATGAAAGCCTTAGACAGAAGCTATTTTTGATGTCCTGAAATTGATTCTGATATTTAAAAACTGTAAAAGACTATAGCCTGTGACAAGCTACTTGACATAACCAATTAAAGGTACCTATTTTTCTATTTGGGGGGAGATGGAGAAGCAAACGGATCATGAGGACTTAGAAAAGGACCCATATTGATTTTGGAGAGCCATTCTAATAATTTCTTCACTGAGCCAGGCTTCCTCTCAAAATGTAACAAAGAAGTCCCAGTACTACCTCCAATCTCTTCTTTGCCAGTGGTTTTCAAAACATGGATTAACAGGCACTACTATTTCTGACAATGTGACCTACGCATTGAGATTTCAAATTTCTTCTACTATTTAGAAGATAAAAATAACTCCAGAAAATTTAGAAAACACAGAAGTGGAAAAATATGAAGAAAATTCCCATAATTCCCTGCCTTCACCTCCCCTTAGAAAACAATTTTCATTAATATTTTGGTGCATTTCTTTCCTAATTTCCAATGCATAAAAAAATCATTAAGGGCTGGCTGAGTGGTGTGTTGGTTAGAAGTTGGCTCGGGAAGCCAGCTCTGAGCAGCAGGGCCCTGGTCTGGATCCCACATGTAAGAGCCAGTGATGCTGGGCCCTCTACAGCTAAGATGGTAAACAACAGCTCAATCTGGAGCTGGGCTGCCGTGAGTCGCCGGCAACAGCATAGCTGCAGCCCCTGCTGCAGGGGGGCTGGCCGGCAGCTGCCGTGACCCTCCTTGAGGGGCCATCCAATGGATGGCAAGCAACTGCCTCACTCGGGAAGAGTGCAATGATAATACCAACATGGGCCAGTGAAGCAATATCTTCCACAACTAGACTGAAGAACAAAAGGACAGCAATTTGTCTGTTCCCCTCCCCCAATTTCCCAGTAAATCTTAAAAAAATATAAAGCATTAAAATAGTTTTTAAAAATTAGGGCCAGCCAAGTGGTGTGGTGGTTAAGCGCTGGCTTGGGATGCCAGCGGCCCCAGTTCAGATCCATATGAGGGCCAGTGACACTGCCTTCTAAAAAAAAAATACATAACTTTGTACATGGAAAAAACACTTCTAAGCTACTCAGAAATATCTAAAATAAATAATTGAAATTAATATCTTCATCTGCATCCTCCAATTGCCCTTGAGTCTCCCAGTTAGAGACATGACCTAGATTTGTACTCTTCAGTTGGTTTCAAATTTAGCATTAGATAATATATCTATGTTTCAATTTTTGATGTTTTATGCAGTATGTATGGACATTTCTATTCAGGAGGCTTTAGTGGTTAATAGCATAGGTTCTGAAAACATATTGCTGGGGTTTGAAACCTGGCTGTTACTTCTTGGCTTTGTGACCTTGAGGAAATTCTTTAATCTCTCTGAGCCTCCACTTACTTTTCAGTAAAATGGTGATAATAATGGTACCTGCTTTACAATGTTGTTGTGAAGATTGTGTGAGTTGATACATGTAATATGTTTAGAATAGTATTTAGCACATATTAAGAGTTTAGTAGTCCTTCTCTGACTACAATGGCATAAAGCTAGAAATCATTTACAAGAAAAAAACAAAAATACACGAACACATAGAGACTAAATAACATGCTACTAAGCAATGAATGGGTCAACAATGAGATTAAGGAAGAAATTAAAAGATACCTTTAGACAAATGAAAACAAAACACAATGCCCCAAAATCTATCGGATACAGTGAAAGCATTCCTAAGATGGAAATTCATAACAACACAAGGTTACCTCAAGAAACAAAAATATCTCAAATAAACAATGTAAACTTACACTTAAAGAAACTAGAAAAAAATAAAACCAAAACCAAACAAACAAAAAACCAGCATACAAAACCAAAAGTGAGTAGAAGGAAGGAAAAAAATAAAGATCAGAGTGGAAATATACAAAATAGATTCTAAAAAACAAACAAAAAAAATCAATAAAACCAAGAGCTAGTTCTTTGAAAAGATAAATAAAAAAATTGATAAACCTTTAACCAGACTCATTAGGAAAAAAAGACAGAGGACCCAAATAAATAAAATCAGAACTGAAAGAGGAGAAGTGACAACTGACACCACAGAAGTAGAAGGAATTACGAGAAAATATTAGGAAAAAATTATATGTCAACAAATTGGACAATCTGGAAGAAATGGATAAATTCCTAGAAATATACAATCTTCCAAGAGTGAATAAAGAAGAAACAGAAAATCTGAACCAACCAATTACTACTAAAAAAATCGAATCAGTAATCAAAAAACTCCCCACAAACAAAAGTCCTGGACCAGCTGGCTTCAAAATTGCATTTTACCAAACATTCAAAGAAAAATTAATACAAATCTTTTTTCAAATTATTCCAAAAAATCAAGAATTGGGAAAGCCCCAAAGCTAATTTTACAAAGCCATCATTATGCTGATTTCAAAACCAGACAAAGACCTTATGAAAAAAAATTATAGGCTGATATCCTTGATAAACACAGATGCAAAAACCCTCAACAAAATATCAGCAAACCAAATTCAGCAATACATTAAAAAGGTCATGATCAAGTGGAATTTATTCCTGGTATGCAAGTTTGATTCAATATCCACAAATCAATTAACGTGATACATCACATAAGCAAAATGAAAAATAAAAATCATATGATCATATCTATATATCATATTGTGTGCTCACCATCCACAGTCAGTTCTCCTTCTATGACCAGATATTTGACTTCCTTTACCCTCTTCTACCTCTCCCCACTCTCCCTTTACTCTCTGTACCCACTAAACATTGTCTGTGTCTATGAGTTTTGATTTCTTTGTCTTTTTCATTTGTTGCTTTCAGTTTTATATTCCACATATGAATGATATATAGATGATGTATTATAGAAAGTTGCAATTGAAACCTATGTAATTTTACTAACCATTGTCACCCTAATAAATTCATTTTTAAAAAAAGAAACTAATGGAAAAATCATATGATCATATCAATACATACAGAAAAAGCATTTCACAAAATCCAGCATCCATTTATGATAAAAACTCTCAGCAAAGTGAGAATAGAGAGAACATACCTCAAGATAATAAAGGCTACATACGACAAACCCACAGCTAACATCATGCTCAACGGGGGAAAGCTAAAAGTGTTCTCCTTAAGATCAGGAACAATTTAGTTTTGGAGGACGCAGCAAGCTCAGCTCCAAGTCCAGTCGTGCCACTCAGCTCAAGGTGCTGAGTTCACTCTTTTTTTTTTTTTTGAGGGCAGCGTCCCTGGCCCTCACCTGTGGGACCCGAACTGGGGCTGCTGGCTTCCCAAGCCAGCTCTTAACCACCACGCCATTCGGCTGGCCCACCGAGTTCACTCTTAATTGCAGGTGGGTGTAGCCACCATCCCATGCAGGAGTTGAACTGGCAGCCTTGTTGTTAAGAGCGTGATCTATCCCCTGAGACACCTGGGAGGCAGCTCAGCTCAAGGTGCCAGTTCATTGTTTAGTTGCAGGTGGGCATAGCCACAATTCAAACTGGCAGCCTTGTTTTTAGGACCGCGTGCTCTCACCAGCTGAGCCATCCTGCCACCTGTTGGCAGCTCAATGGCAGCTCAGCTCAGGCACAGCATAACTGGCTCTTGTGGGAATCAAACAAGGGGCCCTGTTGCTCAGAGCTCACACTATTGGGCAAGCTTTTAACCAACTGAGCCACTCTGCCATCCCAGGATACCCAATTTCATTCAACATAGTACTGGAAGTTCTAGCCACAACAATAAAAAGAAATAAAAGGCATCCAAATTGGAAAGGAAGAAGTAAAACTGTCATTATTTGCAGATGACATGATACTATATATAGAGAACTCCAAAGATTCCACCAAAAACTCTTAGAACTGATAAATGAATTCAATAAAGTAGCAGGATACAAAATTAATATTCAGAAATCAGTTGCATTTTTATACACCAATAATGAACTATCAGAAAGAGAAATTAAGAAAACAATCCCATTTGCAATTGCATCAAAAAAAATACCTAGGAATAAATTTAACCAAGGAGGTAAAGACCTGTTCTGGGAAACGATAAGACTCTGAAGAAAGAAACTGAAGAAGATATAAATAAATGAAAGCATATAATGTGTTCATGGATAAGAAGAATTAACATTGTTAAAATGCCCATACTACCCAAAGCAATCTATACATTGAATGCAATCTCTATCAAAATACCAATGTCATTTTACACAGAACTAGAAAAAATAATCCTAAAATTTACATAGAAACATAAAAGATGCTGGATAGCCATAGTAACTTTGAGAAATTAGAAAAAAGTTGGAGGTTATCATGCTACCTGATATCAAACTATCCTACAAGTCAATAATAATCAAAACAGCATGGTACTGGCATAAAAACAGACACATAGGTCAATGGAACAGAATAGAGAGCCCAGGAATAAACCACACCTGTATAGTCATTTAATCTATGACAAAGGAGGCAAGAACTTCCAGTGTGGTAAAGACAGTTTATTCAATAAATGATGTTGGGAAAACTGGACAGATACACACACAAAAAAAAACTGTACCACTGTCTTACACCCTATACATGAATAAAATCAAAATGGATTAAAGACTTAAATGTAAGACCCAAAACCATAAAACTCCTAGAAGAAACTATAAGCAGTAAACTCTCTGACATTGTTCTTAGTGATATTTTTTCTGATCTATCTCCTCAGGCAAAAGAAACAAAAGAAAAATAAATAAATGGGACTACATCAAACTAAAAACTTTTTGCACAGCAAAGGAAAACATCAACAAACCAAAAAGACAGTCTACTGAATGGGAGAAGATATTCAC
The DNA here is from genome assembly GCA_033961575.1 of Aselliscus stoliczkanus. Lineage (NCBI taxonomy): Eukaryota > Metazoa > Chordata > Mammalia > Chiroptera > Hipposideridae > Aselliscus > Aselliscus stoliczkanus. Next base: position 51,501,462 of record CM066737.1, on the reverse strand, counting down.
CAAGATACACCTGATAAGGGGTTAATATCAAAAATTTATAAAGACTGGGCCGGCCCAGTGGCGCGGTGGTTAAGTGCTGGCTTGGGAAGCCAGCAGCCACGGTTTGGGTCCCACATATGAGGGCCAGTAACACTACCCTCAAAAAAAAAAGAAAAAAATTATAAAGAACTCATACATCTCAACACCAAAAAAATATTAAGTAATGTTGAATGTCAACTGTGATTGGATAAAAACAAGTCAAAAAGTAAAATATAATAAAAGTAGTGAGTTGAGTAACCTTGAAGAGTTCAGTAAATGTTAATTTTTATTATCTTTTGTTTTTTTTTAAAGATTTTATTTGGGAGTTGGGAGAGGGGAACAGCATTGTGGAACCGGAAAAGGGAAACAGACAAGATGCTCTCCTTTTGTTCTTCAGTCTAGTTGCAGAGGACGTTGCTTCACTAGCCCATGTTGGTATTATCATTGCGCTCTTCCTGGGTGAGGCAGATCAGTCACTGTCCTCTAGACAGCCGCTCACAGCAGTTCTTGGTAGCTCACTCCAGCTGCAGGCTACTCACTGTAGCCTGTGGCAGCCCACTGCAGCAGGGGCTGCAGCTATGCCGTCCCGGGGACTCACAGCAGCCCAGCTCCAGGTGGAGCTGTTGTTAGCTGTAGAGGGCCGTGTCACTAGCCCTCATATGTGGGATCCAAACCAGGACCGCTGGCATCCCAAGCCAGCTCTTAGGCAATGTGCCACTCGGTCGGCCCTTATTTTTTATTATTTTTAGAGATGAAAATTTTATCTCATTTTCATGGCTTTCTATTTTCCTTCTACTATCTCATTGTTATCATATTAGTTTTAGGGTTTTATAATAGATTTTAATAATACATTAAATCTATATTTCTTATTTTAACTTTAGTCAGTGTCTATTGATCCTGAAATGTAAGATATGAAAGGTAATGAAATTAACATCCTTTTACTTATCTCCACCCTCCTAAGTTCTCCCACTTTGCAATTTGTGTTTATAAATTTACATTCCTATGATCAAGTTGGTTAATAGTTACATTCTGTCTTGAAGTTATAAGTATTTTGTGATTCTTTTAGGTCCTTGCTACGCCATGTGTGGTTCTTCTACCAACAACCTTGGAATTTGGGTGCTTAGGTCTTGGTAGAAATGCATAATCTCAAACTCTACTTCAGACTTGAAGGATCAAAATATACATTTAAACAGGATCCGAAGGTGGTTAATATGCTCATTAAGGTTTAGAAAGACTGCTTTAGAGCCATTGTTTTCAACTTGAGTGCTTCCTATGTGATTTCACTTGTAAGCAGTGTTGAGAATCATTGGTTCCTAGATATCTTTTGCACGTGTCTAAACTTACCTCAAACTCTCTTTAGGAACCAACATCCAGGGAGCCTCTCCACTCTAGGCAGATAGTTTACACTCTTTATAATGCAGATGCAGTTTTCAGGTTAATTCGTGGGGCGAGTCTATACTACCAGCCACTGTTTGCTCTGAATGGGAGAGAGGACTGTGGGAAGTGCTATTTGTCTAAGAGTTCTGAATGCAGTTCTTTGATTACACTACAAATTGCTCCATGGTCCACTTATGGTCTTGTGTTTCCTGAGACTGAGCTTGGCATTCCTTGGAGCTCTCTTAGAAGAAAGTACTCTTACTATCCTAGTTTTGAGTTTTAGTTTCCCTCCTCTTATCTCCTCCATTAATCAGACCCCATCTGCTTTCTATCTTTTAGGATTTCCTGAACCTTTCTAGACTATTGTTGCATGCCTTTTTTGTTTTCTAGACCTGTTATGGTTTAATTATTTTGAAAATGTGTTTTCTATCATTTTGATGAGACTAAGGAAAGGAAAAGAAGTAAATACATGTGCTCAGTCCACCATCTTTTGCCAGAACACCTTCCCCAACTGAGTGTGAGAAATGTGTGGTCAGAAGCATTCTCCAAACTGTCACCATCACACCTCAACATCCTCAAGCAAATAGTCATGATCAAGGAATCATGCAGACAACTAAGAATGCACTGATGTGGATTATTCTTAGAGACTGGTTAAAACTGCCTAGGTCTTTAATTGGTTGTTTGTCATTTCATGTTCAGTGTAACAAGGCAAGCTTGTTGATTTACTAATAATATGATATCTCAAGTCTTGCCCTGACTGTATCCACTCAGATTCAGATGAGGACTTGAAAGTTCAAACTCCATAATGCCACACTGTTTGAAAGTAGAACAACATACTAACAGATAGTATATATTTAATAAATATGATGAATGAATGAATGACTATGTGCCTACATAGCACTCATTCGTACCATAAGACTACATTTGCTGGGACTGGCCAAGTGGAGCGTTGGTTAAGAGTTGGCTTGGGAAGCCAGTTCTGATCAGCAGAGCCTGGGTTCGGATTCCACATGAGGGACAGTAACGCTGAGCCCTCTACAGCAAAGATGGTGAACAACAGCTCAACCTGGACCTGGGCTGCTGTGAGCCACTGTGAGCGGCTGTCCAATGACCAGTGACCAACTGCCTTAGCCGGGATAAGTACAATGAGCACAATACCAACATGGGCCAGTGAAGCAACGTCCTCCACAACTAGACTAAAGGACAAAAAGGATAGCAACTTGTCTATTCCCCTTCCCCGATTCCCCAACGCTGTATCCCTCCTCCAATTCCCCAATAAAATATTTTTTCAAAAGAGACTACCTTTGCTATTAGGTTAGGAACTGAACCAAGGTGGGTTTCTGCTCTCTAATTTAGTCAACAGACCCTGGGGCAAACGAGTCCAGAGGCAGATGGGCAGGCTTGGCATTACCATAGTGATAAATAGTAAAGATTTTCCTAGGGAGATTTGTCAACAGTCAAACCATTGGAATCATCTCTTCCAGAGCCATCTGTTGAATGATGATTTTTAAGCCACACCCCTGGAGGACATATCAGGACAACAAAATGAAGACAGCAATAATTCTCTCTCTCCAAAGATGGCCAAAATGGAGTCACTTGGAATTTCTACACTTGCTAGAATAATGAAGCAGCTGATATCCACACGGGTGCTCCCTTGTCAGTTTAAAGACTGTTTTAGATAAGGGAGGATGTGGGTTATGTATGCCAGGAGGCACTGTGCCAGGCAGTTCTTTTGTTCCACAGACTAAGTTATGATTACAAACATGAAAGGATTGGTTGGTGTGGCAGTGGAATTAAAATACAGCCCTATAACAGATCAGACAAAAATGTAGCTAGCCTTTGCTTGTTGTAATGCAACCTGACACAATAGAAACAATTGCTTGGAGGAAAACCTCTCCTCTACCCCTCTGAGCCTATATAACAAATGGCAATATTCTAAAGGAATATTTCTGTTTGTTGGATAATGTTGCCTTTGCTCAAAACACATGCTGACCACCTGTGTCCTACATTTATCCCCTGTTGCTACTTAACTATCCATACTAAGAATGTTTTCTTTAAGCCTTTCCCCTTCAACTTTCCCTTAGTTTAGTTACTTGGCTAACTTTTTGCACTATTTTCAACAAGGATTTTCTTGCTTCACATTGTCCCCTAACCCCCAAAAAAGAGGAAACAAGAGTCTATTGACAAAGTTAAGATAAATGTTTAAGGGGCTAAAGTTGAAAAAAAATCCCCCCACAATATGTGGAGTAGTGGGGCTCCCTGTGCAGGAGGGACATTGTTAGAACAGAAAACACTCTGTCTTTTGTGAGAGGTCTTTTTGCTGGAGCTATAGCATATGGTTCTTGGTAGTATGACTGTTCATATCCTGGAATTTCTTATAGGAAATAGCTCCACTTCAAGTGGAAACTTTGCTAGGGACAGGGCCTTAGAGGAAAAACAATCAAAAGGATTTGTGAAAACAGTGGGAGAAAAAGAAATATATAGAGAAGAGGGAGAAGCACAAAGAAAGCAATGTGATTGAGTTGATGGAAGGCTATTTATGAATAGCAACAGGAAACAGTCTTGAAAGCTGTATTCTTTAAAGTCCTACTATCCTAGCTCTGCAGAAGGTAGTCAAAGACAGACTCATAAGGGCAAAGCAGGTTAGGTAACCAACTAGGTAATCCTAAAGAAATGCTCAGTGAAAAGCCATTTGAATAGAATTATGGTTCAACAGAAGAGCTACAGATTCATTGTAAGAGTTTTGGGGTTTTTTTTTGTTTTTTTGTTTTTGTTTTTTGTGGTGGTAGACGAAGGAGAAACCTTGGAATATCTACAAACAGTAGTAAGCTATTATATTACAGTATAATGGAAAATACATCAAATTTGTAATCAGATAATTTGGGCTAAATATTACATCTGTCATTCACTAAAGCTACAAGCATAGGCAAAGTACCAAACCTTCCTGAGTCTTGGTTTCCTTTTTTTTTAATGTTAAGGGCAGTGTCACTGGCCCTCATATGTGGGATCTGAACCCACGCCACTTGCGTCCCAAGCCAGCTCTTAACCACTGTGCCACTCGGCCAGCCCCTTGGTTTCCATTTTTGAAAACCAGGCTAGTAACATTTGTCTCATAGAAATGTTTTCAACATTAACAAATGAGATCATATATAAAAAGCACCTACTTAAAAATCATTTATTATTGTGCAGGCCAAGTGGCGCGGTGGTTAAGCACTGGCTTGGGAAGCCAGCAGCCCCGGTTCGGTCCCACATAGGAGGGCCAGTGACACTGCCCTCAAAAAAAAAATCATTTATTATCATTGTCATTATTTCGGGGCATATGTTTTTAGTTTATTAAGATAAAAAAATTACATTCCTCCAGGGAACTTTCAAGTACAGGTCAAGACTACCAGGAAAATTATCTATATGGTCTTTAATGTGTTAATTTGCAACTTCAAGCTTATCATAATTACTCCCTTATGGTACCTTGTTACTGCAAAGGACTTTTTTTTGTGGGGGGGATATTGGAGATACACATTTTTCCTGTCCAGAGAGGGAAAAAACCCAAAACTGGTCAAGTGTGGACTTTCTCAAAATAACTTGTCGAAATCCTTCATAATCAGTTTTGGTAAGAACACACATTCAAGAACAACCAATTTGAAAATTACACATCCATGGTGGCCATGCACTCTTAATGAACACTACTTGTTCTATATTCTGAATAAAAAACTCCAAGAAGAAAAATCTGGCTAGTTACTAATGAAACTTGACCATAATTGGTTAAACTGAGAAGAACATGGTGTCCAGTTTGACATTTTCTTTTTTACACTTATGTGCTGAGATCAGATCACAGATGCAGCAGGTTAGTTAGGTGGCTTTGAGAAGGGTAATGAATTTTAATATTGGATAACAGTACCTAGAATTAACAGAACACCTGATATTCAAGTACTTCTCAAACATCATCTCATTAATTTTCAAGCCCATCCTGTGAAGCAGATGTTGTTTTTGGTATACTAATGGAAAAAACAAGTCTCCGAAAGGTCAAGAGACAGGGTTAAACAAGTTAAAGATACAGCTACGGATTAGAACCTAGGCCTACTGATTCCCACTCTGTTTCTTTTATTGCTTTTTAAAATGTCAGAGGTGGTAAGTTAGGCCAAAAAGGTGTTCCTTCAACCACATTAAGTTAAGAAGATTGTCATTAGGTTGTCTCAAATTTGGGCTTTTGTTTGTTTGTTCATAGACAGTCTAGCGTCTACCAAAACATAAAATTCAGAATGAAATTTAAGGGGTTTTATGATACTTTATATTTAGGATGACCAAAAAGTCCTTATTATTTATAACTCTTTTTAGGTGTGTTCCCCAAATTTTTTCATGTATTATATACCTTTTAAATAAATATGTCAATACTCATAAGTGAAAGAAGAAAATATTAAAAACATACTTGAATACTTAGCTTCTTATCTTTAGATTTTTTATTTGGCCACAATTTCGTAAGTGTATTAAATAATTGTTTTCTTATTTACTGTATCATAGGCCTATTGCTGTTAATTTCCCATGTGAAATAAATTTGTAGTCATGTCTCCATACAGTTTTAATTAAGTTATGCCCACACCAGGAAGCCACAATCATTAGCTGGTGTTTGTTAAAGCTCTGAATAATTACTAGGTTAATGTTTTATGAACTATGATATTAAAAAGAGTCTTGGAGACTTATATGCTATTTTCACCCCTTAAAATTGTCCATTTATAAGCAGAGAGGAAACCTATTGAGAATATGTCAAAAGGCTATAAAAATAATGGAGTATGAGTAACTGATTTGTTTCCTAACTCCAAGTGTTATAAAATAATACCTCAGTCTTTAGATATGTTTACCTACAAGTTGATATTAAGAGTGGAAACTATGGTATTTTCTATAGCTTATCTATTACACTCATCAGGGGTATTTCTAAGATCTGTTCTTGTTAATAAAGATTAAAGTAAAGCAGTTCCATGTTTCAGCAGTCTTGATTTTTTTCCCAAAGATTAGTTAGCAATAATAATTATTACATCCCCATTCTTACTCCTTTGTTTATATCATAAGGGAAAGTCGAGCAGTTACTCTGCGGAGACACAATATTTTCAGGCATCATGGCATAATTACCAGACTTCATTGAGGAAATAACAATAATTTATTCTTATCAATTAAGTAAATTGTAGGAGTCTCCCATCTATGGGTAGTGGAGTTTTCTCTTCTCTCCCCAAGGATTTCTGGCATTTCCCAAAGTGCTTATTTTGTTGGGGAATAATGTGGTTTTCCTTTTCATTACATTCATCATTTCAGTTCTTAAATTCACCTAGGAGTCTTTCCATTTTCCTTATATCCAGGCTCATTCACAAACATAGACACTCTTCTTGTACCCTGGTGCCATTTAAAAATCAAGAAGTGAATCTCTGTTCTCACTAATATACAGGTCAACACATAACGTATTTCACCATAAAGTTACCAGGGTCTTAAGGGATTTAAATTAAAAAAATACAAAATCAGCCTTGTTATTTTCAGTTCAACAACCAGTTACTGAGCCATTACATTGGGGCAAACACAGCTCGGTATTGAGATACAAAGATGAAAAGATGGTTGCTGTTGTAAAGATGCTAACAAGCTGATGGAGGAAACAGACATGGAAACATATAACTTCTAAACCAATCTGGTAAGTGCAGAGGTATCCAATGGTTGTTATAAGAGCAGTCCCTTATTCCAGATGAGAGTCTGTTGTACAAACCAATCTATTCTTTCAATATCTAACACAAAAAAAAAACAGCTTCTGATGTCCTGGAAGATTGTTTGAGCAAAGCCTCTTTGATCCTTCCTCAGATCACCCTCTTCGAAGCCTCTGCTATTAGATATTGCTATGTTTTGTCTGATAACTATAGTTTACTTTCCTTTCATACTAGCTTAAAGACCAATTTTAAGGCTCAAGCCCTAATTTAGATATACCTATTTATTTCAGGAAAGAAGGTGACGATGTAGTTTTTGATTTTTACCCCTGTGGTGTAGGTGCTATCATCAATGCATTTCATGGATGAGAACACTGAGACTCAATGAAGAAGACTTCCCCAAAGTCACAAAGCTGATAAGTTGCAGAGTGGGGCACTTAAACATGGGAGAGTTCTTAATCACAACAGAAAGGTTTCCCAAACTTTGGTCTTTTGGGTACCACTTTCATGACTTTGCTGTATATGTGTTAACACCTATGCTATTATTTGCTTAATTAAAAAATTAGCTCACCTCTTTTTTAGAAACCTTAATCTTATCCTAGGCAATAGAATCTCAGTAATGTAGTTTTCTAGCACTCGCCATATATATGTATGTATGTGTTTGTGTATACCCATAAAATAAAATATATAATTCTTCTCATAAAAAAATTAGTTCATGTATTATCTAAACTCATCTCACATATCACAGTAGTATGCATAATATTCTTTGGAAATGCTGCCCTCGTCTATACTGTATCGCAATTGCATGAAAATTTGGTAGTGGATATATCTGATTAAAGTTTGGTTAAGTGGATGCTGTCTTTTTTGTAATCTTCTCCAGAAGAATAAATTAATTTACAGAGCAATGAGGACTATCTGAAGAAGTGACTGTGCAGATATATGAAAAAGTGAGAGATAACTGGTGGAACAATAATCAGGGGGAAAATATTTTAGTAAGAAGAAAATTTGGACTAAGTAAAGAACCAGTTTCACTAGTAAGCAGGTAAGGGAAGGAAGCTTGAACCAAAACACTGAGAAAATAGACAGTTGAGGGACTTGGAGTTTTGTATTAGTGATTATAATGTGTGGGTAGGTCGGGTCAGTGTTGTTCTTGTATTCAGTATACGAGTAAAACAATACAAGTTTCTTTCACTCCAGTGTCATCGTGACTCACTTTGAGGAAATATGTGTGAAACCAGGGTCATCATCTGACACTATTGCCATTCCACTTGAGAGATTCCCAGGACCTCAGGTGCTGGTAGCATAAGCAAAGAGTAAGCAGTTATCTGGCTGTCTGACTATTCCAATGGCCAAGAGAACAGTTGTGTGCATGAGCAGGCCTGAGATGTTATCATCTCTGCCTCTCTGGGATAAGGCAGTGATTACAGATATTAATGAAGAGTGTTTGCTTGAGCCCTATTAGAATGTACTCAGCTTAAACATGAATTGTCACTGTTGTTTTCAATTTGTACCATTAACAGAAAACATTTAAGAGAAAGTCATAAGATTAAGGATGAAACCAGAAGGCTTGTGGTGAAACCCAATAAGGTACTATCCTATTTTGTGCTAATTGGTTTTAACTAGCAATCAAAGAGGCCAGATGGCCTCCCCTGGGAAGGAAAGCACTACATTTTAGGGAAATATATGCTTGTCCTTCTTCATGAATATTCGTGCTCTTGTTCTTGCCAACATTATCATTTTTCATTTTATCTCTTCAATAATAACTCAGAATTCATTTGCATGTTTTAAGAAATATGACATAGGTAGTAAACTATCACTCTGTGGAATTTTTTCATTAGGGTACTAGTTTTGTTAACCTGCATTTTGGTGTACTTTTATAAATTGGGGAATGTGTTCTTTGGGATACATTCAGGGAAATTTACAAACAAATTACAGAAATTGACAATAAGACAGTAGTTTGTTTTTGAGACCTAGAGACATTTCCAGCAAACAAATGAAGTAAGAGCTGATTAATTAAATGCCAGATGTGGAGCGAGTCTACAAGATAGGATTTGGGGGGGCCTGCGAAGGCTTGAGAGTTGGGGAGAAAGGTGGAGTAGCTTGTGGAATGAGAGTTACACCCAAACTGTCAGATTGAGTTGTTTCAGTATGTAGTTCTGTTCTTATGCTCAAAAAATGAGATTGATGTTTCTATCTTCTAGGGTCTTTATTTTTTTTTCCATTTGTTTTGTGTCAAAAGCTAATTTTGGCACTATGCCATCATTCATTCTATATGTTCCTTCAAATTTTTTGCAAGTTTTTTCTATTACCATACTATGTAGCATTCAAAACAGCACAGATGAGATTTATTACTATCTACATGCCTAGATCATAAATACCAGATTCAAGAAAATATGCATCATATTGATAATCAATCAAAAACATTCATTAAACATCAAATCTTTTCAAGGCACAAAATACGACTACAGATCGAACTACAGAGAAACTACAGTCCCTAGATCTTAAGACTTAAAATCTATCTAGGCAGAAAATAAATCAGTCCTTTCAAAGACAACTAGTAAACACTCTAAAATACAGTCCATGCTTTCAAAAAAATCCCACAAATATATCAGAACTTAATGAAATAATTTCATACACCTTCAGAGTGGTACTGTTGGAGTTCATAAATTTATTCTGAAGCAGTTACCATTGTTCAAAATGATCTTTGGAAATCCTTTTTGCTAGTGCCTTTGGATCCTGTGATTTTGAATTTCCTCAGGGGCATAAACCATTTCTACTGAGAGGATGAAATTGATTTCAGGGAACAGTTAAGAGTCATTTGGAGCCAAAGGTGGTGAATAAGAAAGCCAAACAAGCTGAGTAATGCCACTTTTGTGTTAAATTTCGGTGTTCCCACAAATCAATAAGGCTGTTTTGGGGGGTAAATGATTTTGAAAGCAATTTCTTTAATGAGTTCCCACTTTTTTCTCCCCAGTATTGGTGTGAATTGAATAGGTAGACAACCTCCCAGCTATTAACAGGCAGTTCCAAGTCTTGATACTATGACTTTTAGAGAAGCCAGAGACACAGAGTTTCCCCAGAAAAACAATGTCATAAGTAGTACTTTGATCTCCAGACCGGATCATAAAAAAAAAAAAAAAAAAAAAACAAACAAACAAACAAAATAAAACTTATTTAAACCTGTAAGATATTAAAAGAGAATAACAATCCTCTTTTAATCACACCTAAACAGGACTTAGAGCCTTATTTCTATGGGAAAATACAGTTGCTGTTGAAATTTTCCCACAATTCTTGCAGCAGAATCTAAGGTTCCCTCATTTCCATGATGGCAGGGCTAAGAAGAGCAGATATACCAGTTGAAGAAATAGTAATAGACACTCCATGTACCATTAATTTGTTCACTCTGTATTTATAAAGGAGTCATTTTCCAACTATTTTGAAATGTTTCTCTCCCTTTTCTTTCTTTCTTTTTTGTTTTTTTTTGAGGGCAGTGTCACTGGCCCTGACATGCGGGATCCGAACTGGAGCCGCTGGCTTCCCAAGCCAGCTCTCAACCACCGTGCCATTCGGCAGGCCCTCTCTCCCTTTTCAACTCCTCCTGGTTCTTGCTCTATAAATTATCCTCTCTTGTGTTTCCTATGTAGACTTAGTCAAGTTTTTCCCATTGAAGCAAACAAGTTTCCGTCCCAAGTTGGTGTCCCCCACTAGACTTCATTCCATCTTTTTCCTCTCCTTGTTGTCCAACTTTCTCAAAATAGCCCATTACTGTCTCCAATTCCTCACTTTCCATGTTGATAGTCTACTACCACCTGATCTCTGTTCCCAGGATCCAGATTGATAAATTGGTGATTAGAAAACTTCTGGGGGCCGGCCACGTGGCTCAGTTGGTTAAAAGTTGGTTTAGAGCAACAGGGCCACTGGTTTGATTCCCACATGGGCCAGTGAATACTGTACCCTAGCTGAGCTGTTGCTGAGCTGCCAAGAGGTGGCAGGATGGCTCAGCTGGTGTAACAACAAGATTGCTTGTTTGATGGTGGGCTACACCCACCTGCAACTAAGACTGAACTTGGCACCTTGAACTGAGCTGCCGCCTGGATTGCTCAGTGGATAGGGTGTGCGCTCTTAACAACAAGGCTGCTGGTTTGACTCCCGCATGGGATAGTGGCTACACCCACCCGCAACTAAGACTGAACACAGCACCTTGAGCTTAGAGGCCACGAACTGCTGACAGGAAGCCAGATGGCGACTGGCGCCTTCCACAGCGAAGACTGAAGAACAACAACTTGGCTGGTCCCCTCCCCCAATTCCCCAACACTGTTCTCCTCCCCCAATTCCCCAGTAAAAGTATTTAAAACAAAGAAAGAAAACTTCTGGAAAAAACACTTTTGTTTAATGGGGACAGAAGCTTGTAGAGTATTAAGTACTGTGAGGATAGTGAAGCATTTAAGGCACTGATACTCATAACTTCTTATAAATTTAACAATGAAAACGAGGTGCATAGGGTAGGAGCAAAAATTGGGTGGCATGTGGGTGGAGTGTGGGGAGGAAGCCTTAAGCAATGGTTTTTGTTTAGATAAAAAAGACTATGTATGATTGCAGCCATATGGAAAGGAGCCAATGGAGAGAGAGGTTGGAGATATTAAAGAGATAGGGTCTAAATGGAGGGCTTGGGCTTGGAAAAAAGGATACCTCTTTCTCTGGACGCAAGGGAAGAATAAGAGGACTGGCGTGGCACAAAAGGCTTTGAAAAGTGCATTAGTCAGGATTCTCCAGAGAAACAGAACCAATAGGAGAGTAGATGTAGATGATATAGATAGATATGGATATGCATATAGATACAGATATAAATAGATATATAAAGAGGTTTATTGTAAGGATTTGGCTTATGTGATTATGGAGGCTGACAAGTCCCAAGATCCTCAAGGTAAGTCAGCATGCTGGAGATCCCAGAGAGCCAATGCTGCAGTTCCAGTCTGAGCCTGAAAGACCAGGAGATATAATTTCATTCTGGTGTCCAACAGGTTCAAGACCCTGGAAGAGTTGGTGTTTCAGTTTGAGCACAAAGTCAGGAAAAGCCATTGCTCCAGTTTAAAAAGCACTCAGGCACTAGTTCTCTTTTACTCAAGGGTGGGTCAGCCTATTTGTTCTATTCAGGCCTTCAACTGAGTAGATGAAGGTCATTCACGTTAAGTAGGGCAGTTTGTTTTACTCAATTTACTGATTTTATATAATCTCATATAAAAACACCATTATGGAAACATCCAGAATAATGTTTGACCAAATATATGGGCATTCGTGGCCCAATCAAGTTGACACATAAAATTAACCATCACAAGAAGTAAACCTAAAAGAAGTAGAGAACTTCAATTTCTTCTGAAAGCTCAAATTTAGGGCCATATTTGGTAAGTAAGTTACAAATTGAATTAAGGTTGAAAAGCTACAAATAATTTTAAACTATACAATAAAAATTGTATTTTTCCTCTTCATTGTTTGGAAAAAAAATCTTCATTTTTTAGCACTTCTCCTATCAGCTTATCTCAATGCCCAAGATTGAATATGGGTACATACCTCCTAAGAGATGATGAGGTTGGTCAAACCTATTATTATTGCTTTTTCTACCTTGGTGTTCTTTTTTTTTTTTTTAAGGATTTTATTGGGGAATTGGGGAAGAGGAACGGTGTTGGGGAATTGGGGCAGGGAAACAGCCAAGTTGTTCTCCTTCAGTCTTAGTTGTGGAGGGTGCAACCAGCTCAGCTTCAAGACTAGTCACCATCCGGCCTCCCAGGCAGCTCAGGGAAGCTCAGCTCAAGTTGTTGTGTTCAATCTTAGTTGCAGATCCCATGGGGGAGTCGAACCGACAACCTTGTTGTTAGGAGCACATGCTCTCACAAGCTGAGCCATCCTGCCACCTGTTGGCAGCTCAGTGGCATCTCAGCTCGGGTGCAGCGCACTGGCCCATGTGGGAATCAAACCGGCGGCCCTGTTGCTCAGAGCTCAGGTCCTTAACCAACTGAGCCACTCGGGCCAGCCCTTTGGTGTTCTTTTAAATATTAGAAGTAGCTGCTGGGATTTTTCTTAATAGATTTCCATAGTCAAGGTTCCATTCAGCAGGACTTCAGAGCCTATCTCAGAGATGTGGATGATTATGAACAGTGTCACTCATTTTAAATACAAATTAACCAGCAGACCATGTGAGCTTAGTAATAGACTCCCTTTTTTATTGCTATAATTACTGCTGAGAATCTCTAGGATCACCTGCACAGATGCAGTGTTTTTACATTTTCCAACCTAATTCACCTGCTAGCTTGGCTTCAAAGTGCCATTCTTCATGTCATGAAAGGTATTTTTCAAATAATTACTCATTGGAGTACTTCTATACTCTAGGTCCAGGTTTGACTATTGCTTTCAATATTGATCATGGTCGCTAGTGCCAACCAACTGTATATGTTGCTGAGGTCATTCATAATTCATTATCCGACTACACATAACATTCTTTGGATAACATTAGTGTGCATTTGAAATTTACATTTCAGAAGCCATGGTTTATCAAGTATGGAATTGTTAGCAATGTGGACCCATACAGCAAATGCATTCTGCTCTTGAATTAAAGCTATCATTTTGAGAAGCAGTCACCACAGGCCAAATTATCAGGGCAGGACAATTCCTTAATATTTTGTATGGTTTCCAGGCTGAGTCTGGAAAATTTTTCAGGGTTAAAATGGAATTGCTGTAGCCAGAACAAGGCAACCAGGAGAATTCTGCTCAAACTTGCCCCATGAACCCCAGTCCAAAGAGGGAACACCAGTCTTAACCTATATCTCCAAATTCTCCTTGCAAGTTCAGGATCAAGAGGCTCAGAACTCATAGATAACACTTATGAATTCTTTGTTTACATGACAACAACAGTCTTTGTTGTTGTTCACACAAGTATTCTTTTTGGTTTAACTTAAGTATTATAATTTTTCTAATTTTCCAAAGCCCTTCATGGCTTTTCTTTAACTAGATTCAGGGTAGCTTGACCCTTGACTAAACTCTAATGTGAGACTTTTCATGGTTACTTGACCAATCACTTAAAGTCTCTCCATACCAAGATGGTATAAGCTGGATAGGTATGGGCCATCTTGAGACAGCATAGGAATGTGGGACCAGGGCCAAAGAAATTCCAGATGGCCAGGAGGAACACCGGATAAGCTGACTAAAAGAATGTCACATCACCCCTTACACAAAAATGCAGAAATAGCTGATTATTATCTCCCTTCTAACCATTTTCTTCCATACAGATGTTGAATCCACTGTTCCACATGTATAGTTGATCAAGGTTTGGTCATTAGACAACCTTCCTGGGGTGACAATAACAAGCAGTCTTACATCTTGCCCCACAGCACAGGCCCTAACATGGTTACCAGGCAATGGAACCAGGAAAGAAAGCCAGCCACTTTCAGAAAGCCCACCACTTTCAAATAGCTCTCCTTTTCACATAAACCTGCTTTGTCTCCCAGCTTATACAGGCAGCCAAACAATGCCAGTCCCTGAGTCAGTTCAGAGGACCTTACCTTCCTCTCTCTGTCTCCTTTATGCTTGAGCATAAGCTTAATAAAATTTCTCTGGAAATTTTTTTGGGATTTACTCTCAATTTCTACCTTGGGGAACCCAAGAGCCCAAAAGCCAGTAACAATCTGATAGTCATATTTTTTTTGAGGGCAGTGTCACTGGCCCTCATATGTGGGACCCGAACTGGGGCTGCTGGCTTCCCAAGCCAGTGCTTAACGACCACCCCACTTGGCCGGCCCTGATCATCATATTTTTAATCCATTTATTAAACCAACTTTGCTTTCAATTTCCATTCTTGAGAAACTTTGCATAATGTCTGTTGCAAAGGTGTCTAACATGGTTCCAGAAAGTAACCAATGCAGGAGAGAAGCAAGTATAACTAAAATATTTGGTCTGGGCTATGTACTTCATCAAAACCTATAGAGTAATCTGTATCCCATTATTATCATTTAGATTTGGGTATAAAGATTCCTAAGTGCTCTATGTATCATATTTTCTGTGTTTTCCACAAAAGATATTCTTTGTAAACATCAAAGGCAGCAATGACAAATGGCACATACCTAATGCATAAATCCCACTCCCACATCTATTTGAAGGCAGCCTGCTTTTCTTTCATGGTCCCACAATATATCAATCTGGACAATTCAGGCTGAAAACAACCACATCACAATCCAAAGTAATTCATATAGAAGCCAAAGCTTTTTCTCTAAATGACCTAGGTAATGATAGATGTGTAAAAAGTGTGCTAGGGATTCTTTTGGGTGAGAGACAAATTATCCAATTTTATTCACTTTATTAGTGCCATTAAAATATGTACTTAATTCTTAAAGATGATCAAACATCCTTCTCTTTTTTCTGTAAGAGGCAAGCCGTCAGACTTCAACTTCTTGGAAAGGTAGCTGAACTCTAGAGTTCAGACGAAATATTTACAAGAAAATAACAGAAATACTTGTTCTTTCTGGAAAATAGAGTGCAAAATGGGGTGTTCATGATGTCATAATAACATTAATATAAGTTAACATTTTGTTATGTAAAACAGTGTGAGGAACAAATGTATGCTATCTAGAGCCAAATTCTTCCAATACTTAAGTGTTTTAAGGGCCAAATGCTGAACTAAGTGCAATGCCCAAAATAAAAATACAATAGTAAATTTATAAATTCATTTTTTCACATATTGTTTTCATTACCCCAGGGCAGTTGTCTAAATAAAACGTTCTGCTCTGATCAACACTGAATATCTAAAACTGTGAGTCTGGTGCTTTGGTGTAAAACATAAAAGTTTTGAAATACAAATGCACTTGAACTTCTAGAGAGGCTCCTAGTCAATATGGCAGAGTAGATAAATGCTGTGCTTGCCTCCTCTCATGACAACCTCAAAATTACAACTAAACTGTGGAAAAACCATCACTGAGAATTGCCTGAAGTCTAGATGAACAAAAGTACTATAACTAAGGACCTACAGAAGAAACCACAACGACACTGGTAAGAGGGGCAGAGACATAGAATGGACTGCTCCCACACCCAGATGTGGTGGCTAAAAATTGGGAGGGATATCTCGGCTGAGGAGGTCCTCCCAATGGACTGAGGGGTCTCAGCCCCACACCAGGTTCCCCAGCTCAGGGTTCCAATGCCAGGAAGAGAGCCCACATAACTTCTGGCTGTGAAAATCAGTAAAGATTCTGGCTGAGTGACACAGAGAGTGGCTAGAGTCCCAGGAGATCCTCTTAAAGGGCCTGTTCACATATGTACTTGCTGACAGATTCACTTTCCCTGAGCTTCAGTGCTGCAGCAACAATTTCAAAGGCATCAGGGACATATTGGGGGGAGCTGAATTGTCTGGCTGCAGGGAGAGGGTTGGAGGAGCAGCTTTCTCCCAGACGTAAGTGCTGGCAGAAGACATAGTTCCTTTGTTAACCCATACTTGCACCCAGCATGCAGATGGAGGTGGTCACCATATCTGAGTCTCCATCAACATAGCTAACATAACATGATTTGTGTCACCCTGGGGATTTCCTGAGACCTTGCCCAACTGAACATGTGGGCTCACTCAAGCTGCTTCCAGTGTGTTTTCCATACAAAACGCCTATCTTGTCTTGTGCTGTGGACTCTCGTAAAATCTCTCAAAGGTTCACAAACTCCATACCAGCATCTGGCCTTGGTATGCCCCACACTTCTTGCTAAGCAGCCCCAAGCCCGGAATTAGTAGCAGCCAGCCTTGGTTCAGAGCTTAACCTCTCCCAGGCACTTCCAAGCCCAGCACAGGTGGCAACCATCTGCAGATCACTTTGTAACTCATACCAAGTGGCCCTGGACAGGGCACATGCAGCAGCTGACTTTGGCCTGCAGCAGAGCCCCTCCCAAGAAGCCCCAGAGCCAACACAGCTGGTGGCCAGCTTCAGAACACACCAGAGCACCATCCAACCACCTGCACACAAAAAACCCACCAAACGGCACACTAGAAAGGCATCAGAGCCCTGCCAAAGTGGACCCTGCTCCATAAGGTCAGCCCCTGCACAACAGTTGCCTCACTGTAGTCATGGCCAGCCTCACAACCAGTCAGCCTAAGGATCAATCTCTCCCAATGCAAACAGCAACCAAGACTCAATTACAACAGAAGGGAACATACCACACACACAAGGTGAACACCTGGAGCACCCAACTCAGGTAACCAGGGAGACTGCTCCACTGAGCTCCACAGGACACCCGCTATATAAGGTCACTCTACCAAGACCAGAAGATATAGCAGTGCTACCTAATACATAGAAACAAACACAGGGAGGCAGCCAAAATGGAAATACAAAGAAACATGTCCCAAATGAGAGAACAGAACAAAGTTCCAGAGAAAGAACTAAATAAAATGGAAACAAGTAATCTACCAGATGCAGAGTTCAAGACACTGGTTATAAGGATGCGCAGTGATCTCAGAGAGAACTTCAGAAAAGAGACAGGAAATATAAAAATGGAGATAGAAAGCATAATAAAGAAACAGTCAGGGCCAGCCGAGTGGCTCAGTTGGTTAAGAGCTCACTCAAGAGTGCGAGCTGAGCTCTGAGCAACAGCAGTTCGATGCCCAGCCCGAGCTGAGTTGCTGCTGGGCGCTCAGCTAAAAAAAAAAAAAAAAAAAAAAAAAGAACCAGTCAGAAATGTAGAATATAATAACTGAAACAGAATACTTTAGAGGAAATCAAAAGTAGGTTAGATAAAGCAGAGGATTGAATCAGTGATTTGGAAGGTAAGGTAGCAGAAAACACCCGACCAGAACAGTGAAAAGAAAAAAAATCCAAAAATGAGGCTAGTTTAAGGAGCCTTTGGGACAAAATTAAGTTTACTATCATTTGCATCATAGAGATACCGGAAGTAGAAAAGAGAAGCCAGAAAATGAAAACCAATTTGAAGAAATAACAATGGAAAACTTTCCTAACTTGGTAAAAGAAATAGGCATACAAGCCCATGAAGAGCAGAGAGTACCAAACAAGATGAAACCAAAGACACATCATAATTAAAATGGCAAAGGTTAAAGACAAAGGGGGAATCTTAAATGCTGCAAGAGAAAAGCAGTTAGTTACCTAGAAGGGAGCTCCCATAAGACTCTCAGCTGATTTCTCAACAGAAACTTTGCAGACCAGGAAGAATTGGCACAAAATATTTAGTGTTGAAAATCAAGGAACTACAACCAAGATTACTCTACCCAGCAAAATTGTCATTTAAAATTGAAGGATAGATAAAGAGCTTCTCTGGGATTAAAAAAGCTAAAAGAGTTCATCACCATCAAACCAGTATTACAGGACGGGGGGCAAGATGGCGGCTGTGAGGAGGGCTCCATGGAATCTCCCCTGGAAATATCCACAATTTGAACTTCTAATACGCTTCAAAGAAACATCTACTCATCACACAGAGCAACTAAGAGTTTCGCACAATGATTGCTGGAAGGTGGACAGGCCAGGTGAGTAAGGGAAGAAGGCAGGGAGACGCATGAGGTGCAGCCCACACCCGCAGCTGCGGAGGCACGAAAGCAAAAAAAAAACAAAAAACAGCAAACAACAACCAATAACCCACCCACTCCCACAAACTTTGGCCCCCACCAAGACAGAGTCTTAAACTGACTCCTGAATGGAGCAGTAGGAGAAGACTACGAAAGTATGCCTACCTGCAGGGGGTTGAGAATTTCCACCCCAGTAAAGGCTGCAAAGTGAGACTACCTACCCCGCCCCCACCTTTAGGCAAGGCTTGGGAGGCAGGCCAGGTTCACCTACTGAGGCACTAATTAACAGATTCTTAGCAGCTGGCTTTTGGTAGTGAGGAATTCTTTAATTCTCCACGGCTGACAACCGAAAGACTGCCCAGAGACACTCATTGAGCCTTTGGGGGTGCAGCCTGCCTTGGGACAGGCAAAAGCAAAAAGGCAGTGACTTCGTAAAAACCATCAATCACACGTCACAACCACACTCAAGTACAGCAAACCTGCAGTGCCAGCATCACGCTAGGCATCAGGTGGCCTACTGTTCCCACAAGATGCACAGGAATTTTTGTACAGCAGAGGACAAACTGAAGAGAGCCTGGTGGACTTTAGCCAACACCGGCACAGGTATTTTTGGTTTGTTTGGTTTTATTCTGTTTTGTTTTCCCTTTATTGGTTGCTTATCTTGGTTGTTTTTGGTTTTTAATTCTATTTCATTCTTATCATTTTGTAGTTTTTAATATAGGCATATATATAGGTGTAAATAGGTGAATATATGTCCATATATATGTATATGGGTGTGTAAACAAATATATATATATATATATATATATTTTTTTTTTCTTTTTCTTTCTTTTTCTTTTTCCCCACCCTCACTTTCTCCCTTATTTTATTCATTCTTCTCACTGCTATACTTTTCCTCTTTTCCTTTTCTCTGCAAATTTTAGTTTTTTAATTTTTATTCTTACTTTTCTTTTATTATTATTTTAGTTTATTTTTATTTTTTATTTTTTAGGTATAGCTATTCGGTTTCTCATGTTTATTCTATTTTTTACTTTAGGATATTGTATTTTGTTTCCTCTTCTGTTATTATTGTGTGTGTGGTTATTGTTTTGTTTCTGTTTGTTTTCTTCATTAGTATGATTGATATTTCTGTACAAGTTGACTGTAGTTTGATGGTTGGTTTTTTTTACTTGTGCGAGCATTTGGTTTCCTTTGGTGGCTGCGGAGTTTGTTCTTGTTGATCTGTTATGCTGTAAAATCACTCTGCAGCAGTGGGTACAAACAAACAGACACAAGAATCATCATACCCGGAGGCCAACTTTAGATAAAACCAGAGCATTACTTGGTTTGACATAAAAGAGTCACACCCAGGGCCGGCCGAGTGGCACAGTGTTTAAGCGCTGGTTTGGGACGCCGGCGACCCCGGTTCGGGTCCCACATAACAGGGCCAGTGACACTGCCCTCAAAAAAAAAAAAAAAAGAGTCACACCCAAAAGGAAGTTGCTACTGGTACTAGGGCCCATAGGGTCCAAGTTACATCAGAGGGTTCAATCCTCTCACAGCAGCTCATAAACTGCAGGCGCTGCTGATCCTCACAGCTAATCAATATGGGAGTCAATCCCACATACTGACAAGCCAAAATAATCAAAACTAAAACTTGAACAAGTGAGGACGCATGACACAAGGAACACCTCAGATACAAGCACAGGAGAATAGGGAGACTGAGTAATTCAAATATAAAGGACACACACCATATAAGTATACCCAGAAAAGACTGAGAAACCTGGGGGATCTATCTGTTATATTGAAGCAAACACAAAGAGTAAGCCAGAATGGGGAGACAAAGAAACACAACCCAAATAAAAGAACAGAAGAAACTTCCTGAATCAGTGGAACTAGAGGAAATAGAGGTAAACAACCTATTGGAGACAGAGTTCAGAACACTGATTATTAGAATGTTCAAGGAAATTAATGAAAATATAAAGAAGGATAGAGAAATCATGAAAAGCAACCAGCTAGAACTTAAGAACACAATTACTGATTAAATAACAAACTTGATGGAATCATTAGCAGATTGGATGAAGCAGAAAATCGAATCAGTGACTTAGAAGACAAAATAGCAGAGATCACCCATGTGGAAGAACAAAAAGAAAAAAGAATGAAAAACATGGAAAATAGTTGAAGAGAGCTGGGGGACAACACCAAACGCAATAACCCACGGGTCATTGGAGTACCAGAAGGAGAAGAGAGGGAGCAAGGGATTGAGAATATATTTGAAGTAATAATGTCTGAAAACTTCCCTAACCTGGCAAAGGACATTGAAATATAAGCCCAGGAAGTGCAGACAGTTCCAACCAGGATGATTCCAAACAGGCCCACTCCAAGACACATTATAATGAAAATGGAAAGGGTTAAGGACAAAGACAGAATCCTTAAAGCAGCAAGGGAAAGGCAGCAAGTTACTTACAAGGGTCCCCCCATAAGATTATCAGCTGACTTTTCTACAGAAACGTTGCAGGCCAGAAGGGAGTGGCAGGAGGTTTACAAAGTGATGAAAAATAAAGGCCTACAACCGAGATTGCTATATCCAGCAAGGTTATCATTTAAAATCGAAGGCGAGATAAGGAGCTTTGCAGAAAAGAATAAGTTAAGGGAATTCATTACCACCAAGCCAGCTTTGCAGGAAATGTTAAAAGGGCTTCTTTAAGTAGAAGAGAAAAACAACGAAACTAAGAAAGACTAGGAACACAAATAACAAAATGGCAATAAATACACACCTATCAATAATCACATTAAATGTAAATGGATTAAATGCTCCAATAAAAAGACATAGGGTGGCTGAATGGATAAGAAAGCAAGACCCCAGCATATGCTGTATACAAGAGACTCACCTCAGATCCAAAGACTCATACAGGCTGAAAGTAAAGGGATGGAGTAAAATATTTCATGTAAATGGAACTGAGAAAAAAGCTGGAGTAGCGATACTTATATCAGATAAAATGGACTTTAAATTGAAGAATATAACAAAGGACAAAGAAGGACACTTCATAGTAATGAAGGGATCGATCCAACAAGAGGACATAACCCTAGTAAAAATCTATGCACCTAACATAGGAGCCCCTAAATATATAAAACAGATATTGTCAGACATAAAGACAGAGATCAACAGTAACACTATCATACTAGGGGACTTCAACACCCCGCTGTCACTAATGGACAGATCCTCCAGACAGAAAATCAATGCGGAAACAGCGACCTTAAATGACACATTAGACCAGCTGAATTTAACAGACATTTTCAGAGCATTTCATCCCAAAGCTACAGAATATACGTTCTTTTCAAGTGCACATGGAACATTTTCTAAGATAGACCACGTGTTAGGCCACAAAACAAGTCTCAATAAATTTAAGAAGATTGAAATCATTTCAACTGTATTCTCTGACCACAATGCTATGAAACTAGAAATCAATTATAAGAAGAAATCCGGGAAGCTGACAAATAAATGGAGGCTAAACAATATGCTATTAAATAGTGAGTGGGTCACAAACGATATCAAAGAGGAAATCAAAAGATATCTCAAGACAAACGAAACTGAAAACACCACGACCCAAAATCTCTGGGATGCTGCGAAAGCAGTCCTAAGAGGGAAGTTTATAGCAGTGCAGGACTATCTAAAGAAGGAAGAAAAATCTCAAATCAACAAGTTATCCTTACACCTAAGGGAACTGGAAAAAGAACAGCAAAAGAGGTCCAAGGGGAGTACAAGAAAGGAGATAATACAGACCAGAGAGGAAATAAACAATATAGAGAACAGAAAAACAATTCAAAAGATCAATGAAACCAAGAGCTGGTTTCTTGAGAAGATAAACAAAATTGACAAACCTCTAGCCAGGCTTATCAAAAAAAAAAAAAAAAAAGAGAGAGGACTCAAATTAGCAAAATCAGGAATGAAAAAGTGGAAATGACTACAGACATCACAGAAATACAAAAAATTCTAGGAAATTACTATGAGTAATTATATGCCAACAAATTTGACAATCTGGAAGAAATGGATAATTTTCTAGAAGCATACAACCTTCCAAAGCTAACTCAAGAAGAAACAGAAAATCTAAATACCCTGATTACTACCAAGGAAATTGAATCAGTACTTGACAAGCTCCCAAAAAACAAAAGCACTGGACCAGACGGCTTCACAAGTGAATTTTATCAAACATTCAAAAAAGAACTATCACCTATTCTTCTCAAACTATTCCAAAAATTCCAGAAGGAGGGAAGGCTCCCAAACTCTTTTTATGAGCCACTATCACCCTGATTCCAAAACCAGATAAACACAGCACAAAAAAAGTAAACTACAGGCCAATCTCCCTGATGAATGTAGATGCAAAAATTCTCAATAAAATATTAGCAAACAGAATTCAGCAATATACTAAGAAGATCATACATCATGATCAAGTGGGATTCATCCCTAGTGCGCAAGGCTGATTCAACATCCGTAAATCAATTAATGTGATACACCACATCAACAAAATGAAGGATAAAGATCACATGGTCATTTCAATAGATGCAGAAAAAGCATTTGACAAAATCCAACAGCCATTTATGTTAAAAACCCTTAGCAAAGTGGCAATACAGGGATCATACCTCAACATAATAAAAGCCATATATGATAAACGTACAGCTAACACCATACTCAATGGGGAAAAGCTAAAACCATTCCCCTTAAGATCAAGAACAAGACAAGGCTGTCCACTTTCTCCTCTTTTATTCAACATAGTGCTGGAAGTTCTAGCCACAGCAATCAGAAAACAAAAAGGAATAAAAGGCATCCAAATTGGCAAGGAAGAAGTAAAATTGTCATTATATGCAGATGACATGATACTGTATATAGAGAACCCCAGAGACTCCATCAAAAAACTATTGGAACTGATAGACGAATTCAGTAAAGTAGCAGGATATAAAATCAATGTTCAGAAATCAGAAATATATTGGTATATTTGCATATACCAATAATAAACTAATGGAAAGAGAAATTAAGAAAACTGTCCCATTTACAATTGCGTCAAGAACTATAAAATACCTAGGAATACATTTAACCAAAGAAGTGAAAGATCTGTACTCAGAAAATTATAAGACACTGAAGAAAGAAACCATAGAAGATACAAATAAATGGAAACACCTACCATGCTCATGGATAGGAAGAATTAATATAGTTAAAATGTCCATACTGCCTAAAGCAATATATAGATTCAATGCAATTCCTATCAAACTACCAAGAGCATTTTTCACAGAAATAGAAAATATAATCCTAAAATTTATATGGAATCATAAAAAACCCCGAATAGCCTCGGCAATTCTGGGAAATAAGAACAAAGTCGGGGGAATCACGCTACCAGACATCAAAACCTACTACAAGGCTACAGTAATGAAGACAGTTTGGTATTGGCATAAAAACAGGCACATCGATCAGTGGAACAGAACAGAGAGCCCAGAAATAAATCCAGGCATTTATGGACAGTTAATCTATGACAAGGGAAGCAAGAATTTACACTGGAGTAAAGATAGTCTATTCAATAAATGGTGCTGGGAAAACTGGACTGACACATGCAAAAAAATGAAACTGGACCACCTCCTTTCGCCATATACAAGAACAAATTCAAAATGGATTAAAGACTTACATGTAAGACCTGAAACCATAAAAATCCTAAAAGAAAATATAGGGAGTACATTTGCAGGCATTACCTGGAGCAATATTTTTACTGATACATCCCTACGGGCAAGGGAAGTAAAAGAAAAAATGAACATATGGGATTATATCAGACTTTAAAGTTTTTTCACAACAAAGGAAACCATTAATAAAACAAAAAGGAACCCTACTTAATGGGAGAATATATTTGCCAACTATATATCTGATAAGGGGTTAATATCCAAAATTTATAAAACACTCATGAAACTCAACACCAATAAAACAAACAACCCAATTAAAAAATGGGCAGAAGATATGAAGAGACATTTCTCTAAAGAGGACATACAGATGGCCAACAGGCATGTGAAAAAAGTTCAGCCTCACTGGTCATTAGGGAAATGCACATAAAAACCATAATGAGATACCACCTCACTCCAGTCAGAATGAGTATCATCAATAAATCAACAAACAACAAGTGCTGGTGGGGCTATGTGGAAAAAGGGACCCTGCTGCACTGTTGGTGGGATTGCAGATTGGTACAGCCACTATGGAAGTCAGTATGGAGGTATCTCAAAGAACTGGAAATAGAGCTACCGTTTGACCCAGCAATTCCACTCCTAGGTATTTATCCTGAAAAAACCAAGACACTTATTCAAAAAAAGTTATGCACCCCTATGTTCCTAGCAGCACAATTTACAATAGCTAAGACTTGGAAACAACCAAAATGCCCATCGGTAGATGACTGGATTAAGAAACTGTGGTATATTTATACAATGGAGTATTACTCCGCTATAAAGAAGAATGAAATCGTACCATTTGCAATGATATGGATGGACCTAGAGACTATTATGTTAAGTGAAATAAGTCAGTCAGAGAAAGACAAATACCATATGATCTCACTCATATGTGGAATCTGAAAAGCTGTATGAATGAGCAAATTAAACAGAAACTGTCTCATAGATATAGAGGAAAAATCAGGGTTGCTAATTGGGAGGGGGATGGGGATGAGGGAGAAGGGGAAGGGATTAGACAGCAAAAATAGGCAACTACAATATTGCCACTGGGATATGAAAAACAGTTTGGGGAATATAATTAATAATGTTGTAAATATTTTGTGGGATGTCAGATGGTCATAGGTCTTGTTAGGGAGACCATTTCATGGATGGAGTAGAGATTTGATCACTGCACTGTATAACTGAAGCAGAGGTTGTACACCTACTGTAATTGAATATATATAGATAGTCATGGGATGTGGATTATACTGTGGAAGAGAGTCAGAGGAAGAAGAGTAATAGATATATATGATATGGGGGGGAGTGGGGTGGCGAATTGGGGTTGGGGGTTGTCACTTTGAGGGGTAAAATGTATAACTATTGTACTGTGTTGTACACCTGAAATGAATTAAAAATAAATAAATTAATTAAAAAAACAAACAAACACAAAACAAACAAAAAAACCAGTATTGCAAGAAATGTTTAAGGGACTTCTTTAAGAAAATTCAGAAAAAAAGGATAAAAACTATGAATAATTAAATGGCAATAACTACCCACCAATTAATAATTACTTTCAATGTAAATGGATTAAATGCTCCAATCCAAATTAGGGGGTTTGAATGAATAAGATAACAAGACCCTTAAATATGCTGCCTACAAGAGATTCAGTTCAGATTGAAAGACAGACCGAAACCAAAGGGATGGAAAAATATAGTTCATGAAAAGAGAATCAAACAAAAAAAAGTGGGGTAGCAATGTTTATACAAGAGGGAATAAATTTTAAAACAAAGAGTATAACAAGAGACAAAGAAGGGCACAGTAATCCCATTTCTGGATATTTGTGCAAAAAACCCAACACACTAATTTGTAAAGAGATATGCAGGGAATAGACAGACGCTGTGCTAACTACCTCCCAGGATCACACCAAAATTACAAACAAATTATACAGCATTCAACCCCGGAGGTCCCCGGAACACTGGATGAACGGAACCACTAGACGAGGAAATTAAAGAGGAGACCACGTCGCGTCTGGTAGGAGGGGCAGAGACGAGAGAGGGCGAACCCCGTGAGGGAAGCCCCAGCCGTGGGAAGCTTGTCTGGTTGGGGGAGAGACCCTCCGGCCGCACCCCAAGCTCACCAGCCTAGAGTTCCTTTGCCAGGAAGAGGATTTCCAAGATAGCTGGCAGTAAATTAGTGAGGACTCTGCTCAGCTTGGTGAGGCTAAGAGCGGCTGGAGAATCAGTGGGGCCGGCGCCCGGGCTTGCTCGCCGGTGAGCACTTACCTGATTCCGGGTGGAGGGAGTGGCTGTGTGAGCCGGGAGCCTGTGGGGACGGACTGAACTGAGCACCTTTGGTGCAAAGGCGGGAGGTTTTTGAACTAATGTTCCCCTGGTGCGGAGCCTGCACGCGAGTGGTGTTGGGCTTGGGCCCTCCCACAGAGGAGCAGGTCTAGGACCTCATTGGTCTAGTGGAATTGGTGCAGAAGTGTGTGTGTGCGTGCGTGCGTGCGTGCATGTGGCCTTGGATCCCCACCCTCTGCCCGGCTCATTCTGCGTTGCCAGGGAAATGCTGGACGGGTGCTTTCCGGCTCCAATAGGCTGCACACTGACACCCAGGAGTGTGGGAGCCGCCTCGGATCCCCACCCTCCGCATGGCTTGTGCTGCGTTGCCAGGGAAATGCCTGGTGGGTGTGCTGCAGCTCCAACAGGCTGCTCACTGAGATGCAGAAGTGCGCTAGCCGCCTCGTTCAGGCTCTCAGCACTGCGCTTGCAGAGTTTTCAGGCTGGTGATTGGTTTTCGGGCTGCTCGGCCTGATCTGCGAGCAGCTGATTGGGACAGGCTGAGACTGGGAGTTTTCCTGGGAGTGTTGGGCCGTGAGCTGTGTGCTTGCGTGATTCAGCCAGGGCTCTCCTGGTGATCTATGTAATACATCAAAGCAATCCCAGAGCGACAGCCAAAATGGGGAAACAAAGAAACATGTCACAAGTAAAAGATCAGAAGAAACCTCTAGAAATGGAACCAAATGAAACAGAGGGATCCAATCTTTCAGAGACAGAGTTTAGAACACTGATGATAAGAATGTTTAACAAATGTAGTGAGGACATAAGGAGGGATAGAGAAATCATAAAAAACAACCAGTTAGAACTAAAGAATACAATAACTGAAATGAAGAACACACTCGAAGGAATCGCCAGTAGAGTAAATGAAGCAGAGGAGCAGATCAGCGATTTGGAAAATAAAATAGCAGAAATCACCCAGTTGGCACAACAAAAAGGCCAAAGAATAAGAAACAATGAAAATAGTTTAAGAGCCCTATGGGACAAGATGAAGCGCAACCACCAGCCACTCATAGGAATACCAGAAGGAGAAGAGAAGAAGCAAGGGGTCAATAATCTATTTGAAAAAATGACTGAAAACTTCCCTACCCTGGTGAAGGAAATCAACATATATACCCAGGAAGTGCAGAGGGTTCCAAACAAGCTGAACCCAAACAGGTCCACACCAAGACACATCATAGTTAAAATGGCAAAGGTTAAAGACAGAGACAGAATCCTAGAGGCAGAAAGAGAAAGACAGAAGGTTACATACAAAGGAACTCCTGTTAGACTAACAGCTGACTTGTCTACAGAAACTCTGCGGGTCAGAAGGAAGTAGCAGGAGATATTCAAAGTGACATAAAATAAAGGCCTACAACCAAGATTGCTCTACCCAGTGCGGCTATCACTTAAAATTGAAGGAGAAATAAAGAGCTTCTCAGAGAAGAATAAGCTTAAGGAATTCATTACCACCAAGCCAGCATTGCAAGAAATGTTAAAAGGGCTTTTTTAAACAAAAGAAAGGGGTAAACAAGCTAACCCAGGGAGACCAGGAATACAAATAACAAAATGGTAATACATATGCACCTATCAATAATCATTTTAAATGTGAATGGGCTAAATGTTCCAATCAAAAGACAGAGAGTGGCAGAGTGGATAAGAAAATAGGACACATGTATATGCTGTTTACAGAAGGAATAAGATATTTCATGCAAATGGAAATGAGAAAAAAAAACGGCTGGAGTACCAACACTTATTTTGGACAAAACAGATTTTAAAATGACTACAATAAAAGACAAAGAAGAGCACTATAACCCTAATAAACATCTACACACCCAACATAAGAACTCCTAATTACATATAACAGATTTTGACAGACATAAAGACAGAGATCAACAGTAACACTATCATAGTAGGGGACTTCAACACCCCATTGTCACCAATGGAGAGACCCTTTAGACAGAAAATCAACACAGAGAGAGGGGCCTTAAATGACACTTTAGACCAGCTGGACTTTGTTGATATTTTTAGAGCATTTCACCCTGAAACAACAGAATATACATTCTTCTCAAGTACACATGGGACATTTTCCAAGATAGACCACGTTAGGCCACAAAACAAGTCTCAGTAAATTTAAGAAGATTGAAGTCATATTAAGCAGATATAAAGGAAAAACTGATGGTTGCTGGCTGGGAGGGAGTGGTGATGAGGGAGAGGGGGAAGGTTTTGGACAGCATAGGTGGGTGACTACAATGTTGCCACAGGGATATGGGGGCAGTTCTGGGAATGTAATTGATAATGTTGTGAAAAGACTGTTATGTTAAGTGAAATAAGTCAGTCAGAGAAAGACAAGTACCATATGATCTCACTTATATGTGGAATCTGAAAATCTGAATGAACGATCAAAGTAAACAGACTCATAGATATAGAGGAAAAACTGAGGGTTGCTAGTTGGGAGGGGGGTGGAGATAAGGGAGAAGGAGAAGGGATTAGACAGCATAAATAGGTAACTACATTATTGTCACAGGTTATGAAACACAGTTCGGGGAATATAATAATGTTGTAAAAATTTTGTGGTGTGTCAGATGGTCACATGTCTTGTTAGGGAGACCATTTCATGGATGGAGTAGAGCCTTCATCACTGCACTGTACACCTAAAGCTGATGTTGTATAATATTGTATGCCAACTGTAACTGAATATATAGATAGTCACGGGATGTGGAGTATCTGTGGAAGGGAGTCAAAGGAATTGTAATAGATATGTATGATATGGGGGGGAGTGGGGTGGCTAACTGGGGGAGGGGGGTTTTCACTTTGGGGGGTAAAGAGTATAACTATTGCATTGTGTTGTACACCTGAAACTACTAAAAAAAGAGATATGCATCCATATATTCACTGCAGCATTATTTACAATAGCCAAGATAAAGAAGCAACCTACGTGCTCATCAATAGATGAATGGATAAGAATAAATGGTACATATTTACAACTGAATATACTGAGCCATAAGAAAGAATGAAATGTTCTCATCACCAAAAACATGGATGGACCTAGAGGGAATTATGCTGAGTGGAGTAAGTCAGACAGAGAAAGGCAAATGTCATATGATTTCATTTATATGTGTAATCTAGAAAACAGGATAAATGAACAATCAAAACAGAAACAAGTTCATAGATACAGAGAACATTTTGATGATTGCTGAATGGGGGCATTAGTGGGATGGGTGAAGGAGAGAAGAGAATAGGTGATACAAATTGGTGGTTATAAGAAAGTCATAGTGATGTAAAGTATATCATAGGGAATATAGTCAGTAGTATTGTAATAACTATGGATGGTGTCAGATGGTTACTAGATTTATCAGGGTGATCACTTTGTAAGTTATATAAATGTATGGACGCTGTCAACTCTAATTGAAAAAATATATTAAAAGTGACAACAACAAAAAAACAAATATACTTGAATTTTCTAACATCCTGCTGCATACCTTCACAATATTTTGCTATATTCTAAAAATCAATATGTCCATAAAGAAACTGGGAACCTGCCACGCTTCCCCTCCATCTTAACACCCATAAAGAAATTGGGAACCTGCCACGCTTCCCCTCCATCTTAACACCCATTGATTTTACCTTGTTCAGAGGGTCTGCATCTAGTTGATCAGAGCAGAATTTTGCTTTACTGAAGCTATTGCTAAGGCTCCTATTTCTACCCTGGTCTGCAGATTCTGGAAGAGAAGTGTGGGAAGTATTATACACACAACATGCACCTCAGGATTTGTTTCTGATTTGTGAGGCTAAGGGTGTGTGTGTGTGTGTGTGTGTGTGTGTGTGTGTGTGTGTGAGATGTTTGGGGGGTGAGTGGGAAATATTTTAAGAAAGCCAAAAGAAGAGCAATAGTAGTGAACTGGAAATTTCTACTGGATGCCAGGACAAATAAGAACTCAAGAACATATCTACAGTTTAGTTTAATTCTCCTCCTTTTCTGAACATAGTGAAAACAGCACATGATCAGGTATTTTTATTATAGAAAGCACATATACAGATAGGGAGAAAAGTGCCTTTTTGTACAGAGCCATTATTGTAGAGAATTTATATAACCAGTTGATAAATAGCAACATTATGATCTGCAATCTACCCAGGTACAGAAGTGATTCTGTTGTGCTGAGTGTTTCCCAGTAGCCACACTTTGCTTGTAGAAGGATTTACTAAAAGAAACAAAGAATAACCTTACCTGTTGAGAAATAAACAGAATTTCTCATTGTTCTTTTCTTCCATCACTTTCTTGTCCATATTATCTTTTCTATTTAAATATAGTCCTTTAGCATGCCCAGCTAGCTCAGTCGGTAGAGCATGAGACTCTTAAATACAGTCCTCTAGCATTATTGCTACAGAGACTAGCTGAAGAGAGAAAGTGTGTGTTTAAGAGACTGATATGTAATCAAATGGCCTTAGTAAGCAGTACATATATGCAGACTTTCATTTATTTGCAATTTTATGAAAGAGACCAGGGTAATATCCTTCAAATTGAAAATTGCCTGTTTGTTGCACAAGGATGGGCTAGAAAAATGTTCTGTGGACAATTGTTGATATCTGGTTTATGAATTAATCACTGGCTTTCTCCACAAGTGAAAGAAAGTGAAGGAAATACTTTTAAAAATCAGGGATATTTTTCAGCAGGATTTGAAAATGGGGAGGAAAGAAGCTATTTAGGTAGATTAACAAAGGTTTAACAGAAGATCAGGACAATAGTCTTCCAAATAACAGTGACATCCCAAAGTAACAAAGGAGAAGGGCAGTGTGAATTTGTCCAGAGTGTCATGTCCCTGAGCCTATGACAGAATAGCTTCTTCTTGGATCCTCATGTTAGGACTTTCCATTGAAAAAAGTCAGAAGACTGTGACTACTTCCAGCTTATAGTTCTTGACTGCACATATCACATCCTGAGCCAACCCTTGTGGGAGGGGAAGAAATGAGAGATGGAAGCAATGTGATGTGACAAGTGAGCTTTTCAGATTAGAATAAGGTTCTATTCTTGATAGCAAACAATTTTGGAGTTAGTGAAGAGGTCTAAAATGGGATTGTGTAATGTGGCCAATGGTAACAAAAATGAGGGAGAATTTTTTTTTTAAGGGCAGTGTCATTGGCCCTCATATGTGGGACTGAACCAGGGCCTCTGGCTTCCAAAGCCAGCGCTTAACCACTGCGCCACTCAGCCAGCCCAAGGGAGAATTTTAACAGAAACCTTTTGAACCATTCAGAGAAAGAAGACGGGTTGGATATGAAGAAGGAAAAACACAATAGAAAAAAATGATTAAAACATAGATCTTGGTTTTAGCTGTCAAGATGAAGAAGGAATGGAGGTTAAGGAAACTGCGAAGAAAGACATTTAGTTGTTGCACTAACCTAAATCTTCTTAGTTTTGACTTAGTTGTGTTTTGTTGACCATAGAATAAGATAAGGTTACTTCAGGGTTTTTCATCTATCCTCTCAATCCCAGGGAACATTTGGAGCAGGGGCTCTGAACCTGGGTTCTATGGAATCAAAAATGTCCATAAATGTAGTCCATTACATGGATCCATAAGATTTTAAAAAATTTTCTTACTTTTACTTATCTCTAATTAAAATTAATATGTTCTATAATTATGAATGTACGTAGCAAACTACAGTAGGTTTTTTGTTTTTGTTTTTGCTTTATTTAAAAAGATTTTATTGGAGAATTGGGGGAGGGAAACAGCATTGGAGAATCATGGATTGGGAGCAGACAAATTGCTGTCCTTTTGTTCCTCTGTCTAGTTGTGGAGGGATGTCACTTCACTGGCCCATGTTGGCACTATCATTGCACTCTTCCCAGCTTAGGCAGCTGCCTGCTGGTCACTGGACGGCCTCCCATGGCAGCCCACACCAGCTCAGGAAAGCTCACGCTCACCACCAGCCAGCCCCACTGCAGCCCACGCTGTCACCAGCAACTCACGGCAGCCCAGCCCCAGGTCGAGCTGTTGTTCACCATCCTACTTGAAGAGGGCACAGAGTCACTGGCCCTCACATGGGATCTGAACCAGGGCCCTGCCGCTCAGAGCCGGTGCCTCATGCTATCTCCCAACCAAAGTGCCACTCGGCAGGCCCACAAACTACAGTAGTTTTAACTGTCCATGTAATTTCTCTAAAGTAAAATCACAGACATTTGCATTTTGAAATACGAGGTCAGACAATTAAGTTCGTGAACTTGTTGCAATGATGTTGCTAACCTTTTTTGATATCAGAGGGATTATTCATTATGAATGTATACCAACTGGACAAACAGTTAACCAAGTTTACTATTTGGAAGTGCTGAAAAGGCTATGTGAAAAAGACGAAAATGACCAGAACTTTTCACCAGCAATTCATGGCTCTTGCATCCTGACAATACACCAGCTCACATGGCACTGTCTGTGAGGGGATTTTTAGCCAGTTAACAAATAACTGTATTGGGACACCCTACTCACCTGATCTGGCCCCCAATGACTTCTTTCTTTACCCAAAGGTAAATGAAATATTGAAAGGAAGACATTTTGATGACATGCAGGACATCAGAGGTAATAGCATGACAGCTCTGATGGCCATTCAAGATAAAGAGTTCTAAAATTGCTTTGAAGGGAGAACTAGGCACTGGCATTGGTGCATAGCTTCCCAAGGGGAGTACTTCAAGGGTGACTATAGTGATATTCATCAATGAGGTATGTAGCACTTTTTCTAGGATGAATTCCAAACTTAATTGTCAGATCTCATACAGTTTAAATTCATCATTATTTTGCAATTATGGCATTTATTAGACTTATTGCTATATCTTATTATTAATTTAAAAGTACATATATTAATATATCATAAATGTGCTTTAATTTTTTTTTTTGAGGGC
This sequence comes from Aselliscus stoliczkanus, assembly GCA_033961575.1. NCBI lineage: Eukaryota > Metazoa > Chordata > Mammalia > Chiroptera > Hipposideridae > Aselliscus > Aselliscus stoliczkanus. The sequence continues at coordinate 51,468,000 of CM066737.1, read as the reverse complement.
AGTGTCACTGACCCTCATATGTGGGACCCGAACAGGGGCTGCTGGCTTCCCAAGCCAGTGCTTAACCACCGTGCCACTCGGCCGGCCCCACTTTAATATTTTGAAAACTCTATTTCAATACAACTGGTTTCTTTTAGAATCTTATCTGTTTGATTTTATATATTTGAAGAAAATTGTTTTTGAGGAGATCACCTCCTGGCATGACAGTGTGAAGAGCTCCACTGACCTGCTACTTATAAAAATGATGAAAATATATATAAAAATGATGAAAATATATATAAAAATGATGAAAATATATATAAAAAATATATAAAGTATATATTATATATACTAACCTACATGCTATATATTATATGCTATATATAATGAAATTGAATATATATATATAAAATATATTACATTACTATATACATACAACCATTTAAAGCCTCTGGGAATTGTCATAAAGGCAAAAAGGAAATGAAGAAACATCTGTTAAAGAAAACCTATAAACATTTATTAAGAATATCTGAGGAGCCGGCCGAGTGGCACAGTGGTTAAGCGCTGGCTTGGGAAGCCAGTGGCCCCAGTTTGGATCCCACATATGACGGCCAGTGACACTGCCCTCAAAAAAAAATAAAAAAATAAAAAATAAAAAAAGATTGTGTTCTTTATTCTAAAAGCTTCATGTTTTATGGGCCGGCCAAGTGGCGCGGTGGTTAAGTGCTGGCTTAGGAAGCCAGCGGCCCCGGTTCGGTTCCCATATATAAGGGCCAGTGACACTGCCCTGGAAAAAAAAAGAAAAAACAAAACAAACAAAAAACCAAAACAAAACAAAAGAACAAGAATGTCTGATATTTGAACTGAGACTACACTCTCTCTCTGCCCTTTCAGGTCAATGAAGTGAGACTCCACTCCAGATTGCTGCAACCAACAGCACAGAACCCCCTTTCTCCCCAGTTCCCAGATGGAGAGCTTTCTTCTCAGAAGGAACAGGATGCCAGTGTTTCTTATCCTGTCCCCAGTTGCCTGTTCATGAGGCTAAGTGCTGGGAAGTGCAGTCAAAAGACAGTGACTCCCTTCTGTTTAACCCCACTTGTGAAACAGTGACTCTACTTTGGTTATGGCATGCGGAGAAGACTGGGGCTTCAGTAGCTCTTGCTCCAGTTCATGAGGTGGTGTTTCTCTACATGAAGAGAAAAGCCAAGAGGACATCAGATACCTTCCTTCACTGGGCACTCAGCTCCTAGAATGGAGGTGTAAATCAAACAAAAACTTACCATTATCCTCACTACCAGATCTAGAGCACTGGCTCAGAGATTTTCCTGGGAAAGGAGAAGAGGAGAAAAAGGGGCCATAAAACAGATAGCTCCTGTTTCAGGACTGACATCCTTTGCAACAAAACGTGATGAAATTTAAACCTAAAAACAGTGGAGATTGTGGTAAATGGAATTGGGAAGAGATTTGTGAATCTAATGTCAGTATAGCCTAGACAATAGGTCAGCTATTTTTGGGGAAAGATTAGAGACAGCTGGGAGGAACTCTCATGGAGTCAGAACTAATATCAAGTACAGACCTCAGAAGTTATTCTGATTAGATTAGTTTTTAGGGGAATTAATGTTCCAGGGCATTACTCTATACAATAGAGCAATCAGCCAGTAATTACTGGAGTGTAACACCTAGGTGTGGTCAGGGAAATAGAAAAGAGCCCTACAAGTAACAGTATGATCTCATAGTGAAGGTGGGCATATCCCAAGCTGTGATTCCCTGAGGAGCAATATCAAAGACTTATCACTGTGGAACATGGGGAATAGACTTCATTAAAATACCCAGTCAGTAACTAAACAAATAAATAAGCAAATAACAACAATAAGCCCCAATGAGGAGGGACCACTACCCAGAGCTGCTACAATATTTTATCTAAAATGTCCAATTTCCAATAAAAATTATGAGGCATGTAAAGAAATAGGAAAATTGGACCTATATATCAGAAAACAGCAGGTAACAGAAATTGTCCCAGAGAGTAAACAGACATCAATTTAACAGGAAAGGATTTCAAAGTCACCATTATAAATATGTTCAAAGAACTAAAGAAATAACTTGATTAAAGAAGAGGGAAATATGATGACACTGTTGCATCAATAAATAACACCAATAAAGAGATAGAAATTTTAAAGAAGAACCAAGTGGAAATTCAGGAGTTGAACTGTAGAATAACTAAAACTAAAACAAATTCTTTAGAAGGGTTTAATAGTAGATTTCAACTGGCAGAGAAAACAATGGGTAAACATGAAGATAAATCAATAAAGATTATGCAAAGAACAGAGAGTGGAAAAATAAACAATATATTAGAGAAATGCGGGACAGCATGAATTACACCAACATAGATGCAATGGGAATACCAGAAGGAGAGGAGAGAGAGAAAGAATAAAAATATTTGAAGAAATAATGCCTGAAAATTTCCCAAATTTTTTTAACAAATAATGACTTATATGTCCAGAAAGATTAATGAACTCCAAGTAAAGGAAATACAAAGAAACCTACAAACAAATGATAGTAAAAATGATGAAAGTCAAAGACAAAAAGAAAATCTTGAAAGCAGCAAGGTAAAAAATGACACACAAGATTTCCAATCAAGATGATGATGTAAACGCTGCACTTGCCTCTTCTTACAACCACACCAAAAATACAATTAAACTACAGAACAACCATTATTGAGAATCACATGAAGTCTAGCTGAACTGGAGCACTACAACGAAGGACATATAGAAGAAGCCACCTTGAGACTGGTCGGAGGGGTAGAGATGCAGAATGGGATAATCCCACACCAACATGTGACTGTTAAAAATTGGGAGGGTATCTTGGCTACAGAGGCCCCCCAGAAAATCAAGGGGCCCAAACCCCACACTAAGCTTCCCAGCCCAAATTTTGTGACAGGGGGTGAAATCCCATAACTCCTGGCTGTGAAAACCAGTGGAGATTGTGGCTGAGTGAGACAGAGAGTGGCTAGAGTCCCAGGCAATCCTCTTTATTTTATTTATTTATTTTTAATTAGCTTCAGGTGTACAACACAGTGCAATAGTTAAACTTTTTACCCCTCAAAGTGACACACTCCTTCCCCCAATTTTCCTCCCGACTCCTCCCCCCCATATCATAGTATCTATTACAATTCCTTTGACTCCCTTCCATAGTATAATCCACATCCCGTGACTATCTATATATTCAATTACAGTTGGCATACAATATTATACAACGTCAATTTCAGGTATACAGTGCAGTGATCAAGCCTCCACTCCATCCATGAAGTGGTCTCCCTAACAAGACACATGACCATTTGACACCCCACAAAATTTTCACATTATTATATTCCCCGAACTGTCTTTCATATCCCTGTGGCAATATTGTAGTTGTCTATTTATGCTGTCTAATCCCTTCCCCTTCTCCCTCATCCCCACACCCCTCCCAACTAGCAACACTATTTTTCCTCTATATCTATGAGACTGTTTCCTTTGCTCACTCATTCAGTTTTTCAAATTCCACATATAAGTGAGATCATATGGTATTTGTCTTTCTCCGACTGACTTATTTCACTTAACATAATAGTCTCTAGGTCCATCCATATCGTTGCAAATGTTACGATTTCATTCTTCTTTATAGCAGATTAATACTCCATTGTATAAATGTACCACAGTTTCTTAATCCAGTCATCTACCGATGGGCATTTCGGTTGTTTCCAAGTCTTGGCTATTGTAAATAGCGCTGCAATAAACATAGGGGTGCATGTATTTTTTGGAATTAGAGTCTTGGATTCCTCTGGGTAGATACCCAAGAGTGGAATTGCTGGGTCATACGGCAGTTCCATTTCCAGTTTGTTGAGATACCTCCATACTGATTTCCATAATGGCTGCACCAATTTGCAGTCCCACCAACAGTGCACCAGGGTTCCCTTTTCTCCACACCGTCGCCAGCACTTGTTGTTTGTGGATTGGTTGATGATAGACATTCTGACTGGAGTGAGGTGGTATCTCATTGTGGTTTTTATTTGCATTTCTCTGATGATTAGTGAGGTTGAACATTTTTTCATATGCCAGGCAATCCTATTAAAGGGTCCATTCATTGTCTTACTTGCTGATGGATTCGCTTGCTCTGAGCTCCAGCGACATATGTGGAGGAATGGAATTGACTGGCTTCAGGGTGAGGGCTGGAGGGGTAACTTTCTCTCAGATAGAGGAGCTGGCAGAAGCCATTGTTTGTTTGTAGAGGCAACAGCCCACCATATCTGTGTCTCCATCAACCTGGCTAGCACTGTTAGTTCGCCCTGCCCTGGAAATTCCCTGAGACCCCACTATGACCCACTTTTGGGCACCCCAAAGCTGCTTCCAGTGGCTTTTCAATTCAAATGGACTGTCTTGGCTCATGCTGTGGACTTTCCTAAAATCTCTCAAAGAGTCACAAAACCCAAATAAGAAGCATCTGGCTTCTGCATGTCTTGTATCTCTTGCAGAGCAGCCCTAACCCTGGCACTATTGGCAGCTGGCCTCAGTTCTCAGCTTGGCCTTTCAAGGCACCTCCAAGCCTAGCATGGAGGGAGCCACCAGTGGCTAGCTTTGTGGCTCATATCAGGTTGCCTTGGGCAGGGGAAAGGCTGTGGCTGAACTTGGCCTGCAGCAGGACCCCTCTCAGGAGGCCCCAGGGCTAGCACACACACTGGGCAGCTTTGTGCTGCACCAGGGCACAACACAGCTGCCTCTGAGGATGACACACATAAAGGGCAGATTCAGCAGGCACCGGGATCCTGCTAAAGTGAATCCTGCTCTATAGGGTCAGCACCTGCACAATGGATCCTCCACTGTAGACACCACCAGTCCTCACAACCCATCAGCCCGAGCATCAATCCCTCGCATTGGTGTGCAAACAGCAAACTAGGCTCAACGAAAACAAGGGGTCACACACAACCCACACACGGGACACATCTGGAGCACCTGACTCAGGTGATCATGGAGACTGTGCCACTGGGCTGCACAGCACACCTACTACATAATGTCACTCTACCAAGACTGGGTTACAGAGCAGAGCTACCTAATACACAGGGAGGCAGCCAAAATGAGTAAACAAAGAAACATGTCCCAAATGAAAGAACAGAACAAAGCTCCAGAAAAAGAACTAAATAAAATGGAAACAAGTAATCTACCAGATACAGAGTTCAAAACACTCGTTATAAGGATGCACAGTGATCTCAGGGAGAACTTCAACAGAGAGATAGGAAACATAAAAGTGTACATAGAAAGCATAATAAAGAACCAGTCAGAAATATAGAATACAATAACTGTAATAAAGAATACATTAGAGGGAGTCAAAAGTAGATTAGATAAAGCAGAAGATTGGATCAGTGATTTGGAATGTAAGATAGCAGAAAACTCCCAATCAGAACAGGAAAAAGAAAAAAAAATCCAAAAATGAGGATAGTTTAAGGAGCCTTTGGGACAAAATCAAGTCTACTAACATTCGCATCATAGAGATACCAGAAGGAGAAAAGAGAAGCCAGGAAATGAAAACCGATTTGAAGAAATAACAATGGAAAACTTTCCTAACTTGGTAAAAGAAATATCCATACAAGCCCATGAAGGGCAGAGAGTCCCCCCCAAAAATGAACCAAAAGAGGCCCACACCAAGACACATCATAATTAAAATGGCAAAGTTTAAAGACAAAGAGAGAATGCTAAAAGCAGCAAGAAAAAAGCAGTTAGTTACCTACAAGGGAGCTTCCTTAAGACTGTCAGCTGATTTCTCAATGAAAGTTTTGTAGACCAGTAGAAATTGGCATGAAATATTCAGTGATGAAAAGCAAGGACCTACAACCAAGATTTCTCTACCCAGCAAAGCTTTCATTTAAAATTGAAGGACAGATAAAGAGCTTCTCACACAAGAAAAATCTAAAGGATTTAACCACCACCAAAGCAGTATTACAAGGAATCTTAGAGTGACTTCTTTAAGACAAAAAATAAAAATATGAATAATGAAATGGCAATAACTACCTATCTATCAACAATTACTTTCAATGCAAATAAATTAAATGCTACAATCAAAACATAGGGTAGCTGAATGGATAAGAAAACAAGACCCTTACATATGCTGCCTACAAGAGACTCATTTCAGATAGAAAGACACACACAGACTGAAAGTTAAAGGAATGGAAAAAACACATTTCATTAAAATAGTACCAAAACAAAACAAAACGAAAACAACAACAAAAACAAACAAACAAAACAACCTTGGGTAGCAATACTTATGCAAGAAAAAATGCAGTAAGTCCCCAGCTTACAAACATTCAAGTTGCAAACTTTCACAGACTCAGAAGTAACTCACGTGTCTGCCAGACATTGTCATAGTTGTGCTGCTGTGTGCTTACTGTACATTGCAATAGTGTATAGTAGTCCAGTGCTCAATCAGAGCCCAGGATGTCCAGAAGCAAGAGAAAAAGCAATGGTGATGTGGAGGGGACTTCTAGGAAACACAAAGCAATAACCATGGAAACAAAAGTGAAAATAATTGAGAGATTGGATCGAGGCAAAAAGATGGTAGACGTCACTCGATCTTATAATATGAATCATTCAACCATTGGCTTTACATTGTATATTTGTGTCCAAGGTGTATAAGACTCACTTTGTTAGACTTATGAATGAACCTGACTTATGAATGTTCTCCCAGAATAGAACTCGTTCCTCAATTGGGGACTTACTGTAGAGTTTAAAGCAAGAGACAAAGAAGAATCCAGTAATCCCACTTCCCTGTATTTATATGAAGAAACCTTAAACAATACCTTGAGGGGACTGTGCATCCATATGTTCATTGCAGCATTGTTTACAATGCCTAAGATTTGGAGGCAGCCTGGGCATTTATCAATGGATGAATGAATACAGAGGAAGTGGTACATATATAAAATGGAACAATGCTCAGCTTTGAAAGGGAATGGGTTCTTGCCATCTCGAGTGGCATGGATGGGCTTGGAGTGTATTGTGGTAAGTGGAGTGTGTGAGACAAAGAATGACAAATATAATGTGACTTTGCTTATATATGGAATTTAAAGAATAAAATAAACATACAAAAAATCCAAAACAAACTTATAGATACAGAGAACATTCTGATGGTTGCTCAATGGGATAGGGAGTTGGGGAATGAATGAAAAAGGGGAAGGGATTAAATAGTACAAACTGGTTGTTATACAGTAGTCATGGGGATGTAGGGTATAGCATAAGGAATATAGTCAACAATATAGTAATAACTCTGTATGGTGTCAGATGGGTACTAGATTTATTTGGATTAGAGATGGGAGGGGGTTTGGAAGGCAAGGTAAAAAGGTGACAGGATAAGAAGTACAAACTGGTAGCTACAAAAAAGTCATGGTTATGTAAAGTAAAGCATGGGGAATATAATCAATGATATGGTAATAACTATACATAGTGCAAGGTGGGTACCAAGCTAGTCAGGGGATTACTTTTAAAATTATATAAATGTTTAACCATTATGCTGACACCTGAAATTAATATACAAGGATATTGAATGTCAACTGTAATTGAAAAATTTAAAAAGGAAGCGGGAAGGTGAAGGGGAATAAGAGATTCAGATTTCCAGGTATTAAACAAGTCATGGGGATGTAATATACAACATAGGGAATATAGTCAATAATGTTGTCATAGTATGGTACTGTGTCACATGGCTTCTGGGCTTACCATGGTGATGACTTCTTTAGATATATAAATGTTGAAAAAATATGGTGTATCCCTGAAACTAATATGATATTGTATGTTAGCTGTATTTTAATCAAAATCTTATTAAGAAAGTTAAAAAAATGGCACATTACTTTCAAGTGAACCCCAATAAGATTAGCATCTGACTTCTCAGCAAAATAATAGAGGCCAGAAGGCAATGGGACAAAATATTCAAAATGCTTAAAGAAAAACAAAACTGTCAAGCACGATTCCCACATTCAGAAAAGCTAGTATTTGATAATGATGGTGAAATAAAGACTTTCCCAGATAAACAAAAACTGAGAAAATTTGTTGCTAGCAGAGCTAGCAATAAATGCTAAAGAAAATTATTCAGGCTGAAAGAAAGTGACTCCAGATGGTAAGTAGAATCCACATAAACAAACAAAGCAAACATGTAAAGGTAATTATGTAACTATAAAAGACATGATTAGTGCATTTTTCTCATTTCTGCTCATAAGTGATTTAAAAAGCAAGTGTGTGTTGGGCCAGCTGAGTGGCGCGGTGGTTAAGCACTGGCTTGGGAAGCCAGCAGCCCCGGTTCAGGTCCCACATATGAGGGCAGTGACACTGCCCTCAAAAAAATATATAAAGCAAGTGTATAAAGTAATTTTTATACAATATACAGCATAATATTGTGTAACATATTTACCCACAATGGGTGTTGGTGGGAGAAAAGCTATAATGGACAAAGGAAAATAAAATAGATAATAAAGGAACAATTATAACAATGTATGGGTTGGTTTGTACCATTGCTAGACATTGATAAATATAATATGTATAACACAAATGTCACAAGAAGGGAAAAAATGGAATAGAGCTATATAGGATTAACATTTCTGTATATCACCAGAATTAAGCTAGTTTAAATCTCAAGCTAATTTTGAGTACCTAAGATGCAATCACTTAAGAAATGAGCAAGTGTAAGTGAAAATATAGTTTATGAAATTAAAATACTACACTAGAAAACATTTACTTAATGCAAAAGAAAGCAATAAAAGAGGAATAGAGGTGGAGGAAAGAAGTGAGACATATGGGAAAAATGTAGGACAAATCTAAATCTAACAATATCAATAATAACATTAAATGTGAATAGATTAAACAATTCAATCAAAGGGCCCGCTGAGTGGCTCAGTTGGTTAAATGCTCGCTCAAGAGTGCGAGCTGTGCTCTGAGCAACAGCCGCTCGATGCCCAGCCCGAGATGAGCTGCCACTGAGCTACCAACAGGTGGCAGGATGGCTCAGCTAAAAAAAAAACCAAAACAATTCAATCAAAAAACATATTGTCAGAATGGATTTAAAAAACATTACCCAACTATATGTTATCTACGTTGCACATACTTCAGATTCCAAGACAAAATAGAGTGAAAGTAACTTGATGGGGAAAAGCATATCTTTCAAATAGCAACCACAGAAAAACTAGGTTGACTATACTAATGTCAGATACAATAGAATTTAACACAGAAAATGTTACTAAAAATAAAAAGGAAAATGTTATAATGACAAGTGTCATTCTGTGAGAAAGCTATAAAAATTATAAACATATATGCATCAAATATCAGAGCACCAAAATACATGAAGCAAAAACTGACAGAAATGAAGGGAAAATTTGAAAATTCAACAATAATGGTTGCAGGCTTCAATACCTTACTTTCAATAATGGATACAACAGTAAGACAGATCAATGAGGAAAAAGAAGACAAACAACACTACAAAGCAACTAAACCTAACGTATCTATAGAGAAATCTACTGATCAGTAACCTGAAATGCATTCTTCTAAAATGTGCATGGAGCATCCTCCAGGACAAGTTATATACTAGGCCATAAAACAAACTTAAGTAAATTTGAAAGGGTAGAAGTGATATAAAGTATGTTCTCTGGTCACAGTGGAATTGATTTAGAAGTCAATAAAAGGAAAATTGTGGGGACACTCAAGTATGTGTGGAAATCAACAACACACTTCTAAATAACACATAGGTCAAGGAGGAAATTAAAGGGGACAGTAGAGTGGCTCGTTGGTTAAGAGTTGGCTTGGGAACATGAGCTCTAAGCATCAGGGCCACCTGTTCATATCCCACATGGGCCAGTGACACTGCCCCTTCTATAGCTAAGATGGTGAACAACAGCTCGACCTGGAGCTGGGATGTTGTGAGTCGCCAGTGACGGCGTAGGCTGTTGAATTGGGAATTAGGGGGGAGGGCACAGCGTTGGGGCACCGGGGAAGCAGAACAGACAAGTTGCTGTCCTTTTGTTCTTCAGTCTATTTGTGTAGGACATCGCTTCACTAGCCCATGTTGGTATTATCATTGCGCTCTTCCTGAGTGAGGCAGATCGGTCGCCAGCCTCTGGACGGCTTGCTCACGGCTGCTCTCGGCAGCTCACACTGGCTGCTGACACTGATGGCAGCTTACAGCAGCCCACTGAAGCAAGGGCTGCAACCTACGCCATTGCCGGCAACTCACAGAAGCCCAACACCAGGTGGAGCTGCTGTTCACCATCTTAGCTGTAAAGGGCTCAGCGTTACTGGCCCTCATGTGGGATCTGAACTGGGGCCCTGCTGCTCAGAGCTGGTATCCCAAGCTAACACTTAACAAACGAGCCACTCAGCTGGCTCTGGACAGAAAAAATTTTAACAAAATACTAGCAAATTTAACCAGCAACATATAAAAAGAAATAAACACCATAACTGGGCCAGCCGAGTGGCTCAGTTTGTTAAAGAGTTGGCTTAAAGCGCATGCTCTGAGCAACAGAGCCTCTGGTTCGATTCCCACATGGGCCAGTGAACGCTGCACCCTAGCTGAGCTGTCGCTTAGCTGCCAACAGGTGGCAGGATGGCTCAGCTACTGTAACAAAAATATTGCTTGTTCAATGATGGGCTATACCTACCTGCAACTTAAGATTGAACTCAGCACCTCGAGCTGAGCTGTCACCCGGATGGCTCAGTGGATAGGGCGTGCACTCTTAACAACCAGGCTGCTGGGTTTGACTCCCACATGGAATAGTAGCTACGCCCACCTGCAACTAAGATTGAATACAGCACCTTGAGCTTAGAGACCATGAGCTGCCGACAGGAAGCCAGGTGGCAACTGGCGCCCTCCACAACCAAGATTGAAGAACAACGACTTGGCTGGTCCTCTCCCCCAATTCCCCAATAAAATCTTTAAAAAAACAACAACACCATAACCAAGCAGGATACATATAGCCCAGGGATACAAGACTGTGTTAATATCCAACGTTCAATTAATGTAATACATCATATAAATAGAATTAAAAATTGCACTATCACCTCCGTAGACAAAGAAAAAACATTTAATAAAATGCAAACACTATTTTATGATAAAAACACTCAACAAACTAAGAATATAAGGGAACTTCCTCAATCTAATGAAAGGTATCTCCAAAGTTAACATCACACTTAATGGTAAAGACTGCATTCTTTTCCCCTAAGAATAGAAATAAGACAAGTATGTCTGGTCTTGCCACTTCTATTCAACATTACACTGGAGGTTCTAGCAAGGGCAAGTAGGGAAGAAAAAGAAATACAAGGCATTAAGAATGGAAAGGAAGAAGTGAAATTATGTCTACTTACAGATGACATGGTTTATACGTAGAAAATCCTAAGGAATCCAGTAAAAAACTATTAAATAAATAAATGAGTTGGGTAAGTTTGTAGGATGGCAGATTAATATAAAAAAATTATACTTCTATACTCTTGTAATTAACAATCTGAAAATGAAAATAAGAAAACAATTCCATTCACAATAGCATTAAAAAGAAAAAATACTTAGAAATAAATTTAACAAAAGGAGTATAAATCTAGAAAACTACAAAGTATTCTTGAAAGAAATTATACAAGATCTAAATAAATGAAAAAAATATGTTCATGGATTGGAAGACTTAACATTTTAAATCCAGCAGCACTCCTTGAAGTGATATACATATTCCATAGAATCTCTAACAGAATTCCAGCTAAATTATTTTTATTTTTTATTTTTTATTTTTTTATTTTTAGCTAAGCCTTCCTTCCACCTGTTGGCAGCTCAGCAGCAACTCAGCTCAGGCTGGGAATCGAACTGCTGTTGCTCAGAGCTCAGCTCGCACTCTTGAGTGAGCTCTTAACCAACTGAGCCACTCGGCCGGCCCCAGCTAAATTCTTTTTAGAAACTGATAAGCTGATTGTAAAATCTGGCAAGAGATCCAGAATAACCAAAACTATTCTTCATGAAAAAGAAGAATAAAATAGGATGACTCACACTTTTCAATTTCAAATCTTATTCTAAAGCATCAGTAATCAAGACAGAGTAATATTAGCACAAGGATAAATATACAGATCAATGGAAATCACTGAAATTCCAAAAATAAAACCATATATCTTTGGTCAACTGATTTTTGGCAAGACTGCCAAGAGTATTCAATGGGGGGGAAAATAGTCTTTTCAACAAATTGTTGAGACAAGTAGATAGCAACATGTAAAATAATGAATGTAGATGTCTACCTCACACCATATACTCAAAATTAACTCAAAAGGATCAAAGACATAAACATAAGAGCAAAAGCTATAAAACACCAAGAAGAAAACACAGAAGGAAATCTTTATAACCTTGGACTTGGAGAAAGGTTTTTAGATATGACACCAAAACTTGAGCCAAAAAGAGAAAAATATAAATTGTACTTTACCAAAATTAAAAGCTTTTATGTCAAAGGATACCATCAAGAAAGTAAAAGACAGCTCACAGAATGGGAAAACATATTTTCAAATCATATAGCTGATAAGGGGCTTTTATCTAGGAAACATAAAAAATTCTTAAAACTCAAGAATAAAAATACAAATAACCCAATTAAAACTGGGCAAAACAGGTCGGCCGAGTGGTGCGGTAATTAAGAGCTGGCTTGGGACGCCAATGGCTCTGGTTCGGATCCCACATATAGGGCCAGTGACACTGCCCTCAAAAAAAAATGGGCAAAAGATCTGAATAGACATTTCTCCAAAGAATATATACAAATGAACAATAAGCATGTGAAAAGATGCCCAATATAATTAGTCATTAGAGAAATGGAAATAAAATTTACAAGATATCACTTCATAGCCACTAGGATGGCTAGAACCAAAAAATCAGATAACAAATGTTGGCAAGGATGTGAAGACACAGAACTCTCATATACTACTGGTTGGAATGTAAAATGGTTCAGTCACTTTGGAATACAGTCTGGCAGTTCCTCAAATGATTAAACATAGAGTTACTATATGACCCAGCATTTCCATTCTTAGATGTATACCCAAGAGACAATGAAATCCTATGTCCACACAGAAACATACACAAATACTTACAGCAGCATTATTCATAGTCGCAAAAAAAGTGGATAAAAATCAAATGTTCATTAATGAATAAATAAAGAAACAAAGGTGGTATATCCATATAGTAGAATATTATTTGGTCATAAAAACAAATGAAGTACTGATGCATGTTAATATATGGACTGTGAAACACGACAAGTGACTGGTCAGAATGGCTATCATCAAAAAATCAACAAACAGCAAGTGCTGGCGAGGCTGTAGGGAAAAGGGAACCCTGCTGCACTGTTGATGGGATTGCAGACTGGTGTGGCCACTATGGAAATCAGTATGGAGTTATCTCAGAAAAACTGGAAACGGAACTACCTTATGACCCAGCAATTCCACTCTTAGGTATTTATCCCAAGACACTAATTCAAAAAAATATATGCACTCTTATGTTCATTGCAGCGCTATTTACAATAGCCAAGACTTGGAAACAATCGAAATGCCCAGTGATAGACGACTGGATTAAGAAACTGTGGTACATTTACACAATGGAGTATTATGCAGCTATAAAGAAGAATGAAATCGTACCATTTGGAACAATACAGATGGACCTAGAGAACATTATGTTAAGTGAAATAAGTCAGCCAGAGAAAGACAAATACCATATTATTTCACTTATATGTGGAATCTAAAGAACTGAATAAACGAGGGATGTAAACAGAAATAGTCTTAGAGACACAAAGAAAAAACTGATGAGGGCTAGATGGGATGGGGATGGGCATGAGGAAGAAGGGGAAGGGACGAGGCAACACAAACTGATAACTACAATACTACCAGAGACAGAAGAGACAGTTTAGGGAATATAATAAATAATATAAATATACTTTTAGGGGACCAGATAGACTCATGTCTGGTCAAGGAGACCACTTCATGGACTGTAGTGGCCTGACCACTGCACTGTACATCTGAAGCTGCTGATTAATAATATTATATGTCAACTATAATTTAACACATATATAGTCATGGGATATGGAATATAGTGTGGGGTGGAGTCAATGGAATTGTAATAGATATGTATGATATCGGGGGTGGGGGGACAGGGGAGGGAGGAGGGAGTAGTCACTTTGTAAGGGGTGAAAAAGGTAACTATTGCACTGTTTTTGTACATCTGTAACTACTACTACTACTACTACTATTACTACTACTAATAATAATAATGAAAAGTTTTTTTAAAAAAAGAAAAGAAAACATGACAAGTGACAGAAGCCAGTCACAAAAAAACACATACTATATGATTTGATTCAGATGTGTGTTAATTTCCCAGGACTGCCATTAACAAAGTACCCAAACTGAGTGACTTAAAATAATAGAAATTTATGGTCTCATAGTTCTCAAAGCTAGAAGTCTGAAATCATGTTATCAGCAGGGTTATACTTCCTTTGAAACCTGTAGAATTAAATTCCTCCTTGCCTCTTCTAGATTCTGATATTTACAAGCAATCCTTGGTAATCCTTGGCTTGCATCACTTTAATATCTGTACCCCATTTCACATGGCCATTATCTCCCTGTGTCTCTACATCATCTTCCCCCTGTGTCCAAATTTCCTTCTTAAAAAGGCTCCAGTAATGTTGGATTAAGGGCCCACTGAACTCCAGTATGACTTCTTAACTAGTTATATCTGCAATGATCTTTCTTTTTTTTTTTTTTAAAGATTTTTTTATTGGGGAATTGGCGGAGGGGAACAGCGTTGGGGAATCGGGGAAGGGGAACAGACAAGTTGCTGTCTTTTTGTTCTTCAGTTTAGTTGCGGAGGATGTTGCTTCACTGTTGGTATCGTCCTTGCACTCTTCCCGGATGAGGCAGATCGGTCGCTGGCCTCTGGATGTCGCTCACTGCGGCTATTGGCAGCTCGCGCTGGCTGCCAGCCGCTCACGCTGGCTGCGGGCCACTCACTGTAGCCTATGGCAGCCCACCGCAGCAGGGGCTTCAGCCCACACCATCACCGGGGCTCGCACAGCCCAGCTCCAGGTGGAGCTGTTGTTAGCTGTAGAGGGCAGTGTCACTGGCCCTCATGTGGGATCCGAACCGGGGCCGCCGGCATCCCAAAACCAGCACTTAACCAATGCGCCACTCGGCCGGTCCTGCAATGATCTTTCTTTCCAAATCAAGACACATTCTGAGGTACTAGAGGCTAGGACTTCTTTTTGGAGTCACAATTAATAACAATGTGAAAACCCAGAATAGCGAAAATGTTAAAGACAAAGTAGATTAGTCATTAGAGCTAGGGGCAGGGTTAAGGGGATAGGGGGATGATAGCTAACCAACATGAGGTATCTTCTTGAGGTGGTGAAAATGATTTCAAATTGACTGTGGTAGTGGTTGCATACACTGTGAATATACTAAAAAAGCATTGAATTATACACTTTAAAAGGGTGAATTATATGGTATGTGGATTATACCTCAATAAAGCTGTTTTTAAAAAGAAAGGAAAATATTATTTGTAAGAAATTGTCCAGTAGGTTTCATCAGACTTCTTCCCAAGGGGAACATGGCACTTCAAAGAAAGATAAGAACACCTAATTTGAAGCTACTTTAGCAAGTACAACTTAGTGCCCTGAGGCTGTATTGTCCAGTATGGTAACCACCAGTCCCATGTGGCCATTTATATTTGAATTTAATAGATTTAAAATAATTAAAATTTGGTTTCTTAGTCACACTAGGCACATTTTAAGTGCTCAGTAGTCACATGTGGTTAGTGGCTACTGAATTGGACAGTGTAAATACAGGACACTTCCATCATCATAGAAAGTTCTGTAAAACAGTGCTGCTACTGTTCCACTTTCTGCCTGGGTCCAACTACCACCAAATGAGGTGTCAGGTCCACATGGATTTCTTACAAAGCTGACATTAGAATAAATCATAGAAGGCTCCTGTGCTTTTGGAAATTTACATACATTATTTCATTTAATCCTCCAACAACATCAAAGTGGGATATTTTCTATGTAAAAATTAATTTCTGAAACCAGATAGACTTCAAATTAGAGCTAAAACCTCCCAACAATTCAAGAGGTGGGATCAGTCATCAGGGTTCATAAGAAAGGAATTGGTAAGGGCTGGCAGAGTGGCGCGGTGGTTAAGCGCTGGCTTGGGAAGCCAGCGGCCCTGGTTCGGGTCCCACATGTGAGGGCCAGTGACACTGCCCTCAAAAAAAAAGAAACAAAAAAATGAAAAAAAGGAATTGGTAATAGATTGGTGAAATCTAGCAACCCTAATTTCTCTCCTAATAGGATACACAAATGGCCAACAGACACATGAAAAGATGCTCAATGTCACTAATTATCAGGGAAATTCCAGTCAAAATCACAATGAGGTATCACCTCACTGGTCAGAATGGCTATTATCAATAAATCAACAAGTAACAAGGGCTGGAGAGAATGTGGAAAAAAGGGAAGCCTCATACACTCTTGGTGGGATTGCAAACTGGTGCAGCCATTATGGAGGTTCCTCAGAAAATTAAAAATAGAACTACCATATGATCCAGCAATTCCACTTTTGAGTATTTATCCAATAAAAATGAAAACACTAATTCAAGAAGATAAGCACCCTTATGTTCATTGCAACATTATTATAGCCAAGATATGGAAGCACCCTGGGTGCATCAGTAGATTAATGAATATATATATATATATCTCACATTTTTCTTTATTCATTAATCTACTGATGGACACCCAGGGTGCTTCCATATCTTGGCTATAATAATATATATGGAATTTTGCTCAGCAATAAAAAAAATTAAATCTTGCCATTTGTGACAGCATAGGTAGACCTAAAGGGTATTATACTAAATCAGAGAAAGACAAATACCATGATTTCACTTATATGTGGAATCTAAAAAATCAAAACAAACAAAGAAGCTAATCAAAACAAAAATAGACTCATAGAAATAGAGAATACATTGATTGTTGCCAGAGGGGATGGTTGTTGCGGGATGGGTGAAAAAAGTGAAAGTGCAAACTTCCAGTTATAAAATAAATAAACCATGGATATGTAGTGTACAGTACAGGAAATATAGTCAATAATATTTTAATCACATAGCATGTTAACAGATGGTTGCTATGCTTAGTGTGGTGATCACATTTTAAGGTATGTAAATGTTGAATCACTATATGCCAACCATAGTCAAAAATTTTTTTCAAAAACATTCTCTACTCTACACCAAGAAAAGAAAAGTTGCCTAGTAGTTCAACAGGTGAACTACGCTTGAGGCTGAATGCTGATTAGAAGATGAATAGAAAATGTGTTTAATATCAATAAAAAGTACACAAGCTGATCAACAAAATCGACCTACTTTTTCTTGCCACTCGAATTAGATTGCTCTCATATTGTTTGGTTTACAACTTTAGCTGTAACAGCAGCAACTACAACAGCACGACTATACAATTCAGCCAAGGTTTAATGAAAAGGCTGTCACTGGCTTTTCTGAGTACCAGCCTGTGATTTTAAACTTGTATTCTGGCTTTTAGAAACAAACGCATTTCCTACCCTGAAGCTATCTTGTAGCTATATTTTCCAGCTCTCCTTTAATTTTTCATACTGAAATGTGCTCCTTCACATACATTACAATTTATAAATATTGGACACAACCAAAATAGGAAACCAAAGTAAGGAACAAGTTTGACAATATAAAGAAATCGCATCATTACAAGCTTCCAACAAGAAATGTTTACAGTGCATTCATCACTGTCATTTGGCTTACACTCTCCTCTTCATAGTAACAGATATTTTCCTGTGAAAGAGTAGCATGGGGACTTTAAAATCATTTCTTTAGTTAACAACACAAATGTCTTTTCAGACAAGTCATGATGACCTTTAACGATGATTTAATACATGACCACAAATGAGAGGAAGACATTCTGTTGTTGCCAAAAACAGTTTTCCATTTTACAGTTTTGGTTTTAATTTTTAAAGGAAAAATAGGAAAAGACATATTAATCATGTTGTTTTCTACTTGCAAGATGTCATTCTGAATATTGTGATTTGAAAGAACTTTATTGATTGGTTAATTTATATCAAAGTTGATTCTAATGTTGCTTCTCATAATACTTTGGTCATAAAGGAATGATTCTCATCTATAAGAAAGAACAGAAAGAAGGAACTGAATTCGGCATTTCTTTTCTGAACCTAATGTACGTCAAATATTTGAGCAAATGTCCTTATTAATCTCCCTTTCTTTAGATCTTGAAAAAATTCTTTGCAGTAAAGTGAACTAACCTTAAATGCACAGCTCAATGAGTTATTACATATGTCTACACCCATGTAACTATGACCTAGATCAGGGGTCAGCGAACATTTTTTGTAAAGGCCAAAGAGTAAATATTTTAGGCTTTGCAGGCCACATGGTCTATGTCACAACTATTCAACTTTGCCTCTGTAGCACAAAGGCAGCCTTAAACAATATGTAAACTAACCAGTGTGGCTGTGTGTCAATAAATATTTATTTAGGGACACCGAAATGTGAATTTTATATAATTTTTACATGTCATAAAATATTCTGGTTATTTTTTCCAAACCATTTACTAAATTAAAATTATCCTTAGCTCCCCAGCCATATAAAACATTGGTGGGGGGCCGGCCGAGTGGCGCAGTGGTTAAGTGCTGGCTTGGGACGCCAGCAGCCCCAGTTCGGGTCCCACATATGAGAGCCAGCGACACTGCCCCCCCAAAAAAACAATAAATAAATAAATAAAAACATAGGTGGTGGCCCAGTTTGACCCTCAAGATATAATTTGCTGACTCTTGACCTACTTTAAGATACAAAACATTATCAGCACCAAGAAAATCTCCCTTAAGCCCATTACGAGTTAATTCTCACCCTACAGAGATAACCATCATTCTAACTTCTATTACCATCTTTTAGATTTGCCTGTTCTTGAACTTCATATAAATGGAATCTTACAGTACATACTCTTTTGCATCTGACTTCTTTCATTCCTGATTGCTGTCTGTGGAAATCAGCTATATATATCAGTAGTTCATTTATTATAGCTGTGTACTATTCTGCTGTATGAATATATAATTAGTTATCTATAATTTATTTGTTTGTTCAACTCTGCATACTTGGGTTGTTTCCAGTTTGAGACTATTATGAATAAAGTTGCTATAAACATTCTTTATTTTTTTAAAGATTTTATTGGGGAATTGAGGGAGGGGAACAGCGTCAGGGAATCAGGGAACGGGAACAGCCAAGTTGCTGTCTTTTTGTTCTTCAGTCTAGTTGTGGAGGACGTTGCTTCACAGGCCCATGTGGGTATCATCATTGCACTCTTCCCAGATGAGGCAGATCTGTCGCTAGCCTCTGGATGGCCACTCACGCTGGCTGCCGCCCACTCACTGTAGCCTATGGCAGCCCACTGCAGCAGAGGTTGCAGCCCACACCTTTGCCGACCATCTTAGCTATATAGGCAACCAGGTGGATCTGTTGATCACCATCTTAGCTGTAGAGGGCAGTGTCACTGGCCCTCATATGTGGGATCTGAACTGGGGCCCCGCTGCTCAGAGCTGGCATCCCAAGCCAGCTCCTAACCAACACGCCACTCGGCTGGCCCCTATAAACATTCTTGTACACATTTTGGTAGACATAAACATTCATTTCTTCTCTCTCCCTCTCTTTGTCTCTATGTGAAAAAAAGTGAAAAGTGTCTCCAAACTAAGATCTCATTGCTGTTCAGGACCACTTAGAATGCATGGACTGGTTAGAACATCCAAGCCTCTCTCTCTCTCTCTCTCTCTCTCTCTCTCTCTCTCTCTCTCTCTCTCTGTCTTTTTTCATTCTTACATGCGAACTATTACAGCATCCAGTGGTAGATGACAGTGGGAAGGTTCCTGCCAGAAGATGTAACATAGATTTCCTGCTGAATTCAGCATCACTATTCTCAAGAGCATAGAGTAGATCCTGAGATTGCAATGAATGTCAGGCACACAGACACTGAAAATGAGGTTCATCCAACTCCTGTATCTGTCTTACATGGGGCATAGGCCCAAAAAGCACATGGCATTGCAGGGCTACTGAGAGATGTGAATGTCTAGCATTGGTGATGTGAAAAAAATGGTGGTCAATTAATCATGTTGATCCCTTCTCAGCCCCAGCTTCAGATGTGGCTCCCATGCTCTCATAATTATGATTCTCAAACAATTAAATTTGATAAATAAAATGTTAAAAAAGAACATATTTTCTATTGTCAGATTAAAATATTTACCTGTGCATATATATTTTTGAATTAGTGTTTTCATTTTCTTAGGATAAATACCCAGAAGTGAAATTGCTGGGTCATATGAGAGATGGTTGCTAGATTTAGTGTGGTGATATAATTTTTTTTTGAGGGCAGTGTCACTGGCCCTCATATGTGGGACCTGAACCGGGGCCGCTGGCATCCCAAGCCAGCTCTTAACCATCTTAACCACCGTGCCACTCGGCCAACACTGGTGATCTCATCTTAAAGTCTATAAATACTGAATCATTATGATGTACACCTGAAATTAATATGATATTGGGTGTCAATTATACTTTAGAAAAAAATTAAAAAGAGAAAGAAATTGGGTGACTCTCACTAAAAACAAAAAATTGCTTTTGAGTAGCATATATTGCTCTGAGCATTTTACCTCTCCATAGGAGACACTGAAGTTTAATTTCCAAGTTATATGGAACACAAAAGAAATAAAAATTGAAGATTTCTAATGGGAAAGAAAAAATTTGAGAGTGATTTCTCTCTTCCCCTATTGTCATGATTTTCCTCTTTCTCTGTCTCAATTTTTTTCCATCAGTCTTAAGTCTCTCTGTCATTCCCTCTCAGCCTTTTTCTTCCAACTTTCTCTGTGTGTCACTCTTTGTATATTTGGAGTCACTCTATTTCTTTGTGCATACCTTTCTCAATTGCTCAGTCTCAATCCTACCCTGTTTATGTGTGTCCCTTTTCTTTCTGTCTTGATGTTTTTCTCTGTCACTGTCACTCACTGATCTCTTTCTCTCTTGTTTCTCTGTGTATGAGTGTATCTGTTTCGTGTGTGTGTGTGTGTGTGTGTGTGTGTCACTATCGGTGTCTCTCTTTCCTTGTGTCTCTATGTGTGAGTGTGTTTCTATGTCAATATTTGTGTCTTTGTGTGTTTCTTTCCATGGTTGTCTCTGCTGTCTCTCACACTACATGTACTCACTCACTTATACACACATACACACAGGCTTGCCTCCTAGTCATAGAGTAAACAAAACAAAGTATTCTGCAATGTTGTACCAATTCAGAAAGACATGCAGTAAAGTGGAAACTGCTAAATAAGAGTGGGAGCACCTTTCACTCCCATTCTTCTTGTTCAAATCTCAAGACCAAGATGGTCTAAATGCAAATGTCTATTTAGGTTCTGTCTGGGGCCACTCTTTTAAAATAAGCTGTCTGGGTTAGCCTTAAATATTGGGCAAATATGAGGAATCCAATATAGCGTGATTTCAGGAAGCCTGCACCCAGCAAAATCTGCCACAGTGATGTAATGCCATCTTTAGAAATTCATTTCATTAGTTTTACCATTGCCTTCTGCCAGCTTTGCTCTTCGGAAAAGAAAATATATCTGGGAGATAGAACATAATAAATATATTAATAATGAGATGTTAGTAGCTTGTGAGAAGCAAGAGAAGCTCCTACTGGCCACCTGGAATTATGTGTCTGTGCATGCGTATGTTAATGTATGTATCTTTTGGAAGAGGTGGAAGGGAGTAGAAAATGGAGGTGAGAAAGATGAAAGAAAATTAGGAGATCCACTATCACTCAATGAGTGAATTTAACCAAGTTATTTAGTTTCTGTAGACCTCAGCTCCCCAGAAAATGTGGGGGAAGAAGTGGTGAAGGATTAGCCTAGATTTCAGGCCCCTTCCCCTCTAATTAGAGATTCTCCCCTTTTACCAGCTTCCTATGTTGGGCTTTCCAGCAATATTTTGATTGAAGAAACTTGAAGGAAAAAAAAACTTGAAAAATTATTTCTGTGCTAGATAACCTCTAATGTCCTTTTCTACCCAGAATGTCTCTGATTCTAATCTTAAAGCTCAAGGTTGTGAGACCACCTCCAGAAATTCAGTATGTCTCATTAAGGAAATGTATACTGAAAGTACACAAACTATTTGGATGACAAATAGTTTTATGAGTCAGTAAATCTTCAATTTATATATCTGACTACTTTGATGTGCTCTTTTGAACTCTTTAAATGACCCTTGGCCATTTTGCAGATTTATTCATGCAGACTTGTAAGCAGACATTTGTAAACAAAATTGCATTTCCCTTTGATTTACACTCTAGTGTCAAAAGTGAATATACCCATAGAAAAGATTAGAACCCCAATAGAAACAAAAACACACTTAGAATGTAGCTCAGCTTCTTTTTATTTATTTATTTATTTATTTATTTATTTATTTATTTATTTATTTATTTTTTAAGGGAGGAGAACAGTGTTAAGGAATCGGGGAAGGGGAACAGACAAGTTGCTGTCTTTTTGTTGTTCAGTCTAGCTGTGGAGGGCATTGCTTCACTGGCCTATGTTGGTATCCTCATTGCGCTCTTCCCGGATGAGGCAGATGGGTCGCCGGCCTCTGGATGGCTGCTCACTGCGGCTATTGGCAGTTCACGCTGGCTGCCAGCTGCTCACACTGGCTGCCGGCCACTCACTGTAGCCTATGGTAGCCCACTGCAGCACTTACTCACGCCGGCTGCCACCTGCTCACATCCCAGCTCCAGGTGGAGCTGTTGTTAGCTGTAGAGGGCAGTGTCACTGGCCCTCATATGTGGGATCCGAACCGGGGCCGCTGGGATCCCAAGCCAGCTCTTAACCAATGCACCACTCAGTCGTTCCTCAGCTTCTTTTTAAAACAAAAAAACATGAAAGCAAATAATTTTTTGAAAAATATTAGTTTGTGTCAAATCATTAAATTTGATTGTGCCACCATTAAATATCATGTTAATTTGGCATTTTGGGAGGTAGAGGGGAGCCATTGGGTCCTCTTATCTTCCTTAATTCCCAAATAGAAGTCACCATACTTTCACCTCCAATAAGCCCTAGAACACTTCCCTTTCAAATTTACAGGCAATGGCTTTCCTTCCAACTGTGCCTTAAAAGTTGCCAGGTATGGGTCACTATTCTTGAAATCCTGTAGCTTCACCCCACTCTGCACTCTGTTAATGAAGAATTCCTATAGCTCTATTCCAAGCATAGTGTTTGTATGAACTTCAAAGCACAAAAATTTAGACAAGTTTGAAATAGCTTCATGAACTTGTTCAGCAATTTTAGTGGCTTTCAAACAAAATTAATTCCTTTAACTTTACTTCTAATGGTTTGTAAACAAAAGCTGCATCCTGCTCTCCCTAACTTGGGCCTGCTAAACAATTTCAACTAACCCTTCCATAAATCCTATGAGTTAAAACTGAAGAATCTTACAATTGGAAGAAGTAGTCCCTAATTTATGGTTTTTAGGAAAAGATGTAGTTTCACATCAATTGACTCCCCTAGTAACTGAAGAAAATCTCCACAAATTTTATATTGTGTTTATATAGCAAGGCAAGCTCTCTAAGACTGTAAGGTAAAGTATGGTAGAATGTCCCTTTTCACCAGTTACCCACATATTCTCACCATCAGAGAGAGAGGCTAAAGACTTATGGAAATTCATGGATTCTGGCCCCCTAATGATTCAGGAAGACCTTGGTAGAACTGAGTCTTCATTTCTTTCCATTTTTGCTGAATTATACAGGAAGAAAATATTGCTGAGCAATGATAAAGGATGGGAGGAGGCCAGTTTGAGTTGATAGGAAAACTTAATGATAAGCTATTCAAAAAGGATATAAGTATGGTTGTTTGCTTTCAGTCACCATGAAGTGAAAGGCCAAAAAAAGGGCTTCCTACTAAGACTTCTTCTAAGGAACTGCTTCGAGAAATTAGTAGGAAGTTTAGCTAATTAGCTTAACAATTACACATAGATGAAGGGAGTGCTTTCAAAGTATTGGAAAATGCATGGAAAATTGGTATTTTAAGGAATTTTATAAATCTTTGCAGGAAACTCTTGTTTACTATTGTAATTAGCTTAGCAAATTGGCTTTTTAGAGCATAAAAATAAAGTGGGCCAGTTCCTCACTTTTCACTAATTCTGAATTAGTAGATTCTCAACTAAGATGATGTAAGTTTGGTCTCTGCTGGTGTCCATTCAGTTCTTTCCCCTACACCTCCTCATCCCCACCCCCAAATAATAGGAACCCAACAGATTTTTTTTTATTGTTAGTAACTTTTGCAGAGAAGGGAACCAGAGAAATGAGTATTTGTTGTTCGCTATTACTCCTTTTGAAGAATTGACTGAATAAAGCACTCTTCCTACACACCATGTGACATAAAAAAGTGGGTCTGAAAGGCTGGACCCTTCTAATGAAATTGTACCTGTATCTATGATGAAAAAACTCTCTTCACGAACTAATTGTGTAAGCAAGAGAAATATTAGCCTACTTCAGTGCAAACACCTCAACAGCACCATTTGTATTCCTAAACTGAATGTCCTAATTATAAATGAGCCATGCCTATTTTTCAAACCACTTACAGATATCCGAGACATATAGCTTTGCCTTTTATCCTCTTGTCTTAGTCATTGGGATTACTTTATGTACTTGAAAGTAATGAGATTGCATTTTCTCTCCCCAAATATCCTATCCCTCATACTTTTTATTTAAGGCAGACTGACCTTTCCCCCCAATTAGAACAAATTAGTGACGTTTTACTTCATCTCAAAACCACAGAGCCATTGTAAGAGCAGAGTCAGTGATGGGGCCCTAATGGGACCATGAAAGCTGATCAGAAGAGAAAAGAACAGTGAGAGCAGAAGGAGTAAAGGAAGTGGGGGTGGAGGTGCAAGGGATGGTGACAGAGGGTGGGGAGGTGGTGACAGTGATCAGGAATTAAAGGCAAGAAAAGGGAAATGACAGTGAGGTGGCCTGGAAACAAGGGAGAAAAGCCTAGGGATTGCATGTGGGCAGGGTGTTGAGACTGAGAGAAAGAATAGCAGGAGACAGGTGTGAGGTGCATTGAGCTGAAGAAAGCGGGGGGGGGGGGGGGGAGTGGGGAGGGTGATGAGGGGAATGTCCCATCTGCTTTTAACTAGCTCCCTTGCTCCTCTATACAGGAAAGAGCACTCACTTGTTTTCTCCCTGGCACTCCATCTCTCTGTCTCAGAGCCCATTCTCTTTCATAATGATAGGAATACATTAGGGTAAAGAGGTAGATAAGAGTTTGCCCAGGGAACAAAGCTGTTCAGAAAAACAGGATGGCATTGGAGTCAGAGAGTTTTATACTCAGTTAACTGAGAAGGCTGACAAGCTACTCAGAACTTCACCATCTTCATTCAAAATGAAGAGCAAAAAATAATATTCTCTAAAGCTGTGACTAGTATCAAATGAAATCAAGTGCAGGCAAGTGCCCACCACAGGATCAAGCACATAGTAAATAAGGGCTCAATAGGTTGGCTCTGGATCCTCAAACCAACTTTTGAAGCTACACAAAACCATTTTATTTGTACAGAGTAGGCATATCACTTTGTGGTATCATTTGAGTAACTGAAAAAGATTTGCCTTTGCAGGATTTTCTTTCCTCGATGAACCTGTTAAAGTCTCTGAAATTACGTACTAGAGACTAGAGAGTCTAATGATAAGGAGTCATTCTTATTGTTTAATGTACAATTTGCAGGCAGTTCTATTTCAAATCTGAATATCCCACAAGTTGCAACAAGAAAAATATTTGATTTTTGCTGTATGCCATATACATTCTATCCAACCCTCTGTTTCTTAAACAGTGAATAGTTAACCCTTGGAGGAGGGAAAAGCAACAAGATAGACATGGCACATCTCCTTGGAGCTTCATTTTTTTACTTCCAGGTTTAGGGGAAAGCAGTGAAGTAATTTAACTAATGCATGATTGAAAACATTACTATTCAAACAAACACAAATACACCATAAAATAAAAAGAAATTTGAGTGAATTTTAAAGACAAAGCAGAAACATGAGACTTCAAAGTTATTTTCTACTGAGACAACTTTGGGATGTGCTCTCAGACCCTCTAGGAATACAAGATCAATCTTGTTATATTTAGATAGGCTAATATGCCATAACAAATAGACCCCAAATTAAAATGACTCAACCACAAGAGAAGTCATTTCCTTGTTCACATTAGAGTATAGGGTAGGTAAGCAGGAGGCTTTCCTCCATGTGATAATTCAGACCCAGGCTTTCTCCAGCTCCAGATTTCATTACTCCCTAGTTAAAGTTTCCAAATTTCAATGTACACTTTTTTCAAAGATTTTATTGGGGAATTGAGGGAGGGGAATATAATTGGGGAATTGGGGAAGGGGAAAAGGCAAGTTGCTGTCCTTTTGTTCGTCTGCCTAGTTGTGGAGGACGTTGTTTCACTGGCCCATGTTGGTATTATCATTATTCTTCATGGGTGAGGCAGTCACTTGCAGGCCTTTGACCGCCACTCACGATGGCTCATAGCAGCTCATGCTGGCTGCCGGCTGCTCATGGTAGCTCACAGCCGCCCCATGCAGCAGGGACTGCAGCCTACGCTGTCGCCAGCGTCTCACTGCACCCCAGCTCCACGTTCAGTTGTTGTTCACCATCTTAGCTGTAGAAGGTGCAGCATCACTGGCCCTCATGTGGGATCCGAACTGGGGCCCTGCTGCTCAGAGCTGGCGTCTCAAGCCAACTCTATTTTTTTTTGAGGGCAATGTCACTGGCCCTCATATGTGGTACCCAAACCGGGGCCGCTGGCTTGCCAAGCCAGTGCTTAACCACTGCGCAACTCGGCCGGGCCCCCAAGCCAACTCTTAACCAACATGCCACTCCACTGGCCTTCAATATACATTTGAATCACTGGTGGGACTT
Source organism: Aselliscus stoliczkanus (assembly GCA_033961575.1). Classification (NCBI taxonomy): domain Eukaryota; kingdom Metazoa; phylum Chordata; class Mammalia; order Chiroptera; family Hipposideridae; genus Aselliscus; species Aselliscus stoliczkanus. Next base: position 51,441,029 of record CM066737.1, on the reverse strand, counting down.
GTTAACATGTAAATTGTGATCCTGTAGCTCTGGAGTAGGGGCTGAGATTCTGCATTTCTAATGAGCTCCCAAGGAATCAAATGCTATTGATCTAAGGAATGTAGTATGAAAAGCAAGGCCATAAAACAGTGCTTTTATGAAACCTGACTGCACATTACAATGGCCTGGTGAACTTTCTAAAAATTTATTTTATTGCTATAATTTATGAAAAGGAACTGAATCCATTTAAAATCTACTTTTCCATGAGGTTTGCAAAGTGTTTTTACCTATGTAGTTACTATAATCCAGATATAGATCATTTCCACTAATACAAAAATGTTCTTGTACCTCTTTACAGTCAATGCCCCCATCCCATCTCCAGGCAACAACTGATGTGCTTTCTATCATTATAGATCACTTTGAAATTTTTAACATCTCCCCTTAATGGAATCATACATTCCTGTCTTTGTTCACTCAGCACAATGTTTTTGAGATTTGTGTCATTGTATGTATCAGTATTTTTTTTATTGCTGAGTAGTATTCCATTGTATAAATATACCACAATTTATTTATCTATTCTCCTAGTGATCGACAACTGGGTTTTCCCAGTTTTGTGTGATTGTGAATAAAGCTGCAATGAACAATCATGTTAGTTTTAGTAGACATATTTTCTTTTTTTCCTGAGTAATTACCTAAAAGTGCACCTTTAGGTAATACAGTAGATGTATGTCATCCATACCTGACATATAAATCATATAATAGATGTACGAGGCCAGACCATTAAGTTCAGGAATTCATCCTAGAAAAAGTGCTGCATACCTCATTGCTGAATATCACTACAGTCACGTTCGAAGTATTCCCCTTGGGAAGCTATGCACCGACCCCAGTGCCTAGTCCACCCTTCAGAGCAATTTTGGAACTCTTTCTCTGGAATGGCCATCAGAGCTGTCATTGTATTAACCTTGATGTCCTGCATATCATCAAAATGACTTCCTTTCAATGTTTCCTCTATCTTTAGGTAAAGAAAGAAGTTATTGGTGGCCAGATCAGGTGAGTAGGGAGGGTGTTTCAATACAGTTATTTGTTTACTGGCTAAAAACTCCCTCACAGACAGTGCCGTGTGAGCTGGTGCATTGTTGTGATGAAAAGGCCATGCATTACTGGCCAAAAGTTCAGGTCATCTAATGTTTTCACACAGCCTCTTCAGTACTTCCAAATGGTAAACTTGGTTAACTGTTTGTCCAGTTTGTATAAATTCATAATGAATAATCCCTCTGATATCAAAAAAGGTTAGAAACATCGTTGCAACAAGTTCACAAACTTAATTGTCAGACCTTTGTATATTTACCTTAAAAAAAAAGCCAGACTTTTCCCAAAGTGGTTGTGCCGTTTTACATTCACAGCAGCAAAATAGGAGAGTCCCAGCTGCTCTACATCCTCATCAGCATTTGGAACTGTCAAGTTTTATAATTTTATTTTTTTGTGTGTTTTTTTTTTGAGGGCAGTGTCACTGGCCCTCATATGTGGGACCGAACCAGGGCCGCTGGCTTCCCAAGCCAGCACTTAACCACCGTGCCACTCGGCCGGCCCAAGTGATTTTAGGCATTTAATTTTTTAAAATAACTTTTTTTATTTTTCAATTACAGTTGACTTACAATATTATTATATATCGGTTTCTGGTGTACAACATAGTTATTAGACATTTATAGAATTTATGAAGTGATCATCCCAATAAGCCTAGTATCCACCTGACATCATACATGTAGTTATTTTAATGGTTGTGTAGTAGTATCTCATTGTGGTCTTAGTTTTCATTTTCTTAGTAACTAATGATGCTGAACATATTTTCATGTGTTTATTGATCATTTATTTGTATATATATTGGTCATTTGCATATATCCCTTTAAAAATGTGTGTTCAAATATTTACCCCTTTAAAACTGGTTGTTTATCTTATCACTGAGTCTTAAGGATTCTTCATATAATCTGGATGTACACCATTGGTGAATCACATATCTTTAGAATATTTTCATCCATATTGTGGCTTACAAGGTCATCATTGTCTTTTACTTAATAATGTCTTTGACGGCCAGAAGTTTAAAATTTTGTTTTAAAGATTTTATTGGGAATTGGGCGAGGGGGACAGCTTTGGGGAACCAGGGAAGGGGAACAGACAAGTTGCTGTCCTTTTGTTCTTTAGTCTAGTTGTGCAGGACATTGCTTCACTGGCCCATGTTGGCATTATCTTTGCGCTCTTCTCGAGTGAGGCAGATAGGTTCCCAGCCTCTAGATGGCCACTCACAGCAGCTCTTGGCAGCTCACACCGGCTGCCAGCTGCTCACACTGGCTGCCGGCCACTCACTGTAGATTATGGTAACCCACTGCAGCAGGGGCTGAAGCTATGCTGTCCCTTGGGACTCACAGCAGCCCAGCTCCAAATGGAGCTGTTGTTCACCATCTTAGCTGAAGAGGGCAGGGTCACTGGCCCTCATATGTGGGATCCAGACTAGGGCCACTGCCGTCCCAAGCCAGCTCTTAACTAACACGCCACTCGGCCGGCCCAGAAGTTTAACATTTTTTTTTCTTCTTCTTCTTCTTCTTTTTTTTTTTTTTTTTTTTTTTTTAGCTGAGCCATCCTGCCACCTGTTGGCAGCTCAACGGCAACTCAGCTCGGGCTAGCATCGAACCACCATTGCTCAGAGCTCAGCTCGCACTCTTGAGCGAGCTCTTAACCAACTGAGCCACTTGGCCTGCCCCCAGAGGTTTAAAATTTTAATGAAGTCTAATTTATAAATAATTTTGTTTATGGTTATTGCCCTGCATGTTTTTGTCTCTGGTTGTGAAGATATTCTCCTATAGTTTCTTCTAGTAATTATATAGTCCTAGCTTTTATATTTTGGTCAATGATCCACCTTGAGTTAATTTTTGTGTATCATGTGAGGTAAGAATCAAAGTTCATTTTTTCCATATGGATATCCATTTTTTTCCCAACAATGTCTATTGAAAAGTATTTCCTTTCCCGATTGAATTACCTTGCCAACTTTGATGAAAATCAATTGACCACATATGCGTGGATCTATTTCTATACTTTCTACTCTGTCCCACTGGTCTACATGTTAGTCCTTATGTCAGTACCATTCTGTCTTGATTACAGTAGTTTATTATAAGTTTTGAAATCAGGTGGTGTAGTCCACTGATTTTGTTCTCCTTTTTTAGAGTTACTTTGACTGTTCTAGGTTGTTTGCATTTCCATATAGATTTTAGAATCAGCTTGACAATTTCTACCCCCAAAAAAGCTTGTTGAGATTTTGATTTGGATCATATTAACTGTAAAGGTCTATCTGTGGAAAACTGATATTTTGACAATATTGTGACTTCAATTTTATAACCACGGTATGTCACCTGAGCTCTCTCTCCAGAGATTATGACGCAATTGGTTTGGGAAGGAGTCTGGCATTTGGATGTTTAAAAAGTCCCCCTGGAGGCTGGCTGAGTAGCCTCCAGGTTAAGAGCTCACTCAAGAGTGCAAGTTCTGAGCAACAGGGTCGCCAGTTCGATTCCCGGCCCAAGCTGAGCTGCCACTGAGCTGCCAACAGGTGGTAGGACGACTCAGCTAAAAAAAAAAAAGTCCCCCTGGTGATTCTAATCCATAACCAGTGTAGAGAACCTCTGCCCCAGGGCCTCTTGGTTATCTCTGCATCCAGCTGGACAAAGGGGAAGAGAAAATAGAAGAGGTGACAACTCCTTCTTATAAACTTTGGTTTGGAAGAGGCCTTGGATGGAAATGATCAATTTTATTTTTTATTTTTACTTTTATTTTTTATTTGAAGGCAGTGCTGGCCCTCATATGTGGGACGCAAACCGGGACTGTGGGCTTCCCAAGCCAGCACTTAACCACCGTGCCACTCATCCAGCCCTGGAAATGATCAATTTTGCTTGCATTTATTGGCAATAAATACTCATATATCCACCCATATTTAGATGCAAGAAGTCTTGGATGGGCAACAACTTTCCAGATTACAGTTGTAATTACGGATGGAAAGAACAGATTTTGATGGCAAATAAGCAGCAGTCTTTGACACAACTTTCTTTGGTCTCAAGATGACTTAGAAAAAGTATTGCTATATTTTATTTAATTCAAACTTCTCAACTATTCTGTAAGGAAATGTTCCCCCAACATGTGATACATATATGTACATTATGCATCACTGGTGTTAAGATAGATGGTTTTAAGTGGCATATAATTATACAACTCAAATTGTATACATGTATCATATAAGTGTATATATAATAACATGCAAATATACACATTTATATATTTTAGATATACACATGTACATATGTACACACACATATACATAAATAAAAAATATATAGTAGCTTAAAGGGAAGTTTTTGTAAAAAATGAGTTGATAGTAAAAGGTATGTTAGGTAAATACTACGTACTGATATTACGTTTCTGTGACAAAAATCGAGAAGTGTCTGATGTTTGGGAAACTTTTATAATGGGAAGATAACACTTGGGGTCTCTACCAGTCTTTATCACTTTAGGAGCAATAAGAGAAGGTCTGAGCAGAAATGGAGGCCACAATCCAGGAATTTTGAGTTGATTTTGGGAGAGCCTAGCACTGTGCATATTAAAGAAACATATTATTGATTGACAGTGGAATGTCCGCTATGCTTATCAAACCACAATAGTGGTGCCTAAGTGCCCAGCAATTATTCCAACAAAATCTTCCTCTGATTTCAACCACAAGACAGATTTCTTATTGACAAGGCTCAGAGGATATAAAGCTTTTCACTCATTGAAAGGAAATTAGAGCTGTTTCTGGAAAAGGAGTTCTCCTGACTTAAATAGACAGTGAGTTTTTTGTCCACTTTTACTATCCTCATTCATTTTTTGGTTTAGTTTGTTCAGTTCATTTGTTTTGATTTTGGATTTGGTTCAGAGTGTGTGTGTGTGTGTGTGTGTGTGTGTGTGTGTGTGTGTGTGTGTTTTGTTTTGTTTTGTTTTGTTTTGGAGCAACATGTTCTGGAACTTAGCAAGTAGCAGCAGATGGGATGTTAAGTGAGAGACATGATTGTCTCCATTGTTTTTGGCCCTTATTTCACCTGCCAAATCAAGACAGATGATGAGTATGGGTTCTGACCCCCAAGCTAAAGTATCTATGATTCTTTTTCTTGGCCTTGTCATCCATCAACTTGATGGAAGTTCAGTAATCCAAAAAGTAAACATGCCGCAACTCTTCTCACTGACTTTAAATGGTCTGGGAGTAGGGTAAAGAGTAGACAAGTTGAACAAGTAGGAAAAAGGCTAGGAAGAAGAGATGGAGAAAGTAGGTATAATAGTTGTCATCCAATTCTACTAGATCACATCTGAGTTGTAAAGATAGAATTTCTCCAGCATACCAACTTAAAATCTTTAATGTCAAGACTGACACTTTCAATCTCTTGTTTCTTTTGTCATATTATTGGGAAGTGACTTGGTTTATCTGTGCACTTTTTGGACTCACTTAGGAATAAGATCACTCTATGACAACCCACCAAGTACAATATGTTCTGAAAGTCCTTGGCTTTGAGAAGTATCATTACCCACCAAAGCACTATCTCTGTCTAGCAAGAAGCAAGTAAAACTGTTAATTAGCAACACTATACACCAGCCACCACATACCTTTTCTGTAATATTTATCATAGCCCATACAAGCTGTAGCTACACAGATGTTCTGCATCATGGTATCTACCCTTTTAGGGACAAATAATGTGCTCTCTCTCGCTCTCTCTCTCTCTCTCTCTCTCTCTCTCTCTCTCCCTCTCTCTTTCTCTCTCTCTCCCTCCCTCCCTCTGACTGCTTTAGAAAAGTACATTCAATACAGTCTGCTGTAAACTTATAGTAGAAGGCAGTAGTATGGAAATATAAGATATATGAATTCCCTTCCGTTTGAATCTTTTTTTTGTAATCTGGGGAAAAACTTTTGAAGTTGTACAGAATTAATGTCTCAACACTGCATTTTGGATACAAAAGGATGGGAAATGAATGGCATGTTCATATGACCTTGTTTCTAAGGCAGTCAGGTGACTTAACTACTGGAGAGACTTTTTCTTTCAAGTCCTCAAGAGTAAAAATGAGAAAAAAGAAACATTTACTTTCAGACACTGAACAACAGAAAGTACAGTATTATAGCTCCTGAGAGAAGGGAAGCGAACCCTGGCTTTCTTCCTAAAGGCAATTTCTAGACCATGGCACAGGAAAGGGGAATCTGGGTAGAACTTAGAGGTTTCACAGAGTTGAGGACACAGAGAACAATAGTCGGGAAGGCTGAAGTAGCTGGAAAGGAGAAAGCTACATAGAGAAAGAACTCTAGAAACCTGTCCAAATGTCCCCTGGAGTCTATTGCTAAATAATAAGCCAAGCATACAATAAGCAAAACTCCATGAGGCTTGGCAGTGAATGATCAAGGAACTGTGAGTTAAACATTTCTCAGAGTTCACATAGAACTGTGAGACATTTAAGTTCCTACCAGCCAGAGTAAAGAAACCTCATTTAGCACCCAGTGTTCCTTATTGGATAGTAGTGAGCCAAGAAGGATCATGCCTTACTAGTAAGACTAAATTAGCCAAAAACAAAGACTATTCTACACCCATTTGACAAACTTAAAATAAAGCCTTGAAAAAATTAAGTTGATATGCAAGTCAATTGTTTCCCAGAACAAACTCCAATAGTCTTTAAAGGAAGACAAGACAATCCAGCACTCAACAGTGTAACATTCACAATTCCAGCCTCCAATTAAAAATATATATAGATACTAAACATGCAAATTTCTGGAAAATGTGATCCATATCTGGGAGACAAATCAGTACATAGAAATATACCCAGAGATGACAGAGGTGATAGAATTATCAGAGAAGACATGTAAAATAGCTATTACAAGTATGCTCAGGGTATAAAGGTATACATGAACAAAATGAGAAAGCAAATGGAATTATTTAAAAAGAAACAAATGAAAATTCTAGAGATGAAAATAAAATATCTGAAAAATTCACTAGAAAGAAGTAAAAGCAGATTAGGTGCAACAGAAAAAGATAGTGAACCTAAACACATAGCAGAAACTTTCAAAATGAAGCATTGAGAAAATAAAGACAGAAGTAGAATTAATAAAGAGGAGGTCATAGATGATCAAGCTGAAGTAATGGAACAGTATAAGCAAATGGTAGAATGGCTTTGAATTTAAGGATGAGGTATTTGAGGAATTATAATATTTCATTGTTGTTACAACATAGAGAGTGTGAGGGAAAGTGCTGGAAGATGAGGTTATAAAATTAAGTTCAGGCCTACCAAGAAGGGCCTTGTATACTATGCTACAGATTTTTAACTTTATCCTAGGGACTTTGAAAAACAAACTAAGCTTTTGGAGTAAATGCTTGACATGATCAATTGTGTGTTTTCAAAAGGTCAATTTGAATGGATGGTAACTTGCAGGCAAGAGATATTAAAATCAGGGAGATAATCTGTGAGGCTTTTGCTGGAGTCAAGGTGAAATAGAGCAATAGCCCAAACTTGGGCATGGATAAAAAGAAGGCAAATTCATAGAAATTTCTAGTAGAACTGAAATTATTTGGTGCTAGGATTTTGAAGAGCATAGAAAGAGAGAAAATAAGGATGTGGAAGAAGAGGAGAATCATTTCCAGATTTCTGACTTGAGCAAATGGGAGAATATTGATATCATTTTTGAGACATAGAATGCAGCAGGAGCAACTACTTAGGGGATACAGTTTGGACATATTTAGTTTGAAGTTGCTACAGAACTCCAGGCAGAAGGAAGTGCAGGAGATAAGATAACTGGGTATCGTTCACACACAGACAGTGACTGAGGACTTGAAAACAGATAAGGAGGAAGGAAAAATGTCTAGATTCATATGAGAAAAGAATCAAAGTGGAATCATGGGTAATATCATCATGTAAGAGTCAGAGAAAGAGGTGCAGATAGGCCAAAGAATTAGGAGAGTATTATTGTGGAGACTGAAAGACTTTCCAGGGGAGAGTGGTAAATGCTGATGCGAGGTCAAGTCATTTATCCTACTGTAGCAAAAGAGGTCATTTGATTTAATTATTCATCAGTGCCTCTAGTGAGGGTGGTTTCAGCAGATAGAAGCAGACACCATATTGCATAGGATGGAGTAATAAGTCAGAGACAAAGAAATAGAGCCACTGAATAACAAACTGCTGTTTTCAAGAATTTTAGCTGTGAAGAAAATGAAGGGAATAAGGCGATAGCTTGAGGGAGTGGCATTCTTGAGGGAAGGTGATTTATTTAAGATAGAGAGGATTTGAGCATGTTTATAGGCAAAAGGGAAAAAGCTGGTGCTATTAAAAAAACACAATGGTTGAAGACATAGAACTAGGTTGGGGGGTTATGGTGATTGATGGAGTAATGATTCTGTGGAGGCAAATCATAAGTGGAATAATTTGTCTTGAGAGAAGTAAGGACATTTTTTTCTATAAGACAAAATGAAATGAAATAAATACTGGAAGGTTAATTTAGGACACTTCTAGGTGGCTTTTAATTTTTCTGTGAAAGAGGCAAGATCCTCTACTGAGAGCTATATATCTAGGGTTCTTGAAAAGAGTGGAATTAATGGCTCTGATAGAAATTAATGACAAATGAAAGAAAAGGAATTGATTAGGACAAAACCAGAAGTATCAGGTAGCAAATACTTGTGAGGTTGGAAAAGTTAACTTTGGAAATGATGCCCATCAGTGTGCTAATGCTATTTTGTGCAGTGGCACTCCCCAATTTAGGTTTAAAACTAAAGAAAATGGACCTTTATATCCATCTGGTGTTGGAAATTTGCAGGGGAAAAGTGAGGGTGTAAGAAAGGAGTGAAAGTTTGCCCCACCTTGGCATGGAACATGAAGCCAGCTAGGAGTAAGCATCTTTGAGAATAGGGAAAGGTCAAGGATTTGAAACTCTCAAAGATATTGAATAATAAGTTTAGGAGGAATGATGAAAATTGAGAGGAGGAAGATTAGAGAGTGAAATATCTGAATTAAAGTTTCTGGAGGTAGACAAGTTCTATAAGATGGCAAGCTTTAGGATGTGGTTATTGAATTGCTAAAGTGGAATAGAGGTGATATTATAATTGTTGAAGTTGAGTGAATTCAAGAAGTTGTAAGGCTACATTGCTGAAGTTATCCAGTGAATTGCTAGATGTAGCAACAGATAATCATGGAAATACTAGCAGATGAACAGAACAAGGGTTTGTTTTGCACTCATACAGAGTCATACTGGATGGGGTTCCACTCCATCTAGTAACTTAGGATTCAGGCTCCTTCCATTTTTTTTTGAGGGCAGTGTCACTGGCCCTCATATGTGGGACCCAAACCGGGGCCGCTGGCTTCCCAAGCTAGCACTTAAGCACCAAGCCACTCGGCCGGCCCAGGCTCCTTCCATATTTAAATCCTGCCAATTCAACACATAATCTGTAAGGTTGCTATAGCAGGGGAAGAGAAAGATAAACTAGGTCTACTGGCTCTTAATTGCTTCAGCTCAGAAGTAGCATATGTAATTTCAGCTCATAGATTTTCGGGCAGTATAATTTACATGGCCCCAAAAATTGCTAGGAAGGCTAAGAAATGTAAGGAAGCCAGTAGAATATTTGGTTAATACTGTTTCAGCCACATTCAGGAGAGACAATAAGACTTGGGGTAGTGAAAAGAATTGTAGGCCAAGTGTCAAAGTTGTGGATAAATGTGTGTATGTGTGCATCTTGGAAGGCAGACGAGACAACCAAAAAGATGGGGAGAAGGTGGTATATCCAGAATAGTTTTAAAAGAGGAGATGGTTTTAAGTGAGGATTGCTGTAGGGAACTTAAAAAAATGCTGTACTATGTCCAGGTCCCACACTCAGGGCCATAGTATGTGATATGGCTTCAGAAGTAAATTGACACTAGATTGTGGTGGGAATTGAAACCAGATTAAGGGTGTTGACCTTTATCATGGAGGCAGAAAGATAAAATGGCATGATAAAAGTGCCATGTAAGAAAATGATTTTAGCAATGGCATTCAGAATATATTGGAGAAGGTAGATACTGGTGGAAAAAAGAGCAATTAGCTCATGGGGGCCTGAGCAATCCTGGTCACAGTGGGAATCCAATGTCATATGCAGGCAACATAAGAAAGAAAGATCAGCAAGCTTTGATAACGGTGCAAATTTTTCATGCCTCTAGCATGCACCCAAAGAAAGAACAGACTAACCCTGGAAGGGGCTAGGACACCAAAGAGAAATGAATGAGACATTTATAAAAGGGATAACAAGGTAGACTAACGGGCAGAAAGATTAAAGGTGAAGGAAAGAAGTGGAGAAAGAGCCTGAACAGAAGGACTGATGGCCCCCAGGCACACATCACCTCTAAATTAAGAGGCATAGGCAATGGTGATTATCAGAAGCTGAAGGCCACACACTGTGTCTTCTGGCATCTAAGCCAGGGCTTGGCAACGTTTCAGAACTGGCTTGCCAAGTCAGTATTTATTCACTCTTAATTTCAGGCTTTGCATGCCAATAATAAATTTCTCCATTTAGAAACTGTCTGTATAACTAAATTGTTGTTGCATGTGAAGTTATTTTTAAAAGCTTAAAGATTAAAAAATGCATTTAAAATGAAATTATAAAGCAGATTAATGAGGCTCCTTCTTTATTTTCTCTTGTTTTGCCTCATTATGTTTCCCAAGGCCCTGTGCAAGTTTGTATATTCAAAACTATGTTCAAACCTATATCTCAACTATTTGTGTCCCAGCCCCAGCCTTACCAGCTACAGAATTGTTATTACCACAAACTGCTAAATATAGCCCAAGAAGCCTGGGTTAGGCCACAAGGGACCAGAACTCACCCTCTGCTGGGTCTGAAGCTGCTTAATGCCAGGGATATAAATAGTAGAGGATGTGCATGGTATAGGGTTAAGTATATGGTGCTGTGGAAGCACAAAACAGGGCAAGCTGAACTGGTTTGTGACTTAGAGAAGGCCTTCGCTGAGATCTGAAGAGTAGGCTGGAATGTGGAAGCCCAGAGCTGAAAGAGCGTGTGCTGTGTTTAAAAAATTGAACAATATCCAGGGTAACTGGAGTATAGAGAACTAGGAGATAATCGTGTTAGATACAAATAGAAAGGTGGGCAAGGTTCAGAGCTTGGGAATGGAGGCAAAAATAAGACATCCATATTAGTGGTATAGAATATATGCACAACATTTTATTATTATTTTTAAGTTTTCTCTGTTTATTGAGAGGCAACATGCATTTGAGAATTAAAAAAAAAAAAGAATAGGGCCGGCTGAGTGGCTCAGTTGGTTAAGAGCTTGCTCAAGAGTGTGAGCTGAGCTCTGAGCAACAGCAGTTCAATGCTCAACCCGAGCTGAGCTGCCACTGAGCTGCCAACAGGTGGCAGCTCAGCTAAAAAAAAAAAAAAAGAATAGCCATTTGGAAAGCACTGATTCAGGCAGAAACCCAAATAATGTTCCAATTAGGCAGCGAAGGCAATGGGTATTTATGAGAAAAAAGAGGAACAATTTCATCAATAGAAAGAAGGCATTTTCATTGGTGCAGATAACATAACATAGTGATGTTAATTCTAAACAATGTTTTTAATTTTCAGTCTGACAATCATCAGTCCAGGAATCGTAATAAATGCTCTTTTGTTATCTTTGCAAACAGCTGTTTGGGGCACAATGTTGCTTTAGGCCCAATCTAAAGGTTATTTTGCCCTGTTTTAACATTCCAAAGGTTTGAGGCATAAGATGTGCATGGTAGTTTCTCTAGCATGGCATTCCAGCTCCATTTTATTTTTATTATTATTCTTTTTATTTAAGTGTAGTTGGTATATAATATTAGTGACAGTTTCAGGTGTAGAACACAGTGATTTGATATTTTGATACTTTATAATGTGATTACCCAACTAATTCTATTAAACATCTGTCACCATGTAAACTTATCACAATATTATTGACTATATTTTCCTTCATCTTTTTCATCCATACCCCATCCTCTTCCCATCTGGTAACTACCCCTTTGGCCTGTGTTTCTATGAGTCTCTTTTTCTTTTGTTTATTGTTTATTTAGGGTATTTTTAAGATTTCACATATAAGTGATAGCATATGATATTTGTCTTTTTCTGTCTGATTTATTTCACTTAGCATAATACCCTCTAGGTCCATGTATGTTGTCACAGATGGCAAGATTTCATTCTTTTTCATTCCTGCATAATATTCTGTTGTATATATATATTTCACATCTTCTTAATGCATTTATCCACTGATGGACACCTAGTTTGTTTCCATATCTTGGTTGTTGTAAATAATGCTGCTTTAAATTACATATCATTTTGACTAATAACAAACCAGATACTGTTAAAAGTGCTTTACAGATGTTAATTTATTTAGTTCTCATTACCATCCTATAAATAAGGCATATCGTTACCCCCACATCAGGAAACTGAGGAATGGAGAGGTTAAGTAATTTGCCTAAGATCCACACATTGACAGACCTGGGATTGAAACCCAAGGTTACTGGCTCCAGAGTTTGTGTTCCTAAACAATCCACAATACACTCATGCACTGTATAAGGACATTTTTGCCAATGATAGACTGCATATGTAATGGTAATACCATAAGATTGTAATAGTGCTGAAAAATTCCTATTGCCTAGTGACATCATAGCCCAGCTTACATGCTTCAAAGGATTTGCCAAGGATGAGGAGATTGCAAAAATCTATAAGGCTGTGGTTGAGAGAGCAAACAACATTAACCTGGGTATAGATGAGAATGACATTGAAGAACTCCTAGAGGTGATTCCTGAGGAAATGACTAGTGAGGAGCTGTTGGAACTGGAACAAGAATGCATAGATGAAGAAGAGGCAAGAGAAAGGGGCCAGCCGAGTGGCGTGGTGGTTAAGCTCTGGCTTGAGAAGCCAGCAGCCCGGGTTTGGGTCCCACATGTGAAGACAAGTGACACTGCCCTCAAAAAAAAAAAAAGAAGAAGAAGCAAGAGAAAAGGAACTGCAGGAGAAGAAAAAGAACTGCCAAGAAAATTCACAGTATAAGCATTTTCAGACCTCAACAAGCTCCTTAAAAAATAGAAAACATGGACTCCAAAACCAATAGATTTAAATTAATAGAGAGGGTGTTCATAGCACATGATCTGCTTACAAGAGGATTTTTGATGAAAAAAAGAAACAAACCAAGCAAACCACCATGGACACATTTCAGAAAAGAGTGCTGCCTCCTCAAGACTAGCCTCAGGCAGTTCCTTCAGGAGGTGTTCCAGAAGAAGGCATTGTTATCATTTGGAGATGACAGATCCATGTGTGCTATTGTCCCTGAAGACCTTCCAGTGGGACAAGATGTGGAGAAGGAAGACAGTGATATTAATAATCCTGATTCTGTGTAGGCCTAGGCTAATGTGTATGTTTGCATCTTAGTTTTGAACAAAAAAGTTGAAAAAGTTTTAAAAATAATTTTTAAAGGGCCGAGTGGCACATTGGTTAAGAGCTGGTTTGGGATGCCAGCAGTCCCGGTTCAGATCCCACATATGAGGACCAGTGACAATGCCCTCTACAGCTAACAACAGCTCCACCTGGAGCAGGGCTGTGCGAGCCCCGGCGACGGTGTAGGCTGCAGCCCCTGCTGCAGTGGGCTGCCATAGGCTACAGTGAGTGGCCGGCAGCCAGCGTGAGCTGACAATAGCCGCAATGAGCGACCATCCAGAGGCCAGCGACCCACCTGCCTCATCCAGGAAGAGCACAATGACGATATCAACATGGGCCAGTGAAGCAACGTCCTCCACAACTAGACTGAAGAACAAAAGGACAGCAACGTGTCTGTTCCCCTTCCCCATTCCCCAATGATGTTTCCCTCCCTCAATTCCCCAATAAAATCTTTTTAAAAAATAATAATAATATTTTTTTAAAATTAAAAAAAAGTGAAGGGATTAAGAAATACAAATTGATAGTTACAAAATAGTTATAGGGATGTAAAGTACAACATAAGGAACATAGTCAATAATGTTGCAATAAGTATGTACAGGGCCAGCTAATCAGTGGATCACTGCATATATTATATAACTGTCTAACCACTATGCTGTACACCTGAAACTTATATAAAATAATATTGAATGTCAACTGTAACTGAAAAACATAATTTTAAAGAGATATAAAGAAAATAGTTTTGCACAGCTGTACAATGTGTTTGTGTTTTAAGCTAAGTGTTATTACAAAAGAGTAAAGTTAAAAAAAAACAAAATGTTTGTAAAGTGCAAGAAGTTACAGTAAGCTAAGGTTAATTTATTATTGAAGAAAGAAAATATTTTTACAAACTTAGTGTAGTCTGAATTTAACATGTTTATCAAGTCTACAGTGGTGTACAGTAATCTCCCAGGCCTTCACATTCACTCACCACTCACTCACTGACTCACCCAGAGCAGCTTTTAATCTTGCAAGCTCCATTCATGAAGCTACCATTTTTTATCATTTATACCATATTTTCTGTTCTTTTTCTATGTTTAGACATGTTTAGATGCACAAATAATTACCATTGTGTTACAATTGCCTTAGTATTCAGCACAGTAACATATTGTACTGGTTTGTAGCCTAGGAGCAATAGGCTATATACCATATAGCCTAGGTGTGTAGTAGGCTAGACCATGTAGGTCTGTGTAAGTGCACTCTCATATTCACACAATGATGAAATTGCCTAATGACACATTTCTTAGAACTATCCCTGTTGTTAAGCAATGCATGACTGTACTGCCTCATGCCAATGTAATGTGCCTTCTTGGGATAAGTAAACACAATTTTCTTTAGAATTGTTAGTGGTACTAACTCAGAGGCAAAATATTTAGAGCTATTAAATTCCAGGACACGCCATAGATGGCCAGAAACTCAGGAAAATCCACTGAAAATTTAGAAGGCATGTGTGTGCACACACACACACAAATTAAGTTTTGTTAAAAGAGATGTTTGATTGCGTCTGATTGGGGAAAGATGGAGTATATTTACTTACTCTTGTTTCCTTCCAATGAAGTACAAGTATAAACCCTAGACATCATGTATGAAACAAACGAGAAAACTCAAAGTTAGAGAGAAGAAAGTAGACTGTCTAGGAAAGTCTGGGCATGAGAACCAAAGAATGACATGATGGTGAGTTCAAATGGGAAATGCCTACAGGTGGAAACAAAATGATCCCAACAATACCCTGTGTTGTGTACCTGAATAGACAGGAAAGTGGCAGCCTAATAAGACAGAAAACATCTTAGATAGTAACTGATCTACATTAGCTAAACACTACAGAAAAACATGGTGGCACCACTATCATCCATGCCAGTAAAGGGCACATAGGGAGCCTACCATTCTCGGGGTCTGTACCCTGGCAGCACAGCACCCTCACCAAGCTGGATTCAGAGAAGGTCAAATAGAGAATTGGGACTTTGATCACTGACAGCTGGTAATGAGGTCAAACCCTTATTCCCCATAGTGTCAGTGGAGACTACCTGGGAAACTTGGACTTCCATCCACACCCAGCAGTAATGAGACACTTCCCTCTCTCCTTGCTTTGGTGATGTCAGAGGAGGCCTAATGGAAAGCAAGAGCAGTAATAAGGCCACTCCACCACATGAATGTTTACATACGAGGTCTGACGATTCTGTCCATGAACCCCTCCTAGAAAAAGTGCTACATACCTCATTGCTGAATATCACTACAGTCACCTTCAGAGTACTCCCCTTCAGAAGCTATGCACCAATGCCAGTGCCTAGTCTACCTTTCAAAGCAATTTTGGCACTCCTTTTCTGGAATAGCCATCAGAGCTGTCATTGTATTACACTTGTCCTGAAACTCATCAAAATGTCTTCCTTTTCAATGCCTCCTTTACCTTCAGGTAAAATAAGAAGTCATTGGGCGCCAGATCACGTGAGTAGGAAGGGTGTTCCAATACAGTTATTTGTTTACTGGCTAAAACCTCCCTCACAGACAGTGCCATGTGAGCTCGCACATTGTTGGGATGCCAGAGCCATGAATTGTTGACAAAAATTCAGGTCATCTAACTTGATCATGTGGCCTTTTCAGCACTTTCAAATAGTGAACTTAGTTAACTGTTTGTCCAGTTGGTACAAATTCATAATGAATAATAGTTCTGATATCAAAAAAGGTTAGCAACATCATTGCAACAAGTTCTCAAACTTAATTGTCGTACCTTGTATGCCAAGCTCATCAAATTGTCCATATTAAATATGTACGGTCTTTTGTATATCAATTATCCCCAATAAAGCTATTTACAAAAAGACAGTTAATGAATGCTAACACCAAGATGACAAAGTTATTTGAATTATCTTACAAATATTTGAAAGCAGCCCCATATAAATATTTTAATATAGAATTATTTACGTGGTTGAAACAAATAAATTAGAGTCCCATCAAAGAAATAGAAAGGCTCAGCTAGAAATGGGAAGATAAAAGGAATAACCAAATTGAAATTTGAGGGCAACAACAACAACAACAACAACAACAAAGCAATAACCAAAATAGAAAAAAAAATCACGGATGGTCTCAACAGCACAATGGGGGGAACAAAGGAAAAAAATCAGTGAACCTGAAGAAAGAACAACAGAAATTGCCCAATCTGAACAACAGAGAGAAAATAGTTTGGAAAAAAAATGAAATAGTCTCAGATTTATCAATCATGTCATTGGAATCTCAGAGGAGAGCATAAGGAAGGCAAGAGGGCCGGCTGAGTGGCGCGGTGGTTAAGCGCTGGCTTGGGAAGCCAGCAGCCCCGGTTCAGTCCCACATATGAGGGCCAGTGACATTGCCCTCAAAAAAAAAAAACAAGGCAAGATAGGAAAAGTACTCTAAGAAATAATGTTTTTGAAAACTTGCCAAATTTGGCAAAAGAAATAAAACTACACTTTCAGAAAATCGAGTGAACCCCAGAAAAGAAAAACACAAAGAATCCATACCAAGAAACAACATAGTCAAATTTCTGAAAACTTAAAGAAAGCACCTTGAAAGCCATGAGACAGAAATGACACCTCACTTACAGAAGATAAATGATTCGAATGACACAATTTTTTCATAAGAAATCATGGATGAAAAAGGTGAAGGAGAATACAATCAATAATAGTATGATAATTTTGCACAATGAGAGATGGTTGCTAATCTTAGTGTGGTGATCATATTGTAAGATATATAAATGTCAAATCACTATATTGTACACCTGAAACTAATGTAATATTGTATGCCAACTATACTTTAATTAAAATTTTTAGAACAAAACAAAAGAAAGAGACTAAAAGGAAGTGACACAGCTTTTTTCAAGTGCCAAAGAAAAGAACTGTCAATCCGGATTCTTATGTTTAGTGAAAATATCCTTCTGGAATGAAAGGGAAATTGAGACATTCTCAGAAGAAGGAAAACTAACAGAATTTATTGCCAGCAGCCCTACCTTAAATGTATGGTGAAAGGAAGTTCTCTAAACAAAAAGTAAATAATAAAAGAATGAATCTCTCAACTTCAGGAAGATAAAACAAAATATGTGTAAATAAAATAGGCAACAACAGAAAACAGAAGTAAATAGGCAGACATATAAGTCCTAACATATAAATAATTACATTAATTGTATATAATCTAAGTATACTGATTAAAACATAGTAGAAGAGTGGTTTAAAATATATTATCTAAGAATATGTTGTCTACAGAAAAAAATGCATAAATTAAAGCAGTAGGTGGGCTGAAAGTCAGAGGATGGAAGATTTATATATATATATATATATAATGTTAACATTAGTAAAAGGAAAGCAAGAATGGCTATATTAGCATCAGATAAAGTAGATTTCAGAGCAAATAAAATAACAAAAGATAGAGAGGGACATTACAAATAATAAATGTGTCAATCCACCAGGAGGACATAAAAATCTTAAATATATATGCACCAAACATCAGAGCTATAAAATATGACTGACTAAACAAAAACTGACTAAACAAAAAGAATTAGACAAATATGGAATTATAGTTTGTGACTTTAATACCCCTTTTCTCAACAACTGATAGAACAACTATACCAAAAATCAATAGACATATAACTCAATAAGTCATCACTCAAAATGATCTAATTGACATTTATAGGGCATTTCATTCAATAACAGCAGAATACATATTTTAAATGTGTATTCTTTTCAAGGTCCCACAGAACATTTATCAAACTAGACCATATTCTGGGCCATAAATCAAACCTCAAAAAACTGAAAGAATTGAAATCATTCAGATTGTGCTCACTGACCACAATGAAATCAAACTAGAAATTTAACAGGAAAATTTCCAAACACATGGAAATTAAAGAGCACACTTGTAAATAATCTATTAGTCAAAGACGAGGTTTCAAGGGGAATTTAAAGAACACACTGAACTAAATGCAAATGAAAACATAACATATTGTGTTCATGGATTGAAATATTCAACATAGTAAAGATGTCAATTCTCCGTAAATTAATATACTTTTTTTTTAAAGATTTTATTGGGGAATTGGGGGAGGAGAACAGCGTTGGGGAATTGGGGAAGGGGAACAGACAAGTTGCTGTTCTTTTGTTCTTCAGTTTAGTTGTGGAGGACGCCGCTTCACTGGCCCATGTTGGTATCGTCATTGCGCTCTTCCTGGATGAGGCAGATCGGTTGCCGGTCTCTGGATGGTGGCTCACCATGGCTATTGGCGGCTCATGCTGGCTGCCAGCCACTCACTGTAGCCTATGGCAGCCCACTGCAGCAGGGGCTGCAGCCTACACCGATGCTGGGGCTCGCACAGCCTCTGTAGAAGGCAGTGTCACTGGCCCTCATATGTGGGATCCGAACTGGGGCCGCTGGCATCCCAAAACCAGCTCTTAACCACTTCGCCACTCGGCTGGCCCTAAATTAATATACTTTTAACATAATTTTTATTAAAATCCCAGCAAGACATTTTTTATAGATATAGACTATTCTACATTTTATTTGGAAAAAGAATAGAACTAGAATAGCTAAAACAATCTTGAAAAATAAGAATAAAGTGGGAGGAATCACTCCACCCAATTTCAGTACTTAGTATATAGCTATAATCACAATTGAGTGATAGGCACATAGAATGATGGAACGGAATTGAGAACCCAGAAATTGACCTGCACATATATGCCCAACTGAATATTGACAAAGATGCAGAAGAAATTCAATGGAGAAAGGATCCTTTGCAACAAATGATACTGGAGCAAGTGGACATCCATAGAGAAAAAAAACATTAAAAAGAACTCTGCTGACATTGAGTAATATTGTATGTCAACTATAATTTTATATATATATATATATATATATATATATATATATATATATATATACACACACACACAGCCATGGGATGTGGAATATAGTGTGGGTAGTGGAGTCAATGGAATTGTAATAGATATGTATGATACCAGGGAGTGGGGCAGTGGATTAGGGGAGGGGGTTGTCATTTTGTGAGGGGTAAAAAGTACAACTATTGCACTGTTTTGTACACCTGAAACTAATACAAAAAAAATGGTAAACAAAACAAAACAAAAAACTCTGACCTGTCTTATATCTTATACAAAAATTAACTCGAAATGGTTCATGAACTTAAATGCACACTATAAAAGTATAAAACTCTTAGAGCGACACATAAAAGAAAATCTTCAGAGTCTAGGGCTTGGCAAAGAGTTTGTAGGTACAATTCAGAAAAGGAAAATTAATAAATTAGGTCTCACCAAATTAAAAATATTTTACTCTGAGAGAGGCTCTGTGAAGAGGATGAAAGGACAAGTCACTGACTGGGAAAATATGTTTGCAAATCAAATATCAAACAAAGGACTCATAGTATATAAATGAATATATAATGAATTATCTAAACTCAACAATAAACAAACAAATCATCCAATTAGAAGATTGGCAAAAAAGTGAAGATGCACTTAACTGAACAAGATATGCCAATGGAAAATAAACGCATGAAAAAATGTTCAAGGGCTGGCCGAATGGCACGGTGGGGGAAGCCAGCAGCCCCGGTTTGGTCCCACATATGAGGGCCAGTGACACTGCCCTCAAAAAAAGAAAAAAGAAAAAATGTTCAGCATCAATAGCCACCAGAAACATGCAAATTAAAAACCACAATAAAATATAATTACAAACCGACAACAATGACTAAAATAGAAAACAGTGACAACACCAAATGTTGGTAAGTTTTCAGAGAAACTGGACCCCTCATACATTGCTGGTGGGAATATGAAGCAGTACAGCCACTTGGAAAACATTTTGGTAATTTCATAAAAAACTAAACATGCAACTATTATACTATTCAGCAACCATATACCTGGGCTTCTATCACAGAGAAATGAAAATTTATATTCACACAAATCCTGCAGACAAATTTTCATAGCAGCTTTATTTGTAGTAGCCCAAAACTGGAAATAACCTAGATGTCATCTAGTGGGGTGAATGGGTAAATAAACTGTGCTACATCCATACCACAGAATACTATTCCACAACAAAAAGGAACAAACTATTTTTTTTGAAGACAGTGTCACTGGTCTTCATATGTGGGACCCGAATCGGGGCCGCTGGCTTCCCAAACCAGCGCTTAACCACCGCGCCACTCGGCCGGCCCAAGGAACACAAACGATTGATATGTGCAACAACTTGGATTAACCTCCAGGAACTATGCAGAGTAAAAAAAAAAAAACCAATTCCAAAAGGTTCATACTGTAAGTTTCCATTTACATATTCTGGAAATGACAAAATTATATAAATGGACATTAGATTAGTGGTTGCCAGGAGTTATGAAGCAGGAGCGGGGGTGGGGAGACAGGAGGGAAGTGGGTGTAGCAATAAAAGGGCAACATAAGGAACCCATGTGGTGATAGAAATATTCTGTATTTTGCCTGTATCAATGTCAATATCCTGCATTATTGTACTATGGTTTTACAAGATGTTACCATTGGAAAAAACTGGATAAAGTATACTTTGGATCTCTCTGTCTTGTTTCTTACAGCTGTATGATAATCTACAATTATTTCAAAATAAAAAGTTTAATTTAAAAAGATATTTGAATTGTTGAAATACCATTAAAATCAAAAAAATAAAAGACAAGTATGAGGAACATCAAAATGTATTCCATTTTGTAAACTTTTTATTGTCATTGCTGCTATGCCCTTGGGCACTCTAATCTTCAAGGTGTGATGTCTTATTACTTTCTTTTGAAATTCTGAGTAACTGATTAATCATTCTTATAGGTCTATTAATCTTCCTTATCTTTAGATTTTCAATTTCCTGAAAATTGACCACATAAAAGCAAATTTTTCTCTATGGTGCAACCAAAGGAATCAGGACAACATTGCCCTGAGAGCTAAATATAATGAAAAGAAGGCTGACCTGCAGCTTAAGAAACTGCATCTAGTGTCAGTTCTGTCACTAATTAGCAGGGTAATCTGGGCAAATCTATTTATTCTCTCTGGGTCTCATTCACCTCATCTGTAGGAGAATGATCACTAAGGAACTCTTTAGCTCTGACATTGTAGGAAATCAAAGGGGGGCTACCCTGGAGAAGAGAATTTTCCCCAACATGAGCTAATTAGACTAGCTGTGTGAATACCACTCCAGTTCGGAGTTGCCTGTAATGACTACCTCCTCTCCAGAAGTCACTGCTCTGTCTGCTGGAAATAGTGGACCTGAAGTTGCAGATATGATACTTTGTGTAAATGTTAGCGGAAAATCTTGACATTCCAGGAAAGGCAGGGTGGGATGACATAAGAATTTCATGTCAAGCAAATGTGTGGTTGACTCTGAGCTCTGTGACAAGCACAATGGGGATTTCAACTCAGTGATATTGGGAGAGAGGCTAGGTGCCTTGAACCAACACACATACACAAAGTTTTCAGTGTGTCAGGATCAAGAAGTACCTTTTGAGTGGTGACTTCCACCTGAGGCTGCTGAAATTGGACCTACGACCCAGACAGGGGTCCTAGGTTCCTGTTTCACCAGTGCACCCAGAGAACAGAGAAGTAGGTGGTGTCAATCAATGTAGGTGTGCCTGTTTATAGGGAGGGAAAGCAACAGAGCAGAATGATCACTATAACAGCCCTCTAATTGACCTCCCCAATCTCCTTACTTCAACCCATCTTCCACATTGCCATCAAATTCATTTCCTAAATCCTATATCATATCATCCCTTCTTGCTCAAAATTTTCAACAGCTCTCTATTACACTCAGAGTCTTCACCATTATACATAGCATGGATTTTGGCACCTTCCCACATTTGGCTTCAACCTATCTAATCCAACCTGATTTGCAATTACATTTTAACTATCTAGCCCATACTACTTCTGAGCAATCACATGCTATTCACAAACGAATCACTTGGCACTCCCAACCTATGCCATGTTGTTTTCATGTATTTCTTCCCCTACTGCAGATCTGCCAACTCCTTTAAAGAAGTCTTACTCAACCACTTCAGTTGCAGATTTCCTTCCCACCCTGAACTCCTGTAGTATTTTGCATTACTTTAGGAGAGGAATTAATCATCACAACTGGCTTCAAATATCTTCTTGTCTTACAAATATTTCTCCCAGCCTTGTTAGTCTACAGTGAATTTTTTGTTTTGCTTGAATTTCCAAGGGTGTATGTAACATTCTCCTCCAACTATGAGAGTAAAGGCAGAACCTCATACTATTTTGCATGCTCCATAGATGTAACAATTCTACACCCTTAAGGGGACTTCAAATTTTACTGATTTACATCTCTGCCTAGCTGTTGAATAGATCCCTTCCTCTCCATTTTCCTTAGCTCAAGTCCTTCTCACTTCTGTCAGGAACCACTGCCACAGCCTCTTAGGTAGTTTCTACTGGGATGATTTGGCTTTCTAAATGTGAACAAGACCTCCTCTCTTAAAATAAACCCACCAATGGCTCCTCATTTTTTAAAGAAAAGTTTCAAAGTCTTTAAGGTGTCCCAAAAACATCTTTAGAGCTGGGAGAATATCTTAATCACTCTTGTATCTGACACCCCCAACCCACCCCTGCCAATGTAGTGTTTGACACATGGTCAATACTTAGTAAATGTGTGGTCACTGAATGAGTATAGAAAAATTAATTTATAAATCATCAAATGTCAGAAATAGAAGGAACTTTAGAGAGTGTGGTTTTAGAGATGTAGTTTAACCCTCTTGATTTACAGATGAGAAAAACAAAGCTCAGGGTGCTTAATGCTAAGCCAATGTGCATCCCAACCCTCTGTACTGCACTGAACTTAGGTAAATAATCGAATAGGTCTCCTAAAGTGGAATGTGATGTTCATTCTCTGAACAACTTTAAATATAGGAAAGCATGAAGAGTCCAGGGATGGAATTCATTGGTCTTGGTTAACTCTAGAAAATGTTACAACTTGTCATAGCACAATATAAAAAAACAGCAGCATT
This sequence comes from Aselliscus stoliczkanus, assembly GCA_033961575.1. Taxonomy (NCBI): domain Eukaryota; kingdom Metazoa; phylum Chordata; class Mammalia; order Chiroptera; family Hipposideridae; genus Aselliscus; species Aselliscus stoliczkanus. Next base: position 51,417,572 of record CM066737.1, on the reverse strand, counting down.
TCCCTCCTTAGTAAAGTTTTCTTTTTTTTTTTTTTTAGTTTTGTTAACTGAGCCATCCTGCCACCTGTTGGCAGCTCAACGGCAACTCAGCTCGGGCTGGGCATCAAACTGCTGTTGCTCAGAGCTCAGCTCGCACTCTTGAGCGAGCTCTTAACTAACTGAGCCACTCGGCTGGCCGTATTAGTAAAGTTTTTAAAGGTCCAGAATAATTTTTCCCCAAATAAACTTACAAATAAACTTGTAATATGGGGAGGGGGAGAGTTCAGGTTAAAAAAAGGAGGAAAAAAAATGGTTTGAAATGTTTAAAGCAGCCTAGCTTCCCCTCGAAGGACACTTTACCCTGCCACCTACAAGTTAGGATGCACACAGCTGTCTGCATCAGGAGTTGGCTCTGTATTGGAACTCGTGGTCTGGTGGCTTCATACCTTCTTGGGTTTTCTAGAATGCCATGTTTTGGGGGAACACCTCTCCAAACATCATAGTAACTTTGCCCTCCACTTTTCAGTCAAAAGATAGTTCTCCCAACGTCAGGAGGTCTTCGGATGTCCCTGCCCCCAGAAGAATCAGGAATATTTGGAGTACAGGACACAGGAATAACTTTGGAGGAATGGGATATTCTTTGCCTAGATACATTGTACATTGGAGGCCACCCTTCTCTGTAGGGATACCACACAGATCACTGTGTGTGCTTTGAAATCATGACTGCAAAGACTCTCCTCAAGGTGGAAGTAACAGGTGATTTAGCAATTTAGAAAGGTGTACATATGTTGGGAAGAGGTAGAGACCCTGATCATAGGAAGATGAAGGGACTTCAACTGTTAAAAATGCATTAAACAGATACATTTTTTCAGTGTCCCCAAACTCATATCATATGGTTTCAAAAGAAATTGTTTCATGAAAAAGTCCAGGGAAAGATTTTCTGGACTTACCATATCTTTTCAGCGTATTAACCTTCAAAAATGTCATGAGTTTCGGGCTGGTCGAGTGGTGGGGTGGTTAAGCGCTGGCTTCGGAAGCCAGGGGCCCGGATTTGGGTCCCACATATGAGGACCAGTGACACTGTCCTGAAAAAAAAAATGACATGGGTTTCTGTCTTGTTTCAACATTACCAGAGTGTGACACCACTTCCTTGTGTCCTAAAGAAATATGTGTCCTAAAGTCATTTTACAGAAGCAACCATTTTGGAGCTTTAGTATTTACGAAAAAAATTTGGAATTGTGATCAAATATAGCTTATAACTTATTCTGATACATATTGGATAATCTATATAGAAATAACTGTTTTGTGGTAATTGGGAGGCATACATCAGGAAGTCAATGTAAATGACTGATTCTTCCAACTTTGACATATAGTCGGACGAAATGCTTAGTTTTTCTTTTTGTCCCCTAGACTTTGGTCTGAAAGATTGTATCTCTTAATCCCCTTCTTCTATTTTGCCCATCCCCCAACACCCTAATCCCCTCTGGAAACCATCAGTTTGTTCTCTGTATCTGTGAGTCTGTTTCTGTTTTTATTTCTTGGTTTGTTTGTTGTTTTGTAGATTCCACATATAAGCAAAATCAATTGGCATTTGTATTTCTCAGTCTGACTTATTTCACTTAGCATAATACACTCTAGGCCCATCCATTTTGTCACAAATGGCAAGATTTCATTCTTTATTATGACTGAGTAATATTCCATTATATATATATATAAAACTTCTTTATTTTATCCACCGATGGACAACTAGGTTGCTTCCATATCTACTGAAATTAACATAGGGGTGCATACATCTTTTGCAATTAGTGTTTTCGTTTTCTTTGAATGAACACCCAAATGTGGCATTGCTGAATTGCATGGTAGTTTTATTTTTAATTTTTTTTAGGAAACTTCATACCGGTCTTCATAATGGCTGCACCAATTTACAATCCCGGTAACAGTGCACAGTGGTTCCCTTTCTTCCACATCCTCATCAACATTTGTTATTGTCTTTTTAATGTTAGCCATTCTGACAGGTATGTGGTAGTATCTCATTGTGGTTTGGATTTGTGTTTTCCTAATTATTACTGACACTGAGCATCTTTTTTTTAATGATTCTCATCATGTTATATATATGAAGTGATATCCTTTTTTATATATAATTTTTTAAAAGATTTTATTGGGGAATTGGGAGAGGGGAACAGTGTTGGGGAATTGGGGAAGGGGACCAGACAAGTTGTTGTTCTTCTGTCTTCATTGTGGAAGGCGCCAGTCACCATCTGGCTTCCCATCAGCAGCTCATGGCCTCTAAGCTCAAGGTGCTGTGTTCAATCTTAGTTGTGGGTGGGCGTAGCCACCATCCCATGCGGGAGTCGAACCAGCAGCCTTGTTGTTAAGAGCGCACGCCCTATCCACTGAGCCATCCAGGTGGCAGCTCAGCTCAAGGTGCCCAGTTCAATCTTTATTTGTGGGGGGGCGTAGACCACCATTGAACTGCCTGCAGTCTTGTTGTTACACCAGCTGAGCCATCCTGCCACCTGTTGGCAGCTCAGCAACAGCTCAGCTAAGGCGCAGCGTTCACTGGCCCATGTGGGAATCGAACCAGCAGTCCTGTTGCTCAGAGCATGCGCTTTAAACCAATTCTTAACCAACTGAGCCACTCAGCCAGTCCCCCTTTTTAAAAAAGATTTTATTGGGGAATTGGGTGAGGGGAACAGCATTGGGGAATCAGGGAAGGGGAACAGATAAGTTGTCGTCCTTTTGTTCTTCAGTCTAGTTGTGGAGGACATTACTTCACTAGCCCATGTTGGTATTATCATTGCGCTCTTCCCATGTGAGGCAGTCGGTCACTGGCCATTGGACGGCAGCTCATTACAGCTCATGGAAGCTCACAAAAGTGCATGCCAGCTGCCGGCCAGCCCCACCACAGCTTACACCGTCGCCGGTGACTCACTGCAGCTCAGCTCCAGGTCTTAGCTATACAAGGTGCATCGTCGTTGACCTTCTATGTGGGATCTGAACTGGGGCCCTGCTGCTCAGAACTGGTATTCCAAGCCAACTCTTAACCAACACACGAATTGGCCGGCCCAACACTAAGCATCTTTTCGTGTGTCTACTGGCCATGTATGACCTCTTTGGAAAGCTGTATTTCAGGTCCTCTCTGTATTTTTAATTGGATTGTTTTTTTTTTATATTGAGCTGTATAAATTGTTTATATATTTTAGATATTAACCCATCAGCAGATGTATCATTTACAAATATATTCTCCCACTCAAGGTTACCTTTTCATTTTGTCGATGATTGTCATCGCTGTGCAAAAGCGTCTTAGTTTTTTTTTTTTATGTAGTCCCATTTATTCACTTTTGCTTTTGTTGTCCTTGCCTGATGGGACAGATCCAAAAAAATATTGTTGAGACAAATACCAAAGAGTTTATTGCCAATGTTTTCTTCTACTAGTTTTATGCTTTTGGGTCTAAATTTAAGTCTTTAATTCATGGTGAGTTTACTTTTGTATATGTTTTAAGAACGTGGTCCAGTTTCACTGTTTTGCCTATAGCTGTCCAATTTTCCCAACACTATTGGGTTGTCGGAAAAGTCATGATGCATTTTTGCAATGAAAAACAGAAAAAATACAGCATGACTTTTCCAACAACCCAATATATATAAAAGAGAGTATCTTTTCCCCATTGTATATTCTTGTCTCTTTTGTCATAGATTAATTAACCATATAAATGTGAGTTTGCTTCTTGGATCTCTATTCTGATCTATTGTCTATGTGTCTGTTTTTGTGCTAGTACTATACTATTTTTGATGTAGTATAGTTTGAAATCAGGAAGTGTGATTCTTTCCACGTTGTTCTTTTATCTCAAGATTGCTTTGGCTATTCGGGGTCTTATGTGGTTCCATATAAATTTAAGGATTATTTGTTCTAGTTCTGTGAAAGATATAACTGAAATTATTTTAGGGATTGCATTGAATTCATAGACTTCTTTGGACAGTAAGGACATTCCCATGTTATTAATTATTCCGATCCATGAACTCATAATGTATTTCCATTTATTTGTTTCATCCTTAATTTTTTTTCATCAATGTTTTACAGATTTTAGTGTACAAATTTCTCACCTCTTTAGTTAAATTTATTTCTACATACTTGGTTGTTTTTGGTGCTATTGTAAATGGAATTAGTTTTAAATTTTTCTTTCTGATAGCTGATTGCAAGTGTATAGAAATGAAACTGATTTTTTATGCATTGATTTGTGTCCTGCAACTTTACTAAATTCTTTTATTATTTCTAAGAGTTTTTATGGAGTCTTTAGAGTTGTCTATATATGAAATCATGTAACCTGCATACAAAGACATTTTTCTTCTTTTCTGATATGGATACCATTTATTTCTTTTTCTTGCTTACTTTCTCTGGCTAGTACTTTAAGTACTGTGTTGAGTAGAAATAGTGAGAGTGGGCATCCTTCTTTGTTCCTGATCTTAGAGGTAAAGCTTTTAGCTTTCCGCTATTGACTATGATGTTATCTGTGTGCTTATCATATAGAGCCTTTATTATGTTGATGTACATTCCCTCTACACCACTTTGTTGAGAACTTTTATCATAATGGATGTTGAATTTTGTCAAATGTTTTTTCTACATCTAGTGAGATAATCACATAAATTTATCCTTCATTTTGTTAATGTGGTGTAGCACATTGACTGATTTGCAGATGTTGAACCATCCTTGCATCCCTGGAATGAATCTCACATGACAATGGTGTATGGTCCTTTTAATGTGTTAATGAATTTGATTTGCTAATATTTTGTTGAGGATTTTTGCATTTCTGTTCATCAGGGATATTGACCCATAATTTTCTTTTCTTTTTGGCATCTTTGTCTAGTTTGGGTATCAAGGTAATGCTGACCTCATAAAATGTGTTTGGAAGAGTTCCCCCTCTTCTGTTTTTTGGAATTATTATTATTATTATTATTATTATTACTACTACTACTACTCCACACCTTCTATGCTAGTTACACCAGAAGGTTTCCTTTTATCTGGTAATCACTAAGACAGCTTCACATAAGGTGTGTTATCAGTTTCTAAACATGTTATTGCCAGAATCAGGTGGAATGTCTGTCCCAAGTTTTCTCATTATTTCCTTGGACTATGGTAGGTATTAAAAATATTTGAAGAAAGAAAGAAAGAAAGAAAGAAAGAAAGAAAGAAAGAAAGAAAGAAAGAAAGAAAGAAAGAAAGAAAGAAAGAAAGAAAGAAAAAGAGAAAGGAAGAAACAGAAAGGAAGGAAGAGGAAGAAAAGGAGGAAGGGAAAACAGAGGGAGGGAGAGAAGACATAGGTATTGTCCTTCAAGGAGCTTTAACTCTAGTAGAGAAAACAGATACATGAACAAATTATTTTAACACAATTTGGAGGACGGATTATGTCTAGAAAGATGAGTGTGAGTCAAATAAAGATAGAAAGTGGGTTCCAGGAAGGTGATTTATCTTCAGTAAAGATGTGATGAAATAAAACAGAAGGCCTCCTTGAGGTTAACCAATTCTTTTCTTATCCCTTCTTGCCAGTTCTATTTCTGTGGCTGTTACCCCCTTTATACCCAGCTTCACATCCCGTTCCTTTCAGGCTGAACTATTTACACAGTCTCCCATATCTTCAAGTCTCCTCCTTGAACCCCTGTCTCATCTTCCTCTAGAGCAGTGTACATAGGTCAGTAAGAATCTTTCTGGGGTGTTGTGATCTCATTCTCTTCCTCATATAATCACCAGTCTTAGAAAGTCCAAACCTCTTATATGTCAAACCCTCTATAACAAACTCCTTACTGAACTTCCTTCAGTTCTTGCTACTGTCTGACTTGAATTCATTGTTCTAGCCCAGTGATCTTATTTCCTGGGTAAATATGATTGGATCTCTTCTGTGTCTGAACTGTCTTATATGACAGGAATCCCCTCTCTACCTCTCCTTCTCCTTCATGAATACAGCTCTGGCAGGAAATCAAACTGATGACTGAAATAGAGCCCACATCAGTAAGCAAAATGTAAGTTTGTTCCTTGAAGACCTGGAGCAGACAGAACAATTTTGTGTGGGCACTTGCATTTCCAGCTACCACTTCTGGGCCAGTTCTGATTCTGAGGTCCTCTGAGGACTCCTGGGAGAGTGAACTCAGTCAGTTCCAAACTCTTGAGGTCAGGTTCAAAGTTATGAGGCTGCCCTGAAGAAAATTGTAACATGATCAAGTTTGTCTTTAGAGGTCCTAGTAGCTCATTGTCTTCTTTTATATTTTTCCTCTTTTAAATCTTGAAATACAGAACTCACAATTATTTCCCTTCACCCCGGGAAAAAGAAAAGGATAGCCTATAATCTTATTAATATTACAGTGTTAGAGATGGAATCTGCTAAGTCTCAAAGGAGGATGTCAGGGGGTAGAACTACTGGTAATGTGATCTTGGGCAAAGAGCTTAACTACTCTGTGCCCCAAATTTCTTTATCTGTAATAGGGGATACTAACAGTACTTATGCTCTGTTAGCTACCATTATTATCTGTCAATCCCCTATACAGAAACCCTGCCTAGCTGTTTGTTGGCCTATCCTTCAGTGCCTAACATGGTGGGAGCACTCTGTCTCCTAGGCCGGCCCATTTTCTTTGCAATTAAAATGCTGTATCATAGAGAAGGGGAGGTATTTGCAGGAGAGGATTGGGTCCCTCTCAGATTTCTAGCATGAAACTAGACTTCCCCATGGTTTTCTTTGGCTGCTTCATTCCTTTTGAGGGAACTGTTTACATGATCTTAATTGGAGTAGAATATTTATAGTAATAATAATAATTCATCTGTTGAACATTTACCATGTACAAGCATTGTGCTAAGTATTTTATATACATTATCTAAATCCATGCAATTAACCTATTATTAATATTACTAATAGCTAAATTTTAGATAGTGTGTATGAACCAGGCACTTTTCCAAGTGTTTTAATTATATTAAATAATCAAATTACCTAATAATCCTAAAAGGCAAGTACTATTATTTGTTTGTTTTATAGATGAGAAAACTGTGGCACTGAGAGGTTAAGTAATATAGCTACAGGTCATACAGCTGATTAGTGGCAGAGCTAGATTTTGAACCCAAGCAGTCTGGCTCAAGAAGTACTCCTTAATCACTGTCATACTATATTCCTTATGATGTGGCAATTCTAATTAACACAATCTCAGAGAGAATAAAAACTGACACCATTCTCTTGTATGTATTTATGGCTCCTGCCACTGCCACACCCACCATGGGAAAACTTGATTTTGCTTTTCATTTTACCTCAACTGTCCTCTTAGGGATCTTCCACACCTTTCTATCTTTGCTTTTGAACTGTGTGGCATAAGACAAATTGCTTGAATTCTTTAATTCTCATTTTCCTTCTCTATAAAATAGAAATTATATCCACCTAGCAGGATTGTTATTACTGTCTGCCCTAGCTCATGCCAATCAACTCAAGCCAATCCACCCACACACTATTCAACTGGCAGTAAATAAAGTCAAATACCAGCTCTCACAGCCCTTTTCATGGCAATTACCTCAAACCCACTCACTTTGCTCCTGCTCCGGCTCCTTATTCACTCTGAACTGGTCCCTATGGATACATGTCTCCTGACCTTGGCTCTTCATCCTGTGTCTGTCGTCTCACTGATTTTCCGTCTTAGTGTTTCCTTGGCAAAGGTTAACATTCACCCTCTGGTTCTGCCTGTTTCTGGCTGTTGCAGCTATCCCCTGCCCAATTAAGCAGCCTTGCACCACTGCCAAGGACCATTAGACTAAACCTCTGCTAACACATGATGTGCAGCAACATGATTGATTTTCCCAGTTTACCAACTCTGAGTTCCCATTCAGGAATTCCCTCCATCTAGAATGTACCTTCGGGCCAGCCGAGTGGCGCAGTGGTTAACCGCTGGCTTGGGAAGTCAGCGGCCCCGGTTCAGTCCCACATATGAGGGCCAGTGACACTGCCCTCAAAAAAAAAATAGAATGCACCCTTAACCCAACCACTGCAATGGCAATTTCCATCCTTGCAACTGTTCTGCATGACTAAGCACCATCCTAACTCCCATATTTCCAAGCACTTGGGGAGAAAATTCAAATAGCAGATTACATCCAGCTTTCTTTACAATAAAAAGAACCACTACCACTTATTCTTTAATAATATATTATAATAATATAATAATATTCTTTTATTATATGCTAGGCACAATGCTAAATAGTTTACATGCGTACCCTCACTTAAGCTGTTCAACAATTTTATGTGACAAATTTTTTTTTGAGGGCAGTGTCACTGGCCATCATATGTGGGACCCAAACCGGGCCGCTGGCTTCCCAAGCCAGCACTTAACCACTGTGCAACTCGGCCGGCCCACAAATATTATTATCTTCATTTTCCAACTGTGACTACTGAGCAACAGAAGGCTGAGTGACTCAGCCAGTGTTATACAGTGATCACATGGCAAAGCTGGGATTTACATTCAGGTCTGTATGCAATCAAATTCCATACTTCTAACCACTGAACGCTGTTGCCTCCCAACTTATATCCACCCTACTGAGTGCTTGAAGACCTTGCTGGGCCTACTTACAACTCAAGAAATTGTGAACCCCTTCAACTTCTCTTTCCTACTAACCCTTCCCACATAGTGGGTAGGTGGCTTCCAGCATTCTTAGTTAAACCCAGCCTACTGGTATCCCTCCAGATTGCCCCGTGCCCTTCCATGACAACTGAGGGCTGGAGGAAGAGGAGGTATTGAAACTCTCAGCTCCACAGTGGCCAGTTTCAGAAGCTGGTGCAAGAGAAAGGCTGTATAGATTAGCAGAGTGCTGCTGGAAACCAGTCTCTCATCTCAAGAATGCTCCCAAGCAAGTCACAACTCCTCACTGGGCAAACTGGGGGAAGTCCTGCCCCATGCCATTTATACTGGGCCAACTCACCCTCACACTATGTGGCAGGCAGCCAAAGAAAATGAGTGGTAGACCTCAGGGCCTCATTTGAGTTATTTGCCTTGAATCCTTTCACTTCACTCCTACCCTTCCTCATCACTTCCTGCTCTGTTCCATTGCATACCTGGCTCCAGACCTTCTTGGAACTATCTCTTATTTGTGGTACTGTATTCACCCATTAGGTGTGCCACACTTAGCTTTTGGCCCTCTAAGGGGTCTCTAAGAAGAGGCTTGCCCTCATCCACTGGCTCTTCCTGCTTCTTAGAGTTCTAGATCACTACCGGGGCCAGTTCAAGTTCCTGTCCTCGTTAACTTTACCGTGTCACTGGCCCACATCGCCTGTGCCCCAGCACTCAAGGTGGTGATAGGTTGGGGGAACAGAAAAGGACATCAGAAAGTGATGAAGAGTCAATGAGGCAAATGCCTAGCTAGTGTCCCCACCTCGTGTAAATGCCTCCTTCATGATATACTAAACCCTAAACCCCCTCCACTATTTGGAATCTTCCTGTGGCCAACCCATTTAGCCCACAAAATAGACATGAGCCAGTGAACTGAGAATGCTACCATATTCTATAAACTATAAATTATATTAATTGATTGCTCATTATGAATGTGCTTATAGCAATAGCACCATGGAATATTTGAATTCATTTCTGCCCTGGAAAATCTTTTTTTTAAGAGGGCAGTGTCACTGGCCCTCATATGTGGGATCTGAAACCAGGCCACTGGCATCCCAAGCCAGCTCTTAACCAATGCCCCACTCGCCCGGCCCTGCCCTGGGAAATATTTGATGTGCCATCACCATGCTTATATAGTAAGGTGGAAGGGTGCTGCATGTGTCTATGTGCTCAAAACTAATACCTATTAGACTGACATATTGACTATACCCTACCACATTCTGCTCATTCCTTGCGCTCTGGCCACACTTGCCTGCTTTCAATCCTTCATATTTGTCCCACTCCCACTTTCTACAAGGTGCAAGCAATTTCCTTTGCTGGAAAGGTCTTTCTTTTTGAGAACTAACACCTCATGTTTCACTAGATCATACTCCCATCATCACTTTTCTACAGTTTTCCCCACCTCCCTCACTCTTAATACTATGATACTATGATCCTATCCATTAGATCCATTGTAGTAATTACCACAGTTGCAATTTTGTATTTATTTGTGTGACAATGTGACGAATATCTGCCTCCACCATTAGAATGGAAGTTCCATGAAAACAGTTCTTGTTCACCACCATATCCTTGGCATCTGGTATGGCCAACACCAAGTAGGGTTTTTTGTTAGTTTTATTTGTTTACTTGTTTGTATAATGATGGGAAAGACGAAGGCCTGAAATTCCCACCAACCAAGTCTTCCAAAGATGTTTGGCTAAGTGCATGAACCCCATGGGAAGAGAAGAAGGTCCCTAGGATACACCTGGACAGGTTGTCTCCAGTCAGAAAATTGGTGGTTAGCTGTTTAACAGATGAGTCAAGTACAGGCTCTTGACAAATAGGATATAGGCTCTATGTCTTTCTATAATAGAAAAATTGTGATAGCCAGGACATAGAGAGGTAAGCAACTTGCTCAAGCTCACTTAGGTAGTAGATAACAGAGCAGGATTCAAACCCCAGCTGAGTGGTTCCACTTGATGAACATTATTGAGCTTCAGTTTTCTCATCTGTAAAATGGGACTAATGGTGCCAGCTTAAAGAGTTATTAAAATAATTAAATGAGATAAGGAATTGAAAGCACTTGCACATAATAAGTATTCATCATATGGTACCTATTACTATTAGTTTCTTTTAAAAATGATAGGAAGCCAGAGAAGCTCTATGCTAGGATGAATAGACATACCTGCCCTTCTATAAAACCCTCGCTCACCTTTGTCTTGTTCCCTCTGCCCTTCTATTTTCTCTCTTCTCTCTTTTCTCCTCTCCTCTCCCCTCCCCTACCCTCCCCTTCTTTCTCTCTCTCTCCAACTATAATCTCCATAAGATATGTTTTTAGGTATTAAGAAAGAAAGATAGGGGAGCAGATTGAGAGAGAGAGAGAAGTTAAGAAGAAAGGAGCTGAAAAGGACACTGGACAGAGGAAGAAACAGAAGAAAGGTAGGTGAGAAGGGACAACACATGTAAGATGCTTACATTTTTGTCTATACTAAATAAAAGTATGACTGTATACAGCTTTACTACAGGACTTTCTCTTCCTTTTTATAGAGATGGGGAGAGAGGGAGCATATATATATGGGCTTAGAAGAGTACTAGGTAAGAGTTCCATTTAGGTTATGGCCAGCCTTGCCCCGTATTTTCTGGAAAAGACAAAAGGTCTAGAAAAATTGCCTCAACTTATGTAGCTTTAAAACACACACACACACACACACACACACACACACACACACACACACACACCATTGTTCGAAGCTGTCCCTTTAGCATTTCCCAGTCATGTTGTTCATGTTTCTGTGTCTGTTGGTTGAGCGTGTCCCTGGACCTCACAGAACAGGAGCCCAAGCGGTTCAGGGAATGTGTCTCCAAGTGCTTAACGTTTTCTGGGAATGGTGATGAAAGATGGGTGAGGGGAACGGCTCTTATGGTGGTGGTAACAGAGGTAGCTCCCCATTCCCTGCTGGGTTTGTTCAGCTGTGCCTCAGATATCAGCATATCTGGGCTTCTTAGAAGACAAGGATGCAATTGAAAAGATCCCCAGGAAGTCCAGGGAGCAGAGCACAATGGGGGAAGTGATTTTTGGAGAATGCTAGGCCAACTTGGCAGACTGGAGACTTGGGAAACCTCTAGGGTTCATGTCCAAACCAAACTTGTGAAATACTGGCTCATCCCCAGGTTCTCTGCTAGTGCCTTTGGGGAAAGTCCTAAATGCAAGCCAGTCAAGTTGAACATTACACTATTTATAATTACAAGACAGAAAGGGTAAAAAAAGACAGAAAAAAGGGACAGGGAATAAAAAGCAGGAACATAATTAAGGCTTGGCTAGCAACAACTTGGATACAGTGTCATTAAAAGCAAAGCATGCTTCTATAAATCAATGAATGCAAGCTTTTAATTTTTTTTTCATTTTCAAGAAAGAAAATGAATGTGCAAAAGGAACCACTGTAGTACTTAACATTTCATAAAATGAAAGAGATACCTGTATTCAAAGGGAAATGTGCTATGGTAACATAACAGACAAGATGTTGCAAGATCTTAATCATAAATATATGCAAAGTATTATAATTTGCATTGGTACAATTCTATATAAAGTTCTTAGAAACACAATTTAGTTAGGGAGGGGTTGATGTGGCAGGCACTTCGCATCTGATGTGTCATCATGATGCTACTTCACCATTCTTGCTTACAGTGAACTGAACATCTATAGGTTAATGATAGGTAGAGCTGTCAAATGAATGAAATTTCCATTATCACCATTGTAATCTAGGGAATAAAAGTTATTCCTTTAGTGAAATAAGAATTACAATATATGAGTTATGTTATTTCCTTCCTCCTTGTCCTGCTATAGAAGCTTAAAAAGTCATTTCGCCTCTCTGAATTTCAAATACTTCTTCGGTCATTTAGGGTTTCATGTGTGTTACAGATGGTGCTTGCTTTTGTCAAAAGGAAGTTTTCTCCCTATGTGTATCATGGCTGCAACCCAGATGCAATGTGATTTGGGAAGTCCTGAAAATCAATACATATCAATGTTTCTAGCCCCTCTATGGGAAATTATGCTTAGGCTTAATGGAAGTTAGGCAATGGCTTCAAAGAATGTGACTTCATTCTCCCTCTCAATTCAGTAAGCACATCTTCAGCATCTGCCATGTGCACAGGCAGCTGAAGCAGCACATGTAGAATTTGGAGACAACTAAACTTTCTGGAGCACTCTCAGAAGGGCCTCAATCTCTTCACCCTCATGTACTGACCACCACTACCTTTTTCCAACTCCTTCAACTACTAGGACTCTGCTTAGTTCGGGGTGGGAGGGCAACAGACTCTCTGGCCTCCTCCTTCTGTTCATTCCAGATGTGAGCTTCAACAGCAGCAGAATTTCTGAGTAAAAGAAGCCAACTGAGCCTAGAATACCTACAGTAACTTTGAGACTCAGGAAAATGCCTTACTTTTGAAACAGCTGGAACAAAGTGTCCTCTGCTTATTAGTCTAATCTCCAGGCAGAGAGATAAGAGGCTAGAGACAGAATTCTACTCCCTATTTCCTCTTCCCAGTGGCCCCTTGGGTACATGGAAAGGCATGGTTCCCCTAACCTCTCGTAAGTCATAAAGAGGTAACTCCTGATGCAAAACACCACTTCAACCCTACCCCACACCAGCCTAGTATTAGGGGAAGTGGGAGAAGGAAATTGATACTGAGGAAAGAGGAAGGTACCCCTGGGTAAGGTGAGATTCTTTCTGTGCTCTCATCCTCTTTGTTTGGGTTACTATCAAAGTTCCATTCTGTCCTTATAGATTATCAGATGGGGTAATAGAGAACAGTCCAGACACTGAAGAGAAGCAGAGATATTCAATTCCAATGGGTCATACACAGCCAAAAGAAAGTCTTCCCTCCAACTCCACTGGGATCCAGAGCCCAACCCAGAGAGCAGCTACCAGGGATCCCTGTGCCTCTCTGAAAAAACACACCAAACATATAGCTACCCACCAATACTCAATGAGCTGATAACTAATACCATGTATGTAGACTTTGGGGCTAATATGTGACTTGATTTGTGAAAACAATGTCTACCAGCAGTCTCTTTGGCCCTGAGGGACATCAGCTGAGACTTGAATGGGGCCAGAGGCAAAGGCTGACTAAAGAGGACCACTGGCATCTGTAAAACCCAGTCAGGGGAGAAGTCAGGGACAGGCAGAAAGTCCTAGGAGAATAGAAGCAAGTAAGGAGGCAAAGATGAAAAAGAGGTAAGAAGGGAAGGACAAAGGAGAAAAGGAAACAAGCAAAGCATTTCTATGAGAGTCCCAGACAAGGGCCTTTGATGCCATGGAGCTTGCCATACCCCTCCACCCTCTGACTCCCCACTTATACCCACTGCACCTTTATTCTTGTTTTTTCTACCCTGCTGTCTCCCCATACACATTGTCAGAGTAACCACACCCACACATCTACAAACAGTATGACATGGCAAATCCCTTTTTGTTTAAGTGCTAGATGCCATTTACCTTTTAGTGGATGACCAAGATGCCACATTGCAAATAGATCTCTTCTCTTGTGAAATATTTTGCTGCCATATTATTCTTTGTAATAGTGTCATTCAGTTCTCTCAGGTGAGCGGGAGGCTAGAAGGGTCCCTTTTCTAAGATTCTCCTCTGAACACAAGTCCTACTACAAGGGAGTGACTGTCTTTGGCATCCTTCCACCTACCTGTCTTTTCAGCACCATCATCCTCCTTGATCCTGATTCACAGCTTAAGATCCCTCTATCACATTTCCTATTCTAGTCCCTTAGGAACCTGCTTTCCGTTCTACTAAACAGCAATGAACTCCCCTGAACATGTTAAATACAGGTGGTAGGTTAATGTGTCACTCTTCCCTTGTATGATTGTTACATTTTCATAATGGTTAAACCAAAAGAATAGCCTCGGATGACAGAATAATAAGCATGACTGTAGATAAAGAAATTCTGGGACAAGAGACTGCCTATTTTGTTTCTGGGAAAGGTTGATCTTGGGTGTGAGGATAGCACTATCAGGTCACCAGGGGTATTTGCCAAAGCTAAAAGGTTGCCTCGTCATTTTTCTTACATTTGTCAGGCAGAAGAGAGGGCAGAGCCAATGGAGGTAAGTTTGACTTCCTACCCTGTTGCTCAAATTCTCAAGAGCTCTTATCTTCAGGAGCTCTGTAAATGGCTTATCTCTTGCTATAGCATTTACTCAGCTGACTAAACTTTCTAAAGCTGTAATTAATAACAATGCCAGACAGAAAAGGTAGACTCTCTTGGGCCCAGGGTTACTCCCAAGAGCCATGCATAACCCATGGTTACTTCTAAGTATGCCCTTGATTCAACTCACAGACTTACTGGGAAAAGCAAGGTGATTTGCAGGATAATCAACATTCACAGAGATAAAGATAGAAGATTCCAGTTAAGTCCAGTCCACTCCACCCTGGGCTAGTCACACTGGCATGCCTCTGTATTTTGTGGCCCCACATCTCTTGTGCCTTTTGTTCCACTGAGCTCTGAGCCAGGCCAGAAAAGCAAGTGTATCACTTCTTCTAAGTGAGATGGCAGAGTTCCAAGTGCCGGATGGAAGCAATCTTATCAAACCTCTGGCCCATTGATAAAACCACAGAAGGAAATCATTGAGTTTTAAATTGAGAAAGGGAAGTCTTAAATAAAACTAGGAATTGCCTAAGGAGTTTCGACTTTAAAGTCTTTTCTATTTTCCACATCAATAGAAAAGGTTTTTTATCATAGCAAGGGTAATTTATTTGTGGTCTTAGAGCTGAAGTGCTGTCTGCCCATTTAGAGCTGTTTATAAGGTCTTCTGTAATGACTAGTCTCTTCCAGCCCCAAAAGACAGCCATTCTTTTCTCCACCCTACTTCTTTTCTTTAGGCCTATCAGGCTTTGTCCTAGAGGCCAAGGGTTTTTCTCTTAAATATGCTCTGAGGATTTCCAGTACTGTGTTTAGGTTTCACAATGAAAGAAACTGCCAGATGAGACAGAGACTGAATAAACCACACATCAAATGATATTATGGAATTGATTTTATTGCAAATACATTCATGTAAAGGATTGTCTAAACTACTTGTCCGAATCTGTCTAGAATATGTCGTTCCATTTCAAGGTCCTTTGCAATGCTAGACTTTGGGAATTCTATGTTGTGTTTTGAGTAGTTAGTTAGTTTGTTTGTTTGTTTGTTTGTTTGTTTTTGTATTCAATGATAGTTGTCTTCAATAACATTTAGGAAAAGACCAGAAACACTAAGAAGAGTGACCTAGAGTAGAGGATGAGGTGAGTATACAAATAAACTGAGGCCAGAGAGACTTTTCAGATAGACACACAGTTTAAAAGAAACTTTTGTGCTGAGAAAGGGTCTTCAGCTTCTTCACTTAAAGACTTAAGCTGAATTCCCAAGGGATGGTGGCCTAAACGCCTTTGGGGGAGTTAAAGAAGAGTGGAGGATCCAATAAAGAACAGAAATCTCTTTAACTTTTCTTTTTCCAAGTTTGGGGAGAAAGGCAGTGCAGACAGTTATTTCTGTTTTATAAATTCATTTTTAAACAGCTTTATTTAGGCATAATTTATATATCATACAATTCACTCATTTAAAGTGTACAATTCAGGGCCGGCCGAGTGGCGCGGTGGTTAAGCCCTGGCTTGGGAAGCCAGTGGCTCCGGTTTGGTCCCACATATGAGGGCCAGTGACACTGCCCTCAAAAAAAAAAGTGTACAATTCAGTGGCTTTTAGTGTATTCACAGAGCAGTGGAACCATCAGTACTATCTAATTTCATAATACTTTCATTACACATAAAAGAAACTATATCCATTAGCAGCCATTCCCTAGTCCTCAAACCCTTCTTTCAATCCTTGGCAACCACTAGTCTACTTTCTGTCTCTATAGATTAACACATTCTGGTCATTTCATGTAAAAGGATTCATACAGCATTTTTAACATCGTCATTGAGATATAATTAACATACAAAGCACTGCACATATTTTATGTGTGCCATTTAATGAGTTTGGACATATGCAAATATCCATGATAGCATCACCACAATCAAGGTAATAGACATACCCAACAATTTCCAGAATTTTTTTGTTTTTATTTTTTTGTAGTAAGAACACTTAACATGAGACAACAACACATTTTTAAGTGAACAATACCATATTGTTAACCACAGCAGATTTCTAGAATGTATTCATCTAGCATAACAAATTTCATATCCAGTGAATAACAACTACTCATTTCTACTCACCCTTGGCAACCACCACTTTACTCTCTGCTTCTATGTGCTTGACTATTTTAGGTACTTCATATAAGTGTAATCACACAGTACTTGTTCTTCTGTGACTGGTTTATTTCATTTAGCCTGAAGTGCTCCAGGTCTTCCATGTTGATACAAGTGGCAGGATTTCCTTCCTTTTTTTAAGGCTGAATAATATTCTATTGTATGAATATACTGCATCTTTGTTACCCATTCACCTTTTAATGGATACTTGGGTTATTACCACATCTCGGCTATTGTGAAAAATGCTGCAATAAACACTGCAAATACCTTTTTGACGTCCTGATTTCAATTTTTTTGAATATATACCCAGAAATGGTATTGCTGGATTATATGGTAGTTTTGTGTTTAATTTTAGAGGAATGTCCATACTGTTTTCCATAGTTGCTATACCATTTTACATTCCCACCAAGAGTGTGCAAGGGTTTAATTTCTCCACAATCTGGCCCACACTTGGTATCTTTGGTTTTTGTTTGTTTATTTAATAGTAGCCATTCCAACAGTTGTGAGGTGATATCTCATTGTAATTTTGGTTTTCATTCTCCTGATAAATGATGCTGAGCATCTTTTCTTATACCTGTTGGGCATTCATACATTTTCTTTGGTGAAGTGTTTGTTCATCATACAATAATTTTTAAAATCTGGTTTCTTTCACTTAGCATATGTTTCAAGGTTCATCCATATTATAGCGTGAATCAGTACTTCATTCTTTTTATTGGTGAATAATATTCCATGGTATGGATATACCACTTTTTGTTTGGCCTTTTGTCTGTTGATGGACTTTGGGGTTGTTTCTGCTTTTTGAGTGGATAGGTATTTTAATTTTTCTTGGGTATATACTTAAGATGGAATTGCTGGGTTATATTGTATGTTTAACTATTTTTTTTTTAGCTGAGCCATCCTGCTACCTGTTGGCAGCTTAGTGGCAGCTCAGCTCGGGCTGGGCATCGAACTGCTATTGCTCAGAGCTCAGCTCGCACTCTTGAGCGAGCTCTTAACCAACTGAGCCACTCGGCCAGCCTTGTATGTTTAACTTTTTAAGGAACTGCCAGACTGTTTTCTAAAGATGCTGCACCACTTTACATTCCTTTCAGCAAAAATGAAGATTCCAATTTCTCCACATCCTCAGCAACCCTGGTTATTTATCTGTCTTTTTCATTATAGGCATCATAATGAGTTGTGAAGTAGTAATCACTCGGTGGGGGTTTTGTTTTTGTTTTATGTTGCATTTCCCTAATGACCAAGGATGCTGAATATCTTTCCATGTGTTTATTGGTCATTTGTATATCTTCTTTGGAGAAGTGTCTATTCAAATCCTATTCCATTTTCAAATTGGGTTTCTAAAAATTATTGAGTTGTAATAGTTCTAGCTACAAGTCCCTTCATAAATTCACTTAAAAAAAGAATAAATAATCATCCTCCTGGATCACTGTTTTACTTCCCACATTTCTTCCCAACAGCTAAAATAGTTAGAAAACTTCCTCCGATATCACTATTACTTTTAGGCTGCTGCCTTTGAGGGAGACAGTGTTGCTGGAAATGACTTCTCGGTGTTCCTCACATGAATGAATTCAAGGATGCACCGAATAAGCCAAGCAAGCGGTAAGTATATTAAAAAAGAATAGTACATTCTCAAGACAGTGAGAACAAGCAGGCTCAGAGAAGAACAGCTGCCCCTGAAGAGAAGTGGGGTTCAGAAATTTGTTATGCTTAAAATGAAAGGGTGGGGCCTGCCGAGTGGCGCAGTGGTTAAGAGCTGGCTTGGGACACCAGCAGCCCCGGTTTGGGTCCCACATATGAGGGCCAGTGACACTGCCCTCAAAAAAAATGAAAGGGTGGAATATTCAGGAATTAAGTGTGGCATTGTAGGCTTTCCTAGATGAGTCCTTGATGACTGCTCCTTCCCATCAGGAAGGGGCATTTTGGGCCTTATTTGGCTGTTTCAGAACTATCATGGCAACAAAAGGGGTGGAAATTTTCCTTGGCTGCCATGCTAATGGCATTATAATCTATTATAATCAGCTAAATGTCTCCTAAAGTGACAAGATGGCATCCTGATTCTCCCTCCAGCTGCCAAAATCCAGTTCTGGGCGGATTGTAGTGGGTTTTTCTACTTAATGGCTGACCTTGCCTCCTCCTTCCTTTTCTCACCCCTTCCTCACAACCCTAGTCTTCCTGCACACAGTAACAACAATATCGCCTCTGGCTACCATTGATTCTTTGCTATGGATAACAGGTCCTACTGTTGGTATCTTGAGTTCCACCTTATTACTGAAGACCCTGGACTTCTTCACTGTCCTCTCTGCTTGCCAACTAAAATCTGTTTATAATCCAATCCTAAATCACAAACAAACAAACAAGAAAAGAATACAGCACCCCCAGTCCTGTACCCCAAAGTCTGAACAACTGAAGAACAATATATAACCTCCAGGTAAGCTGATGGCTGACAGATAGTACAATGGGTCTAGCTCCTCTCAAACATTAGTCAAATGAGCTATGTAGACATTTCAAGACCTTGAGTCACCTAATGAAAAGTGTCTTGCCCTACTTCCATTGCTATCTCTTCTAGAAGATGGTATCTTCTTCAAAGAAAACAGGAAGCAATCCAGTGTGACCTTCTAAACTATCAATCATAAGTCAAAATGTTTACAAAGGATATGCAGGTAAACTGATGAGTGAAGCTGCCTAAGTGTAGGATATACTGAAGACTGGGAAACTGGAATGCAAGTACCCAGTATATGTGCAACCTGGTTCCAGTTGATTTGGCCATGCAGGATTGCAGGTCCCATGTTGACAGATCTTTTTACTTTTTAAAAAGAAATGGGAAACTGGGATTTTTATGTGAAAAATTCTCTTTATAAATACTGGCAACACATTTGATATTTTAGAAAACATGTGCAGGCCAAACAAAACATGTGTACTTGCTGGTCTGGCCAACAGGCTACCAGTTTACAATCTCTGTTCAAAACACTATTTAATTCTTCCTCCTACGTTCCTTGATATTGGCAGCACCAAACAGGGGTCCCATTGCTGCCCACATTTTTAAGTCCTCCTCCTTTAGCCTTTAAAATAAAACATCTTTCTTCTGGCTCTTTCTTCTCTAGGTGCACGTCCAGATGCACCCATCTTTAAAGAGGAGCTTAATGTATTAATGAAGAGCATAAACTTTGGAGTCAGTGAGATCTATGCTCAATCCTATCTCTTCCAACTATTAGCTATGTGTCTTTTGGCAAGTCACTTTACCTCTCTGCTCCTGTTTCCTCATCATTAAAATGGGTACAATGGGGCCTGCGGAGTGACGCAGTGGTTAAGATTTGGCTTGGGATGCCAGCGGCCCCGATTCGGATCCCACATATGAGGGCCAGTGATACTGCCTTCTCAAAAGAAAAAAATTCGTACAATATCCTCTAGTTCACAGGCTTGTTTTGAACTAATATATTTAAAGAAAATGGAACATAACAGATGCTTAATGAATATTATATAGGTCATCCTTCATCCTTCTTTTTTTTTTTTCCAGAGGGCAGTGTTATTGGCCCTCATATGTGGGATCCGAACCGGGGCCGCTGGCATCCCAAGCCAGCTCTTAACTGTGCCACTAGGCCCGCGCCACTCGGCCCACCCCATCCTTACTTCTTAACTAACATTATCTAACATTAGACACATTCCCACACTTACTTCCATCTCTTTTCCCCCCTTTAACTTTTTCTTGTAACAACACTGTTTATGCTCCAATGTGAAATTCAAGAGCCTCAGCATTTATCCTGACCCTATCCTATGTCATTTGACTACCCCTGATCCCAACCTCAAGCTCTATCCCAAACTATGTGTAATTTTCCCATACATTTTTCATTGTTAAATCTAAATGACATTTGTTTATTTCAATATTTGCCAATCTCCCTGAAGCCTTTGATAGAACAATCCCCATATACCCTACCAAATCTTTAAATTTGGTTCCAGGATAATAGTCCTCAGACATGTTGCACCACTCAATGATATCTATTCAATGTATCATATCAGCTCCCTCTGACAGTTTTCTTGTTTTTGCCTCTATCCATTAAGACCTAAATGGAATTCATTCAGTAGCATGGAATTGATTTCATAAAGAATAGAAAGCATAGAAGATTTTCATCTAACTCCATTTAATTCTTCATTTGCAAACAAGGAAACTCTGGCAAGATGATCTACCATCAACTTAAGAAAAACATGGAAAAGAGAAGAGGTAGGTAAACCTGAGAGAAGATTCCAGAGGCCATATGAGTCTCACCACCTTTAATCAAGTAAGATGGCTCCATTTACCTTATTGGTATTGAGGTTATCCCTCTAGATTCCTAAGTGATCGTGAGAGGTGATGGCTAAGAAGCCATGAATCTTATTCTAATCTTCAGACCGCTTTTCCATCACAGCTAGTTACTTTCACTTTCTGTCTCAAATATATGGGCACAGTTTGCTCATGTAGTTTTGAAGACTAGGCCAGAAGATAATTTTCATAGGTATGTTGAGCTGCGTTAAGAATCTAGACTTCCCAGATGTCTCCTTTGAGGGGGACAACACTGTTTGGATATAAAGTTCTGGTACGTTTGTATCAAAAGGAATCATATTCACCACTTCGTGGTTACACCATACGTGCGAAGGCACACCTGTTTTAGGTTCCCTGCAGGCACATCCCACTCCCACCTCTGAACCTTTTCCAAAACAATATATTCTCCCTGGAATACTTTTCCTTCAGGCAGTCAAATGGTCTTTCCCATCATTTAAACAGCTTCTGAAATCTCACCAGTCTTCCAGTCTTGTAAGATTGATTGGTGAACTGACAGGTTTTTTTGCTCAGCCTGGACTTGAAACACCCACAGCTATTCTCCTGTCCCTGATCAAGTACTTAGCTCTCATTGCCTCACCCTTATTAAAGTATGTTTACCCTTTCTTTACATTGGTAGAATATGTTCTGGCCAAAGACTTAACAAACAGTAACATCTGCTACGCAAAGGAATAGCTCATAAATCCAAGTCTCAAAATTCTACCCATAATGCTATCGTACAAATCATTAATTTAATAGCTTAAGCAAAATCCTAGGTTTTGGTTATAGGTATTAGGGATAAAAGTGTTGGCAGAGGCTAAGTCCCTGTTGTGAGACACAAACGCAAAATTTAAACCCGCATATATGAATTAGAATGCAATAACATTTACTAATATTTACTTATGATCTTGATGAAGGTAGAAAATCATAGTAAAAATTAACAAGATATTATACCTAACAATACAAGTGAAGCTAGAGCTCACATATTGATCATTGTTTTATTTTCACTGCTATATACATTAAATAAAGAGTAGCAAAGTAGATTAATAAGAAGTCACATGGACCTGAGTTTGAACACTAGTTCAACTACTTACTATCTGTTTGATCTTGGTCAAGTTAGTTAAGTACTCTGAGACTCAGTTTCATAATTTTGGAAATGAAGATAATAACAGTACCTACCTTACAGTGTTAATTAGAGAATCATTAATAAAAGATAACATTAATTGACCAAGTACTTGGAATCAGGCATTGTCTTAAGCCCTTTAAATGGACTATCTCATATGATCTTACCAACTACCCTAAAAGATAGTTACTTTTATTATCTCCAGTTTATAGGACTCCCTTATCAAAAGGATGTTAAGTAACTTGCCAAAAGTCATACAGCTTATAAATGGTGGCACAAGAATGTGAATCTAAGCACTCTATTTTTTAACCACAGCCCTGCAATACTTCCAAAGAGAAGAGGATATCATGCCTGCAAAGCACTTAATACAGTGCCAAATACATAGCAAGTACTCAGAAACTGTTAACTATTAGTATTACTTACTATGATTTACTAAGAATAATGCCTTACAATTTCAATATATTCAGTCATCTGTCACATATAAATACATACTCCTCAAGACTTTTTTTTTTTTTTAGCTGAGCCATCCTGCCACCTGTTGGCAGCTCAATGGCAACTCAGCTAGGGCTGGCATCGAACCGCCGTTGCTCAGAGCTCACCTTGCACTCTTGAGCAAGCTCTTAACGAACTGAGCCACTCGGCCAGCCCAAGGACTTTCTACCTTACAGTCTTACCTCTCAGAAGCTAGGTTCCATAGTGATGTGGCTCCCTTTGTAGACCACCAAATAGAATCATGTCTTTCACTGTTTTCTGAAGGAGTAGAAGAGGAGAAGAAGATGAGAGGAAGAAGGGTGAAAAGTTCTTAACAGTTGTGGAAATGGGTTCAACAATTACAAGGGAATCTGTGGGGCTAGGTTAGACTTCTACTATGGGAGCCTCCAGGGTTCAGTTCAGTGGTTATGGATAGAGTATAAGTGATTTCCTGCAGCCCCTGCTTCACCATGCCTCTAGGATGATCCACATGGAGACTAATGGCCAATAACCTTTATGTCAAGGGAAAGTCTATGGCATCTTGCATCATTAAGCATAGTTGTGATGCTTGTTCAAAACAAAAGTGAGCACTGGAAGAACTGGGTGAATTTCAGCATTTTATGAACATTGGGAAGAAAATATTAATTATTTATATGCAGTATCCTGAGAAGTCCAGAAATCCTCAAGGGCCTTAGATTTCTGCTTAAGTCCTACCATTTGAGGATTATTTATTTTTAACAAGATACCTTTCAAAATTCATATTTATTTTGAAAAATAAACACATTAAGCTAATTACCATTCACACCATAAAACAATTTATTTCCTACATAACAAATAGATAGTCTCCAATGTAGAAGAAATGGGAGATTGGCTTGAACAAGGGGCAGAGAGAAGATTAATTTCAAAATTAATAAAAAAAAAAGGGGCACTGCTTAAGTGTGGGTAGGAATGAATGAAGCTATCTCCAAGACCTCTTTTAAAATGCTAAAACTTGGGGGAAAGGATAACCAAAACAGTTTAACACTGGTCTATCTGATCTGCTTTGCTCCAAGCAGCAATAAGATGGGCCTAGGGTAAAGACTGCAAGGTGGAAAGGAAATAAATGGCATTTTTGTGCCTGGTCTCCACACACCCAACCTAGGCACTTTATGTGGTTGATGTTTGATAATGTGTTGTTGACTTGAAATTAGGGACAGGCAGAAAGGATTTTGTCCTTAATGCCTCCCTCTCATCACTGACAACTTAAGTCCCAGAAGAATGGTCCTGGAGGCTCCCAAGATTCTTCAGAACTTGAGAATATGGGTTCACCAAGTGGTACAGAGCCTTGGCACTCTTCAATGTAATAGGGGTACCACAAAGCTGACCACTGCAGGTGTGTCCATAGCACAGGGAAAAGTCCCCACCATACACAGTACCTAAGGGTTGACTTTCAGGTGCTATTGCAGGCCAGTGTGAGAACAATTTATAGGTGGAATAACTGCCTGGTTATTCTAAAATCATGCCCCAAAAGTGAGCCCCTGCCTTTCAATTTGGCTCTGGTGATTCTCCAACCTGTACATTCTTCCTCTTCTATGCTAATCTACCTATCCCACACACAGTGGTCCAAATTTGAGCTTACGTTGAGTGAGCTAACAATATGTTTCAGAGTCAAGGATTGCTGTCCAATCTACTTCACATGCTCATCCCCTGATGTTGATGGGGAAAAAAGCCAGTAAGGTTGTAGGCAATAAATAAAAAGGAAGGGAAGAGAAGCTCTTTGGGGACAGAAAAAAGGAAAAAAAGAAGTAGCTAATTGTGAGCTAAGGAGCTATTGGTTTACACACACACACACACACACACACACACACACACACACACACACACTCTTCATAAAAGGAGGAAACAACCAAATCATCTCTACTGCCTAAATAAGGATAAAATTGAGGCCAAAGAATTTAAGGTATTGCTGAAAATGGAGGTCATACTTAAGGCGGTCTTTATGGACTAGTTTGAGATCATGAACTGCAGAAAGAACAGTGATATACAATTATTCATGTAGATATGACAAATCTCTCCTTCATAAACATAGACGCTCACTCAATATATGCATAGGTATAGCTGCATACCAAGATTCTGCACTCACACAGACACAGAGAGATACACATAACCAAACACCAAAATATACATCTACATATCCAGATAAGTACATGGATACAAAGTCAAATATGGACACCTGGAAAGTATAAACATGGAAGTACATACAAGAATACACAACTACAAATAAGATATCTATGTAAATTGTAATAGCTACCATTTATCAGGAGTCTACTATGTGCTCAGCACTTTACATATGTTGGCTCATTAATCCTCACAAACATTCCTCTGAGAGAGGTATAATTAATCTCATTTTTAAAATGGGGAACTAAAACTTAGAGGATCTAGTAATCTGCCAAAATTCAACTAGGCTGAAAAGCTGCTACTCTCCAATAATCTTATGCCACAGCCTCTCATAACAGCTCAGACACATCCATAAACAGATGTATTCCCATTTACAGGTACTCATGCTCTCTGACCAAGAGAATTTTAAAATGTGATTAGCATAGTTTAGGTCTGTTATTATCTTAATCATTTGTTTGAACTAAACAATCTGGAATTCCTTTGGGTCATTAGTACCTGTCAGTAAATTACAATGTGTTTAAATTACCTCTAGAGTATTTAAATTTAAACTCTCCTGTATCCTGGAGCAGGGCCAGCCAATATTTTTAAATAATAACACTTTAATTAAAGCTTAGGATAAGCTTAATATCTCATTCAAGTTAACAAAAGATTACTCTTCACAGCAGAATTTAAAACAAGATTGTAATTAATTACTGTGTTAATTGTTCTTCCTTTTTGCAATCAGAATGGCAATTTCATCTGCGAAGATGCTGAACACAAAAATCCCAACTGATCCCCTGGCTGTATGCACAGCCCTGGAAGCTATCTCAATTTCTGTGCTGTTCAAGGCAACTGTGGAGCACCCTGTGATATCAAACATGAGACTAGAGTATGGTCATCTACCGTGAATTTACACCCTCAAATTTTGGAGAGCTTTAAGCACTTCCAGTTAAAACTTACTACCCCAGTTTGTCCAAGACAGTCCTGTTGTCTTGATTCAGCTAATAGTACTCTAAAGAGTGTCTTGATTTGGATGATAACTTACCTACAGACTCTACTTCAAATCATTCATAGAGCCATGAATCTTTCCATCAGTGAAGGAGACAGGATGGGGAAGAAACAGATAAGGAAGAGGTATAGAATATTTGCTTTCTCCTTGGGCCAAGACTCCTACTACCATCTGTGTTTGAGCCCCAGTGTGAGCTTCCTAAAACTGCTCCTTAGTTTGTGCAATAATAACCACATATAGTCCCTGTTACTAGGAGCTTCTTTCCTCTCCTAAGCACTGACAAAATTATAGTGTTTCCTGAGAATGAAGGTCTTTGCTTACTTCATGGTACATACAAATTTCAGCATCTTGTAACATTGGTGACGGTGCTAAGGAATGGACATGGATAGAGCCTTCAAAAAACAGTTCCTTAGTTCTTCACAGCTTTATCTGCCTTTGAACTGGAAGATTACAAATCAATGTAATACACAGCTTTTACAGAAGGGGAAAAAGAGGATTTCAAGGAAATTCCTAACAAATTATTTAAGGGAAGAAGTATACTCTGTTCAGAAGATTGAAAAAACTAAACAAAAATACATGGGGTGTGTCATGGGGAGTATTTTTGTCTGAACAAGCAAGAGTTGACTGCTCTGCTGGACATTTTTAAGTCTAAGTTCTAAGGATCTGTCTCCTAAAGAGACTGGAAAACAAAAAAACCACAACGGGAGACGAACTGCAAAACATAGCCAGTAAAAGCAAATCTTTATCACGGGATCTCTGAAAGATAGTGAGAAACAGTAACACCTTGCATCCCCACAACTTTCTTTTGGAAAGCTTGTTCATGACTCTAACACTTTTATGGAATTCTTTTGATATTTGTATACTGAATCATAGAGGAATAGAGGGACTCTTCCTAGGTCACACAAGTCAGTGGCAGAGTCAGAATTAGAATTAATCTTTCCTGACTTCAAGTCTAAGAAAGTTTTAATTTTTTTTTAAATTTTTTTCTAAGATTTTATTGGGGAATTGGGGAAGGGGAACAGTGTTGGGGAATTGGGGAAGGGAAACAGCCAAGTTTTTGTCCTTCAATCTTAGTTGTGGAGGGCGCAGCTAGCTCAGCTCTAAGTCCAGTCACCATCTGGCAGCCTGTTGGCAGCTTGCAGCAGCTCAGCTCAAGGTGCCATATTCAATCTTAACTGCGGGTGGGCGTAGCCCACCATCCCATGCGGGAGTCGAACCAGCAACTTTGCTGTTAGGATCACGTGCTCTCACCAGCTGAGCCATCCTGCCATCTGTTGGCAGCTCAGCAGCAGCTCAATTCAGGTACAGGTCCCTGGCCCACGTGGGAATCACACCGGCAACCCTGTTGCTCAGAGCTCACACTTTTAACCAACTGAGCCATTCGGCTGGCCCAGAGAGTTTTTATTTTTAAATTAAACTCGATATCTATGATAAGATTACATCATTATAGTGGCTAAATTAAAGGACTCTTGAGCTTACCAAAGTTTGAATCTTGGCTCTACCACTTACGAGCTGTACAACCTTGGGCAAGATATTTCATCTCCCTGTGTCTCAGTTTCTTCATCTTTTTAATGGCATAATAGTACCTCCTTCAGGGGGGTGTTGGGAGGATTATATATTACATATAAAACCCTTAATGAAAAGCTTGATACATAATAAGAACTCAAGAAATGTTCGCTGTTATCTATAACAATTTGAGGTACTGTTTTACTATGTAAGCAGTTGGATAGCCACACAGTTAAATAAATCTGATAATATCCATCAAATGATCAATCCACATTGGAGATAACCAAAGAAGTGGATCAGTTTAACTGTGTGATAATCGGTTTGGTGATTGGTGTTTGAGAAAATTATATTTGTGGCAGTTCTGTTGAACCACAGGTCTCTGAGCTCTTTAGGCACCAAAAAAGGAGTCTCCCTTATCAGGATATGTTGCAAATTCCTTTCTAGAGACTTAAATAGAAAGGGGCTCTTCTGTAATATACTTTTGGGGACCGAGGAATAAAACTTACTCTGAGCTAAATTGTAGGGAAAAAAAATAAAAACATGCTGGGAGGAACATGATGTGGCTTTTTCCTCCAGGGGATCTTTAAGTATATGGCATTTTTACACTCAATTCTAATACTGCAACCATGGATTATTGTTTCAATCAAATGTTCCTCCAACCTTAACATTAGCTTCCCAAACTTACCATTTTGATGCCAGTTGTAGTGCAAAATATCTGCATTCTATGGTCAATACCTGCCATAATTGTCCTTCTCTGTATTGGCCAAGGCCGAAGAGAGGGCAGCCAGCAAGAGTATCTACAATATGAGCTGTTCAGGACAGTGTGTCTAACGTGGAGATGCAGTGTACATTTTGCAACATGCTAAACCTTTGCCAAGATAACTGCCCTTTGTTAGGGTTGGTTTTGTTTGGATGAGGTTAAGCCCTAACATTCCTAGAGGTGTGAAAAAGCTTCTTTGGCACTCATGTTTTTGTTCTCCATGGTCCTTCCAGTTCTAAAGTTCAATGTTCTGAACCTAGGGCTCTCCTTGTGGTTCTGATACTCTACTTAATGTCAACTATCGTCATTTCATAACCAACCAAACTGTGGACACTCATATCTGTTTTGGCCAATACAAAAGAAATAGAGTCTAGAAAATCATGTCTAAAACCATGCTACAGTGTTCATTTCTCAATAATCTAAAGTGCCAAGATGGCCATACATTGTTCAGATTGGTTGTGTGGAGACAAGATCCAACATTCCATGAGGTGTGAAAGAGCTGCCTGTTTGACATCAAGGTTTATTCTCCACTTTTCCACAACAGAGCTGGATGTATATTGTTTTATAGGCAAATCACAGTTGGCTGAAGAACAAACATTGATTTAATCTTCCCTTTTTTTGTCCTTCCATATGGAAAGAGCTGTGCAGGCTATTAAAAAAGAAAGAAAGAAAAGAAAAAAAATGAAACTCTTCAAAGGGATATCTACTCATCACACAGAGCAACTGAGAGTCTCACACAAGGATTGCTGGAAGGTGGGCAGGCTGGGGGAGTGGGGAAAGTCGGAGGCGAGACACATGGAGGTACAACCCCACCCGTGGCCTTCAGAGAGCAGATTGGTGAGTGTTCCCGCTGCTTGCTCCCTGTGCGCCATGGCCAGCCTAGAGTACAGCAAGAGTGCAACGCTTTGCTATCTGAGCAGAAGCCACGGGAGGGCGAGTTGGGGAAAAGAGAGAGGAGATGAGCGTGCGATCTGAACCCGCGGCTGCGGAGCTACAGGACCTCAGGAAACGGTCCAGATCGTGGCATTGACAGGGCGAGCTCAATCCCTGCACCCACCCGGACCAGGGATCAGTCCCTGTGCTCACCCGGTCCCGCCGGGAGCACAGCAGTAGCACCGTGGCTCTGAGGCAGAAGCCTGAAATGGGGCGAGCAGTGGAAGAATGAAACGTGATGTGTGGAGACGCTGCAGCTGCGGAGACGCAGGACCCCAGGAGGCAGAGCAGAGATCTGAGCAGCTTAAGGGTGGCACAGTCCCTAAGCCGCCTGCAGTCCCTCCAGGAGCACAGCAGGAGCTATGCTGGAACATATGAGGCAGAGGCCTTAGCTCAAAACAGCGGTGGGTCGGTTTTTTGTTTTGCGTGTGTTCGTTTGTTTTTTCTTTTCCTCTCTTGGACAGAGAGCACAAAACCACAGAAATAAGAACCCACCCCCACCATCCCTCAGAAACCTTGCCCCCCCATGCCAGTCTTAAGATGACCCCTGAATGGAGGAGTAGGGACACATTACAGAGGTATTCCTACCCCGCAGAGCATGGAGAATTTCCGCCCAAGAAGAGGCTGCAAAGAGCGATCCTATCTACCCCGCCCCCACCTCTCCTGCAAGAATTGGGAGGCAGGGCAGATTCAACTGCTGAGGTACTAGCAGGCAGACCCCTGGCAGGTGGCTTGTTGAACTCTCACACCCACTACAGCCTTCAGCGGAAAGAGTGCCCAAAGATGAACATCGAGGCCAGCCAAGTGGTGCGGTGGTTAAGAGCTGGCTTGGGAAGCCAGCGGCCCCGGTTCAGGTCCCACATATGAGGGCCAGTGACACTGTCCTCAAAAAAATAAAATGAAAAGAAAGATGAACATCGAGGCTTCTGGGTGCACAGCCTGCCTTGGGACAGGCGAAAGCAGAAACGGCAGTGACTTTGTAAAAACTACCAATCACACCTCATAACCCCACTCATCTAAAATAGAACTGCATTGCCAGGATCACTCTGGGCGCCAGGTGGCCGACGCTGCCCCCACCAGATGCAGGGGAATTTTTGCACAGCAGAGGACAACCTGAAGAGAGCTTGGTGGACTTTAGCCAATACCAGCACTGGTTTTTTCCTTTTTTTTTTCTTTTCATTGGTTCCTTGTTTGAGTTGTTTTTAGGGTTTTTTTTTCCTATTTTATTATTATCACTTTGTAGCTTTTAATATAGGCATATATATGATTGTATATATGTGAATATATATGTCCATATATATGGGTGTGTAGACATATTTTTTTCTTTTTCTTTTTCTTTCTTTCCTTCTTTGTTTTCCACCCTCACTCTCTCCCTTCTTTTCTTTATTCTTTTCAATGCTCTACTTTTCTTCCTTCTTTCCTTTTTTCTCTGCAAATTTTTTTTTTGGTACTGCTATTTTGTTTCTTGTGTTTATTCTATTTTTAATTTTGTTATATTTTATCTTGTTTTGTTTTGTCTTTTTTTTTGAGGTCAGTGTCACTGGCCCTCATATGTGGGACCCAAACCAGGGCTGCTGGTGTCCCAAGCCAGCTCTTAACCACCGCACCACTCGGCCGGCCCTGTTTTGTCTTTTTTTCTTCTTTATTTGTAGTTGTTGTTCTTTGTTTGTTTTTTGTCTTGTTTTGTATGTTTGATATTTCTGTACAAGTTGACTGTAGGTTGTTGGTTGTTTTTGTTTTTTTTTACATGTGAGAGCATCTGGTTTCCTTTGGTGGCTGTGGTGGTTGTATTTGTTGATCTGTTTTACTCTAAAATCGCTCTGCAGCAGGGCCCAGCCAAAGAGACACAAGAATCATCATACCCAGAGGCCAAATTTAGATAAAACCAGAGCATTTCCGGGTTTGACCTACAAGAGTCACATGCAAAGGGAAATCACTACAGACACAAGAGCCCAAAGGGGCCAAGTTTCGTCGGAGGGGTCAACCCTCACACAGCAGCTCATAAACTGTGGACTCTGCTAATAATCCTCACAGCTAATCAGCCTGGGAGCCAATCCCTCCTACTGACAAGGCAAAAGCAATCAAAGCTCAACTTCAACAGGAGAAGACACACAACACAAGGAATACCTCAGGTACACATGCACAGGAGAATAGGGAGACTGAGTAAGACATTGAAATATAAGCCCAGGAGGTGCAGAGAGTTCCAAGCAAGTTGATCCCAAACAGGCCCACGCCAAGACACATTATAGTGAAAATGGCAAGGGTTATAGAGAAAGACAGAGTGCTAACAGCAGCAACAGACAGGCAGCAAGTTACTTACAAGGGCACCCCCATAAGATTATCAGCTGACTTTTCTACAGAAAATTTGCAGGCCAGAAGGGAGTGGCAGGTGGTTTTAAAAGTGATGAAAAACAAAGGCCTACAACCTAGATTGCTTTATCCAGCAAGGTTATCATTTAAAATCGAAGGAGAGATAAAGAACTTCCCAGAAAATAATAAACTAAGGGAATTCATTACCACCAAGCCAGCATTGCCGGAAATGTTAAAAGGACTCTTTAAACAGAAGAGAAAAACAACCTAAGTAAGGAAGACCAGGAACACAAATATGGCAATAACTACACACCTATCAATAATCACATTAAGTGTAAATGGATTAAATGCTCCAATTAAAAGACATAGGGTGGCTGAATGTATAAGAAAGCAAGACCCCTGCATATGCTGCATACAAGATACTCACCTCAGATCAAAAGACACATACAGGCTGAAAGGAAAGGTATGGAGTAAAATATTTCATGCAAATGGAACTGAGAAAAATGCTGGAGTAACGATACTTATTTCAGATAAATACATGGAGACTAAGTAACATGTTACTAAGTAGCGAGTGCGTCAAAAATGAGATCAAGGAGGAAATCAAAAGATACCTCAAAAGTATCAAAAGAGACAAATGAAAATGGAAATCAGTAAGGAGGTATCTCAAAAAACTGGAAATGGAACTACCTTATGAATCAGCAATTCCACTCTTAGGTATTCATCCTGAAAAACCCAAGACACTAATTCGAAAAAAATATATGCAGCATCCCTGGCCTCTGCCCACTAGATGCCAGCAGCAACATCCCACCCATCCCCAGTTGTAACAACAAAAGATGTCTTGAGCCATTGTCAGATGTCCTCTGGGGATAGGATTGACAGATTTAGCAAATGTATTTTATACGGCAGTACTACCTGGAAAGGGGTGCAAAGTTACCCCCAGCTGAGAATCATCAAATTTTGAGGCCCTTGTTACTCAAAGCTCAGCATGGGCATCACCTTGGAACTTATGAGAAAAGCAAAATCTCAGGCCTCAACCCAGGCTTACTGAATCAGAAAGGACAGGCATTTTAACAACTTCCCCAGGTGATTTGTGGGCATATTAAAGTTTGAGAAACCTTGATTTAGTTTTAATAATATATATATATATATCAGATTTACCTATGATTCTTTAAACAACCAGATACCCACCATAATATATTTTAATTTAGTAGGTCTGGTGTAAGGCCTCAGAACCCATATTTTTAATTCGCACTGCTTCTTCTGCCAGTGAGTCTGAGATGCAGCAAGGTTTAGAAAATGCTGAACTAGGTAGTCTGAACCCTTCATTTCACAAATAAAACTGAGGCCAAAATGAAGCAACTGACTGGCTCAGGTCACAAAGTCTCAGTTGAAGAACCATGGTTAAGCCCCAGAGTTAGACCCAGATCCACTGACTTTTTATCTAGTATTCCTCTTACTTTCCACTGCTTCTTCAACCATCATTGAGGTTATCTGCCAAAAGTTGTCTACTACTGAGAGGAGATAAAAGGAAGCAGAGGGGTCACAAAATCAAACAGACTCTCAAAACTCTAAAAATGTTATGAGTTAGTGGCATTTGATATAGATAGCACCCTGGTAGGAATGCTGATTCTGGTCTCTATCATCAACTATAAGGTATGGGGCAATTAAAAGCAGGCTGACATGACTCTCATTGGGTTGGCCAAGATGGTGGAGTAGGTAAATTCTGTGCTTACCTACTCTCACGACCACATCAAAATGGCAACTAAACTGCAGAACAACCATTATTGAGAATCACCTGAAGTTTAGCTGAACCAAAGCCCTACAACTAAGGATATACAGAAGAGGCCATCTCAAGACCGGTAAGAGGGGCAGAGATGTGGAACAGGCTGGTATCACACCCACATGTGACCATTAAAAATTTAGGGATATCTTGGCTGTGGAGGTTCCCCCACCTGCCCCAGAGTAGTAAGGGTCATAGCCCCACAACAGACTCCCCAACCCAGAGTTCCAGTGCTGGAAAGAGAAGTCCCTATAACTTCTAGCTGTGTAAACCAGCAGAGATTGTGGCTGAGTTAGACAAGGTTGGCTGCAATCCCAAGTGCTCTTCTTAAAGGGTCCACACTCAGATTTACTCACTGATGGACTCACTCAGTCACTCTGAGCTCCACCACTGGGGAAGGAGCTCAAAAGGCACCAGGGACATACAAGGAGGAACTGAGTTGTTTGGCTGCAGGGCAAGAGCTGGAGGGGCAGGTTTCTTGCAGATGGAAGAGTTGGCAGAAGTCAGTTTCTTTCTTGAATGCTCCCCACTCCCAGCATGCACACGCAGGTGGCTGCCATAACTGAGTCTCCATCAACCTGGCTAACACCCTTTGTTCAACCTGCCCCTGGTGATTTCCAGAGACCCTGCTCCACCCAGCTTTCACGCAAATCCAAACAACTTCCATTGGTTTTTCTGTACAAACAGCCTGTCTTGGCTCATGCTGTGAACTTTCCTAAAATCTCTCAAAGGTTCACAAAACCTAAACAAGCAGCATCTGGCATTGGTGTGTCCCTTACCTCTTGCTGAGCAGCCCAAACGCCAACACTAGCCACAGCCAGTCTCAGTTCACTGCTGGGCCAATCAAGACAACTCCAAGTGCAGCGTGGGTGGTACTATTTGTGGATTGCTTTGTGGCTTATGCCACGTGGCCCCAGGAGAGATCACAGGCTATGGCTGAACTTGGCCTAAGGTGGGGCCCCTTTCAGGAGGCCCTGGAAAATGGCACACATGGAGGCCAACTTCCAACTGAGCCAGATCATCACCCAGCCACCTCTGAGCAGAACACCCCAAAGGGCAGGTGGGGCAGGCAACAGATTCCTGATAAAGTGAATCCTGCTCTGTAGGGTCAACCCCTGCACAACAGCTCCACTGTAGTCATAGCCAGTCCTCACAACTAATCAGCCTGAGGGAGAATCTCTACCATTGGTGTGCAAAAAGCAACCAACATTCAATTACAGCAGGGGAGACACACAACCCACACAAGAACCACAGATGGAGTAACCAGCTCTGGTGACCAGAGAGAGTGTGCCATTGAACCCCACAGCACACCTACTATATAAGTTCACTCGACAGACGGGGAGGCATAGCAGCTCTACGTAATACATTGAAACAAACATGGGGAGGCAGCCAAAATGGGGAGATATAGAAATATGTCCCAAATAAAAGAACAGAACTGAGTTGAGATATGGATTTCCATTACATAAAGTTGCTTTTTTTTTAGAAAGAATTTTATTAAAATATAGCTAATACACAAACATTATATTAGTGTCAGGTGTACACCATAGTTATTCAACATTTATATGCCTAAAGAAGTAATCACCATGATAAGTCCAGCAACCATCTGACACCATACCACATTATCACAATATTATTGACTATACTCCCTATGCTGTATATTACATCCCAATAACTTATTTGTTTTGTACTTGGAAATTTGAACCTCTTATTCCCCTTTACCATTTAACCCCTTTTAAAATTTTTTCAATTATCTTTGACATTCAATATTATTTTATATTAATTTCAGGTATACAGCATAGTGGTTAGATATTTGTATAATTTAAGAAGTAATCTCCCTGACTAATCTAGTACCCACCTGGCACTATATATAGTTATTGCCATATTATTGACTATATTCCATATGCTTTACTTTACATCCTCATGACTATTTTTTTTTTTTTAGCTGAGCCATCCTGCCACCTGTTGGCAGCTCAGCGGCAGCTCAGCTCGGGCTGGCATCGAACCGCCATTGCTCAGAGCTCAGCTCTCACTCTTGAGCGAGCTCTCATGACTATTTTTTTTTAAAGATTTTATTGGGGAATTGGGGGAGGGGAACAGCGTTGGAGAACCAGGGAAGGGGAACAGACAAGTTACTGTCTTTTTATTTTATTTTATTTTATTTTATTTTATTTTATTTTATTTTATTTATTTTTTTTGGAGGGCAGTGTCACTGGCCCTCATATGTGGGACCGAACCAGGGTGCGGGCTTCCCAAGCCAGCGCTTAACCACCGCGCCACTAGGCCGGCCAAGTTGCTGTCTTTTTGTTCTTCAATCTAGTTGTGGAAGATGTTGCTTCACTGGCCCATGTTGGTATCGTCATTGCACTCTTCCTAGGTGAGGCAGATCAGTCCCCGGCCTCTGGATGGTTGCTCACCATGGCTATTGGCAGCTCACGCTGGCTGCCAGCCGCTCATGCTGGCTGCCGGCCACTCACACTAGCCTATGGCAGCCCACTGCAGCAGGGGCTGCAGCCTACACTGTCACCGGGGCTTGCACAGCCCAGCTCCAGGTGGAGCTGTTGTTAGCTGTAGAGGGCAGTGTCACTGGCCCTCATATGTGGGATCCCAACCGGGGACGCTGGTGTCCCAAACCAGCTCTTAACCAATGCACCACTTAGCCGGCCCCCTCATGACTATTTTTTAACTACCAATTTGTACTTCTTAATCCCTTCCACTTTCATCCTGCTTTCCAAACCCTTCCCACCTATTACCCCCAATAAATCTAGTACCCAGCAGGCATCATATGTAGTTATTACCGTATTATTGACTATATTTCCTATGCTTCACATCCCTATGACTATTTTGTAACAAACAATTTGTACTTCTTAATGCCTTCACATTTTTCACCCAGCACCCCCAAGCCTTTCCCATCTGATGACTATCAGCTTGTTCTTTGTATCTATGAGTCTGTTCCTGTTTTGTTTATTTTGTTCTTTAGATTTCACATATAAGTGAGATCATATGGTATTTATCTTTCTCTGTCTGACTTATGTCACTCAGCACAATATCCTCTAGGTCCATCCATGTTGTTGCAGAGGCAAGATTTCATTCTTTTTATGGCTGAGTAATATTCCATTGTGTATATGTACCCATTTTCTTTATCCATTTATCCATTGATGGACACCCAGGTTGCCTCCATATCTTGGCTATTAGTAAATAATGCTGCAGTGAACACATGGATGCACATGCCCTTTTGTACTAGTGTTTTGGGTTTCTTTGGATAAATGCCCAGAAGTGAAATCACTGGGTCCTTCTTTGTCTCTTGTTATAACCTTTGCCTTAAAGTCTATTTTGTCTGGTATATATATTGCTATCCCAGCTTTATTTTTTCATTTTGATTTTCATAAAATATCTTTTTCCATCTCTTTCTTTCAGTGTGTGTTTATCTTTCAATCTAAAGTGAGTCTCTTGTAGACAGCACATGTAAGGGTGTTGTTTTCTTGTCCATTCATCCACCCTATGTCTTTTAGCTGAGCCATTCTGCCACCTGTTGGCAGCTCAGCAGCTGCTCAGCTCGGGCCAGGAATCCAACTGGCAACCCTGTTGCTCAGAGTTCCCACTCTTGAGCAAGCTCTTAGTCAAATGAGCCACTTGGCCAGCCCTCACCCAATGTCTTTTGATTGGAGCATTTAATCTTCTTACAATTAAAGTAATTGTTGATAGATATGTAGTTGTTGCCATTTTATTAATCATATTTTCAATCATTTTCTTAAAATTGTCCCTTTAATATTTCTTGTTATGTTGGTTTGGTGGTGAGGAACTCCTTTATCTTTTTCTTGTCTGGAAAGCTCTAGCTGTCCTTCAATTCTAAATAATAGCTTTGCTGGGTAGAGTAATCTTGGTTGTAGGTCCTTGCTTTTCATCATTCTGAATATTTCATGCCCATCCTTTCTGGCCTGCAAAGTTTCTGTTGAGAAATCAGCTAGCAGTCTTGTGGAGGCTCCCTTGTAGGTAACTAACTGCTTTTCTCTTGTTTTTAGCATTCTCTCTTTGTCTTTAAACTTTGCCATTTTAATTATAATGTGGCTTCGTGTGTGCCTTTTTGAATTCATCTTGTTTGGGACTGTCTGTACTTCCTGGGCTTGTATATCTATTTCCTTCACCAGGCTAGGGAAGTTTTCCATCACTATTTCTTCAAATAGTTTTTAAATTCCTTGATTTCTATTTTCTCTTTCTGGTACCCCTATGATGCAAATGTTGGTATGCTTGATGTTGTCCCAGAGGCCCCTTAAACTATCCTCTTTCTGTGGGGGATTCTTTTTTCTTTTTCCTGTTCCGGTTTGATTTTTTTCTGCTATTTTATCTTCTAAATTGCTGATTCGATCCTCTGCTTCATCTAATCTACTGTTGATTCCCTCTAATGTATTATTTATTTCAGTTATTGTATTCTTCATTTCTGACTGGTTCTTTTTTATATTTTCTATCTCTACTTTTATGTTTACTATCTCTTTGTTGAAGTTCTCCCTGAGATCATTGAGCATCCTTATAAGCCGTGTTTTGAACTCTGTGTCTGGTAGATTGCTAGTCTCCATTTTGTTTAGTTCTTTTTCTGGAACTTTATTTTATTCTATTTGTTTGTTTGTTTGTTTGTTTGTTTTGAGAGCAGTGTCACTGGCCCTCATATGTGGGACCCAAACCGGGGCCGCTGGCTTCCCAAGCTAGAGCTTAACCACCACACCACTCGGCTGGCCCTATTTTATTCTTTTATTTGGAACACGTTTGTTTACACATTTGGGCTGCCTCCCTTTTTTTTGTTTCTATATTAGGTAGAGCTGCTATGTCTCCCAGTCTTTCCAGTTGGCCTTATGTAGTACATGACCTCTGGAGCCCAGTGGTACAGTCTTCCTGGTCACCTGAGCTGGGTGTTCCAGCTGTGATACTTGTATGGATTGTGTGGGCCCTCCTGTTCTAGTGGAGACTTGGTTGCTATTTGCATGTCAGTGGGAGGGATGGACCTCAGATTGATTTGTTTGAAGACTAGCCATGTCTACAGTGGAGGAGCTGTTGTGCAGGGGCTGACACTACATAGACGGATTCACTTAGCAGGGCTCCGGTGCCTGTCCACTCTGCTTTGTGGGGGTGTCACCCACAGCAGCAGCCAGTTGGTGCTCTGGCTGTGTCCAAAGCTGTCCACTGAGCATGCAGGCCCCAGGGCCTCCTGGGAGGGGCCCCACCACATGCCAAGTTCAGCCACAGCCTGTCCCCTGCCCAGGGCCACTTGGAATGAGCCACAAAGCAATCTGCTGGGCTTAGAGTTACTTCAAGAGGCCAAGCCTTGATCTGAAGCTGGCTGCCACCAATGCAGGGCTTGGGTCCATTCAATAAGTGGTTTGGGGCATTCTGAGGCCAGATGCTGCTTGTTTGGGGTTTTCAAACCTTTGAGATATTTTAGGAAATTCCATAGCATGAGCCCAAACAGGCTATTTGTATGGAAAAACCACTGGAAGCATCTTGGGTGGGCTGGAAATTTGGGTGTTTCTAGGTCTCACGGAATCACCATGGTGGGGGAGGGAATTGTATCACCCAGCTTGATGGAGTCTTTGATATGGACCTGCCTCTGTCTGCACGCTGGGTGCAGGGAAAGTTCATCAAAGGAACTACAGTTTCTGCCAGCACTTCAGTCTGGGAGAAAGATGCCCCTCCAGCTCTTGCCCTGAAGCCAGGCAATTCAGTTATTCCCCCATATGTCCCTGGTGCCTTTCAAGCTGCTGGCCCAGTGCTGGAGCTCAGAGCAAGTGAGTCCATCAGCAAGTAAGTCCATATGTGGGTCCTTTAAGAGGAACACCTGTGACACCAGCTGACCTCCATCTCACTCAACCACAATCTCTGCTGGTTTTCACAGCCAGAAATTATGGAGACTTCTTTTCCTAGCACTAGAACCCCGGGCTAGGGAACCTGGTGTGGGGCTAGGGCTCCTCACTCCTCAGGTGGATAGCCCTCCCGATATTTATTTTTTTATTTATTTAATCAGTCAAAAAGGAAGGTTTATTCAGTGATGATTTGGGACTAATTGGTTAAAACTTTGGGGGAAAAAAGGGTTTTTAAATTAAATTTATTGGGATGACATTGGTTAGTAAAATTATAAAGGTTTCAAGTGTACATTTCTATTATACATAATCCATGCATTGCATTGTGTGCCCACCATCCAGAGTCAGTTCTCCTTCCATCACCATATATTTAACCTCTTTTTCCCTCTTCTGCCACCCTCTCTCCCCCCTTACCCTCTGGGAACCACTAAACTGTTGTACGTGTCTATGAGTTTTTGATTCTTTCTCTGTCTCATCTGTTGCTTGCATTTTTATATCCCACATATGAGTGAAGTCACATAGTTCTCAACTTTTTCTTTCTGTCTTATTTTGCTTAGCATGATGATCTCAGGATCCATCATGTTGTCACAAATGGCAGTATTTCATCTTTTCTTATGGCCAAGTAATATTCCATTGTATATATGTACCATACTTCTTTATCCAAATGTCTATCATAGGACTCTTGTTGCTTCCATGTCTTTTTCATTGTGAATGATGCTGCAATGAACAAAAATGTTTTTAGATTTTTGAGGTAGATACCCAGAAGAGCACTCCCAATCTTTAACAGCCACACATGGGTGTAGGATCAGCCCACTCCATGTCTCCACACCATCTACCAGTCTTGTTGAGGCTTCTTCTGTATATCCTTAGTTATAAGACATATGTTCAGCTACACTTCAGGTGATTCTCAGTGATGATTGTTCTGTAGTTTAGTTGTCATTTTAGTGGGGTCATGAGAATATTCAAGCACAGTGTTTACCTACTCTACCATCTTGACTGGAAAATCAACACCACTGTGTTCTTGACCCAATGCCAGGATTGGAGAATTTACTGCCTTCAGAAATCAGCTCAAATTCCAGTATCTTCATACTCCATAAAGAATGCAACATTCACCTCTTAGAAGAAGAAATCTGGAAAAGGCAAGGCATGAAGCAATCTTTGTTGGCTTCCCACCTCATCCCAACCAACATAGCCCAGGGCAGAGGCAGATGGAAAAATTAGTATGTTCATTTAACAACAGACCCCACACCACCAAAAGCTAAATCTTGTAATTCATTTTTTCTAGGCCCCCAAGTTATTCATTATCAAGTGTGAAGAGTGAACAAGGGACACTGCTGAATCAAATTTAACTTTATATTTAAAATGATTTGTTAGGATTTCTGAGTAATTACTGTAACCCAAATTTATTATTAGATTATCTTATAAAAATGAAAAAAAGCTCACTTCCTACAGCTTATGCTTGCCAATTTCTGCAGCTGGAATTAATCAACAAATGGTACAATATTTTGAGTGCCTACTATATGACCTGTGCTGTGCTGAGCATGATAGAAAAGGTAGGATAAAGAAGATATTAGTTTCATTCTCAAAGAACTTACAAACAAATTCTATACATGGAATAATGGCAGTTATACATTAAGCTGTATGCTTTCAGAGTTCTGAAAAAGAGTGGAGGTACCTGGGAAGAAAAGTTTCATGGAAGAGGTGGAACTAGAGTAACACAGTGTAGGAGGGGTGCCACAGTGTCTTCCCAAATTACAAAACATTTCTAATGCAAGAAGTAATCTATATGAGATCATTGGTTCAAAATATGATGTCCAGTTACCTATTTGGGATTTACATAGCATTTTTCAAATATTATGAGGTTCACCCATTCAACAAATATTTATTGACCCCTACTATATGCCAAGCATTGTTCTAGGAGCTGAAGATATACTAGTAAACAAGTCAGAAAAGTTCCTTTGCTCATGGAGGGGTCATTCTAATTGGAGAAAGATATAATAAGCATATAGTAAAATAATTATTAAGCAGGATGAGCAGATAGAGAGTGACAGATGGTGTCACCTATTTTTCATAGGGAGAGCCAAGGAAATCCTTTCTGAGAAGGCAACATGTGAGCTGAGACCTTAATGAAATGAACGAGATACAGGGCATATCTGGGGGGAGAGTATATACACGTATTTCTCTGGTCCGTCTTGCCTGTCATGGGCATAAGAAAACAACTGTTACATCCTGCTCCCAAACTATACTTGTTGCCATTCAAAATGGCACATTCCATCTGCTCCTCTAATCCAGTGTACCTGCCTCTGACTTAAAAAAAACAACAACAAAGCAAAACAAAACAAACAAACAAAAAAGTTCCATCACTCCTTTGAACTGATGGATTCTAGTTATCAGCAAGCATAGCAGAAATTTTGGTGTGAGCTGGGTGATCATTTTATCTAATGTCAACTTTAGAGTAATGCTAGAAGATATAAATGGCTTAGTTTTGACCCAGGCTGTTTTATAACAACTGGATTATGCTTCTGACAATCATTAAAATATCTGAAATAAAACTATTTTAGACACTATTATTAATCCAACTACATTATTAGTCTGACCACTCCTTTTATGAAAACTGGAAAATGTTTCCTAAACTTAAACTCAAAAAAACCTTCTGACTTCTCTTTTGATTTTGATAGTTTATTTTTAAAAGCACATTGTATCTATTTTATTCTGTAAGTCCTATGAAGGCTTCCTACCCAAAACAATAAAAATTTTAACTAACCTAAAAGCCTTCCCAACTACCACTTTAATTCTTTTCCATGCCAAATCCTCATAACTCCATTATG
This sequence comes from Aselliscus stoliczkanus, assembly GCA_033961575.1. Lineage (NCBI taxonomy): Eukaryota > Metazoa > Chordata > Mammalia > Chiroptera > Hipposideridae > Aselliscus > Aselliscus stoliczkanus. The sequence goes on along the minus strand of CM066737.1, from coordinate 51,375,717 downwards.
CCTGTTCAACTAGCTTCATGTAAGGTTTGCCTCCTCAGTAGTCTATCCCAGGATGTGAACTACATCTTATGCTTTGTTGGTATCACTATACTATACTTAGTACAGTGCTTTGCCCCCCCATGTATTGTATAAATGCTTGTTTATTGATCAACTAAATGTAGGCAGTAATTGAGGTAGGCTTGGACAGAAGTCACAATGCAGAAACTTTCTTTCCATGTTATTTGTTGACAAATTCATAGTGATGTGCTCTCTGATAACTGGAGTCCTAGGGACAAGTGTATATGACTGACCCTGTTAACAAGTGTGGCTTCCTGGTCAGATATTGAGTCACTGTATAGTAATATGTCTACACAGGAAGCTAAATCATCTTCTACATGCACAGGTTACTGCAAAGATATTTGACTTTCTCCCCTTCTGGGAAATGCAGAGCCAGTTATCTGGGAAATGGAAAGATCATTCCAATATCCTAACTTTAACACAGGATTCAGTAGATAGCAGGCTCATTGGGGTAGTGTCTAGGATACTTGGGTATTTCAAACAGAAGTATTAATCATGAATGGAGAAAATCTTTCATTTAGATGGAATTAGATATAAAGGCTGATGAACATATGCAGGAGACATTTTGGAGAACAGATTAAGTAATTGACAGGCTATGGATAAAAGGCAGATGTGAACTAATATGTTTCTAATACAGGGCCTAGGAGGACGACTTCTTCCTTTACCTTAAGCACTGCCATCTGTTGTCACCCCTAAAGCAAAAAGGACAGTAGAGTATGCATTTCTTCTCAAGTTACTACCAGCGCCTCCAATGCTGGCCTCCAAGAAAGCTGCATTTAATGACTCCTCTTCCATCCTTCTGTTTATTTGTTTAAAAGTTAAGCTTGTTTAGTTATCATTGATTTGTTGTGGGCTGTCAGGTGTGATTTATCAGTAGCTTCTTCGTGGTGGCCTTTAAAATTCAACCATGTTATTGCAGGCATGCCATTTTCTCAGTATCAAATAAATGATTTAATTGACATAGCCATGCTCTTTTACAACTTACTAAACGTATGGGGTGCTGAGCCCTTTCTGTTTAGTTCTGTTTCATTAGAACTTGGTAACATATTAGCTAGATGTCAATTAGCCTTGAAGTGAATTTGAACATTTCAGTTGCTCAAAGTACCCTTAACCACGTTTTTCCAACAGGGCTACAATGAATGAAATGAGCACCACTATTAAAACATTTGGTAAATTGCCATTTCCAAGAATGCTTTTGATCTTTCAGGATGGTCTGCTTTTTACTCAAAGGCAAGTGTTTCTTCTTTTTTTTTTAAAGATTTTATTGGGGAATTGGGGAAGGGGTCAGTGTTGGGGAATTGGGGAAGGGGACCAGCCAAGTTGTTGTTCTTCAATCTTTGTTGTGGAGAGCGGCAGTCACCATCTGGCTTTCCCGTCGGCAGCTCGTGGCCTCTAAGCTCAAGGTGCTGTGTTCAATCTTAGTTGTGGGTGGTCCTAACCACCATCTCATGCAGGAGTCGAACCAGCAGGCTTGTTGTTAAGAGCGCATGCCCTATCCACTGAGCCATCCACTGTACAAGCCTTGAACTTGTACAGTTCAAGGTACCGAGTTCAGTCTTAGTTGCGAGTGGGCAGAGCCCACCATCAAACAGGCAATTTTTTTTTTAAAGATTTTATTGGGGAATTGGGGGAGGGGAACATGCTGTTCCTTCGTCCTGGAATACTTTGCCTCCACATAATTTGCTCTATCCCTTTCTTCAGGTCACTGCTCAAATGTCACCTTAATGGAGATATTTTTTCAGTGATTACCTTATTGAAAATAGCACCTATCACACTTTTTATCTTCCTGGGGTTTTTTTTAAAGATTTTATTAGGGAACTGGGGGAGGGGAACAGCACTGGGGAATCAGGGAAGGGGAACCGACAAGTTGTTGTCCTTTTGTTCTTCAGTCTAGTGGTGGAGGATGCCGCTTCATTGGCCCATGTTGGTATTATCATGTGTTCTTCCCGGATGAGGCAGATCAGTCGCCGACCTCTGAACGGCTGCTCATGGCAGCTATTGGCAGCTCACACCAGCTGCCAGCTGCTCACGCTGGCTCCTGGCCACTCACTGTAGCCTATGGCAGCCCACTGCAGCAGGTGCTGCAGCCTACACCATCGCGGGCAACTCACAGCAGCCCAGCTCCAGGTGGAGCTATTGTTCACTATCTGAGCTGTAGAGGGCAGTGTCACTGGCCCTCATATGTGGGATCTGAACCAGGGCCCTGCTGCTCAGAGCTGGCATCCCAAGCCAGCTCCTAACCAATGCGCCACTCAGACGGCCCTCAAACAGGCAATCTTGTTGTTACTCCAGCTGAGCCATCCTGCCAACAGGCCTGTTGGCAACTCAGTGACAGCTCAGCTTGGGCCCAGCATCACTGGCCCATGTGGGAATCGAACCGGCAGCCCTGTTGCTCAGAGCTTGTGCTCTTAAGCCAACTCCTAACCAACTGAGCCACTCAGTCGGCCCAAGGCAAGTGCTTCTTCAAAGCGCAATCTAATTTAGCAATGTGATTTCCTTTTCTAGTTTTTGCTTTTGAAACATGTTAATGTTTTTGTTTGTTTGTCAGTTTGTTTGTTTAAGCACAATCTGGTGTTTTTCTTCTGTGCAGGAAGTATGCCCTTGAAAGACATCTTGAAAAACAAGTTCAATGAAGGGCCCATTGGGGTTCAACTAGTGGGTCAAAAGAATGCCTTAAGTTCATGGTTCCTACCAACAGACCTGATCATCTTCAGTGGATTCAAATTAGAATTTTTTCCCAAGAAACTTCTGACATGGTTCCAGATATATAGGATTATTTGGGAATAGTGTAATTAAATTGGTGCAGCTTTTATACAGAGCAAGTTGGTGACAATATAATATTATATTTCACCTGTCATATTGGCAAAAAAATTTTAAAGATTGATAAATGCCAGTGGTAGTAAAGGTGTAGGGTAATAGGCACTCTCACTGTCTATTGATGAGAGTGTATAACTACCTTTTGGAGAGTAATTTTTCAATATGAAAAAAAAATTGTAAATGCATGTACCATTTGATCCAGCAACTAACTACTTTATGTCATTTACACTAAAGATAAACTTGTACAATTTGACAAAGTTATGTGTACAACAATACGAGTATTCACTGTGGAATTATTAGTTTATTACACACAAAAAACTGTAAACAACTTATTTTTCATTAATTGGTCGAATAAATGATACTATATCTGTAATATAGAATACCATGCCATTGGTACAAATAATAGTGTTTGACTGCTTTGAAGCATCCCCAAGGTATTTGAAAAAAAGCAAGTTATAGTATGGTATGCATATTAGACAAAGTTCTCCAGAGAAACAAAACCAACAGGAGATATATATGTATATCATGCACGCAGGAGAGAGAGAGAGAGAGAGAGAGAGAGAGAGAGATTTGTTATAAGGAACTGGCTCAAGTCCTTATGGAAGCTGAGAAGTCTCAAAATCTGCAGCTGGCAAACTAGAGACCCAGGAAAGACAATGGTGTAAGTTCTAGTCCAAAAGCTGGCAAGCTTGAGACCTAAGAAGAGCCAATGTTTCAGTTTGAGTCCAAAGGCAGGAAAAGCCCAGTGTCCCAGATCAAACAATCAGACAAGAGAAGCTCCCTCTTACTTGCAAGAAGGGGAGCATTTGGGTTCTACTCAGGCCTTCAACTGATTAGAAGATGCCCACCCACATTAGAGATGGCAAACTCTTTTACATAATCTACCCATTCAAATGTTAATCTTACTGAAAAACACCCTTACAGACACACCCATAATAATGTTTAACCAAATATCTGGACATCCTGTGTCCCAGTCAAATGGACACATAAAATTAACCATTACAGTATGTGTGATATGATCTCATTTTAAAAATAAATAAAAATACAACTATTTACATAGACAGAAGAAAATATTAACAGCAATAATCCCTGAGCAGACACCCTGAGGTTTAATTTAAGGTATAGATTGGGTACCTATTTCACTTTATATCCTCCATTATAGTTTTGATTTAGTCGATTTTTAAAATCATAATATTGGATTTCTTTATTACTTTTATAATTTTTAAAATGAGTAAACAGTAAAGTGGAAAGTAATATGGAAGTTCCTCCAGCTCAAGCCCATGGGAATGGTTGTAAGGGAAAGAAAGGGCCGGGGGTGGGGTAGCAGGAGCAAAATCTACCCAAAAATGTTGGCTATTGACAGGTTTTAAGGGTAACACAATTTTCCCCTTGCCCTTCTGTATCTTGTCTTCCTGGTCCCTCTTTGTTTCCCCTGTTGTGTACCCTTGGCTTCCCATGCCTGATGGTTTAAAGCTTCTAAATGCAAGAAATCCCAACCCACCCATGGCTCTTTTCTTACAGCACATTTGGACTTCAACCCTTTACCTCTCTCTTTCTCTTACCTTAATGATTCCAAATGAGAGCAGAGCCAGGCTAATATTCACTCTGGAAAGAGTTTATACATAAATTAATCAGTAGGTGCTACTAATTGGAATTACTTCATTTATTTATTGAACAAACATGTAACATGTACTGAGTATCTACTATGGATGCATCATTGTGCTAGAGCAGGGGTCTGCAAACTTTCGAGACAGAAGAGCCACCAGGGGTCAGCAAACTGTGGCTCGGGAGCCATATGCGGCTCTTTGGGTACCTACATGTGGCTCTGAAGTAAAACTGAAAATGAAAATAAAACTATCATAATTTCATTTATAAAATTTTTGAAGAATATTATTCATATAATGGTGATTATGTAAAAATATATTTATGGCTGTCGAATAATTTTTAAATTGTTGTGAGGGACAGGATTGGCTATTTCAGGGGTCGGCAAACTTTTGAGATGTAACGAACCCAAAGAGCTGCATGTGACTTGCAAGCTGCAGTTTGCCAATCCCTGTACTAGAGAACAGGCAGTTCTACCTTGGAGAAGTCATAGGTTGTGATCAGGAAAGGCTTACTAGAGGTGCAGAAGTTGAAGCAGGATATTCCAGGTAGAGGAAGCAACCACTGTCAGGATTTGGAGATGTAAAGTCCCAGGACCTTTAAGAAAAACTGTATATTGTTTGGTATGACTGGAGGACAGAATAGTGAGAGACGGCACAGTGAGTAGTGAGGCTGGAGAGGTAGACAGGAAGTATCATCAATTCTTTGTCATGTGATATTGTCTCTCTTTGAAGAATGTTTGGTATCCCTGTCCCCTTCCCACTAAATGCCAGATGCCTCCCCCAGTTATTGTAATAATCAAAACCACTCTACCATAAATACACCTTTATAAACACTCTTAGAAGGGTACCTTCTTCTCCTTAGTTGAGAACCACGTGGTTGGGGCTTGATGCCCTGATAATGAGTTTGGACTTATTTCCATAGGGCCTGAGCTTTTCAAACTGCAGTAAAAGATGGTATGCAACTGGATATCTGAATTCCTAAGATAAACATAGCTAATCTTCTTGAAGCATCAATTTTATCCAAATACATTCTTAAAGATGGAAATATGGCAATATATAATTTTATATTAAAACAAATACAGATATAATATGGACTAGAGTGCTAAATTACTGAATTCCTATGATAAAAAAGAAAGTTTCTTGCACTGAGATGCTTCTAACAATACTCCAAACTCCTGGGGATATTTCAGTTGGAAAGTTACAGAAGCAATGGAAATTAATGAAGTATTTGAAATGAAGGAGAACTATGATAAGATTTGCATTTTAGAAAGATCACTTTATCTGCTATTGGGGAATGCATTAGAAAAAGGTAAGACATACAGACAGACCAGTTGGGAGTAATAATGGTAAGGGCCTACATCATGAAGAGGTCGGATGCGGATGAGAGATATTTACAAAGTAAAATTGACATGGTTCAATGAATAAATAGATCTGGAGAATAAAAGAAAGGAAGATATTGATGCCAATTATGTTTCTGGCTTGAGCAAATGGTACAAAATAAAATAGAGAAACTAAAGGATTAACAGAATTAGGGCAGGAAAGGGAAAGTTTATTCAAGCTTTTGAACATGTTGAATTTAAGTTGGCTATAGATTTCCACAGGTTTCATATAGTAAATAATAGTAAATGCACATTTTCAGCTCAGGGTAGAAATCTGGGCTTGTAATCTAGCTTTTGAAATTATAATTACATTGGTGGTCACTGAAGCCATGGATGGATGAGTTAATCCAGGGAAAGTGAGTGCAGTGACTAAAGAAGAGTTCTGAGAACAGCACCCAGGGAAACAATGGCATTCAAAGGTTTGGTTGAGGAGAGGGAACCTGCAAAGTAAACTGAAAAAGAGTAATCCTAAAGGTTAAGGGAAAAAAAAAAAACAGAAAAGAATACTGCCATGGAAGTCAAGAAAGAAAGACGTTTTAAGTAGAAAGGAGTGGCCAGCAATATCAAATGACACAGAAAATAAAGTCAGGTAGTGACCAACATGGGTAAAATTGAATTTGACAGTTAAGAGAGACCTTAAAGTAGTTTCAACCCGATTGCAACAAGTTGTAATTGGTTGAGGAGTTCCCACTGCAATGAGATCATGAAATGCATAGAATGACAGCTGGAGAAGATGTTTTTTGAGAATTGTTGTTTGTTTATTGTTATTGGAATAATGCTTGGCCCTCTTTAAATACTGAGGGGAAGGGGGCCGGCCGAGTGGCGCGGTGGTTAAGCGCTGGCTTCGGAAGCCAGCGGTCCCAGTTCGGGTCCCACATAAGAGGGCCAGTGATGCTGCCCTCAAAAAAATAAAAAATAAAAAAATAAAAAATACTGAGGAGAAGGAACTAGGAGACTGGGAATGATTAAAGGTAGATTTAAGCAAGAGGAAAAATAGTGAAGATTGCAGGGCATATGTGAAGGGGTGAAATACAGATCACCGGTAGAAGGCAAGAAGACAAGAATAACCTAGATTTAGGTATATTTGTCACCATGTCAAGGCAGAAAGTTTGGGGTGATCCCTTTCTCAGATGGCCTCTATTTATCTTGGTGATAGAGGAAGCAAAGCAATCTGCTGTAAGTGTAAGGTGTATATGAGTTAGAGAAGAAGGCTGAAAAGAGGTTAAAGTTTGGAGTAGGCATTATAAGGATGGGAAATGTTAGTGACTCGGGTGATATGGAGAGATTTTTGGATAGTGCTGTAGTTCCAGTTGCTGAAGACCAAGCTTTAATAGGAATCTCCATGTGGTTGTGTGATTATTTCTTTCTAAAGCTGAGCAGTCTGGAACTAGGAGGAGACATATGATGGCCTTAAATACAACTCTGTTCGATGGATAAAATTTTCAGTGACGGTTGGGGAGCAATGAAGCATCATGGCTCAACTTGTTATCTGACCATTAAAAATGACATGATTCACCTGTCTCTTCCTCTGTCTTCGGCACATAACTATACTATTTGGTGAAGTACATGCCACATTTCAGAGACTTGGAAGAACGTTGAAATAAACCAATCTGGCTGTATTAGCACATGCTCTGCAGTCTGCATTTATCTGTGACAAAGTGGATATTGTCACTATTTATGACTACCTTAGATACATCATTTGCATGTATGATTTCACATATGAAAAATTCAACAGCAAATTGAAGGCTGAGAAGAAGCTTGTCGATGGTAAGAAGCACATCTCCATTTTTTAGAAGTGAGATATTACCATCATCAAGTGGGATGATTCTGGTGTTGAATATGATATGAAGTCCAGTAGTCACTTCCTCTCTTGGAGAAGGCTGGAGCTCACATTATGGTTAGAGGCTCATCATCTCTTCGCCCTCTGAAGATGTCCCCATGTTTGTGATGGAAGTAAACCATGAGAGGTATGATGGTTATCTCAAGGTACAGCATTGCATCCTGTACCATGAACTGCTTGGTACCTGGTCAAGGTTATTTATCCATGACAACTGTAGGGTCATGGAGAGACTCATGTCCACAGTTCAGAACATCACTTTCACCTTGATAAACATGGGTAACCCCTTTGGAAAACTGGGATTTTGGTCATGGTGCTGCCCATATTATCCCTACAAATACTGACACCACTAAGGCTGTGGGCAAGGTCATTCCTGAGCTGAATGGGAATTTCACTGGAATAGTCTTTTGTGTCTCTGTCCCCAACATGTCTGTAAGATCTGATCTGCATTTTGGAGAAAGCAAACAAATAGAGTGACATCAAGAAGGTATTAAGGGACTGGCCGAGTGGTGCGTTGGTTAAGAGCTGGATTGGGACACCAGAAGCCCCGGTTAGGATCCCACAGATGAGGGCCAGTGACACGGCCCTCTACAGCTAAGATGGTGAACAACAGCTCCACCTGGAGCTGGGCTGCTGTGAGTCCCCACGATGGCAATAGCTGCAGCCCCTGCTGCAGTGGGCTGCCATAGGCTACAGTGAGTGGCCAGCAGCCAGCGTGAGCTGCCAAGAGCCACGGTGTGTGACCATCCAGAGGCCGGCGACTGATCTGCCTCATCCAGGAAGAGCGCAATGATGATACCAACATGGGCCAGTGAAGCAACGTCCTCCACAATTAGACTGAAGAACAAAAGGGCAGCAACTTTTCTGTCCCCCTTCCCTAATTTCCCATCGCTGTTCGCCTCCCCCAGTTCCCCAATAAAATCTAAAAAAAAAGAATGTATTAAGTCAGGCATTAGAGGGCCCCTTGAAGGACATCCTGGCCTACACAGAGGAACAGCTTGTCTCCTGTGAATTTAACAGTGACATTTATTCCTCTCTGTTTGATGCTTGGGCCAGCACTGCCCTCAATGATCATGTTGTCAAACACATTTACTGGTATGACAATAAATTTGGCTATAAAACCACATTGTGGACTTCATGGTTCATTTGGCCTCCAGGAGGTAGGAGTCCTGAACTAGTACTCCTAACAACAGAAGAGGAAGCAAGAGGCCCTCAGTTTGGGGAAGTCCTATCTCAAATCTACCCCTCACTACATTAAAAATCTTGATCCTTGGGCCGACCGAGTGACGTGGTGGTTAAGCACTGGCTTGGGACACCAGCGGCCCCAGTTCGGATCCCACATATGAGGGCCAGTGACACTGCCCTCTAAAAAAAAAAATCTTGATCCTTACTACAATTCCCACCTCAGGTCCTCTAGAAGAAGGGTACCATCAACATAGTACCCTCTATTCAGCAGGGGTGGGGGAAATGAGGTGATTTGCTATGAGCAAAACTTTGAAGCAAACTGCCAACCAAAGGGTATGAGTCATTTCAAATAAGAGCTTTAATGGAGACACAATTCAGACTTGGAGTAGAAATGGACCTTAGCTCATGGTCTCCAGGCATGGCTGTTCATGCCCTATGGAATAGATTAAGACACGTTCCCTTGCATTCTTCGTGTCATTTGTGCTGTATTTTTTCCTCTACTGACCTACTTGTTGGGGTTAAAGCTGGCTATACATGTCTCTTTAGCTACTAGCACCCCTGCAGCTGTGATACCATCATGAATGTCACCTTTTAACCCAGAAGACCATGATATATGTCACAAGATGCAAAACCTAGTTACTCTCACTTAATAGAGGCAAATAGCCCATTCAGACAGAGGAAGGATATTTCCCATGTGTGACAGGGAGGCTCTTTGCATGTGTGTATATACAGGCAGGGGGCTTCCTGTGGACTGCAAAGGTGGTCTTGAGGTCTGGGAACGCTCAGGCCATATTTCTGTCCATGTTTTTATTTGTGCATCCATTAAGAACAGATCTCAGTATGACCTAAGAATAGTTATTCCTCAGCCCCTCACCAGGCATTGACTCTGTGGGAGGTCTGTAGTCAAGCACAGTAACTCTTTCCCAAGATGGAGTTCAGGGGACCTGATGAGCATAAAATAGGAGCTTGAAGAAATGTGGGTCTCATATAGAGGTTTTGGAGTTAGTCATCCTGGCCATGTGTTCTGTGGGTCATGAAGAAGATTCTTAATTCCTCAAATAACACTCCTTCCATTTAATTATGTTACCAGGCTCTATTCTTTTGGGTTAAGCATGAGTCGTTCTCTATATATACTCTTTTGGGTTAAGCGTGAGTCAGTCTCTCTGTCTCTCTGTATCTCTCTCTGTCCCTGTCTCTCTCTGTCTCTGTCCCTCTCTCTGGTGTTGGGGGAAATACTTTTTAAAAACATACAGCTAAAACAAGAAGGGAGTAAGCGGGAGTGCTGGAAGCTTGAGAGTGTGCCAGAAAATGTAAGTTTGGGCTATGAGGTCAAAACTACCAACTCTAGGAATGGCTGGCTCAGAGCTTGCTGGCTTGGTTGTTCTCTGGATTCAGTGTGAGGGCTTAGGCCAGGGAGCATCTGTCAAATCTAAGGTATAGAACCACAAGTTCCTTTATACTTGTGTCTTCAGGATAAATCTGGATATTTGTTCAACAGGAAGCAGGTTAGTACACAGAAAAAGTACATAAGTGGTACTCATCTTAGGGAAGAAGACACGACCTGGGTAAGCCATGGGCTCATGTTGGTCTGAACTTCAATTACATTTGGGCTTTAAGCACTGTGAAAGTGGGGAGATCCTGAGAGGGGAGTGAGGGAAGGGAGTAGAGATCATATGTTGTTAATTAGAAAAGAAGGAATGAGAAGAATGCTGTGCTTTAGCTTAAGTTCTCCTTGTAGGTTGATGACAAGCCACATGTAAAGTTTAAGATGGGTATTTTCAAACTCATCCTTCTGCCTCACTGGGCAGCTCCAGCTGTATGGTAAAGGAGCAGATGTGGCAAAAGAGCAGGATGTTTTAGGCTTTGAGTTTCAAAGGGCCAAATGGAGGTGGAGATCTGGTCCTTTGGTCTTCCAAACACTGAAGATTGAAGGGTTTGTGGCTCTCTGGGGCTGCATTTGTTAGCCTGAGTAGGGGCCCTGTTTTTTCAGGTGTGACTATAGGAAAAAAATAAAGAAATCAGGTTGGGTAGGCCCTGTGAGGGGAGAATATGGGCTTTTCAGGTATAATGGCAGAAATAAATGGTCATTCTTATGTATGCGAAGAATCCTTGGGTATTTGACTGAAATTGTCAGTCAAGACTCCCAGATGGAACCAACAGAGAGGTTCTTCCCTGGATTGAAGGCTGCTACATACCTAGGTCTCCTCTGGCTAGAAGAAAGAGGGAAGATGCTTAACTGGGTATGCCTTTGCCTGGGGAGAATATAAAGAATTTTAATGACTTCCTGTGTAAACTCTTGAGGAGCCTTGGGTAGCCAGTATAAACAGGAGGTATTTCAGTTGATTGGATTTATGTTTCTGAAATCAGGAAACAGACCAACATCAGCCTCTGTTTAGCTCCGTTCCATAGAATTGGAAGTTGGAATGCAAGGAGACACTGCTTCAGATTTCATTCTGTAATCAGTGGCCTGTCTGTCTTTTTGGCTTTTATCTTAGCTACTTCTATATAAATATATATTTGTATATATATTTATACAAAGTTGCCTCCATTCTTGGGAGGTTGGTGAATAAATGAGGGTCTGGCGTCCATGATGGAATCACTGAGTCACAAAAGGTTCTGCTTCAAACCTGGGACAATATTTCTATAAGGTACAGGGATTGGACTGTATAGTCTTGAACATCCATTTCAGAAGATAGCTTGCATAAGAAGCACAAAGGTTGTAGAGGAGCTTCCATTCGCCATTTGCTGGACAAATCTCTAGCATCTAACAAGGGGTCAGCAAACTTCGGCTCGAGAGCCACATGTACGTTCTATCTCAAAAGTTTGCAAACCCTTGGAAGAGCCAATCCTGTCCCTCACAACAATTCAAAAATTATTTGAGAGCCGTAAATATATTTTTACATAATGACCATTATGTGAATAATATCCTTTAAAATTTTTATAAATGAAACTATGATAGTTTTATTTTCATTTTCGATTTTACTTCAGAGCCTATGGCTTGTGAGCCCCAGTTTGCTCACCCCTGGCGACTCTTCCATCTCAAAAGCTTTCCAACCCCTGGTCTAGACCACTTAATTTCACTCTCATTTCCAGTTTATATTGTACAAAGAACTTGACACTTAGAATTAGCCCTGGATTCCAGCTTGGGCTTTGCCACTAGCTAACTCTATAAACTAAACAATTCACTACATAAGAACAGCCACCAGTGATTAAATGCTTACTATGTCAGCCCTATGATAAGTGCCTTACACAGATTATCATATTTCATCATCAAACAAACCTAGGAGCTGGAGACTATTATTATTCTCGTTTGAGGAGGATATTGTTCCTCAGTTGAGGAAACTGAAGTTTAATAATTGACTCAAGGGCAATTGGATAATCAGGGGCAAAGTCCAAATTGGAACCCAGAACTGTCTACAAAGCCAATGGTCCTAACCACTACTGTAAACTGCCTCCACTTCCATACAAGCTGTACTCTTTGTGTCCTGGTTCCATGTAAAATAGGAAAATTACCTTGAATAACACCTAATATGCCTTCTTTACAAGAATGTTTAAAGGATACCTTAAGAGGATAGCTACTCCATTCCATGAACATTTATTGAGTGTTATGGGTGATGTATTGTTCTAGGGTTTGGGTATTCAAAAATAAATAAGATTGGGTTCCTTCAATCCAGGAGATTATCATCTGAATATGAAACTGCCTTTAAAAACATAAAGCACTATAAGAGTGCCAATTTTTTATGATATAATTTTATTGCATGTATAGTGAAGGGAAGCTAATAGCCATAGGTCAGAACAAGCGAGGGTAAAAATCCCACAAGGCTTTCAGCTGCTCCCTACAAAACTTGGTAACGAGCTGTTGCCAATCCCCATTGAGAATGAGAAAAAAAGTAAACCGGCAATATTTTCATATGTGACCATAATGTAATGTGACCAATGCTTTCTCACAAACATATTAGAATGTGCACATCCAAAGGAGGGGTGTTCCCTTCAGACTAGCACCTTGGGAGGCTAAATCCCTGTGCCTTTATTGCAATGATGTGGCCATTCCTCAAAATAGATTTTTGGGACTGCTCTTTAGCAATTGAGTTCAGAGCCTGCGGCACATTCTTTTGAATATCCTCAGTTGTTAAAAATCATTGTCCTTTGAGGGTGGATTTGATTTTAGCCAACAGCCAAAAGTCACTCGGAGCCAAGTCTAGAGAATAAGGTGGGTAATGAAGCTCAGTAATAGAGTTTTTAATTAAAAACCTCCCACTCTTGGGGCAGCAGAGTGGCATGTTCATTAAGAGTTGGCTTGGAATCCCAGCTCTGAGCAACAGGGCCCCGGTTCGGATCCCACATAGAGGGCCAGTGACGCTGAGCCCTATACAGCTAAGATGGTGAACAACAGCTCCACCTGGAGCTGGGCTGCAATTGAGTTGCTAACAATGGCATAGGCTGTAGCGGGGCTGGCCGGAAGCTGGCATGAGCTTTCGGGAGCTGCCGTGAGAGGCTGTCCAGTGGCCGGCAAGAGACTGCCTCACCCAGGAAGAGCGCAATGATGATACCAACGTGGGCCAGTGAAGCAACGTCCTCCACAACTAGACTGAAGAACAGAAAGGACAGAAACTTGTCTGTTCCCCTTCCCTGATTCCCCAGCACTGTTCTTCTCCCCCAATTCCCCAATAAAATCTTCTAAGAAACAAAAACAACCCATTCTCTCTCTTCTCCATTCCTTTCCCCACCTTATTTCACTCTACTTGCACCTCTCTTCCGCCCTCCCTTCCAAGTATGACTATGAACCATTAAGACCACTTTTCTTGTGTGGTTCATAACCTAGAGCAAATGGAGATTAAATTACTACTGCCAACCTCACAAGATTAGCTAAAACGTGAGCTAGGGTTAGACCCTATATATCCTGCAAATCACAGCACAGGAAACTTCAGCCAACAGAATAACCTGATAAGTGGCCTAATTAATGGAAATAGATGAGCAAAGGACCATAGGCTCTTCATCCCTAAATCCCTCACAGAGGATATAAGTATAGTGCTGCTTGATGGCAGCAAGAATGCTCTGTGATTTGGTACTTCTCTCCAGATAAATCCAACTGGGAATAGGCCAACATCTCTCAAAACTGACTTTACAAGTAAGGCATAAGTAGAAGGAGGAAAGAACTCTCTAATTCCTTACCCAATCTGGAAACAAAACAACGACAGCAAGACCATAGGAGAGCCAGGGCTGTCCCTGAGCAAGATTGTGAAGGTAGGAAAATACGCATTCATGGCAACTACTTTTCCAGATTTGCACCCTTCCCCATCACCGCCCTCTCCCTATTCTCCAGTTAGGGAGAAGTGTGTCTGATCAGTACATTCATGCAAAGGGGTGACACAGACCATCTGCATTTTAGAAGGGGGCACTTGGGGCCATGATTATCCTCCCAAAAAAGAAGGTCAGACTAGCAGAGGCTCTTGATGAAATGACGAGATACTTTTAGGCAAGGCAAGGATATGCCAAATCATCCCAAAGAGCCAGTATCTACCTCTCCTGGGCATGAAGTTATCCTTGGAATGAGCTCTTATCACAGGCTGCTTTCCCTAAAGTACTAGCTACTGTTTGAAGAGCTGGAGCTGAATCACAGAATTGGATTTCAGAGCTGCCAAAGTCCTTAGAGAAGAGGCCATTCTCTCATCTTGAAAATTGGGGCTTATGGTATGAAGGAGAAGCAGAGGGAGGAGTAGTCTGCTGCTCCCAGATCACACAAGAAATTCATGACCCTTCTGGGGCTAGAGCCCATGTCTCTGGCTTTCCACCATACCAGCATGCCCTGCTGTGATTAACTGACCTTTCCTGGGCCTCCTCTGGCCAGCAGTTATTTGCAGAAATGCCCACCTCCTCATTCAACATACCTCAAAGGCTTTTTGAAGTGGGTCATAATTCTTATTTAGTTTATTCTTGCCATTAAAGCTCTGTGTTTCTCCGGGGAGCAGGGATTGAGAGAAATGTCAGAATACTGTGTCCTTTCCAAAGGCCCAACAGCTTCTCTCTTTTGAGGACAAGTAATCCCCTTGGAAACCCAGGAGCATTGCTTTTGATCCCAGGCATCCAGCATCCCTTCCACAACAACTCTAGTTTGTATTTGCTGTTGAATCCCCAAGATGCACTATTCGAGAAAGTATTGCACCAATTATGTTTCCATGGGGCCAAGAGCACATGGTCTTGATTAGAATGAGCAAGAGCAAAGCAGATTCCCCCCTGCGAAGGTCTGAAAGCAACTTGAAATCCAGCCAATATTGTTCCAGCAGCCAATGCCTGGCTTCCAGCTGCTGCCTGGTGAAAATCCCAAGCTCAAAGAGGTGATTCCTGGAGGTTTTCGTGGAGGTGCAAAAGGCCAAGCTAAGGAGGAAGAGAACTGCAAGAGGACTATAGGTAGAAGAATGCCAGTTTACAGCTTCTCCCAGCCCGTCTGTGCCAACTTCAAAGCCCAATAAACCCAGGCAGAGCTGATTGTCAACTCATCACAGTATGAGGCACCATGATGAGACTCATCGGGCACTAGCTCAACTCCTGCCTCCTGTACAAAGTCTTCTCAGACTATTCTAGTTCACCAGTAGGCCTCCAAGGCCTTTCAGCTCTTTTAGCAAGACTTGTTGCTCACAATTGAGAACATCTCTCCACTATTACATCCAGTTTTTCAGTCTCCACCAGGCATGTTAACTTCTTCCTCCACATCTGTATTGTAAGATTCTTGAAGTCAGAACCATTCTCCTCCTTCTTCTCATAACCCATAGTACCTTGCTCAGCTAATGCCTAGCAGGTGACTGGCCACAGAAGAGTGTCTGGACAAGGCACAGAAGCACTACTGATCCTCTCTGATTTTGCTGAACTTTACAATCTAGGTTGCCACTCTAGCCTGCACAGCTATGCTGGGCAGGAAGAATTGCAGGAAAGACCAGCCCCTGAAGAGGCCACGAGAGCAGAGGCAGGTTGAGAATAGGTGAGTGCTTTAGTGGTATGTGGCAGTGAGGCCAGGCAAGTTGGGCACAGGGCAGGGAGAAGGACATTAAGAGGAAGAGCTAAACCCTCCCCATTTTTATCTAAGGATTACCTTGCCTGGAGAAAAAGCTGTGGGAGAGAAGGGGAGTTCAGAAGAATCTAACTTCTTTAATCTTGGCATTCGCTAATTCCAGATGTGAGCCCCACAGCTCTTATTTTGGTACATCTGGGACCCAAGCTTTGCTGCTATGGCTGTTTATGTGGCGGGGGTGGAGGGGGGTGTTAGGGAGGGGAGGTTAGAAAAGTCAAGAACTTTATGGGTGTGTGTGTGTGTGTGTGTGTGTGTGTGTGTGTGTGTGCATTTGCACTATTTTATTATTCACACTGTGTCCTAGCTTGGATACTACTAGACAAACTAATACCTCTGTCACCCCTTCTCTGAACTGTCACTAACTGTCACTAAGTGCTTCCACCACCAATAAGCTAGCATGAGAATAATAGGTTGACTGCCACATGCTAAGTAGGAACACATGCCCTGTCAATCAAACAAGAATCAGTTTTTTTCCAAAGATGTAGATCATTAATAGAAAGGGAGCCCCCAAGCTAGATGCAGAGAACTGAAAATTACCCCTCTACAGACAAGCTGGAGAAAGAGGCTGGTTTCTGGTTTGTTTTTTCTTTATTTGTGCAAGGAATCTCTAAAGTACCCATGAAATTAAGAAGTTCTCTGACTCTTGATGACTCCTGCATGACTGTTCAGAAATTTCAAGGCAAGCAACCTAAGTCATTCCTTCAGGCTGGGGATCTAAGTCATCCAAACTACATCCAGGTTCTCTGTCAGGCAGAGAGGGTGACCTGATCTTGGAGATTCTCCGCCTTTGTACAACCCAGGACAGACCTACTCACCACTACCTTCATTACCACTTGCAAAGCAAGAAGTAATGAGCTTGTAGCAGCATGAGAAATAGAAGTCAGACAAAAGGAAGCACTTCAAACAACAATTAAGTGAATATCTCAAGAAGTTTTTATTTTTATTTATTTATTTTTTTAGCTGAGCCATCCTGCCATCTGTTGGCTGCTCAACAGCACCTCAGTTCAGGCTGGGCATCGACCTGCTGTTACTCAGAGCTCAGCTCGCACTTTTGAGCTCTTAACCAACTGATCCACTCGGCTGGCCCCTCAAGATATTTTATTTTATTTATTTATTTATTTGTTTATTTATTTGTTTGTTTATTTATTTATTTATTTATTTGGGCAGTGTCACTGGCCCTCATATGTGGGACCGAACCCAGGCCGCTGGCTTCCCAGGACAGCGCAAGAAATTTTTAAAATAAGGATGCTGTGGCATCTGTCTGGGTTGGTCTGAATATAACTTTATTTCTCAAAGTCCCTTCTTGCCCTACAACCTTGTCATCTCAATGTACTCCTCTTAGAGACCCAGAGGTAAAATAACTTTAATCCAAGAGGTGCACTGCCCCACCCCTCATTGCCCTCCTCTTTCACTGATGTTTTGCTTACCTGCTTGTTTCAGACACCTTTTTTTTAAAAGATTTTATTGGGGAATTGGGGGAGGGGAACAGCGCTGGGGAATCGGGGAAGGGGAACAGACAAGTTGCTGTCTTTCTGTTCTTCATTCTAGTTGTGGAGGACGTTGCTTCACTGGCCCATGTTGGTATCATCATTGCGCTCTTCCCGGATGAGGCAGATTGGTCGCTGGCCTCTGGATGTCTCTCACCGCGGCTATTGGCAGCTCACGCTGGCTGCTGGCCACTCACTGTAGCCTATGGCAGCCCACTGCAGCAGGGGCTGCAGCCAACACCATCACCAGGGCCTGCACAGCCCAGCTCCAGTTGGAGATGTTGTTAGCTGTAGAGGGCAGTGTCACTGGCCCTCATATGTGGGATCCGAACCGGGGCCTCTGGCATCCCAAAACTAGCTCTTAACCAATGTGCCACTCGGCCGGCCCAAAGGGCTCTTTTTATTTGTTTCCCTGTTGACTCTCTTTTTTCTTCCTAATCTATCCACTATGTCATTGCTGGGTTTTTTTTTGAGGGCTGTGTCACTGACCCTCATATGTGGGACCCGAACAGGGGCTGCTGGCTGCCCAAGCCGGCGCTTAACCACCATGCCACTTGGCCGGCACTCAATCACCTTTCAGTTCTGACACCTTTGTTGAAATACACTGGTGCTTATCGAAAATGGAAGGCAACATTAGGAGCAATTTCAAGTGCAAGCTGGTGGGTACCTTGATTTCAGGAATCCCCAGAGTTTCAGCTTATCTTGGTGGGCAGGTTGAAATGGGTTGTGAAGGGGGTGGAACACATTTAGGTGAATCTCCATATCTCTTCAGGTATCTTTTTTCTTTGGAAAGACATAGACACTTACACAGACATACCCGTATACATGCATAGCCTTCCCATACAGGGAAGCTAAATGATATAACTATACCCTTATCATGGAGGACAAGGGAGCCAAATTTAAAGTTTTCTAAATAAAATTTCTGTAACAGTACTAATTACAGAATTTTGGAGTTGAAAGAGATCTAGAAAAATATCTGTTCCAGCAACCCTCCTCTCAGTTCTTCAGAGAATATGCTGATTCCCTCTCTCTCCATTGAAGATGTACCTGCTACCTCCTTTCAGTGACAACAGAATGAACGGAATTCCTGGTAACATTGGCCTTAGAGTCTCCCCTGCTGTACTGTGTGTAATGGATACTGGGTTGCTGGTGTCTGGTGCTTCACCTGAAACCCGAATTGCATATCAGAGCTCCACAAACCTGCTGCCAGCGGGAGGCTATAGGTGGTTCCAAGGAGGCGCTAAATAGCAGTTTGGGCCAGTAGGTAAGACCATGGGACTTAAACAACCTGGTGGTCCATTCCAGGTTGGGGTAGTAAGTAAGCTACGTGAGGGAACTTACCTAAGCACTCCTGTAAATCCACTTGGACTATATTATTTCGCAGCTACTATGCTTTCTTAGAATTCCCTTAAAGTCTTTCAGGTTTGTTTACATAGCGGGATAAGGCATACAGGGCAGGGAGGGCCCCCTGGTTTTTAAGGTCCTGCCTTAATTTCAGCACTTCAAATTTACCAGGCACACACATTCTGGTTGTTTAGCTACGTGCAAATATGGTCTTGGCATGGCCTATTGTTGTGACCAAGGAACACTCAGAGGCAAGTTTTGCTCCATTTCATTTATCCTTCCTTTCTTCCTTCCTTCCTTCCTTCCTTCCTTCCTTCCTTCCTTCCTTCCTTCCTTCCTTCCTTCCTTCCTTCCTTCCCTTCTCTCTCTCTCTCTCTCTCTCTCTCTCTCTCTCTCTCTCTCTTCTTCTCTCTCTCTCTCCCTTCTCTCTAAATCTCTCATTCCTTCGCTCTTTCATCCTTTCTCTCTATTTCTTTTCAGCACCTCTCTTAGAATCGGAAACTGAAGGCAGTTCCTGCAATTCTGTGCTGCATTCAGCATTGCTGGGTGAAAACAAGTGTGCTCAGTTGGCTGCAATGACTCCTGCATGGCACGGACCTGCATGGCCTGAGGCCTGGCCACCTGACTTGTCAGATCAGGGAAGCCCTGCTGTTCTTGCATTCTGCCCTCCATTGCTCTGGCTTAGCTTGAGGCAGAGCACAGCGGCTGGCCTTGTGTAGTTTGGCAAGGCAGGACTGTTGTAAGAGGCCAGGATGAGGTTTTCCTCAACCCACTATACAGTCCCCTGGGAGACTGTGGATGGCCCAACCTAGCTGAGAATTGACTTCCTCTCAAGACTTCATCAGGAATCTGTAAAATGCTCAACGACTTCCTTTGACATTGGAAGGAATACAGCTGCTTTCAGGCTCAGAATATTCACCATGGTATGCGTTCCAGAAAGAGAAGTTTTCCTAGGTAAATGAAAGGCAGTTAACCAAGCAGCCTAGGGAAGAAGCAAAGCTGGGTGGAGGCAATTAGGCAGGATGGGTAATAGGCATTCCCCATTGTTACTGACAATAGCACAAAAGGAAGTGCTCTTAAACTGAAGCATACAGCCATTAGGGAAGCTTTAAGGGATAGTCTGGATTGCTGACAGACAATGGTCCAGGCTTAGAAGAAGACATGGAGAACAGCTCCAAAGTAGATCTTTGGCAGTTTAGGGGCTGGATGTGTGTACCTTACATGGAATGCAGAAACAATTCTCCAATGTAATATTTGGCACCTCCATTTGAGAGGGCAACCTGGATGGATTCCTGGGTGGGTTGGGCCATGGTACCCAGCCAGAAGAGACTACTTTTTGTTGATTTTTAGGGCAGAAACAGGAAAATTCCTCCCTGCTAAGAAAGACTTGAGTGGTGAAAAAACACTAAACAATCTGCAAAATTGCTTCTAGCTCAAGGCGTGCTGGCAATCAGCACCTGCTCAACCAAGATGCACGTAATACGTGAGTTTGATATAAGGAACTGGAAACTTCTTTCCCAGCATTTCCCTGTCCTTCTGGATGAGGGAGCAGTTTCAGTAAGTGCTAAAGATAAGGTTTCTTCTTACCTGAAACAGGAAGCATAGAAGGCTAGGCATCCTAAGGTTCTTCTGATTTTCACTCACAAATCCCCTGCCCTGGCTGCCCAACCTGTGTTTCCCCATCCACCTTGTCATTATTAATCTATGCCCCTACCCCTGGCATGCCAAGTCATTCTCTCTGTCATCTCCCTCTTTACTTGTTCTTTAGAGTATGTATGTATTTCTAACTATGTGTGACTGCATTAGGCAGGATAAGATAGACTATGTTACAATAACAAATAGACTCTTAAATCCCAGTGACTTGACACAACTAAAATTTTTTTCATTTACATATAAAATCTGATGAGAATCATCAGGGGCTCTCTTCCAACTTGGGCAACTTGGAAATCTAAGCTCTTTCCATTCTGTGATGGCACCATATCAACATGAGGCTCCAAGTTCTTTGTAGCAGAGGAAGAGAGGGCTGACAGTCCCAGGAAATATTGTTAAGGCCCAGGCTAGGGAGCAGTTTCTATCATTTCTTCCACATCCCGTTGGCAAGAACACAGTCACATGAGCCTCACCTAACTGCAAGAAAGGATGGAAAATGTAACCTTCCTGTGAGCCCAGGAAGAGGAAAATGAAACAGGACTTGGTAAACACATAACATTGTCTCTGCCAGAGTTTATGTCTGTGGCTTTGTGCTTTCTTTCCATCGTGGTGCCTGTCTTCTAGGGCAGAACCTTACTTCCACACACAGAAAGATGAGTTTACCTACCTAACAGTGGGTATGAAAATTACCTCAGAGCTAAAGTCATAGGTAGAGTATGGCACCCCCAAGGACACAGTAGCATGTATCCTTGTGGGTGCCTCTTTATCTAATGGTAAAATAAGGATGTAATGCTTATCTTGCAGTGCTGTCAGAATTAGAAACACTATATGCTATTCTCAGGTAGGAAAGAGACACCTTTACTTTGCCCTGTCTCCCATGAAGTTTCATAGCCCTAAAAGTGGTTCCAGAAGCTTTCAGACTGGCTTCTCCAAGAAGCAATGAGGCCTGTAGTATCTTGTAGTGAGCTATTCCCTGATATGTGGGCTGAAGATGGTGCCTGACTCTCACTGTAAGCCTGGGTGTATATATTTCACGCTTATGAAGATATTTGGCCTGTTTTCTGATAGGCATGCCTAGGTAAGGAGATTATCCAGCTATGTCCAGCAGAGCAATAAGGGATTCATTATATAGCAACAGAGAGCTCCACAGAGCTGTTTTAAAGAATTGCAAAAGTTACCATTTATTGAATGCTTACTTTATGACAGCTACTTTATATGTATGTTCTCATATAATCTGCATAAAAATCCTCCCAACTTTACAAATGTAGAAAACTGAAGCTCAGAGAGGTTAAGACTATTTCCCAAGATTGTGCAGTTAATAAATGACAGAACAGGGATGTGAATTCAGGTCTTTCTGGCCTCGAGGACGTATAAAGTGAGTGGAAAGGAGTGCTTTGAAGAGTGGATGCTTGTGTTTCAATTACATTTTCCCCTCTGCTCCAGCTCCTTTCTCTGTTTGAACTCCCCCTTTCTCCACTTCCCCTTGTCTTGATAGCACAAGTCCAGAACTTCTAACGGAAGACAGCAATTTGGTTTAGAAGCAGCTTCCAAACCATAGAGACACTTCAGAAAGGGTTTCTGAACCAAAAGCAATCTTGTCTATCATAAATGGACAAATTGATCTATTAGAGAAACAGCATATAGCTAGGGAGCCATGGGCAATTGGTGAAGTAACCTTGGGTTCTCAGGTAACAGGCCCAAGCATGAAGCACTCTTTTGGGGATTTAATGCACAGCTGTAGCGTAAATGCAGTCAGTGCTGAGCTGACCTTGCTGAACCTGTAATGGGGCAGGAGAAGAGTAAGAACAAGATGAGGAAGCCTCTGCCACCAATCCATCGGGGACCAGATAGGAAACTTGCTGGTAAACAAGGAATGTGCTACCAAGGAAGCCTCTGTCAGCCCAAAATGAAGCAGTGGTCAGGGAATGAACTGAGGCCAGCCTGGATGAGGAGTGGGGTAGTGTAGATAGGATCTCAGAGTTATGTGAGCCTGCAGATATGTCTACTGCAACTCCATCATTATCCCAGTGAGGAAATCAAGTCTCAGAGAGAGGAAGGAAATCACTCAGAAACCACAGAGCTCACTAGTGTCAGAACCAAGACTAGAACTTGGGCATTTGGACTCTGAGTAGATGGCTCTTTTCACCTTGTCAATACATCATGCAGGCAACCAGTATTTGGAAAAGGTGTGGCCTCCTAAGTGTGTGTGCACATTTGGAGGGGTTGGGGGAGATCATGTGGTGAGAAGTCTACATGTGTTACCTTGCTCCATCCAGGAGCTGTCCCAGATTGTTGCTAGTAAACCTTCTATTTGCTTACCTATAGCACATTCCTGTGTTTAGCGTACCCTCATGCCTCAGAAGGAAGATGGAAAGAACCATCCTTCCATCTTCCTATCACTTTGACCCAGAGCCTTCCTACCCAATAACTTCACACCTGGCTATTCCAGAAAACTAGCCAGTGTCACTCCAGACCAGCCAGTAGGTGCCTCCATAAGGCTGAGATTGGTAGCTCAGCTAGCATTCTGGAGCACACCAGTTCAAATCCGCGACCATGTTTCCACTGGTCTGTGTTGAAATTAGATGAATCAGGACAATAGAAAGTTTTGTGTTTGGTTTTTTTTTTTTGAGGGCATTGTCACTGGCCCTCATATGTGGGACCGAACCGGGGCTGCTGGCTTCCCAAGCCAGCGCTTAACCACCGTGCCACTCGGCCAGCCCTAGAAAGTTTTTTTATAAATTAAATTTACTGTAAATTTACTGTCCTTCTTACCTTTTTGGACTTAAAATGTCACTTTTAAAGGAAATGAGGGAGATTTTCTCTGATAGAGGTCTTTTTGCTTCACAAAATAACCTATGGCATTCCTAAATTAAATGATTTGTACTCTTCAATGAAATTCGAAACTCTGGAAGCACTGGCATAAGCTACCCATTCTGTTTTCAGCAACGTATCTAACCACCCTCTCTGGGCCTTATTATCTATGCTTGCTGCTTATTTTTCCCAACTTTGCTTCCTGCCCTGAAACGTAAATCTTCAGATACAAGGAACAAGTATTAGTGATGCTAATGCTAATCATGCTCTATCAACTGCTTAACGAGATACCTGGAAGAAGGCATATACACCATGCCTATTTAGTAATAGAACTGAGGATAGCCACAGTATTAATAAATTAATTACTTCATGATGTGAACCTCAAACACCCCTCAGGTTCATCCTTCTAACTATTGGCAGGATTTAAAAAATAATTAGTACCATTGGGGACACCACAAAAGAATTTGATAATGGTAAATGGTGGGGTTAGTAAGTTGCTCAGGGTTTTTATGACCATTATCATACTCCCACCTCAATGTTCTAGTCTCTCTAAAGATAATTTCTTCTCATGGTAGATCTGGGAAACAGGGCAAATACAAAGCCCATAGAAGACTGAAAATATAAAACCTGCATGGCAAAAGGACCCCTTCCCATGTCCCAAAGCCATCTGACCTCTGATAGGCCAGTGAAGGCCAATGGACAGGATAAATGGCATGCCCATGGTCTGATGAGACAATGTGACTTGGTATGCTTGGTGTTCTCAGGGATAAGGTAAAATTAGGTAGATTGACTATATAATTTTTTACCCCTTCCAGCTTTGTCATTCTGTGGATCTATACATTATAGGCTGCGAACTGTAGTGACCTTTAGACCTTCTGATTGGACTAGGAACTCCTTGAACAAGACAATGTATTCCCTAAACCAATGAGTTTTATAACCTCCTGCTTTCTACAAACCCTAAGCACAACCCTACCAGGCTGCTTGGTGGTTATCCAGTTTGGAGAAAGGAATGTCATTTCCTATTGTGCATCTGTATTTATTTTTTAATTGGGAGAGGGGAACAGTGTTGGGGAATTGGGGAAGGGGACCAGCCAAGTTGTTGTTCTTCAATCTTAGTTGTGGAGGGCGCCATTCACCATCTGGCTGCCCGTCGGCAGCTTGTGGCCTCTAAGCTCAAGGCGCTGTGTTACAATCTTAGTTACGGGTGGGCATAGTCACTAGCCCATGCTGGAGTGGAACCAGCAGCCTTGTTGTTAAGAGTACATGCTCTATCCACTGAGCTATCTGGGTGGCAGCTCAGTTTAAGGTGCTGAGTTCAGTCTTAGTTGTGGGCGGGCATAGCCCACCATCGAACAGGCAGTCTTATTGTTAGGAGCACGTGCTCTCACCAGCTGAACTATCCTTCCCCCTGTTGGCAGCCTACTGGCAGCTCAGCCTGGGCGCAGCATCACTAGCCCATGTGGGAATTGAACCGATGACCCTATTGCTCAGAGCTTGTGCTCTTAACCAACTGAGCCAGTCGGCCAGCCCTGTGCATCAGTTTTAAAGTAGGATACAACAGCTAAGATTCTTAACTTCCTTGAGTCCTTGGTAAAATGAAGTGAGGAGTGAAAAAGTAAATGCTTGCAAGCATGCTAAAAATCTGACTATTGAACACGGTTCTGTGAAGCAGACATCAGGCTGCACAACCTTTGGTTTCTACCAGCCTTTCAGTTCTTTCTCCCATTGCTGGGTTTTCCATAGTCCTTATTGCAGGTCAAATACCTGGCCTCCACTCTTGCATTATTTCTTCATTGATGATTCAACGAGGACAATAGCTTATGACATCTGTGAGGGCATGGCAGGGAAAGGTGTTTAAAGGTACAAGTCTGAAGGGTGCTTTGGATGAAGGACTCAATGTAAAGATCTTTTATTTTTCAATTATAGTAGACATTCAATATTATTTTATATTAGTTTCAGGTGTACAACATAGTGTTTAGACATTTATATAATTTATGAAGTGAACCCCCTGATTGTCTAGTACCCATCTGGCACCATACATAGTTATTACTATATTATTTCAATGTAAAGCTCTTCTATGTTCCAAAAATCTCTGTCTTGCAGATTTTCATCCCTTTGAAAGTAAACTGGTATGATTAAATCCAAACAATGAACTTACCATGTATGTTTGCCACTTTTCTTATTTGCATCTGGGGCTTTTCTACGAAGAGCCTTTGATTGACTAAATTGACTGACTTGACTAAAGCTTTTTTGTTTCTTGGAGAGAGACTAGAGCAGAGCAAGCAACAGTGTGGGAAGGCAACTACAAAAAGCCAATACATCACCAAACACATTGACCTTTTACCTTTACCAAGACATCTTATCTGGTATGGACGTTTGGCTCCAGCCATCACCCAGAGATTGCCTGGGAAGCTAAGAACCTTCAGTCTAGGTTCTAGGCTTCTTCAGTACAGTTTGCTGAGGTATAGGTGGCCCACGCACGTCTCACCAACTATCTCATGAATGGACAGCCAACTAGTTATCCAGCACATGCATTGCCTCCTACCAGCAGAGATCTCAAAGAGCAATGTCATGCCATGACAACCAGGGCTTTTTCATCTTCCCTAATTATCAATGTGGCCTGCAGCATGTGGTATTACCAGAATTCAAAATTGAATTTCCCTGGTTCAGTGACTTGAATATACAGTACACACAAAAAAATCTGGAACTATACATACCAAACCACTACATCGTTAACCACTAGGGTAGAGATGGCAGGATCAAAGGGGATCTTTCCCATTTTAGTGTACACATGTTTGTATTATGGGAAATTTGTCAACAAGCATGCCTGTCTTTGTAATTTAAAATATTTAAAATAACTTAATCTGTCCATGTAGATTTGGTGCCAGTTTAAACTGATTGAAGGAGAGCAGGCTTAGGCCATAAAACACCTGAGAGGGAGAGGTGCCAAGAGCACTTAGATTCCTGAGCCAGGGGCTTGTGTGGTCAGCTTGAAGCAACTCAAGGCAGGCTTCTCCCAGGTTGGGCAGGAGCTGGGAGTTGCAGTTGACTCCTAAGGGCACTAATAGACTTGTTTCACCATCATCACCCTACTCCTACCACCCCAGAAACAAAAGATCAAAGTCATCAGTGTTTGAGACAGAGTTGGAATGGGGTGGGTTGTGAGCAGGAAGAATGAGGAAGTTTATTTCCTGCCTCCTTTTCCCTATCTCAGAACCTACCCTTAAGTTATCTTAGACTCAATGCCTTAGGGGGCAGGGGATACTTTATGTATTCCCCCTTTTCTCTTATTTATTCACAAGGCAGCCTCAACTTCTACCCATGACCCACTGCCTCTGCTCTGCCCCCCACTGCCTTTAAAAGCTCAGGATCCTTCTGGCAGCATGCAGTAGTCAGACTCATTTGAGGCATTAGCCAATGGCTGTGCAGCCAATTCATTGGAAACTTTGGGGGAAAGCAGATTTGTTTTCATATTTCATCAAAGTAACCATGCTAGCCTGTAATCCCTAAAGGCATGCCCAAGTGATGGATTCAAAATGAATACGAATCTTTGTGTATACAGACTATAGCACCTTTCATATAAATTTAATTCAGATACTTCATCAACAGCTTGTTGTTTGTCTGTATTGCATTTGGGCTTGGGGCGGGTGGATACCAGCCAGGACACTGCGATATCTGGTGATTTCTGATGACTTGTACAGTGTATGTCCATGGCAAGCCAAAGGAGGGCAGGACAGGATGCCAGGAAAGAGGTCAACTACTTACTTCCTTGGACCTAGTGGTGATAGGCCATTTGAGAAACTGATGATTGACCAAATCCTAAAGGATTAAGGGTCCTCCAACCTGGTTCATGAGGCAGCTATATCCAATAGGTCTTTGCTCTGAGTCCCTGTTTCATATGTACACCTCCTAGGACCAGTGCAAGTCTTGGCAAAGAGAATCAATTTGGATTCTGGCTTCAGTTAGACTGGCCTTTAGGCCTTTAGGCACACTGTACCAAGGAGTAAGACTGGTCAGGCCCGTTGACTAGTACCTTACTTGATTTTTGTCCCCAGGGGCTTACTTTAGTTTAGGGATATGAGAAGACAACATGATGTTTGCATGAGGTTAAAACAATGAAAATGGCATTCACAGAACACCTGACCTCAATAGTCTGGAGAGAAACATACACAAATCCAGTACCTTCTACTTCTCCAAGGATTTCCATAAATATTCTTTCTTTTGAATCTCACAATATCCCCATCAGCTATGTATAGAAGAAACAAATAATCCCATTTAACCAGTGAGTAAACTGAACTCTAGAGAGTTAACATGAATTGTCCAAGGCCGCATCAAGTTCATGAGAGTCTGGACTAAATCCGAGGTCTTCTGACTCCCTGAGTTATGTTCTTCGGACTACACCATGTTACCTTATGTCGTGTTTTCTTTTTTCCCCAAATATTTATTCAACAACTACCACATGTCAGGCATTATTCTAAGAACTGAGGATAGATCAGTGATCAAAATAGTCTCTGCTCTCATAGAGCTTACCTTCTGATGGGGAAGACAGTCATTAAACAACTAAACATAAAGGTATAATTTGTCAAGTGATATTAGATACTATAAATTTAAAAAAAAAAAAAACAGGAAGAGGGCCGGCCGAGTGGCACATTGGTTAGGAGCTGGCTTGGGATGCCAGCTCTAAGCAGCGGGGCCCCAGTTCAGATCCCACATATAAGGGCTAGTGACACTGCCCTCTACAGCTAAGATGGTGAACAAGAGCTCCACCTGGAGCTGAGCTGCTGTGATTCCCCCGCGACGGCATAGCTGCAGCCCCTGCTGCAGTGGGCTGCCACAGGCTACAGTGAGCGGCCGGCAGCCAGCGTGAGCTGCCAAGAGCCTCTGTGAGTGGCCGTCCAGAGGCTGGCGACTGATCTGCCTCACCGGGAAGTGCACAATGACGATACCAACATGGGCCAGTGAAGCAACGTCCTCCACAACTACACTGAAGAACAAAAAGGACAGCAACTTGTCTGTTCCTCTTCCCTGATTCCCCAGTGCTGTTCCCCTCCCCCAGTTTCCTAATAAAATCTTTAAAAAAAAAACCCAGCAAAATAAAAAGTGTGATAGGTGCTATTTTCAATAAGGTAATCACAGAAAAAATATCTCCATTAAGGTGATATTTGAGCAGTGACCTGAAGAAAGGGATAGAGCAAACTGTGTGGAGGCAAAGTATTCCAGGCAGAAGGAAAGCATGTGCAAAGACTGAGGCAGGAATATCTGTGGTGTGTTTGAGGAACAGCAAGGATGTCAGTGCATATTTTATAGTGGCATCCACATACATCCTATTTTATTTGATTTTACTTCTTTTTTGTAAAATTATAGTTGTCATACAACCTTATGTTAGTTTTAGCTGTACCACATAGTGATTTGACATTTTTATATCTCACAATGTGATCACCACACTAAGTCAAGTAACCATCTGTCACCATGCTATTGTATTTGAAAGCACACAGCACTCTTCTACCTTAGCCTGTTGCTTATGCTTTCTCAGAACTTGGGTGAGTTTATAGGTAATGTGACCCAGGGGTCTCCAGACAGTGTGACTGAGTTGCTCAGTCAAAGCAGAGCTGAGTCCTCCAAACACAGAATAGGGCTCTGTCTCTAGAGGCTCAGTGGTATCATCAAGCAAGGACTGAAACTGACCAGATTACATATATATATCAGTTCAATTCAGGTTCAATTTTAAGATTAGTTTGAAGTTCTCTGTTAGTTTGGGTTCAGTCACTTTAGAAAATATACAACATTTGTTCCAATTTGAATCTATTCTTTGTATGTTAAGAAAAAAAACAAACACCCAACAACATACTTTGGTTCAAGTCACAGTTCAATGAGAATATTTGGCTTCACTTGGTGAAGTGTGGCTTAACAAATGAATGTGGCTCGTCCTAGCATATGGCACCTGGTTTGGTTCCATCCAAATTTCAGTATGTGAAATTCATCAGAGACCCTTTCTCTAAGCAGACATAGACCTTCTTGAAGCATTGATGGTATTAGTTATGTGAAACATTTTTATTTATTTTTTTTGATATTCAATACTATTTTATATTAATTTCAGGTATACAACATAGTGGGTAGACATTTATATAATTTAAGGGATCCCCCTGACTAGTCTGGTACCCACCTGGCACTATACATAGTTGTTACCATATTATTGACTATATTCCCTATGCTTTACTTTACATCCTCATGACAAAAAAAAATGATTCAGTAGATTGCTTTTCGCCTGTGAACAGTTTTGAAAGAAACCTCTTTAAGAGGCTGAAGCTTCAATTAACAACAATGTGATTTAATGGTTTGTGTTTGCTTATTTTGTTTCACATTTTGAAAGGACTTATTTCCACCTACCTGGCCAGATGAAACCCAGGGAGCACACACTGTCTGACTCTTGTTGCTGAATATGCTTGCTCTCCAGTAGCTGATTCATCCATCAAGTATCTGTTGAACCAAGCTGCAAAGCTACGAAACTGTTCCCTCAAGAGGGAAATAAATTCCCAGAATTCCAAATTGTCCAGTGCCTTGCAAAATCTGCCATGAAAATGTTATTTTGGTCTCCTTGGATACTTTCACATCATGTGAGTATAGTAGACTGCAAATGGGCTTTGGAATCAAGATGAATCTGGTTTTGATTCCACTTGCCACTTATCACCTTTGTGGCTTTGGGAAATTTCCTTAACCTCTCTGAGCCTCAGTTTCTTCATTTGTAAATTGGGGTTAATAATAGTACCTGCCGCCGGGGAATGCTGTGAGGATCATAAGAGATCGGGTATATACAATTTCTACCACATAATAAGTACACAGTGATAGCGCTAATGATGATGATGAAATTTTCTGCTAAAGGAAATAGATTAGTAATTTCCTGATTTGAAATAAAATATTTTTAATTAGCTCTTCAGAAAACCTGGGGTGCCTGGAGTTAATAGCCACAGTCGATGTTTACTCCAAGAATGATGGGCTAAAAAGGAAATAAGTTTTAGAAATTCCACAATTACTTGATTTCTCATAGAGAACCCAGATCATTTCAGCACCCCTACAACAAACAAAAATCCCACTTTGAAGATCATTTATCTGGTTTGGCTGCTTCTGTGGATCTGATTAACAGTGTTTTTGCCAGACCTCTTTGCCATATGTGTCAACCTTGACTTGATTCCTTATCTCAGAGATAAGATCAGAAGAGAAGCAGAAAAAACAAAACAGAACAAAAACTTCAACTATTGCCCATCTAGCACTACCTCTTTGGCACTGGGGTAAAAAGAAAAAAAACTTCAAAGCACATGGCCAGGATTGCCAGGCTGTAGGAATACCCATCTGATCTCAAAGCATGCAGATTAACCAATGAGTAACTTTAATGAGGGCCGGCCGAGTGGCTCAGTTGGTTAAGAGTTGGCTTAGAGCTCGTGCTCTGAGCAACGGGGCCGCTGGTTGGATTCCCACATGGACCAGTGAACGCTGCACCCTAGCTGAGCTGTAGCTGGTTGCCAACTGGTGGCAGGATGGCTCAGCTGGTCTAACAACAAGATTGCCTGTTCAATGGTGGGCTATGCCCACCCTCAACTAAGATTGAACTCGGCACCTTGAGCTTAGAGTCCACGAGCTGCTGATGGGAAGCCAGATGGTGACTGGCACCCTCCACAATGAAGATTGAAGAACAACTTAGCCAGTCCCCTCCCCCAATTCCCCAACAAAATCTTAAAAAAAAAAAACCTTTAGTGATAACACCTTGGACAGAATCTAGAAGACAGCCTATTCCAAATTGTTCTATTGCAGCTAGGTAGGTGGGTGGTATATTAGACCTCTGGGTAGTAAGTCTGTTTTACTGGTTAACATTCAACACATTAAATTCTCCTTCTAGAGACTAAGCTTATCTCTAGGGAACTGACCAGAGAGAGTCAAAGGGAGGACAGGTCAGAACTGCAGTTCCAAGGAAGTTAATGTAACCTTTACCTACAAATGACTTTGAGTAAATTCAATACTCTCCCTTTCCCAAGATATAGAATACCACTCTGGTGAGTGTCATAATTAGGTGAACAAGCATTCACTGGCATAAAAACAAGATGGAATTTTAAAATCAGTTAACCTAATATCCGGAAAGCATTATTTTAGGAAATTAGTCTGAAAAACTGTTATCTAGGAGATCTGGCAGCTCTTAGCAGATTGTCATTCAAGTTTTAACTTTTCACAGTCAGAAAATTTGGGTCAGAGGATTTGGAAACTAATTGGTCGATATGGGATCCTAAACTCATCCATAATTTGGCAATTTCAAACCTCTCTCCCATGGGGGAGGAGAAAGCTGAATAAATATTTTATTCACATAAGCATGATTTACTTCCTTGTAAGGTCTAAAGACTAAGTCCATTTAGAAAGTATAAGTCAGGAAATTCTTAAGAGTGTAGACTAAATAATCAAAAGTTGAGACCTTTCCTTTCTATTGATGTGATATAACTAACCAACTGAGCTCGTCCAAAAAATAGTTTGTATAGCTTTTTTCAATCAGTGCCAAAGAGGAAGGGAAAAAATGCAAGATCATGGAACAGGCTGGAAATGATAATGCCACATGAAGACCTAATTAATCACTAATGATTCATTGGCTTCATAAAGGAAAGCGGTCAGAATACATTGAACTGAAGTGCAGAAATTATTAACAGCACTTGGTACCTTTTCAACAGTGGATATTCTGCCGACAGCCCGTGTTTGAATTTAACAGTAACTATGCCCCTGAAACAGGGAGAAAGGAAGTTCTACTCCCTGCTCCACTACTATCCAGCTGTGCAAACTTTGAGAGGGTTCTTTCTCCTCTGGAATTAGTTTCCCAGTCTGTGAAACAAGAAAGTTAAACTAAATGATCTTTGAAGTCCCTTTCAGCTTTGAAATTCTATAAATTTATTTATTAGGATCATGAAAACGAACAACATGGTACAAAAACTATGTATTTGGGGGCCTGTAGGTGGGATATTGGGTAGATGATTAAGGATGTACATCACTGTCATCAACCATTAAGCTTGACGTGCTTTTTTATTAATCCAGGCCAGGACCTCTGCTAAGTGTTGGAGACATTATGCCAACACTGCTATAAATCATTGAATTAGTCTCATTGTTGTGCTTATGCCAAAAAGTACTCCCCATATGTATAAGCAGAGTGCACACCCTAGCTAGTATCAGCATCCCATGACTTACATGAAATAGTAAAGTTAGAATGACCATAAAGTGATTTACTTTGTTAATCTGGGAGGAACCTTGAAGAGATCAAGAAATTTAAACATAGCATATGCTTCTTTATCTTTTCTAAAATGCACAGAAACGGGCATTTCTTTAGATCTACAGCTAGTGTTTAGGAGCATAAATGAGAGGATGAAGGTGTTTTCTCCACACCTTTAAAGTGTTTCCAGTTTAATTTTCTGTCCTTTAGCCAGAATTTTTGTCACTAGAGAAGAATGGTGTGATCAGTTACCAAAATATTTGGCTTCATATCACAAGCCAAATATTGAAGCTGCACTGCAAAGTTCAGACATAGGAAACACTGGAAAGTTTAGTCAGCCCTACCTTGCTCTCTCTGCATGCTAAAGATGACCCCTCTCAGAAAGATATGTATAACCAGTCAAAGAAGAGCCTCAGCCCTTCCACCAAGCTTGATATCTTTTCTGACCACATCTGCCAGCAGGTTTTGCTATAATAAACTTTTGTTTCCAAATCTTATAGAAAACCTAATCTATAAATTGTAGTGAAAACGAAATTGGGTTAATAAAAAAAGGAATGAAATCAAATGATTCTGGTAATCCCTCTGTCCATGAAATGGTTTGATGGGGTGGAAATTCTTAATGTGCATATGTTTACAACTTTCTCCTTTTCCCAGTGCATCAAGTAGTGGTTGTGTTTGTTTGTTTGTTTGTTTGTTTGTTTGTTTTTGAGGGCAGTGTCACTGGCCCTCATATGTGGGACCTGAACCGGGGCTGCTGGCTTCCCAAGCCAGTGCTTAACCATCGCGCCACTTGGCGGGCCCAAGGAGAGGTTGTTTTTTAATTTTCTCAGATGCTCACCATTCCATCCTCTCCCTCCTATGTTTGGCAAAATTGAACTTTGGCCTTTTGTGATGTAGAATCAAGAAGAGAGAGCAAGAACACATTGAGAAGCTGGGGAGGGAAGTGAATTTAGACTGCATTCTAAGCCAGTATACACAATCGAGTGCTTAGAGAGGGGGAAACATTGAGAAAAAAAATTGCTCTGCCTGGGGGTCCTGGAAAAGTTGGTGGGAGGGTGATGAATTGAAGAGAGAGACACATTGGAGACCTGCAGAATATGATGAAAAATAATAATAAATAGGAGGGAAAGGAGGGTTGTAATCAGTTGTTCTGAATCCTATTCATGGTTTTTGATTAGTACCAGAGTTTAAATATTGTTATTATTTTTATTTATTTACTTATTTTTAGCTGAGCCATCCTGCTACCTGTTGGCAGCTCAGCAGCAGCTCAGCTCGGGCTGGGCATTGAACTGCTGTTGCTCAGAGCTCAGCTCGCACCCTTGAGCGAGCTCTTAACCAACTGAGCCACTTGGCCGGCCCCTTAAATTATTTTTAAATCCCTTTTGGCTGCTAGACTACAAGGTGTGATCAAACAATATGGTGAATCTTTAAAGAGAGAAAAAAATATTACGGTAAAAGACATATTGCCATTAATCCCCCTAAAAATACTCCTCACTTTGAACACACTTATCCCATCATTCTTGTCACTTTGTGAAGCAGTTCTGGAAGTCCTCTTTCATGAGTATCTTTAGTTGCCCTGTTGTAGCTGTCTTGATGTCCTGAATCATTTTGACTTAGGGGAAGGGGCAGAAGTTATCCAATGAATCAGGGGGATGAGGACACACAGTAATGTTTTTATTTGACAGAAATTGCTGTACCAGAAGCAATGTGTGACATGGAGCATTTCATGTTGGAGGATGAAACCATTTACCCATTTCATGTAAATGCCTTGTTCGTGATCCATGATTTACGGTACTCTTTGAAACACATCTCTCAATCGTAGCTCATACCCAACTGACTGCACTGAACAAGTTGAAACTTGTCACACACTGTTACTAAGTTTCGATGCACCGCTTCCTGTATTGAAGATCCCTGCATTTCCATTGGATAACACTCAGGGCAGCATTCAACGTATATTTTGATTGCAGTGGAAAGGCTCCGTGTCACACATCGCTTCCTGTACTGCAATTTCTATTAAATAAAAACATTACGGTGTGTCCTCATCCACCTTATTCACCAGATCTAGTGTCAAGTGACTTCTGGCTCTTCCCCAAAGTCAAAATGACCACGAAATGTAAACATTTTAAGTCATTTCAGGACATCAAGGGAGCTACAACATCACAATTAAAGACACTCACGAAGGAGGACTTTCAGAACTGCTTCAGAAAGTAGCAAGAATGATGGGATAAGTGTGTTAGAAGTGAGGGGGAGTATATTGAGGGGGATTAATAGCAATGTGTCTTTTAATGTAATAATTTTATAATTTAAACACTCACCATATTTTTTTTAATATTTTATTGGGGAGTTGGGGAAGGGGAACAGTGTTGGAGAATTGGGGAAGGGGAGCAGCCAAGTTGTTGTCCTTGAATCTTAGTTGTGGAGGGTGCAGCTAGCTCAGTTCCAAGCCCAGTCACCATCTGGCCACCCATCGGCAGCCCGCGGCTGGTCAGCTCAAGGTGCCATTTTCAATCTTATTTGCAGGCAGGCAGGTGGGCGTAGCCCACCATCTCAAGTGGAAGTTGAACTGGCAACCTTGTTGTTAGTAGCAACCTTGTGGTTAGGAGCACGTGTTCTCACCAGCTGAGCCATCCTGCCACCTGTTGGCAGCTCAGCAGCAGCTCAGCTTGGGCACAGCTCACTGGCCCATGTGGGAATCAAACCAGCAACCCTGTTGCTCAAAGCTCATGCTCATCCAACTGAGCCACTCTGCTGGCGCTCACCATATGTTTTGATCATGCCTCATATGTCTCTGACCAAGACACTACTCTGACATTGGTGAACAAGGGTTCTTACTCCATAAAAGTTTCATTAAGTTCATTAAATCATCTTTCTCTGAAGTTGAATGGCTTGTCCCTGTAGATATGCAATGACACTTCATAGCAGAGTTGACAAATTGGTTTATCCCAGTAGCTAATCACCAAAGCCTTCCCTGAGGCATAGGGCATCGTGAGATGCAGTCTGGTGGCAACAGCACTATCCCTCATCCCTGACATTTGGTTAGAAATTGTAAGTTTCCCCAGTACTTTGACATTAATTTTCTCTGCTATTCTCATGGCATCACTATGAGGTAGGTAGGGCCAGGATGTACTTGTATATCTCTACTGTCCTTTGCCAGGAAGTAATTGCCAGAGACCACAAATCCTCTGGCTCCTAATATCACTCCATGAGACACCCCTCAGAGACTTCAACAATGAGCTGTCTGTTATCCAAAGTATCAGTTGATACAGGAGATACTTGAGAACAGATAAGGGTCATCTTAACTGTCCATTCTTCTAGGTTCTCTGTGCCAGGTCTCTATATTAAGCCAGAAAGCAACTTACCTTAACCATAATATTTTAGGTCTGTTAGGGAAAAATATTCTCACCAGCTGAAGATTTGACATTTTACCGCCATTTTCTTTTTTAAGGGAAAAAAATTCCATTTAAAGATTATGTCTAGAGGGCCAGCCACGTGGCTCAGTCGGTTAAGAGCTCACTCAAGACTGCGAGCAACAGCAGTTCGATGCCCAGCCTGAGCTGAGCTTCTGCTAAGCCACCAACAGATGGCAGGATGGCTCAGCTAAAAAAAAAAAAAAAAAGGTTAACTCCTTAAAGATTATGTCTATATATTTTGTAAAGCTACAGTGTCTATTATAATAAACACTATTATACAAGGAATTACATGATAAATTCCTCCTAGAATTCAGTGGCAGAAAAAAAATCTATCTGGGCAGTTGAACACATAGGCATTTTTTTTTTCACTTGACAGAGAACCATGTGACTTAATTTTGATGTTTTCTTTCCTTTTAACTTTAACTTCTAAGAAACTCAGAGTAAAATGTAGTGGTTACATACAGCGATTTATCATGGGGCTGTCTGAAGCTTCTAGTTATGTTTCTTGTAACATTCTTTCCTGTTTTTAATTTGAATTGATCTATTTTTATGTGTTTTTACCATTTGAAACCTGCTTACGTCTAGTTTAAGGGTGCATATTAGGGAATCACAGAACCAAGGATTCCCAGAGTGGGAAAGGATCTTAAAAGATAATTTAAGGCCGGCCGAGAGGCTTGTCGGCTAAGAGTTGGCTTAAGAGCATGAGCTCTGAGCAGCAGGGCCGCCAGTTCAGATCCCACATGGGCCAGTGACACTGTGCCCTGTACAGCTAAGATGGTGAACAACTGTTTGACCTGGCGCTGGGCTGCCATGAGTCTCTGGTGAAGGTGTAGGCTGCAGTGGGGCTGCAGTGGGCTGTCCTAAGCTATCATGAGTGGCCGGCATCCAGCATGAGCTGCCATGAGCCGCCGTGAGTGGCCATCCAATGGCCGGCAACGGATCTGCATCACCCGGGAAGAACACAATGATCACAATACCAACATGGGCCAGTGAAGCGATGTCCTCCACCACTAGACTGAAGAACAAAACGACAGCAACTTTTCTGTTCCCCTTCCCCGATTCCCCAATGCTGTTCCCTCCCCTATTCCCCAATTTAAAAAATATCTTAAAAAAAAAAAGATAATTTATCCCAGCCCCCCATACAATGCTAGGATTATCATCTACTCTCGTTCCACCACATAACCCTTCATACTCTGAATACACCTAATAACAGGAAACTCACTATCGTTAAGGCTGAAACATTCATTTTTGGACAGCTCTGATTACTAGAAAGTTCTTCCTTAGGTTGACCTTATGTCTCCAGCTTCCATCATTTGATCCTGACTCTAGCTTCTGAGGCCACATGAAACAAAGTGAAAACCTGCTCCTCATGGTATCCTTTCACATAAATCAAGAGAGCTATCATGCCCCACTCCTCAGTACTTTAGTCACTACTTCTCTTGGCTAAGTATTTCAATTCTTTTTTTTTTTAATTTTTATTTTTAATTAGTTTCAGGTGTACAACACAGTGCAATAGTTATACATTTTACCCCTCAAAGTGACAACCCCCCACCCCTAATTCACCACCCCACTCCCCCCCCATATCATATGTATCTATTACTCTTCCTCTGACTCTCTTCCACAGTATAATCCACATCCCGTGACTATCTATATATATTCAATTACAGTAGGTATACCACCTCCACTTTAGTAATACAGTGCAGTGATCAAACCTCTACTCCATCCATGAAATGGTCTCCCTAACAAGACCTACGATCATCTGACATTTCAATTCTTAAACTCAGTTCCCCTCAATGCCTCAAGAGAAAACCATAGTAAAAATATAACTAAATTATTTTCAATGTATAAGGGCCGGCCAAGTGGCGCAGTGGTTAATCGCTGGCTTGGGAAGCCAGCGGCTCTGGTTCGGTCCCACATATGAGGGCCAGTGACACTGCCCTCAAAAAAAAAAAAATAGGAATCTATGGAGTACTGCTTTGGGCCGGCCGAGTGGCGCAGTGGTTAAGCGCTGGCTTGGGAGTTCAGCGGCCCCGGTTCGGGTCCCACATATGAGGACCAGTGACACTGCCCTCAAAAAACAAAAAACAAAAAAAAAATGTTGAATTCAATGTGTAAATGGGGAATATTTTGCTATCAAAGGTCAATGACCATCAAGGAAAAAAAAAAACGAACCAGCAATGGCATAATAAAAATGTGACTTTATCTCTTTAGAATTTTATGAGAGGAATATAAAAACACTATTGCTTTTCAGACCAAAGCAATGTATCTAAACTAATTTAATAAACACTACAGATACAAAATACTTTGTTTTTATAATGGTTAATTAAAATATATATATATATATATATATATATATATATATATATATATATATATTGAGAGAGAGAGAGAGAGAGAGAGAGAGAGAGAGAGAGAGAGAGAGAGAGAGAGAGAGAGAGAAAGAAGGGTGATGGGAGATTGACAAATGGATGGGAATACAGGAAAAACATTAAGCAAAAAAAGGAAAGAGATGGAAATGCAGAGGAAATATACATACAAAGAGAGGCATAGAAACACTCATTTACTCATTCAACAGATATTTGTTGAATGCCTTTTATATGTTTCAGGCACTGTACAGAGTACACAGATGAATCAAACATGGTTCCTGCCCTCAAGAAGCTTGTAACATTTATTAAGTATTTTCTTTAGCTCAAAGTAAAGACAACAAGACAAGTATACAAATAGCTATAAAACAAGTTAATATTATATAACCATTAAAGAAGTATAGGTAAGATTATAATTGGATTTCAGAAATAGGGATAGATCACTGGAGAGAACAAGAAAAGCTTCTGCAAGAAGTGATATTTGACCAGACTTTGAAGGATGGGCAGAATTTGGACTTGTGGTGGTAGGAGGCAGGGATGGAATTCTAGGTAGAGGGAAAAACATGAATAAAGGCATGGAATCAGGAAAGGTCAGGAAAAAGAGCAAGTAATGAGTTTGGGCTAGAGCATAAAATATAAAAAAGAAGACAGATAAAGCAAGGTTGGAACGTACTATGGAATTTATAAAAATAGAGAAATGTTGAAAATTTTGGAATAAGAAATTATAATATCTGAACTTTCATCCCAGAAAAGTCCACTGAAATACAGACAAAGATATACATACAAAAGGAAGAAAGTTACTTCTGTAGAGTGACATAATCATCTTATGACACCGTTTTGGAACACTACCACTACAAACCATTAAAGTAGTTTTGTACTTTCAAATTATTGGCATTAATGGGGATATTCCATGTTAATATTTGTCTTGTGGTGTCAGTGATTAAGTCAACCTAAATCTGACTGATGGGGAAGGTTCTACAGACTCACAACCATCCCAACAAATTTACTCTCACTCTATATTGTTCCTGGACCAAAGGATACCCAAAAGAAAAAGGAGGCCTTGCTTCTTAACCACACCAAAGATGTTGCAATGAAGTTAATATACTGCCACTAAAAAAGAACCTAGCTCCATCATCTGGTCCCCTAGTGGGCTTCATTCAATTGCTTGGAGCAATGGTTTTTCCTTTGATCTCTCATTCCAGGAAGGCATGGTCATGAGACGTTCACCTGAGACTATTCCCCATGATGGGCTCAATCACCCCTGAAGCAGCTGGAGCCAGCAATTACAGGATCAAAGTCCCTCTCTGGCCAGCCTATATCTACTGGAGACACTACTGTACTCACAACTCAGATTTCATGGCTTTAGAGGAGAAAGGTGGTGTCAAATAGTAATCAGAATTCAATCTTATCTTGCTTTGAAGTTTGCAGGCTTGGTTCTCCTCTGACTGCCCTCACTGTATACTGGACCTTTAATTTGAAGGATGGGCACAGTGAATATACTCCTAATATGTCCTCTGAAGTCAGGTCTCTTCTCAGATATATCTGAGACTTTAATTCTAAAAATAGAAATAAGGCCCTGTGCTATAAACCACAAGTGAATCCATTGGGCCAGGCAGAATTAGAGGTTTGTTTTCCACCCACCTGGGCCAGATCAACTTAGGGATGTGCATGGCTATGCATGAGATCTTGCCTGCATGGTAAAGGTGATTTTGTGACCAAGGAATCTATAATCTCTCTCTCTCTTCTCTCTCTCTCTGATCAGTACAGTCACCCAAACCAAAGTATTTCTGCCAAGCTTGTGTCCATACATATAGTTAAGTGTCTTACTCCAGGATCTCTAAAAAGAAGTGTTTCTAAGGGTCAGGAATTGTCCTTGATATATCAAATCACTTTTTGACTTTGGTCAAAGGAGTTCCACGTCTACCATTCATAACTAGATAGTGACTTCAGAAAATGGTTTCTCCTCCCTGGACCCCGATATCCTTTTTCATATTTGGACAGGGTTGATGGTCTCCAAAGCCCTGCTAGCTCTATGATTCTATATGCACATTCATTTGTTTGGAAGTAGGTCACCTTTGTAAAATCTTTAGTGGCATCTGGAGCCACTCTAATTTGCAGTGAGCCAAAGTAAGAATGTAGATTAATGGTCATTTCTGCTCTCAGTGCCTCTTTGAAAGAGATCCACTATTGCTTGGCCTGCAGCAAATCCAAACTGGAAAAGAGGTAAGATATCAGGGTTTTACACACCACTCCAGAGAAATACAAACAACACACAAATAACAGATATTTTGTGTTTTTAAAAAGATAGCTTGACTGGGATCTACCTGTCAATTATCTTGACCCGAGAAGATGGCATGGACCAGAAAAGGAGTGAAAGAGAATTATATTGCACCAATTCCATTATTTTAACGGGCTAGAAGCAACCAGCCAAATGGCAAATATGCTTGATTAAGTCAACCAGCTTTGGCTGGAGAAGAGGTTAAAATAAAATGATCAAATTCATTGTGGTCTTTTGTCTAATTAATGCTTACTTGAGTCAACTGAGTCTTTAAGTTACATCCAATTGTTTGATGTCGCATAGATGTGACCACCCAGTGCACGAAATATTACTATTTGGCTGTTTGCCACCTCCCACTCCTTGCAAGTTGATTCCACTTGGATTAAGAACAAGAATGTGATGAGATGAATAGCTTGGTAATAAAGTTGTTTATACTAAGTCTAAGACAAGGTAGGCAGAATCAAAGTCCTTGGAACAACACTTTTTGGGAGAGTAGCCTTTCGTAGTAAATCGAGTTACAGCCCTCTGATGAGGTAGATAGCCATCTGCTGTCTCCTCCTGCTTAGCTACACCAAGTAAAATAATGAACAAGTGGGTTACAGAGAGCTGCCCACAATCTAAATAGATTCAGCCTCTACCAAGAAAAAATATGAGCAACACTGCCAGCAATGTCATAAATGGAAAATGGAGTAATTTGAGAATCAGGTGATTCTTTGTCTGGGTGATGTTATAATAACATGCAGTAATCTATGAAATGAGCCCAAACAGGAAGGATAAAATAAAGGATCTAAAGGGATTTTGAGCAATTTTAATTTCCTATGTGCCTTTCTGTGATTTCTAAATTTTCTACAATGAATATATGTATTGATGTTGAGATTAGTAAGAAAAAATATCTAAAAGGACTTAGATAATCCCCCATGGCATGACTACTTTGTTAAGTTACATTTGTAAAGTACAGTAAAATCTCAATAAGCAGAACCTAACTTGCAGTTCATTAGCATTTGGCTTTCATTTTCCCAATGATCCAGTTTGAGAAGAGGCAAATCACAAGAAAGATATAAGAGGTATGATGTAACTAATTTAAATCTTTATTTGCAAACCTTGTTTAAGTTGTTTTCTAGATATCTTGTTTTGGACAAGAAACATAAGCTACTTAGGAAAAGAATGGTGAAAAAAATCATTTTGGTCCCTCTTAACCACCAACTCAAGCTACTGTGCTAGTAGCAACAGATGAACAGATAAATAATTGGTTGCATATAAAAATCACACTATACTCCATAAAATAAGTCAAATCATACATGGGAGTAGAGTGTTTTTCTTCTCCACAAATAATTATAGCACTAAGGTAAATTGAAGAAAGCTTAGTTTTGGTCAAGGCAGAAGACCTAATGAAAAAGAATCCAAGAAAGGATGGAATGGTTTTAGATAGGGGTTCATGACAGAACCAAGCAAAAGAAGATGTTCCACAACTAGACTGAAGGAGAAAAGGACAGCAATTTGTCTGTTCCTCTTCCCTGGTTCCCCAAAGCTGTTCCCCTCCCCCAATTCCCCAATAAAATCTTTAAAAAAAAAAAGAAGAGGTGATCTGTGAACAAGACAGGATTAGTAGGCTAGACAAGGTAGGCTTCGTTGACATGCTGGCCTAAAGAAATACCAAAGAGAGAAATAGGGGATAGGATCACACACAGAGCCAAGTATCCCCCTCAATGGGTCTTGTTGCTCAATAAAAGACTTTGGTTAGTAGTCTTTATTTTGCAGACCTAGCCCTGGGGTTACAATTCCTGGGCTTAAAAGACTAGATTATGTTTGGGAGAGTCCTGATCCATGCGCCTATAGTTGCAGCCCCGTTCCTCTTCCCTTGCCCCCAACAACCCTTCCATGCTCATCATAGAGAACAATGTGATTCTAGGAGAAGTGAAGTTCTGTTTTGAGTTGGTACCATTCTTGGAAACTTCCCTTAGGCCTTGCTTCTCTCTAGAAGTCTTGAAAGTTCAGCTTTTGACTGAGACCTTGCCACAAGTAGAATATAATATTTCATTTTCCTTCACTGCTATGTCTAGCAAAAGGAATTCAGAACTCAGTTCAAAGAGGTTGAAAGGCAACTTTAGCCTTTTCCACACCCTCTTGAACAGCTTTAGCATAGTAAATAGACCACCTGAGGCTGAAAAAAGTTAGCTTCTTTAAAAAGTCCAGGGGTGCTTTGACTAAAGGTGGAGGGAAAACTAGTGGGAAGAGCTTCTGACTTTAAGCTCAGGTTCAGGGTGAGTCGATAATGAAAAATATATATATATATATATATATATATATATATATATATATATATATATATATATATATATATTAGTTAGAAAGGTATCAAATTATAATTTAGGTATTTCTTTCTTTAAAAAGACATGTTTAAAGGAATTAACTGCTTTACTGGCTGATATGTTTGGGTTCAGCTGTTTTAATAAAGAGATTATTTTTATGACAAAAGGGAGGAAAATCTTGCTTAACTATTTTAAACCTGCCTGTGACTTAAGCCTTATTGCTTTGGTTCATGTGACTGTGGCAAAACACTGCCAATAGCCTCTTGAAAGTAGAATCTGAAAAACTAAAAGCGTAAAGCAAAAACTAATGTTCAAAGGGATTTATTTTAGGGGCAGGAGTAGGGGCTTGAAAGGCAGGGTGGGCAGGGGAAGGGAGAAAAAGTACAAAACTTTAAGGGAATTGCTCAATTCAATCCATTACTTCTGTACCTTTTACCTTCACAACATCTCTCACATCTCTTCTGTCATGTCCACAATATGACCCTGAAGCCCAGTGAGATATTCACCCACCTAGCAGGGACAACTCAATTATGTTGCCTAGATTCTCCTTACTTAGACAAGAAAAGAGACCCTGACAGTTTGGGGAAGATTTTGAGTAATAAGCAATAAGAAAATAAACAAACTTCTTAACTCTCAGTTATCCAAATAACACAATTAACCAAACTCTACTCGTCTCCCCATTCCCTATGCATTCCAGCCAACTGAGATCACATTGGACTGGGATTCAGATGTATGTTTGCTGGAAGATTTTTTTCCCCTGGCACTCATTTCATAGTATCTGAGTTATAAATTATGCTCATTAAACGCTTTCTAGAAATTCAAACAAAGTGAAAAAGAAAACAAAGTGCCTTCTTTTTTCTGAGAAAATGGAGAACTTCTTATCTTAGTCCAAGTTGTGTCCGCTATTTTGAAATGACTAAACCTGGAGGTGGTTCTCTCCCCTTCATTAGGGTTCACATCATTGCCCTTTACATTCAAACAGCCTTTTTGGTGATGGCTGTGTAATGAATAAAGCTTATTAAAGTTACAGCCAAGGGGCCCCCTTACACTGGAATTAGGCTTGAGTAACCCTGAAGATTGGTCATCCTGAGAGGTATAGTCATTCACTAATTTCTTGCCCAGGCAGAACAATTTGTTGAACTGGATTGAGAATTTTCCATTGCCTCACCAAGAGAAGATTCCAATCTTAACAGCATTTTGCTCCTGGGTGGGAAAAAGAGAAAACAGTAACTATACCTTCTCCATGTTAGGCCTTTCACAGGATTTCAATATGGATGATTCCAAGCCCTGCAACATCACTATTCTATGAACAGCTTGCAAATTTCTAAACTTTCCTGGATCATTGAACAAATAAATATTATTACATTTGTCAGGTATGCATAATTAGATGTCACAATTCACAATGGTTTCTACAAATTGAACAAAAAAGGGACATATTAAAATACAGGGAGTCCTCAACCTAATGAGCTGTGTCCTAAACATTTATAAGTCAATGATTTGGAATTTGGAAAACGTTGCCCCATAGAAACAATTATATATATATGGTTGTCAGGTTTCTAGGCCAGTTCACAAAGGTTGATTTAACCCACATGAAGCAGAGTTATATTAGAGCTCTGGAACAGGTCCTAGGTACTGAGAGAAGAAGGAAAAGGGTGCATTCTTCCCATTTGTGGGGTCTAAGGAAAACCAAAGGCATAAGGGATCCATTGCTCTTGTGTTCTCAAGC
Organism: Aselliscus stoliczkanus; assembly: GCA_033961575.1. Taxonomy (NCBI): domain Eukaryota; kingdom Metazoa; phylum Chordata; class Mammalia; order Chiroptera; family Hipposideridae; genus Aselliscus; species Aselliscus stoliczkanus. The sequence continues at coordinate 51,331,159 of CM066737.1, read as the reverse complement.
CATCCACTATAATCTGCCATTCTTCAAAACTGCCAACTTCCTCATTTCTCTATCCCAATCAAAATAAAACTTCCATGTCCTCTTGAACATCTAGCTCAGTTCACTTTCATTATAATATGAGTGATTAATTGCCTTTTATCCTCTGAAAGGAAAATCTATGATTTAAATAGGAGGCTTGTCAACCACAAATGAACAACAGTTGGTGAAATTTTAGGGACAGTAACCATATGAAGTGAAAACCTTTAGAAAGATTTGCAGAGTGGTGAATATTTGGTGACATGACAAAGGAGTTACTTAGGTAGACAGCAGAGCCCTGCCTGAGAGGCAGCTCCTGTAGTCAGTTCACCAAAGCTGTGTCCCCTTTCGTAGCATCTTTCCTTCTCGGTCCAACTCTACAGGGATATCTAAAGGTTTCAAGTTTTCCCCAATGGCTCCCATGATGGTGACACTGGATAAGAGGCATTCATAGGTGTCGTGGGTCTTTTTTAGGTTGAATTTACCTCACTGAAAGTCAGCCTGAAACATTCTGGATTAGGTGGTGTTACTGGGTGATATCAACATGGGATGTTTAATGAGATAAGTAAGATGTCCAAGAGCTCTTGGATTTAGGTCAAGCCTTCTGAAATTGTCAAGAGTGTTCTTCTTGAGGATTTTTGTGATTTGCACAGAGTGCCAAGGCCATTGTGGTCAATTAAGATGCTGATTAAGGGCCGGCCAAGTGGCTCAGTTGGTCAAGAGCTTGCTCAAGAGTGCAAGCTGATCTCTGAGCAACCCCAGTTCGATGCCAGCCAGAGCTGAGCTGCCTCTGAGCTGCCAACAGGTGGCAGGATGGCTCAGGTTAAAAAAAAAAAGATGCTGATTAAAGCACAAGTGCTAATGAAGGCAGGATCAGAGGTGAAATCCACTTTTGGCGCAGTTGGATTCCATCAGGTCCATACACGCACAGCGCACACAATCCTGCCCTCTGTGAAGGGAGTCCAGGGCAGGAGTGTGCATGGCCTGAGCCACATCCGTCTCCTGTGCTGGGAGATCACTACCACACACACAACCAATGACAGTGAGGCGGCTGCAGCATCTCATGCTGCGAACCCCAAACATTCTTAGGGTAGGTCTCATGTACAGTGCCTTCAATGCCTGCACCACCCTGCCAAAGGGAGAACCCTTCAACAGCTTCCAGACCCTTTCTTGCTGTGAGAGTAAAAGACAGAGAGACAGAAAGAGACAGAGACAGAGATTTACTACACGTTTCTCTGTGTGTGTTTCCTTCCCCATAGGAAAGAATGTTCCTGAAATTTGGATGAATTTGGGTCTCAGCTGCTTATCTGCTTATATTACTCAATAGGAAAGAACAGAACCAGGACCCAGGTGGCAGGGAGGCAGGGGAGCCACATGCTCTGTTCAGAAGCCTTTTCAGAAGCATAACTATTATGACTTGTAGAGGGTACCTGTGATAGTCGCAGAAATGAAGATGGACTGAATTTTCTTAGGAGACAAACAGTCATAGAGAGCTGAAGAAGTCAACATAGGCTAGTGGTAAAATAGGAAGTATGTGGATGAGTTTGGTAGTAGCTGCTAGAATTGTGATTATCCTGGAGCATGCTAAAAATCAAGTGAACTGGAATGTGTGGGATAGCCTTATGTTTACTTTATAATCTTGTGATTTCCAAAGATATGTGGAGGGAGCAATGGGTCTTGGGGGTCAAAGTCCCCATAAAAGAGAGAATAAAAAAGCAAGATAAAAAACAGATACTGACAGGAGCCCAAGAAAGCAACAGATTTTTCAGAGATAAATTTATGGGAAGAATTCTGGATAATCAGACTGTTGTTGCTGCTTCAGAATCATACAATTCTAGTAAAGGAGGAAGGATGGGGGAAATTGTCGTGAATTCAAGCCAGGAAGTCAAGGGTAGCCAGTGTTAGTTTGGTTGACAATGCTAACCTTGGAAGGGATTGGGCATTTCCTCCAGATGGTCTTGCCAATGGATCCCAGGAAAAGGTGGCGGGGGGGAGCGGGGGGGGGGGGGGGGCATCCCCTGCAATATTGCTGGTTTGCTTAGATATATGTGAGTCTCTAAAGACTTGAGGTGGTTCACCATGTGGCCCAGGTGCTTGACAATGAAAGAGACAGGTGCACCTGTTTGATAACTGGATAACAAGGCCAGCCCTGTTAACATTAAAATGTGTTATCAGTGCAAGAAGCAAGGGTTTCTCTAAGGCCAGGGCAGCCGACCTCCCTCAGATGTAGCTCCCTCTGCAACAGGCCTCCCCACAAGGTTTTTGCATAACTCAGCGGAGCTTGGAAATTCACCAACTCGATCACACTCTGCCAACAGACTGTAGGCTGAGACTGGCATCGATGCCAAAGGGAGCCCCGGCTTTGAAAATTTGGCAAGCTCCTGTGCTCTGTTTTCCTGCTGGCCATTACCTTATGGCTTTTTTCTCACCAGCTGACTTTCTGCTTTTCTTCTTTGGAAGGCTGTGATCTTCCCTGGTTGCAGGCCATGGCCTACTTGCCTGCTGGGCAGGAGAGACACAAAAATAGTTAGTGAAGAAAGTGTGGCAGAGCAGAAAGTAGGAAGACTAATAGAGTGTGAACTCCACTTACCCATCTTTGCCCACTGGTGGGGGCATGGGAAGGGGTTTTGTGAAGCCTTTCTTTCCAACCAGCCAGAATGTCTCTTCTGTGCCTTTGCCCTTATAGAAAACATAGAAAATCTTAAAAATGCTATAAACCTAAAGAAGCCCTTACCAACAATAGGGTACAAACATTTAGTTTGGCTCAGCAATTGCTTCTGCTTTCCATTTGTCACCATTCCCTGGAGTCTTCCTTCTGACACCACTTCCTTGTCATATATACCTGAAGCTCAGGCAAGCTCCATAAGTTGCCATAGCAGCCAGATTAAAAGTGAACACCATATCAAGCTGCCATCCAGATGTTTTGTCTAGGCATCGCAATGCAGCTCCATCTTCGAGAATGTGTGGTTGTTTGGCTTCATAGCAAGCAAACATCTGAATGCTCAATTGAAGAGTTTGTTTGCCATTTTTACCCTGAACTTTTGGCATTAGGCGACACATTGTCTTTTGTATCTAGAGTACATACATTCAGAATCTCCCTCCTCCTTACACCCACTACCCAACAACTCTCACGAAACCCAGAAAGGCAACAGAAATAGAAAGCAGGCGGTGAAACTTTGTTTTTAAGTCCAGGGCATCCTGGCTGCTTTGAGAGGTCTACATTTCTGCAGTGTTCTTTTCATCCTACCAAGGCATTCATTCAGTTAGACAGAGACCCCAAGGAGGCCTCCATCTATAGCCCAGTTAGCTGGCTGTCAAGAACCACAGGTCTGAGAAGACAAAGGAAGTGTAAACTCAAGCTGGTCATCCCAGAGCCTTAGTGATTGACCTTAGGGGAGCCAAATTTTCTGCCTCTGCTCTGTCCTCCCTTTTTTCCAATAAAAACTCCTCTCAATGTGTTTCTCTCTCCTCCTTTCAATTCTCTTTTGTCTGTCCTCTCATTTCCTCCGATCCATAAGAAAAAAAATGTGTTTAGTAAGACTGAGGACAATAATGGGATGTGTTTCCAACTCATTAATCTGAAATATGGTCGTACTTTCAGTAGATCTCATTTGGAACAGTTCTAAATTGTTTAACTTAGAAATTCCAATTAGGTTCTGCCCCCTTTCAATATCAAATCCATTGTATCTATTTTACATCACATATATTCATCTCTTAATAATAATGACAACTATAATTATAATTAGCATATTTAATTGGAGAATCTCAAACATTTTGCAAATATTTTGTTCAAGGCTCCAAACAAGCAAGCCCTCCATGAAGCAAGTAGGAAGAGAATACCGCAAAAGCCCAATCTCCATTAACGGACAACCAACTCACCCTAAAACTCAAATAATTGGACTGTTTGGGGCCATTCTGTTTTCAGAAAAGGTGAACAAGTTGGAAATATATACTCACATCGCTCATTCTTACATTTATCCCACCCTCACTGTATACTAGAGCTGAGAATACAGAGATTGCTCTGTCATTAGGGAGCTCACAGTGTACTTCAATATAAACAAGTATCAAACCATGTCTTGGATTTTAAATACAAGCCCAGATCGTCTGCCTCCTAAGCTCTTTCTTTTCCTCACAGTACTTAGTACAATGCCTTGTACAGAGCAGCTGCTCAGCAGATAATGAGACTGTTTCATTAACTGGAACTGTCAACCCTTTAGCAGTGGACTTCATTTTTGTAAAACATACTCTTAAAGATCAAACTTGAGGACCCTATCCCCCCTGTCATATTTTACTATTTATCTAGAGACTATCAGGACAGCGTGCCAATCCCCAAGGGAGCTTTGCAGGTGCCAGGATTGTCCAGATATTTGGATGAGTCCTGGGGACACACCAGGATGCCAAAACTAAAGGTTGCAAAAGAGGATGGGAGTGTTATAGACTCAGGCAAGCTTCCAAGTCAAAGAGTATGCAAGGAAGCTCCAGGGGCTCTCTGAGGTTTTGGAGCCCATCCAGGAGAATTCTTAGAATGCTAGCTCTCTGTTTATCCACCTTACTTCCAACATTCTGCTGAAGGGAAAGAGGGGAAACAAGTAGGCAACAACTAAAGCCTAAAGCAAACTCTTTGACTCAATATCAATCTCTATCCAGTCCCAGAGATCACCCCCACACACACCACCACCACCAAATAATAGCATCTTACTTTGGCCTGACACTTTTCAGACGCTTGGCATCTCCTATCTTATTAATCTTCACAAAACCTCAGGAAGATAGGTTTATTACTAACCTCATTCTGTAAATGGGGACACTGAGATTCATGAAGATGAAATGACTTGTCAATAAGCAGGCATAGCTGGCACTTGAACCCAACTCTACTAAACTCCAAGTTTTTTTATACTATGATTTTGCTATTTTTTATTGAGGTATAATTGACATGCAACATTTTATTAGTTAGGTGTACAACATAATGATTCAATATTTGTGTATATTGTGAAATGATCACCATAATAAGTATAGTTTACATCTTAGATTCCAAATTTTTATTGCTCTAGCCACCATACTATATATATTTTTTCATATACACAGGAGTCAAGGGGCGGGTCTAGAGGCCAAAAAGAAACTGTTAGGATTTTTAAAGCTTGTGATTAATGAGCTTCCTGATAATCACTGGTCAGATGAGGCCTCTATGTGGAGAAATGGAAGTACAGGGAGGATGAAGTTACTTGTCCAATGTCACAGGTTGAGTCATTGTTGCATCAAGAAATACAGACCAGATCTTCTGACCTTCAGGACTCTGTCAATACAACATCATTATTTCTTCGCTCAATTGCTGGTGTGTGTGTGTGTGTGTGTGTGTGTGTTGTGCATGTGTGTACATGAGCACATGTTAGTATGCATGCATGTTCATGTATATGCATTAGGGGGTGAGGGTAGAGGTAGAAGAGTTTGGGGGGAAAGGAGAAATCACAAATAAAATAGGACTATGCTTAGGGGTCTGGGAATTAGACACTATGTAGTCCCAGAATTCAGAAACAAAGTCACGACAACATAAACTGGCTGATAACAACCATTTGGGAAAGTCTTTTCAGCATGTAAATCTACTTAAGAGGCTCTGGTAAATACAACAGATAAGCCAAGATATATATAAAGTCTCAGCAAGGAGTTTCAAACTTGTCAGGAAAACAGTAACTGAAACAGGACTCATGTAAGAAAAGAAGTAATAAAATTACTTATTACCAGGCCATTAGGAAAGAAATATTGAAAAAAGCAGAACTGGCCAGTTAAGCACATGATTCATTCCCAGCATACGGCAAGAGGGGGTTGGAGTGGGCAGTGGGACAGCTCCTCAGAGAAGCTGAGCTTCTCACCTCTAAATGAGTCCTCCCCCAAGCTACCGCAGCTTCCTCATTTTTGGTCTCTTTCTTTGTACCCACCACCCACCCAATTATTCAATTTCTCTATGTTCTCTTCTCTTACCCAGTCCACTATGTTCTCTTCTCTTACCCAGTCCAATCCACATTTTTTATTCCACTAAGGGAAACAATTTAAAATGTCATCACTCCAATGAAGGAGATGGGATGGGAGTGTGGGAGAAGAATATTGTTGCCATTAGATCCAAGCCTTGGGCTTAAGAGAAGAGACTCTGATGGAGGAAATTCAAACATCAGCCAGCTGGAAGGAGAGGATGCTTTTAGCTTTGAAATCACACTTTGCTGGCCATCATATGTGGTCTTTTCAACCCATGAACTAGAACAATTCTTGCTTTCCAACAGCACAAAGTGGATGAATGGTGGAAATGTTGAATCAGGATTTCTGTAGTGTGCTGGTGATATGATCTTATTGGGGATATATTGCATGTCCTCAAGGTACAAGGAATCCCCGAGTTCCTACTATGTAATGTCCACTACCTGCTCTCTAGTGGGGAGGTGAGGGGACAGTGATAGAAAGGATCTCCTTCTCATCCTTCCTTTTTTGATGCCTTACTTCCTATTATCTTCCTTCTTCTCATTGCTTCTTCCTTTCTTTTGGGGCCCCCATCTTCTTATGTTTCAGTATCTCCCTCTCAATCTTCCTTCCTCAGGAGGCTCCTGCCACACCAATAACCAAGACCTGACATGGACTTAGGGGAAGCCTCTCCCTGCCTCTTACTCCAACTTGCTGGAGGAAAAATAGCATTTTTCCCAAATTCCCTGGGGTGGGGGAAACCTTAAAACTGCAAAGGGCCCTTTTGAAGTACTCCTGATTTTGTTCTTAAAAAACCCAAAGATATGATTGCTTCTGACTGGAAATTTGGCGGGGGCGATAAAAACCATGTTGGAGGGGCATATTTTTCCTTTTCAGTTTCCAGAGTGGCACCTCTTCAGTTCATCAGCTCTTAAATGAGAGAATCTGTGCTCAGCAATACAGAGAGGAATATTTCAGGAAACCAATCTGCCTTTGTCCTCCTCTGCTGAGAAATGACATAATATATATTGGGATCACAAAAGCCTTGGGTGATTTGATTCACTGCCCAAGTAATATCATCACCCCCATCATCTCACTGAGTTCTCCATAGAAGTAGGAAAGGAACCTCTGTCCTCTTATAAGTGACTCACATCACTGGCTGGGAGATATTAAAAATCTTTTGGAAGAGACAAACTAGGACTAGCCAGAAAAGGAATTGATCAGCTAGAATCAGGCCTTTCAACCTTTAACTTCTGAAATCCTTTTCCATGTAAATTGCCACCATTTGTGGGAGGCATGCCAATGACAGAAGGAAAAAAAAACTGTGCATTACTCAGTGAGGAGGATTTACTTTGCCAAAGAATAATCACTGAGGAAATCATTTTCATACACAATGGTATCATGGAAAGGGTAATGAACAGGAAGTCAGGCTTCCTGAGTTTTGGCCTGACTGCTATCAATTGACTGTGTGACCCTGATCAAATTAGTTCACCTCTCTGGACCTTGGTTTTTCATCTGAAAATGAAAGAGTTAGATTATCAGACATCTAGAGTCTCTGACAACTGGGGCAGCCAAGGGCCCTGGAGTCATCCAGAGGAAGATGAAAAAAATCCAGTGAAAATGGCAAAAAAAAAGAAGGGCCGGCCAAGTGGTTTAGTTGGTTAAGAACTCGCTCAAGAGTGCGAGCTGAGCTCTGAGCAACAGCAGTTTGATGCCCAGCCCAAGCTGAGCTGCCGCTGAGCTACCAACAGGTGGCAGGATGGCTCAGCTAAAAAAAAAAAAGAAGAAAAAGAAAAAGAAAGAAAGAGAAAAAGAAAAAGAAAAATTATTCTAAACCTGAATCCTAGATCAAGCGTTAGTCCTAACACAGAGAAAAGGTGGTACAAAATGTTTCTTTTTCATAGGAACTAACTATTCGTCCTGGTCCTTGAAGACATAAACAGGGGATCAATAGTGGGGATGAAAAGTCCAAAAGCGTGCCCACTGATAAGTCAAATAGAAAACTCGAACTCAACAGTACTGTAGCTTATTGAACAATGTCTGGCACTGCCAAAGAGTAAGCCAAATGGAAGTTAGAAAATGTAAATAATAGTGCAGATCATTGGAAATTGCCAAATTCTAGGCAATTATTTAAGGGATAAAGATGCAATTCCGAGTCTAAAAAAATGCAACAGTTTTAAGTATCCTCCTCACTGTAGCCACACTTTACAGAGAAGCAAACTGAGGCAGAAGGGAACAATCTTTTGGGAACCACTAATGGGGCTGAAAATTCTGCCCAAATTGTAGCACTGAATCTCAGACAGTCTCGCAAAACTCATTCAGCAGCTCATGACCTCTCCTGAAGCATGTGTGTCCACGTGGCTTGACTCACAAAATAAATGGACATTATACCTTGAGTTCTGTCCTTCCTCGAAGCTGCACTTCATAGCCCTCAATCAGAGCTCGAAGAATGATCACAGTGCTCTGGCTGACATGAATGCAATAAGCTATAAAAGAAAGACAGGCATGGATTTGGATCTCTTCAGGTAAAATCAATGGAAATATATTAATGTAATAAATGTCCCCACTTCTAAACAAAGTAGCCCCTAACCAAATTCCTGAGAGAGAGCTTTAGTTAGGGTTTCACAGGAGGAAGAGAGGGAGTGATGGTTTTCCTCACCAGGCCCAAATGAGGCATTAGCTGTAGCACCTATCAACCCCTAGACACTATCTCAGATGAAAGGCCATGTAATAGAAAGGTGTTAATTTAACTTGAGGGCTGACATGGAGAAACCAGCAACTATTACTGTGCTCTCTGCTGAAACACAACCTCTCGTGAGGAAAGTGAGGCTTCAAGCAGCCTCTCTCACAGGCTGCTGCCAGGGCTGAACTCCCAAGGTTTACATATACTACTTAAGAGACAAAAGAGTATCTTTCATGTACATCCATACAGTTATCTTTCAATATTGCTATACTTAAAATATAACATCAATGAGAAATGACCCAAGACCTCTGTTAGCATTTTGTGGAGACTGTATATTTATAGCTGTCTTTGGGGTGGGCACATCTAGCTATGTACACACATGAATATGTTCTTTTCCAACTAATTATCCCAACCTTGGATAAGAGGTTTACATGGGGAACTACAACTAAAAGTTTTGTTTGGTGAAGAACAGTAATTTCTTAATTGAGGCAAGATCTTCGACCTTTCTGAAAACTGTCATCCTGTGAAGTGAGACCTTGTTCAAGTCCAGCCTTAAATAAAAGTCCAAGACTTATTCTCACACGTGCTTTCTTGGTCTCACAAGAAAGTCATTCTTCTAGAACTGAGTGCAATCTAAGTAGGAAGGCATGGCTTAAAAGAACTGGAAGAAATTCCTGCTATGTTTACTCACAATGACTTCCCTTCTTTTGACAGCTCAGTACTGTTGATGTCTTCCGCACTAACTCATGCTCACCCAGAACATCTGCTCAAAATGAGTTGTCCCATTCTTAAAAGTCATCTAATGTGTCCCTACCCAGCCTTTTGTGTGCCATTTCTCTAGCATCTGGTTGTCAGGAGTCTTTTGGTAGGGTAATCCTACTGGTGAGGAACACACAACTCGAAAGACAGAGCTCACCTCAACCACCATACAGTTGTGTGGCAAGGAGGACCACTCCAGGGCTTGGTCACTAGTCACTTCCATTCAAGAATCAGTGGATTCGTTAAGAGCTTGTTCAAGAGTGCAAGCTCTGAGCAACAGGGTTGCCAGTTGGATTCCGGGCACGAGCTGAGCAGCCACTGAGTTGCCAACAGGTGGCAGGATGGTTCAGCTAAAAAAAAAAAAAAGAATCAGTGGATTCAACTGGGCATGGAGGAGGTATTGACAAAACTGATTTTTGATAGGCCTGTGACATGCCCCAGTCTCATATCCAACATGAGGTTAGAGGCTACCTCTTTATAGACATTCAATCAGGTGTGGAGTTTAATGCCATGTTTCAGACATATTTTACCTTCCAGAAAAGCACACTAACCAGCTCCTTTAATGCAAAGACCACAGACCACCTGTGTATCCCTCCTAATGCTTTCCTTGCATTGTCAGTACTTAATAAACACCTGCTGTGTATGATCCCTTCCATTTTCTTCTTCCTAGCTGATCACTGGACAAGGTGCAGCCCAAATCCGAAAATTCAATTTCTGCACTCAGCTCTATATTTTCAATATGAAATGTGTAGAGTTTCCCTGGTGCAGACCATAATATGACTTGAGTCTTCTACAACCTTACATCATTCCAGGGTACTGTGCCAAATCTGCATTGCAGTTCCATGATCAATTTCACTTCACCTTGAGCTGCACTTCAAGAGCAAAGTCATATGTTCACAGCGGTTCCTGGATGACTACGTGCATGGCCTCAGCCATGTCTGTAGAGTTCAAAGACTTTCCAAGATGTCCAAAAATGTATTCTGACAACATCTTCTAAGTTCTATGCTGCCTCCTTAATCATGGCTGACAGGCTAGATTGACTAAGACTAGACCCATTGTACAAGCCTGTTTCTGCACATGAGTGATAAGGAATGGGGTCAAACAGAGCACCACCCATGGTGATATAGGCCACCATACCATCAGGGACTAGTTTGTGTATGTTGATAAAATTTGGGAACAATTTGTCTTGCCTAGTAACTGCCAGAGTCAGGGTTACTAATGGCTTAAGTGTTTGGGGTTTTTTTAAATATAAAAAGCATGATAACTATATATAGAATCTATTGTTGTTCTCTATGCTTTTCCTATATGAGCACGAACAAATTGCTTTGCTCAACCATGACATTGGTTGAGCAAAGGTATATTGTGATTCTGACATTGCCTCAGTAGTGACAGTACATAACCAAGAAAGAGTAGCGGGCAACAGACAAATGTCATAATGGTTTGTCAAAGAAGGGGGAAAGAAGTGGTATCATTGATACCATGGATGTTTTGGTCAAAGCTCAGAGTATCACATACAGGTTGGAATTAATTATTGAATCCCAACCTCCTTATGTTGAGAGATTTTTGCTGGCTAAATTTGAGGAGGCTATTTGATAAAGCCAGTACGCCTGGGGTGCTAACTAACACAAAAAGAGGACTAGAACAACAAACAGCATCCAGCTAGGAGGCAGCTGGCTCTGGGTATGTCTCCACAAACTAGTTGAAAAAGTAAAAATATCAGTTCCTTACCGATTTTGTTCTTCAACATGACTCCCCCAAACCCACCAGGCTGGCCAATTTTTTTCCTTTACCTAAAGGATTTTTTAAGTTGTTTTGATCAAATACTGGCTGCTTCATTGTCACTTAGCTACAGCTTTATTTCTAGAACAAAAAAAGATACATGTTCAATCCAACATCACCCTCTACTGGTTTGCCATTAGAGACAAGGGAAATGACGTATTAAATATCTTTAATCTTCTCAAATTATAATTCATTTTTCTTTAAAACATTTAAACATCAAGTACCCTGTTCTTTTTCCCCTCTCTTCAGGAAGAATCACTTGCTCAACTGTAGGAGGTTACCATCCCATCCATCCTGGTATACTCACGTAACCCTGTTGATTTCATCTGAGAAGCTGTGTTCACAGTGTCTCTGAACAAGCAATATCGGGACATAGTGAGGCCTACCACTCCAGCAACAACAGGTTCTATAGAGTAATAGGCAGTTGGGATTACAGTCATCAGGTATGCAACCAACACTAATAGAGGAGCACTGCCAAAGGAAGGGATGTAGCTGCCTAAAAGAATTAAGTTGCCACCAAACAGCTCTGGGAATCTGAAGGAAGTCTTATAATGAGTAATAAACTCTTTGCCTTACAAGAAAGCAAGTTTATAACAATGCAGACATGCCCTTCTGATTTATACCTTTGTTCTAAGCAATGGTTATACCCAAGATGCTTAAATCTGTCGACAGGGACAATCAGCATCAAACCCAAACAAGAAAAGCCTGGGCAGGGACTCAGGATCCAAACATGTTGTTTACAAGGAAAAAAATGTGATGCCTTCTTATGCTTGTGGGTTAGAAGGAGTGTCATAGGGCTATCTATCTCCCAATCTGAGTGTATCAAGAGGATTATTGATAAGACAGTTGGAAAATCTGAACAGAAGTAGAACTTACTTTCAATTATTTGTGTTAGGAGAGTGGAAGAGGAGTATATGAGGTCGGATATTTTAGTTCGTGAACTTGCCACCATGCACTTACTTTGGCAGCCCTGTACAAACAGTGCAGTAAGGTTTCATAACCTTGGTATATCAGTGTCTCACAGCTGTGTTTGTGTCAACATGTGGTGGTGTCTTGCTGAGTGGCATTCATTATTGTTGTTGCGTGTTTCTGTGTGCCATTGCAAGAATGTCTGAGCTTGAATTAGAGCAACGAACAGACATTACATTTCTTGTTAAACATGGCAAGAGTGGAAGTGAAACTAGGGACATATTAATCCAAGTTTATGGGGATAATGCCATGAAGAAAACGGCAGTGTACAAATGGACTAAACGTTTTTCTAGGGAAGAGAATGCGTCACTGATGAAGAGAGGTCAGGGCAGCGAGGAACAAGAAGAACTGACAAAAAACATTGTAAACTTTGTTGAATTGTGCATCAAAATCATCAGCTGTGAGAAGCATAGCAGAGCAAGTAAACATCACTAGAAAACAGTTAGGAAAATCTTAACTGAAAATCTTGGCAAGAGAAAGGCATGTGCAAAAATGGTCCTGAAGGAGCTCAACAATGAACAAAAGCAAAGGAGAGTCGAAGTTTGCCAAGACCTTTTGGAGAGGCAAGACGGTGTTTTGCGCCATGTTATCACAGGTGATGAAACATGGGTGTACCAATACGACCCTGAAACAAAGCATCAAAGTGCACAATGGAAGTCAGCCAATTCTCCACAACCAAAAAAGTTCCATCAGGCCAAATAAAGAGTCAAAATGATGTTGCTAATCTCTTTGATATCAGAAGGATTATTCATTATAAATTTGTACAACCTAGACAAACCATTAACCAAGTTTACTGTTTGGAAGTGCTGAAAAGCCTGCATGAAACAGTTAGACAAAAATGACCTGAACTTTGGGCCGGCCGAGTGGCGTGGTGGTTAAGAGCTGGCTTGGGAAGCCAGTGGCCCCAGTTTGGGTCCCACATATGAGGGCCAGTGACACTGCCCTCAAAAAAAAAAATGACCTGAACTTTTCGCCAGCAATTCATGGCTCTTGTACATCACAATGCACCAACTCACATAGCACTGTCTGTGAGGGAGGTTTTAGCCAGTAAACAAGTAACTGTTTTGGAACACCCTCCCTAATCACCTGATCTGGCCCCCCCCCATGATTTTTTTCTTTACCTGAAGATAAAGGAAATACTGAAAGGAAGACATTGTGATGACATTTAGGACATCAAGGGTAATACGACCAGAGCTCTGATGGCCATTCCAAAAATAGAGTTCCAAAATTGCTTGGAAGGGTGGACTGGTGGTGGTATCAGCGTATAGCTTCCTAAAAGGAGTACTTCAAAGGTGACCATAGTGATATTCAGCAATGAGGTATGTAGCACTTTTTCTAGGATGAGTTCACAAACTTAATTGTCAGATCTCGTATATAGATAATCCAAGAATAGCTTCTATTTGCACTTAGAATGGTTTTTATTCTTACATTTTAATATGGCCATCTTAGGTGTTCATAGAGTAAATGTAACTTAAAAGAACTTCAGCAGCCATACTGAAAACCTAGTTCAGGAGTGTCTAGGATGTTTCCCACCTTCACCTTCTGATATCCACTCTGTTAAAATTGTTCAGCATTATCTTTTTGATGCTTCATGAGTTAGAGGAAATAATTAGTGTTTTTGCTTCAAAAGGTTCTTTCTGAACTTCAATTTTTTAGAATAAAAATAAGAACTACAAGGGCCGGCCGAGTGGCGCGGCGGTTAAATGCTGGCTTGCGAAGCCAGTGGCCCCAGTTCGGGTCCCACATATGAAGGCCAGTGACACTGCCCTCAAAAAAAAAAAGAACTACAAAACTTATATTTCTCATTTTAATTCATTTCTTACCCATTCAGGAGCACTCATTGAGCACTGAGCTAGGCACCAAGGGGAATAAAAAAGAAATGTAAAAAGAAAGAAATGTAAGACATGGTTTCAGTTCTCCAGGAGTTTATAGTCCAATTGAAGAAAAGAGATTACCAAACAGGAAGCAATTAACCAACAACCCAAGGAAGTGTATGATTGATGCAAGATAAATACTACAGGCAGAAGAGCTGTAACATAAATACTTTACGAAATGGGGAGAGATGCTTATTAGCACCTGATTCAGTCAAGAAGGGACCAACAGAGAAGGTAGAATTTGATTTGGATCAGGAACGGTGGGTAGAATTTGAATAGGAGAAAGGGGACATGAATCAAAATGTTTGTGGTTGGAACTGAGCATGGAATTTGGGGGGAGTTCATAGAGAAAGTAGTCTGTGCATTTCGGGTGGCTGGGGAGAAGCTTCAGACAAGGTTGGATATTGAGTTGTACAAGCTGGAGGACCTTGAACAACTAGATAATTTTGAGCAGGAAATTATATAATGAAGATGATTGTACTTTTTTTTTCTCATATGCATTGGAAGGGTAGAAAGTATAATCAGGGAATCCTGTTAGGTAGCTGTTGCAGTAATCCAGTTATAACATTGTGAGTACTGGAAAGGAAGTGATGATGGGGGTGTTGAAAAAGGAGAGACATTATGAAAGGTGAACCAGCAGACTCGTTGGCTGTCTGATTGACAACCATGAGGAAACTGGCATGTGTTTATGAAGTTATGTGGGTTTGTGGGAAAAGATGACAAAGTTTTGGATATGTTGAATTGGAAGTTATGGTGAATCATCCAAGAATAGACAAGTTGAATGGGGTTGAAGATGTGAAACTGAAGTACAAATGAGAGATAAAAGCTTTTCTTTAAAAGAAAAATACCAAACACCTACTATGTGCTAAGCATTGAGTATACATATATGAGGAATATACGGTTCTAGCCATCCATCAAAGAGCTTATTTTAGTCTAATGGAAGGATAAACAAACATAGATTATGCTGATGACTCTGAGAAGAGTGGATAGACAGAAGTAAGAGTGGAAGCAAAAAGATGCTATTGTAATGATCCATGCAAGAGATGCTGGTGGCCTAGCCTTGAATAGTGAGAGTCAATAAGAGACAACATGAATTGAAGAAATGATTAAGACATAAAATGTTCAAGATTTAGTAGTAATTGGTTGAATGGTGAAGGTCAGAGTGAGAGTGGAGTCCAGGAGAATGACTCGCAACACTATCTGGGATAACGAGGGGAATCATGCTATCGCCAATTGAAATAAGAGAAAGAAATACAGAAAGAAGAAAAAGTTCATGTGGAAAGAAAATCATTCTGTTTTGGATGTGTGAAGTCTGATGTCTGTGTGGAACATTTAGGTGGAAATGTCAGTAGCAAGTTTGATATACAAGGCTGAAACCTAAAGGAGAAATGCTGAAGTTGTGGAGTTGGAAGTCATCAGCATACAAGTAGTAGCGAAACCACAGAATGAATGAGATCACCCAGAAGAGTACATAAGGAGAGAAATAACAGTGGGTGAAGGACAGAACCATGGACAATATCAATATCTAAGGAATAAGTAGAGACAGAAGAAATATCAGACTATGGTAGAAAATGAAAGCCAGGTTGGAGTAGGTTGAGAAATGAATTAGAGTTCAGGATATGCAGAAAGCAAGGAGACCACAACTCAGATCTTTGCAGAAAATGTGGGAGCAGTCACAGTTAGAGAGCAGGGATTGCTAAGAGAGCCAGTAAATGAAATGGAGAAGCATTCAGTGAGTGAGGAGTATGTCAGAAAAGCCAACTGAGGGAAATTTTAGGGAGCACTATTAGGAAAACCAAATGCTGCAGAGTTAAGGACAGACTAGGACTGAAAAGTAGTGAGGGCTGAAGCCAGATTGCCAAGGGGCTAAAGAGGGAGTGGATATTGAAGAAATCACATAGTGAGTGTCAATCACTCTTTTAAGATATTTGGTAGGAAAGGGATGAAAAGGATGGGGAAAGAAAAGGAGCCTAGAAGAGCAATGCAATGATAAAGACGAGGTGAGTGGAGAGAGGAGCAAGAAGGGCTATCAGTGAGATATCTGTGACATCAAGTGAGGTATCTGTAAAGATACCTTGAATGTGTGAAGGTAGATGGGAAGGATACAGTGAAATACCTTTCTTGAAGATATTCAAGAAAGTGGGGAGGGATGTGGGAGACAAATACTTCAGGAGTGGAGATATGAACTAATTAAATCAATTGTCCTAAATACAACATATGCATGGTCCTCTTGTATCACAGTCAAATATGGAAATGTTGGTTTTAACAAGAAAGGTGGACTGAAAGGGTTTGGTACCTTGAACAAGAACTGCTGCCCATTGGGAAGAGAGTAAACTAGAGTAGGCTTAAAAGAATTATGCAGCACTAGGCAACTTGATGATCCAGCTGCCAGTAATCAGGGAAGAGCTACCCTCTCCCCCCTTTTCTAGTCTTCCCTTGAGATGCACAGGAATGTCATATCTTGCTTTAGCTGGTCATTGTTACCTGAGTGCAGGCCTATTTGAATCTGGACTGGCACCTCTGGCATGTGCCACATCTTGAAGGTACCCACAGAGCTCAGTATATCTAGGGACATGTTTGCAATCTCAGCTGCATGCCTACTGCCATTCCTCTTTGGGAGGCCTGAGATCACCATGTAAGCATCTCCAATGGTCTCTACCTGGGATTCGAGGGAAATAGAATTAGCAAGCAAATAATTTCTCTCTCTCTCTCTCTCTCTCTCTCTCTCTCTCTCTCTCTCTCTCTCTCTCTTTCACAGAGTTTAAAGGGTATGATGGCAGCCAAGTGTTCTTATAAAGTGGGGAAGACAGAGAGAGATTCTCAGGCCTGGCTGCACATTAGAATCACTTCAGGAACTTTGAAAAAACTGAAGTCTAGGGCCTGCTGAGTGGCTCAGTTGGTTAAAAGTTAGCTTAAGAGCGCAAGCTCTGAGCTATAGGGCTGCGGGTTCAATTCCCACATGGGCCAGTGAGCTGTGCCCCAGCTAAGCTGCTGCTGAGCTGCCAACAGGAGGAAGGATGGCTCAGCTGGTGAGAGCACATGCTCCTAACAACAAGACTGACTGTTCCATGGTGAGTTACACCCACCCGCAACTAAGACTGAACTCCGCATCTTGAGCTGAGCTGCCACCTGGATGGTTCAGTGGATAGAGCATGCGCTCTTAACAATAAGGCTGCCAGTTCAACAACAACAAAAATACTGAAGTCTTAGGTCCCACACCAATAGATTCTAAAAGAAGTGCAGGTATTGGGCCCAGCCGAGTGGTGCGGTGGTTAAGCACTGGTTTGGGAAGCCAGCCCCCCGGTTCAGTCCCACATATGAGGACCAGTGACACTGCCCTCAAAAAAAAAAAAAAAGAAGTGCAGGTATTTGCAGGCTCCTGACTGGTCCTAGAGAACTATCAGGCTCCAAGTAATTCCTGGGGGAAAGAAAAGGAGAGATTTCTTCCTGGGACTGTCTGTGGGTGTCCATGGGGAGCACTCCATGAAAAGGTGCACATGGGGCTCCCCCACAAAATATTTCACTAGGTGATTTCAAGTGAATGAGCTAGGGCAGCCTTAAGGTTGGTACAGGAAAAGAGAAAGGAAGGAGGTGGAAGAGTTCATTCCTTCTGTTTTGCTTTGCTAATATGAGAAAGTTAGTTTTGTGACCCCATTGGGTATGAGAATTGGGTGTTTTACCACCAGCTACCTCCTCCTATCCTAGTGGCCGCCTCTTAAGGGGCAGAAGTACTAGCCCTCAACTGCTTCTTACAAGGGGCAGTTAGAGCTGGATACCTGGAAATAAAAGCAAACCTATATTCCTCACTTCCCTAGAGAAGTGTGCTTACTGTTTTAGGTGACTAGTAAGTTGGAGCTTTTCAAGTAAATCCAAAAGATAAGTAAACTGAAAGGACTTCTGTGAAATCTGCCAGTCAGGCTCTGCTAGTGCAAGTTTGGATCCAGTTAAAATCCGCATTGTCCTAGAGCACTGCATTCAGTACAATGGTTAAGAGCATGAAACTCTGAAGTCATTCTGCCTTGGTTAGAATCCCTGAAGCACCATTTATAAACTGAGCAAGTCAAGTAACCTGTCTGTGCTTCAGTATCCTTCTCTGCAAAATAGGGATGACAGTTCCTACCTCATAGAGTTTCATAAGGACTAAAATCTTAATACATGTCAAAGCTCTTAAGACCTGTATGGTGGATGATAAGTGCAAGCTATCATCATCATCATCATCATCATCATCATCACCACCACCACCAAACTGCTCAGTCTTGAAATGAGCCATAGGACTGCGGCTAAGACTCAGTTCCAGAGAAGGCTTAGCAATCAACTAGAGGTCCCTCATCCTGGTTTCCTATACAGCCAATAACAATGTTCATTTGCACTATGGGACCTTGTGGCTCATCATGCTTTCATCCAGGGCCTCCCTTTCCTGGCACACTTTGAGAAAAGGATCCTTGCTCTCAAATAAGCATGGCTGCCTGCACGGAGGAAGGCACTGGATACCATGCAAATGCTTTATGGGTGGGAGAAACCCACTGGCTGGCCATTATCAGAGACTGGTGGTTGGACATTCAGCTTTGAGTCAATCACCCAGGAGTCCCCAAAGACATGAATGAGAAGATTAGAAGGGAAGGGAGTATGGGTCCTGCCTGGCCTTAGTGTGAGACTGCTGTGGGGAATTATGTGTTGCATAAGCCAACATAAGGATACAGAAAGGGAAGAGGAGTTATAAGAAGGGGTCTGGTTGAGATGAGGTGGTGGAAGGAGAACTGAAACTGAAAACAAATCACCAACTTCATAATTCTGCAATAGTCATTTCACTTCCATTTCCGATTATCAAGTACCAGGGGAAGTGATTCCAATTTTACAGGTAAAGAAAATGAAAACACAAACAGGTTTGGTGACTTACTGCGGGTTCAATTTTTATTTCCTTTGCACTGTGTTTATTATTCATAAAAAGAGCTAAAAATTAGATTCCATCTTTGGACTCATATAGCTCAGTCCTGGAAACAACCCACTAACTCCCTACTGTAGCCATGAAGTACCAAAATACTTTGTGGCCTCATCCCTAATACCCTCAGCAATTGTCTGAACAGTATCAGCTGGGTTGATTAAACCAGTGGCTGCGTTATATTACCCATGCTGAATCATCTTGGATTTTACTTGCAACTGGGTTAGTTTTCAATGGTTTGTTTTTCTCTTCAAGCTTGAGTTCAACAAGTTGAGACAGGTAGTCTGATTCCATGGATTTTTCCTCCTCTTTGGTCTCCATCTGTGTTTCTTGATTAGTTTGCAGCTCCTGCTGATTGACAGGTATGATGTCTATTTCTGAGCCCTATTTAAGTCTCTTAGCCTAACCCTGAGGCTCTCTACCTGACCTGAGAGGGCCCTGTCTAATCTGAAATAAACACACTGCCCTGTGTGTGATTTAAGACTTGGAACATTTCAGACTACTGTGAAGAATCCAATGAATGGAGCTACTCATTCTCCAGCTCTACCTTGGTTCCTGGGACAGAGTAGCTGTCTAAAGTTTGAGATGCCTGGGGCATCCATCAATAAGACAAGTATCCATGTTGCAGACAACATGGAAACGTCCCTACACAGCTATGAAAATTTTAGCAATTTTCTGCCTAAGGACAAGATAACACATAAAACCAAGGGTAAGGAAGCATGACACTGAAATGAGCGAATGTAGTTATCTATTATCTACTCATGTCCTGCAACCTTTGATAGGAAGAGTGAAAATTGACAGGCTGGAGGAGTGGGGAAAGGTGGGAGCGGGGGATTGCACCCTCACAATGAACCATTTCCCCAGACTTCAGACCAATAGCCATGCTTTTGGTTACCCTGTACAATCCCCAAAGAGCTTCAGGTCTAAAAGCTCTATGACATGTGTAAGGCTAGAGTTCCCTCCTATAAAAAAATGGTACCTAAAGAGGAAATCAAATTTTAACACCATGTATTAGATCTACACAAATTTACCAAGATGAACTCCATTTCAGTTACCAACTATGGACAAAACACCAACACTGTGGGTAGTTAGGCACTGAAGTACTTTTGGACCCAACCACTTCTTAGTCCCAGTTCTAGAAAACAGCTCAAAAGAAATCTGACCAGCAATCTCTTGCTGAGTTGAGATTGTTACTTTGTAAAGTGTGAAATTATATGCATTGTATCTGGCTTTCATTTCCAAAGGGACACCAATGGAAGTATCAAAATTTACTATTTAAATTTTAATTTCTAAATAACAACATTCAATAAAGTTTCATCCTTCAGTGTTGAAGTACATATAGATGAGCTTCATATACAAATCTCTCTCTGGAATATATTTCTCTGTTAAGTAACTTACCTTGTAGACATTGTGACTGCCAATGATGGCATCAAAGAGTGTGTACAGGTCATTGAGAAGATCAACCACCTCAGTGGGTTCACTCATGGCTGAGATGGTGGTGAAGCCCACAATATTAGTGAAGTACAAGGTGACCAAGTCAAAACCCTCAGGTTTGACCATGCAGCCCTTTTAGAGATTCAGCAACTGATCTGAAAAGCAGACAGAGCTATTCCTCAGAGAAAACTGGCCTCCCTCCATGCCACACACACATCTGCTAGAATACAATTTCTTCAAAAATCACTGCCAAGTAAATGACGGCAATGAAAATGTCATCTGGATGAAAACATTATTTCATTGATTCTATAAATATATATTGAGTGCTTACAATGTATGAGGCATTGTGCTAGGTGCTGGAATACAGCACTGAACAGACAGCCCTGGTTATGCCTTTGTGGAGTTTTTTCATCACTCTATCCTTCTTCCTCAGCCCCTACCCTACCATGCCCTCAGGCACAGTTACCTGGTGGTTGCCTTTGCAAGAGACTAATTTCCCTAATTATTTCCTAGAAGATCATGTCACAACAGCATAAGGTGCCTTGGAAAATTTGGAAATTTAGTAACAGATAAGGCTTGCAGCTACAGGAGGAAAAACCTAGAAAAACAACCCCTGCTACTTTCCTCTAGGTGCTCAAGGAACTGCCCCTTTTTAATTGGTCAATTTCCAAACAAAGTCATGAAATGACACGTAGAAAATCTGAGGCACCAAAAACTTAAATGACCAGCATGATCCACAGGTATTGGAAAATTAGAAACTGTGCTCTGCTCCCTTGATTCCCAATTCTTCTTTGATTTGAAGGTGTAACTCAAATCTCTTGAGAATAGAGAGAGTGCAATAGAGAAGGGAGGAAGCAGTTAGTTGATAGGTAAATTTCTTCTATTTTTAATAAAACACATTATTACAAGGATTCACACTCCTCAGGTGTTCACACATATGGTGGTAGCATCTGTGTTAGATGGTTTTCCATTTTCTGTTTTTCAATTTCCAGCTCTTCAGTTCATTCACAGATCAAATCTTCCAAGTTGCTAGAATATTGCTCCAACATCTGAAGCATAGAATCAATGATATTTTTCCCTTTATTGAAGGTTTTAAACTGGAAGTAAAACAGAAAGAGTAGCCAGGGAATTCTTACTCCCCAAACTCAGAGGACCCCTTATCACAAATCTCTTCTAAAATGCCAGAGTATGAGGTGAACCCAGGTAAAAATAGCAAAACTCACCACTCACCCTTATTTTCACCCTGGTCCATTCACAGGGCTCTTTTTCTTTGAGTAGTTCTTCCCCTAACCTTATGTTTCTTTCAAGTCTGTGCAAAGGGTGCTCTGGGCAGGATCTTTCAGTTCTGAGATGCTATCACATGAATAGTAGCCACTTCAAAAGCAGCAGAATTTGGTCTTCAGCCCAGGCCAGTTGTGAGTAAAGTAAGGGGTAAAAGAGGGCAAGGAGTGCTACTTTACCCTTCTAGATCATCGACTTACTAAATCATCCTTATCTTCTAATGCTACTGCATTGTTGGTTCTTGGGCAGTGGAAGGTTTCTTAACCTCTTAAATATGACCCAAGATCTACAGATTTACCCCTATTTCTTACCATGGAGTCCGGGAATAATGGTGTCCCTAGCAACTGCCCTTCATGTCAGTTGGAGTCATGTGAAAATTCAGCTGGTCTTGCCTATTCTTTAGAAATGGCTGCATGCCACAGGTTTTTCATATACCCTCTTGGGGCCCTGTGCATCTACAGAGATGGGGAGCTTGGCATACCATCTGAATCATGAGGGAGTAGCCCCTTCTTGCTACTATAGTCAGCATGCACAAGGCTATGTTCACAACAAAAAGTCTGGTGGTGGTTTTGCTGAGCAGACACCTTGGAATCTGTCCCAATGAATGCTCCGATAGGGCTGGGCAACACATGCTCCACTTAGCACTCAATGCTCCAAGGCCTATACTAGGAGTTTTCTTCTGAGCCTGGTCCACATCTACATATCCACCAAGGTGCTGCAGCTAATCAATAGGCAGATCAGATGCTTTGGGCTCCCCCTATTGCCTAACACAGGGAGCCTCACTGTCCTCTTCCCATTTAAGTTTTATTAGCTACAGGAAGTTGGGAGGCTACCCCTGTCTTTTAGACAGTCTAAACTTCCACTGAAGCATTTAAGTAAGGGCAGCCCCAGCAATGTCTTGTTTGAAGGTCGTATGACATGCACTCTTTCTATCACTGGCTTCTCTGCTGCCTTCTGAAATAACATCTCTAGCATCAACACGAGGGCAAATGCTTTTTCTTCTGCCTCATGGTAAGTTTTTGGAAATTTGACCTTCATGGTCC
The DNA here is from genome assembly GCA_033961575.1 of Aselliscus stoliczkanus. Lineage (NCBI taxonomy): Eukaryota > Metazoa > Chordata > Mammalia > Chiroptera > Hipposideridae > Aselliscus > Aselliscus stoliczkanus. Next base: position 51,308,443 of record CM066737.1, on the reverse strand, counting down.
TTTGCCTTTTCCATAGTATTGAACACCTGTTTGAGTGTCCTCAAGAAACCCAGACAGGCTAATGGAGGCATTGTTAGCTGGGGACATGGATGACTTCATATGCAGGGCCCCACAGGCGTTCAATTCAACTCTTTCTTTTTTCCGCCTCAGATACCTGCCACTCACAAAGCATCCCAGTGCTGTACTCCAGCCAGGCTCGAAAGCCTCTTCACCAGAGCTGACACAGCACTCACAGAGAGCGCCCTCAGTTTCAGTATCCTGTAGTTTCAACAAAGCCCTAAATTGCCTACTCCAAGATAGGAACCACATCCTAGCTCCCTTAGCAAAACTCTTTGTTCTTTCCTAATTTCCCCAACTCTAAGGAAAGAACTAGCTTATTTAGAAATTCAGTATCTTAAGGAGAGAGTTCATCACTTTTCATGCACTTTATTACTTCAAGTGGTTCCCTAGAAACCTAAGGAATCTCCTGCTTTTGTACTCCACGTTTACACTTTCTTTCACCTTGAACACACTTTCAAACACTCCATATTTTTCCTGACCCTCCCAAAACAACCTGACATCACTTCAATGGTATACCGGTCAGAGTTCTGTGGGATCTCCAAAGCAAACACAGCTGTATGAGGATCCCCATCTATTCAATGATATCCCTCTTGTAACCATCTCAATGCTATTGCCTTGCACATGCCTGGTGGTTCAATTCTATCTTTGAAAGCTTGGGTAGGTCAGATTGCAGATGGTCTGGAACAGAGGTTCAGATACAGAAGAGCACCAACACCAACCCCTGTGCTCTCAGAGGACGTGCTGGGATGCTCCAGCATCAAAGGCCTCTAGGTAGCCACTTTCATGCTTCTTCCCCAAGAAGGTCTTTTTCTCTTGCAAGAGCTTCCTATCATGATACGACAAGAACCTAAGGAGTTAGTTTAGGGTAAGGTGGGTTAAGGATGACTTCTGTGCAGTCTAAGGTTCACACAGTCCTTACCTGGTTGAATATTTCATCAAAACCTGGTTGCTGTTCTGCAGCCTCAGCCCAGCACTGCTTCATAAGCTGGAAACATTCTGGAGGGGCATGCTCGGGAGGGACCACCAGTCTGTACACAGGAGGAAACTTCTTCAGTCTCTTTATGTTTTCTGTCCAGAAGCAAAAAGAGAAAGGTCTACAAATCATGGGAAAAGCATCAAGATTTAACAAAGACAATTGAATTTTAGCCAAGAAATAGATTGGTCAGGAGAAATCACAGAAAGCCCATCTCTTTGCCTTCCCCTTTGGTGTAACGAATATAAATTGTATCTGAGCACAGTTTGCATCAGTCAGTTAAAGAGGGGATGAAAATTAATCCATTGAGGTATTGGTATCATTTAGGCACAGCTTTATCCTGCTTCTGCTAGGTTGTAGATGCGTCCTATCTGGAGTCAGTTATAACACTTCAATGACCTGGCTCCCTCACTCATCCCTAATCATATAAGCCTTTCGAATCCCAAAGTAGATACAATTACTCCCCCAAACCACCACCCGAGGCCCAAGCCCAGCTCAGACCCAGGCTATTGCGCTGCCTGATCCCTAAGGAAAGGAAATTAAGAACTCCAGTAAATCATTCAGGGCCTCTCTGGGATCCTCCTGGCTGCTAGTCCTTGAACTCCACTTTCAGTGGAACATTTATCAGACTATGGGCTGAGTGAGGACTTCACATGCATTGTTTCACTTGATTCACATTACACACAGATGACGTAGGAACTCTTCATTTCTCAGGAGGGAAACTGAGGCAGAGAGAGAGTAAGTAATTTACTTTAAGTAACATGCTAGTAAGTGACAAAATTCAAATTTGACCCCAGGCAGTCTCACTCTACTACACTGTCCTTGTTACAAATGCCTCAGACCTCAACTGGGAGTTTGAAACTCCCAATTCAGACCAACAACTGTTAATCACCTGCGGTCTAGATCAGTCAGACTGCCTTTCTGACAAAGGGAGGAAATTCCCTGGAAGTAGGACCAAAATGGTTAGCCTTCAGTGGCCCCAGGAACCTATGCTAGGCTTCAAACTGGTCTCTCTGCTTCCAGCCTAGACGTCTCCAAACCATTCCTAAATCATGACTTTGGCCACATCAGTTTCTTGCTTAAAACCCATTCATGACTTCTTATAATGCACAGGATAAAATCCAAGCCCTGACTATCTCTCCAGCTGATTTTCTATCCCTAGTCCCCTCCCCACAACCCCAACTCTAACATCCTCATCATGATCCAAACCCTGCTTGCCCCAGCAGCGTGTCCTTCCCATTAGCTGTAACACTCTAACAGTGCTGCTTCATACCATGAGTGTCCCCTTGTCCCTATGAAAGAATTCCGGCTGCTGCCTCTGACTTCCCAGCTCCTTGTTACATCACACCTTTTGCTCCTTTAACTCAGGCTGGCCTATACCAGTAACAGCTTCCCCATCACAGCACCATGCTCTCAATGCAATAGATTTCATGTGAAACAACCCCTTGGGGCACAACCGCCCCAACCAGTATCTAGTAGAGAGAGTCCTTGTCCCTTTCTCAGAGCACCATTGACTGGAATGGGTCACCTCTCTGTGTAGGTCCAGCATGATTCACGCCCTGGAGGAGATCACACTCCGCTTGAAGAGATAAACAATGACCAACAATGTAAGTGCTCTAGCAGACATACACACAGGTGAGCACAGAGGGGCACCTGACTCACACTGAAAAGGTCAGAGAAGGCTTCCCAGAGGAGGTGACAAAAGTTGGAGGAGGCAAGGTGAGGAGAAGGTGAGGCCATTCCAGTTACTGTGAAGAGAATGTGTGAAGGTACAGATGGGGGAGACATCATGGTGCTTTCAGTGCACTGCTAGTCATGTGGTTTAGCTGGAGTGTGGAGAGTGACAGAAGAAAAGCCTGGACAGGTGGTTAGGGGCCAGTTTGTAAAGAGCCTCATATGTCATGTGAGAAATGTGTGCTTCGTTTAACAAGTGATGGGAAACAGTTGGGGGGCCTTGAGTAGAGGAATAATATGATACTCTGAGTAGGGCAAAGGGTAGCTAAGTATTTAGGGTGTTTTGTTTTGCTTGCATTTTTTAAATCTTTGTTTCAAAATAAACTTAGACTTCCAGAAAAGCTGTAGAGAAAGTACAATTGCCTGTATATCCTTCACTCAGCTTCCCCTAATGTTAGCAACTTACAAGTATATCATCATCCTACAAGGAAAATTAATATTGTTACAATACTATTACTAACCTAGAGTCTGTATTGTATTGTCATCCATTTCCCCTTTAATATTTCTTTTCTGTGCCACAATCCAATTTACTATTCCATATTGGATTTAATTGTTGTGTCTCAGTCTCCTACAATCCTACAATCTTTGATGGCTCCTCATTCTCTCCCTGTCTTTCATGGCTTTGGTACTTCTGATAACTATTGGCTGGTTATTTTGTAGAATGCCTCTCAGTTGGCATGTGTCTAATATTGAGGTTATGCATTTTTTTTAATTGGGGAAGGGGAACAGTGTTGGGGAATTGGGGAAGGGGAGCAGCCAAGCTGTTGTCCTCCAGTCTTAGTTGTGGAGGGTGCAGCTAACTCAGCACCAAGTCCAGTCACTATCTGGCCACCCATAGGCAGCTCGCAGCATCTCAGCTCAAGGTGCCGTGCTTAATCTTAGCTGTGGATGGGCATTGCTCACCATCCCATGCAGGAGTTGAACCGGCAACCTTGTTATTAGGAGTATGTGCTGTCACCAACTGAGCCATCCTGCCACCTGTTGGCAGCTCAGCAGCAGCTCAGCTCAGGCGCAGCTCACTGGCCCATGTGGGAATCAAACCGGCGACACTGTTGCTCAGACCTTGCGCTCTTAACCAACTGAGCCACTCGGCTGGCCCAAGGGTATGCACTTTTGACAAGAATACCAGACGTGTTGTGCCCTCTCAGTGCATCATATCGTGGTACATGATGTGGATGTGCCTTGATCACATGGCTAACGTCATATCTGAAGGATCTTTGACTAGTAAACTTAGTATTTTTTTATTAGTTTCATATGTACAAAGCAACATAATAGTTAAGACATCTACATCGCTCACAAAGTGATAACCCCCTCCCCCAAGCTACTACCCCTCTGACATCTTATATAGCTGTTACAATTCTATGGGCTGTCTTCCTTAAGCTATGTGGAGTATAGCATAAACTTAGTGTTTTTCCACTTGTAATTTGTATCTAGTGGGTTCATGCTTTTAGAATATGTAAATATCCTGCTTCCCCTCAAACTTTTGCCTATTGTTTTTACCATTCATTTAGCTATTAGCCAAACATTTTGATGGGAGATGAAGATGAAAGCATGTGGCATACCACAGGGAAAGTATCGGAGGATTTTGCCATCCAGGAGCATCATGAGAGATACTGAAATACCTGGCAGGAAGTATCTCAGAGGAGTAGAGGGGGCTGCTAAAATAAAAGACTGACATTGGTCCTGTAGGTCCCTCACTTATTTCACAGTTTGGAAAAGGACCAGCTTCTTGGGTGGGGGGATTTCTTAGAAATGCCTAAAGCTATCTGTTTCCAAGACCCACCTGCATACAACACAGGCTGCTTGCAGACTAGCAGGCAGTTATCACAAACAGATAATATAACTGTGTTCACTCTTCTGGCAAATCACAGCAGCCTGGGTTGGCCTGATACTCTGGGTAATGGTGACCCCTGGTGCCCTTTTCTCACCTCCTGCAGGCAGATCCATCATGCAGAATGGGGTTCCCCGGACCATCACTTCTTGCATGATGATGGCAAAGCTATAGATATCTCCTGCAAAAGAACTTAACCTGCTGCCCCTTGGGGCTCTCAATAGTTCAGGGGCTGTCCACAGCAACTCTGAAAAGAAAGCATTGTGTAATGAATGCAGGGAGGATTAACTGGCAGTATTTGCAATGCCCTCAAGGGCCCCAAGGGTGCTGTTTCATTGACTGCTTTGTATTTTTATTAGACAGACTGGCATGCTAGTGCCTACAAAGGGCTGAATCTATGAACCTAAGGAATTACACATAAAGAAAGCACACTACTCTCCCCACACCAGGACCATGCAGGTAGAAACTGCAGAGGTGTAGAGAAAGGCATAGATGATCAAAGTAGAAAAACTATCTGGTGTTTGCTTTCTTGCTCTCTTGAGCCTGCAAGTAGCAGTTGGCAGGCTTCCAGGGAAAGGCAAATGCACTGCCAGACTGGTTGCCATGGATTTGTTGTTTGCTGAGATCTATATGTGTCTGGTAATTTGATTTTGCTGGAGCTCAGGGATTCACAAGTTGCTTTCTCCGGGTCTTCTCTAAAAGGATAAGAGGATCCCCAGGCCTCCTCTTTTCCTTGCAGAGCAAAAAGATGCAGCAATTCCTTCAACTCAGTTCTTCAAATAGTTATTGAGGGTCTGCTATGTACCAGGCACTATGCTAGTGCAGGGGTGGTTCCAGAGGTGAATTGGCAAGGTCTTGTCCTTGCCTTTGCAGAGTTCACGGACTAGTGGGTAATACAAACATATGTATCCCTACCTGTAAATACAAGATAGTGATGAGGCCCACAACATAGTGCGGGAAAATGTACTTATTAAAAGGCAAAACTGAGCACTCACTGTGTGCTCTGTTCCATTTCAGGCCCCATTGGGGTAAAAAGATATTATTTCTGATTCTAGAGAGTTATGACAGTCAGAGACCCAGAAATATTTTGGAAGGCTCTTTAAATGATATGTAAAGTAATACACATTAACGATATAAATAGAATAGTCAAAAGTTGGAGAGAGTGTTTTACACTGAACCATATGAAATTGCCATTTCTATTGGTCAAAAATGGTTAAATAGTGACAATTCCATAAGATTCAAACAAATAAAAAAAACTGAGCTGATCAATTTAATCCAGGAAGTCTTCCTGGAAAAGTTCAATCTTAAAGGAGCTTGTTAAGACTGGTGAGGACGCTGTTTCCTAGAGCTGAGCAGGTAAAGGCTTTCTTCTTAGAAAGAACAGTATGTGCAAAAGAACAAGAGATAGAAAGGAGCAAATTGTGGATGGGGGTGGTGGTAAGCAGATTAGCTTGGCTGAAGAGAATGGCTCTGTTAAGAAATAATGAGAAATGAGAAATGGGGTTGATGAGGTGGGGGAGGGAGGGTGGCTGGAAGAATGAGGGCAGAAGGTAAGAGGCCCTGAGAGCCAAATGCAGGCATTTGGAGTGAATACAAAAGACAGTAGGGGTGCAGGAGTTGGAGAGGGATTTGATGAAAACTGTGTTCAGGAAGATTAATCTGAACCGAACAAACTGGATTGAAGAACGAGAAAGGCTGGAGGCAGGGAGACCAGCTAGGAAGTTATTACAGTAAGAGCTGGAGGCAAGGTGAAAGGGCCTTGACTGGGGTTGGGGTTGGCTGCAGCAGGATGGGAACCAGATACATCAGAAGGCAACAATGGAGAAGGAAGTGACAGGACTGAGGGTAGCTCAATGTGCTCGGAGAAGGGGAGAAACTTGTAGTAAAAAACAAGTAGTTGATTGCCAGATAGGAAGGCTAGAGAAAGTGTGTCTGCTGAGGGTGGAGGTGGTGGGGAGAAAGTACTGGCATTCTTTTCATGTTCTTAAATTTGGGGTACTAGGAAGGGGGTCCAGGGGACAAGTACCTATGAAGCAGGAAGGAGAGTGAAAGGTTTGAGATTATTTTGGTTTTTTAGTGAAACCCAGGAAAGAGAAACTCACCTTGGAAATTCTTATTTTAAGCCAATCCTGATCAAAATGGTAAAACAGGGAATTCTAGCTTTGCCCTCCATCATATACTCATCTCTATCTGTCCTCCAAGTATCCTCAGCCTTTGTCTTCCCACACCCCCACCCGCATGATAGTATCTGATACACTCCCTATAGTGATTATGCCCTTATGTCTCCTTGTCTAGGTAGACTGATATTTACACATAAAACTGAAAAGATTGAATGATACTTAAGTCAAAGGAATACATTTCTGACCATGGGATTTCAGGCATATCGTTTTGGGGAGAAGGATAGTTAGGAGCAGAGAAAATGGTATGTGGCTGCTCTTGACTGGCATCCTCTGGCCCTGCACATTTAAAAGCACAAGAAGGAAAAAGAGGACAAAACTCTCTGGTAAAAAGCTGGGTTATTAAATACAATCATTACCAAATTGTATTTTCAGAGAGCACTTACATGTATGTTGTTAATGGCTAAAATGAGGCTTTATCTGCACTATACTTATATAATTGAGAGTAGACAGTAATGAAGACACTTACAACCCACCCTATTTCCCCATTCCCACTCCAGAGCCAAGTAAGAGCCACTATCTACCATTAGACTTGAACTCTCAGGCAAACTAAAAAAATTACCTTAGCTTGTTTTGTATCTGCTGGAGGCAGTACTAACTCTGAGCCTTGCTATGGTGATAAAATCATCTTTAGAGAGCCAGTGTGGTGCACTACAAAAGAGCACAGAGCTGGAAGTCAAGAGACCTGGGTTCAAAAATTGCAGCTTGGTCATGAATTAGCTCACCTTTCTGAACCTCAGTTTCCCCATCTGTAAAATGGAAGTTGAGCCACTGATCACCAAGAGCTTTCCAATGATAAGATTCTATTAGTCCTGTCATCTAAGGATGGAACAGCAAGTTTCTTTATTTCATTTTATTTAATCCATTCATTCATGCAATAAACATTTATCCTGTCAGGTAGTAAAAGACACTGAGGGAAGAAAACGTGCTTCTAGCCTCAGAGCTTATAGTTTCAATGGAGAGAGAAAACAGCTAATTAAAATTGTAATAGCAACAAAGTGTGGTATTACAATAAAGTTCAAATCCTTACAGGATCATAATAAAAAGAACTTCGTCTAGCATATAAAGAGTCATGGAAAGCCTCTTGAATCAGTGGTATGTTGAGCCTTAAAAAAGGAGGAGAATTTAGCCAGACTATGATGAGTGTACAACAGAGTGGGGAGGGAACAGTGTCCCGGGCAATGGGCACAGCATGTGTGAAGTTCTCGAAGTAAGAGAATGCCTGGTGGAACTAAACAGCTGGAAGGAGTTCAGCATTGCTGGAGCATAGACATGGAAGGGGAGTGAGTAAGCATGAAAGATCTGCAAGGCCCAGACTATGCAGGGCTTGTAAGCCATGTAAAAGAATCTGAACTTTATCCTAAGAGCAATGGGGAGCCCTTCAATGAATTTTGGCACAGCTTTAACATGATCAGATCTATAGTTTAGAAAACTCCCTCTGGCTGCAGTGTGTGAAGAATGGATTGAGCATCCAGACTGCCATTGCAATTTGGAGAGTGAAATAAAACAGAGGAAGAGAGAGAGGGAGAGAAAAAGTCAAACATACTCCACACACACACACACCACCACCACCACCACCACCACCACCACCACCACCACCACCACCCCACTACCACCACCACCACCACCAACCACTATCCTTTCCTCACTCTAAAACCAGAGTTTCTTAAGTTCGAAAGTTGTCAATCTGTGAATTAAATGGAACTCTGGGAACCTAAGCATTGTGTTTTATCTTTTGTAAATGACTAATTTTGACAGGAAGTTAAGTACTTGACACTGCAGCTGTTGTCCTAACATCCTAGCACTAACATCAGGAAACTTCTCCAAGTATTGGAATTGGAATCAGCCAACTAATAACCATAGGAGTAAGTCTGAAAAGAAGAACAGGGAGGGAGGGAGGGAGGGAGGGAGGGAGGGAGGGAGGGAGGGAGGGAGGGAGAGAGAGTGAGAGAAATCACATTTTGTTTTGTTTTTGTTTTGTTTTGTTTTGATTGTCTGGAGCTTCAAGTCCTCCAAAGCATGGATGGGCAGAGAAAGAGGAAATTGTGATATAAGTTTTAATTTAGCTGGGTGTACTGGCTAGTATTCAGAAGACCAGAATTGAATTCCTGGAACTGCTACTAAATAGCTGTATGATTAGGCTCAGTTATCTCATCTGTAAAATGAGAGTTGAATTAGATGACACCCTAAAGTTTAATATTCCACAAGCTTTGTTGAGTGCGAAGATGATGCCACTGATGACTGGACTGTCTGTCTTTATCTGTGCATGTGTCTCTCTGTCTTTCATTCTTCGTTGTTCCTATGTAGTAAAGTCAACAGTTTTAAAACTTAGGATGCCAAAGATCCTTCTAAGAATATGAGTGTATGTTGTAATTTTTGTTGTATTTCTCTTTCTGTCTTTTCAGGTTGTATGTGTTTTTTTGTGTCACTCTTCCTCTTCTTTGCCCTTGTATTACTGGTTAAAACTTTTAATGCCCAAGTTTCCTATATGTATTTAACCATGTTCATTGTTTCTCCTTCTCACTCTTTCTCTTTCTTCCTCCCTCTCTTCCAGCAATTCATTTCCTCCCAGTTTTCACTTACCCACTCCCACTCCACATCTCAGGTTTCTCTTATTTTATCTGTTATGATCCCTACAGTCATTGTTTGGTGCATTTACTTACTAGGGCCTCCCTCCTTGCATCTTTCTCTCTGACAGGGACAGTGAGGGTAGGCTGTAGTGACATCCTATTCCAGAATGTGCTTTATGGGGGTCCAGCTACCAAATTACCTTCCATTCAACCTGACAAGTATTTATTGAGCACCTACTGTGTGCCTAGTACTCAGTAAATTTCTCCCGGGACTCCTGGAGTCACCAAACAATGCAGCCTAATCCTACTACAGCAGGAACTCAACATTATTGCACAGGCTTTGTTCTGAAGGTTAGGCTGTGCAGAGATTACAGCCTGCAGATTTCATTCACCTCCTTTGGCTTGGAAATGAGGCTAGATTTTCAACAAAAGTGGGGAGCTGAATCAGCCTGAGGCTTTAATTCAGTGTGTATTCTCATTTGAACTTTGGAGTTAACTTGTGTGCATCAGAAGGGTAAAATACATTGCTTACCTTCAGTAGAAGATTCCTCTTGGGAAAGTCTTAGCATTTCCAGGATGTCATTAAAGCCATAATCTGTCACTTTTAGTACAAAACACCCATCTACCACACAGTTCCGAGATTTCAGCCTCCCATGAGCAAACTCTCTGTGGTGTAAGTACTTCATGCCCTGCAGATGATACAAACAGGATTTATTTAGCAACTTATTTAACTATTTTGCGCTTTTAGAGCCACTGTCTGAGATTGGTAATGGCATGAGCTATTATGATCTAAAATTTGGCGTGTTTTTTTCTTCTTCTTATATACAGGCAAAGCATAACTTGGACAACAAGAATCATTTAGGTCCCTTTTAGTTCTAAAATTTTATGCTTTGATGAAGAATCACATTTTGTGTGTATAGAGAATTGTGTGTTATTGGAAGATTTATTACCATTTCAAACACAGGATGGATTCATATATATAAATATATATAATTGCCAAGAATTTGAAGATTCTGATTTTCCCCCCAAAGGTCTATCCCAACCCTCATCCCCTATTGGCAGGAATGGAAATTTGTACAGCCTTTTGGGTGGATAAATTGGCAATAGCTATCAAAACTGAAAGTATGCATGTCCTGTCACCTCAGGATTCTACTTCTCCAAAGAAATATTTACACATCTATGCAAGAAGACATATATAAGAATTCTTATTGTAGCTCTGCTTTATAATCTTTCATATTTGGAAATACAATAAATATCAATCAAGAAGGGACTGTCCAAACTGTGGTATATCTAAACTATGGAATATTCTGCAGCTGTTAAGAATAATAATGCAGGCCCACATGTACTGACAGGGAAACATCTCTCAGCCATAAAGTACGTGAAAATTAGTAAGTCACAGAATTATGTGACAGTATGTATTTTAAAAAGCAAAGGGACCAGCCGAGTGGCGTATTGGTTAAGAGCTGGTTTGGGGATGCCAGCGGCCCCGGTTCGGATCCCACATATGAGGGCCAGTGACACTGCCCTCTACAGCTAACAACAACTCCACCTGGAGCTGGACTGTGCAAGCCCCGGCGACGATGTTGGCTGCAGCCCCTGCTGCAATGGGCTGCCATAGGCTACAGTGAGTGGCCAGCAGCCAGCGTGAGCGGCTGGTAGCCAGTGTGAGCTGCCAATAGCCACAGTGAGCGACCACCCAGAGGCCGGCGACCGAGCTGCCTCATCCAGGAAGAGCGCAACGACGATACCAACATGGGCCAGTGAAGCAACGTCCTCCGCAACTAGACTGAAGAACAAAAAGACAGCAACTTGTCTGTTCTCCTTCTCTGGTTTCCCAATGCTGTTCCCCTCCCCCAATTCCCCAATAAAATCTTTAAAAAAATAAAAATAAAATAAAATAAATAAATGAAAAGCAAACAAAGGGCCAGCTGATTGGCTCAGTTGGTTAAGAGCTCACTCAGGAGTGCAAGCTGAGCTCTGAGCAACAGCAGTTCGATGCCCAGCCTGAGCTGAACTGATGTTGAGCTACCAATAGGTGGCAGGATGGTTCAGCTCAAAATAAATAAATAAATAAATAAATAAATAAATAAATAAATAGCAAACAAAATTGATACTGTATGTAAAAACACATAAAATGAATTACAAGGCTAATCACCAAATTGTTAGCAGTGGCTAGTTTGGGGGTAAGGTATAAAAGAAGGTTGAGTAAATATCAATATTTTCCCATATATATTTATATCATTTATTTTAAAATTTAATTTAATACATTATTTTTGTAATTAAAAATGGATAATAAAGAAAGCTGAATACTATTGATCTTGTATCTTGCTTGGCAACTTTATATGACAATCAAATGTGATTTACAAGGACTCTGTCAGATGGGTTTAATCATTCACATATAAATAGATCCATATTCTAGGGCAATCAAATCAGAAATTTTTATGCGGAGCCCTTTTAAGTATTTGGCTCTATTTGCTAACCTGACACTCCTTTGTATTTGTATGCTTTATATCTTGTGCTCTCAAGAAGTCTGTAGTCCCCAGTAGTTCCAAGAAGATTCTGGAGAGGGTAAGATTTCCCCCAGGTTGTCTAATGCTTGGATTTCATTCATCATGATCCTGAGAGGACTGTCATTTATAGGCTTCTCCTTTAACTAATGAGATCTTGCTTACAAGGTGAGTGGAAAGAGAATTAGAAGAGGAGTCAGGAGCTTTAGATTCTATTGTCAGCTCTGCCACTTAAGAGTTGGCTAATAACTACTGAGCACCTACTATGTGTGGCAGACACTATAACAAAGTATACTTCATTTAGCTTCTCTGAGCCTCTGTAACAAATATAGGCTAATCACACATATTTTATGAAGAATTGTAATGAGGAAACTCTATAAAGCTATTTTGAAAAAGGTTAGGCCATAAGACAAAGGTCAAGACTAAGATCAATAAGCAGGAAACTCAACAAGTCATTGATTATTCAGATTGGCCCCATAAAAATGCACATAGACACAATTTACATATTATTGCAGGGAGTTAATGGACTCCCATGAAGCCCATCCAGAGGCCTATCCATGAATGTCCCTGGCTGTCAATAGTTGTTCTTGCCTCAGAGAATGGAAGTGCTGCCTGCCCAACTGTCTTTTGGCTTTCTGGTCATGCTGAGTTCCATATCTATACCTATGGTATACAGAGACCCATCACCTAATTCTAGACTGAATCACCTTTTAGAAGGTCAAAGCCAGGAGATGGGGCTAAGCAGCACCAAAGAATCTGGAAATGTGCACTTTCTTACATCTAGAAAGCAGAGAAGTGGGATGGAAGAAAGGGTTGCTTAAGGTGAAAGGTGCTCAATGACAACAGGAAGGAAAAAACAAATCTCGCCCTCAAATTGGGGGGAGGGACAGGGCAAGTAAATCCTTTCTACAGTAGTGCCTAATAACAAATATGGACAAAGGGACTGTGAAAACCGGTAGAGGCAGACCCTGGGAAGGAAGGTGGAGTAGTGAGATCATCACAATGATCCAAGGAAAATAAAACATTACAAAGTATTTAAGTTCTAACCTACTGGGAAAATTCAAGATTTCCTCCATCTTTCCATTAACCTTGATGATATCCAGCAGGAGTGATGATTTAAACATCCAGTTGAGTTTCATATCCTGATCTGTCAGTATGTCTTCTAGGCTCCTTTGGGAACAGAATTCTGTTACAATGCAAACATCCCCGAATCACAGAAAAAGCCCAAAAGAGGGTTAATATTCTCATGATGCAGGTCCTTCATCTGGAAACAGTGGGAAAGAGGAAAGTCACAGCTGTCCTGTCTCAACTGGGGACCAGAGTTTAGGGCACTTACACTTCACTTCATCCTTCTTATGACCGGTGGCTGCGGTAAGCAGGATTTTGCCCCTCATGATCTCCAAATCATAGTGTTACTCTTGTGATTGTGTTATATGGCAAAAGAGAGATTATTTGGGTGGGCTTAATCTAATCACATAAACCCTTTAACTCAGAAGAAGAGGGAGGAGAAGAATTTAGAGAGATTGTAAGTGTGAGGACTCAATGCTCCATCATTGGCTTTGAAGATGGAAGAAGGAGGCTGCAAACTGAGGAATGTGGATGGCTTTCAGAAGCTGGCAATGGCTCTCAGCTGACAGAGAGCAAGGAAACGGAGACTTCATCCCACAAATGCACAGAACTACATTCTTCTGACAACCTGAGTAAGCCTGGAAGTGGTTTCCCCACCAGAGACTCCAAATAGGAGCCTAGCACAACTGACACCATGATTCCAGCCTTGTGTGACGCTAAGTGGAAGAAGACCCAGCTGAGCCTGCTTAGACTTCTGGTCTACAGAACTTTGAGATAATATTGGGTTGTTGGAAAAGTCATGAGGTATTTTTTTCTGTTTTTCATTGTAAAAATGCATCACGACTTTTCCAACAACCTAATAAATGGGTGTTGTTTTAAGCCACCACTTTGCGCTATTTTGTTATTGCAGTAAGGGTTCTGGTCACCAATTCCACTTTGTGGGTATGTGTATGTGGGAAGGGGTGTTCCCACACAACCAAGCAATTCTCTGACACCAGTTGGGTGTCCTACAATTCAACTTGATTCTAACATCTACATGGAGATAGAGTCAGATCCCACGGTTAAGGGCTCAGACCGACAAGACGGCCACCCTCCATTTGAGACACCAGTCACAAGTCAAGGTCACCTGGGCTTCCAATCCAACAGCTATAGATTGGAAGTTTCAAAGAACCCCTCTTTAGGTTTGATTCATTTGCTACAGCAGCTCACAGAATTCATAGAAATATTTTACTTACTAGATTACCAGCTTATTATAAAAGGATATAACTCAGGAACAGCCAGATGGATGAGATGCATAGTGCAAGTTATTGGGAAAGGGCACAGAGTTTCCATGCCCTCTCCAAGCCAATCTCCCCAAATCTCCATGTGTTCACCCACCTGGAAGCTCTCCAAACCCTATTTTTTTAAATTTTTATGGAGGTCTCATTACATAGGCATAAGTGATTAAATCATTGGCCATTGGTGACTGATTCAACCTTCAGGCCCTCTCCCCTCCCAGAGGGTCAGTATAGTGGGACTGAAAGTTGTAAACCTCTAATCACATGGTAGGTTCTCCTGGCAACCAACTCTTATCATTATGTGCTTTCCTAAAGTTACCTCATTAACATAACAAAAGACAGCTTCACTACTCTCATCACTAAAGAAATTCAAAGGGTTTTAGGAGCTCCATTCCAGAAATTGGGACAAAGATCAAATATATATCTCTTATTTTAAATGACAATATCACAAACAGTGATATAAAATGAATGCAATGTCAAAGAGGGAAATTTCAGAGAGGGATGTCTCTTGACATATAGTAAGTAAATACTGGAACTGTGAGCTTCTTCCTGAGTCTTTGGGGACTCTCTGGAGTGAAGCTGAGTGACCCAGGAAGACTAAAGAGGGTTGATACAGTAAAAGGTGAAATAGATTGTCTTTCTGTGAATATTCATCTACCTAGCACCTATTAAAATAAATAGCCTATATAAAGATCAAGCCAAAGCCTATAAAACCTGTTTCAGAAGAAACAACTAGAATTTTGACTATATTTTCCCTTTGCAACTATTAATTTTTTTCACTAATGTGAGAAGCATATAGCGGTGACCACAATATCCAAGGCACTGGACTGCATGCTAGACATGTAGAGATAAACAAAATGAAATCACTGTCCTGAAAGACCTCACATTCAAAGAAGGGTGCTAGACTAGAGAGCTGACAGCTGAATTTCACTGTGAAATGTATCCTTACAGAAGGGACCGTGCGATGTCAGGGGAGCTCAGATATTAAGTATCTGGTTCAACCTGAGGGTTTAGAGAAGGCTTCCCTGAGGAAGTAATGTCTCAGCGGTCAAGAAGGACAAATAAGAGTTGACCAGGTGAAGGTGACATGGTAAGAGGGACAGAGAGTTGAGAGCATGATATGTTGAGGAAACTGCAACAGATTCAAGGTAGCCAGGACAGAGTGCAAGGGAAAGAATAAGAGACACTATGCTGAGAAGATAGATAGGAGCCACATCTTGTGGGACATTGAGAGCCTTGCTGCAGAATTTGAAATTTATAGTATGGGCCCTCAATAATTGTTTTCTATTATTATTACTGTTTAATGGGGGAATGGGAGAGAAAAAAGCTCCATGATCACTTCTAGATTTCTATTTGGATTCCCGGATAGATGGTGGTACTATACATCAATACAGGGAATTCAGGGATGGTGTAGTAGTGGATGGTGCCCCGCCTGCATTCCCTTTACCATGCATCCCCCAGCTGCTGTGACTCTTGGCTGATAACTCACAGCTGCTCCATTTCCAGGAAAATTGGCCTAGAGCCTAAGGGGAGACACCTTACCTAAAAGGTTAGGTTTCAGCCATAGACCTCAGCCAATGACTGACTGACTGAGGACAGTTCAAAGATCCAACTCTCTAGCCTCAAGGTTGGACTCATGGTATAACGTGCATTCCAGCATTTTTCCCATGAGATCAAACTGAAGCTAGTCTCCAGCTGCGATCACATACTTGGTGAGCTTTTATGCCTGCCCTATTTTGCTTCCCTCTCTCCCTTTCTCTTGGAACATTCTCTCAGTGAGTAATTTAAACAAAAATTACCAGGCCGGCCGAGTGGCACGGTGGTTAAGTGCTGGCTTGGGAAGCCAGCGGCCCTGGTTCGGGTCCCACATATGAGGGCCAGTGATACTGCCCTCAAAAAAATAAAAATAAACAAGAATTACCATCTCAGGCTCAGCTTTTAAAGAATCTGAGCTAAGACAAATGGGAAAGTAAATTTTTGGTGGTGGAGAAGGTTGATTAATTTAGTTTGGGGCATTAAGAATGAGGTGTTCGTAGGACATAAAGGTGGAACTATTCCACAGACAGTTGGATAGTCAGGGTTTGGAACTCAGAAAAGAAGTTTGGTTTTGATAAATAGACTTGGGAATTTTAAGTATGTAAATGGAAGGTGAGATTAATGGGAGTGGATGAGATAACTCAAGGAATATAGAATAAAAAGTGAAGAGGGAAATACCAACATTTAAAAGATGGGAAAAGGAAGAACATCCTGTATAAAGACTTGGAAACGAGGCCATAGAAGTGGAGAAAAGCCTATATAGAGCATTATGAACATCACAGTAAGAGTTTCAGGAAAGGAAGATAAATATCAGAAAGAATTTTAGGAAAATGTGACAAATACCAGTGAAATCAGATAAGGTGAAGACTAAAAAGTATCTGGTGAATTTGACCATTAAAAATTATTAATCACAGAAGTCTATCCTATAAATATCTTTATGTAGATATGCAAAGAGATACACAAAAGGCTTAGAGTGGCGATAGTGCGAATGAACAGAAATGAGCAGATCTGAGATATGTTTTGGAGCTGTAAATCACATGACCTGTAGACATGGGGAGTAAGGGAAAGGATGAAGTCAAGGATTATTCCATTCTGAGCATTAAGAGTTTAGTGGAACACTAATTGAGATGGAGTACACTGGCTTAGAATATGAGCCTACTTCTCCAAAAAGGTGATCCAAACTGAAGTTAAATTACCTCTGGTGGGAATGGCAGCTATTGACCACCAAAGCTGCCTCCTAAGCATAAAAGCCTGCCACTCATGACAATTCTCTTAGTCCAATGGAGCCTAAACCAGCTAAGGCAGACATGGAAAATAAGCCCACATATAGCAAAGTGGGCAACTTCTTTTAAGATTTCATGTACCATCTCTTATGGACCAAGTATCCAAAACTACTGGGCTCTGAACCTCTGTTGGAAGACAGAGTGCAAAGTGGGTGTGTCAGAGACGGCTGCTCAACACAAATCTACATTTTCTTCGTATTGGAAAAACAACCAGTCCACATTTTCCAGCCTAACTGTAGCCATATGATGGAATTCTAAGCAATGGAATGTAAAAGGAAGTGGTAAGTGATATTTCTAATCTAAGAAGTGAATATATACACCTTCTATGTTATTTCCCCTCTTGTATAGATGAAGGTATATGATGACAAGGCCCTAAGAGATAGCAGAGCCATGAGATGGTCATGTCTTGGGGCCCTGCATCACCATATGAGAAGAGACTCACCAGCCAGCCAATAACACCTACCTTATACTATCATTTGGATGAGAATGAAACTTCTGCTGTGCCTGAAACATTAATTTTTTATAGCATCTAGCTTTACACTAGTAGCCCAGCATGGAAGAAATTTCAGGCCTAGATTTTCCCTAGATCTTTATAGTCATATGTCCTCAGCTACAACCAATAGAGACCTACATGCAGTCATGTCTTACTGATATTCTCGACAACCCCAGGAAACAGAATGCTTGGATCACCTTCCTTAGCTAGATGGTCATCTGAATATTTACTGGGTAGGCATGTATTTCACCACCCTTTCCATAATATCTCCCTAGCTAGTTAATATCAAAAAAGTTCAAGAGTTGAATATGTCCTGTCTACCAAGACTTTGTTAGTCCTAAATCTGACATGAAAACTTAAAGGTTTCAGAAATCTTTTATGTACTTGAACTTCAAGGAGGAAGCAAGATTTTAAATGATTTGGGAGGAATCATCATCCTCCCTGTCTTATCTACAGGCTGCTTCCTTAAATAAACCATCCAGGGATTCTTTGAACATAATTGGTGGGATAGGATAAATCACCGTTTTTCTTTTTTTTTCCATTTATTACTTTTTATTAATTTATTTCTAATTAATTATTTTCTTATATTTTAATTTATTTTTACAACAGTGCAATAGTTATACTTTTTACCCTCAAAGTGACAACCCCTCCCCCAATATATCGCCCCACACCCTCCATATCATAATATCTATTTCAACTCCCCTGACCCCACTCCCACACTGTACTCCTCATTCCATGACTATATATATATATATATATATATATATATTCAATCATAGTTAACATTCAATAATATACAACATCAGCTTCAGGTGTATAGCACAGTGATCAAGCCTCTACCCCATCCCCAAAGTGGTCTCCCCAACAAGACACACAACCTTCTGACACACCACAAAGCATTCACAACATTATCTTTTTTTTTAAACATTAAACAGTATTTATTGTTTCCTGTTAAAATAGGGGGCTCTCATGAGAAAAGAGCATGCAAAAAAAAAAAAGCCTTCTTATACCCTGCCTGGGCTTTCTCACATATCCCAGCAGACTGGGACGGTTGATTCAAAACTCTCTCCTCACTGTGTAGGAGGGAAAGCTCTCCATCTTTTACTGGGAAATTAGGCCACTCTAATTTCAATTTTAATTATTTGCATGCCTAAAAAAGGAAAAATCAACCCTACTGTTATAAGGCTATGTGTCCTGACACATTTGCTCAGTCCACTTGACAGACAAACGTCAGAATGTGGGCCTAAAGTCCACATTCCCATGTGCATGCCAGGATAGGATAGTACCCTGGAAGTCTGATGGGTGTTCCTGGCTAGGGATCAAAGAAGACCCCAACTCCTGGTCAGCTGGTTGAAAACCCGCATAGTACCTCCAGTGATAGGCTGAGATTTCCTCTTTCGACATGAGTATTTTGGGTACAATAGGGCTAGTAGTCAACCAGTAGACATACTCTGGCCACATTTACTCCATCTCCAAATCCTCCTGACATCTCTTAAATAGACAAGAGCGAATTAAAGTTTCAAAACAGCACACCAAGTTATACCAGGTAGAGGATGTCATTAAAGCAAACGGTCTCAATAAGTCCATGCACCGAGCTCTGATCCCACTATTCCCCTCCCATCACCATTCAGGATGACCTATTTCTGCCCACTGCTCCTCTTCGGCAACAGCTTCCAGCATCCAAAGCATTGGGCAGACTTCAGCTCACAAGTTGGGGGTGGCCCAATTAAGGAACTTCATGGCAACTTCAAAGCCAAGGAAACAGGCCGCGTTGGCTGGGAAGGTTCAGATCATTACTACGTTGAACCTCTTGTACAAGGATGTGACTCCTTCATCCCGGATCAGCTCTCTCAGCACATCTTTGAAACCATTAGGATATTTCCCAGGAGGTGCTATGACAGAACCCAACAGTCTGGAAGTGGGACTTCAGCACATCTGGGGGTATTGCCACTGCCCAACTGAAGATCCCTGCGATGCCTCCAGCTACCAATATCCGAGGAACGCTAAGCTCACTGACACTCTTTCCCTCTGGAGTCAAAATATTTTTCAGCCACTCATATGTCATGAAATACATCCCACTGGCTGGAACATCTTGCATGACGGTGAGCACAGTCCCCTTGTAGATGCCTTGGATCCCAGACTCGTGGTACAGCTTCTTTGCACAGTCCAAGGGACCATTGTATTTGGTTTCCCCTGAAGAAGCCTGAATCTGTAACAAGCATTTGATCCATTCTCCAGGGGTTATGATTCTTGTGGTGAATACGCCAGATAACATCCCAGCTGCAAATAGTTGGGGGTAACTGAGCACATCCTCCGGGTGTTTCTGTTGCAGTTTTTTCCCCAAACCAAATCCAAAGAAGCACACAGCGAACATGGGGGTGACCCCAATGATGGGGGCAGCCATGCCTCGATACAACCCTGTGACGCCCTCTTTAATAAGAGTCTTCTGGAAACAGTCAAAGGTCCCAGAATACGTGGGAGGCTGTCCAGGCAAACTCATGGGCTGTGTCTGCAGTCGGACCTTGATGGTGTCCAGCGGGTGCCCAACAAACACCAAGCACATGCCGCCAAAGCAGCCAGCCAGTAGGTTCTTGAGCAGGCTGATGGGCTTTGCCTGGTCTGCCATGGTCCGTCTCTCCATCAGGGTAGCTATGCATTCCCCTCCACCTTGCTCCACTGCTCAAGTCACAATGCAGGCGCCGCGGACCTCTCACCCACTTTCTCGTGGGCGGGACCGGAGCCCAGAACAGGTCGGGAGGAGGATCTAGACAGTTGCTGCCTGGCTTCCGTCTGGGGGGCAGCTTCCTCACAACATTATCAATTACATACCCAGAACTGCCCCCCATACCCCTGTGGCAAAATTGTAGTCACCCACCTACACTGTCCAAAACCTTCCCCCTCTCCCTCATCCCCACCCCCTCCCAGCCGGCAACCATCAGTTTTTTCTTTATATCTGCTTGATATGATTTCAATCTTCTTAAATTTACTGAGACTTCTTTTGTGGCCTAACATGTGGTCTACCTTGGAAAACGTCCCATGTGCACTTGAGAAGAGTGTATATTCTGTTGTTTTGGGGTGAGATACTCTAAAAATATTGATGAAATCTAGCTGGTCGAAAGTGTCATTTCAGGCCACTCTTTCTGTGTTGATTTTCTCTCTGGAGGATCTGTTCATTGGTGACAATGGGGTGTTAAAGTCCCCTACTACGATAATGTTACTGTTGATCTCTGTCTTTACGTCTGTCAAAATCTGTTTTATATAATTAGGAGCTCCTATGTTGGGTGCATAGATGTTTATGAGGGTTATAGTGCCCTTCTTTGTCTTTTATTGTAGTCTTCATTTTAAAGTCTATTTTGTCCAAAACAAGTACTGCTACTCCAGCTTTTTTATCTCATTTCCATTTGTATGAAATATTTTATGCCATCCCTTTACTTTCAGTCTGTGTGTGTCTTTTGCTCTAAGATGAGTTTCTTAGTGCTGGCTTGGGAAGCCAGCGGCCCGGGTTCAGTCCCACATGTGAGGGCCAGTGACACTGCCCTCAAAAAAAAAAATAAAAAAGGATGAGTTTCTTGTAAACAGCATATATATGGGTCCTATTTTCTTATCGATTCAGACACTCACTGTCTTTTGATTGGAGCATTTAGCCCATTCACATTTAAAATGATTATTGATAGATGCATATGTATTGCCATTTTGTTATTTGTATTCCTGGTCTTCCTAGGTTAGTTTGTTTACCCCTTTCTTCTGTTTAAAAAAGCCGTTTTAACATTTCCTGCAATGCTGGCTTGGTGGTAATGAACTTCTAAAGCTTATTCTTTTCTGAGAGGCTCTTTATTTCTCCTTCAATTTTAAGTGATAGCCATGTTGGGTAGAGCAATCTTGGCTGTAGGCCTTTATTTTACGTCAATTTGAATATCTCCTGCCACTCCCTTCTGGCCTGCAGAATTTCTGTGGAAAAGTCAGCTGTTAGTCTAACAGGAGTTCCTTTGTATGTAACCTGCTGTCTTTCTCTTGTTGCTTTTAGGATTCTGTCTTTGTCTTTAACCTTTCCCATTTTAACTATGATGTGTCTTGGTGTGGACCTGTTTGGGTTCAGCTTCTTTGGAACTTTCTGCACTTCCTGGGCTTGTATGTCAATTTCCTTCACCAGGGTAGGGAAGTTTTCAGTCATTATTTTTTTCAAATACATGCTCAACCCCTTGCTTGTTCTCTTCTCCTTCTGGTATTCATATGATGCGAATATTGATGAGCTTCATCTTGTCCCAGAGGGCTCTTAAACTATTTTCATTGTTTTTTATTCTTTGGTCTTTTTGTTGTGCCAACTGGGTGATTTCTGCTATTTTGTCTTCCAAATCGCTGATCTGATCCTCTGCTTCATCTACTCTACTGGTGATTCCTTCTAGTATGTTCTTCATTTCAATTCTTATATTCTTTAATTCTAACTAGTTGTTTTTTATAATTTCCCTATCCTTCTTTATGTACTCCCTAAGTTCGTTAAAAATTCTTATCATCAGTGTTCTAAATTCTGTCTCTGAAAGGTTGGATACCTCTGTTTCATTTAGTTCCATTTTTAGAGGTTTCTTCTGATGTTTTACTTGTGACATATTTCTTTGTTTCCTCATTCTGACTGTCACTCTGGGATTGCTTTGATGTATTTGATAGATCACCAGGAAAGCCCTGGCTGGATCACACCGGCGCACAGCTCACAGCCTAATACTCCCAGGAAAACTCCCAGTTTCAGCCTGTCCCAATCAGCCTGACCACCAATCACCAGCCTGGCAACTCTGTATACACAGTGCGGAGGCTGGGGACCCAAGGCGGCTCATGCACTCCCGTGTCTCAGTGAGCAGCACGATGGAGCCAGAGCATGCCCGCCCAGCATTTCCCTGGCAACACAGCAGAAGCAAGGCGGAGGTTGGGGATCCAAGGCCGCATGCACACGCATGCACACACGTAGTTCTGCGCAATTCCACCAGACCAATGAGCTACCGGACCTGACCCTCTGTGTCAGGGCCCTACTCTGAAAAACTGGCACCCTCTTGTACACTACTTGTGTGCAAGCTGCACACCAGGGGAACAATGGTCCCAAAACCTCCAGCTCCAGTGCCAAAGGTGCTCAGTTCAGTTCCTCCCCACAGGCTCCTGGGCTTGGCTCACACAGCTACTCCCTCCACCAGGAACCGGGTGAGTGCTCACCAGTGAGCAAACCCATGCGCTGGCCTGACTGGTTCTCCAGCTGCCCTCAGCCTCACCGAGCCAAGCAAAGAAGTCCTCACTGATTTCTACTGCCCGCTATTATGGAACTCCTCATCCCAGTAAAGTAACTCTGGGCTGGTGAGCTTGGTTTGGGGCTGGGGGGTCTCTCCCCCAACAGAGAAGCCTCCCCACAGCTGAGGTGTCCCTCATGGGGTGCATCCTCTTGTCTCTGCTCCTCCTACCAGACTTGACGTGGCCTCCTCTTTAAGTTCTTCATTTAGAGGTTCTGTTCATCTAGTGTTCCCGGGACTTCTGGGGTTGAATGTTGTATATAAATTATTTGTAATTTTGGTGTGATCCTGGGAGGCAATTGGCATGGCGTCTATCTATTCTGCCACCTTACTGGGAGTCCTCACCGTTTTTCTTATAGAAATGTTAATAGAAATTACCAGATGACTTTTCCAGTTCTGGCAACAGGAAATTTTGAATAATTATGGGATATGTACTTAATAATAATCATAAAAGCTGCCATTTTACAAAGAAGCTACATGTGAAGAAATGTGTAAGATACTTTACATATATTATCTCTTTTAATCCTCATCCAACACTGGGAAGTAGATGTTAATATACCCCTTTTACAAATAATGAAAGTAGTGCTCAGGGAGTTTAGGTGATTTGCACAAGTTAATACAGCTCTTAAGTGGTAGAGCTGGAAATTGAATCCTTCAAGTCTCTTTGACTCCAAAGCCCATACTTCTGTCATTGCATCATATGGTCATATCAAGCCAATAGCAACCCTGCAGGTTCCCTGCACTGATTTGTTAAGGGGTCTTCCTAACTGCTGGTGTTCATTACTTTACAGAAAGGATTAGTTTTAGTGGGAATATATATAAAAGACATTTTTTCATACCATTTCAAACATATCACTTGCACTTGATTTGATGGACTTAACATCTCCAAAATCTCCAAAGGGACATACATCATTGGCGAGCTGCATCCAGATGACAGATCAAAGATAACCAAGCCTGCGGAAACTCTTATTACTACTGTTGACTCTAATTCCAGCTGGTGGACCAACTGGGTGATCCCCGCCATCTCAGCGCTGGCCGTGGCCCTGATGTATCACCTCTACACAGCGGAAGACTGAGGGTGCCCTCAGAGGCCAATGCAAGGACGGATTGCTCTGGACCAGCAGGAAGGAAGCCAACGCTAATGGCTGCGACTGACAGAAACCTTCCTCTGAAAAGTAATTTTAACATACCTCTCTCCCTTTCCTCCTGTGTTGGAAACAAACCAAACCAAAAGAGAACAGTTCTGTCCTCTGTCCTCTTGAACTTCTGCAGCGTGCCTTTTGGTTCATCATCTTCGTTTCGATGTTCCATGACTATGTAATTATTGTAGGCATGAGCTTTAAAAAATATATCTGGCTTTTAAAATATGATAAAAAAAAAATCTCCAAAGGGGAACTTTTTCAGCCATATGCAATTGCCCTAAAAAGAAAAGGTAGAGAATGATTATGAGACTTAGTTGGCAACAGCTTCCGAGAAATGTCCCTTCTAAGCGAAGGGTTAATAGTTAGACGATCAACCCAAATAGACTTTGTTTCTCCTCTCTCACCTGCCACCCCCCCGGACATTCTATATTCTGAACTAAAAATGAGGTCATACAGAGAAGTTAAAAATTCCAATTAACCAGAGACAGAAAAACAATTGCAGGTATGCAGACTCCCAGAAAGGAATGATACCACTCTGAAACAACTCCCTTAAATAACTGCAGAAAGTGCTAGGTCATTTCACTTATTCATAGCTAAGTGATGTAGCACCAGGTGCCCTGTGATTAATGGTGATGGTTGGTGGTTGCAATTCTCACTGCCTTGAGGCGTCTGTGGTAGGAGATGTAGTGTGGCAAATGTTTCCTGCATTTACCTGGATCCATTTTTCTGTTGTAAGACAGGCCATTTTGGGGTCCTCTTATGCTTTAATTATAAACTGATTGGCATATGGATTAAACATTATTTTTATTTGGATTCACTAATGTACTACCATAGTAATATGAGTAATCTAGATTCTTTCAGAAGTCTATTTTTGATTTTTTTATGTACAAAACACCTATCTCTAAGGCTGCTGTCAAGTCAAAAACAATTATTTTATTGTCTTCCCTTTAACAGAGGTACTTAATTGATAATTTTCTTCTACTTGCATAGCCCCAAGGGTTCATCAGTCAGCAAACTCTATTTAGTTTCTGTCCAACCCAAATTTTTAAAAAGCAATACAGTTATAGATTCCTTTTCTCAATAACAACAACAACAACAATAATGCCTTATAGTTGCACAGAGCTATCTACTCTTCGAAGTGCTTTCATATCTCTTACCCTTAGCCTAGAGATTCCATTTCAGGCTGCACCAATTTGTTCTTAACTAGAGATAAAAAGCAGAGAGCTCTGTGCAAATGTGAGAATAAAAGAGTGTAGTCACTCTCTTATTAAGGAATATATCCAGCTTTGGCACTGCATCTGGTGACCTACTAGAGGCAAAGGCTAATAATGGGAGCCTATACTTTGTGTCAGAAGATATCTTCTAGCCAAAGAGCTAAAAATTATTTAACTACAGAATGGCTCTTAGAGGCCTTCATCAGTTGAACAAAACTGTGCCAGCCTGGCTCAATGACCATGGAATTCAGAAAGGTAGTACAGGATCAGTGACTGGCAGCAGTAGAATGGTCAAAGTACTAAAGGCAGCCTTACTGGTTTTGTGCCCAAGCAATTCTTCAAGTCTGACCCCAGTACAGCTGTGTCATGGTCACCTGGGAACTGGTTAGAAAGGCCAATTCTCAGGCCCTGCCTCACACTTGCATTATTTAATCATAGAAGTCACGAGAGCCTGACATGAACTTGAAGATTTAGCCTTCAGAGGACTTTGCACCTTAGAGGAATCAAAGGCTAATACTTAAGCTGAAAGAATAAAACTCTAACTGGTAACACAAAATCAGCCAATGTGAGGGATATACCAATGGGCAATAAAGCCTTCTCTGCACCTTTGCAATTCTATTATTCGGCCCATGGTCACTTCATAGCCACTATGGCACCTTTGTGCAATTTAGAAAAGGGTGCTTTCCCTCAAGTGAAAATATATATACAGAGGGTTCAAAAAATGTATACACATTTTAAGAAAGGAAAACTGTATTAAAATTTTAATATTCAACATATACTGATAATAAAAGGTGAATACAAGTCACGTGTATACATTTTTTTGGCAGCCTGGCAATAATGGGCAGCAGCCGCGGCTGTAAACATACATGCATGTACTACAATCTCATTTACTCATATATCTTTCAGACACCAGGAAACACATTCTACTAGCAGCCTACCACTAAGCCCTGCCTGTTGGGTGAGGCCTCTTTGTAAGATTCGGAGTTACGCTGTAGAGGTGGGGTTGAGAAGCTGCAATTGTGTCTCCAAGTATATTAGGCAGAAGAAAGGAGTGACCTCAAGAAAACCCTGGGGGGCATAGTCAAGATAGCACATAGTCAGGTGCACATATGTTACAGAGTGACTGTGTATGTGCATAGTCTGGTGTGCTAGCATAAATGTAGATATGAGAAGGTCCTCCTAAACCTCATTTCAGAACTAGGCTGGGAGACCAGAATCTCTTTGCCCACTCCTCCACCACTCTCATATAAGTCTAAAATGTTTACAGTACCCCCTTAGAGGTGGTGCCCTTGTGCAGTACACAATTGAACATCAATCAGTACTTGTAGCCCTGAATCTGCCTATACTCTTCCTGGAGGCAGCTCTATTACCTACCGGGGTAAACCTTACCTCTGGCTTATTAGGTAGTTAAGCAGATTTTTTTCCCGCCAAATCATTAAATTTGAAAGCTGGAAAGGGTCTTAAGTATCACTTGGCCAATTCTTTCATATTTTGATAAAGGAACTGAATCCTGAAAAGATTACATTACTTGCCCAAGGAAGGCTAGGTAGTAACAGAAGCAAGGTCTTCCATCTCTCACTTCGTTACTCTTTACTTTCATAGGCTTTCTTTGTTTCAGGGATTTGTGTGTGTTTGCTTTAAGATTTAAATAATTCTCACAAACTTTATAAGCACATTTTTATTGAGTCTCTGCGTGTCCTACTTCATGAATAATGAGGAAAAAGGAGGAAATGGGCAGGTTTTATCTTTACCACACATGCACTATTTGTTTTGTTTTTGTTTTTTTTTCTTTTAAGAGAAAGAATAATAAAATACTTCACTCATCATTCACTTTTTAATTAAGAGGAAGAAACATCAAACTCTATCCACTAAAGTTTTTAGAAGTAATTTAAAGTCCATCAGTTTCATACTAAGGCCATGGTGTATTAACTAAGAGTCAAGAGAACTAGGTCCTAAACCTGGCTCTGCCTCAAATACAGAGGCGGCAATAGGGGAGCCACTTAATTAGATTGACCCTTAGTTTCCTCACTTTTAGAGCTGAACAACTTAGATGATTTCTTAGGCCCTTTTAAGCTTTGGTGACCTGATTCTGTGAGAAGAGTGAGAAGATGGTTGGTGGACATGAGAGGAGTAGAGAGAGAGCTATAAGGGATATAGAGGAAGTTGAGAAGATAGAAAAAAAGGCTCTGGGAAAAGGAGATGAATGGGGAAGGTATTCAGGGGGAGAAAGAGAAATGAGACAAAGAGGAAAACACAGGGAGAGGTTGAAAGGCAGATGGAGTCAGAAAAGGAAGAAAGAGGATAAGTGCAATGGGTTCTCTCTGTGTGTATCAGGGTTGCACTACTGCCCACATGACCCTTCTCCCCTAGACTGTGGCTGTTGAAGCAGATAATGAGTAGCTCCCACTGCATCTGCCATTCACAGCTCTTTCTCCCCACCGATATGTTCATCTAGCTTTCCTTTCATATTTCAAAGAGTATTTATGAAATAAGGGCTGATTTTACACAATCAAATTGTGAAATTGTGTCACTGTAATATAATATCATGGCACATCCTTAGAGAAGCCTGTCCTTTGCTATTAAGTGTCTGCTACTCCAGGCACACTTTCTGGAACTTTGAGATTGTTATGAAAATTTTTTAAACAGAAACTACAATCTTCTTTAAAACACTATTAGAGGACTGTTTCTGATGGCACACTGGACCACTTTGTTTAATCTGTTGATTCAATTAACTTATGCTCCCTCCCAAAGTCCTCTTCAACCCAAGCCAGGCAGTTTTTTAGCTTCAGCTATCTTCCTGGTCACCCTTCCATCAGCCTACTCTTGACTTCATGGTGTGGTATTATTCTCACCAATGCACTCCTTTTGTACAGATAAAGGCCCCCTTTGGCCTATACAGTTCAGACATATTCATGATCTGCCTGACCCACAGTCATTATGGGAACTAACTCAACTCTCTGCCTGCTTCCTAAATGAGGAAAAATCTAACAGATCCTTAAAGGCCAGTCACACACAGTTGTTTATTTTTTCCCTTTTCAGTTCTACACTATAACCTTCCAACTCCACCAAATAAAGTGTACCACAATTCAACACATAAATTCTTCCACAGACTTGGAGAATCATAGCATATCCAAGCCAAAAGAGTCCTTAGAGGTCTCTTAGTCCAGCAATTCTCAACCATGCCTGCACACATATGGGAACTTTAAAAACTACCAATGCCCAGGGCCATTACACACCAACTGAATCAGAGTAGTGGTGGAGCCTGGGCATATGTATTTTTTGTAAGTTTCCTACAGAGATTCTAATTAGCAACCAAGATTAAGACTATAGTTCAACCCTTCATTTTACTGATGAAAAACCAAGAGACTACCTTAGGTAATTGAGACTTACTTCAGAGTATTAGACGTGTCAATACTTGTATGGAGCCATCAGCCCATTCCATTTGTCCTTCAAAAGTTATGTGATTGGGCCAGCCAAGTGGCGTGGTGGTTAAGAGCTAGCTTGGGATGCCAGAGGCCCCAGTTCAGGTCCCACATATGAGAGCCAGTGACACTGCCCTCAACAAAAAAAAAGTTATGTGATTATTTTATTTTGGTCTTTGAGAGAGTAGAGCTGTTAATTCCCCAATGCCTCAAATTTCCTCCTTGATTAAATTAAGTCCAAGGCAAGATCCAGAGGTTTCCTGCCACAAATTTAAGTCGAAGCATTCAGATAGACTGAGAAAATATATACCATGCCAATCTTGGTGTTTTGGGCCCCTATCAATTGTTTATCCAAAGGAGGAGAGCATTCACTTGGAAAATTCAATGTAGTAGTCAATCTAAGAACTCATTCTATCCTGTTTTAGACTTTCTTTGTAGTTACTATTGAAGTTGAGAGTGTTTGATGCTTTTGGGAGTATCTTCAAATAAAACAAGGGAACCATACTGGGAAAGCCTCACTTAGGAGGGACAGAAAGGCAGTCTAGTTTCCCTTTTACCCCCTGCTTAACTCTTTCCTGCTGAGAAGAAACAGTTCATCTCTCCAACTCATGCAAGATTTGTTCTGGTTGCCAAGTTCCCTTGTTAGGGGTCAGAAGTGGCTTCTTAAAGATTGAAAGACAGAAACTTAAGTGAAATAAAGAAGACCTCTATTTTACACAGCAAAGGGATAACCTGTTACTCCAAGACTGAGTACATGCTGAAAAAAAGGAATATTTTTTAAATATTCCAATAATATCAGAGGATAACAGGTATAGAAAGAACAACTAGAATTTGAAGGGATGGGTTTGCACCAAACGGTACACAAACATATCTCTAGACATCCCATCACAAACAGTTGATTCAGAAAGTCATTTCTTCTATTATTGTATGTATATCTTTTGGAAAGAGTGACATGGTTTGGGTCTCGCAGACTTTTTTCCACTTGCATGGAAAATCAATGAACTTATAAATAAGTAGTTTAGTTGCTGAGGAAAATCATCATCAAAAATGTCAAAAATAAATCCATAAATGGATAACAAACAAAAAACTGAACATTCTTACTAAAGTTTCAATATTTTTGGCCAAAGACTAAGAGCTAAATTACTGCCTCATTTTAAAACCCAAGAAGGCAAGAAATTAGATAGCTGTTGGATATCCTATATCACAAATCACTATGTTGGAGTTTTCATAGATAGCTGGAGTCAGACTACCTGAAGAAAAGGAGAGCCTTGGGGACCTCCCACTTTGGACCTCTGAGGTGATCTGGAAGTTTACACTGGCATGATTTCCTCTATTTTTTTAGGAAACAAAGGTTATAAACAAAATTCTCATGATTTAGGACAGTGTTGAGCTATGGTATAGATACTGTGTTTATCTACTTTTTTCTTTCTGTTTTATTCCTAAGAAAGTAACTATATGAGTTGAACTCTATAAACATGAGATTGATCAATTTTGCCCATCCCCCAGCACTTCTTTTTTTTTTTTTTTTTAGGCCAGGGTTGGTACTGTGCTTCAATGCCATATCCCACAAAAGAAAAGTAAAGGTTTGCAGGCACTTCCATCTCTCAGAGAAGATTAGAATCATAGATTTGGGAGGGCAAAAGCAACCCTGGGGCCAGCCAAGTGGCGCATTGGTTAAGAGCTGGCTTGGGACATCAGCGGCCCTGGTTCGGATCCCACATATGAGAGCCAGTGACACTGCTCTCTACAGCTAAGATGGTGAACAACAGCTCCACCTGGAGCTGTGCTGCTGTGAATCCCCGAGACGGCATAGCTGCAGCCCCTTCTACAGTGGGATTCTATAGGCTACAGTGAGTGGCCAGCAGCCAGCGTAAGTGGCTGGTAGCCAGTATGAGCTACCAAGAGCCACAGGGAGTGGCCATCCAGAGGCTGGCGACCAATCTGCCTCACCTGAGAAGAGTGCAATGATGATACCAACATGGGTGAGTGAAGCAATGTCCTCCACAACTAGACTGAAGAACAAAAGTACAGCAACTTGTCTGTTCCCTTTCCCTGGTTCCCCAATAAAGTCTTTAAAAACAAACAAACAAACAAACAAAAAAAACCTGGTCATAATTTATTCTGGGACTCTCACTTTATAGACAAAAATAGGGAAAAGATAAAAATCTAACCTTTTGAAAAAGTCAATTGCAGAAGTAGGACAGAATCCCACCCTTCTGACTTTTAGGTCTGGCTCCTTTTGTTATACCATCTTGAATGGCATCCTTCTTTATGAAGGCAAGAATAATGACAGAAGGTATCCTAGGAAGATGGTGGACAGTAAGTAGATCATCTGCCTGTGATTTGTAAGTCTAATACATAAACAGGCCAATTCCCTATTCCTTGATTTGTTAATTTGTCCACATAATAAGCCTGGTAAGAAGTGCATAGTTGAACAAAAAAAGGAAGAGTTATCTGTAGTCTGGGTTAACCTTTAAAATTGAACGTCTTTATCTTCCACTGAACCTGCAGACTTATTTCACATGAAGAAATAATAAATCCAACTACAATATTGCCACAGGGATATGCAACACAGTTCGGGGAATATAATAATGTAAAAATTTTGTGGCGTGTCAGATAGTCACATGTCTTGTTAGGGAGACCACTTCATGGATGAAGTAGAGGCTTGATCACTGCACTGCACACCTGAAACTGATGTTGTAGAGTATTGTATGCCAACTGTAACTGAATATGTGGATGGTCACGGGATGTGGAGTATACTGTGGAGTATACTGAAGGGTATCAAAGGAATTGTAATAGATATGTATGATATGGGGGCAAGTGGGGTGGCGAACTGGGGGCGGGGGGTTGTCACTTTGGGGGGTAAAGAGTATAACTATTGCATTGCATTGTACACCTGAAACTAATTCAAAATTTAAAAAAAAGAAATAATAAATCAACAGATTACTCGTGTTTTTCTCTATGTCTCCAAATTTGCCTTTTGTAGAATGATAGCAATTTGGAGCTGGTAGTTACATTTGGTATTGTCTAAGCCAGTCCCAACCCCCAACTCCAACACCCTCCTTTTACAATATGGAAACAGAGACCTAGAGAGGGATGTAGAGACTGGAAGAAGAATGTACAATAGATGTTACATGTCCTGGTCTTGTGTGCTTTCTACCGCATCATGCTTTGTTTCACTCTTGCTTGCCAATAAAATTAATCTTAAGTACTTTCATACACTCTGCCCTTACTGGTCTTTGATAAACTGAGGACCACTAGTTGATTTAGCCCTAAGTTAAGTTTATTCTACCAAGACAAGACTATCACAAAGTTCCAAGGCAATATAACTATACCCGGCCCCTAAAGTGTTGAAATCCCAACAGCTCAAGATTCAGACAAGAATGAATGTCTTGACTCTTCACATAACCCTTACATCCACCTGAACTCTCTTCAACAGAGCAATACCAGAGAGGAATCTAGCTCCCATTCATTCTTTATTTTCTTAACTCAGCAGGAGCACCTAGATCTGTGTATTGAGATATAGACCTCGCCATGAAGGGCAAGGCAGAAAGCAAGAGTCTCTGCCAAAACCCACACACATTTGGGCTTCAGCTTCACTTCCCTCTAAAAACTTTCTTTCCTGACCTGACTTCTACTGACCTGCCAATTTTTCTAGACTGAATTAATTTTATATTCACCAAGAGTTTATACTTTCAGACATTCCATTTGGATGAAATTCTTGACTTGGCTTCTTCACTGACTAGACACAGCCAGCTGCAAGTTTGTGACTACACAACAATTAGGGAAAATGTGTGTCTCCCTAATCTTTACCCATCAGAACCCCTGATACAATCCAAGTTCCAAAAGGGATCTGAAGGCCAAGAGCTATACTCTTCTAGGATAAGGCCATCCTTTTAAACGTGGGCCAGAATAGTAAAAAATAAAAAGAACATTCCCTATAAGCCTATCAATCCCTGTTGATATTCATTTTTCTCACACATATGGTGAAAAGCAGTAGGGTTTTTTTTTTCTCATTATGTCAAAATTTATGCACAAGTGAAAGAAAAGATCTATCATCCTGAACAAGATTTTAAAACCCTAGGCACTTTGTTAATCTGAAAGTAGCACTATTCTGCTATTTATGGTGATTATGTGAGAACTGGTATGAAACTCAAATACATTTTCTGTCTCAGTAGGAAACGAGAGAAGGCATAGATGGAAATTTTACAGACATTACTGGAATATTGTAAGGCCTATACAAAGAAAAGGCTAATCCAGTTCAAAATTGAGCTATGTTTATTGTTTTGATACATTAGAGCCAAAACATCTAGGCAATTCATATGAACTGTCATTTTGTCATGGATATCACCAAAGAAGTAAGGATTTTAAAAACAGATTTGTTGCTTTTTACCAAAACTTTACTCTATATTGCTACAAGTGGACAATAACTTCTAGACATCTGCTTTTACTACTGATCATCCATTTCTAGATTTAAAAAAATATTTGTCACAGAATTGAACACTTGTTTGTTTACAGCAGGTATATTTATTTATTTAAGTATTTATTATTAGCTTCAGGTGTACAACACAGTGCAATAGTTATACTTTTTACCCCTCAAAGTGACAAACCCCTCCCCCAATTCTCCAACCCACTCCTCCCCCCATATCATCCTATCTATTACAATTCCTTTGACTCCCTCCCGTATAATCCACATCCCATTACTATCTATATATTCAATTACAGTTAGCATACAATATTATACAACATCAGTTTCAGGTATAAACTGCAGTGATCAAGCCTCTACTCCATCCATGAAGTGGTCTCCCTAACAAGACATGTGACCATCTGACACCCCACAAAATTTTTACAACATTATTATATTCCCCAAACTGTCTTTCATATCCCTGTGACAATACTGTAGTTACCTATTTATACTGTCTAATACCTTCCCCTTCGCCCTCATCCCCATCCCCCACCCAACTAGCAACCCTGTTTTTCCTCTATATCTATGAGACTGTTTCTGTTTACTTTGCTCATTCATTCAGTTTTTCAAATTCCACATATAAGGGAGATCATATGGTATTTGTCTTTCTCTGACTGACTTATTTCACTTAACAGAATAGTCTCTAGATCCATCCATATCGTTGCAAATGGTACGATTTCATTCTTTTTTTTTTCTTTTTAGCTGAGCCATCCTGCCACCTGTTGGCAGCTCAACGGCAACTCAGCTCGGGCTGGCCTCGAACCGCTGTTGCTCAGAGCTCAGCTTGCACTCTTGAACGAGCTCTTAACCAACTGAGCCATTCGGCCGGCCCACGATTTCATTCTTTATAGCAGAGTAATACTCCATTGTATAAATGTACCACAGTTTCTTAATACAGTCATCTGCCAATGGGCATTTCGGTTGTTTCCAAGTCTTGGCTATTGTAAATAGTGCTGCAATAAACATAGGGGTGCATATATTTTTTCGAATTAGCATCTTGGATTCCTCTGGGTAGCTACCCAAGAGTGGAATTTGCTGGGTCATATGGCAGTTCCATTTCCAGTTTTTTGAGATACCTCCATACTGATTTCCATAATAGCTGCACCAATTTGCAGTCCCACCAACAGTGCACCAGGGTTCCCTTTTCTCCACACCGCTGCCAGCACTTGTTGTTTGTTGATTTGTTGATGATAGCCATCTGACTAGAGTGAGGTGGTATCTCATTGTGGTTTTTGTTTGCATTTGTCTGATGATTAGTGAGGTTGAACATTTTTTCATATGCCTGTTGGCCATCTGTCTGTCCTTTTTAGAGAAATGCTTCTTCATATCCTCTGCCCATTTTTCAATTGGGTTTCTTCTTTTATTTTTGGTCTTGAGTTTCATGAGTGTTTTATAAATTTTGGATATCAACCCCTTATCAGTATATCGTTGGCAAGTATCTTCTCCCATTCAGTAGGCTGCCTTTTTGTTTTATTGATGATTTCCTTTGCTGTGAAAAAGCTTTTAAGTTTGATGTAATCCCATATGTTCATTTTTTTCTTTTATTTCCCTTGCCTGAGGGGATATATCAGTAAAAATATTACTCAGGGTATGAACACTTGTTTTTATAGTATTGTGTTACCTATTGAGATTGCTTTAGAGAAAGCCTGCACTTCAGTATCTACCCTTTCTAACTGAGGTGAGACATTTCATACAAGGCATATTAGTGTGGCAAATCTAGACAAATTCAACCACAATGAGTCCCAGAGTCCTCTGGTGGCTTCAAAACTAGAGGCTAAAATTAATCAGTATTTATGGCATGACGGTGGAATGTAGCTTTCAGCCAAGAGTGATAATTTTGGTGTTCAGCAATATATTTCCAGTAATATGATATCAACCTTATAAAAGAATCTGATGATTTAAACAAGTTAAGAGTGAGAGGGTTGTGATTGAGAATTAGACCAAACAGCTGAACATTTTATTTGATTCCATCTGTGTAGGCTATTACCATGTGAATCCGTTCCCACCCAGCCAAGTAGTTAAAGTACACCTTTCAGTATCACATTTAGGCAAATGGTTAAAGACATAATTAATTCTCAGATCTGGTACACTACTGTAGCAAATGTAAATAGCACATGGGGACGATATGATGTGTTTTCACCCTCTCCTTATATCCTGCCACCACCATATGAGAAATTGCAAAGACCAATGTCTTTATTTTGGCCACACAGACTGGGCACAGAGAGGCACACTCTCCCATTCCTAGCTACATTCGACAAAACACTTCCCCACATATTTCTCTTTCCCAAGCTTTTGTTTATGCTGTTTTCTCTGCCTACGATGCCTATAGGGGCCAGGCAGGTAATACAAACTGATGAATTGATGAAATAGGCTGAATATAAGACAACAGAGAGTGATGAGAACTGTGTCAAACTGCAGGGAGTATCCCTCTTCCAAAAATGGCACTAAGTTCCAGTGAATTGTTACAATGATACCCAAGGTTGATAGATATATTCCAACCTTTAAAGAACACTCAAAAATCCAGATTTTCATGTGTGATCTCACAATTTCAAAATTCTGGCTACTGTTTTTTATAACCATAAAGGTCTAACAAAAATGGTTACCAGTTTGTGAACTGTGACCTAGACAAATCCTATTCTTCCTTCTTTAAGACACAGCTTTGGTATTGGGTCTGTGAAAAGACTTTCTCCGCTGATCTGTCTCCTCTGAAGTTCTACCATATTTCTAGTGTCTTTTGTGCAATATGGTGTCTATTGACTTTCTTGTGTTGTATGATTTGTCTCTCTGACTTGACTATAATCTCCTTGAGGACAAGGACTACATGCCATCTCTAGCACAGAGCCAGGACATACTAGAGGACTCAATGAAGATCTCCAGTTACAACAAAATCACATTCAGAACAGAACACCAGGTGAAACTCAACTGTCTTTCACTAGTTGATTCATTCAAAAAACTTCTATCAGCACCATGTCAGGTGTTATGGGCTAACATTAAAAAAAAAAAAAAAAAAGCTGTACCTTTGCCCTTGAGAAACTAGGAATCAAACGTTGAATCCAAACTACAAGGAAGGGATATATGAAGTCAAAGCTATATTATTGCTCAAAGTACACTGCATTACTGCTGCAAAACTGTTCTAAGATAGCACTATCCAATTAGAAATATAACACGAGTGACATATGTAATTTTAAGTTGTCTAGTAGGCACATTAAAAACAAAAAAGAGGACCGACCGAATGGCGCGATGGTTAAGTGCTGGCTTGGGACGCCAGCGGCCCCGGTTCAGGACCCACATGTGAGGGCCAGTGATACTGCCCTCAAAAAAAAAATAAAAAAAGAAAAAAAAAGAAAGAGGTGAGATTAATTTTAATAATAGACTTGATTTAACCCTATATATCCAAAGTATTATCATTTTGACATGTAATTAATATACAATAAAACCTTGGATTGAGAGTAACGGTTTGTGAGTTTTCCACAAGATGAGCAAACATTTCTAATACCTTTTAACTTGGTAAATGAGCGATGTCTTGCAATACATGTAGTTTGTTTCCAGAACAAATTATACTCGCAAACCAAGGTATTACTGTATATATTTGTAATTTAATGAGATGCTTTACATGTTTTTATACTAAGTCCTCTAAATCTAGTGTGTATTTTACTCTTACAGCACATCTCAGTGCAGACTAGCCGCATGTCAAGTGCTCAGTAGTCACTTGTGGCTTGTGGATACCATATTGGACAGTGAAGCAAGAGAAAGGGAAGATCCTTTCCTTACTGGCAAAATGGGGAATGATAAATGTCACATCTTCCAAAGTCAGTAGAATTCTGCTGGGTCCTTTAATCAACTGGATTTTATTTATATGATGTCTGAAACAAGTATATCAGAGGTTTACAGGGGGCTGGATGTTTTGCAAACCCAGGGTAATTTTCCCTAGATAGTAGTTTAAAAATATACAAAATTATTGAGAGAATAAAGTCACATGGTTCTTTACCATAGTACCCATGGCAAAGAGAAACAGCAATCGTAGTCCTCACAACTTGCAGTTACAAAGACCAAAAGAGCAAAATGAAAATGCTATTGAAGAGACATCAAAAAGGAGGGATGAGGATGCTGCATGGGGATGGTACCTGAGACCAAAAAATGATATTCCCACATCAAGGACACATTCAAAAGCATCACCTCTCAATACTTTTAAATAACTCAACACCTTTTCTCATATGCCATTGTATATATTCTAATAAAACCAGAACCAAGAATCATTAACCTCCATTTTATAGAAACAAAAACACCCTAAAGAAACAAAACAAAATTAAGCAAATTTTGTGAGATTCCCCCAGCCTGAGGCAGAGCTGGAACCCAAATCCTCAGTCCCTGGTCGCGGGTCCAGATTTCTGTTCAC
Organism: Aselliscus stoliczkanus; assembly: GCA_033961575.1. Classification (NCBI taxonomy): domain Eukaryota; kingdom Metazoa; phylum Chordata; class Mammalia; order Chiroptera; family Hipposideridae; genus Aselliscus; species Aselliscus stoliczkanus. The sequence continues at coordinate 51,271,028 of CM066737.1, read as the reverse complement.
AAGACCACTTGTCTTGCAAAGTTACATGTATGCATTGCCAAAGCAACAGGTTGAAAAGTGAAAAAATTCAATCAGTTGGTTGCTTTATCTACATGATTCCAAACAAGTGGACTGACTGGCTTTTTTTTTTTTAATTTACTAAATTGGTCTCTTGTCTGAGCATTACATAGACACAGTTTAAACCTGATTCTCTCCAAGCGTGCCCATTAATATGGAGTTAATGTAGTTATTTCCTAAAAATCAGTTAGTAGACATGTACGAGTTTACGACGTCTACCCACACAGCCAGGTTGGTAATCTCAGTTGAGCTGACTAAGCAATTTGAGGACCTGGAAGGAACCTTGGATTAGTCCATGTGGTTGTTTTGTTTTTTTTTTGTCTTGAGGGCTCTGGTAGCTAGAGTTTGGCTTCACTTTTTCCATAATCCCTTAATGGTCACCATGTATTAAAGCTGAGTGCCAGAGTGGGGTAAACAAGCATTGAAACAAAGTGCTTTGTCAAGGTGCTCTAAGAAGTCTACAGTGTCACTGTAGCTTTAAGTACCAGCAACCCAGTCAGTTTTCCTCAGTGATTCCACAGGTTTGTAAACAATTAATGTGTTTCTAATTGTCTGCCAACAAATATGTCCCTTATCACTGTGGGAGCTGCTGCCCTGCAGAGAAAATTAAAAGAGCCCTGTAGTGAATTCTTGGGTAGAGCACATGAATCTTTTGGCAAAGTAAAGTATCACTCCCTAACTTATCTGTTTCATATGTGTAGTGAATTGTCTTAAAGCAGGCACACCTGTCAAAATAATCATGCTACATAATACACTCAAGTAGAAAGAGAATTGGACTCCCAATCCAAAGACCTGGGGTGTAGTGCACATTCTGTCATTAATTAGCCAGATGACCTTGGATAAATAATTTAACTCTTCATGCTGCAGTGTCCTTATCTATTTAGTGGGATAATTGTCTTTGCATTACTCACTTTTATATAGTTGTTTTGAAAATCTAATGAGATAATGTATATGAAAGTGCTCAGAAAAGCATGAAGCACTATGACAGTGTAAGGGCTCATTATTATCATTATCATCATTAGTATTACAAAGCACAGGAGAGCTTTATAGAAAGAGGAGACAATCTTGTTCAGATGAGGGAGAAAAGCAGAGTTCAAAGAATCCCTTGTTTTGGTGTGGTTGGGTTATTTGCCTGTCTTTCATTCTGAAAAAAACTTAAACAATCAAAACACAGAAAATGAAGGAATAGAGAGTCACTCTCCTGCAAGTAATCACCATCTATTACAGAAACTCATCAGCTACTTAGCTCTTCTGATTGCAGCCTTGGTGGGCAGAGAGAGGGATGTTAGGCAGCAAAGAGAAGGCATCTTTTGTGCTTTGTTAACTAAGGAACCAAAGACCAAGTGACTCTGGAAAATGATGTGCTTCTCTCCCATCTCTGAGTTGTCTGTGACCACTTGAAGTACCAGTTGTCTCCAACTCATGTCTCATGTCCCTTTACACTCATTTTAATCTCTAACCATGTCTTTCTCCAATCATTTTCTTCTCCACTCGTTTCCCTTCAGCCCACGAACTCCAAACAAATTTCCCACCCCCGAACTCCATAATATTTTTTCACTTCTCTTACCAAGAATTGCAATTTGGGCTCACTCCAAGCCCAAAGAACCAGTTCATTCAACTGGAAAAACCAATAAAACCAGTTATTTGGGGTAAGGGAGCAGGGCAGAGGTGACAACTAACATAAGTAGCTGAGTGACCCCTTTTTTCAGTTTGCCATGGGATGTTCTGGCATTGGGTAGTCAGAGCCTATTACCCCTCAAATCTCCCTAGAGGGGAAGCTTTTTGATTGAATGATATTTCTTTTCACTAAATATCTAATGATGTTAATTAAATACTATATTCCTTGGCAGCAGCTAACTTAAAAACATTAAATTTCTGTTCTGAGTAGGGATATGTCACAGCCACAGAAATTAAAAGAAAACCTTAATTTTATCAAGTGTGTTTTACCAATTCATAAGCTACCTACTACTACTCTGCTTTACCAAGTTTCTAATACTGGGAAGATTTTATAATAGTGGTGTTTTTTTCACAGCAATGCCAACATATTAAACATTAAGAGTAATACCTGTGATAGTTTAAATCCAGGGTTTCACAGATTCATTAGAATATGAGAGCTGGAAGTGTTCTTAAAGATCATCTGATTCAATTCCTTTGTTTTACAAATGAGAAAATTCTGTCCAAGAAAGGTTTAGCATCTTGTCCAAATTTACACAGCTGCTTAATATACTCAAGACATTTTTTTTTCTCAAAACTCACCAAAATAGCTCCACTCCATTCTCTACCAAGTTCATGTCACATTTTTGTCAGGTGATACAAAGTGATAACAAAGGTATGGTTTGCAGGGTGGAAGGGATAAAGTGGGAGGGTTGTAATTGATTTATGTTTCACTTTCCCAAAATCATCCTAACATGGGGGGATCCAACTGTTAAAATGCAAAGATTATAAGAATAGGGTGTCATATTAAGCATTCTTCAGCCATTTATTCCAGGTCCTGAATTAGTTAATCAGAGTAGTTGGTTAACTATTAAGGGATCTTAGGGAGGAAGACAAAGAGTTGATAATAATGATGATGTTAATGATTAGCTAGGATAGCTTTTTTCCAAGGAAGATGGACAGTAAAAATCTTGACTATGATACCCTGGGCAAAAGGCATGATTATCAAAGTGAGGATTCTGGGCTCCCAACACTCAGCAGGGAGACTCCCATATTCCTGGGAAAGAGTCGAAATTTACCATTTGTTTAGCACCTACCATGAATCAGATATTGTTCTATGTGGTTTACTTACTTTTGTTGATTTAATCCCTATTACAATCCTGTGAGTTAGTACCATTATCCCTAGATCTTGGATTCTAGCCAAAGTCTGCCTAATTCTTGAAACGTGTTAAAATACCTCAACTCCATCCCTACAAGTTGATACCATTTGGGGAAGGAGAAGGTTATAAGGAGATGCTGCTAGTGGAAAAGGGAGTACAGATGAGGAATAGAGAGGCCCTAAAGAACCATTTCTCTTATTTCACAATAGTGTTGAGAGCCAGATCTACTCACGGGCAACAACACTGACAACAAAGCTGAGGAAGTAATTCTTGGTATCATGAAAACACTTCACCCTAAATGGGGCCAGTAGGGATGGTAAATCACTATAGAAAAAAGAAAATCACTGGGTCATATAATGAGGCAATTGTACTATAATATGACTTCCTGGAAATCAATATTAACAAGATTATTATGGCCTTATATTTTTATATATAAAAAAACCAAAAATGTACCTTATAAAGTAAGCAAATCCATTAATAGACAGCAGGGCTATAAGCAAAGCAAGGCAGACCATCACGGCAAAGGCAAGATCGATGCCTGCAGAGAACGAGAGGAAGAGGAAGAATGGCATTATCCGAGAGAGGCTGTAAATAAAGGGCACCACAGAGCGACTCCTCATGCTTTCTGGTGACTCTAAAATCAAGCCACATCTACCTAACTTAATTCCATTTTTCTACAGCACAGTCTGTCTTGTTGACTTTATGGACACAGAAAGCAATTTCACTGTTCTGAAGCAAAAGCACTCACCACTCAGACAATAACAAATCACATGAATTAAGGCTGACCCGGGTGTTTCTTTGGAGGAAAAAGTCCACAAATGGAAAACTTCGAGTACCTTAATTTAAGTTGGATGGCAATAGAATTCTTGAGAATAAATATGCTATCTCACCTGTGAAGGGTATTATGTTGCCTTCATAAAACAAAAACCCTTTTTAATTCACCTGATCACGTAGACCTCTTGAGTTATGGATGTAAAAATAGCACTTGTCCTTCAAGGGTGAGCCTGGTTTTGATAATTAGTGTTTCCATCAGGATGTAAATTGGCCTCTGGAAATCTAAATATTTGGATGGATTTCTAAGATTTCAGAGGGAAATATACGATGGCATGAGTAAAGAGGTAGGTGGGTATGTCATGCTAAAGCAAAATAGAAACCAAAGTCCATTTCTAATATATGCATCTGGTTTTAGAAAGGTGTGATGTATTACACAGGAATAGTATGGATCCTTCCAAAGTTCCCCTCTGACTCTCAGAGATTTGATGGAGTTTCCCCTCTTCCACAAACTAGAGGCGTTCCATCAGTCAATCAAACTGCAAGTATTTATTGGATGCCAACTATGCTGGGCAGTTGGGGGTGAAGGCATAAGAATTATTAGCTATGGTCCCTTCCCCTAAGAGCAGTCTATTTGGGAGGGGGAGATACAATTAATATACACACACACAAAAACAATTGAAAGCAATTTTGTGCTAAGCTGTGAGGCACAGGCTTGTTTAGTTCAACGGGAGTTCAGAAAGGAGTAGGTGTAGATATGCCATTTCTGTGGTAGAACCTACTTAACAGGATTTGGTTATATCAGGGGAAGGACAGATGATCTTTCTAGCAGGGGAAAAAATTGCAGCCTACAAAAGACCGAGGAGAAGGCTCATACCTTCTCCTTATTAGAGTACCCTTCCTGAGAGAGGAATCCTTTTAAAAACAAGTGTGGGCAGCTTTTAAATTGTGGATGATTATTCAAGACTGCAAAGTACCTCTTATTGTCATTATTTTACATTAACTACATAGAGTGCCAAGCTATTTATGTCATCTGAATGTAAATGATTGATGCTATCAGAGTTCCAATATTAAAATATGCCTTCTCCTAAAGAGCTTCCCTTGTAACCCAAACTGAGCTAAATTGACTACCAGTGATTTTCCATTCCTTACCTCCTTGGCAGATCTTGCCTTCTGCAAACCAGCATTTTGCATCTGCTCAAGGGGGCCTGCAGGGGAGTGAATGGGGGTCCCTCCAAACCATAGCATCTCTGTTTCCATGTCCACAGTGTAAGCGCTATGGAGTTCCCATTCTTTCCAGTCGATGTCCAGCATTACATATTCTGAAATTCCTTTTCCATTTGAATCTATTCTTATCAACTGGTTGAATCCATAGAACTGCATGTTTCTGGAATGCTGAACCAGGCACACAGCACTAGCCTGTCCATTTTCTTTCAGACCATTATTCATGGCTTGTGCGATAAAGTAAATTGAATTGTAGATGGTTCCAAACAACGGTGAAACTTATTTTTAAAAATTACAATTACCGACTTCCGGTAAAATGGCGCAATAGACAGACGCTGTGCTAACTGCCTCCCAGGATCACACCAAAATTACAAGCAAATTATACAGCATTCAACCCTGGAGGTCCCCAGAACACTGGAGGAACAGAACCACTAAACGAAGAACTTAAAGAGGAAGCCACGTCGGGTCTGGTAGGACGGGCGGAGATGAGAGAGGGCGAGCCCCATGAGGGAAGCCCCAGCCGTGGGAAGCTTGTCTGGTTGGGGGAGAGACCCTCCGGCCGCACCCCAAGCTCACCAGCCCAGAGCTCCTTTGCCGGGAAGAGGAGTTCTAAGATAGCCGGCAATAAATTAGTAAGGACTCTCTTTCCTCAGCTCGGTGAGGCTAAGAGTGGCTGGAGAATCAGTGGGGCCGGCGCCCGGGCTTGCTCGCCGGTGAGCACTTACCTGGTTCCTGATGGAGGGAGTGGCTGTGTGAGCCGGGAGCCTGCAGGGACGGACTGAGCTGAGCACCTTTGGTGCAAAGGCTGGAGGTTTTTGGATTGTTGTTCCCGTGGTGCGGAGCTTGCACTCGAGTGGTGTAAGGAGGGCGCCATTTTGTCGGGCTTGGGCCCTCCCACGAAGGATCAGGTCCAAGACCTAATTGGTCTGGTGGAATTGGCGAAGTACGTGCGTGCGTGCGTGCGTACATGCGCACGCGCGCGAGCGCCTGCGGCCACCTTCCACCCAGCTTATACTGCGTTGCCAGGGAAACATAGGGCAGTGCCCTCCGGCTCCTACGGCGGCTCACTGAGACCCGGGAGTGCGCGAGCCGCCTCGGATCCCCACCCTCCGTTCGGCTTGTGCTGTGTTGCCAGGGAAACGCCTAGTGGGAGTGATCCGACTCCAACAGGCTGCTCACTGAGACGCGGGAGCACGCAAGCCGCCTTGGGTCTCTGCTTTCCACACTGCGCTTGCAGAGTTGCCAGGCTGGTGATTGGTTGTCGGGCTGCTCGGCCTGATCTGTGAGCGGCTGATTGGGACAGGCTGAGACTGGGAGTTCTCCTGGGAGTGTTGGGCCGTGAGCTGTGTGCCTGCGTGATCCAGCCAGGGCTCTCCTGGTGATCTATCTAATACATCAAAGCAATCCCAGAGCGACAGCCAGAATGGGGAAACAAAGAAACATGTCACAAGTAAAAGATCAGAAGAAACCTCCAGAAATGGAACCAAATGAAACAGAGGGATTCAACCTTTCAGAGACACAGTTTAGAACACTGATGATAAGAATGTTTAAGGAATTTAGCGAGGACATAAAGAAGGATAGAGAAACCATAAAAAACAACCTGTTAGAACTAAAGAATACAATAACTGAAATGAAGAACACACTCGAAGGAATCACCAGTAGAGTAGATGAAGCAGAGGAGCGGATCAGCGATTTGGAAGATAAAATAGCAGAACTCACCCAGTTGGCACAGCAAAAAGACCAAAGAATAAAAAACAATGAAAATAGATTAAGAGCCCTATGGGACAAGATGAAGCGCAACCACCTTCGAATCATAGGGATACCAGAAGGAGAAGAGAAGAAGGAAGGGGTTGAAAAGGTATTTGAAAAAATAATGACTGAAAACTTCCCTACCCTGGTGAAGGAAATCAACATACATGCCCAGGAAGTGCAGAGGGTTCCAAACAAGCTGAACCCAAACAGGTCCACACCAAGACACATCATAGTGAAAATGGCAAAGGTTAAAGACAGAGACAGAATCCTAGAGGCTGCAAGAGAAAGACAGCAGGTTACATACAAAGGAACTCCTGTTAGACTAACAGCTGACTTGTCTACAGAAACTCTGCAGGCCAGAAGGGAGTGGCAGGAGATACTCAAAGTGACACAAAATAAAGGCCTACAACCAAGATTGCTCTACCCAGCACGGCTATCACTTAAAATTGAAGGAGAAATAAAGAGCTTCTCAGAAAAGAATAAGCTTAAAGAATTCATTACCACCAAGCCAGCATTGCAAGAAATGTTAAAAGGACTTTTTTAAACAAAAGAAAGGGGTAAACAAGCTAACCCAGAGAGACAATTTAAGAAGATTGATGTCGTATCAAGCAGATATAAAGGAAAAACTGATGGTTGCTGGTTGGGAGGGAGTGGGGAAGAGGGAGAGGGGGAAGGTTTTGGACAGTGTATGTGGGGGAAGGTATGTGGGACTACAGTGTTGCCGCAGGGTTATGGGGGCAGTTCTGGGAATGTAATTGATAATGTTGTGAAGAGACTATTATGTTATGAGAAATAAGTCAGTTGGAGAAGGACAGGTACCATGTGATCTCACTTGTGTGTGGAGTCTGAAGAACTGAGTGAACGATCAAAGTAAACAGACTCATAGATGTAGAGGAAAAACTGAGGGTTGCTAGTTGGGAGGGGGGTGGAGATGGAGGGTAGGGGAAGGGATTAGACAGCATAAATAGACAACTACAATATTGCCACAGGGATATGAAACACAGTTCGGGAAATATAATAATGTAAAAATTTTGTGGCGTGTCAGATAATCACACGTCTTGTTAGGGAGACTACTTCATGGATGGAGTAGAGGCTTGATCACTGCACTGTACACCTGAAGCTGATGTTGTATAGTATTGTATGCCAACTGCAACTGAATATGTGGGTGGTCACGGGATGTGGAGTATGCTGTGGAGGGGAGTCAGGGGAGTTGTGATGGATATGTATGCTATGGGGGGGAGTGGGGTGGCGAACTGGGGGAGGGGTTTTCACTTTGGGGGGTAAAGAGTATAACTATTGCATTGTGTTGTACACGGAAAACTAATAAAATTAAATTTAAAAAAAAGAAAACAAAAAAAATTACAATTACCTTGAGCACTAGTCGCCCTAGAGTAATCTCAGAGTGTACTCCAAGCCTGTGTTCATTATAATGGGTTGCACGTCTAAGTGGAGGAGAGCTATGAAGACCCAGAGGAAAAAAAAAATTTGTTTCTGAGGACTTGCTTGGTTTCTCCCCCGAATTTTTCTGTGTTGCTCCCCAGGCCTTCCATCTTTAACTATATCAAATATGACCATTTTATGAGCAAACCAAATCATACACAATATATATATATATATATATATATATATATATATATTTTTTTTTTTTTTTCTTTTTTTTGAGGGCAGTGTCACTGGCCCTCATATGTGGGACCCGAACTGGGGCCACTGGCCTCCCAAGCCAGCACTTAACCACCATGCCACTCGGCCAGCCCCACAATATATTTTTAAGTTCCTAAATGAAGAAAGTGATTAAGAGTTATAAAGGGCATTTTTTTAAAAAAAACCCACAAACCAAGTATGAGATAGACAAAAGAAACTCAAAGGAAATTTGCCAGGTTAATGACTGGTGTATTATGCATAGTAAAATCATTTTGCTGGCACTACTAGAATCCACAGTTCATGTCTTGTACTGCCTTAGTTCAAAACGGCTATTCTCCTATACACATGCTCCCCAGAGAAAGTGAACACTAGAATACAGTTTTAAACACATACACATGCAAACATGCATACTGACACATACACACCCACAAATACAGAGCAAAATGTTGTAGTGTATGGAGGATGTGGGTTTTTTGGGGTTTTTTTGTTTTTGGTGGGTTTTTTTTGAGGGCAGTGTCACTGGCCCTAATATGTGGGAACCAAACCGGGGCCGCTGGCTTCCCAAGCCAGCTCTTAACCAGCGCGCCACTTGGCAGGCCCTGAGGATGTGGGCTTTAATCAAGAAACTGTGTATCCTCTTGGTGTGCAAAGTGACAGAGCCTTGGTAAGAAGCCTCTGTTAAGCAGTAATGCTGCTACTGTGGACAGCATGACTCTGCCTGCTTTATGAATGTGGTAAAAGCAACAGCATTTGTGTACTATGCCTGGTGCACTTACTGCACAATAAACTTCTAAGTTTATTTTTGGAACAAACCTTGTATGTTTTTCCAATAAAGGTTGAGAGAAAGAGTGAAAGATCCCTCCCTCCTTCCCCCGACATTAGCTATGGCTTCATTGTTTTCCATAACATTTCACTTCTAGGATGGAGATCAAGAAAGCTATGGTCATGCCATTTTACTGAGCATCAAGGAAAGCTGATACTTGCTACTTTGGTTTCACAAGGTCTAGAAAGCGATCCTCCTGTAACAACATTATCTGAATTAAAGGGTTTAAAATTGAGTAAATTGTTTTTGTGTTGGAAATACAAGTCAAGTTGCAGAGAGGTGTAGCAGCTAACAAGACACTGCCATGCCTTGTTAGTGTAGAACAGAGGATTTTCAATCCAAGTTGCACATTAGAAGTACCCCAGGAGTGTCAAAATTACCAACACCAAACCCAACCCAGACCAACAAAATGAGTCACTTTAGGTTTGAGACCCAGTAATCAGCATTACTGAAAGCTCCCCAGGGATTCTAACATACATACAGAGTTTAAAGCCAACACAGTGAAAGACACACTGGCCTATGGTCTGTTCCTAATAACAGGATGCTGTTCAAATTACTTATCTGCCCTGGGCTTCAGTTTCATCCTCTCTAAAATGTAAATACAGAATCACAAATGTCTAAACTTTGGAGATTATCTGGTCTAGCTATCTTACTTTCTAGATATGAAAGGGAAACCCAGAGTAGTTAAGTAATTTGTCAAGGTCACTCACTTAGGCAGGACTAGAATCAAGTTCTCCTGTTTCTCAGTTTAGCATTCGTGATTGAAATAGATGTTTCCTGTGGTCCCATCTAGTTCTGAAATCCTCTGAAATTTACGAACTCTTGGACTAGTTGACGGACTAGATTTACTTTGCAGACATTTTTGTTTGGCCTGCACAGGTGTTATTCTTCATCTCTCTGATCTTTTAACATTAGAGTGCCCCACAGCTCATTCCTTGGTTCTCTTCTCTATCTACACTCAATCTGTTGGCGATCTCTCCTCGTCTCATGGCTTCAAATATCATATCTATGTCATAAATCTCAAATTTATACCTCCAGCTCAGGCCTCTTTCTTAAATTCCAGACTTGGATGTTAATTTTTGTTTTTTGCTTTTTTAATTTTTTAATTATTTTTTTAATTGCGGAACAGCCATGGTCATTGGTTACACATTGCTTTCATGCTACAATGGCATATTGACCCTTTTAGAGAGGGTTCAGCTCACAGTGGCCCATGCAGGGTTTGAACAGGAAACCTTGGCGTTATCAGCACCACACTGTAACCAACTGAGCTAGTAGTTCACCTGGATGTTAAATTTTAATGCACTCAAAATCAAACTCCAAATCTTTACCTGAAATCCTCCTGCTCCATCTATGAATCTTCCCCATTTTTGTTAGAAGTTGCACCAGTCTTCCAGTAGTTCAAGTTAAAAACCTCACCTCAGATAACAGAGATAACTAATAGCAACACAGAAATGAACACCTCAATCTCCTGGGTTTTATTCCAATGATCTCCTTTTACCACTCTCCCTGAGCATGTACTATAGAAATAGGCATGGTGAATGGATGACATGTGCTCCTGCCAAGACATCTACACTTAGTTGCCTAGCACACATTGAGGTCCTTTATGGGATTTTAACTAATTCTCCCTACTGACATTCTCAGATGCTGCATTTAATTGTCTTTAAGATTTCTGCAAGGGCCGGCCAAGTGGTGCGGTGGTTAAGCGCTGGCTTGGGAGGCCAGCGGCCCTGGTTCGAGTCCCACATATGAGGGCCAGTGACACTGCCCTCAAAAAAAAAATTTCTGCAAGAGGGCTGGCCAAGTGGCACATTGGTTAGGAGTTGGCTTGGGGTGCTGGCTTTGAGCAGTAGGGCCCCAGTTTGGATCCCACATATGAGGGCCACTGACGTTGCGCTATCTACAGCTAAGAGGGTGAACAACAGCTCAACCTGGAGCTGGGCTGCCGTGAATCGCCGTCGACAGTGTAGGCTGCAGTGGGGCTGGCCAGTAGCGGGCATGTGCTTTCATGAGCTGCTGTGAGCTGCCATGAGCAGCCGTCCAATGGTGGGCAAGCAACTGCCTCACCCGGGAAGAGCACAATGACGATACCAACATGGGCCAGTGAAGCGATGTCCTCTACAACTAGACTGAAGAACAAAAGACAGCAACTTTTCTGTTTCCCTTCCACAATTCCCCAATTAAAAAAATATATTAAAAAAAAAAAGATTTCTGAGAGGTTCTGGTAAAATGGCAGAATAGACAGATACTTTCCCAACTGCCTCCCAGGATCACATCAAAATTACAAATAATTTATATAACATTTAACCTCAGAAGTCCCCTGATCATTAGATGAACAGAACCTCTAAACGAAGGACCTAAAGAGGAGGCCGTGTCGGGTCTGGTAGGACGGGCGAGACGAGAGAGGGCGAGCCCCGTGAGGGATGCCCCAGCTGTGGGGAGGCTTCTCTGGTTGGGGGAGAGACCCTCCGGCCCCACACCAAGCTCACCAGCCCAGAGTTGCTTTGCCAGGAAGAGGAGTAATATGATAGAGAGCAGTAGAAATTAGTGAGGACTCCCTTTGCTCAGCACGGTAAGGCTGAGGGTGGCTGGAGAACCAGTGGGGCCAGTGCTCAGGCTTGCTCGCCAGTGAGCACTCACCCGGTTCCTGTTGGAGGGAGTAGCTGTGTGAGCCGGGCCCAGGAACCTGTGGGGAGGGATTGAACTGAACACCTTTGGTGCAGAAGCTGGAGGTTCCCCTGGTATGGAGCTTGCACGCGAGCGGAGTACAGGGGGACACCATTTTTTCAGGGTTGAACCCTCCCACAGAGGATCAGATCCGGGAACCCATTGGTCTGGTGAAATTGGTGCAGGAGTATGTGAGCGGCTTTGAATTCCCACCCTCTGCCCTGCTTGTGCTGCGTTGCCAGGGAAACGCTGGGCGGGTGCTCTCCGGCTGCATCAGTCTGTTCACTGAGACTCAGGAATGCGTGAGCCGCCTTTGGTCCCTGCTCACCACACAGTTTGTGAAGAGTTGCCAGGCTGAGGCAGGGAGCTTTCCTGAGAGTGTTGGGCTGGGAGCTGTGCACCTGCGTGATCCGATCGAGGCTTTCCTGGTGAGTTTCTGAGGATTGATTGCTGGTGGAGAGTGCATGCTCCTCTGAATTGGTGGGGGCCACTGACCACATCAAGTGGTGCCTAGGGGCCCTGCCACACCCACCTAGAGCTGTGTTGCCAGAGGCACCCTGAGTCCCCGGTGTCTGGCTCCCATCTCCACAGGCCACAAAGGGTGTTTTTTTTTTTCTTTTGCAGTATCAGACAACCTGCAACACCTATGAAGATTTTTTTTTTGGTAGTGAGCACAGTTCCAGAGCACACAGCAGCTAATTGCGGAATGCTCACTGCAGGCCTGAGAGGTAGGCCGGCACATAACACGTTAAACTCTTACCCCCAATAGCTGGTGCTGAGTCGCCCAGAAACTCTCTATTGCTGAGCAAGCAGTCTGCAGATTAAAGAGGTTGGAGAGCCCCACCACCTCTTTTTTTCTTTTTTTTTCTCTCTTCTTTCTAGGTGATCTATCTAATACACTGAAGCATTCACAGACCTTCAGCCAGAATGAAGAAACAAAGAAACATGTCCCAAGTAAAAGATCAGAAGAAAACTCTAGAAATGGAACTAAATGAAACAGAGGTATCCAAACTTTCAGAGACAGAGTTTAGAACACTGATGATAAGAATGTTTAAGGAACTTAGCGAGGACATAAAGAAGGATAGGGAAACCATAAAAAAACAACCTGTTAGAACTAAAGAATACAATAACTGCAATGAAGAACACACTCGAAGGAATCACCAGTAGAATAGATGAAGCAGAGGAGCGGATCAGCGAACTAGAAGACAAAATAGCAGACATCACCCACCTGGAACAACAAAAAGAAAAAAGAATAAAAAAGAATGAAAATAGTTTAAGAGACCTCTGGGACAAAATGAAACGCAACAACATTCGGATCATAGAAACACCAGAAGGAGAAGAGAAGAAGCAAGGGATTGAGAATGTATTTAAAGAAATAATGACTGAAAACTTCCCTACCCTGGTGAAGGAAATTGGCATACAAGCCCAGGATGTGCAGAGAGTTCCTAACAGGCTGAATCCAAACAAGCCCACACCAAGGCACATCATAGTTAAAATGGCAAAGCTTAAAGACAAAGACAGAATCCTAAAAGCAGCAAGAGAAAGACAGCAGATTACATACAAAGGAACTCCTATAAGACCAACAGCTGACTTTTCTTCAGAAACTCTGCAGGCCAGAAGGGAGTGGCAAGAGATATTCGAAGTGACACAAAATAAAAGTCTACAACCAAGGTCACTCTACGCAGCACGGCTATCACTTAAAATTAAAGGAGAGATAAAGAGCTTCTTAGAAAAGAATAAGCTTAAGGAGTTCGTTACCACCAAGCCAGCATTGCAAGAAATGTTAAAAGGGCTTTTTTAAACAGAAAAAAAAAGGGGAAAACAAGCTAACCCAAGAAATACAAATAACAAAATGGCAATAAATATGAACGTATCAGTAATCACATTTTTTTTTTAGGGCAGTGTCACTGGCCCTCATATGTGGGACCCCAACCGGGGCTGCCGGCTTCCCAAGCCAGTGCTCAACCACCACGCCACTCGGCCAGCCCTATCAGTAATCGCTTTAAATGTGAATGGGATAAATGCTCCAATCAAAAGACACAGAGTGGCTGAGTGGATAAGAAAACAGGACCCATGCATATGCTGTCTACAAGAGACTCATCTCAGATCAAAAGACACACACAGACTGAAAGTAAAGGGATGGAATAAGATATTTCATGCAAATGGAAATGAGAAAAAAGCTGGAGTGGAGTAGCAATACTTATTTCGGACAAAATAGACTTTAAAATGAAGACTACAATAATAGACAAAGAAGGGCACTACATAATAATAAAGGGATCAATTCAACAAGAGGACATAACCCTAGTAAACACCTATGGAACCAATATAGGAGCTCCTAAATATATGAAACAGATTTTGACAGACATAAATGCAGAGATCAACAGTAACACTGTCATAGTAGGAGATTTCAACACCTCGTTGTCACCAATGGACAGATCCTCCAGACAGAAAATCAATATGGACATAGTAGCCTTAAATGATACTTTAGACCAGCTGGATTTAATTGATATTTTAGAGCATTTCACCCCAATGCTACAGAATATACATTCTTCTCAATGCACATGGAACATTTTCCAAGATAGACCACATGTTAGGCCACAAAAGAAATCTCAACAAATTTAAGAAGATTGAAATCATATCAAGTGTCTTCTCTGACCACAATGCTATGAAACTAGAAATCAATTATAAGAAGAAATCTGGAAAACTTAAAAATACATGGAGGCTAAATAACATGCTACTAAATAGTGAGTGGGTCAAAAATGAGATCAAGGAGGAAATCAAAAGATACCTCGAGACAAACGAAAATGAAAACACCGTGACCCAAAATCTCTGGGATGCAGTGAAAGCAGTCCTAAGAGGGAAGTTCATAGCAGTGCGGGACTATCTAAAGAAGGAAGAAAAATCTCAAATCAACAGACTGTCATTACACCTAGGGAACTCGAAAAAGAACAACAAAACAAGCCTAAACGGAGTTTAGGGAAGGACATAATAAAGACCAGAGCAGAAATAAATGAAATAAAGAAAAAAAAGCAATACAAAAGATCAATGAAACCAAGAGTTGGTTTTTTGAAAAGAAGCAAAATCGACAAACCCTTAGCCAGACACACCAAGAAAAAGAGAGAGAGGACCCAAATTCATAAAATCAGAAATGAAAGAGGAGAAGTGACAACAAATATCACAGAAATACATAAAACCTTAAGAAAATACTATGAGCAACTATATGCTAACAAAGTCGACAATCTAGAAGAAATGGATAAATTTCTAGAAGCATACAATCTACCAAGTCTGAACCAAAAAGAAACAGAAACTCTGAACAGACTGATTACTGTCAAAGAAATTGAATTAGTAATCAACAATCTTCCAACAAACAAACCCTGGACCAGATGGCTTCACAGATGAATTTTACAAAACATTCAAAAAAGAATTAATACCTATTCTCCTCAAACTATTCTAAAAAATACAGAAGGAGGGAAGGCTCCCAAACTCTTTCTATGAAGCCAATATCACCCTGATTCCTAAGTCAGACAAAGATATTACAAAAAAAGGAAAACTACAGGCCAATATCCCTAATGAAGATACATGCAAAAAATTCTCAACAAAATACAAGCAAACCAAAATCACCATCTCATTAAAAAGATCATACCCCACAATCAAGTGGGATTCATTCCTGGTATGCAAGGTTGGTTCAATATCTGCAAGTCAGTTAACATAATACATCACATTAACAAAATGAAAAATAAAAATCACATGATTATATCAATAGATGCAGAAAAAGTATTTCACAAAATACAGTAGCCATTTGTGATAAAAACTCTTAGCAAAGTGGGAATAGTGGTATCATATCTCTACATAATAAAGGCCATATATGATAAGTGCACAGCAAACATAGTATTCAATGGGGAAAGTCTAAAACCTTTCCCATTAAGATCAGGAACAAGACAAGGTTGCCCACTTTCACCACTTCTATTTAACATAGTTCTGGAAATTCCAGCCACAGCAATCAGACAAGAAAATGAAATAAAAGGCATCCAAATTGGAAAAGAGGAAGTAAAATTGTCATTATATGCAGATGACATGATACTATATAGAGAGAATCCCAAAGACTCCACCAAAAAACTGCTGCTATAACTGATAAACGAATTTGGTAAGGTAGCAGGATACAAAATGAATATTCAGAAATCAGTTGCATTTGTATACACCAATAATAAACTACCAGAAGAAGAAATCAGGAAACCAATCCCTTTTACATTTGCTTCAAAAACAATAAAATATCTAGGAATCAATTTAACTAAAGAAGTAAAAGACCTGTACTCAGAAAATTATGAGACACTGAAAAGAGAGATTAAAGAAGATACAAATAAATGGAAATACACACCATGCTCATGGATAGGAAGAATTAATATAGTTAAAATGTCAATACTACCTAAGGCAATATATAGATTCAATGCAATTCCAATCAAACTACCAAGGACATTTTTCTCGGAAATAGAACATAGAAGCCTAAAATTTATATGGAACCACAAAAGACTCCGAATAGCCACGGCAATCTTGAGAAATAAGAACAAAGTGGGAGGCATCACACTACCTGTCATCAAAACATACTACAAGTCTACAGTAATCAAAACAGTATGGTACTGGCGTAAAAACAGACACATAGACCAATGTAACAGAATAGAGAGCCAAGGAATAAACCCATTTATATACGGTCATTTAATATATGACAATAGAAGCAAGAATTTACATTGGGTTAAAGATAGTCTATTTAATAAATGGTGTTGGAAAATTCGACTGACACGTGCAAAAAAATGAAGATGATATACAAGAACAAATTCAAAATGGATTAAAGATTTAAATGTAATACCTGAAACCATAAAACTCCTAGAAGAAAAAATAGGGAGTAAGCTTGCAGACATTACCCTGAGTAATATTTTTACTGATATATCCCCTCGGGCAAGGAAAATAAAAAAAAAATGAACATATGGGATTATATCAAACTTAAAATTTTTTCACAGCAAAGGAAATCATCAATAAAACAATAAGGCAGCCTACTGAATAGAAGAAGAGATTTGCGAACGATATATCTGATAAGGGGTTAATATCCAAAATTTATAAAACACTCATGAAACTCAACACCAAAAAAACAAACAACCCAATTAGAAAATGGGTAGAGGATATAAAGAGGCATTTCTCTAAAGAGGACATACAGATGGCCAACAGGCATATGAAAAATGTTCAACCTCACTAATCATCAGAGAAATGCAAATAAAAACCACAATGAGATACCACCTCACTCCAGTCAGAATGGCTATCATAAATAAATCAACAAACAAGTGCTGGCGAGAGTGTGGAGAAAAGTGAACCCTGACGCACTCTTGGTGGGACTGCAAATTGGTGCAGACCAATTTATAGAAATCAGTATGGAGGTATCTCAAAAAACTGGAAATGGAACTACCATATGACCCAGCAATTCCACTCTTGCGTATCTACCCAGAAGAATCCAAAACACTAATTCGAAAAAATATATGCACCCCTATGTTTATTGCAGTGCTATTTACAATAGGAAGACTTGGAAACAACCGAAATGCCCATTGGTAGATGACTTGGTTAAGAAACTGGGTTACATTTATACAATGGATTATTACTCCGCTCTAAAGAAGAATGAAATCGTACCATTTGCAACAATATGGATGGACCTAGAGACTTACGTTAAGTGAAATAAGTCAGTCAGAGAAAGACAAATACCACATGATCTCACTTGTATGTGGAATCTGAAAAACTGAATGAATGAGCAAAGAAAACAGAAACAGTCTCATAGATATAGAGGAAAAACTGATGGTTGCTAGTTGGGAGGGAGGTGGGGATGAGATAGAAGGGGAAGGGATTATACAGCATAAATAGGTAACTACAATATTGCCACAGGGATATGAAAGACAGTTCAGGGAATATAATAATGTTGTAAAAATTTTGTGGTGTGTCAGATGGTCACATGTCTTGTCAGGGAGACCACTTCATGGATGGAGTAGAGGCTTGATCACTACACTGTATACCTGAAACTGATGTTGTATAATATTGTATGCCAACTGTAATTGAATATATAGATAGTCACGGGATGTGGATTATACTGTGGAAGGGAATCAAAGGAATTGTAATAGATATATATGATATTGGGGTGGAGAAGTGGGGTGGCGAATTGGGGGAGCCGGGTTATCACTTTGAGAGGAAAAAAGTATAAACATTGCACTGTGTTGTACACCTGAAGCTAATTTAAAAAAATGTTATTTCACAATAAAAGAATAAAAGAAATGGCCAGCTGAGTGGCACTGTGGGTAAGTGCTGGCTTGGGAAGCCAGCGGCCCCGGTTCAGTCCCACATGTGAGGGTCAGTGACACTGCCCTCAAAAAAAAACAATAAAAGAATTAAAAAAAATTTCTGCAAGAGCCTGCCTGTTTTCTGGGGTGTTGGTAGGTTATGACAATAAGTGAAAGCTGGAAGGTGGATCTCAAAATCAATACTAGTAAAACAAATGAGTAAAAAAAAAACAAAAACCCACAGGGCCGCAAGTCCCTGAATGAGGGGATGTTAGTATGCCATTTTGAAAGGTACAGAGCCTTCTGGGAAAGATACTTCATCTACCTAAAGCCAAAAGCAAAGATTGAAACCCTTAAAAACAACACCATCACCTCTGAGTTGGCCCGTCCCACATGGTTTTCAGCTGGCCAGGCTGTGCTGCCCTTTGTGCTCTCAGATTGACCTCTATTAGAGCTGACTGACAGCAACTCACCAAGATAACTAAAACCTGAAGCCTGTCCTTCATTCTCTAGCCTCTGCCACATAACACACACACACACACACACACACACACTTACACAAAAGTATGGTAGAGGGTCCTGAAACTACGGGAAAGGGCATAGCTGTAGCAACAACATTCAGTTGCAAAAGAGTGGTTGTCACAGTGGCACTGCAGAGGGCTTGGATTTGTGTTCTAGCTGGTCTGTGTTCCTTTTTCACCAACTGTGCCCTTTGGCAATGTGAACTGCCCCTTCCCATAAATCAAAGGCACACTTTGTTAGCATTGGTCACAAAAGGTCTCTAGTTGCAGCTGCTGCAACTAATGAGAAAAAGAAGAGGTAGATGGTGGGACAAAGGAAGAAAGGATACTCTCAACAACCCTCTGTCCCAGCTTGTGACTACAGCTCCTAAGAAGAAAGACAAAGGCCGGCCGAGTGGCGCGGTGGTTGAGCGCTGGCTTGGGAAGCCAGCAGCCCTGGTTCGGGTCCCACATATGAGGGCCAGTGACAAGGCCCTCAAAAAAAAAAAAAAGAAGAAGAAAGACAAGTTTGGTAGGAACTTCTGTCAGATTGATGCCCTTGTTAGCATCACCACCCAGAATTGTGAAGCCACTGATGATTCAGTCTATTGGTTTTGCCTGCATATGGGCCTAAACCTGAATGAAGAAATGAATTTTGATAAGTGAATGATAATTAAAACTTGTCTTTGATTGTTATTCATTGACTTTAGCTAGCCCTACCCTAGGCTTTTGGAGCATTTGTCCAAAAGAACAAGGTCTGGGTCAAGAGCAGTGATGTTTGAATTTGTTCATGCTGTCCTTAAGTTGATTATCATCAGTGCAGAGTTACTGAGTTTGAAAGACACAAAACTTGCTTCCAAAGAATTTTTGTCCTTGGAAGCATGCATTAAAACATACCTGGGTTGGAAAGCATCACTTGAAGGACAAAATGGCAACATCACTTTTGAACAAAAAGCCAAGCATATGCAGAGATCAAGAAACCAAAGGGTGGGCCAGCCGAGTGGCACATTGGTTGGGAGTTGGCTTGGGATTCTGGCTCTGAGCAGCAGGGCCCTGGTTCAGTTTCCACATGCAGGCCAGTGACACTGCGTCCTCTGCAGCTAGGGTGGTGAGCGGAGGATCGACCTCGAGCTGGGCTGCCGTGAGTAGCCGGCAACGGCGTAGGTTGCAGTGGGGCTGGCCAGCAGCTGGTGTGTGCTTTTGTGACCTGCCATGAGCTGCCATGAGAGGCCTTGCAATGGCTGGCGAGTGGCTGCCTCGGCCCGGAAGAGCGCAATGACAATACCAACATGGGCCAGTGAGGCGATGTCCTCCACAACTAGACTGAAGAACAAAAGGACGGTGATTTGTCTGTTCCCCTTCCCCGATTCCCCAATGCTGTTCCCCTCCCCCAATTCCCCAATAAAATCTTTAAAAAAAAAATAAACCAAAGGGTAATTGAATTTCTGTTATTAAAGTCGGTACCTCCAATAATGCATAATCTCAAACCTTAGACTTAGCCAAGAGAGGGCTAATAGCCCAATCTCTTTGATATGATACTCATGAACATGATACCTGTATTTTGTACAGAATGGGGTACAACAATAATGATGTACAAAGAGCTGCAGGAAACCTTTTCTGACAACTTGTCTGGTGAGCCCCCTCTGAAATGTTCCAGTCCTAATCACCTTCCCTTCAGCCTAGCACCTCCATGTCAGGCACCCATATTTAGAGTAATGGAAAAAATAGCTGCAAGGAGCTTAAGGTCCTCCACACTTGCTGAGAAATCCAGAGGATTTCCTTTGCTTAGCCAAATAAGGCCACATTTGGCAAAAAATATCCAAAATATATGTTCCAACAATATGCAATCTAGTCAATAGAATTTCATTGAAAACAAGGGAATACAATGACAGAGAAGAATACAGGCACTAAAACCTTATTTCAGAAGTGTATTCTGTGTCACTCTTGCCCAATCATCCTGAAACCAAACTAGGAAGTTTGTCACTGGTGTCCCCCCTGCCAATCTCTCTATTTTGATTTATTGTTCTCTTTTCATGAGTCCTCATAGCTCTGTCACCTCCTATGTCAGAGGAAAACAATTCAATAAACTTATTGAAATCAAAGTATTAGTCATTTAGGAATATTATTTTGTTAGAATAAAGCATTAGACATGAAACACAGTGTAGATATTTTTTTAAAAGCTAATATGCTGTTAAATGGTCAGATTTTAGTAGCAAACTTGGGTTGGAATCCCAGCTCCACCACTTGCTAGATGTATGACTTTGGGCAAGTTACCTTGAGCTCAGTTTCATTATCTGTAAAAATTGAGATATTAGTACTTAATTTGTAGGCTTGGTCTGAGGATTCGATGAGATCATTTATGTAAAGTACCTTGTGCAGAGTAAGCACTGAATACATGATAGCTGTTATTGTTTGCATTTGATAAGAAGAGCACAGGGTTCTCTCTAGTAAAATCATCCTGGAAGTGCAGTGTTCAAGTCCCAGTCTTGCATTTGACCAGTAACTAATAGAGTCCCAGTTTTAGACCCAGTATCTTAGTACTCTGAAATGGTAAAAACTGTTCCCCTTCATTGGGGAAATGTTTCTATTTTGTTCCCCATTATACAGCTGCTGAGTGCCAGTCCATAGTAATAAAAATAACAACATAAATAATAGTAATAATTAACATTTATTGAGGAGTTATTAGGTTTCCAGGTAAGCTATTTTATGTGTGTTAACTTATTTAATCCTCACAACAACTCTATGAGGTAGGTGCTATTATTATCCTCAATTTAAAAATAATAAAAAGAATACACAGAGGTTAAATAAATTTACAGCAGTCCAACTTCAATGCCCACTCTCTTAACCACCATGTTATACCTTAGATTAATAAATACTTGCTTTTAATTAATGGACTCTGGTAAATCCACCAAAGAATATCATATACACCCTTTTGCAACTTCTTTTTCTCCTTCAAGACATCCTGATTAAAGATAGTGAAATCTTCACTCTCTTCCTACTCTTAAACATCACTCCTAAACAAAAAAGAGAACAAGGAACAAAAACACTAAACCTCCATATCTAATGGCATTAGCAGATGTCTGTAACCCTAAACCACAGAAGATGAAGATGGAAAGCTGCTACAGGAGTGGTAACTAATTAAGCAGAGTGGAGGGCGATTAAACCTAAGTACTTGAAGAGAGAAATATTAGTAAGAAACAAGCAGATTTGCCCCCTGAGAACCCAGGAAAGGCTTAGAAATTAGAGGCACCAATTACTATGGAAATGGGGGTGAGGCAGAGCTCTAAAAGAGGGAGAGCTGTTTGACCAGCTGTGTATGGAGCAGTTAGACATCTGCAATCCCCAACTCTACCAAGGACAGTGAAATCTCTACAGGAAACAAGTTAAAATGCTTCAGAACAGCTCCAGGTCTGGCACACTTGACCCAAAGCAAAGTGGGAGTTATGTGGACCACAAAAAAGAGTAATTAAATTAAAGTGTTCATACTTAGTGTTGAGAGTCCCAGTCTCCTTCCCACAACATGGCTCCTAAAATACTGACAGCCAGGATTATTACTCCCAAGAAGGAGATTGGAGCATTCTTCTCTGAAGAAAATGGCTAGCCCAAGGGGAAAGACCTACAAATGTTGGTAAAAACAGAACACACACACACACACACACACACACACACAAAAAACAACTTCATAGCTGGTTAGCCAATTGCCCTATACTAAAACCCACTGGTCAACACCCACCATGTACATACACCTTCAAATACTACTTTTAGAGCTTCGCTCTTAAATATGAACATATAGCCAGGATCACCAGGCATTTAAGGAAAGCTTCCAACATAAAATAGAAAGTTCAAAACAAAGAAGCATGAAAACTTAGGAACTGAGGAAATCATCAAAGAAACTATAATGAATATCTTCAGAGAAATAAGAGAAATGCTGTATTCATGAAACAAAGGCAGGATGTTATTAAAATAGAATAATCAAACAACAAGAATTGACTCTTAGAATTTAAAAATATAATAGTAAATTTTGTTTTTAAATCAGTAAAAGGGTTAGAACACAATATTGAGAAACTCTTCCAGGAAGATAAACTAAAAACAACGATATAGATAATACAAGAAAAATAATAAGACAAAAGATCAACCCAGGCAATCATATATCCAACTAATAGTATTTCCAGAGACAGCAAAGACAATGTTGTTGAGGAAATTACCAAATAAATAACATAAGAAAATTTGCTATGCAGAATGAGCTTCTAGATTGAAAGGCGCTATAAAATATACAGCATAATGCATGTCATACATTATCATGAAAATTCATAACATCAAGAACAAGTAGATGGGGCTGGCCGAGTGGCACGGTGGTTAAGCTCTGGTTTGGGAAGCCGGCGGCCCCAGTTCGAGTCCCACATATGAGGGCCAGTGCTGCCATCAAAAAAAAAATAAATAAATAGATGATCTTAAAAGTTTTTGGGGGAGATAGGGAGGAGTACGAACAGGTTGTATCAAAGGATGAGGAATGAGAATGACATTGGAGTTCTCAACACTAATAGTGGAAATTAGAAGACAATATGCCATGTCTTCAAAGTGCAGAGGGAAAACGATGTTTAACCTAGATTTATATATTCAGTCAAACTATCAATCAATAGTGAAGATAGAACAATGGCTTTCAGACATGGAAAAATCTCAAAAATTTACCTCATGTATACATTTCTCAGAAGCTACTAGAGGATGTGTTCCATCAAAATGAGTGAATAAACTAAGAATATGGGAATCACAAGATTTATGAAATAGTGGATCCAGCACAGAAGAAAGAGAAAGGGAATTTCCAGGGTGATGAAAAGGAAGATCCTAGCATGATAGTTGTGCAGCAGAATTAGGGAGCAACAAATTCAGATTGGAATAGCAGGACAGAGAGCCTCAGGAAAAACAAATGAAATTGATAAGGGATTTAACAGGTTTTACCATGTTAAAATTGTTAAAACATGTTAAAATTGTTTTGAGAGGAATCTATAGCTTTATCAGACAGTGTGGAAAGACTGTCTGATAGAAATTCAAATTAATGTAAGCAAATTTAGAAATTCAAATTAATTCAAATTTAGAAAAACAAATTTCAAAAATACAGCAATTATGAACTCCAGTAAAAATCAAAAGTTATATGTGAAATGAATTCTTACCATAATATACCACATGGATCAGCTATGAATGATATTTATATAGGTGTAATATTAAAAATACTAAATATAAATTTAAAGATTGTGACATAACTATATGGAGGGTTTGAAGAAAGGTAAGGAAGTATATGAAAGCTAACAATCCTCAATTATAATAGGAAGTCAATGAAAAATATCCAAAATTGATTAACCAACAGACAGCAGCAGTGCAGTATTTAGAAACAGAGTGAAATACCAGAATAAAGAGCTTAAAGACATGAAATTGGTTGCTTCTGATGAAGAGTGGGAGGAAGGCCTACAGACTCTGCTTTGTTGTTGATACAAACCTTTTAGCATTTCTTGACTTTTAAAATTACGTACATGTATCACTTTGATAGTTTTTGTTTGTTTTACTTTTTAAGCAGCAAGGGTATAAATGAAAAGAGGTTGCAAAGCACTACTATAGACAATATACCCTATATATAGACATTTCAATTCCGCTGGAAGTTATTGGGCACCGGAAAAATAGTCATCTTTTTTACACATTTGTTCAATCATTTACTACCTGTATCTCTCACTAGAATTTAAGACCCATAAGAGCAGGAACAAGTGATGTTCTAGTAAATGTTTAACATCTCTATGAGAAGGGAAAAAAAGCTCTTATTTGTAGCGTTTACCAATTTCTGTGGTATAAATGCTCCCAATGCCTGATTTCATGATGCCACTGACACCAAGTTGGGAAAAGATGCGCACAATTGGCTTTTGTGAACTGGCTTCAACACACCACTGACAAAAATCCTGTCCTGTTCACTGTTCCATCTGGAGTTCAACATAGTGCGTGACACATGGCAGGTGCTTAATAAATAGTTGTTAATCTGTTGACTGAATAGGGGGAAAAAACAGGAGCCCAGTGATAAGCAAACATTGAGTTACATAATTTGATGTGAGAAAATACCATTTGGGATTCTAAAAGAAAAATAATTTTGAAAAGCTGGAACTTCTGAGAGACTCTGCCAGTAATCAGAAAACATGAAAAGTAGGAAGCTGAAGTCAGATTGTAACTTAATGCCAGGTTACCATCAACCAATAAAGTCATCCTGGCGTCAAAGGACAAAAAGTGGAAAGGAAGGTAGTTGTAAGCCAGGCACTCTGCTAGTAATTTTACACATGTCATTTTGCTTAATCTTCACAGTAATCCAAGAAGATGTAGATCACTAATCCATTTTACAGATGGAAAACTGAGGCTCAAAAAAGTAAGTAACTTTCCCAACGACTCATAGCTAGTATGAATGAGAGCTGGGCTTTACCTAAGTTTGTCTAACTCCTTATCATATGCTTCTTTTGCTATACCAGCTGCCTTCAAAATTACCTTTCAGCAAGGTAATTTAGGAATGTGGGGGGGTTGTTTATCACAAATGGAAAGACAATTTTCTCACTCTTTAACATTCTTTGGTTATGAAGGTATAGCCTAGGCACCTGCAAAGTGGGAGTGAAGTGCATCCAAACAAGCTTTTTTTATGAGCTTTTGGAGTCTTTGTTTTGGCTCCATTTCCTTGTATAAAGTAGAGTGCAGGCTGCCTAGTAACGAAGCTAATGGCATTTTTTTGCCCTAATTACCTTTTCCACAAGCTCAGAAATTGGATGAAATATTAAGAGTAGAAGGTCTGATTTTTTTGTATCAAAATATCTGCCTTGGGCCGGCCGAGTGGCACGGTGGTTAAGCACTGGCTTGGGAAGCCGGCGGCCCCGATTTGGGTCCCACATATGAGTGCCAGTGACACTGCCCTCAAAAAAAAATCTGCCTATACATATGTACAATACACACACACAAACAAACACACACAGAGCTTCCTCCTTTCCTCAATCCTATCCTCAAACTAAAAAATGGTCTCGTCTGTATCTATATGATGCCAAACCTTTGGCTAAAAGTACAGTTCACCATTTCATTGCTTGCCTATAAATATATCAAACAACTGGTTTGAACAACCATTCTTAGCAATTTGAGAGATTCTTGCAATTATTGACCAATTGTTTTCAGTTAAATATGTGTGTCTCCTAAAAAAAAAAAGATTTATTATTAAACATTATCAGTGACAATAAAGTTCAAATCCAGCACTGTTAATATCTCTGCTAATCACTCTTCATTAGAACAAGAATCAGCAAAATATTTTCTATCAATACTCAGGACAGGAAGTGATAAGTAAACCTAAGTTTCATCTGAATCACGCATTCAGAGCGAGAGAAGCAGTCCACAGGATAAAATAATAAAGAGTGGCTAAAAAGGAGAATATCATGGAGAATGTGTTAGGCGCAATCAGTTGCCTATCTGACAGCCTTTTTCCTTGCTAACAGGACCGCAATTTGGTTCAGACTTCCAGCAGCCACAGGGTCAGTCACAATGGTCTCATTCCTCTTGCTAACTTATTGGTTTAGGTATGGGTATGGGACATGATTGTGACCAGGAACATGTGGGTACAAGCTTGCTTGAGGAGCTTCTGGGAAAAATGTCCTCACTCTTAAAAAGAAGCACAAGATTCGGTATAAATGTTGAACAACTATGGTGTACACCTGAATCTGAAACTAATATAATATTAGATGTTAGCTATAATTTTTAATAAAAATCTTTTTAAAAACATAAAAAAAGAATCACAAGAGAGGAACATTCCCCATTTTTGCCTGTAGACAGTTCCAGCTGTATGTGATGTCTGCAGCCGTGGCAACCATCTTGGGACCATGAGATCAACAGGATCATGAGGGCAAGCTGGCATGCTATGGCTTGTAAAATTGAAAGATGAAAAGAACCTGGTTCACTGATAATGTCATTGAACTGATAAAGAACTGACCCTGGAGCTCTCATAACTTCAAATTTTGAAAAAAAAAATCACTTGGGTCATTTTGTGTTGAACTGTCTGTTACTAGCAGCTAGGAGCATTACAACTAAATAATACAGTATGCTAGCAAATGCTCAAACTTTTAAAATTTATTTGTCTGTCATTCTAAATACCTCTGAAAACTATTGCCTTCTACATGTGGCCTCAAACCTATAAAATCCCCCTCCGAATTTTTTTCTAATCTAATTGGCATCTTTGGCTTCCCCATCTTCTTCTCATATTCCTTGTTTCTTTGTATTTCTCCACTGTTTTTGTCTTTGCACTCCATTTTTTTCTCTGCTTTCTTCCCTTCCCCATTCCTTTTCCTCCCTTTAGCCCTTAAGCAGCTTTGATTTGAATCTGGAATATGTTTATAAATACCTTCATCTTTACAGACATAAATATTGTTTCTTGTATATTAGAAGGTAGGAATTCTTCCCCATTCCAAATGATTTCTTTCATATAGAGATAGCTCTACCAGCCAAAAACCACCTGACCTTCCTTCACTCCCTTACACAGTCTTTCCTACAAAGGAGTGACTTAATCGGGCTAGTTACTTTGGAAAGAGAACTAAGTTTGTGGAGCCCAGCCCCTCCTAACGTCCTTCCCTTGGGAGTGAGCTACCTATAGGGAACATGTACTCCACTATGCTCCTCTAGGTTGTACTTTTTACAAAAGGCATGCCATCATGGGGCAGGAATATGGTGATCCAGCAATGCTGGTGACTAGATGGACAAGTCTGATTAATCTTCAGATTCAGTATTGAATGGAAAATTCAAATGCCTACAGACGGAAGCCACACTAACACAAGCTTTATCAATAATAAACGTAATATCTTCTTATACATGAGCTTTCTTGTCTTATTGTTGAATTGGTTTAGAACTTGGATCAGAAACAAGAGCTTTTTACTAGGTTCACTTGAACAACACTAGTATATATTATTAAAGTTTTATTTCCCTGTTCTTAAATATATTTTTTCTTCACGGCTGTATGCTGTCATTGTTTGAAGGTGAAAAAAATTCTCCAACAATATGTCTTTGTTTTATAAATGTTTTCTGCAAACAAAAGGTGGTTTTAATTTGTGTGTGATTACCTGCTATTGATTGCATTCCCTATGGAATAGAGGCTCTTGACAGAAAAATATTTACCATACTGATTTTTGAGGTTCTTGCTCGTGATAACTTGTGAATCTGCACTTACTTGATCTGACTCCAGTTTTTTGGGAATTTCACCTCTAGCTGATGCCTCTGTATAGGCTTGATAGAAGGGCTTTGCTTGGGACTCCACTGTAATGGTCAATACAGCACCATAGGCTTCCCGGAGTTTGAAGATGTTCCTCAGGATTTAGTAGGGGGTATGCTTATAAGGTAAACTGTAGAGCAGGGCATTACAGGGAACAAAGACATAGGTTCCATCAGTCATTTTCAGATTGTGAGCCCATTCCAAGAGATGTGTCTGAGTCTTTCCCCAATCAAGGCCAAATGCATACACATGATGATTACTGAAACCAACAAAGCAAGAAGGTTATGGCAGCAAATGTTGGTAAATACAGTACCCAAAACTATAGATTTGGAGAAATAAATAAATGTGTTATAACCAATCTGTCTATGATTTGTCTTTTGGCTCCAAGATGAACCAGATGTTGAAGCCCTGAGCTAAGGCTGAGGTATGTTCAGGGACTCTGGATTAGGCATAGGGACAAGACAGATAAATCTACAGGTTGCATAACAATTACAGCAAATAGGAGGTAGCATAAGGAAGTGGCTCTGGGGCTAAAAGACATAGGTTTATATCA
Source organism: Aselliscus stoliczkanus (assembly GCA_033961575.1). Lineage (NCBI taxonomy): Eukaryota > Metazoa > Chordata > Mammalia > Chiroptera > Hipposideridae > Aselliscus > Aselliscus stoliczkanus. Next base: position 51,242,666 of record CM066737.1, on the reverse strand, counting down.
TAACATCAGCCGTTATTACCCTTAGGTAAATTGCTTAACCTCTCTCTGCCTCATTCATAAAATGGGGATAATAAATATTTGCTTCGGGCTGGCTGAGTGGCGCATTGGTTGGGAGTTGGCTTGGAATGCCAGCTCTGAGCAGCAGGGCCCTGGTTGGGATCCCACATGTGGGCCAGTGATGCTGTACCCTCTACAGCTAAGATGGTGAACAACAGCTCGACCTGGAGCTGGGCTGCTGTGGGGCTACGGCATAGGCTGCAGTGGGGCTGGCCGGTAGCTGTAGTGTGCTTTGGTGAGCTGCTGTGGGCCTCCGTGATGGGCTGTCTGATGGCCGGTGGGTTGCTGCCTCACCAGGGAGGAGCGCAATGGTAATACCAACACGGGCCAGTGAAGCAATGTCATCCACAACTAGACTGAAGAACAAGGGGACAGCAGCTTGTCTGTTCCCCTTCCCCGATTCCCCAGCACTATTCCCCTCCCTCAGTTCCCCAATAAAATCTTTGAGGAAAAAAAAAAGAAAGAAAAAAGAAAGAAATATTTGCTTTATAGAAAGTAGTGATGACCAAAGGAGCGATTCATATAATGGGATTAGCACATAGCGCCCAATAAATAGTACCTAATCACATTATTATACCTAAGAATAAGAAGGCTCGAAGGAGAGGATGGGAGAGATTCTAGCTACTGTTGCTTTTTATTGCCAAACTCCTAAATACATTCCAATAGATTGTGGCCAACTGTTCCCACCCTTACCAAGATCATTATAAACAATGAATAGCAGATGATCATAGGTCTTGTTAGGTAGACCATTTCATGGATGGAGTAGAGGTTTGATCACTGCACTGTATTACTAAAGTGGAGGTGGTATACCTACTGTAATTGAATATATATAGATAGTCACGGGATGTGGATTATACTGTGGAAGAGAGTCAGAGGAAGAGTAATAGATATGTATGATATGGGGGTGTGTGGGGGGGTGTATTGGGGGTGGGGGGTTTGTCACTTTGGGGGGTAAAATGTATAACTATTGCACTGTGTTGTACACCTGAAACTATTGGGGGTGGGGGGGTTGTCACTTTGAGGGGTAAAATGTATAACTATTGCACTGTGTTGTACACCTGAAACTAATTAAAAATAAAATAAAATTTAAAAAAAAAAAAAAAAAAAAAAAAAAAAAAAAAAAAAACAATGAATAGCACTAACTCACATTCACCTATAAATGCTACTAATATTAGGGGTGATATGTTCAACTTTTAAAACTCTAAACTCCCTATAATTGGAATTACTTTGCACTCAATTTAGTTCTTAGACTTATGAAACTATGTTGTTTAGCAGGGCTATGCTAGACTAGATTAGAGGAGGCCACGGTTAAAGAATGGCAGCTAGGTCATGAGACTGAAAATCTTATATCCATTTTCGCCCTTGGCATGCTAAATGAGTTTAGTGTAAGCCCATTTGTGCTTCAGTGCCCACATCTTTAAAATGTAGATTGCAATGTATTTCCTGGGTACATTGAGTAGTTTAATTAGATAATGCCTGACAAGTATTCTGAGCTCCTTGAAGAAAAGCAAAGGTCCTATTGCCACTGGTAAATATTAATTACACATGTTTACATGGAACCTTTCACCTCAGGAACTGAGTATGCTTAACTACATTCAATGACTGCTCTTTGGCATTTACATATAGCTTTTTCTGTTTTCAAAAACTTTCTTTGCACTTGTTAAATACCCCCAGAAAGTTTCTCCTTTTTAACGAAGCCCCTTCGTTTTCTTTTTCCATATCAACCAACTGCCTCTGGGTCTTTGCCGGATACTTCCTCTTTCTCCTCTGCTGCCCAGTCTGTTCTTGACCTTTCTTCCCCTCCCCATACCTGGTCTGGACAGCCTTACATGCTCCCAGCCACTCAGATGCCTCTCAGGGAAGTGGTAGGCTCTGAAGGCCCTGTTAGGGTCCGTGTCATTTTCTCGACGACGGACCTGAGTACAGCTGTCCCTACCCAGGATTCTAACTGGCATTACCAGAGTCACTCACAGCCCCCAAACTCCTTCGTTTTCTAAGGTATAACTAGTACATTATGAAGTTGACTTAAACACCACACACACACACACACACACACACACACACCCCATAACTTGAGTTTTCAAATGACCATTAGCTCTTTCAATATAATTACCTTAAGAGGTTCTACATGTATTCTGATGCCCAAACCTTCCTTTGAATACTCTAGGGGTATCTTTCAAGCTAGTTCATGAGCTACACAAGGAATTCAGCTTCCCTTGTTCATAATCACATGTTGTATAATGGCAAAATGGAGTGCCAGAGAGGTTTGACAAGGCAAGGGTTGGGTTTAGAAAGAGAAACTAGAACTGAAGGCCTCCAACTGCCTACATTTATCTACACAATTAACCATGAATCAGTTTGGTCAAATTAGTCCGGTAACTGGTCCATTGAGGGGAAAAATTGAATTAAGTCAAGTGCTTAAGTTGTCCAATTTGTCCAACAGTGTTCTTGGCAAATATATCAGTATTGGCATCTTTCTTCTACAAAAGCAGAGATTAGATTACTTGACCAAGGTTATCCAATTGAGATAGAATTTCATTTAATTTACTTAAAGAAATTTTAAAATTACTTCACTGGATAGAAAATGTTAAACAGAATTAAACACTTTGTGTTGGTTGAAATACAGCAAATAATTTTAACGTGCACTGCGTGTAGTAGATGCTGTGGTACGCTACTCAGATGCACCCCTCAGGACTGAAGTTGCTGGGAGTGTTAGGAGATGATAGCTGATGCCTCCCTAGGAATTGCCCTCAGCTGAGGAGATCCCCAATTTCCAAGGTCACATTACCTCAGTAGTGTGCTGGAGTCAACTTGTGCTAGTTCATAAGAGCCTATGGTTACATTTTCACAGATTTTCTGAGCTAGTTAATGTGATATTTGTAAAATGAAATTCGGCATGGTGGCAGTGATGACACAGTGGTAGTGAACAAAGGCTACAAATCAGAGCTACTTCCCCCCTGAAGGAGCTATTAAACAATCATTATCACACTACACCTCTTTCTCTGCATCAGCCTATACCCAATGACTAGTCAACACAGAGATATAAAAGCCAAGGCTCCTTACCTCAATTCTGGACAACTCTGAAGGACCATCCCATCTCTGGAGCACCTGTTTGGACTGTTTAAGGTCTTTGTTGTAACTGTATGACCGTTCAATTATTCTTTCTGTCCAATTCTACCATTTTCTTTCACTCACAGGTGTTATACTTGAAAGCATTCCTCCAATAAGTGTTCTGCACACAAATCTTCACCTGACAGAACTTTTTTCCAGAGCTTCTGACGTTGGTTTAGAGTCCCAGTGTACCCTGAACTGACTTCTATTGTGGCACTTACAAGAAGCATTGCCCTTACTTATTTATGTGAGCCTCCATTAGGAAACTGTGAGCTCCTGGGACTGTGTCTACTCTGACTATGTATCCTGGTACATATTATGCACCCAATGAATGTTCCTTAGATGAATGTTTGAAAATTTCAGAAAGAGGGTTTGTGTACTTGGGTATCTCTTGTTGTTTTTTTGAGATAAAAGACATGGGCATATTTGCCTTGTTAGGACGGAGGGACAATCTGAAGTGATATTTGCTGGGCAGATAGATATTACCATGACTGTCTTTAATGCCTAGTGTCATTAAATATGCCCAAGACCTGAATCTCTCTTCTCAGTTTTCCTTTGATTGGCCCACACTGAGGACATTTCAGACGAAGAGTCAGATTCTTTATAATTAGAAAGTCCTTTTGAAACCATCTGGCTCCTCTCCGTCCCCCATTACTTTATAGATGAGGAAATAGAAGCCTTGAGAGGGAATCAACACAGGCTTCTCTATTTTTTGCATGGCAAAACCCTGCTATTGAATACAATTAAAGTAGAAAGCATAAATACTGAATTCAAACAACAGCATCTTAATTTAATAAATTGAGTGCTTCGTGAACAGGGATTTGTAGATGCATCTGTTCTGCATGATGATTTTACTAAATAGCTTTATCTCAAAATTACATTCATTAAAATGGGATTTTACCTATAAGTTTTTGTCAGGAAAGGATTAGTGGACAGAAACCTTAGATCCTAGACAAGGCCCGGGTCAACAGGTGATCACTGAATAATAACAATTTGTAAGTTTCCATCCTGATTGTTAACAGTCAAGCCATTCCATAACCAAAACAAGGACCAGAAAATACACCCTTCTGAGATCCATCTCACCAGGATATGATATTAGCACTTTTTCTAGCAGCTATGTCTTTACATTGTGGTACCCACTATGGCTGGCTGTCCAGGACCCTCTCTTTTACCCTCAATGCTAACAGCAGGAAATGGCAATTACCAAGTCACTCAACTCCGACTTCTCTTCCTGTGTTGAAATACTCTGTCTAATATTTCCTTGAGATACACTGTGTTTCTCAGAAGGCAGAGTTTACTTTTTTATTTCTCACAGATTACTGGCTATGGAGTTCTCAGTGGAGGAAATTGGACCCAGTCTCACACCCTTTGAGACGGAAATCGTTCTACTAGCTTTTGTTAAAGAAGTCTTTAAAAGTCATATTCATATTGTGAACCTACAATATTGCTCCAAACCCACAGAACCCCCCCTTCTATTTTCTTTGCTCTTCGTTTTAACCCTTTTGTGATATTTCCTACTATCAACATCTATTTTATCCAACTTCATTTTAACAAATGTTGAGAGAGAGGGGAGGGAAGGCAAGCCAGAGGAAGAGGGGGGTATATATACAGTGTGATTTATCCCAGCTCTCAAATTCCTCCAGGTTTCACCCCATCTGGACACACTGTGAAAGAAGTAGATGCATACCTTCTTCCTCTCAGTTTTACACCACCTACTCTATAAAATGTATACATAGCAAAAGAATGGGAGGCTCTAGAATCTGCATGTTTTCCAGCACCCCCCTCCCCAGCAGAGTGATTCAGTGCAGAAGGCCCTCAAAACATACTTTAAGTACACTGCACTAGCAATGTGTAGCTGTTTTTGTCAGTTGAGGAAACCCCACACATTTTTCACTTTAAGTCCTGAGACCACCACTTACTTAGTTGCCACTAATGTTGAACAGGTCCAAGTAGCTCAGTATGATCATATTCCAGTCAATAGCCATTCTTTCTGCATCAGATCATGTTTTTTCATACCCAGTAGAACTGGTAGAGCAAGTGCGTTTATGGCTTTCACATTGCTGCCAAGCTTGAGATACATTTTCAATATTTCTCTACACCTTGCAACATGCTTTCTTCAACTTTTCCTAAATTACTATATAGATAAGGGCTCTTAAATGCAATTAGCTTTGATGTTTAGAGATTTCCTCTTGTGCTAGGTCTTCAATACTTTTATCATTACTGATAGTGGACCCAATTGTGAGAGCAAGTTTTTCTTTCACTATTTATAGTCACTTACATTTATCTGTACCAAATCCTATACCAAATTCCCCATCAGGAATAAGATTGTTGGCCATAGCATTATCAGTATCACTATTTTGATTAGTGGTAGGAAAATGGGGTTTGTACCCTGAGGCACTTAAAGGTATTTTATCAGTAGGTCCAAAAGTTGAGAGAGAAAAATGAAAGAGCTGAATCATACACCATACACAGAACATGGGATCTCAAATGAGCATGCCTTAGGGGGCATACCTAAAGTGGAAGGAGGTGGTAGAGCATAAGCCTTTTCATTAGACCAGTGATTTTCAGTGTGGACTATGGACCAGCAGCATCAGCACCACTGTGAACTGGTTAGAAATGCAACTTCTGGGGTCCACCTCAGTTCTCCCAAATCAGAAACTATGGAGGAGAGACCCAACAATCTGTGTTTTACTAAACCCTCCAGGGGATTCTGGTACACACCTAGGTTTGAAAGGCACTGCTTTAGACTAACCTGAATGGATATCCTGGCTTTCTGATTCACTAGCTATAGGACATTGGACAAGTTATTTAACCTCCTGGCCTCAGAAACCTCATCTACAAAGTGTGTTAAATAATAATTGGCCAATAAACAAAAAATATTTAAAAATTAAAAAAAAAATAGGGCCGGCCAAGTGGCGCAGTGGTTGGGAGCTGGCTTGGGATGCCAGCGGCCCGGGTTTGGACCCCACATATAAGGGCAAATGACACTGCCCTTAAAAAATAAATAAATAAAAATAAAAAATAAAAAAATAATAATAATTGGCCTTACTTTATAGGGATGTTGCAAGAATTGAATGAGATGGTCCATACAAAGCCCTTGCAAAATGACTAGCACATAATAAACTCTCAATAAACATTAGCTATTGTCATTGTAGTTATTATTTGTATTTTTTTTTGAGGGCAGTGTCACTGGCCCTCATATGTGGGACCTGAACCGGGGCCACTGGCATCCCAAGCCAGCTCTTAACCACTGCGCCACTTGGCCGGCCCATGTAGTTATTATGTTATGCATAATAATCTTCAATAGGTGGGAAGAGACTAGCCAGATCCCTGGCAATAAGATAGTAATATGGTATCTAATTTTGGAAGAACAAAAGAAGGTCATTCCGATTGTGTCCTATTTACTGAACATTATATTGTAATGAAGAATTCCCAATTTAGAAGGATTTAAAGGAATCCCTGAATCCTTCAACAACCTAGTAAGCCCAAATTAAAAGGATTTCACAATTAGCCAAGCATTGATAGGCAAAAAGTTAAGGAAAAGAGAGGCGGGCTTGAAACAGCCATTTGAAAAGTTCTGTAAAGAGCTTTTTAGTGGGGCCTCCTGCTAGCCTTTGTGAGAATTAGCAAAAGAACCTCTTCAGGGTAATTGCAATCCCGCAGGTGTTCTGCCTAGTGAATGGATGCTCTTTTGTCCCATTGGATCAAAACCTCCATCAGAGCTTATGGTTAAAGGATCAGAGTGAACTGGATTTGGCCCTCGTGCCCACTCAGATTCCCTTGTGCAGGGCACAACCTACATAACTACACAACAGCCCTGACTCTAACATGAGACCTTTTATTTTTGATTAATCTCTCTCCTATTTGACTTGGTCAGAAACAAAGATAATTGGCAATTGCCTCTGAAGTTTAGAGGAAATGAGCTGATAATCTGGAAGAGGCTGAATCCCTCCTTCTCTGGGACTTCATTTACCCTATTCTTTGGTGTTAATTATACCTCCACCTACCTACTTGTTGTATGAAACTCACTGGTGTTATGAAATTGGAAAGAAAATACCCATCTCTTCAATAATGCTGAGGATCAAATGAGATCATCTATATGTTAACACCTTGTAAATTGTAAAGAGCTGTTCACATATAAAGTGGTATTATGGTTGTTTTCATTGTCTCTACAGCAGCATCTAATAACCACCTTGCAGTTTCCTTTCCCAAGACCCCACAACTATTATTACTGTTATCATTTTACTATTAAATTTTATCATTGTCTTCATATTGTGTAAGCATAATTTAGACCTGTGTCTGAGAAAGGCAGTACTTCTGACTCCAGTAATTTTCCAGTGACATTTCCTAACTGGAAACATAAATTTACAAGAAAGTGGTAAAGCAACCAGTAGTAGGCCAGCTTTCTCTCCCCTTCCTCCCACCACTGTTCCTCACTACTACAACACAGGACCGTGGTCGCTGTTACTGTGAGCAGATCAGACAAAACCAATCTTCCAACTATTTCTATTACTTCTAAATATTGCCAGGCCTTTCCAGGGGAAGGGATCCCTTTCTGCTGTATTTTGTATATCACAAAAGGTCCTTCTCTGAAAGTTTGCTTGGGAGATCACAGTGTTAAAAAGTAGCCTCATATCCAGCAAAATATGGGAGGCCAGGCCCTGCCTTCCTCAGCTCTTCTCAGTTGTCACACAAAAAACTTAGTGCCTTTTCAGTCAAGACAGATAATAGCTAGGAGTACTTTAGCAGTCTCAGTCCTACCAGTTGAGAAGGGCTAGAAAAGCAGCTAGGGATTTGATCTGGTATATGCTGTGCCTGGTGTGTTGTAACTTTCCTCACTGCCCTGTTGGCCCAATCCATAGTAACTGGCTTCTGGCTCATTTTCTGATGGAACCGGAGATTTGCCCTGAACCGTAGGCTACTTAGCTAAGATACTGATACTCTATTTATGTTCATACTTTGAATCCTACTTTTCATTCTCCCAGAGGCTGCAGCACTGCTCTCAATGGATGATCAAGTGGACAACAAGCCTATCTTACTTTAACACTCACTCCCCTTCTGCAACTCCTACTGCCACATCCCACCCAGCACTTAGCGTGCCCTTAGATGCCAACAATTGACTGTATTGTGTGAATGAATACCACACACTTTTTTTGGACACTTGCACACTGAGCTACCAGAGGTCATACTGAGAGCACAGCACAACTTATGGCTCAGTTTCCCTGTGCATCACCTGCCGCCCACCCACCCATCTACATTCTGACTCATGTTGCTGAGGTTGCAGCATGCCTCATCTGAGTCTGCCTATGTTTTGTCAGAAACCAGAGACAAAGTACTGGAGTGCACAGCTCTGTCTTCATTCCCTTTTATCTCCCTCTTTCAATTCCTGTTGTTGCCCTACTACCCAGGATCTTCCTTTGCTCCATGGCCACATACCTTCTTCCTCTTTGGGCTTTTTCCTTTGCCCCACTTCTTAAAATTTCCATTCCCTTAGTGGGCTGATCCATACTGTTACATAGAAAATAATCTGATTAAACAATGTCATATTAAGACAAAAATGACTGGTAACTTAAAGTAAGGAATATTCATTTGCATTTGCATTAACTTAAAGCAGTAGTGCTTGATTCTAGCTGCATTTTACAAGCACCTAGTAAGCTATTTAAAATACATTTGCGGGGGCCGGCCGAGTGGCACGGTGGTTGAGTTGGCTTGAGACGCCAGCGGCTCCGGTTCGGGTCCCACATATGAGGGCCAGTGACACTACCCTCAAAATAAATAAATAAATAAATAAATAAATAAATAAATAAATAAAATACATTTGCTGGGGCACCACTGTGAGACCATCAGAATCTGGGGAGGTGGCACTCTGGCACCAATCATTTTGAAAAGATGTCCAATGTGCCCCAGCCTCTGGGAGCACTGTAATTCCTAAAGAAATTAATCTCTAATAGAAGGGCAATAATGTGTACTTTTGGTACCTTCTTGCTTTGTAGGAGTTGTAGGTGGTGAGCACTCGGTCAGACTGACAGCCCAAAAAGCTTGGATTTATTTAACATTTCATGGTAGAGGACAAAATGCCATTTTGAATAGTATAATATTTAGAATGGGTGGGATCTGAAATACTAATGGAATGTAAACTTGCAGGAGACACTAGGCTTCATGATGATTTGTAACATATTTTAAAGTTATGGTGTTAAATATGTTAGCCTATTTCTGATATGGCACTTCCCTGGAAATGGTTTTATATCTTTAAAAATAATTCTGTGCTGTGCTTTGAAATGATCAACTCTATTCTGAAATAATCAAAGCCACACTGATTGCTTAACATTTTAAGATCTAGTAGACTGGAGCTGGAAGCAGACTACTGTAGTTCCTGGAACTAAAAATTCTTGTCCTCATCCTTCCATAATGATCATAATTAAGGTTCAATACTACAGCCACTTGAAACTTAAAATGGATTTCTGGGTATGGGCCCGGCCTGTGTTGGACCATTCTCTAACAAGCCCATTGTTATGTTAAGGAAATGACTAGGACTAGGACTAATCCTACAAGTAATCAGTTTGACAAAGTAGTGTCTGAGCTATCTGTCTTAAAGTGGTGGAGTGGCTGCACTAAGGAAATGAGCAGTGTTCCCACAAATCACTGTCACTTTCTTTAAAAAAAAAAAAGGTAAAGTGGAGATTTAAAAAATTAGAATGGAAAAAATTCAAAATCAAGTGTCACAAGGGCTTGCAATAAGTGTACGTAAAAGACATTGGGTTAAAACAGACCAGGAAAGACCCCCTTCCCCAAAATCCATCCTGGTAATAGTAATTAAGTGGGTCAGTCCAAAGTGCTTCACACTTTGTCCATTGTCTCTGCAAGAATCATCTTTGAACATAAAACTTTTCTTGGACGGGGAAAGATTAAACTTAAGATGGTCTTATTTTAATATGCTTTCATTTATCAGCCAGGACCCTCCATACCTGCTAGTTGTGTGCTGCAGAGAAAGAAGCTCTGCTTTTGGGGGTGGAGGACAGAAGGGGGGCATGCATTTGGGAGTCTAGAGAAAACAGGTTCTAAGTGAGATGTGATGACACAAAGGTCTTGAGCACCTCTGAGGGACTGTACCCAAAAGGGAGTGAAAGGAAAATCTCCCTTAAATGAATAGACAAAAATGGAACCATAATACTCCTCTTTGGTTAATCAAAAACTACTAGGTTCCTAAGGGAATAGAGGATGTGTGGTTATAAGTTACCCTTGATGCTATTCTTCCCCACCCTGGTGCTAAGAGCAGGCACTGGCACCCAAGGGCATTCTAACCTCAGAATTCTTTATACCTTTATTCAGTTCATAAAATAGGCTCTGTTGAAGCAGCACAGGTTTGGGGCCTGCATGTGAGTGAAAGGGGGCAAACGCATGAAGATCTGGGGAGTAGTAATGTGTTATCCTAGGGCATGAGGGTAGGAAACTTTTTCGAGACTTTAGTATCTTTCACTGAAGCCACGTTTAAACCTCATCCAGGAGAAAGCACTCACTGTGAATTCTGCCCGCCTGGTGAATCTGCTGGAGAGCTTTCCAAATGCTTTGGCCATCTTGTGCTGTGATCAGGACGACCCCTACAGGTAGGCCATGGCGCCGAAGAGCATTGGCAGCTTGATTGGCTGTGTGCACCCAAATGTCTTCATCTGAGGAAATCACTCCAGCGTGAGTCCATTGGAAATATTTCATGACAGTCAACAGCACCTGGATGGGAGAAGGGAGTGTCCGAGAAAAGGCCGGGTAGCTATTTTTATTGTCTAATTCATAATTCACACAAGCCCAAGGGAAAATCCCTTTGTTCCAGCTGTTTCCCAGGAGTGACATTGCCTCGCAGTAGCCAGGGTTGGCAGGTCCAATAAATATTGAGGCCATCTGGTGGTAGGAAATGAAACTGGAAAGGGCTCTTGAAGTCAGGCAGTCTTCATTGAGAATCACATATTCAAAAGAGTAACCCAGGTCAAATGATAGGTCCCTGTTGATCCACTCAGTGGAAAATCAAGCAGCAACCTCAGGCAGGGACTTAGAGAACAATGGATCACCCCACTACCCCTATCTTGTAGGGGGGGGTGCCCATGCCTGCTGTGGGAAGTATGTGGGGGCAAGGAGGCACAAGCACCACAGCAGCTTGAATGATGCAAGGCCATGGTGTCCTCACTGCCTTCTGGGAGCCATGAACCAGAGCATAGGGTCAGAGAAAGGCCAGGGTCCCAGGAACATAGTCCTCCTTCTTCCAGCAAGCTAATGAAGTGATACTGAAAGGTTAGTCTGCTTTCCTGACATGGACAGTGGTGTTTCCAAATGCCTGTCAATCAGAGGGAAACATGTATTACTTATGTTATTCCTGAAGCTTCTGGAAATATGGGTTATGAACAAATGGTAATGTTCACCCAATGTTTACACTTTGGGTGAACAGTGGGTAGAGGTGCCATCTACTGAAATTCTTCCTTCTTCTGTCCACACATTCAATCCATCACCAAGTCTTATTGATTCAACTTCAGTTATAACTGTCCACCCCACAGTGTTGTGAGGATTACAGGGGTTAACATACATACAGTAAGCAATTATAACATGATCTGGCATGTTGTTAGCATTATATTAGTGATGTGCTAATTTTTATAGTTTTCAAATATGTCCATTTTCTCCACCATACTGCCCTCTTGGAGAGAGACAAAGATGTAAACAGATAATGGCAATGCTGGGTAAAAAGGGCTATGATGGAAATAGCCCAGACAGAGAAAGACAGAGAGGATCATGCAAACCCAGATTTCAGGGAAGGGGAGGAGGGAGGAGGAGGAACATCTCTCTGAGTTGAGTATTGATAGAAAAGTTAGCCAGGTGAATGGAGTTTCAAGGGAGGTTGGTGCTAAGAACATTCCAGGCAGAAAGAGCAGCATGCAGTAAGATACATGGGTTAAAAAAAAAAAGAAAGGATAAGTTAGAGTCTCAGAATTCCAAGCCATTGGTTCTGCTCAGGTCTCTGATGTCAGCCAAGGTAGGGACTAGATCACCAAATCATATATGCCATTCAGAGGTTTTTAGATTTAATCCTGTAGACAACTGTTTTAAGCAGAGAAATGATATAATCACAGTTCTAGTTTTAAAAGATCACTCAATGGGCCGGCCGAGTGGTGCGGTGGTTGGGCACTGGCTTGGGAAGCCAGTGGCCCCGGTTCGGATCCCACATATGAGGGCCAGTGACCGCCCTCAAAAAAAAAATCACTCAAGTACCAGTGTGGAGAATGGGTTGTAAGGGGGCAAGATGGTAGACAGGCAGACCAGTTTGGAGGCTGTTATATTAATCCATACAGGAAATGGTGACAGACCGAGAAAGTGGTAGAGAAGATGTAGAAGAATGGAGATGAATTTTACCAAGATTAAAAATATCAAAGGAGGATATTCTCTTTCGATCCACAATTTAATTGAAACACAGTAGTACTTAACCTTGAAATACTATGTCTTGTATTTGTCCATGTCACCATATGTAATCAATCATATCAATAAAGTTAATTCAGCAGTTTCCAAAATGAAAAAATAGATATCAAAGAGATTTTAAAAAGTAGAACTAATAACAAGTTGGTGACTGACAAGGTATTAAAGGTAAGAGGTAAAAGGAGGTCTCCAAGATAATTTTGCACTTCTCAGACCCAGGCAACTGGTTGGAAAATGATACTGGTCTCTGATAAAGGGAATACTAGAGGAAGGGGTAGGAGATATAATGTATTCTGTTAGACACATTGAACTGGTGATGCCTGTAGAATATACAAGATGCAATATCCAGTAGACAAATAAACATCCTTGATGTCATAACAGAAGGCTGAGCTAGTGATATAAATTTGAATGTAATCAATTGATAGAGAGTAATTGAAGATGTGGCAGTATATAAGATCACAAAAGAGATTTGTAAAGAAGCCCGAGGAGAAAACCCTGAGACCCCATAATGCAGGCAGAGAGAAAGGAAGTTATAATGAAAACTTACATGAAAAGTCCAGAGAAACAGCAAAATCCAGGAGAAAGTGGTATTTTACAATCCAAGGAAGATTAAACTTTGAGGATGAAAACTGTTTGTCACATCTCACACTCTGCTGAGAAGTCAAATAAGCTAAAGATAAAAAGGTGGCTGGGCCGGCTGAGTGGCGCGGTGGTTAAGTGCTGGCCTGGGAAGCCAGCGGCCCCGGTTCAGTCCCACATATGAGGAGGGCCAGTGACACTGCCCTCAAAAAAAAAAAAAGGTGGCTGTCCGTTGGATTTGGATTCAGAGAGTAAAGTTGCAAGTTGAGGGACCACAATGAGTCAAAAATGAACAGGAATTAATGAAGTGGAGTCACAAAATGTAGAGGACTCTTTCAAGATGATACAGGCAAAGACTTTTTCGATCTAGCCCTGGCCTTTCTCTATACCCTCATTTCCCACTGTTCTCATCTGATGCTAAGTCTGTCAAACATAGCATTTAGAAAAGGCCATTTCTTCTGCCTTGAATGCCATTCTCCCTCCTCCCATACTCCACTTTTGGGTTCTTTGGATGAACTCTACCTTCAAGACCCAATTGAAGTGTTCCCTACTCTGTGCAGCCTTAGTTAACACCACCAGTTTGAGTTCATTGTTTTTCCATTTGTGCCTCCTACTTATTTCTGTTAGGGAAGGTGTCACTCTGATTTATAAACTGTTGTCTTTCCGGTGTATATTGTGACAAGGATACTGAACTGATTGATATGTCTGTATTTAGAGGACCTCTTACTTTTGACCACAAGGAGTGGGCAACAATGAAGGCAACTCTCTGCAGAACATAGCCTACTGGATTAGGAGCTCCTAGAGATCCTCTTCATAGCCCTAATGCCTAGTCAAGTTCCCAAAACAGAGGAGGTATCAAATAAATGTTTGTGAAATGAATTAATAAAACATTAAAGTTGATCCAAGGTCAGGAATAACCACACTAGACATGATAAGAATAATTAATTGATCAGGGGAGATGTTAATAAGGAAAATCCTTACTTAATTTTTAATTGCAACCAAAGAGCAAAGTAATGGCATGGCCCTCTTCAAGGCTGATAATCAGCACATGTGCACCAATCAAGCCTAGCCTCCCTGTGCCAGGCCTGTTAAATATTATCTTGACTCTCATCGTTAATTTTATGAGAAAGCCTGACTTCTCAAGGGACCACTCAGGGGCACACCTGCTAGACCTTAAACACCTACCACAATAGTATGCCCCCAACATTTGTAAACAGGTGAAAGCTTGTTCACATTAGGATCAAGAAAGTTTTGGACAGGAAAAGACTCACAAATCACCATGATTCAGAGACTGAGCAGTGGGTAAGATGGAGAGGAGAAACTTCCAACTTTGCTTGGAGGGGGGATATGGAAAGGCGGTTCTGGGCTGACTACATGAAGAAGACCTCAAATTTATTCCTAGACCTTCAAAAATAATCCAGTCCAACATCTCTCTCGCAAAATTGATTTATTGAAGGTATGAGGGTTAAGATTCACCATGGATAAGGTGCAAGATGTGGACTCAGCCTTCAAAGAGCCCCCAGCCTGGCACCATAAGCTGCGATCTAGTCAAGAGGCTCATGCTTCTCTTCCCACCCGCCCCTCACCCCAATCTTTTACCATTCATGACAAAACTTGGGAGCCTAGGCACTCTAGGAACAGCCCCTTCTCTAGAGTAGCATGAGAGAGATCCCTATTTTTGGTCTGTATTATAACAAGGATATTGAACTCTTTGATATTTCTGTCTTTAGAGTGCCTCACTCTTTTAACCACTAAGAGTGGGCAATAGTGAGGGTAGTTCTATATAGGGAATAGAGCCCTGTTCTCAGCAACAGGGCAAGGAGGCCAACTTACTTTTCTCCTCCAAACACAATAGTTTGATTGGTTCTCTCCCAGAAGTGGTATATTTAAGCAAGAAATTAGCACTTAGATAACAAAGGCTAAGATTTACTGAGTACTTGCTATGTATCAAACATTGGGCTAAACGTTTTACATGCATTATCTTATTTTAAAAACTCAATAACTGAGCTGCCGCTGAGCTGCCAAAAGGTAACAGGATGGCTCAGCTAAAATTAAAAAAAAAAAAGGAAAAACTCAATAAGATTTCCAACCAAGATGGCAGAGTAGGTAAATGATGTGCTCACTTCCTCTCAGGACCACATCAATTACAACTAAACTACAGAATAACCATCATTGAGAGTCACCTAAAGTCTAGCTGAACTGAAGCCCTACAAATACAGACATTCAGAAGTCACATCAAGACTGGTAGGAGGGACAGAGACACAGAATGGTCTGGTCCCAAACCTGCATGTGCCCATTAAAAATTGGGAGGGATATCTTGGCTATGGAGGGTCCCCACCCCCAGAGGAGCGAGGGGCCCCAGCTCCACACTAGGCTCCCCACCCTAGGGTTCCAGTGCTGGGGAGAGAAATCTCCACAACTTCTGGCTGTGAAAAACAGTGGAGGGCCGGCTGAGCGGCGCATTGTTTAAGAGCTGGCTTGGGAAGCCAGCGGCCCCCATTTGGATTCCACACTATCCAAAACAATCTACAAATGCAACATTATTCCCATCCAAATCCCAAAGGCATTTTTACAATAGAAAAAAAATTCCTGGGCCGGCCAAGAGGCGCAGTGGTTAAGTTTGGGAAGCCAGTGGCCCCGGTTCGGGTCCCACATATGAGGGCCAGTGACACTGCCCTCAAAAAAAAAATTCTAAAAACTCATGTGGAACTATGATCCCCTGCAATGGTGTAGGCTGCAGCCCCTGCTGCAGTTGGCTGCCATAGGCTACAGAGCAGAAATAAATGAAATAGAGACCAAAAAAACAATACAAAAGATCAATGAAACCAAGAGTTGGTTTTTTGAAAGAATAAACAAAATCGAAAAACCCTTATCCAGACTCACCAAGAAAAAGAGAAAAAGGACCCAAATTAATAAAATCAGAAATGAAAGAGGAGAAGTGACAACAGATACCACTGAAATACAGAAGATTTTAAGAAAATACTATGAGCAACTATATGCTAACAAATTCGACAATCTGGAAGAAATGGATAAATTTCAAGAAGCATACAATCTATCAAGTCTGAACCAAAAAGAAACAGAAACTCTGAACAGACTGATTACTACCAAAGAAATTGAAACAGTAATCAACAAGCTTCCAACAAAAAAAAAAGTCCTGGACCAAATGGCTTCACATGTGAATTTTACAAAACATTCAAAAAAGAATTAATACCTATTCTCCTCAAACTATTCCAAAAAATACAGAAGGAGGGAAGGTTCCCAAACTCTTTTTATGAAGCCACTATCACCCTGATTCCAAAATCAATAGGGCAATGATATTACAAAAAAGGAAAACTACAGGCCAATATCTCTAATGAAGATACATGTAAAAATTCTCAACAAAATACTAGCAAACCGAATTCAGCATCACATTAAAAAGATCACACACCACAATCAAGTGGGATTCATTCCTGGTATGCAAGGTTGGTTCAATATACACAAATACGTTAACATAATACATCACATTAACAAAATGAAAAATCAAAATCATATGATCATATCAATAGATGCAGAAAGAGCATTTGACAAAATCTAGCAGCCATTTATGATAGAAACTCTTAGCAAAGTGGGAATAGTGAGATCATATCTCAACATAATAAAGGCCATATATGATAAGCCCACAGCAAACATCATACTCAATGGGGAAAGGCTAAATGCTTTCCCCTTAACATCAGAAACAAGACAAGGCTGCCCACTTTCACCACTTCTATTCAACAGAGTTCTGGAAGTTCTACCTACAGCAATCAGACAAGAAAATATAATAAAAGGCATCCAAATTGGAAAGGAGGAAGTAAAATTGTCATTGTATGCAGATGACATGATACTATATGTAGAGAATCCGAAGGCTCCACCAAAAAACTGTTAGATGGCTGACCAAGTGGCACATTAGTTAAGAGCTGGTTTTGGGATGCCAGCGGCCCCAGTTCAGACCCCACATATGAGGGCCAGTGACACTGCCCTCTACAGCTAACAACAGGTCCACCTGGAGCTGGGCTGTGCGAGCCCCAGTGATGGTGTAGGCTGCAGCCCCTGCTGAAGTGGGCTGCCATAGGCTACAGTGAGTGGCCGACAGCCAGCGTGAGCGGCCGGCAGCCAGTGTGAGCTGCCAATAGCCGCGGTGATTGACCATCCAGAGGCCAGCGACTGATCTGACTCATCCGGGAAGAATGAAATGATGATACGAACATGGACCAGTGAAACAACGTCCTCCACAACTAGACTGAAGAACAAAAGGACAGCAGCTTGTCTGTTCCCCTTCCCCGATTCCCCAATGCTGTTCCACTCCCCCCAATTCCCCAATAAAATCTTTTAAAAAAAGATATCTGCATTCAGTGTTCATTGCAGCACCATTCATAATAGCCAAGGTATGGAAACAAACGAAATGTCCATCAAGAGACGAATGGATAGAGACATGTGGTATATACATTAAATGGAATATTATTAAGCCTTTAAAAAGAAAGAAATCTTGCCATCTGCAACAACATGAATGAACCTGGAGGACATTATGCTATGTGAAATAAGGCAGTCACAGAAGTACAGATACTGCACAATTCCACTTATATAAGGTATTTAAAATAGTCAAACTCATAGAAGCACAGAGTAGAATAGTGGTTGCTAAGAACTTTGGGGAGGGGGAAATGAAGAGTTGTTGTTCATTGGGTATAGGGCTTTAGGTACGCAAGATGAATAAGCTCTGAAGATCTGCTTTAAAGATAGTGTTTATACTTAACAATACTGTATTGTGCACTTAAAATTTTAAGAGAGTAGATCTCATATTAAGTGCTCTTACCAGAATAATTAATTAATTTTTTATACCATTTTCCAAATTTACAGATTTACAACATGGGTGCTTCCTCAAGCCACATGTCAGAAAGTATCTCTTCAAAGGAAAAACTGATGAGGGCTAGATGGGATTTGGATGGGCATGAGGGAGAAGGGGAAGAGACGAGGCAACACAAACTGATAACTACAATACTACTGCAGAGACAGAAGAGACAGTTTAGGGAATATAATCAATAATGTTGTAAATATATTTTTAGGGAACCAGATGGACTCATGTCTTGTCAGGGAGACCACTTTATGGATGGTGTAGTGGCCTGACTTCTGCACTGTACATCTGAAGCTGCCGCTGAATAATATTAGATGTTAACTATAATTTAACACATATATAGTCATGGGATGTGGAATATAGTGTGGGGATGGAGTCAATGGAATTGTAATAGATATGTATGATATCGGGGGTGGGGGAACAGGGAAGGGGGAGGGGGGATTCACTTTGTAAGGGGTGAAAAAGATAACTATTGCATAGTTTTGTACATCTGTAACTATTAATAATAATAAAAATAATACAAAAAAGGGCCTGCCGAGTGGCACGGTGGTTAATTGCTGGCTTGGGAAGCCGGCAGCCCCAGTTCGGGTCCCACATATGAGGGCCAGTGACAATGCCCTAAAAAATAATAATAATAATAATAATAATAATAATAATAGTAATACAAAAAAAGAAAGTGTATCTTGCCATTTGTTCTCAGTTGTTGCCCTTTGTTAAACAACCCCCAAGCTCTATTTCATGCATTGGATGGTATTTCTAACTCTGCTAGGACTCCCAGGAGAACCAGAAAGTTCTATGTTGCTCTAGGATTTAGTTTTGATCCCTGGCCCCAAGATTTTGCAAAAGGAAACTTAGTTTGAAAAAAATGTAGGAAGAGAGGGAAGGAAGGAAGGAAGGAAGGAAGGAAGGAAGGAAGGAAGGAAGGAAGGAAGGAAGGAAGGAAAGAAGGAAGGAAGGAAGTTGCTCTGAGCCTGCTGATTTGGGTTTAAATGAAAAATTATAAAGTCCTTGTGTAAAAGATACTATCTTCAAAAAATGCCAGCTGAAGCCATCACCAGGGTTAGTCAGAAATGTGGACATAGCTAAAAGTTTGAAGGTCTGAACTTTTGGAAATGGATTACTACTGAGTCACAGCTTTTCTGGGGTCATTGCCAAGATAACTCAAGTTTGACCACCTGCATGGAATAGGGCTTCCACAGAAGAAAGTTAGAGCATAGGGATACATCACTTCATTTCAGGTAGTTTTCACAATCTCATAGGAAGCCTTATTTAACAAGGAAAAAACTGTTCTTTAAACATGTAAAAAGAAAGACTATGACAAACTGCTCTGAGAAAAATGGTTTCTCATTCTAGCTTGTCAAGCCAAGGACTTCTATGGATGATTGATCTTTGTAGTTACAGCCTTAATCAAGTTAACAGCTGTGTAAGACAACATCAGGAAGAAATAAAAAAGAATCATGGGAGAAACCAAGTAAAAGCTTGAATGAGAGCCTTTGAGCCCAAACCTTGATTTAAGGCATCTTGAAAGCTCTTTTTGCCCCCATTTCTTTCCATCTTTCTTTCTCTTCCATTCTTTCTTCCTTTTTTAAACTACATATTGCAGTAAAACGAATGTATCTCAGTCAGATGTCTGAGCTCCCAAGTGGACTGTGTTTTATCCCCCATTTTAATCTTTCTAATAAAAAAGAGCTGTCAATTAGTCATCATGTAAGTCAGCGCTCAAATGTCTTCAGTTTATTTTCTGTGCATGCAAATCTCTGGCACGGCTACCCAGTGTGTCCATTTTAGTGCATCCTCTATTCAGTCATAATTCTACTAAGGACTCCAATCTGTTGATAAATTCCATAAATGGGGTCAATAATTGAGAGGGATAGTAAACTTTTTTTTTAGTAAATCAGTCTTCAGCATCCCCAGAGCAAGACTAGAATTAGGATTTAGAGAGACACTTCTAATCCTTTAAATTGATCCCACCTGTAGCAGAGTTAGTGCATTGACCTAGAGATTAACGAACAATTAGAGTCCTCCAGATAAGTGGTCCTCCACAGCCTACTGCCTTCTTCTGTCTTTCAAAGACGGACTCACATACCCTCGGATTTTGCTTCTGTGTTCTTCCCTTTTTCCTTCCTAATAATCACACATCCTTTACTAGGACACCATTTTTTTTTTAAGCTGAGCCATCCTGCCATCTGTTTGCAGCTCAGCGACTGCTCAGCTCAGGCCGGGAATCCAATTGGCAACCCTGTTGCTCAGAGCTCACACTCTTCAGCCAGCTCTTAACCAACTGAGCTGCTCAGCAGGCCCCTTCTAGGACACCTTTAAATGCTAGAACATTCATCAGTGGTGATTCCAGCCCAGGATATGAAAAATGATCCAGGCTGGTTTCCTGCAAAATTCAAAGTAGGTGAAGTCTATCTCCTTCTATTCCTCTTAGATGACTTTACTTCTTCCCTTCTGAGAGAGATCTCTAACTACACCCCCCCCCCCCCACGTATGAACACTCTCCATACTTCAGATCTATCCTTTTTCCCTTAGCAGTCCTCTCTGTCATGGGCACCATTCATTCAGGGCGCTGTTCTAGATTCCTAAAGTAAGAGCTAAGGTGTTGGAGGCTAACAATGACTTCTATTAAATGAGGGGTTCTATGTGGCAGACATTTAAAAACTAACAATTTTATCGAAACATAATTCACATACCATAAAATTCATTCTTTTAAAGTGTACAATTTGGTATTTTGTAATATATTTACAAAGTTGTACAGCCATCATCACTATTCAACTCCAGAACACTTTGATTACCCTCACAAAGAAATCCTGTGCCCATTTGTTAGTCAGTCCCCAGTCTTTCTCTTCTCCTAGCTCCTGTCAACTACTGATATACTTTCTGTCTCTATGGATTTGCCTACTCTGAACATTTCATATAATTGTGAACACACAATATGTGGTCATTTGTGACTGGCTTCTTTCACTTAGCATATTGTTTTTAAGGCTCATGCATGCTTCAATGCATGCCAATACTTTATTCCTTTTTATGGCTGAATAATTCCATTTTATTGGATATGGCACAATTTGTTCATTCACTTATTATTGGATAGACATATGGGTGGTTTCTACTTTTTTGATCTTACGAATCATGCTTCTATAAACATTGTATACAAGTTTTTATGTGGACATAGCTTTTCAATTCTTTTGAGTATATACCTAAAAGTAGAATTGCTGATTCATGTGATAACTCTGTGTTTAACTTTTTGAGGAATTACCAAACCATTTTCCAAAGAGACTATACCATTTTAAATTCCCAATATACGAGCGTTCTTGCTTCTCCGGGTCCTTGCCAATACTGTCTTATTTTAGTATGGTAGGCATTTTTGCATGTACATTATCTCATTTTATATTCATAACAAATGTGAAGGTAGGTATTATTCTCCCCATTTTTTATATATTTTTTAATTTTTTAATTAATTAATTTTTTTTGACGGCAGTGTCACTGGCCCTCATATGTGGGACCAAACTGGGGCCGCTGGCTTCCCAAGCCAGTGCTTAACCACTGTGCCAGTCGGCCAGCCCTCCCCATTTTTTAAATGAGAATACCAAGACTCTCATAGATTAGGGAACAGTAATGTTGATTATGATGTGACAGATGTTCATGAAAGCCCTATCTCCTTTAACCTGCACAGTGATCCCATGGGGTAGATAATAATTGAATTCCAGACATAGCGAGAAGTTAATGTAACCTACCCAAAGTCATGCAGTCACTAATCAGTGGAGCCAGAATTTAAACCCAGTCTTACTCTGGACAAGGGGTTGAGTCAGAATTCAAATTGAATGCCACTTGATTCCAACAAAGCCCAAGTTACATTCCACTAATGCATCTCTTGTGCTATCCTTCCAAGTCTACTTGTACTTTTACAAGGGCCCCTGTAAAATGCATTGAATACCTAAAGCAAACAATCCTTAATTGTAGAATTTGGGGTGACCTGGTCAAAATATTTGTGCACATGAGGGCCTTATAGCCTTCTCTATCTACTGGTTCCATGACACCATGTTTGAGCTCCAGCAGATACTTCATAGGGGAGTTCAGATGAGGACTAGAATGCCCAAGGGACCATCATTCAAGGAATGCTCCAAAATCCTTATAGACATGAGATTCCAACTTCATAGTTGGGCAGCTGGGAATTGGCCTATAAACAAAGTTTCTAAAGAGATTTTTTTTTTCCCCGAGGGCAGGGTCACTCACCCGCATATGTGGGACCCAAACTAGGGCCGCTGGCTTCTGAGGCCAGCACTTAACCACCGCGCCACTCAGCCGGCCCTGGAGAGATTTTTTTTTTTAATTAAGAGTTCCACAGGGCCGGCCGTGTGGCGCGGTGGTTAAGCGCTGGCCTGGGAAGCCAGTGGCCCCGGTTCGGTCCCACATATGAGGGCCAGTGACACTGCCCTCAAAAAAAAAAGAGTTCCACAAATCTCAATCTCTCTCTCTTTCTCTCTCTCTCTCTCTCTCTCTCATAGTCGATAACAATTATTGAGGGTTCACTGCGTGCTAGAAACTGTTTTATGGGGCTTTCCATATACCAAATCATTGAATCATCACAACAATCTTATAGGGTTGGTATGATCATCCACATTTAATAGATGAGGAAACTGAGGTACAGAGCAGTCAAGTAAAGTTACAATGGCACACAGCTAATATGTGGTGGAGCCAGATTGTGAAAATAAGTGGTCTAGCTTTAGAATCAAGACTTGTAAGCACTGCCTCTTAAAAGAAATCACATGGTGGGTCCATTGGATTTTTCTGTAAGCTCATAAATAAATAGCCATTAGCTCTCTAGACTTCAGTGAGGATATAATTAACGATGGTTTCAGAACAGAAATTTGAAACCATTTGGGTTCCTTTTGAATCTAAAAATATACAAAACCTCCAAATCCATTTGAGTACAACTTTAGGGATCAATCCCACAGACCTTTTAGAACCATTGTGTCAGAAACATCAGCTACACTGTCTGATTAAATATTGTCCATCAGGGGTCTTGTGACCAGAATATTCATGGGATTCTACTGGATTTTACTGACACAACACCAGTTCCTGTTCAACATTCCCAATATCAAAGCCTAACAATTTACAGAATTCAATCATTTCTGGATGATCTGTACTTCTTTTGTTTTTTTGTTTTTGTTTTTTGAGGGCAGTGTCACTGGCCCTCATATGTGGGACCCGAACCAGGGCCGCTGGCTTCCCAAGCCAGCGCTTAACCACCACGCCACTCAGCAGGCCCTGATCTGTACTTCTTAAGGAGCCATGGAATGAAAGGATCCAAAACGGTATCCTCTCCTCCAACAAGACTGATTGCGAAGACAGACACATCTCTCATTCACTTCTCTCTTTATTTTATTCTTTTTTGAGGGCAGTGTCACTGGCCTTCATATGTGGGACCCGAACCAGGGCCACTGGCTTCCCAAGCCAGCGCTTAACCACCATGCCACTCGGCCGGCCCTGCTTCTCTCTTAACTTTAATTCCAAAGGAAAAAACAATTAAGTCCCTTAACATTTAATGATTATTTTCCTGCTGAGCACTACAGAGAACACGAAATTATATACATCATGGGATAGTGACAAAGGCTTTCCATGACATTAGCCTGGGATCTATGTATTCCTTTTGAGACTGAAACACAGGATGAATAGCTCTGCGGGGCTGGCACCAGGGTATGAAAATACATCCAGCATGGTGTGTTCCTAGTTAATCATGCAGAACAAAGCTTGGACAAGTAGCTCTTGGTAGTCAGGAAGTCACCTGAGAAACTGGGGAGCAAGGGCAGTATGAGAAGACAACTGAGAGAGGGAGAGGAAAACTACAAGAAAGGATGTTAGATAAATGTCCACATTTTGCCACAAGGTCTGCTGTGTCACATATAACCCCACTGAGAACAAAGAGAAAAACAAAATTTAACAGTTGCTGAGAGCTCGAAGTGCCGGTCCCTATGCTACAAGCATGAAGGGCATTATCTCATTTTATTTTGTTTTATTTTTTAAATATTTTATTGGGGAACTGGGGGAGGGGAACAGCACTGGGGAATCAGCACAAGGGGAATAGACAACTTGCTGTCCCTTTGCTCCCCAGTCCAGCTGTGGAGGGTGTTGCTTCACTGGGCCATGATGTTATTATCATTGAGCTCTTCCAGGCTGAGGCAGTCGCCTGAAGGCCATTGGACGGCTGCCCACGGCAGCTCACTGCAACTCACAAAAGTGCACACCAGCTGCTGGCCAACCCCACTGCAGCCTACACTGTCGCCGGCGACCCACAGCAGCCCAGCTCCAGGTGGAGCCGCCATTCACCATCTTAGCTGTAGAGGGTGCAGCACCACTGGCCTATGTGGGATCCTAACCGGGGCCCTGCTGCTCAGAGCTGGTGTCCCAAGTCAACTCTTAACCAACTCGCCACTCGGCCGCTTGGATGTTCTCTCATTTCAATCATCAAAAAAAACTCTATGATGCATGTAATATTATTTTTCCCATTTCCAACAAATGATGCTTAGGCAGAATGGGTAACATGCCCAGGCTCAGGCCAGATATGTCTGATTCCAGTGCAGGCTCTGAACTGCAACTTTCAACCTCTCTTTAAGAGTTTCATATAAACCCTATCCCACTGAAAGTTCTTTTGTGATTTCAGTAGTAATAGCAAAGTTGTCTCTATGCTTATAGTGCTTAATAAGATATATATACACACACATATATTTTATAATATACATTCTTAAAAGAATATACATATATATTGGGGAATTGGGGGAGAGAACAGTATTGAAGAATCAGGGAAGGGGAACAGACAAGTTGCTGCCCTTTTGTTCTTCAGTCTAGTTGTGGAGGACATCACTTCACTGGCCCATATTAGTATTGTAATCATTGCACTCTTCCCAGCTGAGGCAGATCGGTCACTGGCCATTGGACAGCTGCCCACGGCGGCTCACGGCAGCTCACACTGGCTGCCAGCTGCTCATGGTAGCTTACGGCAGCCCACTGCAGCCCCAATGCAGCCTACACCGTCGCCGGTGACTCACTGCAGCCCAGCTCCAGGTGGAACTGTTGTTCACCATCTTAGCTGTAGAAATCGCAGCATCACTGGCCCTCATGTGGGATCAGAACCAGGGCCCTCCTGCTCAGAGCTGGAGTCCCAAGCCAACTCTTAACCAACGAGCCACTAGGCCAGGCTGAATATATGTATATATGAATATATATAAGAATATACATATTCTTGAAAGAAGGAGAGCTTTGGGCAGCAGGCAATATAATAATTACCAATTATTGAATACCCTCTCTCAACTGGCACTGTAAGTATATTATTTCATTCATTCTTCACAACAACACTAAGAAGTGGGGACAATTCTGGGGGGGAAGGGGTTCGGGGTTTTTTTTAAAGATTTTATTGGGGATTTGGGGGAGGGGAACAGTGTTGGGGAATTGGAGAAGGGGAGCAGCCAAGTTGTTGTTCTTCAGTCTTCATTGTGGAGGGTGCCAGTCACCATCTGGCTGTCCATGTGGCCTCTAAGCTCAAGGTGCTGTGTTCAGTCTTAGTTGTGGGTGGACATAGCCACCATCCCATGTGGGAGTCAAACCAGCAGCCTTATTGTTAAGAGCGCACCCTGTATTCAGAGCCATCCAGTCAGCAACTCAGCTCAAGATGCCGAGTTCAGTCTTAGTTGTGGGTGGGCGTAGCCCACCATTGAACATGCAATCTTGTTGTTACACCAGCTGAGCCATCCTGCCACCTGTTGGCAGCTCAGCGACAGCTCAACTCAGGCGCACCGTCACTGGCCCATGTGGGAATCGAACTGGTGGCCCTGTTGCTTAGAGCTGACGCTCTTAAGCCAACTCTTAACCAACTAAGCCATTCGGGCGGCCCCCAACAATTCTTATCTTCACTTTAAAGATGAGAAAAAGATAAAGTCAAGAGTGCCTATGTGACTTGGCCAAGGTCACACAGCTACTAAATTATGGAGTCAGAACTCAAATTCAGGCAGCATAGCTGCAGGGCTCAGCGATTAATAGCTTTGCTATATTGTTTCAGGATGCAAAGAAGCTATTGGAGGGTATTTTTCTTACCCTCCAATTACCTATCTATTTATTCATGGCATTATAAATGGGTTTATTTTTCTTCAGTTTTGAGGGGAGGAGTGGAATCCTGACCCAGCTTCCTGCCACATTCATCCCAGAAAACTTGACCAGCATAAAACTAAGTGCTGCCCTCTAGTAGTCAGCTCCCAAACTAAAATTAAAGGTGAGACTGTAATGACCCTGTATAGCCACAGGATGGCACTATTATACAACTATTCTCAAACTCAAATAAAAGAGATTAATACAAATGTTGCATAACTGTTATAAAAATATTTTAGAAAATGCAGAACTGTAAAAATCAGACAAATACTTTGCTCTCAATAAATATTGTATGTTTTCTAAAATTATTAAAACATTTATACTCGTAAACTTTTGTAAGCTTTATTTTATTTTATTAAATTTATTGAGCTGACAATGGTTAGTAAAATTATATAGGTTTCAAGTTACTTTTTTTTCTTTTAATTTGATACTATAGCATACGTAAGTTCTCACTACCAGCCCACGATTTGGAGTCAAATAGACTTGCCTTTAAACTACAGCACCACCTTTCCTGGCTGTATGAACTTGGGCTAGTTGCTTAAGTTCCCTAAAGCCTAGGTTTCCTTTTGCGAAATATGATGATAAACAGAGCTACAATGCTGCACTGTTGTGGGAATTTTAAAATATGATGCATATTAAGTATCTGACACAAAGTAGGTGCTTAAAACAAGGCATTTCTTAAGCAAGAATTTTAAGACCATGGTAAACCCTGGTTATTCTTGCTTTTAGAGATCCCACCCCACATCTTATCTTATATACCCACGTGTACTCACATCCTACAAAAAGTACATTTTTGCTAAAATTCTGAAGTAATTTTTAAATTTCTCTTCTGAGACTTATTATTAGTTATGACTTCATAGCAGAGATTATATATACTCAGGAATTCTTACAAACCAACTGTTTTCCCAATGTACTGAGTTTTTTCTGAAAACAAAGCAAAACAATTTATAAAATTGATGTTACAGTTTTTGACATTTACTTAAAAATTTATTTGTTAGCAGCTACCTTCATGTTTTGTAGCCAATAATTTTTACCAAGCTTCAAACACCTTTGTAAGTCCTTGAAAAATTCAGAGGCCTTAGGCACTGTGCCTATAGTGCTTAATGGATTAAAATAAAGTTTCTGGCTAACATTATTATCATTGCACTTATGCATTATTTTATAGCTGCAGAATATTTAATTTTATGTTTGAGCGAAAATTTACTCAACCATTACCTTATTTTTATACATTTAGATTGTTTCCAATTTTACCCTATTTTAAATGATGCTACAATGAATAAATAACTTAATATAAACCTCTTTTTGGTATATTAAAATTATTACTTCAGAATAGATTCCCAGAAGTGTAACTACTGGGTCAGAGTATATGAAAAACAGTCATGATTCTTAACATATACATCCTAATTATTTTCCAAAATATTTGCAACAATTTACCCTCTCTCCAACAGTGAATAAAATAAAAGTCTCTATTTATTGCTCTGTCACCAGCTGCAGGTTGTCTCAAATTTATATTCATTAATTTCACAGGCCAAAAAAAATGATATCTGGTTTTAATACACATTTTTGGATCACTAATGAGTTGTTTAATAATTCTTTTCCCACAATTTTGTAAGCCATATGCATTTCCTATTTTGTGAATTTTCTGTCTCTTCCCCCACTTCTAAGGTCCAGTGATAGGCAGAGAACACCCCAAAATTAGTGTCTTGCCCGGTTATGCAGAAATGAGTAGTTCTCAATACTATGTAATAACTACAGACTGTGCTAATACAATGGATTGATTTACTACACTTCCGTTCCAATCCAGAGGTCCATGCAAGCCCATGCAGCCAAGGTTTTGCATGCAAATTAGATATCACCAAGTAGATGCATTTATGTGAAGGCTGGCAGGTGGAAACAGGCTTACAAGCTAGAAAGAGCAATCTTATCTGTATATATGAGGTTTTTCTACAGTGTTTTTTCTCCAGCTTCCTGGGTATCTAGAAGAACTGAGGAGTTAGCCCCAGAAAAGCAGCAACAGCAATTTCTTGACCTAGTTTCTGATCACTGGAGCACAGCTATAGATGCTCTTCGTCAGGCTCCCTGGGTGTTCAGAGACAGCTGCAGCAGCTGCAGATGTGGCAATGGCAGGCAGATTCTTGATTCTGGCAGAGCTCTAGGGGTGACATCAGAAGTGGTAGCTCACTTGAGATTTTAGCTCCTTATTTTTCTGAAACTGTCCTTTTTAAGTCCAACCTATAACGCTTTCCTTTAGATCTTTCAGCAATTTTGTAAGTATTCAGTTCTCTATTTTAGACTCTTTCCTGTAAATTGTTATGAACTTTTTGGAATGTAATCAGTGTTTGTTATCATTTTAAAATATGTATGCTCTTTGATCCAGCAATCTTACTTGGAAAATTATATTGCACAGAAATAAAAGCACCAGAACTCATGAAATAAAGACATTTATTACAGTGTTATTTTTAGTGGCAAAGAAAAAAAACACCCTGGAGACAGCCTGAGCATCCATCAATAGGGGAATGGTTAAAATCATTACAATATATCCACACTATGGAATGTTTTAAATCAAACTGAAAAAATAAAAGGTGCTGTGTATGTATTGGCCTGAAAGTATGCCATGAAATGTGATATATTTAAAAAACTGGTTTTATAATTTCATTTTTATAGTAAAGAGATAGGGGCATCCCTTCTGGCTTAAAATTCTTAGAGTGGCTTGTTTCCTGCACTGAACTCTGACTAATACACACACTGTCATCATCACCATTAAACATTATATATCTAAGGTGTTACAAACATCTGATTTTCAATGCAGGTATGGGCCACATAAATGGAATAAATGTACAAGAAAAATTTTGGAGGCCTTATAGTTATTAAACTATTGTACCACACAAGGGACTTCTGCTTCAAGATGGGAATAACTTGTAGCAGATCAATGTTGTTGCTGAAAACAGCTAAAGAAAATAAGGTAAAATTTTGTTTTTAATCCTTTTGGAAAGCATTATAGAACCAGGACTTGAGAGGTGAGATTCCAGAAACAAGGGAAACTCATTAGCATAAACTGTACTTCCTATATGTTGCTTTTTTTTCCCCTTAAGGTATTTGTCAATTCTTGGACAAGACACTGGACAGAGAGGGTAACTCCTAAGAGGAAGAGAAGCCACCAGAGCTTAGATAATATCACAGGACTGGGAGGGAGAAGAAAAATTAGAATTTAAGGTCTGCCAAGGACAGCCAGGTTTTGAATGGTCACAATCTGGACGGCAGAGAAGCACAAAAAAGTGAGCCTGGCACTCAATAAAGGATTTTTCCAATTAAATTGCACAGGGCAAAAAATTAGAGGTCAAGCAGAGAAGCTGAAAAGTAATGTGGAGTTTGGGGAATTTCACACATCTGAAGAGACAAAGGTTGGAGTTCAGAACTTCTCTAGGAGGAAGGTCCCTTGGAAACATTCAACCCCGGTTCTCATTTGGGAGATCTTCATCCTAGGAATGAGACAAACTAGAGATAGGTTAAGTCTGGCAAACACTGTAAAGTAGCCTCAATTCACTTCAGTGGCTGATTCAATTAAGATAATTTGCCCTTCTGCTGCCTTGCAGAAAATAGGGTGAATCCCCTCTGGGGAAACACAGGATTTTCTAGAGTCTGTAAACATTTTCAGCACAAAATCTGCCAGTCAGTAAAAAATTAACTGACGTACCAAGAAACAAGCTCAAGAAGTAACAAAATCCATACAATAGAAACAGACTCATAGTGATTCAGTTATGGAAATTACATGACATGGATTATAAATATTCAAGAAAATAAAGGACAGTGTGGTTAAATTTCACCAAAAAGCTATAATCTTATATATATATATATATATATATATATATATATATATATATATATATATCAAATGAAAACTGTAAAACTAAAAAACATACGATAACTGAAATTAAGAATTCAAAAGATGGACCAAATCAAGCCCAAGATTTACTGCTACTTGTCAGAACATGCCAACCACCAGCTATGTAATTTCCTTTGGAAGATTGCCCTCCCATATTGTGTGTAGCATTTGGAGACAGCTGATCAATGTGCCCGGTGCTCCTCAGATCAAGAAATGGGCATGGGATCCAAGCCAAGTCAATTAAATTATCTCAGGAATTTGAATCTTGAGCTGAGCAATGCGAAGATGGAAAACAGTTGGAGCTGGTTTATAGTTCGAGTGGTGCCCTAGAAAAGTGGCCCATTAGTTCCCTCTCTATAGATCCCAGAGGATGCCTTGTTTCTGAGACCTAGTTGTTTAGTTTTTCCATCTGTGAGCTAACCCATTGCCTTCCAAATAAATTCCTTGGTTAGCCAATGTATTAGTGTGGCTCAGTAATGAAGAAATTCCTAAATCTTAGTGGCTTTAAAAAATGGCCATTTCTCATCCATGCCCAGTGCAAAGTGGGTCACCGGGAGGACTATGTGCCACCATGATTGGCAGGGACCCAGGCTCCTTCTGTGTTTTGGTTCTGCTCTCCTCTAGGTCTTAGGAGTTCCTATGGACTGAATGTGTATCCCCAAATATTCATGTGTTGAAGCCCTAATCTCTAATATGATGGTATTTGGAATTGGGGCCCTTGAGATGTAATTAGGTCATGATGGGGGAGCCCTCATGAATGGGATCGGTGCCCTTATAAGAAGAGACATGTGAGAATACAGCTAGGAGTCCATATACAGGAAGGCAGTCCTCACCAGGAACTGAATTGGCTGGCACTTTGATCTTGGACTTCTCAGCTCCAGAACTGTGAAAAATAAATTTTCTCCATTTATGGCATTTTGTTATTGAAGCTTGAGCTGACAAAACAGACATCCTCTGCATCAGCTAGCAGGATCAAATGTGGGAGGTTTTATGGACAATGACATGTATCATTTCTACTCATAGTCCATTTGCCAGAACTCAGTTACATGACCACATTTAGCTGCAAGGTGGGCTGGGAAATGTAACCTAGATGGGCATCGAGAGAGAAGAGAACATTGGTATTGATAAGTACCTGCAGGCTATACCACAGCCAAAGTCAGTTCTGTTGCTTGCAAACAAAGGACTCTAATCAATACAGGTACACAGTATTTTAACAGACAGAGCTCGAGGAAGAGGGCAATCAGACAGAAGAACTAGTGTAAACAAAGAGAGTGGAGCATCATCAACTTTGACTGGAATGTTGAATGAATGATTGGAATTGGAAGAGGTCATCAAGAGGATATGATCACCAGATGACCCCTGAGCTGGACCTGAGCAATCAGAAGCTACTCATCCCTTCCCCTATCCTTAGAATGTGCATTGCACTTACTTTTCTGATGCTAGAATATGCCCCAGGGACACAGATTTGAGATAGTCATGGGCTATTGAGACCATCTGGATGGTGTATGTGACTGTTAATACCTCTATATAAACTTAAGATTCTGGCGGGTGGGTACAGAAATCTACTCATCTGCAGCTGCCCAAGGCAAGACTTAAAGTAAGTTCCCTTGCTTTTTAAAGCTACCATCTATCAATTTGGAGTGGACTGCCTCTTCAGTCTCTCCTTGCCCTCTGTGCACAGGGGCCAGTTTGCAAACCAACAATTCAAAGCAATTGGAAGCAAGGTTGTAAGAAGCAGGTAGGTTCCTGAATGCCAAACTTAATTCTGTAGTCCAGGGGTTGAAAAACTATGGCCTGTAGACCAAATTCCATTTTCCCCATGCAAATAAAGTTTTATTGGAACACATCCATGATCATTTTTAAATGTATTTTCTATGAATACTTTTGCCATACAATGGAAGAAATGAGTAGTGGCGAGAGAGAACAAACATATGGCCCATGAAGCCTAAGAATATTTATGATATGGTCTTTTACATAAAATGTTCGTCTACCCCTGTTGTAAACAATTGGGACCCACTGATGAATTTTAAGCAGGTGATCAGCATATAATATCACAATGGCACCACTATATAGAAGTAAATTGGAATATGTAAGCTGGTTGTCTTGTTTGGGTTCAGGGAAGAGGGTAGTGCAGCTGGAGAGAGAGGAGCCAGGTAGGCCAGTTAGAAAAGTATTACAACAGTCTAAGAAATAATAATAGTAGCTGCCATCTATCAAGTGGCTACTACTTGACAGGCACTGTCATATGTACTTTACAAGCATTATAAGATTTTTATATTCACAGCAGCACTGTGAAGCATATACTATTTTTATTTCCATTTTACAAATGAGAAAACTGAAGGTCATGGAGGTTTTATTACTTCTTAGTCTCTTCTGCGGACTTTTTCGCCTCTCTTCTTGGAGGGCAGTGTTCTTCAAGGAAGTTAAGAACAAGGATTCCAAAACAGTACTGCCTAAGTCAAAATCCCAGTTTTACCATTTGCTTTCTATATGACCTTGGTCAAGTTACTTAATCTCTCTGTGCCTCAGTTTCCTCATTAGCAAAATGATGACAAAGATAAAAATGAGTGCTCGCTTCAGCAGCACATATACTAAAATTGGAATGATACAGAGAAGATTAGCATGGCCCCTGCGCAAGGATGACATGCAAATTCATAAAGCATTCCATATTTTTAAAATCCATATTCAGAAATCATTTGCATTTGCATATACCAATAATAAACTATCAGAAAAAGAAATTAAGAAAATAGTCCCATTTACAATTGCTTCAAGAACTATAAAATACCTAGGAATAAATTTAACCAAAGAAGTAAAAGCTCTGTAATCAGAAAATTATAAGACACTGAAGAAAGAAATAAAAGAAGATACAAAGGGCCGGCCAAGTGCCTCAATTGGTTAAGAGCTTGCTCAAGAGTGCAAGCTGAGCTCTGAGCAATGGTGGTTTGATGCCAGCCCGAGCTGAGTTGCCATTGAGCTGCCAACAGGTGGCAGGATGGTTCAGCTAAAAAAGGAAAAAAAAAAAAAAAAAAAGAAGATACAAATAAATGGAAACACCTACCATGCTCATGGAGAGGAAGAATTAATATAGTTAAAATGTCCATACTGCCTAAAGCAATAAATAGATTCAATGTAATTCCTATCAATCTGCCAAGGGCATTTTTCACAGAAATAGAAAATATAATCCAAAAATGTATATGGAACCATAAAAGACCCCGAATAGCCTCGGCAATCCTGAGAAATGAGAACAAAGTCAGGGGTATCACGCTACCAGGCATCAAAACATACTACAAGGCTACAGTAATCAAAACAGTATGGTACTGGCATAAAAACAGGCACATAGATCAGTAGAACAGACTAGAGAGCCCAGAAATAAATCCATGCATATATGGACAGTTAATCTATGACAATGGAAGCAAGAATTTACACTGGGGTAAAGATAGTCTATTTAATAAATGGTGCTGGGAAAATTGGACTGACACTGCCATAAAATGAAACTGGACCACCTCCTTACACCACATACAAGAACAAATTCAAAATAGATTAAAGACTTAAATGTAAGACCTGAGACCATAAAACTGCTAGAAGAAAATATAGGGAGTAAATTTACAGACATTACCCTGAGCAATATTTTTACTGATCCATCCATGTGGGCAAGGGAAATAAAAGAAAAAATGAACATATGGGATTATATCAAACTTAAAAGTTTTTTCACAGCAAAGGAAATCATCAATAAAACAAAAAGGCAGCCTACTGAATGGGAGAATGTATTTGTGAACGATATATCTGATAAGGGGTAATATCCAAAATTTCTAAAACACTCATGAAACTCAACACCAAAAAAGCAAACAACCCAATTAAAAAATGGGCAGAGGATATGAAGAGACCTTTCTCTAAAGAGGACATACACATGGCTAACAGGCATATGAAAAAATGTTCAACCTCACTGGTAACTAGAGAAATGCAAATAAAAACCACGATGAGATACCACCTCACTCCAGTCAGAATGGGTATCATCAATAAATCAACAAACAACAAGTGCTGGCGGGGCTATGGGGAAAAGGGAACCCTGCTGCACTGTTGGTGGGATTGCAGATTGGTGCAGCCACTATGGAAGTCAGTATGGAGGTATCTCAAAAAACTGGCAGTGGAACTACCTTTGACCCAGCAATTCCACTCCTAGGAATTTATCCTGAAAAACCCAAGACACTTAATTTGAAAAAATATATGCACCTCTCTGTTCATTGCAACACTATTTACAATAGCCAAGACTTGGAAACAATCTAAATGCCCAGCGATAGATGACTGGATTAAGAAACTGGTGCATTTACACAATGGAGTATTACGCAGCTATAAAGAGGAAAGAAATCGTACCATTTGCAAGGATATGGATGGACCTAGAGAACATTATGCTAAGTGAAATAAGTGAGTAAGATAAAGATAAATACCATATGATCTCACTTATATGCAGAGTCTAAAGAACTGAATAAATGAGCAATGTAAACAGAAATTGTCTTAGAGACACAGAGGAAAAACTAATGGTTGCTGGATGGAACGGGAATGGGCATAAGGGAGAAGGGGAAGGGATGAAGCAACATAAACTGGTAGCTACAATATTGCCACAAGGAGAGAAAAGACAGTTTGGGGAATATAATAAATAATGTTGTAAATATTTTTTAGGGGATCAGAAGGACTCATGTCTTGTCAGGGAGACCACTTCATGGATGGTGTAGAGGCCTGACCACTGCACTGTACATCTGAAGCTGCCACTGAATAATATTAGATGTTAACTATAATCTAACATACATAAAGTCATGGGATGTGAAGTATAGTGTGGGGTGGAGTCAATGGAATTGTAATAGATATGTATGATGTAAGGAGTGGGGGGTAGTGGATGGGGAGGAGGGAGTCACTTTGTAAGGGGTGAAAATGATAACTATTGCATTGTTTTGTACATCTGTAACTAATAATAATAATAATAAATTTTAAATTTTTAAGAAGTTAAAAAAGGATAAAAATGATACCTCATAGGCTTCTGGCAAGGATTCAATGAGTTACTACTGATGTAATGCACACATGACCATACCTGGCACTTAATAAGGGCTATAAACACATTTGCTATTACAGCAGGTCCTTGAATAATGCCATTTCACTCAACATCATTTATTTATAACGATGTGGGGGAAAAGTCAATTTCTGCCTGGGGCCACTGTCTGTGTGGAGTGTGCATGTTGTCCCCATGTCTGCATGGGTTGTCTCTGGGTACTCCGGTTTTCTCCCACATCCCCAAGATGTGCATGTGAAATGAACTGGTCTACATTGTCCCAGTCTGAGTGACTGTGGGGGTGTGAGTGTGCCCTGCGATGCAAGGGCATCCTGTTCAGGGCACCTTGTACCCTGAGCTGCCAGGGTAGACTCCCACCACCCTAAATTGGAATCAACAGTCTGGAAAAAAATTATCTTACTTGTTTTTATGCATCTTTCTTTTTTTTTTTTTTTTTTGAGGGCAGTGTCACTGGCCCTCATATGGGGGACCAAACCAGGGCCGTTGGTGTCCCAAGCCAGGGCTTAACCACCGCGCCACTCGGCCAGCCCTTATGCATCTTTCTTAAATATACATATAGCTCACATTTATTTCAATGCTTAAAGTAGAATTATTTGGTGTCTTTATTTAGAAGTTTGGTGATGTTTTTGTGAACAGAAGAAATATTATATGGGAACTTAACTCTTGTTTATATCAATTAGCCTGTGGTAAAATTGGTTTCAGTCATTTTACTGAAAGTCATGGTTTCCAAGAATCTATCAACTACGTTAAATGATGACTTACCACGTTTTTTCCAACCTCTAAATCTTGCCATGCCCCAGAACTTGGTCCAAAACCCTCTTTTCTTCTCTAGCCACACTTCACTTATGACTTTATCTAAGATTTCCTCCTTCCAGTGCACTTATTTCTCATTACCTTGTATTCTTTCTTCAGGGCACAATCGGAAATTATATTATTTATTGTTTCTTTCACATATTTATAATCTGTCTCCTTCATTGATTTGTAAGGTTCATGAAGGCAGGCACTTAGTCTTGTTCATTGCTAAATCCTCAGAGCCTACAACAGTACGTGGCACAAAGTTGATGCTCAATAACTATTCATTGAATAAGAGAATGAATTTATCCAAGTAAGTGGCAAATATAGAATTCAAGTACAGGTCTGACTGAGGCCAATGTCTATGCTTTTCATCACCACACTATATGATATAGTAGCCAGGAAACTAGAGAGCAGGGGGGTGTATGAAAGAAATATTTAAGAGGTAGAATTGACATAATAGCAACTGACTTTATGGCAGTGGAGGTGAGAATGGAAGGGGTTGTGAGTGAAAGATGATTTTCAGATTTAAGCCTGAATGATATTGGACTATAGTTATGGGCTTCATCTGCTTAGAGGTAATAGTTGAAACCCCAGTAAGTGCCTGTAATTAAGGGAATTGCATGAGGGAGGAAAGAAAATAGGGGAATGGAAATATCAGGGTCCCAATAGGAAACAGATGCACACTCAAAATAGGAAAACTCAAGGAGGGTTTAATAAAGGAATAGTTTATAAAAGTGTAGGCAGGGTGCAGCAAAACCTCAAAGGATAGCACTACATGCTGAAGCTGTTAAAACACTGAGGCTGGGGGCCGGCCGAGTGGCGCAGTGGTTAAGAGCTGGCTTGGGAAGCCAGCGGTCCCGGTTCGGTCCCACATACGAGGGCCAGCGACACTGCCCCCCACAAAAAAAAAAACAACCACTGAGGCTGGAAGAAATGAGAGAAGGAAGTGATTACCAGAACCGAAAAGGATTCGTGTAGAAGGACTACTCTTAAAAGAAGTATAACCTTTGGTAGATGGATACAAACAGCACTAGATAACCCTACAAAGAAGGAGCTGGGGGAACTAAATAGCTTAGCTTCATTCTTCTATCTCTTTATATCCTGCCATAGGCTTCCAATGGACAAACCTAACTAGAAACTAGTAACTAAAGGACAAGAAAGCCTGTTGGTGGAATCTATTAAGATCAGCCTCCCAGGTAGGTGAGCAGGGTGACAAAAAGTAAAGAAGTGAATCTGGAGGAGGAAGTGGAAAATACCCGAGACACTGCACTTCTCATGCTCCTCAGTGTTCACTCTTACCCTTCATCTAGATGGAGTTTCTTTCACAAGTCCAGGGTCACACAAAGTCCCACCAGATACTGTATGATCACAGGGTGATCTCAATTCAGTCAGATTTCCACCTGAAACCTAAAACAATAGTCACCACTAGTGCTCTTCACATAAGGTAGTGGGGGTAAAAATAGGGTTTAAAAAAGGTAACATAAAATATAACTTCCATAATCTCCCTTTTTTGTAGTTAACTTAAGATAATAATTAAAGCTACCTCTTCCACACTCATTCCTTATTCCCCTTACCCTGTTCCAGCATCCAGGCTATCAGGGTTCTTAAATTTGTGGGAAAACAAATTCATTATATCTATAGGATAAGAATTTTTTGTGGTCTTATCTTATCTATAGTATTGAATTGCCCCAGTTTCAATTTTACCAGTATAATTGGGCAAAAGAGTATAGTAACAACTCAATAAATTACCTGGGTTCCAAAAATAGTCCTCCTTTCTCCCATTGTGTAGCAGCAGCCAAATTTTCCTTCTGATAACTAGGATCAGTAACTCTAGCCAATGCCCTGTTCCCTCCTCTGCTTTTCGGTTCAGTAGCATGGTATATCCAAAATGACCAGGTGGTGTCTCAGCTACGACTGAGATATTGAAAACATGGCCATTTATCCTGGAGCAAGCATTCCTCCCTCAGAAAATACCACTTTTAAACACACCAAGTCTTAGCTGGAGATTTAATCTGTAATCAAAAACCTCCCAACAAATAAAGCCCTCAGCTAGATGGCTTCACTGGTGAATTGTATCACACATTTTAAAGAAAATTTCACACCAAGCCTTCACAAATTTTTCAAAAAAATAAAAGAGGAGGGGACACTTACTAACTCATTCTATGAAACCATTATTAGCCTGATACCAATGCCAATGACACCACAATAAAAGAAAACTATACCTAAAAGAATTGAAAAAAGTACTAAACAAATAATATACATGCATGTTCAGAGTAGCACTATTCGAAATAGTCAAAAGGTTTAAACAACCCAAATGTCCACTGATGGAGGAATATGTAAACGAAGTATTGCGTATCTGTACAATGGAATATTTTTCAACTATAAAGAGGAATGAAGTACTTATACATGCTACAACATGGATGAACTTCAAACACATTACGCTGAGTGAAATAAGCCAGACACAAAGGATAATGTATTATATGATTCCATTTATATGAAATATTCAGGATAGGTAAATCCACGGAGACAGAAAGCAGATTGTCCATTACATGGGGCTAGAAGAAGGGTAAAATTAGGAATAGCTATTCCATGTGTAGAGGTTTCTTTTGGGAGTGATGAAAACATTTGGAACCAGATAGAGGTGGTGGTTACACAACATTGTGAATATACTAAATGCCTGAATTGTTTACTCCCCCCCGCACCCAGCTTTATTGAGATATAATTGACCTATAACATTGTGTAAGTTTAAGGTGCACAATGTGATGATCGTACAGGTATATATTTTGAAATGTTTACCACAATAAGGTTAGTTAACACATCCTTTACCAAACATAATTACTGTTTTTTTGTTGTGGTTGTGGTTGTTGTTGTTGTCGTTGTTATGGTACAAATGTTAAAGCTCTACTGTCATAACGACTTTCAAGTATATAATGGTATTGTTTTTTTCCTTTTTCTATTTTATTAGTTTCAGGTATACAAAACAATGTAATACCCTGTTTCCCCAAAAATAAGACCTAGCTGGAAAATAAGCCGAAACATGATTTTAGGTGCCAAAATATGGTACCTTGGCATACTGAATATTTTAAGCTGAAGGAGTTTGTGGAAAAGGCATCCTTCTCTCTGAAACAGGTCATAAAACCCTCATGTGAGTGGGGTGTGCCCTCCATATCCTGGAGGAGTCATGCTAGGGCTTCTTTTCTGGCTAGGTCTTATTTTTGGGGAAACACAGTGGTTACACATTTACACCCTTCACAAAGGGTAGCTCCCCTCCTCCTACAGTATAGTATTGTTAACTCCCGTCACCATACTGTTCATTTTTTTTTTAAAGATTCTATTGGGGAATTGGGGAAGGGAACATGTTGGGGAATCAGGGAAGGGGAACATTGTGTTTTTCCAGGACCCGTCAGCTCCAAGTCAAGTTGTTGTCCTTCAATCTTAGTTGTGCAGGGTGCAGCTTAGCTCCAAGTCCAGTTGCCATTTTACAATCTAGTTGGGAGGGGTGGTGGGGGGAGTGCGTAGTCCTCCATCCCATGCCAGAGTCAAACTGGAAACATTGTTGTTCAGAGCATGCGCTCTAACCAGCTGGGCGATCCAGCCACCCATTGGCAGCTCAACGACAGCTCAGCTCGGGTGCAGCTCACTGGCCCATGTGCAAATACTAAAAAAGAAAGCCAGTGCAGGTAATTTTAATGAGGCCAGCAGAACCCTGATACCAAAACCTAATGAGGATATAACAGCAAAGGAAAATTAGAGGCCAATATCTGCCATAAACATAGAAAATCCTAAACAAAATATTAACAAAATGTATCTAGACTTGTATAAAATGAATCATGACTAAGTGAGGTATATCCCAATAATGCACTCTTGGTTAAATATTTGAAAGTCAACCAATGTAATTTATTATATTAGCTGAATAAAGGAGAAAGCTGTCAATAAATGCAAAAATTATATTTGATAAAACTTGACACCTGTTCATGTTTTTTTGAAAAATCACACCAAACTAGAAATAGAAAGGAATTTCTCCAATCTAATAAGGGGTATTTTTTTTATAGCTAGCATCATACTTAATAGAGAAATACTG
Source organism: Aselliscus stoliczkanus (assembly GCA_033961575.1). Classification (NCBI taxonomy): domain Eukaryota; kingdom Metazoa; phylum Chordata; class Mammalia; order Chiroptera; family Hipposideridae; genus Aselliscus; species Aselliscus stoliczkanus. The sequence goes on along the minus strand of CM066737.1, from coordinate 51,202,642 downwards.
AACTCTTTCCCCTGAAATCAGTTTATTTGTGCATTCTCCCCTTGATTGACATTTGTGGTCTTTCCAATTTGAGGTTATTACAAATAGAGAATGAACTACTGCTACAGTGCAACAGCATGGATGGCTCTCACACTAAGATTGAGTGAAAGAAGCCAGATGTTAAAGAGTACATACTATATAAATCCATTTTTTAAAGTTAAATAATTGACAAAAACTATCTATGATCATAAAAGTTGTTATAGTGGTTACCTCTGGGGAGTACTGACTGGTAGGGGACTGGGGGGATCCTTCTAGGGCACTGAAAATATTCTGATTTGACGTAGTTAGTGCTTATATGGGTGTTCACTGTTGTAAAATCCATTAAGCAGTACACTTGAACTTTATGAACACTACTGTAGGTAAATTATATATAATTTTTTAAAAAGACAGATTGTCATGCCCCTAAACTCCAGCTATGTGAAATTTACAAAAGACACACCTCAACAGATATACCTCAACATAAGAACTCTAAAGGTTGAGGGCCGGCCGAGTGGCACATTGGTTAAGAGCTGGTTTGGGGATACCAGCGGCCCCGGTTCAGATCCCACATATGAGGGCCAGTGACACTGCCCTCTACAGCTAACGACAGCTCCACCTGGAGCTGGGCTGTGGGAGCCCCGGCGGCGATGGTGTGGGCTGCAGCCCCTGATGCAGTGGGCTGCCATATGCTACAGTGAGTGGCCGGCAGCCAGCGTGAGCGGCCGGCAGCCAGCGTGAATTGCCAATAGCCGCGGTGAGTGACATCCAGACGCCGGCAACCGATCTGCCTCACCCGAGAAGAGTGCAATGATGATACCAACATGGGTCAGTGAAGCAATGTCCTCCGCAACTAGACTGAAGAACAAAAAGACAGCAACTTGTCTGTTCCCCTTCCCTGATTCCCCTACGCTGTTCCCCTCCCCCAATTCCCCAATAAAATCTTTAAAAAAAAAAGAACTCTAAAGGTTGAAAGTAAAATAACGGGGAAAAGTTATGTCAGGCAAACACTAACAAATACTTTTGTAGATCTATGTTAATATCAGGAAAACATATACTTAAAGCTAAAAAAAAATAGAAAAAAATTGAGTGACTACATTAAGGCCCTAACATTTTCTTTTGTGTGTGGTACAGGGTCACTGTTTTTGTTTGTTTAGTTTTACTGAGTTCATAGGAGAAGAAAGAAGGTTGGAATTAGATGGGAAGGAGAAAGTAAGAAAGAAATAATTGTTTACTATGTAGGAGACTTGTCATATAGAGCCAAGTAAGATGAGAAAGCTTGCAAATTTTAGTACCTCACCTTATAAATTAAATGTATGCCCCTGTCTGAAACTTATATTATGATGTCTTGACAACGATAATTCACATTTTTCTAGGAAATTTGCAGATTGGGTGTGTCAGAGTTTTAGTAGGATTTCCCAAAACCTGAGAGCTCAACCAATACAAAACCCTTATTGTATGTTTTGATTCTGAAAATAATTAAAGAAAAATAAGTTTTAGCATAGAGATGAAAGAATTGTTCTCCCCTGAAGATATGACATGTGAATACCCCATAGAGGAGGCAATTGAAAAGGAATGAGGTGGGCCGGCCGAGTGGCACGATGGTTAAGCGCTGGCCTAGGAAGCCAGTGGCCCCGGTTCGGTCCCACATATGAGGGCCAGTGATACTGCCCTCAAAAAAAAAAAGAAAGAAAAGGAATGAGGTGAAAATGGATTATTCACTCACTTCTATCATGACAGGAAGAAAATGTTCCCTTTATAAGAAATTAACTCACACCTTCACTTCCTTCAGAATAGATTCAGCATTGGGATAAAAGCAAGCTAAAAGGAGGAGGAAATTTCAATTGGTCTTTTACTTTTAACCATCTACTTTGTATAAGGATTTTACTCAGTGCCAGTGGTATGAGTAATTGTTTAATATATGAAAAACACATAATGTTAGCCCCAGGAACTGAAAATCTAGTAAAGAATATCAATATATAAATAATAAAAGGCAGACTATAATAATATATTTTAAAAGATATACAAAAGTCTTATCTAGACCAGGCTTCCAAAATGACAGTGTGACAAACTCTGTAAATTCACCCATTTATAAAAGTAATGAAAACACTGGCAAAATTTGTCAAAATTAACTTTTACAGAACTCTAGAAGTTAAGCAAACACTTGCAAAAATCTGAGACGCATTTATTCAAGGAAAACTGCTGTACATCCATAAAGACAGCGGGTTTGTGGTGTTATAATTTGACCTACTTACCTATTCATATATCTCTCTCCATAGCTCCACAGGAGTGAAAAGACAACCCACAGAATGAGACCAAATATTTTCAAATCATATATCTGATCAGGGACATGTATCTAGACTATATGAAGAATGCTTAAAACTCAATAATAAAAAGACACATAATCTACTTTTAAAAATAGGCGAAGGGGCCTGCTGAGTGGCATGGTGGTTAAGCGCTGGCTTGGGAAGCCAGCAGCCCTGGTTCAGGTCCCACATATGAGGGCCAGTGACAATAACCTCAAAAATAAAATAGGCAAACGATCTGAATAGACATTTCTCAAAAGACGATATACGAATGGACAATAAGCTCATGGAATGATGCTCAATATCATTAGGCTTCAAAGAGATGCAAATCAAAACCACAGTGAGATACCACTTCACATACACTAGGGTGGCTATAATCAAAAAGTTAGACAATAACAAGTATTGGGAAGGATGTGAAGAATTTGGAACCTTCATGCATTACTGGTAGGAATGTAAGATGGTGCAGACATTGTGGTAAACAGACTGGCAGTTCCTTAAAACATTAAACATATGGAATGTTATTCTGTAATTAAAAGGAATGGAGTATTAATACACACTACATGGATGAACTTTGAAAACATTATAAAAAAAAAACATTATAAAAAAGTAGGAATTAGATTGGTGGAACCAGGAAATGGTGTGAAATACAATTGCGAACTGACTGTTAATGGGAATCAGGTTTCTTTTCAGGGCATTGAAAACGTTCTCAAACTTTGTGATGATGCCTGCATAATTCCATAAAGAACTAAAAACCACTGAATTGCATACCTTACTTACATAGGTGATTTACATGGTATGTGAGTTATATCTCAATAAACTGTTTTTTAAAGTGCCATCTAATGTGAACAGGCCAAAGGCACCTGACTAACTTAGTCAATAGAGCATGAGACTTAATGTGAACAGGCTGATTGCCTATTGGATACCTGAGTGGAAGGGGTTGAAAGCTCGGATTGCTTCCCTGATTGTTACAGAATAGTCCTTATCAAGTCCAGAGCAAGGTAAAGATTCAGATAGGGATGTTGGTAACTCCAAACAGCTTTAATTCCATTAGGCCTACACTTGACCAGGAGAGATGGCTACACAGCCTGCGAAGCAGCCCTAGGCCTGTCTTTGCTTGTAATAGTGTCAAACACCTATGGAATTGACTATAAGAAATCCTAATCAACCCAACTTATTGTTCCTACAGTCTTCTATCCCAGGGCCCCCAACTGTCTCCAAAACTGTTCTGATTCCTCTCAATACCAAAAGTTATCTAATCTGTCCCAACTTTATATTCTCAAATAGGTGGCTGCATAATATCATCTGTCATGGGTAGGAAAATAATAGTCATCAAGCAGGGACCGTATGCCAGGGACTGACTCATTTAATTCTTACGATAGTGTTATGAAATATGTATTAATGTTATCATTTCCATTTTACAGATTGAAAGACTGAGGCATGGAACGGTTAGGTAATTTGGCCAAGGTCACAGTGCTACTCAGTGGCACAGCAAGGATTTAAACCTGGACTGGGGCCAACAACAATGTACTTAACCAATATGCCATTCTGTGTTCCAAGAAAAGCCCTTTTACATTTTTCCTGGTCACTCTCTCCACTCTTTTATATTATTATTGAGGAACAGTGTGTATTTCTAAGACCCATCAGCTCCAAGTCAAGTAATTGTTTCAGTCTAGTTGTGGAGAGTGCATCTCAGTGGCCCATGTGGGGATCGAACCCACAACCTCGGTGTTATGCGCTGTAACCAACTGAGCTCATCGGCTGCCCCACTCTCTCCACTTTTTACATATGTGTAGTTATCTAGTGAAGAGCAATTCTGCATTTTATTCACCTGGTTCCCATTTGTCCTGCCAAACATAGTTTTCATAAGGTTCAATTTCACTGCTCTTCGATCAGAGCCCAACATTGTTGTCTATATTACGAGTTTACTCAGCCTCCCACCCTAGTAGCACATCAATAAAAGTGCAAAATATTTTGTGCAAACATTCAGTGCAAAACTCTGAGCCTTTCCTCCATTGTCAGCTCAGCTGTCTCTTTTACGTACTCTCAACACTCCTCTAGTCCCCAGCATTATTACCCCAGGCCAATATCCATTCCTTATAGTCATAGAACAGGTCATATCCTCTGGGGTTCTGGGGACATGAAATGAGAGGGAAGGTTTCAATGAAGAGGTGTCTCCTGCCCTGGTCCCTGAAGGGCAGGGATAAATGGAGGGATATTTATATATACATTCCAAAATAAGCAAAGTATAAATAAATGCATGAATAGTAGAATGCCTAAGAGCAAAGACAGTTGTGGGTTGAAATCCCAGCTCCACTAGCTGTGTCATCTTGGACAACTTATTTAACCTCTTTGAACTTCTGTTTAAATTCTTAAAAGTCTACATAATAATACTTCCTCTCCAGCGGTCGGGAGAATTAAATGAATTCATAATGAACACCAGACACATTCTATATGCTCAACCAAGAAAAGCAATAAGTAAACATGAGTCATTTTTGGCAAACAGTAGTGGTTAACTTAGCCAATGTTGGTGAAAGGGAGAGAAGTCTGGATAAGGTACATTGAGACCAGACCAAGATAGGTCTTCAAAGTTTCGGAAAATTTTGCAAAAATAAGAATAGAACAATCAAAGTCAAAGGTTGTACACAGAGGAGAGAGAGAACGAGAGAAGGGAGACACAGAGAGAGGTTGCTTTAAAGAATGGGCAGAATTGGGAAAGTTACCTGGAACTCCTCTGTAATTCATGAATCTTTCATTTATTGTCTAGAACTCCCATTACATTGTGAACATGAAGTATAGATCATGTGTATTTTGTTCGCCACTTTACATGCAGAACCTTGCACAGTGATTGGCCCATAGTATGCACTCAGTAAATATTTGTTTAAAGAGTGACTGAATCGGCTGGCCGAGTGGTGCGGTGGTTAAGCGCTGGCTTCGGAAGCCAGAAGCCTCGGGTTCGGGTCCCACATATGAGGGCCAGTGACACTGCCCTAGGGCGAGGGAGAGTGAATGAATCGTGATGATGGGGAGTGGGATAACCAAAACAAAATGATTCCAAGAATTCAAGTATTGATGACTAAAAGAATGCAGAAGATTGTTAGTGCAGAGGAAATTAGTTTAAATTTTGGAGTTTTATGAGTTTGAGAAGCCAGTATTGCAGTCTGTGTTCATATTTCACAAATTTCCATATGTGGAACTGGAGCACAGAGAAGCCTTGGGGGATGGGGATGTGTTAGTTGAAATTTAGTAGCAGATAAATAGCAATCGAGAGCATGTGGAGGAGGCAGGTTTTAAAAGGGAGACACCCCCCAAACGTGATGCCAGTACAGAGTGAGCGCAGGAGGGAAGAGGTTACGTGGAAAAATAGCTGTAGTTAGAGCTAAGCCAAAGGACAGAGAGCCAGAGGTGGGAGTGGGGAGGACAGGGCGAAATTAAAGTATGAGACGATTCAGAGGAGACTGGTTTTAGGGAGACAGAGGAAGATACCACGGAAGAAGTGACCTTTTTCACGAGGAGTCGCAAACCAGCCACGCATGGTAAGACTATACAGATATGTAATTGTTTTGGGGGGTTTTGTTTTTTTTATTTTTGAGGGCAGTGTCACTGGCCCTCATATGTGGGACGGAACTGGGGCCGCTGGCTTCCCAAGCCAGTGCTTAACCACCGCGCCACTGGGCCGGCCAGATATGTAATTGATTTGAATCCCCAGAAGTTGTTGGTTGCTTTGCGATAAAGCAGTTTTAAAAGAAGTTGGGGAATGAAGTCAGATTGCAGCAGTAGTTAAATTGCTTGAGCTTGACTCCCAGCTATAATAGTTTATGACCCTAAGCAGGTTACTTAATCACTCTGTATCTTAGCTATAAAACGGAGATGAGTACTTCAAAGCGCTATTGTACGTGATAAGTGAATATGGGGGTTAACATGCTTAGTAAAGTGCCTTGCTCATTGTCACCACTCAGTGAATTTTAGCTGTTGTTAGTATGCTGCAGTAGGTGGTGAGCAGAGCTGTAGACTATTCTTTTTAGAATATAAGAATGGAGAAACTGGGCGGGCCGAGTGGTACAGTGGTTAGGCACTGGCTTGGGAAGCCAGCGGCCCCCGTTTGGTCCCACATATGAGGGCCAGTGACACTGCCCTCAAAACAAAAAGAAAGAAAGAAAAGAATAGAGGAACCAGATGAGCCTTTTCCACTGACTAGTGCAAAATCAAATAGTGAACAATCTTTTTTTTTTTTTTGAGGGTAGTGTCACTGGCCCTCATATGTGGGATCCGAACCTGGGCTGCTGGCTTCCCAAGCCAGCGCTTAACCACCGCACCACTCGGCCGGCCCAAAAGTGAACAATCTTAGGAATACTACTGAGATGTTGGGGTTTAATACAGTGAGGGTTGAGTCTTCCAGAATGTTCCAAATCTCTGAATTGGTCTCTGCCAGTCATGCGCAGTATCACTGCGCGCTCTTCTAAGTTCTGTACCCGTCGCGCACTGCGCGCTCTTCGAAGTTCTCTACCCGTCGCGCACTGCGCGCTCTTCAAAGTTCTCTGCCGGTCGCGCGCATTACGGCTGTGCACGCTTCTCCAAGCTCCACCATTATTCCTAGAGGCTGCAGGTCCGGTAGGTCTTTTCTCACGTTTCGCATAGCTCTTCAGCTAACCTTGATTCCGCCTCTTGAGGCAAACAACTCCCTCTATTGGATCTCTTAGATAATTGCTTTTTGCTTGTCTCAGGGAATGGGGTTGGAGAAGTGTGTACTTTTAATTTTTTTTTCTTCCAAACTAAATAGATATCAAACAAGTAAGTACATAAGACGGAGGGGAGTGTACGGTGGGAACTGAAGGGAAGCGGCTTAAGGTTGGAACATCGGGATCCTTTATTCAACGGACCCAGCTACTTCCCGGACAGTAGGGGCTGTTAGAGAATTCCGTGCGTTTCGCGGGTTTTTACGTCTTCCTACATATTTGGTCCTCACACAGCGGCGAGAGCCTGACACTTGAGAACATAGCGACTCCGCCACTGACGGATCTGGCTGCTTCCGGCTTCCCAATGGCGATGGCGGTGGTAAGTGCCGGGGCCGCGCCTCAGGGTACCTCAGCTTCCCGGTGCGCGGCAGAGGGGAGGGCCGCTGGGCCGCTGCGGCTCACGTGGTCAAGTGGCGAATCAGGGCCTGGACCGCCGGGCTCTGGGGCGGGACCGGCTCTCAGCGGACCCCTTCCATCCTTACCCCCCCGACCCCAAACCCCACCGCTCCCAGCTGTGCAGTCTTTGGGATGATGGAAAGGACTTAAAATGGGGGCAAGCGAAAGACAGCAATGTGGAGGTTTGTTGTTTATGGCTTTCAGTCTCTCTAACTTTCCGTCACCGAAGAAATAGATGGAGCTGGTTCTTAATTTGAATAATAGGCTGGGCTCGGTAAATGGCTGAGGAAGAAAGTACTTAATCTTGCTGCAGGAGAAAACCCCAACAGCGTTTCTTTTCCTCACTTTTACGATTCCTTATGAACAGACGGTGAATTCTTATATAATGTGAGAAAGTTTCCTAAGTACTTAGTTTTTCAAGTAGATCTGTTGAACTTTTTTTTTTTTCATTCAACAACTTTTGATTTTGCTCATAACTTCTTTCTCACTTGAAAAGAGAACGCGGACCGGCCGAGTGGCACGGTGGATAAACGCTGGCTTGGGACGCCAGCCGCCCGCGTTCGGTGCCACATATGTGAGCCAGTGACAGTGCCCTCAAAAAAAAAAAAAAAGGAAAAGAGAACTCAATGCTTCCCTAACTTAATTCAGTGGCAGTTCGCCCACCCCCACATTTTTTTTTGAGGGCAGTGCCACTGGCCATCATATGTGGGACCAAACGCGGGCGGCTGGCGTCCCAAGCCAGCGCTTATCCACCGTGCCCCTCGGCCTGCCCCGCTTTTTTTTTAAGGTTCAGACTGCAACATTTTTATTAAGGTGACTGTTTTGTAAAATGTTGAAAGTCTCAAGTACTTAAAGTACCATCCAAGCAAAGGTTATAAATTTATATTTGAATTGAGAAAAAAAAAGTCAAACTCATTAATGAGGGATGAAGGAGTATATCCTAAAGAGAAGTACCTAAAACTAGTGAAAATTTTTAAAATTGGAAACTTTTGAGCTCTAACCTTTAAAATGTCCAAATTTATATGGAAGAATTGGACTATGTATGGAGCTGCATAAATCATCAGCTTCTGTTGGTGGTTTTGTGTTTGTGGAGCTGGAGATGTGGTAACGTACTTTTCTCTATTATTTCTTGTAGGATTTTAAAACTTATGTAGATCAAGCATGTAGAGCTGCTGAGGAATTTGTTAATATTTACTATGACACAATGGACAAAAGAAGACGGGTGAGTGTTATAGACTGTACTGCTCTTTATTAAATGCCAGTTCTTTTGTTGAGCCCCCATTAAACTGACTTGCAGAAGTGTTAACTGTGGAATTGTTCTTTAAAAGTGCATTGCTTAGTGAAGGATTGGTATGGTATTAGGAAGTGTGGACTCTGGAATCACATACCAGTTTTGCGTTATGTACCTCTGTGACCTTGAGCAAGCTTCTAACCTCTTTTAACCTCATTTTATTTTTAGGGTGGTAAGTGGGAATCAATTTAAATACTGCACTTAACATAGCATCTAACATGTACTTTTTAAATATGTTACATTTTCTCAGTACTGTCATTTAACCAATATAGTTAAAATAGTATTAATGCCAGTGAAGGGGTCTGCCATTATAGGGAATGTTACCAGATTGTTCCTTTAATCACAAATATTAATAGATAATGTCTAATTAAAGTTCACAGCTATAGCTGGCACTCACAAACAGAATCCACATGGCTTGGTTACTTTTAGTCTTCAACAGAGCAGCTTCTCACTTTGTCAGCTTTTTTTTCATTGTGATTTATCCCTAATCCATATCTTCTATAATTATTTCAGTATATGCTCCAGTCTAGCCTGGGTATCTTATCAGCATAGGACTGTATTTTAGAAAAATTTCTCTATGCTGCAGATACAGAAGTTAGTATCTTATCACTAAGAACCTACTTTTTTAAGGAAGAAGATAAAAGAAGTTCCTGGCATTGATGAGATGGGACAGGGGCAAGGGATGTGACAATGGGTGTATATTGTGCCTTGCTGCTTTCAAATATAAAATAGCAAAAAAAAAAGAGGCAACATAGTTCATTACCAGAGTTAAGATATGTGTTGGCCGTTTAATCCAAGATAAATTTTAGAATTAATCGAATAATGTGTCCTGTGGTACACTGAACTCCTGTAACTAAAGAGTTAACTGTTGAATTTTGCCTCATTGGAGCCTTAACTTCTTTGACTTACCAAAAACTCTGCTTTAGCAAGTACTCGTGATTCTTTTGAACTAAATATGCTGTTTGAGTAGTGGTAAAAGGAGTTAATTCTTCCTAACACAACATTAAGTGGTTCAAACATTAAGTGTATATAGACAATATGATTGAAGTATATAGGTAGGGCCTGATTGACAACTTTGTTAATTCTCAGAAAAGGGAGGGAGACTAAAAGTGGTTTGGGGCTGCAGGTGCTTTAAACTTGAGATCATTTCATTCATTTTAATACAGAAAGCAAAACTGTAGCACTCTCTTCCAGTTTGGATGCAGATTTTTCTGATTGTGGCTAAAGTGAAATGTGTGTATGTGGGGGTGTATTTAGTGCCTAGCTTATTAAGAGTAGGATAATATCTATTTAAGGCCAAGATTATAAGGCAGATGCCTTGTTCATGTTGTCTTCCAGTGGGAGGGGCAGGGGGAGTAGAACTATGAAAATGTTTATATACCACCTGTAAACTTTCAGTCCACTTCTATGACATACTTACCCAGAAACAAAAATATTTCCTTTTTAATTTGTTTTTCTTTTTAGGCACTGCCCAGGCTCTATCTGGAGAAGGCCACTTTAATATGGAATGGAAATGTTGTTTCAGGGCAGGCCGCTCTGGCTAATTTTTTTGATGGGTTGCCTTCTAGTGAATTCCAGGTCAATATGTTAGATTGCCAACCAGTTCATGGTAAGATCATGGCCTTTCAAGGTACTTCCTTCATTTTCCTTTGGTGAGCCCTGAGCTTTACCACCAAAAAGAGCAAGCAACTTTTAGTGGTAGGAGTATACTTTTCTGAGCAAGTTAAATATTATGAAAAGTTCAGCTGTCAAATCAAACTTTTGGTCTTCCTTTAGATCTGTCACACTCCAGTGGATAACTGGTACATTTTGGCAGGTTGTATAGGTATGGTTTATTAAGAGTTATGTGAGAAATTGAGGCTAAGTGTGATTTTTGTTGATGGAGAGACCAATGATTTATCTTCCCTAATAGTTGCTTTCTGTGCCTTGAAATGTCTCCAGAGAAAAATTGTACTGTATCTCTGATCAGTGTGTTTTATTACTTTACAACTTATTAAAATTCCACAGAAGAAATTGTTATGTGAGAGGATGACTTTTGGCAAGACAGAATTAGATTCAGGGTAGATCAATGCCATTTATAAGATTAACCTCTAAAGTGGGTCCTAATTATCTTAAGTAGTAGTTCAGGGTGATTTCTTTATCCTTTATAGTTCTTGAAAAGAAAAGTAGCTTAAGAAGCAAAATATGAAAAACTTCTGTTAGAAACCCAATGAGATATTAATAAATACAAGAACCAAATGTGTCTGTGCTAGAAATAAGCTCTTTATTTTAAAACTTTAAAGTACCCAACATCTTTCTGGACAGAAAATAATTTTAGTATCTTTGAAATGATTAGTTTTCTGGCTTTGGGTGTGAATTCTCATCAGTACGCTTAAAGTAAATAAAGTTTATGAAACATTTTTTTTAGTGTTAAATTATAAAGAATGTATTTTAAGCCTGAAAATCTGATTATTTAGAGATAGAAACCAACCCCTTTTCTTTTTTTGTGCGGGTGAAGAACAAGCTACTCAGGCCCAGACTACAGTTCTTGTTGTGACCAGTGGAACTGTGAAGTTTGATGGAAACAAACAACACTTCTTCAATCAGAACTTCCTGCTGACTGCTCAGTCCACTCCGAACAGCACTGTATGGAAGATTGCAAGTGATTGCTTCCGTTTTCAGGATTGGGCTAGTAGCTAAAATGGGCAAAATCCCATCTCCTTTGGTCCATTAATTCCAGCAACACAAATTTATGTGAGTTAATTCCTTTCATTGTGGAAGCACTATAAAGTAGTTTAATATATTAAACTTAATATATTAAATTTCTTTAATATATTTTATTCCTAGCAGCAGCTTTTCTAGCAGCTGCATGTTTGGCTCATTGCCCTTAAGAGCTTTAATGTTAATTGTTTACATGCCTTATATACATTTCACTAATGAAATTTCTACAGTAATATTATAAACACATGTCTGTACAAACATACTCACTGTGAGCCCAGACTATGGCAAAAATAAAATCTTTTTATAATACTGTCTATGAGATATCAGCACAACATAACTCTGGGAGAAAATGGAGTATTTATTCCTTATTAGGTTAATATTGTAGAACATACCTATTTTCAGTAAATGCTGCTAATACAGTTTTAGTATAAGGCTGTATACTAACAGTTTTAAATCAGTTCAATGAAAACATTACTAATTTAGGTTTGCATAACCACTCTGACATTAGAATCACATGTAGAGATGTTCAATAGTCTTTTTTCATGTGAAATATTTTTTTTATGTTGACTTGTTCTTATGAAGTGAATTAATCTACTAGGGAGGTGTAAAATGTTATTAGTTGATACCTGAGCATTTGATGCACTCAGTGACTTAAAGCAAAACTTCTTAAAAACATTTTTCTTGGCAGCTCCAGGTTTATAACTGTAGGTAAAGAATGGTAGTGGGACTAGTAGCTTTAATGGGAAAATGTGGAGTGAGAAATATAGACATCCAAGGTTGGCCAAAAGTGAGGAGTGGTGGCCAAATGGTATGTTTTTGGTACTCATTTTCTACCTCCTAAAAATGTAGCCTATTTTTAGGATTTAAGTCATTAAGGTAATAAGTATCATTGCCAAATGGTTATGAGTATCACTTTTGTTCTAAAAACGATTTTGAAAGGTTTTTCCAGTTTACCTCATACTTATCACTAACATATGTCTCAATTTATTCAAGAACTTAAGGGGGTAAAATATTAGCAATAAACCTGATCCTGCAGCAGGGTCTGACAGGAAAGTTGGAAATAAAGCCATTGCTATCTATTTCGGACACCCTTAACTTTAAGTGTTCCATGTGAACTTCAGGCCAAAAGTCTCTTATGTATTATCTGCCCCCAAAGTAAGTGATTTGTTTCCTGTGTTCTACTGTTATGCACTGTCAACTGCACTATCTTATTTTTACTCAGTAAAGTTAAACATTGAATTTTATGCTTTGTTCTTCCATATGGCATTGTGAGCAAATAGATTTGTTTTAAAACACATTCCTGTTATGTGGCTCTTTGTTTTTGTAACGAGAAAATAGAGAACATCAGATCTTCATAAGCCTGTAAACTTCAAAAGAATAAATTGATTAATTTTATGGCTTAACATCTAAAGGGAAAGAAATACAGCTTTGGATTTTGATTAAATTTTAAACGTTGTTCTGCTCTTGTTTTAAGGTTTTTATTCTTTTAAGGTTTTTAAACTCGATGTGCCAGCTTTGTTTCTACATTGCAACTCAAAGTTAATGTTTCTTATCACTTAATTTGGAAACCAGTAATTCATTTCCTCTTGCCCCAAACTAAACACCAATATTCCTGATATATTAACAAAATACAACTAAATAGGAGAAGGGGGTGGAGCTTCAATGTAAACCACTCTTTCTTGTAATATTAATCAAAACTGGTATGTCATACTTTATTCAGAGGGAGCTTATTCTGATTTTAGATTGGCTTTCTAAAACCACAGCTTTAGCATTAACAATCAGAGTGCTCAAACACTGCTCTTTCCCTTGTGGAGAGCAGTCTCAAGTAGAAGCTGCATATAACAAGCAATAACTGGATTGAATGGTTGTATATTATTCATCAAATATGTTTTAAGACTATATAATTGCTTTTCCAAATTCTGTAAAACTTTTAAATGGCTGGCACTACTCTTATATGGACTAGACTGTATTTTTGACATACACATATTTTTGTAACTTGATAAAAAATAAAATTTGCCTTGTTTTCTCAAGTTTGTTTTAAGTCTTGATTTTTTTTTCTTTTTTAAGGCTCTAGTACAGGTAGTTCTTTCTTCACAATGTAAGGTTTTTCAAATAAAAATAGAATATTGAAAGCAGTGGTTGACAACTTGGACTTTGTCTTTTCTCCAGCCCACCTTGTTCTTCCTTTTTTGCTACCAAATATTCACATTCTCGAGATCACTTGTTTGATGTAGCAGTGAAGATGCTGGTGGGATGTTACAAATTTTAACCTTGAGAAACTAGCCAAAATGCTATGTTCAGTCAGTGAAAACAAGTAACAGTTGGTTTCCAGAAAGAATGGTTCCATTAACTTTAACTCTACATTTAAAATATGTCAGTGGACACTTGGAAAAGACATCCCTTAAAAATTTGAAACTACCTAATAATATATGCTTTCTTTAAAAAAAATAGTCCTACGCCAGCAGCCCCGGTTCAGATCCCACATGAGGGCCACTGACACTACCCTCTAAAAAAATAAAATAAAATAAAAATAAAAAAAGATAGTCCTAATAAGGTTAAAGAGTAAGTGCAGTGTTTGGGAAGGGAGCAAAAGTAAAAGCCAAAAAGGTAGCATGATTTCTTTTATTCTGAAACATTACTAGAATAACTTGCCTGAAATTAGTGAGGCAGAAAATTTGATAAAGGGGCTTCATTTGCTGATTTTTGTTATGATTTATTATAGGATAGAAAATGTAAGTATAGATATGCTTTAATGTTACACATATTTGTGGGAAATGGTAGGGCATATATTAAGTTTTTTGATTTAACAGTTGGCTCTATATAATAAAAATATTTCACCAAAACAATTGCCACCAAACTCTGTTATATTAATATTTGCCCTTTGCCAAAAGCAGCTTTCTATACAAGAGATTTCTCGGTGACTCTCAGGGGGCTTAGGTCAGTCCTTTCTAGAGAAGCACTAAAAGGTAGGAAAATGTCAAGTGTTGAAATAGCGTGTCAGATGGAGGGTTTTAGGATACAGCCTAGATATGGGATTGAGGTATATGCATCCTCTACATAAGTGGCCTTTCGAAGTTTTGCTCTAACCTACAGTAAAAAGTATAAAATGTCACAGCCCAGTTCACAGATGCATAAATATAACAAGCTAGGGCCAGCTGAGTGGCTCAGTTGGTTGTTAGCTTAGGAGCGTGAGCTCTGAGCAACAGGGCCACCAGTTCAATTCCCACATGGGCCAGTGACTCTGCGCCTGAGCTGAGCTGCTGCTGAGCTGCCAACAGGTGGAAGATTGGCTCAGCTGGTGAGACCGTGTGCTCCTAACAACAAGACTGACTGTTTGATGGTGGGTTACACCCACCCGCAACTAAGACTGAGCTCGCCACCTTGAGCTGAGCTGCCACCCAGATGGCTCAGTGGATAGAACGTGCACTCTTAACAAGGCCGCTGGTTCGAATCCCATCTTGAGCTTAGAGGCCACGAGCTGCCAAGGGGCAGCCAGATGGCGACTGGCGCCCTCCACAACTAAGACCGAAGAACAACAACTTGGCTGATCCCCTTTCCCAATTCCCCAACACTGTTCACCTCCCCCAGTTCCCCAATTTAAAAAATTAAATAAATAAAACAAGTTAATTTTATATCCAAAATGAAACTCCAGCATACTATAGTTGACCATTGAACAACACAGCGGTTGGGACACCTACACCCCCACTCATGCAGTCAAAATTCCACATAATAACTTTTTTGCTGTGTTGGGACACCTACACCCCCATTCGTGCAGTCAAAATTCCACATAATAACTTTTTTGCTGTGTTGGGACACCTACACCCCTACTGGTGCAGTCAAAATTCCACATAATAACTTTTTTTTTTTTTAGCTCAGCCATCCTGCCACCTGTTTGCAGCTCAGCTGCAGCTCAGCTCAGGTTGGGCATCGAACTGCTGTTGCTCAGAGCTCAGCTCACACTCTTGAGCGAGCTCTTAACCAACTGAACCGGCCAGCCCTCCACATAATAACTTTTGATTCCCCCAAAATCTAACTGCTAATAACATACTGTTGACAGCAAGCCTTACCAATACAGTCAACTATCGTATTTTGTATATGTAGTATGTACTCTGTTCTTATAATAAAGCAAGCTAGATAAAAGAAAATGTTAAAATCATATGTAAAAGAAAGTACATTTACAGTACTGTACTGTATTTATCAATACTGTAAGTTTACATAGTCTGTTTACAAGAATAAATCCACGTGTAAGTGAGCCCACAAAGTTCAAACCTGTGTCATTCAAGGGTCAACTATTTGCAATTTGTTTCTGGCAATTTCTATTTTATTAATTTTTTTAAATGCTGATCATAGCCTGCTGAATTGATTTTTACAACTTCCTAGTGGATTGTGCCGGGAGTTTGGGAAACATGAAAATAGAGCAAGCATAATATTTTCACTATCACTTTCTAGTGGGGGAGAAGGGTTGCCTTCCAAAAAGTGCTGTGTGTCAGTGATGTCCCCCTGACTTAGAAATTATCAAAAACTCCCTCCTCGCAGGCGTGTGATATTTGTGGAGGGCCATGAAAGGCAGTAGTGTTTTCCTCCCACTCCTTATCTTACACCCAATGTTTAGAGCTAAGAAAGCAACTGTGTAGTCTTTAAGCAGAATCTGGGAATAGGATGTGTGGCATTGAAAATGAGTTGAAACACGGAGAGGAGCCTGCCCTATTTCAGATATCTGAGCAAATAATTGAGAAGGCATTCCAGCAGAACCACTTTTGAACATGGTTTGATACCACATAAAATGCATTTTGTTCTATTATAGGTCAATTTCATGTATCCCAGTCCAACATCCTAAGGACACCTGTATTCTAAAGCCATTCTCCCCCTGATGTGCTTTGTGCCCTGTGTCTTCAGCTGTTGAATGGAGATTTGTCTTATCTGCCCCGCCAGATGGTTGTGAAGATCAGATAAGACAATAAATGTGAAAATATTTTCAGCAGTCAAAGTGTTGCACAAATACAACGGTCATATTTTTGGCTTGCTGACTGGCTTCTCCCTACCCCAAATTCTGTTTAGGGAAAAACAATTGATAGGGGCTGCCACCCACAACCAGACACTCATTCTAAACTTTGCCACTGCCTTTATGAGACTTAACCCAGCTCTGCAAAAAGCCTAAGATTAGAAGGATCTAGATAGAGATGGCTATTTCATTGTTTAAAAAAAAGATTACGGTGGAAGGGAGTCAAAGGAATTGTAATAGATAGTATGATATGGGGGGAGGAGTGGGGGGAGAATTGGGGGAGGGGGTTGTCACTTTGAGGGGTAAAAAGTATAAATATTGCACTTTGTTGTACACCTGAAGCTAATTAAAATTTTAAAAAAAAGATTCAGGGCCTTACAGGGAAGCAAGAATAACAATTTGCAAATGTTTTCTGAGGTCTTTCTGTAACGGGAAAAAAAATGGACTGGGACATTACTGATTCCAATTCTCTTACTCAAAGACAGGAAATGAGTGAGAAGAGCCTGCAACACTAACCAAGCACAGGTGCTGTGGTCGGCCTTGGAGCCCTAAGCTGCTGAGGTGCCAACACACTCCTTATTCCCCGACCCTTTTGTGTCATTCCTGAAAGAGCCTTTGGGAATATTCTTTGATCAGCTCATCTTTCCATCCTGGGCAATCTCAGAGCTAATAATTCACTGGCTTTGGATGTTGCTGGAGAGAAAAGGCATACCTGGGAGAAGGGACCAAAAGAGAAATTAAGGGACCAAAAAAAATTAAGAGGGGCTGGTACAATTGGGGAAATAGTGCCTTCAAACCACTGAATATAAGAGGAGAAGGAAGTGGGGGAGAGAAACCAAAAAATATAGCCTCTTTGGACAAGAAATTTATAATCACTCCAGGAGAGAAGGCATGGTGGTTAAGGAAGCCCTTAGAAGGAGAACTGCAGCGAAAAAAAATGCATACACTCACAAATCTCTGGGAGAACAGTGGCAAAACTAAGAATTAGGGGGCCTCTTTCCCCCATGTGCCCCTCTGTCCCATCCTTCTGGGGCCCTACTTTGAATGCTTCCCAAGGTCCCCACAGTCATAGACTCTGGGCCTGTCTCTCAAGTCCCACTTCCCATCCCATCCAAATTTCTTTGCCCTAAGAATCATCAAGTTTGTTAACTCATAAACTCACTGTGGAGATGATTGGCTTTTATCTACTGGTGTTGTTCCATTTTGTCTGGAGCAACTGGGACAATATCATAACATGAAGGAATGGCTCACTAATCTTGGCTTTTCAGACATATTTTGAGTGTGGGGGTGGGAGGAGTTCAAATTGAATATCAGAGAGATGAATGATTGGTACTCCTCAAATTATACCTTGCAGTATATGAACTACATACCATTAATCATGAACTATAAATTAGCCCAGCATATAACCCCTCACATATCTTACTGATTATGTGTTCTTTTAACTTCTATTGACTGTGATAAATGGCTTTCATTCCACTGCTGCTCTCTCACCTAGTTATTGGGCTGAGAACACTCCCAAATCCTATTTTTGCCCCATGCTGCTTATTAGCATGCAGAGCCCTTTTGGCAGCAGCCTAGGAAAACTCCAGAAGGTAGTGTAGTGTGAGATAATGGGTCAAAGAGACCTGGAAAGTGAGTTGCAGCCTTGCCAATTGCTAGCTGTATGATCATTTAGCAAGTTATTGATCCTCTACCAGAGCCACCATGACCTAATCTGTAAAAGGGAGCTAATAATACTTACATTGCAAGATTATTGTGAGGCTTGAATGAGATAATAGCTGCACTGTGCTGGGCAAACAATCATATCACACCTGACTGCCATTAAGCACTTATATTTGTCAGGTTATGCTAAGCACATCATATGCCTTATTATCTCCTTTGACCTCACAATAACTTTAGGAAATAGATAATATTGTCAGAACCATTTTGCAAATGAGGAAATCAAAGCTCAGAAAGATAGTTATCTACCATACCTTCTCTCCCCCTACCTTCTGGTAACCACTAAACTGTTTTCTGTGTCTATGAGTTTTTGTTTATTTGCTTGTGAGAGTAAAAGGGGTCAAATATATGGTGATAGTAGGAGAATTGACTCTGGGTGGTGAATACATAATGCAATATACAGATGATGTATTATAGAATTGTACACTTGAAACCTATGTAGTTTGTTGACCATTGCCACTCCCAATAAATTTTGATAATAATAAAAAAAGATAGTCATGTTACCAAGAAAGACAGTTTTCCTCAGTTCTTGTCTTCTTGAAGGAAAGAATTCAGTCAAGAGGTGGAGCCAGATAGTCAAAAACAGAAAAAAAGTTTTATTAGCAATGCAAGTACATTCCGAGACATGGGGCGGGCTGACCCAAGGGTGAGTAGCAGCCTCTCCTTACATTGGGTGACGGCTTCTATTATTTTTATTTTTTTTAGATTTTAATGGGGAATTGGGGGTGGGGAACAGTGTTGGGGAATTGGGGAAGGGGACCAGCCATGTTGTCCTTCAATCTTAGTTGTGGAGGGTGTGGCTAGCTCAGCTCCAAGTCCAGTCACCATCTGGCCACCCGACCTGCCGCTCAGCTCAAGGTGCCGTGTTTAATCTTAGTTGTGGGTGGGCATAGCCCACCATCCCATGTGGGAGTCGAACCAGCAACCTTGTTATTAGGACCATGTGTTCTCACCAACTGAGCCATCATGCCACCTGTTGGCAGCTCAGCTCCAGCACAGCTCACTGGCCCACGTGGAAATCAAATGGCAACCCTGTTGGGCTGGCCAAGTGGCTCAGTTGGTTAAGAGCTTGCTCAAAAGGGCGAGCTGAGCTCTGAACAACGGTGGTTCGATGCCAGCCCGAGCTGAGTTGCTGTTGAATTGCCAACAGGTGGCAGGATGGCTCAGCTTAAAAAAAAACAAAAAACGGCAACCCTGTTGCTCAGAACTCACTCTTAACCAGCTGAGCCATTAGGCTGGCCCCACTGCTTTTATTCTTCTGGGTAGGATATTTCTCCTCCCTCTCTGGCACCTCACCTTTTCCTAACCTACATGTCTCCTGTTTCTAGGGAACAAGAGCGAGGCCACAAATTTATCACCATCTATTTGAAAGCCCACTAAGTGCAGGGGCCAAACCGTAATGCAGATGCACTTAAGGGCTAGGCCTCTATGCCTGTGCTCATTCTCTGAGGTCTGGAAATTGGGAAGTCTCTAAGGGCAGTTTCAGCGGGGGCTAGTTCCTCCTGTTCATCTCTACCTTCCTGCCTGCTCCATCAGTCACTTGTCCAGGGCCACTGAGTGACAGAAGCAGGTTCAAAACCAGGCCTTTATGATTCTTAACCATTATGATATTAGAATTACAGGCACTACATAAATGATAATGTTTACTATGTTTGCTGCGCTGTACATTCTTAGAGCCAAGCCTGAGGGAGACTTATCTGCCCATATGCCCAGTGCATATATGTGCCCACTCATTGTATGTCTTCTCAGCATCTTACTTTGTTTTAAAGATTTTATTGGGGAATTGGGGGAGGGGAACAGCGTTGGGGAATCAGGGAAGGGGAACAGACAAGTTGCTGTCCTTCTGTTCTTCAGTCTAGTTGTGGAGGACGTCGCTTCACTGGCCCATGTTGGTATCGTCATTGCGCTCTTCCTGGATGAGGCAGATCGGTCGCCGGCCTCTGGATGGTCATTCATGGCAGCTCTTGGCAGCTCACAGCAGCTCATGCTGGCTGCCAGCCAGCCCCACTACAGCCCATGCCATCGCCGGCGACTCACAGCAGCCCAGCTCCAAGTCCAGTTGTTGTTCACCATCTTAGCTGTAGAGGGCTCAGCGTCACTGGCCCTCATATGTGGGATCCGGACCGGAGTCTACTGTTCAGAGCTGGCATCCCAAGCCAACTCCTAACCAACATGCCACTTGGCCGGCCCAGCATCTTCCTTTCTTACCTCCCTGGATGGAAGGCTCCTAGAGCCAAGGGTAAACATGCAGAAGTATATATATATATATATCTCACAATTGAGGGGTGAAGTTTGGACTAATGTCTGAAGGAAAAAAATACAGCAGCACAGGGTGGAAGTCACTCTCACCCCCACTCCTCAAAAGGCAGGGGAAACCAGCCCAAGTTGTAAACCCTGTCTTGGAAGTCACCAAGATGGTACCTTCCATTATTGCTGATCTGCCCAGTTACAGCCTTGCTGGGTATTTTCTTGGGGGTTAGAAAGGGTTAGAGGTTGTAGCAGCTGGAGACACTGCTCAATTCACCCTTCAAGGAAGAACTTACTACAAATTGGTAGTTACAAAATAGCTACAGGGATGTAAAGTAGAGCATAGGGCATGTAGTCAGTAATATTATAACTGTGTATGGTACCAGGTGGGTACTAGATTATCGGGGGGATCACTTCATAAATTATATAAATATCTAGCTGTGGGCCGGCTGAGTGGCGCATTGGTTAAGAGCTGGTTTGGGGAAGCCAGCGGCCCCGGTTCAGATCCCATGTATGAGGGCCAGTGACACTGCCCTCTATAGCTAACAACAGCTCCAACTGGAGCTGGGCTGTGTGAGCCCCAGCGATGGTGTGGGCTGCAGCCCCTGCTGCAGTGGGCTGCCATAGGCTACAGTGAGTGGCCAGCAGCCAGCGTGAGCGGCTGGCAGCCAGCATGAGCTGCCAATAGCTGCGATGAGCGACCATCCAGAGGCCGGCGACCGATCTGCTTCAACCAGGAAGAGCGCAATGACAATACCAACATGGGCCAGTGAAGCAACATCCTCTGCAACTAGACTGAAGAACAAAAAAGACAGCAACTTGTCTGTTCCCCTTCCCCAATTCCCCAACGCTGTTCCCCTTCCCCAATTCCCCAATAAAATCTTAAAAAAATATATCTAGCTGCCATGCTGTACAGCCGAAACTAATATAAAATAATATTGAATGTCAACTGTAGTTGGAAAAATAAATAAATCTGTTAATCCTAAATAAATAAATAACCCTTTAGATGTATTCAGGACACTTAGCCGACAGCCTCCAGCTGCAGTGCCTGCAGGCTCCACTGCAGTTTTTAGCCAAGGCCATGGTCTTTTGGTGCAGCCCCTGGCCAATGAACACAGCAAGGTTGCTAAAGCCTGGTCATTTCTGTCCCTTGCAGAACTTTTCTAATGGATCATTTTCACTCTGCAGTTCTTTCCTAGATTAGCTGAGGCTTCCAGATCGAAATTACAGCCTAACTCTGCTTTAGTTCTTCTTTCCTTTCACGACTATCATATATATATATATATATATATATATATATATATATATATATATATAATCAATGTCAAAAGACTTCCCTGCCCAGCCCTGCTTCCTCCCTCTTTATCTTTCATAGATGTTAACCCCCAATAAACTTCTTCCATTAAGTCCATCTCAGCATCAGCTTACTAGAGAACCCAAAGTGACGATGGGAGCTTTGTTGCCTGTCTTTTGCTGAATTGAAGCACTGATCAATATTGAGTGAGTAGTGGCTTCTCAAGATGCTATCTTAGTAGCCTTATTGGTCATTACCATGGAAACTTACACAGGCAAGGAAAACAAAAAACAGGAGACAAGATCTTATTGCAAAGCTCTGCACCCAGGCTGTGGGAGAGGATTCGCAGCCACCTGGGCAGAAAGCATGGGGTCCTGACTATTTGCATTTGGCCTTGTGAAGGTTGGAGTTGATGAGGGGATGCAAAGACATTTATTCTTTCCTGGAAGACATGCGCCAAGAGATGGAGGATTGGGAGGGGGATGCTGGGGAATAGGATTATATGGCCCAGATAGCACTATTAATATTCACTAAGAGACCCCCAGCATCTTGGTGTCTTAGCATCCTGGCAGCAAAATCTGCACTTAACCAGCACTTTCCAAACAGAAACTGGCCTACCAAAAATTTCTGTATGACCTGGCCATCTGCTCTGTCCCACATCCCCCTCTTGCCTTTGTGTGTTCTCACACCATTATTCCAGAACAGAGATTCTGAACCTGGTCTAGGGTCCACAGACCTGCCCGAACTTCAGAATGGTGGTCTGTGATCCCCCAAGGAAACATTATGAGTATTTACCTGGGGACAGAGACTCTAACTTTTGTTTTATTTTCTTTAATTTTGTTTTATTTTTTTCAGGGCAGTGTCACTGGCGTTCATATGTGGGACCTGAACCGGGACTGCTGGCGTCCCAAGCCAGCACTTAACCACCGTGCCACTCAGCCGGCCCCAGAGACTCTAACTTTTATCAGCTTCTCAAAGGGGATTGGGACTGTAATGCTAAAGAGATTAGGAACTGCTAGTCCATGGAAAGTGAGTCTGTTTTTATAGATTTAGCAGAATTAGCACAGAGTAGATGTCCAAAAATAATTGTTACATGAATGAGTGAATGAATTAATAGAAAAAAGAAATAACTACAGGTTGCAAAAATTAATTTAAGTGAAATAAAACATAAACACTAAGCATGGTGCCTGACTCACAGTAAGCATTCAGTAAACAATATTATAATAATGATTATCATCATCATCATTATCATCATTACATGGTCAGTCTTTGAACAGGAATCTAGTACTCCAGGCTAACTGAAAAATAAGCTATTTAACCATTTTCTGTCATTGGATATACCAGTTTTCTCTGTTTATTTTTTATTACAAACAATGCAACATTGAACCTCCTATACACATTTTTGCATGCATGTGTCAGCATACCTAGAAGATAGTTTATTTTTTCTTGGACATTCTTTTTTTTTTTTGAGGGCAGTGTTACTGGCCCTCATATATGGGACCCTAACCAGGGCCTCTGGCTTCCCAAGCCAGTGCTTAACCACCACGCCACTTGGCAGGCTCTTCTTGGACATTTTTGAACGTACTGGTTCAGACAAATAGAAACCCATTAATTAATTCTAGCATTTATCCCTTCCCTCAAAACATTGTCCTCAGCACTCTGGGGCTTTATTTCTTAAGCTGTAATATCTGCTTCCATAGTCCATCTAAGGGAAACCATGTACCCTACATGTGGACCATTCATTAGTGATAGTTTTTCCCATTCCCATGAGAAGAAATCATGTCTGTATAGTAAGCTCACATCTTCCCCACCAGCAAGGCTCCTTCTTTCTCTCCTTTCACAGCTAAACTCATACTCTATGAGGAAATGCTAAAACCATTCACCTTAAGATCAGGAACAAGACAGGGATCCTCACTTTCAGCACTTTTAGTCAACATAGTATTGGAAGTCCTGGCCACAGCAATCAGACAAGAAAAAGAAATAAAAGGCATCCAAATTGGAAAGAAAGAAGTAAAACTGCCATTATTTGCAGATGACATGATTCTATATGTACAGAACCCGAAAGATTCCACCAAAAATACTATTAGAACTGATAAATGAATTCGGTAAAGTAGCAAGATACAAAATTAATATTCAGAAATCGGTTTTATTTTTATACACCAATAATGAACTGTGTTACATTATAGCCTGCCTGTCTGCCCCCATGTACCTCTCCATAAAGACAGATCATAACTTCAATATTATTCTTATTGTATGTGTCCCCACTTGGCACCAAAGGGTGGTTGGTTAGTCAATGACAGGTAAGATTTCTCAAGGTAGGAATGACCTAAGCCAGACATGGCCACATGTGTGCCAGTGGATGCCAGTGGTTGCCAATAGGAGGAATCACGAGTTGACAGAAATAGGTCATGGATCCCTTGCTTCAGGGTCTGGCAGCCTGCCTGTGAAATGACCTATTGATGTGATAATATCTATCCTCCGTTCATTCTTATCAGTAAGCCTTGGCAGAGAAGGTTTCTGTCTCTTAAGAGGTGCATGACAATAACCTCATGAGGCCTCCAGTACTGGCAGGTTGCAGGCATGGGTGATTTGTCCCTGAGCTATGTTTTCAGGTGTGAGACTCACAGAACACAGAAGCTACATTGATCTTTGCTTATGTGTAAGATAATAAAAGGAGCAGTCAGGCCCGATTCGGGGCTCTCAGTCCAAGAGACTGAAAGTCCCCGGGCTCTGAACTGCATTTTCTCTTATTTGTGTCTCTCTCTCTTTCTTAACCCTTCGCCATCCCTTCTCCACTCCCACTGCTCAGTCGTGCAGGATGCAGCAGAACTGTCAGAAAGAGATATTAAGAAACAATCCCATTTACAATTGCATCAAAAATAAAACACCTACAGGGCCGGCCGAGTGGCGCATTGGTTAAGCGCTGGTTTTGGGATGCCAGCGGCCCCGGTTCGGATCCCACATGAGGGCCAGTGACACTGCCCTCTACAGCTAACAACAGCTCCACCTGGAGCTGGGCTGTGCGAGCCCCGGTGATGGTGTGGGCTGCCATAGGCTATAGTGAGTGGCCCGCAGCCAGCGTGAGCGGCTGGCAGCCAAGAGTGAGCTGCCAATAGCCGCAGTGAGCGACATCCAGAGGCCAGCGACCGATCTGCCTCATCTGGGAAGAGCGCAATGACGATACCAACAGTGAAGCAACATCCTCCGCAACTAAACTGAAGAACAAAAAGACAGCAACTTGTCTGTTCCCCTTCCCCGATTCCCCAACGCTGTTCCCCTCCGCCAATTCCCCAATAAAATCTTTAAAAAAAAAAAAAAAAAAAAAAAAAAAAAAAAAAAATAAAACACCTACAAATAAATTTATCCAAGGAGGTAGTAGACCTGTACTTGGAAAACTATAAGACACTGAAGAAATAAATTGAAGATATAAATAAATGGAAGCATGTACCATGCTCATAGGTAGGAAGAATTAATATAGTTAAAATGCCCATGCTACCCAAAGCAATGTATAGAATCAGTACAATCCCTATCAAAATACCAATGGCATTTTGCACAGAACTGGAACAAATAATCCTAAAATCTATATGGAAACATAAAAGACCCCGACTAGCCATGGCAATCCTGAGAAACAAAAAGAAAGTTGGGAGGTAATCTATTCATCTCCAAAGAGCACATAGAGATGACCAATAGACATATGAAAAAATGCTCAATATCACTAGTCATCAGAGAAATGCAAATAAAAAAACACAATGAGACATCACCTCACACCATCAGAATGGCCATCAACAAATCAACAAACAAGTGCTGGTGAGGATGTGGAGAAAAGGGAACCCTTGTGCACCATTGGTGGGATTGAAAATTGGTGGAGCCACTATGGAAAATAGTATGGAGGTTTCTCCAAAAGTTAAGAATAGAACTACCTTATTACCCAGCAATTTCACTCCTGAATATTTAACCAAAGAAATAAAAAACACTAATACAAAGAAAATTATGTGGACCACTATGTTTACTGCAGTGCTATTCAAAATAGCCAACATATGGAAACAACTGAAATGCCCATCGATAGATGATTGGATAAAGAAATTGTGGTACATTTATACAACGGAGTATTACTGTGCCCTAAAAAAGAATGAAAATTTACCATTTGCAACAACATGGATGGACCTAGAGGTTATTATGCTAAGTGAAATAATTCAGGCTGATAAAGACAAATGATCTCACTTACATGTGGAATCTAAAGAACAGAATAAATGAACCAGCAAAATAGGAATAAACTCATAGATACAGAGAACAATCGGATGGTTACTAGATAGCAGGTGGTGTTAGGATGGGTAAATTAGGTGAAAGTCTTAGGAAATACAAATTGTTAGTCACAAAATAGTCACAGGGATGTAAAATACAGTATGGGGAATATAGTCAATAATGTTGTAAAACCTGTATGATGTCAGATGGGTACTAGACTTATTGGGGGATCACTTCATGCCTAGGCACTGTGCTATACACCTGAAACTAATATAAAATAATATTGAATGTCAACTATAATTTTTTTTTATCCGAGCCATCCTGCCACCTGTTGGCAGCTCAATGGCAACTCAGCTCGGGCTGGCATTGAACCGCCGTTGCTCAGAGCTCAGCTTGCACTCTTGAGCGAGCTCTTAACCAACTGAGCCACTCGGCTGATCCTGTATGTCAACTATAATTGAAAAATAAAAAAATCTAATAAAAATGCAGAATCTTAGGTTCAACCGTAGGCAGAGTGAATCAGAATATGCATTTAAGGGCTGGCCAAATGGCACGGTGGTTAAGCGCTGGCTTGGGAAGCCAGCGGCCCCGGTTCAGGTCCCACATATAGGGCCAGTGACACTGCACTCAAAAAAAAAATTTAAAAAAATAAAAATAAAATAAAGGAGATTCCCAGACTTAATGATATCTAACACTAGTTAAAAAAAAGAATATGCATTTAAACAAAATCCATTGGTAATTGTTAATATTCATTAAAGTTTGAGAAGCTTTGTTCTAAGTCTCTTCTGAATTTCCACATGTGGTTTCAGGCACGTGGCTTATAAACTTCTCTCCCTCTCAGCTGTTCCTATTATTATGGGAAATTTCTGCAAGCTTTCTCTCTCCTCCTTTTCGGAAGTCAACTTTCTTGGAACTCTCTAAACCATCTTTACAATTAATCTTCTGCCCAATTAAAACCCTCTTATCCATATATCCTCTGCCACCGCTCCAAAAATAAAAATATTTTTGAACATTCCTTCCCTATAGCTAGCTAGTTTAGATAGAATTCCCTTCTCCTTCAACATTCTCTGAAGTGTAGCCTACTCTAGTCTGACATTCTTCAGCTCATTGTCTGCTTTCCTGTTCCATCATTCTCCTGAAACTTCTTAAACTCACAATTATTTCAAATTGCTGAACATGTTGAGCATTTTCCAAATTTCAATTAATGCCTTGCCTCTTAAAACTTTTCCCTCAGCTTTTGTAGCATAATCGTCTTCTAATTCTACAAAGGCTCAGATCTTTCATTCTCATTTCCTTTACTCTGCTTTCTTATGTCATCTACAGCTATCCACAGCCTTCTTTTTCCCATGACTTTTCTCCTGAGCTCCAGACTCATCTCTCTCTGCATATTATAGATCTTTTTTGTCATGACTCAAACCCAGCTTTTTTTTCTTCTCCCTTATCCCATTCCATTTTTTTTTGAGGGCAGTGTCACTGGCCCTCATATGTGGGACCTGAACCGGGGCCACTGGGTTCCCAAGCCAGCACTTAACCACCGCTGCACTCGGCTGGCCCCTCTATTGCATTGTTCTTAGCTGACCTGGTAGAATGGAAACATCGTTCTCAACTCCTCCTTCCTATTGACCGTCCATATCCAATTATCACTGACTTCTGCCAATTCCACTGTTTTAACAACTCTTAGATCCATCCTACCTCTCTTATCACATTATTACTGACTTAGTTCAGTATTTCTTCATTATTTCTTACTTGCACTATAATAATTGTCCCTGACTAGATTTTCTTGCTCTTCACAGGGAGTGTTCTTTATAATTAATCTTTTCACTTCCTTCAGAGCAAAAAGCATCCTTTCTCAAGCTGTAGTCGCCTCAGTGGGTTTCTCTGTGCGGGTCCACAAAAGGCAAGGAAGGTCTCCTGAGGTTACAACAATGTCAAAGGGACAGGAAGGTAAACGACCAAAATGAGATGTGGTTTCTCAGGCAGCACCCCCTCTTAACAACCATGTATAACTGAAAATAAAGCAAAAGTTTAGATTGATTCTGGGTCAAATATATGTTGGCAAATTGTTGTTAATACTTCTTATTTGAGCCTTCAGCTGGTGATCCTTGAAATAAACTCCACCAATTGCCCATCCAAACAACAACAACAAAAAGCTGTGTGCTAGAAGAAACTGCCTCCATTTCCCTTTCTGACTTTTTTGGTGTAATCTTGTACTTTAACAAATTCTACATATTATTTTGAATTACACAAGTTCTTATTTTTATTGTTTTATAAGTTGATATTAATTTAGATTTATGCTTTCTATTGCTATTCCCTCCTTCCTTCATTCTTATGTTTTCATTTGGAATCACTTTGCTTCTACCAAAGAATGGACTGTATTATTTATTTTAGTGTGGCTCTGCTGGTGATAGATTCTCTCAAGTTTTACTTAAAAAAGTCTTTATTTTTCCTTCCTTTTTAAAGATAATTTTACCATATATAGAATTCAAGATTGACAGTTATTTTCTTTCATCATTAAAGCCAGCACTTTGTCTTCTAGCTTCCATTATTTCTGTTGAAAAGTCAGTTAATATCTTATTATTGCTCCTTTGAACGTAATGTGTCTTCTCCCCCCAACCCAGCTGCTTTTAAGAGTTTCTCTTAAATTTCATTTTTAGAAATTTGAGTGTGATACACCTACGTGTGGTTTTCTATGTATACTGCATGTTTGTAGTGCTTATGAGTCTGTGGTTTTATATTTTGAAATAGTTTTGGAAAGTTCTTCATTATTTCTTCAAATATTGCTTTCTCATCAGTTTCTCTCTCCCCACTCCCATCTGGGATTTCAGTTACACACGTTATTCTTTTTCACCATGTTCCTTATGTTTCTCATACCTTTTTCAATATTTTTAATCCTTTTCTTTTGCTTTTCAACTTTCAACCTGGGTATTTTCAATCGACCTGATCCTCAGATTCATTCATCTAGTCTGTGTCCAATCTGTTGTTAACCTTTCTATTGATTTCTTGTTTTTATATATTTATTTTTCACATCTAGAATAGCCATTTTATTCTTTTTTTGTAGATTCCAGTTCTCTGGTGATGTTCTCCACATTGGCACAAATTTTCTTAGACATAGTAATCACACTTATTTTAAAGTCTGTGTCAGATAAGTCTAATGTGTGGGTCACTCAGTGTATTTCTATTGCCTGTTTTATTTTTCTTTTGATCCTGTTTCTTGGTATGCCTGGTCATTTCATATTGAGATGCTGAAAAGTGTATAGGAAAAGTTGTAGATGCTCTAAATTATGCTATCTTTCTCTAAACAGGATAACCCTTATTCTCTAATAGGCACTGTGGTGGGGTGATAGGACTCACCTTAACCCAATTAGGGACAAAGCTGACTTTAGGGTGAGTTTCAGTTTTTGAAAGCTAAATATTTCTCTGTTCACTCTATCCCTAGAGTGTAGCCTTTCAGTAACTTAGAACCTGAAGGGACTACTAGGGCACTCCCTCCTTGGCAGGTTCTGAACTAAAAGGATTTTCCCTTGAGTATTATTGGACTTCGGAAAACTCCAATCTACTTTCCAGTGACTTTCTACTTGGTTCATCTTGCACTCTGTATCTTAAGAATTTGGCAAATGTTTGGAGTCAAAAAAGCACCAAGTGGGGCCGACTGAGTGGAGCGTTGATTAAGAGCTGGCTTGGGACACCAGCGGCCCCAGTTCGGATCCCAAATATGGGGGCCAGTGACACTGCCCTCTACAGCTAAGATGGTGAACAACAGCTCCACCTGGAGCTAGGCAGCTGTGAGTCCCCAGGGACAGCATAGCTGCAGCCCCTGCTGCAGTGTGCTGTCATAGGCTACAGTGAGTGGCCGGCAGCCAGTGTGAGAAGCTGGCAGCCAGCATGAACTGCCAAGAGCCACCATGAGCAGCCATCCAAAGGCCAACAACCGATCTGCCTCACCAGAGAAGAGCGCAATGACGATACCAACATGGGCCAGTGAAGCGATGTCCTCCGCAACTAGACTAAAGAACGAAAGGCAGCAACTTGTCTGTTCCCCTTCCCCGATTCCCCAATGATGTTCCCCTCCCCCAATTTCCCAATAAAATCTTTTTTTAGTATTCTATTTTTTTTTGAGGGCAGTGTCACTGGCCCTCACATGTGGGACCGAACCGGGGCCGCTGGCTTCCCAAGCCAGCGCTTAACTGCCGCGTCACTCAGCCGGCCCTCAA
Source organism: Aselliscus stoliczkanus (assembly GCA_033961575.1). NCBI lineage: Eukaryota > Metazoa > Chordata > Mammalia > Chiroptera > Hipposideridae > Aselliscus > Aselliscus stoliczkanus. Next base: position 51,172,486 of record CM066737.1, on the reverse strand, counting down.
ATCTTTTTTTAAAAAGTCTTATTATAAAGAGTTATTGAGACTTATTATAAAGCTATAGTCATTAATATGCTACTCATTCAGGAAGTGAACAATTGACCAATGGAATTAAATGATAGCTCAGCAACAGACCCACACATATATGGAACTGTGATTTATTAGAGAGGCCACACTGCAGATTATTGAGGAGGAGTGATTATTTAATAACTGGTTAAGTAGAAATGGTCATCTATATACCAAAAAAAAATCCTTATTATACACTATACACAAAATAATATCCAGATGGATTGAAGACCTAGATGTGAAACGCTAAACTTTGAGAAGAAAACATAAGGAAATACCTCTCTGACTTTAAGGTAGTAATGGATTTCTTAAACAAAACACACACAAAAAACGCTAACCATAAAAAAAGACTGATGAGAGGCTGGCCGAGTGGCTCAGTTGGTTAAGAGCGCAACACTCTGAGCAACAGGGTCACCTGTTCAATTCCCACATGGGCCAGTGAGCTGCACCCGAGCCGAGCTGCCATTGAGCTGCCAACATGTGGCAGGATGGCTCAGCTGTTGAGATCACGTGCTCCTAAGAACAAGGTTTCCTGTTCATCCTGCATGGGATGGTGGGCTATGCCCACCAGCAAATAAGATTGAACACAGCACCTTGAGTTGAGCTGCCCTGAGCTGACAATGGGCAGCCAGATGGCGACTGGACTTGGAGCTGAGCTAACTGCTCCCTCCATAACTAAGATTCGAGGACAAAAACTTGGCTGTTCCCCTTCCCCAATATAATCTTTTTAAAAAAAAAGACTGATGTATTAGACTACATTACATTCAGAACTTCTGTCAAAAGAGACGATTTAAAAATGAAAAGGCAAGCTACAAATTTGGAAGAGACGTTTATAATATATATAACCAAAAAAGGATTCCTAACCAGGAATATGAAGAATTTCTACAAATTAAAATGAAAACAAATGTAAAAATGGGCAAATGCCACAAATAGTCTTTTGCACAAACGGCCAATAAACCTATGAAAAGATGCTACACTTCATTAGTAATCAAGGAAATTCAAATTAAGGCCATAATGAAATAATATTTTATGCCTCTGGCAAAAATTAAGATGTCTGATAATGCCAAATGTTGAAGAGGATGTAAATAAACAGGAACTCTTATACATTTCTGGTGTGATTGTCAATATATACAATTACCTCGGGAAACAATTTGGCATTATTTTGCATTTGCATACTCTACAGTCCAGCAATTCCACTCCTTGGTCTCTTCTCTTGCATATATGTAACAGGATTCAAGAATAAAAATGTTTATATAAGTATTATTTATAATAGCAAATATTTTGTGGCAACACAAATGTTCAGGGTTTAGGGAGAAAGTGGGATTTATACCATAGGTATAAATTATTAATAATGTTCTATTGCTTGATTTTGGTGGTGAATTCATGGGTAGTTATCATATTATAATGAAATTTTTTTTTGAGGGCAGTGTCACTGACCCTCCTATGTGGGATCCGAACCAGGGCCACTGGCTTCTTAAGCCAGTGCTTAACCACCATGCCACTCGACGGTTCCTATAATGAATTTTAATATATGTGTATCTTATGTATAGTATTATGTATCAAATAGTACATTTAAAGAGATGAAAAATTAAGCATGAGATACACCTCCCTGGTAGTGTGGTGCTTAGGGTTTGGGGCTCTCACCACCATGGCCCTGGTTTGACTCCCAGTCAGATTTTAACCCAAGGCTTGTTCCCTTCAGCCACCCCAGGGTGGGAGAAGGAAAAATAATTAAGTACGAGGCATAAAAAAGTCCATATTACAATGCATACATACATGGTTATGATTTCACTAAAATAATATTAAAGTATTCATTTGTTTACACCTTTATATTGAAGCAACCATGTCTGCAACAGCATACTAGTTTGTTGCATTTTCAACTCAAATGCCATGACTGATCAGTGTTGTGGTTTTCCAAAATGGTAAATAATTCTTGGCAAAGTTTCTTACAAATCATAGCACAGTTGTCTCTCAATTTATATAGTAGTTACATTTTTGGAAAATTCAATACATATTGAAACCTTTAAAAGTCCAATTTCATTTATACTTAACATAGAGTTGGGTTCTGGGCTCAGATAATTAAAATCAGGTTGGAACCCACTTGACTATCTAGCACAACATTTGAAAGTCTCATGGGATGATGCTTTGCTGTGTGGGAATATTTTGAGCATTACTGAAGTTGAGTATCCTCAGCCCCCTCTTAAATTTAATAATGCTCCCCAATCATTTTGCCCCGGGGAAACCAAAAATGCCCCTACGTATTTCTGAATTGCTCCCTGGAAGGGACAGTATCACTAGAACCACTGCCCAAGTGGAAGGTGATGAGGGACGGAAGCCACCAACTTTTCTGTGATTGGGGCTCCTATTTGAATAAACCAATTGGCTCATCAAAGAAGCTTTCACATCTGGCCACTGGGGATTGATGTGAAAGAAAGAGAGGGGTTGGGGAGGGGAGACAGCTAGTTTGGGTTTGGAAATATAAAGTGGACAGGGTCCAGAGGCCGAAGAAGGCAGAAAAGAAAGAGAAGCCTGAATGCCAGGTCCCCAAATTGAGAAAGTTATTCAAGACAGTGTGCTTTGAATCTTGAGTCTAACACTGTAAAACTCCTCCATGAGTGGTCTACCTATCAGGACCACTTTAAGACCCAAGGGGACCTTGAGACACCTAATAGTGTGGAAGGGAAGAATCTGTACCTGTGCTTGGAGTGGGGTTGGGGGGACTCGATCCAAAGCATGAGAGTACTCCAATCTGGGTCAGTGGACAATGGACCTCACAGTTACACAACTTTATTAAATGTGTGTATATGTTGTTCCCTGAGCAAAAGGGGCAATGAAGCCAACATGTGGCTTTCCTGCTAATGCCCACAAATGACACTAGGAAGGACTCCACCAGCTTTACTCCCCCTTTACTGATATTTGCACAGAAGTCCCAGCTGTCCACTGACCTCAGCTTCAGGGTAGGGGGCAGAGTGAAGAAGGAAACAGGCTTAACAGATATGCAATTGAGCCAAAGGAAGGTGGCCCAGAATAACCTAGCAAGACAAATAAAACACTTGATACAGGGCAGTGCCAAGAGTCAAGGACCGGAGATTGGGTCCAGTTGCGGAAACTGGGCATCCTGAGTCTGTCTAAGATAGCTGAGCATTGGAAAGGCACACAGTATGTGGTAGTAGTAATAAGGATAACTGGCAACATATAAAGTCCATCCTGGGGTCAGCCAGAAATGGGGGAAGCAGCTGTTAAGGTGATATATTGTAATAGTCACCTGCCCATTAGTCAGCTGAAAGGGAGAGGTCAGGTAAATACATAGAGGCCACAGTTACTGGCTTACAAAAAATAAGTTATAAGTTATTATGTTAAAAGGAGAAATATAAATCTCTCTTGCAAAAGAGATTGGGGGAGAGGTTGTCAAGAAGGAAATTAGTCCTTGTACAATCCACAGTCCAAAGTGGAAAGCTTCCTCCCAACACATCAGAGTTCATTCAATGCCACCAGTCACAGAATCAAAAGACAATGAGTTGACATATTTTTTGGAGGGGAAATTTACAGAGTAATGCATAGGGTATAATCTTATTTAAATATTTTTTATCTACATGGGGAAAACAAACACATGTGCACACACATTTGTGAAAATGCAAAGTTGTGAAAGGATACACACCAAACAATTAACACTAGCTATTTTCAGGGGGTGTGACTGATGATGGGGGTGGATAAAAAAGTCTATATTTTTCTTCATATACCTCTATATCACTTGACTTGTTTAACTGTCATGTGAAATTCTTTAAAAATTTAAATCTGATAGAAAGACTTGAGCTCACCCCTCCCCTCTGCAGATTCAGCAGAAATTGGGAAGAGGAGGAAAGTTGCTGACATTCAGCAAGCACTGGAGGCAGCAGAGACATGGGACATGATCACTGCTAGAGTGAGGGGTGAGGCATGTTCCCGGAAAAGGGGAAGTAGGGACATGGGGGAAGGAAAAGGTAAAAGGGAGAGGACTTATGGAAGGGATAAAGAAAGGGGGCAAATCAGTGAAGGATGCCCATCCACTGGAGTGCTGGGGAGATGCCCCAACGACCAAGGCAATGAAGCCTTGTGCCTTTGTAAGGAAGTGAAGTAGCTAGGCTATGGGCACAATGCTTATCCTCACCCTCAACTTGGTGAGGCTTTGGATCAACCACCTGAGCCTAGAACTGCTTGAACCTTCTTCAGGTTCCAATATATATGGTACACATTAAAGAAAGACAAATGTGGCATCAGAACAGGGAGCCAAAGAGGGAAACAGCTGCCTTGCTCCCTCCATGGATATTGACAACACCCTCACTGTGGACTCTGGGGTAGCAAGGAGTACCTACCTGCAAACGACCATGGACAACAGGGTTTCCAGAATAATCTACCCATGGATGGCGATCCAGCTGGAGAGACAGTAAGGTTCATTTCCTCTACTTCCCCCACTGGTAGTAGCTAGAGACTCACCTTGAAGGTTAAATAATAAAAGGGACCACCACCCACATGCAGTTACCACCTGAAGCAAACCAGGTTCTTAAGTGCTTTCTACATCATCAAAGAAAGAATGATCTGTTTTGGAATGGGTACAATATTAATTTAATTTTTGAAATTATTAATGTCTTGCATGAGTTAGGTAGTTCTCCCCAAGGGAAGGGTGCTCATGCTCAGAATTATCTTAGGGCAGGGGCAGTGCTTTTTAAAACCAGATAACCCTACTCCCAGCCCTATGTGAGAATCTCTGCCTTTGTGAGCCATTGCTATGAGTAGAAGTGTGTCATAGCACTCAGATGTGTTGGGACAGAAATGAACAAATAAAAAGGTGAGAACCACTCATCTAGGCCAGTAGTTCTCAAAGTGTGGTTCCCAGACCACTACCATCAGCATCGCTTGGGAACCGAGTAGAAACGCAAATTATCGGCCCCATTCCAGACCTTATTGAGTCAGAAACTCTGGGGTGGGATCCAGCAATCTGTTTTAACATACCTTAAAGGGGACTCTGATGCACACTGAAGTTTGAGAATCAATGCTCTAGCCAAATCCAAATATTTCAAAAATTATCACTCTCCTTGGCAGACCTCCTCACCTTTATACTCCGTTTAATACATCCTTTTGTTTTAACCATCTCATTCCTGAGTTTCTCTAATTATTCCTGTCTTATTTCTCCTTCAGTGTCTCCTTCTCCTCTTCCCTTTCATAAAATGTGAATGCATGTCCAATGCACAGCCATACCCCTACATCCCTTCTTCTCCATTCTCCTCACTTCATTCACTGTCATGGTTTCAAGGTTCATTTCTATGTTGATGCAGCTTGACAGCTAAGCCCTCTATGAGTGGATTCCTATAGGCTAATATCAAAGAATGTTTTCCACCAAGTGAATATCCAGTCATTGCTTCAAACTCAACATTCCCCACTCTCCGTGGTGGCCTCTCTAAATGAAAAAGCTCATGTTTACCTTTCAGGGCTCGTTCTCTCTTCTCACCTAATCTATGCACACGTCTTATTTAATGTCTCTTCACAATGTCTCCTGGATCTGTCACTCTCTGTTCCTTTTAACTACGGAAGTCTAACTTCTCAACATCTCCCACTTAAACCTCATAAATGATCTTCAAGATCTTTTCCAGTTTTCCCTCCTTCAGTCCCTTCCAAACTGCCTAACAGTGTTCATAATAACATTGTTTGTATCATATTACCTCCTTGCTCAAAAATCTATGATAGCTTCCTATTATTTACTGCTTCAAATCTAAATTGTTTAGTCTGTTTGTTTTTGGTTTTCTTTTAGGGCAGTGTGGGACCGAACCGGGGCCGCTGACTTCCCAAGCCAGCGGTTAACCACAGCGCCACTCGGCCGGCCCCTTGGTCTGGTTTTTAAGACCCAAACCACTGGCCTTTTTCTTCACACCCATCAATCCTCATGTACTGATGATGTCCATACTGTAAGTGCCATACTGTAACTGGCACCTGATGTTAGCAATGACTATTGTAGGCACTCCCCTGGAACATTTCTGGTTTTTCTTTTTCTTTTTTTTTTTTTTTTTGAGGGCAGTGTCACCGACCCTCATATGTGGGATCTGAACCAGGGCCGCTGGCATCCCAAGCCAGCACTTAACCACCGCGCCACTCGACCGGCCCTCTGGTTTTCCTTAATCGACTGCCTGTTATCCCTCCGGATCTTCAATCCCTGACCCTTGCTCTCACTACTTTCTTTTAGTTCCTTGATTTTGATGAGTTGGTCCAAATTTTCTCTCTGCTTTACTGGACTCACCTTCCTACTTGACCTCTGGCTCTGCATACTGCTCTTACTTTAACATCATCCTCCTACAGCTTAAGGGGAAAAGTCTGTTCTGCCAACATTGGTCCTGAGGAACCCATCCAGCTATACAACTCATCCACCACCTCCTAGTTTTTCCCCATCAGGAAAGCTTCTTGGACATAGCCTGTGTATTAAACCTTCCATTCTGGTAAAGCTGGTTACTCACTGAACAACAACACACAGACACACATTCTCATTCTCATGGTTAAGTCTTTGTTTTTTCGGTTCCTCTCATATCCCATCTGTCTTCCTTTTTTTTTTTTGAGATGTTATTGGGGAATTGGAGTAGGGGAACAGCGTTGGGGAATCAGGGAAGGGGAACAGACAAGTTGCTGTCCTTTTTGTTCTTCAGTCTAGTTGCGGTGGACGTTGCTTCACTGGCCCATGTTGGTATAGTCATTGCACTCTTCCCGGATGAAGCAGATCGATCGTCAGCCTCTGGGTGGTCACTCACCGTGGCTGTTGGCAGCTCACGCTGGCTGCCGGCCACTCACTGTAGCCTATGGCAGCCCACTGCAGCAGGGGCTGCAGCCTACACCATCGCCGGGGCTCACACAGCCCAGCTCCAGGTGGAGCTGTTGTTAGCTATAGAGGGCAGTGTCACTGGCCCTCATATGTGGGATCCGAACTGGGGCCGCTGGCATCCCAAACCAGCTCTTAAACAATGCACCACTCGGCTGGCCCTCCCATCTGTCTTTTAAGACTCATTATATCCATCCTGCCTGAATTCCCTGTGCTCATATGGCAGACTAGCTAGCAGATCAGAGTCTGAGGTTGAGTTTCAAGGGCTCACAAAGGCGGACATAATTTTACAGGTTACCCAAATCAGGAAGAGAAAGAAAGCTGTAGGTCTAGTCCAAGCCCAACTCTTGGAAAAGGAGAAAAAGATAAAGAACTAGTGAAAAAGATCAAGTGAGACAAGCAAGATGCAAATATCCAATTCTAAGGACTAGAGCAGGGTCATAAATAAGATGTTGATTTTTTAATTGGATTGTTAGAAGTAATAGCAGATCAAAAAAAAATGAAGGCATATATTAGAGCATTGAGAATGGTGGAATATGTCTCAGAAACGTTGTTGGACATTCATCATGCTCATTTTATAGAATAGCAGAAGCATGAGAGTGATGTATGGGCTTAAAGATTCAAGGTGGAAACAGATGTCAATTCTACCGCCTTCTTGCCTTCCAGGTAATGGCATAAAACTTCCTTTTACTGGCCACATTGAACTCTCCCTCTGTAAATTCTTTTGTACCTGCAGCCTAAGTTAATGATCAGCACCTCTGTAAAAATTATGTCCCTGTCTCTAAATATCACTCTATTTTTTCTTCAAAGTCTTAATAACATGGTTGGATTTTATTATAAATTTAATAATAAATGTAATTCATATGTAGTAGATTTGATTAGAGGACATAAAAGAAGAGTTCCTGGGGATTAAAATAAAGTGATTGCCAAATTTAAAACTTTAGTAGAAACATGGTCACTGCTGAAAACAAAATTGGTTTTCCAGAGGATTGACTAGATAAATTGCGCACAATATTAGAGCAAAAGCACTGGAAATTGAAATTATGACTGAAAAGATAAGAGATATGCCCTGAAAACCTGACATACAAATAATATTTCAGGAATGAGAAAAAAATGAACAGTTATAAAAGTGATAATCAAGGAAATGATAGAAGAAAATTTCCCTGCACTTACAAATTTCACAGGTAAAGAGAACATTTTTACAAACTTTCAAACAAAGAAGAGGTTTATTTTTGTTTGATTTTGTTTACCAAGAAAAAGAAAGCAGGCTAGAATCAGATCTCTCATCTTCCTCAGTAAAAGCAAGAAGTTGATGGAATAATATCTATATACAACTGAGAGAAAAGGGCTACCATTCAGTAATTTTATACTCATCCAATATATCTGGGCAAAAGTTATTTTCAGATATTCAAGGACTTAAAATATTACTTAAAAATGACTCTAATCAAATTAAAATGAAATCAAATCACAAGTTTTAAGACAAGTAAAGATTTAAGGCCCAAGAAACAGTGGTTATAATATATAAGACTAAATATAAATGGATGATGATAATGTGACAGTTGACTGTAGTATAAGTAAGAGTACTTGAAGCTATAATATATATATATTCCTTCAAGGGAAAACTTATCTGAAGTTATACCAATTATTACTTAATTGGTCTTCCCATAACTTGTTAGTCCTCTATAACCAATTCACTATGCAGTAGTCAATGATCTTTGTAAAATGTGTGGTAGAATGAGGGAAACATGCCTACTATTTAACATTGATATATCTAAAGAGAAACACAGCTTAAATATGATGCTAAAAATAGAATGTAGCCCCTAGCAAAATAGAGCCATATTTAGAGAGCTTCTGAATTCCATAGGGAGAAGAAAAGGGGAAATAAGAATTTTTTTAAAATCTTGAAACATCTAGCAAAAATAAGGAAACAAGAAAAAGAGACACAAGAAATATAATAAACAAACCATGAGGGAAAGAATGAGATCAAATGAATTTGTTATCACAGTAAGTTAAGATGGGTCATGTTATCCTTTCCTCAAAAAAAAAATGAAAAGGACCCTCAATTTTGTTTTAAAAAACCCAACTATAGAGTCAGCCGAGTGGCACATTGGTTAAGAGCTGGCTTGGGAGCCCAGCGGCCCCAGTTTGGATCCCACATATAAGGGCCAGTGACACTGCCCTCTACAGCTAACAACAGCTCCACCTGGAGCTGGGCTGTACGAGCCTCAGCAATGGTGTAGGCTGCAGCCCCTGCTGCAGTGGGCTGCCATAGGCTACAGTGAGTGGCCGGCAGCCAGAGTGAGTGGCTGGCAGCTAGCATGAGCTGCCAATAGCCATGGTGAGCGACCATCCAGAGGCTGGTGACCGATCTGCCTCATCTGGGAAGAGCGCAATGACAATACCAACATGGGCCAGTGAAGCAACATCCTCTGCAACTAGATTGAAGAACAAAAAGACAGCAAATTGTCTGTTCCCCTTCCCTGATTCCCTAGTGCTGTTCCCCTCCCCCAATTCCCCAATAAAATCTTTTAAAAAAACCAAAAAAACTATATGATATTTATAATGAATACTCCTTCAAAAAAGAACAAAGAAAAGCTGAAAATAAAGCTATAGAAAGACTACATTAGACAAGTGCAAACAAAAATAAAACAAGAATAACAATATTAAAATCAGATAAAGTGAAATTCAAGGCCAAGATAATTAAACAGAACAAAGATATGTTTTTTGTAATGATAAAAGGCACATTCTGGAGAGAATATGTCATAAACATTGTGCACTAAACAATGTAGCAATGAATACATAAGAAAACAATCCAGAAACACAAAAACAACTTAACAGAAAGCCATAGTACAGTGGGAAAATTTATATACCTCTTTGAATACTTAACAAATAAAGGGGACAAAAATAAGCAAGGATATAAAGAATCTGAATAATGTAATCAACAAGTTCAATTTAATATAAAATCAAGCCTTACCAGGTAGAAATTTATAGGATGTATTCTCTGACTAAAATAAAAAAAAGAAATTAACAAAAAAGATAACTCCCAAAATTTAATATTTGGAAATGAAATACTCTTCTGAACAGTTACTGGATCAAACAGGAAATCAAAATTTGAGTTGCAAATTATCTAGAAATTAATTGAAGAAGAGCATGTTATAAAAAATATCTATGAGATGTGGCTAGAGTTAACCCTTGAGGAAAATTTATAGTCTCTAATATTTTTGTTATTAAAAAAAGAAAGTGAAAATAAATAAACTAAAACTTGAACTTAAAAACTAGAAAAAAAGCAATATTAACTTAAAGAAAGTAGAATGGATTAATAAAGATAGAAGCAAAAATTAAAGAAATAGAAACTACCACCACCGTACAACCTCCACCACAACCCCCACAAGCACAGACAAAGGAGAATGAACAAACAAAATGAAAATCAAAAGATCTACAAACTAAACCATCTCCTTCAGCTGCCTAATTTTTTTTAAAAGAGCAAAGATTAAAATATACACTATTAGAAATGAAAAATGAAGTATAACTGTTGTCGGATAGTGGTCCTTTCTCGGCGCAAATTCCAGGTCCTTGGCAACTCGAGCAAAGAATTGAATGAGATACCAGAGTAAAGCAGTAGAATAAGTAGTTTATTAGAAAAGATAGTACATTTAGAAGTAAAAGTAGACCTGAGTACTACAGGATGGCTCAAGGGCCCATTACTAGAAGTTACATACCAAAGAGTGTGGAGTGGGCCACAGGCAAAGGCGAGGCTCAAAGGGAAGAAGTGGTAAAAAGGAGCAGGGAAGAAGCAGCAGCAGAAGCAGCAGAAGCACGGGCTTCCCAGGACTTGGGATTTTTATCCTTTTTCTCTAGAATGGGCTGTTTTTTCTGGGTGTTGGACCACTTGATTGGCACCTGTATTGACAAGAGGTACTTCGTAGGTGTGAGTAATTGGTCTGATCTAGTTGGATATTTTGTGTCCACTTGCTCTTCCTGCAGGGGTAGGTAATTAACAATACAAAGAGGAGTTTTGAGTGGAGAGGGGAAGTGCCTCAGGCGGTTGCACTCTCCGGGACGTGCAGGAATGCAGAGATCCAATGCCTGCCTCTAACTGCCTGCCTAGTTTTTCCTTGAGAGACGTGATCCCCATAAAATCTCTATGGGAAGCTAAGGGACAGGAGGTCTCTTCTTCTGTATCTGCTTCCTGCTGGGCAGGGGCGCAGAGCTGTCCCTGCCTATTGGGGTTCACGGAACTCTCACTCTAGCTGGTCTCAGATGAGAGGAAGGGGTCTCAAGCTCCACCTGGAAGACCGTGTTGGCTTCTTTGTTTGTTGGGGTATCCCCTGCATCCTCTAGGCTCCTGAATGAGGACAAAAATATAAATCTGTTAGTTCTTATGAAACTTGTGGTTATTCAATGCGGGGGGGGGGTGGGGGGGGGAGCCAGCCTGGCTGACCAGGGTTTCCCTCAGGTGGAGACAGCTAGCTAGGCAGGCAGGGAAGAAAATAAAGAAAGGAGACAGTGGAGACACCCGGGGAGTTAAACAGAAAAAAGTGTCACCCTTTATTGCCACAGCATGTTCTTTTTATATGGATACTTTACCATTACCTCAATCACATGAGTTTGGTGGTTTCTAGTTCCCAGGATTTACTCAGTCTTTACTTCCCTGTAATTGCTCTCTCCAGGGTGTATTGTGACTTACTTTTCCGTTAAAGAATTACCTTGTCTTTATTATGATAATGACCATGAAACCCAGACTTAATTTCTGTATATCACCTAAAGAATGTTTACTAGAGTTATCTTGAATATCTAGAAATTATCCTAAATCCTAGCAGTTAAACACAATCAATCATAAAACTCACAGGACTTATATTTGAGCTATACTAAAAGACTAGGAGTGGCTGTGTTTAGGGTAAAAGTGTCTAAAATCTATTTCTATGTAAATACAATACCTAGCAATTAAAGGGGATTTCACACCTCTCTTATCCTACGGAGGTAGCATCTGTTTCTCAGTCAAAGCTTCAGTATCTGTCAAAGAATTTTTTTTTTGAGGGCAATGTCACTGGCCCTCATATGTGGGACCCAAACTGGTGCCGCTGGCTTCCCAAGCCAGCGCTTAACCACCACGCCACTTGGCCAGCCCTCAAAGAATCTAAACAAAGTTGTTAATTAATATACCCAAGGTCAACAAGTCCCCTCCTACTGGAACTCTCATGGCCTGAAGACTTTTAATCTTTAAGGAGACCATTCACAGCAGGGCCGTTAGGCCACAGGCAGGCTTCTTGGCCTATGTTGTCAGAGGTCTGTGCCTCAGTTTCCAAGGGGCTTGAGTCCCCAATATCTCAGTTCAGGGGTCCATTTGGGTTGTAGTCTGTTTTATGGAATTTCCTTTTCTTTAGGAAATCTTGCCCCTTTGTTGACTTACACAACCAGCTATCATCAGGTTACCACAGGAACTTGTCACAAATGCAGTGAATGTATTGTCTCCTATAGGAGGAAAGGCACATGGGTTCATAGAGGCATGAGATATTACATGACCAACCATTAGGCAGCACCCCAAACATCCAGTGCTGAGCAGGGCAATGTGACCTTGTCAGATGTCGGCTCCCGGCAATTCAGTCCATCACTCAGGTGGCATCAGTTGTCTGGACACAGAATGGGTTTGACATTTAGCTTCCTGGCCTGGGGGATATTAGGAAGTCTCAGGCTTTCAAATAGTTATCGGAATCAAGGGTAGGAGACTTCTATTGTTTCAGATTCAGAAACTGATTTACAAAGCAATTCAAAAGCAAAGGGGATCTTCTGTCCAAGATTCACAAACTGGTTAGAGGAGCAATCAAAGCTCAAGAACTAAGAAACTAAAGAACTAGGGAGGAGATTTAACATTTCTATAGAAAAGGAAACATTGAAGTTTTTCAGTGGTGGGGGTTGGTGCTGCTCAGTTGGCTGGTAACATAACCACTTAAACTTTGAAATAATTTTATGACAAAAATAAAAGCAACTTTGTCAACAACTTTGAAAATCTAAAGAAAATGAACAGATTTCTAGCAAGACAGACTATCATAATTAACTCAAGAAGTGGTAGGAAATATGCATAGACTCATAACCATAGGAGGAAGAAAAAAGAAAAGTCTAGGTTCCATCTACACTTCAAAAAAAATTCTGTGTTACTCAAACTGTCCCAGTTGTATATAGAGCACCCCAACTTATTCTACACATGACCTTTAAAAAATGTGATGACAGAATACAACAGGTAAAAGTATAGACCAATTTTACTTATAAATATGGATGCAAAATGTTTAATAAAATATTAGCATATATATTCCAGCAGAGTAGTAAGAAAGTTATTTTCTCTGATTAAGCAGGATTTACTTGAGGAATGCAAAAATAGTTATAGGCAATCTATCAATATAATTCATTACATCAAAAATTAGAGATGAATATTATATAATTGTATCAAAAGGTAATGAAATTGAATTTGCTATAACTGGGCAGACAGGGTAATAATAAAACCTTTAAAAAACAAATTTAGAAGGAAGCCACCTCAACTGGATAGACTGTTTAGCAAAATCCAATGAATACTATGGGAAATACTGATTAGAAGAGGTAAATCAAAACCTTAGGCTGCTCCAAACTTGCCTGAGAAAGAACTTGGTCTCCCACAGCACTGAAACAAAGTTAAGAAAAATGGAAATGTTGTGTCTGTCTTGGTAGCTGTATGGAACTGCCCCTGGGTTTGACCATCTGTGATTGCCTCCCAGGTCTCAGGTCTTCATGGTTAGAACTAAATATATGATAAAGCAGACATTATTTTCCACTGAGAAAGAATGTGCTTTGGCTAGACAACTGGTATCAAATCGTTAGACTGTTACCTTGTGCCACACTTAAAATAAATTCTAAATGGATTAAAGATTTATATTTTCACATGCAAAGATTGAATAAACTAAGAAGAATATTTTTTATAACTACAGAGTAGGACAGACCTGCTTAAGCAAGACAGGAAACTTAGAAGCCAGAAGCCATAAAGATTGACAAATTTGACAGCATAAGTTAAAACCTTCTGTGGGGCAAAAGGCTGTAAAAATCCCACTGAGAGAAAATAATTGCAATGAAATATATATATATATATATATATATATATATATATATCCCTATAATATAATGAACTCCAAAAGATATCTATGAAAAAGCTAACAACCTAAAGATTATGGCAAAGTTTGAGAATAGGCAAAACACAGAAGAGGACATACAGATAATAAGCATATGAGAAGTTACCAACCTCATAAAATGTCAAGGATACAAAATATAAACAATGGGGTAGCATTTTTTTTACCCTTTCGGATTGGTACCATTTTAAATATTGATAATATTCTGTACTGGCAAGAATATGGTGAAAAGGCAACTCTCTCACTCTAGTAGACTCTTGTCTCTAGTAGAAGAGTGAGTTGCTACCACCATTTTGGAAGGTAATCTGGTATTAACTATTAAAAATTTTAAATTTACAAATCTTTGATCTGGCAATACCTCTTCCAGGAATTTATCCTAATATGCTAGTTTTACAAGTTAGCTGAGACCTATGCTCAAGGATGTTCATTACAGTTGGAAGTGGCAAAATAAACAAAGGAAAACAATCTGAAGGTCCATCAAAATGGTAATGGTTGAGTAACTAAAAGGACAGCCATACACAGGAACACTGAAATGATGAACTAGGTCATGAGTTATAGCTAGCTCTATACCTGTTGGCCAAGACAGTTGTCCATGATGTATTGTTGTTTTTGTTGTTGTTTTAAAAAGATGGAGAGTATGGTGCATAATATGATGCTATTTTTATTTTAAAATAGGTGGAGGAAGGGTACCATGGATACCATATACCCATGTGCATTGAGTAAGACTCAGAGGACCATCTGCCCACACTCACATACAGTCCCATCCTCTTCTGAATTCTACTCAACGCAGTTCATGAAACGTTTTTGAATAACAAGATACCACTGAACATTTACGTGGTAAATGTGCCCTTGCCTAGCAAACCAAAATGCTTCACTTTTGTGGCTATCCAGGTACATACATTTATTTATTATTTATTTATTTATTTATTTATTTATTGAGGGCAGTGTCACTGGCCCTCACATGTGGGACCCAAACTGGGGCCGCTGGCTTCCAAAGCCAGCGCCCAACGACAGAGTCACTTGGCCAGCCCCCGGTACTTTTATTAAAGGAATATGTAATAAGCCACAGTGTTCAAACAACGGAGAACACCTACAGTTTTGGTAAGGTCATCAAGTCTGAAGAATGCCTGTATCAAAACTTAAACCACGGTGTGTGTGTGTGTGTGTGTGTGTGTGTGTGTGTGTACTCATGGAGAAAAGTGTGAACGGCACACAACAAATTTAAGATTGGTTGTACTCCAGAAATTGTATAGGAAGGAGGAGTTTTTATTCCGATTACATCTTGGAATTGATTGCTAACAAGCATGTAATCTAAAATACCACTTACCAAAAATAAATTCAGGAAGGAGAGAAAGAAAGAGCAAGCAAACAAATGAAAGAAAAGAGAAGAGGAAAAAGAGAAAAGAACAAAAGGAAAGGAAAGAAAAGGAAAGGGAAGGGAAGGGAAGGGAAGGGAAGGGAAGGGAAGGGAAGGGAAGGGAAGGGAAGGGAAGGAAAGGCGTGGTAGATGAGGACTTGGTTGTGGGGCCCGGCCTGGAGGTTAGGCGCAGCCTGGGAGCTGCTAATCTCCGAGCTTCTGCACCAGCTGCCGCAGCAGCTGGGACTGGTGGGTGCTCCAGTAATGTGGGGAAAAGCAGGATCTCACGTAGTAAATTTCTGAAGCCGCACCTAAGGGAAGGAGAGCAAACCTCCCAGTGCATGCAGATGGGAGCGGTTGCTGCAGAGAGCAGAGCGGAAAAGTTAGACAGGTGGAGTCCGCCGCCCACGCATGGGAGCGGGTTCCCCAGAGATGCCCCTGTGGAAGATTCCACAGCACCACATGCTGTCTTGGCTTAGGCAAGGGCCAACCCACCCCTTGAGCCATTAAGGTCAAGTGCGGCAAGAACCTCTTGTCACAAGAGGATGAGAATCTGGAGGAGGAGGTGAGGAAGTGCAGATGATTGCAGAGGACAGGAACTGGACAGAGATAAGCCAGCTTTCCCCATTCTGCCTCCCACTGTGCTCTGCCCTTTAAAGGAGAGCTGTTGGAGGGCTCCTCTCACTGTGCCCTGGGGATGGACAGACCCCATGGGTCTAGGATTGGGAACAGGGGGAGGCTGGCTGAGAAGAAAGAGTGCGGGGCTGGAGACGTAAGCCAGGAGCTCAGAACCTTCATCCTGCCAACCCTGACCAACGACCTTGAGGCCTTTCACAGGAAGAAAGAATTTGAGTGCCCAGGACCTAGATTCAGATCCCAACTCTGCCACTTGCTAACTGTGACTTTGGGCAAGTTACTTGACCTTTCTGGGAATCAGTGTCTTATTTGTAAAACAGGGACAATAATATCACTACCCCTCCAACAGGGTATTGAGGAAGGAGAGAAAATAAATTAAAGATGATAATGCATATGAAGTACATAGCGCCTGGGAAAATTTAGGTAATAAGTCTTGTTCTAATAAGTTATTATTAGAACATTAATTAATGTGTCATTTGTGTGCAGAGCCTAGACCAGGTGCTTAGCCTTAATAGCCGCAGAGGCTCCTTCCACCATCTCCAACCCCTCCCCATCTCTTCTTCCTGCCCCCACGAGTGCCAGATCTAAAATTCTATCTTGCCTTGGAGTGTCTCCAGCTGTTTGCTCATTTTCCACCAGCCCGCTTGGGGCCCCCCACACATTCCCTTGGGGCACACCTTCACTTGGAGAGTGAAGCAAGCATGCGTGCTCACACACCCAAGCCTCCTCTCTTCCAAGTCCCCGTGGAACGGAGAACAGGTAGAGGGGTTGGGGGCGACAGTCTTAAGCCACAGACAGAAACTCAGAGAAAACCAAGAAAGGATACAGAGCCCTGCTTGTGAGGCCTTTGGGGGTGCTCACGGCAGCCAGCAAACAGCAAAGGCTTAATGTTGTTTGTTTTGTTTTTTTTCCTCAAGCATCTGCAGTTGCTGGGTGTAACCTTAGCCTCCTTCCTCTGTGAAATGTGTGAATGTGCTATGGTCAAGCATTCTGCGTATTGATTCTCTCACATTTCACTGACTTGATCCCTCTCTGCCCCCATTAACCCCGCATATTGGGCACTTGCTCTTTCAAATCCAGGTCGACCCCTACAGATGGTCAAGTGTAATAATGGTTAACCAGCCATCATACACTCCCCATCTCTGTTCAGAATATGCTGCTCTATAGATGAAAATGTGGGTTGTAAGGAGGAAGCCAAGGGTTACTTCTTAGAACCTTCACTGATTTTGGCAAAGTATAAATATGATGCTGCAGAATATGTCCAAATGTTCCCAAAATAGACCCAGTGCTGAGGCTGTGCTCATGTTTGAGCATTCCCAGAACTGGTTTCACTATTTAGCTTCAAGTCTCTATGGGAGCAGAAGGTGGTGAGGAATTCTCACTTGATGTGGTGCTGAGTAGTCAATCCTTCAAGATTAGAAAAGCTCTTGATTTAGGAGACATTTGTTATGGAAAGATCTCAATCCCCTTTGGGGAATCTTCCCCCCCCCCATTTCTCTCCCCACTCCCCAGCCTCTTCTCAGACAGGTTATAACCACTGCAAGGATGTGCCTGCATGTGGTCAGCCTGGACCACTCTGAGCAACCATCATTTTCCACATTCTCATTTATTTTTTTCAAGTTGCTCAAAATAGACATGCTTCTTTTTAGTTACTTATCATCAGCCACTTCACTCCTCATCACCACCCTTCATTATGCCTTTAAAATATATATCTTTACTAAGTCTGATTACAATTAAACATGATTATGATAAATTTGCAGAAGTTACAGAACCACAGCCTAACGGTGAAGCATATCAAACAAGCCTAAATTGAGGGATATTCTGTTAAATACTTGACCAGTACTCCTCAAAACTGTCAATATCATCAAAAATCAGGAAAGCCCGTGCAACTGTCAGCCCAGAGGAGCCAAAAAAAATATAAAACTAAATATAATGTGATATCCTGGATGGCATCCTGGAACAGAAAAAAGACACAGGGAAAAACGAGTGCAATCTGAATAAAGTGTGGACTTCAGTTAATAATGATGTATTAATATTAGTTCATTAATTGCAACAAATATATCATAGTGGTATAAGATGTTAACAATAGGAGAAACTAGGTGTGGAGGTGTACTAGAACTCTGTACTGCTTATGCAATTTTTCTGTAAATTTTAAAATATTCTAAAATTTAAAAATTTTACAGTATTTTCAAAGTTACAGAAGAAGCTGTTGTGGAGATTGACTGGGATGGGCATAAGGGAACTTTTTGGAGTGATGATAAAGTTCTATGTCTTGATAGAGATTTGTGTTGCACAGGTACCATGTTTTGCCATATATAATGCGCTCTTTTTTGGCCAAATTCATGAGGGAAAAATAAGGATGCACATTATGCATGGGTAGTACTAATTCCGTATCTATATAAATGTTTTTAATATTCTTTTATTTATGCTTATGAGTTAAAATGTAACTCTAGAAATCAATAACATATCCGTATGTGAAATAATACCTTGGAATACAATAATCGGTTTTGTTGAACTTATGATGAACTTGCAAGGACAAAGAGTTCTTGTGCCTTCTATGATGCATAAATATGATAAATTTGTTACCGGTACATAAAATTTCTTGTACCAATCTATCTTTTAAAATAAATGTTAAAATTCCTTTATAATACAAAAACAAGTACCTATGTGTCACCAAATAAAAAATTTGAATTAAAAAATTAAAACGAAAGATTTTTTTCCCTGAAAATTTCGGCCAAAAACGTGGGTGCACATTATACACAGCAAAATATTAATGAAAGAACCTAAGAGGTGAAAATACAGGTGTTCACTATCCAAGCCTTTCTAATTTTCTATGTGTTTAATTTTTTTTTTCATGATGCTATATTGGGAAAAATTTGCTGACAGATATAAGGTAAAAAGTCCTTATAATCCTCCCATCCCAAGAATAACCACTGTTAAGTTTGTTATATATTCCTTCATATATTTTTCTACTATACACATACGGTTTTAAAGGGGATACAAATATACACATACAGTATTTTTTGTGTTTTTTGTTGTGTTTTTCTTGAGGGCAATGTCACTGGACCTCATATGTGAGACCCGAACCAGGGCCACTGGCTTCCCAAGCCAACGCTTAAACACTGCACCACTCGGCCGGCCCCACATACAGTTTTGCACTCACTATTTCATTTAATCATTTATCTTGGGTGTTTTCCAAAACATTGTTTTTAATGTGGCTGCATAATATTACATCACATGTTTACACAATAATTGATTTTATTTTGAAGGAAATTTTAGCTGTGTACAAAGGTTTTTGTTGGCTTGTTATATCATTACACATATATCTTTGTGTACTTGTATGGGTATATCTGTGGAATAAATTGTTAAAAATGTAATTCCTGGGTGAAAAATATTGTGCTAGTTTGCACTCCCACCAATAGTATATGAAATTCTTGTGTCCCCACATTTTTACAACACTAATTATTACTGATTTGTTTTTATAAATCTGATAGGTGAAAAATATAAGTTATTGTTTGTTTTAATTTCTATATTAGTGAGGTTGAACATCTTTTCTATATTTATGGATTTTTGTAGTTCTTCTCATTCTTTTTGCCCATTTTTCAGTTTATATATACAACTGAGCTTCCTTTTTCATTTGTAAGAGCTCTTTCGATAGTAAGCTTATTGTAGGATTTGTGTTGAAAATGTTTTCTTTTTTAAAAATGTTCCCACAGTTTGTCTTTCAAAGTGTTTATGGTGGAGCTATTTTTCATTTTCTTTGGTTTTTCTCATTTTCATGTTTTCTCTATGGCTTTTGTCATTCTCCATCTCTTTTTTTCACATGACAGCCTTTTGAGGTAGAGAAGAAAAGAGGTATAAAAAGGTCACATTAGTGGTCCCATGGTCACATAGATGATAATGAAACACTAGACTTGAATCCAGGTCTTCTCAGTCCTAGTCCAGTATCTCTTCCATTATCAAAAAAGAGTAGAAATAATTATTTCCACTTAAGAGAAAGGAAAACTTCTTTTCCCATCCCTGTTGCTAAGTCCTGTATATATTTATATACACAACTGAGCTGCCTGTTCCATACTATACAGTCATGTCTACCAATCTCAACTGGGTCCTTCCTGCTTCCCCACAACATTTTGTATTTCCTAATTAGCTCATTTGAATCCCTCCACAATGACAATTTCAAATATTCTTTACTTTTCTCAAACCTCTGATCATTATCCTTCACCAACCCCCTCTCTCATTTCACAGACAGAATAGAAAGTATCAACTGGGACTGCTGAAGCTCCTACCCCACGACTCCTAAATTATCTAACTAGGTAGGCCTCCATCTACTGCTTCCTTCCTTGTCCTGTCACAAAGGGAAGATGAGGGGTCCCATCCTTTGCCTACCACTCACTCCAGGACTCAGCTCCAGCTATTACCCCCTTCTCTTTCCTGTATTTTCACCTTGGCTCTGTCTACTGACTCTCCTCTCAGTATTGAAATATGCTCAAGCGTCTCCCTTCTTAAGAAATATCCATCTTCGGGCCAGCTGAGTGGCACGGTAGTTAAGAGCTGGCTTGGGACGCCAACGGCCACGGTTTGGGTCCCACATATGAGGGCCAGTGACACTGCCCTCAAAAAAAAAAAGAAATACCTGTCTTCAACCCTAGGTCCTCTTCCAACTTGCTCTTTCCAATTATGCAACTGTAAAAGCAAAGACAGACCCTCCCTTGGAGGGGAGATGTCTAAATGCTGTGTGTGTGTGAAGTTGCTAAAACCTGTCTTAAAAATAAGAGGAAAATATTGCCTGTGGTAGGGGAAATGTGGTAGGGGAAAAATGAGTATTTAGCTGAGCAAAGAAGAAATTGACTTGGGAGGCTGGCTGGGCTGTTGGCCCCCTTCTGACCACTGGGATGGGTTTAGCCGCCTCTTATAAGAAGAATGGCCAGAAACCAACAGAGACTTTTTAAGCTACTGTGTGAGCTTTGAGGCTCAGAGGCCGATAGAACAACTCATTAGTGACTTTATGAGACTGTAGGCAGAAGCAGGTCTAGATTTGAACTCCATTAACCCAGTGTGAAAGACAATTGGCGACAGGATGTCTTGTCCAGCCACTGTCCAACTCAGCACCCCAGTGGTTCCCAAAGGAGCAGGTGGTGCCAGACATGTCTCCAGGCATGGACACCCATCAGAGTAGCAGATGCAGACAGTGGGTTCTGGAGTAGAAATTCAAAAGCCAAGTAGTGAGAACAGGAGACAGAGTAGTTTATAAGCCCAGGAAAGCATTACTTTGGGGGATTCTCAGAAATAAGTGGGGGGCTTTCTGAGGGTAAAATTCCAACCTGGCACAGGTGAGGGATGGGGAAGAGAAACAAACATAACTCTAAATGTGACCCAGAATCACAGGGTGGAGGGGCAGGGAGGCCTTTCAGTCACAGGACCATGCTCAATCATTCAGAGTCTCAAAAGGCAGAACACACATTACATTCAGAATTCAGAGCTCTACCTCCTGGAGACATCCTTTCTTCTTTCCAAGAGTGACAAGAGTATATTGAAGACAGGGTCCCAGCAGCCTGTGGATGAGACTTTTGGAGGAGCCTTTTCTGCTCCCCAAAGGAATGAACAAAATGAGAAGTAGGTTCAGTCACATTGTATTTGGATTGGGTCTTGGTTTGGAGTAGAAATGTTGCTTTCCCATAGATAGATGAGAGCAAGCTTGTTTCACTGAACCCTGGGACTCCCTTCTGATCAGCTGACAGGGCTCACTCAGTGGCAGGCTTCCTTGAATCTGCTACAGAAACTGCTTGTTCCCACATCTCCTATTCCAGGCATTTTGCTTGAATTCCAATTCTTTGCTGAAATAGACTCCCACTTAGGAAAACTCTCTTCAATGTCACCAGACATGCACAGGAAGCAACTTCAGCCATGGGAAAGAGGACTTTCCAACTGGCAAACATCTCTGAGACTAACCTAGGTGAGAGAACAGGAAGGGTTGTAATTGCAGGTG
Organism: Aselliscus stoliczkanus; assembly: GCA_033961575.1. NCBI lineage: Eukaryota > Metazoa > Chordata > Mammalia > Chiroptera > Hipposideridae > Aselliscus > Aselliscus stoliczkanus. The sequence continues at coordinate 51,150,458 of CM066737.1, read as the reverse complement.
GTCACTCCAAAGACACAATGGAAAAGAGCAGAAGAACAAAGACAAGGGAGATAAAGACACTGGGGTGGTGAAGAGAGGGAAAATGCAGAGGAGTGTAGCATCCCTTTCCTGTTAGTTGCTTTTAGATGGAAGCTTCTAGGAGCCAGGGCCTACATGTTGCTCATAGAGCACTCAGTCAGCACTCGCTTTGCTCAGCTCTGTAAGGTGAGCACTGTAGTTAGTTGCCAGCCCCAAGAGATGAGCTTCATTAGTGCCACTGTATGCCTTGAGCACTATGCAGAACTTGCCCTGGGGAAAACATGTCTCTGATAAATTCCTGTTGATCCCAAACTTGGAAAGCTTAAATAACTGCAAGTCTGTCTTTGTGTCATTATGCACTAAAGTTTGAGGAGAAGAAGATGGCAGGAGAGAAATTTTTTAAAAATAAAACCAACTTTCAAGGAATGATTTGAGGTCGATGCAGGTTCTAGAAATTTTTCTACAGCTAGTAGACATACAGACCTGAAAAATAGATGTGTCAGAACTCTGAGATCTTGCAAGATCCTTAAATACATCCCAAATCCTGAAAGAAAAATTCAGTAACGTTTAGGAGAGTTGGGGCTTTGTATGTGTTCTACCGTATTCTCATTTTTCAAAAAGACATAATATTTGTATGGAGTCTGTGGTGACTTTCTTTTTTTTTTTTTTCCGAGGGCAGTGTCACCGGCCCTCACATGTGGGACCTGAAACGGGGCCGCCGGCTTCCCAAGCCAGCGCTTAACCACCAGCCCTGTGGTGACTTTCAAACAGGACAGAGAGTGCAAGAGAGAGAGAGAATGTCCCATCTTGCATATGGGCAATTTCCTAAATACCTAATGCCAAGAAGCACTAGGGTTTAATTTGCTTCCTTAGATGCTTAAAGATACCAGGCTAGGGAATGGTCTATGATAAGTCATTTCTGCTTCAAAGCTCTGGTTCTCCACCTAGTCACTCACATACGGAGTACACACAAGCTGTACACATTTCACTGCTCAGGTAATGAGTTGAAGGGCCATCTATTTCAAACTTTTATGATGATTTGAGTTTAACCTCCATGACTTGACTCGAATCTGAGGTGCTCCCAAAAGGATGTTTCTATTAACAGCGATTGGTGTCTCCAGTTTAGTCATTACTTATCTCAAAGACCCTAAGATTTTCCTTAAGGCTCTGCCCTCAACCTTGCCTCTACTCTCCTAGATTCAATATCATCCCTCCACAGGTGAAATGGTCTCTGTGAGAGGCAGCACAGCATAATGGTTATGAACACTGACCCTAAAGTCTGTCTGCCTGAGTTCCAATCCCCCTTCTGTCATGCTAGTAGCTTGGGTGAGTTATTTTGTACCTCTGTTTGCTCATATGCAACATCAGAGTTACTTAAGTTCGTGCATTTGGACCAGTTTCTGACAAGTAGTGAGCCTCTAGCCAGTGTTCAGTGTTATATAGTGTGCACCCCAGGCCTTAATTATCACTTGCACTCTGATTGACTCCAGCCGGTTGCTTCATATCTGCCCCTGAAGGTCTCTAAGAAACTCAGCATGTCCATAATTGCCTTCATGCCTCATTCATTTCTACCTGAGCAAGATCCACTGTTTATTTACTCATCTCTGTTAGATCTCGCCATTATTCTGATCAGTATGCCATCTAAGCCCAATGAGCTGCACCCATCCCTCTCACTTACATGGATAGTTTATCAGTTACATAACCCTGCCAGGTCTACCTTTTCAAATACTCTAATCTGGGTGATGAAAGTGTTATGAAATTGATAATGGTAATAGTTTCACACCATGTGAATGTACTAAATGTCACTGAATTGTATACTTCCAAATGATTGAAAGGATAAGTTTACGTTAAGTGTATTTTACCACAATTTAAAAAAACAAACAGACAAAAATAAAACTTGTTCATGTCTCTTCACCTCCATAGTCCAGGTCACTGCCATTTCTCCTGGAATACTATCATAAACTCCTAACTAGTTTTTAGGCTTCCACTTTTACTTACCTCCAGAAGTACAGATCCCAGTAGGTCTGATGGTGGAGCCTGGGAATCTGTGCTATTAACAAGCATTCCACAAAGAGCTTTGTAAAGTTTGAGAGTCACTGCCACTGCCTACAGGATGAAGTTCAAACTCCTTAGGTTGGCAAGATCCTTCATGTTTTCCTCTAGTGTGTCTCTCTTTCCCTTTATTTCACTTTTTCCTACAGTTGTTTCATATTTTAGCCAAAGATGATAACTGGCCATGAACTAAGGAGAAGGATTAAGAGAATCCTCTGAACTTTAAGGAGAGGGAAAGAGAGAGAGAGAGAGAGAGAGAGAGAGAGAGAGAGAGAGAGAGAGAGAGAGAAGAAAGGATGAGTTTTGAATTAGATCTTAGCTCAAATACTAGTTTCACTTACTAATTATATGACACAAAATAAATTACTTAACCTTTCTGGTCCCCAGTGTCCTTATCTATTTATTTAAAAAAATAATAACATTATGTGGCCGGCCGAGTGGCGCGATGGTTAAGGGCTGGTTTGGGATGCTGGCTCTGAGCAGCAGGGCCCTGGTTCAGATCCCACATATGAGGGCCACTGACACTGCCTTCTACAGCCCTGGAACTGGGCTACTGTGAGTCCCCAGGGATGGCATAGCTGCAGTCCCTGCTGCAGTGAGCTGCCATAGGCTACAGTGAGTGGATGGCAGCCAGCGTGAGTGGCCAGCAGCCGGTGTGAGCTGCCAAGAGCCGCTGTGAGGGGCCACCCAGAGATTGGCTACTAGCTGTCTCACCTGGGAATAGCACAATGATAATACCAACATGAGCCAATAAAGCAAGGTCCTCCACAACTAGACTGAAGAACAAAGGGACAGCAACTTTTCTGTTCCCCTTCCCTGGTTCCCCAATGCTGTTCCCCTCCCCCAATTCCCCAATAAAATATTTAAAAATAAATAAATAAATAAATAAAATAACATTATACTGCAATCTGGCTATGGAAATTAAATTAGATAACACCTGCCAAGTGCTTAGTATTTGCAATAATTTTAATTAAAAATGAGTGTTTAAGCTTAGGAAGAAAAGAAATGATACATGTTAAAGACATAGTTTTTCAATAGAAATCAGAGCTGTTTGCTTAGTCCTTAGCCCAGTGTGTGGTCCATATCGAGAGCTAAATACATTTCTTTGCTATTGTTGTTATTATTACTATCATTAAAATTGGATTTAGGAGGCCGGCACAGTGGCACAGTGGTTAAGTGCTGGCTTGGGAAGCCCCGGTTCGGATCCCACATATGAGGGCCAGTGACACTGCCCTCTAAAAAAAAAAAAAAATTGGGTCTAGGATCAAGCACCCCGACAGAGAGCTTAACCTTGGAAGGTGAAGGAGCATGTCTTCCTGAGAGCCGGAAACGTTTGAGATGGCTGTGTGAAGCCATCAGATGGAAGCTGAAGAAGCTCCTGTCAGTTGGCTTCAATCTTCTCAGTAATGAAGGAGGTGAAGTCATCTCCTAAGAATGACAGAAGGGATGAGGCTGGGGGCTTGAGGAGAGGGCAGGAAGTTTGGAGCAGCTGCTGTAGGGAATGTGATAGGGAGTCAGCAAGCAAAGAATGAATGGATTGTTGAACAGCCAGAGGGGCCAGCTTAGGGTAGAACACGCATTGGCAGCACACCCAATGAGCAGGGTTTCTCCAACAAGCGAAGAGTGGAAAACAGTCACCTTCAAGGGGTCACCCAGGGCTGCAGATTGGAAAGGCAGAAAGAGGACAAAAGCTTGGGTGGTGAAGGATTCTAGGGTGAGCACAGGAACAGCAGAAATGTTCACAGACCTGGGCTAAAAAGGAAGGCTCACTTATTTATTTAACAGATATTTAACCACCATATACTATGTAAATATTATACAAGAGCCTGGGCATGGGAGATGCTGTAAAGAACCAGACACTCAAAATCCCTGCATTCGATATATATCTTCACAAGGACTTGCACATAAATGTTCATAGAAGCTTTGTTCATCATTAAAAAAAAAACACTGGAAAGAATCCAGATACCCTCCAACAGGTGAACGGATAAACAAACTGTGGTACATCCCTTCAACTATTCAGTAATAAGGACAAAAGAAATATTGATACATGCAACAATACATATGGGTGAATCTCAAAATCAATATGCTGAGTAAAAGTGCATACTGCATGATTACATTCAGATAAAATTCTAGAAAATGAATTATAAAATTAATCAACAGCAACAAAAAGCATATTATTGATTGTCTGAATCTATAGGAAGAAGGCACAAAGGATCACAAGGAAACTTGGTGGTGGACATGTTTATTAACTTGATTTTGGTGATGATTTCACAGGCATATGCATACGTCAAAATCTATCGTTACATATTTTAAATGTGTGCACTTTCTTATGTTAACTATAACCAAAGAACTGACTGCAGGGGGCAAGGGCAAAGAAAAGAAGACCAGTTAGAAACTGTTATGTTACTCCAGGTAAGAAATGATGGGGGTATATCTGGTGTGGAACAAGTGGAGAACATGAGAAGTGGTCATATGTAGAATCCATTTTGGAAGTAGAGTAAAAGGACTAGGCTCCTAAATTGAATGTGGAAGGGTGAGGGAAAGAGCAGAATTGATATGACACCTATTTTTGCCTAACAATTTACCAAAAAACAATGGGGAAGATTAATGTGTCAGTGACCTCCAATCAACAACTAGCAGGAACAAACCTGTAGTTAAACAAGTTAGATATATTACTCATGGCAGCAAGAGAGATTTCACACCATGGAGAAAAATGGGTGTCTAAATAAGAGGTGTTAGAAAAGACTTATTATTGAATTGGAGCTTACGTTAGGTGATTTTGAGGGTCCAAGGAAGCAAGTATTCTCTCTGGATTGGATGCTATTAGGAAATGAGGGGAGTTCTATGATTGGGTATCTTAATAAATCTTATGTAGAATAAAGGAAAGCTAGAGTGATACTAAAGCTGAATGGGCAGAGAAGTAGCAGTCACCAGATTAGCTGGGGAAGGGTGTTTGGTGTTTGGTGAGTTTCACAGTAACCTGGTTTTTGTTGTACTTAGATAACATTATTAAGTGGTCTTTGTCTCACTCCATCATAGTCACAGAGACATTTCTTGTCATTGGACTAGTCTGGTGTTGGTGTTCTGTGAATAATTTACACCCAACAGGAGAATAACATGGCCTATCTATAAATACAAGGCCAGTTTACAATGAACAGTGTGGTCTACAATAAATCTCAGACCAATTCCCAGATGTAGGGGTGGTTTGTTCTTTCTCAAGTTGAAGAGCAAATTTTGGAGGAAGAGACTCAAAAGCTCTGATTTGAATATGTTAACTTTGAGACAGGCTTAGATATCCAAGTAGAGATGTTAGGTATGCCGTCAGATATGCAAGTCTGGAGCTCAGAGTAGGGGTTTCAGGGATTAAATATGGGGATCATCATTGTAAAGATGGTATTTATATATGAAGATGATATGTTGCATGCTGGGACTAGTCGGCATCACCAACACAGAGATAATAGATGGATAAGAGAAGAGGTCCCAGAATGGATCCCTGGGCAATTCAACATTGAAAGGTTGAGAAGGTGGGGAGGAACTAGCAAAGGAGACTAAGAAGAAAAAGAGCTAGTAAAGAAGGAGACAAACCAGGAGACTAAGGTGCAATGGAAGTCAAGAGAAAAGTTCCAAGGAAGGAGTGATCTATTGCATTAAATGTTGCTAAGTAGTCAGAGAAAATGAGAACTGAGAATTGAGCATTAGATTTGGCAACATGTAGGTCATTGGTGAACATGACAAAGCAGTTTCCCTGATGTGATGTAGGTGACAACCACATTGCAATGAATTGAGGCAAGATTGGAAGCTACCATTACTGAACATTTACCCTGAGCCAGGTGCTATGCTAACTACTCAATCTTCACAAAAACACTTGGAGGCAGATGCTATTTCATACATCCATTTCACAGATGGGAAAAGAAGGCTTGGAGAAGGTTAAGTAATTTCCCTGATGTTACCCAGCTAATGAAAGGCATACCACAGATTTGGACCTAGGCAGCCTGGTTCTAGAGCCCATACCCTGTGTATTACACTATTCTGCTTTAGTGGGTGATGGAGAAAGTCAAAAGTGGAGGCTTTTAAATTATTTTATTTTATTTCATTTTTTTACACTGTCACTGGCCCTCATGTGGGATCTGAACCGGGGCCACTGGCATCCCAAACCCAGCTCTTAACCAATGTGCCATTCGGCCGGCCCAAAAGTGGAGGCTTTTGAATTGACCAGTCCCCTGGACTTGCTAGAGGAAAATCCCAAGCTTCCCACGGATGGTGCCAGTTACTTGGAACATGGGATGGAGACTAACCCAGCTGATTCCAGAGCAGCCTCCTCCAAGCAGGGCCTATCATTTGGCTATGGCCTTGCTTTGGTAGAGATGTATAGGGAGATGGCAGGAAAATGATAAGAATTCCATCCTTACAATCCTCAGGGACTCCATCTTGATATTTCTTCCCTCATTCACCTCAAGCCATTCTCCTCTGGTGTCCTGTTTGCTAAGTTAGCCTTCCAATTGACAGAGGCCTAACTGGGGAGCAGGCCAAGGACTTAGCTCCTCTTCTGCCTGTCCCAGTTATACCTATCTTCACCCCACCCCACCTCACCCTCCACCCAAGGACACACATGAAAATGCAGGCATCTTCCTAGATGGCTAAAGGTTGCAGTCTTCCCTATACCCCCAAAAGTAGTGGGGATAAGGAAAAAAGGTAAAGTTCCATTCTTTTTTTCTTTAAAGATTTTATTGGGGAATTGGGGAAGGGGAACGAACAAGTTGCTGTCTTTTGTTCTTCAGTCTAGTTGCGGAGGATGTTGCTTCACTGGCCCAAGTTGGTATCATCATTGTGCTCTTTGCTGATGAGACAAATGGGCCACCAGCCTCTGGATGGTTGCTCGCCGCGGCAATTGGCAGCTCGCATTGGCTGCCGGCCGCTCACTGTAGCCTATGGCAGCCCACTGCAGCAGGGGCTGCAGCCTACACCGTCCCCAAGGCTCGCAAAGTCCAGTTCCAGATGGAGCTGTTGTTAGCTGGGAGGGCAGTGTCACTGGCCCTCATATGTGGGATCCGAACCAGGGACACTGCAATGCACCACTCGGCTGGCCCCAAAGTTCCATTCTTGAGCTTACCACAATGGTGTGGCTGCCAGAGCAGACTTACCCATATCAAATTTGAGTCTTAGGACAAGCCCTTCTTCATACCTCTCTCTCTCACTCTGTGTCTGGAAGCCACTATTAAAAATGCATTCCTTGGGCCTGCTGAGTGGCCGTTGATTAAGCACAAACTCGGGCAGCCCAGATTCTGACAGTAGAGAAGGAACAATTTGGGAGATTGGGACTGGGGAATAATGGGGACAAGCTTGGAACAGGAAGGGAGAAAATGAGATCAATGCTAATCCCATAGTTTTGCCCAAGGCTGGTCCCAATCACAGTGTTCCCAGAGAAGTGACCCCACGAGAAGAAGGGAAAAATTAACATGTCCCTCATCTCCATACTTTCTCTTCCAGGTCTGCTGGAGCTGCAACCCCTTCTAGGTTACACATAGATCCTAAAAAGAACCAAGAGGATGCCCCCTGTCTTTCGAGGGACCTGAGGTATTTTTGTGAGTGGACAGTCTATGGGTCAGGTATGTGAAAATTCAACAAATCATACTGAAATCCAGTCTTTCTTGGTCACCATAGTTCCCACCTAGGGTTCTAAGAGCATCAGGCAGTTAGAGTAGGATGTATCTTGAGAAGCTGTAGGAAGTACAGTACACCTATCCCCCAAGCACCTTCACGAAAATGTAAACATTTCAAGATATCTGACCTTCCACATTCCACTGAAATCCACAACTAGAGACTCTTTCCTTGGGTTTCACCTTTACATTTTCCTGAGTGAAATAGTATAAAATATGAGTACCCTACAGGGAGAGTCATCTGAAGCAATGAGTAAGCCCCGCTGCTTCTATGTAATGTAATTTAGCTGCTTGCCTTTTTCTGTGGCTTAAAAAGTGCACCGTGGGTGCCGGCCGAGTGGCACCGTGGTTAAGCGCTATCTTGGGAAGACAGCCGCCCCAGTTCGGGTCCCGCATATGAGGGCCAGTGACACGGCCCTCAAAAACAAAAAAGAAAAGTGCACCGTGGGACCACAACATGGATGCACTTAGCAATACTAAATTGTACACTTTTAAAAAAGGCTAAGATGGCAAACTTTACATTGTGTATATTTTACCACAATTTTCAAAAATGGATCTGAGATATTCCCATCTGCTCTGACTGCATTCTTTTAAGTGGAAGAAACTGAAGCCACCAAGACCCTGCTTTTCTTCAAATCTCAGTTGGTGGGGGAATGGTGGGTTTACTCAGTTCCATGTTCTGAGATTTTATACAGAAACAAGGGCTGCCTTAATCACATTCTTTGTCTTCCCAAACACGCTATAGGTTATGTCAAGTAACAAAAGGGGCTGAAAAGTGTCTTTCCATCCAACCTCTTCTCCTAAATCCATTTTGATGGGTGGTTCAAATTCACCTAGGGTTGACTGTTGACTAATCTAATCTATTTACCCTTGGTGGTCCTCAGTCAAGTTCCCTTACCTTCACAGAACATTCTAGGTTCATCTTCCCCCTACCTCCCTCATAAAGCCCACACCCTATGATTATGATTATTTACTTTCATTCTCTTCTCTTATGCCCTCTCTAAATTTGTGACTTGTGTCTTCAAAGTCTAGATTCCAGTCCTGGTACAGCTCTCAAAATACACAGTATTATTGTCGTAATTTTTGTTTTGTTTTGTTTTAAAGATTATACTGGGGAATTGGAGGAGGGGATGGGCCAAGTTGTTCTTCAATCTTCATTTGGGAGGGTGCCAGTCGCCGTCTGGCTTCCCGTCGGCAGCTTGTGGCCTCCAAGGTCAAGGTGCAGAGTTCAATCTTAGTTGTGGGTGGGTGTAGCCACCATCACATTTGGGAGTCAAGCCAACAGCCTTGTTGTTAAGAGCTCACGCCCTATCCACTGAGCCATCCGGCCAGCAGCTCAGCTCAAGGTGCGGAGTTCAATCTTTAGTTGCAGGTGGGCATAGCCCACCAATGCAGGGTCAATTTTGTTTTTACATCAGCTGAGGCATCCTGCCACCTGTTGGCAGCTCAGCGACAGCTTAGCTCGGGCCAGTGTTCACTGGCCCATGTGGGAATAAAACCAGTGTCCATGTTGCTCAGAGCACGTGCTCTAAGCCAATTGAACCAACTGAGACACTCAGCCGGCCCTGTCGAAATGTTTTTAAGGGTACTGTGTCCATAGAGCAAAGGGGAGTAAAGTAGGATAATGAGACAGTTATACACAGATTCCTAGTCATCTAATATTCTGAAAATGGGGGAGATAGGCTCAGAAACCTGAAAACTATTGGGTTGTCAGAAAAGTAATGATGTATTTTTCTATGTTTTTCTTTGCAAAAATGCGTAATGAATTTTCTGACAACCCAATAGCATCCATGTCTCTGCAATCTTCTTTAAGCAACGAGAGTAGATTCTACATAGTGAAGAATTTTTTTCTTCTCCCTGCCCACATACAACTGCCCATGGGCACTCCCTCAAGGAAGGAAAATGAAAATATAAACTTAGCACCTTATGCTTCTATAGCTGCTGCTGTAGGTCCATTAGCCCTTTCCCATATGTTGTCTCACTTGATCCTCAAATCCCCACAGCTGTGGAGACAGACAGACTAAGAGAGGTTAAGAAGTGCACTCTGAGAAACAAAGCCCCTTAATTAGCAAAGCCAGGGTTGTATCCCAGTTCTCCCGATTCTGGTCTTGTGCTCTCTCCATGACACTATGACACAACGGTACATTTACTTTAGCCTTTAGGCAAGATTGTGGGGAAAGCAGCCCAGTCCCTTTTCTCTTTGTTGATACAAATCCTGTGCAGAACTTTGGTTTCTAAAAGAGATGGCAAATTGGAAAGAAGATGGTAACTACAAATAAATGAAAGACCCCATTTATATCCCTCCAGAAAAGTAAATCAACAACACATAATTATGTCTGTAATGGAAGAAAAGCTTCCATTTGTTTTTGCATTGTTAATGCGCATTTCCAGACACTGGAACTCAAAACATCTCCTAGTCCCACTTTGTTGAAAGTCTTAAGCAACAAGTGAGGAAGTACGGGTCTTCTTTTTCATTATTATTAGGAAGCAAAGATGTGAACCTGAAATAAAACTGCATCTGCTTACACAGAATTGAGAAATAGACTGTGGAGTGGGTTGAAAAAAAGAATCCCTTTAATTCATTAGAATCACATTAAGAAGAAGGCTGAAATTTCCCCAAATTGTTTGGTAGCCCATGCTATTCAGGAATACTTAATCAAAACTGGGGGTTGGCCAAACCCCTAGTTTTTCTTTCTTCTCTCTACTTTTTGATGAGCAGGATATGATCACTTTAGTGCTGTTGACATCCTCACTGAATGGTAGATTGTCCAAACTTCTGGGAAACTTCATTATGTGGGACACAGTTACAACTCCAAAAGTGTTCAAAGAAAGTGACTGGGCAATAAAGCAAATTGCTTGTCCCATGCCAGTTCACTTTTCTCAATGGGAGGGTTCTGTAGCTACCCTTGCTACATGGTCTTAATGGGTAATCTAATCATCATTAAAAAGTATATATATATATATATATATATATATATATATATTATATATTATATATATATATTTTGTGTGTGAGGGCAGTGTCATTGGCCCTCATATGTGGGCCAATGACACTGCCCTCAACCACCACGCCCCTAAAATATTTTTAAAACAGGAATATTTTTGCAGGAGGATTTGTTTTCCACTGCTGCACAATAATGTTTATTATAGGCATTGTCCCAACTGCTCCCAGGTTCCTTCCTTCCTTCCTTCCTTGATGTATGGCAATACCTTTTTTAAAAATATCTAGGAAAAAATGGTACAATTGTTTACAAAGTTTCAACACCAAAATTGGTAATTATGATTTATTATCCAAAAAGTCTTGTGTCCCCAATTATGCAGCATAAATGAGAGATATTGCTGTACTTGTAGTACATTGGTAAGGACTGGCCCCCACAATGGACCCAGCATGACTGAATATCTGTGCCTTCCCTTCAACCCACTTAGGCCTCTCTGTCTGGCCTGGAGATGACTTTCACAGCATCCTCTTTCTTTCTCTTATTGTCTGGGACTGCTGCCCAATTCTTGGTCCCTACCTTCAAGAAGAAGGTTCTATCTTGGGGCTGAAACTAGGACTGGAGAGAAGCCAATGGGACAAGGTCAGTATATCTTCAGGGAGTGGACCCTGGAAATGAAAGTAAGTTCATTTAACTTATTAATAGCTCTAGTAAAATACCAGATGAGCTACACGGTCAAAATCAATGTCTGAAATGAGGTTTTTGTATTACCAATGCATTTAAGTGTCCCTTAATATCTTTGTCCTGCTTTTACTGAGAAACCAGTTATATTTAAACAAGTAAGCTTAATGCTAACAGGTGATTTTACATGTGTTTGATGAAGCCCAGACAGCCATCATTAGCTAAAGCATTTAAGCTGTAATCAGGCAAGCTTCTGATGATCTTCTTGAGACAAGGAGAATAAATCAATATACATACACCTCTAACTTTACCCATCTTTGCTTCAAATTACTTAGTTCAACCATCTTCCCTCTGACTCAAGATTTACACTATTTTGGTGTCTTTTTTCTCTTTTAATAAGCCACTTCTTTGATAGAGTTATGAAGGTGACTTCTAAAAAATAACTTTAGTAATAGCTAATAGTGTTGGGTATTGAGGCTTTTTTGTTTTCAGTGTATACTGAAAAACTGCAAGAGGAAAGTAAGAAATCCTTACTTAGCATTGTAATATTTGAAAGTGCTTCAGAATTAAGAAAAAGGAATAAAGCAGTTATAACTTTTGAAACACATGAAAAAAACTAACCCATTTAGCCATATGCAAATTTTCTTCACCTACAATCACATATATTCTATTGGAATTAGACATGTAGATATAAATATCACCACAATCCAAACCCCAAATCTAAACATCATTTCTAAAAGCAAAAAATAGTACTTCTCCATATAGTACTGGGTTTCAAGGCTGGGATCTTTGAGAGAAGAGTCTTAAGTTATTGATTAAACAACCTTTATTACCTGCCTTTGACATTCCCCAGGTTACAGAGCAAGGGACATCTGAGCTTTGTGTTCCATAGATGAAGCAGACAGCTGACATAACAACTGAATCAATTTAGGAGAGGCATTTGGAGATATTAGGGTGATACACCCAGCAATGATTGCCCATGGCAAAAAAATGGATGACAAAGCTACTAAAAATCACGCAAGTTACCTTTGGGTGACAACTAGAGTCAAGAAAACCATACAGTTGGGGTCATAGGTCTTCCTTTCTTTGTGTCCCCCTCCCATTTCAGTCCCCATTAAGTCCATTCTATTCCACAGACTGGTCCTAGTGTCCTGCTAGCTCCCTGCTGAAAGAGGGAGGGAGGGAAATAATGTCTGAGGTCTCTTCATTTTCTTTGTCTCTGTCCCTAAGGCAACAGGAAGCTGGAGCTGCTGCAGCCGGCCTGGCAGTGGTGGCAAGTCCATTGGCTCTGCAGAGTGAGCAGTCCCTGGCAGCCCCTAGAGCAGCTGCCAGTTAGACGGCCCAGGGTTCTGATAGATTTCGCTGCTTCAGTTCAATGCCAAGTGTTGGACGTGTTGGATTCAGTTCCAAGAGGACTGGAGCGTGGTGTCAGGGCTGTCTGAAGACAAGAGAGCAGAGGCAGTTTAGTGCATTTGGATGTGCCAGATGGGGGAGGGGGCGCATAAAGTACAGGGGTAGGGGAGAAGAGGGAGAGGAGGGGAAAACTGGCTGGGAGTGGGGAGGTCTCCTGGTCTCTCATCACTGTCTGGACCACAGGTGAGGCTAACCCTGAAAGGAAAGGAAAGGAAAAGCCGGGCCGCGCCCGGGATAAGCGAGATGCGGAGGGCGCAAGCGAGCTCAGGCTGTGGTTCTAGACCCCCTCGGTGCCCTGGGTGAGGGCAGGCAGCCCCCCGGGGGTGAACTGGCGGCGGCCCTCAGCCAGCGAACTGGTTGCAGTCTCGGCGTCGGCGGTGGCCAGGGCGCCTCCGGCGGCACACTGGTGCTCAGTGCAGGACTGGGACAGGTTGTCCTTGGCCTCGACGAGCTTGCGAGAGCGGGTGTAGGCCAGGATGAGGCCTCCGGCCAGGCAGGCATAAAAAATCATGATGAGCAGGATGTAGAGATAGGCGTCGTCGCCCTTGGCGCTGGTCACCTCGCGGCCCAAAAAGGGGTCAGGCACGACCCCCATGCCCATGCTTGGGCCGGGGCCGGCCCCCAGACCACTGGCATTGCCCCGGTGGTGCAGCTCGAGCAGCAGGCGGCTCAGGAGGGTTCGCAGCCGCTGGCTCTCGCTGCAGTTCATGGCTGTTGGAGAGTGACAAGGAGGCTCCAGGACGCTGCTGACCTTTCCCCTGAGCGAGGGGAAGTAAGCTAGCGACGGCAGTGGCACCCAGCTCTCAGGCGGGCGGCGCAGTGGCTGGGGGTGCCAGCGGCCCGGGCCTCCTTATCCCGCACCCCTGCTCCTCCTCCCCTTCCCCACCACGCCCCCTCCCGCCCCAGGTCGCCTCTTCCCAGGCTCCGGCTGTCTCGCCGCTCTGGGGAAAGGGGACAGCTGGTGGAAGGAGAAGGGGACAGGGAGGGAGCGAGGCCGGGAAGGGGTGGAGGGGGTGGGGGCTCGGAATGCGCAAGGCCCCAGGCAGCAGAGGCTGGCCAGGCAGCTTGCTGGGGCCGAGCCTGGACCCTGGGCTGCGGAAGAGAATTCCTTCCAAGTTCTGGCCACCTGCCCTATAGGCCCGGCTTTGGCCCAGATACAGTATTTGGTCCCCCCAAGGCAGGCCCTGCCCCAGGGTTCCATCAGCTCTTCAGTAAAGCAGCAGCTGAGATCGCTTGTCCTCATCTTTTGGCAATTACTCTCATATACAAGGTCCCTGGCCTATCTGTTTAGCCCTCGTTCCTTCCTCTGGCCTGAGGAGAGCATCTTATTCAGAAGATGTTCAGACCAAATTTGGTGACAGAATGGTCAGGCACTTGCAAGAAGAACAAAGCAGAGTAGGACTCCCTGGTCTTGCAGAAAGGTTTCTGGTAATGTACCAGCCTCCTTGGAAGAATGTCTGCTCTGATCTCCTGTCATATTTTTAGAGATACCCATACCTCTTAGCATGTGAATGTACTATCCATGGTCTGACCCTGTTTCCCCTAGGTAAGCCATCTTCCTAGAAATGAAATGAAGTTCTTCCATTAAAAGGAGCAGAGACATTAAAAAGGCCCTTTAGGGCCGATTGAGTGGCGTGGCGGTTAAGCACTGGCTTCAGAAGCCAGCGGCCCCGGTTCAGGTCCCACTTATGAGGGGCAGTGACACTGCCCTGAAAAAAACAAAAACAAACAAAGGCCCTTTAACCATACTCTCTAGCTGTGTCAGGGTCTGAAAAGTATAGTTCTAGAAAACATGCACTTACCCCCATTTAGTTAGGCCAGCACCCAGCTCTCTCCTCTCCAGAGCTTCGTAACAGATCTAAGGCCGGCTAGCTTATGGGGCAGCCTTTTTTTTTCATAGGGCATCTTCTTTTAAGGGAAAACAAGGCACTAAGGCCAAAGATCAATCCACAGTATGTCGAATTAAAAACAGACTGGGCTTCATAAAGGAAAAGTGCTCAAATGATTGATTTGTGGACAGTGAGTAGGAAAAACAAAATGAGGTAGTGCTGATCAGGTTTGGGTATAAGTGGTTGCCAAGGGAGAATAGAAGAAATGAAAGAAAACTATATGCCCTTATATACATCTTGAAAATCTAGCTGTCTATTCAAGACCATTCAGTCCAGGGGCCATTCAATCTGCACGTGCCATGGTTTTCTGTTGCTTCTGCCAACCATCCTCTCAAGGGCTGCAACTTTAAGTTGCTGGGGTGTGATTGGCACAAACTATATCCAGGGTGTCAAACAGAGCTTTTCTGGCTTAACAGCCTCTACACAGGTCTCAGAGACATTCCATGTGACCCTGACCACTGATTCCCTCCTAATCACCTTGCTTCAATGTTCTGGCTTCAGAGGGGCTCAGCGAAGAATTGTCAAAGTGAGTTGTCATGACAAATGCCAGAGGACACAGCTAGGAAATTCTCAAAGCAGTACCAACCTAGGGAGAGTACTGTTAAACTAAAAGATTCCTCCTCTCATCTGTTAAAACATGCCCAGAAATCTCTAGGCTTTTTGGGGGGAGAGGGGGGAGGAAGAAGCCCCTTCACTGTATCATAAAAATCATCACTTAAACTTGCATTATACACTCAACAGCCTTATGAGCTAGTAGGATTATTCCCATTTTTAGAAGAGGACACACGTTCAAGTGGTTAAGTGGTAGGGCTAAAATGACAAAGCTTGAAGTTGTTCTTCTCAGTCTTAGCACATTACTCTTGTTACATGGGTGGTATCTATAAGCTGCCTCTATTTTCCCACGTCTCCCTTCCCTGGAACCTTCTAGAGTCCAGCACTTCTGCCAAAACAGCTCTCTAAGTGAGTTCACTAACAGCCCCCTGGCCAAATTCAAGGGTCTCTGCTCAGTTTGCATCTTTGATGTCAAGGATGAATTTGATACCATGATCCACCCACTCTTTCCTGTAACAGTCCTGCCCTGTCCTAGACTCTCAGGACATTGCATTCTCAAATTTATCTTCTTATCTCTCTGACCCATCATTCTCTGTCTCCTTTGCCGGCTATAATTCTTTCCTTCTCCCATTAACTGTTGGAATCCTCAAAGACTCAATCCTCAGCTATTCTCTCTTAACATCCATGTCCTTGGAAAGTGTCTCCTCACATGGTTCTCCCTATTGCCTGGCGTATATTTAGCCAAATTTGAATCTCTAGGTCTGACTCTTCCTTAGTAACATCTCTCAGATCCACCTGCTCCCTCCTTTCTGGTTTTATTGCCACACGTTCAACCCAAGCTCTCATTACCTCAGGTCAAATATACAAACTGAGAGTCTACTGGCAGATCTCCCTGTCTACATCCCAATCAACTCTGCGCTGGCTAGAATACGTCTCCTCCAACACTACTTCCATCAATTCACCCCATTGTTCAGAAAGTCAGAGTTGCTCCCCATTGATTCTGTAATGGAATCCCATCTTCTTTGGTGGGTCTTAAGTCCTCACCGCCAATAGACACCATCTTTTCCCTCTTGCACTTGAAAAACAGCCTATTTCCGGAGTTCCTCTCCAGTACACTGTGCCTTTCACCTTCCTCAAAATTCATTGACTGAAGGAAGCTTTGCTTGATATCTGTTTATGCTCTCAGAGTCTTTACAATGCACCCCTCCTGGTAGTGCCCCAACTCAGACTGCAGCTTTCAATGCAGAAAATTTATAAAACAAAAAAGTATGCCAAGAAAAAAATGCAGTATTCATACATATATACACACAGAGCTCTAACATTGTTTTGTAGCCTATCTTTTTCACTTAATGACATATTGTTATTTTTTTCTGTCAACTGCTCTTTTTTTTTAAAGTTTGTATTGGGGAATTGGGGGAGGAGAACCGGGTTGGGGAACTGGGGAAAGGGGACAAACAAGTTGCTGTCCTTATGTTCTTCAGTCTAGTTGTGGAGGACGTCGCTTCATTGGCCCATGTTGGTATTGTGATCATTGCACTCTTCCCAGCTCAGGGAGATTGGTTGCCGACCTCTGGACGGCCACTCACTGCGGCTCTTGGCAGCTCACGCAGGCTGCCGGCCGCGCACAGTAGCTTATGGCAGCCCACTGCAGCAGAGGCTGCAGCCTACGCCTTGCTGTCGACTCACAGCAGCCCAGCTCCAGGTGGAGCTGTTGTTCACCATCTTAGCTGTTAGAGGGCGCAGCGTCACTGGCCTTCATGTGTGGGATCCCAACAGGGACCCTGCTGCTCAGAGCTGGCATCCTAAGCCAGCTCTTAACCAACACGCCACTCAGCTGGCCCCTGCTATTTTTATAACATCATTTTATTGTCTACACAGTATCCCAGACTATGGATTGACTATTATATACTTAAATTAGCTCTTATTGTATTTTTGGTTATTTCTGGGTTCTTGCTATTAAAATTAATGTTTTAATGAACACAAACAAGGCTAACTTTAACTCCATTAAAGGAAATGATTACCAGAAAGAAAGCACATTACTTATTTATAGAAGACTGGCATGGGGAGTGGGAGATGTGTGGAAGAGGGTAGAAACAGAAAGGGAGAATAGTTATAAATTTTAAAAAGGCTCAATCCTCAGAAAAAAACAAGTGTGTGTGTGGGTATTCTGGCCTTCTTTTCAAGGAAGGGGCTGCAGGGCATCCCTTCAAATCCCAGTACCAGGCCAGTCCTAAATGGCTGAGATGCCAACCCCCCTTACCCGACCGCACTTAATGAAACTGCAAATCCATCAGGCAAGAATTGGGTCTACTTCCTCCCCAGTCTTCCATCCCCCTTCTACACCTACCCCATACCTTTCAAATAATCATCTGTTTATCCATCATCCAGAACTCACTTATTTCCTGAATGGTAATCAAGTGTGTTGACAAAGGGAAGTAATTTATAATCATGTATTTAGACTTTTAAAATGTCTTGGGAAACGTTCTGTTCCATGCCAAGGTTGTTTTCAAAGTACAATTGAGGCGCCATGGGCTAGGAAACGCATGCACCATTCCTTGAGACTGTGAGTGCTTCCTGCCAATAGTGCAGCTCCATGGAAATTGGTTGAATTGAACTGAGTTGAGTTTGGCTAGTTGCCAAAGGGCAGGCACAGATGGTAAGCATTACTGGAGTCCAGGAGGCTAGCAAAGCCACAATGGGTTCTGAGGGAAGGGAGGAAAGAAGTTTCATGAAGCATCAACTGCAGACTGAGAAAGAGTCATTGATTCATTCATTTATTCAACAAATATTTATTGCATGTTACACTGTGCAAGGCACTGTGCTGGGTCCTAGAGACACATTGGTGAACAGGTCACATTGGTGAAATGTCTGTGATTTTAAAACTCTCATGGTCACTTCTTTGTGAACTGGGGAAAGGCAGGAAGTGCCAGGATCTGGAGCATGATGAGCAGTGGGTATCGAGGCCAGCCAGAATTCTGGTTTGGAGAGAATTTTGATCCTGGATCCAAGGTTTAAGAACTCAAGTCCAAAGCCTCTTTTAAAAAAGGAAGTTCCCAAGTAGTCAGAGCTCACTGTTGTTACAACCCACCCCACCTGCTCCTAACAGCACCATCTCAAGGATGTGGCCTGCCACAAGCTAGCACAGTAGTACCATTCTCAAAAGAAGGAGGAGAATAAATGGGACAGTTGCTGGGTCCAACTGGGGCTTCTAAGTTGTTCCATGGGAATATGTGCAGTATTTTGGGGGGACTGGGGTTTGATAAAGATCACAATATTTGTGGGTTGAAATGGACGTCAGGGGACTCAAGTACCTACTTTAGAGACTATTGGGGGGTCTTGGTGGAATTGTGCTGAGTTCACCCTCTATCTAGACCACATAATGAGACATCAAATATGGTCTCTGATTTCATTTAGCAAATGGCTAGCATGTGCTAGGCATAACTAGGGCTGAAAATTAAGTTCGCAAACTCATCCTAGAAAAAGTGCTATATACCTTATTGCTGAATATCACTATGGTCACCTTCAAAGTACTCCCCTTGGGAAGCTATGTACCAACACCAGCACCTAGTCCACCCTTCAAAGCAATTTTGGAACACTTTTTCTGGAATGGCCATCGGAGCTGTCGTCATATTACATTTGATGTCCTGAATGTCATCAAAATGTCTTCCTTTCAATATTTCCTTTAGCTTTGGGTAAAGAAAGAAGTCATTGGGGGCCAGATCAGGTGAGTAGGGAGGGTGTTCTAATACAGTTATTTGTTTACTGGCTAAAAACTCCCTGATAGGCAGTGCCGTGTGAGCTGGTGCATTGTCATGATGCAAGAGTCATGAATTGTTGGCAAAAAGTTCAGGTCATCTAACTTTTCATGCAGCCTTTTCAGCACTTCTAAATATTAAACTTGGTTAACTGTTTGTCCAGTTGATACAAATTCATAATGAATAGTCCCTCTGATATCAAAAAAGATCAGCAACATCATTGCAACAAGTTCACGAACTTAATTGTCAGACCTCATATTACATACATTGCATTAATTAACCTTACAACAACCCTATGAGGTGGGTGAAGTTGATATAAAGATATTTAAGAGCAGTATGTCTTGGGAATGGACCAGTCAGAATGGACTAACAAACAATCAGAATAGATGCTGTCTGGAAACAACCAGTATAGCCTTATAGAGACACAACATCATGGGGCAAAGAAGTAGGAGAGGGGCACAGACTAAATAGCTTCCTATTTCACAGATGAACCCAAGATCTTATCTCCTTAGTCGTCTGAGCTCTCCTGGGTTATTCTGAACCTCTCTCTTCTCTATGGAAGCTTCCACTTATTCTCTGTGCTCATTACAGTTATGTGAAAAGCTCCCTTGCCTGACAATCCCTCTAAAGCAATGATATTTATGATATGTATTGCAGCTGCCCCTTTCTCACAGAAATTTCCTCAGGATGTTACTTGTTGGCTGAAAATTCTTAAATGGACCAGCCCCATTGGATTGTGAAATTATCACTTTAGTGTGGCCTTCAAGACATTCTGTGTTCTCACTTGAAGAGGACTTCCAGTTATATTTGCAGCAGTAACTACACAACATGTCTTCAATGACAGACACTTGTCTTTTCTTTTTCTTTTTTTTCTTTCTTTCTTTCTTTCCAAATTATTGTCTTCTTATTGAGATATAATTAACATATAACATTGTGTAAGTTTGAGGTGTACAATGTGTTGATCTGATACATTTATACAGAGGGTGCCAAAAAAAGTATACATATTTTAAGAAAGGAAAAAACTGGGGCCGGCCGAGTGGCGCGGCGGTTAAGCGCTGGCTTGGGAAGCCAGCGGCCCCGGTTCGGTCCCACATGTGAGGGCCAGTGACACTGCCCTCAAAAAAAAAAAAAGAAAGGAAAAAACTATTAAAATTGTAATACTCAACATATACTGATAACAAAAGATGAATACAAGACACGTTTGACTTCTGCAATTACAAGAGGTGCTCAAAGTGGTTACCATCAGCATCCAGGAGCTTCTGAATATAGTGAACTACTGTGTGAGTAACGTTGACCAGTTTCCACTTGGATACATTTTTTTGGCACTCCCATATATTGCAATATGATTATCATTATAGCATTAGCTAATACCTCTATCATTTCACATAATTATCATGTCTTTTCTATGCTGAGAACAATTAAGACACTTTTCAACTAGATGAAATTTCACTCTCCTTAGCAACCCCACAGCATAAGATAACAGCGATATATGTGTATTTGTCAGATGGTCCCTACAATCCATTTGTGCTCTTCATCTTTGTATCCCTTACGTAGCTTGGCACAGTGCCTGGTATATAGTAGGTGCTCAGGAAATACTTACCTAGACCTGAGGTCTGCCTTCCTCGAATGAAGAGCTTCAAGTTTGAAAAAATATTTGTTCTGTTTAAGATGTGGAACTTTGTGGTTACATTTTTCTCAAAAAATTTGTTATGCAAAATTTAAAGCATAAGTCGAATTTGGCAGAATTTTACAGTGGACATTTATTACTCACTAGCTAGACTGTACCACTGATGTTTTCCTGTACTGGCTTTATCCATCCTTCATCTATCCATCTCTCCATCTGTCTATCTACCCATTGTCTTTTTTTATCTTTGAAGCTGCAGACATCAGTACACTTCACTCCTAAGCACCTTCCACACACCTATCCTTCATTAGACATTAATATTTGATTTATTCTTTTTTTTCTTTTGAGGTAAAATTTATGTACAATGAAATACACAAAGATAAATTGTACATTTGCTGAGTTTTGACAAATGTAACTGTGTAACTTAAACCCCTACTAAGATATAAAATATTAATCACAACTCAAGAAAGTTTCTTCTTGGTTTGGCTGAGTGGCTCGTTGGTTAAGAGTTGGCTTGGGAATGCAAGCTCTGAGCAGCAGGGCCACCAGTTTGGATCCTGCACTGGGCCAATGACACTGCGCTCTACAGCGAAGATGGTGAACAACAGCTCCACCTGGAGCTGAGCTGCTGTGAGTCCCCAACAATGGCGTAGGCTGCAGCGGGACTGCAGTGGGATGCCATAGGCTACTGTGAGTGGCTGGCAGCCAGTGTGAGCTGCCAAGAGTCGCTATGCGCTGCCTTCCAATGGCCTTCGAGCGAGTGCCTCACCCAGGAAGAGCGCATTGATAACACCAGTATGGGCCAGTGAAGGGGAGTCTTCCACAACTAGACTGAAGAACAAAAGGACAGCAAGTTGTGTGTTCCCCTTCGCCATTCCCCAATGCTGTTCCCTCCCCCAATTCCCCAATAAAATCTTTTTAAAAAAAGAGAAAGTTTCTTCTTGTCCCTTTTGGGTAATCCCCTCCCTTCACCCCCAGAAACAACCACTGTTCCTGAATTTTTTCCCCACAATTGATTAGTATTGCCTGTTATAGAACTTCATATGAATGGAATCATATAGTATGAACTCTTTTGTATAAGACTTCTTTTGCTCAGTCTGATGTTTTTGAGAATCATCTATTTCGTTGCAAGTATTAGTACTTTGCTCCTTTGTATTGCTGAGTAGTGCCCCATTGTATGAAGATACCACAGTTTGTTCATACACTATCCATTTATCCGTTACCCATTCTCCTGCCAATAGACATTTGGTTTCTGGCTATTAAGAATAAAGTTGTGGGCCAGCCGAGTGGCGCATTGGTTAAGAGCTGGCTTGGACACCAGCGGCCCCGGTTCCGATCCCACATATGAGGTCCAGTGACACTGCCCTGTATAGCTAACAACAGCTCCATCTGGAGCTGGGCTGCTGTGAGTCCCCGGGGACAGCATAGCTGCAGGCCCTGCTTCAGTGGGCTGCCATAGGCTACAGTGAATGGCCGGTAGCCAGCGTGAATGGCTGGCAGCCAGCGTGAGCTGCCAATAGCCGCGGTGAGAGACCATCCAGAGGCCGGTGACCGATCTGCCTCATCCGGGAAGAGCGCAATGACGATACCAACATGGGCCAGTGAAGCAACGTCCTCCACAACTAGACTGAAGAACAAAAAGACAGCAACTTGTCTGTTAACCTTCCCTGATTCCCCAACGCTGTTTCCCCTCCACCAATTCCCCAATAAAAATCTTAAAGAAAAAAAAAGCAGAATAAAGTTGCTATGACTGTTCTCATATAGTTCCTTTTGTGGACATATGTTTTCCTTTTTCTGGGGTGAATAACTAGGGGTGGGAATGCTGCAGCATAGTTTAGTTTTACAAGAA
Source organism: Aselliscus stoliczkanus (assembly GCA_033961575.1). Taxonomy (NCBI): domain Eukaryota; kingdom Metazoa; phylum Chordata; class Mammalia; order Chiroptera; family Hipposideridae; genus Aselliscus; species Aselliscus stoliczkanus. The sequence continues at coordinate 51,128,032 of CM066737.1, read as the reverse complement.
GCTGCCTTTTCCCAAAGTGGTTGTATCTTTTTATATTTCCACCAACTATGTCTGAGGATTGCAACTGTTTGTGGTTACTTTTGTAAATTTCTGCATCAATTGCATACTTAACCTTGTCATGTACCCATGAAATATTTACCCTTATACTTTTTTTTTAATTGAGGAACTGGGGTACAGCCAAGTTGTTGCTCTTCAATCTTAGTTGTGGAGGGCGCCAGTCACCATCTGGCTGCCTGTTGGCAGCTCATGGCCTCTAAGCTCAAGGTGCTGTGTTAAAAACTTAGTTGTGGGTGGGAGTAGCCACCATCCCATGTGGGAGTCAAGCTGGCAGTGTTGTTGTTAAGAGCACATGCTCTATCCACTGAGCTACCCAAGCAGCAGCTCAGCTCAAGGTGCCGTGTTCAGTCAAACTTGCAAGTGGACATAGCCACCATCCCATGCGGGAGTAGAACCGGCAGCCTGGTTGTTAAGAGTGCATGCTCTATCCACTGAGCCATCCGAGTGGCAGCTCAGCTCAAGGTGCCAAGTTCAGTTAGTTGTGGGCGGGTGTAGCCACCATCAAATAGGCAGTCCTGTTGTTAGGAGCAGGTGCTCTCACCAGCTGAGCCATCCTGCCACCTGTTGGCAGCTCAGCAGCAGCTCAGCTCAGCAACAGCGTCACTGGCCCATGTGGGAATCACACCAGTGGCCCTGTTGCTCAGAGCTCGTGCTCTTAAGCTAACTCTTAACCAACTGAGCCACTCAGTGGGGTCAACCCTTTTACTTATAAAAGGGCCAATCCTAACTGTGAATTATTACTTCAAATCTGCCCCCTATTTGGATGACTACTAAATGTACATCCAAACTCTAGATAAATTTGCTAAAATGTTAGTCTACTATATGTGATAATAGCTTTTACTCAAAACTTATGTGTGCCAAGCACTGTATTAAGCACTTTATATGCATTATCTCACTTAATCCTTACAAGAACCCTGTGAAGTAGGTACAATCATTCCCATTATACAAGTAAGGAAATTGAGGCCCACAGAGGTTAAGTAACTTGCCCAAAGTGAAGTAGCTTGTAGGTGGCCCAGCTGTGACTTGAAGTATAATCCATAATCTTTATTACCACCATGCTATAATGCTGTGGTATGATGTCCTTTGTACAGATGCTAGAGGAAAAACCAACCAACCAACCAACAGCTTCTGTGTTCCAAGACTCATCTGACCCCCCAATATTTTCCAGCTGAGGATTCAGAGGTCTGGAAAAGAAAAGGGACTGAAGTTCCCCCTTTAGTCCATAGCAGAGCCATCAGAATCCAAGTTATGTGCTTCCCAGTCTGGAAACCTTTCCACTCCACTGCACAGCCTCCTTCAATGCTTTGGGCAATTCAGATTTTATTTCTAGCTTTTTAATGTGGCAAGAGTCTGAAAATCATTCTGAGATCTTTGAAAGACGTGTATAAATCTAAAAGGATTTGGGACCAAAACGTAAGGTCATAAATTTAATTGTCAAATTTGTGCCAATGCGTGCTTAACCATTATCTTGAAAATGCTTCTCCCACCCACTCAGCCTTCTCTGGAAATGGAAAGAAAACGATGTGATACTTAGGAGTATTCTGTGGAAAAGGAGTGGGAAAGAAATAGTCCCAAGGCACTTTTCTCTTGGAATCCCGCAGCGCCATCTGGTGAAAGTCTGGAGTTTTCGTTTCTCTGCGTTTCAGAATGTTTTTCTAGGTTCCGTGGATGCGGATGAGACTTGCTTCTACCTGGAGAGGGAAGAACATGCTAGGGGCGGGGCCTACCAATATTATTACAACTTGTGGTAAAGGCTCTATTAGCGGCACATTGTAGAGCATGGTGCTTAAGAGCACCATGATAACACCAGTATGGGCCAGTGAAGGGGAGTCTTCCACAACTAGACTGAAGAACAAAAGGACAGCAAGTTGTGTGTTCCCCTTCGCCATTCCCCAATGCTGTTCCCTCCCCCAATTCCCCAATAAAATCTTTTTAAAAAAAGAGAAAGTTTCTTCTTGTCCCTTTTGGGTAATCCCCTCCCTTCACCCCCAGAAACAACCACTGTACCTCAAGCAAAGTCACTCAACTTCTCTGTGCTCCAGTTCCCTCTTCTATAACATGGAGATGATAATAAAAGTGCTTACTATAGGATTTCGGTGGCAAGGATTGAATAAGATAATGCTTGTGATGCACTTAGCATAATGCCTTGAACATATTAAATGCTCTATAATGTCAGCTGTGGTTGTTTCATCATTAATAAGAGATGGTACTATGGGACCCAGAAGAGGGGCATTTAACTCAACCTTAGAGAGCTCAGAGCAGACGCCTCTGAGGATGTAACACTTGAGATCCTTTGAGTAAAAAATAGCCACTTGGACCCTTTCTCTATGTGAAAACCAATACCTGAAACATATGGGTAAAGAAAACAAGACAGTTTGCCTCCCCTACATCACGAGGCATGGCCCAGCGTCCTTTGTCTCAGAGGTGCCAAGGGTGTCAGCGAGGGTCTCTGAGCCGGAAGATGATCTGGGAACATTAAGGAATTATTGGAACTAGGACCCAGACCAAGTGAGAAATTGGTTCCCACACTGGGTAGGAAGAGCTTGACTTGAAATCAGATGCTAAGAGAAAAATCACTATGTTGTATTAATCTTTGTTTTGGGGGCAATAATGCTTCAGTAGCTCTTTGTTCATCCAGCATTATATTAAAAAGGCAGTAAAGGACCTGCCAATTTCCCACTGCTTCAAAGCATGAACAGTTCTGGATCACTCAGCTGTTCTCCAAATTTTACCTAGCACACACCATGACAGTATCTGACTCTCTTCATATTGTTCTTCCTGAAAAGCCCTTAACCCTTCCACATTACCCAAATTTTACTCATCCTTCAAGGTCTAGACTTTCTCCTTCCTTCCTTCCTTCCTTCCTTCCTTCCTTCCTTCCTTCCTTCCTTCCTTCCTTCCTAAAGTATTTTCTTTTTTTAAATTAAGGTATAATTGACACATAACATAGTTTCAGGTGTGCAACATTATTATTCAATATTTGTATATATTGTTAAATAATCATCATAGTAAGTCTAGTTAACATCTGTCATTTTATGTTATAATTTTTTTTCATGTGATGAGAACTTTTAAGATCTCTCCTTGTAAATTTCAAATATGCAATACAGTATTAACTATAGTCCCATGCTGTGTATTACATCCCTGGGACTTATGTATTTTATCACTGGAAATTTGGACCTTTTGATCCCCTTTTCCCATAGTATTCCACACCCCCACCACCAACCTGCTCTCTGTACCTATGAGCTCATTTTTTTAAAACAAATTTTTAGATTCTACATATAAGTGAGATCATATATTTCTCTTTCTCTGTCTTATTTCACTTAGCTTAATTCTCTCAAAGTCCACCCATGTTGTTGCCAATGGCAAGATTTCCTTCTTTATGGTGGAGCAATATTTCAATGTGTGTGTATCACATTTTCTTTTTTAATGAAATTTATTGCAGTGACATTGTTTAGTAAAATTATATAGGTTTTGAGTACACAGTTCTGTAATGGATTATCTATATATCACATTGTGTGTTCACAAATCTGGAGTCAGTTCTCCTTCCATCACCATATATTTGACCCCTTTACCTTCCTCTACCGCCCCCTTACCCTTACCCTCTGGAAACTACTAAACTGTTGCCTGTGTCTATGAGTTTTTATCTTTTTTGTTGCTTTCAGTTTTATATCCCACATATGAGTGAAATCATATGGTTCTTTGACTTTTTCTGTCTGACTTATTTTGCTTAGCATGATAATCTCGAGATTCATCCATGTTGTCACAAATGGCAGTATTTCACCTTTTTTCTTTTGGGGGGTACATGGGGCGGTGGGACAGTGTGTTTTTCCAGGACCCTTCAGCTCCAAGTCCAGTAGTTGTTTCAATTTAGTTGTGGAGGACGCAGCTCAGTGGCCCATGTGGGGATCAAACCAGCAACATTGGTGTTGTGAGCACTGCGCTCTAACCAACTGAGCAAACCGGCAGCCCTAGTCTTTTCTTATAGCCAAGTAATATTCCATTGTATATATGTACTGCATCTTCTTTATCCAGTCAACTATCAAAGGGCACTTCAGTTATTTTCAAGTCCTGGCCACCGTGAATAATGCTGCAATGAACATAGGGGTACATATATCTTTACAGATAAATGTTTTCAGAATTTGGGGGTAGATACCCAGAAGAGGGATTGCTGGGTTGTATGGTAATTCTATCCTTATTTTTATTTAAAGATTTTATTGGGGAATTGCGGGAGGGGAACAGCATTGAGGAACCAGGGAAGGGGAACAGACAAGTGGCTTTCCTTTTGTTCTTCAGTCTAGTTGTGGAGGACGTCGCTTCGCTGACCCATGTTGGTATCATCATTGCACTCTTCTCGGGTGAGGCAGATCAGTTGCCGGCCTCTGGACGGCTGCACAGCAGCTCACAGCAGCTCACACAGGCTGCCAGCCATTCACGCTGGCTGCCGGCCACTCACTGTAACCTATGGCAGCCCACCGCAGCAGGGGCTGGCTGCAGCTATGCCATCCCCGGGGACTCACAGCAGCCCAGTTCCAGGTGGAGCTGTTGTTCACCATCTTAGCTATAGAGGGCAGTGTCACTGGCCCTCATATGTGGGATCCGAACCAGGGCTGCTGGCGTCCTAAGCCAGCTTTTAACCAACGCGCCACTCGGCCAGCCATATCCTTAGTTTTTTGAAGAACCTCCATACTTTTTTCCATAGTGGCTGTACCAGTTTACATTCCCACCAGCAGTGTATGAGGGTTCTGTTTTCTCCACAGCCTCTCCATCACTTATTATTACTCGTCTTGCTGAGAATAGCCATTCTAACATTGGCGTGATATGGTTTTGATCCACACTTCCCTAAGTCAGTGAAGTTGAAAATTCTTCATATATATGTTGGCCATTTGTATGTCTTCTTGGGGGAAGTGTCTGTTCAGATCTTCTGCCCATTTTTTAAACTGGATTGTTTGTTTTTTGTTGTTGAGGTTTAAGAGTTCTTTATTCATTTTGGATATTAGCCCTTTGTCAGGCATACTGTTCCCGAATACCTTCTCCAATTCAATTGGTTGCCTCTTTGTTTTGATGATGGTTTCTTTTGCTGTGCAGAAGCTTTTTAGTTTGATATAGTCCCATTCATTTATTTTTGCTTTTACTTTTCCTGCCTTTGAGGTCAAATTCATAAAACACTCTCTGAACACAAGGTCCATAAGTTTAGTACCTATGCTTTTTTCTATGCAACTTATTGTTTCAGGTCTTATGATTAGGTTGATCTATTTTGAGTTAATTTTGGTACATGTTGACAGAGAGCAGTCTAGTTTCATTCTTTTGCACATAGCTTTCCAGTTTTCCCAGCACCATTTATTGAAGAGGCTGTCTTTTCTCCATTGTATGTTTTCGGCTCTTTTGTCGAAAATTGTCTGCCCATATCCATATGGGTTTATTTCTGGGCTCTCAATTCTATTCCATTGATCTGTGTGTTTGTTTTTCTGCCAATGCCATGCTGTGTTGATTATTGTCACTTTGTAGTAGAAATTGAAGTCAGGGAGTGTGTGTGATACCTCTGACCTTGTTTTTTTTCTTGGATGGCTTTGGCTCTTTAGGGTCTTTTGTGATTCCATAAAATCTGCTGTTTTATGTTCTATTTCTCTTTTAAAAATGCCATTGGGATTTTGATGGGAATTGCATTAAATTTGTATATTTCTTTGGGTAATATGGCCATTTTAACTATGTTGATTCTTCCAATCCATGAACACAGAATATCTTTCAATTTCCTTGTGTCTTCATTAATTTTTTTTAAAAAAGATTTTATTGGGGAATTGGGGGAGGGGAACAAGGCTGGGGAATCCGGGAACGGGAACAGACAAGTTGCTGTCCTTCTGTTCTTCAGTCTAGTTGTGGAGGACGTCGCTTCACTGGCCCATGTTGGTATCGTCATTGCGCTCTTCCCGGATGAGGCAGATCGGTCGCCAGCCTCTCGATGTTGCTCACCACGGCTATTGGCAGCTCACGCTGGCTGCCAGCCACTCACCCTGGCTGCCGGCCACCCACCATAGCCCATGACAGCCCACTGCAGCAGGGGCTGCAGCCCACACCGTCGCCGGGGCTAGCACAGTCCAGCTCCAGATGGAGCTGTCGTTAGCTGTAGAGGGCAGTGTCACTGGCCCTCATATGTGGGATCCGAACCAGGGCCGCTGGCATCCGAAAACCAGCTCTTAACCAATGCGCCACTCGGCCGACGCTTCATTGATTTTATTAATAATGTTATCTAGTTTTCACTGTATAAGTCCTTCACATATTTATTAAGTTTATTCCTCAGTAGTTCATTCATTCTTTTTGTTGCAATTGCAAAAGGAATTGTTTTTTAATTTCTTTTTTCTGAAATTTCATTGTTAGTATATAGGAAAGCAATGGATTTTTGTACATTGATTTTGTCTTCTGCAACTTTACTGTATTTGTTTATTGTTTCTAATAGTTTTGTGGTGGAGTCTTTGGGGTTTTCTATATAAAGAATCATGCCATCTGCAAAAAGCGACAATTTAACTTCTTCAGTCCCATTTTGGATGCTTTTTGTTCCTTTTTCTTGAGTGATTGCTCTGGCTAGGGCTTCCAATACAATGTTGAATAGCATCCCTGTCTTCTTCCTGATGTTACAGGAAAAGCTTTCAGTTTTTCACCATTGAGTATTATATTAGCTGAGGGTTTGTCATATATGGTCTTTATTATGTTGAAGTATATTTCTACTATACCCATTTTATTAAGTGTTTTAATCATAAATGGATTTTGTATCTTGTCAAATGCTTCTTCTGCATCTATTGATATGATCATATGATTTTTGTTCTTTATTTTGTTTATATGGTGTGTCACATTGATTGATTTGCATATGTTGAACCATCCTTGTGCCCCTGGAATGAACCCCCTTAATTGGGATGTACAATGTTTTTTAACGTATTGTATTCAATTTGCTGGTATTTTGTTTAGAACTTTTGCATGTGTATTCATCAGAAGTACTAGTCTGTAATTTTTTGGGTGTGTGTCTCCTTACCAGATTTTGGTATCAGGGTAATGTTGGCCTCATAAAATGAGTTAGAAAGTATTGCTTCTTCTTTAATTTTTTGGAAGAGTTTGAGGAGGACTGGTATTAGATCCTCTTTGAATGTTTTGTAGAATTCATTAGTGAAGCCATGTGGTCCTGAACTTTTGCTTTTGGGTAAGTTTTGGATGACTGTTTCAATTTCCTTACTGTTCACCAGTCTATTTAGATTTTCCAGTTCTTTGTGATTCAGTCTAGGAAGATTATATGCTTTTAATAACTTATTTTTTCTAGGTTATTGAATTTGGTGTTATATCATCCTTCATAGTATTCTTGTATGATCCTTTGTATTTCTGTGGTAGCTGTGGTAACTTCTTCTGTTCTGATTTTGTTGGTGTCTTTTTTCTTTATCCTTATGGAGTTTAGCCAAGGGTTTGTCAACTTTATTAATCTTTTCAAAGGACCAGCTTTTTGTTGCATTAATTTTTTCTATTGTCTTTTTGTTATCTGTTTCATTTAATTCTGCTCTGATTTTTATTATTTCTTTCCTTCTGCTGACTTTGGGTTTCATTTTTTCTTTTTCTAGTTCTGTAAGATGTAATTGTAGGTTGCTTGAGATGTTTCTTGTTTCTTGAAATAGGCCTGTAATGGTATCAGTTTCCTTATTAATACTTCTTTTGCCAAATCCCAATAATTTTGATACAATGTATTTTCATTTTCATTTGCTTCTATGTGTCTTTTGATCTCTCCTTCTATTTCTTCTTTGACTCAGTCATTCTTTAGTAGCATGTTGTTAATCTTCACATATCTGTAGTTTTATCCACTTTCTTTTTGCAGTTGATCTCCAATTTCAAAGCCTTGTGGTCATAGAATATGCTTGATATGATTTCAATCTTCTTAAATTTGCTGAGGCTAGTTTTGTGTCCCAACATATGGTCTAGCCCTGAGAATGTTCCATGTGCACTAGGAAAAAATGTATAGTCTAGTATTCTAGGATGAAATGCTCTGTAAATGTCAATTATGTCCATTTCATCTAATGTGTCACTTAGGGCTGATATTTCTTTATATATTTTCTGTTTGGATAATCTATCCCTAGCTGTTAATGGTGTATTTAGTCCCCCACTATAATTGTTTTTGTCAGTTTCTCCCTTTAGTTGTTAGTAGTTGTTTTATATGTTTTGGTGCTCCCAGATTGGAGCATATGTATTAATAAGCGTTATGTCTTATTGTTGTATTGTCCACTTTATCATTATGAAATGTCCATCTTTGTCTCTTGTTACCTTTTTTAACGTGAAGTCTGTTCAATCAGATTAAGTATGGATACACTGACTTTTCTTTGGATGCTATTTGCTTGGAGTACTGTTTTCCACCCTTTCACTTTGAATCTATATTTGTCCTTGTAGCTGAGATGTGTCTCTTGAAGGCAGCATATGTTTGGGTTTTATTTTTTTATTCAATTTGCTACTCCGTGTATCACGTTTTCTTTTCCATATCTTGGCTATTGTAAATAATGATGCAGTAAACATGGAGGTGCCTATTTCTTTTCAAATTAGGTTTTTTATTTTTTCAGACAATACTCAGAAGTCGAATTGCTGGGTCACATGGTAGTCCTTAATTTTTTGAGGAAACTCCATACTGTTTTCAACTGTGGCTGTACCAATTACGTTACAACCAACAAGGCACACGAGTTCCCTTTGTTCCACACTCTTGCCAACACTTGCTATTATTTGTCTTGTTGATGATAGCCATTCTAACATGTGGGAGGTGATCTCTCCATTGTGGTTTTGACTTGCATGAAATATTTTATGTGAATGTACTATGTGCCAAGCACTGGAGATATAGCAGTGAACAGGACAATCTGTCTACCTTCAGAGAGCTGACAATCTGCCTGGGACTACAGGTATGAAAACAAAGCATTGTGACCATGTGTTACCAATGCTTTCCAAGAAGAGGGATAAATCTAGAATAGTGCTTTCCAATAGTTTTCACCACATAACACACACAACCCCCTCAAATAAATGGATAAGAAAGCATACTTCCAGGAAACTCTGGCCACCCTAAGGGCAGAGGGCATTAATATATCAGGCACACCAGCAATCTCTGGAGAACTCTGATACAGAATCTATCTCAAGCTATGGCCCATGATGTTGCTCTTGCTTTCATCCCACTTTGTCCTTGCAGGCTGATGGGCACAAAAGGAATACTCTCACAGATGCATATACACTCTTCGTTATTAGCTAGAAGTTGGTAAAGATCTCACTTGCCTCTTCGGCATTGGGCTCAGACTGGAGGCCCAAGGAAGCCTTCTCAGACAACTAAGGCCTAAAACAATCTGTCTTTTTCAAATTCCTACATACTTAAGAGTCTTCAGCTCACAGTTCAGCTTCTAATTCACCACCTATAGTCTGCTTCAGTAGGTCCAGAAATAACATCATTTCATTATAACATTGATGAGATGTTATAGGAACTCTTATTTGTATCAATCAGCCTGTGGAAAAACTGATTCCATTATATGCTATTTCACTTAAAGTCGCAGAACTTATTGATGATGTTGAGGACTTACTACTTTATTCTGTGCTTGACAGCACAGGACCTTTTTTTGTCTCCCCTAAAGCACTTACATCTGGATAGTTTAAGTTACCCTAAGTTGTCTGTGCCCCTTATTTCACACATCTGCTTCCTTCCAATCAGGCCCACAAAGATGCCCATCAGATGAGTCTTTCAGGCTCTCCTGCAGCTTATTTAAACACACTTCCTCTAAAGATTTATCAGTTTAAGGATTAGCATATGATGGACAGAATATAATGAACCTAATTCGTTCCTCCTTTTCTTCCCCAACACACTCTAATATACCCATCCTTCAGTTTCTCTTCTGTACTACCAACCAACCTTACCTGCCCAGGCCAGACATGCCTGACCCTACCCAGGGTGCTCCAATAAACAAGATATAGGACATTTCTGGCATGCGAGAAGCTTCCCTCATTCCCCTTTCCAGGCAATAACACCACCCTCTTCAGAGAAAACTATTATTTTGTATTCTATCACCATAAATGTTTTGGCTGTTCTTGACTTCATATAAATAGCATAAACGCTGAGCCATCCTGCTACCTATTGGCAGCTCAGCTTAGGCTGGGAATTGAAATTGAACCAGTGACCCTGTTGCTCAGAGCTCACACTCTTGAGTAAGCTCTTAACCAACTGAGCCACTCGGCCAGCCTCATAACATACCCTTTTGTGACTAGCTTCTTTTGTACAACATAATTATCTGTGAGATTCATCCACGTTTTTGCATGCAGCAGCTATGTAGTATTCACTTGTATGGATATAACGCAACGTATCTACCCATTCTCCTGTTGATGGGCATTTTGGTTGTTTCCAATGTTGGGTCATTATGAATACTGCAGCTATAATCATTCTTGTATGCAGACAGAAGTACAGCAGATCCTCAAATAGCATCATTTCATTCAATGTTGTTTAGTTATACTGTTGATGAGATGCCACAGGAACTTAACTCTTGTTTTATATCAATTAGCCTACAGTAAAACTGGTTTTCTTATACATTATTTCACTTAAAGTTGCAAAACCCATGGACATTCAGTGAAGACTTACGGTACTTATTTCCCTTGGGTATATAGCTGGGAGTCAGATGACTAGGTCGTTGGTTATATGTATATATAGCTTTATGAATAATCAAGCAGCATTTCAATATGGTTGCACTGATTTTCACTCCCTGCAGCAATGTATGAGAGTTGGCATACTTTACTCCACATTTTCATCATCACTTAGTATTGTCAGCTTTTCTAACTTTCGCTCTTTTGGTGTGTAGCTAAGCACCTCTTAATAACTTAGATACAGACCTCACCATATTTGATAAAGAAACCTTGGGGTGATTTCTGAGTAAAGAATAAAGGAGTTCCTGAAAGAAAACCCACTAAAACTACAGTAAATATTTTTAAATGTGTAAACCCACAAGGACAGCAGAAATGGAAATGACAACTGTAAAAATTTTTGGAAGCCAAAAGGATGCTAGAAAGCCAAATCTTAACAGAATCCTACATGGGCAGTCAGGACAACAGAACCAACATATTTATAGTGTGCAGAAAGTCCAAAAGGCTCTGGAAATGGTAGCATCAGGTACTTCTGAAAGTGGAGATAAAGGGGCCAAAACCAAAATAAGGAGTGGTTGAAAGTTTTTGTTATGGACTGAATGTTTGTGTCTCTCCAAAATTCCTATGTTGAAGTTCTAATCCCCAATGTGATGGTAATAGGAAGTTGGGGCGTTGGGAGGTGATTAGGTCATGAGGGTGGAGCCCTCACGATGAGATTAGTGCCCTTATACTAAGAGAAACAAGACCTTGCTCTCCATGCTCTCTGCCATGTGAGGATACAGCAAGAGACTGGCTCTCTGTACACTAGAAAGGGGGTTCTCAACAAGAACACAACAATATAGGCACCCTGATCTCAGAATGAGCACATGTGAGAGATGAATGTTGTTTAAGCCATCCTGTCTGGTATTCTGTTATAGCAGGATGAAGATTGAAGCAGCTGTTAAAAAACAAACAAACAGGGCCAGCTGAGTGGCATGGTGGTTAAGTGCTGGCTTGGGAAGCCAGTGGCCCCGGTTCAGGTCCCACATATGAGGGCCAGTGACACTGCTCTAAAAACAAACAAACAAACAAACAAACAAACAGATCCATCAACCACTTCCTTCATCCATACCACTGGGGCAATGACTGCCCCTCCTCTCACCCCAGCAGAAGACTGAAGCAGGAAAACAGAGGAGACATTGGACACAGGACAGGAGTACTATATAGAAAACAGGGCAATTAAGCAATTGTATACATGATGAATAAAGAAACAACCCCTCCACAGCCTTCTTTTTGCACATGATTCCACAGAAAACTGGTTAATTCAAAATTTAACCTCCATACAAATGATTGGAAGAAACCCCTCAGGAAAATCCGTTTGGCCTTAGAGGGAAAATCTAAAGATATTGACATGGGGTTTGCCAAATGGCCCAGCCAAAATCACCTTATAGCAAAGCTCTTTTAACAAACTACACTCATACTCTTAGAACTTCCAGTTGGCTTTCTAGTAATTTCTTCTACTAAATGAGCAGGCAAAGATTACAAGCCTTTTTTAGAAGAGAGACAAAAGCAAGCAAGAAAACAGTAGATTGTAGTAAATTAGCTCTGCAGGGTAAAGAAAGCTTAAAGTGAAAAACTTAAAAAGAAAATACCATGAAACAAGAACAGAAACTTGCAAAAAGGGACAGAGAACGACAACAAAAAAACAGCTCTTATAAATTATAAACATGATAGCAGAAATGAAAAATTCAAGAGAAGGGTTCAAATATTCAGTAGAGGAAATCTCCCAGAATGAGTCCTTTAAAGATGAAAAATAGGAACAAAAATATAAGAATATAAAAGGATCAGCCCAGGTGATTCATTTGAACAACAAATGTTCCAGAGAGAGAGAACAAAGAAAATAGAGAGGAAGAAATCAACTAAATTCTAGAAAATTTCCCAGAAGAGATGTACATGAATTTCTGAATTTAAATGGCCTAGCACAATAAAGGAAACATACCCACACCAAAGTACATCAACTTGAAATTTCAGAGAGCACAGAGATTTTATGAGCCTCTGAGGAAAAAAAAAAAACCAAGTCCATAGAAGGGATGGGAGAAAATAGAATCTCTTTGAACTGCCAAAATTACCGCTGGGAGCTTAATGTCAATGGAATAAAGCTTTCAACATGGACACTACTTTCAATATCTAGCATTCTACATCCAACTGAATTGTTAATTAAGGTCTAAAATGTACCTCCCATTTATCCCTTCTCAGTAAACTATTACAAGATGTGTTCCACCAAAAAGAGAATAATCTGAGTAAGAAAAAGATGCAGGGGTGCCGGCCGAGTGGCTCAGTTGGTTAAGAGTTGGCTTAAAAGTGGAAGCTCTGAGCAACAGGGCGGCCAGTTTGATTCCCACATGGGCCAGTGACAATGTACCCGAGCTAATCTGTCACTGAGCTGCCAACAGGTGGCAGGATGGCTCAGCTGGTATAACAACAAGATTGCCTGTTGGATGGTGGGCTATGCCCACCTGCAACTAAGACTGAACTCGGCACCTTGAGCTGAGCTGCTGCCTGGATGGCTCAGTGGATAGGGTGTGCGCTCTCAACAAGGCTGCTGGTTCGACTCCCGCATGGGATGGTGGCTACACCCACCTGCAACTAAGATTGAACACAGCACCTTGAACTTAGAGGCCATGAGCTGCCGACAGGAAGCCAGATGGCGACTGGCACTCTCCACAACGAAGACTGAAGAACAACAACCTGGCTGGTCCCCTCCCCCAATTCCCCAATAAAATCTTAAAAAAAATAAAATAAAGAAAAAGACCCAGGATACGAAAAAGAGGAGATCCAACACATGATAAAGGTAAAGGGAACTCTCAGGATGCTTGTGAAGGTAGATTCAAAGATAATGACCTCGTACCAGGTAAAGGAGGGCAAATGATCTAGATTGGAGTAGGTCATCAAGTTCTAGGAGATTTCTTCCATGAGAAAAAATTGTTAGAATTATTGTTATCTGCAAATCTTGAGAAGATATAAACAATTAGTAGAGAATCTAAGGTTGAATTCTTAGCGACAAGTATATAGAAACCCAAGCAAATGCAACAAAGACTATGATTAGTGCCGTGGGGTTAAAAGTACAGTTAAGGAAAATGAATCATGATTTTCCTGTTATATGTTTTAGCTCCGAGTAGCATAGTTATTATAATCTGAACACTTATTGATCTAACTACATATCTATATTGAGAAGATGGGAAGTGTGCTTCTATATAGTGAGAGGTCAATAAATAATGACAAAGTCGAGAAGCAGCAAAACAAGCACATTAGATACAAGGCAGTAAATACGCAAACATCCCACTAAGAATTCAAAGTGGTTGTCTCTGAGGTAGAGGAAATATGGACGATGAGACCAGGGGGTAGCTTTCTTTCATAGATGTTGTAGAAGAGCGACGTTAAACCTGTGCTTTTCAAACTGTGGCTTGCAAACTCTTTAGAGCTGTGCTATCCAACATGTAAATGAAATGTGAAATCCAGTTCCTCGGTCATACTAACATTTCAAATGCTCAGGAGTCACATGTGGCTAGTGGCTACTATGAAGGACAGCAAACACAGAACACTGTCAACTTCACAAAGTTCTATTGGACAGTATTATTTTACCAGGGCATGAACTGAATTTTGGTCACAACCAGCACTGTTTATCTACTGTACATATTCTCATTTCAATTTGGAAAACTGGTTCTCAGCTGTGGCTGCAAATTAGAATTGCTTCAGTGGGTTTTTTTTAAATTATAGTAGAATGTACGTAACAAAATTTACCATAGTTTTTAAACATATGGTTCATTGACATTACTTTCACATTGTTGTGCAACCATCATCTCAGAACTTATTCTCATCTTCCCAAACTAAAACTCTATACCCATTAAACACTAATTCCCCCCATTATTCCCAACAACCTGCCCCTAGCAACCATCATCCTTTCTGTTTCTATTAAAATCGCACAAGTCTAGGTACTTCATATAAATGAAATCATACAGTATTTGTCATTTTGTGTCTAGCTCATTTAACTTAGCACAATCTCCTAAAGGTTCTTCCATGCTATAACATATATCAGAATTTGCTCTGTAAGGCTGAAAAATATTGCATTGTATGTATATACCATTTTGTTTATCCATGTATTAATAAATTGACCATTTGGGTTGTTTCCACCTTTTGGTTGTTGTTAGTAATGCTGCTATGGCTTTTACTACAGAACAATAATCGAAACAGTATGGTATTGGCAGAAAAACAGACACACAGACAATGGAAGAGAATCGAGAACCCAGAAATAAACCCACATAAATATGGACAGATAATTTTTGATCCAGAAGCCAAACACATACAATGGAGAAAAGAAAGCCTCTTCAATAAATGGTGTTGAGAAAATTGGAAAGCCACGTGCAAAAGAATGAATCTGTCACCATATACCAAATTAACTCAAAATGGATCAAAGAAGTAAACAGAAGAACTGAAACAATAAACTGAATGGAAGAAAACATAGGTACTAAACTTATGGACCTTTGGTCCAAAGAGGATTTTATGAATTTGGCTTCAAAGCAAGGAAGTAAAAGCTAAAATAAATGAATGGGACTATATCAAACTAAAAAGCTTCTGCACAGCAAAAACCATCGACAAAATAGAGGCAACCAACTGAATGGGAGAAGATTTTTGCAAACAACACTGATAAGGGGCTAATATCCAAAAACATATAAGGAGGGCCAGCTGAGTGGTGCATTGGTTAAGAGCTGGCTTGGGATACCAGCGGGCCTGGTTTGGATACCATATATGAGGGCCAGTGACACTGACCTCTACAGCTAAGATGGTGAACAGCTCCACCTGGAGCTGGGCTCTGTGAGTCACCAGGGATGGCATAGCTGCAGCCCCTGCTGCAGTGGGCTGCCATAGGCTAGTGAGTAGCAGGCAGCAAGTGTGAGCAGCTGGCAGCCAGTGTGAGCTGCCAAGAGCTGCTGTGAGCGGCCGTCCAGAGGCCGGACACCGATCTGCCTCATCCGATAAGTGCGCAATGATGATACCAACATGGGCCAGTGAAGTAATGTCCTCCACAACGAAAGAATAAAAGGGCAGCAACTTGTCTGTTCCCCTTCTCCAGTTCCCCAATGCTGTTCCCTCACCCAGTTCCCCAATAAAACCTTAAAAACAAAAAAAGGGGGGGGGCAGAGGACCTGAATAAACATTTCTCCAAAGAGGACATACAAACGGCCAATAGACATATGGAAAAATGCTCAGCATCACTAATCATCAGAGAAGTGTAAATAAAAACCACAATGAGATAACACCTCACACTAGTTTGAAAGGCTATCATCAACAAGACAATAACAAGTGTTGGAGAGGCTGTGGAGAAAAAGGAACCCTCATACACTGTTGATGGGAAAGTAGATTGGTACAGCTGCTATGGAAGGCAGTGTGGAGATTCCTCAGAAAATGAGGGATAGACTTACCATATGACCCAGCAATCCCTCTACTGGTTATCTACCCAAATAATCTGAATACATTTATCTGTCAAGATATATGTGCTCTGATATTCATTGCAGCTTTATTTAAGATAGCTAAAACATGGAAACAAACCAAACTGTCCTTCAATAGATGATTGGATAAAGATGTGGTATATATATATATATATATATATATATATATATATATATACACACACACACACACACACACAATGGAATACGATTCTGCCATAAGATGAAATAGTGACATTTGCAACAACATGGATGCACCTTGAGATTATTATGCTAAGCAAAATAAATCAGAGAGAAAAATTTAGAACCATATGACTTCACTGGTATGTTGGATATAAAACTGAGCACAACAAAGGAACAAGACAAATAAATAAAAACTCAGACAAAGACAACAGTTTAGTGGTTACCAGAGTGTAAGGGGGTACAGGGGTGGTAGATGAGGGTAAAAGGGATCAAATATATGGTCATGGAATAATTGACTCGGTGGTGAACATGCTATGTGATATATACATGATGTATTCTATTTCAAGTGTACAGTACTGTACACTTGAAACCTATGTAACTTTACTAACAAATGTCACCCCAATGAACTTTAATAAAATAATGTTGCTATGAACATGGGTGTTTAAATACGTATTCGAGTCCCTGCTTTCAGTTATTTGGGGTATATGCTCAGAATCAGAATTGCTGTATCATATGATAATTGTTTAGTTTTTAGAGGAATCACCATACTGTTCTCCACAGCAGTTGAACTATTTTACATTCCCACCAGCGATTCACTATTGTTCCAATTTCTCCATATTCTCACTACACATTTTCTGGCAGTGGTTGTTGTTTGATAATAGCCATCCTAATGGGTATGAAATGGTATCTCCTTGAGGCAACCAGCATTTAAATAAACGAGATACAATAGAAAGTCAGTGAGCATCTCATTCATACTTTTTTTTTCACATAAACATTGTTTTATATACACATAAGTATATGTGCACAGCGTTGTAGATCACAGTAAAAAAAAAAGTTTAAGGGCCGGCTGAGCGCTGGTTTGGGAGGCCAGCGGCCCCGGTTCGGGTCCCATATGTGAGGTCCAGTGACACTCCCCTTAAAAAAAAGTTTGAAAGCACTACTTTCAATTATGTGTGAGAATGATTAACTCCTTGTACCTAGTAGAATCCTCCCTTCTTGTAATGGCATAATCCACAGCCTCATATCCCTACAGGAAACTTCGGACCTAGAGCATCATTTAAAAACAAACCAACCAAACTTGGGACATCCAAATTACAATATGAAAGCTAGATGTGGTAGACCACATTCCCTATTTCCTCTGCCATTCATCTTTTCCTTTTGGCAAAGGGCACCTTTTTTTAAGTTCAGTCTTATTTTTTCTTTTATATAAATGAAAGAAGAAACTAAGGCTAAAAGGGTGTTATAAGATTTATCCATGGTTACAAAGCAAATGAGCCCATGCCTCCTCACCTCCAAAGACAGAACTCTTTCCACCAAATTTCCAGGGGCAGGCAATCTTTTAAGGCCCTGGATATGACAGCCAATATGTTAAACAACCTGACTGATGAATATTGCCTGGATACAATAATAATGATGATGATAGCTAACATAATCTTACGATGTTTTAAACACTTTATGTGGATTAACTCACGTTACCTCATAACCATCCCATAAGGTAGACCCTATTATCAGTCAACCCTACTTTTCCAGATGGAAAAATGCAACCAAGCGATGTTAATTCACTTGCCCAAAGTCACAACACTAGTGAGTGGCAAAGCCAGGAAATGCCTCGTAGATTGAGGCAGTCAGGTTCCAGAGCTCTAACACTATTTTATATATACCTTCATATAACTTGGATAAATTTCTTCTTAAATTTTAATTAGCCTAAAGGTAACAATTATCATTGATTAGCACCTTCTAATAATAATTCACACAACATGACTATATTTCGTCCCATAATATCAGTGTTAAATACAGGGGTTCTACTCAATTACCTATACCAAAGTAATAGGTTTGGGTTCAAATACTCCAGACTACTGGATGGATCTTATACAAGCCAGGTTAACTGCTTAATGCAATTCCATAAACCTAGAGATGAGTAGTTTTTATTTAAAAGTTTGGCTAATATTCTTCAAACTTGCAGATTTTATCTCAGTATATAATTAAGCACAAATGAGCTGATAACATGGGTGAATTTATTTTATAAGATTCGAGTGCAAACTTAAAAACAAGATCAAAGCTTTTAAACAAGAATAAACACAAATCTAAGTAACAATACTACAATCGTGCATTTTAACAGAAAGTACAAATATAGGGACATTCTAATTTGTAACTACATTTGAAAATTAAAATAGTTCACTTCAAATCCCAAATACCACACAATCTTTAACCTGTTTTCATCTTATCTCAGAAACATTTGTCATATACTATCAGGGAAATATAGACAAGGATTATTAATCAGTCTTTATGATCAAAGAAACATTACTCTCCTTGACTTGACCTTTTGAATCATTCTTCTGTATCTCAGTTCTGAAAAGCCATACAATTATACCTCCACTCTACAAAAAAATCAATACAAATATCAAGGAGGCAAGATGCTTTCATGTAATTAAAGCAATTCGTAAGTGTTCAACTTAGAAATGTATATAACTGTAGTAAATTTTTTTAAGTACAACTTTATTTGAATGGCTGACACATAATAGCCACAACAAATGATTTAAACAGGTATAAAAATGTATGATCAAAATCTTTAGGCTCAAATACTTGAAAAGTCACTATGAATATGGAAAACTCTGTTTACACAGACATGTATATTTCCTAATGAAAAATCAGGGGTAGTGGCATCTCCCTGGTCCCTTAACGATATTTGGATTTTTGCAAAGAATTATCAGCACCCAACCTTAAGTGTTTATTATGTGTTTCTAAAGGACCTATATAACAGATTAGTTGGCAGTGTTCTAGCTTTCCAGAGATGGGAACCGGTGGGGTGCAAATATCTGAATATGCATGCACTCGCACATTTAAAATCACCATTCCAAATGGGAAGAAAAATCACACATTGAAAACGTCTAAGGAAATCATCCTTAAAGGATCAACAGTGGGCCAGAAACAGTAGAAGCTGAATTGTAGTCTACTTTTTAATAATGGTTCTTCACTCTTCAGAGGCAAGTTGGTAAGAATGAGAATACCCACATATACATAATTGCAAGGAGAACTTGCCTCAAATTCTACACCGCACAACACTGAACAGAAATCTTTACAAAACCTTTCACTCTTGCTTATAACACCAGATGCTTTTTTCCTTTTTACCACCATATACATAACATTTAAATATTTCTTTATAAATATTTTAGAGTAAAAAGAATGTATTTTGTTACAGTGGTGGCCCATGTCCATACAAAGCAATATAAGCTATATATATATATATATATATATATATATATATATATATATATATATATATATATATAAAAAGAAAAAGTGCGGAGAGTAACAGTATTAAGTATTTTTGCTTTTTACAGTAACTATGGTTCAAGTGTGAATATTTACCAGGGATATATAATCCCTGTTTAAGATTCAAAAAGAAGCCCACACACCAAGATACTGCACAAATATCAGTCCCTAATTGAGTAACTTCCTTTCTCCCCAATCTAGCATTTCCAGTTTCTAAACTCTTCTCACAAACAATACAAAAGTGGTAACAGTGTGCTCTTCCCTTTAACCTCCCTAAACTCATCCAAGTTAGTTAATCATTCATAGATTCAAACAAGCTATTGAAGAATTCATTCATCATAGTCTGCTTTGCTAAAATTAAAGCAAAATTAAAGGCTTTCTGGAACATAAACTATTGCTCAAGAGTACAATCAGCAAACTTTAAATTACAAGTATAATTTAATATGAGTACATTTAAAATCAATCCCTGTTATCAAAGATAAATTCAGGGCTGGCCGAGTGGATTGGTGGTTCAGCGCTGGCTTGGGAAGACAGCGGCCCTGGTTCGGGTCCCACATATGAGGGCCAGTGACACTGCCCTCAAAAAAAAAGTAAAATAAATTCAGAGTCTATATCCTGTGTAAGAGTCATAATTCTAAACATTTATTACTTCCTCATCTTTTCTAACAGAGAAAAAAAGTCTTCCTGTTAAAATTTGATTAACTTCGTATCATTTTACCCTTGGTCTCAGTCTTAAGTTTTGAAAAAAAGAAAGGCAATTTTCAGCATTTTTTCAAATGTACTCAAATACTTTTAAGTCATTAAAATAATTACCGTTACTGACTTTAGACCTCCAAGTTCAAAAAAGCAGTTCAATTTCCCTTTAAATATGTTACTAGATAATTTTTGGTTTGTTTATGTTGTTTTATTCTTACTTCAGGCACTGTAATTATTCACATTACAATGACTCTATATCTAACCTGTGCCACAGTTATGTATTCTAAAATGGTTTCTAAGGTATTATTTGATTCTGTATATTATGATTGAATTTTTCCCTTCAAGATAAATGATTGGAAGAGGATTTTAAAGGCCTTAGCACTTTTGCTTCGAGTAGTGTTAATACGTATCTTTTGTCATGCTTAATATTTAAGCTTCTTCTGAACTAGGAAGACAATAGACATTGGAAGCTGAAAATTTCCTCAAACTACATTCTACTCCAACTCCAATTTTTTTTTGTTCAACATTAAATATTTTTCTTATAAAAACAAGAATATCTTGGGCTAATTTTTAAAAACAGAATTTTTGCTCTAAAATTAACAACACAACTAAAGGGAAATAACTATTCAATTTAAGCTTCACTAGAACTATGCAAAACTAAGTTAAAGTAGACAACAATTACTTTAATCACTTTTGGTATTTATTACCATGTCTTTAGAATGATATACCTTACATTCTAACAGACAGCTAAAAACCACCAGGCCACCTCCTGCACAACTGTAAATAAGACAGCAGCATTTTATTTGCCCCCATACATTCGCTCAATATCTTTGAGGTAATGGTTTTTCAGTTCCTTCCTTTTCAGTTTGAAAGCATCGGTAACCAAACCAGTTTCAGGGGTCCATGGCTCTGGGCTTAATCGAACCTTGATTGGAATTTCAAATCGCTCCAATTTCACTGAAATGAGAAGAGGGGTGGGGAAAGTGGGGGGTGGGTTAGGAAAGTGGGGGAGAATGGCAGAGAATTAATAAAATATGAATTTTGCAGGACTTACCCAAATGACACAGGGCATGAGGAGAACATAATGATACCACTTACTACCTTACAATTTCACTTTATCCAACTGAAAAAAGTTAAGCATACTTTGAGAAATATAATTTTGGTCTATACGGTTTTTATTCTAATATATATGTAGACATCCTCCTCTTCAGAGTCGTTCTATTTGCTGTTCTCTCTGCCTGGAATGGTCTTCCCCCACTAGACACAGAGCTCACTTCCTTACTTTATCCCCATGCCCACTCATAATAAAACACAAGTACCTCTCTGTCTCTTTATATCCTCTTACACTATGCTTTCTTCAAAAAACTTACCACCCAACATATTAGCTATTTGTCTCCCCCTTATTAGGATATAAGCTCCATAAATCAAGATCTTCGTTTTTTTCACTGCCATGCATAGGGCTATATTGAGAGCACTTAATAAATCCATACATATTTATTCATTAATTCTGTAGAAAATTAAGCCTCTAAACAACTATACTTCATAAGCTTTATTGCACATTCAAATTTGAATCAAAAAGGGATTGTGAGTTCCATACTTTCAAATAGTATAAGATGCAGCACATATTGTATTTGAGATACACAACTCAACACATATTGGAAGAAATGGAAGAAAATGTAAATTAAGGATACAGAAACAATCAGTCTAGTATTCAGTAATTTTAAATTCAATAAATTACACTCCATCAAGTTACTTTTTATACAAGCTCATCCTTAAAATTCTGAAAGTCCATTAACAGTAATGTTAATTTATGAAAGAACTTTATTTTATATGCAATTATTTAAAAGAGCAATTTTAAAGAAGCCAACACCTGCATGTTTAAAAACTACTGCTAAAAAAGAAACAAAAAAGGGCCAGTCGAGTGGCCCGGTGGTTAAGCGCTGGCCTGCGAAACCAGCAGCCCTGGTTTGGTCCCACATATGAGGGCCAGTGACACCGCCCTCAAAAAAACAAAAACAAAAAACTGCTGCTAACAGCCAAGTGATGTTAGAAGCAGCCTGGTGTCAGTGACCAGCACAATGAACTCAAATTCATAGAAGTTTTTGTTCTAATAGTTTTATTCTAATAGTTCTAATAGTTTTGTTCACAAGTTTTATGAAAGCTTGGTTGAGTGACAAGTTTCTCAACAAAATGTGAGAAAATATAAACCTAAGTATAAAAAATAACCTTTAAGGGCCTGCCGAGTGGCGGGGTGGTTAAGCACTGGCTTGGGAAGCCAGCGGTCCCAGTTCGGGTCCCACATATGAGGGCCAGTGACACTGCCCTCACAAATAAAATAAATAAATAAATAAATAAATAACCTTTGAAATTACTTAGAATGAACTTCCCAAAAGTAATGCCTGACTATGCAAGAAAGGAAAAAAAAAACTTGCTCAAATGAACCACGTTGATAAAACTGTTACACAGTGGCCCCTGAAATGAATCCATTTCCTCCCAAACTCACATTTAGATCTTAAGGAAACAGTTAAATTCTCAACTATATACATTTGGCTCTAAAACCTTTTATTTCATATTACTTTCCCTACTTACACAGGTCCTATTCCAGAAACCCTGACAAAATTGAGACAATGCAGGCACACTGTTTCAGTTTCACACAAGCAAATTAAACATATTTATAAAAGTTCCTATATTAATCTTTATTAACTAAATTACTGTTCAAAGCCAAAAAGGCTGCATTAAGAGGTTTCATTTTCATTTTGGGAAATCCTAAACATAGCTAGTACCACAAGCTACTATAGAGCAAAGAGCAATCATGCAGTTTCCTATAAACAGAATAAACTGCCAACAACTGAGAAAGATTGGGGGGAAATAACAACAAAAATGATTTTACATGTGGCAGTTTATGAGAATTACCAAAAGCATTATAAAATGTGGACAGCAGGTGGCAGCAAATGTCATTTTCTAACCATTGGTAGTTATCAAATCATCCCACAATTCCATACTTCACGTTATATTACCTATACCTTGCTTATATTTAAAACATGAAGAGGACTGCTATGAAATATGTATGATTTCAGACAGGTTTAGCTGAATACAATCAAGACTATTTTATACTTTTTTGGCGTATATCTCAAATTATAATTTCATGCAAAAGTTTGCCAATATAAATCTTTTGTGGCACAGAAGAAGTTTATGGTTTATACATTTAGCTCACGATTCGTATTCATTATACAAATCATGAATTGTTCAGTTTTATTCCTCATTCTAAGCATAGGAAAATTACAGAGGCCTAGCGGGTCCTAGAATTTTATTCCATTTTCCAACCGAGTGTAATCTGGCTTGATTTTCCCCATTATTGCTTTTACACCATTGGACAGGCAATGACAAATTATTCAAGTCACATACTACTCCATTAGTACAGTTACAAAATAACTAACAGCTTATTGGCTGAAATACTTTTTGAAAAACTACATTTAAAGGAAAAATTCACGATTTGTATGAATGAAAATTCTGGCATCCTGATAACATGAATATAAAAAGTGTGCTATATGAACAATGCCATAATGAACAAAACGATCTTTAAGAAAAAATAATTAAGTCGCTGTCTTTAAGGTTATGAAGTAACTTACTTTTCAGTCTGATTATGTAAACAGGCAATTGTTACTTAAGTAACTTTACAGTGTCCAGAGTTGACTATAAGAATATTCTTCTTGAGAAAAAATGGTTTTTCAATTTCAACATGCTAACTATTAATATTACAAATCATATTTTTAAACAAAAATGGAACCTAAGTAGTTAATTCAAAAATTAAATAACAGTAGGCTGGTAAGGGAAATAGGTGTGCGTGTGTATCTCTGATAGGAGTATAAACTAGTGCAGTTTTTCTGGGGAAAGAGTCCATTATTTGGCAACATAGGGGAATGCCTTGAAAATATACATTTTCTTTGACTCAGAAATTCCACCTTTAGGGATTCATATTAAGAAAATGATTATGTAAGAAAATAATTGATTATACATGGGCCAGGCAAGTGGCTCAGTTGGTTAAGAATTAGCTTACAGTGCAAACTCTCAACAACAGGGCTGCCGGTTTTATTTCCACATGGGCTAGTGAACGCTGTGCCCCAGCCGCTGAGCTGCCAAATGGTTGACAGGATGGCTCAGCTGGTATAACAAGATTGCCTGTTCAATGATGGGCTATGCCCACCAGCAACTAAGACTGAGAACTCAGCACCTTGAGCTGAGCTGCCGCCCAGATTTTTCAGTGGATAGGGCATGCACTCTTAACAACAAGGCTGCTGGTTTGACTCCCGCATGGGGTGGTGGCTACGCCCACCTGCAACTAAGACTGAACTCAGTACCTTGAGCTGAGCTGCGCCTGGATGGCTAAGAGGATACAGTGTGCGCTCTTTAACAAGTCTGCTGGTTCGACTCCCACATGGGATGGTGGTTATGCCCACCTGCAACTAAGAGTCAACACAGCATCTTGAGCTTAAGAGGCCACGAGCTACAGACGGGAAGCCAGATGGCGACTGGCGCCCTCCACAACCAAGACTGAAGAACAACAACTTGGCTGGTCCTCTCCCCCAATTCCCCAACACTGTTTCCCTCACCCAATTCCCCAACAAAATCTTAAAAAAAAAGATTGATTATACAAGATATGTGTTATATTTATTTACATTAGTGAAAAGTAGAACTCATCCTAAAAGTCCAACAACAGGGACTTAAGATGATACTCGTATACTGGAAATATTATGTAGCTATTGAAAATGATAATGCAATTCTATATCTACTGACTTAGAAAAATATCCATCATGTTGACAGGTAAAGTGCATATACCAGAATGTAATGTCACCATCTAAAAATAACTGCTATCAAGTGATTTTTACCTCCTCCTTTATAATTTTCTGTATTGTTCAATATTTATAATGAATAAAGATAACCTATAATCAGGAAAATGATGCTTTTATTTTTCAGGAGGGAAAGCAACAGTTTAAAACTAGGTTAACAGCTTCCAATTAAACATGAAGATCACAGTTTATCTCTGCTCCCCTTGGAAAATAATTTAAACAATTTAAAATAATTTGAGGGCTGGCCGAGTGGCGCAGTGGTTAAGCGCTGGCTTGGGACGCCAGCGGCCCTGGTTCGGATCCCACATGAGGGCCAGTGATACTGCCCTCAAAAAAAAAAATTTAAAATAATTTGAAAAATTAAAAAGGTATTAATCACAAAGAAAACACTGAAAGCAGAGAAAGAGGACACTGGATCAGACAAAATTTTAGAAGACCAAAAGCAAATGGACTGGCATTAACTGACTGGGAGCCAGTTAAAAGCTAAAAGCTGGGCTGGCCGAGTGGCGTGGTGGTTAAGCGCTGACTTGGGAAGCCAGCGGCCCCAGTTCTGGATCCTACATATGAGGGCCAGTGACACTGCCCTCTTAAAAAAAAAAAAAAAAAAGCTAAAAGCTAAAAAGCTAACTGGCAGAGCTAAAAGCTAACTGCCAACAAGAGGCCCACAAGAAGCAAAGCGACCTCCTGAACCCAAAGCCTCTGAAGAGAAGGACCGTTCTCCTTCACCTTGTTCTTCCCCAGCCAGGCTGCAGACAGGTTTACTTTTTGGAAAAACTGAACTAGAGACAATGGACTCAAGGACACTGGGTACATACAATAGAGGGAAGAAATAAAGCTGGTAACAGAAGAATTCAGTGAAGGTAAGACGCACCCACTGCAGGCCTTTTCCAATTTCCTCTATTTGGCTACCATAACACTTGCAGTCCGGCTAATATCTCCTAGGGAAGACTGCAGAAGTCTTCTTTGGAGAAATTTGGATTTTCAGTGAAGTGCAGTGAAATTTCCAAATAGGTTTTCAGTACCTCATTCTCATCTGTAAATGGACTCATAAGGATCCACAGAAATATGAAAGGCCATGACCAAAGTAAGCAGACAGTGGAACTTGGAGGAAACAGCCAACAACAGGAGAAGAAACCTTCATAAAAGGAATCCCTTTAACATTCTCAGTGGAAAAAGAGACAACACATTGATTGCATCCATGAAAGAGCAAGAGGATGCTATTACAAGAACACTGAGAAAGCAGGACAGAACCCCTGAAATTAAAATTCTGATATTGGAAATTAGAAATGCAAAAGACAAGAGAAATGATTACGTTGAGGGATTTTGCTAGAATATAAAACAAAAAAGGTAAGATGAAAAACAAAAGATAATAAAATTAGAGGATGAAAGCAGGAGGTCCAATGGCCATATCTAACCATATGACCTCATTTATATGAGGAATTTGAAAAAGTGAATGAATGAGCAATGTAAACAGAAACAGAATCATAGATATACAAGAAAAACTGATGGTTGCTATTTAGGAGGGAGGTGGGATGAGGGAGAAGAGAAAGGAATTAGACAGCATAAACAGTTAACTACAATATTGCTACAAGGATATGAAAGACAGTTTGGGGAATATAATTAATAATGTTGTAAATATTTTGTGGGGTGTCAGATGGTCACGTGTTGTTAAGGAGACCAGTGATCATGGAGGCTTGATCACTGTACTGTACACCTGAAGCTGATGTATAATATTGTATGCCAACTGTAATTGAATAGATAGTCACAGGATGTGGAGTATAGTGTGGAGTGGAGTCAAGGCAATTGTAATAGATATGCATGATATGGGGAGGAGTGGGTGGCGAATTGGGGGAGGGGAGTTTTCACTTTGAGGGGTAAAAAATATAACTATTGCACTGTATTGTAAATAAAAACACAATCAGAATTTGGAGGAGAAAAACTATGAAAGAGCAGACATGCAAAAAAAGGTAAAAGGCTATTTCCCAGAACTAAAGGTCAGAGACCTCTAGATTGAAAGGGTCCAACCCAGATAAGGAGTTTACACAGTGATAAACAGTGAAAGATCCATTATGAACTATCAGAACAAAGATTGACCATTCCAAACACAGGGTACATGATCACTTAGCAGAGATGCTGTAACATGCAATATAGAACTATTGGGTTGTCGGAAAAGTATGACTCATTTTTGCAACGAAAAACATAGAAAAAATACATCAGGACTTTTTTTGACAATCCAACAGAGAGGGTATTTACTAAATGACATTTAATGATTCTTCCAACATGGAAATTCACTGTATATATTTAAGAGGCAGATTTTTAAAACCCTGTACATTATTAAAACAAAACAAATACAGACATCCTGAAGAGCCTAATACACAAGACATCATTAAATGACTTTTAGGAACTTCAACAGACAAGCAATTTCTTACTTACTGGCATTTGCAGCTTCTCTAATTTCTTTCAGTATTTCCGCTTCCATGGCAGGGTTGTTGCAGATATCAACCCAACTTCCTTCCACCCCTTTCTGTTGTGCCAAAAGTGTCAACCTTTTCTGATTAGGAACCACAAAACTAATCACATAGGACTGGTCACTAAAAAATTAGAAAATAAAACAAAACAAATGGAAACACTGAGAACAATTACTCATATTCAATGAAACAGTACAGATAATTTCAAATATACATATTTCTCTTATTTGTTAAGTTTCACTAAAAAGTAATAAAGCCTATAGTACTGGCATAAAAACACACAATATAGACCAGTGGACTAGAATAGAGAGCCCAGATTTAAACAGTTGCATTTTTAATCAAATCATCTTCAACAAGGGAGCCATGACTACTCAATGGGGAAAAGACAGTCTCTTCAACAAATGATGTTGAGAGAGCTGGATATACACATGCAAAGGAACGAACAGTCAGACTCTTACCGTATGCCACATTCAAAAGTTAAAATGAACCAAAGACCTAAACATGTAAGAGCTAAACTTATAAAACACCTTGAAGAAAACATAGGGGAAAAGATTCATGACACTGAATTTGACAAATGCTTTCCTGGATATGACACCAAAAGCACAGGCAACAGCAACAACAAAATGAATAGAAATATAACAAAAATTTAAAATTTCTGTCTGTCAAATGATACAATCAATAGTGTGTGAAAAGGCAATCTGTGGAACTGAACAAAATATTTGCAAATCACATGTGTTATAAGGAGTTAACAGTTAGAATATATAAAAACGCCTATAATTCAATAACGAAAAATTCAAACAACCCATTTAAAAAATGGGCAAATACCTAAAACCATAAAACTCTCAGAAGAAAACACAGGCAGTAAGTTCCTTGACAGTGGTCTTGGCAATCATTTTGTTTTGAATCAAAAAGCAAAGGCATGGATGGAGTAGAGGCTTGCTCACTGCACTGTATACCTGAAGCTGATGTTGTATAATATTGTATGCCAACAGTAACTGAATATATAGATAGTCACGCAATGTGGAGTATACTGTGGAAGGAAGTCAAAGGAATTGTAATAGATATGTATGATATGGGGGGGCGAGTGGGGTGGCGAACTGGGGGAGAGGGATTGTCACTTTAAGGGGTAAAAAATATAACTATTGCACTGTGCTGTACACCTGAAGCTAATTTTAAAAAAATGTTTATTTCACAATAAAATAATAAAAAAATAAAAAATTAAAATTAAAAAAAGCAAACGCAACAAAAGGAAAAATAACCAAGTGGGATTGTACCAAAATAAAAACTTCTGCACAGCAAAGGAAACCATCAACAAAACGAAAAGGCAACCTCTGGAATGGGAGAAAATATTTGAAAATCATGTATCTGATCAGGGGGTTAATATCCAAAATATATAGAGAACTCATACAACACAATAACAAAACAAACAAACAAATAAATAATCAAATTTAAAAACAGGCAGAGGGCCTGAATAGTCATTTTTCCAAAGAGGACACACAGATGGCCAACAGGCAGAGGAACAGATACTCAACATCGCTAATCATCAGGAAAATGCCAATCAAAACCACAATGAGGTATGAACTCACACCTGTTAGAATGGCTATTATCAAAAAAGTAATAGATATATATGATATGGGGGGGGGAGTGGGGTGGCGAATTGGGGGTGGGGGGTTCTCACTTTGAGGGGTAAAATGTATAAACTATTGCACTGTGTTGTACACCTGAAACTAATTAAAAATAAATAAATAAAATTAAAAAAAAACGACAAGAAATAAGTGTTGGCTGTAACGTAGAGAAAGGGACACTCTTCTGTACTGTCAGTGGGAATGCAAATAGTGCAGCCACTAAAGAAAACAGTATGGAGGTTCCTTAAAATTTCATAATAGAACTACCTCATGACCCAGTAATTCCACATCTGGGTGTATATCCAAAAGAATTGAAAGCAGGATTTTTAAGACATATTTGCATATCCTTGTTCATAGCAGTATATCAAGTATCCATTGACGAACGGATAAACAAAATGTGGTTTCTATACATATAATGCAATATTATTTAGCCTTAAAAGGGAAGGAAGGGCCAGCTGAGTGGCACATTGGTTAAGAGCTGGCTTGGGACGCCAGCGGCCCTGGTTTGGATCCCACATGTGATGGCCAGTGACACTGCCCTCTACAGCTAACAACGGCTCCACCTGGAGCTGGGCTGTGCGAGCCCTGGCGATGGTGTGGGCTGCAGCCCTTGCTGCAGTGGGATGCCATAGGCTACAGTGAGTGGCCGGCATACAGCGTGAGCAGCCGGCAGCCAGTGTGAGCTGCCAATAGCCGCGGTCAGTGACCATCCAGAGGCCGGCACCCGATCTGCCTGATCCGGGAAGAGTGCATTGATGATGCCAACATAGGCCAGTGAAGCACCGTCCTCTGCAGCTAGACTGAAGAACAAAGGAACAGGGACTTGTTTGTTCCCCTTCCCCGATTCCAAAACGCAGTTCTCCCCAAATTCCCCAATAAAATCTTAAAAAAAAAAAAAAGGGAACGGGCCGGCAGAGTGGCACGGTGGTTAAGTGCTGGCTTGGGAAGCCAGTAGCCCCAGTTTGGGTCCCACATATGAGGGTCAGTGACACTGCCTTCAGAAAAAAAAAAGGGCAAGAAAATTCTGACACCTGCTACAATCTAGATGAACCTGGAGGATATTATCCTAAATGAAATAAGGCAGTCACAAAACAAGACAAATACTCTATGATTCTATTTATATGCAGTATCTCAATAGTTCAATTCACAGAAACAGAAAGCAGACTGGTGGTTTCAGGGGCTGGGAGCAGAGAGAAATGGGGATTGTTTAATGGATATAAAGTTTTAGTTATACAAGATGAAATGTTCTGGAGATTAGATGTACAACACTACAAACAGTCTTAATACAGTGAAATAACTGTACACTTAGTCATGGCTAAGATGGTAAATTTTGTGTCTGGTGTTTTTTACATTTAAATGTCTTTTCCAGGACTTACAGCTCCAAGTCAAGTAGTTGTTTCAATCTAGTTTTGGAGGGTGCAACTCATTGGCCCATGTGGGGATCAAACCAGGAACCTTGATGTTATGAGCACTGCACTCTAACCAACTGAGCTAACCGGGCACCCCTACAATTAAATATTTTAAAGGAAGTAATAAAGCCAATAAAAATAAACCATACTGAAATATAAAGAAAATCTCCCAGGTTTTGGATTTAGAAAATTTGTACTAGCTATGTTACCTTCTTGGGAAAATTACTTATGCTCTCAGTTGTTTTTTTTTTTTTTGAGGGCAGTGTCACTGGCCCTCGTATGTGGGACCCGAACTGGGGACCTGAACTGGGGCTGCTGGCTTCCTAAGCCAGAGCTTAACCACCGCACCACTCGGCCAGCCCTGCTCTCAGTTGTTATAGATGTTAAATCAAATAACTTTTGTAGCATAACTAAGTATTTAGTAAGAAATAGCAAGTGGCTAAGAGTTAAAATGTCTGAATTATCTCAAATAACCTTCAAGCTGTTGAAGCCAAGTATGCGTATTTCAGAAATGTATAACATTGCCCAACTCTCAGGAAAGTTTCATGTTACCCTTATAATAATACATAATCCAAAATTTTTCCTACTATCCTTTTACTGTAAGTATATGTAACACAAATACAACTTTTTAAATTACCTTTTGGCAAAAGCACAGATGTTGTCAATAAGTGGACAGTTCTTCAGCGCAGCTTCCACTTTCCCAAGAGACACATATTCTCCTGCTTGTAACTTCACCAGATCTTTCTTACGATCTGTAAGTCATGAAGCATGTTAAGTGATCCATCATCCATTTTATTAAAGTCTGTACAATTCTGTTTTTCTTTCAATTTCATTGACTTAATCTTTATTTACAAAGGTACTTCTTCTTGTTACACATAAAATCTTTTTTATCAAGTGCAAAATATTTATTTTCAATATTACAACATTTATTACAAGTTAGAGAAGCTTTTCTTTGGCCCAATTAATTAGATTATGTCCTGAATTCTCCCATTGATGCCCTGGCCCTTGGTCCAGATAGATTTTGTTAAGGTATGTGTGGGAAGCCGACAGCTCTTCAGTGTCTGACAAGGTCACATTGCCCTGCTCAACACTGGATGTTTGGAGTGCTGCCTTATGGTTGGTCATGTAATATCTCCTGCCTCTATGAACCCATGTGCCTTTCCTCCTATAGGAGACAATACACTCACTGCATTTGTGACAAGTTCCTATGGTTCCCCGATGATAGCTGGCTGTGTAAGCCAACGACGGGGCAAGATTTCCTAGAGATATTGGGGACTCAAGCCCCTTGGAAAAGGAAACTACCTAAAACAGGCTACATCCCGAGGGGACCCCTGAACTGAGATACTGGGGACTCAAGCCCCTTGGAAACTGAGGCATAGACCTCTGGCAATTTAAGCCAAAAAGCCTGGCTGTGAGAAACTGATGATAACATCAGTCCTTGAGCTCACTTGCCTAAGGGCCCTGCTGTGAAAAGTCTCCTTGAATAAAAGTCTTCAGGCCATGAGAGTTTCTGGCAGCTTACTGACCATGGGGTATGTTAATCAACAGCCTTGTTTGAATTCTTTGCCTAGTGCCTTGTTGCAGCAACGGATACTGAAGCTTTGACTGAGAAACAGATGCAGCCCTCTGAAGGATAAGAGAGGTGTGAGACCCCCTTTTGATTGTTAGGTATTGTATTTACATAGGAATAGATTTTAGATGCTTTTACACTAAACACAACCACTCCTAGTCTTTCAGTATTTGCTCAAGTACACGCCCTGTGAGCCCTATGATTGTGTTTAGCTCCTAGGATACAGGATAATTTCTAGATGGTCAAGATAGCTATAGTAAACATTCTTTAGGCAGTATACAAAAAGTCAATCCTTAACATAATATAGTCATGATAAACATTCTTTAGGTGATATACAGAAACTAAGTCTGGGTTTCATAGTAATTATCATAATAAAAGACAAGATAATGCTTTAACGGAAGAGTAAGTCACAGTGCACCCTGGAAGAGCAATTAGAGGGGAGTAAAGACTATGAAAATCCTGGGATATAGAAACCACCAGACTCACGTGAAATGCTTTGTGATTGAGGTAATGGTCAAGAGTCCCTATAAAGCGGACAAGTTATTACATTAAAGTGTGACACTCCTGCGAAACTCTTTCCGGTATGTCTACTCTCTTCATTTTCCCTGCTGACTCCATCCCACCGGAAGGAATCCCTGGTCCTTGGGGGGGGGGGGGGGGGGGTGGCGGCCGCCCCCTGCAGGTATGCAGTCAACCTAGTGTGGTAGATTACAATAACAACCCCAATTCTTCTTTTTTTCTTTTTTAGTTTCACGTGTAAAAGCAATGTAATACTTAGACTTTTACACCCCTCACGAAGTGATAACCCCCTCCTCCCAATCTACTGCCCTTCTGACATCATACACAGCTGTTACAATATCATTGACTATCATCCCTATGCTATACTCCACAATCTGTGCCATGCGTGTGTGTGTGTATGAAATCTTGTTATACATAATATTTGCCCATACATACCAGTTAAAAAATGCCTAAAGAAGTACTGGCTAAAATGTTACACCCTATACCAAAAGCTTTAATGTCTTATTATAACCTTAAGAGTTATAATGAAATTAATAGAAGGAACAAGGACTTCAGAGCATTAGATTTGAATGATAGCTCTGCCCATTACCAGGGATGTGATCCTGGGTATGTCAGTTGACCTCTCCAATATTCAGTTTTACTAGGGGTAATGATGCCTAATACCTCATACAGCCATGTAGCACAATGTTTGGCATATAGAATTATGGTCAATAAACGTTAATTCTCCATTTTCCATATTTGACATCTTGTTAAAATGACAGTGAACTAAGAATGATTTGCTGACACAGGATGGCACAGCACAAATAATCATCAGGTCGCCTTACAACTTTCGTGGGAGTGCTTAACTTGCCTACCCATAGCCCTGGAACCCACTCTGTATGCCAACAGAAAAACACCTTTGGTCCTAAGGGAAAAGGAAGGGGGATTATTACTTCTAGATTGAACAATGTTTCCTGGGAATTTTCCCAACAGATCAAATTTTTAGATGAAAAACCAACTTGCCCAGGAAATCTCAAACTATATACAGGTCAGGTGTAGGTCCAGAGACAGATTTAAATGGACCACTAGAAATATAACTGAGGGAAATTTTGGCTTGAAAAGGACCTGACTGGGATCTTACATAGGGGTCCCTATCAGCTAGTTAAATTTTTATCTTAACTTTTGCCTGATTAAAGTGAATAGTATAAGGGCTATTTGGAACAACTTTTTGAACTTAAAAGTTTATTTCTGTAGGCTCAATAAGGGCAATGCCAAACCAATGGACATTCTCAGAACAGATTAATGTTGAGGATTGATACAAATTTCTAAGGTTCTGGGCCAGGAAGAGCCATATAAATGGCCACTACAGAAAATATGTCCACGCTGTCTTGAGGTAAACATGAGGCAGGCCTCGAGTAGGGTATGTTATAGGACACTGTTACACAGAACCACATGGAGGTGAACAAAAATAATAACTCTTCTGATCAATTTTGGTTTTCTCATTACCCATCTGCTATTTTCCTGCCCATCCTCCCCACCCCCAATGCTCCTGCTGCCCCTACCACTTACTAAGGTCCAGGCACTGCACTGCTCTGAACATTTTACATGTATCAACTCATTTAATCCTGACAAAAACCCTACGAGGTCAGTGTTCTTGTCCCTATTTTATAGACAGAGAAGTGCAGATGTAAGTTAAATACCTTGCCCAAAGTTTAAACCAATGGAATAATCAACCCTATTAATGACTTGACCTATATCACCTTTCATGTATGTGTAAGTTACAGAAACCATGAAAAGAGAATACACTGACCAATAATCTGTAAACATCCATCAGGATGAAATTCTCCAATATCACCAGTACAAAACCATCGCTGGCCATTTTCATCCACAGAATAATCCTCTGCCGTTTTCTCTTCATTTTTAAAATATCCCATGGAGATATTTTGTCCACCGATTACGATTTCACCTCTGGGGTTTGGCTTGTCATGAATTGTGTAACCGCCTGGAAGTCATTAAAGCAAATTAATTATTGTTCTAAAACAAATTTACTTGAATTAATTCCTTTTTTAAAATTAGTTTCAGGTGTACAAAACAATGTAATAGTAAAGATATTTACACCCCTCATAAAGTGATAAACCCCTCCCCCAATCTATTACCCCCTGATATTTATATAGCTATTACAATACCGTTGACACTATTCCCTAAGGTGTATTCCATATCCCATGACTATATATATATATTTGACATTGAATTAATTGTTAAAGCTCCTTTGCTAATGTTTTTATGCTGATCATATTGTACATAATTATATGGGAGGATATTAGTTTGTGTTTACTCAGATTTTTGTGAGGATAGTGGGTGACTGTAATTTCAGGAATTCCAGGGAAGTCTCGATGATAATCACCATCCATCACCTATTCCAAACCCTTCCATGATCATAAAATTTCGCACTTACAACATCATTGAAGCTTAGAGTTGAAAGAGCTCTGTTAAGATAACATAACCCCAAGAAGGGTAACGCTGGAAGCTGTTTTACGTAAATTAGTAATATACTGATATCAATGCATTTCAGATTTACCCTAAGGAGGTTTTAATCGAAGGGAGCAAGTAGTAAAGGCCTGCCAAAGGCAACATCATTAAGTGAGAGAGAAAAGGAAGCTATGGGAAACTGGAGGAAAATTTTATTTCCTTAATTTTGCCTATGGCCAGTCATGACTTTAAAAATTAAAACACTGGTAGCCACTAACTATTGTCTGTATCTATCAGTTTTTGTTTCTTTGTCTTGTTCCTTTGTTGCTTTCAGTTTTATATCACACATCAGTGGAATCATATGGTTCTTGACTTTTTCTGTCTGACTTACTTATTTGGCTAGATGAGGGTAAATGGGGTCAAATATATGGTGCTAGGAGATCTGACTCTGGGTGGTGAACACACATTGATATATAGATGATGAATTACAAAATTGTACACTTGAAACCTATGTAACTTTACTAACTATTGTCACCCCAATAAATTAAAAGTGAATTGACAATAACTATTAAAATACTTAATCACTATTCATTACCTGTTTATTACTAAATAATGCTTACTTTAAGGAAAATATACAAAAATCTGAATTCATTAACTAAGAAGCTGGTTAAATTTTGTCATAAAATGATTAGAAGCAGAATTCCCTTTAGCTGTTAGATGCTCTTTTAAACGGAAAACTATTCAATATTTCAATATGACAAAACTCATTGTATGTAAAACATTACAGATCATTCCTATATATAAAGCAAAGGTTCCTTCATAGCAAGAAAAACTCCAAATAAATATATGTCCAAAATGGACACCCTCCGGAAAACTGACATTAAAGCATGATACCAGAAAATCAGAAAATAAACATTAAAGGCAAAAATCTCCTTACCAGAGCTGGCCGAGTGGTGCAGATTGGTTAAGAGCTTGCTCAAGAGTGGGAGCTGAGCTCTGAGCAATAGCAGTTTGATGCCCCCAGCCCAAGCTGAGCTTCCGCTGAGCTGCCAACAAGTGGCAGGATGGCTCAGCTTCAAAAAAAGAAAATCTCCTTACCAAGTTTTACCTAGTTTCTGATTCCACTGCCTAATAGATAACCTATCTCATAAAACAATTTTGAAAGTGATGCCCAATACACAAAGATACATACTATCTGAATTTTCTTCAGATTTTCATTGTAAAATTCCAAAGGCATTATCACGGGACAAAGGGGGACTTATTACAGAGATGTCAAAACACTCTTGAGAATGAAACTGGCTCTTCAATGTGGCATTTTAAAAGGAAAAGTTATTTGCTCATACAAGGCATCAGCAGTAATACACATAAGGAAGTCATATAGGAGAAACACTATTAGAAACTTTATGCCAAATAAAATCCATTCATTTTCTGGGGGTTGACCAACCTAAGGGATGTCCTAGAAGGTAACTGATCCTTTAAATTCTCAGTCTATGTCTCCATCCCAAGGTGAATATTCTCTTTTAAAATCTTAAGCTTTGCAATTATTCTTTCTTTGTCTGGCAAGGGTAGGCTGTTAATTATTTCTATATGTTGCAGTTAATGAATATGTTTAGTATTTTTCACAATTTCATCGAAGGAAGACTAGTTTCTTTTGTCTTCAACTGATTTATAAAAAGGATTATCATCAATGTCCTTAGAGTGCAGGTTTCCTCTAAGTGGCTTATCTTTGCAGTTACATATATTCAATTATACAACTAGCTGAAGAGTTGAGACTCAACTATGAAAATGTTTGCTGGGGTCAACATCTAAGAAGTTTTGTGTGTGTGTGTGTGTGTGTGTGTGTGTGTGTGCGTGGGCGTGTGGGTGTGGGCTTGCATGCATGAGATGAGTCACTCTATCCACTGAAAATAATACACATCCTTCTATCCTAGGGACTGCCCCACTAAGAATTCTTTGCTCTTTACCATTAAGTATTCCCAAGTTCAGAATCATCATGCCTAGATTCTAGAGATTTTCTTTTCCTCTTGAAACCTAAAGATGTTACTGAGGAAAAACAAAGCACAGGGAACTAGCAACAACAGAACCTAATACATTAAAGAAATGGAAGTCACTAGGTAAAATGGTTTTCAGCATATCTAAAATAACTAACACTTGTCATAAAATTCTTACCTTCCTGCCAGTCTTTTAGCTTAATTTCACAGCAAATGAGAGGGGCTCCAACTCTGCCAGTAGTATAGTCAGTAACTATGCAGGGAAAAGCAACAAAGATATTATTTGCATATCACATTCCAGACTGATACCCATGTGGTAACAGGAATACTGGAGTTAAGAGCCAGGTGAACAATTTCAAAAGAGGCCATAGTAAGAGGAGTACCAAGTGTGATCATTTATCAGTATGTCAATTTCATTTCAACAATGCAATTGATTTCAGTGTCATTGCATCATTTTTGTTTCTCATGCAATTTTCAGATAATTAAATATAAAAGTCTGTTAAAGGGGGAAAGCTGGCTGCACCATTATCTACCTAGGATTCTAAGACAGATTTTGATTGGAATTCCTTCTCTACCACTCACTGATTGGCTCTGTAACTCAGACAAGTTATTTAACCTCTCTAAGCCTCCATTTTCTCATCAATTAAATGGGGATAGTACAGAAATTATTTCACATACAAATATTTTGTGAGGATTAAATGAGAGGATACATGGCGAGCGCTTAACACTTCTTGGCAAAAATAAATTGTTCAATAAATGTTAGCTGCTATTATCAATGATGATATTATCCTTTTGTAATTTGTGATAATTGCTAGCAATAATCAAGTACTTATCGACGGCCTATGATGTACCTAGCATTATATTAAATAGTGAGAACAACATAAGGATAAGGAGATCCTGCCCACAATGAGCTTACAAAGTACCTCGGAAGAAATGCATGTGAAAAAAATTAGAAAACATTTATATACTAAACTGCATGGTCCTGATGGTGAGCACAACAGTACCTTAGAGACTAGAAAGGTCTATGCAAAATGAAATAGTTGGGGGAGACGTAGTTGAAGAGTTATGCATTAGAAGATGGCTGTGACCAGTTAGGAAAAAGGGCAAAGAGAAGGGAACAGAAAATACAGAAAGGTGAGATCAAGAATGCCCGTATGAAAAAGGGTGAGAAGTTTGGCTAGTCTGGAAAGAAGAGCCAGGTGTGTATATATGTGGGGGAAAATGGAAAATAATGATGTGTAGGCACAATGGTGCCAGACTAAAGATGTCTTGAAAGTTAGGCTCACCAGGTATGAAGCAGTGTTTCAGGTGGATGTGTCTGAAAGAAGTATACAGGATGAATCAGAAGTGATGTAATGGAAGCAGACACAGCTGTTGAAAAGCTGTTACCTCAGAGTACTGTGAAGTAAAAGGTTGGATGCCAAAGGTGGCATGTAGGGGAAGAAGTGATCCAATGAAGAAACAGGAAGATCTGATGAAAGTTAAAGAGATTAAAAATAATCACAAGACTTCAAACCTAATGCCCTGAATTAGTTTAAGGGTGATGACACCACTGTCACAATTTTGCAATGGAGAAAGGGTTTGGGACTGATTTTGGACACACTAAGTTTAAAGCTTAAATGGTATCAGCCAAAATAAATAAATAAATAAATTACTGTACCCACTATACCTCAATCTGGGGTGATTTTGCCCCTCAGGGAATATTCAGCAATGTTTGTAGACATTTCATTGTCACAACTGGGTGTGTGGGTTACTATTACTATCTAGCTGCTAAACATCCTCCAATGCACAGGAGACCCCCAACAATAAAGAATTATCTGGTTCAAAATTTCAGTACTGCTGAAGTTGAGAAACCCTATCATAGGCCGTTGAAAATAACAGAAGAGAAAGGAAACAAGAAGTCAGAGCAAGAATAGCTTTGTGAGGTAGTAAAAAACTAATATTTTATTCCAAACATGTAGTTCTCCAAGGAAGTGATTTAGAGAGAGATTAAACGACCAGGGTGACAAAATTTTTGAGAACTATGTGGCATAAATATTTACAAGACTTAAAAATAAAGAGTACATGGGTCGGATGAGTGGCTCAGTTGGTTAAGAGTCGGCTTAAGAGCACATGCGAGCTCTGAGCTACAGGGCTGCCGGTTCAATTCCCACATGGGCCAGTGATGCTGCACTGGAGATGAGCTGTCGCTGAGCCACCAACAGGTGGCAGGATGGCTCAGCTGGTGTAACAAAAAGATTGCCTGTTCAATGGTGGGCTACACCCGCCTGCAACTAAGACTGAACTCGGCACCTTGAGCTGAGCTGCCGCCATGATGGCTCAGTGGATAGAGCATGTGCTCTTAACAACAAGGCTGCTGGTTCGACTCCCACATGGGATGGTGGCTATGCTCACCTGCAACTAAGATTGAGCTTAGAGGCCACAAGCTGATGCCGGGAAGCCAGATGGCAACTGGCACCCTCCATAACAAATATTAAAGAACACTTGGCTGGTCCCCTTCCCCAATTCCCCAACACTGTTCCCCTCCTCTAATTCCCCAATAAAAATCTTTAAAAAAAAAAGAGTATATATGATACTGAACTAAAGTTTCTAAAACTAAAACTATGTAGGTTTGCACTGAATCCCAATATTACGTATATTACTTATAAGTATAAAATGGGTGCTGGCCGAGTGGTACGTTGGTTTAGAGCTGGCTTGGGACACCAGCAACACTGCCCTCTACAGCTAAGATGGTGAACAACAGCTCCACTGGGAGCTGGGCTGCTGTAAGTCCCCGGGTCGGCATAGCTGCAGCCCCTGCTGCAGTGGGCTGCCATAGGCTACAGTGAGTGCCCAGCAACCAGTGTGAGTGGCTGGCAGCCAGTGTGAGCTGACAAGAGCCGCTGTGAGCAGCCATCCAGAGGCCAGTGACCGATCTGATGAGCGCAATGATGATACTAACATGGGCCAGTGAAGCAACGTCCTCCACAACTAGACTAAAGAACAAAAGGACAGCAACTTGTCTGTTCCCCTCCCCCAATTCCCCAATTAAAATCTTAAAAAAAAAGAAGTATAAAATGATCAGAGAAGCTTTTTGAGTAGTGACTAATAAAGGATTGTTTGCCACATTAAAAATGCTTACCTTCAGTAACCGCCCCAGCACCACATGATTCGGTCAGTCCATAACCCTGACCAACTGGGCAACAGAAGCAGACATTCATGAATCGGTGTGTCTGAGGAGACAGTGGGGCTCCACCAGACAGCATCATACGGACATTCCCTCCTAGCAGAGACTTCACCTTTTTAAATAGTATCCTTAATAATGGGGAGGATAAATTATTTTAGTACATGTATACATTATTCTTGGCAACACGCTAATTTATAAGCTCTGGGAAAGATTTCTCAACTTTGGTTGAGACATCTAAATTTTAGAACCATGGTGATCATGAGAGGTTAATAAAGAAACAAAGTTACACCTTGAAAAAAATGCTTGATCAACTCTTAAAAATGCAAAAAAAATGTACTCTCGGGAAATTGCTTTGACACAGTAAATAAAAGAACATGATGATGTCAAAGGAAAAAGAAATTTAAATTATCTTTGGAACATTTAGTCATCTATCTTATCTCACTTCCAATGAAACATGCTTCCCCACCTCCATGTTCCAGCACCACATTTAAAATAACTGTTATCCAGCCGGCCAAGTGGCACGGTGGTTAAGAGCTGGCTTGGGACACCAGTGGCCCTGGTTCGGATTCCACATATAAGGGCCAGTGACACTGCCTTTAAAAAAATAAAATAAAATAACTGTTATCCAGAAACAGACTCATAGATAGAGAACACTCCGATGGTTACAGATGGGAGAGGGTTGGGGAGCTGGGTGAAAAAGGTGAAGGGATTAAGAAGTACAAATTGGTAGTTACAAAATAGTCCTGAAGATGAAAAGTGCAGCATAGGGAATACAGTCAATAATATGGTAATAACTATGTATGGTGCCAGGTGGGTACTAGACTAGTCACAGGGGCCACTTCGTAAATTATACAAATGTCTAACCTCTATGCTGTACATCTGAAATTAATACAAAATAATATTGAAAGTCAACTATAATTGAAAAAAAAAAAAATAAAATAAAATAACTTACATTCATATACTTACACTATTTCATGAAAACAATAAATCAGAAATCTTCATTGCAGATTAAATCTTAAAAATCACTTTCCAAAGTTAGAAATTACACTGTTTTTAAACTCAAATGTCGTGATTCAAAAAAGTCTATTCTAGCTTTTCTTCTTGAGACCAAATGTGATCATTAAATCTTAACTATTTATTCAATTATTAAAATTTGTTAAATTGTCAAGATCAGAATCCAGGGTCCTCTACTTGTTGTATAAGCAATGACGCTTAAAAGTAAACGAAAGAGAAATTCAACCTTATGATCATGGTGGTGATGCTCAAATAAATTAACTTGCCATTTACTTAATTACCTTCCAGATGTAAAAATACAAAAAGATTTAAAGCCTCAAATTATAAAATGTACTTACAGATTGCAAAGTGGTGCATCATATCCCTTTTTGATCTGTTCCAATTTGTAGTCATATCCTATCTTGAACAGAGTTTTCTGAATATAATTCATCTCTTGGACCTTGCTCATAACATTCTTATAAATTCTGTCCATGATTTCCTATAAGGTAAGCAAAATATTCAATAATCTGAAAAGAATAAGATACCTTATGTATCATATCTTATATGTCTTTAGTATAATGAGTATATTTATTATATAATTTCACTGACTTGTTTACTATTTAAAAAAGACTAAATAAGGGTCTCTTCAGTTCTATATAAGAGATTGTCTAAAAGTTTTTAAAAGGTTAAATAGAATATAAATGTTCACTTCACAGAATTTCTCAAAATTCTGTTCTTTCAAATATATTCACTTATCTTAAATAGCACCAAAACATCCAAGTACTCTGATCTAATCCTGATGTTTTTCTCTTTATTACTAATAACTTGTGACTCTTACATGATGAAGAGCTTTACAATTTATTAAAAATCTTATGTCCCTGTAATTTAGGCATTTCTATTCCATTTTAATACAAAGCTAAGATAACAAAAAAATAAAAATAGAATTCTTAGTCACAGCTCCGAAGTAGGGCTAGGTTTGGGATATATTGACTCCCAAGCTAATATATACAAAATAAAAAACAAAACATACAAACTAATTAAAATCCCAGACTCACTAAATTATGTTTTTCTTGAAATTACTTAGCACAAATTAATAAGAATTACTGTATAAAGAAAGCACATCTATTTATAAATACCTAGTTTAAAACATTTAAAATAGCAATTAATGTAAATTCAGTTGTGCTACAACAAATAACTTTATGAAAGACTCTTAATAAAAGGAGGGGCAAAGATAAAGTGCCGTTCACAAATGAGGACAGCTGAACCATCCCTTGGCATTATTCTAAGTGAAGTAATTCAGAAAAGAAAACAAATGCTGTATGATCTCACTTATATGTGGACTCTAAAACAGGTGAACTCATAGCAACAGATAATAGATTGCCAGGAGCTGGGAGGGTGGGGAAAATGGGGATATGTTGATCAAAGGGTACAAACTTCCAGTTG
This sequence comes from Aselliscus stoliczkanus, assembly GCA_033961575.1. Classification (NCBI taxonomy): domain Eukaryota; kingdom Metazoa; phylum Chordata; class Mammalia; order Chiroptera; family Hipposideridae; genus Aselliscus; species Aselliscus stoliczkanus. Next base: position 51,085,241 of record CM066737.1, on the reverse strand, counting down.
TAAGATGAATGTGGTTAACAACACTATATTGCATACTTTACAGTTGCTAAGAAAACAAATCTTAAATGTTCTCACAACACATACACGCAAATGGTAACTACATTAACTAGTTAATGTGTTAACTGATCTTATAGTGGTAAAAATTTTACAATATATAAATGTATCAAATAATCATGTTGGGGCCGGCCGAGTGGCGCATTGGTTAAGCGCTGGTTTTGGGATGCCAGCGGCCCCGGTTCGGATCCCACATGAGGGCCAGTGACACTGCCCTCTACAGCTAACAACAGCTCCACCTGGAGCTGGGCTGTGCGAGCCCCGGTGATGGAGTGGGCTGCAGCCCCTGCTGCAGTGGGCTGCCATAAGCTACAGTGAGTGGCCCGCAGCCAGCGTGAGCGGCTGGCAGCCAGCGTGAGCTGCCAATAGCTGCGGTGAGCGACATCCAGAGGCCAGCGACCGATCTGCCTCATCCGGGAAGAGCGCAATGACGATACCAACAGTAAAGCAACATCCTCCGCAACTAAACTGAAGAACAAAAAGACAGCAATTTGTCTGTTCCCCTTCCCCGATTCCCCAATGCTGTTCCCCTCCGCCTATTCCCCAATAAAATCTTTAAAAAAAATAAAATAAAATAATCATGTTGTGCACCTTAAACTCACACAATGTTACACATTGATTATATCTCAATGAAGCTGGAGGGTGGGAGGCTACCATGGAATTCATGCATGAAACAATGTTGTCTCCATTCCCACTAAAGGAATCACTATTGTATAACGTATTTGTTAAGATCTTGCTTGAGAAATCTCCCAAGTTCCCGTTAAGAGTTTTATCACTTTTAAAAATGTATGGGATGTTGTGTTAAAAAAAGCATATGGGAGTGAGACAGGCAGCACTTCCACTGCTCCTTTCAACACCAGATACCAATCACAGGGACAGAGAAACCTCAAATGCAGTATTTCACATAAGGATTTTGAACACAATACAGTTGCAACAAGTTGGCAGGATTTATTGTTAGCACATTAAGTCACCTTTTTCTTCACCCTAATATTACATGATGGTCAACTGAGTCAGACTGCTTATAATTAGTAGTGACTTATTGTGAATTCTCACATTGTGAATTTTACAATACTAACTGGATCTTTTATTCTGACTCAGGAAAACAGCAAACTCAGAAAACAGAAGCTACCAAAAACAATTGTCAATCAAGTTATTTTTTTAAAGGCCTATTTATAGAGGAGTGTAAGGAACCAAGGGGGCCAACAATGCTTGGTGAAGCATCAATGGACTAGCAACATGGGAGATTGTTAACAACCTGTAGGCCTACAGGAGAGCAGTGTTACTGGAACCTGAATGAGAACTATAGTCATGGGAAAGACCTGGGTACAGCCAGTGGGAAAGAGACTGTGCCATGGGTGCCTGACACCTGCCCAAAATTGCAGCCCAGAATGGAAAGAGCAAAGGCAGTAAGTACGCAGATCTCGCTCTGTCTTTCTGCCCTCTGAGCTCTCATGAGTGCCAACAGTTGCCTGAACCCAACTGGAAATAAGAAGGCAGGAAAGCCCTGGTAATTCATTCACAGAAGTTAGCCTCCCAAGACACAAAGAAGAATGGATAGCGGGCAATTGGAAAATACACCACATATCAGCTAACTCCTCCTTTATCCTTCAAGCCTAAATTTAGACATTACTTCCTAGACAACTCAGCCCTTCCCACTCCCTAACTTTGTTCTCTGATAGGGTTTACTGAGGACTCCTGTACTTTGAGTAATAAAGCCAACATACTGTTTCCCAAAACAAAATAAAACAAACAATCCTAAATAGCCATAGTGATTAAGAAGACTCTGAGATCAGAATGGTAGAGTTCAAGTTTTTTTAGCTGAGCCATCCTGTCACCTGTTGTCACCTTAACAGCAGCTCAACTCAGGCTGGGCATCCAACTGCTGTTGCTCAGAGCTCAGATTAACCAACTGAGCCACTTGGCCGGCCCTAGAGATCAAGCTTTAATTCTACCACTTATGGGCTGTGTGACCTCATGCAAGATTTTCTCTTTATAAAATGTGGATAACGGGACCTGTCAAGCAGAGTCTTTCCGAGTTAAGATTAAGTGAGATATCTACCTAACACACTTAATACAGTGTCTGAAACACAGTAAGTACTATCCTACCTAATTAGTACCATCATTTCAGTTTGTAAACTTGGTGAATTCTACAGCACCTTTAAATAAGGCACCTTAAAAAAGGCAAAGGCTACTCTAACCTATTCTAATTCTTTGGTTAATTGGTAATGTTGTAATTAGAAGCTAAAAAAAAACACCCACAAAGTATTTTCCATCTGTAATTCTTAGAAAAAAATGGTCTGAACTCTTCATTTTGCAATCTCAGGCTTTCCATATGCAACGTCAATTCTGTGAAAGATATTGGGGTAAGATTTAAACTCTGATCATAGTACAAGCAGTAGTGATACACAGCCCCACTGGAGTTTCTAAAACCTGAAAGTGGTAGAATATATTTGATTATACAAGTTTGAAATAATGTTAAACAATTCAGAATCTGTCATCACAAAGCTATAAAAAGTAACATTTAATTTTTTTGTCAAAGCCAGTACCTCACATAAGAATTTTGAGTATCTAGAATTAAACATTTTTCTTTGGGAGCTCTCTCAAATGAGTTTTGGGACGTTTACTAGCCATATGATCAGTAGGCTTGGATTCTCTAAACTCAGGTCTGTCACTAACCAAGCTCTGATGTGCTGCCTCAGTTCTCCAGGAATGCCTCAATTTCTTCATTTTTTAAATTAAGCAATTAAAATGACTTTCAGAGTACATTCTACCTTCAAAATATTATGACCAGTCCTCTCACTGTGTAATTTGAATTTGGTCATTTTTGTCACCGAATTTTCAATTATCAGCAAACTATCAGCCATACATTTCAGAAGTTTGGCGTTTCATCTGTTCCATACTTACATAAAATTTTAAGGAACATATCTGCCATAATTACAATGTAGTAAAATTACTTTAAAATGCACATAAATACCTAAGAATATTACTTTTTATAAAGGCCAAGTGCGGATTTCTGGTCAAGATGACAGAGTAGGTAAACGCTGTGCTTGCCTCCTCTCACGACCACATCAAAATTACAAATAAACTACAAAACAACCATCATGGAGAATCACCTGAAGTCTAGCTGATCCAAAGCTCTACAACTAAGGACATACAGAAGAAGCCACCTCAAGACTGGTAGGAGGGGCAGAGACGCAGAATGAGCTGGTACCTCACCAGCATATGACCATTAAAAATTGGGAGGGATATCTTGGTTGCAGAGGTTCCTCTGGTTCCTCCGGTCCCTGGAGGAGCGAAGGCTTCCCAGCCCAGGGTTCTAGTGCCAGGGAGAGAAGTCCCCATAACTTCTGGCTGTGAAAGTGAAGACCATGGCTGAGGGAGACCAGGATGGCTGCACTCCCAGGGGCTCCTCTTAAAGGACACATGCACGGACTTAGTTGCTGACAGACTCACTCGCTCTGAGCTTCAGTCCTGGGGCAGCTGCTTGAAAAGCATCAGGACATATGGGAAGGAACTGAGTTGTCTGGCTGCAGGATGAGGGCTGGAGGGGCAGCATTCTCCCAGCCGGAGGAGCTGGTGGAATCCACCATTTCACTGTGGAGCCCTCCTGCCTCCAGGCATGCAATCACAGGGGGCCGACATGGCTGAGTGTCCATCAACCTAGCTAACACTGTTCCTTCACCCCACCCTGTTGATTCCATGAGACCCTGCCCCTCCCAACTTTCAGTCCCATCCAAGCCGTTCCAGTGGTTTTCCCATAAAAACAGCCTGTCTTGGCTCATGCTGCAGACTTTCCTAAGCTCCCTCTAAGGTTCACAAAATCCAAACAAGCATCATCTGGCTTCAACATGTCCTGTACCGCTTGCTGAGTAGCGCTAAACCTAGCACTAGCCAGTCAGCCACAGTTCATGGCTTCACCTCTTGAGGCACCTTCAAGCCCAGCATGTGGCAGCCATCTGTGACTGCTTTGAGACTCATGACAAGTAGCGCCGGGCAGGGCACAAGCTGTGGCTGAACATGGCAGGACATAATCTGAAGTGGAACCCGCCCAGGAAGCTACAGAACTGACATGCCTTGCAGCCAGCTTCGGACTGAGACAGAGTATCACCTAGCTACCTCTAAGAATGACACACCCAAAGGGGAGAGTGGGGGAACCAGAGCCCTGATAAAGCAAATCCTACTCTATAGGTTCAGCCCCTGCTCCACAGCTCCTCTACTCTAGTCACTGCCAGTCTCACAGCCAATCAGCCCAAGGGTCAATTCCTCCCATTGACATGCGAACAGCAACCAAAGCTCAACTACATGAGGAGGGCACACACAACCCACACAAAGGACACACCTGAAGTGTGCAGCTCAGGTGAACAGGAAGACTGCACCACTGGGCTCCACAGTACATCTACTAGATAAAATCACTCCACTAAGATCAGAAGACACAGAGGCCCTACCTAATACCTAGAACAAACACAGGAAGGCAGCCAAAATACAGAGGCAAAGAAACATGTCCCAAATGGAAGTACAGAACAAAGCTCACAGAGAACAGTCAATACTATTTTCATCGCACGATACAGTCAGTGTCGGCTGGTTGCTGGATTTATCATGGTGATCATTTTTTTAGATACATAAATGTTGAATAACTATGGTGTATACCTGAAACTAATATAATATTGTATATTACCTACATTTTAATAAAATTCATTTTAAAAAGTCTAAGTACAAACAATAAATGACATTTATACTCTGTACTCACAGGAACAGCTGCCATGAGCGTAGGCTTCAGTACAGTACAGTCTCCTTTACTTCCTTTTTTAATTTTGCTGGACTACATGGAAGAAAAAGTCAATAGGATCAGGAAAAGCAACCTTAGCAAAAAATGTTATAATTCAAATATTAACAATAACAAAGGCATAAATTTACACATGGAATTTGATCTTCTAGGGCTCTGTGGGTTACCCATTAGAACTCTCATAACCTATAAGTCTGGTGTGTAAATGCTTTAGTGATTTATACTGTAGATTATTTCTTCTACCACATTGCAGCCTACCTTAGAGGGCAAACTCTAATCCAGAATAAAGGAGAAAGGGATATTTTGGTAAATCAAGAATTACTCATAACATCATCCAACATAGGACAGACCATCCACTTTCAACAAAATACCTCAACTAAGGTAAATCAAACACTACGACAAAATTGAAGATAATTTTAACTGTATTTAATTAGAAAAAGCAGAGCCACATCTCAAAGTCACTACTATGAACATCAATTAACATACAGAAATACTAATTTAATAACATTTTGGTTGGCAGAATACTGAAGACACTGCCAGTGTCCATGTGTGGGTATGCACATATATACATAAACATGTACATATTCTTCTTTTCTTTCTTATACACACAAATATGATTTGGGATTTCAAGTGTGAGATCAGTACGTAAAAAACTGATAGCTGCCCACTGAAAGGAGTGAATAAAAATAAGAATTGGTTATAATGTAGTTCATTAGTCTGTAAGTTTAGCTGTATCATGTGTTAGCTGTGGCCAACACAGGCAAGAAGAAAAGCAGCTACTAAAACTAGTGTGGGGCAGGCCGAGTGGAGCGGTGGTTAAGTGACCCCGGTTCGGTCCCACATAAGAGGGCCAGTGACACTGCCCTCAAAAAATAAAAAAAAATAAAAAAAGATAAAAAGTAGTGTGGGGACGGCTGAGTGGCTGCATTGGTTAAGCACTGGCTTGGGAAGCCGGCGGACCCAGTTTGGATCCCACATATGAGGGCCAGTGACACTTCCCTCAAACAAAACAAACAAACAAACAAACAAACAAACAAAAAGTAGTGTGGGCCGGCCGAGTGGCGCATTGGTTAAGAGCTGGTTTTCGGATGCCAGCAGCCCCGGTTTGGATCCCACCTATGAGAGCCAGTGACACTGCGCTCTACAGCTAACAACAGCTCCACCTGGAGCTGGGCTGTGCGAACCCTGGCAATGGTGTAGGCTGCAGCCCCTGCTGCAGTGGGAGGCCATAGGCTGCAGTGAGTGGCTAGCAGCCAGCGTGAGCGACTGGCAGCCAGCGTGAGCTGCCAATAGCCGCGGTGAGCGACCATCCAGAGGCCGGCAACCCATCTGCCTCACCCGTGAAGAGTGCAATGACGATACCAACATGGGCCAGCGAAGCAACATCCTCCGCAACTAGACTGAAGAAAAGACAGAAAATTGTCTGTTCCCCTTCCCCGATTCCCCAGTGCTGTTCCCCTCCACCAATTCCCCAATAAAATCTTAAAAAAAAAAAAAAAAAGTAGTGTGAAAAAAAAAAAAAGTAGTGTGATCCACTAGTTCCACCAGCTCTGTCATATAGTGGGTTCTGCTGGTAGACCTCAATAGCTTTTATTGTACTTTTCTATATGACGGATGGAGGAAATAAAATAACTCCTTGCATTTTATGTATGTGCAACTGTGTGTACATTTGTGAGTGGAAACCTATACCCTGAGTGCACACTACACACGGAGGACTGCTCTGTAGAGAAAAAGATGGAGCATCCTTTAAGTCGGAGCTGACCTCCAAGTGCTGCTGACCAATTTTTGCTATAGAGAACAGTTACAGAAGAGCAGTAGCCACAAGGAGCCTTTCCTGCTTTCTTTATGATTCTTTGTAATATTTGAGTTCTAGTCTTTATTTTGATCACAGTAACTGTAGTTATGACAATATCACTATCATCTGCTGGCTTCCACTGTGGTGCCTCTGGTCTCCCACCTTTTTCTGATTTCCTATGTGAGGAAGACTCCTGGGTTTTAGATTCCTAGTCTGATTGCGACTCAAATTTTTAATAAAGTTTATTAAAATGGTAGTTGTGGATGCTCCTGACAGTTTTGTGACAGGCTTTTAATGTACTACTTGACCTAAGAGACAGAAAGAATGATGTCAGACCAGCAAGTCTCCTACTGCCCTCATTCTCCACGCAGAGGCTATTGTTATCAGAAAGGCAGTGAAAACAAGGGTTGCTAGTCTACAGCTTCTGAACTTCCCCATGGAAAAGAAGACTCATACTCAAAACTTATTGAAATGTTTTCCACATTTTGAAAACATCTCAACATAAGAAAAACTCACTACAAATGCATCAAATGTAATCATCACAGGTTTTACTTTTTTTTTTTTTTACAATTTATTCATAGGTCTAAGTCTTATTAAAAGGTCTATTTTGGGCTGGCCGATTGGTGTGGTGGTTAAGTGCTGGCTTCGGAAGCCAGCGGCCCCAGTTCGGGTCCCATATATAAGGGCCAGTGACACTGCCCTCCGGGGGTGGGGGGCGGAAAGGTGTTTGGATTATCCTTGTGAGGGGTAGTGGTAATGACTGGAAGGGACACAAGGGACACTCTAGGATCTGGAAACGTTCTTTTTGCTCGATCTAGGTGGTGATCATCACAGAAGTCTATATATGCATGTGTATATTAAATTTGATCAAGCAGTAAACTTAAGATTTGTGCACGTAAGTTGACATCCAAAACAACCCCTGCCCCCCCAAAAAATACACAGAAAAAAGGCAGGTCCAATATCAAATAAATCTTAAAAACTCTATTTAACTTTATGTCTAAATATTACACAATCTATCTAATCTCTCCCAAAAGTCGTATTTCTACAAATAAAAGTATTACAATTTCTAACTATGAACACCAAGGCCCAATCTTACCAAATGAATACTCCATCAAGACTACCCCAAAAAGGGCAGCATTGCCTGAGGATCTGAAAAATAATAGCTGGGCCTCCAGTGATGGGAGTGGCAGAAATCATACAGAGAATCAAGTCATTCCTACCAAAACTCAGTTTATCTTTCAGCATTCTGAAGTCCACAGCTCCCTTAAGAGCTCTTTTTTTTACTCCCAATGTCTAGTTGAAGCTGTTCTATAGCCACTATCTCAAAGAAGAAATGAAACAGAACTGCAGACAGTAGGTATTAGATATGTGATTTCAATGGGCTTAAAATACATGCATTAGCCCTACCTATTGTTGGGCTTCCTGCTATGAACAACTGGGCGAAGGGAGAAGCCTGACTCATGGTAGAAAGCTGAGAGCTGCCTTAGGACATGCTGCAGTGCTATCTAATAGAACTTTCCACAGTGACAAAATGTTATCTGTGCTGTCCAGTATGGTAGCCACTAGTCACATGTAGCTACTAAAGAACTTGAAATGTGGCTAGACCAACTGAGAAACTGAATTTTCTAATGTACTTACAACTACCCTGTATTTCAATATGTGGCTAGTGGCTACTGTATTGGACAGCACAACTCTGGAGAAAACTCATAGCAATACTGGGCCAAACTCCTACCACCACATCTCCAAAAAGCCCACCAGTGCAATTGGCAAAATATCAAAAAAGGTTCAGTGTATTTACATTCTCTCTACTAGCTCTCTAAAATAAAAATCGAATAGAGAAAGACAAGATGAAAGTAATTATTAGTTTAAAAATAACTTTAAATAAAATATGTACTAAGGCAATGCTAACAATTCCACAAGATTATTTACTATATCTACACATTGCTCATGAGAGGTATTTTTGAAGTCATGGAAAAAGTTGGACATGAATTAAAATAGCTCATGTTTTAGCCATACTATCTTCTCAGCCAAACAATGGAACTTAATATGATCATGCCAATAAATTTAAAAGCTTGTCACCTGGTCAGAGAGTGTAAGTGGAGAAGAATATCCGATTCTACAGCCATAGGTAAAGCAAGATATCTCTGCTGTCAATTCTAGGACATGAGCCAAAGGCAAGTAGCCAATGTATGTGTCCTTCGGTCTAAAACAAAATAAGAGAAACATTTTAGCCAATCGTAAAAAAGGACTGTAAATTAGAAATGTCAATAATATTATTGTAATATAGATGGAGTTTAGAAAAAATGCAAACTTGAGCTCTAATTTCTAAGAATGTTGAATGAGGGCTGGCCGAGTGCCGCATTGGTTAAGAGCTGGTTTTGGGGTGCCAGCAGCCCGGATTCAGATCCCACATGTGAGGGCCGGTGACACTGCCCTCTACAGCTAACAACAGCTCCACCTGGAGCTGGGCTGTGCGAGCCCCGGCGATGGTGTAGACTGCAGCCCCTGCTGCAGTGGGCTGCCATAGGCTACAGTGGGTGGCCGGCAGCCAGCGGAGCGGCTGGCAGCCAGTGAGCTGCCAATAGCTACAGTGAGTGACCATTTAGAGGCCGGCAACCGATCTGCCTCACCCGGGAAGAGTGCAATGATGATACCAACATGGGCCAGTAAAGCGACGTCCTCCACAACTAGAATGAAGAACTAAAGGACAGCGACTTGTCTGTTCCCCCTCCCGGATTCCTCAAAGCTGTTCCCCTCCCCTAATTCCCCAATAAAATCTTTAAAAAAAAAGACTGTTGAATGATTCTCTCTTACCCCAGGCCAGGAATTCTCTCACACTGGCCTGCCATCCCAGCTATCAAATTGCTATGATGCATCATCACTCCCTTAGGCCGGCCAGTAGATCCACTGGTATACATTACGATAGCCATGTCCGAAGGAGTTGGTCTATTTGGAGTAACGTTTGCTGAAATGAAAAAGCACCACATTTTATCCTGCTAAGTGAAGAGGTAATTTTTAGATTTTGACATAATAATAAATGATTTAAAACAAATATTCTCTATTAAAAATCATAAGATAAAAAATGGGTTATCAAATCTAATGAACTACAATAAGAACTTCAAACTCAATTTGGCCCATTTTCTGGATGTGTAGCCTAATCCCTCCCTGTATGTTCATGCCTCTCTACACTGTTGTACACAAAGCAATGTTGGGAAAAGATTTTCAGAACATTGGAGAATCAAAAAGATGAGTAAGGGTATTGTGGGTTAAGTTCCTCAGGCCTCAGTTTTCTCATCTCTAAAATGAATCAGTTGGACTAGATTATGGTTCTTGACCACTGGGTGAGCCTGAGAATCACCTGTAGAGCTGAAATCAGACACCATCAATCACAGTTCTTCGAATTCTGATTCTACAATATATGTCTGAGATGGATCAAAGGCTCCACAGGTGACACTCATACATGCAGCCGACTGAAAAACCACTGGACTTGGTATTTTTTTAAGTTTTTATAAAAATAATTTTATTTTAACATAACTGAGCCATGGACATTGAATTAGAAAACCATTATACATTTAACATTATTTTAAGATTAGATTCCAAACAGCAGCAAGTAAAATCCAAAAGATGTTTCTCGTTCTCTCCCTCTCTCTCTCTCTCAGTTGGAATACTTGTTGTGTGTCTGGCTTGGGACTATTTTGGGTCTGCCAGATTTGGTGCTTCTTCCCCTATCTGAATCAGATACTTAGATTCTTTTTAGTCAAAATTAGAGGGGACTTTAAGTATAATAAGAGACACAGACCACGTATAGGGGTTTACATGTCCTTCATTCCCTATTAAATATATCGAAACAGTATCTAAACTTCCCTTCTTCCAGCACCCTGTCTGAAGATAGGAATGTTTTAATTATCTTAAGGGTCCTGAGCACCAGTGCCGTCTTTGCTTATTGAATGATTAGTAGAGGACAATAGAGAGGTCTTCCCAATAGATTATATTCAGCCATCTTGAGCAGATGTCAGTTTTCTTTTTTTTTTTTCCTTTTTTTGTGAACGACCACATAGTAAATATCTTAGGCTTTGAGGGCCATATGGTCTCTGCTACAACTAACGAACTTAACTGTTGTGGAATGAAAGAAGCCATAGACAACTGTGAGATGAACGGATATGACTGTGTTCCAATCCAACTTTATTTAGAGAAACAGATGGCAGGCTGTAATTTGCCAACCTGTGCACTCGAGTCATGCTTCTCGAACTATCTATTGTGAAGACAAATTTTTCCCCTTATAATTTATGAATGGATGTTTTTGAAAAATAAAAATGAATGACTGGAAAAACAAAATAAAAAGATATAACATAGGAGCTTAACATTTTTAGATTAAGCCAACATTACATTTCAACAAATATAATTAGGACAGTCATACATAGGGAAAAAAGAAAAGAATTACAAAAACTGTAACTGTTGTTACTCAAAAGTATCTTTTAGCCTATAGATAAAGAGAATTACTATTACAGACATACTTCTTTGTCACTCCACAATACTGAGCAAAAAGTTGAGCAAAACTACAATTCCCAGTATTAAGTGCTGATATGCACACTCTAAACATACATTGTATATACTGTATTTTAAAATTTTAATGTGACAGAAATTTGCTTCTTGCTGTTAGTTTAATCTAGGTTGAATTGACAACCAGTGTTACTTATAAGAAATAATGCATATCTAAATTGTTCCTAGTTTTAAAAATAGCTTTATTGAGGTATAACTGATACACAAAGAACTGCACATTTTAATATAAAATTTACTGCCCTTTATTAAAGATTCAGGTTCCCTAAGCTCAGGGTTTCTCTTCTATAACACAACCCACTGCATGTGGAGATGTCATCTAACCTTCTTCGCATTTCCCTGTGGAAACTGGGGTGCAGGGAAGCAATATAAATGTTGATGGTACTCTGGGTACTGCTATTGCCATGAGTAAAAACTGTCCATCTCTCACACAGGAGTCTTGTGTCTCCAAGAAACTGTGGCAAGCTCACTTGTTTGCTTGCAAGGTGGGTAAAGTCTCAGCCTCTTTACCATGCTCCACAAGGAGTAGAGTGCTATACTTGACATGTGTTATTGCAAATACATGTTTAATTTCTAGTAATTAAAATATTCAGAAGCTAAACAGATGTTCAACCAACATTTTCTCCTGCCAAAATGAATCCTTTCCCCATCTAGTAGAGTATCATGACCTTCACATCAAACATCAAAGAAAAACTATTTAAATGGAGTATTAAATTTCTTCAACCCTCTGTCCTGATGACCAACTGATATTTACTACAAAGTGGATTTACTTGTTTCAAATGAAATACCAACTACCACCTCAGTGGTAGGAAAAAACAAGCATGAATCCAGGCAAACAGCTTTGCATCCTCTGAGACATCATTTAAGATTACTAGAATTAAGCTTTAAAAACAGTTTACTGAAGGGAAGCTGGAGACATCTTCCTTAGGTGAGGTCCAAATTGGAAGGTTATATTAGGTTATTTGAAAAAGGAGAAGTTTGGGAGCAACTGCCATCAAGTCTGAACCACTGAGTACCTCTCTACTATTTAGTAAATTTTAAAACGGTGGTTACCTTTTGAATGAGAAGTGGGGGGAGACCTTTAAGCATATATGGTGTTGATAGTTTTTTAACATTTAAAACATTTTTTAAATCAAAGAACTTTACAGTTTTCACTCACATCACCTGCTGAAACAACAAACTGCGAACAGATGAATAAATTTGTTTTAACTGCTTTACTTACAGTTTTCTGGCTTGGCCCCCAACTCTTCAACTGACTGCATGCTGTGGATCTCGAATCCTTCAGGGTATTCTGTTTTATTGATAGTCTTATTGTCCACATAAATAATATGTTTAACAGAAGTGATATCTAACAATGCAGTCTGTTGAGCAGAAAGAAAATCCAGTTATTAAATATGGGCCTGCAGTAAACTCAGTTATTGAACATTTTCCTGTCCTGTCAGATAACACTACCATGAATTAAAAGAAAATTTCATATTTACCTTAAGCTTGCTTTCCAAAAGTTCAACACTAGTAATCAGATACGCAGCCTCAGATTCATTTAACCCATGAACTACAGCTTCTTTGCCAAGTGTGGCATATAAAGTCACAACTATATAATAAAAAAAATAAACACAATAGTTAAATGACAAACATTTTTTTAAAAAGCTGAGCCATCCTGCCACCTGCTGGCAGCTCAGCATCAGCTCAGCTCGGGCTGGGCATTGAACTGCTGCTGATCAGAGCTCAGCTCGCACTCTTGAGCGAGCTCTTAACCAACTGAGCCACTCGGTAGGCCTGACAAACATTTATTTGGTACACTTAAGCCAGCCTTTAATGACAGGTACACTTATAGACACAAAAGACATTTTATAATTTGATTTCCTAGTGTCTGCTATTACCCTTCAGCCTTGCCTCAATCTTCCTGGTAGCCACAGATTTTCCTAAAAATTCTCAGGATTCTAACTTTCTAAACCTGAAGAAACCCAGAAATACAGGAAGTGTCACAATTGATTGAGGATCAGTTAATTAAGATACTCAAGGCCAATAAGTTCTGGATGAACTCTTAATGCAGGTCAGAGCTATCCCCACTCCCCTGTGACACACACTTTCAATGGTCATAGCACCAAAGAACAGATAAGTCATTAAGAATCCTAAGTCATTAAGAATCCTCAGATTTTGAGGATTTCAAGTCAGAAGATAGTCCATGATCATGTTCTCACTCCTAAGAAAGCTGTTTTACTGGGTCCAGTGTCCAGGCTGACTGGTGACCTCCAAGCCTGAACTAAAGAAGACACAGAGACCTATGCTTGAGGAGCTACTAGACAAAGAAAATATAAACTGAAACCCAGATCACTTAGAATTTGAGGACCTGTGCTAAACTTAGATCACACTTGGAAATTCAGCTCTCGTCTGGTAACCCAAATAGCAACATGGTCAGTAACAGCCACTTTTCATGAGCTCCTGATTGTTAAAGTGGGTGATGGGTACACAGGGGATTGTTTCATGTCATCCGTTTTTCTTTGAAATGCAAACGCTTGATTCGTATACCATACCTACAGTGTTCTGTTTCATTCAACAAGTAACTGAATACTTGGTGTGTGACAGGAACTGTTCTGGACTGTTAATATTTTAAAATAGTTTGTTGCACAATGGCTAAAGAATCAGAAATATACCCTATTTAACTTTCTGGTCAAAATATGTAATGCCAGTTCAAGTGATCACATGCTTATTCCACATGTAAAATAGAAAAGGTCAAATAAGAGGCTCTGAATTGAAGAAATGAAATACAATTATGCTAAGCAATGATTTCTTGTTGTCATTATTTTGTGGGTAACTTCCTAAAGAATGCTCCCAAACCCCAAATCTTCCAAGTACAATTCACTTCCAGTTAAAAAGTAAAACTCAAAATTCTATCCATTAATCTGCCAAATCCCAAACTAGCTCTTAGAAGTTATTATCTTTTAAGTACATTACATAGATTTAATTTATGGCAGACAAATGACTAAAGAACACCTACTTTGAAAACAAGAGGATCTCAGGACAATTTCACACGTAAGCAAAGCCCCCCCCCAAAAAACAAAACAAAACAAAAACACACACAAGGCACTTACGAGGAAAGTTGTACTTAAAGCAGGTCTGTGCTGCAATCATCCATTCGGCCCTGGTCTCACAGAAAATAGCAATAGTGCTCTTTGGTTTTAATCCCAAAGCAGTGAGTCCACTACCAAAGTTATTCACTCTGAGGTTCACTTCGAGATAGTTCATCCATTTGTAAGTCCCAAGAATTAACTGTTAAAGTGAGACATTCTCTAATATTAGCATATGTATTCAAAGAAGCAATTAGAATACTATTTAAAGTACAGAATTCTAAAATTTCCCTTAAGCGAATATACAGAAGCTATGGGCACCCTCTCAGAATTAGTTATACAGCACTCCAATGCAATGCAAGGATATCTAAAATGCACTTGATTTATGATAAAGTGTACCCTCCCCTTAAAAAAACAAAAAGCGCAAAAATGCTTTACCTTCTTAAAAACCTTTCCATTTGGCTGCATTTCATTTTCTTCACTTAGGATTTCTCTGGTCCCAAGGCTGTCCTTCTTTCCAAACTTGGATACAGCATGATCAAATAATTTATCCAGAGTGTCTGCCCCAGGAATGTCTATGACAGCTAGGGAGTCGAAGTGTGTGACAGAGCGATATGGACTTCCAGGTTTGTCTGAAGTGGGCTTAGCTTTTATTCTCTTTGCCATAGCGTTTTTCTTCTTGGCATTGGTAAGAAAATACCATGGAATAAATATAAGGGCACTGTATATTGTTATTAACAAGTGGACAGGCAGCAAAATAATGGTGGGCACATTTAGCTTAAGTTTCATAGCGGCAAGGCTTCTACAATGGTGTTTATTTCTTGTTATTCTTTGGCTTCAGAAAGCCTTATTTTGCTGAAGAAGGCAATAATGGAAGCAGCAGTAAGAGCAGCAGTATAGCCAAGGCAGTTCAATTTTAATGATACAGATAAAAGTTAGTAATCTTTGGAAGCCGACAATAAAGTACACCTGTAGGTGAAGACAATGAACCAGGCAGAGAGCAGGAAAAAAAAACAAAAACAAAAAACAAAAGTATTAACAAGTTGACAGCACCACCAATTTAAATACTTAGGTCTTTATTAGTTTATATAGTTGATTTGCTACAGAAAGCTGAAATAACTGGTCTGAAATATTGGCACATTGCATTTTTAGTCATTATTGCCATAAACTTCTGAATTTAATCTTTTCTAGGTTTTTAGGTATACTGCTACTCTGCACATCATTCTATAAGTCAGCTGAGTAACACTACTTTGAATGCTTACACGAATGCATGAATATGATATTTAAGTTTGGCTAAACTTTGGGAGAGTAGGGAATGCCAATAATGAGGTTTATCTTAATACATACGTATAAGTAAACCAGACAGCTTTAAAATGGATTGGTTTTGTATCCAAAAGGGAAAACCAACCCATCAATTTAGGTTTATTTCTCAAAGATCAACCCAGAAATATTATTCTGAGTTCTTTATGAAAGTAAAATTCTGACGTAATGCTATTGACTATCTCCTATCCTCAAAATTAGAGAATACAATCATAAGACCATTTCCTAAATGTCCACTTTGTGCTCAAAATTGTACCAGTTGTAGGGCCGGCCAAGTGGCGTGGTAGTTAAGTGCTGGTTTGGGAAGCCAGCGGCCCTGGTTCGGGTCCCACATATGAGGGCCAGTGACACTGCCCTCACAAAAAAAAAATTGTACCAGTTGCCTGGGAGTATTACATCGGAAGTAGTGTAAGCCCTGGCCCTTGCCCATTACAGGTTAACCTTCTGAGCTAACCAGCACACAGCATGGACCCAGTGTTTATCAAACTCTTCAGAGGGGAGGAGGGCAGCTAAACCATTTCTTCAAATAAAAACCCACACAGACTGCATATATATATATATATATATATATATATATATATATATATATATATATATATATATATAACTAAAGTTTTATATATGCTCTGACTGAAGCAAGGATTGGGGGTGTCCAGAGTCCCACCCTGGACTTCCTAAAACCGCACTTCCAAGGTGACCACTGAAGCATTTCTAATGAAAAGCCCTGCAGAAATACATTACTAAATAGTATGATGGATGTGCAAGACAAACAATAAATGCAATAGGAGACCACAGAAAGCGTACAATGGCCAAGAGTAACTAAGGGAGGCTCTGTGGAGCTTAGATTTAAAAGCTGAACCTTATGTTGAGGATCTGGCAATGAAGGAGAAAGAATGAAGGGCATTCCCAGAAGGAGAACCACATGAAGAAAGATACAAACGTAGGAATGAAAGGAGTTTGGGAAAGCAAACAGTGCGAATAATGACAGTGGCCTGACGGGGGCATACAGCACTTGTTGCCTAAATAGGCTACAGTAGTACAGGATCTGACAAACCAAGCAAAGCAGTTTTGATTTGATTAGGCAGAGAACAGGAGGCCGCTGCAGGTCAGAAGTACAGTGCTAGTTGGAAAGGAACTGCAGAAACAGACTCAGGGATACTGTCACTCAGAGTGTGCCTTCACCTGAGAAAGCTATTTTGGTGAATGGAGGCGATTTTCAACCATAAAAATTAAAATACTAGTTCACTTTGAGGAGACAAATTGAAGCCGATCCTTCTGAAACTCTTGCAGAAATAGATAGACTATTGACCCCTGGATAGTTGTTTGTTTTTACACCAATGGTTGCTTAATCCTGCTTCTGCTTTTGTTCATGTCCTTCAACTGAGTGGGGTGAAATGAGCAAGAAACCAAAAGTGAAAAGACCTTTGTTTCAATCCCAACCTCTGTCACTAACTGGCTGTGTAACCGTGAGCAAAACATCTGTCTGAGCTTAAGATCAGACTAGATCAATATCCCTTCACTTCTAAAGGGCTGATGGCCCCTTTGAGAAGCCATTGAGAACTACGAACCCAATTCCCCTCAGAAAGATATGCAAAACATTACATGTAATTTCAGGGGATTCATGAGCTGCCTGAAATACATCCATGAATCGCAAAAGGTGACACCAACTGTCAACTACAAATTTCCGGCCTACATGGTTTCCCAGGGACTTTTCAACTTCAAATTTTATGATTTACCCTACCTAGAAACTGCTTTCTCAGTCTAACAAGTCCAGTCATTTATTTCTTCAAGATAAGGTATGTCAAGTGAATTGTTCTCTAAAGAAAAGAATGTCTGATATTCTGGGTGATAAGTGGGTGAAGCTGAGTTAGGAGATATGGATTCTAACCTGTGTCTGCTATGAAGTGTGACTTTGAACAAGTTACATGGCCTCAAACTGAAAAGCTCTGTATCAGTGGCAATATGTGTGAAACAGGAATACTGCTTGTGATAGCTATGGTATTGCTGAGGGAATCCTTCATCTTATCCAGCTTAAATTCCATGGGCAATAATAATAATAATCAGTCTCTGCAATACATACTCAGCTCTTTCACCTCTCTCTCACTTTGTTGTACT
Organism: Aselliscus stoliczkanus; assembly: GCA_033961575.1. Lineage (NCBI taxonomy): Eukaryota > Metazoa > Chordata > Mammalia > Chiroptera > Hipposideridae > Aselliscus > Aselliscus stoliczkanus. The sequence goes on along the minus strand of CM066737.1, from coordinate 51,067,549 downwards.
TACTCGGCTAAACCATGACCTGGTTAAACCTAATTCTCCATCCAATCTGCACTTGTACTCACACAGCTAAATATGGCTGGAGAAAAACCTGACTGTGCTGAATGTCCCCTAAATCTGTGATCACTCCCTCAAGGGGCCACACTATGCTGCACTAGTCCATGCACTGGCCTGCTCTCCTGGATTTCATACCTTCTCTCTCCCCAGACCAGCAATACTCTAGTAAGCTGCTGACGTTGCTTGCTATTTTGCTGAGAAAACTGAAAATTTCTAAAGAGAACTTCCACACATTCCCACTGCTTGTCTACCCACCTACTGGCATCTGTGGTCACATGCTCTTTTCACTTCTGTGACAATGGCTGAACTGGTAATGATCCCACCTAAGGGCAAGCCCTTCACTAATGCACAGGGGCACCTTGTCTATACAGGAAGGAACTGGCGGTGCTGCTCTACCAATTCTCTCCACTCTCCTGCCTCATTAATATTTCCCACTCTACTGAACTATTCCTATCAGCATCATAGTGGGCTATGATTTCTTTCATCTTAAAAGCCATTCCCTGAGAGCAGATGAAGGCCAAACTGGGAAGGAGCAAGCCAACACGCCCTGCTAAGGACTTGCTGGTGAACCACTGAATTCTGTAATCAAGAGAGTAACATTATCAGATTTGTTTTATAAAAATCAGTCTGAGAGCCAAAACAAAAAAAAAACAAGCCAAAACAAAAACAATCCAAAACCAAAACACACACACACACACACACACACACACACACACACACACACACCATCCCCTCTCTTGCACCTTCTCTGGCTACAGCCCCATTTCTTCTCCTAATTAGGACTCCTTAAAAGAATTGTCTGTGCTGTCTCCCAGTTCTCGCCTATTTTCTCTCAAACCCATGATACTCAGGCTTTTGTCCCCTACCATTCCCCCAAATTGATCAAAGTCACCAATGAATTCCATGCTGTCAGATCCCAAGGTCACTTAAAGTTCGGTCCCCATCTCCCCTGGCCCACTAGCATCCTTTAACACAGTTGACCCCCTCTTCATGCTTGAAACTTCTTGACTTGACTTCCAAGAGACCATTTTCTTCCTAATTTCCTGGCCATTCCTTCTGAGTCTCCTTTGTTGCTTCCTCCTCATCTCCCTGACCTCTAAAAGCTATAGTGCTCAGTCCCTGAGTCTCTCCTCTTTACCTACACTCACTCCCATAGTGATCTCATTTAGTCTTACAGCTTTAAATAGCACATACAGAGGTTGCCCAGAAAAATGGATACACATTAAGAAAGGAAAACTGTCTTAAAATTGTAATGCGCAATATATACCGATAACAAAAGATGAACAGAAGTCACCATTAACTTCTGCAATTACACGAGGTCCTCAAAGTGGTTACCTTCAGCTCCAGACACTTCTGATTATGGCAAACTACTGCTTGAGCAACACGGACCAAAATGTCCACTTGTATTTGTTTGTTTTTTTGCATCCCCAGTAGATGGTGATGACTTCCAAACTTCTCTCCATAGTCTGGAGATCTCCCTTAAACACCACATTTGTATACGCATTTAGATATCAGTTAAGTACTTCAAACTTCACAAACCTTTTCCACTCATTTGTGCCCATCTCTGTAAATACAGTTGCTTTGACCAAAAACCTCAGATTCACTTTCAGTCTTCTTTCTCACAAATTCCACACCCAAATCATTAGCAAATCATACTTGCTCTACTTACAAAACAAATATCAAACTGAACTACTCCTCACCATCTCCACTGCTACTATCCTGGTTCAAGCCACTATCAACTCTTACCTGGATAAATGCAACAGCCAATCTGATCTCCCTGCTTCCATCTTTATAATAAATTCTAAAATCGGCAGCCAGAGTGCTCCGGTTAAAGTGTAAATTAGACCATGTCATCCATATGCTCAAAACCTTTCAAATAATCCTCATATGATTCACTGAGGAAGAAAAGCTAGTGCTTACCATGAACAAGGAGGTTACAGAACTTTCCCCTAGCCTTCAGTATTTAACTTCAACTCCTACTATACTTTCCTCTGGCTCATTCTACTACCATCCCACTTTTTCCTAGCTGTTTCTGGGACACATCAAGCACGACGCTACCTCAAGACCTTTGTACATGCTATTCTCTCTGCCTAGAATGTTCTTCCAAGATACCTGCATAGCTTAATCTTTCCATTCCTTTTTATATGTTTAGGAGCTCCTATATTGGGTGCATAGATGTTTATGTTTACTAGGGTTATGTCCTCTTGTTGAATCGATCCCTTTATTATTATGTAGTGCCCTTCTTTGTCTTTTATTGTAGTCTTCATTTTAAAGTCTATTTTGTCCGAAATAAGTACTGCTACTCCAGCTTTTTTCTCATTTCCATTTGCATGAAATCTTATTCCATCCCTTTACTTTCAGTCTGTGTGTGTCTTTTGATCTGAGATGAGTCTCTTATAGACAGCATATGCATGGGTCTTGTTTTCTTACCCACTCAGCCACTTTGTGTCTTTTGATTGGAGCATTTAGCCCATTCACATTTAAAGTAATTACTGATAGGTGCATATTTATTGCCATTTTGTTATTTGTATTTCTTGTCTTCCTGGGTTAGCTTGTTTTCCCCCTTCTTCTGTTTAAAAAAGCCCTTTTAATATTTCCTACAATGCTGGTTTGGTGGTAATGAATTCCTTAAGCTTATTCTTTTCTGAGAAGCTCTGTATCTCTCCTTCAATTTTAAGTGATAGCCGTGAGGGGTAGAGCAATCTTGGTTGTAGACCTTTATTTTGTGTCACTTTGAATATCTCCTGCCACTCCCTTCTGGCCTGCAGAGTTTCTGTAGAAAATTCAGCTGTTAGTCTTATAGGAGTTCCTTTGTATGTCTTTCTCTTGCTGGTTTTAGGATTCTGTCTCTGTCTTTTAAGCTTTGCCATTTTAACTATGATGTGTCTCGGTGTGGGCCTGTTTGGATTCAGCCTGTTTGGAACTCTGCACATCCTGGGCTTGTATGTCGATTTCCTTCACAAGGATAGGGAAGTTTTCAGTCATTATTTCTTTAAATACATTCTCAATCTCTTGCTTCTTCTCTTCTCCTTCTGGTATTCCTATGATGGAAATGTTGTTGTATTTCATGTTGTCCCAGGTCTCTTCAACTATTTTCATTCTTTTTTCTTTTTGTTGTTCCAGGTGGGTGATGTCTGCTATTTTGTCTTCTAATTCGCTGATCCGCTCCTCTGCTTCATCTATTCTACTGGTGATTCCTTCGAGTGTGTTCTTCATTTCAGTTATTGTATTCTTTAGTTCTAAGTGGTTGTTTTTTATGGTTTCCCTATCCTTCTTTATGTACTCGCAAAGTTCCTTAAACGTTCTTATCATCAGTGTGCTAAACTCTGTCTCTGAAAGGTTGGATCCCTCTGTTTCATTTAGTTCCATTTCTAGAGTTTTCTTCTGATCTTTTACTTCGGACACGTTTCTTTGTTTCTTCATTCTGGCTGTCGTTCTGTGAATGCTTTAATGTATTAGAGAGATTACCTAGAAAGAAGAGAGGGAAAAAAAGAGGTGGGGGACTCTCCGTCCTCTTTAATCTGCAGACCACTTGCTCAGAAATAGAGAGTCTCTGGGTGACTCAGCACCAGCTATTGGGGGGAAGAGCTTAACCAGTTATGCGCTGGTCTCCCTCTCAGGCTTGCAGTGAGCTTTCCGCAATTAGCTGCTGTGTACTCTGGAACCGTGATCACTACCAGAAAAAAAATCTTCACAGGTTGTTGCAGGTTGTCCACTGCTGCAAAAAAAAAAAACCCTCCGTGGCCTGCGGAGGTGTGGGCCAGGCACCAGGGCTCAGGGTGCCTCTGACAACACAGCTCTAGGTGGGTGGGGCAGGCCCCAAGGCACCACTTGATGTGTGGTCAGTGGCCCCCACCAAGTCAGAGCAGCACGCACGCTGCACCAGCAACCAGTCCACACAAACTTGCCAGGAAAGCCTCGATCGCACAGCTCCCGTCCCAACACTCTCAGGAAAACTCCCAATCTCAGCCTGTCCTAATCAGCTGCCCACAGATCAGACTAAGCAGCCCAACAGCCAATCCCCAGCCTGGCCAACTCTGCACAAACAGTGTGGAGAGCAGGGACCCAAGGCAGCTCGTGCACTCCTGAGTCTCAGTGAACAGACTGATGCAGGTGGAGAGCACCCGCCCTGCGTTTCCCTGGCAACGCAGCACAAGCAGGGCGGAGGGTGGGGACCCAAGGTCACATGCGCGCACACACACGCACACATGCACTCTGACACCAATTTCACCAGACCAATGGGGTCCCGGATCTGACCCTCTGTGGGAGGGCCCAGCCCTGAAAATATGCACTCTCCTGTACACTGCTTGTGTGCAAGCTCCACACTAGGGGAATAATGGTCCCAAAACCTCCAGCTTCTGCACCAAAGGTGCTCAGTTCAGTCCCTCCCCACAGGCTCCTGGGCCCGGCTCACACAGCTACTCCCTCCACCAGGAACCGGATGGGTGCTCACCAGTGAGCAAGCCTGTGTGCCAGCTCCTCTGGTTCTCCAGCCGCCCTCAGCCTCATCGAGCCAAGAGAGTCCTCACTAATTTACTGCCAGCTATCACAGAACTACTCTTCCCGGCAAAGCAACTCTGGGCTAGTGGGCTCGGTGTGGGGCCGGAGGGTCTCTCCCCCAACCGCAGAAGCCTCCCCACAGCTGGGGCGTCCCTCACAGGGTTCGCCCTCTCTCTTCTGCACCGCTCCTACCAGACTTGACGTGGCCTCCTCTTTAGGTCCTTCATTTAGAGGTTCTGTTCATCTAGTGTTCAGGGGACTTCTGAGGTTAAATGTTGTATAAATTATTTGTAATTTTGATGTGATCCTGGGAGGCAGTTAGGAAAGCTTCCGTCTATTCCGCCATCTTACCGGAAGTCTCTTTCCCTTCCTTTTTGACTTAACTCAAATATCACCTCAGTGAGGCCTTCTCCAGAAACTGTCTCTAAAATTGCACCCTAACATTTCCAATCCCTTTCTCGCTTTATTTTTCTCCTTAGCACTCATCACTAATGCATCATATTTTGTATTTTTCATATTTATTAGCAATGTCCCCATTAGAATATAAACTCCCTGGGGCCAAGTTACTATTTGCTGCTGAACCCTTGGCAACTACAATAGTACTTCCATGAGTTAACTGTTCAAAAAATTTGACTGAAATAAGAATGTGGAATTACTCTGAAACTATTAAGTAAAAATGTATGCAAGTGCAATAACCTAAAGGCAACCAACGACTCATCCTTCAAAAAAAAAATCACTGTTCATGCTGAAATCCTAGAAAATGCTATACTCTTACAATCCCCAGTACTTAAAATAAATTTGAACATGTTTTTAGTTGCGTAACAAAAACCAGAAAACTGGAAAAACTGCCTGTTGCACAGAGAGGGAAAAAAAATGGTGTTATAAAAACATGAGGGTTATACAATTTGTACTATCTGCTTTTTTACAGATGACTTTCACAAAGGCATGCTGTCCTTCCATGTATGAAGAGTGACACTGCTGTCCTACCAATAGGACATGAACTCTGAGTTGTGCTGAAATGAAGTAATGCATTTGTTTCTGTATCAGCCGGAACTTATTGGGCATTGACTGTGGGCTATGTCCTTTTGATACATTATCTCATTCAATCCTTCAGAAACCCTTTTAAGTTAGTACCCTCATTTTACTTTGATGCAACAGTCTCAGACAGAAATAATTTGTCCATGATAACATAGCTAAGTAGGGATTTTTGACCCAGGGCTAATTGATTTTAAAGTCTACGCTTTCAGCTATACTGTCTGTGACCCTGGTCATACTGGTGTAATCTAAAGAGGTGAGATTGGAAAACTTTTCATATTGAAGAAATCCTGGCAACAATTTTGAGCAGTGATTTGTTCTACATCCTAAGGCATTTTTACAGGGAAAAAAAAGTCCTTTAGGTGTCTAGTAAGTCCTAAAAACTTTAGTGAAAAATCAGATGCAATTTTATTTTATATTTTGTTATGAGGTTAAGTGTAATAATAACTATTTCATTCCAGTTACTTCAAACATTCTGAGATAGGTTAAAAACAAAAAGCATTAGTAATACATTAAGCTCTAGTATACAAAATAAACAAATACTATATATACTGATTAAAGCCTGAATTTAAAAGGAAAAATCATCACCCCCAGAGGCAAGTGATACAACATCAATTTAAAAATGAAAGAGAAAAATAAATTGAAGTTATATAAGGCCAAGACAATTTTTTCACAAGTTTTAGAAAATGGGATAAACCAAGCAAGGATCAAAGCATCTGCCAAGTTGAAACATGCAATAAGGTCAAATTGAATTCATCTGTCCTTGATAGACGACCTTATAAAAATGTAAAAAAATAATTTGAAAAGCAATGAATAGCTATATCTGTGCTAGTTTAAGAAATCACATTTTCAAGTCACAAATCATTTAAGGGTAATTTATTCTTTTAAGAGTAATTTAAATACCAAATAAAGAGAACATTTGCTTTCTGAAAAGGATTAGCTGTATCTACTAAATATTAAATCATAAAATGACTATAAAAGTTCCAAGAGGTTAAACAGATAATCACACTTGTTGCACTTTAAAAGATGATATTTCTACACAGATGTTGCACCATCAAGACCTTTGTAAAGGGGGGGATACTTTTTTAAAAATCCTATTTTATTTCACAAATAATTTTAAAATTACAAATGATTTTAAAACACAGGAGAAAGTTCAAACATGATGTTAAAAAAAAAGAATGGTTGGGGCCGGCCGAGTGGCGCAGTGGTTAAGTGCTGGCTTGGAAAGCCAGCGGCCCCGGTTCGGGTCCCACGTATGAGGGCCAGTGACACTGCCCTCAAAAAAAAAAAAGAATGGTTGCATTTGGCTAATGAAATCAAACTTTACAGGAGCTACACTAAAATATAATTAAATTTATGCTGATATTAAAACTTAAAAACTATTAATATTTTAACAGAATAAAAGGCATTAAGAGTAGCTAGCAGGGGGCTGGCCGAGTGGCGCAGTGGTTAAGAGCTGGCTTGGGATGCCAGCAGTCCTGGTTCGGATCCCACATAGGAGGGCCAGTAATACTGCCCTCAAAAAAAAAAAAAAAAAAAAAAAGTAGCTAGCAGGATTTTTTGCTATCAGACTAGAAGAATGAATAATCATGTGAAATGTACATCAGTCTGCCCCTTGTAAGTCTCATCTAACTCTAGTTGGTTGGTAGACCAATCTAATCAATATGAAATAGCCTATACAATTAAACTTTAAACCTGGTATATAGCAATTCTAATACATACATTGAAAACTGAAAAAAAGCAAAACAAAAACCTAGGGTGAATATATTTTTTTTTTTGAGGGCAGTGTCACTGGCCCTCACATGTGGGACCGAACCGGGGCCGCTGGCTTCCCAAGCCAGCGCTTAACCACCACTCCATTTGGCTGGCCCTTAGGGTAAATATACAGATACCCTATACCAACACAATGCACCTATGCCTGGCTATTTTGAGGAGAAGTGTCTGACAAAGATACCTAATCTCTGGGTGTCCCCAACAATATTAACCAAACCTGTTTACATCACCTGGAGAGGTATTAACTCTTGAATTCGCCATCCTGCCAGTCTCTTCCCAGCTTTTCCCAGCAAAGAAAGCACCTCAGCTGCCATGTTGAAGATGCTCTTTCATGCTCTAGCACAAGTTCCCTCCCATAATGCCTTAAGAACATCCCCAGCATGCAACAGATGATATTTTTTTCTAGGTCACATGATGGTATAATTGGGATCCTATCTATATGTGTTGAAATGAGATCTAGGAGACAATGTGACTGCCTACACACTTCACATACACTATGTACATCTATTTCTTCATTTTCACAATGTACTTGATTTTTGTTTTTTCAACAATATTTTGACATTCAATATTATTTTATATTAATTTCAGGTGTACAGCATAGTGGTTGGACATTAATATAAGAAATGTTCCCCCTGACTAGTCTAGTACCCACCTGGCATTACACATAGTATTACCATATTATTGGCTATATTCCCTATGCTTTACTTTACATTCCCATGATTATATAACTAGCAATTTGTATTTCTTAATCCCTTTACCGTTTTCACTCTCCCTCAACCCTCCAATCCATCAGCCCGATAAATCTAGTACCCATCTAACACGTTAGTATAATGTTATTGACCAGATTCCTTATACTATACCCTACATCCCCATGACTACTGTGTAACAACTAATTTGCACTTATTAATCCCCTCCCCTTTTTACTTATCCCCAAACCCCCTCCCATCTAACTATCAAAATGTTTTCTGTATTTATGGGTGTGTTTTGTTCTTTATATTCCACGTATATAGCAAAATCACATTGCATCTGTCTTTCTCTGTCTGACACTCCAGCACAACACCCTCCAGGTCCATCCATTCTGCTGCAGATGGCAAGAACCCATTCCCTTCCATGGCCGAGCAATATTCTATTATATATATGTACCACCTCCTCTTTATCCATTCTTCCATCGACGACACCCAAGCAGCCTCCACGTTATGGCTATGGTAAACAGTGCTGCAATGAACATATGGATGCACACGTCTACTTGAAGTAGTGTTTTGGGATTCTTTGGGTAAATACCCCTAAGTGGGGTTACTGGGTCCTTCTTTGTCTCATTATAGTCTTTGTTTTAAAGTCTATTTTGTCTGGTATAAGTATCACTACCTCAGCTATTTTTTTTGTTTGTATCTATTTTCATGAAATATCTTTTTCTAACCCTTTACTATCAGTCTTTGTGTCTATTTTGATCTGAAGTGAGTCTCTTGTGGGAAGCATATGTAAGGGTCTTGTTTTCTAATCATTCAGCTATACTGTATTTTTTTTAAATTGGGGAACAGTGTGTTTTTTCCAGGATCCATCAGCTCCAAGTCAAGTAGCTATTTTAATCTAGTTATGGAGGGCGCAGCTCACTGGCCCATGCAGGGATCGAAACAGCAACCTTTGTGTTATGAGCACTGTGCTCTAACCAACTGAGCTAACTGTCCGACCCTACCATGTTTTTTTGTTTGTTTTGAGGACAGTGTTACCGGCCCCTACATGTGGGACCTGAACCGGGGCCGCTGGCTTCCCAAGCCAGCGCCCAACCACCACACCACTCAGCCGGTCCCCCACCATGTATTTTTGATCAGAGCATTTAATCCATTTACATTTCAAGTAATTGTTGATAGATATGTAGTTACTGCCATCTCATTCATATTTATCTTCTTTGTTTTCTTCTTCCTCTTCCTCCTCTTCCTCAAGAAGTCCCTCTAACATTTCTTGTAATACTAGTTTGGTGGTGATGAACTCCTTTAGCTTTGTCTTGTCTGGGAAGCTCTTTATCTGTCTTTTGATTCTAAATAATAACTTTGCTGGGTAATCTTGGTTGTGGGCCCTTGCTTTTCATCACGGTCAATACTTTGTGCCTATTTCTTCTGGCCTGCAAAGTTTCTGTTGAGAAATCACCTGCCAGTCTTATGGGGGCTCCCTTGTAGCTAACTAACTGCTTTTCTCTTGTTGCTTTTAAGGTTCTTTCTTTGTCTTTAGCCTTTGGCATTTATTTATGATGTGTCTTGGTGTGGGCCTGTTTGCGTACATCTTGTTTGGGACTCTGCACTTCCTTGGCTTGTATGTCTATTTCCTTTACCATGTTAGAGAAATTTTCTGTCATTAGCTCTTCAAATACGTTTTATTTTATTTTTTTTAAGAGGGCAGTGTCACTGGCCCTCATATGTGGGATGCGAACCGGGAAGGCTGGCATCCCAAGCCAGTGCTTAACCACTGTACCACTCGGCCGGCCCTCAAATATGTTTTAAATTCCTTGCTCACTCTCTTCTCCTTCTGGTAACCTATGATGCAAATATTGGTACCCTTGACATTATCTCAGAGGCCTCTTAAACTATTCTCATTTGTTTGTACTTTTTTTTTTTTTGCTGTTCTGATTGGGTGATTTCTGATCCTCTAAATCACTGATTTGATTCTTTGCTTCATCTAATCTGTTGATTATCTCTAGTGTATTCCTCATTTCAGTTATTGTATTCTTTATTTCTGACTGGTTCTTTATGTTTTCTGTCTCCACTTTTATGTTTCCTATCTCTTTGTTGAAGTTCTCCCTAAGATCACTGAGCATCTTAATAACCAGTGTTTAGAACTCTGTGTCTGATAGATTGCTTGTTTCTATTTTGTTGAGTTCTTTTTCTGGAGCTTTGTTCTGTTCTTTAATTTGGGACATGTTACTTTGTCTCCCCACTCTGGGTACTTCTCTGTTTGTTTCTAGGCATTAGGTATGGCTGCTATGCCTCCCAGTCATAGTAGAGTGGCCTTATGTAGTAGGTATGCCATGGGACCCAGTGGTGTAGTCTCCCTGATCACCTGAACCAGGTGCTCTAACTGTGTCACTTGTGTGAGTTGTGTGTGCCCTCCTGTTGTAGTTGAGCCTTGGTTGCTGTTTGCATGTCAGTAGAAGGGAATGACCCTCTCATACTTGATTTTTAAACATGTAACTTTCTAAATTCAGGTGTTAGTTGTATATGACTTAATCCAAAGCTTACGTTTCAGGAATTTTAAGGATTGAATCATGCTAGAAGTGGCACCTACTGACATAGCATGGCGTTACAATTCAACTTGAAAAAGGGAGGAAATCTAAGTTATGGGAGTTCTGTGTTTGGAGAGAAATATAAAGGGTTCAGTGTTATGGAAGGAGAACAGACAGCACAATGGCAATTTCAATGTTCTACAGCTGCTGCTGAAGAGTAACTGCTACAGGTCCGTACAGACAAAATCCTCCTGCTAAATTAAGATGGCCCAGCACACCATGGTGTAGATGTTAATTTTATGTGTAAAGTCTTCAATTTCCTGGGTATTTTTTTCTCTATGGGAACACAGTTATGATCTTAACATAAGTTTATCAGAAAGTATTATCTTACAGAAACCTTAAAATTAACTTATAGTTATAATAAATGTGTTTTGTTCAAGTGAGGACTATACAGGAGTCCCCCCTTATCCATGGTTTTGCTTTCTAAAGTTTCAGTTACCTCTGGTCAACCATGGTCTGAAAAGATTAAATGGAAAATTCCAGAAATAAACAGTTCATAAGTTTTAAATTGTGTGCCACTCTGAGTAGTGTGATGAAATCGCACACCTTCTTGCTTCTTCCTGCCCAGGACGTGAATCATCCCTTTGTCCCGCATCTCCACACTGTAAATGCTACCTGCCCTTTAGTCACTTAAGTGGCTACCTTGGTTATCAGATCTGTAACAGTGCTTGTGTTCAAGTATCACTTATTGTTATAATTGTTCTATTTTATTATTAGTTATTATTGTTAATTTATTGCTGTGCCTAATTCATAAATTAAACTTCATCATGAATATGTATAGAAAAAAACAAAGTATATATATATATAGGGTTTGGTACTACCTGCAGGTTCAGGCATTCGCTGGAGGTTTTGGGACATATCCCCTGCAGATAAGGTAGGACTATTGTACAGGCTATATCTATCTCCTGTCTATCTTACTGTAATTTTATTATAATCAAGTAACACAACTGTGGTCTGCAAAGCATGAGTATGGATTCAAAAGAAATCTGTCACTAGCAGTAATACTTCCCACAGGAATGTCTTTGTGCTACGGGGAGAATTTTCACAACTATACCTCTTTGCCACATGACCTACCCTCTACATTTGCTAGAGGAAAACCAATTTAATAAGTTAGTTCTTGCTAATGTTGTTTCCCAGTCCTTCTTATAATGTTAAAAATTATGCAACAATGTAGTCTTAAATCATTTCTTACAAAATGACCTAATAAGTCAGCAAAACAAGTAAGTCAGCTACCTGGCCACCATAATGTGAAACTGTATCATAGTTGGGGGCGGGTGAGAAGCTCACTCTGCTCTTCAGTATCAAATACACCTTTATAAGTGAGACTAATAACTCAGAGACTGATAAATCTGTTGAAAATGAAAATCTTATGGCCATTCAGTTAATTCTCAAATATTTGTGCTAGTAAAGAACAGAAGGGCACAGATATTCCAAAGACAGCAGATAATTCAAAATGTATTTTTATTCTTAACATTTTATTATGGGCGTGACTAACGTTTCAGAAATGAAAGAATTCTTAAGTAATGAAGGAAGGCACATGGAGCCAAATACAAGAAGCCATGGAAAAATACTCCAAGAGTTAATGTCTCCATGTTAGGGATGGGGAGGATACTTTTCATTCTCTTCTCTCTCTCTTCATGTTCAATTATTTACCTGGCCCAGGTGTGCTTCAGTAAGGTGAGTGATGCAAGGGAGATAAGGGAATCTGGTATTTCTGTTTTGAAGTGTATTTTTGGATAACCAAGGCAAAGGTATGCTAATGGAGTCCCTAAAGTGTCGCAGACACTCCAAAGTGATTGTAAACTCATGAACACAACTAGCCAGATGTTCTTGCTAATGCTTCTGGAAACTCTAGTTCTTCACCTTGGTAGCTCTTTCTGTTACAGACACATCTAGATTGGCCGCAGGCCAACTGCTATACCTGCTATAAATGTTTATCTGTGTAAGGTTGTGGCGGGGGCAGAGAGAAGGAGAGAGTGGGAGAGAGGGAGAAGGCGCCGAGCACATGATTAAGCAAACTGTCTGTGGATAAGTTTAGAAGCCTGGGGGAGGGAGAGCATGGGAGAGCACACACATGATGAAGCAGACTCTCTGTGGGTAAATAAGTTAAGTTAGAAGCCTGAATACTACTGCCCTCATAATGACACCGTTGTCTATTTCCCAAAGGAAACAATAACCTTATTAATATCATACCTCCTCTGTCAATCATGGGGTAGCATGTTGCCTAAGGAGCTGAATTTAGAGACACCTAATTCTGGTCTGCTGATAAAAATCATTGGCCACATTTAAGGTTTTTCTAATGCAGGCTAATCCGTAGACTTGAGCACTCAGTGACACAAGAACATTAAGTTTTTCAAATTTCTTTATACTTGGAATTCAAAAATAGTTACTAGCACATACGAACTACTAGAGCTTCTGCTTCAAGTTCATAACCTATTATAATGAAAGCAATTCTCAGAAGACCAGAAATAAGAGAGAGGCAGCATCATATACAGGGTTTTGGTTCTGGTTCAGCAGCTTGCTGAGCTATAAGACCTGAAACAAATTAAAGAACTCCTAGACTGTTTCTTCATCTGTAAAATGAGAAAATTGGATTTAGATTTTAAGATATCACAGTCAAGTAAAACTTTTATAAAGAAAGGATGGTAAAGGGAATATCATAACTTTCAATTTTTTGCCTGGTATGGACATTAAGAAAAAAACAGCTGGAGGCAGCTGGTTAGCTCAGTTGTTTAGAGCATGCTCATAACACCAAGGTTGCAGGTTTGATCCCCACATGGGCCACTAAACTGCACCCTCCACAACTAGATTGAAACAATTACTTGACATGGAGCTGATGGATCCTGGAAAAATACACTGTTCCCCAATTTAAAAAAAAGAAAAGTTTACAAGAAAACCTATTAAGAGAAAAACCTACCATTATTCTCTTATAATAAGAAATAATCTTTTAAATTGAAAAAGTTTTGCTTTAAAAAACTCATGGCCTGCTGTCCTTATTTTCCTCACTTCAACATGGACCAGTAAAAATTATTCATTGATCAGCACTGGTCTAAAAAAAATCAATGTTTGGGGACCAGCCGAGTGGCGCGGTGGTTAAGCACTGGCTTGGCAGGCCAGCGGCCTCGGTTCGGGTCCCACATAATAGACTAGGTAATTTTCAAGGTCCAACCTTTCAAACACCATGATGCTAATTTTAGGTGCTCTGCTGTATTTCTTTTATTCTATGTGACTGTCTACAATCGGTGCCTCAGTGAAACACAATGCTAATACTTAAATTTTTGAAGATCAGAAATATATTTAAATCAATTTGGGAAATACTAACTAGAATAAGCTTCAACTTATTGGAGAAAGTATACACTACTACAGATTTGACTTCAATAATAATGAACCATTCACTGGACACTTACTTATATTAATCCCATTTTACAGATCAGGAAATTAAGGTAAAGGGAAGCTAAGAGCTTGCAAAAGACACACAGCCTATAAGCCTCAAAAGAAAAAAAGATTTTTTTAAAAATTTTAATTATCACTTCTTCTTTTATAAATGACTGACAGGTGGTTTAAATTTTAGGAGACACATAGGATAAAATGTTTACCAATTATTTTTCGAAATGCTGTCTTTTTAACACAAACGTAAATATTGAGTAACTTTTTCTACTATAAAAAGAGTCAAGATGCCTGTTAGTATGGTCAGTTAATTTTCTCCAAAAGCTGATAAAATTAAAGTTTAGAATTTTTAAAGGACAAATACTTACAGATTTCCTCTTTTTCTCTTAAGAAGAACACGTGTATCTTTTGTGATTTCAATCTGCAATAAGAGACAACATTTATGGGTACAGTGACATGAGAAAAGATCCCCTTAAAAAAAACAAAAACAGGGGCCGGCCAAGTGGCGCGTAGGTTACAATGCATTATTCACGTGTTTGTGGTGATGCTGGTTTAAACAAACCTACTGGGCTGCCAGGTGTATAAAGGTATAGCACATACGATTATGTATAGTACACAAAACTTGGTAATAAATGACTGTGTTACTGGTTTATATATTTACTGTTCTATACTTTTAATCATTATTTCAGAGTGTACTCTTCGTACTTCCATAAAAAAAAATCTGCTATAGTACTGCATGCTGTGGGGAAAAACAAACAAACAAACAAACAAAAAAAAACAGTATGCTGTGTTTCACCAGCAGCAGCCTCATACATCTCATGTTTATGCATCTCTTGATTGCATCATTTTCTCCTGTGTTTGATTTAATCATGTTATTTTATACAATAACATGTTGTACAGGCTTGTGGCCTAGGAGCAATAGGCTATACCATACAGCCTAGGTGTGTAGTAGGCTAGACCATCTAGGTTGGTGAAGTGCACTCTATGATGTTCTCACAATGATATAACTGCCTAACTATAGAACGTACCCCTGTTGTTAAGTGGCACGTGACTGTACATATTTTCTTTTGAGGGCAATGTCACTGGCCCTCGTATGTGGGACCCGAACCGGGGCCACTTGCTTCCCAAGCCAGCGCTTAACCACTACGCCACTCGGCCAGCCCATGACTGTACAGATTAAAATAAAGTCCAAAGAGCTCACAAAGAGAATGTTGGGGAAAAATCTTAATATTTCTATATACAAATGTATGTATTTTCCCCACAGATTAATTCAGGTAACTGGTAAATAACAAAAACCAACCTTCTATAAAATCATTTAAATACCTATTGGAGGGGGGATGGAGGAGGATACAAAACTATCCACTAAGTTCACTTAATTTAGAAAATAATTTCATCAGTAAATATTTGCAAAAATAGCTAACACTGAGAGACTGGTGGAGAGAGACGTTGGAGAGGTTAATCAAAAGTGTCAGAATTCTCTCAGCTAGATAAAAGCTCGAGCTTCAACCTTCTACTCGCTTCCAGTCTCATTTCAATCAGTTGGGAATGGTGAAGCAATTCAGAGGTCCTTTAATACAAAAGAAAGACACAATTTTTCTCAGTGCCTATAACCTTAAAGACAGTTCTCTCATCATAAAACAAGACAGAAAGAAAAAAAGAAAGCGCTGGCTGCCCAGTAGATAAAAAGAAACCAAAACACATTTTCTACCCTAGGCTAAATTTTTCTCTAAAACAGAAAAACTGACGCTGCACATACTTCCTCCTAGCCCCCTGCCGTACAAAATAACACCCTCCTCTTAAAGATAGTCTATTCAAATAAAGTGAAGAAATAATTTAATATAAAGTACTAAGCAGATTATCACCATGTAGGTTCTATTTACAGTTAATGGGAGAGAGGGATGATCTCACTAAAATTACAATGCAAATTTTAGTCCTAGTTTTCACTTTCACGTATATGTAAGTTTTTATAACATAAGGAAGTTGGAAATCCTTAGCAGAGCAAATTTTTAACAGACTGAAGCATATACTATGGTTTGTTTCTACTTGACAATCACCTTATGGCATGAAGAAAGACATAATACAGCATCTAGAGTTTATAATCTCTCAATTAGGGAATGATGCGGCACTGAGAAAGCCTCCTTCACGGACTACAAGAAGAGCGCAAAACAGTGTCCATGCAGCTATCAGGACAATGATTAATGGCAAAAGTGACAGAAATCCCAGGCAACATTGTTCAACTCCAGAAAACCCTCATATTTTGAGAGAAAGTTAAAAACAAACCATTAGGGCCGGCCGAGTGGCACAGTGGTTAAGCGCTGGCTTAGGAAGCCAACGGCCCCGGTTCAGTCTCACCTATGAGGGCCAGTAACACTGCCCTCAAAAAAAATAAAATAAAAACAAACCATTAATGTACTTAGTTTTTGCACTCTCTGCAATAAATTATAAATGGTTAACCAATATTTTTAAAACATTCTTCTAGAAGTCAATAGTAAACTTGATGGCATCTGTTGGAAATGTTTCAAGCATAATAAATCTTCCTCCTGTATTTAATGTCTCAAGATCTGATCTCAATAGATTTTAAAAAGCATGTTTCAGAAAAGAGTAGAAAATATTAACAAAGTCCTAAGCACTTAGTGTTCAAATCTAAAAGAAATTCTAGCAAGTCCCTTACAAAACAACTCCCTAAACAATGGTCTTTTATAGGTCTTGTTTTAGATAAATATATATTGTCATATATTGGCAAGTACTAACTAGTGAATGAAAGCTGCCATACAAGAATATAGTTCAAAGGTTAGAAATGTTGACATCAAGAAAGAACACAGGTACAAAAGAATATGTGTGACTCCATTATATATACATATATTTGAGTAGATACATATTCATAGAAAAGTCAGCAGGATATGCATCAAATATTAATGCTAGTTATTGCTGTGTGACAGAATTACAGATGAATTTTATATTACTGTATTCTTTTTTCTAATCTAGTATCTTCCCCAATTTCAATAAATATTGTTTGCTTAAAAATTTATTTAAAAAAAAATCACGAAGGAACAAGAAAATGCCTCATTTAAAACAGGCCAACACAACTGTCATAAGCCAGTCAAAGACCCTACTAGAGGGTACTGCTCAGAATTTAATCTAAACCAGAATCTTTTCTTTCCCCCTTAATATACATGAATATAAGTGGTCTAGAGGCCTCAAATGGTCATAATATTGTCGGCCATTTGATTTGTAAACATTAAATGTATTAAAGAAATGTTATAACCTAAGTAAAACCACCCAATATATGTTGTGTATAATGTAGAGTATGGAGGTAATTCCAGACGGTCAGACTGGAATGTTGCTTCACGAAAAAATTAGGTAAACTAAAACAAAGTGTTTTTAAAACATTCATTATATCTCAACAAAGCTGTTTTAAAAATTCAACCATTACAAAATATAAAATATGATGTGAAAGTATCTTTTTTATTAAATCCTCTAAAAATATGAGCTTTTAAGAGTTTGATGAGTACCCTTGGGTGTTTTTTTTTAACATATATTCTAACACATACACAATTTTTAAGCAAAAATTGAGTGATACTATCTACACAGGTTTGCAACTTTCTTTTAAAAAATGACTAACATGTCTTTCCACACCAGAGCACATAAATCTAAAACGTTTTAAAAATTCTATGGTATTCCATTCTAAGTCCATATCAAAATTAAGTCTAACCAATCCTCTCTATTGGTAGAAACTTTGGATTTTTCTAATTTCCCATCATTAGAAATACAGCAATGAACATTCTTAGCAATATATTTATGCCAGTGCTTCTCTAGAATACATTACTAGCAAAATTGCTGGGTTAAAAGGGTATGACCATTTTAGATTTTAATCTATTAAAACTGCCCTTCAGGGCTGGCTGAGTGGCACGTTGGTTAAGGGCTGGCTTGGGATCTAGCGGCCCCGGTTCAGATTCCACATAGAGGGCCAGTGACGCTGCCCTCTACAGCTAAAATGGTGAACAACAACTCCACTTGGAGCTGGGCTGCTGTGAGTCACCAGGGATGGCTTAGCTGCAGCCCCTGCTGCAGTGGAATGCCATAGGCTACAGTGAGTGGCTGGCAGCCAGCGTGAGCAGCTGGTAGCCTGTGTGAGCTGCCAAGAGCTGCTGTGAGCGGCGTCCAAAGGCGGGCGACCGATCATCTGCCTCACTCAAGAAGAGCGCAATTACGGGCCGGCCAAGTGGCGCAGTGGTTGGAGCTGGCTTGGGACGCCAGTGGCCCCAGTTCGGATCCCACATATGAGGGCCAGTGACCCTGCCCTCAAAAAATAAAAGAATAGCGCAATTACGATACCAACATGGGCCAGTGAAGCAATGTCCTCCACAGCTAAATTAAAGAACAAAGGGACAGCAACTTGTCGGTTCCCCTTCCCCAGTTTCCCAAAGCTGTTCCCCTCCCGAAATTCCCCAATGAAACCTTTAAAAAAGAAAAACTGCCCTCCAGGTCTAGAAACAAGGACACCCTAGTTGCAATGATCATACCCAGCACCCAGATCTTTGGTTTCCAATTACCATTCTCCAATTAAAGAAGCCAAGGCTCTTTGCAGAAGTATGTAGTTGATTCCAGAGCAAGGGCAGGAAAAATGCAAGTTGAGCATGGTATATACCAGTACCAGAAGGTAAAGAAGTGCTTTAAAAAAAATAGTTGGGGACACGTCAAAAAGACACAGGGCCAATGCAAAAGAGCTCCCAATCAAAGCTGGAACAATTTGAACAAAATAAATTAAAATATTAGATATCTCAAAGAATAAAATAAATACCCATAAATCCGTACCAAATACAGATATATGATTGATTGGATAAATAAACAAATGCGGTAGAAGGGACCAATCTTCCTTACAGAAGAATTGTGGCCTCACAGCAGCCTCGCTGTCTGCCTCCCTGCATTTGTCCATAACAGCAGAGCCTCACGGGGACAGGATTTTCACTATGTTTATGGCAAAACCCCATGGGACCCCAAGAGAAAGGGCGGTTGAGTCAATGACTAGCAAGACCCTAAATAAAATATGTGCATCAGGGTGGCCCAAGCCAGGCGTCATCCGTGGGGTACCCTGGGAGGAATCAAGGAGATGATGCATATAAGGCCTAAGGGCCTGTAACCTCTTATGTGTAGAGCTAACAGCCTGACAGAGAAGAGAGAAATCTTCCTAAGAAGGTAACAGCAGTCCTCCTTGCATTCTTGCCTTTAAGCATCATAGTGAATCATTAACTGTTCCCGTAGGAGGCAATGTTGTATTGGTCAAGGGTCTTTCTGCTGAGGTGGTCTGTGGGACATAGGGAGATTGGGCTAAATTCTTGGGTGATGCATGTGATTTACAGGCCTCGGAAAGAACATAGCCCCTTCCCTGTGAGTACTCAATAAAAGCAGCAGTCTGACCAGATTCTGGGCTCTTTGTCCATCAGACAGAGTCCCCTGGCTCAAATTGCCTTTAAAACTATCCCTTGTCTCTTGCTCTTTATTTCTGTTTCTGAGTCCCCGCGGGTCCTCTCAAGGAAGCCAAACCCAGCCGTGCAGAGATGCAACTAAGAATTCCAATTAATAAATGTGGGATCAATAAAGGAAATAGAAAATCTCCATTAGAAAACCACAGTAATAATTGCAGTAGGCAAAAATCCATCAGTGAGGGCCAGCAGAGTGGCGCAGTGGTTAAAAGCGCTGGCTTGGGAAGCCAGCGGCCACGGTTCGGGTCCCACATGAGGGCCAGTGACACTGCCCTCAAAAAAAAAAATCCATCAGTGGATGCTAACACAATTGGGTAAAATTTAAAGTTGAACTGGATATATGCATGGTCGCAAAGTTATCTCTTCTAAATATGTACATACTATAGTATAAGTATTAATATTATTAATTGCAAAGAGGAAAACTGTAACTTCACTGCAGTGAAACACACTTGACACAACCTTAGCCACGTGATCAAGGTTACCATCACCAGTATAACAGGGCACACTGACATCAGGACACACAGAGAATGACACAACTTTGCTTCTGTGGTATTCTTGCCCAAACTGTACAATCTCAATCTAACGTGAAAAAAAAATTAGATAAACCCAAATTAGGGACATTATACAATACAAAGTAACTGACCTGTACTCTTCCAAGTCATCAAGGTCATGCATGGCAAAGGCTAAGGGAACTGTCATGGATGGGAGGAGACTAGGGAGACATGAAAAACTAAATGTAATGTGGGGTCCTGGATTGGATCCAGGAATAGAAAAACATGTCAGTAAAACACTGATGAAATTTAAATTAAGTCTTTAGTTTATAGTATTGCACCAATGTTAATTTCTTAGTTTTGGTAATTTTACTATAACATAATTATGTAAGATGTTAACATTAGGGAGAGCTAGGCAAAAAGTCCATGGAAATGGTGTACTATTTTTGCAATTCTCTTGTAAAAGTCTAAAATTTATTTCTAAAAGAAAATTTTAATGCCCTCTAAAAAATAATATACCATTTAACATTCCTACCAGGAGTGTGCATTTCCCCACATTCCCTCCAACACTGGACTGAACTCGGTTTGATAAGTTCCAACAACACTGTTTTAATTTGATATTTTTCAATGAACACAGAAATATTTCACTATATCTGAATTTCTCATATGAGAGACTTGTTCAAGTCTTTTGCCCATTTAATTTGATTATTCATTTTTCCTTATTGATTCATATTAAGGAAAGAAGATCTTTGTCTGGAATATTTTTTCCCAGAATATCTTTTCTCTTTTTGCTTCGTGCTTTGGTCTAAATATTGGTTTTTAAGTTTTAAGAAATAAAATATATTAAAAGTCTCCTTTATAACTTCTGGGTCATTTTCCTACTTCAAGATTGTAAAAAGTATTCCCTCATATTTCTTAAAAGTGTGATTACCAGGTCCAAGATAGATCTTTTGTGGGTGTGTATGGGAGGGTGGGGCTAGGAAGGGAAGCTCTTAATATACAATACAAAATTACTTTCCAGAAAGGCTGTACCTATTTACACTTCCAACAGCAGCATCGAACATCTTACTATAATTTTATTGATTAAATAGGAAACAGTATCTACCTTATCTGTATTCCACTCAAAAGAAACTACTTATTACCTTAAAGAAACTATCATTCACATTCTGTTTCTCTTGCTTCAGAGGCTTTCTTCATGGCTTTCTTTCTATCCAGTATTCTGCTAAAAAGCGACCTTTTCCCAGGATACCTTCACCAATACCTCAAGATAAAACTTTCTAGCCCTCTTTTGAACTACTACAGCTCTTCTCTAATAGCTCTAAAATTGAATTATATTATCTTATACTATTTATGAATTTATCTTAATCACTTACCTAAACTGTAAGCTCATTCAAGACAAGGATTCTTATTATCTCTTGTATTCCACTATGGCTTAGAAATAGCATCAAATATTCATTGGAATACGTAACAGACACAAACTAACACTTGTCAGAGAATACGGCTGGTTTAAGTCATTTTGTCCTTCACAATTAGTATCAGACTTCACTCCATTTGCATCAATTTTTAAGCTAGGAATTTTTTTTTATCATCTTCACCAGAAATTTTGACAAAATTTCTGCTATCATTATATTTTAGAATGATGATAATCAATTTTAGCGAAAAACAGAAAATCCTGGGTTCTACTCATAATTCAAAGCTTATTTTCAGTGCTAGAAGAACATATAAATTGCATATCCATGACAACAGTGGATGTTTCTTTGCATAGTAAAATTTGCAGTATTCTGAGGTAATTAGTACTACAGCCATAGCCTTGTACCCAGGCTCAAAGACATAGTTAGAATGGCAAGAGAAATACTCAACACTAGCTAAGAATTCTTCTCCCTCTATAATTAGTATGGCAAACACACAGACCCTTAAATTTGTGAATCTTGAGAAGGAATATATCTGCCAAAAAGGACTCCTCATGGTTAACTGGGCCAAAATTCATAACCAGAGTCTAGCAGCCACTGCTAGCAGAAGTATCTCATGCACTCTGCATTATGGGGGAAAGCCACAGACTGAGCTGCCAACTTCCTGCAGTGTTCCTGTCTTCTGAGTTAACTTATAAGGGAGCTCCTGGCATCATCTTTTGACCAATAGGACTGAAACCTGCCCTGATCAGAACTGTACAGATATCTCCATACACAACACACACACACACACACACACACACACACACACACACACACTGACCTATCAGAGTGGCTCCATAACAACAAATCAGTACATGTGAAGAAGATGGCTAATCAGGACAGTGCTATTTGGACCAATCAGACTGTGAAAATTTGGATTCCTCATTTGCTTAATAGACTAATGATAGGGGACCATGGCAGGCACTTTTTTTTTTTTTTGAGAGCACTGTCACCGACCCTCATATGTGGGACGCGAACCAGGGCCGCTGGCAGCATTTAACCACCGCGCCACTCTCGGCCGGCCCCTAGGAACTTTATTTATAAAAGGTGGTCTCCTCTTTGTCTTGAAGGGGCACACTTTCAATTTCTACCAGAGGTTGCATTTCCCCACTTTTCAAACTGTTCAACTGAATAAAGTTACTCTTCTTTCTGCACCTCAGATGGGAACTCCTACAGGCATTAGATTGGTGGCAGCAACCTTTTGTTGACAAGTTTTACCATTAGTTGGTAACTTATAATACACACACACACACACACACACACGAACACACACAGTGTGTTCGTGTGTGTGTGTGTGTGTGTGTGTGTGTATAAAATAAAAGTACCTAATCTACAATCTAAGTACCAGACTTCACCTGGGACACGAAGATAAACTACATGCAAATTAATTACACTCCTTAATTATACAATTGAAAGCTTTCAGAGCAGAAATAGGCTCTAAAATAGAGTAGTGAGCTAGTCTCTAAAAAGCAACTTTTCTCTTTCTCCCCTCCAAATGACTATCAGAGCTAAAACAGTCTATTTTCTAGAAAATTAGGAAAGCATCTTATGGGGCCGGCTGAGTGGCACGGTGGTTAAGTACTGGCTTTGGTTGCCGGCGGCCCCGGTTCAGATTCCACATGTGAGGGCCAGTGACACTGCCCTTAAAAAAAAACAGGAAAGCATCTTATGATGTTCCCTATACAATAAAATTAAGAATTTATTTCTAATCAGTATTGATTAGCTTTACTCTTAAGATGAGTGTCAGAATATTAGAAAACAAAAAAAGTGTATTATTCCTATCCTTTCAGTTACCAGTATCAAATAGAGAAAAACACCCTCTCTTTAAAAACTCTCAATACATACACCACATTTTTTAAAAGACGTTTTTGGGGAATTGGGGGAGAGGAACAGCATTGAGGAATCAGGGAAGGGGCACAGACAAGTTGCTGTCCTTTTGCTCTTCAGTCCAGTCGTGGAGGACGTTGCTTCACTGGCCCATGTTGCTATTATCACTGCACTCTTCCCGGGTGAGGTAGTCACTCACTGGCCATTGGAGGCAGCCCACAGTGGCTCACAAAAGCGCATGCAAGCTGCCGGCCAGCCCTCTTGCAGCCTAGGCCGTCGTCGCCGGCGACCCATGGCAGCCCCGCTCCAGATCAAGCTGCTGTTCACCATTCCAGTCACAGGGGGTGCAGTGTCACCAGCCCTCATATGTGGGATCCAAACCGGGGCCCTGCTGCTCAGAGCTGGTGTCCCAAGCCAACTCCTAACCAACAGGCCACTTGGTGGGCCCTACATCGCCTGCATTTATCTAAGTCTTTTTTTTTGAGGGCAGTGTCACTGGCCCTCATATGTGGGACCCGAACCCAGGCCGCTGGCTTCCCAAGCCAGTGCTTAACCACCACGCCACTCGGCCAGCCCTCGCCTGCATTTAAATAGGAATTTTTAAAAGGTCACAAACATCAATAAATTCTACTAGTAATGTCTGCCTAACACAGAGCTTGAGTATTATGAAAGAACCACTGAAGGGGAAAACATTTTAATACGGGAAATTTGCTGTCACACTTGATAATTCTTGAATCAGTACCAGCAAACTTACGATACTGATTTTTAAATATTTTGGACAAACAGATTGCAAAATATCAAACACTGGAATTACGAAATCTCTTCCTTCCCAGTTTATTCAAGAAGTATCTTGATATGTGAATGGTTCTGAATTTACAAGACTTTCGTTAAAATACTAAAGACCTGAACACTTAAAAAAAGTATTTGTTACTCCAATCTTGACCAGAAAGTATTCCTGTGTGAACAATCAAAACTTTCAAAAAATTTATGCAATTTCTGGCATTAGTTACATCTCCTTTTATAGACAACAAAATATGAGTCTTATTAAATATACACATAGGCAGGACACATAATAATAAGCACTCATGGAGCAATAATTTTAGGAGAAAAAAATTAGCACTTTCCCCTACATTAAAGCTGAGACTGATAAACTACTTGAGAAAGGGAAATATATATATTTTAGAAACACAGACTTTAGAACTAAAATATGGTATGTTAAGATGCTTCTCATAATATGTGAGGCCACAAGATCTTTGCAGTACTACTGTTTATAAAATAGCATCCCTACTTTCATTTCTGCCAGGAGTAAGTTTTGATTACTAAAAAAGACAACAATGAGGGCCAGCCAAGTGGCTCAGTTGGCTAAGAGCTTGCTCAAGAGTGCAAGCTTTGAGCAACAGGGTCACCAGTTGGATTACTGGCCTGAGCTGAGCAGCCACTGGGCTGCCAACAGGTGGCAGGAGGGCTCAGCTAAAAAAAAAAAAAAAGACAACAATGTACTGGGGTTTCATCAAAAGTAGTGATAAGAATAAAGAAATTACTCAGTGCTGCCAAATATACACAAAAAGGAACTATTTTGTTGACGAAAGTGTAAATTGGTACAAGCTTTACAGAAAGCAATTTGGTAATATGCATGAAGAGGCCTTAAGTCATATTTCATAACCTAGTAATTTCACTTACTACTTCTAGAAATATCCTAGGGAAATAATCAGAGACATACACACAAAAATGTAGACAGTAGTCATCACTGTGATATAAATAACAGAAAAACTAGAACTAACTTCAAATGACAAAAAGGAGACTGAGAAAATAATGATGTATCCATATGGTTAAAAACTAGCCCAAATGCAGCATTGTCAAAGAATATTTAAGGAGATGAGAAAATGTTCAAGATATACGAAGTGAAATCGGTTGAAGATGAAACTCAAAGTACAATATGAGCTTCTTCAAATATATGCAGGCTACAGGCCAAAATGTTCAGCTCTGTGTTGTATAATTATAGGTTATTTTTAGTTTTCTCTTTATATTTTCCTTAAATTTTCTAAAACTTCTACAGTGAATATATTACTTTTACATTTACTAAATAAGGAGAAAACATCACACCAGTCTTTCAATTAATTCTAGTGTGTATCTGCATATGTTGATAAGTGACAATGAATATGGCTGTTTGGCCTACTCAAGTGGTGAACTGATACTGTAAAAGGAGCCACAAGCTGACTTCAACCACTATGGAAAAAAAAGATTGGAAACCTCTGTTTGGGTTTTTTTTTTTAAAGATTTTATTGGGGAATTAGGAGAGGGGAACAGCATTGGGGAATTGGGGGAGGGGAACAGAAAGTTGCTGGCCTTTTGTTCTTCAGTCTAGCTGTGGAGGCAACTGCTTCACTGACCCATGTTGGTATTATCATTGTGCTCTTCCCTGGTGAGGCAGATCAGTCACCGGCCTCTGGACAGCTTGCTCATGGTGGCCCACAGCTGCTCACGCTGGCTGCCAGCCACTCACTGTAGCCTATGGCAGCCCACTGCAGCAGGGGCTGCAGCCCACACTGTCACTGGCAATTCACAGCAGCCCAACTCCAGGTGGAGCTATTGTTCACATTCTAAGCTATAGAGGCAGAGGCAACCAGGTGGAGCTGTTGTTCACCACCTTAGCTATAGAGTGCAGCATCACTGGCCCTCATGTAGGATCTGAAGAGGGGCCCCACTGCTCAGAGCTGGCGTCCCAAGCCAGCTCCTAACCAATGCGCCACTCGGCCAGCCCTGGACACTTTTGTTTTTAAACTCAAAGTAAAATAATCTTCTGTTGCTAATGTACTATAATCTATGAAGCTAAATAAAATGAAGTTCCTTTTTTCTTACCATAACTAAAAAGTTAAATTTTGTTTCCTGAAAGCTAAACATCCTTGCAGTCTCCTATGTTAAACTGTAACTAACAAAAACTGACTGCTACTAGCAAGTGAATAGACACTATCCAACGGCCAATCATGAGAGGTTCTGCAGAGACGGAAATATAATTTCTTTCAAGCCCAGAGTTCCATTCGCTTAACCTACTACTAAAACAAACAAGAGCCTAAATGCCAGATGATAGCTGCATAAGATTTAATAGGTAGTAACGTCATAGTCGTAATTCTTTGCTCCAAAAGGAAAATGTTTCTCAGCTGACCAGAATCAGCCCCCCTGGGGGAAGTAAGGCCTGCCACCGGAAGAGGTATCACTAGCCAAAAGGCACTAAATGGCAGTTGCTTCTTTGCTTCCCTCTCAGGCAATGAGAGGGATTTCAAAGGGAGGGGATTTCAGAAATAAATTCTTCGGTCAATACCCTCTTGTTTACAACCTGAACTCTGGGACCAACTACTGAAACTTCAGAAGGTATCATCTTACCAAGGCTGTCTTGCTTCAGACATTACAATCAACTGTGTGATCATGTTACAAATGTGTATGAGCTAACTTCTAAAAGAAGTAAAATGCAGAAAAGGCTGAATCATTTTCTTTCCCTCAAAGTTTTCATTTCAAAATGTTTCGGGCAAGAGATCATTAAGTAATCTCACTTCCTGTAAGGCCCACACAGCTTCGAGTGTGTCCTGTAATAACCTCTACAGGGCCTCTCAGGACAGAGTTCACAATGCCAAAAATTACAAAAATACCGCTGCTGCACATACAATTTCACTGCAATATGCAATATGTTTACTTGAAAATTAATCTTTTTACTCCAAAGTAAAGGGAAATCTATCTGTGGCTGCTGGTTAATTCAACTGAGATGAGCTGATGCTTCACAAGTTAACTTCACAAGTTTAATCCCTGTGTATGAATTAGTTAAAAGGAAGCTGATCACATTTCACAGCTTGCCAAGGTCTGTCCCCTTGTTCACACCTATCGTCCCAGCATAATTATTATCAGAGTCCCCCCAACACTGTTTTGCAGAAACATCCCTAGTGATGACCCCAGTCATAACCCTAACTCTGGTGCCCCAGAGAATAAGGCAAGAATATCATGCTACATCAGCAGGAGCCAAACTTCACCACTAGAAAGACACTTTCAAGCACTAACTCCTGATTGATTCCAGTGGATAAGTAAATGAAAGCACTAGTTTTGTGCCATTACACACACACACACACACAATTCCAAGTGTCTCCACTT
Source organism: Aselliscus stoliczkanus (assembly GCA_033961575.1). Classification (NCBI taxonomy): domain Eukaryota; kingdom Metazoa; phylum Chordata; class Mammalia; order Chiroptera; family Hipposideridae; genus Aselliscus; species Aselliscus stoliczkanus. Next base: position 51,040,137 of record CM066737.1, on the reverse strand, counting down.
ACAATATCAAATTATGACAAGCTTAAATATTTTATGTACAACTTAATATCCAACTTCTAAAATCTAGATTAAAATCTTAACTGATAACTTCAAACTGAACTCAATTCCTCATCTTACAAAACACAACACCTGTATGTATTTTAGGTACATAAAGGATAAATAAGATACACTGTAAGAAAATATGCCCATATGTATGACTTTTAAAGACAACAGTCCTATTTAAAAAGTTGTGTTTACCCTTTAAGTAACTTTAAAAGTCAAAGAAGATGGCCAATTAACTTGAGCAATCAAACAAAAATTCCGACCTTATGGGAAATACATACATTATACACACTATTTTTTTTAAGATTTTATTGGGGAATTGGTGGAGGGGAACAGCGTTGGGGAACCCGGGAAGGGGAACAGACAAGTTCATGTCCTTTTGTTCTTCAGTCTAGTTGTGGAGGATGTTGCTTCACTGGCCCATGTTGGTATAGTCATTGTGCACTTCCCGGATGAGGCAGATTGGTCGCCTGCCTCTGGCTGGTCGCTCACTGCGGCTATTGGCAGCTCACTCTGGCTGCCGGCCACTCACTGTAGCCTATGGCAGCCCACTGCAGCAGGGGCTGCAGCCTACACTGTCGCCGGGGCTCGCAGCCCAGCTCCAGATGGAGCTGTTGTTAGCTGTAGAGGGCAGTGTCACTGGCCCTCATATGTGGGACCCAAACCGGGGCTGCTGGCTTCTCAACCAGTGTGCCACTCGGCCGGCCCTATACTCACTTTTTGGGGGGAACAAAACACAACCAATTATAACTTCCCATCTATGATTTTCTGGAAAATACGGGTTAGCCATCTTAAGAGGTGCATATTGAATGAAGCATTTAATTCCTTATCAGTCATAAAAGCCTAAAGCAAACGAGAGAGTTTCAGGGGTAACCCAGATGTCATAAGCTTAAGGAATTTCTCACATTTATAAGTTATAACTCTTGAAATAGTCTGTGCCCAGTACAGTTTAATAAGAAAGATTTTATTTAACTTGGCCCATCAGAAAACAAAGACCACAGGTTAACAGGATCAGGTGCTCCGCTTTGTGGAAGGCCAATGAACCTCCAACACAATGCCCTGCTGAGAGGCAGTCTGCCCGCTAGTTAGGAGCAACACCCTAGAGCTCGCCAGACAGCCCGAGTGCAATTCCTGGCTATGCCACTTCCTAGAGTTGGGTGACATCAGGCAAATTATTTCACCTTTTTGCCTCATTTGCCACAACTCTAAAATGAAGGAAATAATGCTACCTACAGGGAGGGATTGCTGATCTCACAGCTCCAGCCATCATAATCTTGAGTTTCTCAAAAGCACCAAATTGAATCTCTCACCTTTGCATCTGGCACACGCTTTTTCCTCTGCCAGGAACATTCTCTTCTCCCTTTCACTGGCTTCTTTTAGGTCTTAGTTTGATGACACTTCTAAACAGGCTTCCTTGACTTCACCACGTTATGTTAGGTGACTGCTATTTGCTCTCCAAGCCCCAATATAGTACAGCACTTAAACTTTCTCAAGTTTCTGTTTTGCTGCTGGGCTGTAAGCCCATTAGAGGGAGAAGTCACATCTGTCCTGATCGTCACTATATCCCCACTACAGGTACACAGTAGGTGCTTACTAAATAGTTCTTGAATGAACGTGGAATGACATAAGTCATACTAAGGAGAAAGGAAACCAAGAATGACTTCTGACGTACATATTTCAATTTAGGTAGAAATTTATGCCTCTTAACATCTGAGATACATAGGAGTGCTTCCTCTCATATACTGGGAAGATTGACATTAAACATGATAAGGGCCATATTCTGACAGAGCAAAAACTTTCAACACAGTTTGGGTGGAAATCATGACTTTATAAGCAGAGAGAACAGTTGCAGTCTGTTCAATGTATTTAAACATATTTTATGTCTCTTATTTCAAAGGCTTTATTTAAATAAGAATATCACAGCAGGTCTGGCAGAGTGGCTCAGTTGGTTAAGAGCTCGCTCAAGAGTGCGAGCTGTGGGCCGGCCCAGTGGCGCCGCGGTTAAGCTCTGGCTTGGGAAGACAGCGGCCCCGGTTCGGGTACCACTTATGAGGGCCAGTGACACTGCCTTCAAAAAGAAAAAAAAAAAAGAAATCTCCTTCACATTTGGGCCGGTCGAGTGGCATGGCAGTTAAGCGCTGGCTTAGGAAGCCAGCGGCCCTGGTTCGGGTCCCACTTATGAGGGCCAGTGACACTGCCCTAAAAAAAAAAAAAAAAAAAGTGTGAGCTGAGCTCTGAGCAACAGCAGATCGATGCCCAGTGCGAGCTGAGCTGCCAACAGGTAGCAGGATGGCTCAGCTTAAAAAAAAAAAGGGGGGGGTGACCAAGTGGCACATTGGTTAAGAGCTGGTTTTGGGATGCCAGCAGCCCAGGTTCGGATCCCACATATGAGGGCCAGTGACACTGCCCTCTACAGCTAACAACAGCTCCACCTGGAGCTGAGCTGTGCGAGCCCCGGCGATGGTGTAGGCTGCAGCCCCTGCTGCACTGGGCTGCCATAGGCTACAGTGAGTGGCCGGCAGCCAGCGTGAGCAGCTGGCAGCAGCATGAGCAGCTGGCACCAGCATGAGCTGCCAATAGCCGCGGTGAGTGACATCCAGAGGCCAGCGACTGATCTGCCTCACCCGGGAAGTGCGCAATGATGACACCAACATGGGCCAGTGAAGCAACATCCTCCACAACTAGGACTGAGGAACAAAAGGACAGAAACTTGTCTGTTCCCCTTCCCCGATTCCTCAACACTGTTCCCCTCCCCCAAATCCCCAATAAAATCTTTAAAAAAAAAAAAAGAATATCAGAGCAAAATTATATGGCTAGGATAGCTCCCGGAATATTATCATTCTGAGGTAAATGAAACCCATAAGTGCCAAAGGTGGGAAGAAAAAGGAAGGTGAGACCATGCACATGGAAGAGCATAAAAGAAAAGAAGTGAAAGTATTTGATATGTTGGAGAGTAGCAGCAACATCAGCTGCTTGTCTATAAGGTACCACTGGTTGTCAACAGTGTCCCTGGATATCCGATACAGATATGGAACCAGGTGACATCTTGCATAGCTTATGTTGAATGCTCAGAAGTCTATTTTCAATACACTGATAGGCAGATGCAATTCACTGGAGTTCAAAGTTCTCTGCATATGTCATTGACACAGGCATAGGTCTTAAAGGATGTTGTGTTTATCTGAGCCACCTGGAAGGTGAGCTTGTCAACATTTTTGCCTGGCCAACATGTTTCAGAGTCAGCTCACCATTCTAACATAAAGCAATTCTGTTGAGTGACAGGCCAAGGATTCATAGTGGAGTGAGAAGAGGGGGAAAGAGCTCAAAACAAGCTAGAAAGCTTTTTCAAGCTATCATGTTGAACCATATAAAATTGCCAATAAAAATCTGTTGCATACAAAAAACAGCAATTTCAAATGGTTCAATCGAATATATACATATTTAGAATCAATGGCTTAATGAGCTACTATTGCTGATAAGTGTGTCATATTTCTTAGGTTAGGGGGTAAAAAGATTGAAAACACATGCATAGTAAGTAATGATAATTAACTAAGCAAACAATTGGTAAAAACAAAATATCTAAGGATAGGGAATAGATTATACTACATTAGGCCGGCAAAGTGGCTCAGTTGGTTAAGAATTGGCTTAGAGCGCATACTTAAGCAACAAGGACGCCGGTTCAATTCCCACATTGGCCAGTGAACACTGAGACCGAGCTGAGCTGTCAGTGCGCTGCCAACAGGTGGCAGGATGGCTCAGCTGGTGTAACAACAAGATTGCCTGTTCAATGGTGGGCTACGCCCACCTGCACGTAAAGATTGAACTCAGCACCTTGAGCTGAGCTGCAACCCGGATGGCTCAGAAGATAGAGCGGGCTCAGAAGATAGAGTGAGCGCTGTTAACAACAAGGCTGCTGGTTTGACCCCCCGCATGGAATGGTGGCAACGCCCACCAACAACTAAGATTGCACACAGCATCTTGAGGTGAGAGGCCACGAGCTGCCGACAGGAAGCCAGATGGCGACTGGTGCCCTCCACAATGAAGACTGAAGAACAACAACTTGGCCGGTCCCCTCCCCCAATTCCCCAATACTGTTCCCCTCCCTCAATTCCCCAATAAAATCTTTAAAAAAAAAAAGAGGAAAATACCTCACTCCAGTCAGAAGGGCTCTCATCAATAAATCAACAAACAAGTGCTGGCGAGGGTGTGGAGAAAAGGGAATCCTGGTGCACTGTTGGTGGGACTGAAAATTGGTGCAGCCATTATGGAAATCAGTATGGAGGTATCTCAAAAAACTGGAAATGGAACTGCCGTATGACCCAGCAATGCCCCTCTTGGGTATCCACCCAGAAGAATCCAAGACGCTAATTCGAAAAAGTATATGCACCCCTATGTTTATTGCAGTGCTATTTACAATAGCCAAGACTTGGAAACAACCAAAATGCCCATTGGTAGATGACTGGATTAAGAAACCGTGGTACATTTATACAATGGAGATTTACTCTGCTATAAAGAAGAATGAAATTGTACCATTTGCAACGATATGGATGGACCTAGAGACTATTATGTTAAGTGAAATAAGTCAGTCAGAGAAAGACAAATACCGTATGATCTCACTTATATGTGGAATTTGAAAAACTGAATGAATGAGCAAAGGAAATAGAAACAGTCTTATAGATACAGCGGAAAAACAGGGTTGCTAGTTGGGAAGGGGTGGGGATGAGGGAGAAGGGGAAGGGATTAGGCACCATAAATAGGTAACTACATTTCCACAGGGATATGAAAGACAGTTCGGGGAATATAATAATGTTGTAAATATTTTGTGGGGTGTCAGATGGTCACATGTCTTGTTAGGGAGACCACTTCATGGATGGAGTAAAGGCATGATCACTACACTGTACACCTGAAGCTGATGTTGTATAATATAGTATGCCAACTGTAATTGAATATATAGATAGTCACGGGATGTGGAGTATACTGTGGAAGGGAGTCAAAGGAATTGCAATAGATATGTATATCTTTAAAAAAAGCCATTCATTAAGATCATATTTGTTTGGGGGCTGGCCGAGTGGCGCGGTTGGTTAAGCGCTGGCTTGGGAAGCCAGCGGCCCCGGTTTGGTCCCACATGTGAGGGCCAGTGACACTGCCCTCAAAAAAAAAAAAAGATCATATTTGTTTGGGTTTTTTTTTGAGGGCAGTATCACTGCCCTCATATGTGGGATTCGAACCGGGGCTGCTGGCATCCCAAGCCAGCTCACAACCACTGCACCACTCGACCGGCCCTAAGATCATATTTTAAAAATCTAGAAGAATCCATTTGGTCAAGAGATCCCTACATATAAACAAGAATATACTGGAATAAATCTTCTTTGGTAGTAAGTCACTATGCCTTCTAGCATCACAAAAGAAAGTTGCAAAGACTAAAACTAATATAATATTGTATGTCAACTGTAATTGAAAAATAAATTTTTAAAAATTAAAAAAAAGGAAGTTGTAAAGATGGCCTTTCCAAAATGAAAGTGATGTCACCCTATTGGGCATAAACTCACTGAAGCAGAAAACAAATGGTTGTCTCTCTTTTCTTTGGTTTGGTAAACATTGCTGAAGACTACTCACAATAACATTTATATTTCAGTTAAAGAATTAAAAATATGTATAGACAGTAACAATCCTTTTTCCTTTGTAATATTTTTTTAAAAATCCAGTTTCCCAAATCCTAGACATTGGAGGTGCATGCGCATTCATTTCTCTATCCTTGTAGAGTTTACTCTCCAATAGATAATATTTTCAGTGGACATTAGGCTAACACAGCAGACATATAAGTAGATTAGGAAAGGAGGGCATCCATGAGGCAACCCTGAACCCTACAATAGTAATTTAATAATGTCCAACCAGGCAAATGTATACTTTTTGGAAAGCTAATGGTAATAGCTACCCATAACTGGATAATTATCCAGTTATACCTGTTACTGCTCAGATATCAGCTGGCTTGCCTAAACATGGGTTTTTAAAAAACTTCCTTCAAATATTGGGGCACAGAAAAGTATATGCAGAACCAAAGGATGAAAGGGAGGCTCTACAAAATAATAAAGGAAAGAAAAATACAGAGCTAAAAATCACAATCAGTAAACTAAAAGGACTCGATCAATTTCAGCTGTGGACTACTATCAGCTGTTACCAAAAACAATGCTGCCTTCTGATTATACTACTATGCTGGCAAGCGTAAAATTTGGAATAGGTTAGTTCCACTGTGGAACACACACAATGCAGGTTTTGTTACTTGCAGGTTTCATTACTTACGTATTTAAAATGCCTCAATATAAGGCACTTTTGCATAGGATGAGACACAAAACAAGTATTTCAAGAACAGATTTCAAGGGAAGTACCACAGTATTAAAAACTGCAAAGCAGAGCAACAGCCTTGCCCGCCTCAGTGAAACAGTTTAAGGAAGGGGAGTCATGTACTCCCATACAAAGGTCAGCCAAGAAACTTGCTAGTTTCAAAAGTGTTGGTATTTCCAACTAGTAGAGCAGATATTATCGCCCATTTATCCCCAAAGCATTTATTTAACTTCTGAGGTATCTACAATGTAATTTGCCTTTAAGACATTTCTTTGCAGTTATTTCTGTGAATATTTAATCCAAGATATATCATCTTTTTTTTTTTTTTTTAGCTGAGCCATCCTGCCACCTGTTGGCAGCTCAGTGGCTGCTCAGGCTGCTCAGCTTGGGCTGGGCATTGAACCACCGTTGCTCAGAACTCAGCTCACACTCTTGAGCGAGCTCTTAACCAACTGAGCCACTCGGCCGTCCGCAAAATATATCATCTTTAAACTAGGTTATAATTCAATCCTCCTTGAAGTATCTGCACATTCTTACTCTCCCAAAGCAAAGCTAAGGTCCACACAAAGGGAAGCTTTGAAAACAAAAGTTCTCTTTTGCCACACATCTCGAGGTCTCAGGTTATGTGACAGTGTCTTCAAGTGTTATGAAAATGCTTCCAACACCCCCATGTTAAGGTTCCAAGGCTACTATGCCTGAAAGTAGATGGGAAAGGCACTGAGGTTCAGAGCTTGGTGCCAAGCCCAGGAAACATCCTGATCTTTCAACAGCCATGGGGCAGTACCAGTAAAAGCAAGAAAAAAAATTAAAAAACAGAAGGTCTATCAACAGCAGGGCATGGCCCCAGATCTGGCCAAGTACCAAACTCCATCTGAAACAAATTCCTAATCACTCCTCCCAATGCAAAAGAAATGATCTCATATCATGAGAAAATGTTTTGACCTCTAGAAGAGAATGAACAAATAAAATGACCTTAGTGTTACGTTAGCTAGGAATGGTGCTAAATTAGAGACATCAAGTCTAGGTTGAAAAAACAATTCTTTCAATCAAAACTGGCTACTTTGGGCCGGCCGGGTGGCGTGGTGGTTGAGCACTGGTTTGGGAAGCCAGCAGCCCGGGTTCGGGTCCCACATATAAGGGCCAGTGACACTGACCTCAAAAAAAAAAAAAAAAAACTGGCTACTTCGAAATGAGTACCTTGCATCTCACTGAAGTCCTTAAAGTAACATGTTATATAACAATAATCCCACCTTTGAGAAATACACATAGTTTGCTTGTTTTTCACTGGGGAATTGGGGGAGGGGAACAGTGTTGGGGAACTAGGGAAGGGAACCAGCCAAGTTGTTGTTCTTCAGTCTTAGTTGTGGAGGGTGCCAGTCACCATCTGGCTGCCCATAGACAGCTCAAGGCCTCTAAGCTAAAGGTGCTGTGTTCGATCTTAGTTGTGGGTGGGCAAAGCCACCATCGCATGCAGGAGTTGAACCAGCAGCCTTGTTGTTGTTAAGAGTGCACGTTCTATCCACTGAGCAATCCGGGCAGCAGCTCAGTTCAAAGTGCCACATTCAGTCTTATCTTCGGCATGGTGTAGCCCACCATCGAACAGGCAGTCATGTTGTTGGGAGCACCTGTGGTGCCCTCACCAGGTGAGCCATCCTTCCACCTGTTGGCAGCTCAGTGGCAGCTCAGCTTGAGTGCAGTCACTGGCTCATGTGGGAATCCAACCAGCGGCCCTGTTGCTCAGAGCTCACGCTCTTAAGCTAACTCGTTTTGTTTTGTTTTGTTTTTAGCTGAGCCATCCTGCCACCTGTTGGCAGCTCCACGGCTGCTCAGCTCAGGCTGGGAATCCAACTGGCAAACCTGTTGCTCAGAGCTCGCACTCTTGAGCGAGCTCTTAACCAACTGAGCCACTCGGCCAGCCCTACATGTAGAGTTCTGACTCAATATTGCAGATTTCTGCTGGAGACTGTGATATCATTAAACACTAGGGCCTCTCACTACATGTACAGTAAATCTTCACTTAACGTCATCAATAGGTTCTACAACTTGAAGCAAAACCATGTATAAGGAAATGAATGTTAGCATGGGCTGGTTGATATACATAAAAGTTAAGTTCCTCAGGCAACCAGCAAGGCGATAATGAAATGATATTGAACTAAAATGACACTAGTTATACGCTCAGCTTAAATAATCCCATGGGGTACAACTTGTTTTAAAAATGTTTCTAAAGGGTCTGGCTGACTGGCTAAATTGGTTAAGAGTTGGCTTGGGAGTGCGAGCTCTGAACAGCAGGGCCGCCGGTTCGGATCCTACATGGGCTGGTGATGCTGCACCCTCTACAGCTAAAATGGTGAACAACAGCTTGACCTGGAGCTGGGCTGCCATGAGTCGCCAGCAATGGTGTAGGCTGCAGTGGGGCTGCAGTGGGCTGCCGTAAGCTACTATGAGTGGCCGGCAGCTGGTGTGAGCTGCCGTGAGTGGCCTCCAATGGCTGGTGACCGATCTGCTTTAGCCGGGAAGAGCGCAATGATCACAATACCAGAATGAGCCAGTGAAGTAACATCCTCCACAACTAGACTGAAAAACCAAAGGACAGCAACTTGTCTGTTCCCCTCCCTCAATTCCCCACTTTTCCCTCCTCCACTTCCCCAATAAAATCTTAAACAAATAAATATTTATCAGTGGCACAGGTATCATACTATGGTGTGAGGTAATTTGCCCAAGGGTATCTATCTATTTATCTATCTATCTACACATACACACATATATATAAAATATGTCTCTGAAGTACAAACTGGAGTTGAAATCCCTGTTTTCAAAACTCAAGGTACACTGGCTAAAGAGTATAAACTCACTGGCACCTACTCCCCCTCTAGTCAGGCCCTAGCATAGCACCCACCTCCTCTTTTCTGCCAGCAGTACCCTCAACACCACAACCCTTCAGACAAAATGGGAAGGAGGTGGTAAACAGTCTTCTTCAGTTGAGGTAAATTTCAAACAAGATTAAAAGCGAGAACTTTCTCCATAACGAAGTTTAAAAATAAACTACACAGGCTGGCTGAGTGGCGCAGTGGTTAAGAGCCTGCTTGGGATGCCAGCGGCCCCAGTTTGGGTCCCACATATGAGGGCCAGTGACACTGCCCTCAAAAAAAAAACAGAACAAACAAAAAACAAAACAAAACACTACAACCGTTAGGGTTATAGTCTTTTTCTAAATAAGCTCAGCTGTCTGAAAACTGTATGAAGAACAAACCTCCTATTTTAACAAAGGTTATCATTGAAATCATAGGCTAACCACTCCACATCCATATTTCATGTAACCAATGAACAATGGCATAAATGCAGGGAACCAGCAAGATAAGACAGGGATGGGGGGAGGCAGCTATCTGAGCACTTAATGTTCTCCCAAGGTAACCCCACTGAGCTGGGTGGGATACAAGTCGGTGTAAATGTCTTTTTCTCCCCACTGAATACTTGGAACTCCTGGGGTAGAGAATCACCCCTCGTTCAGTTCTACTCACTCAGTCCCAAAAGAAATGATGAAAAGTAATGTAGGGAAACTCCATTTCAAAACAGGCATAAAAAAGGAGGTGGGAGATTCACCATGAAGGTTTCTATTTTGCAGCTCTCTCTTCTAAAACTACTGTAACAGATACCACCTGTAAAGAAGTAAACTTTGGGGGATATTTCCTGAAGAAAGCTACTTTCCTATAAACATTTTAATACTCAACAATCTCTTGGTGGTCAAGAGACTATTAAAATTAATATAAATACGTGTATAAATTAAAAACCTATTCCCACATAAAAATCCTGACCTTCATACTTGACACTAAAAACAAAATCTAGGTAAAGGAATCCAAACATTTGGGGAGGAAGGATTTGAGCTGTAGAGCATCCTTACAAGTCCATTTTGCTTTAAAATGTGTAACATGTAACTATATTTGAATGAATATACTTTGACATTTCTATTAGGGTGAATAAACACTACATAACTTCCCATCTGCAGTTGCTATAATTCACCAACAGAGAGCCCAAACCCTTCCTTTTCTAGTTTCCATGTTATGGAACCTACTTGTTTCACACAAATTCTAACCTACTCCTGCAGGGAACTGCCTGGGCGCAGAGGGAATCCCAAATATTTTACTTTATACCATCCTAGACTAACCTTGCACTTGACGAAATCCTGAAAGTTTTTGTGGTTCCAGGTATAAGAATATCATTATTGTGCCGGCCAAGTGGTTCAGTTGGTTAAGAGCTCACTCAAGAGTGCGAGCTGAGCTCTGAGCAACAGCAGTTCGATGCCCAGCCCGAGCTGAGCGGCCAACAGGTGGCAGGATGGCTCAGCTATAAAAAAAAAAAGAAAAAGAAAAAAGAATACCATTATCCCTGGTCTATTTTTTTTTTCTGCTCTATTTGTCTGAAACACACTCATGTGACAATTGTTTATAGCTAGTTCTACCCAGTTCTACCCCCTGCTCAAGTTATGATTTATTAACTATTCTTTTAAGCTACTTCTCCACTTAGTATCTTCAGTGGTCATGTGGAACATAGCATCTTTTGACTTGGATTCATCCTATGAGCTATTAGTGCTACTTCAGTCTTCTCTTCTGTTTTCAAAGCCACGACTGAATTTTAAGCTTATTCACCCATTTCTTGTTTCCTGTCTGAGGGAAGTTTTCAGATTTCAGTTCAATTGAGAAGCAGAAATGACAACCATGCAGGTGTTGCCCACTTTTCAAAAGTTCACTTAATTCCTATCTGTTTTTGCTAACAGAAAGAAATCCGAAGAGGATTTTTGCTTTTGTGAAAATAGCGTTCAGAGTTTGTTTTGCAGCAGGCCTTATAGAGGCAGCGCAGACCCCCAACAGCACGAGTAGCCCCTCCAAGCTCCTTCCCTGAGAACTACACTCAGCATCTCAGCATCAAGCCATCATAACTCTGAACTGTTTCTGTGAGCATCTGTGCTTTTATCTCAGTTTAGTCTGTGCATCCATTAGCAAGATGTGTCCTAAGGTAAATGCTTCTTTGCTTTATGCCATTTCAGCTTACAAAAGGCTTCATACGTACGCTCTACTTTTGGGTAGCAGGGGAAACGAGTATTCTGCATGACTGATCACCATCTCAGCTATAGCAGCTCTGCCCATTTCTCCAGGTTTCTTTAATGACTCATCACTCAAGTACCCCCCAGGGGAGTGGTCTTTCAAAACCCTATCATTACTTTTTCATAGCATTAAAATACTTCCAGCACATATTTAAGGTAATAAAGCAAAACACCTAAAAGAAAACAGGCATTTCACCATGCCTTCCACTGCATTAACTTCATAACCACTAGAAGCCACCATTAATGTTTTCAACTTCTAATAGTCTACTCTTCCATGTGCCTGTCATTAATCAAGTGAGAAATAAGGAACCTCTATCCTGACTCCCCTGAAAAATCGGCTAATTTGACAGTACCTATGAGAGGAAAATCCCCATGATGTGAAATCAATTCCAAAAAGGCCAAGCATGACACACTGCCTGGAAGAACAGGGATACTGTTTCAATCGCTGTAACAAAAACATGAGCAGCTACACTGGCCCTCACATTAACACCACTCTCTACACGGTAGACTCTTCTTTTGTAAAATACTCTATGAATTCATGGGAAATGATTCAAGTATTGTAAAAGTCTTCAGGATAAAGTGAGGTATTTCACCTCTAAGACTCACAGCAAAAACCTAAAGATTTTATACTGAGCCTTCAGCAGATGTGCATAATTACTGCTTCTAGATGACATGACAGAGCAAAATACGTAAGAATACATGCGTACTTGCCCAAATTAAATTTGGTTCTCCAACAGTTCTCCTAATATTCCATTTTCTACATGATAGACTGAGATACCATAGACAAAAGATTCATGTTGCTACAGATACCTAGATTTTTTAATAAGTTGTAAAAAATACAATTATGCCCACACGTTTACCGAAAATTAGGGTGTTTTTTTTTTCCCTTGAACCAAAAAACAGTTCAAGCTCACTTTAAAAATCTTCATTAAGGGCCGGCCGAGTGGAGTGGTGGTTAAGCACTGGCTTGGGAAGCCAGTGGCCCCGGTTCGGGTCCCACATATGAGGGCCACTGACACTGGCCTCAAAAAAAAAAAAAATCTTCATTAAAACCAAACTCCACCCAAATGAATCCAAATTACATTTTAATACATCATACTTATACATCATTCCTAGTCACTACAATTTAAATAACATGTTCATATTTAAATTCAAATCAGAACTCAACTGGTTCAATCAACATTGAGGATTTAAAAATTCCTTGGTTATTTACTTTTGGTTGACCATGACTTTTTTTTTAAGATTAAACAGTTTGTCCTAGAAACCAGTTATTTTAACAAGAATAGAACACATGGTACTATTCCAAGATGTTTTTTTTTCACTTATTCAGTGTTACCAATCCTGAAAGACACACTCACAACACAGTGTCAAGTTAAAGAGACAAGTTACAAATTGGTACATGCAGAAAGAATCCATTTTTGTAGAAATAAAATGCATGTTTGCACACATGCATGCACAAGTGTGTACTCGTATATATGTATGCATGCGTCCATGCATGCACACAAACATATGTGCCCATGCATATATACCAAAGTTGACAATAGATCTGTCTGGCTATAGGACTAGTGTTTTTAATTCTTATTTATACTTATATTTTCATTGGAGAAAATTTAGAAAACAAATACTTTAACAAAGGGAGGAAATTATTTTTAAAACTAGCTGTGTGCAGGCCGGCCAGGTGGCACGGTGGTTACGAGATGACTTGGGACGCCAGCAGCCCCGATTCGGGTCCCACATATGAGGGTCAGTGACACTGCCCTCTTAAAAAATTAAAATTAAAATTAAAGCATCCCCACATGGCCTTCTTCTAACACCACTCCTCTAAAGATAACTACTTATGGTATCGATTAGGCCTTTTTGTATTATCTGTACATATGGTAAAGGCCTTGTTTTTTCCAGAAAAGTGGAATAATGGTATATGAGCTGTGCTATAACTCACTCCCTTCCCTCACCCATTTAACAACATACTTTGGAACTCCTAAGTCAGTTCATATAGGTTCAAGGAGTTTCTCTCCTTTAAAAGCTCTATGGGGAAAAAAAAAAAGCTCTATGGGGGTTGGCTGAGTGGCACGGAGGCCAGCTGCTCCGGTTCGGGTCCGCATGTGAGGGCAGTGACACTGCCCTCAAAAAAAAAAAAGGCTCTATAGCATTCCAATGAATAGCCTATTACTATTTAAATCATTCCCTTATTGATGGATATTTAGGTTGCTGGCACGTTTTCATTGTTATGATCTGTTTATTTTACTGCAGTGAAATCTTATACATATCTTTATACACATGTGCAGAGATTTCCCTAGAATAGTTTCCCAATAGAAATGCCTCATCAAAAATATATGAATAACACAAGAGGATTTTGGTATTCTTTATCAAAAATTTATACAATGTGCTCTCTCATTATCAATGCATGACAGTGCCAAATTCTTTTTAAAGTGGATATTATAGTTTTTGCCGATGTATTTGGTGAAAATGGTGTTTTTTAAAAAAAATAATAAAACAGCAGCCAAAATGGAGTCACTGTAGCTAAGGCTCATCAGCAAACCAAAACTTAATAACCTAATTGCAGTTTCAGTCTCTTCCAGGAGTGGAATTTTAAACCAGTCTTGTTGAATACTAGGAGGTAATGTGTATGACAAAACCCCTGCCATTTCCTTCTCCACAAAAGAAAATAATCCTTTCTTTTCCTAATAACACCCTTGCCACACCATTTTTCCTATAAAAGCCTTCCATTTTGTGCAACCCCTAAGAACACTCTGTTAGTTGGTAAAAGGGATGTTGTCTGATTCATGAATTGCTTAATAAAGCCAATCAGAGTTTCAAATTTACTTGGTTGAATTTTGTTCTTTAACAATAGTTTTCATTTCCCTAATTACTAGAGTGAATTTGAGCATCTTTTCTTTTTTAGTCATAATTTTCATTTCTTTTTTTCTGAGAAATGCCAATTCATAACCCTCTGCCACTTTTTCTAATGGGTGCCTTTTATTGATTCATTGGAGATCTTTATATATCATAGGTAGTACAGTAGAAGATTTTTAATCTAATGTTATTTGGAACAGTTGATTAGATAATTGAAAAAGCCAATTAAGGTGAATAATCATAAAAAATATGCACATGCGGGCCGGCTGAGTGGCACATTGGTTAAGAGCTGGCTTGGGCTTCCAGCGGCCCCAGATGGAATCCCACATATGAGGGCCAGTGACACTGCCCTCTACAGCTAACAACAGCTCCACCTGCCATGGGCTACAGTGAGTGGCCAGCTGGAGCCAGCCTGAAAGGCTGGCAGCCAGTGTGAGCTGCCAATAACCGCCATGAGTGGCCGCCCAGAGGCCGGCGACTAATCTGCCTCATCCAGGAAGAGCGCAATGATGATATCAACATGGGCGAGTGAAGCAATGTCCTCCACAACTAGACTGAAGAACAAAAAGACAGCAACTTGTCTGTTCCCCTCCCCCAATTCCCCAATAAAATTTTTAAAAAATGCACATGATAAACATTTGTTTTATCTTCATTTCATTTTACCAGTAGTAAATGTGTGCTCATTCATCAAACTTTTGATATAGGGCCAGGAAGCCAAAACCTTTTTAACTCCAGGCCCACTGATTGTAAAGAAATTTAAACTGAATCCTTAACCATAGAATTCCAAAGAACTTAAATCACTTGCAAAGCAAATGAGTGAAAAACACTTTTAGATTTCTATATTTATTTTTTACAAATCATTTATTGTTCTTACCCTAATTCGACAGTAATAATTTGCTTTCATCAACTATTTCCAAAAACACTCAACTTGTTTTGAAAAAAAAAGAACCCATTGTAACTATCACCCAGCTTCAAAAATTATTCATATGTGCTGTATTTTATTTCTTTTGGATCTCTATGCACTCTGCATATCCACCAAACCCCATATAACTTCAAGCAAATCCTAGATATACCATTTCATCTGTGAATTTTCAATAAGAACTTCAATTCCCCCTACTCATATTTTATCATGTTATAAAATATGAAAATAAATTACATATTTACAAAAACAAGAATGACCAGCACATACAGGTTCAATAATAAAAGCATCTGTTCTACTGATGGGTACATTAGCATACTGGCATCTGGAGACCAACTTAGTAACAGCAAGTGTTCACTGTATTTTACAAAGGAAATGAAGAGCATCATTTAATGTGGTGAGTCAGTTAAGTGGAAGCCAATAAATGTTCTACTGCATATGTATAAGTTATTTTCCCCCAGTCTGTTGTCTTTTTAACTTGGTTTTGGTTGTCCTACGCTTTCCGGAAGTTTTGTAAATATATGCTTAGATTTTTTAAATATATACTTAATTTATTTTCGTGTATAATGTGATGTGGGATTCTCTTTCTAAATGTATAGCCAACTATCCTAACTCAATTTTCATTTTCAGCATCACACATAGGACATTTAAAAGAACTAAAGCGTCAACTTCTAACTTACAAAAGGAAGTTGTATAAAGAAAATAATAAACCAGCTTTCTAAAAATCACATAGCAGTTTTGGGAGAGGAGGCAACAGCACTGCCATTCCTGGCTCTCATTAGCACTGACTCACAACAGGATTGCCAAAGGACATCAGGGCCTAATAGGCCTCTTTCTGAACCTCACTAGTTGTGGTACCTGAAAATTTACATTCCCATTGAAACAGCCCACACTTAACAAAATTGACCTTCCTAACTCCCCAGCCATTCCTTAATGCTGTTCCTAGACCACAGTACCTTGTGGACTTAGTAAAGAAAATGAATATGCTCTTCTCAACCACAATTTCCCATGGAAATATAACTAAAAGGTACTAAAAGTCAAGGTAAATTTTGTTAAGTTTCCTTTATAAATCAGAGACTCAATGATTCATAAGGTTGCTTTGTCTCTGGGCAAACTTTTTCTGTAAAGGACCAGACATTAAATAGGCTATTAGGGCCATAGGTTCTGTTTCAACTCTGACATATTTTGAATGCAACCAGACAATACATAAATGAAAGGATGTGGCTGTGTTACAACGTAAGTTTTTTTTAAAAACCCAGTGGGCAAGATTTGGTCATTGGCAGTTTTTGTGCTAGTCCTTGCTTCATACCTATCTATGATTAATCTTTTTCAAGTAGGAGTCCACTACCATAGGTATACATTTATTGGAGCAAATATGGTGAAACTGAAGGGACAAATAATCATTTCAGTATCACCTTCCAGAAATGAATACTCTCAAAATGAATCACTAAACTTTTCCTGTAAGTTCTTCTTATAATATGAGCACATAGTTTTCAAAATATAAAATTGTAAGTCCCCTTAATGGTAATGTTTATTTTTAAAAATAATTATAAAGAGGGACGGCCGAGTGGCGCATTGGTTAAGCGCTGGTTTTGGGATGCCAGCGGCCCCGGTTCGGATCCCACATGAGGGCCAGTGACACTGCCCTCTACAGCTAACAACAGCTCCACCTGAAGCTGGGCTGTGCGAGCCCCGGTGATGGTGTGGGCTGCAGCCCCTGCTGCAGTGGGCTGCCATAGGCTACAGTGAGTGGCCCGCAGCCAGCGTGAGCGGCTGGCAGCCAAGCGTGAGCTGCCAATAGCCGCGATGAGCGACATACAGAGGCCAGCGACCGATCTGCCTCACCCGGGAAGAGCGCAATGATGATACCAACAGTGAAGCAACATCCTCCGCAACTAAACTGAAGAACAAAAAGACAGCAACTTGTCTGTTCCCCTTCCCCGATTCCCCAACGCTGTTCCCCTCCACCACCAATTCCCCAATGAAATCTTTAAAAAATAAATAAATAATTATAAAGAACATTAAGTAGCTACTATAAAAGGAAACTATACAATCTAGACATACAAATTCAACAATCTTTTATCTGTTATTCTAATAATCGATAGTCAGTATAGGGCCAGCTGAGTGGCTCAGTTGGTTAAGAGCTCGCTCAAGAGTGCAAGCTGAGCTCTGAGCAACAGCAGTTCGATGCCCAGCCTGAGCTGAGCTGCCACTAAGCTGCCAACAGGTGGCAGGATGGCTCAGCTAAAAAAAAATAGTCAGTATAAAAGGCATACTAAATTCATGGTCATAATTCACATCTTCACTACTAAAAATGTAGAAGTAAACATCCAAAGTACATTTAAATGAGAACATAAATGTATTCTTTGGATTATTTACCAGAAAGCTTGATTTTAAAAATATATATATAGTTTTGCAAAATGTTTTTAATTTAGAAAGTGACACCAAAATGTCTTTGGCACATTTTGTACCTATTTAATTTTAAAATATTAATTTTAATATTTCAGATGACAGCCTGGTAAGGCAGAAATTATGTTTAAATAACAAAAAGACAGCAGCCATTTTTTTTAGAGTGAGAGCATGTATTCACACTCTAAGCCATCAAGAGCACTTGTTCACAGAATATATTTGAGCTCCAGAAAAAAAAATGTTCACACTGCTTACAGAAGTATTAGATTTATAAGGAATAGCAAGAAATAAATTAAACAACAAAGGTACATAAGACCCCTTGACACCAAAGGCACGTTCAATAAAAGGAAAAATTGATAAACTGGGTCTCATCAAAATTAAAGACTTTTGTTCTTCAAAACTCCCTGGGAAGAGGATGAAAAACCAAGCTACAGACTAGGATAATATACTTGCAAACCATGTATCCAACGAAGGACTAGTATTTGGAATATAAAAAGAACACTCAGAATTCAACAGTAAAACAAACAAAAATAATCCAACTAGAAAATTGACAAGAGACATAATCATACATTTCACTGAAGAGGATACCAAGATGGCAAATGAGCATGAGCACACAAGATGATCAACATCATTAACTATCCTGGAAATGAAAATTCAAACTATAGCAAGATATCACTCAACACCTATCAGAATGGCAAAAATAAAAAAGTAGTAATAACACAAAATGCTGGAAAGCATGAGTATTCATATGTTGCTAGTGGAAATGTAAAATGGTAAGTCACTCTGGAAAAATTTGGCAGTTCCTAATTAAACTAAACATGCAACTACCATACAACCAGCAATTTCACTCGAGAAATTGCACCCAGAGAAATGGAAATTTATGTCCACACAAAAATCAGTACACATTCGTTCATAGGAGCTTTATTCACAATGTTTAAAAAAAAAAAAGAAAGAAAGAAAACGGGGGCCGGCCGAGTGGCGCAATGGTTGGGAGCTGGCTTGGGACTCCAGTGGCTCTGGATCGGATCCCACATGAGGGCCAGTGACAATGCCCTCAAAAAAAACAGGAAACAACCAGATGTCGTTCAAGAGGTTAATGGTTAAACAAACTAGTACATCCACACCATGGAATATGACTCGGCAATGGAAAGGAACTATCAATACAAGATACATGCCTTGTATGAATCTCCAGGGAATTAAGCTGAGTGAATAAAGGCAACCTCAAAAAGTTACATATTATAAGATGACATCTATATAGCATTCTCAAAATGGCAAAATTATTGGCATGGAAAACTGATTAGTGGTTGCCAGGGGTCACGGAGGGAGATGACTAGAGCTATAAAAGGGTGATGGGAGGGCCGGCCGAGTGGCACGGTGGGCCGAGTGGCACGGTGGTTAAGCGCTGGCGTGGGAAGGCAGCGGCCCTGGTTCGGGTCCCACATATGAGAGTTAGTGACACTGCCCTCTAGAGCTAAGATGGTGATCAACAACAGCTCCACCTGGAGCTGGGTTGTGCAAGCCCGGGCGACGGTGTAGACTGCAGCCGCTGCTGCAGTGGGCTGCCATAGGCTACAGTGAGTGGCCGGCAGCCAGCGTGAGCAGCTGGCAGCCAGCGTGTGCTGCCAACAGCCGCAGTGAGCGGCCGTCCAGAGGCCGGAGACCTATCTGCCTCATCGAAGAAAAGCGCAATGACGATACCAACATGGGCCAGTGAAGCAACATCTTCCACAACTGGACTGAGGAACAAGAGGACAGAGACTTGTCTGTTCCCCTTCCCCGATTTCCCAATAAAACCTTCTAAAAAAAAAGACCTAACTATAAAACTACTGGAAGGAAACACTGGAGGAAAGCTTTAAAAAAATAAAATAAAATAAAAAAGGGAGAAAATTTTTAAAAAAAGGGTGATGGGACTGTTCTGTATCTTTGGTGGTGGTAACACAAATTTACACATAACACTGCATAGAACTAAATACACACCGGTGTGCATGTAAACTTGGTGATCTCTGAATCAGGTTGTTGGATCTATTTGAATTCCCTTGTTTGTTGTGACATTATACCACAGTTATGCAAAATGTTACCATAGAGACAATTACATCAAGTGTATTATTTCTAACAACTGTATGAGAATCTACAACTATCTCAAAATAAACAGTTACAAAAGAAAGAGCATATAAAAGCAGCCACTGGCAGGAATGGAAACATAAAGCTTTTATTTTTGTTCAAGTCTCAGCAATTGAAAGTCAAGGGGGAAAAAAAAAACGGAATGCCAAGAGCCTACAGGCTAAGATTAATACAATCACCTCCTCCTCCCCTATACAGCTTCAGTGTCTCCAGGATTTTGTTTATGTCCCTGATTTGAATGTTGCTGCTGTTGTTGATAAAAACAAACTGTACATACATCTATCTCTCCAAAACCCCCACCACCATCCAAGACTATAAACTCATAGGGTAGTGTCTTAACCATCATATCCTGGTGGCCTGGCACAAAATAAGTGACAGATGAAGAAACAAGATAAATTGAATGAACTAATGAATGAATGAATGAGATGCCTGCATATTCTTTTAAAGTTCCTAGTCAATTATAATTGGCATTTCTCACATATTCCCTTACAAAATTCTAAAAGCCATGAACACTTTTTTAGACAGTGTGGTATGCACACATTTCACTTGCAAACAGAAGTTAACCATACCTGACTTTTATAAAATGCTTCCCAATTTATAGACTCCACAATATAGTATAATTCATTTGATAAGGATGAATTAAGAATTATGCATATTTTGCACAAGAGTGTGAGCTGAGCTCTGAGCAACAGCAGTTCAATGCCCAGCGCGAGCTGAGCTGCTGTTAAGCTGCCAACAGGTGGCAGGATGCCTTAGCTAAAAAAAAAATAAAATTAGGGCCGGCCGAGTGGCGCATTGGTTAACAGCTGGTTTTGGGATGTCAGCGGCCCCGTTTCGGATCCCACATATAAGGGCCAGTGACACTGCCCTCTATAGCTAACAACAGCTCCACCTGGAGCTGGGCTGTGCGAGCCCTGGTGACAGTGTAGGCTGCAGCCCCTGCTGCAGTGGGCTGCCATAGGCTACAGTGAGTGGCTGGCAGCCAGTGTGAGCGGCTGGCAGCCAGTGTGAGCTGCCAATAGCCGCAGTGAGCGACATCCAGAGGCCGGCGACCAATCTGCCTCATCCGGGAAGAGCACAATGACGATACCAACATGGGCCAGTGAAGCAACATCCTCCGCAACTAGACTGAAGAACAAAGGACAGCAACTTGTCTGTTTCCCTTCCCCGATTCCCCAATGCTGTTCCCCTCCCCCAATTCCCCAATAAAATCTTAAAAAATTATAATAATAATAATATTTAAAAAAAGAATTATGCATATAATTGGAACTAACTTTTGCAGATCTTCGATAAAAACGTTGTAAACTGGTATAACTAAGGACAAATAGCACAGCCTTAATGCACATTGCATCAGATAGATAGATAGATAGATAGATAGATAGATAGATAGATAGATAGATAATATATTTTTCAGTCTAAGAATTCAAATTGGGGGACTTATGAATCATGCTTTCAACTAGCAAGACATTTTTACAGATGTAAAAACTAAGAGGTAAAATGACAGGTTCAAAGTCATGCAATTAGCTAGAGCCAGAACTGAATCTAAGCCTCTCCAGAGTCCCAATAAATTTCTCTTCTAGTGAATTGGGCAAGACTCTCTTTTCTCCATCCATCCCATCCCTACCCAAAAAAATAAATCTTAATAATCTGAATCAATTGTTGTTGTTTTTAATAGGAATTTTTAAAGGGGAAAAAACCCTGAATTTACTCAAGCTTTTCATTGTTGCATTATACCTTCAATGGACTTTTAGGTTTCAAATTACTTCTCACATCAGAACAATAAGGTACTTGATTGTACGGTATAAGTGCTGTACTAACAACTTAATGTTTCGTTTTCCACCTAAATGGCAGAGAGGTTGTTAATTCTTACAGGAGTCTTACATGGCTTGCACTTTTAGCAGCTTTGGTGGAAAACGAGCTATTTTACAATTCAAGGAAGAGGCCTTACACCATTAAAATCTTGATTGATATGCTCATTGTTGGTTCTGTACTTGAATCTCCAGTTGCACACAACCTTATTTATCAAGAACAGCTAAAACTACTTGTTAGAGGCCAACTACTGATTAATGGAGCTTTAATCAGGTTAAATCTCCGTTATGCAGCAACGTGTTACTAATGCATGAATTTAGAGGTCCTAGTATCAAAGCACTAGAAAGAACCTTAGGTTCAACACCCCAATTCTTGTAATTGAGGAAAACTGAGGCATTGATTAAACCTTTAGCCCACAAAGCAGACCGCTTACTTTTTCAAAGGGATTCATTTCAATGCCATTTTGCTCTTATCCTGCATCTCATCGTCGTTTCTTAGAGCGATGATTGATTTTTTTTTTAAGGTCAAAAGTGCGAATAGAGCACATTCATTACAAGAGGGTGAAAAAAAATGCCTTTGAAGGAGATGATGGAATGAAGAGGAGAAATGACGTCTTATTTAAAATATGTAACCCTTTGATGGGGGTTAGGCAATGAATCATGTTCTCCTCGATTTTTCTATGTGCTATATAGACATCAGCCACAGTTCTTTCTGTAGGGTGCTGAAATGAGAGGAAGAGGAAGTGAATCAAGCTAATGCTAAATAAATATACAGCACCCAGCGAGGAAAGGGATATGGATGGAAAGAACAGGAAAAAATAAGAGCATGCTTCTGCTCAAATCCAGCTGTTTTCTTCCATACCTAAAAGACACGGAAGCTAGGAGGATATCGAAAGTCAGGGCCCCTCACATTCGAAGGGCGGGTGCTTTGGGGCCAGAGAAACCCGCTAACCGTCGGATACAAAGCAACCCAGGAGACACAAAATTGGAGCTGAGGTCTAGGGGCGCCCCACTGGTCGTTGGGAAGTCTGGCAAGCGCTTGATGTGCATCTTTGGGAAAGGTCATGGGAAAGGGTAGTACCTCGGTCAGGAAGATGCTTCTGGCCTTCTCGGGCCGGTGAGCGGCAGGAAGAAGCAGGCCAGGATCCCCGACTCCAGTAAAGGGGAAGATACGGAGACCTGGAGGATCTTCCTGGCCCCGGGGGAGACGGACGAGTAGAACTCCCAGGTTCAAGAAGAAACCGAACCGATTCTGGGAATGGGAACGACCTCTCAAACGACTGGGGACTCAGGTGTGGAGATGGCGGCGCCACCAGAGGCAGGGCCGAAACGCGCAGGGCAAGGGAGCCGGGGCCGCAGCCTCGCCGGCCGGGGTTACTCACCGGAGGCGCCGTTCAACACGTCCTCACAACCTGCCTGTGCCTGGCCCTCTGGAAGGTTGCGGAAGTGAGCCGCGTGCCCACTGGCGCTGGAACGACGAGGGGAGCACCGCGGAGGCCGGAGAAACAACCGCAGCGGCGCGCGCACACCCCAACGACCGGCAGAGGCGGAGCGAGGAGCAGCTCTGCGCGAGCCCGGAAAACACGCGCCCGGAGGGGCGGGCGGAGTGCCGGCGCGCGGTGGTGTGGCTGAGCTGGCCGAATCGCGGGCGGCCCAAGGCTCGGCCCACCCACGCTCCCGCCTCCGCACGCCCCGGACGTCAGCCGAAAAGGCGGGGCCGAGCGGGCCTGCCGCTGCGAGGGCGGGGTGCTGCTGGGGAGCCGCTTCGGCTAACGGCGCCCCGCTGGCTCGCCGCAGGGTCTGGCTCCCGCTTCCCGTCGGCTGCTGCTGGCTGGCTGGCCACGTTACCCTGTGTATTTTCAGGGTCCGTGCTCCTATCTGATTTCAGCGAAACTGCCCATCCCTGCACCTGTGCTGGCCTCCCAGGTTGAAAGTTCCCCTTGGGTCATCTTCCAGCTGCCCTTTAAAGATACT
The DNA here is from genome assembly GCA_033961575.1 of Aselliscus stoliczkanus. Taxonomy (NCBI): domain Eukaryota; kingdom Metazoa; phylum Chordata; class Mammalia; order Chiroptera; family Hipposideridae; genus Aselliscus; species Aselliscus stoliczkanus. The sequence continues at coordinate 51,016,574 of CM066737.1, read as the reverse complement.
CATTTTTGGATTTCACTGCCCTTCCTTGAGAGAGAGATCTTAATATTTCTCTGTTTAAAGACATCTTGCACCTCCAACCCTGAGCTAGTGCCTCTATCTTCCATTTATCTTGCCTCTGACGGCATTAAGAAACCTCGTTCCTTCCCACTTATGAAATATCACAAGGATGCAGGGGTTCCACTTTATGCCTTCCATATCCACGGTGGTGTAATGGCAAGAGAGACCACAACTGATAAGAAAAAGTCACCGCAGCATTGTGACATCTTACTGACCCTAATGGCTGTTTATGAGCCAGTCCTACAAATACTGTTCCCAAGAGATTCGAGAAATTTCCTTTAAAAATAAAATTCTGGCAAGTTGTCTCGGGGTTACAAAAGCGACAGACCATAATTGCAAATGAACCACAACAAACTGCCAAAAATATATCACCAAAAGAAATATAGCTCCAGTATTCCTCCAGCTCCCTGGTGCATAATGGAGGACTGGCTTCCTCTTCCCGCTAGTAAAGGACATTTCATTCCACTTGCTATTTTGCATTTTCCTGTAGAATTACCGGAGGTAACAAAGTGTGTGTGTGTGTGTGTGTGTGTGTGTGTGTGTGTCCACTTCCGAGTACAGGTTGGAGTCCTTCTTAAACTTTCGTTTGCATCTGAATCATCTGGGGTGCTTGTTAAAATATGGGTACCTGGAGCTACAACCCCCAGGTATTGTGATTTAGATCTGAGTGGGGCTGAGATTTCAATTTTTAATAAGCATTACAGGTGACACCATAAGTGGTTGAAGGCTCACAGTTAGAGAGCAGAGAGTTATAGCTTTTGTATATTGCTACTCTGAAGTGGGATCACTCATCCAATTTCTAACAATCCCACCCACTTATATGTAACATGCCTATAATTATTGCTATGGCAGTCCTGTAACTTCCTTTTCGATTGACCTAGAAAGTTCAGGACTTCAAACAAGTTTGTCACGTTTATTTTATGAGATCTGTTGTAACACCAGAAATAAGTAATCATTTGTTAGCTATATAATTCACTGGATACCTACAGTGAACATCAGGTCCTTGAATGATGTCATTTGTTCAATGTCATTTCGTTATAACATTGATGAGATGCCATAGGAACTTAACCCTTGTTTATATCAATTGGCATAAGGTAAAATTGGTTAATTATATATGTCATTTTGCTTAAACTCACAGAACCTACTGATGAAGTTAAGTGAGGACCTACCATACAGAGCACTGTCATCTATAGTAGGATTACCTCATGTGAAATAAAAGAAAAGACCATCCCTGCCTGCAATGAACTTAGTGTCTAGTTGTGAAATTAAAACACAGACACAGTACAGACCCAGTGTAACACATAAACCAATCTGTTGGACCAAAATGAAAAAGAATTTATAATTAAAGAGCTCGTTCATCTGTTTCCTTTGCAGTCACTTAGCCCATACTTTTTCAACTAGGTAATTTCCTCTCAACACTGAGTCCTCAGCTTTACTGAAATCCCTCCAACTCTGCAAGGCATAAAGGAAAGCGGATGAAGCTATCAAGTTTTGTTTGTATGTATGAATTTATATGCATACATACCTATGTAGATGCATGTGTGTAATATATTTTTTTAAGCTGAGCCATCCTACCACCTGTTGGCAGCTCAGCAGCTGCTCAGCTGGGGCCAGGAATCCAACTGGCAATCCTGTTGCTCAGAGTTCACACTCTTGAGCGATCTCTTAACCAACTGAGCCACTTGGCCTAGATATAGATATATTTGTCAGACCAAGAAACTACTTAAATTTTCAAGATCTTTATCACGTAAGCTATTCACTAATGCTGATTGTTCTGGTACCTTTATCGCCTACCATAGCTCACCTTTTCCTATACAGTTCATCACACCCAGGATGTAGAGGAAAGAAGAGCTACAACTCCAAAAAGGAAACTATTTCTAGCTTTTCATTTTTTCAGGGTCAAAACAAACCTTGTTTAATTTCTTGACATCAGAAACTCTCCAGAACTACTACCCAGGAGCAAAACATTCCTCTTGCCAGCTGTCTGACATTTTAGAGAGAACATTTGCACCATTGTTCACTAGTTAGAAAGACAGTGGATTATTATCCTTATTTTACAGATGGAGAACCAGATGCAGGTCAAATGACTTGTCCAGTCACACAATTAACTAGTAGCAGAGCCTGCATTTCCTACCACAATTCTCATGACTCCTAGACCAGGGTGCTTGCCACTACATCAGGCTTCCTCTATAGTAAGTCATCCCCAAAACCACCAACCCAATTAGAAACAGAAGAGATAAACATATGGAAATTGAGAAGAGTTAGGAAATTGAACAGTGCAATTGACAGATTCAAAATACAACATTAAAAACACAGAAAGCATGAAAATTAAATTGCCTGAAGCCAAACAGAATTGAACAGGACAGCTCTGTTAGCATGTACTGATATTTTGGCCTTGCCCATTTTACTCTCCTGTAACAAGAAGCTGAAACAGATAGCCAGGCTGCTCCTGGCATTAGTTATTTATGGAAGTGCAGAAAACAACTGTTCTTCACTGACTAGATAACAAGCCTTTGCATGTTAAACATACTTCACAGGTTTGCAAAATAATAATTTCCTCCTGCAGAAGAAATTGCAAGCAGCAGGATTTTATAATAACATTTGCATAGTCAAGTTATGTTTTGTCATTAATAAGAATTTTTTTTTTTCGGATCCAATAGCAGGGCCAAATATTGTCTTCAATCGTGAAACAACTGGTGAAATCAGAAACCTAGAAAGATGATCTCACTGTGAGCATAAATAATAACCCAAGCTATTCCTTCCCCAAATGGCCAAAGGCATAATAGCTAGATATAAATGTTATTTTTTGAGAAATAATTCTTTTATCTTTTCAAACAGCCATTTCTTTTCATTCTGGTACATTTTACAGGCTTTTTAATTAATTGAACATCCAAAACAAATGGAAAGACATCTAATGCATCTGTATGGTAAGAGAGCATTGTAGAGTCAGTTCTTCCCAAATTAATCTATAAAGTCAGTGCAGTACAAATCAAAATTCCAGCAGGATTTTAATGGAACTTGACTTCAGTGTCTCTCACTAACTCATTCTTTGTCTTTTAAAAGCAAAATCCTATCTCCTCTAAATGAAATCCTCCACAGTATCCTAGTAAATTGCTTTAGCAACCTTCCCAGAAAAAAGGGGGTGGGGGGAGAACAAAACATTTATATTATCCATAAGGCCAGAGGCAAATGAAATGGGCAATGGTTGTCATCAAGTCTGCAGGAAAGTTACTTTTGGTATATTTTTACCCACTATCTGTAGTGATTCAAGCCTAATAATGTTAGGGGAAAAGGTCATCAATATAATTGCCTTAAGTTTCTCTTTGTTTTTCTTTCCCTTTCACAGATAAAAAGATTTTATTTCATCTGCCATTCTTAAAAGACAAGTCAAATAACAAAATTTTAAAATTGGAGTCAATAACTATTACAGATAGGAAGCCACATAGATGCAGAATAGCAGGATAAAAACATATGGGATTTAAATCTTGAACCACCCTAGGCCATGTTTCATAACCTCTGCAGAGACTTAGCCTCCTCATCTGTAAACCAGGGATAATAATGGTACTTCATTCATAAGGCTGTTCTGAGGGAGGATTAAATGAAATCATGCTCATCAAATGACGGGCTTATGGCAAGTGTGTAGTAAATGGTGGCTATTAATTACCAAGTCCAGTCTCCTCATTTTTCATATGAGAAAAAAAAGGAAACTGGAACCAAAACTTATATTCTTCTATTATACCATACTAGTCTTTCTCCAGATTCTATTTAGTGAGTGACTTTCTTGAAAGCTAAGAGCTAAAGTCCTTAAGAAGTGGTCTACAACCACTACCGTCACTTTCATGCATTGAATCACCCTCTAATCTCCAAGCTAACCTCCACTCCCTTCAATCTTCTAAACATACCCTTTGATAATGCCTTCTATGAAATGGACAAACCCCATCATTATTCCTAGATATTCACTCTGCTTAAGTCTTGGAATATTTATTCAACAGAATCCTTCTTCAAACTGTAATAAAACTGTCTCCTTCATTTGGCCTGCACCTGGTACAGGCCAAATTATTGTTATTCAAAATGGAAAATCTTGGGCCGGCCGAGGAGCACGGTGGTTGAGCGCTGGCTTGAAAAGCCAGCATCCCCGGTTCAGGTCCCACCTATGAGGGCCAGTGACACTGCCCTCAAAAAAAAAAAAAGGAAAATCTTTAGCAACATGTTCGAATAATAATGGCCACTAGTTGTTCAGGACTTACTACGGCACTGCCTCTGAAAACTTTACATGTATTATTTCATTGTACTCTCACAATAAGCCTGTGAGGTAGATACTATTACTATTTCAGAGGAAAAGGTGCATACGACTGAAAAAGTAATGTTTCACATGGACATCTCATTATCACATAAACCCATCCAGAAAACAAGCAAAGTCTCATTTTGGAACATCCTACTTCAATCATAGACCCAGGGGGAAGCCCTCCTATGAAAAGACATTTAAAGCAAATACCTTGAAGGTAAACTCACAGATTTTGAGAGTCACTTTTAGCTATGATATGCATCTAATCCAGACCATTTATGCAGGTAGCTTTCAGAATCGGTGGCTAACCTCAACTTTCTACAAGCTCTTTTCAATGTTATTTATGAAATCATACATTTCTGATTTCGTTGTCACTGGGAATAATTTACATATGGCAAACCAGGTAAGTTTATGAATAGGTTCATCCCTGTGACTATTCTCACTCTTTATTGAGCCATGATGTAAATTAGGCCCCATATGAAGTTCTCTAAATCTTTGTAACTATTCATCACTGTTCCTGAAAGGCTATTTGCAAAGCAAATTTTCACATGGTAAGCCCCACATTTCCACTGATTGTCTTTATTTATTTTTTGTTTATAAAAGAAGTGCATGTTCACTTTCTTTGTTCAAATGGAAGTATATAAAGTAAAATAATCACTAATCCCACTCCATAGTGATAACTGTGAACAATCTGGTATATACAGAGTTCCCAACTAATGTATACACATTTTAAGAAAGGAAAACACTATTAAAATTGTAATAATATATACTGATAACAAAAGGTGAATACAAGTTACATTTGACTTCTGCAATTACAGGAGCTGCTCAAAGTGTCCAGACACTTCTGTTTACAGTGAACTACTGCTTGAACAACCTTAACCAAACTGTCCACTTATATACATTTTTTGGCATCTCCAGTATGTTTACCATGAACACATACAGTTACATTATATTTATTTTATTCAAAAAAGAACATATATACATATTGCTCTCCAAATTGCTTTTATTCACTTAATAATATATCACAAACATCATCATGGCATTATGTTTGTATGTAAATAGCTAAAGAATCATAATTCATACTTATTTCACTGTTATACAGTATTCCATAGTGTGTATATACCATAGTATATTAGTCATATCCCTATTGATGAACATTCAGGATTTTTCCCTAATTTTTCACAATACTCCAATTAATAGCCCTATTCATATGTCTTTGTGAATTTGTTGAAGCATCTCTATAGAGGAGGCCTATAAGTGGAAATGATGCTGGGTCAAAGAGTGTGTGCATTTTAAATCTTAGAAGATGCTCTTAAATTATCTTTTAAAAGGGCCAAACCAATTAGTACTCCTAGTTAGAATATGAGTGCCATTTTCCTCATATTCTTCAAAACATTGACTATTACAAATCTTTAAAAATCTTGCCAATCCGATAGACAAACAATGCTGTTTGTTGTTTAATTTGCTTTCATTAAAATGTTTCATAACTTTTTATATCTTTTTCTAAAAGTAATAACTATCACACAGAAAAATGTGGAAAACACAAAAAATATGTAAAGAATGCTTTGTAAATCCGCCATTCTGCTGCCCAGGAGAGCCACAATTAATATTTTGATATTATTTTTACTATAGTTTTTCTTATGCATATTTTTTTCCAAAATTGAAACCATTCTGTATGTATAATATTCTGTGCTTTTTTTGACTTGCCATTTAACACGAGCTCTCCCCCATGTTGTTAAAAAAATTATTAAAACCTATGTGTTGGGGCCAGCTGAGTGGCGTGTTGGTTAAGAGCTAGCTTGGGATGCCAGCAGCCCTAGTTTGGATCCCACATATGAGGGCCAGTGACACTGCCCTCTACAGCTAAGATGGTGAACAACAGCTCCAGCTGGAGCTGGGCTGCTGTGAGTCCCCGGGATGGCAATAGCTGCAGCCCCTGCTGCAGTGGCTGCCATAGGCTGCAGTGAGTGCCTGGCAGCCAGCATGAGCAGCTGGCAGCCAGAGTGAGCTGCCGAGAGCAACCGTGAGTGGCCATCTAGAGGCCGACGTCCAATCTGCCTCACCCAAGAAGAGCGCAATGACGATATCAAACTGGGCCAGTGAAGCAACATCCTCCGCAACTAGACTGAAGAACAAAAGGACAGCAACTTGTTTTTTCCCCTTCCCCAGTTCCCCAATGCTGCTCCCCTCCCCCAATTCCCCAATAAAATCTTTAAAAAATAAAAAAATAAAAACTATGTGTAGGGATGCAAAATATTCTAGTATATAGATGTCACATAATTTATTTAACTAGTCCCCTTTTGTTCATGGGACATTTCGGTTGGTTCCTAAATTTTTCCAGTAATATAATATAAATGATGCTGTTGTGAACATCCTTGACTTCGAATCTGCATGTCTCTCAAATTAGTTTTATAGAGTAACTCCTATGTATAGACTTGCTGAATCAAATGATACATTTCAAGGTGATTGACTCGTATCACCAAAACACTTTTCCTCCGGTTTTCAAAAGAAATTGAAAACAACAATACGGGGCCGGCCGAGAGACGCATTGGTTAAGAGCTGGTTTGGGGACGCCAGTGGCCCCGTTTCGGATCCCACATATGAGGGCCAGTGATACTGCCCTCTACAGCTAACAATAGCTCCACCTGGAGCTGGGCTGTGAGAGCCCCGGTAACAGAGTAGGCTGCAGCTCCTGCTGCAGTGGGCTGCCAAGGCTACAGTGAGTGGCCGGCAGCCAGCGTGAGTGGCTGGCACCCAGCCAGAGCTGCCAATAGCCACAGTGAGCGACCATCCAGAGGCCAGCGACCGATCTGCCTCATCCGGGAAGAGCGCAATGACGATACCAACAGTGAAGCAACGTCCTCCACAACTAGACTAAAGAACAAAAAAAAGACAGCAACTTGTCTGTTCCCCTTCCCTGATTCCCTAATGCTGTTCCCCTTCCCCAATAAAATCGTAAAAAAAAAAAAAGAAAACAATAATACGTAACGATAGTCCCATTGATAAATATACCCCAATAAGAAAACAAATGCATGCACTGATCTGCTGTAAAATCACAAAGGTTATTTTAAATTAAATTAAATATAATGATTCTTGAAATAATTCAACAATACAAAAATAATGTTTAACTCAGTATATAGAGGTTGTTTCTTTTGTTTAGGATGTGAGTTTGGAAAAAATTTTGGCAGGAATCCAATGTTTTAACATTCAACTGGGGAAAAATAATATCATGGGTGAGACAGCTTAATTGAACAGAACACACTAACCTTGAAAGTCCCTTTAGCTTTAATCACACTTTCCTCTCCCACACCCCATATTCTACCCCAGGGGTCAGCAAACTGCGGCTGGTTCAAGAGCCACATGTTCTACCTCAAAAGTTTGCAGACCCCTGGAAAAGCCAATCCTGTCCCTCACAACAATTTAAAAATTATTCGAGAGCCATAAATATATTTTTACATAATCATCATTATGTTAATAATATCCTTTAGAAATTTTATAAATGAAATTATGATAGTTTTATTTTCATTTTCAATTTTACTTCAGAGCCCGTGGCTCGTGAGCCACAGTTTGCTGACCCCTGGCGTCTCTTCCGTCTCAAAAGTTTGCAGACCCCTGCTCTACCCCGTTTCCCAGCATCTTGTAGAAGCTGCTTCTTTTTTGGAAATAAAAAAGTTGACCTAGGGCTCAAAGAAAGACTAAATATAGAAACCCAAGGAAAGCACTGATGCAGAGTATACGTGTAAATTAACATAAGAGAAATAAGGTAAATAAAAATATCAAAAACAGGTCTTTAGATAATGCAGATCAGATCAGCTCCCTGTTAAATTCTGTGATAGTAAATTTTAGTAGAGCTTTTATCTTTTCTACTACAGTTTTTAAATATGAGAAAACCTCTAAAATTGGAAATAAATACTAATGCAAAAAACCATGTCAGCTACTTTCATCTGAGATGATGAGCTTCTCCTTTTCCATTGGCTTCATAGTTTTTTAATCCCAGGGTTATGAACAAGCTCATGCTATACAGTACCTAAATGTAACATAACCCTCCTCAGATAGATCTTAAGCTCTTGACTCCTCATCAGGGGCTAGCATTGCCAATTATGCTCTCCTAGCAATGAGATGACCCAGAGCTCCCTGGGTCCTGTGTTAGAAGGCCTGAAGGGATACCCCTATGATGGCAGGGAAGAACCACCATACCATTTATTATAACTTTTCTTTCACGTGAAGGGGGGTAAAGGTTTCAAAACCCAATATCTTTCTTCAGAAAATAAGATGCATCATCAGATTAAATGAAAGTCAATGTGTCTTCATTTGTGGTCAAAGAAGTTATGGAATATAAGACTGGGAAAGTTCAGAAGATGAGAAATGTTTTAGCCAGTGACTGGGAAATAGTCCTGTATCCTGTTTGAGCTATTTGCGCTGTGTTTGATAAACAAACAGGTACAACGCACACTGCAAAACATAGATTAAGAAAACCCAGGGCAGAGGGCAGTTCCCACACATACAAGTGTACCGAGGCACTTGGCCAGCACACAAAGGAGAGCCTGACTTCAGAACTTGGAAGTCTGTGTCCCTGGGCCTTTTTAATTTCCTTTTCAACTTATTCTGTTGATATTCATAAGTTTGAACTGGAGCAACAGTTTTAATTTCCATACATGCAAACAAAGAAAGAGTTAATTTGCCTTTGAAATGTAAAGTACACAACAAATGAACTTCTCAAATAGAATTCTAGACCTGTAAAGGACTTCAAAGTTAATCTAGAGTCCCTCATTCATTTATTTCAAATGAGAAAACTGGGGCTCCAAGAGGCTAAGAATTTATCCGAGGTTACCAAACTATTCATTTCAAAACCAGTGACTGAAACACAGATCTCCTGACTCTTGGATCAAAGCTCATCCTACTTTGCCACATTACCTACCTCATCATATCAATTTCCCAAAAGTCTCACAATCTAACCATAAGCAAAATTACCACAACTACACTTGAATTGCTTGGATAAAAAAACCATCAGAAATATCTAAGGAAAACAGGAAAATGTGGTCTGTTCAATTTATGTGGACAGTATCTTAGAAAGCAAGTGGAAATTTTGAGGGGAAAGATGATTTTTTATACTTCACCTAATTTTTACTGGGGGGAAAAAGCAAACTTTTCCAATGCATTTGTTGATTATCTTCAAGTGCTCAGTGTATGGCACAAAGGTACTCAGGTTTGCAACCTCCTTCTTACCCAGTGGATACATGGAGTTGAGTCAGCTTGCCCCATCTACCCTTGCTTTCCTTATTTCCTGTCCACTCTTACGATATTCTTGCTATTTCACTTAACTGTATCAGCAAATATTCAAAGCCTGTAAGACCAATATTAGAAGAAACTTTCCAGTATTGTAGAAAATATAAAATTCTCAAGGGTTGGTTCCAGGAAGACACTTGGCTCAATTTCTAAAAGTGACTGTTTTCTACATCTGCATACGACCCTAAGTCGTAAAACTTTCATCTTCTGCATTGATGTTTTCATCTGATCACAAGGGGTTTTCTGCTTCTATTAAATATCTAGGAATAAAATTTTATTTAAAAAAAATTTAATACTAAGGGCCGGCCGAGTAGCTCAGTTGGTTAAGAGCTCGCTCAAGAGTGCGGAGCTGAGCTCTGAGCAACGGCGGTTTGATGCCAGCCCCAGCTGAGTTGCCGTTGAGCTGCCAACAGGTAGCAGGATGGCTCAGCTAAAAAAAAAAAAAGAGTGTAAAAAATTTAATACTAAATTAATAATTACTTGAATAAATTCTTCATATTCATGCAGTATAATAAGTATAAACATTTTATAACCTAACAAAATTTGTATACTACATAGTGTGTTCCTAAATGATGAAGCATTCAAACTATAAATGCTTCTTTTAAAATATTCCATATGTAAAATTTTTCCTCCCAATTTTAATTTTTTTCTTAAAAGGCTAAAGAAGCACAAAACATTTCCTACAAATTCAGAATTTCCAGAAGTTTTAAATCTTTACTCCAAGTTCATTCATCCATCCATTCTGTCATTCAACAAATATTTATTTAACTATGATTCTGTGCCAGACTAGTTGTAGGGCACACAGATACAAGTTGAACTAGAGATACATGATCCTTGTGCCTAGGGAAGTTGTATGTTAATGTAGAAGACAAATAACTTCAGAAAGTAGTAACTGCTATGGAAAATCTAAAACTATGAGATTCAGAGGTGTGTGTAGGTGTGATTAGGAAAGGCTTTGCTGAGAAGGTGACATTTGAGCTGAGATGGGAATGATGAAAGGGAGCCAGCCATGTCCAGGTCTGGGGGGAAGAGTGGTCCAGGCAGAAGGATCATCTAGTGCAAAGGTCATAAAGCCAGCCTGGGCTTGGGCTTTTTACACCTGAATGGATCAAGAGAGCCGAGGGCAGAAGGGCATGGAAAGAAGGCAGAAAGGTGGGGAGGGCTGGTTTTCAGTATTTTATAGGCTAGGGTAAGAAGTTTGATTTTACTCAAGTGAATCTATGCTGTGAAATGTCTTTTTTTAAAGATTTTATTGGGGAATTGGGGGAGGAGAACAATGTTGGGTAATCGGGTAAGGGGAACAGATAAGTTGCTCTCTCTTTTTTTTTTTTGTTCTTCAGTTTAGTTGTGGAGGATGTTGCTTCACTGGTCCATGTTGGCATCATCACTGCGCTCTTCCCGGATGAGGCAGATCGGTCGCCGGCCTCTGGATGGTCGCTCACTGCGGCTATTGGCAGCTCATGCTGGCTGCCGGCTATTCACTGTAGCCTATGGCAGCCCACTGCAGCAGGGGCTGCAGCCTACATGGTCTCCAGGGCTCGCAAACCCAGCTCCAGGTGGTGCTGTTGTTAGCTGTAGAGGGCAGTGTCACTGGCCCTCATATGTGGGATCTGAACGGGGGCCGCTGGCATCCCAAAACCAGCTCTTAACCAGTACGCCACTCGGCCGGCCCATGCTCTGAAATGTCTTTTAACCCCAAGAATAATGTGGCCCAAACGGTGTTGGACACACATACACACACACACACACACACACACACACACACACACAATTTAAACGGGGATATACCAAGACGAGTACACCTCTCTCTAATTGTAAGAAAGTAATTAGATCAACCTGAAAGATTGTTTTCTTCCACTGTAGCCCAGGGTTTCTCAACCTCATAATATTAGCATTTGGGGCTGAATAATTCTTTATTTGGGCAGCTGTCCTATGTATTGGAGCATGTTTAACAGCATCGCTGGCTCTACCCACTAGATGCCAGTAGCATTCCTCTCTTGAGGTTGTGACACCCCCTCTGCAAACATCTTCAGATTTTGCCAAATGTCTTGTGGGCAGGGTGCAAAATTGCCCTTGGTTTATTATCAGTGTTCTAGTGCAAGGCAAGGAAGTGAAAACGTGCCACGTACGTTTGACTTGGAAAGAAATGGCATTTTCTTTTTAATCTAACCTTTCCCACCTTCAGGCTCATTCCAAAGCCTCTCTTGATTCCTGGAACTCGTACATGGGTGGTAAGTAAATATTTAGTAAATTCAGTGCCGACTACCAATCTGTACATATTGAGCCAAATTTTTCTTTAATAGCAGGGTGATGAGTAGAGGATACCACTGAATTTGAACAGTCTGGGTAGCTGCCTCAACTTCCCAACTCATTTTGTTTATACAGAGCGTTAGGCAGACTAAACCTCCTACTTTATGTCTACATAACACCAATAGACTTATTCCTTTAATGCATTCCAACAAAATTGTCTGAAAATGCAACTTTTATTTATTGATGTTCATTGTATAATTAGAGCTGCATTTCCTCATGCAACATGTAACAGTAGAACATCAGAGGTCTTACAGCAGGGTTTCTCAGCGTTGGTGCTATTTACATTTGGGGTCAAATTACTCTGCTGTGGGCATCTATCTATATTGTGCATTATAGGATCACATCCCTGGTCTCTGCCACTAGATAACATAAGCACCCTCCCCAGACCCCTTACAAAAATTTAAATGGCTGCAATAAATATCCTGGAATCCATACTAATGTAAATAAATGATAACTAAATGAATATGGGAGAAGAGACAAATTTCCCATACAGAATTCCACATATTTTATGTAGATACTCTCCCCTCAAGGAGATGGAACATAACTACTCATCCTGCAAGTGAGGATTGCGCATAGTGGAAAATCTTCACAAACACTATCTTGGATAGGTGGTCAAGATTAACAAGGTCAGCGATAAGTCATGTTGATAGCCCTAGATATGATGTGATGAGAATGTCACGCCACTCTATCTTCCTCCCCCTTAAAAACACATAACCTCAGGGCCGGCTGAGTGGCACAGTGGTTAAGCGCTGGCTTGGGACACCAGTGGCCCCGGTTCGGATCCCACATATGAGGGCCAGTGACATTGCCCTCAAAAATAAATAAATAAATAAGAATTTAAAAAAAAACACATGACCCCAGTCTAATTATGAGAATAACATCAAACAAATCTCAACTGAGAGGCATTCTACAACATACCTGACCTGTCAAGGTCATCAAAAGAAAGGGAAGTCTGCCAAGAGCAGCCTAAGGAGATGTGACAACAAAATGCAATACGGTTTCCTTGATGGGATGGATCCCCAAACTGAAAAAGGATATTAGGCAACAACTAAGGAAAGCTGAGTAAAGTATGAACTTTAGGTAATAATAACGTGTCACATTGTTTCTTTAGTTGTAGCAATATATCACACAATGTAAGATGTTAACAATAAGGGAAACTAAGTAGAGGTATTCAGAAGTCTCTGTACTCTGTTTGCAACATTTTTATAACTCTAAAACTACACTAAAATTAAAACCAAAAAGGTTATTTTAAAAACCTTGGACAGACATTGCCAATGCTCCCCTACAGGGCAAAATCTCCCCTTATTGAGAACCACTGCTCTAGGTCAACCTATCTATCTGCTTTTTCATTATAGCACTTTTCCATCCTTTAGTTTACCAACTCCAGGTTCTTCTCTATGCTGTCAGCAACTCTCGATATTCAAGAATTTTTCTTATAACAATAAGGTCTCCTGAATCCTCACTCACAACTTCCAGAATTTTTCTCTGCTCTATTTTTGACTGGCATTTCACAACATACCATATGAAGTAGGGTTCATTGTCATTTTCTTCATAGGTAACGATATCTAACAAATCAAGTCTGGAAATTCTTCTACTTCAAGACATGGGGTAATAGTTTGACTATTTGTGTCTTTTTACAGTTTGAAAATCTTCAAAGTGAGATGACTAATTAAAAAAGGGCTACATGGAGGGCTGGCAGAGTGGCTCAGTTGGTTAAGAGCTTGCTCAAGAGTGCAAGCTGAGCTCTGAGCAACAGCAGTTCGATGCCAAGCCCGAGCTGAGCAGCCACAGGTAGCAGGATGGCTCAGCTAAAAAAAAAAAAAATCAGAAAAAAAGGGGGCTACATGGGCTGGCTGAGTGGCGCTTTGATTAGGAGTTGGCTTGGGATGCCAGCTCCCAGCAACAGGGTCCCGGTTTGGATCCCACATGAGGGCCAGTGACGCTGCACCCTCTACAGCTAAGATGGTGAACAATAGCTCAACCTGGAGCTGGGCTGCCTTGAGTCACCAGCTGAAGCGTAGGCTGCAGAAGGGCGGCCGGCAGCTGGCGTGCACTTTCATGAGCTGCTGTCAGCCGCCGTCCAGTGGCCAGAGACCTATCTGCCTCACCTGAGAAGAGTGCAATGGTCACAATACCAACATGGGCCAGTGAAACAATGTCTTCCACAACTAGACTGAAGAACAAAAGGACAGCAACTTGTCTGTTCCCCTTCCCTGATTCCCGAACGATGTTCTCTCCCCCAATTCCCCAATAAAATCTTAAAACAAAATGGGACTACTTGCATTTCTTCACTGTTGCAGTAACTAGTTCAAGAGTAATAGTGTCTTCATATTAAAGCTGTTTTGCCTGGAAAGATACTCCACTGATTTATGGGACATCAGGCTTTAGTTTTAGATATGAAATAGAATTGATTTAAAGCAAAGAGACCTGCCAAATTCAACATCATCGATCGCTTTCCATAGCATTTTGTGATGAAAACCATCTTAATTCGTGGTTGTTTGGCCATGAATATTAATTAATTTCTGTTCTCTTTGGATGTAAAGATGAAGGAACAAAAGAGTTTCACTCAATTAAAAATTTCAGTTTTGAAATTAAAATTGAATAAAATGAAGAGCAGTAAGAAAGAACAACAAAGGGAGAGGCTCTTTCAAGGTTTAATTCTCTTTCTGAAGTGCTGGGGTTTTTTATACCACTGCTGCCTTCCTCTGATATGCTCTTTCTATTCCCGCCCAGGCCCTAATAGAAACACAGCCTATGTGTTTATTATATGTGTAACAGAGTATCTTGGCTGAGCTGAAGCTTGTGCTGAAACTTTGTCTGAAAGAGATCAGGTGACACTTTCCCCTACTCCTTCCTTTACCTATTAGCATAAATCTGAATGCATGTGGCCTTTGAGGTTTGGGTTGAAGAAGGAATGAGAAATTAGGTTTTTGTTTGTTGTTTTTTGCTGGGGTACCCAAAAGAACAGAGAGAGAGAGATGGAAAGAATAGATGGTAGAGTGTTGGTGCTATGGCTAGTCCTTTTGACTCAAGGCTCAGTGGGGAAAATAGAGCTAAAACCTGAAGGAGCCATTTTCATGAAGGACCTTCTGTGATTCTGAGCTCAAGTAATGTTTAGCGCCTAAGTGACAAAATCAACATAAAGTTAGGTGAGCGGTCAGTTCTCCGTAACTCAAGGACTGGAAGCTCAGTGCACAAGGGACATCAGCAACAGAGGCAGTGATAAGGTGCTTTGACTAGTAGGTATGTTTATAAGAATATGAATGTGCTTGTTACAAGTTCATGTGTAACATGTTGGTGCATGCATATTCCCCTTGATGAGGAAAAACTTGAGAGTCTTTGTAAGAGTGTTAAATTCCTCTGTGAGCAGGTGGGGCCTTTAGGCTGATGAAATTTGGATAGTAGTGTTCATGTGATCTCATTTCTCCATCTGGTAAAGTCCAGATTACTTGTGTTCCATAATTCTTGATTTCTAAACCTCATTTCTAATAAGAACTGGAACTTCGTAAGAGAACCTCCATCGTAGGAGAATACTAAGTTTCAACCCTAAGTCATCATTTCCCTCCCAGATCTAAAGGAAGTCTATTGCAGTTTCCATTGAAAGTCCTTCCAACTATCTCATCCAACATCACAGTAACTGGATACAGCTCTCATCCTCAGATACTTTCTTAAATCAACAACGACAATCCTTCAGAAGAGTCATTTGGCTTTATACCCCTTGGTAAGCTCTAAATATCCTTTTACAAATGCTTCCCACTGGGAGCCACTTGCTTCTTTCCATGACTAATGTTCTTTTTATGAAAGTGAGTTTCTTCAAACCATTACTTTGCAGAAAATCCAGACTTTGTAACTCTTGGATAAATATAAGTAAGTTATTTTACTCCTTGTCTAATTTACTTTGAACTCTTTACTCAACATGAAGTAACAGACATACATGCTCACTAAATTGTGACAGATACAGAAAACAAATCAGTGAACACCAATATATCTAGACTATATTATCAACTGACAAAAGATACTGCACAATTTTTCCTGGATTTTTGCCCCATGACTTGTTGCTAAGATTCATATGAGATCCATTTAAGATTCTGTAATAATACAGGCAGTTATATTATACATATTGGTATCTTGACCATTCCCTATTATCACTAATGATTTAAAAGAAGGTTGTGTAGTAGGTTCATTTTTATCTCTGGAAGCTTGGACTAATAACCCAACAAACAACTTGGAAGCTAGTCTTTGGAGTAAGTTTCTACTCTGTTTCACAATTAACATGTAATTCATACAAGACCCAAGTGCTCCTGTAGTTTCAGTGTGTGCCATGAAAAATATTCACAAGATGACCTGAAAAAGAAAAAGAAAATAAATACAAATACTACTAAGGTCATATACTAAACTGTATCATAGAAATGTTGCATAACATCTTTAGATATTTATGGAGATAGATAACTAAAAATTAGTGACAAATCCTATCTAGACAAAACAGAAAACCAAAATTATAAAATCAATGTCTCAGGAGATTAAATAAACAGAAAGTGTTAAAGCAACCTCAATCTTTAGATGGATCCAAAGATCTTCAGAGTTGGGGCTAGGATTTCTTTGATAACTACATCATCATTATCTTTAAAATCAAATGAAAACTTAAGATCACCAAAAAAGATATTTTGAAACAAAGATAAGTGGAATTATACTAGATCTGGTATACATACCAACAGTTTTCACATAGCAAACTCAATTTGGGTAACTATAAACAGGTAGTCTCTCCCCACAAGAAAAGGCCATAAAGTCAAAATAAAATAAAGCTCTGAGGATGTTCCCATTACTGTAGAATTTCAGACAGTCATAACGGTAGACCACCAACATGGAAGGCAGCAATCAAGCAAATCATGAACAAGCAGAAACTACAATGTACCTTCCCCTGTCTGGGATGTAAAAGAGACATAAGATGTAATCTTTCATTGTGGAGACAAAATATGAATACATAAATCATAATAAGCTATAAAACAAAACAAAGAAAATGGGCTAAATGCTGTGACACTGACTGGAAGTGTCAGAACAAGTCGAAAAATGCCAGGGTAGTCTGGGAAAAAACAGACTATAAATATGAATAGATCTTTTGAACTATAAACCATGAAAAGTTAAAAAAATGGCAGGTAGATCTCCTTACATACATGAGTGTAGAGAGAACTACAACACTTGTGAGATTCTTCAGTCACTCTTCCACACATGGAGGAATCTGCCAGCAGTGGCGTCTTTTAAATAGTACAAGAGGAGAAGATGATAGTGCAGATATGGAGCAAAGTAAACAAGAAAGAATGTCTAGGGTTGTAGCCCCTGTCTTCTAAAAGTGAACCATTAATTACCCACCCATTGAAGTTGAAGTCCTTTACTTACAGAAAACTTCACCTTTGCATGAGTAGAATAAAAACTGTTTGATCAAATGTAGAGCCAACATACAATCAAGTGCCTATCGTTCTTGCCTGCCATTACTTCATTAAGAAATTCACTATTTAACATAGATCAGATTACTTTTTTAGCTTTTTTAAAAATTCTTTTATTGTGAAATAAATTTTTTTAAAAATTAGTTTCAGGGGTACAACACAGTGCAATAGTTATACATTTTACCCCTCAAAATGACAACCCCCTCACCCAGTTTGCCACCCCACATCATACATATCTATTACAATTCCTTTAACTCCCTTCCACACAATAATCCACATCCCGTGACTATCTATATATTCAGTTACAGTTGGCATACAATATTATACAACATCAATTTCAGGTATACAGTGCAGTGATCAAGCCTCTACTCCATCCATGAAGTGGTCTCCCTAACAAGACATGTGACCATCTGACACCCCACAAAATATTTATAACATTATTAATTATATTCCCCTAACTGTCTTTCATATCCCTGTGGCAATATTGTAGTTACCTATTTATGCTGTCTAATCTCTTCCCCTTCGCCCTCATCCTCACCCCCCTCCCACCTAGCAACCCTCAGTTTTTCCTCTATATCTATGAGACTGTTACTGTTTAGTTTGCTCATACATTCAGGTTTTCAGATTCTACATGTAAATGAGATCATATGGTATTTGTCTTTCTCCGATGGACTTATTTCACTTAACATAATGGTCTCTAGGTCCATCCATATCATTACAAACGGTACGATTTCATTCTTCTTTAGAGTGGAGTAATACTCCATTGTATAAATGTACCACAGTTTCTTAAACCAGTCATCTACCGATGGGCATTTCGGTTGTTTCCAAGTCTTGGCTATTGTAAATAGCGCCGCAATAAACATAGGGGTGCATATATTTTTTCAAATTAGCATCTTGGATTCCTCTGGGTAGATACCCAAGAGTGGAATTGCTGGGTCATATGGTAGTTCCATTTCCAGTTTTTTGAGATACCTCCATACTGATTTCCATAATGGCTGCACCAATCTGCAGTCCCACCAACAGTGTACCACGGTTCCCTTTTCTCCACAACCTCGCCAACACTTATTCATCTGGTCCAGGACTTTTGTTTGTTGGAAGATTGTTGATTTCTGATTCAATTTCTTTTGTAGTAATCAGACTGTTCAGAGTTTCTGTTTCTTTTTGGTTCAGACTTGGTAGATTGTATGCTTCTTGAACTTTATCCATTTCTTCCAAATTGTCAAAAGGTGTCATTTAAAACTCAACAGGCACTTCTGGTTTCCTGTCCAGCATATAAGGAGCTTGGAAGTTCCCACTACATCTTAACAAAAGTAAAAAACTGAACACACTGAGAGATCAACAACTCTTCTTCGATCCATAAAAGAATTGAGGTCACAGAGTAGAATGCTGCCTTCAAACTTGAAGACAGACAGGCAGATTGAACACAGCACCTTGAGCTTAGAGGCCACGAGCTGCCAACAGGAAGCCAGATGACGACTGGGAATCTCCACAACGAAGACTGAAGAACAACTTGGCTGGTTCCCTCCCCCAATTCCCCAACACTGTTCCCCTCCACCTATTTCCCAATAAAATCTTTAAAAAAAAAACAAAAAAAATAGAGTGGCTGAATGGATACTAAAATCCTTACATATGCTACCTACAAGAGACTCACTTCAGATTGAAAGACATACACACAAACTGAAAGTAAAGGGATGGAAAAAGGTATTTCATAAAAATTGAAACAAACAAACAAACAAATAAACAAAAGCTCGGGTAGCAATACTTATACCAGACAAAACAGA
The DNA here is from genome assembly GCA_033961575.1 of Aselliscus stoliczkanus. Classification (NCBI taxonomy): domain Eukaryota; kingdom Metazoa; phylum Chordata; class Mammalia; order Chiroptera; family Hipposideridae; genus Aselliscus; species Aselliscus stoliczkanus. The sequence goes on along the minus strand of CM066737.1, from coordinate 50,997,414 downwards.
CTTTAAAACAAAAGCTATAGGAGGCCAGCCAAGAGGCTCAGTTGGTTAAGAGTGCAAGCTCTGAGCAACAGGGGTGCTGGTCCAATTCCTACATGGCCCAGTGAGCTACCCCCAAGCTGAGCTGCCACTGAGCTGCCAACATGTGGCAGGGTGGCTCACTTGGTGAGATCATGTGCTCCTAACAACAAGGTTGCTGGTTGGATTCCTGCATGGGATGGTGCGCTACAATCACCTGCAACTAAGATTGAACATGGCACCTTGATCTGAGCTGCCATGAGCTGCCAAAAGGCAGCTGGATGGTGACTGGACTTGGAGCTGAGCTAGCTGTGCCTTCCACAACTAAGATTGAAGGATAACAATTTCATTGCTCCCCTTTCCCGATTCCCCAACACTGTCCCCTTTTCCCAGTTCCCCCATAAGATCTTTAAAAGAAACAAACAAACAAAAAAACCCCAAAAAACAAAGGCTATAATAAGAGATAAAGAAGAACCTAATAATCCCACTTCTGGGTATTGATATCTGAAGAAACCCCAAATGCAACTTCAAGGGGACGTGTGCATCCAGATGTTCATTGCAGCATTGTTTACAATGGCCAAGATGTGGAGGCAGCCTGGCTGTCCATCAATGGATGAATGGATAAAGAGGAGGTGGTACATGTATAAAATAGGATATTTTATATCCTATAATACCCTCCACCATGGAAGGAAATGGGTTCTTGCCATGTGTGGCAGCATGGATGGACCAGGAGGGTATTGTTCTGAGTGGAGTATGTCAGATGCAATGTGATTTCACTTACATGTGGAATCTTAATAACAAAGTAAACAAACAAACACATAGATACAGAGAACATTTTGATAGTTGCCAGAGGGGAGGGTTATTGGGGGGTAGCTGCAAAAGGGGAAGGGATTAAGAAGTACAAATTTGTTGTAGCACAGTAGTCATAAGAATGTAGGGTATAGGGCCAGATGAGTGGTGCGGTGGTTAAGCGCTGGCTTGGGAAGCCAGTCGCCCTGGTTCGGGTCCCACATATGAGGGCCAGTGACACTGCTCTCAAAAAAAAAAAAAAAAAAAAGAAAAAATAATGAGAATGTAGGGTATAGTAGAAGGAATATAGTCAATAATTTTGTAATAGCTGTGTATGGTGTCAGACGGGTACTAGATTTCAGGGTGATAAATGGGACAGAGGTTGGAGGGCAGGATGCAAAAGGTGATGAGACTGAGAAGCACAAATTAATAGTTACAAAATAGTCATGGGGATATAAAGTGAAGCATAAGGAATATAGTCAAAGATATGGTAATAACTATGTGTAATACCAGGTGAGTATTACACTAGTCAGGATGATTGCTTCTTAAATTATATACATGTCTAACCACTATGCTGTACACATGAAATTAATATAAAATATGGAATGTCAACTGCAATTGAAAAATTTTAAAAGGGAGGAAAATGGTGAAGGGTAATATGAGGTCTTAATTTCCATGTGTAACACAAATAAGTTGGGGATGTAATGTACTACATAGGGAATATAGTCAGTATTATTGTGATAGAGTGGTATGGTGGTCAGATCGTTGCTGGACTAATGGTGATGGCTTCTTTAGGTATATCAATTTTGAATAACTGTGGGGCACATGTGAAACTAATATAATATTGTATGTTAGCTAAATTTTTAACAAAAATCTTTTTTTTTTCCATTGGGGAATTGGGGAGGGGAACAGCATTGGGGAATCGGGGAAGGGGAACAGACAAGTTGCTGTCTTTTTGTTCTTCAGTCCAGTTGCAGAGGACGTTGCTTCACTGGCCCGTGTTAGTATCGTCTTTGCGCTCTTCCCGGATGAGGCAGATCGGTTGCCGGCCTCTGAATAGTCAGTCATCGCGGCTATTGGCAGCTCACACTGGCTGCCAGCCGCTCACGTTGGCTGCCGGCCACTCACTGAAGCCTATAGCAGCCCACTGCAGCAGGGGCAGCAGCCTGCACCGTCGTTGGGGCTTGCACAGCCCAGCTCCAGGTGGAGCTGTTGTTAGCTGTAGAGGGCAGTGTCACTGGCCCTCATATGTGGGATCCCAACTGGGGCCGCTGGCATCCCAAGCCAGCTCTTAACCAATGTGCCACTCGGCCGACCCAACAAAATTCTTTTTAAAAGAAAATCAATTAATGTAATCCATTGCTTCAGCAGTCTAAAGTAGAAAAATAACATGATTATATGAATAGATACAAAAAAACAGATGACAGCGGCTGGGCAGGTAGCGCACTTGGTTGGTTTGGAGTGCGATCTCTGAGTAGCAGGGGCGCCGGTTTGATTCCCACATGGGCCGGTGAGCTGCGCCCAAGCTGAGCTGCCGCTGAGCTGCCAACGGACAGCAGGATGGCTCAGCTGGTTGGAGTGCGTACCCTTGGTAACTGGGTTGCTGGTTTGTCTCCCGCATGGGATCGTGGGCGTCTTCTGTCCTCCTGCCCTTCAGCAACTAGATTGAAAGCGTGGACTGCACTTGGAGCTGAGCTTGCACCCTCCACAGCTAGGATTAAAGGACAACAACTTGACTTGGAGCTGATGTGTCCTGGAAAAACACAATGTTCCCATTCTCCAATTCCCCAAAAGTGTTCCCTTCCCCAATTTCCCAGTCAAATCTTAAAAAAAAAAAGCAGATAACAAATTCCATCATTTACTTATGTAAAAACTCTCAGCAAACTAGGAATAAAGAATATTTACAAAAAATACAGCTAACATTATACTCAATTAATGGTGAGAAACTAGATTTCCAAGATCAGGAACAATGCAAGAATGTTCACTCTCATCATTCCCTTTTAACCTCATATTGGAAGTCCTAACTAAAGCAATGAGACAATAAAATAAAATGTATACAGATTCTGAAAGAAGAATCAAAACTGCCTTTATTTGATCATCTGAGTAGAAAATCCAAAAGAATTGACAAAAAATACCTCTTGTAATTTTTTAAGCAAATAAACAAAATTATAACAAGTGTACAAGATTGAAGGTTAATATATAAATGTCAATCACTTCCTGATATACCAACAATGAACAAGTTGAAGTTAAATCCATAAAACCATTTATGTGAAAACCTAAAAATGAAACACTTATTGTTTTTTAAAGATTTTATTGGGGAATTAGGGAAGGGGAACAGTGCTGGGGAATTGGGCAAGGGAAACAGCCAAGTTGTTGTCCTTCAATCTTAGTTGTGGAGAATACAAGTAGCTCAGCTCCAAGTCCACTCTCCATCTGGCTGCCAGTTGGCATCTGGCGGCTGTTCAGATCAAGGTGCAGTGTTCAATTTTAGATGTGGGAGTTGAACCGGAAACCTGGTTGCTAAGAGCACATGCTCTAACCACTGAGACATCTGGCTGCCCGTCGACAGCTCAGGGCAGCTCAGATCAAGGTGCCGTGTTCAATCTTAGTTGTGGGTGAGCGTAGCCCACCACCCCATGCGGTAGTTGAACCGGCAACCTTTTTGTTAAGAGCACGTGCTCTCACCAGCTGAGCCATCCTGACACCTGTTGGCAGCTCAGCAGCAGTTCAGCTCAGACTCAGCTCACTGGCCTATGTGGGAATTGAACCGGCGGCCCTGTTGCTCAGAGCTTGTACTCTGAACAAACTGAGAGAGTTAGCAGGCCCTGAAATACTTAATTTTAAACCTGATAATCTAGTGGGAGAGATCAACAATAATGAAGTAATCATACTAACAAATTTCTTTCATTGATGAAATAAATCAAGAAAGAAGTAAATAAATGGAGAGCTAGTCCATGTTCATGGATAGGAAAACACAATATTGTCAAGATGTGACTTCTTCACAACTTGATCTACAGATTCAATGCAATCTAAATCAAAACCTCAACAAGTTATTTTGGGGCTATCATTCATCTTTTCTACAGTTTATAAGGAAACGTAACCAACACAGGCCAGCCGAGTGGTGCTGTGGTTGGGGGCTGGCTTGGGATGCCAGGGGCCGGGGTTCAGATCCCACATATGAGGGCCAGTGACACTGCCCTCTAAAAAAATAAAAATAAAAATAAAAAAATAACCAACACAATATTAAAGAAAAACAAAGTTGGAGGACTGATGTTATCCAACTTTGAAACTTACTCTAAAGCCACAGTCATCTAGACTGTGGTATTGGTGAAACAATAGAGAAATAGAACAATGGAACAGGATAGAGAGCTCCAAAATTGACCCACAAAAATATAGTCAACTGATCTTTGAAAAAGGAGTAAAGACAATACAATGAAGCAAGGATAATATTTCCAGCACATGGAACAATTGAATATCTATATGCAAAAAAAAATTAATAGTTACATTCTTCACAAAAATTTACTGAAAATGTATCACAGACCTAAATGTAAAATGCAAAGCTATAAAACTCTTAGAAGAAAAGATAGTAGAAAACCTAGAAGACCTTGGATATGGTGATGATTTTTAAAATACAACACCAAAGCCAAGATTCAGGAAATAAATAATTGATGAGCTGAACTTCATTAAAATTAAAGACTTCTGTGAAAACAATGTCAAGAGAATGAAAAGAGTACATATTTTCTCCCACAGATTTAGAGAAAATATTTGCAAAGAACATATCTGATAAAGGACTGTTGTTCAAAATATACACAGAACTCTTAAAATTCAACAATAGAAAAATGAGCAAGTCGATTAAAAAGTGGGCAAAAGGGCTGGCCAAGTGGTGCATTGGTTAAGAGCTGGCTTGGGATGCCAGCAGCCCCGGTTCGGATCCCACATATGAGGGCCAGTGACATTGCCCTCTAAAAAAACCAAACAATCAAACAAAAACCTGGAAGCAACCAAGATGTCCTTCAGTGAGTGAATCGATGAATAAACTTTGGCACATCCAGACAATGGAGTATTATTCAATGATAAAAAGAAATGAGCTATCAAGCTATTAAAAGATATGGAGGAAACTTAAATGCAAATTGCTAACTGAAAGAAGCCAATCCGAAAAGGCTACATATTGTATGATTTCGACTATATGACATTCTGGAAAAGGCAAAACTATGGACACAGTGGGATGCTCAGTGGTTGCCAAGGGGTAGGTGGGGAGGAAGGAATGAACAGGTGGAACACAGATTATTTTTAGGGTAGTGAAAATACTCTGTGTGATAGTGTAAAAGTAGATACATGTCATTTTACATTTGTCCAAACCCATGGAATGTATAATACCAAGAGTGAACCCTGGTTTACTATGTAAACTATGGACTTTAGGGGATTATGATGTGCCAAAGTAGGTTCATCAAATACACCAGGATGTTGTTAGTGGGAGAGGCAGTGCACCAATTGGGGCAAGTAGTATATGGGGACTCTCTGTACTTTCTGCTCAATTGTGCTATAAACCTAAAATTGTTCTAAAAGGTAAACTCTATTTAAAAGGGGATAAAAACACAATAGAAAAATTCTTTAAAAATTAAATTATTTTGTCACCCCAATAAACTTGAATTTTAAAAAAATTAAATTATTCTAATGGCACTAACAAAGTGTTATTCTCTTCAATATTTTCCATTGGAAAGTCCAGTTGCTAAACTCTATTTCTTTCATTTCACTGGTATTTAAATTTATGGGAGCAATAACTAGCTATATTTTTTTGCCATCCTTGAATGCACTGTTATAAAACATAGGCAAATATTTGAACTTGAGCATGCCTTTGGAATCTAGTCAGTAGCTTAAAGAATGTTAAAAAATTGAAAAAAATCTAGGATTTTTTTCCCTAAGAGAAAAAATGTGCTGACCCAATGTAGTTAAACATACTTATTCATTCAGCAAATATTTATTAAGTGTCTGCTATGTGCCAGACACAGAGTGTGTGCTCGACACTAGGAATACTGTGGTAAATTCTTGCTCTCAATGACAATCTAGTGGGGAGACAGACAATAATGAAGTAATCATACCAGCAAATGTCAAAAGGAACTGTGACAAAAGATTCAAAGCTTAGCACACAGTGCTTTGGCATTTTATAACAACTAGAATTGATCAAGGGAGGCTACCCAGAGGGAGTTATTAAAAATGAGATCTGAAGGATGAGTAAGAGGTGATAAAGGAAGGAACAACAAATTAATCAAGGAAATCAAAGTATTCCAAGGCCCCGTAGCAGGAGGGAGCATGGAGACATGAAGAACTTAAAGACAAATGTTGCTTCAGTATGGAGATTGAGGGTGTTTGAGAGGAGGCTGAAGAAATAAGCATATGCCAGATCATCCAGGGAACTTACTAAGGCTATACTAAGGAAGTTTGTTTTTATTCTAAGAGTGATGGGAAGCCATAGAGCTTCTAAACATAAGGATGATATGGAGTTTCTTATGCAAAGACCATTCCGGCTGCAATGAAGAGGATAGATTGATTAAAGGGGAGCCAGAGTGAATGTGAGTAGAATAGGAGTTATTGCAGTAGTGTAGGAAGATGTGATTGTAGGATGGTGATAATGGAGATGAAAAGAAGTGGATGAATTCTGGAGATCTTTTGGAAGTCAAAATTGGACCATAAGCAAAATTGGACCATAAAACAACCAAAACTCAATTTCATAGTGAGGGAGGAACAGAGAGATAGCAAAAGATTCCTAAGTACAACTGGATAGGATGGTAGGGCAATCTACTTAGATAGGAAAGGCTGGACAAGGACCAGATTTGAGGAGCAACATTAATTTGAAGGGGTTTTGAGATATCCTATAGGGGAGGTCCAGTAGGTATTTGGATAGACCAGTCTGAAGGGCCGATGAGAGGTCTGAGCTGGAAATATAAATTGGGGGTCTCATCTGTATGCAAGTGGTAATTAAGCTGTGAATGTGTGTGAGCTTGCCCAGGGAGAGAGTATAGCGCAACATGGAAGATGATTGAGGACTGGGCCTCAGGAAAAGCCAATATCTGCAATGAAAAAGTAGCTGTGGCAGTACATGGAGGATCCTTCCACTTCTGGAATTCAGAAATCCTGATTTTTTTTCTTTTTCTTTGAAACTGAATTACTTGATAACGTCCAAAAACTAACTCTCCCCTCTTTACATTAGCATTCCATTTGTTGAAGGGGATTGTGCCATTTTTATGAGGGTGTACTTTTTTGAGCCTTATTTGTAAACAGGTGGGACAGAGAGAGCTGCTGTTTCTGCCAGGGTGGGAAAAGAATAGCCGCTGTGCTATTATGATGTTCAAGGTAGTGGGGTTCTACGTGCCTCGTCATTCTGTGAAAGTAGAGCTATGCTTTCAAAGTATATAGGCTTCCATTCAATGACCCTGCTGTGGGGGGAGGGGGGACAGAGGGAAAGAGAGAGAGACAGAGAGAGAGAGAGACAGAGAGACAGAGAGAGAGAGAGAGAGATTTCATCCCTCTCTCTTACTCAATTTTGTAGTGCATATTTTAATGCCCTTGAGAGCTGGAAGGGAAGAACAAGTTAATAATTTGGCTGATTCAACATTTTGACCTCTGAATCAAAAAGTTACTCAATAATCCTTTAGAGGGCAGTGAGTGGGCAGTGTATTCAGAGTCAGGCGTCTCCCCCTCTGTGATACTGATGCATGCTGGGTGATCTTGGGGTAAACCATATCTACTGTCTCCATTTCCATATCACTGATACCACTTGTCCTCCCTATTTCTTGGGGTTGTTATGAGAGTCTGATGAGATCACAGATCTGAAAGCATTTGAAAATGTCAGGAATTATCATTTCAAAAAGTAAGCCATCCACTGAGAGCTAGTCTGTCTTGAATAAGATACAAAGTACAACTTTGTTACACCATACATGGATCAGTTCCTGTGTTGTCTTATTTCAAAATTGTGTTTCCTTTGAAAATAAAGGTTTCTGAGATATTTAGATACACACTAGCTGCTTCTACCACTGCAACTGAACATCAGAATATCTAAATAAAACATGATTATATTAATCAATGGTCCAAAAGTTTGCAAGTGAAAGCTCTAAAAGAGATATAAAACCATGATTAGTTTTTATCATCATTTGAGTTCTAAGGTGTTGACTTAGCCCACTGGACTTTACATTACCTACTTCCCAACTATCTCTTTGACATCAGCTTGTACCACTCCCTATTTCCCTGCAACCTGCTTTAACCTTTTAGCAAAGGCCTCCTTGCTCTCCCTTGAATAACCCAAGCATTGTCTTCCCCTAAGGCCCTTCAATGCTGCTACTCAGAGTGCAATTCCCTCTGATACACATCATTTCATTTAGGTCTCTGTGGATACAGAAGCTATCCCAAAGTACCCTATTTAACTACCCTACTACCTGACCTAAGATAACACTCTCTCTCTCCTCTCTCCTTCCCTCCCTCCTCTTAACTTACTTTATTATTCTTCATAGCACTTATAACCACTTGACATCCTGTATTTGTTTGTCATTTTTCCTCCCAGCAAATATGTAAGCTCTGTGACAGCAGGGGATTCTTCTCTGGTTTGTTCCACTGCTGTATCCTTAGCACATAGAACATAGCTTGGGGCCGGTTGAGTGGCGCGGCGGTTAAGCGCTGGCTTGGGAAGCCAGCGGTCACAGTTTGGCTCCCACTTATGAGGGCCAGTGACACTGCCCTCAAAAAAAAAAAAGAAATCTACTTTTGGGCCAGCTGAGTGGCGTAGTTGTTAAGCGCTGGCTTGGGAAGCCAGCAGCCCCGGTTCGGATCCCACATACAAGGGCCAGAAACACTGCCCTCAAAAAAAAAAAAAGAACATAGCTTGGCACATAGTAGGCACACAATAAATAGCTGTTGAATGGAAGATTAAAAGAACATCTTGGGCCGGCCGAGTGGTGCAGTGGTTAGGCGCTGGCTTGGGACACCAGCGGCCCCGGTTCGGATCCCACATATGAGGGCCAGGGACACTGCCCTCAAAAAAAAAAAAAAAAGGTAAAAGAACATCTTCCTACTGTTCTTCTGGCTGGCAAAATCCTTCTGAACACAACACATCACAACCATGAGCTCAAGGAATTAGAATGGGAGGCTAAGCAGCAAGATGTTTCTTTTGGGCATGATTATTTTGCTGATTTAGCAAAAATACGGGGAGGAGCATCATGATTGTACATGGTATTTTGACCTTACAGCAGTCCTTAATGCCATCAACAGAACTGGGCTATAGCAACTTTTGAATAAATCTGACTGCCTTGAAAATTATAGCATGTGGACAAGTTCTCCAACACTAAAATAGTATGGGCCAGTTAGTGGGAATTGGACATCTCATCTAGGTGTGCCTTAAACTTGTTACCTTACCAAATTAAGTGTGTTGGGGTCAGCTACAAGCTATAATTGGCATTAATTGTCAGGGTAGATTCACCAATATGGAATACAACCAGGCTATTGACATTGAAACAATGCAAGTCATTACAAAACAAGCCAGAGAATAGAGGACACCAAAATTTACTGCTGCAAATGTTGACCACAAATGGTGCTGTTATCATCACAAAAGGCAGAAGCAAAGCTTTGTGCGCAAACTGAATTACAATATGGTCTATCAGCTTGCGGGGAGGGCGGGGGCGAACCTCAATTTTGTTGGAATTTGCGCATCTGTTCTTTAAATGGCCTCGTGTCTGAGCTCATATGACCACTTTATGAGAGGAGGGGATGGTCTGTCAGAGTGCATAACTGAATTAACCAGAGCCCATAAGAACAATGAACAACATATAGAAAGAAACAATACAGAGCTAAAAATTGATTGTAATGGCAGTCATGACTGAAATTTTTTTTTTAAGATTTTATTGGGGAATTGGGGGAGGGGAACAGCATTAGGGAATCAGGGAAGGGGAACAGACAAGTTGCTGTCCTTTTGTTCTTCAGTCTAGTTGTGGAGGACATGGCTTCACTGGCCCATGTTGGTGTCATCATTGCACTCTTCCCGGGTAGGCAGTCACTTGCTGGTCATTGGACGGCCACTCATGGCGGCTCATGGCAGCTCACTCCAGCTGGCAGCCACTCACAGTAGCTCTTGGCAGCTCACTGCAGCAGAGGCTGCAGCCCACGCCATCACCAGCAACTCACGGCAGCCCAGCTCCAGGTCGAGCTGTTGTTCACCATCTTAGCTGCAGAGAAAGCACCGTCACTGGCACTATGTGAAATCAGAACCAGGGCCCTGCTGCTCAGAGCTGGCATCCCAAGTCAACTCTTAACCAACATGCCACTCAGCAGGCCCTGAAGAATTTTTTTTTTAAAGCTGAGCCATCGGGCTACCTGTTGGCAGCTCAGATCGTGCCAGGCATAGAACCAGCGACCCTGTTGCTCAGAGCTCGTACTCTTGAGCGAGCTCTTACCATCTGAGCCACTCGGCCGGTCCTAGAACTATTTTTAATGAAGTTTTTTAAGTCACATCAGAAAACTGAATGAAATGGGTTAAATTTTGCAATTTTATTTAGCAAAATGTGTTCTCATTTTTTAATTGAGGTGTAACTGATATATAACATTATATTACTTTCAAGTGTACAACATGATTCGATATTTGTATCACCACAATAAGTCAGTTACCATTGTCCCCATACAAGTTACATTTTTTTATTGTGATGAGATCTTTTAAGATTTACTCTCTTAGCAACATTCAAATATACAGTAGTGTATCATTGACAATAGTCACCATGCTGTACATCCCCATGATTTATTTATTTTATAACTGGTAGTTTGTATCTTTGACCTCCTTCAACCATTTAGCCCACTGCCTCCTCTACTTTTGGCAACCACCAGTACGTTCTCTGTATGTATGTCTTATTATTTTACAACTTACAGCATATGGCTTATTGATTCATTGCCATAGTTAATTAATTATTGCTTTCTTCTATCTTTTTTTTGTTTACAAGGAAAAACTAATCAAAGGATTGAGATATTTCCACTTCCTGTCACATGCTCAGAGGTAGCCAGATCCCTAAGCAGTAAATTTTGTACTTGGAACTATTCATTCATTGGCAGTGATCTTGGATGAGGTGAAACTCCCAGTAAAGAATTCTTTGGACCGGCCGAATGGCGCATTGATTGGGAGCTGGCTTGGGACGCCAGCGACCCCGGTTCTGATCCCACATATGAGGGCCAGTGACACTGCCCTCTAGAGCTAACAACAGCTCCACCTGGGGCTGTGAGTCCCGGTAATGGTGTGGGCTGTAGCCCCTGCTGCAGTGGGCTGCCACGGGCTACAGTGAGTGGCAGGCAGCCAGCGTGAGCAGCTGGCAGCCAGCGTCAGCTGCCGATATCTGTGGTGAGCGACCATCCAGAGGCTGGCAACCGATCTGCCTCACCCAGAAAGAGCACAATGACGATACCAACATGGGCCAATGAAGCAACGTCCTCCACAACTAGACTGAAGAACAAGAAGACAGCAATTTGTCTGTTCACCTTCCCCGATTCCCCAATAAAATCTTTAAAAAAAAAAAAGAATTCTTTCTCCTCTTCTTCTTCCTTTTCAATGTGATCTCACCTCCAACAGTAGTAAGGACATTTATTGATGAATTTTATGTGTTTGGCACTCTACCAAGCACTGGGATATTATAAGCCTTTCCACATTTAACCTCCAAACCTCAAAACTCTAAGTGGCCCCACTTGAAAACACTGGCACATAAACTGTCTTCATACTTAGAAATCAGAGACAGTGTGGCTCTTTCAGAGTCCAGGTAGGCTTTCTTGAGAACCTAAACCTAAAATTTGAGCTGACATCTGACAAATGAGTAATAATTAGGGAATAGGGTAGGAGATGATTCTAAGAAAAGGAAACAGCATAGGCTCTTTGATGGTAGAAGGTATAGTGCATTCAAGGACTTAAAATAAGGTCAGCATTATTTGAGTCCATAAGTGCCAGGTAGAGCATGGTGGGAGGTGGCTTTGGGACGGTGGGTAGAGGTCAGACCATGAAGGACGACATAGTAGCAATCGATTATTTATTTATTCAGCAAATATTTATTGAACACTGCTATATGCCAGGCACTGTGGATACTGTGGTGAATGAGAAAGGCAGACATTAACCACCAAACAAGGGCTGGCCGAGTGGCGCATTGGTTGGGAGCTGGGTTTGGGATGCCAGCGGCCCCTGTTCGGATCCCACATATGAGGGCCAGTGATGCTGCCCTCTAGAGCTAACAACAGCTCCACCTGGAGCTGGGCTGTGCGAGCCCTGGCAACGGTGTAGGCTGCAGCCCCTGCTGCAGTGGGCTGCCATAGGCTACAGTGAGTGGCCGACAGCCAGTGTGAGCTGCCAATAGGCGAGGTGAGTGACATTCAGAGGCCGGTGACCGATCTGCCTCATCCGGGAAGAGCGCAATGATGATACCAACATGGGCCAGTGAAGCAACGTCCTCCGCAACTAGACTGAAGAACAAGAAGACAGCAACTTCTCTGTTCCCCTTCCCCGAATCCCCAACACTGTTCTCCTCCCCCAATTCCCCAATAAAATCTTTAAAAAACACAAACAAAACAAACAAAACAAACAAATCTATAATTACAAAGCTCCGCTTTTAGAAATGCTGTGCCAGGAAACTCTGTCCAGAAGTGTGATACATTTTTTTAAATTATCTGGCCTGGCAGAAGGTCCCGAGGATGGGTGAGGGTAAAGAAGGGGGCAGACTTAGAGTGACAGCGACGTGAGATGGCAAGCACCACAGGCTCAGGAGTAAAAGTTCCTTGCAATTTCCAATTCTTGGAAGAATTCGAAGAAAGCCAGAAAGAGTAGGAGATGGCACAGTTAGCTGGAGTCTAGAAGACTACGAAGATATGACACTTACAAGATGGACAGGGATGATAATTGGGCCTCCAAGAACAATTTATGAAAACCCAATATATAGCCTTAAAATTGAATGTGGATCTAAATGTCCAGAAGCACCCCTCTTTGTAAGGTTTGTAACAAAATTTAATATGAATGGAGTTAATAGTTCTAATGGAGTGAGGCAACCAAGAGCCATATCAGTGCTAGCGAAATGGCAGAATTCATATAGCATCAAAGTTGTCCTACAAGAGCTTTGGCATTTAATGATGTCTAAAGAAAATATGAAATTCCCTTAGTCACCTGAAGGACAGTGTTATAGCAATTACTGAAAAAGAAAAAACACAGGCTCTTCCCCTGCTCCATTCATTTTAAGCAGTATTCATTTTCCACAGTAGCAAATTTTCTGGATACGTCTTATAGACCTCAAGGTACTAGAAAAGAAGCTCTCATTCAAAGACAGTTTATGTTAAGATACTATAAATGACACTAATTTTTTTGTCCATTTGAAATATACAAGCTGTAGAGAACTCACTCTGGGTGGTGAACCCACAATGTGATATATAGATGATATATTACAGAATTGTACACTTGAAACCTATGTAATTTTACTAACCATTGATAAATTTTAATTAAAAAAAGAAATATATAAGTTGTGCTATAACAAAAATAATAATAACAATAAAAATAAAATTACCTGATCTATTTCCAGGGTGCAGTCCCAATTTGACCAAGTGACCTGATTAGAGCTATATGCAAATATAGTATTCATTCTATTTCTTTTTGCAATCATAGGTGGATTTGACATATCATCCTCAGTGCTCAGCTTATGAAATAACATGTTTCACATCATTTCCAGGTTACTAAGGAGCCACTAAAATTCTCTCTTTTTTGTCTGTGAGCTTTCAGGCAGATGTAGCCCTCTTGTGCTGTTCACATTAACAAGTCTTTATAACTTGCTATTGAGGATGGCATCATGTGTAAGACTGTGACAATAAACTAGATCTGAGTATTTGACATATTAATTCAACTGTTTAAACCTGAGCACTTGAGCTGGCCGAGTGGCGCGGTGGTTAAGCGCTGGCTTGGGAAGCCAGCGGCCCTGGTTCGGGTCCCACATATGAGGGCCAGTGACACTGCCCTAAAAAAAAAAAAAAAAAAAAAAGATAAACCTGAGCTCTTTTTTTTACATTGCTACCTGCTTCTCTTACATATGTATTCCTGTGGTGAACTATGTCAGTGAATTCTAGCTTACATTTTAAACCCTTAGACAAATCTAAGGATTCTAAGAAGAATCTGTTCCAGAGAATTGCAAATTTAACAAATGCTGTTTGATGATGATGACTGGAAAACCTAACAAGACTTTTAAAGAGTTTCAAAAGTGATTTCATTACAATGATACTATTTCACTCTTAACTCCTTGGCCTACTTTTCTACCAAAGAGGGAAATTAAAATGTCATAAAATGACTTGCTATTCAGCACTTGATGCTGATCTAGATGGGTAAATGGATTATTTGATGATGTCCCATACTACAGCAGTTCTGGTTCTCAAAGTGTAGTCCATAGATGCTTTTTCGTGTAAGGGGCAGTTGTAGCTGGGTTTTTTTGTTTACTTGCTTGTTTGTTTTTGTCTATGCCCCACACTTTACCAATCTTCTTTGTCCAAGAACATCATCCCCTTCCCTTTATAGCACTCCCTCCATATCCCTTGGCATCCTGGTGAAACTATCAATCACAGTCCCTGTGGGAGTACAAGAGTGGACATATGATCCAAGCCTGGCCCAACCATAGCACTGCATTTCCTGGGAAACAGTGATTGGTTCAAGGGAGAGGGCACATGACCTATGCTGAACGAAGTAGGATCATTACCCAAAACTGTCTGAAGTAAAGGCAGTCCTCACTTCGATCATGAGTTATGAGGGCATGTGTTTGGGGCTACTATCCACCATCTTTCCCACCATATAAAGAAAGCCTGTCTATAGAATTAATCCAAGCAGAGAAAAGAAGAAATAAAGACGAGTGGAGAGAAAGTTATAGCAATATTGAATTCTTATTTCAATCTCTGAGTCCTTGGTTCCTGGCAACTTTCTCTTCCTTCAGTTCTGCCAAGTACTATGCAGTTATGTGAAAAACAAATCCTTTTTTGTGCAAAGTTACCCTTGTAGTTGAAAAGCTTTGAAATAGTACATTTCAGGACATTACTTAACCTTCTGACTTTAATTTTCTTCACAAGTTGGGAGGATGTAATGTGACAATGTTAAAACATATTGAAAACTATAAAGCATTTTATGAGTGCTAAATATAATAAATATTTTTTTCTCTATGCCCCTGTAACAAGGTTGTTAGCCTTGCTGCCCCAAAATTATTTTTATTTATTTGCTTTTTGAAGATTTTTATTTAAAAAATATAGCTAACATAAAACATTATATCATTTTCAGGTGTTCACTATAATTATTCAACATTTATATACCTAAAGAAGTGATCACCATAAGTCAAACAACCATCTGACACCATACCATGCACCACAATATTATTGATTATATTCCCCATGCTATAAGTTACATTCCCATGAGTTATTTTTTTGTTTGTTTGTTTGTTTCAAAGATTTTATTGGGGAATTGGGGGAGGGGAACAGACAAGTTGCTGTCTTTTTGTTCTTCGGTCTAGTTGCAGAGGATGTTGCTTCACTGGCCTATGTTCATATCGTCATTTCACTCTTCTGGGATGAGGCAGATCGGTCACCAGCCTCTGGATGTCGCTCACCGTGGCTATTGGCAGCTCACACTGGCTGCCGGCCATTCACTGTAGCCTATGGCAGCCCACTACAGCAGGGGCTGCAGCCTACACCGTCGCCGGGGCTCGCATAGCCCAGCTCCAGGTGGAGCTGTTGTACACCATCTTAGCTGTAGAGGGCAGTGTCACTGGCCCTCATATGTGGGTTTCGAACTGCGGCCACTGGCATCCCAAAACCAGCTCTTAACCAATGTGCCACTCAGCCGGCCCTCCATCTAAATTCTTAAACAGTCACTGCCTTCCTGGCATCCTTGCAATTCTTTTTTTTTCTTTTTAATAGTTTATGTATTTATTTTTATTGGGGAATTAAGGAAGGGGAGCAGTGTTGGGGAATTGGGGAAGAGGAACAGACGAGTTGTTGTCCTTCAATCTTAGTTGTGGAGGGCGCAGCTAGCTCAGCTCCAAGTCCAGTCACCATCTGGCCACCCATCAACAGCTCGTGGCTGCTCAGCTCCAGGTGCTGTGTTCAATCCTAGCTGTGTGTGGGCGTAGACCACCTTTTCATGTGCGAGTCCAACTGGCAACCTTGTTGTTAGCATGATGAATCCTCCAGATACAGTAGCTGTGTTAGAGTTGTTGTTGTTTTTTAATTAAAGTTTATTGGGGGTGACAATGGTTAGTAAAGTTACACATTCAAGTGTACAATTCTGTAATACATCATCTGTATATCACATTGTGTGTTCCACCCAGAGTCAGTTCTCCTTCTATCACCATATATGATGAGAGTAAACGGGATCAAATACAGAAAGAGTTTCTAAACCTCACTTGACTTTCAGAGGAAATTCAAGGGCCTCTTAAGCCATTTTTAGACACAAACATTTGGGATGAGTATACTTAGTGGTCTAAAAACAGTTTATGGTCAATGATATAGTAACTATATATGGTGCAAGGTGGGTACTAGACTATTCAGGAGAATCACTTCTTAAACTATACAAATATCTAACTACTATGCTGTACACCTGAAACTAGTAAAAAATAATGCTGAATGTTAAATGTAATTAAAAAAATAAAAAAGGAAAAAAAGGGGAAGGGGAATAAGAGGTTCACATTTCCAGGTATAAAACAAATAACTCATGGGCCGGCCGAATGGCCCATTGGTTAAGAGCTAGTTTTAGGATGCCAGCAGCCCCGGTTCGGATCCCACATAGGAGGGCCAGTGACACTGCCCTCTACAGCTAAGACGGTAAACAAGAGCTCCACCTGGAGCTGGGCTGCTGTGAGTCTCCAGGATGTCATAGCCGCAACCCCAGCTGAGGTGGGTGGCCATAGGCTACAGTGAGTAGCTGGCAGTCAGCATGAGTAGCTGGCAGCAGGTGTGAGCTGACAAGAGCCACTGTGAGCAGACGTCCAGAGACTGGCAACCTATCTGCCTCACCCAGGAAGAGCACAATGATCACAATACCAACATGGGCAGGTGAAGCAATGTCCTCCACAACTAGACTGAAGAACAAAGGGACAACAACGTGTCTGTTCCTCTTCCCCCATTCCCCAATGCTGTTCCCCGCCCCAAATTTCCCCCACCCAAAAAAAATAAAATAAAATATCATTTCTTTAAAAAAAAAAAGAATTTAGATGGAGATCTGGATCAGCTCTCAGAATACTTCAGGAGGTCCAGACCAAAAAGTGGCAAGAGAGGGCCGGCCGAGTGGCGCGGTGGTTAAGTGCTGCCTTGGGAAGCCCTGGTTCGGTTCCCACATATGAGGGCCAGTGACACTGTCCTCAAAAAAAAAGAAAAAAAAGAGCAAGAGAAAGAGGATTATTATTATTATTATTTTAAAGATTTTTATTGGGGAATTGGGGAAGGGGAACAGAGTTGGGGAATAACGGAAGGGGAGCCAAGTTGTTGTCCTTCAATCTTAGTTGTTGAGGGCGCAGCTAGCTCAGCTCCAAGTTCAGTCGCCATCTAGCCGCCCATTGTCAGCTCGTGGCTGGCCAGCTCAAGGTGCCTAGTTCAATCTTAGTTGCGGGTGGGCGTAGCCCGTCTTCCCATGTGGGAGTCCAACTGGCAACCTTGTTGTTAGGAGCACATGTTCTCACCAGCTGAGCCATCCTGCTGCCCATTGGCAGCTCAGCAGCAGTTCAGCTCGGGCCCAGCTCATTGGCTTAATGGGAATTGAACCGGTGACCCCGTTGCACAGAGCTTGCACTCTTAACCAACTGAGCCACTTGGCTCAGTTGGACTCTTACTTGCTGAGAAGGTTCACTCAGCCAAAAATAAAGAAATAAAGATTGGAACATCTTCAGAGGATTGTCACTTGTTAACCAAAGAGAACTCCCACACAACTAAATGCCACTCAAGTATAAATGAATGAACAAAAAAAATATCTCAAATGGTAGGAGGAACAGACAGGTGAATCATCTATGGCATATGGATTTTGGTGTGTAGGTGGGGCCTAAATGTCGTGGGAACATTAATGGCATCTACAACTCTAGGCTGCAATAGTATTTTAGCCAAGGAGTCTCTCAGTGTGGCTGGAACCATCCAAGGACTCCATTGAATCAGAATCAAAGCATTCTCATTCACTAGTGGCTGCTTTATAACATGCCTTTTTAGAAAATGACACAAGGAAGTGTGAGGCCTTCTGGGGGACATTCTATATTCCTGTCTTATCAAAAGACTGACTTCCCTTTCATGGATGGAGTAGAGGCTTATTCACTGCACTGCACACCTGAAGCTGATGCTGTATAATATTGTATGCCAACTGTAACTGAATATATAGATAGTCATGGGATGTGGAGTATACTGTGGAAGGGAGGAGTCAAAGGAATTGGAATAGATATGTATGATATGGGGGGGAGTGGGGTGGCGAACTGGGGGAGGGTGGTTGTCACTTTGAGGGGTAAAAAGTATAACTATTGCATTGTGTTGTACACCTGAAACTAATTTTTAAAAACAATGTTTATTTCACAATGAAAGAATTTTTAAAAACATATATCATTACAAAAGAAAAAAAAAGAAAGACTGACTTCCCCTTAAATGACTCTTCCAGGATTTCTCATTTTCTCCCTAATTGAATTTGAATATTCGGCTACAGAAATCACGACTTCCTAGGTAAGGCTTTAGACTAGGAAGTCGATCATTTCAATGTGAATGCATGACAAACCACCCAGCCAGAGGGTGAGAGCAGTCAGGAGACTGATATATATATATATTTTTTTGGAGAGCAGTGACACTGCCCTCAAAAAACAAACAAACAAACAAAAAACATTAAAAAATAGCAATTCTCCCCACTCGGTTCAAAAAATTCAAGGAGAGTGAGACAGGCATTTTCAGTTTATATTCCAGGTAAATATGCACCATTTTTACTCATTAGGTTGGGAACAAGAATGGCTTTTAATTTGAACAAGAATTTCACAATTAACATTTTTTGTTTCATTTTCAGTTTTGCCACGGACCTGCCAGATGGCCTTGTTTCTAGGGTGTGTGTGGGGTGGGGGAATGTCTTACTCATCACTCAGCATTCTTTTTTAAATAGCAATGTAAAAAAAAATCTCCTTCCGTTTTGGTAGTTCTTGGGCCTTTTTCCCTGCCTTTGGTGAGAATTCATGGGGCTTCACAATTGTTAAATTCAGAGACAAATATCAGCTGTTGAAGCCCTGATTTGACACCACCACACCTCCCCACCCCAAAATATAATTAAGCCTATTTCCTCTGTTGAAAGTCAAATTTAATCTGTGAGAATTTTGGTTCACTTGTTTCAGTAGATAGTATTCCCTTTATAACAAGACAGAAATCAACTTTGCAATGCCTCGAAGTAAATTTGGAACATAAAACTTGTAACTTTTACCAGACCAAACTGGAAAAAAACAAAGTCGGTCTATTTCACCACAGAGCAGGAAACATTTCACCACAGAGGCATGATCTAAACAGTACCCATGACCCAAACCATGTCAGTTTTGGCCCTATGGACTGAACAGACCAGAATAGTGAGCGAAATTGACTTTCATTAGCTTTGCTTTTCTGAAAAGCATGTTTGTTCGTTTGATATAGAGATACAATCAGTTAATGTTCTATGCCATTCAGGTGTAGCTTTCTTATTACTTTTTTATAATGAAGTCGGTTTAGCTGGCACTGGAAACCTGCAGAAGAGGAAATGGCAAGGGGGAAGGGATGGAACAGTCAGCAGCTCCTTGGACAAGTATAAATCTCTGTGTGACCCCGTTACAAGGCCATTTGGCACATTTTGTTTCCTGACCTAACTCAATCAGATATATTATAGGCTCCAGGGCACCCCCAACTCACCCCTCTTGACTCCAAGTTGTAGTTCTTTGAATGTCTTCCGGGCCTTCTTTTCTTATAGGAAATAGAACTAATATTTTAGAAGACAATATTAGGCAGCATGAGCAAACATTGCAAATGTTCCCAGAGATATGCACAGTGAACCACTGAGGCTAGGCCTTTGACTATGATCATTTATGGCTATTAATGACTATGATTTTGACAAGGCTATTTATCAAGAACTTACCCAAGAAAGTCATATTGTTACCGGTCCAAAGTCCATGTGCACGATGTTTCCAAAGGCCAAAACTCAAAATGTCAGAGTTTGGCATAAGGAAAGATGTATTTATTTTTTTAGAGAGCAGTGTTACTGTGTCACTGGCCCTCATATGTGGGATCAGAACCAGGGCTGCTGGTGTCCCAAGCCAGCTCTTAACCACTGCGCCACTCGGACGGCCCAGGAAAGGTTTATTGATTGAGAAGTTACCAGCCAAGAAGATAGGAGACCTAGTTGTTCCTCAGATCTGTCTTAAGAAAGTACAGAATTCAGGCTTTTTTCATGTCATGAGAAGGAGAAATGGGAGGGGCAAGAGGTGATTGACCACCACAGACATCTGGGCAATAGCAGGGGTCTAAGAAAGTTGTGCTCCTTGATGTGAGTCCAGTCACAAGGTTCCTGCAAATCTTTGATAAACAATACACACTTCCCTTATCTCCTCAATCCACAAGCAGAAGTCCTCTAATGATTAGTGTGTCTGTATTCAAGACTAAGCAGAAGCTATTAGCCTCAAGGCCATGGGAACAAAGCAAGTTTGAACAAGATAGAGTCAGAGAGACCTAGCATTTCACTCTGTTACAATCCCCCCCTTTTTGTTGTTCATTCCTCAGTCTTGAGAGAAATAGGACAACTGGGTCAGGTTCAGTTAAGAGGGAGGAATAGCTTTTAAGATGAAGCTAGATTTTCCTGCCAATTGTGCCCCGTCTTATCTGGTTCTTATGATTTCACACACCCACCCCTTTCACAATGGTCCCTGAGCCTTAGAGGGGGCATTCTGGGTATTCAATTTAGTAAAAACATAAAGAGTAAATTTTGTTATTATGTCTCCCAGGACCCAAACCATGATGAGTTGGCCAATGCACAAACACCTCCTTGTTCAGCTAACAAGTAATAGAAAGCAATCCCATTGTCTAAGGACTCACATGCCAAGGACTCTAAGGTGGTCTGCTGGAGTCTTAGAGCTTGAGCAGTAGAATGGGCCAAATGGCTGTCTTGCATGGGTTAAATTTCATAAGATTTACCTTGCATCAGGTGCTCAGGTAAACTTTCTGTGTGGCCTACACAACAGTAGTCACTGAGATTGTTTAAGCGTGAGCCGTTGTGGCAATTTCTCTGAAATTTAAATCATGTAAAAAGAGCAAAACTCAAAAGACAATGGACAGGGCCGGCAGAGTGGCCTGTTGGATAGGAGTTGGCTTGGGACCGCAGCTCTGAGCAACAGGGCCCTAGTTCGGATCCCACATGAGGGCCAGTGATGCTGTGCCCTCTACAGCTACAATGGTGAACAACAGCTCCACCTGGATCTGGGCTGTCCTGAGTGGCCGACTATAGCATAGGCTGCAGTGGGGCTGGCTGGCAGAAGGTATGAGCTGCTGTGAGCAGCCATGAGAGGCTGTCTGATGGCCTGCGAACTACTGCCTCACCCTGGAAGAAAGCAATGATAGCACCAACATGGGCTAGTGAAGCGACGTCCTCCACGACTAGACCGAAGAACAAAAGGACAGCAACTTGTCTGTTATCCTACCCTGATTCCCGAGCGCTGTTCCCCTCACCCAATTCCCAATGAAATCTAAAAAAAAAAAAAAATAGAAGACAATTGACAGTACCTACCTGGGCCTTATTGAGTGGATCACTTCGTAAATTATGTAGATGTCTAACCACTGTTCTGTAGACCTGAAGCTAAATACTACTCAATGTCAACTGTAACTGAAAAATTTAAAAAAAAAATTTTTAATGAAAAACAATTTTTTTTTTAAATTGGGGAATTGGGGGAGGATAACAGCATTGAGGTAGGGGAACAGACAAGTTGCTGTTCTTTTGTTCTTCAGTCTAGTTTCGGAGGACGTTGCTTCACTGGCCCATGTTAGTATTATCATTGCGCTCTTCCTGGATGAGGCAGATCAGTTGCCAGCCTCTGGATGGTTGCTCACCGCTGCTATTGACAGCTCATTCTGACTGCCGGCAGCTCACGCTGGCTGCTGGCCACTCACTGTAGCTTATGGCAACCCACTGCAGCAGGTGAGGCAGTCTATACCATCACCGGGACTATGCAGCCCAGCTCCAGGTGGAGCTGTTAGCCGTAGAGGGCAGAGTCACTGACCCTCATATGTGGAATCCCAAAAGGGGCCGCTGGCGTCCCAAGCCAGCTCTTAACCAATGCACCACTCCGCTGGCCCGAAAAACAAATTTTAATTAAAGCAAAGACAGTGGACAGCACTAGAATCTAATATCCACAATGGTATACTATAGTTCCTAATAAAACACAATTCTCTCTTTCTTATCACCCCCATTTTTACCAAAGATAGCCAAGTTAAGACTTATTGATCTGCAAAATAAGTCTAGTTTCAATAAACTTGGCCTGGTTATTTGTATAAATCCAGCAAGAATAGTAATTAACCATATAGGCCTCTTTAAATGTGTTTTGTTGGAATTTTCCTAAGGAATCTTCAGATTGAACTTTAGCCTTTCAAGGCTAAGAAGCCAAGCACATACTTGCTATCAGACTCAGCCTGCAATACTTACAGATTTGGGTGAATTCCTCTCTTCTCCAGGTCCCCAAGGTATCCTGAGGTTCTTTCTTTGCATCTCCGAGGAAGCAACCTTTGTTACTTACCTGAAAGTCTGCTGTGAACCATGTAAACAAGGCACCAGGCTGTTTTCCGAAAGGGGCTTTTATTGGCTTCCAAAGTCAATATTAATTCTTTAAAGTTTTCTGGTCATATCTGAGTCTATGCATGTTCTCTCAAAATGACATTCTATTCACTGCTTTAATAATAAAACAATTTTAACATTATTTTTGAACTGATGCAAACAATCACATTGCCATAAAAATAAAAATACTCACTCATTATTGAATTCTGGAGGGACAAATAGGGATAAAAAATAAATGTTTCAATTCTGCTTACAGAGGTCTAATTTACCAAATCGTTAAGTCATAGGTAAACAAGTTTCCTTTTATCTAGAAAACAAAAAGTTTAGAAAATCAGCAATTTCAAAGAAAAAGTGATAAAATTGGAACCATTTTTATCAGTTCATTCAGTCCTATGTAATTAAACTTCTGCTTGAATCCAGTTTTTCCATTCTCTAGATTTTGCCTGATAATTGAGGGTGGTAGGGTCAGTAATAATTCCAGGAAGTTTACAAGGCTGTCCGTTAAAGCTCATATGATTTACTCAATAAAGTGGGTGCCCCAATCACTAGAGCTTGTGGAAGGTATACCCTGAATGGAAAACACATTTTCTAGGGTATCAGACTTGTGGATAGGGGAAAGATTCAACTCATCCAAAAAACATACACACAACAAGAACACACTGATAACCCCAACTAAGTGGCAGTTGAATGAAATCCCGTTTAAAAGTACTATAGTGGATGAAGGAATGCAAAAGCTAGAAAAAAAAAATGACAGGGAGCCAAGAAGAACCAAGCAGCTGCTTGGGTTTCCCATAGCTCAGACTATTCTTTAATTTTTTAAAAAAGATTTTATTGGGGAATTGGGGGAGGAGAACAGCGTTGGGGAATCCGGGAAGGGGAACAGACAAGTTGCTGTCTTTTTGTTCTTCAGTCTAGTTGTGGAGGACTTTGGTTCACAGGCCCATGTTGGTATCATCATTGCGCTCTTCTGGGATGAGGCAGATCAGTCGCTGGCCTCTGGATGGTCGCTCACCAGACTATTCTTTAATTTACAGTTACTGTTTACCTATCTTAATTTCTCTGATTCAGAGACAGACTGTTGCCATGCTATAAGAACATGAGGATGGCAAACGACTGGCAATGAGGGGTCATTTTTGCAAAAACACAATGGACTTCATCCACCATGTCCAATAATCTGATACTCAGGTGAAATGTTTTAGTATGTTATTCAATTTTGATGACAAACATCTTACGTCAAGATATCTCAGATTTCCAGCAATTTTACATGTATTTCTGGAACATTTATAACATATAATTGTACAAATACAACAAAAGAAGGCACAATGTGATTTTTTTAATGGTTAGGAATTTTAATGTTTTTATTTATTTATTTACTTTAATTGGGGAATTGGGAGAGGGGAACAGTGTTGTGGAATTGGGGAAGGGGAACAGCCAAGTTGTTTTCCTTAGATTTTAGTTGTGGAGGGTGCAGCAAGCTCAGCTCCAAGTCCAGTCTCGCCACTCAGCTCAAGGTACTGTGTTCATTTAGCTGCAGGTGGGCAAAGCCACCATCCCTTGTGGGAGTCGAACCAGTAACATCGTTATTAAGAGCACACGCTCTGTCCACTGAGCCATCCAGGCGGCAGCTCAGCTCAAGGTGCCCAGTTCAGTCTTAGTTGCCGGTGGGTGTAGCCCACCATCGAACAGGCAATCTTGTTGTTCCACTAGCTGAGCCATCCTGCCACCTGTTGGAAGCTCAGCGATGGCTCAACTTGGGCACAGCATCACCGGCCCACGTGGAAATCAAACCAGTGTCCCTGTTGCTCAAAGCTCGCACTCTTAAGCCAACTCTTAACCAACTGAGCTACTTGGCTGGCCCTTCAAAAGTAATCAAGTTCTTGATTAAGACAATATGACAGTTTCAGTAATACCGATAGTCATTTTTAGCAGAGAGAGAAAACCTAACTCTAATATTGCATCAGCTTATTTTTTATATTTAAATTCACTTACTTGATTAAATTTATTTTAATCTTAATAAGCTTGGCCACACATCAAACTTTCTTTTCCAGGATTCTTATTTGGTACTGACTTAGATATTCAGTGAATATCCATCATTTAATTTAGCTAACAAAACTTTAAAGTCCCATGTCACCGAAGAAACTTAGAAAACCACTTTAAACCTAAAAGAAACATTTTATCCTACTTACATTTATTTTACTTTTCTTGATGACAAAGTTTGCAACAGAAGTAACATGACCTATTTAACCAAACCAAACTCAAAACCAGCTTTAATAGCAAATATTTTCCCAGATCATGTGATTCTGAAAAGCATTTGAGATAGTTACTGTATTTCTGAGAATTTTAGGAGCAATCCTTACAAGCACTTGTCTTTAATTTTAATAATACCATCTGGAGGTTAGAAAATGATCTCACATTTACAACACACACAGGGGTCCAAGGGAGATTTTGCTAGTTGATGTGAGTCCAGTCATGAGGTTCCTGCAAATCTTTGATAAACAATACACATTTCCCTTATCTCTTCAAGCCTCAAGCAGAATTCCTCTAATGCGTGGCATGTAGATTTGCAAGACTAAGCAGAAGCTATTAGCCTGAAGGCCATGGGAACAAAGCAGGCTTGAACAAGATGAAGTCAGGGAGACTGAGCATTTCATTCTGTTACAATGTTTGCATCTCAAGGATGAACCAATGCAGCCTTGAGAGCCAATATTCAAACCCCTTGGCTCACTTGCACAGATTCTGTCAGCCTCTGGGCAAAAGAAAACACAAAGACCCAATTACCCAACCATCAGAAGACAAGGCAATCAGACTCATTCAAAGAACAAATTGTGGGCATATTTTTTACACCCATTTAGGCCTCTTCCAATACAATAAGCAGAATACTACCACCCAACATGGATATTGGTCCAGAATAATAATATTTATTGAACATTTACAAGAGGCTAAGTACAAGGGCTTTTAAACAGATTTTCATTTAATTCTCACACCAAACCTGTGAGGAAGGTATTAATATTGACTCCACTAGTCATTCACTGGGAATTAGAAGTCTGTTACTAGACTCTGTACTCTTTTTTTTTGAGAGCAGTATCACTGGCCCTCATATGTGGGACCCGAACTGGGGCCGCTGGCTTCCCAAGTCAATGCTTAACCACCGCGCCACTCGGTTGGCCCTAGACTCTGTACTCTTAACCACTCTACTACTATGTGTCATTTTGAAAGGAGGATGGTAGGGATTCTGTGATCCAAAGTGGACTAGATCAATGCTACTAGAAAGAATGGGTGGCAGACCGGTGATGCTCTGTGAGCTGTTTTTTACTGGTCTGTGGTAAGTCAGAAAATGAGATTTAGCTTTTACAAACGTTTATAGCAATGAGACAGTATTTTTTATGTCTGTTGAACCTAATTATTAAAAAAATAGGGCTTGTGGGCCGGCCGAGTGGTGCATTGGTTAAGCGCTGGTTTTGGGATGCCAGCGGCCCCGGTTCGGATCCCACATGAGGGCCGGTGACACTGCCCTCTACAGCTAACAACAGCTCCACCTGGAGCTGGGCTGTGCGAGCCCCGGTGATGGTGTGGGCTGCAGCCCCTGCTGCAGTGGGCTGCTATAGGCTACAGTGAGTGGCCCGCAGCCAGCGTGAGCGGCTGGCAGCCAGCGTGAGCTGCCAATAGCCGCGGTGAGCGACATCCAGAGGCCAGCGACCGATCTGCCTCATCCGGGAAGAGCGCAATGACGATACCAACAGTGAAGCAACATCCTCCGCAACTAAATTGAAGAACAAAAAGACAGCAACTTGTCTGTTCCCCTTCCCCGATTCCCCAACGCTGTTCCCCTCCGCCAATTCCCCAATAAAAAAAAAATCTTTAAAAAAAAATAGGGCTTGTGTATGTTTTGTTTTTTTACTGAATATCATTTTATATTATTTGATTGTTATTGCATTTTTAAAAGCATCAGTCCATGATAAACTGTAATTATTTAAAACAAAGAAACATTGGTCTTCCACTATATAGTTTGAGAAGCACTGGACTAAATAACATATCTTCATGATGATAGCTGTAGAAAAAAAAATAAAGACGACAGTGAAATTTGAGCTTCGTGAAAATTCTCTTTCTTATCAGCCCTCTCCACTTCTCCTTGCTAAATATAACCATTGCTTTGTTCTGTTTTAGGAGAACAATCAATAACACCACCATTTTTCTTGCTAATTTGAAAGCAACTGAGACAAGGACACCAGTCAAAGAAGAGATCAAAATATCAGTTACAAAACTGGACTGGAGGACAGAGATGAGCTGTGAGACCTCAGTGTTTTCTATTCCCTCTCTCCAGCTCTGAATTACGGAGGCTTACCTACCCAGTCACTGGCTAAAGGGGACAAGCTCAGGCCTTCTCCCACAAGCTCAAAGCAGACCACAATAAAACCCTTAGACAGAAGACCTGGAAATGGCAGAGCATGACATTCTCAGTTTCTTCTCAAAAACTCATTACTAAGATAAGTCTTTCTTCACTTGGTTAGGGCATAATGTAAAGTCAAGGATAGAGATCATAGGTGTCCTTCTATTGTATGTTCCCTCAAGGAAATGTAAGGTTAAGGAAACGGAGGTCCCCCTAATATGTTCCATTTATCCATTCATTTAATTCCCACCTCTGAATATTCTACTAAAATGCACTCAATCCCATTCTATGAGCTTCGTTTCTTCCCCCATCATTTAAACAGCTCTTGAAAATCTATCTCCACCAGACAAGTCTTGAGAAAGTGGCAGTCATTTCTAATTTGAGCTCCTTTGCTCCTTTCTGGTAAATGCAACATACCTCCTTGTTCGTACTCAGTGAAAATATGTAATTTATTTAATTAATGTAAGTCATTAATTTTGAAGTTTTGAATTTATTTACTGTAATTCTGCCATGGAATTGAATACACCATCATAAATTCTATGAGGCCAGGGGATCATGCATGTGCTTACTCATTTGCTACAGCTCAGTGTACCAATAGGTATTTAATGACTGCTTTGATCCCAAGAATGATGAGGATGCAGAGGGCAGTAAAGATGTCTCTTTTGGCTATATGCATTTAAGTACTTAAACTTGGATGATAAACCAGTTTTCCCAGTTCTGCTCTTGTTTTCTGGTAATACTTGATTTGCAACTTTTTTCCGCAACTCATCAGTTCTCAGCCAAATACTTTCAACAACATACTAACATTAGGAAAATTAGACGACTCTCATATAATATGTGACTTGACTTTTTAAAATTAAATTCTAGGGGCCGGCCGAGTGGCACATTGGTTAAGCGCTGGTTTTGGGATGCCAGCGGCCCCGGTTCGGATCCCACATGAGGGCCAGTGACACTGCCCTCTACAGCTGACAACAGCTCCACCTGGAGCTGGGCTGTGCGAGCCCCGGTGATGGTGTGGGCTGCAGCCCCTGCTGCAGTGGGCTGCCACAGGCTACAGTGAGTGGCCCGCAGCCAGCGTGAGCGGCTGGTAGCCAAGCGTGAGCTGCCAATAGCCGTGGTGAGCGACATCCAGAGGCCGGCGACCGATCTGCCTCATCCGGGAAGAGCGCAATGACGATACCAACAGTGAAGCAACATCCTCCGCAACTAGACTGAAGAACAAAAGGACAGCAACTTGTCTGTTCCCCTTTCCCGATTCCCCAACGCTGTTCCCCTCCGCCAATTCCCCAATAAAAAAATCTTCAAAAAAAAAATTAAAATAAATAAATAAATAAATAAATAAATAAATAAATAAAAGATTTTATTGGGGAATTGAAGGGAGGGGAACGGCGTTGCGGAACCCGGTATGGGGAACAGACAAGTTGCTGTCCTTTTGTTCTTCAGTCTAGTTGTGGAGGATGTTGCTTCACTGGGCCATGTTGGTATCATTATTGTGCTCTTCCCGGATGAGGCAGATCAGTTGCCGGCCTCTGGACGGCCGCTCACAGCTGCTCTTGGAAGCTCACACCAGCTGCCTGCCACGCATGTTTGCTGCTGGCCACTCACTGAAGCCTATGGCAGCCCATTGCAGTAGGGTTTGCAGCCATGCCGTCCTGGGGACTCACGAAGCCCAGCTCCAAGTGGAGCTGTTGTTCACCATCTTAGCTGTAGAGGGCAGTGTTGTTGGCCCTCATATGTGGGATCCCAACAGGGGCCGCTGGCGTCCCAAGCCTGCTCTTAACCAACACACCACTTGGCCAGCCCAATAATTCTCTGTTTAATTTGAAAGAATTTGTTTTTCAATTACTGTCAACATACAATATTATAATAGTTTCCAGTGTACAAAACAACATAGTGATTTGACATTCATATACCTCACAAAGTGATCACCCCAATAAGTCTAGTACCCACCTGACACTATACATAGTTTTCACAATATTATTGACTATATTCCCCTTACTGTATTTTACATCCCTATGACTATTTTGTAACTTCCAATTTGTACAGAGTAATTCTTAATGTATTTGTATTGTTAGATACTGTTGCAGGGCCATCACAACTCTGTGGTATGGTCAGTTTTTGTCTTCTAAAGCTTCCAGTCTCCCTTTCCTGCCTCCCTTGTCAGTTATCCTCCTTCTAGGTGCATAGAGCTCCCATAGCACCTCCAGTGGCACTTTCCAGAGCTGCCCTCAGGGCATCCTTTTTAGGCATGTCCTCTCTGCCTGCATTCTAGACGTTTTGTTCCCAATCTTTTGTTAGTCCTCTTTATTTTTTTTTTTTTTTTTTTTTTGAGGTCAGTATCACTGGCCCTCGCATGTGGGACCGAACCGGGGCCGCTGGCTTCCTAGGCCAGCGCTTAACCATCGCGCCACTCGGCCGGCCCTTGTTAGTCCTCTTTAAATGATCCTGTTGCATTTTAACACCTTCCTTCTGGAACTAATTCTTTCTCCAAAAAAGTAACATCAATGGTGGGAACATCATAAATTAAGTCAGATCACTAGGTGGATATCTGAGAGCAAGGAGGCTTTTGATCATTCTTCAGATCATACCATGCAGGTGGTTGCCTCCATATGAGGCAAATCTATGTGTTAATACATCACCTTGTGTAAGTACATAATTACATTTTAAGGGATGAGCTATAAATTCACATACATGGAACTTTCCTTAGTGCATGCCTGTGCAAAACCCCCATTAGGACATCAATAAAACATCTTCCTTGCTCGCCTGATACCCCTAGATTCTGGCAGTAAGAAAAGTGTATCCATGTTGATCTCATAAAGTTAATTACTACCTTCTTTTTTCAAAAAAATGCTGTGCTACATATAAAATTAATTAAATGGTGAATTAAATGGTGACCTGAATCTCTGAGTCTGGGTGCTATAAACAGCCTGGAATGTACCTGCCAACAGCTATCACTTAGCAACTTGGAAACCCCACCTTTGAGCCTCACTTAAACTCAAAACTGGATTGGCTTAGAGCAGACCTCTTCTTTTTCTTTCTTTTCTTTCTTTCTTCCGTCCTTCCTTCCTTCCTTCCTTCCTTCCTTCCTTCCTTCCTTCCTTCCTTTCTCTCTCTCTCTCTCTCTCTCTCTCTCTCTCTCTCTCTCTCTCTCTCTTTCTTTTTTAAAGAATGTGTTGGGGAATTGGGGGAGCGGAACAGCATTGGGGAACCAGGGAAAGGGAACAGAGAAGTTTCTGTCCTTTTGTTCTTCAGTTTAGTTGTGGAGGATGTCGCTTCACTGGCCCATGTTGGTATTATCATTGCTCTCTTCCGAGGTGAGGCAGATGGGTCGCCGGACTCTGGAAGGTCGCTCACAGCAGCTCTTGGCAGCTTACACCAGCTGCCATCTGCTCATACTGCCACTCACTGTAGCCTATGGCAGCAGCTATGCCATCTTGGGGGACTCACAGCAGCCCAGCTCCAGGTGGAGCTGTTGTTCACCATCTTAGCTGTAGAGGGCAGGGTCACTGGCCCTCATAAATGGGATCCGAACCAGGGCCATTGGCATCTCAAGCCAGCTCTTAACCAACGCGCCACTCGGCCGGCCCTTCTCCGCATGAGTTTTCTTAACACAAACTGCTTTCTTCACCCTTGATTAGGTTTCTGATCCTAAGAAGCTCCAGGCTAGCTTGGGAGCTCAAGGTATGGTGCCGGGTATTCCAAAGTCCCACCAACAACCTGTAGCATTTGCTGCTACTTTATGTATATTCTGTTTATGTGTATAACTCTGGTGAATAGGAAAACTTGTAATAAACACAAAAAAGATTACTGGCTGTCTCCGATGGAAACTATGCACTGTGAGCCCCAGCGACGGTGTGAGCTGCAGCCCCTGCTGCAGTGGGCTGCCATAGGCTAGAGTGAGTGGCTGGCAGCCAGCGTGAGCAGGTGGCAGCCAGTGTGAGCTGCCAATAGCCACGGTGAGTGACATCCAGAGGCCTACGACTGATCTGCCTCATCCGGGAAGAGCCCAATGAGGATACCAACATGGGCCAGTGAAGCAACATCCTCCACAACTAGAATGAAGAACAAAAAGACAGCAACTTGTCTGTTCCCCTTCCCAGATTCCCCAACGCTGTTCTCCTCCCCCAATTCCCCAATAAAATAAAATAAAAAATTAAATTAAAAAAACATTGCGCAGGTTATTAAAAAAACACACAAAAAAACACAATAAGATACCACCTCACTCTAGTCAGAACTGCTATCATCAATAAATCAACAAACAAGGGCTGGTGAGCGTGTGTAGAAAAAGGAACTCTGGTGCACTGTTGGTGGGACTGCAAATTGGTGCAGCCATTATGGAAATCAGTATGGAGGTACCTCAGAAAACTGGAAATGGAACTGCTGTATGACCTAGCAGTTCCACTCTTGGTTATCTATCCAGAAGAATCCAAGACGCTAATTCAAAAAAATATATGCACCCCTATGTTTATTGCGGCGCTATTTACAATAGCCAAGACTTGAAAACAACCGAGATGCCCATCGGTAGATGACTGGATTAAGAAACTGTGGTACATTTATACAATGGAGTATTACTCCGCTATAAAAAAGAATGAAGGGCCGGCCGAATGGCTCAGTTGGTTAAGAGCTCGCTCAAGAGTGCAAGCTGAGCTCTGAGCAACAGCGGTTCAAGGCCAGCCCGAGTTGAGTTGCCGTTGAGCTGCCAACAGGTGGCAGGATGGCTCAGCTAAAAAAAAAAAAAATCACGTTTTGTGCCGGCTGAGTGGCACGGTGGTTAAGCGCTGGCTTCGGAAGCCAGCGGCCCCGGTTCAGGTCCCACATATGAGGGTCAGTGACACTGCCCCCCCCCAAAAAAAAAAAAGAATGAAATTGTACCATTTGCAACGATATGGAAGGACCTAGAAACTATTATGCTAAGTGACATAAGTCAGTTGGAGAAAGACAAATATCATATGATCTCACTTATATGTGGAATCTGAAAAATTGAATGAATGAGCAAAGTAAACAGAAACAGTTTCATAGGCAGAGAGGAAAAACAGGGTTGCTAGTTGGGAGGGAGGTGGGGATGAGGGAGAAGGGGAAGGGATTAGACAGCATAAATAGTCAACTACAATATTGCGACAAGGATATGAAACACAATTCAGGGACTATAATAATGTTGTAAATATTTTGGGGGGTGTCAGATGGTCACATGTGTTATTAGGGAGACCACTTCATGGATGGAGTAGAGGCTTGATCACTGCACTTTATAACTGAAACTGATGTTGTATAATATTGTATGCCAACTGTAATTGAATATATAGATAGTCACGGGATGTGGATTATACTGTGGAAGGGAGTCAAAGGAATTGTAATAGATATGTATGATATGGGAGGGGAGGAGTGGGGTGGCGAATTGGGGGGGTTGTCACTTTAAGGGGTAAAAAATATAACTATTGCACTGTGTTGTACACCTGAAGCTAATTTTAAAAAAATGTTTATTTCACAATAAAAGAATAAAAGAATAAAAAAAAATAAAAAGCAGTCACCTTTCTTTTAATTATTTAACTTTCACTGATTTTTTTGAAAAGATTTTATTGGGGAATTTGGGGAGGGGAACAGCGTTTCAGAATTCGGGAAGGGGAACAGAGAAGTTGCTGTCCTTTTTTGTTCTACAGTCTAGTTTTGGAAGAAGTTGCGTCACTGGTCCATGTTAGTATTTTGATCATTGCGCTCTTCCTGGCTGAGGCAGATTGGCCGGCCATTGGTCGACTGCTCATGGTAGCTCACGGCATCTCACAAAAGTGCACGCTAGCTGGGCATGCCCTCCTACAGCCTACGCCATCACCGGCGACTCATGACAGCCCAGCTCCAAGTCGAGCTGTTGTTCACCATCTTAGCTGTAGAGGGTGCAGCATCACTGGCCCATGTCTGGGATCTGAACCGGGGCCCTGCTGCTTAGAGTTGGCTTCCCAAGCCAACTCTTAGCCAATGCACCACTCGGCCAGCCCTAACTTTCACAGATTTTTATAACTCGATTTTTTTCACTTGGTGGTCCTAGTAAAAATGCACCCCATCCATTTTTGCTGCCCTTCCTCCATTGATTCAGCATATCCCACCAGTGTGTAGACATACGAAGACAAGAGCCTATAGGTAGTCTTACGTCTGTCTTTGACATTCTATGAGAAATATTTTTGTAATTCTGTTTTAATAACCTGATAATTGTTATATACAGTTTTTTTAAATTAAGTATAAAGTGCTATAAGAAATATATGAGTGGGCTGGCCGAGTGGCTCAGTTGGTTAAGAGCTTGGTCAAGAATGAGAGCTGAGGGCCAGCCGAGTAGCGCGGTTGTTAAGCGCTGGTTTGGGAAGCCAGCGGCCTCGGTTCGGTCGCACATATGAGGGCCAGTGACACTGCCCTCAAAAAAAAAAAAAAAAAGAATGCGAGCTGAGCTCTGAGCAACAGCAGTTCAATGCCCAGCCTGAGCTGAGTTACCGCTGAGCTGCCATCAGGTGGCAGGATGGCTCAGCTTTAAAAAAAAAGAAATATAGGGCTGGCCGAGTGGTGCGGTGGTTAAGCACTGGCTTGGGAAGCCAGCGGCCCCGGTTTGGGTCCCACATATGAGGGCCAGTTACACTGCACTCATAAAAACAAAAAAAATAACAAAAAAAGAAATATATATGAGTGATTTAACAACAATCATTACTTCCAAATGGTGTTTATTTAAATTTTATATTGAGCTTTAACCCTCCGTCAGGTGCAACTGATCTCACAGATTCATTGCACACAAACTTTCAAATATCTAACATTTAACTTAAGTATGGTGACTCATCGCTTCCATACTGTAAACTCTCACCAGTAGTGTTTGTGACTTAGTACAGTAAAGACATTTTTCAGAGCGGCATCTTTAATCTCACAGATTCGTTGTGCCTATTTGATATACTTTTTATATTTTCTCAACAGATTTTTTTTTTTTGAGGGCAGTGTCACTGGCCCTCATATGTGGGACCCGAACCAGGGCCACTGGCTTCCCAAGCCAGTGCTTAACCACCGTGCCAGTCGGCCAGCCCAAACAGATTTTTTTGTACAGTACTATCCTTTCAGACATTCCAGAAATAGATTGTAAGTATACTTTTATTATTGAAACTTAGAAATTCGAACTGGTGTTGGTCAGTGTATCCAGAAGTTTCTGGATATTGCGAGACAGACAGAGTGTTTTTTCCTACAGAAAAGATTGCAGTTATCTGTCCAGAAACCAGAACAAGTTATCAAAGAGGATGTCTCAGAACTAAGGAACGAGCTACAGTGGAAGGATGTACTGGTCCAGAAACACGTTACCAAGCTGCGGCATTGGCAGCAGGTGCTGGAGGACATCAGCGCGCAGCACAAAAAGCCAGCCGACGTCCCCCAGGGCTCACTGGCCTACCTGGAGCAGGCGTCTGCTAACATCCCTGCACCTATGAAGCAGACCTGAGGAAGAGCCGGCCTGACCTGGAGCTTCTGTGAGTCAGCCTAAGCACAGGGCTTCTATCAAACATCGCTTCCTGAGGACACTACGTTTTAGAACTCTGCCACACAACGAGTCACTTTTAGTTTCATGCTCCCACCTAAAAATTTCCTCCCGTTTTTATAAGCTGGTATTTCTTCTTTTTTTTTTTTTTTACAGATTTTATTGGGGAATCGGGGAAGGGGAACAAAGTCGCTGTCCTTTTGTTCTTCAGTCTAGTTGTAGAGGACATTGCTTCACTGGCCCATGTTGGTATCATCATTGCGCTCTTCTCGGGTGAGGCAGATCAGTCGCCGGCCTCTGGACAGCCGCTCACAGCAGCTCTTGGCAGCTCACAGCGGCTGCCAGTTGCTCACACTGGCTGCCGGCCACTCACTGTAGCCTGTGGCAGCCCACTGCAGCTGGGGCTGCAGCTATGCCATCCCAGGGACTCACAGCAGCCCAGCTCCAGGTGGAGCTGTTGTTCACCATTTTAGCTGTAGAGGGCAGTGTCACTGGCCCTCATATGTGGGATCCGAACTTGGGCCCCTGGCGTCCCAAGCCAGCTTTTAACCAATGTGCCACTTGGCTGGCCCATAAGCTGGTATTTCTTTATATTTTATAAAATGCCTGTAGCTTTTGTAAACCAAGTAGATTTTTTTTTTGTAGCAAAATTTAGACTTAGTGTGACACCACGGACAGATTCCTTTTTATGTTTTGTTTTTCTGCTTGTTTTTGCTTTTTACATTTTTGTATAACTTAATCTCTGTGTGTTTCTAGTTTTAGATTAGATTGTATCATCTGAGGAGAACCCAGTCTGATCTGATCTGTGAATCAGTGGGTGAGGATTCTGGTTATAGGCCTTTTATGTTAATGAGCCCTCAGTGATATGTAGAAATACATAAACTTGCCATGTTTCAAGACTTTGAACTACCTCAAGAACAGGAATCTAATGCAACCAATGTTTATAATGCCTCCAGAGCTCTCAGAATGGCGATATTTTGAACATAGGTCGGAAGAGGATTGTAATAGCCTAGAGTAGTGGTAATAATATAGTATGATCCTTAAGTTGATGTTCACTTTTATTTGGTTAAGTATATACGGCATGTGATCTTTACTTTTTTGGGTTGGTAGGAGATGTAGTAGGAGCAGTGATGTGCTAAATTTTGTTATGTTCTGCATTAATGAATCAGTTTAAGTATCTGTTCTCAATAGTTCAACTTGGGCAGAGGTGAAGTATGAGGGTTAAAGGTCACTGTGACGTCTCTTTTTGTTTTGAGTTTTGTTTGCTTGTGTTGTTTTTGTTTTGGAGCAGAAATTTTGCATTAAGGAAGGCTCATAATGGTGGATAGTGTTGATTCCGAGGGCCGGGGCCTTTGGCTGGGGAGGGGACTGAGGGGTCTTACCCTCCACAAAGAGGATGTGGAGCCTCAGCACTGGGGACGATGTTCGGGCCCCTTCTTGATGGTCCCACAGGCCAACGTGAGGCTGTAATTCTCTGTTGATCTGCTGCTCTAGACTGGCATTGTTTCTGGCACTCTCTGGATGACTTCCCTGTTTCTGTTGTTTAGTCTCTTACTAGAATACACCTCCTTTCCCCAAACCAACGCTCTATTGTCTCCTGAAGAAGCAGAACCTCTGTGGCTTGTTTTCTTGACTTGCTATGTTTTCTCCAGCCTCGAAAGCCCCTCCCCAGACACATCACATCCACTCACGGTGTCGTCTGGCCTGGATGCCGCCTGGTCCTGAAGCCCCCAAATCCCCTCCCTGCCACACACCCAAGACACAGGAGGATTTCCTGTCCTCTGCCAACCTTGCTTGGTTCTCCCTGGAGGCTTAGTAATTTGTGTCTGTTTCTGTGCCCCTCATGAGAATTAGGCATAATTTTCCTCTGAATATACAGGGACCATGTATTATTTATCTTTTATAAGTAATACTACTTATTGTTTCTGTGTACAATATGCAGGTTGAGGCCAACAGGTCCCGTCAATGAAAATGTATAGGTTAAACAAAGCTCTTAAAATTATTTTTCTTACATAATTGACCAGGTTGTTAACCTGGTCATCTCATGCTAATTAGAAGCTCTGATGGGCAGCTCTAGATTTCTTGATTAAAAATCTAAATAAACTGATTAATTTTAGTCAATCTTTCAATAATAAAGAGGTTCTTGGTGATAAAGTTGCGCAACTATTCTGTTTGGTGCTTAGTGAAAATATTTTGAAATAATGTATGTATGCTACTGTCATTTCTTGATTTAATTCAAAAGTTTTCTGTCAAAAAAAATAATAATAAAGTGTGTGTGAGACGTTCCTGTGAACCTCTTTCCGGTGTCTCCCTCCTTCTTTCTTCTCGCCGACACCATCCCACCCAAGGGAATCCCTGGTCCTTGCAGGGGCTGGCTCCCCACAGTTACCAGAGAATATTGGGGGGGAGATGGTAGAAGTGGGTAAAGGGGGCCAAATATATGGTGATGGAAGGAGAACTGACTCTGGGTGGCGAGCATACAATGTTATATATAGTTGATGTATTATAGAATCTTACACTTGAAACCTATGTAATTTTACTAACCAATGTCACCCCAATGAATTTAAGAAAAAATATAAAAGAAAGAAGCAAGGTGTGAAATGTCATATATTATGTTATTGTATGATTAAATTTATACGAAATGCCCAGAATAGGCAAATAGTCTATATAGAAACAGAAAGGAGATTAGTGGTTGTCCAAGGCTGAAGGAAAGGGAGACAGTGAGTAGTGATTGCTAATAGACATGGGGTTTCTTTTGGGGGTGATGAATATGTTCTGGTATTAGGTAATAATGATCGATATACAACTCTGTGAACATACTAGAAACCACTTTAAAGGGTGAATGTTACAGCATGTGAATTATGACTCAATAAAGCTACTAAGAAAAGACAATGTCTGTGCCAAATTCCTATTCAGGAATTGCTTTAAGTTTGTTTGTTTGTTTTCACTTCCCCATGCCTCATTCTTCACCTTTCCTGTCTTGTCAACCGTCTCTGATTATGTACTTCATTCTTACTTTCCAGCTTCCCTCTCAAATTTAAAGAGCTGCAGTATTTGGACATTCCATCCACAATTGGTTCAGTCATAGACTCATGACCCATACCAGGCCAATTAGTATCAACAAGACTCAATTTAGGGGCTTCCATTGCTCTACCAGGTAAGCAAATGCCACTGCCGGATTGGGAATTGTAAGACTGAAGGTACCAGGCATCTCCATTAAGAGATTGAAAAGGGAAACCCAACCCAGAAGTATCTATTGACAGCTACTGGAG
Organism: Aselliscus stoliczkanus; assembly: GCA_033961575.1. NCBI lineage: Eukaryota > Metazoa > Chordata > Mammalia > Chiroptera > Hipposideridae > Aselliscus > Aselliscus stoliczkanus. Next base: position 50,959,660 of record CM066737.1, on the reverse strand, counting down.
AAACAATGTGCATTTGAGATTAAGCCATGCATGAAGGTGGCTCTACCACTGTAATATTAAAGCTTATAGTAAGTTCCGAATTGCCTGTCTTGCTTAAGCCAGTTTGGACCTTTCTTTTTATTTATTTATTTATTTATTTATTTATTTATTTATTTATGTATTTATTTATTTATTTATTTATTCACTTGAAATGAAAGAGTGCTAAATTATATGGGATGTTTTTCCCGGCTCCTAACCCCCTTAGGATAAGATTTCAAACCTTCACCCCTCACAGGACCCTGCTTGTTAGGCCTACCGTGATTGGCTCCTACCTATCAAAGGAGGGTCATCAGACAATTCCTATGCCACAACACATGTAAATTGGACTGTCATGTTACACACAAACCAATGAGCATCAAACAGTTTTTAATCCCTTAACTGAATATTTGAAAATGAAGTGGTGATAGTACAATGCAGAAGGATGGTACTGGAATCAGGGGTTATTCTCTTCCTATTCAAAAGCCAGAGATATTTATTGCCAGTAAGGGGGCAAAGAGTGTAGAGGCCACAATAACCTGGAGAAATGGTAAATAATTAGGTTGGCCTCTGATAATTAAACTAGTAGAACCCTTACACAAGGAATGTCGTTAGCTACTTTTGAGAGCCAACTAAGACAGTGACTGTAAATATGTGACTTGAGGTTTGGAAACATGTAAAACTCCAGTCCAGGTTGTCACCTCAGAGAAACCAAAATGGAATGTGATTTTAATTAAGTAACCTGAAACATCAGTATATACAGTACTCTCCTGTACCTAGCAGTGCCAGTAAATATTGTTGAATTGAATGAGTGAATGAATTTGTATGAACAAAAAGGTGAACATGTCCGAGGGCAATCTAAAGAGCCTGAAGTAGGCAATCATCCTCCACATTAGATCCAGGGGACAGGGTATCTTACATGGATACAGACACAGTGAGGAAAATGGATGTGCATATGGCTAGTGATAATAGAGATATAGACAGAGACAGAGACCTGGCTCTGTGTGCTGGGTAAATATACATCCACCACTGGACTACAGGCCCACTGTCAGTGTGGGTTCCCAACCTTGAATTCTACTGTGTTGAACAAGGTAAATTTCACTTTATAGGGCATCTTGCGAGCCAGCCAGCTCGCTTTCATCTAATGATAACTTCTGCATTTGTCAAGTGCTAAGCTAGCCTTCACACTGTAACTAGTTTAACCTATGTACTGAGCTGTGAAAAAGACAACCTTTGCATCAGGGAAGATGTTTCAAAAGTAGAAACCATGCTAGATAATCCATGTATGTAATTTTTGCTGTGTGATTCCTCTTTCTACAATCTTACATTGGGAGCAATTGAAAGAGGACTGCATGAGAATATTGCCAGTGCAAAAATAGTTCTAAGTCCTTTGTGGCTCCCAAGAGAAGGCGCAGAGGGCTCTCCCCCATGTCCATTGGTGATACCACATTCACATAGGCACGGGGGCATCTCTTATTCTCGATAACATGTTCCAGATAAAAAACAAAAAACAAGTTTTCCATTTGTAACCCTACTAGGTCAATGCCAGGCTTTACTTTGCTCTGTTGTGTGATTACATTTTCTTATCAACGGAAAACACAGGGACCTCATTGAGCTCTTTGTGTCAGTCATAATTAGAGAAAGGGAGTTTGATGCCTCCTTGATTTCTTTTTTTTTTCTTTTTTGGTGAAAAGGGTAACAAAAAATGTTTGCTCAGAGAGAAAGGATATTATGTAAATAATTATCCCATTCCAAGATTCTGTTGCACATATATATGGTACAGTAGAAAGCTTTAAAAAGGACTGGAGTTTGCAGTGGTACAGGAAAGTTTATGAATTTGAGAAACAGGAACTGTTTCTATAGGTCTGCTTATCTTAAATGCATGAAAAATGGATTGTACTGTCTAATGGATGAGACCCTCAGCCCAGATCTGGAATTTCAACTTTCAAAAAATCAGAAATCAGTGGAGGAGAACTGAATGCTAACACCGTGCTGAACTGAACAGAATCTCTGCATCAATTGATAAAGATGTCATGTTACCAAACTATATAGGATCTGAGTCATTGGTGTATGGGACCAAAAAGAGCGAGCTTGAGAAGAAACTCTGACACAGCATTTCCAGGATAGCCAGGTAAGAGTCCGCTCAGACTGGCTCCCAGAGGCACCTGATCAGGCTGACTTTGATGATACTTTCTTTCTCTGTTTTTTATAGGCTCAATCACAGAGTTCTCACCTATGGTCTGGTTGCCTGAGGCTAACTGAAGCATCAAAAGGTAACACCAGTAATACTAAAGTCTATACCTGACCATTAACCAATGTCTATATATCCCTTAAGAGCAAATGGAAATATTTATCTGAACATCTTTGTGTTGTTGTTTTTCCAGTGTTGCCTCTATTTTCAAAGAACACAGGGCTGATATTGAAGGTTAACGAAGATTGAAAATCATTCCACCCATCAGTACTTGGAAGGTATCCAGGGTCCCCGGTAGATGTAATGTACTAGGAGTGCAGCATTTTGTGGGAGGTTATGGTGGTCCTAGCATTGTATGAATGAGCCAGCAGCCAATGAGATCAGGTATCTGAGAACATCCTCACCTTGCTCACCACCTCCTCAACCTGCTCTGTTCCTAAATTGCTTCCCTTATCCTTGGGGCCTCATCTGGATTTTAGCCTCCAAACCTAATGCTTGATACTCTTCCTCCAGAAAGGACTCTTTGCTAGCCTCAACTATAACTCATGGTTGCCTCTTGGATTCCTTCTGTTCTCTTTGCTCCAGGTAAACGCTTTACCTGATCCAGGAACGAAAGCCAAGAAAAGTTGGAGGGTCGAAGGAACGCAGAAAAAGACATTTTGGTTCACATGGAGGCTCCGAGGACCCAGGCAGGCAGCACAGATTCAGCCACAGCATGTGCAGGAGACCTGCCTGCAGTTCAGAGTCCACTTGAAGATTCTACTTGTGCTGCAAGTAATGGGGGAGATGTGGGGCAGAAAAGCATAGGTGGAGGAGAGAATGATGAGATAGAAAAAAGTTCTGTTTTTAGTTTGTGTCCAAGTGTGGAGACTGCTGCCCTTTGCCCACGTGTGACTCCTGGTCATGATGCATTGCAGGAGGCTAGCAGCAGGAGAAACACATGGAAGAAAAACAGTCATAAAAGGAGGAATAGAAAGAAAAGTGAGAATGTGTATCTTCCTTGGCCTCTGACGGTCCAGGCTCAGGTATCTTTCACAGCCCCAGTACTGGATCAGAATTTAGCTGCGGAGGCTTTGCCCGTTGCTAATACTGGAGTCAACATGGTCCATGAAAACAGGGAGCCAATGGGGAACGGTGAGAAAGAAAATGCATCAGTTCTCACAAAGCCTTGCAATGTACCGGCTGGTGCTCTGTTGCCAGCAGCAAGCCCAGCTCAGCCCTCTCCTGAGGGAGCCTCTCCGGCAGGCAGTGGGGAGATAAAAGTAGGGAAGATAAACAGCCAGAGAGGAAGAAATCAAAAGAACAAAAAGAGGATGGCTAGTCCTTGGCCTCTGACAGTACAGGCATGGGCATCTTTCACAGGCCCGGCCCAGGTACAGGCGCCTTTTGCAGAGGCTTCATCATCTAATATTGATGAAGTCAATGTGGAGCATGGAAGCAGGGGTCAAAAGGGTGAGACAGATACAAGGGCCGTTGTTGCTTCACATCAGAGCACCCAGGCTAGTGCCCCAGGATCAACTGTGGCTCCGAGCCAGGCTGCATTGGAGGGGACTCCCCTCACTGCTGACAGTAGAATAAATGAAGAAAAGAAACATAGATGGACGAGGAGAGACAGAAAGGAGAGTGGCTTGGCTTCTCCATGGCCTATGACAGTACAAGCGTGGGCATCATTTGCAAACGCAGGCCCAGTGCAGATACCTTTACAGGAGAATTCTGTTGAAAATATGGTAGTGAATGTAGGGCAAGATAGTTGGCCCCAAATGGAGAAGAATGAGGAAGTAACAAAGTTCATTCCTCCTGGGCCTGTGATGGTCCAGGCTGGTGCCCCCATCTTAGCACCAGCTCCAGGGCAGGTTTCCACTGAGGGGACTCCTTTTCTGGAATATGTGCAAACCAGTAGGAGGCCAGAGTGGGGAGTTGGGGAACCAGTGCAGAACAGAGCAGAGCTAATGATGGAACCCTATCAAGGTTGGAGACAACCAGAAACGTACCTGGGGCATCAAAACTTCTGGGGATGCACGGTAATGAATGTTGGTAGGCAGGTTGACTATCGTTATTGGAGGGAGATCTGTTCACAACAGAGGATGCAGGCTTTGACCCTGGATGGAGCCCACACCCACATCAATACTTCGATGATGGGAATGCAGAGACCAGAAAGGGAAAGGGCTGAATATCCAACAGTCTGGATGAGGAGATGGGAAGGTTTTTAAAATGGAGAAGAGGAAAGAATTAGAACAAAGGAGCACCCTGAGTCCTGGAAGTACAGCCATCTACGTCTGGTTGGGAGAAATGCATTTTAAATGATATTCTGAAGAAGAGACCCTCACTATAGAAGTAGGAAATTTCCCGTTGTACGTAGTATCACAATTACTCTGTTGAAAGGCATTTTCTATCCTAATTAAGTTTTAAGTTTACAAATGGTAGATCCTGTATAATTGTACATACAGGGTAACTCTTCAAAGAACCCAAAATGCCTTCTTATATCTGTCCTCTTTCCCATAACAGTCTGTTAACATCTTTGGGAAAAGTCTGTTATTTATGGCTGATAAACAGTGTTATGAGTGAGCATAGGGTGTAAACCAATGACAGAACATATATTGAAGCCTGAGGACACTTCTGACTAGAAAATATTATTGTATGTTTTATATTAGATTGTAAACTGCCTTAATGGTTGCATTTAGTTCTGGGACTGCCTAGTTACAGTTGTTAAGAGCACAGAATGTGGAGGTATAATGCCTAGGTTCAAAGCCCAGGTTTGCCATTCAATACCTGTGTTCCTCAGAGCAATTACTCTTCTCTTTTGAGCTTCTATCACCTGGGGAAAATAATAGCCCCTGGTTTGTAGAGTTGAATGAGGATTAAATGGGTTAATACATGCGATGCACTTAGAAGAATAGTTCACAAATAATAAGCCCTCAAACACTGTCACCTATTACTACTTTATCTTGCAGCACTAAATTTCATAAAAAAGGTCTAAGTCTGTTGTGTTATGTCTTAAAATTATACAAATGGCAGTGCATGCATATGATGCCTCCACTTAAAATTATGGTAACAGGGGCCAGCCGAGTGGCTCAATTGGCTAAGAGCACGAGCTCTGAGCAACAGGATCGCCAGTTCAATTCCCACATGGGCCACTGAGCTGCACCCAAGCTGAGCTGCCACTGAACTGCCAACAGGCAGCAGGATGGCTCAGCAGGTGACAGCACGTGCTACTATCAACAAGGTTGCCGATTTGACTCCCGTGTGGGATGGGGAGCTGTGCCCCCCACAACTAAGATTGAACACGGCACCTTGAGCTGAGCAGCTGCTCAACTGGTGAGAGCGCATCCTCTTAACAACAAGGTTGCCAATTCAAGTCCCCAGTGAGGTGGTGGCTGTGCCCCCCACAACTAAGATTGAACACAGCACCCTCCACAACTAAGATTGAAGGACAACAACTTGGCTGTTTCCCTTCCCCAATTCCCCAACACTGTGTGTTCCCCTCCCCCAATTCCCCAATAAAAATCTTTAAAAAAAAATAAACAATGGTAACAAAGAATCTTAAAGCTATGGGGAAATGCTACTTAAGGGGGGAAAGTAGGCAATAAAACTATCATTGTGAAGTAGTAGGATCTCAACCATGTCAAGAAAATGTGCTGCAATAAAGGCTGGGAGAGAAACAGGCTACGATGATATAATTGGTTGCTGCTGGATGGTGGGATCATGCATGAATGATGTTTTCCTGCTTCTTAATTCTTGTCTGTAACTCCCAAATTTCTATATTACCATGTAATCAGCTAATAATCAAAATAAATAAATGAAGTGAACAAGAATACTTCTCTATGGTGGACGTGTTAGAGGAGAATTACTCAGCGTGGGAGGTGCTGAGGGGACTAGACCTTCCTCAGTGAAGACTCCCCAGCATGCAGCTTCAGGAAAGGAGGTCCAGGCACCTTTGACTGGGGCTGAACAGAACACAGAGGACTAGGCCTCTGGGAAGGAGGGGAGGCAATTACATTTTTCTCAAACAAGGGAGAGGGCTCACTTCTGCTATCACTAACAATTGCCTGATTTTGTAGAGATTGCTGCCCTGGATGTATTGTTGCTGCCATCTGCCACCTTTGTTGAAAACTTAACCAGGAAGCTTGGCTGGACAATGTAGTTGGGTATAGGTTGAGATGAAAAAGTAACTTTTTGTTTAGGCCATTTATATAGCTTGGCTTTGGGGTCAATTTATTTAGAATGAGGCCCTTATGCATTCCCTGGTGATGTTGAAAGGGTAGATATTCATGGAAAGCTCTGGGTTGGAAGCAAGCGCCCCTTTTGTGTGTGCCAGGTCTTCCATCAGGGGCCTTAGGGACTTTTGAAAAAAAAAGCTTTCACACAGGCACAGGTTGTCCTTTTCTGATGTCCATCCACCTTCCTTCCCTGAGGGGTTCCCCCTAAATTGTGATCTCCCAAGAAGGAGACACATGCATTGCTGTAAAACCCAAGGCCTTAACCAGAAGAGGGACTTGGTTTTTATGTGTGAGTTGGAGGAGTGGCCACAGAGCTTCAACACCCCTCACTGTAATTTCAGGGAGGGGCTGTCTGGCATGTATCAAGGTTAGAATATGGGGAATGAAACAAGTCCAGTTAATTGGGGCTTTGGGAAGACAGCAACAAAGGGGTCCATGGTTTCTTTCTTCTGGGTGAGTTCTTTCCTCTACTGCCACCCACATTAGTAGTGAACTCAATGTGGGAAAGCTAAGTAGGGCAAGGAGAGGAGTAGAGAAAAGGAAATAGACTTTTTGCCAGGTTCTTGGTCTGGTCCAAGTTTAAAGCTAAAAGAGAGTGTAAAGGGAGCCTGAGGTATCTTCATTGTCCAGCTCATCTCACCAGAGTAAGAGAGTCAGAATGGATTTGAGGCAAAAGCCTATGACTGTGAATGAAGACTGCATTTGCTTACCATATTTCCTGTGTCACATTGGTTTTTGGAACCAAATAAAAGAGCAGGCAACTGACAAGAGTCTTGGTGTGGAGTTGTGGTGGGGACACAAGCATCTGAGAAACACAGCTAGCCTCGCAGCTATCCTTTCTTTATCCTACTTCTGCCATAACTTGCACATAAAAGTTCAGAACCAGGAGAGAGAAGACTGGCCTGAAAAGTCCCCAGTGAACTGTTATTCTTCTACAAAAAAGTCACTCACCATGGGATACGCCTTTTAAGCTGAACTTCCTAGTCGTAACACATTATTTCTGCCTATTTCAAATCTAATTCCTTCTGCCTGCCTTTCTTCTCTAAGAATGCTTTACATTTCTAGATCTGCCTACCACTGCCCTCCCATGAGAACCAGCCAGTTCAGCCCGGCTGTTCACATTAGTGTCCCCCAAATATACTGCAGGCTTTTCTCTAATTCCCCCCTGTGCGTAGCCTGCCCTTCTCTCTTGGAAGATCAGACTATTGTCCTATTCCTGAACACAAAGCCTCACCAGGCCTTCCCCTCAGCCCAGTGATGCATTTTTTTAAAAGATTTTATTGGGGAATTGGTGGAGGGGAACAGCGTTGGGGAATCGGGGAAGAGGCACAGACAAGTTGCCGTCTTCTTGTTCTTCAGTTTTAGTTGCGGAGGATGTTGCTTCACTGTTAGTATCGTCATTGCGCTCTTCCCGGATGAGGCAGATCGGTCGCTGGCCTCTGGATGTCGCTCATCACGGCTATTGGCAGCTCACGCTTGGCTGCCAGCCGCTCACGCTGGCTGAGGGCCCCTCACTGCAGCCTATGGCAGCCCACTGCAGCAGGGGCTGCAGCCCACACCATCACCGGGGCTCGCACAGCCCAGCTCCAGGTGGAGCTGTTGTTAGCTGTAGAGGGCAGTGTCACTGGCCCTCATGTGGGATCTGAACCGGGGCCGCTGGCATCCCAAAACCAGCGCTTAACCAATGCGCCACTCGGACGGCCCCCAGTGATGCATTTTAATTGCTTCATCTGAATCTTTGTTTTTCACCTGAACCAAAGCTGTTTACTCTGTTGATTCAGTGGTTCAGTAAAGTTTTGTGACAGGAAGTATTCCTGCAGGATATATATTGTTCTAAAACTTCCTCAGCCATTTGGAAGCCACTTACTGTATACATGAATTGTGCTGGGTGCCCAAGAGACTATACTTGAATCTCACAGCTAAGTAAAGAAATTGCTGAATATCATTCATTTACTACAGGAAAATAAACAAGCTCCCTGGGGTGGGGTGGGGTGGAAAAGTCCTGTGAGCCACAGGGACTCTTGTATGGGACCTGCATTAAATAACAATCCTGCAGTACCTAGAGTTTATATAGTCATTTGTTTCCAAGGAGGTTACAGTACTTCCTAATGTCAAAATATACTGTCCTCAGTGTATGAACACAACATCAATGACCCATTAGTAGTTTCCAATATAGCAAAACTCTTGAAACAATTTTTTAAATAATGCAACTAAAGCACAAATATTGTATGATTCCACATATTATGAAGTATCTAAAATAGTCAAATTCATAGAGACAGAAAATAAAATAATGGCTACCAGGGGCTGGATGGAGGGGGGAATAGGGAGTTTTGTTTAATGGGTACAGAGGTTTAGTTTAGGATGATGTAAATGTTCTGGAATTAGACAGTGCTGATGGTTGACAACAATATAAATGTACTTAATGCCATGTAACTGTACACTTTAAATGGTTAATATGGTAAATTTTAGGATATGTATATTTTACCACAATTTAAAAAAATAATGCAGGACTGTAAAACAAACAAAAAACACCTCACATGCTCAATTATGTAAAGCATGCTGAAAGTCATTTTTGGCCATAATGAGTTTAGAATAAGTAAGGCTCAAGGAGGGCTGGAGTAGCTCAGGAAAGTTGCACAGAAAAGGCAAGATATGAGCTGGGTTTTGAGGAAATGATACAGTTTGGAAATGAGGGAGTGAGGGGAGAATAGCTGAAGCAGAGGCCCAGAGATAATAATGCATATGGCTCAAACAAGGAACATAATAGCCCCACCAAAAGAGGAGTGTGTGCTTATGAGACCAGTAGGAGCTATGGCTGGGTGTGGCCTGACCACAGAGGGACTTGGACAACAGGCAGACACTTGAATTGGAAACTTTGGGCACTAAAGCTCCATTGTTGTGCTATACAATGAATTTTAATTTTTTTTTAATTTTTTTTATTTTTTTTTATTTTTTGAGGGGAGTGTCACTGACCCTCATATGTGGGACCCAAACCGGGGCCGCTGGCTTCCAAAGCCAGCACTCAACCACCACGCCACTCGGCTGGCCCCTGAGCCAGCTTTTAACCACCACACCACTCGGCCGGCCCAAATTTTAATTTTTTAGTGCTGTAATCTGAGCAATATCTGCAGGCTAGTTAATTATAGCTAGCCTGGTTTTGATGATACAATATAATTCTGCAAGGTGTCATCATTGGGGGTGGGAATCTGGGTGATGCATACAAGGGATCTTTCAGCACTATTTTTCTAGCTTCTAGTGAGACTATAATTTCTTCAAAATAAAAAGTTAGAAAATTAATGACTGAAAGATTAATCTGTTGTCTGTGTGCGTGATAGTTTGAAAGGAGACAAAATAGAGACAGGATGAGAAAAAGTTATTCCAATCAGATATGTCCTAATTTAAACACCGAAACATGATTCATTTAGAAAAGATGTTGGCCCTAGGTAAACAAAATTCTCACTCCCACTGTTCAGTAGAGGAGAAAATTTTGAGTTTATTGGATTTGAGAGCCAAATGCTGCACTGCTGGATGAGGTTGTTTAGTCTTAGAAGTTTGGAGCTGAGAGTGACTTTCTTCTCAGTCATTTAGAGGTGAGTCAGGCCCTGGCAGGGCAAACCGCAAAGAGTTTATGAAGAGACTATGAGTGAATCATGTGCTCAGATGTTGGACCAGCTAAACTAGAGCTTATTCTTTAGGAAAACACAACGGAAACACCTCTAAAGTCTATAGTCTACAGAGTAGGTACTGGGCTTGGTATAATCTGCAGCAAGTGAGTGGGCACCTGGCTATATAATATGCCCATAAAGTGATGCCAACTCAGAAGTCTATCATTCGAACAACATCTGCTTGCCTAACCAAGCCCATTCAGCATCCAAAATCCACAAAAGAAAAAGCTGAATACAAACAAGCAAATTTTCTTCCTCGCATTTTTTTTTCAGAGAAGAGATGTTGGTTAGGGTGGACAATGAGTGAAGGGACAGGAGTTGGAGGTGAAGGGGACCAAAGTTTTGCTACCCTGAAGCTACCTTTTGGGATATTGATTTTAAGTTGGTTGTTAAGAAACAAAGACTCAGGGCCTGGCCGAGTGGCTCAGTTGGTTAAGAGTATGCTTAGAGCACGAGCTCTGAGCAACAGGGCCACCGGTTCAATTCCCACATGGGCCAGTGATGCTGTGCCCGAACTGAGCTGTCGTTAAGCTGCCAACAAGTGGCAGGATGGCTCAGCTGGTGTAACAATAAGATTGTCTATTCAATGGTGGGCTACTCCCACACGCAACTAAGACTGAACTCAGCACCTTGAGCTGAGCTGCCACCTGGATGGCTCAGTGGATAGGGCGTGTACTCTTAACACTAAGGCTGCTGGTTCAACTCCCACATGGGATGGTGGCTACACCCACCCGCAACTAAAACTGAACACAGCACCTTGAGCTTAGAGGCCATGAGCTGCCGATGGGAAGCTAGATGGCGACTGGCGCCCTCCACAACCAAGATTGAAGAGCAACAACTTGGCTGGTCCCCTCCCCTAATTCCCCAATAAAATCTTTTTTTAACAAAAGGAAACAAAGACTCAGAAAGAACTTTTGACCCTTCCTACTTCCTGCCTAAGAGACTCAGATTGAAGGACCTGCTCCAGGAAAAAAAAATCTTAGCTTATTCACTTTAGCCTAATTTGAGTTGAGTATGGTAGATAGGAAGGCATCAAGCAGTGTGTCCTGGTAGCTAGATCACCCCTTATGTTACATTGAAGCAAAAATTTACCGGCCATCTTCCTCAATTAGCTGCAAATTGCCCATTCTCACTTTTTAAATCTAAAATCCCATTTCCCCCTTTTCTCCTTTGTCAAAAATGACATATATACCCAACATTGTCTCACTATGTTTGGAATTTTCATGCTTATGTGAATTCCCCATGTACATGTATTAAAATTTGATTTTTTCCTGTTTATCTGTCTATTGATTTGATTATTTGCCCAGCTAGAAGAACTTAGAAAGTGTGAGGAAGTATTATTTTTTTAGTTTCCACAGAGGGCATCCTCCCAAATCATCTCTCTTAACAAGTAGCTAGCCTGTCCTCCTGCCTCCCCCTCAGTTGACTGGGACCTCGGATGAGATACTTGGAGTAAATCCCACCAGCTGACTTCAGCTGGTTGCCCAAATACAGGTCAAAAGTACATGTGAGAGGGCGATGAGAGGGAACTGGAAGCTCTTTTCCCTGTTTTCATCTTCCACTTACCCTCCCTAAAGTTTATACCCTTTGTGCCATTTGGTTTCTTGCTTCAGCATTTGTTTGGAGGGACTGGTCTCCTGCTGCTTGTTGAGTTTGTTTTCTGCCTTGCACAGCAGCTGGCTTCCTTAAGGCTTCCAAGGTAGCGCCATTATCTTGATTGTTTCTGTTTGGGCTGCCAAATTAAACCAGCCAGTCATAAATACACACAGGATTTATCACTTAATAGCTGAACTGCTTGAGTGATTGAGAAATAGGAGAAAAACAGCTAAGTCATTGTTAATCTTACAGGAAATGTTAACGAAGGAGAAGGCCATTGCTTCCTGTTGTACCCTTGAAGGTTCCCCTCCATGAAAAAATGGCTTGTGTTTTGACTTTCTGGCCTTGGGGTTCGAAAGCACAGTTTGGGTTGAGGTAAGGAGCATGGCAAGGTGAAGGGAAAGACAGGACCGTTTGAGTCTCCTGAGAGCAAGCTGTGTATTTTCGTTTTTTGCATGTCCCTTCAGATTAGTGTCCTACAATTCTTGCTCCTAAAGTATTTGCATGACTTCCTGGGCAGGTATTTGCATTCACATGGGCAGGTAGTTTTGTTCCAACCCTTTCCACTGCTCCTTGGTAGCTCCAATGTGATAACAGAGTGAGTGAGTTTGCCAAGAGGACTCAAAACTTAAATGCCTTACTTCAAAACTGGGCTCTCACTCAGCCCGTGGCTGGTGAGGGTCCTTGACCCTAACCTACATCAGTTCTACAGACTAGAACAGTGGACACCAAGGCAAGACTGTATACCCAGCCAAAAAAAAAATCACATTTTTACAGTGCAATGGGGTGGGGGGAAAGAGGGGTTCATGAAGAAGAGAAAATCCTTGAGCACCTCCTAGCAGTTGACTGTGCAGTTTGCCCTACTATCATCCTTTGCTCTTTCTCAGCCTGGGCTACAAAATCAGACCTGTGGTGAAACAGGAGTGTATGCACCCCCTTGGGGAAGGAGATGAGTGGGCATCAGAGAAGGCCCACCTGTGCCTGTGTGAAAGCATTTCTCCAAAAGTCTCTAAGGCCCCTGATAGAAGACCTGGCACACACAAAAGGGGCGCTTGCTTCCAACCACCCACCCCAGAGCTTTCCATGAATATCTACCCTTTCAACATCACCAGAGAATGCATAAGGGCCTCATTCTAAATAAATTGACCCCAAAGCCAAGCTATATAAATGGCCTAAACAAAAAGTTACTTTTTCATCTCAACCTATACCCAACTACATTGTCCAGCCAAGCTTCCTGGTTAAGTTTTCAACAAAGGTGGCAGATGGCAGCAACAATACATCCAGGGCAGCAATCTCTACAAAATCAGGCAATTGTTAGTGATAGCAGAAGTGAGCCCTCTCCCTTGTTTGAGAAAAATGTAATTGCCTCCCCTCCTTCCCAGAGGCCTAGTCCTCTGTGTTCTGTTCAGCCCCAGTCAAAGGTGCCTGGACCTCCTTTCCTGAAGCTGCATGCTGGGGAGTCTTCACTGAGGAAGGTCTAGTCCCCTCAGCACCTCCCACGCTGAGTGATTCTCCTCTAACACGTCTACCATAGAGAAGTATTCTTGTTCACTTCATTTATTTATTTTGATTATTAGCTGATTACATGGTAATGTAGAAATTTGGGAGTTACAGACAAGAATTAAGAAGCAGGAAAACAGCATTCATGCATGATCCCATCATCCAGCAGCAACCAATAATATCATCATGGCCTATTTCTCTCCCAACCTTTGTTTTTTTCAGCTGATCCATCTTGCCACCTTTGGCAGCTCAGCTGCAGCTCAGCTCAGGCTGGGAATCGAACTAGCGACCTTATTGCTCAGAGCTCGCACTCTTGAGCGAGCTCTTAACAAACTGAGTCACTCAGCTGGCCCTTCTCCTGGCCTTTATTGCAGCACATTTTCTTGACATGGTTGAGATCCTACTGAAACCGAAGACAAACCAAGTCCAGGGCTCATGCTGACTTGAAAGCTGGGCTATAGTATAAGCATTTATTATCACAGCAGTTGTCTGAGAAGGCGGCAGTTTAACACCTCCAAAAACTGCCTTAACATTCGGATGGGTTTGCAATTAGGGAAAAGCTGGGCCTTCTTCTAAGGTCTACATGACAGTTCCAGGGGTCAGCATGGAGCCTTCCTTCTGGCAAAGAGATTTTCTGGTGGAGTCAGCAACACAGGAACAATGTTGAGAGTAGCCTGGAAAGAATGCTAGGCTATAGAGATTGTGATCGATAAGCCTAAGGGTATTAACTATAAGTTTCAGGGCAATTTTCCCAAACAAGGAACTGGGTGGGACAGGAGACATTCCAAGCACAAGCCCAGGGGGATGATCTATCCTTAGGCTATAGGTCAAGGAAAGGTGAGGCTGGTGATGTTGCAATACAATACATCTATTAAATGGCTCCCAACTGGACCCTGCTTCACTATTACCTCAAAATGACAGTTTTATCGCCTACTTTTCCCCCTTAAGTGGCATTTCCCCATGGCTTTAAGATTCTTTGTTACCATAATTTTAAACCGATGCATCATATTCTGTCTCTTGCATGCACTGTCATTTGTATGATTTTTGGGAGAGTAATTGTTAACCCTTATCTTTCAGTACTACATTTCATGTAAGGGTCTGGTGCTGCCGGTATTATGTGTCCTGATAAGCCCTTGGGTGTTTGTTGGATGCAAGCACTGACCTCCATTTATTAGCTGAAGCTTGGAAAATGTGACCCTGAAAAATTTCCTGTCAAAATCATGTTTAAAGTTGGGGCACCATTAGCTGTGTGGATTCCAAGTCATCTGTGTGGCAATGCCTACTGTAGTCCATTTCATGCATCTACCATGCAGCTGTTATCCATATTATGGAATGTCCAGCTTTCCCAGGTTTGCCTAAGATATTCTGGTTTTATCACCAAAAGTCCTGTATTCCAGGAACCACCTCAGTCCTAGGCAGATCTGAATAGTGGGGGGACTGTTTGTATTTTAGCACTGAAAAGTCCTGCATGCCCAGAAACCCTTCAGTCCCAGACAAACAGAAATGGTTCCTCATTCACCCTAAAATTTCATAAGTAATTGGCTTATGGCATTCTTTTTACCAGGGGCATTTGCATCTTAATGAAGGTGTCTTCTAAATCCTGAAGCCTTTACACTCCAGAAGAAAGGATAGCTAATAGTGGAATCACAGGTGCTTGGACAAGTTGGTGGAAATCCATTTCCCTCCACCGCACCCCACTTTTCAATTCTCATTCAAGTGACTTGCATACCCTCCCAGCTCTTTCCAGTAGGCAACCCGCTGTGCTCATTACAATTGTTTGGAGTCCTTATCCCCTACAGCCTTGGTTCTCAAAGGAGCTTGCATCAGAGACACCTGTAGGGCTTATTGAAAACTTAGATTTCTGGGTCCCACCCCTGGAGTGTCCGAGTCAGGTGGTCTGGCTTGGGGCCTGAGAATTCGCATTTCTAAAGAGTTCCCAGGTGATGCAGATGGTTGCAGTCCTGTGACCTTACTGAGAACCGTGGCCTATTGGTTAGGAGCACAAACTCTACAAGCCAACTGAGGTCAGAATCCACACTTCGATACTAAATGGTTTCACAACCTTAGCTAGTTACTTAACCGTTGTGCCTCAGTTTCCTCATTGATAAAAGTGGAGATTATAATGGGACCTGCTCCATTGGATTGTTGTGGGGTAGGGAACAGCGCCTGGTCCATAGTAGTAAGCTGGGTAAGTGTTTATTTATCATGAACCCCAAGCTCATTAGAACTGAGCTGCTATTTTTCTTCCTTACACTTGAAGAAAACTGCAGACACTTCAGGACAGTGCACTCCTAGCAGCAGTCCTGCCATGCCTGGCCACTGAGCAGGGTTTGCAGCTGCCCTGGTTTCCCGCAGATGCTCACTTCCTCTCTCGAGAAGCTTGGCTCAAGCTAACATTCAGTGTTCTCTCTACCCCACCCTGCATGGAGCTTCCAGAACATTTTCCAGGAGAATGCCTGTTACTCTATCCACAAAGCAGCCCAAAGTATTTGAATAATGCATGGCCCTATAAACTCCACAGGAAAGCCTTAGTTTGGAGGAAAGAAAGACCCACTTAGTTGAAATAGACTCATTATGCACTTCCTTGTTTAAGGAGAGGTTTATAATAGGATGCAAACATTCAGTGATATATATATATATATATATATATGAAAGGAACATCTCTTTTTCTTCCCTCTAGGAAGTAGAGATAGGCATTTGAATTTTGTGAACACAAAGCTCCTTCCCTGACCTCCAGGTAAAATAAGCCTATTTTCTGTTGCTATTGATTCAGGCTGCAATTTTAATAAGTCATTGATATTCTTCCTGGTGGGCCCTGAAGGGCTATTTCTGGTGTCAGTAAAACAGAAGCATGCCTGCTGGGGACAGTTGCAAATCAGAGAGTGCATAGCTGATTTTAAGGGGGCAGGCATCACCCAGAGGCAATGGATATATTCCAACTGTGTTTTGGGCCTGTATGCTGGATCTTAAGATAAAAAAAAGAAGCCAAGGGCTGGCTGAGTGGCTCAGTTGGTTAAGAGTTGGCTTAGAGTGCAAGCTCTGAGCAACAGGGCCACCGGTTCGATTCCCACATGGCCCAGTGATGCTGTGCCCGAGCTGAGCCGTTGCTGAGCTGCCAAAAGGTGGCAAGATGGCTCAGCTGGTGCAACAAGATTGCCTGTTCAATGGTGGGCTACCCCCACCCGTAACTAAGACGGAACTCAGCTCCTTGAACTGAGCTGTAATCCGGATTGCTCAGTGGATAGGGCGTGCGCTCTTAACAACAAAGCTGCCTGGTTCGACTCCTCCATGGGATGGTGGCTACACCCACCCGCAACTAAGATTGTAACATAGCACCTTGAGCTTAGAGGCCACGAGCTGCTGATGGGAAGCTAGATGGCTCCTGGCACCCTCCACAACCAAGATTGAAGAACCACAACTTGGCTGGACCCCTTCCCCAATTCCCCAACACTGCTCCCCTCCCCCAATTCCCCAATAAAATCTTAAGCAAAAAAGAAGCCAAGAACCCAGCTTTTTACAAGAAATCTCATGATTTTTAAATGTTGTCAATCAACTGAGATCTTTTAAAAATTACCATATGAGCTAAAAAAGTAGAGGGTGCCCGAAACATGTATACACATTTTAAGAGAAGAAAAAAACTATTAAAATTGTAATATTCAATGTATACCAATAACAAAAGATAAATATACATCACATTTGACTTCTGCAATTATAAGAGGTGCACAAAGTGGTTACCATCTGCATAATTTTAATACAGTTGTTTTACCTTTTTAAAAATACATATACATTTTTTGGGGCACCCTCTGTATGTCCACAGCACCTATCTGCTGCAAGTATATGACCTCTGGGTTATCATGAGAGAAAAGATAGTAGGGCTTTTAGCATGGATGGTAAATGAGGTTAGCAACAGGCAGGCAGAAAGGAGAGGCTAGATAGGTGGGGAAAATATGGGAGCAGGAGCCCTAAGTGTGGTTCTTGAGTGGCGGGTAAGCACTGCTCTGGAGGGACTGGGTGTGTGGACTCCAAAAGAGAAGCACTGTAAGAGGCACCAATTATACTCAGGAGTTGCGTCCGATCAGAATCCTTGCAGGCTGGCCACCTAATCTTCAGTGGGTGGGAGTAAGAATGACTAACATTTATTGGACTCTTACACTGTGCCAGGCATTGTTCTGAAAAATTTACATGTATCACTTAATTTAATCATCACAATATCCCTGGGAGGTTAGCATTGTTATTATCCCCATTTTATTTCATTTCACCTGCATCCCAGGCTTACCCCAGTTGACTTCACACAGCAGGAGCTTTGCTCTATCAGTTTTATGTTTTTGTTTTTTGTTTTTTGTTTTTTTGAGGGGAGTGTCACTGGCCCTCATTTGTGGGACCCGAACCGAGGCCACTGGGTCCCCAAGCCAGAACTGCTTTGCTCTATCTGGACACAACACCTCACAAATCAATGCACTGCTGTGGGCAGAATGCCAATTCATAGTTACTATGAGTTTCATGCAGCAATCCCACTCCAACTCTAAGAAAACTAGAACTCATAGCCTGGTGTCATAGAAGAGCTCCTAAACCTATTCTTTGGGAGATGAACTGAGCATGCCAGAGATGAGACAGAAAGAAGTAGCTACCCTGTTATAGTTTTATCTCCTGTTGCCTTGGGAACCAATAGCAGAGCCCTGAAGGAGTAACCTACAGGACAAGTCAACTTTAATGGGAAGGAAAGCATGGGCTCCCTATGCCCTGGAAAGTTACTTTATACAAGACTTCACAGGGAGAGATTTTGGGCAACTGGAGAGGAGCCTGAAGACACTGGGAACCCAGAGTAGAGGGGAGTGAAAAGGAAACCTATAAGGAGGCAGTAGACCTGCTACATGACTTTTCTCAGGGCCAGTCTTGTATGCAAGCCATTAGCCTGGCTGTGAAAGAGCCACAGAAGGAAATGGGGTTAGGAAATTTAATCAGTCCAAATGTTGGACTAGGGCTTTTGGTCTCTTTGAATATTTTTCCATTTACTTGCGTAACTGGGGCCACAGAAGTAGGGTGTGTGTGGGTTGTGAATCTAGTCTAAGGTCTTGGTTTATCATTATCTAAATATATATTTACCAAAGACATACAAAACAAGGTTTTTTAAAGTTCAGAGTGATGTCCATTTTGTTTTTTCCTTAGGGAAATGAGATTGTTGCTTCATCAAATGACAGGTTATTTATTGATGGAGAAAAGTAGTCAGCAGGCCATTTCCCCAAAAGTGAGTAACTTTTACACACACTCAAAAATCAGATTTATCTACTGGTTTAGGACTAGCAGTTACTAAATAACAGGAAGTTCTGAAAAAGGGTTTAGCATATATATATATATATATATATATATATATATATAAAACATTTCAGCTAGACAGTTTCATATCTACTTTATAATCTCAAAGCTGAAGTTAGTGGGTTTTCCTCTCTCAACCACTGCACATGAATACTTCGAACCCAATAGTTAGTTGGTCATTTGATAACATTTATAGTGTTCATTGTTGCCATGATTGTACCTAATAATAATAGCTACCATTTATTGAGCACTTGCTATCTGCCAGACAGTGGGCTAAGTAAATCATCTCATTTAACCCTAATGACCACCCTACTCAGTTAGTGTGACTTCCTCTATTTTACAGATGAGGAATCTAAGGCTTAGAGGTGTTAAGTAACTTGCCAAGGGCAAGAATACAAGCCCAAGTCTCTCTTCCTTCAAAACCTAAACTATAATAACAACCATGATACCACCAACGATAATGACTGACTTTTTTTGTTTGTTTTTTTGTTTTTTTTTGAGGGCAGTGTTACTGGCCCTCATATGTGCGACCAAACCAGGGCCGCTGGCTTCCTAAGCCAGCGCTTAACCACCACACCACTCAGCCGGCCCGATAATGACTGACTTTTATTGAATACTTACCATGTGCCAAACATAGCACTAAGTGTTGTATATACATCATCTCATTTAATCCTCAGAATGACTCTGGGAACTCAGTATTATGGTGATGATGATGATGTTGATGATGATGATGATGATCAGCCCTATTTTACATATGACAGAATGAGCCTCCAAA
This sequence comes from Aselliscus stoliczkanus, assembly GCA_033961575.1. Classification (NCBI taxonomy): domain Eukaryota; kingdom Metazoa; phylum Chordata; class Mammalia; order Chiroptera; family Hipposideridae; genus Aselliscus; species Aselliscus stoliczkanus. The sequence continues at coordinate 50,940,388 of CM066737.1, read as the reverse complement.
TAGTAACGTGCACAGAGTCACAGAGCTGGTGAAAGAATTGTGATTCAAAATAGGTCTACCTGGAGCAGCCAGTTAGCTCAGTTGGTTAGAGCACAGTGCTCATAACACTAAGGTTGTGGGTTTGATCCCCACATGGACCACTGAGTTGCACCCTCCACAACTAGATTGAAACAGCTACTTGACTTGGAGCTGATGGGTCCTGGAAAAATACACTGTTCCACAGTTAAAAAAAATAGGTATCCCTGACACCAGAGACCAAGTCAAAGATCACCTCCTCTAGGAAGCTTCCTATAAGCCCTCTAAAATGTTTTAGGTGTCCATGTACCTTGTTCACATTGCACCTTGCTCCGTTTATCATAACATACTATTGACATTTTTATTATTAGTAGTAGTAGTCTCATTTTGAGTATTTTGTGCAAACACTGTCCATACATTTTCTCTAGTCCTCATAATGGTACGTACAAAAGGCGTATTAGCCTTATTATCTGGCAAACAGTTTCAGAGAAGTTAAGTAACTTGTCCAACATCACATATTTCATAGAAATGTAGCTGGGTTTTAAATCCGAAATCCAAGTCTGGGGCCAGCATGGTGGCTCAGTTGTTTAGAGTGCGAGCTCTGAGCAACAGAGTTGCCGGTCTGATTCCCACATGGGCCAGTGAGCTGTGCCCCAGCTAAGCTGCCGCTGAGCTGCCAATGGGTGGCTAGATGGCTCTGCTGGTGAGAGCACATGCACTTAACAAAAGGATTGCTAGTTCGACTCTTGCATGGGAGGGTGGCCTGCACTCCCAGGCAACTAGATTGAAGGTGGCTACTGGACTTGGAGCTGAGCTTGCTCCCTCCACAACTAAGATTGAAGGACAACAGCTTGACTTGGAGATGACGGGTCCTGGAAAAACACAATGTCCCCCTTCTCCAATTTCCAAACAATGTTCCCTTCCCCGATTCCCCAGTGAAATCTTTTTTTAAAAAAAATAATCCAAGTCTGTTGGTTTCCATTGAGTCAAAGCCAATACTTTTCCCCACCAAACAATGCTGCCTTCCTTCATTTTGTATTGAAATTATGTTTATGTATTATATGATCCAATAGACGAGGGTGAGCACACATTTTAGGTAAAGGGCCAGATTATAAATAGGTGAGGATTTGTAGACCATACAATCTCTGCTGCAACTATTCAGCTCTGCTGGTCATAGACAATACATAAACCAATGAGTGTGGCTAACCAATGAGTGTGGCTATGTTTCAATAAATCTTTATTTATGCATATTGAAGTTTGAATTTCATATATATTTGCTGGAAATAATTGCTGAGAGGTGGTGTAGAATAATGTTTGTTGGGAGGCATACTACAGCTACAGTACAAACTCTAGGGGCAGTTTGCTGTGGTTCAAATCCCAGCTTTGTCACTTTCTAACTGTAAGATGTTAGGCAAGTTACTATGAACTTACTCTCAGTTTCCTCATCTAAAATTGAATGTAATAGGGCCGGCCGTGTGATGTGGTGGTTAAGCGCTGGCTTGGGAAGCCAGCAGCCCCGGTTCAGGTCCCACATAATAGGGCCAGTGACACTGCCCTCTAAAAAGAATAAATAAATAAAAAATAAAATTGAATGTAATAATATTATCTCCCACATAAGTTGTTGTGAGGACTTGATGGGTTAATAAAGCACTTGTAGCAATGCCTGGTATTTTAGTAATAATAATATTTGTATTATTATTGTTAGTAGTGGTATTGAAATAAAACAAGACAATCCCATTCCTGTCTTCAAGAAACTTGCAATCTTCCAGCCAGTTAACCAAACACAGTAGTCCATAGCAGATGTGGTTCATTTGTCCTACGGAGTGGTTTGTTTTTGTGTTTGATATATATATATATATATATATATATATATATATATATATATTATATTATATTATATTATATTATATTATATTATATTATATTTATTTACACACACACACACACACACACAAAACATGCATGGGCCACCACACACACACAACATGCATGGGCCACCTCCCAGTAGGCACCAGTGCTCTCTACTGTTTTAAACTTTCAACTTCTGTGTGTAGCCCCTGAAGGACTTCAAGTTGAAAACTTCTGCCTTAGTACCTCTACCCAGAGCCTTCATCAGGGCCCGGCTAGCTGCCCTGTAGGCACTCTGGATTCTTCTATCTGTAAGCATCAGCCTGAAGGTCTGCCCACCCTTGGCACTTGCCTCCTATTTCTTTCTCATCTCTTGCTATTCTTAAGGTCAGTACTCTGCCCATGCTGAACTTCCCTCATATCCTTAAACCAATCATGCTGTCTCACACCTCCCATCATTAGCACTTGCTATTTCCTCTGTTCAGGATATTCTTAACCCCACTTCGCCACGTTAATTCTCCCTCATCCTTCAGGTCTTTAGCATAGATGTTCCTTTATCCAGGAACCTTTTCCAGACACCTGAAGCAAATATGAAGAGCTTCTCCTCTGAACCCTCTTAGCACCCTACACTTCAATGGCAGAGACTGGCTAGTTTCTCACTAAACCCATTTCCTTACCGGACAAAGAGGATGATTACATTTCCCAGCCTCTCTTGCCATTAGATTGGCTTCTAGTCATTTCCAAATCTGGCCATAAATCGTGCTATGTGGTAGTCCATGGGCTGTCTTTGCTTATTGGCCTGCAGAACACAGAGGATCCATTAGCAGGCCCTAAGGAAGTCTATGGGATGATGAAGCCATATGACAGTAAGAGTCACTACTTGAAGGACAGCTGTACAGGAGAGCTGCTTGACCTTCATTTGCCTGTGACACGAAGGACAACTTTCATTGCATTGAACCATGGAGATGTGAGGATTGTTTGTTATAGCAGATATAATTAACTACCTTGACTAAGGTATTTTCCTTATGTTATAGTACCTAATAATCCTGATTGTAATTCCTTATTTACTTGGCTTTACTAGTCACTAGAAAGTTTGCCCCACCAGGGCAGGGGTAATTTCTCTACTATATCTCCAGCATCTAGTGTATTTGCTGAGTAAATAAATGAATGAGCATTTTATTCCTTTTAAACCTACCTTGAAAGAGTGGAAGGAGCTATACCAGGCAATTGGGGTGATTCCATTCAATGCTGCCTGAGGGAATAGCTGCCCAGGACACTGCCAAACTACCAAGCAATGCATTCTGGATCACAGCTCTGGAACTGACCATATGGGGCCAATCCCATCATGCTTTGCATCTCTGTTAATCTCAGCCATTGCCAGTCTAACCCCACCACCCCACCAAAGCCTCTTGCCAAGGTCACCGGAGGCTTCCTTATTTTTTTATTTTTTAGCTGAGCCATCCTGCCACTTGTTGGCAGCTCAGCGGCAGCTCAGCTCGGGCTAGGCATTGAACTGCTGTTGCTCAGAGCTCAAGCTTGCACTCTTGAGCGAGCTCTTAACCAACTGAACCACTCGGCCGGCCTGAGGCTTCCTTATTACCAAATTCAATAGCATCCTTTTTGTCCACATTTAACTTGATCTTCCAGCAGCGTTCTACAGTTTACTACACTTTCCTCCAACAGTCTTCTCTCTGGGCCTCTGTGACATTGTACATTAAAAAAATTCTCCTGTATCTTTGACTACTTCCTTTCAGTCTGTTTTGAAGTTTCCTCTTCTATCAAATATTTAAATTTTGAAGTGCCTCAGCACTAGCTCCTGGGTCCTCTTCTCTATCTGCACTCTCTCCCTAAGTGATCACCTCAATTCCTGTGGCATTAAATATTATTTATGTGTTGATTTCTTCCGTATTCATATTCCGAACTCAAAACTCTCCTCAAATGCTCGACTCATATGACCAACTGCTTGGAGATCAACGTGGAAATCTCAAGAGGCATCGTAAACTTAAGCTGTCAAAAATACAACTCTTGGGCCGGCCGAGTGGCATGGTGGTTAAGCGCTGGCTTGGGACGCCAGCAGCCCTGGTTCAGGTCCCACATATGAGGGCCAGTGACACTGCCCTCAAAAAAAAAAAAAGAAAAGAAAAAAGAAAAAAAAATACAACTCTTTATTACTGAACCCCTCAGTATACCTGTTCCTTTCCCAGTCTTTTCCATCCTATCAAAAAAACCCACCATTTTCCAAATTATTAAAGCCAGAAACCAGCAAATTATTCTTGATTTTGCTATCTCTTTAACCTCCAACATCTAATCAGCAAGTTCTACAGTTTTTCTCCAAAATACATCTTTATTTTCACTGACAACACCCTAGTCTAAACCACTTCTTGCCCATACAACTTTAATAAACTTTTAACCGGTTATCTAACTTGTACTCACTCCTTCTTTCCAGTGTATTCTCCACGCATTAGCCAGAATAATTTTTAAAAGGGCTTTCCTTGCACTTTATATTAATTCCATACTCTCTCTATGGGCTACAGGGCTTTATGTAATCTGGCCTGTTCCTACTTCTCCCACCTCCCCTTGGGCCACTTTCCTCCAATCCTGACAGTCATACTGTCTCCTTTTAGGTCTGTAAACAAGGCAAGGTCTTTCCTGTCTCAGGCCTCTAACACATGCTGGGCCTTCTGCCTGGAATGCACTTTCTTTCCCCTATTCCTGGCTGCTCTTTATCAAACTACCTCCTTAATAAAACATCCTCACATACAAATCCTCCTTCCCTGACAAAAATTTCTAAGTATTCTTCCTCCTCCTCATTCTCTACAACTGCTCTCCTGTGTTTCCTTCATGCACTTATCACAATTTGAAATTGTATGCCTAGTACTTATTTACTTATTGCTTATCTATCTTCCCCATTGTACTTGATTGAAAAAAATGAAAAAGAAAATAATATTTTGTGACCATGAACATTAAACAAAACTCTATTTATTTATTGGAACACAGCTCCTCCAATTTGTTTATGAATTGTCTATTGCTAATGTCAGGCTATAATAGCAGAATTGAATAGTTGCAACAAAGACTGTATGGCCTAAAATATTTACTACTTGGCCCTTTAAAGAGAAAGTATGCCAACCCTTGGGCTAATGTATTGAAGGATCCTATTAAAATGTATAAGTTGCCTAAGAGAAGTAGTAGTGTGAGCCTTTATCTATCCACCATCAACACTGAAACTTGGATTCGATTACTTGATCTGTTTCAGTCACCCAGAGGGGCCTAAGAAAATGGGTTACAAATCAAGAAAATTTTATTAGGGGAAGAGAATAAGACAGATTCAAAGCAAGTATCCGTGACCTTCTTTGGGGACAAGGGCTACATTAAGTTGACCCAAAACTTGAAGTCATGAGTGGGTCAGGGAGAGAGAACAGTATTACTTATAGAGGAGCATGGTGAATGGACAGTGAGAAAGAGAAGGTCTGCCCATGTACAGTGGGAGAAAGGATCTTCTTGCCCACAACTCCTCATTGCTTGACACTTAACATGCCTGGGAGCCACAGAGGAGGCAGCCCAGCAGAGGCTAAAACCCGGCCATGGAGTGGATCAGGATTCCCCCACATGGTTCACGCTACAATGAACTTTGGGAATGCTTGGCAACAGTTGGGCTGAGGAAGTTAGATAGACAGTTGTCCAGAGAAGCACCAAGCATCAGGAAATACCTGAGTCCTGGAAGATTGGGCAAGGGAAAGGAACGAACGTCAATAGCACTTCATTTGTGATTTTGCTCTTTGCTCTCATTCATACACATCACCAAGATCAAAAAAATCTCATTGCTGGGCAGGCCGAGTGGCGCATTGGTTAAGAGTTGGTTTGGTAACAGCTCCACCTGGAGCTGGGCTGTGCGAGCCCCGGTGATGGTGTGGGCTGCAGCCCCTGCTGCAGTGGGCTGCCATAGGCTACAGTGAGTGGCCCACAGCCAGCGTGAGCGGCTGGCAGCCAAACGTGAGCTGCCAATAGCCGCGGTGAGCGACATCCAGAGGCCAGCAACCGATCTGCCTCATCCGGGAAGAGCGCAATGACGATACCAACAGTGAAGCAACATCCTCCGCAACTAAACTGAAGAACAAAAAGACAGCAACTTGTCTGTTCCCCTTCCCCGATTCCCCAACGCTGTTCCCCTCCGCCAATGCCCCAATAAAATCTTTAAAAAAAAAAAAAAAGAGTTGGTTTGGGATGCCAGCAGCCCCGGTTTGGAACCCACATATGAGGGCCAGTGACACTGCCCTCTACAGCTAACAACAGGTCCACCTGGAGCTGGGCTGCGAGTCCCGGCGATGGTGTAGGCTGCAGCCCCTGCTGCAGTGGGCTGCCATAGGCTACAGTGAGGGGCCAGCAGCCAGTGTGAGTGTCCAATAGCCGCAGGAGCAACCATCCAGAGGCCAGCGACTGATCTGCCTCATCCGGGAAGAGCACAATGACGATACCAACATGGGCCAGTGAAGCAACGTCCTCCGCAACTAGACTGAAGAACAAAAAGACAGCAACTTGTCTGTTCCCCTTCCCTGATTCCCCAATGCTGTACCCCTTCCCCAATTCCCCAATAAAATCTTAAAAAAAGAAAAAAATCTCATTGCTATCAAGTCCTCTGTGGACCATTGCCCAGAACCCAATACTTGAAGGTTGGTATTAGAGTAGAGGTTTTGTTATGTCCCTGGGCCTCTGGGGGTTTCCTTAGGAGAGTTAACTTGTCCACAAGTTTAGCTGAGTATGCATACCACCCAGACAATTGCTCTGCCTGCCCACACACTGACAGAGCTCCCTTTCCCTCCCCCACCAGGCAAATTATTCCTGCTTCTCAGCATGAGCCACCACCTATTAGGAGCTACCACAACTGTCAGCAGCCCCAATATGCTGTTGTTATTATTATTATTATTATTATTATTATTATTATTTTACAAAGGGTGGGGAAACAGGAGGGAGGGAAAGAGAGAGGGTAAAATAAGGGAAGGGAACAAAGTGAGCAGACCACACACCAAAGGAGTGGCTCTGATCTTCTACTTCCTACTGGTATGGAGAGGTCTTGGAGGTGTTATGCAGCCTTTCCCTTGCACTCAGGTTCATTTCCCTTGCTCTTCATATTCTGTTTATTCATTTGCAGATTAAGGAGCTTATTTTTTTGCTATGGTGTTAGGGCCCCAAGGGGACCTCCAGAGCCATTGCAAAGCAGATTTAAGGAAAGCTCTATGAACATTCTCATGGACCCTAAATAGGTGGAGTCTAATACTGTGAAGTTAAAGATGCTGTTTGAACCATAAACATGATATTTGCAATCCAATGGCAATGTAGAGAGATTTTATGGGGCCACTCATACTTTAGGACAGTATACAAACTTTAAGCTTAGGAGGGAGGATATTTGGTAAGCAACAATGAAGGAGGAAGTGACTCACAAATGAAATTTTTCAGCCGGTCAGAACAAGCGGAAACATTTGACCACTGATATAATAAAGAAGAAGTGTATCATTCCCATCTTCAGAAACAAAAATTGATTAGAGTAACTGTCATGCTTTCCACTGAAGCAAAGTTCACAATCAGAAACCTGGGATTGACTCCTAGACAAAACTGCAGCCAAGTGTGCTCAGAATCACATTGTAGATATAAACTGTAATGATAGACCTTTTCTTTACCAGCACAATCCAGGAGTTGCACTCAATATCCAATAATAGGTCAGGTCCTGGAACATAGACAGTCTGTTTGCAAAGAAATAACTATCACTGAAACATAGCCTCTTTAGAAAGAAAAACGATGACTGTCTCATTCACACAGCTGCAATATGATAGATTGAAGTGGGACAACCACAAGCTGGGTGGACAGAAAAATGCTATAAAGATGTGCCAAGTCAGGACTTCAAAACACAGACTGCAGATGCTGGGGAAAACTGCAAGAGATGGAATGCTAGGTATGCCACATTAGAACTAGGGCTGCTGCTCTTTCTAAGGAAGGGCATTGACAGGACTAGGGCACAAAGAGCTTCAAGCTGAGACTATAGACCAAAAGGGCAAGCTCATATATGGAGTACATATGATACTAATGGTCAATGGGCATAGATCTGCATATAAATCTATATAGGGCTACACATGGCATCTTGGGAGTACAAAGAGTGATTATCATAAAGAACATTAATGGTTAACATATGGAGTAACACAATCAAATTACTTAAAACTAAATTAAAATTCTTACTGACCACCAGCTATAGACCATGCTAATGTCAACATTGGAAAGTGAAGACAGGCGGAAATGTTACAAACCAGCTACGATTTTCATCTTCTCAAGAAAGACTTGTGGTCATCTTCAAAGAGAAGAGAAGGAAATAAGAAAAAAAAAGATGGGAACTAAGAATGTGAAGCAAGGTTTTTTTTAGAATGAAGGTTTGAGGGCTGGCCGAGTGGCGCGGTGGTTAAGTGCTGGCTTGGGAAGCCAGCGGCCCCGGTTCAGTCCCACATATGAGGGCCAGTGACACTGCCCTCAAAAAAAAAAGTAAGTAGAATTAGTATGAAGGTTTGAAAAGTAAGTAACCTTATTTTTTAATTTATGTCCACCCAAAACCTTCTGCAAAAAAATTTACAGGGTTATTGAGATAACTATCTGACCAGTTGCCCAACCTCTCTAGTTTTGTGTACCAGAGGTTCTTAACCTGGAGTTTTAGAGGACCTATGAACCCCTTGAAACTGCATGCAGAACTTGACAGGTTTCTGTATGTATTTACAAACATGTGCACATTTTTCCATAAACAGGGATTGTTCCCCCTTTTTATATTAACTGTATAATCTTGGCATCAGTTGGTAGTTTTACCTTTACCCATGACATACTTGCCATTAGTGTAACTAAAATACACATTTCTGGCCAAAATAGTACCCATGGGGCAGGAGGGAAACATAGAGGATATGGACTTAACGATTCCTAGTATATTAGGCTGCTAGCTGGATCCTGTGGCTCAGTAAGAATAATTTGTCTCACTATATGTTTTCATATCCTATCTGAGGAAGACAAAAGATGAACCTCTACCTGAAACTCACCCATTATATGTCAGGCACTACCATTCATTTATTGATTCAACAAATGTTTACTGAGTGACTACTATGTTTACATACATTATTTTCTTTCCTGAGCCCCACATAATAAGTATTATTCCCCATATTTAATGGATGAGGAACTGAAATTTCAAAGAGATTAATTCATTGCTCAGGATCAAACAGGAAATACTAGAGTGGGGATTGGAACCCTGGTCTTGTCACACTCAAAGCATGAGTTACTACCTTTAATCCTATTTTATAAACGAAAAAAAATGAGGCCTACAGAGGCACAATGGCTGACTATACATGTCATAAGCAACAAGATATTGGGAAGTACTCAGAGCTGCCTCAGGCTTCTGTTCTATGGGTAAAACCATCTCAGGAGCCAATACCCATGACCTGTATCTGGGGTTCTGCCCAGCACCCTGGCACTGCTCAGGTTGCCTTCTCCAGAACAGCCATTCACCTATACTCTTGTTTCCAGTAGAACTGATGTTATTAGATTACAGGTTTTCCTGTGACACATGGCTTCTCCAACCTGCCAGCTGCCTTATTGAATCCCCCAAGGCAGACTTTCTTAACAGGGCAAACTCCAAAGAGTCAGCTGTTGGTAACACTATTGTTTGTCTTTACATTTTGGCCTACTACCAGGTTGTAGTGGAGGATTCTGGCTTTTGGCTAGCCATTCCCAATTTCTCATTGTTCAGTATCTCCCCTTTAGCTGCCACATGGAAACCTTAGATATTATTTGATATCTGTTTCTTAAATTAGGGCTGTTTTTAGTCCAAGTAACTTCTCCCCACACCAGATCTGTTAAAAGATATAGGCCTTGATGATCAAAGCTCCCATAAGTATCATTAGGACGCAGGAGCACTCATGCAGAGGAAATAGAGGAGAATGCTTCAGGCCCTCTCTGAGGATATAGAAATTTTATACTGCTTCAGAGACCAGACAGAGCTGTTAGCTCAAACTTCCAGAGGTTAATGGTGAAAAACTTGACATAGAAATCATATATTCCTAGGATCAGAGCCACATGCCCACACTTAGACACTTCTGTTATACCCATGGCAACAGTGGAGGCACTGACACTCTTTTTTTTTCTTTTTTTGTAGCTGACCCAACCTGCCACCTGTTGGCAGCTCAGCTCGGGCTGGCATCGAACTGCTGTTGCTCAGAGCTCAGAGCTCAGCTCACTGACACTCTTTTGTCTCTTACAGGTGATGGTAGTCACCATTTGACCAGTGCTAGTTCTTTGCTTGTGCAGTTCCCTGGAGTCTTCTGCCTTCGTTCTCCAAGTAAGACTCCTCCAGGAGAATGTAGAAAGGAATTGTTGCTTTTCTACTTCTTAAAATGAAATGAAAATGGTGGGAGTTTTTGAGAGAGACCTACACATAGTTTGTCCAGGGCCCTGTACCTCCAAAAAAATGACCTAGGGGGCTGGCTGAGTGGCGCATTGGTTAAGAGCTGGTTTTGGGATGCCAGCGTCCCCAGTTTGGATCCCACATATGAGGGCCAGTGACACTGCCCTCTACAGCTAACAACAGCTCCACCTGGAGCTGGGCTGCTGTGAGGCCCCGGGTCGGCATAGCTGCAGCCCCTGCTGCAGTGGGTTGCCATAGGCTACAGTAAGTGGCTGGCAGCCAGCATGAGTGGCTGGCAGCCAGAGTGAGCTGCCAATAGCCGTGGTGAGCGACCATCCAGAGGCCGGTGACCGATCTGCCTCATCTGGGAAGAGCGCAATGACGATACCAACATGGGCCAGTGAATCAACGTCCTCCATGGCTAGACTGAAGAACAAAGGACAGCAATTTGTCTGTTCCCCTTCCCCGATTCCCCAATGCTGTTCCCCTCCTCCAATTCCCCAATAAAATCTTTAAAAAAATGACCTAGGGATGCAAGAGGCTTCTAACTCACATGGCAAGTAACCAACAAGGCAGGAGTTATACATTCCCTGGGCTGAGGACATAATTAGCACCCTTTGGAATATTGACCAGTTATAATATCGTTATCATCAAGATAAGAATACCTTGTTAACTATAACTTATCCTTTTTAACTGTAAGATTTCTCAGAATCATCATTATATTAATGGAACCACTGAGTAAACTTCCTTGGAACCCAGAACAATCTAAGTATATGCCTGCTAAATAAAAACCTTGAAAAATCTAGGGTCAACTATTTTTAGAAATTTACTCTACCAAAAAGTTGCACTCTGGATGTAGTCAGTGCTTTTGGTTTTCCAATGTATTAAGAAAAACTTCAACCACCTCTATCCCTGCCCCCATGATTATGATCATTGCCCAGATTAGCTAGTTGACAAATTAATATGCATGTCATTTGACCAGACCCTCATGTTTCAAAATTAGATGTTGGAACAACTTTGCAGAAAGATGGAACCTAATTCTCTCATTTCTGAGAGAAAACCAGACAGTCTTCCAACCTATATTTCTCCAGAGATGTGTCTGTTGCAGAGATGGGGGAGGGGATTTATATATGATATCTTGGATGCTCTGTAGATTTTTTTTTGAGGGCAGTGTCACTGGCCCTTATATGTGGGACCCGAACCGGGGCCGCTGGCTTTCCCAAGCCAGTGCTTAACCACCACGCCACTCAGCTGGCCCGCTCTGTAGATTTTTTTAGTATTTCTGATGTCTTATGGTAAATGGAGTGTTGCATTTTCATCCTGGTGGCTCCCTGAAGATTGCAATGTCTGGTAAATAGAATCAAGTTCCATTGTCTACACACCATTCTTCAAGACAGCACACACTCATTGTGGGTCTTCTGGGTACAAAAGCATACTGTCTGCTGAGTATAGGTTTGCAAATATTTGTTTTCAATTTTTTGTAGTCTCTTTTTCTCTACTTGCTGTTTCTCACAAAATGGCCAGAATAGATGAACAGGATGATTTCTGCTTTGTGTAGGGAACATCCATCTTAACTTTTCACTCAGCACATGTTAGAGATATTTCATGGAAATTACCCAGGACTCATGAAAGAGGTGATACTGCATCTGCTTAATAGAAAGTTATTCAACTGAATTGTACAGTAAGTGAAACAAGTATTTTTAAACTGAAAAACCACGATTTTCCAAACCCAGATATATGAGAGTATTTTCATCTATGGCTCTGATAACACTGTATTTGATGTGTATTGCTCACACATCAAATACAAGGATAGCAAATTTTTCCCTCAGATATTGCATATCTGAACACTGAGTATATTAGTAATTCTTTTTTTTTTTGAGGGCAGTGTCACTGGCACTCATATGTGGGACCGAACCGGGTAATTCTTAATTATGAGTCCAACATTGATGTGTTCTTGCCAAAGACTCTGGGGATGATTCACTAGAAAATATGAGCCTTAAATTTATAATTCACATTATGTACTTAGTTGGCAAGCAGAAATTAGAATTGAAAGAAACTAATTCAGGAATTCTCAGTATACCAGATACTGCAAATGTCTTTCAAGTAGATGAATCTAAGGGGATAGGGAAGTACCCAACTTAATTCATTCTATTGTTTTGCCAACACATGAGCTTCTTTGGAAAACTAAGAGAAAGGTCAAATGACTTCTGGGTAAGGTTCTTTTAGGAGTTCATTCTTTGGCCATGCTCTTTGCTTTCACAAGTTCATTGTGCAATCCTATAATTCAGGAGAGGTGGCTGTTGCTGAAATGTCATGGGGCCTCACTTGATGTGTGGGAATTCCACTTGGTGTATTCAACCCAAGTTCCAGGAAGGAAATGTGCCTTACTCAATGGAATTCTATTAATCTGTAAGCCTAGATTTCAGGTTCTGAGGAAAAAGTCAGTCACAAAACTGTGGACTAGATGCTATTTCAGCCCTCCCTGCACTGCCATTTTTGTCTCTTTGATATAAGAAAGGGCAGCAGACAGAAAAAGATGTCCTTGAAAGATGTGCTCCATGTGTATAGTCATATGTAAAGCACCTCACTTTTCCCTTTTACTTTCTCCATTCTCACCTCTAAGCCTAACCATCCTCACATCTAAGCTTAACCCAGACAATTATTTAAAGAATAAAACCATGAGTCACTTTAAAAAGTGGTCCTTTAGGGGATCTTTAAATCTGTGACTCAGACTGGTTTGTTCATAATCCTCAGAAGCATAGCTGATTTTGCTTTGGTTTGGTCTTCTGACTCATATCTTTCACAGTAGCTCTTGATCAAGTAACACTCATGGCCCAAGACAGAGAAGCTGAGGTCCAAGGGGTTGTCTGGGCACAAAAATGTCAAAAGATTGTTCATGTTCATTTTCTATCAGGGTCCATAAACCAGTCACTTCTTGTCCAAAACAACCAGCATCTATACCATGATATTTCTTTTTTCTTTTTTTTGTTTTGAGGGCAGTGTCACTGGCCCTCATATGTGGGACCCGAACCGGGGCCGCTGGCGTCCCAAGCCAGCGCTTAACCACCGCGCTACTGGACCAAGCCCTGCCAGGATATTCCTTCATTGGCTACCCACGCCGCCCACTCACTCACCCCCATCCCCCACCCTCGCCCCAGTGAACTGTGGATCCACGTAGCCCTCCCCAGGAGCAAATATGTTTATCCTAATTGAATGTTGCAAATAAACATGGAAAGGAGCATTGTAGGTCAAAGAATGTGAGGGGCTCTCTTGAAGGGGATTTAAGAAGCGAGGGGTAGGGAGGACTCATACCTAAGCAGTCAATCTCAACTTAGTTACTAATTGTAATATATTCATGAGCACGTTGATCTTTTCTTTTTTTTTCATCTCCTGCTGGTGAAGCCTCCAGCTTCTTTGTCCTCTCCTAACCCTACCCTCACCCCATCCCTACACCCCACACCCTTGCTTCTATCCCACCAACCACCTGGTCTCTGCTGATAGGTAGGAACTCCCAGCGTACAGGGGTAAGGGCAATCACCCCATTAGCCATACCCTCGGGACAGTTTGGGTCACTACCTTTTCAGAAAAACATACCTAATGGAGGGAGAGGGGTGGAAGAAGAGCTGTAGAAAGAGATTAAGCACACAGGTAAGGGAGGGGCTGCAATAGGGCAGAAAGGAAACATGATTAAAAAGATTGGGCCCCCCGCCCCAGTGGTGCGGTGGTTAATCGCTGGCTTCGGAAGCCAGCAGCCCCGGTTTGGGTCCCACATATGAGGGCCAGTGACACTGCCCTCTACAGCTTACAATAGCTCCAGCTGGAGCTGGGCTATGTGAGCCCCAGCGACAGTGTGGGCTGCAGCTCCTGCTGCAGTGGGCTGCCATAGGCTACAGTGAGTGGCCAGCAGCCAGTGTGAGCTGCTGGCAGCCAGCATGAGCTGCCAATAGCCGTGGTGAGCGACCATCCAGAGGCCGGTTACCCATCTGCCTCGTCCTGGAAGAGTACAATGACGATGCCAACGTGGGCCAGTGAAGCAATGTCCTCCGCAAAAAACAAAACAAAACAAAACAAAACAACAACAACAAAAAACTAGACTGAAGAACAAAAGGACAGCGACTTGTCTGTTCCCCTTCCCCGGTTCCCCAATGCTGTTCCCCTCCCCCAATTCCCCAATAAAAATCTTTAAAAAAAAAGTATAACTATTGCCCTGTGTTGTACACCTGAAGCTAATTTTTAAAAAAAGATAGTAAATCACACACAAAGAGCCTTATGGAGTGAACAAAAAATTCCAAAAAGGAAAAAAAGATGCATTCCCTTTAAGTTTATGTGGTGAGTTTAAGCCAAACCAAGGGAAGTCGGATTTTACACAGTGGGGAATCACTTATCATGAAAAGTGGTGCAAGCAGGCAATAAAAATCACAGTCACCCAAAAGGCATAGAAAGATTTACTATTATCAATCCCACAATGGATTATTAAAGAAAAGGGAGTGACATCTAAGGGGTTGACCCCAGGCCTCCCTCAACTATTGGGACCCCTGTGAAAGATAAGAACCCTGAGCCAAATAATGGGGCTTGCCCAATCTTTTTCATTCTTAGGTTTTTATGCAATGCAGTAAAGATCTGTCCAACATCTTTGTTTTCTAGATTTTCCTCCTGGAGAAGAATTAACCTACTGAAAATGATACCTTCTAGATGTCTTCTAAAGTTTTTCCAAATCAAATTTCTACAATCTACCATGCTATAAATAACTTTGAACTTGGATCCATAAACATCAGTTACACAAACATCCTGCCTCAAGGTCATAAATGGGAAGAGTCTAGGTCCAAATGAAATCAGGCTGAAAGATTTCCAAATAAAAATGGAAACCTACAAGGCACTTCAATTTTTCTAGTGAAGAGAAGGATGGGGGATATTACCTGGCTCTTTGGAAAACTCCACAGGCAAATTTGAGCAAGGCTTACTCAGAAGATGAGCTGTTCTCCTCAGGAAATTGTTACTTCTATGGGTGACAGGGTGGTAAATAGAAAATTGAAAGACAAGATGGACTTATTCTCTCTCTCTCTGTCTCTCTCTCTCTGTCTCTCTCTCTTTCTCTCAAACACACACACACACACACACACACACACACACACACACACACACACACACAAAATGCCTAGCATGTAATAATGATGAGAATATATATTCAGTAAGGAACTAACTACTTAAAAGTGGCTGAATTCAGGCTGGTCGAGTGGCTCAGTTGGTTAAGAGCTCGCTCAAGAGTATGAGCTGAGCTCTGGGCAACAGCAGTTCAATGCCTAGCCCGAGCTGAGTAGACGCTGAGCTGCCAACAGGTAGCAGGATGGCTCAGCTTAAAAAAAAAAAAAAAAAAAAAAGGGCTGACTTCTACCTTGTCACAGTTAATCCCAGAAATATCTCTGCCAGTCAACCAGATGGCACTCAAGCTTTGGAATGGCCCCATACTAATGCAGAATGTTTACGATGCCCTTTTTTTTTCTTTTTTTTTTTCTTTTTTTGAGGGCAGTGTCACTGGCCCTCATAAGTGGGACCCGAACCGGGGCCGCTGGCTTCCCAAGCCAGCGCTTAACCACTGCGCCACTCGGCCGGCCCATGATGCCCTTTTAGGATTGGATTCATCTAATAACTTTTAGAGGTAACAAAAAATTAATATCTTCCTTGGGGGGGCAGCTGCTAGAGTGACTACGGTAATTTTTAATCCCTTGAAGTAGCTGCCAAAAGAGACATTAAAAATGGATGTATAGGGCAGGCTGAATAGCTCAGTTGCTTAAGAGTTGGCTTAGAGCGCGTGCTCTGAGCAACAGGGCCTCTGGTTCTATTCCCACATGGGCCAGTGATGCTGCATCCAAGCTGAGCTGTTGCTGAGCTGCCAACAGGTGGCAGGATGGCTCAGCCAGTGTAACAACAAGATTGCTCACCTGATTCGCCCAACCGACTGAAGTTGGCACCTTGAGCTGAGCTGCCGCCCGGATGGCTCAGTGGATAGGGCATACACTCTTTTTTTTTTTTTTTAAGATTTTATTGGTGAATTGGGGAGGGGAACAAAGTTGGGGAATCGGGGAGGGGGAACAGACAAGTTGCTGTCCTTTGTTCTTTAGTCTAGTTGTGGTGGACGTTGCTTCACTGGCCCATGTTGGTATTGTCATTGCACTCTTCCCTGATGCGGCAGATCGGTCACTGGCCTCTGGATGTCACTCACCGTGGCTATTGGCAGCTCACGCTGGCTGCCGGCCACTCACTGTAGCCTATGGCAGCCCACTGCAGCAAGGGCTGCAGCCTACACTGTCGCCGGGGGTCGCACAGCCTAGCTCCAGGTGGAGCTGTCGTTAGCTGTAGAGGGCAGTGTCACTGGCCCTCATATGTGGGATCTGAACTGGGGCCGCTGGCATCCCAAAACCAGCTCTTAACCAATGCTACACTCGGCCGGCACCAGGGCATGCACTCTTAACCACAAGGTTGCTGGTTTGACTCCCGCAGGGGATGGTGGCTACGCCCACCCACAGTTAAGACTGAACACAGCTCCTTTAGCTTAGAGGGCGCCAGTCGCCATTTGATGGGAAGCCAAATGGCGACTGGCGAGCTCCACAACTAAGATTGAAGATCAACTACTAGGCTGGTCCCCTCCCCCAATTCCCCAACACTGTTCTTCTCCCCTAATTCCCTAATAAAATCCCCCAGTAAAATCTTAAAAAAAAAAGGATGGATATTTTGTTCTTTATATTCCACATATAAGTGAGATCATATGTCATTTGTCTTTCTCAGTCTGACTTATTTCACATAGCATAATACCTTCTAGGTCCATCCATGTTGTTGCAAATGGTAAGATTTCTTTTTTTATGGCAGAGTAATATTCCATTATATATATACAATATGTAGCACTTCATCATACAAACATCTATTGATGGGCACATAGTTTGCTTCCAAACCCTGGCTATTGTATACAATGCTGTAGTGAATATAGGGGTGCATGTATCTTTTCAAAAAACAGACAAACAAAACTAGAACAGACTCACAGATACAGAGAACAATCTGATGGTTACTAGATGGCAGGAGTGTTGGGGGCAGGGTGAAAAAGGTGAAGGAATTAAGAAGTACAAATTGGTAGTTACAAAATAGTCATGGGGATGTAAAGTACAGCATAGGGATTATAGTCAATAATATTGTAATAACTATGTATAATATGTGTGTAGACTAATTGGGGGGATCATTTTGTAAATTATATAAATGTGTAACCACTATGCTGCACACCTGAAAATATAAAATAATATTGAATGTCTACTCTAATTGGAAAATTAAATAAAATAAATGCAAAAAATGGATTGATAGTTTTGGGTGATTTTAAGGAAATGGCAGAGGCTTGTTGAAAGCACAATGTATTTTCCTCTTCAGATTTATTGCCAAAGGCAATGCCATTACCTTTGCTGGGGTCAAAGTCAGTTTTGGTGAGTGAGACCAAGCAAGCTCTTAGGAGCAATGCCTGAATATTGTTGCTGAGAAAATAGGAGTTTTACTAAGAATTCCAGAAATCCAAGAGGCTTCTGGGTAATGTGTGAATCACAGAAGAAAAACCTTTTCAGACCAAATGTTGCCACTTCAGTAATATAATTAGGTCAATAGGCCATGAGGCTATTGTTCGTTTTAGGCTGCTTTAAATTGTTCATTTAAAGACCTAATACTTTATCAGAAATGCTTTCTCTGAAACCCTCAAGGAATAAGTAAGTGAAAGGATTCTCCGTCTTTGGATCAAAGCTATTAAAGAGCTCCTTCCTTGTGACCTAGGTAATTTTGCTCTTTGGGAGAGGGTCCTTGCTCTTTATGAATACTCCCAACCAGGAGTTCTCAAAACCAGCTTTCTTCCCAGCACCTTGCATTACCAGGAGCTCTAAGTGCACCAAAAAATGCATTTCTGTTAACTTCATGTCTTCATGTCTGTTCCTGGCATCATCTTTGTCTTCGTCAATAACGTGGTTCCTTAAATTAAAAAACAAAAAAGGGGTCCAGCCGAGAGGCGTGTTGGTTAAAAGCTGGCTTGGGACACCAGTGGCCCCAGTTTGGTTCAGATCCCAAATATGAGGGCCAGTGACACTGCGCTCTACAGCTAACAACAGCTCCACCTGGAGCTGGGCCACTGTGAGTCCCTGGGACAGCATAGCTGCAGCCCCTGCTGCAGTGGGTTGCCATAGGCTACAGTGAGTGGCCGGCAGCCAATGTGAGCGGCTGGCAGCCGTTGTGAGCTGCCAAGAGACGCTGTGAGTGTCCATCCAGAGGCTGGTGAACGACTGCCTCACCTAGGAAGAGCACAATGATAATACCAACATGGGCCAATGAAGCAATCGCCTCCACAACTAGACTGAAGAACAAAAGGACGGCAACTTGTCTGTTCCTCTTCCACGGTTTCCCAATGCTGTTCCCCTCCCCCAATTCCCCAATAAAATCTTACAAAAAAACACACACACACAGAAAACTAAGTTAGTGGAAAAGGAAACTATTATTAACTCCAAGAAAAACAGTAGAGTTGTGTGTATGTAAGGAGGCAGAAAGGTTGCAAGGGAAATAAATCATTATATTCCATATAGGAAATGAATAGATAACGCTTAAAATGAAAAATTAAGAAATAGCAGTATAAGCTGTAATTCAGGAATTTAGAGTTAAATACCAAAATAGACACCAAAACCAATCAAGAGATATTAGAGTGGTTGCCTCTTAAAAAAGGAACATAGAGGTTGGGAAGAGTGTAGGTTGCAAATTTTCAATATAGGAATCCTGGTGCTATCTGTTCTACTATGTCATATATTACTTTGACAATAATAGTAACAGCTGCAAAGGTTTTTTTGTGGGGTTTAAATAATATAATGCAGGTAAAGCTCTTAATACTCTACTTATAGTATAGATATGTTACTATTGAAAGTCCTTGTTGGGCTGGCTGAGTGGCGCGGTGGTTAAGCACTGGTTTGGGAAGCCAGCGGCCCCAGTTTGGGTCCCACATATGAGGGCCAGTGACACTGCCCTCAAAAAAAAAAAAGAAAGTCCCTGTTATACAATAGGTACTAATTTTTCTAGGTGCAAAGTTCTTATAACATTAGATACAGAATGCTATAATCGGGAAGGTCAGTAGTCATGTGATTCTTGGTCTTTTAGCCATTTTGGATTATTAAGGCTACTTCCTATCTTCTAGTCACACATAAAATTGACAGCATTAATACAACTTTTGTTATCCTCCTTTTTTGTAAGTTTATTTCCTTTGCCATTGGGAGAAAAGAAAGATGTCTATGATTTTGTCCCTCTAACACTTAGCCCCAGAAGTGAAACAAACTACAGCAAAATAAGTGATGTGGCTTTGTTTTGTAGAGTACATGAGACGTTGATTCTTTAAAGTAGACGTCTCAGACTACATGGAGTTTTCTCCAGCATTGCAAAGATGTGGTGCTTTTTGCCTAGTACTGAAACACTGGCTCTCCCTGATAGCTGAGCCATCAAATCTCTGGACTCTCAGGCTAGAAGAGTGCAATCTGAATGAACAGCTTGAGTGCCCTATGATCTGAAAGTGTAGCTACGGTAAGTTTATTTTCCTGAGATGCACTGATGCTTGGGAGTTTTTAACCCTGTTTTATTTGTTGTTGTTTTTCTTCCTCCCCTTTAATTGCATAGTAGAACTATGGTTTGAGACGCTCTGATTTTCATTAAATGTCTAGTCACACCATAATCAGGATACCCATTATTATACCACAACCTAGTAGAAAGTTGGTAAAATAAAGAGAGCCTGAAGGTGGTGTGGTCACCAATAAAAGCCCTGATGCTGGAGTCAGATGAATCTAGGCATGCATCTCAATTCTAACATTGTTTGTCACCTTAAGCATGCTACTTAACCTCTCTATGCCTCAGTTTTTCTCAACTGGTAAATGGGGATAATAATAACATCCACACTCTAAGATTCTCATGAGAATCTTAGGCTAAATGAGATACAGCATGTATATCACTTCAAAGAGTGCCTGGTCCATTGTAAGCTCTGGGAAAGTGCTATGTGGTTGTCTTTATTCATCACTCCTCCAAAGGGGACCACAGTTTTGCCTTTTGCGGACATTAATTTTAAGCTGGTGATTAAGAAACAAAAGACTCAGGGAGAACTTTTGACTCTCCCTCTTTCCTGCCTAAGAGATTCAAATGAAAGGGTTTACAGCAGGAAGGAAATCTTAGGATATTTGCCTTAGTTGAGTTGAATTTTTTTGAGTTTGAGATGAATATGATGGATGGGAGGATTCTAGTCAGGGGCCTGGTAAGGAGATCACCCACTGTGTCCCACTGAGGCAAGGATTTACCTGCCTTGTATGTTCCCTCTTACTCAATTAGCTGTAAATTGCCCATTCTCACTTCTGAAATCTAAAATCCGTTCCCCTCTCTTTTCCTTTGTACAAAATGACATGTACACCCATTTTTGCCTGACTCTGGAATTTTCATGCTTTTGTGAATTCCCCATGCACATATATTAAAATTTGATTTTCTCCTTTTTTTTTTTGAGGGCACTGTCACTGGCCCTCATATGTGGGAGCCGAACCGGGATTGCTGGCTTCCAAGCCAGCGCTTAACCACTGCACCACTCGCCCGGCTCTATTTTCTCCTTTTTTTGAAAGATTTTACTGGGGAATTGTGGGAAGGGAACAGCATTGGGGAATCGGGGAAGGGGAACAGAAAAGTTGCTGTCCTTTTGCTCTTCAGTCTAGTTGTGGAGAATGTTGCTTCACTGGCCCACGTTGATATTGTGATCATTGTGCTCTTCCGGGGTGAGGCAGATCTGTCACCGGCCACTGGACGGCCACTCATGGTGGCTCTCGGAAGCTCACGCTGGCTGCCAGCCTCTCATAGTAGTATTATGGCAGCCCAATGCAGTTCCACTGCAGCCTACGCCATCTCCAGCAACTCCCCACAACCCAGCTCCAGGTCAAGCTGTTGTTCACCATCTTAGCTGTAGAGGGCGCAGCATCACTGGTCTTCATGTGGGATCCGAACTGCGTAGCCACCATTCCATGCTGGAGTCAAACCGGCAGCCTTGTTGTTAAGAGCGCGCGCCCTATCCACTGAGCCATCTGGGCAGCAGCTCAGCTCAAGGTGCCAAGTTCAGTCTTCTATGCGGATGGGCATAGCCCACCATCTAACAGGCAATCTTGTTGTTACACCAGCTGAGCCATCCTGCCTCCTGTTGGCAGCTCAGCGACAGCTCAGCTTGGGCGCAGCATTCACTGGCCCATGTGGGAATCAAACCGGTGGCCCTGTTGCTCAGAGCTTGCGCTTTAAGAGAACTCTTAACAAACTGAGCCACTTAGCTGGCCCCAAGCCAACTCTTAGCCAACGCGCTACTCGGCTGGCCTGATTTTCTCCTCTTAATGTTTCGGTTAATTTTATTATTAGCATAGATAGAACTTAGAAGGTGGAAGAAAATGTATTATCTTTTTTAGTTTATCCCCCACACCTCCTTGAAAAGTGAAGCAGTTCCTTTCCATTTGAGATTTGGGAATCAAAAGCTTCCTAATCATACCTAAGGTCTTGTTACTTATCATCCAAACTGGAAAACACAAAAGTAGAAGGGAGCCCAAAATTATCAATCACGAAATACTTCTTAATTCTTCAACATGGTAGAAGTAATCTGCTTTCTCACTGTATCTCTGGTGCCCACTAGTGGCATAGTGCACAAAACGTCCCCAAGTTTCTCAGTGCATTTTGAAAATTACGTGTGACTTTTAAATTTGAAGTGGGAGATAACTCTTTAACCTGAAGTTGTGGTGTTTGTTTTTTCAACCGTGACTCAAATCAAGATGCCACATATTTTAGGTGTATTTGTAGATCCCTTGTCTGTGAGCATGCTTTAGGTTGCGATTCTCTCAGTAGACAGAGATGAAAATACAGGATGAATTAATAAAGAACTGAAAGGTGCAAGTAGTTACAACCTCAGAGAATGCCAGACCACATCAATAGGAACTACAAAGAGCTATAAAACTCAGACTTCGGATTGGTCCTGGCAGCACATGAATGACTTTGACACAAAGAATAACATTTTATAGCCTGCACTTAGGGATTTCTGGGAAAAGTCATTCAAAGTTGTATTAATTATTCAGCAAATTATTTCTACATTTTATTTTAAAACTAAGTCACTTAGATTGACTCTAATAAGTGCATGAGGAAGATTTTAAAGAGGTCAAGATGGTACATTTTCAATTAAAACACAATCACAAAACCTTCTAATTTGGATCATCATGCAACATTCAGTCTAGGGAAAAAGGAAAGGGCATTTCTGATTCCAGTGGCTTAGGTAATTTCTTGTGTAAAAGTTCTATTAGCTGTTTAATCAAAAAGAATGAATCCCATGTTGCTTCGCGTATTTCTCTATTTCTTCCTTCTAATATTTTCCTTTTACGAAAGGAGTTGCCACTGCTTTCCCTACCCCTCCCTCAAACCAGTTCAGCTTTATTTCACAAGAGTTGGGTTTAGGAGTCAGATTACACATTTTCTGAGAAACAACCCCCACACAACCATTTTAGTAACATCATCATTAAATAGTGTATTACAGAAAATGTGACTAAATAACCACAATTGCCATCATTTGAGAGCTTTAAGGAAAGGAGTTGCCTTTTTGGTTTTGGTTCTGAAATATGCTCCCAAACATGCCTGATTTTGCTTTCTTTGTTGGATAATGCAGCCTACACCATACCCGCTATAGCTCCCACATTGCCTAAGATCTCAATCATGGTGATCTTGACTACAGTTCTGCATATTTGGCAAGTGAATAGAATAACCTATTGTATCCAGTAAATATTGTCTTGTACTCATCGTATGCTGAGCACAGAATGCACTGGAGAGTTACAATGGAGCACAGAGGAAACCTTTAAGCAGTGGGGTTCATCTCAGAAAACTTTCAGCTAATGAGCTGAGTAACTTCTGTTGTGGCATTTTTGGGAACTGGTTTTGCCATTTAAAATATGAACCTCCCAAAGCCCTACTTAAGTGTGCAGCTACTCTGCCTGCCATGGATAATAATGAAGATATACATGACTTAAAAAGGGGGGAAAAAAACCAAAGAAAGAGATTCTAGGTCTCCCTAAATACAACTAAAATAAAACTAGTGGATGCAAAGGTATAACACTTGCCTGTTGTGAAATCTAAGCTTACTTATAAAAGATAACATCTTAAACAGAAACTATATCTTTTTTTTTTTAAGCTGAGCCAACCTGCCACCTATTGGCAGCTCAGCTCGGGCTGGGCATTGAGATGCTGTTGCTCAGAGCTCAGCTCGCACTCTTGAACGAGCTCTTAACCAACTGAGCCATTCAGTCAGCCCTAGCAAGCAGAGCTTATTAGTGATATGTTCTCAGGGAAGAGAACTGGCCTAGCTGAGGTAGGGGAGAGAGAGAGAGAGAGAGAGAGAGAGAGAGAGAGAGAGAGAAGCCTAGGTTCCCGGTATTTTTGTTTGTTTGTTTGTTTTTGAAGGCAGTGTCACTGACCCTCATATGTGGGACCAAACCAGGGCCGCTGGCTTCCCAAGCCAGCGCTTAACCACCACGCCACTCGGCTGGCCCGGTTCCCGGTATTTTTAGTGATATGTTCTCAGGGAAGAGAATGGGCCTACCCAAGGTCGGAGAGAGAGGCCTAAGTCTCCAGTATTAATGATATATTCTCAGGGTAGAGAATGGGCCTAGGGGAGGTGGGGGAGAAGGGGAGCGGGACGGAGAGAGAGAGGGAGAGAGAGAGAGAAAGAAAGAGAGAGAGGGAGAGAGAGGGAGAAGAAGAAAACAAACTCTGGAAGACTATAATCAGTTTTGTTGAACTTACGACAAACTTGCAATGATGAAGAGTTCTTGGCATTTTATGATGCACAAATATCGTAATTTGTTATTGGTACATAAAATTTCTTGTACCTTGTATCTGCTCTTGTGTTTTGTAATTATTAGTTACATAAAATTTCTTGTACCATAATATGTTACAAAAATAACTGCTAAAACTCCTTTATAATAGAAAAAAACAAGTACCTAAATGTAGACAAATAAAAATTTGCATTAAAAATTAAAACAAAATATTTTTCCCTGAAAGTTTGGGCCAAAAAAGTGGGTACACATTATATATGGGAGAACATTATACATGGCAAAATATGGTAATGCTTGATAATGATAATAAACAACTATGTTCTTCGCTTCTATATTTACTATACTATAGTTTTTATCATTATTTTACTTATGTTTTAATGTATTTTTTTATTTTTATTTTTAGCTGAGTCATCCTGCTACCTGTTGGCAACTCAGCGGCAGCACAGCTCGGTCTGGGCATCAAACTGCTATTGCTCAGAGCTCAGCTCGCACTCTTGAGCGAATTCCTAAACAACTGAACCACTCGGCCAGCCCTATCTTTATTTTAAAGTATACTCTTTCTACTTTTGAAAAAAAGAAGTTGCTGTAAAACAGTATGCCTTGCTTGACCCCTGCATTGTACACCTGGGGCTGATGTTGTATAGTATTGTATGCCAACTGTGGTTGAATGTGTATATGGTCACAGGATACGAAGTATAGTGTGGGGTGGGGTCAAGGGAATTGTAATAGATATGTGTGATATGGGGGGAGTCGGTTGCAAATTGGGGGAGGAGGGTTGTCACTTTGAGGGGTAAAAAGTATAACTATTGCACTGCATTGTACACCTGAAACTAATTTTTTAAAAAAAGTTTATTTCACAAGAATCAAAAAACAACAAAAAAGAACCCACCAAAAAAACACCCCAGTGGGCTGGCCAAGTGGCGCGGTGGTTAAGCGCTGGCTTGGGAAACCAGCGGCTCCGGTTCGGGTCCCACATATGAGGGCCAGTGACACTGCCCTAAAAAAAACAAAAACAAAAAAACACACCCCAGTATGCCATGTTATGCCGGCAGCAGCCTCATACACCTTGTGCTTACTGTGTTTCCTGATTGCATTATTTTCTCTTGTGCTTGGTTTAGTCTTGTGTTGTTTTGTATAGTAACATGTTATACAGGCTTGTAACCTAGGAGCAATAGGCTATACCATCTAGGTGTGTTTAAGTGCACTCTATAAGGTTCACAGAATGACAGAATCACCTAACAATGAATTTCTCAGAACTTATCAACACTGTTAAGTGGTAATTGAAGTTTTTTGCACTCAGATCCCATTTTCCCAAAAATTAATGATATAAATGATGAGTAAGTTCTAAGTCCAGCCCACATAAGCTTCGTCTTCTTTTTTATTTTTTTTAGAGATTTTTATTGGGGAATTGGGGAAAGGGAACAGCCGAGTTGTCCTTCAGTCTTAGTTGTGGAGGGCACAGCTAGCTCAGCTCCAAGTCTAGTCACCATCCAGATGCCGGTCGGCAGATTGTGGCCACTCAGCTCAAAGTGCCGTATTCAATCTTAGTTGCTGGGGGACGTAGCCCACCATCCCATGCAGGAGTTGAACCGGAAACCTTGTTGTTAGGAACACGTGGTCTCACCAGCTGAGTCATCCTGCCACCTGTTGGCAGCTCAGCAGCAGCTCAGCTTGGGCACAGCTCACTGGCCCATGTGGGAATCGAATCAGTAACCCTGTTGCTCAGAGCTTGCACTCTTAACCAATTGAGCCACTTGGCCAGCCCCTGAGATGGCTTTCTGTGATCCCCACTTCCTGGTATTCAGGCCCTTGGGTAATCCCCTCCCCTTGAGTGTGGAGTGGATCTAGTGACTTGCTTCTACCTAACAGAATACAGGTGTACCTAGAAGATACTGCAGATTTTGTTCCAGACCACCACAATAAAGTGAGTATCACAATAAAGTGAGTCATAATCTTTCTGATGCTGGAGGGTCTTGCCCTCAATTTGTAAAAAAATACAACATCTAGGAAGTGCAATAAAGTTAAGCTCAATAAAATGAGGTATGTGTGTGTATGGCTAAAGTGATGGGATTTTATTTCCAAAATGAGATTACAAAAAGTGTGACTTATGCCGTGCTGACTCTCACTGTATTTCTCTCTCTCATTTTCTCTCTCTGAAGGAAGCTAGCTTCCATGTTGTGAGCTGTGAGTTCTTTATAGAGAAATGTGCACAGCAAAGAAGTGATATTGTGATGTTTCTGGCCAACAGTTTGAAAGGAACCAAAACCTAACAATCACATAATTGAGTTTGGAAGCAGATTCTCCACTTGTTGAGCCTTTAAATAAGACCACACACCATGAACAATGCCTAGATTGCAGCCTTGTGAGAAATCCTGACGCAACTAACCAAGCCATTCTGAGATTCCTAATCCACAGATGCTGAGATAATGTTTTACCTACTAATGTGTGGCCATTGTTTTGAAACAATACATAACTAATACCATCTTCAATAATATAATGATCTAAAATCTTTTTTGCTTAGAATCACTTTTTGTTATATATCATTGCAAAAATGAGAACATATTTCAACAATTTCTAAAAGGAATTTAGGAAATTGATTATATGTTTATATGAAAAAGGTACAAAAATTTGTAATATATTAAGCAATGCCTTCCTTCTCTGAATAATCTTTGGGTCTTACCAGAAAGGAATGATTACAAAGGGAACAATGATTTCCTCTAGGCCAGAGTTACTTGGGAATGCTGATTAAAGATGCAGATTTCTGGGAACTACTGGATCAGAAGAGCTGGATGACTAGAACAAACATCTAATGGGTTGGGATGGAAATCTGCATTTTAAAAAACTCCCACCCTGTCAAGTAAATCCAATGTGCACTGAAATATGAGAATTGTGCAGACCGGTCTAGCTTCTCAAGTCTAGCTATGCATTAAACTCTGTAAAGCAGGGGCTCAGCTCCCGGCAGATGAACACAGGATATGGTGAGGCCAAAAAGGAACAACAATGGAGCCATGGATAGGGGATTCATACCACTCTATTCTCAATGGCGCCTGGTGGAGACACAAGAAGCAAACATCCGCTAATACCCCAACAAGGGGTCTCTCTGCACTATAGTCTAGCTGTCGGCTGGGCGAGACACAGGAAGTAGGATCCGCTGGAGCAGCCCCACCAGCTTTATAGCATACAGAACAATAGTGGCTGATGGCCAGCTGGTTACAGCTGATGGCCAACTAGTTACAGAAGTGCTTACATAGGGATGCATTCTGCGCATGTGTGGATTATACAACCAAGCCACCACCTTTCCACGTGAGGCTGAGAGCCTGGAAACTGCTCCCTGGGACTCTGTGTCAACAAAATCATGTTAGGAATTTCTTTTTTTTTTTTAATTGGGGAATTGGGGGGGGGCACCAGCCAAGTTGTTGTTCTTCAATCTTAGTTGTGGAGGGCACCAGTTGCCATCTGGCTGCCCATCTGCAGCTCATGGCCTCTAAGCTCATGGTGCTGTGTTACAATCTTAGTTGTAGGCAGGCATAGCCCACCATCGAACAGGCAGTCTTGTTAGGAGCACGTGTTCTCACCAGCTGAGCCATCCTGCCACCTGTTGTCAGCTCAGTGTCAGCTCAGCTCAGAGGCAGCATCACTGGCCCATGTGGAAATTGAGCCAGAGGCCCTGTTGCTCAGAGCTCACACTTTTAAGCTAACTCTTAACCAACAGAGCCAGTTGGCCGGCCCCCAAGAATTTCTTTAACCCTGTGTTCTACTGCAGATACTTTGAATGAGTCTCTGAGGATGGGCCAAAGAACCTCTGTTGTTAGGCTGCCCAGTTAGTTCTGAAGCAGTTTTCTAAGGACCAGGCTGTCTTGGCCAGTAAATGTCAGCAAATCATCCTTGGCTTTTGCCAATCACCTGGCCAGTCCTAAAACACTCATTTGGAAAACAGTGCTTATAATAAGTATCCCAGATTTTATCAATCCTAGAGAAACCAGCTGCCCACACCTCAGGTCACATGCACTGGCAGAGACAACAAGAGCCTTTTGGCAAAAGGCCCTTGGGCTACAAGTGATACAATTCAATGGTGGCAGAGTGGGAGTAAAGCACATAAATGACTATTCTACATATTCCACCACAGTTCTGGAGGCACTTACAATTGGGGTCTCATGGCACAAAACAAGGACCCTGTCAAAAACAGTATCTGGAAATCAGTGTTTTCAAGGGTGGCCTGATGAGGCCAGGCATGTTGGCCTGTTTAATAGTTGGCCTTTGACCTTTCCTTTCTCTACCATATCCCAGTGAGCAGGCTGATGAGATCTGTGATAGCAGCAACAAGAAGCACCATTTGTGGAGTTCTGCTACAGTGAAGCCCTATGTTAAAGTCTTAACATACATCAACTCATTCAATACTCACAGTAATGCTGTGAGCTAAGTACATCTATAGTCTCTAGTTTATACATGAGGAAACTAAGGCTCAACAAGATTGAGTGCCATGCCCTAGGTCACAAAGCTGGTAAGGGGCAGAGCTTGGACTCAAACCCAAGTCTGTCTGACTCCAGAGGCTGAGACCTTAAGCACTAGATTGCTTGTATTTATAAGGCGGTACCACTTGTCCCCTTTGGCTAAGGCCTTCCCACTAAGACTAACAACAGCTACAACTTGGTGTGCTTCTTTTATTCTAGCTTCAGAACTTCCCCAGAGTAGGTATAAATTGACCTCAGCTGGTTCCCAGCTCTCCTATAAGCTCTGAGGTCCCTTTGATAGAAAAGGCCCATTTGCTTAAGTCCTGCCTACTGGGCTGCGTATGCAGTACAGGATGAAAGACCCCAGAGTGGCCTCTAAATTCTCCCTGGGAGTGTCAAAGATCTCCATCTGTGGACCTTCTCCCTGGGGTATTGGCATTCTTGAAACTCCAGGCCATTCAAGTATAGTGCCAGCTGGCTCTGTGATAACCAGGAACTAATAGTCTTATGTTTCCCACCTTGATTAAAAGTTGTTGCAGAAAAAAAAATGAGACTTATAATTAGCTCTAACAGCAACTTGGGGGCATGGCCAGCCATTGCAGAGGGGACATAGAAGGCAGGGGGAAGAGAAGTTTACTCTATAGTACCAGTGGGTAAATGATTTTTCCTCTTTCAGGGAGAGAACCCCTGCCACTCTCCTGGGCAGGGCCAGGAATAATAACTCATTTGGACTTGAGGATACTACCCTGGCTCTGGCCTGTCCCATGGGGCTTTCTCCATTGGTCAGGGACACAAAACTACTGCTGGGTTCCCTGCTGACAAGGCCCTGCCCTGGTAACCAGCCCTCAAGTGCCCCTGGAAACTGCCTCTGTGAAACAGGAAACCATGAACCTGAAGGAGATTTCAGGGTTCTGTGCCACTCATACCTGGGAACAACTGTGTCTACAATAGCACATTTCTTAGGCTTTGGAAGCAAGGGGGCATTAAAGATGGCTTTAGCAGAGAGTGGAGGAGAGGCCCCTCAGAATTATGGAAACTGACAGGTCAGATTTCCCTGAGAGGTTTTCTGGAGGTTTTCTGAGACTGCACCTGCTCATAACCACCCTCCTCCTGGATTCAGAAGAGAAAGCAGAACTGGGTCTCATGGAATTCCCTCAGAATTATGGAAACCAACAGGTCTGATTTCCCTGAGAGGTTTCCTGAGACAGCATCTACTCATAACCACCCTCTTCCTGGATTCCGAAGAGAAAGCATAACTAGGTCCCATGGGTCAGGGAGACTGGCTGACCATACATAAAAGCACATGCAAGACAACGGGTTCTTGAGACTTGGAGTTAACAGGGCTCTGTCCTACCTCCCTGAGGAATTCTCAATGATTGGCTTTGGGACCTCAAGGACTCAATAAAGAAATCACTGGGAGACCAAGGGCATCCTGGATAAAGCCTTCTGAAAATAGGATTAGGGCAAGGGCCATATAGGTCAGGGTCAAACATCAGAGTTTCCTGCAGTCCTCTTGCATGCTTTGAGGGACCTCAGAGAGGATATAGCTCATGTCCTGATTCTTCAGTAGCAGGGAAAGCTAACTTTTAGCACTTTGGGGAATGGGAGCTAATCTTAGTAGCAGTACCTGGGTTCCCTTACATTTCTCAAACTCAGTGCCCAGTTATTTGCTGCCTAAGGTAAGAGAAGCCTCAGGGACAGCATTCCTGATAGAACTGCTTAGGGAGAACTGGCAGAAACAGGAGGTTACCTGTGGCATTGGGGGATGAGGAACTGCTGTTCCCAGTGGCAGTATTTCCAGAATTCCTGGGTTATCCTCAGATCGCATCTGGGGAGAGGACCCCAAGTAGGTGTACTGCTCTTAAACAGAAGAAAGAAGGTGGTAGGGAAGAGGACTTGCAGCAGCTGGGTCCTGTGCTAAATCCTCAGTAGCCCTGTCCCAGTGTTCATTCAGTTCAGGATTTACTTGAGAGCAAAACATAGCAAACATTAAAGCGACATGACCAAGAATGTATGCACGTGTGTGTGTGTGTGTGTGTGTGTGTGTGTGAAGACACATTCTTAGCTTCTATGTCCCCATCTCAGTTAAAACAGAAACCACTTCCTGTTTGATTGGGGGTAAGAGCCATTTTCTACCATCTTGGATAAATGTTACCTGCTCTCAATGTGACTAAATTCTCATGCCTAACTTGCCACTGTAGATTTATGGGATTATGGGATTTGGTTAAAGGATCTGCTAAGTCTAATTAAAGTTTTAGGACTCCTAGGAGACAGGCTGTAGTTAGCACAGACTGAATCTTTAAAAATACTGTCATGAATGTATTCCTGGCTTTGTAGCACTGGAGACTCAGTTGTTTGAAACAACTGCTCCAGCGGCCACTGTAGAGCATTTTTATTTGTCCTTTCTGTCCCAAGTCCCAGTGGTTAATTATTTTGGATTTCATTAGAAGACTCTCTCCCAGTAAAGCACTCAGAAGCTAAAGTGATTGTCCTTTCCTTGGCTTGTGGCCCCTGTGTGGACATGAGTCCTGCCCATGGAGCACCTACATTTGCTGCCTGGAGCACAACCCTGGAAAGGGGGCACTGACCCTGAGGGGAAGGGAAAATGTTTCTGGGAGGGACTGGAAAAAGGGCCTCTATCACCTGGGCCAATGTCCCCCACCACCTCGCCCCTCTCATGCTGAGTCTGTCCCTAAGCCTTGCCCTGGAGGAGTGAATGGAAGAAGAGACACTCTGTCAGGTCCTCTGGGGTCAACTAATACTGTGGCAGAGGGCCCTAGACAAAGGCTATTCCAGACCATGCGTCATCAAGGATTTTGTGCTGTAGCAGGGAGCTTTAGACGAAGACATTTCTAGGCCTCATGGCCATTAAAACATCCACGTTTAACACTTCCGAATTCCTACCTTCCCTGGGAGCCAGTCAGGAACTGGCACAAGACCATATGTCCTAATAATAAGTCTTAGCTGTCAACCTGCAAACCTCAGGGTATAGCCCCGAGTCCTGCTCGAGTCGAGGCTCAGTCTCTGGATGTAAATCCGCTGAGCTGGTGCCGGCATCAATAAAAGCTGCTTCCCAGGCCGGCCGAGTGGCACGGCGGTTAAGAGCTGGCTTGGGAAGCCAGCGGTCCCGGTTCGGTCCCCACATATGAGGGCCAGTGACACTGCCCTCAAAAATAGAAAAAAAAAAAAGCTGCTTCCCAAGCTTTGGTGTCCTGTCTCCGTGTCCGAGTTTCCGCAACAATACCACTTGAAACCTGGTAGCTTCTCAGCCCCCCATCTGTCACTAGGGATCTGCTCTTATCTCTCACCCCACTTCCTGTTGCACATGTCCACTTGGAAGTCCCACTGGCATCTCCAACCAAATGTGTTCAAGCTGAACTTGTCTTGTGTTCCCTGTCTCAGTTAACAGTGTCATCATGGACCCAAGCTGGAGCATCAGAGTCACTGTCACCTTTCCCCTCTCCTTGACCTGTGGTTTCTACCTATTGTCTTGTCCCTGGAATGGTCCCCTCCTCTCCAGTCTCACTGCCACTGTCCTGGTCCAGAGCATTTACCACCTCTTACCAGGACACTTGAGATGGCCTCCTAATGGGTCTACCTGCTTTTAGCCTATCTTCCCCCCTCAATCCTTCCCACCTGGTGCACTAAGAATTGCGTTCCAAGTCTGTCATTAATCTGCCTTAATGAAAACCTTTGATGACTCCCTATTGCTTACAGAACAAAGTGCAACATTCTTAGATTGGCCAACAAAGCCATGAATAAGCTGATCCCAACAACCTTTTCCGCTCCCCTTCGGTTGCCTGCCAGTAATTTAACCCACCCATCATTGTCCCATCCTCTAGAACATGCACTTTCAGAAAAACACTGTTCCCTCTGCCTGGAATGCCTTTCGCCTCCTTCCATTGCTCCTCCTGGCAAAACCTTCCTTCCTTCAGAACCCAGATCTAATGTCCCTTCATCAGTGATACCTACCTAACTTCCCCAGATATCAGATCATTCACCATCAGTGCCCCATGACACTGCTGTTTTTCAACTACAGCAACTACTCCATTAGATCATGAGTGTTTATGTTTGCCTTGACCCATCCCACTAGATGAGGAGGTCCTCCAAAGGCTGCCTGGAGCCAGATTGGCTTCTCCCTGTATTCTCAGTGCCTAGTATAATGCCCAATATACAGTAGGTGTTCAATAAATGTTTGTTATTTAATCTCTTCTTATTCTATAATCTGGTCAAATATGCCAAACTAATCTCATATGGCTCTAAGCCTTAACACATGTGATTCCATTCATTTTGATTTCCAATTTCTTTCTTTTTCTTTGTTTGTTGTTTTTTCTTTAATATCCATCTCAAGTCACCTCTTCCAGGAAGACTTTTCCAGTGAGTTTCACCCATTCTGCTATTTTCTTTTGCTTCCCTTCCCCTGAGCAAATCATATAGTTGTAATTTCTACAGCACTACCCACTACTGTATCTACTAGAGCCTTGGGGAAATGTTCCCTTCCAAAATACCCCTCTCATGCAAAAAATGAGTCTTTAGGAGAGCAATTCCATCTCTAGTTCTACAAGTATTTCAGCTTTCACCAATATTGCTCTTTGTGGTTTGTAAACGTTTCCCTCAAAATAGGAGTAACCTCTAACACACTGACTTATGACTTGAGATCCCACACAGTGAAGTACATCTTCAACCTCTACACTACTCTCAAACCCCAGAAATATTTAGTCCCTGAAAAGAGCTACCCAAATGTGTCTTAGAGAAAAATCTGTTCTTTTTACGCCTTCTTTTTTAAAATTAATTAATTAATTTTTTATTTTTATTTTTTGTAGCTGAGCCATCCTGCCACCTGTTGGCAGCTCAGCAGCAGCTCACCTCGGGCCAGGAATCAAACCAGTGACCCCGTTGTTCAGAGCTTGCACTCTTGAGCAAGCTCTTAACCAACTGAGCCACGAGGCTGGCCTTTCTTATGCCTTCTAATGAATTAACACACGTATTGCACAAGGAACTGGGTTAAGGGCAGTGACAGCATACAAAAAAAAAAGCCACAGTTCCTGACCTGTAATAGTCAGTGAGACTTTAATAGTCAGTGAGACTTCTTTACCTGGAGCAACTATAGCACACAATGTCTGACAATTAAGGTCGCAAACTTGTTGCAACGATGTTGCTAAACTTTTTTAATATCGGAGGGATTATTCATTATAAATTTGTACCAAATGGACAAACAGTTAACCAAGTTAACTCTTTGGAAGTGCTGAAAAGGCTGCATGAAATAGACAAAAACAATCTGAACTTTTAGCCAGCAATTAATGTCTCTTGCATTGTGACAATGTACCAGCACTGTCTGTGAGGAACTTTTTAGCCAGTAAACAAATAACTGTATTGGAACACCCCCCCTTACTCACCTGATCTGTCCCCCAATGACATCTTTCTTTATCTGAAGAGACAAGAAATATTGAAAGGAAGACATTTTGATGACATTCAGGACATTCAGGGTAATACAATGACAGCTCTCATGGCCATTGCAGAAAAAGAGTTCCAAAATCTCTGAAGGGTGGATTAGGTACTGGCATTGGTGCATAGCATTCCAACGGAAGTATTTGGAAGGTGAATGTAGTGATATTCAGCAATGAGGTACGTAGCACTTGATCTAGGAGGAGTTCGCGAACTTAATTGTCAGACCGCATAGTTCTTTAACTAGGATGGACTTCAGTGGGTGCTCTTTCAGATGGCAGGGTATAGCAAGGTGGTTAAAAGCATGTGCTCAGGAGTAAAACAGACCTGGATCAAATCCTGGCTCTACAGCCTATGAGCCACGTAACATTAGCCATGTCACTTATTCTCTCTAAGCCTCAGTTTGTTCATTTATGGAGTGAGGATAATAATAGTTCCTACTTCATAGTGTTGTTCTGAAGATTAAATGAGTCAATTCTTGGCAGAATCAGTGTTTTATAAAAGTTAGTGATTATTACTTCCTCCCCAGTTCTCTCCCACTTATTAGAACCATAACTTTCACCTATTGTGTTAACAGGGCATTCTGCAGAGAACCAGGCCTGGGAAGCTGGGACCTCACAGAATAAAACTTGGGACACTAATGCATCATAGACCAAGAGAGGCAATGGTGATCAAGAGGACTAGGATACCAGAATAAACTAAAAGATCCCACACACTCACAAACACCAAATGTTAGGAGGCCTACTAGAACAGCTGCAGGACATGATGGCAAGAAAAATCCATGTGACTGAGTCAGCTTGCTGACCCAGTTTCATCTGCCTCCTCCTCCCCATCTCCCCCGCCCCCAACTCTGTCAAGGCTCAATCGAATGCAAGCCTGGCCCAGAGGCACAGGTGGTGACAGTAACCTTCGGCCAGAGTGCGTGCAGAGCCAAGAAACCAGCAAAGGAAATTCCCAGAGGTGCACCTGGAAAGATGTAAGATTTGTTCACAAACTCTGAAAGTTTACATAGTAAGGGTTGATCTTTCCAACTAGCAACATTTGAGCAAACCTGAGTGGGAGATTGAGTCATGAGTTTACTTTGTAATCAGTAATCTCATGGACAGATTTCATACTTTCATTGCTCAATTTCTACCCCTGAGTCAATAACAACTCCAGCTTTTGGTCCCTGTGGTGGTGACTATTAATCAATGTTGGGGTTTAACATTCTTCATTCCAATGGGATCACACTGCCAAAATGGATGCTGTCATTCATTAAGTGGAAAGCAGCTGTTTCCAGGCACTGGCCTGGCCATCATGTAAAGTAGTGCTATTATCTGGTAAAAAGAAGTTACGACTAGATGGCATGTAAAAAGTGTCACTACTTTTTTTTTGAGGGCAGTGTCACTGGCCCTCACATGTGGGACCTGAACCAGGGCCACCGGCCTCCCAATCCAGTGCTTAACCACCGCGCCACTCGGCCAGCCCAGTGTCAGTATTTTTGACTAATGGTCTCTAAACAAAGTATCATGCAAAAATCATATTTTACTCATGTGATAGTTATCTTTATATATTGGGAATAAGGCTAATTTGATGGCTGAAAATAAACACAGGTAGAATACAAATAGCTCTTATGCTAACTATTCCCCTGGCACCTCTATAATTTTTTTAAAGATTTTATTGGGGAATTGTGGGAGGGGAACAGTGTTGGGGAATCTGTGAAGGGGAACAGACTAGTTACTGTCTTTTTGTTCTTCAGTCTAGTTGTGGAGGACTTTGCTTCACTGGCCTATGTTAGCATTATCATTGTGCTCTTCCTGGGTGAAGCAGATCGGTCACCAGCCACTGGACGGTTGCTCACGGTGGCTTTTGGCTACTCATGCTGGCTGCCAGACACTCATGGTACCTTTATGGCAGACCACTGCAGCCTCACCGCAGCCTACACTGTCGCAAGAGACTCACAGTAGCCCAGCTCCAAGTCGACCTGTTGTTCACTATCTTAACTGTAGAGGGCACAGCATCACTGGCCCTAATGTGGGATCCAAACCGGGGCCCTGCTGCTCAGAGCTTGAGTCCCAAGCCAGCTCTTAACCAACGCACCACTCGGCCAGCCCCCAATCATTTTTTATATTCTACCTCTTCTTCCTTTGAAACAAACAAGCTCTTATCTTTTTTTGTTGTTGTTAAATATTTTATTAGGAATTTGGGAGAGGGGAACAGCACTCAGGAATTGGGGAAGGGGAACAGACAAGTTGCTGTCCTTTTTATTTATTTTTTTTTGAGGGCAGTGTCACTGGGGCCTGAACCGGGGCCACTGGTTTCCGAAGCCAGCGCTCAACCACCGTGCCACTTGGCCGGCCCAAGTTGCTGTCCTTTTGTTCTTCAGTCTAGTTATGGAGGATGTCACTTCACTGGCCCATGTTGATATTATCATTGTGCTCTTCCTGGGTGAGGCAGTCACTCACTGGCCATGACGGATGTTCACAGTGGCTCACGGTAACTCACTGCAGCCCACTGCAGCAGGGTCTGCAGCCTATGCAGTTGCCAGTGACTCAAGGCAGCCCAGCTCCAGGTGGAGCTGTTATTCATCATCTTAGCTGTAGAGGGCAGTGTCACTGGCCCTCATGTGGAATCCGAACCGGGGCCCTGCTGCTCAGAGCTGGTGTCCCAAGCCAAGTCTTAACCAATGTGCCACTAGGCAGGCCCAATCTCTTATTTTTTTAAATTTAGCATTTTATTATTGAAAATTTCAAACATATACAAAAGTTAGAGAGACTTTTATTACAAACTCCTATTTACTCATTGTTCTGCTTTAACTATCATTAACATTTTACGATTGTATTTCATTTAGTTATTCCTCTCTCTAAATTAAAAAAAAATTGGAGGAAAGGAGTGTTAGAGATTAAAGCAAATCTCAGACATTACATCATTTTATTAATAAATTAGTATGTATCTCTAGCAGATTGTTTTTTCCAACATAATCACATTTCCAGTTGTAAGACAAATAAGTCCTGGGGACACAATGTATAGCATGATGACTATAGTTAATAATACTGTCTTGTAAATTTGAAAGTTGCTAGGAGAGTAGATCTTAAAAGTTCTCATCAAGAAAAATAAGGTTGTGACTATGTGAGGTGATGTGTGTCAACTAAACTTATTGTAGTAATCATTTCACTATATATGCATATATGAAATCATTATGTTGTACCCCTTAAACTAATACAGCATTATAAGTCAATTATATCTCAATAAGACCAGAAAAATACCGTAATCAAAGTACCACACCTAATAAAATGAACAGTAATTTTCTGGTATCAATTAATACTTAGTACAATTTCTATTTTCCCTAATTGACAAGCTCTGCACTGGACGAGATGTTTGAAATGAGCAATTGGAGGCTCTGAGATGTGGTTGTGCAAGATCACAAAGCCAATTTATGAAGGAGCTGTGATTAGCACCCAGATCTTTCAATCCGCGGCCCAGTGTTATTCTTGTCTTCTCCATAGTTTTCTTTGCTTTCTACTCTCCACTTCCTGCCTCTGATTGTCTTTCCTAAATTTCTTTCCCTCCATTTGACAAAACAGTTACCAGGTTTTATTTTAGGGTGAAAAAAATCAACAATAAGAAATAGGATCATGGTGTTAAAAATCATAGGTCAGCTTCTCAACTGAAGATTTGGCAGCAAACCAAGCCAGAGCTGATTACTAATTGGCTTAGATGACTTTGGCAACCTCCTGTTTGTATAATAAAGCCAATGACATTCCAAGGTTTCTGCCTGTACTTGTTTGCTCTTCTTCCACATGCACTGCTTCAGCATTCAGATACTTGGGAACGTTGCTAATACTTGCCCCAAATTCCAGCACTTCTTGAATCAGTGGCACACCCACGGTACATGCAAACAGGAGGAACAATGTAGGGAGCAGACAAAATATACTATAGAAGTAAGGAGAGGATTAAAAGATAAGTCTCTTACTAGCAGCTGCTTATTGGCGATTGCTAGATGGTTGGAAGGTGGGCTTCAAAGGTGAAGGGAATGGTCCAGGAAAAGCAAGGCAGGATATGTCCTGCAGGAGTCCTATGTAAAACTCAGTATAGCTTGAGCTCTGGACTCACGTTGGAGAGTCTGTGAGATTATGAGTGGGCAGAATTGGTGTACTAGATGTGCCTGGCAGAGGAATTTGAATTTTTATACTAACTCTAAACAAACAACCAAGTAAATCTACAAACCACAAAGTCAACCCATTACCAAATAGTTAGAAATGTAAAATAAAATGTTATTAAACCGCGGGTTTCTATTGGGTTGTCAGAAAAATCACGACGTATTTTTTCTGTTTTTCGTTGCAAAAATGCGTCATGACGTTTCCAACAACCCAATATATCTTTTCTTTGGACAAATTATCTCCACAAAATGTTTGCAAGATTTCATCTTTCACCCTGATTGTGGTATCTAACCTAAAAAAAAGCTACTATGTTGACCTGAAACCAAACTTGGGTAACTGCATAGAAAGCAAATCCACCAGAACATGACCCCTTGAGCCAGGCTGTGTGGGGTGGGTTCCAGACAGCCTGGGTAATGACAGGTAGTGTTTGAGTAACACTTAGGTTCTTCGATTTTTGGTAGCAGCTGAAAATCATTGGCTATAGGTGAAGGAGGAGAAGGCTGGCAGACTCCCTAACTGGTTGGACCATGAAAATTAGAAGTAACAACACAAAATTATGTTCAAATAACCTTGCAGTCCTACAATGCCAAAGCCAAGCTGTTTCTCAGGCCAGTCATTTACCACCATCGCTATTGAAGTACTATTTCATTTAGTCCAGCACGATTATGATGCATAATCAGGGAGAAATAGGGGCTTAAACCATTTATCCCAAATGATTGTTAGTCTAGTTCCTTCCTATTAGAGTATCCTCTCTCTGCCTTAGTTTTCTCATCTGTTAAATGAGATGATAGTTTCTTCTTCATAGAATATATGCGAGGCTTCAATGAGTAAATATAATTTTTCATTCACTTATTTATCACCTACTATGTATGTATACAGGAAGGAGCTAAGCAGTATGAGTAACACAATAGGGTAAAAACAGGTTCCTTCATTCAAAAACCTATGTCATAGGGAAGGCAATACATACTTCATGAATCTGTAACACAATCTGTGGTCAGGAAAAGACATGAATCTGTGGTCAGGAGAAGCTAACTTTTCCTCTTCTGTAAGGTTTTACCTCCTCCAGAAAACTTCCTTGACATCTCTCTCCATTCCACTGCTAAGCCCTAAGACATGTCTCGCTCCCCTCTGTTCTCCCATAATCCCCTTGGCAAATACTTTCATTCATGCTCCATGTTGCTCTAAATGCTCCACTTCTCTTTCTCCCCCACTACACAGTGAGTGTTTTAAGAGCCCCAACCATCTCTGTATCCCGAGGACATTGCACAACATCTGGCACACAGGAGGTCGTTATCTCTGTTGAATGAATAAGAATTTGTTGTAATGAAAAGTCTAGTAGAAAACGGGCCATAAAACTTGGGTTTTGGTCCCACACTGCTACTAACCCAAACTCTCTGGGCTTCAGTTTACTCATCAGTGATACATGAGGGTTGAACCAAATGAATTTGAAGAGTGCTTCTAGCCCTACCATTCTATAGCTATTTCTTCTTTTGGTGTCATGGAATATCTGGGGGCTGAGCTATTACTACACATCTCTCCCCTACATTAAACATGTGTTAAAAGTTATAGTGGAAACTGTAGGCACTCAGGGACTTTTAGCTTTCTTTCCAATGATCCTTGGGCAAAAATTAATCTTTCCAAATTAGATTATCAGGAAGAGGAGATACTAGAATAATAAACAGATGTAGGGTTGCTTGTGAAAACACATGACTATCTGTAACAACAGCAGCAACAAAAATAATTTGTATCTCAATATGACCTTGACTTCCATCTCCTTTTTAGAAAGGCCTATGTCAGTGCTTTTCCTCTATGAGAAACTTCAGCTCAATAGTTAACATGTTTCACTTTTTGTGAAAGAATTGACTAAGCACAGTCACCCCTCAATATCCACTGGGGATTGGCTCTAAGACTCCCCGCAGACACCAAAATCCACGGATGTTCAAGTCCCTTATATAAAATGGCGTAGCATTTGCATATAACCTGCACACATCTTCCCATATACTTAAAGGCATCTCTAGATTACTTGTAATACCTAATACAATGTAAATGCTATATAAATAGTTGTACTATACGGTTTAGGGAATAATGACAAGAAAAAAACTCTGTACATGTTCAGAACAGATGCAACCACTGTAGGCCTACCTACATAGTACACGTAAACATGTAACATATTTTTTGGAATATTTTTGATCTACGGTTGGTTGAATCCACATATGGGGAACCCACAGATATGAAGGGCTGACTATATAGGAATGTTATCCTGAACTAGGAATACCACAAACCTGACTTTGTTTCCCCCTCTCTTCCCTGCAACTTTCCTTCCTTTCCCATCCCTAATCCAATCTCTCTGGCTCCACTTCTCACATTCTTCAATGCTCTAGAGCCCTCATTCCTGACCCTTTCACCCTTGGCCCCATGAACTACCTTTCATATATTCACTGCATTTACCCATTCATCAGCATTCATTATGTGCCTACGTTCTATCAAGGCCAAGGGATGGATCTCAACAAGTTTCATAGAGAAGACACTTGAGCTGGATCTCGAAGAATAAGAGGGTACTGTGGATGGTGTGGAGGATGAATAAGGTAACATTATTCTGGGCAGAGGAACAACTTGTACAAAGTCAATGGGGCATAAAATTCATAACATATGCAGGGGCCCTGTACGTAACTCAGGATACCTAAGGAATAGGGAAAGGCTTAGAAATGATATTGGAGGGCCGGCAGAGTGGCGCATTGGTTAAGAGCTGGTTTTGGGATGCCAGTGGCCCCGGTTCAGATCCCACGTATGAGGGCCGGTGACGCTGCCCTCTACAGCTAACGGCGGCTCCACCTGGAGTTGGGCTGTGCGAGCCCCGGCGACGGTGTGGGCTGCAGCCCCTGCTGCAGTGGGCTGCCATGGGCTGCAGTGAGTGGCCGGCAGCCAGTGTGAGCGGCCAACAGCTGCGGTGAGCGACACCCAGAGGCTGGCGACCGAGCTGCCTCATCCGGGAAGAACGCAATGATAGTACCAACATGGGCCAGTGAAGCAACATCCTCTGCGACTAGACTGAAGAGCAAAAAGACAGCAACTTGTCTGTTCCCCTTCCCCGATTCCCCAACGCTGTGCCCCTCCCCCAATTCCCCAATAAAATCTTAAAAAAAAAAAAAAGAAATGATATTGGAAAAGTGAGCAGAGGACAAATAAAGGAAGGGTCTTGTATACTGTGCTAAGGGGCTTGGGTTTTATGCAACAGGCTATAGAGAGCCATTGAAAACTTTTAGGTAGGAGGTTAAAAAATCAGATTTACATTTAGAAAAATCACCTTTGCAGTAGCAGGAAGGATGGTTTAGAGACTAAGACAACTGAATGGGAAAAGACTTTTCAGAACACTATTGCAATATTCTAGGTGAAAGAGAGAGAGAGGCCTGAGCCAAAGCCATGACAATGGGGATGAATAGAAATGGACAGCTTGGCACCTGAGTGGGGTATTTATTTAGGAGGTAGGTGACAAGACTTAGTAACTGATTAAATGAGCAAGATGAGGGAAAAGGTTCCTGACTCAGTTGAGTGTTTGAATGGCAGTGTTTATTAGAACAGGGGACACAGGAGAAATCAGTCTTGAGGGAAAGGTAATGAGCCAAGTTTTGGACGTATTGGGTGCAAAAGTATCTCTTTAAAATTCTGTTTGATAAACAGCACCTGAAAGAAAGGTGAACAGGGGCTGGCTGAGTGGCGCATTGGTTGAGCGCTGGTTTTGGGATGCCAGCGGTCCCGGTTTGGATCCCACATGAGGGCCAGTGGCACTGCCCTCTACAGCTGGCAGCAGCTCCACCTGGAGCTGGGCTGTGCGAGCCCCGGTGATGGTGTGGGCTGCAGCCCCTGCTGCAGTGGGCTGCCATAGGCTACAGTGAGTGGCCCGCAGCCAGCGTGAGCGGCTGGTAGCCAAGCGTGAGCTGCCAATAGCCGCGGTGAGCGACATCCAGAGGCCAGCGACCGATTTGCCTCATCCGGGAAGAGCGCAATGACAATACCAACAGTGAAGCAACATCCTCCGCAACTAAACTGAAGAACAAAAAGACAGCAACTTGTCTGTTCCCCTTCCCCGATTCCCCAACGCTGTTCCCCTCCGCCAATTCCCCAATAAAATCTTAAAAAAAAAAAAAAAGAAAGAAAGGTGAACAGGGCCAGCCGAGTGGCTCAGTTGGTTAAGAGCTAGCTCAATAGTGCGAGCTGAGCTCTGAACAACAGCGGTTCGATGCCCAGCCCGAGCTGAGCTGCCGCTGAGCTGCCAACAGGTGGTAGGATGGCTCAGCTAAAAAAAGAAAAAGAAAAAAAAGAAAGGTGAACACCTACCAAGTAGCTTAATGAGAAATCACACAATTCTGTACAGCTAATAAAACTGAAGATAACGTTAATACCAATTACTTGATTTGTCAGTGAGAAACCTGCTGTTTAGAAATCTTCATTAATTTAAAAGGCAATTTTAGAAATCAAAGCTTTTATAAAACCGGAATGCATACAAGAGAAAAAAATACATTATTGTAACCTTATTAGGTTTCTCCTGTAAAGCTTTTTAGCTGAGTTGCATGAAATAAGTCCACCAGCCTTCATTCTTCGTTGTGAAGCCTTTTTTTTTTCTTCCCAGAGACTCAGAGCCAACTCAATTAGCTATGCTGATGGAAAGAATAGCACAAGTAATTGAAAACTACAGACAATTCAAAGCTCCACAGGCAACTCTTAGGAAAAAATGTGGCCTCCAGTAGTTCTTTGGAACCCTGAGTTAACCTCACTGGCAAATACAAATGGTCAAGCGGTGAACCTTCATGGAAAGTTTACATTCCAGAAAGTCTAAGATTACAAGTAGGAGGTAAGAGAAAACAGTGGGAGGAAGTAATAACATCATAACAATGAAGCATAAAATTAAGATAAAAAGATTGTTCATCATTATTATCACATAGCTATCGCTCAGAGTTGGAATATTTAAAAGAGCAAAGGGTGAAAACAGAAATATAATAGTGAGTGAGTGACTAAGGAAAAAGGACAGACCTAAACATTGCTTTTTTGAGTTACAACTACATAGATTCATATGTTTTCACATAGCCCAAGAGATCTCTCCAGAGATCTGAAACAAGGACAATTATTTATTTGTAATTTAGACTAAAAATCTAGAAGTTATATTCGATTTCTCTTTTTTCCTCACACCCTAGACTCCCTACATCAGTATGTTCTGATAGTTTTACCTACAAACTATGTCCTGAATCCTCCCACTTTTCTCCATCTTCTCTGTTACCACCTTAGTCCAGGCCAACATCATCTCTCACTGGGACTACTGCAGAAGCCATCTAACTAGTCTTCCTGCCTCTACTCTAAAGCTTATATACTATTCTCTCTGCACTATTCTCCATGGGCTATTGTATAGTACTCCATGTACTATTTTCTACCTGACGGCCAAAGAAATCTTTGCAAAATTCCACCTAGGTCATGTAATTACCTTCCTTAAAACCCACCAGTGCCTTCTCACTGTATTTAGAA
The DNA here is from genome assembly GCA_033961575.1 of Aselliscus stoliczkanus. Lineage (NCBI taxonomy): Eukaryota > Metazoa > Chordata > Mammalia > Chiroptera > Hipposideridae > Aselliscus > Aselliscus stoliczkanus. Next base: position 50,896,686 of record CM066737.1, on the reverse strand, counting down.
AGAACTCCAAATTCATTAAATGGCCTAAAAAAATCTATACTATCTAGTCTCTACCTACTTATCCATCTTATCTCACATCATTTTCTTCCATCATTTTCTTCCTCATTTGCTAAACAGTGGCCATATTAGCCTTCTTTCCGTTCCTTAAAGAAGCCAAGTTCTCCCCACTCTCAGGGCCTCTGCACTTGCCATTCTCTGTGCCTGAAACCCTTTTTCCTTTAAAGCATGTGACTGACTGATTCACTGTTTTTTTCCTTTTTTTTCTTTTTTGTCCTTAGCTGAGCCATCCTGCCACCTGTTGGTAGCTCAATGGCTGCTCAGCCTGGGCCAGGAATCCAACTGGCAACCCTGTTGCTTCGAGTTTGCGCTCTTGAGCGAGCTCTTAACCAACTGAGCCACTCAGCCGGCCCCCATGAAGTATGGTTTTTCAGCCTTTATGACACAATTCTCATCTTATTTTTTTGTTTGTTTAAAATGAGTTATAATTCACATACAATAAAATTCACCTTTTTGATTTTTTTTAAAGATTTTATTGGGGTATTGGGGAAGGGGAACAGACAAGTTGCTGTCCTTTCGTTCTTCAGTCTAGCTGTGGAGGTCATCGCTTCACTGGCCCATGTTGGTATCATCATTGCACTCTTCCCAAGTGAGGCAGATCGGTCGCCGGCCATTGGACGGCTGCTCTCGGCAGGTCTTGGCAGCTCACGCTGGCTGCCGGCCACACATTGTAGCCTATGGCAGCCCACTGCAGCCTCACTGCAGCCCACACGGTTGCCCACGACTCATGGCATCCTAGCTCCAGGTCGAGCTGCCATTCACCATTTTAGCTGTAGAGGGCAGTGTCACTGGCCCTCATATGTAGGATCCGAACCAGGGCCCTGCTGCTCAGAGCTGGCATCCCAAGCCAGTTCTTAACCAACACACCGTGACTCGGCCGGCCTCAAATTCACCCATTTTGAAGTATACAATTTTATCGTTTGTACCATATTCTTTGGATGAAAAGGGGGTTCTGTGGAAAGTAACCTCACAAAATGATCTGATCATAAATTCCTAACTGGGCGGGTCGTTCTGGGAAGTCATTCCACAGGTCTATAACATCATTTTTTTTTAAAGATTTTATTGGGGAATTGGGGGAGGGGAACAGACAATATGCTGTCCTTTTGTTCTTCAGTCTAGTTGCGGAGGATGTTGCTTCACTGGCCTATGTTGGTATCGTCATTGTGCTTTTTCTGGGTGAGGCAGATCGGTTGCCGGCCTCTGGACGGCTCTCACAGAAGCTCATGGCAGCTCATGCTGGCTGCCGGCCACTCACGCTGGTTGCCAGCCACTCACCGTGCGGAGGACTCACAGCAGCGCAGCTCCAGGTGGAGCTGTTGTTCACCATCTTAGCTGTAGAGGGCAGTGTCACTGGCCCTCATATGTGGGATCCAAACCAGGGCCGCTAGCATCCCAAGGCAGCTGTTAACCAACACGCCACTCGGTCGGCCCGCTTATAACATCTTTAGTAAAAGGTTTTTAAGCCAGCCCTGTCCATTGTTCTTGTGCACTTCGGTTTACACACCTTTGAAATGTCAGAAGTGATGCTTTTTTTTTTTGAGGGCAGTGTCACTGGCCCGCATATGTGGGACCGAACCGGGGCCGCTGGCTTCCCAAGCCAGCTTAACCACAGCGCCGGCTCGGGAAGTGATGCTTTTGAAGAGGGTGTTAACCCTCACGAGAGCACATAATCTTGTTAACTATTCTTTACTCCAATCCCTGCCTTCCTTTCTCTTTAATTTCAAATGCATAAAAGAAGCTGCAAAACCGTTATTCTCCAGAGCACTTGAGATCTTGCTCCCTGGCGTATGTTGTCAGTTTGGCTCAAATAAACTTTTACACAAATTCTCTACAGGCTTGGACATTTCTTATGTTGACAATTCATGTAGTTGTACAGCCATCACCACTACCTAGTTTTACATCCTTTTCATTACCCCCAAAAGAAACCCTGTACCCTTTAGCTATTGCTCCCTACCTGCCATCTTTGCCCCAGCCCTAAGCAACTACTAATCTACTGTCTCCATAAATTAGCCTATTCTCAAAATTTTAGATAATCAGAATCATACAATAGATGGCCTTTTGTGACTGGCTTCTTTCAATTAACATAATGGTTTTGAATTTAATTCATGTTACAGGAGTGCTTCAATCTTTTTATTATGGTCAAATATTATTCCATTATATGGATATACCTTTTTTTGTTTATCCATTCATCAGTTGATGGACACTTGGGCTATTTCCACTGAAGAGGTTCAGAACGAGTCTCCCCAGAATGTGTCACTTGGGTATGTGGACTACTTTGAGATAAAGACAATCAGAGCCAAAAGACTCAGGGAGAGCTTTTATACCTTCACCTTAACTGCCTAATAGAATTTAAATAGAAGGCCTGGTCTAGGGAAGAACTATCACCAGAGATAACTACACAAAATATTAGCGAGGTGTGGGGAGCTCAGGAAGTCCTAGAAATAAAATTATTCTCTGTGTCCCATTGTCTCTGCATGATATGGCAATCATTTGTTTATCAATCTTCTTGTAAATTGTCTTCCTCCACTTTGAAGTCCCAGACCTCTACCCCTTTCTCCTTACCTCAGAATGGCACATAAGCCTCAATTGCCTGATGACCTATGGGTCTCAAAATCTTATGGGGTCCCTGTACATAAGGGATTAAATTTTTTTTTCTCCTTTTATTTTATTTGTTTTTTAGCTGAGCCATCCTGCCACCTGTTGGTAGCTCAGCAGCTGCTCACCTTGGGCTGGGCATCGAACTGCTTTGCTCAGAGCTCAGCTCGCACTCTTGAGCGAGCTCTTAACCAACTGAGCCACTCAGCCAGCCCGTTTTTCTCCTTTTAATCTGCCTTATGTTAATTTGATTATTAGACCAGCCAATAATACTAGAAGGGTAGAAGAAAAAATTTCCACTCTAACATCGCTTTTTGGCTATTATGAATAATGCTGCTGTGAACATCAAGTATGAGTTTTTGTGTGGACACAAGTTTTCATTTTGCTCAGGTATATAAGTAGAAGTTACATGCTAAGTCATATAGTAACTCCATGCTTTTGTCAATGGACTCATTCCTATCAGGATTCTGCTCAAATGTGACCTCCTTTGAGAAATCTTCCCTGACTACTCCATCTAAAATAACCACCCCACCAGCACTACCACTCTCCATCACATTTACCCCATTTTGTTTCCTACATATCCCTTACCACTGTCTAAAGTAATGTTGTTTATTGTATTAGTTTACTTTTTTGCCATCTGTGTCTTCCCACTAGAACATAACTCTGCAAGGACAGGGACATTGTTGCTCTTGCTCATTGCTATTCCCTCAACACCTAGGACAATGATCAGCACACCGTATGAATTCAATAAGTATTTATGACTACATGAATGAATCTATTGCAGAAATGTTTGTTCTTTTTTCTCACCACAAGGCCTATCCACAAATCTACTACTAACTAGGTGAGTGCTTTTCTATTCCCTTAATTTTTCTTTGGAAAAATAAAAACTCACCCATTTCAATTATAGGAAAAAAATGGCTGTAGCCAAGAATGTGTGGATAATTTGACTTAGATTTGCACCTCCCATCCCACCTCTGACTCCCACCCCAGGAGTTGAAAAACCAAAACCATATACCTTTAGGGCCGGCCGAGTTGCGCAGTGGTTAAGCGCTGGCTTGGGAAGACAGCGGCCCCAGTTCTGGTCCCACATATGAGGACCAGTGATAATGTCCTCAAAAAAGAAAAAGGAAAAAAAAAACAAACCCAAACCATATACCTTTAGTGGCAACTACCTGTGATTGCAACAGATGGGGGTGTTGAAGGAAAGAAAACTCCAGTGAGTTTTCTAGTGAGAAGTGAGATATGTGACATTGCAAAACTGTAAATTGAAGGTTTCTCCTTTGAAAAATGAGATACTTTGTAAAAGGACTGGACTTTTAATCTTTTGATAACTTTTAAAATACATTTTGCAATATTTACATGTTTCTAAACTGGAAATATTTCTAAGAAGAGCAGTATTAGTCCATTATATCTTTATCTGGGGAATGACAGATAAATTGTGTGACAGACCTTGACAATCAGTTATTTGCATAAAATAAATTATACAAGTGTTGAGGAGAAGGGGAGAAGGATATTACCTGAGAGGTTTATTTCTCTTAGGTCTTAATAAAGAAAGATCAACATTTGTATGACAAGTGTTTTCCTAACTTGCTTCTATTTGTCTTCCTATGCCCCTGTTTGAGGGTGGAAGCTTAAAAAAATCAAGGTGAAGCACTGAATAGGTATAAATTCCAAGGTGATAACTCATTAACATTTCAGAAGAAATCAGAGTTGCCTTGCAACATTTTCATGTTCATGCTAATACCTTCCTGCACAACTACGCGTTTCAGTGATGTTAATCATGACTTTTAGGAAGTGTTTGTTGTTTGAGAAACTGCTCACTGAATATTTTTTAAGCCTTGAACAGCAAGTTAGGGTACAGCCTTGGGTGAAAAGTAAGGGCCTGACAGCAGGAATAGGGGCTGTTTTCTAGAGATTTCTCCAAGTAGAGTGACTCCCCCCATTTCTAATCACCTCTTCAAAAGTTTCAAGTAGATAGCCCCAAAGAGCAGAAGACAAGTTAATCACAGGTATAAATGTAGATAAGTGTCTCACAACCATTTCTTTTCTAATGTATTCCTAGTGACTATAAAAATACACAATGCAGTGTGGAGCAAAACAAATAGAAGGATGTACTCAGATCATCATTTATATGAAGTTTAAAAAGATGTAAAAAAACACACCAAATGTTGTTTATGGATGCATGTGTATGTAGTAAAAGTCAAAGAACTTGCATGGGTCTGAGAATTTCTGCATTCAGGACCTCTGCAGATAGGAGGATGAGATTAGGAGAATACACAATTGCTACACTTGTATCTATCAGTTTTTTGTAACTGTTATTGAAATGTAACACATATAAAAATGAGCACCAAAAAGGAGTACAGTTCAATAAATGTTTACAGCATAAGCACACCTACATAACCAGAGCTGTATCTTTAGTTTTGATTCTTAAATTGGGTGGTGGATATGTGAGTATTGGTTATATTATCTATACTTTTCATATGCATGAAATGCTTAATGCAAAGATTTAAAAAACAGTAACCCCACAAGGGCCTCAAGTGGTTAGACTACCAATACTTTAAATTCCCTTTCAGGGCTGGCCGAGTTGCGCGGTGGTTAAGAGCTGGCTTGGGAAGCCAGCGGCCCCGGTTCGGTCCCATATGAGGGCCAGTGACACTGCCCTCAAAAAAAAAAATTTAAATAAATAAATAAATAAATAAATAAATAAATAAATAAATAAATTCCCTTTCAGTTCTAAAAGCCTATGAAAATCAAATCAAAAATAGGATGTTAGGGCAAAATGAGTTAAAAACCATAATTGATACAAGTTATGTCATTTTTTTTTGAGGGCAGTGTCACTGGCCCTCATATGTGGGACCCGAACCGGGGCCGCTGGCTTCCCAAGCCAGTGCTTAACCACCGCGCCACTCGACCCGCCCCAAGTTATGTCATTTTAATGTATTGTATAATAATATCAAAATGTAAAGAATTGAAGTGACTTGAAACTAATGGAAGGGAATTTAATGTATATGTGGGTGGGGTGGGAGGTCAATCCTGCTCGTTTCCTTCCGCGGCCACTTCCCAGCTCAACCCTGAATTTCAACAGAGTTGATAGGAGCTTCTGTTGCCTATTGCCAAAGAAACCTCTGTCTCCTATACTGTCGTCAGAAAGAATGGCAACACTGAGAAAAGGAACTTGGGTTCATGGTTGTTTTGGCTTGGATGCTACTCATGCTGCCCTCTGCAGGAAGAAGACTCAACTTGTAGCTAACCAGTTGCATTCTTTTTTTATCAATCTAAGCCACCCCCAATTTATAAACACGGCGTGCCTGTTGCAATCCTTTGTCTATAGCTTACCTGCATTTTCCTATAAATAGAAGCACTGTTTCACATAGTGGCTGACCCCCCCCAGGGTCATTCCCCCAAATCCGTAAAGTAATCAAAACCTACCCATGTTTCTATGGAAAACGCTTTCACTTAGGATCAAATTTTCACACTGTGTCTCCCATGTGCAAGGCACTGCAGGGCTACCACTATGACTCAGGTAGAGTCCTTGCCCCTAAGAAAGGTATTTACCTTATAAAGGGAGATAAGACATTAACATGAGTGACTATGCAAGGCAGACTATTTGAAGTGCCAGTTGGAGGCATACATATAGAGAACAAGTGAAGATCAAAAAGAGGAAGATGCCACATCTTGGGAGGAGAAACCGGGGAAGGCTTTATGAAAGCAGTGGAATTTGACATGAATAATGACATTAAAGGGGTAGGGACTTTCAAGGAGATGGGACAACAGAAGCAAAGGCATGGAAATTGGAAAACATGAGATGTGGCATAGAAATGGCAAATAACCCCTTCTGTTGAGCCAGAGTAATAGTGGAGAATCCAGATATGTAACTTGGAAATCCCAGGCTATCCTTGGCAGCAGGAACAAGGAAAACCTCCTTCTCCCATCCCCTGTTTGGAGCTGCAGAATGACTCCTCTAGTTCAAGTAAGGCAGGGTAAGGGTGTCAAGATGGGGAGTCCAGCAGGTTGAAGGTTGTGAGTTTCTGGGGAAAGGCCTCTGGCATATAGAATAGGCTTGTGGATTTGGAGGAGAAGCTCTGGGTGAGGGCTGGGAAATGAACAAGAGGTAGGGAATGAAGCCCAGAGTTGCTCCACTTTATCCCATTCTGCCTCTTTCCCCTTTCTCCTCTCCTTCATCTCTGGCCAGCCCAAGAGACTGACAATGAAACAGCAAGAGGGTGAAGTGGGGAGACTTCAGTGGTAGCACTGACATTTATCACTGGGAGGGGTTGGGTGGTCATTGTGGTAGGGTGGAGTGGTGGGAGTTGAAAATAGCTGAGGAAGGCAGTGGTTGACAGGGAATTTCCCTTCATTCTTCTTCATCTTTTGGAAGTTAGTCTTTTTCACTGCTGGCCCTGGGCCTGCCATAAGGGAAAAATGGAGAAAGAAGTGGGTATCGTCCAGTCATGCAGCTAGGGTGGCAGTTCCTAGCTAGGAGGTTGCCAGATGTAGTTAGATCTACATACATCAAAGAGTCTCCCAGCCTCTTTCTTCTTAAGTGTAGAGGAAAATTTATTGATCAGTTGGGAATATTCCCTTTGTAGAAGGAAAGAGCAACCTACCGTCAACAGAGGGTCTAAGGACACATGAGTTTCAAACTCAATTTGATAACAGTAATGATAGCAATAAAATAGTTAGCATTCATTGAAGGAATACTATGTGGCAGGCACTGAACTTTCCTTATCTCATTTAATCCTCGTAGTACAAGCAGTACAGATGCGAACCTTGAGATCAAGCCAAACTGAGTTTGAAATCTTAGCCCTGTCACTTAGTAGCTCAAGCAGGGTGCTTGACACAGAGTAAGAACTCAATAAATATGAAATAAACAATCAATTATCCAATCAATTGATATTAATAACTGATATTAATATCACAATCTTTGTGTGTACACACACACAATTCTATGAAGCAGGTGCTATTATTATTATCCTCGTCTTATAAATGAGGAAACTGAGGTCCCCTAAGGAATTTGTACAAGTTTACACAGCTACTTAGTGACAGAACCTGAATTCAAAACCAGTTGTCAGTGGAGAGTTTCTGTTAGGTATGATGAAAAAGTTCTGCAAATCTCTAATAGTGATAGTTGCACAGCATTGTGAATGTGCCTAATGCCACTGAATAGTACACTTACAAATGGTTAAAATGGTATATTTTGTGTTCTGTATATTTATCACACATACAAAAAAAAAAAAAAGAAAAAAATAACAACAAAACAAAACCTTAGTTGTCAGAAGCTTGGATCTTAACCACTGTGTTATATATACTGTCATTCAATGAACATTAATTGAGTTTCTATTGTTTATAATTCTCTTCAATGTCAGAGAACAAGGACAAGATTTTCAGTCAAAAGATCCTCTGTTCAATTACCACATCTGCTTCTTACTCATTGTGTTATCAGTGAGTGACTAAGCCTTGTCTGGGTTTTCTTGGGTGGAAAGGGGAACCAAGTTCCATGCAAGCCCCTTTCCAAGGGTTCCCATCAGCTGCAAACACACAGGTCCTGGTTATGTTGCTGACTGACCTTGGGGAGAGGGGACCCCAGGCAGCTATAAGCCCCTGAATGGAGGGCAATTAAAGTTTCAGCCAGTTTACTCATTTTGGTTACTCCTTTCACCAAAGTGAAAGGTGGCAGCTACTGGGTGGAAATTTCTAAAAGGAAGTAAGACAGTTACTGATAGAGGACAGTTACTTGAGGAGAGTGTACTTGGAAACGGGAAGGAAGATGAGCTCATATTGAGATAAACCATTTTCCGTAGGTTAAAATGAAATAAAGCCGGTGTTTTCACATACCACAGAAAAGAAACAAATACCAGAAGCAAGCAATCCTGGTAGCTACTTCTTCTGCAGAGTGACTACTCTTTTTTTTAAAAGATTTTATTGGGGAAATGGGGGAGGGGAACAGTGTTGGGGAATTGGGGGAGGGGACCAGCCAAGTTGTTGTTCTTCAATCTTCGTTGTGGAGGGTGCCAGTTGCCATCTGGCTTCCCATTGGCAGCTCATGGCCTCTAAGTTCAAGGTGCTGTGTTCACTCTTAGTTGCAGGTGGGCATAGCCACCATCCCATGAGTGAGTAAAACCAGCAGCCTTGTTGTTAAGAGTGCACGCCCTATCCTCTGAGCCATCCGGGCAGCAGCTTAGCTCAAGGTGCCCAGTTCAGTCTTTAGTTGGGGGTGGGCGTAGCCCACCATTGAACAGGCAATCTTGTTATTACACCAGCTGAGCCATCCTGCCACCTATTGGAAGCTCAGTGACAGCTCAGCTAGGGCGCCGCGTTCACTGGCCCAAGTGGGAATTGAAGTGGCGGCCCAGTTGCTCAGAGCACGCGCTCTTAAGCCAACTCTTAACTGAGCCACTCGGCCAGCCCAGAGTGACTACTCTTTTGCACAGGATTCTTTGGAAAGAAAGCCAAAGTCCCTGTCAGCTTCATTGGTCCCTCTATGGTTTTCCACCATACTCAATAGAGTAGAAATACACAGTGACAGCTGAGTCCCAGATGCACCATGACACTGTGAGAAAAGATGACATATGAGGAAATCTACCCTCCTTCCCATTTTCCAGACCACAACTTCCTACCCCCTCAATTTCCCTAAAGCTGTCACTAGACTTGTCCGGGAATAAACAAATATTATCAGCAGATGCTGCCCTCTGTTGGAAAGCCAGGCCTCATCAGAGGCTGCACAATGAGACTTGGCTGCTAAGTCTTTTTTGTGTGTTAATTGCTTGAAGCTCATGACACAGTTCCTGATAAAAGCAATTCAGGGTTCAATGCTGCCCACCAAAGTGCATTTACCCTGAGAGGAAGACATGCAGAGCACCTTGCTAGGGCACAAGGCAGGGAAAGTCTGCTACCTCCTCTACATAGGACAGACAGTGCCTACTATAGCCTAGAGGAGGAGGATTTCTGAATGCCTCACTGTTATTTTTCCCACCCTGGCCCCATTAGCTAGGGTCACACTTTCCAGAGAAACGCAGGCATTCACAGCCCCACTGGTGGCATTGGGTGCTTGTATTTTGATTAGCCTCCTTCAGCTCTACTTCAGCAGGCTTGTTTCCATGCACCTCGGTTCTCTCAGCCCCAGCTGACTCAGCACATCAGCTCCTGATGTTCCCCTCTGTCCCTTGCTTCCTGGTCCATTTTAGCCATGTCCGATCATCTAGATCTCAGCAAAAGCTCTCTCAAATTGTTAGTTTCCCCACAGCTTCACACACTCACCTTTTGCCCATCCCCTTGGGCTAGGATGACCTGTTCCCTAAGGTTGGAGATACCAGAGACCACCCATTACCCCTCAGAAGGGATACTTACTCTTATAGTCATACTTCAGTATCCTGAGGGCTTTGGTTCCAATACAGCCACAAATACCAAAATCTGCAAATGCTCAAGTCCCTTACGTAAAAATGGTGTAGAATGATGCATACAGTTGGCCCTTCGCATCCATGGATTCCAAACTATAGTTTTAAAATACTGTTTTTTGATTGTAGTTGGTTGAATCCATGGATGCAAAACCCTCAGGTATGAAAGGCCAACTATACTCTGCATTGTGCTTTAATGTCAGGCAAGGAGGTTGAAGAACTATTCTCACAATCATCTTGAGCTGTCTTCTCATCACTATTGGTGCTGACACCTAAGAGATTAACAAGGGAATCCACTAAACTCAGATTGTTCAGATACATTATGATTGGAAACACTGGGTTTTAAGTATCTTAAGAGAATACTGCCTAAATTATATTCCTTGTCTCTTAGTTGGCAGAAAAGTAATACAGTGGAACCCTTTTTGCAAACAAGAATATATTGGAATTATGCTGAAATGATGTGGACTATATTAGAATTTTTTAGATTTCCAAACTGCTTTAAGAAAAATTTCATGGCTCTGGCCCTCAAGCTCTCCCCTTTTCTCCCTTCCCCTTTCTCTCTCTCTCTCTGTCATCTCTCTCTCTCTCTCTCTCTCTCTCTCTCTCTCTCTTTCTCTCTCTCCTCCCCCCACCTTGGCTAGGCCCATTCTCTTTCCTGAGAATGTATCACTTATAAAACCTGCTTTCATATTAATCAGCTTGCTGACCTTTGATTCTTCACTGTGTTGGCAAGAAGAACCAAGACACCCATAACATTTTGGTGCCATGAGTCAGATTGCACCCTTTGTCTCCAGCTATTTGGAACACAAATAGAGGCTATAAAGCAACAAATGATTGTCATGAACATCTATTGACCCCTGGGACCCCAAGCTCCAAATACCTATCACGGGCCAATATGGATGCACACTTTCCTCCATCTTCTTGGATCAATAGTTAGTGAGAAGATGGAGCCCAAAGAAGTCTCAACATCCCTTTATAGCAGGAAGCAGTCAGAGCGATGGTTGCCCCAAAGTCCCCAAAGATTTGGGTTCCTAATGCTTGAGGGGGGAAAATGTTAGGTAGAACTTAGAAAATAGAGGAGGAGGAGGGGTGGGAGGGGATCCATAGTGCCTACAGAAAAAGCTCATAACCAACTTTGGTTATCTGCCTCTAGAAGTGTTTTTACAACAACACATGACAAGAGGTGTTCTGGAGCAAGATAAGGATCTGAGTAAACAGACCTCCACCCATCTTAGGAGGTCATGCCCTCCAGTGGAAGAGCATGCACCATTTTCCCACCAAATCAATATGTAACTCTCTCACCTCACCCAGTAAACTGTAAGTCCTCGGGATAAGGGCTCTCTGTCTCTCTGGCCCTTGAGCTCTCCCCCTTTCTCTCTCCCCCCCCATCTCCCCCCACACACTCTCCCTCTGTCTCTTTCTCTCTCTCTCCCCCACTCTTCCTCATCTCAGCTAGGCCTTTTCTCTTCCCTGAGAATGCATCACTAATAAACCCTGCTTGTATATTAAACAAACAAACAAACAAACAAACAAACATTTCATGGCTCCACCTGCTAAGATATAATTAAGTGTTAAGGAAACTGGATTAATTTTGCTTTTTTAAGTAGTAGATGCCACAGGTATGGTGAAATGAACTGGCAGCCCAATTCTTCTTCTCAAAAAGACCAATGTGCAACGAATTTCCCAGATCAGCTGAGCCAGGGAGCCTCTGGAGTCTAACAGATTTTACCCGAATGTGTAGGTTGCCCCACATTTCCTGGGCACATCAGATTCTCCCATGGGGACCCAAAGTTAGACAGAATTTATGTAGTTGGCTGCCCTCTGGTGTCTGCAGAGCAGCAACAACAGCATGCAGGAAAGTAGTTAAGATTCTACTAGGTATGACAGCAGGATAGTACCGTTTGTGCCTGGTATAAAGGTGCCAGGCTAAGGTGGTGTGGGACTGAAATTCAGTCCATCCTCTTTTCACCAAGCTGTGTGTCTGGTGCAGAGCTACATCCACCTGGAGGCTGACATCCTTTTCTAATTTTTCTGCCCCCAAAGGCCATCTATTTTGAATCTTAATTTAGAAATTTCCACATTGCTTAAAATTTCTAATTTCTATAGGTACCATATAGTTTACTGCCAGCCCTATTCAATAGGTCATGCAGTTGGCAGGTACCCAGCCTGTGGGAGCATCATTTTCATTTCTGAAAATTACTTGTCCTATAAGAATAGTTCAGAGATGTGTGCAGAAGGTGCTAAAAGGAACAGAAAATGTCTAGATCTTGTCCTATACCCTGAGTTCACTCAGGAGCCTAGGAAATCTCCAAGTCATTATTCAGTACCTCGGCTGCACATTTTATTAGAGCCCACTTTTACATGAGTGGACACCACAAGTGGACGCCCCTATTAAGGGACCAATGTCCCTGAGCCTAAAATTCCAAAGGGCAACAATTGGCTAGAGTCAATTGGGGACAATTTCTTTGATATAGATCACATGCTCTCTAGCTGATTAAGGCAGTTTCATTATTTTACCTGCCTGGCTCTTATAGACATTTGAGGTAGTGATTCCTGTGACATAGATCAGGAAGAGCAAAGGAGGTAAAAGTGGCACCTCGGCAGAATACATACATAATTACATGTGGTAGTGACTGCCCATCAAAATCCACTCTCTTCTTCCTCTATAATAATATAATTGTAGCTGAGACATGGCTGCCTAACTAGGAATCCCCTTTTCTAGCCCTAAAACACTTTGAAATTAGAGTGGTACTGTGACGAAGTTTTCACCAATGGCATATGTGTTGAAATGATGTGTGCTCCTTCTAGGTCTGGCCTGTAAAGTCTTGCCAAGTGCTTTTCTGTGACCTTACCCCTCCCATGAGCTGATACACACAGGTGTATCTGATCTGGCTGCAACGATGCTGCTAAGGCTAAAGTTCAAGGGATGATGGAGAAATAAAGGAGATTTAACCGAAGCCCATATGGGGCAGAGTGGTCCTGCAAACTTTAACTACTCACTCTCATTGTTATTTGAGAGACAAATGTATTTCTTTAAGCCATTGTTGGATTCTTTGGTTACAGCAGCCAGGACTTATCCTAATTAACATTGTGATCAATGAAAGGATCTTTGTATGAAATACTGAACAGAGTAGTCTTTATCCACCTAGACACATTTTGGGGTATATCGCCCAGTCTAGCCTCAAATCAGCCTCGACTAACTTTAACAGCACCACTCCTGGGCCATTTGGGGAAAAAAGTGCCTAAGTGTGCAAGTGGGGTTGTTTAAAAGACAAGAGTGATGCCAAACAAGGTCATTAGCTTAGATACTTTTAAGATGATTAAGGTTGGCAATTTTTAGGTTTCAGATGGTGTTATAATTTTTGTTTTAGCCATCAAATATGATTTATAATGCTCATGAGGAAAATGGTAATCTGTTGTATATACCCATATGCGGGGAGCCAGCCCCCGCAGGTCCAGGGGTTCCCTCAGGTGGGGACGGTGTCAGCGAGGAAAAAGAAGAATGGAGACACCGGGAAGAGTTTCACAGGAGTGTCACAATTTATTATTATAAGATGTCCTTTTTATAGGGACTCTTAACCAATATTCCAATCCCAAATTACGTTTCACATAGTTTTGATGTTTTGTTTTTCTTAGGACTTTTACAGTCTACTTTTTTGTAACTGCTTTCTCCAGGGTACACTGTGACCTATTCTATGTTTAAGGATTTACTTATCGTCTAAAGTGTGGTTACCATGACTACCTAGTCATTATCTAAATTCCAGCAGATAAATATAATTGCAAAACTCACAGGGCGCAGACTTGAACTATTACTTAAAAAAACTAGCAGTGGCTGTGTTTAGGATAAAACTTATCTAAAGTCTATTTCTATGTAATACAATACTTAATAATAAAAGGAAGTCTCAAACCTCTCTTACCCTATAGAGGACTAAATATTATTTTAACAGAGAGTAACATCTGTTTCTCAGTCAAAGCTTCAATATCCGTTGCTACAGCAATGCACAAGGCAAAGAATCAAAACAAGGCTGTTGATATAACATACCCCATGGTCAGTAAGCTGTCTCTTATCAGAACTCTCATGGCCAAAAGATCTTGGTCTGCTGGTCTCCAAGATTTTTCACAGCTGCACAGGCAAGGACGAACGATAGCACCAGTTTTTCAAAGACACTGTATCTCACAGATTTGCTTTTTTAGGCCTATGTGGCCAAAGGCCTAAGCCTCAGTTTCCAAGGGGCTTGAGTCCCCTATTTCTCAGTCCTGTGGTCCCCTCGGACTGTAGCCTGTCTTAGAGAGTTTCTCTTTTTGGGAAACTTAGCCCCGTCTTTGACTTCATAGCCAGCTATCACCAGGGTACCCCAGGAACTTGCCATGAATGTAGTGAAAGTGCTGTCTCCTATAGGATCTGATGTGGAGGAAAGGCACATGGGTTCATAGAGACAGGAGATATTACATGACCAACCATAAGGCAGCATCCCAGACATCCAGTGCTGAGCATGGATCTTTATTTCAATGTGGCCTTGTCAGACACCAGGATGCTGTCGGCTCCTGGCACCCATATTTCTGATCTAATTGTTTTTCTTCTTCCTTACTGATGCTCCAAAATTCCTTCTTTTATAATTTTCTTTTTGTTTGAAGAGCTTCCTTTAGCCATTATTTAACAGTAAGCCGGGATTTCTAGTCAATATGGTGGAGTAGGTAAATGCTGTGCTTATCTCCTCTCACGACTGCATCAAAATTATAACTAAACTACAGAATAACCATTGTTGAGAATGGCCTGAAGCCTAGCTGAACTGAAGCCCTACAACTAAGGACATACAGAAGAAACCATCTCCAGATCGGTAGGAGATGCAGAGACGTGGAATGGGCTGGTCTCACACCAGTGTGTGACCATTAAAAATGGGGAGGGAGGGCCGGCCGAGTGGCGTGGTGGTTAAGCGCTGGCTTAGGAAGCCAGCAGCCCCAGTTCGGGTCCCACATATGAGGGCCAGTGACATTGCCCTAAAAAAAAAATGGGAAGGGATATCTCGGCTGCAGAGGTCTCCCCGAGGAGTGAGGGGTTCCAGCGCCACAGCAGGCTTCCAAGCCTAGGGTTCCAATGTTGGGGAGAGAAGTCCACATAACTTTTGGTGTGAAAAGCAACAGAGACTGTGACTGAGTGAGACGGAGGGTGTCTACAGTCCCAGGAGCTCTTCCTAAAGAGCCCCCCCCCCCCCCACAGACTTACTTGATGATATATTCACTTGCTCTGAGCTCCAGCACTGGGGCAGCAGCTTGAAACATGCCAGGGACATATGGGGAGAAACTGAAGTTTCTGGTTTCAGGGTGAGGGCTGGGGGGGCAGGTTTTCCAGGACGTAGGAGTGGGTGGAAGCCATTGTTTCTTTGTTGAGTTCTCCTTCCCTTTGTGTTCAAACAGGTGGCTGCCATATCTGAGTCTCCATCCACTTGGCTAACACTTTTCACTCCACCCTGGTGATTCTGAGACCCTGCCACACCCAACATTCCAGCCCACCCAAGCTGCTTCCACTGACATTTCCATAAAAATGGCCAACCTTGGCTCATGCTGCAGACTTTCCTAAAATCTCTCAAAGGTTCACAAAACCCAAACAAGCAGCATCTGGTTTCAGCATGACCTGTACCTTTGGCTGAGCAGCCCTGAGCCCAGCACTAGTGACAGCTGGCCTTGGCTCGAGGCTTGGCCTCTTAAGGCACTTCTAAGCACAGCATGGGCAGAGGTCATCTGTGGATTGCTTTGTGGCTCATACCAGGTGGCCGTGGGCAGGGCACAGGCTGCAGCTGAACTTGGCTTGCAGCAGGTCCCATCCCAGAGGGCCTTGGGGCTGGCATGCTTAGTGGCCAGCTTCAGACCAAGCTGGAGCAACACCTGGCTGCCACCAAGGATGACACACCCAAAAAAAAACACACTGAGCAGGCACCAGAGCGTTGCTAAAGCGAATCCTACTCAGCAGGGTCAGCTTTTGCAGCACAGTTCTTCCACTGTAGTCACAGCCAGTCCTCACAATCAATCAGCCTGAGGGTCAATCCCTCTAATTGACATGCAAACAGCAACCAAGTCTCAACTACACCATAAGGGCACACACAACCCACACAAGGGACACACCTGAAGAACCCAGCTCAGGTGACCAGGTAGACTATGCCACTGGGTCCCACAAGGACACGTACTACATAAGGCCACTCTACTAAGACTGGGAGACATAGCAACCCTACCCAATACTTAGAAACAAACACAGAGAAGCAAACAAAATTGGAAGGCAAAGAAACATGTCCAAAATGAAAGAACAGAACAGAGCTCCAGAAAAAGAACTAAGGAAACTGGAGACAAGCAATCTACCAGAGGCAGAGTTCAAACCACTGGATATAAGGTTGTTCAATGATCTCAGGGAGAACTTCAACAAAGAGACAGGAAACATAAAATGGAGATAGAAAACATAAAAAGAACCAGTCAGAAATAAAGAATACAATAACTGTAATGAAGAATACATTAGAGGGAATCAACAATAGATTATATGAAGGAGAAATTTGAATCAGTGATTTAGAAGAGAATGTAGCAGAAAATACTCAACCAGAAGAGCAGAAAGAAAAAAGAATACAAATAAAATGAGGACAGTTTAAGGGGGCCCCTGGGACAACATCAAGCATACGAACATTCACCTCATAGGGGTACCAGAAAGAGAAAAGAGAAAGCAAGGAATTGAAAACCTATTTGAAGAAATAATACTGAATGTCAACTCTAATTGAAAATTAAAAACAGGGGAGAAAGGTGAAGGAGAATAAGAGGTTCAAATTTCCAGGTATAAAACAAATAAGTTATGGGGATGTAATGTACAGCATAGGTAGTATAGTCAATAATATTGTGATAGTGTGGTACAGTGTCAGATGGTTGCTGAACTTATCATGGTGATCACTTCTTTAGGTATACAAATGTTGAATAACTATGGTGTATGCCTAAAACTAATATAATATTGTATGTGAGTTATATTTCAATAAAAATCTTAAAAAATAAAAAAAGACCAAAAGAAAAAGAGCAGGTCCACTAGTGAAAAATTCTTTTGGTTATCCTTTGTCTGAAATTGCTTTAATTTCTCCTTCATTCCTGCAGAATATTTTTGCAGGTATAGAATTTACAGTTGACTGTTCTTTCCTTTCAGCACTTGAAAAATGTGTCACTTCATCCCCGTGTTCATGGTTTCAGATGACAAAGCTGGTATAATTTGAATTGGTATTCTTCTATAGGTAATGCATTGTTTTTCTCCAGCTGCTTTCAGGATTTTCTTTTTGTCTTTGGTTCCAAATAATTAATTATGATGCATCTTGGCATGGATTTCTTTGGGTTTATCCTGATTTGAGGTTTGCTCAACTTCTTGAATTTGTAGGTTTGTGTCTTTCACCAAATTTGGCGAGTGTTTGGCCATTATTTTTTCCAATACTGTTAGCCCTACTCCCTTCTCTTTTTTTTCCTTAAAGATTTTATTAGGGAATTGGGGGAGGGGAACAGCGTTGGGGAATCAGGGAAGGAGAACAGAGAAGTTGCTGTCCTTTTGTTAAGTCTACTTGTGGAGGACATCGCTTCACTGGCCCATGTTGGTATTATCATTGTGCTCTTCCCGGGTGAGGCAGATCGGTTGCCAGCCACTGGATGGCCTATCATGGCTGCTCTTGGCAGCTCACGCAGGCTGCCAGCCACTCACAGTAGCTCATGGCAGTGCACTGCAGCTCCACTGCAGCCTATGCCTTCGCTGGAGACTCAAGGCAGCCCAGCTCCAGGTGGATCTTAAGATGTTCACCATCTTAGCTGTAGAGGGTGCAGCATGAGTGACACTCATATGTGGGATCCAAACCGGGGCCCTGCTGCTAAGAGCTGGCATCCCAAGCCAACTCTTAACCAATGCGCCACTCAGCTGGCCCTACTCCCTTCTTTTTTCCTTCTGGGCCTCTGATAATATGAATGTTGGATCTTTTGTTATTGTACTACAGGTGCCTGAGGATCTGCTTATTTTTTTCAGTCTATGTTCTCACTGTTATTCAGAATGGGTAAATTTTATTGATCTGTCCTTAACTTAACTAATTCGATCCTCTGTTATCTGTATTCCACGACTGAGTTTACCCAGTAAGTTCTCCATTTCTGCTATGCATTTTTCAGTACTATAATTTCCATTTGACTCTTTTTTTTAAAGAAGTCATTCTCCTACTTGCTATTTTTTTTTGAGGGCAGTGTCACTAGCCCTCACATGTGGGACCCACACCGGGGCCTCTGGCCTCCCAAGCCAGTGCCCAACCACCGTGCCACTCGGCCGGCCCCCATTTGACTCTTTTTGTAACTTCCATTTCTTTGCTGCAATTTTGTATTTTTTATTTGTTGCAGTAGAATTTGAATTGTTGAAGCATTTTATGATGTTTAAAATCCTTGTCAGAGAATGCCAACATTTATTTAATCTCAATAGCGTTGTCAATTTACTATCTTTTCTAATTTAAGTTATTACTTTCTTGGTTTTTGGAAAGACAGGTGATTTTTAGTTGCATTTTGAATATTTTGTCTATTATGTTAGGAAACTCTGTGTCCTAAGTAAGCCTTTTAATTTTTCAGGCAGTTACCCTGTTTAGCATACATGTCCTAGCCTACTTTTGTGGGCTGTAATTCCAATGATGCTCTAATTTTCAGAGTCTATGAATTCAGTATCAAAGAGGTCCAGTTCAGGTAACAAGGCATCCACCCCATGAGCAGAGCAGCAGTAAACAATCTAGGAATGTCCAAGCAGATGAGCAAGAAGATCCAAGAAAGGAGGGAAATTGGAGAGTCAGGGAAAAACTGGCAAGAGAATAAAAGGCTTCTAGCTTTAAGAGTTGATGCACAGGACATGACAGGTAAAAAGACAGGGACAGAGATATCAGGTCTGGGCTTTAAAGGGTACTTGTCTTCGGAACAGGGCCTAGGTACTAGAGACAAGGTGAGAAGTTAACTTCTCAGCAGCTAACTAAAGCTCCTTGTATAATGCCCCTTGTCTGACAATACTATTGGTCTGGAGCAGAAGCTACCAATAGAAAGAATGTATGGAAAGAGAAAGACTGTGTGCAAGCAGGGTCATAGTGTCATGGTTAAAAGGATGGACTCTAGAGCTGGAAAGCCCTGGGTTTCAGGGCCGGCTCTATGTCTCACATGTTATGTGGCCTTCAGAAAATTACTGAGGCTCTCTGAGCCTCCATTTCTGCAAAGAAGAAGATAATAACAACATATCCATAGGCCTAGCCCTAGGATAAGGATTGAATGAGTTTCTTCATGGGAAGAATTGAGCCCAGTGACAAGCCCATGGTAAATGCCCAGTAAATGTGAGCTAATATTCTTATCCCTTGTATGGCACTGACCTTGAATAATCGAAGACCCTTCTGAACAGCTCCGTCTTTAGTGACATTGAAAACTGGAGTCTTCATAGTTGTTTAGAAATTATAAAATCTCATTTTAAGGACAATACTCATTAATATTCTTGCCACAATTTCTTACAGACAGCACCAGAGTCTGAGATTTATCCAATGTGCACAATTTAAAATAGTAATATCTGTAAGCATATACATAGCCTGCTTTCAATTACTCACTCTGATGGAGAAGGTCAGAGTGATGGGTAAGCCAAAACTGTGGTGGATCCAAAGTCATCTCTGTTTGGCTTAGAAATGGACTGGATGACATTCTTTTGCAGCACATTTGCCTTTTGGGTTGTTTCCTGTTTTGGCTAATGAGAAAATTAATTTTCATTTTCTAAACACACTAGCTGGCAGCAAGTGAAAGTACACATAAATATTCTTGGGGAAAAGATCATGATATCAGATTTATTGTAGTGAAGGGAAGATTTACTATACATTTTTGTCTGTAGTTCTCCTCAAAGTTTAGAGGAGATAAAATTCACACAGAGATCTTGTTAAAATTGCACATTCACAACCCCAATCCTTGATAGTTTGGTTCAGTAGCTCAGGGATGGGGCTCAAAACTGGGCTTTCCTTTTTTATTTACTGTGGTAAAATACATAGAATTAAATGTACAATTTTATGTGTATAATTCAGTAGTGTTAAGTATGTTCACATGGTTGTGTGACAGATCTCGAGAACATTTCATCTTACAGAACTGAAACTCTATATCCATTGAACATTAATTTTTCCTTCTGTCTTTCCCCAGCCCCTGGCAACCAACCTTTCTATTTCTATGATTTTGACTACTTTATTTTATTTATTTTTTTATTTTTAAAACTTTATTGGGGAACAGTATGTTTTTTTCCAGGACCCATCAGCTCCACGTCAAGTCGTTGTTTTCAATCTAGTTGTGGAGGGCACAGCCCACCCTCCCATGTGGGAATGAAACTGAAAACCTTGATGCTAAGAGCCTATGCTCTAACCACCTAAGCCAGCAGATTTTGACTATTTTAGATATTTCAGGTTGAATGTAATCATATGACATTTATTATTTTGCGACTGGCTTATTTCAATTAGCATCACATCCTCAAGTTTCATCAGTGTTGTAGATGTGATGGGTTCTTTTTTTCTCTTTTTAAGGCTGACTAACATTCCACTGTATGCATACGCCACATTAAAAAAATCATTTATCCGCTAATGTATGTCTTCTTCTAATAAACACCTTGGGTGATTGTTATTGCTGGGTATCATACCACACCTTGAGAATAATGATGTAGGCCATAGACTTTAAGTGTGGAAGGGCCTTTGCATGAGGATCAAGTATCATGTTCCATTTTACAGGTGAGAAAGCTGAGTTCAGAGAGGAGAACTGATCTATTCAGTGTTATAAAATTAATGATAGAATGGAAGTGGGGCCTAGGTCTTCCAGCTCCTCATATGATGTACTAGGCAGAGGTGATAATAGAACCCTTGGGGAAGAGAATAGAGATAGAAAACCAGACAGAAGACAAAATAATGGGACTTGGGGTGTGTCCATGTTAGGTGGGTGTGAGAATAAAACAAGAATAGAGAAAATGGATAAAGTGAATTTCTTGGATCTTGGCTGATCTTTTCAGAAATTTCTAACCCAGAAGTTCTCAAGCTACCATGCATCTGGGCCAATTTGGGCACTTGTTAAAAGTGTGGATGCCCAGACATTCTGATTTAATAAGTCTGAGTTAGGGCTCAAGTTTCTGCATTATTATTATTTTTAAGTAGGTACCTCATGTGATTCAGAATCAGAAAGATGGAAAAATCACACTTTGAAAAACACATGTCTAAGATCTTGAAAGTTTGTTGCCCAAATGTTCTAAGTAAATATTAAGGTCTTTGAAAACTCCAGATTTCTGTTATTGAATGACTTGGGACCAAGAGTAGAGTTTGACAGTCCATAAGGTGTTGTGACTGGGTGCTCTCTCTGAATAAGGGAAGTGTGGCATGCTGTTTAAGGATGCAGGATTTAGTGCTGCACTAATCTGGGTTCAAATCCTTTCTCTGCCACTTGCTAACTAAGTCTTTTGAGGCAAATTCTAAGTTCTTTGCCTCTCTGTGTTTGAATCTCCTCATCTTCAAAGTGGGGATAATAATAGCATCTGTCTCATAAGGTTGTTTTGAGTGATACCTAAATAAATAGCCTTTTAGCAACCACTCAAATGCAGCTTAGATTATTACTCTTTTTCAGCGTTGCTAGGGTGGTGAGTATTTTGCTCAGAATCAGTCTCCTGAAGATTTTAAAGGACCTAGAGTGACCAACTGTACATTTTGCCCAGGACCGAGACGTTTCCTGGGATACATGACTTTTGGTACTAAAACCAACACAGTCCCAGGCAAATTGGGATGGTTGGTCCCTCTAAAGAGAGACCTTTATGAAGCTCTTCAAGTACTTACATATATTATTTTACTGGTAAACAGCAGATATAAGACTCAGAGCCTTTACTAATTGAATGAGGAACAATTGCTGAAGGTTATCTGACAGTCTACATACCTATTAGTTACTCCAGCTAAAATTTCTAACTTGAGTGACTTAGAAAGAAGTGCATGGGAGGTAACACACTTTTATGTTCCTTGGAATTCTCTATATCTGGAAAGTGCCCTGCTATAATTCATATATTTCTTCATTAGGTGATATAATTCTCTTTGTAAAAATGCAGGTGTGTATTACCAGGACTGTAGTATGCTAAAGATGCTGTTTACTGGCTCAGTAAATATTAGCTGAATGAATAAAGGACTACTAATCTAAATGTCTTGACTTGGGTGTTTTGGAAACTTATGAAATTTGGAGGTGTGATTTGATAGTCATCCTCTTCTCAGACAGCAATTTCCTCCCGTGCACCGTACTAATTCTCTCTCTCTCTCTCTCTCTCTCTCTCTCTCTCTCTCTCTCTCTCTCTCTCTCTCTCTCCCTCTCTCTTAGCTGAGTCATCCTGCTACCTGTTGGCAGCTCAGTGGCATCTCAGCTCGGGCTGGGCATCGAACTGCTGTTGCTCAGAGCTCAGCTCGCACTCTTGAGCTAGCTCTTAATCAAGTGAACTACTCGGCCAGCTCTGAATTCTCTCTTAATGTGCTTCCCAGAATAAAGGTATGATACAAAGAAGTGAGATACATTGCTCTGGTGAAAGGCCTTTGGATGCCTGTAAAGAGCATTTGTAAAATTTCTGAACCTTGCCATCAAGTCACCTGAGATGCATACACATAAACGTGTGTGTGTGTATGTGTGTGTGAACATATACATATGCACACATATATATCATTCAGCAATGCCGATCTATAGTCATACATTGCACCCAACTATGCTCCAGCTGGGACTTGAGCTTAGCTGTACACACATTTTCATAAGACTGGGCTTTGGATTTGTTAGGGTGGTTGAGGGCTTTTCTTTCAAAGATCCAGTGTATTTCTTAGGCTGGAAGGATTGTCATCTTCCATTTGCCACTAGATGGCCCATCATTTAAAAAAAAAAAAAAGAAAAAAAAATCCTTCATTCAAAAAGGTTTATTGGAGATTGCAAGTAAGTATATGAGAAGGTGCTCAACATCATATGCTGTTAGTCAATTGCAAATTAAAACGAGATATGACTACACACCTATTAAAATGGCAAAAATTCAAAACACTGACAACATTAAATGATGAGGAGGATGTAATGTAACAGGAACTCTTACATATTGCTAGTGTAATGCAAAATTGTGCAGTCACTTTGGAAGACAGTTTGGTGGTTTCTAACAAAACTAAACATGCTCTTATCATACAATCCAGCAATTGTGCTTCTTGGTATTTATCCAAAGAAGCTGAAAATAAATGTCCATACAAAAATCTGCACACCAGGGCTGGCCAAGTGGCGCGGTGGATAAGCGCTGGCTTCGGAAGCTAGCGGCCCCGGTTCGGTCCCACATATGAGGGCCAGTGACACTGCCCTCAAAAAAACAAAAACTTGCACACCAATGTTGATAGCAGCTTTACTCATAATAACCAAAACTGGGAGGCAACCAAGATGTAGTTCAGTAGGTGAATGATTAAAGAACTGTGGTACACCCAAGCAATGGAAAATTATTCAGCACTAAAAAGAAATTAACTTTCAAGATATGAAAAGACATGGAGGAAAATTAAATATAATACATATGGAAGTAGCCAATCTGAAAAGCCTACATATTATATGATTCCAACTGTATGACATTCTGAAAAAGGCAAAACTATGGACATCATAAAATGACCAGTGGTTGCCAGGAGTTAGGGAACAGGGACGAGGAATAAATAGGTGGAACACAGACCATTTTAGGGCAGTGAAACTATTTTGTTTAATACAATAATGGTGGATACATGTCTTAGGCCATTCAGGCTGCTATAACAGACTAACATAGACTAAGTGGCTTATAAAGAACAGAAATTTATTTATCACAGTTCTGGAAGTTGGGAAGTCCAAGATCAAAGAGCTGACAGGTTCAGTGTCTGGTGAGAACCTACTTCTTGGTTCATGGATAGACTTCTTTTTCTCTGTGCGCTCACCTGACAGAAGTCTTCACCTTGCAGATGGGGTTTGGGGTCTCTCTGGGGTCTCTTTTCTAAGGACATTAATCCCATATAAAAGAGCTCCAATTTCGTGATTTAATCACCCAAAAGCCCCACCTATTCATACCATCACTTTGAGGATTAGGATTTCAACATATGAATTTTAGGGGGACATAAACATTCATTCTAGAGCAATATATGTCATTATACATTTATCAAAACCCTTAGAATGTACAGCACCAAGAGTGAACCCAAATGTAAACTATAGACTTTGGGTGATAATGATGTGTCAATGTAGGTTCATAAATTATAATATAGGTACCACTCTAATGGTGGAAGCTATGCATGTGTGAGGGCAGGGAGTGTATGGGAAATCTCCGTACCTTCCTCTAAATTTTGTTGTGAACCTAAAACTGCTCTAAAAAGTGAAATATATTAAAAAGATCAATTAGGATATGATTTTTGATTGCTTGATGCCATGAAATAAAGTCTATTTTTACCAAGTTGAAAAAAAAGGTTTATTGAACAAGTTTCCCATAATCATTTGACTATGGCCATCATGAATTTTAGCCATATCGTAGCATACTACTATATATTATTTTTAATATATTTTCTTCACTTTACTTAATTTTTTACTTAAATATGCCTTTTTAGAAATAAACTGGAAGAAGTCGGGGAAGAGAGTGGTATATACACAGATGAAAAATACAATGTCCCCCAGGGACCAGTTGAGTGACTCAGTTGAATAAGAGCGTGAGCTCTGAGCAACAGGGTAGCCGGTGCAATTCCCACATGGGCCTCAGTGAGCTGGGCCCCTAGCTGAGCTGCTGCTGAGCTGACAGTAGGTGGCAGGATGGGTCAGCTGGTGAGAACATGAGCTCTTAACAAGGTTGTGGCTTCCACATGGGATGATGGGCTATGCCCACCTGCAACTAAGACTGAACACGGCACCTTGAGCTGAGCGGCCACGGCCTGCTGATGGGAGGCTGGATGGTGACTGGACTTGGAGCTGAGCTAGCTGTGCCCTGCACAACTAAGACTGAAGGACAAGAACTTGGCTGTTCCCCTTCTCCAATTCCCCAGTAAAATCTTTAAGTAAGGAAGAAAGAAAGAAAGAAAGAAAGAAAGAAAGAAAGAAAAGAAAAGAAAAGAAAAGAAAAGAAAAGAAAAGAAAAGAAAAGAAAAGAAAAGAAAAGAAAAGAAAAGAAAAGAAAAGAGAAAGAAAGAGGGGCCGGCTGAGTGGCGCATTGATTAAGAGCTGGTTTTGGGATGCCAGTGGCCCCGGTTCGGATCCCACATATGAGGGCCAGTGACATTGCCTTCTACAGCTAACAACAACTCCACCTGGAGCTGGGCTGCATGAGCCCTGGTGACGGTGTAGGCTGCAGCCCCTGCTGCAGTGGGCTGCCATAGGCTACAGTGAGTGGCCGGCAGCCAGCGTGAGTGGCTGGCAGCCAGCGTGAGCTGCCAATAGCCACGGTGAGCGACCATCCAGAGGCCAGCGACCCATGTGCCGCATCTGGGAAGAGTGCAATGATAATACCAACATGGGCCAGTGAAGCAACGTCCTCCACAACTAGACTGAAGAACAAAAGGACAGCGACTTTTCTGTTCCCCTTCCCCGATTCCCCCATGCCATTCCCCTCCCCTAATTTTCCAATAAAATCTTTTTTTAAAAAAAAAGAAAGAAAGGATGGGCTGGCCGAGTGGCGTGGTGGTTAAGTACTGGCTTGGGATGCCAGCGGCCCCGGTTCGGATCCCACATATGAGGGACAGTGACACTGTCCTCAAAAAAAAAAGAAAGAAAGAAAGAAAGAAAGAAAGAAAGAAAGAAAGAAAGAAAGAAAGAAAGAAAGAAAGAAAGAAAGAAAGAAAGAAACGCAATGTCTCCCAGAGAGAAAGAGCTACATCAATGATTAATGGGAACGGATAACAACAGATCTGGAGTCAGTGATCTGGGACTTAAGAGATAAAGATCAATAATCAGCAGAAAGATGGAGTGGGCAGGTGAGAAAGAAGGGATCTCAATACTGAGAGGGAATGGGCCGGCCGAGTGGAGTGGTGGTTAAGCACTGGCTTGGGAAGCCAGCAGCCCCGGTTCAGGTCCCACATATGAGGGCCAGTGACACTGCCCTCTAAAAAAAAAAAAAAAAAAACCGAGAGGGAAAAGCTGGACTAAAGATAGGGAGAGGAAGGCACAGAACCTGGGAGATGGGGAGGATCTGAAAAAAAAAAAATGGAAACATTGGCGTAAGAAGTTTGTAAAATATAAAGCTACCACTGAGTTGGGCAAGTTAGAGGCTGAAAGAAGGGTGGAACCTAAGGAAGAGATGTGGAAATGGGGGCTGAGGGGCTGAGGAGGGTAAGGAGGGGTATCAGACACACTTGGTTGCCTACCTGGTTTCCATCCTTCCTCCCTTTCTTCCTTCCTTTTTTTTTGGTGGGGGATTTTTGGCGGAGGGGAATTGGGGAAGGGGGAAAATTATGTTTTTCCAGGACCCATCAGCTCCAAATCAATTTGTTTTCCTTCAATCTTAGTTGTGGTGGGCACAAGCTCAGTTCCAAATCCAGTCGCCTCTTTCAATCTAGTTGCAGGTTTGGGGGTGCGTAGTCCACCATCCCATGCAGGTGTCAAGCCAGCAACTTAGCTGCTAAGAGCATGCACTCTCACCAGCTCAGTGGCAGCTCAGATTGGGTGCAGTCCATGTGGGAATCGAACTGGCAACCCTGTTGCTCAGAGCTCATTCTCTAACCAACTGAGCCACTCGGCCAACCCCCTTTCTTTCTTCTTTTGGGGAGCATTGGGCAAATTCTTTTGTAACCAAACTCCAAATTGTGGCCCAATAGACCACAGATTAGACTTACAATACCTTACCTACAAACTTTGTGGTCATGTGTATTTTGGAATTCATAATTGTTTAGATTTTAGAAAGGTAATTCAAGTATATTCCAGACATTAAGTAATACCCAGTGTGGTCTGAGGTAACAATCCAATAATCAAACATATTAATATTTCTGCAGCAAAATGTATGATTTGTCACAGTTGGTGGGATAGATGAAGACTATGAAATAGCCTCAGGTCAATTTAGGTTATGTTTTGTTGCCAAAAGAATTTTGATGCCAACGTAAAAAAAAAAGCCTCTTGACTTTCAGAGCCTTTTTGAACTGTACATACTGCTTATGTCTTAATTTTGAATTTGAATCATGGGTACATGGATATTTGTTATACCTGTTTATACCTTTCTGTGTGTCTGAAATATCAATTTTTTTTTAGAGGGCATTGTCACTGGACCTCACATGTGGGATCCGAAACCGAGCTGCTGGCATCCCAAGCCAGCTCTCAACCACCGTGCCACTCGGCCGGCCCTGAAATATCAAGTTTTGAAACTTTTTTTTTTATTTTTTATTTTTTATTTTATATCTTTTTTTATTATTAATTTCAGGTGTACAACACAATGCAATAGTTATACTCTTTACCCCCCAAAGTGAAAAACCCCCTCCCCCAGTTCGCCACCCCACTCCCCCCCATATTATACATATCCATCACAACTCCCCTGACTCCCCTCCACAGTATACTCCACGTCCTGTGACCATCCACATATTCAGTTGCAGTTGGCATACAATACTATACAACATCAGCTTCAGGTGTACAGTGCAGTGATCAAACCTCTACTCCATCCATGAAGTGGTCTCCCTAACAAGACATGTGGCTATCTGACACGCCACAAAATTTTTACATTATTATATTCCCCGAACTGTGTTTCATATCCCTGTGGTAATATTGTAGTTGTCTATTTATGCTGTCTAATCCCTTCCCCTTCCCCCCCATCCCCACCCCCTTCCCAACTAGCAACCCTCAGTTTTTCCTCTACATCTACGAGTCTGTTTACTTTGATCGTTCACTCAGCTCTTCAGACTCCACACACAAGTGAGATCACATGGTACCTGTCCTTCTCCGACTGACTTATTTCTCGCAACGTAATAGTCTCTTCACAACATTATCAATTACATTCCCAGAACTGCCCCCATATCCCTGCGGCAACATTGTAGTCCCACATACACTGTCCAAAACCTTCCCCCTCTCCCTCATCCCCACTCCCTCCCAGCCAGCAACCATCAGTTTTTCCTTTATATCTGCTTGATATGACTTCAATCTTCTTAAATTGTCTCTCTGAGTTAGCTTGTTTACCCCTTTCTTTTGTTTAAAAAAAACCTTTTAACATTTCTTGCAATGCTGGCTTGGTGGTAATGAATTCTGAAAGCTTATTCTTTTCTGAGAAGCTCTTTATTTCTCCTTCAATTTTAAGTGATAGCTGTGCTGGGTAGAGCAATCTTGGTTGTAGGCCATTATTTTGTGTCACTTTGAATATCTCCTGCCATTCCCTTCTGGCCTGCAGAGTTTCTGTAGACAAGTCAGCTGTTAGTCTAACAGGAGTTCCTTTGTATGTGACCTGCTGTCTTTCTCTTGCAGCCTCTAGGATTCTGTCTCTGTCTTTAACCTTTGCCATTTTAAATATGATGTGTCTTGGTGTGGACCTGTTTGGGTTCAGCTTGTTTGGAACTCTCTGCACTTCTTGGGCATGTATGTTGATTTCCTTCACCAGGGTAGGGAAGTTTTCAGTCATTATGTTTTCAAATACATTTTCAAACCCTTGCTTCTTCTCTTCTCCTTCTGGTATCCCTATGATTCGAAGGTGGTTGCGCTTCACCTTGTCCCATAGGGCTGTTAAACTATTTTCATTGTTTTTTATTCTTTGGTCTTTTTGTTGTGCCAACTGGGTGAGTTCTGCTATTTTATCTTCCAAATCGCTGATCCGCTCCTCTGCTTCATCTACTCTACTGGTGATTCCTTCGAGTGTTTTCTTCATTTCAGTTATTGTATTCTTTAGTTCTAACAGGTTGTTTTTTATGGTTTCCCTATCCTTCTTTATGTCCTCGCTAAGTTCCTTAAACATTCTTATCATCAGTGTTCTAAACTGTGTCTCTGAAAGGTTGGATCCCTCTGTTTCATTTGCTTCCATTTCTGGAGGTTTCTTCTGATCTTTTACGTGTGACATGTTTCTTTGTTTCCCCATTCTGGCTGTCGCTCTGGGATTGCTTTGATGTATTAGATAGATCACCAGGAGAGCTCTCGCTAGATCACGCAGACACACAGCTCACGGCCCAACACTCCCAGGAAAACTCCCAGTCTCAGCCTGTCCCAATCAGCTGCTTGCAGATCAGGCTGAGCAGCCCGACAACCAATCACCAACCTGGCAACTCTGCAAGCGCAGTGCAGAGAGCGGGGACCTGAGGCGGCTTGCGCACTCCTGCGTCTCAGTGAGCAGCCTGTTGGAGCCGGATCACTCTCACTAGGCATTTCCCTGGCAATGCAGCACAAGCCGTGCAGAGGGTGGGGATCCAAGGCGGCTAGTGCACTCCAGGGTCTCAGTGAGCAGCCTGTTGGAGCCGGAGGGCACCCGCCCTGTGTTTCCCTGGCAACGAAGTATAAGCCGGGCAGAGGGTGGGGATCCAAGGCCGCAGGCGCGCACTCACGCACACACGTACTTCTGCGCCAATTCCACCAGACTAATGAGGTCTCGGACCTGATCCTTCGTGGGAGGGCCCAAGCCTGACAAAATGGCGCCCTCCCTACACCACTCACACGCAGGCTCCGCACCACGGGAACAACAGTTCAAAAACCTCCAGCCTTTGCACAAAGGTGCTCAGTTCAGTCCGTCCCCGCAGACTCCTGGCTCACACAGCTACTCGCTCCACCAGGAACCAGGTAAGTGCTCACCGGCGAGCAAGCCCGGGCGCCAGCCCCACTGATTCTCCAGCCACTCTTAGCCTCACCGAGCTGAGCAAAGAGAGTCCTCACTAATTTACTGCCGGCTGTCTTAGAACTTCTCTTCCCAGCAAAGGAGCTCTGGGCTGGTGAGCTTGGTGTGCGGCCAGAGGGTCTCTCCCCCAACCGGAGAAGCCTCCCACGGCTGGGACCTCCCTAACGGGGTTTGCCCTCTCTCATCTCCGCCCGTCCTACCAGACCCGATGCAGCTTCCTCTTTAAGTTCTTCGTTTAGTGATTCTGTTCCTCCAGTGTTCCGGGGACCTCCAGGGTTGGATGCTGTATAATTTCCTTGTAATTTTGGTGTGATCCTGGGAGGCAGTTAGCACAGCGTCTGTCTATTGCGCCATTTTACCGGAAGTCCTCAATCTTTGAAACTTTTTAGTTACATAGGCTGATATCTGTTCTGAGAGGGCACATGACACAGTACTAGGTTCATAGCAGGCTTATTAAATACTTGTTGGATTGATTCAACTTGATCTAACTCTCTCACACGCATTGTTTGTTATCCTTGCCTTAGAAAAAGCAATAAATACTGTGCTGGTTAGGAAGGTTAGTCTGCTTTTGAATATAAATAAGAGTTAACTTAGAACAAGAGCTGGCCCTAGGAAAAATTCATTAATTCATTTATACATTAGTTCAATAAGTATTTATTGAGGATTACTGTGAACCTAGCACTGTGTTAGAAGCTGAGAAGCTGTGTGAGACACCAGGTAAACAAAATTCCATCCCTACCATTGACAAATTCATGGTCTGGTGTAAGGGACGAGCTACTCATACTTTCCTGTGATTTAATGGGCTGAGTGCCACAGGAGAGGCACCAAGGGCAATGAAACTTTCAAGCAGATGTGCCTTCTGCCTGGAATATGGATACCCTGTACATGCCTGGTGATCTTAATAGAAGAGCTGGAATTGCTGCAGTGTCTGCATCCCTACAACTTAAAATGGCAATCTGGGGCCGGCCGAGTGGCACAGTCGTTAAGTGCTGGCTTGGGAAGCCAGTAGCCCCAGTTTGGGTCCCACATATGAGGGCCAGTGACACTGCCCTCAGGGGGAAAAAAAAAAGTAAAATGGCAATCTGCTTTCACTACTCCCTAACCTATGGGAGCTGGGGTCTTCCTGAAATTACATTTCTGAGGTACCCAGAGCTTTCTCCATACCCAAGAAGGAAAGCTATGGAAGACTGTGGTTAGGGGCCTTCTGGTGCTTAATGAGTATTGTCTTGGACGGCTCTCTGAGGCAAGTTATCATGGTCTCCTGGATGATATTATTCTGTACTATTCCATGACCTGACCAGACAGTCCTGCTCCAGACAGTCCTGTCCCAGTATGCCACACAAGAAAACACTTTCCTCAGAAAAGAGTTTTCCTGGAGTTCACAGGCTGCAATTCTCCAATGCCTGAGGATCCTGGTTTACCTCTTCTTTGATCCTGGCTTAAATCAGCTCAGCCTGGTTTTATACTGAGATGTGGGCTAGTCGATTCTTATCTGGAGATAATAAAGAAGTTGATATATGCAAAATACTTAAAGCAGTGCTTGGCATATAGTAAGTGCTGTAGCCACGTGTCTGCCTTATAGAGTTGGTGTCAGGATTAAATCAGGCTATTATGTAAAGTGATTAAGACTCAATACATATTAGCCCCTTTTATTATAATCATCTTCATCAAGCAGTGTCCCAGTTCTAGTAAATTCCACCCCTGAATCTACATCTCAAAGAAGCTGACCCCAGTGGGGTCAAAGCTTCTGTTTGGGCAGAGCTGATACTCAACACAAAGGTCCGTAAATCGTATGATGGTGCAGTCACAGCCTAGAGAAGGAGTCTGGGGCAAGGACCCCCCACTCACCCATACCAGGGACGTGATTCTCATGAAGATCACCAATGACCTTTTTCTTGGTAATTTCAATGGACAGTTTACAGCCCTTATCTTCCATGACCCTATTCTTTTAGCAGGCAGCATTGACATTTTGAGTCTTCCTTCTCTTCTTCATGAGACATTGTGTTGATTTATATGACACCCCTCTCCAGGTTCTCTCCTTTCTCCCTGGATACGCCTTTGCAGGCACTTCTTCCTCCATTCATCTCTTAACTGCTGGTGATCATCAGAGTTCTTTCTTGGGCAGCCTTTTCTTCTCACTGGACATATTCTTCCCTGGGCAATCTGATCCACACCTATGGCTTCAGTGACACACAGATTGGTGACTCCTAAATCTCTAGCCCAGATCTCTCTTCTGAGTTCCACACCTATAGCTCCCACTGCTAACTGGACATCTCCTCATGGATATTTTACAAGCACCTCCAACTCTACATGATCCTAAGTTAACTTACCATCCCCACCTCACTTCCACAAACAAAACACCTTGCTACTCCTCCTATGTTCCCTATCTCTCTCATCACCTACATATAGTCAACATGTAGATAATTCTAGTTCTAGAATATTGCAGGCATCCACTTCTCTGTTTCCACAGTCACCACCTTAATCTAGACCACTATCATCCTTCACCTGTAACAGCTTTCTAATGGCTCTCCTGCCCTCTTGCTTTTTTCTTCTCTAGTCCTCTCCCTACACTAAAGCTGAAACAACAGAGATGATCAGGTCGCTCATATGCTTAAAATCTTTTGACAATTCTGTATAGATTTCATATTATTTATTTATTTATTTTAGAGATTTTATTGGGGAATTTGGGAAGGGAACAGTGTTGGGAAATTGGGAAGGGGAACATTGTATTTTTCCAGGACCCATCAGTTCCAAGTCAAGTTTTTGTCCTTCAATCTCAGTTGTGAAGGGCATAGCTCAGCTCCAAGTCCAGTGGCTGTTTTCAATCTAGTTGTGGGGGGTGCAGCCCACCATCCCATGTGGGAATTGAACTGGTAACCTTGTTGTTAAGAGCATGCACTCTCATCAGCTGAGCCATCCTGCCACCCGTTGGCAGCTCAGCAGCAGCTCTACTTGAGCGCAGCTCACTGACCCATGTGGGAATCGAACTGGCAACCCTGTTGCTCAGAGATTGCGCTTTAACCAACTGTGTCACCTGGCTGGCCCTCCTTATAGTTTTTTTGTTTTTTTTTTAGCTGAGCCATCCTGCCATCTGTTGGCAGCTCAACGGCAACTCAGCTCAGGCTGGCATCGAACCGCCGTTGCTCAGAGCTCAGCTCGCACTCTTGAGCAAGCTCTTAACCAACTGAGCCACTCGGCTGGCCCCCCTGTAAGACATTTTTAAAAGAAATTGAAGAAGACACAAAGAAATGGAAAGACATTCTGTGTTCATGGATTGGAAGAATTAACATAATTCACATGGTCATATTACCCAAAGTAATATACAGACTTCATGCAATCCCCTTCAAAGTTCCAATGGCATTTTTAAAAGAAATAGAACAAGAAATTGTCAGATTTGTATGTAACCACAAAAGACCCCCAAATAGCCAAAGCAATCGTAAGAAAAAAGAATAATGCTGGAGGTATCACACTCCATGACTTCAGCTTGTACTGCAGGACAGCAATAATCAAATAAACTGGCATTGGCAGGAAAACAGACGCATAGACCAGTGGAACAGAATTGAAAGCCCAGAAATAAACCCACATAAATATGGACAGATAATTTTCGACAAAAAAGCCAAAAACATACAATGAAGAAAAAGCAGCCTCTTCAATAAATGGTGCTGGGAGAACTGGAAAACCATGTTCAAAAGAATGAAACTAGACTGTTGTCACCATGTACTAAAATTAACTCAAAATGGATCAAAAACTTAAACATAAGACCTGAAACAATAAACTGCATAGAAGAAAACATAGGTACTAAACATATAGACCTTGGGTTCAAAGAGGATTTTATGAATTTGACTTCAAAGGCAAGGGAAGTAAAAGTTAAAATAAATGAATGGGACTATATCAAACTAAAAAGCTTCTGCACAGCAAAAGAAACTATCAACAAAATAAAGAGGCAACCAACTGAATGGTAGAAGATATTTGCAAACAATGCCTCCAATAAGGGGCTAATGTCCAAAATATATAAAGAATTCACATAACTCAACAGCAAAAAATCAAGCAATCCAATTTAAAAATGGGCAGAGGACCTGAATAGACATTTCTCCAAAGAAGACATACAGATGGCCAATAGACATATGAAAAGATGCTCAACATCTCTAATCATCAGAGAAATGCAAATAAAACCCACAATGAGATATCACATCACACCAGTTAGAATGACCACCATCAACAAGACAAATAATAAGTGCTGGAGAGGCTGTGGAGAAAAAGGAACCCTTATACACTGTTGGTGGGAATGCAGATTAGTGCAGCCACTATGGGAGGCAGTGTGGAAGTTCCTCAAAAAATTAGGAATAGAATTACCATATGGCCCAGCAATCCATCTCCTGGGTATCTACCCAAAAAAATCTGAAAACATTTATCTGTAAAGATAGATGTGCTCCGATGTTCATTTCAGTTTTATTTATGGTGGCCAAGACATGGAAACAACCAAAGTGTCCTGTGATAGGTTACTATATAACGAAGATATGGTATATATACACAATGAAATACTACTCTACTATAAGAAAAGATGAAATAGTGCCATTTGCAACAACATGGATGGATCTTGAGATTATTATGCTAAGCAAAATAAGTCAGACAGAAAAAGTTAAGAACCATATGACTTCACTGATATATGGGATATAAAACTGAAGGCAACACAGGAACAAGACGAATAAAGAAACAAAAACTCATAGACACAGACAATAGTTTAGTGGTTACCAATGGGTAAGGGGGGGAGGGTTGATGGAAGAGGTTAAACAGGGCCAAATATATGGTGATAGAAGGAGAACTGACTCTGGGGGGGGTGAACACACAATGTGATATATAGATGATGTATTACAGAACTGTACACTTGAAACCTATGTAATTTTACTAACCATTGTCACCCCAATAAATTTTAATAAATTTTAATTAAAAAAATTAACTTGTTGGCCGGTAATGTGGTGCGGTTGTTAAGTGCTGGCTTGGGATGCCAGCAGCCCCGGTTCGAGTCCCACATATGAGGAACAGTGACACTGCCCTCAAAAAAAAAATTAACTTGTGTACTGGGAATTTCAGAGTATAAGTAATCCTTTCATATGAACTACTTTTACATATCACTCATTAGCACTTATTGAATCATAGCATTTTCTTCTTTCAAATGAAACCATGTCATATAGATTAATTTGAACAAAAAGTAAAATAAAATAAAAGTGGTTCCCTATTAAAGGAAAAAGGATTGGGCAAAGAATGGGGTTAATTAAGACAGGGAGGAGGGAGATGCCTTAATGTATCCTTTTGAAATAGTTTTGAATTTTGAATCATGTGAATGTACTACCTATTTGAAAACATTCAATTACAAGAAAACAGCCCTGCTTTTAGCTAGTTACACATTTGAAAAGACAAACTCATTCCCTGAACCATATTAATGATGTGCTTCCCCGAAGGACATGTGCATTCAGGCATGGAAATGAACCTGAAGCCAAAGAAATCAGACATCCATGGTGAAATTTCAGGCAGCAGTCCAGGGAGGGAGAGGGGAAGGAGTCTCCTGAACTTCCCTGCAATCGTATCTCCTATTCTGCCTTTACACAACAAGCTTTGTGTTTCCTCAGCTCAGCCTCTGCTCTGACCCTACCTGCACATTCAGCACAGAGAGCCTAGAAGGTAACCTCCTATAAACCAGGGCTAATACCAGACTCCAGGTCATCCCGATATCTGCTAGACCTGGGTAGTATAAATGAACTTCCTTTGCTCATGAAGAATCAAGTCTTTTGGAAGAAATACATGTGGAATAGAAATGTAGAAAGGTGCCCTTGACCTTCTAGAAACAGGAAAAAAAAGATACAAAAAGAAAAACCTGACATCAAAGCCTGAGCAGTTTATTTTGTGCAAATCCTATGATTATAAATGTCTCAGAGCTGTAATCCTCTCTGATTACCCTGTGCTGTCAGTGGGGTGGAGAAAACCCAGAAGATTAATGTTTTATGTGGCAATAAGGTGGCAGGCTTGTAACTCTGAGCTTATCTCCCATGAATCACGAGCTGGGCTGAGGCTTCAAGAGACAACAACATTTTATAATAGTTTTTTGGGTGGAGGAGGATGGTGGAAAGGGACCTGTCAAGCCCAGATTCATTAGTTTCTGCTACCGTTAGATAGTCAGTAGACAGGCCAAATCCCCCTCTTCTCCGGTTTGTTTTGTGGCTTCAGGATATCTGGGAGAATGTGGTATGTGTAGGTGAGGGGTATGGGAAAAAGCTCATCTGGATATGAGTTCTGGTTTCTAACCTCTTTTAAAAGGTAGTCGCCTCAGGAACTGTTGTAAAGGTGTTTCAATGGGCAGCCAGCTTCGATAGCTGCTTATCATTCTTTCCCAGGGCACACAAGGCAAGAGTAATCCCTTTAAAACAAGAATGACTCTTCAGCTGGCCTATCAGTTGACCTAAAGCATTTAAGCTATAGGATCAAGAATTAAGGAACAAATGTTGTAAATTTGCTTATTTAAATAGTGGTACTATTCAAAATTTGAGTGTAGGCCTATATTACATATAAGCAGTGCAACTTCAGGAAAGTTACTTAACCTCTCTGTGACTCAATTTATCTATCAGATAAAGATAATTATAGTATCTAACAAGATTGTTGTGAGGATGAAATGAGATAAAGATACATACAATGAGTGTCTAGCTTTATTAAATAGCCATCATAATTGCAGATACCCAGGATTCAGGAATTAGTCCACCACCTACTTAACTATGTGACCTTGGGCAAATTACCTAACCTTTCTTAACTTCGGTTTTCACATCCTTAACATGGAGATAATAATCTTCATAAGCCTATGAGGTAGGTACCATTAAGCACAGGTTAAGAACTTAGCACAGTGCCTAGCATAGTAATCACTCAAGAAATGAGATCTAGTAGGAGTAGCAATAGGTGGAAGAGGAGCAGGAGAAGGAGCAGGAGGAGGAAGGGATAGAAATGTGCTTTGAAAACTACAGGTTAACCAGAAGAACTTAGTGACTCAATTTTTTTTTTAAGAGGGCAGTGTCACTGACCCTCATATTTGGGATCCGAACCCAGCCCCCTGGCATCCCAAGCCAGCTGTTCACCACCGAGCCACTTGGCCAGCCCATGACTCAATTTTTTTTTTAAAGTAAAAAGTATTTCACGGGCCGGCCGAGTGGCGCCGTGGTTAAGAGCTGGCTCGGGAAGCCAGCGGCCCCGGTTCGGGTCCCACATATGAGGGCCAGTGACACTGACCTCAAAAAAAAAAAAAGTATTTCACCTTTCTTCCTGCCCACCACACACACACACACACACACACACACAAATCTATGACTGGGATATAATGTACAGCAGGGTGACTATAATTAATAATAATGTATTGCATATTTGTTTTTTTCACATACAATTCTATCTTTTTAAAATTTTATTAAATTTATTTGGGGTGACATTGACTAATACAATTATATAGGTTTCAAGTGTAAGTTGTATAACACATCACCTGTATACTGCATTGTGTGTCCACCACTCAAAGTCAGATCTCCTTCTGTCACCATATATTTGATGCCCTTTACCGTTTTCTACCTCCTCCCACTCCCCCTTTACCTCTGGTAACCATCATACTGTTGTCTGTGTCTACGAGGTGTTTTTTTTTAGGTATATATATTTTGCTTTTTATTCATTATTATTACTTACAGATGTACAAAGCAATGCAATAGTTATCATTTTCACCCCTTACAAAGTGACTCCCCCTCCCCCCTCTACTGCCCCCCTCCGATATCATACATATCTATTACAATTCCGTTGACTCCATTCCCACACTATACTTCACATCCCATGACTATACACGTGTTAAATTACAGTTAACACCTAATATTATTCAGCGGCAGCTTCAGATGTACAGTGCAGTGGTCAGGCCACTACGCCATCCATGAAATGGTCTCCCTGGCAAGACATGAGTCCATCTGGTCCTCTAGAAAAAATATTTACAACATTATTGATTATATTCCCCAAACTGTCTCTTCAATCCCTGCAGCAATATTGTAGTTACCAGTTTATGTTGCTTCGTCCCTTCCCCTTCTCCCTCATGCCCACCCCTGTCCCATCCAGCAATTATCAGTTTTTCCTCTTTGTCTTTAAGACTCTTTCTGTTTACATTGCTCGTTTATTCAGTTCTTTAGATTCCACATATAAGTGAGATCATATGGTATTTGACTTTCTCTGACAACTTATTTCACTTAGCATAATTTTCTGTAGGTCCATCCACATTGTTGCAAATGGTACAATTTCTTTCTTCTTTATAGCGGAGCAATACTCCATTGTATAAATGTACCACAGTTTCTTAATCCAGTCGTCTACCGCTGGACATTCGATTGTTTCCAAGTCTTGGCTATTGTAAATAGCACTGCGATAAACATAGGGGTGCACATATTTTTTCGAATTTGTATCTTGGGTTTTTCAGGATAAATACCTAGGAGTGGAAATTCTGGGTCACAAGGTAGATACATTTCCAGTTTTCTGAGATAACCTCCATGCTGACTTCCATAGTGGTTGCACCAATTTTCAGTCCCACCAACAGTGCAGCAGGATTGCCTTTTCCCCACAGCCTCACCAGCACTTGTTATTTGTTGATTTATTGATGATAGCCATTCTGACCGGAGTGAGGTGGTATCTCATTGTGGTTTTTATTTGCATTTCCCTAATGATCAATGAGGTTGAACATTTTTTCATATGCCTGTTGGCCATCTGTATGTACTCTTTAGAGAAATGTCTCTTTATATCCTCTGCCCATTTTTTAATTGGGTTGTTTGGTTTTTTGGTGTTGAGTTGCATGAGTGTTTTATAAATTTTGGATATTAACCCCATATCAGGTACATCATTGAGAAATATCTTCTCCCATTCAGTAGGCTTCCTTTTTTTTTTTTAGCTGAGCCATCCTGTCACCTGTTGGCAGCTCAGCGGCTGTTCAGCTTGGACTGGGCATTGAACTGCTGTTCCTTAGAGCTCAGCTGGCACTCTTGAGTGAGCTCTTAAACAACTGAGCCAATCAGCCAGCCTTAGTAGGCTTTTTGTTTTATTGATGGTTTCTCTTGTTGTAAAAAAACTTTTAAGTTTGATATAATCCCATATGTTCATTTTTTCGTTTACTTCCCTAGCAAGCGGGGATATATCAGTAAAAATATTGCTCAGGGTAATGTCTGCAAATTTACTCCCTATATTTTCTTCTAGGAGTTTTATGGTTTCAGGTCTTACATTTAAGTCTTTAATCCATTTTGAATTTGTTCTTTTATATGGTGTAAGGAGGTGGTCCAATTTCATTTTTTTGCATGTGTCAGTCCAATTTTCCCAGCACCATTTATTAAATAGACTACTTTTACCCCAGTGTAAATTCTTGTTTCCATTGTCATAGATTAACTGTCCATATATCTATGGACATATTTCTGGGCTCTCTATTCTGTTCCACTGATCTATGTGCCAGGTTTTTCCCCCCATTTTTAAATTATTATTATTAATAGCTACAGATGTACAAAACAATGCAATAGTTATCGTTTTCACCCCTTACAAAGTGACTACTCCTTCCCCCACCCCTCCCCCACCCCGATTTCATACATATCTATTACAATTCCGTTTACTACATCCCCACACTATATTCCACATCCCATGACTATATATGTGCTAAATTATAGTCAACATCTAATATTAATCAGTGGCAGCTTCAGATGTACAGTGCAGTGGTCATGCCACTATACCTTCCATGAAGGTGGTCTCCCTGACAAGACATGAGTCCTGTTCCCCTAAAAAAATATTTACAACCTTATTGATTATATTCCCTAAACTTTCTCTTCTGTCCCTGCAGTAGTATTGTAGTTATCAGTTTGTGTTGATTTGTCCCTTCCCCTTCTCCCTCATGCCCATCTCCATCCTACTTGCCCTCATCAGTTTTTTCTTTGTGTCTCTAAGACTATTTCTGTTTACATTGCTCATTTATTCAGTTCTTTAGATTCCACATATATGTGAGATCATATGGTATTTGTCTTTCTCTGATTGACTTATTTCACTTAACATAATGTTCTCTAGGTCAATCCATATCGTTGCAAATCGTACAATTTCTTGCTTCTTTATAGCTGCGTAATACTCCACCATGTAAATGTACCACAGTTTCTGTTTTGTTTTTTTATTAATTCTTTTATTGTGAAATAAACATTTTTTAAAAATTAGTTTCAGGTGTACAACACAGTGCAATAGTTATACTTTTTACCCCTCAACATGACAACCCCCCTTCCCCAGTTCACCACTCCACTCCCCCCCATATCATACATCTCTATTACAATTCCTTTGACTCCATTCCACCGTATACTCCACATCTATATATTCAATTACAGTTGGCATACAATATTATACAACATGAGCCTCAGGTATACAGTGCAGTGATCAAGCCTCTACTCCATCCATGAAGTGATCTCCCTAACAAGACGTGTGACCATCTGACACGGCACAAAATTTTTACGACGTTATTATATTCCTCGAACTGTGTTTCAAATTCCTGTGGCAATATTGTAGTTGCCTATTTATGCTGTCTAATCCCTTACCCTTCTCCCTTATCCCTACCCCCCTCCCAACTAGCAACCCTGAGTTTTTCCTCTACATCTATGAGTCTGTTTACTTTGATCGTTCATTCAGTTTTTCACATTCCACATATAAGTGAGATCATATGGTACTTGTCTTTCTCCGACTGAGGTATTTCACTTAACATAATAGTCTCTTCACAACATTATCAATTACATTCCCAGAACTGCCCCCATATCCCTGCGGCAACATTGTAGTCACCCACCTACGCTGTCTAAAACCTTCCCCCTCTCCCTCATCCCCACTCCCTCCCAGCCAGCAACCATCAGTTTTTCTTTATATCTGTTTGATATGATTTCAATCTTCTTAAATTTACTGAGACTTTCTTTGTAGCCTAACATGTGGTCTATCTTGGAAAATGTCTCATGTGCACTTGAGAAGAATGTATATTCTGTTGTTTCAGGGTGAAATGCTCTAAAAAATATCGATGAAGTCTAGCTGGTCTAAAGTGTCATTTAAGGCCACTCTTTCCATGTTGATTTTCAGTCTAGAGGATCTGTCCGTTGGTGAAAATGGGGTGTTGAAGTCACCTACTACGATAATGTTACTGTTGATCTCTGTCTTTCTGTCTGTCAAAATCTGTTAAATATAATTAGGAGTTCCTATGTGGGGTGCATAAATGTTTATTAGGGTTATAGTGCCCTTCTTTGTCTTTTATTGTAGTCTTCATTTTAAAGTCTATTATGTCCAAAATAGCTACTCCAGCTTTTTTTTCTCAATTCACATTTAAAATGATTATTCATAGGTGCATATGTATTGCCATTTTGTTATTTGTATTCCTGGTCTTCATAGGTTAGTTTGTTTATCCCTTTCTTTTGTTTAAAAAGCCCTTTTAACATTTCTTGCAATTCTGACTTGGTGGTAATGAATTCCTTAAGCTTATTCTTTTATGAGAAGCTCTTTATTTCTCCTTCAATTTTAAGTGATTGCCGTGATAGGTAGAGCAATCTTGGTTGTAGGCCTTTATTTTGTGTCACTTTGAATATCTCCTGCCACTCCCTTCTGGCCGGCCTGCAGTTTCTGTAGACAAGTCAGCTGTTAGTCTAATAGGAGTTCCTTTGTATGTAACCTGCCGTCTTTCTCTTGCTGCTTTTAGGATTCTGTCTCTGTCTTTAACCTTTGCCATTTTAACTATGATTGTCTTGGTGTGGACCTGTTTGGGTTCAGCTTGTTTGGAACCCTCTGCACTTCCTGGGCATGTATGTCGATTTCCTTCGCCAGGGTAGGGAAGTTTTCAGTCATTATTTATTCAAATACATTGTCGACCCCTTGCTTCTTCTCTTCTCCTTCTGGTATTCCTATGATTCGAGGGCAGTTGTGAAGCATCTGGTCCCATAAGGCTCTTAAACTATTTTCATTGTTTGTTATTCTTTGGTCTTTTTGTTGTTCCAAGTGGGTGATTTCTGCTATTTTGTCTTCCAAATTGCTCATCCGATTCTCTGCTACATCTATTCTACTGGTGATTCCTTCGAGTGTGTTCTTCACTTCAGTTATTGTATTCTTTAGTTCTAACTGGTTGTTTTTAATGATTTCTCTATCCTTCCTTATGTCCTCACTAAGTTTGTTAAACATTCTTATCATCAGTGTTCTAAACTCTGTCTCTGAAAGGTTGGATCCCTCTGTTTCATTTGGTTCCATTTCTAGAGGTTTCTTCTGATCTTTTACTTGTGACATGTTTCTTTGTTTCCTCATTCTGGCTGTCACTCTGGCATTGCTTTGATGTATTAGACAGATCACCAGGAGAGCCCCAG
This sequence comes from Aselliscus stoliczkanus, assembly GCA_033961575.1. Lineage (NCBI taxonomy): Eukaryota > Metazoa > Chordata > Mammalia > Chiroptera > Hipposideridae > Aselliscus > Aselliscus stoliczkanus. The sequence goes on along the minus strand of CM066737.1, from coordinate 50,854,471 downwards.
CTGGATCACGCAGGCATACAGCTCACGGCCCAACACTCCCAGGTCAACTCCCAGTCTCAGCCTGTCCCAATCAGCTGCTTGCAGATCAGGCTGAGCAGCCCAACAACCAATCATCAGCCTCGAAATTCTGCATGCACAGTGCAGAGAGCGGGGACCCCAGGCAGTTTGTGCACTCCCGCGTCTCAGTGAGCAGACTGTTGGAGCCGGAGCACACCCACCAGGCATTTCCTTGGCAACTCAGTATAAGCTGGGCAGAGGGTGGGGATCCAAGGCCACATGCGCACTCAGGCACGCACTCCTGTGCCAATTCCACCAGACCAATCAGGTCCTGGACCTGACCCTCTGTGGGAGGGCCCAAACCTGAAAAAATTGTGTGCTCCTGTGTACCACTCATATGCAAGCTCTACACGAGGGGAATAATTGTCCCCAAACTTCCAGCTTCTGCACCAAAGGTGCTCAGTTTAGTCCTTCCCCGGAGGCTCCGGGGCCCGGCTCACACAGCTACTCCCTCTACCAGGAACCAGGTAAGTGCTCACTGGCGAGCAAGCCCGTGCGCCAGCCCCACTGGTTCTCTAGCCACCCCAGCCTCACCGAGCTGGGCAAAGAGAGTCCTCACTAATTTACTGCCAGCTATTGTGGAACTTCTCTTCCCGGCAAAGTAACTCTGGGCTGGTGATCTCGGTGTGCGGCCGGAGGGTCTCTCCCCCAACCAGAGAAGCTTCCCCACAGCTGGGGCATCCCTCACGGGGTTCGCCCTCTCTCGTCTGCACCCCTCCTACCCAACTTGCCTTGTGGCCTCCTCTTTAAGTTCTTAGTTTACAGGTTCTGTTCATCTAGTGTTCTGGGGACTTCCGGGTTTCAATGTTGTATAAATTATTTGTAATTTTGGTGTGATCCTGGGAGGCAGTTAGCACAGCGTCTGTCTATTCTGCCATTTTACCGGAAGTCCCCACAGTTTCTTTTCTGTTGTTTTTTTGAGGGCAGTGTCCACAGTTTCTTAATCCAGTCGTCTACCCCTGGGCATTTTGATTGTTTCCAAGTCTTGGCTATTGCAAATAGCGCTGCTATTTCAGTACGCTTCCTTTTTGTTTTATTGATGGTTTCCTTTGTTGTGACAAAACGTTTAAGTTTGATATAATCCCATATTTTTCTTTTACTTCCCTTGCCCGTGGGGATGTATCAGTAAAAATATTCCTCAGGGTAATGTCTGCAAATTTACTCCCTGTGTTTTCTTCTAGGAGTTTTATGGTTTCAGTTCTTACATTGAAGTCTTTAATCCATTTTGAATTTGTTCTTGTATATTGTGTAAGGAGGTGGTCCAGTTTTATTTTTTTGCATGTGTCAGTCCAATTTTCCCAGTACCATTTATTAAATAGACTACCTTTACCACAGTGTAAATTCTTGCTTCCATTGTCATAGATTAACTGTCCGTATATGCATGGATATATTTCTGGGCTCTCTATTCTTTTCCACTGATCTATGTGCCTGTTTTTATGCCAGTACCATACTGTTTTGGTTTTTTTATAAAGATTTTATTGAGGAATCGGGGAAGGAGAACAGACAAGTTGCTGTCTTTTCGTTCTTCAGTCTAGTTGCAGAGGACGTTGCTTCACTGGCCCATGTTGGTATCACCATTGCACTCTTCCCAGGTGAGGCAGTCGGTCACCGGCCTCTGGATGGTTGCTCACTGCGGTTATTGGCAGCTCACGCTGGCTGCCGGCCACTCACTGTAGCCCGTGTTAGCCCACTGCAGCAGGGGCTGCAGCCTACACCATCGCTGGGGCTCACACAGCCCAGCTCCAGGTGGAGCTGTTGTTAGCTGTAGAGGGCAGTGTCACTGGCCCTCATATGTGGGATCTGAATCGGGGCTGCTGGGGTCTCCAAACCAGCTCTTAATCAATGCACCCCTCTGCCGGCCCAGTACCATACTGTTTTGGTTACTGTAGTCTTGTAATATGTTTTGATGTCTGGTAGCATGATACCCCCAGCTTTGTTCTTGTTTCTCAGGATTGCCATGGCTATTTGGAGTCTTTTATGGTTCCATATAAATTTTAGGATTATATTTTCTATTTCTGTGGAAAGGCCCGTGGTAGTTTGATGGGAATTCCATTGAATATGTATATATCGCTTTAGACAGTATTGACATTTTAACTATAATAATTCTTCCTATCCATGAGTATGGTAGGTGTTTGCATTTATTTGTATCTTCTTTTATTTCTATCTTCAGTGTCTTATAATTTTCTGAGTACAGATCTTTTACTTCTTTGGCTAAATTTATTCCTTGTTATTTTATAGTACTTGAAGCAATTGTAAATGGGACTGTTTTCTTAATTTCCCCTTCCGATAGTTTATTATTGATATATGAAAATGCAACTGATTTCTGAATATTGATTTTGTATCCTGCTACCTTACTGAATTCGTCTCTCAGTTCCAATAGTTTTTTTATGGACTTTTTGGAGTTCTCTCTATATAGTATCACCTCATCTGCATATAATGACAATTTTACTTCCTCCTTGCCAATTTGCATGCTTTCTATTTCTTTTGCTTGTCTGATTGCTATGGCTAGAATATGCAGAACTATGTTGAATACAAGTGGAGAAAGTGGATAGCCTTGTCTTGTCCCTGATCTTAAGGGGATTGGTTTTAGCTTTTCCCCATTGAGTATGATGTTAGCTGTGGGTTTATAATATATGGCCTTTATTATGTTGAGATATGATCCCTCTATTCCAACTTTGCTAAGAGTTTTTATCATAAATGCCTGCTGGATTTTGCCAAATGCTTTTTCTGCACTATTGTTATGATCATATGATTTTTATTATTCATTTTGTTGTGGTGGTGTATCACATTAATTGATTTACGGATGTTGAACCAGCCTTTCGTACTAGGGATGAAACCCACTTGATCATGATGTATGATCTTTTTAATATATTGCTGAATTCTATTTGCTAATATTTTATTGATGATTTTTGCATCTATGTTCATCAAGGACATTGACCTGTAGTTTGCCGTTTTTGTGCTACCTTTATCGGGTTTGGGAATCAGGCTGATAGTGGCTTCATAGAAAGTGTTTGGGAGCCTTCCCTCCTTCTGGATTTTTTGGAATAGTTTAAGTATAGGTGATAATTCTTTTTTGAATGTTTGGTAAAATTCACTTGTGAAGCCATCTGGTCCAGGGCTTTTGTTTGTTGGGAGCTTGTTGATAACTGATTCAATTTCCTTGGTAGCAATCAATCTACTCAGTTTTTCCATTTCTTCTCGAGTTAGCTTTGGAAGGTTGTATGCTTCTAGAAAATTATCCATTTCTTCCAGATTGTCAAATTTGTTGGCATATAGTTGCACATAATAATTTATTACATTTTTTTTTTTGTATTTCGGTGGTGTCTGTTGTCACTTCACCTCTTTCTTTTCTGATTTTACTAATTTGAGTACTCTTTTTATTTTGATGATCCTGGCTAGAGGTTTGTCAATTTTGTTTATCTTCTAAAAAAAACAACTCTTGTTTTGTTTGATATTTTCTATTGTTTTTCTGGTCTCTGCTTCATTTATTTCCTCTCTGGTCTTTATTATCTCCTTCCTTGTACTCACTTAGGGCTTCCTTTGCTGTTCTTTTTCCAGCTCCCTGATGTGTAAGGATAACCTGTTGATTTGAGATTTTTCTTTCTTCTTTAGGTAAGCCTGCAGTGCTATAAACGTCCCTCTTAGGACTGTTTTCTCTGCATCCCAGAGATTTGGGGTCGTGGTGTTTTCATTTTAGTCTGTCTCGAGGTATCTTTTGATTTCCTCCTTGATCTCATTTTTGACCCACTTGCTGTTTAGTAGCATGTTATTTAGTGTCCATGTATTTGTAAGCTTTCCGAATTTCTTCTTGTAATTGATTTCTAGTTTCATAGCATTGTGGTCAGCGAAGGTGCTTTATATGATTTCAATCTTCTTAAATTTGTTGAGACTTGTTTTGTTGCCTAACCTGTGGTCTATCTTGGAAAATCTTCCATGTGCACTTGAGAAGAATGTATATTCTGTAGCTTTGGGGTGAAATGCTCTAAAAATATCAGTTAAATTCAGCTGATCTAATGTGTCATTTAAGATCGCTGTTTCCACATGGATTTTCTGTCTGGAGGACCTGTCCATTGGTGACAGTGGGGTGTTGAAGTCCCCTACTATGATAGTGTTACTGTTGATCTCAGTCTTTATGTCTGTAAATATCTGTTTTATATATTTAGGAGTTCCTATGTTAGGTGCATAGATGTTTACTAGGGTTATGTCCTCTTGTTGGATCAATCCCTTTATTATTATGAAGTGTCCTTCTTTGTCCTTTATTATATTCTTCAATTTAAAGTCCATATTATCAGATGTAAGTATTGCTACTCCAGCTTTTTTCTCAGTTCCTTTTGCATGAAATATTTTACTCCATCCCTTTAATTTCAACCTGTATGTGTCTTTCGATCTGAGGTGAGTCTTTTGTATACAGCATATGCAAGGGTCTTGCTTTCTTATCCATTCAGCCACCCTATGTCTTTGATTGGAGCATTTAATCCATTTACATTTAATGTGATAATTGATAGATGCATGGTTATTGCTATTTTGTTATTTGTGTTCCTGGTCTTCCTTAGTTAGGTTGTTTTTCTCTTCTACTTAAAGAAGCCCTTTTAACCTTTCCTGCAAAGCTGGCTTGGTGGTAATGACTTCACTTAGCTTATTCTTTTCTGGGAAGTTCTTTATCTCTCCTTCAATTTTAAATGATAACCTTGATGGATAAAGCAATCTGGGTTTTAGGGCTTTGTTTTTCATCACTTTGAAAACCTCCTGCCACTCCCTTCTGGCCTACAAAGTTTTTGTAGAAAAGTTGGCTGATAATCTTATGGGGGTGCCCTTGTAAGTGACTTGCTGCCCTTCCCTTGCTGCTTCTAGGATTCTGTCTTTGTCCTTAACCTTTGTGATTTTCACTATAATCTGTCTTGGGGTGGGCCTGTTTGGGATAATCTTGGTTGGTACTTTCTGTACTTCTTGGGCTTGTATTTCAATCTCCTTTGCCAGGTTTGGGAAGTTTTCAGACATTATTACTTCAAATATGTTCTCAATCCCTTGCTCCCTCTCTTCTTCTGGTATACCTATGGTGCTGTGATGCATATGTTGCTGTGCTTGATGTTGTCGCCCAGCTCTCTTAAACTATTTTCAATGTTTTACATTCTTTTTTCTTTTTGTTGTTCCACTTGAATGATCTCTGCTATCTTGTCACTGATTTGATCATCTGTTTCATCCAATCTGCTAGTAATTCCATCAAGTTTGTTATTTAATTCAGTAATTGTGTTTTGTTTTTTTTTTAGCTGAGCCATCCTGCCACCTGTTTGCAGCTCAGCGGCAGCCCCGCTCGGGCTGGGCATCGAACTGCTGTTGCTCAGAGCTCAGTTTACACTTTTGAGCGAGCTCTTAACCATCTGAACCACTCAGCCAGCCCAGTAATTCTGTTCTTTAGTTCTGGCTGGTTACTTTTCATGATTTCTCTATCCTTCTTTATATTCTCATTAACTTCCTTGAACATTCTAATAATCAGTGTTCTGAATTCCATCTCTGATGGGCTGTTTACTTCTATTTCGTCTAGTTCCACTGATTCAGGAGTTTCTTTCTGTTCCTTGATTTGGGATGTGTTTCTTTGTTTCACCATTCTGGCTTTGTGCTTGCTTCGATGTAACAGGTAGATCCCCTAGGTCTCTCAGTCTTTCCTGCGTTGACATATGTGGTGTTTATCCTTTATATTTGAATTACTCAGTCTCCCTATTCTCCTGTGCATGTGTACCAAATGTGTTCCTTGTGTTGTGTGTCTTCTCCTGTTGTAGTTGGGATTTGACTACTTTTGGCTTGTCAGTAGGTGGGATTGACTCCCAGGCTGATTACCTATGAGGATCAGCAGTGTGCACAGTTTATGAGCTGCTCTGTGAGGGTTGACACCTCCAATGAGGCTTTGTCCCTTTGTGCTCTTGTGCCTGTTGCAATTTCTGTTTGGGTATGACTCTTGTAGGTCAAACTCAGAAATGCTCTGGTTTTATCTAAAGTTGGCCTCTAGGTATGATGATTCTTGTGTTTCTTTGGGTGGGCCCTGCTGCAGAGCGATTTTAGAGCGAAACAGATCAACAGGTACAACCACCACAGCCACCAAAGGAAACCAGATGCTCTCACATGTAAAAAAAAATAACCAACAACCTAAAGTCAACTTGTACAGAAATATCAAACATACAAAAGAAGAAAACAAACAAAAACAAAACAACAATCACAAAAAAATTAATAACATAAGACAAAACAAAACAAAATATAATAAAATAAAAAAATAAAATAAACACAAGAAACAAAATAGCAATACCAAAAAAAGTAAAATTTGCAGAAAAAAAGAAAGAAGGATAAAAGTAGTGCAGTGCAAAAAATGAAGAAAAGATGGGAGAGAGTGAGGGTTGAAAAAAAAGAAGGAAAGGGCCGGCTGAGTGGCGTGGTGGTTAGGCGCTGATTTGGAAAGCCAGCGGCCTCGGTTCGGGTCCCACATATGAGGGCCAGTAACACTGCCCTCAAAAAAAATAAAATAAAAGGATGGGTATCATTCACTAAAAAAAAAAAAAAAGAAAGAAAGAAAAAGAAAAAAATATATGTCTACACACGCATATATATGGATATATATATTCACATACATACACCCATATATATGTCTATATTAAAAGCTAAAAAACGATAATAATGAAAAAAACCCTAAAACAACCAAAACAAGTAACCAATAACAAGAAAAAAAAATGAAAAAAACAGTGCCAGTCTTGGCTAAAGCCCACCAAGCTCTCACCAGGTTGTCCTCTGTTGTACAAAAATTCCTCTATGTCTTGTGGGGGCAGAGCTGGCCACCTGGCGCCTAGAGTGATCCTGGCACTGAAGGTCTATTGTAGATGAGTGGGGTTATGAGGTGTGATTGGTAGTTTTTACAAAACTCACTGCCGTTTCTGATCTCCTCTGCCCCAAGGCAGGCTGCACACCCAGAAGCCTGGATGTCCGTCTTTGGGCACTCTTTCCGCTGGAGGCTGTGTAGGGTGTGAGAGTTCAGCGCTGCCAAAATCCACCTGCTAGGGGTCTGCTAATGCCTCAGCAGCTGAACATGCCCTGCCTCCCAAGCCTTGTAGGAAAGGTGGGGGCGGGGTAGGTAGGCTCACTCTTTGAAGCTTCTTCTGGGGTGGACATTCTCGACCCCTGTGGGTAGGAATACCTCTGTAGTCTGACCCTACACCTCCATTCAGCGGTCTGCTTAAGACTCTGCCGTGGCGGGGGCCAAGGTTTCTGAGGGATGGTGGGGGTAGGTTCTTATTTGTGCAGTTATTTTTTGCTTTCTGTCCGAAAGAGGAAAAACAAAAACAAAAAACAAAAAAACAGACCCAACACTGTTTTGAGCTAAGGTTCCTGCCTCAGAGGCTCCAGTGGAGCTCCTGCTGCGCTACCGGAGTGACTGCAGGGGCTTAGGGGACTGTGTGCACCCTGCAACTGTTCAGATCTCTGCTCTGTCTCCCGGGGTCCTGCGTCTCTGCCGGGTGCGCGCTGTATCTCCCGGCGCCATGTATCGCTCTTCCCCTGCTCGCCCCATTTCAGGCTTCTGCTTCAGAGCCGGTGCACAGTGGTGCTTCTGCTGTGCTCCCAGGGGGACCGGTTCGGGTCAGGGACTGATCCCTGGACCGGGTGGGTGCAGGGATTGATCTCACCCTGTTGCTGCCATGCTCTGCACCATATTTCCTGGGGACCCGGGTTTCTGCAGCTGCGGGTGCAGATTGTATCTCTGCACGCTCATCTCCTCTCTCTCCTCCCCCACTTGCCTGGCCTGAGGCTTCTTGCTCATTCTGCAGACTGTTGCTCTCATGCTTGTACTCTAGGTGGGCCGCGGGGCACAGGGAGCGAGCAGCGGGAACTCACTGATCTGCTCTCTGAAGCCCCATGACTCAGTAGCCGCCATGCCTCTCGCCTCCTTCTTCCCCTACTCGCCGGGTCCTCCCACCTTCCAGCAATTGCTGTGTGATGAGCAGACGTCCCTTTGAAGAGTTACAGAAGTTCAAATTGCGGCTATTTCCAGAGGAGAACTCAGGGAACCCTCCTCACAGCTGCCATCTTCCAGACCCCTTTGTCTATGAGATTTTGTTTGTCTTAATTGTTCGTTTGTTGCTTTCAGGTTTATATCCCACGTATGAGTGAAATCATATGGTTCTCGACTTTTCCAGCTGACTTATTTCACTTAGCATGGTATTCTCAAGATCCATTGATGTTTTCTTATGGCTGAGTAGTATTTCATTGTATATTTGTACCACATCTTTAATCAGCCATCTATCGAAGGACACTTTGGTTGTTTCCATATCTTGGCCACCATGAATAATGCTGCAGTGAACATAGGGGTACATATATCTTTATGAATAATTTTTTTCAAATTTTGGGGGTACATACCGAGAAGAGGGATTGCTGGATCATATGGTAATTCTATTCTTAATTTTTTGAGGAACCTCCATACTGTTTTCCATAGTGGCTATACCAATTTACGTTCCTACCAGCAGTGTATGAGGGTTCCTTTTTCTCTACAACCTCTCCAACACTTGCTGTTATTTGTCTCATTAATGATAGCCATTCTAATAGGTGTGAGGTGGTTTTGACTTGCACTTCCGTAATAGCTAGTAAAGTTGAGAATTTTTTCATCTATCTGTTGGCCGTTTGTATGTCTTTTTGAGAGGAATGTCTGTTCAGGTCCTCGGCCCATTTTTAAATTCGATCGCTTGTTTTTTGCTGTTGAGTTGTGTGAGTACTTCATATATTTTGGATATTAACCCCTTATCAGAGATGTTGTTTGCAAATATTTTCTACCATTCAGTTGGTTGTGTCTTTGTTTTTTTGATGGCTTCTTTTGTTGTGCAGAAACTTTTTAGTTTGATAGAATCCCATTCATTTATTTTTGCTTTTACTTTTCTTGCCTTTGAGGTCAAATTTACAAAATCCTCTCTAAGACCAAGGTCCATAGTTTAATATCTATGTTTTTTTCTATGTATCTTATTGTTTCAGGTCTTCTGTTTAGGTCTATGATCCATTTTGAGTTGATTTTGGTACATAGTTATAGGTAACAGTCTAGTTTCATTCTTTTGCATGTGGCTTTCCAATTCTCCCAGCACCATTTATTGTCTTTTCTCCATTGTATGTTTTTGGCTCCTTTGTCAAAAATTACTTGCCCATATATATGTAGATTTATTTCTGGGCTCTCAATTCTGTTCCATTGGTCTGTGTGTCTGTTTTCCTGCCAATACCATACTGTTTTGATTATTGTTGCCCTGTAGTATAAGCTGAAGTCAGGGAGTGTGATACCTTCAGCATTGTTCTTTTTTCTTAGGATTTCTTTGGCTATTTGGGGTCTTTTGTGGTTCCATACAAATCTGATGACTTTTTGTTCTATTTCTTTAAAAAATGCTATTGGGATTTTGGTGGGGATTGCATTAAATCTGTATATTTCATTGGGTAATATGGCCATTTTAACTATGTTGATTATTCCAATCCATGAACACAGAATGTCTTTCTACTTCTTTGTGTTCTTCAATTTTTTTAATAATGTCTTGTAGTTTTTAGTGTATTGCATATTTGAAAGTTGCTAAGAAAGTAGATCTTAAAAGTCCTTATCATAAGAAAACAAATTTTGTTACTACAAATGGGGCCAAATGTTGACTGGACTTATTGTGGTGATCATTTCATAATATATACAAATATTGAATGATTATATTGTATACCTGAGACAAATACAGTATCATATATCAATTGTACCTCAATAAAAAATTAAACTCCAAACTCCTTAGCATTGTATTCAAAACCTTTTAAGGTCTCTGTCCCCTTCGTTTTTTCTAGGGTTATTGTCTTCCCATCCCCTTTCTCTATGCTACAACTCATATAGGAATTCTTGTTGTTCTCATGCCCTGAACATGCAACACTATTTATACTATTATTATTACATGATTATTTATACTATTTATTGAGCAGTTGCCATATGGAAAGCATCTTACATCTGTTATTTCCACTAGACTGTAAGCTCTATGAAGATCAAGACCACCATCTTCATCTATTTACAGTGTGTCTAGCATGGTGCCTGGCACATGTAAGGCCTTCAATAAATATTTTCAATAACTGAATGAATCTAATCCTCACAACAAGTCTATTAGGTACATATAACTGCTATTCCCATTTTACAGAAAAGAAACCGAGGTTTAACTTCATTAAATAAAAGTCATGAATGTTATGGAACTGAGATGCAGACAAGTTTGACCTCACAGGCCCTGCTTAGAGCCACTCTCTTTCCCAGCTTATTTTCCCCAGTGCACACCATCAATTCTCGTGCCTTCATTGCTCTGCTCATGTCACTGAGAATGTCCTTTTCTCTCTGTCCATCTGATAAACTCATCCTTTAGAACTCACTTCAAGTATTTAATCTCTATTTAATCTACCTTTTAAGCTATATTTTACTCTGAAAAGTATTTGAGATAGGTTTCCAGATGCATAAAATGTTTAAAAAAAAAACCCACACAAATAAATAATAAAAATCATAGTGAAAATGAAATCAGAATTAAGGGGAAAACAACCAAATCCAGGAAGTCAAGATTCACCTTTTTTTTTTTTTTAGAGCAGTGTCACTGGCCCTCACATGTGGGATCCGAACCGGGGCCGCTGACTTCCCAAGCGCCACTCGGTCGACCCAAGATTTACCTTTTAAAAATGCGTGCTAGGGCTGGCCAAGTGGTGCAGTGGTTAAGCGCTGGCTTGGGAAGCCAGCGGCCCTGGTTCGGTCCCACATATGAGGGCCAATGACACTGCCCTCAAAAAAAAATGCGCGCTAAGGGATTCTTTTGCTCCTAGAAATGTATGTCACAAATTTATTTCTAAGTTTCCTGGCAGCTAAGGCAAGGATAAAAACCTGATTAGTTATAGGATTCTTTTTTTTTTTTAAAGATTTTTATTGGGGAATTGGGGGAGGGGAACAGACAAGTTGCTGTCCTTTCGTTCTTCATTCTAGTTGTGGAAGACATTGCTTCTCTGGCGCATGCTGGTATTATCATTGCGCTTTTCCCGGGTGAGGCAGATCGGTTGATGGCCTCTGGATGGCCATTCATGGCGCCTATTGGCACCTCACTCCGGCTGCCGGCCGCTCACGCTGGCTGCCGGCCACTCACTGTAGCCTATGGCAGCCCACTGCAGCAGGGACTGCAGCCCACACTGTCGCCGGGAACTCATAGCAGCCCAGCTCCAGGTGTAGCTGTTGCTCACCAACTTAACTGTAGAGGGCAGTATCACTGGCACTCATATGTGGGATGTGAACCAGGGCCACTGGAGTCCCAAGCCAGTTCTCATCCAACGTGCCACTCTGCCAGACCAGTTACATGATTCTTAATGCCCATAATTTTTGAAAATGTCTCCCTCATTAAAAAAATACTCAGTGTTTTTCTGGGATTTGAGAGAAATATCTTCTGAAGATTCTTTAAAAAGAACGTACTGTAAAATAAAGCGGGGTGGCATTCTCCACAATACTACTATGATGAATTTGATAGCAAACAACTTATTCTAATATCCCTCATTGCAGAACAATGGCTTCCTCTGAGAAATCCTTTCTGGCTGCCACCCCAAATTCTTAAGGCTGGATTAGTGCCCTCTGTGTCACCATGACATCTTGTGCTTCCTTCTATCCGTATAATTATTTATATATCTGTTCTCCTCATCAAACTGAAAGCTTTTTGAGAACAGGTAACATATTTTGGTTATTCCTACATCTGTTCCTCAATTTCCTTAGCTGGAAAATGGAGCTAATAATGGTACTTACCTCCTGGAGTTGTTATGGTGAGCAAATGAATTAATGCATGCAAAATATTTGGAACAGCCTTGTGCATGACAAGCACACGATAAGTATTTGTTATTATTTTATTCTCAGCAAGTACAGTGCCTGGCACTGGGTATTCAATCAATAGGTGTAGGATGAGTGCATAAATGGATCCATTCATACGCCTGGGATGGAAGCTTGTGTGTTCTCTATGCCTAGACAGCTCTCAAACTATGGAAGAAAACCATTAATCTGAATTTATTTACAATCCTAAGGTCATTATGCAAATGTCACTTTTCAGTGAGGCTTTACCCTGATCCTGCTCTCAAAAATCACATCTCACCTCCAAACTTCTCCTAGATCCCCTTCTCTGTTTTATTGTTTGCCTTAGCACTTCACATTATGTAACATACTATATGTTTAATTATTATTCATGTATATTCCTGCCCCTCCCCATTAGAATGTAAGTTCCATAAAGCCAGGGATCTTGTTTGTTTCTAGACAAGAACCTAGCAAATAGTAGATGATCAATAAATATTGATTGATAACCTAATTGTATAGAAGTGAGACAGGTGGGATCTAGGATGCTTAGGGCACAACATTTAAGGAAGCACTCACTCTAAGGACAGTGTGCCGAGCCTGCCTTTGCAGGACCTTTAGAGTAAATGCTGCCTTATGTTTTGCAGCCTAGGCACCTTTCCTGTTCACCTTATTCCCAGCCCTGAAGGAGGGAATGGACCAGATGACCTAGTAAGTTTCCAACTCGTCCTAGGCAGTGGGGTGCTGGTAAACGTTTATCAACCAACTCTTGTTGGGGCTTAGGGAGAGAGAAAATTCTGATTTGCATTGTTTGCCAATTTCTGTGGTGTAACTTATCCCACCATGGCCAATTTCAAGCTATAAACAAAATGTGTCTGAAAACACAGCTGGGAAACATTCACAAAAGTCTCTGTGAATTGGTGCCTGTTGACTCCAGCACACCACTGGATTGGATTCTTGGATTTTTACTAAATGCAACCAGGCCCAGCATGAAAGATATCAAAGAGAAATTAATAACAAGGGGTGGATCAGTATTACCCAACTCCACCACTAAAAAACAGTTCAGAAGTGCATGTCCTGAATGGAGGGCTAGTGGCATCAGTTTCAAATTATGAGGGATGAAAAGAGGGTAGCAGATGTTTTCTGAGTACTGTGAGCCAGTCTCTCTGATCAGCAAACACACAGCCCAGAATCCTACAGAGTAAGGTACTACTATTACCCCATTTTTACAGATGAGGCAACTGAAGCATAAAGATGATAGCCAGTATTCAAAGTGAAACTTGTATGCCAACTGTAATTGAATATATTGATAGTCATGCAATATGGAGTATACTGTGGAAGGGAGTCAAAAGAATTGTAATAGATATGTATGACATGGGGGGTGGCGAATTGGGGGAGGGGGTTTTTCACTTTGATGGGTAAAAAGTATACTATTGCACTGCGTTGTACACCTCAAACTAATTTTTAAAAAAATATTTATTTCACAATAAAAGAATTTAAAAATAAATAAATAAATGCAGAGGAAAAAAAGAGATACTAAATAATCATAACAATCAAATGCAATGTGTGACTCTTGACTATATCCTGATTCTAAAAAATAAAGATATAAATGACATTCTGGGGACAATTGGAGAAATTGGACTGGAAAGCAAATATAGCATGGTCAAGTATAGATATGGACTGCATATAAATATTATAGACCTATTGTTACCCTAGATAATAGTATCGTGTATGTGTAGAATGTTCTTATTCTTAAAGTGATACTAAATGTATCTAGAAGCAATTTATGATAGCTGCATTTTAACTTCAAATGGCTCTACCAAAAATTAGATACAGAAAAAATGGTAAAATGTTAACAATTGTTGAATATAGGTATAGGGAATATAGGTGTTCACTGTACTGTTCTTTCAAATTTTATGGTGCTTAAAATTTTTCAAAATAAAGAGGTGGGAAAGAAAAAAGATGCAATGGAAAATAATATAAAGATTATACAGAGTGCCAGATGAGTGCTGGACTTATTGGGGGGATGACTTCATTGACTGTGTAGAGATGCCTGACCACTGTGCTGTACACCTGAAGCTAAAATAGAATAATATTGAATGTCAACTATAAATATATATGTATATATATGTGGTCGTCAGGAAAGTCATGATGTATTTTTCTATGTTTTTCAATGCAAAGGTGCATCATGACTTTCCCGGTGATATATATATATATATATATATATATATATATATATATATATTCACCCTCCCCCCACAGGACATAAAGTACTGCATAGGGAATATAGTGAATGGTATTGTAACAGCTATATACAATGTCAGAGAGGTAGTAGACTTGGGGGGTTATTACTTTGTGAAGGGTGTAAATGTCTAATCATTATGTTGTTTTGTACACCTTAGGGGCCGGCCGAGTGGCGTGGTGGTTAAGCGCTGGCTTAGGAAGCCAGCGGCCCTGGTTCGGTCCCACATATGAGGGCCAGTGACACTGCCCTCAAAAAAAATAAAATAAATAAAAATAAAATTTTTACAAAAGATGCAATGGAAAAAGTATACATAACCTTTGTATTCAGGCCTGGCTTTGACTCCAGGCTCTACCCCATATTAGCTATGTGTTTGGGCATGAGTTATAATCTCTCTATGTCACCATTTCCTATTTATTATGGTTGTTGTGAAAACTACATGAGATTTTTTTCTGTCTGACTTATTTCACCTAAACTGAAAGCAACAAATGAAGAAAACAAACAAATAAAGAAACAAAAACTCATAGACCCAGACAACAGTTTAGTGGTTACCAGAGGGTAAGGGGGAGGGGGGTAGTAGATGAGGGTAAATAGGATCAAATATATGGTGATGGAAGGAGAACTGACTCTGGGTGGTTAGCACACAGTGTGATATATAGATGATGTATTGCAGAATTGTACACTTGAAACCTATGTAAATTTACTAATCATTATCACCCCAATAAACTTTCATTTAAAAAAAGGAAAACGAGGGCCGGCCGAGTGGCGCAGTGGTTAAGAGCTGGCTTGGGACGCCAGTGGTCCCAGTTCGGATCCCATATATGAGGGCCAGTGACACTGCCCTCAAAAAAGAAAAAAAGAGTGCATCTGTAACTAATAATAATAATAATAATAATAATAATAATAATAATAAAGTTAAAAAAAAAGGAAAATGAATATTACATGAAGGGGGCCAGATGGACTCATGTCTTGTTCGGGAGACCACTTCATGGATGGTGTAGTGGCCTGACCACTGCACTGTACATCTGAAGCTGCTGATGAATAATATTATATGTCTACTATAATTTAGTACATATATAGTCATGGGATGTGGAGTACAGTGTGGAAATGAAGTCAGTGGAATTGTAATAGATATGTATGATATCGGGGGTGGGAGGGCAGTAGATGGGGGAGAGGAGTTGTCTCTTTGTAAGGGGTGAAAGGATAATTATTGCATTGTTTTGTACACCTGAAACTAATAATAATAAAAAAAGAAATTAAAAAACAAAACAAAGTGAGGGCCGGCCGAGTGGCGCAGTGGTTAAACGCTGGTTTGTGACGATGCCAACGGCTCCGGTTCGGTCCCACATATGAGGGTCAGTGACACTGTCCTCAAAAAAAAAACAAAACAAAAAAACACAAAAAAACAAGCAAAGTGAAACTTGTTAGATTCCAAGGACCACGTGCTTCCTCTTACAGAGCATAATATAGTGCTATGGCCTCCGAATATGGTGAAATCTCCAAAGATGGGTATAGAGAAGTTTCTGTCGTCCCTGGCCTGTGGCACATATTGTATTCCAGTGAATTCCCTTTTCCCTATCTGCCCAAGCTTCCACTAGCTCCAGAGGACAGTGCGCACAACTGTCTTGTTTTCTATATTCAGTGACTAGCATGGTGCCTGGCACATAGAAGACATTCAATAAATAATTATCTGAAGATAAAAGAAATAAAAAGACACAAAGAAGTAAAGGAAGAAAAGGAATACATTTTTCCCCGTTGGACACTATATTCTTGGATCACTTGAGAAGACTCAAGACAAGAAATTTGCATAGATAGCCACAAGCAATTTCACCTTTCCAACTTCTACTGAAGTTAAAGCCAGCAGTGGATTCCTTCTTAACTGTTCTACCAGAGATTTACAAAAGCATGGAATTTGGGAATGGATTCTGGGATTATCTTCACTGCAAATTCGCTTTCCTAAGTGTGCTCACTCCAGTGTGGGTGAACGGCAGGCAGCATCCAGGGGAACCTTACTCATACAACTTTAATGAGATTTTTTTCTTTTTAGCTGAGTCATTCTGCCACCTGTTGGCAGCTCAGTGGCTGCTCAGCTCAGGCCGGGAATCCAACCGGCAACCCTGCTGATCAGAGCTCACACTCTTGAGTGAGCTCTTAACCAACTGAGCCACTCGGCAGGCCCATGAAATTTTTAAGAGATATAAAAGTATCCTTAGGTTGGTCTCTCTCTCTCTCTCTCTCTCTCTCTCTCTCTCTCTCTCTCTCTCTCTCTCTCTCTCCTTTCAATCTATGAACATATAATCAGTGTCAGGCCAAAAGCTGCCCAAGCTTAAATATTCTGGACTGATTCCATGCCTGGAGCTGTATATTCTGATGGCCTCCAGCACAGGTGGCCTGCAGGTTTTCATGCATTGCAAAGATATGCTTTGCTCAGCTCAATATTTGAGAATTATTTTTTGACAATTTGAAAACATTGAAAAACAAGCAGATTTTACATTTTAAAACATCAGCTCCTTTGGCTTCTCTTGAAAATGTGGAGGCTCTGCCAACTCTAGGCACGCAGTCTGACAGGCAGCAATACTGGGCTAGAGCTGAGTAGCAGCTGCCCTGTTTGAAGAGAGCATGTGCTCCCCCCTAATTTTCATCTGTCCCACCACTTCCTCTTATTTGCCCAGCACTGAGGCAGGCTGTCAGGGCAGTTTACTATCTACTTTTGCTCTGCTGTTTCATAATCAAGATGGGTCTGTGCTATCCAGTTTGCAATGGAGACTAGCCCACCATACCCGATAGATTAATTTCAGTTGCCTACATGGCTCCTGCAGTCACTAGGTCTGTGTCTGAGTCTCTGATCCCTCCTATAAGGGCACAAGTCTGGTCTTTGTCATAAGCAAGGTTTGTACCTGCCATCATTGATTGGTGGGAGAAGTTGCCAACAGAAAACCCCTAAACCTCAACAATAGCTTCCTGGTGGCATGCCTGTCTGAAATTCACACTATCAGTCACTTCTTAGGCTAAAGAACTTCATCCTCCCCTTTCAAAATGAACATGTGCTACTTGAGAGGGGAACCTATTATTCTAGTTTCCAGGAACACAAGGGAAGAGAGTGCATCAGAAGGATCTTGGAAGGGATTTAGCATTGTTAACATTGGCACAGGTTACTTAGTGAGTCCCCAGTAATGAGAGAGAGAGAGAGAGAGAGAGAGAGAGAGAGAGAGAGAGAGAGAGAATGGGACACAGAACAAGTAAGCTTTGCTCAGTGCCTGAGGGTGGGCAGGCCCTGCTGGGCAGCAGGGGGATCCTGTGGGTAGAGGAGGGATAGAAGGCATTGCTCCAAAGGAGGAGAGAAAAATGCAGAAAACTATCAAACTTTTGTGGCTAGTGGGTCCTTCAGAGAAAGAACTGATTCGTTCTTTAGAAAAAATTACTTGGTTGGGTGTAACTCACAGGTGGTGTGAAGGTCGGGAACTCTATAAACAGATCCTCTTGCAGTTATACTAGGGCTATTTTTGATCTTCTCAACATCATATGCTGGGCAGATAGGGCCCCTGTTGGAAAGCAGAGTCAAATGACATAGCAATCGGTAGCTCCCTAGGGAGAGGTCTTTATTTTTGTTGTTTTTTCCATTCCCAGCACACTCTGCACTGCCCCTTCACCATTCCTGTTCTGCAAGCCTGGAATTTATTAGATACAACTCCTCCATAGCACCTTGGATTCCTAAGTGGTCTGTGTAACCTCAATAGGTTAAGCTCTTCCAGCAACCAAGCAGCTGCCCAAACCAGCCCATCTGCCATTCCTTACCCGGCTTCTCCAGATACCAGCTGGATTCCAGGACTCTCTGGGTTCCTTGGCCTGCCACCCCTCACAGGCCTCACTCACAGGCAGCTCTTTCTTGCTTCTATGACCTGGGTTTGCTTTCAGGCCTTCCTTTATAATAGGCTCTGCTCTCCAGGGAAATGGCAGTTTTGAATACACAGGCTAGGAGGGTGGTTAAGGGGATTATCATTTTGGTATTTGGGGAAAACCAACCAGAAAAGGTCTGTGCAATCTGGGCAGGAGATCCCACATGGCAAGTGGGGAGGTAGTGGAGAAAATGAGGGGAGTTCATGCAGGTGGTAGGAGGGGTCAGAAAAGGCAGGGCTTTTTTTTTTTAAAGTAGGAATTTGCCTACTTTACTATTTTACTCCAACTCTCCCCTTCTTACTAACTTCCAGCTTAGGCCATATCCCCTGTGCCTCTCAGAAAGCGCGCCCAATCTCCACTTGCACACCACTGTCAGGGGCCCAGCTTGTCCCTCCAAGTTGCCTCCTACTACCTGGGCCCAGGCTGCATGATGCTGATTTACAGATTAGTCAGATGAACTCTTTAACGCCCACCTCTCCTAAACCTTAGCAGCTTGCATTTCCCTGAGAGTGACAAAAAGGGTGTAAATACTTATTATCTACTTTATTCTATATTAAAGCCAATCCTCTCAGGGCCCACACTATGCCCCTCCAGCAGTGGTAGGTACTTGGAGAGGCCGCATGAATTTTCAGGTCACTGGAAGTGCTTGGAAAGTGGTAATTTACTGAAGCCAACCCTTGATTCTTCCCGTGAATTATCTACTTTATGGATTATCTGCAGGTAATGCCTTTCTGTAAACTGGTTTCCCCTGCCTCCCAGCTTATTTCTGAACTGTCTTTTTCCCTTGCTCCCATGACAGCGTGTGGATGTGTGCTTAAGAAATTCAAACTTGAACATTTGCCTACGCAAAATGGAAAAATACTGACGAAGATTGAATGCGGGTGAGGGTCACAATTCTCTAGTTCTTTCCTATGTCAGCCAGAAATGATTTGGATCCTTCAATTAAATCCCAAAATTCTGAGTGCATACTATGTGCAAAGACCCTAGGTTGGTACCATTTTCTTTGCTCTTGATTCTGTGCTTCTGGAACCCCAACACAATATGGATGCCTTGTCTCTGCTCCATGGTATCTAAAGCCTCTGCTCAGATGACTCAAAGAGCTGGGGCCTTATCAGGATGGCATGTCTGGGCTCCTATGCCTGAAAGCTCAGTTCTTATTCGCTACTGGGTTCTTAGATTTTCCTCTATGTGGCCTTCCCATATGGTTAGCTTGGGCTTCCTCACAACTTGGGGTTCCTCTCAGAATGGTCAGACTTCTTACATGGTAGCTGGTTGCCCCTGCAAGAATGCAGAATCTTTCATGCTTCTGAAAAGCTAGCTCTGGAACTGGGCACAGTGTTACTTCAACCATGTTCTACCAGTCAAAGAAAGACATGAGAACAAACCAGTTTCAAGAGGAGAAAAAACAGACTCCAGTCCTTGATGAATGGAGTGGCATGCATATACACTGAAAAAAGTAATTCATGGTGGCCGCCTTTGGAGACTGCCACTCCATTTATACATACAATATATACAAATGATTTATATTATATTGTGTATATACATATATATTCTAATATGTTTGTATATATACACACATAAAAATTGATGAAAAAATAAAAAATTGCAGGTATTTTAACCAATCCTCTGTAACCACTCACTCTACTTCAAGATGCTTAGTGAGGGACCGGCCGAGTGGCTCAGATGGTTAAGAGCTTGCTCAAGAGTACGAGCTGAGCTCTGAGCAACAGCAGTTAGATGCCCAGCCTGAGCTGAGGCAGCCGCTGAGCTGCCAAAAGGTAGCAGGATGGCTCAGCTAAAAAAAAAAAAGATGCTTAGTGAGTGTTTGAACCCATTTCCAGGCCTAGATCCTACTAAGTGTTTTCAGTAGCTCAGCCAGGTTTCCCAGACCCTAATAACTCAGAGGACAATGATCATAGGGCCGACCTTGGGTCCTACCTGCGTGCAATTGCTTTTTTCTTCTGAGACAAAAGAGGAGATCCTCAAATCAGGTTCTATCCCCAGGCAATACCCACTGGGGTTCACATGGGGAAAATCAGCCAGCCTCAGAGTCCCCATTGCCTTGAGTAAAACTTCAGCCATTGAAGGTTGCTGGCTGTGTGGTGCCAGGGGAAAAGAGTGGACAAAAGAAGTCAGGAAACCTAAATTTGGAAGCCTGGTTTGCTTCTCTGTATGTGAATGAGGGCAGACAAGAAAGAGGTAGCCTAACGGCATGGCAGGCATTTGTTCGTGAGTTATCGTGTCGCCTCACTGCTTGTAGACCCCAAATGACCATGAATAAAATCATGCTCTGTTATCTCCCCTCACTGAAGTGTTTTTGTTATCTCCTCCTCTCTCCTTCTCAAAAAAGGCATAAAGTGCCGTGCTGCACTCCAGTGCCATACCCAACCTCTTCCCATTCTTAGCTTAGCCAGCTCCTTGTTCATAACCACCAATGGCTCATCCATCCATCCATCCATCCATCCATCCATCCATCCATCCATTCATTTAATATTTACTAAGAATTATTATGTGGCCGGCACTATTCTAGTTACTTAAGATACAGCAGTGAACAAATCAGACCAAAATACCTGCCCTCAGGGGAGTTACATTCTGTTGAAAGGAAATAGACAATAAACTACATAGGCAAAATACATAGTATGTTAGGTAACAAGTGCTATTGAAGAAAAATAAAACACATAAAGGAGGTAGAGATGCTGCGAAGTTTAGGGTGGTTACAGTTTTAAATAGTGTGCACAGGGAAGACTTCTTTGAGAAAGTGACATCTGAGTGCAGACCAGAAAGAGGTGAGGAGGGAATTATATTGAGAATGGACTCTAGGAAAAAAAGACAGAAGCAAGAAGGACTGTTAGGGAGTATGGTAGATTGGATTATTGTTCTTAACTTTTCACCTCTTCCTGTTATATCGGGTTGTCGGAAAAGTCATGATGTATTTTTTCTGTTTTTCATTGCAAAAATGTGTCATGACTTTTCTGACAACCCAATAGTATTTTACATGCATCCTCTTGTCATGTGACTTTGCAGTACTTCCTTCTAAGGCAAGCAGCATATATCTCACCATCACATGGCTGCTGAACATGGCCACATGACTTGCTATGTCCATGGAATATCACTGGACATGATGGTAGCAGAGACTGATTATTTTAGCTTGGCCTCTTGTGCACCTACCATCTGCCGTAGGAAGAATATTTCCCAGCTGACTGCTGGTCCCAGAATAAAGAGATACACAGAGCGAATATGAATTTGACACTCAGCCCAAAACAGAGCCATTCCAACCAGCCTATAGACCCATGAGCAAACAAAATAAATGTTGTAATCAATTAACATTTTTGGGGTTATTTGGCAATATCATCATAGCAATAGCTGACAGGTGGAGAAGGTCATGTGATAATTCATCTAAGAGATGAGGATATTTTAAACCAAGGTGATAGCACTGGAGATGATAGAAAATGAACAAATTCTGGACAAATTTTGAAGGCAGAACTGACAGTATTTGCTGATGAATTGGATGTGGGGTGTGAGAGAGAGACAGAGACAGAGAGGGAACATTCAAGGATAACTCCAACAATTTGGCTTCAGCAACTGGAGAGAGAGTTTCCCTTTAATGAAATGGAAAAGGCTGAAGATGGAGCAGGTTTTGAGGGAGAAGGAATGTCAGATTCAGCTTTAGGCACAATAAATTTGGCATGCCTACTAGATGCATAGATCAATGTTTCTCTCACAGACTGTTTTCAGTTCTAGACTTTGAAAGCGTAACAATATCTGTTTGGAAGGGGCTAGAAGATTTTTCTTGTAGATGCCTTTGCATAAAAAGCACATTTTTTTCATTGGATTGAGTGCCAAAAGCAATAAAAAGAGCAATTTTTTTCCTAAAGATGCTTTTGTTTATGTGTTACATAAGATTGTTAAAATATCATTTTTTTAAAAAGATTTTATTGGGGAATTGGGGGAGGGAACAGGGTTGGGGAATCAGGGAAGGGGAACAGACAAGTTGCTGTCCTTTTGTTCTTCAGTCTAGTTGCGGAGGACGTGGCTTCACTGGCCCATGTTGGTATTGTGATCACTCTGCTCTTCCTGACTGGGGTAGATTGGTCGCCGGCCCTTGGACAGCCACTCACAGTGGCTCATGTCAGCTCAAGCCGGCTGTCAGCCGCTCACGCTGGCTGCCAGCCACTCACAGTAGCTCATGGCAGCTCACTGCAGCTCCACTGCAGCCTATGCCATTGCAGGCGACTCATGACAGCTCCGTTCCAGGTCAAGCTATTGTTCACCATCTTAGCTATAGAGGGCGCAGCATCACTGGCCCATGTGGGATCCGAACCGGTAGCCTTGCTGCTCAGAGCTCGCACTCCCAAGCCAAATCTTAACTAATGAGCCATTCGGCCAGCCCTAAAATATCAATTTTCAATATCACATAATACAAACAGGAGAAAGTTTTTATAGGGAATTTTACAGTAAACATTAGAACAAAGCTTGCCAAAAGCCAAGGACCAGGGTCACCATTGACAGGATGATTCCCTGTGTTCCAGAAACTGTGCTAAGTGCTGAGAATGCAGTGGTGCAGCATATTGTATTACTGTTTAAATTTTCCATCACCCATGCCTGATGCTGTATCACATATCCTCATCCTGTAAAACTCAGGAGTAGCCTGCAACTTGCTTTGGCCAATGAAATGTGAGTATAAGTGACTATGCCATTTCCAAGCAGTTGCTTTCAGAGTCACAGAGTGATAACATTACAGTTTGTCTTCTCTCTGCCATGAGAACATCAATATCCCAGATAAGGGTTGCTCTGTGACCCTGGGGCCCAGAGTGAAGACACATGGAAAACTGCATAACTTATCTAAAACCAACATGTAATATGAGCAAGAAATAAATATGTTTTGGGGAGTCATTTGTTACTACAGCAAAAGTTAGCCTAAACTGACTATTGCAAGTTGTAAATGAGACAGATGTGGTCATTGTCTTCATGAAAATTCAATGAATAAAGCAGTAAATAAGTAAGGCAAATCATATATATACATACACACACAGAGACAGTGAGACAGAGAGAGAGACAGAGAGACAGAGACAGAGAGAGAGAGACAGAGAGAGAGAGACAGTGAGAGAGAGACAGAGAGAGAGAGAGGGAGATTGAGAGAGAGATTGCGAGTATAACAAAATATTATCTAGCGAAAGTGATTAATAGTGTGTGTGCATGAAGACCCATATTATATAGGTGGTGAGGTAAGATAGGGTTTCTGACACTTGACCTGTGGAGTAAAAAGGCAACGCTTCCTCTCACCTTCTCTCTTCTCTGTCTTCCCCCTTTTCCTCTTCTTTTATCCACCATCAAGTCTCATCTATCTCAACTCTCCCTTTCACTTCATGATACTTTATCCAGATTACATTCTTCTTTTCTTTTCTTTTTTTGTTTTAAAGATTTTATTGGGGAATTGGGGGAGGAGAACATTGTTGGGGAACCAGGGAAGGGGAACAGAGAAGTTGCTGTCCTTTTGTTCTTCAGTCTAGTTGTGGAGGACGTTGCTTCACTGGCCCATGTTGGTATCATCATTGCGCTCTTCTCGGATGAGGCAGATCAGTCGCCGGCCTTTGGACGGCTGCTCACAGCGGCTCACGGCAGCTCACAAAAGTGCATGCCAGCTGCAGGCCAGCCCTACTGCAGCCTATGCCATCGCTGGTGACTCACGGTAGCCCAGCTTCAGGTTAAGCTGTTGTTCACCCTCTTAGCTGTATAGGGTGCAGCGTCAGTGGCTCTCATGTGGGATCTGAACCAGGACCCTGCTGCTCAGAGCTGGCATCCCAAGCCAACTGTTAACTAAAGTGCCACTTGGCCAGCCCCGTAATGTTTTTATTTGACAGAAACTGCCGTACCAAAACCCATGTGTAACACGGAGCCTTTTCATTGTGATAAAAAACTATGATGAATGCTGCTGCCTAGTGTCATCCAACAGAAAGGCAGGGATCTTCAATACGGGAAGTGGTGTGTGGAAACTTAGTAACATGTGTGACAAGTTTCAACTTGTTCAGTGCAGTCAGTCGGGTGTGAGCTATGGTTGGAACAGGGTGTGCTTTGAAAAGTGTGCCCTAAATCATTCTCCATTATGACAGTGCTCCATGTCACACATTGTTTCTGGTATACAACAATATCTGTCAAATAAAAACATTACAGGAGCCGGCCGAATGGCTCAGTTGGTTCGAAGTTGACTTAAGAGTACGAGCTCTGAGCAACAGGGCTGTAAGTTCAATTCCTACATGGGCCACTGACACTGGGCCCAAGTGACACTGCTGAGCTGCCAACAGGTGGCAGGATGGCTCAGCGGGTGAGAGCACATGCTCCTAACAAGAATGCCTGTTCAATGGTGGGCTATGCCCACCCACAACCAAGATTGAACTCGGCATCTTGAGCTGAGCTGCCACTCAGATGGCTCAGTGGATAGGGCATGCGCTCTTTTTTTTTTTTTTTTGAGCGCGGTGTCACTAGCCCTCATATGTGGGACCCAATCCCGGGGCTGCTGGCTTCCCAAGCCAGCGCTTAACCACCACGCCACTCGGCCGCCCCGGCATGTGCTTTTAATAACAAGGCTGCTGGGGCCGGCCTAGTGTCGCATTCATTGAGAGCTGGTTTTGGGATGCCAGTGGCCATGGTTCAGATCCCACATATGAGGGCCAGTGACACTGCCCTCTACAGCTGACAATGGCTCCACCTAGAGCTGGGCTGTGCGAGCCCCAGCGACGGTGTAGGCTGCATCCCCTGCTGCAGTGGGCTGCCATAGGCTACAGTGAGTGGCTGGCAGCCAGCGTGAGCGGCCGGCAGTGGCCGCGGTGAGCAACCATCCAGAGGCCTGCGACCGATCTGCCTCATCTGGGAAGACAGCAATGATGATACCAACATGGGCCAGTGAAGCAACGTCCTCTGCAAGTAGACTAAAGAACAACAACAACAACAAAAAGACAGCAACTTGTCTGTTCCCCTTCCCCGATTCCCCAACGCTGTTCCCCTCCTCTAATTCCCCGATAAAATCTAAAAAAAAAAAAACAAAACAAAAAAACAAGGCTGCTGGTTCGACCCTCAGATGGGATGGTGGCTACGCCCACCCGCAACTAAGATTGAACACAACAGCTTGAGCTTAGAGTCCACAAGCTGCCGATGAGCAGCCAGATGGTGACTGGCGCTCTCCACAACTAAGATTGAAGAACAACAACTTGTCTGGTCCCCTTTCCCAATTCCCCAATTAAAAACAAACAAACAAACAAACAAACACTACATACAGTGTGTCCTCATCCTCCTTATTCACTGTATCTGGCACCCTGCAACTTCTGGCTCTTCCCCAAAGTCAAAATGATTCAGGACATCAAGGCAGCCACAACAGTGCAACTAAAGACACTCAATGAAAAAGCACTTCCAAAACTGCTTCAGAAAGTGGCAAGAACGTTGGGCTAAGTGTGTTCAAAGCAAGAGGGAGTTTTTTTAGGGGTATTCATGGCAATGTGTCTTTTACTGTTACTGTAATACTTTTTTTAAAAAAGATTTTATTGGGGAATTGGGGGAGGGGAACAGCGTTGGGGAACTGGGGAAGGAGAACAGACAAGTTGGTGTCCTTTGTTCTTCAGTCTAGTTGTGGAGGACGTCGCTTCACTGGCCCATGTTGGTATCCTCATTGCGCTCTTCCCGGATGAGGCAGATCAGTCGCCAGCTTCTGGATGGCCACTTACCACGGCTATTGGCAGCTCACGCTGGCTGCCAGCCACTCACGCTGGCTTCCAGCCACTCACTGTAGCCTATGGCAGCCCACTGCAGCAGGGGCTGCAGCCTACACCATCATCGGGGCTCGCACAGCCCAGCTCCAGGTGGATGTGTTGTTAGCTGTAGAGGGCAGTGTCACTGGCTCTCATATGTGGGATCTGAACCGGGGCCGCTGGCATCCCAAACCAACTCTTAACCAATGCGCCACTCAGCCGGCCCACTGTAATACTTTTTTAATTTAAACATTCACTCTACTGTTTGATCACACCTCGTACATATATGCACACGTATGTATATATTCTTGTACACTTGCACACATATGTGCGCGCGCACACACACACACACACACACACACACCCCACAGTGCTTTTGAGACTGAACCTTGGGAACCCTGCTTATCCTACCAAAATTGCTGCACTGCTTTAATTACAGCCATTATTCACAAGACCTCACACATTTTCTGTCTTGCTGACAGTATTTTGAAAGCATCAGCTGCTCCCATACTTTCACATTGATTGCTACTGTTTCGCCTTGCAAAGGAATATTAAGTATCACAGTTAAATACAAATCTTTAAGACAGCTTTGGCTCCCAGTCATTCAGATCTTGTCTCTTTCATGCAGCTGAGCTCGGAAGAGCACTTTCGGATTGGCTACTCTGCTCAAGTTATTTCAAAATGTCTGGCTTTGATTTGATTCCAGCCTCCTCATTCAAATCCCCCAACATCTCTGTTGCCTCTGCTTCTGCCTTCCTCTCCTGTTTCCTTCAGTCCTTCCCAAGATGACCCACCGCTCCCAGGGTAACTCTCTGTGACTTTGTTCATGAATTCCATGTGATTTTTAAGGACTCTGGGAAAATCCTGGCCCTACACTCTTGCTCATTGCTCCTGAAATGACACAGTTAAAAGTGCATTCCTTCACCTTAAGGTTTCCAGGCCAGTGGTTTGTACATTTTTCTTTTTAAGATCATGGACCCATTAACTGTCTGATCAGATCTATGACTGCTCGCCTTAGAAAATTTTACATACCCACAACATCTTACATACAATTTCAGAGGATTCTTGGATTTCCTAAAACCTATTCATGCACCACCTCTTTAGTGGTATGACAGTCCCAGGGGAGGTAAGATGATGAAAACATCAATCTCCCTGAAAAGGGTCAGCATCCGTTAGTGGAAATGAGTATAACAGATTCATTTCAGAGGTTTTATCAAGAAGGTAACAAGAAGATGCAGGCAAATTTAGGTGACTTAAAAGGGTTGTCAAACCCCAATTCTGCTTTTCTGCCACTCTGCTTTTTACATTCCAAACTATGCTCAGGCTCTTTCCTCACTACTGTCTTTGCTCAAGGAGCCTGATACCCTAGTGCATTTCCCCAAAACACACAGGATGGACCACCAGGCCAGAGATTTCCCCACATGTTTTGTTTTGTTTTTAAGATTTTATTGGGGATTTGGAGAAGGGGAACAATGTTGGGGAATTGGGGAAGGGGAACAGCCAAGTTGTTGTCCTTCAGTCTTAGTTGTGGAGGGCGCAGCTAGCTCAGCTCCAAGTCTAGTTCACCATCTGGCCACCCATCGTCAGCCGGTGGTTTCTCAGCTCAAGTGCCGTGTTCAATCTTAGGTGTGGGTGGGCATAGCCCACCATCCCATGAAGGAGTCGAACAGGCAAACTTGTTGTTAGGAGCCTGTGCTCTCACCAGCTGAGCCATCTTGCCACTTGTTGGCAGCTGAGCTGCAGCTCAGCTTGGGTGCAGCTCACTGGCCTATGTGGGAATTGAACCAGTGACCCTGTTTCTCAGGGCTTGTACTCCTAACCAACTGAACCACTTGGCCGTCCCTCCCCACATGTTTTGAAGTTCCAGGCCAGTTATCAAGGCTAATCCAAACACCAGCACTTTCCCTGAACCCATTCTTATCATTTCTGAGGTCTCAGAAGTCATGTGCTTTCAACCCAAGGCTAACCTGACAGTGTCCAAGAATGGCAGTGGACAATGGACTCTAGAATTTAACTTCTGAGTACATGTTTACACAGCTTGAGACTCATCCTGGCCAGTATTGAAAAGCTGCTATTTTTTTTTTCTGTGACTGGTGACCTCTGGTAAATGGAAGAAAAGTAAAGCAGATGGGAAATGGTGTGTTTCCTGCCCTGGAAGGCATTCTAGGGTTTCCCTTGATTCTCATAAATAAACAGACAGATATGGGATAAAAGCGTAGATATACAGAATTGTTGCTTATAGGCTGAACCAAATTTAAAAAAAACAAAGAAGTTTTATTATAGGACACTACAATGTAAATAAAGTTTTGGACGGAAGTGTGAATATTGAGATCTGATTAGCTGAGAATGGGAGGCTTTGATGGAAAGGGCAGGGGATTTGAAGGACCCCTAGCCTGCTGTTAACCCTGTAACCTTGGGCAAACCACTTTCCCAGCCTGACACTCAGTTTCCTGGATGTCAGAATCTGGCAGACCTCTGGCCCCTTCATCTCTAACTATATCATACATGTGCTTCCTGAAACTTCTCACCCTGTCAACAAGTGGGTTGATTTCCTGGTTCATAATCTTCTCTTCTCTTACAGGCATCATGGTGAAGTAATTAAGAGCAGAGGATTAGGGAACAGACTCTGTTTTTCTCACCCCTACTTGTGTGATTTCAGGCAAATTCTTTATAACCTTTCTGTCTCAGTTTCCCTATCTGTAATGTGGTAATGAGAATATCCCTCATTAGGCTGTTGTGAAGTTTAAATGAAATAGTGTATGTGAAATACTCATATCAGTTACTGGAACATAGTAGGCACTCAATATGTGCTGGTCATTACTATTATTCCCTGAGAATGACCCCTTTTTACATAAAGGTGTATCCCCCTCCAGTAGCCATGCCTAGGCTAAGTGATTCTGCCTTTCAGTCACAGCTGAATAAATCTGGGATAAATCCTTGGCTCAGATTGGGTCAATGGAATTCTCTCTCCAATAAACATGAACTTTGAATGGAGCAAAGCAGAGAGGACAAGCTGTTGGAAATGAGTCACTTTAACAGCAGTACTTTGGAGAAGAGTCTGAAGACACATTTTTGTTTTGGCCCTTATAATGTTTTTTGTTTATGTTTTAAAATGTGGATTACTAGCTAATATTTAAAAAACAGAGAATGTCATACAATCCATAATTCTGACTTTACTGGATCTGGCAGTACTGAGCCAAATTCCTATACAGCAATAATTGGCAAGAGGAAAGCAGTAACTACCCCAGGTAACGAGAGTCTACTGCAACCCTGCTTGGCGCTCAGAGTTTGTGATCCTCATTCTTCGAGGGCATGCTCCTGAGGTGCCCTGGTTTCTGCTATTCCCAGGCCTTGACTGTTTCACTTCTCCCTTGGTTTCCTCAACACTTCATACTCCCCTATATGTAATATGTCTATTACATATAGTCAAAAGATACAAAAGATATCAAAATGGCTGGACTCCATGGCACAACCTCCAAATGAACTTCCAACATGACTGGTTCCAAAAAGCCAGCAAATTCTATGGAGCAGCCTTCAGACATACTGATTTAGTTCTCCGATCGTCAGGGGTTGTAATTATAAATTTATCTACCTAGAATTTCTTTTTTGTTCTTTTATTTTATTGGGGAATTGGGGAAGGGGAACAGCCAATTTGTTGTCCTTCAACCTTAGTTATGGAGGGTGCAGTTAGTTCAGCTCCAAGTCCAGTCGCCATCTGGCTGCCCACCGGCAGCTCATGGCCACTCAGCTCAAGGTGCCGTGTTCAATCCTAGCTGGGGGTAGGCATAGCCCATCATCCCATGTGGGAGTCAAACTGGCAATCTTGTTAGGAGCCCATGCTCCCACCTGCTGAGCCATCCTGCCACCTGTTTTCAACTCAGTGGCAGCTCAGCTCGGGCGCAGCTCACTGGTCCATGTGGGAATAGAACCGGCAACCCTGTTTTTCAGGGCTCACGCACTTAACCAACTGAGCCCCTCGGTCAGCCCTACCTGGAATTTCTATATACTAATATCTAAGAGAACATGTGTTTGGCTTGATTCTTCCAGACAGATCCAAATTCACATATTTGGTTCTATTAGTCCCAAAATTATAGTTGTATTTTTCAGATCACATGTCCTAACCTGGGAGTTAAAAAACTACTCACCATCTACTTAAAATCCAAATATATTTTTTCACCATTTAACGACTCTTAAACACTATGAAGAACATAATGAAGCCACTTTTAATAAATTTAAAAATCTCTCAAAACTCTCTTTAAAAGTAGTTTTCAAGTAGATATCTTCTTGCACAAGCATAATAATATTTTATTTCTGCTTGGAATGCACTACTGTCCTTCACATACAAAAATCTTACTCAGGTTTCAAGGCTCATCTGAAAAGCAACCTTCCAGATGAAATTTCTTCCACCTACCTAAAGAGACCATTCATTTCCACCAGTGTGTTCCCGTAGCCCTTTGTATGCAATTTGATTATGGCATTTATCACATGAACTACAAATATTGCTTTATGCGTCTGTCTTTCACACAGACAAGTGAGAGCTCTTTTTTTTGGGTGGGGAGGGGAACAATATTGGGGATTCGGGGAAAAGGAACACACAAGTTGCTGTCTTTTTTGTTCTTCAATCTAATTATGGAGGTCGTCATTTCACTGGTCAATGTTGGTATTATCATTGTGCTCTTCCTGGATGAGGTAGTCGCTTGCCGGCCATTGGACGGTCGCTCACGGTGGCTCACGGCAGCTCACAAAAGCTCATGCCAGCTGCTGGCCAGCCCTACTGCAGCCTATACGAAAGCTCACACCAGCTGCCAGTCAGCCCCACTGCAGCTTTGCCATTGCCGGTGACTCACGGCAGCCCAACTCCAGGTCGAGCTGTTGTTCACCATCTTAGCTGTAGAGGGTGCAGTGTCACTGGCCCTCATATGTGGGATCCAAACTGGGGCTCAGAGCTGCATCCCAAGCCACCTCCTAACCAGTGAGCCACTCGGCCAGCCCAACAAGTGAGAGTTCTTATCTGCATGTTCCTTTAATGTAAAATTCATGTCTTAGTCTTATTTTTATCTCCAGCACCTAACTCATAGCAGGTACATCACCAGTGCTGGCTGTATGGATGTTTATTGTTGAATGAATTAAAGTTAGGTAAGAAAAAATTTTCTGAGAAAGATGTTTTCATAAGGTTAACATAGATTATAGATACTGAATGGCAGTGAATAGAAGAATATTTGGTGTCATGTGCACATGGAAAACAAATAACGTACATCACAAATAACTGGGGTTTTATACACTATGAAGGTAGATTAAGGAAAATGGCATAACTGTTAGGAAAAGACAGAAAAAAGGTAACATATCAAAAGAAACTATTTCAAAGTATAGAGTTTTATGAAAAATGTTAAAATTTAAAAATTATTCAATGTTTTTTTAGAGGGCAGTGTCACTGGTCCTCATATGTGGGATCCGAACCGGGGCCGCTGGCGTCCCAAGCCAGCTCTGAACCACCACGCCACTCGAGCGGCCCTTAAAATTATTTTTGTGGAGAAGTATATGTGCCTTCCGTTGAGGGTGATTTGTTGACAAAGTTATAAACTGCTAAAGCATATGAAGATAAAGTATGATCAAAAATGGAGGCAGGGGGCCGGCCGAGTAGCGCGGTGGTTAAGCGCTGGCTTGGGAAGCCAGCAGCCCTGGTTTGGGTCCCACATATGAGGGCCAGTGACACTGTCCTCAAAAAAAGGAATGGAGGCAGTGTTGGGCGCAGGGCATAGAAGTTATCAGAAATACCTTCAGAGGAGAAAACTGGGCACAGAGGAAAAAATGGAGACAGATAGTCTAAAAGATCCAGAATGGCATTCTTTTTTCTAGAGTCTGGAAAGTCAAAACTAGACCCAGAAGTCTCTGTGAACTTAAGCCAACTGAATAAATCAGTTGAGCCTCTGAAAGAGACAGCTGTGAGCTAGAGATTTCATAATTGACCTCCCTAAGACACTCAGAGCTCAGGGCAACTTTAAGAAAAATTGAACACACCAAGATAAAAGTCAGAAGGTAAATCTAGGTTTAAATTAAGTTGTGTTGTACAACAAATAATCAAATAATAAAACCTTATATATGATCATTTATCTGTCCAGGTTATAGTCCAAAATAGCATGCCAAACTATGTAATTGCAGAACTAGTGGGCTAGTGATCCTGGAAGTCATATATTTGCATATGTTGGTATGCATGATGGAGATTTGGGGGTGGAAGAGGTAGGGGCCTGAGGAGAGATGAGAAGAATGAAGGAAATAATGATTGAGTTATGTATTACTCTGTGACAAAGTACCATAAACTTCATGGCTGAAAACAACACACATTTATTATCTCACAGCTTCTGCAGGTTAGAAATGTGGGTATGATTTTACTGGGTCTCTCACAAGGCTAAAATCAAAGCATCAGCCAGGACTGGGGTCTCAGAGGAAGGCTTGACTGGGGAAGGGTCCATTTCCAAATTCATGTAATTGTTGGTGTGACTCAGTTCTTCACAAGTTGTTGGACTGAGAGAATCAGTTTCCTTCCTTATGTTGGTTAAAGGTCTCCCTCAATTCTTTACTATGCGGGTCTCTCCAACAGATTGCTTGCTCAATCAAAGCATGCAAGCTGTGAAGGGAATAGAAAGAATCAGCTAGAAAGACAGTTAAAATCTAATGTAACATAATCACAGAAGGGACTTCCTGTATCCAGCTGTCTCCTGTATCAGTTACAATATAGGTTTAGCTACAAATGACAGAATACCAAAAATGACAACAGCTTAAAAATGACAATGGTTTAGGGCCGGCCAAGTGGTGTCATGGTTAAGTGCTGGCTTTGGAAGCCAGTGGCCCTCTTTGGGTCCCACATATGAGGGGCCAGTGACACTGCCCTAAAAAAAAAATGACAATGACTTAAAAAACATTTTTTGCAAATGTTAATATAGGAAGTCCAGGACTAGTGATAGCTCCACAATCACCAAGATCTAGAGTTCTTCTACCATGTTGCTCTGTACTTCTCAACACATAGTGTCCATGCATGGGCCAATATCACATTATGACTCAAGAAGTTTGTTCCAGGTCCAGCCATCATGTCTGCATTCCTGCTAGTAGGAAGAAAGAAACACTGAAGTATCCTTCTTTAAAGGAAACTTTCTGAAAGTTGTATCTACCACCAAAACATAGCTTATAGCCCATTGGCTAGAACTTAAAACCATTCATAAGTCCAAGGGAGGCTAGAAATATAAGTTTTATTCTGGCAGCCATATTCCCAGCCAAAAATTGTGGGCTCTATACTAAGGAAGAAGGAGAATTAATACTGGGAGACAAGTATCACTCTCTTGTCTTAGACTGTCAAACTGAACTGGTTCCAAACTTTCTCAATTCTAATTTAATTCTTATTTTAGAATTAAAGAGATCACATGGCACAACCTACATTTTACAAAAGAGGAAACTGTGATCCATAGATGAAGTAACTTGCTCATAGTGAGTTAGTGGCAAACTTGAGATTAGAGCCTGACAAATTCACTTTCCTAGTCTAAAAACCAGAGACTAGAACATTAATAAGGCTGAACTTGGGCCAGCCTAATGGCTCAGTTGGTTAAGAGTTGGCTTGGGATGCTAGCTATGAGCAGCAGGTTCAGTTCCCACATGGGCCACTGCTCCTTCTATAGCTAAGGTGGTGACCAAGAGCTCGACCTGGAGCTGGGCTGCTGTGAGACACTGGCATCAGTGTAGGTTGCAGCGGGGCTGCATTGGGCTACCATGAGTGGTTGGCTGTCGTCATACGATAGCCTGCCTGCCTTCATGTGCCTTTCCATAAAGACAGATCATTACTTCAATATTATGCCTACACTATGTATCCCCTACTTGGTCCCAAAAGATGGCTGGTTAGTCAATGATGGATAAGATTCCTCAAGGGAGGAACAACCTAAGACAGGCACAGTCACATGGGTGCCATACTCCGGGAGGAATCACGGAGTTGAGGAAAAGGGGCATAGACCCCTTGTTTCAGGTTCTGACAGCCTGCATGTGAAATGATCTAATGATGTGATAACATCTGTGTTCTGTGTATTCTTATCCATAAATCTCGGCAGAGGACGTTTCTGTCTCTTAGGAGGTGCATGACAATAACATCATGGGACCTTCGGCAATGGCAGCCTGCAGGCATCGGTAATTTGGCCCTGAGCTAAATTCTCTGATATGGGACTCACAGACCTCGGAAGATACATTAATCTTTTCTTATGTGTGAGTCAATAAAAGGAGCAGTCAGGCCGGATTCGGGGCTCAGTCCATGAGGCTGGAGTCCCGTGGCACCAACTGCATTTTGCTCTTATTTGTGTCTCTCTCTTTCTTAACATTTTCACATCCCTTCTCCACTTTCACTGCTCTGTCGTGCTGGACTCGACAGCTGGCAGCCATCGTGAGCAGCTGTTAGCTGTGAGAGCTGCTGTGAGCTACCATGAGTGGCTGTACAATGGCTGGCAACCAACTGCCTCAGCTGGGTAGAGCAAAATGATCACAATACCAACATGGGCCAGTGAAGTTGCGTCCTCCACAACTAGACTGAAGAACCAAAGTACAGCAACTTGTCTGTTCCCCTTCCCCGATTCCCCAGTGCTGCTCCCGTCCCCCAATTCCCCAATAAAATCTTTAAAAAAAGAAGGCTGAACTCACCTCAGGCATGCTATCAACAATTATGTCACATTGAATAAGTTGTGTAATTCACTCTTTGTCTTAATTAACATTCTCTGTAAAATGAGGAAATTGGACTAATATATGTTACCTAGTATTCTTTCCAGTCTTACAATTCTATATGATTCTATGATTTTTTTTGTCATCCCATTGCCACCACTTCTTTCAATGAAGGTCTTTTGCCTATTGTATTAAGGTATTTGAGGTCCTCCATAATCAAACCCCAACCTACCGTTCCAGATATGTCCCCCATTGCCCTTAGCACATCACATACTCATTTTTCCTTGAACACACCCCACACTTCTATTTTGCTCCTTTGTTCATGGTGTCCAGTTAGTTTGTAAAATAGACTACCTCACCAACACTCTTCTTTGGTTGTTAATAATATCCCCCATGTATCAAAGCCCATTTTTAAATAAAACACATACATATATAAAAATTATTAAGCACTGGGCCAATGGAGTAGCACGTTGGTTAAGATTGGCTTGGGACGCCAGCTCTGAGCAGCAGGCCCCAGGTTCAGATCCCACATAGCGCCAGTGACACTGCATCCTCTACAGCTAAGATGATGAACAACAACTCGACCTGGAGCTGGGCTGCTGTGAGTTGCCGGAATTGGCATAGGCTGCAGCCCTGCTGCACTGGGCTGCCATAGACTACCATGAGCAGCTGGCAGCTGGTGAGAGTGGCTGTCCAATGGCCGGCGAGTGACTGCCTCACCCAGGGAAAGTGCAATGATAATGCCAACATGGGCCAGAGAAGCGACATCCTCCACAACTAGACTGAAGAACAAAAGGACAGCAATTTGTCTGTTCCACTTCCCCGATTCCCCAATAAAACCTTTAAAAAAAGTTATTGAATACTTACTATGGGTTAGGCCTTGCTTTGAAACATTTACATGCATAAACTCATTTAATACTTACAATAAGTCTATGAGGTACATACTATTATTATCATCCTCATTCTACAGCGGAACAAACTAAAGCACAGGATGTTAAGTAGCTTGTTGTGGCACAAAACATGCTATAAACTCATCAAACTTGTTTCATCTTTCCCTTTCTGGGAACACATTTCCCATCCTACCTTAAAATTAGGCTAAGACCAGGTGACTGGCTTCTGTTCTCACCAACAGAATGTGGAAAGAAATGAAGTAAGCAGTTTCTAGGCCTGGTCTTTAAAAACATCCCAAGAATCCCTCCTGTCTTTTCTTTCCCTTCGGCAGCATCTTCAGAGGTCATATGTTGATATGGTCGCAGCACAAGATAGTATGGTAGACACGAGGAGATAGAGGGGCAAGATGGCGGCTGTGAGGAGGGCTGCATGAAAACTCCCCTGGAAATATCCACCATTTGAACTTCTAATACGCTTCAAAGAGACATCTACTCATCACACAGAGCAACTAAGAGTTCCACACAAGGATTGCTGGAAGGTGGGCAGGCCGGGCGAGTAGGGGAAGAAGGCGGCGAGACGCGTGAGGTGCAGCCCACACCTCGGCTGCTGAGTCACGGTGAGTGTTGCCACGGCTCGCTCCCTGCGGCCCGCGGCCCACCTGGAGTTCAGCAAGAGCGCGTTGGTTTGCAGTCTGAGGCAGAAGCCTCAGGCCGGGCAAGTGCGGGAGGAGAGAGAGGAGACGACTGTGCAGAGGTAGGAGCTGCACCCGCGGCTCACTGGGTCACCAGGAAGCAGGGTGCAGAGCCCCGCAGCGACAGGGCAAGATCAATCCCTGCACCCGCCTGGTTCAGGGATCAGTCTCTGTGCCCACCGGGTCCCGCGGAGCGCAGAAGCCTGAAACCCGGGAGCAGGGGGAAACAGAGGACTCCCGCGGACACGCAGCGCGCCGGCCGGAGTCACAGGTCCCGGAGAGACGGAGTGGGGATCAGAGCCACGCGGCACGGTGCGCACAGTCCCCTAAATCCCGGCAGACCGTTTGGGAGAGCAGCAGGAGATCCGCGCGGGCGCGCGCCGGCTCCAAGACAGAAGCCTGAAACCCGGGAGCAGGGGAAAAAGAAGACTCGCTCGGACAAGCAGCATGCCAGGTGGAGACGCAGGTCCCCGAGAGACGGAGCGGGGATCTGAGCCTCGGGGCAGGGGGCACGCAGTCCCTTAAGCCCCGGCAGTCTCTTTAGGAGAGCAGCAGGCACACCGCGCGGGCGCGCGCCGGCTCCAAGGCAGAAGCCTTAAACCCGGGAGCAGGGGAAAAAGAAGACTCACTCGGACACGCAGCGCGCCGGGCGGAGACGCAGGTCCCCGAGAGACGTGGAGCGGGGATCTTAGCCACACGGTAGGGTGCGTGCAATTCCCTCAATCCCAGCAGACCCTTTGGGAGAGCAGCAGGAACTCCGTTGGAGCATAAGAGGCAAAGGCCTTAGCTTAAAACAGTGTTGGAACTGTGGCTTTGTTTATTTTTATGTTTTTTATTTTTTTTTCCTTTTTCTACTCTTGAACAGAAAGCAAAAAAAAAACCAATAACGCACCCACTCCCACAAACTTTGGCCCCTGCCAAGTCAGTCTTAAACTGACTCCTGAATGGAGCAATAGGGGCAGACTAGGAAGATATCCTTACCTGCAGGGGGTTGAGAATTTCCACCCAGTAAAGGCAGCAGAGTGAGACTACCTACCCCGCCCCCACCTTTAGGCAAGGCTTGGGAGGCAGGGCAGGTTCACCTGCTGAGGCACTAATTAACAGATTCTTAGCAGCTGGCTTTTGGTAGTGAGGAATTCTTTAATTCTCCATGGCTGTCAACCCAAAGGGTGCCCAGAGACACTCATTGAGCCTTTGGGGGTGCAGCATACCTTGGGACAGGCAAAAGCAAAAAGGCAGTGACTTTGTAAAAACCACCAATCACACGTCACAACCACACTCAAGTACAGCAAACCTGCAGTGCCAGGATCACGCTAGGCATCAGGTGGCCTACTGTTCCCACAAGACGCACAGGAATTTTTGTACAGCAGACAAACTGAAGAGAGCTTGGTGGATTTTAGCCTAGACCGGCACGGGTATTTTTGGTTTGTTTGGTTTTATTCTGTTTTGTTTTCCCTTTATTGGCTGCTTATCTTGGTTGTTTTTGGTTTTTATTTCTATTTCATTCTAATCATATTGTAGTTTTTAATATAGGCATATATATAGGTGTATATAGGTGAATATATGTCCATATATATGGGTGTGTAGACAAATATATATATATATTTTTTCCTTTTTTCTTTTTCTTTCTTTTCTTTTTCTTTTTTCCCCACCCTCACTTTCTCTCTTATTTTATTCATTCTTCTCACTGCTATACTTTTCCTCTTTTCCTTTTTTCTGCAAATTTTATTTTTTTAATTTTTCTTACTTTTTTTATTATTACTTTATTTTTATTTTTTATTTTTTAGGTATAGCTAATCGGTTTCTCATGTTTATTCTATTTTTTATTTTAGGATATTGTATTTTATTTTGTTTCCTCTTCTGTTATTATTGTGTGTGTGGTTTTTGTTTTGTTTCTGTTTGTTTTCTTCATTAGTATGATTGATATTTCTGTACAAGTTGACTGTAGTTTGATGGTTGGTTTTTTTTACTTGTGCGAGCATTTGGTTTCCATTGGTGGCTGCGGAGGTTGTTCTTGTTGATCTGTTATGCTGTAAAATCACTCTGCAGCTGTGGGTCCAAACAAACAGACACAAGAATCATCATACCCGGAGGCCAACTTTAGATAAAACCAGAGCATTTCTGGGGTTGACATACAAGAGTCACACCCAAAAGGAAGTTGCTACAGGTACTAGGACCCATAGGGTCCAAGTTTCATCAGAGGGGTCAATCCTCTCACAGCAGCTCATAAACTGCAGATGCTGCTGATTCTCACAGCTTATCAATCTGGGAGTCAATCCCACCTACTGACAAACCAAAAGTAATCAAAACTAAAACTTCAACAAGTGAGGACGCACGACACAAGGAACACCTCAGATACAAGCACAGGAGAATAGGGAGACTGAGTAATTCAAATATAAAGGACACACACCATATAAGTTTACCCAGAAAAGACTGAGAAATCTGGGGGATCTATCTGTTATATTGAAGCAAACACAAAGAGTAAGCCAGAATGGGGAGACAAAGAAACACAACACAAATAAAAGAACAGAAGAAACTTCCTGAATCAGTGGAAATAGAGGAAATAGAGGTAACCAACCTATCGGAGACAGAGTTCAGAACACTGATTATTAGAATGTTCAAGGAAATTAATGAAAATGTAAAGAAGGATAGAGAAATCATGAAAAGCAACCAGCTAGAACTTAAGAATACAATTACTGAATTAAATAACAAACTTGATGGAATCACTAGCAGATTGGATGAAGCAGAAAATCGAATCAGTGACTTAGAAGACAAAATAGCAGAGATCACCCATGCGGAACAACAAAAAGAAAAAAGAATGAAAAACATGGAAAATAGTTTAAGAGAGCTGGGGGACAACATCAAACGCAAGGGTCATTGGAGTACCAGAAGGAGAAGAGAGGGAGCAAGGGATTGAGAATATATTTGAAGTAATAATGTCTGAAAACTTCCCTAACCTGGCAAAGGACATCGAAATACAAGCTCAGGAAGTGCAGAGAGTTCCAACCAGGATGATTCCAAACAGGCCCACTCCAAGACACATTATAGTGAAAATGGCAAGGGTTAAGGACAAAGACAGAATCCTTATAGCAGCAAGGGAAAGGCAGCAAGTTACGTACAAGGGTACCCCCATAAGATTATCAGCTGACTTTTCTACAGAAACTTTGCAGGCCAGAAGGGAGTGGCAGGAGGTTTTCAAAGTGATGAAAAATAAAGGCCTACAACCAAGATTGCTGTATCCAGCAAGGTTATCATTTAAAATCAAAGGCGAGATAAGGAGCTTTGCAGAAAAAATAAGTTAAGGGAATTCATTACCACCAAGCCAGCTTTGCAGGAAATGCTAAAAGGGCTTCTTTAAGTAGAAGAGAAAAACAACCTATGAAAGACTACGAACACAAATAAGAAAATGGCAATAAATACACACCTATCAATAATCACATTAAATGTAAATGGATTAAATGCTCCAATAAAAAGACATAGGGTGGCTGAATGGATAAGAAAGCAAGACCCCAGTATATGCTGTATACAAGAGACTCACCTCAGATCCAAAGACTCATACAGGCTGAAAGTAAAGGGATGGAGTAAAATATTTCATGCAAATGGTACTGAGAAAAAAGCTGGAGTAGCGATACTTGTATCAGATAAAATGGACTTTAAATTGAAGAATATAACAAAGGACAAAGAAGGACACTTCATAGTAATGAAGGGATCGATCCAACAAGAGGACATAACTCTAGTAAACATCTATGCACCTAACATAGGTGCCCCTAAATATATAAAACAGATATTGTCAGACATAAAGACAGAGATCAACAGTAACACTATCATAGTAGGGGACTTCAACACCCCGCTGTCACTAATGGACAGATCCTCCAGACAGAAAATCAATGTGGAAACAGCGACCTTAAATGACACATTAGACCAGCTGGATTTAACAGACATTTTCAGAGCATTTCATCCCAAAGCTACAGAATATACGTTCTTTTCAAGTGCACATGGAACATTTTCTAAGATAGACCACATGTTAGGCCACAAAACAAGTCTCAATAAATTTAAGAAGATTGAAATCATTTCAACTGTATTCTCTGACCACAATGCTATGAAACTAGAAATCAATTATAAGAAGAAATCCGGGAAGCTGACAAATAAATGGAGGCTAAACAATATTCTATTAAATAGTGAGTGGGTCACAAATGAGATCAAGGAGGAAATCAAAAGATACCTTGAGACAAATGATAATGAAAACACCACGACCCAAAATCTCTGGGATGCTGCGAAAGCAGTCCTAAGAGGGAAGTTTATAGCAGTGCAAGCCTACCTAAAGAAGGAAGAAAAATCTCAAATCAACAGGTTATCCTTACACCTAAGGGAACTGGTAAAAGAACAGCAAAAGAGGCCCAAGGGGAGTACAAGAAAGGAGATAATAAAGACCAGAGCAGAAATAAACAATATAGAGAACAGAAAAACAATTCAAAAGATCAATGAAACCAAGAGCTGGTTTCTTGAGAAGATAAACAAAATTGACAAACCTCTAGCCAGGCTCATCAAAAAAAAAAAAGAGAGAGGACTCAAATTAGCAAAATCAGGAATGAAAGAGGGGAAATGACTACAGACATCACAGAAATACAAAAAATTCTAAGAAATTACTATGAGCAACTATATGCCAACAAATTTGACAATCTGGAAGAAATGGATAATTTTCTAGAAGCATACAACCTTCCAAAGCTAACACAAGAAGAAACAGAAAATCTAAATACCCTGATTACTACCAAGGAAACTGAATCAGTAATTGACAAGCTCCCAAAAAACAAAAGCCCTGGACCAGATGGCTTCACAAGTGAATTTTATCAAACATTCAAAAAAGAACTATCACCTATTCTTCTCAAACTATTCCAAAAAATCCAGAAGGAGGGAAGGCTCCCAAACTCTTTTTATGAAGCTACTATCACCCTGATTCCAAAACCAGATAAAGACATCACAAAAAAGGAAAACTACAGGCCAATCTCCCTGATGAATATAGATGCAAAAATTCTCAATAAAATATTAGCAAACAGAATTCAGCAATATATTAAGAAGATCATACATCATGATCAAGTGGGATTCATCCCTAGTGCGCAAGGCTGGTTCAACATCCGTAAATCAATTACTGTGATACACCACATCAACAAAATGAAGGATAAAGATCACATGGTCATTTCAATAGATGCAGAAAAAGCATTTGACAAAATCCAACAGCCATTTATGTTAAAAACCCTTAGCAAAGTGGGAATACAGGGATCATATCTCAACATAATAAAAGCCATATATGATAAACCTACAGCTAACATCATGCTCAATGGGGAAAAGCTAAAACCATTCCCCTTAAGATCAGGAATAAGACAAGGCTGTCCACTTTCTCCTCTTTTATTCAACATAGTGCTGGAAGTTCTAGCCACAGCAATCAGACAACAAAAAGAAATAAAAGGCATCCAAATTGGCAAGGAAGAAGTAAAATTGTCATTATATGCAGATGACATGATACTGTATATAGAGAGCCCCAAAGACTCCATCAAAAAACTATTGGAACTGATAGACGAATTCAGTAAAGTAGCAGGATATAAAATCAATGTTCAGAAATCAGTGGTATTTGCATATACCAATAATAAACTAATGGAAAGAGAAATTAAGAAAACTGTCCCATTTACAATTGCGTCAAGAACTATAAAATACCTAGGAATAAATTTAACCAAAGATGTGAAAGATCTGTACTCAGAAAATTATAAGACACTGAAGAAAGAAATCATAGAAGATACAAATAAATGGAAACACCTACCATGCTCATGGATAGGAAGAATTAATATAGTTAAAATGTCCATACTGCCTAAAGCAATATATAGATTCAATGCAATTCCTATCAAACTACCAAGGGCATTTTTCACAGAAATAGAAAATATAATCCTATAATTAATATGGAATCATAAAAGACCCAGAATAGCTTCGGCAATTCTGAGAAATAAAAACAAAGTCGGGGGGATCACGCTACTAGACATCAAAACCTACTACAAAGCCACAGTAATCAAGACAGTTTGGTATTCGCATAAAAACAGGCACATTGATCAGTGGAACAGAACAGAGAGCCCAGAAATAAATCCAAGCATTTACGGACAGTTAATCTATGACAAGGGAAGCAAGAATTTACACTGGAGTAAAGATAGTCTATTCAATAAATGGTGCTGGGAAAATTGGACTGACACATGCAAAAAAATGAAACTGGATCATCTCCTTACGCCTTATACAAGAACAAATTCAAAATGGATTAAGGACTTAAATGTAAGACCTGAAACCATAAAAATCCTAAAAGAAAATATAGGGAGTACATTTGCAGACATTACCCGGAGCAATATTTTTACTGATACATCCCTACGGGCAAGGGAAGTAAAAGAAAAAATGAACATATGGGATTATATCAGACTTAAAAGTTTTTTCCCAACAAAGGAAACCATTAATAAAACAAAAAGGAAGCCTACTGAATGGGAGAATATATTTGCCAACGATATATCTGATAAGGCGTTAATATCCAAAATTTATAAAACACTCATGAAACTCAACACCAAAAAAACAAACAACCTAATTAAAAAATGGGCAGAAGATATGAAGAGACATTTCTCTAAAGAGGACATACAGATGGCCAACAGGCATATGAAAAAAAGTTCAACCTCACTGGTCATTAGGGAAATGCAAATAAAAACCACCATGAGATACCACCTCACCCCAGTCAGAATGGCTATCATCAACAAATCAACAAACAACAAGTGCTGGCGGGGCTGTGGGGAAAAGGGGACCCTGCTGCACTGTTGGTGGGACTGCAGATTGGTGCAGCCACTATGGAAGTCAGTATGGAGGTATCTCAAAGAACTGGAAATAGAGCTACTGTTTGACCCAGCAATTCCACTCCTAGGTATTTATCCTGAAAAAACCAAGACACTTATTCAAAAAAAGTTATGCACCCCTATGTTCATAGCAGCACAATTTACAATAGCTAAGACTTGGAAACAACCAAAATGCCCATCAGTAGATGACTGGATTAAGAAACTGTGGTATATTTATACAATGGAGTATTACTCCGCTATAAAGAAGAATGAAATCGTGCCATTTGCAATGATATGGATGGACCTAGAGACTATAATGTTGAGTGAAATAAGTCAGTCAGAGAAGGACAAATACCATATGATATCACTCATATGTGGAATCTGAAAAACTGTATGAATGAGCAAAGTAAACAGAAACTGTCTCGTAGATATAGAGGAAAAATCAGGGTTGCTAATTGGGAGAGGAATGGGGATGAGGGAGAAGGGGAAGGGATTAGACAGCAAAAATAGGCAACTACAATATTGCTACTGGGATAGGAAAAACAGTTTGGGGACTATAATTAATAATGTTGTAAATATTCTGTGGAATGTCAGATGATCATAGGTCTTGTTAGGGAGACCATTTCATGGATGGAGTAGAGGTTTGATCACTGCACCGTATTACTAAAGCGGAGGTGGTATACCTACTGTAATTGAATATATATAGATAGTCACGGGATGTGGATTATACTGTGGAAGAGAGTCAGAGGAAGAGTAATATATATGATATGGGGGGGGAGTGGGGCAGTGTATTGGGGGTGGGGGGTTGTCACTTTGAGGGGTAAAATGTATAACTATTGCACTGTGTTGTACACCTGAAACTAATTAAAAAAATAAAAAAATTAAAAAAAAAGATAGTATGGTAAAGCATATTTCAGCCAAGGTCCCATTTATCCTGACTATTTGCATAAAGGTGTATAATGATTACAGGCAAATACAGAATATAAAGTCAGGCCACGTGACTCCAGAGTCATATCCTGAACTTTTAGGTCATATAATACCTCCTCCTCCTATCTTTGTACCTTTTTCTATGGCACATTTAAAACATTTACATAAGTTGAACAAATAGTAACATGAACCCTAATTTACACATCATCCATATTATGACATTTTCAAGTCGTGGCCGAGCTTGATTCATCTATAGTTCCACTCTCTCGTTATCATTTTGAAGTAAATCTTGGCCATGATACCATTTTTTCTATAACCATTTCACTGTCTTATCTCTATATGATAATAACTCTTTATTTTTTTAAAGATTTTTATTGGGGAATTGGGGGTGAGGGGAACAGCGTTGGGGAATTGGGGGAGGGGAACAGAAAAGTTGCTGTCCTTTTGTTCTTCAGTCTAGGTTTGGAGGACGTTGCTTTACTGGCCCATGTTGGTATCGTCATTGCTCTCTTCCCGGATGAGGCAGATCGGTCGCCGGCTTCTGGATGGTCGCTCACCGCGGCTATTGGCAGCTCACGCTGGCTGCCAGCCACTCACGCTGACTGCCAGCCACTCACTGTAGCCTATGGCAGCCCACTGGAGCAGGGGCTGTAGCCTACACCGTCGCCAGGACTCGCGCAGCCCAGTTGCAGGTAGAGCTGTTGTATGTCATAGCTGTAGAGGGCAGTGTCACTGGCCCTCACATGTGGGATCCGAACCAGGGCCGCTGGCATCCCAAGCCAGCTCTCAACCAACGAGCCACTTGGCCAGCCCCAAGAACATTTTTAAAAAACATAAGTGTACCATCATCTCACTAAAAACAAAAGCAGAAACTCCATAATATCATTAAATATCCAA
This sequence comes from Aselliscus stoliczkanus, assembly GCA_033961575.1. Classification (NCBI taxonomy): domain Eukaryota; kingdom Metazoa; phylum Chordata; class Mammalia; order Chiroptera; family Hipposideridae; genus Aselliscus; species Aselliscus stoliczkanus. The sequence continues at coordinate 50,809,770 of CM066737.1, read as the reverse complement.
TGTACATGTTATCAATTTGTGCTTTTTTAAAGCTTGTTTGAATCAAGAAAAATAAGATACAGATTGCAATGAGTTGAAATGCTTCTGTTTTTTTTTTTTTGAGGGCAGTGTCACTGACCCTCATATGTGGGACCTGAACGGCTCGCTTCCCAAGCCAGCGCTTAACCACCGCGCCACTCGGCCGGCCCGAAATGATTCTAACATTTCCGAAAGTTGTTTTTTTCAGCTTTGTTGAGATATAATTGACATATAACATTGTGTACATAAACAGAATAAAAACACAACCTACCAAACAATAGAAAATATTTGCAAATCATTTGTCTGATAAGGGGTTAACATACAAAATGTATAAAGAGCTCATACAACTCAATAGCAAAAAAAATAAACAGTCCGATTTAAAAATGGGCAGAGGGTCTGAACAGACATTTTTCCAAATCAGACGTACAGATGGTCAACAGGTACATGAAAAGATGCTCAACATCACTAATCAGCAGGAAAATGCAAATCAAAGCCACAATGAGGTATGAACTCACACCTGCTAGAATGACTATTATCAAAAAGATAAGAAAAAGCAAGTGTTGGCAAGGATGTGGACAAAAGGTAACCCTTGTGAACGGTTGGTGGGAAAATAAATTGGAGCAGCCACTATGGAAAACAGTATGGAGGTTCCTCAAAATTAAAAAATAAAACTACCATGTGATCCAGCACTGCCACTTCTGGGTATTTATCCAAAGAAAATGAAAACACTAACTTGGAAAGATATATGCACCTTGTATTCATTGCAGTATTATTTAAAATAGCCAAGAAACAGAAATAACCTATAGCGTTCATCTACAGATGAAGGGGTAAAGAAAACGTGGTGTACATATGCAATGGAATATTATTGTGCCACAAAAAAGAATGAAATCTTGCCATTCATGACAACATGGATGGACCTTGAGGGCATTATACTAAGTAAAATAAGTCAGACAGAGAATGACAAATACTATGTGATCTCACTTATATGTGGAATATTGAAAAGAGAAACATTGTGTAAGTTTAAGGTCATGATGGTTTGATACACATATATGTTGCAAAATGATTACCACAATAAAGTTAGCTAATGCATCCATCATCTCACATAGTTACTTTTCTTTGTGGTGAGAACATTTAACATTTACTCTTCTGGCAATTTTCAAGTATATAATACAGTTTTGTTAACTATAGTCACCATGGTGTACATTAGATCCCCAGAAATAATTAATCTTCCAACTGGAAGTGTGTACTCCATGATCAGCATCTCTCCATTTCCCCCAACCACCACAGTTCCTGGCATCCAGCATTCAATTCTCTGTTTCTATGAGTTTGACTTTTTCTGAGATGCCACATATAAATGAGATCACACGTATTTGTTTATATCTGTTTGACTTATTTCACTTAGCATGATGCCCTCAAGATACTTCCAGAGGCAGAATTTCCTTCTTTTTATGGCTGAATAATATTCTATTGTGTGAACACACACACACACACACACACACACATACACACACACACACACACAGAGTCAAGGTAATATAATATAATATAATATAATATAATATAATATAATATAATATAATATAGGGTAACATAATATAATAATATAACGTAATACCCTCTAGATATATTATATATATGTATATATATGTACATATATATGTACATATATATATATATGTACGTATCATGTACTCTTTATTCATCCATTCATTCATTAATGGACACTTAGTTTGTTTTCATGTCTTGGCTACCGTGAATGATATTGCAATAAACATGGGGGTGCAGATATCTTTTTGAGACAGTGATATTATTTCCTTTAGAAACACACCAAGACATGGGATTGCTGGATCATATGGTAGCTATCTAAAAAAAATTTTTTGTCATCAACATTATTATTTTTTTAAATTTTTTTTTAGCTGTGCTTTCCTGCCAACTGTTGGCAGCCCAGCGGTAGCTCAGCTCAGGCTGGGCATCGAACTGCTGTTGCTTAGAGCTCAGCTCGCACTCTTGAGTGAGCTCTTAACCAACTGAGCCACTCGGCCGGCCACAAGGTAGTTTTATTTTTAATTTTTTGAGGAACCTCCATACTGATTTCCATAGTGGCTGCACGAATTTGCAATCTTCTCCTCCTCCTCCTCCTCTTCCTCCTCCTTCTCCTCCTCCTCCTCCTCCTCCTCCTCCTCCTCCTCCTCCTCTTCTTCTCCTTCTCCTTCTCCTTCTGTTTTTTTCTTCTTCATTTAGTTTCCAGATACACAAAACACCATAATTACTGGACAATTACACCCCTCACAAAGTGATAACCCTTGCCCCCTAAGTCTACTGCACCTCTGACATCCTACATAGCTATTACAGTACCATTTACATTTACAATATTCCCTATGCTGTACTTTACATCCTGTTACTACACACACACACACACACACACACACACACACACACACGGTCAGAAAATTTAGTTCACAAACTCATCCTAGAAAAAGTGCTACATACCTCATTGCTGAATATCACTATGGTCACCACTGAAGTACTCCCCTTGAGAAGCTATGCACCCTTGAAAGCAATTTTGGAACTCGTTTTCTGGAATAGCCATCAGAGCTGTCATCATATTACACTGGATGCCCTGCATGTCATCAAAATGTCTTCCTTTCAATATTTCCTTTCTCTTCAGGTAAAGAATAAAGTCATTGGGGGCCAGATCAGGTGAGTTGGAAGGGCGTTCCAATACAGTTATTTGTTTACTGGCTAAAAACTCCCTCACAGACAGTGCTGTGTGAGCTGGTGCATTGTTGTGATGCAAGAGCAATGAATTGTTGGCGGAGAGTTCAGGTCATCTAAGTTTTTCATGCACCCTTTTCAGCATTTCCAAATAGTAAATTTGGTTAACTGTTTGTCCAGTTGATACAAATTCATAATGAATAATCCCTCTGATGCCAAAAAAGGTTAGCAACATTGTTGCAACAGAGTTTGCGAACTTAATTGTCAAACCCGCTGCTCCACTGCTTCAAGGCAGAATGCTCTAATATCAATTGAATCCATCTGCTTTAGTGTATCATTTAAGGCCCCTGTTTCTTTCTTGATTTTCTACCTGGATGATCTGTCCAGTGGTGTCAGTGGGGTATTAAAGTCCCCTACTATGATTGTGTTACTGTCAAATTCTGCCTATATGTCAGTCAATATTTGCTTTATTGCTTTATATATTTAGGTGCTCCTATGTTGGGTACACAGATGTTTACTAGGATTATGTGCTTTTTCTTGATTGATCCCTTTCTCATTATGCAATGTCATTCTGTATCTCTTATTATAGCCTTCAGGTTTTTGTTTTTCAAAAGATTGCACTTGGCAATTGGGGAAGGGGAACAGTCAAGCTGTTGTCCTTCAATCTCAGTTGTGGAGGGCGCAGCTAGCTCAGCTTCCAAGTCCAGTTGCCATCCAGACGCCCGTCGACAGGTCGCGCCCAATCAGCTGAAGGTGCCGTGTTCAATCTTAGTTGTGGGTGGGCATAGACCACCATGCTATGTGGGAGTCGAACCAGCAACCTTGTTGTTAGGAGCACGTGCTCTCACCTGCTCAGCCATCCTGCCACCTGTTGGCAGCTCAGCGGCAGCTCAGCTCACATGCAGCTCACTGGCCCATGTGGGAATTGAACCGGCAACCCCGCTGCTCAGAGCTCGCACTCCTAACTAACTGAACCACTCAGCCGGCCCTTGTAGCCTTCGTTTTAAAGTCTATTTTGTCTGATATAAGATTGCCATGCCAGCTTTTTTCTCATTTCCATTGCATGAAATATCTTGTTCCATCCCTTTACTTTCAGTCTATATGTGTCTTTCAATCTGAGGTGGGTGACTTGTACACAGCATATGCATGGGTTTTGTTTTCTTTTCTATTCAGCTACCCTATGTCTTTTTTTTTTTTTTGAGGGCAGTGTCACTGGCCCTCATATGTGGGACCGAACCGGGGCCACTGGCTTCCCAGGCCAGTGCTTAACCACCGCGCCACTCGCCCGGCCCTTTACTTAGTTTTTAAAGTATGAGTGTGTACTTGCTTTCTTGACGGAATTAATAATACTTTTTTCATCTCCACATGACCTTGTACCTTCAACCCAAGAACCTAGATTTCTATTTTGTGCACTAAAAACTTAACTTTTGTCAGACTGTTGGATTGATATGCTAATGTTAGGATGGCAATTGGGCTATGGGCTTGCCTGACAGATTGGGGAGACTTATTTTGTGAAAAGAAAGCTTTGCCCAGAAAGAAAGTGTGAGAAAGATTAGTATTCTAGGCCTTGGAGTCAAACATACCTGTGTTTGAGGCAAAATTTCTGTTTGTTGGCTGGATAACTTTGGGAAAGTCATTTAACTTCTCCATATTAGTCAGGATTCTTAGTTGCATGCAACAGAAACTGAGCTTAGTGGATTTAAGTAGATTTTAATTTATATTAAGTAGTTTGAAGAATAATTGGGAGGGACGTACAACAAAAATTGTAGCAAAGAAGTGAAGAACAATATCCAAATCCACACCATGGACCTGGCCTGGTGAGGAAATCACTTGTACCACTATCACCAATAGCAAGAACTCCAAGTACCGGGTGCCACAGTTTGTACTGTTTGAGTTCCTGGTGATTCCCACCTTCAGGCAGAGGGCTGGAAGCAGTGTTGATAATATCAAGGGACTGTTTAGAGACTGCTTTGTTCTCTCAGTGTCCTGACAATTCCATCTCATTGTGACCTAATGAATCAGAGTATGGTTAATTTCAGAAGAGAAAATTTGGCAGGTCCTAGAATGAAAGTTAAAATTTTGGTTCTACCACTTATCTCCCTACTAGAAGGAAGGCCAAAAAAGAAAAAGAAGCTCTATCCTCTCCTGTGGCTCTTCAGGAATTAGTTCCAAGTTTCAGAATCTTCAGAAAATAACTTCTCTGCATTAAATGCAGAGCTAGCCCTGCCTATATCAAGGCATTTATTTCTGTCATATAACTCCACTCCATGTGAACCCCACTATCTCCAAAGCTAATCTGATACACTAATTTGATCTAAGATGTTAATGATTCATAAAGCATTGTTGTGTAGTGTCTCCTCCTCCGTGTTAATAAGAGCTACCAATTAATTAATTAATTCTTTTTTCTCTCTCAGCAAACATTTATTGAACTTCCATTATGCTCTGGATATTGTGCTAGATGTTAGGGTCAAAGAAGTGAAGTACACAGACATGGCATCTGCTCTAATGGAGCTTAGAGTCTGGTGAAGATGGACAAGGCAACACACAATTATGAAGAGGTATATGGTGGTTTTTTAAAAAAGGAAGGCCTATGGAAATACCTAAAATGCAAGGAACTGAGGCCTCCTGCCAAAAGCTAAGTGACATGTTAGTGAGCCCTCTTCTGAGCAGATATTCCAGTACCAATCAAGCTTTTAGATGACAATAATTTCAGTCAACATCTTGTATACAACTTCATGTGAGATATTAAGTCAGAATCATACAGTTAAGGCACTCCTGACCCACAGAAATTCTGAAAAAATAAATACTTTGGGAGCAGTTTATTACACATCAATAAATAACTAATACAAGGTGCATGAGTGCTTTGCATAAGGAACTACAGGATGCTATGAAAACATATAGCAGATCTTAATCAAGTTTGGAAAGTCAAATAAGTTCTTACTGAGGGATCTGTTAAGCTGAGACCTCAACAAAAAGGAGGAATTAGCTAGGATGTAGGGGACTGATGTAAAAGCAAAAGTATTCTGGGCACCAAGAAACGTATGTGTGAAGGCAGAGAGAAGAAAATAAGCATGATGTTTTACTCCAATAGGGGTAAAGAAAAATCTGGAGTCAAGAAGATCAATTAAAAGAGAACTTCAGTCATTCAAATGTAAGAGGTTACTGAACTGAAATTAGAAAGTGGCTGTAGGGGGCCGGCCGAGTGGCGCACTGGTTAGGTGCTGGCTTGCGAGGCCGGCGGCCCCAGTTTGGATCCTACATATGAGGGCCAGTGACACTGCCCTCTAAAAAAAACAACAAAACAAACAAAAAAGTGGCTGTAGGGCTGGCCGAGTGGCGCATTGGTTAAGAGCTGGTTTTGGGATGCCAGGGGCCCCGGTTTGGATCTCACATATGAGGAGCAGTGACACTGCCCTCTGCAGCTAACAACAGCTCTACCTGGAGCTGGGCTGCGAGCCCTAGCAATGGTGTAGGCTGCAGTCCGTGCTGCAGTGGGCTGCCATAGGCTACAGTGAGTGGCCGGCAGCCAGCGTGAGCTGCCAATAGCCACGGTGAGTAACCCTCCAGAGGCCGGCGACTGATCTGCCTCATCCGGGAAGAGCACAATGACCATACCAACATGGGCCAGTGAAGCAACACCCTCTGCAATTAGACTGAAGAACAAAAGGACAGCAACTTGTCTATTCCCCTTCCCGGATTCCCCAACGCTATTCCCCTCCCCCAATTCCCAATAAAATCTTTAAAAAAAAAAGAGGGTCAGTCTAGTAGCGCAGTGGTTAATTGCTGGCTTGGGAAGCCAGTGGTCCCGGTTCGGGTCCCACATATGAAGGCCAGTGATACTGTTCTCAAAAAAAAAAAAAAAGACATAGGGTAGCTGAATAGAAAAGAAAACAAAACCCATGCATATGCTGTGTACAAGTCACCCACCTCAGATTGAAAGACACATATAGACTGAAAGTAAAGGGATGGAACAAGATATTTCATGCAATGGAAATGAGAAAAAAGCTGGCATGGCAATACTTATATCAGACAAAATAGACTTTAAAATGAAGGCTACAAGGGCCGGCTGAGTGGCTCAGTTGGTTAGGAGTGCCGGTTCAATTCCCACATGGGTCAGTGAGCTGCACATGAGCTGAGCTGCCGCTGAGCTGCCAACAGGTGGCAGGATGGCTGAGCAGGTGAGAGCACGTGCTCCTAACAACAAGGTTGCTGGTTTGACTCCCACATAGCATGGTGGTCTATGCCCACATGCAACTAAGATTGAACACGGCACCTTCGGCTGAGAGGGTGCGACCTGCCCACGGGCATCCGGATGGCAACTGGAATTGGGAGCTGAGCTAGCTGTGCCCTCCACAACTGAGATTGAAGGACAACAGCTTGGCTGTTCCCCTTCCTCAATTCCCAACACTGTTCCCCTTCCCCAATTGCCAAGTACAATCTTTTGAAAACCAAAACCAAAACCAAAAAACCTGAAGGCTATAATAAGAGATACAGAATGACATTGCATAATGAGAAAGGGATCAATCAAGAAAAAGCACATAATCCTAGTAAACATCTGTGTACCCAACATAGGAGCACCTAAATATATAAAGCAATAAAGCAAATATTGATTGACATATAGGCAGAATTCGACAATAACACAATCATAGTAGGGGACTTTAATACCCCACTGACACCACTGGACAGATCATCCAGGTAGAAAAATCAAGCAAAAATAGGCAACTACAATATTGCCACTGGGATATGAAAAATAGTTTGGGGAATATAATTATTAATGTTGTAAATATTTTGTGGGGTGTCAGATGGTCATAGGTCTTGTTAGGAAGACCATTTCATGGATGGAGTAGAGGTTTGATCACTGCACTGTATAACTGGAGCGGAGGTTCAGTTTGAATATATATATATATATATATATATATATATATATATATATATATATTGAACATATATATATATAGATAGTCATGGGATGTGGATCATACTGTGGAAGAGAGTCAGAGGAAGAGTAATAGATATATATGATATGGGGGGAGTGGGGTGGCGAATTGGGGGAGGGGGGTTGTCACTTTGAGGGGTAAAATGTATAACTAGTGCACTGTGTTGTACACCTGAAACTAATTAAAAATAAAAAAAAGAAAGAAACAGGGGCCTTAAATGACACACTAAAGCAGATGGATTTAATTGATACTTTTAGAGCATTCTGCCTTGAAGCAGCGGGTTTGACAATTAAGTTTGCAAACTCTGTTGCAACAATGTTGCTAACCTTTTTTGGCATCAGAGGGATTATTCATTATGAATTTGTATCAACTGGACAAACAGTTAACCAAATTTACTATTTGGAAATGCTGAAAAGGGTGCATGAAAAACTTAGATGACCTGAACTCTCCGCTAACAATTCATTGCTCTTGTATCACAACAATGCACCAGCTCACACAGCACTGTCTGTGAGGGAGTTTTTAGCCAGTAAACAAATAACTGTATTGGAATGCCCTCCCAACTCACCTGACCTGGCCCCCAATGACTTTATTCTTTACCTGAAGAGAAAGGAAATATTGAAAGGAAGACATTTTGATGACATTCAGGGCATCCAGTGCAATATGATGACAGCTCTGATGGCTATTCCAGAAAACGAGTTCCAAAATTGCTTTCAAGAGTCTACTAAGCACTGGGGTTGGTGCATAGCTTCTCAAAGGGAGTACTTCGATGGTGACCATAGTGATATTCAGCAATGAGGTATGTAGCACTTTTTCTAGAATGAGTTCCTAAACTTAATTGTCTGACCTCGTACATTCTCTTCAAGTGCACATGGAATATCTTTCAAGAAAGACCTCATAGTAGGCCACAAAATAAGTCTCAGTAAATTCAAGAAAATTGAAACCATGTCATGCAGGACTGTGACCATTGTGGTATGAACTGGAAGCAATTACAAAAATAAAAAAATAGGTGCGCCTGGGTTGCTCAGTTCACTAGAGTGTGAGCTCTGAGTAACAGGGTTGCAGGTTCAATTCTGACTTGGGCCGGTGAGCTGTGCCCCCCGCAACTAGATTCAACATGGCACTTTGTGCTGAGCTGTCGCTGAGCTGCTGATGGGTGACAGGATGGCTCCGTTGGTTAGAGCGTGTGATCTTAACTATAAGGTTGCTGGTTTTACTCCTGCATGGGATGGTGGGCTTCGTCCCTTGCAACTAGATTGAAAATGATGACAGGACTTGGGCCTGAGCTGCTCTCTCCACAAGTAAGATTGAAGGACAACAACTTGATTTGGAGCTGATACGTCCTGACAAAAACACACTGTTTCCCAATAAAGTTTAAAAAAATAATAAAAATAAATAATAAATAAAAAACTCTAAAAAGCTCACAAACTCATGAGGACTCAATAATATGCACTACACAATGAATGAGTTAACAATGAAATTAAGGAAGAAATCAAAAGGTACCTTGAGACAAATGAAAATGAATACACATTTACTGAAAATCTATGGAACAAAACAAAAGCAGTCAGTCCTAAAAGGAAAATTCACAGCAATAAGGCTTACCTTAAGAAATGAGGGTGTCAGTCAAGTGACTCAGTTGGTTAAGAGCTTGCTCAAGAGTTCGAGCTGAGCTCTGAGCAACAGGGTTGCTTATTCGATCCCACATGGGCCAGGGAGCTGTGCCTAAGCTGATCTGCTGCTGAGCTGTCAACAGGTGGCAGGATGTCTCAACTAGTGAGAGCACATGCTCCTAACAAGAAGGATGCTGGTTCAACTGCTGCATGGGATAATGGGATATGTCCCCCTGCAACTAAGAAATGAACATGATACCTTGAGCTGAGTGGCCATGACCTGCCAAAGGGTGGCTGGATGGCAACTGGACTTGGAGCTGAGCTAGCTGCACCCTCCACAAGAAAGATTGCAGGACAACAACTTGGCTGTTACCCTTCCCCAATTCCCCAATAAAATCTTAAAAAAAATTATAACTGATAAATGAATTCAGTAAAGTAATAGGATACAAAATTAATATTCAGAAATTGTTTGCATTTTTATATACCTGTAACAAACTATCAGAAAGAGGTATTAAGAAAACAACCCACTTACAATTGCATAAAAAAATTAAATACCGAGGAATAAATTTAACCAAGGATGTAAAAGACCAGTACTTGGGAAGTTATAAGACCTTGAGGACAGAAATTGAAGATACAATTAAATGGAAATACATACCATAATCATGGATATGAAGAATTAATATAGTTAAAATTTCCATACTACCACAGCAATATATAGATTCAATGCAATCTGTTACAAAATACCAATGGCATTTTTCACAGAACTAGAACAAATAATCCTAAAATTTATATGTACCAATAAAAGACCCCGAATATCCACAGCAATCCTGAGAAGAAAGAACAAAGTTGGAGGAATCTTGCTACCTGATATCAAACTCTGTTACAAGTCCATAGTAATCAAAACAGCATGGTGCTGGCATAAAAACAGACACACAGATCAATGGAACAGTATAGAGAGCCCAGTAATAAATCCACACCTATATGGTCATTTAATCTATGACAAAGGAAGAAAGAGTATACAATGGGGTAAAGACAGTCTATTCCATAAATGGTACTTGGGAAAAAGGACAGATGCATGCAAAATATGAAACTGGACCACCTTGTTACTCCATTTACAAGAATTAACTCAAAATTTATTAAAGACTTAAATATAAGCCCCCAAACCATAAAACTTCCAGAAGAAAACATTGGCAGTAAACTGCAATATTGCCCTTAGTAATATATATTTTTTTCTTGATGTATCTGTTTGGGCAAGGGAAACAAAACAAAAAATTAAAAAATGGGACTCCATCGAAATGAAAAGTTTTTGTTTTTTTCTTTAAAGATTTTATTGGGAAATTTGGGGAGGGGAACAGCGTTGGGGAACTGACAAGTTGTTGTCCTTTTGTTCTTCAGTCTAGTTGTGGTGGACATTGTTTCACTGGCCCATATCGGTATCATCATTGCTTTCTTCTTGGGTGAGGCAGATCGGTCGCTGGCCTCTGGACGGCTGCTCACAGTGGCTCTTGGCAGCTCACACCAGCTGCCAACTGCTCACAGTGCCTGCCAGCGACTCACAGTATCCTATGGCAGCCCACAGCAGCAGGGGCTGCAGCTATGCCATCCTGGGACTCACAGCAGCCCAGCTCCTGGTCAAGTTGTTGTTCACCATCTTAGCTGTAGAGGGCAGTGTCACTGGCCCTCATATGTGGGATCCGGGGCCGATGGCATCCCAAGCCAACTCTTAACAAACACGCCACTCGGCCAGCCCAAAACTGAAAAGTTTTGCACAGCAAAAGATATCATCCAGAAAATGGAAAAAAATCCCACTAACTGGGAGAAGATATTCTCCAGTGATACATCTGATGAGTTAATATCCAAAGTTTATAAAGAACTCTTATAACTCAACACCAATAAAACAAGAAACTCAATTAAAAAATGGACAGAGGGGCCGGCCGAGTGGCACGGTGGTTAAGTGCTGGCTTGGGAAGCCAGCGGCCCCGGTTCAGGTCCCACATATGAGGGCCAGTGACACTGCCCTCAAAAAAAAAAATGGACAGAGGACCTGAATAGACATTTCTCCAAAGAGAACATGTAGATGGCTAATAGACATATGAAAAGATAATCAAAGTCATTAATCATCAGAGAAATGCAAATGAAGAGCTCAATGAGATACCACATCACACCTGTCAAAATGGCTATCATCAATGAATCAAACGAGTGTTGGCAAGGATGTGGAGAAAAGGGGACACTCATGCACTCTTGGTGAGACTGCAAAATTATGTAGGCACTATGGAAAACAGTTTGACTTTTCCTCAAAAAATTAAAAATGGAACTACCTCATGACCCATCAATTCTACTTCTGGGTATTCATCCAAAGAAATCCAAAACACTAATTTGAAAAGATACATGTACTATTATGTTTACTACAGGACTTTTTACAATAGCCAAGATACGGGAACAACCTAAGTGCACAAGTGCACATCAATAGACTGAATAAAGAAGATGTGGTACATATATGCAGTGGAATATTACTCAGCCATAAAAAATTGAAATCTTACCATTTGTGACAACTTCGAAGGATCTAGAGGGCATTATGCTAATAAAAATAAGTCAGACAGAGAGAGACAAATAGCATATGATCTTACTTAAATGTGGAGCCTAAAGACCAAAACAAACAAACAAACAAAAACCCAAAACAGAGTTGAACTCATAGATACACAGAACAAACTGATGGTTACCAGATGGAAGCAGGGTTGGGGTGCTGGGTGAAAAAGGTGAAGAGATTGAGAAGTTCAAATTGGTAGTTACAAAACAGTCACAGAGATGTAAAGTACAGTTTACGGAATGTAGTCAGTAATATTATAATAACCATGTATAGTGCCAGATGGGTACTAGACTTACCAGGGGGATCACTTTGTAAATTATGTAAATGTCTAACCACTATGCTATACAGCTGAAACTAATATAAAATAAAATTAAATGTCAACTATAATTGAAAAAAAAGTAATGGTGAATGTTGAGGTTACCAAACTTCACTAATCCAATAGGTATTGATTATCTACTGTACTATCTATCTATTTCTGTGCAACATATTATCCCAAAATCTAGAGGCTTAAAATATTTGTTGTGCTCTCATAGCATCTGTGAATCAGGAATCTGAGTGTAGCATATCTAATTGCCTCTATCTCAATGTGTCTCACAGACTGCAATAAAGTTGTTGACCAGGGCTGTATCTTAAGGCTTGACTGAAGGAGGATCCACTTCCAGTTCCCTTCCAAGCTCACTCACATGGCTGCTGACAGGTCTCCGGGCCTCTCTACCTGTTGGGCAGAGGTATTGTTTCCTTGCTATGGGGGCCTGTCCATAGAGCAACTCGCAACATGGCATCTGGTTTCCTTCATAGTGAGTGAGCAAAAGAGTGAGAGAGGGCATTCAAGATGGAAGCCACAGACTTTTGTAATCCAATCTCTGAAGTGACATCTGTCACTTCTGCTGCATTCTGTTTATTAGACAAGAGTCAGAGTTTATCCCACAGTCAACCACAGGTAATTACACAAGGGTGTGAAAGAGGAGCAAGGGATCATGAGAGCCATCTTAGAAATTGCTTACCACACTTACTATGCACAGGGCATTATTGTAGGTGCTAGAGATACAGCAGTGAACAAGACAGAGAAAAGCCTTTTTTCTTAACACAATCAAATTGAGGGAGACAGACAAAAACATACAGACAAAGTAATTTAACAACATGATATGTGCTATGAAAATAAATAAGTAGGATAGTATGACAGGGAGTAACTGAGTGGAGGTAAGAGGTTATTTTATATAGGGTGGCCAAGGAATGCCTCTCTGAAGTGACATTTTAGCTGTGAACTGGGAAGATGATAAATTTGGGAGGAATGCAAGATTTTGCAAAATTCATGCAAAAATTTGGGAGTAAAGAACACTGGGTGAGGAGATTGATGCCTGAACCAAGTGGTGGAAGAGCAAATGTAAGGGACCTTCGGAAATGAGCTTGGTGATTTCATGTAGCTAGGGCAGAGTGAGAGAACCCAAGAACCCTAAAAGAGAGACCAGGATTAGGTGGGAACCAGATCACGCAGGGCCTTGTAACACACACATGGTGAGAATAGAGTGTTGCCCACTTACTGATGCTTTAGGCAACCACAGGGAGCATATATGAGGGTGGTCCTGTAAGATTATAATGCAGCTGAAAATTTTCTATCAGCTAGTGATGCCGTAGTCACATAACATCTTAGCACAGCACATTACTCACGTGTTTGTGGTGATACTGGTGTAAATAAACCCACAGTACTGACAGTCCTTTAAAAGAATAGAATACACTTACACTGGCCAGAGTGGTGCACTGGTTAAGAGCTGGTTTGGGGATGCCAGTGGCCCCAGTTCGGATCCCACATATGAGGGCCAGTGACACTGCCCTCTACAGCTAAAACAGCTCCACCTGGAGCTGGGCTGCACGAGCCCCGGCGACGATGTAGGCTGCAGCCCCTGCTGCAGTGGGCTGCCATAGGCTACAGGGAGTGGCTGGCAGCCAGGGTGAGCTGCCAATAGCCACAGTGAGCGACCAGCCAGAGGCCGGCGACCGATCTGCCTCATCCTGGAAGAGCGCAATGACGATACCAACATGGGCCAATGAAGCAACGTCCTCCACAACTAGACTGAAGAAAAGGTCAGCAACTTGTCTGTTCCCCTTCCCCAGTACCCCAACGCTGTTCCCCTCCCCCAATTCCCCAATAAAATCTTTAAAAAAAAGGAATAGAATACACAATTATGTACAGTGCATAATACTTGATAATGATAATACACAACTATGTTACTGGTTTATATATTTACTATACTAGACTTTTTATTATTATTTTAAAGTGCACTCTTTTCTTTCTACTTATAAAAAAGGTTTGCTGTAAAACAGTATGCCATGTTATGCTGGCAGCAGCCTCATACATGTCGTGTTCACTGTGTCTCTCTCTTTTTATTTATATATTTTTTAATTAGCTTCAGGTGTACAACAAAGTGCAATAGTTACACTTTTTGAATCTACACAGAGGAATCCAAGACCATAATTCGAAAAAATATATGCGCCCCTATGTTTACTGCAGTGCTATTTACAATATTCAAGACTTGGAAACAACCAAAATGTCCATTGGTAGATGACTGGATTAAGAAACTATGGTACATTTATACAATGGAGTATTACTCTGCTATAAAGAAGAATGAAATCGTACCATTTGCAACGATATGGATGGACCTAGAGACTATTATGTTAAGTGAAATAAGTCAGTCAGAGAAAGACAAATACCATATGATCTCACATATATGTGGAATCTGAAAAACTGAATGAATGAGCAAAAGAAACTGTGTCTCTTGATTGCATCATTTTCTCTTGCACTTGATTTAATCTTGTGTTATTTTGTACTTTAACATGCAGCCTTATAGCCTAAGAATAACAGGCTATGCAATATAGCCTAGGTGTGTAGTAGGTTATACCATCTAGGTTTGTGTAAGTGCATTTTGTGATGTCCACACAATGACAAAATAGCCTACCCATGCATTTCTCAAAACGTATTCTGTGGTTAATCAGCTCATGACTATGGGCTTTATCCTAAGAGCAATGAGAAGCCACTGGAAGTTTTTAAACAGATGGAAGATGTGATCAAATTTATATTTTTAATATATCACTTTGTCTGCTGTAGGGAGAATGGAAACTGAATTCTCAAAGTGCTGAATAGAGACCCAGAAGGATGGCAGGACTTCGGATGGAGAGGAAGACAGAGAGGCAGGTGTGTAAGTTTTCACTGAATAACAGGGACTTGAGGAGATGACCATAATGCACAATGGGAAATTGTGGTATTGTTGGCTAGAAAGAGCTTCAAAGGAGTAGTGATTTTGACACGAATGTGGAGGAGTAGTGGCCTGGAAAAAGTGCTGGGGAGTGAGGAGGACATGTACCTCATCTCCTGGCTTGGAAGTTGGTAGGTTGTGAGGAAATGAACCACCGCCACTAAAGAGGCCTGCCTGGGAAGCCAGGTTTCTGTTAAGGCATTGGGAGTAAAGAACATTGGGTAAGGAAACTGATGCCTGAACCAAGTGGTGGAGAGCCCTTCTGTCACCTGGTGTCACTCACCCATAGCAAAAATCATTTAGGGCCCTTTTCTGATTTAGAGTACCCTCATTTGATATGAGGCAGAAGAAAAATACACTATAAATTCTGAGAATTTTGAAGTGAGTGTTAGCAAGGTAAGTTGATGTTTGAAACTAATTTAGTTTTTAAGCTTCAGCCTTTGAAATTCCAGTTAAATTATTAGCCAGCCACCCTTCACAAATCTCCAACAGCTCTTCATCCTTCAACCTATCCCTTCCCTCTAAATGACTCAGCTAGCGTAGTCTGCCTAGGAAAACATTATTTTCTCACTTACTACTGTAATCCTTAAAGAAATAACAGGCCAATCTGAAAAAAAGCAGGCCAAGGACCAGTCTTGGCCCTGGAATTGGACATTCTTTAATCTTCCACTAGAGCAGTGTTCCTCAACCATTTTTTTTTGCATTATTGTGCCACTAAGGAGCCACTAATCTCTTTCTCCTCATGAAATTTTAATACCACAAATGCAGTGTATATCTGTTTATATACTGTTGCCCTTTGGAGGGACATACAACACTGTAATACCTAAGATCACTCCATCACCAAGAACTAATGTTTGTCTCCTTGGGGGCGATGTCGCTCCACTGAGAATGTAAATATGCACCTCCAGTGGTGAAGATTTTAGGCACAAGAGCAGAGCCCAGTGTGAGATGTTTTAGAGTTGGGAGCTAGGAGGAGGTTGTTCACCACCCAAACCAAATCAAGGAGGGAACATATTGCTGCTGCAGATAGAACTGTCACCGATACTTAATAAATTGGAGGTTGCATTTGGAAATCAGACTTCTGTGCTTTTTTTAAAATATTTTTTTAGTTTTGTTTGGTTCCATTGAGACCCAATGGTTCCTCTTGGGATTGAGAGCTGAGCTGAGTTCTGGGGTGGCAGAGTAGACCTCACACTAAAGGTGACCACCTTGAAACACGCTGTTGTTCCATGAAATAAGCTATGATGTGCCTATCTTGCCATAAGACCCTGCAGTGGCTATTGGGTGGAATCTTCTATCTTTTTTGTGCATACTAAGCAGCCTGCATTCTGGCCTCCTGCTGTGGCTTCTCCAGCCATCTGACAGGAGGAGCATGTGTAGCCCTCCAGAAAGGCTGTCCTCCCCATCTCCTCAAAGATTGCTTATTGGCTGGAAGGTAATAAATAGCAGGGCAGAAAGGGGGTTGCACTGAAGAGTCAGAGAGCTTCCCAAGAGAGCAGCTACTATGTGAGTTGCATCAAGGGAGCTGGGGCCATGCCTGGGGAATGGAGCTGGGAAAGAATGCCTTCCCCCACATCTCACACCACATACTCTCAGGCTGCCAGAAGCAAGGCAGGCTGCCACAGCCAGATGCTCTGTTATTAAACAGGCATTGGTTCACCTGAGCCTTGTCTCCCCGCTGAGCAGCAGCAGACTGTCCACCTCAATTTTCAAGCCCATGTTTACAGCATAGAGGGCTTAGCTAGACTGTATCTATAAAGAGAATCATTAAATAGCTCTCAGGCTGGACTATCTTATTTTCTCATCTCCCAAGCATAGCCAGCCTCCCAGCATGCTCCCTGTAGAGTCTGATCTGGAAACAAAACAAAATCAGTGTGTTGGCCTTATTTCTGAAAGACTCACATGGTAAGACCATGTGATAGCCTCCAGTGTCTTGCACTCCACAGAGCTCACTGATTTCCCTTGGAGAAGATTCCCATGGGAACTGAAGTATCCCACTAGTTAGCACAGTAAGGACCCCTCTAGCAGTGTTCTTAACTCAGACCCAGTGTGTCCCACATTTCAGTATCGGAACCATCTAGGAAGCTTGTTCAGGCAGATGTCCCAGAAAGTCTGGTTCAGTAGGTCGGCAGTGAAGTGTAGGCCCTGGGATTTTTACCAAGGTCCCAGAGGGGTCCAGGTGCCAGCAGTGCAGAACTAGAATTTGGGAAGTAGCGCCTTAAAGAGCCCATGGATGGGCTTCAGGAACTTCAAGGAGCCCTAGTACTCTGCAAATTGTGTGTTTGGTGCTTTTGTCCAGGTAGAGGCCCATATAATTAAGAGAAACTGCTATAAGTGACCATAGTGTATTTCGTGAAAAGAAATAGCAGACACTGGTCACTGGTCAACAAAAGAAGCTAGTGGGTCCCCTGGGGTAGGATGCATATAGGATGGGAAAGTGCCACCAGCATGAAAGAATGGCTCTGTGGCCCTTAGAGAGCATGAGTGTTTCCCCTTAACACACTCTTTTGTGAAAAAATCAAATGATAGTCAAATCACTCGTATCAATGGTCTATTCTAACAAGATTCAGGCCGCTACTAAAGCCTGCTTTGCCCATGAACTGCTTTACCCTTCAACAGCACCTTTTCCTGTTGGAGTGAGGTTGTGCTTTCCTTTTACATTAATGAAAGTGGAGAGAAAGTGGGGAGGGAAAAAATGGGGAATATTGTAAAGATAATTTTTGATATACATATCAAAAAAGATAAAGGTAGCTTCATATATGATTTTCCCTTTCCTACACACACACACACACACACACACACACACACACACACACACATGCACAGTGGAATGTTGTTATAATTGACTGACCATGTTTTATAATTTGAGAGACCTCTGCCCAAGAGTGTCAGTTTCCCCATGAGTCACCCCAATTTTATAGCTTCCTTTGAGTATTGAATGCTGAGGATTTTTCTTTTTGAAATTTTCCTATCAGAATTCAATTACTCTAGTTGGGGATTGAGACTAAAACCAGGGGTTCTTGATCTGGATACAAAGGTGCTCCTGGGCTGTGGGACACTTTTGTGTATATGAGATTTACAAGAGTGTACTTTAATGCAGATTCCATGGTCCCACCCATTTGCAAAGAGTCTGGTTCCTTCACTCTAGGAATTGACTCAGGAATCTGCATTTTAGACAAGGTTCCCAAGAGATTCTGAAACATGTTGTCCTTACGCCATACTTCAAGAAACTTTGGGTGGTGAACACGCAATGCAATATGCAGATGATGCATTATAGAATTATACAATTGAAACCTGTGCAATTTTACTAACCAATATCACCCCTCTCCCCCAAATTTAATAAAAATTAAAAAAATAATGGCAGGCTGAGTGGCACGTTAGTTGAGTTGGCTTGGGACGCCAGCTCTGAGCAGCAGGGCCCTGGTTCGCATTCCGCATTAGGGTCAGTGATGCTGCGCCCTCTACAGCCAAGATGGTGAACAACAGCTCTAACCTGGAGCTGGGCTGCTGTGACTCACCTGCGACAGCATAGGCTGCAGTGAGGCATGCGATTTTGTGAGCTGCTGTGAGCTGCCATGAGCAGCGTCCGATGGCAGGCATGTGACAGCCTCACCCGGGAAGAATGCAATGATAATACCAACATGGGCCAGTGAAGTGGCATCCTCCACACCTAGACTGAAGAACCAAAGGACAGCAACTTGTCTGTTCCCCTCCCCAAATCCACCAATAAAATCTTTAAAAAAAAGTAAAAAAAGAAACACTACTCTTAGAAAGTTGTGAACTCCCTAAAAGTAAATGCAAAATTGTAGGTATGTTATATGAGAGTAAATTTCTAGGCATTATTAGGATCACAGCTTTAATCAGATTCTGAAAGATCCCCTGACTTGAAAAGGGCAGATAATCACTAACCAGGCAATATTTTAGCAAGGAGGAGCAAAAATAGGATCCAAAAATAAGGGTTGGGGCAAGAAGGAAAGAAACTTCCCTAGACTGTATGATGATGCAGGAAAAGATCCTCGATAAAGTCACTTTGCTACCTGTTCTTACTGAGAAATGGGAGAAATTATAAGAAGTAAAGTGAAGGATCTGTAACCTGGGAGAAACATTTACAATTTACATCATAAAGAGCTCATTTCCTCTCTATATAAAGAGATACTGCAAATTAATAAAGTACCACTAAGCCAATAGAAAAATGGGCATCAGGTGAGAACAGTGCACAGAAAATGTAAGTGACTCCTAAACATAGGAAAAGAAGCTCAGCGTTGCTCACAATAAGAGAAATGCAATTTAATATTGCAATGCAACCTCATGATTCATCTATCAGATTGAGGAATATGATAAAGTTTGATAACACATTGTGCTGGTGGATGTGTAGATTGGAACATCTTTGTGGAGGGCAATTTGGCAATATGTATAAAAGTTACAAATGCCCAGACCATTTGATGCAGCCATTCTAATTTTAGGAATCTATCATACAAATATACTCTCGCATGTATAAAGGTAATTCATTAGCAAAAGGTTTTGGAAATTCTAAATATTTATGAATAGGACACTGGTTAAATAATTCTTGGCAATTTATCCAGGGAATAGTATACAGCTAAAAAATGGCTAGTCATTTTATTTGCTTATGAAAAGGACTCTATGATGCATGGTTCTGTGAAAAAAGTGAGATACTGAACAATATGTGTGATATGCTGCCATTTGTGATGAGTGTGTCTATATTTGCTTGTGTTTATGAGGACTGCACAATACATAAGGAACTTAACAATGGTTAGACAAGAGAGGATTTGGGAAGAAAACTTTTTATTTATATCCTTTGGCGTTTTTTGGACCATTTGCTTGTATTTCCTATTAGAAATATTAATAAATAAAATGATTAAAAATTGAAACAAAACCAAACAAGCGGGCTCTGGTCGCAGTGAGAAGGTGGGTTGGCAGAAAGGGAGACTGGAGTGGAGATTCTCTGCTGAGAAGCATGGTCACCTAGGGGAGAGATTAGGTCACACTTTTGTTACCACTGACTCACAACCAGGCACACTGTAGGTTCTCAAAAATTTGACAGATAGGCTGGCCGAGTGGCACGTTGTTTAAGAGTTGGCTTGGGACCCCAGCGGCCCCAGTTCAAATCCCACATATGAGGGCCAATCACACTGCCCTCTACAGCTAAGATGGTGTACAACAGCTCCACCTGGATCTGGGCTGTGCGAGCCCCGGCGACGGTGTAGGCTGCAGCCCCTGCTGCAGTGGGTTGCCATGGGCTACAGTGAGTGGCTGGCAGCCAGCGTGAGTGGCTGGCAGCCAGCATGAGCTGCCAATAGCCGTGGTGAGCGACATCCAGGAGCCAGCGACCTATCTGCCTCATCCGGGAGGAGCGCAGTGATGATACCAACATGGGCCAGTGGGGGCGGCGTCCTCCGCAGCTAGACTGAAAAACAAAAAGGACAGCAACTTGTCTGTTCCCCTCCCCAATTCTCCAATAATATCTTTAAAAACAAAAAACAAAAAAATAGCAGCACTACTAGATTTTTATCCAATCACCTACCAAAGGGCATTTTGGTTGTTTCTATGTCTTGGCCACTGTGAATAATGCTGAACGCACAATGCAATATACAGATGATATATTATAAAAATGTACACTTGAAATCTATAGAATTTTACTAACCTATGTCACCCCAATAAATTTAGTGAAAATAAAGAAATAAAAACAGCACAACCAGAGTATATCTTGAGGTCAGGCCACACTGGGCCTGATCCCCTGCATCATTCTCTAGTGACATGTACTCCCATGTCTGTATAGTAGCCAGCGGTGTTCACAGTAATGACCTATGAAGCTGAAAGACACTCATTGGAGACTCAAACAATTGTCACATACCCATGATCTCCAGTGTTCCCATTAGTTTAGATCAGGAGTCTGCAAACTACAGCCTGCTGGCCAAATCCAGCCCATCACCTGTTTTTATAAATCAAGTTTCATTGGAATGTATCCTTGCTCATTTATTCACATATCATCTATGTCTGCTTTCGTGATACAATGGTGGAGCTGTATAGCTGCACCAGAGACAGTATGGCTGGCAAAACCTAAATATTTACTTTCTGGTCATTTATAGTAGCCCGACTTAGACCACTCTTGGAGCTGGTCCTAAATCCATGATTGATGCCTTATCTTTCTTCTTTCTTCCTCCTTCTCTCCACTGATCCCCCAAAACACACACACACACACACACACACACGGCTGAAGGGAAGCCAATACTGGCTGGAAAAAAGGAGCAGTAGTACAGGAAAGCAGACTTAAATACTCTTCCTAGGCCTAGCCACCTTTATATAAAACAGAGCCAGAGAACTGTGTACTTCTGGGTGTATAGTTGTGGGGGAGGGGTCAATGTGAGAAAGCATGTGCTTGAAATGATATTTTTATGTACATGTAACAGAAGGTGTGTGTTCTACAAAAGTGTCACAAAATTTCAGGCTAGATTGGGAAAGCCACCTGCTCCTTTCCAACTCAGAGGCACTTTCAATTATCTAGTGTCATTTTCAATTAGGGGTTGAGCTTTGTGATAGGGATGGTGCAGGATGTGACAAATAGGGAGAATTTTTTAGATGTGTCTTCTCTTTTCTCTCTCTTCAGCCTCCTTTCTCTTTTTTCCTCAGCTAGCTTAGGCAGGAACCATGAAAGCCAGCTATTATGAAAACACAAATTTAGGGATGATTTCTGGACAATAGATAAAAGACTTGTTAATAGCAGACACAGAATATTGGTTTGTTAGTTTTTCTTTTTTTTTGGTTTGTTAGTTTTTCTCTTTCTTTTCAATTGCTTTGTATAGGTGGTAGCTGATTCGTCTAAATCACCAATTTGGAAATTTCCTAAAAAGAGGAATGGAGATAGAATGAACTGAGAGCTAAAGACAAAGTGGTGATTTATGCTCTGACTATGTGGACAACCAGATTACATTAAAACCGGGTTTACCCAGTCAGCGTATGGGCTTTGTGAAGGTCCACTAATACACAGATTGGAACATGCAGTGGCCCTTACATAGCAAGAACTGAATGGTCAGGCTGAACTGCAAGTTTGGCAATGGTTTGCTCTGGTTGCTCAGAAAACAGATACAACCTTAATCAGAGAAGACTGCTTAGAGTGTGTGATAGTATAAAGAAGGTTTAAGGGAACGGTTTGGTAACCTGATTTTCATATCGGGAGGAAATAGCCTGGTCCAGAACTTAAAGGAAAGCTTGGAAAACAGGAATGGGAAGGCCTCAGACACTGTTCTTAGGAAGGATACCAGAAATAAAACAGGGCCAGCTCTTTGGCTCTTACCCAAATTATATTCCTCAGTAAAGGCCCCAAAGTCTGCTCTCTCACTGAATATGTCTTTGCTCTCTCCATTTTTCTGCCACTGAAGACCTGTCAGAAATGGAACTGAGTTATCTTAATTCTAACAAAAGTAAAGTGTTGGGAAGGCTGAATATCTTAGCTCTTCAGAGATTTGAATTTTGATAAAACCAGCAAGCCCTTAAAAATGAGGATTCAGGCAAGAGGGGAGCTACCCAGAAGAGTTCTGGGGAGCAAAGAATTCTTCTCCATCCCCTGAAATCATTCCAATATTGCTGCATCTGATTCATCATCTGTACCATAGGAATAAAAGCATTGCTTCCTAGAGTTGTTTCGAAGATTAAATGTTATAATTAGTGCATATAAAGTATTTATCACAGTACTGGGCATATAATAACAATTCAACAAATGTTAGAACTTTATCTTCATTATACTCCCTACTCATAGTACTAGCCCTGAAGAAAACACGTACCTGTATATTTTTTTAAATTTTTTATTGGGGAATTGGGAGAGGGGAACAGTGTTGGAGAACTGGGGAAGGGGAACAGACATGTTGCTGTCCTTTTGTTCTTCAGTTTAGTTGTGGAGGACATTGCTTCACTGGCCCATGTTGGTATTATCATTGTGCTCTTACCGGGTGAGGCAGATCGGTCGCTGGCCTCTGGACGCCCACTCCCAGCGGCTCTTGGCAGCTCACACCAGCTGCCAACTGCTCATGCTGGCTGCTGGCCACTCACTGTAGCCTATGGCAGCCCACTGCAGCAGGGGCTGCAGCTATGCTGTCCTGGGTACTCACAGCAGCCCAGCTCCAGGTGGAGCTGTTTTTCACCATCTTAGCTGTAGATGGCAGTGTCACTGGACCTCATATGTGGGATCTGAACGGGGGTCGCAGGCGTCCCAACCCAGCTCTTAACCAATGCAACACTCGGCTGGCCCTGTACCTATATTCTTACCTAGACTGCTGCCAGCCCTGTAATTATGGTATGTACTGTGTTTCTCTGAAAATAAGACTGGGTCTTATATAAACTTTTGCTCCAACAATCTACATTTATTCATTTATTCATGTACAAAAAGCTACATTTGTTCAAACAGTCGTGTCTGGCTGACGATCTTAACTGGGGCTTATGTTTGGGGTAGGGCTTATATTATGCACATTCTGAAAAATTGTGCTAGGGCTTATTTTCTGGTTACGTCTTATTTTTTGGGAAATGTGGTAGGTTGCACGAGCACTTGTACAATGAGCTAGAGAAGGTACAGTGAGGGAGTTTTCAATTATCTTAGTGGCAGAGGCTTCTATATAAGGGAATCCTAAACAGATGACTTCTTTTCAGTGGGAAAAGGTGAAGAAGATGCCATCAAAATGTACAATTCAAGAACATCTTGAAAGTATGTGTGGGAAGACAGTGTAGCATATTGGTTAAGGACTTAGGACTCTGGAGTCTAATAGACCAGGGTTTGAATCCTAGCTCTCTGCCACTGTTTTGTTTTGTGACTCTTAAGATGTCACTGTGAAAAAAACTGAAAACCAACCAAGTAAGAACAAGCAAAGGCAATTTATTCTGAGCTTGCTATAACAAGAGAGTCAGCGATTGTCACTTAGGCTTAGGTAGAGACTCAAAGACATGCAGAGGAGTGTAGAAGATATGTAGTGGAAAAAAGGAAAGCATTCAGGTATGCCCTGATTGGAGGCTGTTAGCATGGGGAAACTATAGGTAGGTGTAGGAGAACAAAATTTGCCACCTCAAAATGTGTCTCTTTGGTCTAAGTGTTAATTTAGACTGGCTATTTTTAAGAAACAGAAGACTCTGGAAGGTTTTCTTGTTACTTCCCCCTTAACTGACAAAAAGATTTAAGATAAAGAGCCGGTTCTCAGAATAGAGCTATCACCAGAGATATCTACAAAGAATATGAACTAAATGATGTGGGAGAGACAAGGCAGGGCCTGGATATCAGAGTCCACTCTGTGTTCCATTATCTCTGCATGCTTTGTGAACATTTGTTTACCAAATATTTGATTTTCCATTTCCATGTGAAGTGCCTTCCTCCCTTTTGAAGTCTCAAACCACTACCTTCTTCTCCTTACCTCAAGGTGGCATATAAGCCTCAGCTGCCTGATTTATCCTTGTGCCCCCATTTTCTCATGAACCCCATACATCTGAAATTTTAAATTGTATTTTCTCCTGTCAATCTGTGACATGTCAATTTAATTCTTAGACCATCCAGAAGAACCTAGAAGGGTGGAGTAAAATTTCTTTTTCCCTTATACAGGCTAACTAAAAGCAGGATATCCTATGTGATTGGTTAGAGGTGTATATTTGGCTGTCTCTGAGTGGTCCTAGTTGGAAGTAGGGACAAACTTAGGAAATCTGTCAGTTATTAATCAAGTCCTGGGCATTTGGGGTTGATTGTTACAAGGAGTATTATTTGGCTACCTGGATTGTCACTAGAGATAGCAGTCTGACTTCCTACAAGTCTGACTTATAGCAGGCTGACTTCCTTGGTTGGTGATATAGACAGGGGGTTGGTTTCCAGGGCATTTGCTGCAGATTATAGGTTAGAGTTCTATTTTTATATATGGTCTGGCCATTGTTTATTGGCATATTCAGTCTCTCATCACATAACTTCTGAGTCTCAGATTCTTCAATTTAAATGGACTGTTAATACTGATTTGGTCGGCCAGCCGAGTGGCACATTGGTTAAGAGCTGGTTTTGGGGTGCCAGTGGCCCCAGTTTGGATCCCACATATGAGGGCCAATGACACTGCCCTCTACAGCTAACAACAGCTCCACCTGGAGCTGGGCTGTGTGAGCCCCGGTGATGGAGTAGGCTGCAGCCCCTGCTGCAGTGGGCTGCCAATGCTACAATGAGTGGCCAGCAGCCAGGGTGAGCAGCTAGCAGCCAGCACGAGTGGCTGGCAGCCAGTGCGAGCTGCCAATAGCCACAGTGAGTGACCATCCAGAGACCGGCGACCTAACTGCCTCATCCGGGAAGAACGCAACGACGATACCTACAGTGAAGCAACATCCTCCACAACTAGACTGAAGAAGAAAAAGACAGCAACTTGTCTGTTCCCCTTCCCCAATTCCCCAAAGCTGTTCCCTTCCCCCAATTCCCCAATTAAAAAAAAATAAAAAAGACTGATTTGGGGGCCAGCTGAGTGGTGCATTGGTTAAGAGCTGGCTTGGGATGCCAGCGGCCCTGGTTCAGATCCCACATATGAGGGCCAGTGACACTGCCCTCTACAGCTAACAACAGCTCCACCTGGAGCTGGGCTGTGCAAGCCCCGGCGATGGTGTAGGCTGCAGCCCCTGCTGCATTGGACTGCCATAGGCTACAGTGAGTGGCTGGCAGCCAGCGTGAGCTGCCAATAGTCACG
The DNA here is from genome assembly GCA_033961575.1 of Aselliscus stoliczkanus. Classification (NCBI taxonomy): domain Eukaryota; kingdom Metazoa; phylum Chordata; class Mammalia; order Chiroptera; family Hipposideridae; genus Aselliscus; species Aselliscus stoliczkanus. Next base: position 50,783,952 of record CM066737.1, on the reverse strand, counting down.
GTGAGCGACATCCAGAGGCCGGCGACTGATCTGCCTCATCCAGGAAGAGAGCAATGACGATACCAACATGGGCCAGTGAAGCAACGCCCTCCGCAACTAGACTGAAGAACAAAAGGACAGCAACTTGTCTGTTCCCCTCCCCTGATTCCCCAGCGCTGTTCCCTTCCCCCAATTCCCCAATAAAATCTTTAAAAAAAAGAGACAGTTTTGGGGGATTAAATGAGATCTATAAGTAAACTGTTTAGCACAGAACTGGAACATAAGTGCCCAATATATATTAACCATTGTCTTATAGGCTTGATAACTAAATCTGGAAATAAGACAATTTAATAGAATGGTACTCCTCAGAGTATGAAGGAGGCAATGTTAGCAGGAAGAAAAGAAAAACTTAGTGTATCCTACAAAACATATTAAACATATAAGCCACAAAAATATGAAGTTAACACATATTAACACTTACTATGAGTCAGACACTATTCAAAATACATTTCATGTATTGACTCATTTAATCATCATAACCACTCTATGAGGTGGGTGCTACTAACATTGTCATCTTCATCTGACACACAGAGGAGACTTTGACACAGAAAGATTAAGTAACTTGCCCAAGGTATATGGGTCAGGCAGTTTGGCAATAGTCTATGATCTTAACAATCTCCTATTCTCACAAAAGATTGTACATGCCAAAATTAAAAACAGCTTCAGGAGGGCCGGCTGAGTGGCATGGTGGTTAAGCACTGGCTTGGGATGCCAGCAGCCCTGGTTCGGGTCCCACATACGAGGGCCAGTGACACTGTCCTCAAAAAAAAAAAAACAGCTTCAGGAAAGGATCGTATATCTCAAGTATGTCTTCATAGACTAAATAAATGGTTAGATGGGGATGCTTAGGGTGTTTAGGACGTTCTTAGTTTTTGAGGGAGTGGGCAGGCCGAGTGGTGCGGTGATTAATTGCTGGCTTGGGAAGCCAGTGGACCCAGTTTGGGTCCCACGTGTGGGGGCCAGTGACACTGCCCTCAAAACAAAACAAAACAAAACAAAAAATAAATAAATAAATAAATAAAAAACAAAATAAAATAGTTTTTGAGGGTGATATCAACGGAGGGCTTCTCACATGTGCCCCCATTCACCTGTTTACATCTGACTCTGATCTTATTTGGAAGCCACTTCCTCAAAGAAGCTTCTGCTGATCTTCCAGAGTATGTTACAACCAGCCCTATATTTATAATTGATAAGGTATGCAATTATTTATTTAGTATCGGTGTCCCATACTAGAAGAGAATGATTTTGTGGGTCTGTTTTATATTCCATTGTATCCCCATCCTCTAGCACAGTGGTCAGCATCTATGACCTGTGGGCCAAATTGTGCCCAAAGTCTGGTTTTGTGAATAAATTTGTATTGACTCACAGCCACACCAATTCATTTATGTATTGTCGATGACTGTTTTCACACTATGATAGCAGATTGGAGTGCTTGCAACAGAGATCATGTGGCCTGCAAAGCGTAAAAAATATTTACTATGTGGCCCTCTACAGCAAAAGTCTGCCAAGCCCTGGCTAGCTCATGATTACTCAACAGTTCTTTGTTTAATGAATGAAAATGCATTTTATTATTTATTTATTTATTTATTTATTTATTTATTTATTTATTTGAGGGCAGTGTCACTGGCCCTCATATGTGGGACCCGAACTGGGGCCGCTGGCTTCCCAAGCCACCGCCCAACCACTGCGCCACTCGGCCAGCCCAAATGTTCTTTATTTATTTAACAAACACTTTAAAGCACTTACTATAGTCAGTCACTATTCCAAGTGTTTTCCGAATACTAACTCCTTTATTCCTGATAACAACCCAAGTGGATAAGTGGGATTATTATTCCCATTTTATGGAAGAAGAAACTGGAAAACAGAGGTTCAGTATTTTCCCAAAGTTTACACAGGTTGTAGGTAGCAGGATTGGCATTCAAAACTTAGGCATTCAGGCTCCAGAGTCCATGCTATCTATGCTATGTAAATGGATCATGGGTGGGGTGCAGTTTTTCTGGTGTTCTGATAAGAGAACTGCTGAAGGGTTTTGAGAAGCAGAAGGATGTGGTCAAAGCAGCAAAAGGAGATAAAGAGGCCTAATTTCACATAGTCCCTGGGACATGGCTGATGACAAGGAGAGGCTAAAAAATACCAAATAGCAAAGCGTCATTAGGCTTTCACCATAGCTAATGGACCCAAGCAAATGTTCTCCCAAAATGATCTTGTGTAGTTGTCCCCCTACCTGGGACTGGTTAACACCATTGATTAAAGCTTCCAGTTCACTCTGAGACTGGACCAGTTTGTTTTATTCTATTATGTGGCTAAACACTCCACTTCACCCCCACCATGGCCAGCTGTCTTCAAATGCACTGCACAATGGAACAAAGCAATAACAAATGACTGGTTTGGTGCAAATTCATCCCCACTGTCAAAAAAATAAAAAGTGCGTGAATTATGGTTCTTGTACTTCCTCTTCATGGTGGAGACTTCCTCTTCCTGTCTCCACACACTGCCTGTGCTGTATCCCAGCCACTAGTAGGAGACAAAGCAAATATCATCAAATGCAGTCATAGCTCCAAGGTACAATCTGGCTCCTTTGTGATATGCTGGTGGAAGTCAACTTGTTGGCAAAGCTCAAGAGACCCTGTTGCACATGACTGAGGGTGAGGGGTCAGCGAAAGCAGTTAGTTGAGAAAGAAAAGTCTGAGAGAGACCAAGAGAGTCTGTTCTTCTCTTCCTGGTAGGACGAGCAGGATCTCAGGATGCTACACACAAGCAGGGGCCTGGGATGAGAACCAGGGTTAAGTTTGGGGATAGATCTATCTAGGGGCTTCAGAGCTTGAGGCCAAGGGTAATCTAAAAGCCAGCGATCAAGGAAGAAGCTGAAAATTAAATCCAGGCAGACAGTCCAACTGAAATGCCAATCCCAGTGGGACAGAATATGGGCTCTTCCAGAGAAAACCAGTCACAGCATACCAGAGCAATCAACCAGACATATCAGGACAGCGAGTCAAAACAGAGCCTATGGATACCTAAGAGTGGAATTGCTGGGTCATAAGGTAGTTCCATGTCCAGTTTTATGAGATACCTCCATACTGATTTCCATAGTGGCTGCACCAATCTGCAGTCCCTCCAACAGTGCACCAGGGTTCCCTTTTCTCCACATCCTCATCAGCACTTGTATGTTGATTTATTGATGATGGCCATTCTGACCGGAGTGAGGTAGTATCTCATTGTGAGTTTTATTTGCATTTCTCTAATGATTAGTGAGGTTGAGCATTTTTTCATATGTCTGTGTGGCCATCAGTATATCCTCTTTAGAAAAATGTTTCTTCATGTCATCTGACTATTTTTAAATTGTTTTTTGGGGTTTTTTTTTGGTGTTGAGTTTAAGTGGTATTTTACAAATTTTGGATATTAACCCTTTATCAGGTATATCATTAACAAATATCTTCTCCCATTCAGTAGGATGCCAGTTTGTTTTATTGATGGTTTCCTTTGCTGTGAAAAATATTTTTAGTTTGATGTAATTCTGTATGTTTATTTTTTCTTTTACTTCCCTTGCCCGATGGAATATATCAGTAAAAGTATTACTAAGGGTAATATCTGCAAATTTACTTCCTGTATTTTCTTCTAGGGATTTTATGGTTTCGGATCTTACATTTAAGTCTTTAATCAATTTTGAATTTATTCTCGTATATGGCGCAAGGAGGTGGTTATCAGACAGTTTGGGGAATATAATCAATGATGTTGTAAAGATTTCATAGGGTGTCAGATGGGCACATGTCTTATGAGGGAGATCACTTCATGAACAGTGTAGATGCCTGACCATTGTGCTGTACACCTTAAGCTGAAGCTGAATAATATTGAACATCAACTATAATTTAATATATATATATATATATATATATATATATATATATATATATATATATATATTCACGGGATGTGGAATATAACATAGGGAATAGAGTAAGTGGAATTGTAACAGCTATATACGATGTCAGAGGGATAGTAGTTTGGGGTAGAGGGGTTATCACTTTGTGAGGAGTGTAAATGTCTAATGATTACATTGTTTTGTACACCTGAAACTAGTAAAAAAATGAATTGTATTTCTAAATACTAACAATGAACAAAACAAACAAACAAACAAAACAGAGCCTATGGAGATTCCCTGAGCTGTTGGGCAAAGTTGCAAAACTTTCTATTAGATGACTGGACATTGGCTTTGAGTAGCAACGACCCTTTACCACACCAAAGAGAGGCAGGACAGTGAAGTGGTTAGGAGGACAGACGTTAGAATCAGACTGCAAGAATTTAAATCCCAGTTGTGCTGCTTATTAGCTGTGTGGCCTGCAGTTTATCCCTTAACCTACTTAAGCTTCAGTTTCCATCTATGTGAAATGGAGATAAAATCACTGTAGTACTTACCTTGCAGGGTTGAAAAAAACAAGTAAGATAACAGGGTAAGTGCTTAACACACATAAGCAATAAATGTTACTTAATATTGTTTTTTAAAGGGCATCAAATTGGCTCAAAGGATAAGGGTAAGCCAGTTCCAGGCAATACTTGAATATTGCCCACACCCTGACTCGAAATCCACAAGCAGGTTCCTTAATGGGGGTAGGGGTTGTGCTCCTACTGTTGATCCTGTGGCTGGCTCTGCAAAGGGCACCACTGTGTGGCCAGCTGGCAGCAGAAGTGCAAGGCAAGTGAAATCACTCTTTGATTTCATCTATTGCATAGGTTTGTCCTTTCCCCAACAGCCCTTATTCTTCCATATGGGCGGGTCCTGCTAGTCTGATCCTATGAAAGAGAAATGCCACACAAATACAGGTGTTGGAGACTTAATGTTTTCCCCTGTCAAGAAATAACAAAATTACTCAAAAAGGCTTGGTCATATCTGGAAGATGTAGGAAGGTAGAAGGTAAGGGGTGGATTTGGGAACCTTATGATTTCATACTGATGTGCGGCCGCTTGGTAGAGAAATTGCTAAAGAGAAGGCCCTATCTTACACTGCAGGCATCTTTGCCATTCTTGTTATTTTGCAGTGTTTAGGCCAGTGTTTTTCTAAGTATATTTTTTTCATCGCTTACATCAGAATCTACTGGGGGAAGTAGCTAAAAATGCAGATTGTGGACTTCTGGAGTCCTGACTCACTAGGCTCAGAATTTTTAAGTAGCTCCCAAGTAGATTCTGTTATTCTATTATTATGTAGTTTTTGAACAGATATGTTTATCTGACACAAAACTTTGAAAATGCAAAAATATATAGAGTGGGGCCGGCCGAGTGGCGCAGTGGTTAGGCGCTGGCTTGGGAAGCCAGTGGCCCCGGTTCGGGTCCCACATATGAGGGCCAGTGAAACTGCCCTCAAAAAATATATATAGAGAGAGAGTGAGGGACCAGCTAAGTGGCTCAGTCGGCTAAGAGTTGGCTTAAGACATGAGCTCTGAGCAACAGGGCCGCTGGTTCGATTACCACATGGGTCAGTGATGCTGTGCCCAAGTTGAGCTGTCAATGAGCTGTCAACAGGTGGCAGGATGGCTCAGCTTGTGTAACAACAAGATTTTATGTTCAATGGAGGGCTATGCCTACCCTCAACTAAGACTGAACACGGCACCTTGAGCTGAACTGCCACTGGATGGCTCAGTGGATAGAGCATGAGCTCTTAACAACAAGGCTGTTGGGTTCAACTCCTGCATGGGATGGTGTCTATGCCCACCCTCAATTAAGACTGAACACAGCACCTTGAGCTTAGAGGCCATGAGCTGCCCACAGGCAGCCAGATACGGTTACTGGCACTCTCCACAACAAAGATTGAAGAATAACAACTTGGCTGGCCCCTTCCCTAATTCCCCGACACTGTTCCCTTCCCCCAATTCTCCAATAAAAATATTTAAAAAAAAAGAGTTGGCTTGGGAGCGTGAGCTCTGAGCAGCAGGGCTACTGGTTCGGTTCCCACATGGGCCACTGATGCTGCGCCCTCTACAGCTAAGATAGTGAACAACAGTTCAACCTAGAGCTGGGCTGCCATGAGTGGCCTGAGTGGCCAGCGACTGCATAGGCTGCAGTGGGCTGCTGTGAGCTACTGTGAGTGGCTGGCAGCCAGGGTGAGCAGCCTGCAAAGTTGGCGTGAGCTGCTGTGAGCAGCATTCCAATGGCTGGTGACTGACTGCCTCAGGAGGAAAGAACGCAATGATCATAATACCAACATGGGCCAGTGAAGCAACTTCCTCCACAACTAGACTGAAGAACAAAGGACAGCAAGTTGTTTGTTCCCCTTCCCCGATTCCCCAACGCTGTTCCCCTCCACCAATTACCCAATAAAATCTTTAAAAAAATAATAATAAATACTTAGAGTGAAAGCCTCTCTCCCATCCCTGTCCTCAGGTGCTCAGTTCCCACCTTACCCCACCCTCGCCTGCCAAACAAAACTAGGTGACCACTGTTAGTCATTTCTTATGAACCTTTTCAGAGTCCCCCATAAAAGTTAGCACTCTTTACACATTATTCTGCATATATTGAGTTGTCGGAAAAGTCATGACGCATTTTTGCAACAAAAAACAGAAAATATACCTCATGACTTTTCTGACAACCCAATATATATACAGATGGTGCCAAAAAAATGTATACAAGTGGACACTTCGGTCAATGTTGCTCAAGCAGTAGTTCGTTGTAATCAGAAGTGTCTGTATGCTGATAGTAACCACTTTGAGTACCTCTTGTAATTGCAGAAATCAAACGTGACTTATATTCATTTTTTGCTATCAGTATATATTAAGTATTACAATTTTAATACAGTTTTCTTTTCTTAAAATGTGTATACATTTTTTGGCACTATATATATACATACACACATACATATATATGATCTTCCATATCTATCATAAAGAACTTTCTTACTAATTTTCACAGGTGTATAGTACTCCGTTATATGGATGTACCAGACTTAATTTCACCAGTCACTTTTTGATGGACACATGGGTTGTTTCCAATCCTCTGCTAATACAATCAACCAATGTAATTAATTATCTTGTACATGCATCATTTTTCAAGCATAGGATAAATTTCCCAAACTGGAGTTCTTTCTCTAGCTGATTTGACACACACTGAAACTTAGGAACCACTGACTTTGGGGTTGCTGACATGATAGGATTAATTTACATTTGATTAAACCTTTATGTAAAGACTCATAGAATGGCAGAGCTGGAACAACCCTCAGAGATCTTCTTGCTCATTTTACAGATGAGGAAATTGATAATATGATAGGCAAGGGACTTTCTCAAGGTTACACAACATTTTGGTGGCAGAGCAGAAACTGGAGCCCAAATATCCTCACTCCTGGGCCAGTGCTCTGTTGCCTATGATCATCTTCAACAAACCAATGTAGAGTGCTCTGTGCAGTGTACTATGGTCTCTAGCTGGAGCAGTTATGTCATGCACTGGAAAAATAAACCAATGTAGCCTGTATGAAATACCAGATCTCTGCAGTCATGGAATGGTACTTTCAGAAAAATAAGAGCTAAACAGGCAAAGTGTTCTACACACTATTGTGAACCACTGACCTCTTTCCACAAAATGGAGAAAGGCCAATAGTTCTCTATGCAGCTAATTTAATCCAAATTCTGGAAAAATTAAAGCCTTTGGGTTTCTGTGCAGTTTCTTTAAAGGGCTTGCTAAAGAAGGGAAGATGTAGCTAGTGTCTTGTTACTAAACACCAAATTCCTAAGAGAGATGATTTGGGGTTGGGAAATCTCAGTGGAGGTACAGTTCTTATTCGCCAGATTTGTTTTCCAATGTAGATAAAACTTTCTTGAGCAAACCAAGGTCTCCTATCCCCCATCCCACCCAACAAAAGTAAAGTAAAAAGAATATGGTGTTTTCTGCAAATCTGTGGTATACACAAAACTTATGATCACATAAAGTCAAGAGGATACTTCATGAATAATACATTTCAATGGAAATAAACAGATGGTTTCCAAAAAAGCCCTTCTACCCAGAATCTCTTCTGCAACATTAGAGTTTATATTTTCAGTTATGGCCTGCTGGCTTTCTCACCTTTTATTCACCATGGAAGTAAGGTGTGATGGTGTCAAAGCAAACCTCATCAACCTTAAAGCTTTACAGATCCTTTTGTAGCAACTTCAACCTTGTTCTCACTACCTTAGCCAAATAAAGGGGAAGGGGTGTGTGTGTGTGTGTGTGTGTGTGTGTGTGTGTGTGTGTTTAAAACCAGGTTAATTGTTTTGTGCCAAGAGAAGGACATTTTATCTTTTGTCCTTATGTCTGATCTCAGCATAAAGGGAGCAAACATCCTACTTGAAGTATTCAGACAGTCATCAAGGGAGCCTGGTATTTTGAACTACAGGAGCCGGCCAGAGAGGATGCATTCTTTATCCCATTATCAACCACTCTACAGTTCTAATTTTGATGAGAACAAGACAATTGTTAAGTGGAGTGCTCCTCACTTAATAGCTTAATCAACCATAGCTATAAAACCTCCCTTTTGTCTGGTCAGCAATTACTTCTGTCTCCTGAGAGAAGGGAGCGGGTGAGGGAGAGGCTTTATAAAGTAGCAGGTAAAAGCAGCCCAAGAAAATGAAATTGTAAGTTTTTTTCTTTAACTCTGAAACATATTTGGCCTAATGGATCCAAGAGACTCCAGAGCTGGAAACCCTTCATCCCCATTTCCAGGCAAGAGGGTGAACACAATTTTGTCAGTATCATCGTATTAAGCCAAGATTGTTGAAATTTGTTTGTTCGATTGTTGAAGTCATCTAACAGCCTTGTTCCAGGTCCTATTCACAACCTAGGCCAGTCTTTCTCAAAATACAGACCTTAGAATACATCTATCAGAGTCGTCTGGAAAGCTTGTTTAAAAAGGTTTCACCTCAGACTAATGAACCAGATCTCTGGCGGTGGGACCCAGACATTTGCATTTTCCTCACATTTACTGGGCAAATCTGTTTTACCATAAAAGACAAGAACTGCTGCCTTTACTATGAAGAGACTTTGTTTGGGGGCTCCTACTTTTGCTCAAATAGGTTCTAGTGTTGTGACTACAACATAATGGTAGAGCATGTTAACTGAGCACTTATTATATGCCAGCCACTGTGCTAAGTGCTTGGACATGACTATTGCATATTTAATCCTTACAATTACCAAGTGAGGTAGGGCATATTATCTGTATCTCACATATATGGAAATCGAGGCTTGAGGAAGTGAAGGAAAAGCAAGTAGTAAGTGAAAGAGCTCAGAACTGAAACTGGGTCTATCCATCTCCAAAGGCCATGATCTGAGCTATTGCTACACCTTACCTCCAACAATCATTTGAAATCTGGCTCTAATAGTACTTAGTAATTTTTATGAGACACCACAAAATGTCAAGATGAGGAGTTGTCACTGGTATGGAGGAATGCAGCATATCTGTAACTTTATTTTGTCACCAGATCTTTCTTTCAAATCTTTTTTGTCTGTCTTTATATTCCATCTTTGGTACTACCTCCCCTGCATGCTGAACGTAAACATGCATCCTCTGCTGACCTGACTTTTCTGTATTCTGAACACTGATATTTGTTTGGATTGATGCTTTGTTACAAAAATGAGTTAATTCAAAGCATATTTGCCATGTAATTGATGCCTAATGTCTGTCTCTGATTCTCTTTTGAATTCCAGACTCTGAATGCCTGTCATACAACTGCCTACCATGACAACTCAATGTTCACTTCAGCCAAGTTCTCTAACTCCCCACTTTTATAAAGTCAGTGCTGGATATTTGGTTGTACATTTATGTTGATCCCCAGAAAAAAAATGCAACTGAAATCTCTAATTATTATTATTATTAAACAAATCGGGTGTTACTATTTTATGGTTCAAACTGATCACTTCATCTAATTATTGCTTTCTGAAAACATCAACTACCACAGTCCACCAGTATGCTGACCTCCAAGGGGCTGCCACAGACCTGCCTTTAGAAACTTGCCTATATGGAAACCAGGACAAGTAGATTTTTTGTTTAGTTTTGTTTTAATTTTATTGGGGAACAGTGTGTTTTTCCCAGGACCCATCAGCTCCATATCAAGTTGTTGTCCTTCAATCTTAGTAGTGGAGGGCACAGCTCAGCTCCAAGTCCAGTCACCATTTCTTTTCAATCTAGTTGAGAGGGGCACAGCCTACCATCCCATACAGGAGTCGAACCGGCAACCTTGTTAAGAACACACACTCTAACCAACTGAGCCATTTAGAAATGGCATTTATTGCTGGTCCCTAATAATACCAATTACATAAATAAGGAGTATAGCCTCTGTGGATGATAATACATGATAACCTCAATTAAATGGGCAGTCTTTGTCAAGTCCTTTCTTCCTCTTTGTGTCTTATCTCAAATAGCAGGACCTTGGTTTAGATGACCTTTGGTTTAGGCTTTTCTATCTCTAAACATTTAGAGCAAAACATCTAAAATAGCCAAACTTCTACAACAATCTTCCCACTAGTACTCCTATTAGTTACATGCTCAACTGCTCTAATGACAGACCCTAAAATATTGTGGTTGAAACAAGATAGAAGTTTACTTTTCACTCACTTAAGAGTTCGAGTTAGGTGGTCCAGGACTGGTATGGAGGTTTGAAGGTATCAAGGGCACAGGCTCCTTCCATCTTCTCGCTCCCCACCCTGTTAACATTCCAACTCATAGGAAGGGAGAGCATGGTCAGTGGAAGCCATGCTTCTTTATTTTAAGGGCACAACTCAGAAGTTACATATATCACTTCCACTTGAGTCTTTTTGACTAAGAAACCATCCACTTGGCCACATCTAGATGCAGAGGATATTGGAAAATGGAATTTTCACCTGAGCTATCATATGCAGTTATAGCTCCTATTACTATAGGAAAATGTGAGGGTAGATATGGTGGGGAGTCAGCAAGCAGTCTCTCTAACAGAGCACTATATTATGAATGAACATTGTTTATCTCATTTCCCCCCAAAACTCTTTGGTTCACTGGCTTGTTCCTCATTGGTGTAACCAAGCAAGAAGGTTATTGATAAAAGATTTAGAACGTAATTCCATGACCTGCTGTGAAATAGGCCTGGGGCCATCTTCAAGTGGACTTTGTTTTCTGGAGAGGTAGGATATCTGTTCTCCAAGCTGCTATCATCTGTAAAGTCTGATTGATCTGCTGCAGGGAGTCACCGAGGTCATTGAATTTCATACTTCAGCTGAAATCAAATCATAGGTTTGTTTCCAGGGTATTGGTAAGAACTTGTTGCCATTTACACTTTGGGTCCATTTATTTGTATCAATGTACACACTACTTATCAGTATTGGGTATTATTAAGAGCGTGGGTTTTGGTATCAGATCAGTGTGGCCTTAAGGAAATCTTAACTACTCTGAGATTTATTTTCTTCATTTGTTAAAATGGAGTAAAGTCATCTAATTGAAGGATGGTTGTGATTCAAGAACTATGAAATTGCTCAGAATATTGCATGTATTAAACACTCAAAATATACTTTTTAATAATAACACCAACAATAACATGAATGATTAATTTATTAAGTGCCTATTGTGTATGTGCCAGGCACTGTGCTAGCTTCTACATAAATAGCTGGCTCACGTGTACATTTTTAAATATCTGGAAGTCATACAAATCTCCTTAATAAATACAGTTTACTCTTTATTTTTTTATTTATTTATTTTTTTTTTAGCTGAGCCATCATTACAGTTTACTCTTGAATAACATGGGTTTAAACTGCATGGGTCCACTGATACACAGATTTTTTTTTCAATAAATACTATAAATGTATTTTGTCTTCTTTATGATTTTCTTAATAATAGCGTATTCTGCTGTGTATAATGCACACTTTTTTGCCCAAATTTGTGAGGGAAAAATACAGTTGCATACTATACATGGGTAGTATTAATTCAGTACCTACATCAATGATTTTAATTCTTTTATTTATGCTTATGAGTTAAAAGTGTACCTCTAGAAATCAATAATGATATCCATATGCAAAATAATACCCTGAAACACGATAATTGGTTTTGTTGAACTAATGATGAACTTGCAACCATGAAGAGTTCTTGGCCTTCTGTGATGTGTAAATACCATAAATTTGTTACTGGTACATAAAATTTCTTGTACCTCGTATCTGCTCCTGTGTTTTGTAATTATTTGTTATATAAGATTTCTTGTACTATAATACGTTAAAAAATAAATACTAAAATTCCTTTATAATACAAAACAAGTACCTAAATATAAACAAATAAAAATTTGAATTAAAAAATTAAAACACAATTTTTTTTTTAAAGATTTCATTGGGGCATTGGGGGAGGTGAACAGTGTTGGGGAATTGGGGGAAGGGACCAGCCAAGTTGTTCTTCAGTCTTTGTTGTGGAGGGTGCCAGTTGCCATCTGGCATCCTGTTGGCAGCTCATGGCCTCTAAGCTCAAGGTGTTGTGTTCAATCTTAGTTGTGGGTGGGTGTAGCCACCATCCCATGAGGGAGTGGAACCAGCAGCCTTGTTGTTAAGATTGCTGGCTCTAGGGCCGGTTGAGTGGCGTGGTGGTTAAGCGCTGGTTTGGGAAGCCAGTGGCCCTGGTTTGGGTTCCACATATGAGGGCCAATGACACTGCCATCAAAAAAAAAAAAGAGTGCAGGCTCTATCCTCTGAGCCATCCGGGCAGCAGCTTAGCTCAAGGTGCCGAGTTCAATCTTTAGTTGCGGGTGGGCATGGCCCACCATTGAACAGGCAATCTTGGTACATCAGCTGAGCCATCCTGCCACCTGTTGGCAGCTCAGTGACAGCTCAGCTCGGGTGCAGTGTTCACTGGCCCATGTGGGAATCGAACCAGTGGCCCTGTTGCTCAGAGCACGCACTCTAAGCCAGCTCTTAACCAACTGAGCCATTCGGCCAGCCCAAAACACAAGATTTTTTTCACTGAAAGTTTGGGCCAAAACCGTGGGTGCACATACGTGGGAGCGCATTATACATGACAAAATACAGTATATTCTCTTCTCCAACTTACTTTTATTCTAAGTATACAGTATATAATAAAATATGCAAAATATATGTTAATCTACTGTTTATGTTATTGGTTAGGCTTCTAGTCAACAGTAGGCCATATTTGTAGTTAAGTTTTGGGAGAGGAAAAGTTATATGTGGATTTTTGACTGCGTGGAGCTCAGCACCCTTAACCTGTACATTATTCAAGGTTCAGCTGTATTAGGTTAATTAGGGCTTTATGAATGAATGTGGGTTACTGCTCTCATTTAATATAGAGCAGAAAACTTGCTGCGTGTCTGGCAAAGGGCTTGGATTGGGGAGGGTAACAGAAAACAGGACAGAGTGAAACAATGGTCCTAATTTGATCATCATTTCCATTTTCTTTTTCCTTCAATAAAACTCTATTTACTGAGTTTTCCCTGCTTTTATAATAGTTCACCTGTCAGCTCTCTAGGGAACATCTGGTATCTCAGAACTGTAAGTCTGAAAAGTCTTTAACGTTTTCTCTCTCTGAATCATGATACATTTGGGACTAGTAGTAGTTTAAATGCCAGCCTCTCATTAACTGACTGCGTGATCTTAGATAAGTCCCTTCTATCTTCTGAGACACACTTTTCGTCATTTGTGAAATAAGTATATTAACAATAGCTACAAACTGCTTAACATGGTGCCTCGCAAATAGTAATCAATAAACATTAACTCCTTTCTTTTTCTTTTTTTAAAAAAGATTTTATTGGGGAAATGAGGGAGGGAACAGCGTGGGGGAACCGGGGAAGGGGAACAGACAAATTGCTGTCCTTTTGTCCTTCAGTCTAGTTGTGAAGGACATCACTTCACTGGCCCATGTTGGTATTATGATCATTGTGCTCTTCCTGGCTGAGGCAGATCGGTCATCTGCCATTGGACGGTCTCTCACGGTGGCTCATGGCAGCTTATGCTGGCTGCCAGACACTCACCATAGCTTACGGAAGCTCACTGCAGCCAACACAGTTGCCAGTGACTCACGGCAGCCCAGCTCCAGGTCGAGCTGTTGTTCACCATCTTAGCTGTAGAGGGTGCAGTGTCACTGGCCTATGTAGGATCTGAACCAGCGGCCCTGCTACTCAGTGCTTGTGCTCCCAAGCCAACTCTTAACCAACCAGCCACTCAGCCGGCCAAACCTTTTAGTTAATGCATTAATTAATTCATTCAATGGGTGTTTATTAAGTGCTAAGAATGAGCTAGGTGCTCTGCCTTTCATAATCTTCTATTCTCACTGGGAAGCCAAGACAAGATACAACATATGAAATGTTGAATATGAAACTCAACGCGATCCATAGCAAAAGACGGCAAGGTCAGGGGAAGCAAAGATCATTGTGGCCCAGAGCAATGTTTTATAAACTTTCCTGGCTTGAGTTTCACTTGCATCCAATTCTAGAGCCTTTTTTTGAATAACAATTTGGAAATCAGTAGACTGGAGTGAAAAGATATGGTTACAAAGAGGGGAAGGGACAGGTAGTAATGGAAGAATAGTAGGTTGGGACAGGTTGTGGAGGGAACGGTCAGACAGAGAATTCGGTCTTGATTGCTTTAGTTCTGAGCTTCCCAACCAGTGTGCGAGGATTACAGAGAAACCCCTAGGCCTGCAATCACCCTGTTTGTCTGTTTCTCACAGTGTGCTATACAAATATTACTGATTGCTATGCATGTCATGCCTTGCAGAGGGAAACACCACTCTAGATTTCACAGAAGCCATACTGTTAGGTAAGGAATTGGAAGCATGTACCTCTGTCAGAGGGAAGGATAAAGAAACCTGGATTAGGGCACAGAGTCATACTGGGAAAGTCTAAATCCAGGGTCCCTCTGCCATCTTTCCTGCTACCTACAGGTAGTAGGCAACCACTACCACTATGTTTACTTTCTATAAACACAACCTTATCTCTATTGACAAGAAAAAGTAAAAACAAAATTCAATGCCCACCAAGCCAGCCCTGTGGGAAAGGTCTTTGACGATGGGATCATAGTCTAGATATTTGGAGTAAACTAGCAGGCCCTACTTCTTGTATAAAAACTGCTGATCACATTTTCCTTGACCTTAGGAAAAGATATCTTAGGATTTCATGTCAGTGGTCTTGCATTTTATTTTTAAAAATAAGTATTTGATTTGTGCTTGATTGAGGTTTGGTGGGGCTTTTCAGAATGTACTCTTTATAACTCTCTTCTTTCTTCTCTGCATTATCAGAGTTCTTGCCTGTAAGCAGCAGAAATCAACTATACCTAACATAACCAAACCAAACAAACCAAAAAAGAAACTTATTTAAAGGATGTTGGGGGTGAAGAGAGCTCCCAAAGTCAAGGGGAGGTTGAAGGGCCAGGCCCGAAGGACAATATGAACCAAAAGAGTCCTAGCGGACACCAGGAAGCACACAGCCTTCTTCCAGCAGGAACAGCCTGGCCAGGACACTATTGGTGAGGCTGAACATTGTCAAAACTACAGTGACAAGATACTAATCATCCCTCTCTTGATTGGTTGCAACAGATTCTTTGTATCAGGAGAAGGGGAAGATGGAGGGAAGATCTTTATCCTTCAACTTCTATAGTTGAGTCAGGGTACTGTGTCCCACCAATATTTCACATCTTGGGAGATCTCCCTTCAAATGGGAAGAGGTTGAATGGTGTATAGCAAACAAGTAAACCGACAAGTAAAGCAATGTTCTTCAGAGCCTCCCACACAGTGTTTTTCATATTGCAAGTGGTAACACATTATTGAGTTGTGAGATTAATTTTGTGGGTGTCCAATTACCTTTTTGTTGTAATTTAAAGTGTAAAGTTTGATAAGCTTTGACATGTGTATATACCTGTGAAAGCATCCATACAATCAAAATACTTAACATACCAACTAGTAAAGTTTCTTCAAGCCTTTCAGTCATCCCTTGCTCCTGTCCCACCCTGTCCTCTATCCAGGCTCTGTATAGAGGTATTCACTGCTCCACTTTCTGTCACTATACATTAATTTGCATTTGCTAGAATTCTATGTAAATTGAATCATATACAAAGAACGTAAAGTTCCTTTTTTGTATATGTTCCCTCAGCATAATTATTTGGAGATTCATCCTTATTATTATGTGTATCAATAGTTCATTTCTTTTTGTTGATGAATTGTATTCCATTGAATAGATACAACACAATTTGTCTGCACACTCACCTGTTGACAGGCATTTGGGTTGTCAGATGGTTAATTTTAGGCTATAGTCCTCAATTATTCAATTGAACACTAACCTAGGTATTGCTGCGAAGATATTTTACAGATGTGATTAATGTTCCCAATCAATTGGTACTAGGTAAAGAAGATTATTCTAAATAATCTTTTTAAAAAAAAAATTTTTAATTTTTAATTAGTTTCAGGTGTACAACACAATGCAACAGTTATACTCTTTACCCCCCAAAGTAATAACCCCCCTCCCCCAGTTCACCACACCACTCCTCCCCCCATATCATACATATACACTACAATTTGTTTGACTCCCTTCCACAGTATACTCCACATCCCATGACTATCTATATATTCAGTTACAGTTGGCATACAATATTATACAACATCAGCTTCAGGTGTACAGTGCAGTGATCAGGCCTCTATTCCATCCATGAAGTGGTCTCCCTAACAAGACATGTGACTATCTGACACACCACAAAATTTTTACATTATAATATCCCCCGAACAGTGTTTCATATCCCTGCGGCAATATTGTAGTTGTCTATTTATGCTGTCTAACCCATTCCCCTTCCCCCTTATCCCCACCCCCCTCCCAACTAGCAACCCTCAGTTTTTCCTCTATATCTATGAGTCTGTTTACTTTGCTCGTTCATTCAGTTTTTCAGATTCCACATATAAGTGAGATCATATGGTACTTGTCCTTCTCCGACTGACTTATTTCACTTAATACAATAGTCTCTTCACAACATTATCAATTACATTCCCAGAACTGCCCCCATATCCCTGCGGCAACATTGTAGTCACCCACCTACGCTGTCCAAAACCTTCCCCCTCTCCCTCAGCCTCACTCCCTCCCAGCCAGCAACCATCAGTTTTTCCTTTATATCTGCTTGATATGACTTCAATCTTCTTAAATTTACTGAGACTTGTTTTGTGGCCTAACGTGGTCTATCTTGGAAAATGTCCCATGTGTAATTGAGAAGAATTTATATTCTGTTTTTTCAGGGTGAAATGCTCTAAAAATATTAACGAAGTCCAGCTGGTCTAAAGTGTCATTTAAGGCCCCTCTTTCTGTGTTGATTTTCTGTTTAAAGGGTCTGTCCATTGGTGACAGTGGGGTGTTGAAGTCCCCTACTATGATAGTGTTACTGTTGATCTCTGTCTTTATGTCTGTCAAAATCTGTTATATGTAATTAGAAGTTCCTATGTTGGCTGCATAGATGTTTATTAGGGTTATAGTGCCCTTCTTTGTCTTTTATTGTAGTCATTTTAAAGTCTATTTTGTCCAAAACAAGTATTGGTACTCCAGCTTTTTTTTTTTCCATTTGCATGAAATATCTTATTCCATGTGTAAACAGCATATATATGTGTCCTGTTTTCTTATCCACTCAGCCACTCTCTGTCTTTTGATTGGAGCAATTAGCCCATTCACATTTAAAATGATTATTGATAGGTGCATATGTATTGCCATTTTGTTATTTGTATTCCTGGTCTTCCTGGGTTAGCTTGTTTACCCCTTTCTTTTGTTTAAAAAAGCCCTTTTAACATTTCTTGCAATGCTGGCTTGGTGGTAATGAATTCCTTAAGCTTATTCTTTTCTGAGAAGCTCTTTATTTCTACTTCAATTTTAAGTGATAACCATGCTGGGTAGAGCAATCTTGGTTGTAGGCCTTTATTTTGTGTCACTTTGAATATCGCCTGCCACTCCCTTCTGGCCTGCAGAGTTTCTGTAGACAACTCAGCTGTTAGTCTAATAGGAGTTCCTTTGTATGTGACCTGCTGTCTTTCTCTTGCTGCTTTTAGGATTCTGTCTCAGTCTTTAACCTTTGCCATTTTAACTATGATGTGTCTTGGTGTGGACCTGTTTGGGTTCAGCTTGTTTGGAACCATCCGCCCTTCTTGGGCATATATGTTGATTTCCTTTGCCAGGGTAGGGAAGTTTTCAGACATTAGTTTTTCAAATACATTCTCGACCCCTTGCTTCTTCTTTTCTCCTTCTGGTATTCCAATGATTTGGGTGGTTGCGCTGCATCTGGTCCCATAGGGCTCTTAAACTATTTTCATTGTTTTTTATTCTTTGGTCTTTTTGTTGTGCCAACTGGGTGATTTCTGCTGTTTTGTCTTCCAAATCGCTGATCCGCTCCTCTGCTTCATCTACTCTACTGGTGATTCCTTCAAGTGTGTTCTTCATTTCAGTTATTGTATTCTTTACTTCTAACTGGTTGTTTTTTATGATTTCTCTATCCTTCCTTATGTCCTCACTAAGTTTGTTAAAATTGTTATCATCAGTGTTCTAAACTCTGTCTCTCAAAGGTTGGATCCCTCTGTTTCATTTAGTTCCATTTGTAGAGGTTTCTTCTGATCTTTTACTTGTGACATGTTTCTTTGTTTCCCCATTCTGGCTGTTGCTCTGGGATTACTTTGATGTATTAGATAGATCACCAGGAGAGCCCTGGATGGATCACGCAGGCACACAGCTCACGGCACAACACTCCCAGGAAAACTCCCAGTCAGCCTGTCCCAATCAGCTGCTCGCAGATCAGGCTGAGTAGCCCGACAACCAATCACCAACCTGGCAATTCTGCAAGAGCAGTGCGGAGAGCGGGGACCCGAGGCGGCTTGCGCACTCCCTCATCTGGGTGAGCAGCCTGTTGGAGCCGGAGGGCACCTGCCCAGCGTTTCCCTGGCAATGCAGTATAAGCTGGGCGAAGGCTGGGGATCCAAGGCTGCATGCACATGTGCGCACGCACACACACACTCCTGCACCAATTCCACCAGATCAATGAGGTCCCTGACCTGACTGTGGGAGGGCCCAACTCTGACAAAATGGCGCCCTCCCTACACCACTCGCGTGCAGGCTCCACACCAGGGGAACAATAGTCCAAAAACCTCCAGCCTTTGCACCGAAGGTGCTCAGTTCAGTCCGTCCCCGCAGGCTCCCGGGTCCAGCTCACACAGCCAGTCCCTCCACCAGGAACCAGGTAAGTGCTCACCGGCGAGCGATCCCGTGTGCCAGCCCCACTGATTCTCTAGCCGCTCTCAGCCTCACCGAGCCGAGCAATGAGAGTCCTCACCAATTTACTGCCAGCTATCTTGGAAGTCCTCTTCCTGGCAAAGGAACTCTGGGCTGGTGAGCTTGGTGTGTGGCCGGAGGGTCTCTCCCTAAACCAGACAAGCTTCCCACGGCTGCGGCTTCCCTCATGGGGCTTGCCCCCCCTTGTCTCCGCCCGTCCTACCGGACCCGACGTGGCCTCCTCCCTAAGTTCTTCGTTCAGTGGTTCTGTTCATCTAGTGCTCTGGGGACCTCCAGGGTTGAATGCTATATAATTTGTTTGTAATTTTGGTGTGATCCTGGGAGGTAGTTAGCACAGTGTCTGTCTATTCCGCCATTTTACCAGAAGTTAGAAGATTATTCTAAATAATCTTGGTGGGCCTGGTTCAATCAGTTGAAAGGCCTTAGAGCAGAACTGACATTTCCTTGAAGAAGAATTTTGCCCATGGAATGCAACTTCAATCTGTCACATAAGCTGTGGTGTTTATTATATATGCTATTTATCAAACTGAAGAAGTTTCCTTTGACTTCCCCTTTGTTTTGAGTCTTTAACAGAGTTGGGTGTTGGATTTTTGTCAGTTTTTTTAATGCAACTATTTAGATGCTCATATGATTTTTCAGTTTTTGTTTGTTAACATGGTGAGTTACATCGACTGATTTTTAAATATTAAACAAATCTTACATTTCTGAGATAAACTTTAGCTGGTCATAATGTATTATCCTTTTTTCTTATTATTGAATTCAATTTGCTAAAATTTGATTTAGATTCTTTGCATCCAAGATCATGGGAATATGGGTCTGTAGCTTTCTTTTCTTTTCTTTTTTTTTTTTTTGAGGGCAGTGTCACTGGCCCTCATATGTGGGATCCTAACCGGAGCCACTGGCTTCCCAAACCAGCGCTTAACCACTGTGCCACTCGGCCGGCCCTAGCTTTCTTTTCTTGTACCAACTCTTCTCATAGAATATTTGGAATGTCTCCCTCCTCTTCAGTTTTCTGGAAGGGTTTGGGTAGAATTTATATTACTTCCTTAAATGTTTGGTGGAATTAACCAGGAAAGTAATCTGGGCCTGGAATTTCCTTGTGGGAAAGGTTTTAATGACACATTCAATTTCTTTAATAGACATGGTATTATTTAGGTTATCTATTTCTTCTTGAGTGAGTTCTCATAGATTATATCTTTCAAAAAATTTGTGCATCTTTGGGCCAGTCGAGCGGCGCATTGGTTAAGAGCTGGCTTGGGATGCCAGGACCCCCAGTTCGAATCCCACATATGAGGGCCAGTGATACTGCCCTCTACAGCTAAGATGGTGAACAACAGCTCCACCTGAAGCTGGGCTGCTAGGAGTTCCCTGGACAGCATAACTGCAGCCCCTGCTGCAGTGGGCTGCCATAGGCTACGGTGAGTGGCCGGCAGCCAGCATGAGCTGCCAATAGCTGCCATAAACAGCCGTCCAGAGGCTGGCATCCAATCTGCCTCACCCAGGAAGAGTACAATAATACCAACATGGGCCAGTAAAGCAACGTCCTCCACAACTAGACTGAAGAACATAAGGACAGCAACCTGTCTGTTCCCCTCCCCAATTACCCCATAAAAATCTTTAAAAAGAATTTGTGCATTTTATCTAAGTTGTTCAGCTTTTTTAGGAATAAAGTTGTTCATAAGATTTCCTTATTTTCCTTTTAATATTTATATTGATATCAACTCTCCTATTGACTGATAATTTGTCTCATCAATTGCTAATTATTTGGTAATTTGTTGTTAGATAAGGGTCCAACTTCATTCTTTTGCATGTGTATATCCAGTTTTCAAGGCATGACTTGTTGAAAAGACTGCCATTCCCCATTAGTTCTTGGTACTAATCATTTGACCATACATGCAAGGGTTTATTTCTAAGCTCTCTCTATTCTATTTAAATGGTGTATATCTTTATGCCAGTACCATATTGGTATATGTTTGTTTGTTGGGCTTTTTGTTTTGTTTTGTTTTGGGCCTAATGCCTATGAATTAAAAATTGCTATAAGCTTTTGTAAATGTTTTGGAATAATTACTGTAAAGATTTTAATCATCCTTAACATTTTATATTTTCAGTACCACACTTCTTTTTTTTTGAGGGCAGTGTCACTGGACCTCATATGTGGGACCTGAACCAGGGCCTCTGGTGTCCCAAGACGAGCGCTTAACCACTGTGCTACTCAGCCAGTCCAGTACCACACTTTTTTGATTGCTATAGCTTTGTAGTAAATTTGAAATCAGGAAGTGAGTCCTCCAGCTTTGTTGTTCTTTTCAAGATTGTTTTGGTTATGCAGATCCCTTAAGGTTTCATAAGAATATTTTGGTTTTAAAATAATTTTTGGGGCCAGCCAAG
Organism: Aselliscus stoliczkanus; assembly: GCA_033961575.1. NCBI lineage: Eukaryota > Metazoa > Chordata > Mammalia > Chiroptera > Hipposideridae > Aselliscus > Aselliscus stoliczkanus. The sequence goes on along the minus strand of CM066737.1, from coordinate 50,762,317 downwards.
TGGTGCATTGGTTAAGAGCTGGCTTGGGATGCCAGGTATGAGCAACAGGGTCCCGGTTCGGATCCCACATTAGAACCAGTGACTTTGCACACTCTATAGCAATGATGGTGAACAACAGCTCGACCTGGAGCTGGGCTGCCATGAGTCACCGGCAAAGGCGTAGGCTGCTATAAAGCTACCGTGAGAGGCTGGTAGTTGGTATGAATGGCAGGCAGCCAGCGTGAGCTGCCCAGAGCAGCCGTGAGCGGCCATCCAGTGGCCGGCAACCGATCTGCCTCACCCTGGAAGAGCGCAATGATGATACCAACATGGGCCAGTGAAGCGACATCCTCCACAACTAGACTGAAGAACAAAAGGACAGCAACTTGACTGTTCCCCTTCCCCGATTCCCCAATCCTGTTCCCTTCCCCCAATTCCCCAATAAAAATCTTTTAAAAAAACTTCTGTAAATGACATCATTGAGATTTTGTATAATCAATTTTTTTAAAGATTTTTTATTGGGGAATTGGGGAAGGAAAACAGTGTTGGGGAATTCGGGAAGGGGAACAGCTTAGTTGTTGTCCTTCAGTCTTAGATATGGAGGGCACAGCTAGCTCAGCTCCAAGTCCAGTCACCATCTAGCTGCCCATGGACAGGTCCTGGCCGTTCAGCTCAAGGTGCCATGTTCAGTGTTAGTTGCGAGTGGGTGTAGCCCACAATCCCATGCAGGAGTTGAACCAGCAACCTTGGTGTTAGGAGCACATGCTCTCACCAGCTGAGCCATCCTGCCACCTGTTCAACAGCAGGTCAGCAGCAGATCAGCTGGGGCGCAGCACACTGGCTCGAACCGGCAACCTTGTTGCTCAGAGCTGGCTCTCTTGAAACCCTCCATCATACTGAACTGATCTCATAGATTCATTGCACATAAAGATGCCCCTATGAAATCCATATTTACTGTACTAAGTCACAAACATTACTGGCGATAGGTTACATAGAGGGGGAAGATGCAGAAGTGATGAGTCACAATACTTAAGTTAATTGTTAGTTAGTTGAAAATTTGTGTGCAATGAATCTGAGATCAACTGTGCCTGACAGAGGGCTACCAACTGAGCCACTCGGCCAGCTCTATAATTCAATTTAGTTTTATTGTTTTTGTTTTTATTGGGGAATTTGTAGAGGGGAACAGCGTTGGGGAATCGGGTAAGGGGAACAAACAAGTTGCTGTCTTCTTGTTCTTCAGTCTAGTTGCGGAGGACCTTGCTTCACTGTCCCATGTTGGTATCATCATTGCTCTCTTCCCGGATGAGGCAGATCAGTCGCCGGCCTCTGGATGGTCACTCACCATGGCTATTGGCAGCTCATGGTGGCTGCCAGCCACTCACACTGGCTGCTGGCCACTCACTGCAGCCTATGGCAGCCCACTGAAGCAGGGGCTCCAGCCTACACCGTCGCCAGGGCTCACACAGCCAAGCTCCAGGTGGAGCTGTTGTTAGCTGTAGAGAGCAGTATCACTGGCCCTCATATGTGGAATCCGAACTGGGGCCGCTGGCATCCCAAAACCAGCTCTTAACTAATGCGCCACTCGGCCGGCCCTCAATTTAGTTTTAATGTGGAAAGGATTTAAATAAAGATTTCTCCAAAGATGACATACCAGTGGCAAATAGGACCATCAAAAGATTTTCAATATCGCTAACATTAGGGAAATGCAAGTCAAAACCATGACATACCACTAAACCTCCACTCGGATGGTTGTAATTAAAACAACAGATAATAACAGGTGATGACAAGGATTTGGAGAAATTGAAACCTTCATACATTGCTGGTGGGAATGTGCAGCCACTTTGTAAAACCTTTTGGCACTTCCTCAAAAAGTTAAATACACATTTATCATGTGGACAAACGAGTCCACTCCTAGGTATATACCCCAATAATTGAAAATATGTGTCCACACAAAAAGTTGCATACAGGGCTGGCCGAGTGTGGCACGTTGGTTAAGAGCTGGCTTGGGATGTCACTGGCCCCGGTTGGGATCCCACATACGAGGGCCAGTGACACCTGCCCTCTACAGCTAAAATGGTGAACAACAGCTCCAACTGGAGCTGGGCTGCGTGTGTCCCCGGGATGGCCATAGGCTACAGTGAGTGGCCGGCAGCCAGTGTGAGCTGCCAATAGCCGCAGTGAACAGCTGTCCAGAGGCCGATATCCAATCTGCCTCACCAGGGAAGAGCGCAATGATAATACGAACATGGGCCAGTGAAGCAATGTCCTCCACAACTAGACTGAAGAACAAAAGGACAGCAACTTGTCTGTTCCCCTTCCCCGGTTCCCCAATGCTGTTCCTCGCCTCCAATTCCCCAATAAAATCTTTTAAAAAAAATTTGCATACAAGCATTCCTACCAGTATTATGCAAAATAGCCCAAACTTGGAAATAATCCAGATATCCTTCAATTTATGAATAGATGAACAAAACATGGTATATCCATACAATGGAATTTTATTTAGCCATAAAAAGGAATGAAATACTGATACATGCTGGGGCAGGTTAATTAGTGTAACATCAAGCAGTTAGGAATTCCCTGGTAGAATGAGCAGAAAATAAAGATATCTTCAAAGCTTCAGCCTCAGCCTTGAAAGTCCCAACTTTTAGATAACACTCTCCTGCCAGAGCAGATTCATCAATTATGCTCTGGGATAAGCCTCAGTCTCAGCCTTGAAAGCCCAGCCTGGAGATAATACACCTGCTGGAGCAAAAGCACCAATTAAGTTCTGGGACAACTGGGCTAACCAGCTAAGCAACAGAAGAAACCTCCTCCAGGCTGAGTAAAGTAAATTTAATGAGATCTGTACCAGTAGACACCAGTTTTTCTCCCTACATAGGCTGGGAAAATATATAAACAGAAGTCTCTCACCTTAGCTAGCAGACATTCCAGTTTTGGATGTCCCCTCTCACTTTGAGAGCTGTAATTCTGCTTTAATAAAGCTGTCCTTTTTGGTAACTTTACCTCTCTGGTCCATGTCTCCATTCTTCGGTGCTGTGAGACTATGATCCCAGTTCATATACACACATCAAAAATTCTACATCAGTGCTACAACATGGGTGAATCTTGAAAAACATTATGTTAATTGAAAGAAGCCAGACATAAAATACCATGTATTGCATGGTTCTATTTATAAGAAATGTCTAGAATAGCCAAATCCATAGACATTACTCTGTATTTTTCTTTTGTCAGGAAAAATGTACATGTTTGAGATTTTCCATCAGCATGTACAGATATTCTTCATACTTTTCAACTGTGGCATGGCAATCCATCATACAGGTCTATGGTAATTATATAATCAATTCTCTATTAATGAAAACATTGTTTCTCTTTGTGTGTATATATTGGTTTGTCGGAAAAGTCATGACATATTGTTTCTATGTATTTTGTTGCAAAAATGCATCATGACTTTTCCAACAACCCGATATTTGTGTGTACCAGTACAAATTCAAAGAGGTTATTGAGCAGTCTGAACATAGGACAAACACGAAATATTTTCTTTTCCAATTACAGTTTTAAATTAACTAAAAGCTCCTTCTTTTCATTTAAATGATGTCACGTGGGCAACATCTTTGGTTTTCTAGTGAGTTTTATATCACGTCATGGTCAATCTAGTCTTGTCCTAATTGAAGTCTTCAATCTTATTGCAGATGTAGGGTGTTTTCCGGTGCCCCTCAGTTCAGGCATGCCCTGTGGCCAGAGGAACTTGAGCTGCATCTGTCCTTCAGTCTTTCTCCCCTAAGGTTTTTGATTTCTCTAGGATGAGGGCATGTAATGCTGTGATTAGAAGAAAGGGGTACAGTTATTTAATGTAACTGGGGCAGATTTGGCCTCTTCTGCCCTCTGTCTGATAGACATCCACGTGCCTCTCATTGACTCTTTTTTTGTTTTTTGAGGGCAGTGTCACTGGCCCTCATATGTGGGACCCAAACCAGGGCCGCTGGCTTCCCAAGGCAGCGCTGAACCACCGCGCCACTCGGCTGGCCCTCATTGACTCTTATGTGTGCCATCCCTCACAGCTGTAATATTTTATTTATTTATTGATTGATTGATTAATTGATTGATTTTTTTAATTAGTTTCAGGTGTACAACACAATGCAATAGTTATACTCTTTACCCCCCAAAATGACAACCCTCCTCCCCCAGTTCGCCACACCACTCCCCCATATCATACATATCTATCACAACTCCCCTGACTCCCCTCCACAGTATACTCCACATCCCGTGACCATCCACATATTCAGTTACAGTTGGCATACAATACTATACAATATCAGTTTCAGGTGTACAGTGCAGTGATCAAGCCTCTACTCTATTGGGGAACAGTGTGTGTTTCCAGGACCCATCAGCTCCAGGTCAAGTAGTTGTTTCAATATAGTTGTGGAGGGTGCAACTCAGTGACCCATGTGGGGATCGAGCCGGCAACTCTGGTTTTATGAGCACAGTGCTCTAACCATCTGAGCTAACCAGCTGCCCCAGGTATAATATTCTTTAGCTGGCTTCATTCAGCTTCTACTCTTGGCTCCTGATCCTGATGGGTTGTCCCCCCAATTATTAATATTATTAGTTTTTTGTTTCTAAGACTAGAATAGGATATGATAGAATGAAAGAAGTACGTTGAAGTATTATTTCATGCAAATTTTGTATCAGTTATAATGTTTACGAGGTATGACAATTAAGTTTGTCAATTAGTCACAATGATGTTTCTAACCTTTTTTGATATCAGAGGGATTATTCATTATGCATTTTACCAACTGGACAAACAGTTAACCAAATATACTATTATTTGGAAGTGCTGAAAAGGCTGCGTGAAAAGTTAGACGACCTAAACTTTTAGCCAACAATTCATGGCTCTTGCATCATGACAATGCGCCAGCTCACACGGCACTGTCTGTGAGGGAGTTTTTAGCCAGTAAACAAATAACTGTATTGGGACACCTTCTCTACTCACCTGATCTGGCCCCAATGACTTCTTTCTTTACCCAAAGATAAAGGAAATATCGAAAGAAAAACATTTTGATGACATTCAGGACATCCAGGGAAATACGATGACAGCTCTGATGGCCATTCCAGAAAAATAATTCCAAACTTTCTTTGAAGGATGGAATAGGTACTGGTGTCTGTGCATAGCTTCCCAAGGGGAGTACTTCGAGGATGACCGTAGTGATGTTCAGCAATGAGGTATGTAGCACTTTTTCTAGGATGAGTTCACAAACTTAATTGTCAGGCTATATATATATATATATATATTGCAGTGTAAAATGTATTTGTGATCTAAGAAGTAGGAAAGCCAATCCTCTGGAAATTTGATGTTATATAGTGGGAAAGGCACCAAGCTCAGGAGACCTGGTTTTTGCTCTTAGCTCTGCTATGAGCTACCTGGTGACCTGGTGCAACTCCTTACTTCTCTGTGAACCTCGTCCTCCTTTTCTTGAAAATGAGGGAGTTGGTCCCTCATGTCTTTTCCAACTCTTCCTTGTTGCAACAACAGTAACAACTAACATCTATCGAGCACTAATGGCATATCAGGTACTATCATAAGCCCTTTATGTGCATTGAGTAACTTAATTCTCATGATACTTCTGTGATGTATGTGACTTTATTATCATCTCTATCTTCAGATGAGGAAACTGAGGCCCAGAGAAGATAAGTGGCAGAGCTGGAATTTGGATTCATGCCTGTGTGGCTCTAGAAGCCATGATCATAACCAGTACTCTTCATGGTGGATAGTTCTGAGTCAGTGGGGCTATGCTGCCTTTCTGGCTAATTTGAAAAAGATGTCAGACTCTCACGGCCAATCTGCTCAGTGACTTTGCAGCAACCTAGACCTTAGTCACCCTTCTTTGCGATGGTCACTTGGAGCACACAGAAGGTTGGAATATTTGCAGTGTAAGGTTCTAGCTTCCTTGGTTTCCTCCTGCATGTCATCTGAGCTCATCAAGAGGATGGTTTACTAAATACTAAATTCCCTTTGTCCTCTCTTTTGTCCATCTCTTCTTCCATCAGTTCACTCTCAACAGACCTCTCTGCTATCTCTTCCTTCCCAATATTAGTTTAATATTTTTCATATCTAAGTGCTTTCTAGCCTGACAGACAAGGGAGAAATCAGTGAGTATTTTTTTCTTTTCATTATCCCTGACCAACAATCAACATTAAATTTCCCCTTTTTGGACCATGCCATTCAAAACAAAGCCTAACACACTTTCTGCCTCTAAGTGAGTTCTAAGAACCCCTGATAGGGGCCGTGTGGATTTTGTTTGGTTCCCTGTCCCCAAAGTACCTCTCTTTTCATAGTTCCCCCTTGGAGCCACTTCACCCCAACCTACAGGCACAGTAAGCTCGGCCCTATCTGTGGGACTAATCCTGCCCTCCAGCAATTTCAGAGCCTCTAAGTAAAATGCTCAGGTTCAAGACAAGTCCTGCCATGACAACTGTGGTGATGACTTTAACCTTCATCCTGAGTCCAAGCCTCTATCTTCTATCTCTGTTTTGATTCTGGAAATTTGTTCCTGTGCTTCTGTTTGGGCCTTGATAATTCTCTGTAACTGGGAGTCTGCTATGTTCTTTCCAGTCCTTTTCCTCCTCCTCTCCAGGAATTGGAATTCTCCAATGACTGGGGCCTTGCAACCTGTGTACTTACTTCTTTGGGATTGATTTCCCAGGTGCATCTCTGAACACCAGTTGCTTCTAGAATTCCCAGTGCCTTGTTTAATACACTTGTCAGGAAATCCCACGTCTTGGTACCTTGAAATTTGCTCTAATTTCTAATTTACTTGCTGTAATTAATCCTTCTGTCTAGGCTGTTTTATGTGAAAGGACAGGGGCCAAGTAGATGTTTCTATTTTTCTTTCTTTATAAAATTAGTTTCAAGTGCACAAAAAAATGTAATAGTTAGACATTTCACCCCTCACAAAGTGATAAGCCCATTCCTCCAATCAACTATCCCTCTGACATCATATATAGCTGTTACAATTCCATTGACTCTATTCCCTATGCTGTACTCCATATTCTGTGACTATATATATATACTTGTCTTATTAGGAAGACCAATTCATGCATAGTGTAGATGTCTGACCACTGTAGTGTACATCTGAAGCTGAAGCTGAATAATGATGAATGTCAACTATAGTTTACTATATACATATAGTAACAGGATGTTTCTATTTTCTTGACAGTGCATCTTACACTATAACCTGTTCAAAGTGTGGTCCCTGGACCAGCAGTGTGAGCAGCGCCTGGGAGCTGCAGAAAATTGGGTCCCACCCCAGACCTACTGGATAGGAACCTGCATTAAAAAAAAATTTGTTCTAGGGAGCCGGCCAAGTGGCTCAGTTGGTTAAGAACTCGCTCTCAAGAATGCGACCTGAGCTCTGAGCAAGAGCAGTTCGATGCCCAGCCTATCTGAGCTGCCGTTTAGCTGCCAAGAGGTGGCAGGATGGCTCAGCTAAAAAAAAAAAAATCTGTCCTGGTGGTAGTATCAGCTGATCCTCTAGCCATGAATTGAGTAAATGAAACAGCACTTAAGAGTCTTTTACTCAGAGGTTCACCTACTCCACTGGAGTTTAAAGCTCCATGTAGGGCAGGAAATTCATGTGTCTTATTCAATGCTATATTTCCAGTACCTAGAACTGTGCTGGGTAGGCGGTAAATGCTCAATAAATATTTGTTGAGGAAATGAGCAAATTAAAGGATGAATTTTACCAATCGGGTGGCCTTGGAGAAGTTACTTAAATTCTCTGAGCCTCGTCATTTTCTTCATCGGTAAAATAAAGATTCTTATGCTACTTCCATTTGTGAGGATCAGGCATAAAAAGCTGGTGCAGAGTTGTCAAGTTTTATTCTGATATGAAGATTACTCTTCACTGAGATGTGTATCTGTTTTGTTTTGGGTTGAGCTAGGCTTTTCTGATACTTTGCCTAAGCATTACAGAGGGCTTGTTCTATGTGACTCTATCCGATTACATGAGTTTTCTAACAGATTCATTCATTCATGCATTTACTCGTTCATTTAGCAAATAGTAATTGAATATTATGTGCTAGGCACTATTCTAAGTTCTGGTGAGGAAAGCAGTGAATAAAACAAATTCTCTGTTCCCAAGTAGTTTACATTGGGAAAAGGCAGATATTACTCAAATAAAATTATAATACAGCAGATGGTGATATTTTTCAAGGGAAACAATAAAGTGAGTAAGGACTCTCTGAGGAGATTGCATTTGAGCAGATACCGGCAGGAAGCAAAAGGGCAATACATGTTGATATACAGGGAGAGAGTTTTCCAGGCAGAGGGACAACTAGTGCAATGTTTTCCCAAATTGAGAGCATGTGTGGCATGTTTAAGGAACATCAAGGAGACCAGTGTGTTTGGAGCAGAGTGGGAAAATAGTAAGAATGAAGCGGGGGGTGGGGGGGCGGCCAAGTGGCACACTGGTTGGGAGCTGGCTTGGGACGCCAGCTCTGAGCAGTGGGGTCCCTGTTCGGATCCCGCATGAGGGCCAGTCACACTGCCCTCTACAGTTAAGATGGTGAACAACAGCTCCACGTGGAGCTGGGCTGCCATGAGTCGCCGGCAATGGCATAGGCTGCAGCCTCTGCTGCAGTGGGCTGCCTTAAGCTACACTGAGTGGCTGGCAGCCTGCGTGAGCCACCAAGAGCTGCTGTGAGTGGCTGTCCAGTGGCCTGCAACCACCTGCCTAACACAGGAAGAGCACAATGATACCAACAAAAGGACAGCAACTTCTCTATTCCCCTTCCCAGATTCCCCAATGCTGTTTCCCTCCCCCTATTCCCCAATAAAATCTAAAAAAAAAAGATGGGGGAGGTGCTAGATCATGTAGGGCTTTATAAGTCATTATATGGACTTTAGCCATGGGGGAATACTCAGTGAGGAATGAATGATGTGATCTAAATTAAATTTTAAGTAATTAACTCCAGCTGCTGGGTTGAATAAGAATAGACTTTAAAAGAATAAGGACAGAAGCAAGGAGGCCAGCTAGCAGGCTGTTGCAGTAGTCTGAGTGAGAGCAGATGGTGGCCTGTATAAGCATGGTAATGATTGGGTGGGGAGACCTGGTCAGATTCTGATACTATTTTGAGGAAAAATCTGATATGTTTTGCAGATATCTTGGGTGTAGAGTGTGGGAAAAAAAAGGAGTCAAGAATGACTCCAAGGTTTATTACTTCAGAAATTGGAAGGATGGAACTGCTATCAACAGAGGTGGGCAAGATTGAAGGAGAACCAGGCTTGTGGAAGGGGAATCAGGAATTCTGTTTGAAAATTATTACATTTAAGATACTTATTAGGTGTCCAAGAGGGAATGTTGAATAGACAGTTGGATAGATGCATCTGAAATTAAGAGAAATCTGAACCTCAGAAACAAATTTGGAAATCTTCAATGTATCTATGGTAGTTAAAGCCATGGGACTAAATACAGTCACCTAGGGGATGAGTATAAAGAAAAGAAAGAGCCCAAAGTCTGAATTCTGGAACACTCCTGGCTAGAAGTCAGGAAAGAGAGGAGGAATCAATAAAGGGCATGCAGTAGGAATAGTCAGTGAGGTAGCTGGTGAGAGAGTAGTGTCCCCGAAGCCACGGGGAGAAAGTATTTCAAGGAGAGATACATTTCATGAAATGTCAAGGAGGATGAGGACTCAGAATTGACCACATTTGATTTGTCAACATGGAGGTTCTTTTGTGACCATGAGAGGAGCTATTTTGATGGCATGATAAAGACAAAAGCCTGATAGGAGATGATTCATGAAGGAAGTGGAGAGGAATTAGAAACAGTACATATAGACAGGTATTTCAAGGAATTTTGCTGTAACAGGGAGAAGAGAGATGGGACAGAAGCTGGAGAAGGATGTGGGGTGAATGGAGGACTTTATTTGGTAGATACTGCAGCATGTAGAGAGAAAAAAATTATTGATGCAAGAGAGAAGTAAGAATTTCGGGAGCATTGTTCTTAAGCAGGTGAGAGATGAGATTAAATAGAGCTAGTAAGTGAAGGAGGCAGGATTTGAACCAAATCTCCATTAATTCAAAGCCTCTTATTCTGAACGACCGTGCTACAGTGGTACACAGACAATACCCATTAGGTATCACCAGGTGCCCGGCTCTGTTCTTTTCATCAATACTCAGACAATTGCCTTACTTGAGATTCAGGATAACATTTCTACTTGTCTTTAATTAGGGGAAAAGTTAAATTTATGAAATATGATTTCAGCTTCTCTTCTGTTCTGCTAAAGCCCACCCTTCCCCCTTCTGTTTTTGTTTGTCACTACAGGAAGAAAAGGGAATCCATAAAAGAGGCCAGTGATTGCTTTGTCTTATTTGTAACCCTGGCATAATGGGCATAGAATACTTTTTCTCTTCTTTCCATTTTCCCTCTGTCATCTTCTACAGGCCTTTAATGTTTTTCTCACTGATTATTATAGCAATCCAAGAAGCAATAGTCATTTTTTGCAGGTGTTTTTTCACCTGCACAGAGGAACAGGCAAGACTCTTGGCAGATGGGAGTGGAAAGGAAGGTGGAGAGCAGGAAAATGTCAAAGCCACCCTGTTGTAATTGTGCTCCTTTGTAGGGTTGAAGAATAGCACAAGCAAATCTTTTCCCCCACGTTTCCCCTGGTAGTCACAAGGCAGCCAGATTCAGATGTGTTACTCTGTGGGCCATTCAGGGTGGCTGGGATGACTCATCCCAGAGATGTGAGCTGACCCAGAGCAGGAGAGGCCAATGATGAGAGGTAGAGAAACATACCCACCAAGATTCCCAGTCACGTGGTACTATTCAAATATTTTTTGGCTGTGTTTGAGAGTAAGTATAATTTTCTGGGCCAGGGGTAAAGGAGAAATGGAAGGACACAGGGTAAGGAAGAGAAAGAAGATAAAAGCAAGAAGAAAGAAGCAGTAAAAGAATTGGAAGGGTGTCAGAAGAAACAGGAAATGAAAAGCCAGGCTGGTCCTGCTTGATGCTAGTTATTTGCCCCCTATGGTTAATAAGTGCTGGCTACAACAAAATAGCATTTCTGCCCTCCCTCCCCAGCTTGCACAAACACACACTTTAATATGAAACTTACAACTTTGAATGTTTATATCAGAGTAAGAAGAAAAACCAGAAGTCATTTTTCTGCTCTAACTCTAAGCTATTCCTCTTCTCCTCTTCCTAGGTTTGCAGAGTGTTTGACCAACATAGTACTCACCATCTGCTTCTAACAACTACCTTGGTCGGCATCCATTCAAAATGCCATATATTACAGAGGTCGTGGAGTGCAATTGGAGCACAGTATTATGTTATTTATTTGTTAATCTAATCCTCTGCCTTTAGATACTGGAAATGAGAATTAGTCAGAGTCAAATCTCTCCAGGGAAGTTTTCTTTCCAGGCAAGCCTGGTCTGTCTCCTATAGAAAATAGAATGAAATTCAATCTTTGGGTAATGTGATGGGAAAAATAGAGCAAGAGCGAGAGTGAAAGAGAGAGAGAGGCCCAGAGGATGGAAATGGCCCTAGAAGGCTAATAAATACATTTTTTTTCTAGAATCGCTGTTTTGGGGTGCTTCTTTCTGTTTATCGTTGACATGGCCATCCCAATCAGATGATGTGGCTGGGTTAAAATCAGCTTTAGTTATTGCGGTAGACTTAACCAAGGGCAACAAATCACGCTGAGAGTGAAAAAAGGAATTGACAACACAATGCTAAATATCTTATTCTTCTCCTTGTAGTTTTTGTATTTCTTCTTTTACCTTAAAACAATTGAATATAATAAAGGAATAGTTTTTGCACTCAAAATTAGAGTTTCTTTGACCTTTGAGGGAAAGAGAACTATTTGGACTCAATTATCCACTGATCTCTTTCTTTTAGAAATTGCAGACTAAATCCTGTATATAAAGATTTTCTACTTACTTTTTAAATATGAAACTCTTTAATTGAGATAATTATAGATTTGTATGCCAAGTTTCCCAGTCAGGTGGCTCTATTTGAAGAAATGATAAGAAATGATACAGAGAGCTCCCGTGTACCTTTTACCCAATTTTTTAAAAAACAAAACACTTTATTGAGGTATGATTGATGTACACAAAGCTGTGCATTTTTAATGCATACAACTTGATGAGTTTGGAGATAAGTATACACTCATGAAATCATCACCACAATCAATGCCATGAACATATCTAATACCTCCAAAACTTTCCTTCTTTCCCTTTTTATTTATCTTTTGTGATAAGAACACTTAACAGAAGAACTACCCTCTTAGCAAACTTTATGTATACAATACTGTATTGTTAACTATTGGCACCATGCTGTAATATGTTTGCTTTTTAAAGTCCGATTAGATTTTACCTTGGTGGATCTCTTTACTCTTCATCCCTATGAGTAAATTTATATAGCGTTATGCTGTACAACTTTTGAAGAATCAGGAAATGCCATGGGTAACAGATTGTCAGAGATGGCCCATTCTAAAGGAGAAAACATAAACTTCCATCTGAGTTTCATGTAGTCATCTCATCTTCTTCACCTGCCTTGATGACAAATTGTACATTTCTCTATATATAGCTCCTGCAAACTATTCTAAGCCAAAGCAAACAAAGTATCAAATATGGAAAGGAATGGAATCTATAGATCTGTGGACTAATAGTATATCTTGAGCTGTGGGTCATGGAATGCCATGCTGCATATTCCTTACAGGGGAAGGAGGGCATCTGGAAATAAAATGTGGATGAAAGAACAGATGGATAGGATAGCTAATGAAGACTCGAGATGGAGGAAGGCCTCAGGAAGTGGCCCTGAAGTTAAGGTCCTTCACGAAGGGTAGTGCCAAGTGGGAGAGGCTTTGGACAGAGGCTGGGGTGAATGGAGATAAACTAAGAATCTGAGTATAAAATATTCATTTTGGGAATCCCTGCTGTATATATATGATTCACATGCTAGGGGCCAGTCCAAGGACAAAATGGGAACTATTGCCTCTTATTCCTCTGTTCTTTTCATTTCTGTTTCCTTAGAAACAAATCCATCAATATCCAGGGAACTCCATCCAAGATGGAAATACTCTGAAGATATTCAATCCCCAAATGTTTTGAAAGCAGATGCCAAATGAGTCCTTGAAAGAGCTAAATCATTTCCTGATTTGAAGCAGCAAGTAAAAAAAGCCTACCCAGTCCAAAAGACGGAGACCGATTGCCTCAGCCAGGAAAGTGTGCAATGATCACAATACCAACATGGGCAAGTGAGGTGACATCCTCCACAACTAGTCTAAAGAACAAAAGGACAGCAACATTCTGTCCCCCTTCCCTGATTCCCCAATAAAATCTTTTAAAAAATAAGCCTACCTATATTTAATGATAGGAGGTATAAGCAAGTGCTCAGATGATTAAAATATTGTGATTGGGCCGGCCGTGTGATGCATTGGTTAAGAGTTGGCTTGGGAGGCCAGCTCTGAGCAGCAAGGCCCCAGTTCGTATCCCACGTGAGGGCCAGTGATGCTGCACCCTTTACAGGTAAGAGGGTGAACAACAGCTCGACCTGGAGTTGGGCTGCATTGAGTCGCTGGTGATGGTGTAGGCTGCAGTGGGGCAGCAGTGGGCTGCCGTGAGCTACCGTGTGTGGCTGGCAGCCAAGCATGAGCAGTGGCAGCTGCATTGAGCTGCCGTGAGCCTCTGTGTGCAGCTGTCCAATGGCTGGTGAGCGACTGCCTCACCCAGAAAAATAATACCAACATGGGACAGTGAAGCGACGTCCTCCACAACTAGACTGAAGAACTAAAGGACAGCAACTTGTCTATTCCCCTCCCCTAGTTCCCCAATAAAAATCTTTAAAAAAAATATTGTGATTATGAGGCTGAGGTCCTGGGCCCAAACCCTGAGTGATTCATGTGCTTCTCAACTCCCTTGTTCCAAATGGCATAGACTATGCTCCGGTCTCCAAATTAGTCCTTCATACTTTGTCAATTATTTTGCAAAAACAAGTCCCAGGTCATTTGAAATTCTGGGCAAGTGGCAGGGTGGTGTGGGGGTTAGCTGGTCAGGCTCTGCATTTAGACAGATCTGGCTTGGAACCTTGCCCCTCTGATTATAACCAGTGGGACCTTAAGCAAATTACTTGTCCTCTCTCTGTCTCTCTACACTTCAGTTTCCCCCAAGGCTTGAGATAATTTAGCACACAACTACTTAATAAATGATAACTGTTATTATTTGTATCATCATTAATAACATTGTTATTCTCAGGTGTAGATTAATATCTAAGTGAAAATTTGGAAGTTGATTGCTATTGTCATGTTCCCCTCAAGAATTCTCAGAAATCATGCAAATTGTAACAGTTATATACAATGTCAAAGGGGTAGTAATTGGGGGTGGGGGGTTATCACTTTGTGAGGGATGTAAATGTCTACCTATTACGTTGTTTTGTACACCTGAAACCAATAAAAAACATTCTCCTGGCCCTAGACACTCTTTAACCCACTCCAAGAGGGGGTGTTATTGTAACTCTCCTTAGTGGGCTCAAGTCAAATGAAATCTATCTCCTTTCCCCCCTCTCCACTGCTGGAACTATGAATCAAATATCTTGGCCTCCCCCCTGCCCCTAGAGATTGGATAGCTTTATCTTCACAGTAACAATGAGGAGATAGTGCCCTGACTGCTTATCTTACAAAGACAGTAAGTAACAGGTCAGGGTAAGGGAATTGCCTCCAGGGGCTCCTGAGCTAGCTTTCCAAAACTGCTTTCAGCATATTGATTTCTGACAGCACTGCACTTCAGGAAAGAGCAGCTACAAACTGCCAGCTTGCCTGAATCTCCTAATCAACTGCACATGTACCAGATGCTTGGTCAGAACCTGGGTCTTTCTGATTTCAGGTACCATTTGCGTATTTACTTTGTTATTCAAATATTGATTCATGAAACAAAGTTGATACTTTTATGTTAATTCAGCATCAAGGACTTAAAATATTTCTTTTTGTTTTTTTGTTAAGATTTTTTATTGGGAATTGGGGGAGGGGAACAGACAAGTTGCTGTCCTTTGGTTCATCAGTCTAATTGAGGAGGATGCTGCTTCACTGGACCATGTTGGTATCGTCATTTCGCTCTTCCCGGCTGAGACAGTCAGTCGCTGGCTGTTGGTCGGCCACTCATGGTGGCTCACAGCAGTTCTTGCTACTGCTGGCCACTCACGCTGTCTGCCAACCACTCACTGTAGCCAATGGCAGCCCCGCTGCAGCCTACGCCGTCGCTGGTGACTCACCGCAGCCCAGCTCCAGGTTGAGGTGTTGTTCACCATCTTAGCAGTAGAAGGCACAGCGTCACTGGCTGTGTGTCCCCCATGTGGGATCTGAACCGGCGGCCCTGCTGTTCAGAGCTCGCACTCCCAAGCCAACTCTTAATCAATTGAGCCTCTCGGCAGGCTCTTAAAATATTTCTTACAATATTCAACTTTGCACAAACAAGGTATGTGTATTATGCATTCTAATGCTTGAAATATATGTCATCTGTGAAGTTATCAAGTACCTGTTTGTACTTATTACCTGGCATATAGTGGCCCTCAAACATGCTTACTAAAAACAACTAGTTGTGAGGAAACACAACCAGTAGAAATGAGCCTCCCTTAGGAAGATGCTGAAGTCTGCCATCTTCCATGCACCTGTGACTAGCTTAGCCCGGAATGAATCGGCTTATGTCTCTAGTCAGTGGAGCAATTCTTTCACTACTGCACCATGATATAAACAGAAAAGGGACAAATGAGCTAGATATCCAGGATTCCAAACTGCAGCCAAAATTTATAAGGCCATTTCTTTCACACCAAAATTCCCAATTATTTTCAAGGAATATTAAAGCTAGAAGAAAATTTAGAGGTGAGTGACTAAAATCCTTTCAGATTCCAAAAGAGAAAGCTGAAGCCTAGAGAAAAGGAGTGACTAGCTCAAGCTGCTCATATCCAACCCAGTTGTAGTGGCTCCCTTTCCCCTCCTGTGCTTCCAACTAGGTGACATTGCCACCCAGCCAGGCTTCCCCAGGCTGTGTCAAGGGCTGAGTGAGCAGCCCAAGTCCTGAAGAGTCCCCTGCTTTGCCCAGTATGCCACAGCAAGTTTTTGGCTCTGCCCGAGCCTGTGACATTTAGCCACATACCTTTCTTGGAACCCCTGGAAAAAAGACAACCGCCTGACTGCTTCATGATTTAAATAGCCAAATAATGCCAAACTGAATTTCTGATGACAGAGTAAGTGGTAGCTTAGGACTACAAGCCAAGAAAACATTTCCCTATTCATAGTCGATTAATAGAATTAAGGGAAGGTTTAAATTTGGAAGCTTGAGGAGTAATTTGTTAGTCTTGAACTTTTTCTTTAACTTAGCTTTCTAGATTATAAATAAAAGTTTTAATAATGCTAGGTTCTGCTCAAAATTAGTTTACCCTAAAACAAAGACCTTATTGTTTTGTGCTGTTACTGAAGTTTTTATTTTTTCTCAGTGACCTGATAGTCATTTCTAAGTGGCTTCCTTTGTGAAAGCATGACTTTTTCATTATTGAAAATTTAATGATGGTAATCATCTTTTGAATTTATATATCAGCAAGATTGCAAAGAGCCTCAGCTATATAATCTTATTTGTTCTGGGCATATTCTTGTGAAATAGGGAGAAGTTGTGATTTAAACCTTTCTGCCAAATATGAGGAAAGCAAAGGATGAAGTTAGTTAAGCAGCAAGTCAAGGACTCATGTGTAGAACCTGGATGGAGTTTGTATTTGAACATAATGTTCCTCTCAATTAGTGGCTCAGTTTTCTTATCAAGCGACACAATGGGCAACAAGTGAAAATCGCTGCTAGAGAGATCAAGTACGTTAGCGGTTAAGGAGCCAAACAATGAAGCAAACAAACAAAAATTCCACTAGATTTTAGGGGACCATATGGAAAAGTTAACTTGATATCTGGAGACTACGGGAGACTTACAAATAAAGTCCAAAGGTCAAAGCTCAAGGTTACAGAATGGAAAACCTTAAAATAAAGCCAGGAACAGAACACAAGGATTTTGATTCTTTGCCTCTTACAGCTCTGATTGAAGAACTCCACACATTGTGCTAGCTCAAGTTATTGTCGCCTCATGCTGGAGGCCCTGAATGAAGAGAGAGAGTAAAGCAGTGTCTGGGCCAACTGAGTGACTCGTTGGTTAAGAGTTGACTTGGGAGCATGAGCTCTGAGCAGCAGGGCCCTGGTTCAGATCCCACATGAGGGCCAGTGATGCTGCACCCTCTACAGCAAGGATGGTGAACAACAGTTCCACCTGGAGTTGGGCTGCCGTGAGTTGCCGGTGACAGCATAGGCTGCAATGGAGCTGCAGTGGGCTGCCATAAGCTACCGTGAGTGGCTGGCAGCTGAAGTGAGTGGCCAGCAGCCGGCATGTGCTGCCATGAGCCACCATGAGTGGCTATCAAATGGCCAGCAACTGACTACCTCAGCTGGGAAGACTGCAAAGATAATACCAATATGGGCGAGTGAAGCAACATCCTCCACAACTAGACTGAAGAACAAAAGGACAGCAACTTGTCTGTTCCCCTCCCCCTATTCCCCAATAAAATTTTTAAAAACAAAAAAAAAACGAAGGTAGCTGAGCACAAGAGGCTACTATTAACTTGGGGTGGAAGGATGAGGGGAGAAGGAGAGAGGCTGTCTATAGGTTGTGTTAGTTTGGGCTCAGCTCTGATGGGAAGTATAAGGCATTATGAGGACTTAATTGAAATTTCCTAAAGTGGGGTTGTGCCAGAAATGCTCTCTTCACCTCCCACCAAATATTAATCATGCTCTTTGGGACCTTTCTGAAATTGGAAGGACCCGGAGTCTTCCTGGGGGTCTTGGAGTCCAGGGGCCAAGTTCACTGCTGCACTCCAGGAAGGTGGCTTCTGCAGCTTCCCAGGTTCTATGAAGTTAATGCATTCCAAGTGTCTTGAACAATTCAGTAGAAATATGACATAGGGGCCCTATTGTGAATATCTGCCCTGGGAGCATGGCTGGATCTATAGTTCCAGGGCTTCCAAGTGACAGCAGTTCCCAGCTCTGCAATTAAAGCCCTGAGCCCTGGTGGGTCTTGAGTCTGATTGGTATAGCATCTCCTAGACTCTGAGTATTCATTTCCCTACATAATAAGTGATCTGATGAACCTCACAGACAGAGCAGTGAGCAAAATAAGGCAGACACAATAGAGTACATGCTGTATGATTCCACTTACAAAGCATCAAGAACAGGCAAAGAAACTAATCTATGATGATAGAAATCAAAACAATGGTTGCTTCTGAGGGTGAGGATTTACTGGGGGTGGGCAAGAAGATCTGGATGGCGATTACAGGCGTATATACATTTGTCAAACTCATGGAGCTATACACTTAAGAATAATAATGCATTTTAGTGTATGGAAGTTAACCCTTAATAAAAGAAGAAAGGCCAGCGATGGCCAATTGGCTCAGGTGGTTAGATCGCAGGGTGCAGTGCTCATAACACCAAGGTTGTCGGTTTGATTCCCACATGGGCCACTGAGGTACACCCTCCACAACTAGAATGAAACAACTACTCAACTTGGAGCTGATGGGTCCCGGAAAAACACACTGTTCCCCAATAAAATTAAAAAGAATAAGAATAAGAATAAGAATAAGAAGAAGAAGAAGAAGAAGAAGAAGAAGAAGAAGAAGAAGAAGAAGAAGAAAAGGAAAGGAAGAGGAAGAAAGGCCATTTAAAAATGTGTAATCTCTTCATGAAGAGCCAGCCCATCTATCCAAGGTCCCTGCCTGTGCTTCCCTAGTGACATGACTGGCTGACCAGCAATACTGTGTATGAGTTCAGGTCACTGGATTTGGGGCTAACAGATCTAGGATAAAATCCCAGCTTTGATACTTATAGTCAGTATGACTTGAACCTCCATTTTCTTGTCTGTAAAGTGAGGATAGCAACAATAGTACATATCTCTCAGGATTGTTTGTCATGAGGCTTAAATAAGATATTGTTTGCAAGAGCCCTTGGCCACTTAATGGTGTCTGAGCAGTCTTAGTTAGATTTTCTTACTGTAGTGGCCAGACCCATAATAGTTCTCAATATTTGTTTTTTAAAAAATGCCCATATTATGGTCCTACTTAAGAGCTTCTGATTGTGTTGGTGTGGGGTGAACCCCAAGAATCAGTATTTTCAAAAAGCTACCCAGTTGATTCTAAAGTGTAGTTATTGCTGATAACCACTTGACGAAATTCATTCACATCTCAAATCAAACACCACCTCTTCCTCCATGAAGATGTTCCTGATGTCAAGAGAAAAATTCAGAGATGTTCTAGATTAAATTACAGTGGGCTGAACAGGCATATGAAAAAAAGTTCAACCTTACTGGTCATTAGGGAAATGCAAATAAAAACCACCATGAGATACCACCTCACTCCAGTCAGAATGGCTATCATCAATAAATCAACAAACAACAAGTGCTGGCGGGGCTGTGGGGAAAAGGGGACCCTGCTGCACTGTTGGTGGGATTGCAGATTGGTGCAGCCACTATGGAAGTCAGTATGGAGGTATCTCAAAGAACTGGAAATAGAGCTACTGTTTGACCCAGCAATTCCACTCCTAGGTATTTATCCTGAAAAAACCAAGACACTTATTCAAAAAAAGTTATGCACCCCTATGTTCATAGCAGCACAATTTACAATAGCTAAGACTTGGAAACAACCAAAATGCCCATCAGTAGATGATTGGATTAAGAAACTGTGGTATATTTATACAATGGAGTATTACTCCGCTATAAAGAAGAATGAAATTGTACCATTTGCAATGATATGGATGGACCTAGAGACTATTATGTTAAGTGAAATAAGTCAGTCAGAGAAAGACAAATACCATATGATCTCACTCATATGAGGAATCTGAAAAACTGTATGAATGAGCAAAGTAAACAGAAACTGTCTCATAGATATAGAGGAAAAATCAGGGTTGCTAATTGGGAGGGGGATGGGGATGAGGGAGAAGGGGAAGGGATTAGACAGCAAAAATAGGCAACTACAATATTGCCACTGGGATATGAAAAACAGTTTGGAGAATATAATTAATAATGTTGTAAATATTCTGTGGAATGTCAGATGGTCATAGGTCTTGTTAGGGAGACCATTTCATGGATGGAGTAGAGGTTTGATCACAGCACTGTATAACTAAAGCGGAGGTTGTATACCTACTGTAATTGAATATATATAGATAGTCACGGGATGTGGATTATACTGTGGAAGAGAGTCAGAGAAAGAGTAATAGATATATATGATATGGGGGGGAGTGGGGTGGCGAATTGGGGGTGGGGGGTTGTCACTTTGAGGGGTAAAATGTATAACTATTGCACTGTGTTGTACACCTGAAACTAATTAAAAATAAATGAATAAATTTTAAAAAAAATTACAGTGGGCCGGAGAGTGACAGAAAGAGACAAGAGTAATTAACCAGTTAATAACTGTGGGCCTACTGACAAAAGACTGCTCCTATTCCTAAATGTATGTTGGAGCTTTGAATCAACTTCTGTTGCCACCACTAGAGGCCACAGCATCCTGCATATGCATGAGCTTTCATGACTGTTGCCCACCACCAGTCAAAAGTAGGAAATATTTCTTCCTTATGGACTGTGCACTTTTCCTAAAACTGTCCCCCCATTTACCTTTTTCTGCTTTCCTTATCTGTAGCCAATGTAAATTATTTTGAAACAACTTACATCTTTCTTCCTCAAACTTGAGGTGCAAAGGTGCCTGCCAACTCCAGGATGACAGCCATGTTTGTCTTCTCCACCTGGCCCTGCTGCTGGTGGTTTAGGCTGCATATCCCAGGACCTGGTCCTTTTCTGGCTAGCATATGGCTCAATAAACCCTTTCTTTCATAAAGGCTTTCTGCCATGAAAGTTTTTTCTTGTTGAACACTGGCAATTCCAACTCCAGGTGTTTTCTCTCTTCTCTGAACTTTTTAATAAACTGAGGTATAACTGATATATGTCAAGTGCAAAACTGTAAAGTGTGCAGCTCTATGAACTTTTGCATATGTGTACATCCATGTAACACCACCCTGATCAAGATATAGTGCATTGCCAACACTCCAGAAGGTTTCCTCCTTCTTCCCTAGCAGTAACGCCCCCCCGCCCCCCCAGGAATAACTGCTGCAGGGGAAGAAAAATAATTTCCTCTCTACCTTTTCAGGTTCTTGCCTGAACTCCCCTGTAATAAAAGATTAACGGGAGAAACCAAACAGAAGTTTAATAACATATATACCTCCTGTATACATGGGAGAGATCCAGGAAAATTAACTCACTGAAATAGCCTAAGCCACCTCCAGCTAAAGGCAAAAGAAGATTTATGTGTGTATGTGTGTAGTGGGGGGCAGTTATGCAAGGTAGTTGTGCTTATTTAAGTCCATGTCCACTACATTTTCTAGAGTTTTAGTCATCCTTCTTTTCCTGGTACAGAGAGGGAGACATCCTTACAGAGAGAGATTTCCCTGATAAATGTAAATGTCTCTTACAAAAAGTTAACTTCTACTTGGTTTTCAGAGCTTTTCCTGTGTCTTCTGTTTCTTCAAAAAAAAAAAAAATCAGCCTAAATTAATCCTTATGCCAAAGAGGCAAATTTTGGGGTAAGAAATTCTGCCCCCTTTACTGCCATGCTGACTTTTCTCCCCCCAGAGATGAGTTTTGCAGCTCATTTGATACATGTTAGATTTGCTCTTGTGGCAGCAGCTATTATAGGCTAAGCTTGTATTTATACCTCCCTCAAGTATTGTTATGCAACCTTCCCTGTTTGTGAATCCTGTCTCCCTAGCTGGATTTAAAACTTCTTGAAGGCAGAGATTGCCCAATGTCTAGCATACCAGTGTTCCTAAGCCCATAATAGAGGCTCAGTAAATATTTGTGGAATGAATGTTGGTGTTGAATGATTGAGGGGGAAAAAGAAGCAGTAAGCAGATAGATCAAGACAAAGGTTTCTGTCTTCCTTCTCCTCCATACACATGCAGTTTATTTTTACTGATAACATTTGATATAATATCGGCACTGTGCACTGTTTTATGCTTGTGGGCGATTGTGTATGCATTTAACTTTCAGGTTAGGTTGTTTGTAGAGGGACAGGAGAATATAAAATGCAGGAGAAAAGGTTGGATGGCTAAATCAAAGAGCAAGCTTGCTCTGGCCCATGCTGCTGAACTCCAAATTCTAGTCCTTACTCTGTCACTAATGTGTATAATCTTAGGCAAGTCACTGCACCTTTCTGAGCCTGTTTGTCTGTAATAATAATTTCTGACCCTTTTGCAGTCTAAAGGAGGTCAGCTGAGCTCATAGCTAGGAAGGTACTTCGGACAAAAAAATTAAGGTATTGTCACAATTATCAGAGAAGTGGCTCATCGCTAAGCCAGGTACATCAGCTGTCTGCTTTAAAATTCAAACATGACTTGGATGAAAAAGCGAGAAGGCTGAGTTTCTACAATCATAAAATATTAGAGCCGACAGGTATCTTAGAAACCATTCTAGTCCAACCCCCTCATTTTAGCTGAGTACACTGAAGCACAGAGAGATGATGTCCCCCAAATTCTCACTGAATGGAGCCTGGATCCTGGGTTCCCCTTTCACTGTGCACTGCAAGGCTCTATTTAAAAAGCAAAGCTCATTTGCTCTTGTTACTGTCTGGAGACAAGAAGCCTCTGGCCAGTGTCCCAGCAAGTAGATGATCAGGACATTTGTGTAAAGCTTTTTGAGTTTCTAAATTTTGACACACCATTTCAGTTCAATTATTTCTTGAACTATATGAGGACAACCATTTTCTAGTGTTTGTCTAGTGCCTACTATCTTGCTACTTTGCTAGGTGCTGTGAGGGGTTTAGAAAAGATTAAGACCCATCTCCTGCTGTCAAAGATCTGAGTGTGGGAGACAGGACTAACAATGAGAGAACAATGGAAGGCAGCATGTGATTCAGAATAAAATGAGTAGTGCAGGCAATAACTGCTGTAGAAGTTCAGAGGAGGGAGAGAGCTTAGGGAGCTGGGGGTGGGGTTGGGGAGAATGGGATTTCACTTGGGCTTTGAAGGATGGGCAGGGGCATTTATGCAAATGTGGGGGAGCACTGAATTTGAGAATTTGTGTGTGAATGTGTACTGATGAGGAACTGGGTAAAAAATGGGTAGCATTTACTGAGCACTTTCTATGTACCATATACTACATAATGTACATAATCCAGCTTGCATAAGTGTGCATAATCCTCGGAATTGGACAATAGATAATTAATAACCCTTCAATTGATGGAAAGAGAGGCACAGAGAGTAAATTGAGTAAATTGCCCAAGGTGACATAGCAAGTAAAAGACATAAATGGAATTAGAAATCAGGTCCTAAAACACTTGGCTATTCTACCTATGAAAAATAGGAATGTGTGGCTCAAGAGAGGGCATTTGCCCCTCTCCAGTCATTAAAGATGATCATTTTACAGACACAAGGGTTCTCTAGGCCAAATTACCAACTGAAGTTCAGCATGGAAATTGGAGGGAATAATGAAGCCATTTATTGAGTTGCTATAACCTCTGTTAACCTAGAATAAAAGGCCATAGTGAGGGGCAACATTCTCTTGATTTGAGATCCAAGAGAATAGCTATTTAGGAAGTACTGATTCACGCAGAGACCCAAACAGTGTTCCGATCAGGAGGTGAAGGCCAGAGGTATTTATGAGAAAGGGAAGGGGAAGAATTACAGTAATAGAAGCAAGCAATTTCTAAAGGTGCACATAAGCTAACATAGTGATGCTAATTCTAAAGAATGTCTTTAATTTTCAGTCCCATAGTCAAGTTGGCTGCTTTCTTGTTATCTTTGGAAACAGTTGTTTGGAATACAGTGTTGCTTCAGGCCCAGTCCGAAGGGTATT
The DNA here is from genome assembly GCA_033961575.1 of Aselliscus stoliczkanus. Classification (NCBI taxonomy): domain Eukaryota; kingdom Metazoa; phylum Chordata; class Mammalia; order Chiroptera; family Hipposideridae; genus Aselliscus; species Aselliscus stoliczkanus. The sequence goes on along the minus strand of CM066737.1, from coordinate 50,738,430 downwards.
TTGCCCAGTTTTAACATCCCAAAGATTTGAGGAGGAAGATGTGCAAGTCCGTTCCTCTGGGATGGAAGCTCCGATTCCATGTTAAAGTGGCTCTGTTTATATTATTTTTCACACCTCATTCTTACTTCCTTGAAGATGGGAACTTGAGATCTGCAGATGCTGCATGTCATTGCCAGGAGCTCCACAGCTTTGTCCTGAATGTTTCTGGTTACATTGTAGAGGATTTAACGAAACACTATAGGAGAATGAATGAGTGAACCTCTGAATCAATTGTTGTCTGTAGTTGTTCTTTATTAATTAGCACTTGAAAAACACCAGGCCTACTGTAGATGCTGTACAAAAACTTGGAATTAGACAAGGCTACTTGGCTCTGAGGCTATAATTTGTCAGGAAAATCAGACTTGGAAAGGATGGGAGGACAATGGCCTGATAATGCAGTAGATTGTATTTTATATTTTGAGTCTGGCTTACAGCCAACACCCGAAAGTGTTTCCTAGGCAAGGTGCCTAACTGGTTTTGAGGATATTCACCTAAGTCATTGTGAGTATTCAATAAATATTAAAGCAACATTAAGTAAATTTTAATAAGGTCCTTTGCCTTTCTCCTTGTCCCAGTAAAAGCAAACAATTCTATGGGTAGAAAGCAGCAGGGAAGAAGGAATCCTGTTTCAATGAGCTGCCCTTATCCAATTCTTGGGCCCCTCCACACCCACATTGTCCTGGCAGGCCTTTCACTGGCAGGACTCCTGGCCAAGAGCAGGTTGAGAAGCAGCTGCTCCCTTGCAGAGAGGGAGCAGGGAAAGAGGTCTGGGAAGCTTCTTTTCCTCCGGCAAGTCTCCGGTTGAGGGTATGGTAGGAGAAAGGGGAAAAGAAGGGCCTGGAGAGAGAGTGGCTGGGGTGGGCTGTGCGGCCTGGGTGAAGAGAGAAAAATACCAGACTGGAACAGGAGGGGGAGGCGCAGGGGAAAGAAGGACTAGAAGCCTCCGTCCTAGGAACTGAAGTGAACAGTGGGGCTGTGGCTAGAAAGGTGAGCGAGGCTGCCGTCCTGGTCCTGTATGAATCTACAGTTCTAGGGCAGACAGCAAGAGGGGCGAGGAGAAGGCCGGATCCAGCCAACAACCGCAAAGCAAAGCTTGCACAGTTGCTCAGCCCTAGACTTCGGCCGACGAGAACTTAGTGAAGGCCGGCTAAGTTCCCACTAGGTACCCAGTGTACAAAGAAATGACCTAGAGGTGAAGTCAGTCACAAGGCTTCACAGTCAAAAGCCTTCAGTACACGATGGGGAAGAAGGTGGATGTGCCCGCGTGCAGGCTCCAAGAGCGCAGAATACGAGGCAGGCCAGGGAGGAGGGGAAGGAGGCGGAGATTGAGCCCGGAGGAAGGAGAGGGGAGGGAGAGGCGAAAAGAAGCAGGGTGGGAGGTGTGACTGGGGGCGGCTGGCGGGGAGAGGGGGCCCGAAGAGGGAAGCAGTCCCGGCAGGGTAGTCATGGCCCTCAGGCTTGGGAGGTCGCGAGCCTGAGCCGGACCAGAGGAAGCGAAGGCGGCGAGGGGGAGGAGAGAGGGAGGGGAAGAAGGAGGAAGCGAGCGCCAACGGCTGCAGGGGGAGGAAGACCGGGAGGAGGAGCTGTGCTCGGTGGCTGCTGCTGCGGCCGCCGGGGGAGCCCAGCGCCCGGGCGCAGGGAGCGCGGGAGCCGAGCGGTCGCCGGAGTCGGGGCCGCGGGCCGGGCAGCTGGTGAGTGGAGCCCCGAGGGGTGCGGCGGCCGGTCCCCGGGGCCGGTCGGGAGGAGCGGGAAGATGCGGCGCTGGGGAAGAGGGAGAGAGCCGGCTGCATCCCAGCCCATGGCCCGCCCGGCCTCCCGCCCTCTCTGCCTCCCTCATTCCCTCCCTCTCTGCCTGCCGGCTTCCTCCCGCCGCCGCCTGCCTAGGGGGGGCCGGTCCCGAGCGGGCCACGGGTTGGGGGAAGTGCTGCCCGGAGGGCGGGCGCCCGGAGCCGGAGGTGGAGCTGCGGGCTCGCGGTGTACCTGGGGTCGGGCGGCTAGACCCGGACGGCTCTAAATTGGCGGGAGGGGTGGTCGGCGGCGAAGTTGCCAGCTGCTGGCAGAGACGGCCCTCGCGGTTGCAGGAGTAAGCGATCCCCTGTGGCTAGTGCGTGAGATGATGAGTCCGGCGTCCCTGCCATCCCCGTCGCCCTCCCCGCCTGCCCGACCCCGCTGGCTCCTCTCCTGGCCTCCGCGTGTCCCCTCGCTGTCACCCCCGTTGCGCCCCGCAGTGCCGGGTCCCCTTGGCCCTGACCCTCCCGGCCTCCGGCTTCCCCTGACCCCTGCTTGCTTCGCCAAGGCCCTGGTTCCCCTTTTCTTCCCTCGCTAGTTACCTCTCCCTGCTTCGTAATCCCCGATGCAATTGCCTCTTTGAGACCTTTTTTTTTTTTCCTCTCCTTCCTTTTAGATTGGCCAACGGCTCGTTTCAACCCTGCCTCGTTGGTGGCCACTGGAGAAGCGCGGGGGGCTCCCCAGACAGCCGTGGGGACAAGTTAGAGCCAGCACTTTACCCCGGGCCTCGCGTGTAGCTCCCACTCCCCTGCTCTCGGTGCCCCAGTGTCTGGAGTGGGGTGCAGGGGTGTGCCCTCCGTACATGTCCCTCCACCTGGGCAACCCTCCGGGCTTGTGTTCCATCTCGCTCTTGCTTCCTGCACAGTGGTCGACGGGAACCACTTTGCAACATGTCCCGGTATAGCTACCAAAGTCTCCTGGACTGGCTCTATGGGGGTGTGGACCCCAGCTTTGCAGGCAATGGGGGCCCCGACTGTGCTGCCTTCCTCTCTTGGCAGCAGCGGCTGCTGGAAAGTGTGGTGGTCCTGACCCTGGCCTTGTTGGAGATCCTGGTGGCCCTGCGGCACATCCTGAGGCAGACGAAGGAGGACGGTAGGGGTGGCCATGGCTGCCAGCCAGAGCAGGTGACCCAGCGGCCAGAGGAAGGCAAGGAGAGCCTGAGCAAGAATCTGCTCTTAGTAGCCCTGTGCCTGACCTTCGGGGTGGAGGTGGGCTTTAAGTTCGCCACCAAGACCGTCATCTACCTGCTCAACCCCTGTCACCTGGTCACCATGATGCATGTGAGTCTGTTGACATTTTCCTGGGCAGCCTCAGTGATAATCCATTCCTGTGCTCAGGACACTTGGCAGTATAGAGCACCTCATCCCTGCGGGAAGTGGGACCCTCAAAAATGATTTTCCAACCAGCAGCTATTTTTGTGAATATCTCAGGTTTGGCTTTCAGCTTTGCACAATGCATCAGCCTCACATTGGAGGGGAGTAACATAGTGTCTGAGTCCTAGGAAAGATTGGCACCCAGGCTGGCTGCCCCTCCCCTCCCAGCCTTGCTCTGGCCCTTCACAAGCAGGAAGTACAACCCCATCCAGGTGCCCTATCAGAATTATGTCTGGGGACCATGGTGGTTGAGCCCCCATGCCCTCTGCAACAGTTAATTTCCCAGAGGCCTGGTGACATTTTCCTGGAGGTGGTCACATAAGGTCCCTCATCTCCACTGTGGTACTCTGGGGAAATACTTTTATGGGTTTCTCTTAATTGTTCTTTCATTTAGGAGTTTATGTTCTTAGGGTGAGGTCTGCCTTTGAATTCCGAGGGTGCAGCAGCACCAAGATCCTACTAAGTGCACTGTGAAACAGCCCCCAGGCTGTCTCATTAACTTTGGGCTGGTGCTGTCTATCCATGGTGAGAGGGTATTTATTTTATGTAAACCTCTATTATCACTCTTATTCTACCTCCTCTTGTCATAGTCCAGGGACACTCAGAGAGCTGATTTGTTTACCTCCCCATTAGTGTTAAGAAAAAAAATGGAATTGAAAAGGAAAATTGCTAGATACATAAAAATAATCTGGGCGAGGACCAAAAGTGAGACTGTCTTTCTCTACCCAGCCTATATGGAGAGATATTTGAAAACTATAAAATCATGGAGGAGAAGGAAGAGGAGAAAGGGGAAAAAAAAACTTTTTAAAATTTCAGGCTGTGGAAAACCTGGTGTGTTTTATGTGTTTTATTCAGGGACAATTTTGAAACCTGTCATTAGCATCTTTATTGCTTTTGTATTTGTAGAAGGTTATTCTCAAGAGACTTGTGACAGCCCTGTGTAGGGCAGGAGGTTAAGATTATTATCTCCATTTTACAGGCCTGGCAGTGGCTTACGGATGGGGAGGTTGCTTGCCTGCAGTCAAAAGGTGAATTAGTGTCTGTGTTGGAAAGCTAACCCACCTTCTTTGGGGTTGCAAGCTGTCAATGGAATGGCAGGGCAGTCTCTGTGGGGAGGGCGAGACTGATCAGCCCTCCTACTTGTGCTGCCTACTTGTGGCTCCTATGCTTCCTAGCTCTGTGTTCTTTGAACTCCTTTGATTGCAGGTTGATAGCCTCAGTTTCCCAATCTGTAAAATGGGAATGGTCTCAAGCCCTTCCCATTTTGCAGATGTGGCAAGGAAGTGTGGGTATCTTTGTAATAAGGAGGCTGTTTATTGATTGGGTGGCTCTCAGCATGGAGCAGGGCTGGAGGGGGCAGCATTTTTTTTAAGGGAGGGCTTCTTGGGAATTGATGCCATTCACAGGAAGCCCAGGACTCTTCCAGCTAGACTTTCTGTGTAAATTAGAGCCAGTCCTTTTTCTTTCAATTTTATGAATGGGCTTTTTGTTAATGAGAGGAAACAACACATCTCAGCCACTGCTGCATGAGGCTGTTGGGACAGGAGTGCTTTTTTTGGATGGCAGGTGGTGAGGGTGAGAGGGTGCCTCTTCCACAAAGGGGTCTTGAGGCCACTGGCAACCACATATCTAGAAGGTCAGCAAAGGACTAGATTCAGCCTGACTCGGGCTGCTGCTGGTATGATGACGTCAAACCTTGCAGCACCGTGGTTTTTAGTGGAAAGGTTCTTAGAGGCTTTTAGAAGGCTCTGGAGACTCAGTTCTGGCATTAATTAGCTGTGTAACTTTGGGGAAAGTACTCTTCCTGGGCCTTAGTTTGCCCATCTGCAAAACAAGGCATAGTTGCACTCCTCGCTCTTGACAGTCTATATATTGTGATACAATACTTTTATCTATATGCAGTGGCTGGGATGCAACAGAGAGCTCTTCTAGAATGCTTTTGGCCTCTTCAGGCAGAAAAATGAAACTAGTTTCTTCTCTGCCAAGGTCAGGTGGCTTTGTTCATCTTTTCATACTTGTTCATCTTTTGCTCCTTCTGTCTCCCCAGTAAAGTCAACCTGACCAGGTCACCCTTGGGAACACGTGTAGATGATGATGGCACTTATGGCTGGCTGCTGCAAAGAGATGGATATTTGGGGAACTATGGACTGATTCCTGTCACCTGTGCATTTTCGATTGTCCTGTGCTTAGCGCAAACTCTGAACAGAGTCATGCTGAGGAATCCTTGAGCCCACCCAAGATTAGACTCCTTTACCTTTTACTGCTAAGTCACTGCTTTGTGTCTGGCCTACTGGGGGATCTAGCCTTTGATGAATCCAACATTCCATCCCTACCTATGGCTCTTCCTGGGATGCAGGAACATATGGATTTTAAAAAGTTGATGTGAGTCCTTGAAAAAAAATTTACAACAGATGGTTGGAAACGGTTTTCTGACTTGATTGCAGCAATGACTAATGATAGTAAGTATGGTTAATAATACCTTACATTTATCTAGCACTTTACTATTTATTATAAGTCACTTTTATATACATTATCTTATTTAGGGTTGTGATAAATTAGCTTTAGGCCTGGAGAAAGAGATGATAAAATGTTCACTGTGACTGTGTGTGTTCCAAAGGGGAGAGGTTGAGTACAAAGAAATGCTTTGGCAAGTGAATTAACTGAATTAGGCTATATTATAGCAATAAATTGTATGGAGTTCAGAGGTTCTAATAAGGGAAGGGAGACATTAGCTGAAATGAAAGGGATAGCATAGCAGAAACATTTCTGATGTGTGTCTCACAACAGGATGACTCAATTTTGGCTTTATAGAAAGGCCTTGTTCCTCAGAGTCAGTGTAAGTTTGTCTGTAACAAGAACAGTATTGCTTTAGGCCAGGAAATAGAAGAGTTGGAGGGAAATTCAGTAGTCTCCCCATCTCCCATTTTTCAGACTGTAAAATATTTATTCCCAAGTCCTTGTTACACAGACCCTCACCATAGCCATGCTGCCAGCTTTAGAAGCAGAAGGAAGAGCATTTCTTGTGTTTGAATTCTGTCCTTGATTAATATTCTGGCTGTCAGGTTTCTTTTTTGTCTTGTCTGATTTCTCAGAGGTCCTGGGGCTGTGGACTCATAGTGGTTTGTCTGATTGAAGCAGCACTATCTCACACCTAAGCTCCAGCCGGAGATGCTTGAGGGTTCTTGGGATCAGTAAGCACCAAGATCAGCACACCATCATTTAAACTCCTTGCTGAATGTCAGTGGTGTCTACCAGTTACACCAACAAGTATTTTTTAAGCATGGCTAGTCCCCTTGTACATATTATTTGGGCAGGTGTGAGTGGGCAGGAAATGAATTTACTGACTGATTATGCTGTTTACCAAAAATCACCCAGCCAAGTTACTGGCAGAGGTGGCTTGAGAACTAAGCTGCCACAGTGGGAACCCGACCTTCAGCAAGAAGAGATTCTCCTAGCTGTTTTTTTTTTAAAGAGGGCAGTGTCACTGGCCCTCATATGTGGGATCCGAACTGGGGCCGCTGGTGTCCCAAACCAGCTCTTAACCACCGCGCCACTTGGCTGGCCCAAGAATCTCCTAGCTGTTTAAGTCCTCAAATCTACAATATCTCAGCAGAAGGGTTAAAATGCCAGATAATTTGATTGATTATATCTGTAAAGATTGGTGATCTCAACTAAAATGCCCATCAATAGATGATTGGATAAAGAAGTGATACATATATACAATGGAATATTACTTGGTCATAAAAAAGAATGAAATTATTACCATGTGAGACATAGATGGACCTAGAGGGTATTATGCTAAGTGAAATAAATCAGACAGAGAAAGACAAATACCATGTGATCTCACTTATATGTAGGATCTAAAGAATAAAATAAACAAAACAAACAAAAACCCAAACAGAAACTGACTCATAGATAAAGAGAACAAACTGATGGTTGCCAGAGGGTGGGAGGAGGTGGGGAGATGGGTAAAAAAAGGTGAAGGGATTAAGAAATACAAATTGGTAGTTACAAAATAGTCACAGTAATATAAAGTACAACATAGGGAATATAGTCAATAATATTATAAAAACTATATATAATGTCATATAGGTCCTAGACTTATCAGGGGGATCACCTCTTAAATTATATAAATATCTAACCACTACACTGTACACCTGAAATTAATATAAAATAATATTGAATGTCAACTATAAAATAATATTCATAGAATATAAAGTACAGCATAGGGAATATAGTCAATAATGTAATACCTATGTATAGTGTCAGATGGGTAATAGACTTATTGGGGTTATCACTTTGTGAAGTACATAAATGTCTAATCACTATGTTGTTTTGTATACCTGAAACAAAAAACAAACAGAAACAAAAAACTCAGAGAACACACATTTAAGAAAAAAAAATGGTGGCCTTTTATCTCCCTTACATGCAGTTATATTGTCTCTGTCTTAGGAACTTGACAAAAAGATCCTATTTTTAGTGTCTTGATTAATTGTCCAATCCTGATGGTGTTGTATGTGTCTGTGTCAACATTTCCTGATTGAGCACTGAACTTAGCGAAGCACAACATATGCTATTTAATCCTTGAGGGCCTATACACATAAGGCAGGCTGGATCCAGGTTGGACATTTGGCAAATAGTAATTAATGTGATCGTCCCCAGAGCCCCATACCACCAGTTTTTAGCCAGTAATACTGAGTCTCATTCTTTTTTTAGAGTTGCCATTTGCTATTTGATTTTCTGCCTTCTTTACAATATATTAGAAGTCTGATTTCCACCAAATATGGCTTATCTGCTTTTGGTTCACTGTTTGATTTTCCTCCTCCCTCCTTGCTGAAAGTGTAGAATGGCACATATTAAAAAGAGTCCTGGGCCGGCCGAGTTGCGCGGTGGTTAAGCGCTGGCTTGGGAAGCCAGTGGCCCCGGTTCGGGTCCCCCATATGAGGGCCAGTGATACTGCCCTCAAAAAAAAAAGAGTCCTGAGCTTTTTGTGACATCTTTTGGAACTAACTGAATATAGAGTGGTGTGTTCCATTTGCTCTGTGATGGATTTGTTTTAGACGAAACCTGATGGATTTAAGAACTAGACTTTTTGTCGTCCCACTCCATGACTTCAGATCAACCACACCTCCTCATCTCCATCTGTTGTCTGGAGCACTGATAATGGCTCCTGCTTGGAATTGACGTAGATGGGTAATGGGTAGTGAGGGATCCAGCCATCTGCTGACAGCTTATCAGATGGACTATGTTACTCTGTCATAAGTCTAGGGGGACACAGGGGGATGTTGTTTATATGGGCCTCAGCAGTGAGGCATGACATTCCTTTTTAGTTTATTTTTCACCCCACAGAAATTTGCAGAGAATTTTTCCATCGTTTGTTGCTACAGTCTTTTGAGGGTGTCCATTATAAACAGAAGTGGTGTGGATTGGTGGATTAAACAACCCACAGACAGGTCTGGGATTTAAAATTATGATGTTAGTTTAGCTCATGGCTTGCTGGGGAACTTGGGCAAATTATTTCACATTTTCCCATCTCCATCTTCTCCATGAAATGGGCCACATGGAAACAAAGCATTCTAATCCTCTGAGTAACTGTTGTCACTTAAACAGAAAAGCTGGGCAGAGTTGATCAAAGTTGGCAGATGACAAATACATTTTTACCTCAGATTCAAAAACTGACAAACCTCAACTCCTTTTCACCTTTCTTTCTTTTTTTTTTTTTTTGAGGGCAGTGTCACTGGCGATCATGTGGGACCCGAACTGGGGCCGCTGGCTTCCTAAGCCAGCGCTTAACCACTGTGCCACTCGGCTGGCCCCTTTTCACCTTTCTTGATAGTCATTAGAATCCATTCCTCTAATCATTTCTGTTGCTTTTCTTTGGAACCTTGCCCGTGCCTGCATACCCTTCTACTGCACAGCCTATAAAACTGGACACTGATTTTTACCGGAGGCTGAGCCTACACCCAGCAGAGAGAAAAGACCCACTTGCCAGCTTTTTCTCTATCCACCTGTTAGTACAGTCCAGCATGGGGCTTGCTTGTAAGTATCAGTTATGTTGCTCGTTCCTACTCGGGGTGATCCACAGGTTCCCCGGATTTTTGTGCCTTTGCCATAAATGTGCCACTACCTTCATCATCGTCTTTGTGGGATTTGTCATGTGTTCGTCCTCTCTGAACACTTTCCAGGTGACCTTGACCTGACTCCAGTTATTCCAGTTGTAGTAACACCTTTGTCCTCCTTTCCCAACCCTCTGAACAGTCCTCAGACTATTTGGCTCTTTAAAGTATACCTTTGTATACCTGTAGGTTACTCTGTAAGTGTTTGATTGGGTCACTTGGTTTTCATGTTTGTTCAGTCTCCACCATTAGCAGGAATGCTTTTTTTTTTTAAAGAAAGGAGTAGTGTTTTGTTTTTTTTTCCCTTCATAATTCCCTGAAGAGCTTAGCACAATACCATACATGCACATTAATTGTTCAATGTGTGCCTGGATAATGCCAACTGACTGACAGAAATGACTTTTTTCTTCCCTTTTTTTCTTTTCCCTTTGGTGGCCCTCTCTGTGTTCCCTTGAGGTCTCATGGGCACGATTCCTATGTCTCTTCTGCCCCTTAGGAGAGTCTCCTGTCTGTTTTTTGAAATAACCCAGAAGAGAGAGGCAATTTCAGCTCCAGCTCACACATCTTTTTGATGAATTTCCATCACAAAGAGCTAGTTATTAGGACTGCAGCCCATTCTCTGCCCAAATTATCTGCCCCTTTCATCGGAGTGAGGAAATTATGCCGTTGGATCTTGGTCTTCATCCCTTGGTAGACATATGGACAGACCTACTTTCTTTTTTTTTCTTTTTTAATAGCATATACTTTTTTTCCAAGAAAGTGTTATTAGCTAGTGACTCACTTTCTATCTTTCTCCCTTTCAGTATTTTTCAGTGGGTAGCTCATACCATCATGTCTCATTGAAATACTCTCTGCAGGATGGGCCAAGTTTCTCAACTTCTCCTGGTCTTTCATATTTTTTTTTTTTATTTAATTTTTTCAGCTCTATTGAGCTCTAATTGACAAAGGAAATTGTGAGATTTTTAAAGGCTACAACATTATGATTTGATAGATGTACACATTGTGAAAGCCACGACCCACCCTAGAGTTCATTAACACGTCTGTGGTCTTTCATATCTTTTGTTACATTGAGAGTATCTTGTCTCAGGTGCGCCTCTTTCGCCAGTAACTGGCTGAATGGACATGAAGAGACTATGGGTGTGGAGAGTACTGATTCTTGAACTTTCTGTGTGAAAGATTCCCTTGGAAGCTTGTTATGATGCAGATGCCTAGCTCTCTACAAAGAGTCAGAGTAGCTATAGGTCAAGAATTGGGATCTGCATTTATGACAAGCTCTGAGTAATTTATAACAAGCATTTTTGAATAATTCTGATGCCAGCAAGCCTTGGACCCCACTTTGAGAGACCTTATCAAGTGGCTAAAGTTTTAGGTGGGAAGTTGGTTCAGATGCTCATCCTGTCAGGCATGACTGCATCAATGGGCAGGATATTTAGTCTTCTGGCAGCACCTTGGCATTTATGTAGGTGTTAAATAATGTGGCTGAAATTAGAGTTTGAGGGCCCCCAGTTATTGTGATGTGGCTTTACAGTTCCAGTGGCTTGTTTAGTGACTAGGAGTTATGTCAGTGGATTATTTCAGCCTGGCCCCATTTATCACCTTCCAGCCCTTCTACATGCCCCCTTTCCTTCCAGCCTATAAGGTCTTTAAAGTAACAAGAGGAAATATTGATACATAGTTACTGGGTGCTAACTTAACTCTGTTTGCGGGACTCTTGTGTTAAATGCTCAGGGGAATTTATTCATTCTTGTATCCATTCAGCAAACATTTATCCAATGCTGTTATTATGTGTCAAACATTGTGTGTGGGGGGGGCACTGGAGAGAAAAAGGTAAATAAGAAACATTCTTTGCCCTCATGTTGCTCACGCTTTAAATGAGACACGCAAGAAAAGATGTCAATTAAATTGCAGTATGACATGTACAGTAACAGATTTGAACAAAGCAAAAAGACAGTATATTTTTTTCCTAGTGCAATTAAGGAAAGCGTCCTAGAGGAGGTGACACTTCAGCGGGCTCATGAAGGAGGCACATCAGTTCTTTGAAAGCAGAGACCCTTTGCTTGTCTTATTTTCCATTCTAGTGCATCTAACAGGGCCTGGCTTATAGTAGGTGTTCCATGAACATGTATAAATGAATGAGTAGGAGTTCATTGTGCTCGTACGTTGTAGGAAGGATGGGAATTTGTGGCACAGGAAATGATATGTGCACAGAGTTACTTCCTCTTTCATAGGAAAACGTCTCTGCTGTATCTTGGAGTCATTTGCACATTATTTTCAGGGGCAGATTTCTTCCTATTTTTTCCCTTGGCAAACCAAGTTAAACTGTAGGAATGTCCTGTCATTTCTGGATTGTTTATAAGACAATTGCAATTGTTCCTGAGTCCTCCTTGATAGGGGGCTTGTGAGATAGTGGTCTCTGTGTTGTCCCACTGAGGAGGCCCACACTGTCAAGGACAGACACACAGAACATTGATGAGAGTGAGCAGAAATTAAATATAGAAAACAAAAGCAGGCATCACACCTGCAACTAGAAGATGATTTTTAGTGGCTCATGGGATGGTGGCTGCCCCACTAAGGTCCACTGCAGAAGTGATGAAATGTGATTCTATCTTTCTTTCTTTTTCCTATTCTTTGTTCCCTGTTTCCAAGTCTCTCTCCTCACCCACCCATCTAAGTTTGCCTCCTTCCGGAGTACTCTAAGCTTCAAAAAAATCCCTTCTATAATTTAAAATGCCCATTTCATCGGAGCAGATGATATCCATGAGTGAACTAGGAAGAAAGCACTTCCATTTAAGAGGTTCATACTAAAGTGTGAATGGCTCACAGACTCAACTGGGCATGGGGGAGAAGATGAGTTTCTTTAAAAGACCTTGTTACCTTAACTTGATTTCCAATTAGTGGGGTGTGTCCCACTGTTTCTGAGCAGTGGTTTTCCACATGTTCCTTGCCAAGTTTTTGGCCTCTTCCCCACCCTGCCTCACCCAGAGAACTGGGGGTGATCAGTGTCTTGCTACTCTACTTGCTGACCTCCCAGGGTAAGTCTGCCTCCAAGGTACTTGAGTACAGTGGTTAAATCTGAAGGCTTGGAGAGGACTCCTCCTCTTCTGGGCTTACTCAGCTCTCTGCCAGCGAAACAGGGCATAACTTGCATATCTGGCAGTTTGTGGTGTGTCAAGGGACTTGACATGTTGCCAGACTGAGCTCCTGAAGGGGAGGATTTGGGAAATCTATTGGTTGGCTGTGGTTCCTTTCCAGTAGCTGCTGGAGGAAATGCCAGTGGGAAGAAGGTTGTGATGAGTCTTGCCCTGGGCCAGGTGGTTCTGAGGGAAGAGAATGTATGGCAGGAGCCAGGAGGTTAGAGAAGAATGGCCTGTTTGGCAGAAACAGTTCAAGCTACACCCTGTGGGCAGGTGTTTAGGTAGGTAGAAGAGGGAGAAGCAAGCTTATCTGAAGGAGAAAAGAAACATGAGCCCATCCTAATTCCATCCTCATGCTTTTGGTCTTCATCACACATCAGCAGTGGCATAAACTCGGAGTGTATTTTGCTTGTGAATTGAATTGCTTTTGCCAGTCCACAAGCTGTGTTTGCAGAAAGACTCTGGCTGACTGTATTCCGGCTGTTGCTAGCAAAAGACATTTCATTCAGGTGCTGATTAAATAAGGTGAAGAGCTGGACTGCACATTAAGGCCCTTAAGTATGGCTCTGGGAGCCCTGGATAAACACTTATTAGATGTTCTAGGCAGAGCGTTAGCAGAGGCTGCTGGATATGAGGGGCTTTCTTCAGAAATCAGGTTGAGGGAAGTGGAAGTGATGAGAGACTTTTAGGTTTTTTTTTTTTTTTTTTGAGGGCAGTGTCACTGGCCCTCGTATGTGGGACCCGAACCGGGGCCACTGGCTTCCTAAGCCAGTGCTTAACCACCACGCCACTCGGCCGGCCCATGAGAGACTTTTAGAGTCTTGACTCTGTTCCTAGACTTATCAGATCCAAGTTGCTGGCATGTGCTTGGAAGGGCTAGACAGTCTTCCCCATTGGCAGTGACCTACCAGATTCTTCTGGGACCCTGTAGGGTTGGATGGAGACACATTAGGAAGCCTGACTAAGTAGGGCAGTAGAAATGCTTCATTTCCTAATTCAAGTTCAGCTTAGTGGATTGAGCTTTTGGGCAGTATCTCCTAGGTTTGTATTTGAGCTTTATTACTACATGACCTTAGGCATGTTACTTTAGAGCGCTGAACCTCAGTTTCACTCATTTTTAAAATGATAATAATAGTGGTGCCTACCTAATAGAGTTGTTGTGAGGATTAAATGACATAAATTAAGTCAAGCAAATAGCATAAGGACTGGCTAACGGTGAGCGTCAACAAATGGTAGCAGTTTTTTATCATAGGAGTATTATTACCATGTATGTCAAGGCAGCAGTGGCGCATTGGATAAGAACATTCAATAACTTAGCTGTGACGATAGTGGTGACAGTGATGGCGAGCCTCATCATGATGGTGGCAATGGCTGCTGCGAGTGTGGGTGCTTGATGTTGGGATAAGATAATAAGAAGGAGATACTGGAAGGCAGCCTTAAAAAGCTCACCCAAGAAAAGCATCCCTGGCATCTTTGATTGATACAGCTGGCAAAAATACTGGGTCCATGAAGTTGGCACCCACGTAATCTCTGGGTGTTTGTGGCCTAAGGACAGTATTGTGGGTAACTTGAAAGTTACCTTAAATCACCTATTCTGAAGAATTTGGATGATGGCTCTCACTGGTGGAGAACTTGACTTTCTAGAGACCTCTCGGCTTCATTATTGCTGCTCTTTATCAATGGACCAGCTCCATGGTGCAGGCTATCTTAAGATTGATAGCCTAGGAAACCAGTGAGTACACGCCAGATGTATGAAAGGAGTGGTTTGGGGTGGGTGAGCAGAGACAGGTGTGTGGATTTATGTTTTACTTATTTGTTATACATATTTCTTTTGAATGAGGGGAGTGCAACTTCTTCAAGTGCCACTGTTACCAGGGTTAGGTAATTATTGGAGGAGAAAGGGCTGCTCCTAGAGCTCCTGGAAGAAAGATGGTTTTAAAGTACACCAGTATCTTCACTGAAGGAGAACCACAGTGTGGTGGAAAATGTGCTCCCTGGGGGAGTAGATTTTCATTGTGCTTTGCCTTACCTATCAGCAAATGGACAGGAAAAAAAAAAGGAGAATTCTTCCTATATCTCCAGGATATGGTAAACCTCTCTTGCTTTCGTACTCTCTTTCATAGCTGACTTTGTTCTGGGGTCTAAGCCCCAGTCAGTAGGGGAAGTCTCCCTTTAAGTGTAGCCTTTTAGGGCTGAGGCCTTCGTCATGTGACTTCACATCCCTGGGGTGGGGGTACCCCACACCACCAAGACCATTGGAAGGCTTCCATGCATATTCTCAATCATTGTGAGTAAATAGGCAGTCCCTCTGTGTTAAAGTTGAGAGAAAAGAGAAGACTAAGGTCACATGTTCTCTAATTATCCTGGTTCCCTGGGAGGTGCTGGCTTGGAGGGCATTTCTACAACAAACTTCAACCCAAAGAAACAACAACCTTTAGAAATTAGCTGTGGAAGGTCACTCATTGCAAGGCCCAGGGGGAATTGTAACAAAGGGTCCTCTTCATATCACCACTTGTTCCTTGTCAGTTGGTTTGCATTTGTTCAGAGTTTCCTTTTTTAAGTTCCAGGCACTTGAGCGTGTGCATGCCTGTCGCTGCACTTTATTCTCTGCACCCTGCAGGAATGTGGCTGAGGGTCATGTGCTTAAATGCCTTATTATCTTCAGCACTTTTCTATCCAGGACATTGAGCTGCTGCTGCTGCTTCACCTGGGCATTTCTCCCTGTTTTCTGGGGTTCCAAATTCCAAGAGGAAAATCAGGGTGCCCTGAGAAAAGGGCCTGTCTTTACCTTTGGATTTCTATTCTGCCGCACAGCAGCTCACTGGACTGTCCAGTTCAGCTCTCCTCAGAATAGTCCTGCCAGCTAGCACCAAGCCAAGGTCAAGTTACCATGTTTATTTGTGAGGTTTCTGACCAGTGAGGAGAACAGATTGACCCCCAGCCCTGTGGCTGTCCTCCCTGGGCAGGGCTCTCCGGGGTGCTGTCTTGGGCACAGGAAGTCAGGGGTGACCTTTAGGCCCAGGTTGCATTAGATTTGTGGAGAAGAATGTGAAGCCTGCCACGACACAGGGACTCCTGACTGGTTGTGTGTTGTTTGGCTCCACCTCACAGCCGGTACTGTGTTTGCTCAGATGGACAAATGTGGAAACCAAGCTAGGATCATCTTCCCAAATTTCTTACTCCCTGCTTGTGTTTGACCTGAAAAACAATGTGCCAAGTACACTGTGGTCCACACCTGTGTTTTTATCCCCCTTTTCCATGGTCAATTTGCAGTGAACTGAGGATTACTCCTGGCTCCTCACACTTGTTTGCTTGTTACTTTCCTTTGGGGTTGGGTTCTTGCTTTCCAATCATAACTGTTCTTTGACATTAAGGACAGTTGGTGCTCCTACTCATTTAGCATCCCCCTTGGACCTTTTAGACACTGTAAACCTGGAACAGGGTCAGATGTGCACAAAATAGTCAAATTTAGGAGGAAGAGTTCACTATAATTTTTGGTTATATTTATAGACCTTCTGAAAAGTTAGGAGTAGGAGTGATAAAAATACTTGTAACATTTTTGAGCATTTATTATGCTCCAGGCATTGTGCTTAGTATACTGCCTATATATTACCTCGTTTGCAGCCTTCCACAAAGGTCATTTTTGTTTTATCTAATTCTTATTTCTCTTGGTTCTAGCTGATTTCACCTTTGGTTGACTATAGATACTGGATAAAGTATTCTAGCAATATCTCAGGTTGTTGAAATGGCAGAGTGATGCCAAGTCAGAGCTAAAAGAAACCTCAGTTATCATCTAGTTTGACCTCTCCCTCAGTTTTCCAGATGCGCAAATTGAAACTCAGAGAGGTGAAGTGACTTGACCAAAGTCACACAGCTAAATAGAAGCAGAGCTGGGTTTCCTGACTCCCTGTTCACTGACTTTCTCTAATACCACACGTAGCCTCCTTCTATTCCTAACCATTCCAGCATAAAAGGACTTGGACTTTTGTTTTTGCCCACTAATAGAGAAACAGGAATCTTGTGTTTTTTGGACATCATTCTCTATTGCAGTCTTGAACATGAGGATCTCATGGCTGCAGGCCTTCTCCCTACCTGACTGTTACAGCAATTGCTTTTTGATGTTTTTCTGCCCTTGCTTCTTCTCCTCCATAGAGGATCCTGAGCCTAGCTCCCCCGTTGCTGGCTGCTTGCCCTGGGCAGGTGGTGCAGGGAGGCATGTGTGCTCCGTGAGCCGGCGTGGAGAGCCAGTGTGTTTTGCCATGTGGTAGTGGTTGTTTCGAAATGGGACCCATTCAGCTGGGGCTGTAACTGACGTCATCACTTCCTTCCTCCAAATAGAGGCTTTTGCATCTGATCCTAGTCAACAGTTGTATGAGGCTCCAGGGCAAGGGACCAACATCAGAACCCAGAAACTTTTTCTGGCAGAGGTGACAAAGGCCAAAGTGGAAACAAGTCAAAATAATCTGCGAGCCCAGTGGGGAAGAGGTCGATTCATCTTGGTAAACAGTGAAGAGTAATAGAAAGTGCTGGATTAATTGTCGGCCAGACTTGGGCCTTGGTTATAGGTTTCATCTGTCTAGTTGACAGAACCTAGTAGTTTTGGCTAGTCAGGAGCTTCTGTGTGCCTCAATCTTCTTATATAATAAGACACATAGTGTGGTAGTTAAGAGTGCAGGCTCTGGAACCAGACTGGCCAGGTTCAAATCCAAGCTCTGCTGCTTTCTAGCTGCGTGACCTTGGTCAAGTTAATTGACATCTCTAGGCCTGTTTTCTTCTCTGTAATTTGGGGCTAGTATATAATTTGTGGGGTTCTTGTGAGAATTAAATGTATGGCTAAATGTGAAGTATTTAGAGCAGAGTCTGGTGCGTAGCAAGTGCTCGGTAAATATGAATTATGGCTGTTATTATCTGTAACATAGGGTTGATCTTTGCCCTTCCTGACTCATAGGGAAAGCATGAGCATCAGGAGAAATAAGGCATGTGAATACTGAGTACTATCTAAGTGGGAAGAATCATCTTTTGAGAGCGTGACCATCCAAAGGTTTATTAACCCATTATTTCTAGGACTAGATATTCATAGGTATTTTTTGGCTATCCAGTAAAAAGGAAGAATGGTTGGTTTATATTTATATAAATTCTGAGGCCATCAGGCAAAGCAGATCATGCTTTTTCCCTCCCAGTATACTCAAGGGTACTTGAAAGCCTTGAAAAACATCCATCACAAGTAAAGTGTTTGGAGGATTTGAAATGAAAAACAGTGATACTCTTCCCTCAGTGCTCCTATCTTAGTTAATGACACTGCAGTCTATCTGGTGACTCAGGTTATTGTTTTGTATCATCATCATCATCATCTGGCTTAGTACAGCAGCCTCCTGACTGAGCGCCTTCTCTTCTCTAGTTGTCTTCATGCTCTGTCCATCTTTTATACTGCTGCCGGAATGATACAAGTAAAACACAGGTTGGGTCATGCCATTCCGTTTCTCAAAAAACTTTGATAGCTCCCTATTGCCTTACAAGTTACACATATACAGCAGGTCTTTAAATAGCATTGTTTTGTTCATTGTCATTTCATTATCACATTCATGAGATGCTATAGGAACTTAACTCTTGTTTATATCAATTAGCCATGGGTAATGTTGGTTACCTTATATATTGATTCACTACAGTTCCAAGAACCTATGGACAGCATTAAGTGAGGACTTACTGTACCTTATAGTGCCCTGGGACAACTTTGCTAATCAATCATAGGCATGCTTTTTCCATGTAGGTTCAAAATATCTCTTAGCATAGCATTTCAGACAGTTGGTATCAATAACTTGGAGTTGGCACATAGACTTGGGTTGGCAAGTAGTTAAACCCTTTAGAGAAAGCCTGAACTCCTTATGATAGGATTCAGGATCTTCTATGATTTTGGTCTTAACCTTCCTTTCCAGCCTTGTCCTCTAGTACATTCTTCCATATATGCAACATCCACTTCCATGCATCTCTGAGTTTATATTTTTTTTCGTTCTGTACCCTCAGCCAGAAATAGTCTCTTTTCTCTTCCTGTTGACATACTAGTTGTCATTCAAGGCTCAGCCCAAACATCCCTCTTTTCTTCAAGCCTCCATTGCTAAATCTAGGTACTCTTCTCTGTTTTAGCATTTTATTCTGCCTTGTATTATATAATTGTTTATGTATCTTCCCCACTCAAGGATTGCTTGTTCCTCAAATGCAAGGTCTGTGTTTTTATTAATTTTTTGAGCCCCTACAGTATCTACTACACACTGGACTCCTAATTTATATAAAAAAAAATGAGTCTGGTCCAGTCCCTTTGTTTCTTCAGACAAGGAAACTGAGGCTTAGAATTCATTTTGGGATTTGTTGAGTTTCAGATGTTTAAGACATTGAGGCCAGAATGTCCAGCAGGCAGTTGAGTTGTGGTTAGGGCTAGACATGTTGATTTAGGAGGCATTCATTTAGAGAAGAAAGAGGAGGAGATGAGAACATCAAGCAAGCTAGGAAAGAGTAAGAAGAAAAGTATTCTGTGATATGTCTACATTTGGAGGCAGAAAAAAAAAAGACTGAGTGATGCAGTCACCCAGGAAGTGGAAGGAGACCCAAGAGAGGAAGGAGTTTTAGGAAGCAAGAGCAGGTCCTCTGTCATGTGATGTAGACAGGCTGAGACCAAGAAGGGCTTGAGGAAAGGCGATTGGAATTGGTGAGTGCAGGCTGGGCCTGTGGCCAACCACCCATCCACTTCTAAGTAGTTACCCTGGAAATTCTTGTGTGTGAAGGGTTGACTGCAAGGAGGTTTTTGACATCAGTATTGGTGAATAGAATGTAGGGAAATAGCCCATCAGTAGGAGAATGTTTAATCTGGACAGCAGAATACAAGTTCTGACAATTAAGTTTGCTAACTTGTTGCAACAATGTTGCTAGCCTTTTTTTTTTTTAAACATTTTATTGGGGAATTGGGGGAGGGGAACATCATTGGGGAATGGGGAAGGGGAACAGACAAGTTGCTGTCTTTTTATGTTCTTCAGTCTAGTTGCGGAGGACGTTGCTTCACTGGCCCATGTTGGTATCGTCATTGCGCTCTTCCCGGATGAGGCAGATCGGTCACCGGCATCTGGATGGTTGCTCACCGCGGATATTGGCAGCTCATGCTGGCTGCCGGCCACTCACTGTAGCCTATGGCAGCCCACTGCAGCAGGGGCTACCACCTACACTGCCACCGGGGCTCGCACAGCCCAGCTCCAGGTGGAGCTGTTGTTAGCTGTAGAGGGCAGTGTCACTGGCCCTCATATGTGGGATCCGAACTGGGGCCGCTGGCATCCCAAAACCAGCTCTTAACCAATGCGCCACTCGGCTAGCCCGCCTATTTTTGATATCAGAGGGATAATTCATTATGAATTTGTATCAACTGGACAAACAGTGAACCAAGTTTGCTTTTTGGAAGTGCTGAAAAGGCTGTGTGAAAAAGTTAGACGGCCTGAAATTTTCACCAACAATCCATGGCTCTTGCATCATGACAATGCACCAGCTCACACAGCACTGTCTGTGAGGGAGCTTTTCACCAGTCAACAAATAACTGTATTGGAACACCCTTCCTACTCACCTGATCTGCCTGTCAATGACTTCTTTCTTTACCCGAAGATAAGGAAAATATTGAAAGGAAGACATTTTGATGACATTCAGGACATCAAGGGTACTACGATGACAGTTCTGGTGGCCATTTCAGAAAAAGAGTTCCAAAATTGCTTTGAGGGATGGAATAGGTGCTGGCATCGGTGCATCGTTTCCCAAAGGGAAGTACTTTGAAGGTGACCATAGTGACATTCAGCAATGAGGTATGTTGCACTTTGTCTAGGATGAGTTTGCCAACGTAATTGTTTGACCTTCGAATTGTGCAGCCTTTACAAAGGAGGCTGATCTCTGTATTCACTTTGAAAGATGTTCACAATATATTTGTAAAATTTTTAAAAAGTTGCAGAACAACATGCAACATGATAGAAACCTATTCTAAGAAAACAAACTCTTTTACATGTGCATGTTTATGAGCACACTGTAAAAGTCTAGAAGAATATACAGTTGTGGGACGGCCGAGTGGCGCGTTGGTTAGGGTTGGCTTGGGAGCACGGGCTCTGAGCATCAGGGCCGCAGGTTCGGATTCCACATGAGGGCCAGTGACACTGCGCCTTCTACAGCTAAGTCTGTGAACAACAGCTTGACCTGGAGCTGGACTGCCGTGAGTCGTCGGTGACGGCATATGCTGCAGTGGGCTGCTGGTAAGATACTGTGAGTGGCTGGCTGCCAGCATGAGCTGCTGTTCAATGGCCAGTGGCCTCACCCCGGAAGAGCACAATGATCACAATATCAACATGGGTCAGTGAAGCGACGTCCTCCACAACTAGACTGAAGAACAAAAGGACAGCAACTTGTCTGTTCACCTTCCCCCATTCCCCAACGCTGTTCCCCTCCTGCAATTCCCGAGTAAAATCTTTTAAAAAATATAAAAGAATATACAGTTGACCCTTGAACACCACAGGTTTTGAACTCTGTGTGTGTGCCCACTTACGTGCAGATGTTTTTCAGTAACTATATAGTCAGCCCTCTGTAACCCAGGTTTTTCATCCATGGATTTAACCAACTGCAGATTGAAAACAGTAGTTTCGATCCTCTGTTTGGAATCTGCAAATGCGGGGGCTGACTATAGTCATTGTTCTACATCATTTTATATAAGGGACTTCAACATCTGTAGATTTTGGTATCTGTGTGGGGGTTCTAGAACCAATCTCCCATGGATACTGAGGAATGACTGAATTTTGGAGTGCTCAAAAGTTATACGTGGATTTTCAACTGCTGCGGGTGAAGGTTGGCACCCCAATCTCCAATGTTTAAGGGTCAACTGTATATCAAATAGTACTTACTCCTGAGTGATTAGGGGAAGGGGGCACTCTCACTTTTTCCTTAACACACTTCTGTGTTGTTTGAATTGGTGCAGTATACATTTCTTTAGTAATTACGAAAAAAAAAAATTAAAGAAAAAAGGTGATTGGGAGCCTGGAAAAAAAGTTTGGTAGAATAGATTTAATGGATGAAGGAAGCCAACTCACAAGAGATGATTTGACAACTGAGAAGACATCATGTGTTTGGGAGGCTGTGCTTCCAGGAGCCGTGCTGCCTGTGTGGTTGGTGGGGGTTAGGCAGTGGGCATGGAGACAGGACTGCTGGAATGAGACAGCCACCCCTTGGCCAGCAGATTCAGCTGAAAGGGGAGGAGTAAGTAGAAGAGGAGCCAAGTGGTCCAGAAGCAGAGTGCATGCAGGCGGCAGGACCAGCTGGGTGCTGAGCTGCAGAGGAAATGGACAGCTGCAAGGAAACATTGGTATGAGGTGCAAAGTAGGGCAGTTGAGAAGGGGCAAATTAAGTATTAATTTTAGGAATAGAGAAGCTTCCCCTCAAAGGATCAGATCGCAGGGTAATTAAGCCTCCCGAAAATGGAATGGTTGGGGCATAAGCTAGGCTTCCTAACTGACTTCTCTGACTAACTGAGGGTTAAGAAAGCCTCCCCCTCTTTTTTTTTGAGGGCAGTGTCACTGGCCCTCATATGTGGGACCCGAACCGGGGCCGCTGGCTTCCCAAGCCAGCGCTTAACCACCGCGCCACTCTGCCAGCCCCAAGAAAGCCCCTTTTTGTTTGAGTTTTGGTTGCTCCAAATGTTAATGGCTCAGAGAATAGTCTGGTGAGTGACGAAAATGGAATTTTTGTGACACTTGCAGGCCTCTGAGTTCTCTGCTGGACCTATCACCAAGTTTGGGACTAGAAGTGGAGATGGGAAAGGTGGAGACCAGGAGTCCTTAAACCTGGCTGTACCTTACAGTCACTAGGGAATTGTTTAAGAAATATCAGTGCCTCTTACTGCCACCCCATTCTTATACAGTTGTTGGGCTGGGTCTGGGCATCAGCATTTTTAAAGCTCCTCAAGTGATTCAAATGTGCAACCAGGATTAGGAAACGCTAGTGTAGAAGACCGCATTAAATGTGTTCTGAGCCTAAATGCCCTCAGAAGTATGAACGTGTGCATGTGTGCACCCACATGTGTATGTGTGACAATATCTTACCATGTATTTCCTTCTCTGTATCCCCAAAGCCTTTCGGTGGGTGATTACTAGTGAAGTGCTCATCCCATTGAGTGCTAATTAGTGGCTAGTCCATTGGGAGAGATCTGACATCTAAGATGTAAGATCCAAGAGTTCCTCAGTAATAGTAACTGTAGTTAGTGGGCCTCATAAGAAACTAGGTTAACTCACTCACCCTGACTTACGCAGCTTGTAAGACGGATGCCAGCAGTAGGCCCAGTCTGTCCCTCTCCCAGTACAGAGCACAGCTCCTGGCATCTAGATGTTTAATCATTGTCACATGAAATAACAGGAACTTTGTTTTCTTGTGCAGTGCTTCTTTTTATTGAAAACTCAGGAGTGTTAAAATCTGATATATTCAAAAAGTCTGGTGGGAGAGAGGTTTGAGGAGAACTGCCAGACATGTGAAAAGCTTATGATAAAGCAGGCCCTGTGTGGAGAATCTGTATCATACAGCATTTATTCTGCAATTATTTCAGCCTAGCATCATACTAAAGACTGTGAAATATACAGGAAATATCAGGTATGGTTTCTGCTTCCCAGGGAGCTTATTATCAAAGCTCATTTCTAATCTAATTGCTGTATTTTTAAGTGGCAGGTTATATGCAGAACTTATAAGAGGAAATGCTCGAGGTCAGAGGCCTTTTGAGCTCCTGTAGCTCAAGCCCTTCATTCATTCTGCAGCCAGGGAGAGACTCCCAGAGCAGGAAGCTACTTGATCAAGGTCACACCACTTGGAATGCCAGAGCTAGCAAGCCTGGGCGCCTCCCTTTGAGGTCCTATTACACTGCTCTGTCAGTCAGTCAAAGGACAAGGGAACCTAATGACTCATGTTAAAACTTTTAACGAGAATTCCATTTTGTACTTTATGCTTCCAGGCTTTCTTGTGGTTGAGGAAGGGTGGTTTGAATTTTAATCTTTCTTCAAATCTTGCCTGGGGAAGGCCAAGACTGGTTACCACTAGAATTATAGCTCAGACCTAAGAGGCCTAAAGGTGGCTTATTTCCCCTTGACTGAAACAACCATTGACT
This sequence comes from Aselliscus stoliczkanus, assembly GCA_033961575.1. Lineage (NCBI taxonomy): Eukaryota > Metazoa > Chordata > Mammalia > Chiroptera > Hipposideridae > Aselliscus > Aselliscus stoliczkanus. Next base: position 50,714,825 of record CM066737.1, on the reverse strand, counting down.
AGCCCCTCTGTGTCTAATTATGTCACCTTTTCTACTCTTTCTAAGGAACTTTCCCAAGCTTGGAGTGTTTATGACTTTTCTGGCTCAATTGCTTGTTCTTTTTTTTTTTTTTTTATCTTTGTGAAACTTGCCTCAGAGGCAGGAGGTACCTGTGTGGGCCTCAGAATTAGTGCAGTGGGGTGGGTTCCCAGTGGTGTCAGTATTAGGCTGGTTCCTTTAGCCTGTTCCTTGTTAGCTTTCAAGTCAGAAATTTCACTCCAAGTCGGGGGCTTTGTCTGAAGAGTCTGGTGTAATTCAAAGTGGAGATACTGGGTTACCCTTCCCGAGCCCTCCCCCTACCCAGACCGGATTAGGGACTTGGTAGCTGTGACTTTCAGTTTGCCTGGTTATGCTAATAGTCACAACTAGAATTTCAAATAGTTACCATGCACCGGGCACCCTGTGGGATCCACATCGACGCTATTACCGGTATTTCCATTTTACAGATGAGGATAATAAGATTCAGAGAGGTTAAGTAACATTCCCAAGGTCACACAGCTGGAACATAACCAGGCTAGTATGGACATCTAGGTCTGGCTGACTCCAAAACTGGTCTTGTTAACTATTGCTAGGCTAATAGATCTTAGAGTCCTGCATACAGTTCTTTTCCACAATGGGGTGGACTGTTCAGGAAACCTGCCAGTCACCAGCACTGCAGAGTCAGGTACATTCACTTTCATTCTTTGGGGTTCACTTTCTGCATTTATAAATGGGAGGGTTGGACCAGGTATTATCTAATATCCTTTCTACCTCTGCCATTTGGTGACACTGGGTTCATGTCTCACTTCCTGGCAGAATGGAAGTCAGAGAACTGGAGGAGGGTCAATAGACATCAGGAATACAAAAATGGGGAGAATCTCAGTGCTCTAGAAGCTTCCTGGATGGGTTAGTTAACTTCAAAAGCATTACCATGCTTATGCAGTTACACAGTAGTTTTGTTTTTCCTTGGGAATTTATAAAGAAATGGTTTCGTTTCAGTTAGCTCCTTACCCATGTCGGAAATACTTGCTTTCTTAAAATGGCTGTTGTTTACTTTCAGGCCTTATAGTCTCTAAAATTATTTCTAAAGATCAAATAAAGAATGAAAGGTAACAGGGCACTTAAATATGGGGTGCTCATCTTTTACTGCTCTATGTTGCAATTACTGGAATTGGTGTTCTGGTTTGCAAGAGGGCTTTGAGACACAGTGGTTTCTTTAAGAGAAACAATCTAAACAACAAACTGTACATGCAACTTTTATTTCCCTTCAGAGTTTAAGAGCAATAGAACATAATTCATTTATCTGTTTTGTCATAAAAAATCATTTTGCATTCAAGAACACAAGGTTAATAATCTATAAAATGTATATGATGATGCAGTTAGAGTGGTAGTTTTGATCCATTCAGATTAGTTACTGCCATGAAGAGCAATAAAATCAATGACGTGGGGACAGGAAGCAGGAAGCCATGACAGGTGGACTATGATGGCAGTAATGCTTGGCATATAGTACTGCACAAATGTTAGCCTTCTGCTCACCAGTCCCAGGTTAAAGCCCTTGGGATACTCATCACTTGTGGTCCATCAAGTCAGTTTGCCCAGCAGTGTTTTCCATATGGCAGGCGTTAAAAACCCTTTGGCATCAAAACCCTAGAAGAATATCCTGTTCTTTAGCTGCCAATCTTGTACTACAAGCTGACTTGACTTTATTCTCACCTGGGTCTGGGTAAGCTCATATACTGCATGTTGTGGCCATGAATATCCTGCTTTTCAGAAAAAGAGCAGATGTAATGAGGCTACACAGTGGCAGTGGTCTTGTGGGATTTTTTGAAATATTGCTCAGTCATGCCACAAAAGGGCACCTGCATTTTATCTGGCTACACTGCAAACACTAACTTGGATACTCTGCTGGTTTGCCGATCTTCAGTCTTCTCTTCACTTGATTGTTTGCATTCCCATTCTCATTTTGACCTCTGGTCTCAGGAGAATGGAAATCCATAGCTGCATATATGTAGTACCTACTTCCCTCCTTCGTTTCAGGAAATAGCCTCCTTTATTTCTTTTCTTCTATCTTGTTGTAGGGCTTCGGAGTCAGATCTGGGTCTGAAGCTAATTTTTGTCACTCATGAGCTGTTGTGCCTTTAAGCAAGTCACCTAATCTCTGTCACCCTGTTTCTCATTTGTAAAATGGGTCTAAGAATTCTATCTACTTCATCAGGTTATGGAGAGAATTAAATGAGTCAATATTCTGAAACAGTGGGAATAGTGTGCAGCATATAGTAGTTGTTCAAAAAATATTAGTTGCTGTCTTCCTCCTTCCCTCCAAGAAATGGAGCCAGTGACGAAAGCCTTTCTTCTAATACCTTATGAAGCTCTCCTGGCATTTGTCTGCCCAAGGGGCTCAGGTTTGCCTTTTCTTTTGATGGTGAGGAGTAGATGTCAAGAACTCTGGATTTCGGGCCAGCCGAGTGGCGCGGTGTTTAAGCGCTGGCTTGGGACGCCAGCGGCCCTGGTTCGGGTCCCACATATGAGGGCCAGTAACACTGCCCTCTAAAAAAAAAAGAACTCTGGATTTCATATTAAGATTGAAGTTGTTGACTTGCTGCCAGGTAAAGAGTAGGTAAGATTGGGGTAGAAGTCTCCAGAGAAAGGGTGTGTGCTTCTGGTAATTGCTCTGTAGACATTAGGGTGTGTGGGTAATGAGCTGTATGTTGGGTGTGGGAGTTCAGTATCCAACCTTAGGGAAAACATAGGTGAGTTTCATTGGCTCTTGTGGCAGGTGGTTCCCTGACTTTACCCTTGAGATGGCTTGGACTCCAGTAGTTGGAACCTTGGAGCTCTTGATAATAGTCCTATTAACTTCTTCACAGTAATAATAACAGCTTGCATTTATTTAACTCTTACTTTGTGCCAGGTCCTTGTCTAAGTGCTTTACATGTACTAAGTCATTTAACCCTCTCAAGAATTCTAAAAGGTAGGGTGCAGAACAACTAAGAAGCTTGCCCAAAGTCACATAGCTAGCGGTGGAGTTGGGTATGCAAACTAAGCAGTCTGACACTAGAGCTTAACAAACTACACTGTACAGACTCTAGTCATTTTGTTTTTCTTTTTTAACTTACATGTTGTAATTGTTAGTTGATGGTATCTAGAAATGCAATTGATTTTTGTTCATTATTTTTGTATCCAGCAACTTCACTAAATGCTTTTAAGTTAATTATAGTTAATTTATCTGAGGTTTCTTTTGGGTTTCTATATTGGTAATCATAATCTGCAAGTAATGAGAACTTTGTCTCTTCATTTGCAGCTATTGCATTTTTTAAATTTATTTATTTTTAATTAGTTTCAGGTGTACAACACAGTGCAAAGCTATTGCATTTTTAAAATGTCTTTTTCTTGGGCCGGCTGAGTGGCGCAGTGGTTCAGAGCTGGCTTGGGATGCCAGCGGCCCTGGTTCGGATCCCACATGAGGGCCAGTGACACTGCCCTCTTAAAAAAAAAGTATTAGAATATCTTTTTCTTGCCTTACTGTTCTGGTTAAGATCTCTAATATAATGTTTAATACAAGTGGCAATAATGGGTAACTTTATCTTGTTCCCTGTCTTAAAGGTTATGCTTTCAGTGTTTCACCATTAGGTATGATTTTGCTGTAGATTTTTTGGCTGACATCCTTTATCAGATTGTAGATGTTCTCTTCTATTTGAAGTTTGTAAAATTGTGTTTTTTTTAAAAATCATGAATAGGTGATGCATTTATCAGAGGCTTTTTCTTCATCTATTGAGATGATCACATTGCTTTTGTTCTTTAATCTTTCAATGTGGTGAATTACATTGAGTAATTTTTTTACTAGTAAACTACCTTTTCGTTCTTGGAATCAAATTGCCATGGTCACGATCCATTATCTTTCTTATTCCTGGATATGGTTTGCTAGTATATGATTTGGTATTTTTACAGCTATCTTCATGAATGAACCTGGCTCTAGTTTTCCTTTTTCATACTGTCTCTGTCAGGTTTTGCTATTAAATTTATGCTAGCTTCAATAAACGGGTTGGGTAGTGCTTCCTCTTTTTCTAAATTCTGCAATAGTTTGCATGAGATTGGAATTATTTGTTTCTTGTATGCTTGATGAAAACTGCTGGTAAAACTATCCAGGCTTTGATGTCTTCTCTGTGGGAATATTTTGGACTACTGATTCCATTTCTTTAATGATGATAAGAATTTTCAAGTATTCTATTTATTCTTTAATCTTGGTTGTTCTTTAATATTGGTAGTTTATGTTTTTCTAGGTATGTGACTACTTTGTCTAAATTTTCAAATTTATTGGTTTAAAATTAGTAATAGCCTCCTAATTATAGAAACTGCAGAAAACACTATGAAACTACAAAAACACTAATTGTCAGATGGTTAATAGACTTATTGGGGTTATCACTTTCTGAGGTATATAAATGTCTAATCACTATGTTTTATATACCTGAAACTAATAAAAAAATGTAAAAATTAAAAACAAAGAAATGGTACATATACTCATATACAATGTAATACAACTCAGCCATAAATATGAATGAAATTTGTGACATCTATGCACCTAGAGTGTATTACGCAAAGTGAAATAAGTCACACAGAGAAAGGCAAATACCATATGATTTCACTTATATGTGCAATCTAAAATACACACAAAAATGAACAAACAAAACAGAAACAAACACATAGATACAGGGAAAAAATTGATGGTTGACAGATGGGAGGGAAGTTGAGAAGGATAAATGAAAAAGGTGAAGGGATTAAGTACAAATTGCCAGTTAGAAAAGTAGTCACAGGACTGGAAAGTGCAGCATAGGGAATAGAGACAATAATTTTGTCATAGCTATGCATGGTGTTGGATGGGTACTAGACTTATCGGGGTGATTGCTTCATAATTTATATAAATGTCTAATCACTATGTTGTACTCCTAAAACAAATATTATAGTCCATATTAACTGTAATTGAAAATTAGATTTTTCAAAATTAAAAACAAAAGACGTGCCCCTCCTTGTCCATTGCAGCATTATTTACTGTAGTCAAGATATGGAAAGAAATCTAAATGTATGTCTATGGACTAATGGCTAAAGAAATCATTACAGGGCCTGCTGAGTGGCTCAGTTGGTTACTCTTATCAATTATTGGGAGAGTTAGTTCCAATTGGAAGAGTTAATAATTATTAGAAGAATTATTCCACAAAGGTGGAATATCTATTTCTTTTAGTACTGTCAGCTTTATATATTTTGAAGCTATGTTATGAGGTATAGTAACTTACTATTTACATTTCTTTGTTCTAGCTATTGATCAAATGTTCAATATAGGGGTTCCGATTGCAGCTTAGCCTGTAGGTAGATTAATAAGGATGACTTGTTGAAAACAAAAGCATCCTTCTAGGTGTCCTGGGTAAATTGGATTTTGAGCTCCAGGGAAGAAACACATTTAAAATCAGAATTGTACCCTCTTGGTTATAGAATTAAATTCTTAAAGTAATTTGACTTTGCCAAACAAAATTAACACCTTCATAGCCTCCGGTGCCAGAGGCTTTTGTGGTCATTAAAGTAGTTTTGAAGGCTGTGTTCCTTTTGGGTTGAGTGAGAGGTTAGGAAGGAGAGCTTTGTTTCTCTTGGGCCTTATAGGAGTTGCTGTTGGTTGGTCAGACAGGTTTCAGACCCTTAGACATTCTTCCTGTTGTTTAGCATTTTCTGTGGGACCTGGCCCAAGTCCCGTTAGCTCTTTGCCTTTTGGATTCAATAGCTATAATTATGTGGGTAGCCCTCATTCCCCTTCCACCTGACAGGGGCGAGGTATGCAGAAATTGAGATAATAGTTGCATAGGTTTTCTAAATAATTCATCAGCTCCTCAGCTCACTCTGCGGAAAGAAAACAAAGTCTGTGGGAGACAAGTGCCCACAAGGACCAAGCAACAGAAATGTTGGCAATGACTGCACTTTTTATTCGATTTTCGAATAGAATCAGACTATGTGAAGCTGGAAGTCATACAGAGAGACAAATTACATTTGGTCACATTTGGGTGGGAATGGAACTTTTCAGCACCAGCTCTTGAGCCTCCATGGTGTTGTGAAATCTAATTTTCAGGCTCTGTCAGGGTAACCCCAGATTCTGATTCTATTTCCTAAATAAGCACTCTTCTTTGCTAGCGCCTCTATCGCTCCCAGAGCATTTCAAAGAAAAGGGGGTCAGGTGAGACATTTCTGGCTGCCCTTTCCTTTAAATGCAGCAATACTCCTCTTTCTCCCTCATCATTTTTAAAACTAAAACTTTTCTTTTTTGATTGTAGAAATAACATGTGATCATAAATTCAAAAATTATAAAAACACAGGAGTGTATGAAAGAAGTGAAAGTTCCTGGGAATCCATCTCCCTGCCCCGATTCTCTTTTTAAAGACCTGGGCTAATGTCAATCTCTCCTCCCCACCCTCTGAGTATTCCTTCAAATTTGCTTTTGTAACTAAAGTATAGTGCATAATAAATTCTAACCTAATGGAGGTGGGCAAAGGCTCTAGATTTTACTGAAAATGCCTGCATGAAATAAGGTAAGGGCTTGAAGGAACTGGATATGGAGACACCAATTATTCATTCAATTATTCAATTATTTAAAAATGGATAAATATAAGGCAGGGAATAAAATTTTAGGTCCCCACGTCCTTATCCAACTGTGTTTATGTGTGTTGGGGGGATAGGTGGATAAGAGGCACAGTCTAAATCAGATCACTTTTTGTGAAATTGCTTTGTAAACTGTAACATGTCCTACAAATATGAGGTTAGCATTAATATTGCTGCTGACTCTGGAGTGTGGTCTGATGTGTTTGTCTAAAGAGTAAGTATCTGTTAGTGGGTCATTACACAAGAAACTGACAAAATGATATCTTGTGCCTCTTGTTAACATGTGTAACAATTCCCCAAGTTTATTTTATTGTCCTTAGTAGCTTAATATATACCACATCAAAAGGGTAGAAAACAGAACTCAACCTTAGAGAACAAAGAGCAGAACAAGTTTAAATTATTACTGATATGGGGCCGGCCGAGTGGCACGGTGGTTAAGAGCTGGCTTGGGACGCCAGTGGTGCCGGTTCGGGTCCCACATATGAGGGCCAGTGATACTGCCTCAAAAAAAATTATTACTGATATGATCTACGTAGTTAAATAACTCACCTGATGTAGGCAGTTGAAGAAGCATATAAGCATTATCTAGTATTGCCTTATCTTTGTATTTAATGATATGGGTGACATATGTATGTAATGAAGTGGGTGACAGCACTTTCTATAAGCTGCAAAGCTGGGTAATAATACAGAGGATTGTTGTCATCATGACTAGTGAGATTGGCTGTCACCCAGCAGTTTAGCAGTGATATGCTTCCAGGCAGTTCCAGAGGGGTCCTATAAGCCCCTTTCCTGCACAGGTGCTAGAAAGTGCCACAGAAATAGTCTCCTCATACCTATAAAAGGCAGGCAGCTAAATGTAACAAGATATTTTTCAAGAAGATAGAAGATAATGACCAATTTTTGGTACACAGATAGTTGCCTGCTGAAATAATGCCTGTATTAAACTATTTTGGAGTGGGAAGAAGCATTGCTATGACAACAAATTACTTATATTTAATTTAGAAGAAGAAGAGCAGTGCAGCTTAATGGTTCAGAAACCTCGTGAGAACAATTGTTGGCACTGTGTATATGTTAAAATGTAAAATGTTAAGTATGATCTGTTAAATAATTGAGTACCTCAATGCATTCTGTATCTTCTCTCTCTTTGAACCAATAAAATACAGTATAAATACATGTGAATTTTTCTGTTTTATAAGGTGTCCCAAATGAAATTCACAGCTTTAATTTGCTGAGATCCAAAAAATGTCGAGAGAGAGAGAGAGAGAGAGAGAGAGAGAGAGAGAGAGAGAGACCTATTTACTGTGTTTTTATTCCATCTAGACTTGAAATTATGGTAGTTTGGAGTTTCTCATTCTGTAGATGATTAATCTTTGTGATGGGTAGAGTGTTCATTTGGGAGGAAACTACTCTTCAGACCATTTCCATTCTTTCACTGTGTTCATGCCTGAGAGAATGAGTAAACAATAGTTTGAACTGATTATTTGTAGCGCATCTGGGAAAGGCACAGGGAACCTGGAGAAAGCCTGCGAATAGAGAGGTTTGAATAGAGAGGCTTTCACTTAGAGAGAAGTGTATTCCTTCCTAAAGATAAAACCAAATGGATGGCCCATATTCCCTGGAGATGGGTTTTAGGCTCTTCTTGACCAGGTTCTAAGGCTGAGTAGATAGATATAGGGGTTCCTTGAGGGCTCTTGAGACAGAAGCTTCAAATGCTTTCTAATCTCTCCTTTTGTGCCTTTCCCTACCCCTCCTTCCCCTTTACCCAATGTCATGTCCCTGTGTATTTCTAGAACAGGAAAGTAAGTGGAGACAGGAAAAAGCTTGGAAAACGGAGGACTAACTTCAAGAACACAGGAATACCATTCTAAACTTCTAGGCAAACGTCATACATTTGCATATGGTCTTCCCCTTTCTTTGGAGGAGGGCAAAGTTTGATTGGTCATTATTACAGGGAGGAGACCATTTCATAGAGTTTATTCAGAGGAGGAAGTTTGAAAGCAACAACAAGCCAAATCTCAGGCTAACCTTCCCCTTTAAATGAGAAGTGGCCCAGAATCACAGCTGTTGATGAATCACAGACTTTGCCTGGCATACAGTTTAAGCTCCATCTTTTTAAATGATCTGCTATTCTGTGTTTTGCCCATGGGCATCATGCCAGATCATATCCTACCCTCCTCAGAAACCTGTAGTGTTCCCAGTTACTTACAAAATAACACCTGAAGTTGTTGGCCTGTTCCTTGTGGCCCTTTACAATGTGGAAATAGACCTTTTAGAAAAAAAGTGCAAAAACAAACACATACTAATTGCAGAAAATTTGGAAAACACAAGGGTTGACGAACTTTTTTTTTAAAGTTTTTTTTTTTAAATTGAGGAATTGGGGGAGGAAAAGAGTGTTTGGGATATGTGGGAGGAGAACAGTGTTGGTGAATTGGGGAAGGGGAACAGCCATGTTGTTGTCCTTCAATCTTACTGGTGGAGGGCGTAGCAAGCTCAGCTCCAAGTCCAGTCGCTCCACCTAGCTCAAGGTACTGTGTTCAATTAGTTGCAGGTGGGCGTAGCCACCATCCCATGTGGGAGTTGAACCCAGAGCCTTGTTAAGAGCATGCGCTCTATCCCCTGAGCCACCTGGGCAGCAGCTCAGGTCAAGGTGCTGAGTTCAGTCTTTAGTTGCGGGTGGACATAGCCCACCATTCAAACCTGCAGCCTTGTTGCTAGGAGCACATATTCTCACCAGCTGAGCCATCCTGCCACCTGTTGGCAGCTCAGCTCGGGTGCAGCGTCACTTTCCCATGTGGGAATCAAACGAGCGACCCTGTTGCTCAGAGCTTACACTCTTGGGCAATTTCTTAACCAGCTGAGCCACTCGGCTGGCCTGACAAACTTTCTGTAAAGGGCCAGATAGTAAATATTTTTGGTTTGGGGGGCCATATTGTCTCTGTCACTACTCAACTCTGCTATTATAAAACAGTGTAAAATTATAGCATAAAATCAGCCATGGACAAGAACAATACAGAGATGAGTGTGTGTGTTTGTGTTCCAATAAAATTTTATACATAGATCAGTGGGCCAGATTTGGTTTGCAGGCTATACCGGGGTTGCCAAATAAATGTATACACATGACTTATTCACCTTTTGTTATCAGTATATATTGAGTATTACAATTTTAATACGTTTTTTTTTCTTTCTTAAAATGTATATACATTTTTTGGCACCTTCTAGTTTGCTCAGCCCTGGTAGAATAAAACACACCCATACTCTTGCTACCAAAATGCTAACATTTTTGCTTATTTTCTTTCTTCTACTCAGATTGTTTTACATGGTTATGACAATATATTTTATACTACCAATTTTGTACCTTGTTTTTTCACTTAATATTTTTCACTTAATGTTCTCATAAACATTTTCCATGTCATTTAAAAATTGTCAGAAGCATAATTCTTAATGGCTCTGTAATATTCCATCTTGTCACAGGTCATAAGTTACCCAGTAATCTCCTATTTTCTTAGTTATAAATAACATTGCAAAAGAGCTGCTTTGTGAGTAAATCTTTGTATTTCAATTTATTTTGTAGGCTATTTTCCTTGAAGTGGAATTATCAGGTCAGGGGGTATGAATATTTTGAAGGAGCTTAATATTGCCTTTACAAAAATGTGGTACCCATTTGCATGCCCACCAGCAGTGTAAAACTGAGCCCATTCCACCTCATCCTTGCCAACAGATATTCTCCCTAAAGCAAAATCTTTTTTTTTAAATGGCACCTGATTTAATATGTAATTCTTTGAATATTAGGGGGCTTGAAAAAATTTTAAATGGTTGTTGATTATTTGTCATGTTTCTTCTTTGGCTCACTCATTCATGAATGCACTCTGGGCCCTAATTCACTTTCCCTTTTGCTCATGTGGTTGTCCCCTTTCATTGAGTTCCTTGTGTCAAAATTCTCTCACCCCGTAGGTCCTGGTCCAGATCTGAATTCATCTCCCTGTCCGCGCAGTCCTCCCTTGTTTTTTCTACTCATCTGATGTGTCTGCCCCATAGTATCTTTTTTCTGGTCTTTATCTCTTCCTGCCTTTTGTGTAGTTTTCTGTGTGGGGGCTTTCTCCCTAGGGCAGGGACTCTGAATCATGTTAATCCATACTGGCTGCCAGAACCTAGCAAAGTACTTAGTATCCAGTGGCTTGACTAGTCTACCAGTTCGAAGATTGCATGTGACTTTAAAAATGTTTTGATGTTGCAGTTATTTGTGATGTTTACACAACTGTCTGGGATCACGGATAAAAATGTGTTGATGGTTATTTAAGATGGGCTGTATCCCTAAGTCCTACGCACTCTTTTTTGTGAAATCTGGAACCTCAAGTTTTCTAAGTGATGATAAACAACAATTTTAGCACACATTAGGCTACTCCTCTCTTGCATATATAGTATAGCACTGCCCTGTCCCAGTGCAAGTTTCTGGATAATGGAAATGTTTTATATCTGCACTCTCCAATACAGTAGCCACCTGCCACTTGTGGCTACTGTGCACTTGATAGGTGGTTGCTGCAAGTGATGAACTGATCTTTCCATTTTATTTAATTCTGAATACTTTAAATTTAAGTAGCTACATTTAGTAGTGGCTATCATATTGGACAGTGCAGGATCTTATAGAATATATAAAGGCACAGTCCATTTTTTATGGCTAAGAGAGGCTTGATATTTATAGTAATCTACGATAACTTTGATATGGTGTCTGCTAAGAATTGTGGAGAGGCAGTCTAGATCCTGGTGAACTGTGGAGAGAGAGGAAGCTGTGAGTTTGGTTCAAAATGGAAACTGCCTCTAGTGGGAGGTCTGTTGGGAGAAGAGGGAGTATTACCAGATTGGTAGGGTGGAGGCAGAGTGTGACAAGCTGGAATAACAACAGGAGACACTAGGACTTGATACGGGTGGTAATACGGAATCATTAAAAATTCATGAGACGAAGAGTGATGGATGAGAGTGGTGTTGCAAAGTCACCTCTGCCAGGAGTGCACAAGCTGCTGGGAGAGGATGTGAGTTATTGGCCCCTCCTTTATTGGGTAGGCTGGCCAGTAATGATTGACCAACTCCATCAAAACCTGGCCACATCACAAAATACAAATGATTTATTTTACATCAGCTTCCAGTTATTGTGTGCCTTCCTGTGGCTCAGATACATGCCAGCATCAAGCACTGAGTTGGGAGGTGGGAGAGAATGGCCACCTGTGTGAGGGGAGGCAGGGCAGTTCATTGTTGCTTAGCCACAGCCAGAATTGCCATCTGTGGCACTGGTGCCTTGAAAGTATGTCTTGGATGGCTCTCTGATTCTTCCGAAACAACATGGGAGCCTACCTATTCTGTTTCCACTTCCCTGCTTGCTTTAAGGGCTAGTCAAAAATTTTTAATTGTTTTATTAGAATATATTTTCAAAAAGATTTTATTCGGGGAAGGGAATAGTGTTGGGGAATCGGGGAAGGGGAACAGACAAGTTGCTGTCCTTTTGTTCTTCAGTCTAGTTGTGGAGGACGTCGCTTCACTGGCCCATGTCGGTATCATCATTGCGCTCTTCCCCGTGAGGCAGTCGCTCGCCGGCCACTGGACAGCTGCTCACGGGGGCTCATCGCAGTTCACAGAAGTGCACGCCAGCTGCTGGCCAGCCCCACTGCAGCCTATGCCGTTGCCGGCGCCCACGGCAGCCCAGCTCCAGGTCGAGCTGTTGTTCACCATCTTAGCTGTAGAGGGAACAGTGTCACTGGCACTCATATGTGGGATCTGAACCAGGGCCCTGCTGCTCAGAGCTGGTGTCCCAACCCAACTCTTAACCAATGCGCCACTCAACCGACCCATACTATATATATATATATATATATATCTATATATATATATATATATATATATAGTCTAAGCCATCCTGCTACCTGTTGGCAGCTCAACGGCAACTCAGCTCGGGCTGGCATCAAACCGCCGTTGCTCAGAGCTCAGCTTGCACTCTTGAGCGAGCTCCTAACCAACTGAGCCGCTCGGCTGGCCCAATATTTTTAATCTCATTGTTCTCCCTTCCCATTTTCAACTAAGTTGAACATTTATATTTTTTCCTTCTATCTGCTCCCTACTGTCTCCACCCTATCCCTTATTTCATGGGTTGTATTTCCATAACCCTATTGTGACCTTAGCACATGGGCTTAATAATTCACTATCATTGTTCAAAAGGTCGGCCTCTGGGCTCATTTTGAAGAAAAAGAAAAATACTGTCTAAGGGACTGTCCTTCCCGTCACACTCTGCTAAATGTCCAGCTACCTGGACTCCCAATCCCCAGGCCCAGCTGGCTTCAGGGAGAAAGCCTAGCTCATAAACACCCTCCCTTTTGGGAAAACACATTCTAGTTAAGTCATACCTAGAATTCTTCAGAACCATTGACTCAGGTGGGGCCTTCAGAGACAACTGACAGTTAAATCTCCATGTGTCAGCAGGCCTTGAAATTGAGAAAACAGTGCCCCTTCCACTTAACTCACAATTGACGGGGGCTAGTTTTTCAGAGAAAAGATGACCTTCTGTGGATCTCACGTCTTCTCCTGCACTTGAGATACAACTAGAATAACTGTAAGTAGCCCTACTCTCCCACTCGTGGCATAGTGAAGCAGATTTTTCACCATTGCTCCATTGAAGAAAAGAGAAAAATTCTTGCCTTGAGTTGCCATTGCATGGAAGGAGAAAATTAAAACAAAACAAAACAAAACTACTTTGAGCTATACACTTACGATTGTTGCAAAAATCAATGATCTTTTATGGTTTCTGTCCTGCTCATAAAGGTGGTATAGTTTAAGGGTTAAGAGCATGGATTCTTGTAACAAGTATTTACTGAGCATGCACTATCTGCCAGTAATCCTGCTAGATACTAGAATCAGACACTAGTGGATTAAATGTTTGGTTCGGCCAGTTGTTAGCTATTTGAGCTTGAGTGACTTGTTTTTTTTTTTTTTTTTTAAGATTTTATTGGGGAATTGGGGGAGAGGAACAGCGTTGGGGAATCGGGGAAGGAGAACAGACAAGTTGATGTTCTTTTGTTCTTCAGTCTAGTTATGGAGGACGTCGCTTCACTGGCCCATGTTGGTATCGTCATTGCTCTCGGTCACCAGCCTCTGGACAGCCGCTCACCGCGGCTATTGGCAGCTCACACTGGCTGCTGGCTGCTCACACTGGCTGCCGGCTGCTCACTGTAGCCTATGGCAGCCCACTGCAGCAGCGGCTGCAGCCCACACCATCGCCCGGGCTCACACAGCCAAGCTGTAGAGGGCAGTGTCACTGGCCCTCATATGTGGGATCCAAACCGGGGCTGCTGGCATCCCAAGCCAGCTCTTAACCAATGCGCCACTTGGCCTGTCCTTAAAGATTTTACTGGGGAATTTGGGGAGGGGACCAGCCAGGTTGTTGTTCTTCAGTCTTCGTTGTGCAGGGTGCCAGTCACCATCTGGCTTCCCATCGGTAGCTCTTGGCCTCTTAGCTCAAGATGCTATGTTCATTCTTAGTTGCGGGTGGGCATAGACACCATCACATGTGGGAGTCGAACCCGGCAGCCTTGTTGTTAAGAGTGCACGCCCTATCCACTGAGCCATCCAGGCTGCAGCTCAGCTCAAGGTGCGGAGTTCAATCTTTAGTTGCAGGTGGGTGTAGCCCACCATTGAACAGGCAATCTTATTGTTAGACCAGCTGAGCCATCCTGCCACCTGTTGGCAGCTCAGTGACAGCTCAGCTTTTGCGCAGTGTTCACTGGCCCATGTGGGAATTGAACCAGTAGCCCCGTTGCTCAGAGCACACACTCTAAGCCAACTCTTAACCAACTGAACCACTTTCCCTGCCCTTGGGTGAGGTTTTTTGAACTTCAGTTGACCTCTCTATAAATGGGAGTAGTAATGCTTACCTTGCATGGTTGTTGTGGGGATTAGAGTGTCTGTACACTACAGTTCCTGGGACCTAGTAAGGGCTCAATAAGAGGTAGGTGTTGTTATTATTAAAGCAGTCCATTTATGTCTGTAATCACCTCAAGGTTGAGTCTGTTGATCCAATGTCCCTTTTCCTCATCCCTCAACGTGCTCCCTTTTGCCTTCCTGAAGCTACATATCCTCAGAGTCAGAGACATTGGGTGTGACAGATTTAGTAAGCAAGTTTTTTGATGGAAAGATGGTTCCTAAGCCCTGGATAGCTGAGGAAAGCTCTAGAGCTGCCTTCGCAAAGGAAACCTAACGTAATTGTCACCTGTCTGAGAGGTTTCTGCTCTGTCTTAAGGAGGGATGATTGATGACAATACCTCTTGCTGGCTTTTTAAAGAGTAAGTTCCTGAGTAAGCATCTCTACTATCGGCTGCTAAGTGGGTAGGGGGTTATTACTTTTGAGTCTGGAAAACCTAGTGTTCTGTACTTGGAGGTCATGATCTCTATACCTTGGTTTGGATGCTCTTTTGGCCTGGCTTTAAGGAAAATTTTCCAGCTGATTTTTTTTTTTGGAGGGCAATGTCACTGGTCCTCATATGTGGGACCCGAACAGGGGCCGCTGGCTTCCCAAGCCAGCGCTTAACCACCGCGCCACTCGGCCGGCCCTTGACTTTATTCTTTATGCTTTACATCCCCATGACTATTTTGTATCCAGTTAATTTCTCAATCTTAAGAAAATAACATTGTAAACTAGTTATATCACTTTCCATAGAAAACAAATTAGCTTTCACTGGGTCTGGATTTTGACTTTCTGTACCACCTGGGCCAGAATTTCTGAGAGTGAAACTTGCAGTGTTTGGATTGAGGGGCGAGTGGTGGCTCAGAGGATGAGAGTTGTGTAGCAGTAATACTGAAATCCCTGAGCATGGCTGAGGGTATTTCCATGTATGCTGCCTTAACAGCGGTCCTAGCAAACAAAAACAGGGCTGGATCATTGTGACCAGCCTGGAGATATTTTTCATAGATATCAGAATTAAGTGTTAAGAAAATTCCCCCGTAGGGCCGGCCGAGTGGCGCAGTGGTTAAGCGCTGGTTTGGGAAGCCAGCGGCCCCGGTTCGGTCCCACATATGAGGGCCAGTGACACTGCCCTCAAAAAAAAAAAAAAAAAGAGAAAATTTCCCTGTAAGAACTACCAATGTTCTCTCCTTCAAATGTACTCATCTGTGTTACTTTTTGTTTTGTAAGAATGGGAAGAAATATGCTCTTGAGAAATTGCTTGTGCTACAACACTATATGTTAAACCTTATTTTAAGTGCAGAAGGGCAGCTTGCCTCACTGTTCCAAGGAATTTCACGGAGAGCCTCTTGAAAAAAATCCTTTGGTAATGTGAATTATAGCCTTCAAATTTCTTGGTTGTTAAGTCTTGATTTTGATGGATTGGCTTTGCTTCAAGTATTTTACCCATTTTGTAGGCTACAACCTCCTTTTAGTGAAATGACTAGATATGTTCCTGTTATAAAATACTTAGGGAGGGAAATGGAACCAGAGTCATGGTCTCCCTGGATCTAGGTCCCTGAAGACCTCAGAGCTGTAGCAGCAACTCTCTTGTTCAGTTAGTACTGAGGGTCCCAGCAGGTTTCCCCTACTTTATTTTAAGGAGTTGTGTACAATCACTTTTCATGATGACAGAATACAGGGTAATGTGATTAAAAAAAAAAGACCTGAATGAACTCTTCTCTTGCTTCCTTCTCCTGGCCTTTGCCTTCTCTTGTTTCACTGAACCTCCTTCCCCCTGTGCTCTCCCACCCACTGAGGTTGCCTTCTGCTTGTGCTCAAGTTCCGAGGCTTAACGGCAACTAAACACATGGCCTCTGAGGCTAGAGGACTCATCTGAAACTGATATTTGGATCCTAACTTTCGGCTTGATTTAAAGAGGTGCCACTGTTAATATCATTGATTTTCCTGGATCCATATTGTGAAGTTTGACTCTACCCATTGGATAAAACCCCTGGGGTAGCAATGGATTAAATAGCAAATATTTCTGTGAAACAATTTCATTTAATAGTATTACAGTAGCCCCATTTATCCATGGTTTGGCTTTCTGTGGTTTGAGTTAGCTGTGGTCAACCTTGGTCTGAAAATCTTAAATGGAAAATTCCAGAAATAAACAATTCATAAGTTTTAAATCACACACCGCTCTGAGTAGCGTGATGAAATCTCATGTCATCTGACTTGGTCCTGTTCAGGACTTGAATCATCTCTTTGTCCAGCATATCCACACTACCTGCTCATTTGTCACTCAGTAGCTGTCTGGGTTATCAGATGAGTGTCATGGTACCACAGTGCTTGTGCTCAAGTAACCCTTCTAGTAGCCCAACACTATGTCACAATGCCTATGTCATTCACTTCACTTAATCTCATCACGTAGGCATTGTATCATCTCACATCACCACAAGAAGAGTGAGTACTCTACAAGATATTTTGAGAGAGAGAGAGGGAGAGAGAGAGAGAGAGAGAGAGAGAGAGAGAGAAAAAACATTCACGTAACTTTTATTACAGTATATTGTTATAATTGTTCTATTTTATTATTAGTTGTTATTGTTAATCTCTTACTGTGCCTACTTTATAAAGTAAACTTTATCATAGGTATGTATATATAGGAAAAAAAACTATAGTATATATAGGGTTTGGTACTATCCATGTTTTCAGTCATCACTGAGGATTCTTGGAACGTATCCTTCATGGATAAGGGACGAGGGACGACTGTACCTTGTGTATAAGTAATAAACATGAACAACTCCCGTCCCCTCATCCCTGCTAGCCATACAGCCAGAATGGGAAAGTAGATTTTTTTTTTAATATTTTATTTTATTTTTAATTAGTTTCAGGTGTACAACACAGTGTAATAGTTATACATTTTACCCCTCAAAGTGACAACCCCCCACCCCCAATACACCACCCCACTCCCCCCCCATATCATATATATCTATTACTCTTCGTCTGACTCTCTTCCACAGTATAATCCACATCCCGTGACTATCTATATATATTCAATTACAGTAGGTATACCACCTCCACTTTAGTAATACAGTGCAGTGATCAAACCTCTACTCCATCCATGAAATGGTCTCCCTAACAAGACCTATGATCATCTGACATTCCACAGAATATTTACAATATTATTAATTATATTCCCCAAACTGTTTTTCCTATCCCAGTAGCAATATTGTAGTTGCCTACTTTTGCTGTCTAATCCCTTCCCCTTCTCACTCATCCCCATTCCTCTCCAACTTAGCAACCCTGATTTTTCCTCTATATCTATGAGACAGTTTCTGTTTACTTTGTTCATTCATACAGTTTTTCATATTCCACATATAAGTGAGATCATATGGTATTTGTCCTTCTCTGACTGACTTATTTCACTCAACATTATAGTCTCTAGGTCCATCCATATCATTGCAAATGGCACGATTTCATTCTTCTTTATAGCGGAGTAATACTCCATTGTATAAATATACCACAGTTTCTTAATCCAGTCATCTACTGACGGGCATTTTGGTTGTTTCCAAGTCTTAGCTATTGTAAATTGTGCTGCTATGAACATCGGGGTGCATAACTTTTTTTGAATAAGTGTCTTGGTTTTTTCAGAATAAATACGTAGGAGTGGAATTGCTGGGTCAAACGGTAGCTCTATTTCCAGTTCTTTGAGATACCTCCATACTGACTTCCATAGTGGCTGCACCAATCTGCAGTCCCACCAACAGTGGAGCAGGGTCCCCTTTTCCCCACAGCCCCGCCAGCACTTGTTGTTTGTTGATTTGTTGATGATAGCCATTCTGACTGGAGTGAGGTGGTATCTCATGGTGGTTTTTATTTGCATTTCCCTAATGACCAGTGAGGTTGAACTTTTTTTCATATGCCTGTTGGCCATCTGTATGTCCTCTTTAGAGAAATGTCTCTTCATATCTTCTGCCCATTTTTTAATTGGGTTGTTTGTTTTTTTGGTGTTGAGTTTCATGAGTGTTTTATAAATTTTGGATATTAACCCCTTATCAGATATATCGTTGGCAAATATATTCTCCCATTCAGTGGGCTTCCTTTTTGTTTTATTAATGGTTTCCTTTGTTGTGAAAAAACTTTTAAGTCTGATATAATCCCATATGTTCATTTTTTCTTTTACTTCCCTAGCCCGTAGGGATGTATAAGTCAAAATATTGCTCAGGTAATGTCTGCAAATGTACTCCCTATATTTTCATTTATGATTTTTATGGTTTCATTTCTTACATTTAAGTCTTTAAGCCATTTTGAATATGTTCTTGTATAAGGCGTAAGGAGATGATCCAGTTTCATTTTTGTGCATGTGTCAGTCCAATTTTCCCAGCACCATTTATTGAATAGACTATCTTTACTCCAGTGTAAATTCTTGCTTCCCTTGTCATAGATTAACTGTCCGTATATGCTTGGATTAATTTCTGGGCTCTCTGTTCTGTTCCACTGATCGATGTGCCTGTTTTTATGCCAATACCAAACTGTCTTGATTACTGTGGCCTTGTAGTAGGTTTTGATGTCTGGTAGCGTGATCCCCCCGACTTTGTTTTTATTCCTCAGAATTGCCAAGGCTATTCTGGGTCTTTTATGATTCCATATAAACTTTAGGATTATATTTTCTATTTCTGTGAAAAATGCCCTTGGTAGTTTGATAGGAATTGCATTGAATCTATATATTGCTTTAGGCAGTATGGACATTTTAACTATATTAATTCTTCCTATCCATGAGCATGGTAGGTGTTTCCATTTATTTGTATCTTCTATGATTTCTTTCCTCAATGTCTTATAATTTTCTGAGTACAGATCTTTCACTTCTTTGGTTAAATTTATTCCTAGGTATTTTATAGTTCTTGATGCAATTGTGAATGGGACAGTTTTCTTAATTTCTCTTTCCATTAGTTTATTATTGGTATATGCAAATGCCACCGATTTCTGAACATTGATTTTATATCCTGCTACTTTACTGAATTCGTCTATCAGTTCCAATAGTTTTTTGATGGAGTCTTTGGGGTTCTCTATATACAGTATCATGTCATCTGCATATAATGACAATTTTACTTCTTCCTTGCCAATTTGGATGCCTTTTATTTCTTTTTGTTGTCTGATTGCTGTGGCTAGAACTTCCAGCACTATGTTGAATAAAAGAGGAGAAAGTGGACAGCCTTGTCTTGTTCCTGATCTTAAGGGGAATGGTGTTATCTTTTCCCCATTGAGTATGATGTTAGCTGTAGGTTTATCATATATGGCTTTTATTATGTTGAGATATGATCCCTGTATTCCCACTTTGCTAAGGGTTTTTAACATAAATGGCTGTTGGATTTTGTCAAATGCTTTTTCTGCATCTATTGAAATGACCATGTGATCTTTATCCTTCATTTTGTTGATGTGGTGTATCACAGTAATTGATTTACGGATGTTGAACCAGCCTTGCGCACTAGGGATGAATCCCACTTGATCATGATGTATGATCTTCTTAATATATTGCTGAATTCTGTTTGCTAATATTTTATTGAGAATTTTTGCATCTATATTCATCAGGGAGATTGGCCTGTAGTTTTCCTTTTTTGTGATGTCTTTATCTGGTTTTGGAATCAGGGTGATAGTAGCTTCATAAAAAGAGTTTGGGAGCCTTCCCTCCTTCTGGATTTTTTGGAATAGTTTGAGAAGAATAGGTGATAGTTCTTTTTTGAATGTTTGATAAAATTCACTTGTGAAGCCGTCTGGTCCAGGGCTTTTGTTTTTTGGGAGCTTGTCAATTACTGATTCAGTTTCCTTGGTAGTAATCACGGTATTTAGATGGGAAAGTAGATTTTTGTTTGTTTGTTTCTTCGGTTTCGATTTTACTTAAAGTGAATTCTCACATCAGACACATTTCTGTTGTACAGAAGTCCCAAAAATATTTGTTGCAAATGGATGTAATAAGCCAATTTGGTTGTCCATAGTTATTAAAATCTATTTTGGTAGGTATCATTGATCCCGAATAGTTAGAGGTTTCCTCCCCACAACCTGTACATTACAATGAAAGCAATTCAGATTAAATTCTGCCACATAAACATTTCTTTCTTTTCTTTTTTTTTAAGTCACTGTCATTGGCCCTCATATGTGGGACCCGAACCGGGGCCGCTGGCTTCCCAAGCCAGCGCTTAACCACTGCACCACTAGGCCAGCCCATAAACATTTATTAATAATCAGGCACAGAATAGTCATACAGCCTGATATATACGCCCAGAGACAATCTGTCTCTTATTATTTCCACCCACTGTCTTGTATGAAAGGTTTACTTGGAGGTAGATGTAAGAATATTCTGGTGGTAGGATTCAGCTTGCCTAATAATCAAGGGGCACATCTGAATCCTCCATTAAGTGTCTGAACATAAAATTTGTTGGGACTCCTGAGCTGAAAGGGTCATTCCCAAGGGTTGAAGGACATTGGGCCAACCAGAGTCTTTTTCATGCAAGGATGGGAGTACATGAATAATATTGCTAACTGA
The DNA here is from genome assembly GCA_033961575.1 of Aselliscus stoliczkanus. Lineage (NCBI taxonomy): Eukaryota > Metazoa > Chordata > Mammalia > Chiroptera > Hipposideridae > Aselliscus > Aselliscus stoliczkanus. The sequence goes on along the minus strand of CM066737.1, from coordinate 50,693,709 downwards.
TCCATGTATCTTGAACACCAAGAAGTTCCCCCAATGAAATGTCATTTATAGTATTAGTGTGGCTTTTTCCATTTTTTTTTTAAAAAAATAAGGTATATTTTACATACAGTGAAAGTCACCATTTTTAGGATACAGTTCTGTGAATTTTGACAGGTGTATACACCATAATCAAGATAGAGAATGCGAGGGCTGGCCGAGTGGCGTGGTGATTAAGCGCTGGCTTGGGAAGCTAGTGGCCCCGGATCGGGTCCCACATATGAGGGCCAAGGACACTGCCCTCAAAAAACAAAAAAAAGATAGAGAATGCTTCAATCAACCCTCAAAAAAAAAAAGATAGAGAATGCTTCAATCAACCCTCAAAAATTGCCCTACAACTTGCTTGTGGGCTTTCAAAAAGAAACACAGACAGATGTATTGAGATATAATTCATACCATACAATTCACCCATTTAAAGTATTATGGGGTTTTGGTATATTACATTATTAATTTTTAAAATTGTGGCGAAATATATATAACATAAAATTTGCCATTTTAGCCATTTTAAGTGTACAATTCATTGGCACTAATTATATTCACAATATTATGTAACCATGACCAGTATCTATTTCCAAAATTTTTTCATCAACCCTAGTAGGGTGATAAAAATGGGTACCCCCTAACCCATTAAGTATTAATCAATAAATCCCCATTTCTCCCTCCCCCAGGCCCTGGCAACCACTGTTTTACTTTCTGTCTCTATGAACGTGCCTATCTAAGTACCTCATATATGCAGAATTATAACAATGTTTGTTCTTTTGTGTCTTGCTTATTTCACTTAGCACAATGTTTTCAAGTTTCATCCATGTTGTAGTATGTATCAATACTTCATTCTGTTTTATGACTGACTAGTATTCCATTCTATGGATAGACCACATTTTCCTTATCCATTCATCTGTCCATGGACAGTTGGGTTGTTTTCCTTTGGTTATTGTGAATAATGCTGTTATGAACACTGTCTTACAAGTAAAGTATCTGTTTGAGTCCCTGCTTTCAGTTCTTTTGAGTATATACTTAGGAGTAGAATTGCTGGGTCATATGGTAATTCTATGTTTAGCTTTTTTTTTTTTCTTCAAGATTTTATTGGGAATTGGGGGAGGGAAACAGACAAGTTGTTGTCCTTTTTTGTTCTTCAGTCTAGTTGTGGAGGACGTTGCTTCACTGGCCCATGTTGGTATCATCATTGCGCTCTTCCTGGGTGATTCAGATCAGTGGTCAGCAACTGGACGGCCACTCACAGCAGCTCTTGGCAGCTCACTCCGGCTGCCAGTTGCTCATGCTGGCTGCTGGCCACTCACTGTAGCCTATGGCAGCCCACTGCAGCAGGGACTGCAGCCTACACAATCGCAGGGACTCACAGCAGCCCAGCTCCAGGTGGAGCTGTTGTTCACCATCTCAGCTGTAAAGGGCAGTGTCACTGGCCCTCTATGTGGAAGAGGAACCTGGGCCGCAGGCATCCCAAGCAAGCTCTTAACTAATGTGCCACTCGGTTGGCCCTCTATATTTAGCTTTTTGAGGAACTGCAAAACTGTTTCACAACAGCTGAGCCATTGTATATTCCCGCCAGTAATGTAAGAGGGTTACAATTTCTCCACATCTTCAATACTGAGTTTCCATTTTTAAAATTATAGCCACCTGAGTTGGTGTGAAATAGTATCTCATTGTGGTTTTGTTTTGCATTTCCCTGGTCACTAATGTTGAGCACCTTTTTTTTTTTTAAAGATTTTATTGGGGAATTGGGGGAGGGAACAGTGTTGGGGAATCTGGGAAAGGGAACAGACAAGTTGCTGTCCTTTTGTTCTTCAGTCTAGTTGTGGAGGATGTCGCTTCACTGGCCCATGTTGGTATTATCATTGTGCTCTTCCCGGGTGAGGCAGTCGCTCGCCAGCCATTGGACGGCTGCTCACGGAGGCTCACGGCAGCTGCCGGCCAACCCTACTGCATCCTACGCTGGCGCCCGCGACTCACAGCAGCCCAGATCCAGGTTGAGTTGTTGTTCATCTTAACTGCAGAGGGTGCAGCCTCACTGGCCCTCATATTTGGGATCTGAACCAGGACCCTTCTGGTGTCCCAAGCAACTCCTAACCAATGCGCCACTCAGAGGTCCGTGATTTTCAATTATAGCACTTTAGCTTCCCCATTGAAAGTAAGAATAGCTACACTTTGTTGAACACATCATATGCTAGACATGTTCTAAGTGCTTCATACATATTTATTATCAATAAACAGGGGAGGAAACAAAACAAGTTAGTAGGAGGCTGAGACTTGAACCTGGACACAGAGCCCCTGTATTTGACCTCTATACTACACGGCCTTCTGTGCCATTCATAGTATTTACTTCCTGAGTGCCAACTACCATAAACAGAGTGAATGACTTTCTTCTATCCCCAGAGACCCTTTTTTGTTAATTTCTTTCCTCCTGCCTCTCTAGAAACTATACAAATTGGAAGTGAAAACTAAAGCTGTGGTGGTACGACGTATTGATGAACTATAGGGGGTTAAAAATATCCTTTTCTTGATTGTAAAAACAAAACATGTTTTGTAAGAAAAATTTAAGGAAATCAGAAATGGCAAAAATAGAAAGTGAAAATCCTCCATAATCCCATCCACCAGAGGTAATCATTATTAACAGCTAGCATTTATTCTTTCAGATCTTTTTCTTTACAAATTTTTAAAAAATGGGATGATTCCTTATAATCTGAAACTTTTTTCATTTGACAGTGTAGTTGGATGCCGGTGCATATAGCACTACTTCATTCCTTCTAACAGCTACATAATATTCCTTGTGTGCAGAAAGTGTAAGGGGTTTTAAAGGGCTATTTTGAGGAAGGGATGATAGGTGGCACCTGGGACAAAAAGGTTGATAACCATTGTTGGGCACCAAAACAGAGCACCATTCTGTCCGCTCCCCCTCGAGAGCTACCATAAATTACTTACCTGGAATGATACGATAACAATCAATGTTGTTAAGAGTTACAAGAAAACTCTTTTTTTTTTTTTTTTTTGAGGGCAGCGTCACTGACTGTCATATGTGGGACCCGAACCGGGGCCACTGGCATCACAAGCCAGCGCTTAACCAATGCTCCACTTGGCCTGCCCAAGAAAACTTTTTTTTTAAAGATTTTATTGGGGAATTGGGGGAGGGGAACAGCGTTGGGGAATCCGGGAAGGGGAACAGACAAGTTGCTGTCCTTTTGTTCTTCAGTCTAGTTGCGGAGGACGTTGCTTCACTGGCCCATGTTGGTATCGTCATTGCGCTCTTCCCAGGTGAGGCAGATTGGTCTCCAGCCTCTGGATGGTCGCTCACCACGGCTATTGCCAGCTCCTGCTGGCTGCCAGCCACTCGCACTGGCTGCCACCCACTCACTGTAGCCTATGGCAGCCCACTGCAGCAGGGGCTGCAGCTATGCCGTCGCTGGGGACTCACAGAAGCCCATCTCCAGGTGGAGCTGTTATTAGCTGTAGAGGGCAGTGTCACTGGCCCTCATATGTGGGATCCGAACCGGGGCCGCTGGCATCCCCAAACCAGCTCTTAACTAATGCGCCAGTCGGCCGGCCCCCAAGAAAACTCTTAAACAAAGCTACTCAGGGATAATTGCTAGATAAGATTACATGTCAAATTCTTTTACATTTCTTTAGGGCTTTGCAGTTCTGGTTTTGGTAACCCTGTTTGGAATCTTTTCAACTCCTGTAGGCCCTGCTCTGAGTTTGAGAAACATTGTTTTAAAGGCAGCCCAACCTTTTAATTTCTCTTCATATATTACTCACTTTGTGAGTGGGCCACCACCAGGTTCTTAATAGTTGTCAGTGTTATTTGTTTCCTCCTCTGTCCAGGCACTTGTCACTAGCAAACCTCCTATTGACTTTATTAGGTGTGACATTTACTGTTGTTGCAACTGGGAATTCATAGGCAAAAGGAAGTTTATCTAGGGGAAGGTTTAGTCAAGAAGTATTACAAGTGTCTGACAGCCATTATTATTAGGTGGCTGTCAAAATAGCAAGCTTTACTCTCCTGCATGTATCATGCCAGGGAATAAAATAATCCAAGAATGATAAGCTCCCAATTGCCATCTGTTGGTTTGCAATTCTGCTTGCCTTGTTCTAGTTGACATTGAACATTCACCTCATATGGCACCTGGAAACACTTAGAAGATGATCATAGGGTGTAAAGCAAACTGCCTGCCTGCCTGCCTGCCTGCCGAGAGATGGGCTAAAGGCCAGTGCTGTCAGTTTATCAGGATTTGTCTATCTCCTGCTCTCTTCTTTCCCCTTTACCTCAGGGAATTGGCACTATGGTGTTTTCGTCTGTAATACAACATATTTGCATTCTTTCATCAGATTAAAGATGTCAGTTTAGTAGGGGTGAAGGCCTAAGAGGTTTGGGTTGTGGTCAAATGCTGTTGTTTCTCTTAATGAAGAAGGTAATAATATGGATGTTTGAAGCTCATGAATGGACATGTCATTAACTTTCAAATTACATGCTCAGCCTTAAGCTTATACATATACCGTATATGTTACTGTGTCTCCTGGTCCACATCTTCTAAGGCAAACTACTCCATAACAGCTGTGCTGGGAGGCAGTGGCCATGAACTATGCCAGAGACTCTGCCTCCCTGGCATAGGTGGATTGGATAAAAAGTGGCCACCTGTCCTCAAAACAGCCCGTCTATATCAAAAGTCCAGCAATGTGGACTTGACAAGATGAGCTGTCCATTTTTATTCTTCTCCTAGGAAATTAGAACTGGGAAGCTGAGATACTAAGGCCATTTGCAGCAGGGACAAGAACAAAAAGATGACAGGGAGAGGAGCAGTCATGTCAGGCCATGTCCAAGGTGGTGTTTTGAGAAGACAGAAACCATGAGTGAAAAGAGGAAGCTAGTAAGAGAGGAATAGAGATGCCCTGAGAGACAAATGAGCTATTCCCCACACCAACCTTGAACCCCAAACCACCTTCCAGTTCTCCAGAGGCTGAGCTTTATCCTGTACTAGGAATCTCATGGGATACCTGTTTTCTTACCACAAACCTCCCTTTTCTTGAGTTAGCTTGAGTAAGACTCTGTTTTCTTGCAATAAAAACTGTCAGATGAACACTTGTTGTCTTTTGTTTTGTTTTTGATAATAGCCAAAGAAAGGTAAATTTTGGTGAGAGGATGTACAGAAATTGGAACCCTGGTATACTGCTCATGGGAATGCAAAATGGTGTAGCCACTATGGAAAACAGTACATAGATTCCTCAAAATAATAAACATAGAACTACCATATGATCCAGCAATCCCACTTCTAGGTATGTATCCAAAAGAGTTGAAATTAGGGTTTCGAAGAGATATCAGCACCTCAGTGCTCATTGCAACAGTATTCACAATAACAAAGATGTAGAAACAACCTAAATGTCTGTCAGTGGATAGATGGATAAAAAAAACAATATGCATACAATGGAATAGCATTCAGCCTTAAAAAGGAGGAAATCCTGTCATAGGCTATGATGTGGATGAACCTTGATGATATGCTAAGTGAAATAAGCCAGTCACAGAGGACAAATACTGCATGATTCGATTGATATGAGGTATTTATATAGTCAAACACAGAGCGTAGAATGGCAGAAAGGGAGGGCTTACCAGGGGCGGCAAATTGCTAATCAATGGCCATAAAGTTTCAGTTATACAAGATGAACAAGTTCTAGAGATCTGCTGCACAACATGTGCCTATAGTTAACAATACTATATTGTACACTTAAAATTTTGTTAAGAGTGTAGATCTCATTGTAAATGTTCTCATGACAATAAAATAAATTGTCAGACCAGATCTAGTCCCTACCTTTACAACTTTAGACTTTTGGGCTGAATTGACAACAATTGGTCAACATTTAGGGTTGATAGTAAGAGCTAAAGACTGTTCGGTGTTAGAACAGTGGAAAAACACAGATACCTGATTATTTCTCTCAAATTCAGTGCTGACATTATGAACTTTAAATCTGTGTTCCAGGCAAACAGTGAGAATGAAAGAGGCAGGGAGGCCTGTTCATTTATCACCTTATAGCTCTCAACCAACTGGGGGCTGCCTTTATCCTGTTTAACCTCTCTGTAGAATATTTGCCTTTCATTTATTCCTCTTTCCAGTCAATTCTTGATTATTCATGTAATACAGGAAAACATTAATGTGAATAATAGAAGACTGCCCCACCTTGGCCTTTCTTCCCTGCAACAGTAGCATTGAGTTTCAGAAATGGAAATTAACTAGCAGGAGAAGTAAGGAGGCTGAAAAAAGTTGGGGTAGGGCCAAGCAAATTAACATTGTTTCTTTTCCCGTTTATAACTTCCTTCCAAATGGTCCCTGTTGAATTCCTTTTCTGGTGTCATTAAGAGATCTGCCTAATTAAAGTAAAAAAATGGAATTTTTAAAAACCAAAATATAGTTGGGGGCAAGTTGACTAGGATGCTGTGTTATTCTCATCTATTTTACCCTCTGCCAGTGTCACATATCAGAGCTACCCAGCTTTCTGATTGGCAACTCTTATTCTCAGTTCAGGACTTTGGACTCACCTAGCTAAAATATCTACAGTGGGATTTCTCCAAGTTTGATTCTTGAGCCACTTGTGCCAGTTACCTTGGTTGCTTTTTTTTTTTTTTTTTAAGAGGGCAGTGTTACTGGCCCTCATGTGGGATCTGAACCGGGGCTGCTGGTGTCCCAAGCCAGCTCTTAACCAATGTGCCACTCTGCCGGCCCACCTTGGTTGCTTTTTAAAAATGCTGATTGCTGGGTCCTAGCTCAGACTTATTGAGTCCATATAAGGGGGAGGGGAATTGACCTGGGAATATGTATTTACCCCACCCGTCTCTGGGTGATATTTATGCACACTCAACTTTGAGAATGACTACTCTGTAAAATGACTTGACGGGATTTGGAGGGTGGTTCTGGGAAACTACCAACACTTTGATTTCTCGCACTGTTAGTAGACCAAGTGAGTGGGTGAGGAAAGTGGGGCATTCTCCGTGTCAGAGGGTGTTTTTCTTAGTGCAAGTAGATAGGGGTTCTCTATTGAAAAGAAAGTGAAGGAAAACGGAAATGCCATCATGGGAAATTAGATGGCATTTGGTATTTAAATATTTGCTGAATTACTGCCTGGGTAATTGAGAGTTGTTTGGGCAGAGACACAAGAAGATTGTGTGTTAGTTACAGACTTGGTTTGCATTCATGTTCCCTTCTAAAGAGACCACCCTCTTCTCTATTTCTGCATTCTCTTTATTTAGAGTGAAAATAGCCAGTCATCTCCAACGTATTTGGGCTTTTGTGGTAATTTAAATATATAAATGGGCACTACATGATGCCACTCAATGGTGGTACTTATATATAACCCTATTAATCAAAATGAGGATATTGTGTTTATTTTAAGACAGTGGTCATAGTGTTCAGTCTATTTTTCAAACACTGGCTCTGTGGAATAAAGCAAGGTCCTGTGTTTCATTGCTTGCCAGGCATTCCCTAACAACTGTTGAATGGGTTTTGTTTATAATGTTTCTTTGGTAGTCTGTTTAGAATTCAGATTGCACTTTCCCATGGACACAATATTCTTGGGGACCAGGTTCCCAGACCAGCTAGCAAAAGACTAAGAATATTTAATCTGAAGTAGAGTCGAACTGTAATGGGATTCCTAACAGTGAATTTATGGGGGAAAAAGGGGTTTCAGACCTGTGACCCTAGACACACATCCCACCTTTACTCTCTGAACAGCATCATAGGGATTTATTGTTGGAGGGAATAATTCAAACTCCTTCACATAGCTTCGTAGGCCTTGCTTAGTGATCTCACTTCTGCTCAGCTCTCCAGCATCACCTCTTACCATGTTTCCCTGGACATTATATATTATCCAGGCAAAAGGAGACACTCTGAGTTCCCTGAACATGTCTTTATAACCTCTGGGCCCCTGAAGCCTTTACCCATGCATGCTCTTCCCTCTGCCTGAAACCTCTCCCCACCCCCTGCCACCTGCTGACCAATTGCTGGCTTTGTTACAGGCTCTGAGAGTGCTAATCAGTTTTTTTTTTAGAAGGTAGTGTCACTGGCCCTCATATGTGGGATTCGAACCCCGGCCACTGGCATCCCAAGCCAGCTCTTAACCACTGTGCCACTCGGCCAGCCCAACTCTGATCAGTTTTTATTATAGTGTGATTTGCATGTTTTATGTCATTTCTTCTCCCTCCTACCAGACTGCATATTGCACAAAAAACAAGGGCCATGTCTCTGTGTTACTCACTGTGGCCTCATCAGCACTTTGCATAGTGTCTGATGGGTAGTAGCTTCTTAATAACTATATATGGCAAGTGAATAAATGATCTGTTCCAGAGGTTCTCAAATTTTTTGTAGCTACTAGACATATGATGGATAGTCTTAGCATGCCCAGTAGACTAGGCTGAGGGTTGCACCTATAAGATAATGTTGGGGTTATGCAGAATTTCCAACCACTGTATCTGTAACTCAGTTTTGCTCTTCGATTGAAGAAAGCACATAGGAATGCAAGTGAGAAAGAGTGAATTGTCAGAGGGATAATGTGCAAATGAATATACTTGTATATGCAGATAATTTGTAAACTTCTGTAGTTTATCATTCATAATAAATAACTTGCCTTGCCCCTCTCACCTGATGAGACGAACCCATTGGCTGCTAAACCGTGATGAAAATCACAAATCTGGTCCAACCCTCTTTTACAGATTTGGGCTCCAACATTTAGAGAGGGAAAGTTTTCTTGCCCAAGTCCATAATTAATTAGCAGCTTTTCTCGGATTAGATTCTAGGCTTCTGACTCCCAGGCCAGTGTATGTTCTTCCAGAGGTATGCATTCAATAATAAAGTCTGTATGCATTGAAACAACTTATCCTTCTGTGGATATTTGAAGCAATCTCAAATCACTTGATCCAGGTCACTACTGGTGATGGATTGGGGGAAAGAGGAGGGTGAAGTAATGCAGAAAGTACATTGTGTAATATAGGTTTGAGTCATTAATGCAGGGCTTGGAAGAGACTGAAGGGAGTACAGCTTACCCAAGGCATTGCTTACAGAATTGAGACATAACAGGTAGCTTTTCATTATTCTATGATTCTACATCTGTAGAGATTGTAGAACATGACTGAATGCTCAGGGGGTATTTTGTGATTATGCGATTTGCTGAAATCACTCTGCTGGTGTGATTTTTTTTATATCATCAAGCACTTCATTGGTGGCTTGATAAGTGATGTTGTTGTTATTATTATTATTCATTTTATGTAGTTCCTACAGAGCGAGGAGGAGCCTTAGGCCATTTGGTTTGGGGCCCTGCCTCAGCTATTAAAAATTGCATGTTACCTTAAATACCTGTTGCTTACTGTCATTTGTACTTCTTGGTTTGACTCCTGTGGGTCGCTTCTGTGCAGAATAGAATCTGCCATAGGACTGAATTAAGGACACAGCACCAGCGGTCACCTAAGTGAGGTTCAAAGGCATTTAGGAGAAAGGCCGATTTGTAAGCCCCTGGAGGGAAACAGAAAGTAGTGCTTTCGCAGGTGTAAGCCTGTTATCCAGAGTTGGATTCTTGTGGAAGGTATGTGGCTGTCTGGAGAGGACAGCATAGCTCATTTTCCCACTTGCCTTCCTTCCAAGAGTCTCACTCACATCAGGCTGGTGATTTCTCCCTGTTGTGAAGGAAACAACCAGCAGGTGGCTAATTAAAAAGATCATAAGCCTAAAAGCCAACCTCAAACCTTAGGAGAGCCAAGCATCCTTCCTCCAAGCCACCCAAAACCCTCAGAGACGGGTGGGCCAGTATCATAATGAATAATAAAGGAAAGCACCATTCATTGAGTTCCTTTAAGAAAAGATAATTTATAGTGTTGTATTCCTTCAAACTATCTACAGTTGGCTCCATCACAGTTTTGCTTGTGTGCCCCTTCTTTAATGTCCCTCTGAATAAACTCTCGGCTGTCTGGACTGAGGGATATAGAATAAGCGTAGATGGGCTATTCTTGAAGTCATGTATTTCCTTCCCCCTCTCCCTTGTGATTACCAAAGCACTGAATTGTGGGCCATTTGCATCTGCCTCAGTTTCTCCTCATAACATATGGCAAAATAGTTTTGCTTCTAGGTACAATGCAAAGCTTCCAGGAGTGAACTGAATGTGGAAAGTGCTGTAATTTGAAGTAGTTTTCAGAAAAGAACCCCTATTGGTAATGAAAGGCCCATTTTCCTCTTTTATTTTCTTATTTTTCCCCATTTATGCCTCATCACATTTTGTCCAATTTCAGCTCATCATAAGCTGAATTTTCCTTTTCATGTCTGCCTTCTAGAATAGCCCCTGCCTGAAAAAGAGGACAAAAGGCCAACTCCATGGCCTTCAGTTTGCAGCGCTTTCATCCATCCATCTCAGTGCTTCCCAGCTTGGGAACAGAACTCAAGCTCCAGGGTCAGAGCTCATACAGAGGGAGAGGGCTTTTTAAAAAATTCAGGCACATGCTGATTTCATGTTTGTCATTCTTTATTTTTTCTTCTTTACTGTACAGTCAGGTGGAAGTGGGAAGCGAGAAAGGGCTTGGAGGAAAAAAAATTGGTCTGTAACCTCTGCAACAGCGAATGTTCCCCTTTTTAACCCCTAGAAATTTGATTGAGAGGAAACCATGTTTTTAAGGGTTTAATTTGCCACTTCAGGGTTGCCTTCCATCTTTAGGGCATCTGTGTCAGGGTGTCCAGTTTGGAAGACTGAACTAGGAGTTTGATGTGCCGACACACCCAGGCGCTCTCTCTGACACCATGCCTTTGTTCTCTAGTTTCCTCTCTGTTTTTCAGTGTCTGCTTTCAGACTTCTCTACTTTTCCTCTTCTGCTTCCTTTGGTTTCAAATCACAGAGACCTATTATCTCTTTGTGCTCCCAGCTTGTTGTCTTGGTTACAGACTTCTTCAGCATGCCTTCAGCATGCATTTTTTTGAGGGGAATATACTGCTTAAAGAAAAGTTTCAAAAATAGGGACAGACCGCTCTTTCTCTAAGGATACTAGGGTATTCAGCAGTAGGTAGAAGTGTGGTTTTTGAACCTGGCTGTATATTTACATCACCTGGAACACTCTAAAGTAGTGTGGTCCAGGCCACAGGCCTGACAAGTTGAGTCAGGATCTTGAGGGATGGACCCCAGGAATTAGCTTTTTTTTTTTTGAGGGCAGTGTGACTGGCCCTCATATGTGGGACCCAAACCGGGGCCGCTGGCTTCCCAAGCCAGCGCTTAACCACCGCGCCACTTGGCTGGCCCGGTATTTTACTTTAAATAAATGGCCTAAGTGATTCTAATGTGCATTCAGCATTTAAACCATTGAGTTTTAGCAGCAAAGCCAAGCACCTAGATTCTGGGCTGTTTGAGACAGGTGAGGGAAATATGATCAAATTTTCTGTACCTTAGTTTTTCCTGCCTGGAAGATGGGACCAGTAAAGCTTGAGGAGTTAAAGAGGCCCACTGTCACCACACTGTCATTGCTGTCACACAGAAAAGAGAGGCACCTTCCCTTTAAAAATATCTAGTTATCCAGCTGGCTTGATATCTGGGCTGTAATAGTGGCTTGAGGCAGTTTCAGGGATTAAAATAAATCTTTCCAGTTCCTTGAAGAAAGAGCTTATTTGTGGGGAGGAATAGCAGTTTCACTTTCCTTTCCCCAGTACAGTTTGCACAGAGCTTTCCAGGTTTTTGAACCTTCCCCAACTCCAAGCTAATTCCATTTTCATACCTCAGATGGTTAGCAGGGTTTGGCACCATACATTTATTCTTTGTGAAATTCCCTTTTTATCGTGGGTGTTCTATCATAAAAGCAAAACACGTTAATGATCCACATCTGAAATATTACAAGTATATGACACATTGCAAATAAAAGTCCCCTAGAAGTCAGTCTCTAGAGATAACCACTGGAAGCATATTTCTCCTTCAGATTTTATATTTGATTGTTATTTAAAAACTCAAACAATTTGAAAGGAATAAAATAGCATGTATGATTCCTTCCAACTTCTGATTTCTACTCCACTGTGCCTTTTTCCCCAGAAACAAACCACCACTATGAGTTTCTTGGAAATCTTGAGAGATACTCTGTTCATAAACAAGGCTTGAATATTTTAAGGTGCATTCGATTAGGTACAAGTCTATCCATTTACCATAGAGACATCTGTTTGTTTATTTCATTTATTCATTCAGTAAGTGTCTGATGAACATCTTATATATTCTACGCACTGTGTTACCTTCTGGATCTTCAATAAGGACCAGCACACAGCCACTGCCCTCCAAGAGCTTACAGCCTAGCAGGGAAGCTTGACATTTAACAGAAATACATCTACTAGAAAATGAGAAATGTTGATGAGTGTTGTGAAGGAAAAGAACAGAGTTTATATGACATCTCTTCCAAAATAGTGGTTGATAGAGTCCCTTTCCCATATTTTCTAATATAAAGGTGTGGATGGGAGACTGGAAGCGAAAACATAACCCTCAACCTCTATTCTTGCCATCAGTGTTCTTCTTTTCCACCATTTGGCGAAATGGCCTGCTGAGAGTGAGGGTAACCTAACTGCCAGCTTTATCACTGGTTGACAGAGTATTAGCAGTACTATACATCAGAATACCTTTGTCAGACACACTGAGTTTTTGCAGACAGGAAGCATGTCCTGTATCTCTCTGTGTGCACAGAGCTCCAGCAAGGACAAACTGATGCAGTCACTGGGTGATAGGTACTTTTATTACATTCTTATTTTATACCTTAGCAGCACTGCAAGTGGTAGGTATTCCTATTCCTGTTTTTAAAGATGAGAAAACTGAGGCTTAAAGAGGCCTTAAAAAGAAAAAAGAGGGCCGGCCATGTGGCGCGTTGGTTGGGAGCTGGCTTGGGACGCCAGTGGCTCCGGTTTGGATCCCATGTATGAGGGCCAGTGACACTGCCCTCTACAGCTAAGATGGTGAACAACACCTCCACCTGGAGCTGGGCTACGTGAGTCCCCGCAGATGGCATAGCTGCAGCCCCTGCTGCAGTGGACTGCCATAGACTTCAGTGAGTGGCTGGCAGCCAGCCTTAGCAGCCAGCAGCCGGTGTGAGCTGCCAAGAGCCACCATGAGCGGCCATCCAGAGGTCGACGACCAATCTGCCTCACCGAGAATTGCGCAATGATAATACCAACATAGGCCAGTGAGGCAACGTCTTCCACAACTAGACTGAAGAACAAAAGGACAACAACTTGTCTGTTCCCCTTCCCCCGTTCCCCAATGCTGTTCCCTGCCCCCAATTCCCCAATAAAAAAAGAAAAAAGAAAAAAAGAATTCCCTTCTTTGAAAATACTCCTATTTCCTCTTCCCCATCCCCACAAATTCTTGACCATAGTCACATAGTTTCTCGGTGGCAAAGGGCTGTAAACATTTGCTGGCCCACATGGCTATGACCCTGACACAGTTGGTCCTTTTCCTGCAGGGGACTGGATAATATTCATGTCTCCCATTGGTTGGCCTTGGTTCTGTTCCTTTAGAGCTGTCTGGAATAGTTTTAAGACAACCAGGTCATCCTGTTCTAAATATTTTTCTGGGATTCAAGTCAAGGCAGCAGCTTGATCCTCTTGTAAATAGGTCAGAGGAGGTGGACCCATGTGGCTCTCTGAAAGGTGAAGCCTGTCTGTACTCACTGCCCTTCATCCCTTCTCTTCTAGCTTGTGTCCCGGGCTGGGCTCTGGCCAGGGAGCAGAGTCACACTTGCACATATTTCCTGGGGAACTTTTATGGGTCTTACACTGTTTTACACCCTATGGGGAGTAGAGGCAGAGGAGACTCCTCAAAAGTCCATGTATCATATAGGGGAGACAAAAGGCAGTATTGGCTGCAGACACCATCAGTTCTGGGTTCAAGTCCTGACTTTCACTTACGTATAACTTGTATGAGCTTAGCCTAGTTACTTAACTTTTCCTTAGTTTGGTTTCCTCGTGTGCAAATGGGGAGGGGTAAGGTGAGGAAATAGTACCTACTTCATTGGATTGCTATAAGGAATATATGAAATAATATGTGAAAGATGAGTGCCAGGCATATAGTATTGAGTGTAGTAACACTCAATAAAGAATAGTTGCTTCCATTATTATTATTACTACTACTGTTATTATTACTAACAACAGTAGGAGACTAATGGGGCAATAAGTGCATAGTAACACTGAGTACAAATGGAGTTCAGAAAAGGAATGATCAATTTGGCTGGTTTATGCAGAAAATCTCTGGAGGAGGTAGAAGAAGTGGAATGAAATATGCCAGGTACAGCAAATGTGAAAGTGGGAGGCTAAACTGAACTGAAGTGGAGACGAAAAGAAGTAACAAACTCAACATTTGGTATACTCAGACTCTACTACGTGCTTACCTGTCCTCAAAGCCAATATCTCCAGTCATTTATGACTCCCCATTTTGGAGGGTCCTGCATTAGTAATTGCAGTTTAGAGGTAGAACTCGGTGGGGGGAGGGGAGCGGCCGAGCTTTAGAGAGTATCTGTCTTGGTGGAGTTGACATGAACCCTAATTCTGCAACGTGGCTTATGGGTTGAAAACCTGATTTTTATTACCTTACCCAGGGGTGTTGGTTTCACACTCCCCAACCTCACCGAAGACTTCGTTTTTAAAGATTTTATTGGGGAATTGGGGGAGGGGAACAGCGTTGGGGAATTGGGGCAGGGGAACAGGCAAGTTGTCCTTTTTTGTTCTTCAGTCTAGTTGCGGAGGACGTTGCTTCACTGGCCCATGTTGGTATCGTCATTGCGCTCTTCCCGGATGAGGCAGATTGGTCGCCAGCCTCTGGATGTCGCTCACCACAGCAATTGGCAGCTCACGCTGGCTGCCGGCCACACACTGTAGCCTATGGCCGCCCACTGCAGCAGGGGCTGCAGCCTACACTGTCGCCGGGGCTCGCACAACCCAGCTCCAGGAGGAGCTATTGTTAGCTGTGGAGGGCAGTGTCACTGGCTCTCATATGTGGGATCCGAACCGGGGCCACTGCATTCCCAAACCAGCTCTTAACCACTGCTCCACTCGGCCGGCCTGAGAAGACTTCTTGATAAACCACAAGTTGGATGAATGGATTGATGATGGGAGAAAAGCCTATATAAAGACTTAACAATTGTATCCATCAGCCAGGTCATACCCTTCCTGATAGCAAGGTTCCTGAAGCCAAATTAAACAGGAGCTTATTTGAAAGCCTAAAATCGGGATCTAATGGAGTTGAAGGGTCTCATGAGAGTGACCATGTAGATATATTACATCTCTGTATAGACCAGAATGTGAATCCTTTCCTCTCCACTGCTGGAAAAACCTCAATGACAGTTTTTCTCTTGGATGCTCCTGGTTTCTAATTCCATACAAATACTGTGTGAGTGCTATGACCATGTTATTCTCCTGAATTTCTTTCTGATCTTCTTGATAAGATTTGGGAAATTCCTACTTCTCAAGAGCAATATAGTTATAGTGATTCTTTCACTGAGTGCTTTTTTTGGCATTGTTCCCAAATTCTATTGATGTTTGCAAGCAGGGCTGCCTCGAATGGCTATGTACTGCACAACCCTAGGAAAGCGTGCCATTCACATAGACTAAAATTGAATGGCGCCACTAGGGTTGTGCAGTGTACAACCTACACAACTATACTCGGCAGCCCTGGTATAATGTAATGTCAGTGCTTTGTTGATCAAAGGCAGGGTTTGGGGAGAGGTAGAGAATAGCCGTTTGGAATCTATCTCAGGGACTTTGGTGTTTTTGTTTGTTTTTTTCATTTTTATAATTACATTCATTTCTTTTTATTTATTTATTTATTTTTAATTAGCTTCAGGTGTACAACACAGTGCAATAGTTATACTTTTTACCCCTCAAAGTGACAACTCCCCTACCCCAGTTCACCACCCCACTCCTCCCCCCATATTATATATATCTATTACACTTCCTCTGACTCCCTTCTACAGTATAATCCACATCCCGTGACTATCTATATATTCAATTACAGTTGGTATACAATATTATACAACCTCAGCTTCAGGTGTACAGTGCAGTGATCAAGCCTCTACTCCATCCATGAAATGGTCTTCCTAACAAGACGTGTGACCATCTGCCACCCCACAAAATGTTTACAACATTAATTATATTCCCCAAACTGTCTTTCATATCCCTGTGGCAATGTTGTAGTTGCCTATTTTTTTTTTCTGAGGGCAGTGTAACTGACCCTCATATGTGGGACCTGAACCTGGGCCACTGGCTTCCCAAGCCAGTGCTTAACCACCGCGCTACTTGGCCGGCTCCATCTCAGGGACTTTGTAAGGGGGCTAAAACAGTGGGCTGCTGTTGTGACTAGGAAAGGACAGGAGAAGTGCAGTTGTGGCTTTGAGAGGATTGTCTGGCAGTGGCAACTATCATATGGGAAGACTACTTACCTTTATTTTTTCAATAAATGTATATTTTTTAAAACTTTATTGGGGAACAGATTTCTTTTTCCAGGACCCATCAGTTCCAAGTCAAGTTGTTGTCCTTCAGTCTGAGTTGCGGAGAGCACAGCTCAGCTCCAAGTCTAGTTGCCACTTTCAATCTAGTTGTGGGGGGTGCAGCCCACCATCCCATGCGGGAGTTCAACCAGCAACCTTGTTGATAAGAGCATGCACTCAAACCAACTGAGCCACCCGGCCATCCGAGTAAAGAATTTTTTGAGGGCCTATTATGTGAGGGTTGAATAACAGGGAAGGATTTGCATAGGAGGGAGCATTTGAACTGGGCCTTGTGAGAGCAACAGGATATAAAAATTTAAAGGTGAGCTGTGAGGAGAGAGATCCAGGGTAAAGAAATAGTGAGGAAAGACAAAGATGGGAAACTGCATGGGGTATATGGGTAACGTGGTGAATAAATCATTTTGGTTTGATAGAAAGGCAGGTGAAAAAGAGTAATAAGCAATAATGCTGGCTGGGGGCATCAAATGATGAGGGTGAGGGGAGGCACTTGGATGCCAAATTAAAGAGTTTGGGCTTTATTTAACAAGCAATAAGGAGCCATTTGATGTTTCAAAAAAGTTTATTGAGATATAATTCATTTACTATACAATTCACCCCTGTAAAATGTTCAATCAGTGGTTTTTAGTATATTCACAGGTATGTGCAGCTATCACCATAGTCAATTTAGTACATTTTCATCACCTCAAAAAGAAGCTCCAAACCATTTAGTTTCCCCATCTTCCCCACCTTTCCCCATATTCCTAGCTCTAAGCAATAGCGAATCTGCTTTCTGTCTCTATAGATTTGCCTATGGAGATTAAGTCATATAGTATAGGGTCTATTTTGACTGGCTTCTTTCACTAAGTATACTGTTTTAAATGTTCACCCATGTTTTAGCATGTATCAGTACTTCATTCCTTTTTATGGCCAAATGGTATTCCAGTATATGGATATCTGACATTTTATCAGTTAATCTGTTGATGAGTATTTGGGTTGTTTCCATCTTCTAGCTATTATGAATAATGCTGCTATGAACATCCATGTATAAGGTTTTATGTGGACATTTCTCTGGAGATACCCACAGACACAGAGTTGAACTTTTTTTTTTTTAAGATTTTATTGGTAAATCGGGGAAGGGGAACAGACAAGTTGCTGTCCTTTTGTTCTTCAGTCTAGTTGTGGAGGACATCGCTTCACTGGCCCATGTTGGTATTATCATTGTGCTCTTCCCAGCTGAGGCAGATCGGTCGCTGGCCTCTGGATGGTCGCTCACTGCAGCTCATGGCAGCTCACGCTGGCTGCCGGCCACTCATGGTAGCCTATGGCAGCCCACTAAAGCAGGGACTGCAGCCTACACCATTGCTTGTGACTCACAGCAGCCCAGCTCCAGGTCGAGCTGTTGTTCACCATCTTAGCTGTACAGGGCACAGCGTCACTGGCCCTCATGTGGGATCTGAACCAGGGTCCTGCTTCTCAGAGCTGGCATCCCAAGCCAACTGTTAACCAACGAGCCACTAGGCTGGCCCTCTATGTTGAACTTTTTGAGGAACCCCCATATTGTTTTCCAGTGTTGCAGCATCATTTTACTAGACCAGCTGTATGTGAGTTTTCCAATTTCTCCATATCATCATGAACACTTGCATCTTTTATTTTCACCTGGCTTGTGGGTGTGAAGTGGTACTTCATTGTGGATTTAATTTGCATTTCCCTAATGACCAATGATATTGAGCATCTTTTCATGTGCATATTGGCCATTTGTATGTCTTCTTTAGAGAAATGTCTATTCAGATCCTTAGCCCACTTTTTAATTGGGTTATTTGTCTTTTTATTGTTGAATTTTTTTTTCTTTGAGGGCAGTGTCACTGGCCCTCATATGTGGGACCCAAACCGGGCCGCTGGCGCCCCAAGGCAGTGCTTAACCAATGTGCCACTCGGCTGGCACTTATTGTTGAATTTTAAGAACAATTTATGTATTCTGGATACTTGACCCATATCAGAGATAGGATTTGCCAAAATTTTCTCCGATTCTTTGGGTTGTCTTTTTACTTTCTTGACACTGCCCTTCAAAACATAGAAGATTTTAATTTCCATGAAGTCCAGTTTACCAATTTTTTTCTTTTGTTGCTTGTGCTTTTGCTGTTATATCTAAGTATACATTGCTAAACCTAGAGTCATGAAGATTTACCAGTAAGTTTGCTTTTAAGAGTTTTATGATTTTTTCCCCCAATAAAATCTTTTAAAATAAATAAATAAATAAATAAATAAATAAATAAATAAACAAACAAATAAATAAGGCACAACCTAAATCATCCTCCATCATGATAATGCTCCATGTCACAAATGATTTCTGGTATACGGCAATTTCTGTCAAATAAAAACATTACGGTGTGTCCTCATCTATCTTATTCACTGGATGTGGCACCCTGCAACTTCTGGCTCTTCCCCACAGTCAAAATGATTCAGGAGATCGAGGCAGCCATGACAGCACAACTAAAGATGTTCATGTAAGAGGACTTGCAGAACTGCTTCCGAAAACAGAAAGAACAGTGGAATAAGTGTGTTCAAAGTGAGCGGGAGTATTTTGGGAAGGATTCATGGCAATGTGTATTTTACTGTAATAATTTATTTATTTTTATTTTATTTTATTTTATTTTAATTTTAATTTAATTTTATTTTATTTTAGCTTAGCATCCTGCCACCTGTTGGCAGCTCAACGGCAACTCAGCTTGGGCTGGTGTCAAACCGCCGTTGCTCAGAGCTCAGCTCGCACTCTTGAGCAAGCTCTTAATCAATTGAGCCACTCGGCCGGCCCTGTAATAATTTATTTTATTTAAACATTCACCGTATTGTTTGAGCACACCTTGTATTTACCATTGTAATTAACACGTATCCTGCATGCAAAAATGATAATAGGGCTGGCAGATGCAAATGGTAGGATTTCTTTCTTCTTTAGATCTGTGTAATACTGCATTGTGTAAATAGGGGTGTATGTATTTTTTGGAATTAGTGTCTTGGGTATTTCAGGATAAATACCTAGGAGTGGAATTGCTGGGTCAAAAGGTAGTTCCATTTCCAGTTTTTTGAGATACCTCCATACTGACTTCCATAGTGGCTGCACCAATCTGCAATCCCACCAACAGTGCACCAGGGTTCCCTTTTCCCCACATCCCCGCCAGCACTTGTTTGTTGATTTATTGATGATATCCATTCTGACTGGAGTGAGGTGGTATCTTATTGTGGTTTTTATTTTCATTTCCCTAGTGATCAGTGAGGTTGAACATATTTTCATATGCCTGTTGCCCATCTGTATTTCCTCTTTAGAGAAATGTCTCTTCATATCATCTGCCCATTTTGTAATTGGGTTGTTTGTTTTTTGGTGTTGAGTTGCATGAGTATTTTATAAATTTTGAATATTGACCCTTTATCAGATATACCATTGACAAATGTATTCTCCCATTCATTAGGCTTCCTTTTTGTTTTACTGATGGTTTCCTTTGTTGTGAAAAATCTTTTAAGTTTAATATAATCCCATATGTTCATTTTTTCTTTTACTTCTCTTGCCCACAGGGATGTATCAGTAACAATATTGCTGAGGGTAATGTCTGTAAATGTACTCCCTATATTTTCTTTTAGGAGTTTTATGGTTTCAGGTCTTACTTTTAAGTCTTTAATCCATTTTGAATTTGTTCTTGTATATGGCATAAGGAGGTGGTCCAGTTTCATTTTTTTGCATGTGTCTGTCCAATTTTCCCAGTGCCATTTATTAAATAGACTATCTTTACCCCAGTGCAAATTCTTGCTTCCATTATCATAGATTAACTGTCCGTATACACATGCATGTATTTCTGGGCTCTCTATTCTGTTCCACTGATCTATGTGCCTGTTTTTATGCCAGTACCAAACTGTCTTGATTACTGTAACCTTGTAGTATGTTTTGATGTCTGGTAGCATGATCCACCCGACTTTGTTCTTATTTCTCAGGATTGCTGAGGCTATTCGGGGTCTTTTATGCTTCCATATAAATTTTAGGATTATATTTTCTATTCCTGTGGAAAATGCCCTAGGTAGTTTCATAGGAATTGCATTCAATCTATATATTGCTTTAGTCAGTATGGACATTTAAAATATATTAATTCTTCCTACCCATGAGCACGGTAGGTATTTCCATTTATTTGTACCTTCTTTTATTTCTTTCTTCAGTGTCTTATAAGTTTTTGAGTGCAGATCTTTTACTATTTTGGTTAAATGTATTCCTAGGATTTTATAGTTCCTGAAGAAATTGTAAAAAGGACTATTTTCTTAATTTCTACTTCTGATAGCTTGTTATTGGTATATACAAATGGAACTGATTTCTGAATATTGATTTTGTATCCTGCTACCCTACTGATTTTGTCTATCAGTTCCAATAATTTTAGATGGAATCTTTGGGGTTCTCTCTATATAGTATCGTATCATCTGCATATAATGACAATTTTACTTCCTCCTTGCCAATTTGGATGCCATTTATTTCTTTTTCTTGTCTGATTGCTGTGGCTGGAACTTCCAGAACTATGTTGAATAAGAGTGGAGAAAGTGGACAGCCTTGTCTTGTTCCTGATCTTAAGGGGAATGGTTTTAGCTTTTCCCCATTTAGTATGATGTTAGCTGTGGGTTTATCATATTTTACCTTTATTATGTTGAGATATGATCCCTCTATTCCCACTTTTCTAAAGGTTTTTATCATAAATAGTTGCTGGATTTTGTCAAATGCTTTTTCTGCATCTATTGATAAGACCATATGATTTTTATTCTTTATTTTGTTTTTGTGGTATATCACATTAATTGATTTATGGATGTTGAACCTGCGTTGCATATTAGGGATGAAACACACTTGATCATGATGTATGACTTTGTTAATATATTGCTGGATTCTGTTTGCTAATATTTTATTGAGGACTTTTGCATCAACATTCATCAGGGATATTGGCCTGTACTTTTCCTTTTTTGTGCTGTTTTTATCTGGTTTTGGAATCAGGATGATAGTGGCTTTGTAGAAAGAGTTTGGGAGCCTTCCCTCCTACTGGATTTTTTGGAATAGTTTGAGAAGAATGGGTGATAATTCTGTTGTGAAGCCGTCTGTCCAGGGATTTTGTTTGTTGGGAGCTTGTTGACTACTGAGTCAATTTCCTTGGTACTAATCAGCCTATTCAGATTTTTCTTTTCTTCTCGAGTTAGTTTGGAAGGTTGTATGCTTCTAGAAAATTATCCATTTCTTCCAGATTGTCAAATGTGTTGGCATATAGTTACTCATAGTAATTTCTTAAAATCTTTTGTATTTCTGTGGTGTCTGTTGTCACTTCACCTCTTTCATTCCTGATTTTACTAATTGAGTCCTGTCTCTTTTTGTTTTGATGAGCCTGGCTAGAGGTTTTTCAATTCTGTTTATCATTTCAAAAAACCAGCTCTTGGTTTCATTGATTTTTGTATTGTTTTTCTGGTCTCTGTTTCATTTATTTCCTTTCTGGTCTTGATTATCTCCATTCTTGTACACCCTTTGGGCTTCTTTTGCTGTTCTTTTTCCTCCCTGAGGTGTAAGGATAACCTGTTAATTTGAGATTTTTCTTCCTTCTTTAGGTAGGCCTGCACTGCCATGAACTTCCCTCTTAGAACTGCTTTCTCTGCATCCCAGAGATTTTGGGTCGTGGTGTTTTCATTTTCGTTTGTCTCGAGGTATCAGTTGATTTCCTCCTTGATCTCATTTTTGACCCACTTGCTATTTAGTAGCATGTTATTTAGCCTGTATGTATTTGTAAGTTTGCCCGATTTCTTCTTATAATTGATTTCTAGTGTCATAGCATTGTGGTCAGAGAATACTCTTTGTATGATTTCAGTCTTCTTAAATTTGTTGAGACTTGTTTTGTGGCCTAACATGTGGTCTGTCTTCGAAAATGTTCCATGTGCACTTGAGAAGAATGTATATTCTGTAGCTTTGGGGTGAAATGCTCTGAAAATATCAGTTAAATCCAGCTGGTCTAATGTGTCATTTAAGGTCGGTTTTTCTACATTGATTTTATGTCTGGAGGATCTGTCCATTGGTGACAGTGGGGTGTTGAACTCCCCTACTATGGTAATGTTACTGTTGATCTCCATCTTTATGTCTGTCAATATATTTTTTTTTTTGACGGCAGTGTCACTGGCCCTCACATGTGGGATCAAACCGGGGCTGGTGGCTTCCCAAACCAGCGCTTAACCACCGCGCCACTCGGCCGGCCCTTGTCAATATATGTTTTATATATTTAGAAGCTCCTATGTTAGGTGCATAGATGTTTACTAGGGTTATGTCCTCTTGTTGGATCGATCCCTTTATTATTATGAAATGTCCTTCTTTGTACTTTATTATATTCTTCAATTTAAAGTCCATTTTTTCTGATATAAGTATCGCTATTCCAGCTTTTTTCTTAGTTCCATTTCCATGAAATATTTTACTCCATTCCTTTACTTTCAGCCTGTATGTGTCTTTTGATCTGAGGTGAGTCTCCTGTAGACAACATATGTAAGGGTCTTGCTTTCTTATCCATTCATCCACCCTATGTCTTTTGATTGGAGTATTTAATCCATTTACATTTAATGTGATTATTGATAGGTGTATAGTTATTGCTGTTTTGTTATTTGTGTTCCTGGTCTTAGTAACTTAGGTTGTTTTTCTCTTCTGCTTAAAGAAGCCCTTTTAACCTTTCCTGAAATGCTGGGTTGGTGGTAATGAATTCCCTTGGCTTATTGTTTCCTGGGAAGCTCTATTTCTCTCCTTCAATTTTTTTGTTCGTTTGTTTTGCTGAGGGCAGTGTCACTGGCCCTCATATGTGGGACCCACACCAGAGCCACTGGCTTCCCAAGCCAGCGCTTAACCACCGCGCCACGTGGCTGGCCCCTCTTCTTCAATTTTAAATGATAATCTTGCTGGATAAAGCAATCTATGTTGTAGGCCTTTGTTTTTCATCACTTTGAAAACCTCCTGCCACTCCCTTCTGGCCTGCAACGTTTCTGTAGAAAAGTTGGCTGATAATGTTATGGGGGTGCCCTTGTAAGCAACTTGCTGCCTTTCCCTTGCTGCTTTTAGTATTCTGTCTTTGTCCTTAACCTTTGTGATTTTCACTATAATGTGTCTTGGTGTGGGCCTGT
The DNA here is from genome assembly GCA_033961575.1 of Aselliscus stoliczkanus. NCBI lineage: Eukaryota > Metazoa > Chordata > Mammalia > Chiroptera > Hipposideridae > Aselliscus > Aselliscus stoliczkanus. Next base: position 50,670,047 of record CM066737.1, on the reverse strand, counting down.
TTGGGATCATCTTGGTTGGTACTCTCTGCACTTCCTGGGCTTGTATTTCAATGTCCTTTGCCAAGTTAGGGAAGTTTTCAGACATTATTACTTCAAATATGTTCTCAATCCCTAGCTCCCTCTCTTCTCCTTCTGGTATACCTATGATGCTATGTTGCTTTGCTTGATGTTGTCGCCCAGCTCTCTTAAACTATTTTCTTTTTTTTGAGGGCAGTATCATTGGCCCTCATATGTGGGACCCGAACCGGGGCCGTTGGCTTCCCAAGCCAGTGCTTAACCACCGGACCACTCGGCTGGCCCTCTCTTAAACTATTTTCAATGTTTTACATTCTTTTTTCTTTTTGTTGTTCCACTTGGATGATCTCTGCTCTCTTGTCACTGACTGAATCCTCTGTTTCATCCAATCTGCTAGTAATTCCATCAAGTTTGTTATTTAATTCAGTAATTGCGTTCTTTTTTTTAGATGAGCCATCCTGCCACCTGTTGGCAGCTCAGCTCTGGCTGGGCATCGAACTGCTGTTACTCAGAGCTCAGTTCACACTCTTGAGTGAGCTCTTAACCAACTGAACCACTCGGCCAGCCCATTAATTGTGTTCTTTAGTTCTAGGTGGTTGCTTTTCATGATTTCTCTATCCTTCTTTATATTCTCATTAATTTCCTTGAATATTCTAATAATCAGTGTTCTGAAGTCTGTCTCCGATAGGTTGTTTACCTCTATTTCCCCTAGCTCCACTTATTCAGCATGTTCCTTCTGTTCTTTTATTTGGGATGTGTTTCTTTGTTTTCGCATTCTGGCTTACTCTTTGTGCTTGCTTCAATGTAACAGGTAGATCCCCTAGGTCTCTCAGTCTTTTCTGGGTGTAGTTATGCAGTATGTGTCCTTTATATTTGAATTACTCAGTCTCCCTTTTCATCTGTGTGTGTTTACCTGAGGTGTTCTTTGTGTTGTGTGTCTTCTGTTGAAGTTGACCTTTGATTGCTTTTGTCTTGCAGTATGTGGGTTTGACTCCCAGGCTGATTAGCTGTGAGGATTAGCAGTATCCACAGTTTATTAGCTGCTGTGTGAGAGTTGACCCCTCCAATGAGGCTTGGCCCCTTTTGTGCTCTTGTGCCTGTAGGGATTTCTCTTTGGGCATGACTCTTGTAGGTCAAACCTAGAAATGCTCTGGTTTTATCTAAAGTTGGCCTCTGGGTGTGTTGATTCTTGTGTCTCTTTGGGTGGGCCCTGCTGCAGAGTGATTTTAGAGCAAAATAGATCAACAAGTAGAACCACCACAGCCACCAAAGGAAACCAGATGTTATCACATGTAAAAAAAACCCCAACAACCTACAGTCATCTTGTACAGAAATATCAAACATAGAAAAGAAGAAAACAAACAAAAACAAAGCAACAACAACAACAAAACAAAAGAGAAAACAAAACAAAATATAATAAAATGAAAAATAGAATAAACACGATAAACCAAATAGCAATACGAAAAACAAAACAAAACAAAAAATTCGCAGAAAATAGGAAAGAAGGAGCAAACGTAGAGCAGTGAAAAGAATGAAGAAAAGATGGAAGAGAGTGAGGGTGGAAAAGAAAGAAGAAAATAAAGAAAAAGAAAAAAAAATATTTATATATGTCTACACACCCATATATGTGGACATATATTCAACTATATACACTCAAAGTGATAATAATGAAATATAAATAAAAAACAAAAACAAGCAACCAATGAAAAGAAAAAAAAAAGGAAAAAAAAAGTGCCAGTTTTGGCTAAAATCCATTACAAGCTCTCTCCAGGTTGTCCTCTGCTGTACAAAAATTCCTCTGTGTCTTGTTGGAGCAGATTCGACCACCTGGCACCTAGAATAACCCTGACAATGCAGGTCTATTGTAGATGAATGGGTTTATGAGGTGTGATTGGTAGTTTTTACAAAGTCACTGCCGTTTCTGCTTTCGCCTGCCCCAAGGCAGGCTGCGCACCCGGAAGCCTTGATGTACGTCTTTGGGCACTCCTTCCGCTGGAGGCTGTGTGGGGTGTTAGAGTTCAGCGCTGCAACACCCCCCTGCCAGTGGTCTGTCTGTTAGTGCCTCAGCAGCTGAACCTGCCCTGCCTCCCAAGCTTTGCGGGAGAGGTGGGGGCGGGGTAGGTAGGCTCACTCTTTGCAGCCTCTTTTGGAGTGGAAATTCTTGACCCTCTGTTGGTAGGAATACCTTTGTAATCCGACCCTACTGCTCCATTCAGGAGTCAGCTTAAGACTCTGGCTTGATGGGAGCCAAGGTTTCTGAGGGATGGTGTGGGTGGGTTCTCATTTCTGCAGTTGTTGTTTTGCTTTCTGTCCAAGAGAGGGAAAAAAAGTAAACACACACACACAAACACACAAAAAACAGTCCCACTGCAGTTTTGAGCTAAGGCGTTTGCCTCAGATGCTCCAGCAAAGCTCCTGTTGCCCTCCCGGAGGTACTGCGGGGGCTTCTGGGACTGTGTGCACCCTGCAACTCCGTCTCCCATGGTCCTTTGTCTCTGCCTCGTGGGCTGCGTCTCTCCGCTACACTTTTCCCTCTGCCCCTGCTCGCCCCGTTTCAGGCTTCTGCTTCAGAGCCTTAGCACTGCGATGCTCCTGCTGTGCTCCCCGTGGGACTGGGTGAGCACAGGGTCTGGTCTCTGAACTGGGTGGGTGCAGGGATTGATCTCACCCTGTTGCTGCCACACTCTGCACCCTGTTTCCTGGGGACCCGGGGTTCCACAGCCGCGGGTGCAGCTCGTGCCTCTACACACTCATCTCTTCTCTCTTTCCCCACCTCTTACCTGGCCTGAGGCTTCTTCCTCATGCTGCAGACCATTGCACTTTTGCTGTACTCTAGGCAGGCCATGGGGCTCAGGGAGCGAGCAGCGGGAACACTCACTGATCTGCTCTCTAAAGCCCCATGCCTCAGCATCCTTAGGAGTGGGGTACACCACCATGCATCTCGACTCCTTCTTCCCCTACTCGCCCTTTCTGCCTACCTTCCAGCAATCCTGTGAAACTCTCAGTTGCTCTGTGTGATGAGTAGACGTCCCTTTGAAGAGTTACAGAAGTTCAAATTGTGGATATTTCCAGGGGAGAACTCAGGGGACCCCACCTCACAGCTGCCATCTTCTGCTCCTCCTTTTGGATTGGATTTTCTATTGACATCAGAATTAAGTATAGCTCCTATGTATTGAGTGCTAGCTATGTGCTAAGCATTCTGCAAGTGCTTTGCATGCATTATCTCATTTGGTCCTCTCCAAAACCTTGTCAGATGTAGATACTATTTGTATTCCTAGTTTAGAGATGAGAATTACTCCATTCTCTTGCCTGAGATTACAGTATTGGTGAGTGGCAAAGCCATCATGTGGACCCAAGTCTTCTTGACTCTAAAGCCCATAATCTTAACCACTTAGCAATGCTAACTATTCTGCTTCCATCCTCTATGGCTGGGGTCAGTAAACTTGAGACAGAAGAGCCAATCCTTCCCCTCACAACAATTTAAAAATTATTCGAGAGCCATAAAACAAATAAAATCACCATTATGTGAATAATATCCTTTAAATATTTTATAAATGAAACTATGATAGTTGTATTTTCACTTTCAATTTTACTTCAGAGCCACATGTATGTACCCAAAGATCTGCATGTGACTCGCAAGCCTCAGTTTGCTGAGTCCTGCTCTATGGGATGAATTTGCCAATGGGTCCAGAAAACTTAGTGTTTATGAGCCTGTTCTCTGGCCTGTTGACATAAAACAACGAAACCTAGAGAGAATTTTTATAAAACTTTATTTGAGCCAAAACATAGGATAAGCTTGGAAGCAAGATCTGAACAAACTGAGATAAATGCTTCCAAGAAATGACAGTTTGCACCTTCTTTTATGCCTTTGGAATTAAGGAAAATTACATGAAGGTGGGAGGAAACAAGGCAGGGATCTGATTACAGGTGAAGGTGATCATGAATTAGAAGGTGGGTATGAAAAGGGGCATTTCAAAGGCCTGTTAACCTAGATGCACAGAAACAATGGGACCAGGCTAAGATAAGCCTTTTAGTAAAGAAGTTATATGCCTGGGGTGTGACTATCCACTAGGACCTGCCCAGTTATGAATTTATGATCAGGTCACCCAGTGAGGTTACTTTCTGTAGAACCCCTTTTTTATCCACAGGCCCCTGAATAGTGATTGGGTGTGGATACTGCCAAATATGCTTTATGACTTGCTTTATTCTATAACTCACTGGTTGACCAGCTCCATTCTTTCCTCAGATATAATTTAAGCAGGTTACAATCTGGTCTTTCAAGTCTGGGAACCATTCTGGCTTTACAGCTTTTTAAATCCCTTGTATGTTGTTTTTACAGCCCAATTCTTAGTAGGTACTCTTATTTTCCTTTCATCTAAATTCTTGAGGAAAGACTCTTTGTAAACTCCTTATACTGACAAAAATCATAATTTTTCAGCAAGAGGTAACGAGAAGGAGTTAATGGGAGGACAGTGTGTGGGCATTTAACCAAAGGCTCCCTGGAGAAAATTATGCTTGATTTTGTATTTGAAGGGCAAATAGGGGTTAGAAGAAGAAATGTGAGAAGGCCATTCTGAAAGTGAATAGAATTAACAGTGGTACAATTTTTGATACTGGAGATTGAAATTTTTAAAATAAGATTATGAAAACATTAGGAAAACAATAGATGACTCTTTCTATAATTTTAGGGTTGTAAAAGACTTTCAAACCATAACATCAAAGATAGAAGCCATAAAGGAAATGACAGATACATCTGATTACATAAAGATAAAAAAGCTTCTATACATTGAAAACTACCAAAAGCAGAGCTATGACAAGAACAATCTGGGAAAAATATTTACAATAAATGTCAAATAGTCTGCATGAAATGTCTTTAAAACATAAATAGGGCTGGCCGAGTGGCGTGGTGGTTAAGCGCTGGCTTGGGACGCCAGCAGCCCCGGTTCGGTCCCACATATGAGGGCCAGTGACACTGCCCTCAAAAAAAAAACAAAAACAAAACATAAATAGCTCTTACAACTCAATAATAAATAGAACATACCAGTTGAAAAATATGCAAAGGTCACAGATGGTCACATCTCCAAAGAAGAAATACAACTGGGCAAAAAAACATGTTAGAAAATAGTTATACAAATCAAAGCAATAAGGTGTGTGTGTGTGTGTGTGTGTTGTAGGGAAGGGAAAATAATTTTCCTTCTACCCTTCTAGGTACTTGGCTGAGGCCCCCTTGTGATAAAAAACAGATTAACAGGAGAAAAACAAACAGACATTTAATAAAATTTATACCTCCTGTATACATGGGAGAGACCCAGGGAAACTGAGTAACTCCCAGAAATGGCCCAAGACACCATCTTAAGTACCATCTCCAGGTAAAGGAAAAAGGTGTTTGGTGTGTGTGTGTGTGTGTGTGTGTGTGTGGCCAGTTAGGGAGGGTTACCGGGAAAATTTACCTAATAAATGTCGTTTTTCAAAGGTTAACTTTGAAAACTCAGTTTTCAGAGCTTCTCCCATGTCTGCTGTTTCTTAAAATTAATCAGCCTAAGATCATTAATATCCCAAAGAGACATAGTTCAGGGTGTCAAACTCTGCTCCCTTTTAGGAGTTTGAGCTTTTTCTGTAGGTACTGGTAAGCCATTAAAGGATTTTAAATGGCACATCCGAGCTGCATTTTAGACAGTTCCCTCTTGCAGTCGTGTGCTTGGAGGCTGGAAGTCAGAGAAGAGATTATTGCAGTAGTACCTGGAGAGGATTAGGGCCCAAAACTATGAAAATAGTGAATTCATAGAGCCTAGGACAGACTTTGGGAAGTCCCAGGAATGGGACTTTCCTATGGTTGTGTAAACGAAAATCAATTTTAGACTGTAATAAAAAATAAAAAGCATTTATTTGAGGGCCGGCTGAGTGGCGTGTTGGTTAAGAGCTGGCTTGGGACACCAGCGGCCCCAGTTCAGATCCCACATATGATGGCCAGTGACACTACCCTCTACAGCTAAGATGGTGAACAACAGCTCCACCTGGAGCTGCACTGCTGTGAGTCCCCAGGACGGCATAGCTGCAGCCCCTGCTGCAGTTGGCTGCCATAGGCTACAGTGAGTGGCCGGCAGCCAGCATGAGCTGCCAATAGCCGCGGTGAGCAACCCTCCAGAGGCTGGCAACCGATCTGCCTCACCTGGGAAGAGCACAATGATGATACCAACATGGGCCAGTGAAGCAACGTCCTCCACAACTAGACTGAAGAGCAAAAGGCCAGCAACTTGTCTGTTCCCCTTCCCCGATTCCCCAACGCTGTTCCCCTCCCCCAATTCCCCAATAAATTCTTTAAAAATGAAAAAACAAAAACGCATTTATTTGAGCAAAAAGAGCTGCAGCCCAGGAGACAGAGCTTCAGGTAGCAACTTCAATTCTGTTCCACAGAGACAAAGGGGATGCCACCTTTTGTAGTAAAAGATCCTGCCCAGATTCCCAATTAGGTCCGTTTTATGTAATGAGGTATCCAAATTGTGCAATTCTGATTATACTGGGCAGCTCTCAGTCCGTTGGTAGAAAGATGAAACCAGGGTTTTCCTGCAGTGGTTGACTCAGACATCATAAACAAGTCGGGGCATAGTGCAGGAAGCCAAGAGTTCATTCTGAGGTTCTTCCTGTTATGCAGAGTTCATGAGGAGCCCTTGGCAGCAAATGGCCAGTACTCTGTTATTATTTATGAATTTTGGGTGCTCTGTTTACCACTGGGAGTCCATCTCAGCAGATAAATTCCTTCTCAGGGTTCACATCAAATGAATCTTTCTTCTTAGGGTCTACAGTGGGTCATGGTTATAAACACTAGTCCTTGGGAATCTCCAAATAGCTGCATGCCATCATAGGAGGTGAAACCAGGAGAACTGGAGCCAGAGGGCTGGGCCTTGGAAGATTATGTGCAGGGCAAATACCATTCTGCTGTCCCTCTCTCACTCTCTGTTCCCTTTTCATTTACTTTACCCATCCCTCTTCACTGTTTAACCTGGCTAGTCTCTAATTTAGAATCGTCTGTGGTAACGGGCCCTCCTTCAAAATTACGTTTCTCATAGGACTGACACTTCTTCCTGTGAACAAAAATTATCATTTTTAGGCATTATGAAAGTGGGGGTTTATTGAATCTAATGTTGGGGTGGATCAGAAATTAATGGGAGATTGGACAATGATGTCAGCGAACTTGGGGCTGATATGACTGGCACAGGAACAGGAATAGGAACAGGAACAAATGATGGCTTGGCTGGGAGGTTGGATAGGGAAGGTAGGAACTTAGATCCAGGGTGGTTCAAGGGTAGAGGGTGAACTGGTATGGCTGCTGGTGCTTGGAGTGGCTGTTAAAACAACTTTTTTGTGTCTGAAAGAAAGGATTTATTGAACCATATGCTAGCCAGAAAAAGGATTGGGTCCCGGGACATACAGTCTAAACGACCAGCAGCAGGGCCAGGTGGGGAAGACAAATATGTCCACTTTCATGGAGCTAAAGGGGTTCTTTTATGTGATGAGTTTGGGGAAGAAAGAAGAACATAGACAGAAATTGTTTTGAAAGAATTTACACTGGCTATAGATAAAGTTGGGTGGAGAAGGTGAAGGGAGGACCATTCTAGGATCTATGCATAGACTGTAAGGAAAACATATTTACTACCTCTTGATTTCTTATGGGCGACAATCCAGAAAGTTCATGCATGACCCATATGCAGTGTGTCTGTTGTCATGTGGTCAGACAATTTTTTTTTCTTTTTTTAACTTTTTATTGGGTAACAGTGAATTTTTTTCCAGAACCCATCAGCTCCAAGTCAAGTCGTTGTCCTTCAGTATAGTTGTGGAGGTTGAAGCTCAGCTCCAACTCCAGTTGCCATTTTCAATCTAGTTGAGGGGGACCACAGCCCACCATCCCATGTGGGAATCGAAGTATCAAACTTGTTGTTAAGAGCATGCACTCTAACCAACTGAGCCACCCGGCTGCCCAACAATTTTTTTTTTTTTACATAGCCACCTGAAAGTTGATTCAAAGTTTAATCCTACACTGAGGAATGTGAGCAGTCTTTTGTTAGTTTCATCTCATAGCTGTTAACTGATTAACTACCCTTGTCTCTTTCTTCCACCCTCTAGCCAGCTGTAATTTAATTTAGGACATCTCAGAATTTTTCTCTTATCAGGCGGTTAGGAAAGACCTGGACTTACAAGTTTCTGGGCAGAAGAACATTGGAGTAGTACAGGGAGCTTTCCTGGGGAACTGAAAGAAAGTGATTTTGAATAAATCCTCGAGGTTTTTCCTTGAAAAACCAGCCAAAACCTCAGTTTTGTAAGGATGCAAGAATTGCAAGTACCCAGTAGACCTGGGAATGAGGCAAGTTGGAGCTAAGAGGAGCCTGTCTTTAGGGAATGCTGAACTTCAAAACCCATTTGTCTGTGTGATTTGCTGGCCAGTTAGGTTTGTGTTTTGAGATTTCTCACATTATACAGAGTAGATCTTTTTTTTTTTTTTTGAGGGCAGTGTCACTGGCCCTCATATGTGGGAACCGAACCAGCGCCACTGGCTTCCCAAGCCAGCGCTTAACCACCACGCCACTCGGCCGGCCCAACAGAGTAGATCTTGTGGGCTGTGTGGTGGCACAGGTGTGGGGCCATTGGAGTGACTGTATGCTGTGGTGTTAAGGGGCAGGTCTACAGTCTATAGAAGAGAAGCCCACATGAGGTGGGGAATGGCTTGCGTGTGAGGTGGAAAGTGTGTGTCTATCTGGATTCTTGTCAGAAAGCGTATCAGAACCTTTTCCCCTTGGTTTCTTAATCTGTAAAGTGGGATTTAATAAGAAGGCCCTGCTTATCTCCCAGGGGATGGGAAAATGGAAAGCTCTGTCACATTTCTGTCTGTGCTACATGCCCATGCACTTTTGTTCAGATGCCAAGGTGGGCAACTCGGGCATGAATACTAAATGCCAGGTCAGTGCTGGGATATGCTCAGATGCATTTTCACTTTCCTACTATCCTTATTTGCACTTCCAAATGTCTTCTATTCCTACTCTTTTTGCAGCTGAAGGGAAATTTAGCTTTCTGTCTGCTAGTCTAAAACACATACTACCAGAGTTTGTAGGTGGTTGACAGTCAACCAACAAAGAAAGCAGGGCTGGGGGCCTGTGGGCCTCTGGGCCTCTGAACTAAAATGTTTTCATGTGGCTCTTTGGTTAATCATAATTATGTATGTGGCTCCCGCATGACAGAGCAGAGAGGTTCAGTGTTAGAAATCCTTGAAGTTGCTAAAGGAGGCCTTTGTTAAACAGAAACCTTCAAGGCCAAAAATTTTTCTGGAAGAAAGTTCTTATTGAGCCATAGCTAGCCAGAAAAGGACCAGCTCCTGGGATATGCCGCCTAAACCACCAGCAGCAGGGCCAGGTGGAGAAGACAAACATGACTGTCATCCTGGAGTTGGCAGACTCCTGCATACCTCAAGTTTGAGGAAGAAAGAAGTTGTTTTGACAGAATTTACATTGGCTACAGATAAGGTGAAGTGGGCTAGTTCTGGGGCAGGTGCACAGTACCTAAGAAGTGTATGCTCTTTATGATTGGTTGTGGACAACAGTCTGGAAAGTTCACGTATAAGCAAGATGTGGTGGCATCTGGTGGACAGCTATTCAGCTATTCTCTCTAGATAACCATGGAAAGTAGTCAGGAATTTGAGCAGCCGTTTGAGGGTTCTGTTAACAGATTAACTTCCCTTGTCTCTTCCTTCCACCCTCTGGCCTGCTGTAATTTAATTTAGGACATCTTAGAATTTTTTCTTGTCGTGATGAGTTTACTGGAAATGGAGTATGATGAATTTAGGGTTCTTTTTCAAATATGCTGATTTGATATGTCTACATGTATCTGATTTAAAGATTGCTTGAAAAAGATACCCTCTATCCTGGTCTTGGGAATAGAGAGGCAACATGAGAAAGGCCAAAGCCTTTCTGGTTGGAATGATGTGGCCAAATGAAAATAACTGTTGGAAAACTCAAGACTAGATTAGATGTCTCAAAAGAAGTTAGATCCATGTTTTAATTGAGGATTATATGACACCCCACAGGGTTGGAACTGGAAGCTTACTTCATTTAGTAGGTTTCTTCTGGGCTTCTTGCATAGGGCTGTCATGGATCAGAGCCAGCAAATGGAGCAGTTATAGGGAAATCTGCCCCCAAGAATCTGTTCATCTCTTCTTGGCTGTGGGTATACAAAAGAATTAACTGTGGGGCCCAGTGGCACACTTTTGCTTCTCTGTTTAGCATGTTGGAAGTATCTTGTATATTCCAGAATATCAGGAAGGCTGCTGGTATAGTCTTTAGGAGACTGAGAAGTTACTGAAGGCCTTTCCAAGGTGGTTGGGAGCCCCTCTCTGCTCTCTGTATACTGTAGCTTCTGAGTGTAGCCTGTGATGGGCCAGATGCCGGGTCATTATGTGCAGCCTCCAACTTGGTTCCTTGCCTAAGGTGAGTAACTCTACTGCTGGCTCAGTGGTAAAGAATACCAGCTTTGTTTCTTTCTTTCTTGGACTGCTCCTGAGTGGTAGAGTGGGTAGTGGGGATAAGTTCATGTTTGGATAATTAAAGTTCTAAGTCAACAATCCTCATCTTAAATCATTAAGGTTATATGTATTTCAGAAATCAAAAGTTTTCTTAATTATAAGGTGCTTCCCCAGATCTCACTAGTAGTATGTATAAAATACAGTACATGTACTGTATTGCATCCCATAATCAAAATACATGATTTTTATGGAAAATGTGTCACTATTCACCATAAGCGTAATAGAGAAAGTCCATTAGTGCCTCAGCTCAGTTCGAGTCATGTTTTTCTACCAAATTAACTTTGAGAAAACAGACTTTTGGAGCTTTTCATATTTGACAGTTGCTCATAAGGGATTGTGGGCCTGTAATTGTCATTGGTTTTCCACTTTTAATCAAATGGATCCACAGGGAAAAGGCATATTCTTGTTAGGTATTTCCTTGGTGGTGTTCTCTGATGAGGTGTTTGTACAGATTATGGGTTTCTGCCCGTATTTCTTTCAAGATCATTACTCCTTTTCATTCTTTCTTTACCTCTTGGCAGTGATTCATGTGGGTGTCTTATAGTGTTTTTCCTGATAACCCTATCCTTCAAAATGTAGACTTTGAGAGAACTGAAGAAGCAAATGCTAGAGAATAGACATATGAGAAAGCTAAACAAGTCTACAATGTATAATGTGGATAATCTATATTAATAAATGCTCACAAGTAGAGCACATACTTATGATTTTGTAAACCATACATACCATTAGATCACTGTGAGTGAAGGAACTCCCAAAACATGTTTCATTTTTTTAAAAAAGATTTTATTAGGGAATTGAGGGAGGGGAACAGCATAGGAGAATGGGGAAGGGAAACAGACAAGTTGCAGTCCTTTTTTTTTTTTTTGAGGGCAGTGTCACTGACCCTCATATGTGGGACCCAAACCAGGGTTGCTGGCTTCCCAAGCCAGCGCTTAACCACCATGCCACTCAGCGGGCCCACATGTTATTTTTTTTCTTTTTCTTTTTTTTTAAAATTAAATTTTTTAAAAATTAGCTTCAGGTGTACAACACAGTGCAATAGTCATACTTTTTACCACTCAAAGTGACAACTGCCCTCCCCACTTCTCCACCCCACTTCTCCCTTCCATATCATACTATCTATTACAATTCCTTTGACTCTCTTCCACCATATAATCCACATCCCGTGACTATCTATATATTCAATTACAGTTGGCATACAATATTATACGACATCAGTTTCAGGTATACAGTGCAGTGATCAAGCCTCTACTCCATCCATGAAGTGGTCTCCCTAACAAAACATGTGACCATCTGACACCCCACAAAATTTTTACAACATTATTATATTCTCCGAACTGTCTTTCATATCCCTGTGACATTATTGTAGTTACCTATTTATGCTGTCTAATCCCTTCCCCTTCTCCCTCATCCCCACACCTCTCACAACTAGCAACCCTGTTTTTCCTCTATATCTATGAGACTGTTTCTGTTTCCTTTGCTCATTCATTCAGTTTTTCAAATTCCACATATAAGTGAGATCATATGGTATTTGTCTTTCTACGACTGACTTATTTCACTTAAGATAATAGTCTCTAGGTCCATCCATATCATTGCAAATGGTATGATTTCATTCTTCTTTATAGCAGAGTAATACTCCATTGTATAAATGTACCACAGTTTCTTAATCCAGTCATCTACCAATGGGCATTTCGGTTGTTTCCAAGTCTTGGCTATTGTAAATAGAGCTGCAATAAACATAGGGGTGCATATATTTTAAGAATTAGCATCCTGGATTCCTCTGGGTAGATACCCAAGAGTGAAATTGCTGGGTCATATGGCAGTTCCATTTCCAGTTTTTTGAGATACCTCCATTCTGATTTCCATAATGGCTACACCAGTTTGCAGTCTCACCAACAGTGCACCAGGGTTCCCTTTTCTCCACACCCTCGCCAGCAGTTGTTTGTTGATTTGTTGATGATAGCCATTCTGACGGGAGTGAGGTGGTATCTCATTGTAGTTTTTATTTCCAATTCTCTGATGATTAGTGAGGTTGAAAATTTTTTCATATGCCTGTTTGGCCATCTGTATGTCCTCTTTAGAGAAATACCTCTTCATATCCTCTGCCCATTTTTTAATTGGGTTGTTTGTTTTTTGGTGTTGAGTTTCATGAGTGTTTTATAAATTTTGGATATCAACCCCTTATCGGATATATCGTTGGCAAATATCTTCTCCCATTCAGTAGGCTGCCTTTTTGTTTTATTGATGATTTCCTTTGCTGTGAAAAAACTTTTAAGTTTGATGTAATCCCATATGTTCATTTTTTCTTTTATTTCCCTTGCCCGAGGGGATATATCGGTAAAAATATTACTCAGGGTAATATCTGCAAAATTACTCCCTATATTTTCTTCTAGGAGTTTTATGGTTTCAGGTGTTACATTTAAGTCTTCAATCCATTTTGAGTTTGTTCTTGTATATCGTGTAAAGAGTTGGTCCATCTTCATTTTTTTGCACGTGTCAGTCCAATTTTCCCAGCACCATTTATTAAATAGACTACCTTTACATCAGTGTAAATTCTTGCTTCCATTGTCATAGATTAAATGACTGTATATGGATGGGTTTATTCCTGGGCTCTCTATTCTATTCCATTGGCCTATGTATCTGTTTTTATGCCAGTACCATACTGTTTTGATTAATGTAGCCTTGTAGTATGTTTTGATGTCAGGTAGTGTGATGGCTCCCACTTTGTTCTTATTTCTCAGGATTGCCGTGGCTATTCTGGGTCTTTTGTGGTTCCATATAAATTTTAGGATTCTATGTTCTATTTCTTAGAAAAAAATGTGCTTGGTAGTTTGATTGGAATTGCATTGAATCTATATATTGCCTTAGGTAGTATTGACATTTTAACTGTATTAATTCTTCCTATCCATGAGCATGGTATGTATTTCCATTTATTTGTATCCTCTTTGATTTTTCTCTTCAGTGTCTTATAATTTTCTGAGTACAGGTCTTTTACTTCTTTAGTTAAATTGATTCCTAGATATTTTATTGTTTTTGAAGCAGTTGTAAAAGGGATTGATTTCCTGATTTCTTCTTCTGGTAGTTTGTTATTGGTATATACAAATGCAACTGATTTCTGAATATTAATTTTGTATCCTGCTACCTTACCAAATTCGTGTATCATTTCTAGCAGTTTTTTGGTGGAGTGTTTGGGATTCTCTCTATATAGTATCATATCATCTGCATATAATGTCAATTTTACTTCCTCTTTTTCAATTTGGATGCCTTTTGTTTCATTTTCTTGTCTGATTGCTGTGGCTAGAACTTCCAGAATTATGTTAAATAGCAGTGGTGAAAGTGTGCAGCCTTGTCTTGTTCCTGATCTTAAGGGGAAAGGTTTTAGCCTTTCCCCATTGAGTACGATGTTTGCTGTGGGCTTATCATATATGGCCTTTATTATGTTGAGATATGATCCCACTATTCCCACTTTGCTAAGAGTTTTTATCATAAATGGCTGCTGGATTTTGTCAAATGCCTTTTCTGCATCTATTGATATGATCATATGATTTTTATTTTTCATTTTGTTAATGTGATGTATTATGTTAATTGATTTGCGGATATTGAACCAGCCTTGCATACCAGGAATGAATCCCACTTGATTGTGGTGTATGATCTTTTTAATGAGGTGCTGAATTCGGTTTGCTAGTATTTTGTTGAGAATTTTTGCATCTATGTTCATTAGTGATATTGGCCTGTAGTTTTCCTTTTTTGTAATATCTTTGTCTGACTTAGGAATCAGGGTGATAGTGGCTTCATAGAAAGAGTTTGGGAGCCTTCCCTCCTTCTGTATTTTTTGGAATAGTTTGAGGAGAATAGGTACTAATTCTTTTTTGAATGTTTTGAAAAATTCACCTGTGTAGCCATCTGGTCCAGGGCTTTTTTGTTTGTTGGAAGATTGTTGATTACTGATTCAGTTTCTTTGGCAGTAATCAGTCTGTCCAGAGTTCCTGTTTCATTTTGGTTCAGAACTGGTAGATTGTATGCTTCTAGAAATGTATCCATTTCTTCCAGATTGTCGAATATGTTAGCATATAGTGTGTGTGTGTGTGTGTGTGTGTATATATATATATCTCATAGTATTTTCTTAAAATTTTCTGTATTTCTGTGATATCTGTTGTCACTTCTCCTCTTTCATTTCTGATTTTATTAATTTGGGTCCTCTCTTTCTTTTTCTTGGTTAGTCGTGCTAAGGGTTTGTCGATTTTGTTTATCTTTTCAAAAAACCAACTCTTGGTTTCATTGATCTATTGTATTTTTTTTTGTTCTCTATTTCATTTATTTCTGCTCTGGTCTTTATTATTTCCTTCCTTATACTCCCTTTAGGCTTGTTTTGCTATTTTTTTTCTAGTTCCCTTAGGTGTAAAGAGAGTCTGTTGATTTGAGATTTTTCCTCCTTCTTTAGGTAGGCCTGCACTGCTATGAACTTCCCTCTTAGGACTGCTTTCACTGCATCCCAGAGATTTTGGGTCGTGGTGTTTTTATTTTCGTTTGTCTTGAGGTATCTTTTGATTTCCTCCTTGATATCATGTTTGACCCACTCACTATTTAATAGCATGTTAGTTAGCCTCCATGTATTGGTAAGCTTTCCAGATTTGTTCTTATAATTGATTTCTAGTTTCATAGCATTGTGGTCAGAGAAGACACTTGATATGATTTCAATCTTCTTAAATTTGTTGAGACTTGTTTTGTGGCCTAACATGTGGTCTGTCTTCGAAAATGTTCCATGTGCACTTCAGAAGAATGTATATTCTGTAGCTTTGGGGTGAAATGCTCTATAAATATCAATTAAATCCAGCTGGTCTAAAGTGTCATTTAAGGCCACTATGTCTGTGTTGATTTTCTGTCTGGAGAATCTGTCTATTGGTGACAATGGGGTGTTGAAGTCCCCTACTCTGATAGTGTTACTGTTGATCTCTGTCTTTATGTCTGTCAAAATCTGCTTTATATATTCAGGAGCTCCTGTATTGGGTGCTTAGATGTTTACTAGAGTTATGTCCTCTTGTTGAATTGATCCCTTTATTATTATGTAGTGCCCTTCTTTGTCTTTTATTCTAGTCTTCATTTTAAAGTCTCTTTTGTCCGAAATAAGTATTGCTACTCCAGCTTTTTTCTCATTTCCATTTGCATGAAATATCGTATTCCATGCCTTTACTTTCAGTCTGTGTGTGTCTTTTGATCTTAGATGAGTCTCTTGTTGACAGCATATTCATGGGTCCTGTTTTCTTATCCACTCAGCCACTCTGTATCTTTTAATTGGAGCATTTAGCCCATTCACGTTTAAAGTAATTACTGATAGATGCATATTTATTGCCATTTTGTTATTTGTATTTCTTGTCTTCCTGGGTTAGTTTGTTTTCCCCTTTCTTCTGTTTAAAAAAGCCCTTTTAACATTTCCTGCAAAGCTGACTTGGTGGTAATGAACTCCTTAAGCTTATTCTTTTCTGAGAAGCTCTTTATCTCTCCTTCAATTTAAATGATAGCGGTGCTGGGTAGAGCAATCTTGGTTGTAGACCATTATTTTGTGTCACTTTGAATGTCTCCTGCCACTCCCTTCTGGCCTGCAGAGTTTCTGAAGAAAGGTCAGCTGTTAGTTTTATAGGAGTTCCTTTGTATGTAACCTGCCTTTCTCTTGCTGCTTTTAGGATTCTGTGTCTGTCTTTAATTTTGCCATTTTAACTATGATGTGTCTTGTTGTGGATCTGTTTGGGTTCAGCTTGTTTGGAACTCTTTGCACATCCTGGTCTTGTATGTTAATTTCCTTCGCCAGGGTAGGGAAGTTTTCAGTCATTATTTCTTTAAATACATTCTCAATCCCTTGCTACTTCTCCCCTCCTTCTGGTATTCCTATGACACAATGGTTCTTTCATTTCATGTTGTCCCAGAGGTCTCTTAAACTATTTTCATTCCTTTTTATTCTTTTTTCTTTTTGTTGTTCCATCTGGGTGATTTCTGCTATTTTGTATTCTAATTTGCTGATCTGCTCCTCTGCTTTTTCTATTCTACTGGTTCCTTTGAATGTGTTCGTCATTTCAGTTATTGTATTCTTTAGTTCTAACTGGTTGTTTTTTATGGTTTCCCTATCATTCTTTATGTCCTTGCTAAGTTCCTTAAACATTCTTATCATCAGTGTTCTAAACTCTGTCTCTGAAAGTTTGGATTCCTCTGTTTCATTTAGTTTCATTTCTAGAGTTTTCTTCTGATCTTGTACTTGGGACATGTTTCTTTGTTTTTTCATTCTGGCTGTTTTTCTGTGAATGCTTTGATGTATTAGATAGATCACCTAGAAAGAAGAGAAAAGAAAAAAAGAAAAAAAATGAGGTGGGGGGCTCCCCGTTCTTTTTAATCTGCAGACCACTTGCTCAGCAATAGAGAGTCTTTGGGCAACTCAGCACCAGCTTTTTGGGGGAAGAGCTTAACGTGTTATGCGCCGGCCTCCCTCTGAGGCTTGTAGTGAGCTTTCCACACGTAGCTGCTGTATGCTCTGGAACTGTGCTCACTACCAAAAAAAAAAAGAAATCTTCACAGGTTGTTGCAGGTTGTCCGGTACTGCAAAAAAAACCCCTCTGTGGCCTGCAGAGATGTGGGCCAGGCACCGGGGGGTAGGGTGCCTATGACAACACAGCTCTAGGTAGGTGGGGCAGGCCTCCAAGCCACCACTTGATGTGGTCAGTGGCCCCCACCAAGTCAGAACAGCATGCACTCTGCACCAGCAATCAGTGCGCACAAATTCGCCAGGAAAGCCTCGATCGGATCACGCAGGTGCACAGCTCCCTGCCCAACACTCTCAGGAAAACTCTCTGTCTCAGCCTGTCCCAATCAACTGCCTGCAGATCAGGCTAATCAGCCAGAAAGCCAATCCCCAGCCTTGCAGCTCTGCACAAACAGTGTGAGAGCGGGGACCCAAGGCGGCTCACGCACTCCTGAGTCTCAGTGAACAACAGAGTGCTGCAGCTGGAGAGCACCCGCCCTGCATTTCCCTGGAAACGCTCAAGCAGGGCTGGGGGTGGGGATCCAAAGCAGCTCATGCACTCCCACGTCTCAGTGAGCAGACTGATAGAGCTTGAGGTCACCCGCCCAGCGTTTCTCTGGCAATGCAGCACAAGCAGGGCGGAGGGTGGGACTCCAAGGTCGTATGCGTGTGCACGCACGCATGCATGCTCTCCTGCGCCAAGTTCAACAGGCCAATGGGATCTCGGATCTGACCCTTTGTGGGAGGGCCCAACCCTGACAAAATGGCGCCCTCCTGTACACCGCTCGTGTGCAAACTGCACACAAGGGGAACAATGGTACCAAAACCGCCAGCTTCTGCACCAAAAGTGCTCAGTTCAGTCTGTCCCCACAGGCTCCTGGGCCCGGCTCACACAGCTACTCCCTGCAACAAGAACCGGGTGAGTGCTCACTGGTGAGCAAACCCGTGCTACTGCCCCACTGGTTCTCCAGCTGCACTCAGCCTCACCGAGCTGAGCAAAGAGGGTCCTCACTAATTTCTACTGCCAGCTATCGTAGAACTCCTCTTCCTGGGAAAGCAACTCTGGGCTAGTGAGCTCAGCATGGGGCCTGAGGGTCTCTCCCCCAACCGGAGAAGCCTCCCCACAGCTGGGGCATCCCTCACGGCGTTTGCCCTCTCCCGTCTGCGCCCCTCCTGCCATACTTAACGTGGCCTCCTCTTTAGGTCCTTCGTTTAGAGGTTCTCTTCATTTAGTGTTCAGGGGACTTCCAAGGTTAAATGATGTATAAATTATTTGTAATTTTGATGTGATCCTGGGAGGCAGTTGGGAAAGCTTCCATCTATTCCGCCATCTTACTGGAACCTCTTGCAGTCCTTTTTTGTTCTTCAGTCTATTTGTAGAGGATGTCGCTTTACTGACCCATGTTGGTATCATCGTTGTGCACTTCCTGCATTAGGCATTCGCTTGCCGGCCTCTGGGCAGTCACTCACATCGGCTCTTGGCAGCTCACGCTGGCTGCTGGCCACTCAGTGTAGCCTTTGGCAGCCCACTGCAGCAGGGGCTGCAGCCCTACCGTCGCAGACCATCTTAGCTATGAAGGCAACCAGTTGGAATTGATGTTCACCACCTTAGCTGTAGAGGGCAGTGTCACTGGCCCTCATGTCTGGGGTCTGATCCGGGGCCCTGCTGCTCAGAGCTGGCGTGCCAAGCCAGCTCCTAACACGCCACTCCGCCGGCCCTATTTCCTTTTTTTTTTTTAATTGGGGAATTGGGGGAGGGGAACAGTGTTGGGGAATCGGGGAAGGGGAGCAGACAAGTTGCTGTCTTTTTGTTCTTCAGTCTAGTTGCAGAGGATGTTGCTTCACTGACCCACGTTGGTATCATCATTGCATTCTTCCCGGATGAGGCAGATCAGTTGCCGGCCTCTGGATGGTCGCTCATCGTGGCTATTGGCAGCCCACGCTGGCTGCCGGTCACTCACGCTGGTTGCCGGCCACTCACTGTAGCCTATGGCAGCCCACTGCAGCAGGGGCTGCAGCCTCCACCATCACTGGGGCTCACACAGCCCAGCTCCACGTGGAGCTGCTGTTAGCTGTGGAGGGCAGTCACTGGCCCTCATATGTGGGATCCGAACCGGGGCCGCTGGCATCCCCAAACCAGCTCTTAACCAATGCGCCACTCGGCCGGCCCTCATTTTTTTTTAAAATCAGTCCTTAGTCTGCTGAATGCCTTTGATTCCAGGCCAAGGTCAAACGTTCAGCATATGTGGCTGCCTGAGTGGTTGAATGTCCTGGTTGCTTTTAAATATGAAGTTTTCTGAAGTCCCAGACTTATGGACTGGGCATTCCTAATGGAGGAACCCAGGAATTTGCATGTTTAATGAGCAATCTGCAGGGGTTTCTTTGTCCCTCTAGAGACCAGTCCTTAGGTGAAGGTCAAATTGCTACAGCTTTGAAGGCTATAACCCAGGCTTAGGTCAAATGAAGTAGCATGGAACTGATTTGTCTCTTAGAACAAGGTTCATTTTGTTTGGTTTGACCTGGGTCATGCTTAGAAATGAACCATTCCCTCTACCCTTCTAGGTTCTTGGCTGAGATCCTGTTATAAAAGACCCATTAAAAGGAGAAAAACAGGGCCAGATGAGTGACGTGTTGGTTAAGAGCTGGCTTGGGATGCCAGCGGTCCTGGTTTGGATCCCACATATGAGTGCCAATGACACTACCCTCTACAGCTAACAACAGCTCCACCTGGAGCTGGGCTGTGCGAGCCCCGGCGACAGTGTAGGCTGCAGCCCCTGCTGCAGTGGGCTGCCATAGGCTACAGTGAGTGGCTGGCAGCCAGCATGAGTGGCCAGCAGCCAGTGTGAGCTGACAATAGCCACTGAGAGTGGCTGTCCAGAGGCCTGCGACCAAACACAGTGACGATACCAACATGGGCCAGTGAAGCAAAGTTCTCCGCAGCCAGACTGAAGAACAAAAGGACAGCAACTTGTCTGTTCCCCTTTCCTGATTCCACAATGCTATTCCCCTCCCCCAATTCCTGAATAAAATCTTTAAAAAAAAAAAGAGAAAAACAAACATATTTTTAATAAAATGTATACCTCCAATGTACATGGTAGCTATCCAGGAACACTGAGTAACTTCCTGAAATGATCAAAGCCAACACTTTAAATACCATCTCCAATTAAAGATAAAAGAAGATGTGGGGGTGGGGGACAGAGTTATGCGAGGTGACCAGGAAAAGCACAGTAAACCAGAATAGTAAGCTTGTTCTGCAAATTTAAGTCCTTGCCTTCTCCATGAACAGAGTTTCTAGTTACTCAGTCATCCTTCTCTTCTGGTAAGCTGAGGGAGACACCCTTAGAAATGCAGATTTCCCTTACCAATGTAAACATCTCTTATAAAAGGGTAACTCTACTTAGTTTTCAGAGCTTTTCCAATATCTGCTGTTTCTTAAAAATAATCAGCCTACTATAATCTTTATGCCAAAGAGAGAGGTTTTGGGGGATGCAAATTCTGCTCCCATTCAAAATCAAAGGGAGGTATAGATAGAGATTTGGAGTTGCAATATTGATAGTGTTGCCAGTTAAAATACAGGATGCCCAGTTAAACATGAATTTCAGATAAACATTGACTAATGTTTTAATATAATTATATCCTAAATATTGGATGGAACATACTTGTACTAAAACATTGTTCATTGTTTATCTGAAAGTAACATTTAACTGGTCATCCTGTATTTTTATTTGCTAAATCTGACAATGCTGGATATTGGTTAACACACATTCTACCGTGGGAGGAAAATCAGATGGCATTTGTGTACTTGTTCTATGCTCAGAATTTATTTGTGCTTATCTTGGTTTGAAAGCTCCTAGACTGGCTGCTTTTGTTGTATTGAAGTTGAAGTGTTGAAAAGTTGAGTCTTGTTCTAGTAGTTAAGAAGTATTTCAGAGGCTGAAAGGGCCTAAGAAAAGCTTTCTCCATATCCTACCCCCCAAAAAAACTCTTACTCCCTCACTCTCCATCTCTTTCCCTCTCCCTGCCATCACACACACACACACACACACACACACACACACACACACACACACTCAGACATACACAAACATAGATGCATGTTCAAGCACAAACATATTTGGAAAACCACCTGCTTGCCTTTTTAATTTTCTATATTACATTTTCTGTGTTAAAATTTAGTTTTATTATTATTGTTGTTGTTGTCATCATCATCATCATCATCATCATCATTATTATTATTAAAGAATCATTGTCTCACTGCATCCAGCATTTCTCTTGATAACCATACTTAATTCTTTTTCCATTGCAGATCTTTCTCCTGGCCTGCCCTCCATGCCCGGGAGCTATTGTCATCTTCAAGTAAGGGAAAATTGTTTTTTGCTGTGTTGCCATGGCTATTTAGAGTGTTTTGTCTGATTACCTGGGATGATGAGTGCATTGCTGTGAACACCTTGGGCCTGTACTGCTTTCTCTCTGGGCATCCCAAGGGACAAATCTGTGAGGGCTCCATTGAAACAGGGAAACAGGAAATCTATAAGTTATGTGGCTTTTGTCAAGCCCTGACAAACTCTTTTTAGCTATTTCTTATGATGGTGGTTTATGGCCAAGCTATGCTCCCTGGAAAGGTTGCTGCCTTCATACAGTTCCTCTTGAGAGCATGCTGGGGGTCAGACATCTTTCCTCATCTGAAGAGTCTTTTTTTCAGATGTGATCCTGCTGCTCCACTGAGGATATGGTTCTTCATTTTGAAGACCTTTGTTCTTGTGTTTTCATGGATTTTTTTTCTTTTTTTTTTTTTTAAATATTTTATTGGGGAATTGGTGGAGGGGAACAGTGTTGGGGAATCGGGGAAGGGGACAGACAAGTTGCCGTCTTCTTGTTCTTCAGTTTTAGTTGCGGAGGATGTTGCTTCACTGCTGGTATCGTCATTGCGCTCTTCCCGGATGAGGCAGATCGGTCGCTGGCCTCTGGATGTCGCTCATCGCGGCTATTGGCAGCTCACGCTTGGCTGCCAGCCGCTCACGCTGGCTGTGGGCCACTCACTGCAGCCTATGGCAGCCCACTGCAGCAGGGGCCGCAGCCCACACCATCACCGGGGCTCGCACAGCCCAGCTCCAGGTGGAGCTGTTGTTAGCTGTAGAGGGCAGTGTCACTGGCCCTCATGTGGGATCCGAACCGGGGCAGCTGGCATCCCAAAACCAGCGCTTAACCAATGCGCCACTCGGCTGGCCCATGGATTTTTTTTCTTAAAATTAAATGAGAAGAGGAAACTATCACTTTTATTACAAGTCCTGCCTTTCTGAAAAATAGCAAGATTCAAATCCATTAAAGTGTATTACAGGCAAATTGTGTTTATCTGAAGGCAAGTTTGCTTAAGTGAAATTCTCAAGAGCCCTGGAACCATCATTTTAACCATGAATTCTGACCATCTCACTTATCAAACCTTTTATTAGAGCTGCTAATGAGAAGCTAAATCGACCAAATTAATTTCATCTCTTTCCTCCTTTCCTGACCCCCATTTTGAAGCTGTTCCTGAGCAGTGAAATGGCCTTAGGCCAGAGGGAAGGGACAGGAAGTAAAGAGCCCAGTGGATCCTTGGATAATTGAGAGTTGTATAAATGGCTTTCTGATTTATTTAAGTCCTTAAAGTGTTAGGTAGAAGAAAATATACCCTATTTGCTGCTTCAAATAGCTAGTTGGAATAGCCAATTAGTCTCTTGCCTTAGATGAGTAACTTTCTGCTGGATGAGGGATAATGGATCCTGATTTCATATATCTTGTGCTTAGACAACTCCTAAGCAGAAGGGTTATTTAACCATTTCCCTCCCTCGATTTCTCAAAATGAGCTCAATTTTTTAGTGTAATGTTTATAAAGTAACATTTATTAGTTTTATTTCATTATTATGAAAGTAACAATTCTCATTATAGAAAATTCAGAGACACATAAAGAGGAAAATAAACATCTCCCTTAATCCTACCATCAAGAGATAATTTTGGTTATTTCCTTTTTTTTTTAATAAGCAGAGATCACGTTTAGGTTTTTTACTGTATCTCTTCTAAACTTAATTTATTTTATATATACATTTTTTTTTTTTGAGGGCAGTGTCACTGGCCCTAATATGTGAGACCTGAACCAGGGCCACTGGCTTCCCAAGCCAGCGCTTCACCACTGCACCACTCGGCCGGCCCTATATACATTTTTATACATAAAAATATATACATATGATTGATGGATTTTTTAATAGTGATTCTTTTTTTGTTATTTTCCTTATTCTGTTTGGCTCCTACCTCTATCTTTCCATGCCAAACCTACATATTGCGAAACCAGTATGTATCCTTCCAAATTTTTCTCCATACTCATAAATGTGTATACACACACACACACACACACACACACACGCACATGGGTTTTCAAATGTTTTTTTAAGCTTTTTATTAAAAATATAGTTAGCATACAATATTAGTCTCAGGTGTATATCACAGTTATTTAACATTTTTATACATAAAGAAGTGATTACCATGATAAGTCTAGCAACCATCTGACACCATACCATGCTATCACAAAGTTTTTGACTATATTCCTTATGCTGTACATTACATTCCCATAACTTATTTGTTTTATACCTGGACATTTGGACCACTTATTGCCCTTTACCTTTTCCCCCTTTTTAAATTTTCAATTACACTTGACATTTTATTTTATATTAATGTCAGGTGTACAACATAGTGTTTATAGACATTTATACGATTTAAGAATCTATCCCCCTGACTAGTCTAGTACCCACCTGGCACTATACATAGTTATTACCATATCATTGACTATATTACCTATACTTTACATCCCATGACTATTTTGTAACTACAAATTTGTACTTCTCAATGCCTTCATCTTTTCACCCTGCCCCCAACCCCCTCCCATCTATCACCCCAATAAATCTAGTACCCACCTGACACCATACATAGTTATTACAATATTATTCAATATATTCCTAATGCTATACCCTACATCTCCATAACTATTTTATAACAACCAATTTGTCCTCTTAACCCCTCCCCGTTTTTCAACCGTATCCCCAACCCCCCCAAATCTCGCTACCATCAAAATGTTTTCTGTATCTGTGAGTTTGTTTCTGTTTTGTTTCTTTCTTTTGTTCTGTAGATTCTATATATAAGCGAAATCACATTGCATCTGTCTTCCTCTGTCTGACATACTTCACTCAGCACAGTACCCTCCACGTCCATCCATATCACTGCCAATGGCAAGAACCCATCCCTTTCCAGGCCAAGCAATATTCCATTGTATATATGTACCACTTCTTCTCTATCCATTCGTCCATCTATGGACATTCAGGCTGCCTCCACTTCTTGGACATTGTAAACAATGCTGCAGTGAACATATGGATGCACATGTCCCTCGAAGTAGCATTTGGGTTTCTTTGGATAAATACCATGAAGTGGGATTGCTGGGTCCTACTTTGTCTCTTGTTTTAAAGTCTATCTTGTCTTCATTTTAAAGTCTGTTTTGTTTGGTATAAGTATTGCTACTCCAGATTTTTTGTTTGTTTCTATTTTCATGAAATACCTTTTTCCATCCGTTTACTTTCAGTCTCTGTGTGTCTTTCAATTAAAAGTGATTCTCTTGTAGGCAGCATATGTAACAGTTTTGTTTTCTTATCCATTCAGCCCTCCTGTATCTTTTGAATGGAACATTTAATCCATTTACATCGAAGGTAATTGTTGATAGATACGTAGCTATTGCCGTTTTATTATTCATAATTTTGATTTTTTTTTTGAGGGCAGTGTCACTGGCCCTCACATGTGGGACCGAACTGGGGCCACTGGCTTCCCAAGCCAGCGCTTAACCACCGCGCCACTCGGCCGGCCCAATTTTGATGTTTTTTCCATCTTAAAGAAGTCCTTATAACAATCCTTTTAATACTGGTTTGGTGGTGACGAACTCCTTTAGCTTTTTCTTGTCTGGCGAACTGTTTAATCTGTCATTTGATTCTAAATGATAGCTTTGCTGGGTAGAATAATCTTGGCTGCAGGTCCTTGCTTTTCATCACATTGAATATTTGTGCCAATCCCTCTGGTCTGCAAAGTTTCTGTTGAGAATTCAGCTGACAATATTATGAGAGCTCCCTTATAAGTTTCTAGTTGCCTTTCTCTTGCTGCTCTTAGGATTCTTTCTTTATCTTTAACCTTTGCCATTTTAATTATATTGTGTCTTGGTGTGGGCCTGTTTGGGTTCATCTTATTTGGAACTCTTTGTACTTCCTGGACCTGTATTTCTATTTCTTTCACCAGGTGAGGAAAGTTTTGAGTCATTATTTCTTTCTTCTTTTCTTTCCTTTTTTTTTTCTTAGCTGAGCCATCCTGCTACCCGTTGACAGCTCAGTGGCAGCTCAGCTCAGGTTGGGCATCGAACTGCTATTGCTCAGAGCTCAGCTTGCACTCTTGAGTGAGCTCTTAACCAGAGTCATTATTTCTTCAAATAGGTTTTCAATCCTTTGCCTTATCTCTTCTTCTGGTACGCCTATGATGTTTCTGTTGTTATACATGATGTTGTCCCAGAAGTCTCTTAAACTATTCTCATTTCTTTGGATTCTTTTTTCCTTTTTCTGTTCTGATTGGGTGTTTTCCACTACCTTGTCTTCAAAATCGCTGATTTGATCCTGTGCTTCATCTAGTCTGCTGGTGATTCCTTCTAATAAAATCTTCATTTCAGTTATTGTTGTCTTCACTTCTAATTTTTTTTAAAAGATTTTATTGGGGAATTGGGGGAGGGGAACAATGTTGGGGAATCGGGGAAGGGGAACAGAAGTTGCTGTCCTTTGTCCTTCAGTCTAGTTGTGGAGGATGTTGCTTCACTGGCCTATGTTGGTATCATCATTGCGTTCTTCCCGGATGTGGCAGATTGGTCACCGGCCTCTGGATGGTCACTCACCGCGGCTATTGGCAGCTCACGCTGGCTGCCAGCCGCTCACACTGGCTGCCGGCCACTCACTGTAGCTTATGGCAGCCCACTGCAGCAGGGGCTGCAGCCTACACCATCGCCGGGGCTCGTATAGCCCAGCTCCAGGTGGAGCTGTTGTAAGCTGCAGAGGGCAGTGTCACTGGCCCTCGTGTGTGATCCGAACCAGGGCTGCTGGCATCCCAAAACCAGCTCTTAACCAATGTGCCACTCGGCTGGCCCTCTAATTTTTTTATTTTATTGTTTCTATGTCTTTTTTTTTTATATACTTGCTATCTCTTTGTTGAAATTCTCACTAAGTTCCTTGAATATCCTTATAACCATTGTTTTGAACTCTGTCTCTGGTAGAGTGACTGGTAGAATGCTTGCCTCCATTTTGTTTAGTTCTATTTCTGGAGCTTGCTCCTGTTCTTTCATTTGGGACGTATTTCTTTGTTTCCTCATTTGGTGCCTGTGTGTGTTTGTTTCTATGTATTAGGTAGATCTGCTACATTGCCCAGTCTTGCCAGGTGGCCTTATGTATAGATGCCTTGTGGGGCCATGGCACATTCTCCCTGGTCACCTGTTCCGAGTTCTCCAGGAATGTCTTTTGTGTGAGTTGTGTGTGCCCTTCTTTTATAGTTCAGCCTTGATTGCTGTTGGTTCTTCAGTGGGTGGTATTGACCCTGAGCCTGATTGGCTATGGGATTTGGCCATGTCCACAGTTGCAGGCTGCTGTATGGGGGCTTACCCCACTGAGCGTGATTTTTCTCCAGCAGGCTGTGGTGCTTGTCGAGACTGCCCTTTGTGTGTGCTTCTTGTGGGGCTAATTGGGCAGTGCTCGCTGTGGTCTGAAGCCAACTTCCAAGTATGTTGGTTCTGGGGACTCTTGGGAGGGCATTCTGGGGCAGGCCCAGGTCATCCATTGCCTATGACTGGCTGGGGACTACCTGGTAGGAGCTACAGAAGGATCCATTGTTGTTTGCTGCCTGTGCTGAACCTGGAGGCATATGGGAGAGGCCATGCTGTGAATGAAGGAAGTCTCCCACCAGTACTGGGCCTGGGGTAGCTTTACCAAAAACCAGGACACTCCAAGGACTGCTGCCACTTGCTAGGTCCCTTAAGGTTTAACCACTGATAAAGCCTTATGCGGTACACAAGCTGAGTGAGGCAGGGTCTCTGGGAGTCACTAGAGTGGGAAGAGTTGTGTTCACCAGGCTAATGTAGAGTCTGGTTTGGTTCTAGTGCTGAGACTGGAGCCATTCAGAAAAAGTCTCAAAGCACACCAAAGCCAGTTGCTGACTGCCTAGGACCCACAGACCTCAATAGTTTTCCAAGAAGAGTGCAATGAAGGCCGGACTGGCTGCTCACTGAGAAAGTGCCTCTGGCATTGGGTGAATTGGGTGGGGCGGGGTCCCAGCGGAGCTCATCAGACCAATTCAGTTTCAGATTTGGCCATGGGCATGGAAAGAGGGCTCAGCACAGGAAATATGGTCTCCCCACACACACTGGCTGTATGGGAGAAGGACCCCCACACAGGGAAAATGGCAACTTTCCTCCAGCCCTTGCCCCGAAACCACACACCTCAACCAACCTCCCGTATGCTTCCTAAGTCCCCTGAGTCACCATCCCTCACTGGATCACAGGGTGAGTGCCTTCGTGTGACTGTGTTTATGCACGGGCCCCATAATAGGATATCTTTGTTTCCCACAGCCTTCCGTCCCACCTGGACTGTCAGAATCTCCACTTTCTTTCACATGCAGATGTGGGGGCTCCATTTCCTGGCACCAGTACTCTGGGCCGGGGAGCCTGGTGTGGGACTGTGGTATCTGGCTCCTCCCAAGGAAACATGGCCAAGCTATCCCTCCTGATTCTCAACTGCCACAAGAAGGTTTGGGTTTGGTCCATTCTGTGCCTCTATCCATTCTACCATACATGATGTGTCTTCTTCTTTATATCCTTAGTTATAAAACTTATGTTCAGCTAGACTTCAGATGGTTCTCCAGGTTGATTGTTCTATAATTTAGTTGTATATTTAATGAGTTCACCAAAGGAAGCAGGCTCAGTGTTTATCTACTCTGCCATCTTGGATCTCTGGAATGTTTTGTTGTTCATTATTTTACAAAAATAGACTCTTGTATTTTTAAAAGATTTTATTGGGGAATCGGGGAAGAGGAACAGACAAGTTGCTGTCCTTTTGTTCTTCAGTCTAGTTGTGGAGGACGTCGCTTCACTGGTCCATGTTGGTATTATCATTGTGCTCTTCCCGGGGAGGCAGATCGGTTGCCAGCCACAGGATGGCGGCTCACAGCAGCTCATGAAAGCGTATGCCAGCTGCCGGCTGCTCATGCTGGCTACCAGCCACTCACGGTAGCTCTCGGCAGCCCCAGTGCAGCAGGGGCCGCAGCTTATGCCATCACTGGCGACTCATGGCAGCCCAGCTCCAGGTTGAGCTGTTGTTTACCATCTTAGCTGTAGAGGGCACTGCATCACTGTCCATCACGTGGGATCTGAACCGGGGCCCTGCTACTCAGAGCTGGTGTCCCAAGACAACTTTTAACCAATGTGCCACTCGGCTGGCCCCAAAATAGAATCTTATATATACTTCAATACATCTTGCTTTTTTCACTCAATCATATCTCATGGAAATCTATCAAAGTCTGATCGTATATCTCAGGGATCGGCAAACTTTTGAGATGGAAGAGCTGCCAGGATTCAGCAAATTGCAGCTTGCGAACTGTGGCTCTGAAGTAAAATTGAAAATGAAAATAAAACTATCATAGTTTAATTTATAAAAATTTTAAAGGATATTATTCACATAATGATGATTATGTAAAAATGTATTTATGGCTCTCGGATAATTTTTTTTTTTTTGAGGGCAGTTTCACTGGCCCTCACATGTGGTACCCAAACCAGGACCACTGGCTTCCCAAGCCAGCGCTTAACCACCGTGTCACTCGGCCAGCCCTCTGATAATTTTTACATTGTTGTGAGGGACAGGATTGGCTCTTCCAGTGGTCGGCAAACTTTTGAGGTGGAACATACCCAAAGAGCTGCATCTGGCTCGCGAGACACAGTTTGCCAACTCCTGGTATACCTCTTATCCTGTTAAAACAAGGCTGTGAGATATTTCATAGATGCACAACAGTTTAGGCATTCTTCTATTAATGAACATTTACATTCATTTTTCCCAGATTTCTGCCTCTATAATCAATGCTGACAAAACTATCATTGTGCATATGCCCTTATGTACTGGTGCTTTATACACACACAAACACACACACACGAGTATATATACATATACACACACATGAGTATATATGCACATACACATACACAAGTATATATGCATATATGAGTATATATGCATACATATTGGAATGTTTATGTATCAATGTATACATATTTGTTAATGGATATTTCCATATTGAGTTACAAAATAGGCTGTTATAATTTACTTTTTCTGTTCAAATGAAATATATGAGGCAATTCTTTTCTTCATATCCCTACCAGCAACAGGTGTTACAGATTTTTTATAATTTTGGAAGCTCAATGGATAAGTTTCCTTGGCTACTATGAATTTCAGTAGAATCTTATATATTTTGCCCATTTAAATTTGCTCTTTGAGTTGTCTGTTCATATTATCTGTCCAATTCCTATGGGTTGTTTATAGTTTTCTTAATTTGTAAGACCTCTTTGTATATTTTGGATATTGGCTCTTTGTGTGTCATCATTGTTACAGATAATCTTTCCCAAATCGCTTAAGTATTGAATATGTTTTTCCACATATGTTTTTTTTAACTTTTTCATATCCAAATGTGACTCTTATTATAAAGCTTCCTGTTTACAGTCATAGTTAAGACTGTTTTCTTTCTTTTTTTAAATTTTTGTTTTTTATTTATTTATTTTTTTATTGGAGAATTGGGGAAGGGGAACATCATTGGGGAATCAGGGAAGGGGAACAGACAAGTTGCTGTCCTTTGTTCCTCAGTCGAGCCGTGGAGGACGTTGCTTCACTGGCCCATGTTGGTATCGTCATTGCACTCTTCCTGGATGAGGCAGATCGGTCTCCGGCCTCTGGATGGTTGCTCACTGCGGCTCTTGGCAGCTCACGCTGGCTGCCAGCCAATCACGCTGGCTGCCTGTCGCTCACGCTGGCTACCGGCCACTCACTGTAGCCTATGGCAGCCCACTGAAGCAGGGGCTGCAGCCTACACTGTCGCTGGGGCTCGCAGCGCAGCTCCAGGTGGAGCTGTTGTTAGCTGTAGAGGGCAGTGTCACTGACCCTCATGTGGGATCCGAACCGGGGCTGCTGGCATCCCAAACCAGCTCTTAACCAATGCACCACTTGGCCGGCCCACCAATTTTAAATTGAAATGTTTTCTGTGTTCCTCAGTATTTGCTGTTGTTATTTGTTAAATAGCCTATTATATTTAAATAGTTTCCACGTTTTCTTAGAGACATTTTAAAAAGGAGTGGTTGCTGTATTTTATCAAATGTTTTTTCAGTGTTTGTTGATTATGTATTTTTTTCTTTTAAGTTTTTGATATAGTGAATTATATTGATAGGTACATTATTGAAATAAACCTTGCCAATTATAGTATATTATTATTTTAATATATTACTGGATTCTATTTGTCAATTTTTCATTTAGAACTTGGTCTCAGTATTCATAAGATTGGAGTCTGTTTTTGGATTCTTTTCATCAGGGTTAAGTATTAAAATTATGGTGACTATATAAAATGAACTTCAGAATGTTCCTTCTTTTTCTCTGGCCTGGAATATTTTAATTACCCTTAGAAATTATGTTTTTTTTTAAAGGTGAGATAAAATGTAACTGTGAAACTGATTTGGTCTTAGTGCCTGTTTCAATTGGTATGCCCTTAATCATCTTCCTAATGTCTTTTATGTCAATTAGTCTATTCAAATCTTTTTTGGTCAATGTTGCTAGTTTGTATTTTGCTGGGAAATGATCCATTTCTTCTAAGTGTTCAGTTTTGTTTCCATGAATTTAGTTGAGCATGTAGCACCCTCTTATTTTATATTTTTTAAAACAATCTTTTCATCTGTAGTCATGTGTTCTTTCTTGGGCTTAATCTTGTCTGTTTTTGCTTTCTCATATATTTTAGACAGTTGTAAGCACTTTGTCTATTTTTGCTTGCTTTATAGAACTTAGGTTTGGATATATTTATCCTTTTCACCTTTGTGTGTGTGTGTGTATGTGTGTGTGTATAAATTATTTAACTTAATTTTCAGCATTTTATCTTTATTGATACTCTCTTGTTTTTTCTCATCTCTGAAGACATATATTTATTCCTTTACTTTTGTTTTCTTTCATTACAGTTTTCTATTCTGCTTTGTTCACTTAATGATAAATTTTCCCCATCTTATTACATTGTGCATATCATTTTTAAATTAAACTTTATATTTTGAGATAATCATATAATAAATGTCATCTCATTGTATCTCATCTAATATCATATCATATCATATCATATCATAATCATATCATATCACAGATTCAGTTGTAAGGAAAAAAACAGAGTGATCCCTTATACCCTTTACTTAATTTCTTCCAGTGGTAACCTCTTGCAAAACTACAGCACAATATCACAATGAGGATATTGAAATTGGTACTGTCAAGATACCAACAGACAGTTCCATCACCATGTGCATCTCCTCTAATGTTCATTTATAGCCACATCCACTATCCTCCTACCTGTACCCCACCCCTGATCCCTGGCAACTAATCTGTTTTCCATGTCTGTAAGTTTGTCATTTCAAGAATGTTATATGAATAGTGCCATACAGTATGTCACCTTTGGGATTTGTCTTTTTTTTAATGTAGCATAATTCTTTGGAGATTCATCCAAGTTTTTCCGATACACGTCATTTTCATGGATGTATATTATTCCATTGGTTAGAAATACCACATGCAATGTGAAGTTAAAAATCAGTATTTTAGGGCCGGCCGAGTGGCACGGTGTTTAAGAGCTGGCTTGGGACATCGGCGGCCCTGGTTCGGGTCCCACATATGAGGGCCAGTGACACTGCCCTCAAAAAAAAAATCAGTATTTTAGAAAACAGACAACTCTTAAAATAGCAACTCCACCTTACCTTAGTATAGCTTGCTACACTTTAAAGTACTTTGTCTTAAATGATCTCATCAAATCCTTCAAATAATGCTGTGAGATAGGGAATACATTATCCACATTACAAAAAAGCTTTTGGGGCTAAGACATATTAAGTAATGTGGCTAAAATTACATGGTGGCAGAGTCAGGATTCTTATTCTTCCTTTTCCTGCTAATGGTCAGAATCAGCTTTACTGTGTTCCTAGGCATGTTGGGAAACATTTAACATGTGTTATCTCATTTAATCTGTACAAAAAACCTATGTGGGAGGTATAAATAATATCCCATTAGATCAAGAAAACAGAGGTTCACAAAGTTTTATTGACTTAAATGGCTGATAAATGGTGTAGATGGGATTTGGTCCAATGTTTTTCTGACTCCAGAGCCAGTGCTCCTAATCACTACCTTATGTTGCTTAAGTGAATATTTTCTGCTATTCTATTATTTTTAAGAGGTTAGAAGCATGAAAGCATCCTATTTAAAATTCCCTAAGTCTCACTGTATAGAATTGGGCACTGCTGTGGTCTTTATGCCAGTGTGTTCTGTGGGTTCATTGACTATCGCTATATACACATCTCTTGTTTTTTGTTTTTTGTTTTTCTATTGGCCTTTTGCTGTACCAGCCACACATGAGTTTGTCTGCTTTGCAGCTAAGCAGGGGCTGGCATGTTCTTCATGGAAGCATGCCCAGTCACTGCAGGAAAGGGGTATAGTGTGTCCAGCAGTCCATATGCCTCATGCTGCTCAGGCTCTGGCAGTACTCTTTGGGGTGGGGAAGGGGCTGGATTCTCCACAGGGTTTCCATGGTGCTCTTGACCAGTGGCAATGACCGTTCCCCAGCATTCTGTATGGATCCCAGAGTGGTTCATTTATATGCCCTGCAGTTGACAAGTTACTTGCTAAGTATGCTGCTAGAAAGGTTACCTCCAAAGAAAGCATGCACCCAGAATGTGGAGCTAAGATCAAAAGGGGTTTCCGCCTGGTCCAGCACCACAGCAACCTCGGGCGTGGTGCTGTTTTTTTTGTGGGTTTTTTTTAAAAGATTTTATTGGGGAATTGGGGGAGGGGACCAGCCAAATTGTTCTTTAGTCTTTGTTGTGGAGGGCGCCACTCGCCATCTGGCTTCCTGTCGGCAGCTTGTGGCCTCTAAGCTCAAGGTGCTGTGTTCCATCTTAGTTGCAGGTGGGCAAAGCCACCATCATCCCATGTGGGAGTTGAACCCAGCAGCCTTGATGTTAAGAGCACGCGCCCTATCCACTGAGCCATCCAGTCTGCAGCTCAGCTCAAGGTACCGAGTTCAGTCTTAGTTGCTGGTGGGTGTAGCCACCATCCCATGTGGGAGTGGAACCAGCAACCTTGTTAAGAGTGCACTCCCTATCCACTGAGCCATCCAGGCTGCAGCTCAGCTCAAGGAGCTGAGTTCACTCTTTGTTGTGGGAGGGTGTGTAGCCCACCATCGAACAGGCAATCTTGTTACACCAGCTGAGCCATCCTACCACCTCTTGGCAGCTCAGCAACAGCTCAGCTGGGGCACAGCATCACTGGCCGATGTGGGTATTGAACCAGTGGCCCTGTTGCTCAGAGTTCGCGCTTTAAGCCAACTCAACCAACTGAGCCACTCAGCCTGCCCGGGCATGTTGTTCTTTTTATCTCTAAGAGCTGTATGTAACTCTTAGAATTTGAGCCTGGCTGCCTTCATCCTCTGAAGTCCTCTTATCCTCCTCGTTCTAGGTTCCTTGTCTCTGTAGATGCTCATATAGCTATATCAGAATTGCTTGTTTTGTTGTGTCTGTACATCTGTGCCATTTTCTTTTTACTCATTTGGGTGTTTGAGTGGTTCTCTCCTGAAGAGCTACCTACAAGCACCTTCAATATCCAAGCCACAGAATTTTTTCCCTCACTTGGGTTTGAGTAAAACTAATACATCCTTAGAGACAATTCCGTGCTTTTACTAATCTTCCTATTAACTTTGAAAAAAGTTACCTGTCTTGGTTACCGTCAAGGAACATGCACAGTCCCATAATATGAACCAGCCTGCCTCATGGTTCTTAATAAATAAGATTCCCTTTTGCAAACAAAAGGGAGAGGAAAGAGGGAGGTGTTGCAGTATAGCCAGGTACTCCTCAGTTCCTTCCACATCTCATTGGTGGCTTCTCTCTTTTCTCCCCCTGCCTTTTTCCTTAGCTTTTATTTCCCCTTCAAATTTCATTATAGAAAATCCAAACATATATTTGCCCTGCTGATTACTCATATATTTTAATCTGAATTGTCACTTCATGTTCTCTGTTCAGTTTTTACATAAATATATGGGTGTTTCTCTTGTTGACCTTCATGAGTTGTCCATATATAAAGAATATAAATCCTGGTCTGGCCAAGTGGTTTAGTTGGTTAAGAGTAGGCTTAGAGCACATGCTCTGAGCAACAGGGCTTCTGGTTTGATTTCCACATGGGCCAGTGAACACTGTGCCCTAGCAGAGTTGTTGCTGAGCTGCCAACAGGTGGCAGGATGGCTCAGCTGGTGTAACAACAAGACTGCCTGTTTGATGGTGGGCTATGCCCACCCGCAACTAAGACTGAACTCAGTACCTTGAGCTTAGCTGACGCCCGGATAGCTGAGATGATAGAGCATGCACTCTTAACAACAAGGCTGCTGGTTCAATTCCTGCATGGGATGGTGGCTATGCCCACCTGCAACAAAGATTGAACACAGCATCTTGAGCTTAGAGGCCATGAGCTGCCGACAGGAAGATTGAAGAATCCGTCCCCTTCCCTGATTCCCCAACACTGTTTCCCTCCCCCAATTCCCCAATAAAATGTTTTTTTAAAAAAGAATATTAATCCTTTATAGCCTTTACAGTAAATTTTTTCCCCAGAATGCCTTCTGACATGTTGACAGTGCTTTTAATGTATATTTTACTTTTATCGTTCAATTTGATTGGTTTCCAAACTGCCTTTAGACAATGGTAATTTCTTCCAGTGCTTTTATGCTTGAAGACTTTTCCCTTCTATGATCAGATAGATAATCTAGTTTTTTAATCATTTAAAAATATTTAGCTCAGGGCCGGCCGAGTGGCGTGGTGGTTAAGCGCTGGCTTGGGATCCCAGCGGCCCCGGTTTGGGTCCCACATATGAGGGCCAGTGACACTGCCCTCAAAAAAAATATTTAGCTCAGTTCATTTAAAGTTCATTTTGTGACTAGTATGAGGTAGGCAGATAACCTATTTTTCCCCAAATTGTCATTTATTTGAGCACCATTTGTTGAATAACTATTTCTGTGTGATTATTTTTCTTTTAAAGATTTAATGGGGAATTGGGGGAGGGGACCGGCCAAGTTGTTGTTCTTCAATCATCGTTGTGGAGGGCGCCAGTCGCCATCTGGCTTCCCATCGGCAGCTCGTGGCCTCCCACCTCAAGGTGCTGTGTTCATTCTTAGTTGCAGGTGGGCATAGCCATCATCCCATGCAGGAGTCGAACCAGCAGCCTTGTTGTTAAGAGCGCATGCCGTATCCACTGAGCCATCTGGGCGGCAGCTCAGTGCAAGGTGCTGAGTTCAGTTTTAGTTGCGGGTGGGCATAGCCCACCATTGAACAGGCAATCTTGTTGTTACACCAGCTGAGCCATCCTGCCACCTGTTGGCAGCTCAGCGAAAGCTCAGCTCGGGCGCCGCATTCACTGGCCCCTGTGGGAATCAAACCGGTGGCCCTGATATTCAGAGTATGTGCTGTAAGCCAAGTCTTAACCAACTGAGCCACTCGGCTGGCCCCTCCCTGTGATTATTGCTGTTATGATTTTGTCATATATAAATTCTTATATATTTGGGTTTATTTGGAGGACTTGTCCTATTCCATTGATATCTCTGTTGGGTTTTCCACCAGTTTCATATTCTTGTATTGGCAACAACAAATGCTAGAGTTCTCTTTGCCATTCTTCACAGCCTATTACTTTACCCACACTTTATCTTAGCTAGCCTGAACAATTTTTTCCTTTTTATTATTATTTTTTTTGAGGGCAGTGTCATTGACCTTCATATGTGGGACCGAACCAGGGCCGCTGGCTTCCCAAGCCACATTTTTTCCTTTTAAATGAACTTAGAATGTTTTTGTCAGACTCCCCCTCCTCAGAGCCTATTAGCTTTGTTCAGAATTATTTTAACCTAAAGTCTCATTAACGTCATTAGAATATTGAGTCTCTCCATCCAGGAAAAGACATAGTATATTTCTTAATTTATTGATGTTTTATGTTCTTTAGGTGTGTGTGTGTGCTTGTGTGTGTGTGTGTGTGTGTGTGTGTGTGTGTGTCCCACATATTTCTCATCAAAGTCATTCTTGGACAATTTATCGTTTATGATATCATTTTATTTATTATATTTTCAAGCTTATTATTACTAGTACATAGGATAGATTTTGACTTTATGTATTTATTTAATATTTGGCCACCATACTTAACAATTCTAATAGTTTTTCAGGTGCTTCACTCTGATCATATTGGAAATTAATGGTACCAACTTCCATGGGATAACTTTATCTTCCTGTAAAGAGCAAAACATTTTTGTCCCCTATTCCAAGCCTGATTATGTTGGCTACAACTTCCAGAACCATGTTAAATAATAGTGGCACTAGCATGAATTCTTCTCCTGCTTCTGTTAACTCTGATATTGGTTTAGATTAGATAATGTTGAGGAATTATTCTTAAATTCCATATCTTTTAAAGAAAAACAGGAATAGTTGTTGAATTAACCTAATGCTTTTCTAGAACCTGTTGAGAGATTCATTTGGATTTTCTCCGTTGACCTCCCCATTTGGATGTTATATTGATAGATTTCCTAATAAACAGTCTTTATTGGATTTCTAAGGTCAGCTTTCCTTTTCTTTTGCATCCTTGGGAGAGATTCAGATTTGGCTTACATATTATAAATTTGATTAATTTTCCTTTTTGTCATCTCCAATGTAAATTTTAATTCTGCTTCAATATTAATTTATTTGTAATTCATCCTTGCTTTGCTGAGCTTTATTGTCTTTCTTTCTCACTCTCTTTTATTCTAACGCCTTTCTATTTCTTTCTCCTTCCTTCCTTCCTTCCTTCCTTCCTTCCTTCCTTCCTTCCTTCCTTCCTTCCTTCCTTCCTTCCTTCCTTCCTTCCTTCCTGGCAGTGTTACTGGCCCTCATATGTGGGATCCGAACCAGGGCCGCTGGCATCCCAAGCCAGCTCTTAACCTCCGCGCCACTCTGCCGGCCCTCTAACGCCTTTCTATACCTGTTTTTATAGATTCCATGTTTTCTTGAATTCTATGGAAGACACAGTTTTGTAAAATATTTCTTCTGGTTACACACTAAATTCAGATTCTTGTTCTTCCTTCAAGTCTTCAGAATGATATGCATTTCCTTTCTGCAACCTGAGGTTTTGATAGAAACCATACTTGTTTTGGGGTATGTTTATGCATATTCAAATGAGGATTTATTTATTATTTGTCAAAGAAAGGGTATGTAGATTGCCTTTGATTCTTCTCTTGTTGTGGTATTGGTTAGAACCCCTTTTCAGTTCCACCCTTGCCTGACAAATTGATGCTCATAGCTTCTAGTCCATTTCCCAGTGTCTAGCTACTTCATTTGTGGGTTCTACTGGATTCATATGGAATCACTTACTCCTACTGCAGTATTAGGTTCTCTGATACTCTGAACAGATAACGTATGTGAAAAACTACAACCTCCCACATGAATTCGTACCTGAATTTTACTAGCGAAAACTCCCACTGCCGGGACGCAGTGTGCCAGCACCAATGCCATCATATCAGCCCTACTGATTTGTGGGAGTAGGTGTCTCCCAGTGGATGGAGACCAGTTTGGGGAATTGCTGGTTTCCTTTGCAAGTGAAGCAGTAAGCCTGTAGTGGAGATATGGCTATCCATTTTGCTGGTCACTAGATGAACTTTTGATTTGTAAGCCATGAGGCTGACATTAGCTAAAGGACTCAATGTCTTCCTATCTTGTTTCAGGTTTCTCCTGTATGAAATGGCCACAGATTGCTTTTTTCTCATTCCAGCATTAGCGTGCCTCATTGTTTATGGAGATTTCTCGTAGATTCTCATAATAGAATGACTATCATCTATTTTCAGTGATTTGGGCATCTTTATCTTTTTCTGTGTCTTCATGGGTATTTTAGTGGAAAGCTAGGAGAGGCTGTGTAAGTAGCTGTTAGCTAAGTGCTCTATTAAACTAGAAATCTAGTATATATTTTGGTTTAGAGCAGAGATAGGCAACTTTTTTCTGTAAACGGCCAGATAGTAAACATTTTGGATGTTGTGGTTCATTAATGGCCAGATAGTAAACATTTTGGATGTTGTAGTTCATTTGACCTCTGTTTTAACTAAGTAACTGTTGTTTAACATGAAAGCAGCATAGACAATATGTAAACAAATGAGTTTGGCTGTGTTCTAATTAACTTTTATTTACAAAAACTGGAAGACCAGATTAAGTTCTAGAGGTGGATGATGGTGATTGTTGTACAACAATGTGAATACTTAATGCTGCTGAACTGTATACTTAAAAATTGTTAGGATGGTAAATTTTATGTTATGTGCAGAGGGTGCCAAAAATGTATACACATTTTAAGAAAGGAAAACAGTGTCAAAATTGTAATGCTCAATATATACCAATAACAAAAGATGAATACAAGTCACGTTTGACTTCTATAAGTACAAGAGGTGCTCAAAGTGGTTACCTTCAGCGTCCAGACACTTCCGATTACAGTGAACTACTGTTTGAGCAATGTTGACCAAAGTGTCCACTTGTATACATTTTTTGGCACCCTGGTATATTTTACCACACCCAAAACAAAGCAAAACAAAACAGAACACATAACAGGAGGACCATATTTTGCTGACCCTGAGTTCAGAGCAATTAAATCTAGCACATGGAAAGAAAGAGGAGAGAGGGAGGAGGAAATTACATGACTACAGCACAGTGACTTTGTTAATAAATAAGCTCAAACGCAGTAGGACAGACTTTTTGAATTTTTAAAAGGAATACCATAGTGAGAGTTGGGTGGGGTTCTGGAAAGCTGCAGTTCATCCTGCTGATATCATTCCATGGTCTTTAGGGATAGAAATACTCAGGGTTCATAGTCATACATTTTGGCATGAGGATCAGAGCAGGGATTTTCTACTTACCAGGCTGGGAAAACCTCAGCAGCTGTCAGAAGTGTTCATATCAGATGCAACTTAAAAGCTAGCCAATCCTTTCTTCTCAGTGACTGTAGATGATCTGGACTCTCCCCAAGGCTAGAAAATCCTAGCTTTTTAGTTAGTCACCACAGCAGACTCACTGGATAAAAAGGAGCAGCCACTAGTCTGAGTCAGCTGTTTTTGCACCCCCTTGCCAAGAAGATTCTTGTGCCATCAGAACTCACTTACCAATGAGAGACCTGGGCCCTTCTTATCTGGACACAGTGCCGCTCTCAGGACTCTAAACCGCTTTGCTCTGTGATGAGGAGAGAATACTCCTACTTCCCAGCTCTAGCCTTGGCAGCCCTCAGCTTGACCAAGATCTTTAGCCGAAAGTCTAAATCCCATCTTCTCTGAGGAGCAGGTCTCTGGTGTGTTTAATGCTGTTCTTGGAACACAGTTAGCATATCAAGGTCCATTTATACTATCTGTCCCCCCATCAAAAGCTGAAACTGAAGGAAAGTTAAGATCTTTGTTCCAAAGCTGGTAGGTGGGGCTGGGGCTGAAGGTGCCACCAGTCACATGAATGGTATGCCTGTGTCTGCTGTGTCTGGGAGCAGCTTTGGGCAGCTCGGGGTGGTTTGGAGTATCAAGTTGTCTGTTGGGTCTGCTATTCAGGCTGAAGGAGCATGTCATCATCATGGTAGCAAGCATTCAAACCCCTTTTTTGGTCTCCATGGATCCCACCATCACAAAGGGCTCTGAGTATAGTCAACCTTCTAGTTTTCACCTTGTGCTTTGGTATCCTGGCTGCTTTTTTTTTTTTTTTTTTTTTTTTTTTTTTTTTTTAAGAGGGTGAAATTCTTGGTTTCACAAGGGGCTGGGAGCCTCTTATAGAAGCCAAACTTTTGGGACTCTCCTCTATCTGAGCTGGGATATTTTGAAGGAGAAGGTGAAGGAAGAGTTTGGCCATTAAGATTTCCCCAGCTTTGGGTTGTGATCAGACAGTTTAGCTGTCCGGTGAACACCCACTGCTTAATGTGCTTGGTTATCCAAGTGTGTGCTTCCAGGGTCAGGGGACTCATGGAGTGAGTCACTGATCTGTGCTGTTTGAATAGCAAAGAACTCTTTCTCCACCCTATGCTGGTAAGACAAGTGCACAACAGAGAGCTGGCAGACATCCTCTGTCTCAGGGAAGCGCATGGTCCCTCCTCCCCACCAATACTGAAAGCCTTAAATCTGCTCATTTCCAAGTACACATGGAGAATAGTGGATTTGTGGTTCAAGTTGGATTATTTGGTCATGAGTTTCTGCTGACTCAGTCTGAAGAGGTTTTTGAAGGAGATGAGATGAAATTTCATCTGTGCTGCAGGGGGTGCCTTGCTGGATGGAGAGAGGACTGACTGTAGGCTGTTGTGAGCCAAGATAGGTGTGGGAAGCGTGGGGGTGAGTGAGGGGAATTAGGACAGCCTGACATGTGATCTTGGCATTTCAAGATTGATACCCTGTAAGCCTTTAGCGTATAATATTACGAGATTTCAGTAGCCCCGTGACCCTCCCTTTTTCTAGATCCCATTTATTATAACTGTCAAATTTTTAAACAGGGAGACTCGTAGCTTTGGGACCATCCTGAGTTCATGAGATGGGCTTAGGCTGAGCCAACTGTGTCTTAATGTCTCAGGATGGTTTTAGCATCTCAGCACCCCCTTTCCCAGTGATCAACAGATAAGCTGCTCTGGAACCTAAAAAGGAGCAGCTTGTTGGCTTGGCTTTGGACACATTACTGAAAAACGTGTTTGGGAGACTGCCTCTGAATTCTGACTATTCTTGTAGGAGAAAGCTTAGAATATACACAGTAAGTAAGCAGCAATTCAAGGAGACCAATTTCCTTTCTTACACAGAATGCTGCTCAGGTGTCTGCTTTCCTAGGAGCCATCTAACTGTCATGTTGCTACCTTGAATCCATACATATTTTTTCCTTAATGCTTGGCAGAGGGAAGAAGCTTTCAGGTCATTCACAGATCTCCTCCCCTGCCTTGCAGACTTGCAGCTGCCTTCCTCTCTAGGTGTACATATTCAATTTTGTTCTCTTCTAGGGAACTTTGGCTTCTATGGTCTTGGCCCACATTTTCTGATTTAGTATTTTCTTCTTTTCTTTTTATAGATTTTATTAGGGAATTGGGGGAGGGGAACAGCGTAAGGGAATCAGGAAAGGGGAATAGACAAGTTGCAGTCCTTTTTTTGTTCTTCAGTCTAGTTGTAGAGGATGTTGCTTCACTGGCCCATGTTGGTATCGTCATTGCTCTTTTCCCGAGTGAGGCAGATCGGTTGCCGGCCTCTGGATGGTCGCTCATCGTGGCTGTTGGCAGCTTATGCTGGCTGCCGGCCACTCACTGTAGCCTATGGCAGCCCACTGCAGCAGAGGTTGCAGCCCACACCTTCGCTGGCCATCTTAGCTATATAGACAACCAGGTGGAGCTGTTGTTCTCCACCTTAGCTGTAGAGGGCAGCATCACTGGCCCTCATATGTGGGCCCTGCTGCTCAGAGCTGGCATCTCAAGCCAGCTCCTAACCAACGCGCCACTCGGCTGGCCCACTGATTTAGTATTTTCATCACCCCAAATCTCCTCCTGGAAGTCTCTCTGAAGGTTCCAAGAGCAGGGACTGCTTTTTTTCTTACTCTTGGGCTGCTCTTTTTTAAACATGTGTTTGGATGTATATCATCTCTGGGTAAAAGGAATGGTGCAGATTCAGATAACTTTTCCCATCTAGGTAAGCATGGAAAACAGTACAGAGCAGAGGAATAGGGACTGATCATTTTTGGCCTCTTTTTACTTTTTCAGCTGACCCAGTCCTTAAGTGAGCCAAGTGAGCAATCTACTATGCTATACATTGGGCATAAGCAATTCCAGGGGAGAAAAAGCAGTGTAGCATAATAGATAAGGTTTGGGCAAGATATGTAGGAACTGTGCAGTAGATAATATGAGCTAGAAATGTTTTGTTCTCATAAAAATAGTCCATGATTACTGTAAGGAAAACATTGAACATTACAGAAGGTAATAAAGAAGAAAATTAAAATAACTGATAATTCCTCTGTTAATATGTTGCTATAATTTCTTCCCAGTTTTCTGCGTGTATGTTCATGTTTAAAAACAAAATTGGAGGGCCGGCCGAGTGGCGCGGTGGTTAAGTGCTGGCTTGGGAAGCCAGTGGCCCCGGTTCGGGTCCCACATGTGAGGGCCAGTGACACTGCCCTCAAACAAAAAATTGGTATGATTTTATATAGGCTACTTTGTAATATATTAAAAGTTGACAGATGATGATTTTTTCCCCCAGGTCATTTTTTAAGTATTCTTCTAAACATGATTTCTAAGGCCTGCATAGTATTTCATCATTTGGATAAACATAATATGATGTATTCAAACAGTGCCCTGTTATTCGACATTTGGTTTGTTGGATAGATATGGGTTGAAGGAATCTTGAATAATGCAGTAGAAGTAGATGGCTTAGGTTATAGCTGTGGTTCTGCCACTTCTTAAGCCTCTGAAAAAGTTTTAAGGCCTCAGCCTCCAATTCCTCATTTGTAAAAGAATGCCTTGAATAGTAACTACCTCCTTGAGTGGTGGTGACTATTACATGAGTTGATCTATGTTAGTCTCTTAGTGCGGAACCTAGCATAGATTTAAATAATCCATAAATGTTAATAATCTATAGCTATATCCTTTTCTTGATGTTTTACCATCTGTGTACTTACCTCACTATTAGAATTAGGGTCCCAGGGAATGAAAATTGCTTTCATTCAGATACATAGAATTTCTGAATGAAAATTGCATTTAGATAAGCAGCCCCTTTTATTAGCTGAGCACCTTCCAAATGGGGTCTTTGACCAACCTCCTGAACTTTACCAGAAAAAAAGTTCTGGAGCCTCTGCAGTTGTGGCACTTTATCCAGAACATGGAAATGGGAAACCTGCAGTTGCAACCGGAGAATTATCTTTGTGCCCACAGGCCAACCCAGCCAAGCCCTCCTATTATATTTGTTTGTTTTTCTGTACTTGATTTTTATTTTCCAACTTTGATCCTGCTAACCTGTATATTTATACTGAGAAATGAACAGGGCAGTACACTGAAAACTTATATGACCTCCACATAGATTCAGCAGCATTTGGCATGCGTGAGTTAAAAAATGGAAGAGCCTAACTTCCTTCTCTGTTACATGGCAGGCTTGTGCCACAGGGCCTCACACAGTGTACACTCTCAGATCAAGGAATTAGGGCAACGGAAGGTCAGAGTGGAAGGACCCTGAGTTCTGGGATGGTGGAAATAGATCTGTTGTTTTTATAATACAAATTACAGAAAGTAAATCTCAGCATAATGGCTGGCTGAATAAATAACTTCTGATATAGTTGTATAATTGAATAATATACAGCAGTGAAAAATGGATGAAGTAGTTACATGTATCAACATGGATAATTAAAAGAAGCCATGTTGAGTGAAAATGTAATTTACAGAGGTATATAGTGTATCATTTATTTAAGAGGGTAGACATGAAACAACAATGTATATAGTTATGGATACATACAAATGTAATAAACGTATACAAACATAGAAAGGAAGGAATCCCACTACTTCAATAGTTTCTCTTTGGTTAGGGAGTTAAGCAGATCAATGATAGTCAGGAAGGGTACACAGGGCTTCAGCTGAGTCAGTAACATTCGAATTTATTAAAACAGGGTGGTGGGCACAGAGGTTCTTTTTTTTTTTTTTAAAGATTTTATTGGGGAATTGCTGGAGGGGAACAGCGTTGGGGAATTGGGGAAGGGGAACAGACAAGTTGCTGTCTTTTTGTTCTTCAGTTTAGTTGCGGAGGATGTTGCTTCACTGTTGGTATCGTCAATGCGCTCTTCCCGGATGAGGCAGATCGGTCACTGGCCTCTGGATGTCGCTCACCACGGCTATTGGCAGCTCACGCTTGGCTGCCAGCCGCTCACGCTGGCTGCGGGCCACTCACTGTAGCCTG
This sequence comes from Aselliscus stoliczkanus, assembly GCA_033961575.1. Lineage (NCBI taxonomy): Eukaryota > Metazoa > Chordata > Mammalia > Chiroptera > Hipposideridae > Aselliscus > Aselliscus stoliczkanus. The sequence goes on along the minus strand of CM066737.1, from coordinate 50,625,696 downwards.
TGGTAGCCCCCTGAAGCAGGGGTTGCAGCCCACACCATCACCGGGGCTCATGCAGCCCAGCTCCAGGTGGAGCTGTTGTTAGCTGTAGAGGGCAGTGTCACTGGCCCTCATGTGGGATCCGAACCGGGGCCGCTGGCATCCCAAAACCAGCACTTAACCAATGCGCCACTCGGCCGGCCCAGGTTCTTAATATTTTTATACTTTTCTGTATGCTGGAAAATTTTAGTGAGAAAAAACTAGAGTGAAAAAAGCATTGTTTAAAAGGCTTAGGGCCCACCGAGTGGCACGGTGCTTAAGCTCTGGTTTGGGAAGCCAGCAGCCCTGGTTCGGGTCCCACATATGAGGGCCAGTGACACTGCCCTAAAAAAATAAAATAAAATAAAAGGCTTAGAGGGCCAGCCAAATGGCGCAGTGGTTAAGCGCTGGCTTGGGAAGCCAGTGGCCCAGGTTCGGTCCCACATATGAGGGCCAGTGACACTGCTCTCAAAAAAAAAAAAAGGTTTTAGAATCTTGTATCACTTATTTTATAGGTGTGAAAGCTTAGGCTGGGGGAGTTTAGTTCTTGGCTTATTGTGCATATTTTTGAATTTTATTTAATTATACAGTAAAATTGACTTTTTTGATGTACAGTTCTTTGAAATTTTTTTCATTTTATTATTATGGTAAAATACACTTAACATAAAATGTAACATCTTAACTATTTTCAAGTGCATAGTTTAGTGGTACATTCATATTGTTGTGTAACCATCACCACCATTCATGTCCAGAACTTCTTTCATCTTGTAAAAACTGAAATTCTGTACCCATTAAACATGAAATCCCATTTCCCCCTCACTCCAGCCCCAGGCAACCACTTTTATACTTTTTGTCTCTATGATTTTTACTACTCTAGGTAGGTACCTCATATAAGTGTATCCATACAGTATTTGTCTTTTGTGACTGGCCTATTTCACTTAGAATAATGTCCTCAAGTTCATCCATGTTGTAGCATGTATAAGCATTTTTTTAAGGCAGAATAATATTCCAGTGTGTGTGTGTGTGTGTGTGTGTGTGTGTGTGTGTGTGTGTGTACCACATTTTGCTTATCCATTCATCCACGTATCCACTTATGGGCACTTGGGTGGCTTCCACATCTCAGCTATTGTGAATAATGCTGCTATGAATATGGATGTACAGTATCCCTTAGAGACCTTGCTTTTAATTGTTTTGGGTGTACACCCAGAAGTGGAATTGCTGGACCATATGGTAATTCTATTTTTAATTTTTTGAAGAACTGCCGTACTATTTTACATAGCAGCTGTACCATTTTACATTCCCACTAACCGTATACAGTGTTGTAATTTCTCTATATCTTTGTGAACATTTGTTATTTTCTGTTTTGTAATAGTACCCATTTTAATGTGAGAGATAGTATCTTGTGATATTGATTTGCATTTCATTTTCTAATTTCCCTTGTGATCTCTCCTTTAATCCATTGTTTGTTTAAGAGCGTTATTTTATTTTCACAGATTTGTGAATTTTCCCATTTTACTTCCGTTATTGATTTCTAACTTCATCCTGTGTGGTTAAAGAAGATACTTTGTATATCTATCTTTTAAAACCCATTGAGACATAATTTGTGACATAACATAGAGTCAGTCTATCCTGGAAAATGTCCCATGTGCACTTGAGAAAAGATAAATTCTGTTGTTGTTGGGTAGAGTTTTCTGTTTATGTCTGTTGTATCTAGATGGTTTATTTTGTTGAGTAAGTCCTTTACTTCCTTGCTGTTCTTCTGTGTGGCTCTTCTATTATTGAGAGTGGAGTATTGAAATCTCCAACTATTGGGTCGTCGGGAAAGTCATGACGTATTTTTCTATGGTTTTCAATGCAAAAATGGGTCACAAGTTTCCTGACAACCCAATATTATTGTAGAACTGTCTATTCTTCTCTTAAATTCTGTCAGTTTTGCTTCATATATTTTGATGGTCTGTTATTAGATATGTAAATGTTTAGAATTGTTATATTTTCTTGCTGTATTAAACCTTTTATAAGTATATAATGCCCTTTGTCTCTTGTAAACATTTTTGATTTACAGACATACCTCATTTTATTGCACTTCATAGATACTTGTGTTTTTATATTGAAGGTTTGTGGCAACCCTGTGTCTAGCAAGTCTATCAGCATCATTTTTTCCAACAGCATTTGCTCACTTCATATCTCTGTCACATGTTGGTAATTCTTGCAATATTTCAAACTTTTTCTTTATTGTTATATTTGTTATGTTGATCTTTGATCAGTGATCTTTGATGTTACTTTTTAATTGTTTTGGGATTCCATGAACTGCATCTATATAAAAGAGATACTTGAATAAATAAATGTGTGTGTTCTGTCTGACTGTTCCATGCACTGGCTGTTCCTCCATCTTATGCCCTCTTTTTGGGTCTCCTTATTCCCTGAGACACAACAATTTTGAAATTAGGCCAATTAATAACCCTGCAATGGACATTAAATGTCCAAGTGAAAGGAAGCCTTGCACATCTCTCACTTTAGTGTTTATTTATTTATTTATTTATTTATTTTGAGGGCATTATCACTGGCCCTTGTATGTGGGACCTGAACTGGGGCCGCTGGCTTCCCAAGCCAGCGCTTAACCACCGCGCCACTCGGCTGGCCCACATCTCTCACTTTAAATGAAAAGCTAGAAATTATTAAATTTACTGAGGAAGACATGTCAAAAGCAGAGATAATGCTGAAAGCTAGGCCTCTTGTGCCACACTGCCAAGTTGTGAATGCAAAGGAATCTTTATTGAAGGAAATTAAAAGTGCTACTCTAGTAAACACATGAACAATAAGAAAGAGAAAGAGACTTATTGCTGATATGGAGAAAGCTGACCTGCATAAAAGATCAAACCAGCCACCACATTCCCTTAAGCCAAAACCTAATCCAGAGCAAGGCCCTACTCCCTTCAAATCTGTGAAGGCTGAGAGAAGTGAAGAAGAAAGGTGTGAAGGTAACAGAGGTTGATTCCTGAGGTTTAAAGAAAGAAGCCTCTCCATAACATAACAGTGCAAGGTGGTAAAGCAGCAAGAGCTGACGTAGAAGCTGCAGCAAGTTATCCAGTCGATCTAGCTAAAATAATTAATAAAGGTGGCTACACTAAACAACAGGTTCCCCCCCCCACACTTTTAAGTCATTGTTCTCAGTCTACTTGTGGAGGATGCCGCTCGCTTGCCCATGTTGGTATTATGATCATTGCGCTCTACCCTGCTGAGGCAGTCGGTCACCTGCCTTTGACTGGCCACTCATGGTGGCTCACGGCAGCTCACTCCAGCCGCAGCCACTCACGGCAGCCCAGCTCCAGGTCTAGCCGATGTTCACAACCTTAGCTGTAGTGGGCACAGCTTACTGGTGCAGCTTACTGGCACATGTGGGAATCAAACCAGCAGCCCTGTTGTTCAGAGCTTGAGCTCTTACCAACTGAGCTATCGGGCTGCCCCTAAAACAACACATTTTGAATGTAGATGAAACAGCCTTAGACTGGAAAAAGATGCCATCCAGGACTTTCATAGCTAGAGAGGAGAAGTCAGTGCCTGGATTCAAGGCTTCAAAGGAGGACAAGCTTAACTCTTGTTAGGGACCAGTGCAGCTGATGACTTTAAGTTGAAGTAAATGCTCATTTACTGTTCCGAGAATCCTAGAGCCCTTAAGAATTATGCTAAATCTACTCTGCCTGTGCTCTCTAAATGGAACAGCAAAGCCTGGACGACAGCACATCTGTTTACAACATGGCTTACTGAATATTTGAAGCCCACTATTGAAACCTACTGCTCAGAAGAAAAGATTCCTTTCAAAATATTAGTGACAATGTACTGACAATGCACCTGGTCACCGAAGAGCTCTGATGAAAATGTATGATGAGATTAATGCTGTTTTGCATGCCCAACACAACATCCATTCCACAGAATCAAGGAGTAATTTTGACTTTCAAGTCTTATTTTTTAAAAAATACATTTTTAAGACCATAACTACTATAGATGGTGATTCCTCTGATGGATCTAGGCAAAGTCAATTGAAAACCTTCTGGAAAGGATTCACTATTCGAAATGCTATTAAGAACACTCATGGGGCTGGCCAAGTGACTCAGTTGGTTAAGAGCGCGAGCTATGAGCAGCAGGGTCGACGATTGGATTCCCACAAGGGCCAGTGAGGTGCGCTCGAGCTGAGCTGCCAATGAGCTGCCAACAGGCAGCAGCATGGCTCAGCTAGTGAGAGAATGTGGTCCTAACAACAAGGTTGCTGGTTCTACTGCTGCATGGGACACCCACCCGCAACTAAGATTGAACATGGCACCTTGAGCTGAGTGGCTGTGAGCTGCTCACGGGTGGCCGGATGGCTAGGTGCACCCTCCACAACTAAGATTGAAGGTCAAGGGCCAGCCAAGTGGCGTGTTGGTTAGGAGTTGGCTTCGGATGCCAACTCTGAGCAGCAGGGCCCCGGTTCGGATCCCACATATGAGGGACAGTGATTCTGAGACCTCTACAGCTAATATGGTGAACAACAACTCCACTTGGAGCTGGGCTGCCACAAGTCCCCTGCGACGGCATAGACTGCAGTGAGACTGGCTGGCAGTGGGCGTGAGCTGCCATGAACCCCCGTGAACAGCCATCCAGAGGCCAGCTAATAACTGCCTCACCCAGAAATAGCACAATGATCATAATGCCAACATGGGCCAGTGAAGCAACGTCCTCCACAACAAGACTGAAGAACAAAAGGACAGCAACTTGTCTGTTCCCCTCCCCCAATTTCCCAATACTGTTCCCCGCCCTGAATTCCCCAATAAAATCTTAAAAAAAAAGATTGAAGGACAACAGCCTGGTTGTTCCCCTTCCCCAATTCCACAACACTGTTCCTCTTCCCCAATACAATCTTAAAAACAAACAAACAAACAAAAAACACTCATGATTCATGGAAAGAGGTAAAAATATTAGCATTAACAGGAATTTGGAAGACGTCATGGATGACTGTGAGGGGTTCAAGTCTTCAGGGGAGGAAGTAACTGCAGATGGGGGTAGAAATAGCAAGAGAACTAGAATTAGAAGTGGAGCCTGAACATGTGCCTGAATTGCTTCAAAGTTATGGTAAAACTTTAACAGATGAAGAGTTGCTTCTTAAGGATGAGCAAAGAAAGTGGTGTCTTGAGGTGGAATATACTCTAGATGAAGATGCTATGAAGATTGTTGAAACGACAACAAAGGGTTTAAAATATTACATAAACTTAGTTGATAAAGCAGCAGCAGGGTTTGAGAGGATTGTCTTCAGTTTTGAAGGAAGTACTACTGAGGTTAAAATGCTATCAAACAGCATCACGTACACCAGAGAAATCATTTGTTAAAGGAATGGTTAATTTATGTGACAAACTTCATTTTTGTATTTTTTAAAGAAATTGCCATAGCCACTCCAACCTTCAGCCGCCACCACCTGATCAGTCAGAAGCCATGTACGATGAGGCAACGCCCTTCACCAGGAAAAAAATTATGAGCTCATTGAAGACTTAGATGATGGTTAGCATTTGTTAGCCATAAAGTATTTTTAAATTAAGGTATGCACAGTTTTGAGATGCTATTGCACAGTTAACAGACTGCACAGTTAACATACTACAGTATAGTGTAAACATAATTTTTAAATGCACAGGGAAACCAAAAAATTCATGTGACTCATTTTATTGTGATATTTGCTTTATTGTGATGGTCTGGAACTGAACACACAGTATCTCCATAGTATGCCTGTATTTTGTCTGATATTAGTATAGCCATCCCTGCTCTCTCTTGGTTACCATTTGCATGAAATATCTTTCTCCATCCTTTTGATTTCAACCTATTTGTGTCTTTGGATCTCATGTGGGTCTGTTGTAGACAGGACATAGTTAGATCATGTTTTGTTTTGGTTTTAATTCTAATCTTTGTCTTTCAATTGGGGAACTTAATCCATTTATATTTAAAGTACTAAAAAGAAAGGACTTCTTTTTGCTACTTGTTTTCTACATTCTTTATAACTTCTTTGTCCCTCAATTCCTGCATTACTCTCTTTTGTGTTTGTTGATGTTCTCATAGTGTAACAATTTATTATCTTATTATTTCCTTTTGTGTAACTATTCTATAACTATTTTCTTTGTGCTTATCATGGGGTTTACGTTTAACATCCTAAAGTTATAACATTTTACTTTAAATTTGTATTAGCTTAATTTCGATAACATACAAAAACTTTGCTCATTTACAGTTTTGTCTCCACCCCTTTCAGTTTTTAATGTCACAAAATTATATCTTTATATATTGTGTGCTCCAAAACTTAAAGTAATTATTTTTAAATGCATTAGTCTCTTAAAGTATGCAGAAAACAAAATGGGGAGTTACAAACCAAAGTTCCAAGAATGCTAGCTTTTAGACTAATAATTGTGTTTTTCAAAATGTGTTAATCTCTCCTCCCCCATCCCCACCTGAAACTAATAAAAATATGTGGTAATCTCTTAAATCATGTAGAAAACAAAGAGTTACAAACCGTTGCAGGAATACTAGCTTTTATAATTGCCCATGTATTTATTACTACTGAGAACTTTATACCTTCGTATGGTTTTGTATTCCTCTCTGGTATCTTTTCATTTCCACTCGCAGGACTCCTTTTAGCATTTCTTGTAAGACAGGTCTAATTGTTAACAAACTCCTCAGTTTTTGTTTTTCTGGAAATGTCTTAATTTCTCTCTCAATTTTGAAGGTCTGTTTTGCTGGATATAAGATTCTTTGTTGACTTTTTTTTCTTTAAGCATTTTGAATGTATCAGCCCACTGCCTCTGGCCTCCAAAGTTTCTGATGAGAAATCTGCTTATAATCTTATTGAGGGTCCTTTGTATGTGATGACTCACTTCTCTCTTGCTGTTTTCAAGAAGCTCTGTCTGTAGCCTTCAATAATTTGATTATAATGTATTGCAGTGTGGATCTCTGAGTTCTTCTTCATACTTGGGATTCATTACATTTCTTGTATGTTCATATTAATGTCTTCCATCAAATTTGGGAAGTTTTTGGTCATTATTTTTACAAATAATATCTCCCCCCCCTTTCTCTGGGAATCCTACAATGCATATGTTGGTGCTTTTAAAGGTGTCCCACAGGTCCCTTAGGCTCTATTCACTTTCCTTCAATCTTTTCTTTCAGTTCGTCAGACTCTGTAATTACAGTTGTTCTATGTTCAAGTTCACTGATTGTTTTTGCTGCCTGTTCAGATCTGTCTTGAATTCCTCTAGTGAATTTTTTTTTGAGGGCAGTCTCACTGGCCCTAATATGTGGAACCCAAACTGGGGCCGCTGGCTTCCCAAGCCAGCGCTTAACCATTGCGCCACTCGGCCAGCCCTAGTGAATTTTTTTAAATTTTATTTCTGTTATTGTGCTTTTCAGTTCTAGTGTTTCTTTTTGGTTTCTTTTCAGATTTTTTTTGGTCTCTTTATTTATATTTTCATTTTGTTCATACATCATTTTCTTGATTTTTTCCATTTAGTTCTTTGAGCGTCTCTCAGTTAGTTGTTTTCAAATCTTTGTCTAGTAGGTCTGCCATGTAGTCATTCTTTGGCGTAGTTCCTGTTCGTTTATTTTATTTATTTATTTATTTATTTATTTATTTATTTATTTATTTATTTTCAATGAGCCATACTTTCCTAGTTCTTTGTATGCCTAGTGATTTTTCTGTTGAGAATTGAAATCTAATCATGTTCTAACTCTGTAAGTCAGATTCTCTCTATTCCCAAGGATTTGTTGGGTTTTGTTTCTGTTTTGATTGTTGTAGGTTGTCTCCAAGGTGAGGATCAACTGAGGGGTAAATATAAGGCCTTTTCAGGTCTTTTCTGAGCCTGTGACTTTCCCTCAGCATGGACGGTGATTTTCTTTCATTTGTTTTAAAGATTTTATTGGGAATTGGGGGAGGGGAACAGACAAGTTGCTGTCTTTTGTTCTTCAGTCTAGTTGTGGAGGACATTGCTTCACTGGCCCATGTTGGCATCGTCATTGCACTCTTCCCGGATGAGGCAAATCGGTCGCTGGCCTCTGGATGTTCGCTCACGGAGGCTCTTGGCAGCTCATGCTGGCTGCCAGCTGCTCATGCTGGCTGCCAGTCACTCACTGTAGCCTACGGCATCTCATTGCAGCAGGGGCTGCAGCCTATACTGTTGCCGGGGCTCCCACAGCCCAGTTCCAGGTGGAGCTGTTGTTAGCTGTAGAGGGCAGTGTCACTGGCCCTCATATGTGGGATCCGAACCAGGGCTGCTGGCATCCCAAAACCAGCTCTTAAAGAATGCGCCACTTGGCCAGCCCTGGACAGTGATTTTCTAATTTTCCCTGTATATGCAGTGATTTTTGAATGCCCTACTTTCTAATTTCTGGCTCCTAAAAGAGACAAAAGAGAAAAATGAAGGGGATTGGGTGTTGATCCTTTAAGTCCCCTGGAAGTCATATCAACTGGAGGAGAAGGAGCTTTTAAAAATGGGGTGTATGCCTCAATGGCTGCCTGCTTCAGAAGCCTGTTGCTTCTGTGATCAGAAGCAGCACTCAGAGCATAGATCCCCAATTTTTGGAAGGCTAGGTTCTATTGCCCAGTGTGACCTCTGCAAGCTGAATACAAACTGCACTGAGATCATGTTCATAGCTATCTGCCACTAGCTGGGAGGTGGGAAATGGGTAGCTGCTGCTGAGCTAAGAGCTGAAATTGACTGAAATTAATTACAATTTACTGTCCAAGCCTTTCCCTGGCAGTTGCAAACCTTCAATAGGCACCAGGTTTCCAAAATAGTTACATCAGACAGATTCTGCCCATGTAATTGTCATCTTGGTGAGGAGCCCATTTCCTGGTGCTTCTACACTGCCATCTTCTCAAAATCCTCTTTTCTATGAGTTTTAACACATGTATAGGTTACTGTAACTATCACCACAATCAGGGTATAGAATAGTTCCACCACTTGTAAAAACTCTTCATGCTGTTACTTTAGAGTGATACTCTTCCATGTACCTAAACCCTGGCAAACACTAATTAATTATCTTTCACTATAGCTTCATTGTTTAAGGAATGCCATATAAATGGAATGCTGCAGTATGTAACCTGTTGAGTCTGGCATTGTTCACTCAGCATAATACCTTTGAGATTCATTCAAGTTTTTACATGTATCAATTGTTCATTCATTTGATTGCTGAGTGGCTTTCCAAGATATGTATGTCCTGGAATTTGTTTATCCATTCTGCCATTGAAGGCATCTGGGCTGATTCCAGACTTGGCTACTATGAATAGAGTTGCTGGGAATACCTGTGTAATTAGTTTTCATCTTACTAGGGAAAATATCCAGGAGCATGATTATTGGCTCATATGATAAGAGTACTTTTAACTTTTAAAACTTTTAATAAATTTTAGAAGAAACAGCCAAATTGTTTTCCAAATTGTTTTTACATTTCCACCAACAATGTATTGTGAGAGTTCAAGTTCTCCACAGTCTCTGCAAATATATGTACATATAAATGTTCGTAGTATCCCCCTTATTACCCCTTTAATTCCTTGGGGTCGGTAGAGATACCCCTCTTTTCCTCCCCTCCTTTCCTTCCTGGTACTGGTAAATTTTTTCTCTCTCTCTTTGTAATTGGAAGACAGTGTGTTTTTCCAGGACCCATCAGTCAAGTAGTTGTTTCAATCTAGTTGTGGAGGATGTGAGGATTGAACTGGCAACCTTGGAGTTATGAGCACTGTGCTCTAACCAAATAGCTGACTGGCTGCCCCTTTTCTCTTTTTATTCATGTCGTTCTACCTTGAGTTTTATGAAATGTATTGATTTTTTTTAAAGACAAGCTTTTGGTTTTATTGATATTCTCTATTGTTTTTGTTTTTAATTCCATTGATTCCTGCCCTTATCTTTATTATTTCATTCCTTCTGCTTGCATTGGGTTTATTTTATTCTTTGTTTTTCTTTTCTTTTTTTTTTTTAAAGATTTTTTTGGGGAATTGGGTGAGGGGAACAGTGTTGAGGAATTGGGGGAGGAGACCAGTCAAGTAGTTATTCTTCAATCTTCGTTGTGGAGAGCACCAGTCACCATCTGCTTCCTGTCTGCAGCTTGGGCCTCTAAGCTCAAGGTGCAGAGGTCAATCTTAGTTGCAGGTGGGCGTAGCCACCATCCCATGCGGGAGCGGAACCAGCAGCCTTGTTGTTAAGAGCACATGCTCTATCCTCTGAGCCACCTGGGAGGCAGCTCAGCTCAAGGTGCTGAGTTCAGTCTTAGTTGCTGGTGCGTGTAGCCACCATCCCATGTGGGAGTCGAACCAGCAGCATTGTTGTTAAGAGCACACTCCCTATCCACTGAGCCAGCCAGGTGGCAGCTCAGCTCAAGGTGCTGAATTCAATCTTTTTTTTTAGTTGTGGATGGGTGCTGAACAGGCCATTGCATAGGCAGTCTTGTTTTTCACACCAGCTGAGCCATCCTGCCACCTGTTGGCAGCTCAGCGACAGCTCAGCTAGGGCACAACATTCACTGGCCCATGTGGGAATTGAACCGGCGGCTCTGTTGCTCAGAGCAAGCACTCTAAGCCAGCTCTTATCCAACTGAGCCACAAGGCTGGCCTTTTTCTGAATTCTTAAGAAGCTTGGATTAGTGATTTGAGGCCATTCTTTTTTTCTAATATAAGAATTTCACGTTATAAGCAACTCACACATTTTGATATGTTATAATTTTATTTTTGTCCAGTTGAAAATATTATATAATTAATTTCCTTTTAGAATTCTTCTCTATGAATTTGCTTTTCCAGCCACGCATAGAATTTGTCATCTATTCCATATCTTTTGGTCCTTAGCTGTAATCAAGTGATAAATTGAAATGTAAATCATTTTGCAAAGGATTTTAATGGCTTCAGTTATTTTTATGAGTAATAATACAATATTCAGTTATATTGCCTTATTAAGGGTAATAATAGCTATCATGTATTGAGTGCTTACTATGTCCTAGGTATTATGTTGATCACTTTATGCGGTCATAGCTCATTAAATCCCTCAACAACCATTTCATCTGGGTACTGTTATTAGTCCTATTTTAAGATTGAGGAAAGTCACACATGTTTTTTTTAAGTTAAAGTTTTTTGTGGTGGCAATTGTTAGTAAAGTTACATAGGTTTCAGGTGTAAAATTCTGTAATACATCATCTGACACACATATTTTAAGTGACTTGTCCAGTGTCTCTCAGCCAGAGCTGGGATTTGAATATAGGTTTGATTCTAGAGTTCTTCACCATTTTATTATATAACATTTCCTCTAGTTATTTGATTTCTTGCCTTCCCAGTAAGATTGTTAGCTTCTTGAAGGCAGATACTATGTCTTATTTATACTGATCTCCTTTTCCCTATAGCATCTAGAAAAAATGTTAGACACACAGTAATGGACTGATTTATGTTTGTGTAACCAAATTTAATGAAATAAGCTGACCTTGAAGAGAATCAAATCCCCATGACCCTTGCCATATTGCCCCAGGTTCTTACCAACTAAGATAACTTAGCATAATATCCTGTCCAACAACAAAAATGCTGATAAAATATTTGTGACAATTGTGACTGCCAAGACTTGGAGCCACCAAGATTTATAAGTATGGCTAACTGAACAGGAGTCCATCTCCAACCTCTAATTGTTGGTTCTGGCCTTCAGACTGTCCTTTTGCTTTCTCTGGGCCTCTTTCTCATACTTTGAATTTTTAAACAGTTCAACTTTTTCACATGATTTCCTTTTTTCCCCCCTCTCTTTCCCTCTTTTTAATCTTGAGGTTCTTGGGTGAGATCTTCACCATTTATTTAAGAAATATGTATATGTGTCTTAGTATGTACCATGTACTTTTCTAAGTACTTTATACATATTGACTCCTTATAACAATATTTTGAGTTGGTACTATTATCATTCCCTTTGTACAGATGAAGGAACTCTCACAGCACTTTCTAGTGGCCCATTATCCATTTCCCAAACCCACTAGAAAGCTGGGTGGCAGGCCAGAGGTGGGTATACAGTGGAATCCAAAGCCTTACCTCTGATGGTCAGTTGCTTATAGTTGGGCTGTGCCCTGTGTCGGTGAAGGACAGTGCAGCTGTGTAGTTTGGATGGTTTTGCCACAAAACACAAGGGATTCTGTTTCCTTTTGGCGTGACTCTCCCTGCCCAACCAGCATCTCAGAATCTTTTCCTAACTGGACTGCAGTTGGACACACACACACACACACACACACACACACACACACGTAATGTTTATGTCATGGATTTGAAGCAGGGTATAGAGGCAAAAACAGGCTTGAAACTTGGTGAGACCTGAAGGTGTCTTCTCCCTCTATCTCGGGCAAGTCAGTTAATCACTTAGTTGCTTTGGTTTTCTCAGCTATGAAATTGAAGAAAATGATAATGATTATAATAAAAACTGTGAGGGTTAAATGAGATAATGCATTTAAATACTTAGCCTAATTATTGGCACATAGAAATGCTCAATACATGTTAGATATTTTTGTAATTATTGATATGCATGACCTTTTAATAGAATATGGATATTTCACCTTTTGACATATATGTAGCTTATGAAACTGAATTTTTTTTTTTTTGTAGCTGAGCCATCTTGCCACCTGTTGGCAGCTTAGCAGCAGCTCACCTCAGGCTGGGCATCCAACTGCTGTTGCTCAGAGCTCAGCTCGCACTCTTGAGTGAGCTCTTTACTAACAGGGCCACTCCGCCTGCCCATGAAACTGAATTTGAGGACTGATAATAAGGTCTATCTTTATCTAGAAAATTTATCAGTCATTTTGAATCTTTACATTGATTTTTCTTATTTATCTTTGGCCTTCCACAGGCCCTTGGGATCAATTCCATTATCCTTAAGTTTTAACTTTTCGTGCCCCAATTTCTAATTAGCCTTGTGTAAATGCCAGCATTCTTTTAAGGCAAACAGCAAAGCCTGGCACCACAGTCCCTTATGCTGAGTGCATTATGCAGTGTTTATACTGTGGCTGCCACATAGGAGGGCCCAGGGGCAGAGTTAGGCCAGACTCGACTTTACCTGAGACTGTCAGTGACCTCTGTTCTAGGCACTGAGACTTGAGCAACAGTTTTCAGCCATCGGTTACCCAGACCATGGAGTGTCCCCTTGAGTGACCCTGTTGTAAAAGCATGGTAACCTGACCAGTCTGGGGAGGTAGGAGTGACATTGCATCAGTGTGCCTCCTCCCTTTTATGGATCCAAGTATTCCCTGTTACATTGTAGGGCTGTGATTGCCTACAGTGACCTAAGAACCCTCTCACCTTTGTTATGCCCTGAAAGCATATTAAGCCTAGGGCAGGGGATGAAGCGGGAGGTAGAGAGACCCCTAAAGTCTAAAGAAAGGAAAAAGGGACATCACTGACTATCTACCTGAGGTTGTATTTGCAAGGGAGGCTCTGATATAAGGCAGTGAGAGGGATATATGAGCTTGCGGTCTGGAGTCAGATAAACCTGGGTTTGAATCTTGGATCTACTGTCTTAAGTGTGGTGTTGATCAGGTCACTTTGCTTCTTTGACCTGGTTTCCTCATCAACAAAATGGGAAACAATTGTACCTATTTCATAAGATTGCTGTAAAAATTAAACGGAGGAGTTTATGTAAAGCAGTTCATTAGATACTTGCCCAGAATATGTTAAGTGCACATTATTACCATCATCATGGCATTGGTGAGAAGAGCAGCAGTAAGAAACACACTGGGAGTTGGAAAGCAGCCTTGAGGCTTTCATGCTGTTCCCTAGGGTCTGGTGACTTCTCTTAGTCTTATGCACAAATCTGTGAGCTCCAAGAGAAGAGCTAAAGTCCTAGGGGTCTTCAAGGTGTGGACTGCTTTCTCATTTGAGGCATAGGAGAAATCCTGGTATCACGACTGCTGTGTAAGTGTGTGAGTAAGAGCGAGACAGAGAGGGAGAGACTGAGACTTGAGGTGTAGGAGGCACGTTGAGTCAGTAGTTGTATGTGACCCATCAAATCAGCTTTTCTTCAGGAGGAAGAGACTGTCTTTCTTTGCTTCTCTCTTAGCGGTAAAGGTAATTTGCCTTTAATGATCAAGAAAGATGTTTAAATCCATCCCCAGAGCCCTAACAAGTGGAGTTCCTTTCTGACTTGGTTGTTCTTGACTTATGAAGGGTTTCTAGTGTGCGTTTTAACAAGTCTGCTATTGGGAAACAGCATCATTATGCAATTCTAATGCTGTAGTGGCTTTCTTCTCCTTCTCTTTTATTTTCCCCCTCCTATTTTTGTTTTGCCTTTAAATCATGGAGCTCAATATGCAAAACAGATCAAAGGAAGTCTGGAAGGCTGCTCCTTCTGCCCTTTCCACCTCCCACATCTGCCCCAAAGGCAATTCTAAGAAAATGGGGGAATGGTTTGCAAATGACTACCTTTGGCTCTATGTGTTGTACTAGCCTTTTTCTGCCCAGGTTGCCCTTTGGGGAAAAGGATTGAATATGGCCTAGTAAATAAGCAGCTATGTTATAAGAAATTGGTCTCTTCTGTAATAACAGAATGCTTAGCCACTGCATTTCCGTTTTTCAAATGGCACCTAAGCTGCAGCAGTTGAAGCTGTTGATTGAGACTGACTGCATGTTTAGGGAGCTCAGAGCTCATTATGTAATGAAGTGTTGTAACCAAAGTGTGTTTCGGCCGTGTCTGGGTAGTTTTGAATCAGTGGTGGTACTCTTCAGAACATTTCAGTTAATACAAATTATGCAGCTTTTCATTTATTATGCATATGTGCCAACTTCAGGGTTGATTTACAAAGAGAGCCATTTGTTTCCATGCTCTCCCATACCGCATGGCATAGCCTGACCCAGTTTTGTCTGCCTTTCCATCAGAGCCTGAGTGTCACCTAGACTTTATCTTTTTTCCCCTTCAGGCTACAGATGCACATGCTGAATGGAGCTCTTCTAGCCTTGCTGTTCCCTGTGGTAAATACCCGGCTGGTAAGTAGCCTCTTCTGGGAACATACGAGCAACATACAGAATTTTGCTCATTACATTATGCAGTCGTTGTCCTTGTCCTTAGCTCATGTGCCCATGTGAGTGTTAACACATTTTTTGCGGGAAACGAGTACACTCGTCATATAGCTTTTTATGCCTGCTTACAAAGTGTTAAAATATCTGTATACAGTTTACTCTTGGACAACAGGGGCTTGACCTGTGCAGGTTCAGTTGTATGCAGATTTTTTTTCAATAAATACGTACGGTACAGTAAATGTATTTTCTCTTCTTTGTGATTTTCTTCATATAATAATATTTTCTTTTCTCTAGCTTACTTTATTATAAAACTACAGTATATAATACATATAACATACAACATATCTATTAATCAGCAGTTTATGCTATTGGTAAGGCTTCCAGTCAGCAGTTGGCTATTAGTAGTTTAAGTTTCGGGAGAGTCTAAAGTTACACGTAGATTTTTGACTGCATAGGAGTTTGGCATCACTAACCCCTGTGTTGTTCAAGGATATTTAATGTTGAGGTGTGATACAGCCATTTGGATGCAGTGGAGTGTGATGGGGGTGGGAATATTTTGTGGAACTCTGAGGCTGCAATAACAGTTTAGGCCAGGGCCAGGACAGACCAGAAAACCTGCAGACGCTCTTTGGGTTTGGGGGAGAGGAGGGCTAGGGGCCCCACCCATTACACAAAGGCTTCCAGGGATCCCTTAAGGGCTCTAGTGTGGACTCAGGCACATTGGATAAGGATAATCTGCTGGGGAGCCTCAAAACCCATCTGCTGTGCTAGGGACCCCCTTGGGTAAGAATTAGATTCCTTCCCCATTCATCCAAATCCACAGGGCAGTCTGGGCCACACATACCCCCTGAGGCCAGCACAGAGAATCCCTCTATGGCAGGAAGCTGACTGATAAACCAGAATAGAGAGAAGCAGGAGCTACAGGGCTGGGTGGCAGGGCTCTGTCCTCAAATTCCCACGTGTAGGACTGCAGAAGCATTAGCAGGCCTTATTTGAAAGCCCAGGGAAAGAAATCACCGGGAAAATCCTCCCTTCCGCTTTCTATTTTCATGATTTAAATTTGCCTCATGGATTAAGATCATTGTCTCAATCTCAAAATGATAATTCTTCCTCTTTGGATAACATTTTGTAGTTTACAAGTTCTTTTCACATAACAGTTGTGTGAGGTACATGGAGCAGGTATTGTGGCCTCTTATTACAGAGGAAGAAACTAACATTCAGGGAGTCACACACATTCTAAGTGGCAGAGTTAGGAGTGGAGCCCAAGCCTCCAGATCCTAGATCCACAGGTCTACTTCACTCATTCTGAGACTTTATTTACTCCCTCCCGACAAATGCTCATATATCGAAATCATTGTCATACTTTTCTGGGTGCATATTATACATCAATCGAAACCTTTTAAAAAGCGTTCATTTAAAACATGATTTTGAACAGTCAGTATGTTCCAGGCTCACTTAGGGGTACTTCAGAAAATAAGCTGATGAACAAAAAATCAAATAAAAAATACTGCTGCCCTGGCCCCACCCTAGGAGGGTCTGAGTTCCTGACCTGTGATGCAGTCAGGGCATAGTATTTTAAAAAGTCCCTTGTGACATGGAGCTGCAGTTGAGAACTACTGATTTTGTGCAATGGTTCTGAAACTTACTGTGTACTGCAATCACTTGAGGGATTGGCTAAAAATATGAGGCTTGCCAGACTCCATCCCCAGAAGGTCTGATTGAGAGGGTCTGTGGTGATGCCAAGGCATGCTGACTGCATGGGTCCTCAGACCACTCTTGGAGAATCATGTCCTAATTGCTCAAAATTCAGTTATTCCAATTGTGTAACTCAAAGTGTGGTCCAAGGATCAGCATCAAGTTGGTGCTGCTTGTTAGAAATGCAGAATTTCAGGTCCCACATGAATGCATCAGAATCAGAATTTAAACAGGGTCCCCAGGTGTCTCATATCGTCTAGCTCCTTTCTTTCAAAGAGCACAAAGTGCCTTATAGATAACCATTCAACCTCCTGCAGAGGGAACACCAGGGTGAAGGAGGGCCAGCAGTACAGTAGGTCCTCAAATAACGTCATTTAGTTATAATGAGATGCCATAGGAACTTAACTCTTGTTTGTATCAATTAGCCTGTGGTAACATTGGTTTTATTATACATTGTTTTGCTTCTAGTTGCAGAACCAATCAATGATGTTCAGTGAGGACTTACTGTATTATCTCTGTTATAATAGACTTGGCACATTAAGTTCCATGTTCCCCTGTTAGCTGGGAACAGCAGGCACAGGCTGCTGACATACCGTGTTTCCCTGAAAATAAGACCTAACTGAAAAATAAACCCTAGCATGATTTTTCAGGATGCTCCTACCCCAAACATAAGCCCCAGTTAAGATCGTCAGCCAGACATGACTGTTTGAATAAATGTAGACATTTGTACATAAATAAATGAATAAATGTAGATTGTTGGAGCAAAAATTTATATAAGACCCAATCTTACTTTCAGGGAAACATGGTAGGTACCTTTGCCCTCCCTTCTACATTTCCCCATACTATATGACTTGCTTGACTTCACATGGTGAACTGTAGAATCAGAACTCCTGCCTTGGTCTAGAGCTATAGGGGTAGTACCCAAGTGTAAATCAAATAAATTGAAAACAGATTTCTTACTGACTCAGGGATGTGGAGAAGGGCTGGAGCCAGTTACTCCCTGCCTGTGTAACTTGCGAAGGCAGTGATGTGGATCCAGTGCTATCTTATTTCATCTATCTGGCCACCCTGTAAGTTTTCTCAGGAGAGTGAGAGGTCAGGCAGAGAGTAATCTGCTCTCTTTCTCCATTTTTTAGCAACTCTGTCAGATTCCCCGAAGGAGTGCCATAGCAGAAAATCCCCCCCGCCGCCCCCCTCCCTGCTCATAGGGTTAGTGACCCTGAATTTGAATGCTACCAGCCCACAACTTTGGCCAAACAGCCTCTGCCATCAGTTGAGGTGGATATGGTTCCTCTAAACAGGTCACCTTCATCTTTTTTATTAGTGAGACCTTTCCCCCTGAAGAAAGCCAAATAGCCTTCTCCTTGTAGAACCACTGAGCATAAACATATTATGATTCCCATTGTGCAAACTTGAAAGTAAAGGCCCCAAAAGTCCCATTTCACATACCTGTAGTCAGAAAGCTTGTGAAGTTTTCATTCAATCAATATTGTGTTACACCAAAGGTTTATATATATTCACTAGGCCTGCTCTTATTTCCTTAGCCTTTTTAGCACCAACACCAGCAGGAACAACAGCTGACACTTCTTAAGTGCTTACTGTGTGCCTGGTACTCTTCGAAGTGCTTTCCATGGACTAATTTATTTAATCCTCTCAATATAGGTATGAGGCAAGATACTGTTATTATCCCCAAGATCAAGGTGCCAGCAGGATTGGTTTCCTCTGAAACCTCTCTCCTTGACTTGCAGACAGACACCCTCTTGCTGCCCCTTCACGTGGTCTTTTTTCTATGTACACACATCCCTGGTATCTCTCTGTGGGTCCAAATTTCCTTTTATTATAAGGGCACATGTCTGATTGGATTAGGGAACCACCCCGATGGCCTCATTTGAACTTAATCACTTCTTTTAAGGCCCTATCTGCAAATATAGTCATATTCTGAGGTACCTGGAATTAGGACATGAGCATATGAATTGGGGAGGGGAACATAAGTCCGCCCTTAACAGTTTTACCACTCTATTCAGAGAACAGTGTTTCTCTCTCCTCCTCTCTTTCTGTTTCCTCTATCCCTCCCTTTTTCCCTTTCTCTTTCTTCCCCTCTCTCAAGGCAGATTTGCTATTGTATTTGTTATAGCACCTAATACTTTTCAAATAAATGACAGGTTATAGCCAGCCAACTTATCAAGATGTTCAAGTAACTTCCTTAACATTGGAATTTCTTTGATGAGCTTTCATTTAACTAGTGATTCCAATCACTCTGGTAAATAATCTTGTGCTCTTTTTCTAAAATGAAGCCGAGAAAAGCTCACAGTGGTGGGCATGTGTCTTGCCAATTGGCTTTGTTTTGGCCTGGTTAGTTTAAACGGTAAGACTCCTCCTGGGATACTTCTGGCTTTAAGGACTTTTATTTTGCAACCCCTTAGTTGAGCTCAGATTGACTTAAAATAACACACAGGAAGATAAGCAACTCTTTCTTAAGCCTGATGACCCAATTAGGCAGGAAGCCAGCTTTTGACTTTTCTTTTGCCCTTGCTTCTTGGCCCTTTATATTTTTAATCTTTTTTCCTGCTCATTAGCAATAATGAGGAAGCAAGGAAAATAAAATGAACTAATTAGTATGTGTGCCAGTAACACAGACAAACATACACTCACATATATAAAGACCGAGAGGGAGTTAGAGGAAGTTACCACAGCTATGGGATTGGGGGTCATCAGTGAATTTCCATGTGCTGCACTCTGTCCTCTTACTCATTGGCACCAGGATTTGCAGACCAGCTAGAGAATGCCCAGGTCCCGTTTCCTCTTGATTCTCTATCTAGAAGCTGAAACCCTAGGAGAAGGAATGTCTATTCCAATGGCCCATATTACAAGTAAGTGCTCTTTGCCACAAGAATTCTAGAGGTCTCTTTCTGGCTTCAGATGAAGCATCATAAGGGTGATTTTTCTTTTGCTTCTTGGAGGGAAGGAGGAGATATACATCATGGAACTGCTGATGATTAG
The DNA here is from genome assembly GCA_033961575.1 of Aselliscus stoliczkanus. Lineage (NCBI taxonomy): Eukaryota > Metazoa > Chordata > Mammalia > Chiroptera > Hipposideridae > Aselliscus > Aselliscus stoliczkanus. The sequence goes on along the minus strand of CM066737.1, from coordinate 50,605,973 downwards.
ATTAGGAGGAAGCTGAAAGCTTGTCTGGTCAAATCTTATCTTGTAGAGGGGGACCTTATGAGGATAAAATCACTTGCCTAAGAAGCCAAAGTAGGTGCCTCTAGAACCCAGGTCTTCTGACTCAGACTTCAGGTTCTTTTTGTGTTGTTTGACTGAAATTCAGGGTGAATTTGAATGCCAGTGAGTCAAGGTGCTGGGGATGCTTCTTATCTTCCCTTCCTTTGAAAAGAGGCCATAGGCTTCTTTGAGAAGCTGAAGAGGACCATAGCAACTCTTTCTAGATAAATACACAAACGTAACTTTGCATACAATTTCACTAGGGACACACAGGCTGCCACCTCCCACTCCTGTTCCCCCAAGGGCATCTGAGGGTCTCATATTGAGATCCTCCTGCCCAAGCTGTCAGTAGTTCAGAGCTTGGAGAACATATGTGCTGTCTACTGTGTAAGCTCCTTGTTATAGCCAGTGACTTTTTGGCCTGATGATCTATGCCTGTGACTTTGCAAAGTATATCATCTATCCAGGTTAAACCAGGCTAAACCATCTTCTAGAATGTGAAAGCCAAGAGGTGGGAGCTAAGTAGGGTGCCCTGGAACCTGGTTACTTATTAGCTTTTCTTTTTTTTTTTTTTTGAGGGCAGTGTCACTGACCCTCACATGTGGGACCTGAACTGGGGCCGCTGGCTTCCCAAGCCAATGCTTAACCACCGTGCCACTCAGCCGGCCCCCCATATTAGCTTTTCAATTACTGCTCTTACCTTGCCAAGTGGCCCTCAGAATGAGGTACTGTGCCCGAGCTGTATCACCAGCCCTGTGCCTTTTGCCTTCTAAGGCCCATGAGAGCTCCTTCTGAATGGAGTGTTCTGAGAAAGGGAAACTGGGAACAGCAAAGAAACTTAAGACACTGTATCACCCCTTCTCCCAGACCAAACACTCTAGCCTGGCCTATAGTTGTGCTTGCAGCCATTTGTCTTTTACTAGAATAATAATAAGAGGAATGATAATGATTTTTTTTCATCAAGCTCCTTCTAAAAGGCCCAAAGCCTCGAGTATCTCATTATTAAAATTTCCCATTATTGTGTGTCTGTATTGATCTATTATGTTAGTTCTTTTTCCCCTCCTTTACCACCCCTCCTCTTTTTTTTTAAAATATTTTATTGGGGAATTGGGGGAGGGGAACAGCGTTGGGGAATCAGGGAAGGGGAACAGACAAGTTGCTGTCCTTTTGTTCTTCAGTCTAGTTGCAGAGGATGTTGCTTCACTGGCCCATGTTGGTATCATCATTGCGCTCTTCCTGGATGAGGCAAATCGGTCGCTGGCCTCTGGATGGTCGCTCACCGTGGCTATTGGCAGCTCATGCTGCCTGCCAGCTGCTCACACTGGCTGCGGGCCACTCACTGTAGCCTATGGCAGCCCACTGCAGCAGGGGCTGCAGCCCACACCATCGCCGGGGCTCGCACAGCCCAGCTCCAGGTGGAGATGTTGTTAGCTATAGAAGGCAGTGTCACTGGCCCGCATATGTGGGATCCGAACCGGGGCCGCTGACATCCCAAGCCAGCTCCTAACCAATGCGCCACTCGGCCGGCCCACCACCCCTCCTCTTTTGCCCAGTACTTTTTCTCTGTTACGTGGTTCTTTTGAATGGTTTGAACTCTCAGATTGAGTGGAAGAGGTTAGTAATGATTTTCTTCATTACTGGGGCAGCTTCCCACCACCCACAATCATCTCAATGTTCTTGGGATACAACTTAGCCGCTGGCACACCTTGTACCCATGTGTACTGCTTAGGAAACTGCTGTCACCAATGCAAATAGGCTTGAGAATCTCACTCTTTGCTAATTGGCACATTGAAATGTGCTAATTGACCTAGAAAAGTTATTTCTGTGACTGGCTAATTGAGCTATTTTAAAAAGTTATAGTTTGGATTTTGAACCTGAACTAAGGACAGAATGTCTTTTTGCTTTCCTGAGAGTACTTAAAACATTGGTTTCAAAACAGCCCTAAGCAAAAAAACAAAACAACCCAACAATACTTAGCTTTCTGAAGAATTGATTTGGGCAAAATTGTGCTTCACCCTACAAAGGTCAGTGTGTTTTTGATCAGATGAATACAAAGTGTGAGGATGTGGAGGGTTGAGAAGAGTCTGGGGTTCCTGGTCCAAACCGAATTATAGGCACTACCTTAAAATATGTCTCGTTACTACCTTTACTTTAAGATTGCTGTTTGAGAATCTTACATCCTCCAGTAAACACACAGATTTTTACTGAGTAGTTTTCTGTGTCAAGTATTGTGGTATATGCTACAGGGAATGCAGAAGCAACTAGGGTATATTCCTGGCCTGCAAGGACTGTACAGATAGCAATATAAGACATAAATGCCCGAAAAGTTTTGGTAATATTGGAGTCGAAATCGAGAAAAAGGAAAATCACAAGGCAATTCAGGCTTACAATTGTTCCACAGTTCTAAAAAATGGGAAGATAAATATTAGCATTTTTAGAGCACCCACTCTGTGCCAGGTATTTTACATATGTTACCATTTATTTCTCACAAGAACCCTATTTTCCATATGAGGAAACAGGTTTGGAGAGGTTAAGTAACTTGTTCAGAGTTCCATGGTTTGTAGGTGCTAAAGCTAAACCTGTGCGCTTATCACTCTAACACACTACCTACTAGAGTGATCATTAAAGCCAGAAAGGCTTCCTGGAGAAATAAGCCTGAACTGAACCTTGAAAGATGATTAGAATGTACATAAAGTTGCAGAGGAAGGAGGCACTTCAAATTAAGGGAATGCCATGTCCAGAGGAATGGAGGTAGGAAACAGTCAACTCATCATTGAAATTCTGAAGAGCAGGATGGGGAATCATGAATTCCAGTTGTACAACTTTGCCACTTGTATACATCCTGTGACACTGTCTCAGTCACATCTTTTAGCCCTTATAGTGTTTAGATTTTATGTGTATTTCTTATTTTTTCCACCCCTACTGATAATAATTCCTTACAAGTAAGTGGGACTTTGCAACCTGAAAGGCTCTTTCACAAATATCTCACCCCAGTGTAGTTAGGATTATGGACTCGAGGATCAGATTCTCCAGGTTTATATCCTGGCTGTGCTACTCGTGTGTGTGTGTGTGTGTGTGTGTGTGTGTGTGTGTGAGAGAGAGAGAGAGAGAGAGAGAGAGAGAGAGAGAGAGAGAGAGAGAGAGAGAGAGAGAGAGAGAGAGAGAGAACACTAGTTCTCTCTCCGCATGCGCCACAGAGAGAGACACAGAAAGAGACATGAGGAGAGATGGAGCGGGGAGCTTGGGCAAGTTAACATCTGTTGGCCTCTCAGTTCTCTCTATGAAATTCAGGTGAACTAGAGCCTGCCTCCTAAGGTAGTTCTGAGGAGTAAATTAGTTAATATATGCAAAGCACATAGGAAAGCACCTGGCAAACAGGAAGCCCTCAGTCAGTGTTAGATATTAATTCTTAGTCTTGGATCCTCACAAAACCCAGTTAGGAGGTGTAGCATCTCCATTTCACAGAATGAGACTTAGAAAATGTCAGTAACTTGCACAAGGGACACACAGGAATCAACAGAACTGGTCTGAAAACTTTGGTCTTTCTGATACCGAAGCTCATGGTTTTCCTTCTTCCTTTTTCTTAATTATTTAGATTGATTTTCAAGTATTAAGCCAAATCAATTCTTTGTGATAAAATGTATACAGTTTCCGTGAGAGATTCAGGTGACTGATTATACTTTTAGGATTTTTTTGTGCGTTTTACAAAAATAATGCATACTCATTGGAAAACCATTCAATCAGATAAGTATAAAGAGAAAGCTAATCATCTTACCCCACCAACTTTCAATCCTAAACCCCCAGGGTAAGTTATGTTAAGGGTTTGTGTATCTTTCCACATTTTAGTTTTGTTCACAAATGTAGACAGAGTTTCATATTTCTAGGGTTGTTGGTTTGTTTGAGTTCAGGTTTCATACACAATTGGCATTACACTGTAAACAGTACTCCAGTATATTTTCCTTTAACATAAGAGGAGGTAATCAGTGATGTTTTCAGGTATGGATGTAACTCATTATTTTCTAATAACTGCTTAGCACTTCATAGTTTAATTGGACTATACGAGGTTGGACAGTTAAGTTAGTGATCTCATCCTAGAAAAAGTGCAACATACCTCATTGCTGAATATCACTATGGTCACCTTCGAAGTACTCCCTTTGGGAAGCTATGCACTGACGCCAGTGCCTAGTTCATCCTTCAAAGCAATTTTGGAACTCATTTTCTGGAAAGGTCATCAAAGCTGTCATATTACCCTTGATGCACTGAATGTCATCAAAATGTCTTCTTTCAATAGTTCCTTCATCTTTGGGTAAAGAAAGAAGTCATTGGGGCCCAGGTCAGGTGAGTATGGAGGGTGTTTCAATACAGTTATTTGTTTACTGACTAAAAACTCCCTCACAGACAGTGCCGTGTGAGCTGGTGTACTTTCATGATGCAAGAGCCATGAATTGTTGGTGAAAAGTTCAGATCCTCTAACTTTTTCACGCCGCCTTTTCAGCACACCCAAATGGTAAACTTGGTTAACTGTTTATCCCGTTGGTACAAATTCATAATGAATAATCCCTCTGATATCCAAAAAGGTTGACAACATCATTGCAACAAGTTCACAAACTTAATTGTCATACATGTCCCCAGATTCCGAGCACTGCATTATAACTATTGTATGTGGGCAGGGATAGTGTGTTTTGTGGTGTCTGTGCCCTACAGGGCCTCACACCTAGCACTTGGTTGGTATTATAGAATAAGTGAATTAGTCAAGCAACCTGACCCTCTGTATGGCTCAGAGAAATTCCCAGGATCTCTCTCACAAACCCGAGAATTTGGGTGTGAAGATAGAAGGATGATAGAGGATATTTTCCCCAGGCAAATTCTTTTTTTTTTTTTTTGAGGGCAGTGTCACTGGCCCTCACATGTGGGACCGAACCAGGGCTGCTGGCTTCCCAAGCCTGCGCTTAACCATGCAAATTCTTTTTGAAACCATTTAAAATATTGGTCTCCTGACTACAATAGAAGACATATTTATTGTTCAAACTTAGTGAAATACAGAAAAGTATGAAAAAAGCATGTGCCTTTTGATGTTAGTCTTCAGAGCTTTGGCCCATCTCCCTAAGCTGGGTGATAGTGAAGTGAAGGGGGCTTTGTTTTCCAATTAGCCTTGCTGAGGGAGATTAAAATTCCCTGGCAGGCTGTCTTTTCCACATGGACTAACACCACCTTTGTTTTTTGCATGTTTGCAAGATGGCCTGTTTGATTAGGAAACTGGCCACTTTCCTCCCTCCTGACAGGTGAATTAGGCCCACTCCTGTTTTTTTCTTCCCATTTGAATAAAATGTTTGGACCTTTAGGTTTGTCAGGAGTCCCAAGCCCCTGAGTCCATGGATGGACGGAGGGACATCAAGCTTTTTTTTATCTCCAGAGCTTGCTCCTTTTTTTGTCTTAGTTCTGTTTTCTTAAAATGAGATAAGAAAGAACACCCTCAGCGGTTGTAACCAATGCTTTCCCCCCAACCTTGAACCACTCCCAAGCAGTGTTTCTTCATGCAATAAAAGCCTAGTGGTGATTTCACTCTCCAGTCTCTGAACCAGTGGTTCTCAACCCTGGCTACATGATTGGAATCTCCAGAGCTGATTTCAAAACCTACTCATTTTAAGAAAACGCTCCAGGCACTTTCAGTGTGTGGACTGTCCCAGTCCCACCCTGCCACTGACCAGAACTTGGAGCTTTGAACAGTTAACTTGACCTCATCAAGCCGTAGTTTCCCCTTTCCTCCACTGGGATTAGTAATATCTGTTCTCTCAACCTCACAGATAGGTTAGAAAGAAAACATACAGGTAACAAATATAATAAGAGATAAAAAAGAACTTCTAAAATTTTTTAAAAGCACTACACAGATGAGTACTTGCCTTGTTCTCTTTCCTTTCCATCATTTTCTGAAAGGGGGTTTAATTGAGATATAATTTATATACCATAACTTTATCCCTTTAAAGTGAACAATTCGGTGTGATTTTAAAATATATTCAGAACTGTGCAACCACCACCTCTATTTAATTTTAGAATATTTTCATCATCACCCAAAGAAGCATTGTACCCATTAGCGATGTCTCCCTATTCTCCCCACCCCAGGCCCTGGCAACCACTAATGTACTTTCTGTCTCTATGTATTTTAGCCTACTCTGGAAATTTCATGTAAATGGAATTATATAATATGTGGCCTTTCCTAACAGACTTTTTCATTTAGCATAAAGTGTTCAAGTTTACCCATGTTTTTGCACATGTCAGTACTTCATTCCTTTTAATGGCTGAATAATATTTCTTTGTAGATGTTAACCTAAAAATATAAAAGGCCAAAGTGAGGGGCAACAAGCATTTATTTGAGATCCAAGAGAATAGCTATTTAGGAAGCACTGATTCAGGCAGAGACCCAAACAGTGTTCTGATCAGGAGGTGAAGGCCAGAGGTATTTATGAGAAAGGGAAGGGGAAGAATTACAGAAATAGAAGGAAGGAATTTTTAAAGGTGCACATAAACTAACATAGTGATGCTAATTCTAAAGAATGTCTTTAATTTTCAGTCCCATAGTAACGATGTCTGATTTCTTGTTATCTTTGCAAACAGTTGTTTGGAATACAGTGTTGCTTCAGGCCCAGTCCGAAGGGTATTTTGCCCAGTTTTAACATCCCAAAGATTTGATGAGTAAGATGTGCAAGGCAGTTCCTCTGGGGTGGAAGCTCCGATTCCATTTTGAAGTGGCTCAATTTATATTATTTTTCACAGATAATATTTTTCAGATTTTGTTTATCCATCCATCCATTGATGGACATTTGAGTTGTTTCCACCTTTTGGATATTGTGAATAATGTTGCTATGAACATTAATGTAAAAGTATTAATTTGAATGTCTGCTTTTAGGTAGGTACCTAGAAGTGGAATTGCTGCATTGTATGGTAACTCCATGTTTAACCTTCTGAGGAACTGCTGGACTGCTTTCCAAAGTGGCTCTCCCATTTTATATTTCCATCAGCAATGTATGAGGATTCCTGTTTATCTGTATACTCACCAACAGTTTTTATTGCCTGACTTATAATATTATAACCATCCTGGTAGGTTATGTAGTACTAACTTACTGTGGTTTCGATTGTATTTCCTGATGACTAATGATGTTGGGTATTGCTTCAGGTACTTATTAGCCATTTGTATGTCTTCTTTGGGAAAATATCCTTTCAAATCCTTTCGTAATTTTATTGAGTTATTTTTTTTTATTGTTCAGTTGTGAGAGTTCTTACATGTTTAGACTCTTATTAGATACATGATTTTAAATGTTTTTCCTATTCTGTGGGTTGTCTTTTCATTGTATTGATGGTATCCTTTTGAAACACAAAATCTAAACACTGAAGAAGTCTAATCTCTGTAATTTTTGTTGGCTGCTTGTGATTTTTCTGTCATATGTAAGAAACTATTGCCTAATCCATGAAGTTTTATGACTGTTTTCTTCTAAGAGTTTCATGGTGTTGGCACTTGCATTTAGGTCTGTGATCCATTTCAAGTAAATTTTTATACATAGTGTGCTGAAGGAGTCCAAATTCATTCTTTTGCATGTGGTTATTCAGTTGTTCCAGCACCATTTGTTGAGAAGACTCTTCCCTGTTGAAATGTCTTGACACCCTTATCAAAATCAATCAGAAACAAATGTAAGGATTTATTTCTGGACCATCAGTTCTATTCCATTGATGTATATCTATCCTTATGCCAGCAACACGCTGTCTTGATTATTGTAGCTCTGTGGTCAGAGTGAGCCCTTCACAGCACAACGTACAGTTTCTTGGCATCTTGAGGAAAGAATTGAATGAGATACTGAGGCAAAGTAATGAACAAGCAGTTTATTAGAAGAGATAGTACACTCTAAAGAAATAGAAGTGGGCCCAAGCAGTAGAGAATGGCTCAAGGGCCCATTATTAGAAGAGAAATTACACTCCAAAGAGTTTGGAGCGGGCTGCTCGCAAAGGCGAGGCTCAAAATGCTTTTAAAAAAAAGGGATGGGGAAGGGATCCTGACTGTCCAGGACTTGGAGATTTTATCCCTTTTTCTCTAGAATAGGCTGTTCCCCTCTGGGCGTGGGACCACTTGTTTGGCACCTGTGATTTACAAGAGGTCATAGTGGAGAGGGGAGGTCTTTTGGGTGGTGCATTCTGTGGGACGTGCAGGAATGAGACCCAATGCCTGCCTCTAACTGCCTGCCTTGTTTTCCCCTTGAGAGATGTGATTCCCCATAAAATCTCTATGGGAAGCTGAGATACAGGAGGTTTTTTCTTCTGTATCAGTTCTATGTCCCTGCCTATTGGGGGATTCACAGAACTCTCACCCTATCTGATCTCAGATGAAAGGAAGGGGTCTCAAGATCTACCTGGAAGACTGTGTTGGCTTCTTTGGTTGTGACTAGCAATCTTGCAGGGGCATCATCTGTATCCCTAAGGTCCCTGAGTAAGGGAAAAATAGGTTTTAATTAATAAATCCATTAGCTCTTAGGAAGCCTGTGGCCATTCAGGTGCAATGGATCACTTAGATGGCATCAATTGTCTGGGCCCAGAATGGGTTGGAAAGAATCGTTAGGCTTACTGGCCTGGGGAAATGTTAAAACCTATTTAGTCTCTGGGATGGAATTGTCCAAGAGTTAGGTCCCGAATGGCTTGAGGGATATTGGGAAGTCACAGGGTTTTAAGTAGTTATCTGAAACAGGGGTAGGAGATTTCTAGGAACAATCTATTGTTTAGGATTTAGAAAATGATTTACAGACAATCAAGAAGCAGGGGGAGGACTTCTGGTAAAATGGTGCAATAGACAGATGCTGTGCTAACTACCTCCCTGGATCACACCAAAATTACAAACAAATTATACAGCATTCAACCCTGGAGGTCCCTGAAACACTAGATGAACAGAACCACTAAATGAAGAACTTAAAGAGGAGGCCACGTCAGGTCTGATAGGACGGGTGGAGACAAGAGAGGGCGAGCCCCATGAGGGAAGCCCCAGCCGTAGGACGCTTGTCTGATTGGGGGAGAGACCCTCCGGCCGCACTCCAAGCTCACCAGCCTAGAGTTCCTTGGCCGGGAAGAGGAGTTCTAATATAGCTGGCAGTAAATTAGTGAGGACTCTCTTTGCTCAACTCAGTGAGGCTGAGAGCGGCTGGAGAATCAGTGGGGCCGGTGCACATGCTTGGTCGCCGGTGAGCACTTACCTGGTTACTGGTGGAGGGAGTAGCTCTGTGAGCCGGGCCCAGGAGCCTGTGGGGATGGACTGAACTGAACACCTTTGGTGCAAAGGCTGGAGGTTTTTGGACTGCTGTTCCCATGGTGTGGAGCATGCACGCGAGTGGTGTACAGGAGGCCGCCATTTTGTCAGGGTTGGGCCCTCCCACGGAGGATCAGGTCTGAGACCTCATTGGTCTGGCGGAATTGGCGCAGAAGTGCGTGTGTGCGTGCGCTCGTTCATGCGGCCTCGGATCCCCACCCTCCGCATGGCTTGTGCTGTATTGCCAGGGAAATGCCTGGTGGGCGTGCTCCAGCTCCAACAGGCTGCTCACTGAGACGCAGAAGTACGCAAGCCACCTCGGGTCTCCGTTCTCTGCACTGCGCTTGCAGAGTTGCCAGGCTGGTGATTGGTTGTTGGGCTGCTCGGCCTGATCTGCGAGCGGCTGATTGGGACAGGCTGAGACTGGGAGTTTTCCTGGGATTGTTGTGCTGTGAGCTGTGTGCCTGCGTGATCCAGCCAGGGCTCTCCTGGTGATCTATCTAATACATCAAAGCAATCCCAGAGCGACAGCCAGAATGGGGAAACAAAGAAACATGTCACAAGTAAAAGATCAGAAGAAACCTCTAGAAATGGAACTAAATGAAACAGAGGGAGCCAACCTTTCAGAGACAGAGTTTAGAACACTGATGATAAGAATGTTTAAGGAACTTAGCGAGGACCTAAAGAAGGATAGGGAAACCATAAAAAACAACCAGTTAGAACTAAAGAATACAATAACTGAAATGAAGAACACACTCGAAGGAATCACCAGTAGAGTAGATGAAGCAGAGGAGCGGATCAGCGATTTGGAAGACAAAATAGCAGAAATCACCCAGTTGGCACAGCAAAAAGACCAAAGAATCAAAATAGTTTAAGAAAATAGTTTAAGAGCCCTATGGGACAAGGTGAAATTCAACCATCTTTGAATCATAGGAATACCAGAAGGAGAAGAGAAGAAGCAAGGGGTTGAAAATGTTTTTCAAAAAATAATGACTGAAAACTTCCCTACCCTGGTGAAGGAAATCAACATACATGCCCAGGAAATGCAGAGGGTTCCAAACAAGCTGAACCCAAACAGGTCCACACCAAGACACATCATAGATAAAATGGCAAAGGTTAAAGACAGAGACAGAATCCTAGAGGCTGCAAGAGAAAGACAGCAGGTCACATACAAAGGAACTCCTGTTAGACTAACAGCTGACTTGTCTACAGAAACTCTGCAGGCCAGAAGGGAGTGGCAGGAGATATTCAAAGTGACACAAAATAAAGGTGTACAACCAAGATTGCTCTACCCAGCATGGCTATCACTTAAAATTGAAGGAGAAATAAAGAGCTTCTCAGAAAAGAATAAGCTTAAGGAATTCATTACCACCAAGCCAGCATTGCAAGAAATGTTAAAAGGACTTTTTTAAACAAAAGAAAGGGGTAAACAAGCTAACCCAGGGAGACCAGGAATACAAATAACAAAATGGCAATACATATGCACCTATCAATAATCACTTTAAACGTGAATGGGCTAAATGCTGCAATCAAAAGACAGAGAGTGGCTGAGTGGATAAGAAAATAGGACACATGTATATGCTGTTTACAGATGGAATAAGTTATTTCATGCAAATGGAAATGAGGGTAAAAAAGCTGGAGTACCAATACTTATTTTGGACAAAATAGACTTTAAAATGACTACAATAAAAGCAAAGAAGGGCACTATAGCCCTAATAAACATCTATGCACCCAACATAGGAACTCCTAATTACATATAACAGATTTTGACAGACATAAAGACAGAGATCAACAGTAACGCTACCATAGTAGGGGACTTCAACACCATTGTCACCAATGGACAGACCCTTTAGACAGAAAATCAACACAGAAAGAGGGGCCTTAAATGATACTTTAGACCAGCTGGACTTCGTTGATATTTTTAGAGCATTTCACCCTGAAAAATCAGAATATACATTCTTCTCAAGTACACATGGGACATTTTCCAAGATAGACCATGTTAGGCCACAAAACAAGTCTCAGTAAATTTAAGAAGATTGAAGTCATATCAAGTGGATATAAAGGAAAAACTGATGGTTGCTGGCTGGGAGGGAGTAGGGAAGAAGGAGAGGGGGAAGGTTTTGGACACTGTAGGTGGGACTACAATGTTCTTGCAGGGATATGGGGGCAGTTCTGGGAATGAAATTGATAATGTTGTGAAGAGATTCTTATGTTGCGTGAAATAAGTCAGTCGGAGAAGGACAGGTACCATGTGATCTCACTTGTGTGTGGAGTCTAAAGAGCTGAGTGAATGATCAAAGTAAACAGACTCGTAGATGTAGAGGAAAAACTGAGGGTTGCTAGTTGGGAGCAGGGTGGGGATGTGGGGGAAGGGGAAGGGATTAGACAGCATAAATAGACAACTACAATATTGCTGCAGGGATATGAAACACAGTTCGGGGAATATAATAATGTTGTAAAAATTTTGTGGCATGTCAGATAGTCACATGTCTTGTTAGGGAGACCACTTCATGGATGGAGTAGAGGCTTGATCACTGCACTGTACACCTGAAACTGATGTTGTATAGTATTGTATGCCAACTGTAACTGAATATGTGGATGGTCAAGGGATGTGAAGTATACTGTGGCGGGGGCTCAGGGGAGTTGTGATAAATATGTATGATATGGGGGGGGAGTGGGGTGGTGAACTGGGGGAGGGGGTTGTCACTTTGGGGTGTAAAGAGTATAACTATTGCCTTGTGTTGTACACCTGAAACTAATAAAATAAATGAAAAAAAAAGAAGCAGGGGGATAGCTGAATTCTATGATTCAGGCTAGGAGCAATCATTAGTCCAGGATTCACAAACTGATTAGAATAGTAATCAAAGGTAGGAGCTAAGAAACTAAGGAACTAGGGAGGAGACTTAACATTTCTATAGGAAAGAAAACTTAAAAGTTTTTGCAGTGTATATGTGTTTGTGTGTGTGTATGTGTGTGTGGTGGGGTACTTGGTTGGCCTCTAACAGCTCTGAAGAAAGTTTTGAAACTGAGAAGTGTGCGGCCTTCAAATTTTTTCTTTTTCAAGATTGTTTTGACCATTCTGGGACTCTTGTATTTCCATATGCATTCCACGATAATTTTATCAATTTTTGCAGAGCAGCCGGCTGGGATTTTGATAGGACTTCACTGACTGGAGATCAATTTGAGGAATATTGCCATCTTAGCAGCATTAAGTCTTCTAATCCATTAACACAGGATATCTAACTATTTCGATCTTCAATTTTTTCAATAATGTTTTGTAGTTTTGAAGTATAGGTTTTACACTTCTTTTGTAACATTAATTTCTTATGTGTTTTATTCTTTTTGATGGTATTGCAAATGAAATTGTTTCCTTAATTTAACTTTCGTATTCCTCATGCTGCTCAGTAGAAATGCAGTTAATTTTTTTATATTGATCTTATATCCTGCAACCTTTCAGAACTCATTTATGACTGCTAATTTTTTTTGTGTGTATGTGGATTTTTTCAGATTTTCTACAGACAAGATCATGTCATCTACAAATAGAGATAGTTTTACTTCTTCTTTCCAATCTGGAAAACTTCTCTTTCTTTTTCTTGCCCAGTTGCCATGTACAGAGCCTCCAGTACAGTGTTGAAAAGAAGTATTGAAAGTGGATATTTTATCTTGTTCTTTATATTAGGGAGAAATCATCCAATCTTCCATTATCAAGTATGATTTTGATGCAGGTTTTTTTCTGTATGTGACCAGGATTTGTGGTCTTGTAACACTGAAGAATGGAGACATGGACCAGAGAGGCAAAGTTTGTAGAAAGAACAGTATATTAGAGCAAAGAGATATAGCTCTCTAACCAAGAGGGAGCTTCCAAAACTGGAGTGCCCACTGACTAGGGAGGCTTCTGTTTATTTGCTTTTCCTAGCCTATCTGGGGAGAAAACTCGCACCTGCTTGAACAGGTTAGATTTATTTCATTGGCCATTTCAGCCTGGAGGAGGCTTTTTCAAAAAATAATCTAGTCGACTTAGAGTGTAGTTGGATAGTTTGTGAAAATTATCTTTAGGGCTGTGACTATTTGGTCAGGGCTGAGGCCTTGTTAGTCCAGTTCCCTCAGTGTGTAATTGATGACTCTGGTTGGAAGGAGTTAATTATCTTTAAGGCTGTGACCATTTGGTCAGGGCTAAGGGCAGAGGCCTTGGAGATATGTTTATCTTTGCTCATCCTACCCAGGAATTTCTAACTGCCTAATTGTTACACTAACTAACCTGCCTTAATTTTAGCTGAGGGTTTTTCATAGATACCTTTATCAGGTTGAGGAGGTTCTTTTACTAACCTTTAATAAATGTCTATTGTTGAGGAACTGACGGTAGTAGGATGTTGCTTAACATGGAGGTACTTAGTCATTCACAGTTTGGAATTGCTCAGGGTGAGAAAATTTCACTTCTTTCCAAGGGAAGCATTGTGATGCTTCAGGGTGCAAAGTCATTTATATTCAAATTAAACTATAGAATCTTAAGTATATTAAGAAGAGCAGTCAAAGATAATAGAGTTTCTGTTAAAATACAGCTAGACTGCATTGCAATGAAGAAAATATAATATACTTTAGGCCTGGCATACTGCAGGAGCTCAATAAATGTTTATTGGATAGTTGGTATTCTTAGTTTAGGTGTATTAGTCATTTTGGACTGCCATAACAAAACTATAGACTGAATGATTTAAACAACAAAAATTTATTTTTCACAGTTCTGGAGCCCGAAAGTCCAAGATCAAGGTGTCAGCATGTGGGTTCTGGTGAGTGAGGGCCCTCTTCCTGGCTTAGAGATGGCTGCCTTCTTGTGTCCTCACATGGCAGGAAAAGGGCCCTCAAACTCTCTGGTGTCTCTTCTTATAAGGGCACTAATCCCATTATGTGGGCTCCACCCTTATGACCTCATCTAAACCTAATTATCTCCCAAAGGCTCCACCTCCAAATACCTTCACATGGGGGCTTAGGTCTTCAACATATGAATGTTGGTGGGGAGACAAACATGCAGTCCATTACAGTAGGTTAGAATACTATACACCAGGTGTACCTTGGGCAAATTTGAAATACTAGGATTCATAACAGCAAAGGTAGGGAGTGGCAGGGCACAGTTCGACATTAATGATAAGAGCTACCATGTATTGAGGGCCTACGTATATGCCCAGACCTGTGCTAGCTTCATTACTTCCTTTATCTCAGTTAATTCTCATAGCAGCCTTGAAATGTAGGTGATGACATTTATATAGAGGAGTAAAACTGAGACAGATGCAAAGATATTAAGCAGTCCACCCAGGGCACTCAACTAGTGAGTTTCAGTGTTGCAACTTAGAACCCAAGTTTCTGTTTCCAAAGCCCATTCTCTGTCCACTTTCCTCACTGTATCCTGAGTCCTTGCAACTCAAAGTGTGGTTCACAGGCCAGCAGAATTGGTCTCCTCTGGGGAGTTGTTAGAAATTCAGAATCTTGAGCCCCATCCCAGACCTACAGAATGAGAATACTCATTTTAACAAAAATATTCTGGGAATTGGTATGCATATGAAACTTTGAGAAGGCCTGGGAAGCAAAATCAAGAGAAATCAAAATGATCAATATAGGGCCAGCCGAGTGGTGCAGTAGTTAAGCGTTGGCTTGGGAAGCCAGTGGCCCCGGTTCAGGTCCCACATATGAGGACCAGTGACACTGCCCTCAAAAAAAAAAAAGACCAATATATAGTATACAGAGGAGTAAAGATAACTCAGTACTGCTCAGCTCTTATTCTGCTTGTGTTCTCTCTTTAAGGAGACCTGTCATGGAACAGGTATCGGTGACACATACCTGGTAGAGATGGAGGTATTCCTAGGCAGGCATTCAACTATTGTAAATGAAGCTGAAACAGCAGGGCTTGACAAAAGTAAAGATATTTTTTTACTTTACTATATGTGAGTTATACCTCAATATAAAAGAAAGTAAAAGAAATGTTAGGACCTGAAATCCACTGCAGGTGAATCTTAAAATTTTTAGAGCATAAATAGGTGAAGTACACCAAACTGAGGTTGAATAGCTATTTTGATTTTTGAAAAGAAGCAAAGGTAAAATTCTGGGGTTTCTAAATCCATGATACTCCCATCCAGAGCAGCCTCTAGCCAAATGAAGGAACAATGTATGGAGCAGATCATTGCATAAACAGAATGGAGAAATAGGCAAATCCCTCATGATGTCCTCCTCCTACCACAACAGCTATCCTCCCAGCCTCCCCTTAGTCCAACATACCTTGGACCTTCACTAAAATGACTTCAGACTTTAAGACATACTGAGGGTTTGGAAAGTCGAAGGGGAGGGTGATCACTTCTAAGTCCCAGTACTGCATGGGTGCCAGTTGAGGAAGCTTTGATGGTAAGAGCTAGCCCAGGAAAGAAGTTTGGGAAAGAGAAAATCTTGCTTAAGTCAAGTGGATAGTATGTCAATGTAGTAGATAGTATGTATATAATTTAATGTATCTATAATTTTATAATGTAGAAAATTGAAAAATATATAAAAGTCAAAAAAAATTACCCAAATGCATAAATTACCCAGTGTCAGCAGTTATCAATTCAGAGCCAATGTGTTTTTTTTTTTTCTTTTTTGAGGGCAGTGTCACTGGCCCTCACATGTGGGACTGAACCAGGGCCGCTGGCTTCCCAAGCCAGCACTTAACCATCGCACCACTCGGCTGGCCTGCCAATGTGTTTTTTAAATCAATACACCTCACTCTGCCTCAAACTGTCCTTCCCATAATCACAAATACTTATGAGGCCTGACCAGTAAGTTTGTGAACTCATCCTAAACAAAGTGCTACATATCTCATTGCTGAATATCACTACGGTCACCTTGCAAGTACTCCCCTTGGGAAGCCACGCACTGATGCCAGCACCTAGTCCACCCTTGAAAGCAATTCTGGAACTCTTTTTCTGGAATGGCCATCAGAGCTGTTGTCGTATTACCCTTGATGTCCTGAAGGTCATCAAAATGTCTTCCTTTCAACACTTCCTTTCTCTTTGGATAAAGAAAGAAGTCATTGGGGGCCAGATCAGGTGAGTAGGGAGGGTGTTCCAATACAGTTATTTGTTTACTGGCTAAAAACTCCCTAACAGACAGTGCCGTGTGAGCTGGTACATTGTTGTGATGCAAGAGCCATGAATTGTTGGCGAAGAGTTCAGGTCATCTAACTTTTTCATGCAGCCTTTTCAGCACTTCCAAATAGGAAACTTGGTTGACTGTTGGTGCAGTTGGTACAAATTCATAATGAATAATCCCTCTGATATCAAAAAAAGTTTAGCAACATCATTTTGACTCTAGATTGGGACTGATAGAACTTTTTTGGTTGTGGAGAATTGGGTGGCTTCCATTGTGCACTTTAATGCTTTGTTTCAGGGTCATATTTGTATACCTATGTTTCATCACCAGTGGCCAAAAACACCATCTTGCCTTTCCAAAAGGTCTTGGCAAACTTCGATTCTGCTTTGCTTTTGCTCATTGGTGAGCTCCTTTGGGACCACTCTTGCACACACCTTTCTCATACCAAGATTTTCAGTTAAGATTTTCCTAACTGTTTCTCTACTGATGTTTACTTGGTCTGTTATGCTTCTCACAGTCAGCCAATGATTTTGACTCACAATTTGACAAACTTTTGCAGTTTTCATCAGTTCTGCTCATAACTGGCCGCCCTGACCTCTTCATCAGTGACACATTCTCCCCTCAGAAAAACATTTAATCCATTTATACACTACCGTTTTCTTCATGGCATTATCCGCATCAACTTAGACTAACATGTCCCTGGTTTCACTTCCACTCTTGACAAGTTTAACAAGAAAGTTAATGTTTTTCCTTTGATCTAATTCAAGTCAGACATTCTTTTAACGGCACACAAAAACATGTAACAATAATGAATGCCACTCATCAAGACACCACCACACATAGACATGAACACAGCTGTGACACACTGATATACCAAGGTTAGGAAACCTTACCGAGCTACTTGTACAGTGCTGCCAATGTAAGAACACGGTGGCACGTTCATGAACTTAATTGTCAGACCTTGTCCTCCTGGATGATTCTGAAAGAAATATCATTTAATTTTAGCTGTCAATATTGCATTATACATCTCTAAAATATATCTAGGGCCAGCCGAGTGGCTCAGTTGGTTAAGAGCTCGCTGAAGAGTGCCAGCTGAGCTCTGAGCAATAGCAGTTTGATGCCAGCCCAAGCTGAGCTGTCGTTGAGCTGCCAACAGGTGGCAGGATGGCTCAGTTTAAAAAAAAGTAAAATCTATCTATATAATTGCAATACCATTATCATATCTATAATAATTATCAGTTCTTCCTTAATACTATCAAATACCCAGTCAGCAGAGCACAGGCTTTTAATCCAGCCAGATCACAATTCTAGTCTTGCTTCTACAACATCAGTAGACCATCTCTGAGCCTGTTCCATATTGTAAAATGAGGATGGCCACAATATTTTCTAAATCTTCAATAAAGTAATACATGTAAAGTGCTTACCAAAATGCCTGATAGTAGTGTAAGTGCTCAATAAAGATTAGCTAACATTATTACTTATTAACACTATAAAACTATCTGAGTTGCTATTACAGTACCTTAAGGAATGGTTTTGAGGTAGAATCAAGAGGCAGATTTGGAGCCCAGAAAAAAACTTTTTGGGGAAAAGAAAAACAAAACAAAACAACTTTCAAAGTGGCCTAAAAAGCTACAAGAGAACATGGTATGAATTGCAGCTAGAAATGATAGGGTCTTTCTAATTTCCCTCCACTGTATATCGTTTATTCCCCCTGAGATTCTTGTTATGTGTCATAGAAGCTTGTGCATATTGAATAGTCCCCTTCCTTCCCTGGAAGAGAGAGGAGAGCTAGCTGGGATGTGAGGTGCCAGTAAGGAACAGATTCAGGGCAGGGAGGGGCACTGCAAGTAAAAGGAGGGGGGCAGGCACCTCAGAGTCCTTGCTCAAGAAGTGAAACCTCAAGTGCCCTGGGTACTCTGAAAGCTCCACCATGTGGGGACTAGCCTTGCATCTGTGCATGAGGTCTGGTGTCATGAGACAGATTCATCCTGTTGTGTTGCTCTAAGAATCATTCCCCTTCCCCTGGGACGACCTCACTCTCTGCTGTTTGTTCAGGTATCAGCTGAAAGCTTCTTTTTTCTTTTTTAAAGATTTTATTGGGGAACTGGGGGAGGGGAACAGCGTTGGGGAACCAGGGAAAGGGAACAGACAAGTTGCTGTCCTTTTGTTCTTCAGACTAGTTGCAGAGGACGTTGATTCACTGGCCCGTGTTGGTATCTTCAGTGCGCTCTTCCCGGATGAGGCAGATCGGTCGCCAGCCTCTGGATGGTCGCTCACCGCGGCTATTAGCAGCTCACGCTGGCTGCCAGCCACTCACTGTAGCCTATGGCAGCCCACTGCAGCAGGGGCTGCAGCTATGCCGTCCTGGAGAATCACAGCAGCCCAGCTCCAGTTGGAGCTGTTGTTAGCTGTAGAGGGCAGCGACACTGGCCCTCATATGTGGGATCCGAACCGGGGCTGCTGGCATCCCCAAACCAGCTCTTAACCAATGTGCCATTCGGCTGGCCCAGCTGAAAGCTTTTTAATAAAAATGGAGCACAAAGAAGGAATGATAAGGTATCTGATTTTAACCTGACATGAGAAAACACCAGATGTTTCACTCTGTCTGAAGTTTTGAGTGAGGAAAAGCAATTAGCAGCTGCTACTGATTTAGCAACAGACACCTGCTAAATGAAAATCTGTAAAACCGGGCAGGCTTGGCACCAAAACTGCTTATGCTATTTCTCAGGCATTTCTGGGAATTATAAATTATGTTGGATCAACATAGTTGCTGGTCGGATGGTGTCTGTAGGCTGCAGAAGTGGCAGGGGGCTCTAAAGAAACTGAACATGTCCATACAGACCAGGAGTATGTTTTTCTAAGATGACAGCAATTTAGAAATGGCCGTTTGGTGGGTGAATGGAAAGGAGGAGAAGAGAATGAATCTTCCAGAAGCTGCCTGGTTACTCGCTGCTTCTGACCTGACTCACAGGCTGCCTTCTGGGGGCCATCCCATAGGGGCAGAGGTAGGGCTGACAGGACAGCAGAGGGAATCCTGCTTCCCTTCCCCTGCTGATCCAAGGCCATACTCTCTCCCCCAAGGGCAGTAAGTCTCAAAGCAGGAGGAACCCTCAACTCTGGGCTCACGGCAGTTCCTGCCCTGTGACAGTTACAGACTGTTGGCATGAGGAGTCATCCCAACATCTTCTGCTTTGCTTTGGCTGGGAAAGAGGCTTATGCTTATCTATAGTTTTCTGCTTTTCAGAATTCTTTTCCAAGGAGACATGAACCATTGCTCTCCACTTCCATTTTCCTAAGACATACCAAAACACAGAAATGGAAACAGGAATTCACGAACTGGGAAAGAGAGAGAGAGAGAGAGAGAGAGAGAGAGAGAGAGAGAGAGAGAGAGAGAGGTGGGAGGATGCAAGGTTCTGTATGGAGTGGGTGTACACCGTATGACTGATTAAAAAGAAGACCCAATTTTTAGGTCATCTAGATGATGTTGAAAGAATTGGGCCACCCTTATTTGTGCCTCTTACCATGTTCACTGTATGTAACTGCTATTGCTCGGTCTCCAAACTAGGCCAGAGGTCAACTGCAGCTTGCGCCAAAGGGATGGTCCCTGCTGTGTTTCCAGTCTTGAGTAAAAGGATGGTGGCTTACTTCACAGAGCAGGGACCATGGGGTGCTGTTGGCAGAAGCATGATCAGAGAGAGCTGCCCTGAGAAAATACTGCCTGGAACTTTATCCTGGCAAGGTGTTTTAGTGTGGGTAAAGACCCAACTCCAAGTTCCGAAGGTGGAACCAAGGGAACATTCTTTTGCCTTTGACTGAGTAGGCCCTTAGGCAAGAATAGTCATTCCAGATGTGTTTGAAGTGCACTTTCTCTGCCCTGCAGTGTCAGTGCAGGAGGGAAGATGGAACAGTGAGAAAGGGTAGAGGGAGATCTGGATCCCCACTTTCCAGTCAGAATTGGGGGAGCTCCACCTTCTCTGGTCAGGGGACAGACAGCATTCCCATCAATCAGGGCCAATAGGAGGCATAACCACAGCACAAATAGTGGTAACAGGCTGCCCTGGAGAATGACCCAGGTGCCCTGTCTATGATGGTGTATATTAGGTGCACTCATTGCTCTTTTTGATTATTTTTATTAAAATAGAGCTACCATACAATATATCAGTCTCAGGTATACACCATTATTATTCAACATTTATATACCTACAGAAATGATCACAATGATAACTCCAGCAACCATCTGACACAGTACCATGCTATCACAATATTATTGACTATATTCCCTATGCTGTATGTTACACCCCCATGACTTATTTGTTTTATACCTGGAAATTTGGACCTCTTATTCCCCTTCACCTTCCCCCCACACACTTTAAAAATTTTTCAGTTACAGTTGACATTCAATAGTCTTTTATATTAATTTCAGGTGTACAGCATAGTGGTTAAATATTTACATAATTTAAGAAGTGATCCCCTGGGCTGGCCGAGAGGTGCGGTGGTTAAGCGCTGGCTTAGGAAGCCAGCAGCCCCGGTTTGGGTCCCACATATGAGAGCCAGTGACACTGCCCTCAAAAAAAAAAAAGAAGTGATCCCCTGAATAGTCTAGTACCCACCTGGCACTATGCATAGTTATTACCATATTATTGACCATATTCTTATTCTTTACTTTACAACCTCATAACTATTTTCTAACTACCAATTTGTACTTCTTATTCCCTTCCCCTTTTTCACCCATCCCCTAACCCCTCTCCAATCTGGCAACCATCAAAATATTCTCTGTATCTCTGAGTTTGTTTCTGATTTGCATGTATGTTTATTTTGTTCTTTGGATTTCACATATTAGCAAAATCACATTGCATCTGTCTTTCTCTGTCTGACATACTCCACTCAATACAATACCCTCCAGGTCCATCTTATTAAAGCAGCCAAACATTCCTGGGCTGAGCCTCATGTGTACAAATCATCCACTGATCTGCTAAAATCATGTTTCTAAAAACTCACTACACTCTTAATAATTCAAACTACCTTGTGTGTGAAAATTTCAGTGACTCTCAGCAATGGAATTATTCAATTCCTTTTAGAACCTAAGACCTATAGGCCTGAATCATTTTGATTACTGGTGACCAAAGGGAGCATGTCTCATCACAAGGTGGTATTTGCTCGGTGAGCCCAGGCCTCACATCGGGGATTTGTTTCTCCAGAAACCCTATTAATAAAAGGGGTTGGGCAGCCCTTGAGCCTCCACTCGTCCCAAACTCCAGTGCACACAGAAGAGCCTGCTTCTCAGCACAGATGTGACTGCCAGGTGTCACTTGGACTGCCAACTTCTGATACAGGTTAGAAACTCCAGGTTGGAGCATTTTATCTTTTGTTCTCTTCCTTCTAGCATTTTTGGGGGATTTTTTGGATATTTTCTTTTCATTCTATTTTTCCTTTACTGGTTAAGAAGTTATACACACTATTTCAGTTACTTTTTTTTTCAATGGTTATCCTACTGATGCTAACATACCCTATTGATGTTATCAAAGTCTAGAGTCAATCAGTATCTTTTCTGTCAAATGATAAAAGAACCTAATCATATTTTTTGGCAATAGCTTTATTGAGATAATTCACATAACACAAAATTCACTCATTTGAAGTATACAATTTAATGTTTTGTAGTATATTCACAGAGTTGTGCAACTATCACTACAGTTAATTTTAAAACATTTTCATCAACCCCCAAAGTAACCTTTAGCTATCACCTCTCTGTCCCGTTACAGCCCCCCATCGCCCTACGCAACAACTGATCTGATATCTTTCTCTATAGGTTGGCCTGTTCTAGTCATTTCATATAAATGGTGTCATGTAGTATTTGTCATTCTGTGTCTGGCTTCCTTCACTTAGCATAATGTTTTGAAGATTCATCCATGTTGTAGCATCTATTAGTACTTCATTCTTTTTTATTGGCTAACAAAATTCAATTGGATATACTATGTTTATTCATCAGTTGATGGATATTTGTATTGTTCCCACTTTGGGGCTATTACGAATAATGCTGCTATGAACTTTCATGTACAACTTTTTGTGTTGACACATTTTTTTTTATCTCTTGGTATATACAAGTGTATATGCTGTGAGATAGGGTTACGACATCATTCTTTTTTTTAAAGACTTTTATTGGGGAATTGGGGGAGGAGAACAGCGTTGAGGAATCAGGGAAAGGGAACAGACAAGTTCCTGTCCTTTTGTTCTTCAGTCTAGTTGTGGAGGACATTGCTTCACTGGCCATGTTGGTATCATCATCGCGCTCTTCCCGGGTGAGGCAGATTGGTCGCCGGCCTCTGGATGGTCGCTCACTGCAGCTATTGGCAGCTCACGCTGGCTGCCGGCCACTCACTGTAGCCTATGGCAGCCCACTGCAGCGAGGGCTGCAGCTATGCCGTCCCAGGGACTCACAGCAGCCCAGCTCTGGTGGAGCTGTTAGCTGTAGAGGGCAGTGTCACTGGGCCTCATATGTGGGATCTGAACCGGGGCCGCTGGCGTCCAAGCCAGCTCTTAACCAATGCGCCACTCAGCCGGCCCACAACTTCATTCTTTTGCATGTGGATCTTATAACATTTTTAACTACTCATCACTCTCAACTTACGTGCTTGTATTTTATGTATTTTAATTCTATATAATTTTTGCTTTTCATTTAAAAATAATACAAGACATTGTTATTTTATATAATCAATGTTCTTTTAGATTACCTACATAATTACCACTTTCTTTGCTCACTATGTTTTATTGCACCTCAGACCTTGTATTTGACATTGCTTTGTTGGAAGTACACCTTTTAGAATTCCCTTTTGGGATGATCTGTTGATGGCAAACTCTCTTGGTTTTTCTTTGTATATGTAAATGTTTGTATTCCTGCTTCATTCTTTTTTTTTTTGAGGGCAGTGTCATTGGCCCTCATGTGGGACTGAACCTGGGCTGCTGGCTTCCCAAGCCAGCGCTTAACTACCGCGCCGTTCAGCCGGCCCTTCCTGCTTCATTCTTGAAAGATAACTTTATTTGGTATAAAATTCTGGGTTTGTAATTATTTTTCTCCCAGCACAATGAAGATGTAACTTTGCTATATTCTGTCTTCCATTGTTACTATGAAAAATCAGTGGTCAGTCTTAACTTTCACTCTTTGGAAAGTAATCTCTCTTTTCTTTCTGGTTGCTTTTTAAGATCCTTGTCTTTGCTATTTAGCAGTTTTAGTAGGATATGGTTCAGTGTTGATTTGTTTTTGCTTATTCTATTTGAGACTCTGAGCTTTTTGAGTCTGTGGATAGATGTATTTCATTAGGTTTATGAACATTCTCAGCTATTATACCTTCAACTATTACCTCTATCCCATTCTCTTTTCTGAGATTACATTTAGAGTTATGTTAGTCCATCTTACTCTGTCTTACACATCTTTTAATCTTTATTTCATATTTTCCACTTCTTTCTCTTACTATGCTACATTTTGGATAATCTATTCAGCTCTATATTCCAATTCATTATCTTCTTAGTTGTGTGTAATCAGCAACTAACCCTATTAATTAAAACTATCAATAGAGTTTTAAATTTCAATTTTTTTTCATGTTTTCAAATACATTCAATAGAATCTATAACTAATGATTATATTCCCAGGTCCTTAAAGCTCAGTTTTCACTGGCTCTTAACTTAATTCCTTATGTGTTTATGTTTTATTTTAAATATTACTGTTATTGTTCTTTTACTGTACATTGTTTATTTTCTGTGAGATTTTATTTGTGTTAATTTTTTAAGTCCTGGATTCCTCTAGAGAGGATTTATTTTTGTTCTTACCAGGTACTTGAGTGCTACAGTACATTTTCCTGGGAACTGCCTGCCATTTCTATGAGAAAATATTCTGATTTCATATCTACCATTTAGATTTTTGGAGCCTGGCCTACTGTCATATTTCTCCAAGTATATGTTAAGCACTCCTGCATCCAGATTACGTTAGGGAGCTTTATTAAAATACAGAATGTTGGGCCCCATCCAAGTGGGTCCAAAGAAATTCTATTTTTTTTTAACTTTGTGATGAAAATAAAGATTTTTCACATTCTCTGTGTGTTGGATTAGCCAGGAGCTGCTGTGAGTCTGAGTCCATCATCCTTCAGTGCTGATAGAAAACTTGCAAGCCTACTCAGAGCATTGGAAAAGATATAGAATGGGAGAGTTAAACAGAGAAGAAAAGAAAAGAAGTAGAAAAAATAGGAGCAGCCTACTCATGTCAGGAGGTGGTCCAGTGCCATCTCTGGTCGTTTCAAGGGGGCATGTGACATTTGCCTTCACTTGATTTAGGGATTCATGAACCTGGCTCCAGCTTGTAGCAGAGGTGATGGGCCTTGTTCAGGGGAGATGTTGGAGGAAAGAGGGTTATGAAGCCTGCCTTACAAATGGCTTCCTGACCCACTGGTTGCCTTCAAGCAAGGGCCCCTAAGGAGTAGAAGATTAACCAGACTCCCTGTTCTGTTGGGGGGTGGGGTTAGTGAGCTGGTTGCTGAGTGCCCTTGAGCTATTTTGACTGGGCTGAGAGCCAAATCTCAGATGCTTTTGTCCCTTTCTTTACTCTCATGCTACTGTGGGATTGGCCTTATTTCAAGCCATCTGATGTTCATGTCCTTTGAAGGCAATAAAATATAGATGGATGGTACCACAGACTGCTTCGCTGATGAGGAACTAGTAGTTTGCTCCCTTTGCTCTCATATCTTCCACTCTATATGGCTTGCATTTTCTGGGTGGAATCTTTAATCCAAGGCAGGGTAGAATGATGCCTTGGTGAAAAAGGCCCTCATGGACCCCCTTGTCCTGCCACCTAACGAGGAAGGCCAACCCTGGGTAAGGCATTCTGCAGGCACAGTTTGGCCTCTGCATACAAGCTGATTGTCTTTTGACTTGCAGCTGCCTTTTGAACAATATCTGTCATTAGCCCTTGCCCTGAGTTCTGTGTAGAGAGTCACACAAATATTTACTTTCCCTCCTTGAGTAAAAAGTCAAGTAATGTGTTCAAGGCTGGACTTCTAAGTCATCAAGTACCTCGTTTTGTACTTAAAATTTCTTTCCATTTTCCACATGAAATTCGATCTTTTGGCCCAGTCTAAAGAAGTGGTAAATCAAAATTTAGTGAATTTAGAGACCCCTGGATCCATTTTGACAGCTAGTGCCTATATCATGGTAGCTAGGTTAGGGTAGGCCTTTAGATTTCTCAGAACCTACTTCTTTTCTATCAGGGGAACAGTCTGAAGTATGAAACAGACAACAGTGATTAAGATCATGCATTCTGGAGCCAGGTTCCCTGGGTTCATACCCTGAATCAGCCATTTAATAAGGCTGGAGACCTCAGATGAGTTATTTAAGTGAACCCTCTTCCCTTTTTCTTTTTGAACAGACCTTGGTTGCACACAATCGGAGTAACCATATTTATAATCCTCAATTTTATAATAGACTCCATCATTGGTCCATGCATGGCCTGCTTTAATTTTATTCACAAGTGCATTTCTTTCTTTATGGATAATATAATAATCTACTGTGATGAACTCAGCTCAAGAACTAGCCACATAAATGATAACTTATGTCTGCCTATGTGCTTCTCTATCCTGCTTCCTATTTCCTTACCTACCCTGATGAAAGTACTGGCCCGAATTTTGGTTATTATGCTTTTGTTCTTTTGAAAATAAGAGTTTTATCTCTCCCTCTTCTCTCTCATGTGTACATGTAGACGTGTGTGTATCCCTAAACAAGATATTATTTAAATTACTTGTATTTTGGCCCTTATAAAAAGGGTATTATGTTGTATGTAGTCTTCTGGGATTTGCTTGCTTTATTCAACATTATATTACTAATATTCATTGCTATTATTGAGTATAACTGTAGTTCCATTTTAATTGTGGTGTAACATTCTATCATATAAATATACCACAATACCTTTGTCCATTCTCCTTGAGATGGGCATTTGTTCTTTTCTAATATTTGCTATTATGCAAACCTCTGTAACACAGTTTTCTCATCTTAAAATTGGAGAATAGCAATAGGAGCTACCTCATAAATGTTATGAAGATGAAAGGAATTAATAGTTGCAAAGTGCTTAGTATGGGGCTTGGCTCAATAATATATGGTTGGTAAGTGTATTAATCTGTTTGGGCTGTCATAACAATACCATAGAGTGGTTGGCTTAAACAATAGAAACATTTGTTTTCACAATTTTGGAGCCTAGAAGTCTAAGATCAGTGTCACTAGTGTTAGTTTCTTCTGAGGGCCTCTCTCTTTGGCTTGTAGATTGTGGTCTTCTTCTGGTGTCTTCACATGGTCTTTACTCTGTGTCTCTCTGTGTCCTAATCTTCTCTTCTTATATGGACATCAGTCAGTCGTATTACATTAGGGCTTAGCCATAGGACCTCATTTTGTCTTAATTTCTTCTTTAAAGGTCCTATGCAGTCACATTCTGAGGTACTGGTGGTTAGGGCTTCAACATATGAATTTTGAGGGGATATAATTCAGCTCATAAGAATCAGTAAGTATTGGGTTGGCCGAGTGGCGTGGTGGTTAAACGCTGGCTTGGGAAGCCAGTGACCCAGTTCGGGTCCCACATATGAGGGCCAGTGACACTGCCCTCAAAAAGAAAAAAGAATCAGTAAGTGTAAACCATTATGATCATCATTATCTTCCTTTCCTTCTCAGTAAAGCTTAGGGAAATGCAGCAGATTTAGTTATGATGTATCCCCTGGAAACACTCAAATGTTAGTTAGTTCTTCTTTTTCTTTTTCTTTTTCTTCTTCTTCTTCTTCTTCTTATTATTATTAGGCAGTCAGAACACCAGAGCTTGCTTTCTTGCCTTTTCAGAAATTAATTTTAATATCAGCAACAATACTAAAAAATGGCACTTTGTGGTGTCCCAGTATAACAGGGAGCAACTCCTAAGTCTGTTAGAGGTGGCAGGAGATGAGCTAGAGGTTTCACTTTCATTTTGTGGGCTTACCTGGCCAAGACAGACAGGTCTGGGCTGCTATATCTTTCACAGCAGGAAATACACTTACACAAATAAATGCACTACCAGAACAAGCAGCATTTTTCATGTACTCAAAATATTTTGTTCTGACATTAGAGAGCTGGCTCAGGGCAGCTACCTGACAACCACAGCTCTTTCCTCCTGCTCTCTTGAGGGCTCGAGCGCCAAGGAGGAAGTCAGAGAAGAGCTTCTTAGAACCTAGAAAAATTCACATTAATCCTTAATCGTTTCATACATCGTTCTGGTTAAGAATTCCTGCAATATAGAGATATGTACAATAAAATATGAAAGTTCTTCCCTCCCACTTCCCAAAGGTAATTGTGCTAACAGTTTGGTACATTCTTCTTTTGATTTTTTTTCTTCAACTATTAAAAATTTTAGCTGTATATTTAATAAATGAAAAAATTCATTTGTTGTAAAAATCCAACTATACACATAGAGAATTCAAAGTCAGGTTCTCTCATTTCCTATTCCAACCTCTCTTTCCAAATCCTTGCTCCCATGATCAGAATGGCAAATATAATCCCAGTCCTAATAATGCATTTATATACATTTAAAAATACAAATACTAACTTGTCTTTTCTTCTTCTACAAAAAGAGTCATGCTGGGCCAGCCTAGTGGTTCAGTTGGTTAAGAGTTGACTTAGAGTGCAATCCCTGAGCAACAGAGCCGCGAAATCGATTCCCACATGGGCCAGTGAATGCTACGCCTGAGCTGAGCTGTTGCTGAGCTGCCAACAGGTGGCAGGATGGCTCAGCTGGTGTAAAAAACAAGATTGCCTGTTCGATGGTGGGCTATGCCCACCCACAACTAACTCTGAACTCGGCACCGTGAGCTGAGCTGTTGCCCGGATGGCTCTGTGGAGAGGGTGTGCGCTTTTAACAACAAGGCTGCCGGGTTCGACTCCTGCATCGGATGGTGGCTATGCCCACCAGCAACTAAGGTTGAACACAGCACCTTGAGCTTAGAGGCCATGAGCTGCTGACGGGAAGCCAGATGGAGACTGGCGCCCTCCACAATGAAGACTGAAGAACAAAAACTTGGCCTGTCCTCTTCCCCAATTCCCCAACACTGCTCCCCTCCCCCAGTTCCCCAATAAAATCTTTAAAAAAAAGAATCATGCTTTATATAATATATTTGCTTAGCTTTATCTACAAATGGTTGTACCTCCTTTTATGTAAATAGTTGCATAGGTAGTCAGTCATCCAGCATATTTTTTAAAAAAAGATTTTATTGGGGAATTGGGGGAGGGAACTGGCCAAGTTGTGGTTCTTTAATCTTCGTTGTGCAGGGCGCCAGTTGCCATCTGGCTTCCCGTCGGCAGCTCGTGGCCTGTAAGTTCAAGGTGCTATGTTACAATCTTAGTTGCGGGTGAGCATAGCCACCATCCCATGCAGGAGGCGAACCAGCAGCCTTGTTGTTAAGAGCGCACGCCCTCTCCACAGAGCCATCCGGGCAACAGCTCAGCTCACGGTGCCGAGTTCAGAGTTAGTTGTGGGTGGGCATAGCCCACCATCGAACAGGCAATCTTGTTACACCAGCTGAGCCATCCTGCCACCTGCTGGCAGCTCAGTGAGAGCTCAGCTTTGGCTCAAATCACTGGCCCATGTGGGAATCAAACCAGTGGCCCTGTTGCTCAGAGCTTGGGTTCTTAATCCAACTCTTAACCAACTGAGCCACTTCACCAGCCCATCCAGTGTATTTTTCGATGAGTCTCCTGCTAATGGACATTTAGTTTGCTTTTTTGTTATTACATATTAATTTTGTTTTACAAATAATGTTGCAGTGAACATCTTTATACATACAGCTTTGAGCATGTATGCAAGTATCTCTTGTTAGTATAAATTCCTAGAAGTGACATTAGTGAGTCAAAAATGAATGTGTATTTAAAGTTTTTGGTAAATATTGACAAATTATTGTTCAAAATGAGTGCACTTTGTTTTTTCTTCAGTTAATGTATCTTAGGATTTGGCCATGTTAGTTCAGATTTACCTAATTTAAATGTATTTAAATTTTAAAAATATTCCAACTTTTTATCGTAAAAGTTTTCTAACATACTGAAGAGTTGAAATAGTAATATAGTCAACAATGACTATATGAAGTCAGACAGTGAAGTTCCAGAACTCATCCTAGACAAAGTGCTACATATCTCATTGCTGAATATCACTACAGTCACCTTGCAAGTACTCCCCTTGGGAAGCCACGCACTGATGCCAGCACCTAGTCCACCCTTGAAAGCAATTCTGGAACTCTTTTTCTGGTTTGGCCATCAGAGCTGTTGTCGTATTACCCTTGATGTCCTGAATGTCATCAAAATGTCTTCCTTTCAACACTTCCTTTCTCTTTGGATAAAGAAAGAAGTCATTGGGGGCCAGATCAGGTGAGTAGGGAGGGTGTTCCAATACAGTTATTTGTTTACTGGCTAAAAACTCCCTAACAGACAGTGCCGTGTGAGCTGGTGCATTGTTGTGATGCAAGAGCCATGAATTGTTGGCAAAAAGTTCAGGTCATCTAACTTTTTCACGCAGCCTTTTCAGCACTTCCAAATAAGAAACTTGGT
Source organism: Aselliscus stoliczkanus (assembly GCA_033961575.1). Lineage (NCBI taxonomy): Eukaryota > Metazoa > Chordata > Mammalia > Chiroptera > Hipposideridae > Aselliscus > Aselliscus stoliczkanus. The sequence goes on along the minus strand of CM066737.1, from coordinate 50,575,942 downwards.
TGACTGTTTGTGCTCTTGGTACAAATTCATAAAGAATAATCCCTCTGATAATAAAGAAGGTTAGCAACATTGTTGCAACAAGTTCGCAAACTTAATTGTCATACCTTGTATGTCCTCCAACGTTTTTTCCATATTAATTAATTCCATTTTTCGTTTTATGTAAGTTTGTTGAATCATTTCAAAAAAGTTGCAGACATCTTGACACTTCAGTTCTAAATACTTCAGCCAGAAACTCTTAAGAATAAGAATACTGTCTTAGGGCCAGCCGAGTGGCTCAGTTGGTTAAGAGCTCACTCAAGAGTGCTAGCTGAGCTCTGAGCAATAGCAGTTCGATGCCCAGCCCAAGCTGAGCTGCCGTTGAGCTGCCAACAGGTAGCAGGATGGCTCAGCTAAAAAAAAAATATATATATATATTGTGTTGTATAACCACAATACCATTATCACGCTCAAGAAAATTATCAGTAGTTCTATAATATTGTCTACTTTGTCTAATAATCAGTTTATATTAAAATTTTCCCAGTTGTTCAAAAAATGTCTTTTTAACTGAAAAAAAGAAAATCAGAATCCAGTAAATTTGCAAGATTGCTTTTGATTGCTTTATCTCTTCAATTCTTGTTTATTTTTTATAATCTAAGAATGATCCCTCCACCTCCTTCATTCATGACATTGAAATTTTGATGTAGTCTGGTCAGTTGTTTTGCAGAAGGTTCCATATTCTGGATTTGTCTGAGGGTTTCCTCATGGTACCTTGTGTTTTTTTTTGTTTTTTTTGAGGGCAGTGTCACTGGCCCTCATATGTGGGACCCGAACCGGGGCCGCTGGCTTCCCATGCCAGCGCTTAACCACCGTGCCACTTGGCTGGCCTGCACCTTGTTGTTTTTAATGGCAGCATGGTACTCTGTACCATAAATGTATTGTGGTTGCTTTTAGTTTGTGGGCATTCCTTTTGTGGCTCCTCTAACAAGCGGTATTTAATCCCAAGGAGTCTGTGGCACCAGTAGACCACAGTAAAAGTCTGTGGTTAGTTAATGAAGATACAATATTCCAAAGCCAAACTTAGTTGGTAGGAACATTACCAAAGGCAGAAGTAACAGTGGGGTTGCATCCTTTCACCTCCCTTTCCCCTCTAAGAGAGATAGATTATTGTTTTAGTATATTTAGAATTACTATAACAAAATGCTGTAGAGTATGTGGCTTAAAAACAACAGAAATCTTTCTCGCAGTTCTGGAGGCTGGAAGTCTGCGGCATGGTCCAGTGAGGGCCCTCTTCTGGGTTGCAAACTTCTCATTGTGTCCCCACAGGGAAGAAGGGGCTAGGGAGCTTTCTGGGGCCTGTTTTATAAGGGCACTGATCCCATTCCTGAGAACTCTGCTCTCATGAACTGATCACCTCCTAAATGGCCCATGTTTTTTTTTTTCAATCATATTTATTGGGGTGACGTTAGTAAAGTTATATAGGTTTCAAGTGTACAGTTTTTTAATATATTACCTGTGTATTGCATTGTGTGTTTACCACCCAGGGTCAATTCTCCTTCCATCACCATATATTTGACTCCATTTACTCTTTTCTAATCCTACCCACCACTTCCCTCTGGTAACCACTAAATTTTAGTCTGTGTGTATGAGTTTTTGTTTGTCTTGGTCCTTTGTTGTTTTCAGTTTTATATCCCACATATGAGTGAAGTCATATGGTTCTAGACATTTTATGTCTGATACTTTCGCTTAGTATGATTCTAAAGATCCATCCATGTGGTCGGAAATGGCAGTATTTCGTCTTTTCTCATGGCTTAGTAATATTTATTGTATATATCACATCTTCTTTTCCCAATCATTTATCGAAGAACACGTCAATTGCTTTTATGTCTTGGTCACAGTGAATAATGGTGCAATTAATATCAGGGTATATACAGAGGGTGCCAAAAAAAGGTATACATATTTGAAGAAAGGAAAAACCTGTGTTAAAATTGTTGTACCCAATATATACCGATAACAAAAGATGAATACAAGTCACATTTGACTTCTGCAATGACAAGAGGTACTCAAGTTATCCTCAGTGTAATTTTAATACAGTTTTTTCCTTTCTTAAAATATGTATAAATTTTTTTGCACCCTCTTTACAGATCAGTGTTTTCAGAATTTTAGATACCCAGAAGAGAGATTACTGTATTGTATGGTAATTCTATTCTTAATATTTTTTTAGAGGGCAGTGTCACTGGTCCTTATATGTGGGTTCCAAACCAGGGCCGCTGGCACCCCAAGCCTGCTTTTAACCACCGCGCCACTCGGCCAGCCCTGGCCGGCTCTATTCTTAATTTTTTGAGAAAACTCCACACTGCCTTCCATAGTGGCTGCACTAATCTGCATTCCCACCAGCAATGTATGCAGGTTCTTCTTTCTCCACAACCTTTCCAACACTTATTATTACTTGTCTTGTTAATAGCCTTTTTTTTTTTTAGGGCAGTGTCACTGGCCCTCATATGTGGGACCGAACCGGGGCCGCTGGCTTTCCAAGCCAGCTCTTAACCACCACGCCACTCGGCCGGCCCAATAGCCATTTTAATAGGCATGAGGGGGTATCTCACTGTGGTTTTGATTTACAGTTCCTTAATAGCTAGTGAAGCTGTGTGCTTTTTTATATATCTGTTGGCTGTTTGTGTGTTTTCTTGGGAGAAGTGTCTGTTCAGGTCCTTTCACAATTTTTTATGTTTTTAAGATTTTATTGGGGAATTGGGGGGAGGGGAACAGACAAGTTGCTGTTCTTTTGTTCTTCAGTCTAGTTGGGGAGAATGTTGCTTCACTGGCCCATGTTGGTATTATCATTGCGCCTTTCCCGGGTGAGGCAGATCGGTCGCCAGCCATTGGACAGCCACTCACAGCGACTCATGGCAGCTCATGGAAGTGCACGCCAGCTGCCAGCCAGTCCCACTGCAGCCTACGCCGTCACCGATGACTCACTACAGCCCAGCTACAGGTTGTGCTGTTGTTCACCATCTTAGCTGTAGAGGGTGCAGTGTCACTGGCCCTCTATGTGGGATCCAAACCGGGACCTTGCTGCTCAGAGTTGGCGTGCCAAGCCAACTCTTTTTTTTTTTTTAGCTGAGCCATCCTGCCACCTGTTGGCAGCTCAGTGGCTGCTCAATTCAGGCCGGGAATCCAACTGGCACTCTGTTGCTCAGATCTCACACTCTTGAGTGAGCTCTTAACCAACTGAGCCACTCGGCTGGCCCTTTAAGCCAACTCTTAACCAATGCGCCACTCTGCTGGGCCCGTCTGCCCATTTTTAAATTGGATTGTTCTTTTGATGTTGAGTGTATCAGTTCCTTTTATATTTTGGATATTAGCCCCTAATCGGAGGTGTTGTTTGCGAATATCTTTACCCATTCGGTTGGTGGCCTCTTGGTTTTGTTGATGGTTTCTTTTGTTGTGAAGAAGCTTTTTAGTTTGATATACTCACATTCATTTATTCTTGTTTTTATTTCTCCTGTCTTTGAAGTCAAATTCATAAAACCCTCTCTGAACACAAGGTCCATAAGTTTAGTACCTATGCTTTCTTCTATGCAACTTATTGTTTCAGGTCTTTGGTCCATTTTGAGTTAATTTTCATAAATGGTGACAGATAGCAGTCTAGTTTCATTCTTTTGCTTGTAACTTTCCAACTTTCCCAGCACCATTTACTGAAGATGCTTTCTTTTCTTTTCCTTTTTTTTTAAAGATTATATTGGGGAATTGGGGGAGGGAAACAACGTTGGGGAATTGGGGAAGGGGAACAGACAAGTTCCTGTCCTTTCATTCTTCAGTCTAGTTGTGGAGGACATTGCTTCACTGGCCCATGTTGGTATCATCATTGCACTCTTCCCGGATGAGGCAGTTCAGACGTCGGCCTCTGGATGGATGCTCAATGGCGGCTCTTGGCCACTCACGCTGGCTGCCAGCCACTCACAGTAGCGTATGGCAGCCCACAGCAGCAGGGGCTGCAGCTATGCCATCGCCAGCAACTCACAGCAGCCCAGCTCCAGGTGGGTCTGTTGTTCACCATCTTAGCTGTAGAGGGCAGTGTCACTGGCCCTCACATGAGGGATCTGAACAAGGGCCCTGATGCTCAGAGCCAGTGTTCCAAGCCAGCTCTTAACCAACGGGCCACTCGGCCTGCCCTCTTTTCTTCATGGTATGTTTTTGGCTCCTTTGATGAAAATTATTTCCCCATGTATATTTGGGTTTATGTCTTGGTTCTCAATTCTCTTCCATTGGTCTGTGTGTCTGTTTTTCTTCCAATACCATTCTGTTCTGATTACTGTCATTTTGTAGTATAAATTAAAGTCAGGGAGTGTGATACCTCCAGCATTGTTCTTTTTTCTCCCGATTGCTTTGGCTATTCGGGGTCTTTTGTGATTCCATACAAATATGAAGGTTTTTTGTTTTATTTGTTTAAAAAATGCCATTGGGATTTTGATGTGGATTGCATTAAATCTGTATATTGCTTTTGGTAATATGAAGGCCCCAGATCTTAATACCATCACACCAGGCATTAGTTTGTGATGGGGTGGGCCACAAATATTCAGATTATAACAATTATCTTTTCTGCTTCTCTGATTACTTGAGAGGCTGCAGTCTGGGGTTGAGCTGACACCAACGTCTTCTCTTTGTAACCACCTATCCTCCCTTTGTACTCTTTTAGTAATGCCAAATCTCCTGCCACATGGTGTCAGCCCTTAATTTGTGAGCTCCCTCAACTTCTATCACACCACTCCTTCTTACAGTTATTCTTACTTCAGCTTGTCCTTCCCTCCTCATCTCATGGAGCCCAAACAAGTCCTTCTCTTTGTGCTCTGGGTCTGATCCCATGCCTGTTTCAGGACCTCTCACCATCCTGTGCCTTCTGCCCCTATTGCTTCTTCAGCCTCTCCCTCTCTACTGACTCCTTCCCTCAGTGTATAAACATGTTCATATCTCTCCCATTGTTGTTTTTAATTCCTTTATTGTGAAATAAACTTTTTTTAAAAATTAGTTTCAGGTGCACAACACAGTGCAATAGTTATACTTTTTACCCCTCAAAGTGACAACGCCCCACCCCCAGTTCGCCACCCCACTCCTCACCCCCCAAATCATACATATCTATTACACTTCCTTTGACTCCCTTCTACAGTATAATCCATCTATATATTCTATATATTCAAGTACAGTTGGCATACAATATTATACAACATCAGTTTCAGGTATACAGTGCAGTGATCAAGCCTCACTCCATCCATGAAGTGGTCTCCCTAACAAGACATGTAACCATCTGACTCTCTCCCATTGTTTACAGTGATTTTTTTCTTAATACTACCCTTGAGTTACAATTTCCATATTTCTTTAACCATTCACTCTTTTTTAAAGAGTACTGTAGAGCATGGGTCTGAAAAATGGGATGCATAAGGTGTTCTATAGGGGTGATTAAAGAAAATGTTAGCATTTTTATGCATTTTAAAATTTCATCCTTTTTCTTTTTCATGTTTGTGTTGTTTTTTTTTTGTGTGTGTGTATACACATACAGAAGATGCCAAAAGAACATATACACATTTTAAAAAAGGAAAAAACTATTAAAATTATAACATTCAACATATACTGATAACAAAAGATGAATACAAGTCACGTTTGACTTCTGCAATTACAAGAGGTAATCAAAGTGGTTACCATCAGTGTCCAGACACTTCTGATTACAGTGAACTACTGTTTGAGCAACATTGACCAAAGTGTCAACTTGTATACATTTTTTGGCATCCCCGATATATAGTATAGTATAGTATAGTATAGTATAGTATAGTATAGTATAGTATAAAATAGTATAGTATAGCTATACATGTATATTACTTTCCTTTCAACCCTTCTCATCCTCTCCAGACCCACATTCCCACCGATTTATGAGGATCCTGCCAGAGTATCATCCTAGCCTCACAAACTCAGCATCATTCCCACTTCTTTTCTTGTATCCTGCCTCCTCCAATCTGCTTCCTTGACTGTAGGCCCCAACTTAGGGAGAAGCCCCAGCATCCCTCTAGCCACGTAGGTTATCATGCTGGGAGTCATCTTAACATCTTTACTCCTCTTACTCCTATGTATCCCCAATCTAATCAGTTGCTTAGTAATGCTGATTCAAACTCCTTACCTTCTCTCAAATATGCCTGTTCTCTCTTCTCTTGCTGCCTCTGTGTAAAGCTGATTTAGACATTGCTATTGCCAATCCCTAGCTGGTTTTCCTGCCTCCTTTAGCATCACCTAAACCCAGCCATCAGCAGGAGCATTACACAACTGTACATCATGCAGAACTCTCCCTGACTTTCCAAGAAAAGTCAAGTTAAATGCACTTCTTTTTTTTTACTGCTAACACTCAACTAGTATTTATTTATTTCATCTTTATCTCACAAAGAATAGCATGCAAATTACATCAATGCAGTATAAAATCAATGAAAAATATGAAGAAAATGAAGCAAGGGGAAAATCGAGACAGGAAATTAAGTGTCTATGGAATGAATCAAAGGAACAAATAAAATCAACAACACAGGCCAGGAAACCTAGTCTGCTTGTTAATTCTCAGTGTTCTGACAGTCAGGGCGAAGAGAACATGATCAGTTAGGAAAATTCCAGTGCCCATCTGTGAACAACATAGCAATTTCCAAAAGCATTTCCAGGCCTCTGGCTATGCTCCATCCAGGCTGGACTGAATGCCCCGCACCCCAACACCACACACACACACACACACACACACACACACACACTCACTCAGGGTAAAGCAAGCAGTCTCAGTAGGCACCAGACCCTGTTACCATGTCCACCTTACACCATCACTAGATTCATGGGTAAACTTATGGTTACTCCAGGAACCACTGATTGGAGCCTGAGGTCGCCATTCTCCCTCCTCCCAGAGTACTTTGTATTACTTCTGTCCCAGCGCCTACCACCTTGCTGTGCTGAGAACTGTTCCCAGGACTACCCGCCCCTCCCCCACTCCCTGCCAACCCCACCAGGTTAAAAGTTCCATGAGGACAATATTGGCTGCTTAACATTTCAGAGAACACTTCATAAAACTGAGCTGAATGCTAAACTCTTCTAGAAATCCCCCAAAGGAAAAATGATAGAAGCACAAAGATGTGGACTTGCTTTTGAATTCTACCATTGACTACCCCTGAGATGTTGACCAAGCCATCTGAGTTTCATGATTTTGTTTCTTATCTGTTAACCAAAGCCAAACTTGTTTACAGCACAGGTTAGACTGCAGGGTGGGGAAACAACAGAGTACTATACCTGGCTCAGTTCCAGTATGTGCTGAATAAATGTTAGCTTTCCCTTCTTCTATCAGGGAACTCTAAGACATTAATTTTACTTGCTGCCAGAGAGCTACCATAGTGTTCACAACTCACTCCTTGTCCCCCAAGCTTCCCAAAGCATAAAATCAGCCAAGAAGAAAGCAGCATTCCCAAAAGCCATAGAATAATCAGTGCCTACACAGTGCCAACTTCAAAAAGATTTCATCATTGTTTCAACTACTTTAAAATGGCTTAGAGATTCTTCCAAAAGGGAAAATAAAAAACAAGTCTGAGAACCAAAAGTTAGACTGTCATTAAGTGTCACATAAAGGCTTTGGCGAAGCAATAAGAGAGATAATTGGTAAATTCGCTATTATAAGGCAAGTGCAGTTGCTAAAACAGGACACGGAATCAGACTCAGTCATCACTTTTTTTTTGAGGGCAGTGTCACTGGCCTTCATATGTGGGACCCGAATTGGGGCCGCTGGCTTCCCAAGCCAGCGCTTAACCACCGTGCCACTCGGCCGGCCCTCGGTCATCATCTTGCTTTGCAGACTCCATTTTTATGGAGGGTCACTTTTCTGTGGTATAGAAGTTTGTACTATCGGCGTGCTGCAATGCATAGTATTCATGGTTGGCAAGGGGCCACCCATCACAGACTTCCTTTATTATTGCAGACAGTGGCTTTTTCTGATTGATTTCCATGAGTTTGGGATAGGCGCCTGGCCATTCTATGGTCACCTTGACGATGTCCGCAGGTGGCGACATTGTCCACCCTGAGGATATCCAGAGCCGATGGGGCTGGGATCTTGCAGTGTAGACAGCTGCACATGTCCTTCCACTCCAGGTCCACAGGCTGCTGCTCCGCCAGTTGCTGTTGCTCTCACTTCCTTTTCCTTCCTCCTGCTGGCCAGAGACACAATTTGCATCTGCAAGGCATCCCGAAATCAGCCACGAACTCTCCTTTCGAGCAGACGCTGAGCTTCGGAGTCTCACTTCTTGATCTGCAGGTCATTCCATTAATTTTTGTTGCACCGACATAATCCCTTTATCTGTTAGCCTCCTCAACTAGACTATGAACTCGTAGGGCAGGGACTGTGTCTTTATTATTGCAGTATACCCAGAACCAGGCACATTACCTGATACCTAGTAATGTGTCAATAAGTGATGTTTTTGTTTGTCTGTTTTTGTGTTTGTTTTAGGTGAGAGTAAGAATAGGATTGTCATGTGTGAAGAGACCAGTATTGTCATTCCTTTGAGAAATAAAGAGATCTCCATGGAAAAACTCACCTATGGATGAACCAAAGGAATGGATTGAGTTGGGAAGCTACAGTTAGTCTGGTAGTCATTTGATAAAAATACTTATACGTGAATTAGAATTGTGGGGCAGGCCCAGGTACCACCATCTCTTGCTGGAGGCTCTTGTTAAGGCAGAATGATCAGTTGAAAAGAGCTTTACACGCAGAGAGACCTGGCATTAAGTTTTGCTGGCAAGAATTGAAATCCTGGCTTTACCATATAATGGCTGGATTGATGTTGGAGAGGAGGATGGTAATAACAGCTTTTATTGAGTATGTATATATAGGGTTGTCAGAAAAGTCATGACGTATTTTTATGTTTTTCATTGCAAAAATGCATCATGACTTTTCCGACAACCCAATATTATACGACAGTACTGGGCCAAGAACTTTGTGTGCAGTATTTCTCCTAATTTCGCTACTACGTGATGAGATAGGGACTGTTATCATTCCCATTTTACAAATGAGCCAACTGAAGCTCAGCAAGATTGATTTGCCCAAAGGTGCATAGCAACTAAGTGATGGCACTAGAATTTCAATCTTAGCAGCCTGACTGTGGGCTAGAGATATTCACTAGGGAGTCATCAGTACTTAGATGGTATGTAGAGCCAGGGACCTGGGTAAGATTATCTAGTGAGTGAAAGTAGATAGAAAAAAGAGACAAGGAATTGATTCTGGGCCCCTCCAATGTTTAAAGGTGAGAGACATAGGGGAGATCCAGCAAAGGAGGTTGAGAATGAGAGTCATTGAGGTAGGGAAAGAAAAGACAGTGATGCCCTACATGCCCAGTGTAGAAAGTGTTTTAAGGATGAGGCAATGACCAACTGCATCAAATTCTGCTGATAGGTCAAATAAGATGAAGCCCAAAATTGACCTGAAGCAGCATTATAGTTAACTGCACAAGGGGGTAATTGTGTGCCAGATCTCCCTGACACCCTGGCATGAGGATGAAAGGGCAGATAATTAATATTCATACAAAGATGCCCTAGAGGCTAGCTTCCACCCTCGTTTCCCATTGGAATTAGGAATGTGGAAGTCATTGGTAACCTCAATAAAAGCAATTTAGGGCGAGTGGTAGGTGTGAAAGTTTGATTGGAGCGAGTGGTGGGTATGAAAGTTTGATTGGAGTGAATAGAAGGATCATTCAGAGAAGAGGAAATGATGGCAATGAGAGAAATGTTTTAAGGAATTTTGTTATAAAGGGAAGCAGAAATATGTTGGTGATAGCTAGAATGGGAAGTGGGATCAAGAATTTTTGTCTCTTTAGATGGAAGATATTATAACTTGTTTGTTTTCTGATGGGAATGATCAAATGGGAAAAAAGGGGGCAACTGTAGGTGTGATGTTGGGTTGGCAAGAAAGTATAGAATCTAGTGCACGAATGAGGGGACTTGCCTTAGCTAGCAACAGAAGGAAAGGCAGCTAGATGTGGGGGTGGGTTCAGGGAGGAGAGTGATATGGAGGTGGGAGCTTGTGCATGTTCTCTTCCAATTGCTCCTTTTTTCCCCAATGAAATAGGAAGCTGTATTACCAGCTGAGGGTCGAAAAGATGGGGGAAAGTTTAAGGAAAGTGGGAGAAGTTGTGAAATAGTTGTCAAGGAGAGAACAGAGTGAATGGACTTGGGAATGCAGTTGGATCATGTATCGAATTAAGGGCTCACTCAAAATTTGCAGTCATAGGGCCAGCCGAGTGGCTCAGTTGGTTAAGAGCTCAAAAGTGTGAGCTGAGCTCTGAGCAACAGCAGTTCGATGCCCAGCCCGAGCTGAGCTGCCGTTGAGCTGCCAACAGGTGGCAGGATGGCTCAGCTAAAAAAAAAAAAAAAGAAAGGCAAAATTTGCAGTCATGAATTTCAAAGGTTAATGGTATAGCTTTATATTTTTCTTCCATCATGCTTACTTGCGTGGTATATGGGTGTGAAGGCAGTGAGTTGGATTTAACTAGAAATGTGATTTTGTGAGGCAAGTAGGAAAAAGGGAGAGAGAGTTTCGGGGGAGTTGAGGGTATATGGAAGGGAGTGATAGGTAAGCATTGAAGTGAGGACATGAGGTGGTGAGGGGCAGTAAAAAGGTGGTAGGATCAATAGACTGTAGGATCCAGTAAATTTGAAAGATTGTTAGAGTTGGGATATGAAGGGGCGTGAGTTGGATAGATAGGAGGTAGTGGCTGGAGAGTGAGGTATACAACAGATTTTATGTAGGAGTCCCAGGTATTAGTAATGATAGGTATGACCGTGGAACAAAGGGCTGAGGTAAGATCTTGAAAAAAATAGACGTCAAGGCATTGAGAGATACACATTGAGCTCTTAACCAACTGAGCCACTCGGCTGGCCCTATGACTGCAAATTTTGAGTGAGCCCTTAATTCGATACATGATCCAACTGCATTCCCAAGTCCATTCACTCTGTTCTCTCCTTGACAACTATTTCACAACTTCTCCCACTTTCCTTAAACTTTCCCCCATATTGGAAATACACAAATTTTGACAAAGACGTGTCAGAAAAAAGTGACAAGGAGGCAAGAGGTAAAGTCTTTCAAGGACTGAAGGGGAATATACCTGGAGAGTGTTCATAGATGACTGTAACAGGAAGAGTAGTGGGTGGTAGAGTACAATGACATGAAATTCACATGGGGTGGGGTAGCTAGGAAGGAGGCAGAAAAGTGGTCTGGAAAAGATAGCAATTTAGAAATAGCAGTGAGGAACAGACAGGACCCCTATTGGCCCAGTGTAAAAGGCAATATGGGAGGAATATCACCCATCACTTGATAGGGCTGTAGGAATAGCAGTGGGAGTGTGTAGAAGAACCAGGTTTTCTGTAAAGCAAAAAGGTGAAGGGAACATTCAAAGAACAGTGTGAGGATATAGGGGATTTTGCTAATGATATCATTGGGTTCCAGAGAATAGAGTGGAAGTGTTTCAGGAATTGGGGAGCCGTAGAAGACGGAGTCATATTAGGAGATGTCCAGAGCTATGTGGGGATTAAGGTTCAGGTGTTGCTCAGTGACCAGGGAGGCTTGGGCTTCTTCTTTTTTTTTTTTTTTTTAAGATTTTATTGGGGAATTGGGGGAGGAAATCAGTGTTGGGGAATTGGGGAAGGGGAACAGACAAGTTCTTGTTCTTCAATCTTTGTTGGGGAGGGCGCCAGTTGCCATCTGGCTTCCTGTCGGCAGCTCATGGCCTCTAAGCTCAAGGTGCTGTGTTCAATCTTAGTTGCAGGTGGGCATAGCCACCATCCCACGCAGGAGTCGAACCAGCAGCCTTGTTGTTAATTGCGCATGCTTTATCCACTGAGCCATCGGGGCAGCAGCTCAGCTCAAGGTGTCCAGTTCAGTCGTAGTTACGGGTGGGTGTAGCCAGCATCCCATGTGGGAGTCGAACCAGCAGCCTTGTTTTTAAGAGCGCACACCCTATCCACTGAGCCGTCCGGGCGGCAGCTCAGCTCAAGGTGCTGAGTTCAGTCTTAGTTGTGGGTGGGCGTAGCCCACCATCAAACAGGCAATCTTGTTGTTACACCAGCTGAGCCATCCTGCCACTTGTTGGCAGCTCAGTGACAGATCACCTTGAGCAAAGCATTCACTGGCCCATGTGGGAATCGAACCAGTGGCCCTGTTGCTCAGAGCTCGTGCTCTAAGCCAACTCTTAACCAACTAAGCCACTCAGCTGGCTCTGGCTTGGGATTTTTATGGTGACTGAAGTAGCCAGGGATGTAGGGCACGATGGGATTGGTGGTCCATGGCACAAGATGGTGGTGTGGCTGTCAGGGATGTGGGCTGGAGGTCAGGATCTTGCCATGGACAGAGTCCATGCACCCATTGTTTCAGGCAGCCTGATTCCAGAGTCCTGGAGAACTGTACCACTCTGCTCTTAAGAAGAAGTTGACTTGGATGTGAGAAGAAAGTCAATGAGCTGTGCAGCTTAAAACATTTTCATTGCTTTTGACTTTCAATTGCATTGATGTCGGAATTTTTGTCTCAAGCCTTGGGAATCCTCCAGTTGAAAAGGAACTGGTATATGTACATTAGAATGGAGCTTCAGATGTGAGTTCTGTAGGGTAGAAATGAATTACCTAAATGGAACTTCTTCTGAGGGAAGTATGACAGTTTTAAAAAAGATTTTATTGGGGAATTGGGGGAAGGGAGCAGTGTTGGGGAATTGGGGGAGGGAACAGACAAGTTGCTGTCCTTTTGTTCTTCAGTCTAGTGACGGAGAATGTTGCTTCACTGGCCCATGTTGGTATCGTCATTGCGCTCTTCCCAGATGAGGCAGATCCGTCGCCGGCCTCTGGATGGTCGCTCACCGCGGCTATTGGCAGCTCACGCGGGCTGCCAGTCGCTCATGCTGGCTGCCGGCCACTCACTGTAGCCTATGGCAGCCCACTGCAGCAGGGGCTGCAGCCTACACCATCACCGGGGCTCGCACAGCCCAGCTCCAGGTGGAGCTGTTGTTAGCTGTAGAGGGCAGTGTCACTGGCCCTCATATGTGGGATCCGAACTGGGGCTACTGGCGTCCCAAACCAGCTCTTAACCAATGCGCCACTCAGCCGTCCCGGAAGTGTGACATTTTACAGATAGTGTTTACAAAATCAGGGAAAGAAGGTGGGGAGGCTCCATGAGAAAGTTCCTGGGACTTGGCATGACATTAAGTGAGGATTCAGTGCCCAATAAAGACAACTGCCTTTTGTCTTCTCTGTTGCCAACTGCCCTTTACCCCCATCCAAGCCCTGCCGCTTCTTCTTTGGATGTTATTTAACATCTATGTACCTCAGTTTCCTTACCTCTCAAATGGGGATGATCATAGTTCCTGCTTCACAGGAAACTTGTAATAATTAAATGATATAACAAAGGTAAAAGCATTTAACACAGCGCATGGTACATAAGTACTTAATAAATATGTTTTATTAAATGACCAGTGGTAGGTTCGTGTTCCTATTCAATTCCCTTCTTCCTGCCACTTGTTTGTTGTTTCTCATGTTGCCCTCCTCTTTCATCTCCTTTCATTCCTCTCTGTATTTTCCTAAACTTATCTATTTTGCCTATATCCTTTCTCCTCCCTGGCTGTGGCTGCCAGTGGTACCCACACTCAGTTTAACACTCTTTGTGGACTTTAAAGTTACGGAACTCTTGGAATACAGAATGAGGCAGCCCTCAGAGGAAGGACATGACTGATGGGAGCAGTCTTCTGACCACCCCAACTGAGGTCTGTGCCTGAGGTGTCTACACGGCCTCAGTGGGCTGGTGACAGGACCTCAGGAACTGGGGTGCCTGTATTGCAGGCCAGGCTCGGCCACTGTGTCATGTGCAGCCTGGAGCCACATTGGGGCAGAGCAGGTTGTGAAAGGGAGGGTCATGTGAATAGGGAGGACCTGGGCCCAATCCCCATGTAGAGGGGCTGTGAGTACAAGTAGTAATTTTGCTGCTGCTGACCTGCCACCATTACTACTCCCATTAATGATAACAGCTCCTCTCTACTGTGTATCTCCACCAACTCCAGAGCCAGACTGCCTGGGTTTGAATCCAAACTCTGTCACCAAATGTCACGTGCCCTTGGGGAAGTTAGTTATTTAACCGTTCTGTGCCTCATTTTCTCATCTCTAAATAGAGATAATTGGAACAGTACAGTAAATTCTCACTTAATGTCATGGATAGGTTCTGTGACTTTAAACAAAATGATGTATAAGTTAACCAATTTTGCCTTAGGCTAACTGATGTAAACAACAACATCTCATCAACTTTATAACAAAATGATGCTGAAGAAACAATGTTATTTGGGGACCTGCTATATAGTTGTTACAAGGATTGGGTGGATTAATAGTTAACAAAATGTTTATAATTGTTCCTGGCATATTATATGTACTATATAAATTCTTATGTCATAAACATTAGAAATCTGATAACAATCTTATAACAGCACAGTTATTTTCATTTTACTGGGGCAGAGAGGTTAAGTGAGTTTCCCGAGGTCACAGAGCTATTAAGTGGCAAAATCAAATCTAAAACACAGATTTGACAGATTCCAAAGTCCTTGCTTACAGCTGTGGTGCTAAACGGCCTCCGTGGACATGCCAGTGTGGAGTTTGCTTTCTAAAAGGGCTGTTAGGGAGGGAGAAGCAAGTGGGCAATGTGAGTCCAGGGGAGTAAACAGTCTGAGAGGTCAGCAGAGGTACTGCTTGAGGACCTGGTTGGGACCAGGTCCTTGGCCTGGTTCTCTGCTCCCTTCTGTGGGAGGGCAGTCTGGGGTTCCCTTACGTACCTGAAAATTTGGATTATAGCCAGAGCACTGAACCTTTCTAGGTCCTTTTCCTCCCTGCCTGTTTTCCAGGTAATCGCAGTCCAGTCAGTTAACCCTTTTGCACCTCAGTTTCCTCATCTGTCAAATGTGGATAATGATACTTTACCTGCCTACCTCATGGGATTTTTGAAAGGATTGAGTCAATCATGGATCTGAAAACATTAGAAAAAGCATGAAGCAGCACCCAAATTGAAGAGAGTAGAGTGATCCCAGACCACATTACTGTGAAGGTCCAGTATGGGCCTCTCAGGCCTCCATAGCTACCGCTTCCTGGTGATGCCCATTGGTAAATCCCATGACCTTTTTGAGGTTTTCAAGCATAGTTTACAGAGATGCTTGGAACCTCATCTCTTTTTCTGGGATTTTACATTTCTCTCTGTGGGCATAAAATAATAGTTGAGCATTATCTGTATCCATGGGAAAATTCCTTTCTGCATGGGTTTTTATTTTCAAGAGCTTGTGTCTGTCCAGGGTCCACAGTCACTTCAGCTTCCATTGCAAGAACTCTGCCATCTTTGGTTTCAACTCTTGGCACAAGGCAGGAGTGAACTTCTGGGCCTGGGAGCCCATATCTGCCCCTTCTCATTGGCATATACTTGCTTCTGTGCATGTCTTATAGGGAACAGGGAGGGATCTTACCCTTCCCCTGGGTGTCCTTGTCTCTGGGCTTCCCTTTGGGGTGTGTGTGTGTGTGTGTGTGTGTGTGTGTGTGTGTGTGTGTGTGTTGAGGGCTGTGTAAGCATGGAGGCCAGGCCTCTTGCCAGATGCTGACGTTCTTTCCTGGAATTGAGTTGGCCACCACGCATTTCCATTCTCTGCCCACTGCCAAGCTCCACAGCACGGTCCCTATGCCAGCTTCCAACTGAACTCTGCTTTGGTAATCGAGAGCTTCCATTTTGAGAGAAAGAGATGGGAAACAGAAGTGGACGAGTGTGTGTGGTGAATGGAGGGAGAGTGGGAATATTTTTTGTAGCAGGGAAGCTATGCCAAAATATATTGGCCGAGTTGTTTGGTCTTTACCCAAAAGTAGGGCTATCTCTGAAATGACCCCAAATATCCAATGGGGAATCTCTTTGTTCTTGGATTTAGACCATATCAGATTAGTAATCATTTTTTTTTCATCTGGAAAATGGGAATAATAAATTCTACCACATATATTCTTCATGACAAATGATAAATGAGCTTTTTTTAAAAATTCTTTTATTGTGAACTAAACATTTAAAAAAAATAGTTTCAGGTGTACAACACACGTGCAATAGTTATCCTTTTTACCCCTCAAAGTGACAATCACCTCCCCCAGTCGGCCACCCCAATCCCCCCCATGTCATCATATCTATTGCAATTCCTTTGACTCCCTTCTACAGTATACTCCACATCCCGTGACTATCTATATATTCAATGACAGTTGGTATACAATATTATACAACATCAGCTTCAGGTATACAGTGCAGTGATCAAGCCTCTACCCCATCCATGAAATGGTCTCCCTAACAAGACATGTGACCATCTGACACTCCACAAAATTTTTACAACTTTATTATATTCCCCAAACTGTGTTTCATATCCCTGTGGCAATATTGTAGTTGCCTATTTATGCTGTCTAATCCCTTCCCCTTCTCCCTCATCCCCACCCCCCTCCCAACTAGCAACCCTCAGTTTTTCCTCTATATGTATGAGTGTTTCTGTTTACTTTGCTCGTTCATTCAGTTTTTCAGATTCCACATATAAGTGAGATCATATGGTATTTGTCTTTCTCCGACTGACTTATTTCACTTAACATAATAGTCTCTTCACAACATTATCAATTACATTCCCAGAACTGCCCCCCATATCCCTGTGGCAACATTCTAGTCACCCACCAATGCTGTCCAAAACCTTCCCCCTCTCTCTCATCCCCACCCCCTCCCAGCCAGCAACCATCAGTTTTTCCTTTATATCTGCTCGATATGACTTCAATCTTCTTAAATTTACTGAGACTTGTTTTGTGGCCTAACGTGGTCTATCTTGAAAAATGTCCCATGTGCACTGGAAAAGAATGTATATTCTGTTTCTTCAGGGTGAAGTGCTCTAAAAATATAGACGAAGTCCAACTGGTCTAAAGTGTCATTTAAGGCCACTCTTTCCATGTTGATTTTCTGTCTAGAAGATCTGTCCATTGGTGACAATGGGGTGTTGAAGTCCCCTACTATGATAGTGTTACTGTTGCTCTCTGTCTTTATGTCAGTCAAAATCTGTTATATATAATTAGGAGGTCCTATGTTGAGTGCATAGATGTTTATTAGGGTTATAGGGCCCTTCTGTGTCTTTTATTGTAGTCTTCATTTTAAAGTCTATTTTGTCCAAAATAAGTACTGCTACTCCAGCTATTTTTTCTCATTTCCATTTGCATGAAATATCTTATTCCATCTAGTAAACAGCATATACATGGGTCCTATTTTCTTATCCACTCAGCCACTCTGTCTTTTGATTGCAGCATTTAGCCCATTCACATTTACAATGATTATTGATAGGTGCATATGTATTGCCATTTTGTTATTTGTATTCCTGGTCTTCCTGGGTTAGCTTGTTTACCCCTTTCTTTTGTTTTAAAAAGCCCTTTTAACATTTCTTGCAATGCTGGCTTGGTGGTAATGAATTCCTTAAGCTTATTCTTTTCTGAGAAGCTCTTTATTTCTCCTTCAATTTTAAGTGATAGCCGTGCTGGGTAGAGCAATCTTGGTTGTAGGCCTTTATTTTGTGTCACTTTGAATATCGCCTGCCACTCCCTTCTGGCCTGCAGATTTTCTATAGACAAGTCAGCTGTTAGTCTAATAGGAGTTTCTTTGTATGTAATCTGCTGTCTTTCTCTTGCTACTTTTAGGATTCTGTCTTTGTCTTTAACCTTTGCCATTTGAACTATGATGTGTCTTGGTGTGGACCTGTTTGGGTTCAGCTTGTTTGGAACCCTCTGCACTTCCTGGGTATGTATGTAGATTTCCTTCACCAGGGTAGGGAAGTTTTCAGTCATTATTTTTTCAAATACATTCTCGACCCCTTGCTTCTTCTCTTCTCCTTCTGGTATTCATATGATGTGAAGGTTGTTGAGCTTCATCTTGTTCAAGAGGTCTCTTAAACTATTCTCATTGTTTTTTATTCTTTGTCATTTTGTTGTTCCAACTGGGTGATTTCTACTATTTTGTCTTCCAAATTGCTGATCTGATTCTCTGCTTCATCTATTCTACTGGTTATTCCTTCGAGTATGTTCTTCATTTCAGTTATTGTATTCTTTAGTTCTAACTGGTTGTTTTTTTATGATTTCTCTATCCTTCGTTATGTCCTCACTTAGTTTGTTAGACATTCTTATCATCAGTGTTCTAAACTCTGTCTCTGAAAGACTGGATTCCTCTGTTTCATTTAGTTCCATTTCTGGAAGTTTCTTCTGATCTTTTACTTTTGACGTATTTCTTTGTTTCCTCATTCTGGCTGTCGTTTGGGGATTACTTTGATGTATTAGATAGATCACCAGGAGAGTCCTGGATGGATCACACAGGCACACAGCTCACCACCCAACACTCGCAGGAAAACTCCCAGTCTCAGCCTCTCCCAATCAGCAGCTCACAGATCAGGCCAAGCAGCCCAACAACCAATCATCAGCATCGAAATTCTGCATGAACAGTGCAGAGAGCAGGGACTTGAGGCAGTTTGTGTGCTCCTGCATCTCAGTGAGCAGCCTGTTGGAGCCGGAGCACGCCCACCAGGCATTTCCCTGGCAACTCAGTATAAGCCAGGCGGAGGGTGGGGATCCAAGGCCACATGCGCACTCAGGCACGCACTCCTGCGCCAATTGCACCAGACCAATCAGGTCCTGGATCTGACCCTCTGTGGGAGGGCCCAACCCTGAAAAAATGGCACCCTCCTCTACACCACTCGTGTGTAAGCTCCACATCAAGGGAACAATGGTCCCAAAACCTCCAGCCTTTGCACCAAAGGCACTCAGTTCAGTCCGTCCCCACAGGCTCCTGGGCCCGGCTCACACAGCCACTCCCTCCACCAGGAACCATGTGAATGCTCACGGGTGAGTGAGCCCGTTCACCGGCCCCACTGATTCTCTAGCCGCCCCCAGCCTCACTGAGCTGGGCAAAGAGAGTCCTCACTAATTTACTGCCGGCTATATTAGAACTCCTCTTCCCGGCAAAGGAACTCTGGGCTGGTGAGCTTGGAGTGCGGCCCGAGGGTCTCTCCCCCAACCAGAGAAGCCTCCCCACAGCTGGGGCTTCCCTCACGGGGTTTGCCCTCTCTCGTCTCCGCCCCTCCTATCAAACTTGATGTCGCCTCCTCTTTCCCAACCCATCGCTTAACCTTTTTTTTTTTAGAGGGCAGTGTCACTGGCCCTCATATGTGGGATCCAACGAACTGGGACCACTGGCTTCCCAATCCAGCATTTATCCACCACGCCACTTGGCTGGCCCATGTCGCCTCCTCTTTAAGTTCTTCATTTAGAGGTTCTGTTCATATAGTGTTCCAGGGACTTCTGGGTTGAATGTTGTATAAATTATTTGTAATTTTGGTGTGATCCTGGGAGGCAGTTAGCACAGTATCTGTCTACTCCGCCATTTTATCAGAAGTTCGATAAATGAGCTGTTAAATAGTTTGCCACCTACTCACCAGGAATAAGAAGTGACAAGTTACGTTTCTTGGAGTATATACTGCTGAATACTGAGTGTTTTTTATTTATTTATTTATTTATTTATTTATTTATTTATTTATTTAGCTGAGCCATCCTGCCATCTGTTGGCAGCTCAACGGCAACTCAGCTCGGGCTGACATCGAACCGCTGTTGCTCATAGCTCAGCTAGCACTCTTCAGCGAGCTCTTAACCAACTGAGCTACTCGGCCGGCCCTTATTTATTTATTTTTTAAAGTTGGAATATTGGCACTTTTATTCTTTTCTTTTTTCTTTCATTCTTTTGTTTTTTTTTAAGATGTTATTGGGGAATTGGGAGAGGGGAACAGTGTTGGGGAATTGGGGAAGGGGACGGGCCAAGTTGTTCTTCAATCTTCGTTGTGGAGGGCGCTAGTCACCATCTGGCTTCCTGTCGGCAACTCTTGGCCTCTAACCTCTAGGTGCTGTCTTCAATCTTAGTTGTGGGTGGGCGTAGTCACCATTCTATGCAGGAGTCAAACCAGCAGCCTTGTTGTTAAGAGCGCATGCTCCATCCACTGAGCCACACGGGCTGCAGCTCAGCTGAAGGTGTCGAGTACAGTCTTAGTTGCGGGTGGGCATAGCCCACCATCGAACAGGCAATCTTGTTGTTACATCAGCTGAGCCATCGTGCCACCTATTGGCAGCTCACCAACAGCTCAGTACAGGCCCAGCATTCACTGGTCCATGTGGGAATTGAACCGGCAACCCTGTTGTTCATAGCATGCGCTCTAAGCCAACTCTTAACCAACTGAGCCACTTGGCCAGCCCCTGAGTATTATTTTTCAAAGGGCAGTTGCTTATTAAGTTTGGAAAACACTGGTTAAACAAAGTTAAGCAGGTTTTGTAGTTGTAGAGACCACCCAATTCCTTCATGTACCACTAATAAATATGGTGAATCTCTGAGGGAATATATTGTATGTAACATTTCTTACATTTTAAACCAACTTTCTTAAGGAAACATTTTTCGAGTATCATCTCTGAAAAATACACTTTGGAAGATGCTGGCTTAGGACATATGTATATTCATTTCTTCTTTTTTTTTGTCTGTGAAAGGAGGTGAACCGGAGAAATGTATGGGGTTGCTGAGATGTGGATAATAAAAAGCAAAGGCATTCAAGTTCAGAATCTGTTGAAATGAGTGCTTTCTGGTCTAAAACAGCTCTCCCTCCTGTCGTTACAGCTCCCCTTTGAATTGGAGATTTACTACATTCAACATGTTATGCTCTACGTGGTGCCCATCTACCTGCTTTGGAAGGGAGGTAAGGCCAGCGAAACACAGCCTTGTGTCACCCCCACACCTAGCTGCTCTCTTTTGTTTTGGGAAGTCATGACCTTTTGGGTGCCTATCAGGATCTTAAGCTGCTGCCTTGCTGGGTTTCTGCAGCCTGCTTTATGCCAGACACCATGCATTGAGAAATGGGCACAGACAGGGCCTGCGAAGAGTCTGGGCCTTTTTCAGAACCAGCCTTAGTGGGTGAGCTTGGTGCCTCTAACTGCGTGTCCCAGCGCCTAGGCTTTGGGCTCTCCATCTGGAATAGCATGGGTTTTTATGGAACATCCTACACTCTGTCATTCACTTGTACTTGTGCCTTCCCTTTGTCTTAGTATGAAGCATAGGGCAGAAGGAGAGAAGGAAGCACTCAGCCCTCTTAAGAGAGGGACCTTGTGCTCTTGCTCATTATATTCATCCTCTGAGAACCAAAGAAGATACTGAACAGGACAAGAAATCTAGGGACTGTGGGATTATGGGATTGAGGGAAGAGGCAAGTGAAAGAGCAGTGACCTCAATGTAAAATAAAGCACTGAAAACTTTCATTTGGTCATGAGGAGGAGACCAGGAACCTGGTAGAAGCAGCCTAGAAACGAAGTTGATTTTTGACCTCACAATGCCCCTTATGTGATCCATCCCCTCCCTCTGTTGTGTAGTAGGCCAAAGGGAAGGGCAGTTCCTATCTGTTCTAGACTAAGTACAAGAGCGGCTTCTTGTCCGTGTTCTTACCTTCCTGAAAGGTCTGTACCTGGAAGACATCCTCTATTAGTCTTAGCCACCTGCCTCTCTATCTTCGTGGCTGAGACTTTTCTGGGAGACCAACCGTCCCCAGGCAGCAAGGGTTTCATTTCTATCGCATGAAAAATGACATGAGATGACATGGACCCTTGAACCCACTGGGAGATGGTTTGAAAGTGTGTTTCCTTTAACTCAGGAATTCTTGCAAACTTGAAGTTCTTCTGGTATGAAATACCCTCAAGGACTAGTCAACCCAGTGACATGTAGGTTGGGCATTATGGCATCTACTACCAACGGAGTGATTTGTCCCCTGTCCCTGATTTCTATCAATTAGGACTCTTAGGACTTATCTAAATATTCTTTGAGACTGTTTTTACCCTGTGCAGTCACTTTTGGTCTCATACTGTCAAAGAGAAAATAAATGCACTATTTTCCCCTCTGAGCTTTAAGGGAAGTCTGAATCTCCTGTAGCCAGGAGACCTGTGTCATTTCTCTTATTTGTCCCCTGTGGCACAGCAAATAGCATCTTAATAATGTTTAAGCCTCAAAGATATACTCATTCTGAAGGGAATCAGGCAGGCAGCTGTCCGAGGGCTCAGACCCCTAGCATTCGTTGTTGCTGGTTTCTGAGGTGTTCAGTGCGAGTTCTGGCCAAATGCACATGGCTAATTGTTAAACCTATTAGTGCTCTGACGTGCCCGTCACAATCTTTTGGGGTAGCTGAGCTAGACTAGTCTGCCATGGAAAATAACAGATATCTATCCCCTGCTTCCCCCTCCCCCAACAAACCAACCAACCACAATTTGGGAAGCTGTACCTTCTAGAAGTGGTAGGTTGCACTGTGACCTTCTATTGGGTCTATTGCTGCATTGTTTGAGGGAACTGATCCGAGGAAGTGGTGATTCCAAGCCTTAGTTCCAATTTGTTTCCTATTCTTAATGATTCTTTCTCCTCTCTCTGATATCTGACCCTGAAAAGAGGCTGTAATAATAGCAACAATAGTAATAATGACCACAGTAAATATCAATGCTTACTTTTTATTGAGTGTTTTTCTGTGTGTGATACGTGCTAGTCATATTTTGTGTATTTTCTCATGAGAACTAACCTGATGAAAAGCCCTCCTTCTATGGAGGAGAAAATCCAGCCTCGGAAATATTAGATACCTCACCACCAGCCCGATACAAAGCCTGGTTTAGATTCCCTCCCAAACCAGTGCTGTTTCCCATATACCATCTTGTCCTATAATACCTTTGTCTGTCTCCAAACAACATCAGGCTGGGAGTCTCACCTCCACCTGCCCATATTCAGCCATTCACTCAACAAGTATTTGTTGAACACCTACTGTGTGCCCAGCATTTGCACTAGGGAATCAGAGATGAACCAGACAGGTACAGTCCTTCCACAGGGAGTCCCCGTCTATGAGGGAAGACAGTCAATTGCAATGCAACATGGTAAGTGCAACAGAAGGGCACTGTGGGATCATAATATGAGTTCCAAAGCCTAGTTCACCTTCCCTTCTTCACCATTTCTGGGCTCTTGTGTGGTCTCAGCTTCCTTTCTGGCTCTCTGCTGCTCTCTGCTGTTCACTTGGGGGAATTGATGAGCATCTAGAGAACAATCTGGATTTCCTCAGGCCGGTTTCACCTTCAGACCGAGCCTTGGACCTAGGCCTTGCAGAGGGGTAATGGATCTGGAATAGAGAGTGGGAAGATTATTCCGTGTAAACCAAAAAAGGTGAGGGTTTGGGGCTTCTCTTCCCTAGAAGTTCTCTTGTATTTTTCCAGGAATAACTGACTCAGGGTTTTTACCCAAGGCAAGACACATCTCATATAGATATCTCCTGTGCCCAAGGCACTCTGTTTTCCTAAAAAGCACACTCCTGCTTCTTCCTGTGGTTTGGAGGTAGTTGGGTGGTGCTTACCAGGAACCTTTTTCCTCCCTGTTCCTACAGTCCTTTGGCACCACCATCTTTGTCCACACTGCTCTTTTCTTTCTCCAGTCTGGCTCTTTATTTCTGTTTCCTTTCCTCCCAACTCTTTGTCTTTGGACCTCTGGAACTATATTGTTTATAACGACCCCTAACCCCACTACAAGCTCTTCACAGAGCACGAAGTCCTATCTCTTGCCTGAAGCTCCCCCTAGTGGAGGCTGCTCTTACTTCTTGGCCCCACATGCCTGACTCCACCCCCCACCACCCTGGCCTCTTCCAGACCATTGTTTTATCTATACCTTATGTGAAAATGCTTCTCCTTTTACCATTGTCTCGACCTCTTTTATTCATCACCACCACTACCTAACCTCTTGGTCACTTGCCCCACATTTCTAGATGTCTTTGGCCCATGGGCTCTCAAATTTTCCATTACAACACTGGCCAGCATCTTGAGAGACTTCCAGTGAGGACTGCTCATTCCATACCCGGCTTCTCAAGGTTTGGGTTTCTTAACTCAGTGACTTCTATATCTTTAGCCACTGGACCTTGCCTTACTCCTTCCCCTAAAACTCCTCTATCTGAGATCATAAGCCTCTATGCCCCTTTCTTTGACCCAAACCTCCACTCCTTTCAGCTCCTTCTTTTCCCAATCATCTTATATTACTCTGACCAATTACTGGAATGTTTCTTTCACCAGCTCCTGAAAGTGTTTCACTCCCTTGTCACTTCACTGGGATCAGTGTGTAATCCCAGTGCCCAGTCTTGGCTTATGGGAGAAAATCTCTCAAGTCATTCAGAATTGGGCAACTTAAATTTATTGGTCTCTGTTACAATTGTTCTCTTAACACCTTGCCCAATTATTTTCTGTCTCTTTCATTTTTTTTTTAGCTGAGCCATCCTGCCACCTGTTGGCAGCTCAACGGCAACTCAGCTCGGGCTGGGCATCGAACCACTGTTGCTCAGAGCTCAGCTCGCACTCTTGTGTGAGCTCTTAACCAACTGAGCCACTCAGCCGGCCCTATTTTCTGTCTCTGATCAGCTCCTCCCTGCATTGCCCTAAGATGTCATGTGCTAAACCTCTACCACCCTTTACCTAACTTCCTGTCCAGTCTACTCAAACTTCCTGTCCTCTCCACTCTCAGTAGGTATTCCTTCAACAAATGATTGAGAAAATAGGTATTTGTGGGTGGGAATTCTCTCAAATACTTCTCTCTACTCTACAAGCTTCTTTATCCATACACATCCTTACTTTCCTCCCTCCCATCCTGGAGAAAGTGGTGTTCCTCCTGAATGAGGGCAGTCACACCTCAGTATGGTTACTTCCCATCACTGCGCTCTGGAACCTCATTCCATCAATTAGTTACTTATTTATCTAGAATTTCAACCCTTTCTTTACTACTGGCGTTTTAGTCAATAAGAATGCTGAAGACTTCCAATTCTAAAAAACTTTCTTTAACTCTGTCATTCATCTTTCCCTCATAACTACACATTTAAAAAAAAAATAGTCCAAATGATGGTCTCTAAATTTTAGATTTTTAGGCATGACAATTTTTACCTTATCCATTTAACTACTTGTATTATTATGTATATGATATATGTCCTTAAATCTACTGATTTTTTTTCTCTAAAATATGTTTGTTTAGAAGAGGAACTTTATATTATCCAGAAAATCCTGCATTCACTGCACTTGGTATATATTTTTATATACTTTAAATATAGAACTACTAAAAACAAAATGTTTATCTGTTCACCACCTGTAATCAACTCATGAAAAGGACACTTGTCTACATTTGATGAGCCTGTCTTCTAAATCATCTTTCATTCCTCAAAACATGGCCATCTGATGCCTACTTTCTGCACACCTCTTCATAGAAACAGCACTTTTAAAGATTGCCCACGATGTCTATATGACCAAATATAATAACCATCTTTCAGGCTTTATCCTGCTGGAACTCTCTGCTCTGTTGAACATTGTTGGACTTTCCTTTTTGGAAACCCTCTTAGGGTTTCCAAAATCTCCCCCTCTCTTGGCTTGCCTACCTCACTGACCATGTCCTCCAAGTCTCCATCAGGAATTCTTTTTCGTGTCCTCTAAGATGTTCATTCTCCCAGAGTTCTGTTCTGGCGTCACCTCTCGCTTGCTACTCCCAGCATAGTCTCATGAGCTTACACAGTTTAACCAGCAGTCTGTCCAGTGATAGCCACCACATCCCTATCTGCAGCCCAGACAGACTTAGGAGACTCAGTTTCATATTGTTTACTCAACATCCCCAGCTGAATGTTCCAAGTACACCTCATAATCAGCCTGCCCATGCTGCTCTCATTATCTTTCCTATCAACCCTGCTTCTATTCCTGTAGTTTTGGACAGATGGCATTCCCAGCTAGAACCTGGAAATCATCTCTACTGCCATATCTATTTCATTAATTCATCTAACACATATGTATTAGTCCATTTGGGCTGCTATAACAAAATGTCACAGAAATTTATTGCTCACAGTTCTGGAAGCTGGGAAGTCCAGATGAAGGTGCCAGCATAGTTGCCTTCTGGTGAGGGCCCTCTTCCTGGTTCATAGCTGTCCTCTTCTTACTGTTTCCTCATATAGAAGAAGAGAGGGGTTCCTCCTGAGCCTCTTTTATAAGGCACTAATTCCATTCATAAGGACCCCACCCCCATAAGCTAAGCACCTCCCAAAAGCCCCACTTCCTAATACCATCATCTTTGGGAGTTAGGATTGCACCATATGAATTTAGGGAGACAGAAACATTCAGACCATAGCAACATGTTTACACTGGCTTTTTTTTTTCTGCCAGGCTCTGCACTGGCCACTGGGGTGCCCTGATGTGTGAAAATCAGACACCAACCCTTCCCTCAGAATTTATACTGTAGCTCGGGGGAGAAAGATATGAATCAAATAATCACACAAATGAATGTATATAGTTATAAGAGAGCTTAGGACAACACAGGCTGACCTAGTTTGGAGGTTTGGGGGAGAGTTCCCTGAGGAAGTGACATTTCAACTGAGAACTGAAGGATGAGTAGAGTTTACTAGACCAGTGTAGGATGGAAGGATGTGAACCCTTATAGCCAGACACAACGGCATGTGCAACTGCACTGCAGCAGGAGGGGGAGCCAGGCGGTGGGTGGGTGACACTGGGTGTGAGGGACAGACAGGAGTCAGATATGGAGGGCTTTGTAGTCCATACTCAGGGATTTGGCCTTTCTTCTAAGAGCTGTAGAAAGTCAGTGAAAGTTTTAAGAAGGGGCTTACCATCAGCTTGTTTTTCATATTGATTCTTTTCTTATGTAATTCACTGATATACTCATACAGATGCTCCTTGACTTACAAAGAGGTTACGTCCAGATAAACCTCATCGTAAGTTGAAAATACCTCAAGTCAAAAATGCATTTAAGGGGGCCGGCCAAGTGGCACGGTGGTTAAGCGCTGGCTTCAGAAGCCAGCGGCCCCGGTTTGGGTCCCACATATGAGGACCAGTGACACTGCCCTCAAAAAAAAAAAAGAATTAAAAAATGCATTTAAGGGCCGGCCAAGTGGCGCAGTGGTTAAGAGCTGGCTTGGGAAGCCGGTGGCCCCGGTTCCGGTCCCACATATGAGGGCCAGTGACACTGCCCTCAAAAAAATGCATTTAAAACACCTAACCTGCTGAACATCATAGCTTGTCCTAGCCTACCTTAATCATGCTCAGAACACTTACATTAGCCTACAGTTAGGCAAAGTCATCTAACACAGTAACTACAATGTTGAATATGGTAGCATATCGCTAGCCCAGGAAAAGATCCAAATTCAAAATTCAAAGTGTGGTTTCTACTGAATGTGTATTATTACTTTCACACTATTGTACAGTTGAAAAATCATGTCAACAACCATCTTAAGTAAGGGACCATCTGTAGTTCAGAATCTAAGATATGAAAAACCATTTTGTGAAAAATCACCATCCCACCTTTTCCTCCTATCCGCACCTTCCCCCTATGACTCCACAGGTTACCACCATTTTTCTTTTGTGCATGTCTACAAAAAAACATCCAGCCTAAGACAAAGCTTCTAAGAATTTATTTGAGTCAAACTGACTACAATTCCCGAGAAGCACAGTCTCAATGGATTGGAAAAATGCTCCAGAAAATGGCTGTTGTACAACTTATTTTATACAATAAAATCAAAGTAGGAGGGGGCCGGCCAAGTGGCACGGTGGTTAAGTGCTGGCTTGGGAGGCCAGCGGCCCTGGTTCAGGTCCCACATATGAGGGCCAGTGACACTGCCCTCAAAAAAAAAAATCAAAGTAGGAGGGTTACATGAAATTCACTGGTTGTAGATTAACGGGGTGGGAGAAAGCAAAGTGGGGGGGAATCTCTGGAATTGGATAAAAAGTAAAATGGGGAGACACATACTTTTTTTTACATTGGTGGGTACAGGATAGTTAATAGCATTTTACAGCACATAGAGATAGTATTTGGGGAACAAGATAAGGGATTTTGTAGTTTCCTGCTCTGGTGTGGTGGGTTGTACTGGGGGGGGGTCCGGAAAGGGTTTACTCTTACATTCCAAGGGTATGTTATCTTAGATTCAAAAAGACAACAGACAGGCTCACTTAAGGTAAAGTTTGATCTTTGTCAAGGAAACTGCAGGCCAAGGATGTGACTTCCCAATGTGGCCCACCTTAGTTAGGAATTTTTATGTTCACACCATCCTCTGTGGTTATTTTCAGTCTCCTGAGCTTGTCAGATTTAACATGTGGCCCCTTTTCCGTCCACAAGCATATCCTCCCAGAGTTTCTTTTTGAATATATAAGTAAAATTTTAAAATATTTTATTTTCCTCCTTCCTAAGCTATACATTCCAAAATAGCATACTACTACACAACTGGTTTTTGTGGCTGTTATTACTGTTTTGCTTAGCAGTATTTCTTAGAAGTATTTCCTTGAAAGCTTCCACATTCTTTTTCACAGCAGCATATGTTCCATTGTGTGGGTGCTAAAATACAGTATAATAAAAATGGCAACACTTTATATAGCACTGTGACTGCCACACATTGTTTCAACCTCTTCACACACATTAACTCCTTTAATCCCCACATATCCTCTTAGGTAGGTGTTACTGTTATCTCTCTTTTATATATAAGGAAAACTGATGCCCAGATACTAAGTGGCAGACCCAGGATTTGAACTCACTGGTATGGTTCTGGGGTTCTTACTGTTATACATAACACAAGGCTACAACCCTATACTGTAATTTATTTATTCGGTCTCCTATTGATAGTCATTTAGGTTGTTTGGAATCTTTTGCTAATATAAATAACACTGCACTGACCTTGTTCCAATGCCATTTTGCATGTGTGCAAGTGTATCTATAGGATAAATTCCCCTAAGTGGAATTGCTGAATCAGAGTATATGCATTTGTAATTTTTATGGGTATTTCCCAATCCACAAAGGTATCACAAGTTAAATGCTCACTAGCAATGTGTAAGAGCTCCTGTTTCTGCACAGCCTGTCAAGAGTGTATTTCCAACCTTTTCAATTGTTGCCCGTCTGATAGATAAAAATAAAGGTATATGAGTTCAGTTTTAATTTGAATTTCTCTTTTGAGTGTCACAACTGTCTTGCATAGGTGTTTATCTGTGTTTCACCACTAGGTGGCAATAATCTCATATTTTCATCCTTTCAGGAGATGAGGTTATACAATTAAGATCTTTTTAAATCATACTTTGAATTAATAATAAATAATTAAATCGATAGTGTTTATTATAACTTATATGCCGTGGGAGTGAGGGCAAAAGCAAAGTCTGTGAGGTCCCAGGATTTTGGCTTGGGTGGCTGGAGGTGGGTAGGGTGCCACGAATGGAGAGGGGACCCCAAAGGAGAATGTTTTAGAGAGGAAGATGATTTTACTTTTGTTTGAGGCACTTCTAAGCTATCCAGGTTGAGATGTCAGGAGGCAGTTCGATGGAATATTCTGTAGCTGTTTAGGTGAGTCTGAGTTAGAGGCTGACTTCGGTTATAAAAGCGACTTTGCTATAAAAGTGGTGGGTACAAACATGGGAGTGGATGAGATGGTCCGGCGTAACTATGTACATGGGTGAAGAAATAGAACTTAGAAAAAGGCCTCGAGGAGTATCAGTCTGTAAATAATAGGAAGAAGAGTATAAGGAGATTGCAGGAGTGGTTAGAGGAATAGGAGTGGCTGGTTGTCTTGGAAGCTAAGGCAGCGGAAATGTTCATTAAAGTCGTAGTGTTACTGTGCTAAAGGTCCAGCTGCTCACGCATGAGTTACTGGAGATGCGAGGTTGGTGGGGGAAAAAGTAGGTTTATTCAAAATACCGCATTCTGGGAGCATGGAGGACTCCTGTCCCAAGGCCATTTCCTCCCCCCAACCCCCCAACCCCCCAGCATGGCAAAAAGGTTTTATAGGCTCACGTAAGGAGAGGCAGAACAAAGGAAAGGGGAAGTTGGTCAGCAATTCCTGGAAAAAGGCACTTCCCAGAGGCTGGTTTGTTTCTGGGAAAGGAGTGGATCTTATGCAGATGTAAAAACTTCTTTTAAGTTAGTGTCCTGGAGGTTTCCTTGAGGAAACAGTGTCAATGAGCCTGGTATGCATAAGGTCTGCAGTAAACAGAACCATTGAAACTGGTATGCATAGTAAATCTATAATAAACAGAGCCATTAAGGTTTGGGGGTAGGAAAGGAAGCAAAGCAAAGAAAAACTTTCAAAACGTCCCAAGCTAAACTGTACTGTTAAATCGAATTACACTGGAGGTTTATATCTCAAAATAGAAGATACAGTGTCACCGTGACAGTACTGTGCTCAAGAGCATTATGTTGTTCCAGGGAGTCCCAGGAAAGTAAGGCCCTTGGAGAAATGGGGATGGGAAGGAAGGAGTTAAGAGCGTTAAGGGAGGAGGGCTTAAGGCTGTTGCAGAGCCAAGAGAGAGGTTTCTCTCCCTCTTTCCCCTAATCCTGTTGTCCCTCATTCCAGTTTTCAGTCCTCCCCTTTACTCTCTGCCCAAGGCAGGGCATGTTCATGTGCTAAGATGAAGGCCAGCAGTGAGAGGGAACATTAAAGATACTAGGGAGAAAGGAGAGTGGATGAATTATAAAGTGATGGCAGCTGCTGAGAATGGAAGTGGTTTGTGGTAGATTGAGAAGGGTAGTGACCCAAGGAGTAAGTGCTGCAGGAATTGGGAGAAGGAGATAATTCTAGAGACTATTTCGGTGCTTTTCAATAGAATTCTCTGATGAAGGAGATAGTCTCCATCTGCTCTGTTTAACATGGTATCCACTAGCTACATGTGGCTCCCGAGCTGATGAAATGTGGCTAAGTTCAACTGAAGAACTAGGACTGAGGAATTTCTGATTTGATTTAAGTTTAATGAAATTGAATTGAAATTGAAATAGCCACATATCTTTCATAGCTACTACAGGTGACTCTTGAACCACTCTTGAACTGTGCGAGTCTACTTATGTGTGGATTTTTTTTTTCCAATAAATATATAGTCAGTCATCCAGATCCATGGGTTTCACAGCTACTGATTCAACCAACTCTGGACTGAACAAAGTATTTCCAATCCGCTCTTGGGAATTTGACGATATGGAAGGCTGACTGTATGCATTGTTCCACACCATTTTATATAAGGGACTTGAACATCTATGGATTTTGGCATCCACGCTGGTCCTGGAACCAATCCCTTGCAAATACCAAAGGGAGCCTAACGTTATACTCAGATTTTGTGCTGCCCAGGAGGTGGGGGGTGATGTTGCTTGTTAACCCCGATGTTGTTCAAGGGTCAACTGTACATTGGGCAGTGCATCTCTAGAAGTTTGGTGACTAGCACTGAGGGGGTCTGCCTGAAACAAATTCTGTGCATTTTTCCGGCACTGTCCTGTACAGTCACCCCATTTCCTCCAGGAAAGCACAGCAGCCTAAGTGAAGGAGCAGAACATCTGGCTTGAGGGATCCATCTGAGGTCGGGGAGTTGTAAATAGCGTCAATGATGTGGAAGATCCAGAAAATGAGCGATGTTCAGGGTTTGGGACAGAGTTCTGTTAATCCTGCCACCCGCTTTTCTCCTTTTGGGTTTCTGCCCAAGGGCGGGTCACCCAGGAACAATAGTAGACTAGGAAACAGAATGCCACTTCCTTGTTAGCTGAGCAGGCACCCACTACTTCCAAATGCAGGCTGGGCTCCTCTGGCAGGCTGGACTAGAGCTTACAGCTTTGGCCTGGATGCCTAAGTGAACTGCCTGCTCCATACCCTGAGAATTTAAGGTGGCCAGATCTGTAGAGTGGGCCTGGACTAATTTCCCACCCCGTCAAAGAAACTGACTGGATTAGAGTAGAGAGGAAGGTGAACAGGCCTGTCTGCTTAGAGACCAATTGTTCTGAGATGTGTATGATGAAGCTCAACTACCCTGTTTCAAATCCTGGTTCTGTCATTTACTAGCTGTGTGATCTTGGGCAAGCTCCTTGACTTTTCTGTGTGTCAATTTCATCTGTAAAATAAGAATAATAGTGCTTCCTCCAAGAGTTGTAATGTACATTAAATGCATTCATGTATATAAAGCACTTAGAATAGTGTCTGTCACTTAGTTCGCCCTATATAATTTTGCTAGTATTAATGTGATGTCTGCTTGTTAATGTACCATGACTGCCTATTAATGTAATAAAATGTGGTCTGAGCAGTTTCTTAGAGCCTCACCTTTAGCGGGCCACCACTTGGGGATAAACTAGTGACGGGGGAGATAGAAGTGTGGGGCCAGAGGGATGAAGAGGGTGCTAAGTGTGAGTGTTGAAGTAATTGGTCATGAGATCCAAGCTGGTATGGAAGGCAGTAAGGCTAGGAGACGGCTGAAGACAAGGAGGAAATCCATGGGGGGAGTTAATGGGTACCCTGGGGTCAGAGTTCACAAGGAGGCCTACCCGCGTGTGCACGGTAGGACTGAGGATATGAAAACTGACATTCTGTGGTCAGATAATCCTAACTGAGGCAGGGCAGTTGTTAAGTGCTGACTGATGTCGGTTCTGGGTTGGGAGGTGGAGTAGAGGTTGGAGATCTGTAGAGATGAGGAGGGTCAAGAGGCCATGAGGTGAGGGTCTTGGAAGTGGCGCCTGCATGGATGTTGAAATCACCTAGAATGCTGAGTAAAAGGCTTAATGTCAAAAAGGAAAACTGTAAGCCAAATGAGACTGATCTGGGATGAATCTGACAGTGACCTGTAGGACAATGGGTGGCAGTGATGAGGAAGAGAAGCCTGAACTTGAAAGGAGAAAAGAGAAGTGGAAACATTTAGAAGCAACAAAAAGGAGCCAGAGGAATCTTCAACCCCTTGTCTCCCCATAAAAGCTTGCTATGAAAATAGAAAGATTAGAAAATGGGCCGGCCAAATGGCGTGGTGGTTAAGCGCTGGCTGGGGAAGCCAGCAGCCCTGTTTCAGTCCCACATATGAGGGCCAGTGACACTGCCCTCAAAAAAAAGAAAGATAAGAACAGCTTCTGCCCAGAGCAGCCAGAAGGAGAAGCAGTGTCCTCAGGGGAGAGTCAGGTCTCCTTAGGGTTAGAAGGTGGAAGGGCCATGCTGTGCAGAGGTGGCAGGTATAAAAGGATTTGTTGATGGTGCACCAATGTTTGGAGGGAAGTAAGCCATGGGCTGGGTATAGAAGAACCCATGCATAGCTTGAGGACCTGTAGGGCTGCTGACAGTCCCCACCTGACCTTCATTCCTGTGGGGGGTTTTGTTGGTTGGTTGTGGTTCTTTTCCTTTAGGCAGGGGTTCTTAACCTGGAGTCCACAAATAGGAATTAAGGGTCTATTAACTTGGATGGGGGGAAAAAATCACATGATTCTTTTGAATAACCTCTAACAGACATGTAGCACATGAATGTAGGCAACGAGCACACCTGCGTCTTTGTTGTCAGGAGCAATCACAGATGGCTTCCTATCACATTACAGTAGTTGCAAACAGCTCAGAACACTGTTGAGCTCATCACTGCTTTGAAATTATGGTAGTAATTAGACTTGCCTGCTAGAGCTGATTATTAAATGCATTAATAAGAAACTACAGAAGGACCATATTTCAAATCTGTTTACATATTTTGATAACTTTTAATATCATTGGCTTACTTTATAACCCTTTGCCTTTTATTTCATGCATTTAAAACATTGTTCTGAGAAGGGATTTGTCGGTGTCCCCACACTGCCAGAGGGGTCTCTATGTGACAGGAGGGAGGTTAAGCCCTGCCTTGAGGCTGCCTGGAAACCACTTTCTGTTTCACTAGAGGGAGCTCCTGTTGCAGAATTGGGGAGAAATGGCCTCTCAGGCTTGCCACTGGGTAAGGTTCTTTTGAAGCACAAGCAAATCGGTGGTCTTTGGGGACGTTTCTGGAAACTGGGGTGTAAGAACCCCAGTGTCATTTGATCCCAGCAAGCCACTTCTCTCTTGAGTGGGCATTACTTGTCTCTCCTAAAGGATGAGTGTTGGGATACAGCCCCTCTGCTAGCTTCTAGAACAATTAAAAGCAGAGCACTTTGGCCAGTGATGGCTTGAAAACTGACCCCAAGGTCATACTAACCCCAGTTCCAGGTCGCACTGCCTGTTTTCTCTCGTCTCCCCATTAGCCCATTGCCCCTCCTGCCTAGCTAGCACCAAGATGCTAGGAAAGTTCTCATCTTTCACTGGCTTGCCAGTTCCACATTTGCTGGTCAGGTGAGGGGCAGGGGAAAGGATAAGGGACTCAGGTAGATTCTGAAGGACCCCAAGGGGTTAGTGGGTGAGAGGAGAGCTGGGGAATTTGAAAAAAATTGGCCAAGGCCTGAGCTTTGTGCAAGGGGGGCCAGGGGTAGGTGAGTTTCTGAAGACCTTCCTGCTAAGGCAGAAGTAACTGGGGGTTCAGGAGCACTTTGTGGGAACAGAGGATTAAATATTTCCTGCCTTAATTTTATCAGATTCCAAGAGACACTGCTCCTACACCTGGCTAGATGGTGGCCCCTCTACTGCTAGCTGTCCCTAGGCCTCTTGGTACCTCTTCCTACTCTAGGATTTCCCCCTAAGTCAGTGTTTTCCCTGTGTGGTCAAAGAAGGTAGCATCAGAATCACCTGAGGTGCTTGTTGCTAAAATGAAAATTCCAGGGTGCACCCAGATCTCCTGGATTCAAGTCCCTGGGGCAGGGCACGGGAATCTGCATTGCTCACACATCCTCAAGGACAAGGGTTCTCAAAGTGTGGTCCCTGGACCACCAGCAGCAGCTCAACTGGAGAACCTGTTAGAAATACATATTCCCAGATTCCTGATTCTAGGCCTCGCCCCAGATACACTGAATCAGAAGTTCTGGGGTGGGGCCCAGCAAGCTTTCTTTTAACAAGCCCTCCAGGGGATTCTGATGCCAGCTCAAGTTTGAGAGCCACCCCCCTAGGGGATCCTGATACAGACTGAAGCTTAAACTTTATTGTCTCAAATGATCCAAGAGTTGGGCCCCCTTGTGAAAGCACACCAGAGACCCAGTTAAGCTAACTGCAGAACTGTGTGAGGCACAGTGGTATGTAATGTTTAAGTAGCACTTTTTTCTAGTGTGTCTCCATGCTCCTTTACGTTTTCTATTCCTACAGTGCTCCTGCAAGTTAGGTAGGGAGGACCTGGGATTCCCCTGTGAAAGGGACACTGATGCTTAGAGAGGTTTTGATCCACACAGATGGTCACATAGCTACTTGGTAAGAGTAGAAGCTGGGACCTGGGTCTCCGGACTCCAGTACTTATGCTGCTAGGCCAGGTCCATCTGATGAATTCTTTGACAACTCAGGGTCCTCACTCTGTGTACTATTGGCAGAGGGCTGGCTCTCTCATCCTTGTGGATGAAGGTGGGTCTTTAAGTTGCCTTAGCCACAGGCTGCGTGGCTCTGTCAGTCCCTACTAGGCACTTTGAGGGTGAAGCCTAGCCTGAGTGGGCATGCCAGCTCTTCAGGATAGGAGGTCGACAAGATGGACCTTCCACATGGACACCAACTCTGGACAGCCTACATTTCCTTGTATATTAAACAGACAGTTCATTCAGTCAAATGCCTGGATGAAGGGAAACCTAACTTGGACTTTTTTTTCAATGGCTGGGAAAATGGGAAGTCACATATCCATGATCATCTTGGGGTTGTGCTATGCAGAGATATATTTTCTGGGCAACTAGGGCTTGCAAAAGCTAGAAATGGAGGTGTCTCATTTAGAGGGTACCAAAGATGATATGGCATTGTTGTCAGAAACTAAAAGCTTGTCATTTTCTTCCCTGTCCCCAAACCTGCACCTTTCTGATGTTCCCCATCCCACTGAGTGATAGCACCACCAATTTATTACCCAGGCGAGAAATCTGAAGAGAATCACTGGCCCTTCACATTTCTGCTTTGCCACTCCTTGCTATATCCAATTGGTCACCAAATCCAGTCAATTTGACCTCTTGATCATTTCTCAAATTCATTTCCACTACTCCTATTTGTGTTCAGATCAGATCATCCCTGACTTCGTCTTTTGCAACAGCCTCAACATTGGCCATCCTACCTCTAGTCTCGCCCTATTTCAATCAGTAGCTAGACTGTAGCTCTATCCTTTGCTATTCAGTGTATGATCTGAGGACCAGCAGCATCTGGAAGTTAGTTAGAAATGAAGACTCACAGGCCCCAGCCCACACCTATTGCATCACAACCTAACTATTTTGTTATTAATTATTTAATAAAGTTTATTGGGGTGACAATAGTTAGTAAAGTTACATAGATTTCAGGTGTAAAATTCTCTAATACATCATCCATATATCACACTGTGTGTTCACCACCCAGAATCAGTTCTCCTTCCATCACCATATATTTGATCCCTTTTACCCTCATCTACCACCCCCCTCCCCCCTTACTCTCTGGTAACCACTAAAATATTTTCTGTGTCTATGAGTTTTTGTTTCTTTATTTGTTTGTCTTGTTCCTTTGTTGTTTTCAGTTTTATATCCCACATGTCAGTGAAATCATATGGTTCTGGACTTTTTCTGTCTGACTTATTTCGCTTAGCATAACAATTTCAAGATCCATTCATGTTGTTGCAAATGACACTGTTTCATCTCTTCTTATGGCAGAGTAGTATTCCATTTGTATATATACCACAATTTCTTTATCCAATCATTTATCGAAGGACACTTTGGTTGTTTCCATGTCTTAGCCACCATAAACAAAGCTGCAATGAACACCGGAGCGCATATATTCTTTATGGATAAATGTTTTCAGAGTTTTCGGGTAGATACCCAGGAGAGGGATTGTTGGGTCATATGGTAATTCTATTCTTTTTTTTTTGAGGGCAGTGTCACTGGCCCTCATATGTGGGACCCGAACCGGGGCCGCTGGCTTCCCAACCCAGCGCTTAACCACCGCGCCACTCCACCGGCCCTCGTAATTCTATTCTTAATTTTTTGAGGAACCTCCACACTGTCTTCCATAGCAGCTGCACCAATCTGCATTCCCACCAACACTTATTTGTCTTGTTGATGGTAGCCATGGTAACTGGTGTGAGGTGATATCTCATTGTGGTTTTTATTTGCATTTTATTTGATTAGTGATGTTGAACATTTTTTCATATGTCTATTAGCCATTTGTATGTCCTCTTTGGAAAAATGTCTAGTCAGGTCCTCTGCCCATTTTTTAATTGGATTTTTTTGTTGTTGTTGAGCTGTATGAGTTTGTTATATATTTTGGATATGACCCCTTATCAGAGGCATTGTATGCAAAAATATTCTCCTGCTTGGTTGGTTGCCTCTTTATTATGTCAATGGTTTCTTTGGCTGTGCAGAAGCTTTCTAGTTTGATGTAATCCTGTTCATTTATTTTAGCTTTTACTTCCCTTGACTTTGAGGTCAAATTCATAAAATCCTGTTTGAACTCAAGGTCCATAAGTTTAGTACCTATGTTTTATTCTATGCAGTTTATTGTTTCAGGTCTTATGTTTAGGTCTTTGATCCATTTTGAGTTAATTTTAGTACACGGTGACAGACAGCAGTCTAGTTTCATTCTTTTGCACGTGGCTTTCCAATTCTCCCAGCACCATTTATTGAAGAGGCTGTCTTTTCTCCTTTGCATATTTTTGGCTTCTTTGTCGAAAATTTTCTGTCCATATTTATGTGGGTTTATTTCTGGGTTCTCAATTCTATTCCATTGGTCTGTGTGTCTGTTTTTCTGCCAATACCATGCTGTTTTGATTATTGCTGCTCTGTAGTACAAGCTGAGGTCAGGGAATGTGATACCTTCAGTAATGTTCTTTTTTTTCTTAGGATTCCTTGTGCTATTCGGGGTCTTTTGTGGTGCCATACAAATCTGATTATTTTTTGTTCTATTTCTTTAAAAACTGCCATTGAGATTTTGATGGGGATTGCATTAAATCTCTATATTGCTTTGGGTAATATGGCCATTTTAACGATGTTGATTCTTCCAGTCCATGAACACGGAATGTCTTTCCATTTTTTTGTGTCTTCAATTTCTTTTTAAAATGTCTACAGTTTTCAGTGTATAGGTCCTTCACGTCCTTTGTTAAGTTAAGCTTATTTCTAGGTATTTTATTCTTTTTGTTGCAATTGCAAAAGGAATTGTGTGTTTTTTTAATTTCTCTTTTGGAGATTTCATTGTTAGTATATAGGATTGTAATGGACATCTGTACATTGATTTTGTAGTCGGCAACTTTACTGTATTCGTTTATTGTTTCTAATAGCTTTTTGGTGGAATATTCAGGGATTTCTATATACAGCATCATGTCATCTGCAGAAAGTAACAGTTTAACTTCTTCATTCCCAATTTTGGTGCCTTTTATTTCTTTCTCTTGCCTGATTGCTCTGGCTAGGACTTCCAATACTATGTTGAAAAACAGAGAGGATAGGGGACAGCCCTGTCATGTTCCTGAACGGGGACCAAAGGGCTTCAATTTTTTACTGTGAATTATGATATTAGCTGAAAGTTTGTCATATATGGCCTTTATTATGTTAAGGTATTTTCCTTCTATACCCTTTTTATTAAGTGTTTTAATCCTTAATGGATGCTATATCTTGTCAGATGCTTTTTTTGCATCTATTGATATAATCATATGATTTTTGTCCTTTATTTTGTTTATGTCGTGTATCACATTAAACAATGTGCGTATGTTGAACCATCCTTGTGC
Source organism: Aselliscus stoliczkanus (assembly GCA_033961575.1). Taxonomy (NCBI): domain Eukaryota; kingdom Metazoa; phylum Chordata; class Mammalia; order Chiroptera; family Hipposideridae; genus Aselliscus; species Aselliscus stoliczkanus. The sequence goes on along the minus strand of CM066737.1, from coordinate 50,537,284 downwards.
CACTGGGATGAACCTCACTTGATCGTGATGTATAATTGTTTTAATGCATTGTTGTGTTCAATTTGCTAGAATTTTGTTAGAATATTTATATCTGTACTCATCAGAGATATTGGTCTGTAATTTTCTTTTTTTTTGTGTCATCGTTACCAGGTTTTGGTATCAGGGTAATGTTGGCCTCATCAAATGAATTATGGAGTATTGTCTCTTCTTTAATTTATTTTTTTATTTTTTAACATTATGGGTTTTTGTTTGTTTGTTTGTTTTTGAGGGCAGTGTCACTGGCCCTCATAGTGGGTCCCGAACCGGGGCCGCTGGCTTCCCAAGCCAGCGCTTAACCACTATGCCATTCGGCTGACCCTTTTCTTCAATTTTTTGAAAGAGTATGAGGAGGACTGGTATTAGATCCTCTTTGAATGTTTGGTAGAATTCACTAGTGAGACCAAATAGTCCTGGACTTTTGTTTTTGGGAAGGTTTCAGATGACCAATTCAATTTTCTTACCGTTGATTGGTCTATTTAGATTTGCCAGTTCTTCGTGATTCCACCTAGCAAGGCTGTATGTTTCTAAGAACTTGTCCATTTCTTCTAGGATATTGAATTTAGTGGCATATAGTCAGTCCTTCATAGTATTCTTGGATCATCCTTTGTATTTCTGTGGCATCCATGGTAACTTCCTCTCTTTCATTTCTGATTTTGTTTATTTGTGTCTTTTCTCTTTTTATCGCCGTGAATCTAGCCAAGGGTTTGTCAATTTTATTAATCTTTTCAAAGAACCAACACTTTTTTGCATTAATTTTTTTCTGTGGTCTTTTTGTACTCTATTTCATTTAGTTCTGCTCTGATTTTTATTATTTCCTTCCTTCTGCTGACTTTCGGTCTCATTTGTTCTTTTTCCTAGTTCTTTGAGGTGTAACATGAGGTTATTTATCTGGGATTTTTTTTTTCTTTCTTGAGCTAGGCCTGTAATGCTATACATTTCCCTCTTAAAACTGCTTTCGCTGCATCCCCAAAATTCTGTTAGGATGTATTTTCATTCTAATTTGTTTGTATGTATCTTGTTTAATCTCCACATATTTGTGGTATTCCCTGCTTTCCGTTTGCAGTTGATATCCAATTTCAAAGTCTTGTAATCAGAGGATACAGTTGGTATGATTTCAATCTTCTTAAATTTGCTGAGGCTAGTTTTATGTCCCAATATATGATCTATCCTTGAGAATGTTCCATGTACACTAGAAAATAATATATAGTCTGATGTTCTAGGATGAAATGCTGTAAAAATGCCAATTATATCCATTTCATCCAGTGTGTCACGTAGGGCAGATATTTATTTATTTTCTGTTTGGATGATCTATCCATAGGTGTCAACGATGTATTTAGGGGACGTCCCCTACTATAATTGTGTTTTGGTTGATTTCTCCCTTTGGTTGGTTCTGTTAGTAGTTGCTGTGTATACTTTGGTGCTCCCTGATTGGGGGCATAAATATTGATGACTGTTATGTCCTCTTGTTTTGTTGTCCCCTTTATCATTATGAAATGTCCATCTTTCTCTCTTGTTACCTTTTTTATACTGAAGTCTGTTTCATCTGATATCAGTATAGCTACACCTGCTTTTCTCTGAATACCATTTGCTTGGAGTGTCAATTTCCACCGTTTCACTTTGAGCCTATATTTGTCCTTGTCGCTGAGATGTGTCTCTTGGAGGCAGCATTGGGTTTAGTTTTTTTTATCCATTCTGCTACTCTGTGCCTTTTTATTGGTGAGTTCAGTCCATTTACATTTAGGGTAATTATTGACACTTGGGGATGTCCTATCATTCAATATTTGATTTTCTGGTAGGATGGTGTCTCCATTGTTTGTCTTTTTGTTGCTCTCTATTATTTCAGTGTGGTGGTAGTCTATGGTTTTCCCCTTTGTTTCTTCTTTTTTTATGTTATATATTTCAGTTCTGGATTTTTTTGAGTCGTTACCATTCAGTTTATGTAAAAGAAAGTTTCATATTTAGAGTATTCCATTTTCTTCAGTATGCTTCCTTTCTCTATTCCCTTGTGCTGGTTCAGACCTTTACTCTTTCCCCTTTTATGTTTTAGTTGTCACAAATTACCCCTATTTATGCTGTGAGTTCATTTCTGCACTGCAGTAGCAAGTTGTCTTTTTCCTCTTTTAAGTGTTTTTTTTTTCTTCTTTACCTTGTATGTTATGTTTAAGTGTATAGTGTCCTATTTGCTGTAGGGGTTGCCATTTCCTGCTTCTGTCTGTCTGTTCATAATACTACTCATGGTTTTATATTCTTTTGCTTTTTTTGTTTCAGGATGAATAGCCTCCTTAAGTATTTCTTGTGGTGAAGGTCATGTGTTAGAAAATTCCCTCAGCTTCTGGATGTCTGGAAAGGTCTTTATTCCTCCTTCATATCTAAAGGATATCTTTGCTGGATATGTTACTCTTGGCTCATAATTTCACTCTTTCAATAGTTTGAATATTTGAGCCTCTCCCTCCTGGCTTGTAGACTTTCTGCTGAAAAACCTGATGATAATCTAATGGGCTTTCCTTTGTAGGTTACCGTCTTCTTTTCCTGGCTGCCTTGAGGATTCTTTCTTTGTCATTAATTTTTGACAGCTTCAATACAATATGCCTTGGAGAAGGCCTGTTGGAATTTGGTAATTAGGTGTGCTATTTGCTTCTTGGATTGGAGGATCCAGTTCTTTCCACAAGTTTGGGAAGTTCTTATCGACTATTAGTTTGAATGTACTCTCTGCTCCCTTCTCCTTTTCTTCCCCTTCTGGTATGCCCATTGTTCTTATATTGCTCTTTCTGATGGAGTCAGAAAGTTCTTATAGAGTTATTTCCTTTCTTTTAACTCTGAAGTCTCTCTCTTTTTCGATCTGTGTCATTTCCAGATTTCTATTATTTTTTATTTTAGAGGGCAGTGTCACTGGCCCTCATATGTGGGATCCGAACCGGGGCCGCTGGAGTCCCAAGCCAGCACTTAACCTCCGCGCCACTCGGCCAGCCCCAGATTTCTATCTTTGATGTCACTGATTCTTTCCTCCATCTGCCCAGTTCTATTACCTAAGCTGGCTATTTCATTCTTCATTTCTTTTACTGAGCTCTTAATCTCCAGAAATTCTATTTGGTTCTATTTCAAAATTTCAGTCTTTTTGTTAAAATGTTCATTTTGTTTTTTGCTTGTGTTTCTTAGTTCATTAAACTGCCTGTCTATGTTTTCTTGCATCTCGTTGAGTTTTTTTTAGAACTGCAATCTTGAATTCTCTGTCATTTAAGTCACGTATTTTCATGTCTTTAAGTTCATTTTCTGGAGACTTTTCATTTTCTTTCTGTTCTGCCTTGTTACCTTGGTTATTCGTGGCAACTAATGAATTATTATTTCTCTTCCTGGGCATCTGCAGGAGTGGGTTCTGCAACAGGTTGATAGGAAGAGGTCTTTCTTTTGCTTTCCAGTAGGTGTTGGTAGAGTTTTTTAATTTCTCTCTGACTGCAGCCTTTTATTCTCTCTCACACTGTAGTGTTATATTTTCTCTGCAGTGTTCTGGCTTCTCACACAATGGGGAGATTCCCTGGAAGGTGGGATTCTCCTCTGTGAGAAGGTCACTTGGGTCTCAGAGCACCACCTCCATGGGGGGATGTGGAGAGCTTCTGAAATGCCAAAGCTTTTCCTGCACCAGATTCTGGGTCTGTGTGTTTCAGTGGCTCTGGTTACCCTGCAGGGATCTGCCCCCAAACCCACCTTTTAATAACATCTCAAGGTGTTTTGTATAGTCCAAAATATCTAATGTAGCAAACAGATTTCTTCACGGACTGACCCTTCTCTCCTCTTTGTCTGTCTTTCCCACATGATAGTTCAATGATAGTGAGCTACATAAAGTTCTTGAACATATTGGCCTCTCGTTTCATTCTTTCAGCAAATATTAATTGAATCCCTACTTTGTGTCAGGCACTGTTCTAGTTGCTGGGGACAAAGCAGTGAGCAAAACAGATACATATCCTTGCTTTCATGGAACTTGCATTCTTGTAGGAGGAGACAGTAAAGAAATAAGTAAAATATTTGATAAGTTAGATGATGTTAAATGCAATAGAGGAAGAACAGAAGCAGAGTAAGGGACATGATACTGCTGAATGGGTGCCGAGGGCTGCAATTTTAAATGAGGCAGTTTCATTTAAAGGGTAGGGTTCACCAAGAATGTGACATTTGATGAAAGGCTTGCAGGCAAGGGAGTGAGTTATTGAATATCTGGGGGAAGGATATACCAATCAGAGAAAATAACAAGTGTAAAGGCCTTGAGACAGGAGAATATTTCAGCAACAGCAAGTAAGTCAGTGTGTCTAGTACTGTGTGAAGGAAGTGGAAAGTAGTAGGAGATGAGGTGAGAGAGGTGAAATAGGTGAGGGGGCAGATCATACATAGGGCCTCATAGACTGTAGTAAGTACTAGGTATTTTGTTCTGAGGGTGATGGGTGGCTTTTGGAAGGTACTGAGCAGTGCACTGACATGATCCAAATTCGTTTTTTCAGGGATCACCCTAAGTTCAGCCTAGTTTGCTAGGATGAACTTAGATGGTAGGGGGACAAGGATAGAAGTAGGGAAACCTGTAAGTGATATTTGTAATAATCCAGGGATGAGATGATAGAGCCTTGGGCTATGGTACTAACAGTACAGGCAGAGAAAAGTCATTGGATTCTGGACACATACTGAAGGTACAACCAGGAGGATTTGCTGATGGGACAGATGTGGGGTGTGAGAGAAAGAGATGAGTCAAGGATGACTAAGATTTTTTAGTAATTTAGATAGATGGCCATTTATTGAGAAAAGGAAGGCTAGGAGAAGGGACTTTGTGCTTTTTGTTTGTTTGTTTTTGTTTGTTCATTCATTTGTTTGTTTGGTGGGGGGGCAGTGCTCTTTCAGTTATTTGTTGTTATATAACAGACACTCCCAAAATTTTAGTGGCTTAAATCAATGACTTATTGTTTCTCACAACTGGGTTGACTGGGTTGTTCTCTGTTATGGACTGAAAGTTTGTGTGCCCCAAATTTCATATGTTGAAGTCTTAACCCCTGTGAGATAGTATTTGGATATGGAGCCTTTAGCAGGTAATTAAGGTTAGATGGTGTCATGAGAGTAAGGCTTTTATGAACAGGATTAGCACACTTATAAGAAGAGGCCAGAGAGCTCCCTAGTCGCTTCCACGATGCAAGGATACAGCAAAAAGATGGCCATATGTGAACCAGGAAGTAGGCTCTCACCAGATCCTAAATTTGCTAGTGGCTTGATCTTGGACGTCTTAGTTTCCAGAACTGTGAGGAGAAAACTTTCTGTTATTTAAGCCACCTAGTCCATGATATTTTGTTATGGTAGCCCAAGCTAACTAAGACATTTTTTTTATTGGTTTTGCCTGGACTCAGCTAGGATGGTTGGGATGGCTTGGCCTCTTTTTCCATATGGGCTTTCATGGTATGGGATCTCAGGGCAGTATTTCAAGAGGGAATGTACACATGCTTATCAAGCCTCAGATTGCATCTTTTTGGATGATGTCCTATTAACCAAAAGCAAGTAACTTGACTGAAATGAACTATGTGAGCCACAGGGCCAAATCAGTGTGGGAGGAGAATACATAAGGGTATGGATATGTGATGCACTAGGAGCCAGTACTCTAATAGTCTACCTCAGAAGCTAACATTAGAAGCTGGGTTTAAGAGTGAGATGCCCTCTAGATATCCAAGTACAGTACTGAGTAAGCTATGAGCTATGTAAACCTGGACTTCAAGGCAGAGGTCCAGACTGAGATAAAAAAGGTTGGAGTCCTCAGCACGAAGATTGTATTAAAGCCATGAGGTTGGTTGAAATCACTTAGGGAATGAAAGTATATAGAGAAGAGAAAAGCTCTGAATTCTGCAGCCTGATCCTCTCAAGCATTTAGAGGTCAAGGAAATGAGGAGGAACTAGTAAAGGAGACTGAGAAGAAACAGGCTATGAGGCAGGAGGAGAACTAGGAGAGAAGTATCCCTGAAACCAAGTGAAGAATGTTTCAAGAATGAAAGGGAATGTAAGATGAGGCCTGAGAATTGACCATTGGATTTAGCAATGAAAAGGTTATTTGTGACCTTGATGGGAGCTGTTTTGGTGGAAGCCTTATTAGAGCAGGTTAAGAGAGAATGGGAAGAGAGCCGGCCGAATGGCGTGGTGGTTAAGCGCTGGTTTGGGAAGCCAGTGGCCCTGGTTCGGGTCCCACATATGAGGGCCAGTGATACTGCCCTCAGAAAAAAAAAAAGAGAGAACGGGAAGAGAGGAATTGTAGACAGGGAGTATAGACAGATGCTATCCAATAAAAACATGTGAGCCACATATGTAATTTCAAATGTTCTAGTAGTCACACTAAAAAAAAAGGTGAAAGAAACATGTGAAGTTAAGTTTAATAATATAATTTATTTAACCCAATATAGCCAAAATATTATCATTCCTATATGATTAAGATCAAATTGTTAACAGGATATTTTATATCCTTTGATAGCCAGTGTGTATTTTACAGTAACAGTTCCTCTCGATTCAAACTAGCCACATCTCAAGGGCTCAATAGCCACAAGTGACCAGTAGTTACCATATTAGACAGTATAGGTATAGACAGTTCTTTCAAAGACTTTTGCTATAAAAGGGGAGCAGAGGAATGAGGTGGTTGCAGGTGGAAGTGAGGACAAGTGTTTGTTTTAGAATGGGAGCTATGACAGAATATTTAGGGTATATGATAATGGGAATAATCCAGTACAGAAGAAGAAATAGCTGATATAAGAGAAAGAGGAGGGTTGGCCAAGTGGCGCATTGGTTAAGAACTGGTTTTGGGATGCCAGCGGCCCTGGTTTGGATCCCACATATGAGGGCCAGTGACACTGCTCTCTACAGCTAACAACAGCTCCACCTGGAGCTGGGCTGCGAGCCCCGGTGATGGTGTGGGCTGCAGCCCCTGCTGCAGTGGGCTGCCATAGGCTACAGTGAGTGGCCGGCAGCCAGTGTGAGCAGCTGGCAGCCAGCGTGAGCTGCCAATAGCCGCGGTGAGCGACCATCCAGAGGCCAGCGACCGATCTGCCTCATCTGGGAAGAGCGCAATGACGATACCAACATGGGCCAATGAAGCAACGTCCTCCGCAACTAGACTGAAGAACAAAAGACAGCAACTTGTCTGTTCCCCAATTCCCCACCGCTGTTCCCCTCCCCCAATTCCCCAATAAAATCTTTTTAAAAAAAAGAGAAAGAGGAAAGTTGCTGGAGTGATATTGAGTAGCTGAGAGGGGGCAAGATCTGGATACAAATGGGGGTGGGGACTGGCCTTGGCTAGAATCCTGAGCAGTTCAGCCATGGCAATGGGTAAAGGTAGAGCACATTGTGCCCCAATGCAGTTAGGTGGTTAGATGCGGTCATGAGAGCTTTTGGAAGATTTTATCTAATTCCTTTTTTTCTCAGTGAAGTGGGAAGCAAGGTCATCATTTGAGATTGAGGATGGGATAAAAGTATTGAAGATCTGAGAAGAGAGGAGAAAATATTATATTGTGGCATGAGAGAGTGAATGGGCTGGGGAAGTGTAGTATAATTGCCTGGCAACACGAAGGATACACTTGAGGTTTGTGATCACAAATTTGCAGTGAGAACAGTCAACATTGTTGTTTTTCTCCAGCCATATTCAACTATTTAGGAGCAAGCAAGGAGGAGACAATTGGGACTTAACCAGGGCTGGGTTGTTTGTTCAAGATGAGTATGCTAATGAGAGGCACAATAGATACAAAAGTGTACACCAGGGATAATTTAAATGATGGGCCATGGAATTTAAGGGGGAAGAGAGAGCCATGAGGGACAGCAAAAACGTGGTAGAACACGGCTACAGATTCTGGTGGGGTCAAAGAAGTGTTGGGATCAAGGTTAGAGGGAATTAAGCTGGAAAGAGGGAATGCTTGACTTATGGAGGGGCTGCTGATATTCATAATTATAGGGCATGACCACGAAAACGAGTGGCTGGGGTTTGATAGAGGACATGATCATTGGGAAGAAGAAGCCAAAGAACTGAGAGGCCAGGATACTGGAAGGTTCATCTAGGCATGTAGAAATAATCAAAAAATATGACAGGAATGGCTTTGGAGAGAGTGTTGCCAAGCCAGGTACTAATATCCTCCAGGAATATTGAGGGCCAGCATCAGTACATTTGTAGACAACTATAAAAGGGAGGAATAGTTAATGATACAGTATTGTATTTATGAGGTTTTAGGGAGAAAGGAGCACCAGTGGTCTGGAAACAGCAATGAACAGAAAGAAGTTACCTGCTGATAGCTCCATTGGCCAAAGGAGAAAAAATAGTGACTACTTTAGAAGGCTAAGCAGGCTCCTCATGGGATGAGATAGGTCTGGTAAGAGCAAAAAGATGAAGGAGACATTCAGAGAAGCTATTGAAATATTGGGAATTTGGCTAAAGGTTTCTCTGTGACTTTGCATATTCTGTTCCCTTTTCCTGGAATTCACTTCCTCACCTTGTGCAACTAGAAAACTTTTCTTCATCATTTACCAGCTAGTTCCTATGTTGCTACTTTCCTGAAATTGTTGTAGTAAAGATTACCAGTGACCAGCACTTTGCCAAACCCAGTGGAAGTTATTTGTCTTTACTGTACCTCTGTAGAGAAGAGCTTTCCTTGTGTAATTTTATACAGTGATGGAAATGTTCTATCTCTTCACCGTCCAACATGGTAGCCTCCAGCTGCACGTGGTTATTGAGCACTCGAACTGTGGTGCAAATGAGGAATGAAATTTCTAATTTTAATATTAATTCATTTAAATGTAAATTTTCACATGTGGCTAGTGGTAGCCTTTAATCTTCTCGGGGATTCTCTTCCTTCTGATGACTATTGCTGTGTCCCAGGCCCTGTCTTTGGTCCTTTGATTTCATTCTGTGGACTCTTCCTCATTGATCATATCCATACTCCAAGCTCTGTTTCCAGGCCACCTCCCTCTCTTGAGTGCTAGACCCGAACATTCACAGCCTATTGGAGATGGCTGCTTGGGTAGCCTATTGACATTGTGTCAGCATGCTCTAATTGAACTCGTCTCTCTTCTCAATGAGCTCCTCTCAGTTACTGAAGGCATAGAACTGGGAGTCACCCGAGATGACTCCTTCGTGTCAGACAAATTCCCAGGTCATCTGTATCTCTGCAGCACAATCTGAACTGGTCTTCAATCTTGTCCCTCTCCAGTCCATCATCCACATTGTTGCCACTGCATTCTAGCTGGCTGAAACATAAATTGACCTTGTACTTCCCTGTTTAAAACCTCCTAATGGCTTCTCATTATGTATTGGATAATGGCCAAGTTCCCCAGCATGGCAAACAAGGCTCTTTATGACCTGACCCCACTTGCCTGTCTCTCTAGCTTCATCTCTTGACACATGTCCCCTCCCACTTTATGCTCCAGGAACACAGACCTGCTTGTGATCACATGCAAACAGCATGCTGTTTCATGCCTCCACACCTTTTCTACCCACTACCCAGAGCGTCCTTTCCTTTCTTTGAGCTCTTACCCCAAGCCCTTCTTGTTCTTCAGAACTCACCACAACTGTTATCTTCTCCAGCTACCCTTCCTTGATGTCCCCATGACTTACTGGGCTTACCTTATTGTACCTCATTGTTCACTTGTAAACTGTAGGATCACTCTCAAAGGAAGGGACTATGTTTGCCTCCTTATCCCCACTCCTAGCATGGAATATGGTGCCCGGCATGCACTCATCAATGCTGAATGAATGGGTCATATGTAGAAGTGAATGAGCTGAAGGTAGAAGGAAGAAGATTGGAGAAGGGGATGCCACTGTACCCCATCTCATTTCCTTGGTGTAAGTCCTTCCTGGGTGGCAATATGAGAGACAGGGCCCTTGGGAGACCTCTCTGGGGATAGGTCTTTGCTATTGGTGACGCAATTGACTTCTTTCCTAGCACTCATAAAGCTTATTTCTGGCAGAAGTCGATTTCAGAAAAAGCTATTATCTAGGTTTCCCCCTACCTTTAGAGCTGCAATACTTCTATCTTCCTGGGATAGAAGATGCTAGCAGAAAATGTCACATTTTTTCCTAAAGTAGAAAAAAATAGTTTTACATGTTTAATTTTTCTGGAATTGCTTAACTTTCTACTTTCCTTTAGAAGAAAACTGGTTTTCCACTGGGATTATCCCAAGGGCCACATCCAGGTATATACAAAAAAGAATGATGTGTGTTTGTATACAATTTGTAAATATCTATATAGACTGGGTCATCTATTGTCAGAGTGCTTTCTCTTTTTTTCTTTATGTTTTCAAAGAAATTGACTATTTGATCATCTTTGCAATGAACAGGGCCAACAACAGTAAAAACACAGTGGAGACCACAAAGTCCCCCTTCCTAGAAAAGATCACTTCTTAGAAGATTCCCTGTCTTCTAATATTTTATGAGATTTTGGATGCCTGTGGTTGGCATGGTAAAAATAGCAGCTGCCATCCCTGTTCCAGGCTAGCTGCTGTGTTTACTTTCCCATATCTTATTCCATTCAGCAGCCCCAAGACCTAGGTAGGTGATACCACCAGTCTACTACATATGGGAAAACGGGCTTAGATGGCCAGCACAATTTGCCCAAGGTCATCCCTGTAGACAGTGGGGGAGGCAGGATTCAAACCCGAGGCTGACTCAAAGCCTTTGTTTTAAACCACTAAGCTGTATTTTCCATCATCAACATACTGTTTGGTGTTCTTTTACAGTTGCCATTACTAGCCAGGGACTTAGGTTATCCAGTTGTTATTTGATTGGCAGTGGGCTGTTGCACAACGTTGAGGTACCAGAGTTTACTTAACTTATCTCCCCATTTGGTTTGTTTCCAGTTTCTCTGTGTTATAGGCAGTGCAGGTGTAAATATCTTTGTAGAAATAAGGGCAGGTTCTTGGTTTTTTTAGGTATTCAGTGGTAGTCCTCAAAGTAGGATTGTTGGGCCAAAAGGTTATATTTTTATGATTCTCAAAAAAAGCTGTGCCCTTCATTCTCCCATGCAATGATAATTTTTTGAGTGCGTACTCTGTACCAGGAGCTGGAGGTGAAGATGTAATTCAGAAACAGCCCCTCCCTCAGAGAACTAACAGTCTGGTGTGGGATGTTATGATGCAACACAGATGAAATGGTACTAAAGTCGGGGTTTGGGCAAGAAACATGACCCCAGGCAATATCTGAGGGTCCTTTTCCCCCCTTATCACAGGGCAGAGCAGAGAAAAGTATGATGAGAGCAGAGCTGCCCAGCAGCTGAGGCTTCCCCCCCAGCTATCCCCAGGTCTGTGGCTGAGCTGCCTCCTGGCTGAGGACATTTCCTCCTTCTGGCCCTTTCCTGCACCTACCACCTGGCCCACTGGACCTGTCACTTCTGCTCATCTGCCACTAGGGGGAGCCAAGCAGAGAGTAAAGGGAAGGGATGTCTGGGGAAAATGGCTTGGGGCTTGTGGAGTGGCATGCGCGGCCTCAGCACCTGTTGGTCCTCTAGGTCCTCTCTTCTTCCCCTTTAGGTCCCCAGCAGCCAGGGTGACAGTACTGTGCCCAATTCCCACTCACTCAGCAGGCAAGAAAGTGCACAAAGAATAATTGCATAGTTCAATGCCTTTTTACAACCCAAGTGCTGTGCTAGATGCTAGGAACACAGAAATGGGTCCCACATGGTCATCGACCCCGAGGTGCTCTGGTCTACATGGGTGGACAGACAAGGAAAGAGACCATACAACTTGGCATGGTGGAGATATGGATAAGTGGTAACAAGGGCATTGAGCAGTGTCTGAGAGCCCAGTGCTTTGCTATTGTGACTTTGGCTGTCGTATAGCCTGTTTCTTCATCTATAAAATGGAGGGATGTGCTTGATATCCTCAAAGGGCCTACTGACTCAGATATGCTGTGAACTTGCTTCTTGTTCAGAGAACAAGGCTAAGCTCCTCCCCCAGCAGATCCACTTGGCTTGTCACCCCATATATCTACTCCTCTTCTCCCCTCCTCTTCTCCCCTCCATACTCCATCTTCTCCCCTCCACCCTCCATCCGCAATCTCCACCTCACCCCACCCCATGGTGTTCTGCCTCCAGCCTTCTCTCTCTTTTGGTCTACATATGCTCCTATGACTTTGGTTTCCATCACGTGCTGATAACACTTATATCTGACGTTCAGCTCCGTCCTCTTCACTGGGTTTATGACTCATACAGGCATACCTTGCTTTACTGCGCTACACTGATATTGTGTTTTCATCAACATGGAGGCTAGACCCTCCACCAGCCAAAAGATTATGACTCACTGAAGGCTCAGTTGATGGTTAGCATTTTTTTTTAGCAATAAAATGTTTTTAAATAAAATGTTTTAAATAAAGTACATAATGTACACTTTTAGGTATAATGCACACTTAATAGACTATGTTATAATGTAATCATAACTTATATGTACTAGGAAACCAAAAAATTTGTGTGGCTCACTTTATTGCTGTGGTCTGGAACCAAACCTGCAATATCTCCAAGGTGTGCATGTAATAATAAAAATGATCAGCATTTGTAAAATCCCAGATAAGGCACTACAGTCATTAATTAAATTATCTCATCTACCCAACAATCTTCTAAAGTAGGCTGTGGCACCCCATTTTATAGATGAGTGAAACTGAGTTCAAGAGATACTGAGGGTTGCTTAAGGCCCTGGAATTAATAGGTGACAAGAGCCAGGATTTGAAAGTCTGCATCTGCTGGACTCTAGTGTCCACACTCTTACCCATCACACAATATTTCCCAGAGTGCATCCAGCCACATCAGAGATATTTCCACTTGGATATTCCACAGATACCTAAATTTCAACATGTCTAAAATTGGCCTTATCATTTCCTTACCTTCTCCCCAATCTGCCTTTTCCTCTCTTCTCTATCACAATAATTGGCACCATCAACCCAATGATGTCCAAGCTAGAACCCTAGGAGTCTTCCTAGATCCTTCCTCACCCTTCCTCCCAACATCCAATCTTCCACCACATCCTGGTGATTTTTCCTCTACTTTTTTCCAGCCCCATTGCTATTATCTTCAAAGGCCATCCAACCTCTTCCCTTTTTAGGCTCCTGCAGCAGTCTCCTATTAGTCTCCCTGTCTTGACTCCCTCTGCTCCAGTCCACCCCCCACCCCACCCCATACACTAGTGGGTCAGTGTGATCTTTCTCAAGCACACGTATGATCACATCACTTTTCTGCTTCAAATCTTCCACTGCTTTCTGTGGCTCTGCAGCAGAGCTCAAAGCTGGCCACCCATGGACTGAAATCCATCCAAGAAGACATGTTTTGTTTGGTCTGTTGAGCATTCTTAAAACATTCTGAATTATTTGCCAACATTTAAAACTCAGGAAATTCCACATGAAAGTTCATATTTCTGGCTTCTCTTGCAAAAGTGAAAAACTGGCCACTCTGGGCCCACGTCCCTGCAGGACAATGATTGGATGGAGTTGAGTGGTGGTTGCCCTCTTTAGAAAGGACATGGACTTCCCAGTTGGCCAGTCTCCAGCATCCCTAATGGCTCTTTTTCCCTGGTCACCCCCTGCTCCTAATTACCTACCTGAGACTTGAAGTATTTGGGCTCATGACCCAGCAGCATGGGATGAAGGCTAAAGCCCTCACTCAGCCTGGCTCATAAGGTCCTATGTGGCCCAGTTAGGAGCAGACCAGCTCTGCCAAACTCTTGAGTCTTACTTCTGCTTGCCAATCCATCACACTGTCCTCTGTGGCCCCAAATCTTGCCCATGTTCTCTTTTTTATAAGATTTTTATTGGGGAATTGGGGGAGGGGAACAGCGATGGGGAATCGGGGAAAGGGAACAGACAAGTTGCTGTCCTTTTGTTCTTCAGTCTAGTTGTGGAGGACGTTGCTTCACTGGTCCATGTTGATATTATCATTGCACTCTTGCTGGCTGATGCAGATCAGTCGCCGGCACTTGGACGGCCACTCACAGAGGCTCACAGCAGCTCACGCTGGCTGCCGGCCACTCACTGTACCTTACGGCAGACAACAGCAGCCTACGCTGTCGCTGTCACCAGCGACTCACAGCAGCCCACTTCCAGGTTGAGCTGTTGTTCACCATCTTAGCTGTAGAGGTCACTGGCTCTCATGTGGGATCTGAACCGGGGTCGTGCTGCTCAGAGCTGGCGTCCCAAACCAACTCTTAACCAATGCGCCACCCGGCCAGCCCTGTCCATGTTCTCTTAATTGCTTCCTTCCCACTCATGTCTGCCTTAGTGCAGGCTGCTGCATAGACCCTTCCTTAAGTCCCATTTGTCTTTCAGGCTCTGTGCCCCCTTCACCAAGAAGCAGCCCTTGTTCCCACACTTTCCCTCATCCCAAGCTAAGTTCTGTCCTTCCATAATATGTCACACAGACCATAATCATCGCATCCATCATACCAATTTCTAATTATTGACTGGCTTGTCTTCCTCACCTGCCAGACTGTGAGTCTGAGACTGCAGGGATCCTGTCTTCTTTTTCTTCCTATCCTCAAAGCTTGGCATGGGGCTTGGAATATAACAGGTGCCTTATAACTGGTGAATGAATGGATGAATCAGTGAAAGACTGACTTGGGAAAATACTACCCAGGATGTAATGTTGCCACGTACTTGCTTGGGGTGGAGGGTTCCAGGTTCCTTTCATGCTGGAGTACCCCACTCCAAGTCTCCATTCAGAGTGATACCCACAATATCCTATAAGCCATAACTCTGCTCTGCAAGCTCTGGAATATATCCAGGCTTACTGGGATGGTGGTTTTTATTGATTATAGAGGGGAAATATATCATTCTTGCTGTTTCAAGGGGAGAGAGTTATCTAACTGTTGGGACGTGGCACAGCCATTGAATGTGGCATATTCTTTAGTTATTTGAATAATAATAATGATAGGGTAATGATAGCTGCTAACACATATTGCACACTTACATTATACCAGATTCCATTCTAAGAGTTCTCAATATATTATGTCCTTTACTTCTCACAACAACTTGAAGAAATAGATAGGACTACTATTTCATTATATAGACAAGTCAACTGAGACTCGGGGACTTTAAATATTTCCAGGGTCACACAGCCAGTAAGTGGTAGAATCCAAATTTGAAACCAAATCTGTCTGACATCAAAGGTAACATTCTCAACCAACACCCGCTACTTCCTCAATGACATGTCTATTCTGAAACATGAGGGGGTGATTAACATACATGCGGAAATGAAGGATATACAATTATATATACAGTAAAATTCCAATTAGTAATTTAAAAAGAAAGAAAAGGGGATCCTAAAGAATAGAGAAAAGAATCAAGGAGATACCATGGGTTAGCAGTGATTGCATATGGGTAATAGAGTGCTGGGGATGATTTTCCTTTTTTCCTGCATTTTGTTTCTACCTTTTAACATTTTACAAATTTCCTGTAATGAGCATGTATTACTTTTTAAATTAAATTTTAAAATTATATCTTATTTAACTCAATATATTCAAAATATTTCAACATGTAATCATATCCAAATTTAAGATATTTTACATTCTTTTCATATGAAAATCAGTGTATATTTTGCACTTACAACATATTTCAATTCTAGTCACATTTTATTTTATTTATTTTATTTTATTTATTTTATTTTATTTATTTTATTTTATTTATTTTATTTTACAATAAAGAAAACCCCTTTCTTTATAATGGCCCTGGCATTACATGGCAGAACAGAGGCTTATTGGAGTACCCAACTAATCAGTAGGGCTGTCTCTTAGGTAGCTATCGCTGAGCTGTGAAAGGGGGTAATCAGTAGGCAGCAGCTGTGGCCTCAGCACCTGTACCCTCAGGGGGCAAAGGAGCAGAAATGGGTCAACAACTCTGCTGTCTTACCATCTCTCCTTTTCCTCCAGGTGCTTACACTCCAGAGCCCCTCAGCAGCTTCCGGTGGGCCCTTCTCTCAACTGGCCTCATGTTCTTTTATCACTTCAGCATCTTGCAGATCCTGGGCCTGGTAAGTTTGGTTGTATCCCCTTCTCTCCCCTGTGTTTGGAGTTCTCCATAAATCTTGATAATCCTGGTTGGCGCTGGTGTATCGTTTTGTTTTGAAAATACAAGATGCCAAAGGCCATGACGTCAGTTTGTTGTGTCTGGGTTGCTGATTTATGATCTAGAGCCTTGGCCTCTTTAAAGAGTTTTCTGAATCTTCCAGTAATAACTGTTTCTTTCATCCATGAGGAGGCAAGGATGCCTTTCACTCATGGCCACTTGGGTCGGAAACAGTGAGCAGCAATTAGAATGTGGTTTGCTATGGACCCCATGGGAAGGCAGGACCCTAACCTTCGCTCTGGGCCTGGGTAGGCTTCTGACTTTAGGTCCATTCTGTGCCTACTCCCAGGCCCTGAGCTGTGCGGCCAGTGGAAGCACAGTGTTGGGGGACTCCCTTGGCATTCTGGGTGTTCAGACCTGCCTGGAGCTAGGATGGATGGCTGGACTTAGTAGTTGAGTTATCCAGAGTTCAAGATTGCTAAGTGCGTGGGTGTCTATTGATGGCAAAGTGAATAGGAAGAGCTCAGGGCTGGAACTGGAGGTCAAGAGACCCAACTCCTAGTCCTGGCTCTGCCACTGCTCTGGGTGAGTCACCTCATCCTCGAAGGCAGGGAGCTCTCTGCCCCTCTGTGACATAATACAAAACAGCCAGCCTCCCTGACAGGCGGTGAGGACTTGTCTTTAATGTGAATGGGCTTGAAAGGCTTTGGAAGGCAGGTGCCATGGCCATCCTTGGGGCAGGCGGGGCATGTCTGGTTTTGTGTGCGAGTGGCATTAATGTAGCATTAGTTAGTTATGTGGAGCCTTGCAGGACCTTGCAGGCCTAGGGCGTGTAAGCAATGTCACCAGTGCCTTTGTAGAAGCAGTCACCTTCTCTTCCCCACCTTGGCATATTGTTCTGCTCTAGTTTATCTTGAGGGGTGGTTTGAGATCTTTGCCAAGGGCATGCCTGCTTTCTGCACAATAGGGATGAGGCAGTATGTCTTTTGCACCCTTAATCTTATTGCTCTCTACTGGGTCTCCTTGATTCCAGAGGAGTCAGTGTCTTCATGTCACCATGCATACCATGCTCAGTCCTACCTCGGGGCCTGGCTCAGGCCACGCCTCCTACAAGGAAGGCTCTGCTTACTCCATTCCTCGCTGTGTCCCCCATCCATCCTTCATGAGTCATTTCAGGTGCTATTTCCCTCATGAAATCTTTCCTAAGGACTCAACCCCCATTCTGCATACTCTTCATATTTCCTGGTAGGGAAAACCCAGTGAGCACCATCTGGTCTAAGGTCAGATGTGGCAGACTGATCGCCCCAACTTGATCAGTTGCCAGTTATGTAGAGGCAGGAACCATGCTGTTGACAGCTCTTTTTTCCCATAACACCTCTCCAGCGACTAGGCACATACTAGATGCTTAGGAATAGCAATGGGCTCTGAGCCCAACCCTGGAGGCAAGATGAAGCAAAACCAGCTTTTCTACTGGACAACCGACCCCATCACCTCTAGCGGGCTCTAGTCTTGACTCATAAAACCTAGGGGAGAGAAATCCTGTTATGAACAGGTAGGGATTTGTCAATCCCTACTTGTCTAGTCCCCCATTAGGTAGAAATGGCTGAACTGGCAGAAGCCAGAGAAAGCCTAAGGATGGTGAACGCTCACTCTACCTCCCTTGTCCCTGCAGGTCACCGAAGTGAATTTGAACAACATGCTGTGTCCGGCCATCTCAGACCCATTCTACGGCCCCTGGTATCGCATCTGGGCCTCGGGACACCAGACTCTCATGACCATGACCCACGGGAAGCTGGTCATCCTGTTTTCATACATGGTTGGGCCCTTGTGTAAATATCTGCTGGATTTGCTCCGGCTTCCAGCCAAGAAAATAGACTGAAGGTGCTTGTTTTTTTGTTTTGTTTTGTTTTGTTTTGTTTTGTTTTGTTTTGGTGTTTTTGTTTGTTTGTTTGTTTGTCTCCCTGAAGAAACAAGTTCTGATTTGACTTGGAGAACACCCAGTTCTTAATGAAATCATGGGAGAGTGCAGTAAGGTGTTTGGGGTATTTCTTTTTTCCTTTTCTCTGTCCCTTTCCTCCACAACTCTCCCTTCCCCAGCTCTTCCTCCCCAGACATCTCCTGAAGCCTGGGGTGTAGTACTGAGGGCTGGATTTTTCCTCTTTCACTTTGCTCTTTCTCCCTGCTCCCAGTGGCTTTACATGGGGAGACAGTAGTCAGGAGCTTTCACTCTGTTTGTTGGGGCTTTAACAACAGCTGGTTGAGGAGAAAGGGAACAACAAGCAGTAGTTCTTTTGGCATCAAAGTGATGAGATTGATTGTATTTCATTCCTCCACTGCCAGGGACCTCCAGGCTTATGGTGGGGTCCCCCTTTTGTCTCCAGCATAGCCCCACTATAAGGGGACTGAGGCCTTGTTTCTATACCAGCAGCAAGTGAAGAGCCAAGGGATTTCCCAGTTCATGGCCAAAATAGAACTGGCCAGATTCTTCCCACTGGTGTCTCATGACTCAAAGCAGGCAGCCAACCAGCCACTCCCTTCCAGAGGCTGCTTGTGGTGGGAGGTGGGGCACTACCCGGCCCAAGGGCTAGATTCCATTGAGGGTGATGGAGAGCTGCTGCAATGACAAATTGAAAGTGAACAAGGTTAAAATGTCCACAACTAATATTATGCAGGACCCTGGCTACATCCTGCCTGTGAGCACTAAGAAAGGACTCATATCCCAATCAGAAGGAAGCATAGAAATTAATGAAGAGAAATGGTAACTTGACAGAACAGTGATTTGAATCATATGCTCCATTTTAGTTTAATGTTGCTAGTAGATGCCATTTTAATCTTGAGTACTCCTTTAATGTTCTCTCTTTTTTAAAGGCAGCTTCAAGGAAAGATGAACTTAGAGGGTTTTTTTAAATTTTTAAATTTTTGGTTTTTCTTTATTTGTTTCTCATTGATTTTTGGATGTTTGAGTTTGGAGAATCCTTGTATCAGGGCCTGTCTCGGGAGGGTCTCTTGTTGATGCACTTCATGGATTTTACAGGATACATCAGCATCCTGGGTTTGGGAAGATACAGGTCCTGCTGGTGTTGTTTCCCTAGGCCCAGATGTCATCACTGCTGCCAGACTCAGTGCTGAATTCTTTAGCATGGGGGACACCACATGCTCCCCACCCCCTGCCCACCCCCTAAGCCCATGTCCCGGGAAGAATCAGGTCCCCATGGGTGGAGGTTTAAGTGCTCCCCAAGGAAAACCTTTTGTTGAAAGACTTGAGCTCAGTCATGCATTGATCTCAAGAAGGGAGGCAGTGGCTGGGCTTTTTCTGATTCCTTGTTAGCTGGTACTAAGAACAGATTTGCTTAAGAACAGAAGGGATGGTTGGTTCAGTGACTTCCTCTGGTGGCCCTCCCCTCCCCTCTCGCACTCCAGGCAACCCAGTTGCCCTGGGCCAGTTCCAGTATTTCAGGTGTTACTGTGTGAGACGTAGATTGAACTTTAGTGACTCTGTGTTCATGATTTTAGCAAACGGACCTACAAGAGGTAGCAGAATTTGGGAGAGTCTCTGAGCAAGGTGAGGCCCAGGGAACCGACCATGGAACTGCCCTATTGCAGAGGCCTGCTGGCATTGAGACGATCAATCTCCGAGGTGTGGGGGAACAGGAGGGAGAACACCAAGTGCTCTTTTCCCCATGAGCTTCTCGTGATGCAAAACCTTCATTTTCTGCTATCTTTGAAGAATTGGCCAAGTTTTTCTTAGTGCCTCTTGCCCTAGGGTTATCCTCCAGAAGAGGCACCCCCTGAGTGGCTGTACTTGCTCTGTCCACCATCAAACGGCTGCATGTAGGACAGACTGACAAGGAAATGTGTAAGGCCTCAGTGCCCCGCACCTCTTCACAAAAGGAAAGGTTGGAAAAACGTCATGGGTGGAGCCCCTGAGGGCCTGTCCTGTCCCTACCAGAACATGGAGTCCTTGCAGGCTTATGATCTGTGCCTCAGCTGGGGGCCAGCAGTCTGGGTAGGGCAGATGCTCAGCTTCAGAATGCCACAGTGGCATAGTGACTCTGCAGGTGCTCTCTTTCTCCCTGTCTGTGTGACATGGCACACGTTTCTGCTCAGCCTGAGCTTCCCCTGCGTTGGCATGCCTCTGAAAGCTTGACTTTGCTCTGGCTACAGCTTAGTGTCCCATTCTGGCTGGCATTTTCTGTTGCTTGGAAGGAAAGGAGAAAGTGAAAGCCATGTGCCTTGCCTGGCCAGGCCAGAGACAGATACACCTGTCAGGGGAAGCGGGAAGTGGAGAGATGCAGCGCTTCTGAGGTCCAGGTTGGCTCACAGCCATGTAGATGGAAGGAACAAAGAGTGATCCCAGTCCAGAGGCTCCACAGGAGTCATGGTCTGTATTTGAGGTGTTAGGGAGCAGCGTGCATCTGAATTGGTCTGTACCTCAGTTTTACCTTGGGCCATGCGTTGGGCCAGAACCATGGTAGCCTGCCTTGGAGGGCAGTGCCCGTATCGCAGCCCTGGACTTTCCAGCTCCTGCCCAGGGCTTTCCTGTCAGTGCCAAGGAGGTTCCCCAACCACCCTGGCCAAATTTCCATATGTCATTTGTCAGCATGTGTAGGTGTTTAGTGTGTGTCCTGGAGAATGTAGAAGTGGACAATTTCTTTGAAAACAGCCCCACAAAGGGAAAGGAATGCTCCCTCAAGCCCCCAGCTAGCCTTGGCCAAGGACATGGGCCAGTGAGAACAGTCTGTTCGGCTGCCCAGCTTATGGCAGCAGCTCAGAATAGCAGAAAGATTGTCATGCCTGCTTGTAGTCACAGTATTTGACTTTGTACACCAAAGATGATCTGGCCCATCTTCCTGGAGGCCCAGTGACGTGTACCTCTGTCAGCTTGTGAGGAAGCCATGGATTCTGTCTTCCCCAGACACTCTTTTTCTCCTTGGACTTTTCAGCATTCACAGAAGCTGCTTGCAGGGTAGTCGGGATACGTGGGGCAGTTGGTGCACTTTACCATCTGGTACCTCAAGTCCAGTTATCAGATCATCCCTTTTGCTGCAGCCTCGGCCAGGGCTTTGCTATTTGTTTTCGTAGATAATCCAGTGTTTTGGGGAGTGGCCACAAGTCCCCATAGATAACAAGTTGTCCGCAGGTCTCTGTGCACTAGTGTTGGGGCTGCGCAGTGCCCCAGGATTGAGCTGGGTGGCTAAGAGTGGCTGAAGGCCCTTCCTCCTGCTCCCTCAACCAAAATGACTTTTCCAGATCTGTAGATGTTGGTCCACAGTCATCTGCCCTCTTTGGAAGACTGAAGTTGAGGTATGGGAGGAGACAAGAAGGAGTGACACTGCAGGATAAGACTCAGGTGTATTGTTGGTTTTGGTCAGTCCAGAACAGGAATAAAGGAGGGGTTCCTGCCGGCCCTCAAGTACTCGTTGGCAAGGCTCTAGACTGGGAAGGGGCCTCCCTGCTGCATGCCTGGCCTTGCCCTGCCCTCTGGGAGGTGGTGGAGTCCCTGACAAGGAGTGAGCCTTCCTCTTCTGTATATAGACTGAGCCAATTTGTGCTCAGGAAAATGTATTCGCTTGTTGTTGCTCTTGTCTGTGACATTTTTGTACAGTGGTTTGCTATTCAGTAACATAAAACAAAAGTCATTTCAAGCAAAGCTGTTTTGGAAACTTGCTTTCTTTCGGTGTAAATTTTGTATTATATTTTAAAGAATTCTTCATTTACATTGGTGTTATTGTGGTGGAGAGGTAAAGATAGTATGATCTATAATTATTTCTGCCAGGAAATTGGCAAATGCCTCTGTCCCTCTTACTCCTACCCCCATCTTTTCTCATTCCCAAGACAGGTTTGCTATGCCCTGGGCAGAACCCGCTCTGTCGCCCCTCCCCGCCAGTGGCTCCCTTTAGGACCAGCCTTTGTAATCCCCCTACACAACAGCAGGGTATTTTTGCCAAGCTGGTTCTTGGGTGCTCTGTGCCTCCACCAGTTTGCTCACCTCTTGGGACATTTTGTAATATGTTTTCCCTGTTTTCTAAAACTTTTTGATTGTACCAAAATGATTTCTGCAGTCACCTTTGGAAATAAATGTTCATGAATTTGTGTACTTAGCATCATGAATTTTAGTCTTAGGTGTTTCTGTTGTTGAAGATTCCTGAATGAAAAGGAACCTTCACCATGGGACTTATTGTTACAATGTTTTCTTCATTTACTGTTATTAAAAAATATTTATGAGAACCCAGAAGTCTTGGCCTTGATTCCCAGAACCCTCTCAGAAGGCCCTATGCTTTATTTTTTTTTGAGGGAAGTGTCACTTGCCCTCATATGTGGGACCCGAACCGGGGCTGCTGGCTTCCCAAGCCAGGGCTTAACCACTGCTCCACTTGGCCGGTCCTGGCCCTATGCTTTAAAGAGAAACCAAAGGGGCCATTGGTTCTGCCATGCCATGGAGAGGACCACCAAAGGGGGGCTGGTGCTCTCAGCACAGCTCTGCCCTGGGAGCTGTGTGGCCTTGATTTCTCATGTGCTGCCTGCTTCTGCCAGGGCAGCGGGCCTTTTTCTCTTAGCAGGGATTGTCTGCTGGGAACATCTGCTGAGCTTGCTGGGCCCATAGTGTGTGAGACCAGGCTGGATGACTGAGCTAGAGAAGGCAACTTTGAAACCAAACGTGCTCAGTCCCACTCATCTCAAGTTCCCTGACAATCGGTTGTATGCCAGCACTGTTTGACACAGGCCTGTGCCCAGGACAGATCAGACTGTCCAGTGGGGAGGAGTGAACAAGATAGCCCTGTACTTTAGGAACAGTCAGACCTGCCTTTCCAAGGCTACCCACTGAGCGGCCCACCCTGACCGTGATTAGCCTGGCCTGACTTTATACCAGACAGAGGTGCTCCTTGGAGTTTCATTGATGCTGCGGCTTCTAGAAGACACACAGCTATCCAAGTGGTCCCAGTGCACATAGATCTCCTCACTGGCCAGTAATTGGGCACTCAGGCAATCAATGAGGCAGGACCCTGAGATCCTGGGCCACAAATTTACCAGCAAGGGCAAGTCATTCGTTCTGCCGCCCCAGGTTTTCCATCTGCAAAGCAATAGCTACAGCTGTGTGCCAGATACAGTGCTAAATCCTTCCATACGCACAGTACCTCCTGTGATCCCCACAAAAGCACAGCGAGCTGACTGGTAATGCTGTCTACACCTGCCATGCAGAAACTGAGAACATTGAGGCTCAGAGCTAATAAATGGAGGAGCTAGGAAGCAAAACCAGTTTGTTAGACTCCAAAACCTGTGTGTTTTATTATTTATTTATTTATTTATTTATTTATTTATTTATTTTTGTGAAACAGAACAATTTTATAGTAACTGCACTAGAAATGACAACAGAGAGAGAGCAACACACGCAGAGTTTGTTGGGTCTTTGTTCATCTCCATTGCTGAGATTCTCTCCTCCTTCTCTTTCTTCTTTCTTTCTTTCTTTCTTTCTTTCTTTCTTTCTTTCTTTCTTATTTTTTAAATTAGTTTAGGTGTACAACACAGTGCAATAGTTATACTTTTTACCCCTCAAAGTGACAACCCCCCGCCCCCAGTTCACCACCCCACTCCTCCCCCCCATATCATACATATCTATTACAATTCCTCTGAATCCCTTCCATCCCGTGACTATCTATATATTCAGTTACAGTTGGCATACAATATTATACAACATCAGTTTCAGATATACAGTGCAATGATCAAGCCTCTACTCCATCCATGAAGTGATCTCCCTAACAAGACATGTGACCATCTGACACCCCACAAAATATTTACAACATTATTAATTATATTCCCCAAACTGTCTTTCATATCCCTGTGGCAATATTGTAGTTACCTATTTATGCTGTCTAATCCCTTCCTCTTCTCCCTCATCCCCACCCCCCTTCCACCTAGTAGCCCTCAGTTTTTCCTCTATATCTATGAGACAGTTTCTGTTTACTTTGCTCATTCATTCAGTTTTTCAGATTCCACATATAAGTGAGATCATGTGGTATTTGTCTTTCTCCGACTGACTCATTTCACTTAACACAATAGTCTCTAGGTCCATCCATATTGTTGCAAATGGTACGATTTCCTGGTTAGTACTTGGAGGGGAGCCTGTGTGCTTTATACTGACTGCCAGACTCCATGACCTGTCCATGCTGCTGGGGTTACTGAGCAGACCTTGCCTGGGCCCCCAGCCGGAGACAAGTGGGTGGAGCGCTGGGCAGCGAGGTGGGAGGCGGCATCCAGGGCTTCCTGGCACAGAGGCACAGCCAGTGTCATGTTCTGCTGCCAGTAGGCCTGATACTGGCAGGCTTCAGAGCAGCATTGAAAGGTGTAGGAGGTGGGCTGGGGATGCAGGTGGCCAGGCTAGCTGGGCGGGGGTGGGGGGGAAGGATGGCAAGTGGATGCTGGAGGGAGGCAAGGAAAGTTGGGCCCATGACTTTTCTATGTGTCTCCTTGGTCAAGAAGAGCCAAATACCAATGTCTTAGGCTATGGCTTCTGCCATTGTCTCTGCTCCAGTCTGGTCCCCCTACTGCAGGCAGGGATCTTTCAAATGCAAATCTGACTGCATCATTTCCCTGGGCTCTATAAACATCTATTTAGGCTTTGTCTCCTCACCCCCAGACCCCTAAGAACAATACACTGGGAGAGATCCTTTGCTCCAGGCATATCGTATTCCATTTTATCATGGCACACCCTTTCCCTCCATTTTCTGCCACTTGGCCTTTCTCTTTGTGCTGTTTTCTCAGCTCCTCACTCTGCCTTCCTGTCCAAAGGCCTCAGCTCAAGTGTCAGTTTCTATGCACGGTCTTCCCTGAGCCCCAGTCGCCTTAGATTTTTCTCCACTTCACTCCCAGAGCACCCGGCGCTCACTCCTGGGCCACCATTTGCCCCCTATTGTGTAGTTCCTTAAGGTTTTCCCTCTGTAGACATTGAGCTCCTTGAGGGCAGGGTGGGGTCTGATCTATCCTCCAGCCCCTGGCACAGAACCTGCTTCATAGAAGGTGCTCAGTGAAAAGTGACCTTATCTTGGAGTGCTGCAAAATGGTGGAAGGCACCACTGTTACCTGAGGGAGAGTCCTTGGCCCCCCAGCTATCATCCATGCTGTGAGTTCTCAGTGGGCATGTGCCTTTGTTTGTGTAGGTACCTCCAGCTCCAGCCTCTGGGCCTCCTTGCTGAGGGGCCCATCCTACTTCTCTGCAGGGCTCTCTGTAGTTGGGACCCTAGATGAGAAGGTGGTGATGAGAAGGAAGAGAACTGAGACAATATGTTTCCCATGACTCTTCCCCAGACCTCTGGGCAGGGGTTGAGCAAGGCATCCACCTGCTTTTCCATATCCTTGCCTCATCCCCGCCAGGTTCATCCCCACCAGGGTCACCCCTCCGTTCCTCAGGGCACACAGATTTGGTGTTTGCACGGTAAAAACCCCACCAGCCCATGAATGCATCGCCTACCCCTTGGAGGGGTAGGAAGCAGCTTGGGATGGTTATGACCTAATCCCCTAGTGAGATTTTTCTCCTGTCTTGGTTTGCCAAGTCCAGTGGAGGAACAGAGATACACAGATGTCAGACTGACAAATGCAATGGCTTTTTCAAACAATATGTGGTTTGCTAACCTTGGCGACAGGTAAGGCTGCCCTAGTCCAAAGTCAAGGACTCCGTTACTGCCTGTACCTGCCCCTCTCCCAGTCAGCATTTGCCCAGCATCTAGAATGCACATCTGGGATGTCTGAGCTGCTTGGTAAAGGGGTTTAAATATCTCAGGGAAGCAGTAGGGAAGACTGCTCCTGTTGCGAACCGATAGCCCGAAGAGCTTTGTCTTCCACAGATGACTTCCTAACTTTTGTGCAACTCCTCCTGCATCTCAGGATTCGGGGTGGGGATGCAGTGGCCTCAGGGTCTCACAACGAGACAGGTCTTAGCAAGGAGGGCGTATGTTTCCTTCACATCTCTCTGATAGGTGACAGGGCCTGTAGCATAGCCGCATAGGTGTTCTCTTTTCCAATGACCCCTGCTCAGCTGTACCTCTGCTCTAACCAGTAGTTCACCCTAGTCTCTTCTGCCTCTCCCTGCTCCATCAGAGGGTCCTGCAGAGGTGCTGCCTGCCTTTTCTGTCCCTTTAGCTGCGCCTTCCCCTTCCCTAGTTGCCACGGGCCCCAATCTCTTTGCTATTACCTTTTTAGAAAGACCCTGGGTTCTCTAGTATTCTGGTCCCTAAGAATGCAGCGGCCTTCCTGTGTGCTCCAGGTCATACCCTCAGATTTCTGAAATGTTGGAGCTGACAAGATACTGCTAATACGGGGGCTCATAAATTTACCTGCATATTAGAATCACCTGGGGAGCTTTAAAAAACAGTTTCAATGTCTAGGCCTCACCCACGCTCATAATTCAAAGGAAACTTTGTTTTGTTTTTACTTTAAATTTCCAGGTTGTGAGTCATCCCTTTGACCTGATCATCTATACCAGTGACTTTTTGAAAATTTTAAGATATAACAAAAGGTATAAAAATAATATCTAAATCCAGCTTAAGAAAAAGAATATTACCAATACAGTTGAAACCCTCTTACTTCACAGGTTTCGAAATTGTTCCCGGGAGCATCAGGGAGCCTGGGGAAGTGCCGTAGGGGCCACTTGGGTTGAGCAATGGGTGGGGGCAGTGTGGCTGAGGGTATCACCTTTACCCTTGATTCACCCAGAACAAAAACAATTTTATTCTGTTTTGTACATTGAAGGTGTGTCAATCATTTCATTGGGAAAAGGGTTTAAAAGCCACTTATGTACAACCTTACCAGTTCTGTCTCCACCTTCTCCTAGATAGTGGTCATGGTGTAGTAGTTGAAAAAGCATAGCGGTAGGACTGCAGATGGGGCCTGCAGTCCCATTTCTCCATTCCTCTCTGAAGTCCTGGGCACCCTTGGCCAAGTCATAGCTCTCTGAACGCCAGGGCAGCTGTGAGACATTCAGTGAGATAAATGGGTGTGAGAGGGCTTTCTGAGCCATAAAGTCCTAAAGGAGTCCTATTTCTAGGCAGTGTGGTTACTGTGTTTGTTCTCAGAGCTCAGGGGTTAGTTGGAGTTTTGAAATATACTTGCCCACTGTGCCTTAATGTGCCCTGTGTGGTTGGAGTCTGTGGGGTGTGGAGGACAGGTGAAACCTCACTCTTAAGGGATTTTTCTGTATTTTATTGACTCTATGACTTTTTTTTCTTTTTTACATTTTAACATCTCTAAATTTGGGGTGCATCATACAAGCAATGGCATGACCAGCAACTTATTTTTCTTTTCCCCCAGTACATAAATTAGTGGACATTGTACAATCTGAGGCATCTTAGAGTCGCTGAAATTCCATAATTGTTAACTTTGTTTCCTCTTCCTTTTCCCCATGAGAGTCACCCACCCAGTACAGAAAACCCCTTTGGAAAAACTTACAAACAAACTTTTAGTATACAGCTTCATTTTAATTTTTTTTTATTTTTTACTTTTAAAGATTTTATTGGGGAATTGGGGGAGGGGAACAGTGTTGGGGAATCAGGGAAGGGGAACAGACAAGTTGCTGTCCTTTTGTTCTTCAGTCTAATTGTGGAGGACGTTGCTTCACTGGCCCATGTTGGTATCGTCATTGCGCTCTTCCCGGAGGAGGCAGATGGGTCGCCGGCCTCTGGACAGCCACTCATGGCGGCTCTTGGCAGCTCATGCTGGCTGCCAGCCGCTCACGCTGGCTGCCGGCCACTCACTGTAGCCTATGGCAGCCCACTGCAGCAGGGGCTGCAGCCTACACTGTCGCCGGGGCTCACACAGCCCAGCTCCAGGTGGAGGTGTTGTTAGCTGTAGAGGGCAGGGTCACTGGCCTCATATGTGGGATCCAAACCGGGGCTGCTGGGGTCCCAAGCCAGCTCTTAACCAACACGCCACTCGGCCGGCTCTCCAGCCTCTTTCTTTCCTGCCAGCATCTAGCAGGAGCCAGGCAAGCTTTCTGTTTCCTGATCAGCCGGGGGCCAACTTTGTTGAATTGTCTCTTGGGGCACATGGTTTATGGGACATGCGAGGAAGGAGGCAGAGAGCACCTGTATAAGAAAGCCCAACTTGCCAAATATAATGGAGAGAGACAGGGAAGGAGGAAGCCAGAAAGAGGGTTGGGAAGGGAGCCAGATAAGCCAGGCCAGCCATCTCAAACAGCTTTGGTTTCTTTATTTCCCAGCTATAGCCTGGCCAGACATCTTAGCCTGCTTCCCCAGGGAACTTCCAAAGTTAGTCATTGCCAGAGGTGAGCTGGCAGGGGAGCAGGGGAAGGGAGCCCAGCCTGACCTGAACTACTTGGGTTGACATGAGTGGCTGTCTGGTCCACAGAGAGAAATACAATGATTTCCTCACCTCTTCCAACAAGGTGGAAGAGGGGTTAGGTAGTAGGCCTTTTAAGGAAAAGCAGCACCTTGGCCTAGGGTAGCCTAAGCCCTGGACATTCACTGCACTTGGAAATTACCACCAACCTTCCCTCAGTTCTGGCGGCCACTGTAATTAAGCTTGGCCCTTGTAGCCTCTAGGCTAAGCTCTCCCAGAAGGGGAAAGAGTATCTACAGTGAGATCCATGAATACTTGGGCACAGGAAGAAGTTTTTGGATATTCTCCACCTCTGTCTCCCAGATCTTAGCAAGCCATGATCAGCCTGGATTACAACTGCCCTCATGTAACTGGGTTAAAGTGTTGGCCTACTTAGGCCGCTCCTGCAGTGGCCTCCTTCAAAGCTGTTGAGGCCGATTAGGGGGCTATTTCTGAGCCCTAGTTGTGTACCCAAAAGCCTGGGGGCATCTTCCTGTGATGAAAAAGATAGTAACTCAGGCTGGACAGCCAAGGGCAAAGTCTATTGCCCTGAGACCAATGCTGTCAGACCTAATGTGTCCTTATGAAAGAAGGAGTCAAATAATGACATGTTTAAGTCTTTGAATTTTAAACTTCAAAAATCAAACCAACCAATTAGTTTTCAGGGACAGACCTTGTCTTTGCCATCGCTAACCCTACAGAGAGATGGTGGATGCTCAAAATGAAGTCTTCAGTGACAGTCACTGGCCTCCAATGAGTAGATTCTGTGCATTTGAAGTTGATTGTTATTTAACCTCTCTGAGCCTCAGTTTGCTCATCTATAAAACAATAATAATAATAGCACCTTCTTCATAGAGCTAGTGTGAGGGTTGAATACATAAGTCACTTGGCATAGTGCTTGGAACATTGTAAGCACTGTTCACATAAATGTTAGATGCCACCACTACTACCATTACAATCACCACTGCCACCATCACCCTCATCCTATCAAGACAATAGAGTGAATGAAAAAAGCTCAGTCTCTGGAGCTTGACAATCTTGGTTTGAATCATGGCTCTCCCACTTTGTGGCTAGGTGACCTTTGATAACTGACAACCTCTTTGAACTTGATTCTTATTATATAAAATGGGAAATTCATAAAGCTGTTGAAAAGCGTATAACATGGTACTTAGCACACATATGCACTCAGTAAATATTTGTATTATAATTATTTAAAAGGGGTGATCAAGATCAGTGCGTGCCAAGCCTGGGAGGAGGGAGGGGTGAATAGGCAGAGCACAGATGATTTTTTGGGCAGTGAAACTACTCTGTATGCTATTATAATGATGAGTATATTTCATTATACATTTGTCACAATCCTTAGACTGTATAATATCAAGAGTAATGTAAGCCATGGATGATGCGTGATAATGATGTATCAATGTAGGTCAATCAGTTATAACAAATGTACCACTCTGATGTGGGATGTTGATAGTAGAGAAGGCTGTTTGGGAGAGGCAGGGCGGGAGGACGGGATATACATATAAACTGTACATTCTGCTCAACTGGCTGGGAATCCAAAACTGCTCTAAAATCAGTCTATTTAAAAGGAAAAGAAAGAAGAAAAGCAAAAGGTGATTAAACTAGGTTGTTATAAATTTAGGAAGTTAATTACAATCCCCATGGTAACCACTAAGAAAATAAATAAAAGATACAGGAAAAGAAATAAAGAGGGACTCAAAATGGTGCATTAGAAAAAAAGTTCATCAAACACAAAAGGGAAATATTGGAGGAATTGAGGAACAAAACAGATATGACATAGGAAAATAATACCACAATGACAGAAAAAAATCCTTCATTATCAGTAATCACTTTAAAAGCAAATGGTTTAAATGCACCAATTAAACGACAGATATTCACAAAATGAGTTTTAAAAAGATACGATTTAACTATATGCTGCTTACAGGAGACTCAATTTAGGCACAACACAACAAGCAGGTTGAAAGTGAAAGGATGGGAGGAGATAGTCAATGCAAATTGTAACCAAAAGAGAGCTGGGGGTGGCCAAAAAAAATACCAGACAAAATAGGATTTTTTTTTCTGAGGGCAGTGTCACTGGCCCTCATATATGGGACCCGAGCCGGGGCCGCTGGCTTCCCAAGCCAGCACTTAACCGCTGCACCACTCGTCCGGCCCAACAAAATAGGTTTTAAGTGGATAAATTATTACAGGAGATAAAGAAGGGCATGTTTATTGATAAAAGGATCAATTTATCTGGAAGATATAATGATTATAAACATATGCATATGAAACAACACAGCTCCAAAAGATATGAAGGAAACACTGACAGAATTAAAGGGTGATATAGACAGCTCTACCATAATAGGTGGAGACTTGTATATCCCACTTGAAATAATGTATAGAACATTTAGACAGTAGATCAATAAGAAATAGAAGACTTGAACAACACTGTAAACCAGTTAGACCTGGGTCGGCCGAGTGGCTCAGTTGGTTAAGAGCTCGCTCAAGAGTGCAAGCTGAGCTCTGAGCGACAGCAGTTCGATGCCAGCTTGAGCTGAGTTGCAGTTGAGCGGCCAACAGATGGCAGGATGGCTCAGCTAAAATAATAAAAAAATAAACTATTTAGACCTAACAGACATATACAGAATACTATTACCCAACAAAGAGCTGAGCACACATTCTTCTCAAGTGTGCATGGAACATTCTCCAGGATAGACTGTATGTTAGACCATAAAACAATTCTCAGAAAGTTTGAAAAGATTCAGACCATATAAAGAGCCTTCTGTGTCCAAATAGAATGAAGCTAGAAATCAATAGCAGAAGGAAAAACTGAAAATTTCTTTTTCAAATATGTGAAAATTAAACAACATACTCTTAAACAAACAAATAGGTTAAACAAGAAAGCACCAGGGAAAGTAGAAAATGCTTTGAGATGAATTAAAATGAAAATACAATACATCAACACTTAAAAGATACATGAAAACAGTGTTTAGAGTTAAACTTATAGCTGTAAACACCTACATTAAAAAGGAAGCTCTAAATTCAACACCACAACTACACCTTGTGGAACTAGAAAAAGAAGAGCCAACTGAACCTAAAGCCAACAGAACGAAGGAAACAATAAAGATTAGAACAGAGATAAATGAAAAGTTGGTTCTTTATAAAGATCAACAAAATTGAAAGATCTTTACACTCATTAAGAAAAAAAGAAGACACAGGTAACTAAAACTGGGAATGAAAGTAGGGATAACACCAACCTTAAAAATTAAAAGGAGTATAAGCAGTTGTATGCCAACAAAGTAGATAGTTTTAATGAAATGGACAAGTTCCTAGAAACACACAAATTACCAAAACTGACTCCAGATAATAAAAAGTCTGAACAGGGCCAGCCGAGTGGCGCAGTGGTTAAGCACTGGCTTGGGACGCCAGCGGCCCCAGTTCGGTCCCACATATGAGGGCCAGTTACACTGCCCTTAAAAAATAAATAAATAAATAAATAAATAAATAAATAAATAAATAAAAATCTGAACAGACTTATAACAAATACAGAGATTGAATCAGTAATCATAAACCTTCCAACTAAGAAAAACACAGGCTTCATTGGTGAATTCTACCAAATATGTAAAGATTTAACACTTGTCCTATTCAAAATCTTCCAAAAAATACAGGAGGAAAGAACACTTCCTAACACATTCTATAAGGCCAACATTACCCTAAGCTAGACTAAGGTGCCACAAGAAAAAACACTAACCGGCATCCTTTATGAATAGACACAAAAATCCTCAATGAAATACCAGGAAACTGAATCAAACAGTACATTAAAAGGATTAGGAGGGCCGGCACAGTGGCGCAGTGGTTAAGTGCTGGTTTGGGAAGCCAGCAGCCCTGGTTCAGATCCCACGTATGGGGGCCAGTGACACTGCTCTCAAAAAAAAAAAAAGGATTATACCACACGACCAAGTGGGATTTATCCCATTTGGGGAAATGTAAAGGTAATTCAACATAAGAAAATCACCAATGCAGTACATACACCACATTAATAGAACAAAGGGGGGAAATGGTCTTTTCAGTAGACACAGAGAAAACACTGGACAAAAGTCAACTCCCTTTCATGATGAAAACATTAATGGAAGGCAAGTTCCTTAACATGGTAAAGACCATATGTATAAAACCCACAGCTAATGTCATACTCAATGGTGATAGACTGTAAGTTTTCCCCCTGAAATTAGAAACAAGTCTGCTGTCACCTCTGCTATTTTACATTGGAAGTCCTAGCCAGAGCAGTTAGGCAAGAGAAAGAAATAAAAGGTATCCAAATTGGAAAGGAGAAGTAAAACTATATTTTCAGATGATACAATTTATATATATTGTAATATATGTGTAACGTATTGTATATACATATATATGTGTGTGTGTATACATACACACACACACGCACACACAGTGCCAAAAAAAGTATACATATTTTAAGAAAGGAAAAAACTGTATTAAAATTTTAATACTCAATATATACAGATAACAAAAGATAAATACAAGTCAGGTGTGTACACACACACACACACACACAATGCACACAGACATACAAACTACTAGCACTAATAAATAAAGTTGCAGGGTATGAGATCAACACATAAAAATCAACTGTTCCTATACACCTGTAATGAGCACTGTGAAAAGGAAGTTGGGAAAACAATTCCATTTAGAATAGCATCCAAAAGAATGAAATCCCTAGAAATAAAATTTAGACTAGGAGGTAAAAGGCTTATACACTGAAAACTACAAAATATTTCTGAAGAAATTAAAGAAATAAGTGGAAAGGCATCTTATGCTCATTGATAGGAAGACTTAATATTGTTAAGATGGCAATACAGTCATGTGCCGCATAACCACATTTTGGTCAATCACGAACTGCATATATGACAGTGGTATACCATATAGCCTTGGTGTATAGTAAGTCGTACCACCTAGATTTGTGTAGGTGCACTCTATGATGTTCACACAATGACGAAATGGCTTACTGACGTGTTTCTCAGAATGTATCCCTCTTGCTAAGCGGTGCATCACTGTATTCCCTAAGGCGATCTATGGATTGAATGCAATCTCTATCAAAATTCCAATGGTATTTTTTGCAGAAATGGAAAAGTCAGTCCTCAAATTTGTAAGGAATCTCAAATATCCTTGAATAACCCAAACAATAGTTAAAAAGAAAAGCAAGGCAGGAGGACTCTCCCACTTCCCAATTTCAAAACTTAGCTACAAAGCTAGAGTAATCAAAACAGTGTGTACTGGCACAGGAATAGAAATATGGACTGACAAAATAGAATTCAGAGTCCAGAAATAAACCTAAACCTCTATGGCCAATTGATTTTCAACAAGGGTACCAAGACCATTCAGTGGGGGAAAGAATAGTCTTTTCAACAAATGATATTGGGACGACTGAATAACCACATTCAAAAAAATGAAGTTGGATTCCAACTTCACACCACATATAAAAATTAACTCAAAATGATCAACAACCTAAATATAAGGGCTAAAAATATTAGAAGAAACCATAGGAGTAAATCTTCATGATCTAGGACTTGGTAATGGATTCTTAGATTTGACACCAAAAACATGAGCAACAAAAGAAAAATAGGTAAATTGGACTTTGTATAAATTAAAAACTTTTGTCCATCAAAGAACATTATCAAGGATGTGAAAAAGACAAACTACAGAATGGGAGAAAATATTTTCAAGTCATTTACCTGATAAGGCTTTAATATCCTGAATATATAAAAACCCTTACAACTCAAGAGCAAAAAGACAAACCAACCAATTAAAAAGCGGACAAAGGACTTGAAAAGAAATTTCTCTGAATGACCAATAAATACTTAAGATATTCATTCAACATCGCTGGCCATTAAGGAAATGCAATTCAAAGATCCAATGAGATTCTATTTCACACCCACTAAGATGGCTATAATCAAAAAGACATAACAACAAGTATTGGTGAGGATGCAGTGAAATTGGAAACTTCATACATTACTGGTGAGAATGTAAAATGGTACAGCCACTGTGGAAACAGTTTGATAGTTCCTTAAAAAGTAAAACATAGAATTACCATATGACCCAGTAATTCCATGCATAAGTATATACCTAAGAGAAATTAAAACATATATCCACACAGAAACTTAGACACTAATGCTGCTATAAACATTTGTGTTTATAGCAGCATTATTCATAAGAGTCAAATGGTTGAAACAGCCCAATGAATGTCCATCAATGGAGGAATTGCTAAACAAATTGTGGTATACACATACAATGAAATATTATTCAGCCATAAAAAGGAACGAAGTACTGAAACATTCTAGAACTTGGATGAGCCTTTAAAACATTATGCTAAGTAAAAGAAGCCAGTGACAAAAGATCACACATCATAAGATTCCATTCGTGTAACATATCCAGATTAAGCAAATTCAGAGAGACAGAAAGATCAGAGGTTACTTAAGGAATGGGCGAAGGCAAAAGGGGAACTGACCTCTTAATGGGGATGGGGTGTTTTTATGGAGTGATGAAAAAGCTTTAAAAATAGAGCCAGTGGCTGCACAACACTGTGAATACACCAAACACCACTGAAATATACACTTTAAAGTGGTTAATTGTATGTTATGTGACTTTCACCTCAATAAAAGAAGTTGGAAAAAAAAATAGGTGAAAAGAAAGGAGTTTCGTTTTAACTTTCAGGTGTGCTATGCACCCTGCTTGCAGGACTCACATGTAACCCTTCCCTGGTGCAAAGGATGCTGCCTGTCCTGACTATTAGCACGCTCTATTTGACCTTCTTCAAGGCCACAGATTCTTCTAGAGTGGCACAAACCCAAATGGGGGATTAAGGGGCCAATTAGGCCCATCTACCCCACAGGAACCATCCCATCCTGACTGAACTACTAGAGTAACATCGTGTTCCCATTTTCAATTCTGTCATTCACAAGTCCCACAGACCACATATGCTAGGCAAGGTAAACAAGAACCAAATCTCCAAGGGGTATGGCTTCACATACACAGGTTGCTATGGACACCCACCACTGCCCTGGACCACAGTTCTGGGAAAGGGGCCATTACCAAGGCCTATGCCAGCCGGGTGGCAATGTCTCTGTGCAGAGTTCCTGGAATTCATTTGAATGTTTGAAGTAGAGAAAGTTTAGGGAAATGTTTGCATTACTCATGCTAGCACTGTCCTTTAAAAAGGTTTGGGGGTTTCCCACTTTTTCCAGTCTAAGACACCCTTTCTACTCTGCCAGAATATGTGGGAGTGGGGAATATGATTGTCCCATCCACCCCTCTGGCCAACCCCTATCTCTTATGCTGATACACACAAATCCACTTGCATATGTTGTCACACACAGTAATCTTGGATCAATCCAGAATATCATTTAGATGGAAATGCTAGTTTGATGAAAAGTGACTATAGCAACTCATAGTTTCAAATCTGCCTGGTGTTCAGGCAGTGACTACAACTCTTGGCTGCTTCCTATGAGTTAAAATGTGATTTAAACATTGTATTGTATGCCAGTTGTGTTTCTTGTTTTACAATATCCAATTTTAATATTGCCTTCCTGCCTTTTCTATGTAGCAGGCAATTCCGAAAGTTATTCTGATTTCCCTCTCTAGGTGGGGTACCCCTACTATCCTCTCTTCTCCTGCCCCATGAATGGTATTTTTTTTCTTAGAGGGTAATATTCAATGATTAGGCATGCTATAAACTTTCTTCTCCTCCTCGGGCCTCCAGGCAGCCTCTTAGAGCAAAGGGCCTAGTCTCTATCTGTGATGACCTCTCTGTCTTGGTCATGAGAAGAGACTGATGTCCTTCAGAGGGCAGCTTTGCAGTAAGAAACACAATTGTCAGCCACCAAATGTCATTCTGAATGTACATAAATCTGTTTCTTATACAATCACATAATTTCTCTCCCAACCACCTTGCATATTCCTGCTAGGGAGGGAGCAAGACAGCCACATTGTGGGACTAGAAGCCATCTCCTCCACTCAATAAATCATGGCCAGGCCCAGTGTGGGGTGGTTTCTGCTGCTGAAATTTTGGAGGGCCAAAGAAATGCAAGTTCCCAATAGGGGCAGCCTCAACTCTTCTCTGATGACACTCTGAAGTGGAAGCCATTTAGGGAAACCCTGTAAGACCAGCCCAATGTTGCATGGGTCCCAGTCTGAATGACTTCCCCTAACTAGACCAAACTTCTATGCCTCTCACTACTCTTAGCTCAGAGTGGACTCTTAATTTGTCTTATAAAATTATACTATATTCATTCTGAAACCAAGCACGGTGCCATGCCTCTCGGGGACAGGCACTCAGTAAACACTGATGGATCACGTTGGCCCTGACATTTAGGAGGAAAAAGTGAAAATGGAAAAGGAGATGAAATGATGGCTTGCCAAAGGCTCTTAGATAACTGGGCATGTTGGGGTTCTAGCAGTGGTTTTCAGATTGTCCTGTGGGAGCTGGCGTTCTGCTGGAAGCGATCCAAGTTTCCACAAACGTTTGATTCAAATAATGTGTGTATGTTTAAATGTAGAATATCTACAAACCGAGTAAAATAGCCCCCCCTAAAAAAAACACACCACCTAACAAAAACACCTCATGTGTTACATTCAGAATGGCAATCAAAGACCACCAGTGGGTTAGTTAACAGGAGCCAGAAGGTTGACTCATTTCTGTTCAGACCTCAAGAGTGATGCTTTTCCTGCCTGAGCTTCTTGTAGTCCTTCTCAGGCCTGGCCCAGGAGGCTGTGATTGTACCAGAATTTTACAATTTAGGCCTATAATACTCACTTTCATAAAACTATACAAGTAAGATAGCACAACTTCTTTGTGCAAATCGGGACCGTTTTGCTGTTGTACAGCCAAAACAGAATAAACAGAGAAGAGACTTTAACTGAAATTGTCATCTATCACCCCAATTACAAATTTTTATAGTCATCAAAATGGCCCCGTCATTCTCATTAACTTTATAATGGTATGCATTTGTACTTTGTAACAATGAGATATTGTAATTAATCTCATATTTTTGACACATTGAGGGGCCAGCTACTATTTTGATTAAAAAGCAGAGTCGGGTCTGCCTCACCCGAGAAGAGTGCAATGATGATACCAACATGGGCCAGTGAAGCAACGTCCTCCGCAACTAGACGGAAGAACCAAAGGACAGCAACTTGTCTGTTCCCCTTCCCCGATTCCCCAGTGCTGTTCCCCTCCCCCAATTCCCTAATTTAAAAGGAAAAAAAGCAAAGAGTTTCTTCCACCATGAAGGGAGACTAAAGGCAGAACAAATGACCAGCCCCTTGTGACTGGGCTGTGTCCTTTTAGAATGGGAATGTGAGTTCAAGGGTGTCAGGGCACGTGGTGAGTGAGGCACGTAATGCAGCCACCAGCTAGCCGCATGCTCCAGACCTCGCGCATCCTACATCTATACTGTTAAAGTAATGCGATCATCTGTCATGATGGAAATCAGCAAGTGCAGGTCAGTGTTTGTTTATACAAAGTGCATGCCCTCCACCGGCCCTCAGTGAGTCCATTTACACAATTTGAGATACACAGTCCGTACACTCTGAGTCCATTTTAAACACAGTTGCAATCAAGATCTTGGGATGAGGAGGTTGACTGGCTTCAGAATAGTGCTTAGGACCTAAGGCAGTTTCCTCCAACTCTTGATAGATTGCTTTCATTAAGCTTGGGATTTGGAACAGGAGATTGTACCATGGGCTACAGGATCAAGGAAGACTTTTTAACGTAGTAGCCAAAGCAGTATGCCCGAGGCTTTCCTCAGTTGTATCCTCCCACTCAACTACCGTGTTTTCCCGAAAATGAGACCTAATTGGAAAATAAGCCTTAGCATGATTTTTTACCCCAAACATAAGCCAATTAAGATTGTCAGCTAGACATGGTTGTTTGGAAAAATATGTAGATTTTTGTACATGAATAAATGAATAAATGTATTGGGTCCTTGGAAAAGTCATGACACATGTTTGCAACAGATGGCACTAGTTCATTTTTGGAAGTACTAGAGTCATTGCATCTATGTTATTGCTATGTCATTTGACCGCTGACAGTTCCATCTTCATTATAAAAAAAATAATGAGAGATTTGGTTGAATTTTGGAGATTTTACAACAAGTTGAAGATGGAAGACCAAACTGCATTTTTTGCCATATTTTACTCTTTTACTTCCATAAAGGGAAGAACACACA
The DNA here is from genome assembly GCA_033961575.1 of Aselliscus stoliczkanus. Classification (NCBI taxonomy): domain Eukaryota; kingdom Metazoa; phylum Chordata; class Mammalia; order Chiroptera; family Hipposideridae; genus Aselliscus; species Aselliscus stoliczkanus. Next base: position 50,498,659 of record CM066737.1, on the reverse strand, counting down.
TCAAGCTTGTGGAAAGTTGCATAAAGTTTATGGTGACAATGCTCTACAAGAATGTCAGTGCCAACAATGATTTATGAAATCCCATGCTGGTGATTTGGATCTCAATGTCGCTCCTCAGTCAGGGAGGCCCACCGAGGTTGATGACGACAAAATAAAGGCACTGATCGAGTCATAACCATGTTACATGACACAAGAGATTGCAGAAACATTGAACATCCATCATCAAGCTTTCAAGACCACCTGAAGAAGCTGGGATATGTAAGCAAGCTCGATATTTGGGTTCCGCATGAACTCAAAGAAGTTCATTTGACGGCACATATAAACATCTGCAATGTGCTCATTAAACGTGAGGGAAACAATCCTTTTTTGAAGCAACTGATAACTGGTGATGAGAAGTGAATTGTTTACAACAATGTATTGTGCAAACAGTCTTGGTCCTGACGTGATGATTCACCTCAAACAACATCGAAAGCAGACAGTCATCAGAGGAAGGTTATGCTTTCAGTGTAGTGGGATTTTAAAGGTGTCGTGTTTTTCGAGCTCCTAATAAGGAATCAATCAATTCGAATGTATACAGTTTGAATACAATTAGACAGTTTGAACAAATCCATCATCCAGAAACTTCCAGAGCTTGTTAATTGTAAAGGAGTTGTGTTCCATCGCGACAATGTGAGACCACACACAAATCTGATCACCCGTCAAAAATTAGTGGAACTTGGATGGGATATGTTGCCACACCTACCATACTCACCTGACCTTGCGCCGTCAGACTTCTACTTGTTTCACTCTCTTCAAAACTTCTTGCGAGGTATACGTTCAATTCAGATGAGGCTGTAAATCAGCACCTTGTTCAGTTTTTCACAAATAAAGACAGTTTCTTCTATGAATGAGGAATTATGAAGCTCACAAAAAGATGGAAAAAGGTTATCGAACAAAACGGGCAATATATCATAGATCGACCTTTGTTTTTTATATAAATAAATGACCTCTGAAAAACATAGACAAAATATGTCATGACTTTTCCAAAGACCCAATAGATTGTTGGAGCAAAAATTAATATAAGACCTTGTCTTATTTTCAGAGAAACATGATATTCCTCCTGCAAGTGAAAAGCCTGGGCACACAATGGGAATTCATCAGAGCTTAGTGCCAACACACACTGGTAGCAGCTCACACAGTCAGAGCTGCACCAAGTTGGGGAAGCCACTCTCTGAATGGGCAGTCATTCACTGACTCTCCTGACTGGCATCTCTGAATCCAGGTGTGATTTCCTCACAGCAGACTAACCTCCCACCTCACACAAATAGGACCCCTTGGCTACGATAGTATTTTCCATCATCAGAGAGGAACTACCTCCTCCCACACAGCTGTGCTTGCCCTCGAAGCAGTGAGGTATTTATTTATTTATTTTATTATCTTTTGAGGGCAGTGTCACTGGCCCTCACATGTGGGACTGAACCGGGGCCACTGGCTTCCCAAGCCAGCGCTTAACCACTGCGCCACTTGGCCAGCCCCAACAGTGAGATATTTAAAAGGTGACAAGTGGGGCATTAAATCTAAAGAGGAAATGCTGAAACTCTGGGAAGATTTTAGGTAGATAGAGTGTGATTACTAAAGTTGAAATCTGTCCAGACCATTGAGTTAACCACTAATACTTAAAAATGAATGCTGTGGGCTCATTAAATTAGTTCACTCTACCTGAATCAATTAATGTTATCTAAATCATTAAAACAAAAATCTCATGTACCATTAAACATGAATCTGAAACTGGGTAAACCTTGAGCAGATGGCTGCCATAAGAGAGCACTGTTCAAAACACCATCGCACTGTAGGATCCAAGATGGCTGTTTTTAGTCATTGTGATTGACATAAGCATGTGTCATCAAATTCACATGGGTAATGGGCCTTTGGGGCAATGTAACAGAAAATTGTCCTGCACATACTCACTAGCAATTAATCCTAAAATATGCATGATGGAACTGAGACAGCACAGGATTTAGAAAAAGCAGAGGTATTTCAAATATGTCCTTGGTAGCCTTTCCATAAAGAGATAATGCAACAGCTGATAGAGGTGGCACAGCAAAATTCCTTTCTTTTTTTTTTTAAAGATTTTATTGGGGAATTGGGGAATCGGGGAAGGGGAACAGACAAGTTGCTGTCCTTTATTCTTCAGTCTCGTTGTGGAGGGCGTTGCTTCACTGATCCATGTTGGTATCGTCATTGTGCTCTTCCCGGATGAGGCAGATCGGTCACCGGCCTCTGGATGGCCACTTACCGCGGCTATTGGCAGCTCACGCTGGCTGCCAGCTGCTCACTGTAGCCTATGGCAGCCCACTGCAGCAGGGGCTGCAGCCTACACCATCACTGGGGCTCACACAGCCCAGCTCCAGGTGGAGCTGTTGTTAGCTGTGGAGGGCAGTGTCACTGGCCCTCATATGTGGGGTCTGAACTGGGGCCACTGGCATCCCAAGCCAGCTCTTAACCAATGCGCCACTCGGCCGGCCCAAGATTCCTTTCTTGATGCAGACTGCTTTGGCCTGGGAAAGTCAGTGGCACTAGTTGGTCCACCCTATACTCAGATGTTTTCCCCAAGCCCACTCTGGAACTGGAAACGTAATGGGTAGTAAGTTCAAGTGTGTGGTATACCTAGTGTTTGTATGAGTGTTTACAAGCGCCAAGTGGCTACATCTTAGACATTTTCAGATTCTGTCCTGCACTGAGAAAATGCAAAGGCCTGATGGCAAAAGAAAGGTTTCCCACCTCATCAGATGGTTTTGCTGTATGGCACCGGAACTACCCTGAACCAGTTCACAAAGGGAAAACACCCAGTAACACACTGATTTGGAAGAAACTTAGAGCGGGCATAAGCATAGCTGAGCTGACCTCGGAATTCAAGTTGATGTTTGTCTCAGATCCGTGACCAGGGCAGATTGTTCAATAAAGTCTAGAGTATATCACCAAGCCAGGGTTCAGGGCTAGGCAGACGAATGACATAGGCCGATCACGTGGCAGGGAACAGCTGCAGGCCACTGAGGCTTTCCCAGTGCTAGATTGGAAAGAAATCAATGCCAGTTCCTACATTCGTCATTTCAAAGTCTTCAATCATGAGTATTTTGGTAAGAAGCACGCACAGGACCAACATCCGATGATGAAGCAGGGTAAAGAAAGAAACAACAAATGGTAACTCAGTTTTAACATTTTATTGGGTAAATGGTTTTAAAGGTAATAACAATAGTGTCAAAACTACTACAATATCTTTCCACAGCCATACCTTACAGGCCCACATAAATCTTCTCATTTTTCTTTTTGCTAATTTGTAATATTTTAAAGCCATACATGTCATATAAAATGCCCATTTCCAATAGTTTCCTCAAACTATTAAGCAATTAAATGTGGAAGGAAGGAGGATATAGTGATACTTGAAGGGGTTTCAGGTAATCCGTGATGTCTTACTGTAATCAAAAAAACAGGTTCCTAAGAAAGGAGAAGAAAAGCTACTCCAGGTAGCTTTTGCTCATTACAAGTCTCACCATGGCATCACCAAGAATTCATTATGCTGGTGACCGATTCAGAGTGATTTCGGGGAACATATAAAACACTAAAATAACTTAGAAACTAGATCCAAATATTTCAAAAGTAATCAACTTTGATGTACAAAAACAGTCAGAGGTGGTTACAAAAGTGTTTTCTCAGTGCGTCTATGTGCCAGCGCAGTACTGGGTCCAGAGCAAAATAAAAGGTTTATTTTCTTCTGAAACAGTAATAAAAAACAAGGAAAACATATCTTTGTATATAAAGGATCAATGCTGGTCTTAAGAATAATGTAATCAGAAACCCTTAAATCGAGAGGCACACAATGGGTTTCTACTTTTAAAAATAAAAGGAAAGTCACCAGTTTATTTAAATGGAGGAGGTGCTCATACACCCCTCAAATAAAGTTAATTCAATTTAACATCACTAGCAAAAATCACTTAGAAACTGTACAAAAATAAAAAAGTTAACACATTTAATCCTGCAAGGTTTTTGTAAGGACTGGAAAGCAGGCTTTTGGAGCAGCATTTGGGCATGGCTGGGGGCTTCTTTGGTTTGATCTAACACACGTAAGAGATGGAACCTATTCCAGGTGACAGTTTCTAATTTCCTGCACATTTGAAGACATGAAAAGAGGCCAATATACAAGCATCTGGTGTGCTGGGCATTGGGACTGTATGCACTAGACTGATAATCTCCTAACTGCTTTAAGTGGGGTCGGGGGAAAAGAGCAAGCCTTGCACTTCATCAATTACACTGACCTCTCCTGGTAGGGGAGATTGGAGAGGGGAGTAGCACATTCTCGTGCAGTCCGAAGGCCACTTAATGAGGGGGGCGGAGGACAGTTGTTATTTTAGAATCTGGTACCTGGCTGACTTTAAGAACAAGAAAACCCTTCCAGAAATGGAAGCCTTTTGCTACATACCAAAGTAAAATACGTACTATTTTCCAAGAGGAAAAATACCCAGTTGCATTTGAAAACGGAAAACATAAATGGAACTAATTAACATTTAAATGGGGGCTATGTAAACTTTGTGCTACTCGAATGAAGTTCAAGTATTACTTCTGAGCTATTTAAAGGTCACTGAACTTATACAATATTCTGGTGATGAGTGCAATTCACATTTGTGTTTCTGAACAAATAAACCACAACTGGCTAGAACACAACCTGTGCAATTAGAATCTCTGTTGAAGTTAAAAACACATGCTACATATTTCCACATGTTTAAAGTTAATTCAAAGCACATATTTAACAACTTTGTAATATACGACAAAGGTGAAAGGGTCTAGCATTTGTTTGTATGAAGCACACCATTACAGTTTGTTTAACACCCTTTATACTACAAAGTCTTTTAGTCAACAGCTACTTAGAGACAACAATGCACTGTGCATTAGTTTGAATACAAAAAGAGACAAAACTATCCTTTTCCCCCAAGCCATGGTGGGAAATAATTGCTGACCTCGTCCTCTGAAGCCTGCAGGATGGTTATTTCTTCAGTATAACATTATCACACTGGTAAGAAAACCTGTATAACATCTGCATATATCAAGAAATTTAAAAAATCTGATATGATTTTAGAGTCCGCATGACCAGTCACGTGACCTGCTCAAGATTGATTAGCACCGTTAAATAAATACACATATGTATGTATGTGTAAGTATATGTATACACACACATATGTATGTAATAGATCTTTTCTTTAAAAAAACTTCTACCATGAGCTCACCCAGGGCAAGGAGCCTGTTGAACTGATGAGATGATGGATAAGATAGATCAACATTGGTCTATTTTGTCTCTCTTTAGTTTGTTTTATTTACTTTTTTTTTTTTTGCAGCAGACAATATCATTCGGCTTGTGCTCAGTTTCCCTATAAGGGCAAGGAAAAGTTTCCATCAGGTAGCCACTTGTTTTTATATTGAAAGACTAATCTGCTCCAAAATGCTCCCAAGTAGAAATGAAAGGACTCAAAATTCCTTTGTAAAAGACAACAGCTAGCTAGCTAGCTTTCTCTGACTACTCTCTAGGTTCAATGGGACTGGCTACCGAGATTATATTTCAGGCTAACAATTGGCTTCTTAGTTAAGGCATCACAACTGAAAATGGTTATTTCAACAACAGATGCTGTGGAGGAAGGAATACAAACAAACTTCTAAGAACTCTCATCAAAAACTAAAGCAGTTTGCTTTGCCACAATGGCAAGCAGAAGGAATTTAGCCAATTATCTCACAAACTAGAAAAGGGTTTTCGAATTCTGAACTAGCAGTCTGTCACTTGTCACAGCAACTATATGTATAAGCTATGCCATTTTGATATTCAGTGACATCTCATACTTTAAACAATATATATTCTGCACCATACTTATATTCATCACTCGATATATTGGTTTCCTGTTTGGAAAAATTATATATATACCACACACACACACACACACACACACACACACACACACACTCACTACCATAAAATGAAGGTAATCTTTCTCCAGAATCTTTTGTCATGTTTTTCCTGGTGATACACCTACGGACTTCCTATTGAAATTAGGAAGTTCTCTTTGTATGCATCATGGGAAAGACTAGCCGTGCAAATGAGCTCGGCTCTAACAACTATATCATATCTAAATGCCAACTCCATTTCTGCAGATATAACATAACATCAACATAGTAAATGTGTTTCTATCAAAAGTACGTAGTGCAGAAAGAGATTCAAGCTATTTTATAGTATTTCTAAAACTCCAGTATTGTCCCCATGACAAACATATCTGAAATCATGGTATACGTGAACTTTTGTTTCACTATATTATCTTTACTGTTTATTAAAAAGGTAGCTAAAATTGTCTCTGTCCAATCATGATTTATTGAAGCCTAAAGCTAACAAATTTAAATTAATATATAACAGACAAATGTCTCTTTTTGGTTATTTGCTCAAAATAATTTCTCAGCTTAAAAAAATACTTAAGAGTAAGGAATTTGTCTAATCTGTTGTTTCACATAAACAATAAAATTTTACAAGAATATTTCTCTAAATTGCCCTTTTTTTTCTAACCTCTCTTAATTCCACTTAATTATACTCTTCTCAAAGGCACTAAATTCTGTGTCTGCTCTCTTCCTGATATTTGCTGCTTTTCAAAATGAGTTCTATAGCATATTTGAAAGGTAGCTTGTACTTTCTTAAAACAGTGTTTTAGTTTGTAAGTTGGTTCTATAAAGTGATGAGGCAGTCTCTCTTAATGATAACCAGCACAATAGGCACAAATGATTTCTCACTCTGTGACAAGCCCGAACATGGACCTTCAAATGTTCTATACTAGAACTAAAGTTCATATATTTTGACCATGGGAAAAACATATACTTAAGGAGTGAAGACCCACATACTAAGTTCTCGTAGCAAAATTAATTCTAGACAAATTCCAGAGTAATATACAAATACCTGAATTTCAAATAAATTCCTGCGAAACTCAGCTATGAAACATTATCTATCTCACTGAGGAAAACTAAAGAAAAATCTAAATAAAATCCTTAAAAACTACATAATTTCTTCCATCCACAGTCAATAGAAGGAAGGAAGGAAGGAAGGAAGGAAGGAAGGAAGGAAGGAAGGAAGGAAGGAAGGAAGGAAAGAAGACAGGAAGTAAGGCAAGATGGACAGAAAGATAGAAACCTGATTGAGATAGCAAAGCAAAATTCTATATAATATTGTTAAGGAAAGAAAACTCCCAAAGGTATATATGCTGCAAAAAAAAAAATCAATAAATCAATTATCTAAAATAATAAAACATGATCTTCTTAACAAATTTCATTTTCCTACCCGTTACCATGATGGTCTTAATTGACGACATTGAAGCTTCACCATGGCAACGGAAACTATCATCATAAAATGGTACAGTAAAAGAGATAGCTAGACCAAGAAGGGGTAGGGTCTCCTGGGAAGAGGTCTGCAGAGAGGCCCAGTGACTGGCTGTGCGGCTCAGTGTCAGGAATAATGGTTGTACGGCGGAAGGGGATGCCCAATGCCATTTTGGAAATGATGATGCTGGCGATGAGCAAGGTATTCAGCATAGCTCAGGGTCATCTTTTCACTACGGTACCTGAGAGAAAGGCAGGGAAGAGACAAAGTTAACATCAACAAATAGGTGACAGGCCAGTCTCAGAGCTAGGAGGGACCTTAGAGATAATTTTATAGATCAGGAAACAGGCCCAAAGAGGAGCAATGACTCGCCCAATGTCACAAAGCTAGTAAGAAGCAAAGCTGAGATCAGAACCCAGATCAGAATCCAGGGTCTGAGTCCAGTGCTCTTTCCACTCTACTACTCCTTGTTCAAATTGTTCTAGAAATTTTATTGTCCCCTTTATTGATTTTATTATCAGCCCCAGTTTGCTAACAGGAAGGAACAGAGGAAAGCCAACCTATTACCATCATGTACACATCTTAATGCACTTGACTACTTTTTCTTCTGGGATCTGCCATGGCTCCCTCTTTTACCATTTCTTTCCCTCAGTCCGCACATCCACTCAGGTCTTGCCATTGAGTAGAAACAGTAACAATAAAAACCTTTCCTTGATCCTGGTGTCCCAAACCCTCTTTTTCCCCATCGCTAGCTTTTTCATTGCCACACTTCTCAAGAGTAATATATATATTTTCTCACCTCACACTACTCCTCAGCCCAGGGCATCTTGGTTGCTGCTGCCACTCTTCCAAGGACACTGCTCTTCCCGAAGCCTACCTCTCCTGCTTGACATCTCCTTATGGTACTGCTCACCATGCCCTTCTTGAAGTTCTCTTGTGCCATGGGTTCCACAACTCCACACTCCCTGGGTTCTCCCCCTGCCTCCCAAACTGCTTTCTGACTTTTCATCCTACTCCTGCCTTGAAGGATTTTCCTACGCTTCTACCTTCAGTTCTTTTGATCCTATGCTCTGCCCCTGCTCAGTGAACCCTATCCTAATAGCTTCAACTATGTCCCTTTTCAGACAATTCCAAATCACCATGTCTGCCCATAACCTACACACACACACACACACACACATTTTTAGTGATCTCCTGGACTTTTCTATACAGATATCCCAGGAAGCACTTCAATTGAGAATCAATTCATAAAACATGCCTCCCCTCCGGTAGTCCTTCCCTTAGTTAAAGGGATCACCTTGTTCCCTTTTATCAATTAGATTGAAGCCTTGACTTCTTCTTCCCCACTTCTGAATGATGACTTGGTCCTTCCCGATCTTCCATAATATTTTCTTATCTGTTCCCTCCTTTTTTCCCATCCCTTGTTAAGGCTCCCATTTCACCCTCTTTGGATTGCTACCAGATAGTCTCAGATAATAGCAATGTCTTCTAGCTAATTTTCCTGTTTCCAATTCCAGAGTTATGCCTCCCCAAATCCATTTGTTTAAAACATTTCAATAGCTATCAACTGTCTACAGAATCAGGTCTCAACTACTTAGTCTGGAATTCAAGACCCACATATCTGACCCAACCTACCTTCTTCACCATATTTTCCTCTAATGACCACCTTCTATAAGTACACTGAAAGAACAGCCAAATCGCACTATCAAACATTCCTCAGAACTCACTCAGTGCTTTGCCACCTACATGTATTGACTCACAAAGTTCTTTTAGTTAATCCCTTTCCTTCTCCACTCCCCGCCTGTCAAATATTCTATCTATTTTTCAAGCTCAGCTTCAAGTCTACCTCCTTTTGAAATTTTCTGTTATCTGCACCCCTTCCTAGAATGCCTCTTCCCCTACTTTATGATCTCATATCATTCATCACAGTCTGCCTCATATTAATAATCGTTTCTGTACATGTTCTTCTATTCTCCGAGACTGTGAACTCATGGAGAGTTCAGAGATTGAGGCATTTTCAAATTTGTAACTCCTCAGAGCTGAAGAAAGTCCATTTTTAGACTTTTTTACACTATAGGCATTCAATGTGGTTTTATGGAATTAAAATAAATGGAAACCACAACACATTTTCCAAAAATGTTTGATATTTTCCCTTTGAAGTACATACCCCTGTTATCCCCATGCAGAAGTTTATTTAGCATTTGTGAATCTAGCTCAATTGTATTTTTCAGCAAGCTTTCATGGGAGACTTCTATCGCTGCCAAAATTCTAAGGTTAAATTCAAATTTGAGGACAGCTTATCAGAATCCTGGGGTTCTGCTAAGCAATGCCAAAAGCTAGCCAATAGTTAATTCAGATAACTTTCTTCAATAATGTAGTCTAAAGGCCCAGAGGGTTTGCTCATATAAAGCCAGAGTAATCACACAGAGCTAAAGATGGGAAGGATGGGCTCATATATCATACAGGCTTTACTGCCAAGCAGAGTTCCATTGTATCCACCCTCAGTAAGGCCCTGCCATTCATTTCCACTCTGTGTCAGAAAAAAGAAGCAAGTATAGTTAGAGAGACCCAAAAAATCGGAGGATTATAAGCATACACATCAAAATGTACTGGCTGGCTTACACTAGAAAATGTCTTCTGTACCTGGTCAGTTTTATGGTTTTCCTGAATTCATTAGTAATCGGAGCTTTGTATCCTCCTTTCCTCAGTAAGGAATCTATGGTCTGAATATGGTCCCATCCTGTGGAGTAGACCAGATAAAATACAGTCAAGTACATGTAACAAGCACCTTTGGTTAAACACAAAATAACTTTGTAGAGAGGTCAGCTATCACTGTCACCAAATGCCATCAACTCCTTTGGACCTAAAATTCACACAGAAGAGCTAATATTTCATTCTGCACAGAAGCAGGTTCACCACTACACCCCTAAAATTCTAGCTATCCATGATGGCTAACAACAATGACTTCTGACCTCAGCCAAACTTGAAGGTAAGAAGCTGAAGAGATTGGCTATAACTGCTCAGTCATGTCTCAGTAACAAACCACAAACACTGTATTCTCTAACAGTGACATCTTTAAAAGGGAGGGAAGAGCCTAAATGTCATTGTGCCAACTCAGTAGTATTTAGGACTCTCAAAGTAACTCATGGTAATTGCAGTTCCTAATGGTATCTTCTGGAGTCAATCAAGTGTATTTCTATGCAGTGTTAAAGGGCATTTTTATTGGCTCTGACGTGGGATGGTATACTAATAGCCAAAGCCCTCTGTCACTTATGTATGCTTTACGAAATCAATGGAACTGCAGGATTAAGACATTGTCTATAAGCATCCCAAACAAATCTTCAGATAGCTGCCTTAAAGACTAACTCTCGTTTGTGGTTTAATTATATTAAATTTTGCCATTACATATCTCACATGTTTATGAGACAAACATGGAAAACCAAATTACAAATGTTTTCCAATGAGAAGAAATGCTCTATAACATAAAGAAATATTCACTTCAAATAAAAAATTTAATAGTGGCTAGAAAGGACAAGATACTACAGAATGAAAAGTTATTTTGAGTTATACAGTGGTGGTTCATAAAGGTCTGTGGTTTATCTGCAAAACAGAAAAATGTTTGTTGATTAGGAAGTGCAGACCAAGTATATAAAACACTATTTCGTGTATTCTCAATGCTCTTAACCTTAATGGGAAACCAATAATCATAAGAGTAGGAAAATGAGTAATGACAACTACCTAAGAATGAAATGTTAGATACTGACAATGAAATGTATAGCTGACTGTCAAACCAAAGGCTTGTTTTGTTTATACTACACAAGCTATACCACAATAGAATATGGGAAACTGGCTCTTCAAATTCATAGCAAACTATTGCCTAAAATAAAACCCAACTTTTACAAATATTTGCTTTTTTGGAAGTATAATTCTGTGTGTTTTTGCTGTCCAACTTTAGTGTACAGATTCAACTTCTGTGTGAGTAATTCACTAATTTCATACAGACATTGCAGTGGCAGTGATGGAAGAGTCATTTCTTATAATTTGACTTTGATCAATTATCAGACGTAACTGCAAGGTCAGATATTGCATTTCAATTTGTATATTTGTTTAAATTCTTCACCAGATCACATGAAATAAAGTACAACAATGACCTTGCTCCTTTGCAACCTCTGGTAGGTAGGTGGCGGTGCGTTTTGATCCTTTTTCATTGATGAATTCTATTCTAATGCCATGTACACCCACCTGAAAGAAATTGGCAGTTTTATTAGTACAGTCTTCTTCATAGAAATAGTAAGAAAAAGTTATAATTTAACTTTCAAGGAAATGCAGTTTTTCGTTTCCCCTTGTTTTTGAAAGGGCATATCAGTTTTCTCTTTGCACACCACTGACTTTGGGTTTAAATGCAATTATGATGGCCACGGAGACTGAAAACACTGATTTGCACGTGGCCAACAGGTGCTGGGCTTTTCTATTCTCTTTGGGACACAACCATTCTGGGGCTGTGTGTGAAATAAGACTCATGATGGCAAGAATCCTGCCCCCACACCCAAATTGTGGCTCATGACCATAAGGGACTACACAAAGGGAACCAATTTTCAAGACCCAGCAAACAACTACCCTGTTTTCAGGTACAATCACCAATTCAGATTAAGTTCCGAAATTTCTGGGGCTGCTTACTCCCTTCCCAAACTATCTAAGTCTCTTTAAAACCTTGAATTATATGTAGATATGCAAACACAGATAATACTAAAACAAAAACAAAACAATAACAACCAGATACATTATCACTAATTACAGATAGGATTTCTAAAACAATGTATCATGGCTTAAAGAGGGCTAATGGCACACCCTGACTGTTCAGCTGCATCATTGCCCATTCACTACTGCTACACTTTAGAGGAATAAAGATTTCAAATCACTTTAGGGCAGGGCATTTTTAAAGTGTTTTAGATACTAACCCAGAGACCCTTATAACTTGTTGATGTAAAATATTTTTGGTGATGCTCTAAAAAAGATAGTCTTCTAAGTAAAAGTGGGCAATTTCTTGCTAATGTTTCTAAAAAGTAGTGTGCTTTCTGTTCGATTAGCATCCAATCAAAAAGAATCTGTCCTTTCCCCTCCTATCTTACATAAAATAGTGTATAGTGCTAGAGATAACGAGAAGTTCTTAACTTCTTTGTAAACATGGATAATAAAAAAGAAATTTCAAAAGCATAACAACTCCATTCTGTTCTTCCAAATCTATGGTTGTTTTAGAACAGTGGTTTCCAAGTGGAATGTATGGTTGTCCCGGGTACTAGAGGGAAGATGTCAGGCCAGCTAAACCTTTTTACCCAGAAAAGGGGCTTCTTTTCAGCAGGTGAGTGAAGTCATTGACCTTTACTCTTTCCGTCTGCATGGATGTGAAGGTCTAGAAGAGGAAAAGGGGTCCATAAAACCTTTTTTTGCTTCTTCTGACCGTAGGCTGAAATTTTCCAGTTTTCAAGGGAATATAAAATCCTTTGGAAAAACCACTTCATTCTTTCTCCAGGTCTTCATCCATCCATCCATTAAAGTCTCTCAGATTTGAGTGGTTTATATTTTTTATTAAAGCCTATCTCTGTGGCTTTATAGATAGATTTCTTCTATCTATTTAATAAATATCAGTATTCTTATGAATCTCCTTTTGCTGAAAATGCAATCAGGGCAGCTGTTTAAAAACTAACACAATCATGCCTCCCATGCCCTGTGGGAAATGACTGTGGACAGCTGAGAAGAAATATGAGTGCTTAGCTATCAGGCATGTCCAGGATAAAAGACATCTACTAATCTCCCCAGGGCCTGACACAGTACTGAGACAATGACAAATTTGTAACAGTTTCTGTATACTGACTTCTGATCAGTGACTTTGAGATTTCTTTTCCTTTTACAATATCATATGCTTTATAATTTGTTTTTAAAAATATAGAGCATACATTACTTATGACTCCATCATTCACTGAAGTGAATTTTGCATCTCCAACTCAGTTTATCAAAATCTGTCATGTTAAAATTGAAAAAGAATTTTGGTGCTTATTAAAGCTTCTAATCAAAACAATTAGAGGAAGAATGTTTCCCTATCTCTGGGATGAGCATGTTAGACTAAATCAGTGGTGTTTAACTGGTATAGAGTGAGGACGGGGGCTGCAAACAATCAGAATTTCGGGAGGCTTCATGCCTCAGCAAGTATAGTTTGAAAAAAGAGCAAATCCCTAGGTATTTTTTTATTCTGGATTAAGTAGATAACCTCTAATAATCAGTTGAGTTCTGAAAAACTGTAACTACGTATTGAAAAAAGAAGTGATTTAGGCAAATTGGAAGTGGTTTAGAAACATAAATTCTTTCTTCATAGGAGTACATTCTGTGCTCATCAACAAAAATTTCAGAGATTTTAAAGCCTAGTAATTTAATAATTAAAAGAGGTTAAGACCAATTGTATGGTATGTGAATAATAATATCTCAATAAAACCCAACTGAAAGGATACGTTGACCTAAATAAAAATTATTTTACAAATAAAACTGATTAACTCATATTTTGAGACGGCCCCACCATCAAATTTGATATGAAAAAATATGTCAAACTTCCCATTTTGAATTAGTACCACATTTAGAATTTTAAATTCTTTTCTGTGTTCCTATGATTTTGAACAATCGAAAGCCCCTGTAAATTGAATTATAAGTATGGTGATTTTGAAGTGAATCCTTTGTGAGAAATAACTTACTTCATAGGTCAAAAATATATTCCACAAAGATATAAAGCCCAAGCCAGAGAAACTCATTTTTTTTCAACTAGTGGAATCAGGAGAATGGTAATAATGTTGTAAACCAAATCAAAGCATAATAGCTTTCTGTCACCTGTTGAGCAACAGCATTTTGTTACTCTCAGAACCACAGATACCACCAAATAGTCATACTGCACAATCAAAACAGGAGAGTGGAAAATGGCTTGCTGTGGAGAACGACTGAATCTGGCCAACCTATGGGAAATCACGGGCTTTGCAAATTAAGTCATCTCCACTTGAAATGAACACCAAAACTAATTCTGTATTTTTTGAGGGAGGCACCTCACAGCTGCAACTCCAAAATATAATGCTCATGTATAATCATTGAATCCTCCCTTAGATAGACTGGAGGATCCTTCAGCCCAGCAGCATCCCAAGAGACAAAGGTTGTAGTTGCAATTATCAGCTAGATAAGAGATCAGCTAACTAGGGAATTGGGATTTCCCTTGCTCTAAACTCAATTGCAGTAAATTTCCATTTCTAAGGATGGACAAGGAAGTACCTTATAGGAAAACCATGTCACCAAAGACACCCCTAATACCATTTTCCAAAGTATGGCCAGGTGGGCAAAAACTGGAGACTAACCAACTAGCCTTATGGGAGTCTGAAGGTCATTTTCAAAATTATTAGAATGTCTGAGAAAAAAAATGCTTTCAAGGTCCATCAGCTGTGATAATCTCCTTTTAATCAAGACTGTACTTTTGCTAAGCAAAGCTATAAATCAACTCGAATGGTAGTAAATTAAATGTAGGACTTATAGATAAGAGGATATGGAATTAAACAGAGCTGTATCTGTGTGTGCTGAGGGAATATTAAGAGCAGTTCAACAGATCCCTATTTCATGCTAAAGAGAAAGCCATATTTATTCTGAACCATTCCATAGCAAGTGATTTTTATTAATGCTATTATACAATCTTTTGTTTTTAACATCACCCAGAATGATTAAAGATCAAGACTAATGTTAGGACTCGAAAATATATCTTGATTACTCAGTTTGGATATTATGCATCCCCAACTCCACCTGGCCTCGGCCCCATCGTCTTTCATCTCTTGTCCATTTTGCTATTTGGTCACTCTTGTGTCAGAGAGCATGTGGGCACAGAGAGAAGAGATACATGCAAATTAATCAATTTTGCTACATAATAAAAGGTTTGGTAGGAGAAGAGATTATAAATAATGGCTAAAATTAAGCATCTAGACTGTCTGCAGATTTCATTTATCCTCATTATCTGGTCCCTTGTTAGAAATGTGGCTTCATTTAAAACTATTATCCTCTAAAAAGAAAAAAAATCAACAAACAAACAAACAAACAATTATCCTCTAATGCAGTGACTCTTGACATAGGAGCATTTAAAAAAAATCCACAAAAAACCCTGTTCTCTTCCCACCCCATTATAATGCCTGGTCCATATGATGCTCCTCACAATTGCATTAGTCAAAGTTTACTATACCCTAGTCTGTCTATAAGGCAAGTGTTAGTCCTATAATTCAGTAGCAGCACTACATATGGGTCTCACTTTTACTTGGGAGCCTAATAAGGAAGTCAACAATCTGGATATGCTGAAACATGAAAAAGTCATCTAGCTAAAGGCATCAATGAGTACAAAATGTGCTCTGGATAAGTCGAGTAGGCTCCACACAAGCCTGGGACCATTTGGGTCAACAATTACCCTCACAGTCCAGACCCTCAAAGCTGAATCTGCCTCTCATCACATCCTGTTCAAAAAAAAATCAATTTACTTCCTCAGAGTCATCCTGTCTTAGGAAATGCCATAGTGAGTCCCACTCTTCCCCACTTTCAGAATCAAATGTTGGGTTTCCCTGTAATAGGATGGCCATAACTGACTCCACTGATTTTTGGTGAGTTTACCTTGAATAAAATTTCAAAAAAATATATCAGGAAGTCAAAGAATCAAAAGTTGTTTGAGATGTCTTTATTGATGATATAATTTGGCAAAATATGCTTTGCCATTAACAAAGCAGCCAATCACTGGTCATTCACATAAGACGGACCTACCAGGCTCAATATGCCAGTTCCATTGAGTTGAATGAAAGGACTCTGTTCCTAATGGGAGGAGCTCAGGATGTTTGGCACACCACCTAACTGTTAGAGGCTGGCATCACAAAAGACACATACTCTCTCACAAAACAGTCCATTGTACCACAGAGAGAAACAAACACTGCACTGGACAGCCCGTGGTTCTGACCCAAAGTGTGGCATTTCTTATATCCTTAGAAAGAAAAAGCCATATGTAGTATTTCTCTAAAAGCATAAAACCCACACTACAGCACATTGCACTCTTTCACTCATAGTCCCACAGTACCTTCTGCCCCACCTCAAGCTTGGCATTCTAAAGACTGACTCTTCCCAATGAAAGCAAATTCAACATAAAGGAGGAAAATACTCCAAGCGTGGGACTACTCCAGGTTTATCCTTCTGAATAATTCTTATTTGGGCAAGAAAAATAAAGAAGTTAATCATAAAGGCTGATGACAATTTGTACAGATCGCAATGAATCACTTTCCCCGTTCCTGATATGACCAAATTATAATGTAGACTACATATTGGCCAGATCTGCCCATCAAATCTTTAGAGTTGTAATTTTTTTTTTGAGGGCAGTGTCACTGTCCCTCATATGTGGGACCCGAACTGGGGCCGCTGGCATCCTAAGCCAGCGCTTAACCACCGCGCCACTGGGCCGGCCCTTTGCTATGCTTTTTTTAACTCAATAATTTTTACTTTTGTAACCCTGAACAATTTTAAACATGGATAATTTTCTTCTGTTTATAAAAATAGTACTTGCATATTACCAAACATATGCATTCAGAAGATATAAAGGAGAAAATAAAGATGACCTGGAGTCCTAATACCACCTAGAGACAACTCTTGCTTTAGTGACTTAAAAATTGTATCTCCTGAACCAACTGAGATGACACGAAGGAGTAGATATAAATCCTAGGCTGTATTTATCCATTATCTGACCAGTTCCTGTAGCTGTCCTTGCATCTCCTTTAAGTGAGATGCTTTTAGAAGCAGAAGCAATACTAGAAAATGAATTAAAAAGGATAACTGATTATGAAGCCATCATTTGGGCACAAGTCTTCTTTTTCTTTGAGGGCAGTGTCATTGGCCCTCATATGTGGGACCCGAACCGGGGCCGCTGGCTTCCCAAGCCAGTGCTTAACCACCACGCCACTTGGCTGGCCCAGCACAAGTCATCTTTTAATATATTCTATTAAAACCATTTCGTCATCTACCTCAGCTGAGACTTTTTTCTGTTAATTTTATGAAAACGACAGCAAAGCTCTTCTTGACCAAAATACATAAGTGTTGTTCTTCTCTAAAATCCCTACCAATTAGTCACCTTTATCTTGGAAATTAGTTCAGTTCCCATGGACCAATTCTTGGCTTTTGCAGAACTTACCAAAGGACTAGTTAATGCCAAGTTTGATTCATATAAGAGACTTAGACATCTGTCTGTCAGAAACACAAGCCTGCCAATTTACTTCAAAAAGGCCACTGAATGATTTGATAACATTTATTTTAATAATAACAGTTACACAGCTCTAAAATATCTGAACTAGCTAAGAATCACCCCCATGAACTCTTAAAGAATTAGTTAAGATTTTAAATAAAGCATGGCTAATGAAGGGGTGCTTTGAAAAGCTATGAAGACAAACATGTTTATATCATTTGCAATGAAAGAAACTGTTCTTACTCTAAGGTTCTACAGCGAAGAAGTGACAGCTCAGCATGCAATTAAGGGGGGGAGGAACCCATCTCTGTAATGATTAATTATAATGAGCATTCCTTAAAAATTGAACATCTGAAGATTTCCAAGGAAAGTTCAGGTAATACAGGTGACCTTTAAATTAAAAAGCCTGCTTTTCATCAAAAGTTAGAAAAATGCATTCCTGCCATTAAACAAAACAAAACAAAACAAAACAAAACAAAACAAAACAAAAAATGATAACAAGTAAGGGAGTGAATTTACAGACAAAAACTAAAGTTATAATTTTTTTCTTAAAATCTAGAGATGTGAATTAATTTGATTTTCAAAGGCTGGGGGAGGGAGGGTACCTCTTTGGTAACCATACCTAATATAAAATAATATTGTTTGCCTGCTTTAAATACTAAGAAAAATCTTATACAAGTTAGAACAGTACATTGAATATCTGACTCAATATGGTTTTACTCAGTCTACACAAGAGATTGGTTCCTAAAGTTACATGAGTTGAATTTTTGTAAATGAATTAATTTTAAAGTCATGAGGAAGACAATACAGAAATCCTATAGTGTATCCTTCTGCAAAGCAAAATGTATTTGTAAAGTTAATTATCACCTCCTAATATACTTGCTTAATTTAGATTTACACATATGATGTTGCCTTAAAACAGGGTGATGATACAATAATAAAATAAAGGCAAATTTTATGGGTTAGAATGTTTTTCTAAAATTTCTAAGAATTCTCCTAAAGGGAATTTAATGAAAAAGAAATCTTGAATGTATAATGTCAAAAACTGGAATATATATATATATATATATATATATATATATATATATATATATATATATATATTTAAGATTTTATTGGGCAATTGGGGGAGGGGAACAGCACTGGGGAATCGGGGAAGGGGAACAGACAAGTTGCTGCCCTTTTGTTCTTCAGTCTAGTTGTGGAGGACGTTGCTTCACTGGCTCATGTTGGTATCGTCGTTGTGCTCTTCCCGGATGAGGCAGATCAGTCGCCAGCTTCTGGATGTCGCTCACCGCGGCTATTGGCAGCGCACGCTGGCTGCCAGCCGCTCACGCTGGCTGCCGGCCACTCACTGTAGCCTATGGCAGCCCACTGCAGCAGGGGCTGCAGCCCACACCATCGCTGGGGCTTGCACTGCCCAGCTCCAAGTGGAGCTGTTGTTAGCTGTAGAGGGCAGTGTCACTGGCCCTCATATGTGGGATCTGAACCAGGGCCGCTGGCATCCCCAAACCAGCTCTTAACCAATGTGCCACTCGGCCGGCCCAAAAGCTGACAGATTTCTTTTTTTTTCTTTTTTGAGGGCACTGTCACTGGCCCTCATATGTGGGACCCAAACCAGGGCCGCTGGCTTCCCAAGCGAGTGCTTAACCACCGCGCCACTCGGCCGGCCCCTCTCCCTCTCCCTCTCCCTCTCCCTCTCTCTCTCTCTCTCTCTCTCTCTCTCTCTCTCTCTATATATATATATATATATATATATATATATATATATATATACATATATTTTTTTTTTTTTTTTACTTTTGTTGCCTACATTTAAGTTAGCAACAGCCAATTTAAAATTAAGGACCTTCTTATGACTTCAGAATGGTTAGTGATGATTTATTCTCTGGAAGTAAAATAAAACAGAAGACATTTTAAAAAGGAGTCACGGCATCACACTCTGTCAGCATCCAGACCTTAGGTGTTATCCAGTCCAACTTTTCCAGCTTCCCGGTGAGAAAATGGAGATCCAGAAAGGTAGTGGCAGTCAAGAAGAGAAACCAAGTCTCCCCATGCCCAAAATACAGGACTCTTTTTCATTAAGTCCTGGCAAACATGCACACGCACACACGCGCACACACACGCAAACTGTACAGGAAAGAATAGACTATAATGGAACTACTAAGGAAAGGGCTGGAAGAGTTTGCGGATTTATGGGAAGCAGGAAAACATCCCCGTATCAAACCACACAGAGAAAGCTGGAAGGAACTGGAGGAGGCCTAAGAATGGACGACAAAGCCCATTTCACTAAGAGTACCAGTAGTTAATGGAAATTTGTATGCATTAAATCACCTTCTAGAAGTTACTTTACTTTGTTCAGCTTGCTTCCTCACTAGGCTTCTGATACATTGACTTGTTGATTCACAGCAAATTCTTTCTAGATGGCCAGGAAGCATGAAGCATTCCTTTCCCAATGTTCCACAGCACTTGAAAAACATTAAGAGTACAGCATCAGGACAAAGACTATCATAAGGATAGTGACATCTTATATAAAAATCTCAAGGTTCCTAAGAAAATACTGCAAAGCATTTTCCTAGATATATGAAGCCTATATATATTTAAAGTGGAAATCAAGTTAGAGGAGAAGCAAAACATGGTGTATATATCACAGTGGGGAAAAATAAACAAGGCAGGTAGACAGAACATATACAACTAGAAGCCATTTCGCTTGGTAACTTAGTGAGTCATGCTAACCATCTGTGTATGAACGGTACATTGAAACTGTTTTCAATGGTACTGTTTTCAGTGGTACACTGAGAGGAGCTAGAAAAATGTAAACCTTTAAGGAAGGAGAGAAGATGGAAAGAGAACATGAACTTCTAAAATATATAAGAGATGGTGGTAGCTATTTATTCATCTTATCTATTTACTCTCATGAAAGCTGTTACAAAAGTGTGCTATTATTAAATGTAACCAAGTATGTCAGAAACAGAGCTTGATCGCTCAAGAGGTGTGTTTTGTTTGAGACTGCTTTTAAAGTGAAGTACAGCTCAATGAGTACCAGGAGTCCAATAAGCTCTCGTACAATGACTGATGCTTTGGTCCTTTAGGGACAGCGGGAGGCTAGGAGTGTGGAATCTAGCTCTAAAGCTCAGGGACATATTTTTTTTTGAGGGCGGTGTCACTGGCCCTCATATGTGGGACCCGAACCAGGGCTGCTGGCTTCCCAAGCCAGCGCTTAACCACCACGCCACTCGGCCGGCCCTCAGGGACATACTTTTGACACTAAACAAGAATCATGCTGACCAGCCCCACCCAGCATTGGTTGATTCCATGTAAGTGTTGTGTGCGAAAAATTAACAGTCTGGCTTAAGATCACAGTGGTTTGCCCAAGTGATAGTGGTATATACAAGTGAGATATCAGTAATCCAGGGAACCTACTATATCAAAAATGCCTTATGGTTTGTGAAAATATCACTAATTGATTGAAATATGATCTACTGGCCTACTTTAGCATACAGAAAACATTTCTTCTTCATGCCTTCAAAATGATCTTGGCTCTAAATACCAAATAAAAGATACCTAACTACAGTTTAGAAAATATTGTGTATTCTTTCAGCAAATTGCGCCACGAGCTCCTGCAAGATCACTGGTAGGATACTTGCTATACAAGTTCTTCCACAAACAAAAAGCTTATCCATTTATATTATCCTGAAAATGAGCAGGTACGAGATGACACACCTATTATCATCCCTCAAATCAAAGTCCAGCTATTGTAACATCATTAGTTTTATATCCTTTTGGATCTTTAAAATTAGAGGAGAGATTGCTCTCGGTGTAACTATACAAGTGTTAGGATATATATAATTTTAGAGAACTCCAACATGCTGCATGATCTTTTCTTTCTTTCTAAAGTGCCATGTCTGTCAATCGTCCTGTCATTCAGAATTAAAAGAGTGCTGTCAAAGGAAGAACACAGAACAATGGTATAAGTTATTGTGTTCAAACACAAGGCAGATCACTTCAGATTTCTCCTGAAGCAATTTTCAGGGAGCAATTTTCCTCATTTAATAACCATTTTAGCCTTTTAGGTAGATATTTATCAGTTAATGATTTTTTCCCCCCAAATCATTCACTTTTCGTCTTTCTCATACCTACCAGGACAGTTAAGTAGATCATTACATGGACATTCTCAGATTAGCCTTTCTCAGAAGGGTGGGGCCACTGTTCCACTTTGTCTTATAGTCTTTTTGTGAATGGTTTTGCTGTTTTTAATGATTACTCAGGCTCCTTGAGGAGCAACCTACAGATACTCGTTTCAAATATTATAATTATTATTTTGAGGAAATATATGGAAGCATTACTGATCATTCTGTTAACTCAACATTGACTTCAAATTAATTACATCCACTTGTGAAACCATTGATCAGAAATTTGTCATACTATCAAATAAAGCATTCTAGCCTCTAAAACAAAGTCTGATGTAAATCCTACTTTCCTATGAAGTTCCATAATAAAATTAGAGAGATGCATTACCAAAAGAGAGTTCCCAGATAGGCTGAGTTAAACACCTTGGATGAAGAAGAGTAAGGTAACCAGCCCTGTGACAGTTGACTTGTTTGCTGATCACTTGAAAATTAGGTGGCCATTACAGTTGGTCATGTCCCTCAACATCATGACCATGGGGCTGTTTTGTTAGCGAAGTTGTCTACCTCTATGCTTTGGGACTTTTAGAGGTTGCCCTCTCTCCGCTTTGATTTGGGCATTTTCATCCTTTAATGAGGAATTCTACTGCAGTGACACAGCTTCACTAGTGGGGGGTCAACTTTCAAACTGCACTTCCACCAGAAAAGCCCCAGGTTAGAGCCTTCTGCTTATATAAAACATACTCGTTAACTGATCTTTGACTTCAAAATTCGCTATTAAAATTCTATAATCATCTCCCGTTTTCCCTTCTGGCATAAACACATTATAGCATCTTGTATTTCAGGTTACAATTAGATACTCATGGTGAGTACCGGGTATTTCATTCTTGGAAGAAAAGTTGTAGCTATTTATTTGACAGTGTGAAATTTCTCAAAGTGAAATGTATACTTACATAATATAGACAGACTCCTCATAAAGGAAATTTGCAATATAAATAATTAACTTATATACAAAGATAAACCATAAATAAAGACTTCCCCATAATCCTCTTTTTAATAGTGACTGTATATTCAGTATAATCTGTTACATAAATAAATATGTGGATTGATTGATAGAAAGACACAGGAAAATAACTGAAAGAGATATTCTAAAATGCTAACAGTGGTTATCTCAGAATGGTGCAATAATGAGTGGCTTATATTTCTTTCTTTATATTATTTGAATTTGAAAAGATTTCTTCTTCAATAAATTAGAATTCCTATATTATTATGAAAAATAGGTTTAAGTATGTTTACACATATGCATATATACCTTTGTGGTAAAATACACATAACATAAAATTTGCCATTTAACCATTTTAAACTGTACAATTCAGTGGCATCAAGTACATTCACAATGTTGTATAACCATCACTACTATCCAGTTCCATGACTTTTTCATCACCCCGCATAGAAACCCTGTACCCATTAGGCAGTCACTTCCCATTCACCTCCTCTCTCCATCCCTGGCAACCATTATTATGCTGTCAATCTCTATGGATTTTCCCATTCTGGATATTTAATATAAATGGAATTGTACAGTTATGTGGCCTTTTGTGTCTGGCTTCCTTCACTTAGCTAATGTTTTCAAGATTCATTCATGTTGTAGTATGTATCAGTACACTTTTTTTTCAGCTGAATAACATTCAGTTGTATGGATATATACCACATTTGTTTATCCCTTCATCTGCTGATAGACATTTGGGTTGTTTCTACCTTTTGGCTATTGTGAATAGGGTTGCTATGAACATTTGTGTACAAGTTTTTTTTTCCAACATCTGTTTCCATTTATTTTGGGTATCTCATTTATTTTGGGAATATACCTAGGAGTGGAATTGTATTGATATGTACTTCTTAAAAAAATGCCTTTAATTCTACTTTAGCATTCTGTGTTTAAAGTAGCAATGCTTTTTCAGAATTATTAAGGATAACCCTTATAACATCATTCCCACAATAAATACCATTCCATTTTCAATCACTGACCATGGCACAGTTTTTAGTTTTTTTAAGCCCAAATCACATCCTCGTCCTTAAAATGGTAATTTTTACCCTTATTCTTTGGGAACAAATTTTTCTTATGCTAAAATACTTTAAACTATGAGAACTAAATGAAAACGACAGTCATTTCTAGCATAGCCATTCTAGCAGTACCTAATTCACTTTCAACTGGTTATATATTAAAAATACAAAAACATATGTGTATATGTTTTGTTGGTACTTTAACAGGAAAGCTTCACTAAATAGACACCAATATTTTAGTCTTAAGGGATGCATTAAATATACAATACCAAGTAGAAGCAATATAGACTCTTCTAGAAATTCAAACTGGCAAATGGTGACCAGAGAGGATGAATATGTCCTGAAAGAGTACACAGTATCAATTCTTTAGTGTTTGACCTCCCACCCTCCAAGAAGAAAGCTGATACATCTCATGAACAAAAAAGCCCAATAATATCAAGGTTAATTTTAGCTATGGCCAGTGCTTGATGTGGGCTAAAGAAGATGATGGTGGACTCTGTGCTTACCCATACCTACTTAACAACTGTTGGATTCTCACATTTTTCCTTCCCCCAAAACACATGCACACACACTTATGCAGTATACATTCATGCACATGCACGCCCATGCATGTACACACACACACACACCTAAACTATATATACTTCCAACTCGGTGGTACAATTAAGGGTAGAAGTGCTTTTGTAGCTCAGTCATCATCTAGATATCAGGCTTTCCCCCATTATCACTCCCACCTTCACCACTACACATACAGCACCTTGCAATTCAGAAATAAAATTCTAGCTAGAAAACGAGTAGCCTTAAAGCAGTGAAAGAACCACCCAACCTGTAATATTTAATAAGGGATGATTTGGGATTATTTAAAAATAAAGTACTGGTGAATATTTCTATAATACTGGCAGACTTCTCTTTTAAGAAAAATTCGAATAGGAAGAGTGAATTTATAGCAAACAATCAATTAGGAAAGTTGAATTCTACAAAAGGCTTTACACATTCCAAGTTTGCTAGGATCAACACTAGCAATTAATTTTATCTTTCCTTTATAAAAAAAATCTTAAGATGCTTTCATATTCTGATAGTATTCCAAAAATCCCTACCACAAAATCCAGAAGGAACTCTTTCATCCTACTCTCTGCAGAATTTTTAAAATAGCTCTGGCATAACTACAATAATTTATATCACAGAGGTTTTTTTTCCAAATCAAGATTAAGAACTTTATAAATGTCTTATTCTGTATGTGGAAAAAATGAATAGCAGTGGAGTAAGTTGTCCAACGTCTCACAGGGAATCACGGCAAAGCTAAAAATAAAACTCAAATTCAATTAACTATCAAGACGGTGATCTATCCACAAAACCAAATATCTTAGTTAACTAGGGGGGATAGGCATTCTAAAAAGTCAGTAGAATTAAAACATGTTATATTGTAATGATACAATCGTGTCATTTATGAGTGTGAGCAAGAGAATGTTATGTATATCACTGAATTCCCAATACTTTATTCTTAAAAGATTGTTTATTCTTATTCACTTATTTCTTCATGCGTTGTGTATACTTTTTTTCTCAGCTATTAGACTACAAGATGCTTTATTTTGGGGACCAAATTTTAGTACTTTTGTATATGTAGCACAGTGCCTTAAATACAGTAGGCATTAAGTAGTATGAGTGTGTTGGTGTGTAAAAGTTCATAGACATACACATAACTATCTCCTCCTAAACACCAAAGCAAATCATGGTGAGAATCTTTGAATTTCCTTAAAAACCCAACCATACATGTTAAAGAATAAAAATATGATCCATATAGACTACTCCGTTAATGGCAACCCACAGAGGTATCCAAGACATAACCTTAATATTTATTTGTTAATGTGTTTAAGTGCATACATCAAGGTGTCCAAGAAGGAATTAGCATGATTTAATTCTAGTTAACCAAAACCCTGTTGTTATCCACAAGCTGATTTCCCCACCTGGTGTATTATCCTAACTTGTTTGCTCTCTGTTTTCTTAGACATATCTTCTGACCACCTAACTGATTTGGTGGCACTTACACAAGAGTGCACTGGGATAAACATCAGAGGAAAAATAAATTCCCATCCGTCTTTCTTACCACTTATTAACAACTTCTATGAGGTTCTCTTGTGAAGTAATAGGATAAAAATGAAGAGCAAATTCAGTCTGGGGATTAAAACACCACATGGTACTTTGCCTTTAAAAAAAAAAAAAAACTCCTTCACTCATATCTCATTGATCAGCTCTGAGGTTTATTTATCTGTGTTACTCTCTAGTTTTACTATAATAGAGAGTGGGCTGAAAGAGTTATTTTCTGGGCCTAATTTTAAAAGATTACTCAGGAGTTACTTTCATTTTTCTTTAAAAATTTTCCATAGTCTTACCTCCCAGTCCAAATAATCACAGACATCTTCAAAGTTAGTGAGCAGAGACACTGAGCAGAAGAGCCGAGGCAGCTCATCCCTTGTCATTGGGGGAAAACGGCTATCTTTAAGGGCACTGTTGAAAACAAAGCAAATATTAAAGCAATCACTAGATATAAAAGTCCCCAATTTCAAGTGCAGACAATCATTTAGAAAAGTTAAGAAAAAAAAAGGTCTGTAAGGTGCCAAAGGCGCCAATAAACTTCAAATGTATTCAAAGGCCCCAAAGATTTTAGGAGGCTTCATTTTTCTTCATTCAATGGATCCTATTTACTAGCCAATCCTGTGACCAATTCAATTGTAAAGAGTGAATGATCAATTACATTTCCTGTACAGTCATTTCCTGATGTACTTTCCTGTTACTTGTAGAATCTGAGAATGTTTTATTTTACTTTTGAGGAGAATAAAAACCAGACTAGTGGAAACTTGTGGGAAGAGTTCTGGACCTAGTGTTGGTGGAAAAAAAAAAAATGTGCATTTCATGTTGTAAAAAATATTCATACTAGGTTGGCTAGTTACCATAGAACAGCACTCAAAGAGTTCAAAAAAAGATCAAAATTTCATTTTCTTCAAGTTAAAGAAATAAAAGAAAATTAAAAGAACCATGCAATTAACAGATGAAAAATACTCACAAGGATTTCAGGCCCCCTATAAAGGATAATTCAAGATATGACTCAAAAATTGTGAAACTACAGGAAATAAGGCTAATTTAGGAAATAAAAGTATGATTAGGAGACCGCTAAATACATCAATGGATTTCTGAGTACATCAACTCTGATTGGATTCTGTAATCAAAAGTAGTATACCACAGGGCCAGCGCGGTGGTTAAGCACTGGCTTGGGAAGCCAGCGGCCCCAGTTCGGGTCCCACATATGAGGGCCAGTGACACTACCCTCAAAAAAAAAAAAGTAGTGTACCAAACTCTAGAAAAAACCCAATGTAAAGGACAAAAATGTTGGAAGACCATAAGTCTTCCTGCAACAGTAGAATAGACAGAAAATACAGACACACACAGGCACTGTGTGTTCCTTGTACTTTTAAAAGAAACCACTTCCTGGTCAAGAAAAACAAACATCTCTCTGATTGCACGCTATATTAATGGCACTGCTGGCATTTGCATCATTGATCCTCAAATGTCTTATGTAGCAGCTCGGCTTAGACTTGTTTTCACAGACAAGTCCTTAGAGGTTACAAATTTAGAGCCCACAAACTTGCTTGGGTCATAACAAAGTTCTGAAGCCTTTGAAAATAATTTAATTCCTTTTTCAGGACTTCCTCATTGCTGGATTTTCTTTTTTTTTGCTTTTCCATCCTTTCCTTTGAAACTCACCCCTGTATTGTACAAATATATACCTGTGTTTGTGAATGTTTTCAATGCATTCTGGGGCTCGTTCTATCCTGCTATACAAAGAAAAATGCTCACAGAAAGATATAGAGATGTTATATATACAGTAAAAAATGTTTTTTTCCCACTCAAGGAGCCAAGATTAACCAAGAAAATCTGTGATAATTCATACTATGAAAACAGCATTTCACTGATTTATAATTTAACAACATAAATTTCCTCTGGTCTGGCTTCTTCTATTTTCCTATTGGCAAATAAACTTTTAAAAAGTGTTTTCAAGTCCTCATTCAAGGCCAAGATAAAGACGTGTGTGTGCATAAACTCCCACTTTCCCCCACTGACACATGCACACATACTGGAGAGAAGTTTTAAAACACAGGCCAGGAGAATCCCATGCATAAAAACCAAAAAGCCAATCACACTTTCAGGTTTCCTGTTAAAAAGAAAGAAAAGGGCCAGCTGAGTGGCTCAGTTGGTTAAGAGCTCACTCAAGAGTGGGAGCTCTGAACAACAGAGTCGCTGGTTTGATTCCCACATGGGCCCGAGCTGAGCTGCGAACAGGTAGCAGGATGGCTCAGCTAAAAAAAAAACAAAAACATTCCAACAAAAAGAAAAGCCTTAAACTTTAGAATACTATAAAATGTATTTTTTATGGTTATATACTTTTATTATGGTAAAGTATACATAACATAAAATTTACCATTTTAACCATTTTAAGTGTACAGTTATGTGGGATTAAGTACATTCATATTGTGGAACTATCACCACCATCCATCTCCAGAATTTTTTCATCTTGCCCAACTGAAACACAATATCCATTAAATATACTAACTCTCCACCCCTCCCACCCCCATCTTCCCAGACCCTGGCAAAAATGTAATTTAAATACACTTTTTTAATTTCAAGTAATTATAATAATATAATCACTAACATTTTTGATATATAACAGCTTTATTGAGATATAATTCACATACCACAAAATTCATCCTTTTAATGTATACAATTTAATTCACAGAGTTGTACAATTGTCACCATTATCCAATTTTAAGACATTTTCATCAAAAAGAAACCTTATACCTGTTAAAAGTCACTCCACATTTTCCCCTCCCCCAGCTCCTACAAACTAATAATCTACTTTCTATTTCTATGGATTTGCCGATTCTGGACATTTCACATAAGTAGAATCACATAATATGTGGCCTTTTGTGTCTGAATTCTTTTTGAGTGTTTTGAGTGTTTCATCCATGTTGTAACATATATATCAGTACTTCATCCTTTTTGTTGCCTAATAATATTCAATTGTGTGGATATATCACATTTTGTTATCCATTTATCTGCTGATAGACATTTGGTTTGTTTCCAATTTTTGGCTATTATGAATAATGCTGCAATATATACTCATGTTTGAGTTTTGTGTGGGCATATGTTTTCATTTCTCTTGGGTAGATACCTAGGAGTGGAACTGCAAGCAATGTCAATACGGTAATTCTATGTTTAAATTTTTAAGGAGCCAACAAACTGTTTCCCACAGCTGTTATACCATTCAACCTTCCTACCAGCACTGTATGAGGATTCTAATTTCCCCATATCCTCGCCAACACTTGTTATTGTCTGCCTTTTTAATTATAGTGCTAGCCTTCTTTAATGAAGAGTTTTTTGTATCTAGCTTTTACTTTAAAACAATACACATACTGAAGTTGCCATACAGTTAATTTTTTTCAACACTTTAAGGCAAGTTAGCATTTTGTATACTTTATTTCCTAGCAAACTAATGAAAGGTAAATTGTAGCTCAGTGCAATTCAAACTATTTCAAATCAATGACATTTTCAAGTACCTAAAATGTACTAAAGATCGAGCTAGCAAGATTTCCTCATGATACAAAGCCTCTGGCTCAATCATTCTGGGCTTTAAAAAAAAGCAAAGAATGTTTAGAACAATGAGTAAGTGGGAGAATGAAACATGGCTAATAAGAAAAACTGAGAATCATGCATCACCATACCAAGACTCAAACATATTAATTTCAAAACTCTGAAATAGTGAAGGTACATTAGTCATGATGGAAACAGTCTGATTTTACAGAGACCCTCATTCAAACAAGACTTTTAATTCTTTTTATCAACTCCAATTAACTTTTCATTAAATTCATGAGCATAGAAAAGTCCCCAAAAGTAGGAAGCCCTCAGTATCTCTACACACAAATTCCTAGGGAAAAAACTAGCAATGAACGCCTAGCAAGGATTTAAGGGATTATAAAAAAGATGAAAAATCCAGCTAGGGACTGACCTCGGAACTGCTAGACTGGTGTGGATAGCTGATAGATAAGAGGATTCAGCTTCCCCCCAGCCCCACTCTCTTTAGTATACAGAACATGCAGTGTGGAAGGTGAGCCTCTCGAGAGGGTATGCAGTCCAGGGTTGGGCAGTGACTTACTCCAGGTGACCCAGCTAGTTAGTGACACAGGTGAGGCTACAACCCTGGTTCTTGACTCAAGACCAAAATTCTTTCTAGTATTTACATTTTAGTTGCCACCTTTGAATGGATTATTTTTTCACTTCAAAATGAAATGCTTGCCTTACTTGGCAATTCTGATTTCATACCTGCAGTGCCTCTGCCTAAAGAAGACAAATAATGATTTAATAGCATTCATTAGTAGCCAAAGTGTAAATAGAGCTAGACTTCCTGTCTACTGGAAATCTGCAGGAGCAAAAAGGATTTTAAAACATTAATATTGTCGTCCATGGAAAGCATTTTATGCCAAAGTAGTGTCTGCCAATTTAAATTCTAGGCAGTCTAAGAAACTGACAAACAATGAGATCCTGTAGCAAATTCATAAGAAGTTCTCTTTGCTACAATAGAAAGCCATTTTCCAATGTTTGAATGTTGCTAGGGGGGAAAAAAAAACTTATGTACAAAACCGGCCGCTGTTCTATCACTCATATGATGGATGGGTAAGGTTTAAACAACAGTTTAATTCACATACCAAATTCAAATACATTCAATTCAAACTGGCACTTGTCAAGAATATATTTCTCCTAATTGTGAAGCAGGATAAACATTTGTCAAAGTTAATATCTAATGTTAAATAGCACTTCAATGAAAATGAACATTTTTAAAAAGGAATTAAAAGTTTAGCTTATCAACGAATCAAGGGGTTTGGGAAAAGTGCCTGGAAATTACGAGGAAAAAAAAAACAGCTGAAAAATGACAAAAACTTAGATATTAATTACAAGGCTCATAAACAACATAGCATACAATAGAAATGATTTAAGTGAATCTAGCAAGCTAGCCATTCACTCATTCATTCATTCCTTTGCTTTCTAAAAACATCAGTGACCTTAATCAATTAACCATTGGAAAGTTACCAAACTGGGAAGGGCTTCATATTACAGGCAATCATTTTTCAGGACAAGGAACTAATTAAAACCAAAATTAAAAATCCCTGTTTGGATAGGTGAAGAAAAGCAAATCAAGCATACATCAGTCTACAATACAAAACAGTTTTTTCATGAGGGGGTTCAATCATCTAGAAATTTTGCCATTCCTCATCAGAGCTTCTGGAACGGAATGGACATGTGGCACACCTGAACTCCAGAAACTTAGAATACTAGAATTATCCATAACCTTTCTTTCACATTAAATAGCAATGTTAACTTCCCCATTATTAGATAAAATAACCTACATAAAACAATAAAAAAGTGACTATTCATCAAACCTAAGGATAGAAAGGAGTGACAAAGGACACGATTATGATTAAGGAAGGAGGAAAGGAACCTTATTTTGGTGAGGGCTGTGACCCAAAAGGAAATTTTCAATCATAAGACATATGTAAAGTGTTACTTAATTGGGGGAATTTTTTTCCTTTAGAGTAATAAATACAACCTACTTGCTGCTCAATGAACATTAACAGTTATTAATTTTAATATACATTTTAATGTGATATGATGGGTATTAATGGGAATGGAGGAAAGAATTAAGGGAAGGAAAAGTAGAAAGGAGGGGAAGAAAAAGAAAAAGAATATATACAAAGAAATGAAGATGGAGAGGAAGAGAAAACAAGCAAGGAAAGGATGCGGGAGGCAAAGAAAGTAAATAAATAAATAGAGACACAAACAAAGGGACAAAGACAGAAAGCAAGGAAGGGTAAGAGGGAAAGGTATGAGATAAATTGTGATGGATCCTATAGATTTCCCTATATATTATTTAGTTCCTATCCTACAGGATTCACTTAGACTTCAGAGTATTATCACTTAATGATGAAAGTTCTTGAATTGCTCTGATCTTGAATTCTTAAAAGCTTCTACTTTGAGTTAGCCACAGCTGCCCGCCAGGAGGAAAAAACACTCTTCTGGGTTGCATGCTGTGATGACCAGAGCAATATTGTCAAGAACCTGCCTCCTGGCCACAGTTCATCACCTCTAAATTAGGAGAAAAGGGTGTGAATTTGACTCAGTGGAGCAGAAAGAAAACTGGCAAGTACAAGATACATAAAGAAACAGATGGCTAACTGTTTAGTGTATGTGGCAGGTATTCCTCATTTCTCTCCATATGATGTCCACATAATGCTCTCCTTGCAGAGTTTCTGGATTTACTCTATCCAGTTTTCAGAAATGAATTACTATAAAGTTTTTTTTTGTTTTAATTATTTTTTCTGATGAAAATCTTTTAAAATATATTCTACCAGCATAAAATGAACATAATTTTCTCTTTATGACACAGGTTCATTTTTACAACTCAATATGATTTTGGGTCAGCCATTACTATACAGTATTAGAACAGGTTCTCAATGGTCCTGGCAAGAAAAAAATCTGTGGGTCTGGAAAACAGAGTACAGAATGACCACCAACAATTTCCATCTTGAGAAATTTGAAAATGTGAGATGTCTACTTTCAAGAGAATGTAACACAAAAGTAACGTGACATAGACTTTCATGGTTTCCATCCTTGTGTTCCCTGAGTTAGGATACTATAAACGTGAACTACCTCTCAAATCAAATCGAACATAAATTTTATTGCCTTTCTCTTAGAATTCAGAAACCTCTACAACCCTAACCAGGATTATTTCCCCAGGGCCATCAAGACCATATCTCCAAGGTATAACAACAATTCCCTATGACTTACTGCCAATAACTATAGCTCTTACAAATGCAAAATTGAAGTCATCATTAATACATGAGCACGATTTCACAGTCCTACAGAACGTAGTAGCACAGTAGAATGGTCAACACCTTAGATTCTGGAGTCCAACATACCTGCATTTGGATCCTGGCTCCACTGCGTACTAGCTGTGTGATATCTGGATCAGTCTCTTAACCTGTGCCCGCCTCCATTTCCTCATCTATAAAATGGGAATAATAATAGTACCTACCTCAGAGCTACTGTGGCAAATAAAGAAAATAACAACATGTGCATAAGCATCTTGCATACACTAGGCACCTAATAAGTAGTGGCCATCAAAGAACTTAGATTGATCATCAGTGTCTGTTAAGTTTATGCCCACAGGGCTGCCCCCACATTACGGCTGTGGTGAAAGGAAGGGGACCCCAGGACTAAGACTGACCCTTCGACCTTGATATGGGAGGATCTAAACAAGTTCTCTAGGAATTAAATGTGGCTGCCCCAGTGGATAATGGCTACCTTTCCAGGGTGTTTTTATTTTTTAAGAAGACTACACTTCATTTTCTTTAACTTTCAAAATATTCATTAAGCATCTGCCATATGCCCTTCATTATGTGAAGAATAATGGAGGATGCAAGAATAGATTATAAAATAATATATGGATATATGTAAAAAAACTGTTAAAATAGCATATGATAGGAATGCTGAGAGGAATGATCAGACAAGGTTAACTTCTCTTCTAAAAGAATCTGTTTGTTTTTTTGGGTTTCTTTTAAAGATTTTATTGGGGAATTGGTGGAGGGGAACAGTGTTGGGGAATCGGGGAAGGGGAACAGACAAGTTGCTGTCTTTTTGTTCTTCGGTCTAGTTGCGGAGGATGTTGCTTCACTGGCCCATGTTGGTATCATCATTGTGCTCTTCCCGGGTGAGGCAGATCGGTCGCTGGCCTCTGGATGGTCACTCACCGCAGCTATTGGCAGCTCACACTGGCTGCCGGCCACTCACTGTAGCCTATGGCAGCCTACTGCAGCAGGGGCTGAAGCCTACACCGTCGCCGGGGCTTGCACAGCCCAGCTCCAGGTGGAGCTGTTGTTAGCTGTAGAGGGCAGTGTCACTGGCCCTCATATGTGGGATCGGAACCGGGGCCGCTGGCATCCCAAAACCAGCTCCCAACCAATGCGCCACTCAGCCAGCCCTAAAAGAATCTGTTTTATACTCTCTGCCACTGGTTTACAAATTACTGAGTGACCCAGAATTGTAGGTAAATTTACAGAAATAAAATGTATACACATTTTTTTTTCTAGTAACAAATCTAATACATCAAATGAGGTGCTTCTTCATCAAGAAGTCCCATTATCTTGCAGGCATGCATTCATATGCTGCTTTGTAACTTTCTTCATTTTCCTGGACTAGATGTTTCAAAATCTCCAGGGCAGGGATTGGTCTTTTTTTTTAATTAAAGTTTATTGGGGTGACAATTGTTAGTAAAGTTACAGAGGTTTCAGGTAAAAGAGATCAAATATATGGTGATGGATTGATCTTTTACCTCCATACAAGAAATGTTTACCCAAAAATGTAGTTCTCTGAACTAAGTTCAATTTGTTTTCAATGGATTTAGATATATTATTCTGTATCCTACTGGTTATGCTACAGCAAAATTTTTAGGAAAACAAGACAAAATAAAAAAACTCTCTTAACAGCAGACATAGAATGAGAGATGAGAGGCTCTGTGCCTTCCTCATCTAAACCAGTGGTCCCCAAACTGTTTTTCCTGAGCATTCTTAGCAGTAAAAAGAAGTTTGGCACATAGCCACAATATGTATATTTATTTATAAAGTATATACATCTAGTACTACCACTAGCTAATATATCCAAAGCATGAAATGTACTTAGAATAAGTTTTGCTGGTAAAGACAGCAGGTATAAATACATATTTCAAATAATGTTCTTGATAATTTCTTTCTCATTTTTTGGCTGCTATCTTGTCAGGTCTGATTAGATTATCCTCCCGTTCTGAGGTAATGTGTAGAAGTGTAAGTTAGCTTCACCATTTTCTCACTCTTACCTTGTGCTTGTATTATTACTGTTAGCATGAATCCATTGTTCCTTTGCAGGAATCTTCTCAGGCCACTTGTGAAGCCTGCATGGCCTATTTATCTAGCTTTAGCTAACCTACGTATAATGGTCAAATGGCTTAAGAAGATTCCTGCAAAGAAACCACAAGTTGAAGATAATACCAAGAAAAATAAATCTACTTAAGCAGGCACACATACACTGAAATACGCTGCAACATGCTGGCATGAATGAAAGAAGGAGTGTGCCACTATCAACTCTCATCCAATCAGGGATCTCACACTGTCCTCAGTAGTATGTGACAGTGATGCTCTGAAACAGACCAAATGAGAGTACTGGGGTCCATCCATACATTAAATATTAGTGGGGTTTGGGCCGGCTGAATGGTGCAGTGGTTAAGTGCTGGCTTGGGAAGCCAGCAGCCCCAGTTCAGGTCCCACATATGAGGGCCAGTGACACTGCACTCAAAAAAAATATTAGTGGGGTTTAAATATTTTCTTATATTTTAGATTAAAGGATTAGAAATAGGATCTCTATCTTTTCTTCTCACCCCACAATGGGTCATCTGTGTGCACCCTTCTTTGGAGACTGCTAATCTAAAGCTCTTAGTCAAGTTCTAGGAGACTGATTCTAATAGAAATGACGCTATGAGCAAAAACAGCTTTCAATACAAAAGAGCCAATACCTTTTGAGCACTTACCGTGAGCCAGATGCTATCCATGTATTGCCTTGTTTAGTCCTCAAAACAACCCCATTTTGTAGATGAGGAGACTGAGGCTCAGTAAGTTCAATGAGACTAAGCAACTTGCCAAAGGTCATAAAAACAAGTAAGAGAGTTGACATTTGAAGTCAGGGCTGCCTGTCTCCAGAGCCCATTCTCTTTTCACAGGATCATTTCTAGAATGTTAGCAAATCAACAAAATGTATACACATATAATCAGTTTTAAGGCATTTTTCCCCAGTTATGCTTCTTCTCCTGAGATTTAACTGAATGCTTTATGTGTAAGTGTGAGCAGCTTCGGAAACTAAGAGAAATGGTACTTTTTAGTGAAAGTATTAGCTTGTTTTTGTTCTTTCTCCATTTTGATCTTGGTGATTCAGAGCTGCTGCCATCGAAAAACATCTGTTTTATCTAAATTTAATAAGCTCTATTAGTGGGATACTAAGCCTTCCCTTATTCTGAAGCCTTTCCACAATTTGAAATTTAATCTGCTGAAAGTCAGAATAGCGTTACCAAAGTACTAGTTTTGGACATATCTAGGCTGGCGGGCCTGTTTCTGATTTTTAACTTTGCTTTTCCAACCTGAATGAATAAGCTCTCTCATACTCACCACAAGAGTCATGCATTTTTTTCCTTCCCTCTTTCCACGGAAATCAAATCTATAAATTGAACCCTGTAAACTGCAAAACATATGTTGTCACTCTAATTTATGTGCCATGTTAGGGTGATTTGGTCTTACCCACTGGTTTACTGTCCTTTCTAAAGCTTATTGCCAGTCCTAGATGGTATCGGTCTGCTGAGAGCCAGCATGGTGGTTCTTACTGTGTGGCCTATGATTTCCTCAAATGTCACTGATGGGAAAACTAAAGGTAACAAAGGAAGAGTTAAGTCCATTTTAAAGATGAGGTGCAAAGTAAATATATCCACTAGGTCATGCTGAGGAAGGAAGAGAGAGAGAGAGAGAGAGAGAGAGAGAGAGAGAGAGAGAGAGAGAGAGATCCAGCCCTCCTCACTGCCTCACTGAGATGTTTTTCACCTGAATTTTCCTTCTCTTCTCTTCCCTCACCTTCTGGATGTTTTCCTCTTTTCATTATTCTTTCTATTCTACTAAGGTAAGAAAGCAAGAATAGTAAAATGTCACAAGTAGGAGATGAAAGAAAACAATGGGGGATGAGAGGAGAGATGAGAACACTAAGCTGCTGCCTCCACTGGACAAGTGTGAGGCGCTAGCGTGCAAGGCAGCCACATGTTGTCATGTTCCACCATTGGGTCAGGATGACCCATTCCCTTCTGTACTGGTTTTAATGTTTTACTTTAGCCTTCAGGGAGTAAATCATGTACAGAGAAAGGTACATGATCCACTGCCCATTTCTTTCTTGGGTTTTTAAGGTAACCTTGAAAAGCAGAAGGCCCATTGGGAACATTACTCGAGTGCCTCACCCCCTAGCAGTCTAAATGCTTAACCAGGCAATGGTTATTGAGCCAATTTCTTGATTTCTAAACTTTCCAATCACATATTTCCCTACAATGAAGCATAAATACATGTCTGTTTTTAAGGCCTCTGTAACTTGCCTTACATTCATTTAAATGGAACTACTTTAATTTTTATTACTATATGAAACTTTGGAGGGAAAGTTTCCTTCAAATCACTCATAGCATCTTCATTTTTATATGGTTCTTCATAGTTTCCAAAGTGTCTTCACATCTTTCATCATAGGTGACCCTCAAAATGGCCCCATAAAGTAGACAGAGCTAATGCTACATTATATTGGAAACCATAATAGGTGTCCTCCAAGAATTAGGCCCTATAGTCAGTCACCAAATGGTATAGCTACAAGCACTTAAGAGACCATGTAGTCCATACCCTTCATTCCATTTGCTATTTGGAGGAACTACAGCAGAAAGTGACGTGCTCAAAGTCACACAGCCACCAAGTAGTGGAGGTAGGACTATATGCTACATCTCCTGAACTCCCTTGTTCCCCACCCACTGATCTCTCCATTTTTCTTTCATATATTCGTTGACTGACTCTGTCCTAATCCAATAATACTCAAGAACAGATGGTGAAGTAGCAAAGAAACACATGATGTGGAAAGCACCAGGGAATAGCTAGAACAATAAGCAGTGAGCTTCCCAGCATAACTCCACGTTGTCAGGCACCTGGCACTTGGCATACTGAGGCCACACAGAATCTAGAAATGGAGCAGATAAGGGTGGGGAGAACCAGCACTGTGGGGAAATGAATGCGGTCTTCACTAAGTCCCTCCTTTCCACTTCTAATCCACTCCCCCCATCTCACTTTATTCTTACGCACTCCTCGTAGGTGTCGCTCTCTTCTCATTGTGCTTTTCCCTTGCTCTTTTTACCTTGCAGTCTATCCATTCTGTCCCATTATTTCCTCCTACCTCATGAACTGCATAGAAGGATTATTCAACAGAAAAGTTATACATTTTTCAAATAGGGTATTTAGTTCACGTTTACCAAGCTCTAAAATCTAGAGAATCTGTCCCTATTATAAATGTCACTGTATATTCTGGTTGTGTGAGTATAAACATGTCAAACCATAAATTGGTCAGAGGAGGATAACCTTAATGCCCATTTTCAAGTACATAGCACAATGTCGTGTGGAGATTCAGCATGTGAGAACTATGTGGTTCCTGATGTACTGTTAAAACTCTTGGACTTGAATTCATCCTAACTTCCAATCTCTTAACTTGGAACATATCTTACTTTATCCATTTCAACAAATGTTAAAGTGAGCCTGATCAAGCAGAACAGGATACTTTAACTCCTCTTCTTCTGTTTGGTTTATATCTTGAAAATTTTCACTTGTATAGTTTTCCACTCAATTACTATTAAAAATTATTTAACTCTCCCACTGAAAAGGTCCTACTTTGATTTTGTTTCCATGAGACAAGCACATGACATAAAAAAATTTGTTGGAAAGGCTTCCCAGTATGCTGTTGAAATAATGAAAACTGTTGAATCTGTACAATAGTACATATTAGAAAACCACAATAGTTACTAAAAGGAAACAGCATCATTTGGGGATGGAAAAAATGCAACGGATAAAAGCCTTGCAATTTAAATTACAGTCATGTGACAATAGCTCCATCCCCTATACCAGTAAACTTGCCATGAATAAGTGGTGGTCGTAATGATCACTGATAGAGGAGAAGGTCTGTGAACGTGAAATAATTTAGCAAATATTTATTGAGTGCCTGCTATGTACCAGGCACAGGCATATAGACAGTGGCATAATATGTACAACTGTAGTCCTGTGGAACAGCTTGCTTCATACACATTTCGTTACATGACCATAACAAGACTGGCATTCACATGAGCAACTCAAGAGCCCATAATGATAAGTACAACTCTCATAAACTAAGTCACATTTTAGAGATTTAAAAAAAAAAAGAGGAAGGCATCTAAACTCATAGGAACTTATAACTTTTAACTTAATGGATACTAGTCTATTTGTAGAAACTCTGCCAGGCTAAGCAAAACCCGATAGAAACACAAATGAAAAACTACATTTTTGAGGGCTGGCTGAGTGGCATATCAGTTAAGAGCTGGCTTGGGATGCCAGCTCTGAGCAGCAGGGCTCCGGTTCGGATCCCACATATGAGGGCTAATGATGCTGCACCCTCTACAGCTAAGATGGTGAACAACAGCTCAACCTGGAGCTGGGCTGTCATGAGTAGCCGGCAGAGGTGTAGGCCGCAGCCCCTGCTGCACTGGGCTTCCATAGGCTACAGTGAGTGGCTGGCAGCCAGTGTGAGCTGCCAAGAGCCACCGTGAGTGGACGTCCAGAGGCCGGCAACCAATCTGCCTCATCCGGGAAGAGCGCAATGACGATACCAACATGGGCCAGTGAAGCAACGTCCTCCGCAACTAGACTGAAGAACAAAAGGACAGCAACTTGTCTGTTCACCTTCCCTGATTCCCCAACACTGTTCCCCTCCCCCAATTTCCCAATAAATTCTTTAAAAAACAAAAGAATCCCCTACATTTTTGACTATTTATACCTGTGTATGTGTTACATGTAAAACTTCATCTATAAGCTCCACGAGTATGGTGACTGTGCTCATTTTTGTTCACCACTGTATGTAGACCCAAAACCTAGCATTCAGTAGCTGGTAAGTAAATTTTTAATGAGTGAAAGAAAGAATGTAGGAAGATAGTCTCATATTTAATAAAAATTTATTGGCAATATAATAAACATTAAATGGTCCTACTAGTTATACTTTATTGAATGGTCAGTGTTCCCCTATACTCTAAATATCCTTTTAGTCATCAACTTAAAAACTGTCCAGTGTTTTTTCCCTGCTTAATATCTATTAAATGCTGTTCATTTAGAAGGTGTAACTGATCACTGTGGTCATTAGATTACTGGGCATCCACAGTACAGCACAGTTTGGCAACATTTTTCTATCTAAAATTCATAGACTGCTATAAATAGATTATAATCTACTTCCATGATAGAGTTATAGAGTTGCTTTGATCTCACAGCCCCCTCCCCACCCCCAGAAAACACAGATGCTTTGCATCCTGAGGGTGTGCAATGGCTTCTTATGTTTGTGAGGTGATTATTACTACTGTTTTGTTGTAGTTTAAAACACATTGGGACCCATATTACTAGTCTATTTTTATGCCTTTCACATCTTCTTATAAAGGAACATCATATGAATGGGATGAATCACAAGTTAGCAAGGGCAGGCATGGAAAAAAGAAGTGCAAGGTAACAGCCTCTCTCTGTAAATGAACATGGGCCTAAAGTAAATATGACATCAGTTCACAAATGAAAAAATCATTCTTGGGCCGGCCGAGTGGCACAGTGGTTAGGAGCTGACCTGGGATGCCAGCGGTCTGGGTTCAGAACCCACATATGAGGGCCAGTGACATTGCCCTCTTAAAAAAAATCCTCTGTCCACTCTTCCAGTTTCTGTGGGATTTCAGATGAGTATGCATCCAAGGGGGAAAGGGAACTTGTTGAAAATCAACCCTCTAAAACAATGAGAATGAACTAGTAGGAGAAGGGCTGACTCTGCCAAGATGAATAGACCTCTGGTGTACTTCTGGTGGGGTTGTCAGAATGTTTGTCAATTAAGAGGTTCTTACAATGTACCAGGTTAAGTATAAGTATGCATCAGCACATCTTCTCTCAATCACATTAGACTTTAAAAGTCCCAGGTCTGGTGTGCCTTTTATAAGAAATACCACTTGTTTAGAATGCTGCTCAGAGCCTGCTTCACAAATCTGAGAGACCAGGTTACAGCACCTCATTTTCCTTTGCTACTGCCATGTCCTCTCCCTCCCCCATGTAACTAAGTCACTTCTTAAACTTTGGTAAACCACATTAAGGAAACTGAGGGAATATGTTCTGTGGACTTAACTTTCCTGGAAATAATTATCAATGATGGAAAACAAACTCTTCATAACAGAATAAAACGTCATTAATTTGAGCTCCACTAATTCAAAATGTGGGCTAATTTAAACAGACCTAGGCTGACTGGAAAAAACGGTCTGTTCCACTAAGAAAATCAACTTTGTAATTAAGGTTTTAAGAGAAGTACGGGACTTGCTGAAAGAGAAACTATTGTCGGGACTTGAGAATTAACCATCTATGTTCACTGTCACATCATAATTACAAATCTTTATGTATATGACAAACCAGGCCTCTGGAAGATTTATACTTGATGACACTCTATTAGCCCATTTTGAATTACCTGTGTCACTAAAACAAACAAAACCATTTTAAAATAAATATTTCATTCATTCTTTATTGATCATAATGGACTTCCTGCAATTATTTTTGACTTCAGGAGCTTTCACTTTCACTTTGGTGTTGCTGGCTACTTGCCTACAGTTAGTCGTGTTCACACTGAAGACCTCCAAGTACTAGTCTGATAGTAGGTTACTAATAACTGAATCAGAAGCACGGCCCAAGCCTCCTGAACTCAATCTATTACTTACTGTCCAAGCTAAAGCAGTTACAAGCTTTTCAAACCTTGGCTTACATCTAGTTGGAAAATACGAAGAGAAGGGGGAAAAAAGCTTATATCCCTGAGATTATAGACCTACACACCAGAAAAAAACAAAATAAAAGGCAAAGCAACAGTGTCCTTGGGAAACCTATATGTTAACTACTAAACAGTCATTTCAAAATTATCGAATGAAAAAGGAGCATCAGTGTCCAAAGGAAGCATTTGTGCAGGTTGGTACTCCTCACACCTCCGTACTGGCTCTCATTTCACTAGCAAAGGATAGTCTCCCAGCTCCTCACAGACATTCCTTCTGTGAGCATGGCTCACTGCCTCTGAGGCCCAGTTACCTTGTTACACAGAGAGGTCCACTCTAATTATACTGAAGGCTCCTGGGTTGGTACACGTTTCCCTTAAGCATAAGACACACAGAACCAGCACATTATGGATGGGTACTCTACCAATTTTGCTTGGTTTGAAGTCATAAGACTCCTTCTTTTCATATACAGAATTATAAATCAGAGCAGTAAGATTTTAAAAAATGGCTCCAAGATTTTGAGTTTCTATAGAAACCCTGAAAATACCAGAACCAGCAAATGCATTTGCTTAAGAAAATGTGTCACTGAAATTGATAGGTATCCCACAAGAATACAGAATAAAATTATCAAAGGCCAATGTTCCAACAAAAGTGAAATGCTAACCAGTAAATTTTGTATGTAGGGAAAAAAAATCTTCAGAATGGCTTTGGGCAAGAAAGTCTGTACTCTCTTTGACAACATAAGTCTCTATCTATTAGGTTAATCATCTCTGTATAATCACTGTTAACTGAGAGGACAAAGGGCCCACAGTCCAAAAATCATTGACAACTGAATACCGTAAGCTTGTGACTCTTTTTTGAATGAGAAATTTACTTTTCAAATTATGCCTGACTGACGCGACTATTTAAGGCAGTCAGCAAACACAGGCTACAAAGCAACTGCTGGACAAAGTGAGGCAGCTCTAAGTTGTTCCAGTTTGGGAGATTTTCCTATGGAAAATCGTAAAAGGCATAATCCATACTTGGAGAAAACTACGTGTTGACTACTAATCTTCTAAATAAATAAATATTAAGAAATAAATGTAGTCATAATACAAATTGGACACTTGTCTAAAGTGTTTTCACTACTTAATGCTAGATTATTACAATAGTTATATTAAAATAAGGGTTTACAGTCTTTTATTTGAAA
Source organism: Aselliscus stoliczkanus (assembly GCA_033961575.1). Classification (NCBI taxonomy): domain Eukaryota; kingdom Metazoa; phylum Chordata; class Mammalia; order Chiroptera; family Hipposideridae; genus Aselliscus; species Aselliscus stoliczkanus. The sequence continues at coordinate 50,455,930 of CM066737.1, read as the reverse complement.
ATGATTCTTTTGACAATGTGTACAATAGCAACCACCCTGTCATTTTCACAAAATTTCAGGGCTTCTCTTCCTTTCAGAAGAGATGACATCTGTATCCTATGGAACCACCTAACTCACCTTGTGGTACTAGCTGTTCATTTTCACTGCACTGTATGAACCCTGCTCAAAATTAAATGACCTCAGCTGATACCTGGAAATGTGATTTTCTTTGTTAATGGAAATTACTGCACTAGGGCCTGGATTCCTTGACTCCAGGAAACTGAGCCCACAGGCAGCTTTGAGAGTCTAAGCTAGTCAAGGAAGCCAAAGTGTCATGGGGTGCTCCTACACACACTTCAAGGGACCCCTTGGCTAGAATTACACCAGTCTGAGAGTTTCAGAGTTAGGACATCACTCAGCTACAATATAAAAACAACTCTTGTAAATTGGAATCATATTCACAAAACATCTGGGAAGTTCCCCAAAGGACAAAAGATTACCCCAAAGTATTGCTAAATAGATGGAAGAAAAGATGCTGACTTTTATCATAATACAAAATTCAGTCAGTTTTCATTGTCCTAGATAAATCAACGGATGTGCTGTTTACCTTTAAGGAAGCCTGGAATCTATCTTAATTCAGTCTTGAAACCCAGACATTCTTAGGTAATAAGTACAGATATTTAAATTCCATAACAACTGCCCAGTGTTTATAAATATTTATTCTTTATAGATGTCTCATCCACAAAATGTATATTTGGTTAGAAAGAGTAATTTTGAGGGTTCAGCTGTACTTTAACAAATGTTACAACATCAATGTTTCTTCAAGCAATTGGCAGCCTATAAAATGATCTTTTATTTTCTAAGCTTTGCTTTGTGGCATGAGCTAAAAGAAAATAATGATATCAAGGATCTTGTTCCTCTATTTTCTTTTTATATAAAATAATACAAATAATAATACTAATATAATAATATGTTAGATAGTATACTCCACTCTCACTACCTTATCCTGAAAGGAAATAATTCTTAATTTAAAAAAAAATTTCCAATGTTAAAATTCAGAAAAAAAGATACCTAAGATGAAAGTCAAAATTACTTTAACATTAACAATATCTCTTTTACAAGCAACGAATCAAATGTGTACCTCGTCCTGTGTTGCTTATCATTTTTAATAGTGTCACCTCCCCATGAGGTAAGGAAGAACCTTTGAAGCCATCTTCAACTCCATTTACCTTGCTCTCCACTTACAGTCTCATCTTGTTCTATTACTACCATATCTCTGTTATACAGCTCTTTATATCCTTCCTGCTACTAATCTAATTCAAGCCTGTAGCATCTCTCACTTGGGATATTTATTTATTTATTTATATATTTATTTATTTATTTGAGGGCAGTGTCACTGGCCCTCGTATGTGGGGCCAGACTGGGGCCGCTGGCTTCCCAAGCCAGTGCTTAACCACAGCCACTCGGTTGGCCCTCACTTGGGATATTTAAAGTCAGCCTCCTAACTGGTTTCTCATCTCTATCCTTTCCATTCCATCGTATATACAAGCAGCCAGAGTCATCCCTCATAACATCTTTATTCCGCTTAAAATCTTTCAATAGCAATTCAATGCCTTACAAAAAAAATCCTGCCCCAGTCTATCATTTTATCTCCCACTGTCCTCACTGGAGCTCAAGTCGCACACAGGGTTACATACAGTTCTCCCCCAAACAACACACACTGTTCTGTTTGCTTGCATTTGGCTCAGGAAGCTTTTTGGACACATAACGCATACCTTCTCCACGGCCTCACTTTCGAATGTTGAAACTGAGTCTTAAATGTCCACAGAGGTTCAGCTGAAACGTCATTTCTTCTGTAAAACCATTCCCAGTCTATGGAACCAAAGCTAATTTCTCTCACTTCCAGTAGTGTTGTTTATACATCTAATGCAGCACTTAATACATTCTTCCTTATAGTTCTTTTGTGTATATGTTGATTTCTAAGACTACAAATTAATTGAAGGTAGATATTATGTGTTCATCTTTGTAGCTCCACAGTACCTAGTGAAGTGTCTTGCTCAGAGTTAAGGGCTCAATAAATGTGGAACTGAACTAAATAAACCTTATTTCAGCCTGATATAATTAAGAAGCAAGACTGCCAGGATTTACAATAAATTTTATCTTTAATGACAGCTGTGTTTTTATAATTGCTGCTTATTTAAAAAAAATACTGAATGCATCTTTCAATCAAGCTTTGAAGCTATAGTGGCTATTCTAAGTTTGAATTACCTTATTAAGAAAATAAGTAGAGGGCCGGCCGAATGGCACGGTGATTAAGAGCTGGCTTGGGACACCAGCAGCCCCGGTTCAGATCCCACATATGAGGGCCAGTGACACTGCCCTCAAAAAAACAAACACACAAAGAAAATAAGTAGAACAGCAAGAACACTGAAATCTGTGGTAAAATAATGCCAATGAAGAAAGACCTTTCACTGTAGATTCAACCAAGAAGCCATCAATGCAGTCTTTTTTTTTTCACCAAGAATATAGAAAAGGCAATATTAAGCACATTAATGAAAACTAGCTAGGAGATACTGGATAGAGCCTTGATTCTCAATCAGTAAGTCCTCCTTGCTACAGCTGGATTTGGATCTTCTCCCATGGAAGGGCTGAGTAGATTTGATCCCACTTAATTTCCAAGTGTGACAAAATCACAACTTAGAAATAGCCTGTCTACTGGCAATTGTTAAGCACAGTAAATCCCTTCTCCTTCTGTAACCCTTTCAAATGTTCTGCTTTATACCAGATGTTTTGTTGAAATTAACACATTCCTATCAAATGCGTATCAAAAATAATTCTTTTCTTTCTACTGCAACTGAACTTTATTATACTGAGCATTCTATTTAATCCCCAAGCCGTTTTTTCATTATGTGGACAATTACTGCATAGTATTTCTTGCAGAGGGAATGATCAGGAAAGTCAGGACTGGAATTGGGTGGGATCTATTCTGGAGAGAATATTCTACATTTGATAATGGCAAACAAGAGCCTCTAGAGACCACAACTCTCAAAAGTACTGTTTTGAACTTGCTAAATATAATGATCAACATGTTGTCACAATCCCTAGCTTATATCTTTCTTGGGAAAAGGGGGTGAGGTTCTGTTTTGTTTGTTTAATTCAAGTTTTATTTCTGTCACCACAGCCTCTCTATGTGGTTTCATCTGTTAACAGAATCAAGCATAATTAACTAGATATTAACAAGTGGCACAAAATGAGGAATGACCTGCAATTGCTCACCTGAAATTGTGGCCACCCCTCACCCCACCCCCAGGTGCTTGGCCATCACAGAAAGATCATTTCTGATAAACCATCACCCACTCACCCAATGTTTTTAAGACTAGGAACTACAGGTAAAACTTCATGGAAATGGCCATCTCTGTCCTATAAGGATTTTTAAAAAAATACATACATGGATGCTTAGTGCCACTGTGAATAAAACCTCTTTCATGCAACAATACTGTAAGCTGTAACTGTGTGCTACAGGCAATATATAGGATGTTAAATATCACCCTCAGTTCTCTTCTTTAGGCTATTCTGTTTCTCATTCATCTAATTTGTAGAATTAATATATATTGGTTTTTCCATGGGAGCACATTTTAAACTTTTATTTCAATTGTTTCATTTTATAATAGCAAAACTTAACAGATACAACTAGACTATCAAAATATTTTGTCTATCTAAAGCCTCCCATAAGAATTAAGTGTTCTTATCCTTTATTAGATCAAAACTGGTACAGTTACAAAGCAAATAATGAGTAAAAAATTCCTCTATCTAAAATTATAAATAGAAAACAAAATACATCTATGGCTCACCTTAAGTTATGTTCAGGTTCCTAAAAATGAAAGTAAATTGCTTTTGCAAATTAATTTTTTTTCCTATGATTTACACTTTCAGAGATGCTTTAATCTTCATTTCTCACTTCCCTTGCAGAGGCTGTGGCTCCTAATACTTTCTTTAATTGCCTTACCTACCTAGTAAACAAATACTTCAACATACTAAAGGAAACTCACTCTTTTTTTTAAAGATTTTATTGGGGAATTGGGGGAGGGGAACAGTGTTGGGGAACCAACTGAGGAAGGGGAACAAATTGCTGTCCTTTTGTTCTTCAGTCTAGTTGGGAAACTCACCCTTGAATTCAAACATTTATTTTGATCTATGCCTAATCCCCCACAGCTACTAAAGGGATACAAAGATGTGAAAAATTTAGCCCAGGTCCTCAAGGGACTACCAGTTTTTAAGCAGGAAAGACAGTCACTTAAGAAATGGAGTACATTGCAAGGCAAGATAAAGCAAGTGCTATAACAAGTACCAGGCGTGTGTGATGAGCATAAAAAGGAAGTAGCAGAAACTCTGGAGTTATGGGGAAATCCCTGGGTGAATCCTTTGGGAAACAGAAGAAGAAATTTGTAATGTGAAACTGTATAGCCATGAGCATTTACTCATTTATTTGCTTTGAAAGTTTCCAATTTTCTTTCTGGAAGGTTTCCTTAGTCTTGAACTTATCATGGGATATACCTCAGGCAAGAGACAGAACAACAGCAATCAACTCTGACATTCTGCTATTTGGCAGAATTTCTGCTCTCACAGGTCCCATCACCCTCTCCTCCCACCTCTTTGGCCTATGACGTAAGTCTACAAATGACATTCAGTGCATTGTTTAGCCTCACTGACATCCCAAAGATTAAAAATGTTACTAATTGCTGCGCTACCATCTCCAGCCATTTGCTGGTTTCTCTTCTACTGCATCGTTAATTGGCCAGGTTGTCACGATGAATCTCTGGTATGTGGGACTTGAATATGTGAAAATGACAACTTCTTGTGCTGGCAAAATTCTTTGAAATCCTGTTAAGGACCATGTGACATGGACAATGTACCAACCAACATTATTATTAATTTTATAATTCACAGGCAGTATATGAATAAAAAATTTCAAAGGTGTTTCCCTATCAAATTTTAAAATACATATCCCTGTAACAGAATTCCAAAGATGTATTATTTGTTTCAGATAAAGTTTTAAAATGGATCAGGGGCAAAAACAGAAGATATTCACAGTGCCTTTGGTTCTAAAGTTTTCATTACTGTTTGCCACAAAATTTAAAAAAAAATAGTACAGCCATAAAAGACTGATATACAATTAAAATACATTAAAAAATCTTCCATGTTTTTCAAATACATACTCAGATCCCCAAATCCCAGATACAGTAAGAAAGAGACAAAATCTGGAACATTTCATTATTTTTGGAAAACCATATGATTATAAGAAATCTAAGTATGGTAAAAGACATTGTCCGTGTTCAAATATACAAAATTCCTTCCTGAAATTGCTTTTTTATTCCAATGAGAAAAATGTTGATCATGGATATATTTGCATTCCATTTATATAGATGTTTCTTGTTTTATGATAAATTGCCCCCAAGGGACTTCAAATTGTAAAAAAAAAAATAAACTAAGGCAATAAATTTGGTCTAAATTACCTGGAAATTTGGAAAACGTTTCCTAATTATAATTTCTAAGTACTAAACTAACTTCTTACCCCTGAAATGATGTTTCTCTTTTGACCAGTTGTAGAGAAGAGCAGGGCTTTTGTCTACAGTCCCTTTCTGGTGGAGCCTTCCTGAAGCCACCCGAAAGTCACACGATAGTCCCTCCTTCTCTGTGTGAAGGATTCATTCCAAGATGCCCAGTGGATGCCTGAAACCAGGAATAGTACCGATTCCTATATATACTTGTTTTTTCCCACACATACCTTTTCCCTTAAAGGAAGCACTTTATGGCATCTCTATGGCACATCTGAACTGCCATCATCATTACTCTTGCACTTTGGGGCCACTGTTAAGTGAAATAAGGGTTACCTGAACACAAGCACTGCGATACTACAACTGGCCATCTGATAACCTAGACAACTACTAAATGACTAATGGGCGGGGAGAGTATACAGTGTGGACATGCTGGACAAAGGGACGGTTTCTGTCCCAGGTGGGATGGAGCAGGACTGCTCGGGATTGCACAAGACGTCATCATGCTACTCAGAATGGCACACAATTTAAAACTCATGAATTGTTTATTTCTGGAATTTTCCATTTAATATTTTTAGACTGTGGTTGACTGCAGGTAACAGAAGCCGCAGAAAGAAACCTGGATAAAGGCTGTAGTAGTAGATTTCAGAAGGCTATGCCGAGCTGGAAACCTGAAGGCTGAACTATTATTCTACGTAAACTAGGTGGTGTTAAATGCAAATGATGCACAGAAAAAGAAAAAAAAAACAATCAAAGCCTGGGGAGTGTGTCCCTGAGAAAATGATCGATTCTAATGGGACCACTGGAGTTCAGGGCATCAGATGAGACTGAGGGGATAGTTGTAAAGAAAAAAGGCACATGAGGGAGTCAGTGTGTTGCAGGGTTCTAAAAGGAAAGGGAACTCCGGAGAAGTTGAGTAAGACGAATTAACAGAGGGGGCGTGTAAGGGAGATTTTGGAATACTGAGTTAAGGAAGTGAGTACCCAAACAAAAAGTTATTCAAGGGTTGTTTGTTTGTTTGTTTTTCCTGTGAGCTACGACCGGCGTATACCAGTTGAGTTAGTAGGACATACAGCTATAAGCAGCTTTCAAGGGAGAAGAAGGAGTGATGCTACTAGAGGAGAGCAATACATACATTGGTTGGGAGCACAGACTTTGGAATCAGACAAAATCAGGTTCAAATTCTGGTGCTGTCATGTATGAGCTATTATTCAACAAGGTACTAAACCTCTTTAAGCTCTGGTTTTTCCTACTTGTAATATAAGTGAAATACCTTCAACTTCACAGAGTTGTTGAAAAGATTAAATTGACAGGTCCAGCACGCACACAAAATAGTAATTTTTGTTGTGATTAGAGAATATAACTAGTAGTTTGTTGGAGGCTTGCTTGAGGAAGAGGGAAGTCTAAGATAATAACAAATTATATCAAATTATATATATATATATAAACCATATATATATATAAACCATATATATATATATATAAACCATATATATATATATATATATATATATATATATATATATATATGGTTTGGGTTTTGCTTTGTGTTTCTCTAATAATGATATTCTGTTCCTCTTGTAATTTTGGTTGAATAGCTCTATGCGTATTCTTCATATTATGGAAATATGCCCAAAACTTGACATAGGCAGATAATTTAAGAGTAAGATTTTACATTGTGAAATGATTATTTTATTACAGGGTGCCTTGAAACTGTGTGCTTCTTCTTAACACAAAACTAAAATGAATAAATTTACATACATTTATGGGTACTTTCTTTTTTTTATTATTTTATTTTAATTAGTTTCAGGTGTACAACACAGTACAATAGTTATACATTTCACCCCTCAAAGTGATAACCCCCCACCCCCAATATGGGTCCTTTCTATTGCGGAAATTGTAGTGCCAGTCCCAGGCAATGTCAGAAGACCTTTGTTTTAACTCTAGCTCCATTTTTGTGTAATAAATTATTGGGGGATACTAAAAGATCTAATACCAGTTATAGCTTGGAATCTATAGGCTCTCTGGCCTAGCCAATTCCAAAAATCTAATGTAGGCCAGGAAGATGTGGTAGCAGCAGCTTGAAAGGTTTCCGGAAGGGGTCAGTTAAAATTGTTATGGAGGGTAGATGAGAGTCAGTTGTAAAGCTGTGTATTTTGCCACTCCTAAACTTCTAAAGACTCAGACATTACTCAGCACGTAAGTTAAACCACTGCTGGTTACTGTGGCTTTCTATAAAGAATAAAGTGCTAAATACAAGCAATCTTTGACTTCTGACACTTCAACTAAAGCTATGTGGTAACTAGAGTTGTGGCAGTGGGTTTAGAGATGTTTGAAAATAAGAGGGCTACTTAACAGGTAGTCAGATCCAAGTCAGTAGAGATGTTCAGATAGAAGTTAGATGACCATTTCTAGGGAGATTTTAAAAGAGATTAAAGTATCTGATAGGGGTTGGATGACTTCTAAGGATCCCTTCCAGCTCTATGGTTCTATGACAAGCATCAATTCACATTATGATCCTTCAATCACTTATGAATATAGCCCTTATAATAAGAGATCAACCTTATGTCAATTTGCTTTCTAAAGTTCTGGATAAGGATCTCTGTCCTCTGACTCACTCTAACTCCAACTGGCCTTAAACTACTCCTCTCACTACCAATCAGCATTGGCAACATTTACAGGCTCAAGTACACTGGCAGCAAGAAAAGGTAACAAACCTAAGCTAACAGAAGCAGACAGGAAGGGAAGAGAGTATAACAGAAATGGTGGTCAGGATCAAGTAAAGTTGCCGCAAAGTGATAAGACTGGTGTCTGTTTATTTGCTTTGATATGGCTTGGTCAACCACTGCTGAGAGCAATTTCAAAAGGGAGAAACAAGTATGTAAGTTCATCACTACAAGCCAGTGTGCTAAGTGTTAGTTACAATAGAGCCCTGAGCTAAATGCTGTGAGAACACAGAGACGGACCGATTTTGCCCCCCCCGGGGGGGGGGAGCAATGACGTCATAGAGGGAGTAATGCGCAAGCTGTGTCTTGAAGGATGAGTAGGAGTTGACTGGGTGGAAATGGAGAGAGGCGTGGTTGGCAGAGAAAAAAGTGTTCAAAGCCAGAGAGACACGAAAGACTGTATTTGGGAAGTGATGAATTATTGTGTATGGCGGGAGTGTGAGGTTAGGGCCTCACACGCTGTGCTTCTGAAGGACAGGAGTAGGACGTTGGGGGAGAGGCAGGGGCAGACAGAGCATGATTGCATATTGTAGAATATTAACCTTACTCTAGGTGAAATATAGGTTTTGAAATGACTTTGGTTTTTACTCTAGGCAAGATGGGTAGACATGGAGGGGAGCTTCTCATCTCAGGTATAAGGATTAACAATAACAAGGGAGTGTTTAGTTATGGCAGTTGGTACACTTGTGCCCATTTTGGCTAATGGGGTAAGTGCGCTGCTCTGAACAATAATAAAAGCTACAAAGAGGAAAACGCAACAAACAGCATGGCAGGGCACAAATGCTCAGACAATGAAGACACACACCTTAGTGAGATGACAAATGAGGCACAGGTGCATCTCATACACCACTGAAGACAACTTTCAAATGCAGCCTTTAAAAACTGTACTTTTAAAAAGAGCAATGACATTTTTTATTTTTTTGCTTTTTTAAAGAGCAATGACATTTTATAACATGTATTTAGAAACTTGTAAATTTAACATAGTCATCTTTTCACCACTGAAGTATTGTACTTACAAGGTGCTTCAGCTGAAATCCACTATTACCTGAGATGACTCCCATTCCTACCCACCATTCTTTATTAGAGGTGGAAACTCAGAAAAGAGGAATAAACAATTTATCCTCTGAGGCCAGGGATCCAAACAGAAATCTGCCTTTTGTTCACAGCATTTTCAGGCCTGTTGAAACCTACCCTGTGTTCAAAGTTCCACTGCCACACCAAAGAGGTGTTTTTTTTTGTTTTTTGGGTTTTCATTTGTTTGTTTTTACTGTCACACTGGCTCTCTTCAGAGGGCTTTCGAAAAGAAATAAACATTTAAAAAATATTATCACTTTTTTTTTCTTTTAGATTCAAAGCAAAATGCATTAACTATTCTTGAGATAGCTAGGTTTCGGCTACTCCAAATGTAGCATTTTTCACATGCTGAGTCAATGCTGAAGCTTTGGGTGTGGTACTGAGGTACCCAAATGTTCCCTTCTGAGCCCCTTGTAATTGGCTGCCCAGGGTCTAGGGTGCAGTCTGTAATATGGAGCAAAATAAACCAAACTGGCCCAGATGGGAACTACACCCATGACCTCCTGTGCAGCATAAGTCTAACCAGCAGTGTATGCTTATCTACTGCTCTTCATATGCAACACAGCAGCACGCCTTGACCCAGGTAAGCACATCAATCCCCCCTTAGCTAGGGAGCAACGGAAGGTCCTCTTAGAATGGCTTAGGCTAAAAGCAGCCTGAAGAATGAAAGAGCAATTCTCTTTCCTCCCATCCTCACTCAGTGAAGTAGCACTAGGAGGAACCTAATTTAAATTAGCTTCCTGGAACATATAAAGCAGTCCTTAACGGAGCTGGTAGAACAACAGGAAGTTGAATTCTGGGTAATCCCTTTAATTAAAGCTTCTGAAGAATTTATTTTATGGCTTTTTCTAATCTTCTGTTTCACCACTAGGAAGGACATAAAAGTTGGCATTTCAATGTATCAATTTAAAAGAAAATTAGGGTTAAAACGTTATTAGACAATAACATGCTAATCAAACTTGACTGTTGAAGCCTATAGTTTTGATATGTTTTTTTACAGGATAATTTTGTGAACCAAAGTAAAATTGTAAATTTTTTCTGAATATGAAGCTAACTGTAAATCTGTATTTTATGAATATATTTTCTTCATTTTTAAGTTTAAAACGACTGAAAATGCACATTTTCTATTAACAATAATAAGAGCTTCATTCTCCATCGAATGTATTAGGTACCATTTTCACCTTTAAAATTTTTTAGGAACTATGAAATTCTTATTCCAATAGAATTTTTTAAAAAGTTACTGTGTCTCTTTTATTTGTTGTACAGTATGGGTTTTCAATTTCTTTTGTTAAGAAGCAGCTCAGATAATGTTGCTCTGTAGAACAAGCCTTTTATATTAAATATTTGCTCTCTATTTTAAAAGTAAGAGAAAATGTAAAAAAAATGTAGAAGTTGTTAGTAAGATAAATATATTTATAATGCAAGATAAAGGGCTAATAAGTGTTTAGCCTTTTAAAAACACCAAATTGTTACCAATAATGAAAAGGAAATTTTCCCAAGGGCTACTATTTTGAATATTCACATTAGAGGTAGTTTAAAGTTCGAGAGAAGGCAAAGATCACTGAGAAGGACTTTGTTTCTTTGTCTTTTAAGGAAATCTTTCAAACAAAAGTATTTTTTCATGCTCACAAAACAACTAAAAATGTAATATTAAATTGCTGCACAAAAATCTCAACATTAAAGTACTCCTGGACCGGCCGGGTGGTGCGGCAGTTGGGAGCTGGCTTGGGATGCCAGCGGCCCCGGTTCGGATCCCACATATGAGGGCCAGTGACACTGCCCTCAAAAAAATAAAATAAAATAAAATAAAATAAAATACTCCACTTACTAGCAACATTGTCCCCTAGAAGTAGTAAGAGCATATTATTTACATGATATTTTGGACAAGAATAATCGCCTTGCATATACATTGGTGTAAGCGTCTTATTCTTCCAGAACACTAAGGCACAAATCTGTTCTCTTGCTTGTTTAGGTCCTAATGACTCAAATACTTTAGACACTCATGCATAGATTCTATCTTCATTTTGTAAATGCTCAGACAAAAGTAAATCTATTGTCAAATGCCTACAGTATGATTTTAGACCACATCTAATATACAATAATAATGATTGCATACAATATTTGTATTCTAATTTATCTTTACCACTTCAGTATTTCATTGGAAAATATGAAGACTGAATGAAAGGAAGTAGATATCAGTTTACTGTACTGAAACAAAATATGAATTCATTTCAATGGGACAAGAAGAAACCGGAATCCAAACTATTAACTTTTAGTTTTCTGCATTTGCAAGCACCAGGGCGATAATCCAACTGGTTCTAGCTCCTCTTTGGTGAAGTGTGAGTCAGTGAGTGAGTGAGTGTATACAACCTTTTAAGTGTACTCTATTGCTGAATTTTTCATTTTTTTTCCACAGCAAGTTCATTTTCCCCTTCAAAATGTTAGTAATCTCCCAAAATATTCAATACTTTGTATGTAGTGACTTTGATAATACGATGTTTACACATCCCTGTAATTTTGACTTTTTTTGTCCAAATAGGACAAAAACAAACCAAAAAAAGTGGTACAAAGTGTTTTGCTTTTACGCACAGTGAACTAGGGATGGACCAAATGAAATAATTTCATAACTTGCTTTAAATACTTTTCTGCATTTGTTACAGCTGTAGAGTATTTGTTTATCCAGTATCATCACCTCCTCTGCCTCTTTGGCAAAAATCACTTTCTATCTAGTACTATAATTATTTATTTAAGTTCATATTACTTTTACTATGTTATCAGTTCCTCAGGCAAAATTTAGATGCTATTTACAGGATGAACTATTTGAACATGCTTAAAGGGGGAAATTGCAGCCTCCTCGGAGCAAAGGGGTCATGTTCAAATAGATGTAAAAAGAAGAGTCAATTTCCTGTAGTTAACCCTCTCCTTATGAAATGGGCAAGAACCAAGAGCTCTGATACCACAAAATCTGATTTTCAGCTTCTCTTACACCTTTACCTTTTTGCAGATGGCCTTTTCTGCTTTTCTACTCAAAGGCATTGTGCCTGTGGCTCGTAATCAAAGCAGCACAGGGATTCCAGGAACTAGAATCTGATATCCTCACTAAACTGAATTCCTGTGGCAGTAGGTACTACAGGAATCCAGATAATTCTCTGTATGTAACTCAGGAGCCATCATCCATACTGGGAATGCTTCTTGCTCTCTAGTTTCTCTTTCAATGTTCTGCTGGCCATTTTTTGGCCACGTCTCTGCATATTAGAACAACCACAGGATAATGAAGGAGTGCATTAAACTAACAGCTCAAAGGAAGATTCTAGATTGCCACAGATTTAACTGTCCAATGAAATGGATAATTTTGAGTTAATGGTATATAACAATGTAGGTTTCAAACTATACCTTAAATTAAATGCTTATAAAATCTGACAATTTATACGCTGAAACTAAGACATTAGGTCTCAGGCCATTCTGCCTTTTCTAAAAAGGCAAAAAATGCAGGGTGTAAATTAAGCTAATTAATTTTGCATAGTGTTTTTAATACATCTAATTTATTTCTCCAAAAAAGCATATTTTAGCCAGGAGTCTTGCCACAGACACTTGCCAAAAATAGTCTGGCCTTAACATCTCCAGGAGCTTCCATAACAATCGTGTACAGTCATAAGTGACTCATGTACAGCTTTTCATTAAGAAAAATCTGAGTGATGCTACCATGAGGACTAATATTGAATTGGGAAGAGCTTGTTTAAACTAATTATTGACAATAAGCCAAATTTGATTACATAAAATAATCAACAATAAGAATGATCACAAAATAGTCTACCTTGAGGGAGAAGAGTATAAATTATCCTGCTTACAATGGTTTTAAACTCATATTGCTTTAGAAAAATGACAGATTACAACACCAAAATATAAAAGCAAATTTGATGCACAACAAAATCTATAGTCACCCAAAAGTATCCAATCTAGCCAGGACCTTTAAAAGTAATAAATACCTATTAGCTATTTCTAGTATCTCAAAAAGCCTAATGGTAAGTGAACACCTGTAACATGCAAACATTGCCATTCTCAATCTCTCTCTCTCTCTCTCTCTCTCTCTCTCTCTCTCTCTCTCTCTCTCACACACACACACACACACACACACACACACACACCTCACTCACACAGAACTCCAAAACATATCACCTTTTATGTGCTCACCTTGTTCCCTAAAAAAGAACCAACTTCTATTGCTAATTTCTCTGAATTAAGCAGTGCAATAAAGAAGCAGAGTTCACAATCAAGCTCCAGACACCTGCATAATTATTTGATTGTGAAGAGGTCTAAGTACAACAAAATAACTAGAAGAAAGTGTCTTTTAAGTGTGATGACAGACCACATTCCTCTTTTACAAAATAATACATCTATTCATCACTTATGCCATCTAGAAAAATTACTACCAACTTAAATTTTCATAAAGTAATAAACCTATACTTTGCTAGACAGTTCATTAGTCAAAAATTTTAAGGAATTTTGTTTGACTGAGATGTTTGTGTTCATCTATATTAGTCGTAATTCTCTTATGTATAAAAGAATATAATCTAAGTAAAACCAGGAGGAAATAAATTTGTCTCTGCTTTGTAACATGTAAAAGTTATAAATGCAAGTAGCTTGGTAAATACTACAAATTCTTCTTCTTCACCTGGGACAAGGAGTGTTTCTATTTTGAAGTTTTGACAACTAATAAATACAGTTATTCGGGGACTTAAATTTGTCACCATGGATAAACTTCTATCAGTAATTCTGAGCTCTCCATCCTGCTTCTTATTTGCTATAATCTTTCCTGCTTTTACCCATAGTCTCCAAGAACAAAGATAGTCTACTTAACAATTCCATGCTATAAAGTTTTCCTGCTACCTATACAGAAATGATGCATTTTCACATCTGGGAGGAAATCCACAGCGTATTTATAAGGTTTTATTTCAGTCTAAATTCAAAATTTCAACTAGGAGAACATACGACTTGACTATGACAAGTATTTTAGTTTTAAAACAGTATATTCATAAATAAAAACTTACCACAGGATAGTCATTTCAAAAGTAAGTGGTCTTTTTTCCATTTTTAATTTTTTTTTAGATTTAGGTTTTAGAGATTAAGGGACCACAAACAAGCTAAATCTTGTCTTCTATAAAATGGTTAGCATTGAAAAGAAAAAAGGGTACTCAAAACAGATATTTGTACACCCATGTTCACAGCAGCATTATTTGCAATAGCCAAAAGGTGGAGGCCACTCAAGTGTCCACAGATGGATGAGAATGCATAAACAAAATGTGGTTTTTATATGTACAATGGAGTATTATTCACCCTTAAGAAAGAAGGAAATTTTAACATGGATGAACCTTAAAGATATTTATTATGCTAAATGAAATAAGCCAGTCACAAAAGGACAAATACTGTATGATTCTACTTACATGAGGTACCTAGAAGAGTCATATTCATAGAAACAGAAAGTACAATGATGATGGTTTTTACTGAAGGAGGGGGAAATGGTGAGTTAGTGTTTAGTGCATACAGAGTTTCAGCTGGAGAAGATGAAGAAGTACTAGAGATGAATGGTGGTGATGATTGCACATCAATGTGAACTAACTTAAGGCCATAGAACTTTACACTAAATTGGTTAAAATGGTAAATTTTGTTATGCATATCTTACAATAAAAAAGGGTATAGCTGAGTAACATTCTGAAAACTGAACAATAGTCTAGTCACAGCTGAAGATAGTGAAAAAACAGATCTTTTTTTTAAAGGCACCTATACCTGGTGAGTCTTTAATTTCATTGCTTATTTTTTGCTTTGTGTTCTCCTTCGTTTTTATCCCCAACCCTCTAAGTTCGTTTGATTCCATTTGTAAATTTTGTGATTTATGGATTTTTAAGACTGGAAGACCAGAATCCAAGAATCACCAATTATTAAGAAAAACTGTAATCTTCTTGAAGTCTAGTCCATTATTTACATGTAGCCCAAGAATAGTTTCATGTCATACAGTAGTATATTTTTATAATAAGCATTATCCTTTTCTACAATATTAATCCAAGTCAATTTACTTCTGACTAGACTATACAACCCTGAGTTATATACTTTTAATAATCTCATGCATGGATTTTCTGGAATTTAAAATACCATTCCAAAATTTCAGTCTTAACTCCTAACTACAATTTTCAAAGAATTATTGATCCATGATATATTTTATAGTAAAATGCTTTCAAGTTCATGATTTTCATGATGAAGCGGCAAAACATAAATTTTCAAAAAACTTTATTTTGTTTTATCTTAAATGTAGGCGTTAAGAGCTTGGACTTTACAGTCAGATGGCCTGGTTTGAATCCTGGTTCTACCACTTACTATATGTACAAGTGGCTAAATTACTTGAATTCTATAAACTCAGTTTCCTCATTCTAAAAATGTGGATATTAATACCTATGAGATGTTGTGAGGACCACGTATATAAATCTCCTCATATATATAAAGCTCCTCTTCAGTTTCTGACATGTAGTAAGTTTCTTAATAAATGGTAGCTATTAATAATAATAGTAGTAGTAACAACAACAATAGCAGCAGCAGCAGCAATATGTAGAAGTGATAAGTGCACTATTGGACTAAAAGATATATTGCAACTTTTAAAAATAACTCCAAGGGCCGGCCGAGTGGCGTGGTAGTTAAGCGCTGGCCTGGGAAGCCAGCGGCCCCGGTTGGGTCCCACATATGAGGGCCAGTGACACTACCCTCAAAATAAAATAAAATAAATAAAAAAATAACACCGGGGCTGGCCGAGTGGCGCAGTGGGTAAGCGTTGGCTTGGGATGCCAGCGGCCCCGGTCCGGGTTCCACATATGAGGGCCAGTGACACTGCCCTCAAAAAAAATAAAATAAAATAACTCCACAATTTTGATTCTAAAATGAATCCAGAAAAAATAGCAACTGTATGTTGTAAAGCTTGGTTGTTTGTTCATCTCTTCTAAATAGCATCATTCTTATTATCATATTAAGCAAAAGAAATTAAGCAAAACAAAAATGAGAAGACCAAGTGTGTATATAAACAGACACAAACACACACATCTCTCTGTGATATATACAATTTCAGGAAGTTGTTTAAAAACATGAGAAAAAATGAAAAGTAAACAGGAAGAGCTATAGACTACAATGAGGGTCACCATGTATACAAATGTAGGTAAATTTCCAAGTTCAACTGTTTGAACAATTCATTCAGAATCACAATGTCAGAAAAATATAGTATAATTTTTCTGGTAATTTTCCTAGGAGACAGACCCACAAATCCAGAAAAGTTGGATATGTTCATCCCTTCTTATCAATGTAGGCAGAAAAGCCTCATATTTTCTTCAAACAAAACCAAATTGCAACTGCAGTTACTACTACTAAAGATTTCTAAAGTGTGTAATATTTGATACTGGGATTTCTGCCATAATTTCAATAGAAAGTACAAAGGGTTTCTATAGTATCAACCCACACTCCCTAACTATCAAGAAAAACGGAAATTGTTTAAATGGAAATTTTAAAACAGACTTATGTTTCAGAAAATATATTCCTTGGAATACTAACAGCGTAAGACACTGAGGTGGGAGGATAAAAGGTCTGTAGTCAAAAAACTTGAAGTCTGGGAAATGCTGCATCCTCTGCCTCTCTCTTAGAGATTAACAACACTGTTAACATAAAAGGTTCTGAGAATTCCTGGAGTGAGCAGAACTGTTTAAATTTGTTTAAGCAGTGCTCCCAAAATATATTTCAGCATAGAATCCTTTTTACAGGCAATACCAAGGAACCAGTGTTCCTCATAACAACCAACATTAAGAAATGTATAATAAATTGCCTTGATTAGCCTTTAAAAGTGTAATTTCATATGTACCTGTCCCAAAGATAGTCACTAGAAGAATTTGCTAAAGTCCCAAAATAAGTCCATGGTATTTCATGTCAGGGAAAAAAAGAAGTCTAAACATGTCTCGACTAGAATTTACATATCTTTACCAAGTTGTAGTTATTTCCAGAATACGTGTTCAGACCCCTTTACTGTCTGTATGTCATTTAGTCAAGTCCAAACACCAAAGTTCTAATTCCTGTGAAAATCTAAGAATGAATGCAACCCTCCAAAACTTGCTTTCCTTTTTGGGCTTCATTGCAAGCTAAGAAAACCCTGTAGCTCTGAGCTACACCTTCAAATAAAAGAATACTAAACTCAGTTACCTGCATTTTATTAACTGGTCTATGAACTGCATTTATGCAATTTTATAGTAAAATCATGAATGTTCCACAATATTAATCCTGAAGCAAAGCAGTGATTACCTCATTCCCCTAACATCTCCCTGACATCCCTATTAAGTATATAGAACACAATACGTACTGTAATTACTACTTTATCCATGGGAGGTTAAACAACTTGCCCCAATAGTTGTACAATAATTAGTACAACTATTGCCATACCAATAGTCAGCAGACTATTTTTGTTGGACAGACACTGTGCATATTACAACTATAGAAACTGTATCAGATAATCACCCTAAAATATGAACAAAAACAGGAAATTCCTTTACTAATAGCTTATTACTTAAGGAATTTTCTGCTTTTGAAATAATTTTGGGACACAATTTGCTAGAAATCTAAACTTGACCTGAAAATAAGATGGTATATTAGATACCTTTTTGTGAGTTCAGGTATTAAAAACAAAGTCTTAAAAACCATAATGAGGGCGGGCCAAGTGGCACGGTGGTTAAGCGCTGGCTTGAGAAGCCAGCAGCCCCGGTTCGGGTCCCACATATGAGGGCCAGTGACATTGCCCTCAAAATAAAACCGTAATGAGGCACTCATTACTTTGTCCTATGTTAGATGAAACCAAGTAAGTAAGCTGCAATTAATTCTGGATAAAGTGTGAATGTGAATTAATTATGCTGCCAGAGTGTGGCATCACTTTCTTCCTAGGTTCTTGCTTGAATTTCAAAAGTACATAAAAGTGTAACAAAATATGCAAGATAAAATGGACATCAACAATTTTTTAAAAGCCTAATAGACACAATGACTATTATTGTAGAAATCATACATTTTGGTAACCCTTGGACATTTGGTCACTGCTTTTTTATACAAAATAAGGTGGCCATTGAAAGAAAAGAAAAAAAACACTTTAAAACATCTATGGCAGAATACATGTAATCACAGTATCTTAGATGATGATAATATATATCAAAAACATTTTATCACAGATAAGGCAAATGGTTGAAGGGAAAAATCTGACAAGAAAGGAGTCAATAATATTGACAATTCAGTAAAGAAAAAGGAGTTAAAGAATCAGGTTCAAGTTTCATAAGTTTTTTGTTTTTGTTTTTGTTTTTTTAGTGTAGAAGCAGAGGTAACAAAAATTGGTCTTCACCTGGTAAGTGTGTACTCCCTGAGTCCTGAATGCAAATTCATGGCAGAAAAAGTACCTATGCATCCACGCAATCTTTTATCTCGACCAATCTTCCATGTTACAAACAGTGGGCTGTAATGGAAGATAAAAATAGGGTAAATCAATCAATTCAACTCCAGCAAGTATTTATTGAGTATTTTACTATATGCAAGGTTAGGTGCCTGAGATATAAAGACCAAATGACAGGCCCTCAAGGGGCTGGGTCTAGCCTAATAGGAATGCATTTCACAATAATTATAGCTACAGTGTATTGAGCGTGCCCTATATGTTAGGCAGCACAATAAATGCTTTAAACCAATTATCTATGTTAGTCCTTAGCAACAACTCTAGGAGGCTAGTGCTTTTATTAACATTCCTATTTTACAGACGAGGCAGTCCCACAGTTAATACATAAAGAAGTAGGAACTCAAGCCTGGGCAATAGTGACTACGGAGCTTTAACCATCATGGTTGACTGCCTGATTCTTCATTTAAACCTAAAGTTACTGATTGTTTCATAAGTCTAGTTTATAAAATCAAGGGGGAAATCACCAATTTCAATATATACTTACTGAATATATTGGGGCAAACTACCGTGAAAAGTGTTACAGGAAATACACAGTTGCCAATAATACAGATGTTGCTCTCTAGGAGCCAGTACAGAAGGCAGGCATGTTCACAGCTAAAACAAGGAAAAAGGAAATAAGTGCTATCAACTATTTCCAAGATGCCATAAAATAAGTTAGTGGGATAGAAGAAAATTTCACTGAGTTTGATCATCTTCGGCTTGGCCTACCTAGAAAAAGGAGTAGGGTTCAGAGAGGTGAAGGACAACCACAAACATTAACAAAGTAATGCTCTGAAACCAGAAAATTTATTTTAATTTTTAGATAAAATTGCCAATAAATACAACTTCTCAAGCATCAGCTATCAAAGTATTAATTATAATACAATGGCATCAAGGAAATAATGTGGTTTTAAATGAAGTTTTAATACAGTAGATGTTTGGATTCTGCAGCAAGCCATTGGCAGTCTCAGTTATTGGTTAAGTGTAAAAACAATTATTTTCATTAGACGTAACTTTATGTGTCAGTTTTTAAAACAAATTAATCTACACATTTTAGGACATTTTGTAAAAAGATAAATACCCTCGTGTTAATATGAGTATTCACACACAGTATTATTGTTGGTATAATATAACATTTCAGGTTTTTAAAATTTTAAATCTTAGGGGGATATACCACACGTCACATATTTCTTATGCTGTTGAGTTGGAGAACACCTTCTTTCTTTAAAGCACTCTCTAGTCAATAATCAGGGGTTGGGTGAAAAGATACTCTGTTCAAGCACTTCAGTCCCTCACCCAAAACATTTAAATTGTGCCGAGCTCTAACAGGTAGCTACAATGGCAGACAAGTTCCCAAATAAATAATGTATACAAACCAGGGAGCAGTAATAAGAATTACCTTCTTCCAGGGGCCAAATGCCCAGAGACCCTGAAAAAGATGACTAAAGTACATATAAAGCCAAGTTGTAGCATTCGAGTGCTGAAGGACATACACTAAAGGTACTATAATTAAAAGCAAAATGTAAATTCCAGGTTTTCTATTTTCTACATCATATGTACTGAATAGCTTATAACTTGAAACAAGATTCTAATGCTCCAGTTAGAAATTTTCTCCAATTTCTCTTGACTCACAGATCAGAAAAACAAGAATTAGACGGAATTATTTTCTCACTTTTTCTTTTACCCTTACAAATACTAGTATCCTAAAATTCACACATTATCTTTAAAGATGAATTTCACCTCTTCATTTTTAAACTTCTAATTTGGTGAAGTCCATGTCAGCAGACATTATATAGACAGTAAGATATCAATCCTCTCCCCTGAGACAGAGATTGAATGTTTTTGGAAAATACTTTTACCATAACAATGCCTATATAAAATACCTGTACATAAGATATGTCCCTTGGCAGACTCAGAACAAAGTGAATCACACTGTAACTAACATACATAACATGTCTTTAAAATACCATGATGGCTTCTCAATGACACAGAAGTAAGTGGTATATTCTCTTCCTCAGTGATTTAAGTGAGAAATCTAAAAGTGTGAGTGAATTCATTTCCTATCAAAAACACAAGAAATGAAAGTCATTTAAAAGTACTTTATCTGCAATTCTCTTATTGATCCCACTAAAAAATATATATGTACATCATTGTCACTATAATCCTTGCTACTCAAACAAACATTTCAAATGTGAAGGGTAAATGAAAAAGAACACAAAGTAAACACTGCATTATGAAATCTGTTGGAGGGAATTCCAACAGTGTGGGAAACGATATAGCATTTCTTATAATGCTGTGCTGTCACTGATGGAGGGATGATGCATTCAGGGGATGGGGTGCTAGAGAGTAAACTGCATTTTGCCAGGCAGCCTGGGAGAAAAGGCATTCCATAATAAGTAAGAGCATGGACATGTAAAAGTGCATAGCACTGTCGTCTCTGCTAGATCAAACAGTCCATGAATTTTAGGCACTGTTGAGTATGTGTTCGCAAGAGCCCTCATAAGAGGTAAAGGAGATGCAGAATTATCTGCACCCTCCCTGTTTCTTACCAGCATGCACTCTGGGGGTAGGTATTGTGGAGAAGTATCTGTGTCAAAGATGGGGGTGGGAGGGTTGCTACTTGACAACCCCACTGTGCCTGAATATGGAAGAAATCAGACTTTAAGAAGACAGAACAAAATTATTCTTTCAAAATCTGGGACTTGGGCCGGCTGAGTTGCACGGTGGTTAAGCGCTGGCTTGGGAAGCCAGCGGCCCTGGTTCAGGTCCTACATATGAGGGCCAGTGACACTGCCCTCAAAAAAAAATTAAAATAAAAATAAAGGCCCAGAGCTATAAAAAATAATAATAAAATAAAAAAAATCTGGGACTCTAATTTCTCCTTTGCAAATGCTCATCCAATGTATTTTATAAAGAATATGTATATGGAATTTTAAACACCCACAATACCTAAAAGCAACTTTTAATAGGGAAAAGAACTTGGGAAGTTAAGAATTTTAAAATAGACTGAAACAGAATAAACATAAGCGAGTACAAGAGATTGTATCTTTTGTGTGATAACTACTTTGTACAGGGCAATGACTATGGAGAGATACAATACATATTATCTGAAAATAGCACCAAAATGTTTTCTTTTCCCAGCATACACAGAGAAGAAGTAGGCAATTTCATTCTTAAATATGTTATTAAAACATGTATGAGTTCCCAAAGGGACATAAGACAGCAACATAATCAGAGACAGTTCAAAGTAGAAAAAGGTACTTGAGCCTATTGAGAGAAGCT
Organism: Aselliscus stoliczkanus; assembly: GCA_033961575.1. NCBI lineage: Eukaryota > Metazoa > Chordata > Mammalia > Chiroptera > Hipposideridae > Aselliscus > Aselliscus stoliczkanus. Next base: position 50,433,830 of record CM066737.1, on the reverse strand, counting down.
GCTCACTGACAAGGATATAAGGAAAACAGTTCATAGGAGGGCAGAGACTGAAGGTTTTTGGAAAATACTTTTACCATATGGTTTAAAGCTACTTACAAACATTGAAAAAAATATTGTGAACTAGAAAGGGGCTCAAAATTAAATAATAATGCAAATGTTTATCTGAGGGCAACCAGGCATAGTGTTTTAAAGGAATTCTCCTACTTCCGAACATTTTTGTACCATGTTCTGGGAAACCTTTGGAGAAAAGTAAACTGTTTCTGTTTTTCCAAGTCGGAAGACAGGAACAGGAAGTAACCACCTAATCTAGGTGAATCCTCCCGGCCAACTGGCAGCCAATACCATCAGGCCAATTGTAGTAGCTCTCAGGGAAATGCACTTGCATGGGACCAGCAACAATGTAGAAAAGCAATGTAAATCTGAGTAAGATGCTGCCCAGGCCAAGTTGCCTGCCACTTCCTATGGTGCTCTTTGAGACGATCCTATTGCTGCAGACCAGAACAGGTTAGAAACATGCTTGTGCGAGAGGGGTACAACTACGCAACAGGTGTATTTACTCGACAATATTTTACCATCAATCCTATCCCCCTGCCATACCAAGGCAAAAACAGAGGTTTAAAAACAAACAAAAGGGGCCGGCCGAGTGGCACGGTGGTTAAGCACTGGCTGGGGAAGCCAGCGGCCCCGGTTCAGTCCCACATATGAGGGCCAGTGACACTGCCCTCAAAAAAAAAAAAAACCTGCCTTAGACGTTTACAAGCCCCCACTCTGGCAATTTGCTTCATTAGAATTGGATTCTTTAGAATGAGGTTTGTAGGTGGTGACACCAACAATATGATACCGATCCCCAGCGATATAATACTAATTACTATAACAGGCGTATTCAAAAGGTTATTAATATTGTAGGTAGATACTGTTAAAGAGAGAAGCCCTCTAGCTTGGTTATTCTGCCTTCAAATAATAACTCCTTCTCAACTATGCTCAGGTTCCTCTGCTACTTAGCTCAAAAATCCAACTGAATTACTCATAACATCCAGCTCAATACCATAATTCCCCAGGATCTAGGAGCTCACAGAAGAACAGAAGGGGCGGGGGTCTTCCTTGCACCACCAGGTTAAAACCTATCACTTCCTATTCCAACACAAAGAAGTTATATATCTAATGTACAAATCACATAAACTCAGGATTCCATTTGTAAAAATGGACTCAATATGGTTAAATCCTGTGTTAGTCTTCTTAGGCTGCCATAACAAAATATTACACACTAGGTGGCTTAAACAACAGAAATGTATTTTCTCACAATTTTCAGGCTGGAGAGTCCACGATGAAGGCTCCAGCATGGTTCTGTATCTGGTGAGAGCTCTCTTCCTGGCTTGTCGATGGCTGCTTTGTCCTTACATGGCCTTTCCTCTGAGCATTCAGAAAGAGAGCAAAGGAGCATACACTGAGCTCTCTAGTGTCTTTTTTTTTCCAAAGATTTTTTTCTTAACTTAGGGAATTGGGGGAGGGGCACAGACAAGTTGCCAAGTTGCTGTCCTTTTGTTCTTCAGTCTAGTTGTGGAGGACACTGCTTCACTGGCCCATGTTGGTATTGTGATCATTGCGCTCATCTCGGGTGAGTCAGATTGGTCGCCGGCATCTGGACGGCTGCTCTCAGCAGCTCTTGGCAGCTCACACTCGCTGCCGGCCACTCACTGTAGCCTATGGCAGCCCACTGAAGCAGGGGCTGCAGCTATGCCGTCGCCGGGGCTCACACAGCCCAGCTCCAGGTGGAGCTGTTGTTCACCATCTTAGCTGTAGAGGGCAGTGTCACTGGTTCTCATACGTGGGATCCGAACCGGGGCTGATATCCCAAGCCAGCTCTTAACCAACGCACCACTTGGCCGGCCCTCTAGTGTCTCTTTTTTTTGTTTTTTTTTGAGGGCACTGGCCCTCATATGTGGGACCCGAACTGGGGCTGCTGGCTTCCCAAACCAGCGCTTAACCACTGCACCACTCGGCCGGCCCCGTGTCTCCTTATTAGAGCCACTAATCCTATGGGATCCGGATCCCACCCTTATGACCTCATTTAACCTTAATTACCTCATTATGGGCCCTATCTCAAAACACAGTCATGCTGGGGTCAGTATTACAACATATGAATTTGGTGGGGGAACCTGGTTCAGTCCATAGCAAATTTCTTTTTTTTTAAGTGTTTTTTTCCCTTTTTATTTATTTATTTGTTTGTTTGTTTGTTTGTTTGTTTGTTCAGAGGGCAGTGTCACCAGCCCTCATACGTGGGATCCGAACTGGGGCCACTGGGATCCCAAGCCCGCTCTTAACCACCGCACCACCTGGCCAGCCCAATAGCAACTTTCTAACAAAAACTAGAGCACACAGTTCAAAGTTTATATAACAATGTATCTAAGGCCATTAGTTGAAACAATTTTGAAGAGATTATACAGGTGAAAAAGAAAAAGCGATCCAGGGAGACTAAGTGCAGTTACCAACTCGTTAGTGTTAGCATCTCCAGGTTTTCTCACTACAGATTTAATTGTTTTTCCCCAGTATAGGGAAACATTTGTTGAGTAACAAACCTGTGTTTCTAAAATACCAGCAAATTGAAAAATCTCAAGAATAATGCACAGTACTACACAGGTGAACATAATTTCCTCCTCTTCTGTGAAAGATTAGCTGAGAAGATATCAGGACAAATTGAAAATTCAGGGTTAGCCAGAAACACTTGACCCAATCCATAAACTTCTATGCTATTCCCATAAAAAGCCCATAGCAGAAACTACTATTTTATTTATGATGGCCTCACAAAAGCTTTCTGACTCCCCTTCAACCTTCTTGCTTCATTTTTTCCTATTGTCTAGCCAACCTTCAAAAAACTCAGGTAATCTAGCTAATATCTACAAATTTCTACCAAATCAAAATTTCCATTTACCATCTGATTGTTTAAGTAATTCATATTAATTAATGAGGCTTTTTAATAAATGAATGAATCATTAATGAATGAATGAGGCTTAACTCCTCCTGATAATGTGAAATTCAATTGATAGAAAGCCCTGAAAAGAGGGAAATAGAAAATTGTAAATACGGTGGAGTGTGTGTGGGGGGGTTCCAATGCATTTTACACTTTCTCAGCCACATCAATCCTTTACTGCAGGTAAGAGACATACACTAAATCGCAGTTATAGCTTATACAACATTCTTCCCTCCAACCTGTGTAAACAGCCTGTATCCCAAGGTGCTAGGGAAAACAAGGAGACACTGCTTAATCAGACAGCATGGGTTAGTATAGAAGTCCACAAGTATCTGAAAACTGGAGTCAGGGATTACCAATCTTTCAGTACTTTTCTCTAGCTGGTATTCCCAGAAACCTTATCACAGCAACATTATATGTTTCTGTTCCCCATTTTTATAATGCTAATTTAACTGGCAAATGGCAGAGGAAGAGAGGCCCTTTAAAGTCTTACATTTGATTGTTAGAAGGGAAGATTGACAACTGTGCGTCTTGTAAATGAAAGGTAATCACCACCAACAGCCAAATCACAAGCATACTTTAAGCGATTAGTTTGAACTCCGCCGATTTTTGAACTGAAAGAATCATTTCTTCCTTTTAGCAAGACCAAATCAACAATTTTCAGTAAACTTTAAAAAACAATTCAGTCTCAGACTTGATACGTTGAGATAGTCTGTCTCATTATTTTGTTTTTGTTTGTTTTAAAGATTTTATTGGGGAATTGGGGGAGGGGAACAGTGTTGGGGAATTGGGGGAGTGAAGCAAATAATTTGTTGTTCTTTAATCTTAATTGTGGAAGGCACCAGTGGCCATCTGGCTTCCTGTCCCCAGCTCGTGGCCTCTTCAGTTCAAGGTGCTGTGTTCAATCTTAGCTGCGGGTGGGTGGGGGGGAGTGAGTAGCCACCATCCCTCGCAGGAGTTGAACCAGCAGCCTTGTTGTTAAGAGCGCACTCTCTATCCTCTGAGCCATCCGGACCCAGACGGCAGATCAGCTCAAGATGCTGAGTTCAGTCTTTAGTTGTGGATGGGCGTAGCCCACCATTGAACAGGCAATCTTATTGTTGAACCAGCTGAGCCACCCTGCCACCTGTTGGCATCTCAGCGACAGATCAGCTAGGGCGCAGCGTTCTGGCCCATGTGAGACTCGAACCAGTGGCCCTATTGCTCAGAGCTCACACTCTTAAGCTAACTCTTAACCAACTGAGCCACTCGTCTGGCCTATTTTGTTTTTTATATCCCAAAATTAGATGAAAAAGTCTACCTGAATAGGAAAAAATACCATATTTGCACATATTTTCTCTTCTTGGTTTATACTGTAGTCAGTATTAAGTTTAATATATGGTAGCATTGTAAGGATGAAATAGCTGTGTGGGTTTTTTTTTTGTCTGATAACAGGAACAAACCACAAATCTTCATTATCTGAAAATCTAACTCATAAATGTTAAATGACAAATCGCTATAGATTTCCAAAATGAAATAATTTCTATTTAGAGTTCCTAGTCCAAAACCATTTGTTCAAAGAACTTTAAGGTTTTAGACTCAGCCTTTACTATGAAAAGAATTAATTATTTTAATATAAAACAGACCGGGTAAAAACAGATGGCCTTCTGCTACAGTCTTAAGATATTTAAACTCAATATAAGCAAAACTAAGAAACTAGGAAAACTAGATCCAGGAGTTTTACAATGACTATTGATTGATACAGTCAACTCTTATTTTTGTGCCATTAAAAACTTCTCTATGGAACCATAAATTTGAAAATTTGTATGCCAGATGGTCAGGGGAATTCATAATACTTTAAGCAAAACAATGAAGACAACTAAGGGTTTTTGTTTTGGTTTGGTTTTTGTATGTATATCTTACCTCCCCAGCTAATGACCTATCTTTCACCATCTTCTCTTACCCTACAAACCCAGTCAATTATCAGAAATCTAGTAGATAGGAAATAAATATGCTGATTGATTTAAACACTAGCATAAAAAGAACTAAAAAGTTATCCAGCTTCTTCATTCTAGATTTTTATCTTCTTTCCCATTCCAAGGAGATCCGATGTAATGTGCCAGCTTGGTAATTAAGACCTGCAATAAAACTGTGATGTATTTGTTTTTCACATGTTTCCTGGGTTTAGAAAGGTAACTGTTTTGATTTTTAAGGTCCTGTATTAGATTACTTGCTCCTTTGGGAGAAAGGAGCTGGATAGGTTCAGCTTTGTAGCAGGAATTCAGCAAGCCCTTCTTATGTTAAGGGGAAGAAGAAAGGCAGGATCAAGGGACAAAGTACTCAACCCAGACCATATTTTGTATCAGGGCTGCTTATGCTGCCTTGGTTTCTCCCCACCCATTTACATTTCAGAAAACAGTTCAACCTCTCAAGAATATTTACCATTAAATACCCAGGAGGTTGAGGGTTATTTTAAACATGGAATTGACATCCACACTTCCAAAATGCTTCTTTTTAAAAATCAGCTTTATAAGATCAAAAATATGAATAAAATGGCAATATCTATATATCTACTAACACTTTAAATGTAAATGGATTAAATGCTCCAATCAAAAGATATAAGGTGGATGAATGGAGAAGAAAAGAACACCCAAACATATGCTGCCTACAAAAGACCCACTTCAGATTGAAAGGCACACTCAGACTGAAAGTAAAAGGATGGAAAAAGATATTTCATGCAAATGTAAATGAAAAAAAAAGCTTATATCAGACAAAATAGACTTTAAAATAAAGGCTATAACAAGAGACAAAGAAGGACATTTCATATACAATAGCCAAGATGTGTAAGCAACCTAGGTGTCCATCTACAGATGATTGAATAAAAAGATGTGCGGGCCGGCTAAGTGGCTCAGTTGATTGAGTCGGCTTAGGGGCTGGCCGAGTGGCACATTGGTTAAGAGCTGGCTTGGGACACCAGCAGCCCCGGTTCGGATCCCACATATGAGGACCAGTGACACTGCCCTCTACAGCTAACAACAGCTCCACCTGGAGCTGGGCTGTGTGAGCCCTGGTGACGGAGTAGGCTGCAGCCTCTGCTGCAGTGGGCTGCCATAGGCTACAGTGAATGGCCGGCAACCAGTGTGAGCTGCCAATAGCCACGGTGAGTGACCATCCAGAGGCCAGAGACCGATCTGCCTCATCCAGGAAGAGCACAATGACAATGCCAACATGGGCCAGTGGAGCGGCGTCCTCCGCAACTAGACTAAAGAACAAGGAGACAGCAACTTGTCTGTTCCCCTCCCCCAATTCCCCAGTAAAATCTTTAAAACAGTTGGCTTAGAGCACGTGCTCTAAGAAACAGGGCCACCGGTTTGATTCCCACATGGGCCATTGAATGCTGCGCCCTAGCTGAGCTGTCGTTGAGCTGCCAACAGATGGCAGGATGGCTCAGCTGGTGCAACAATATGATTGCCTGTTCAATGGTGGGCTATGCCCATCTGCAACTAAAGACTGAACTCACCACCTTGAGCTGAGCTGCTGCCTGGATGGCTCAGTGGATAGGGCATGCGCTCTTAACAACAAGGCTGCCGGGTTCAACTCCCACATTGGATGGTGGCTATGCCCACCCGCAACTAAGATTGTAACATAGCACCTTGAGCTTAGAGACCACGAGCTGCCGACAGCAAGACAGATGGTGACTGGCGCACTCCATAATGAAGATTGAAGAACAACAACTTGGCTGGTCCCCTTCCCCAAGTCCCCAACACTGTTCCCCTCCCCCAATTCTCCAATAAAATCTTTAAAAAAAAAAGATGTGGTGCATATATACAATGGAATATTACTTGGCCATAGAAAATGAATGAAATCATATCATTTGCGACAATGTGATGGACCTAGAGGGTATTATGCTGAGTGAAATAAGTCAGACAAAGTCAAATACCATACGATCTCACTAATATGTGAAATCTATAAAACAAAATAAATGAACAATCAAAACAGGAACAAAATCATATATATGGAGAACAAACTGATGGTTGCCAGATGGGTGGGGAGTTAGGGGGCTGGGTGGAAAAAGGTGAAAGAATTAAAAGGAACAAATTGGCAGTTACAAAACAATCATGGGGATGTTAAGTACAGCACAGGGAATATAGTCAATAATATTGTAATAGCTATGTATGGTGCCAGGTGGGTAGTAGACTTATTGGGGGTAATCACTGTATAAGTTATTTAAATGACTAACCGCTATGTTGTATATCTGAAACAAATATAATATTGAGCATCAACTATAATTGAAAAATTTTACAAAATAAAAAAATAAGACAACTTAAAGTACAATTTATATACAATAAAAGCATTAATTTTAAGTGTAAAATTCAATCAATTTTGACAAACATATACAAACATGTTACCTAAATCACAATCAAGATATAGGACACTTCCATCACCCCACAAAGTTCCCTCATACCTCTTTGGAATCAATCCTCTCCCCACATTCCTGGACCTTGGTGAACACTAACCTGCTTTCAGTCACCATCAATTTGCCTTTTCTAGAATTTCATGTAAATAGAATCATCCAATATGCAGTTGTTTGTGTCTAGCTTCTTTCATTTAGAATAATGCTTTTGATATGCATCCATGATATTTGGTCCGTTTTATTGTTGAGTAGTAGTACACTGAATGGATATACCACAATTTCAGATACATATCTGGATTGTTTCCAGTTTGGTGCTATTATAAATAAAGCTGCTATGATAATATTTGCATTCAAGGTTTCATTCCTCTTAGGCAACTACCTACAAAGACATTTGCTGAGCCATGGGCAAGTGTATATTGAACTTTATAAGAAACTGCCAAACTATTTTCCAATTGGCTGTACCAATTTCCAGTGACTGTACCAAATACATTCCTACAGCAATGTATGCCAGATGTCCACATCTTCAACACTTGGTATTGTCCTTTTTTAAAAAAAAGGTTTTATTGGGGAATTGGGAGAGGGAAACAGCATTGGGGAATTGGGGGAGGGGAACAAATTGCTGTCCTTTGTTCTTCAGTCGAGTTGTGGAGGGTGTAGTTTCACTGGCCCATGTTGGTATTCTGATTGCATTCTTCCCGGCTGAGGCAGTTGGTCACCAGCCATTGGACGGCAACTCATGGCAGCTCACGCTGGCTGCCAGACGCTCATGGTAGCTTACAGCAGCCCACTGCAGCCTACGCTGTTGCTGGCAACTCACGGAAGCCCAGCTCCAGGTCAAGCTGTTGTTCATCATCTTAGCTGTAGAGGGCGCAGCGTCACTGGCCCATGTAGGAATCCAACCAGAGGCCCTGCTGCTCAGAACTCATGCTCCCAAGCCAACTCTTAACCGACTGAGCCACTCAGCTGGCACATTTTTTGTTTTAATTCAAGTTAATGTGTAGGAATAGCTATCTCATTGTGGTTTTAAATTGCAGCTCTCTGATAACTAAGTACATTGAGAAACTCTTCAAGTGGTTAATATTCATTCACATATTTTCTTTTGGGACGTTCTTGCTCAACTCATTAACTCATTTTTAAATTGGATTGCCTTTCTATTGAGTTGTAGGCTTTAAAAAGTATACTTTGGGGCCAGCCAAGTGGCGCATTGGTTAAGAGCTGGTTTTGGGATGCCAGTGGCCCTGGTTCAGATCCCACATATGAGGGCCAGTGACAATGCCCTCTACAGCTAACAACAGCTCCACCTGGAGCTGGGCTGTGCCAGCCCCAGCAACGGTGTAGGCTGCAGTCCCTGCAGCAGTGGGCTGCCACAGGTTACAGTGAGTGGCCGGCAGCCAGCGTGAGCGGTTGGCAGCCAGCATGTGCTGCCAATAGCCGCGGTGAGCAACCATCCAGAGGCTGGTGACTGATCTGCCTCATCTGGGAAGAGCGCAATGACGATACCAACATGGTCCAGTGAAGCAACATCCTCCGCAACTAGACTGAAGAACAAAAGGACAGCAACTTGTCTGTTCCCCTTCCCCGATTCCCCAATGCTGTTCCCCTCCCCCAATTCCCCAATAAAATCTTTAAAAAAAAGAAAAGTACACTTTGAATACCAATCTTTATTACATGTATGTATTACAAATATTTTCCTAGTCTGTGGTTTGCCTTTTCATTTTGTTAATGGTATCTTTTGGAGAACATATGTTTTACATTTTGAAGAAGTTTAATTTTATAACTTTTTAACAGAACAATTTTTCTGTTCTGGTTCATGTTTTTGTGTCCAATAGAAGATATTGTTATCCAAATATCATGAAAATTTTCTCTTGCTCTCTTCCAGAAAATTTAATTTATCAATTATGTTTTTACATTTAGGTTTAAGATACTCATACAATATGAGTTGCTTTTTGTGAACTGTTAGGTTAAGGTCAAGGTTCATTTTTGTATTTGTTAATGTTTGGTGATGGATTTTTGTGTGTATGTACATAAGGAATATTGATCTTTAGTTTTCCTTTCTTGTAATATCTTTGTAAGTTTTTGGTATCACTGTGATGTCAGCCTCATATTCAGGATGAATTGGGAAGAATTTTGTCCTGTTTTCTACAAGTCTGGTTTATTGGTTCCTTATATATTTTATAGAATTAACCATTAAAGTCACTGGAACTTAGATTTTAATTATGGGATGATTTTAAATTACAAATTTAATTTCTTTAATAGATATAAGGTTATTCAAATTGTCTACTTCTTTTTAAATCAGTTTTGGTAATTTATGTCTTTCAAGGAATTCTTCCATTTCCTCTAAGTTGTAGAATTTGTTAGCATAAAGTTATTCACAATATTCCCTCATTATCCTTTTCATATCTATAGGACCTGTAGTGTCTTTTTTTCTTTCCAGATATTGGTAATCTGCGTTATTTTGTGTCTTTTATCTTTTTTTTCTGTATCAGTCTAGCTATAGGTTCAATTTTACTGATCATTTCAAAGAGCTGTCTATTGATTTTTTTCTATTGTTAGTCTTCTATTTTATTGATTTCTACTCTTCTAATATTTCATTCCTCTTACTTGGGGGTTTAATTTGCTCTCCATTTTCTTGCTTCTTAAGGTGGAATCTTAGTTTGATTTTTAGATATTCCTTATTCTATACTATAAATTTCCAAGCAGTTAGTTGCATCCCACAAATTTCAATGTTGTGTTTTCTTTTTTTTTTTTTATTGGGGAATTGGTGGAGGGGAACAGCGTTGGGGAATCGGGGAAGGGGAACAGACAAGTTGCTGTCTTTTTGTTCTTCAGTTTAGTTGTGGAGGATGTTGCTTCAGTGTTGGTATCGTCATTGCACTCTTCCCGGATGAGACAGATCGGTCGCTGGCCTCTGGATGTCGCTCACCGTGGTTATTGGCAGCTCACGCTGGCTGCGGACCACTCACTGTAGCCTATGGCAGCCCACTGCAGCAGGGGCTGCAGCCCACACCATCACCGGGGCTCGCACAGCCCAGCTCCAGGTGGAGCTGTTGTTAGCTGTAGAGGGCAGTGTCACTGGCCCTCATGTGGGATCCAAACCGGGGTCGCTGGCATCCCAAAACCAGCGCTTAACCAATGCGCCACTCGGCCGGCCCTCAATGTTGTGTTTTATCATTCAGTTCAAAATATTTTCTAATTTTCCTTATAATTTCTTTTTTGACCCATGATTTATTTAGAGGTATACTATGTATTTCCTATGATTTGAGAATTTTCCAGAATCTTTTTGTTATTGATTTCTAATTTAATTCCATTTTGCTCAGTGAATATACCTAGTATTATTTCAATTCTTCTAAATACAATGGGGCTTGTTTTATGGCCCAGAATATGGTCTATCTTAGTGAATATACCACATGAATTTGAAAAGAAAATGTATTCTGACAGTGTTAGGTCCAGTGTTTTATAAATGTCAATTAGGTATAGATGATCGTTAGTGTTGGTCAGGTGTTCTATCTCCTCACTGATTTTTGTGTGTGAAGATTCTATTGGGCAATTGGGGGAGGGGAACAGTGCTGAGGAATTGGGGAAGGGGGACCAGCCAAGTTGTTGTTCTTCAATCTTCGTTGTGCTGGGCACCAGTCGCCATCTGGTTCCCGTCAGCAGCTCGTGGGCTCTAAGCTCAATGTGCTGTGTTCAATTTTAGTTGTGGGTGGGCATAGCCACCATCCCATGTGGGAGTCGAACCAGTAGCCTTGTTGTTAACAGTGTACATTCTATCCACTTAGCTATCTGGGCAGCTGCTCAGCTCAAGGTGCTGAGTTCAGTCTTAGTTGCAGGTGAGCATAGCCATCATCCCATGTGTGCGTCGAACCAGCAGCCTTGTTGTTAAGAGCACACGCACTATCTACTGAGCCATCCAGGCGACAGCGCAGCTCAAGGTGCCGAGTTCAGTCTTAGTTGCAGGTGGGTGTAGCCCACCATCGAACGGGCATTCTTGTTGTTACACCAGCTGCGCCATCCTGCCACCTGTTGGCAGCTCAGCAACAGCTCAGTCAGGCTCAGTGTCACTGGCTCATGTGGGAATCGTACCGGCAGCCCTGTTGCTCAGACCTTGTGCTCTAAGCCAACTCTTAACCAACTGAACCACTCGGCCGGCCCTCCTCACTGATTTTTCTGTCTACTTGTTCTATGAATTACAGAGTTAAGAGTGTTGAAATATCCTACTCAAATTGTGGTTTTATCTATTTCTCCGTTCACTTGTATCTGCTTTTTTTTTTTTTCATGTACTTTGATGCTCTATTAGGAACGTACATTTAGATTTAGGATTTTTGTCTTCTTGATAAATTGTCCACTTTACCATTACAAAATGTCTCCATTATCCCCAGTAAAACTGTTTATCCTGAAGTCTAATTCGTCTAATTATCATAGTCACTCCATCTTTCCTATGATTAGTGTTCGCATGATATATCGTACTCCATGTTTTTATTTTTAACTTATCTGTGTCTTTATTCTTTTGTCACTGACCCTCATATGTGGGATCCAAACCGGGGCCGCTGGCATCCCAAGCCAGCCCCTAACCACCCCGCCACTCAGCTGGCCCAGCGTGTTTATTCTTAAAATGGGTTTCTTATAGTCAGTACATACATAGTTCATCTTGAATTTTTATGCAGGCTTTCAACTGGAGTATTTAGATTACTTATATTTAATATAACTTTGAGATGGTCGTCTTTATCTACCGTGTTTATATTTGTTTTTTCTGTATTTCTCATGTGTTCTTTGTTCCTCTTTTTCTGCCTTTTAAAATTATTACTAAATGAATACATTTCATAGTATTTTTACTTCCGTTATGAGTTTATTAGTTGTGCTGTTTTTGGTGGTGGTTCCAGGTGGTATATAATGAGTCTTTAACCTACTGCAACCAACTGTCACATAATATTACATCACTATACATGTATCATAAGGACCTTAGCAGCATACTTCCATTTCACTCTTCTCATCCCTTGGGACTATGGTCATACCTTATATGCGGGCCATAATAGATTATTAATTTTGCCTTAATCAATCACTTAACTTTTAAAGAAATCTTAAAATGAGATTAAAAAGTCCTGTATATTTATTCCACACTTACATGGCACTCTTCATTACTTTGTAGAAATCCAAGTTTCCATGTAGTATCATTTTCCTTCAGCCTAAAGAATTTCCTTTAATATTTTTTGCAGTTCAGGTATGCTTGTGACAACTCTTTCAGTATTTGTTTGAAAAAAAATGTATTCCGTGTTCATTTTTTTTTGCTTTAATTTTTTAAAGATATTTTCATTGGAGATAGGATTTAAGGTTGACAGTATTTTTTTTTCTTTTGGCACTTTAACGATGTAGTTCTATTGTCTTCTCGCTTGCATTGTTGCATTGTTTCTAATGAGACACATATGATTTCTCATCTTTGTTCTTCTGTATGAATGTATCTTTTACCCCCACTAGCTTCTTTTTAAATGCCCCCTCTGCTACCAGCTCTTAGCAATTTGATTATAATAGCCATAGAGTGGTTTTGATTGCGGTTATCCCACTTAGGGTTCATTGAGCTTTCTGTGGGTTTTCATCATAATTGGCAAATTTTAGCTATTATTTCCTCAACTATTTTTTTCTGCCTATTCCACTTTCTCTCCTTTCCTTCTGGGACTCCAATTACATGTGTATTAGTCTGTGTGATATTGTCCCACAGTTCACTGAACTTCTCTCTTTTCTTCAGTGTTTTTTTTTCCATTCTAGGTTTCAGATTGGATCATTTCTATTGCTATATCTACAAATTCATTGATCTTTTTTCTGCCATCTAATCTGCTGTTAATAACAACCAGTGAATTTCTCATTTCACATACTATATTCTGAGCTCCATAAGTTCTAATTTGTTCTTTATATGTCTTCAATTTCTTTGCTCATTATATTCATGTTTTTTTCTTTCTTTCATAGCTGTTTTAAAGTCTTCATCTGCTAATTCTATAACCGTCATTTCTGGTTCTGTTTCTAATGACTGACTTCATCGTTATGGATCACATTATTTATTTATTTTTAAGATTTTTTATTGGGGAATTGGGGGAGGGGAACAGACAAGTTGCTGTCCTTTTGTTCTTCAGTCTAGTTGTGGAGGACGTTGCTTCACTGGCCCACGTTGGCATTATCGTTGCACTCTTCTCGGGTGAGGCAGATCAGTCGCTGGCCTCTGTACGTTCACAGTGGCTCTTGGCAGCTCACACTGGCTGCCAGCCGCTCATGCTGGCTGCCGGTCACTCACTGTAGCTCACGGCAGCCCACTGCAGCAGGGGCTGCAGCCTACGCAGTCGCCGGGACTTGCAGCCCAGCTCCAGGTGGAGCTGTTGTTAGCTGTAGAGGGCGGTGTCACTGGCCCTCATATGTGGGATCCGAACCAGGGTTGCTGGCATCCCAACCCAGCTCTTAACCAATGCACCACTCGGCCAGCCCTGGATCACATTTTAGTGCTTCTTTGAAATGTCTAGTAATTTTGGGATATCAGATATTATAATCATAATATTCTTGAGCATCTTGATTTTACTGTCTTTCTTCAAAGCATGTTGAAGTTGATTCTGTCATTCATCTAAATTATTTGTGGATAATTATTTTTCAAAGCTTGGATTTTAAGTGTTGTTAGTTTGGATTCTATGTACCCTTTACTCTAGGGCTACATTAGTGTTACTACTCAGGTGTGACCCTTCTGGGATCTCTACTGAATGCCCTGGGTGTCCAACAAAGTCTCATTATTCTTGCTGTAGGAACTAAATGTCTCTCATTCCTGTATAAGCTCTGGTAAGTTTTCAGCTTATAGCTCCTGAGAAATTGTTTTTTGCCCAGCCCCATGGTGTTTCTCTCAACACATGCACAGATTCATATTCAGTCAAAAGGGACATTTATGCAGATTTGTGGAGCTTTTTCTCTGAGTAGCTCCCCTTCTAGTACTTTGCTCCACAAATTTCTGCCACCTAGGGCTCCCTGAGCTCCTAGCTCTGTCTCATCAATTCAACAAGACTGCAGGCTCTGCTTGGGTTTCCTCTCATAATGCTGTGATACAGAAACTGCCTGCAAGCAAAAAGACAGGGTGACTTCAAGGCTCACTTTGTTGGTTTCCTTTTTCTCAGGGATCACAGTCCTGTGCTGCCTGTTGGCTAATGTCTGAAAACAGTTGTTTCATATATTTTTGTCCCGTTCCTAGCTGTTTATAGGGTATATGAAGCAGAAGGAAATATGTTTTATCACTCCCTCATGGACCAAAGTGGGAGTCTCAAAGCATTTCAACACTGAGTTACTTTAAGAGTCAAACTCTGGTAGGTTTCACATATTAAATGTGAAAAGAGGGGCCGGCCGAGTGGCGCAGTGGTTAAGCACTGGCTTGGGAAGCCAGCAGCCCCGGTTCAGTCCCACATATGAGGGCCAGTGACACTGCCCTCAAAAAAAAATAAATAAATAAAAGTGAAAAGAAAACTACAGCAAACAGTTCAAGATTATAGCAAGCAGGTAAATTGGCCCAGGAAGCAGAAAGCAAAGGGGACAGATCTCTTCAGCTTTGATAGCTAGTGAACAGGTAGATTCTTCCTGAGAATATGAGGTGACTCAACCAATTGCAGGGGCAACACACTGCTCAGAACCAAAAGGTTAGAGATGTTGCTCTTAAAAATATCAAATCAAGAACTTTAAAATCCAAAGTAATAAAATGAAAAAAATCAAAGCATTCAGGTAGAAGCTGAACTTGACAAAAGTGTCAGTTACCAGTCTCAATGATATTTCTTTCTTTAAGTCTATGTCAAAAATATAGCTCACTCCTCTTACTCTCCCTCCATACGAGTTTGAAAAAATGCAATCTGAACAACCTTATTTATAACAGCCAGATAATATTGAGGAAGTTATTAATAATCATGAATGATGTCTGATGTATGTGTGTTTTGTTATCGTTATTTTTATTGGGCTATTTTTCCAGCTATGATGATTTAAACAATCTTATGACACAGCGATTTGCCTCACTACTGTACTAGGTAACACTGTATGATAACACTATTTATCATAGTCTTAATAGCACAAATCTTGCAATCACAGTGTCATGTCAATAGAAAGAGGGTCATCTAAGGACAGGAACTCCACATTAACGAAACTAGATATGCAAAGTTCTTTTATGATGGAACAAGTAGGAAAATAATAGTATGATATGTTCCATTGGATTATATCAAAAATTATTTTTAAAATTTCCCACTAACACATCAGGCAACACCATAACTGTTCAATGTTCAAAAAGTAAATGTAGTCAGCTTCTAATCTGGGAGGCACAGAACAACGTTTCCATAGAAAAAAATGAGGATATCATAAGCAAGCCAGTGCAGAGACTATGAGAAAAAATGCAAAATCCATGAACGACACTGGCTGAGAAACTGAGGCAATAAGTTAGTGAAATGAGAAGGGTAATTGCTTACCTTCTTGCTTTACACTTCTCTTTAGGTAGTCCTATATAACGGCCTACTTCAAAGCCTATAACTGCAAACAAATGAAGCGGAAGCTAAACAAAAAGACCAAACTCCCTGGGAAGATAAGAAAGAACACGGCAGACCTACCACCAAGAACCAGTACAACAACTTCCTGTGTATATTTAAATGTTCTGGTTTTAAAAGTGTCCAGCTGAACTGCTAGGTACATGGCAGACTACAAATGACCCAAAGGTGGTGTACGGGGTCTGGAAATGACTGTGACCTACTCAGTTTTACCACATCAATACAACAAGAAAGCAAGACTTGCCACCTGAGCTATCGAACATGCTCATCCTTGAAAGCTAATTTTCCCCCTCGAGTCTTCCTGGTCCTCTTCTTTATAATCAGCAAGAGTATCTCTGAGTCTCTTTCTGTTCAGTGTGCTGATTTATTCTGTTTTCTGGATTCCACATATAAGTGAGATCATATGGTATTTGTCATTATCAGCCTGACTTATTTCACTTAGCGTAATATCCTCTAGGTCCATCCATGTTGTTGCAAATGGCAAGATTTCATTCTTTTTATGGCCGAGTAATACTCCATTGTATAAATGTACCACAGTTTCTTTATCCAATCGCTGGACTCAGAGATACAGAGAAAAAACTCATGGTTGCTAGAAGGGAGGGGGTTTAGGAGATGAAGGAGAAGGTGAAGGAATTAGAAAGTGCAAATTAGTAGTCATAATATAGTCACAAGGATATGAAATACAGTATGGGGAATATAATCAATAATGTTGTAAAGATTATGTAGGGTGTCAGATGGGTACTGGACTTATCAGGGAGATCACTTCATAGATTGTGTAGATGCCTGACCACTGCGCTATACACCTGAAAATAATATAAAATACAGAATGTCACCTATAATTAAATATATATACTGGAGGTGCCAAAAAATATATACAAGTGGACACTTTTATCAGCTGTAATTTGCCATAATCAGAAGTGTCTGGACGCCAATGGTAAGCACCTTGAACACCTCTTCTAATTGCAGAAGTCAAACGTGACTTGTATTCATCTTTTGTTATCGGTATATTGAGCATTACAATTTTAATGAAGTCTTCCTTTCTTACAATGTGTATACATTTTTTTGGCACCCTCGGTTTATATAGTCAAAGGATATAAAGTACAGCATAGGGAATATCATCAATGGCATTGTAATAGTTATACATGATATCAGAGGGGTAGTAGATGGGGGTATCAATTTGTGAGGGGTATAAATGTCTAACTACTACATTGCTTTGTACACCTCAAACTAATTTTTTTAAAAATCAGCAAAAAAAATCCCAAACCTTTGTTTTTTAGATAAATCTCACAGATAAAAAATATTTTGAATTAGATCTCTCTATTTCCAGCTCTGAAATGCACATATGGAACTCCATAGTCAGTACCAGGGTTTCTATACATCTGTAGAACCAAAGACCAGGGGAAATGTAATTTCCCACCAGGATTACCTCTCCCACCCTTTCCTGGCATTGAAGACTAACAAAATATCCACTCAAAAGATGCAAATTTGGGACTCTACATGTCTCAACTGAATATTGCTAGATTGATGAAAAACCTTTATGTCTCTCAGTGACCAGCTTCATACTTTCAAACTTGCCCAGTTTCTCCTCATTCTGCAAATATAAACATACCACAAAAGCACCTCTTCTTCAACGAAATGAAACTGAGCAATGACAAAATTATTGTAATTAGTAATACAGAACAGTTAATCAATTAAACCCAAACTTTTTTCTACAGGAACACATTTCTTAATTTATACTGTAAGACAGCAAAATTACCAAATGATTGTTTTACTTATCATTAACTAGTTCTCATACGGATTACAATATTACATAACATGTGTCGGCCCCAAAGCATAACTCACTAAATGGTAACTCTCTTTTAACCCCAAATCTGTCTGAGAAGTTCAGTTTGAATTAGAGAAGTCTGGATGAAACAAAGAGTTTTATTACTTTGGGGTACATTTGAACTTACCTGCCCATATCCCTCCTTCTCTACTCAAGTGGTATTCTAATACGTATGGTAAATAATAAATGAGAATAACTGGTAATGAATACATCAGCTATGTAAATGGACATTCTTTTAGACCTAGAACAAAGCCATCCTTCATCCATCTGGCCCACATGAATGATCATCAATGCCAAATATGGAAAAAGAAAATATGATTGGAAAACTAAACATTAAGGTTTCTACTGCTGAAAATATGGGAACTATAAAAAATAATTTCAAGGCACAAAAGGACAACTAACTCTTAATGACCTGAGAATAAGACAAAAGTCATCATTTTAAAATTACAACTGTATAAAAGAATAAAAGACACACAAAAAGGGGTATTTTGCAAATGATCATGACAATGTGTGTGTGTGTGTGTGTACACACTACAAAATAGCTTTTACTAAGTATCTATCTATATTTACTATGTGCCACACCTTTTTCAACTGTTTACATGAAATAATTCTTTTAAATCTTTACTGAAACCCTATGAGGTAGATACTATTATTATCCCCCATTTTACAGATAGGGAAACTGAGAATCAGAAAAGGCAATTGACTTGTCATTGGTCACATAGCTACTAAGTTGTGGGGCCAGGATTTGGACACAGGCATTATGGCTCCAGGGCCAACTCTCTTTACCACATACTATGAATGTGTGTGTGTGTTGTTTGATATAAACCACCTGAAAAATAGTATTCCAATGTCAAACTGAATTACTGGCTTTAAAGAAGTACACCTAGAAATTAGAGCTAGCATAAATAAAATTGTTGACACTGTGTATAACATAAAAATTAAAATAAACAGAAGATTAAAAACACAAAACTTTACTACAAAGAAGAAATGCTCTAAAGATGAAAATCTGGAAAAAATTATGTTACAGTAATATAAATGGACTGGGTATTAATAATAAGCATCCCACTGAAAGAAAGGATCAAAACACATATAACATTTTTATTCACTATAAATGTAATATATGTTCACTGTAAAACAATTTTTGCAAAATACAGAAAAGTAGAAAGAAAATAAAAATCACACATAATCTCACGACCCAAAGAAAATGAAAATTTACAATGTTTCCTGACAGTCTTTTTCTTTCTTCCTTTTTTTTTTTAAAGATTTTATTGGGGAATTGAGGAGGGGGAACAGCCAAGTTGTTGTCCTTCAATCTTAGTTGTGGAGGGCGCAGCTAGCTCAGCTCCAAGTCCAGTTGCCATCCGGCCGCCCGTCTGCAGCTCGAGGCTGCTCAGTTCAAGGTGCCAAGTTCAATCTTAGTTGCGGATGGGCATATCCCACCTTCCTATGTGGGAGTCCAACTGGCAATCTTTTTGTTAGAAGCACGTGCTCTCATCAGCTGGGCCAACCTGACACCTGTTGGCAGCTCAGTGGCAGCTCAGCTCGTGTGGGGCTCACTGGCACATGTGGGAATAGAACCAGTGACCCTGTTGCTCAGAGCTCGAGCTCTTAACCAACTGGGTCATTTGGCTGGCCCCTGACAGTCTTTTTTCTATGGAGATATTTTCACACAGTTAAGATCATACTGTATAGTTTTGCATAGTTTATTTTTCAACTGAACTGCATAAACATTTTCCTATATGGCTACGATTTTTCAAAAATATTTTAATGGCTCCATAATATTTCATCATATGGGTATACCATAATTTGGGGAATCACTTCTTTCATTTTAAAACTGTGGGGAACATCTCTGTGCATTCAAGTTTATCCAGTATCCAGATCTCAGATTTATTTCCTAAGAATAGGTTTTTGGAAACATAATTATCAGATCAAAGTCTACAAACATTTTTTAAAGTTCTTGATGCATTTCACCAAATTGCTCTCCAGAAAGACAGTGCCACACACACACAAAAGAAGATTGACTTTATTGAGTTAAAACTTCAAGAATATTTATTTACAACCAGCATTTATGAATCATTTTAATTGGTGGCAGCTGCTCTAAATGTTCTCATTGTTAAACCAGTAAAACACCACAATAGAAACAGACTGTCTTAATTTCAGGTCAAATGGCAGTTATAGTTTAAAAATTAAACTCAAGTAGATTTGCCTCGTGGTAATAATGGCTTCTTTCCAACTTGCAGACTCCCTGTTCTTCAAAACTTCTAAAACACTTATGTCTAAAAGAACTTATTCTGTGGTCTTACACCATAAAACCAGAAGCATCTGAGGAGGCTGCTTTTTTACATTGTGTTTTGTTAAACGTAGCATAGTTGAATCGATGCTTTACAATGCATCTATCTTCAGTGTTCTTCAGTAACACTATAAGGCAAGACATTGCATTTAAAGAATAAACGATAAACACAACTTTAAAGTAATTGTGAGATTGTTTCTCTAAAGGTGTTTTATTCTTAACAGCCTTCCTCTTCAGTCTGTGTTTAAGTGCTTGGCCACGTCCTTACAATCCAACTCTATCTGGGTTGCTCACAACCATACAAGAGAGCAAGGTCTAATCCAAAGAAGGGAAAGGAAGGTGGGAACTGAGAAGGGCTGTCAGAGGCAATGTTCCTTTCCGGAGGCCATCTTCCTAATAACTAATTCTTTTGGAGAGTCTACCAGGGGTCACTGGTAGCTATTGCAATTTAGAAATCTCATGGTTTGAGCAAACTTTTAAAGTGCTCTATTTTTCTTTTCTTTTCTTTTTGTTTTGAGGGAAGTGTCACTGGCCCTCATCTGTGGGACCCGAACGGGGCCGCTGGCTTCCCAGGCCAGCTCTTAACCACCGCGCCACTCGGCCGGCCCAGTGCTCTATTTTTCTTAACATATATCACTACCTATTTGTTTACTGTCTACCCACCAGATTGTAAATTCCAAGAAATCTGTCTTTGGCAGGACTGCATCCCTAGTCTCTGGAACATAGTAAGAGGAAAATATGTTTGTTGAATGAATGAAATTATTTAATCTAGAAAATCTAATGAGAATCACACTACGAGAATGTTGTTGTGGGTCTAGGCCCACAGAGTACTGTTTTGAAAATGCGTAGTGACACAGAGAATTTGTATCAAAGGCATAAACAACTTTCTCAGGCCTGTAGGTAGACTTTGAAACTCTCACACTTTAGAAATACCTCTTAGGGAGAAAAATGTCTCAGGGATAAAATCTGGGGCAATCTAAGAGAGATTTTATTCTTGGTATTCTAGTGACTGGGTAAATCATGTACCAGAACCTCAGAGTTCAAATCATTGCAGTATAGTAGGATAAAAGTAACGGAATAGGGTGGTAAGGGGATACAAATAGGGATTGGGCATTGAAAGACACAGGCCCAAGGCTCAACTCCACCATCCATTTGTCAAAAAACCACGAAGGAGTGATCCAACTCCCTTCATTTGCAGACATGGATATGCAAGATAGGGACAAGTATACCGGCTGCTTGATGGGCTGCTATAGGGATCCAAGGACACTAGCCATTTAAAAGGTCCTGGAAACTGCCAATTAATATGTCATATCAATAAAAGTATAATTATTAGTGTTATTGTCATATTTGGCCAACGAGACCTCTACTAAATAGCCCGTTATTTTTCTTCCTATGATACCTAGGGGAAGTAGGGATACTCTGAGTATTATACTTTATTATGACAGTATTATAATTTCACAAGTGGTTCTTGAATGGATGCCATGTCTGGGAAAATGTTAAGACTCTGGTGTGATTGGTGCACCATGAGAGATTATGCCTTGCTCAATCAAGTGGTTCAGGACTTGAAGAACATTAAGGAGGAAAGTGAAAGTTAACATCCAGCAAGAACATACTACGAGTCAAGTACAATTAGATGCTTTCACATGCATTTTACTCTTCACAGCGAATATTTTTAAAAAGGTTTTGACAGAAGAGAAAACTGAGGCCGATAGGTCGGTTTACTTAAGCCTAAGACACCACTAGTATGGAGCAGACAGGACATTATCAACTAGGGCTATTTGATTCCAAAGCCACAGAAGAGATTTATCATCTCCAAATAGGAGTGAGCTTGTACACCATTTCCTTTTGTTATTATTTCAGTCATTTTGGGAGGGTCAACAAAAAATGTTGGCCCATTCTATTTCATCAGGAACCAGACTAACAGTGAGAAAATTTTGAATCCCCAGGGAAACGGGGATTCTCAACCTGGGGAAAGTACTGAAATTGGGCTCCTAGGGGCAGGTAGTTAGGAGAGACATCATAACCCATGAAGCATAATAAAAGAAAAAAAATAAAAGAAATTTTAAAATTTCTTAATTAAATTCAGGATATCCTTGGCAATCAGAAAAGTCATTTTCCAGTATTCCCCATCTGATAAACATCCTCTGGTTTGGGGATTTATAGAGAGGTGACTAAAGAAGTCTGTTAGCTTAAAAAAGTATCCCTCGGCCAAAAGAAATGCTCTTCCTGGAAATACTCAGAGAAATACCTGGAAAGAGTCCCTTTAACCTCTATAGGAAGAGAACACCAGAGGAAATCTTTAGTCAAAACAGAATAAAACTGGACATCAAGGAAATGGTTCCACAGGCAGGAGGGTTCCATGCAAATGCTAGTTAAATCATGGCAGGACAGATTCAGAGGAAAGAAAAAGAGTATGTCATCAAACTACAGAGCTCAAAATCTGAGGGCAAGAGATAAAGAGAGCTGGGACCAAAGTCACCGTCAAATGTCTAGAATTTTTTCCAGGTTTGGTCAACACAACAAGAAGCAAAGTTTGATTTTGTGTTGTTCTGATAGCATTTTGGAAAGCAGAAACTGTCCTCTCAGACTGTGAGAATCGAGGAATCTTCTTCAAAGAAACCCAATATCAGTGTAGCTAGGGAGTTCTGTGTGTTTCTTTATGGCCACCCCTTTCTAGGCAGATCTGCCAGCTGGCAAGAAGACAGAATCTTAAATGTCACTGATAAATAGTTATAAGGTGAAGGCAGTGGCCATGAATGGTAGGCTCACAGGCCCAATCCTTGGTATATATTCTTCCAAAGCCATCAGATACCAAGGAATGTGACCTGGGTGGAACCAGAAGACAAAATTAGCCTACATTTCAAATTCCTCTGACCCTTGTATCTATATTGGGTGGGGGGGGGAGGTTGAAGTGGAGAGGAGGGAAACAGTCATAGACAAAGTATGCAATCAAGCTTGGCCAAGGCCACAAAAAGTGCCAAGGAATGAATTGCCCAGAGGTCAGTCTGAAATTCATGGAGTTCTCCCAAGGCAGTCATCACCAGTGACAACAACAGAGATTGGTGCTGAGAAAAGCCAATGCTCAAAGTCTTAATTAAGTTCTTCACATCCTTTAAGTCTTAGACTAAATGAATATCAGCTTCTCAAAGAGACTTTCTCCTGATCTATCTAAAGTAGATTTCAACTCTTTCTCTATGTTGACCTCTGCTGATTTATCCCAAATAAAATTATTTCAGTCCTGTTTCCCCGACTAGACTATAAGCTTATGACAACAAAGACCCTGTCTGCCTTTTTCACTATTCTATCCCCAATGCTTAGCATAGTGCCTAGAACTATGTTAAGTGCTGAATAATAATTTGTTGAATAAAAAAAAATTAGTCTATAACCACGGTTCTCAGAGTGTCATCACTGGACCTGCAATATTGGAGTCACCTGGGAACTTGTTAGAAATGCAAATTCTCAGGCCCTACTCCACACCTACTAAATCAGAAACTCTGGGAGTGGGACCAGCAATCTGTTTTATCAAGGCTTCCAGGGGATTTTCATGCATGCTCAAGTTTGACGATCACTGATATATAACAAGGATGCATAAAAAAATCACCTAGTAAGAAGAGTACAGAAATATACATTTCCAGGTGGAAGGGAAGGCTCTCGTCTAAGATGGGGTTGGAATGGTTGGTCAGGTCATCCACAATTCTGAGTCTGGTATGCACACAGCTAATATCTGGAATGGAGCAAGCATTTCCAAATGGAGGCTATTAAGTAGGGATCTTGAACAACTTACTTAACCTCTCTAAACATGTTTCCTATCTGTAAGAAGGGAATAATACCAACCTCACAGGTTGTAAGGATTAAATGAGATTTAAAAATATATATTTTTTTTACTCAAATTCTAGCACACAGTAAACAATAAATGGTAGTGGTTGTGCTTCTTCGTATTGACTTTGTTTTGTTGACCTGTGAAGATGAGTATCTCACAGGAACAGTTTTCAATCTCCAAGAATACCCTGGGAAGAAAGTATGTTATTTTTCAAAGGGTATCTATCACCCAAATGCTAGGATAGAGTTAGCTTTGTAAGAGTGTAAGGATACACCATTTACTAGACTCCAGAGCAAAAAGATGTCAAAGAGAAGAGATAAATTAGCTCATGAAGGGTTAAAATTAAAGGATGAAACAAAATGGGAATAGAATTAAGAGACTGCTAGCAGTGGTAGAGAATTGCTGGCAGTGAGAATGGCAAGGTTGAAATGGCAAGACTACGCTGTGATGGATTCTTCTCAGTTGGCAAGAAGGGAGTCCTCATGTGTCGGGTGTCTCCATTTTCCAAACCAAAAATTGGCAGAGTCTGATGAATATGAGTGTACTTATGGATACAATGGAACAAACTGAAAACAGGGCTGTCCTGGGAAATCCTGACTATATGGTTACTGTCTGGAAATGGTCTATTTTTAAAAGAACCCAACACCAGCATGGCTGAAGAACTGCACAGAGTTACACAATACCCTCATACAGTCTCTGGTTATGACTCACCCTGTATGATGAAGGCTGTATGGGCACATGACTCCTACAACTTTAGAGCATGTTTGATAAAAAAAAAAAGTTAGTCACGGTAGCCTTCTCTTTCTTCTCATTCCACTAGATCTTTCTGATTTTATAAACAAATTGGCCGAAATCTGGAGACCTTTGTGAAAGATCATCAGGCTTTCCCTGAGTATCCTAGATTAGCTACTACTGCATTTTAATACCAGTTCAAGGGTCCTTTTGAACTATTTCATTGCCTTTGATGATAAGAGGGGAGACAAGGTGCTTCATTACTAAATCATGTTCATGACTTAGTAGTTTCTTGAGACCAATGGATAGCTAATCAGAATTCTATAGTGACTGATTATAAAAATGGGACTGTTTAAAAGAGCTAATGGCCTTTCTGCCACTGATTCTGTCAGTTATGAGATCTGCTGCTATGAAGTCTGTCACAGCTAGGTGAGTCTGAACAATTTACCTTCTTGGTGAAGGTGGCAGGTTTAAGAAAGAGAAAAGAATTCCAACTACTAGAATTCAAGAGTAGGATGTCCAAAGAGGCAGAATAAAGATAAAGCAGCTATTACTGTTATGTCAATTTTCCTTCCAGGGATGTGTTTCCCAAATAGAAATCAAAATGCAGAGACACACTAACTGGCGCAGTCATCTAACATGACTGAAACTAAGGAGGCGTTGTTGAATCAGAGGACCTTCCACTTCAGGGAAATGGTTATGCCTCCAAACCTAGCTGAGCAGGAACTTTCAAATCATTCTGGTTTCCTCTCCAACCCTGGGAAAGAGAGGCTACCCTTGTCATCGTAGTTGGAGAGAACATACCCAACCATTGGGCCAGTCAAACTGACAGTGATTAGCATGACTTGATCTGATTTGAATCAGAAGCAGTTCACACTCCTTAGGTAACCAAGGGCGCCCTAGTTTCCTGAGTGCCCTGATTTTGGGGAAGGAATGCACGTGTATACTGCTGTACAGAATTACTCACCTCAATTATGTCTTACATTTCAATCTTCCAAGTTACTAGTCTACATGGCACTGTGCAGTATGGGTTAGAGCCAAGGATACTAAGCCCTTGAAGGACTCAACCTGGTATCTGGAGGTGAGTCAGAATTAGGTATTCAGGGCACACAGTTGTCTGGATTAAGAGAGACTACACAGAAAGCCAGAGGTTTACCTTCTCTCATTCTTTCTCAATAGAAAGAATGGGTTAGAAGCTGCACAGGGCCATCCCACAAGGATAAACAAGACGAGAAGCCAAACTGCAGTGGACGATGTCCATTTAGTACAGCAAACCGTTTCGAAACACCTTTTCTACTATGTGCTATATACACTAGGGATCCAAAATGAAAAAGTCCATCCCTAGTCATTCAGAGCATCTAGTCCAGTAAGTGAAAGAGAGAAACACATAAATAGAATTTAAAGTAAAGCAACAAATGATAAGAAAATAGCTATGAGTAAGACATGATGTGGCATAGAGGAAGACTACTCGTAGGAATTAAGGGGAACAAGAAAGGAGAGGATGGTGACTGGGTAAAAGTACATTAGCTCGAGTCTGTAAGTATAAACTGAAGCCAGTAAAAGGAAGGGAGAAGGCTAAAATGCTCCTGGTCAATGAGACAAAGGGGCACCATTGATTTTGGACGTTTATAGGTGGCAAAGCCTTTACAGGATGGACAGTTCTCTCTCAGCACCATGTCCACTCACCCATCCACCAACATATAAACCCTTACAGATTTGATTTGGTGGAGAAACAGGGAAGAGGATCAAATGTGTACAACACCTAGCAGGATGCACGCCACATAAGTTTACAGAAAACACAATTGCTCTTCATTTCTTCCCAGAAGCTCTACCAGAATTTCAGGAGTCAGATGGTGCACTCTGAAGTGGAGGACAAACTAGAGATCTCCAACATATACGTGGAGGCAAAAATACAGATCGTACTCTACACGTCTTCGTCAGTGTACGGATGACAGCTCTCCCAATGAACTGGATTATGGAACAGCCCTTCTCTCTGGATGAAAGCATGAGTAGGACATGAACCTCTAGCTCGCTACACACATTATTCCCTAAGATGAAAAACTATACCATTTCTTTCCTGTGCTATCATTTGTACCTCTTCTTTCCTCTCAAACGTAATTTCACAGCTAATCCTTAGTCCTCTCTGGGCTAAATGATTCCAATATTCTCTTAAACAACGACTCTGCTTTAAATGTGACCAATTTCTCCCTCTGATTCAACCCTATAACTCCTTCACCAGTATTTCCCAATAGTTCAGACAATCAAGTCAAAATGAATGAACAGATGCTTCACTTTCAAGCCTTCCTTTCCACTCTTCCCTTTCCTGATTCAAGATTTCTGATATTCTAATTTCCTAATAGTTCACTGAACAAAACTACTCAATCAACTCTGTTTATGATCCTCAATAATTTGGGTCCCCACCCCCCCAAATCAAATTCTAAATCCTTATGATTTGTAACATCATTCAGGGGCCGGCCAAGTGGCACATTGGTTAAGAGCTGGTTTTGGGACCCCAGCAGCCCTGGTTCACATCCCACATATGAGGGCCAGTGACACTGCCCTCTACAGCTAACAACAGCTCCACCTGGAGCTGGGCTGTGCGAGCCCCAGTGATGGTGTAGGCTGCAGCCCCTGCTGCAGTGGGCTGCCATAGGCTACAGTGAGTGGCTGGCAGCCAGCGTGAGCTGCCAATAGCCACAGTGAGCGACCATCCAGCAGCCGGTGACCGATCTGCCTCACCTGGGAAGAGCGCAATGACGATACCAACATGGGCCAGTGAAGCAACGTCCTCCACACCTAGACTGAAGAACAACAACAAAAAAAAGACAGCAACTTGTCTGTTCCTGTTCCCTGATTCCCCAGCGCTGTTCCCTCCCACCCCCAATTCCCCAATAAAATCTTTTAAAAAAAAAGAAACATTCAGAATCTTCCATGAATCTTTTGTCAACAAATAAGTCCATTAACTTTAACATGACTAATATGCCTCCCCCATTCTCATGTATAATCATGAATACCCAACTTCCTATTACCCATGTGTGGCTGTTTCCCCCTGTTACTGGCTTGGGGTATGCCCACCCCAGTGAAGGCACTAGAGCAAAGTAGGGAAGGCACATACAGACAGCTCACAGAATGAGTGAAAAAGCAAGAAAAGGAGACAAAGAAAGTACTATTTTGCACTATTTGCCTTACAGTCTCTAACAGAAGCAGGGATGAGAGGTGATTAGGTACATGTCTAAAATTTAATTACGACAATTTATATTAAAATTTGAAATGTACCTCATAGCCATAGAAAGACACCTGGCTTATTAGTTAAGTAGAAAGGATGGTTTACTTATGTATGTCCCAGTGGAAAAGCAAGTTGGTAAATTATTCTATGTATACTGGGACTTTGCAGACCAAGATTAATGTAAAATGCACAGTGTGCATAAACATACATACTTACAAGATAAATATGTCCATCCTACTCATCCCTGTTAAGAAAGCTTGCCAAACCAAACTGTTCTTTAAACTCGTGTTAGTCTGCATTAAACTGTCAAATACATAGATGGCATTCAAGCAGTAGTTGACAGTGCCCTTCAATACTAGCTGAATGAAAACCTATCCAGCCAAGTTCAGGAGGAAATTAAATCATAAAACCGCTCGAGAAAAGGATCCTGCATGTTACAGTATTCTTATAATTCTGCTGAAAGATATACTGTAATTTACTTAGTTTAGCCAAGAATTTATAGAACCATGATTCAGAGTTCCACACAATCTGATTTTAGCACGAAAGCTGAAAAATAAAACCTACTGGAATCAATCCAACTTGCTTTATTTCCTGGAATACAGGTAAAAGCCCATTATAGTTCACATCAGGATAACAGAGCCTCTATATAACAGTGCTGTCTCATAATGAACTCATAGTAGTTTGTTAATTTGTTTACAAAAATTATTTACAACAAATAATCAAGGAATACAAATGTTTTTTTCAGTTCTCTTCCAATAACAGTCACTCCTTATAATGAAAAAAATACTTATGTGCTGCTGGCAAAGCAACTCTCACTTGATAATTCAGAGTGAACATTAGATCTGAGGAGCTTTTCCCCCCACAGTTTTATTCGGCACAACTTCCCCATCCCTTTCCTTCTTAAATATTATACACAAGCAAGCATGAACTATCTAATATGAATGGGAAGTCCATATTGACTATACCATGGGTTTAATCTTCAGAATCAAACAATTTTGCAACTACTGTTATCTATTGTAACTTCTCACTTGTATAAGATTTACGCCAATTAGGTTGTATGGTTAGTCCACTAACTCTATTTAGTTACATTATTAATATAAAGTCTACACAATAGAAGATTCAGTAAAAGAAACAATATATTTCCATTCTTCTTTGTGCTTTTATAGCAGTACTGAAATGTACCACATACGGCTCCAACGATGTAAGTTTTAATGAAATATTTAATGTAATTAAAATTTCATAAAACATTTCTATTGCTTAACATTAACGAAAAGGCCACTAGTAAAAATGGATAATTTTCATCCTAAATCAATGACATTTAAAGTTAAGAGCTGATGAAATTAGGTATTGTTAGGGCACAAGATTTATGCAACTTCTCAGAATTTTACTTACTGAACATAATACCTATAATATACTTTAGGTTCTTTGTGAACAGAGCTTTAAAATGGTTTCTTTTTATCTGTGACAGTATATATTTCTTTTGTATACATTATAAGTTCTTAAAATCCCCTTATGATTATTCTTATTCCCATTTTTAATGTTCAATGGAACCCAAACCCCATAACTTGCTTACAATTTCACAAGTTTAGCTACTCAATTTTCCTTCTTTCTTTCCGTCTTTTTTTTTTTTTTTTGACATAGCTTTATTGTTCATGGAGCAAACATAAGGCCCTGGGCATGAAGAAATCAGTGTTATAAAGTTATGAAGTGGGAGGCTGGATGAGAAGGCAGCAGGTGACTATCTTCATTAATCCTCTCTCTGTAGATGAGGAAGCACAGGCACAAGGTGGGACAAGGCCAGACCCCAGGCCAGGGCCTGGGACGTGGAGGCTCTCAGAGTTTGGAGACGGTAACACTCTTCAGTTCATTCTTCTCCATTGTGGCCTGGACAGACTTAACAATGTCCTGGGTTTGCAGCATGCTCATGTTCCAGGAAGTCATGTAGTTAAGGCCCTCAGCCACTGAATGGTCACGGGAGTAGAACAGGTTGACTTTGGTGCTCTGAACTGCCACAGGGCTCTTGGTGGAAATGTCAGCTGCCAGAGTGAAGGCCGCATCAAGCATGACTTCCTTGTTTGGGAACATCCGGCTGACAAGCCCACTGCCCAGAGCCTCATCAGCCATCATCTTGCACGCGGTAAAGGCCAGCTCATTGACCAGGCTGTGGTTACCAATGACTCTGGGCAGACGGTGCAGTGTTCCCACATCAGCTGCCAGACCTACTTCCACCTCCTTCACTTGGAAGAAAGCATCCTGGGAACAGTATCGGATGTCACAGGCAGTGATGAGGTCCACACCTCCGCCAATGCAGCCCCCATGGATGGCAGCAATTACGGGCTTAGGGCACTTCTCAAAGACGCTGAATGTCTCTTGGTATTTGGCGATGAGGCCACGAAGGTACCAGCTGATGCGGGCTGCATCATCTCCTTGGGGTTGAAGTAAGTCTGAAGCCATGTCCATGAAGTCAATACCTGCAGTGAACATTTTTCCTGCACCAGAGCCCACCACAGCCCAACACTCAGGATCTTGCGCTATCTTGTTGCAACACTCCACCATCTCTTTCCAGAAAGCTTTGTTTATGGCATTCCTCTTCTCTGGCCAATTTAGCTGTACATGCAGAACGTGTTTCTGGGCAGCTGTCACCAGAAGGGACTCATACTTGTGGTCTGGGGCTTCACTGGGGGCTGCTCTAGAGGCCTCATTTTGTGCAGAGGAGCTTATAGGGCGAAGACTAAGGTTGGGACCCAGTTGGGTGAGGGCTGTCAGTCGCCACGTTAGTAGGTCGCGGAGTCTGTGAGAAACAGCCAGCGCCGCAGCCATTGCTCCTGAATTGCTCCTTCTTTCAATATTATAACGCTTAATGTTGTGAAATCGCAGTGCCCCATTATTAG
Source organism: Aselliscus stoliczkanus (assembly GCA_033961575.1). Taxonomy (NCBI): domain Eukaryota; kingdom Metazoa; phylum Chordata; class Mammalia; order Chiroptera; family Hipposideridae; genus Aselliscus; species Aselliscus stoliczkanus. The sequence goes on along the minus strand of CM066737.1, from coordinate 50,403,148 downwards.
TTGGTTGACTTCATGAAACCCTCTTCTCTCCTACAAACGTATGATATGTGTGGGTGTTTTAATTCAAAATAATTTTGCTTTAAAAATTTCATGACACCTTTTGAAGTAGAGAGGTGGATTAAAAAATTCACTGCTCTTAACTTCCTTGCCTTAAGAAAATGTCTAAACAAAAATTTAATCAACACTTTTATATAAAACAATATTCTATCTAGGTAGGTATTAGTAGAGTGAGGAGGGGAAGCGAAGGAAGACACAAGGTCTTTGCTATCAGTGGAGTGTACCATCCAATGTGGGAGACAGACATATACACAAATAGAAAATGTTCAATGACTGAGGTATTGGGGATGGGTGATGAGGGGGGTCAGAGATAGGAGGACATGACAAGTCTGAAAGGAAACTGCTTCAGAGTTTCAAATTGGAACACTGATGATCATGCTGCAGATTTTAAATTACATTCCATTATCCTCCATATATACTCCCACCTGTGTGCAAAAAGATATAAATGCAGGGCCGGCCAGGTGGCGCACTGGTTAAGAGCTGGTTTTGGGATGCCAGCGGCCCAGGTTCGGATCCCACATATGAGGACCAGTGACACTGCCCTCTACAGCTAACAACAGCTCTACCTGGAGCTGGGCTGTGCGAGCCCCGGCGACAGTGTAGGCTGCAGCGGGCTGCCATAGGCTACAGTGAGCGGCCGGCAGCCAGCGTGAGCTGCCAATAGCTGCGGTGAGTGATCATCCAGAGGCCGACGACTGATCTGCCTCATCCGGGAAGAGCACAATGATGATACCAACATGGGCCAGTGAAGCAATGTCCTCCGCAACTAGACTGAATAACAAAAGGACAGCAACTTGTCTGTTCCCCTTCCCGGATTCCCCAACGCTGTTCCCCTCCCCCAACTCCCCAATAAAATCTTTAAAAAAAAAAGTTATAAATGCAGAGGTGCTAAATGCAGTTATCCATGCTGCATTCTGATTCCCAAGCCATGTGTCTATCTATCTGTGGTGCAGCATCCACCCAGAGAGGGCACTTTTTCTAATTCACACAAAGGCTATGTATGTGCTATCAGTGGCCCTGGGATAGTTATTGTTTGCTTTATTTCCCCATATGCTCAATGCTACAATCTAAATGTACATCAATAAAGGACTAGTTAAATAAACTATGGTATATCCATACAATGGAATATCTAGCAGGCATTAAAAAGAAACAGGTACTGTATTCTAGTTAATTATATTGTGGCAATCAGTTTCTTGGTATGGATAATACACTATACTATAGTTATATAGGGTATCACCAGTGAAGGAAGCTGGGGGATCAGTACATGGGATCTCCCTGTACTACTTTTGTAACATTTTCTGACTCCATAATTATTTAAAAATAAAAAGTTAAAAGGAAAAATTAGAAGAACTGGGCATTTCTAGGCATCCTGATGTACAATAGAAGTATCTCGAAAATTGACTCTTAGCTGTGTAAAAGAAGGGAATGTATAGTACGCTACTCTTTGTACAAAACAAAAGGGTGAGGGAGTTGGCCAAGTGGCTCAGATGGTTAAGAGTTAGCTTAAGAACATGAGCTCTGAGCAACAGGGCCGCAGGTTCTGTTCCCACATAGGCCAGTGACGCTGCGCCCGAGCTGAGCTGCCAACAGGTGGCAAGTTGGCTCAGCTGGTGAGAGCATGTGCTCCTAAGAACAAGACTGCCTGTTTGATGGCAGGCTATACCCATCTGCAACTAAGACTTAACTTGGCACCTTGACCTGAGCTGCCACTGGGATGGCTCAGTGAATACAGCGCACTCTTAACAACAAGCCTGCTGGTTCGACTCCCGCATGGGATGGTGGCTACACCCACCTGCAACTAAGATTGTAAACACAGCACCTTGAGCTTAGAGGCCACAAGCTGCCAATGGGCAGCCAGATGGCGACTGGCACCCTCCACAACTAAAATTGAAGAACAACAACTTGGCTGGTGCCCCTCCCCAATTCCCCAACACTCTTCCCCTCCCCCAAATCCCCAATTTAAAAAAAAGGGTGTGTATATGCACATAAATGCTAGTATACTGCATAGTATGTGGTGCCTCTGGGAAGGGGAACTGAGTAGCTGGGAGACAGAGTTGGCAAGGCGATCTATTGGGTTGTCGGAAAAGTCATGATGTATTTTTTTCTGTTTTTCATTGCAAAAATGCATCATGACTTTTCCGACAACCCATTACATCATGTGCACATACTACCTCTTCAAAAACAGTTCATCCCAGAGGCACAGTTTTCCTGCAAGAAAGTTTTAAAATATCCCTTCCATCTGGTGTATTCCCCTCCACCCAGTTTAGAAGTTCCAGGGATCATGGGATGGGAATTAGGGATAGGTTCTTCCATTGATCTGCATTCTGGGTTCTCTTGCTAGACTGTGAGCTAGCTACTCAAGGGTAAGGGACCACATCACCAGCTGTACCAGGCACAATGTCTGGCATATTTAGGGACAGAGATTTTCTTGAATTTATTTGACTTATTATCCTTGGCCTTCCTTTTAAACTACTCTTAATACCTCAGAGCTAGGATGATTCTTTATTTACCATTGATTCTACCCCTGGAACGATGTTTAAAAAATTAACTTCTCACTAGCATGTCATTCCCAGGTCAGCAGCCGTCTATCCCTAGACACCAATGCTCAAAAAGCTGAAGCCTTAATCTAGTGAAGGCAAGAGTATTCATGGAAATATACGTAGTTTATAAATTTCCTTTGTATTCTAATATCTGTATGTCTGTGAACCAGATGACTCTTCAGGCATCTTAGCTAAAATCTCCCATCCGTGCTCATACTCTCTAACTTGTATAGGTTTTATTTGTCCCTCCATACAGCACTTACTTATTTGTGTTAGTTATCACAGTGCATAAAGTAGCTCTCTTACTAAAATGTAAACTTTCTTTTTTAAATTGGGGAATTGGGGGAGGGGAACAGCATTGGGGAACCAGGGAAGGGGAACAGACAAGTTGCTGCCTTTTAGTTCTTCAGTCTAGTTGTGGAGGACGTTACTTCACTGGCCCATGTTGGTATCATCATTGCGCTCGATCACCGGCCTCTGGATGGTCGCTCGCTGTGGCTATTGGCAGCTCACACTGGCTGCCGGCCCCTCAATGTAGCCTATGGCAGCCCACTGCAGCAGGGGCTGCAGCCTACACCGTCGCCAGGGCTCGCAGCCCAGCTCCAGGTGGAACTGTTGTTAGCTGTAGAGGGCAGTGTCACTGGCCCTCATATGTGGGATCCGAACCGGGGACACTGGCATCCCAAAACCAGCTCTCAACCAATGCGCCACTTGACCGGCCTTAAAATGTAAACTTCTTAAGGGCAGGAAAGCCTTTTCTATCTCATTATTCCCCAGTAACTAGTATCTTGTTCAATCATCTTTGAAGATAGTTCATTTAATTAACACTTCATAAATTAAAAATTAAATAACTTTTAAAATATCATTTAATTTGTAACTGAACTAATTTGCTTAAAATAGCAAAGTGGGTTTATTGTGAGGGCAAATAGAAGACTTTTACAAGTATATTCCACAAAAAAAATAATGCTATCATAATTAACAAGCCTCATCATTTGCTCTGACTTGATGGAGGTGAATCCAGCACATTATTTATATACTGGAAGTGCATCCTTTCTTCCTCAACCATGTACAGCTTGCTTGTAAGCTGAAAGAGTACCATAAAATTGCTAAGCTATACCTCTTTAAACTTGGTAAACAAATGCTAAATCAGGAGACTAAAATACCTAGAGGGAGAGAGAAGAAGGAGGTAGTCCCTTCTAAGAGCATCAGTTCAATAGCTTCCCACTTATAAGGAATCCTGCTTTGTCTGCAGGACATCCCTGTTCCTGACACCCAGCCCCCAGAAGCAGTACAAGTCCCTGTTTCATGCTAACTGCAGCCGGTTCGAGATCCATCCAGAACTTTTGAGAGCTTTTAATCATTTTCTCTGCCATATTACTTCTTCCTCAAATACACAGAACTGGAAGCAAGTGAAAACTAGAGCTGATTTTCTCCCTATTCGTAGGAGCAAATCACTAATATTATAATGTAAGTCATAATGGAATTTATTTGTTTTTTGAGGGCAGTGTCACTGGCCCTCATATGTGGGACCCAAACCTGGGCCGCTGGCTTCCCAAATCAGTGCTTAACCACTGTGCAACTCAGCCAGCCCTAGAATTTATTATGTAGAACTTTGTTAGTCTATTCTGTACTTCATTAGGTAAGGATACATAAGTTCCAAAAGGTTAAGTCATACTAAAACTCTTATAATTCTTCTTTATTATTTTAAAGTAATCATTAATATAAAAGGCAATCTTATTTCATATTACAACCCTTTAAACTTGTCCTTAATAGTAAGCCTTGATGAGAGCAGGAATCACATCTTGTCTATCTTTGAATCTCCCACAGTGCCTTAGGCATAGTAAATTTTTTAATTTTTAAAATTTTTCAATTAAGTTTTTAAGAAATATTTATTTGAATTAACTTTTTCAAGGATGCATTTGATCTGCACATTCACAGATAACTCTTTTCTAAAATTCAGAAATATCTATAAAAATGATTCAACTTTTACTGATGTACCACACTTATTTCAAAAACAAATTTTTTTCCACGATCTCTTAAGAGACTCCACTTGAGCTACAAACAACTCTCTGCCATAGGTGTACACATTTTGTTACAGATACTAAACATCAGACTGAAGGTCTCTTGGAATTAGTTCTGGAAGAGACGCTAGCAAGCTCGGAGAGAGATTTTTAAGTCTTCAATTCCTTGAGTGGTTTCATAAAATTCTTAAACATGTTAATTTTAATATGAAAAAGTAAATATATGTCATTAAGCTCTTTTAGAAGAGAGGAGGGACATGTTATACAAAGCCTGAGTTTGCTGTGAGCGGCCGGCCGTCCAGAGGCCGGCGACCGATCTGCCTCATTTGGAAAGAGCTCAATGACGATACCAACATGGGCCAGTGAAGCGATGTCTACTGCAACTAGACTGAAGAACAAAAAGACGGCAACTTGTCTGTTCCCCTTCCCTGGTTCCCCAACACTGTTCCCCTCCTCCAATTCTCCAATAAAATCTTAAAAAAAAAAGCCTGAGTGTTGCAACTCCTATAATGTTAGAAATCATACTAAGAAGAAACAGGCAAAGTATAGATTCTCTTTGATATAGTTTTCTCATCTTATAAACTAGAATAAGAACAAACTCTTAATTCATGAGAATGTTCTGAGAAATGATTATGACAGTTATTTTTTAGTTATTTTATTAAGGTTTATCTAGAAAGAGCCCCAAATATTCTATGTATGCAATATACTTGTGCCTGTTTACAGCATATGAAACTGTAAAATAAAACTTAACTTTGAAAATAATATATAGTCCCAGTCCCAGAATCGAAACAGCATGCCAAAGCACTGAATATTTCTAAAGCTAACTACCAATTCTTTACTATAGTTTGAGTCTTTTTTTTAAAAGATTTTTTAAATTGGGGAATTGGAGGAGAGGAACAGTGTTGGGGAATTGGGGGAGGGGACCGGCCAAGTTGTTCTTCAATCTTCCTTGTAGAGAAGCCAGTCGCCATCTGGCTTCCCCGTCAGCAGCTCGTGGCCTCTAAGCTCAAGAGGTTCAATCTTAGTTGCGGGTGGGCGTAGCCACCATCCCATATGGGGGTGGAACCAGCAACCTTGTTAAGAGCGCATGCCCTATCCACTGAGCCATCGAGACTGCAGCTCAGCTCAAGTTGCGGAGTTCAGTCTTAGTTGCAGGCAGGCGTAGCCCACCATTGAACAGGCAGTCTTGTTGTTACACCAGCTGAGCCATCCTGTCACCTGATGGCAGCTCAGCGACATCTCAGCTAGGGCACAATATTCACTGGCCCATGTGGGAATCGAACCGGTGGCCCTGTTGCTCAGAGCTCATACTCTAAGCCAACTCTTAACCAACTGAGCCACTCTGCTGGCCCCTGAGTCATTTCCTTAATGGTTGTCCTGGGAAATATAATTAGCATCATAACCTAAAAAAATTAGTTCTAATAGACTAATACCAATTTCAATTACTGAAATTTTCAACTCCAGATATTCAATTTATTTTTAAAATCATTTTTATCTCTTTACTGATATTCTTTATTTGGTGAGACATTCACATACCTTCCTTTAATTCTTTAGACATGATTTGCTTTAAATTACAGTAATATCTTGATTTGCGAGCATAATTCTTTCCGGAAACAAACTACTTGTATTGCAAGACATCACTTACCAAGTTAAAATGTATTAGAAATATTTGCTCGTCTTGCAGAACACTCGCAAACCAAGTTACTCAAAATCCACGGCTTTACTGTATTTATAATAGCTCATTTAAAGTTTTGTTTGACAAGCACAACATCTGGGTTTTCTCAGGGACAATTTCTATTGACTACTCATTTCCCTGTATGTGCGTCATACTTACCTTTTGAATGTATTTTTTTGCTGATGTTGAAAACTAGACATTTTAAATAGTATAACATAACAGATTTGGGGGCCGGCCGAGTGGCGTGGTGGTTAAGAGTTGGCTTGGGATGCCAGCGGCCTGGGTTTGGATCCCACATATGAGGGCCAGTGACGCTGCCCTCTTAAAAATAAATAAAAATAACAGGTTTGGAAATCCGATACCTCCCCAAGGTTTGTTGTTGTTGCTGTTCGTTCAGTGACTTTCCTGGATTAATTCTGTAAAGTCTGTATTCCCTGTCATGGGTGGCCACTTCAGGTATACTCAGCTAGCTTAGGGGTCAGCTAATGAATGACTGGATGGAAATTTTCTAAAATGTCTTTAACCAATAGATTTTTCACCCTTTGCCAAGGGAGCCTCTCTGTATGTGTGTTGGGGCATGCCTTCAACGCTACAGCAGTGTATACAACTCTGCCTTACCCTTCATTTCCTGCTTCCACAGGTTCTCACGGTAAGCCAGGGATGAGACAGTAGGGCATCCTCGGGGCTTTGCTGGGCAGGCACATAGCTCATCACATGTATGGACTTCTAGATACTCAGGATTATCTTGGATCTTTTTTAAAGCCCCCTATCTCATATCAATACCCTCTTTTTAAGGTTTCTTTTTGCCAGCGTCTTCTTTGTCTCTCCTGGTATTACTACCTCAGGCAGATGCAATGTTATCCGACTGAACAAATGTCCAGAAGATAAAGCTTTTCCACTGAGCAAGGATGAGTCAGGTCAACTAAAGACAAGCATTGTGAATGGGGCCTTTCCAGGGAACTGCCAAACAGGTCAAATAGTGAGGATTCTCTGAGGATAGGGATATTTGTGGAGCTCGACCCCTTCGGTGGCTGCTGGTTTTCACAGCTACTGTGGTTGAAAGGTTGCTGGTTTCCTTGTGGAGTTAGGGAAAGGCAGATATGATTGTGGCAAGTTAAAACACAACAAAGCTCATACTGAAAATCAGCTGTTTTTAATGAATAAGTGTTCTTTGGGTTGTTGAAAGTGTTTGGTTCATTTCCAGAATTCTGAAAAAGTTGGTTTTGAAAATATTTGCCAGTGTTTGTATTGCTTTTATAGAGGAGTAGATTTTCTGATGTCCTTACTCCAATATTCTGGAAACCCCCACTTTGAGTCTGGAAATCATTCTGGAACTGGTGCCTTCTAAAAAGACTGTAAACTTCAGCTCTTAAAATTGCTCAGCAAAATATGTGGGATCCCCAGTGATATTTACACATAAATTGCTAGGTTGAAGTATTCATGAAATTATTAAACAGAAAATATGATCAGCCTAGATTTACATTCCATTATACCTTTGGTGACTACAAGGAAAAAAATCTGTTTTCTGGTAACAGATTCAATAATAAAGCATTTATTGTTATCAACATTTGGCTGCATTTCAAATGATTTTAAAATATTGCTCCTTTTTAAAGATTCACATATTTTAATTTTAAATAAAACAACATGAGAGACTATGACTTATCCCAGTCATGGTGGGACTGAAGGCATAGCATCTTGCCTGGTAACAGAGGAAAGGTTACTAAGAAAAGGTTTCAAAATATTTCTTACATGAAATGAGGAAGATGGTGACTATAAGCTCTAAGTCTTGACTTTAATAAAAAATCATCAACATTAAAAAATATTTTAATAGTATATTTACTACTTTTTCACACACAATTGTTCTTCATAATGCTGCCAAACCAAATTACAAGTTATAAAAAAGTTTGACATTATCCTAATACTAAATTAGGAGACATCAAACATATTATAAATGGTCTTTCATTTGGAGACTTCTAGGGGTCCTCAATGAGTTTAGTTGCAGGTATGATATGAAAACAACCTGCTTATACATTTATGTGGGGGAGGTAGGATTGAGAATGAACACATAATGCTTTCCATATAATTGCCCTGCCCCTCTTATAGTAGCACCTAGAATTCCCTGAGTTTGGGGTCAGGCAGCAGGGCTTAGAGTCATGTTGCTGAAAGAAAAACATTGAGAATCACTGACTTAACGTTTAAGATACTATAAGAGTGATTACAATATCACTAAGATCTTCTCTGAGAAAACCAATTTAAATTGAGTAAATCCTTAATGTAGAGAAAATCACTCATAAAATCAACAATAGCAGTCTCAGTGATATTTATACTATTATTCACTCAGAGTTTCTCTGCTCTATTCCATGTGTATTTTTTAAAAACAGCATGGGCATACAATAAAAGTATATAACATGGTAAGTTTTCACTACTATATATTTTTAGAATTCATTGATTTAAAATCTGCAATTTCAGGAATTTATGAGCAACCATTAAAGTCCTTGATTAAATAATTTTCATTTTGATGAGACATTAATTTGAAGAATTTGAATCTTGTGTAAAGGCTAATATGTGTGAAAAGGCTAATATGTGTGAATGAGCTGCTAAGTTAGTAAGCCTATCCTATAATTGACTATGCTTGGATATTTTCTTTGCATTGTAAACTAAGCAAGAACTCCCGAAGTGATAAAATTGTTTTTGAAAAAAAATGGCCTCCCCAAATAAATTTCCACCACTGGTGATTAATATAAGGAAATGGTTTAAGGGTTGTAAAGCACTGTTGGTTCTTAGCCAGAAGATATTAAGATTTTGAATAAGTTAAAGAATAATGTGTTGAATTCAGCTTTGACTCAAATCTATCACATAAACAAGTTTTCAATAAAACATTTTATGAGGGAAATTATATGCTAAAATATTGTTTGTGCTTTCAGGATAATTTATAGTCCCTTGGGTCAGGCTTCTTCAAATCTGTTTTTCTTCATCTAAATTATATTAATGTGAGAACAGACACATCATGAATTTCCTTATAAACAAATAAAGGTATTCCTTTTGTTCACCAAATGTTAAATATTCAGTGTTTGGCAAACCCCTAGAACCCATTGTTAGGTGATAGATTAAAAACTCCTGATTGCAGGGCAGGCCCAGTGGTGCATTGGATAAGAGTTAGCTTGAGAGCAGGAGCTCTGAGTAGCAGGGCCCCGGTTCAGGTCCCACATGGGCCAGGGACGCTGCACCCTCTACAACTGAGATGGTGAACAACAGCTCAACCTGGAGCTGGGCTGCCGTGAGTAGCCTGCGACGACATAGGCTGCAGTGGGGCTGCAGTGGGCGTCCATAGGCTACCGTGAGTGGCTGGCAACCGGCGTGAGCAGCCGGCAACCCGAGGTGAGCCACCGTGAGTGACCATCCAGAGGCTGGTGACCCATCTGCCTCACCCGAGAAGAGTGCAATGATGATACCAACATGGGCCAGTGAAGCAATGTCCTCCACAACTAGACTGAAGAACAAAAAGGACAGCAACTTGTCTGATCCCCTTCCTCTATTCCCCAATAAAAATCTTTGAAAAAAATGTATTCAAATATATATAACAATTCTGAGAACAGGAAAGTACCAGTGGCCCTGCTGGGCTGGTGAAAATTATTTAAGTTAGTAAAGGATTAATGTATGGTTATTATGGGATGGTAAATAATTATAACACTTCATGAAAGTGAAAGAAAGCGCCAAGACTAAAATACTCCTCTTCTGTAAAAACTGACTTGAATTTCTCTAGACTGAACTGAAATAAACATAGCAAAGATTCTAAGAGCAGCCTAACGAAGAAAGGAACCAGGACCCTTTGGACCCACACCCATTTTTTTTACCTTTAAAATGGGATTTGCTTATTCTCTTGCCACAGACAAAACGGATAACCACTGACATTTTTTTTTTGAGGGCAGTGTCACTGGCCCTCATATGTGGGACCCGAACCGGGGCCGCTGGCTTCCCAAACCAGCACTTAACCACTGCACCACTCGGCCGGCCCACCACTGACATTTTTTCCTTGATTGTACTCAACACTATTGAGGCCACTGCCTATTTTAACATGCCTATTGTTTGAAGCTTGTGAAAAAAAGAAATAGGCCTCTAAAAGGTTCAACCATGTATAAGCAAATTGCTTCTCCTTCTCTTGATGAGGGCATTCACCTTTGTTTAATAAAGAGTTTAAGCATATTGAGACTGATCAGGGACATTTGTGTGGTCTGTCCTGAGAACTACTGGACTCCATTTGGCCTCTACCCTATTATAGGGCAGGGGTCTCTGATGATCTTCATAAGTCAAAATCCATTTCTTCTTCAAAAACTTTGATTCAAAAATATTTCATTATCGCCACTTGCTTTTTTATTTATTTTTATTATTATTATTAGTTACAGATGTACAAAACAATGCAATACTTATCTTTTCCCCCCCTTACAAAGTGAGTCCCCCCATCGCTACTTGCTTTTAACATCTGGTATCTCTTCACATTACTGTTGTAAATTCAAATGACAAAGTATTCATAATTCAACACTATGATATGAGGGAGAGCTCATTTACTTATAAACATAGACTGACTACATAGAGAACACTGTTGATGAGCACTATGCTAATGTTAGTTTTCATTTCCTGAGCCCACTAGCACAACTTTCATGCTTACCAGAACATGTCAGAGACTAGCCTCATAGTTAGGGAATAGCTTCCTTATATTCTGAAACATATTCTGGAGAATAAAAGGAGAGTCAGTAAAATAAAATAAAAATGTACAGTGATCACCAAAAAATAATTTTTGGGTTCTATACTTATGTCTTAATACAATTAAAGATAAATCAACAAAAGACTGAGAATTTTCCTCTTTTTTTCTTCAAAGGGTAATTGCTGTTCAACATAAAATAAAAATATGCTATTCTGTTATAATTCAGGAAACTATTTTAGAATTTTGCTTCTAAATAATACTATAAAACCTTTAAAGATTTTGCTTATAAGTTGGAAGTTTGTATCTTATAGTTGTAGTAATCTCAAATAGGCCATGCTAAGAACCATAAGAACACACCCATTCGACTAATCTATGTTTAAGATAATTTAATAAATGACTTCATTCAATAATTAGTACACAATCCTCCTATAATTATTATAATTCCCAGTACCTACCCTACGTGGGTTACATTTGCAACACTCAAGTAAATTTTTTTTTCATTAATTTAGGAAGAAAAAAGTGGTTTAAGGCCATTTAATTCTGTAATGATTAGGATAGTTCTATTTTAAAATTACATAATCTTTGTAGCTACTCAATTTTCCCAACTTCGTGTTTTATACATTGAAGTTTACAAGAATAAAAGAGCACTGAGCATAGAAGGCACTCGGGCAAAGGGTGATGTAACCAATGTTAAATCTAACTGACTTATGCTGAATGTCTATTGATGAACGAAGGCACTTTGTCTACATGGCAGACTCCTGCTTGTGTTATTTCCCAGTCTCTTGTCCAGGCTTCATGACATTAAAGGAGCTGCTGTGGCATAATTAACTGGACAAAAGAGAAACTTTACGAAGAAAGAGGCAATTCACAGGCCATTAATAGTTTAAAATTGTCAACTGACAGACCTTTCCAAATGGCTGAATTTACAGGAAGTCTCCTGACAGGTCCTCTTTTTTGCAAGGACCACCCCCCCATTAAATCTACCTTTGATTGGTACCCACTGACTACTGCATGATGCTCCTTTTGACCTCTGTGTGTTTAAGTTGCTTCCCTCTCTAGAACGCTTTATTCATCTATGAAAGATCTACCCAGCCCAAATTCTATATTGTTCATTAGCCCCCCTGTATAATTCCAACCCACATTAGTCTTTGTCCATCCAAACTCCTACAGACCTCATTGTTTCTATCACTCCTTCAGCCATTAAATCATATGTGACTACATTCTTTGTTTCATGAATCATGTCTCCTCAACATGACTGCAAGCTTTTTAAGGGCAAGCAGCATAGCTTATGCCTGTTTTATACACCTCTCACCCATACCCAAAAGGGAGCTGAGCACAATGTTCCCCATAAAAGCTATATTATCTGTTGAACTGAAATATCAGAATTTACCATAATATGAAAAGCAGGACTAGCTTAGAGTAAGAGATAAGATTTTGATGTAAAACACAGTCTTAAGATAATGCTGGCAAATAAACCTTGAAGCTTGAACAAACGTTCACTTTTAAATGTCTAAGTATAAGCAAAGGGATAATCATGGTGGAAATTCTACTTTCCTCTTCAGAACTACCAAGCCATCTCTAAATGGAAGAAGCTAGAAACTGCTCCAAAATCCAAACTAATACACCACAATCCAGGGATAATATTTAAAAATGTCTGCACCTTTGCTAATGATAAAGAACCTCATGTTGGTTGTGTAGACAACAGGGAAAATACACAACTTTTAAGACCCATGACTTGGTCCTATCTATCACTTCACAAGTGTCACCACCACATTTAAATGTGAGCTTTTCATAGACATGTGTGTACACCATAAGAAGCAATTTCAAGAAGTGCTTAAATACATTGGTTTATATATACATATATGGAACTAAAGGCCTTACTTATAATATCCCATTAGACAAGATGTCTTCCAATTCTCCATCTCTCTAGAAAACACATTTCCTCAGAAATATCAGGTTCAACTATCAAAATTAATGTTCTTCTTTAATGCCTTGGTCCTTCCACCTTTAAAAATAGGTGAACAGGGGGCCAGCCGAGTGGCAGGTTGGTTAAGAGCTGGCTAGGGACGCCAGCGGCCCCAGTTCAGATCCCACATATGAGGACCAGTGACACTGCCCTCTACAGCTAAGATGGTGAACAACAGCTCGACCTGGAGCTGGGCTGCTGTAACAGTCGATGGTGTAGCTGCAGCCCCTGCTGCAGTGGGCTGCCATAGGCTACAGTGAGTGGCCGGCAGCCAGTGTGAGTGGCTGGCATGAGCTACCAAGAGCCGCCGTGAGCGGCTGTCCAGAGGCCGGCGACCGATCTGCCTCATCCGCGAAGAGCGCAATGATGATACCAATATGGGCCAGTGAAGCAACATCCTCCACAACTAGACTGAAGAACAAAAGGATAGTAACTTGTCTGTTCCCCTGCCCCAATTCCCCAATAAAATCTTTTTAAAAAAAAAGTAGGTGAACAAGAGCAAAATTCCTACCTGCCAAAGATGTCTCCTTATATTATTATCAGCAAATTCATTAGAAAGCTCTAAAGAACAGAGGATGAGAATGATAACTTAAAAGTAAAGCTAGAGGGCCGGCCGAGTGGCACAGTGGTTAAGCGCTGGCTTGGGAAGCCAGCGGCCCAGGTTCAGTCCCACATATGAGGGCCAGTGACCCTGCCCTCAAAAAAAAAAAAAGTAAAGCTAGAAAGTCAAGTTCTTTTCAAATACAAGTAGTTGGTATTAAATACACTATTAATAAAGTAGATGATAATGGCCTGGTTAAATACTGAGATTCTATGAGTTTGAAACTTTTCTTAAATGGTTATTTCTGACACACTTTGAATCTAGTTTATGCATAATTTTCAATGCATTTGGAAAAATAACTCAAAGTCTAAATAATACATAAACCTCAAAGCTCTCTTGTAAATAGGCTTTCTGCATCTCTAATACGTGTCTGTAAGATTAACTTTTAGAAGACCCCCCAAAATTCCTATGAAAATACAGTTGCTTTAGGTAGAGCCACTACCATTATGTCCCTTTAAAAATAAGCTAAACATGGTACTTATAGCTAACAATACTGTACATGTAAAAAATGTTAAGAGGGCAGATCTCATTTTCTTACCACAATAAAAATAAATTTGCTAAAAGCAGCACACATCTATATGATTAAAGAGAAACTGATTAACTAAAAATGACTGATACTCCAGTCATCTGTGAGAAGGTAATTTGCAAATTAGATTGACCATAGTAGCTCCTGTTAATGTGCACTGGTGACAAGGTACAGAAAGATGAGTATGCTCGGGAGAATGCATTCTTATGATTATATCCTGCAATCAGAAATTATAGCTAGGTCTATCCTTTAATATTATCTGTACTGCAATCTTTGTTATATAGAGTAACTGTGAGAAAACTACATAAAAGAAAGTTTATACATCTAAGTAGAGGCGATTAATATGTACATACCTACATACACAAGCCTAAAAATTAGATACTTCTGAATAACAGGATTTATAACTATGTTCATACACAAATCAAAAAAATAATGAAAAAAAGGATAATGACCAGAGAGTGGCTACATTTATCCATTTGGGGTATACTTAAACTACTTGTCCCAAAGATCCCAAACTTACCTAGAAGTGTCATTCTGAGGACACAATAGGAATGATTTTCAACATGGTCTCTCGGAAATTCTCAGTGACCCATATGCGAGTCCTCTTACATTATTAAATTTCACACTGTGCATCTGTTTCTGATAGGAGTATTTTTTAAACAATAGTGTCATGGCCACTGGTTCTAAAAGAGGGACATCTAGGTCTGTATAATATAAAATATGCCTCTTGGAGCACTCCTGCTCCAGACCATGCACTGTCTCCTTTTTCTGCCCTGAATCCCGGTTTCCCTTCACTTGACTACAATCGCATTTTTCTCCTTCCCTGATTCCCACATGCTCTCTAATCCTGCCTCCTGCCCTTTGTGACTCTTTCTCCACAGAGCCAATGCTTTCACTATGAAAGGGTAGATTTCTGGAAAACAACCTGCCAAACAGGGCAATGGTTAGAGGAGTTTGTGGAGTAAAATACACCACAAAGTACGTATCACCTCATTAGTGTCAGAGACATAGAGGCAGTATCATTCCCAATGTTCTTATGAGGGTTTTTTGAACTGACAAGTGTATGGGGTACATGGATCCATGAACTGAACAAAAAATTGTAACCACTAACTGTCAGGCATCTACTCCTAACATCAAAGAGCTAGTCTACAAAACCAAGTACCTGGCCAAGCTAGGGGCAAGTATTTTGTTTATAATGTGAAAGAAGTAGAGTGAATAAAGGTTTGTTTTAATTACGGGGAAATTCATGAAACTCATTGACAGCAATACTCTAACATTGGAAAAAGGCCAGAAGACTTCATGAGATTCTTCTCTAGTAAATAAATCACCAACACCATCTTCTACTTACCATATAAAAAAGCGCCCATCATCTAAACACTTACCTCCCGGACGTTCCAAATCAGCATACAAAGGGTTATTTGTCCTATTACAATGAGGTATGTACTGAGTCCAAGTTTTACCAACTAATATACTGGCACCCCCATATATCTATAGTCAACCACGTGGCTGTTAGGCTACATAAGCAACAATAATCACAGAGAAGAACCACAATGATATAGCTGGCACATGAGCATTTCTTTGAGGGAGACAGACTGCTCTGGCAACTCTAGGCCGACAGCACCAAAACCAGTTTTTCATAGATTCCATTCTATAAGAATGACTCAAAGATCCACTGATGCCTGAAGCAAAGCACAGAATCTGGTGTTACCACCTTGCAGCAATCTGAGATCTCAGTATAAGATATGTTATTAGAACTGTGTGTTATATGCTTACAAAAAGTACATGGAATGGCAAGGTAAGCTATATAGGCTATTATGTCAATCTCACTACTTTCCATTACTAGAGAGCTGGTCAGCATCTTCTGGCAGGATATTGCATAATACAGTCAACTGTGCTCTCCCAACACTGCATGTGGCTTTGGGTCACAGTGTGGATTATCTGTAAAATGAAACAGATAGGGGAAAGGCAAGAATCATCAAGAATATCACAGACCTTGTTTAAATAACTAATATTAGTAGGCCTGGAGTCAAAAGAACAATTCACATTTGCCCATCCACTGAAGATTGAAAAGATCATAAAGCAATATGGCTGATCCTGTCTATAACACCCACCCTTCATCACCAAGCAAAGCTGCAAAACAGATCCAGTTTAATTCTTCACTTTTGATGCTTGAGGATGGGACCTACAATCTAGTACCAGACAGTACTTCCAATCCTTCATATATTTCCTTTAATCCTAGGACTGAAATTACAAGTTCCTGAGATGGTCCTCCACAAGGCTCCATTTTGCTGAAGGCTGTGCTATGATATATACAAAAGGAAATATAAGAATTGCTGACTGTTTTACAAATTGATAAGCCTGAAGACTGAGAAAACGTATAAAACTACATTAGGGAAACCCTACATTTTGTCAGGTATTTTTACTAGCAATACAGAGCTGAAAACTATAGCTGATCTCTACCCATCTGAGCAGTTCAAAGTCACAATTGAGGAAGAGGGTAGGATACTGGGGAGATCCCAAGAGACCAACTAAATTGTTGCAATAGCTCTATTGCTGCTCTGTGGTTCTGCTAAATAGAAAAGAAATGACATTTGATAACTTCCAACACTTGAAATATACATATTAAAAAATTTGCTTTCACCTGACCAACTATTTGTTTCTTCCCACTCCCCCATGTTTTTTTAGTGGCACCACCATCCTACTGGTTCCTCAAGTTTATAAACCTCTGAATTATGTTCAAAGCCTCTCTACTTTTCATTTCCCTCAGCAATAGGAATTGGTAGATTTTTTTTCCCTGCAAAGCGTCTTTACTCACATGCAATCACCTAATTTCAGGTCCTCATCCAAAAGCTATCTCAGCTATCTTTATATTTGATCCAAATTCTATAAACCAACATATCTCCTCTCTCTCAAATTAGATATAGTTGGGAATAGGTAAAGAGGAGGAGGGGGAGGTTCTTTCACTTGTGATCAAATTTCACAGCCATTACAACAGAGCTGTTGAACAAACTTTTTCTGAGCACAAGAATAGCTAAGCACAGAGCCAAGAAAAGAAGAGTCAATCATGGAAGCCAAAAAACAGGTGAGCTGCAATCTTTCCACTCCTACATAAAACCTGGTCCTGGAGTGCAAGTCCCTACATATGCTGATAACTTCTTCTACTTCTTGATTTTGCAATGTTCCAACATTCACAAACTCTGCCCTTGAGGTGGCTTACCCACTTTTTCAATGCCAGTTTTCCTACTGCCCTCCTTCCCACCCATCTTACATTCTAGAGGACTCTTCTGCAAATACTGTTGTCTTCGTAATATTAGAAACTCTAATCAGATCCAATATCTCTTATCCAGCCTTCCCAAAGTGTTCCCAAGACAGATACTTTAATTTCCTTGAAGTTTTATGATCTTAGAGACCACAGCAATGGGAGTGGTACGGAGAATGCTTAGAGTGCAATTTGCTGAATAAAGACAGCTGCTGGGAATCCCCAAGTACTGTGGCAAGGGGTGTGGTGGTGACAGCAACTGGTTTGAGAACCATGTAAGACTTAAAGATTTACTGGTTTACAGACTCTTCACCAACAATCTCTGTATCTTTACATTTAAAATCTTGGCTTAAAAGTTATCCTCTCTCCAAAGCCTTCTTCCAGACCACTCCTTTATTCCACGTCATTACCACGCTTACGTACAATATTTTTTATGGATCTAACTCATCTACAATACTGTATATACTGCTTTGTAAGCATTTTAAGTGACTCTGATATTTGTATCATATCTTGAGCAAGACTGTAAACTCTGTGAAGACAGAACTAGTTCTCCTAGTTCTCTGGTTTCCAACCATGGAACTCAGCATAAGTATATGCTAAAAATAAATAAATAAATAAATAAATAAATAAATAAATAACAGGGTTTTTTACCCGAGTGACATATAATTTCCACTTAGCTATTCAACACTAACATTTTTGAGGGTTGAGCAAGTTTGAAAGTATGATACATTAAGCACTGTAGAAAATACACCCACACTTGACAGAAAAGATACTACTTAGAGTTGGACCCAACATAAAATATGCTCCACCCAACCAACTATACTATTAAACCATACTTCTTTCTTTGGGCTCTTTTCTTTTTAGTACATAAGCTTGTGGCTCATTTTTGCTCTGAGCAACACTGTAACTACAGAAGCTCAACTCTAAATAAGTTTACTGTTAGGAATCTACTCTTCCCACCTACACAACCACTGACTTCCCACACTGTCTCCAGTGTCCTCTGAGCAACTGCCCAATGACCATGTGGAAAGACAGCTTACACACTGAAGGTTCATTCTTGGCAGCCCCTGGCTTTTACTGCTGGTCCTCACTTACTTAGCTTAATTGATTCAGAACAGTATCAAAAAGAGACATTATTACATAAGTTCGAAAAAAAGACTATTTAAGAAAATTTAAATGTGAAAGCCCTGGTCATTGTGCTGCTTTAAAACAGGCAAGCATGTGTGACATTGAGAGAACAGAATAATGCCTATTGAAATAGGGAACTCTGACTAATCTCATTGCACAAGTTTTAGTGTTTCACGCATGTACATTTTCAAAAAGTAAAATGGTCTATAAATGTGAAACACAACTAACTTTAAAATTATAATCCATTGCAGTAGTAAGTTATAGTGTTTTAACACAAATACAATTTCAAAAAGTGTGCAGGTTTTAAAAAGACAACAATGTGAATGCTAGCATGTGTTTGTGGGAAACAACTCATGCATGGGCTAACAGAGGGTTTTTTCACTTTCTCAGTAGTGGTCTTTCTTCCCATTGGAATGAGAGAGCCCAGCAGAAATTCCTTCTTAGTTGCTCCCCACTAATTGGGACCTGAACACAGCACAAACACTATTTATAAGCAAAAAAAAAAAATTGAGATAAATTATCATTCCCTTTGGCCATATGGGGGAGAGGGTAAAATAAGCATCAAGTTTTTCTTTTTAACTAAATATACATTGCCCTACATACACTTTTATGCACGGATATAAAAATAATTTTGTAATTTATATTTCCATATCCTTCCATTCCAGTCACTGACAGTTTTTACAGCATACATGACAACTTCTTTTCTAGGAGTAAGATAGGACACCAGACTGCCTTCCACTGGAAATCAACATTGTTGAAAAACAACCCACACAGTACCTTAAAAAATGTTCAACAATTTTTCAATACTTTAAGAAAAAAAATAAACATGTTATGACCATTATGCTAGCATGGATAAGGGAATCTGTAATGGCCTAGTAGCACCATCTGTAATAGACAGATACAACTTCCAGCTACTCTGGTCACTCTTCATCAAAAAAGACCTAATAGAAATATAATAGCTTGTGTTTAAAATGCTGATTTAATATCACTTTGACCTGAGCTGCATTATCAAGTTATCTTTTTTAACTTACATGCGATAGGGTTGTTACTGTTCTGGAAAAACAAATTGCCTGCTGCACCTCCCTAATAACCCAATTCCTCCGAAGCATGCTGAAATACAGTAATTTGACTATTGTGCCAAAACATGAAAGAGTTAACTGTTCAAACACTTGATCAGAGTCTCTTAAAATCTGCATGTCCAGGGGTGGATTTTTTAAAAGTACATTTTATTCACTGCATTGAAAAACCACACTTATTGATGTTTAATAGTAATGTATCTTTTATGTGTTATTGTCTATATAAAATGTAGCACTGCATTAACTTCAAAGGTGGTAAGAAGATTAAAATTAAAAGTTCATGGGGTATGACATGCAACACAGCATTAAAAATATAAGACTGAACAATCCTAGTGCCTTAGCAGGGTCCTTTTATAGTTCTTCGTTGTAGGGGAAATTCTTAAAATGCAATCCAGCAAGCATAAGTATAAGTAAAGCTTTTAAAATCTTATCACAACATGTAATTTAGAAAGCTAATCATCAAAGCATTTTTTCTTGGGAACAGAAGGGGGCTTTACTTATTAAAATCAATACAACTCACTTTAAGATATCATATTTGTGCTCTTTTTAACTCCTAAAATGTACTCCTCACATTTAACAATTTCTGAAAAAAGGCCTAAAATCATACCACAAGTTTATACAAGTCACTCTCGCCCCCAACCCCAAATCATCCCAAGACCCTGAAGTCTTGTTATGGTCAAGGCAGCATTCAATGTCCCTGGTGCTAAATTAGAAAGAACATGATAAAGCAAAGTGACACGGAAGCAGGAAGTTTTATACTGGAAACTGGCAGTGAACAGTGCCATTCCCTGACAGCAGCTAAAGGATTTATTCAGATCCTTACTACTCGCTTAAGCCAGTGGGTCTCAACGTGTGGTCTCGGGAACTGTAGCAGCAGCAGCAGAATCAGGGAACTTGTTACAAACGAAAATTCACTGGCCCACCCCAGACCAACTGAATCAGAAACTCTGGGAATGGGGCCCAGTAATTTGTGCTTTAACAAGCACTACAGGAGATTAGGATGTAGTACTCTTAAAGTTCAAGAACCACGCCTCCTCAAGCTTCAGTGTGCATAAGAATCACCTGGGGAGCTTGTTATAATGCAGATTCTAACTCAGCAGGTCTGAGGTGGGGCCTGAGAGCCTCCATTTTGAACAAGTTCCCAGGTGATGTCTTCTGCAGACCACACTGCAAGTGTTTCCCAAACCAGTCGTTTAACAAAATTACCCAGGGTGCTCATAAAATACGGGTTCCCAGGCACCACCCCAGACCAAGTTAATCCATACCTCAGGAGAGAAAGGCCTAGTTGAATACAACCAGTATTCTACTTCAGCTGTACATTAAAGACACCTGGGGAGCTTTTAGTCATCCTGATGCCCAGGCCCCACTGAAGTCCAATTAAATCAGAATCCCTAGGGTTGGGACCCAGGCATCCATATTTTCAATAAATCCCCAATGATTCCAAGTGCAGCCAAGGTTGAGAACAACTGCTCTGCAGTCTAACTGGCTCAACACCTGGCACAGTGGATCCCTTTATAGTAGCAAAAGGTTTCCTATAACACAGTTATCTGGGTTCCCATATATAAATCTAAGAGCTCTAACTCTGAATAATAAAATGCACCTAAAGTCATGTTTTTATCATGTGTTGAACCTTATTTCTGTGCGCAAATGTGCCTGTACAGTTGAGACCAAGGATTTAGTAATACATTCCTAACTCTGAACACAAATGTTACCTGTCTTCCATTAAATAAGTCACCAAGCTCTAGCTCCTTTACAAGGAGGTAGGTGTTTCAAGAAAGCAGCACATGAAGAATTTGTATCCATACAGCCTCTTCACATATTGACACCACCACCCCCAAACCTGAAACTGAGAGATCACTGGAAGTTTCTAATAACCTTTCAGAGTGGAAGGGTAACTGATGAATCTAGGGCTTCTAAACCTATAAAAGGAAGATTTCACCAGTTACAGACATTTTGACAGAAAGGTCTTGGGAAGAGATAAAAACGATGTGCTTGTACACATGAGCATCTGAGACTGTCAAAAGCACATCTTCTGGTTGACAGAGATAGGACCTGACACACCACTGCTCATGACACGATACTAATAACTCTGAGGGGGGGGGGGAAACAGTATGTCTATTTATGTCTTCTAGCCCCCAGCACAAAGTCCCACTAATAAGTACACAATGCTATTAAATATGTAAAACAGAAAAAAAATGCATAGTGGTTACCAAGGCACTGTTAAATAATTATTTTACTCCCATAATCAAACACTGCTTTAAAGAAATTTCCCTGAATTTTCCACAGTACACCTCAAAAATGATGTTAAGATAAATAAAAATAAGATGCAGTCCTTTTTCACTTAAGTGAACTTTCATTCTCCCCTTGGTCATGTTCAGTGTCTTTTCTAAATTAGTTGTTTTGTAGAATACACAACACATTCAAGGCCTGCTAAATGATAGTAAGTTATTATTATTCTTCCACCATCGTTTCAATATATCCACAATGTTCAAATTGTGTCTTATTTTATTTGTTCAATTCCATGAAAAGGAAATCCAGTGGATGGGGTATTAGAAGAGAAACAATACCTCTAAAACTATTCAAAGTAGCCACTACAACATGACATTTTCAAAAGCATTTTCTATATGAACTGGTCAAGCTCACTTTCCTTTTAAAATTCTTGTTACAGTCATTCAGTTAACCCAAACGCACTTTAAAATGTGTGAAAATAGCACCTCCTGAAAGTGTGTTCTCATATGCTTTGGAGCAATGGAGCGTGAATAGTAAAACAGCCTTTGCCAAACTCATGTAACTAGACAGGAGTGAATTTTGCAGTCCCATGACTTTGCAGAGCCAAACTATGTATCATCCCAGGACCAGATTTTAATGTATCAAACATGCAAGATAAGACAGAAAAGTCACAAATAAGTGGCTCACATTAATAAATAATTCATAGGATTTTTTTTACATGGCAGTCTTTTCAAATGAATTTTACTTCTAAACAAAAAAACCCAAATTGGCTAAGTAAAGGTGTGGGTTTAGGATTTAAGCTCCTAAATTAAAACTATGAACTTTATAAAGATATTTATTTGACAAAGTGTCAGTATGGATGCCCTTTCATGCATTTCTTATGAACCAAAGCCCAAAGACAAACCAAATCTGAAAGAAAATGCACAGACCATAGAAGAGCCATACACAAGTAAATATATTTAAAATGTCAAAGCTAAAGAAAACAAACCATACAAAATTACAATTTCCAGGACACTTTATTGCAATTTCCACTTTACATATTAATTTAATATTTTCAGTCTAGGCAGAAGTGTTTATACTTATCCAGTAGTAGTATAATCCCCTAAATTCATGAAGTGAAAAGAAGCAATTTATAAACAATATCAATTTAGGTATTTATGATATGGGGACAAGGGGCACTTGTCTTAACTAGCAAAAGGGTTGATGGTTTTCAATATAAATTTCTCTGAAATTTTTTTCTATTACTTATCTTGTTGATGTGAAGTATTCATAATAAAAACAATTGTGTTCTTTGTCATTCTGCCATTCCTTTGGCTTTACATTCTGTCTAGTATTTAACTCAAAAAGTCAATTTACACTCAATTTACACGTTAAAACACAAAATCATATGCTCCATCTCCTACACATCCAAATGGACAAGGATCGGAACCTGGCTGTTAGCTGTAACAGTGCTATTTTAAACAATTTCAACCACACACTTGAAGGGTGAAATAACTAAAAGTATAAAACCAAAGGAAATCATAAAAATTCCTACACACTGTCGGGATTAACTATTTCTCAAACCGTCAAGCCTAACATAGAGTTCTTAAAAGTGAAATCGACACAAAAGTGAATGCACGCTTCACGTACAAACTGACAGTGGCTCTATGGGGACAGCTCTCCTTTGAATGAGCTATTACCCAGACGGTGGAATGAAAAAAATAAAAGTCTCATTCCTCAAATATGAGAGAGCCGGCGTTGCGCTTCACTAGAAACACATTTTAATGGGTTTGTTCGCATAAAAATAGGTAGTAAGGGAAAATGTATTTTTTAAAAACCTCCTCCCTTCCTAAGACACAAGGAAACCCAAAAGAAAAAGATAAGTAACCTCATAAGCTCCGGAGCTAAGTTCCATCACTAGAACAGAAGTTGGATAGTTGCTATTTTTCCCCCTGCAAGGGCATAGTAACTCTTCGTGTGCAAGGAGGGTAATGGAAACCAAAGTGAGGAGAGGTCAACACCTTGAGTAATTCGGATCTCCAAAACCGGGCCGGTGAGGAATCGGGATGGTGAAAGAGAGAAAGAAAGGGTCAAAACTCCCAGAAGTTATCGCAAAGAGAAAGCGAACACCTCTGGGGGCCAGTGAGCCATCTCTTGCAAGCAGCACCCTGCTTCAAGTGTGAGTTGCTTGCCTCGGAAGGCAGAAAGCGTGGGGTGCCCTGACTTAGGTCGTGTGGCTCCAGGGACGAAGCAGCGAGAGGGGCAGGGGCAGCCGCTGGCGGGGAGGCGGACTTGTAGTTTGCCTCAACTCTGAGCTCCATCCTGAGCGCAAGGGAGGGCGGAGGAGGGCACGATACTCACTAGGGCTCGTTGGTGAACCGGGGGGTCCGGGGCTGCTGGTATCCGTACAGGTGACAGTAGAGCACATCGAAGCAAAAGCAGCACATCTCCGCTGACACCACCATCTTCCGGGAGCCGGGCGATGAGGAGGCGGCGGACGATGAGGAGGGCGAAGAAGAGGTGGCGGCGGCCGGGGTGGAAAGTAGGGTCCCCACTCCGCAGCTCGGAGGTGGCGACAGGGAAATCCCCCCGCCGCCGCCGCCGCCGCAGCCCTGGGGGGGAGAGAGGGTACAGCCGCTGCCGCTACCTCCTCCGGTGAGACCTCCCAGCCCGTTGAGCCGCGTACCGGCGCCTCCTAGTCCCAGCTCGCCAGCTCGGCACTGGCTCTCTCCGCTGCAGTGGGAGGAGGAGGAGGCGCCACCACCGCCAGCCGAGCCGGAGGGGGGCGAACTGGACAGTTTCTGCTTCTTCACCCCGCAGCAACCCGCCGCCATCTTGGAACAGTCTCCCCCACGCAGCGCTTCCGACCCATAAGTGAGGCGAGCTGGCGGCGGGGGCGAGCACGCTGCGGCCCCGGCCGCCGGGGGCGCGCCAAGGGCTCGCGGGGCGCGTGCGCGCCGCTCTCCGCCGGGCGGCCTGGCCACGCGGGCACCTCCGCCTCAGAGCGCGCACCACGTTTTCGCGGCTCTTCCCCTTGCGCCTGTCCCGCCGGCCTCGCGCCCCCTCCGAGCCGTAGACTCAGCTCTGCGGCCCGCCGAGGGTAAAAGACTGGAGGCCCAGTGGAACGGAAGGACAAGGAAAGGAGAAGGAGAAAGCGGGGAGTGGGAGCGGAGGGAGGAGTTGGGCACTCCCGGGGATGAAGAAGGGAGAGGGAAACTAGTGTGTGTGGGCGGGGGGGAGGGATGGGGGAGAAGGCGGGGGAGAAGAAACTCTGAAGTATCCAAGTCCCAAAGCACAGCTCAATGACGGGTGCTGCACAGAGTGTTAGTGACACTTGAGCCGAGTTACGTGGAACCTGAGCCACCGGCCTCAAATATGCTGGTTTCTCAACTGCCAGAGTGTGAGAAAGCAGGTGCTCGGGCTCCACACCTGAGACCGCCCCTATAAAGTCTGTACAAAGCATCGGGGAAATGGCCACAAGGCGATGGCTTTAATACCAATCTAAGCACGCACCAGGCTTTCCCCCAGATTATGGTACAAGAGCAATACTCTTTCCTTAGGGACAAATATTCAAGCCCAGTTGAATCTATATATCCACTATTTGTTCCCCAACTTTGCCTCCTTGCCCGGAGAAGAGGTTTAAAAGCAAGAAGTCCTAACGAACACCTCACTGGTTCAAAGACGTTAATTGTGCTTTGGAACTTGCTATGGTGGTTTATGGGTGGTGTGTGCGTGTGTGTGTGCGCCTGTGTGTGTGTGTGTGTGTGTGTGTGTGTGTGCGCGCGCGCGCATGTGTGCGCGCGCGTTTGTCTTGGGAACAAAGCAATTAGCACAGTTCTTACAGGTAAATAGTGAAGGTAGTGTGCTGAGTCACAAGTTGAAAGATTTTGTTCAGGTATATTATTAGACAGTTCTTAGTATTCATTTTTTAAATTTCTCAATCAGAGAATGCTTGGATGGATGAAAAGGCGTATGACTAAGTCAGTCCCATTCTGGGCACCTAAGACAATAATCAAATGTTAAAATTCATAGAAATGAACCTGATAGAAACAGAAAGTATAAGTAATTTGCATTGTGTCTACACCATGCCAAAACATCAAGACAACGTGAAGTATCTGCATATTTGGAGACATCAGAGGATTGATTGATTTTGTCTCTTTTGAGCTAAATGTGTGGAATCTTGCGAAGAGCTGAAGACTGCTTACTCCTCTTAGGAAAACCCAAAGTTTATTCATTCAATAAATATTGAGCCTCTGTGCCATACTATGTGCACAACACTGTACTTATGTTGACATCCAGTAAGTATGTTTCCCACTCTCAAAGAGTTTATGAATTAAGTCAGATCTGTGTACATAATCAGATAAATAGCTACTATTTATTGAGTACTTTTTGGGTGCCGAGTACCATGCCTCATCTTGCCCCATAGCCCCTCAAAATGATATATTACCTCATTTGATCTTCACAGTAACCTTCTGAGGGTGCTCATTTACAGATGCGGAAAACTGAACCTCAGAAGCAGCTTGCCCAATATCGCACACCTATTGTAGAAAGTGACAGAGCCAGGATTTGAATGCAGGCATGTCTGATTCCAAAAGCCATGCCATTGTGCTAAACTGCCTCTCAATACCAATACATGACAGCAAGGTTAGTGATGGATACAAGATTGTGACATTAAACTACAGTAGGGAGAACAGAGGTTAAACAAAAATAAGAACTTAGTTTTACGGAAAGATTGAAAAAAACTAAAACATGTTACCAAGGAAAAATTAAGACTGTCCTTTAAAAAAGATTTTATGAAATAGATGAACTGTTAGAATAGTGAGTTGCAACCTAAAGACAAAAGAGATTGGTTAACTGGTTTATGATATGTGATCTCATCCTCTCAGGCCTCTCATCATTACTGTTAGAACTATACTGTTTGAGGCAAATAACAATTCATTGTTATCCATTAGTGGAGGAAAAAAAAGAAGCATTACCAATAAATGTTGAAATGATATATTATAGAAATGTACACTTGGAACCTATATAATTTTACTAACCAATGTCACCCCAATACATTTAATACATTTTTAAAAAGAAGCATTGCATTTTTTGTCTATGTTGCAGAACAGAAAGATTGGTTTCTAAAATGTTCCACAATAACTGTACATTGTTAGGGTGTTTTGTTTTCTTTTATACTTTATCCTTAACTATCAGGGGCTACTTTTTAATTTGTTTGAAACTGGGTCAAATACAGTATCAGACAATAGGTACCAATTAAATCACCACTCCACTAAGAAGTGAATACTTCTACGGTAGAAAACCAGTGCCCTTCAATGACATCACGCTAGAGTTTATCACAGGAAGCAAAGTAGGATACCATGGATAGCTGCTTCTGCTAGGGAAATTTAGGAAAGCAGAATGTAATCTCCCGATTTAGAATTTGGCCAGTAGACAAGAGTCTTAACGCCCCTACTCTTGTGAAAATAGCAAGCAATCTTTAATAAGCACCAGTAGTCATGTCCTTAGTCCTGCATTTTATCTAAAAGACAAAACACTATCATGTCTATGGTACCAGACTAAGTGACTGATGCAATGGGAAATCCTAAGACAAGGAGATCCCAGCTGAA
The DNA here is from genome assembly GCA_033961575.1 of Aselliscus stoliczkanus. NCBI lineage: Eukaryota > Metazoa > Chordata > Mammalia > Chiroptera > Hipposideridae > Aselliscus > Aselliscus stoliczkanus. Next base: position 50,375,780 of record CM066737.1, on the reverse strand, counting down.
CTACGAAAATAGCTTTTCCCCAAGGATTTCAAATTCCAATTCCAAACCTTACAATCATGAAGGAAATAGGCAAACCCAAACATGAACATTGAAGAAAATACATAGTTACCTCACCACTAGGAGGTACTATCTGAAGTACTTTGTTGTATGGGCTGGCTAAAGGGAGGGGGCATACTCTAACCTTTTTCTTTGGGATAACTTCTAAGCCTGGCTCATCTCCTTTACTAACTTTTGCTTCAAGATGCTTTGCAAATCCCCTGGTAAGTAGTGGTGGTGGTAATGACTTCTTTCAGCCTTTGAGAAATGCCTCTCCTGGCCTTCTTTTCTTTCAAACTCACTGCATAGAAATAAACATATTTCATTCAAACAAAAATGAAATCCACAGATCGAATTCTGTGAAAAACGTTTTTTGTTTGTTTGCTTTTCATCCCCACTAAGTGTACACTGGATGGGAAAATTGACTGTGCTCAGGATTCTTTTGACTTGAAGTGCAAAGGTCAAAGTATGATAGAGCACATGTGTTTCTACCCACTGTTGATACTGGAGTGCAGTGATAATACCCTCCAGAGGAAACGTTAAGGTGCCTTCTGCTTTTTGTAACTGACTGTCAAGCTGGGAGCTAAAGATTCCACATTTCTTTTAAATAAAAAATGTAAATAGTCCATACTCTCTTTGTCAACAAAGCACATTCAAACTGTAAGCATTTCTGCATCTGCATCAGCCTCTAAATTGCTATGAACTAACTCTTGTCCAATGCTTTGTTTAAAATTGTAAAAAAAAAAAAAAACAAACCCCAAAAAACTACTTGAAAAACGTTATACACATTATTTACTTGGTGGTAAAACTGGAAATTGACTTAAACCCAATAATTACTGATTATTTTACCATTCCCTCAATTTTTTCTCCTGTTTACCATAGTTATTTTTCATTTCAGCAAAAAATAATTATAATTAGATGAAGTAGTGAACACTTGTTAATATTGCAAAATTATTTTCGTAGGTTCCTGGGGGTGTGGGTGACATGAGGAATGTTCACATAGTTCGATGAAAAAAAAAACTTACATTTATGCCCAAACAAGTGTTATTTTTATCCTCTGTCATCAAACTTTCTCAACTGTCATCTTTGAACAACTGCAGAATGTAATGTTATTAGCTACCACTTTGATCTAACCTTGTACACAAACAACACATGTTCATGGTAGTGGAGGTGGCCATCAGTTCCCTTTTATATTTGAATGAATATGGGAATAAATACTGAAATTCTTTACCTACTTTTCAATTCAAATGGATAAATCAGCTTTTGTTTTCCTGATTGCTAAACAGATCCTTCCCCCCTGAATCCTTTCTTTATCTAATGAATATCCTAATGAGCAAAGTACCATGATCTACTGTGGACTGTTTTCTAGTTGTTTCATTTTTATCTTATATTGTCAACTGGAGTGCAAACTAATTGAATGTCTTTTACTACCTGTTTCCTTGAGACAAAGTTATATAAACCCCTTAATGAGATTTAGTCATGCTAATATGTATACTAAAGATGGAAGAATTAGCAAAGCTAGCTAGTTATGAATTGGAAAGGAAAGCTTTTTAGGAAGGAGATGATTAAATGAGTATTTTGGGGGGCAGTTAGAGGAGTCCTGAGCAAACAAAACATGAAGATATCTACTACAGTTTGGAAAATCATTACTTGACTATTTTTATTTCTCTTTTCCTTAAAGACTTCATCTGCTATCCTTTATGCATGTAATGGGGTGTGAAAATAAATGTACTATAATTGTTCCCCACCTCCAAATTTAATTATTGTTGGGGGCTGAGAGCATCCTGGTGTCTGACAATGCCACATTGAAATAAAGATCCACGCTCAGCACTGGATGTCTGGGATGCTGCCCTATGGTTGGTCATGTAATATCTCCTGTCTCTATGAACCCATATGCCTTTCCTCCTATAGGAGACAATATACTCACTGCATTTGTGACAAGTTCCTGTGGTACCCTGATGATAGCTGGCTGTGTAAGTCAACGACGGGGCAAGATTTCCTAAAGAAAAGGAAACTCCCTAAAACAGGGAGATATTGGGGACTCAAGTCCCTTAGTCTATGCAGCTGTGAAAGATTTCCTTGGAGACCAGGAGACCAAGGTCTCTCGGCCATGAGAGTTCTGATAAGAGACAACTTACTGACCATGAGGTATTTTAATTAACAGCCTTGTTTTAACTCTTTGCTTTGTACATTGCTGTAACAACAAAAACTGAAGCTTTGACTGAGAAACAGATGTTCCCCTCTATTGCAATAATATGCAGCTCTTCGTAGGATAGGAAAAGTTTGAGACTCCTTTTGCTACTAAGTTCAAATATATGCCCTGTAAGGAAGTCATGGTAACTGGTGTACCCTGAAAAGATACAATTACAAAAAGGTAAAAGCTCTGAGAAAGAGAAAAACGTCCTGATCATGTGAAACATAACTTGCAATTGAGGTAGTAGTCAGAAGCCCCTATAGAAGGGGCCAGGCTTTAATAATAAAGTGTGTGTGACGTTCTTGTGAACCCCCTTCCGGTGTCTCCCTCCATCCTTCTTTCTCCTCGCCCACGCTGTCCCACCCAAGGGAACAATGGTCCTCGTGGGGGCTGGCTCCCTGCAAATTATAAACATATAGTTGTTTTGCTATAACTAATTTTGTGTTTTAGAGAGTGCTTATTCCAGTTGCCTGGAGATACAAGTTGGGCAGAATGAAGTTTAATGTTGTCAGTTAAAATATAAAAATGTGAAAAAATATATATATATTAATTAAAAATTAAAAGTCTCTTGTGCAAATACAGGTTTCCCCTGCTGTCTGAAAGTAGAGTGTTCCTATGAAACCTTTTGTAAGCCTAAGTGGTGTAAAGCTAAGAAGCAATTATCATTCATTTATACAGAAAAATTTTCAAGCTCTTTCTCTCTGCCTGTAAAGGATACAAATGGTGGATGCAGGCAAGTTCAGTGCATGCACAGTGTATTTCATTCACCACAATCAGAATATGTACTTAATCATGTCCAGTTTTTACACTACGCATAACACCGTTATGAGATCTCTTAGGCTTTTTTGATACCTGAGGAGGCACCTTGCTAATGGGTGCACAAAATAAATCGAGATAAAGCCCAGATGCTCACAGACACAGTTCAAAGCTCTGGCAGCTTAATGCTGAGATGCTGAGTGTAGTTCCCTGAGGAGGGGCTTGACGGGGCCAGTCTTGCTGCTGGGGTTGTGCGCTGCCTCTATAAGGGCTGCTTTAAAAGAAATGCTGAACGCTAGTTTCGCTTTTTTACTTTTTCCGTAAAAATGAAAATCCTCTTCATATTTCTTTCCGTTATTGAAATCAGGTACTAATGTAGGTCTTTAGTGAAAGCGGAGTGGCGTAAGGCGAACTTCCAAAACGCGGAGGATTCCTGTATTTAGTTTAAAGTTCAAACTCATTCATGGCAAGGAGTGAACCCCATAACCTCTGCTAGATCCTAGTTGAAGTCGATCTCATTTTCCTCACTGTATCCACTGTTTAAATGTCCATAATTTATGGCTCATTCTGTCACTATGGTCAATGCACAATGATTTTGTCAGAAAGCTCAGCTATCTCTCCTTACTTACTGTCCAGGATTCATTCTTCAGCTCCTACAATCGTTAGTGGTCCACTAACCCTCTGAACTTCAGCGATATCCTCCAACCAGGCCCTGATTTAGGGGATGTTCAACCCTGCCGCAACAACTGCCTGGCAAGTACACTACCTCTTACTCCTCAGTTGCCTTCTGCATCTTTCACAGGTTCCCTACAAGGAATTCTGGATTTCTTCCATGCCACTTGATGCCTCTCTCTAATTAAAAGCCCCATGCTGCCATTTCTACTGCAGATGCCTCATGATGGCAAATGGCTTTTCTAAGGGGCTTGAAATTTCCCATGCTACCCCTTGCTTTATGAATTCCCTAAATGTCTGATTGTTTTTCTTATTTTATTGAGATATAATTCACAAGGCATATAATTCACCATTTAAATTTTACAATTCAATGGTTTTTAGTATATTCAGAGTTGTGCTAACACCAATATAATTTTGGAGCACTTTCATCACCCCCAAAAGAAACTCCATATGCATTAGCAGTCATTCTCCATTCCCTCCCTACCCCATCCTCTGGCAACTAATAATGTACTTTCTGTTTCTATAGATTTGCCTATTCTGGACATTTCAAATAATGAAATCATACAATATTTGTTCTTTTGTGTCTCCCTTATTTCACTTTAGCATAATGTATTTAAGGCTCCTCCGTGTTGTAGCATCTATCAGTATTTCATTTTTTATGGTTGAATAATATTCCATTATGTGGATATACTACATGTTATTTATCAATTCATTAATTGACTGACATTTAGGTTGCTTCCACTTTTTGACTTTCATGAATCATGCTGCACCGAACATACGTGTGCAAGTTTGTGTGTGGATATATGTTTCAATGTGTCTTGGTGGAATTTCTGGTTATGTGGTAACTCCATATTTATCCTTTTGAGGAACTGCCAGGCTGTTTTCCAAACTGATTGCATCATTTTAAAATCTCACCTGCAGTGTATGAGGGTTCCAATTTTTTCACATCTTCTTTCACAACACTTGTTTTTAATCTTTAAAAAAATTATTATTATAGCCACCCTAGTGGATGTGAAGTGGCATCTTATAGTTTTGATTTGCATTTTGCTAGTGACTAACAAACAATATTGAACATCTTTTCATGTGCTTTTCAGCCATTTGTATATTTTTTGGAGAAATGTTTATTCAAATCCTTCGCCTATTTTAAAATCTAATTATTTATTTTCTTATTATTTGGTTGAAAGAATTTTTTATATGTTCTGAATACCAGTTCCTTATCAGACATATTATTTTCAAATATTTTCTTCCATCCTGTGCATCGTCTTTTCACTTTCTTAATGATGTCCTCTGAGCAAAAAAAAAAAGTTTTTAATTTCATTATAGTCCAATTTATCATACTTTCCATGTTTTTGCTTGTACTTTTCATATTATATCTAAGAAACCATTGTCAAATACAAAGTCATGAAGATTTATGCCTATATTTCCTTTTAAGAGTTTCATCATTTTAGCTCCTACATTTCAGTCTTTGATCCATTATGCGTTACATTTTGTATATAGTGTAAGAAGCAGTTCAAATTCATTCTTTTCCATGTGGATATCCAGTTGTCCCAATAATATTTATTGAAAAGACTCCCCTTTGCCCATTAAAATATCTTGGCAATCTTGTCAAAAAGCAATAAAAAATAAAAGTTTAGGGTTGATTTCTGGCCCCTCAATTCTATGCCATTGATCAATTTGTCTATCCTTGTGCCAGCACCATACTGTCTTGATTACTGTTGCTTTGTAGTAACTTTTGAAACTGGGAAGTGTGAGTTCTCTACATTTGTTCTTTTTCAAGATTGTTTTGGTTGTTTTGGGACACTTGTATTTCCATATTACTTTCAGGTTTATCTTGTCAATTTCTACAAAGCAGCCAGTTGTGATTTTGATATAAGTTGCATTGAATGTAGATCAATTTGAGGAGTATTGATATCTTAACGATATTATGTCTTCCAATCCATGAACATGGATTTCTCTCCATTTATTAAGGTCTACTTTTATTTCTTTCAACAATGTTTTGTAGTTTTCAGAGTATAATTTTGCATTTCTTTTGTTAAATGTATTTGTAAGTATTTTATTCCTTTGATGCCATTGTAGATGGAATTTTTTTCTTAATTTTAGTTTTTGGACTGTTCCTTATATAGAAACATAACTGGTTTTTGTATGTTGATCTTCTATCCTACAACCTGGCTGAATTTACTAGTTCTAATAGTTCTCTTATTGGGTTTCTTAGTATTTTATCTATAAAGTAGTCCCCCCTTATCTGTGGTTTCATGTTCTGCAGCTTCAGTTATCAGTGAGCAAACATGGACCAAAATATTAAATGGAAAATCCCAGAAATAAACAATTCATGAATTTTAAATTATATGCTGTTCTGAGTAGCATAATGAAATCTCTCTCCATCCCACTCTGTCCTACTCGGGACATGAATCACTCCTTTGTCCAGCATATCATTGCTGTAGGTGCTACCTGCCCGTTAGTTACATAGTAGTTGTCTAGGTTAACAGATCAATTGTTGCAGTATGGTGGTGCCTGTGTTCAAGTAATCTTTATTTTACTTAATAATGACCCACAGCACAAGAGCAGTGATGTGTGCAACTTGGATATGCCAAAGAGAAGCCATGAAGTGCTTCCTTTAAGTGAAAGGGATATATGTATCACACAAAAAAAGTACAGATATATATCAGGCAGCCACTGATGGTCTTGGAATGTATCCCCAGTGGATAAGGGGGGACTACTGTATAAAATTACATTATCTGCAAATAAATATTTTTCCTTCTTCCTTTTCAATCTGGATGTCTTTTATTTCTTTTTCTTGTCTAATTGTTTTGGCTAAAGCCTTCAGTACAATTGTGAATAAAACTGGTGACAGCAGATATACCTGTCTTGTCCCTGATCTCAGGGGGAGAACTTTCAATCTTTCACTACTAAGTATCATGATAGCTATGGGTTTTTCATAGGTTCCTTTAAGTAGGTTGAGGAAGCTCTGTTCTATTTCTAGTTTGCTGAGGTTTTGTGTGTTTCTTTTTCTTTCATGAAATGTTGGATTTTTCTCAAATGCTTTTTCTGCTTTTATTGAAAGGATCATTTGGTTTTTTGCCCTTTATGCTACTGATATGGTGTATTACATTAATTGATTTTTGAATGTTAAACCACCTGGGATGAATCCTATTTGTTCATGGTGTATAATCCCTTTTTATATGTTGCTGGGTCAATCTTCTAGTATTATGTTGAGAATGATTGCATCTATATTCATAAGAAATATTGGTTTGAGTTTTCTTGAGGTGTCTTTGTGTTGTTTGGTTTCAGGACAATACAGGCATTAAAAAATGAGTTGGAAACTTTTTCTCCTTTTTTATATTTTGGATACATTGAAGAAAAAATGATATTAATTCTCCTTTAAAAGTGTGATAGAGTTCATCAGTGAAGCCATCTGGTCCTGGGGTTTTATTTGTTGGGAGATTTATTAAAATTACTGACTTCAATCTTGTTACTTGTTATAGGTCTATTACGATTTTCTCTTTTTGAGTCAGTTTTTGTAGTTTGTGTGTTTCTAGGAATTTGTCCATATCAACTAGGTTATCATATTTGTTGGCATATAATTGTTTACAACAGTCTTTTCTAATCCTTTTTATTGCTGTAAATTCTGTAGTAATGTTCCTCTTTCATTTCTGATTTTACTAATTTGAGTCTTCTTTTTTTTCTTCATCAGTCTAACTAAAGAGTTGTCAATTTTGTTGTTCTTTTCAAACCATCAACTTTTATGATATGCAATATTATTTTATATTAGTTTCAGATGTACAGAATAGTGGTTAGACAGTTATATAATTTATGAAGTGATCCCCCTGATAAATCTAGTACCTACCTGGCACCATACATAGTTATTACAATATTACCTATCCTATTCCCTATGCTGTACTTTACATTCCCATTGACTATTTTGTAACTACCAATTTGTAATTCTTAATCCCTTCACCTTTTCACCTAGTCCTCCAACCTCCCTCACATCTGGCAACCATCAGTTTGTTTTGTATCTATGAGTCTGTTTCTGTTTTGTTTTTTATTTGTTTTGTTCTTTAGATTTTATATATAAGTGAAATCATATTGTATTTGTCTTTCTCTATCTGACTTATTTCACTCAGCATAACACCCACTAGATCCACCCATATTGTAGCAAATGGTAAGATTTCATTCTTTTTTTATGACCCAGTAATATTCCATTCTATATATGTACCATTCTTCTTTATCCAATCATCTATTGATGGGCACTTAGGTTGCTTCTATATCTTGGCTATTGTAAATACCAGTGCAATGAGCATAGGTGTGCATATATATTTTCTAATTAGTGTTTTGGATTTCTTCAGATAAATACCCAGAAGCGGAGTTGATGGGTCATAATGTAGTTCTATTTTGAATTTTTTTTTTTGAAGGCAGTGTCACGGCCCTCATATGTGGGACCAGAACTGGGGCTGCTGGCTTCCCAAGCCAGCTCTTAGCCACCACACCACTCGGCCGGCCCTATTTTGAATTTTCTGAAGAACTTCCATAGTGGCTGCACCAATTTGCAATCTCACCAACAGTGCACTGGGGTTCCCCTTTCTATACATCCTCACCCACACTTGTCAACCAACCAATTACTATTTTACTAATTTTCTGTATTGTTTTTCTGTTCTCCATTTCATTTATCTCTGTTCTAGTCTTTATTATTTCCTTTCTTATGTTTGCCTTGGTTTTAGCTTGCCCTTCTGTTCTAGTTTCTTTGTTTGTTTGTTTTTTTTGAGGGGAGTATCACGGGCCCTCATTTGTGGGACCGAACCGGGGCCGCTGGCTTCCCAAGCCAGCACTTAACCACCGCACCACTCGGCCGGCCCTCTAGTTTCTTAAGGTGTAAGCTTAGGGTATTGACTTGAGATATTTCTTCTTTTTTAATAAAGGTGTTTCAGATATAAATTTCTCTCTAAAAATTGTTTTACCTTCATCCCATAAGTTTTGGTATGTTGTGGCTTTGCTTTCATTCATCTCAAATATTTTCTCATTTATCTTTATATTTTTTTTAAAAAAAGATTATATTGGGGAATTGGGGGAGGGGAACAGTGTTGGGGGAATCAGGGAAGGGAAACAGACAAGTTGCTGTCCTTTTGTTCTTCAGTCTAGTTGTGGAGGATGTCGTTCCACTGGTCCATGTTGGTATCATCATCACGCCCTTCCCGGGTGAGGCAGTCACTTGCGGGCCATTGGGCCACTGCTCACGGTGGCTCACGGCAGCTCACGCAAGCACATGCCAGCTGCTGGCCAGCCCCACTGCAGCCTACGCCATCACCAGCAACTCAAGGCATCCCAGCTCCAGGTCGAGCTGTTGTTCACCATCTTAGCTGTAGTGGGCACAGCGTCAATGGCCCTCATGCGGGATCCAAACCGGTGCCCTGCTGCTCAGAGCTGGCATCTGAAGCCAACTCCTAACAATGAGCCACGCAGCCGGCCCGTGATTTTTTTTTCTTTGATCCATCAATTCTAAAGAAGTGTTTTAATTTCCACATATTTGTGAACTCCCCAAATCTCATTCTATTATTTATTTCTAATTTCATTCCTTTCTGATGGAGACTATATCTTGCATGATTTCAATCATTTTAATTGTTTTGAGGCTTGTTTTTTAACCTAGTATATAGTCTGTCTAGATAATGTTCCACATGCACTTGATAAGATTATGTGTTCTACTATTATTGGGTAGGATTCTCTATAGATGTGTGTTATGTTTAGTTGGTGCATAGTGTTGTTTTATTTACTTATTGAGAAGCAAGTGTGGCTTATGTACAGCCCAAATAAAGAATTTGGCTTTTATTCAAAGATCCAAATGGGAAGCCACTTAAGTGTTCAATAAGATAAATTTTGCTGCTATGTGGAAAATGTACTAGAAAAGAACAGAGAGGAGGTAAAGAGACCAGTCAGGAAACTTGTGTAATCTACTATGGGCCTGGACATAAGTAGTAGCAATCATGAGAACTGAAGGAAGTTATTCTACATAATCTTTAGAGATAGAGTGAATAAGACTTACTTATGGATACACTGTTGATGTGGGGAAAAGAAAGGAATGAGGGATGATGCCTAGATTTCTAGTTTAAGTAACTGAATGAGTGTTGGTGACATAGTGAGATGGAGAAGATAGGAATAGGAGCTGGTTGGGGGATATCAACAGTTCTTGACATAATAAGTTTAAGGTATCTGTTAGATATCCAAATGTATATGTCAAGTAGATAGTCAAATATGCATGTTATGAATTCAGATTAGAGTCTTTACAAGAGAAACAAATTTGGGAGTTATCAGCACATAGGTGGTATTAAAAGCCCTGGTCTGGATGAAATGACATAGAGAAGGAAGATAAAGAAAAAAGAGAAGACCCAGGATTGAGTCCTGAGGTACCACAATATTAGGAGAAATCTGCAAAGGAAACTAAGCAAGAGCAGCCAGTGAGGTAGGGGCAGGGGACCAGCATTGCTGTGTCACAATATCCAAAGAAAAAAATATTTTAAGATAAAGAGAATGGTTAACCATGTCAAATATTGCATGGAGTTCAAGTAAGATGTAGATAGAGAAGTGTCTATTGGATTTGGCAACATGGAGGTTGCTTGTTGCAATAACGTAAGTAATTTCATTGGAGTGGAGGGGCCAGAAGGCAGACAAGAGTGGACTGAAAAGTCAATAGGGAGGTGAGGAATTGCAGATAGGTTACACAGACAATTCTGTTGAAACATTTGGCTCCAAAGAGGAACAGGGAAATGAATGGGTAGCTAGACAGGGACGCAGGGTCAAAAGAGGGCTTTTCTTTAATTATAGGTACTATCTAGGGGTATTATAAATAGTTATTATTATCACAGTTAGTATTATGTCTTTGATGATCACCATTGCCACGTCTTCGGTGAAGTGCAGCTGCAAGCAATTCTTGGATAGAAGAATGAACCCTGCAGCACTTGTATCCTGAAAAGCACAAATACTGAGATCTCAAAGCATCAATTTTTATTAGTTTCTGATCTCATAAATAAGGAGATCAATAAGATAGGATCCATCAGGGAAGAGGGAGGACTGAGCTGGATGGAAATGATCAGCACAGGAAGAAGAGAGTCAATAAAATGCCTGGGCTTTGGTGGTGGTTGAAGAATGAAGAGGTGAGAGAAGTAGACAGTTGAGGGGCAAAGAGGAATGACATGCATTTTATAAATCAGCCTTGGGGTTCCAGTGGAATTTTGATGCCGTTATGTTTTCACTGCTTCAGCGCAATTGTGCTCACCAGAATCACAACAGGGCCTAGTGATTGCATTGGGCATAGCTTGTCTGGGGCTGTAGTAAACATCTACTCTCAGCTCTTTAGCACAGCACCTTTTCATTTATTGTACAACTTCGAGCAAGTTACTTAACCTCACTTTCCTTATCTCTTAAATTATGTATCAGTATATACCACATAAAATTATTGCAATGATTAAATAATGTGTGTAAATTGCCTAGCATAGTGCCTATATTAGTTAGGATAGACAAGCATTTGTTAAACATCCACTGTGTTCCAAACCCCTTAATAGGGATGGAGAGATGAATAAGGTGGTTTCCTATCCTGTAAAGTCTTGCCAACCAGTGCAGAATAATAGAAAGGCATAAACAGATAATTAAGCAACCCATTTTAGCATTTTAACAACCCACTTAAATGGCCACACATTTTAGCAACCCACTTACATGGCCACATGCCAAATATGTTCTTCATTTAGAACAAATAGAAATTCTTTAACTTTAAAATTCCATGCTAATCAAAAATTCTTATCTATTCACCTCTCACTCCCTATTCTCATTAAATTACTTTGTGATCTCATATCTTTGTGACCTCAAGCCCATAGACCCATCATTACTTTCCAAGCTTCCTGACATTCCCTCCTTGCCCCAGCTCTACCTTACCCCCTTCTCTACTCCACTTAATCCCAATTAGCAGTCATTTTGATCACACTTTCACTAGCTTGCTCAATTCCTTCACACTTATTGCCTTCAACCACATCTGTTTTGCCAACCTCTGCTCCTAAATCAGCTTCACCATGTTTTCTTTCCTTCTATTTTATTTCATTTTATATTCTTGTTCTTTTTCTGGATCCTTAAGATGGATGCCTGGCTCTTTCATATTCATCCTTTATTTCTTTTCAAATATAAGCATTTCAGGTTATAGCTTTCCTTCTAAGTACTGCTTTAGTCACATCCCACAAGTTTTATAGGTAACAATTTCATTTTAGTTCAGTTCAAAATATTTTACAATGTCCAACATGATTTCTTCTCTGACCCATACTTTTATTAGTATATTTTTAAATTTTAAAATATATGTGGTCTTACTTGTTGTCATTTTCTTGTTGATTTCTGGCTTAATTGCATTGTGATTGTAGGATGTCATTTGTATTATCATTTTTTAAATTAAATTTATTGGGGTGACTGGTTAGCAAAATTACATAGGTTTCAAGTGTACAATTCTATAACACATCATCTATATATCACATTGTGTGCTCACCACCCAGAGTCAGTTCTTCTTCCGTCACTATATATTTGTATGATTTTAATCCTTTGCTTTACCACCCAGTGTATAGTCATATCAGTTACTTAAACCAGTTTTGATGAATATTCTAAGTGGGCTTGAAAAGAATATCTATTCTGCATTTGTTGGGGTCAGTGTTCTATACACTATTAGATCAATTTTAATTGTGTTATTCAAATCTTCTTGATACATCTTGATTTTTTGGTCTATTTATTCTATCGATTACAGAGAGAGAATAAATAGAGATGTTAAAAGTCTCTCGTTATGATACAGACTTGTCTATTTCTCCTTGTAGTTTTGTTGATTTTTGCGTTTATTCTAAGTCTTTTCATGCAAATTTGACATTTTTATATCTTACTGTTGGATTTTTAAAAAATTTTACTAGGGAATTGGGGAGGGGAACAGTTCTGGAGAATTGGGGAAGGGGAACATTGTGTTTTTCCAGGACCCATCAGCTCCAAGTCAAGTTGTTGTCCTTCAATCTTTGTTGTGCAAAGTTCAAGCTTAGCTCTAAGTCCAGTCGCTGCTTTCACACTAGTTGCGGGGTGGGGGGGGCGTGGGGGGTGGCGTAGCCCATCCTCCCATGCAGGAGTTGAACCAACAACCTTGTTGGACACTGAGCTATCCAGCCACCTGTCAGCAGCTTGCAGCTGCTCAGCTCAGGGTTCTGTGTTCAATCTTAGTTGCAGGGCTGGGGTGGGGAGGGGCGCAGCCCACCATCCCATGCGGGAGTTGAATCGGCAACCTTGTTGTTAAGAGCATGCAATCTCACCAGCCAAGCCATCCTGCTGCCAGCTGGCAGCTCAGTGGCAGCTCAGCTCAGGCGCAGCTCAGTGACCCATGTGGGAATCGAACCTGCAACTCTGTTGCTCAGAGCTCGCGCTCTAACCAACTGAGCCACCTAGCCGGCCCCTGGATATTATTATTATTTTTATTTTCATTGAAAAGGAATCACCTTGTATATCTTTAGTAGTGCTTTTTTACCTGATACTAATATAGCAGTACCAGCTTTCTTTTGGTTAGTATTTGTGTGAAATGTCTTTTTAAATCCTTTTACTGGCGTTCTTTCTGTATCTTTATGTTTTAAATGTAAATATTGTAAACGGCATATGGTTAGATTTTTAAAATTTAGTCTATCTTTAACACAAGCATTTAGCTCATTTGTATTTAAATATAATTACTTATATATTTGGATTCAAATGTATCTCATTTGAACTTCCAATTTGTTTTACATTGTTAAGTTGTGTGTTTAGTGATTTTTATATATTTCTTTGAAAAATTATTTGTGGGAATATTTTAAGGTTTAGGATGAGGGTAGATTCCTGTAGAGATTTGTATTCTGCCAGGTATCTAATGGCACTACCAGTTTGGGTCTACTTTAAACTAAATTCAGAGCTTGAGGTATTTTGGATCACCTGACAATGTGAATTTAAGCTGCAAATCATTATTAGACAAGATTGTGTTTACAACCTGTCAGGCAGTTTCCTCCTCCTCCACTCAGTACCAAGGATGCTTTCCTCAAAGTCCTCTTGTGTGTGTGTAGGGGGCTATTTCTTGTCCACTGGTACACTAATGGTTTAGTTCCTCATCACTCAAGTTTTTTCTGGGAAGGAAACATATTAGACACCCACCTTGGGTAGGCCTTTGGCTTTGTGTTTTCCTATAACATATGGCTTGTTCCCTGAAGTTTAAATGAAGTTCAGCAAATGTTCTCAAAGAAGTAACTTCATAAATCTGCCTTCACTTAGATCTGGGCCTATAATTCCTTACTACATTTTCATACATTTGATACTTTTAGGAATATGTTTGTTGCATTTTATCCAGCACTTTGAGTTGTTTAGTTGTGTGTGCAAACAACTAGTTTGCACACCTAGCTAACCATATTACCAGAACCCTGCCATATGTTTCTCCACCCCTGTTCTGAGGCTGCAAAACTGAGGCGAAAAATCACAAAATTGAACTGATTGGCTCCATAACAAATGTATTATTTCCAGCCTCTGCTGCGCTTTGTCTCTGTTGTTTTACAACTCTTTTATTCATCTTTATTCATTTCCATTTCTCCTTTTCCACAGCAGCTGTTTCAATCCAGTAGTACACTCCTTCAATCCTCCCACCCCATCCCCTGCATTCTTTACTCATTTCTAAAGGTTAAGCTTCCTACTTCACTACAAAAAAAAAAAAATGATTTTCAGGTAGGGATTCCCTCAACTCTCCTTTATCCCACTCCTGATTGTTGTCTTTATTCTCCCATCCTTTCTTCCTTCCTCTCTCTTGAAAGAAGGGGTGTACTTTCTTTCCTCTTTTCCGTGAGGTGTGGTTTAGAATAGTGCTACTCAAAGTATGGTCGTGGAACCCTTACAGTCTTAAACTCTTTGATACTGATCAAAAAAACATAAACACTGAAATTGACAGTGAGAATTTAGGAAATTTTATAGCAATTTGATAAAGTAATTGTATGTTTATCAGATCTAATAATGAAAATTGGGGGCTTATGTTTTGAATAGCTTTCATTTTCACTGAATTTTTTCTAGTAATTCATTTTTATTATGGTTTACAGAAGTACCAGTCTGTGACAGATTGGAAATTTTAAAAGCTGATCCTCCATCACAGATAGTGATGTATTGGACTAGAACTCACCTTCCCTGACTTGTCTGAGACTCAACTCTATGCCTTAGACCTCTCCTCTCTCAGAGCTCTGCATACACTCTCCATAAGCATTCTTTCACATTAAACAATCTTTCTTTTTAACTTTGCCGACTGTGCTGCCATCTTATTTCTCACTTTCTGTTTACTGCCAGCCTTCTTGAAAGAATAAGGGTCAAAAACTGTTTCCCTTTTCCTCAAACCACAATGGTCTGGCTTATGCTTTCACTACCACCCCAACAAAAGCCGCCAGTGATGTCCGAATTGCCAATTTATAGTGTCCCTTTCAGTCCTTATCCTATCTGGCCTCTACTCTGCATTTGTTACACAACACCACCCCTTTCTTCTAGGACCTTTGTCTTCCTGTGTCGTCTGTGACACCTCTCTCTTCCAGCCCTCATCTGATTTTTGCTTCTCTCAGTCTCTTTTGGGGTCTTCTCTTATTCTAGTTACCTACCCCTCAGACCCCTATTCTCAGCGTTTTCTTTTGCTCTACTTTCATTGTCATCAGTCTATCCATCACCTGTATTCTGATGACTTTTAAATCTCTAACTCCAACCCTGATTTTTCGAAGCAACCTGCAGGTCGACTTTTCAATTGGCTAATTAGATAGTTTCACCTGAATATCCCAAACACATCTGAAATTCAACATATCTAAAATAGAACTTCTTATGCACAACCTTGGCCCTCCTGGGTATTCCCTATTTGGTTAATGTCATCTCCATCTACCTGCTTACCCAGGTTTAGGAGTCGTGTTTAACTCTCAGTTAACTCTCACCACTTATACTTAGTCCATAAATATTACCTCAAATCCATTTCCACTTCCATTGCCTTATTTCATCAACTCTCACTGATAGCCACCTGATTACTTTCTTTGTAGCCAATCTCACCCTCCTCCAGTCCATCCTTGGCACCTCTCTTAGAAGGAACATTTAAAAAATGTTGTTTTGATTTTTGTCATTTCCCTACTTGAATCTTTGGTTAGTTTTTTATTGCCTTTAAGAAGAATCCCTTGGGGGCTGGCTGAGTGGTGCAGTGGTTAAGCGCTGGCTTGGGATGCCAGCGGCCCCAGTTTGGATACCACATATGAGGGCCTGTGACACTGCCTTCTACACCTAAGGTGGTGAACAACAGCTCCACCTGGAACTGGGCTGCTGTGAGTCCCTGGGATGGCATAGCTGCAGCTCCTGCTACAGTGGGCTGCCATAGGCTACAGTTAGTGGCTGGCAGCCAGCATGAGTGGTTGGCAGCTGGAGTGAACTGCCTAGAGCTGCGATGAGCAGCTGTCCAGTGGCCAACGACCAATCTGCCTCATCCAGGAAGAGCGCAATGACAATACCAGCATGGGCCAGTGAAGCAATGTCCTCCACAACTAGACTGAAGAACAAAGGACAGCAACTTGTCTGTTCCCCTTCCCCGATTCCCTGATGCTGTTCGCCTCCCCAAATTCTCCAATAAAAATCTTAAAAAAAAAAAAAAGAAGAATCCTAAATTCTTTAGCATTGCATAAAGGAACATTATTTTCAATCACACCCCAGACTAGCTCCCTTGTCTTGTCTATTGCCATTATCCCCCAACAGACTTTATACACCAGTCAGGTTATTGACAGTTATTTGAGCATACTGTGTTCTGTCACTTCCTTATTTTTATTTTAGGGAAGTTATTCCCTTCTTTGCCCATGCTGTTAATTCTTTCTGGAACTCCTCCCCCTTTTCTAGTAAACTCCAACTCAATCTTTTTTTTTTCAAGGGCAGTATCACTGGCCCTCACATGTGGGACACGAACCGGGGCCGCTGACTTCCCAAGCCTGTGCTTAACCACCGCACCACTCGGCCGGCCCACCAACTCATTCTTTATGTCCTTAATTAAATATTGCCTCTCTATCAGGTCACTCTGATATTGTAGGTCTAGTGTCTTCCTCCATCTGGTTTCTACTTCTTGAGTGGAGGGAGAGTGTTATCTCTTATATTTCTGGCCCCATGAGTAATAAATAATTATCCTTGAGTGAATGCCAGAAAGAGAAAAAAGAAAAGAAGATACTCTCTGTACAGGGAATAATCTTTAGAAAAGAAAATACTAGTCCCTTGGATAGAGGGATATGAAACTTACTAGCAACAGATTGTCAAAGACCATATCATGGATTCATTTTCTTACATCTCAGAGACAAAGACCATATTTTTTTTCTTCTTCTATATGCCATATAAAACATTAGTAAAGTAGTAGAAACATTGTGTGCAACTACAAAAATGTAGATCCATGGTTACTGCTGACTTACAAATAATATGCCTAGAAAAGTAAAACTACCAATAAGAATTGTACTGAAGTTTGTGATAGGATTATTTTTTGTGACATTAATTTTGTATAATTTGTTTTTGCTGTTGTAGGTATTTTCCCCTCCCCCAAATCAAACTGTATTGGGGTCTTTTGTTTTGCAAGGTCAAAAGTAGAAGTTGCCTAATAAGACAAGTGAGGAGTGTAAATATCTAACTATTACATTGTTTTGCACAACTGAAACTAATAAAAAAAATGTAAAAAAAGAACAACCCAAAAGTAGAAGTTGCCGGGCACCTAGACGATCGCCCAATCCAGAACTTTTGGTTTCAAAAGCCTAGGCTCATAGAAATTATGCTGGCTTGTCCCAGAGGGTTAATAAATGAGAACTTTTTTTAAAAAAGATTTTATTGGGGAATTGGGGAAGGGGAACAGCATTGGGGAATCGGGGGAGGGGAACAGGCAAGTTGCTGTCCCTTTGCTCCTCAATCCAGTTGTGGAGGACATCGCTTCACTGGCCCATGTTGGCACTACCATTGCACTCTTCCCGGGCAAGGCAGATCAGTAGCCAGCCACTGGGTATTCACAGCAGCTCTTGGCAGCTCACACCAGCTGCCAACCCCTCACGGTAGCTCATGGTAGCCCACAGCAGCCCATGGCATCACCGGCCACCCACAGCACCCTAGCTCCAGGTTGAGTTGTTGTACACCATTTTAGCTGTAGAGGGCACAGCATCACTGGCCCTAATGTGGGGTCCGAACCAGGGACCAGCCGCCGAGCGCTGGCATCCCAAGCCAACTCTTAACTAACGCGCCACTCGGCTGGCCCAAGAGGTGAGAACTTTTGAGTAGAGGTGGCAGAACCTGTCTGACCTAAAAGTTATAAAAGTCTAAGACTAAAAAGGAGATGTAAGTAATAACAGATTCCTTCAGCAGCAAGGACTACCCTTGTTCCCTTTTAGTGCCCCAAGGAAGAAGCAAGGTCTCAAAGGAGAATGGCTGCATGATACACTTAAGAGAGCCTGGATATTAGTCCATGAGGCTGCCAACCTCAGCAAAGGCATGCTCCCCACACCACCAATGTCCAAAGGTGGCACAGAAGCACCTGACACATCTATATACAAGGGGCTTTGTTCATTTGCACGATAAACCTATCAGGATGGACAAAACGCAAAGGGCCTGCCCTGAAAAGCTCTGGGACTGTGTATGATTTGCTGTGATTTTCAACAATCTTGGCTGAGGGATGGTCTCTAAGTGAGGCCATCTCCCCATGAGTGAGATTAAATTTTTAGCCAGCTGGAAAAGTAGAAGGCTGAGAGCAGATTTCGTTTGTTGTATGGATATAAAGAAATGTGACATTTTTGCACCCTGGTGGTGTGAACCAAATCTCACTGCTTCAGTTCTAATGTGCTGTTCATGGTTCATTTACTTGTCCACTTTGTACCTTAAATTTTTACTTTTATAAAACAAAGATAATAGTTTCCCTCCTCTACCTTAAAAGATTTTTTTATGAGACCAAAATGAAGTAAGGTAAGAGAAATTGCTTTGAAAACGCACTAAACAAATGAATAGATTTCAGTGAAATGTAGAATCCATATAAAAACAAAATATATTTTAGAGCTTTTACTTCTATATTGAACCTAAAGTATATATTATGATAAAACTGATAGCACAAATATATTTATTATCTTAATCTGAGTTGCTCATATTGAGATATGGTTTTAATAATCTCTCTACAAATGAACTGGCTGTTTTCCTGAGCTTTTCTTTAATTGCTCGGTGTTTAATCATTTTCAAAGGAACGAAGTTCAGATATATACTATTTTCCTCTTGAACTATGTCTTCAAAAATTTCATCTTTACTGAGATTCAGTATTATTCTTAGGGTATAATGAACTGTAGCAACTGCTCCATAACATACATCCACCAGTGCCTTATGTTCTGGACCACATAGGCAAATATTGAAACATTTCTACCTACTTCATTGCCAGCTCTTCGGGCAAACCCTATACTTGAGAGTGTCTGGGTTGCCAGAATCTTCAGAGCTAGATTTCCTAAGCAAAGGGAGGCCGTATGTAATATAAGAGTCACCACTGCACACTCACGGTCAAGAACACTGACTCTGGAGGGTCATTGTATCGCACAACTCCAGGGAGCACATTGCCTAGCTTTAAATCCACTCTACCACAGAACGACTGCATGACACTGGACAAGTCATTTAATCTCAGTGAGCCTTGGTTTCATTCTGTGTGAAATGACAGTAAATAATGCCTTCTTCATGGGGTTATTGGAGAGATTCTATCATATAATGCATATAAAGCCTTCAGCACAGTGCCTGAGACAATGCATCCTCAATGAATGGATGGGAGCTGTTATAAATACAATAGCGTCAGAGCAGATGATTTGAGGACCACCATGAGAGCAAAGATCCAATTTTGCTAGAAAGGTAAAGAATCACTAGGCAATACCATCTTGGAAAAAGAGCTCTATAAAAATGTGTGCCTGATCCTGTTTTGACCCTTAGCAGAAGGCTGGACCTTTGTCCTGCTTACTGCTGTATCCCAGCATAGAATAGTGCTTGACATATAGTAGTCACTCAATAAAAATGAGTTATATGAATGGAACTGGGGATTACCAATGACATAGGCCCAAAAACTCAATAGTAGCCATTCCACAAGGGACAGCTTAGCACAATGCCCTGAACACAGTAAGTACTCAGGAAAGAATGAGTGACATATGGGGCTGGCTGAGTGGCTCAGTTGGTAAGAGCCCAAGCTCTGAACAACAGGGCTGTGGGTTTGATTCCCACATGGGCCAGTGAGCTATGCCCTCTACAGTGAGCTGTGCCTCATTGTGAACAACAGCTCGACCTGGAGCTGGGCTGCCATGAGTAGCTGTTGACGGCGTGGGCTGCAGTGGGCTGCCGTGGGCTGCTATGAGCTACTGTGAATGGCCATCCAATGGCCTGCGACCCACTGCCTCAGTCGGGAAAAATGGAATGATCATAATACCAACATGGGCCAGTGAAGCAGTGTCCTCTACAACTAGACTGAAGAACATAAAGGTCAAAACTTGGCTGTTCCCCTTCCCTGATTCCCCAATCCTGTTCCCCTCCCCCAATTCTCCAATAAAATCTTTTTTAAAAAAAAGAATGAGTTCTTCAGTCAGTTTTATAGCTTCCCAGGTCATTGCCTACTTTACCTTGAATAAATTACATCACTCAAAATACAGTCTTCCTTATATTGCCTCTGTTTCATCAGCTCCACAGTCCTACCCTAACTTTAGAATCCCTGGTTTATCATGTGCATTCATTTCACAAATACTCCTTGAGCAGTTAACTACATGCCAGATATTATGCTAAATGCCAGGGACCTCCTGGAGCAAATAAAAAAAAAACAGAGAAGACGATTTCAAATAGTGATAACTGCTAATAGAAAAATGACAGGGTAACATTTCAGGGGGTTACTTTAGATTGGGTGGTCAAAGAAAGCTTCTCTAAGGCTGTGACACCTGCTCTGAGGGTTTAAGATCAGTAGTTGTGGAAATAGAAGTAACTTGTTCTCAGTTCCTTCTGAAAAGCTGTGACAAATCTCTCAGAAAATGGAGAACAGTTAAGCAGAGACTGAAGACTGTAAGAGAGGAAAAAGAATGAGGGTTGGCAAATTTCCATCCTGCTGAAACCCGTCTCAAGCTTTTTGAACCAGTTTTAGAGGGTAAGTGTTTCACCGAATGTCAAGGTTAGGTCATTTAGAGACCATGGAATCAGTGCTTTCCTATATGTCCCCCTGGTGGTAGATGAGATAATTGTAGGCGATCGCAGATGTCCATTATTTATTTATTTTGATGTGCATTTAAAAATATAACTAACATCCAACCCATAATTTCATGATTATGATTGCTTAAGGTGAGGTTAAAGTAGGTTGAACCATGGCAGTTCACTTTGCAGAGATAGGCCAAGAGCGGATCCTGGGTAGGTGTATGGGGATGAGGCTAAGGTAAGGAAGGCTACCACCCCTACCCCCAGGGAATGACAAAGAGCAGGTCTGAAAACCCTGTCTGTAATTCGTTTTGTCCTTGGATATGACAAAATTGTGCAGGTCATACACAGATGAAAAAACTGATTTGACTTCTATCGTTGAATCCCTTCTGCAAATTAATTATTTGGAGCCTAAAGTTTGACGAGAATGGCAGGTCCTCTTGGTGACCAAGAAAAAGACCTTCAGAGTTAATCAGAACAGGGTTTGAATCCCAGCTCTGCCATGTAATTGCCATATGACCTTGGGCAAGGAGTCTAAACCGCACTATGCCTTAGTTTACTAATCTGCATAGATGGGGATCCTAGAATCTACCTCTTAGGGTTGTTGAAAGGATTAAATGAAATAATAAACATGGAACGTACTTTTTTCCCAATGCCTGGCACATAGTAAGTGCTCAAAATACATGGTAGCTATAATTATCCAAGTTTTCTGGGGCAGTCCCGGTTTCAAGTATTTTGTTCCATTTTTGGACTGTGTTTTCCCTTTTGAAATTCCAAAATGTGATCGCTTTGAACTTCTCTTCAGTGTTTTAAGAAGGTTTTGTTTTTTCAGGCATCAAAACATAAAACGGAGTCCACTCCCTTCACTTGATTTGAAACCCTCAATCCTAGTCACTTTATTAAGACCCAAAGTAGACTTGTGCCCATGAAGAATTGGCAGTGTGGGCAGAATGGGGTGCTCTTCCCGGGTGAGGAAGATGGGTCATCAGCCATTGGACTGCCACTCACGGTGGCTCACAGCAGCTCATGAAAGCACATGCCAGCTGCCGGCCAGCCCCACTGCAGCCTACACCGTCGCCGGCGACTCATGACAGCCCAGCTCCAGGTCAAGCTATTGCTCACCATCTTAGCTGTAGAGGGCACAACATCAGTGGCCCTCATGTGGGATCTGAACCGAGGCTCCACTGCTCTGACCGGCTTCCCAAGCCAACTCCTAACCAACGCGCCACTCGGCCGGCCCTGAAAATTTTGCTTTAATTAACACAAAGGTGAAGTTCAGATTGTAGATGGCCTGACATTACTCACAATCATTTTGTAAAATTATCCAAACTTCATTATAATTATACATATGAAATGCCCTGTAATGAAACTGCATTGTAATGACACAGCTGTCAACATCAGTGTTCAACCTGCAGGCTACAGCTGCCCTCTCGTGTTCATTACAATCAGGTTTCATCTGTTTACAAATAGCGTGTTGAAGAAGCCCACCGAACACATTTTGCTCTGGAATCTACATGCTCTCTAGGGTCAACCAAAACACATAAAAAATTGTCTTTTAATATTTGAAACAATACGGATCATCAACTCTTGAGTTCTGCATACCATCGAGGAAACCGGATTAGACTCATCAATTTCTCCACAGCTTTGAGAGACAGAAGATTAAGCAATAGACCAGCCAGGCAACAGCCTGGGGTGCCAGTTTAAAAGGGGTGTTGAAAAAATCTCTGGGATAAATTATGAATATGGTGATGATTACTGTGGGTTTCTGCCAGTGCTTCCCAAAGTAATTGGTGAGATGAAAATTGTCCCTCTCTCTCAGAAGTTAGGGTCCCTGAGTAAAAAAGTCAAAAACAGGGGTGGCTGAGTGGCTCCGTTGGTTAGGAGTGTGAGCTCTGAGCAACAGGGTCGCTGGTTCGATTCCCACACAAGCCAGTAAGCTGCGTCCAAGCTGAGCTGCTGCTGAGCTGCCATCAGGTGGCAGGATGGCTCAGCTGGTGAGAGCACGTGCTCCTAACAACAAGGTTGCCAGCTGGACTCCCGCATAAGATGGTGGCCAATGCCCATGTGAAAATAAGATTGAACAGGCACCTTGAGCTGAGCTGCCCTGAGCTGCCGAGGGGCGGCTGGATGGCTCAGTGGCTAGAGTGTGCACTCTTAGCAACAAGGTTTCTGGTTTGACTCCTGCATGGGATGGTGGGTTGGGAGCTGCCTATGTGTGGCCGGATGGTGACTAGACTTGGAGCTGAGCTAGCTGGGTCTTCCACAACTAAGATTGAAGGACAACAACTTGGCTATTCCCCTTCCCCAATTCCCCAATAAAATCTTAAAAAAAAAACACAAAAAAAACCCCCAAAAAACACCAAAAGCAAAAATAAGACAATCCCCAGTGCTGCCAGCCACAGCATTTTTGTGATGAACATGTACAAGTTAAAGGGTGTGCCACCAACTATGGGATTAACAATCTAGGAGTTGCTGAAAGTAAGGAATTCTCCACAATCAGCTGAGATTGTGAAATAAAATGATGCATGCCACAGTGCTGTTTTTCAGGCATTAGGGGTTTATATTCTTATCTAAATTTTAAATCCTCTAATACAGATCCCTGAAAGTTGCTTGGTTTGGAAAGTTGCAAAAGTAAACTAAAGACAAAGGAAGAACTACAGAAGAGTAGGAGATGGTTTGTTATCAAGAAAACCAAAAAACAAGGCGTGGGAGGGGGGAGTGGAATTCTAAAATCTTTTAAGTGTGATTTTTTTTCTGCAATTTCAATTTTTATTTTATTTTATTTTCTAAAGATTTTATTGGGGAATTGGGGGAGGGGACCCACGTTGGGGAACCGGGGAAGGGGAACAGACAAGTTGATGCCCTTTTGTTCTTCAGTCTAGTTGTGGAGGACATTGCTTCACTGGCACATGTTGGTATCATCATTGCACTCTTCTTGGGTGAAACAGATCGGTCGCCGGCCTCTGGATGGTCGCTCACCGCGGCTGTTGGCAGCTCACGCTGGCTGCCGGCCACTCACTGTAGCCTATGGCAGCCCACTGCACCAGGGGCTGCAGCTATGCCGCCCTGGGGACTCACAGCAGCCCAGCTCCAGGTGGAGCTATCGTTCACCATCTTAGCTGTAGAGGGCAGTGTCACTGGCCCTCATAGGTGCGATCCAATCCGGTGCTGCTGGCTTCCCAAGCCAGCTCTTAACCAACGCGCCACTCGGCCGGCCCTTTATTTTTTTAATTAAATTTTATTGGGGTGACAATAATTTATAAAGTTACATAGGTTTCAAGTGTACAGTTCTGTAATACATCATCTATATATCACATTGTGTGTTCACCACCCAGCGTCAGTTCTCCTTCCATCACCATATATTTGATCCCATTTACTCTCACCTAAGTGTGATTTTATAAGTATGTCCCTGTAAATTATTTCCATTGTATTCAGTTTTGAGTGATGAAAAAAAAAAATGAAAGTAAGAAATTAGTAGGTTAAAATGTCAATTTAGGAATTTTGCTGTAGTTGAAGGCATTAAAACAGAGTGGTTACACTTATAGGCTCAGATGTCAGCCTGCCTGAGCTTAAATCCTGGCTCCACCACTTACTAATTATGTGACTTTGGCTAAGTCACTTAATCTCTTTGGGCCTCACATATTAAGCAGGGATGGTGATGATGATGATGCCAACATCTTAGGATTAAATGAGATAATGCATGTCAAATGGTTAGCACAGCGCCTGACACATCATAAGTGCTCAATAAATAGTAACTGTTATTTTGACAGATGTATGTGGTGAATGCTTTATTTTGAACATGACCAAAATAATATTATTTGTATTAATAGAAACAGCCTCTCCCTACTTTCATTAAGTAAATGTTGGGCAAATGTTTTGAAAGTATTGAATTGAAGAGACACCAGAAAGAACATAAAGCCCCCCTGGGGCATTCACATGTCTTGTCCAGACTTGCTGAGGAGGGCAGTTGTGTCACAGTCAAAAGAACACTGGATTTAGAGTTGGAAAATCTGGCTTCATGTCCCATCTCTGTCACTCAGTAGCTACTAATATGACCATGAATAAATCACATAACTTCTTTGCATGACAATTTCCTCAAATGAAAATGGGGCTATTGATATAATAGATCAGTGGTGAGGATTGGAAAAAATATTTATGTAAGTACCTGACACCTATTAAGTACTCAGCAAATGTTTATTTACTCTGAATCACAGAGAGAAAAGAATTCTATGGAAATTTCAATGTTATCTATTATTGATGGTGAAGGCTCAAGCTACTGAGCAGCACTGATATTGCCTTAAATTAGCTTCCACCATTTCTGGTGAAAAGATCAGTATTGCTGTCAAATTCACAAACCTCTAGGACCTAATTGTGTATGCCTACTAAGGTTTTTTAAAGCAGGTGTGCCTTAGATGCCAGCAAAGTCATTTCTAAACATAGGTAGAACTAAAAAATTGCTGAAATATTCCAAAGTTGTTACTATTAATAATGCCTTCAAGAATGATGAAGAAATTGATGGTGGCAACTACAGTAATATCTTTTAGTTTTTTTATAATATTTTGTTTTAAATCACTGGCAAGATGATAATTCAAGTTCTTCTCTGTTAACTACTGAATAATATTGCTTTTTGGACACTCCTGGAATCTGTTTGACTATGGCTTAACCTGGTTTAGTGTACATAAAATTAGATTTAATGCAGAAACAGAAGAAGTGAACAGCATCAAAACGATTCCAGGGTACTCATAGACCTTCTAAAAATATTTGACAGCATTAGCTGACTTTCAATTCTAATAATTACTGAGCAAATTTGGCCATCTCTAGAAGCTCCTACTCAAAGACAAAAATGTCAGATATATGGTGCAGTAGCATGTTAAGAGCTTTTATGAAATGATAATGAGAAGACAAGTAGAAAAGCACACATAGGAAATAAGCAGATTATTCATAAAAGAACTATAAATGGTCATATGATCAATAAACATATGAAAAAGTGTCCAATTTTACTAATGTTTAAAGAAATGGTAAACTACAATAAATTCTATTTTCACTAATATTTGCTAAACATATTTTAAAATATGCTATTAGAAAGGCTCAGGAAAACAGGCCGTCCTACACATGGCTGACACAAACTTTCTATATGGCAATGTGTATATTAGTACCTAGCATATAGCATGCTCTCAAATATTTCTTCAATGAATGAATGATTTTATTGTTGGCATTGGAATATATTTTCAGATATTCAGGAAACTCTTAAGTAGAAAAATTATCCAAAACTTGGAGACAGAATTCATGGATCACTATTTATGTGAGCGCTGACTTTTGAAACACATAGAAAACGCATACACTTGACTACAACTGTTTAATTGGCGTGCCTTGGTACAATTTTCTGAATTCATAAAAGCTACCACTGAATCCATATAATGTACCAATCTTACCATCATTGGCTCCCAACTTTGTGGGAGTTTGTCACACACTGCTATTGTTAGCTTGATTTTATGCCATCTCCCCCTTTTCCTAAAAATGCTGTATGGCATATTTTTAAAAAAAAAATTTAAATACCTCATTTTTAGTTTTGTTTTGAGAAATTTAAAAAAATCTCATGATCCTCAGGATAATTGTAGACACCCTAGAGGGTGGCACATTTACATCCTGGAAACACTGCTTTGCAGTCATTCATATGATGCTTTTCAATAGTTTTTCACTAGTTCTGAAAAGTACTCTTCTTGCATTATGAACAGATCTTTTCTGTCAATAAGGAAACATAATTTTGTTAATGATAGGTAAGCACCTTATTATCTATATTTGGCAGGCTTAGAAGTATTGCTGTCTTTTGGAGAAAAACAGCTGTTTTCAGATATCATTAAAGCAGGCATTACCACTGACAAGGCTTTATCACAAAGTGTCTTACAACAGTTCTGTGTGCTGTCAGAGAGGCTTGAACCAAAAATTCCATGGGAATGAGAGCCCTGTACTTTTAAATTGCTAATTGCTTTGATTGCAACCTCCTGCTCAGATATTACAGTGAGTGACATTTCTATGATTCCATCTATACACATTTTCTTCTCTTATAACCACATTGCTTCAGTGTTATGACACTTTTGAACTTTGTGAATACTTGCACCTCCATCAGTAACATATGGATATTTTGGGGCTGTTGGAAATTGACACAATATATTTTACTTATTCTGGAAGAATTAATGTTAGTTTTTCCTTCATGGATTTATTTATATAAATGTAATAATTTTGAATATATGACTATCATTTTTGGCATTTCTCAATTATTTTGGCTAGTTTCTGATCCAAAAGAGTAATTCTCAGAAATGTCTCAGTACAAAAGATTAATTATTGTTTCTTCAGTGTTTAATCCACCAGATAAACAGTTGCTTTTTTATTTAGTAAGCTTCCCAAGGTCTTTCCTAAATTTACTGATTTTTCCACACCAGTCTTCTTTTTCATTTATTCCCTCAAAATTAGAACACTTTCAGGAAAAAAAATTCAAAAGCTGGTAATAATTTCAATGACTTGTTTTTCCTTCTGACCTATCTATAGAAAAGTCCATTCTTCATGAATTCCTAGCTTTCCATTCTGTCCCTACAACTGATAATTCAACGAAACACTCAAAATCCACGCAAACTATGAATTTGCCTTAAACTGAACATTCATGTGGTACATTATTAACTACAGGCTTTGAGATAAAGGTGCACTGCAATTGGAGACTCATGATGCTGTCCTGAGGGCAATGATTAGGATTTTTAAAAGTAAGCCACTGACATATCCATCCTATGGATTACTGAATACCATTAAGAAGAATGATTAGAGGGGGCCAGCCGAGTGGCTCAGTTGGTTAAGGGATGGCTTAGAGTGCGTGCTCTGAGCAACAGGGCCTCCGGTTCAATTCCCACATGGGCCAGTGATGCTGCGCCCGAGCTAAGCTATCACTGAGCTGCCAAAATGTGGCAGGATAGCTCAGCTGGTGTAATAATAAGATTGCCTGTTCGATGATGGGCTACACCCACCCTCAACTAAGACTGAACTCGGCACCTTGAGCTGAGCAGCCGCCCAGATGTCTCAGTGGATGGGGCGTGCGCTCTTAACAACAAGGCTGCCGGGTTTGACTCCTGCATGAGATGGTGGCTATGCCCACCCACAACTAAGATTGAACACAGCACTTTGAGCTTAGAGGCCACGATCTGCTGACAGGAAGTCAGATGGCAACTGGTGCCCTCCACAACAAAGACCGAAGAACAACTTGGCTGGTCCCCATCCCAAATTCTCCAACACTGTTCACCTCCCCCAATTCCCCAATAAAATCTTTGGGAAAAAAAGAACGATTAGAAAGTCACATAATAAGATATAGTAAGGTATAGTTTATCTAGAAATGTGTGAGTGTGTATGTGTTCTTATGTGTATATTCATATATATGGACATACATAGATTAAAGTCTGGATAGATATACATCGAACTGTTATTGTTACCTCTGAGAAGGAAAGTTAAATGGTATGGGACCAGATTTTTACTTTTCACTATATACCTTTGTGAAATTTAATTTTTAATAAGTATATGTTACTTTCATAATTTTAGAAACATATTTTTTTGAAAACTAAAGCCTCCTATCGTATCTACTTTTACCATTCACCAGGCCTGAACTTTAAGTGAGCAGGAGTTCAGTGATGGAACTTTATTAGCCTTAAATTATCTAATTTGTTTATTCTAATAACCCTGTAAGGTAGGTTCTGTTTCCTATTTGATATGCAAAAACTAAGGGTCAGAGAGATGAAGTAATTTGTCAGAGGCCACATAGCTAGTAAAAGCAGTTGAGCAGGGATTTCAACTTGGATTTATCTGGCTCTTAAACCTATGATTTTGTTACTAGTCACCACAACCTAAGTGCAAGTACATAAATAGAGTTTGCTTTAGTTCCAGGAACTATTCTAAATACTTTTTTAAAAAAGATTTTATTGGGGAATTGAGGGAGGGGTACAGTGTTGGGGAATCAGGGGAGGGGACCAGCCAAGTTGTTGTTCTTCAATCTTCGTTGTGGAGGGCGCCAGTCACCATCTGGCTGCCTATTGGCAGGTCGTGGCCTCTAAGCCCAAGGTGCTCTGTTCAGTCTTAGTTGTGGGTGAGAATAGCCACCATCCCATGCGAGAGTCGAACCCGGCAGCCTTGTTTTTAAGAGAGCACGCTCTATCCACTGAGCCATCCAGGCGGCAGCTCAGCTCAAGGTGCCAAGTTCAGTCTTAGTTGAGGGTGGGCATAGGCCACCATCGAACAGGCAATCTTGTTGTTAGACCAGCTGAGCCATCCTGCCACCTGTTTGCAGCTCAGCGCCAGCTCAGCTCAGTCGTAGTGTCACTGGTTCATGTGGGAATCGAACCGGCAGCCCTGTTTCTCAAAGCTCGTGCTCTTAAGCCAACTATTAACCAACTGAGCCACTAGGCTGGCCTCCTAAATACTTTTATACATAACTCATTCATTCCTCACAACAACCCTATAAAGTATGTGCTATTATTATCATCATTGTTTTCATCATCCCTATTTTTCAAATGAAGAAACTGAGACACATACAGATTACATAACTTGAAAAATGTGCAAGTGGCAGAGTAAATATTTAAACCCAGGCAGTTTTGTCATACGTACCACACCGCTCCTGTAGGTATCATGTGTGAGAGCATCCTCTGTGCTTTCACCAATTCCCATTCTCCCATCAAGGGCAAGATAAGATGTACTGGCAGAACCCAGACTTCATCAAACTAAATAAAGTCATAGCTCAAAGAAAGCCTGCTATCTTATGTTTTACACATTAATTATTAAGTATCTGTACAATTCTCAGTGTGTTATATTTCAAAACACTTCCCTCTGAAGTGAAATGTTCCTAATTTGAAACCCAGAATAAAGCATAGGTCTGTCCCTTAAGGCATTCTCCCCCTGTCTGGAGAACATGAAGCAGAAGTATTGTGCCATACCAAAAGAGAGAAAATACACCTGGGTCTGAGATGTCCATCGTTGGTGACAGTCTTTCAGTTTCAAATAAATTTTACCTTATTTCTCAACCTGAATATAGGGCATTTACAAAAAACCCACAGCTAACATCCTATTCAATGGTGAAAGACTGAAGGTATTCCCCCTAAGATCAGGAACAAGACAAGGATGCCTACTCTCACAACTTCTATTCAACATCATACTAGAAGTTCTGCCAGGGCAATTAGGCAAAAAAAAAAAAAGGGAATACATGGCATCCAAGTTTGAAAGGAAGAAGTAATACTCTCTCTATTTGCAGATGGCTTGATCTTATATATATGAAACCCTGAAGAATTCACAAAATAACTATTAGAGCTAATAAAACAGTTCACCAAAGTTTCAGGACAAATATGCAAAAATCATGTGTGTTTTAATACTCTAGCAATGAACAATCTAAAAATTAAGAAAACAATTCCATTTATTAAAGTACCATCAAAAAGAATTAAATGGTTAGGAATAAATTTAATCCAAGGAAGTATAAGACTTGAGCACTGAAAACTGCAAAACATTGTTGAATGAAATCAGAGAAAACATAATTAAATGGAAAGAAATGTTCCATTATCTTTGTAACTCAGGAGACAATATTGTTAAGATAGCAATACTACCCTAATTAATCTAGAGTCAACAAAATTGCTATCAAAATCCCAGCTGGTTTCTTTGCAGAAATCTAATGATGATCCTAAAACTTCATATGGAAATGTAAGGGACCCAAATAGCCAAAACAATCTTGAAAAACATGCAGTTGGAGGATGCACACTTCCCTATAGCAAAATCAAGCTACACCAATCAGTGTGGCACTGCCGTAAGGATAGATATATACATCAAGGGAATAGAATTGAGAGTCCAGAAATAAAGTCTTACATTTATATTTTATTGATCTTCAACAAGGGTGCAAAGACATTTCAATGAAGAAGGAAGAGTATTTTCAACAAATGGTGCTCGGACAATTGGATATCCACATGCAACAGAATTAGTTCGGACTGCTACATTGCACTATATACAAAAACTAACTCAAAATAAATCAAAGACCCAAATGTAAGAGCTAATCTATAGAAATATTATAAGGAAACATTGGTGTAAATCTTTACAACCTTGAATCAAGCCGAATTTCTTAAATATAACACCAAAGGCATAAACAACCAAAGAAAAAACTGGTAAGTTGACTGCATCAAAATTTTTGTGAATCAAAGGAAATTAAAGACAACTCACAGAATTGAATAAGAGAAAATGTTTGCAAACCATATTTGTATTTTATTTTATTTTTTGAGGGCAGTGTCACTGGCCCTCATATGTGGGACCCAAACTGGGACCGCTGGCTTCCAAAACCAGTGCTTAACCACCGCGCCACTCGGCCGGCCCTGCAAACCATATTTCTGATAATATACATAAAGAACTCTTAAGAATATATAAAGAACTTGTATCCAGAATATATAAGGAACTCTTAACACTCAATCATAAAAAAGACAAATAACCCAGTTAAAAATGGACAGGGTAAAAGTTCAAGTACATAAAAGGATGGTCAACATAATTAGCCATTAGGGAAATGCAAATCAAAACCACAGTGAGATACCACTTCACACAAAGATGGCTGTAATCAAAAAGACAGAAAACAATTATTAGCAAGGCTGTGGATAAATTGGGACATTCATACATTGCTGGTGGGATGTAAAATGGTGCAGTTGCTGTTAGGATAGCAGGAAAATAGTCTGGCATTTCCTTAAAAACTTAAACATAGAATTATCATATGACCGAGCAATTCCACTCCTAGGTATGTACCCAAGAAAAATGAAAACATATTTTCACATATGAAAACTTGTACATGAATGTTCACAACAGTGTTATTCATAATAGCTAAAAAATGGAGACAACCCAATGTTTATCAGCTGATGAGTGAATAAACAAAGGTGGTATGTCCATACAAAGGAATATTATTCAGTCATGAAAATGAATGAAGTACTGATACATACTACAACATGGATGAACCTTGAAAACATTATGCTAAACAAGAGAAACCAGTCACAAACGACCACTTGCTCTATGAGTCTGTTTATAAGAAATGTCCAGAATAGGCAAATCCATAAAGGCAGAAAGTGATTGGTGGTACTCTAGGGCTGGGGGTGAGGAATTGTGAGATCACAGGGAGTGACTGCTGATGGATATGAAGTTTCCTTTTGGAGTGATGATAATGATCTAAAATTGATTATTGTGATGGTTGTACAACTCTGTGAATGTATTAAAAACTATTTTACTGTATACTTTAAATGGGAGAATTATATCTCAATACAGCTGTTATCAAAAATTTACCTTGAGTTACTTGTGCAGCTGCGAAGTGTGATGAGAGGCAGTGGTACAATCAATAAACAGCTCCCCTAGACCTTCAGATACCTGTCACAAAAAACAATTCACCAAGCAAATATTTATTGAGCACTAACTATACTAGTTACTGGAAATCCAATAGACAAGAAGATGGGAAAGAAACTACCACCATGAAGTTGACATTCTAGTAGAAATGATAACAAAATCTCAAAATCTCATAACATTCATTAAACACCTACCATGTGCCAGACAGTGGGGTTTTTTTGTTTTTTGTTTTGTTTTGTTTTGTTTTGTTTTGTTTTTGAGGGCAGTGTCACTGGCCCTCATACTTGGGACCTGAACCGGGGCCGCTGGCTTCCCAAGCCAGCACTTAACTACCACGCCACTTGGCCGACCCAGTGGGTTTTTATTTTTAGATTTTTATTGGGGAATTGGGAGAGGTGAACAGCGTTGGGGAACTGGAGAAGGGGAGCAGACAAGTTGCTGTGCTTTTGTTCTTCAATCTAGTTGCAGAGGACGTTGCTTCACTGGCCTGTGTTGGTATCATCATTGTGCTCTTCCCGGGTGAGGCATATCGGTCGCCGGCCTCTGGACAGTCGCTCACAGCAGCTCTTGGCAGCTCACACTGGCTGCTGGCTGCTCATTCTGGCTGCCGGCCACTCACTGTAGCCTATGGCAGCCCACTGTAGTTATGCCATCCCAGGGACTCACAGCAGCCCAGCTCCGGGTAGAGCTGCTGTTCACCATCTTAGCTGTAGAGGGCAGCGGTGCTGGCCCTCACATGTGGAATTCAAACCAAGCCACTGGCGTCCCAAGCCAGCTCTTAACCAACGTGCCACTCAGCCCACCCCAGACAATATTTTAAAATTTTTACATGCACAGTGTATTATCTCATTTAATCCTTCCATCAATACTCAAAAATAGGTGCTATTGTTATCTTTATTTTGCAGGCAAGAAAACCAAAGCTCAGAGAATTGAAGTAACTTGCCCAAGGCCGCATAGTTAGCAAGAGATTACAAGAAAATCAGAAACAGTTTTACCTGATTTTTCAGTCTGCATACCTAACTACATTATAAATTTTGCATCTTTATATTGAGATATTGAAAACAAAGACCCATGAATTTCGCATTTCTTCTTGAATTATTAGTTTTCAAAAGTCTATTTCTTTGGCTGTAATTCATTAGTAAGAATTTTGTCACTATAAAAATGAGAACCAAGCATTTATACATTAATATAGATCTGTTAGTATAGATCACATGTATATAAGAAATATGATATTGTATTTATTTTTGAAAGATTTAAATGAAAATTTATTTAAAATTTTTAGGTACTATATTAGAAATATCTAAGGTTTTGGTGAACCTCCAAAGTAATGTCGGCTCACCTAACATACATATTTACATACAAATGTATATATTTTAAAATTGCTATAAATATAAATTATATATTTATATGGATATGGATACATTATACATGTATTTATGTAAAATATTATACATTAATATAGTATATATTAAATATATATAAAACATATTTTATGTACAAGAGGGTGCCAAAAAATTTATACACATTTTAAGAAAGGAAAACTGTATTAAAATTGTAATACTCCGGCCGGCCAAGTGGCACATTGGTTAAGAGCTGGCTTGGAATGCCAGCGGCCCCGGTTCAGAACCCACATATGAGGGCCAGTGACACCGCCCTCTACAGCTAACAACAGCTCTAACTGGAGCTGGGCTGTGAGCCCTGACAACAGTGTAGGCTGCAGCCCCTGCTGCAGTGGGCTGCCATAGGCTACACTGAGTGGCCGGCAGCCAGCATGAGCTGCCAATAGCCGCGGTAAGCAGCCATCCAGAGGCCGGCGACAGATCTGCCTCATCAGGGAAGAGCGCA
This sequence comes from Aselliscus stoliczkanus, assembly GCA_033961575.1. Lineage (NCBI taxonomy): Eukaryota > Metazoa > Chordata > Mammalia > Chiroptera > Hipposideridae > Aselliscus > Aselliscus stoliczkanus. The sequence goes on along the minus strand of CM066737.1, from coordinate 50,341,696 downwards.
ATGATGATACCAACATGGGCCAGTGAAGCAACGTCCTCTGCAACTAGACTAAAGAAAAAAAGACAGCAACTTGTCTGCTTCCCTTCCCCGATTCCCCAAAACTGTTCCCCTCCCCCAATTCCCCAACAAAATCTTTTAAATAAATAAATAAATAAATAATTGTAATACTCAATATATACTGATAACAAAAGATGAATACAAGTCACGTTTGACTTCTTCAATCATAAGAGTTGCTCAAAGTGGTTACCATCAGCGTCCAGACACTTCTGATTATGGTGAACTACTGCTTGAGCAATGTTGACCAGTGTCCACTTGTATACATTTTTGGGGGCACCCCTGGTATATAAACAGTTGGTGCGAAATATATTATTGGATGGTGAACCTAAAACTGCTCTGCAACATAAAGTCTGTTTTTAAAAAAATCAACACTAGCACAAACTAAAAATCATAATTTATGAAGTTGATATATATGTGTGTATATGTGAATAAAAAGTAACAATTGCATAAATTACATTTTTATAATTTTTTGTTTTACACTTTTATTTTGAAAATTATTTAAGTTTTTATTTTAGTTGGTTAAAGCCATTTGAGAGACTGATTCCTCAGTTTGAAATGCAAGCACACTCATTAATGATCATAATCAAGGCCAGTTTTTGCCAGCAAACAATTAGCTTTGGGAACAGATGTGTAAACCAAAAATAATTAAATTACTGTATTTGGTAATCATTCTTCCTTGCTTTAGACATTAAATACTATTTGATCTTAGGCATCACATATATTTAATCCAGTCCTGAAATATAGTTGCATTTTTGGAATTGTGGAACAAATCTTGTATTCTCACTGAGCATAATTCTCCAGTTGGTGTGTCAAGGATGATGCTTGTGCTAGTATAAGAGTGAAAGTCTCCGTGATAAATGCATGGAGAAAAAAAAACAGTAAGCTCTCCCTCAGTGGATCCGGGCCATGTTTCTACACATGTACTTTGAGTGGGAAACAGTGGTTTTACTGGCCCTTCTTGGATTTCTTCTCAAAGGGAAAACCTGACCTCTTCCCGCAAAGCCACTTTCCAGTCCCTCTCTCAGAGCAGAGGTGCCTTACCAGACTGACTCACTTGGATAATTTTTGTAAAACATAGTTGTTGCCTGGCCACTTGTCTTCCCACTGGAGATTTGTTTCAAAAGGAGAACTGTTTCTAGGGTAAATGAAAGTACGAGCAGCTTGGATTTTTTTTTTTTTTTTTTGCCATTGTACAAGAGGAATATTTTTAATGAAATTAAAAATAAGAATTGGTTATTTTGATGTCCACCCTAGGCTGAGAGCACCCCATTGTTTTTGAGGCATTTGCAGACATATTGAAATCTGTGGCATACTTAGAGTTGCTGGTTCTTTCTCCATAATTCCTTTTGTTTTTAAAGATTTTATTGGGGAATTGGGGGAGAGGATCAGACATGTTGCTGTTCTTTTGTTCTTCAGTCTAGCTGTGGAGGACATTGCTTCACTGGCCCACTTTGGTATCGTCAGTGTGCTCTTCCTGGGTGAGACAGATGGGTAGCTGGCCTCTGGACAGCCGCTCACGGCGGCTCTTGGCAGCTCACACGGGCTGCTGGCTGTTCATGCTTGCTGCCAGCCACTCACTGTAACCTATGGCAGCCCACTGCAGCAGGGGCTGCAGCTGTGCCATCCCCAGGGACTCACGGCAGCCCAGCTCCAGGTGGAGCTGTTGTTCACCATCTTAGCTGTAGAGGGAATTGTCACTGACCCTCATATATGGGATCCAAACCAGGGCCCTGCTGCTCAGAGCCGGCATCCCAAGCCAGTTCTTAATCAGTGCACCACTCGGCCGGCCCTCTCCATAATTCTTTTGAACTGGACATAAACCTCAAATGGAATATAAAATTCAAAGAGAGTGTTTTCAATTTATTGTCTCCAAGAGTATCTTTTTTCCACCTTTTTAGTTTGGAAGGAGCCAATTGGGATGACAGAGCAATAATGGATGTGACCTACAGTGCTATTAAATTACATTCTAGAGCCAGGAAAATTGAGACTCATAACCTTAGGAATTATTAATGATTAGTGTTAACAGTTTTGAATACTTACCATGTGCCAGGCTCTATACTGAATTCTTCATGTCCATTTTCTCATTTGATCCTGACAAACCACCTGTGAGGCCTCATTTGACAGATGAGCAAACTGAGGCACAGAGATGTTGATTTGTCCAAAGTCATCCAGTTGGTCAATTACAGAGCCCTGATTCAAACTCACTTTGGCTTGATTACAAAGCCAATATCCTTAAAGACTAGGGTATTCTGACTCTATTTGCTTATGGGTGATCATGGAATCTACTCTAACCTGTTCTCACAATAAACTCTATTGGGTTTTTGTAAAAGGTTGAAGAATGGGGAAGAAATGTTGTAGACTGGATACCGGGCAAAAGTGGCCAGTGCACTAGGAACAGTGAAACAGACTAGAAATGCCCACTGGGGAGCAACTCCAAGCTTCTGAGGGCCCTGCTTTCACATCCAAGGAGGAATTCCCAATCATTAGTGTTGAAGTTACTGTTTGGCAAGGAAAAGCAAAACCATTGCTTTATCTAGCACACCCTTCTATAGTGCTCTATATGCAAGGCAGTGTTCCACACTGCTCTAAGCACTTTACAAACATTAACTCGTTTATATCTTACAGCAACTCCATGGAAATAGGTATTATTATTTTTCCCATATGATAGATAAGTAAATCAAAGTTCAGAGATGTTAAGTAACTTGTCCAAGCTCACACAGCTGCTAAGTGTCAGAACTAGGCTTTGAACCTAGGAAATCTGTATCTAATGGCTATGTTATATTGCCTCTCAACAGAGAAACTTCTATGATTTTCCTGTCTCTTGTGCTTGACATCCTTTTCAACCACTCCTGGGCAAGTCTACTCTGCCGGCAAATTTCCCCTACCCAATTGGCTTTTCCTCCACCCACAACTCTCCCCAGTGCTTGACAAGCTCCTTCTTCATCTTCCCCACTGCTTCCTTTGGCATTACTCATGAACAACATGCTCTGTTCACCTGCCAATTTTTTTCCCCATAAATTATCCCATCTAGGCTTGGAAGTGAGGATGGAAAGTATTGTTCCTATTTTGTGAATAAGGGAACTAAAGTGAGTAACTTGCTTAACATCTCACACAACCATTTAGTTGCAAAGTTGACTCCAATCCAGGTTCTCTGGCTCTTAATCCAATGATCTATCCCATTGTACCATCTGATGGGTCTTACAAATCAGTTCCTTCATTCATTCATTTGTCTGTTTGTCCACTTATTCTTTTATAATAATGTATTAAGTGCCTACTATATGCTAAAGCAATGGGTAAGAAGGAAGATAGGTATAAAAATCCATGCTCTGAAAAAGCTGACAACACAGCTGAGATAAGATGCCATGATTAAAAGTTGAATAACACAGTTACAAATACTAAGTGCCAAAGGAGTGATCTAGTTAGGTAAGACAGAAATTTTGAGGCTGAGTATGCAGCATCAAAGACAGCTTTATCAAGAAGTTGGGTGTTGAACTTGGCATGGAAGGGCACTTAGAACTTAGAGAAGAGGATGGAGTAGCACTTCCCAGTACTTATCATATCATGGCACAGAGAGAAATGCATAGTATTTGTATAGCACATTGGAATGAACAGAGGAAGCAGCTGAGCCCAGAGGCAAGTGACCTAAGAGTTTCAATGGCACTCTCCCTGGCTCAGCCGAGGCAATAAGGAAGGGTTCATAGCCTCATACACTTATAATGCTCTTGGGAAGGTCTGCACAAAGGTGTTGGGGCCCACTGTGGTGATGGTGCATTGAAAGACCGCTAACAAGGGCACAGGACTGAAATGAAGGATATTTCCAAAAAAAAAAAAAAAAAGAAAAACCATGGCAGATACCAGTAGAGAGAACAGTTATGGCCAAATGATGAAAGGTCTTTGAATTTTATCCTGTGGACCTACAAAATAGGTAGGCCAATTCCACATGGTGTTGTTTGAGAAGATCCCTCTGACGTACGTATGAAGGATAGACTGGAGGGAAGGAAAAGTTAGGATGCTATTGCAATTGTCCATGTGAGAGACGATGGTGTCTTGGATTATAGCGGTGGTAGCAGAGACAGAAAAAAGTGGGCAGAATTGAGTTATATTTTGGAGGTATGCATGACAGGGGTTGTTAATGGATTGCATGTAGAAAGGAGAGATGAAGGAGACAAGGATGATTTCCAGGTTTCAAATGTGAACAAATAGGTATGAATGGTGCTGCCATTCTTTAAGATGAGGAGCCCAGGAGAAGTGGAGAGATTTTTTTGGAGGGATGGGACAGATGAAATATTGAGTTTCAAGTTGACATTTAGAGGCAAGGAAACTAGTTAGGAGGCTATTGCAAAGCTTAAAATACTATCTATATGCTGATGACTGCCAAATGTGTATCTCCAGCCTGGACTCCTTCATATTTGTATATCCAACTGCCTGCTTGACATATCAACTTGGATGCCTAATAGGCATCTTAAACTTAACACATCCAAAACTGAACTCTTTATTCACCACCCCCACTCCTAACCCCCCACCAAGGCCTTTGCCACTGGCCAAACCTGCTCTTAACAGTATTCACCATCTCACTAAATGGTAACTTCATGCTTTCAGTTGCTCAGGCAGAAGACCTTGGAATCATTGTTGATGCTTTCTCTCACATCCTTCATTTATTATATCTGCAAATTTAGTCGGTTCTACTTTCAAAATATACATACCATCCTTCTAGTTTTCATCACCTGGTTTAAGTCACAGTGATCAGTCTCCTGGTATATTGCACTAGCCTTCTAGCTGTTCTCCTTGCTTGTGTTCTTGTCACCCTCACCCAAGTCTATTGTCCCCTATTGATCTAAAGGCCAGAATAATCTTATTAACATGAAAGTCAGATCATGTCACTCCTCTGCTCAAAACTCCTCCAGTGACTTCCGATCTCATATATAATAAAAGTAAAACTCTTAGGGCCGGCCGAGTGGCGTGGTGGTTAAACGCTGGCTTGGGAAGCCAGCGGCTCTGGTTCAGTCCCACATATGAGGGTAAGTGACACTGCCCTCAAAAACAAAACAAAAAATAAATAAAAGTAAAACTCTTTACAGTGGCTCACAATGCTGTATACAAGCCAAATATCACTTGCTCACCTCCTTCAGGTGTTACACGGATCAAATGCCCCCTACTCTGTGAGATCTTTGACTGCCATGTTGTTTTCTTTTGTTTTGTTTTGTTTGTTTTTCTTTTTGAGGGCAGTGTCACTGGCCCTGATATGTGGGACCAAACCGGGGCCACTGGCTTCCCAAGCCAGCACTTAACTTCCACGCCACTCGGCCAGCCCAAAGGAAGTCTCTTTTTTTTGTTGTTTTTAGCTGAGCCATCCTGCCACCTGTTGGCAGCTCAAAGGCAACTCAGCTCGGGCTGGGCATTGAACCGCCATTGCTCAAAGCTCAGCTCGCACTCTTGAGCAAGCTCTTAACCAACTGAGCCATTCGGCTGGCCCTTGACTGCCATGTTTAAAGTTGTAAGTCCCTCCTCCCCATTCCCTATTGGTCTTCTCTGTTATATTTTTTTCTTCTATCTTGGAAAACTACTTGACATTATATATTTATTTATTTTTCAAAATTGTCTGTCTCCTTCTGCAAGAAGAGGGGCTGGGAAACTTTTTTTCTGTAAAGGGCTGAATAGTAAACATTTTATGCTTTGTGGGCCAGATAGTTACTGACACAACTGCCCAACTCTGTTGTTGTTACACTACAGCAGTCACCAAGGATACATTTAAGAATGAGCATGTCTGTTCCAATAAAACTGTATTTATCAAAACAGGTGACAGACCAGATTGTGCTCCTGAGCCATAGTGTTCTGACCCCCTACTAGAATGTAAGTTCCAGGAGGGCAAGGGATTTTGTTTACTGTTATGTCCCTAACACCTTAGAGCCATATCTGGAACATAGTAGGTACCTGATATATTTTTGTTGAATGAATGAATTAATGAATCAATCAATCAATCAATGGGGGATTTAAGGACAGGAGAACTATAGTACAGCCATTGATGGTACAACATCTTGAGCAAGAACTGATTCTGGCTAGATTAGCAGCATATCAATTCGCCTTCCTCCCTTCCCCCGTCCATCCCTACACTATTACTGAAAGCATGTCATATGAAGTAAAAGTTGCTTTCATTGTCTGTGCAACTCTCCTGATGTGTGAAATTTCATCTTACTTCTTTTAATGTTGTCATTTGTCTATGCAATCCTCCCGACTCAGGCTCTCTCTAATAACAATAATAACTCAAAAACTCTGCACTACAACCAGAATGCTGAAATCAGTATTTTTAATTAATTTAAAACAATTGCTAGCAATAGCTTCTATTGACAACTCTACACTTTCAACACTTCATATTTTGAAGTACTCTCTGAAGTTGAGCAACTGTTACTGTTACGATATGAAATGTTATTTTCCTTCTATGCATCCAATGTGAATGGTTTCTTCTGATAAACTTCAGCTTTCAAGTACTCCCAACAGTAGAAATCACATGGTAAAAGATATGGTAAATGAAATATTCACCAGCTCTTACCGACTATTCTCTCCTCCTTCTCTGGATCTCTTATAGGCACTAAAGATTTCCTGGCATTATATGACTTCCTGTTGAAAATGTACATTTACTCATTCATTATTTCATACAATCCTTCACGCATTGCTAACATTTACTGAGCATTTACTATGTATATGGTACTGTGCTGAGGGTTTTAAATATATCAATGCATTCAATTCTTAGAAAACATCTAGGAGGTAGATACTATTTTTTTTGAGGGCAGTGTTACTGGCCCTCATATGTGGGACCGAACCGGGGCCGCTGGCTTCCCAAGCCAGCGCTTAACCACCGTGCCACTCGGCCGGCCCCTAGGAAGTAGATACTATTATTATCATCCTTTTACAGATGAAGGAACTGAGGTCCCAAAAGCTGAAGTGATTTGCTCAAGGCCCCACAGCTCACAAAAAGGGGAGCTATGGTTTGAACCCAGGTTTGCCTGACTCTAAGGCCAAGATTTATTCATTGCTTTTTCCCAGCTTAACAGTGATTTACCATATGCCATGCAATATGCTAGGCAGTACCTACAACGGTAGATAGGACACAATCTCCCTGGCTTCCCAGAGGCAATACTGGTTGGGGCTGTGTAGGTAGGAGTACAAGCTATCAGATACAGAAAATAAAGAATTGTCTGTTTACAAACAGGTTAGTGAGAAAGTGGACGTAGCTCTGTAAATTCATAGGGTTTTGAAAAATGGATACAGAGGGCCACAGACTGAAATGGAAGAGGGTCCCAACTAATATCAACTAATAAGATAGAAAAATACTATTCTCGGAGACTTTGCCCACTGTAGAAATGGGGTGGGCTGCGCGCATGCACACACACACACACACACACACACACACACACATACACACACACTTAACTAAGATAATGGATCTCCCTATATGTCATTAAGAAGCAATGCTCTAAAATGTAATCAGTGGATAACATTACTGTAGCTTTCTAAATGCTGGGAAAGTCCATCCAAACTCAGAAAGGATTCATAATATTGTGATATGTGTAAGCAAGTTATTTGACCACTATAGAAACAAAAGTAAAAATAATTAGAAAGAGAAGTTGCTTTTCTCACTTCATTCCCTGACCTGCTGAAACATTTATTGTCTTTATGATAGGGGGATAGATCTTTGCAATCGGGCTGCATAAACTATATGACTTCATATTTTCATACCATCTCATATCTTCTACTAACCTCTTCACTTGCCAGTAACAACAGCCACCATATAACGAGCACCTACTCTGAACCAAGCACTCTCTGTAAGTTATCTTATTAAATCCTCACAATAATCCTATGATCTCATAGGGTTCTATTATTTGCCCCATTTTCAGATAAGGGAACTGAGATTTGGAGAGGTTATGTGGTTTACCCAAGCCCATAAAACTAAATGAGTGGTATTACAATAGTTTCCTGTGGCTGCCATACAAATGACCAAAAACTTGGTGGCTTTGAAAAACAGAAATGTATTCTCTCACAGTTCTGGGGCCCAGAAATCTGAAATCAAGGTATTGGCAGGGCCATGCTTCTTCTGAACACTCTGGTGGAGATTCTGTTCCTTGTCTCTTTTTACCTTCTGGTGGCTACAGACTTTGCTTGGCTTGTGGATGCATCAGTCCAATCTCTGCCTCTGTCTTCACATGGTTTTCTCCCCTGTGTCTCAGTCTTTTATGTTTCTTGTAAGAAGATTTGCCATTGCATTTAGAGCCCACCGTAATCCAGGACAGTTTCATGTAGAGATCCATACCTTCATTATACCCACAAAGGCCCTTATTCCAATTAAGGACAGATATTTTGAGGTTCAAGCTGGACATATATTTTGGTAGAACACTATTTAACCCACTACAAATAGCCTAGATGAGATTCTAATCTAGATCTATCTGACTTCAAAATTCTGCCTCTTTTCACTAAAGCAGGCTGCCTCCACTAAACACCCTTTTGCCTTTATTTGGTTTCCTAAGTAGATTTCCTACTGGGAAAAGGAAGCACTGATCGACATAAGTTTACTTATGTAGTTAATTTTCAGGACGAATTAATAATTTGACATTTTGGTTTCTAAAACATTGCCTTATGAGTTAGATTGTGTACAATTCATCCCTCAGAGCCTAATCATTCCCTGGTTAAAACTGACAAAATTGAGTTTTGAAACCTGCAAAACTTAGGTTTGGATCTTGGCTAAGGACCAAGATCCCATTAGGGTGTAGGCACCTCACAGCCTACAAGCCATACCTGTTTCTTTACTATGTATTTGACCACAATATAATGAAATACCACAAACCTCTGGGCGTACAGGAGAATTTCTAATCACTTAGGAGCTTACAGGAGGAATTTTGATTCCTTATCAAGGTTATATCCCTGAAAGATTCCTCATAGTGCCCACTTTGTTTGCTCCTGGTCTCAGACCTCATCATCAAGTCACAGGGAAGGAGATGTGTCTAATAAGAGTTCATTTTCACACAAAGATGAGAGTCTGTAGAAAAACTTGGATCCAGAAACAGTAGGGACTTCCTGTATCTCTAAATCAGCCTTTTTACAGAGCAACTGCCCAGCTAACTATTTTTAGTTATCACTGGCCCTCATACGTGGGATCCGAACCGGGGCCACTGGCGTCCCAAGCCAGCACTTAACCACTGCGCCACTCGGTTGGCCCCCCAGCTAACTATTTAACACTGACCTGTTCACACCTTGATTAGAAGAGAACATCCTTAACGATGTGTTACTCATATTGTGGTTAGTCTGTGGACCACTCATAGTAATGGAACACTGAGTGCTGCCCAGGAATCTTGTTCAAGATGCCAATTTCATGGCCATTATACCAGGCTTACTGAAATTATATTTCTAAAGCTGGGGGTTTTGATTTTGATGCATTTTGAAACAGATACCTGGAATAATTCTGATACACATTCAGGTTTGAGAACCACAGCATTCTGGTGAAACCAGGCTTCCACAACATTGAAACACAGATTAAACTCAAAATGTTCATTTGCAGTTCCAGCCAATAACCAATTACAATATTGCATTCTTACAGCATGATTTGTAAGCTATAGTTCATGTGACAGTATCATTTTATATGGCTTGATTGAAATCAAAGCAGTTATGACAAGATTTCTTAATCCCTCTCTCCTGAGACAATTTACATAATGGCTTTTGAGAAGAATGCAATAACCTCTCCTTAATATCTTAAATTGATCTCTAAGATCTCTTTTGGCTTTTGGTTCCAACATTCTGATTCGATGAATGTTCTTAGGGCTTCAAATCTGTTTGTGACAAACACATTGCTTGTTACAATCTAAGCCTATTTTCCTTCTTTCAGGCAACAAGTTTCCAAAGAAGACTGGTTGCCTGTGATTTTCCTGGATATTTTTTTTTAATATCAAATACCTTTCTCACCATATTGTTGTGAAGAGTGACTGAGAAGCTGTATGTGAAATGCCAAGCATAGTGCCTGACACAAGGAAGTGGTTGTTCACGCTGCTTCCAGCTCATTGTCATAATAATATGTCTTAAATTATTAAAGATATAACATCAGATTGCTGCAGCTGAATGAAACCCAAGGAATCAGCTGTATTTCTGTATTGGCAATATCAACTTTATTTGGCTGTAGGGGAACCGGATAGAACCCAAGTCTCCGAGGGCCACCTCAGCTGAAGCATAGTGAAATGGCTTGGGTTCCTGCCACAAATCCTGACTTGGAGAAAGACAACACAGGAGTTTTGGCCTAAAGCTCAGCTTCCAATCCCCAACTTGCTTCCTAAATTACTATTTCTCAAAGCGTGTTATATCCCTGAAAGAGTCCTCATAGTGCCCACTTTGTTTGCTCCCCGGTTGTTCAATTAGTATTGATGTTCATCGTATCACATAAGAGCACCACAAACGAGCAAAGTTGTGAACCACTGAATTAGTCAAATGTGGTTTTCCAATTGCAAGAATGTTCAGCATCCTTAATATGTTAACAGGCAAGTGCATCTCCAAAAGAGGGAAGGGGGATACGGGCTTTTCTAAGTTTGGGACTTCACTGACAGGGATGGAGGTGAGGGACTAGTGGTTTTGAGGAACACAGTAATGTGAACACTGCTCCAGTCACTGGTGCCCTCTTGCTTGGTCACAGGAACAGACACATTTTAGCTCTTATGTGACAAAAGTAACAATAGAACTATTATGTGCTGAATGCCCCCTAATGTCCTCACTTTCTACTTTGTAGCTTAGATTTTTATGTTCATCATGATATTCACTCTTTTGCATATACCCTAGCCTCCCTTGCCTCTCTCTGCCCTCATAATATTTTAATGACTGACACGTAATCTTGATTAAATACTACTCTCTGTCTTCCAAATTTGCCCAAGCAGCTGAATGAAATAGGATAAAACCTTAAAATTGTACTGGCTACTCTCAGTTTAGATTCACAACCACCAACCTCAAGAGGGCCCTTAGTGCTACCCTCCAACTTCACTACATTTTCTCCATCCAATCATCTCAAATTCTCCTGGGTGGCTGTTTTACACATTTCCTGTCCTCAAACTTCCAACATCCCTTCCCCCATCCTCCTTAACAGCTGCTGACCTTGCTTCCTATTTTACTGAGAAAACAGAAGCAGTCAGAAGAGAAGAACTGCAGACTCCCAACACTGTATCTACAAACCCACTTCTATCTGTATCCGCATATCTTGCCTTCCCTCTCTCTTGTCATTATGAAGGAACTGTCTGTAATTCCACTGAGGACTCCTCTACTTGTGTACTAGAACCTGTCCCTTTTGGCCTAGTCAAGGTCATTGTTCTAGTCATTTTACTCTTCCTCTGTGACATCAACAATTTTTCTCTCACCAAAACCAACATCTCCAATGCTAAGAAAAAACAAAACTGTTCTCGTCACCTCAGTTACAGTTCCATTTCTCCCTTTCTCCTCAGAGCAAAAATCCTACAAAGAGTTGTCTCAGTTTATTAGCTCCAATTTCTCTCTTCCCATTCCCTGTTGAATCCTCTCAAATCAGGCTTTTGCCCCCATCACTCCACCAAAATGATTTATGTCAAGGTTAACAGTATGTCCTCAGTGTTAAATCCAATATTTGCTTTTTTGTTCGCATGTTATTTGGCCATACTGTGCCATTTGATACAGTTCATCACTCTCTCCTCGAAATAACTTTTTTCTGTTGGCTTCTGGGACACTACACATTCTTGGTTCTCCTCCTACTTCACTGGCTACTCTTTCTTCATGTCTTTTACTGGGTTTTCCTCATTTTCTCCGATCATTAGGCTGTTTAATTGGCATTTGGACTCAAAATTATCCAAAACCAAAATGACCATTTTCCTTATACATACTTCTCCTGCAGTCTTCTTTATCCATTCTTCTAGATGTTCAGACCAAAATTTGGAGTCTTCTTTAATTCCCCCTTTTCTCTCACACCCCTCATGTAATTTATCAGCAAGACTGTGAGCTGCATCCTTAAGAATAAATTTAGAATCTGACCACTTCTCTCCACCTCCACTGCAACCAACTTAGTTTAAGCCAGCATCATTTCTTACTTGGATCATTGCAAAATCCATTAAACATGTATGCCAAATCATGTCATGTTTCTGCTCAAAACATGCCCATGGCTTTTTGTGCTGTTCACAGTAAAATACAAAGTCCTTAGAATGATCTGTAAGATTCTACATTAGTTAGATTCTTCCTCATTATCTCTCTGACCTCAACTCCTACCATTCTCCCCCTTGATTACTCAGCTCCAGCCGTATGGCCTCCTTGCTATTTCTCAGTCATACCAAGATAACTCTCAGTGTGGTTTTGCTGTTCCCTCTAACTGGAATGTTCTTTTACTGAGGTGCACGTTATTTGCTAGCTTCCTTCAGATCTCTGTGTAAATGACATCTTGCCACTGTTATTTCCTTGAACATTTTATTTAAAAAATGTGACTCTTCGCATGCTTCCTATCACTTTACCCTGCTTTATTTCTCTTCATAGAACTTCTCATTTTCTGATATGTTAATATTTGCTTGCTTATTCATTGTCTATTTCCACCACTAGAATGTAAGCTTCGGGACTGCAAGGGTTTTATTTTGTCATGGCTGTATCTTCAGTGCCCAACACAGTGCCTGACACACAATAGGTGCTTGATAAACATCAGTCACATAAATAAAGAATTGTTATAAGTGCAATAGGAGTTCTTAGACTCCTCGCATCTTCAGGTGGGAACAGATCACCCTCATCATCTAAAGCAACCCCCTTAAAGTGTAAGACTCCTCGATACAACATTCACTGTCGTGGATTTAGTGTTTGCATGAGGCCTCCTTCTAGGAAGCTCCACACAGTCTGAAGCAAAATGCTCCATAACTGGACGTATTGAATTCCTAGAAAGATATCTACCATGGGTCATTTTCTAATACATAATATTTTTTTCAATAGATATTAGATACACATCACACAAAACGCCAAATTTTCAAAGGGCAACTAGTGAAAAGTATATTCTACCATTTCCCTCTGCTACCATCATATTCTAAGCCAATCTCTTTCTTTATTTGCCAGAATTTTTGCATAAATCCTTTGGAAATATAAGTCAGATCATGTCACTCCTCTTCTGAAACTAACCCAAGACATCTCATGTTCCTCAAAGTAAAAGCTAAAGTTTCCCTCTGTTCCCAGCCACCAACTTCCCTTCCTGGAGGCAATCACTTATTATTTATTGTGTATTTGTCTAGAGGTAGTCTGTACATTACCAACAAAGCCACGTGGCCGGCCCCAGTTCTCTTAACTCTTAATTTGACATAGGTTACAAACCCATATGCTTTGCCCTCCCCTGGACAAGCTATAATATGAATTTTTCCCAGAAATGTCTTCAGGAGCAAGTAGATTTAAAAAAATAAGTCAGGTAGGACAAGTGAGAGACAACGGCAAGTGGTGGGATTATGGAGTTCACTTAGCTGTCTAAAGATATTCACATTCAGGGGCCGGCGGAGTGGCGCATTGGTTAAGAGCTGGTTTTGGGATGCCAGCGCCCCCGGTTCGGTCCCGCATATGAGGGCCAGTGACACTACCCTCTACAGCTAACAACACCTCCACCTGGAGCTGGGCTGTGTGAGCCCCGGCGACAGTGTTGGCTGCAGCCCCTGCTGCAGTGGGCTGCCATAGGCTACAGTGAGTGGCCGGGAGCCAGCATGAATGGCTGGCAGTGAGCTGCCCAAGAGCGGCGGTGAGCGACCATCCAGAGGCCGGCAACCGATCTGCCTCATCCAGGAAGAGCGCAATGATGATACCAACATGGGCCAGTGAAGCAACATCCTCTGCAACTAGACCGAAGAACAAAAAGACAGCAACTTGTCTGTTCCCCTTCCCCGATTCCCCAACGCTGTTCCGCTCCCCCAAATCCCCAATAAAATCTTAAAAAAAAACAAACGATATTCACATTGAGGCCTGTCCGAGTGGTGCGGTGGTTAAGAGCTGGCTTGGGACGCTGGTGACCCCGGTTCGGATCCCACATATGAGGGCCAGTGACACTAAAAAAAAAAAAATATTGACATTCAAATTCAAGACAAAAGACATTTGCAGGACAACTTTGTCCCATGGGCTGGCCAGTTTACAAGTCTAAAAATTTGTAACTCATTGTTTGTCAATACATTCACATCTTCTGCACTCTGTCACACTCCACCTTTGTCCTCTCCATAAACCCAGCAATTTAGTCACACTAAACTATTCCCTACTTCTCCAATACTCCCTCATGATTTCTTGTTCTTATTACTTTACCCATTTGGCTCTCTCTGCATAAAATGCCTATGTGGAATATTCTGAATTTGCCCCTCCAGATGACTTTTTTTTTCAAAAATAGACTTTATTTTTTAGAATAGTTTTAGGTTCACAGAAAAAAATGAGAGGAACACACCCATGTACCTCCTGCAGATCCACTTTTTACCCTTCTCCGTTCTCTTTCTGTATCCTGAGGCTGACCTTTATGGACTGTTAACTGGCTTCCTTGTCCTCTGGATTCTTGTTTGATATTGTCAATGGGAGGCATTGCCAAGGGATTAGAGATCAGATTAAAGTCTGGATATTTATTCTTCTGGCTTCATTTCTTTGGAGTGTCAGCAGTTTGGTTGAGTCCTTCTAGAAGGATCTACCACAGGCCACAGACCTTTTGGGCAGCCATCTTCTATAGTTACAGCTACACTCTCTGGGTTCTTTCTGGCAATTGCTCCTCCCTTTTGGTCTTTCAGGTCTAAAGGTGGTAAGGGCTCCCCAGGTGCTTCACCATCCTTTGTTGATTTCTCTTAATCTTGCTTACACTGTTGTAAACAGTCCCTCATTAAACTCTTCCCTTTCCCTGCTATCATACATTTCCCCCCCTTGTTTACTTGGTAAACTTTACATTGTTCGGGCCCCAGTAATCCTATGAAGTTTCTCTGAGTGCCCTTCCCTCAGAGAAAGTTAGCTCTTCCTCCACCTCCTTGAGAAAATTTCTTAGAGCACTCTGTGTTTATTTATGCATGTCTCTCCCATTCGATCTTGAGCTTCTTTTTTTTTTTTTTTTTGAGGCCAGTGTCACTGGCCCTCACATGTGGGACTTAAACCGGGGCCGCTGGCTTCCCAAGCCAGCGCTTAACCACCACGCCATTCAGCCGGCCCCCATCATTTTTTTATGATTGAATTGTACAAATGTTCCTTGACTTACGACAGTTACATCCCAATAAACCCATTGTAAGTTGAAAATATCATAACTCAAAAATGCATTTAATATACCTAGCCTACTGAACATCAAAGCTTAGCATAGCCTGCTATAAACATGTTCAGAAAACTTACATTAGCCTACAGTTGGGCAAAATCATCTTGCTGCCACTGTCCAGCATTATGAGAGAGTATTATAGAGCATAGGGCTAGCCCAGGAAAAGGTCAAAAGTCAAAATTTGAAGTATGGTTTCTATTGAATGTGTATCACTTTTGCACCATTGTGAAGCCAAAAAAATCATAAATTGAACAAACCATCATAAGTCCGGGACAACCTGTATTCCTTTTGAAAAATGTAGCAATTCATTTAACAAGTCCCCTATTTACTGAACACTTAGATTATCTAATATTGTTCACTAGTGTAAGAAAACTGAGACACACTGGACAAAAATATATGGATGAACTCAAGAAGCAAGAAAGGATAATCTTCAGATTCCAGAAACAAAAAGGGGACTCAAAAATCACAGCAATGAGCATTCATTGAAGTTTCACAACTCATGAAGATAATGTGATCACATATGTACCTTAGAGGCTGAATGCTGCAGTTCTTTAAAAGGCTTGTAATTGAGTTACAATTATGCTTCCTGCACAAAACAAGGAGGAGGAGAGAGTTGCCACATCCTTAAATTGAAACCAGATTTGCCAACTAGCCAGGAACACAATAATAGCAAATCTTACTTAGTACTTACTGCTCCAGGTACTGTTCTACATGCTTTGCATGTATTAATTTATTTAATCCTCACAAAAACCCTATGAAGTAGGTACTATTAAAACCTCCATTTTACAAATAAGGAATGAAGTGTTTAAATTAACTTCTTAGGATCACACTGCTAGAAAGTGGCAGATATAAGATCCCGATTCCAGAGTCCATGCTATTAACTATTATGCTATATTACATCTCTACAGGGAAGATATAGGCAATCTCCCTAGGATGAGGTAGAAATAAACTCACCCATAAGAAGTTTAAAAATCTAAATCTGAGCCACACACTGATATAAAACCCAAATTCATAGTATTTACATAGTACAGAAAACCTGAGCTGAGAACCTAACATAAAAACTGGTCCAGAACTGGGAACACTATAGAACTCTGATAGACACAAATGAACAACTGTCCACCTGTACCACTTAAAGTCAAACTCTCACAGCATACAGCTTCTACAGAAGATAAGCTCACATGGAAAATTATGAAGCACATGAAGAAACCCACTACAATAAGAGTTAGTATGTACAAGAAATGGAAGAATTCAGAATTCAGTTCCAAGGAACTACATGTAATACAACAATCCAAACAGACTTTAAAATATCACGTTTAAAGGCTTAAATTTTTTTAAAAAAAAGAACAGAATATATAAAGCAAGGAAATATATATATATCTCCAAAGAAAATTTCTAGAAATGAAGAGTAGAAATGTAGAAATTATGGGATGAACATTGGAAGACCTTAGTTCTAGTTCGATTGAAACATTAAAATCAACTGATGGGTTAAGCAGCAAATATGATATGAATGAAGGGAGAATTAGTGAAATAACCAATAGAGCTGAGATAATCATAGACTATAGCACAACACTATAAAAGTGCTAAATATGAAAGAAAAATTAGAAGACACAGATGCGAATAAGAAGCTCCACATACATCTAATAGAAACTCCAGAAGTAAAAAATAAGAAAAGGTGAATTTCCTAGAACGGATAAGACATGAGTCCTCTGGTTAAAATCCTATACCTAGTCTTAAGAAGAATAAATTAATGCAAATTGATAACTCCTGGATGAACCATGGTGGAACTTCAGGACATCAAGGATAGAGGAAAAATCTTAAAATTTACTGGAGACAAATAATACTGCAAAGCATTTCTATAGGATAGGTTCCTAAAAGTGGAATTTCTGGCACAAAGGATATGTACATTGAAATGAAAGTAATGAGTTTTAAATTTTTTTCAATTACAGTTAACATTCAATTATTTTTAATTTATTTTATGTTTTAATGATTTTTATTAAATATAGCTAACATACAAAATTATTTCAGTTTCAGGTGTATTCAATAGTTGTTCAACATTTATATACCTAAAGAAGTGATCACCATGATAAATCCAGTGACCATCTGACACCATACCATGCTATCACAATATTATTGACTATATATCCTATTCTGTGTATTACATCACCAAGGCTTATTTGTTTTATACCTGGAAATTTAAACCTCTTATTCCCCTTCACCTTTTCCCCCCTTTTCTAAATTCTCAATTACATCTGACATTCAATATTATTTTATATTAGTTTCAGGTGTACAGCATAGTGGTTAGACAATTATATAATTTATGAAGTGATCCCTCTAATTAGTCTAGTACCAACCTGGCACTATACATAATTATTACAATATTATTGTCTATATTTCTTATGCTGTTCTTTACATTCCCGTGACTATTTAGTAACTACCAATATGTTCTTCTTAATCCCTTCACCTTTTTCACCCAGCTCTCAAACCCCCTCTTATCTGGTAAATTAATGTGTTTTAAATGAATTAGTGAGTGAATCAATGATCCAGCAGAGGCATTGTTTGCCTCAATTTAGGCATGATATTTGTTTTTGTACAGTCTGAGATTGCATCCCTCCACTATCTATTTATTTATATATTTTCAACTGCATAATTACTATTGGATCATACTGAACATGAGGCCAATTAAAATCCCCACGACTTTTCAAATGAAGTGTTGTCAAATGAGGTCTGCTCTAGAGTGAACTTGGGCAATTATTATTTTTTTTGAGGGCAGTGTCACTGGCCCTCACATGTGGGACCCAAACCGGGGCCACTGGCTTCCCAAGCCAGCACCTAACCACCGCGCCACTCGGCCGGCCCACTTGGGCAATTAAGTTTTAAAACCCAGATGCAGGACTATTCAGATATTGGTGAGATCACTGCGAGCCACAGCCATTAAAGAAGGTTTCATAAAGGAAGTAGGACTTAGGCTGAGTAGGATTTATTTTAGATGGAAGGGACAAAGGAAAGCTAGGTTTGTGGAATGGAGGTAGCAAGACGGATGAGGTGTATGCACAAGTCATGGGCCTGGAAATCAGCTTGGTGTGGACATGTGAAGGGTGGGAGAGTAACAAGATAAGGTTGAAAGGCAGGGTGGGACCAGATTACGGAGGGTCTAGAAAACCAGGCAGTGTTTGGATTTGATATCATACGTGGTAATTGGGAGACACTTCCTTCTTTTGAAAAAGAAATTATGTTATCCAGCCAGCCAAAAAAAGGGTTAACTAAACCAGGAAGGAGCTGGGAGATCAAGTGAAATAATGCATGTTCCAAGTCCTCCTGCTTCTGGTTTACTGGACAGGTAGACAGGTTATGTAAACAAGTAGTCAAGCTCAGCAAACTGCTCAGAGACACTAGTGTGTCCTGATGTTGAACCACCTAGTGCAAACCATGTGTGATGTGTAATGAAACTGGAGTGGCAAGACTAAAAGTGGTTTTTAGGAAGAATAGTCTAATAGCAAACTCAAGATGCTTTAGAGCCGAGGGAGAAGAATCAGAGAGAAAAGTAATGAATGCAGGGGAACAAGAGACAGAATAGGAGAGTGTAACGTCCACTGGAATGAGCACTAGAAAACTTTAGTTCTAATCATGTATTTACCTCCTACTATGCATGTGACCTTGTGCAGATTACTTAAACATGGAGGCTAGTTTCCTCATGGGCAAATCTACTAAAGTATAAGCTCTAGAGGGTGGTAACCAAGTCTGTTTTGTTCACCATGGTATCCCTAGCTCCTAGTATAGGGCCTAGCACATAGTGGCGCCTCAGTAAATAGTGGTTGAACAGATGGATGAATGAATGAATGAAGGGTTAATGCCTGCCTTGCCTGCCTCATAGAGTTATTGTGAGATTCAAATGGGATCAGGCATGAGAAACTATGACTTGAAATTAAAACACTAAATAATCTTATGGTAAAATACTACAGCTACTATACGTATACTTTTTATTAAATTAGAAGGCTGGTTGCAGTACTTTAAAGGTGAGATGATAGGTGGGCTAATGATATCAAGTTTTCTTAGCATGGAAAATAAAAAGAAGAGTTAAAATATAAGACACTTTAAGTTATGTCCTCCATGTAGGTAATAAATGCATCAGGATATGTGTTCTGTACCATGTTCCTTCATTTGCACCCAATGTGTTCACCGTAGCGGTAATGGTGATGTTAATTATAGTTAACATTCATTGACTAAATACAATGTACTATGTCTTATCTGTCTTTAAAAAATATATATGTGGGCCAGCTGAGTGGCTAAATTGGTTAAGAGTGCAAGCTCTGAGCAACAGGGTCACTGGTTCAATTCCCACATGGGCTAGTGAGCTGCGCCTGAGCTGAGCTGCTGCTGACCTGGTGAGAGTCCATGCTCTTAGCAGCAATGTTGCCAGTTCAACACCCGTATGGGATGGTGGGCTGCGCCCCACCCCCCCACCCCTGCAACTAAGATTGAACATGGCACATTAAGCTGAGCAGTTGGGAGCCGCTGATGGGCAGCGAGATGGCTCAGTGTGCAACAAGGTTGCCGGTTCGACTCCCACATGGGATGATGGACTACGCCACCTTCCACCACCCTCCTCAATTAGATTGAAAGCGGTGACTGGACTTGGAGCTGAGTTTGCGCCCTCCACAACTAAGACTGAAGGACAACTTGACTTGGAGCTGATGGGTCCTGGAAAAACACAATGTTCCCTTTCCCCAATTCCCCAACATTGTTCCCCTCTCCAATTCCCCAATAAAAATCTTTAAAAAAGAAATCTATGCAAAGAAGGGGATAGTATTCCTATTTTAGAGATGAGGAAACTCAGGTTCAGAGAGTTTAAATGACTTGCTTACAGTCTTGGTAAGGAATTTGCAGAGCTAGAAAGTTGATCTCAAGTCTGTTTGCCTCTGAAGCCAGTGGGAAGAAAGTGCAGATAAACAGATTTCTTCACAGCATAAATATGTCCTTGCTAAGAGACACAGCATTCTAAAGATGGAATGGCCTGCCTCCTGAGCTAATGAGTTTCTCTTCACTGGAAGCAGGATCACCACATAAGTTGCAGGGCCCAGGGCAAAATGAAATATTTGTACACCTATGAATCCAGCCCTGACTGGAAGTTTTCAAGCACAAGTTAGCAAACCTCTAGACAGGGATGTTGGAGAGGGGAGTAAGGCACTGGAGCAGATGAACTTAATCTGAGATTCTATTTGCCTCATGGATTAGGGTAGCTTCCCGAGGTGGCTGACATGACGCCTCAGAGGCCTTCAGATGAGGGAGAGTTCTACAAAGTGACTCAGGGAGATACTTTGTGCTAGGATCATCTGAAGCACCAAAAACATGCTTTGCCCTGTGAGGCAGCACAGGTGCTCAGAAGAAAACCAAAAGGGAAGTCTTAATGGAGATGAGGCATAATGGAAAGAGTCAGAGAGATGTGGGTTCAAATTCTGACTCTGCCATTTACTAGCTAGTGTGTTCCTTTGAACAAGTCACTTAAACCTCTCTGAGACTTTTCTCCCACCTACAATATG
Source organism: Aselliscus stoliczkanus (assembly GCA_033961575.1). NCBI lineage: Eukaryota > Metazoa > Chordata > Mammalia > Chiroptera > Hipposideridae > Aselliscus > Aselliscus stoliczkanus. The sequence continues at coordinate 50,320,840 of CM066737.1, read as the reverse complement.
ACCATAGTGGCTGCCTTGCAGAGTTGTGGTGAGGTTTCAGTGAGATGATTCCAGTCAAGTCTGGCACTTGATGAGCCTCAATAAATGTTAGCCATTTTTTTTCTTTCTATTATTGCGGTGGGTGGAGGTATGACATTTGGTCATTTGCTTCGCTTTGAGCACTTAATAACCCAGTAGACAAGTCTTCCAGACCCATCTAGGGACACAGAAACCCCTTCCCACTCTAGTTTTCCTAATCACAACACGATATCGATGGTAGGCCATGGGTGAAGTTGGAGAGGAGCCAATAGTGGACAGTAATGATAGTGATAATGAACCTTCCTGGAGAATGGAACTCAAGGTTTTCCTCTAGCCCTGAAGACACTCCCTCACAAAAGAGAACTGTTTCAATACAATCTTGGAATCCTACCAGGAGAATGTTTTACCTACAATATCTGACAAGTAAGTTCACGAACTTGTTGCAATACTGTTGCTAACCCTTTTTTTTTTTTTAACCTGAGCCATCAGCTTAGCTGCAGCTCAGCTTGGGCTGGGCATTGAACTGCTGTTGCTCAGAGCTCAGTTTGCACTCTTGAGTGAGCTCGTAACCAACTGAGCCACTCAGCCAGCCCTGCTAACCTTTTTTTATATTAGAGGAATTATTCTTTACGAATCTGTATGAACTAGACAAACAGTCAAGCAAGTTTACTGTTTGGAACTGCTGAAAAGGCTGTGTGAAAAAGTTAGACAACCTGAACTTTTTGCCAACAATTTATGGCTCTTGCGTCATGACAATGCACCAGCTCACCTGGCACTGTCTGTGAGGGAGCTTTTAGCCAGTAAACAAATAACTGTATTGAAACACCCTCCCTACTCACTTGATCTGGCCTCCAATGACTTCTCTTTTTACCCAAAGATAAAGGAAATATTGAAAGGAGGACGTTTTGATGACATTCAGGACATCAAGCGTAATATGCCGACAGCTCTGATGCCCATTCCAGAAAAAAGAGTTCCAAAATTGCTTTGAAGGGTGGAATAGGAGCTGGTGTCGTTGCATAGCTTCCCAAGGGGAGTACTTTGAAGGTGACTGTAGTAATATTCAGCAATGAGGTATGTAGCACTTTTCTAGGATGAGTTCACAAACTTAATCATCAGACCTTGTACATTGACTTTTCACAAGATCAGAACAGATGGCCAATAGACATATGAAAAGATGTTTAACATCACTAATCATCAGAGAAATGCAAATAAGGACCACAATGAGATAATCACCTCACACAGGTTAGAATGACTATCATCAATACGACAAATGATAACAAGTGCTGGAGAGACTGTGGAGAAAAAGAAAACCTCATACACTGTTGGTGGGAATGCAGATTGGTGCAGCCGCTATAGAAGGCAGTGTAGAAGTTCCTCAAAAAACTAAGAAGAGAATTACCATATGACCCAGCAATCCTGCTCCTGGGTATATACCCCAAAAATCTGAAACCATTTACCCATAAAGGTATATGGGCTCTGATGTTCATTGCAACTTTATTTATGGTGGCCAAGACATGGAAACAACTAAAGCATTCTTCAATGGATGACTGGATAAAGAAGATGTATATATACACAATGGAATACTATTCTGCCATAAGAAAAGATGAAAGAAAGCCATTTGAGACAACATGGATGAATCTTGAGATTATTATGCTAAGCCAAATAAATCAGACAGAAAAAGTCGAGAACCATATGATTTCACTGATATGTGGGATATAAAACTGAAAGCAATAAAGGAACAAAACAAAGAAACAAAAATTCATAGACACAAATAATAGTCCAGTGGTTACTGGAGGGTAAGCGGGGAGAGGAGTGGTAGAAGAGGATAAAAGGGGTCAGATACATGGCGATGGAAGGAGAACTGACTCTGGGTGGTGAACATACAATGTGATATATAGATGATGTATTACAGAGTTGTACCTTGAAACCCATATAATTTTACTAATCATTGTCACCCCAATACATTTTAATTAAAAAAATGTATTTCGGGCCGGCCGAGTGGCGCATTGGTTAAGAGCTAGTTTTGGGATGCCAGCGGCCCCGGTTCAGATCCCATATATGAGGGCCAGTGACACTGCCCTCTAGGCTAACAACAGCTCCCCCTGGAACTGTGCTGTGAGTCCCGGCAATGGTGTAGGTTGCAACCTCTGCTGCAGTGGGCTGCCATAGGCTACAGTCAGTGGCCGGCAGTCAGCGTGAGTGGATGGTAGCCAGTGTGAGCTGCCAATAACCACGGTGAGCGACCATCCAGAGGCCGGGAACCGATCTGCCTCATCCAGGAAGAGCACAATGTTGATACCAACATGGGCCAGTGAAGCAACATCCTCCGCAACTAGACTGAAGAACAAAAAGACAGCAACTTGTCTGTTCTCCTTCCCCTTCCCCGGTTCCTCAATGCTGTTCTCCTCCCCCACTTCCCCAATAAAATCTAAAAAAAAAAAAAAAAAATAGGGCCAGCAGAGTGGCGCGGTGGTTGAGCGCTGGCTTGGCTTGGGAAGCCAGCGGCCCCAGTTCAGGTCCCTCATATGAGGGCCAGTGACACTGCCCTCAAAAAAAAAAAAAGAAATATATATCTATATATATATATATATATATATATATATATATATATATATATATTTCACTCTTGCCCAGCAAAGCTATATTCATTAGCCACTTGAAATAACAAGAACCTTAAGACCTCTCTATTTGTCTGCAAGACCTCTATTCTACTTCACAATTCTGTAAAACATCCTGCATAGCAGAGCACAGATGCCCACAGTTTTCCAGGAACTTTATTGTCCCTTATGCAGTACAGAAAGAATGGTATGAGAACTAAGAGAACATTGCAGTAAATCACTGAAAGCTTGGCTTAAAACAAAACAAAACAAAACAAAAAACCTGAGCCAAACCATTTATTAACTGGCCAAAAGGCTGGAACTAATATGTACCAATCCCCATCCCCTTATATCTATGTGCTGCACAGCATTTTCTTAACTCAGAACAAGTGGAACATTTCTTTTGCTTTTGTCTGAAAAAAATTACTTTTCATTTGGCCTTGGGCTCATCTCATAACTTCTCTTTCCACTAGATTGCATAAGCCATATATCGGCACTCATTTTGATTGGTACAGGGAGTCTGGATTTTAATATGTACCCTCACTTCCAATACCTTTCCACTTTTGTCCTTTTCTTCAGGACAATGATTTCCTTGTGGTCATTCATTTTGAAATTTCACATAGTTATTCTACCCAGTTTCTTTGGCTACAGTGTGGTAGGTACAGCTTTTGGGCCAGAAATATGAAATAGTTCCATCATGATCAATCTTTTGGGGTGGGGAAGTCCTTAATGTTGAAGACAGAAACAGAGTTGGTCGTGGAAGTTTATTCACTAAGTGCTGAATAGACGTTCATATTCTTTCACATCTCCCCCCTTTCTTCCATACCCTGGGCCATTACTCTAGCTTAATTCTTCACCCCTTTCTCCTGGACTGTTGCTCTAGCTTTCTGACCAGTTGTTCCATGTCCAACTTCTCTTTCTCTCCTACCAATCCTAAAGCGTAGCTGTCAGTCATCTCTCTGAACATCAGCCGCTTGGCTAAAAATCCTTAGCGGCTTCCCCTTACCTAATGAGTAACATGCAAACTCCTTATCCAGGCATTCAAGTCTCTCCACGGTTATGTTCTGACTGATCTTTCTTTCCATCCTTCTCTCCCATTACTCTTCTGCACATAGCTTTGGCTTCAGCCAAACTTGATCACTCCTTGTTTCCAGAACACGCCCTATGCTCTCCTGCTTCACAGTTTCTTTCACCTGGAATCAATTCCCCTCCACAGGGCTCTCTCTGTTCATGATCCTATTCATTCTTTAGTGCCCATGTCAAATGCCACCTACTTCGTGAAGCCTTTCCAGGATCCTTGAGGTAGATGGGGGCTTTCTTTTCTGTGAAATTCCTCAGCATTTAGCATTGTTTCTAAGGCTCTTACCATATGGTTCCTATTATGGTTGTATGTGTAATAATAATAATTACTTACATTTGCTGAATGTTTACTACGTGCCAGACATTGTGTTAAATGCCTTTCAGGTGTTACATGTATCACCGGTTCTCAAATTTTTTGGCCTCAGGGTCTTTACACGCTTAAAAATGATTGAGAACCCCAAAGGGTATTTGTTTATTGGGCTTATATCTGTCAGTACTTACTTCATTAAAAACTAAAACTGAGACATCTTAAAAATACTTATTTATCAATTTATTAAAATAGTATCAAACCCTTACATATGTTAATATAAATCACATATTTTTAGTGAGAAATAATAATATATTCCAACCCCCTCCAAAAAAAATGTTGTGAGAAGAATAGCATTGCTTTCCATTTTGTGAATCTTTTAAATATCTGGATTAATGGAAGATAGCTGAATTCTCTTATCTGCTTCTGCATTCCATCTACTGCACTATCACACATCATGCAGCCTCTGGAAAACTCCCTATAGACTTGTGAGAATACGAAAGTGAAAAAAGCAAACAGGCCTTAATATTTTTTTTTTAGCTGAGTCATCCTGCCACCTGTTGGCAGCTTATCAGCAGCTCAGCTCGGGATGGGCATCAAACTGCTGTTGCTCAGAGCCCAGCTCGCACTCTTGGGAAAGCTCTTTACCAACTGAGCCACTCGGCCGGCCCAGGCCTTAATATTTTTATGAAAATCGTTTTGACCTCACAGACTTCCAGGGGTCCTTGAGCCACACTTTGAGAACTGCTGTTCGACATGAAATTACTAATGTATATGAAAAGTGATTAGAATAGTGCCTGGCACATAATAAACAGTACATAAATTCTTGCTATTATCTTGCTCAATTCCCATAATCCTCCCCCAACATGAGACAGGTATTGTTATCCCCATTTTACAGGTGCGAAAACTAAGGCACAGAGAAATTAAGTAACCTGCCCAAGGTTATGCAGGTAGTAACAGGCAGAGGCAAATCTGGGATTTGAAACCACTGACTCCTTTCCCAGCACCTGGACTCTTAAAGACTCTGGAGACTGTCTCCCCACCTACTCAGTAAAAAAGTGAAGGGGAAAGCTTATGTCATATCACCTCTATACCACCAGGTTCTAACTCTCACTCACTGAACATTGAGTAATCCTGGCATTTATGAGTGGCCATTAGGCAACAATCTCCAAAAGTTAAATTTTGAGGGTGGTGAAATTGACCTTAAGGGTCTGTGCAAGTTCAAAAAGTTCGAGGAGAAATCCATGGATTTTGGAATGAGACAGACAAGGATGGCTTCAAATATCAGTTCTGCCACTACTTCACTGTGTATAACTTTGGTCTGGTTTTTAATCTGCTTGAGAGCCTTAGTTTCCTCTTCTATAAAATGGTGATAATACCTTTCTCATAGGTTGTTGCTATACGGATTAAATGTGGTAATGTTTGTAAGGTACCTGACATATAAGAGACGTTTGGTAGCAGTTAGTTTGCTTTATTCTTATTTGACCTCATTAGTATGTAAACTCCAAGAGGGCAGGGATTTGGTCTGTTGTGGTCACTGCTATTGTATATCCCCAGAGCCCACAACAGTGCCTGGTCACAGTAGCCACTCAAAGGAGTGAATGATCCGGTATGAAGTAGCACAGCACAGAGCACATACCAGGTGGCTCAATAGTATGTTGAATTTATTGAATAGTACTACTGATTAGAGCAATTATAGTTCCACCAGGCAATTCTGCTTCCATTAATAATAACTGCATATGAAGACCCTATTGTGGGTATGATTATGTTGACAATTGCCAATCAACTGCTAACTAGGTGTGCCCGGGGAACTACCCAATACCCTTCTGTGAATCATTCTGTGGGAAGACACACTTGAGTGGTCCTGAGAGATACTGAAATGGCAGCTGTTGCCCTCCACTGCTGGCTCTGCCAATCTGGTGGAGGGTAGATCTCTCCTAATAGCAAGCACAGCTCCTTCTCCCCATACCTTGCTCACTCTGGCTCTCTGTTCCCCTCATTGTGCTCACCACTCACAGGATATTTTGAGGCCCCCTCCCTGGTTTTCTCTTCAACAACAGTGTTCTCTTGCACAATATTCTGTATCATACCACCTCCATCCCCTTTTCACTGCACCTTTGAATTGCGCTCTAGTGTTCCATTATTGACTGCTTTCCCTTTCTATGATAGCTTTAAAAAAATTATTGGGGAATTGGGGGAGGGGAACAGCGTTGTGGAATGGGGGAAGGGGAACAGACAAATTGTTGTCCTTTTGTTCTTCAGTCTAGTTGTAGAGGACGTTGCTTCTCTGGCCCCTGTTGGTATCATCATTATGCTCTTCCCGGATGAGGCAGTCACTCGCCGCCCATTGGACAGCCGCTCACGGCAGCTCACAGCACCTCATGAAAACGCTCGCCAGCTGCCGGCCAGCCCCTCTGCAGCCTACACCATTGCTGGCGACTCACGGCAGCCCAGCTCCAGGTCGAACTGTCGTTCACCATCTTAGCTGTAGAGGGCGCAGCATCACTGGCCCTCATATGGGATACAAACCAGGGCCCTGCTTCTCAGAGCTGGCATCCCAAGCCAACTCTTAACCAATGCGCCACTCAGCTGACCCAATGATAGCTTTTAGGGAGAGTCTTTATGTGTGGCCTACACTCTTAGTAAATGGTTTGGTGAGATTCTGATTTTCATCTGATTTTAATTCTCCATGAGGGGTGAAAAAGGATCTGTTTTCAGCCATTCTTTTAGTGTTCTTTAAATTGTAAGTCACTGAAGTCTTCTGTTAGGCTAGCACCTTCATTCAAGAGACTCTGCATTCTCTCTCAGTGACAAGTTGTGACTTCAGAACTAGAGAACTTTTCAGCCCATCATGGCTTTCTGCACAGTCCTCTTTTTCTCCTCTGGATCCACTCAGGGCCTTTCTTATAGTGACTCAACTTTCCTGGCATGTGATTTTACCTGTTTTGAAAACAAGTCTCATTTTCTCAATATCCTGTGAAATGTAGTTGCTGAAGTAAATAACCCACTCCCCCACAATATGCACATACTCTTTCGCACACATGCATGTGAACATGTGTGCATATGTGTACACACAAGCATACTTTTGATGGATGGGGAATGTAGTGGTAAATAAGAAAGCAAAACAATTTCTTTTTATTTAGCTAGACCTCCCGATACTGGTGAATTAAAATTCAAGGATTTCTAACCTGAAAGGCATGAATGGTCTTCGGATGGTCTGTGAACCCCCTGAAATTTATCTACTCAATAATTTACTGAGCATCTACTATGTTATAGACACTGTGCTAGATGTATCTACGTATGTCATATAATTTATTTCTTAGTCCAATTCTGAGAATATGCAGCTTATTATGGTCTGCATTTACAGATAGGGAACTTGAGTCTCAGTGAGTGGAAATGACTCACCCAAGATCACTCATTCAGTAAAGAGTAAATCCGATTTTGAAATCCAGGTCTGATTCCTTACCATCATCAGGTCTTCCAGGCATAAAGAAACAGTTGGAATTTCAACAGATGGGAATGGGGCAGTGTGACAAAGCTAGAATGAACAAGATCTAAAGGTACAAACATGGGAAAGTATAGCTATCTGTAGGAGAGTAGTAGGAGTTAGGTTGCAAAATGATGTTGGAGACAGAACATACAAGGTTTAGAAATTTGAACTTTTTTTCACATCAACCTGAGGGAACAATGAAAGATTTTGAAGTAGGAAATGACATAGTCAGAGATGTGCTTTAGGAAGATTAATCTGATTCAGGTCTCAATCCATAGCTCCTCTATGTTATGATAGTATTTTAAAAGATATTTGTTAAGAATTGTTTATTCACCCTCCAAGCTTATGGTTTAGTCAGAATTCTCTCTTTGTTTTTAAATATTGCAGCAAAAATTCAGAAGGCCACGTGGAAAAATACATAGAGAGAAGAAACAAACCACACATACAAACACAAGGTAATTATGTACATGTCTGGGAAGAAAGAGCACAGTGAGTCATGATGAATTTGTTAAACAGAGTATGGGTAAGCAGTGTCCCAATTGTAAAGAGAAGAAGCAGCAACCAAAGCACCACCATGAACAACATGGAACAAAGGCTGCCAGGATCTGGGAGACATATATGCGGGTTGTGGAAAAGGCACTTTCAGACTCTCAGACTCCTTTTGTTAAAAGAGCAGAAAAAGAACTACAAAGAAGGCAGGGGAGTACCATGAAGTTGAGTGCTAGACTAAATGAGGAAAGAAACAGAAAAAAAGGAGGAAAGGCATAACCCATAGCTGCTTTTGGTTTATCAACCCAGTTAGATAGCCAAGGCAAGCTCACTAGCATTAGAAGGCCACACTGAAAGTAGACAAGTGTTGTAAACAAACCTTCTACTAGTAATTAGTTTGTCAAATTAGCTGGCTATCTCTTAGAGTCCCTCTCCTTCTCTATATTCTTCTACAGTCAACTGGTAACCAAGTTGCTGTAAGTCTGCCTCAGAAGGCTCCCCTGAATCAAGGCCCTTCTCCCTACTCCCACTGACAGGGCCACCGTGTTAAGTTCCATACCTTCTCTCACCTGGACCAGACTTCTTGCTTCTAGTTAGTCTCTTTCTCCCTCTAGTTCTAGCTTCACTCTATCTGAAGATGAGCCTCCTAATTCTTTCCTGCCTATAAACTTCTACGGTGGTCCATTGCCTATAGCATATAGGAGAACCCCCTCAGTTTGGCACAATGTGTTTGCAAAGGAACAAAAGGAGTCCCCAGACCCATGGATGAAGGGCCAACTAAGGAGACATGTCTAGAAAATCAGGGATAAATAAAAAAGGAGGTCAGGACAACAGAGTGGTGCGTTGGTTATGAGCTGGCTTGCGACTCACTCCAGCGGATCCCACATATGAGGGCCAGTCACACTGCCCTCTACAGCTAAGACGGTGAACAATAGCTCCACCTGGAGCTGGGTTGCTGTGATTCCCTGGACGGCATAGCTACAGCCCCTGCTGCAGTGGGCTGCCATAGGCTACAGTGAGTGGCCGGCAGCCAGCGTGAGTGGCTGGCAACCGGCGTGAGCTGCCAAGAGCTGCTGTGAGCGGCTGTCCAGAGGCCTGCGACCGATCTGCCTCACCTGGGAAAAGCGCAATGATGATACCAACACGGGCCGGTGAAGCGACGTCCTCCACAACTAGACTGAGGAACAAAAGGACAGCAACTTGTCTGTTCCCCTTTCCCGGTTCCCCAACGCTGTTCCCCTCCACCAATTCCCCAATAAAAAAATCTTTAAAAAAATAAAAATAAAATAAATAAATAAATAAATAAAAAAGGAGGTGAATGTCATAGTTGACATCATATTTGAGCTCATTTTTATTAATTCTTTTACTATGCTAAGTAAGGCCTTTCACTCTCTGCTCACACAGCCTACTTCTCCAGTCTCATCTTCAACTTTCACTGCTTCTCCCCACCTCTTCACAATCCTGACATTCTCTAAACTCCAGTCATACTGAATTTTTCAACATTCCTCAGATAAACTAAGCTTTTGCAGAAATTCGTGCACATGCTGTTCCCTCTGATCAGATCACTCTTATTCCTCTTATCTTGCCAGTAAATTCCTACCTTCCTTTAAGACTCTGCACAACTACTGCATCCTGTGGGAAACTTCTCCTTATCATCCCAAATGGAATTAATAGCCTTCTTCTATGGGCTACCCTTAATATGGTACCATACGTATCATGGAAATACAATATAATACGTAGGATATGCTCTGGAGGCATACTGTCTGGGTTTGAGTCCTGACTCTGCTATTTATAAGGTGTATGGTGTTGGGCCAACTATTTCACCTCCTTTTGCCTCAGTTTCCTCACCTATAAAGCCTTTAGAAGAGAGCTTGTCAAATTGTAAATGTTAATAAATTGTAGACATTGTCATGTCTTCTGAAGTTGTGTTGCTATACAGTACTCGTATATATAGCATACTTGTATATATAATATACCTGTATTATTATATTATGATTATATTATTATTATAGCATTATTTAACTTTTGCTGTCTTTATATTTTGTCTTTCCAGATGGTTTATAAGTGTTTTGAGTGTAGGACATATGTATTACCTTCTCCCCTATGGTGCCTTGTACAAGTATGAGCTCATTAAATATTTGTTGGAGGCACTATAATATAATGGGAAAAGCACTAGAGTCTGAAAAACTTAGGATTGAATCTTGACTCTGTTCTTAGTTGTTGTATGATCTCAATCTCCCTGAGCCTCAGTTTCCTCTTCTGTAAAATAGGGATGATAATAGTACCTACCTCATAAAGATGCTTTAAGGTTTAAATAAATCAGTACATGAAAAGTATAGCACATGGTAAACATTCACTAAATGGTTGGCATTATCAACTTTGTATTTTTTATATCCCCTTGCATTTAGCTTAATAGGTACTTGCACTTAAATGAATGAACCTAGCTATCTTCCAAAACTTGGATATCTGGAGGATCCAGGCAAATAGGATAACTCCATTTACTCCTAGGAATCAAGAGGAAAATGTGAATTATCTCCGTTCTATTCATGGGTCACTTTCAACTGGAGCACCACCCTCCAGAAAGCAATGGATATGGCCTACTGAATCACTGTAAAATCCTTTCAGGACTACCCCAACACCACCAACACCACCCCCATATAGCCATCAGACACAACCCCTCATATACTAGGTACAAGGTGAACACTCTTCCTGTGATGGGTATAAGAAAGGGTTGCATGATTACCGTGGAGCCAGAGTGTCTATAAATCCATTTCTCTTGCTCCTTCTGTAGCCTTTTCCCTTTTATCTGCTAATTATTTTTCCCTATACTCACTTCTAGTGCAGCCCAAGCCTGTGCATACTCTCTCCATCTTAGCTCCAGCAAAATTAGGGATAAATGGAAAGTGCTGACAATTTAAGTACAATATAGCACTGTGTTGAAGAATATAACACTCTAGATACAGACAGCCTAGACTAGATGCCCATCTCCACTACTAACTGCTGTGAGACTTCGCGCTAATCAATGTTTGTGTAACTCCATTTCCCCATCAGTCAAATAGGGACAATAAAAGTACCTTCTTCCTAGGGATTTTGTGAGTATTAAATGAGTTAGTATACCAGAACACTTGAAAGAGTGGCACACAGTAGGAGCTACATAAATATTAGCTGCTATTATTATTTTTATTTTAACTTTATTGAGACATAACTCACATACTATAAAACCATAAACTTCACCCATTTAAAGTGTATGTTCAGCGGTTTTTAATATAGTCACAGAGTTGTGCAATCATCATCACAATCTAATTTTATAACATTTTCATCACCCCAGAAAGGAACCCTGTACACTTAGCAGCCATTCCCATCCCTGCATCACTTCCTCAGCCCCAGGTAACCACTTTCTACAGATTTGCCTCTTCTGGATATCTCATATAGAAGGACTCACAATAGCTGGTCTTTTGTGACTATCTTCTCTCACTTGACATAACGTTTTTGGTTTGTTTTTTTTTATCATTTTTTAAATTCTTCTATTGTGAAATAATTTTTTTTTAAAAAAATTAGTTTCAGGTGTACAACGCAGTGCAATAGTTATACTTTTTACCTCTCAAAGTGACAACCCCCCCAATTTGCCACCCCACTCCTCCCCATATTATACATATCTATTAAAATTCCCTTGACCCCACCCCACATCCCTTTACTATCTATATATTCAGTTACAGTTGGCATACAATATTATACAACATCAACCCAGGTGTACAGTGCAGTGATCAAGCCTCTACTCGATCCATGAAGTGGTCCCCCCAACAAGACATGTGACCATCTGACACCCCTCAAAATATTTACAACATTATTAATTATATTCCCTGAACTGTGTTTCATATCCCTGTGACAATATTGTAGTTAACTATTTATGCTGTCTAATCCCTTCCCCTTCTCCCTCATCCCCACTCCTCTCCCAACTAACAACCATCAGTTTTTTTCTCTATATCGATGAGTCTGTTTCTGTTTACTTTGCTAGTTCATTCAGTTTTTCAGATTCCACATATAAGTGAGATCATACTTATATGTATGTATTTGTCTTTCTCCGACTGACTTATTTCACTTAACATAATAGTCTCTAGGTCCATCCATATCGTTGCAAATTGTACGATTTCATTCTTCTTTATAGCGGAGTAATACTCCATTGTATAAATGAACCACAGTTTCTTAATCCAGTCATCTACTGATGGGCATTTCGGTTGTTTCCAAGTCTTGGCTATTGTAAATAGCGCTGCAATAAACATAGGGGTGCATATATTTTTTCAAATTAGCGTATTGGATTCCTCTGGGTAGATACCCAAGAATGGAATTGCTGGGTCATACGGTAGTTCCATTTCCAGTTTTTTGAGATAACTGACATAACGTTTTCAAGGTTCATCCCTGTTGTAGTATGTATCAGCACTTTATTCCTTTTTGATGCTGAATAATATTCCACTATATGGATAGACCAGATTCTGTCTATTCATCACTTGATTGACATTTGGCTTTTATGAACAATGCTCCCATAAACATTCATTTACAAATTTTCGTGGAAGATATGTTTTCAAATCTCTTGGGTATATACCAGGGTAAAATTGCTGGATCATATGGTAAATCTACATTTAATGATTTGAGGAACTGCTAAATTGTTTTCCAACAGTAGCTGCACCATTTTACCTTCCTGCCAGTGGTGGGAATGAGAGTGCCAATATATCCACGTCTTTGTCAACACTTGCTATTATCTGTTATTTTTTTATTATAGCTATCGCAGAGGGTGTGAAATGGTATTCATGATTTTGATTCCCTTGTGTCTAATGATGTTTAGCACCTTTTCATGTGCTTATTGGCCATTCTTATGTCTCCTTTGGATAAATGTCCATTCAAATCCTTTTCCCACTTTAAAATTAGACTGTCTTAAATATCATATGATCTCACTTATATGTGGAATCTAAAGAACAAAATAAACAAACAAAAAAACCCAGATGCGGATTCATAGATAGAGAACACACTGATGGTTACAAATGGGAGGGGGTTGGGGAGCTGGGTGAATAAGGTAAAGGGATGAAGACGCACAAATTGGTAGTTACAAAATAGTCCTGGGGATATTAAGTACAATATGGGGAATACAGTCAATAATATGGTAATAACTACGTATAGTGTCAGATGGGTACTAGACTCATTGGGGGATCATTTCATAAATTATATAAATGTCTAACCACTATGGTGTACACTTGAAACTAATACAAAATAATATTGAATGTCAACTGTAACTGAAAACAAAACTAAAAATAAATAAATATTATTAGGCTCTCTTTTTATTATTGAGTTGTAATAATTATTTATAATCTAGATACAAGTCCCTTGTCAGATATATGCTTGCAAATATTTTCTCTCATTCTGCATGTTATCTTTTTACTTTGTTGAAGCTACTGTTATTAAATAGAAATTTCACATATGATTCAGGGCACAGACTGTATTGGTGAGGATGAGATGTAAAAACCAGCTAATAGTTACCCTTAGGTACACAACCCCTCTCTACTACTACTCTTTGAAATTACATTCAAAACACATTAATCTTCTACTCTGTGCCAGGCACTCTAAGGAGTAAGATCTGGCCTCTATTCTCAAAGATCTTACTAACTTAGAAGGGAGAGAAGATGCAAACATTTGGGAGTTGAAATAATTATAACATGTTGAAATAGCCGTTCTAGACCACAATAGAAAAGATGCCACAAGGCACTGTGTGATTAATTGCCAAATGAATTGCATGGAAAATAATTGCTATGGGAACTCAAAGGAGAGAAAGAGCACTTGGGAATGGGATGGTCAGGGAAAGCTTTAAGAAAGAGGGATCTAAGCAGTCTGTAATTGATTGCAGCCATGCCTGTGTAACACTAAACAAAGACTTGGAAAGAAAAAAAAATATTGACTCTGTTTGAAGTGAGACATCTTAATGTTTAAACTGATAATGTCATTCATTTCAACCTCAGCAAAAATCCCCACAGTTTCACCTTCTGTATGAACATTTAAGTGGCTTGTTTAGTCCTGAGGTTACCAATCAGCAGTATAACAAGTCACATCTGGCTTACAGACACATTTTGTTTGGCCCAACTAAAAAAGAAAAATGAGAATTAGCTGCAAAAATTGTAATGGGCAGATTTCACATAAAATATGTAGTTCTGTTTATCTAGAAAAATCAAAAGACTTGGCGACCCTGGGTTGGAGAATGTACTCTCTAGGACCATTGCTGATTTCACCCCTGCTTTACCCATGCAAACTTTTCAGTTTGAGACCTCCTAGAATCATAGGTATTAGACTGAAAGTTACCTCAAGAGTGCATCTGTTCCCATTCCCTGCCTTTGGGCATGTATGGTATTATTATTACTCTTAATTTACAGAATGTCAATTAAAACCCATAGAGGTTGTGACTTGCCCAAGGTCACAGAGCTATTATGTGGAAGAGGGAGCGTTATTGCCTGTGCTTTCTGCTTCTCAAGTTATCTTTCCAGTCTAGACACATATTGCTTGGTAGCATTGTTCTGGCACTTTCTGGTCACTACTTGATAGTGTTGGACAGTTTCTGATATGATAGTTGTCTCTCTCAAACGACACTGTAACAATCGAGAGTGCAAGGGGCCCACACTACGTTCTCTGAAACTCCAGAGCATGAAGCACAGTGCTTTGCATTTAATAGTCACTCAGTAGATATTTGTTACCCTATTGAACAATAGGATTGTGAAGAACTCAGTTTCACTTTCTTTCAAAACCTGGGTATGTTAAAATGTGCTTATTGTTCACCTACTGAATAGGAGAATATATTTGTCAATGATATATCGGATAAGGGGTTAATATCCAAAATTTATAAAACATTCATGCAACTCAACACTAAAAAAACAAACAACCCAATTAAAAAATGGGCAGAGGAAATGAAGAGACATTTCTCTAAAGAGGACATACACATGGCCAACAGGCATATGAAAAAATGTTCAACCTCACTGATCATTAGGGAAACCTAAATAAAAACCACAATGAGATACCACCTCACTCCAGTCAGAATGGCTATCATCAATAAATCAACAAACAAGGGCCGGCCGAGTGTCGCCATGGTTAAGTGCTGACTTGGGAAGCCGGCAGCCCTGGTTTGGTCCCACATATGAGGGCCAGTGACACTGCCCTCAAAAAAAAAAATTCAACAAACAACAAGTGCTGGGGGGGGGGCGGCTGTGGGGAAAAAGGGACCCTGCTGCACTGTTGGTGGGATTGCTGATTGGTGCAGCCACTATGGAAGTCAGTACTGAGGTATCTCAAAACACTGGAAATGGAACTACATTTTGACCCAGCAATTCGACTCCTAGGTATTTATCCTGAAAAACCCAAGGCACTAATTTGAAAAAATACATGCACCCACTATGTTCATTGCAGCACTATTTACAATAGCCAAGACTTGGAAACAATCGAAATGCCATCGGTAGATGACTGGATTAAGAAACTGTGGTACATTTACACAATGGAGTATTACACAGCTATAAAGAAGAAAGAAATCGTACCATTTGCAACGATATGGATGGACCTAGAGAACATTATGCTAAGTGAAATAAGCAGTCAGAGAAAGACAAATACCATATGATCTCACTTATATGTGGAATCTAAAGAACTGAATAAACGAGCAAAATAAATAGAAATAGTCTTAGAGACACAAAGGAAAAACTGATGAGGGCTAGATGGGATGGGGGTGGGCATGAGGGAGAAGGGGAAGGGACAAGGCAACATAAACTGGTAATTACAATACTACCGCAGAGACAGAAGAGACAGTTTAGGGAATATAATCAATAATGTTGTAAATATTTTTTTTAGGGAACCAGATGGACTCATGTCTTGTCAGTGAGACCACTTCATGGACGGTGTAGTGGCATGACTACTGCACTGCACATTTGAAGCTGCCACTGATTAATATTAGATGTTGACTATAATTTAACACATATATAGTCATGGGATGTGGAATAATACAGTGTGGGGATGGAGTCAATGGAATTGTAATAGATATGTATGATATCGGAGGCTGGGGGACAGAGGAGGGGGAGGGGGTAGTCATGTTGCAAGGGGTGAAAAAGATAACTATTGCATAATTTTGTACATCTGTAACTATTAATAATAATAAAAATAATACAAAAAAAGAGAAAAACCCAAACAAGCTAAAATAAATAAATAAATAAAATGTGCTTATTGTTCAGAGACGAATATGTCTGGTATCTAAAAAGTTTCAGCTTTACAATGACTTGGAGGGGCAAGCTGCTTGGGGTGGATAGGCTGGCTAAAGGATAATCTTTACATATTTCATGCAAAACTTTTCATCCCTAAACTGAATATATCAAAGGAGGGAATAAGTAATTCGTTTGCCTAAGGAACATTCTTTTGATCTTTTGATCTAGGGAGGGGCAAGGAGGGGACTATTATGTAGACACATGTCTCTGGGATGTAACTTACTTTATCTTGGCTGTTTTCTGACTGATAGGAGGAAAGATGAAATAATAGCAGATATAGAAAAAATGGTTTAAAGCCTTCCTTTAGAAGATCAGTGGTTCTCAAACCTGAGGGTGCATCAGAATGCCCTAGAGGGTTATTAAAACATAGATTGCTGGGCCTTGCCCCAGAGTTTCTGACTCAGTAGGACTGAAGTGAGTGGGGCCCAAGAATTTGCATTTCTCACAAGTTGCCAGGTGATGCTGATGCCACTGATCCAGGGACCACACTTGGAGAATTATTGCCTTATATTAACAAAGCTGTTGTCTCAAAAGAGTAGTTAATTAGAGAGATCTTGAGCAACAGTTAGCAACCAGAAGAAAAAAAGGACCATGGGGAAAGCATGTGATATATGAGTGGGGAGGGCATGAACTAGCCAAGAAACCAGAAGGACTGGATTCCAGTGCCACTGGTATTTTCGTAAGCAGTGCCCAAAGCATATTAAGTACAGTTTAATTCACATTTTCCTGATTGATTTTACTAGTGTTTCCCAAATTACACATTATGGAAGCCTACAAGATGTTAATAGGCATTCAATGAGATAAAAAAAAATCCATACTCAAAGCTGGACATTTTTTAGTTAAATACAGTTGAGCAGAGTTCTTTATCACAAATCTTAGAGCTTTTAAAATGATAACATACATGTACACTGCAAATCCCTAAAGGAACATAAATTATGCAACATTTCTCAGACTTAGTTGACTAAGGATCCTTTATTAATGCCTAGTTAATTTTCTGTAGAATATGGCTTGAGAAACATTGGTTTACATCACAGTGCCAAAACATTTCTATCAGTGTGTGAGGCTGCTGGTAACAATTGAAATAGCACTGGACTGGGAATCAAAAGGCCTGGGATTTTGTCCAAATTCTGCCACTTCATTCTCTCACAAGTTAACTTGCTCCCATGAAGATCGGTGTGACTGAAATTTATCATCCCCTTGCAAATGGTGGCAACCAGTAGCCCCAGCCAACATCCACATCCACAGACACACACACACTCACTCACACACACACACACACACACACACACACACACACACACTTTTTAAACCTGGAATTTACCATGGCCTCAGGAGTATTCAATCTTGAAAGCCAGAAGAATGAGAAGCCTTATGCTTAGAGTTTGATAGGAAGGAAGGATGGAAGGAAAGGAAGGAAAGGAAGGAAAGGAAGGAAGGAAGGAAGGAAGGAAGGAAGGAAGGAAGGAAGGAAGGAAGGAAGGGGAGAAAGGTCATCACAGAACATGATTCCAACTGGAATAAATAGGTTGAGAAGCACAGACACATCCTGTGTTTTTTTGATTCCTGGCTGTCAGAGAAAGTTTTGTTTTACCAAGTACACTGAGTCAGCTTATTTGTTTACTACAGAGCATTGGAAGTGTGTCTATTCCTCAGTTAATCATTAGTGCATTTTTTTTCACTTGAATGAAATACAAACTTGACCCAATGGAGAAATATTGTAAGTTGCACATACGTAGCAGAATGCCACAACATATGTACATTGATATATAGATAGAACACATGCCTATATTAAGCAATCATTTGAAAAGAAGCTGATGGGATTTAGGATTCAATTAATACTTGCTGTGTTTCTACAAGGTACATAAATATATGCAACATGAGGTCTCCAATAGATCCATGTGAAACCTTTCTTCTAAAAAACTACAAAGGTCAATTTTGGTTTTAAAAATAAAATAAAATAGGGGCTGGCCGAGTGGCGCTTTGGTTAAGAGGTGGCTTGGGTTGCTGGCTCTGAGTGGTAGGGCCCCAGTTCCCTTCCCACATATGAGGCCAGTAACACTGCCCTCTACAGCTAAGATGGTGAACAACAGCACCACCTGGAGCTTGGCTGCTGTGAGTTCCCAGCGATGGCATAGCTGCAGCCCCACCTGCAGCGGGCTGCCATAGGCTACAGTGAGTGGCCTGCAGCCAGCATGAGCTGCCGGCAGCCAGTGTGAGCTGCTGTGAGCCACTGTGAGTGGCCACCCAGAGGTCAGTGACCGATCTGCCTCACCTGGGAAGAGCGCAATGATGATACCAACATGGGCCAGTGAAGCGACATCCTCCACAACTAGACTAAAGAACAAAAGGACAGCAACTTTTCTGTTCCCCTTCACCGGTTCCACAATGCTGTTCCCCTCCTCCAATTCCCCAATAAAAGAATCTTCAAAAAAAATAAATTAAATTAAATTAAGTATTTACAAGATTTCTGTCTTATTTTTTATTTCAAAGTGAAAACAATATTTAATTATATGGGATATATATATTCTAATAATTCTGATTACCTATTTGATTGCATAGAAGAATGACAGTGAGAATATTAACACTGCTTTTAATTAAACTATTTGAAAAGTAAAAATTCAGATGTAATTTTTTAGTTTTTTATCTTGAAATCAGATCTCCTGTATATCTTGAAGTTAGATGAACTGAATATGCCCAAAGGGTCTCAGGGGCCTCCCCACTGCCGTGGAACCCAAAGAACAAGGCTAAATAGAAATCCCATGTACAGACATTCACCATAATCAAGATGGCTCTGTTGAGTTCTTGGATCACACCTAGCTTCATGGGAGGTTGAACTAAATTGACTAAATTTTCTGAACACTGTAGTCAAGCATCTGGTTAATCTGGTGAAGCAACCTTACAGTCAAGTCAAGAAGGTGAAATTAGGTTTTCCTCTAGATTTTGACCATAAGGTCTTTCAAGAAAGAAGCTTCCTGAGTCTCCCTTGTAAACCCTTTGTGCAATATGCCTCTTTCCCATGACTGTTTAAAGTTAGTTATTTCTTGAACCTGCCTCAGTGGTGAACAGCAACTAGCTGCCATTCTCTTCTACCCACTTTTTTGTCGACTGAAACTTGGGTATTCAGAGTAATCTCAACTTCAAGAGGAGACTCATTCACTCTGGAGTGGAAAGTGGAGAGAATAATTGTGAACCTGTTTTCTTTGTCTATGCCTTTCTACAATTATAAGTTACTTTCTATTGATCTGCAGTTTTAAAATGTTTTCTGAAAACTGCTCTTCTGTGCTGCTTTTCAGTGATTCCACTGAGGTTTTCTGGGTTTGCTTTTATAGAATGAAATCCTCTTGTTTGGTTTTCCACACATTCACACTGAAGCTGTGAATGTCCACTAACTCAATTCAGAGCTACAACTGAATAGTGTATAAAGAGTACATGTAACTGCTGCATGGCCCCTGGACTGCTGACTTCATGGGCAAGTCATTGTTTCCCCAACCATCATGTTCAGGGGCACCACATGAGCACCACATGAGTCTATGGTGAACATGGATTATTAATAAGCACTGATTTAGACTAAATGGTTTTCTAATAAGTGGTGTAATATTGATGATTTATCTTCCCCTTCTGATGTATTTTTTATAATAACAACAATTTTTTTTTGAGGGCAGTGTCACTGGGCCTCATATATGGGACCTGAACCAGGGCCGCTGGCTTCCTAAGCCAGCGCTTAACCACCACGCCACTCGGCCAGGCCTAGTAACCACAATCTTCTACATCATCCTTGCAGCCTCCCAGTTCTGCTTTAATGTAGAAAATTTGCAAATTCTTTGTTCGGGCTACAAATTCATGGTAGTGGCAGACCATTTCAGGAATGTCTTCTGCCATAATTTTCCCTTTGTCCTACCCCTTTCAGCTTTAACTTCTCATTGCTTCTACATATTCCCTCATAAAAGAGGCATCCAAGTTGTTTAGTGAGAAGCCATCTATATATACAAAGCCATAACATCTGGGTGAAAAGGAAATACTGTCAATCCCCTCACACCAAAACACAGATGTTGGCAAGTAGTACAAGTACCAAACAGTCTAGTCATTGAACAATATCACCTAATCCTCCTCTTTTATTCATCCAGATCTTTTGGCATCATGCAGACATAGCCAGTTATTACCCAAGATTTTGTCAAAAACTGAAAAAAATACAAAAAATAATATGCTTCTCCTCTGATGAACAATTATCAATAAACTTTCTGTTCAGGAGCACAAACACATAATGTTTCACTTGGAAAGAACAATAATACTGAATTAAGACAAAATTCCCATGGAAGTATTTTTTTTACATCCTCATGAATCACAGATGAGCTTATGATGAGCCATGCTTGTAGGAAAGAATGACAAATGAATTCATATTGATTAGACTTTTAAAATAACATGTCTAAAAATGCACAGTCTCACATTAAATATCAGGCAATTATTCATCTATCAGCTTCAAATATAAGTGGAAGGAAATGGGGTTCAAAGCTCAAAATGTACTCAAAGATTTAAGTGTTCAGCTTTCCAATTTTTTTTAGTTTTTGTTTGATCAGAAATTTATAGTCAGATCATTGTGCCTGGAGTATATAGAAGGTACCTGTGAGTTACTCAAATGATGTATCAAGCTGTTGATTGCTTCAATGTTCAGAGGGGCTCAGAGGGACCTGGGGCAGCAAAGGCCCTTGGGACTTAAAAATTCTATGTATTCCATGGAATTAAAAAGGCTGCGAGGTAGTGAAGAGGTATTAGTCAAAAGATTTTATGGTATGTGTGTATGTGAGTGAGAGTGTATGAGCTGGGGTGGGAGGTTGTGGGTAGATTAGGAAGCATAGGTTGGAAACACATGCAACACATGCAAGGGCCTGAGCCTTGGATTTGCCTCTATAACTTCTTTACAGGGGACACGTGTTTGCAGGAAACTTGCTTCCTGGATTAAGGCCACAGTTGCACCGTTTGCACCTTGCACCTCTATTCCTGGGCCTGCCTCTCAACAGAGACCACATCTCCCATAAAAACAGGGGGCTGGTGGAGAATATAAGAGCTCTGGCCCTGAAGTCCACTGCCTGGGTTCAAACATTGGTACCATCCCGAATTAGCGGGGTCATTTTGGGCTCAGTTAACTTCCTTGAGCCTCACTTTGCTCACCTATAAAAGGGGCTAATAACAGTACTTATCTGAGTGGTGTTGTGAGGAATTAATGAATTAGGGCATAAAAAATGCTTATCCCAGTGATTGGCAAAGAACAGGTTTCCATTCAATGTTGGCTATTATAATTATTGACCAGTTACTATGTGCCAGGTGCTTTATCTTCATCCTTAATCCCGAAAATGACCACATGAGGTAGATACTACCATTTCTTATTTCATTTTACAGGTGAGGAGGTTGAGGCCCAGTGAGATAAATTACACTGCCCAAGGCTACACCACTAGGAAGAGTAGAAAATGGGCTTCAAGGCCCTTCCTTCCTTACTCCCACTATCATCACTCCACCCAAGCTTCTAAAGTTTCCTCTGCCTCATTAAAAACAACGGCCAGGGGTCCAGCCGAATGGCGCAGTGGTTAAGTGCTGGCTTGGGAAGCCAGCGGCCCCGGTTTGGTCCCACATATGAGGGCCAGTGACACTGCCTTCAAAAAAAAATTTTTTTTAATTTAAAACAAATAAAAAAAATAAAAACAATGGCCAGGTCAAGAACCTCCAACATCTGTGCAGTTTCCAGGTGTAGGGATAATTTTAGAAGATTTTGAAATGAGCAGAGAAATCACTCTCAGTGTAATTCTGGAGGCTCTGGGGGTTGTATAGCTCCGGTGTCTGGTGGAATATAATTGATTATTGCTGTGAATATTGACCGGTTTTGCTTATTTTACATCTATTTGGAAATTCATTTTAGCATTCCTTTTTTTTTCTTTTGTTTTCTTTAATCTATACTCTTTACCCCCCAAAGTGAAAACCCCCCTCCCCCAGTTCGCCACCCCACTCTCCCCCATATCATACATATCCATCACAACTCCCCTGACTCCCCTCCACAGTATACTCCACATCCCGTGACCATCCACATATTAAGTTGCAGTTGGCATACAATACTATACAACCTCAACTTCAGGTGTACAGTGCAGTGATCAAGTCTCTACTCCATCCATGAAGTGGTCTCCCTAACAAGACATGTGTCTATCTGACACGCCACAAAATTTTTACAACATTATTATATTCCCCGAACTGTCTTTCATATCCCTGTGGCAATATTGTAGCTGTCTACTTATGCTGTCTAATCCCTTCCCCTTCCCCCCCATCCCCACCACCCTCCCAACTAGCAACCCTCAGTTTTTCCTCTACATCTACAAGTGTGTTTACTTTGATCGTTCACTCAGCTCTTCAGACTCCACACACAAGTGAGATCACATGGTACCTGTCCTTCTCCGTCTGACTTATTTCTCGCAACATAATAGTCTCTTCACAACATTATCAATTACATTCCCAGAACTGCCCCCATATCCCTGCGGCAACACTGTAGTCCCACATACACTGTCCAAAACCTTCCCCCTCTCCCTCTTCCCCACTCCCTCCCAGCCAGCAACCATCAGTTTTTCCTTTATATCTGCTTGATATGACTTCAATCTTCTTAAATTGTATCTCTGGGTTAGCTTGTTTACCCCTTTCTTTTGTTTATAAAAGCCCTTTTAACATTTCTTGCAATGCTGGCTTGTTGGTAATGAATTCCTTAAGCTTGTTCTTTTCTGAGAAGCTCTTTATTTCTCCTTCAATTTGAAGTGATAGCCGTGCTGGGTAGAGCAAGCTTGGTTGTAGGCCTTTATTTTGTCAATTTGAATATCTCCTGCCACTCCCTTCTGGCCTGCAGAGTTTCTGTAGACAAGTCAGCTGTTAGTCTAAGAGGAGTTCCTTTGTATGTAACCTGCTGTCTTTCTCTTGCAGCCTCTAGGATTCTGTCTGTCTTGAACCTTTGCCATTTTGACTATGATGTGTCTTGGTGTGGACCTGTTTGGGTTCAGCTTGTTTGGAACCGTCTGCACTTCCTGGGCATGTATGTTGATTTCCTTCACCAGGGTAGGGAAGTTTTCAGTCATTATTTTTTCAAATACATTTTCGACCCCTTGCTTCTTCTCTTCTCTTTCTGGTATCTCTATGATTCGAAGGTGGTTGTGCTTTACCTTGTCCCATAGGGCTCTTAAACTAGTTTAATTGTTTTTTATTCTTTGGTCTTTTTGCTATGCCAACTGGATGAGTTCTGCTATTTTATCTTCCAAATTGCTGATCCGCTCCTCTGCTTCATCTACTCTACTGGTGATTCCTTCGAGTGTGTTCTTCATTTCAGTTATTGTATTCTTTAGTTCTAACAGGTTGTTTTTTATGGTTTCCCTATCCTTCTTTATGTCCTCGCTAAGTTCCTTAAACATTCTTATCATCAGTGTTCTAAACTCTGTCTCTGAAAGGTTGGATCCCTCTGTTTCAATTGGTTCCATTTCTGGAGGTTTCTTCTGATCTTTTAGTTGTGACATGTTTCTTTGTTTCCCCATTCTGGCTGTCGCTCTGGGATTGCTTTGATGTATTAGATAGATCACCAGGAGAGCCCTGGCTGGATCACGCAGGCACACAGCTCACAGCCCAACACTCCCAGGAAAACTCCCAGTCTCAGCCTGTCCCAATCAGCTGCTCGCAGATCAGGCCGAGCAGCCCGACAACCAATCACCAGCCAGGCAACTCTGCAAGCGCAGTGCGGAGAGCGGGGACCCAAGGCGGCTCGCACACTCCCGGGTCTCAGTGAGCAGCCTGTTCCATTTTAGCATTCCTTAACTGACTACAAATGGGTGCCATTTTTAGTCCTCCTTTGCACCAGTTATATCTTCCTGGGTCCTCATAAATTAATTAAATAAAACTTTTGACATGTGTTTATTTAAAACAAACCGTGGCCAAGTCACACTGCTCTTTTATTTTAACCCTCCGTTGGACACAACTGATCTCACAGATTCATTGCCCACAAATTTTCAAATATCTAACAGTTAAGTATCATGACTCATTACTTCCGTATCTTCCCCCTCTACAGTAACCTATCGCCAGTCGTGTTTGTGACTTAGTACAGTAAAGACATATTTCATAGCAGCATCTTTGTGTGCAATGAATCTGTGAGATCAGTTGCACCCAACAGAGGGTTAAGAAACTTTTATTGGGGAACAGTGTGCTTTGCCAGGACCATCAGCTCTAAGTCAGGCAGTTGTCTTCAATGTAGTTGTGGAGGACACAGCTCCTTGGCCCATGTGGGAATCGAACTGGTAACCTTGGTGTTATGAGCCTGCGCTCTAACAACCTGAGCTAACTGGCCACCCCCAGGTTACACTGCTCTTGAAAAGGAGGATTCTTCTTCTAGGACTCATCCCTCTTCTCTCCTCAGCCTCCCCATGGCCTACCCTGGCCTAAGATTCGCTAGCCACAAAGCTTAACTCAGAGACAGCTGGGAAGGAGCTAAGGGCAAGAGTGCTGGTTGTCGGATGAGGAGGCCTGCAGCCCCTTGCCAACTCTGGAGCATTCATTACACATGGTGGATGACCCACTTGACTTCTCCGAGCTTCTGTTCCGTCACCTGGAAAATAGAATCTGTAAACCATACCACAAAGTTGCTTCTGTGACATTTTACTTGGCCTTCAGTACTCTCAGCAAATACTGAGCAATACAGGGCTGATTCATTCAGCTGGTGTGGGCCAGCTGCTTGCTGTCCCAGGCTCATACTCCCAGATCCTGAGCTAGTGGCTGGGCCTTCCAGGTCTAGAACAGTACAGGACCAAAGCACCTGCTCAATTCCAGAGCAACTTCTAGATACCTGCTGGGATCTAGGCAAAGCATTTGGCCTAGAAGGGACAGAACGTGTGTGAGTTGCTTCAGGGGTCTTTTGTTGGAATTAGCCTGAAAACTTTGGTGTGAGCTCAGAACTGGGTTTCTTTCTTGGGTCACCTCTAAAATCCTAGTGCCCCAGGGCTAGAGGGTTTCCATCTTATTTGGGGCCTCTGTGTTCTCTGGAGCCTCAGGGCCCAAGTTAAAGAGGAGCCCTGTGTGCTGTATCAGCAGGCTGTGACTCAGAGACATATAAATCCCTGCCTCCCCTCTCCACCAGTGCAGAGGATTGACTCTTTCCGCTCTTCTCCCTCAGCAACAGCAGCGTCCAGGTATGGAAGTGCTTACCTTGTATGTGGCCCTGTGTAGGCACTTTGCATGCATTTCCTCACTAACCCTAAAACAACCCTATACAGAGGTGCCATGTTGTCACAGTTTTATAGAGGAGGAAATGGAAGCTCAGAGCTGGCTCAGGGTCTCACTGATAGTAAGTGAGTGGAGCCAGAATTCAAAAACACAAGTCAATCTTGTGGCTGCTTGTTTCTCACCTAATTTCAGTTACAGAATCCTGTGCAGGTTTGCGGGAGAGAAACAGGTGGGAGGGGGAAATTGCTTGTGACTCCAGAGTGGCCCAAGGAGGCTTGGTAATCTCCTGGGAATGTCGGATTGGGTGGGCCTCTCTGAGATGCTCAGGGCACTGGAAAACGAGCCCATACCAGATTGCAGTGGTCCCTACTGTGGAGGGCTTTGTACTTGCCCAGCCACTTGCTACAGCACCAGAGGCCACAAAAGGAGAGCTCCAGTGTCCTTCTAGGCTGTGGGGTGTCTCCTGCCTCCAGGGATCATAGAAGAATTCATCCGAGAGTCAGAGTACTCTGGCCTTTCAAGCAGAAAGTTGCTTTGGAAAACGCATAGACAGATTAAGTGGACCTTTGTTATTTTTTTCTGACCAGTTAATGTTTAAATACCTTTCCTACATTTAGGAATCCTGACTGGTCTGATTTCAGTCCACTCTGCCCACCACTGCTGCGTCAAAATACAGGGCCTGGGCCGGCTGAGTGGCTCAGTTGCTTAAGAGCTCACTCAAGAGTGCGAGCTGAGCTCTGAGCAACAGCAGTTCGATGCCAGCCTGAGCTGAGTTGCCGTTGAGCTGCCAACAGGTGGCAGGATGGCTCAGCTAAAAAAAAAAAAAAATACAGGGCCTGGCATCTAGCATTACTCCATAAGTGCTTGTTGCCTGAATAAATGGGGTCAAACCCAGGTCTGACTCTAAAATGTATGCTTTAGAATATTTATTAAGAAAAAATTCAAACACGCATAAAACTTGAATAGTAAAATGAATCCCTATGTACCCATCACCCAGATTCAATAGCTATCAAGATTTTTCATGTTAATTTTATTTACCTCCCTCTCTTTTTCTCTTTTATTTTCTGCTTCAACTTAATATTTTGAAGGAAATCCCAGGCATTATATTATTTACATCTCCATACTTCGTTATGCATCTCAGAAAATTAAGGATACTTTCATATACAATGACAGCATTATAATTGCCCCTGACCAAACTAACAACAATTTCTTTAAAACCATACTCTTGAGCACTGCAAAGTATTTCTTCCATTCTGATTTCTTTCCCAGTCCCCAAGACAAAATATTTCTCTGTCATTTGCTCTTATATCTCCTCTGAGCTGGAATTACAGTTTGTTGTGTGCTGGGTAATCACAATGTATTCTTTTAGGTAAGCAGGGGGGCAGACTGCCGTCTTCCTGTTTTACAAGGTCATACAGTCAATTACTGGCTGATGAATAAGACTCCAGTACTATGGTTGGGTTTATAAGGCCCCAAACACAATTTGCAAGGAAATTAAGTGAAGGCACTCCTTGCCTGAGGACAGTCCTGTGTGGTTTCTCTTGCTGTTGAAGTGCTTGCTACTCAGAGTCAAGCAAATCCTTTCCCTGAGACAGTTTGATCAAGGCCCACTGGGACAGCCTGAGTGATGTGATCCGTGGAGCTCCTGGGTTTGTTCTCCTCCATCAAATTGGAATGTAGCCAGCCACACCCTGGAGTTTTTCTCTCCAAATTCCTGGATCCGACTTGGGGGTTGGGTGTGTGTGTGTGGGGGGGTGAGGGCTCATATCTCCCCTCTTTCTAGGCTTTGACTTGCTTTCTGCCATTGGAGACAACTCCCAGAGCACCCACAGGCTGGGATAGGGCAAAGGCCAGAAGCAGCAAAACTAGCTCCACTGCTTTTCTGTTCTTGCTCTTTTCTAGTTTCAGAGACTTCTTAGGTTACCAGGCTCTCCTGAGTTTGACCTCCATTTCTAATTCCCTAGACCTCTTACACTCTCCTAATCTCCACCCAGAGTTCCCAGTTAAGTCTCAGAGCTTTGCTTTCCAAAATGAAAACTGGCTAGTGGCAAGAGGGAATCCTTGCTGTTGGTTAATGGAGGATGGATCAGCCTGTCCAACTGGGACAATAGAAACTGAATATTTAAGGGAGAAGGAATTCAGTGCAGGGAATTGGTTACATAGCTCATGAGAGAGCTTCGATGCCAAGGACAATGAGGCTACCCAGAGATTAGCCACACCAGTGAACTACTATGCTCATATGCTAGAAACTAGGGGTTGGGTCACTTGGTGGAAACTGGAGCCACAGTCAACCTGGTCAGCACTGCCAGAGCCACAAGAGACATAGTCACTGTTGGGGATATCACAAGAGGCAGAGAGGGAGGGCGGTAAATACCTTGGATTCTCTCTCCTTCCTGCTTTCCAATCTCTTACACGTGCTTTCCATTCAGCAAACCCCCAGAGTCTCAGAAATAGCCTGCAAGGGTCAATTCTTCCTCCTGCCTTCTCCATCTCCCTCCTGCTGCAATATAAAGCACAGAAGGGAAAAGGAAGGGATGGATTTGGGGGCAAACAGGCCTGGGACCAGCATAGGCCTAACTGCTGAATATATACTGCTCTTCCTGTCCCTCTGCCCCACTAAGTTATTTGAATATATCAGGGTCTATCTGGAAACAGCGCTTCACCCAAAGCCAACAAGAAAAAGATTTCTAAGTGTGAGGGTGGGATGGAGCATGAACCTGCTTCCTTAACTGGCTACTTGCAAGTTTTAATCAGATTTGACCCAGTTCTTATTCAGTTTCCTTATTTCTCTTCCCCCTGCACGTACCCCTGCCCCCTCACATATATACACGCAGAACCCCACAAAGCTAGGTAGGCCAATTTGCTTCTTGGTAATGTGTGACACATTCATTGGCTCCCAGGACAATGTACACCCAACCTTCTTGCTTTCAGGGCGTCAACTTGGCAGCAAGGCTCTGAACTACAACTCCGTCAGGCAGGTGAACCTGCTGGCATCCCAGTCCAGAAAGCATACCTCCTGATTCCTCAGGTGTTCTACAAGTTCCAATTGTAGGTGAAGGGAGATACCTAGGAGGACAAAAAAGAAAAGCATCAAACTACCAGCTTTCCCATACCTTATCTCATTTAATCTTCACAGCCTCTCAAGGCAGTTGCCCTCTGCCCCTCCTGGTAAAAATAAACTATTTTTTTATTTTGAAATAATTTTAGATTTCTAGAACAGTTACAAAGATAGTACAGAGCTCTGATATGTTCACTCAGCTTCCCCTAATGTTACACAACCATCTTAGGTCCATCTTTCCAAATGAGGAAACTGTAGCTCAGAGAGGTTAAGTGAGTTGCCCAAGGTCACAGACCTAAGGCACAGCAGAACAGGTAGACATAAATCCAGGTTGGTCTCATTGCACTACACCAAATACATTGAATTATTTCTTTCCATCTCCTTAGATATGAAGTTACTCTCTGAACCTGAAACCCTTCACTTTGCCTTGTAGTAGGCTTGCAAATATTATCAGACAACATTTCTTCCACAGATCCACAGAATGTTTGCACTGAAACTTACACCTGAGGCCCCTGAATTTAGGGAAGGCAAATAAGCTTCATTTCATTTGCCAACTTTAATTGAGACATAGAGGCTATTTGGGACTCTGTTGAGAAGGATTCTAAGTCCACATGCTTGCTCATCAGGAAGGAGTCCTGTGACTGATTATTGATGCCTGTCATGGATGTCAAATAGGAGAGTGGTGGAACCCATGTGACACATTAGCGATCCCTCAGCAAATCTGCTTATTTTACAAAATAACTGAAGCCCAGAGAGGGGACAATGTGTTTACCTCATTAGTGGTACATACAGCTAAGAACAGAACACAGGCTCCAGACACGGTCTCATGTTCTTTCTGCTTTATAATGAATGGACTCATAGCAACAATAATAATAACTACCACTTAATGAGTGTCCGCTCACTGCCAGGCACTGTGCTAAGCACTTCCACTTTCCATTCTTTACCTTTAATCCTCATAACAGCCCTGCAAGGCAGGTATTTTTATCCCTGAATTAGCTAGACTTGGTGAGAAAAAACTTGCCTAAAGCCCACAGCAAGCAAGTGGTAAAGCTGGAATTTAAACAGAGGCTGGTATGGTTCGAAATCTTAAAACTTGGCTCTTACTTCTTACAAACATGATGTTGAATTATCTTCACAGCTTACAGCAGGTGGAGATGACCCTGGTCCCATTGATTTGACCAGGACTAAACTGTGGTGAAAAAAAATCATTTTTGTTCTTACCAATTTTCTAAAAATGTATTTGCTTACAGGCCCTTACCTAGATGAAACTGATTTGGGGATGGGGAGTGTTTCATGTTAGATGTGGTAAAAATTGACATGTTAGGAGAGCTGATGTGAAAGGTGACCTGGTTCACTTACAAATAAATGACTAATATAACTTAACTGTGTGGCTAGTCTGCATTACTGATTCTCTCACTTGGTAGGCTCAGAAAAACAACAGGTCAGACAATAAAATCCATGCTAGCGTAAGACTGTAGTGTGGGATGACCATGGATGAGTCAGAGAGAATCAGAAGGTAATTAACTAAGAGGGAGCTAGCTCTATGGAATCCAAAGATAATTTAAAAATGTTCCTTCTCTAGCCTAAGAATATCTGACATTATTAGCAATGGTAATGAATAAGATAAGGGAAAGAGGTGAGTTAATTAGAATTATTAGATAAAACATTTTAAAGAAATTGACAGGGATAGAATTTCAAAGAGAAGGCATTCAATTCAACTGACTTCATTACAGCAATTCAACATTCATTAGGGACATATTATGCGTGTGGCTGTGGCCTGTGTGCTTAGGGGAACTAGAAAGATTCTACACTCTTCCTTCCTGACAATCTACTGAATAGATACCCAAGTTTTGGCAGGATAGTACAAAATCTCTTATGTACTGATGTGGGAACAATTCATAAAATTGCTTCTGTGTAATAGTATTATATGCCACTGAATACATATCTTGTATGCCAAGTATTACTGTTACTGTCAGGCTAAATATTCGAACAGTGTGGAAGCTTCAGTAATAAATGCAGTAATAACAAATGCATTAATTATCTACCTATATTCACTTCAGTTGCCAAAACTTTTCTAAATATGAAGGATCCCTTGCTTAGGGGCCCTATTGTGGCCTTACTTGTTGTCTATGGCCACTGGGTCCTTTCTAAGTGTCTAATGCCCATGACATACTGGTTAGTGTACATTTCGAATATCATCTCAGTAATTTCCTATCCCTTCTGACCACTGCTGCAGTCTAATCTCTCACCAATCCTCACCCTTCCAGCTCCACCTAAACTTGCCATGTTGTGTTCCTTAACACATGCTGTTCCCTTTACCTGGAATACACTTTCTTTCCTTGTCAGCCTAACAATTGTTACTTGTCCTTCGAGTTCTATCTCAAATATCTACCCCGTGAAGATATATCAGTGCCTACAGGTGCCCCACTAGCCCTTCTATGTCATATAATGTATTCTACTGTATGGCAGTAGTGTGCTGGACTTATGCCCACAAGAGTGGGAGCTCCTTGAGAACAAGGACTGGTTTATGCATGTCTGACTATCAAGGGCATAAAGGAGGAATTCAAGGCTTATGTGTTGAATAAAACAATTAATGTCCTAGTCCTTACTTATCATCAGAGGCTATTTCCAGGGCTTTGAAATGTGGCCTCCCTTTTCTGCCAAGAAGTGGTGAGAGCAGGGCAGATGGACTTGATATTTAATGACTATTCACTAAGTACCAGGCATTGTGCTAAACATTTTACACACACAATCTGATGTCTGAAGTAAATGTTCTTATGTCTCTGCATTTGCAGATGAGGAAATAGAAATTCAGAGAAGTGACTTGCCCAAAGTTATGTAGCCTAGAGGTTGCAAAGCCAGGATTCGAACCTAGACTCTTGGTTTCTAATGACTGCACCATTTGTTCCTCCTTTCATTTGTGGGCATGGAGGGCATGGCCAGCTTTAGGTAAAACTGTGATGCAAGTCAAGTTTGTCTTCTGTGTCTTCAGACTCCCAGGGTTGTCAGGGACTCAGTGCCACAGTGCCAACTGCCACCCCTGCTATGGCTCCTACGGGCTGCCCATCCTGCTGGGTGCTTCATCCTTCCCAACACTTCTAAGACATTAAAACAGGAAGGCAGTGTGGAGGTTCCTCAAAATATTAAGAATAGAATTACCATGTGACCCAGCAATCCCTCTCCTGGGTATCTACCCAAAAAATCTGAAAAAATTTATCCGTAAAAATATATGTGCTCCAATGTTCACTGCAGCTTTATTTATGGTGGCAAAGACATGGAAACAACCAAAGTGTCCTTCGATAGATGATTGGATATGAGAAGTTGTGGTATATATACACAATGGAATATTACTCTGCCATAAGAAAAGATGAAATAGTGCCATTTGCAACAACATGAGTGGATCTTAAGATTATTATGCTAAGCAAAATAAGTCAAACAGAAAAAGTAGAGAACCATATGATTTCACTGATATGTGGTATATAAAACTGAAAACAACAAAGAACAAGACAAACAAATGAAGAAAGAAAAACTCATAGACAAAGACAATAGTTTAGTGGTTACCAGATGGTAAGGGGGGAGGGCGTGGTAGATGAGGCTAAAAGGGATCAAATATGTGGTGATGGAAGGAGAAATGATTCTGGTTGGTGAACACACAGTGTGATATATAGAAGATGTATTACAGAATTGTACACCTGAAACCTATGTAACTTTACTAACAATTGTCACCCCAATAAACTTTAATTAAAACAAAAACAGGGCAGCCTTTTCCCATGACTTCTGTGCTGTGCTAACCTTCTCCAGAATACATATTTACATTTTAATGGCACCCTCTCTGAATGCAATCTTTAACCCAATAGCAGGTGGTCCCTGTGGGAGCAGTGTGGGTGCTTTGTGTGATGGTGAAGGGGATGGGTTGTCTGGGGGCCTCTGCCATCATACATCAGGGACTCTCCTCCTATAACCAAAAGGTGATTGTCCCCTTCCTCAGATGACTGAGGGATGTGGAGTCAGACCAACAGGTGTTCGAATCCCAGTTCCACCATTCACTGATTGTGTGATTTGTCACAAGTTACTTAATCTCAGTGAGCTTCAGAAAATGGATCTAATAATAGTTACATGGATCTAATAATAGGTCTCTGTGAAATGAATCCAATAATAGTTCTCATCTTCTAGGGTAGTTGTAAGGATGATGTGAGATGGCATGGCTACAGTATCCAGTACAAAATAAGCACTCAAAAACTGTTAACTGTTTCCTTAAATCAGGTTTTACTAGTCCTCTGGTTCAGCCCCACCTGCCATCCAGGTTTCTCCCTCCCTCCCCTACTGATTCTTCCCTTGTTTCTCCTTCCCTCTTCTCACCAACAGATATCTCTTTTATTAAATCTCACCTTTCTTTCCCAGCCCCTCCATCTGGCACCCTCAACCTTTGGGAAAACTACACCTCAGATTTTCCAGGTCAATCCTAATTCCAGATATTCTCTCCTTGATATCTGCCTGCACAACAAAATTTGAATTCAGAGAACAGAGTCCATTCCTCTGAGGAGTGTTGCCACAGTCCATCTTATATAAGGAATGTGAGGATTTATTTGGTGGCTCCACATCATAATCTGTTGGGTGCTGAGATGGCTCCCCTTGTGCTCCCCCCTCCACTCCAGGTATCTCCTTTTTGCCTATGAATGATGCCACAAACTCTACCATCAGTGCACATTTCCTTTGAATCCAATTGCAAGGGGTAGTCAGGCAGGGGTGCCCGGCTAAGGCAGGGTTATTATTTATGTCTGAGGGCACACCTTCCTTTATCAGAGAATTTTCTGTCTGGGAGAGGAGGGAGAAGTACTCAAGAACAGGGTGGGGCATGGGGGTGTGGGAATTCTGGGGAATGCAGGCTGTGTCTCCAGCTGGGTTTTGCCTAGGGTAGGCCCTGTGTATTGCAACTGATGTGTGCTTTGGAATAACCAAGGTTGGGAAGCCAGGCCTTGAAGGGAGAGGTTGTAGGCTGAGCTCATCCTGAATGATGTGGGTTTGGATTCCCGAAGGCCAGAGAGGAGGATCAGTGTGGAGGGCATGCTTTGCTGGGGGTTCTAAAGCCAAAAAGAGGGCCTCAGTTTTTTTGAACTTTAGATATAGGTGATGGTTACAGATGGATGGTAGCAGAAAATGGCCCCTGAAGGGGGTTTCCTTTTTCTGTTTAGGAACAGGAGGAGAATGAGCTCAAGGACTGGCCCTTCTTTTCTCAGGAAGCAAACAACTTCTGAGGGTGTGGCAGGGTTCACTGGGTGTTCTCCCTCATGGGAGGCTAGCCCCTCAGTGAAGCTGCTTGACTTGTGGTGGGTAACTGGGTGTTCCCACAATCCAGATAACCAGGTCCTCAGGTGCCCCTCCCTGTAGATGGCTCAGCTTTCTTTATCCCTTTCTAGGCTTTGCCATCCACTGGAGTAGATGTGAGAGAGGGAGCAGGGAGCCCTGTCTCTTCCTGCCCTGCTCCTCATGGAACACAGCTTAAAAAGGAAGGCCAGAGACAGGACCCTGCACAGTGATTCCACCCTATTTTGCAAACCCCACATGAATATGCTCATTCTGCAAATTTCTGGGTGTACTCAAAGGGACTATGGTGTCAAATACGTGAAACCACTATAACAATACCAAAAACCACATATTGACCACTGGTTAATTCCTCAGAGAAGCATTACCAGGGCAACTTTATAGATAGGTCCTGAAAGTGGGCTTGCACTGAGGAGCAATAAGGAGGTTCGCCCTGCTTTACACACACACACACACACACACACACACACACACACACAGCCATCTTCCTCAAAATTTGTGGTACCAAGATAGCGGAGTTGGGACAGATTAGAACGTTGGACTCACAAGCACTGCCCGTGGCCAGAAGTCTTTTGCCATTCTCAAGTCCTAGTGCTGGGCTAGACTCCCCTTATATAGATCCACAGTCACATATCTATCATTTCCAAATCTAAAAAGCTCTGAATACTGAGAGGCTTTTGTAAGTTTATGGCAAACTCATTTGGCAGCAAAACTCAAACCGGCATGAGGCCATTTATAGTCTTTACTTATCACACACTGTGTGAAAATGCATGTGTTTTTCCTCCGGTAATATTAATGTACTTGATTACTGGGTGCTGGCTCAGACCCCACTGGAGGTGATATATAATATTATGCTATATGCCCCCATCACCTTTTAAAAATCCAAAGCATTCCAAATTATTTCTATTATAGAATGCATCTCACTGTCTTGTAATGATCTATTTGGTGTTTCTCCCTCACTAACCTGTGAACTTCTCCAGTGCCTAGCACACAGTCCAACACATGGTTGGGGCGCTACCTATAGTTTTGGATGAAGAATGGACGCCCTTTAGTGTTTAAGGGGACTTGTTGTTATGTAGTTCTTTCTTATGTCTAACCTAAAGTGCCTCATATTGCCATTCATTTATCCTGCACCATCAATAGTGAGGAAGAACAACTGGTCAGCCTCCTTCATTTTGTTTTTTTCTCTCGGGGCTAAACCATCATTATAATCTTAATACCTTTAACGTTTTCTCCTGGATCCTCTTTTCCAACCCTTTAGCCATCTTCATTGCCATCTTCTAAAGTTTTTACAGGTTCCTTCACTCCAAAATTGAGACCTAGTGCTTAGGATGGGACTGCAAAGAGCTCAGCTATTACACGCAACAGGCACCTTGTTTCTATGGTGAGCCTTCCAATCAGTTTCGTTTGGCTGGGCTAAGAAGCTTTGCCGTTTAAAATACACTCATGGGGCAAACTCAAGAGGCCAGGAATGGGCTGGCCAAGTGGCGCATTGGTTAAGAGCTGGCTTTGGGACCCCAGAAGCCCTGGTTCGGATCCCACATATGAGGGCCAGTGACACTGCCCTCTACAGCTAACAACAGCTCCACCTGGAGCTGGGCTGTGCAAGCCTCAACGATGGTGTGGGCTGCAGCCTCTGCTGCAGTGAGCTGCCATAGGCTACAGTGAGTGGCTGGCAGCCAGCATGAGCAGCCGGCAGACAGTGTGAGCTGCCAATAGCCGCGATGAGCGACCATCCAGAGGCCAGCGACCGATCTGCCTCATCCGGGAAGGGCCCGATGACGATACCAACAGTGAAGCAACATCCTCCACAACTAGACTGAAGAACAAAAAGACAGCCACTTGTCTGTTCCCCATCCCTGACTGATTCCCCAACGCTGTTCCCCTCCCCCATTCCCCAATAAAATCTTTAAAAAAAAGAGGCCAGGAGTGACTTTCTTCTGAGAGTGCTGGTTGGTAAAAGAAGGGGAAACAGCACTACCTGATCATAAGAAACTGTAATAGCAGAAAGTTGAAAGCAACAGGTAACACATGCAATACGAAACTACATACAAAAAGCACGATAGATAATTAGAGTGACCTCAGCTTGTCATTTGTACCTCGGGAGAACCAGCCTTGTTTGTGCGCATCGTGTGCCTTTTCTCTAACATGCTTGCTAAAGGCCATTTCTGACCACTTACTTCCCCTTTCTAAATGTGGGGAGTGAGCCTGACATAGTCGGGATTATTGTAAAACCATTGTATTAAGTTAAACTCCTCACTCATTAAGTCTGTGACACTTCCTGAAACTCAAAGCTTTTCTGGGTACGCTGGTTTGGGAAGCCAGCGGCCCCGGTTCGGGTCCCACATATGAGGGCCAGTGACACTGCCCTCAAAAAAAAAAGTTTTTCTGGGCATCAGTAAAAATATTTGACTTAGAGGCAACATGTGTTGTATTAATAACCAGAAAACAACCAAATACACACGGTAGCATTTTTGGAAGCAAATTATGTCATTCATATTCTGTCGGAGCTGCCATAAAGATTTCTCAAAAACTCAGTGTTTCCTTTTGGAGTTGAAACTATACATACTGTGACAGAGATTCAAAGATACATTTTTGCCAGTTAAATTTTAAAAAATCTACTCAAGTGTCCCTGTTCTTTCTCCCAAGAATGAGTCAGAGGCTTTTGTGGGGTTTTGTGTACACACATTTTCTAAGAGGTGCTGTTGGGTTTTTACATACAGGTCATTCTTTATTAAAAGGTCACATTATAATTTTTCTATGCTTTCTTGTATTGCTATACCTCAGGGAAGATGTAGGGTGCTAAATTGCAAAGGGAGGTTGTAAAGAGAGGAATATTAAAATTGGATGACCAAGAGCTCCAAGAGAGGGGCCTCAATGGTGGAAGGGAGCCCCTTCTGGGCATGTAGGTGGCAGCATGAAAGCCAGGTTAACCTGGGGGAGAAAGAGTTATTGTAGGAATACTGTCTTTACCTCACCATCTTACCAGGCCTGGCCGGCCCTTCCCCAAGAATGCTAGTGCTCCCAGGAGTAGAACCTGCTTTTTTTTTTTTTTTTTAGGGCAGTGTCACTGGCCCTCATATGTGGGACCCGAACCGGGGCCACAAGCATCCCAAGCCAGCGCTTACCACCAAGCCACTTGGCCGGCCCCGAGTAGAACCTGCTTTCATTGCTAATGGGAGAGGTTGGAAATTTCTTTTAGAGTTTCTAGATGTCTTTGGCCAATGCTAGTGATACTCATTTTCCCTCTTTTAATTATTATGGTAAGCTACCTTTTTAGGGAACATTGACTATGTTGTAGGCTCTATGCTGAGTGTTTTACCTAACATATCTCTTTTAATCCTCACAACAATCCTTTAATGAAGGTACTGTTATTACCTTCAATTCCCACAGCGGGAAACTGGTTCAGAGAGGTTAGGCAACCTGGGCAAGATCTTACAGCTAGTAAAGTGGCAGAGTCAGAACTTAAACCCAGATCTGCTTGACACCAAAAACTGGTTCTGAAACACTCAGTAGAAGTCCTTGTAAAGTCAAACAGCTACCTTAATAAGTTTGACTGTATTTTTTTCCTTTACCAAATAGCAGAACATCTGGCCTGCTTGATTTTGTGAAACTATAATTCCAGCAACCAAAAGGATGTTGGCCTACTCTGAAAGTCCTAGCTGAAGGGCTTTTTATTGCTTTCTCTAGGGATTTGTTCTTCTCCTACCCAACCTCCATTTCCCAATTGGATAGCAAGTTCTTCAATGGAAGTTTCTAAACTGATACTTATAGTCCTCTGCTTTCTATAGCTTACATAGTGCTACACACATAGTAGTTGCTCAATAAATATTGACTGACTGATGAATATTTGGATGTTTCCTTCAGTGGTTTTTGGGTTAAGACCCTTTCTTTTTTTTTTCTAGAGGGCAGTGTCACTGGCCCTCATATGTGGGATCCAAACTGGGGCCACTGGCGTCCCAAGCCAACTCTTAACCACCGCGCCACTCAGCTGCCCCAGACCCTTTCTTAATGCTAAGAAAACAGGTTAGAATCTTCAAGATATCTGTTACCTTAATCTGGCAGCTTGAAGTGAGATGACTTTTTAATATTGTACCTGCTGGATGCTCTCTTTGGCACCTGGATGACTGATTGTTTTTTTCCCTTTTCCTCTAAAAGCTCTGGCATCAGCAGACACTGCTTGAGGTGGTTAACTATGCAGCTAACTTCATCAGACACCTTTTCAGACAATTCTTGATTTTTTTCTAAGAAAGTGCCATATTTAAGTATACTTCCTAGTTAATTTTTCTTCCCAGTCCTGGTCTACTCAATAACTACATCTCAGGTTGTTTTGGGTTTCTTTTTTTAATGAGACAGAACAAAAAAAAAGTACATTCTTTTTGGCTGGGTGAATAGAGTCCTTAAGATTTTATC
The DNA here is from genome assembly GCA_033961575.1 of Aselliscus stoliczkanus. NCBI lineage: Eukaryota > Metazoa > Chordata > Mammalia > Chiroptera > Hipposideridae > Aselliscus > Aselliscus stoliczkanus. The sequence continues at coordinate 50,282,565 of CM066737.1, read as the reverse complement.
AGCTTGGTATTTCTCATTAAATGGAACTTCAACCCAGGACACAGACCCATACTGGTCAGCCTCAGAAAAACTTCTACCTTGTTTTAGAAGGTAAAGGGGAAACATGCAGAAAAGGACAACTAAAGTTAGCTAAAACAGCTTTTCAGAGCACTCCATGTGATGATTCTCAGAAGAGTAACAATAACTATCATTTTCTGAGGGATTGCTATGTGCCAAGCACTCTGCTAAGCATCTTATAAGCATTCATTTCATTTCACCCTTAGAATGACATTACGGAAGTAGGTACTATTGTTATCACCATTTTCTGGATGTGCAAACTGCAGATTAGAGAGTCTAAGTGAGGGCTGGCCAAGTGGCTCAGTTGGTTAATAGCTCATTCAAGAGTGCGAGCTGAGCTCTGAGCAATAGCAGTTCGATGCCCAGCCCAAGCTGAGCTGCCGCTGAGCTGCCAACATGTGGCAGGATGGCTCAGCTAAAAAATAAAAAAAGAGAGAGAAAGAGAGTCTAAGTGAAAATCTTAAAGGCCTTGAACAGTATGAGAAGACCCTGGACTTAAATCCAGGTTTGTCTGATTCCAGAGCACATATTATCTGCCACAGTGCTCTGCAGGGAATGGGGCTGGATTCTCAAATGGTTTGGAGTTCTCTGTGTGATGCTAAGAAGAAAGCTGTTTAAAGGTTGGTAGAAGAAAGCCATGAGGATGGCCAACTTTCTCTTTCTTCCTATTTGCAGAAAACAACTCTTTCCTCTCTCAATATCCTAAGGGAATCGAGCTGTGGGAAAAAGCCCACCGAGATCTGGTGAGACCCAAGTTCCAACCAGGCTATACTTGTACTTGTTCTACTGGGGCTGGGATGTTGCGGGGCTTGGGGCTGTGGTGCAAAGTGGAAGAGCTGGTATCTGCAAGTAGCGGAACCCCTGGGATGGGGTAGGAGACTCAGCTACAGGAGCTGAGTTCAGTGGGGGCACAAAAAGAGTGGCAGCAACAGGTTTCAATCTAGACAAGCAGTTGACTTCAGTGGAAGCAGCAGTTCTACCCGGCCTAGCAGAACTAACTGATTAAGTGGAGGTGGAGATACTGGTTTCCCCATCGGATACTGAGAGTAAGGATGTGACTCAATTCCATGGTGGGGGTGAAGGGGATGGGAACCTGGGGAGAATTAGGCAAAGCCTCAGTCCTAGAGGAGCTGAAAAACTAGACCAGCGGCAGGCAACTGAGGCAATACTACCCCCTAGAGGACTTTTGGAAAATCTGTGGGGTCACTTGGACTGGAAATGGGGGTTCGACGTCCTGCAATGCCCAGCACAGTCTTGCAAAATGAAGACTAGTCCAGCATTCCACAATATTTTTGAATGTTCTGTTGAACTTTCATGGAGGTAAAAACTCCATTTTAATTATCTAAACTTATACACTAAATATTTTACATATATACATAGAGGGTTTTTCTCCCCGTCAACCCCACAGTTTTAATGAAAGTATGCATTGCATAAAGAGATGGAAGATTGACCTTTTTATTTCCGAGGTTTACCCAGAATCATTCACCATTTCAGAAAATCATGTTGAACAATTGTGATGGTTGCTTTGGATTTAGAGTTGTCAATGCAACACCCCTTTATGAGTTTGTGTTTGTAGCTTTTGCATTCATGGTGATTCTATATGAAGGCCCAAGCCTTTCACTACTTCACTTAGTCTTTCCATGTAGTCCTGTGTGGACATTTACGTATTTAAATACATAGTATGTTTACTTTTCTTTTGGGGGGGAGGAATGTCTCGTAGATTTTTTTTAATATTTATTTATTTTTAATTAGTTTCAGGTGTACAACACAGTGTACTAGTTATACATTTTACCCCTCAAAGTGACAACCCCCCACCCCCAATTCGCCACCCCACTCCCCCCCATATCATATATATCTATTACTCTTCCTCTGACTCTCTTCCACAGTTACTTTAAATTCCTCTTTATGTGGCAAGACATTATTGCTCTTTTTAAATTTATGTGAGTAGACAGGTTATAGTAGCTATGAATTTAATTTCAGGGAAGGGGTGCAACAAAACAGACTTATTATAAAAAAGAGGTGTTGATTCTGATAAGGTTGAAAACTACTGTGCCAACCTTTTGGCTTCCTCAGGGCCAGGGCCATGTCAGTTTTGCTTCTATTTGGCTTAATTAACCCAGTACCAGGTAAGAGTGGGTGCTTAGAAAATATTAGATTGGTCCAAACGTAATTGCCATTATTTGTAATGGCAAAAACGGCAATTACGTTTGCACCAATCTAATAGCAGGTGAGTGAATAATGACTACTGCATGTGGACTCAATCACAGAGCCAGAGAATCAAGGATCTAAGTCAGCAGAGTGGGGGGATAAAACTAGCAGGAGATGGGGGCTTTTGATTGCTGAAAGAGGGCAGGATCCCAGTTATGAAAAGAGGGTCCTGGTTTAGAGCTCTCACCAAAGCCAGAGTGTCCTGATGTCAAGGCTCAGTGCTCTTACAGGCCTTGTCTTGAGTTATGCTCGGGTCCAGGGACTGAGGTCAGATGGTCCCAGTGACAGAGAGATGTGTTCACACCCTCACTTGCTGGTATCAACCTTAGGAACCATAAGACCTCATCAACTAAAAGGAAGGCTGTTTCCCAGTGTGGCTATACTTCTTTTCATTGTGTTACCTGGGCTGAGGCAGAGATGACCCCAGGGAAAATGAGCCTCAGGTGCGGTCCCTACAGTGTGTCAATGCCACCCATGTCCCCAGTGGTATCTCAGGCTGCCTTGGCCTTCAGGGAGATCAGTCCCCCACTTCCTTTTTGTTGCTGCTATTGTTTTTCACTCCCCTGATGCCCTTTCCATCAATAATGATTCTTCCTTCTGGGTCCTGTCCTCAGAGGTGACTGCTCAATATCTGAAAAATGAATGGCTAAAGCCTTCACAGTTCCTGATGAGGGAATGGGATTCCTCCCACACACACTTTGCATGGAGTATGGAGGTGAAGGGAAGCACCTCTGGTAGAGAGAAAATAGAGAAATGCTGTGGGAGGTATTGAACCACCTGATGTCAGAGGTGGAAGCTGCTCTAAGGTTATCTGGTTTACTGGATCCCAAACCTGCCTGCACACTGAGAATTAGTTGAAATACAGATAGAGTGGCTCTCTACTCTCAGTCGAGTCAGTATGTCTGAATTGGGGCCTGGAATATTTATATTAATAAATAGTATGGGGATTTTGACAAGAAGCCTGGTGAGGGAATCCATTCAGATTGACCTTTTTACTGGAAGCCAGATGAGTCCCAGAGAGGGTCAGTGACTTGCCCCAGGTCACACAGAAAGTCATGGCAGAGTTGGTGCTAGCCCTCACGTTTCTTTCTACTGTACTTTTTTTTTTTTAAAGCTAAGCCATCCTGCCACCTGTTGGCAGCTCAATGGCAGCTCAGATCAGGCTGGGCATCGAACTGCTGTTGCTCAGAGCTAAGCTTGTATTCTTTTTGTTGTTGTTGTTGTTTATTGAGGGTAGTGTCACTGGGCCTCACATGCGGGATCCGAACCGGGGCCGCTGGCTTCCCAAGCCAGCACTTAACCACTGCGCCACTCGGCCAGCCCTCAGCTTGTATTCTTGAGCGAGCTCTTAACTAAATGAACCACTTGGCCAGCCCTCTTTCCACTGTATTGGTTGTGGGACTATCTGACATCATTATAACTGGTTGGACAGATCCTTGGCATGGGACAAAGAACCTTAAATCCCACTGCAGAGGCTGGCTGCCCATTGTGATTGTTGGTAGGGGACAGATGGGATGCTAAAAGGTTGTTTTACCTTATTACAAGCAGTAAATTTATTGCAGAGTTTAGGAGAAAAGCAACAAAATACCCACCAAGGAGAGTAGGACAAGAACTCACTATTATGTTCAGTCGTGTCTATCCATGGAAAGACAAGTGAAATAATGGAGGCAATTATCCACCTATTTTGTTCAAACGCTTTGACTGAAAATCTTTTGGTAACTGAGGGAAATATGAGCTTTAACAAAATGACATCTTAAGTAGCCCGAATGACTTCAACTCCCACTTCGCTTTTCTTTTTCCCTGGGGACACCTTCCTGCCTGTCTGTTTCTGGGGCTGGGAGTAGGGTGTGAAAATGTCCACAGCCTGGGGAAATGTGGAGGGAGAAGGGAAAGCCTATATAGGAAACACCAAGTGAAATGGACTATTGGGCCAAGCTTCAATGGAGGTGGTGTAAACACTGGTCCTTTCAAGATAACCTTTTGGATTCTGGAATTGTTCTCTCTGCGGCCTCAGGACCAGTTCCAGAAGGTTCCAAACCACCAGCTTATCACTTTGATATAATTCAAGGCAGCCCCTCTTGGAAGGCTCCTGGGACAGCAGCTGCTCTGTCAGTAACTAAATGAATGAAAACAACACCAGATTTCTTTAATTAGAATAGACACTTCCAATTTTGGGTTCCTAAATAACAAATCTGTCTGCCCTCTGCCCTCAGTCCTCTGCAGCCAAAGCTGCCTCAATGTGAGGTATCTCAGCAGAGATCAGCAGGTGTTTGCCTGCTTATAAGTAGCAGAGCTGCCATGGGTCACTGCATGCCTATATCTGAGTAAGAGTTCAGGGGGCTTATTGGAAACAGAAGGTACCATGGCCACAAACTTTTGACCCAAGCCAGGGTGGGCAGTTCAACTGCACCAGGGAATGGAGCTGTGGAGAGCTCAGTTGTGTATTGCTGTCATGGAGTCAGCAACCTCTGGGACCTTACATTTCTGCTCAGTTCTGGCACCACTAATTTGCTACGTGACCCTGAGCAAGGCTCCTCCTTTATGTGGACCTTACTGCACAATTTCTAGGGCAAAGAGCACACCATTTAATATATAGTGCCATTTACTATAACAACTGTCCTGCCATCAAAGAGAAATGAAGCTGAATCTCTATCTCACTCCTTAATCCGAAATATATTTCAGCTTAGTCAGAGATTTAGATTTCAAAAACAGAAACTATTTAAGATTGGAAGAAAGCATAGGAGAATACTTTTTATATATTGAAATAAGAAGTGTTTGCAAAGCAAGAAAAAAAACCCAAGAACTATAAAGAAAAAGAATGACAAATTTGACTGTGCAAAAATTGAACAAATTCAGTATGGCAAAGATATGTCATGCAAAGCTGAAAGACAAACGACAAACCATGATAAAGTCACAACATAGAAGCCAGACAGAGGTTTCTTTTTTATAATATTTTAAGAGCTCCATTATAGGAAGTGTGTTATTTTTTTATAGCACTCGTGATCTGCAATTACATTATTTGGTTATTTGCTTATTACCTGTTTTGTCTACTTACATATCACCTTCATAAAAGCTGAGGCTTTGTTTATTCACCACTATATGCCTAGTTGTAGGACAGTATCTGGCACACAGTAGGTATTCAAATACTTGTTGAAGGAATGAAGGAATGAGCTTCTATAGATCAATGAGACCATGATGAACAAACAATCCACTGGGAAAATGGTCAAAGAATAAAGAACAGGCAACTCACAAAGGAGACTCAAAGAGCTTATGCTGTACAAAAAAGTTCACAACCTCAGTAATAATTAATAATAATGCAAATTAATACAGCACTGAGATGATTAAAGTATCATTTTTCACCTCTCCAACTGGCAAAAATGTAAAAAAAGTTGCTAAAACCCAATGTTTGTCAGCACACATGTTCTCTCTTGGTTCACGTCTAAATCAACACAACTTCTGGAGAGCAACTTGAAAAACCATTTGACCCAGCAACTCTTCTTTTAGGAGTTTATACTTTTGAAATGCTCCATGTAAGGATGTTCATGTAAACATTATTTGTGAAGAACAAAAAATTGGAAATAACCTAAATGACTTCAGTGGAGGACTGGTTGAATATAGTATATCCAAATAATAGTAGACTGAGCTTCTCTATGCTAGTAATTAAGAATATGGGCTGTATGGTCAGACAGCCTAGGTTTGACTTCCTTCTCTAGCCCTTTGGATCTATATGACCTTGCTCGAGTTTCCAAACCTCTCTATACCTAAATTTTCTAATCTGTAAAACAGGAAAAATAATAATACCTCATTTATGAAGTTGTGCAGAGTAAACGAGATAATCCATATGAAATATGAAATACTTAGTATTTGGTGCAGCTCTTTTGATAATTGCCACCCTAATTACTATCCCTATTACTACTACTACTGCTGCTACTACTGCATATAATGATGGTAATGATGATGTAGCCACAAATAAGGGCAAGCTAGAACTCCATATACTGACATGCAATGATGTCTCCAATGTAGTATTGTGATAAAAGCAAGTTGCAGAAGAATTAGTAAAATAGGATCTGATTTTCGTTAAGGACATGACATGTTACACATAGGAAAAATATCTGGAAGGGTAGACGGTGGTTATCACTGGGGAATGAGATGGGGGAGGCAGATTTTTCACTTCAGTAATGATTAGACTTGTTTGAAACAAGCATATGTTACTTTTATAATAAACAAAAGATGTAAAGGGGAAAAAAACTCCATTTGGAAATCTGAGGACAGTTAATCCCACCAAGCCTCTCATCCCTCAGTTCTTGGCTACAGCCCAAACGTGAGCCTCCCTGCCCGTCATCTGTCCTCTCTGTACCATCCTCATTCTGCTCAGCGCTCTCATTCCCCACCACCTCTGACTCATCTATCCCCCTACTACTGCCCTCTCCCACTCTTCTTTGTATCCTTGGTACCCCACCCAACCCCCCTCCAAGGGAAACAATTTATCCTGCACTGTAAATAAACTTCACAGAATATTGTTTGTTCTTCAGCCCCTGGAAGTGCTGAAACCAGTCTCCACAGAGGAGCTCACAGCTTGGCCTGAAGCGCCCCCTAGTGGACACTGCTCGCACTCCCGTACCACAGGCACCCTAGGGCTGGGAGGTGGGGTCTGTGCTCTAGCTTCCCCTGTTTGCTTCCAGACGGTTACTTCTCCGCCTTCGGCCAAGAGCTGCTCCTTCTCAGGCCATCTGGCTACAGCACCCTCTTCTCTCCACTCCTATCGACCCTTCTTTTTAACCATCCCCTCCTGGTTAAACCACCCCCATCACCCATTCAACGAAGAGTTCGACATCTGGCTCACTGTCTTCTTCTCCACCCCAAGTCCTGACATCATTCTAGGTGAGTTTGACAACCATGATCCATGTGCAGGACACACCCCAATTCTAGCCATGCCATGCTTCCTCACGGGACAGAACCTCTGCGTCTCAGAACCTCCCATCAGCCACATCCTGTCCGCTGACCTCAAAGCTCATCTTTGTAATTCAGGAGGATCTCCAGGCTCTTGAGCTCCCTTCATTCTGCCACCTTGTCAGCCCCTCCCACCTTGCTTCCTTCCCTCTCCATTCTTGAAAATGATGGTGATGATGATAAAATTAGTAATGAATATGTATGTGCCAGGCACATACTAAGCATTTTACATCATCTCAGTAATTCTCACAATAACTTTATGACACAGGTACTGTTGCCTTTTTTTTTTTTCTCATTGAGGGACCGGGGCTTCAGAGATGTTGAGTGACTTACCTAAAGTCCAACAGCTACTACAGGACAGAGAAGAGATTTGAAACCAGGTCTGTTTTCCTAATTCCTGAATGTAGACTGCAGAATCTTGTCTATATCCTCAGCTCTCTTGCCCTGTGTCTTTCTGACACACCCACTAGGCAAAAACCCAAGCCTGGATAAATTTAACTGACAGCCTCCTCCTCTGTGCTTACACCCAGATGGAGGAATTCTTCTGGAGAAAATCCCATCACTTTGTTGATTAGTCCCACTTGAAAGTCATAGTTTCCAAACTCAGCTGGGCCTTCAACTTAGCTAAACAATCCTTCTAAGTAACAGTCCTGACAACAGCACTTTTAAACTTTCTCCACTGCCCTCTGGAGTCAGACTGTCTGGGTTAGAATCCTGCCTTGGCCACTTCCATGCTCCATACCGTGCCAGCCTTTAAGGAAGGGTGAGGTGGAAGAAAAGGGAATGAGGGGAAGGGGAAGTGACATGTCTTGAGTGTCTTCTGGGTACTATAGCCAGTGTGTCAGGTGCTTTGCATGCAGTATATCATCTAATCTTCCCAGCAGCTCCACCTGGAGATGCTATTGTTATTCTTGCTTTACAGAGGAGGTGGCTAAGGCACAGATAGGTTAAGTCACCTACTAAGGTGACACAGCACGTAGGTTAAGAAGCCATCTCAGTTTTTTAGACCCATCTTATTTTGATCGATTACTGTGAAAGCCTGCTGAATAGTTCCCCTGTTACCTAGCTCATGTCCTCCCATCTACCCTCCAAACTGTTGCTGGCGCAATCTTCTTAAAATGTATCATGCTACTACCCTGCTTAAAAATCCTTCTGAAGCTCCCCTACAGTCCTCAGAATGTAACTGAAAGATTTAATCTTAATAATTTGCCCCCTTTCTCACTGCATCCATTGCCATCTACCTATGATCCAGCTATTCTGAACTACTTTTGGCTATCTGATGACACCTTGCTTTCCTCTAACTTCATGCCTATGTGTATGTTCTGCCTGGTCTCCACATCCCCTGCACCCCTTTTTCATCTACCTTTAATGTTTCTCTCCTGTGATTTCATAGCATTTATGCACTTATCACAATGTGTTATAATTTCCTGCTGACTTGTCTGTTTCCCCCATTAAACTGGGAGCTGCTTGAGGGCGGGACTGGGATTTGGTCATCTCCAACTCTATACTCCCCAGGGCATAGCACCAGAGCCTGGTTAAATCCATGTTTGTTGAATGAATGACTGAATTAATGAATGGAGTGAATGAAGGAAGAAAAAACTCTCACTTGGAAAGTTTAGTGACATGAGCTGTATGGTATCCGGTTCTTGGCTGAAGCTGCTGCAGTTTTTCCCTATGACTCCAGTGCTGCAAAAATATGTCTGCACGTGGATAAAGACTGGAAGAGAACTTCCCACACAAAATTAAGAGTTGTGTTAGAGTGGTGAGTTCATGGATGCTTTTTTTTACCCCCTGATTTCAAAATGTTCTTTAGTGCTGCTTTCCGAGTGTATTGGTAATGTAGTGGCCATTGTAGAAATGGAATCTGGTATTCTCATGGAGCAATCAACAACCCATGTGTATTGATGCCCAGTGCACCATGATGGGTTCTGGGCGCTGTGGGGTGGGTGGATGGCAGAGACTACCCCTTCTGCCTCAGGTTCACATAGCCAGGAGTCTTGCCAATTCAGTTGTATTTGCTAGAATAAAATGAGAACTTTCAAGAATTTTCCAAGCTCCTGGGTCAAGGTATTTTTTCTCCCAAAGCTGGGTAGCAAACAAAGATGGCTTTTGTTGCCAATAAAATACTTATTGCTTCGATTTTGTCCTGCAAAGTGACTTCTGCAGCTGAGTGGAAAAACTGGTAACTCATGCTTGTATGGTTTAGAAATGACCAGAAAGTGTTTCCCTCTCCTGGCTCTCAAATAAAATATTTAGGAATTAAATTGGCCAAATGATGAAATTGATTCTTCACCGCAGCAGGATTTCCAAAACTACACAACGTGTGTGAACCTAGAAGAGGCAAAACATGGGAAGAAGCACTCTCCAAGATTCAGATGACGCATGCTCTGCCTTTTCCGGGTGCTTGCTCAGCCTACCATGTCAGGCACTATGCTCAGGACTTTGGATCTATCTAGTGATCTCATTTAAAACTCACAACAGGGTCGGCCGAGTGGCTCAGTTGGTTAAGAGCTCGCTCAAGAGTGCGAGCTGAGCTCTGAGCAACGGCAGTTCGATGCCAGCCCGAGCGGAGTTGCCGTTGAGCTGCCAACAGGTGGCAGGATGGCTCAGCTAAAAAAAAAAAAAAAAACAACAAAAAAACAACAACACCAAAACAAAAATAAAACTCACAACAGCTTTCAGGGTAGTATCCCCACTTTATAGACGGGAAAACTGAGGTTCAGAGAGATTCAGCTCTGAAATCATGAGACTCAGGGGCTCTGCAGGCAAGCCCTAACCACTGGGATACCCTGCCTCTAGGCTAGTCTTGTTACAGAGTGACAGAGGTATGCATTTATTTTTATTTAACAAAAAGCCATGTCATATTTACCAGGCACCAGGTACACGGTAAGTGCTTTACAAATATTGGGTCATTTAATTCTCATAGACAACCATGTGGGGAGGTACTGTTGGGCTGTCAGAAAAGTCATGATGCATTTTTGCAACGAAAAACATAGAAAAATACGTCGCGACTTTTCCGACAACCCAATATTATTGCCACCTTGTGATAGGTGAGAAAACAGAGGCACAGGGAGGTTAAGTCACTTGCCTGGGGTCAGGCAGACTAGTTTGTGACAGAGCTAGGGTTACAGTCCAGACAGCCATGTTGTGGTGTCTGGCTCTTAAACCTGACCCTGTGCTGGACAGCATACTACTCTCTGTGCATTGTCTACACAGTTTTGGCTCAGAAACACTGAAGACATGGGTCTCTTTTTATAGTTTTAAAACAGATTGGTACTATTCAGAGTTCTTTTCCCCAGTAAAGCCCTGTGTTCTGCTCCCAGAGGTCTTGAGGGGGCGGGGGCAGATAAATATAGTACATACCTCTGTTCCTCTATAGCAAGACTAACCTAGAGACAGGAAGCTAAGTGGTTAGAACTTCCCCGTGGTGCCAGCTGAACTCAGTTTTGAAGCCCCATTTCTTGATTTCAGAGCTGAACCTCTCTAAACCTCAGTTTCACCATCTCTCCTGAAGTAGAAGAGAGTTTTCTCCTGATACCTACATTTACTTCCATTTTTGGGTGTTTTGGGGAGAGCCAGGTTTCCTCTACAGCTGGGCACTGGATGGGTGAAGGGTTTGGGGCATGTCACTTCAGGAGTCAAACCCACCTCTTTTCATGCAACAGAGACTTTGAGATAGCATCCTACACAGGCAGTTTACTAGGCGTCACCAGGAACAGACAGTGCTCTTGCCTACCCAGCTTGTCCTGCTTGTTCCTCCCAGCTCCCCACCACTCTGCCTCGTTCCCCATAGACCAGGAGACAATGGGAGCCTCTTAGCTTGGAGGGAGGGAGTGTCAAAGGGACAGCAGGCCCAACCTACCAGCTTGAAAGCTTCATTTGACAGGGGAGGAGGCACATCTGGTTTGGGTTTTCAATTCAATTCAACAATGATTTATTGTGGGCCCGCCAGCTGCAGAGGTTCTGGAGTAGGCTAGACAGGGAAAGATGCAAAGATAAGTCAAATACTGTCTGTGCCCTTAAAAGAGTTTTATAGGTTGTAGGGGTTCATAGTCCTGAATGAGCAATTTTTAGGTGATGCGGCCTATGGTTTACCTTGTGTATGTTATCTTTGAACCTTCCCAACAGGTTCTGGTATGGGGGCAGGGAAACTATTATTATTTCATTTTACACATGAGGAAACTGGGCCTCAGAGAGGAAGTGACTGGCCCAACGTCACACAGGTAGTGATGGAACCAGGCCTGGAACCCAAATGTGTCTAGTGCCCAATCCCACATTCTTAACCATTACTTCACCCTGCTTCTCAGAGATGACAAACACAAGTAACACTTACTGAGCCAAGTGATGTGATGAATGGGCTTCAGATATTTCTTTTGCTACTTTCAGTATTCCATTGAGGCAGGTTGTTATTACCTTTTCCAGAAGAGAAAAGAGGTTGCCTTGGGAAGTGATGGAGTCAGGATTTGAACCTAGGTTATTCCAGCTCACCAGCCTATAGTATGAAAGAGGTAGGCAGAGGGTGCCATGAGACTTCAGGGATGAGGCAATGAATTGTGCCTGGGGAGGTTCCATGGCAGAGATAGCATTTAGATTTGACCTTCAAAGGTGAGTTGGTATTTTGATAATTGCGGGGGACCAGCCCCCGCTGACCAGGGTTCGAGAAGGTGGACACGGCTTAGGTGATAAAATAAAGACAGAAACGAGTTAACAGTAAAGACAGAAAATGGAGGAAGAGCTCTCCGGTTTATTTCTCACAGGCTTTATATACAGTTTTTAGGTAGGGGGTACGTGCAAGGGTACATGTAGGAAAAATATGCATTACCTCAGTAGATCATTAACTGTTTACCAATAGTCTAAAGGTCAGTGAAACCTTGGTTAGTTTCTTAAGCCGTTTTCTTCCATTAACCCAGATAGCCATCTTTCTTTTGTGTCCCAAGGATCCGGCCATCCTCACCACATTCCTTAGTAAATAGTGAGCACCTTCCAGGTGCAGCAAGGAAACAATAGGAGCAGATAGACAAGTTTATGATTCACCAAGCCCACTAAAGCCAGCCTGCATGCCCCTCAATATTGGGGACCATGGCCCTCAACATCTCCCCCTTTCTTATTATTTAAAAAGCACGTCTGTGACCCCAGACGGCTGCGAGTCACAGTGCCTGTCTTAGGTGTCCCTCAATGAAATAACAACCCGTCATTGGCACTCGATCCTCTGGCGATCAAGCCCTGTCTTAGGTTAGTTACATTCAAAGAGGTCCTTACCCGTCTTTGGCTAGCCTGTCCTCGCTAAAGCTTAGGGGTAGTGAGGCTAATAAGCAAGTGGCTAAACCGGAGGCTTTGCCCTCAGTTTCATCTCATGGATGTTGGCTTGGACGTCCAATATCTGCTTGAGAAAACATCTAATGAGGACGGGGAGTAGGCACAGAACCAAACAGACACAAATGCCCAATGTAAGGAATGTCACAATGGAATGGCCAATATTGGGCAAAGACGGCAGGGTATTTTTTATGATATCAACAAACTCAGAGGCAGCTTGAGCTGCATCAAATTTTAAAGGTTCAGCTTCTCTCATGTTTTGAATTTCATCATGAAGTTGAAACATGTCTAAAGACAGATTAGCTTTATGCCAAATTCCTTGGAGATGTAAACGAACTCTATTCCAATCATGTTGACTACTATTGTACATTTTTGGGGTTACACAAATCCAATGATATTCTGAATGACATCGTAAACGAGACCATACTTTTAAACTTTGAATTTCATCACCTAAATATTGAACCATATCATATAATGCATTTACCTTTTGTTCTAATTTTTTATCTATATCCTCTTGAGTTCCTAAGGCTAAAGTAACGTTTTTTGAAAGGGTGTTGACATACTGAGCATTTTGAACAGTTTGTGAAAGAGCCACAGCGGCAGTAGCAGCAGTTGCAATCACAGTAACTAAAGCCACAATTCCAGCAATCATAAGCCCTATAAATCTTTTTGGTCTACTTAAAGCATGTTTGATTTCTTTAAAAATCTGTAGACTTCTCTCATCGTACCAAGGTCCAGAAACATTAACAGGAAGCATAACAAAAGATGGTTGATTAAGTATCATAACACGAGTTCCCATCGGTACCCAAGAAATACAATTTGTTAAAGTACAATTATAACAGGATACATTAAACATATGTTTGTTAACATGAATAGAAATATCTCCAATCAACAGTGCATAAGGAGAAGGAACACAGGCAGATACATTAACAGAGCGACTAGTTGAAGTACAGGGAGTATCTGGTCTACAAACAGTTACAGTTTGAAGGGTCTCACCCATTGCTCCTACAAGTTTCCAAAGAAAGTTTTGTTGATACTGTGTGTCTGACTTCCATATTCCAGAGGCCAGTCCCCTTATCCAACTCGTTTTGTTGCTTTGAGACCAGTCCAGAATATACCGATCCACTCCAGGAATGTTGTATCTCACTGGCATGTTGCTATGGCACATTTTCCGGGGGACAGCTTCAGTGTTCATAGACCGGGATTTCTGGGCTCTCCCAGACAGACGGATGGTGGATGAGAACTGGGTGGTCGAGCAGAAGGCCTACTCTGGAGCAGTGGAGAAGGGAGGGGCATCAGTGGCCGGTGGACTGTATGAGCTGCTGAGGCCTGGGCATGGCAGGGGGCTGCTATGGTGGTTGCGGTGGCAGTGTGAGCACCAGGAGGCGGCAGCTGCTACGCGGGCAGATCAAACGATCTGGAATCCAAACTGGAGTGTCTGTGTCCTGAGGAAACACTCAAGCATACCCTCTATCCCTGGGTTAACAGTATGTTTGGTCCCTTTCAGGTACCAGTTAACAGGTCCTTTTATTTTACTAAAGCCCCAGGCTGACACAGGTCAGAGTTCCAATGTTTATACATAGATGAGTGTTTTGATGTATCTATTTTTAAAATACGACTGGAGAGTCAGGGGTTAACATTGCATTGGCTGTGGAACTGAGTCCCAACCCTGCACTCCCAGGGGTTGCTCTGAAGAGCTCAGGGACTGATTTAAATTGTTAAATAAGTTGTTGCTGCTAAATGGGTTGCAAATCGATGTTTTTATTGTTGTCTGGGCCCAAGGCTGGGGCCCTGGGGCGTTTCCCAGGTTGGATGAAAAAAGACTTTAGAGTTAAGATTCTTAGGTGGCAATAATTGTCCATTTTTACGATATTTAGAATGGCAGTCTATCAGCCAATGAAATCCCTTTGTTGTATCATGGACAAATAGTCTGTGGCATCAAGGGTAAAGTTTGTTGTGAGACATTAGGAACATTTTGTGGCTGCATATTTTGTGATTGGGGAGCTCGTCTAGGCTTAGGACACTGTCTGTTAAAGTGTCCCGGTTCCCCACAATTATAGCAATTGTAGCCACCGTTTCTGTTATTACTATTGGGAGTGTCCTGCATTGACTGAGTTACTGTCTTAACATCCCCTTTAAGAGTGGCAGCTATTGCTACTCCTTGAATAAAAGCTGGAGAGACATCAGCACATTGTTCTACATAATCATTAATAGTGTCAGATTTACTGATATGCTGCAGTAGATTTTGACATGTAGAACTTGTGTTTTCAAATGCCAACTGTTTGATTAAAATATCTGCGGCTTCATCATTGGTAATTACTCTACGAACTGCTTGAATGAGCTGAGACAAAAAGTTTTGAAAGGCTCCTCACTTCTTTGTATTACGGTAGTTAATGTAGTTGGCTTTTCCGTGGAGGCGGGGAGTGCTCTCCAGGCATTAACAGCACAATCAGTGACTTTTTCTAGGACCTTTTTAGATAGATACATCAGGTCTTGTGTATGAAAATATTTACCTCTTCCCATAAGCATATCTGTAGTAATTGAATCATGTTTACTGACAAATTTTTCTGTCCTATCATCATATTCAGTCCTCCAAAGGAGATAATCTCCGCCTGTTAAGCAGGCTTTACTAACTTGAGTCCAATCATAGGGAGTCATCCATTTCCCTGCCAATGTATCAATTAAAGAAAGAGTATAAGATGCTACAGGTTCATACTCTGTACATGTAAATTTCAGCTCTTTTAAGATTTTATAGGGCAGGGGCTCCCAGGAAGGCCATTCATCTCCTTCCCAATCCATATCAAAGACCACTGGACAACAAAGAGTAAAATCAAATTCCCCTTTTGCCTCTTCCTCCTCAATGGCTCTATGAAACCAAGATGTGGGTTTAGAATTACGTGGAGGCATAGGCATTACAGGATGCTTTAAAGGAGGTTGGGGTTTTACGTATTCTTCATTTTTAGCTGAATATTTTGGGGGACCTGGCCCCTTATCCTCCTTTTTAGTAATGGGAAAGTCCCATAGATCTTGTTCATTGTACTTGGCTGCCTCCGTTTCCAATTTGGCAGCATCTGGGGGAGGGAGGTTTTCTCCCTTATCAAGTAAATCATCATTAGACTCAGTATATTTTTTAACTGAACTGGCCAAATTAGTTTTAGAGCGAGAGGGGGATAGTAACGGCGTATGTTTTTCAGATAGTGTCGTTGGCACAGAAATAGTCTCTGGAACGAGTGTATCTTTAATTAAGTTCCAGAAGGCAACAAAAAGTAGAAATTTAGCTATCTGAAAAGTTCCAACCTTTAAATCTCTGGCTGCAAGAGAGCAGCGAATTAAGTTAATAAAGAGTTTAAGTTTCTTAGATCCGGTTTGACCCATATTTAATGTTAGTAAGTATAAAGGATAGAAAGAAACAATCACTCGATATCCACTCTGATGCTCGTCTGGCCGCGCCCCTCGCGGGACTTAGTCTGTCTTGGCAAAAGCTCTGCGGTATAAGCCCCCGCACTGGTGGACTGGGGGCGACCCCGGAGAGTTCCGGAGTCGGCCACTCACAGCCCAGTCGCCGTTTAACCTTACGACAGAGAACGGAACCGCAGATTAGAGCCCATTCAAGTTCCGTAGCAAAAGCCGTGGAACTATATGCATTCACTCACACAATCACACTCTTGCACACGAAATGGTTAGTAAGATATATGTGTTCTAAGGACCTATTGTTTATATTCTAAGCTAAAACAGCACCTTATTTGTGCTCTTAAAATTCTGTGACTACTCCAGCACTTCTTATATTGAGTGCAAATACTTATTACTACTCCGGCACTTCTTATATTGAGTGCAAATACTTATTACTACTCCGGCACTTCTTATATTGAGTGCAAATACTTATTACTACTCCGGCACTTCTTATATTGAGTGCAAATACTTATTACTACTCCGGCACT
This sequence comes from Aselliscus stoliczkanus, assembly GCA_033961575.1. Classification (NCBI taxonomy): domain Eukaryota; kingdom Metazoa; phylum Chordata; class Mammalia; order Chiroptera; family Hipposideridae; genus Aselliscus; species Aselliscus stoliczkanus. The sequence continues at coordinate 50,266,099 of CM066737.1, read as the reverse complement.
TCTTATATTGAGTGCAAATACTTATTACTACTCCGGCACTTCTTATATTGAGTGAAAATACTTATTACTACTCCGGCACTTCTTATATTGAGTGCAAATACTTATTACTACTCCGGCACTTCTTATATTGAGTGAAAATACTTATTACTACTCCGGCACTTCTTATATTGAGTGCAAATACTTATTACTACTCCGGCACTTCTTATATTGAGTGCAAATACTTATTACTACTCCGGCACTTCTTATATTGAGTGAAAATACTTATTACTATTCCGGCACTTCTTATATTGAGTGCAAATACTTATTACTATTCCGGCACTTCTTATATTGAGTGAAAATACTTATTACTATTCCGGCACTTCTTATATTGAGTGCAAATACTTATTACTATTCCGGCACTTCTTATATTGAGTGAAAATACTTATTACTATTCCGGCACTTCTTATATTGAGTGAAAATACTTATTACTACTCCGGCACTTCTTATATTGAGTGCAAAGATTATCCACTATTACACCTGGCGTCACCAACCAGGGGGTCTGCAGTACCCTCAGTGGAAGCCTATCCGTGTTGAAAATGTACATAACCTTTTCTCTTAAAACAACAAACTAAAATAAAAAAACTTACCTTCAAGTCCCTGTTCGGGCGCCACTTGCGGGGGACCAGCCCCCGCTGACCAGGGTTCGAGAAGGTGGACACGGCTTAGGTGATAAAATAAAGACAGAAACGAGTTAACAGTAAAGACAGAAAATGGAGGAAGAGCTCTCCGGTTTATTTCTCACAGGCTTTATATACAGTTTTTAGGTAGGGGGTACGTGCAAGGGTACATGTAGGAAAAATATGCATTACCTCAGTAGATCATTAACTGTTTACCAATAGTCTAAAGGTCAGTGAAACCTTGGTTAGTTTCTTAAGCCGTTTTCTTCCATTAACCCAGATAGCCATCTTTCTTTTGTGTCCCAAGGATCCGGCCATCCTCACCACATTCCTTAGTAAATAGTGAGCACCTTCCAGGTGCAGCAAGGAAACAATAGGAGCAGATAGACAAGTTTATGATTCACCAAGCCCACTAAAGCCAGCCTGCATGCCCCTCAATATTGGGGACCATGGCCCTCAACAGATAATAGAGTGGGCACCAGGTAGAAGGGATATTATGAGCAAAGGGATACGTTGTGGGGCATTTGGATTGAGAGGACTGCAGGTTCATTCAGTTTGTGGGCAGGATACCCTGGATGTAGGGGAGCAATGGGAAGGAAACTGGATACCCCTGAGGGCTTTCACATTTTTGCCAAGTTGAAGTTTTTGTTTTTCAATGAAGAGCAGGTACTCCACCCAAAAGGCTTTTTAAGTGATACTGTCATCTAACCCATGAGCAAATGCACATGGAACTCTCACTGTGTACATACTACTGTGCTGTGAGCTGTGGGAAATAGAAGGGATAGCAACTCAGTTCCTTCAATGTGTGCTGAGGGCCCCCATGTGGTTGGGGAGACAAGATACACCCACCGGAAAAAGCAGCAGCCAGCCCAGACAGTTTATGATTTGGGCCAAATGAGTTTTCCCAACTGTCAGCTTTCCAGGAACACGAAGATGGGGGAGTTGGGAGGGGCTGCAAAGGGAGGCTTCACCAGGAGAGTGGGTTTGGACTTAGAGGGCAATTTTAATAGGCATGGATGGAGAGGAATTGGCATGTCACTTCGGGAAGACAGGCAAGCTTAAGACCAGGTAGAAACCACTAGTGTGGCTGGTAGGAAGGGCTCTGCAGAGGACTCCCTTCCCTCAACTCCTGCTGCCACCATCCATGCCTTGCCCTCTGGGAGCTTATTTGGGAAGATGGGACTGTATGGGGTCAGAGACAGCCTGTGAGAGCTGGGAAACAGAGCCAGGTACCTGATATTTCTGCTCCTCCAGTTTTCTACACTTAGCTTCAATTCCTGGCAGCTCCTCCAGCTGCTGAATTGTATGTGTATGTGTGAGCAGTATTTAAAATTAAGCAGTGAGTGCTTTCAGCTCATCATAAACATGCTAAAAAGCTTCAGCCATGGCCTGAGCCCACCCCCACCCCTTACACTCAGGCGGCAGCTGGGGCCACTGGACCCCACACTCTAATGCGCCTTGCGTATGACTCACCAACAAAAAAGACTATATTTCACTCTTCCTGGGTAGCTGGTTCCTAGTTGTGGTGGGATCACAGTTGGAATTTGGAAGGCAGAGGGCTTCAGCCCCATCCTACTGACTGAGAATTCTACAACATAGGGAGCACCTACTATGTACAAGGCATTGTGGGTAAGTCTATTAATCTCTCTGGGCCTTTCATTTGCTCACCTTCAAAATGCACATAATAATCCTGCCTGCTTTACCTCCCTACCAGGGCTATATGTCTGAGCCACGCTGTTCTTTTGATTTCTGGAACATTTCCAAAGTCTTCCCCTGCCCCAGGGCCTTTGTGCCTGCTGGGCCTTCTGCCTGGACTGCGGTGGCTCTTGCTTTTGACACAGGAGGCTTCTTCATAACCCTTCAGTCTCAGCTTATGTGTTACTTCCTGGGATGAGTGTTCTCTAACCACCTACAGTTATTTCCCTCCTGCCCTCCCTAATATTCTTTTATCGGCAATAGTTTCTTAATCACACTTACCTCTTCGGGTAATTAAGTCTGTTTATATTTATCTGTTTATAGTCTGTCTCTCCCACTGAAATGTAAACTCCAAGAGGACAGGGAGTTTTTATTGCTTAGCAATGTGTCTGTCTCATCTAGAAGGGTACTTGGCACACAGTAGGCTGACAAACAAAACCATCTGGGAAATATTTTTTCCCTGAGGTTCTTGCCAGACATATGTTTGCTAAGGGAAAAATCATGACAGAACCGTGTCGTTCCAAATAAAAAAAAATATCAGGCTAAAGGGAGGAGTTTGTTAAAAGCAGTTCTGTTTTAGGAACCAGTCCTTGGAGTCTCATCACCAGGCACAGAGTCTTATAAAAATCAAACAAAAGGGATAGAAAGGATAAAAAAGCTAACTTTTTACTGGGTGCCTACTATTTGCCAAGAACCGTTCTAAGTGTTCTACACAGATAATCTCACTTAATCCTCATAATGACCCAATGACGTCAATTCAATTTAGCCCCATTTTATAGATGAGGGACTTGAGGCTGCAAGATGTTAAGCAAAGTACCCAAGGACACATAGCTAGTGAGAGGCAGAAGGAAAAGTCGAACCCAAGACAGTCAGAATCTGGGTATGTGAACGAAATCATCTGTGCCCTGCAGCCTCTGCACATACCTCTCCAGCAGCATGAATCATGCTGCAGTGTGGGGGTTTGTGTACTTGTCTAGCGTTCCCATTAGACTGGGAGCTTTTCAAGTTCAAGGACTGTCTTCATTTTTGCTTACCCTGTGCCTAGAATAGAGCTTGTTCCAGAATAGGCACAAATCAATAATTGTTGAGTGAATGAACGAGTGTGGGAGTGAGTGAATCCATGTCCTTTTATTTTTTCAGGCTTCGGGCTTATCAGCTCATGTTTATTTTCCTGGTTTATATTAAAACATCGAACTGGGGACAAGGATGTTCTGGTGCAAGAGGTCTCGCTCACCATGGGCTACAAGGGGGACCAGCTCTGACTGGGAAAACCAAGGCAGTATCTATGGAGCGAAGCACTTGATTCAAACGGTTTCATTTCGTTGTCAATCTAAAAAGTAGCTGGACCTGTTCAGGGCTTAAACAAACTTTCAGTGTTCAAATCCCATCTTAAATCCTTTGCAGAATGCGGCAGGGTGTGAGGGAGGAGGAGGGGGGAGTTATAAATAAACAAATACCCACAAACCGGCTCGTTTTTTAAACAGAATTTGCTTCAATCAGTGCTGCGCCACATTTTCCCAACTGGCCTCCGTCATGAGAACAAGTGGAAACTTTCATACTGAATGGCTTTATTTTTTTTCCAACTGGATGAATGGCAGGAGTTTTGGCTTGGGAGGCAGGTTTCAAATCCTCGGCACACAGTGTGCTGCCCTACTGTGCCCCGTCCATCACACACAGTATCCTGCACAGCATACCCCATCATCACATCTGCTGCTTCAGCCCTCCAAAATAATTGGGTCATTGTTTTATTACAGCAGTGAGAGAGCTGCCAGCCTATTAGGATTATGTCATTGACATTTGCGTGAAAAGGCAATCATGATATGCTGGTCATTTAACACAGCTGGGAATGCAACTGTGTTGTCATTGTTTGAGGTTGTCATCCAACCCCTCTGACTCCATTTCACAGCCCAACCAGTGTAAATGGATCGCTCTGATGTATGTCAACTTTGAAATATTTTCTAGCCCTTCAAAGGACCAAGCAGGGTCTAACTCTTTTCATGCACTTGGACTTTTCAGTTTGTAGTCACAGCGGTCTGAAGGTGAGAGATGCTTGCTTGTCATGCGTGTGGGAGTTGTACACTCTAGTGGCAGAATGTTATAATACACTGTCATTTGTTCACCAACTGCTGATCAGAGACAAGGGCAGTTTGGCTCAAGAACAAATGAAGGCTAATGTTGTCTGTGGAGGGAGACCATTTAGACAATTTATTAATCAGAGCTCTGTTACGTCTTCTATTATGTGCTAGTTTCAGTAGGACCCATGCTTTGATTGCACTTGTCAGTACGCTTATGCACAGGGCTCAGCTAATGAGATTCATGCATATTTGCATTTTTCAACAGGTATTAGTGATGGTAAAATATCTTAGTTCCAAACAGAGAATGTTTAGCATCGATTATAGAAGTACAAACAAAGCTTAAATTCATGTGTCAATTTTCCTATTGCAACTGATTGATCCTCTTCTCCTACTTAGCATGCTAACTGGAGTTTTATGGCATATGGCCATCAATGTACTCTTCAAAGGAATCTCTTGCAGACACGCATCCATCTCTCTTTTGGTTCCAGTCCTTGCCAAACCATCCCTTGCCAGCCATCTCCAGGTGTGACAGACAAAGCAGGCCCAATAAGGGAGTCAGTCAGCTGAAGAGGCAGAGATGCAAATCTCCTAATCCCAATCACCATGACTATAAAGAACTCAGGTTCCTGAATTTTGCTTCCCAAATGATTCCAAGGCTTTTGTCTTCTGGGCACTTGGGTATTTGTACTATTCCCAGTTCCTTCTTTTGATCTGTCTTTCCCTTATGGCTGCAGTTCCCTTTCTGTAAAGTGGGGCTCTTGCTGGGATCAAATGAGAGAATGTACCAAGACCTGGCATAGTGCCTGGCAGAGAGGACATGCCCAACAAACGGTAGTTGTCACCTCCTTTTCCCTGTCCAGGTTTCTTCTCGTTCTGTTCTTTGCACCTCCAATAGTAGCCCTGGACCAGGGCCTGCTCCCTCCCCTGAATGGCAAGCTAGGTTAACTGTCCCTCAGACAAGCTGGCTCCCTTCTCTGGCAGCCTCCTGTTGTCCTTACCTGTTACCATGTGGCACTCATTGTAACCACAGGTGAACCTCTGCTAGCTATGGATATTAGCCTATTGGGTTCTGGCAGGGAAGAATAAGTTTACATTTAGAAATTTGCATATCTGAGCCAGATGCAAGACCAGGAGGAAAGCCATATTTACCTGCCCTCCCCTGTTGTGAGCAAATCACCCATTCTGGTTAAAACCAGATGTTTTACACCCATGACTGCAATGCTACACATCACTTGCTTAGAGAAACATAGAGTGGTTTTCAAATCAGAAATGTAACCTGCATGCCACCTCTCAAATTTTTTAAAAGCAGCTACCACACCTGGGTACTGTCCCCTTGAAAATGACCACCTTGTTGGGTGTCTTGTACAGATTTTAATTTGGAAGCCCTGGGAGCACTTATATGCTCTTTCCAAGGGGGTCTCTGATAGCTTTAATTTGCAAGGAGTTAAAATATTGGAGAAGATAAGAGATCTTCCCCAAACTCACCTGCTCTTTGAAAATGCTCTTCAATTGCCTTGGCGAACAGCCAATACAAACACTAAAAAAGAGTCAGAGAATGCAGGAATCCTGAATACTATTCTCAGTGCATGCCCAAACAAGAATGGGGAAGGGGGTAGGCAACAGAAAAAACAGAAAAGGCAGTTTTTACATCCTAGGCTGGGAGCTGATCTCACCCCATCATGTCCAGTCTTTCCTCTACTCATACAGAAGAGAGAAGACATGTGGTGACATTGTGACAGCAGATTTCCCAGCCAGGGTTAACTGCTCAGCTTGAGAGGTTCTCCAATCTGGCAGGCCACCCCAGGGCCAAGAGCAAAGGGTCAGTCCAGTGAGGTCACTACCATGATCAGCTCTCAACTGCTTTGACTTGGTTTTTCTGTTTACGGTTAGTTGGTTATTGGTACATTTGTTTCTACCCATTTGGGAGGAGGTGACATGATTGACTATTCCATATGACTTGTCCTTTTCAACACTTAACCACATTTTGAGGGACTCTCTCAACTCGAGCAACTGTGTGGTTATGCTGTGAAACAGTGGCTTCTTTCCATGCCTTCACTGAAAATGGTTTGTTCTGATGTTAGTTTTTTAGTGTCTCTGACTTTAGGTATTACATGGTAAAAGACAGGTTGTTTAACCCACTTTTATTGGGAGTTATCTCTTTTTCAAATCTTATGCAAATGCTAAAGGATGTCTGAAGCTTCTTTCATGCCATTTTATTGAAAATACACATTCATTAATTCATAAAATAGCTTTTTTTTGAGTCTTTATTATGTGTGAGGTACTATGCTATGGTGTGCTTTACATACTACATATTATTTCATCCTCAACACGAAGCTGTGAGGCCAGTACTGTCATTTTCTTAATTTCACATTTGAGGAGATGAGGTTCAGGGACCTTAATGCAAGATCATGCCATCAATATGTGGGGAGCTGGGATTCAAACCCAGGCTTATCTGATTCAACTATGCATACTTCCTCCACATAGCTTATTTTGGGCTCCTCATAGCCCTTAAGAACAAAATTAATCTTTAGGGAAATTTTCCTACTTCACTTTTTGCTAACACAGTAGCCCCCCCTTATTCATGGTTTTGCTTTTCACAGTTTCAGTTGCCCGTGTTCAACCAAGGTCTGAAAATATTAAATGGAAAATCCAGAAATAAACAATTCATAAGATTTAAATTGCATGCCACTCTGCATAGTGTGAAGAAATCTTGTGACATCCAGCTTTGTCCCAGACATGAATCAACCCTTGTCCCACGTATCCACACTGTATATGCTACCTGCCCCTTAGTCACTTAGTAACCTTATGGGTAATCAGACTGACTGTAGGGGTATTGCAGTGCTTGTGTCTAAATGACCCTTATTTACTTAAGAATGGCTACAAAGCACAAAAGTAGTGATGCTGGCAGTTCAGATATGCCAAAGAGATGCCATAAAGTGTATGTATATATAGGAGAAAACATAGTATGTGTATGTATAGGGTTTGGTACTATCCTTGGGTTCAGTCATCCACTGGGGATCTTGGAACATATCCCTCATAGATAAGGGGAGAACTACTGTAGTTACTATTACTACTGCTGCTGATGCTGCTACTACTACTATCACTAATACTATTACTATATATCCAGCACTGCAATTTTTCAGCACTGGTAGGTACTTTACACCCAGATACCAGTTATAGAGTTCAAATCCAGGCCTGTATTAGTCCAATGCACCCATTACACTTTTCTGTACTGCTTGTAATTAAACATAGGAGATGTAAGACATACACAACTCCAGTAGATTGTTAACTGCTCGTTCAACTGCCAACATTCATTGAGCAGATATTAGATGATTGATTTATAGCTCCTGCCCTCAAGTTGCTCATAAGACATTCCAGGTAGACAGATATGGGAAGCATAAATTTAAATGTATTAAATTTGCCTGATGTGAAAAACAAGCATGACTTGTACTTAGTATATCAGAGTATGTATAAACGGGAGACTACAAAGGGCTTGAAAGAGACAGGCCTAGTTTAGTAGTGAGAATAAGGAGCATAAGTATCTGCCACTAAGTAGCTGCATGAGTGTTATCTCCTTAACTCTCTGGGCTTCTGTTTCCACATGAGGGACCCCAGGATAATAGTCATAGCCACCATTTATTTAGCACTTTACTGTGCAGTAGACTTTGTACTAGATGGTTTCCTTTAGTCTTGAAAACCATTATTCTCCCTTTCCCTATTCTATAACTGAGGCTCAGAGACATTAGGTAATGTGCTCAAGGTCACACAGTTCTTCAGTAGCCAGTTGTTTCTATATCCAGAATCCTCTCATAGCCACTAACTTGTAGGACCTCTCTTACCTCCTGACTGAACTTCAAGTGTTTTCCACTATGTTTCCTTCAAGTTAAAATTAAAATCAAGGACGATCTTATTCAACTGAGCCAAGAGGATAAACTTTAGAAATAGCAATTAGTAGGTAGAGATACTGCCAGAAAGAGATATACAAAAGCACAGAAAGACACCCGAGGGAGTTTACAATGATGGGGTTGCAGCGGGAGTTGCATGTTGATGGTTAACTGTATCCCTGTCAGACCTTACCTTCCTCCTTCGCCTTCCTGCTCTGCAATTTCTCAAACTTCTCTAGAGAGCACCACCTACATGGTGGTGCCACAGGAGGGCACCAGGCCAGAAATGACAGGCCTAGGGCAGTCGGGTTCTAGGCTGGGAACCATAAATAACCACTTTAATGAAAACCAGTTTTGGCCAAGAGCCTTGTGGTTTCTTAAGAGAGTCTGTGCCTCTTATATGGACCTGGTTTCTTGAGAAAGGCCTAGCCAGTTGTATATAACAATGATAATAATTACAGCTGCCCTTTAGAGAGCACTTACTATGGGCCAGGCCCTGTACTAAATACTTACATACTCTAACATATTTAGTCCTCACACAGCCCTATGAGAGAGCAAGTACTATTGTTTCCCCATTTCACACAGGAGGCATCAGGCTCAGAGAAGCTAAGTAGCTTGCCCAAGTGCATACAGCTGGTTGGAGCTGCAGTTGAAGCCTGATGCATCTGGCTCCTGGGCCAGAGCTTTTAATTCCTGTATTTAATGAATGTCTGTTGAAGGAATAAACAGATGAATGAATGGACAAATGTATTAATTCATTTTATTTTACTTTAACAAACATTTATTGAGTGCTCTGTATGCGTCAGCGCCTGTGTTAGGTAGGCATTGAGGATTCAGACATTTAAACACAGGCAAACGCTCTACACGGCCCCTGCCCATGAGCTCACAGAAGCACTCTCTAATGTGACATGACTTCTTCTGGTGCAAGTAATTTGAGTTTCGTGAATAGCAGTTTTTAACGATGCTATTACATTTAACCAAAAATGGGAGTTGTGCACTAATGAGCAAGGAGCTTCAAGTGAGAAAGTGTTTTTGATTAATCATTGATTCAGTCAGAGAACATTTACTACCAAAAATCGAGCTGCAACTCCTATGACATTAACTAACTCTTCTTCCATCTATCATGTCTGTATCGTGTCGAACCCTCCCATAGGACAAAAGTTATCTATTCCCTAATGGACAATTATCCCATCCATCATCCTGTTGGTCCTGCTGATTGCTGGCAGTTTACTGCTCACGGAGGAGACTTACAAAGAGTAACGACCGATGATGCACTGGCAAATGCTCATTTTTACACATTTTAAACCCATGCAGAATAAATGTTTTTGCAGGCTGCCTTTTAAATTGTATTTGTTTTCCTGGTTACATAAGAGCAAGTTATGAATTCTTTACCTCTATGTGAAATGTGGTCTCTGTAAATATTTCAAAAACCCTCTAGGCAGCAGTTCTATAGATATTAAAATGATGAGTGAATGAAAAAATGACGAATGAATGAAATAATCACAACTGGGGTAATAGCAGAGGGGCAGGCCCTGTACCTGGGGCTCTGGTGGCTGGTCATCACTTCAGGGTGATCACTATCTTTCTTTTCCTTTCCAAATATTTTGAAGAGAATCCCAAGTTGATTAGGGTCAAGGTGAGGACTCATGGTGCTGAAAGTAGGGATTGAGTGGACAGTGAGAGATGCCTTTTGAATTCCCTGGGACTATTGCTAGATAATTTTTGACATTCAATGTTATTTTATATTAATTTAATGTGTACAGCATAGGGGTTAGACATTTATATAATTTAAGACGTGATCTATTTGACGAGTCTAGTACCCTGTTGGTACCATACATAGTTATTACAATATTGTTGACTATAATTCCTATGTAGTACTTTACATCCCCATGACTTTTTGTAACTACCAATTTGTACTTCTTAATCCCTTTACCTTTTCCACTCAGTCTCCCAAGCCCCCTCCCACCTGACAACCATGAGTTTGTTCTCTGTATCTATGAATCTCTTTCTGTTTTGTTTGTTCATTTATTTTGTTCTTTAGATTCCACATATAAGTGAAATCATATAGTATTTGTCTTTCTCTGTCTCACCTATTTCACTTAGCATAACTCTCTCTATGTCCATCCATGTTGTCACAAATGGTAAGATTTCATTCTTTTTTATGGCTAATATTGCATTGTATATATATATATATACCACATCCTCTTTATCCAATTGTCTATTGTTGGGCACTTAGGTTGCTTCCATATCTTGGCTATTGTAAATACCGCAATGAACATAGTTGTGCATATATCTTTTTTTTTTGAGGGCAGTATCACTGGCCCTCATATGTGGGACCGGAACCGGGGCCGCTGGCTTCCCAAGCCAGCGCCCAACCACCACACCACTCAGCCGGTCCAAGCATATATCTTTTTGAATTAGTGTTTTGGATTTCTTCGGATAAAGACCCAGAAGTGGAATATCCAAAATTTATTAAAAACTCATACAACTTAATACCAAAAAACAAACAATCCAATTCAAAAAATGGGCATAGGACCTGAAGAGACATTTCTCCAAAGAGTACATACAGATGGTCCATAGACATGAAAAGATGCTCAATGTCACTAATCATCAGAGAAATGCAAATTAAAAGTACAATGAGATATCACCTCACACCTTTCAGACTAGCTATCATCAATAAATCAACAAACAAGTATTAGGGAGGATGTAGAGAAAAGAAACCCTCACAGGTACTGTTGGTGGGATTGCAAATTGGTGTTACCACTATGGAAAACAGTATGGAGTTTCCTCAAAATATTGCTATATTTGATTGCAGAAATGCCCCCAGCCCTGCCTCCCACCCCCACCCCAAGTCTGGTAACACATTAAACTTTTGATTACAGCAAACAACATGCCTAGTATCAACCGGAGTCACTGGTTGCCCAAGGCAAAAACCCAGAGTTGTCTTTCCAGCAACCTTAGTATTTCTCACCTCTACTATTCAGCCAGTCACTAATCCCTGCCAAGTCTACTTCCTAAGCAGTCCTCTAATTTAACCCATTTTTCTCTGTTCCTCCTACCACAGTTTTAGTTCAGGATCCCCTCTCAGTCTTCTCTCACCTTGATTCCTTCAGTAGTTTCAGGCTTTCTCATCTCTCTTTCCCTCCTCTACAGCCCTTTTCCCCGGAGTGGCCTGAGTGATTTTTCTAAGATGCAAATCAGGTCATTTCACACCCCACTTCACCTTAAGTGTAAATGACTTCACAATACCTGAGACCAGCGTCTCTCAAAATGTGGTCCTGGGGCCAGCAGCAACAGCATCTCTGAAAACTTGTTAGAATAGGTACTTATTAGAGAGTACTGAATCAGAAGCTCTAGGGGTGCTCCCCCAATTTGTGTTTAACAAGCTCTCCAGGTATTCTGATTAGTGCTCAAATTTGAGAACTCCCACCCTAAATACATGGTTCTCAATCCTGGTTGCACATTAGAATAATCTGAGAAAGATTTTAAATATCCCAATGCCTCCCACACAGACTAATTCCTAGTCCCTGGGGGTGGGATCTACACTAGTAGTCATCAATGTTTTTTAAAGCTCCACATATGATTCCAATGTGCAATCAAGGCTGAGAAATATTGCTCTATAGGATGAAATCCCAATCCTCAGCTTGGCATTTAAGACCTATCTCTTTGATTCACATCTCCTCATGCTCCCTCTATGCTCATTCTGTAGGTGAATCATAGGTAATTGTTTACAGTTTTCTGAGTTCACAGAGAGTCTCTTACCTCTGTGCATTTGCACACATCTCTCGCTCTACCTGGCTCACCCTTGCCTCTCTCTCTTCACCTAGCTAACACCTTCTCCTCTACAACAGATAGCTCAAAAGACACCTCTGCCGAAGGGACTTCCCTGACCTCCCCAATCTGGATTAGATGCCTCTCCTCCATACACCCACACCATCTATATAGTAGTACTTTCCACATCATCTTATTATTCAATGGTCAGTGATCTGCTTCTCCTGTCAGCCTGAGAACAAGGATTCTCCACCTGGCACACAGTAGATGTTCCATGATACTATACATTCTGTTCCCTCTTCCTGGAGTGCCCTTCTGTGCCTTGACCATGGGGTGAATTTCTACTCAACTTTCAAGATGCATCTCAGGTATCACATCTTTTTGGAAATCTCTGAATCACCTGTCTGGATTCGGTACCCTTCCTGTAGACTCCCACAATACCCTAAACTTAATACAATCCTAACCCTTAGCATATGGGACTGTGTCATGGTCTATTTACGTATCTGCTTCTGTTACTGTGAGCAGCTTGAGGTCAGGAGTGGAGTCTCGTGCATCCCTGGATCTTAGCCCTTAGCACAGTGCCTAGCACATGATAGGTGCTCAGCATATATCTGTAGAATTGATAACTGAATAGAGTGAAGACCCCTATCTTCTTCTTCATATCTTGTGCTGCTATTCCTGCCCAGACCTCCATTGCTTTATTTCAATAGGCTCCTGACTACTCCCCATCTCTCCTTTCTCCAATTCATCTGTACCCCCATGTGGCTTTCTACAATAAAACCACAGTCACCATGCAACTCTTGTTCTCAAACACTTCTAGTAATTCCTCATTGTCTGCAGAGCAAATGTCAAAGTGGCATTCAAGGTCCTTCCCCAAGAGTGCCCCTGCCTTCCCAGCCATACCTCCCTCCAGTCCCCTATATAGGACTGTCTACATCATTTTGTGGGCCCTGGGGGAAAATGAAAATGTGGAGCCCTGTGTTAAAAAATTATTAGGACTTTCAAGATGGTGACAACAGTGCATTAAACCAAGTGATGGAGCCCTTGTGAGTGCAGTTGCACAGGCCTCCCCCTACATGCATCCAGTGTGCTAGCCAAATGAACTCACTGTTCCTGGAACTGCTCTCTATAGGATAATTTTCTCCATGACATTAGCCAGGCTGCTCCCGGGCTCCTCTACCACTCTCACCAATCCAAAGCTCCTTTCCCCACAGATCCACCACTTCCCTTTCCTTTAAGAGCCTGCTCAAGTTATACTTCCTACCATTACAGACCACAGTATTTTCTACCACACAGCCTGAGATCAATGGTTATTTTTCTATGTGTATAGTCGTGCCTCTCTTATGAATTTTAAGCTACTTGAGGACAGAGACTCTACCGTGTTCATCTCTGTAGTTTCTATGGACTTAGCACAGTGTTTTGAACTCATCTCACTCATTGACTGACTCTGGGGAAAAAATGCCACAGCCCTGGTAACCAAGTCTGCTAAAAGAACACTAGATGCAGATGACCTGACGTGAGCCCCTTGTTTTAAGCTGTGTAACACTGAAGGATTCACTTCCTTCTTTGATCCCCAGTTTTTTGTTTGTATGTTTTTTTAGAGGGCAGTGTCACTGGCCCTCATATGTGGGGTCCGAACCCGGGCTGCTGGCATCCCAAGACAGCTCTTAACCACCGCACCACTCGGCCAGCCCAGTCCCCAGTTTTGCCATCTATAAAATGTTGATACTTTTTCTAATGATTTTCTGCTAGTATGTTGTTCTTTGCTAATGTTTTCAAAAGCTTCTTTTGTTTTTTAATACATCTAACAATTTAAAAAAATATATATTTTATATCACATAATTGCAGTATCTGAGTGTTTAAGGATCTAATTCTGTTTTTGTTGTTTCTGGCTTTATTGTGTGTTTTGTAGTTTTGCATTATGAGTTCATGTTCAGCCAGGCTTTAGCTGTGGTAATCCCATGAAGACTGGATGGAGGGTGTGTTCCTCCAGGAAGGATTTGTGTTTGCTTCTTCCAGGTGCTTTAGGGCACTGTTAACCCAGGACTACTTTGAGTGAATTGTTTAGTACCAAAGGCAGGAGACATGTCTTATTTATCTATATGACCTGGGCTTAGCTCAGGGACTTATAGATGCTCAGCGCTGATTGAATGGATGAATGAATAGGGATGAAGGAATGGACAAGATTCCTTTGGAAGATGAATAACAATTATAACCTCTAGTGGTAACAAAGGAGAGAGTGGGTGCATCAGGATAATAAAATTACTTGTATTTATTGAGCATGAATTATGTGCCAGGTGTCATTCTAAGTGTACTGTGTATATTAACTCATTTAATTCTCACTATAACTCTTTGAGATAGGTCCTGTTAGTTTCCTCATTTTACAGAGGAGGCATCAGGCTCACACAGGCTGAGTAACTTGGCAAAGGTCACACAGCTAGTGAATGGCAGAACTCAGATTTGAACTCAGGCACCCTAGAGATAGAAACCACCATCCTATATTGGAGAAGAGAACAACAGTAGTAACAACAATAGTTAGTAATAGAGTGGAAATTTTCAGTACTGCCAAAGGGACTGCAACAGCCACACAGGCCACACCAGGCATTGGGAACGGACTTGGTGCAGTCTTATATTGTCATTTTACACATGTATGTAGGTTTTCCCCCCCCCCTAAAATAGAATAGGAGCAATTCGAAGGCAGGAACCATGGATCACAGCACTTTGAAATGCTTAATATATACAAAGAGTGCCCAAAATGTATATACACTTTAAGATAGGAAAAAACTGGGGCTGGCTGAGTGGCTCAGTTGGTTAAGAGCTTGCTCAAGAGTGCGAGCTGAGCTCTGAGCAACAGCAGTTCGATGCCCACCCTGAGCTGAGCTGCCGCTGAGCTGTCAATAGGTGGCAGGATGGCTCAGCTAAAAAAAAAAATAGGAAAAAACTGTATTAGAATTGTAATACTCAATATATACTGATAACAAAAGATGAACACAAGTCATGTGTATACACTTTTTGGCACCCCCAGTATTTGCAGAAATAACAAATGATTTTATTTTTATTAAACACAGGTGCTTTAAATAAATTACTGTACTTCACATTTTGTGTGTGAGACTGAAATTGGTGATAAAGCTTTCACTTTGTTTTAAAACCTAAAATGCCTAGCTGTGGCTGTAACACAGTTTGGTATAGTCACATCTTGCATTTGTTTTAGTGTATGGTACTCAGGACCTTATGGGAATAGGAAGGAAGAAACTTGGATTCTGCCTTCATAAGCCCTGAGGCTGTCAGAAACCAAAGGCCACTGTGTTTGTTACCCGTTCCTTTGGCTGCTGCCCAGATCTAGGAGGAACTGGAGGAAGTGTGTGTGTGTGTGTGTGTGTGTGTGTGTGTGTGTGTGTGTGTGGCTTTATTGTCTCTTATTCTTGCCAAGGCCAGGAAAGAATTAGAGTGAGGACTCTCAGTAAACAGTCTGATTCTTCTCTCTGGCATTGCTCTGATGGAATGAAATACCCAATTTCCACCAATGTTTGTTCAATATTTACCTGGAGGTTTGCAGTTAGCCTGTGGACAGGGCTCCAGAATGAAGAGGAATGGAGTTGGGATTGAGGAGAGGACTATGTGTGTGTGTACTGGGTGAGAAGTGGCGGGGGTGCCAGCATTGCAAATCAATGAGGTTAGTCTCGGGAGGGAGAATGCTGGAGAAAAAAACCCAAAAAACTAACTCCCCAGAACATATTGGTTCTTTTTCAAGACTTCTCTTTGCTGAAACAACTTGACTGGTTTCTATCTTAGAAGCCCAGATTGGGCAGTTAGTTGCCAGGGCTCCCAATTTGTCTTTCCTGTGAGTGGGGGTTGTGTTGAAGAGGATGAGGAGAGGACTTTGGTATCCCCGGTGTAGAGAGGCCATGGGATCAGTGCTAATAAGCTTATTCCCAGTTCTACTAGGGGGCATACAGCAAGTCCTTCCCTCCCTACCCCCTGGACAGACCAGGATTCACTGTTAGAAAACCCCATGGGGATGTCATTGGTGAGGAATTGAATGTGGGGCATGTTGGGTTTAAGGAACACGAGGACCATTCAGGTTGCTGATGAGGTCTGGGCTGGAAAGAGAGATATGGGAGTGAGGAGCACAGAGTGGAGAGTTGAAATTGCCCAAAGGGAGCATATAGAAAGCAAAACCGAGGAAAGGGCTTACATAGTTATCATGGTCTGTGGGGTGGGAAGGGGGCTTGGGAGTAGCATGGGTTTGCGGAGGGTTCACATAGTCATTCACCCATCCATTCAGTCAAAGTTTATTGAGCTTTATGCCAGATACTGAGTATGATGAGGAAATTGGGGATTTAAGAGGGAGAAGGGTTAATAGGGGATCCCTGCGTGGATTCGGATGAAGAAGGGAAGGGCTGAGTGCCTGGGTGCTCTCTTGCCAGGAGAGCACATCTGTTAACACAAAGCTGCATCTGTATCCCAGCCAGCTCTCCCCCCTTCATCCCCTCTTCTCTACCAACCCCCTCAGGCTGGGAGCGACAAGGCGGCTTCTTACACCCTGCCACCCTCCCATGTTCTTTCTAGGCACTTAACTGTGGCGCCAGCAACACCCCTTCTAAGAGCTCAGGCAATCCCCAGGGGCGTTGGGGGTAGGAGTGGGGGAAGGTTGACAGTTTCGAGAAAAAGAGCCAGAGAAGGAGCTGTCTGTCCATCTGTAATTAGCAGCAGCTGCTGTTGTGTGGCAGCGTTGGGGGCCGTCAGGAGTGTGAATGCATGCATATGAGCCTCTGTGTGTGGGGCCTCATTGCTATCACTTTATTTTTCACTGTATTATGCACTGGGTTTTGGCCTCACTGCTCTCCAACCTCTCTTGTCCCTGAGGATCCCGAAGGACAGAGTGTTCCACAGGCAGCACCAGCCTGAATCACTAATGCTGCTAAGCAGAGGATAACAAATAAAGGCCCCCATATGCCCTAGATGCATAAGCCCCTGTTCTCCCTCTCCACCCCCATTTCCTGACTGTTTCCTACTAAGTGAAGCTCCAGCACTTGACATTAGCAGCACTTCACTCCTGCACAGCCTTTTTGGCAAAGAGCTTTCACAGCTGTCTGCAGCACATCTTCAGATAGTCTTGAGGGGCAGCATTGTACAGGTGAGGACCCTGAGGTCCAGGCAAGCAGAGAGATTTGCACAGGGTCACCTAGCTGCTGTGTGGCAGGATGCAGGTCTTCAGGCTCTTGGCCTGTTTCTTGTCCCCAGCAGAGCACTGACAAAAGGGCAGCTACCAGGTGGCTCCGGCTACTGCTCTCTCTGCCCCTGAGAACCTGTCAGCTGTCCAAGACCTGCCGAAGCCATCGCTGAAAACTAGGACCTCCAAAGAAGAGCCCAGCCTAAAAGTTTATTTAGGGATTGCCACATGCCCACCACCATGTAGGTGCTTATGGGGGCGACAACAGGGGTACAAGTTAGCTCCTGTCCTTAAGGAAATGACAGCTTGAATGGGGAGACAAAGCTTAGACACCAAGTCCAAAGGCAACTTGAAGAGTTTCACTCTCTTCCACTAACCAGTTTGTGACCAGGGACAATGACACAGAGACCCCTTCTATATTCACCTCTCTCCTACCCTAACCTTGTGGAGGGTGGTGGGTGGGGAGTGCTAATGATGAAGGAAGAAAGATGGGGGAAGAAAGGGATAGAGTCCCCACTGAATGCCAGATACAATGTGGAGTACATGTTATACATATATCATCATCTATATGATGTTTTTTATAATATGTAAATGCAAACATATGCATACATAATCACTTTCCATGGATTAACTCATCTATTTAGCTGACTCCTGTCTATATAAAGAGTTTAGGGCAGTGCCTGGCACTTAGAAAGCACTGAAAGGATGCTAACTATCCTTCCTTCTTATTATCACCATCTTCATTATCATGATCTGCATGAATATTATGTACATTATCTTATCTAATCTTTCTAACACCAAAAGATAGGAACTATTTTTCCATCCCAATTTACAAATGAGGAAACAAGTAGTTTATTGTATCCAAGACTGGGGTTACTGAGAATACAAAAGAGAGCCTAATCTGGATCTACACAGCTTTTAGGGACCTCCCTATCTAGCGGAAGGGGTGGAAGCACACACAAATACCCATGGTTTCATGGATGCTGTAGCTGAGAAATGTAGCAGCGTTATGGGCACCTATGGTGAATGACCTGGTATCTGGGAAATTAGGCGAGTGTCACAGACGATGGACATTGAAGTTGGATACTGAGGAATGGAGGGTTTTTCCAGGAGGAGCAGTGGAGGGAGAGAAAGGACATACCAGGTAGAGAGGACAGTGTGAAAGTGCATGTTCTGGAGGGTGGGACAATCGGTGGGGTGGTCTATTGGCAGCAGCAGAAGGGGAGTGGAAAAGGTTGCTGGGATCAGCTTATTCATGGCTTCATTGGCCAAGCTGAGAGTTTTTCACTTTGTTTTGTGAGCAATAGGGAGCCATCGAAGGTTTTTGTTAAGGGAGAGGAATGACAGACCCGGAAGACAATTCTTAGTGCACCAGGTGGGAAGGATTGGAGGGGAGAGAGACTAAAAGCAGGTAGACCCATTGGAAGGCCATCCCAAGGGTTCTGTCAAGAAGTGGCAAGTGCTCTGCACCAGGACTGTGGCAGTGAGACTGGAGAGGAGGGAATCATTCCAAAGACGTGTCAAAAGGTAGAAACCACAGGTCTGGGAGTCATAGAGGGAAAAGGTGACAGTGACCCTGATGCTCCAGCTTGGGTTGTGGTGAGACTGTTAACTGAGATAAGGAATACAAGACAATTAGTTGACACAGGGATGAGTGGAGACAGATGACAAGTTCAGCTTGAACACGTTTGGTTGGGAATGCCAGTGGGACTTCCAAGTGGACATGTCCAACAGGAAGTGGGATGAGAGATGAGAGCAGATCCCTAGTGAGAGATGGGGGCTGAGAAGCTACCAGGTTTTAAGTGGTATTAGTTGACCCCATGGGACTGATGGAGTGTCTTTTCTTCCATTTATTCCTTTAGGGCAAGACCTAAGGACAGACTCAGGAGAGCCTCAGCATGAGAGGGGCGAGGTGGTGGGGGACACTGGCCCAGGTGATAGATTCCCTTCTTCCAGTCCCTCCCAGAAACATTTTCCCTTCCCCTCAGGGTCAGTGCCCCCTATCCAGGGTTGTGCTCCAGGCAGCAAATGTAGGTGCTCCATGGGCAGGACTCATGTGCACACAGGGGCCACAAGCCAAGGGAAGGACAATGACTTCAGCTTTTGAGTTCTTTCCTGGGGGAGAGTCTTCTAACGAAATCCCCCAAAAAATTAACCACTGGGGACTTGGAACAGAAAGGACAAATAAAAATGCTCTACAATGGACACTGGCACAGTTGGTACAAACAACTGTGTCTCCAGTGCTACAAAGCCAGGAACACATTCACGACAGCATTTTTTTTTTTAGAGGGCAGTGTCACTGGCCCTCATATGTGGGATCCGAACTGGGGCCGCTGGCGTCCCAAGCCAGCTCTTAACCATTCCGCCACTCTGCCAGGCCACGACAGCATTTTTAAAGATCCAGTCTGTGTGAACAACAGCCCATCTCCTAGGAGTTCTAAAACCTTAATTAGACCTAGCAGGTCCCATAACCAAATCCCATAATCTCATAAATCTATAGCAACAAGTTAGGTACGAGAGTTTTAGTTATACTCTGAATGTAAGAAACTCCAAACTCCCATTTTCTTTCTCAGACACTTGACCAGTCCTCCCCCAGAGCTATTTACTCAGGATGGCCTTGGTCTTCCCTGAAAGCCTGAGGACATCTAGTGATTTCTCTGTTAAATCCCTGGAACCGCAGCAATAATGGTTCTGAACCCTTTCCACATTAAGAACTCATTTTTTCCACCTGAATATTACAGACCCTGTTTATGTGTATAACAATATTTATAGTAATAATAATAATAACAGATAATGTTTGCTGAGGGCTTAATGTAGGCCAGGCATGATTCTAAACACGTTCTGTGAAATAACTCATAATTCTCCATGAATAACACTATGAGGTAGGTGTTATTACTATTCCCATTTTACAGATGAAGAAACAAATCACAGAGCGATGAAGTTGCTCATGATCACTCAGCTTATAAGAGGCCTGGACTGAGTCAAAGCCTACTGGTGTGGCTTCAGAGTGCTCTTAACCACTGAGGTCTTCTATAACACCAACTAGCTCCAAACGCCTCTGGATAAGAATTACCTGTCCATTTGCACCTCAGACTGGTAGCATTGCTGATTTAGGTCTGCAGTCCAGGTATTTAAAACTACTAAGCGTCTTTGTGAAGCATCCTAGAAGCTGTTGCCTAAACAACAGGACGTCAGGCCTCAGAAGGCATTTACTTGTGCTCCTGGAGAGAGCCAGGATGTAGGCTAGGGCTATGTGATTTTCCTCCACACCCCCTACCCGTGTTCCACAAGATGGAGTGCACTCTTTCTTATGGTGTGGATAGAGGAGAGCTTTTAAATATACAGATTCCAGAGATGAACCCCAAACACAGAGACTCCATATCTCTATAGGGACAGTAGCTGAAATATGCATGTTAGCCAATTTCTGGACTGAAAGAGTTCAAGAACTTCCATTATTTAGTCTTTGAGAGGATGTAGGCCAGTCTTCTGATTCTAGAGGTACCATAAGAATGCCTAATAGTGCTTCCTCCCCCTCTCCCTGCCAAGTAGAGAGTCAGGGACAGCTAGATTGCAGAGAGCACGCTGAGGGCATGCCTGCACAGAAAGCAGAGCTCCTTGCTGCCACCACACCCCTTGAAAGAGTGAATTCTGTATCCTAAGGAGAGGGTGGGGAGGCGAAAGAGAGAGGAAGCAAAGGAAAGGCTCTTGAAGCCGCAGCACTCTGGGGCCCAGACAAGGGAGTGTCCTCAGGGAGGGAGGGAGAGGGGGCTGTTGAAGGAGGAGAGCAGCAGTGGACCAGTAGTCACAGGGTCAGGGAGCCACAGTGGGAGTGGCCGAGGCTAGGTTTTGATGCCACAGCTGCATGAGCTTTACAGGAACCAGAGACACACGTTTTAGATGGGACTCCTTTCCTTTTGTAAGTGCTTCAGGAGCTGCACCCTTCTGGACTCCGCCCCCTCGGAAGTGATTCCATCTCACTGCTACTGAATGGGTAGCAGTAGTGAAGCTCAGTCTGCTGTTGTGGAAAGTCAAGGAAAAGGTTTCATGAATCCTTAACAGTGAATCTGTCTATTTAGGTAGGTGGGGAATGGAGTGGATGTGGAACTAGT
Source organism: Aselliscus stoliczkanus (assembly GCA_033961575.1). NCBI lineage: Eukaryota > Metazoa > Chordata > Mammalia > Chiroptera > Hipposideridae > Aselliscus > Aselliscus stoliczkanus. Next base: position 50,244,736 of record CM066737.1, on the reverse strand, counting down.
GAGAAGAAAGGCTTAGGAGCACTGTCATATAGTGAGACTGGGGGGAAAAGAAAAAGAGGGCTACTTTAAGGAAATGGTGAGTCCCCGAAACCCTGGGATGGTGTTAGACCTGCAGTGAGCTGGACCATCTGCTGCTATAAGCCAATCTCAGATGGTGATGCACACAGCAGAGAGTTCGAAATCTTAATCATCACTGATTTTTGTTAAGCACTTTGTACTAAGCACTGTGTTGGGCTTTTACAGGCATCATCTCATTTAATCTTCACTATACTATCTGATAGATTCTACCATTATTGTGCCCATTTTACAGATGAGGTTCAGTTAGGTTACATGACTTGCCCAAAGCCACACAGCTAATGAGTATCAGATCCAGTATTTAAAGTCAGGTGGTCTTACTCCAAAACCCTTTCCACTAGGCCCAAGGAAGGAGCCCACACAGAGATGTGGGGATGCCTCACCCTCGTCTTGTGGTTCTGCAAGGACAACCCCTCTTTGTACCTTACAGATCTTGGTAAAAAAGATGAGTCACTATATTTATGATGAATCCCCTCAGGTATTAGTTCAATGTTGGTCCTAAAGGAAGGAAAGGGTGGAAGCACAGTTTCAGAGTCCAAGTCCCTGTGTCCGTCTCTCCTTTGACCTCCTCTCCTGGGCTGGAGAAATATCAGAGTTGAGGGGTGACAGAGTATTCTATCTGCTTGATTCTTTGTATTGAGACCTCTTAACACATTTTGAGAGCCCTAGTCAGTGGTTCAGGTACAGCCTGAGGGTGCCCTTGAAGGGAACTCTCCTAACTCCTTTCCCACTCTAGTAAATAGGATTCTTCCCCCTCCATGTTCCCCAGTTTTATTAAGTGGGTCTTTGCCTTATTCCCCAAATTCCAAGTCTCTGCCCCAGTAAGTTGTCTTGTATTCCATTTTAGCAAGACTAGAACCCTCCCTTTCTGCCAGTAGAGCTTCTTGGTACTTTTGGGTTTAATCCAGGTCCTGCTTCTAGACTCCTGCTCTGAGGTTCATCTTTATATCTACAATGATCTCATGTTCCTCTCTTCTCTTCCCTCTGTCAAAATCTGCTGTCAGGATGGGATGCATCCAGATTAAGTTTAACAGGTTGACCCTCCTAGAGTTTGGCATTTTAGCTGATGCCAAAGCCCTTAGACAAAGAAATTGTGTACTTAAGAATTTTAAAGGGCCAGCCAAGTGGCTCAGTTGGTTAAGAGTTGGCTTAGAGCACGTGCTCTGAGTAACAGGTCCACCGGTTTGATTCCCACATGGGCCAGTGATACTGCACCCAAGCTGAGATGTTGCTGAGCTGCCAACAGGTGGCAGAATGGCTCAGCTGGCGTAACAAAAAATTACCTATTCAATGGTGGGCTACACCCACCGGCAACTAAAGATTGAACTCTGCACCTTGAGCTGAGCTGCCTCCCGGATGACTCAGTGGATAGGGCCTGCACTCTTAACAATAAGGCTGCCAGGTTTGATTTCTGCATGGGATGGTGGCTATACCCACCCACAATTAAGACTGAACTCAGCCCCCTGAGCTGAGCTGCCACCTGGATGGCTCAGAGGATAGAGCGTGCACTCTTAACAACAAGGCTGCTGGTTCGTCTCCCACATGGGATGGTGGCTACGTCCACCTGCAATTAAGATTGAACACAGCACCTTGAGCTTAGAGACCACGAGCTACCCATAGGAAGCCAGATGGCGACTGGTGCCCTCCACAACGAAGATTGAAGAACAACAAATTGGCTGGTCCCCTCTCCCAAGTCCCCAATAAAATGTTTTAAAAAAAGAAAAGAGTTTTCAAGGTCTTAGGAGTGGATAGGGAGAGATTTGGAAGGACAAGGGAACATTCTTAATACTCCTGGAATGTTATAGGTAGACAAAAAATTTAGGCTACTGCCAAGCCAGAACCTGGATCATTTTGGCTATACTCAGAATCCATCACATAGGGTGATCTCCCTTCTCCTACCCAACACTCAAGGCTTTGACAAAAAGTCTTCCAGACAATGAACTTTATTATCTGAGCACCATTTTCTCAGAGCCCTTTAGAAGGAGAAGGGCTGAGAAACTTCATGAGTTTCCGAAGACCACACAAACAAGCAGTAGTCAAAGCAAAGCCAGATTCCTCCTGAGACTAGTTTCTTCCTAGAGCCTGACATCAAACGCAGTCTCCACCAAACACAAGGTGATTTTCCTTGTTTGATTTTTTCCAGCATTGATATTAACATTGTTCTCCTCAAATCCTCCCCAGACCTGGTATTCTTTGTAGAATACAAATAAGAAGCTGCATATATCTCCAATCTGAAAAATTGAAGGTAGCCAGCCTTGGTTTAATGAACATATACTTTTTCTCTGCTGAAGACAATGTTCCTTCTGTGGTGGTGTGTGGAAATAAAAGAGCAAGACCTACTGGCCTGGCCTGTTCTTATTTATGGCTGAGGAAGTCATTATGAAAGCCCAGAAGGACACTGTTTTTAGTCTGGGTCATGACAGGTTTTCCAAATTACTTTCAATCAATGACATTCCTCATCCTCACCCCCAAACAAATTCTGGACCCTATGAGCGATTTTTGTCTTGGTGTTGGGGGAGGAGAGTAAGTCACAAGGGCTGGCTCTGTCATCCTGGGTTATTTTGAGGAAACTTCAGCAGTCCTGAAAAGAAGGGCTGAATGTCCTCTTCAGGGACTGACAGGCCGGCCAGAGTCAATGTCTAGTCTCTCAGGAAAGTGGTAAATAAAAGCATCAGAAATGCTCCTTTCTTGGAGAGAGCCTATAGATAGCTGCTTCGGCCTCTTCTCCCGTTAAAATAGGAAGGCATTGAAAAGGGCCTTCTTATCACATAGCATGGAGCCACTGTGGCAGCATGTCTAACTGCATTGAGAATCAACCCAAACCACACTGCTCTTCCTTTTTACTGTGAAGGAATTTCTAGATTCTCATTTATACTCTCCTGCTTATGACATCTTTCATTGTTTCAGCAAATTGCTGCATAAAAGATGGAGAATCCAGCAGGGGCTGTGCCCACAATAGTAACTGTGGCTGCTTAATTTAAGGAATTCAAATATCAAGGATGCACTTCTCCAATTAAGTCCAACATAAGCAATCAGGTGTGCACAGCACTGATGAACAGAAGACCCTGAAGGACAGGTGGAGTTTCTGGTATGCTTGGGGCTTGGGCAAGAACAAAGAGGCATTTTAATTTTCCAAACGAAGAAGCAGTTCTGGTGGGGGTTGGGGGGTGGATGTCAGGAATTCTTCTGACGCTATGGGCTTGCCCACACCTGAGTCAGATATTTATGACCTTCCCCAGGCCTTGCCCTCCTCTCCCCCTCCCCAAAAGACAGACAGCATGAGCAGCAGTGAGCCCTGGTACTTACAGGTGCAGAGGATTTTAGGACAGGAAAATGGAGACCGCAGGCTCCTGAATGCCTGCCGAGTCAGTTTCATCAGATTAGAAAGTGATGACTGTAAGAATAAGATGTTTGAAAAATCTTCTCAGCACACCCCTCCTTTTTCATTTCAGTCCACATCCAAACTCAGACCACCCCTTATGACATCTGTCCTTTCAGGCTGCCTGGTGCTTCCATGCCCATTACCATGTTAGTGCTGGCAGCCACACTGCCTCTAAGAGCCTGTGTGGCTGGCAGCCACACTTGCCTCTAAGAGCAAGGTAGTCAGGCTCCTGGGATTAGGTTGGCAAGAACAACTGTCTTCTAAATGATCAGCCCAGGAAAAGGAAGAGAGTGAGCAAACCCGAAAACAGGTCCAGGACCGAGAGCTCCAGGTCCTTAGCATGTTCCTGGCATATTCCGAAAGTAGCATCCACAGCAGAGAAAGTGGCCCAAAATAGCTCAGGCTGCCAAGGCCTTGCTGAAACCTGAGAAAGAACTGCTGAATTCAAAGATCTGGGTCGCTGTGGGTTTGTGATCAAAGTGCGGATTTGTTGGTAGTAGGAACTTAAGCCGTGAACTTAGGAGAGACATGAGGTCACCTGGGTCACAACCTGCCTTCTCTTTTCCAACTTGCTTAAGTTGGTGGCCATGTCAGGAAGCTCCCCTGTGCTGAGGCAGGGCTGGCAAGAGGTCCTAGGTATGCTGTTTGCATTCCCAGGACTCTGATGTACTAACAGTATGAAATAGCAGTGCTCTATTTTCTGCATTTCAAACAAGGGAACTGATACTGTGCAAAAGTTTTTCTTTTTAAAAAAAGATATTGCTTCATTACTGATGAAATTCCCTTTCCAGTAGATTTTTCATTTCTTTTGGTCTTTGGCATAAGTAAATGTCAGCTTCTTAAAAATCAACAGAGAAAAGCAAACACTAGGGTCTCTGTGATTTTCTTGGGATTTGAGAAATCTCTCCTCCCTGGCTTCTTACTGGATGGTGTCTGTGCTTTGCTGCCTATGGTACTGGCATAAGGGTGAGGTCCACTCAGACACACTGTCTCATTTTTGTATTTGCTGAGATCTTGGGACACTCTCCTTCCATCAGGTATGTTGAAAATCTTAGGATCATGTGCAGAAAGTATAGGTCAGTGTGTGGAAAGTTCAGCATATGTCTTTCTTGGACCGGCTTTGGGGTTTAAGAAGAAAATGCACAGAATTTGGTTACTAGTTCCAGCTCTGCCTATCTTTCACTGTGTGATTTTGGGCAAATCACATCTCTTCTCTGGGCTTCAATTTCCTCCTCTGTAAACTGGAGACTATAATCCTTATCCTAATCCTAACCCAACGGTATGCAGTGAAGATTAATGCAAATAATCACCAGGATGTTACTAAGGGAAGGGCTTGTCACTCTCAGTAAATGGTGGCATCCTTCAGGGAACCCTGACTGGTAGCCACTAGAGTCCTGCATCAATATTCCTATAGCAAGCCCGATGCATACCACAGTACTAGGCACTGTGGACTTCATGCCTGATATTACTTCTGCTTCCAAGCTGTGAGATTTTGGCCAGTTGCTTATTGCTCCGGAGCTTAGTATTCCCATCTGTCAAGTGGGTATACATACTACTAATAATACAGATCTACAATCTCTTACCTGAAACCACTGCAGTTAGATTGGAGTTCAGAACTTTTGGATTTTAGCAAATCAGTATAGTACATATAACATATATAACACTCCTTTTCGGATCTGGGGCAGTATCCTGTGATCAAACACAATACTTCTAAATGGAATAAATGAATAGCCTCATGCCAATTGAGGCCCAATTTTGCCACCGAGTGAGCTTGCCACAAAATTTCAGTTTTCAGAAACTTTTGGAGGTCAGAAAGGCAGATATGAAATTGTGGACAATGAAAGACGCTAATACAGCTTACCCTTGAACAATGCAGGGGTTAGAGATGCCGACCCCCCACACAGTTGAAAATCTGTGTATAACTTGAATCCCCCAAAACTTAACTAATAATAGCCTACTGTTGACCTGAACCCTTACTGATAACACAGTCAATTAACACATATTTTATATATTATAACTATTATATATTGTAGTCTTACAACGAAGATAGAGAAAAGAAAATGTTATTAAGAAAAGCATAAGGAAGGGTCAGCCAAGTGGCACGGTGGTTAAGCTCTGGCTTGGGATGCCAGCGGCCCCGGTTCGGGTCCCACATATGAGGGCCAGTGACACTGCCCTCAAAAAAAAAAAAAAGAAAAGCATAAGGAAGACAAAATACATTTACAGTATTTATGAAAAAAATCCTCATTTTAAGTGGACTTGCACAGTTCAAACCCGAGTCATTCAAGGGTCAACTGTACTTATTTAGTGCTTGCCATGTGCCAAGTATTGTTCTAAGTAGTTTCTATGCATTATCTTATTTAGTTGGACCAATAACCTTATGCGGTAGGCATTATTATTATCATCCTTATTTTACAGATGAGAAAACTGAAGTTCAGAGAAGTTGTCATTTGCCCAGGGTCCCAAAGCCAGTAAGGGGCATAGCTGGCATTCTAACCCAGACAGTTCAGCTTCAGAATCTGTATTCAATTTTTTTTTTTAGCTGAGCCATCCTGCCACCTGTTGGCAGCTCAACGGCAACTCAGCTCAGGCTGGCATCGAACCGCCGTTGCTCAGAGCTCAGCTCGCACTCTTGAGCGAGCTCTTAACCAACTGAGCCACTCGGCCGGCCCCGGAATCTGTATTCTTAACCACCTTCTCTAGCTACTGCATGGGATTAAAATGAGCCTTCAAATGTCTACTGAGGCCAAGGAAGTCACTGTGGAAAACTGGTGAGCCAATACCCCATCTACAGGGAGCAGCTTACTCAGCTCCAGCTGACTGTTGCCATGTCAGAATGAGCATCCAAGTCTTTCTGGTGTTTTTTCCCCCAGAGAAGACAGAAATTCAGCTTTTTATGTGAAATCGGACTTTTGAATGTCAGCAACTAATTAAAAAATGTTGCAAACATTGTGTGGGTCAAAAAGAATTCATCTGCAGTCTGGATCCAGCCTGTGACTGCCAATTTGCAAGCCCTGCAGTGAGGAAATTGATGCAAAAGTATTTTGAAAAGTTCAAAACGTGTTCTAGAAACAGACAGTCTCATTTTAGGGTTAAGATTTTTTTCTTGATTGTAGTCTAGTTTTTTGTAAACTGGTGTTCCTGGAGATGAAAAGTCAGAATTTAAATAGAGACGTCAGTGAACTTGAATACTTCATTCCTTTGGCTGGCTGGATAAATGAGAAGCCTAGGTGTACTGGACGGGCTAAGCCTCAGAATTCTTGCCACACCCACGGGCCCCTTCTAAGGAGTTTCCATCCACAGACCATAGCTGAGGGAAGTAACAGTTTCTTATGAATAGGTGGCTGTGTCCGGAACCACGTGACTCCACTTTCCCTTGGCAATAACAGATTGAGCCAGGAGAGGGCATCTGATCTAAGAGCAGTCATTCTATAGGCTGGCAAGCAGCATATGAGGGAACCCAGGATGAGAACTTTACCCAAGAAGCACAGTCCTGACTAAATTTGTACCAGTGAGAGTCTCTCACTTGGGGAATTTGAACACTAGACCTAGAAAGAGTGAACAGTTGGCAACAGGGACAGCAACTGAACACAGAGAAGGCAGGCAGCAGAGTCCACGAATAAGCAGGACCAGGAAAGATTACTGAGCTTACTAGGTGCCAGATACTTTACACATGTTTTTGTTTAAAACATTCACAGAGCCTGTGAGGTAGGTATTGTTTATTATCCCTGTTTTCCAGACAAGGAAACTGAAGTGAAGTAAGTTGAAGTGCTGGGTGGATTTGGAGCCCAGGCTTGTTTGATGTTTAAATCAGAACATACAAAATCCTAAGCCAGTGGTTTCTTAAACTCTAGAGTGTTTCAGAATTGCTTGGGCCAAAAGTTGGATTCTTTGGCCTCACCCCAGACCTACTGATTCAGACTCTTTGAAATGAAGCCCCTTTCCCCAAGTCTGCATTGCATTTTAACAGTCCTCTCAGGGGCGGCTGGAACAGAGGTTCCTTGATCATACTTAGAGAAATGCGGTTTGAGAGAATATGATAGGTACTGTATACTGCATTGCCTTCACCTTCAGAAACAAGGTCAATGTCAACTGATGAGGTCAAACTCAAATATAAACTCTTTTGGAAATGGGGCCAATTTTTCCAATAAGAGGATATCAATTTTTCCTCTTTTCAGAAAGTATACACTGACACCAGCTGTCTGGGGGATGATGACAGGATTGAGATGAATGCTCAGCATTTTGTATAGAAGACACTATCAGGTAGCATATGTTCACTAAACATTTTCGACCAGGAGCACAAGTGCATTGGCAACAAGGAACAGGAAAGAAAATTACCAAATGCAGAGAGATAGATTGTAAAAAATGGCATTTTCAAATGTAAACCCACTTTTTAGGCTGATGGTACAGGTTCTTCTCTGCCCTAGAATAATTGTAAGAATTCCTTCTGTGCCCTTATTTACGCCATTGATAAAAGTGTTGAACAGGACAGGATCAAGGCTTGCAGCACCTTCTAGGTCATTGTGGAATGCCATGCTGGCAACAGTATTGAGCCAGTTGCAAATTCATCTGCCTTTAAGAATTCTCTCTGGGAAAATAAGTAATAGTCTGGAGATTGCTTGGAGAGCCTCAAGTCAGAACCTTGTTTGTGGTTCAAATGCTTAATGACATCAGGCATGTATTCCTACAAGAAGGCTGTGTGGTCCGAGGGGTGGCATAGGTCTAATGCATTGGCCAAGTCTGGCCTCAGCAGGGCTTGAATCCACACTTGGCAAGTTTTATTTCTCTCACACTCCTTCCTGTGGACACTTCCTTTATGTATGTTAACGTCCTCACTTAGCATAAGGTCAAACTTTGTTCTTTCATCTTCTGGCCAGAAAGATTTCTTGTCTTATAGGTATCTGATCTTATTTGTGTTGATATTTTCACTGGGAGTGATTCCCTAAAGTGAGTCTTTGGACAAGTTTCCATTCTACAGGAAAACTGCAGCAGTCAAGGGTGCAATGAGAAAGGCTGCGGACTACATCGTCAATGTTTTGTAAAGTAAAATCTATTTCATTTAAAGGACCGTCCTATGTTCTCAGATTATTTCCTCCCCTTTTGCTGTTTAAAGAAAGCCCTTTTTATGAAATGAGAAATTGGGGTTGTTTTGTCATCTTTCTTAATGTGTTTACTTGGAAAAATAAAAATTTAACAACCCACTGTCAGTCCTCCCAATTTTCGGTTTGCAATAACTGCCAGTGTGGGCACCTGGTCTAATTTGTACAGTTCTGCTAGTACTTCTAGGTACCTTCTATCACCACTTATGTCCTAAGTGCTTATAAATTACCTGCTTCATAGTCTGCGGCAGAATCTCTCGGAGGATTGACATCAAGCTTACAGCTCTGGAGTTTACAGTATACTGGTCTGTAGTTTCCTTATTTAAGAAAATTGGGACGCTGCCCATTTGCAGTTATTCTGTATCTCCCCTGTTCTCTCCAATTCACAGATCCTTCAGGACGGCACCTAAAGAAAGGCAGTTCCGTTTGCTCTTCTTATAGTGATCTTTTCCCTATAGGGTCGGACATGCATATACATGTTGTTTGGGGAATTTGCAGCACATCCAATGAAAGTGTAATTCCCAACTAACAGTCAAATCCTTCTCTTTAGAGCTACCCAGAACACACCTACCCTCTCTTCCATATGACAGCCCTTCAGAGACTTGAAGACAGTGTGTGACTCTCCCTTGAGTTAAGAGCACCAGCTGAGTCAGACAGACCCGAGTGACAAGCCCAGCTTCACTCCCTCTCAGCTGTGAGAGCCAAGGTAAGTTATTTGATTTTATTTTCTCCCAACTTCAGTACTTCAGCTGATTTGTAAAATGGGGGTAAAAAAATACCCCACTTCATTAGTTTATTATGTAATAAATAATGTAATTTATGTAAAGTGCTCAATATAGTGCGTGGCAGAGTGAGCACCCAGCAAGTGCTAGCTCTTTTCTCCTCTATTATAAGAGCCCGGTGGGCATTTTAAGTGTCCATGCTGCTGGGGAGCAAGGGGATGAGGAGAGTTTCTCCTTTCCTGATTGATCAGGACCTTAATGTAGACCAGCTATTTCTTTATCCTGAGGTTGTCTGTGTTCAGTTTTCTGGGTATCTGTTTGCTAGGGCTGTGGGAGAGGATAGTGTTGAGAATCTAGGGGAAGGTTTCTTTTCAAGAGCTGGAAAGCTATTTGTTGATATATTGAACTGTCTCTTGTTTATTCTTATTTCCCCGAGCAGCTAGCCAAGCAATCTCCCAAACTCAATTACCTTTTGTGAGGTGGCAGGAAGCGTGACACCTCCTCACCATATTGATCAGTACAGACGGGGCAGGATGTGAGGACCTGAGTGGTGCTAAGCAGTGACACCTGGGCTTCCCTTCCATGGAAGGCCTCCCCTTTCTGGGTTTGTAGACACACTGGCATTAATAAAATGGAAGTCTGTGACCCAAATGGGCTGAGAATTCAATGTTCTCAGGAGCTTCCTTAGAAGCAGACTGATGATGAATGGTCACAATGGACCAGAGCTTGGAATCCTGGAATGCCCAATGCCAGAATGGTTTTCTAACTGTAGCTCTTTGCACATACTGGGTTTTGCAAGCAATTGCATGATATGAACTCTGAATGCCATTAAAGCTAGAAAAAGTTTGAAAGGAGACACACCCAACTGTGAACAGACAGAGGAATGGGACTTGAGGGGATGGGGGGCAGGGCAGGCTCAGGACTAGCTTTATCTGTACGCAGGAATTCAAGTTTTTATTCTGAGAATGTATTCCTAGATGACTTGTGTAACTATTAAACATAAATAAAGGTTTAAAAACAGATGATTTTTTCAAAACAAAACAAAAAAAAACCCAACAAAATTAAAGCAAGCCATTGCAGTCATTTGTCAGAGGTCACTACTGAACAAGGATCTGAGTAGTACAAAGCCTTAAATTTGTTGGGGAAGAAAGATTGCTTGGATGGGGAGATGTTGGAGATCCTTAGAGAGAGCATGAAGGAAGAGGCGGGGAGAGGGCTAGACACAGAGCTTGAGGGAAGCACACTTTTTCAAAAAAGAAAAAATAACGTTCTTTTTCCTTCGAATGCAACTGATATGGGTCCATTATAGACAAATGAGAACATACAGATAAGAAAAAAACAAAAATCTCCTTTAATCCCACCACTTAGGTATTCTCACTGCTAACATTTTGATATATATCTTTCTAGACTGCATTTTTTCTATGCAAAAATATACATATTTATTTTATGGAAATCAAATAATCACAATCAATGGCTGCTACAAACACACCATGATTCATTCATCATTAAATGAATTGTGTTCTAAAATCAGCGTTTAGGTTATTTCCAATTTTTTATTATCATAAACAACAATGCTTTCTAGCTGTGCGACCTTTGGAAAACTAGTTGACCTCTCTGTGCCTTTACTCATCTGGAAATGAAAGTGATATTAGTACCTACCTCATAGGATTGTTGTGAGTAACAAACGAAATTATGTATGTAAAGTGCTTAGCGCAGTGCCTGACACATTAAATGTTAGCTTTTATTATTAGGTATAATAATAATAATTGTTGGGTTTCCTGTGACTACTTTTCGGTTTATGCGAGAAGGGAGAGCAATTGCAATTATTCTTTTTGAGTAGTATACTATATATAATGAGCTCTGGAGTCAAACAGAGCTGTGTTCTTTGGGGCATGTCAATTCACCTCACTGAGGCTCAGTATTCTTATCTGTAAAATGGAAGTTAAAAGGACCTAGGTCACAGGATAGCTGTTAGGATCAAATGAGAGAGTGCTTGTAATGCCCTCAGCACAGCTTTTGGCATATGGGAAGAGTTCAATCAAAGTTAGTTGATATTTCTATTACTACTATTATCATTACTATTACCGTTATTATTACTATTATTACTACAATGATTCATCGATTGGTGGGGGTAGGAAGAGGAACGTAGCAGTGAGTAGGGCCCTTGAAATGCTTCTCACCACTTGTCTGATTACAAAGAGAGGAAATGATTTTGGAATCAAATGCACCCAGGCTTAAATCTGGGCTTTTGGGTTGGCCGAGTGGCCCTGATACGGGTCCCACATATGAGTGCCAGTGTCACTGCCCTCAAAACAAACAAACAAACAAACAAAAATCTGGGCTTTGCCATTTCCTAGCTCTGTGACCTTGGTCACAACTTCTCCAAGCCCGTTTCCCCATTTGTAAAATGAAAATGGCTCCAATGCCTACCTTGCAGGTGTTGCCATGAGGCCCAAAGGATATAATGCAAGCATCGTGCTTAACCTGTGTTCAAGCATTATCAGTTGCTAATTATGAATGTGGGAAGGTTTATAACGACCTGAATGCCTCTGCCCAACCTCCAGACTCAGAGTCTCTATGCCTCAGCTACTTGAACGTCTCCTGAAGGCTTTGCTGGGTCCAATGCCCAGGGACAAATTCTGCCCCTAGTCTGCAGGTTTCAGGGGTACTGATTCCAAAGGTTAGAGGGCTCTGGTAAACCTTTTTGCTAGTTCTACTTTGAACTTGTGCCCCAGTTCTAGAAAGCAGGCTGTAGCCCTGCGTTTATGAGCAAGCCCTCTCCTGGTATGCTCAAGACGGGTATGCTTTTCTTGTCAGCTGTGTGAACGTTCAGGAGCCTCACTGTCAAATCCTAGCCCTGTGGCAGGGACACTGGTTGACAGATTTCCTACCAGGTCTTTGACACAGGGACAAATTGGTTTTTTATTTTAAAGATTTTAATGGGGAGTTGGGGGAGGACCCCAGACAAGCTGCTGTCCTTTTGTTCTTCAGTCTAGTTGTGGAGGACATCGCTTCACTGGCCCATGTTGGTATTGTGATCATTGTGCCCTTCCTGGCTGGGGGAGTCAGTCCCTGGCCATTGGATGGCTGCTCACGGCAGCTCACGACAGCTGCTGGCCGATCAAGCAGGCTGCCAGCCACTCATGGTAGCTTACGGCCGCCCACTGCAGCAGGGGCTGCAGCCTATGCTATCGCCAGCAACTACGGCAGCCCAGCCAAGCTGTTGTTCACCATCTTAGCTGTAGGGGGAGCAGCGTCACTGGCCCATGTGGGATCTGAACTGGGGCCCTACTGCTCAGAGCTGGCACTTCCAAACCAACTCTTAACCAATGAGCCACTCGGCCGGCCCCCAAATCGGCTTTTTTACTGTCACTATCACAGGTCTCTTTGAAGCCCTCATGGCCCATCTTCCCAAACCCTGGTCTCCCTGCACTTAAACTCTTTGAACTCTCTAACACTATTCCATTCACCTCCAGCTCCAGCTCTCTTACCTCTGACCCCTGCCTGCACTTCCATGTCACACCAGTTGCAGTGCCTGGTGCCCAGGACTTTCGTGTCTGCTCAGACGCAGAGGGTATGTCTCATTTTCTGAGCCAGGACCCTTTCAGTCTCAACTCTTTAACTGTGTGAGTCTCCTCTTTTCTTTGGGACATCCAGAGGCGGACATAGTGGGTTAGTTCAACGATTGGGGGTGAGGAGAAATGGGGTGGAGTTGCATAGGTCAACTGCTAAAGCCGAGCTTCTGGAGGGCTGTCAAGTGAAAGGCGGCCAGAGGCAAATGTCAGAGCCTATATAGAGGCAGGAATCTGGGACCAGAGAGTCAGAGCAAGCAGTAGCAAGTTAGGAACAGTGGGGCGGGTGGGTGGGCAGGCTGGCTGGCTGGCAGGCAGGAGGGGGGTGTGGCAGGGGATAGCTAAGGGAGATTGCAGAGAACAGCTGCTGGTATTGGGTCCTACTTTAATGAACTGGCTAGGCATGGGGCATAAGTAAATTGGACAGACTAAAAGAGCTAGGGGTGCAAAGGACACACACCCTTTTCTCCCTAACCGCCAAGGTAAGATCTTTCAGGGTTTTACCTGATGCAAAACTGTTGTATGTTCAGGGATTTTTCTGAAGATGGGAGGTGGACATCTGTGACTGCTCTTTTGATTCATCTTTCCCATTGCACAAATTAGTAGAGTAACTAAGGTGCCAGCTGGAGGCCAGTATTTCTTTAACTACACTACATCTTGGGTTTGTCCAGGCTGGAGATGGGGTTGTTGGTGGTGGTCTTGGTAATGTGACTGAGTAAGGGAGAGAAAGCAGATCAGGTGGGTCTTTATAGCCCAGTGGAGTAGAGTAAGGAGCTCCGGAGTTGGGTGGATCTGGAAATTTATGTGACTGCAAGCAAATGAGTAAGCTTCTCTGGGCCTTAGTTTTCTCATTTGTAAAATGAAGACAGAGTACTATCCAATCTCTTAGTGTTGCTGTGGGAACCAAATGAGATGATGCATGTCAAGTGCCTAGAGGAGTGCTTGCCAGTCAGTGCACGCTCAAGAAATGCTTGCTGTTAGAATTTCTGTTGCTAGTATTCATTCTCATTACTTATATGAAGGCACAATGCCACAAGAGTGAGGACTTCTGTGACATTGTCCCAAATGAGCAAGTGTTCCATTTTTGTCATGGGCAGGCTGGGGGGATGTGTCAAAATTGTGTAATGTGTGTGTTGGTTTCCAAGCTATGTGCCAAGGAGCCCCTTCTGGGGCTGCTTACAGGGATGGGCCAGAGGTGTAAGGCTCTGGGATTGTCCACTACATGTCATCAGAGAAACTTGAAATTTGTACATGCTATAGACTGGGCTTCAAGGATGTCAGAGAGATAATTGAATGCAGCCTTAGGGATGCCAAAAACTAGGCAAAATCAAGGAGGAGTGATAGTCAAAGACATACAATTTTTGCTGTTGTGGTGACTATATTTTTGCCCCCACCCTGGCTAATCTGAGAAAGTTGATAAAATGGGAATAATAATACTATCTATCGCACAGAGTAGTGTAAGATTCAAATGGGATAATACTTGCAAATTCTTGTACATTATAGGCAGTTTAAAGTTGTATATAGTTGCCTTAAGTTTAGTGCCTGAAACACACTGAGTAATAAGTACTATTAGCAGTGGTTGTTATTTTTATTGTTTTTATTATTAGGAATAATAATGATGATAAACAGGCTTTTCAGTTCATGGAATGTTGCTCCCATTGATCTTCTTCTGAGGAAGACATTCAGGGCCATCAGAGCAATAAAATGGGGACTAAACCACTGGCAGGACTCAATGAACCCCAGTAGCTAATGATTTTTCTGGGGCAAAGGGCTTTTTCATCTGGGCCTGCCAGTACCTTGGCTGGCGTGTGAGTGCTCTTGTAGGATAGAACATAGCCCAGGAACCTGCACTTCCCACAGTTTGCCAGAAGGTGGTGGTGCTGCTTCATTCGTTCCAGAACTGCCCAGGCTCCTGGCAGCTGAGGTTGCTGGCATTTTTAGTATTTACAAACTGATAGGCTGTGCTGTAGGACTGAGTGGTTTGGTTTGGAAAGAACAGGGGCGGAAGGGATATTTGCTTTACATTTGTTCATTGTTGCACAGTTTCTTTAACCTGATAGCCCATTTCTGATGCCACATAGCTGGCAAGACACAAAGTCAGACAAAAGGTCTCCACCATGAATTATTTGCCTGTTTCCCAATCCTTTTGATATTGACATTTGACTGATAAACTTCTCTCTTGTTTATAGATTTTCTTGCCACTTGGGCTTCAGCAGGACCCCTGATATCATCACGCTAGGGGCTCCCTCCACACTATCCTGTGGCCATGGCAGATATGTCAATATCCTTGCATTCATTGCGATTCAACAATATGCTGAGGGAGGAAAATGACAACCCAAACAGGGGGACGACCTTCTCTGGACCAATGATAGAGACCACAGAAGAGGTACAAATTCTGCATTCTCAGGTACAGCCTGTAGTCTCAACTTCAGTTTCAGACCCTAGAGGGATGTCCACACAGCTGATGACATACCCAGACTTTGACACCATGTTCACATCTTTAATGGGAGTACCAGACTCTGAAGAATTGTCCCCACCACTTATGCCAGACTCAGACTCTGAGGAACTGTCTCCATTGCTAATGCCAGCTTCAGATTCGGAGGCATTGTCCCCATTGCTAATGTCAAACTCAGATGCTGGGGCACTGTCCCCATTGCTAATGCCAGTCTCTGATTCTGGACCATTGTCTCCATTGCTGTCCACTTCAGACTATGGACTAATGTCCCCAGGGCTGATGACAACTGCTGACTTTGGAACAATGTCCACAACACTAATGGCAGCACCAGATTCTGCAGAGATATCACCATTGACAATGCCAATTCCACCCTCTGGAATGATGTCTACACCATTGATGCTTGCTCCAGATCCTGGAGAGATAGCCCCACTCCAAATGCCAGATACAAACCCTGGAGTGATGTCCACACAGCCAATGTCAGCTCCAGGCTCTGAAGCAATGTCACCATTGCAAATTACAGACGAAGACACTGAAGCAATGTCCAAAGTGCTAATGACTGCCATGGCCTCTGGAGAGATATCTTCACTGCTAATGTCAGGCACAGATGTTGAATCTATATCCTCATTAATAATGTCAGCCCTAGCTCCTGGAGCAACATCAACCCATCCAACAAGCACCCAATACTCTGGGGAAATGTCGACACAACTGATGTTAGGCCCAGACTCTGAAGTAGTATCTTCAGAGCTAATGTCAACTCCAGGCTATGGAGCAATATCCACACCACTCCTGTCAAATCCAAATGCTGGTGAACTGTCCACATTGCCAAAGCCAGCCCAAGAGGCTGAAGCGCTGTCCCCACTGCTAATAACAGCACTAACATCTGGAGCAATGTACCCACAGTTAACACAAAATCTAGATTCTGAAATCATGTCTACTCCACAGATGAGAGCAACAGCCTCTGGGGGTATGTCCACACTGCAAGTGAGAGCCTCAGACCCTGGACCAATGTCCACACTGCGAAAGAGAGCCCCAGCCTCTGGAAATATGTCTACATTGCTAAAGTCAGTCCCAGACTCCAGAGCATTTTCCACCCAACTGATGACGGTCACAACCTCTGGAACAACGTCCATGGAGCGAATGTCAACTGCAGTCTCTACAGTGGTGTCCACACAGGTAACAATGGCCAGAAGTTCTGAAGCAAGATCCACAGGCTTTTTGAAAGCCACAACCAATGGGGCAATTTCCACACCACAAATAAGAGCCCCATCTTCTGGAATGATGTCTACGCTGCAAAGGAGAGCTCTAGATTCTGGAGCAATATCCACACAGCCAATTACTGCCCCAGCCTCTGAAACAATGCCCATGCGACAACTGACAGCACCAACCTCTGGGTCAATGTCCACACTGCATATGAGAGCTCCTGTCTCTGGAGCAATGTCCATGTCACAAAGGAGATCCACAGCCTCAGTGGTGACGGCTGTACCACAAATGAGAACCCCAGCCTCTGGAGCAATGGCCACTCCACTGATGACAGCCAAAGCTTCTGGAGCAATGTCTGCACTGTTAACGAGGGACACAGTCTCAGGAGTGATGTCCATGCCACAAATGAGAGCTATGGCCTCAGGAACATTGTCCAAGCCACTAACAACATCCAAATCCTCAGAAGCAATGTGTATGGAGCAAGTGACGACTGCAGCTTCCAGAGAGATATCCACAATGCTAATGAGAGACATAACTTCTGGAGCCACGTCCATGCCTCAGATGACAGACACCTCCTCTGCAGGATTGTCCACACCACACAAGACAGCCTCAGCCTTTGGAACTATGTCCAGGCCTTTAATAAGAGCCCCAGGCACTGGAGCAATGTCCACAGTACTAGTGAAAGCCACAGCCTCTGGGAAAATGGCCAGGCAGCCAATAAGCACCCAAGATGCTGGAGGGATGTCCATGTCACTCATGAGATCTATGACCTCTGGAGGGATGGCCCCACTGCAGATGCAAGTGCCAGGCTCTGAAATGGTATCCACACCAAAAATGAGAGCCCCACCCTCGGGGATATTGTCCACACCGCTAATGAAAGCCTCAGACCCTGGAGAGATGAGAGCCTCAGACTTTGGAGAGATGTCCTCACTGCTCATAAGACCTTCATCCTCTGGAGAAATGTCCCCACCACTAATGAGACCTCCAGCTTCTGGAGAGATAGTCACACATCAGAAAACCCCAGCTTATGAAGTGATGTCTACTCCACAAATGACAACCACAACTCCTAGAGGAGTTTCCATGCCACAAATGAGGGCTCCAATCTCTGGAGCCATGTTCACACCACTCGTGAGATCCACAGCCTCTGGAGTGATGTGCATGCCTCAAATGACAGTCACGGCCTCTGGAGGGGTGTCCATGCCACTGATGAGAACCACAACCTCTGGAGCAGCATCCACACCACAAATGATCCCCATGCCTTCTGGAGAGATGTGCACACTGTCAATGCAAGCCCCAGCTTCTGGAGTGATGTCCCCACCATTATTAAGGGCTCCAGACTCTGGTATTATGTCCACACCCCTAAGGAGATCCTCAGCCTCTGAAGATGTGTTTACAAAGTTAATGAGAGCTCCAGTCTCTGGGAAGATGTCTACTGGACCAATGACAACCGTGACCTCTAGAGGGATTTCCAAACCATTCATGAAAGCCACAGACTCTGGAACAATCCCCATGCCATTGATGTCAGCCATGGCTTCTGGAGAGATGTCTATGCCACTAATGAAAAGCATGGCTTCTGGAGCAATGTCAGCACTGCAAACAAGAGTCACAAGTTCTGGATCTATGTCCTTGCCACAAGCAACATACCCAACTTCCAGAGGGATACTTGCATCGACAATGAGAACCTCAGCTTCTGGAGCAATGTCTACACCACTTATGAGAACCACAGCCTCTGGAGCAATCTCCTTGCCACAAATGATAGCCACAGCCTCTGGAGGGATGTCCACACCACTAATGAGGACCCAAGACCTGGGAGCCATGTCCACACCACAAATGACAGCCACAGCCTCTGGAATGATGTGCAGCCTGGACATCAAGGCAACAGACTCTGGAGAAACATCTGCCTCTCACATCAACATCATGGCCTCTGGATCAAAGTCCACACCTCATGTGACTGCCATAACCCCTGAAACAATGAACCCACCACCAAAGGAAGTTCCATCCTTTGGCATGCTGACCCCAGCACTCTGTTACCTCTTAGAAGAGCAAGAAGCATCCCGGGGTTCATGCTCTGAGGAGGAAGAGATGGAGATTGATGAGGAGAAGCAAATGAAAGGATTTTTGGATGATTCAGAGAAAATGGCGTTTCTGGTGTCTCTTCACCTGGGGGCAGCAGAAAGGTGGTCCATCTTGCAGATGGAGGTAGGAAAACCCCTCTCGGATGAAAACAATTCTTTCCTAAGAAGATCACAGGGCTTATATGACTCTCTCTCTGATATAGACATCCTCAGTGCTGTTCTTTGCCATCCCAAGCAGGGCCAGAAATCAGTCAGGCAGTATGCCACTGACTTCCTGCTGCTGGCTCGACATTTGTCTTGGTCTGATGCCATTCTACGGACCAGGTTTCTGGAAGGACTCTCGGAAGCTGTTACCACCAAAATGGGCCGGATCTTTCTCAAGGTGGCCGGCAGCCTAAAGGAGCTGATAGACAGGTCTCTCTACACCGAGTGCCAGCTGGCTGAAGAGAAGGATTCCCTGGGCAGCTCAAGCCAGGTTCTGCCATCAGCCTGTAAGCGGAATAATGAGGAGGCAATGGAGAATGAACTGAACTCTCATCAGACTGAGGAGGTAATGATGGAGAAATACACTCAAGGTTTTTGAGCAGAAAAATGATGAGAACACATCCTGCTCCTTTGAGCAGGATAAGGAAGAGGCAAGGGGGAGGCATTGAGCTGCTAGATCGTAACTCCCAACATGATGTTTCATCAGAAGGCCTGGCTATTGCAGTTA
The DNA here is from genome assembly GCA_033961575.1 of Aselliscus stoliczkanus. Classification (NCBI taxonomy): domain Eukaryota; kingdom Metazoa; phylum Chordata; class Mammalia; order Chiroptera; family Hipposideridae; genus Aselliscus; species Aselliscus stoliczkanus. Next base: position 50,225,444 of record CM066737.1, on the reverse strand, counting down.
CTTGGGGAGTATTAACCACTTTGAGGAACAATGCCCTGGCCAAGATATTGAAGGCCTAGGGTGGTTAAAGGACTAAGTCTTCTGATTAGGGGGATCTGGCTGGGCTCAGTCCCAACTGTCCACTTATTCCAAGCCCAGTTCTAAGGAAAGCGTCATCTTTTGGGGGCTGGGTCTCACCTACAGCCACATGTGCTATGGACCCAGGTCACTAAGGAATTTGGCCCTAGTCCTCGGTCACATTTTATACAAGTAAGGTATATAAGCCAAGTTCCTAGATCTGCTAAGTTACTGAAATTATCCAGGCAGAACACCCTCTGTCATAGTAAGTGTGGCTCTTACTTCTGCTGTTTCTTCTGTTTTTCTGACTCCCAGCACCAGCATGCTCCCAAACGCTGTTACTACCTGAAAGAGCATGGAGACCCCCAAGAAGGTCTGCACGACCACCTTCAACAAAGCACAGGCTATTGGAAGGCCCCCGCCAACAAATAATATTCCCTGGACTCTTCTGAGATATCTGACTCGGCTGCTAACTTGAGGACTGCTTTCTGGACTCATTCCATTCAATTGCATCATAAACCTTGTGGCCTTCCCCTCCAGACTCCCCGTCCAGGCCCATCCCACCCTATCTTCCACTTGGCTGACTTGGCCTTTTCTTTCACCCCATTTGCCTGTGACCTGCCCAGACAACCAGAGTGTGGAATTCAAGTGTTTTTGGTGTATGAGGTTCTGAACTCTCATCACCATTGTAGTCAGTTTTAGTTCTTGGTTTGGGAAGATGTCTAGGCAGGAGAAACCATGTCCTACCTCAAAACACCTTAGAGTGTCTTGCCAAGTGTCAACAGGCAAAATTGAGGATATTCTGGTACCCATTTCACCTGGCAGGAGAGCCTATAAGGAGAATGATGCCCACTCCTGTATAACATTTTTCACCCAGGAGACTTGCCATAATATGCACCAACTCATAACATCTAAAGTGGGTCTCCAAGGTCCTTGCCCTGTTTATAATCTCCATCCTGTACCTTTTTTTTTTGAGGGCAGTGTCACTGGCCCTCATATGTCGGACCCGAAGCGGGGCCACTGGCATCCCAAGCCAGCGCTTAACCACCGCGCCACTCGGCCGGCCCTTGTTCCATTTTTTTGACCTATAATAATAATCATAGTAATGGCTAACACTTATTGATTATGTACTCTGTGACAGGTACTGCACTAAATCCTTGACAAGCACCATCTCACTGCATTCTTACCATAACCCAACTTGTTCTTGTGTTGTCAGCTTCTGACCTCTTGATCTATTGTGTGTGGTTCTTATCTTGTCCTTCAGTGTCAAATCACTAGCTCTGACCTCTGGGTGACCCCCTTAGTTGTTAGTTGCTCTCACTGCCCTTGGCTATTGTGCTTAATGGCCAGCACTCTTGATAAGGGTCTTGGTCTTTTAATAGGCATAGATAGTTGGAACATAATATGAGCAGTTTTTGCCTTCAGGTGGTGAGATTATGGGTGTTTTTATTTCCTTCTTTCTACTTCTCTGTACTTTCCAGATTCTCTATGGTAAGCAAGTAATACATTTGTAATTGTGAAAGTAAATAAACTTCATTTATGAAAAAAGAATTAACTATGTCTAACAGAATTTGATTTATTGAGTCCTTCATTCAATCAATATTTATTATCTAATATGTGCCAGCCACTGTTATGGGGAGAGACAGATAAGAACCCTCATTGAATGAAAACTTCATTCCAAGGGAGATAAGAGACAGACAATAAGCAAGAAAGCAATAAGTAAGATAGGTTGAAATTGTAAGATAGGTTGATAAAGTTTACAAAGATACAAAATCAGGGTAATGGTGAATTTGATACTAACAGGCCCGATTTATTTATTCAATAATAGTTCATGTAATTGGGTTATTCAAAGATCTTTTACAAACAGTAGGAGTGACATGATTGGAAACATATTTTAAAACCTTAACTTGGCAACAGTTTAGAGGCAGGACAGAGGGGTTCAGGGTGGCAGTGATGAGCTCCCTACTACAGTAGTACAGGTGACTGATGTACCAGATGACTCAATCTAGGGCTATACCAGCAGGGATGGAAAGAGAAGGGCGGAGACCAAACCACCTCTGGAGACTCAAGTCTGCTCCTTCATTACTCTAAGCACTGGGTCTGATTCTAGGAAGAGGAAAATAATTCTCAGAAAACAAAACAAAACAAACAAACAAAAAATACAAAGATTGGCAGACAAATTGGCAGCCCAATGGTAATACAGATAATCCGACTCTGTGGGCTGCCAGCAGATGCATCAATCACCAGTGCTGTTGCATCGGGAAAAAGAGGGTATAATAAGTTGGGAAACTCAAATTCTAGGCGGAGAGGCAGTGGGCTTCTGGAGACCCAGCTTTGCCCTCGTCTCTGGCCCTGTTGGATCACACCTGGGCCAGTCCAGGCCCTAGTGAACTTTCGATCTCTGTGTTCAGCCAGGGTTGCTTTTAGTTTGGGAAAGCACTGTTGACCTTGCTCTCTACTGGAAAAGAAATTGATCATACAAAATCACAATTTGTGTCTGGAAAATGTGTATGGGAAAAAAATGTCTTTGAAAATAAAATCGATTTTTTTTATAGCCACAATAATGGAGAACAATAACATTCTTTTCTTTGTTTTTCTCCCTAGGCATTTTTCTTCCCTTTGCTCTTGCCTCCTCCACTCCTTAAAGCTAACGTCACTAGAGATAAATGGAACAAGCAAAGCCCACTTATACCCTTCCAGAGCTCAGTCACTGTTCCTGTACCCACCCCAAAGGTTATATTTAGAAAAGTTTCAAGAGCCACTCAGCATCTACATGGAGCTGAGCCATCATATGTCCAAGTACTTGAGACTATTTTGTCTGCTGTAAAATGGTGTTTCAAGTATCTCCAGTCCTCACTGGTCCATGGGTAAAAATAAAGTCCCATAAACAGCAAAAACTCAGATGTCACTGACTCCTGCCCCTACCTATGTGTTATAGGATCTCAACCTCCCCCCTTTTTTTTTGAGGGCAGTGTCACTGGCCCTCACATGTGGGACCTGAACCGGGGCCGCTGGCTTCCCAAGCCAGCGCTTAAACACCATGCCACTCGGCCAGCCCAGATCGCAACCCCTTGAAGGTTTCCTCCCCTTACTTGTGGAAGACCCCGACACTTTCCCATACTCTGAGACAGTCCTCTCCCATTACTCTTTTCTACCTACACTGCCTTTTGGAGATCAGCTGTTCACATTGCCACATGAGGGCAGCCCCTTTTCCTAGCCCCACTGCTGGTGGATGCCTCTGGTTGGGGGAACACAGAGGCCCCAGCTGTGGTGGGGAGTCAATTCTGCAAATTTGTAAGGGGCTTGAATGGTACTGCCCTCCCTTTAGACAGCTTTGGCTAAAGCCAATGATGGGTTATTGGGGTGGGGTAGAGGGTTGGAAGGGTGAGGATTTGGGGCATGGAATGGTGGGGAGTGAGGTATAGTAATTCCCCTCTGCATTCTGTGCCACACTTTGTCACTTTGTCACCTGGACATCAAAACAACACTGCTTCTGTCCTGTATCTCAGTAAGGCCCAATTGAGAAGAGCAGCTTCAGCTTCTTCCTGCAGCAACCTTTCCCCTGCCACCCTCACCACTCCCATTGCCCTGACTCAGACTTGCAGACTTGGTTCCAATGCCTGGAGAACAAAAGCCAACAAGTCCTCTATTCAGACCCTACCTTCAGCTCCGATTTCCAAATTCTTCTATCTGGTCTCAATCCTTGCCCCTAAAGCACTATAAGTCCACAGATCTCTTCAAAACCACTATCCCCCTTGTGAATAGATGTGAAGTACTGTCTCTAGACACCTAGACCTTAGGGCCCAGGTGGAAAACAAATATCACCCTGTTCTGTTCCTAGTCTTCTGCCATTCTTTCGCCCATCACTTGGTCTCTGTCTCTGCCCCTCAGGGACCAATAGCATATCAAACCTTTCTATTTGCCCTTTATTTTATTTTCTTAAAATCAGTTCACAGAGGTGTTTAGTAAAGAACATTTTAGGAATCTGAGAGTAATTTTAAAATTTCATATGTATCGCTGTTTCATGAGAACATGTCAAACATTGTAATATTCAGATTTGAAAATGAAATAAACTAAAAAATGTACACATATATTAAATGATCATTGATAAGATAGCTTCTTTTTAAAGATTTTATTGGGGAATTGGGGGAGGGAAACAGCATTGGGAAATCGGGGAAAGGGAACAGACAAGTTGCTGTCCTTTTGTTCTTCAGTCTAGTTGTGGAGGACGTCATTTCACTGGCCCATGTTGGCGCTGTGATCATTGCACTCTTCCCTGGTGAGTCAGATCAGTTGCCGGCCACTGGACAGCTGCTTATGGCAGCACTTGGCAGCTCACGCTGGCTGCTGGACCTTGACGCCGGCTTCCAGCCCCTTACAGTAGCTTTAAGGAAGCCCACTGCAGCTCCTCTGCAGCTTATGCTGTCGCCAGCCACGCACAGCAGCCCAGCTCCAGGACAAGCCATTGTTCACCATCCTAGCTGTAGAGGGTGCAGCATCACTGACCCTAATGTGGGATCTGAACTGGGTCCTGATACCCAGAGCTGGCATCCCATGTCAACTCTTAACCAATGCACCACTCTACCGGCCCAAAGATAGCTTCTTTTAACCCCTTGAAGACCACTTTCTCAGTGCAAGCAAAGGCTTGGGCTGCCATTGAAGAACGAATGCTGCAAACAATTTCTGGACATTTCTGAGTCTCACTTTAGGTTTAGCCAAGATCACACACACTAGACTGGTGTGGTCAGATCAAATACAGGATTCATGTCTTCCAATAGTCTTGAGATCTTAAAGTACTATCAACTTCATTCTCCAACCAAAATATTACAGATAAAATAAATTGCCTTACTTCAGAGAACAGAGATTTTGTTTTTCATATGGATCATGTGTTTTGGTTCTTCTCACCTGGTCTGAAAACTATGCATCTTGAACAGTTTGGGGGCAAGGAAGCAGGCTGCTTGGTCCCTTGTGATCTAATGGAGGAATTATAGGAAAATAGATGTTGTAGGAGGTTGAAATGGCCACTGAAGGAGAAAAGACTTTGAGTGCCTTTGTCTTTCCCTCTGATGAGCTGTATAGTTCTAAACAGGCCACTTTACCTTTCAAGGCTTCAGTTTCCTCTTCTCCATAATGCAAATAATCATCACCATTCTGCTAACCTCACAGTTTCATGAGGTAAAGGTTGTAAAAGTGTTTGGGAAAATCAAGTGGAAGATGTATATTTGTACTGTCTTGTTATTATACATAAACCTAAGCTCAGCTCTAAGGAGGTTGGGAAGTGAGTGGGATAAATCTAGTTGAGACATATTCAACATCCACTCTCTGCAGGGATTCTATGTAAACTGTGGGGGAGGACCTAAAAGTAAATCATTGGCTGAAGATTGGCAAAAGACACAGTTTAATATTAGCATCTATGGAATGCTTACCAGGGACCCAAGTTCTGGACTAACTGCCTTATCTGGATTATCCCATGTAATCTTCAAAACAACAGCGAGAGGTGGGTACTCTTATTAATCCTATTTTATAGACTGAAAAATCTGTGGTACAGAGAGGTTAAGTAAGTGGTCCAAGGCTATAGAGCTAAAAAGTAGCAGAGCTGAGATTTGACATGAGCAGTCTTACCCCAGTCCCCCAACCCACTCATGCCACCACTCCTATATATACATGACTTCATTATTCAGAGTCAGATGGCCACTGTGGAGATGTATCCTCCCCTAACAAATTTGCCACCCAACAGCAACCAACATTTGAAGTTCACGAAATCTGAGGCCTGAGCAAAAATAGCGCTGCTTTCCCCCTTCCCCATCTTAGATCCAAACGTGAATCCTCCTAGGGGTATTTGGGAGAAGTCTTTAATATTGAAAGAAATGAATCAATCACTGTGAAATGCTACTGAGCTCAGGAATTTCTGCCCAAGTATTAGTTGCAGCCCCAGAGTGGAGCAGCCTCTCTTCTGAGCTCTGGCCTGAGAAGGAAGATAAGATTCTCCCCAGGCATCTTTCCATTGAGAAAAAAAAATACATCTTGGACCCAGGCATATGTGGAAGGGTATAGACTCTGAAACTGAAAGGGATTTTTCTGGCTACTCCAAGAGCTGTCTCTTCCTTCTCAGCACTAGTTTTTTTCCCCTCTTTGTCACTTCTCTCTCAGGAAATGGGTGAAATGGATAAGGAAGGAAGATGATCAATCACTTCGATACTCCATGCCTCTGCCTTCCAATGTCCCCCTCTGCCTCCTCAAAATGATGCTAGTTCTAACATATTAGTGAGTGATACATTACAAGGCACCAGATATTTCCTGTTTAAATAACTTGATAGAGATAATTTGGAGTGGCTTCTCCCATTATAAACTCATTGAATAAAGTGTGGGGGAAAAAAACTTGCAGCTGAGCCTGAAATAAAAAGGAAATCCCCAGGGGCAAAAAAGAAGGGGATCTTTTTTTTTTTGAGGGCAGTGTCACTGGCCCTCATATGTGGCACCGAACTGGGGCCGCTGGCTTCCCAAGCCAGCGCTTAACCACCGCGCCACTCAGCCGGCCCAAGAAGGGGATCTTAATGGCAGATATGGTGGAGTGAGAAGAGATACAGGCAAGCTGACAATGGCATATATATACAGTGCTTGAGGAGCAAAACTGTGAACCTCTAATTCTATACACATCTCAACTATCATTTAAAAGTAAGTATGGAACATAGACATTTTCCAACAAAGACAGATAATTGACCATTCTTAGGAAAAGTGCTCCCCTTTGATCTGGACTGGGCTTGGGGAAGCTGGCAAGATTTAAAAAGAAAAAAATGCTCCCACCCCTTGACAACCTTTGCTGAGAATTTCACTGATCTAAGCAATGATGTATAAATGGCTATTGAACAGACTGACCCTTGCTTCCCCACAATATCCTCTAATATCTTTTAAAAACTTTATTAGGGGCCGGCCGAGTGGCACAGTGGTTAAGAGCTGCCTTGGGACGCCAGTGGCCCCAGTTCGGGTCCCACATATGAGGGCCAGTGACACTGCCCTCAAAAAAAAAACAAACAAAAACTTTATTGGTATTATTTTGGTCAGAGTTTTTTATTTTTTCCTTTAGCTGAGCCATCCTGCCACCTGTTGGCAGCTCAGTGGCAGCTCAGCTCAGGCTGGGCATCGAACTGCTGTTGCTCAGAACTCAGCTCACACTCTTGAGCGAGCTCTTAACCAACTGAACCACTCGGCCAGCCCTTGGTCAGAGTTTTATTGAGGTATAATTTATATGCCATATAATCCACCCATTTAAAGTGTATAATTCAATCTTTTCAGTATATTCACTTAGTTGTGCAACCATTACCACAATCTAATTTTAGAACATTCTCATCCCCTCAAAAAGAAACCCATACCCATTAAGCAGTCACTCCTCATTCCCTTCTCCCACAAGCCCCTGGATACCACTCATCTACTTTTTGTCTCTGTAGATTTACCTATTCTGCACTCTTCATACAAATGGAATCACATGTTATATGTGGCCTTTTGTGTTTGACTTCTTTCACTTAACACAATGTTTTCAAGGTTCATTCATGTGCATGTACCAGTCTTTCATTCCTTTTTAGCGGAATAACATTCAATTGTATGGATATACCACCTTTTGCTTATACATTCATCATTTGATAGACAATTTGGTTGTTTCCAGCTTTTGGCTATTATGAGTACTGCTGCTATGGACATTCTTGTACACGTTTTTATGTGAACATACATTTTCATTTCCTTTGTGTACATACCTAGAAGTAAAATTGCTGGAGCACATAAGTCCATATTTAACCTTTTTTTTTGAGGGCAGTGTCACTGGCCCTCATATGTGGGACCCGAACCGGGGCCGCTGGCTTCCCAAGCCAGCGCTTAACCACCGTGCCACTGGGCCGGCCCCATGTCTAACCATTTGAAGAACTGCTAAACTGTTTTCCAAAGGGGCTGCACCATTTTAGATACCCATCAACAATGTATGAGGGATCCAAATTCTCTACATCCTCACCAACGCTTGTTATTGTCTTTGATTTCAGCCATCCTAGTGGGAATCTCATTGCTGTTTTGTATTGCATTTCCAGGATCGCTGATGATGTTGAGCTTCCCTGTAATATATTTTCATCGGAAATTCAATCATCATGCAACATATTACCATAAATATTGTTGGCGGCTTCACTTTTGGAGAGTATTCTGGGAGAAGCTACTGCTCCTGTTGTTCTTCAGCCCAGCTTCAACTATGCTATTGCCACAAACCTTTTCAGGATTGGGGTGGGTGTTTAGAAAGGCAAATTTTCATGGCCCAGCCCAGTCCTGTAACATCTTCCTTCCTTTTTTTTTTTTTTTTTTTGAGGGCAGTGTCACTGGCCCTCATATGTGGGACCCGAACCAGGGCCGCTGGCTTCCCAAGCCAGCGCTTAACCACCGTGCCACTCGGCTGGCCCACATCTTCCTTTCAACTTTGTTGCTTTCTGCAACAAAGATTGCCTCAGAACAAAGGTGAGCATGGGCTTGTATTTTGGAGGATGCTTTAGACCCAGAAGCCTGAGCTCAAAAACAAAAATTCCAGAGAAATGTGGATTGTTTGCTGTGGATTTTTCCTTCAACCACAAACTAAAGTAATCCAGATGATTCATTATTGTGATCATTCATTAGGCTAAGACCCTCTTATTCTGACACCACTCTGAGTTTCTCCATAATCCAATGACCAAAAGTTAACATCCTCTATCCTGAGAAGGAAGGAAGGGGAAAAGAGGAAAATGGGGGAGGGGGGAGAGGGAGAGAGAGAGAGAGAGAGAGAGAGAGAGAGAGAGAGAGAAACAAGATGAAAATCTGCATTCCAATTCTAGCCATGCCAGTGACAACCTGTGTGACCTTAGGCAAGTCACTTGTCACTTGATTATTCTGGGCCTCATCATTATCATTGTTTGATTCTCATTAGGGAAACAGATGAGGTGATAACTCATCTGATAATTGTTTGGAAATGCTCTGGAAGTAAGAAGGTGTGTGTCTAAGTAAGTGGCCCTAGGAGAGGACTGCTGTTGTAGAAGCCCAGTCTGAGCCATTGCTAGAGGGCAGCATTGTATCAGCAATTATTTTAATGACACTAGCCGAGTTGCAGTTGTCTCAGAATGCTTTAATTTAAAAATGCAGTGTTTTCCACTCTCATAAATGACAAAAGTAAGGTACTGGGCTGTCAGAAAAGTCATGATGCATTTTTGCAATGAAAAACATAGAAAAATAAGTCATGACTTTTCCGATGACCCAATAATTTCTAAAAATCCACAGGGAACCAGAGAGAGAAGTCTATGTCTGCACCCCTGCAAGTTTCACTGTCCATTAACAAATTTAAGATTGCAGAAGAAAGATTGTGCATTTTAATTTCTAATTAAACCTGTTAGCTTTTGGTCTCATTTGGATATAGTTGTACAAATATATTTTCCTCTTTCAAAACCCCACCAGCACCACAAGGGAGCTTGTTCAGAGTCATTTGAAACCTCTTCCAGAGGTTTGATTCACAGAATTCATTAGGGCATTTATTATTTTCATTTTCTTCCTTCATTGGTTTATATTTATTATAATCAAAAAATGAAATACTTAGGAAATGGATCTGTTATAAAGAATTACCTAGAAGTTACCCAGTAAAACTTTTGATTTCTTGCTACATTTCACAGTGGCTAAGTTTCTGTGTGTGATGGTGGCATCCCAAGCCACTCATCTGCGGCAAAAAAAAATCTAAATATATGGCTGCAATAACTGTTCAAATCATATATTTATAGCTATGTCTCCTTGAGCTATTGCAGGTTGTTCAGTCTTCCATGAGGTCATGCTTCTCCCCCAGCCTCAGTACGCATGCACACTGAGCATCAATGGGCTGCCTCATGTGTGATGTGCTCATAAAGATATTATCTTATTATTCATCAAGGGAAAAATTAAGACACATTGCAACTATCTAGCAGGGGTTGAAGATACCTTTTCATTTACATATTTACTCCAATTACTTGGCAGTGGATGCTTATGACATTGTTGAGAAGGATTCTTAGGTCACATTTGGAATCCATAAAGAAGATGGCAAATCAGCAATAATTAGTAACATCTGATAACAATAGGGATGTAGGTACACAAACCGAGAAAATGGCCATCTTTAAGATAAAGTCATGCAAATGGTTTTAATTTAATAATAATAATGTAAATAATATTTTAATAAAAAAGTAAGATATTATTGAAAGGGAATTGGGATATCTCAAAAAGTATCCAGGCTATGACTGGTTCTAGAGCCTGGAACTTGAATGCCCACCACATTCTTGGTTTTTCTCTCTGCTTCTCATCTCTGCATCGCGCTCTACATTGACTTACTTCTTTTCCCTCTGTAAGTTGGCTTCCTTCACATTTTGGTAGATTTGGCCCTTTAGAGCTACCTTACCCAATATAGCAGCCACTCCCCACATGTAGCTACTCAAATCAAGTAGCTACTGAGCACTTGAAATGTGGCTAGTCTAAATTGAGATGTGCAGGCTGTTAAGTGTAAAATACACACTAGATTTTAAAGACTGAGTATGAGGAGGAAAAACAGTATAAAATTGCTTATTAATTTTAAAAAGCATTGATTGTGTATTGAAATGATAACATATTGGATGTTAAATAAAATAAATTATTAAAATTAACTCCACCTGTTTCCTTTCTTTCTTTCCTTTTTTTTTTTTTTGATGGCAGTGTCACTGGCCCTCATATGTGGGACCCGAACCAGGGCCGCTGGCTTCCCAAGGCAGCGCTTAACCACTGCACCACTCGGCCAGCCCATCTGTTTCCTTTCTTAATGTGGCAATTAGAACATTTAAAATTACATATTTGGCTTACATTATGTGTGTATTGGACAGTATTGCTTTACAAGATAACAACTTATAGCTATTGAGGGCATGGTTAACTGAGTTCTCCTGGAGCTAAGCACACAAAATGAGAAAGAGGCCTTATTGGTGAAGTTCAGGTAAATGCCCACTCCTAAAGCATTCTTATGTGGCCCAAGGGGGCAGGTCATATGACAACACAACTGCTCCAGATGAGACATAAAGGTAGGGTAGCCAGAGAGACAATTTCCAGAAGCATGGAGGAGGACACTGGATCAATAAAGCAGTAGATATGCTCCAATCTGGAATTACCCTAAATGCCTTTTTTTTTTTTAAGATTTTATTGGGGAATCAGGGAAGAGGGACAGACAAGTTGCTATCTTTTTGTTCTTCAGTCTAGTTGTGGAGGACGTTGCTTCACTGGCCCATGTTGGTATCATCATTGCACTCTTCCTGGATGAGGCAGTCGCTTGCTGGCCATTGGTCGGCTGCTCATGGAGGCTCACAGCAGCTCACAGAAACACACGCCAGCTGCCGGCCAGCCCCACTGCAGCCTACACCATCGGGGGGACTCACAGCAGCCCAGCTCCAGGTTCTGCTATTGTTCACCATCTTAACTGCAGAGGGTGCAGCGTCACTGGCCCTCATATGTGGGATGCGAACTGGGCCCTGCTGCTCAGAGCTGGCTTCCCAAACCAACCCCTAACCAACGCGCCACTCAGCTGGCCCTGAATGCCTCTTTTTAAAACTCTAAGTTCTCACAGCCAATTATGTAGCAAGTTCTACTGATTCTGTTTCCATCCACTTTTCTCCATCCTTAATGTTCAGTCACTGTCATTTCAGCTGGGGCTGGGCAGTCACTGGCAAATTACTTTCTTTTCTTTTTTTTTACTCCTTATCTTTCATACAATGAGATGCTTTAGACTCATTTTGTATGTTTGCCACCACAGTACCAGAACCAAAAATTTCTCCAAGGAATCCTAGTTTCTTTTATTGAAGCATGGTATTTACAAACCAATGAGCTTCGAGTGCTGCTTTCTACTGGGGTGTCACTATTTCTAGGCTCTCAGCAGAGCTATATATTTCTCTATATATATCTATATTTCTGTATCTATCTGTGTGTTTATATATACATATATATTCATATATTCATTTACATACATATACCTATTTTATTATCTCTATCTGTACATATACAAATATATATTTATTTATTTTAATTTTTTAAATTAGTTTCAGGTGTACAACACAGTGCAATAGTTATACATTTTACCCCTCAAAGTGACAACCCCCCACCCCCAGTTCGCCACCCCACTCCCCCCCATATTATACATATCTATTGTAATTCCTTTGACTCCCACAATATACTCCACATCCAGTGACTATTTATATATTCTATTACAGTTGGCATACAATATTATACAACATCAGTTTCAAGTGTACAGTGCAGTGATCAAGCCTCTACTCCATCCATGAAGTGGTCTCCCTAACAAGACATGTGACCATCTGACACCCCACAAAATATTTACAACATTATTACATTCCCCGAACTGTCTTTCATATCCCTGTGGCAATATTGTAGTTGCCTATTTATGCTGTCTAATCCCTTCCTCTTTTCCCTTATCCCCACCCCCCTCCCAACTAGCAACCCTCAGTTTTTCCTCTATATCTATGAGTCTGTCCCTGTTTACTTTGCTCGTTCATTCAGTTTTTCAGATTCCTCATATAAGTGAGATCATATGGTATTTGTCTTTCTCTGACTTATTTCACTTAACATAATAGTCTCTTCACAACATTATCAATTACATTCCCAGAACTGCCTCCTATATCCCTGCGGCAACATTGTAGTCACCCACCTATGCTGTCCAAAATCTTCCCCCTCTCACTCATCCCCACCACCTCCCGGCCAGCAACCATCAGTTTTTCCTTTATATCTGCTTGATATGATTTCATTCTTCTTCAATTTGCTGAGACTTGTTTTGTAGCCTAACATGTGGTCTATTTTGGAAAAGGTCCCATGTGCAGTCGAGAAGAATGTATATTCTGTTGATTCAGGGTGAAATGCTCTAAAACTATTGACGAAGTCCAGCTGGTCTAAAGTGTCATTTAAGTCCACTCTTTCCATGTTGACTTTCTGTCTAGAGGATCTGTCCATTGGTGACAATGGGTTGTTGAAGTCCCCTACTATGATAGTGTTACTGTTGATCTGTGTTTTTATGTCTGTCAAAATCTGTCATAATATAATTAGGAGCTCCTATGTTGGGTGCATAGATGTTTATTAAGGTTATAGTGCCTTTCTTTGTCTTTTATTGTAGTCTTCATTTTAAAGTCTATTTTGTCCAAAATAAGTACTGCTACTCCAGCTTTTTTTTCTCATTTCCATTTGCATGAAATATCTTATTCCATCTGTAAACAGCATATACATGTGTCCTATTTTCTTATCCACTGAGCCACTCTCTTTTTTTTTTTTTTTAGCGGGCAGTGTCACTGGCCCTCATATGTAGGATGGAACTGGGGCTGCTGGCTTCCCAAGCCAGTGCTTAACCACTGCTCCACTCGGCCAGCCCTACTCTCTGTTTTTGATTGGAGCATTTAGCCCGTTCACATTTAAAATGATTATTGATAGGTACATATGTATTGCCATTTTGTTATTTGTATTCCTGGCCTTCCTAGGTTAGCTTGTTTACCTTTTCCTTTTTTTTCAAAAAAGCCCTTTTAACATTTCTTGCAATGCTGCCTTGGTGGTAATGAGTTCCTTAAGCGTATTCTTTTCTGAGAAGCTGTTTATTTCTCCTTCAATTTGAAGTGATAGCCGTGATGTGTAGAGCAATCTTGGTTGTAGGCCTTTATTTTGTGTCACTTTGAATATCTCCTGCCATTCCCTTCTGGCCTGCAGAGTTTCTGTAGACAAGTCAGCTGTTAGTCTAACAGGAGTTCCTTTGTATGTAACCCGCTGTCTTTCTCTTGCTGCATCTAGGATTCTGTCTCTGTCTTTAAACTTTGCCATTTGAACTATAATGTGTCTTGCTGTGGACCTGTTTGGGTTCAGCTTGTTTGGAACCCTCTGCACTACCTGAGCATGTATGTTGGTTTCTTTCATCAGGGTAGGAAAGTTTTCAGTCATTATTTTTCCAAATACATTCTCGACCCATTCCTTCTTCTCTTCTCCTATGATGTGTGGGTGGTTTTGCTTCATCTTGTCCCATAGGGCTTTTAAAGTATTTTCATTGTTTGTTATTCTTTGGTCTTTTTGTTGTTACAACTGGGTGATTTCTGCTATTTTGTCTTCCAAATTGCTGATCCGATTCTCTGCTACATCTACTCTACCAGTGATTCCTTTGAGTGTGCTCTTCACTTCAGTTACTGTATTCTTTAGTTCTAACTGGTTGTTTTTTATGATTTCTCTATCGTTCCTTATGTCCTCACTAAGTTTGTTAAACATTCTTATTATCAGTGTTCTAAACTCTGTCTCTGAAATGTTGGATCCCTGTGTTTCATTTAGTTCCATTTCTAGAGGTTTCTTCTGATCTTTTACTTGTGTCATGTTTCTTTGTTTCCTCATTCTGGCTGTCGCTCTGGGATTGTTTTGATGTATTAGATAGATAACCAGGAAAGCCCCAGCTGGGTCACGCAGGCGCACAGCTCATGGCCCAACACTCCCAGGAATACTCCCAGTCTCAGCCTGTCCCAATCAGCCGCTTGCAGCTCAGGCCAAGCAGCCTGACAACCAATCACCAGCCTGGAAACTCTGCAAGCACAGTGCAGAGTGCAGGGACCGAGGCGGCTTGCACACTCCCGCGTCTCTGTGAGCAGCCTGTTGTAGCCGGAGGGCACCCGCCCAGTGTTTCCCTGGCAACGCAGCACAAGCCGTGCGGAGGGAGGGGATCCGAGACGGCTTGCGCACTCCCGGGTGGGTCTCAGTGAGCAGCCTGTTGGAGCCGGAGGGCACCCGCTCAGCGTTTCCCTGGCAATGCAGTATAAGCCAGGCAGAGGGTGGGGATCCAAGGCCGCATGCACGTGCACGCACTGCTGCACCAATTCCACTAGACCAATGCGGTTCCAGAACTCACCCTCTGTGGGAAGGCCCAACCCTGACAAAATGGCGCCCTCCTGTATACCACTCCCGTGCAAGCACCAGGGGAGCAAAAGTCCCAAAACCTTCAGCTTCTGCACCAAAGGTGCTCAGTATAGTCCGTCCCCACAGGCTCCTGGGCCCGGCTCACACAGCTACTCCCTCCACCAGGAACCAGGTAAGTGCTCACCGGCGAGCAAGCCCGGGTGCCGGCCCCACTGATTCTCAGCTCTTAGCTTCACCGAGCTGAGCAAAGAGAGTCCTCACTAATTTACTGCCGGCTATCTTGGAACTCCTCTTCCCGGCAAAGGAACTCTGGGCTGGTGAGCTTGGTATGCAGCCGGAGGGTCTCTCCCCCAACCAAAGAAGCCTCTCCATGGCTGAGGCTTCCCTCACGGGGTTCGCCCTCTCTCATCTCCGCCTGTCCTACCAGACCCCACGTGGCCTCCTCTTTAAGTTCTTTGTTTAGAGGTTCTGTTCATCTAGTGATCCGGGGACTTCCGGGGTTGAATGTTGTATAAATTATTTGTAATTTTGGTGTGATCCTGGGAGGCAGTTAGCACAGCGTCTGTCTATTTTGCCATTTTACCGTTAGTCCAGGGTTCCCTTTTCTCCACAACCTTGCCAGCGCTTGTTTGTTGATTTATTGATGATAGCCATTCTGACCACAGTGAGGTGGTATCTCATTGTGGGTTTTTTTTTTTTTTTGCATTTCTCTGATGATTAGTGAGGTTGAACATTTTTTCATATGCCTGTTGGTCATCTGTATGTCTTCTTCCGAGAAATGTCTCTTCATATCCTCTGCCCAATTTATAATTGGTTTTTTTGTGTGTTGAATTTCATGAGTGTTTTATTATAAATTTTGGGTATTAACCCCTTATCAGATATATTGTTGGCAAATATCTTCTCCCATTCAGTAGGGTGCCTTTTTGTTTTGTTGATGGTTTCCTTTGCTGTGAAAAAACTTTTGAGTTTGATGTAATCCCATATGTCCAGTTTTTCTTTTATTTCCCTTGCCTGAGGGGATACATCAGTAAAAATATTGGTGAGGATAATGTCTGCAAACTTACTCCCTATGTTTTCTTCTAGGAGTTTTATGGTTTCAGGTCTTACATTTAAGTCTTTAATCCATTTTGAGTTTGTTCTCATATGTGGTGTAAGTAGTTGGTCCATTTTCATGTTTTTGGACGTGTCAGTCCAATTTTCCCAGCACAATTTTTTATTTTATTTTTTTCAACTTTTTTAAATTTATTTTTTAAAATTTATTTATTTTAATTAGTTTCAGGTGTACATCACAGTGCCATAGTTATACTTTTAACCCCTCAAAGTGACAACCCCCTCTCCCAATTTGCCACCCCATTCCTCCCCCCATATCATATATATCTATTACACTTCCTCTGACTCCCTTCCACAGTATAATCCACATCCCGTGACTATCTATATATATTCAATTACAGTTGGTGTACAATATTATACAACCTCAGCTGTACAGTGCAGTGATCAAGCCTCAACTCCATCCATGAAATGGTCTCCCCAACAAGACATGTGACCATCTGACACCCACAAAATATTTACAACATTATTAATTATATTCCCCGAACTGTCTTTCATATCCCTGTGGCAATATTGTAGTTGCCTATTTTTGCTGTCTAATCCCTTCCCCTTCTCCCTCATCCCCACCCCCCTCCCAACTAGCAACCCTGTTTTTCCTCTATATCTATGAGACTGTTTCTGTTTACTTTGCTCATTCATTCAGTTTTTACAGATTCCAAATATAAGTGAGATCATATGGTATTTGTCTTTCTCTGACTGACTTATTTCACTTAACATAATAGTCTCTATGTGCATCCATATCATTGCAAGTGGTACAATTTCATTCTTCTTTATAGCGGAGTAATATTCCATGTATAAATGTACCACAATTTCTTAATCCAGTCATCTACCAATGGGCATTTCGGTTCTTTCCCAGTCTTGGCTATTGTAAATAGTGCTGCAATGAACATAGGGGTGCATATATTTTTTTGAATCAGTGTCTTGGGTTTTTCGGGATAAATACCTAGGAGTGGAATTGCTGGGTCAAAAGGTAGCTCCATTTCCAGTTTTTTGAGATACCTCCATACTGACTTCCATAGTGGCTGCACCGATCCCAGCACCATTTTTTAAATAGACTATCTTTACTGCAATGTTAATTGTTGTTTCTGTTGTCATAGATTATATGACCATATATGGATGGGTTTATTCCTGGGATCTCCATTCTGTTCCATTGGTCTATGTTTCTGTTTTTATGCCAGTACTATAGTGTTTTTTGTGTTTTTTGTTTTTGTTTTTTGAGGGCAGTGTCACTGGTCCTCATATGAAGACCCGAACAGGGGCCACTGGCTTCCCAAGCCAGCGCTTAACCACCACACCACTCGGCCGGCCCAGTACCATACTGTTTTGATTACTGTAGCCTTGTAGTATGTTTTGATGTCAGGTAGTGTTATGCCTCCCACTTTCTTCTTATTTCTCATGATTGCAGTGGCTATTCGGGGTCTTTTGTGGTTCCATATAAATTTTAGGGTTATATGTCCTATTTCTCAGAAAAATGTCCTTGGTAGTTTGACAGGAATTGCATTGAATCTATATATTGCCTTAGGTAGTTGACATTTTAACTATATTAATTATTCCTATCCATGAACATGGTATGTATTTCCATTTATTTGTATCTTCTTTGATTTCTCTCTTCAGTGTCTCATAATTTTCTGAGTACAGGTCTTTTACTTCTTTTTTTTTTTAGAGGGCAGTGTCACTGGCTGTCATATGTTGGATCCAAACCGGGGCTGCTTGCATCGCAGGTCAGCTCTTAACCACCACACTACTCGGCCATCCCAGGTCTTTTACTTCTTTAGTTAAATTTATTCCTAGATATTTTATTGTTTTTGCAGCAATTGTAAAAGGGATTGATTTCCTGATTTCTTCTTCTGATAGTTTATTATAGGTGTATACAAATGCAACTGATTTCTGAATATTAATTTTTTATCCTGCTACCTTACCAAATTTGTTTATCAGTTTTAACTGTTTTTTGGTGGTAAATTACTTTCACATAAGCATAATCTACAAGCAAAAGACTATTTCTCCCCTCAAGATAGTCATTTGGGAAAATATAGACTGTTTCCTAGTGAAATGGTTTTGATTATGTCCATATTCTGCCACTCATCATCACACATGTGACCAGGCCTAGTCAGTTACCTTCTATGGGACTCAGTGGGCACGTCTCTATGTTGGAAATAGTATGAGCCCTACTTACCAGGGTCATTGGGTAAAACTGGGGGAAAAACCATTGTAAGAGTCTTTTAATATGCAAAATATAATTTTAGAGATTCAACTAAACTGCAAAATAAACAGCCATGTAACACCTTGTTTAGAACTGACTTAATTGCAGGGACACATTCATCAAACATCCTCAGCAGCAGTGACTCTTCTTTCTTGAAGGTAGATTTGATTTGGAAATGGTCTGAAATAATTGAGAGTTAAATCTAGTAGTGAGATGTGTATACTCAAGCTGAGTAATCGTGAGTTGAGTAAAAAAAGATGTGAATGTAAAGCAACGATACTAGTTTTATTATATCCCCTAAGAGAGGTTCCAAAGTGTTTGTTGTGATAGCCTCCATTGTTAGGCTAAGTGGGCAGTCTGCAGCACTGATTATTCTGATGTACCATGCTCATATGCATGTGAGGCACTCAAGTGCTTTGTATGCACATTAAAAAATCGGTCTGGCCTACTGGGCGGTCCAACCTCTAAAATAACATTTCATATTTTTCTTTTTGAGGGTAGTGCCACTGGCCCTCATATGTGGGACTGGAACCGGGGCCGCTGGCTTCCCAAGCCAGCGCTTAACCACCTCGCTACTTGGCCAGCCCAACATTTCATATTTTACAGAGCCTTTTATTACAAAAGTTCTTTCTCTTGAATATAGTCAACAGCCCTGTAGTTGAGGTAGGTACCATTCCCAATTTAGAGATGTTAAAACTGAGATGCAGAAATTCCAAATTACTTAGTTTTGATGACAAAACTGACCAGAGGCAGAGTCTGAATGTGATTAGAAGGCTTGAGCCTTCTCTCCTTTCTGTCTTTTTATCATCTCTATTTCTACAGGCATAAATCATAATGGTTCTAATAATCATGATAATGATGAAAAAGAGACTCAGAGAACTAAAGTGACCCGTTCAAAGTCACAGCTGGTAAATTGTTAGAGCTTAGATTTGGATGCAGAAATCACTTTTTAACTTTGCTTGCTGATCTAGTCTTTTTACTAAGTAACTCATCCCATTTCTTTCACAATCAAGTCTTTCTAATGCCTGCATTTCTACTATGCCTTCACATCATACCAAAGTCTGCTATATACTCCACATGCTTCCACCATTCTACCCACACAGCTCTCTCTGTTGACCTCTTAGATAATCAATCCAGTGGCACCCACACATAGGTAATATCATTTTAGAGATGGGGAGTCAGAATCTCTATAGGGAGACTATAACTATTGAAACAAACAAACCTGAATACCTCAGTAGCTTAACACAGTCATTTATTTCTCACTCATGTAACAGCCCAGGGTGAGTGCTCTTGGTTAGTGGGTAGCCTGTATATTTGATAAGTTTCAGGAACACTGGATCCTTCCATACTATGCCTTGGCTATACTACAGGGTCTCAGATTCCATCCCATTGGAGAAAACTGGTCACATAGCCTCATCTAGATGCAAGGGGGACAGAAAAATATAGCCCCAGACTGAAGAACCATTTCCCTGTAACAATTGTTCTCTATGGAAGGGGGATAGATATTTCTGTGGGCACAATTATTCTCTATCATGCGCACTCAGAAACCTTGCAAGGTCACACTGTAAGTTATGTGGTGTAGAAGACATTTGAAGTCAGGTCTGTCTAAACCCACAACATGTCCTCTAAATTAGTGTACATTCTGCTTTTTCATACAAAAATATTTTATTTGTTAAAAAATAAAGACTTAGTTGATCTATCTCATGATCTTCAATCAGGCATTGCAAGGTAGAAGCACTAGGAAAGCTGGTAGTAATGCCATTGCTCAGACATTACTTTTGTATATGTGGTTTATATTCAATAATTCTGAAATGATCATAATTATGTTCACAGTTCAATTATGCAGTTTTGATTCTCATCCTGTCCTGATGGACTATTTTCTGATATTTCCAGATTATAATCAACTACTCTGAATTCACTAATTTTTCCTACATTTTAGGAAATTAATTTACTCTTTGTTTTCAGTTGTTTATTCCAACAGGTTGGAGAAACAAGGCACAAATGGCAGTTTAATTTATTCAAGCAGCTAGCTATTTTATTTTATTTTATTTTATTTTATTTTATTTTATTTTATTTTATTTTATTTTTTGAGGGCTGTGTCACTGGCCCTCATATGTGGGACCTGAACAAGGACCCCTGGCTTCCCAAGCCAGCGCTTAACCTCCGTGCCACTCGGCCGGCCCACAGCTAGCTATTTTAAAAGCAACCAATTCACTGCTAACAACTGGTCAATCACAAAATTATTAACCGGCTGTTTCAAACTTTAAAACCAGTTATTTGACCTGCCACCAACTTTTTCTCTCCTTAGAAGTACTTTATGGATGGTGTAGAAGCCTGACAACTGTGCTGTTCACCTGAAGATGAATAATATTTAATGCCTACTATAATTTTAATATATATATATATATATATATATATATATATATATATATATATATTCATGAGATGTGGAGTGCAGCAGAAGGAACAGAGTCAATGGAATTTTAACAGCTATATATGATGTCAGAGGGGTAGTAGATTGGGGAAGGGGGTTATCATTTTGTGAGGGGTGTAAATGTCTATTACATTGTTTTGTACACCTGAAACTAGTAAAAAAAAGCAGTACTTTGGGACTCTAGATCCAACTGTAGATGGAGTCAAAAGAAGTATTTGTATTTTCATGTATCCACACTCTATGATATAATTATCCTTCCTTTATTTTACTTTTAAATTTTGTTTTAAAGTATACAGCCTTTGACTTATTGATCTATTAAACCTTCAAGAGAACATAGATGCAAAAATTCTCAACAAAATACTAGCAAACCGAATTCAGCATCTCATTATAAAGATCATACACCATGATCAATTGGAATTCATTCCTGGTATGCAAACTTGGTTCAATATCCACAAATCAATTAACATAATATATCACATTAACAAAATGAAAAATAAAAATCATGTGATCATATCAATAGATGCAGAAAAAGCATTTGAGAAAATCCAGCAGTCATTTATGATAAAAACTCTTAGCAAAGTGGGAATAGTGCGATCATATCTCAACATAATAAAGGCCATATATAATAAACTTCGTACACAATGGGGAAAGGCAAAAGGCTTTCCCTTTAGGATCAGGAACAAGACAAGGCTGCACACTTTCACCACTTCTATTTAACATAGTTCTGGAAGTTCTAGCCACAGCAATCAGACAAGGAAATGAAATAAAAGGCATCCAAATTGGAAAAGAGGAAGTAAAATTTTCATTACATGCAGATGACATCATAATTTTTATAGAGAATCCCAAAGACTCCACCAAAAAACTGCAAGAGGGCCAGCCGAGTGGCGCATTGGTTAAGAGGTGGTTATGGGATGCCAGCGGCCCTGGTTCGGATCCCACATATGAAGGTCAGTGACACTGCCCTCTATAGCTAACAGCAGCTCCATGTGGAGCTGGGCTGCGCAAGTCCCGGCAATGGTGTTGGCTGCAGCCCCTGCTGCAGTGGGCTGCCATAGGCTACAGCGAGTGGCCGGCAGCCAGCGTGAGCTACCAATAGCCACAGTGAGTGACCATCCAGAGGCTGGCGACCGATCTGCCTCATCCGGGAAGAATGCAATGATGATACCAACATGGGCCAGTGAAGTAAAACCCTCTGCAACTAGACTGAAGAACAAAAAGACAGCGACTTGACTGTTCCCCTTCCCCGATTCCCCAACGCTGTTCCCCTCCCCAATTCACCAATAAAAAAATCTAAAAAAAAAAAAACTGCTAGAACTGATAAACGAATTTGGTAAGGTAGCAGGATACAAAATTAATATTCAGAAATCAGTTGCATTTTTATACACCAATAATAAAATATCAGAAGAAGAAATCAGGAAATCAATCCCTTTTACAATTGCTGCGTAAACAATAGAATATCTAGGAATCATTTTAACTAAAGAAGTAAAAGACCTGTACTCAGAAAATTATAAGACACTGAAGAGAGAAATCAAAGAAGATATAAATAAATGGAAATACATACCATGCTCATGGATAGGAAGAATTAATATAGTTAAAATGTCAATACTGGGCCAGCTGAGTGGTGCGGAGGTTAAACGCTGGTTTAGGAAGCCAGCGGCCCCAGTTCGGGTCCCATATATGAGGGCCAATAACACTGCCCTCAAAAACAAAGTCAGTACTACCTAAGGCAATATGTAGATTCAATGCAATTCCAATCAAACTACCAAGGACATTTTTCTCAGAAATAGAACATAGAATCCTAAAATTTATATGGAACCACAAAAGACCCCGAATAGCCACAGCAATCTTGAGAAATAAGAAGAAAGTGGGAGGCATCACACTACCTGACATCAAAGCATACTACAAGTCTACAGTAATCAAATCAGTATGGTACTGGCATAAGAACAGACATATAGACCAATGGAACGAAATAGAGAGCCCAGGAATAAACCCATCCATATACGGTCATTTAATCTATGACAATGGAAGCAAGAATTTACATTGGAGTAAAGATAGTCTATTTAATAAATGGTGCTGGGAAAATTGGACTGACACATGCAAAAAATGAAAATGGACCACCTACTTACACCACATATGAGAACAAACTCAAAATGGATTAAAGACTTAAATGTAAGACCTGAAACCATAAAACTCCTAGAAGAAAACATAGGGAGTAAGTTTGCAGACATTACCCTGAGTAATATTTTTACTGATGTATCCCCTCAGGCAAGGGCAATAAAATAAAAAATGAATATATGGGATTACTTCAAACTTAAAAGTTTTTTCACAGCAAAGGAAATCATCAGGAAAACAAAAAGGCAGCCTACTGAATGGAAGAAGATATTTGCCTACGATATATCTGATAAGGGGTTAATATCCAAAATTTATAAAACACTCATGAAACTCAACACCAAAAAAACAAACAACCCAATTAAAAAATGGGCAGAGGATATGAAGAGGCATTTCTCTAAAGAGAATATACAGATGGCCAGCAGGCATATGAAAAAATGTTCAACCTCACATCAGAGAAATGCAAATAAAAACCACAATGAGATACCACCTCACTCTGGTCAGAAG
This sequence comes from Aselliscus stoliczkanus, assembly GCA_033961575.1. Taxonomy (NCBI): domain Eukaryota; kingdom Metazoa; phylum Chordata; class Mammalia; order Chiroptera; family Hipposideridae; genus Aselliscus; species Aselliscus stoliczkanus. The sequence continues at coordinate 50,202,120 of CM066737.1, read as the reverse complement.
GGCTATCATCAATAAATCAACAAACAACAAGTGCTGGCGAGGATGTGGAGAAAAGGGAATCCTGGTGCACTGTTTTTGGGACTGCAAATTTGTGCAGCCATTATGGAAATCAGTATGGAGTTATCTCAAAGAACTGGAAATGGAACTACCATATGACCCAGCAATTCCACTCTTGGGTATCTACCCAGAAGAATCCAAGATGCTAATTCGAAAAAATATATGCACACCTATGTTTATTGCAGAGCTATTTACAATAGCCAACACTTGGAAACAACCAAAATGCCCATCGGTAGATGACTGGATTAAGAAACTGTGGTACATTTATACAATGGAGTATTACTCAGCTATAAAGAATGAAATAGTACCATTTGCAACTATATGGATGGGCCTAGAGACTATTATATTAAATGAAATAAATCAGTTGGAGAAAGACAAATACCATATGATCTCACTTATATGTGGAATCTGAAAAACTGAATGAATGAGCAAAGTAAACAGAAACAGTCTCATAGATAGAGAGGAAAAACTAAGGGTTGCTAGTTGAGTGGGGGTTGGGGATGATGGAGAAGGGGAAGGGGTTAGACAACATAAATAGGTAACTACAATATTGCCACAGGGATACGAAAGATGGTTCAGGGAATATAATAATGTTGTATTTTGTGGGGTGTCAGATGGTCACATGCCTTGTTAGGGAGACCACTTCATGGATGGAGTAGAGTCTTGATCACTGCACTGTATACCTGAAACTGATGTTGTATAATATTGTATGCCAATTGGAATTGAATATATAGATAGTCACGGGATGTGGATTATATGGTGGAAGGGAATCAAAGAAATTGTAATAGATATGTATGATATGGCGGGGGGGAGGAGTGAGAGGGTGAATTGTGGGAGGGCGGTTGTCACTTTGAGGGATAAAAAGTATAACTATTGCATTGTGTTGTACATCTGAAGCTAAATTTAAAGAAATGTTTATTTCACAATAAAAAAAAATGAAAGAAAAAAAAATACCTTCAAGCGAGAAGAGAAAATCCAGTAGTATCTTCACTTCTGATGCCAGGAGATCATGCATCCTTGAATGCAGTTCTCAGACACCCAGAAGACATTAGCCACTTTTCCTGCTGCAGCTGTTTTTATCACTCAACCTTGCTACTGAGGATTCTACCCTATTCTGGACACCACAGCCTCTGAATTTCTCTCTTTACTCAAACTCTGTCACAGTGAAGGTCTGAGATTGATAGGGCAGTGATTGTCTTTTTAACTGGGGCACAAATAAACCAAGAGAGAGAAGTGTGGAAAACTTGAGGAAATGTTTATTTGGAAATAGTAGCAGCCATTCATTAATTCATTCAACATCTATTGAATGACTGTTGAATATTATGCTCTGTCCAAAGTGTTTATTGACTACATGTATAGCTAAGTTCAAATTTAAGCAGGAATGAGTGACTGTGTCTCTCTTCAGATGCTTCAAAGAAAAACAAAATTGATTTCAGTATTTTCCCTTTGGTATATACTCCTCTTCCTCCACCTAAACCCTCCCGCTTCCTCATAGAATTATTATAGATGATCCAGGAGAGACCTAGTTTTGGTAGGCCATAAATGGCTCCCCGAAGATGTATACACCCGACTCTCTGGAAACTGAGTATGTTGGGAAATATGGCAAAGGAAAATTAAGATTGCAACTGGAATTAAGGTTGCTAATTAGTTAACTTGAGATGAGGAGATTATGCATTATCCAGGTGTGCCAATGTAATCACAAGAGTACTTATAAGAATAGGAGGTAGGCAGAAGAGGGCGAACCAGAGTGATATAGCATGAGAAGGACGTGGTCTGATGTTTTTGGCCTTGAAAACAGAGGAGGGGACTATAAGCTAAGGAATATAGGCAACCTTTAGAAGTTGAAAAGTCAAGGAAACAAATTACCTCTGGAGCATCCAGATGGAATGCTGTCCTACCTATCTCTTGATTTTAGCCTAGTGAGATGCATTACAGACTTCTGATCTCCAGAACTGTAAGATAATAAATTTGTTTTAAGTTTAAGCAATAGGAAAATTAGTACAGGTTTCCCCCATTATCCAAAAGTAGAGCGTTCCTATAAAACTTTTCATAAGCCGAAGTAAAGTAAAATGAAAAAGCAATTTCCATTAATTTTTTCTTTTCCTTTAACATTCAATATTATTTTATATTAGTTTCAGATCTACAATGTAGTGGTTATACATTGATATAACTTATGAAGTGATCCCCTAGGCTAATTGTCTGGTACCCACCTGGCAGTATACACAGTTATTACAATATTATTGACTATATATTCCCTATGCTCTACTTTACATCCCCATGACTATTCTGTGACTACCAATTTGTATTTCTTAATGCCTTCCCCTTTTTCACCCAGCCCCCCCAAGCCCCTCCCATCTAGTAAACATCAGTTTGTTCTCTGCATCTATTAGTCTGTTTCTGTTTTCTTTTGTTTATTTTGTTGTTAGATTCCACATATAAGTGAGATCATATGGTATTTGTGTTTCTCTGTCTGACTTATTTCACTTAGCATAATACCCTCTAGGTCCATCCATGTTGTCACAAATGGTAAGACTTCACTTTTTATGGCTGAGTAATATATATGTATCACATTTTCTTTATCCAATTGTCTATTGATGAGCACTTAAGTTGCTTCCATATCTTGGCTATTGAAATAGCGCTGCAGTGAACATAGGGGTGCATATATCTTTTAAAATTAGTGTTTTGGATTTCTTTGGATAAATACCCAAGAATGGAATTGCTGGGTCATACAGTAGTTCCATTTCCAGTTTTTTGAGATACCTCCATACTGATTTCCATAATGGCTGCACCAATCTGCAGTCCCATGAACAGTGCACCAGGGTTCTCTTTTCTTCACATCCTCACCAACATTTATTGTTTGTTGATTTATTGAAGATAGCCATTCTGAAAGGTGTGAGGTGATATCTCATTGTGGTTTTAATTTGCATTTCTCTGATGATTAGTGATGTTGAGCAACTTTTCATATATCTATTAGCCATTTCTAAGTCTTCTTTGGAGAAATGTCTATTCAGGTTTTCAGCCCACTTTTTAAATTGGATTGTTAATTTTTTTTGCTGTTAAGTTGTTTGAGTTCTTTATAAATGTTGGATAGTGCACTGTTGGTGGGAATACAGATTGGTGCAGCCACTATGGAAATCAGTATGGCGATATCTCAAAAAACTGAAAATGGAACTACTTTATGACCCAGCAATTCCATTCTTAGGTATCTATCCAGAGAAATCCAAAATGTTAGTTAAAATATATATATATATATATATATATATATATATATATCCCTATGTTTATTGCAGCACTATTCACAATAGCCAAGACATGGAAACAACTGAAATGCCAATTGGTAGACAACTGGATTAAGCAACTGTGGTACATTTATAGAATGGAGTATTATTCAACCGTAAAGATGAATGAAATCTTACCAGTTGCAATGATATGGATGGACCTAGAGAACATTATGCTAAGTAAAATAAGTCAGATGGAGAAAGACAAATACTATGTGACCTCGCTTATATGTGGAATGTAAAGAACAGAATAAGTGAGCAAACAAAACAGAAGTAGACTCAGAGACATAGAAAAAAAATACTGTTGGTTGCTAGATTAGAGGGGGGAGGGGATGTGGGAGAAGGTGAAGGGATTTGAAAGTGCAAATTATTAGACACAATATAGTCATGGGGATATAAAATACAATATGGGGAATATAATCAACAATGTTTTAAAGATTATGTAAGGTACCAAATGGGCACTAGACTTAACAGGAGGATCACTTCATAGACTATGTAGATAGATGGATGCATGACCAATGCTCTGTACACCTGAAGCTGAACTAGAATAATATTGAATGCCAATTATAATGGGATGTAGAGTATAGCATAAGGAAGATAGTCAATGGAATTGTAACAGCTATATAAGATGTCAGAAGGGTAGTAGCTTGAGGGAGGGAGGTTATAACTTCGTGAGGGGTGTAAATGTCTAACTATTATGTTACCTTGTACACCTGAATCTCATAAAAACTTGAAATAAAAAGACAAAAAGGACTCCTTGGGCCATGAAGCCAGATGAGAAGAGCTGAACACAACCTCCCAAGCACCTAGAGTGGAAGGTTAAGCAGGGCAGAGGCTCACCTCCAGCCTCTGTTTACATAGATCCATTCTCTTCTGAATGCTTGAATGTGTATTTATTTATAAAATGCTATTTGTTTTATTTTCTGTAAGGCAATTAAAAGTTTTTGGAAGATGGATCTATATTGCCAAGTGAATTTTTTTTAAGAATGTTTTTTTTTTCCCTAGAGGGCAATGTCACTGGCTCTCATATATGGGATCCGAACCAGGGTCGCCGGCGTCCCCAGCCAGCTCCCAACCACCGCCGGCCCGCCAAGTGAATTTTAAAAGGTGACTTATCAAGACTTTTATCTAAGAGAGTGAAGTCAAATGCATGCTTGATCAAATGGACCTGTTATTTACCAGAGAGCAGTATGAGCCATGTCTGTGTTACTAGCACCAATAAGCTGGAGTGTGGAGTTCTTAACCTAGATAACATAAAGCTGCAAGTTGCGTTCTGAAAAACAAGGACTAAATAATAAAATGTATATGAAATTAACTGTGTCTTTAGCAGAAATAAATTATATGTACCCTGAACCTAATTCCACCTTATAGACTCAGGCAGAATTTACTGTGGCAGATTGGCATGACATATAGGTAATATGAATCCAGAGAGTCACGTTAAATCTTTCTGTCTACTAGAGAACATGCCATTTCATTGCCAACCTAATGATAATGACATTGTATCTCTCTAGTTGACTGTTTTTTTATCTGGCAAGGTGCTGATGGATTTCCATGCATTCGTGGACAGCAAAGGATGGAGAATACAGAAAGCCTGCTTTTGTCCATGAAAGAGGGGCATGTATATATGGCTGTCATGATCCCACATTCCTTGAGTTAAGGTTTGGTCCAAGGCAGATCAAATGTTTTCTGTAGGGTTGATTCCAAAGGCCTGAGCAGACAAGATGGTGCCAGAAACAGTGGTGTGCTGGAGGTGACTAGTAGTGATTATACACCTCTCTGCATTCAGTAACATGGTGGTAGCTTAAAACTGATTATGATGGGAATATTTACACAACAGAATTTGGCAAATGACACAAATCATTTCCCCTGCCCTAGAGATCTGGTTATTAAACATTTACCAACACACTGGGACTTATAATACAGCGAAACAGGTTAGGTCTGGGACTTATAATATGGTGTAGCAGGTTAGGTCTGAGAGGTGTGGTGAAAGAGTGAGGAATGTTTTGTTTGGAGAAGAGAAGACTGGGTGAAACAACTGCTGTCTATGGGAAGAGAGCTCAGATGCCTTCGTTATTTTTCTAAAGGGTAAAATGGAACCACTGTGTGTGTGTGTGTGTGTGTGTGTGTGTGTGTGTGTGTGTGTGTGTGTACTCCATGGAAACTGGATTCAACTAAAATAAAAAACAATTATTAATGTCCAGCACCATTCAAAAGGAGAAATATTTATCCCAGGAATAGTGAGCTTCTTCCTCATTGGAAGCAAGCCAATAGAGGTGAGAAAACCAGTAGGCAAATGTATTATAAAGGAATTTCAAGTACTAGATAGTAAACTGGACTGGACTATATGACCTCTAAGTATCCCTTTTGAGATACTTGTGATTTTGTGGAAAAGTAATTGATGGATTTCAAAGAATTTTAATAAATCTCATCATTGCTAAGAGTTCAAAACCAGTATGATCAGAAATATTTTGTAAGAGCTCAAAGGATACTTTTCAACCTCTTCATACAGTCACTCTCCTAATTGGCTATCCTCATTCTTCCTCAAGGCAGAAACTTATGGGAACACAGGCCTACCATGAGAGTCTTCATGTCCCCATTTTAATCCTCTAAATTTCTCTACTACAGATTGACATTGTTAATTAAACAGGGCCTTTCCTCTGACCACTTGCCTATATGTATCTTAGAAGAAAGCCTGAAAGATACTTCTTTCTTGCCAATTGTCTCTGAAGGCTTAAATGCTATCCAAAAGGGCTTCCAAGTGAATTAAAATAAGTATTTTGATCAAGTCAGGAGAAAAAAAACCAACCTTAATTTAAGCAGGCATTGGAAGCAATTATACTATAGTGGGAAGAATGGTTACATGTTTCCATCACTTGAAACTGTTCTACAAAGTCATGTCAAACATAGCAGCTATGAAAAATAAACATGATAGAAACAGAGAGGAATTTGTTATATTAAATGGGTTTTCCTAGCAGTTCCTCATGATTCTCTTTAGTTCACTGTCTGTTTTCATTAAGTCAGTCATGATTTCTTTAAGCTCTGAGACACATGAACCAGCACTGGTTTCCATGGTTTGGATAGCTATCCACCTGCATGGGATGTTTGAGGTATTCACAGGGGTGAAGGCAGCTAACTTTTCAAGTACCTCCCTCTTTTACCCCAATCCACTTGGCTGTTGATAGAATGGAGTGAAAACTCCCTTCATCCCCTCTGTAGCTATTAACGTGACGCATGTGGTTGTGAGTAGTATACACACATAATGAGTTTGGTGATACTTGGACCTTGCTTAGAGTAACTAACACTTTAGGATTAAAACAGAGCTATAAGAGAATACTTTTGGATTGGCCGACTAAGGATTTATAAAAATCTGCTCCTCCATAAAAGTAACAAAAACATAGGAAAATTGTCAAAATGAACTTTTTCAGAACTTTGGAAATTAACCAAAGTATTTCAACAATCCAAGAACTACTTATTAAAGAAAAATGGCTGAATATCAATAAGAGCAGTGAGCTCTGTGGTGTTTTAACTTACCCTGTTTCCATTCCCTTTTCCCCAGCTCAGTCTTAACATTAAAATACAACAGCTTCACAGTTATGGTAGTTGTGAGAACCAGTAGCCTGGCAGCCACTGGAGGAGGCAAAATTGGTTTTGAGCACCCTCCCAAAGTCCTATTTTCATAGGGTTGCAATTGTCATTATTCAACTTGCTTCCTGGAAACCCCCACTTATCGGGCTTGTCTTTATTTGACCCAATTCGGCTCACTCAGTGTAACCATTCTTTTCCATATGGCATTTAAAAAAAAATAATTAGTGGCAATAGAGAATTATGGAGGCAGAATAAATGCTATGTTTGGTGGGGTGCTCAGGTGAGTCTTAATTTATAAGGTGACATTTCTGCAGACACCCAAGAGAAATGATGGAGTGAACCATGTAGATTTGGGAGGGCAGAGGCAGAGAATTTTAGGCTAAGTAACAGCAAGCACAAAAGCCCTGAGCAGGAGCATGCTTGGTTTCTTTAAACAACAAAAGGCAGTTGTTTCATTGTCTTCATCTGAAACAAACAAAAAGCCCCCCACAAACTCATAAATACATACAACAGAATGGTGGTTACCAGAGGGGATGGGGTCAGGGAGGATGACGAGGGTACACGGGGTCAAATACAAGACGAAGGAAGGAGACTAGACTTTTGGTGGTGAACACACAATAGAGTATACAGATGTTATATTATAAAGTTGTACACCTAAAATTTATATAACATTATTAACCAATGTTACCCCAATAAATTTAATTAAAAATCAGTCTTGAGAAGATGGCAGTAAATAGATAGATAGATAAGTCTTTGGTTCATCCAATGCCTGTGTTTCTTCAGAGATAGTTCCTGCCATTTTATTTTCTTCCTTGGAGTGGGACATGTTTTTCTGTTTGTTCACATGCCTTGTAATTTTTCTATTAAATATTAAGCAGTTAAATAAACAATAACCTTTCTCAGTCTTTGCAAAACTGGTTTGCACTAAGGCACATTTTTACTAATTAGTACAGCATGTTGTAAATATTTGGATCAGCCTAGGATGAACACTTAAGGTCTTCCCTGGTTTTTTGTGAGCATGCAACTTCCTTGGTCCTGTGTGTGTGTTTTATAATTCCTCCATATACATGGCTGCTTTTAAATGTCTTAATTTCTCAGAGTCTCACTCCAGCATCTTGTTAGGGCCTTAGATGTTCTATTGCATTCTTCCATCCATAGTCGTGTCCCAGATGTTGGCATATCTGTATCCTCCTGCAGGTTTTATGAGCTATGCCCACTATAGTTTTCTATGGCTTTTCCAAGTCTGACATTTGAGTCAGGTGAAACAGCTGTCCCTCAGACATCCTTCAGATAGGCCAGAATGTTGCAAATAAGGTCTGCTTTGTTCCCATTAGTTTGAGAGAGGAAATTGGGAACTGGGCTCCCACTTGCTTTAGAATATGCCATGCTGCACTGGCGATAGTGAGGCAAGAGTAAATTAAAATGTTATAAAATTTCTTACTGCTTTGAATGTGGGTTTTTCTTAATTGGATGTTCACTTGATTGCTGTAGGTCTTTGGCTATTTTTCAGAGCTCTTATTTTTTATTTATTTATAAAAATATTTTTATTTTTTTTTTGAGGGCAGTATCACTGGCCCTTATATGTGGGACCCGAACTGGGGCTGCTGGCTTCCTAAGCCAGTGCTTAACCACCACGCCACACAGCTGGCCCTTTTTCAGAGCTCTTATAACATTATTTTAGTCAACCTCTAGTGGTTTTCCCAATGTTTCTGTAGAAGACTATGGACCCATACTTTCCTAGTCTGCCATCTTACTGACATCACTCTTAGATATGGCTTCCCATGTCCACCTTTGTCTTTCTTCATGTGCCATCGCTTCCATCCCCAGTGTCCTTGTTTATATTTTCTCCACCTGTTAGCTCAGTGTAATGGTGAAGAATATGGGCTCCAGAGTCAGTCAGACATTGACTTGAAACAAAGTGTGTCACTTACTCACTTCAGATATCACAATGTAGCAAAGCCTCAGTTTTCTTATCTGTAAGATGAGTGTGACCTTATAACAATGTTACCTCCATTTTGTCTAATAAGATAATGTCCTTAATGCATAGTCCAAGCACATAGTTATTATGTAAGTTTAGTTGCTGCTACTGTTATTTTTATTATTGCAGATGAATAACATTTTTCACTTACTAGCTCTGTGACTTTGGGCAAATTACTTAACCTTTCCAAGATTCATTCTTGAAATGTGGCTAATTATGGTACCTCCATCATAGGAATATTAGTGTTAAATGAGATAATGCATATAAAATGATTGGAATAATGTGGGCAATAAGTGCTCAAAAGAATGATAAGTGCTTTAAGGGATTACAAAAGGGAAAACGGATTTGAGTTTAGTCATTAAAAATGAGTATAGGTTGTGTCTCATTTTGGAGGCAACCTCTACTCTGCCTATGGATAGATCCTTACTCAATAAACTACTTTCACTTTACTATCTGGATCACACATGAATTCTTTCTTGCACCTTGCCTATAGCCAAGAACCCTCTTTCCTGCAACAATTGGAATCGAGTATGTCCAAAATTGAATATGTCTTCCACCATAAATCTGCTACATTTTCTCCCAGCCAGGATATTGTATTAAGATTATTTATGTCTCTTTCCCCATGATTAGAGTGAGGGCTTCCAAGAGAAAGACTACTTCATGTCCACATTCAAAAAATGTTTGTTTAATGGACAGTGCTTCAACATAACAAACTGAAGTCACTTTCCATTCTCATTAGAAAGAGAATAACAGATTTACCGCACTGACTTACTATGCACTTGTAGTAAGCCAGTCATTATTTGGTGCTCTGGCTACTATGGTGAATAAAACCAGGCTCTATCCTCCAATGGAAATGTTCTCAGTTGAGAAAAGGCAGGGCACAGATGAAGAGGTGCATTAAAATACCGATGGGTAAGATTATCATGTGAGAATCAGAAAAGAAATGCCTGGGCCAGAGCATCCAGAGTAGGAATGAGGTCTTCCACTTGTAGCAGAAGGGAAAATGGGTTAGTGGAGGAACGGGTCATAGAGTAGCTGCAGTCTGCCCTAGTCCTTTTAGGGTAAAAAAAAAATGAGTGTAATTTGTGGAGTTGGAGAAGAATGAGTGAGTAAATTCAAAGGAGAAGAAACAGCATGTGTAAAGTTGAGGAGGTAGGAATAACTGATATTTCAGAGAACAGTACAAATATTGTTCATGTTGAGGAGATGTAGGAGGTGAGGTTAGGAGCAGATCGAGGGCAGATTGCCAGGGAATGTGATATTATTTAAAGTACTACTGCTAGAACAGATTAACACTCAACTCTCAATGGCTCATAAAATAATAAATGTTTCTCATTCAACTTGTAGTCTGCTGGAGGTGTTGCTCTTTGGGCAGCTTTCCACTTATGACATCATATAGGGACCCAAGATTATTCCAATTCATGGATCTGTTCTCTTCCAGGCCCTTGCTGTTCTTTTTGTTTAGCTGGAGGATAGAGAAAGAGATAATGGAAGATTATTTATAGAAGATTTCTATGGGTCAGGCCAAGAAATCATACATATTACCGCTGTTCACATTGCATTGGTCAGAAATCAGTCACATGACCAAACATAAATGCAAAGGAGTCTGAGAAATATAGTCTACCTTTGAAGAGTCTATGAGTTTTTTACAATAATTTAATCATATGAAGATATTTCTTTTTTTAAAAAAGATTTTATTGGGGAATTGGGGGAGGGGAACAGCATTGGGGAATCGGGGAAGGGGAACAGAGAAGTTGCTGTCTTTTTGTTCTTCAGTCTAGTTGTGGAGGATGTTGCTTCACTGCCCATGTTGGTATCGTCATTGCATTCTTCATGGATGAGGCAGATCGGTCACCGGCCTCTGGATGGTCGCTCACTCGGCTATTGGCAGCTCACGCTGGCTGCCAGCTGCTCACTCTGGCTGCCGGCCACTCACTGTAGCCTATTGCAGCCCACTGCAGCAGGGGCTGCAGCTTACACCGTTGCCGGGGCTTGTACAGCCCGGCTCCAGGTGGAGCTGTTGTTAGCTGTAGAGGGCAGTGTCACTGGCCCTCATATGTGGGATCTGAACTGGGGCCGCTGGCATCCCAAAACCAGCTTTTAACCAATGGTCCACTCGGCCGGCCCAAGATATTTCTTTTTAAGAATAAATTGATTAGGACCAGCCGAGTGGCATGGTGGTTAAGTGCTGGCTTGGGAAGCCAGCGGCCCCGGTTCAGGTCCCACATATGAGGGCCAGTGACACTGCCCCTCCAAAAAAAAAGAATAAATTGATTAAATTTTTGTATAATACAAAGTGATTTAATTTTACTTCATTTTTTAAGATTTTATTGGGGAATTGGGAGAGGGAAACAGCATTGGGGAATCGGGGAAGGGGAACAGACAAGTTGCTGTCTTTTTGTTCTTGTTCTTCAGTCTAGTTGTGGAGGACGTTGCTTCACTGGCCCATGTTGTTATCATCATTGTGCTCTTCCCGGATGAGGCAGATCGGTCACTTGGTCACCGGCCTCTGGATGGTCCCTCACTGCAGCTATTGGCAGCTCACGCTGGCTGCCAGCTGCTCATGCTGGCTGCTGGCCACTCACTGTAGTCTATGGCAGCCCACTGCAGTAGGGGCTACAGCCTACACCATCACCAGGGCTCACACAGCCCAGCTCCAGGTGGAGCTATTATTAGTTGTAGAGGGCAGTGTCACTGGCCCTCATATATGGGATCTAAACCGGGGCTGCTGGCATCCCAAAACCAGCGCTTAACCAATGTGCCACTCGGCCGGCCCCAAAGTGATTTTATTTTAAAGAATAAACCTACCCAGAGGTCAAGTGAAGACCTTCAAGTGGAATGCCAAAAAGGTTATAGTACTCACACCCACACAAAATTTAAACTAAAACTGTGTCATTAAACTATAAAATAAGTATAATGAAGTTCAATATTCAACAAAGTTTTGTTTTTTACTCCACGATGACTACTTTGATTCCTTTTTTTTTTTGAAGGCAGTGTCACGGCCCTCATATGTGGGACCCGAACCAGGGCCTCTGGCTTCCTGAGCTAGCGCCTAACCATGGCGCCACTCAGCTGGCCCTACTCCATGATAACTACTTTGATTCTTTAACATCAACTTTTTCCAAAAGCTGAGAGATTTCAGATGGTGGAATAGGTAAATGCTGCGCTTGCCACCTCCCACGATCCCATTAAATTACAACTAAATTATAGAAAAATCTACTTCAAGAGTTATCTGAATACTAGCTGAACAGAACCCTTATACCAAAGGTATAAAGAAGAGGTCATGTCAAGACTCATAGGAGGTACGCAGATGCGAAACAAGATGATCCCACTCCCACAGGTCATGGTTGAGCATCAGGAGGGACACCTCAGTGGTGAGAATACCTCCTGAAGAACAAGGGGTCCCAGCTCCACACTGGGCTTCCCAGTCCAAGGGTCCTCCGCTGAGAAGAGGAGTTCCCACAATATCTGGCAAAGATTCCACCCTTACCAGTGAGACAGAAAGCAGCTGGAAACACAGACATCCTCTTATAGGCCCGTGCACAAAATCACTCACTTGCAAGCACTTATGTTGGGCTCTGGCTAAAGGGTGGCAACTCGAGAGGTGCCAGAGACATACAGAGAAAGACTGAGTTGTGTAGTTTCAGGGTGAAGGTTAGCTGCCATTATCCCTGTGTGGAGCTGGTCTTACGTGTAGCCTATAGGTAGGCGCTATCTCTCCTGTGCTGAGGCCTCCCACACATGGCCAAATCTGAGACTACATTGGCCTGGTGACTTTTGCGCACACGCCACTCTCGTGAGTCCCTGGGACCCCACCTTACACAGCTTGTGCAGCACTGCCAGGGAAACTCTCAGCTCCTTGGTGGCCAGCCCCACCCCACAACCTTTGAAAGACTTTTACAGCAGCAGACAGACTGCTGGGGCCTGTGTGGATGCCTGGGAAACTTTTGGTGGTAGGCAGTCACCCTCAGTGTTCATTACAGCCTTCCTTGGATGGCTTTTGGGGATCTGTGGGCCTTAGGCAAGTGGTGGCTGGCTGCAGTGTTCTCTGGACATAAGGTGGATTGGCCACAGGCTCAGGAATGGCACAAGAGCTGAATCTGCATTCACTTTGTGAAAACAACCTGCCCCACCCTGGTGACTTCCTGGGCCCCACCCCACCCAATTTTGGGGGCATCACTGGGACAATATCAGCATCTGGATATCCAGCCAGGCCTGGTCACCTAAGGAGTCTCCTTCAGAGGCTGAGCCGTATAGTCAACTGGCAAGTGGCAACAGGCCTAGTGGTCCCTTGGGTAATTTCTCAGCTTCCTCTGGATGATATAGATGGCAGCTGGCCTCAGTGAGGCCATCCTGACATGCCTCAAGATCCAGGACAGGCAGCAACCAATGGCATATAGCTTTGTAGTTCATACTTGGTAGACTGGAGCCAGTCACATGCAAGGCTGAATTTGGCCTGCACTGGAGGCATTCCCAAGAGGCACCAGAGACAACACACCCAGAGGCTGGCTTCAGGCCATGCCAGAGCACCACCCAATTAATGCCAAAAGTGGCATACACAAAGGGTGGTCTCAACATGCACAAGAGTCCATTGGGGTGAATTCCACTCTGAGGGGTCAGCCCATACACAGCAGTTCTTGTGATGTGGGCATAGCAAATCCTCACATCCAGTCAACCTGAGAGTCAATCCTATCTGCTGATGCACCAAAAATAATCAAGGCTCAATTACAACAGGAGAACACACACAAACCACACAAGGGACTCATCTGAAACACATGCTCACGGGATTAGGCAGACAGTGCCACTGAACCACACAGGAAACCTATATATGGCCACCTGGCAAAGACTGAGAGATATAGCTAATACACAGAAATGAACACAGGGAGGCAGTCAGAATGAGGAAACAAAGAAACGTACCTTAAATAAAAGAACAAAAGAAAACTCCAGGAAAAGGATAAATGAAATGGAGGCAACCAAACAACCAGAGACAGAGATCAAAACACCAGTTAAAAGGATGCATGAGGAACTTAGTGAAAATTTCAACAAAGGATAGTAAGCATAAGAACTGATGTAGAAACCATATAAAAGAACCAGTCAGCAAAAAGAATGTAATAACTGAAATGAAGAATACACTAGAAGAAATCAACAGCAGTTTAGATGAAGCAGATAACCAAATCAGAGATTAGAAGTCAAGGTAGCAGAAAACACCCAATTGGAACAGCACAAAAAAGAAAAGAATGAAAAAATAATAAAACAAAGATGGAATAATGGACCTCTGTGACAACATCAAGTGTAAGGAATTTTGCATCATAAAAATACCAGAAGGAGAAGAGAGAGAGCAAGGGATTGAGAAACTATTTGATGAAATAATGACTGAAAACATCACTAACCTGGTGAAGGAAATAGATATACAAGGCCAGGAAATACAGAGAGTTCCAAACAAGCTGAACCAAAACAGGCCCACACAAAGATACATAATAATTAAAATGAAATGATGAAAGACAAAGAGTGATTCCTAAAAGCAGGAAGAGAAAGGCAACTAGTTACTTACAAAGGAGCTCCCCTAAGACTATCAGATCATTTTGCAACAGAAACTTTGCAGGCCAGAACGGAGTGGAATAAATGTTTCAAGGTGATAAAAAGCAAGGGCTTATGACCAAGACTTCTGTACCCAGCAAGACTATCATTTAAAATTGGAAGAGAAATAAATATCTTTCCGGACAAGAAAAAGCTAAAGGAGTTCATCACCACCAAACCAGTGGTACAACAAATGAGAGAGAGAGAGAGAGAGAGAGAGAGAGAGAGAGAGAGAGAGAGAAAAGAAGAAGAAGAAGAAGAAGAAGAAGAAGAAGAAGAAGAAGAAGAAGAAGAAGAAGAAGAAGAAGAAGAAGAAGAAAACAGAGATAAAAATATGAATAATAAAATGGCAATAACTACATATCTATCAACAGTTACTTTAAGTGTAAATGGATAGGGTGTCTGAATGGATAAGAAAGCAGGACCCTTACATATGCTGCCTACAAGAGAACCACTTCAGACTGAAAAACACACAGAGCCTGAATAAAGGGATGGAAAAAGATATTTCATGAAAATGGTAACAAACAAACCAAAAAAAACCAAAAACAAAACCATGGGGTAGTAAGGTTTTTTATACCAGGCAAAATAGACTTTAAAACAAAAGTCAAGAAGGACCCAGTAATCCCACTTCTGGGTATTTATCCGAAGAAACCCAAAACACTACTCTGAGTCGTTGTGTGCATCCCCTCGACAATTAAGTTTGTGAACTTGCCACCGTGTGCTTATATTGGCAGCACTCTACAAACAGCTCAGTAAGGTTTCATAACCTTGGTATATCAGTGTCTCACAGCTGTGTTTGTGTCAACGTGTGGTGGTGTCTTCCTGAGTGGTGTTCTTTATTGTGTGTTTTTGTGTGCCATCGCAAGAATGTCTGAGCTTGAATTAGAGCAAACATTACATTTCTTGTGAAACTTAGCAAGAGTGGAAGTGAAATCAGGGACACGTTAGTCCAAGTTTATGGGGATAATTCCATGAAGAAAATGGCAGTGTAGAAATGGATTTAAAGTTTTTCTGAGGGGAGAGAATGCATCACTGATGAAGAGTGGTTGGAGCGGCCAGTAACGAGCAGAACTGATGAAAGAATTTTTGATTCTTCAAAAATTCATCAAAGTGTGTGTCAAAATTATTGGCTGACTGTGAGGTGCATAACAGACCAAGTAAACATCAATAGAGAAACAGTTGGGAAAATCTTAACTGAAAATCTTGGCATGAGAAAGGTGTGTACAAAAATGGCCCCAAAGTAGCTCACCAATGAACAAAAGCAAAGGAGAGTTGAAGTTTGCCAAGACCTTTTGGAGAGGCAAGATGTTGTTTTGGATTATGTTATCACAGGTGATGACACATGGATATACCAATACAACCCTGAAACAAAGCATCAAAGTGCACAGTGAAAGTCAGCCAATTCTCCACAACAACAAAAAATACCGTCAGTCCAAATCAAGAGTCAAAATGATGTTGCTAACCTTTTATTGATATCAGAGGGATTATCCAATATGAATTTGTATCAACTGGACAAAGAGTTAACCAAGTTTACTATTTAGAAGTGCTGAAAAGGCTGCATGAAAAAGCTAAATGAAAATGACCTGAACTTTTTGCCAACAATTCATGGCTCTTGCATCATGACAATGAAACAGCTCACATGGCACTGTCTGTGAGGGCGTTTTCAGCCAATAAACAACTGTATTGGAACACCCTCCCTACTCACCTGATCTGGCCCCTAATGACATCTTTCTTTTCCTGAAGATAAAGGAAATGTTGAAAGGAAGACATTATGATGACATTCAGGATATCAGGGGTAATACAAGGAGAACTCTGATGGCCATTCCAGAAAAAGAGTTCCAAAATTGCTTTAAAGAGCGGACTAGGCATTAGCATCAGTGCATAGCTTTCCAAGGGAAGTACTTTGAAAATGACCATAGTGATATTCAGCAATGAGGTATGTAGTATTTTTTCTAGGATGAGTTCGTGAACTGAATTGTCAGACCTCATATGTTCATTACAGCATTGTTTACAATGGCCAAGATGTGGAAGCAGCCTGGGTGTCTGTTGATGGATGAATGGATAAAGAGTAGATGGTACAATAGAATATTTCTCAGCCATGGATGGGAATGGGTTCTTGCCACTGATGCGGTGGCATCTATGGACCTGGAAGGTATTGTGCTGAGAGGAGTATGTCAGACAAATAAAGACAGATGCTATGTGATTTTGCTTATATGTGGAATGTAAGGAACAAAATAAACAAATAAGTAAAACAGAAACAAGCTCATAAATATAGGTAACATTTTGATGATTGCCTGATGGGAGGGGAGTTGGGGGTGAGAAAGAACAAGAAAGGGGTTAAGAAGTAAAACTTGGGGGCCGGCCGAGTGGCGTGGTGGTTAAGCACTGGCTTGGGAAGCCAGCGGCCCCGGTTCGGGTCCCACATGTGAGGGCCAGTGACGCTGCCCTCAAAAAAAAAAAAGAAGTAAAAATTGGTTGTTACACAGTAGGATGTAAGGTATAGCATAAGGAATGTAATCAATAATATTGTAATAACTATGTATGGTGTCAGAGGGGTACTACATTTATCAGGGTGATAGATGAGAAGGAGGTTGGGAGACAAGATGGAAAAGGTGAAGGGATTAAGAAGTACAAATTTGGGGCCGGCTAAGTGGCACGGTTAAGAGCTGGCTTGGGATGCCAGCAGTCCCGGTTTGGATTCCACATATGAGGGCCAGTGACGCTGCCCTCTACAGCTAAGATGGTGAACAACAGCTCCACCTGGAGCTGGGCTGCTGTGAGTTTCCAGGAGACGGTGTAGCTGCAGCCCCTGCTGAAGTGGGCTGCCATATAGGCTTCAGTGAGTGGCCGGCATCCAATGTGAGCTGCCAAGAGCCTCTGTGAGTGGTGGTCCAGAGGCTGGTGACCAATTTTCCTCACCAGAGAAGAGTGCAATGATGATATCAACATGGGCCAGTGAAGCAATGTCCTCCACAACTAGACTGAAGAACAAGAACAAAAAGACAGCAACTTGTCTGTTCCCCTTCCCCAGTTCCCCAATGCTGTTCCTCTCCCCCAATTCCCCAATAAAAGTCTTTAAGAAAATAATAAAATAAAATTTTAAAAAAAGAAGTACAAATTTGTAGTTACAAAATAGTCATGGGGATGTAAAGTAAGCATAGAGAATATAGTCAACAACATGGTAATAACCATACATAATTCCAGGTAAGTACTAGATTAGTCTTAAATTATATAAATGTCTAACCACTATGCTGTACACCTTAAATTAATATACAATAATATTTAATGTCAAAATAAATAAATAAATAAATAAAGTGAAAAAAAATAAAACAATTGTTCCAGGGAGATTCTTGTTAGAGCCAGAGTTGGGAGCCATGTGCATGTGTGAATATGAAGAGAAGAAAATGCTAGAGCTGGGGAGGTCCATGATACAACGATAGAAATTTGGGAGAAGAGCTTCTTGAATAAGACTATGTAGATTGTAAGCGTGTGAAGATTGGGGGAAAAGAATATGGGCAGAGAAACACCATGGTGTAGAAAAGAGCTTAATAAAGAATGACAACTACAAAACAAAATCACAAAGAATATATACTCTTATCCTCCAGAGTATTATTATCATCAATCTATTCCTTTCTGGGTGGCTAGGTATGAAGCATGGCAAGGGAAATTGAGATTTTTCCTGGGAGATACCTTACCACAAGAATCTCAGAAGAAGAGAAGACCTAAATGGTACAAGGACAATGACATGTTTATGGCCCATGAAGGAAATGTTAAATGACAAATTTTTTGTTGCCTTGTTTTATTCATTTGCTAGTAGGAAGAAGTAATTCTGATGTAATCTGATATTAAGAAATGAAAAAACTGTATTAAAATTGTAATACTCAATATAAGCTGATAGCAAAAGATGAATACAAGTCATGTTTGACTTCTGAAATTACAAGAGGTGATCAAAGTGGTTACCATCAGCACCCAGACACTTCTGATTATGAACTACTGCTTGGGTAACATTGACCAAAGTGTCCACTTGCATACTTGTTTATTGGTAACCCCTGTATAGTCAGCATTGGTGAAGAGGAGCCAAATTGTATAGAGTAGGTCTTACATAACAAATCCACTCTAACATTCTAATTTCCCTAAGCCTTTGAATCCCCTTTTCTACATTAAACCAAGGCAGGTCTATCTTTTCTAACTTGCTCACTGTGGGACAACTTTAGGTCTATATTTCAACCAACCAAAGAAACAAACAAACAATTTTAGCTCTTTCTAACTCCTTGAACTGCAATATTAAATGTAGACTCTCTGCTTAATGAGGTAAGGTCAATGAATTTGGCCTGATTCAAATTTATGCTCCTTCCATCACTATCCTACACCTTTAATATCCAATCCTACACATGTTCCCTAGATTTTTGTCTGAATAAATTAGAAACCTCTGGCAGTTCTTTTGGGATATAGTACAGCTCCTCATAGGTCACTCTTCGTACCTCACCTTTAGAGTACTGCTATGATTTCAGTCTAGTTATAGGTTTAGAAGCAAAGAGGTGTGGTGGTAGGGTCATGAGAATATTCAGCATTATCTTACATAGCAACTGCTTCAGGGGAGGCCATTATAGTTTACTCTGGCAATGCAGGGTTAATCCCAGACAGAGGTGGACAGGCTGCTTTTACTGGGAGTGAGGAGGCTCCTTCCACCCATTGTGGAGAGGCCTCTTCCATTGGACAAGAAGATTCGTCAGAATTTAGGAGCTTAATATCCCTAGATTCATCAGTGCCTTCCATGCATCACATTCCAACTTTTAGGCTCTCACTCCTTCTTAGTCAATGCCTTCATTTTAACAATAGACACACTATGAGCCTGAGCAATCAATTTGCATTATAATTCAGCTCTTTGCAGGATGAGATTCTGGGTTTCATATTTAGCAATTTCAGTTCTGTGACTATAGGAGATAGGTGATTCCTTTAGAGTACACATAGAAGCTTTCGGATGATTTAGGTGGCACTTGATCAGGGAAATTGAGTCCTAGAGCTCATTCTTTTCTTTCCCTACTTTGTCCAATGACATTAAGTGCAACCAGCCAACCTTATTATATTAATTAATTTGGCCAAAATGTTTGAAAGTATCATATACACAATCACCCACATCCTATTTCTTATAAGTGGTTGATGAGGAGTGGTGATATTTTTCATATCTCTATTGCTATGTTATGCCATGGACTATCAGTGCTCTCTTTACTACTAGAAATAGAGTCATTCATGTCATTAAATATAATCAGATTAGCCAATTCAGAAACCCCAGAACCAATTCATAAAACTCATCCTTAAAATTCTCCTCCAGAACTACTCTTGGCACCAAAATCTGTATTAGTCAGGGTTCTCCACAGAAACAGAACAAATAGGGTGTGTGTGTGTGTGTGTGTGTGTGTGTGTGTGTGTGTGTGTGTACAGATTTATGGTGTGGCATTGGCTCACATGATTGTGGAGTCTCACAACTCCCAATATCAGCAGTGATCAAGCTGGAGATCTAGGACAGCCAATGGTATAGTTTTTGTCTGAATCTGAGGGCCTGAAAGCCAGGAGAGCTGATAGCGTAGTTCTAGTCCAAACATCAGCAGGATGAAATCTAGGAAAAGCTGATGTTGCAGTTTCAGTCTGAAGGAAGAAACTGATGTCCCATCTCAAGGCAGTCAAGCAGGATTCCCCTCTTCCTCAAGGGACAGTCATTATTTTTGTTCTATTCAGGCCTTCAACTGATTAAATGAAGCTTACACACATTAAGGAGGGCAATCTGATTTACTCAGTCTACTGATTCAAATATAAATCTCATTCAGAAATACTCTCAGAAGCACACCAGAATAATGTCTGATCAAATGTCTAGGAACTCTGTAGTTCAGTCAAGTGGACACATAAAAGTAACCATCAGAGCACTTTTAGAGAAAATTTTGAAAATCTGGTTTTCAAGAGACACAGTTGTGGGCCGGCCGAGTGGCGCATTAGTTAAGAGCTGGTTTTGGGATGCCAAGAGCCCCGGTTCGGATCCCACCTATGAGGGCCAGTGACACTGCCCTCTACAGCTAACAACAGCTCCACCTGGAGCTGGGCTTTGCGAGCCCCAGCAATGGTGTGGGCTGCAGCCCCTGCTGCAGTGGGCTGCCATAGGCTACAGTGAGTGGCCGGCAGCCAGTGTGAGCGGCTAGCAGCCAGTGTAAGCTTCCAATAGCCGCAGTGAGAGACAACCAGAGGCCCGCGACCAATCTGCCTCATCCGGGAAGAACGCAATGACAACACCAATATGGGTCCGTAAAGCAACATCCTCCACAACTGGACTGAGGAACAAAGGGACAGCAATTTGTCTGTTCCCCTTCCCTGATTCCCCAATGCTGTTCCCCTCCCCCAATTCCCCAATAAAATCTTTAAAGAACAAAACAAAAAAAGAGACACAGTTGTGAAAATGAAAAGACATAATACATTTTTGGAGAAAACATTCTCAAAGATCTTTATTTTGCATTATAAAGAGCTCTTACAATTCAGCACTAGGAAGCCAAACAAGTATTTTTTTTTTTTAATGGGCAAGCAATTGAACAGACACTTCATCAAAGAATGTATTATATGAATGGCCAATTGGCCTATAACTACATGGAAAAGTGTCTAAAATCATTAGTCACTAAATTGTGGGGATTACTTCATAAATTATATAAATGTCTAACCACTATGTTGTACACCTGAAACTAATTTTAAAAAATGTTTATTTCACAATAAAACAATTAAAATAATAATAATATTCAATGTCAACTTTAATTGAAAAATGTAAATAAATAAATAAATAAATAAAATAAAATGGCACTGCTGTCTAAAAAATAAGAATCTGGGTTTTTGTTATTTGCATGCCTGGGTACAAACTTTCCTAGCTGCATGATCTAGGGTGAATTACTACTCGTCTCTGTGCTTCAATTCAATATTCTAAAGAGAGATATTAAAAATTCTTAACCCCATAGGTTTGGTTTGAGAATGAACATATTAACACATGTAAAGTACGTAGTATTATGGATCGAATGGTTGCATCCTCCCAAAATTTTTATACTGAAGCCCTGACTCCTAATGTGATGGCATTTGGAGGTGGGGTCTTTGGGATATAATTAGGCTTAGATTATGTCATGAGGGCAGGGATCCCTGAATGAGATTACGAAGAGACCAGAGCTCTGTCTCTACCACGTGAGGACAAAGGGAGAATGCTGCCATCCAAAAGCCAGGAAGACAGCCTTCATAAAGTCCCCTACCATGTTAGCACCCTTAGACTTACCAGCCTACAGAACTTTGAAAAATAAATGTCTGTTGTTGAAAAAAATCATTAGTCACTAGAAAAATGCAAATCAAAATTACAATGAGAGGGCCGATCGAATGGAGCATTGGTTAAGCGCCGACTTGGGACGCCAGCGGCCCCGGTTCAGGTCCCACATATGAGGGCCAGTGACACTGCCCTCAAAAAAAAAAGAATTACAATGAGATACCATTTCACAGCCACTAGAATGAATAAAATTAAAGAGACTGATCACAAATATAGGTAGGGCTGTAGAGTAACTGGAACTTGTATACATTTCTGGTGGGTATTCAAATGGTACAGCCAGCCACTTTATAAAAAATAGTTTTGCAATTTCTTATGTAATTAAACATACACCTACACTGTAGTACTCCACCATTTTACTTAGAGGTATTTACCCAGTAGAAATGAAAATATGTCCCCACAAATACTTGCATAAAGTGCTCATAGCAGCTTTATTCATAATAGCTTAAAGTTGGAAACAATCTAAATGTCCATAAACTAGCAAATAGATAAAAACTGTGGCATATCCATATATGGACTACTACTCAGCAGTAAAAAAAAAAATTTCGGGGCTGGGCGAGTGGCGCAGTGGTTAAGCACTGGCTTGGGAAGCCAGAGGCCCCAGTTCGGGTCCCACATATGAGGGCCAGTGACACTGCCCTCAAAAAATAAAAATACAAAATAAATAAAATAAATAAAAAATAAAAATAATAAACTTCGGATACTATCAACAACATGGGTGAATCTCAAAAGAAGTATGCTGAACAAAAGAAATCAGACACAAAAGAAATATATATATATATATATATATATATATATATATATATATATATATATATATTCTAGATCAACCAAAACTAATCTATGGTATATAAATAACATTAGCTGTTGTTTTCAACTTGAATAAGATGAAGTGCAAAGGAGTAAAAGGGAACATTCTGATGGAAATTTTCTATATCTTAACTGGAGCAATCATTACATAAATATATACATTTGTCCTCAACTCACACATTTAAGTGGGTGATTTTATTGCATGTATATTATACCTCAATACAGTTATTTTATAAAAAATATTATTAAATATAAAGCCTCCATAGATACATATGACAATAGACTAGACATCACTGAATGGAGAGGTACTGAATTGAATCAGAGATTCCATTAAATGAGGTCTCTCAATGGGTAAATCACTCAGAATACAGGATAGATAGCTAAAGAGAGAAAATATAAAAGAGAAATGAAGGATAGAATGAGAAGTTGTAATATTTACCTCTTAGGAATTCCAGGAGGAGAAAATAGAGCTAAGGAGGAGACATAATTTTCATGATTGAGAATTTTCCGGAATTGAACAGAGACAAATGAAAATGTCTACTGAAACCCAAGTAGGAAAAACAAAAAAAGTAATCTACTCTCAGGCACATTGCTATGAAACTTCAGAACATTGGAGTTCACTCTGGCAGCCCTATAGGATTTAAAATGCCCTCGCTGGTTCTTGTTCAGGTTGCCTTTTTCAATACCTGAATCTTCTATTTAATGTTCCCTCAGAGAAATTGATGAGTTTGCAGGGGAAATCTGAAGAGCAGGGTCGCTGAGGTTCTAGGTAATCTTTTCCTCTTAATCTCATCATAGAAAGACCTAGCAGATATCAGCATTCTGGGCTCTCTCATGGGGTTAATATTTTCATTTTATTCCTATTGGCAGAAGGAAGACTTTTGGATTTGTTAAGAGAAATTTAGGCACAGAAATAGGGGAAAATAGCTAATTTGGGCAGAAGGACCTTTTTGGAACACTGGAAGAACACTCCATAAATGGCTACCTGTACTATGTAAGCATAAGACTGGCTTTTGAACTGGTATGAAACCCTTCTTCTCTATTGTACAGTATAGTTTTTGTTGTTTTTGTTTTGTTTTTTTATTAAATTAAAGTGTATTGGGCTGGCCAAGTGTCTCAGTTGGTTAAGAGCTCGCTCAAGAGTGCGAGCTGAGCTCTGAGCAACAGCAGTTCCATGCGCAGCCCTAGCGGAGCTGCCGCTGAGCTGCCAACAGGTGGCAGGATGGCTCAGCTAAAAAAAATAAATAAATAAAGTTTATTGGGGTGGCAATTGTTAGTAAAGTTACATAGGTTTCAGGTGTACAATTCTGTACTACATCTTCTATATATCATATTGTGTGTTCACCATCCAGAGTCAGTTCTCTTTCCATCACCATTTATTGATCCCTTTTACCTTCATCTACCACCCTCCTTCCCCCTTACCCTCTCGTAACCACTAAACTCTTGTCTATGTCTATGAGTTTTTGTTTCTTCATTTGTTTGTCTTTTTTTAAAGACTTTTTAAATTGGGGAACTGGGGGAGGGGAACAGCCAAGTGTTGCTCTTCAGTTTTCATTGTGGAGGGCACCAGTCACCATCTGGCTTCCCGTCAGCAGCTCATGGCCTCTAAGCTCAAGGTGCTGTGTTCAATCTTAGTTGCAGGTGGGCTTAGCCACCATCCCATGTGGGAGTTGAACCAGCAGCCTTGTTGTTAGGAGCGCATGCTCTATCCACTGAGCCATCCGGGCAGCAGCTCAGCTCAAGGTGCCGAGTTCAATCTTTAGTTGTGGTTGAGCATAGCTTACCATTGAACAAGCAATCTTGTTGTTACACCAGCTGAGCCATCCTGCCACCTGTTGGCAGCTCAGCTAAGGCGCAACGTTCAGTGGCCCATATGGGAATCAAACCGGCAGCCCTGTTGCTCAGAGCATGTGCTCTAAGCCAACTCTTAACCAGCTGAGCCACCCAGCTGGCCCCCTTCATTTGTTTATCTTGTTCCTTCACTGTTTTCAGTTTTATATACTACATATCAGTGAAATCATATGGTTCTTTACTCTTTCTGTCTGACTTATTTCACTTAGCATAATAATCTCAAAATCCATCCACAGTATCCAAAGGCTCTTTTTCATTTACTTTGAAATAGTAAATAGACTTTACTAGAGGAAGTATGTCCAATCAGTAGAGCCATGGCCAGTTAATTCTGTAAGATGCTTTATTTTAGAGCCGGCTGAGTGGTGCGGTGGTTAAGCGCTGGCTTGGGAAGCCAGCGGCCCCGGTTCGGTCCCACATATGAGGGCCAGTGACACTGCCCTCAAAAAAAAAACGAAAAAAAATACGCTTTATTTTAATTCCATTTGATTAGCATTGTATGGCTGTAGCAATGATAGTCTCTCCATACTCTAAGGCTTGTAGTAGGCTCCGAGCTCCTCTTCCTTCTAACATAAATCTACAACCCTTTCACTGCTGATTAGTATCTCTTAAGGGAAGGCCAGGAAATGGAGGTACAATTTAAACAAGCTGGTCTTCTTGCTTCATGTGAGCAGCTCATGGCTGGATAGAGGAGGAGGTTGAAAGTTTGGCAGACTCATTTTAAGGTTTTAAAGTAACTGTGTACTTCCATTATCCAGGCTCTTTATGTCACCTCCTCCATTTCTTCATTGGCAGACCAGGAAGCAGCTGCTGCTTTATTTATTTTAAAACCCATTACAGCCTTTCTCCACCTAGAAAAGAAAGAAAAATTTCACATCTTCACATCATTAGAAGCGTAACATCTCCCCCCAGCAAAACATGAGGTTGGCATGTCAGGAATGCAGATGTTTGTCTATATATGTGGGTTTCAGCTTTTCTCACAGTCCCCTTGCTAATTGTTCTGCCAGGTGGTTTTTGACTTTTACAAAACAAACCTGACCTGTGTGTCATTGTCCTTTTAAACAAAATTCAATCTCAAAGAATAAGGTGCCCTTAAAGGACATGTAGAAGGAAAAAATTAAAAAGCCTAAGTCAATGGAAATTGAAAAAGGGGTTGGAACCTTGGGGTAAAATACATGTAATGAATTGGAATTCTTTTCTTTTCATGAGATGAAAAAATTAGGCTTCTTAATAACTATGCCTTGGGATTAAATTAATGGCTTGAAGATACTGAAGGCGGATAAGAGGGCTGATATGTAGTGATTAGGAGATTCAAGGCTCTTGCTATCGCTATAGACAAAATGCCTGACTATATTTTATAAATAACCAAATATTACTGGTGGTTTAATGAAACTGATGGATTAATGTTAGTCAGAACGATAGAATTATTTGAGTCTGTGTGGAGAGATTGCAAGCATCTAGATGATAAAATTAATAACTTAAATCAGCCATTCATATGTTTATGCAGCCTTGATACTAAGCATGAAGAACTGGAAAACAGCTGTATAACTGATTCATTTTTAGCTATTTTACCTGGATGCCTCTGCAAATACTGAAAGTCTTTTTTTTAATTAAAGTTTATTGGGGGTGGCAATGGTTAGTAAAGTTATTTAGGTTTCAATGGTACAATTCGGTAATACATCATCTGTATATCACATTGTGTGTTCACCACCCAGGGCCAAATACTGTGAGTCTTTTAGAGTTACTATGCCTGATACTTCCTTTCTTTTCCACACAATGCCTATCATATAATATCCTGCAATAATTGATTGATTAAATGACTGATAGGATATTTTCCAGTCTGTATAAAGATCTTAAGTTAATACCAGTCAGCAAAGCTATGTGGCAAGATGTCTAAATGATTTCCAGAAATTACTGATTCCATTCCATATTGTGGAATTGCTATTGGATAGTGGCCATCCAGCCAGGGAATGCATTTCCAGCTCCCCTTTTACATCTAGATGGGGCCATCTCACTAATTGAATTTTACAATTGTTTTGTGTCATTTTTAGGACAAAGTAGTTAAGAAGCAATGACTTTAATCTATTTCCCTATCCACTGGCTGAGTGGAGAAAACTACAAGGGCCAGAGGAGGGCAGAAGCATGACATTGAAGGATCTGGGTCATTGATGCCCATGGGGAAGCCCTTCACAACCAGGGACACTCACATTGGACTGGGAAGTACTTTTACTGTGTTATGCCACTGACAATTTGGAGTTTGTGGATTAGAGCAGCTAGCAGTATCTTAATACACTGTGAATTTTAGTATCTAAGTGCTATAATGATCTCTTGGAGCTCACTTATATTAAGTCTGCATGGTATAACGGAAAAGGGTGACAGAGCATTCTGGTAGGTCTTTGTTGACAGAGCACTGTCACAAGGGATTTGTGCTAGATGCCTTCTATTTGCCCTTTCTAAGTCCTCTCTCCACTCTTTTCTTCCCTGCTTTCTGCTCCCCTGTAATCTGAACTGTATGGATTACATTAACCAACACTCTTGCCCTCTGGCATCTGGCTAACAGAAAGCTCCCCCAGGAGGTAAGAGGGAAGGAGGAGAGTGAGGTCAGAGTATTGATTCCCTTGGCTCTGTCACTGTGAGGTTTCCTAGGAATGGCTGTGTCCCTCAACCAGAGGTCAGTGCTCCTCTTAAGGCAGTCTTCTCCACACCACTCTTTTCTCCCTTCCAGTAACTATTCTTCACCTTGTGCCTTCACGCCTAGGGCTGGTAATAAGTTTGTTGCTACTAGTTCTGAGTTACTGCACTATATATTAGGTGTCTCCTATGTCTCATCCACTTTCATATAAATAGCCCCTTTTATGTGTCAATTATATCACAAAGCTGTGGGGGGAAATAGCCCTAATTCAACATCCCCCAATTTTCCTACTTTGAATGTGCCATCTGTTTTTTGTTGAGACCCTGACTGATATAGAGAACCAGAATTAGATGCTCACAAGACTATCTCCATTAGTCAATATGAATGGGGTCCACTGAATATGCCAATCTCATCCAATTCCTCTTGTGTACACTTTTTGTAGGGCTCCTCATTTCCCCCCACAACAGTAGGCATAGTGGCTGAGGACATTGTGGCTTAAATTAGCTGACTGCAAGTTTGACATTTCTTAAAATGTTATATATCTGAATTTTGCTTTCTACTATGTACCCATGCATTAAAGTAGTGGAACACAGTAGTTAAGAGTACTTGGCATCAGTTAGGATTCAAGTTAACTTTCAAGTTAGGCTGTCTCCACTGCTTATTACTTTAGACAAGTTACTTAGCCTCATCACTAAAGTGAGACTAATAATAATATCCATCTTGTGGTTGTTTTCAAGACTAAATGCCTGACTTATATTAAGTGGTCCATAAATTTAGCTCCATAAAACCTTAGTTAGATGCTTGGCTAAAATTGGTGCTCCAAGAAGATGGTCTTTGTTTAGCCTCAAGCTTCATATACCTTCAGTATATAATTACACATATCCCAGTTTGAAAAGCATGAATACACTTGCTAAAACTAAGTTTAGGAAAAGTAAAGCAGCTGCAATGGCAAAATTGTTTTTTTCTTTAAGTTTACAGCAGAGAATAGTTTATTAGAGTAGAAAGTAATAGCTCTCAAAACGAGAGGGGGTCCCTACTGGGTTGCCGGCTAGTTAGGGCAAAAGCTTTGGTTTTTATACCTTTTGTATGTCTGGGGTGGGGAGCTGGCTGGTGCCTTTTGGGGCCACATTAGTTGCTCAGCCCGGAGGAGATGTTTCCTCCAAATGCCTAATTTCCTTAGAGTTTAATCAGCTTAATCAATGTCTCTGCTCTGAGAGGAGCTTGTTACCAGAGACTGACATCCTTCTGTTATGCTAAGTAACCTCCTGAAGATATGCATTCTACCTGGGAATCTCTGACTGGAAAAAAGAGGCCTTTCTCTTCACACACCAGAATTTGTCACTGGTGGGTCCTGTGACTTAATCCTGTTTGTTAGCTAATAAATTATTTTCCTGTCTTTGTTATAGTGTCCACCCTGATTCCCTCTACTGTGGCAATTTTCCTGACTGCCTATAATTTTCCTATCTCAATCCCCCTTTTGATGAGGTAACCCTAACTGCTGTTAGGGAAAGGGGTGACGACCCCTCTGGCTGCTTCCTGCTCAGGAGGGAAGAAGTGTGAACCCACAGATAGGGCTAGTAAAAAGGGATTCTAACAGTCCACTGTAGATGAGCAAATCCAGGTTGTTGTGGTCCTGTAGGCCATGGTAGCCAGAGCCAGCCAGTAGGTAGTCTGTAAGCAGAGATGCATTTGAGGCAGTAGTATGAGGCAATCCCTATAAAAATCAATAAAAGAAAAATGAGAAATGTTTTCCTAATTCCTGTTAGACTAGGAAGCCAGGATGTAAGGAAGAAAAAATCTAGACTGAAGAATCCTGTTTTTT
This sequence comes from Aselliscus stoliczkanus, assembly GCA_033961575.1. Lineage (NCBI taxonomy): Eukaryota > Metazoa > Chordata > Mammalia > Chiroptera > Hipposideridae > Aselliscus > Aselliscus stoliczkanus. The sequence goes on along the minus strand of CM066737.1, from coordinate 50,173,197 downwards.
GTCTGATATTGGAAACTATGTTATGAATCTGTTGATTAACTGTGAATTATCAGACAGGTTAAAACAATATAATTTTTAAAAATTTTTATATCCTTGATTATATTTGAGGAGGAGATAGTTTATAGTAGCTCTGGTGTTTGGGTAAGAGCTATCAGCTCAGCCAGTTGTGAACTGGTCCCAGATGGGAGGCTTGTATTTCTTATGATATTATGTAAAGTAACTACAGCATATCCAGCCTTTTGTGTATAATTTTTCATAAAAGAGCTCCCATCAGTGAAGAGTGTCCAATCTGGGTTGTCTAGGGGATATCTGTAAATTTGTTTTGGCAGCATAAGTTTGTAGTAAAACCTGTTGGCTTAAGGGGCAACTGTCTGTAAGCCAATGACTAGTGTTAGCATTTAAAAGTCCTTGGTGTTCTGGGGTGAAAACAAGTCTTGTCCCATTGGGAGCTTAGTAACTTCAGGAACTAGGAGAGTAGCCACTGCAATGGTTGCGAGGCTAGCTGGCCTGCAGTGTGCTGTGAGGGGCCTACGGGCCATGTCAAAATTCCTAAACCCATTCCCTCCCCCTCTGTCACACATAAATGAAAGGATTTTTCAATGGGAAGGAAGGCATTGGCTTCAGGGATGGGACTGGAAGCCCATTTATCTTAACCTCAGGTGACATTTGTTTATCCTCCAGGAGTTAGGTCTTCTGATGGTTCACAGGAGTAGGTGTGACAGCCTTCCTTTTGGGGGAGTCCTGTGGAGACTTAAATGAAATAAGTTTTTTTTTTTTTTTTTTTGAGGGCAGTGTCACTGGCCCTCATATGTGGGACCGAACCGGGGCCGCTGGCTTCCCAGGCCAGCGCTTAACCACCGCGACACTCAGCCGGCCCCTGAAATACGTTTTAATTTAAGGAAGTAGATCCGGCTACTGACTCTCTGAATTCCTAAAACCATTGGGGTGTTTACTTTTCCCTTTAGAACTTGGTTTTTTAGATTTCTTAAGTGACTGTTGAAACTTTCCCAAGCTAACAACATATAAGGTAACAGAATTGAAGTTAGAATCTAAAGCAATGGACAGTACAGTTTGGATAAAACTTTTCCAGAATCTTTTTAAGTTAGATTTGTTTATTTTACATTTTCCCAAAGGTATATATAGACCAATGGTAAGGAATATGCTGAGTAAAATGAGCCCAAATTGGGGGGCTTTTTTATCTTTACAAGCAGGTTTTAGAGGAAATAAAGGTCCAGAGTGAGCTGTTGTGACAGAATAAATGGCTTCTATAAATTAACAGGCTTGCCTGCCACATCAGGGTCACCCACAGTTTCACCCCTGTGATGAGAACAGCTTGGGAGCCCCTGGGAGTGTTTGTTAGGCCAAACAGTGATTGCAGCTATTGGTGGGGAGGGAAGTTGTTCTCTGCTCCCTTCGAAGCAGGGCACAATCTCTCCTCCAGTGCCCAGTAGTGTGTACAGGCGGCATGGCAGCTTTGGAGGATTAGGACATTCTGTGTTCCAGTGGTCTGGGCTTCCACATCCCAAAAGCAGGCTCCTTTTATTTGGCATTTCCTCTCCTGGGGCTTTTGGGGTAGGCTGAGGTGGCTTTAGCCCTGGGTTGTTTATGACAGTGGCCAAAAGTCTGGCTTTGTTTTTGGTTTCATCCTCTGGTCTCACTGTTTCTTTATTCCTTGTTTTCCTGTCTTGGTTGTTAAAGACATTTAAACAAATTCCTGGCCTTCTTTGTGATCTAAGCAGTGGGCCAGGACCATTATGATCCTGTCAGGTTAAGGAGAATAAGTTTCTTTGTATTGGCCTATATTCTGAGGCTGAGGAGGACATCTGAACTCCAGCAGTCCCAAAACACAGAAGTTTACATAACTATTAGTAAAACTTAGTTGTTACTATTGTGGAGATTTTAGTTTTTTTCCTGGCAACCAGGAACCTGATTGTGACAATATAAAACAGACCAATAATCTAAGAAATATATCCTATTTAGCAGCGAGAGAACACTCAACTTTATTAGGTCTTTTGATATTCAAATCTACCTGAATGGTTGTATTTAGTTTAACCATACACAAAACTCTCAAGACTTTTCACAAACCTTCTACAATTTTCCCAGTCCCTCTTGCTCTTTCAGAAATAACCATCTTTAGGACAAACTACGTTCTTTCAGTTCCATAAAAAAATGTATTTCCATACCTTATAGCTTCCTTGAAACCACGTGTCATTTCCTTTCATACTAATTAGAATCCATAACCTTTAAAACATTAATTTATACTGACAACCAATAGCAATTAGCATTTTCACTGCAAATCCAGGAAGATATTTTGTAACCTTAAAAGAATAGGCTTGGGCCGGCCGAGTGGCGTGGTGGTTAAGCGCTGGCTTGGGAAGTCAGCGACGCTGGTTCAGGTCCCACATATGAGGGCCAGTGACACTGCCCTCAAAAAAAAAAAGAAAAGCATAGGCTTGTGATAAAACATAAAATAGATATGTAACCACTGCACCACTCGGCTGGCCCCTCTAGTGCCTTTTAAACTGTACTGGGTAAATTTTTGCTTATTTCTTTGCACCAGTTCTAAGATAGACTTAACAGTTTATTAATGAAGAACTCTGGAGTACATTTAAATTTTTTTATTAATTAAAGTTTATTGGCCCCTAAGGTATATTTATTAACAGATCTAAATCTTTGACCATTTCTGTGACAAGAAGCTGGAAATATGTGAATTTAGCAAAACTAAAATCTTCAGTTGTCAATAGATGTTGAGAAATCACATCTAAGCATCCCCAATATATGATCATTACTGAAAAGTTTTCCTTGAAACCTTATTTGAGTGACTTTTTAGTAGTTCTTAACTCTATGAGGTCCCAAAGTCAATTATACAAGCTATTTTTTTTGACAAATTTTGTAGCAGCGATAAGCACATGTTGACTCAGGTCATCTCCCTTACAATGAGTCCCACTGCAGGTGGTCCCTATTGGAATTGGACCAGCAGAATAAGGAGGAGGTGTCTGAGGAGACTGAGAAAGGGATGGAGTACTGGGTTCCTTCTATGGTGGCCTCCCCTGGGGAGGGAGATCTTGCTGGAGGTTCCTTTGAATGGGCCTTCTTTGGAGGAGGGAGACAAAAAAAACCACAGCCAGAAGAGCTGAATCAACTTGGCATTTTTTGTAAAGGTCTGGGTTGTCCCCCAGAGCAAAAAAAAAAAAAAAAAAAGCCTGAACATAGGGCACTTCTGACCATTTGTCTTCCTGTCTGTTAAGCAAATTTAGCTGCATGATAGAATTAGAGCTAATATTTTCCTTCGGAGGCCAGGTTTCCCCTTCTTCTAGCATGTATTGAGGTTAAAACCTTGGAACAAAAGAAGACGAGGCACCGCTTTATCAGAGTCTGGGGTTAAATCTTTTAGGATGTAATTCAGGGGAGTGTAGGCGCATGCGGGCTGATAACTTGCCTCCCAATTACCGACCTGGAGCATCCTTCAGATCCTGAGTGGGCCAGAGGGACTGCATGACTCAGTTCCATGGTGGGTGGGGGGACATGGCGTGCCAGGATTTAGTCATGCCTTACCTGGGCAGCCGGCCATGCCCCCGAGTGGGTCCTTGTATTGCCCATGATGGGGGAAGGAGAAAGTGCCCATCTGTGGGGGAGGAAGAAAAGAAAGGCGTCCCTTTGCAATTCACTTCCCAACAACCTATCTGGAGCTTCCTCCAAATCCTGAGTGGGCGAGAGAAACCGCATGACCTGGTTCTGTGGCGGGTGGGGAGGACATGGCGTGCCAGGATTTCATCATGCCTTACCTGAGTAGCCGGCCCATGCCCCTGAGTGGACACCTACTGAACTCCGTGTGTGTCCCCTCCTGGACTTCTGACGCTGGCCTATGGGCCAATAAAGGCAGTGGCTGATAATGGGGCATCTGACCTGACTCTGAGTGTCTTTCAAATTGGTGTCAGTCAATGTAGTGGTGGCATTCTGTATAAAGATGTTTATGGAGGGAGTACATGTCTAAGGTCTGTAGGGAAGGCACACAGCACACGTGAAAGGGTGTGGCAGGGTGCCGTGATGCCCAATATGTAAGGAGGAGTAGATAGAGACATTGGAAGCCTCAAAAGGCTTCTGATAAGGCTACTTCCTTAAGGCAAAGTGAATCCGAAAAATGTTGTCTCTTCCCCTGGATCTTGCCTGATGGCTTGTAATAGCACTGGTGTAAAAGGAAAGTGGCCAGATATTTGGGACCCCACTGGTGGAGCCCCTCATGAAGGTGGGCCGCTAAGTAATTGTTGGTAAGTGGACAGTGGGTGGAAAGGGCATAAAAATAGCAGAGATGTAGCGACAAAATTCCATGTTCTTACCTTAAGATATCTTGAGGCTGATGTGGAGCGTTGAGGAGGTCTCATAGGGAAGGGGCCCGGGACCAGAGTCTCATGGGTTGAGGAGAGACCGTGTCAGGATTAAATAAAGCAGTTAGGGTGGAGGAGGCATTTTACCGGTACCCATACTGGTCAGCCTGAGAAGGGACCAGTGCAGACTTTGGGAGTCTACCGCAGAGTGTCGCGGCCGAGGGTCCCTCAGTTGCCAGCAAAGGCCCACAACCTAGCCACGCACCACTGTCCAGCCTTCTCACAGAAGGGAAAAGGCGGCAGAGTAGCAAAGAGGGGAGGGAGAGGGAGAGCCATCGGCCAGCATCCATATGGGCAGCGGGGTCAGAGGAAGATCCAGGGAGCCTTTGGAACACATCACAGAGTCGCGGTGACCAGAGTTCCTCAGATGCATCCAAGAGTCATTCACTCTAACCTCATGCAGTCCTCAGACTCCCCTCTTTTTCCCTAGAGAGAAGGCAGTCCGGCTAAGGCCAACATTCCTACACTTGGTGTTGGAGGGGATTAACTAGAGCCCTTCTGCAAAGCCTGTCCTCCAGAGTCTTAAGACTGGCAGCCAAGCTAGTCGTTTTTACCTGGCTGTTGGAGGCCAATTGTTTGTGTGTGACAGGAAAATATTATGAAGGGTCTGCAAGTGGGCAAAGCAAACAGAAAAGCACAGATCATATTTACCTCTCTTTTGTCCTGGAAGAGCCCCCAAGTGATGTAGGATATTTTTCTTGTGCCAGGATCATAGTCTCGTAAAGCCGAAGAATGGAGACACGAAGCAGAGAGGTAAAGTTTCCAGCAGAGGATAGTTTATTAGAGTATAAAGTAACAGCTCTCAAAATGAGAGGGGGTCCCGACTGGGTTGCCCGGCAAAATTGTTGATATTTGATTTCTCAGAAGAAATGAAGAAAACAAGGAAGGAGAGAGAGAGGGAGGGAGGAGAGAGAGAGAGAGAGAGAGAGAGAGAGAGAGAGAGAGAGAGAGAGAGAGAGAGAGAGAGCAGAAGGGAAGGAGAAAAAGGGAGGGAGGGAGGAGAAAGAGATAGGAGAAATGTCCTCTTGAAGAGGCTGTATAACCTGACAATTAAGAACATAAACTGTATTCAAAGTCCTGGCTCTGTTACTTGTCAACAGTGTGACCTTGGGCAAGTTACTTAATCTCCATGTGCCCCAGGTTTTTCAGCTGTAAAATGGGGACTAATAATAGTATCTGTCTCATAGGATTATTGTAAAGATTAAATCTGTTTGTAAATGTAAAATGCTTACAACAGTGCCTGAAACACAGTAAACACTATATAAATGTTCATTGTTATTTATTATTTATTGGGGGAAATTCAGAACTTACTTGTACTTCCTTACACATAATTTTCTATTTTGAATTACATATGAAGGGGACTACTTCATGTTTTTCAAGTACTTAGTGTCATTAAAGATTCTAATCAGGCCTTGTCTTGCTTCGTATTGTTTCTTATGTTTAGAATTCACTTGGTGGTGACCCTCACCCTTTAAGAGTAGCCCACCCCACTTCCTTTCATTCTAGATGGCAACATTATATTTATTATAGCCCACTTCAAAACTTCCTAGGCAGTTAGTTGCTCTTTCTCCTCTGGACTCTCTCAACACTCTGTTTATCACACTGTACATGTGGATACTTCACCCAATAACCTAAGAGCTCTTCTCTACATCTTTGTAACTCGCAGTATCTATCGTTCAATAAATATTGGGTGAATTGTATCCCATCACAATCTATGCAATGGTCTCATTTCACTTTAATCCTCAACACAACTAAGCAAATGTAGCTGAGGAACTCCAGACCCAGAGGATAAGGGCCTTGCCTTGGTTTACACAGGAAAAGTAGTAGAGCTGGGGTAGAACCTTAGTCTGTCCACCCATTTTGAAGACAGTACCTAATGTATTTTAACACTTTGTAAGCGGGCATAAAAAGCTATATGACGAGTTTACTTGTTTCCCGCAAAAAAATGTGTTAATGGGTAAACACCATGGGAGTGCAGAAGGAGTTTTTGTTGTCAAGACCAAATCTCTCTTGTCACAAATTAGGCTTTCTTCCTCTTTTAGAGTAATGCTTAAAACATCTTGTATATTTTATAGTAATTTAAAGACATTCTTTTTTCTTCTATGCTCAAGAAAACTGGAAAATCATATATTGGTCATATTTCTACATAGAATCAAACACTTTTCTCATTTTAAATATCAAAAGATAAATGTTTTGGGCTGGCCGAGTGGTGCGGTGGTTAAGCGCTGGCTTGGGAAGCCAGTGGCCCCGGTTTGATCCCACATATGAGGGCCAGTGATACTGCCCTCAAAAAAAAGATAAATATTTTCTGAAATGAAGACATTAGGAGAAGGCAAAAATCTATGAGCCATCTCAGACTCTTAGTTTAACGTTAGAAATTATGGCACCCAGATGAAGTCATAGAAACGGAGGCATGAGGTGAGCCTCTTGAAATCTCCTCTGGAATTTACAACAAATTGAAAAATTATAATTAGACAAAGGACTCCCTGTGCAGCAGATAGAAAAGACTAAGAGACATGCAACAGAAATCATCTATAGGTGGGCAAATTGGGTGAACAAGAGAGGATGGAAAGAGGAAGAGCGGAGATGTGGTTCTTGTGGGCGCAGGACAGAGACCGGAGCTCAGAGTTCCCATATCCGAGTTCCCTGCATTCCGGAGCTACTGCAGATGTGGGAGAGGGAAGAATTTGTACTGCTAGCATTCCCCTTATGGCCTGCAGTACTGCCTGAGGGATCAACATATAACACGGACAAACCCAACGCTCATGGCAGAGATCTCGGTGCAAAGACTGAAGGAAGAAAGGTAAAAATAGTGGTTTAAGCCCTCACTGCCAAGCAGAGGATGGAAGACATAGGCATGGAGTCTAGCCTCCCCCTCTCCACCCTTCCAGAGCTCGCCCAACCCCTATCTGCCCAGTGCTAAAAGCGGAACTGTAGCAGTATCAGATCAAACGAACAGACTATTTGCAGCTCTGAAAACTGCAGCCTGCAGCCATGGACTTGCAGCTAGTTCCAATGAAGGAGAGAGAGCCTTGGGTGAAGGACTGGTTGTGCTGGTGGTTACCACCATTGCTCAAAGCCACCTCTCACAACCATCCCAGTCCCTGTCCCCACCTATCTGGGAAGATTCCTGCAGGGGTAAACAGAGCCGCTGAAACCCACAGGCTCTGAATCTGGTGCAGGAAGAGCTTCAGAATTTCAGAAGCTCTCCACATCCCCAATGGAAGCAGTGCCCTGAGATGCAGGTGACCTAATCACAGAGGAAAAACGCAGCTTCCAGGGAATCCCCCCGTTGTGTGACAAGCCGGAGCAGTGCAGAGAAAATATAACACAACAGTGTGAGAGAATGAAAGGCTGCATTAGGAGAGAAAATAAAGCATTCTACCAACGCTAACTGGAAAGCAAAAGTAAGACCTTTTCCTACCAACCTGTTGAGGAACCCATTCTTGTAGATGCCAAGGAAGAGAAATAATCATTAATTGCCATGAATAACCAAGGTAACAAGTGAGGTCAGAAAGAAAATGAAAAGGGCCGGCCGAGTGGCGCGGTGGTTAAGCGCTGGCTTGGGAAGCCAGCGGCCCCGGTTCAGTCCCACATGTGAGGGCCAGTGACACTGCCTTCAAAAACAACAACAAAAATATGAAAAGTCTCCAGAAAATGAACTTAAAGACACAGAGGACCAGCCGAGTGGCGTGTAGGTTAAAAGCTGGCTTGGGACGCCAGTGGCCCTGGTTTGGATTCCACATATGAGGGTCAGTGACACTGCCTCTTTGGCTGGGCCCTGCTGCAGAGCAATTTTAGAGCAAAGCAGATCAACAAGCACAACCACAACAGTCACCACAACAGTCACCAGCATCCAGATGCTGTCACATGTAAAAAAACAACCAAAAACCTACACTCAACTTGTACAGAAATATCAAGCAAACAACAGAAGAAAACAAAAACAAAGCAATAAAAAAAACAAAGAACAGAAAACAAAATATAATAAAGTAAATATAGAATAAACACAAGAAACAAGACAGTAATAACTCCCAAAAAAAAATTTGCAGAAAAATGGAAAGAAGGGGGAAAAGTAAAGCAGTGAAAAGAATGAAGAAAAGAAAGGATAAAGTGAGGGTGGAAAAGAAAGAAGAAAGAAAGAAAAGAAAAAGAAACAAATATATATATATATATATATATATATATATATATATATGTCTACACACCCATATATGTAGACATATATATTCACATATATACACCCATATGTATGCCTATATTAAAAACTAAAAGTTATAATAATGAAATGGAAAAAAATCAAAAACAACCAAAACAAGCAACCGAAAAAAAAAAACAACCAAAAAAACCACAGCCAGTCTTGGCTAAATTCCACCAAACTCTTTCCAGGTTGTCCTCTGTTGTACAAAAATTCCTCTGTGTCGGGCCGGCTGAGTGGTGCGGTGGTTAAGCACTGGCTTGGGAAGCCAGCGGCCCCGGTTCAGGTCCCACATATGAGGGCCAGTGACACTGCCCTCAAAAAAAAAAAATTCCTCTGTGTCTTGTGGGGGCAGAGCCGGCCACCTGGCAATGCAGGTCTATTATAGATGAGTGGGATTATGAGGTGTGATTGGTAGTTTTTACAAAGCCATCTGCTGTTTCTACTCTCGCTTGCCCCAAGGCAGGCTGCACAACTGGAATGCTGGCTGTGTGTGGTTGGGCACTCTTTCCACTGGAGGCTGTGTGGGGTGTGAGATATCAGCGCTGCTAAAAGCCACCTGCCTGGGGTCTGCTAATGCCTCAGCAGCTGAACCTGCCCTGCCTCCCAAGCCTTGCAGGAAAGGTGGGGGCGGGGTAGGTAGGCTTACACTTTGTAGCAGACATTCTAGACCCCCTGGGAGTAGCAGCATCTCTGTAATCAGACCCTACTCCTCCCTTCAGGGGTCAGTTTAAGACTCTGGCATGGTGGGGGCCAAGGTTTTTGGGGGATGGTGAGGGTGAGTTCTAATTTATGCAGTTGTCTTTTGCTTTCTATCCGAGAAAGGAAAAAAAACAACACAGAAAAACAAAGAACCATCGCACCGCTATTTTGCGCTGAGGCTTTCTGCCTCATCCACATCTGCTGAGCCCCTTCTGCGCTCCCGGAGGTGTGCAGGGACTGAGCCCACCCTGCCACTGCTCTGCTCTCTGCTCTGCCTCCTGGGGTCCTGTGTCTCCATAGTGGCGGGTCCGGGCAGCATCTCCACACACCTCCCTTCCCTCTCCCCTGCTTGCCCTGTTTGAGGCTTCTGACTCAGAGTCTTTAAGTTGCAGAGCTCCTATTGCCCTCCCGGCTGGATCCGGTGCATGCAGGGACTGATCCTGCCCTGTCGCTGCTATGATATCTGCTCTGTCTCCTGGGGTCCCGAGGCTCTGCAGCCACGGGTGAAGATCACACCTCTGCACACTCATCTCCTCTCTCTTTTCCCCCACCCACCTGGCCCGAGGCTTCTGCTCAGACTGCAAACCATGGGTCTCTTGCTGCACTCTAGTCAGGTTGTGAGGTGCAGGGAGCGAGCAGCAGGACCACTCAGGGATCTTCCCCTGAAGCCCCATGTCTTAGCAGCCATGGATGCAGGCTGCGCTTCTATGCCTCTCGCCTCTCTCTTCCCCGACTCTCCAGGTCTGCCCACCTTCCAGCCATCATCATGTGATGCTCTTAGGTGCTCTGTGTTATGAGTAGAAGTTCTTTTGAAGAGTTGCAGCAGTTCAAATTGTGGCTATTTACAGGGGAAAACTCAGGGAGTCCACCTCACAGCCACCATTTTCCCCCTCCCTGATAATTTATAATGGCATTTTTAAAAGAAATAGTACAAAAAAAAATCATCAGATTCGTATGGAACCACAAAAGACCCCAAATAGCCAAAGCAATCCTAAGAAAAAAGAACAATCCTGGAAGCATTATACTCCCTGACCTCAGCTTATATTACAGGTCAATAATAATCAAAACAGTATGGTATTGGCAGAAAAAAGAGACACATAGACCAATGGAATACAATTGAGAACCCAGAAAAAAACCCACATAAATATGGACAGATAGGGCCAGCCGAGAGGCGCGGTGGTTAAGCGCTGGCTTGAGAAGCCAGCGGCCCCAGTTCAGGTCCCATATATGAGGGCCAGTGGCACTGCCCTCAAAAAAAAAATATGGACAGGTAATTTTGGACAAAGAAGCCAAAAGCATACACTGGAGAAAAGACACCCTCTTTAATAAATGGTGCTGGAGGAATTAGAAAGTCACATGCAAAAAAATGAAACTGCACTGCTATCTGTCACCAGGTACCAAAATTAACTCGAAATGGATCAAAGATCTAAACATTAGACCTGAAACAATAAACTGCATGGGAGAAAACATAGGTACCAAACCTGGGTTCAAAGAGTATTTTATGAATTTTACCTCAAAGGTAAGGGAAGTAAAAGCTAAAGTAAATAAATGGGACTATATCAAACTAAAAAGCTTCTGCACAGCAAAGGAAACCATTGAGAAAATAAAGAGTCAACCCACTGAATGGGAGATTTTTGCAAACAACATCTCTGATCAGGGGCTAATATCCAAAATATATAAGGAACTCATACAACTCAACAACAAAAAAAAACAAGCAATCCAATTAAAAAATGGGCAGTGGACCTGAGTAGACATTTCTCCAAAAAGGACATACAGATAGCCGATAGACATATGAAAAAATGCTCAACATCACTAATCATCAGAGAAATGCAAATCAAAACCACAATGAGATATCACCTCACACAGGTTAGAAAGGCTATCATCAACAAGACAAATAACAAGTGTTGAAGAGGCTGTGGAGAAAAAGGAACCCTCATACACTGTTGGTGGGAATGCAGATTGGTCCAGGCACTGTGGAAGGCAGTGTGGAAATTCATCAAAAAATTAAAAGTAGCATTACCATATGACCCAGCAATCCCTCTCTTGGATATCTACCCAAAAAATCTGAGAACATTTATCTGCAAAGATATATGTGCTCTGATGTTCATTGAGGCGTTATTGATGGTGGCCAAGACATTGAAACAACCAAATTGTCCTTCAATAGGTGATTAGATAAAGAAGATATGGGATATATACACAATGGAATACTATTCTGTCATCAGAAAAGATGAAATAGTGCCATATGTGACAACATGGATGGATTTTGAGATTATAATGCCAAGTGAAATAAGTCAGACAGAAAATGTAAGGAACCATATGATTTCACTGATATGTAGTATATAAAACTGAAAACAACAAAAGAACAAGAAAAACAAATAAAGAAACAAAACTCATAGACAAAAACAATAGTTTAGTGGTTACCAGAGGGTAACGGGGGAGGATGGTGGTAGATGAGGGTAAAAGGGGTGAAATATATGGTGATGGAAAGAGAACTGACTCTGGGTGGTGAACACACAATATGATATATAGATGATGTACTACAGAATTTTACACCTGAAATCTATGTAACTTTGCTAACAATTGTCACCCAAAAAAACTTTAATTTTAAAAAAAGAAAAAACAAAATAAATAGGGCACCCAATGATGTTTCCAGAATAAATCAGTCCAAGGACCCAATCAATCATGAATCAGAGTTATTATCCCATGATCTACAACTTAGGCTGAGTTTGAAGACACAGATTCACTAGATATCTGTTGTGTCTACCATGTGCTAGGCATGGTGCTAGGTGCTGAAGATAGTAGTTCTTGTCCTCCTTGATTTAACATTTCTAACATGAACAAGGTACAAAAATAAATAGATGAGAAGTAAATTACGAATCATGGTAAGTACTCTCAGAGAAACTGAAAGCTGGGATATAGAATAATGGAGGAACCTCGTGTAGATAAAGTGGCTAGGAAAGAAATTTTTGAAGTGGTATTTAACCAAAGTCTATAGAACAAAGAGGAACAGGCCATATCAAAATGGAGGGCAGGGAGGTGAGAGTCTTCCGGACTAAAATGTGAGAATGGTGTGTGCAAAGTCTCCGAGGCAGGAAAAATTTTTGTCTGGAAGAACTGAAAGAAGCCAGTGTGGCAGGAAGGCAATAGATGAAGGAGAGAGGAGTGAGATAATTTATCATTTTTAGCTTATAGTAACAATTTTGGCTTTTATTCTAATGAGAAGTCATTGAAGAAGTTCAAGCAGAGGAGTGAAATATCTGAGTTATGAGGTGTGATTGAAAAATATAGTGAATGTTTAAATTTAAAAAAATGTATTACAGTAAAAGACACATTGCCATTAATACCTCTCAAAATACACTGCCTTTCTTTGAACACATTTATCCCGTCATTCTTGCCACTTTCTAAAGGAATTGTGAAAGTCCTTTTCCCTGAGTGTCTTTATTTCATCCTCCATCATGACAACGCTCCATGTCACACATTGCTTTCTGTATGGTAATTTCTGTCAAATAAAAACATTATGGTGTGTCCTCATCCACCTTATTCACAGGATCTGGCACCATGTAACTACTGGTTCTTCCCCAATGTCAAAATGACCATGAAAGGAAAATGATCTGAATCAGTTCAGGACATTGAGGCAGCTACAGCAGCACAACTAAAGACACTCATGAAAGAGGACTTCCAAAACTGCTTGAGAAAGTGGCAAAAACAGTGGGATAGGTGTATTCGAAGTGAGGGGGAGTATTTTGAAGGGGATTAATGGCAATGATTCTTTTACTATAATAGTTTTTTTAGATTTACTCATTAACTGTATTGTTTGATTACACCTTGTACATTTGATTGTATGTATGTTAGGCTTGCTGTTGTGTGGAGAACTGATTTGAAGGGGACAAGACTGGAAGTGAGGAGAACATTTAGCAGGCAAGAGATTATGCTGGCCTAAGGTAGGCTTGAGGTAGTGACAGTGACAATGTATCAAAGAGAAAGGATTGAAGGGGTATCTTGTTTGGTCAGTGGAATGAATGGGTCTTGCTTACGGGTTTGTGAAAGGATTTCAATCTAAACTGAAACTGGAGGATATGAAATGGAGAATCTCACACATGTGTCCTTGGAAGAATGAAATTTAAGAACTAGACTTATTTCCCATAAATGCCTGATTTACAGAAGACTGAGAGACTTATCTATTAAGAATCTTTCCTCATCCTGAAGCCAGTGAAATTACTGTTTGGACAGGCTGAATTTCCCCCCTCATTATGCTCCTTGCCCATCCCAAACCCTCAACAGACTAGCCTATAGCTTGCTATAGCATGTGTTTTCAAAATTGCAATTCCTTTGCTATTTCCAAATAAACTCAATTTCTTGTAATCTGAAAAAAAAATTGAAAAGAAACTTAGGCTGAGAATCCAAAGTCAGTAAAAGGGTCAAAGCCAACTGGAGGTTCCCATAGAATTAGCCACCAGGACAGCCCTGAGTTTGGTTATTAAACAGATAATGATAAACAAATTGTTTCTGATCAGTCAATCTAGAAGATAGGCATGGGTCAATAAAGGGTTTATTATTCTTGAGGAAATCAGGAGACCAGTCATGATGTGAAGAGTCATGACATATATCAACCAAGAGATCACTGTTTGCCTCTTTTCCACATACGTGTTACAGGCCATATTCAAATTCTGACTCTAAGACAATCTGACAAAGTGAAATCACAACTACTAACATAATATCTACTAATAAACTAGGCTACTCTTTGACAAAAACACTAGTTTGTAATTGATATCGAAGTTATTAATTATCAATAATATAAATATTTCTATAAATAATATAAATAGAAATATTTCAAATATAAATATTTGGAAACTGCTTACCCATTCAAGTTTGTTAGTTTCTTGGCAGGATAAAGAAGGAAAAGAGAAGAAGGAAAGGATGTGTGTTTTAGCCTAAGATGTAGACCCTATGGCAAACTGTTGCTATTATCATTGAATATTTTTTTTTATTTTGTGAGGACAGTGTCACTGGCCCTCATATGTGGGACCCGAACCGGGACTGCTGGCATCTCAAGCCAGCTCTTAACCACCGCACCACTCGGCCAGCCCTCATTGAATATTTTTAAATTTAGATTATTTTAATGTGGAAACAGTACTACCAGTCAATTCTGAGCTACTAGGTAGAATATATCTAAATTGCTTCTGGTCAATTCAATCAAAATGGCTTATTGTTTTTTATTGTTTTTGCAGATCTGGTCTTGGTATATGGAGACCCATCTTTGAAACATGGTTCATAACATATACAAGCATGTCTCTGATTTTGCAAACAAGTTTTCAATAGATGGAGTCTCTTTAGACTCAGACCAAATCTATAGGCACATGATTGAGTGGAATGTATTTGAAAACACTCTGTTTCTAAATTGTCCCAGCTTATTCAGATGCCCTCATAAACCAAGAGAATAGAATTTCTGGTTTTCTGCCATTGAGGGGTCATTGTCCTGGGTTATTGAATTGGAGTCATCAATTTTCCATATCTGATTCATAAGTTCTGTCTAGATTCTGTTTAAAGCTATCCTTATTCACCAAGGATACGGTCTTCTGCTCACACAACAAAAGAGAGAAAGCCTAATGAGAACTAGGTGGAAAATGAAGAATTGTTTCTTCTTCAGATTAATTTTGGCTCCAAAGTGAGTGCACATGCTTGAGGGTGTGTTTTTGTAAACCTCTCTACCCCCTCCTAAGTTACTTAGTTGGCTAACCCCATGGTTGTGACTAAGTTTGGAATAGTCCTCCTGGGTGTGACTTTCTGTTTCTGGAGAGAGTTCAGAAGAAGCAGGATCAGATGGTTTGACTTGGAGCAGACTAAGGTTGGAGTTGTTATCCCATTATAACCCTCTGTCTTTGGGAAAACATATCTCTTGTCTTCTAAGTACCCTCACTTTTCAGTGTCTGTGAGGACGTCAGAAGACAGTGAGAAGGAGAAGTTTTTGTTCCCATGGGGACTGTTTTTGGATTTAAAAAATTTGGCTGTGTCTAGGATCCAGTTGTTATTTGCAGGGCACAGTTTAGAAAAATATCCCAATAGACTATCTCTAAGTGTATGTATGTGTTGCTTCACCCACATAAATCTATTTTGCATTTAAGTGTAGTTCAGAGTTGGTCTGCACATTTATTAGTCCCTGAGAACCTCAAAGGATAAAGTACAACGTTTTTGCACTCAAAGCAGTTCAAGAAAAACTCAACAACCCAAGAAGAGTTATTTTAATGACTACTAGTTATTCCTTTGATTACTATAATTATTGTCCTGTATTTTCAAACCTCCTTATAGGCCTCAAGGCCCATTGTGAAGGTCCTACACACTCTCAGACTTTTTCTTGCTCAAGTTATTTCAATTAGGAGAAGTCAGACTTCTTTGTTTCCGGGCTCTCTTGAGCTCAATTTTCTTTCACCTACATTTATTTTCTTTTCAGAACTGGCCACATGGACAAGTAGAAGAGGTAGCTGTGCTGTGATTAGAGGTGAAACATCACCAGAGAGCACCACACAAAGATTCTGACTGCTCAAATGCAGTGTACATTGTAAGAGCCAGACCTGCTTTCTTAGATCCTTTCTTCCCTCGCAGCAGCAAAGCCTGAGGTTTTTGCTTATTTCCCTTTCCTCCATAGCTGCCCAACTTGGATTCTTTCTCTTTAAACTTGGTTGCAAAGTTAATTGCAATCTCCCTTGCTGCTCACCTTTGCTGATGCTTCTAAAGATAAGCCCACAGATCATTTGTGGGTCTAGAGCAGCAGTTGGCAAACTACAGTCCACTGTCCAAATATGGGTCCCTGACTGTTTCTGTAAATAAAGTTTTATTGGAACATAGCCATACCCATTGGTTTAGTATTGTCTGTCTATGATAGCTTTCTCATTATAATGGCAGAGGTGAGTAGTTGTGACAAGAGACTATATATGGACAACAATGTCTGGGATATTTACTATCTGGTACTTCAGGATGTTTGCTGACCCCTGCTGTAGAAGCTTGAAGGTGAATCACTATAGGAAACAAGCACAAATATCTAACATGGAGACAAGTTGTAAAATTTACAACTTCTTGTGTAATGACTTCTGGCCAATTGTTTTTGACTCCTAAAATGGAAACCCCAAATCCGGATGTACTTCAGGTGGTTGCTCTTAATTTTGTGGGTGGGCCTCACCCTCTGCTCCAGGTCTTATTTATTTTTTGAGGGCAGTGTCGCTGGCCCTCATATGTGAGAGCTGAACCGGGGCCGCTGGCGTCTGAAGCCAGCGCTTAAACAATGTGCCATTCGGCCGGCCCCAGGCCTTATTTTTCTCTTGGATGTAGGAATGTGCAGGTGGATTTAACTCCATAAAAGTCCATCTTCCCAGGACATAGTCTCAAGATGAAATCCAGGCCAAAAAACAAAAAGCCTCCTTTACACAAAGCAGGCAGTCTATATTCCTTGTACGCTTAGAATGCATGCTATTTAGGCACACTAGGTTTCTTCTTGCTCTCTGCACCCCCTACTCCAAACTCCATATAGAAATATATTTATATGAACATTCTACTTATTTATTATCTAGGATTAAAGTGTAAACGTGCTCTGAAAAATGTTGACAGAGTTAGTCAATGAAACTTGGGTTTGATTCATTCGTTTTATTAGTCTCCTACCAGAGGGCAGGACTCGATCAAGAGCTGTCTGCTTCTGAACCTCTATATTCTCCTTTTCCCAGAGCTGAAGCTACTTGACTCCCTCCTGCAGGCTTCAGCTCCCCATCTATTCTCCAGGACCTAACCTAACCTGGTCAGGAAAGGCTACCAGTCTTCTAGTCTAATACTCTCGGAAACAGCATTAGGGTAACCTTGTTTTAAGTGAGCTCTGACTTCATCTTCCAGCTCTAATTGCCCAGCAGCCTTATTTCCTAAATATTCATTTTGTCTTTCTAAACTATCTGGTACCTACAGTTCTACTTTGTCTGTGTCCTCTTGGGATGGGCATCCTGTAATAAACCCCTAATCTAGTTGTTAGGGCCTTGCTATCAGCAAACATATTTCTTGGATATTGACTTCCTATCCAAATTTCCAGTGTTATATTCTGGAAAACAAATTGTCATATTCTGTCCAGGCATGGGGTACCCATTATTTCATTTTAGCTCCCCCAGTGCCTACTACTGGAACATTAAACAAATGATTACTGAGTCCCTGCAGGAGATTCCATCTCTTGTTCTTAGAGACCAACATTGATTCAATTTGGAAGCTTCTGTCTCCCTAAAGGTTATCCCTAAGCCACCCACCAATGGATTAGAGCCTTGGAGGTCCATGAACACCAGCCTTGGCTGAAGAAACAATAATCTTATAGTCTATGAAAGCTCATGGAAAATTTGACTCATCTGACCTTTTAAGGCTGACTAATAATACTTTCATGGCTATTTTTGTTCTCCCCTGTTTAGATTCTTAGTATCATTTTTGCTGACTTTTCTCATTTTCCTTTCAACTTGCCTCTTTTTTATATTTGTGCACCTTGCCTCTGATGACGGAAATAAGGTGAAGACTGTAGAGTGAGGATTAACCCCACAGGATGGTTTACCTTTGTGTAAATTGTGGGGCTATGATTTAAAAGTCAAACTATAGCCCTAATCTCCCCAGCATCTTAACCCTGGCATCCAGGAAAGGCAATAAATAGGAATGGGAGACAGAATCCTGGATGGAGACTGAGAACTCTACATTGTCTTCTCCTGAAGCAATACCTAGAACAATTCCTGATAGAGTATATACCCATGAAAGCATTTGGTCAATGAATAACTGAATTTTTTAAATGCCGGCTTAACCCATTCATTCAATTAACCTTATCTGTACATTGTTAGTAGTGTTTTGTTTTGTTTGTTTGTTTGTTTTTTTATCCCAATACTCTTCTCTGACCAAAGCAATTAATCATCATCCCTCTATTCCCTCAACACACAAACAATGATAAAGCACAGCCTGTGCAACTGAAGAACATTTAAATTTCTCCCTAAAAAAGAAGTGTTTTAAGCAACAGCAAACCTGAAAACTTTGAGGTGAGGTGAAAACATATTTATGGCATTCAATAAAATTCCGTGCTTGAAAAGAACATCCCCTTCCATGAGAGACTTGGATGACATGGGGGTGAAATGAGGTGGTGATATGTTAAACACAGACTTGGGTTTCAACATAGCTTGGGTTCATAAGGCACAGGGTGCCTTGTCTTGTCAGATGGATGAACCTTACTGCAGCAGACTGTTCACAATGCCTATCAGGTACACCTAGTGGACTGAAGTTGTGGCACAACCCAGAACTAATGGAGAAAATTTTCGGCTGTCTGTTCAGACTTCGTCTTGATCAGTTTTAAGATACAGTGACTCTTCATCTTATACAGGCATATTTCGATGATATTGCAGGTTCGTTTCTAGACCACCTCCATAAACGAGTATTGCAATAAGGCAAATCACAATCTTTTTGCTGGTGGAGGGTCTTGCTTTCAATTTGTAAAAAACACAATATCTGTGAAGCACAATAAAATGAAGCACAGTAAAATTAAGTATGCTTGTAGTTTTTTTGAGCTATTGATCATCTTTTTATTGATGAGGAAACTCAAATTCAGAGAGGTTAAATGACTAATTCACCAATCACCCAGATAGATTTGGGATTAAACTTGAACTTGGCTTTCCCGATTCCCCAGGTCAGAGTTCTTTTGATCTCCCCATGCTGCCATCCTGACTGATGACACTGCTCATTCTCATTGAGCTAGCTTGGCTTGAATGCTGTTTCACCACTGAGGTTATATCTGTCTGACATTATAACCACTGGTTGAAAAGAAGAAAATAATAGTCCATACCAACAGTCACTTAAATGACTGATTATTTAACCAAAACAGAAGTCATCACTCTCCCTCAAGTAGCCACCTCTCTACAAATTCTCTATGTAGGTTGAATCAATTCACCTAATTGTGTTGGAGTATAATTTATCACCTAGGGAAGCAATCTGATATATTTTGTGTTTTCTTAAGTTTGCCTCAGAACAATTATTCGGCCTTTGATCTCATTAAGAGCCTATGTACCTACTCAAGAATCTCCATTGACCTTCTACTAACAGGTAATTAAAAAGCATTTATTGTCAGCTATGTACAGGTACTCTTATAGGCACTGTGTGTAGGAGAGTATTTCATGAGCAACATATACATGATTCCTGCATTTTAGAATCTTAGAATTCAATAAGAGAGGCAAGTCTAATTCTTATCAAACAGGCATAAAACAACACAAGAGGTACATAATCAAGTGCTAGTGTGGGTGTTATCGATTATGAAAAAGGAGAGATATTCTCAGTCTGGGGCAGTGAAGGAAGGCTTTTCAGAAGATATGAAACTTGATCTAGGCTTCAAAAACTTATTAGGATTTTGATAGGCAAAGGAAATAGAAGAAAGTATTTCCAGGTAGAGAAACAGCATAAGGCATACAGGAATAAAAAATATATGAGTTAGAGTGACAATGAGCTAATCAGTGTAAGTGGAGCACTGTGGGAAGCCGACAGCTTCTCAGTGTCTGACAAGGCCACATAGCCCTGCTCAGCACTGGATATTAGGGGTGCTGCCTTATGGTTGGTCATGTAATATCTCCTGCTTCTATGAACCCATGTGCCTTTCCTCCTATAGGAGACAATACACTCATTGCATTTGTGGCAAGTTCCTGTGATACCCCAATGAGCTAACTACGCAGCCAAAGACGGGTAAGATCTAGAAAAGAGGGGAGACAACCTAAGCCAGGTGGTAGTTCCGTGGGGATCCCTGAAGTGAGATATTGGGGACTCAAGCCCCTTGGAAACTGAGGCACAGGCCTCTGACAACTTAGGCCAAAAAAAAACCCTGCCTGTGAGAGGCTGATGCACTTGCCTAAGGGCCCTGCTGTGAAAAGTCTCCTCAGAGGCCAAAGGTCTCCAGGCCATGAGAGTTCCAGGCAGCTTGCTGACTATGGGGTATGTTAATTAGCCTTGTGTGAATTCCTTTGCCCAGTGCCTTGTTGCAGCAACAGATACTGAAGCTTTGACTGAGAAACAGATGCAGCCCTCTGTAGGTTAAGAGAGGTGTGAGACCCCTTTGGTTGCTAAGTATTGTATTTACATAGGAATGGATTTTAGATGCTTTTACCCTAAACACAGCCACCTTTAGTTTTAGTATAGCTCAAGTATCCTGTGAGTTTTATGATTGTATTTAACTGCTAGGATTTAGGATAATTTCTAGATAGTCAAGATAGCTATACTAAATATTCTTTAGGCAATATGTAAAAATATGTCAATCCTTAACATCAGATAGTCATGATAAACATTCTTTAGGTGATATACAGAAACTAAGTCTGGGTTTCATGGTAATTATCATAATAAAGACAAGGTAATCCTTTGATGGAAGAGTAAGTCACAGTACACCCTGGAGAGAGCAATTGCAGAGGAGAAAAGACTGTGAAAATCTTGGGAACTACAAACCACCAAACCCATGTACGTGAGTCCCTATAAAACGGACGTGTTATTGCATTGAAGTGTGACACTCCAGAGAAACTCTTTCCGGCGTCTCCGCTCTCTTTCTTTCTCTTTCTTTCTTTTTTTCCTTGCCGACTCCATCCCACCCGAAGGAATCCCTGGACTCCACGGAGGCTGGACCCCCAGGCTGGACCCCCGCAGAGCACAGTGTATGTCTGGGAGGGGTGAACTCAGCCCAAACTCCTCTGCCTAGTATTCAAACCCTACATCATCTTCCCGTGTGTAGTTTTGCTACAATCCAGTGACTTTTCTTCTTCCCAAAGTGTAGGCTAGAAAACCATTATCCTGATGAAATTTAATGTCCTAGTGGTGTCACCTTCTTCTGCACCCAATTGGGACCAAAGCTATTGCATTCCAAAAATTGAGAGGTAAGTCCACCAAAGCCTTCTAAGACAGTGTGAGCACTCAAAGAACAGATGTCGGGCATTACTCCTTAAATGAATGTTTTGTCCTAGAATGAGCAGTTTTAGGGATCATAGGGAAGGTCATGGAAATAGTTTTGGAAATTTTGGATTGCTTTCAGTTTCAATAAGGTCCTGTTTGTCTTTCTCATTTACAGTCAAAATTCAGTCAAAGGGAAAAGTTGCTCCTTAATAACAGCAGGAAAATACCCAATGTTTTAGAGAATGAGTTGGCACTTTGTGGAATTGATTCACCTCTTGGGCAAGCTGTGTGGTGTAAGATCTGAGACATGCTTTTCCCCCAGTGCTCCCATTATTGCTTCAAGTCCTTTGTCAAGCCAAAAGTTTGAAAGTTTTCTTCAAATAAGGCTCCAGTGCTTATTCACAAATAAGCCCTAACTCGGTTGCATTGTCTTTCATCTGAAGATGACTCATCTAAAATGTTCCCTTAATTAACAAAGCAGCTGCATTTTGATGATCTGCCTGGGGAACAAGTGTCAATGGATAAAATACAGTCAGCTCATTTCACCAGTAAATAATGTGCTATCTGGTTCTACCACATGCAAATGAGACTCTCAGATCCTTTTTGTATGGAATGATTTCCAGGGAAGAATGAGCAGCTGCTTATGCTTTCCAGAACAAACCCTGGATGTCCTTGACAATGTTTCTGAGTAACTTGATTTTTTTTTTTGAGGGCAGTGTCACTGGCCCTCATATGTGGGACTCGAACCGGGGCCACTGGCTTCCCAAGCCAGCGCTTAACCACCGCGCCACTCGGCCGGCCCCTGACTGGCTTGTTTTGGGATAAGCTTGTACACCATGTCAGGTGACTGATTCCACAATCATCCAACTGTTCCCTTGTTTTCCTGCTTGCACACATCAGTGTTGTTAGTGTGTAATTGAAAGCTCCTAGCAGGCAAGAAACACACTCTCTAGAGTTCCCAATATGGGAACAAAGTATCTTTCCTCATCAAAATGGTCATAGAATTGCTTGGAGACAGATTTGGGGTAATGTGGTTGGCTATGTCAGGCTTCAAATTGTATGTAGGTATTGGAGTGGGTTAGCTAAATAGGAAGATGAGGTTTTGAAAAGTATCAAATGTTCAGATATTCCTTTTTATTGGTTTATTTGCCAAATTCTACCCAGAACCAATTAGGAAAATGGTGACTTTTCTTTCTTTATGCAACTAGATGTAGATTTGGAAAGCAGTTGAATTTCAAATAGTAGTCCTTGCATCCAACAGCAAAATAGGGTTTGTGTATTTAGGGGTAGGAGTTAAGGTTGCTTTTCCTTTAAAACAAGGATTCTCAACTTCTCCCAGATAAGGAATTGCTGTGCATAGAATTTCTAAGTTCTCCTGAGGTGTATGCCCTGTGGGAGTGTTGGAGATGTCCAAGTTGGGGTTTTCATCAGGTAGAGATTTAGGGAATAAGTCACACATGAGACAGGTATTTGAAAAGCCTATGTTTAAAACCCTGAGGAATGCATATGTTGTATCTATCCAATCTCACTTCTTCTTTGAGGAAGTTCCTCCTTGAGTGGTTGATGCAATCTGGGAGAATCTTTCTCCGGTTGTCTCCTGATTACAAATTTGTTATTTATTCAGTTGATGCATTAACCACAGCCATTCTCTTCCATTTCTGTAATTCACCTTTGGACATTGTGGTGTAGTAATGGCTCCCAATTTGTTCAGGCCCTAATCCATGAATAATTTCCTTCCATACTCACTTTGGGGTTGGTTGTGTGACTTGCCTTGGCGTTTGGGACAGTAGCACATACCATGCAATGCTGTAAATGTATGGGAATTCTATAAAGAACACCAGGTGAATAAGGTTGGGCTAGGTTGCTGAATGAAGAGACTTATCAGCCCAGTCACCCTTATTGCCCCAGTAATAGCCTATCAACTGCCTATCAATAGCCTATGAAGACACTTGAGGGAGGCTATCCTAGATCTTCTAGCTCTTAAGTAACTCACAAGCTGACCATCATTGTATAGCATAAAGGAGCCCAGCAGAGATCACCCCAGGTGGCTTAAATCACAAGAATCATCAGAGCATCACTAGGGTGAGGCAAGCCAGGTGCTTAGAGCCCAAAATTTAAGAAGGCATTAACTGTCAATATCATGCAAGTACATTGTTGACAATTGAATGACGTGAAGAGTGAATGTCTCCTTAAATTTTGTGCCTTAAGCATATCATTTACTTCATCCTAATCCCAGCCAAGCGTATCACCCATGTGACCCACAGAATTATGAACTAATTGAATGGTGGTTATCTTATTTATTTATTAATGTTTTTAAAGTGAATTAAATAAATGCTCTTAATACTGCAAAACAAACAAAAAAGAAATTGAGTACATAGAGTACTGACTAAATATGTAAAGAATAATATATCCATAAAATGGAATCATAGGCATCCATTGTGAAGAAGGAATGATGTTATATAGGAAAAACATTCATTGTTAGACATGGAAAGTACATCACTAGAGAACATGGTTAGTGTAAGTCATTTACATTGTAAACATATATGGAAATGTTTAGAAAGATGAATAACAAATTGTTAATAATTTTTGGGTTTTTTTTTTGTTTTAATTTTATTGGGGAATGGTGTGTTTTTCCAGGGCCCATCAGCTCCAAGTCAAGTAGTTGTTTCAACCTACTAATAGTTGTGGAGGGTGCAACTCAGTGGCTCATGTGGGAGTCGAACCGGCAACGTTGGTGTTATGAGCACTGCGCTCTAACCAACTGAGCTAACTGGTAGCCCAAATTGTTAATAGTTTCATCATCTCCGCAAGTGACACTAAATACGATATCACTTTGGACTTCTTTTTTAAATTAAATTTACTGGGGTGACACTGGTTAATAACATTATGTAAGTTTCAAGTGTATAATTCTATAATACATCATCTATGTATTGCATTGTGTGCTCACCACCAAAATTCTAGTCTCCTTCTGTCACCATATACTTGACTCCATTTACAATCTTCAATTTTCCCTACCCCGTTCCACTCTGATAATAACCTACAGTGGTCTGTATCTATGAATTTGTTTATTTTGCTTGTTCATTTGTTGCTTTTTGTTTTATATCTCACATATGAGTAAAATCATATGGTTCTTGTCCTTTTCCATCTGACTTATTTCACTTGGCATGATACTCTCAAGATCCATCCATGTTGTCACAAATGGCACTATTTCATCTTTTCTTATGGCAGAGTAGATGTGTATATATACCACGTCTTCTTTATACAATCATTCACTGAAGGATATTTAGGTTGTTTTCATGTCTTGGGCAGCATGAATAGTGCTTCAATGAACATAGGGGTACATATATCTTCACAAATAAATGTTTTCAAATATTTTGGGTAAATACCCAGAAGAAGGATTTCCGGATAATATGGTAGTTCTATTTTGAATTTTTGAGGAAACTCCATACTGTTTTCCATAATGGCTGTACTAATTTAGATTCCCACCAGCAGTGTATGAGGGTTCCTTTTTCTACACATCCTCTCCAACACTTATTCCTTGTTTTATTGGTAATAGCTATTCTAACAGGAATGAGGTGGTATCTCATTGTGATTTTGATTTGCATTTTCCTAACAGCTAGTGAAGTTGAGCATCTTTTCATATATCTGTATGACTTCTTGGGAAAAATTGTATGTCCATGTTCTATACTCATGTTTTCAACTGTATTGTTTGTTTTCCTTGTTGTTGAGTTGTATGAGTTCTCTACATATTTTGGTTATTAGCCCCTTATCATAGGTATTGTTTGCAAAGAAACAGTAGTGGTTATTTTAAATGACTATGTCTTGGGGTGATTTGTTACATACCAGTTACACAGGTAACTGGTATACATTGCCTATTTCCAACCTCTCTCTCTCTCAGCAGAAGGAGCTCTGAAGGAAGTGAACTGCAAATCCAATCAAGTTATTGAGCTCCTTGAGAGTAGCTCCCCGATGCAGTGGATGAACAAAAAATGTTCCACATGAGCTATGCGTTCAAGGTCCTCACTTGTTCTTAGTATGACTCATTCTAGGGGATGATGGTGCATCATTCTTCACAAATCTGGTGTCCATTGACATGTTGGCTGGAGATAGCTTGCTTCCTCTTCTCTTTCTCCACATGGCTTAATCTAATGAAACCACACTCTCACCCTTGGCCTCTTCAGCAACACTCATTAACCTCCTAAGCTAACTTGACCCCTTTGTCTCTTTAGACCCTTGCTAATAGTAACATTCTTTCTTTCTTTTTTAAAAAATTCTTTATTGTGAAATAAATATTTTTTTAAAATTAATTTCAGGTGTACAATGCAGTGCAATAGTTATACTTTTTACCCCTCAAAGTGACAACACCCCTCCCCCAATTCACCACCCCACTCCCCAACAACATTCTTTTCACTTAGGTGAATATATGGGTCTTGTTTGCCCTTTCTATAATCATCATGTAAAATGAAACTAAGAGAAGCTAGATTAACATTACTGAACCTTTCTTTATCCTATGAAAGAAAACCCTTTATTAATATAACAGCATCAATTATTATCTCAATATTCTGTGCTTTTTTTGAGAAAAGCTAATATAAATTAAGACTTAAAGAAACATAAATTTCAACATACATTTAGTTCCCTTTCTGCAATAAACTTCAAATAACCTAACCTAGATAGTATTTACTCTGATAGAGGATCTTTCTCACACAATCAGATGTCAAAAAGCTGACCCACAGGGCCTGCTGAGTGGTGCATTGGTTAGGAGGCCCCGATTCATATTCCACATATGAGGGCCAGTGACACTGCCCTCTACAGCTAAGATGGTGAACAACAGCTCCACCTGGAGCTGGAGTGCTGTGATTCCCAGGGGACGGCATAGCTGCAGCCCCTGCTGCAGTGGGCTGCCACAGGCTACAGAGATTGGTCAGCAGCCAGCACAAGTGGCTGGCAGCCGGTGTGAGATGCCAAGAGCCACTGTGAGTGGCCATCCAGAGGCCAGCAACCAATCTGCATCACCCGAAAAGAGCGCAATGATGATGCCAACATGGACCAGTGAAGCAATGTCCTCCACAACTAGCCTGAAGAACAAAAGGACGGGAACTTGTCTGTTCCCTTTCCCTGGTTCCCCAACGCTGTTCCCCTTCCCCAGTTCTCCAATAGAATTTTTTTTTTGAGGGCAGTATCACTGCCCCTCATATGTGGGACTGAACCGGGGCCACTGGCTTCCCAAGCCAGTGCTTAACCACCATGCCACTTGGCCGGCCCTCCAATAAAATCTTAAAAAAAAAAGAGGAGACCCACAGATCCCTGTTTGTGTATTTCAAGCAGTTCAAGCAATTGTCATGCTGTGATGATTCTGCCCTGCTTGCAACTTGTCAAGTTCTTTCCTTTTATTTCTAATTTCATTAGTGAACACATCAAATGAGTGACCACATCACATTAATTTGAGGGACTTAAAAGTTTTCCTTTTTTGCGGGGGAAGCCGGTTGAGTGGCACAGTGGTTAAGAGCTGGCTTGGGATGCCAGTGGCCCCGGTTCGGTCCCACATATGAGGGCCAGTGACACTGCACTCTAAAAAAAAAAAATTCTCACTTTTTAAAAAAGTATCTCATTTTCCTCTGTACCCCAGCACAATACTTTACACATAGTATGTGCTTAGTAAATTTTGTATAATTATTCTATGAATGAATGAATGAATGAATGAATGAATGAATAGGACTGAGAGCTAAAGCTGGAAAATCATTGTGGCTATTTAGGGCACATAGAAGAGAGGTTAAGAGCTTACTACACAGATATTGCAGAGTGATGTGAGCATCTTGAAATCTTCCCTGGAATTTACAACAAAACGATCAGCTATAATTCCACAAAGGAATCCCAGCGTGGCATAAGGGCAAGACTAAGAGATGTGCAATTGAAGTCATCTAAAGTTGGGCAAATTGGGTGAGCGAGCTAGGCGACAGGGGAAGTACAGAGATGTGGGCTGCTGGTTGCAGGACACAGACTGGAGCTTGGAGTTCCCTGTAGTCCAGCACTTACTGCAGTCATGGAAGAGGGAAGTATTCGGACCTCTAGTGCTTCCCCTTATGGCCCACAGTCCCGCCTGAGGGATCAACATATAACACGGCTGAACCCAATACTCACGGAAGAGACCTCAGAGCAAAGAAAAAAAAGGGTGAGAATGGTGGTTTAAGCCCTCACTGCCAAGCAGAGGATGGAAGACATAGGCACAGAGCCTAGCCGACCCCTTCCTATCCTCCCAGAGCTTGCCCCAACCACACCCTCCCAGTGCTAGAAGCAGAACACTAGTGGTGTCAGATCAAAAGAACGGAATATTTGGCCGGCCGAGTGGTGCGTTGTTTAAGAGCTGGCTTGGGACGCCAACGGCCCCAGTTCGGGTCCCACATATGAGGGCCAGTGACACTACCCTCAAAAAAAAAAAAAAGAAAAGAAAATTAAAAGTAGAACTACCTTATGACCCAGCAATTCTTTTTTTTTTTTTTTGAGGGCAGTGTCACTGGCCCTCATATGTGGGACCAAACCGGGGCCGCTGGCGTCCCAAGCCAGCGCTTAACCACCGAACCACTCGGCCGGCCCTTGACCCAGCAATTCTATTCCTGGGTGTTTATCCAAAGAAATTTAAAACACTAATTTGAAAAAAATATATGCACCCCTATGTTTATTGCAGCACCATTCATAATAGCCAAGATTTGGAAACAGCTGAAATTCTCATCAATTAAAGATTGGATAAAGAAATTGCTGTACATTTATTCAATGGAGTATTACTCTGCTATAAAAAAGAATAAAATCTTACCATTTTCAACAACATGGGTGGACCTAGAGAATATTATGCTAGGTGAAATATGTCAGACTGAGAAAGTCAAATACCATATGATCTCATTTATATGTGGAACTTAAAGAACAGAATAAATGAGTAAATAAAAGAGATGCAGATACAGAGAAAAAAAACTGATGGTTGCTAGATGGGAGAGGGGGATAAAGGTGAAGGGATCAGAAAGTACAAATTGGTAGTCACAAAATTATCATGGGGATGTGAAATACATATGGGGAATATAATCAACAATGTAAAGATCATGTAGGGTGTCAGGTGAGTACTAGACTTATCAGGAGATCATTTCATAGATTATGTAGATGCCTTATCACTGTGCTGTACACCTGAAGCTCAAGTAGAATAATGCACATCAAATATAATTACATATATATATATATGAAATATTATATATATATTTAAAAGAATGTAAGGTACAGCATAGGGAATATATTAAATGGTATTGTAACAGATATATATAATGTCAGAGAGGAGGTAGTAGACTTGGGAGAGTAATCTCTTTGTGAGAGGTGTAAATCATTATGTTGTTTTGTATACCTGAAACTAATATAATAAATACAGAAAAAGACAAAAAAAGAACCAGTCAAAAATGAAGGCTACAATAACTGAAATAAGGAATAAACTAGAAGGAATCAACAGCAGATTAGATGAAACAAATGACTGAATAAGTGATTTAGAAGACCATGGAAACCACCAAAGTGTCCTTTGATTGATGTTTGGATAAAGATGTGGTATGTATACACAATAGAATACTATTCTGCCATAAGAAAGATGAAATAGTGCCATTTGTGATAACATAAATGGATCTTGAGACTATTATGCTAAGTGAAATAAGTCAGACAGAAAAAGTAGAGAACCGTATGATTTCACTGATATGTGGTATATGAACTGAAAACAACAAAGGAACAAGACAAGCAACCAAAGAAAGAAAATTTCACAGATATAGGCAACAATTTAGTGGTTACCAGAGGGCAAAGGTGGAGGGGGGTGGTAGATGAGGGTAAACAGCATCAAATATATGGTGATGGAAGGGGAACTGACTGGGTGAAGAACACACAATGTGATATATAGATAATGTAATACAGAATCGTACACTTGAAACTTATATAACTTCACTAATCATTGTCTCCCCCAATAAAATTTAATTAAAAAATAAATAAATAAAAAATGTTTTAAATCTGAAAAAAAAGACCAAGTAGCAGAAAACACCCCATCAGAAAAGCAAGAGTGAAAAGAATTTTTAAAATTGAGGACAGTTTATTATTATTATTATTATTATTATTATTATTATTTACAGATGTACAAAACAATGCAATAGTTTTTTTTCACCCCTTACAAGTGACCCCCCTCCCCCTCCCCTGCCCTCCCACACCCGATATCATGCATATCTATTACAATTCCATTGACTCCATCCCTACACTATATTCCACATCCCATGACTATATATGTGTTAAATTATAGTTGACATATAATATTGTTCAGCGGCAGCTTCAGATGTACAGTGCAGTGGTAAGGCCACTACACCGTCCATGAAGTAGTCTCCCTAAAAGGACATGCATCCATCTGTTTCCCTAAAAAAAAGTATTTACAACCTTATTGATTATATTCCCTAAACTGTCTCTTCTGTCTCTGCAGTAGTATTGTAGTTATCAGTTTATGCTGCCTCGTCCCTTCCGCTTCTCCCATCCCTATCCCATCTAGACCTCATCAGTTTTTTCTTTGTGTCTCTAAGACTATTTCTGTTTACATTGCTCATTTATTCAGTTCTTTAGATTCCACATATAAGTGAGATCATATGGTATTTGTCTTTCTCTGACTGACTTATTTCACTTAACATATTGTTCTCTAGGTCCATCCATATTGTTGCAAATGGTACGATTTCTTTCTTCTTTATAGCTGCGTAATATTCCATTGTGTAAATGTACCAGAGTTTCTTAATCCAGTCATCTACTGATGGGCATTTCGATTGTTTCCAAGTCTTGGCTATTGTAAATAGTGCTGCAATGAACATAGGGGTGCATATATTTTTTTGAATTAGTGTCTTGGGTTTTTCAGGATAAAAGCCTAGGAGTGGAATTGCTGGGTCAAAATGTAGTTCCATCTCCAGTTTTTTGAGATACCTCCATACTGACTTCCATAGTGGCTGCACCAATCTACAATCCCACCAACAGTGCAGCAGGATTCATTTTTCCCCACAGCCCAGCCCGCAGTTGTTTGTTGATTTATTGATGATAGCCATTCTGACCAGAGTGAGGTGGTATCTCATGGTGGTTTTTATTTGCATTTCCCTAATGATCATTGAGGTTGAACATATTTTCATATGTCTGTTGGCCATCTGTATGTCCTCTTTAGAGAAATGTCTCCATTTCCTCTGCCCATTTTTTAATGGGGTTGTTTGTTTTTTTGATGTTGAGTTGCATGAGTGTTTTATAAATTTTGGATATTAACCCTTTATCAGATTTATCATTGACAAATATATTCTCCCATTCAGTAGGCTTCCTTTTTGTTTTATTGAAGGTTTCCTTTGTTGTGAAAAAATTTTAAGTTTGATATAATCCCATATGTTCATTTTTTCTTTTACTTCCCTTGCCCTTGGAGAATGTATCAGTAAAATTATTACTGAGGGTAATGTCTGCAAATGTACTCCCTATGTCTTCTTCCAGGAGTTTTATACTTTCAGGTCTTACGTTGAAGTCTTTAATCCATTTTGAATTTGTTCTTGTTTGTGGTGTAAGGAGGTGGTCCAGTTTCATTGTTTTTGCATGTGTCAGTCCAATTTTCCCAGCACCATTTATTAAATAGACTATCTTTACATCAGTGGCATTTGCATATATCAATAACAAACTAACAGAGGGAGAAATTAAGAAAACTCTCCCATTTACAATTGCTTCAAGAACTATAAAATACCTAGGAATAAATTTAACCAAAGAATTAAAAGATCTGTACTCAGAAAATTATAAGACACTGAAGAAATAAATAAAAGAAGATACAAATAAATGGAAACACTACTATGCTCATGGATAGGAAGAATTAATATAGTTAAAATGTCCATACTGCCTAAAGCAATATATAGATTCAATGCATTTCCCATCAAACTACCAAGGGCATTTTTCACAGAAATAGAAAATATAATCCTAAAATTTATATGGAACCATAAAAGACCCTGAATAGCCTCGGCAATCCTGAGAAATAAGAACAAAGTTGGGGGTATCATGCTACCAGACATCAAAACATACTACAAGGCTACGGTAATCAAAACAGTATGGTACTGGCATAAAAACAGGCACATAGACCAGTGGAACAGAACAGAGAGCCCAGAAATAAATCCATGTATATACGGACAGTTACTCTATGACAATGGAAGCAATAATTTACACTGGGGTAAAATTGAGGATAGTTTAAGGGATATCTGTGACAACATCAAACATCACACCATTTGCCTCATAAGCGTAACAGAAGAATAGAGAGAAGAGCAAATGATGGAAAACATATTTGAGTAAATAATGATTGAAAACTTCCCTAACCTGGCAAGGAAAATAGAAATAAAAGCCCAGAGAGTGCAGAGTCCCAAACAAGATGAACCAACACCAAGACATCATAATTACAATGTCAAAATTTAAAGACAAAGAGGGAATCTAAAAAAAAAACAAAAAACAGCAAAAAAAAGGCAGTTACTTACCTATGAGGGAATGCCTGTAAGACTTCCAGCTGATTTCTTAACAGAAATTTTGTAGACAAGAAGGGAATGGTATAAAATATTCAAGGTGATAAAAAGCATGGACCTATAATCAAGTCCACTCGACACAGCAAGGCTATCATTTAAAATTGAAGGAGAGATAAAGAGCTTTCCTGACACAAAAAAGCTAAAGGAGTTCATCAATACCAAAACAGTATTATAAGATATGTTTAGGGACTTCTTTAAGAAAAGAGGAAAAAGAAAACATAAATATGAATGATAAACTCACAGTAACTACTTAAATGTCAATAGTCACTTTAAATGCAAATGGATTAAATGCTCCAATCCAAAGACATGGGGCAGCTGAATGGATGAGAAAAGAAGACTCATACATATGCTGTCTACATGAGACCCACTTTAGATAAAAAAAAAGTACACAGAAACTGAAAGTAAAGGATGGAAAAAACATTTCATGCCAATGGAAATAAAAAGAAAAAGCTGGGGTAGCAATAGTTACATCAGACAAAATAGACTTTAAAATAAATGATACAATAAGAGGAGGTTTGTTTTTTTTCCTTTTTAAGGACATGAAAAAGGGATCAATCCAACAAGAAGATACAGTAATACCTTGGTTTGCCAGCATAATTCTTTCTGGAAACAAACTACACATATTTTTTTTTTTTTTTTTTTTTTTTTTTTTTTTTTTTTCCAACTATGCTGGCATCCTGGTATAGTTAACAACAGAGCTGGCATGAACCAGGCCCAGAATGCCAACCAGCTACCTGCTGCTGTTCTCCCAGCAGTGTAACACTTGCCTAGGTACAAGGCAACCTAGGTAGCTGCCTACAGCTGGGGCGGAAACAAACTACACATATTTTAAGACATCACTTGTTTACCACGTTAAAATGTATTAGAAATGTTTGCGCGTCTTGAGGAACACTCGTAAACCAAGTTACTCACAATCCAAGGTTTTACTGTATAAGCATTGTTAACATTTATGCACCCCACATAGGCACACATAATACACAAAGCAAATATAAAATGACAAAAAGAGAGTCATTGACAGCAATACAATCACACTAGGGGACTTTAACACCCCATTGATATCAATTGATCAATCTTCCAGACAGAAATCAATAAATCAACAGTGGCCTTAAATTACACATTAGATTAGTTAGTTTTTTGTTTGTTTGTTTGTTTGTTTGTTTGTTTGTTTTAGAGGGCAGTGTCACGGGCCTTCATACGTGGGATCCGAACTGGGTCCGCTGGTGTTCCAAGCCAGCTCTTAACCACCGTGCCACTCGGCCGGCCCTAGGCTAGTTAGTTTCAATTGATATTTTTAGAGAATTTTACTCCAAAGCTGCAGAATATACACTTTTTTCAAGTGCACATGGAACAAAATAGACCACATGTTATGGCACAAAACAAGTCTCAATAAATGTAAAAAGACTGAAATCATACCAAGTGTGTTCTCCTACCACAATGGTACTAAACGAGAAATCAATTTTAAGAGAAAAACTGAAATACACACAAACACATGGAAGCTAAATAACATGCTGTTAAACAATGAATGAGTTAGCAATGAGATCAAGGAAGAAATCTAAAGATACCTTGAGACAAATGAGAACAAAAAACAATGACCCAAAATCTATGGGACAGGGCCTGGGAAGTGGCTCAGGTAGTTAAGAGCTCGATAAAGAGTGCAAACTCTGAGCAACAGGGTGGCCAGTTCGATTCCCGGCCTGAGCTGAGCTGCCTCTGAGCTTCCAACAGGTGGCAGGATGGCTCAGCTAAAAAAAAATCTATGGGACACAATGGAAACCATCCTAAGATGGAAATTCATATCAATACAGGCCTCCTTCAAGAAAAAAGAAAAAATTCAAAAAGACATTATAACCTTACACCTAAATGAATCAGAAAAAGAACAGCAAACGAAGCCCAAAGTGAGTAGAAGGAAGGAAATAATAAATATCAGTGTGGAAATAAATGCAATGAGTCTAAAAAAGAAAAGATGCACAAGATTAATTAAATCAAGAACTGGTCCTTTGAAAAGATAAACAAAATTAATAAACCTTTAGCCAGGCTCATTATAAAAAAAGAGAAGAGAAAGGACCAAGATGACAAAAAAGGTAAATGATATGCATGCTATTTCCCAGGATCACATTAAAATTACAACAAAATTATAGAACAATCAACCTGGAGAATCATCTGAAGACTAGCTGAACAGAACCCCTATAACCAAGGATATAATAAAGAGGCCATATCGAGACTGGTAGGAGGTGCACAGATGCAAAATGGGCAGACTGTAAACCCAGAGGTAGTAGTTGAGCACAGGACAGGGAGTGAGGAGACCTAGACCAACACCGGGCTCCCATGCCTAAGGGTCCTTTGCTGGGAAGAGAATCCCTACAACATCTGGCAGTGAAAATCAGCAAGGATTTCATCTGTCCATCCCTGTCAGATGGAGGGTACCTAAAAAACCCAGATGTCTTCTTAAAGTGCCCATGCACAGACTCACTCACTTGCAAATACTCACCCTGAGCTTCAGTGGAGGGGAAGCAACTTGAGAAGTGTCAGAGACATACAGGGAAAAACTGAGTCATGTGGCTTCAGAGCAAGGGCTACATGGACAGCTACCATTATCCCTGTGTGGAGCCTGCCTCACATGTAGCCAACAAGAGGTCACCATCTTTCCTGTGTTTAATGCTCCTCCAAAGGGCCAAATCTGGGACCTCATTGGTTTGGTAAAAGCCATGCATGTACCACCTTGGTGACTCCCTGACACCCTGCCCTACCCAGCTAATGTAGCATGTCTAGGGGCAGTGTCAACTCCTGGACAGCCAGCCCTGCTCCATAAGCTGCTGAAGGATTGTGCAGCAGCAGATGTCTTGTACTGACCTGGGAAACTTTCAGTGGCAGGCGGCCAGCCTCATTTCACAGTGCAGCATTTCTTGGGCAGCTTGTCGGGTTCTGTGTACTGGAAGCAAGCGACATCTGGCCAGTGTTCTCAGGGCATTTTGAAGAGTGGCCATAGAGTCAACATTGGCCAAGAGCTGAATCTGCATTAACTTTATGAAAACTACCGACCACAATGCATGACTCTCTGGGACCCAACCCGACCTAACTAAGGTGGTATCATCAGGGGCACTGGCAACACTGGGTCAAACAGCTCGATGTGTGAACCTAAGGAGGCCTTTTCAGTGGCTGAGTCTCACGGGCAGTCAACAAGTGGCATCTGGACTAGGGGGGCCCTGGGCCATTTGCTAAGATGCTCCAGGCCTGATACTGGTGGCAGCCAGTCTCGGTTCACAGTGAGGCCTTGCCCACACACCTCCTGGTCCAGTGTAGGTAGCAAACAACTGCATATAGCTTTGTAGCTCCTACCAGGTAGCCTTGTGTCAGTCACAGGCAAGGCTTAAATTGGTCTGCATGGGAGCTCCTCCCAAAAGGCACCAGAAGCAGCAAACCCAGAGCAGGCCTCAGACTACACCAAAGCACACTACCTGACTAAGCCCACAAGTGGCAATCCAAAAGGGTGGTCTCAACAGGCAAAAAAATCACTCTGGGACAAATACCTTGCTGAGGGGTCAGCTTGCACACAGCAGCTCATACTCTGGGTGTATCCAATCCTCACGTCCAGTCAGCCTGACAGTCAATCCCACCCATTGATGTAGAAAAAGCAATCAAGGTTCAGCTAAACATGAGAATACACACAAAAGACCAAAAGGGCACTCCTGGAACACAAGCATGGGTGATCAGGGAGACAGTGTCACTGGATCACACAGAAATCTTACTACATAAGGCCATAAGGCCATTGGGCAAAGACTGAGACACATAGGAGTTCTATGTAACACATTGAAGCAAACACAGTGAGGCAGGTGGAATGAGGAAATAAAGAAACATGTCCCAAATAAAAGAACAGAAGAAAACTCCAGAAAATGAACTAAATGAAATGGAGGCAACCAACCCACCAGACACAGTGTAAACCACTGGTTATAACAATGCTTAAGAATCTTAGTAAGAACTTCAACAAGGAGCTATTAAGCATAAAGAAAGACATAGAAACCATAAAAATAAGCTAGTCAGAAATAAGAAATACAATAACTGAAATGATACACTAGAAGGAATCAAGAGCAGATTAGATGAAGCAGAGGATTGAATCAACAATTTAGAAGACAAGGTAGTAGAGAACACCCAACTGGAAAAACAAGAAGACAAAGAAATTTAAAAAATGAATGTACCTTCCAGGTCCTTCCATGTCAACACAGATGACAAGAACCCATTCCCTTCTCTGGACGAGCAATATTCCACTGTACATGAAGCCTGACAATTAAGTTAGGAATTTCATCCCGGAAAAAAATGCTACATGCGTCATTGGTGAATATCACTACAGTCACCTTTGAAGTACTCCCCTTGGGAAGCTATGCACTGACACCAGCACCTAGTCCACGCTTCAAAGCAATTTTGGAATTTTTTTTCTGGAATGGCCATCAGAGCTGTTGTCGTATTACCCTTGATGTCCTGAATGTGAACAAAATGTCTTCCTTTCAATATTTCCTTTAGCTTTGGGTAAAGAAAGAAATCATTGAAGGCAGATCAGGTGAATAGGGATGGTGTTTCAATACAATTATTTGTTTACTGGCTAAAAACTCCCTCATTGACAGTGCCCTATGAGCTGTGCATTGTCGTGATGCAAGGGCCATGAATTCTTGGTGAAAAGTTCAGGTTGTCTAACTTTTTCATGCAGCCTTTTCAGCACTTCCAAATAGTAAACTTGATTAGCTGTTTGTTCACTTGGTACAAATTCATAATGAATTACCCCTCTGATATCAAAAAAGTTTAGCAACATTGTTACAAGTTCTAGAATTTAATTGTCAGAGCTCATATATGTACTGCCACCTTTTTATCCATTAATCTATCTATAGACACCCAGGCTGCCTCCACATCTTGGCCATTGTAGACAATACTGCAATGAACATGTGGATGAACATGTATCCTCAAAATAGTGTTTTGAAATTCTTTGAATAAATACCCAGAAATGAGATTACTGGGTCCTTTTTTGTCTCTTCTTATAGCCTTTGTTTTAAAGTCTATTTTGTCTGATATAAGTATTGCTACCCCATCTTTTTTGCTTTTTTAAATTTGCATTTTCCTGAACTAACTTTTTCCATCCCTTTGCTTTTCATCTGTGTGTGTCTTTCAATCCGAAGTGAGTTTCTTGTAGGCAGCATGTGTAAGGGTTTTGTTTTCCTACCCAGTCAGTCCTCCTATGTCTTTTGATTGCAGCATTTAATCCATTTACATTGAAAATAATTGATAGATATGCACTTATTTCCATTTTATTATTCATAATTTTGCTTTTTCTTTCTTAAAGAAGTCCCTCTAACATTCCAAGAGGTCCTAATTTATAAGTATAAAAGAAATATGTCATGGGGATGTAATGTACAGCATAGAAAATATAGTAAAAAATATTGGGATAGCATAATATGGTGTCAGATATTTGCTGGCCTTATCATGGTGATCACGTGTTTAGATCTATAAATGTTGAACAGCTATGGTATAACTTTGATACTTATATAATATTGTATGTTAGCTATATTTTTAATAAAAATCTTTAACAAATTTTAAAAAATGAAGATAATCTATGGGACTTCTGGGACAACATCAAGCATAACAGCAACGCATCATAGGAGTAGCAGAAAGAGAAAACAGGGAGCAAGGGACTGAGAACCTATTTGAAAAAATAATGACTTATTTGGGTCCTCTTCCCATTTTTAAATTGGATTGTTTGGTTTTCTTTCTCGTTGAGTTGTATGAATTCCTTACATATTTTGGATATTAGGCACTTATAGGAGGCATTGTTTGCAAAAATCTTCTCCCATTCGGTTGGTTGCTTCTTTATTTTGTCGATGGTTTCTTTTGCTTTGCAGAAGCTTTTTAGTTTGATATACACCCATTCATTTATTTTAGCTTTTACTTCCCACGACTTTGAGGTCAAATTCATAAAATCCTCTTTGAACCTAAGGTCCATAAGTTTAGTACATATGTTTTCTTCTATGCAGTTTATTGTTTCAGGGCTTATGTTTAGATCTTTGATCCATTTTGAATTAATTTTGGTACACAGTGACAGATAGCTGTCTAATTTCATTCTTTTACATGTGGCTTTCCAATTCTACCATTTATTGAAGAGGCTTTCTTTTCTCCATTGTATGCTTTTGACTTCTTTGTCAAAAATTATCTGTCCACATTTATGTGGGCTTATTTCTGGGTTCTTGATTCTATTCCATTGGTCTGTGTGTCTGTTTTTCTACGAATACCATACTGTTTTTGTTTTTTGTTTTTCATTTTTTCGTTTGTTTGTTTTTTTGAGGGCAGTGTCACTGGCCCTCATATGTGGGACCCAAACCGGGGCTGCTGGCTTCACAAGCCAGCGCTTAACCACTGTGCCACTTGGCCGGCCCCATACTGTTTTAATTATTGTTGCCCTCTATACAAGCTGAAATCAGGGATTGTGATACCTCCAACATTGTTTTTTTCTTAGGATTGCTTTGGCTATTCAGGGACTTTTGTTGTTCCATACAAATCTCATGATTTTTTGTTCTATTTCTTTAAAAACTTTTGATGAGGATTGCATTAAATCTGTATATTGCTTTGGGTAATATGGCCATTTTAACTATATAGATTCTTCAATCCATGAATACAAAAGATCTTTCCATTTATTTGTGTCTGCTTCAATTTCTTTAAAAAATGTCTTATATTGGGTTGTCGGAAAAGTCATGTCACATGTTTGCAATGAAAACATAGAAAAAAAATACATCATGATTTTTCCAACAACCCAGTAGTTTTCAGTGTATAGGTCTTTCACTTCCTTGGTTAACTTTATTCCTAGGTATTTTATTCTTTTCATTGCAATTGAAAAAGGATTTTTTTTAAAATTTCTTTTTCTGAGGTTTCATTGTTAGTATATAGGAATGCAATGGTCATCAAAATGGCAAATAGACATATGAAAAAATGCTCAACATCACTAATCATCAGAGAAATGGAAATCAAAACCACAATGGGATATCACCTCACCAGTTAGAATAGCTATCATCAACAAAACAAATAACAAGTGTTGGAGAGGCTGTGGAGAAAAAAGAACCCTCATACACTGTTGGTAGGAATGCAGAATGGTGTAGCCACTATGGAAGGCAGTGTGGAGATTCCTAAAGAAATTAAAAATAGAATTACCACATGACTCAGCAGTCCCCCCTTGGGTGTCTACCCAAAATCTGAAAACATTTATCCATAAAGATATTTGTGCTCCATTGTTCATTGCAGCTTTATTTGCAGGGGCCAAGACATGGAAACAACCAAAGTATCCTTCAATAGATGACTGGATAAACAAGTTGTGGTATATATACACAATGGAATACTATTCTGCCATCAGAAAAATGGTTGACTATAATTTAACACCTATGTAATTATGGAACGTGGAGTATAGTGTGGGGATGTAGTCAATCAAATTGTAATAGATATGTATGATATCGGGGGAGGGTGGAGCAACACGGGAGAGGGGAGGAGGGAGTCACTTTGTAAGGGGTGAAAAAGATAACTATTGCATTGTTTTGTACATCTGTAACGAATAATAATAAAAAAAGAAAAGATGAAATAGTGCATTTCATCGTTTTAGAGACAACATGAATGGATCTTGAGGTTATAA
Source organism: Aselliscus stoliczkanus (assembly GCA_033961575.1). Classification (NCBI taxonomy): domain Eukaryota; kingdom Metazoa; phylum Chordata; class Mammalia; order Chiroptera; family Hipposideridae; genus Aselliscus; species Aselliscus stoliczkanus. The sequence goes on along the minus strand of CM066737.1, from coordinate 50,133,786 downwards.
TGCTAAGCGAAATAAGTCAGACAGAAAAAGTCAGGAACCATATGATATCATTGATATGTGGGATATAAAACTGAAAGCAACAAAGGAACAAGACAAACAAATGAAGAAACAAAAACTCATAGACACAGACAATAGTTTAGAGGTTACCAGATAGTGGGGGTGAGGGTGGGGGTAGATGAGAGTAAAAAGTATCAAATATATGGTGATGGAAAGAAAACTGACTCTGGGTGGTTAATACACAATGTGATATATAGATGATGTATTACAGAATTGTACACCTGAAACCTATATAACTTCACTAACAATTGTCACCCCAATAAACTTTAACTAAAAAAAAGGAAGAAATAATGACTGAAAACTTCCCTAACTTGATGAAGGAAATAGATAGAATACAGGGCCAAAAAGTGCAGAATTTCAAAGAAGATAAATCGAAACAGGCCCACACCAAGAAATATTATAATTAAAATGTCAATGGTTAAAGACAAAGAGAGAATCCTAAAAGCAGCAAGAAAAAGACAAGTTACATACAAGGGAGCTCCCATAAGACTGTGAGCAGATGTCTCAAACAGAAGCTATTTAGGTTAGAAGGGAGTAGCACAAAATATTTAAAGTGATGAAAAACAAGGGCCTACAACCAAAACTTTACCCAGCAAGGCTATCATTTAAATTTGAAGGAGAGAAAAAGAGCTTCACAGACAAGAGAAAGCTAAAGGAATTAATTACCATGAAGACAGTATTAAAAGAAATGTTAAATGACTTCTTTAAGAAAAAGAAGGGGGAAACAAACATAAACAAAATAAAATCATTAATATGATTAATAAAATGGCAATAACTATGTACCTATCAATAATCACTTCAAATGTAGATAGATTAAATACTCTTATCGAAAGATATAGGGTTGATAAAAGGATAAGAAAACAAGACCCACACATATGCTGTCTGCAAGAGACCCACCTCAGCTCAAAAGACACACATAGGCTGAAAATGAAGGGATGGAAAAAGATATTTCATACAAATGAAAATGAAAAAAAAATTTGGGGTTGTGATATTTATATCAGACAAGTAGACTTTAATATGAAGACTATAATAAGAGACAAAGAAGGACATTACATAATAATAAGGGGATCAATTCAACAAGAGCACATAACCCTAGTAAACATCTATGCATTCAACATGGGAGCACATATATAAAACAAATTTTTTCCAATATAAAGGGGGAGATCGACAGTGACACAATCATAGTAAGGGACTTTAAAAACTCATTGACACCAATGTACAGATCTTCCAGACAGAAAATCAACAAGGCAACAGTGGCTTTAAATGACACACTAGACAAGATAGATTTAATTTATTTTTTTAGAGCATTTCACCCCAAAACAGCAGAATACACATTCTTTTCAAGTGCACATGGAACATTTTCCAAGATAAGATCACATGTTATGCCACAAAACAAGTCTCAATAAATTCAAGAAGATTCAAATAATATCAAGCATCTTTTCCGACCAGAATGGTATGGAAGTGGAAATCACTTACAAAAGTGAAAACATTGAAAAACGGACAAACACATGGAAGCTAAATATGGCACTATAAAGTGAATGGGTTAACAACGAGATCAAGAAAGAAATCAAGAGACATCTTGAGACAAACAAAAATGAAAATAGAATGACTGTGGCCCCAAATCTATGGGACACAGTAAAAGCAGTCCAAGGAGGTAAATTCATAGCAATGCAGGCCTACCTCAAACATCAAGAAAAAAATCTCAAATAAGCAATTTAACTTTATGTGTAAGGAAACCGGGAAAAGAACAGCAATCAAAGTGAATACAAGGAAGGAAAAAATAAAGATCAGAGTGGAATTAAATGAAGTAGAGTCTGAAGAAACAATACAAAAGGTCAATGAAACCACAAGCTGGTTCATTGAAAAGATTAAAAAAAAAATCGACAAACCTTTAACCAGACTCACCATGAAAAATAGAGAGAACACAAAAAGAATCAGAAACGAAAGAAGAGCAATTACAATGAACACCACAGAAATACAAAAGGTTTTAACAAAATGCTATAAGCAATTATATGTCAACAAACTGGACAATCTGGAAAAAATGGTTATATTTTTAGAAGCATATTATCTTCCAAGGCTGTATCAAGAAGAAACAGAAATGTGTGTGTGTGTGTGTGTGTGTGTGTGTGTGTATATATATATATATATATATATATATATATATATATATATATATATTAATATGTGATATTAGCCCTTTATCTGAGTGTTATTTGCAAAATATCTTTTCCTACTTGGCTGGTTGCCTCTGTTTTGTTGATGGCTTCTTTGGCTGTGCAGAAGCATTTAGTTTCATATATTCCCATTAATTTATTTTTGCTTTTATTTCCCTTGACTTTGAGGTCAAATTCATTAAATCCTCTCTGAACTCAAGGTCCATAAGTTTAGTACCTATGCTTTCTTCTATTCAATTTCCATTCTGTTAGAATGGCTATTATCAACAAGACAAGGGGCCGGCCGAGTGGCGCGGTTGGTTAAGCTCTGGCTTGGGAAGCCGGCGGCCCCGGTTCAGGTCCCACATATGAGGGCCAGTGACACTGCCCTCAAAAAAAAAAAAAAACAAGACAAGTAATAACAAGTGTGGGAGAGGTTGTTGAGGAAAAGAAACACTCATACACTGCTGGTGGGAATATAAATTGGTACAGCCACTATGCAAAACAATATGGAGGTTCCTCAAAAAATGAAGAATAAAATTACCATACCAGCCAGCAACCCCCTCTTGGGTATCTACACAAAGCATATGAAAAAAATTTATCCATTAAGATATATGTACCCTATGTTCACTGCAGCATTATTCACAGTGGTCAAGACATGAAAACAACCAAAGTGTTCTTTGATAGATGATTAGATAAAGAAATTGTGGTACATATATACAATGGAATGTTACTCAGCCATAAGAAAAAACAAAATACTACTGCCATTTATGACAGCATAGATGGATCTTGAGATTGACATGCTAAGTGAAATGTCAGACAGAAAAAGTTGAGAACCATATGGTTTCACTGATATGTGAGATATAAAACTGAAAGCAGCAAATGAACAAGACAAACAAATGAGCGAAAACTCATAGAAACAGACAACAGTGGTTACCAGAGTGTTACAGAGGGTAAAGGGTAAAAGGGCTTTAGAAGAAGGTAAAGGGGGATCAAATATATGGTGATGAAAGAAGAACTGACTCTGGGTGGTGAACACGCAATACACTTTGTAGAGTATATATTATAAAAATCTACACTTCAAACATATATAATTTTATTAACCAATGTCACCCCAAGAAATTGAAGAAACATAAAAAAGAAGAAGAAACAGAAAATCAGGACTCACCAATTATTATTAATGAAATTGACTATGTAATCAACAAGCTCCTGGCAAACAAAAGTCCTGGACCAGACTGATTCACAGGTGAATTTTACCAAATAGTCTAAAAACGATTAACGGCTATTTTTCTCAAACTGTTCTAAAAATTCAAGATGAGGGAAAGCTTCCAAGCTCATTCTATGAGAACACCATTACCCTTATTCTAAAACCAGATGAAGACATTATAAAATAAGAAAACTATAGGCCAATATCCCTGATGAATATAGATGAAAAAAATACAAACAAAATGTAAGCAAAGGACTTCCGGTAAAATGGCGCAATAGACAGACACTGTGCTAACTACCTCCCAGGATCACACACCAAAATTACAAGCAAATTATACAGCATTCAACCGGAGGTCCCCGGAACACTAGATGAACAGAACCACTAAATGAAGAACTTAAAGAGGAGGCCACGTCGGGTCTGGTAGAAGGGGTGGGGAGGAGAGAGGGCGAGCCCCGTGAGGGAAGCCCCAGCTGTGGGGAGTCTTCTCCGGTTGGGGGAGAGACCCTCCGGCCTCAAACCAATCTCACCAGCCCAGAGTTCCTTTGCCGGGAAGAGGAGTTCTAAGATAGCTGGCAGTAAATTAGTGAGGACTCTCTTTGCTCAGCTCGGTGAGGCTAGGAGCAGCTGGAGAATCAGTGGAGCCGGCACCCGGGTTTGCTCGCCAGTGAGCACTTATGTGGTTCCTGGTGGAGGGAGTAGCTGTGTGAGCCGGACCCGGGAGCCTGCGGGGACGGACTGAACTAAATACCTTTAGTGCAAAGGCTGGAGGTTTTCGGACTGTTGTTCCCGTGGTGTGGAGCATGCACGCGAGTGGTGTAGGGAGGGCGCCATTTTGTCAGGCTTGGGCCCTCCCACGGAGGATTGGGTCCAAGACCTCATTGGTCTGGTGGAATTGGCGCAGAAGTGCGTGTGTGCGTGTGCGCGCACCTGCGGCCTTGGATCCCCACCTTCCGCCCAGCTCATACTGCGTTGCCAGGGAAACGCTGGGCAGGTGCCCTCCGGCTCCAACAGGCTGCTCACTGAGACACGGGAGTGCGCAAGCCGCCTCGGGTACCCGCTCTCGACACTGTGCTTACAGAGTTGCCAGGCTGGTGATTGGTTGTCGGGCTGCTCGGCCTGATCTGCGAGCAGCTGATTGGGACAGGTTGAGACTGACAGTTTTTCTGGGAGTGCTGTGCCGTGAGCTGTGTGCCTGCGTGATCCAGCCAGGGCTCTCCTGGTGATCTATCTAATACATCAAAGCAATCCCAGAGCGACAGCCAGAATGGGGAAACAAAGAAACATGTCACAAGTAAAAGATCAGAAGAAACCTCTAGAAATGGAACTAAATGAAACAGAAGGAGCCAACATTTCAGAGACAGAGTTTAGAACACTGATGATAGGAATGTTTAAGGAACTTAGTGAGGACATAAAGAAGGATAGGGAAACCATAAAAAACAACCTGTTAGAACTAAAGATTACAATAACTGAAATGAAGAACACACTCGAAGGAATCACCAGTAGAGTAGATGAAGCAGAGGAGCGGATCAGCGATGTGGAAGATACAATAGCAGAAATCACCCATTTGGCACAGCAAAAAGACCAAAGAATAAAGAACAATGAAAAGAGTTTAAGAGCCCTATGGAACAAGGTGAAATGCAACCACCTTAGACTCATAGGAATACCAGAAGGAGAAGAGAAGAAGCAAGGGATGAGAAGGAATACCAGAAGGAGAAGAGAAGAAGCAAGGGATCGAGAATGTATTTGAAAAAATAATGACTGAAAACTTCCCTACCCTGGTGAAGGAAATCAACATACAGGCCCAGGAAGTGCAGAGGGTTCCAAACAAGCTGAACCCAAACAGGTCCGCACCAAGACACATCATAGTCAAAATGGCAAAGGGTAAAGACAGAGACAGAATCCTAGAGGCTGCAAGAGAAAGACAGCAGGTTACATACAAAGGAACTCCTGTTAGACTAACAGCTGACTTGTCTACAGAAACTCTGCAGGCCAGAAGGGAGTGGCAGGAGATACTCAAAGTGACACAAAATAAAGGCCTACAACCAAGATTGCTCTACCTAGCATGGCTATCACTTAAAATTGAAGGAGAGATAAAGAGCTTCTCAGAAAAGAATAAGCTTAAGGAATTCATTACCAGCAAGCCAGCATTGCAAGAAATGTTAAAAGGGCTTTTTTAAACAAAAGAAAGGGATAAACAAGCTAACCCAGGGAGACCAGGAATACAAATAACAAAATGGCAATACATATGTACCTATCAATAATCATTTTAAATGTGAATGGGCTAAATGCTGCAATCAAAAGACAGAGAGTGGCTGAGTGGATAAGAAAATAGTACACATGTATATGCTGTTTACAGATGGAATAAGATATTTCATGCAAATGGAAATGAGAAAAAAAAAAAGCTGGAGTACCAATACTTATTTTGGACAAAATAGACTTTAAAATGACTACAATAAAAGACAAAGAAGGGCACAATAACCCTAATAAACATTTTTGCACCCAACATAGGAACTCCTAATTACGTATAACAAATTTTAACAGACATAAAGACAGAGATCAACAGTAACACTATCATAGTAGGGGACTTCAACACTATTGTCACCAAAGGACAGACCCTTTAGACAGAAAATCAACACAGAAAGAGTTGATATAAAGGAAAAACTGATGGTTGTTCGCTGGGAGGGAGTGGGGAAGAAGGAGAGGGGGAAGGTTTTGGACAGTGTAGATGGGACTACAATGTTGCCGCAGGGAGATGGGGAGAGTTCTGGGAATGTAATTGATAATGTTGTGAAGAGACTATTATGTTGTGTGAAATAAGTCAGTCGGAGAAGGACAGGTACCATGTGATCTCACTTGTGTGTGGAGTCTGAAGAGCTGTGTGAACGATTAAAGTAAACAGACTCGTATATGTAGAGGAAAAACTGAAGGTGGCTAGTTGGGAGGGGGGTAGGGATGGGGGGAAGTGGAAGGGATTAGACAGCATAAATAGACAACTACAATATTGCCACAGGGATATGAAACACAGTTCGGGGAATATAATAATGTTGTAAAAATTTTGTGGCGTGTCACATAGTTACATGTCTTGTTAGGGAGACCACTTCATGGATGGAGTAGAGGCTTGATCACTGCACTGTACACCTGAAACTGATGTTGTATAGTATTATATGCCAACTGTAACTGAATATGTGGATGGTCACTGGATGTGGAGTATACTGTGGAGGGGAGTCAGGGGAGTTGTGATAGATATGTATGATATGGGGGGAGTGGGGTGGTCAACTGGGGGAGGGAGGTTGTCACTTTGGGGGATAAAGAGTATAACTATTGCATTGTGTTGTACACCTGAAACTAATACAAATAAATAAAAAATAAAAAAAATTAAAAAAATGTAAGCAAACATAATTCGGCAATACATTAAAAAGATCATGCCCCACAATCAAGTGGAATACCTTTTTGGTATGCAATGGTGGTTCAATATCTGCAAATCAATTAATATGATACAGCACATAAACAAAATGAAAAATAAAAATCATATGATCATATCAATAGATGCAGAAAAAAATTTGACAAAATCCAGCATCTGTTTATGATAAATATTCTCAGTAAAGTGGGAATAGAGGTAACATATCTCAACATAATAAAGGCCATATATGACAAACTCACAGCTAATGTTATACCAAATGGGAAAAAACTAAAATTATCTCCTTAGGATCAAGAACAAGATGTCCGCTTTCACCAATTTTATTCAGCATATTATTGGAAGTCCTAACTACAGCAATCAGAGAAGAAAAAAAATCAAAAGCATCCAAATTGGAAATGAAGAAGCAATACTGTCATTATTTGCTGATGACATGATACTATATAGAGAGAACCCCAAATATTCCACCAAAAAACTTTTAGAACTGATAAATGAATTTAGTAAACTGGCAGGATGCAAAATTAATAGTAAAAAATCAGTTGCATTTTTATACACCTACAATGAACTATCAGAAAGAATAATTAAGAAACCAATCCTAGGTCTGGTCGAGTGGCTCAGTTGGTTAAGAGTTGGCTTAGAGTGCATGCTCTGAGCAACAGGGCTTCCGGTTTGATTCCCACATGGGCTAGTGAATGCTGTGCCCAAGCTGAGCTGTTGCTGAGCTGCCAACAGGTGGCAGAATGGCTCAGCTGGTGTAACCACAAGATTGCCTGTTCAATAGTGGGCTAAGCACACCCGCAACTAAAGACTGAACTCAGCACCTTGAGCTGAGCTGCCACCCGGATGGCTAAGTGGATAGGGCATGTGCTCTTAACAACAAGGCTGCTGGTTTAACTCCCACATGGGGTGGTGGCTAAGCCCCACCTGCAACTAAGATTGAACACAGCACCTTGAGCTTAGAGGTCACGAGCTGCTGATGGGAAGCCAGATGGCGACTGGCGCCCTCCACAACAAAGATTGAACAAAAACTTGACTGGTCCCCTCCCCCAATTCCCCAATAAAATATTTTTAAAAAGAAAAAAGAAAAAAGAAAACAATTCCAATTACAATTGCATCAAAAAATAGGGCCGGCCAAGTGGTGCGGTGGTTAAGCGCTGGCTTGGGAAGCCAGCGGCCCCAGTTCGGGTCCCACATGTGAGGGCCAGTGACACTGCCCTCAAAAAATAAAATAAAATAAAATACATAGGAATAAATTTAACCAAAGAGGTAAAAGACTTATCCTCAGATATTTATAAGAAATTGAAGAAGATACAGATAAATGGAAGCATATACTGTGCTCATTGATAGGAATAATTAACATCATTAAAATGTCCATACTACTCAAAGCAATCTATAGATTCAATGCAACCCCTATCAAAATACTAATGGCATTTTTCACAGAACTAGAAGAAATAATCCTAAAGTTTATATGGAACCATATAAGACCCTGAACAGCCAAGGCAATTATGAGAAAGAACAAAGTTGGAAGTATCACTCTACCAGATATTAAACTATTCTATAAGGCAGTAGTAACCACACAGCATGGTACTGGCATAAAAAACAGACACATAGATCAATGGAACAGAATAGAGAACCCAGAAATAAACCCATGCCAATATTGCCAATTTGTCTAAGAAAAAGTCAGCAGAAAAAAATACACAATGGGACAAAAACAGTCTATTCCATACATGGTGTGGAGAAAACTGGACCGATACATACAAAAAATGAAACCAAACAACTGTTTTACACTGTATAGAAGAATAAACTTAAAATGCATTAAATCCTCAGATAATATCTAAAACCATACCACTCCTAGAAGAAAACGTTGCTCTTAGTAATATTTTTTTCTGATATATCTCCTTAGGCAAGGGAAACAAAAATAAAAATGAATGTAATCATATCAAACTAAAATGCTTTTGCACAGCAAAAGAAACATTCAAAAAACTGAAGAAGCAACCTACTGAATGGAAGAAGATATTTGCCAATAATACATTCAATTAGGGGTTAATATCCAAAATTTATAAAGAACTCACACAACTCAAAACCAAAAAAACTAACATCCCAATTGAAAAATGGGCAGAGGACTTGAATAGTCATTTCTCCAAAGAGGACATACAGATGGCCAATAGATATATGAAAAGATGTTCAATGTTACTAATCATCAGAGAAATGCAAATAAAATCACATTCATATATTACCTCACACCTATCTAAATGGGTATCACCAATAAATCAACAAACAAGAGTTGGCAAGGACGTGGAGAAAAGGGAACCCTTGTGCTCTGTTGGTGGGATTGCAAAGTGGTTCAGTCACTATGAAAAATAGTATGGAGTTTCCTCAAAAAATTAAAAATTGAACTACCCTATGACCTACCAATTCCACTTCTGGGTATTTATTCGAAGAAATCCAAAACAATAATTCAAAAAGATATACTCACCTCTATGTTCATTGCGACATTATTTATAGCCATGATATGGAACCAATCTAATTTTCATCAATAGATGATTGGATAAAGTAGATGTGGTACATATATACAGTGAAATATCTCCCAGCCATAGGAAAGAATGAAAATGATGCATTTGCAACACAATGGATTGATTTGTAAGATTATGTCGAGTGAAATAATTAAAACAGAGAATGACAAATACCATAAGATCTCACTCACGTGGAATCTAAAAACAAAATTGACCAACAAAACGAATATTGGCTTATAGATACAAAGAACAAACTCATGATTACTGGATAGGAGCAAGGTTGTGGGGCTGGTTGAAAAGGGAAAGGGATTAAGAATTGGAAATTGGTAGTTATGAAATAGTCAAGAGGATGTAAAATACAGCATAAGGATTATATTTAACTATGTCGTGATAACTACATATAGTGGTAGGTGGGTACTAGACTGATCAGGGGAATCACTTATTAAATTATATGTTTAACCACTATGTTATACACATGAAACTAATATAAAATAATATTGAGTATCAACTGTAACTGAAAATTTTTAAAAAGGGAGAAATAGTTGAAGGGGAATAAAAGGTTCAAATTTCCAGGCATAAAAGATGTAAGTCATGGGGATGTAATGTACAGCATAGGGAATATAGTCAATAATATTGTGATAGCAAGGTACTGTGTCAGATGGTTGCTTGACTTATTATGGTGATCACTTCTTAAGGTATAAAATGTTGAACAACTATGATGTACACCTAAATCTAATATAATATTGTATATTAGCTCTATTTTAATAAAAATGTTTTAAAAAACCAAAAAATTGCAATAACTGTGTATAATTCCAGGTGGGTACGAGACTAATAGGAGGGATCACTTCATAAATTATATAAATATCTAACCACTATGCTGTGCACCTGAAATAAATATAAAATATGTTGACTATAAACTATAATTGAAAAATAAACGAATAAATATATTTTTATAAAGTTATATACTATATGATTCCTTTTATATAATCATTTTATATGACAAATTTTGGAAATGAAGTACAAAGTAAGGTTTCTGGGGTTTAGGGACAAGGGGTGGTGGTGAGGGAGTATAATGGGTGGGGTTGGAAATGGGTAACAGGAAGGATCCTTGTAGTGTTGGAACTGTTTCAGTATCTTGTCTGTGGTGATGGACACACAAACCCATACACATATGTTAATACTGAATAGAACTTAATGCAAATTCATACACACACATACACATATAAATGAGGGGAAATGTAAATTATATAGGCTGATCATATCAATGTCAACATCCTGGTTGTGATTTTGTAGTATAGTTTTTCAATATGTTAACATTGGGGAAAACTGAGTATCAGGTACATGGGAATCTCTCTGCATTATTTGTTAGAGCTGCATGTAAATCTACAATTAATCTAAAAAATTTCAATTCTAAAAGCTAACATTAAGGACTCTTGATATCATTACTTACTGTCTAGGGAACAGCGTTATGCAAAACCACATTTTTAGTCTCCTCCAGTGTTGAGAGTTGAATTGAGAGCTGATTTGAATTGGGAGTTTAAGTATAAAACTTAACCATTTTGGCTAATAAATCCTGGTAAACAGAACTAGATAAAGGCAAAATTATAGGGAAAGAAAACTGATAAATAATTTCCAAAGCCTGAGGGTGGTGTGGGGTTGATTACAAAGAAACATGGGAAAATTTAGGGGGATTAATAGAATTTTTCTGTATCTTGATCATAGAGGTGTTTCAGGACTGTATGCATTTGTCAAAACCTGTAGTACTGAGTACTAAATAGGGTGAATTTTACCCAATGTAAATTAATACTTTAAAAAAGACATGAGATGGGGGAGGAGGGTTGTCACTTTGAGGGGTAAAATGTATAACTATTGCACTGTGTTTTACACCTGAAACTAATTTTAAAAGAATGTTTATTTCACAACAAAAGAATTTTTTTAAAAAACAGTTAAAAAAAAGACATGAGATACTACTGCATACCCACTAGAATGGCTAAAGTTAAAAAGACTGGTACCAAATGTTCATAAAGATATGGGGCAACTATTACATTGCTAGTAGTTTCTTGCAAAGTTAAACATCCACATGACCTATGACCCAGCACTATCCCAACTCCTAAGTATTTACTCAAGATCAATGAAAACCTATATCCATAAAAATACTTTACAAAAAAAAGAAAAACAAACCCACTTAACTGTTTCATGGTTGCTCATTGGGGTAATCCATGGACTCTTCAATAGAATTGTGGAATCAAGACACTGAGTCCCAGATCTGCCACTTATTTGCTGCTGTGGCATCTGGCGAATGGAAATTACAATTTTTCCTTATCAAAGAAAGAATAAGGAGGCAAAGTGTAAACACACGGATTGGCTTCCTTGCAGCACCAGTGAGCTCTTGAGAGCAGGAATGGAAGATGTCCTATTCACATCAGATTACTCACTGTGCCCCAGCCTGGCACAGTGTTTCTCCATGGGAGTGCTATGGACCTTTTATGTAGGACACATTTATGATGTATGGGATCATCTCACATACTGCAGAATAGTTAGCATTCCTGGTTCCCACCCACTAAATTCTAGTGGCATCATTACCATCCCCCTGTTGTATGACAAAGATAAAAGCCCCTATACATTTCCAAATTTCTTCTGGGGGATGTACTTGTCCCCTAGTTGAAAACCACAAGCCTGTATTTCACCAGTATGTAGTATTTGACTAACTGCTTGATTGATGGATTATTTTTTTCTGGGCTCCATTTTGGGCCCTTCTCATCATTGGACTCCAGAGTTGGCTTCTCAGTGGGTTTGTTTGCTGTGCCCAGTCCAGCACGAAGACAACCATTTTCATGGGCCCCATTTCACCAGGATCCTGACTGTAGAAATGAATGACACAAAGCTGGCCACCCTGGGAGATATAAGAGGAGGGCAAAAGGAAGGCTTTCTCCCTTATGCATTTTAGAGGCTACATGGTTAAGGCTTGCAGGACTGTAAGGAGCCCTTCATCACCTTATTGAGCTAATATATTCACAGCAGGTACAGTCAATTCTCAGTTATCTTCAGATGGATTCTCCAAATTACAGCAAAATAATTACTAGGCATAGTTAGTGGATAATGAAGCGCTTCATGGGCACAATTTATTAGTTTCTGCTTCTTTTTAGTCCTTCATGAGGCCTGCAATCCAGTCAAAATGCTTATTTACCTCTCAACCCAGCAAAGATATAAACTAGAAATTCAATAGGTTGAGAGAAAGACAGAGGGCTTTTAAAGAGGTCCCTGCCCCAGTCAACCCCACCTCTCCTTGCAGCCCAGGTTCTACAAAACTTCCTTAGTTGTCTTACAGGAAAGGGAGCATATCTAGGTGCACAACAGGTATACTTACAAAAATTGAACTTAAATCTCTGCCCTTCTTACTCCTTCCTTCCATTCCTGTAATCTCCACCCTAACCCAGCCACCAATCTCTCTCTTACCTGGACCATTGCAGCAGCCTCTGAACAGGTAAACAAACACTTTGTGTGCCTTTTGTTGTTTGATATTCTGATTGCAGCTTTATTATTATTGTCTAGTATTTGCTGTTTTTCAAATATTAAAAAGCCCAGTGAAGTATGGGTAAGAATAGGTTAAGATTGGGGAAATCATTAAGGAATATTGTGGACAGTTAAGATGCATTAGTTATTTGCATAAAAATCACTGCCATTAATTTTTTTTTAAATAGCAGGAACTCCCTTCTATCTTATGTATACTATGTATTGGCTTAGAAATATCTGTGATTCTTAAATAGGCAAAGAGTAACCTATAATTTCTTCACAAAGCTAGTGTTTCTTATTTCTTTTCTCTTTGTGGTAGAGCATGTTTTAAGAATGTAAATGCAGACCACATTACCCCCATCCTACCTGCCCTCTGGGCCATGACACTTGCTGTGTTCTCTGCTTGTGTAATGGACTGAATACTTGTGTCCCCAGAGCCCAAATTCATGTTTGTTTGTTTTTTCATTTTAACAGTTTTTAATGAAATCTGTATATAAGAGTATTTTATTCCTGCATCTTCTCAATTGTTTCTTCTTTATATTTGCCCTTTTCCTTTTCTACTTGGCAAGATTTGGCTTTTTGTTCAAGCATTTTTTTACAGTTTCTGTCCAGCTTTAGTCTTGTGATAACTACCTTGCTGGAGTGAATGCCCATATGAAAAGTTGTGCCATTAGCCTTCTCACGCTGCACTCGTTCAATGTAGATGACATATTTCTGCCTGTGAACCTGGACTACTTTGCCAATTTGCTGCTCTTTGTAGTGTCCTCGTACAACCTAAATTTCGTCATCCTATCAAATGGGCATGGATCGAACATTGTACTTCTGTCTCTGCTCTTTGGAAAGAGAAGACATAATCTTCCTGCGAATTTGGGAAGGTGCATTGAAATCCCTTTTACGGTTCTTGCTCTGGTCAGAAGTCACAAAAGGTTTGAACTTCATTTTGGCTGATGGCACTTCAACAATGGCAGCAGAAGAGCCCAAATTTATATGAAATCTAATGTCCAAGGTGATGTATAAGTTGGTGGGGCCTTTGGGAGGTGCTTAGATCACGAAGGTAGAACCCTCATGAAGGGGATGAGTGCTCTTAGAAGAGACCTCAGCGCTCCCTCATCCTTTCCACAATGTAAGGACACAGCGAGAAGGCATCCAGGGAGAAGACCATCACCAGACACCAAATCTGCTGTGTCTTGATATGGACTTCCCAGACTCCAGAACTGTGAGAAATAAATGTATGTTATTTATAAACCATCCTGTTTATGCTATTTTTGTTGTAACACCCAAACAGACTAAAAGAGCCTACAATTCACTGTGCTGGGTGATGGGGATGCACTGGTGGTCCAGGCAATGAGGCCCTTATGAAGCTTAGAGTTTTGTAGGGTAATAGACAAATACATAGCCAATCACAGTAATGAATATCTAATTACAAATTGTCACAAGTGTCCTAAAGAAAAAGGAAAATGTTATGAGGAAGAAGGCTCTTAATCTCACTCTTTACGTGGTGCCTCCTTCTTCTCTTTTCCTTTTTCAGCTTTTTATTTAAAAATAATTTCAAATGTATACCCTTTATCCAGATTCACCTCATGTTGCCATTTGACCCCCATTTATTTTATCATTTGCTTTCTTTATATATAAATTAAAATTAATTGGAGAGTATGTTGCATACTTTATGGCCTTTTGCCCGTAAATAAACATTTCAGCATATATTTCCAAAGTTCAGGTATATTATCTTATATAACTACAATACAGTTATCAATCACAAGAATTTAACATTGATGTAATTCTTTTATCTAATCTGTTGTCAGCACTCAAATTTGTCCATTGACCCCAAAATACCATTTTCCTCACTCGAGTACAGGATCCAGTCTACAATCACATATTGAATTTCTTCACATATTGACTTAATTGCCATGTTTCTTTAGCTTTCCTCACTGTGGAATAGTTTCTTAACATTTTCTGTTCTTTTATGATATAGACAATTTTGAAGAATGTAGTCCCACTGTTATGAACTGAATTGTGTTGCCCACAAATTCATATATTGAGACTCTAACCCCCAGTATGATAAGCTTTTATAGCAGTAATTAAGATTGAATGAATTTATAAAAGTGGGGTCCTAGTTTGATAAGACCAGTGTCCTTAAAAAAAGAGGACGAGACAGCAGAAATTTCTCTCTCTCTCTCTCTCTCTCTCTCTCTCTCTCTGCATGAGCACAGAAAAAAAGCCCATGTGAGGACACAATAGGATGGTGGCTTTCTACAAGCCAGGGAGAAAGTCCTCACCAGAAATCAACTCTGACAGCACCTTGATATTGGACTTCTAGCCTTTAGAACTGTGAGAAAATAAATGTCTGCTGATTAATTCACCCAGTCTGTTGCATTTTTTATGGCAGCCTGAGCAGACTAATACACCTAATTTTAAAAATAAAATGTTCAAATGTTCCTTATTTGGGGTTTGTTTAATATTTCCTCACCATTATTGCACATTATGCCAGAATACTATGTAAGTGATGTTGTGTCCTCAGGATATCATATATGGAGGCATACAGTATTAATCTGCTCCTCAGTGGGGATAATAACTTTGATCACCCAGTCAAAAAGATATCTGGTTTCTCCACCATAAAATGATTAATTTTGCTTTAGCAACTAAGATGCATTTTGTGGAGAGACACATTAAGATCACGTAAATATCTTACTACTTATCATGTTAGTTCCTTCATATTCTTCTAGTGTCAACCCAAATGTCACTGCCTCGAAGATGGATTTTTACCACCACTATCTAAAGTGGGCTCCCCAGGGCCGGCTGAGTGGCGTGGTGGTTAAGCGCTGGCTTGGGAAGCCAGCAGCCCTGGTTCGGGTCCCACATGTGAGGGCCAGTGACACTGCCTTCAAAAATAAAAAATAAAAAAATAAAGTGGGCTCCCTTCTTTTGCTCTCATTTCACTTGTGTCGGATTTCTTCACAGCACTCAGTCTAATTTTTGATGATGTATAAATTTTGTGTTTGTTAACATCTGTCTTCCACTATACTGTAAGCTTCATGAAGGTGAGGGTCAAGTGTTTTTGCCTGTTGTTTTCTCCCCAGCACCTAGAACAGTGCTGGGAACAAAGTAGGTGCTCAATAATTATATGTTGAATGGATAGATAAATGAATAAATGAATGCATGTGTGGTGTGGAAGGTATTTGCTAAACATCTAAGTATATGGTGCTGCCTTTTGGAGAGAAATTCTCCAGTTGATGTTTACTAACTTTACAATACATCTGGGTTTCTTTGATTTTGTTTTTGAAGGGGAAGAGGTGCAAGGATCAGATGTGCAAGGACCACCCTTTATGGCTTTATTCACTGTTCAGAACACAGCTAAAAGTCAGTCAGAGTAATCCACCTGGCAGGGTTTATAATTAAATAAATCCATAATGAAACAAGGGTGCCAGTAGCCATTTGCAGAAGGCTGGTTGATTGGCATACCAGATTCCATTGACAGGTGTCTTCTAGAGGAAACTTTCCTAGCTCCTTTGAGATGGTTCTAGGAAATCTGATTGGTTCTTCCCCTCATCTGAAAGAACACCACCAATCCCAGGTGAAGATAAAGATTTGGCTCTGGGCAGAACTGTGAAGCGGGCCAAAACTTTTGTTGGAATTTCCTCTTTGGGCAGATTTCTCCTGCCTTATGGGGTACAAACTATCCTCCAACCCTAAACCCTTGGTGTCCTGCTGATATCACCTTTTATTACCTTCTCCAGGTGGCACCCTAAGCTCTGGACCTTTTCCAGGTACTCATTATGATTTGTTGGACTAGCTGTGTGATCATGGGCAAATCATGACCTTTTGAATTATCTTTAAAATATAATTGGCACATGGAGAAAATGAGATATAGTATGTTAAAGAGACTAGCATAGTGCCTGTCATATAGTAAGTATTAAATGAAATGTCTCAGGGCTATACTCCCTTTTTCTTATGATAACAGTCTGCTTTAGGGCAACAAATCTGAATTCTATATTAATTTGATTTAGTGTGTTGTCCCACCCAGGCATTTGACTTTGACAGCCAATGATTTCTGGTAGCACAATGTTTTAACCACATGGAATGACTCTTCAATATTGGACTCTGAGGCACAGTAGCCAGCTAGTGAGCAGTAGATATTTTCATGACAGCTACCTAGACCTTTGCATTAAGAGAGTACCTATTATGTAATCTATTCAAAATTTAACACATATTTTTATGGATTCTCTGGTAGACTAATATATTGTTACTCTATATTTGGTGTCCCTCCTTGAAGTGTCTCTACTTACAGAAGGATTATACTTTCCAACTCCTTTAAAATTAGGCTCAGACATATGACTTGCTTTGGCCAATGAAATATGAACAGAAGTGGCATGTATCACCTCTAGGTGGACACTTGAAGAACCAGTACTTGCTTTGCCACTTTCCCTTTTCCATATGATATGTTGACTGACAGCATCCTACATGGCTTCTTCTCTACTGGCCAGGATCCCAGAGTGAGGACAACCAAAATTTATTTATAAGTAGAACCTTCCCCACAGCCCTCCCACCAGGCTATTTTGGACATGTAGTATGAGCAAGAAATAAATGTTTACAATAAGCCACTAAAATTTTGAGATTGCTTCTTACTGCAGCATAGCCTAGCTTATACTAGCTTGCATAGCTTCCAAGGACACCAGAAGAGTGACTATAAACAATTCATCTGCAGTTGGTATATGACAACTCTTCCTTGAGCTTGGATTAAGGGGCTAACTTACTTCTTGCTCTGATTCTGGTATAAATATTGAAAAAGTCCAAGTCACAGAGTCCAAGAGGCCCACAAGTGAGAGGTGGTCCTCTTAAAGACAAAGCCTACTCTGTGATCAAGCACTCTCTTCCTTTGCCCTCTCTCCCTGGATAATGACCCCCAGAGGTCACAACTCAATGGTTTTTAGGACTTTATGGAAAGCATATTATAAATCTTCACTTTCTCTCATCATAAACCTGCATGAGAGTGGGCATCTATGTTGCTAGTGGAATTTTCTGCTTATAGTGACTTGACACTTTGGCCCTTTTGTTACAAACCTAGTTTTAATTTTCTTAACATAGTCCAGGCAGAGCACATAAACCTCTGCACCCTGGGGAGGCCTATATGGTCAGTTCCATTAGGGACTAAGCTTTTTATTTTTTTAAAAACTTTGCTTGAATTGATTACAAGTGTTCCAACAAGTATCCAGATAATTTACTTGTTTGAGCAGCTCAGGGGCAAGGGGGATGGGAAACTAAGCTGTTGGAGCACACACAGTAAATGGTGAACTTGGGGAAGGTGTATTAGTGAGCAGATGGGTGGAGAATGAGGCACTGACTCTCAATACTTTTCCTAGTTTTCAGGTTTGATGTTTTCAAAGTCCTTTGTGTCAAGGAAATTGCAAGTGAAAACTAGATATTCAATAAGCATTCAATTAATACTTGTCAGCCCTTATACTACTTGATTTCTTAGTCTTCATCATTTCATACAGTTCACCTCTTCCTTGTTGAAATATCCTCTTCTCTTGGCTTCTATGACACTTCTCCTGGTTCTCATCATATCTCTGTATTTCCTCCTTGATCTCTTTTTCTTTGATTCCCCATCTCTGCCAAGTTGTTAAATGTTGGTATTCACCATGGTTCTGTCCTGGCATCTATTCTTTTTTAAAAAATTCTTTTATTGTGAAATAAACACTTAAAAAAATAGTTTCTGAGCTGGCTGAGTTGCACGGTGGTTAAGCGCTGGCTTGGGAAGCCAGTGGCCCTGGTACAGTCCCACATATGAGGGCCAGTGACACTTCCCTCAAAAAAAAATAGTTTCAGGTGTACAATGCAGTGCACTAGTTATACTTTTTACCCCTCAAAGTGACAACTCCCCTTCCCCAGGTCACCACCCCGCTCCTCCCACCCCATATCATACATATCTATTACAATTCCCTTGACTCCCTTCCACAGTATACTCCACATCCCATGACTATCTATATATTCAATTACAATTGGCATACACCTGGCACCTGTTCTTTTTCTGTACACAACCCCTGGGCAATTTCACCTATTTCTGTTACTTCAGCTACTGTCTTTATATCTCCAACCAAAATCGCTTTCTAGAACATCATATCTATATATCCAAATGCCTACTGAACACCTACATTTGTATACCCCATGGGTATCATGAAAATCAACATATCCAATAGACCATATGATCTACCCACTCTGCTTTTCCTTCTCCGTGTCACTTACCTTAATGAGGACACCATTATCTAGCCATATGACAAAACAAAAAACAAATATTACTTAACATCTTTCTCTCTCCCACATCATATCTAGCTAATACCTACATACTGATGATTCCCAAATCTCTCCATATCGATGTTCTTATTAGTTTATAACATCCAAAGAGAAGGTCCATAGGCATCTTACATTAATATTTGCCAAATATAACTTACTACTTCCTCCTTCCTAGTATGCTTCACTTGCTTTATCTTCCGGATCCCACATATGAGGGCCAGTGACACTGCCCTCTACAGCTAACAACAGCTCCACCTGGAGCTGGGCTGTGCGAGCCTTGGTGACCGTGTAGGCTGCAGCCCTTGCTGCAGTGGGCTGCCAAGGCTACAGTGAGTGGCCGGCAGCCAGCGTGAGCGGCTGACAGCCAGCCGTGAGCTGCCAATATCCGCGGTGAGCGACATCCAGAGGCCGGTGACTGATCTGCCTCATCAGGGAAGAGTGCAATGACGATACCAACATAGGCCAGTGAAGCAACATCCCCGCAACTAGACTGAAGAACAAAAGGACAGCAACTTGTCTGTTCCCCTTCCCCGATTCCCCAATGCTGTTCCCCTCCCCCAATTCCCCAATAAAATCTTTAAAAAAAAAGTATTGGCTTGTGGGCTGGCCGAGGTGCGCGATGGTTAAGCACTGGCTTCGGAAGCCAGTGGCCCTGGTTCAGTCCAACATATGAGGCCCAGTGACACTGCCCTAAAAAAAAAAAAAAGTATTGGCTTGTGATAAAACACAAGATATATATATCAACAGATCCAAATCTATCTTTAACCATTCCGGTGACAAGAAGCTAGAAATAGATGAACTTAGGAAAACTAAAATCTTAATTTGTTAATAGATTTGAGAAAACTTATCTAAGCGTCTATACTATATGTAGTACCATCAGAAGGCAACAACACTGTATTATACAAAACAGAATTGTAGAGAAGTTCCAAAATCCCACAAGTGTCTCTATTGGCCAAGGTGTTGGGGTCCCACCTGGGTTTCTTTTTGATTTTTATTTTTTTAAATATTTTATTGGGGAATCAGGGAAGGGGAACAGACAAGTTGCTGTCTTTTTGTTCTTCAGTCTAGTTGTGGAGGACGTTGCTTCACTGGCCCATGTTGGTATCATCATTCTGCTCTTCCCGGATGAGGCAGATTGGTCGCCGGCCTCTGGATGGTCACTCACCATGGCTATTGGCAGCTCACGCTGGCTGCCAGCCACTCACGCTGGCTGCCAGCTACTCACTGTAGCCTATGGCAGCCCACTGCAGCAGGGGCTGCAGCCTACACCATTGCTGGGGCTCGCAAAGCCCAGCTCCAGGTGGAGCTGTTGTTAGCTGTAGAGGGCAATGTCACTGGCCCTCATATGTGGGATCTGAATCGGGACTGCTGGTGTCCCAAACCAGCTCTTAACCAATACGCTATTCAGCCGGCCGCCCACCTGGGTTTCTCACAGGGAAAAGATTGTTCTATCAGGTCCTGATTTTTCTCCAGTCACCCTCCCATGGGCCCAATAACAGCCTTTTTAGCCTTAGATTTGATCCTTTCTCTTTCCTTGGAGGTGAACAGAATGACTAATAATTGTTGGCAATCATCCCAAGTGGTACGGTGGGTATCAAAGACAGGTTTAAGAAGACTGGCAGGGCTTGGGGCTTCTCTGAGAAAGGAGGATTTTGAGTTTTTCCAATTACATAGGTCACTGTAGGAAAAAGGTATATACACAAGAAACGGAGTCCTGTCTTGAGAGTCCTCTTCCGCTAGTGGTTCCTCTCGCAGTGAGAGAATTAGGGTGCCTGCAGTGCAGGAAGCACTCTCCTGGAGAGCTCAGACAGAAGAGCTATGAGTCTGAGGCAGGGAGAAGGCAGTCGAACCTGGTTTAGGGGCTTGCAGAACAGGGCTAGGTTTCCAGGGTGTCTCCTAAGGAAGATAGGAACAAGTCGCCAAAACCTTAATGTCCATTTGTTTGGTGTATTCCTTAACCCAAGGGGGTGGATTTTGGGTAATTTTGTTCTACAGATCTATATATGGGAATTGATCTGGGTATCCTGAGTTGTTAGAGACAATATTTTACACCCGCTGAGTGGCATGAGGGTCAAAAGAGCCAATGTCAGGCTATCTGACACTAAAGAGAGGCCAAATGGTCTCACACAGAGTACGGAGGGTTTCTTTTGAGAGACTGCACCTATACTCAGTTGTTGTGAAACCAGCCTCCTTCCAGTGGTCAAAAACGTATTGGAGGGGAGTGGGGACCTTAGAGGATATTCCCCCATTTCAAGAGAAAATAGGAGGGTGACAGTAAAGACAGTAATTAAAGACAAAAGGATGAGGTAAGGGTGTGAAGTCCAGAGGGAGACAGGGTCCGGAACCCGCCGACCTGTCAGGAGAAGGGGAAGTAAATGAGACTAGACAGTGAGGCAGAGACAGAGAAGGAAAGTTGGAAGGATGATCTCGTCTGGAGAGAAATCTATGAGATCCCCCTGCAAGTAACAATCTTCAATATAACCAATTAAGGATCCCACTGAATTAATTTCAAACCAAAAGAGATCTTAGCACAATTCAAACACAAATTGACTAAAATGATTGGACAAGGCCCCAAAACTCATATAAAACAGACTTAAAGACAATTTCCTGTCCCACTGGTCCTGACGAACAGGCCCAGCTTTGCGTACTGAACAGAATGTCCCACTGGTCTTGATGAACAGGCCCAGCTTTACGGGCCGAACAGACTCTCCCACCAGCATCCCAGTTCTAGGGAAAGGGTCGGGACATCTACGGCCACGTCTGACCTTAGTCTCCAACTACCAGAAAGGACTAGTCCTACCCAGAACAGAACACATAACCTCGAGCCGAAACACAAAACAGATAAACCAAAACTCAGTCAAACATATCTCATACATTCATCCCCATTCATATAAGAAGTCAGTATAACACAAAACACCCCTTGCTTCAGGGTCTGACAGCAATGACCTGTGAAATGACCTATTGATACGATAACATCTGTCCTCCATGTAATCCTATCAGTGAGTCTCGGCATGAGAAGTTTCTGTCCCTTAGGAGGTGTATCTGAACATATCAAGGGACTTTCGGTAAAGGCAGCCTACAGGCCATGGGGTGATTTGACCCTGAGCTAAGTTCGCTGGTATGATGTATGAGACTCACAGACCAGGGCTACTCCCTTGTGCGTGTCCCAATAAAAGCTGCAGTCAAGGCCGATTTGGGGCTGTTTGTCCTAGAGGCACTGAGTCCCCTGGCTAGCACTGCTTTTGAACTATCCTTTGTCTCTTGTCTATATTTTTCTGTTTCTCAACCCTGCCATCTTTTCCGAATTCCTACAGCCCTGTCTTGCGGGACGAAACAGTTGGTGCCAAACTGGGGGGTGGGGGGGCGGTTGAGAAGGAAGAATCAAGAATTAAGAAAAAAGAGGAGAGATTTCCGGTAAAATGGCAGAACAGACAGACGCTGTGCTAACTACCTCCCAGGATCACACCAAAATTACAAGCAAATTATACAGCATTCAACCCTGGAGGTCCCCGGAACACTGGATGAACAAAACCACTAAACGAAGAACTTAAAGAGGAGGCCACATCGGGTCTGGTAGGACGGGCGGAGACAAGAGAGGGCGAAACCTGTGAGGGAGGCGCCAGCTATGGGGAGGCTTCTCCAGTTGGGGGAGAGACCCTCTGGCTGCACACCAAGCTCACTAGCCCAGAGTTACTTTGCCAGGAAGAGAAGTTCTAAGATACCTGGCAGTAAATTAATGAGGACTCTCTTTGCTCAGCTCGGTGAGGCTGAGAGAGGCCGGAGAATCAGTGGGGCCGGCATCCGGGCTTGCTCACCGTTGAGCACTTACCTGGTTCCTGGTAGAGGGAGTGGCTGTGTGAGGGGGGCCCGGGAGCCTGTGGGGACGGACTGAACTGAGCACCTATGGTGCAAAGGCTGGAGGTTTTTGGACTATTGTTCCCCTGGTGTGGAGCCTGCATGCAAGTGGTGTAAGGATGGCGCCATTTTGTTGGACTTGGGCCCTCCCACGGAGGATCAGGTCTGAGACCTCATTGGTCTGGTAGAATTGGTGCACAAGTGCATGTGTGCATGTGTGCGCACATGCGGCCTTGGATCCCCACCCTCCGCATGGCTTGTGCTGCGTTGCCAGGGAAATGCCTGGTGGGCATGCTCCGGCTCCAACAGGCTGCTCGTTGAGACGTGGGAGTGCACAAGCTGCCTCGGGTCCCCGCTCTCCACACTGCGTTTGCAGAGTTGCCAGGCTGGTGATTGGTTGTTGGGCTGCTCTGCCTGATCTGCGAGCGGCTGATTGGGACAGGCTGAGACTGGGAGTGTTCCTGGGAGTGTTGGGCCATGAGCTATGTGCCTGCATGATCCAGCCAAGGTTCTCCTTGTGATCTATCTAATACATCAAAGCAATCCCAGAGCGACAGCCAGAATGGGGAAACAAAGAAACATGTCACAAGTAAAAGATCAGAAGAAACCTCTAGAAATGGAACTAAATGAAACAGAGGGATTCAACCTTTCAGAGACAGAGTTTAGAACACTGATGATAAGAATGTGTAACAAACTTAGTGAGGACATAAGGAAGGATAGAGAAATCATAAAAAACAACCAGTTAGAAATAAAGAATACAATAACTGAAATGAAGAACACACTCGAAGGAATCACCAGTAGAGTAGATGAAGCAGAGGAGCGGATCATCGATTTGGAAGACAAAATAGCAGAAATCACCCATTTGGCACAGCAAAAAGACCAAAGAATAAAAAACAATGAAAATAGTTTAAGAGCCCTGTGGGACAAGGTGAAGTGGCACAGCTTTCAAATCATAAGAATACCACAAGGAGAAGAGAAGAAGCAAGGGGTCGAGAATGTATTTGAAAAAATAATGGCTGAAAACTTCCATACCCTGGTGAAGGAAATCAACATACAGGCCCAGGAAGTGCAGAGGGTTCCAAACAAGCTGAACCCAAACAGGTCCACATGAAGACACATCATAGTCAAAATGGCAAAGGTTAAAGACAGAGACAGAATCCTAGAGGCTGCAAGAGAAAGACAGCAGGTTACATACAAAGGAACTCCTATTAGACTAACAGCTGACTTGTCTACAGAAACTCTGCAGGCCAGAAGGTAGTGGCAGGAGATATTCAAAGTGACACAAAATAAAGGCCTACAACCAAGATTGCTCTACCCAGCACAGCTAACACTTAAAATTGAAGGAGAAATAAAGAGCTTCTCAGAAAAGAATAAGCTTGAGGAATTCATTACCAGCAAGCCAGCATTGCAAGAAATGTTAAAAGGGCTTTTTTAAGCAAAAGAAAGGGGTAAACAAGCTAACCCAGGAAGACCAGGGATACAAATAACAAAATGGCAATACATATGTACCTATCAATAATCATTTTTACTGTGAATGGGCTAAATGCTCCAATCGAAAGACAGAGAGTGGCTGAGTGGATAAGAAAATAGGTTACATGTATATGCTGTTTACAGATGGAATAAGATATTTCATGCACATGAAAAAGAAAAAAAAAGCTGGAGTACCAATACTTATTTTGGACAAAATAGACTTTAAAATGGCTACAATAAAAGACAAAGAAGGGCACTATAACCCTAATAAACATATATGCACCCAACATAGGAACTCCTAATTACATATAACAGATTTTGACAGCCATAAAGACAGAGATCAACAGTAACACTGTCATAGTAGGGGACTTCAACACCCCATTGTCACCAATGGACAGACCCTTTAGACAGAAAATCAACACAGAAAGAGGGGCCTTAAATGATACTTTAGACCAGCTGGATTTCGTTGATATTTTTAGAGCAGTTCACCCTGAAAAAACAGAATATACATTCTTCTCAAGTACACATGGGACATTTTCCAAGATAGACCATGTTAGGCCACAAAACAAGTCTCAGTAAATTTAAGAAGATTGAAGTCATATCGAGCAGATATAAAGGAAAAACTGATGGTTGCTGGCTGGGAGGGAGTGGGGAAGAGGGAGAGGGCGAAGCTTTTGGACAGCGTAGGTGGGACTACAATGTTGCCGCAGGGATATGGGGGCAGTTCTGGGAATGTAATTGATAATGTTGTGAAGAGACTATTATGTTAAGTGAAATAAGTCAGTTGGAGAAAGACAAGTAACATATGATCTCACTTATATGTGGAATCTGAAAAACTGAATGAACGAGCAAAGTAAACAGACTCATAGATATAGAGGAAAAACTGAGGGTTGCTAGTTGGGAGGGGGTGGGGATAAGGGGGAAGGGGAAGGGATTAGACAGCATAAATAGACAACTACAATATTGCCACAGGGATATGAAACACAGTTCATGGAATACAGTAATGTTGTAAAAATTTTGGATGGAATAGAGGCTTGATCACTGCACTGTACACCTGAAGCTGATTTTGTATAATATTGTATGCCAACTGCAACTGAATATATAGATAGTCACAGGATGTGAAGTATACTGTGGAAGGGAGTCAAAGGAATTGTAATAGATATGTATGATATGGGGGGAGTGGGTGTGGTGAACTGGGGGAGGGGGGTCATCACTTTTGGGGGTAAAGAGTATAACTATTGCATTGTGTTGTATACCTGAAACTAATAAAAAAAAAAAAAAATGGAAAAAAAAACCCAAAAACAAACCAGTTTCAATAGCAAGTAATGTTAGAAAAAGTTTTACTTACCAAATTATAGAGGACTTGATTTTATCATGACATTCTTTAACCTGTGTAATAAGTTACTCTGATGAGCAAGAAAATTGTCATAATAAATCTATAAAAAAGAAAAAAAAAATAGAAAAAGAAGAAGGTGAAACACCGGTGTGGAGTCCTCCAGGTGGTGTAGCGACAACTACCTGGTTTGGAGGTAGGGTAAGTCTCGAGAAGTCAATCATCAACCAGGGTGTACAGTGTAAATGCTAACTTTTTCGTGTGGAAGAGCATGATTGTATGAGTGATTGATTATATAGTTCCACGGCTTCGGCTATGGAAATTGAGTGGGCTCTAATCTGCATTTCTGCTGGTCTTGGCCCTAATGGCATAACGGATATTGGCACTGCCACCTGTCCCGGGGCTAATATGGGCAATCCTTAGCCAAGGCTGACCTTAACCTCCTGCGAGGGGCATGGCCAGATGAGGATCAGAGTGACACGAAGCGTGAATGAATACCTCTTCTATCCCTTTAAAAAACTAACGTGGGAAATAGATAGTCAGTATAAATATCAGCCTTACATCTGCTTGCTACAGCTGCTAAAGGTTGGGGGAGCACGAGTCTCGAAAAAAAATTAATGGAACTTATAAAAGTAATTGAGATGCATTGCTCCTGTTTTCCTAACATAGGAACCCTAGATTTAAAATCCTGGAAAAGGGTAGGTACAGATCTTCAGGTGTTACATCAAAGTGGGGTCTCCATCCCAGTAATGATTTGGGACAAATGGAGACTAGTCCGGTCAGTTTTAGAGCCTTTACAGACTGCTTCAGAAGATGAAAAGGATGAGGAAGATAATCCCAGGTTAGAAAATGGGGATAAAGAACAGGAATGTGAAGATAGACCCAGAGAACCCCAGAAACTCCTGCTGAAGCTTCTCGATCTCTATATCTATCATTGGGGGAATTTCGTCAGCGCTCGCCACCACCCTCCTTCACCACACAAGAACCTCAGTTTAGAAAGAATAACCCTTTCCTTCCTGATGCCTGTGTTCCTACTGGAAATACATGAGCCACTCTTTCTATGGTAGAGAGGGGAATCAAACAGGCGTGGTTAGAGGGAGATTTAGAAGCCTTAGCCTTTCCAGTAGTAATAAGAGAATGAGTTGCTCCTGGAGTTGATCCACAACATACGCATGGAGTTATTGAACATGAGTACGAGACTTTACTTTTTAAAATCCTTAAATAATTAAAAATAGCTGTAACACAGTATGGCCCTAATTCGCCATACACAATGGGTATTGTGAGAAATTTGGCTTATGAACATAGATTAGTTCCTGTTGACTGGCAAGTAATGACTCAGACTTGTCTTTCGCCTGCTCAGTTTTTACAGTTTAAAACTTGGTGGACTGAGGGAGCAGAGACTCAAAGTAAACATAATCAGACTCATAACATTAATATTAATCAAGATCAATTATTGGGAAGAGGTGATTGGGAAGGTTCCCAACAACAAATAGGAATGAATAACCAGGCTATTGATCAGCTGAGAAGAATTTGTTTAAATGCATGGGAAAAGATAGAAACAGGAGGTCAAATCACTAGTTCTTTCAGCAAGATTTTACAAGGTTCTACTGAACCATACACAGAGTTTGTGGCTCATTTAAAAGATGCTATCAAAAAACAGCGTTGCTAATACACAAGCTGCTGAAGTAATTCAACAAATCCTTGCTTATGAAATGCCAATAAAGATTGTAAAAAGGCTATTGGAAATATGAGAGGAAAGACAGATCCGACTGGTTACATTCGTTTGTGTCAGGAGGTAGGAACAGAACAATTTAGAGCTAATATGTTGGCTCAAGCTATGACAGGAATTAAAGTAGGCCAGAAAAAGTTTTCAGGCAATTGCTACAATTGTGGAAGAAACCCGTCATACTAGAAAAGATTATAGGAAGAAGAAGAATAATACAACCAGCTCCCAACCTTCTAATCCTATTAACTTAGCAGGGTCAAGACAACCCGGACTATTTCCAAGATGTAAGAGAGGAAAACATTGGGCCTCTGACTGTAAATCCAAATTTCACAAACATGGCACTCCGCTTCAGGAAAATGAGTGGAGAGGCCAGCCCCAGGCCCAGACAATAACCGGGGCATACATGAATCAAACAATTCCTCAGAATTGCCAGGCTGTGCCTCCTCCCCCAAGCTTTCAGTGCAGCAATTAACTCCAGCAATGGAGGAAAGTGCTGCAGTAGATGTTTGCTGAACACAAGATATTCTATTGCTTCCTGGTGAAACTCCATTACGAGTGCCTACGGGCATTTTTGGGCCGCTCCCTCCCAATACTGTTGGACTTATCCTCGGTCGTTCTAGCCTAACATCAAAGGGAGTCTTAGTTCATACTGGAATTATCGATTCTGATTCTGAAGAAGAAATTCAAATTATAATGTCCTCATCTGTTCCTTGGACAGCAAAAAAGGGAGAACAGATTGCACAATTACTTTCACTTCCATATGTTCTCCCGGGTAAAAAGGGAACTCAAAAAAGAAAGGGAGGATTTGGAAGTACTGGTCAGGCAGGAATTTTTCTAGCAGAAAACATTTCAGGAATTCATCCAGTTTGTCAAAAGGCAAAAAGTTTTCAGGTCTTTTAGATACTGAAGTAGACGTATCAATAATTAATTCTCAGGAATGGCCACAAAACTGGAAAGTCCAGGAACCTGATGTTGATATTGTTGGTGTGGGTCGAGCTTCACGCTTATGCCAAAGCATCTGTATTTTTCCTTGCCTCGGACCTGAGGGACAAAAAGGATTTTTACAGCCCTATGTTGCTGATGTCCCAGTTAATTCATGGGGTCGTGATTTACCTACACAATGGGAGGCAGAAATTTGGATTCCGCCAGGACAATGTAGCTCTCAAAGTCAAAAAATAATGAATCAGATGGGCTATCAGCCAAGAAAAGGTCTAGGAAAATCTAATCAGGGCACCAATCAACCAATTCAACCTTCTTTTCAGCAGGGAAAACAAGGGCTAGGGTATCAATCAGACATCCAGGATCCTTTTTGGTAGGGGCCACTGTTCAATGGCTTCGGACCCCTGTAGCCCTAAAATGGATAAACAATAAATGTCTCTGGAATGAACAGTGTCCCCTCTCTCAAGAAAAATTGGAGGCTTTAACGAAATTAGTACAAATACAGTTAGAACAAGATCATATAGAAACTTCTACTAGTCCCTGGAATTCTCCAGTATTTGCAATTAAGAAAAAAAACATGGAAAATGGTGAATGCTCACTGATTTGCAAGCTGTTAATGCTATAATTGAGCCCATGGGAGCACTTCAACCCGTACTTCCACAACTTTCCATGATTCAAAAAAATTGGCCTCTAGTAGTCATTGATTTACAGGATTCTTTTTATAACCGTTACATCCTCAAGATTGCCCTTGATTTGTATTTTCTATTTCATCTATTAATAATAACGAACAAATAAAGAGATATCAATGGAAAGTCCTTCCCCAGGGAATGTTAAATAGTCCAACTATATGTCAGCTCTTTGTAGACCGCGCTATTCAGCCAGTTAGAAAAAGTTTTCCAAACTGTTACATTATTCATTATATGGATGACATTCTCTGTGTTGCATCTTCTGCAGAAAATTTAACAAAATGTTTTGATTTGTTAAAAACACAGCTTGACTCTGCAGGACTTTGCATAGCTCCAGATAAAATTCAAACTACCACACCAGTTCAATATTTGGGAGCAATTGTAGACAGACAAACTATTAGACCTCAGAAAGTTCAAATAAGAAGAGATCAACTTTCCACCTTAAATGATCTTCAGAAATTGTTAGGGGACATTAATTGGCTATGTCCTACTTTGGGCATTCCCTCCTATGCTCTCAGTAATTTATTTAGTCTTTTACAAGGACCACCTCAACTAGATAGTCCTCGCAGTTTTAACCCCTCAAGCTATTCAGGAATTGGAATTTGTAGAACAGAAAATACAAGAAGCTCAAATTCGGCACATAGATCCAGCACAACCCTTTACAGGTCTTAATTTTCCTACTCCACACTAGCCTACGGCAGTGATTGTTCAGAAAAATGACCTTGTAGAGTGGCTTTTCTTGCCTAACAACTTTGTAAAGTCACCCCCGAGCTCTGTGGAATTGATTTCAGAACTTATATCATGAACTAGAATTTTACATCTCAATGGTCAGGAACCCAGTAAAGTAGTAGTACCTTTTAAAAAACAAAAAATAACTCATTTAAGTAGTCATTCTGACTCATGGCAGTTGCTATAAGCAATTTTTATGGTATAATTGACAATCATTACCCAAAAAA
The DNA here is from genome assembly GCA_033961575.1 of Aselliscus stoliczkanus. Classification (NCBI taxonomy): domain Eukaryota; kingdom Metazoa; phylum Chordata; class Mammalia; order Chiroptera; family Hipposideridae; genus Aselliscus; species Aselliscus stoliczkanus. The sequence continues at coordinate 50,103,675 of CM066737.1, read as the reverse complement.
TAAGCTGTTTCAGTTTCGTCAAAAAACCAATTGGATTTTACCTAAGAAAATTAAACAAACACCAATTCCTCAGGGCATCACAGTTTTTACTGATGGTTCTAGTAATGGTAATGCAGCAATTTTTAGTGAAAAAGGCAACCAAACTATCCAAACTAACTGTACTTCAGCCCAGAAAGCAGAGTTAGTTACTGTTTTAACTGCTGTAAAAGAATTTACAAGCCCACTGAACATAGTTTCTGACTCAGCTTAAGTGGTTCATACCATACAAAATATTGAGACTGCATTGTTTTCTCACAATTCTAATCAATCTCTTCAGATTTTATTTTCTCATCTTCAACAGACTGTGAGAAACCGCCAACATCCATTTTTTATTACACATATTCGAGCACATACCTCTTACCTGTTCCGATGACCTGTGGCAATGCTGTTGCTGATACCATAGTGGGGAGTGCTCACGTTGCTGAAGCAATGCATTTCCATTCCTTAACTGATATTAATGTTGGTAGACTTCATTCCCATTTTCCAGTTACAAACAAACAGGCTCTACACATTGTTCAAACCTGTCCAACCTGTCAGATTATTAACTCACCACAAGAATGCCCAGAGGGGTAAATCCTCGGGGGCCTTGTCCCCAATGCCCTGTGGCAAATGGACGTGACTCACATCCCCTCATTTGGAAAATTATAGTTTGTGCATGTTACCATAGATACTGCCTCTGGCTTTCTTGTAGCTACTACAGAAACCAGAGAAACTACTACTCATGCTTGTCTTCACATGCTTGTATGCTTTTCTATGATGGGACTCCCTCTAGTGATAAAAACAGATAATGGCCCTGCATATACCAGCTCTAAATTTGCTCAGTTTTGTGATACTTGGAAAATTTCTCATAATACTGGAATTCCATGTAATCCACAAGGACAAGCTATTGTTGAACGAGCCAATACTACTTTAAAAAAATCAATTGTCTAAACAGAAGTAGGGAGACAGACTGGAACACCCTCAGATAGAATTGGCTAAAGCTATGTTTACTTTAAATTTTCAAAATTCATCTGGTTCAAGTAAAGAAGTTAACACTGGGCACACTGCAGCAGAAAGACATTTTAATAATCAACACAGTTCTAAGCCATTGGAAAATGTTTTACTTGGTAAAAGGATATCCAAACCAATCAATGACATTTGAAAACTTTATTAACATGAGGAAGAGGTTTTACTTGTATCTTTCTAGGCCCAGAAGAGTGTCCTTTGTAGACACCTGACGGGTTCAAGAAAGAGAAGAATTGTGTGGATCATGGGTAATTCCCAGAGAAAAAGAAAATGATACATTTAAAGATATGTTTATGATTTTTGAGAAGAAATTTGAATTTCAGGAGGCAAGCACTCATAGCTTCCCTCCCCCTATTCCTCTTTGTACCAATCAAAGTAACTGGATTGATGGACAGTCCCATATTCATTGGGAAGAGTGCTGAGGGAACATGAATTGGGTGTTATTTAATGATTCCTATGAAATAGTAATAGACTGGGGCCCCCATGGGGATACAGTCCTTAACTGCACTCAATTTAATTGCTCCAATTACCAACTTCTCAGATGTTGGGTATGTACTTATAATTCTTCTCAGATTATTGTTACTCAATCTTATTAACAACAAAAAATAAATAAATAAAAATAAAATATATTTTTCAACTTGAGAAAACAAAAAGTTTATTTACAGACATGTCTTAAAATTCCTTTTGTTTTCATTTTAGTAGGAACTATATTAATGAAACAACAAAATTAATTGAATGTGCATAATGTTGATTATATAGATGTATAAATTCTTCTATTTACAATGCCTCTAATGATCAAATTATGATGCTTAAAAGATGGCGAGGATTATGGATCCCCATCCAGGCTTCTAGAGTGTGGGAAGGTTCTCCTACTGTATATATAATTCTTCAATTACTTCATAAGATTATACATCAAACAAAAAGATTCATAGGACTTCTTATTGCTGCTATTATGGGAATTATTGCTATAGCTACTGTGGCTGCTCTTTCTGGAGTGGCTTTACACCAGATAATACAGACCCCTGTATTTGTACAACAATGGCATGGGAATGCTAGCAAATCATGGAATCAACAAGTTAAAATAGATCAGGAAATCAATTTTAAATTAGATGATTTAGAAACCACTGTTGTATTTCTTGGTGATCAATTGGAAAATCTGTATACTATGATCACTTTAAAATGTAATTGGAATGTTTCTGTTTCTATCTGTTCCTAATGTATCTAATTGGTTATTGCTCAATCCCTTATTCTTATAATCAAACTTGTGCTCCTTGGTCTGAGGTACGAACTCATCTTTTGGGAAATGTTTCTAATCCTACTGTGGACATTTTACAAATACAACAAAGAATGGATCAGATGTCTAACGCTAAACTCCAGCTACAACCTGGGGAAGAAACATTCTCCACAGCTACAGATGGACTTTTTACTTTAAATTTTGTGAACTGGACAAAAGCTTTGGGTGTATGGGTTGCTGGAACTATGGTTGTTTTGTTTGCTGGTACTATGATCATTTTACTTATTGTTCTATGTTTATTCTGTTTAGTCCTCAGATGGAGACAAACAGCCCTCTGACGGACAGTAAATAAAAAATCCACGAGGTCTGTGTTTCTCACATTTTAAAAAACAAAAAAAGGGTGAGATGTCACATTATAGCCTGCCTGTCTGCCCCCATGCACCTCTCCATAAAGACAGATCATAACTTCAATATTATGCTTACTGTTTGGCAATATATCCCTGTTTGTCACCAAAGGATGGCTGGTTAGTCAATGACGGGTAAGATCCCATGAGAGGGACAACCCAAGCCAGACATGGTCGCGTGGGTGCCTGTGGGTGCCCGTGGGTGCCAATGGATACCAGTGGGTGCAATAGGAGTTGACAGAAATAGCATGTGAACCCCTTGCTTCAGGGTCTGACAGCATGCCTGTGAAATGACCTATTGATGTGATAACATCTGTCCTCTGTGTAATCCTATCAGTGAGTCTCAGCATGAGAAGTTTCTGTCCCTTTGGAGGTCTATGTGAACATATCATGGGACTTTCAGTAAAGGCAGCCTGCAGGCCATGGGGTGATTTGACCCTGAGTTGAGTTCTCTGGTATGATGTATGAGACTCACAGACCAGGGCTACTCCCTTGTGCGTATCCTAAAAAAAAGCTGCAGTCAAGCCCGGTTTGGGGCTCTTTGTCCTAGAGTCACTGAGTCCCCTGGTTAGCACTGCTTTTGAACTATCCTTTGCCTGTTGTCTATATTTTTCTGTTTCTCAACCCCTGCCATCCCTTCTGAACTCCTACGGCCCTGTTGTGTGGGAAGCAACAGCTAAGGATATAAAGAAGAAGCATGGTTAGGAGAGGGAGATGTGAAATGAGCTGACTCTGAAACTGACAGACAGTGATTGAATACTGGGAGAGACACCTCAGTGACAGGGGTCCCTCCTGAAGAGGAAGAAGTTCCAGCTCCATGCTGGGCTCCCCAGTCCATGAGTACTGTGCTGGGAAGAGGAGTTTTCATTACATCCGGCAGTGAAAATCAGTGATGACTCTATCTGCTCAACCACGTGTGATGGAAGGAGGCTGGAAATCCAGATACCCTCTTGTAGATCCCACAACAGACTCACTCACTTGCAGATAATCACCTGCTTTCTGGTGGAGAGGCAGCAGCTTGGGAGGCCTAGGGATAAACACAGAAAGATTGAGTTGTGTAGCTTTGAGGGAGAGAGCTGGAGGGACAGGAGCCACTGTTGTTCCTGTGTGGAGCCTGACACATGTGTAACCTAAGGAGGGCACCATCTTTTCCATGTTAAGCCCTCCCCCAAAAGGCCAAATCTGGGATTGCATTGGTTTGGTGGAATCTGCCCATGTGCACTGCCTTGGTGACACCCTGGGTTCCCATCCCCTATGCACAGCTGGTGCTACATCTCTTGGGGCACTCTTGACTGCTGAGCTACTGGGTCTGCCACCACAGACTGTGGAAGCTTGTTTGTAGTGGCAGATGGCCCAATGTGGCCTGGAAATTGTTAGCCGGTGGGCAGTGACCCAAGACTTGTGCCACAGCATCTCTTGGGCAACTCTTGGGAACCTGCGGGCCTGGGGTGGGTAGTGGATGTCTACGATGTTCTCAGGGTGTTTTTGCTGGATGATCGTGGGCCTGGCATTGATGCAGGAGCTGAGACTGCATTGATTTTGTAGAAACCACCAACCATACAACTTAGTTCTCTGGAACCCCACCACACACACCTAATGTTGCATTGTCAGGGGCATTCTCTGTTGCCTCGGTGGCCAGGCCCATGCCACAAACCAGGGAAGCCTTCTGCAGCTGCAGACAGCCCATGACAGCAGGGGGAATTTTGGTGGTGAACAGTGACCCAAAACTTATGCTGCGGCCCCTCTTGGGCAGCTCTCAGGGACTTGCCAGCCTGAGGCAAGCAGTGGCTGGCTGTGGTATTCAAAGGGTGTTTCAAAAAGTAGTCTCAGGTCAGGCACTGCCCTGAGGCAAGCAGTAGCTGGCTGAGATGTTCTTGGGGTGCTATTTGAAGTGGCCACAGGACGGGCACTGGCATAAGAACTGAATCTGCATTAACTTTGTAAAAAAAACACTGGCCATGTCTTGTGACTCCATGGGACTCTGCCCTGCCCACCTAGTGTTGCATCACCAAGGGCACTCTGAACTCTAGGTCAACCAGTGCATCTCCACACCTAAGGAGGCTCTTCCAATGGCTGGGTCTTACAGAAAGCCAGCAGGAGGTAATAAACCTAGGAGTTTCTGGACCTTTTGCTGAGCTGTCTCAGGCCCACTTCTGGTGGCAACTGGCCTCAATTCTCAGTGAGGCCACCATCACATATATCTGTATGCTCAGCATAGGCAGCAGCCAACTACATGTAACTTTGTGGCTCCTACCAGGTAGCCACAGGCTGGTAACAAGAAAGGCTGAAATTGTACTGGATAGGAGCTCCCCCCAAGAAACACCAGAAACAGCACACTCAGAGGCCAGCTTCAAACCCACTAGAGCACTACCTGGATAACCCCATAAAAGGTACACCCAAAGGGGATTCTCAGCACACACAAGAGCCCATGGGGGTGAATCCCCCTCTGAAGAGTCAGCCCACACACAGCAGCTCATAAACTGTGGGCATAGCCAGTTCTCATAGTCAGTCAGCCTGGTAATCATCCCACCCATGGATGCAACAAAAGCAATCAAGGCTCAGTTACAACAGAAGAACACACACAACACACTCAAGGGACAATCCTGGAACACATGCACAGGAAATCAGGGAGACTGCATCGTTGTACCCCACAGGGCACATATTACATAAGGCCACTCAACAAAGACATAGGAGATCTACCTAATACATAGAAGCAAACACAGAGAGACAGCCAGAATGAGGAAACAAAGAAACATGTCCCAAATAAATGAACAGAAGAAACCTCCAGAAATAGAACTAAATGAAATGGAGGCAACCAACCTACTAGAGACAGAGTTTAAAACATTGGTTATAAGAATGCTTAAGGAACATAGTGAGAATACAAAAAAAGAGATAACAAGCATACAGAAGGACATAGAAACCATAAAAAGAGATTCAGTCAGAAATACAATAATTGAAGTGAAGAATATATTATAGGTAATCAACATCATGTTAAATGAAGCAGAGGATGGAATAACTGATTTATCAGACAAGGTAGCAGAAAACTCCCAATCACAACAACAGCAACAACAACAAAAAGAATAAAAAACAATGAATATATTTTAAGAGAGCTGTGGGACAACATCAAGCCTAACAACATTTGCATCAAAAGAGTACCAGAAGGAGAAGAGAGGGAGCAAGGGATTCAGAAACTATTTGAAGAAATAATGACTGAAAACTTTCTTGATCTTGTGAAGGAAATAGACGTACAAGCTCAGGAAACACAGAGTCCCACACAAGATGAAAACAAACAGGCATACACCAAGACACATCATAACTAAAATGGCAAAGATTAAAGACAAAGAGAGAGTCCTAAAAGGAGCCAGAGAAAGACAACTAGTTACTCACAAGAGAGCTCCCGTAAGACCATCAGTTGAGTTTTCTACAGAAACTTTGCAGACCAGAAGGGAGTGGCAGGAAATATTCAAAGTGATAAAAAGGGGCCTACAACCAAGACCTCTCTACCCAGCAAGGCTATCATTTAAAATTGAAGGAGGGATAAAAAGATTCCTAGAAAAGAAAAATCTAAATAAATTCATTACCACCAATCCAATATTACAGGAAATGTTAAAAGGACTTCTTTAAGCAGATGAAAGGAGAAAGCAAACAAAGTAATGAAGACCAAAAAATACAAATAATAAAATGGCAATAACTATGTACCTATCAATAATCATTTTAAATGTAAATGGATTAAAAGCTCCAATCAAAAGACATAGGGTAGCTGAATGGACAAGGAAAAAGACCCATGTGTATGATGTCTACAAGAGATCCACCTCAGATGGAAAGACACACACAGACTGAAAACAAAGGGGTAGAAAAAGATACTTCATGCAAATGGAAATGCAAAGAAAGCTGGAGTAACAATACTTACATTGGGTAAAATAGACATTAAAATGAAGACTATAAGCGCCAGCTGAATGGCTCAGTTGGTTAAGAGCTCGCTCGAGTGCGAGCTGAGCTCTGAGCAACGGCAGTTCGATACCAGCCCGAGCTGAGTTGCCATTGAGCTGCCAACAGGTGGCAGGATGGCTCAGCTAAAAAAAAAAAGAAGACTATAAGTGTCAAAGAAGAACATTACATAATAATAAAGTGATCAATCCACAAAAGGACATCGCCATAGTAAACATTTATGCTCCTAATGTAGGAGCACCTAAATATGCAAAGCAAATATTGATGAACATAAAGGCAGAGGTCAACACTAGCACAATCATAGTAGGTGACATTAACACCTTACTGACACCAATGGACAGATCTTACAGACAGAAAATCAACATGGAAACAAATGTCTTAAATGACACACTAGATCAGAGGTGTTTAAATGATATTTTTAGAGTATTTCACCCCAAAGCAGCAGAATATACATTGTTTTCAAGTGCACATGAATGATTTTCCAAGATAGGCCACATGTTAGGCCACAAAACAAGTCTCAATAAATTTAAGATGATTGAAATCAGGTTAAGTGTCTTTTCTGACCACAACAGTTTGAAGCTAGAAATCAATTACAAGAAAAAAAACTGAGAAACACACAAACACATGAAGACTAATATGCTACTGAATAATGAATGGGTAAACAATGACATCAAGGAAGAAATCAAAATATACCTTTTTAGTGGAGGACTAATCATTATGTGATGTGTCTCTTTGTCTTTATTATTACTTTTCACCTTAAATTCTATTTTGCCTATTCTGCCTTTTCCATTCTCCCCATTTGCCTATTTTTCTTTTAACATCTCTGATTCGTGATATTTATACCTTAGATATATTTCCTACATACAGCACATAGCTGAATTTTTAATATTTAATCTGACTGTCTCTCTCTTCAAATACATGTTTCTAATCCATTTACATTTACCGTGACTGTTGATATATTATTTTGTATTTTCTGGTTACTATGGTTTTTCTTTTCTTGTTTACTTCTCTTTTCATGTCACGTTGTCTAGGTGTTTTAATTTTTTCAGGATGACTTTGATGCCACCTATGACTTGAGACAGAGACTACATAATCATTGTTCTCAGGCCAGCATTTAGATTTTTTTCAATGAAGACACCCTTTGCATTTCTCTTCTTTTCCTCTTCCCCAGGTATACCAGTTCTAATTCTGCCATACACAGACCTTGCAACCTGGACTACTATTATAGCTTCTTTTTTTTTTTTAAAAAAAGAAAGATTTTATTGAGGAATTGGGGGAGGGGAACAGCTTTGGGGAATTGGGGAAGGGGAACAGAAAAGTTGCTGTCTTTTTGTTCTTCAGTTGCGGAGGATGTTGTTTCACTGGCCCATGTTGGTATCATCATTGCGTTCTTCCCAGATGAGGCAGATCGGTCTCCAGCCTCTGGATGGTCGCTCACCACGGCTATTGGCAGCTCGCACTGGCTGCCAGCCACTCACACTGGCTGCCAGCCACTCACTGTAGCCTATGACAGCCGACTGCAGCAGGGGCTGCAGCCTACACTGTCGCTGGGGCTCGCACAGCCCAGCTTCAGGTGGAGCTGTTGTTAGTTGTGGAGGGCAGTGTCACTGGCCCTCATATGTGGGATCCAAACCAGGGCCACTGGCATCCCAAAACCAGCTCTTAACCAATGCGCCACTTGGCAAGCCCTATTATAGCTTCCTTTAAGTATTAAATTTCCAGTACCTAAGAACTATATCTGGTTCAATTATCCCTCTGAGCCACAAGTTTTCAAATCCCCCTCTTCAGGTTCCTTGTTTCTGGCACCTTGAGAATTCTTCTTCTTTTCAAGATCAAGTATACATTTACACTTTAATATCTGGCATTTCTACATATCTGGAATGTGTGAGTTTGTGTGGTATCTATGTATTTGTGTTGTGTGTGTGTGTGTGTGTGTGTGTATGTGTGTGTGTGTGTGTTGGTAGAATGTTGGACTACTTCCTACATGAGCCTAGGCTTTGATCTTGACTGAAAACAAGCCTGTACTCTTTTTTAAATTTTTTTTTATTCTTTTATTCTTTTATTGTGAAATAAACATTTTTTAAAAAACTTAGTTTCAGGTGTACAACATGGTGCAATAGTTATACTTTTTACCCCTGAATGTGACAACCCCCTCCCCCAGTTTGCAACCCCATTCCCCCCAATATCATACATATCTATTACAACTTCTTTGACTCCCTTCCACTGTATAATCCACATCCTGTGACTATCTATATAATCAATTACAGTTGGCATACAATATTATACAACATCAGTTTCAGGTATACAGTGCAGTGATCAAGACTATTCAATCCATGAAGTGGTCTCCCTAACAAGACATGTGAACATCTGACACCCCACAAAATATTTACTACATTATTTTTTTTTTGAGGGCAGAGTCACTGGTCCTCATATGTGGGACCCGAACCGGGGCCGCTGGCTTCCCAAGCCAGTGCTTAACCACCGCACCACTCGGCCGGCCCTTTACAACCTTTTTATATTCCCCGAACTGTCTTTCATATCCCTGTGCCAATATTGTAGTTACCTATTTATGCTATGTAATCCCTTCCCCTTCTCCCTCATCCCCACCCCCTCCCAATTAGCAACCCTGTTTTTCCTCTCTATCTATGAGACTGTTTCTGTTTACTTTGCTCATTCATTCTGTTTTTCAGATTCCACATATAAGTGAGATCATATGGTATTTGTCTTTCTCCGACTGACTTATTTCACGTAACATAATAAACTCTAGGTCCATCCATACTGTTGCAAATGGTACGATTTCATTCTTCTTTATAGCGGAGTAATATTCCATTTTATAAATGTACCACAGTTTCTTAATCCTGTGATATACCGATGGGCATTTTGGTTGTTTCCAAGTCTTGGCTATTGTAAATAGCGCTGCAATAAACATAGGGGTGCATATATTTTTTCGAATTAGCGTCTTGGATTCTTTTGGGTAGATACCCAAGAGTGGAATTGCTGCGTCATACGGCAGTTCCATTTCCAGTTTTCTGAGATATCTCCATACTGATTTCCATAGTGGCTGCACCAATCTACAGTCCCACCAATAGTGCACCAGGGTTCCCTTTTCTCCTCAGCCTCACCAGCACTTGCTCTTTGTTGATTTATTGATGATAGACATTCTGACTGGAGTGAGGTGGTATCTCATTGTGGTTTTTATTTGCATTTCTCTGATGATTAGTGAGGTTGAACGTTTTTTCATATGCGTGTTGGCCATATGGATGTCCTCATTAGAGAAATGCCTCTTCATATACTCTGCCCATTTTTTAATTGGGTTGTTTGGTTTTTTTTTGGTGTTGAGTTTCATGAGTGTTTTATAAATTTTGGATATCAATCCCATATCAGATATATCATTGGCAAATATCTTCTCCCATTCAGTAGGCTGCCTTTATGTTTTATTGATGATTTCCTTTGCTGTGAAAAAACTTTTAAGTATGATGTAATCCCATATGTTCATTTTTTCTTTTATTTCCCTTGCCTGAGGGGATATATCAGTAAAAATATTACTCAGGTTAATGTCTGTAAACTTACTGCCTATGTTTTCTTCTACGAGTTTTATGGTTTCAGCTCTTACATTTAAGTGTTTAATCCATTTTGAATTTGTTCTCGTATAATGGTGTAAGTAGGTGGTCCATTTTCATTTTTTTGCACGTGTCAGTCCAATTTTCCCAGCACTATTTATTAAATAGACTATCTTTACTCCAATGTAAATTCTTGCTTCCATTGTCATAGATTAAATAACCATATATGGCTGCGTTTATTCCTGGGCTCTCTATTCTGTTCCATTGGTCTATGTGCCTGTTTTTATGCCAGTACCATACTGTTTTTTGTTTTTTTTTTGAGGGCAGTGTCACTGGCTCTCACGTGTGGGACCCGAACCGGGCCGCTGGTCTCCCAAGCCTGTGCCTAACCACTGCGCCACTCGGCTGGCCCGATACTCTTTTGATTACTGTAGTCTTGTAGTATGTTTTGATGTCAGGTAGTGTGATGCCTCCCACTTGGTTCTTATTTCTCAAGATTGCCGTGGCTATTCAGGGTTTTTTGTGGTTCCATATAAATTTTAGGAGTCTATGTTCTATTTCTGAGAAAAATGTCCTTGGTGGTTTGATTGGAATTGCATTGAATCTATATATTGCCTTAGGTAGAATTGACATTTTAACTATATTAATTCTTCCTATCCATGAGATGGAATGTATTTCCATTTATTTGTATCTTCTTTGATTTCTCTCTTCAGAATCATAATTTTCTGAGTACAGGTCTTTTACTTCTTTAGTTAAATTAATTCCTAGATATTTTATTGTTTTTGCAGCAATTGTAAAAGGGATTGATTTCCTGATTTCTTCTTCTGATAGTTTATTATTGGTGTATAGAAATGCCACTGATTTCTGAATATTAATTTTGTATCCTTCTACCTTACCAAATTCGTTTATCAGTTCTAGCAGTTTTTTGGTGGAGTCTTTGGGATTCTCTCTATATAGTATCATGTCATCTGCATATAATGACAATTTTACTTCCTCTTTTCCAATTTGGATGCCTTTTATTTCATTTTCTTGTCTGATTGCTTTGGCTAGAACTTCCAGAACTATGTTGAATAGAAGTGGTGAAAGGGGGCAGCCTTGTCTTGTTCCTGATCTTAGTAGGATGTTTGAGTACGATGTTTGCTGTGGGCTTATCATATATGGCCTTTATTATGTTGAGATATGATCCCATTATTCCCACTTTGCTAAGAGTTTTTATCATAAATGGCTGCTGAATTTTTTCAAATGCTTTTTCTGCATCTATTGATATGATCATATGATTTTTATTTTTCATTTTGTTAATGTGATGTATTACGTTAATTGATTTGCAGGTATTGAACCAAACTTTCATACCAGGAATCAATCCCACTTGATCGTGGTGTATGATCTTTTTAATGTCATGCTGAATTCGATTTGCTAGTATTTTGTTGAGGAGTTTTGCATCTATCTTCATTAGGGATATCGGCCTGTAGTTTTCCTTTTTTTAATATCTTTGTCTGACTTAGGAATCAGGGTGATAGTGGCTTCATAGAAAGAGTTTTTGAGCCTTCCCTCATTCTGCATTTTTTGGGATAGTTTGAGGAGAATAGGTATTAATTCTTTTTTGAATGTTTTGTAAAATTCATCTGCGAAGCCATCTGGTCCAAGGCTTTTGTTTGTTGGAAGATTGTTGATTACTGATTCAATTTCTTTGGCAGTAATCAGTCTGTTCAGAGTTTCTGTTTCTTTTTGGTTCAGACTTGTTAGATTGTATGCTTCTAGAAATTTATGTATTTCTTTCATATTGTCGAATTTGTTGGCATATAGTTGCTCATGGTAATTTCTTAAAATTTTCTGTATTTCTGTGGTACCTGTTGTCACTCTCTTGTTTCATTTCTGATTTTATTAATTTGTGTCCTCTCTCTTTTTCTTAATTAGTCTAACAAGCCTATACTCTTAACCAGTAGGTTCTACTGCCTCCCAGTGTCCTTTTCCCTCTTAAGCTCCCTCTTGATGCTTCTGTGCATTTTATAAATAAAGATAATATGCACTAAGCACTTTTTCTACACAATATAGACACTTGAAGTTATCAAGTATGGGAAAGTAGTTAACAAATTAATTGTTCTTTGTTAACTTTCCAAATGAGCCAATTATTTCCTTGATTAGTTAACCATTCATCGTTTTATTCAGAACCTTAATGAATGAAGACATCATTTGCTTGTTTTAGTTGTGTACCATGTTTCACTGGACACCAGGGAGCCAAATTCAGATAGTTACTTCTTATGAAAGCAAGGTCTAAAGTTTAATGAAGAAGCTGTAATTTGGTCCTTGGAATTGAAATGTAAGCAGGATCCTATATAGATATGCTGACTGTTTCTTTCCTGTTGCAGACATTCTGCTTTGACTAATATATTTAGAAGACTGAAGATCATCACCTGTTCCTCTAGTGTATCTCTCTTGTACAGTGACTTTGCCTCACCCTGTAGAAATGCACACATGGTGATTAAGCTGTCAGATATCACAGGGGAATTTTTCAGGGGATCACTCCTGGAATTTCTCACTGATTATCCCGGAGATGTCTGCCATCCACTTTGCCCGCTACTTTTTGTGTGTGCCTTTTTTTAAAATTAAGCCAGGATCTCAAATGGGCCACTAACGTTGTGGCATTTGAAGTTTCTTTATCAAGTATAATCCTTTGACTAGATCTCTTTCTCTCTCTCTCTCTCTCTCTCTCTCTCTCTCTCTCTCTCTCTCTCCATGTTTTACTCTTTTTTAAAACAGATTTGTATTAAAATATAGCTAACATACAATACTATATTACTTTCAGGTGTACACCATAGTTATTCAACATTTATATACCTAAAGAAGTGATCACCGTGATAATCCAGCAACTATCTGACACTGGACCATGCTATCACAATATTATTGACTATATTCCCTATGCTGTACATTACATCCCCATGACTTATTTGTTTTATACGTGGAAATTTGAACCTCTTATCCCCCTTCACTTTTCTCCCCTTTTAACAATTTTCAATCACAGTTGACATTCAATATTATTTTATGTTAGTTTCAGGTGTACAGCATAGTGGTTAAATATATCATTTGCGAAGTGATCCTCTTGATGTGTCAGGTACCCACCTGGCACTACACACGGTTATTACTACATTATTGACTATATTCCCAACACTTTACATCCTCATGACCATTTCATAGCTACCAATTTGTACTTCTTAATCCCTTCACCTTTTTCACTGTCGCCCCAACCACACTCTCATCTATCAACCAAATAAATGAAGTACTCATCTGACACCATACATAGTTATTAAAGTATTATTGACTATACTCCTTATGCTATACCCTACATCCCCATGACTAGTTTTTAACAACCAATTGGTTCTCCTTAATCCTTTCCCCTTTTTTCACCCCTTCCCAAACCTCTCCCATCTGAGAATCACCAAAATTTTCTCCGTATCTATGAGTTTGTTTTGTTTTGTTCGTTTGGTTATTTTGTTCTTTAGATTCCACGGATAAGTGAAATCACATTGCATCTGTGTTTTGCTGTCTGACATACTTCACTCAGCACAATACCTTTCAGGTCCATCCATGCGGCTGCAGATGACAAAATGCACTCCCTTCCACGTCTGAGCAATATTCCATTGTATATACTGGGGATGCCAAGTATAATAATATTGTGTGTTAGCTATATTTTAATACAAATCTTACATATTTTAAGAGGTGTTATCTATGTATTACTTTCCGAATTTGAGTTGAATTATGTAGCAATGTATAGTATGACATTCACTCAAAGGGTGCCGTCAATCAAATGAATGCTAGTGTCTTCACTGTATCATAATTTTAATACAGTTTTTCCCTTTCTTTTTTTAAGGTTTTTATTGGGGAATTGGGGGAGGGGAACAGCATTAGGGAATTGGGGAAGGGGAGCAGACAAGTTGCTGTCATTTTGTTCTTCAGTCTAGTTGTGGAGGACGTTGCTTCACTGGCCCATGTTGGTATCGCCATTGCACTCTTCCAGGATGAGGCAGATTGGTCGCCGGCCTCTGGATGTCACTCACCAGGCTATTGGCAGCTCACGCTGGCTGCTGGCCGCTCACTGTAGCCTATGGCAGCCCACTGCAGCAGGGGCTGCAGCCTACACTGTCGCCAGGGCTCGCACAGCCCAGCTCCAGGTGGAGCTTTTGTTAGCTGTAGAGGGCAGTGTCACTGGCCCTCATATGTGGGATCCAAACCCAGGCCGCTGGCATCCCCAAACCAGCTCTTAACCAATGCCCCACTCGCCCGGCCCAGTTTTTCCCTTTCTTAAAATGTGTACACATTTTTTGTCACCCTTTGTATGTACCATCTACTTTTTATCTGTTCATCCATTGACAGACACCCAGGCTGCCTCCACATCTTGGCCATTATAAAAAATGCTATAATGAAGATATGGATGCACAAGTCCCCTTGAACTAGTGTTTTGGGTTTCTTCAGATAATTACCTAGAAGTGGCATTACTGGGTTCTTTTTTTCGCTTATTATAGTCTTTGTTTTAAATGTTTTGTCTGATATAAGTATTGCTACCACAGCTTTTTTTTTTCATTTCCATTTTCATGAAATGCCTTTTCCCCATCCCTTTACTTTCAGTTTCTGTGTGTCTTTTGATGTGAAGTGAGTCTCCTGTAGACAGCATATATAAGGGTCTCGTTTTCTTATCCATTCAGCCACTCTATATTTTGATTAGAGCATTTAATCCATTTACATTAAAAGTAATTGTTGATAGATATGTAATTATTGCAATTTTATTATTCATATATTTGATTTTTTTGTCTTAAAGAAGTCCCACTGATATTCCTTGTAATACTGGATTGGTGGTAATGGACTCCTTTAGCTTTTCCTTGTCTGGGAAGCTCTTTATCAGTCCTTCGATTCTAAATGATAATTTTCTTAGGTAGAGTAATCTCGGTTGTAGGTCCTTGCTTTTCATCACTTTGAATATTTTTTGCCTATTCCTTCTGGTCTGCAAAGTTTGTTGAGAAATCAGCTGACAGTTTTATGGGAGCTCCCTTGTAGGTAACTAACTGCTTTTCTCTTGCTGCTTTTAAGATTCTCTCTTTGTCTTTACACTGTGTGATTTCAATTACAATGTGTCTTGCTGCAGACCTCTTTAGGTTCACCTTGTTTGGGACTCTCTGTACTTCCTGGGCTTGTATACGTATGTATTTCCTTCACCAGGTTAGGGAAGTTTTCACTAATTATTTCTTCAAATAGGTTTCAATCACTTTCTGTCTTTCTTCTCTTTCTGGGACCCTTATGATATGAACATTGGTACCCTTGATGTTGTCCCAGAGGTCCCTTAAACTCTCCTAATTGTTTTGGATTACTATTTCTTTTTGCTGTTCTCACTGGTGTTTTCAACTACCTTATCTTCTAAATCACTGATTCAAACCTCTGCCTCATATAATCTACTGTTTATTCCCTCTGCTGTATTCTTTACTTCATTTATTGTAGTCTTCATTTCTGACTTTTTGTGTGTTTTCTATTTCCATTTTTGTTGCCTATTTCTTTGTTGAAGTTCTCCCTGAGATCATTGAGCATCCTTATAACCAGTATATGGAACTCTGCATCTGTTAGATTGCTTGCCTCCATTTTGTTAAGTTCTCTTTCTCGAGCTTTGTTCTATTCTTTTATTTAGGAAATATTCCTTTGTCTCCCCATTTTGGCAGCCTTCCTGTGTTTGCTTCTATGTAGGGGTGCTATACCTCCCAGTCTTAGCAGAGTGGCCTTATATAGTGGGTGTGCTGTGGGCCCCTGTGGTGCTGTCTCCCTGGTTACCAGACCCAGTTATTCCAGGTGTGTCCCTTGTGTGGACTGTGTGTGCCCTCTTGTTGTAGTTGAGACTTGATTGCTGTTTGCACATCAATGGAAGGGGTTGACCCTCAGGCTGGTTGAATGTGGGGACTGGCTGTGAGGACAGTGAAGGAACTGTTGTGCAGTGGTTGACCAACAGAGCAGGGTTCACTTTAGTGGAGCTCTGCTGACTACCCAGTCTGCCCTTTGGGTGTGTCAGCTTTGGAGGTGGCTGCATGATGCTTTTCCCCAGTCTGAAGCTGGCCACAGGGCCTGCCAGCACTGCAGCCTCCTGCAGGCCATGTTCATCTGCAGTCTGTGTCCTGCCTGTGGCCACCTGGCATGAGCAATCCATAAATGGCCACACCTGCACTGTGATTGGAGATGACTTGGGAGGCCAAGCTGCAAACCAAGGCCATCTGTTGCTAGTGCCAGGCTTAGGGCTGCTGAGCTAGGGATTTGGGACATGCTGAAGCCAGATGCTGCTTGTTTGGGTTTTGTGCACTTTTGAGAGTCCACAGCATTAGCCAAGGCAAGCTGTTTATATGGAAAAATCACTGGAAGATGCTTAGGTGTGCCCCAAAAGTTGGGTGGGGTGGGGTCTCAGGGAATCATTAGGGTAGGACAGACTAAAGGTGATAGCCAGTTTATTAGGTACTCAGATATGGTGTCTGGGAGGGAAAAGGCTCAACAAAGAAAACAATGGCTTCCACTAACCCCTCCTTCTGGGAGAAAGCTGCCTCTATAACCCTACTGAAGCTAAACAATTCATTTCCTCCCTATATGTTACTGACACCATTTCAAGCTGCTGCCCCAAGGCTGGAGCTCAGAGCGAGTGAATCCATCAACAAGTAAGTTCTTGCATGCTCCCTCTAAGAGGACTGACTGGGAGTGCAGCCGCCCTCTATCTCACTCAGCCAAAACCTCCACTGGTTTTCATAGCCAGAAGTTATGGGGACTTATCTCCCCAGCTCTGGAACCCTTTACTGGGGAGGCACTGGGACTCCTTGCTTCTCCAGGGGGGGAACTCTGTAGCTAAAATATCCCTCCCAATTTTTATTTATTTATTTATTTATTTATTTATTTATTTATTTATTTATATTTTCTTCCCATTTTATTGTCAAAAATCATAAAGATGGAAAAATGGCCAGGGATGGTAAGTATATATCACAAACTGACCTCTCACAAGCTCTATTTAAAATATAGTCTGCTACACTTGTTTTGAGTGTACTCACCAACTTAAAAAAATATTTTATTAGTTTCAGGTGTACAAAACAATACAACAGTTATATTTTTTACCCCTCACAAAGTGAAATCCTCCCACCCCCAATCCACTGTCCCACCCCGATGTTATACATATGTATTACAATTCCATTGACTCTACTCCCCACACTATACTCAACATCCTGTGAAAATATATATATATATATATTTGACATACAACATTATTCAATGTGAGCTTCAGGTATACAGTGCAGTGATCAAGCCTCCACTTCATCCATGAAGTGGTCTCCCTAACAAGACATGTGCCCATCTGACACCCTAAAAAATATTTACAACATTATTGATTGTATTCCCCAAACTGTCTTTCATATCCCTGTGTCAATATTATAGTTACTAATTTATGTTGTCTTTCCCCTTCCCCTTCTCCCTCATCCCCACCCCACTCCCATCTAGCAATCATGAGTTTTTCCTCTGTGTCTCTGAGGCTATTTCTGTTTACTTTGCTCGTTTATTCCGTTCTTTAGAGTCCATATATGAGTAAGGTCATGTGGTATTTGTCTTTCTCTGGCTGACTTATTTCACTCGCCATAATGTTCTCTAGGTTCGTCCATATTGTTGCAAATGGTAAGATTTTGTTGGGTTTATATTTAAAAAATTTTATTGGGGGAATTGGGGGAGGGGAACAGTGCTGGGGAATCTGGGAAGGGGAACAGACAAGTTGCTGTCCTTATGTTCTTCAGTCTAGCTGTGGAGGTCGTTGCTAGACTGGTCTATGTTAGTATCATTGCACTCTTTCCAGGTGAGGCAGATCGGTCGCTAGCCACTGGACGGCTACTCATGGCAACTTTTGGCAGCCCATGCCAGCTGCAGGCCACTTACACTGACTGCCGGCCACTCACAGTAGCTTATGGCAGCCCACTTCGGCAGGGGCTGCAACCTATGCCATTGCCGGGAACTCATGGCAGTCCAGTTCCAGGTTGAGCTGTTGTTCACCACCTTAGCTGTAGAGGGAAGTGTCACTGCCCCCATGTGGGATGAGAACCAGGGCCCTCGTGCTCAGATCTGGCATCCCAAGCCAGCTCCTAACCAATGCACAACTTGGCCGGCCCAGATTTCTTTCTTCTTTATAGCTGAGTAATGCTCCATTGCGTAAATGTACCAGTTTCTTTTTTTCTTTTTTTTCCTTTTTCTCAAAGGGCAGTGTCACTGGCTCTCACATGTGGGACCCGAATCAGGGCTGCTGGTGTCCCAAGCCAGCTCTTAACCACTGCGCCACTCGGCCGGCCCCACAGTTTCTTACTCCAGTCATCTACCGATGGGCATTTCAGTTGTTTCCAACTCTTCGGTATTGTAAATAGTGCTGCAATAAAAATAGGGGACAATATATTTTTTCAAATTAGTGTCTTGGGTTTCTCTAGATAGATACCTAAGAGTGGAATTGCTGGGTCATAAGGTAGTTCCATTTTCAATTTATTGAGATACCTCCATACTGATTTCCATGGTAGCTGCACCAATCTGCAGTCCCACCAATAGTGATCCAGGGTTCCCTTTTCTCCACAATCCCGTCAGCACTTGTTGTTTGTTGATTTATTGATGATAGCCATTCTGACTGGAGTGAGGTGGTTATCTCATTGTGGTTTTTATTTGTATTTCTCTGATGATTAGAGAGGTTGAACATTTTTTCATATGCATGTTGGCCATGTGGATGTCCTCTTTAGAGAAATGCCTCTTCATATGCTCTGTCCATTTTTTAATTGGATTGTTTGTTTTTTTGGTGTTGAGTTGCATGAGTATTTTACAAATTTTGGATGTTAACCTCTTATCAGATATATCGTTGGCAAATATCTTCTCCCATTCAGCAGGCTTCCTTTTTGTTTTATTGATGGTTTCCTGTGCTGTGAAAAAACTTTTAAGTTTGATGTAATACCATATGTTTATTTTTCCTTTTACTTCCCTTGCCCAAGGCACTATATCAGTAAAAATATTGCTCTGGGTAATGTCTACAAACTTATTCCCTATATTTTCTTCTAGGAGATTTTTCTGGTCTGACATTTAAGTCTAATCCATTTTGAATTTGTTCTCATATATCGCATAAGTAGGTGGTCCAGTTTCATTTTTTTGTATGTGTCAGTCCAATTTTTCCAGCACTGTTTATTAAATAGACTCTCTTTACCCCAATGTAAACTCTTGCTTCCGTTGTCATAGATTAACTCGCCGTATATGAATGGATTTATTTCTGGGCCCTTTATTCTGTTCCATTGATCTATGTGTCTGTTTTTATGCCAGTACTATACTGTTGTGGTTACTGTAGCCTTGTAGTATGACTTGATGTCAGGTAGTGTGATACCACTGACATTGTTTGTATTTCTTCGGATTGCCGTAGCTATTGGGGTCTTTTATGATTCCATATAAACTTTACGATTATATCTTCTATTTTGGTGAAAAATGCTTTTGGTAGTTTGATAAGCATTGTGTTGAATCTATATATTGCCTTAGGCAGTATGGACATTTTAACTATATTAATTCTTCCTATCCATGAGCATAGTATGTGTTTCCTTTTATTTGTATCTTTTTAATATCTCTCTTCATTGTCTTATAATTTTCTGAGTACAGGTCTTTTACTTCTTTGGTTAAATTTATTCATGAAGCAACTGTAAATGGTACTGTTTTCTTAATTTCTCCTTCTGACAGTTTGTTATTGGTGTATACACATGCAACTGATTTCTGAATATTGATTTTGTATCCTGCTACCTTACTGAATTCATTTATCAGTTCCAATAGGTCTTTGGTGGAGTCTTTGGGGTTCTCTACATACGGTTTAATGTCATCTGCATATAAACACAATTTTACTTCCTCCTTACCAATTTGGATGCCTTTTATTTCTTTTTCTTGTCTGATTACTGTGGCTAGAAATTCCACAACTATATGTTGAATAAAAGGGGAGAAAGTGGAAAGCCTTGTCTTGTATCTTAACTTAAGGGGAATGGTTTTAGCTTTTCCCCATTGAGTATGATGTTATCTGTGGGTTTATCATATATGGCCTTTGTTATGTTGAGATATGATCCCTTTATTCCCACTTTGCTAAGAGTTTTTATCATAAATTGCTGCTGGATTTTGTCAAATGCTTTTTCTGCATCTATTGATATGACCATATGATTTTTATTTTTCATAATGTTGATGTGGTGTATCAAATTAATTGATTTGCAGATATTGAACCAAATTTGCATACCAGGGATGAACCCCACTTGATCGTAATGTATGATCTTGCTTTATTGCTGAATTCTGTTTGCTAATATTCTGTTGAGGATTTTTGTGTCTGTGTTCATTAGGGATATTGGTCTGTAATTTTCTTTTTTTGTAGTGTCTTCGTCTGATTTTGGTATCAGGGTGATAGTGGCCTCATAGAAATACTTTGGGAGCCTTCCCTTCTTCTGTATTTTTTGGATTAGTTTGAGTAGAATAGGTGATAATTCTTTTTTGAATGTTCGATAAAATTAACCTGTGAAGCCATCTGGTCCATGGCTTTTGTTTGTTAGGAGCTTGTTGATTACTAATTCAAAATCCTTGGTAGTAATCATTCTATTCAGATTTTCTTTTTCTTCTCGAATTAGCTTTGAAAGGTTGTATGCTTGTAGAACATTATCCATTTCTTCCAGATTGTCAAATTTGTTGGCATATAGTTGCTCATAGTATTTTCTTAATATGTTTTGTATTTCTGTGGTGTCTGTTGTCACTTCTCTTTCATTCCTGATTTTACTAATTTATATTCTCCCTCTCTCTCTCTTTCTCTCTCTCTCTCTCTCTTTGATGAGCCTGGCTAGAGGTTTTTTTGATTTTGTTTATCTTTGCAATAAACCTGCTGTTGCTTTCATTGATATTTTGTACTGTTTTTATGGTCTCCATTTTGTTTATTTCCACTCTGGTCTTTATTATCTCCTTCCTTGTACTCTGTTTGGGCTTATTTTGCTGTTCTTTTTCCAGTTCCCTCAGGGGTGAGGATAATCTGTTGATTTGAGATTTTTCTTGTTTCTTTAGGTAGACCTGCACTGCTATGAACTTCCCTCTTAGAACTGCTTTCAGTGCATCCCAAAGGTTTTTGGTCATTGTGTTTTCATTTTCATTTGTCTCGAGGTATCTTTTGATTTCTTCCTTGATCTCACTTTTGACCCACTTGCTATTTAGTAACATGTTATTCTTGTAGGTTTTTTTTTTCTTGTAGTTGATTTCTAATTTCATAGCACTGTGGTCAGAGAAGTCAATTGATATGATTTCAATTTTCTTAAATTTATTGAAACTTGTTTTATGGTCTAACATGTGGTCTATCTTGGAAAATGTTCCATGTATGCTTTTTATTTTCTGTAACTTTGGGGTGCAATGTTTTGAAAATATCAATTAAATCCAGCTGATTTAATGTGTCATTTAAGGCCTCTGCATCCATGTTGGTTTTCTGTCTGGAGGATCTGTCCCTTGTCATCAGTGGTGTGTTGAACTCCCCTATTATGAAAGTATTGCTGTTTATCTCTGTCTTTATGCCTGTCAATATCTGTTTTATATATTTAGGAGCTCCTATGTTAGGTGCACAGATGTTTACTAGGGTTATGTGCTCTTGTTGGATTGATCCCATTATTATTACATAGTGCCCTTCTTTGTCTTTTATCATATTCTTCAATTTAAAATCTATTCTGTCTGAAATAAGTATTGTTAGTCCAGCTTTTTTTTTCATTTCCATGTGCATGAAATATTTTATCCATTCCTTTACTTTCAGCCTGTATGTGTCTTTTGATCTTAGGTGAGTCTCTTGTATACAGCATATGCAAGGGTCCTGTTTTCTTATCCATTCAGCCACTCTATGTCTTTGATTGGTGCATTTAATCCATTTACATTTAACATGATTATTGATAGGTGCATAGTTATTGCCATCTTGTTATGTGTGTTTCTGGTCTTCGTTAGTTAGATTATTTTTCTCTTTCTTTTGCTTAAAGAAGGCATTGTAACATTTCCTGCAATGCTGTCTTGGTGGTAATGAATTCCTTTAGCTTATTTTTTTCTGGGAAGCTTTTCATGTCTCCTTCAATTTTAAGTGATAGCCTTGCTGGATAAAACAATCTAGGTTGTAGGTCTGTTTTTCATCACCTTGAATACCTCCTGCCACTCCCTTCTGGTCTGGAAGGTTTCTGTGGAAAAGTCAGCTGATATGCCTATGGAGGTACCCTTGTAAGTAACTTGCTGCCTGTCTCTTGCTGCTTTTAGGATTCTCTATTTGTATTTAATCTTTGCCATTTTCACTACAATGTGTCTTGTTGTGGGCCTGTTTCGGTTCATCTTGGTTGGAACTCTCTACACTTCCTGGGCTTGTATGTTGATTTCCTTTACCAGGTTAGGGAAATTTTCAATCATTATTACTTCAAATATATTCTCAATCCCTTGCTTTCTCTCTTATTCTTCTGGTATTCCTATGATGTACTTGTTGTTTTGATGGATGTTATTGCCCAGCTCTCTTAAACTGTTTTCTATGTTTTTTATTCTTTTTTTCTTTTTGCTGCTCCATTTGGGTAATCTCTGCTATCTTGTCTTCTAAGTCGCTGATTTGATCCTCTGCTTCATCCAATGTTCTGGTAATTTCTTCGAGTACGTTCTTTATTTTATTAATTGAATTCTTTAGTTCTAACTGGTTGTTTTTCAAGATTTCTATATCCTTCTTCATATTCTCACTAATGTTCTTGAACATTCTAATCATCAGTTCTGAACTCTGCCTCTGATAGGTGGGATGCCTCTATTTAATCTATTGGGTTGTCTGAAAAGTCATGATGTATGTTCTGTATGTTTTTCAAAGGTTATTTATTTATATAAAGAACAAAGATCAATGAATGATATATTGCCTGTTTTGTTCAATAATGTTTTGCCAGCTTTCAATGAGCTTCATAATTCCTTGTTCACAGAAGGAAGGACCTGTCTTTATTTGTGAAAAACTGAACAAGGTGCTGATTTATAGCCTCATCTGAATTGTACGTTATACAACACAAAGAGTTTTGAAGAGAGTGAAACAAGTAGAAGTCTGATGCCGCAAGGTCAGGCAAGTATGGTAGGTGTGGCATTGCATCCCATCCAAACTCCAATAAATTTTTAAAAAAGATTTTCTAGGGGAATTGGGGGGTGGGGTGGACAGCATTGGGGAATCAGGGAAGGGGAACAGACAAGTTGCTGTCTTTTTGTTCTTCCATCTAGTTGTGGAGGACCTTGCCTCACTGGCACATGTTGGTATCATCATTGCGCTCTTCCTGGATGAGGCAGATCAGTCACCGGCCTCTGGATGGTCACTCACTGTGGCTATTGGCAGCTCACCCTGGCTGCCAGCCACTCACGCTGGCTGCCGGCCACTCACTGCAGCCAATGGCAGCCCACTGCAGCAGGAGCTGCAGCATACATCGTCACCAGGGCTCGCACAGCCCAGCTCCAGGTGGAGCTGTTGTTAACTATAGAGGGAAGCATCACTGGCCCTCATATGTCGCAACTGAACTGGGGGTTGCTGGCATCCAAAACCAGCTCTTAACCAATGTGCCACTCGGCCGGCCCCAAGCTCCAATAATTTTTGATGGGTGATCAAACTTGTGTGTGGTCTTGTGTTTCATGAGGAACACAACTCCTTTACAATTAACAATCTCTGGACATTTCTGGATGATGGATTCGTTCAAACTGCCCAATTGCTGACAGTACACATTTGAAATGATTGTTTGGTTCTTGGTAGGAGTTTGAAAAACATGACACCTTTAAAACCCCACCACACTGAGAGCATAACCTTCCTCTGATGAATGTCTGCTTTTGATGTGGTTTGAGACAAATCATCACATTGGGACGAATACCATTTGTGCACCTCATGGTAAACAATCCACTTCTCATCACCAGTTTTCAGTCACTTCAAAAAAGGATTGTTTAGGGCCGGCCCAGTGACGCAGTGGTTAACAGCTGGCTTGGGATGCCAGCGGCCCCAGTTCGGATCCCACATATGAGGGCCAGTGACACTGCTCTCTGAAAAAAGAAAAAAGATAGTTTTCCCTACGTTTAATGAGTATATTGCAGATGTTTATATGCGCCGTCAAATGAACTTCTTTGAGTTCATGTGGAACCCAAATATCGAGCTTGCTTATGTATCCCAGCTTCTTCAGGTGGTCCTGAATGCTTGTATGATGGATGTTCAATGTTTCCGCATTCTCTCGTGTCATGTAACATGGGTTTGAGTCAATCAATGCCTTTTAATTTGTCACCATCAATCTCGGTGGGTCTTGCTGACCGAGGAGCATCGTTGAGATCAAAATCACCAACATGGGATTTTGTGAACCATCGTTGGCACTGACGTTCTTGTAGAGTATTGTCACTGTAAAGTTTAGGCAACTTTTCACAAGCTTGATGAATGTTCTTCCCTTTATGGAAGCAAAACAGTTAAATATGGCAAAAATGCAGTTTTGTCTTCCATCTTCAACTTGTAAAATCTCCAAAACTCAAACAAGTCACTCCATTTTCTTCAGAATGAAACTAGAACTGTCAGCTGTCAAATGACATAGCAATAATGTAGACGCGAGTGACTCTAGTACTTCCAAAAATAAGCTAATGCCATCTGTCGCAAACATGCATCATGACTTTTCCAACGACCCAATAGTTCCTCTGATTCTGGAGATTTCTTCTGTTATTTTATTTGGGACGTGTTTCTTTGTTTCCCCATTCTGGCTGACTCTTTGTGCTTGCATCTATGTATTAGGTAGATCCCCAAGTCTCTCAGTCTTTGTTGGGTGCTCTTATATGGTGTGTGTCCTTTATATTTGAATTGCTCAGTTTCCCTGTTCTCCTGTACATGTGTTCCAGAGGTATCCCTTGTGTTGTGTGTCTTCTCGTGTTGAAGTTGAGATTTGTTTGCTTTTGGCTTGTCAGTAGATGGGATTGACTCCCAGGCTCACTAGCTGTCAGGATTGGCTATGTCCACAGTGTATGAGCTGCTGTGTGAGGTTTGACCCCTCAAATAAGTCTTGGCCTGTATGGGCTCTTGTGCTTGTAAAGAGTTCCCTGTGGGTGTGACTCTTGCAGGTCAAGCCTGATAATTCTCTCATTTGGTTTAGAGTTGGCCTCTGGGTGTGATGATTCTTGTGCCTGTTTGGCTGGGCCCTGGTGCAGAGTGATTTTAGAACAAAATGGATCCACAAGCAGAACAAAAACAGCCACCAAAAGGAACTGGATACTCTCACACATGAAAAAAAATTCACAGACTACACTCAGCATGCACAGAAGTATCAAAAATACAAAAATACAAAAGGAACATGACAAAAAAAATAGCAACACCGAAAGAAAAAAAAAATTGCAGACAAAGGGAAAAAGGAGGAAAAGTAGAGCAGGGAAAAGAAAAAAGAAAAGAAGGGATAGGGGAGTGAAAAAAAGATCCAGACCTATATATATGGACATATACACACATATATATGTTAAAAAACTAAAGATGATAATAATAAAATTAAAAAAGCAAAACAAACAAACAAAAAACCCAGAAACAAAAAATAACCAAAAAAACCCCCAAAAAACAGTGCCAGTCTTGGCTAAAGTCCACCAAGCTCTCTCCAGGTTGTCTTCTGCTGTACAAAAGCTCCTCTGCATCTTGTGGAGGCAGAGCTGGCCACCTGGTGCCCAGAGTGACCCTGGCGATGCAGCTCTAGATGAGTGGGGCCATGGGGTGGGTTGGTAGTTTTTACAAAGTCAGTGTTATTTCTGCTCTCACCTGCTCAGATGCATGCACTGAGAGTACCGCAGCCAGAAGACTCGCTGTGTGCAGCCATAAAATTCCTGGGTCTTAGGGCACTCTTTCCACTGGGGGCTGTGAAGACTGTGAGATTTCCAAGCTGCTAAAAGCCTAGTGCTGCCTCTGCTGTGTCCTGCTGTGACTCTGCAGCTGAAGTTGCCCTGTCCGAAGCCAAGCCACACAGAAAAGGTGGGGGCCGGGAAGACAGTCCCATAATCCTTAAAGTCTCTTCCCTAGCTGAGATTTTTCCATTTCCTGGGAGTAGGAACACCTCTGTAATCTGACACTACTCCTCCATTTAGGGACCATCTTAGGACTCTGGAAGGGCGTGGGTCATTGCTGTGGGAGCCTGGGTGTCGGGTCCTGATAATGGAGTTGCTTTTTGCTTTCTGTCTGAGAGAGCCCATCCACAGTTTTGAGCTGAGGCTTCTGCCTCAGACGCTGGGAGCCACCGTGCTCTCTGCTGAACTCTCAGCAGGAATGTGGGCACAGGGATGGCGCCCATCACCTTGCTGCTGTAATATTCTCTAATCTGCTTCCTGGGGCCCCGTGTTTCCACTGCCGTGGATGCTGGCCGCATCTCCACAAGCCTCCCTTCCCTCTTCCCCCACTCACCTGGTTTGCCCATCTTCAGTTAATCGTTGTATGAGTCTATTAGCTGTTCTGTTTGATTAGCAGAGGTTCCTCTAATTAGTTATAGCTGTTCAATTTGTTGTAATTTCCACGGGAGACTTCAGGAAGTCCACCTCTCTGCTGCCATTTCTATGATGTCTCTGCCTCCCAGTTTCTAATGGTCACACATAGGTGTGGGATGGGCTCATTCCACATCTCTGCTCCACCTACCAGTCTAGAGATGGTTTCTTCTGTATGTCCATAGATGTACAGCTTTGGTTCAGCTAGACTTTAGACAATTCTCAATAATGGTTGTCTGCACTAGATAATTTCTTACTAAGTGCCCTCCCAATTCTGGCATTTTATGGACTCAAATTTTACTGCCAGTTTCCATGATTGAGGACACATATCAGATGATATTAAGTTTGTACTTAGGGAACTGTCAATGCTCATGTTTATTGTTACTACTGGACTTAACACAAAGTTATGTGTCAGTAGAAAACTCTCCCACATCCCAGGGATTTTTTAGTTGGTGGAATAAAACAGATGGAAACTAACACTTTTGAGTTATCATATAGCATATTTTATGTCAGTTAAAACTTACTGCCTGTGAAGGAAGTACTATTTCCCCCATTTTATAAAATATTGAGTTTTGGAAAATTTAACTGACTTGCTCAATTTTGCATATCAAGTAAGAGATGGAGATCAGATTTGAATTCAAGTTCTGATTTCAAGGTCTTTCCACAACTCATGCTTCCTATCTAGCCATCAATTTACTAATTCATTATATATTTATTGAGCACCTACTACATACCATATAGGCACTGTGGATACAATGGTGAATAAGATAAAGTCTTTGCTGTCCATCATGGTTCATTTACAGCATGAAATTATCTTGAATACTGTAGACCACAGGACAATGAGCACCCCAGGTTTGCAGTAAGATTCAAAACATATGACTTGATTACAAAAATAATGGAATTGTCATGGTGAGATCTCATTAACACTGGTCCGGAAAGGTACCAATCTTTGATCTGATCATTTTCTTGTTAGGACCCCAAGAAAACCGCATTATATTTTACCAAAACTGATGTCGAAATGGTATGAGGGGAACTTAACCTTTCTTTTGTATATTCAACTCTAAAAAACCCTAACTTTATTGAGGTATTATATATTATATATACACACAAATACCATAAAATCTACCCATTTTATGTATATGATCCAATAGTTTTTAGTATATTTAGTTGCACAACCATCTCTACAATCTAATTTTAGAACACTATCATCACCTGAAAAAGAAAACACAAAAATATTAGCAGTCATTCCCCATTCCTGCTTTCCCTCTTTGCTCCAGTCCCAGGAAACCACTAATCTACTTTCTGTCTCCATGGATTTGCCTATTTGGACATTTCACATAAACGGAATCGTGTAATATATGATGCTTTGTGACTGGCTTCTTTTACTTAGCATAACGTTTTCAAGGTTTATTAGTGTTTTATCTGTATCAGTACTTCATTCCGTTTTGTGGACAAATAAAATTCCATTATATGGGTATATCACATTTTATTTGTCCACTTATCATTTGATTGATATTTGGGTTGTTTTCATTATTGTGAATGATATGAGGTCTGACAATTAAGTTCAAGAACTTGTTGCAACAAAGTTGCTAACTTTTTTTTATATCAGAGGGATTATTCATTATGAATTTCTACAGACTGGACAGTTAACCAAGTTTACTATTTGGAAGTGCTGAAAAGTCTGCATGAAAAGGTTAGACAAGGGCTGGCCAAGTGGCGCAGTGGTTAAGCGCTGGCTTGGGAAGCCAGCAGCCCCGGTTCGGGTCCCACATTTGAGAGCCAGTGACACTGCCCTCAAAAAAAAAATGGTTAGACAAAAAAGACCTGAACTTTTCGCCAACAATTCATGGTTTTGCATCATGACAATGCACCAGCTCACATGGCACTGTCTCTGAGGAAGTTTTTAGCTAGTAAACAAGTAACTGTATTGAAACACCCTCCCTATTCACTTGATCTGCCCCCCAATGACTTCTTTCTTCACCTGAACAGAAAGGAAATATTTAAAGGAAGACATTTTGATGACCTTCAGGATATCAAGGGTAATACGACAACAGCTCTGAAGGCCATTTCAGAAAAAGAGTTCCAAAATTTCTTGAAGGGTCGACTTGATGCTAGCATCAGTGCATAGCTTCTCAAGGGGAGTACTTCGATGGGATCATAGTAAAATTCAGCAGTGAGGTATGTAGCACTTTTTCTAGGATGAGTCTGCAAACTTAATGATCTGATCTCATATTATGGTTAATATTAGTATACATGTTTTTGTTTAGACATCCATTTTCAATTCCTTTGAAAATATTCCTAAGAGTGGAGTTGTTGGGTTCTATGGTAATTTTGTGCTTAAAATATTGAGGAACTTACAAACTCTTTTTCCACAGTGGCTGCACTATTTTACACTCTCATCAACAATGTATGAAGGTTCCAGTTTCTCCACATCCTCAACAATATTTTATAAGCCCTCAAAATAGGCCTTGCAGCACTTTATTATTTTATTTATTAATTTATTTTTTGAGGGCAGTGTTGTCACTGGCCCTAATATGTGGGACCCGAACCAGGGCTGCTGGTTTCCTAAGCCAGCGCTTAACCACCGTGCAACTCGGCCGGCCTGCACTTTAATAATAATAATATTAACAGCCGCAATTATTTTCTATATATTATGTAAAATACTCTTCTAAGCACTTTACATAAATCAACTCATTGTATCTTCATATAAATCATATGACATAAGTAGTATTATTTCGGATGAGGTTACTGAGGCACAGAGAAAATAAGTAAATTGCCCAAGTTCACTCACCTAAAATGTGTCAGGGCCAAGATTTGAATCTCAGAAGTCTGACTCCAAAATTTGTGCTCTTGACAAATAGGTAATAGTTACTAATGATAATAACTCACATTCTAAGTGTTTTACACCCATTTTCTCATTCCATCTCACAAAATGCGAATGAATTCGATACTATTTCATCACCCCCATCTGATAGATAAGTGACTAAGTCATAGAGAGGTTAAGTAACTTACTGGAAGTCACATGGTTATATGTGTGAAAACAACATGCAAATCCAGGTCAAGCATGTTTAGCCTCCCAGCTGTTTGGAACAGAGCTGGAGTTCAAGCAGCCATGGTGGTTAAAAGTGAAAGGGAAGGGCCAGGCAAGTGGCACGTTGGTTGAGAGCTGGTTTTGGGGTGCCAGCAGCCCCAGTTCATATCCCGCATGTGAGAGCCAGTGACACTGCCCTCTACAGCTAACAGCAGCACCACCTGGAGCTGGCCTGTGCGTGTCCCAGCGACGGTGTGGGCTGCAGCCCCTGCTGCAGTGGGCTGCCATAGGCTGCAGTGAGTGGCCGTCGGTCCGCGTGAGCAGCCGGCGGCAAGCATGGGCTGCCAATAGCCACGGTGAGTGACCATCCAGAGGCCAGCGACCGATCTGCCTCATTCGGGAGGAACGCGGTGAGGATACCAGCATGGGCCAGTGAAGCTGCATCCTCTGCAACTGGACTGAGGAACAGGGGAACAGCGGCTTGTCTGTTCCCCTTTCCCGATTCCCCAGTGCTGTTCCCCTCCCCCAATTCCCCAATAAAATCTTTAAAAAAAAAGTTAAAGGGAAAACAATACACATAAGCAGTCCTCTTCTGTAGGGGTAAAAGCTACAGGAAACAGGGTAACCCCAACCCTACTGAATTCTCAGTGTCACCTACTTTCAAACATTTGCAATTAAAAAGTGAATGCAAAATTAGCTGAGAGGTTCAGGTGAGACTCTGTGACATGGGGACCTATTTTGGTAAATAAGTGGTATATTGTCCAAATAAGAATACATTTCCACTGGATTGTCACCAGCAGTTGTCATTGGTGCCAAAGCAGAAGCACTAGCTTTCCTTTGGAATGGTTTTCAATTGCTCTTGTTTTTAAAAAAAATAACAGATTTACATTTGTTATTTTGTCCTTTTCAAGTAAGAAATCAGTGGCAGACTTGCTTTGATGAATGAAAGATGAAAGATGTGCAGGTAAGGGCAAATTGTGGGAAACATTGGGAAATACCTGTAACTTTAGCTGTGGGATAGAACTTAAAAGTTTGATTGTTTGCTTTATCAAACTGACAAAGGCAGTGGGCTAGTTAAGACTGTAGGCTACTGCTGTCTTTCTGAGTTTTATTGTGGATTCTACCACTTGCTAGGTTTGTTACTCAATATCTGCCTATCTTGGTTTTCCCATCTGTAAAATGGGCCTCATAGCATCTATCACATAGAATTGTGGGGGATTAAATGGGTTAATACATATAAAATGCTTGGAACAGTTTCTGGCATATGGTAAGATCTCAATAAGTGTTTGCTGTTTGTATAATGGTAGTAATAATAATAACTACTATTAGTGTATGATAATACCAAATGTTGTCAGGGAAAAGATAATATCATAAATCAAAAAATGTACGTGCCCTGAAATGCCAGTTTTAGATAATTATCCTAAACAAATAATTACATATTTGATTACAAGTAAGTTTGATGCAACCATATATTTATAGTGTAAAAGTGAACCATCCATTAATCATGTAGACCTGCATGTCTTGACAAGAAGTAATCTTTACAATGTATTTCTAAATGAAAAAAACTCAGGCCATATAACAGTACATTATAATTCCTTGTTTTGAAAACAATGGGTGTATACATGCTTGGAGAAAGGTCTGGAATATCAATACATTAATAGTAGCTATCCCTGGGTAGTTGGTAATTTTTATGCCCTCCTGGCTATTTATATTCTACTCAGTTTTTTCTCAATGAGCATGCATTAATTTTGTAATTTTAAACAGTCATTTTAAAAAGTTGAAGACTGCCACTGTCTGATCTACCTCATTTGGCAGCAAATGTGGATACCAATGGATGCAACCTGGATTGCATATGAGGTACTGTACACTCTCCACAGCCATCTAGGAACAGAATCTCAATTACAACATCAAGGTCTGCCTTCTGCGGCCCCTTGCTGTGTCAGTTCCACCTATGAACTGCTGTTGATTTGCATAAATTAAATGCTCACTGGATAGCTGCCATTGTCTTGAAAAATGAATATGATCAGCACGGGGGAGAGGAGGAAAGGGAAAATTCATCTTTGTTTCATAGCACCTTCTTCTTTTTTTAAAATTCTTTTATTCTGAACTAAACACTTTTTTTAATTAGCCTGTCAAAATATGCTTTAAAAAAAAAGATTTTATTGGGGAATTGGGGTAGGGGAACAGACAAGTTGCTGTCTTTTTGTTCTTCAGTCTAGTTGTGGAGGATGTTGCTTCACTGTCCCATGTGGGTATCGTCATTGTGCTCTTCCCGGTGAGGCAGGTCGGTCGCCGGCCTCTGGATGATCACTCACTGCGGCTCTGGGCAGCTCACGCTGGCTGCCAGCCACTCACGCTGGCTGCCAGCCACTCACTGTGGCAGCCCCCTGCAGCAGGCCTGCAGCCTACACCATCGCCGGGGCTCGCACAGCCCAGCTCCAGGTAGAGGTGTTGTTGGCTGTAGAGGGCAGTGTCACTAGCCCTCATATATGGGATCTGAACTGGGGCCGCTGGCATCCCAAAACCAGCTCTTAACCAATGCGCCACTTGGCAGGCCCTAAACACTTTAAAAAATATATTAGATTCAGGTGTACAACAGTGCAATAGTTATACTATTTACCCCTCAAAGTGACAACCTCCTCCCCCAATTCGCCACCCCACTCCCCCTCCCATATCATACATATCTATTACAAGTCCTATGACTCTCTTCCATAGTATACTCCACATCCTGCGTCTATCTATATATTCAATTACAGTTGACATACAATATTATATAACATCAGCTTCAGGATAGCACCCTCTTCTTCTTAATGCTCATTCAAGACTGTTTTGACCAAAGCTCAGTTGTGGTTTGGTAGTTTCCATGGCTTTTCTTTCCTTTTCTTCTTTTTTTTTAACGTGTTTTTTTTTTTTAAATGGGGAAAACACTTTGAGCAGCATTTTCTTTCATGAGAGGCACTCCTAAGGAAAGATGTTGTACAAACAGATCACATGCTATGGGATGTGTGCAGGTTTAGAATCACAGAATTTTCAAGAGAGAAGTGAATTGGGGGCTGTCAGTCCACTGTTTCCCACAACAATTAAGGTCCATGCTGACCGCGGACTGGCTGAGTGGCGCATTGGTTGGGAGCTGGCTTGGGACACCAGGGGCCCTGGTTCAGATCCCACATATGAGAGCCAGTGACACTGCCCTCTACAGCTAACAACACCTCCACCTGGAGCTGGGCTGCTGTGAGTTGTTGGGAGACGGCATCGCTGTAGCCTCTGCTGCAGTGGGCTGCCATAGGCTACAGTGAGTGGCTGGCAGCCAGCACGAGCAGTTGGCAGCTGGTGTGAGCTGCCAAGAGCCACTGTGAGCGGCCATCCAGAGGCTGGCGACTGATTTGCCTCACCTGAGAAGAGCACAATGATGATACCAACATGGGCCAGTGAAGGAATGTCCTCCACAGCTATACTGAAGAACAAAAGGAACAGCAACTTGTCTGTTCTCTTCCCCCAATTCCCTAATAAAATCTTTTAAAAAAAAAGTTCATGCTGACCTTTCAAGAAAGAAAAAGTTTGTGTCCTTTTTGTGTTTTGTATCATGAAAACAACCTCTCTTTTTTTACATTTTTTCTTCATAATTTTTAAAACTTTATAAATAAAGAATTAAATTTAAATCGTATATTTGTAATGCTAAAATTGCTTTTCAATGATTCTGATTTTATGTTCCACCCTGGGGTGATGGTGGTGGAGGGGAATTGTCCACAGTTCCCTCACACATAGTAAGATACATTGCTCTAAGCAAAGCCATCCTCCCTATAGCCATCTTTCTTTTTCATTCAGTTCATTATTGAGTCACTACAATGTTCCAGCGAATGTGCAAGCTCATGTTATGTGACCTCCTGTGAAAAGAGAAGCTCCAAAGAGCTAATGAATTAGCCTGTGGCTCTGTGTGAATTTGATCTATTCATCCATCCATCCATCTATCCATCCATCCATTGAACAAATATTTATTGAGCACCCATATGTCCCAGGCAATGCTCTAGTCTCTACAGATGATGATAATGAGCTATAGTTTACATTCTAGTCAGAGAAAAAGGGGCAATACATAAATAATATAAAGTAGGTTCTTCATAAAGTGCTATGGAAAAAAAAGCACGATATAGGAGTGCTTCTTTAGTTAGGATGGTCAGTGAAGACTTCTCTGAGGAGGTGACACTTGGGCAGAGAGCTGAATGGAAGACACTGGCGCATGATCAGAGAAAATCCTAGGGTTGAAATGTGTTTTAAATTGTTATCTAGTGTTTATTTCCAGAATTTGTTGAGACTCAGTGCAGAAAGTTTTCCCTGACTCCAGAAAGAGAAATGACCATGTTTAGGCAAGCAGTAGGGAGCATTCCACAGCCCATACCAGAATCCAAGACTCATAGTCAGGCCACAGTTAGCAGAAAAAGGCTCAGAATGCCCATATCAGGATGGCCTCTATCAGGAACAGATAGCAGTTGGAACTCTCAATTCCTTAGAGTTTCAGGCTGTCTGCTTCTGTGATGGATGAGTCACTTGCCCTGATAACCTACTCTATTCTTCTTCCATGCCCTCAGCCCAACCACCTAATAAGGTGACTGAAGGGTGTGAGGAGCTCCAGATTCTGCAGAGCAATGTTTGAAAACCATGGAACGAGGTGCTCTAAAATCATGTCCCAGGAAGTCACCATCTCTGGTTGGTGGGCATTGAAACAGCATTTAGCTTGATAGGCTGGGAAGAACCAACTAGAAGGCCATTTATGCTCTTGGGTGCAGAGGTGCAAGCCAACAGTGGGGAGAGAGAGAGAAAGCAAGTAAACCCAGACAGGCTTCAGGAAATCCAGAACCAAGATAGAACTAACTGAGCAATCAGGGTTGTCAACAGCAGCTCTTTGTAACCTCTCATGTTTTCCTTTTGGTGTTTCCTCTCTTTCCAGCACCCCTGATTTCACTTCCACCCAGATGCTGAGTTTGTTCTCAATTATCTGTCTGCTAATCTCCCCAGAAAGGGTAACTTGAAATATTTCTATGCATTGGGTTGTTAACTGAGTATCCCGGAGCCCCAGGGTTCTGAGGTGGTGCTTTGGGGGCCACTGTAGGCAATGAATGGGGTTGGCTGAGCAAGTGGGCCTTGGGGTTGTCAGCCCCGCTAAGCAAACCAATTATATTTGTGTCTTCTATAAACACTGGATGCTATAAAAAAAAAAAGCCCAGATTCTTAGAAAAAAGAAAATCTCTCACACACACAAAAGCAAAGCTAAAACTGTCACCTTAAAGTGTTATTCCTTCTAGGAGTCAGTAGAGTCTAATAGGTAAGAGTTACGGTCCAGGATATGGCTGCCTGCATTAAATCCCAGTTTTATAATAGCAGTAGCCTTGGGAAAATTACCAAAACTTCTCTAAATTTGAGATTGTAGTAGTTCTCAAATTACTGGACTGGAAATTCTTAGTTCCCTCATAATGTTGTTTTAAGAATCGAATGCGGTGTGATAATGTATGAAGGACTTTGTATAATGCTTGCTGCATAATAAGGACATGGTAAATGTTAGCTATTATTAGCTAGATCTATTAAAGTATCCTAGAGCCTTGCTACTGAAAGTGTGGTACATGGACCAGCAACACCAGAATCCCCTGGAAGCATGTTAGAAATGCAAAATCTCAGGCCCCACTTTAGACCTGCAGCAACAGAATCTGCATCTTAAGAGGACCCACAGGTGATCATATGCACATTACAGTTTGAGAAGCACTCGTCTAAAAGACATTTAAGAGCAAAATGTAGATCTTTAATGGGGGTATTCTGGGAGCTATTTAGGGGCCATTAGAGGTCCTTCCTGGGACTCTTCAAATCATTCCATGTAGACTTACTTTCCTGACCAGGAAGGTTGATTTTTCAAGTGAAGTGCCCCTGGAAGTCTTGCTCATCTTTCAAGGCACAGCTCAAGAATTCCCTCTCAGCACAGACTTTCCTGACCCACCTATCCCACCACCCACATCCTCATAGAACTGAACACTTCTGCCTTTGTCCTCTTGACTCTGAACTAACTTCTATATCATAGTGCCAAAACACATACAGCAGGGTTGGAATGTATACACAGCAACTCAGATGTGCAAAAATGTTCTCTAGAATTGAACTAAAGTACCCAAGGAACTCCCCATCCTGCTGGCTAGTGGAGAAGAAGTGCAGGCACACAATTCATTGTGCCAATTGAAAGAATGAGCCTCTTTGGATAAGTGCGGAGTCTTGCATGTTCTAATTTCATTTCCCTTCTCTTACAAAACATGATATCTGGGGGCAGTAGCTTGGGAAGAGTACAACCTTGCATCCATGCTCATTCTTCTCGGTGCTCACTATTCTCTGCTATGGGGTGGTTGGCTTGGGATAATCCTTACACTCCTGTGCTGATGTTTGTTGAAGTGCAGTGGGTCTGTTTTGGTCTTTTAGGGACTTCATTGGTTGCACCTGTTGTTGAAATCCGTAGTCTTGGTATTTGTTTCTGGTTGCAAAGCCCCCTGATTTTGTAACCTTCATTCCAACACAGGCCTCTGGTGGCCCACTGGTCCTCTCTTATCCTTCAAATTTTGGATTTTCTGAATGTCAGATGCAGGCTATGAAGAAACAGAAGTGCTAGTGCTATATCAGGCCCATGCACTTAGATATCTCCCTCCCCCATTGCTGTCCTACCCCTTGGATGCCACATTGCATGAGCATCGAGGTGAATGTGAGTCTTCTCCAAAGGGCCTTCATGACTTTGCAGACTGTATCAGGTGAGGGACACTTCTTATGACTTTGATGGTTTCTACCAGGCCCTCTGCTATCGGTCCACTTGCTTGTCTCCTCTCCTTTCTTCCACAGTTGAACATCTCCAATATTAGAAGTGCTCTTCACTCCCCGGGCAGTGGAAACTACCTTTACACCCTAGATTGAGTTTGCTTTACTCATGGCTTATAGTAAAATCCCATGCCTTGCTTGGAATATATAAAGGGAGCTTCTGGCATTTATAAAACCTTTCTTAAGACTTTTTTAACCTAACAGACATTTTTAACCATTTTGTGACATGGTGGCCTCCTTTAGCTTTCTGATGGTCCCTATGAATGTTTAAATAAATAAAATAAAGTACATAGGGTTACAAAAGGTGCCAATTATATTGAAATATAGTTATCAAAATATAAAAAGTCATGATAGAATAATATATTTTATTAATGCATTAAATGATCAGGCTTAGTAAGCAACATAATTTTAAAGTAATGATGAGGGTAAATAATGTTTTGAGATAGCTACAGTATTGTTAATGTGATATGAAAATGTTATTTCTGTTGATGAGAAAGTCACTGATATGGTTAATATTACTGTGGCTTGTTGACTACATTCATAATGAAAGTAAATGCTAATTTTCGGTGAAAGATTAGTGAAGATTAAGATGTATTTTGTTCTCTGTTTATTTGATTAACTGGAGAACTCATTTAAAAACAACTCATCTATAGACCAGAAAACCCAAATTTAATCTGACAATCAGAGTTAAGCAATCACTTGGAGTTCTAGCTGGTATCCACTCTCCCTGAAATTCGGTGAACCCCAGGGTATCAAGACTTGTGGTGAATGAAATACACCACAGTGTAGTAGTTTTAACATGATTATAGCTATTAAACTAATTTGTTTTCTCCCTGTTCCACTAGACTATAAACTCTTTGAGACCAGGGACTGTGTTTCAGTCATCTTTGTCTCTTAGGAGCTAACCTGACACATGGCAAGAGATGAGTAACTACCTAACAAATGAAGGAACCAATTTTGCTGGCAAATTTGCAGGATGTAACAACCTGCTGAGCCATTCACCATTCATCATTCAGCTCCTCTTCATATTCTGACTGTTGCAAACTCATCATCAGAAACTTGGTCACTCAACTCAACTCCATCTCACTCCAATCCTCAGCTTTTAATCCCATTCCCTACAATGCACATTTACAGGCACAAGCCCATCACAGGAGGATGAGTCACTTAAACAACGGCAACTGTCAGAAAACACTGGTATCTCCTATTCATATAAAACATGATTATGATTCTCCTACTATGTGCAAGGCTCAGAATATAATGCCGGGAACACAGAGGCATGTAAGCAAGACATAGCTTACACTCCCTCCATCTTGGAGCTTATAATCGAGGGCAGTGAATTGTGTTCTGCACCACCTCAGGTTCATGGAGAGTCCTTAGAAGCTGATATAGGGAGACAAAACTTTCAGAAGTCTAGGTCTTTTTCCCTACTTTATCCAGAGTAGCTATACTTTTTGTTTATTTTATACATCAAGTTTCATTTTTAGAAATTTTCCTATCTAAGAAACATTTGGAAACTACTGCCCCAGTGGAAGACCCTGGAAATAGAAGTGGTTCTAGGCTCAGCCTCTCGAAAACCACCTTGAAATGACAGAGGAAGAGTTTGTGTGTTCAGGATTTAGTCCAAACAAAGAAAAGTTCTTGTCATCCTCAAGACTTTAAGAGTCTTCAGGGAAGAAGATTCTAGAAGACAAAGTACCCATCCCCTTGGTTATCTGGGCATTAGCACCTTTTTGCCTTTGACAAAAATAGGGGAAGAGGCTAAAGGGAGAACAGCTCTGTGGTCTTTGTCCCTAACTGTGGGCCCCAGCCACAGGAAGGAGATGTGGATTTTGCAGAGAATGAAATTTCCCAAGTGGTCATACCATAGATACCAAGCTGATGCCTTCTTCCTGGCACTTCACTTCCCGTCTGTGCTTTTATAAGTGAGATGGCAGAGAGAATCAGGAATGTGACCTTTCCAAAGCCAGAATGTGGTTTATTCTACTGATGGCTGGAAATCAAGACCAAAAATTTTAATACAGAATGGTACCCTTTTTAGACTGCCTTGTTTAAATGGGGAGTGAAAATTGCATTAGAAAAAAAAAATATGGGGCCTGTGGAAACTGTCTTTGGAAACACATGAGGCATGTGGTAGGAAAACATTTACCCCAAAAGCTGCCTTCTCCAGGATTGTATTACTTTGTTCTCTTCTTAAAGGCAAATGTGGGAACAAAGAATTTGAATTTGACTGGCTAAGCAACCACATCCGTTCACTGCCATTCCACTGTAAGCCTTAGAAAAGGTCAGACAGTGATGGTGGCCCAGACTGAGTGGTGAGGGATGAGACAGGTAAGGACATAATAGAGTGAGACTCAATGGCTTGTACTTAGTGTGAAAAGAAGTAATTGCTTGCTTATTTATCCATTCATCCAACTATTTCCTGAGCATCATCTATGGGTCAGGTACTATATGAGGTGCTGGAAACACTGAGACACAGACACAGTCTGCCTTCTTGGAGCATGGGCATGTTACTAGAGCTTTGTAAGTTTTAGTTTACTTATTTACAAATTCAGGTTAATCTGAGTAGCTCCCTTGTGAGATTGTTACTAGGACAAAATGAGTTAAAGCCCAGGTATGCTGAACTGAAATATGTTGCAGATGTTATATTCAAAATAGATTTTTCTCTACTTATCTGCTTAAAAGTTTATAAATATTCCAGGAAAAGACACAAATATTAGGAAACAAGAAAGGAGAGGTCCTGGAATTGTTACCATGTCTATAAAATCTGTCCATAGGAATTTGCCCCTAGACTTCAACCTATGAATTTTGTCAGTCTGTGGCCAGGGATTTGTTAGGGGACCTGAATTCCACAATTCTTGCCGCTCTCTGCACTGATGAAATTCCAGCCCAGTTAGTTGTTTTCTGGTTTACTTTGGTCCTCAGGGGCATCATGTCTACAAAATCTCAGGTCTTGTCTCCACCCAGAGGTTGCAATATTAGTGGTATTGTTCCCAAGAATAGGGATCCTTGGACACTAAGGCCCATGGGTGCTCCTTTATTCAGTCTGCCCAGCAAGTGTTCCTGCCTTTAGGTCCCTTTTTTCTTGAGTATAAATTAGGACAAACCCTGAAGACAGGCTTAGGTGAGCCCATGCCTTTGGTGGCTATTTCTATCCTAAAGAAGGGAAAATTAGATTACATGGTGTGCTTAATTTCAAGGCTGGCAGAGTATCTCTGCCACAGAAGTATTGCTTTAGTAACAAAAAACTTTAGTAATACACAGAAGTATCTCTTTAGTAACAAAAACAGAGAGTTGCAGTAAACTATTACTATTTTGAATATGTTTGACTTTTTGTTTCTGTGGAATTCATACATTAACGCATTAAATATGCTATGAAATTATACAGAAGGCTCCTCTAGAGTCATACATATAGCCTTTGGCGTAATTTCATAACCAATTTAAAATACCCACTGTGGTCTAGGGCTGAAGAGCAGTGTCTATGGGTTTGATGGGAAGCCCAACCTAAGCACTGTAGCATGGCAGGTAGGAACTCAGGTTCTGGAATCAGACTGGTTGGGTTCTAAATCCCAGCTTGGCTGGTATTCAACTGTGTGACCTTGAGCAAGACATGAAACTCTCTGAGCTTCCATTTCTTTGGCTCTAGAATGGGGATAATTAAAATGCCTCCCTATAGGATTGTTTTGAAGCATAAGTGAAGAAGGTCTAGCACATAATAAGTATGGTAGGTTGAAGCACTGTTTACTCATATTTTGTGTCCCCTCTTGCAGTGTTCCTCCCTGTGAAATGACTACATACCTCTGCCCTGTTGAACTCAGGCATGGCTCTACAAACTGTTTTGGCCATTGAAATATGAGCAAAAATGGCACGTGTCACATACAGGCAGAAGCTTTAATAGCCAGTGTATGCTTTGTCGTATTTGATTTTTTTCCCTCTACTTTGTCAACTGCTATGTTCTAGACAGAGGCTGATGTATTATCCTATATCCTGGAGCGAAAACAATATTGAACAACCAAGGCACGATGGACACACAGCATGAGTGACAAATAACCCTTTGTGATTCATAACTGAGATTTTGGAATTATTTGTTACTGCAAAATAACCCTACCTGTTCTAACTGATATAGGAAGTGCTAAATAAATAAATGTTAACTTTTATTATTAAGAAGGATCTTCCTCTCATTTTATATGAAATCCCAATGCATTGTGATAGTGAAAAATTTAGTAATTCAATTGGCTGCTTCATCTCCACAAATGGTTTTTGAGCCTGTTTATTAATGAAGCCCCCTTTCCAAATAAAGTTCTATACAAGACTTCAATATATAAAACAGATAAAATTAGTAATTTTTAAATATAAGTTTATTTGATAATCCAAACACACATTTACTTATTATAAAAAAATTAATAAATATACAACTGTTTTGATAAACACAAACATTTGAAATCAGGAATTATGATACAGTTGTATCAATTAACTTCTGTAATTTGTCTTGGTTGGAAAATATTAAGGATATTCTGAATCACAAGGTAAGTATTTGCAAACGATAATAGTTTTTATTCCTTTATCTAGCAATATGCTGCAGATGGTACATTCATTGGTTAAAATGAATGGTAAATGAAGTTTATTTTGAGTTCTGCACAAAAATGAATCTATTTAGTAGCTCAAGTTAATGCATTGTTGGCCTTCAATGTGTTAAAATTTGGCATATGTAACAATTTTTAATATATGCATTGTTTTTAGTTATATATATATTTAGTTAGTTAGTTACAAATTGTGAGCTGTTTACGAATATCTTTAAGTGATATTCAAATTGGGTTCAGAATTCCTGGGCCATTTCTTCAGAATCTTTGGAAGGAAACAAAAACATTTACCTACAAAAGTATTTCCCGGGCCGGCCAAGTGGTGCATTGGTTAAGAGCTGGTTTTGGGATGCCAGCTGCCCCGGTTCAGATCCCACATATGAGGGCCAGTGACACTGCCCTCTACAGCTAACAACAGCTCCACCTGGAGCTGAGCTGTGTGAGCCCTGGCGACGGTGTAGGCTGCAGCCCCTGCTGCAGTGGGCTGCCATAGGCTACAGTGAGTGGCCGGCAGCCAGCGTGAGTGGCTGGCAGCCAGCATGAGCTGCCAATTGCTGCAGTGAGTGACCATCCAGAGGCCGGCAACCAATCTGCCTCATCCAGGAAGAAAGAAATGACGATACCAACATGGGCCAGTGAAGCAACATCCTCCACAACTAGACTGAAGAACAAAAGGACAGCAACTTGTCTCTTCCCCTTCCCCGATTCCCCAATGTTGTTACCCTCCCCCAACTTCCCAATGAAAATCTTAAAAAAAAAAAAAGTATTTCCCAAGCAACACTCATGTACATCCCACCTTCATAAGTTTGGCTATATCCATCATCCACATGCCCTATTATTCACTTAAAGTTTTCATCAGATTGAATCACATTTTTAATAATGTGGCCTCATCCTAAGCAATAACATTTCTGAAATAATCGGTCTGATATAACTGTTGTATTTTTCTAACATATGTTACACACAAAAAAATTTTTTTAATTAATTTACAGAATAATAGAAACAGAGATCACATTTATGGTTGCCAGAGGTGAGGGGGATGGGAAGATGAGTGAAAAAGTTCAAGGAGAGTGCTGGCCAAGGGGCTCAGTTGGTTAAGAGTTGGCTTAGAGCGTGTGGTCTGAGCAACGGGGCTGCTGGTTGGATTCCCACATGGGCCAATGAACCCTGAGCCTTAGCTGAGCTGTTGCTGAGCTGCCAACAGGTGGCAGAATTGCTCAGCTGGTGTAACAATAAGATTGCCTGTTCAATGGTGGACTACATTCACTTGTAACTAAAAGATTCAACTCGGCACCCTGAGCTGAGCTGCTGCATGTATGGCTCAGTGGATAAGGAGTGCACTCTTAACAACAAGGCTGCAGGTTCGACTCCTGCATGGGATGGTGTCTATGCCCACCCACAACTAAGATTGAACACAGCACCTTTAGCTTAGATTAGAGGCCACGAGCTGCCAGAAGGCGACTGGCGCCCTCCACAACGAAGATTGAAGAGCAACAACTTGGCTGGTACCCTCCTCCTATTCCCCAACACTGTTCCCCTCCCCCAATTCCCCAATAAAATCTTAAAAGAAAAAGCAAAATTTTAAAAAAAGGTCAAGGAGAACATAATTAATAATATTGTAATAACGTTTCACAATGACACATGGTTGCTAGACTTAAATGTGGTGATCACATAATAAGGTATACAAATGTTGAATCACTATGTTGTATACCTGAAACAATACTGAATTACTATAATTTACACCTTGATTTAGTATCACATAGAAACAGCCTAATTTTCTCATACAAACTTTTCCTGAAAAGGAACCAGATTATGGAGTCAAAAACAGATTTTGTGTGTGGAATGGCACATGAGAGTTGTTAGGGTAACTGAGGATGCATACTAAGCTTCAGACTACATATCTGAAAGCAATTCACAGAGAAGGTATGTGTTAGCAATAAAGGACTCAATCTAAGAAAGTAAACATGTCTGTAAGAATTTTTTTTTTTGAGGGCAGTGTCACTTGGCCCTCATATGTGGGACCCGAACCAGGGCCGCAGGTTTCCCAAGCCAGTGCTTAACCACCATGCCACTCGGCCGGCCCTGTAAGAATTTAAACTGTAGTTTTTTCAGATGAGCCATAATGCAGAAATGCCATCTGTAGAAAAGAGTTGCATTGGTTCCTTGGGGTTTTAAGGATAATGACACCAGACACTTTTACAATAAAGGATGAAATTAATAAAGGTGAAAAGGTAGAAAGAATCTCCATTATAACTTGAATTAAATAATATCCACTGATGCTTCAAAACTTTCCCCCCCTGTTTCTGGCAGACCCTGAAAATTGAGTCTCTAGAGGCAGCTCTATAAAGGGGACAAATGTGAACATATTGAGGAACAGAAAACTTTCAGGAAGTGTTCTAAGAAAAAAAAACACAAAACCAAAACAGTCAACATTAATGTCCAAACTGTCGAGTTTTTCACTGATTTATAGCATGAATCCTTCTCAATAGACACTCATAAAAATCAGATGCTCTTTTGTCCATCTCTACAATACTGCAACAGCAAGAAACACCTGGAGAGCAATTTGGAAATCCAGGGGTTGGCTTGCTATTTTATGGTTACCTTCTGTCTGTGCACTTCAAGACATGCTGGGTTTTACTCTACCACCAAA
Organism: Aselliscus stoliczkanus; assembly: GCA_033961575.1. Lineage (NCBI taxonomy): Eukaryota > Metazoa > Chordata > Mammalia > Chiroptera > Hipposideridae > Aselliscus > Aselliscus stoliczkanus. The sequence continues at coordinate 50,059,881 of CM066737.1, read as the reverse complement.
AAATCTTCTGTCACATATGATACTTCATGGAGTGAAACTGTAACCTGATTCTAATTGATTGTTGAAATCTCCCTCCTTCACTGATAAATGTGAATCCATCAGGCCACATTTTTGTTTGGGTGATCAAAAAAAATATTTTGTTTTGAGTCTCAGGGACCAAGATGCTGAAGTGAGAATCAAGGGAAAAGATGACCTCAACCTTGTCACTTCAGCTTCAGCTGGCTTGCTTATTTTAGTTTAGGTCAAAACTTTGCCTAACCCAATGAGATAAGAGAAATATGAAGACATTTGAGTGTTTTGGTTCCTAGCTACTCCAAGAGGGGATTTTATCTTTCCACATGTGCCACTCTTTTTTTCTTCAATTACAGTTGACATTCAAAATTATTTTATATTAGTTTCAGGTGTACAGCATAGTGGCTAGATATTTATATGATTTAAGAAGTGATCCCCTTGATTAGTCTAGTACCCACCTGGCACTATACATAGTTATTACAATATTATTCAGAATATCCTCTAGGCTGAACTTTGCATCCTGTTGACTATTTCGGAACTATCAATTTGTACTTCTTTTTTTTTTTTTTAAATTGGGGAATTGGGGGAAGGGAACAGCATTGGGGAATCAGGGAAGGGGAACAGACAAGTTGCTGTCCTTTTGTTCTTCAGTAGTTGTGGAGGACGCTGCTTCACTGGCCCATGTTGATATTATGATCATTGCACTTTTCCTGGCTGAGACAATCAGTCACTGGCCATTGGACGGCTGCTCACGGTGGTTCATGGTGGCTCACGGCAGCTTGTGGCAGTTCTTGCCAGCTGCCGGCCGCTCACGCTGGCTGCCGGCTCCTCACAGTAGCTCACCACAGCCTATTGCAGCCCCACTGCAGCCTATGCCGTCCCAGGCCACTTGCTGCAGCCCAACTCCAGGTCGAGCTGTTGTTCACCATCTTAGCTGTAGAGGGCGCAGCATCACTGGCCCATGTGGGAATCTAACCGGTGGCCCTGCTGCTCAGAGCTGGCACTCCCAAACCAACTCTTAACCAACTGAGCCACTCGCCCAGCCCCCCCAATTTGTACTTCTTACTCCCTTAACTTTATCACCCAGCCCTGCCAACGCCTCTCCCATCCATCAACCATCAGTTTGTTCTCTTTATCTATGAATCTGTTTCTGTTTTATTTGTTCATTTATTTTGTTACTTAAATTCCACATATACATGAGAAAATATGGTACTTGCATTTCTCTGTCAAACTTATTTCACTTAGCATAAGACCCTATAGATCCATCCATGTTGTTGTAAATCATAAGATTTCATTCTTTTTTTATAGCTGAGTAATATTCATTGTGTATATGTACCGTTTCTTTATCCAATCATCTATTGATGGGCACTTAGGTTGCTTCCATATCTTGGTTACTGTAAGTAATGCTGCTATTCAGGTCACATGCATATATATTTTTTGAATTAGCGGTTTGGATTTCTTTGAATAAATATCAAGAAGTGGAATTTCTGGATCATAAGGTAGTTTTATTTTCGATTTTTTGAGGAGCCTCCATACTGTTTTCCATAGTGGCTGCACCAATTTGCAATCCCACAAATAATGCACGAGGGTTCCCTTTTCTCCTCATCCTTGCCAGCACTTTTTGTTTGTTGATTTATTGATAATAGCCATCCTGACAGGTGTGAGGTGATACCTCATTTGTGGATTTGATTTGCATTTCCCTGATGATTAGTGATGTTGAACATATCTTCATATGTCTGTTGGCCATATGTGTATGTCCTCTTTGGAGAAATGTCTACTCAGGTCCTCTGCCCATTTTTAAATTGGATTCTTAGTTTTTTTTGGTGTTGAGTTGCTTTATTTCTTTATGAATTTTGGATATTAACCCCTGATCATATTTATCATAGGTAATATTTTGTCCTATTCAGTAGTTTGTCTTATTATTTTGTTGATGGTTTCCTTTGCTGTGCAAAAAACTTGTAAGTTTGATGTAGTCCTATTTGTTTATTTTTTATTTGTTTCCCTTACCTGAGGAGATATATCAGGAAAAATATTGCTAAGAGCACTGTCAGAGAGTTTACTCCTTATGTTTTCTTCTAGGAGTTTTATGGTTTTGGGTCTTACATTCAAGTCTTTAGTCCATTTTGACTTTATTCTTGTATATGGCATAAGAAAGTGGTCTAGTTTCAATTTTTTTTTTGCATGTATCTCTCCAGTTTTCCCAGCACCATTTATTTTATTATTTTTAATTTTTTTTATTTTTGAGGATTTATTTGACCAATATACTTGCCTTTTTTGTAAAATGACATTTGTACAAATGTATGCATTGAATCATTGTTTATAATGGCAAAACAATGTATACTAATAGAAGACTTTATATTAAGTATGGTACATCCTTACAACCAAATATTCTAAAGCTATAAAAGAGAATTTTTTTATATAAAAAATATATATATATAAAGAGAAAACTCTTTATTTACAATATGAAATGAATACCAAGGAATACTGTTTAATGAAAAAAAATAGGGGTCAGGAAAAGGCAGACAAGGTTAAGAGTATAGGAGACTTATCACTGAAGTATTTATACTTTTCAGTTTTTTTCTTTTATTAATTTATTATTATTATTATTATTAATTACAGATGTACAAAACAATGCAATAGTTGTCTTTTTCACACCTTACAAAGTGACTCCTCCCTCCCCCTCCCGTGACCCCCCACCCCCGATTTCATACATATCTATTACAATTCCATTGACTCCATCCCCACACTATATTCCACATCCCATGACTATATATGTGTTAAACTATAGTCAACATCTAATATTATTCAGCGGCAGCTTCAGATGTACAGTGCAGTGGTCAGGCCTCTACACCATCCATGAAATGGTCTCCCTGACAAGACATGAGTCCTTCTGAACCCCTAAAAAATATATTTACAACATTATTGATTATATTCCCTAAACTGTCTCTTCTGTCTCTGCAGTAGTATTGTAGTTTTCAGTTTGTGTTGCCTCGTCCCTTCCCCTTCTCCCTCATGCCCAACCCAGTCCCATTTAGCCCTCATCAGTTTTTTCTTTGTGTCTCTAAGACTATTTCTGTTTACATTGCTCATTTATTCAGTTCCTCAGATTCCACATATAAGTGAGATCATATGGTACTTGTCTTTCTCTGACTGACTTATTTCACTTATCATAATGTTCTCTAGGTCCATTCATATCATTGCAAATGGTACGCTTTCTTTTTTCTTTATACCAGGACCATTTATTAAATAACTGTCTTTACCCCACTGCATATTCTTGCCTTCTATGTCATACATTAATTAACCATATAAGCAAGGGTTTGTTTCTGGACTCTTTATTCTGTTCCATTGATCTATTTATATGTTTTTATGCCAGTACCATGCTGTGCTGATTACTATCGACTTGTAGAATGGTCTCATATCTTTTAGCATGATACCTTCAATTTTGTTCTTTCTCCATTGCAGTGGCAATTCAGGTTTGTTTGTGGTTCCATATGAATTCTAGGATTATTTGTTATAGTTCTGTGATAAATGCCATTAGTATTTTGATAGATTGCATTGAATCTATAGATTGATTTGTGTAGTATGGACATTTTAATGATGTTAATTCTTCCTATCCATGAGCATGGCATATACTTCCATTTGTTTGTATTTTCTTTTATTACTCCCTTCAATATCTTATAATTTTCTGAGTACAGGTCTTTTACCTTTTTGGTTAAATTTATTTCTATGTATTTTAGTTATTTAGTTTTTGACAGAATTGTAAATGGGATTGTTTTCTTAATTTTTATTCTGATAGTTTATTGTTGTTTGTAAAAATGCAACCAATTTCCTAAATTTTGTATCCTGCTATTTTACTGAATTATTTTAACAATTCTAGTAGTTTTTTTGGTGGAAACTTTAGGGTTCTCTCTATATGTTATCATGTCATCTGCAAATAATGACAGTTTTAATTGTTCCTTTCCAAATCAGATGCATTTTATTTCTTTTTCTTGTCTGATTGCTGTGGCTAGGATTTCCAATACTGTCTTGAATAAAAGTGGACATCCTTGTCTTGTTCCTGATCTCAAGGAGAACGCTTTTAGCTTTTCACCTTAGAGTATGACGTTAGCTGTGTGTTTGTAATATATGATCTTATTATGTTGAGGTATGTTCTCCCTATTCTCACTTTGCTGAGATTTTTTTTTTTTTTTACCATAAATGGATGCTGGATTTTGTTAAACAGTTTTTATGCATTTATTGGTATGATCATTTGAGTTTTATCCTTCATGATGTATTGGGATTTTTGGTGTTGTTATTTCTTCTTTTTTTTTTTTTACACCAGCTGAGCCATCCTGCCACCTGTTGGCAGCTCAGCTAGGACTCAGCTAGGGCCCAGCATTCACCAGCCCACATGGGAATCGAACAGGCGGCCCCGTTGCTCAGACCTCACATTCTCAAGCCAACACTTAACCAACTGAGCCACTCAGCCGGCCCTGTTTTTTTGTTTTTTTTTTGTTTGTTTGTTTTAGTTGAGCCATCCTGCCACCTGTTGGCAGCTCAGTGGCAGCTCAGCTCAGGCTGGGCATCGAACTGCTGTTGCTCAGAGCTCAGCTCGCACTCTTGAGCAAACAGTTAACCAACTGAGCCACTCAGCCGGCCCTTTGGTATGATCATTTGAGTTTTATCCTTCATTTGGTTTATATGGTGTATAATGTTAATTGACTTGTGCATATTGAACCAAACTTGCATCCCAGGAAAAAAAATCCCACTTGATCATGGTGTATAATCTTGTTATGTTTTGCTGAATTCAGCTTATTAATATTTTGTTTAGGATTTTTACATCTAGATTAATCAGGGATATCAGCTTATAATTTCCCGTTATTTTAATGTCTTTGTCTGGAATTCAGGGTAATGGTGGCTTTGTCAATTTAGCATGGGATCTTCTCTCCCTCTTGCCAATTTTTGGAATAGTTTGAGAAGGATAGCTGTTAATTCTTCCTTGAATGTTTAATGAAATTTACCTTTGAAACCATCTGGTTGAGGACTGTTGTTTGTTGGGAGTTTTTTGATTACTGGTTCAATTTTGTTAGCAGTAATAGGTCTGTTCAGATTTTCAGTTTCTTCTTGATTCCATCTTGGAAGATTGTATGTTTCTAGGAATTTATCCATTTCTTCCAGATTGCCCAATTTGTTTGCATATAATTGTTCATATTATTTTATTATTATCCTTTGTATTTTTGTGGTGTCTATTGTCATTTCTGCTCTTTCATTTCTGATTTTATTTATTTGGGTCCTCTGTCTTTTTTTTTTCTTGATAAGTCTGATTAAGTATTTATCAATTTTGTTTATCTTTTCAAGAAACCAGCTCTTGGGCTGGCCGAGTGGTGCATTGGTTAAGCGCTGGCTTGGGAAACCAGCAGCCCCTATTCAGGTCCCACATATGAGGGCTGGTGACTCTGCCCTCAAAAAAAATAATGCTCAAGAGTGCGAGCTGAGCTCTGAGCAACAGTTGTTCAAGGCCAGCCCAAGCTGAGTTGCCGTTGAGCTGCCAACAGGTGGCAGGATGGCTCAGCTAGAAAAAAAAAAAAGAAACCAGCTCTTTGTTCCATGGATCTTTTGTATTGATTTTTTGATTGAATGTCCTTTATTCCTGCTATGATCTTTATTATTTCCTTCCTTCTATTCACTTTGGGCTTTGATTGTTGTTCTTTTTCTAGTATTTTAGGAGTAACTTTAGATCATTTAGTTGCAATTTTTTCTTGTTTCTTGTTACTGTATTTCTATAAATTTCCCCCAGAGGACTGCTTCTGCTTGTCCCATAGATATGGGGTCCTTGTGTTTTCACTTTTATTTTTTCCTAGGTATCTTTTGTTTTGTTTTCTTTTGACTTCATTGTTAACCAATTCATTGTTCAGCCGCATGCTATTTAGCCTCCATGGGTTTGTGTGTTTTCAGCTTTTTTCTTATAATGGATTTGTATTTTCATAACATTGTGATTGGAGAAGAGCCTCGATATGATTTCAATCTCTTTTTAAAAGATTTTTATTAAAAACATAAAGAACACACAATATTATATTAATTTCAGGTGTACATCATATTTATTGAACATTTATATACCTAAACATTGATCACCATGATAAGGCCGGCAACCTCTGACACCCTACTATGCTACCACAATATTATTGACTATAGTGCCTGTGCTGAACATTACATCCCCATGACTTATTTGTTTTATGCCTGGACATTTGAACCTTTTATTCCCCTTCACATTTTCCCCCACCTTTTTAAATTTTTGAATTACAGTGGACATTCAATATTATTTTATATTAATTTCAGGTATACAGAATAGTGTTTAGACATTTATATGATTTAAGAAGTGATCTCCTGACTAGTTTAGTACCCTAAACTAATACTAAATACTAGTTTAGTATTTAGTACAATACTATACATAGTTATTACCATGTTATTGACTATACTTCCTATGCTTTACTTTACATCCCCATGACTATTTTGTAGCTACCAATTTGTAATTCTTAATGTCTTCACCTGTTTCACCCTGCCCCCCAAACTCCCTCCCATCTATCACTCTGATAAATATAGTGCCCATCTGACACCATACATAATTATTACAATATTTCTGACTAACTTCCATATGCTATACCCTAGATCCCCATGACTACTTTGTAACAACCAATTTGCACTTTTTTTTAAAGATTTTATTGGGGAATTGGGGGAGGGGAACAGTGTTGGGGACCAGGGAAGGGGAACAGACAAGTTGCTATCCTTTTGTTCTTCAGTCTAATTGTGGAGGACATGGCTTCACTGGCCCATGTTGGTGTCATCATTGCGCTCTTCTCAGGTGAGGTAGATTGGTCGCTGGCAACTGGACGGCCACTTACAGTGGCTCTTGGCAGCTCACACTGGCTACCAGCTGCTCACGTTGGCTACCTGTGATTCACTGTAGCCTGTGGCTGTCCACTGCAGCAGGAGCTGCAGCTATGCCATTTCAGGGAGTCACAACAGCCCAGCTCCAGGTGGAGCTGTTGTTCACCATCTTAGCTGCAGAAGGTAGTGTCACTGGCCCTCATATGTGGGATCTGAACTGGGGCCACTGTTGTCCCAAGCCAGCTGTTAACCAATGCTCCACTGGGCCGGCCCCAATTTGCACTTCTTAATCTTTTTCTGTTTCCACTCCCCCAACCTCCTCCCATCTGGCAACCATCAAAATGTTCTCTGTACCTATGCATTTGTTTCTATTTCATTTTTGTTTGTTTTGTTCTTTAGATTCCACATGTGAAGGAAATTACATTGCATCTGTCTTTCTAACATACTCCACTCAGCACAATACCCTCCAGGTTCACCCATGCCACCGCAGATGGCACGAACTCATTCCCTTCCATGGCCGAGCAATATTCCATTGTATATGTGTACCATCTCCTCTTTATCCATTCATCCATCGCTGAACACCCAGGGTGCCTCCACATCCTGGCCAGTGTAAGCACTGCTGCAATGAACATATGGATGCACACAACCCTTGAAATAACATTTTAGGTTTCTTCAGCTAAATACCCAGAAGTGGGATTGCTGGGTCCTTCATTGTCTCTTATTATAACCTTTGTTTTAAAGTTAATTTTGTCTGGTATAAATATTAAAAACCTTGCTAACCCAGGTGTTTGTTTGTTACCATTTTCATGAAATATCTTTTGCCATCCTTTTACTTTCAGTCTGTGTGTGTCTTTCAGTCTGAAGTGCATCTCTTGTAGGCAGTATAAGTAAGGATCTGGTTTTCGTTTTCTTTCTCTTTTTTTTTAAAAGATTTTTATTGGGGAATTGGGGGAGAGGAACAGTGTTGGGGAATTGGGAAGGGGAACAGCCAAGTTGTTGTCCTTTATTCTTCAGTCTAGTTGCAGAGGACATTGCTTCACTGGCCCATGTTGGTATTATCATTGACCTCTTCCCGGGTGAGGCAGTCACTCACCGGCCTCTGGATGGCCACTCACGGCAGCTCTTGGCAGCTCACACCGGCTGCCAGCTGCTCCTGGTAGCTCACGGAAGCCCCACTGCAGCCTATGCTGTTGCAGCCACTCACAGCAACCAAACTCCAGGTCAAGCTATGGTTCACAATCTTAGCTGTAGAGGGTACAGCTTACCAGCGCATGTGGGAATTGAACTGAAAGCCACGCTATTCAGAGCTCATGCTTTTCCTAACTGTGCCACTCGGCCAGCCCAGGATCTGGTTTTCTTATTCGTTCAGCCACCCTGTATCTTCTGATTTGAGCGTTTAATCCATTTACATTAAAAGTAATTGTTGATATATATGTAGTTTTTGTCATTTTATTATTCATATTTTTTACCTTTTTTTTCATCTTAAAGAAGTCTCTCTAACATTTCTTGTAATACTGGTTTGGTATTGATAAACGCCTTTAGCTGTTTATTTTTTGGGAAGGTCTTTATTTTTCCTTCAATTTTAAATGTTATCCTTGCTGGAAAGAATACTCTTGGTTGTAGGCCCTTTCCTTTCGTCAATTTGAATATTTCATGTCAATTTCTACTGGCCTGCAAAGTATATGTTGCGAAATCAGCTGACAATCTTATGAGAACTCCTTCATAAGTAACTGGTTGTCTTTCTCTGGCTGCTTTTAGGATTCTCTTTTTGTCTTTAACCTTTGCCATTTTAATTATGATGTGTCTTGGTGTGAGCCTGTTTGTGGTCATCTTGTTTGTGACTCTGCACTTCCTGAGTTGTATGTTTATTTCCTTTACTAGGTTAGGAAAGTTTTCAGTCATTATTTCTTCAAAAGGTTTTTCAATCCCTTGCTTTCTCTCTTCTGGCATCTTTATGATGCAAAAAATGCTATGCTTGATGTTGTCCCAGAAGTCTCTTAAACTATCCTCATTTTTGTTTATCCTGTTTTTTTTTCTTTCTGCTGTTCTGATTGTGTGTTTTCTGCTACCATGTCTTCCAAATTGCTGATTCGATCCTCTCCTTCATTTAGTTTGCTGGTGATTCCTTCTAGTGAATTCTTCATTTTAGTTATTGTATTCTTCACTTCTGACTGGTTATTTTTTATGGTTTCTATGTCCTTTCTTATGCTTTCTATCTCTTTGTTGACGTTCTCCCTAAGTTCCTTGTGCATTCTTATAACCATTGTTTTGAACTCTATATCTAGTAGGTTGCTTGCCTCCATTTCCTTTAGTTATTGTTCTAGAGTTTTCTCCTGTTCTTTCATTTTGGACACGTCTCTTTGTTTCCTCATTTTGTCTGCCAATCTGTGTTTGTGTCTATGTATTAGGTAGATCTGCTAGGTCTCCGAGTTTTGGTAGGGTGGGCTTATGTAATAGGTGTCCTGTGGGGCCCATAACATAGTCTCCCTGACCACCTGTACTGGATGCTCTAAGAGTGACCCTTATGTGGGCTGTGTGTGCCTTCCTGTTGTAGTTGAGCCTTGATTGCTGTTGTCATGTCAGTGGGTGGGACTGACCCTCAGGCTTACTGGCTGAGAGCATTGTCCTCAACCACAGCATATGAGCTTCTGTGGGTGGGCTGACCCCATGGACTGACATTCATCCTCGTGGGTTCTGTTGCCTGCTAAGACCAACCATCGAGTATGCCTGTTGTGGAGCTCATCAGGTCATGTTATGTTGTGGTCTGCAACCAACCATTGGGTTTTTTCGGTCTGCTGCTTCTTGAGAGGGGCTCTCATGCAGGCCAAGTTCAGCAGCTGCCAAGTTCAGTCACTGAGCCAGGGCTACCTGGTAGGAGCTACAAAGTTATCTGCTATTGGTAGATGCCTTTGGTGAGCTTGGGAGAGGGCACATTGTGAGCTGAGGCCAGCTGCTACCATTACCATACCTGGGGCTGCTCATCCCAAGGCACAGTGCACCCTGAGGCCTACTGATGCCTTCCAGCTGCCAGTAAGTCTCAGCACTGAAATATCCTTTGGCAGTGGATGATTTTGTTTAGGCAGGGTCTCAGGGAGTCACCAGGGTGGGATGAGTGTTTTCACCAGGTTAAGGCAGATTCACATTTGGGGCCCTTGCTGAGCCCAGGGCCACTTATCAAAAAACACAGGGCACACTGAGGGCCACAGGTGCCCACCTCAGGCCTGAGGAACTTTGAGAGCATTTTAAGAAAGACTGCAGTACGGGCTAAGGCAGACTGATGCCCAAAGAGCTTCTTGCAGTGCATGAATTTGGTGGGGCAGCATCTCAGGGAATCAGGAGGGTGGAACAAATGGAATTTGCCAGGCTAATTCAGATTCCAATTTGGCTGTGGTGGGAGAGGGCTTAATATAGTAAATATAGCACTAGCCTGTTGGATGTGTGGGAGGATGGCTCAACATAGGGACAATGGTGGCTATCCCTACAACCCTAGCCCTGACGCCACACAACTCAGTTTCTCCCTGTATGTCTTTGGCACCTCCTGAGATGCTTCTCCTCTGCCAGTGCCCAGGGTGAGCTCCTGTGAGTGAGTGAGTCTGCACACAGACATTTTAAAAGGAAGCCTGTGTTTCCAGCTGCCTTTCATCTCACTTGGATGGACAGAATCCCCATTGGTTTTCACAACCAGATGTTGTGAGGGCTCCTCTTCCCTACAATGGTACCCCAGACTAGGGAGTCTGCTGAAGGGCCAGGGTCCCTCACTCCTCTCAGGAGACCTCCCCAACTTAAACACCCCTCCAGATTTTCAATTGCCACATGTGGGTGTTTGGCCAGCCTATTTCGAGTCTCTGTCCCTCACACCAATTTTGAAATGGCTTCTTCTGTATATCCTTAGTTATAGAGCTTCCGTTAAGTGAGTGGTCAGATGATTCTCCTTCGTTGTTTTATAATTTAGTTGTAACTCCGATGTAGTCATTGCAGGAGGTGAGCACAGCATTCACATACTCCATGATCTTGACCATAACTCCACACATGTGCTACTCTTATAGACAGTAAGATTCCAAGAATATTGGATGAGGAGCTCAGCAAAACAGAAACAGCTGACATCTCACATATAGCACCAGGAGACTAGATCAGAATGTTTATTGCAGCATTATTTGAAATAATGTAAAATGAGAATCAGCCTACAAAATTGCTGAAGGGTTAATGGATAAATAAAGTGTGGTATATTCTTACAGTGGAAGAATATTATATAGTGCAAATTAATGAACTTGAAGTACATGTAACAATTATAGGTCCAACTTTAAAACATATTTATAGTATTATATCATTGATACAAAAGTTATCAAAATGCAAAACAATACTATGTATTTCTTAGGGATACATTTATATGTATATATTCCTATGCAGTAAAAGTACAAAAAAAGGACACGATAATTTTCAAGATAGAGGTTACTTCTGGAAAGAAAGGGAGGATAATGAAATCGGGGAGGAGTATAAAGAGGGCTTTGATTGTATGTATATTCTATTAAGCTGGACAGTGAGTATATAGGGTATTCATTACTTTTTCCTCTACATCATTTTAATAATAGTATGTCTTATATTTTTCATAAAAAAACAGGCGTTATTCAAATACATTCATTACAACAGCCCATCTAACAGAAGTCCACCAACTTCCAATGATTACTCATGAGAGCTGAATTATTCTATACACTTGGAGCTGGGATGTTATGCCAACAAACTTGTGCTGTCCCAAAAAGGTACGTCATTTGGTGCCATGTCTTCAAACGTAGTCTTTGAACTGTAAAATTTCTGGGAAGTGAAGCCATTAGCAATTAATTTATAATTGAACTAGACAGTCACTTGGCAGGGCCCTGTCAGGGGCAGGACCTGGGACATGTTGGTTGGTTTGGGGAGAACAGAGACAGTTCTGGAACATTGGCCAGTATTTGTTTCTAATGAGGGCTAATTCAGAAAAATTAAAATGCTCAAGAACCACCTTTATTATCCTTATTTGAACTGAAAAGAGTTTTATTGAGTTCCAAATTGGATTATTCACTTTATGGAGTAAAAGAATGCCAATGAGATCACTATTCTACCACTAAAACATCAATATCCAGCCATACTTGAGGAATAGCTACCAGATATGCCTTTCTAAGATATCACCTTGAAATTAGATTGTAAGTATGTTACAAGGTTCTTTGGCAATGTGAGGCCTGTGTTTATGTGGGTAGCTCATCACAGGTCTAGAACAGGGGATGACAAACTACAACTCATGAGCCAAATAAGGTCATGGTCTATTTTAAAAAATAGAATTTTAATGGAACACAATGATGCTCATTCATTTCTGTATGTCTATGACTGCTTTTTTGTATTACAGTGGTAGAGTTGAGTAGCTACAGTAGAGACCAACTGGCCCACAAAGCCTAAAATATTTATTATCTGGTTCTTTATAAAAAGTTTATCAACCTATAAACTAGGCATGATGGACTGACTGAGTAGGGTAGAGCTGAGTGGGACAATGGATGCACTAGATTCCAGGCATGAGAAGGGAGAGACAAAGGAGGGGCAGCTCAGGTCCAACTGAGTCCATTTCCTGAAACCACCAACAATCAGCTCTATCTGAAGCTATACTGAAGTTGTTTCAATCCATTTTCCTCCATGACCTACCCAGTGTAGCCATCAGGTGTAACTTTTTTTTTTAGTGCCTCCAGATCTGGGAAAATACCAATGCATCTATTATCAAACTCTGATATCCTCCCAGCTCTCAAATCTACTCCTCTACTTGTCTTCCTCATCTAAGTTGCTGGCAATTTGATCCTTTTAATTTCTTAGGCCAAAAACCTTGCAGTCATTGTTGACCTCTAACTTTGTTTTCTTTATATCATCCACATCCAATCCATTAACAAAATCTTTCAGCTTACTCTCTAAGTATATCAGAATTTGACCACTTCTCATCTTTCCACCACTACCTCATTGGCCTTTATCGCCATACTCTCTTGCCGACATTATTATAATTCCCTCCTAATGGTCTTCCCACTTCCACCCACCATTGTTTCCATATGGTTTATCCCAAGTAGCAGCCAGAATTATTCTTTTAAAACCTAAATAAGATTATGTTACTCCTTTACTGAAAACCTTCCAATAAATTCCCATCTCATTCATAATAAAATTTGAATCCTTAGTTTATAATGCACTTCACTATTTGGTTCTCTTCAATCTCAACTCCTTCCCTTACATCATTTCAACTGCACTAGCCTGCTTGCTGGTCTTCAACAATGCCAAACCTTAACACATGTTCATTGTTCTGCCTCGAACAAACTTCCCATAGATATTCACATGACTCTTTACCTTACTTCCTTCAATGCTCTGCTCAAATAAACCCTTCTCCATGAGATCTTTCCTGACCAATCTGAAATTGTGAACCTCCACTGCCAAGCTTGGTACTTCTTATCCTTCCCAACTTTGATTTTCTTTTCTTTATGTTATTCATCATCATTTAGCACAGTACTTATTTAATAAATTATCTTGTTTATGGTCTGCCACCTTCCATTATGGTATAAGCTCCACAAGGGTTAGGATGTTTGTCTGCTTTTGTTCACTGTTATATTCAGTTGGCCTGGGACAGTTCCTAGCATATAGTAGGTATTCAAATTTGTGGAACGAGTTATTGGAAACCAGTTTCTAGTGGGGCCCCCATGAGTCTTGAAAAATCTCTGAAAACATTCAGTGACATAATTACTATATTTTCCTCAATATAGATGTTTATTTCTCACACCTCTAAAAGGGACCATCCAAGAAGAAAGGCCCAGGATTTTAGGACTCTGGGTCTTAGGCCTGGTGGTCTTCTGGTGTTAGATGCCTAAGGGCAAATGTGACAATTTGCTTTGCTTTGCTTCTGAATGACCAATTAGCCCTTGCAGGGGCCCTATCTTCTTTACTCTTCAGTCTCCTCCCCTCCAAGAAGGGAGGTTAGGACTCAGTTTTCTTACTTGGTACCACTCTGCATTATTCAGAGTAAGCAGGGAGTTGCTTTCTTTTTTATACCGTGTGCCCCATCTAGTCTATTGCCTGAGAACAAGAACAACATATGAGCAGCTGTGGTGGCAATGGCAGTGAGAGCAGTCCCACGGGGAGTTCATTAGGTCCAACAAACCCCATTTTTCAACCTCAGACCCTCCTCCCTCCAAAGAAGCTGCCTTCCTTTTGTTCAGCTCAAGTCACAGTTCCTGGGGGATAAAAGAATCCATGACAGCTTGAAGTTCAGGCCAGCATTAAGAGATGGAACAGGCCTAGAAAACCTCCATAAGGCCATAAACTCTTTTTTTTTAATTCTTTTATTGTGAAATAAACATTTTTATAAAAATTAGTTTCAGGTGTACAATGCAGTGCACTAGTTATACTTTTTACCCCTCAAAGTGACCACACCCCTCAAACGATTCACCACAACACTCCCCTCCCCATGTCATACATATCTATTACAATTCCCTTGACACCATTCCACACTATACTCCACATCCTGTGACTATACATATATTCAATTACAGTTGGCATACAATATTATACAACATCAGCATCAGGTATACAATGCACTCCATCCATGAAGTGATCCCCCTAACAAGACGTGATCATATGACACCCCACAATAGATTTACAATATTATTAATTATATTCTCTGAACTGTCTTGCATATCCCTGTGGCAATACTGTAGTTACCTATTTATGCTGTCTAATCCCTTCCTCTTCCCCATCATCCCCACCCCCCTCCCAACTACTAACCATCAGTTTTTCATTTATATCTATGAGACTGTTTCTGTTTACTTTGCTCGTTCATTTAGTTTTTCAGATTCCACATATAAGTGAGATCATATGGTATTTGACTTTCTCCAAATGACTTATTTCACTTAAAATAATAGTCTCTAGGTCCATCCATATCGTAGCAAATGGTACAATTTCATTCTTCTTTATAGTGGAGTAATACTTCATTGTATAAATGTGACACAGTTTCTTAATCCAGTCTTCTACTGAAGGCCATTTCGGTTGTTTTGAAGTCTTGGCTATTGTAAATAGCACTGCAATAAACATAGGGGTGCATATATATATTTTTTAAATTAGCATCTTGGGTGTCTCTGCGTAGATACCCAAGAGTGGAATTGCTGGGTCATATGGTAGTTCCATTTCCAGTTATTTGAGATACCCCATACTGATTTGCATAATGGTTGCACCAATCTGCAGTCCCACCAACAGTGCACCAAGATTCCCTTTTCTCCAAGCCCTCACCAGCACTTGCTGTTTCTTGATTTATTGATGATAGCCATTCTGACTGGAGTGAGGTGGTATCTCATTATGGTTTTCATTTGCATTTCTCTGATGATCAGTGAGGTTGAACATTTTTTCATATGCCTGTTGGCCTTCTGTATATCCTCTTCAGAGAAATGCCTCTTCATATCCTCTGCCCATTTTTTAATTGGGTTGTTTCTTTTTTTGGTGTTGAGTTGCATGAGTGTTTTATAAATTTTTGTTATTAACCCCTTATCAGATATATCGTTGGCCAATACCTTATCCCATTCAGTAGGCTGCGCTTTTGTTTTATTGATGATTTCCTTTGCTGTGAAAAAACTTTTAAGTTTGATGTAATCACATATGTTCATTTTTTCTTTTATTTTCCTTGCCTAAGGAGATATATCAGTAAAAATATTACTCAGGTTAATGTCTGCAAATTTACTCCCTATGTTTTCTTCTACGAGTTTTATGGTTTTAGGTTTTACATTTAAGTCTTTAATCCGTTTTGAGTTTGTTCTCGAATATGGTGTAAGCATGTGGTCCATTTTCATTTTTTGGCATGTGTAAGTTCAATTTTCCCAGCACCATTTATTAAATTGACTATCTTTACTCCAATGTTAATTCTTGCTTCCATTGTCATAGATTAAATGACCGTATATGGCTGGGTTTATTCCTGGGCTCTCTATTCTGTTCCATTGGTCTATGTGTCTCTTTCTAGGGCAGTACCATACTATTTTGATTACTGTAGCCTTGTAGTATGATTTGATATTGGGTAGCATGATACCTCCCATTTTATTCTTATTTCTCAAGATTGCCGTGGCCTTTATTATGTTGAGATATGATCCCACTTTTCCCACTTTGCTAAGAGATGTTTGTATCATAAATCGCTGTTGGATTTTGTCAAATTCTTTTTCTGCATCTATTGATATAATCATATGATTTTTATTTTTCATTTTGTTAATGTGATTTATTATGTTAATTGATTTGCAGATATTGAGCCAACCTTGCATACCAGGAATGAATCCCACTTGATCGTGGGTTATGATCATTTTAATATGATGCTGAATTTGGTTTGCTAGAATTTTGTTGAGATTTTTGCATGTATGTTCGTTAAGGATAGCAGCCTGTAGTTTTTTTTGTTTCTTTGTTTGTTTTGTAATAACTATGATTTTGTCATGAGAATAATAGTGGCTTCATAAAATGTGTTTGAGAATCTTCCTTCCAGCTGTATTTTCTGGAATAGTTTGCGGACAGTAGGTATTCATTCTTTTTTGAATGTTTTGTAAAATTCAGTTGTGAAGACATCTGGTCCAGGACTTTTGTTTGTTGGAAGCTTGTTGATTACTGATTCAATTTCTTTGGTAGTAATCAGTCTATTCAGAGTTTCTGTTTCTTTTTGATTCAGACTTGGTAGATTGTATGCTTCTAGAAATTTATCCATTTCTTCCAGATTGTCAAATTTGTTGGCATATAGTTGCTTGTAGTATTTTTTTTTTCAATTTTCTGTATTTCTGTGGTATCCATTGTCACTTCTCCTCTTTCATTTCTGATTTTATTAATTTGGGTCTTCTCTCTCTTTTTCTTGGAGAGTCTGGCTAAGGGTTTGTTGATTTTGTTTAACTTTTTAAAAAACAGCTCTTGGTTTCATTGATCTTTTTTATTGTTTTTTGATCTTTATTTCATTTATTTCTGCTCTGCTCTTTATTATTTCCTTCCTCGTACTCCCTTTGGGCTTGTTTTGCTGTTCTTTTTCCAGTTCCCTTAGGTGTAAAGAAAGGCTGTTGATTTTTGATTTTTCTTGTGTCTTTAGGTAGGCCTGCACTGCTATGAATTTCCCTCTTAGGACTGCTTTCATTGCATCCCAGAGATTTTTGGGTAGTGGTGTTTTCATTTTCGTTTGTCTTGAGGTATCTTTTGATTTCCTCCTTGATCTCATTGTTGACCCACTAGCTATTTAGTAGCATGTTATTTAGCCTACATGTATTTGTGTGCTTTCCAGGTTTCTTCTTATAATTGATTTCTAGTTTCACAGCACTGTGTTCAGAGGAGACGCTTGATATGATTTCAATCTGCTTAAATTTGTTGAGACTTGTTTTGTGGCCTTGAGAAGAATGTATATTCTGTATCTTTGGGGTGAAATGCTCTAAAATATCAATGAAATCCAGCTAGCCACTATGTCCGTGTGGATTTTCTGTGTGGAGAATCTGTCAATTGGTGACAATGGGATGTTGAAGTCCCCTACTATGACAGTGTTACTGTTGATCTCTGTCTTTATGTCTGTCAAAATCTGTTTTATATATTTAGGAGCTCCTATGTTGGGTGCATAGATTTTTACTGGGATTATGTCATTTGTTGAATCGATCCCTTTATTATTATGTACTGCCCTTCTTTGTTGTTTATTGTAGTCTTCATTTTCAAGTCTATTTTGTTAAAAATAAGTATTGCTATTCCAGGTTTTTTCACATTTCCATTTGCATGAAATATCTTATTCCATCCCTTTACTTTCAATCTGTGTATGTCTTTTGATCAGAGATGAGTCTCTTATAGACAGCATATGCATGGGTCCTGTTTTCTTATCCACTCAGCCAGTCTATGTCTTTTGATTGGAGCATTAAGCCCATTTACATTTAAAGTGATTACTGATAGGTCCATATTAATTGCCATTTTGTGATTTGTTTTTCTGGTCATTCTGGGTTAGCTTGTTTTCCCCTTTCTTCTGTTTAAAAAAGCCCTTTTAACATTTCCTGCAATGCTGGCTTTGTGGTAAAGAACTCCTTAAGCTTATTCTTTTCTGAGAAGCTCTTTATCTCTCCTTCAATTTTAAGTGAAAGCCATGTTGGGTAGAGCAATCTTGGTTGTAGGCCCTTATTTTGCATCACTTTGAATATTTCCTGCCATTCTTTCTGGCCTGCAGAGTTTCTGTAGACAAGTCAGCTGTTAGTCTTATAGGAGTTCTTTTGTATGTAACCTGCTGTCTTTCTCTTGCTGCTTGTAGGATTTTTTCTTTGTCTTTAAACTTTGCCATTTAACTATGATGTGTCTTGGTGTGGACCTGTTTGGGTTCAGCTTGTTTGGAACCTGCACTTCCTGGGCTTGTATGTCAATTTCCTTCACCAGGGTAGGGAAGTTTACAGTCATTATTCCTTCAAATACATTCTCAGTCTCTTGCCTCTTCTCGTTCTGTTATTCCTATGATGCAAATTTTGTACTGCTTCATGTTGTCCCACAGGTCTCTTAAACTATTTTCATTTTTTTAAATTCTTTTTTCTTTTTGTTTTTCCACCTGGGTGATTTCTGATATTTTGTCTTCTGAATCGTTGATACGAACCTGTGCTTTGTCTCATCTATGGTGATTGCTTTAAGTATGTTCTTTTTTTTTTTTTGAGGGCAGCGTCACTGGCCCTCATATGTGGGACCGAACCAGGGCCACTGGCTTCCCAAGGCAGTGCTTAACCACCACGCCACTCGGCCGACCCTGAGTATGTTCTTTATATCAGTTATTGTATTCTTTTATTTCTAACTGGTTGTTTTTGATGGTTTCCCTATCCTTCTTTATGTCCTCACTAAGTTCCTTAAACATTCTTATCATCTGTGTTCTAAACTCTTTCTCTGAAAGGTTATATACCTCTGTTTCATTTATTTCCATTTCTAGAGTTTTCTTCTGATCTTTTACTTGGGACATGTTTCTTTTTTTCTTCATTCTGGCTGGTGCTCTGTGATGGCTTCAATGTATTAGATAGATTACCTAGGGGAAAAAAAGGAAAAAGAGGAGAAAAGAAAAGAAAAGAAAAAGTTTACAGGGCTCTCTGCCCTCTTTAATCTGCAGACCACTCGCTCAGCAATAATGTCTCTGGGTGACTCAGCACCAGCTGTTGGGGGTAGGGGCTCAACATTTGATGGACCGGCCTCCCTCTCAGGCTTGCAGTGAGCTTCTCACAGTTAGCTGCTGTGTGCTCTGGAACCGTGGTCACTATCAAAAATCCTCACAGGTTGTTGTGGTTTGTCTGCTGCTGCAAAAAACCCTCTGTAACCTGAGGGGATGGGGGTCAGGCACCAGGGGCTCAGGGTTTCTCTGGCAACACAGCTTTGATAGGTGAGGCAGGCCCCCAGGGCACCACGGTATGTAGTCAGTTGCCCCCAGCAAGTCAGAGTAGCAGGCACTCCTGCAACGGCAACCAGCCTGCATGAACTCGTCGGAAATCTCCTGGCATATCACGTCCCAACACTCCCAGGAGAACTCCCAGTCTCAGCTTGTCCTAATCAGACTCTCACAGATCATGCTGAGAGGTCCTGCAGCCAATCTTCAGCCTGGCAACTCTGCACATGCAATGCGGAGAGCAGGGACACAAGGGGACTCGTGCACTCTCACGTCTCAATGAACAGCCTGATTGAGATGGAGCATGCCTGCCAGGCATTTCCCTGGCTACGCAGCACAAGCAGGGTAGAGGGTGGGGATCCAAGGCCAAATGTGCACACAGGCACACATGCACTCCTGTACCAATTAAACCACACCAATGTGGTCGAGAACCTGACCCTCTGTGGGATGGCCCAACTGAAAAATGGCTCCCTCCTGAATACTACTCATGTGCAAGCTCCACACCGGGGGAACAGTGGTCCCCAAAACCTCCAGCTCCCTTGTCAAAGGTACTCAGTTTAGTCCGTCCCCGCAGGCTCCTGGGCCCAGCTTACACAGCTACTCCCTCCACCAGGAACCAGGTGAGTGCTCACCAGCGAGTGAGTCCATTGCTGGCTCTACTGCTTCTCTATTGCCCTCAGCCTCGCAGAGTTGGGCAAAAAGAGTCCTCACTAATGTCTACTGCCAGATATCATGGAACTCCTCTTCCCGGCAAAGTAACTCTGGGGTGGTGAGCTTGGTGTGGGGCCGGAGGGTCTCTCCCCCAACTGGAGAAGCCTCCCCACTGCTGAGGTGTCCCTCATGGGGTTCCCCCTCTCTCGTCTGCGCCCCTCCTACCAGACTCGACGTGGCCTCCTCTTTAGGTCCTTTGTTTAGGTGTTCTGTTCATCTAGTGTTCAGGGGACTTCCAAGGTTGAATGTTGTATAAATTATTTGTAATTTTGGTGTGATCCTTGGAGGCAATTGGCACAGTGTCTGTCTAGTCCACCATCTTACCAGAAGTCTCGAGGCCATAAACCCTTTTTTCTAAAAAAGATTTTATTGGGGAATTGGGGGAGGGGAACAGCATTGGGGAATCGGGGAAGGGGAACAGACAAGTTGCTGTCTTTTTGTTCTTCAGTCTACTTGTGGAGGACATTGCTTCACTGGCCCATGCTGGTATCGTCATTGCGCTCTTCCTGGATGAGGTAGATCGGTCACTGGCCTCTGGATGGTCACTCACCACGGGTACTGGCAGCTCATGCTGGCTGCCAGCCGCTCACTGTAGCCTATGGCAGCCCACTGTAGCATGGGTTGCAGCCTATACTTTCTCTGGGGCTCGCACAGCCCAGCTCCAGGTGGAGCTGTTGTTAGCTGTAGAGGGAAGTGTCACTGGCCCTCATATGTGGGATCTGAACTGGGACCACTGGCATCCCAAACCAGCTCTTAACCAATGCACCACTCAGTTGGTCAAGGCCATAAACTCTTAATGATCCAATCTTTTAACAGCCCTGAGATTCTGGAGCAAATCTAGCTTCAACCCCGACTTGGTTGCCAACCCCACCAACAGTGGGGGTGTTCCTTTTATCAGCCTGAGTAACTATGCTATGACAAGTGCACCCCTTCACTATTTCCTTCCTTTAAAATGTTCCTCAGAGAATGAGTGGGCCAGATGAGCACAAAGCATCCACTTGCTCTTTTCTACTTCAGAGCTAACCTTGTCCATCAGGAATGATTGGTTTCAAATGTTAGAGGCTCTGCTCAGGAGATGCTCCAGAGGTACTGGATCCCTCTCTAGCTGAGATTTTCTAGACTCAAGTTGATCCTTACCACTTGCCTAGGAAATTGTTTATGAAGACTGTTATCTTAGAAACCTAGGAACAAGAGAAGGCATCAAGATGCCATGATGACCATTTTTCTGTTTCTAGACTAGGGCAAGCCTGATAGGCAAGCATTTCTTCTATTTAGTAAAATAAAACAAAACAAAACACTTTTTGGTAATAGTGATTGCACAGCCTGCTCTACCCCTGTGTTGAGAATCAAAATGGTTGTGTCTCTCCAAGAACAAGAATTTCAAGCCAATTAGATAAGGCTGGCAGCTCCATTGTCCACTCTTCTCTAACAAATTCAAGCATCTGAACATTTTTGCCCTAATTACAATTAGTATTTATATTTTAGTTTACCCAGTTTTATTGAGATATAATTGACATATAACATTGTATAAGTTTAGACTGTACAGCATAACAATTTGCAATATTATATATTGCAAAATTATTACCACAATAAGTTTAGTTAACATATACCACCTTACATAATTAAAACTTTTTTTCATGTGATAAGGACTTTTTAAATCTACTCTCTTAGCAAGTTTCAAATATGCAATGCAGTATTAACTATAGTCACCATGCTGTACATTACATTCCCGCAATCTACTTATTTCATAATGGGAAGATTGTACCCTTTGACCACCTTCATCCATTTCTGCCACTATATATATATATATATATATATATATATATATATATATACACACACACACACACACATACATATAACATTTTCTTTATCCATTCATCTGTCAGTGAATATTTAGGTTGTTTCCATGTCTTGCCTGTTGTAAACAATGTTGCAATGAATATCGGGGTACAGATATCATCAATTCAACATCATTATTTCTTTTCCTTTGGATATAAACTCAGAAGTGGAACTGCTAGATCATATGGTAGTTTTATTTTTAATTGTTTGAGGATCTTCCATACTGTTTTCCATAATGACTACACCAATTTATGTTTCAACCAACAGTGTATGATGTTTCCCTTTTCTCCACATTATCAGGAGCACTTTCTATTCTTGTCTTTTTCATGATAGCCATTCTAACAGGTGTGAAGTGATATTGTGGTTTTGCTTTGCATTTCCCTGATGTTGAGCATCCTTTCATGAACCTGTTGGCTATTTGAATATCTTCTTTGGAAAATGTGTATTCATGTCCTTTCCCCATTTTTAAACTGGATTATTTGGGATTCTTTGCTATTGAGTTGTATGAGTTCCTTATATATTTTGGATATTAACTTCTTATTAGATATGTGTGATTTGCAAATATTTTCTCCCATTCTATAAGTCACTTTTTCATTTTGTTGCTTTTTTTCTCTGCTGTACAGAAACTTTGTTTGATGTAGTCCTACTTGTTTATTTTTCCTTTTGTTGTTTGTGCTTTAGGTGTCATATACAAAAAAAAATCATTGCCAAGACCAATGTCTAGGATCCTTCTCACTATATTTTCTTCTAAGAGATTTATGATTTCATCTTACATTTAAATCTTTAATCCATTTCAAATTAATTTTTGTGACTAGTGTAACATAAGGGTCTAGTTTCATTCTTTTACCTGTGAGTATCCAATTTTCCCAGCACCGTTTATTAAAAAGAGATTTATTAAGAAAAAATTGTCTTGGTAAGTTTACACAAGACAGATGATTACTGGAATTAGTGGGGATGGAGGGGAAATCACATTGCAAGGTATTAAAATGTTGAATCACATATTGTATACCTGAAGCCAATATAGACAATGTAAGACTGTATACCAACTATACTTAAATTAAAACAAATAAAATAAAATAAAGAAAATTTTAAGGAAGAGAAAATACATATAGAGTATTTATTGAAAAAAATGCACATGTAATTGGACCCATGAATTTCAAACCTGTGCCATTCAAGGGTCAACTTGAATTTTAAATATATTTTCATATTCTTTGATGCTGAGATTTTTTTTGTACATATTTTCTTGTATTTGGGCATCATATATTAATTCTACTAAATTTTTATTTAGTCCTATTCCTTAAAAAGAAAGCAATTAGGTCGGCCGAGTGGTGCGGTGGTTAAGCGCTGGCTGGGGAAGCCAGCGGCACCGGTTTGGTCCCACATATGAGGGCCAGTGACACTACCCTCTACAGCTAACAACAGCTCCACCTAGAGCTGGGCTGTGCGAGCCCTGGCGATGGTGTGAGCTGCAGCCCATGCTGCAGGGGGCTGCCATAGGCTACAGTGAGTGGCCGGCAGCCTGTGTGAGCTGCCAATAGCCACGGTGAGCGACCATCCAGAGGCTGGCGACTGATCTGCCTCATCTGGGAAGACCTCAATGACGATACCAACATGGGCCAGTGAAGCAACATCCTCCGCAACTAGACTGAAAAACAAAAAGACAGCAACTTGTCTGTTCCCTTCCCCCAATTCCCCAATAAAATCTTAAAAAAAAAGAAAGCAATTATATTCTATAATAATAAAATAGTTTAATGATTTGAAAAAAAAGAAGATTGTCTTTTCTCCATTGTTTATTCTTGGCTTTCTTGTCAAATATTAGTTGACTATATATGCATGGGTTTATTTCTGGGTTCTTGATTCTATTCCATGGGCCTATGTGTGAATATCTTAACTAAAGGCCTGAATTCTGAACCCTGCTGAATGACAATCATGTAACAAACTGAGCTTGAAATCAGACCCTTCCCCAATTGAGCCTTGAGGTGACAGCAACTCGATTGCCGCCTTGAACTAAAACTACCCAGTTAAGCTTCCTGACCCCCAGAAATAGTGATGGAATAAATATTTGTTATTTATAGTTACTTTTTAAGAAGCAATAGGATACTAATACAGGAATTTAATAGGTAAGGACTTATAGGTACTAATAAGAAATCCTTAGAGGTAAGGCTGTAGTACTGCCTTTTGCCCCTGAATAAGAAAGGTCTAATCTTGGCTGATAATAGGATGGAGGTGTCATCTACCTTCTGATTCCACTTAACTTTAGGTTGGTGTTCTAAGTGGTCATAGTGCCATTCAGAACTAATATGTGTCAATTGGAGATAGCTTATCCAGGCATGGAAAGTTTGGAATGAGAGACTTAGGTGTTGGGGATGGGGTAGCATATGGTTCCAAAGTCCTTCTCAGTCTTCTAAACTATTCCTTTTGGATAGTCCTCAAGACTTTGTAGATAGCTCCATCAGATAAGGCAGACATATCATCATGTCAGTAAACATATGGTCATTTTATTTACTTTGGTTTCAATTAAATAATGTGGTTGATTTAGCAAGAGTTATGAGCCATTGATATAGCTTTCCTATGAAGTCTCTGTATAACCCTATAGATTCATATAATATCAAAATTCCTGATGGCTTTTAGGCCATTTTGAAGTAACTCAAAAGTTTTTTGGGTCACAGAGCAGATAGAAACCAAGGCATAGCACATGAAAACAACTTGCAAAAGGACACAGGCTTCATTCATAACCATAGTGTAGAGCTCATGATCTCTGGCTCCCCACCCAGAACACTGTTGTTCAGGTTTTTTTATCATTATTATTATCTATACCTATTCTAAATTCTTTACTTGAGAGTGTGCATTGTACAAGCAACAAATAAAACATGGGGATTGGTTAACAATAAATAATCACCTGTGAAAATATTTTTTTATAATGCTTTCTCCTAAACTGATCTACAGATTCAGTGCAATCTTAACAACAATTTCTGCAGAAATAGAAAGAACCACCCTAAAATTCAAATGGAGTCTCAAGAGACACCAAATAGCCAAAATAATCTTGAAAAAGTAAAACAAAGTTGGATGTCTCACACTTCCTGATTTCAAAACTTACTACAAAGCTATAGTAATCAAAACAGTGTGATATTGGCACAAGGACAGATATATAAACCAATGGCACACAGTAGAGAGCCCAGAAATAAAGCCTAGTATGTATGGTCAAATGATTTTTGAAAAAGGATGCTGAGACCATTTAATAGGGAAAGGACAGTGTCTTCAACTAATTGTGTTGGTAAAACTGGATATCTACATGCAAAAGAATGAACATGGAGTCTTACCTTATACCATGTACAAAAATTAACTAAAATGGATTGAAAACCTAAACATAAGAGCAAGAACTATAAAACTCTCAGAAGAAAATGCACAAAAAGCTTCATGACATTGGATTTAGCAAGATTTCTTGGGTATATAAGCAAAAGCACAGGCAACCAAAGGAAAAAATAGATAAATTGGACTTTATCAAAATTTAAAGGGCTGGCCGAATGGCTCAGTTGATTAAGAGCTTGCTCAAGAGTGCGAGCTGAGCTCTGAGCAACAGCAGTTCGATGCCCAGCCCAAGCTGAACTGTCCTTGAGCTGCCAACAGGTGGCAGGATGGCTCAGCTAAAAAATACAAAAAAAAAATTAATTTAAAATGTGCTACAAATAACACTATCAACAGAGTGAAAAGGTGACCCATGAAATAAGA
Source organism: Aselliscus stoliczkanus (assembly GCA_033961575.1). Classification (NCBI taxonomy): domain Eukaryota; kingdom Metazoa; phylum Chordata; class Mammalia; order Chiroptera; family Hipposideridae; genus Aselliscus; species Aselliscus stoliczkanus. Next base: position 50,034,347 of record CM066737.1, on the reverse strand, counting down.
GAAAATATTTGCAAATCATATATCTGATGCATTAATATCCAGGATATATATATATATATATATATATATATATATATATATATATATATATATTTTTTTTTTTTTTTTAATTAATTTTTTTTTTTGAGGGCAGTGTCACTGGCCCTCATATGTGGGACCCGAACCGGGGCCACTGGCCTCCTAAGCCAGCACTTAACCACTGTGCCACTCAGCCGGCCCCAGGATATATTTTAAAAACTCCTACTACTTAGTAATAAAAAGCAAGCAACCTAATTCAAAAATGGGCAAATGGCTTCAATAGTTATTTCTGTAAAGAAATTACACAAATGGCCAATGAGCACATGGAAAGATGCCAAACATCACTAAACATTAGAGACATGTAGGATGGCATTTTAAAAAACAAAACAAAACAGGGCCGGCCGAGTGGCGCGGTGGTTAAGCACTGACTTGGGAAGCCAGCAGCCCCGGTTTGAGTCCCACACATGAGGGCTAGTGACACTACCCTCAAAAATTGAAAAACAACAACAAAAAAAACAAGAAAGAAACAAAACAAAACATAAAATAAGTGTTGGCAATGCTATACAGAAATTAAAATCCTTCTGTATTGCTGGTGGGAATGTAAAATAGTACAGCTTGTGGAAAATAGTACAAAAAAAATTAACACAGAATTACCATATGATTCGGCAATTCCATTTTTAAGTATATACCCACAATAATTGAAAGCAAAGGCTTGAACAGATATTTGTATATCAATGTTGATAGCAGCATTATTCACAAAAGCTGAAAAGTGGAAGCCACTTCAAGTTTCCATCAATGGATAAATAGAAAAACAAAATGTGTTATATTCATATAATGGAATATATTCAGCCTTAAAAAGGAATGAAAGTCTGATAATGTTACAACATGGATTAACCTTGAAGACATTATGCTAAGTGAAATAAGGCAGACATTAAAGACAATTATTATATGATTCTACTTATATGAGATACCTAGAATAGTCAATTTTGTAGAGACAGTAGAATAGTGGCCTCCAGGAGTCTGGGGAGGGGCAGTGGGAGTTATTGTTTAATGAAAACAGAATGGTTTAGGATGATGAATAAGTTCTGGAGATGGATATTGGAAATGGATTTAACTGCACACCAATGTGAATGTACTTAATGCCACTGAGTTATATACTTAAAAATGGTTAAACCGGTAAATTTTATGTTATGTATATTTTATGCATGACAATAAAATAAAATTTAAAAATGTTTTCTGTCTGCAAAAAGGATTCCCAGCCTTCCACATTTACATTGACCCCATCCCAGTTTCCCACCTCCTAGGATTAAGCTATCTTCCTTCAAATCCTCCATGCCTGTCCCAAGTCAGCTAAATCACCACAACACCAAGCTATTGGAAATAATTTCTTTGTAAGGATGTTTCCCAGAAATTGGAATGTCCCTAATGATACTATCACAAATGAGACAGATCTCTGTAGTTTCTCTGCAAGCCAAAGGATACTTGAATGTCCCTTGACAAATCTCCCCTCTTCTGTATTTGTTTTATTCCTCATGAAAATAATCATTATCATCTATATAGTATTTTAGAATTTGCATAGCACCTTCTCATATAAACTCTTACTTTCAATAAAACCAAAACGCCGATGAAGCTGAATATTTTGTTACCCCATTTTACAGTTGAGGAAACTGAAGCTCAGAGTAGTTGACTTGCCCAGGTTTTCATAGCTACTAAGTGGTAGAAGTGGGATTCTTGAATCCAGAGCCCTAACACACACACACACACACACACACACACACACACAAACACACACACACACACAAACACGGTGTCAAAAAAATCTGTATACATTTCAAGAAAGGGAAAATCTATTAAAATTGTAATACTCAATACATACTGATAACAAAAGATGAATACAAGTTATGTTTGACTACTACAATTACAAGAGGTGCTCAGAGTGGTTACCATCAGCATCCAGACACTTCTAATTATGGCAAACTATTGCTTGAGCAATGTTGACCAAAGTGTCCACTTGTATACATTTTTTGGGGGACTTTTGGTATATATATGCCAGACAAAAGCAGCAGTGTACTATTGAAGTGAGAGTCAGAGTCCTGGGTCCCTGAATATTTTGTGCTTCCTACGTTCCCTGAGGCACCAAGAGTTCTGCAGAGCCGGAGTTAACAACCACTAATCATATGGGATAAAGCTTCTTAGCATGGCCTAAGAAGTTCATCGTGATTAGGTCTTTGTTTTCCTCTCTGAATCCACTCCACACTCTTGCTACTCTTCCTTTCTGTATTAGTTAGGGTATAGTAGGTTAAGCTGCAATAGCAAACATACAAACAAACCCCACGTATCAGTGGTATAAAATAACAAAATTTGATTTCTCATTCATGTTGCTTATCTGTTGCCGTCAGGAGGGACGCTGCTCCACTCCATTTTCATTCTGAAACAAAGGTTGATAAAGCCTCTATTACTTGTAGCATTGCCTGTCATTATGGCAAAAGGAAGATAGCCTGGTGGCTGCTACTCTGGCAATTAGATGCTCAGCCTCAAACTGACAAGAATCACTTCTGCTCTTAATTCATTGCCCATTCCTGGACACAAGAGGCGGAGTTTGCAGGAAGTGCTATCTTACCATGTACTCAGAACAATAGGGTGGCAGAGAACAGGAAAATTTGGCAAACGGCACCAATGCCTACCATACCTCCCTATCTTCATTTTAAACCACAGTTAGCTATCTTTGCTTTTAGAATGTAGACATGCTATTCTTTCTGATCTCTTCCCCCAATCTTCCTGGTAAGTTTGTACTTGATCTTCTCTTTTCAGTTCAGGCAATATGTCTCTGAGGAACCTTCCTTCTGTCTCACCTGCTCCTGTTTCTGACTTACCAGACTAAGTAAAGTGCCCCTCTATTTTGCTCTCCAACATTCTGTGCTTCCATCCAGCATAAATCTTATCATAGTCTCTTAATATAATTGCTTATACAATCTGCTTCCTTATCCACAAGGTTGTATATTGCCTGATGTCAAGGACTGTATCCCCAGTGCCTAAGGTGCTTTCTGGCACATCGTAGATTCTCAGTAAATGTGACAATGAATATTTAGAGCTTCATCTCCTTAGTCTTAAGCCCTTGTCCATTTACACCAAGCTGATTGGACCAGAGGAGATGAAGCTGAAACCTGCTCTCCACTGTGAGTGAGAGGATCTGGAATAGGCTTAGAAAGGGAGGGTATGATACTTGAAATGAGCTTCATATATCAGCTAATCCTAGAACACATACTTCCTTGGGTGCATTAACTGGGCTAATGAGGAACAAATGCTCTTTGGCTATTCGGAGAATTTTCCACTCACTAAGTGAAGAGTGCCTGATGTTCTGAGCAATTGTTTTGGGTTTTAGAGTTTTCTTCGTAAATTGGACATTAGACATCCTGACTGTGCTTCCGTTTAGTTAGGGATATGGATGTGCAGCTCAGGGCAATTTTTGCGAATCTTTACTAAAACTTCATTTACCTCTTTAGTAACAAAGAGCTCACCTCCAAGGACAGCACTTAGATAAAATGACATCTATCAAGAAGTACTAAAGCTCATTAGTAATTAGAGAAATTCAAGTTTAACTAAGTAGCTTTCAGACAGGCAAAAATTAAAAAGCTGATAAAGTGTTGATGAGGATATGGGGATATGAGAGCCCTTATGTTCTGCATAATGTAGACTGATGCAGCTATTCTAGAGAACAATTTGGCACTATTCCATTCACTCAATGAATATTTTTTTAGCACAATCCATGTGTCAAGTGCTGTTCTATGTGCTTGGTATATAAGCAATGAACAAAACAAAAACAAATCTGTTAAATTCTTATTATAGTAACTACTTATTATAATAAGATAATAAAGATAACATGTCAATTATTTAATTATTAGATAGTTGTAAGTGCTAAGCAGAGAAATTAAAGCAGGAAATAGGTATGTGAAATGTAACATGGGAATTGAAATCGAAGAAGTAGTGACCAAGAAAGGTCTCACTGGCTTGAGGGTCATATAGCTAACTTAGTCACATTAAATATACAGATATCCTATGACCCAATAATTCTGCTCTTGAGCATATATATCTAGGAAAATCCCCACACAGGCCCTTGGGGGTGGGGCATGTATGAAGATATTTGTGGAAGTGTTATTTGTGAAAGTGGAAGGTTAGCAGAATCCTAGTGGGAATCTTTGACTAAGAGAGTGTATAGGTTAAATATGGTGGATTCATGCCATAGAGTATTATGCAACAGTTAGAAGTAACACATTAAATATGCACATAACAATGTGGAATGATCTAAAAACATGAAGCTGAATGAAAAAGTAAGAAACAGAATGCAATATATAACATAGTACCACTAGTGTAAATTAAGAATACATATATATGAAACAACAATACACAGTTTGAAAGAACACATTCAAATACAAAAGCTACATGTTAAAAATAATAGCTGTGAGCAAACATAGTACTCAATGGGGAAAGGCTGAAAGCTTTCCCCTTAAGATCAGGAACAAGACAAGGCTGCCCGCTTTCAACACTTCTATTTAACATAGCTCTGGAAGTTCTAGCCACAGCAATCAGACAAGAAAATGAAATAAAAGGCATCCAAATTGGAAAAGAGGAAGTAAAATTGTCATTATATGCAGATGACATGATACTACATAGAGAGAATCCCAAAGACTCCACCAAAAAACTGCTAGAAATGATACACGAATTTGGTAAGGTAGCAGGATACAAAATTAATATTCAGAAATCAGTGGTATTTCTATACACCAATAATAAACTATCAGAAGAAGAAATCAGGAAATCAATCCCTTTTACAATTGCTACAAAAACAATAAAATATCCAGGAATCAATTTAACTAAAGAAGTAAAAGACCTGTACTCAGAAAATTATGAGACACTGAAGAGAGAAATCAAAGAAGATACAAATAAATGGAAATACATACCATGCTCATGGATAGGAAGAATTAATATAGTTAAAATGTCAATACTTCCTAATGCAATATATAGATTCAATGCAATTCCAATAAAACTACCAAGGAAATTTTTCTCAGAAATAGAACATAGAATCCTAAACTTTATATGGAGCCACAAAAGACCCCGAATAGCTACAGCAATGTCGAGAAATAAGAACAAAGTTGGAGGCATCACACTACCTGATATCAAAACATACTACAAGGCTACAGTAACCAAAACAGTATGGTACTGGCATAAAAACAGACACATAGACCAATAGAATAGAATAGAGAGCCCTGGAAGAAACCCATCTATATATGGTCATTTAATCTATGACAATGGAAGCAAGAATTTACACTGGAGTAAAGATAGTCTATTTAATAAATGGCGCTGGGAAAATTGGACTGACACGTGCAAAAAAATGAAAATAGACCATCTACTTACACTATATATGAGAACAAACTCAAAATGGACTAAAGACTTAAATGTAAGGCCTGAAACTATAAAACTCCTAGAAGAAAACATAGGGAGTAAGTTTGCAGACATTATCCTGAGTAATATTTTTACTGATATATCCCCTCGAGCAAGGGAAATGAAAGAAAAAATGAACATATGGGATTACATCAAACTTAAAAGTTTTTTCACAGCAAAGGAAATCATAAATAAAACAAAAAGGCAGCCTACTGAATGGGAGAAGATATTTGCCAATGATATATCTGATAAGTGTTTATAAAACACTCATGCAATTCAACACCAAAAAAACAAACAACCCAATTAGAAAATGGGCAGAGGATATGAGGAGGCGTTTCTCTAAAGAGGACATACAGATGGCCAACAGGCATATGAAAAAATGTTCAACCTCACTAATCATCAGAGAAATGCAAATAAAAACCACAATGAGATAGCACCTCACTTCAGTCAGAATGTCTATCATAAACAAATCAACAAACAACAAGTGGTGGCGAGGGTGTGGAGAAAAGGGAACCCTGGTTCACTGTGGTGGGACTGCAAATTGGTGCAGCCATTATGGAAATCGGTATGGAGGTATCTCAAAACACTGGAAATGGAACTGCCGTATGACCCAGCAATTCCACTCTTGGGAATCTACCCAGAGGAATCCAAGATGCTAATTCGAAAAAATATATGCACCCCTATGTTTATTGCAGCGCTATTTACAATAGCCAAGACTTGGAAACAACCGAAATGCCCATCGGTAGATGACTGGCTTAAGAAACTGTGGTACATTTATACAATGGAGTATTACTCTGCTATAAAGAAGAATGAAATTGCACTGTTTGCAACGATATGGATGGACCTAGAGACTATTATGTTGAGTGAAATAAGTCAGTCAGAGAAAGACAAATACCACATGATCTCACTTATATGTGGAATTTGAAAAACTGAATGAATGAGTAAAAGAAATAGAAACAGTCTCAGAGATATAGAGGAAAAACAGGGTTGCTAGTTGGGAGGGGGGTGGGGATGAGGGAGAAGGGGAAAGGATTAGACAGCATAAATAGGTAACTACAGTATTGTCACAGGGATATGAAAGACAGTTCGGGGAATATAATGTTGTTAAAATTTTGTGGGGTGTCAGATGGTCACATGTTTTGTTAGGGAGAACACTTCATGGATGGAGTAGAGGCTTGATCACTGCACTGTATACCTGAAATTGATGTTGCATAATATTGTATGCCAACTGTAATTGAATATATAGACAGTCACAGGATGTGGATTATATGGTGGAAGGGAGTCAAAGGAATTGTAATAGATAGTGTGATATGGGGGGGAGGAGTGGGAGGGGAGAATTGGGGGAGGGGGTTGTCATTTTGAGGGGTAGAAAGTATAACTATTGCTCTTTGTTGTACACCTGAAGCTAATTAAAAATATATATAAATAAATAAAATTAAAAAATAATAATAATAGCTGTGGGCATGGGAAGAAAGAGAGGAATGGGAATGAGTTATGGGGTTAAAAAATGGGATAAAATGAGCACAACCCAATATATGAATTTGGTGTTTATAGAATCCAGATTTCTACAGCCTGTGAGTCATGTGTCTCTAACACTGTGCAACAGTGCTGCTTTGTCCAATTCACTTTACTCATCTGGGCTTCAGTTTCCTGAGCTATATGGGAATGATAGTTCCAGTCTTAGCTACCTTCCAGGGTTGTCACAAGGCTCTAATGTGATAATGGACAGGAATAGACTTAGACAAGTTTAAAGTGAAAACACTTATCAAATATAAGCAACAATTATTGTTGCATAAAGTGGGCTTTTGTTGTTTGCCTTCTCACCAGATATTTCTACTTTGTACTTTCCCAACAATCCTAATTTCCATTTGGGATACAGGTAGGTTTGAGGCAGTTGACTCTATCCCAGGTGAAACACACAGCTGAGGATAAGCCAGTCACTCATTTCATTCTTTTGGCACAGTGGTTGGTTTGGGATGGGCACATGATACAAGCTGTTCAAATCAGATAGAATCTCAAAACTTTAGTTGGGAACACTGGGAAAAAGAGGCTTCTATTTTGTTTGACATGAATGGGGTAAATGTGATCCTGGATGTAGCAACCAAGTCCCTCTTTGGACTAAGAAGGGAGAATGTACCTGAAAATAGAGCCCTCAACAAAGAACTGGAACTGAGAAATAGAGAGAGAGAGAGAGAGAGAGAGAGAGAGAGAGAGAGAGAGAGAGAGAGAGAGACTGGACGAGCAGAATAAACTCACCAGAACTTGGGTCTGCCCTTGAAGCATACATTGGCCAATAAGTTCCCTTTCGAGGGGCCAAGATAATTTTAATTGGGTTTTCAGTGGCTTGCAAACAAAGACTCCTACTCTAACTTATATATTATTGTTGTTTATTTTATCTAATTTCTTACAAATAGACATGAAATCTCTTAAAATACAGCAAAGCAGTAAGCAAAATGTGTGAGTCTCAAGGTTGGATTGATACGTATCTCTACATCAGATGGAAATGTTCTTCAGAAAGTGTCCTGAAATGGATTGTTCAAGGTTTTCAGCAGTTCCACACTGCAAATTGCAGCTGTTCCTACTTTGAATGAGGAGAAAAGATATCCTCTTTCATACATTTGTTTCCTGATCTGTAGTTGACAAAAGAAAGAATCCTGGAAATAAAGTTGTTGCAGGTGCCTGATGATTTCAATCCTTTTGTCACATGTGATGAAATGGAGACTTTAGTTTGTAAAGAATGTCCCTCCAGAGGATCATGGGCTTCAGAATTGAACACCACAAGGAAGTACGAGGAGCCCCAGCCCACAGTGTCCTCTGCTCAGCACAGCTTCTGAGTTTCCCAAGGTTGAATCCATGCAGAAAATGCTTTTGAAATGATACAGCAGCCAAAATGCTAACTGAGCGATACAACCATCATCCAACTGTTGCTTCCCTTCAGCATCCTTGCCTTCTAGACAGACTGCTTCAAATATTTCTGTACACTTGGTTTTCTAGATTTTGGGAAGCCAGGCAGAAAGAAGGAAAAATAAACCTCCAGATGGCATTCCTTGCTTGTCACGAACTTCATCAGACTTGTCCAGGATACCTATCATGCTTACTGGGCATGATGAAGAATATAGAAGTTGGAGACTTGAGTCATGTCCTCGTTCAACAGAGTGCTTAGTTAGGAAGACAGGAAATACAGAGTCAGTCATCATATTCTTTCCAAAGACATGGTTTTTGCATAATTTACTCCTACTTACCCTCAGATCAAGTGTCACTTCCTCAGATATGCCTTCACTGGTCAAATCCCCATTATACAAATTCTCACAGCTCCATGTAAATCTTTTTTTGTAACACTAACCACACTTGCATTTTACATTTACTTGTGTGCTTTTTAGATTAAATTCAGTCTCTCCCACTAGACACTAAGTTCCTAGGGTGGGGGTGGGGCAGAGATGGTCTAAATCTTTGTTGTTTAACAAACACATATGGTACAGCTGCTATGGAAAACAGTATGGAAGTTCCTTAAAAAATTAAGAATAGTATTACCACGTGACCCAGCAATCTCTCTCCTGGGTATCTACTCCAAAAATCTGAAAACATTTATCCACAAAGATACATGCACTCCAATGTTCATTGCAGCATTATTTATGGTGGCCAAGACATGTAAAGAACCAAAGTATCCTTCAATAGATTATTGGATAAAGAAGAAGCGATATATATATATATATATATATATATATATATATATATATATATATATATACACACACACACACACACACACACACACACACACACAATGGACTACTACTCTGTCATGAAAAAAAGATGAAAGTGCCATTTGCGACAACATGCATAGATCTGAGATTATTATGCTAAGTGAAGTAATTCAGACAGAAAAAGTCAAGAACCATATGATTTCACTCATATGCAGAATATAAAACTGAAAGCAACAAAGAAACAAGACAAACAAAGCAACAAAAACTCATAGACACAGACAACAGTTTAGTGGTTACTAGAGGGAAAAGGGATGGTAGAAGAGGATAAAGAGGGTCAAATATATGGTGATGGAAGGGGAATGGACTCTGCGTAGTGAGCACACAAGTTGATATACAGATGATGTATTATAGAAATGTACACTTGAAATCTATGTAATTTTACTAACCTTTGTAACCCCAATATATTTAATAAAAAATAAACTGAAATTAATAAAACAAAGTAAGGAGAGAAAAAACAAACAGATATATAACTTTTACTATGTGTCAGGCAATTTTCTCAGTAGATCATAAATATTAACTCATTTAATTCTCATAATAACTCCATGAGGCATTATTATTACCATATTTATGGAGGAAACTGAGAGCCAGAGAGACAGAGTATCTTTCTGAAGCTCACAAAACTAATAAGTGACAGAACCAAGACTCAAATTTAAGGAGGCTGGTTCCAGAGTCCATGCTCACAACCATTATGCTATGCTGTTTTGCTCATCATTGTATTCCTAGTACCAAGCAGAATGCCTGACACAAATTATACACTCAATGAATATTTGTTGGGGCCGGCCAAGTGGTACATTGGTTGAGAGCTGGCTTGGGACGCCAGTGGACCTGGTTCGGATCCCACATATGAGGGCCAGTGACTCTGCCCTCTACAGCTAAGATGGTGAACAACAGGTCCACCTGGAGCTAGGCTGCGAGCCCCTGCTGCAGTGGGCTGCCATAGGCTACAGGGAGTGGCCAGCAGCCAGCGTGAGCAGCTGGCAGACAGCGTGAGCTGCCAATAGCCACCCTGAGCGACCATCGAGAGGCCAGCGACCAATCTGCCTCATCTGGGAAGATCGAAATGATGATACCAACATGAGCCAGTGAAGCAACGTCCTCTACAACTAGACTGAGGAACAAAAGGACACCAACTTGTCTGTTTCCCTTCCCCGATTACCCAACGCCATTCCCCTCCCCCAATTCCCCAATAAAATCTTTAAAAATAAATAAATATATATTTGTTGCATGAATTAAAGGATCATATTGGAAACACACTAATCAAAAGAAATAGATTATCAGATTGCATAAAAATATTACTCAACTGTGGTGGTTAATTTTATGTGTCAACATTACTGGTCACAGAGTACACAGATTAAACATTATTTATGGGTGTGTCTGTGAGGGTGTTTGAGATTCAAGGGTGAATGAGATTAGCATTTGAATTGATGAACACTGTAAAATAAATTGTCCTCCCAATGTGGATAGACATCATCCAATCCAGTGAAACCTGAAAAGAACAAAAGGTGGCAGAGAAACAAATTGCACCGTTTTTTCTGCCTCAGTATGTGACCTGAGACATCTTATCACATTTTCTTTGGCTCTCAGACTGGAATTTATACCATTGGCTGCTTTTGTTCTCAGGCCTTTGGAGTCAGACTGAATTACACCATCAGGTTGTCTGGGTGTCCATCTTGCAGGTGGAAGATCTTGGTCTCCATAATCACATGTGCCAATTCCAATAATAAATCTCTATAATCTCTATCGGTATCTATGTATAGGTATCTATCCATCATCTGTCTATCTATCTATCTATCTATCTATCTATCTATCTATCTATCTATCTATCATCTATCTATCTATATCTATTTCATACTGGTTCTATTTCTCTGGATAACTCTGACTGATACAAAAAAAATTTTTTTGAGGGCAGTGTCATTAGCGCTACTATGTGGGACCTAACCGGGGCCACTGGCTTCCCAAGCCAGCGCTTAACCACCACGCCACTTGGCCGGCCCTATATTTGGCCCTGATAGTGGTTCTAGAAGAACAGAATCTTAAGGATGAGCTTTTTAAAATTAAATTTTTATTTTTATTTTATCGAGGTATAATTGACATATCACATTATATTAGTTTCAGGTTTACAATATAGCGATTATATATTTGTATATATTGTGAAATGATCACCAAAATAAGTCTAGTTAACATCTGTCACCATACATAGTTACAAAATTGTGTGTGTGTGTGCGTGTGTGTGTGTGTTTGTGTAATGAGGAATTTTAAGATCTACTCTCTTAGCAACTTTCAGATATGTAATATAGTATAATTACTATAGTCACCATGCTATACATTATATCCCCATGATTTAATTATTTTATAACTGCAAGCTTGTACCTTTTGACCCACTTCATTCTTTTCTACCACCCCCTAATCCCCTCCTCTGGCAACTACCATTCTGTTCTCTTTATCTATGAGCTTGGATTTTATTGTTGTTATTTTTAAATTCCACATGTGAGTGAGATCATATGATATTTGTCTGTCTCTGACTTTTTCTTGTTAGCATAATGCCCTGAAGGTCCATCCATTAATGTTGTCCCAAATGGTGAGATTTCATTATATTTTATGGCTGAATAATATTCATTGCATACACAGGGATCATATCACATCACATCGTATCACATCACATCTTCTTTATTTATCTATTAATGGACACTTAAGTTTGCTTCCATGCCTTGGCTACTGAAAATAATGCTGCATTGAACACAAGTGTACATATTTCTTTTCAAGTTGGTATTTTTGTTTTCTTTCGACAAATATCCAGATGTGGAATTACTAGATCATTTTTACTAGTTCTATTTTTAGAATTACTAGTTCTATTTTTAATTTTCTGAAGCTCCTCAATACTGTTTTCCATAATGGTTAAACCAATTTACATTCTTACCAGCATTGCACAAGCGTTTCCTTTTCTCCACATCCTTACCAACAATTGTTATTTCTTGTCTTTTTGATAATACCCATTTTAATAGGTGTGAGGTGATAACTCCTTTGGTTTTGTTTGCATTTCCCTGATGATTAGTTATACTGAGCATCTTTTCATGTACCTGTTTGCCATCTGTCTGTCTTCTTTGGAAAAATGTCTATTCAGGTTTCTTCCCATTTATAATCGGGTTGTCAGAAAATTCATGATGCATTTTTGCAATGAAAAACATAGAAAAATGCATCATGATTTTTCTGACAACCCAATAATTGTTTTTTGTTGTTGTTGTTGAGTTTTCTGAGTTCTTTATATATTTTGATGTTAACCTCTTATCAATATATGATTTGCAAATATTTTGTCTCGTTCTGTAGGTTATCTTTTCATTTTGTTGATGCTTTCCTTTACTGTGCAGAAACATTGTAGTTTTATGTAGTTCCACTTATTTATTTTTGCTTCTGTTGCCTTTGTGTTGGAGTAAGGTCCAAAAAGTCACCGCCAAGGCCAATGTCAAAGAGCTTATTGCCTATGTTTTCTTCCAGGAGTTTTACAGTTTCAGGTCTTTGCATTTAAGCCTTTAACCCATTTAGAGTTAATTTTTGGTATAGTATTAGATAGCAATATTGTTTCATTCTTTTGAATGTGGCTGTCCAGTTTGTGCAACACCATTTATTGAAGAGAATCTCCTTTCTGCGTTGTATAATCTTGGCTCCTTTGTCCTAAATTAATTGATCACATAAGGGTGGGTTTATTTCTGGACTCTCTATTATGTTCCATTGATCTATGTGTCTGTTTTATGCCAATATAATACTGTTTTGATTACTATAGTTTTGTGATATAGTTTGAAACCAGGGAGAGTGATGCCTTCAGTTTTGTTCTTCTTCCTCAATATTGCTTTGGCTATTCAGGGTCTTTTGTGGCTCCATACAAATTTTAGGACTGTTTGTCTTATTTTTGAGAAAATGCTATTGGATGTTTGATAGGGATTTTATTGAACCTATAGATTGCTTTGGGTAGTATGGACATTTTAACAATATTAATCCTCCAATCCATGAGCAAGGAACATCTTTCCACTTATTTGTGTCTTCTTCAATATCTTTCATTAATGTCTTATACTGTTCAGTGTACAGGTCTTTCACCTCCTTGGGTAAATTTAAGGATGAGTTTTCTGAATTGATTCTGAGGTTCCTGCAATTGGATCTTTAACAATTAGATTTAAGTTGCAAAAGACTGCTCCCAGCAGCAAAGATATCACTGTTATTCTATGCCATGAACTGTTTATAGAGATACACAAAATGCCTGTATAGGGCCGGCCGTGTGGCACCTTGGTGAAGAGCTGGCATGGGACACCAGCTCTGAGCAGCAGGGCCCCAGTTTGGATCCCACATATGAGGGCCAGTGACACTGCCCTTTACAGCTAAGATGGAGAACAACAGCTCCACTTGGAGCTGGGCTGCCATAAGTCGCCAGGGTTGGGCGTAGGCTGCAGCCCCTGCTGCAGTGGGCTGCCATAAGCTACAGTGAGTGGCTTGCAGGCAGCGTGAGTGGCCGGTAGCCAGTGTGAACTGCCAAGAGGCACCGTGAGTGGTAGTCCAGAGGCTGGTGAGCAATCTGCCTCACCTGGGAAGAGCGCAATGATAATACCAACATGGGCCAATGAAGCAACGTTCTCTATAACTAGAATGAAGAACAAAAGGACAGCAACTTGTCTGTTCCCCTTTCCCAATTGCCCAATGCTGTTCCCATCTCCCAATTCCCTAATAAAATCTTAAAAAAAAATACCTGCATGGCATGCTCCTAATCAACTACTTGTAAAAAGCAAGGAGCTAAGTGATACTGTATATGATCCTTTCAAATATTTTTAGAAAACTAATGAATATAATGATATTTGCTGGTTGCTCCTAGTATCTATGGACAAAGCAATGTAAGAAAAGGATGAGTTCAGGGGCTAGTATTCCTAGTTCAAGCACCATATAAATGACCTAATATGTGTGTCCTGAAAGATACCCTTATATCCTGTAGCTATAGGGCTGAAATTTCTGAAAATCAACCACAGAATCTCTAGAATACCTTATCATGTAACTGACTGAATTACAATGCAAATTGAACTTCCAGCCTCACAGGATGTCTGCTATTAAAGTGAGGTAATTGATTAGAAAAGAACTAGATCCTGTAACTTGGGATGAGGACATGTGGAAAGACCATGATGAAGCTGGGGATATTGAGTCCCTAAATTCTAATTATTCTTATTTTCCCATGTAAGAAGTCTTCCCACCCCCAGTGGGAGAGGCCACCATACCCACAGAGGTATTGGCCTTTCTCTTTCCATCTGAGTAGATCAACCCTGCATTGCCTGAGGAAACTTTAATGGCTTCCCCTTAAGCAGTTGCCATGCAGGACAATGCTGATTGTATTCAAGACTTACCCCAAACAACCTTCTTTGCTTCTAGACTTAGACTCAAGTCCTAGAAGACCCATAAAGGTGAGGTACAATGTGTGACCCATGAGGAGATGCATTACACTCCAAAATAAATACTTGAGTTTTCTAATTTATATAGACAGGAATCTGATGGCCATGTGTGGGAATGCATACTAAAAATGAACAATAAAGATGGAAGAAACAGAAGGTGGAATCAGGCTGAATTTATTGATATTGGCTCACTAAACAGAGAGATATTGCATTTAGTATTGTAGTGAAAAGAGTTAGAAAGGGCTCTACCAGATTGGCTGAAACATGGGTCAAAAGGTGACCCACAGTGTGCAAGTTAGAAATGCTGCATCAATCACAGTGCAGGTCCTGAGGATTTTGAAGCTAAACCCTACCATTCTGCAGATAACTATTCCTCTTTTGAGAAACAGCTCTTGGGCTATTACTGGGCATTAGCAGACACTAAACACTTAACCATGGGCCAACAAGTTAGCATGTGACCTGAGTTGCTTATCATAAACAGCATTGTTGGACTCACCAAGTCGTAAAGTTGAATGTGCACAACCCCACTTCAAATGGAAGTAGTATATATGTGATAGAGCCTAAACAGGCCTTGAATAAGTGGCCCAAATGCTGCTACTCTGCCTTTTCTCTCCCAACCTACACATATAATCTCATGGGGAGTTCTCTATGATCAGATGACAAAGGAAGAAATCTTGGGCCTGGTTTACAGATGATTCTGCATGGTATGTAAGCACCATGCAAAAGTGGACAGCTATAACATTACAGCCTCTCTCTGGGATATCCTTGTAAGACAGTGGTGAAAGGAAATCCTCTCATTGAGTAGAACTTCTAGCAGTACACCTGGTTGTTCACTTTTCTTGGAAGGAGCAATGGCCAGATGTGTGATTATATGCTGATTCATGGGATGTAGTCAATGGTTTAGCTGGATGGTCAGGGAATTAAAAGGACCAGGACCAGAAAATTAATGACAGAGAGATTTGGGGAAGAGGAATATAGATAGGTCACTCTAAATTGGTGAAAATGTGAAGATATTTGTGTCCCATGTGAATGCTCACCAGTGGGTGACCTCAGCAGAGGAGGATTTTAATAATCTAGTGAATAGGATGACCTACTCTGTGGACACCAGCCAGCTTCTTTCCCCAGCCACTTTTGTCATTGCTCAAGGGGCTCATAAACACAATGGGCATGGTAGCAGGGACAGAGATTGTTCATGGGCTCAGCAATACAGCTAATCTGGCTATAACCACCACTGCCAGAGGCATAGATAGGCTGCCAGCAGCATAGATCAACGTTGAGCACACAATATGGCAACATTTTCTGGGGTAATCAGCCAGCTACCTGGTGGCAGGTTGATTGCATTGGACTACTTCCATCATGAAAGGGCAGAGTTTTTTTTGTTTTTTTTTTAAAGATTTTATTGGGGAATTGGGGAAGGGGAACAGCATTGGGGAACCGGGGAAGGGGAACAGATAAGTTGCTGTCTTTTTGTTCTTCAGTCTAGTTGCAGAGGATGTTGCTTCTCTGGCCCATGTTGGTATTATCATTGTGCTCTTACCGGATGAGGCAGATCGGTCGTCGCCCTCTGGATGGTCGCTCACCGCAGCTATTGGCAGCTCACGCTGGCTGCCAGCTGCTCACGCTGGCTGTGGGCCACTCACTGTAGCCTATGGCAGCCCACTGCAGCAGGGGCTGCAGCCTACGCCATCACCGGGGCTCGTACAGCCCACCTCCAGGTGGAGCTGTTGTTAGCTGTAGAGGGCAGTGTCACTGGCCCTCATATGTGGGATCTGAACCGGGGCCACTGGCGTCCCAAGCCAGCTCTTAACCAATGCGCCACTCGGCCAGCCCGAAAGGGCAGAATTTTGTTCTTACTAGAATACGCATTTACTGTGGACACAGATTTGCCTTCTCTGCATGCAGTGTTCCCACCAAAACTATCACCCATGGACTTATAGAATACTTTATGCACCATCATGGCATTCCACACAGCATTGCTTCAGATCAAGAAACTCACTTCACCACAAAAGAAATGCAGTGGGCCCATGCTCACGAAATCCAGTGGCTTTACCATGTTCCACCCCATCTTGAAGGAGCTGGCATGACAGGACTGTGGAACAGCCTTTTGTAGACTTAGTAACATCACCAGCTAGGTGGAAATACCTTGCAGGACTGTGGCAAGGTTCTCCAGAAGATTATATGCTCTGAATAGTGTTCAATATACTTGTATGCTGTTTCTCTGTTAACCAGGAATCACAGATCTAGGAATCAAGAAATAGAAATGGGAGTGCCACTACTTACTATTACCTCTAGTGACCCAATAGCAAAATTTTTGCTTCCTGTTCCCACAATTTTATGTTCTATAGGCCTAGAGGTCTTAGTTCCAGAGGGAGGGATGATTTCACCAGAAGACACAACGATTATTTCATTGAAGGGAAAGTTAAGACTGCTGCCCTGCCACTTTGGACTCCTCATGCCTCTGAATCAACAGGCAAAGAAGAGTGTTATTATGCTGGTGAAGGTGACTGATCCTGACTACCAAGGGGAAATTGGACTACTACACCACAATGGAGGTAAGGAAGTGTATGTCTGGAATGCAGGCAATCTCTTAGGGTGTCTCTTAATACCACCGTGCCTTGTGATTAAGATGAATGGAAAACTACAACAACCCAATCCAGGCAGGCCTACTAATTGCCTAAACCCTTCACTAATGAAGGTTTGGGTCACCTCGTCATGTAAAGAACCATGATCAGCTGATATGCTTGCTAAAGGCAAAGGGAATACAGAATGCATAGTGGGAGAAAGTATGTAGCTATAAAAACCAGCTAGGATCACATGACAAGTTACAGAAATGAGGACTATAATTATCATAAGTATTTCCTCTTTATATCAAGGAGAAGAGTTAACATCATTCAAAGGTTCTTCTGAGGAAAGAATTAGTGCATTTTCAGTTGTGTGCAAGATAGTTGTATCTTGTTAGGCAGAATTAGGACTTTGTTATTGTCTTTATTTGGAGATTAACTATGGTTTAAGGAGATGCATATGAATGCCAAGTTGACAACAGGTAAACTGGTGATGGTTAATTAAATAATCTATTTTTATTATTAGTTTCAGGTGTACAAAACAACATAATGATTAGACATTTACACCCCTCACAAAGTGATAGCCCCAACAAGTCTACTATCCATCTGACACCTTGGATAGCTATTACTATACCATTGATTATATGCCCTATGCTTTACGTCCTGTGACTGTGTGTGTGTGTGTGTGTGTGTGTGTGTGTGTGTGTATAAAATGTGGTTAAGCTCTGGCTTGGGAAGCCAGTGTCCCCAGTTCGGGTCCCACATATGAGGGCCAGTGACACTGCTCTCAAAAAAAAAATATTCCATCCATGAAATGGTCTCTCTAACAAGACATGTGACCATCTGACACCCCACAAAATATTTACAACATTATTAATTATATTCCCTGAACTGTCTTTCATATCCTTGTGGCAATATTATAGTTACCTATTTATGCTGTCTAATCCCTTCCCCTTCTCCCTCATCCCCACCCCCCTCCCAACTAGCAACCCTCAGTTTTTCCTCTATACCTATGAGACTGTTTCTGTTTACTTTGCTCATTCATTCAGTTTTTCCGATTCCACATATGAGTGATATATATGATACGGGAGGGAGGAATGGGGTGGCAAATTGGAGGGGGTTGTCACTTTGAGGGGTAAAAAGTATAACTATTGCACTGTGTTGTACACCTGAAACTAATTAAAAATAAATAAATTAAAAAATATTATGGTAAGAGACACATTGCCACTAATGGCCCTCAGAATACTCCCTGTTGCTACTAACATAATTATCCAAACATTCTTGCCATTTTCTGAAGCTGTTCTGGAAGTTCTCTTTCATGAGTGTCTTTAATTGTGCTGTCACAGCTGTCTTAATGTACTGAATTGATTAAAAATGTTGTCCTTTCAGGCCGGCCGAGTGGCGTGGTGATTAAGCGCTGGTTTGGGAAGCCAGCGGCCCCAGTTCGGGTCCCACATATGAGGGCCAGTGACACTGCCCTCAAAAAAAAAAGTTTTCCTTTCATGGTCATTTTCACTTTGGGGAAGAGCCAGAATTTGTGTAGTGTCAGATCCAGTGAATATGGTGGAAGAGGACACACAGTACACACAGTAATGATTTTTGGGTTTTTTTTTTTTTTGAGGGCAGTGTCACTGGCACTCATATGTGGGACCAAACTGGGGCGGCTGGCTTCCCAAGCCAGCACTTAACCACTGTGCCATGCGGTCGGCCCACACAGTAATGTTTTTATTTGATAGAAATTGCCATACCAGAAGAGATGTCTGACACGAAGTGTTGTCATCATGGAGGATGAAGTAAAGACACTTATGAAAGAGGACTTCTGGAACTGCTTCAGAAAGTGGAAAGAATGATGGGATATGTGTGTTCAAAGTGAGGAGGGGTATTTTGAGGAGGATTAGTGGCAATGTGTCTTTTACTGTAGTA
The DNA here is from genome assembly GCA_033961575.1 of Aselliscus stoliczkanus. Lineage (NCBI taxonomy): Eukaryota > Metazoa > Chordata > Mammalia > Chiroptera > Hipposideridae > Aselliscus > Aselliscus stoliczkanus. The sequence goes on along the minus strand of CM066737.1, from coordinate 50,015,225 downwards.
TATTTTTTTAAATTTAAACATTCACCATATCTTTTAATCACACCTCATGCATGAGGTCATACAATTAAGTTTGCAAACTCATCCTAGAAAAAGTGCTACATACCTCTTGCTGAATATCATATGGTCACCTTCAAAATACTCCCCTTGGGTAGCTATGCACTGACACCAGTGCCTAGTCCACCCTTCAAAGAGATTTTTGAGCTCTTTTTCTGGAATGGCCATCAGAGCTGTCCTCAGATTACCCTTGATGTCCTGAAGGTCATCACAATGTCTTCCTTTCAATATCTCCTTTCTCTTCATGTAAAGAAAGAAGTCATTGGGGGCCAGATCATGTGAGTAGGGAGGGTGTTCCAATATAGTTATTTGTTTACTGGCTAAAAACTCCCTCACAGACAGTGCCATGTCATGTCAGCTGGTTCATTGTCGTGTTGCAAGAGTCATGAATTGCTGGCAAAAAGTTCAGGTCAATCAACTTTTTCATGCAGACTTTGCAGCATTTCCAAATAGTACACTTGGTTATCTGTTTGTCTAGTTGGTACAAATTCATAATGAATAATGCCTCTGATATCAAAAACGGTTAGCAACAGGGCCAGCCGGTTTGCTCAGTTGGTTAGAGCGTGAGCTGTGAGCAACAGCGTTGCTGGTCCATTCCCACATGGGCCAGTGAGCTGCGCCCAAGCTGAGCTGCCCCTGAGCTGTTAAAGGGAGGATAGATGGCTCAGCTGGTGAGAATGCATGCTCTTAACAACAAGGTTGACAGTTAGACTCCCGCATGGGATGGTGAGCTGCGCTGCCCCGCCTCCCTCCCCCACAACTAAGATTGAACACAGCACCTTGAGCTGAGCAGCTGCGAGATGCTGAGGGGTGGCTGGATGGCTCAGTTGGTGAGAGCAAGTGCCCTTAACAGCAAGGTTGCCAGTTAGTTCAGGTTCGACTCCTGCATGGGTTGGTGGGCTCTGACTGCCGCCCTCCTCCTTCCCCCTCGCCCAGCAACTAGATTGAAAGCTGCGACTGGACTTGGAACAGACCTTCCTTTCTCCACAACTAAGATTGAAGGACAACAACTTGACATGGAGCTAATGGGTCCTGGAAAAACACAATGTTCTCCTTCACCAATTCCCCAACACTATTCTCTTCCCCAATTCCTCAATACAATCTTTTTAAAAAATTCTTTTATTGTGAAATAAACATTTTTTAAAAAATTAGTGTCAGGTGTAAAACACAGTGCAATAGTTATACTTTTTACCCCTCAAAATGAAAATCCCCCTCCCCCAGTTCGCCAACTCCACTTCCCCCACTATATCATACATATCTATTACAATTCCTTTGACTCCCTTCCCCAGTATATTCCACATCCCGTGACTATCTATATATTCAATTACAGTTGGCATACAATATTATACAACATCAGTTTCAGGTGTACAGTGCAGTGATAAAGCCTCTACTCCATCCATGAAGTGGTCTCCCTAATAACACATGTGACTATCTGACACGCCACAAAATTTTTACAACATTATTATATTCCCCGAACTGTGTTTCATATCCCTGCGGCAATATTGTAGTTGCCTATTTATGCTGTCTAATCCCTTCCCCTTCTTCCTTATTCCCACACACCTCCCAACTAGCAACCCTCAGATTTTCCTGTATATGTATGAGTCTGTTTCTGTTTACTTTGCTCGTTCATTCAGTTTTTCAGATTCCACATATATTTGAGCTCATATGGTATTTGTCTTTCTCCGACTGACTTATTTCACTTAACATAATAGTCTCTAGGTCCATCTATATCGTTGCAAATGGTATGGTTTCATTCTTCTTTATAGCGGAATAATACTCCATTGTATAAATGTACCAAAGTTGCATAATCCACTCATCTGCCGATGGGCATTTCAGTTGTTTCCAAGTCTTGACTATTGTAAATAGTGCTGCAATAAACATAGGAGAGCATATATTTTTTTGAATTAATGTCTTGGATTCTTCTGGGTTCATACCCAAGAGTGGAATTACTGGGTCATAGGGCAGTTCCATTTCCAGTATTTTGAGTTACCTCCATACTGACTTCCATAATGGCTGCACCAATCTACAGTCCCACCAACAGTGCACCAGGGTTCCCTTTACTCCACAACCTCACCAGGACTTGTTGTTTGCTGATTTATTAATGATAGCCATTCTGACTGGAGTAAGGTGGTATCTCATTGTGGTTTTCATTTGCATTTCTCTGATGATTACTGAGGTTGAACATTTTTTCATATGCCTGTTGGCCCTCTGTATGTCCTCTTTAGAGAAATGCCTCTTCATATCCTCTGCCCATTTTTTATTTGGGTTGTTTGCTTTTTTGGTGTTGAGTTGCATGAGTGTTTTATAAATTTGGATATTAAGCCCTTATCAGATATATCACTGGTAAATATCTTCTCCCATTCTGTAGGCTGTTTTTTGTTTTATTGATTTCCTTCGCTGTGAAAAGTTTGATGTAATCCCATAAGTTCATTTTTTTCTTTTATTTCCATAGCCTGAGGGGATATATCAGTAAAGATATTACTGAAGGCTATGTCTGCAAATTTACTCCCTATGTTTTCTTCTAGGAGTTTTATGGTTTCATGTCTTACACTTAAGTCTTTAATCCATTTTGAGTTTGTTCTCGTATGTGGTGTAAGTAGGTGGTCCATTTTCATTTTTTTGCACGTGTCAGTCCAATTTTTCCAGCACTATTTATTAAGTAGCCTATCTTTACTCCAATGTAAATTCTTGCTTCCATTGTCATAGATCAAATGACCGTATATGGATGGGTTTATTCCTGGGCTCTCTATTCTGTTCCATTGGTCTATGTGTCTGTTTTTATGCCAGTACTATACTTTTTTGTTGTTGTTGTTTTTCAGCTGAGCCATTCTGCACCTGTTCACAGCTCAACGGCAACTCATTTTGGGCTGGCATTGAACCGCTGTTGCTCAGAGCTCAGCTTGCACTCTCAAGCGAGCTCTTAACCAACTGAGCCATTCGGCCGTCCCCGTACCATACTATTTTAATCACTGTAGCCTTGTAGTATGTTTTGATGTCAGGTAGCATGATGCCTCCTACTTTGATTTTATTTCTCAAGATTGCAGTGGCTATTTGGGGTCTTTTGTGGTTCCATATAAATTTTAGGATTATATGTTCTATTTCTGAGAAAAATGTCCTTGGTAGTTTGATTGGAATTGCTTTGAATCTATATATTGCCTTAGGTAGTACTGATATTTTAACTATATTAATTCTTCCTATCCATGAGCATGGTATGTATTTCCATTTATTTGTATCTTCTTTGATTTCTCTTTTCAGAATCTCATAATTTTGTGAGTACAGGTCTTTTACTTCTTTAGTTAAATTGATTCCTAGATATTTTATTGTTTTTGCCGCAATTGGAAAAGGGATTGATTTCCTGATTTCTCCTTCTGATAGTTTATTATTGGTGTATAGAAATGCAACTGATTTCTGAATATTAATTTTGTATCCTGCTACCTTATCAAATTCGTTTATCAGTTCTTGCAGTTTTTTGGTGGAGTCTTTGGGATTCTCTATGTATAATATCATGTCATCTGCATAAAATGACAATTTTACTTTCTTCTTTCCAATTTGGATGCCTTTTATTTCATTTTCTTGTCTGATTGCTGTGGCTAGAACTTCCAGAACTGTTAAATAGAAGCGGTGAAAGTGGGTAGCCTTGTCTTGTTCCTGATCTTAAGGGGAAAGCTTTTAGCCTTTCCCCATTGAGTATGATGTTTGCTGTGGGCTTATCATATATGGCCTTTATAATGTTGAGATATGATCCCACTATTCCCACTTTCCTAAGAGTTTTTATCATAAATGGCTGCTGGATTTTCTCAAATGATTTTTCTGCATCTATTGATATGATCATGTGATTTTTATTTTTCAATTTGTTAATGTGGTGTATTATGTTAATTGACTTGTGGATATTGACTCGACCTTGAATACCAGGAATGAATCCCACTTGATCGTAGTGTATCTTTTTAATGTGTTGCTGAATTTGGCTTTCTAGTATTTTGTTGAGAATTTTTGAATCTATGTTCACTATGGATATCGGCCTGTAGTTTTCCTTTTTTGTAATATTTTTGCCTGACTTTGGAAGTAGGATGATAGCGGCTTCATAGAAAGAGTTTGGGAACCTTCTCTCCTGTATTTTTTGGAGTAGTTTGAGGAGAATAGGTATTAATTCTTTTTGAATGTTTTGTAAAATTCACCTGGGAAGCCATCTGGTTCAGGACTTTTGTTTTTTGGAAGATTGTTGATCACTGATTCAATTTCTTTGACAGTAATCAGTCTGTTCAGAGTTTCTGTTTCTTTTTGGTTCAGACTTGGTAGATTGTATGCTTCTATAAATTTATTCATTTTTTCCAGATTGTCAAATTTTTTGGCATATAGGTGCTCATGGTAATTTCTTAAAATTTTCTGTATTTCTGTGTATCACTTCTCTTTCATTTCTGATTTTATTAATTTGGGTCCTCTCTCTCATTTTCTTGGTGATTCTGGCTAAGGGTTTGTCGATTTGGTTTATCTTTTCAAAAAACCAGCTCTTGGTTTCATTGATCTTTTGTATTGGTTTTTTTTTTTGTTCTCTATTTCATTTATTTCTGCTCTGTCTTTAGTATTTCCTTCCTTATACTCCCTTGAGGGTTGTTTGCTGTTATTTTTCAAATTCCCTTAGGTGTAAAGATAGTCTGTTGATTTGAGATTTTTCTTCCTTCTTTAGGTAGGCCTACACTGCTATGAATTTCCCTCTTAGGACTGCTTTCGTTGCATCCCAGAGATTTGGGGTCGTGGTGTTTTCATTTTCGTTTGTCTTGAGGTATCTTCTGATTTCCTTCTTAATCTCATTTTTTTTTGAGGGCAATGTCACTGGCCCTCATATGTGGGACTCAAACCGGGGCAGCTGGTGTCCCAAGCCAGTGCTTAACCATGGCGCCACTGGGCGGGCCCTAATATCATTTTTGATCCACTCACTATTTAGTAGCATGTTATTTAGCCTCCACGTATTTCTAAGCTTTTCCAGATTTCTTCTTATAATTGATTTCTAGTTTCATAGCATTTTGGTCAGAGAAGACACTTAATATGATTTCAATCTTCTTTAATTTGTTGAGACTTGTTTTGTGGCCTAACATATTGTTTATGTTGGAAAATGTTCCATGTGCACTTGAGAAGAATGAATATTCTGTAGCTTTGGGGTGAAATGCTCTGAAAATATCAGTTAAATCCAGCTGGTCTAATGTGTCATTTAAGGTTGCTGTTTCCACACTGATTCTCTGTCTGGAGGATCTGTCCATTGGTCACAGTGTGATGTTGAAATCCCCTACTATAATAGTGTTACTGTTGATCTCTGACTTTATGTCTGTCAAAATCTGTTTTATATATTTAGGAGCTCCTTTATCGGGTGCATAGATTTTTACTGGGTTTATGTCCTCTTGTTGAATCGATCCCTTTATTATTATGTAGTGCCATTCTTTGTCTTTTATTTTAGTCTTCATTTTCAAGTGTATTTTTTTGAAATAAGTATTGCTATTTCAGCTTTTTGCTCATTTCCATTTGTGTGAAATATCTTACTCCATCCCTTTATTTTCAGTCTCTGTGTGTCTTTTGATCAGAGATGAGTCTCTTGTAGACAGCATATGCATGGGTCCTGTTTTCTTATCCACTCAGCCACTCTGTGTCTTTTTTTTTTAAGGACAGTGTCACTGGCCCTCATATGTGGGACCAAACCAGGGCCGCTGGATTTCTAAGCCAGCGCTTAACCATCGCACCACTCAGCCAGCCCCCACTCTGTGTGTTTTGATTGGAGCATTTAGCCCATTCACATTTAAAGTGATTACTGATAGGTGCATATTTATTGCCATTTTGTTATTTGTATTTCTTGCCTTCCTGGGTTAGCTTGTTTTCCCCTTTCTTCTGCTTAAAAAAGTCCTTTTAACATTTCCTGCAATGCTGACTGGTGGTAATGAACCTCTAAACTTATACTTTTCTGAGAAGCTCTTTATCTCTCCTTCAATTTTAAGTGAAAGCCATGCTGGGTAGAGCAATCTTGGTTGTATTCCCTTATTTTGTGTTACTTTGAATATCTCCTGCCACTCCCTTCTGGCCTGCAGACTTTCTGTAGAAAAGTCAGCTGTTAGTCTTATAGGAGTTCCTTTGTATGTAACCTGCTGTCTTTGTCTTGCTGCTTTTAGGATTCTGTCTTTGTCTTTAAGCTTTGCCATTTTAACTATGATGTTCCTTGGTGTGGGCCTGTTTGGATTCAGCTTGTTTGGAACTCTCTGCACTTCCTGGGCTTGTATGTCGATTTCCTTCACCAGGGTAGGGAAGTTTTCAGTCATTATTTCTTTAAATACATTCTTAATCCCTTGCTTCGTCTCTCTTCTTCTGATATTCCTGTGATGCATTATTGTTGTATATCATGTTGTCCCAGAGGTCTCTTAAACTATTTTCATTCTTTTTTATTCTTTTTTCTTTTTGTTGTTCCATCTGGGTGATTTCTGCTATTTTGTTTTCTAATTCGCTTATCCACTCCTCTGCTTCATCTATTCTACTGGTGATTCCTTCGAGTGTGTTCCTCATTTCAGTTATTGTATTCTTTAGTTCTAACTGATTGGTTTTTATGGTTTCCCTATCCTTCTTTATGTTCTCGCTAAATTCCTTAAACATTCTTATCATCAGTGTTCTAAACTCTGTCTCTGAAAGCTTGGATACCTCTGTTTCATTTTGTTCCATTTCTAGAGTTTTCTTCTGATCTTTTACTTGGGACATTTTTCTTTGTTTCTTCATCCTGGCTGTCATTCTGTGAATATTTTGATGTATTAGGTAGATCACCTAGAAAGAAGAGAGAAGAAAAAAAAAAAGGAGGTGTGTGTGGGGGCTCTCCGTCCTCTTTAAACTGCAGACCACTTGCTCAACAATAGAGAGTTTCTGGGTGACTGAGCACCCGTTATTGTGGGGAAGGACTTAACGTGTTATGCACCAGCCTCCCTCTCAGGCTTGCAGTGACTTTCTGCAATTAGCTGCTGTGTGCTCTGGAACCGTGCACACTACCAATAAGCTTCACAGGTGGTTGTGGGTTGTCTGCTGCTGCAAAAAACCTTCTGTGGCCTGTGGAGGTGTCGGCCAGGCACCAGAGGCTCAGGGTGCTTCTGACAATACAGCTCTAGGTGTGGGGGGCAAGCCCATAAGGCACCACTGGATGTGGTCAGTGGCTCCCACCAAGTCAGAGCAGCAGGCACTCTGCACCAGCCACCAGCCTACACAAACTCACCAGGAAAGCCCTGATTGGATCATGCAGTCACACAGCTCCTGGCCCAACACTCTCAGGAAAACTCCCCATCTCAGCCTGTCCCAATCAGCTGCTCACAGATCAGGCTAAGCCGCACAACAGCCAATCCCCAGCCTGGCAACTCTGTACAAGTAGTGTGGAGAGTGGGGGCCCAAGGTGGCTCGTGCACTCCTGAGTCTCAGTGAAAAGCCTGCTGGAACCATAGGGCACCCACCCAGAGTTTCCCTGGCAATGCAGCACAAGCAGGGCCGAGGGTGGAAATCCAAGGCTGCATGCCCGCGCACACACACAAACACTCCTGCTCCAATTTCATCAGACCAATGTGGTCCTGGATCTGACCCACTGTGGGAGGGAAAACCCTGAAAAAAAACGGCACCCTCCTGTATACCACTCGTGTGCAATCTCCACATCAGGGCAACAATGGTCCGAAAACCTCCAGTCTCTGCACCAAAGGTGCTCAGCTCAGTCCATCTCTGCAGGCTCCTGGGCCTGGCTCACACAGCCACTCCCTCCACCAGGAACCGGGTGAGTGCTCATCAGCGAGCAAACCGGTACACCGGCCCCACTGGTTCCCCAGCTGCCCTCAGCCTCACTGAGCAGAACAAAGAGTCCTCACTAATTTCTACTGTCAGCTGTTGTAGAACTCCTGTTCCCAGCAAAGCAACTCTGGGCTAGTGAGCTCAGGGTGGGGCTGGAGGGTCTCTCCCCCAACTGGAGAAGCCCCCCCATAAATGGGGAGTCCCTCATGGGGCTTGCCCTATCTCAGCTGCGCCCCTCCTACCAGACCTGACATGGCCCCCTCGAGGTCCTCCATTCAGTTTTTATGTTCATCTAGTGTTCAGGGGACTTCTGAGGTTTAATGTTGCATAAATTATTTGTAATTTTGATGTGATCCAGGTAGGCAGTGGGGACAGCATCAGTCTATTCCGCCATCTTACCGGAAGTCAATAAAATCTTTAAAAATAAAGTTAGCAACGTCATTGCAACAAATTCTCAAACTTAATTGTCACACACACACTGTGCCAAAAAATGTGTACACATTTTAAGAAAGGAAAACTGTAATAACATTGTAATTCTCAATATATGCTGATAACAAAAGATGAATACAAGTCACGTTTGACTTCTGTAGTTACAAGAGGTGCTCAAAGTGGATACCATCAGCATCCATACACTTCTGATTATGGCAAACTACTGCTTGGGCATTTTTTTTTTTAGCTGAGCAAACTACTGCTTGGGCATTTTTTTTTTTTTTAGCTGAGCCATCCTGCCACCCGTTGGCAGCTCAACGGCAACTCAGCTCGGGCTGGCATCGAACCGCCGTTGCTCAGAGCTCAGCTCGCATTCTTGAGCGAGCTTTTAACCAACTGAGCCACTTGGCCGGTCCTGTTTGGGCAACGTTGACCAAAGTGTCCACTTATATACATTTTTTGGCACTCCCAGTATATATATTATAGCTGATTTTTTATACTATTTTATTTTAGTTTGAGGTGTACAGTGTAGTGGCCAGGCATCCATACAACTTATGAAGTGATCCCCCTTCAAATCCAGCACCCATCGTACACCATGCACAGTTTTACAACATTACGGACTGTATTCCCCATACTGCACTGCACATCTCCATGAACTTTTTTTTTTTGATGGCAGTGTCACTGGCCCTCATATGTGTGACCCGAACTGGGGCCGCCAGCTTCCCAAGCCAACGCTTAAACACTGCACCACTCGGCTAGCCCTCCATGAATATTTTGTAACTACCAATTTGTGTTTCTTAATTCCTTCACCTTTCTCACCCATCCCCCGAATTCCCCTCCCATCTGGCAACCATCAGTCTGTTCTCTGTGTCTGAGTCTATTTCTGATTTTTTCTTTTATTCTGTTTTTTAGATTCCACATATCAGTGAGATCATATGGTATTTGTCTTTCTCAGCTTGACTTATTTCACTTTGCATAATATCCTCTAATCCATGTTGTTTCAAATGGTAAGATTTCATTCTTTTTTATGGCAGAGTTACACTTCATTGTATAAATGTACCACTATTTCTTTATCCAATCATCCATTGAAGGACATTTCAGTTGTTTGCATATCTTGGCTAATGTGAATTGAAATGCAGTAAACATAGGGGTGCATATATTTTTTTCAAAGTAGTGTTTTGTATTTATTTGGATAAATACCCAGGAGTGGAATAACTAGGTCATAATGTAGTTTTATGTTAATTTTTTGAGGAACCTCCATACTGTTTTCCATAGTGGCTGCACCAATTTGCAATCCTGTCAATAGTGCACGAGGATTCCCTTTTCCTCGCAAACACTTGTTTGTTGACTTATTGATAGCCATTCTGACAGGTGTGAGATGATATCTCATTGTGATTTTTAATTGCACTTCTCTGATGATTAGTGATGTTGAGCATCTTGTCACATCTATGGGCCATCTAATTAGGATTTGCCTTTTTTTTTTAAGGATGGTGTCACTGGCCCTCATATGTGGGACTGAACTGGGGCCACGGCTTCCCAAGTCAGTGTTTAACCACCATGCCACTCGGCCAGCCCAAATGTGTTTTTTGTTCTTTAATTAGGATTTCCCTCTTTTTTTTTTCCTATGGGCCATCTATATGTCCTCTTTTGAGAAATGTCTATTCAGATCCTCTTCCCATTTTTTTTAAAGATTTTTATTGGCGATTTGGGGGAGGGAAACAGTGTTGGGGAACTGGGGAAGGGGAACAGACAAGTTGTCCTTTTTTGTTCTTCAGTCTAGTTGTGGAGGACGTGGCTTCATTGGCCCATGTTGGTATTATCGTTTTGCTCTTCCCAGGTGAGGCTGATCGGTCGCTGGCCTCTGGGTGTCACTCACCGCGACTATTGGCAGCTCACGCTGGCTGCCGCCAGTCACTCACTGTAGCCTATGGCAGGGGCTGCAGCTATGCCGTCCTGGGACTCACAGCAGCCCAGCTCCAGGTGGAGCTGTTGTTCACCATCTTAGCTGTAGAGGGCAGAGTCACTGGCCCTCTGTGGGTTCTGAGCCGGGGCTGCTGGCATCCCAAGCCAGTTCTTAACCAACGCACCACTTGGCCAGCCCTCCTCTTCCCATTTTTAAATTGTGGTTTTTGGTGTTTTGGTGGTGAGTTGTAGAAATTTTTTTTATTATAAATTTTCAATATTAACCCTTTATCAGACTGTATCATTGGCAAATATCTTTTCCCATTCAGTAGGTTGTCTTTTAATTTTCTTGATGGTTTTCTTTGCTGTGCAAAAACTTTTAATTTTAATGTAGTCCCATTTATTTATATTTTCTTTTGTTTCCCTTGCCCAGTAAAAATATTAGTAAGATTAATATCTGAGAGTTTATTTCCTATATTTTCTTCTAAGAGTTTTATCGTTTTGGGGTCTTACATTTAAGTCTGTAATCCATTTTGAGTTTATTATTGTATATAATATAATAATTGTTGATTAAATGACCATATAGGCATGGATTATTTTTTTTGAGGGCAGTGTCACTGGCCCTCATATGTGGGATCTGAACCAGGGCCGCTGGCTTCCTAAGCCAGCACTTAACCACCACTCCACTGGGCCAGCCCTAGGTGTGGATTTTTTTCTGGAGTCTCTATTCTCTCTCATTGATCTATGAGTCTGTTTTTATGCGAATTCCATGCTGTTTTGATTACTTTTGCCTTGTAGGATAATTTGATATCAGGAAATGTGAAATTTTTAGCTTCATTCTTTCTCAGGATTGCCAGGGCTCTTTGGGGTCTTTTATGATTTCATGTAAATTTTAGGATTATTTGTTCTAGTTCTGTGAAAAATGCCATTAGTATTTTGATAGGGATTACATTGAATCTATAGATTGCTTTTATTCGTGTGGATATTTTAACTACATTAATTCTTCCTATCCATGAGCATGGTATATGCTTCCATGTATTTGTATCTTCTTCAGTTTCTTTGTTCAATGTCTTATAGTTTTCTGAGTACAGGTCTTTTACACCCTTGATTAAATGTATTCCTAGTATCTTTCTTTTGATGCAATTGCAAATGGGATTTTTTATCTGAATTTCTCTTTCTGATAGTTGGTGTATACAAATACAACTGATTTCTGAATGTTAAATTTGTATTCTACTTTACTAAATTCATTTATGAGTTCTAATAGTTTTTGGGTGGAATCTTTGGAGTTCTCTGTATATATCATCTGCAAATAATGACAATTTTACTTCTTCCTTTCCCATTTTGATGTCTTTTATTTCTTTTTCTTGTCTGATTGTTGTGGCTAGAACTTTCTATACTCTGTTGAATAAAAGTGGCGACAGTGGACATCGTTGTCTCATTCCTGATCTTAAGGTGAATACTTTTAGGTTTTCCCATTGAGTATGATATTAGCTGTGGGTTTGTCATATACGGGTTTTATTATGTTGAAGTATGTTACATCTATTCCCACTTTGCTGAGGCTTTTTTTTTTTATTATAAACGCATGCTGATTTTTCTTAAATGCTTTTTCTGCATCTGTTGATATGACCACATGATTTTTATTTTTCATTTTCTTTATGTGGTGCATCACATTAATTAATTTGTGGGTATTGAACCAACCTTATGTACCAGGAATGAATCCCACTTGACAGTGGTGTATGGTCTTTTCAATGTATTGGTGAATTCGGTTTGCTAATATTTTTTGAGGATTTTTCATCTATGTTCACTAGGAATATCATCCTACACTTTTCTTTCTTTTTTTGTTTGTTTTTAGTGTCTTTGTCTGGTTTTGGGATTAGGGTAATGGTGGCTCTGTAAAATGAGCTTGAAAGCCTTTGCTTCTCTTGGATTTTTTCAAGCAGTTTGAGGCGAATAGGTATTCTTTTTTGAGTGTTTGGTAAAAATCACTTGTGAAGCCATCTGATCCAAGACTTTCATTTGTTAGGAGTTTATTGATTAGTCATTCTATTTTGTTGTTAGTAATCAGTCTGTTCAGATTTTCTGTTTCTTTTTTATTCATCTGGTGATGGTTAATTTTATTTGTTACTTTCACTGGACACAGGTGCCCAGATTAAACATTGTTTCTGGCTGTGTCAGTGAGGGTGTTTACACATACAGTTAGCATTTGAATTGGTGGACTGGTAAAGTAAATTGCCCTCCACATGTGGGGGCAGGGAGTATTAGCCCATCTGGTGAGGGCCTGAATAGAACAAATGGTAGAAGAAGGAATTTGCCCCCCTTTTCCTGCCTTATTGTTTGAGCCAGGACATCTCATCTCATCTCATCTTCTCTGGCCTTTGAACTGGGATTTACACCGTCAGCTCCCCAGTTCTCAGATCGTCATGCTCTGACTAAATTATACCACCAGATTTCTTTGGTCTCCAGCTTGTACATGGCAGATTGTAGGATTTCTCAGCTTCTAAATTTGTATGAGCCAATTCCTTATAATGAATACATATATCATTATTTAAATTAACACATATATTAAATTTCTAATATCTATCTATCTATCTATCTATCTATCTATCTATCTATCTATCTATCATCTCCATATCCTACTGGTTCTGTTTCTCTGGAGAAGCCTGACAAATACATCAACTATATACTGCCTATATGAAACCCACTTTAAGTATAAAGACACACATAAGTTAAAAATTAAAAAGGATGTGGGCTGGCTGAGTGGCATGGTAGTTAAGCACTGGCTTGGGAAGCCAGTGGCCCTGGTTCGGGTCCCACATATGAGGGCCAGTGACACTGCCCTCAAAAAAAAAACAGGATGGAAAATGATTTTACCATGAAGACATTAAACATGGTTGGACCTAGAGGGTGTTATGTTAAGTGAAATAAGACACACTGAGAAAGACAAACACCATATTATCTCATTTATATCTGGAATCTAAAGAGCAAACTAATGAACAAACAAAAACAGAAACAGACTCATAGCTACAGAGAACAAACTGATAGTTACTAGATGGGAAGGGGATTGGGGGCTGGATGAGAAAGGTAAAGAGGTTAAGAAATTCAATTGGTAGTTACAAAATAGTCATGGGGATGTAAAATACAGTATGGGGAATATAGTCAATAATATTGTAAAAACTATTTATAGTGTCAAATGGTTACTGGACTTATCAGGGGGATCACTTCATAAATTATATAAATGTCTAACCAATACACTGTACACCTGAAATTCATATAAAATAATATTAAATGTCAACTATAAAAATAGTCATGGGGATATAAAGTGCAGCATAGGAAATATAGACAATAATATTATAATAACTATGTACTTATAGGGGTTATCACTTATCTAAACAAAAGATTTTAATATCACATAAAGTAGGCTTCAGAACAAGGGAAATTATCAGAAATGCTGAAAAACCTTTCGTTATTACAAAGGAGTCAATTCTTCCGAACATATAACACTTAAAAATGTGTATGTATCTAACATCAGAGCTTCAAATATTTGAGCAAAAATTGATAGAAATAAGGAGAAATAAACAAATATGCAATCAATATTGGAGGCTTCAATACTCCTCTTTCAGCAACTGATAGTACAGGCTTATAGAATATCAGTAAGGACACAGAAGACCAGAATAACACTATCTACAATTTGAGCCAATTTCCATTTATAAAAAACTTCACCCCAAAATAGGGGTACACAGTCTTTTCAAATGCATATGGAACATACATCAAGGGAGCATATACTGAGCCATAAAACAAACATTAAGAAATTTAAAATAATGGAAATAATGCAATAATCGTAATAGAATCAGATTAAAGTTTAGCAACAAAAATATCTAGAAAATCTCCGAATACTTCTCTATAACCCATGAGTAAAAGAGGGAGTCTCAAGGGAAAATTTTCAAAATATTCTGAACTGGGGCCGGCCGAGTGGCGCGGTGGTTAAGCGCTGGCCTGGGAAGCCAGCGGCAACAGTTCGGTCCCACATATGAGGGCCAGTGACACTGCTCTCAAAAAAAAAAAAAAGAGAAAATTAATGAACCAGAAACTGGTTCTTTGAGAAGATCAGTAAAATTGACAAACTTCTTGCCGGACTGACCAACACTAAAGGAGGGAAGACACAAATTACAAAAATCAGTAATGAAAGAGGGAATATCACTACAGAACCTATAGGCATGAAAAAGGAAATAAAGGAATACCACAAATAACTATATGCCCATAATTCTGCAACTTAGACAAAATGGACCTTGAAGAGTTTTATATTAATTAAAGAATGAGTATACAGTTGAGAGAGCATAGTCCAGCATTGAGAGAGAATTTATTAGAAAGGATTAATTACAGAGGTGGCTACTATAAGTCCTTATGCTATTGATATCTCACTCAGAAACTGACATTTTGCTATCTAGCAGATTGTATGTCAAAACTTTTATTGGTGAAACTGTCATATTATGAAGATGAATGTTAGAATTGGGCTTGTATTTACAAAATTAAAGGTATTCAATGCATGTGGATTAGCTGAAATAAGTTAAAGGCACTCCCTATATTTGATGCACAGAGTATAAGAATCCACCAAGGCTTTTACCCTATACTCTGTAGGATGACAGGAGTAATTTAATCCTGAATGAGTCCTGTGCAAAGCCATTAGTTTAGGAGAATTTCTGACTGTATGATGATAACTAGAGAATATGTGCTTTATCTTTCTTTCATAGGATGTTCTCAGAACACTTAAAAGGACTGAGATCTGGGACTTCACCAAGGTTATAGAACACGTTTTATGATGTGTTGTGCCTGCTTTGCTAATGAATAATGACTATATGAGGCAGAATTCTATCTAAGTCCTTGTTTTTATTAAAGTATGGTATGGAGAGCGTAGAGGAGTAGCTAGACCACATTACTTCAAACTTGTTTGCCAGCTATCATTAGTTACCAAATAATAGTTGTGCATTACTAAGTGACAGGTCAGTTTGCATCAGCTAGGTTTTATGCTAAGCATTTTGTATTCATTAACTTATTTATTCCTCAAAGCAATTTCAAGAGACAGGAGCAAGTTATAAAATAAAACAGTAAGATGAATCTCAGAGAGGTGAAATGATTTACCCAAGGTCATACAGCAAGGCCAGGGTCCTAGGCTGTCCGATTTCAACACTGGTGTTTTAACTCTATTCTACTTCACTACCTGATGTTTTCCATCATCATCTCCTCAGAATATACAAAGTCATATAGGTGACATCAATAGAAGTCAGCTTTCTGTGGGGCTGAGGACAGCCTAAATTCACAGGCCCTGGATATTAGAGGTATAAGGGGTTCAGTTATAGGGAACTTAATATAGCAACTGTGTTGACCTCAATACTCTTTTTTTTTTTTTTACGGACAGTGTCACTGGCCCTTATATGTGGGACCGAACTGGGGCCGCTGGCTTCCCAAGCCAGAGCTTATCCACCGTGCCACTCGGCCAGCCCTTTGACCTCAATACTCTTGATGACACTTGTGGTTGAGTATTTTTTAATAACACCTTTATTGAGATATAATTCACATACCATAAAATTCACATACCTTTTTAAATTAAAATTTATTGGGGGTAACAATGGTTAGTACAATTGCATAGGTTTCAATTGTACAATTCTGTAATACCTCATCTATATATCACATTCTCACCATCCAGAGTCAGTTCTCCTTCCATCACCATATATTTGACCCCGTTTACCATCATCTACCACCCCTTCCCCACTTATCCTCTGGTAATCAGTAAACTATGGTCTGTGTCTATGAGTTTTTGTTTTTTTATTTGTTTGCCTTGTTCCTTTATTGCTTTCAGTTTTATATCCCACATATCAGTGAAGTCATATGGTTCTTCACTTTTTCTGAAAATGCACCCTTTTAAAGTGTACAATTAAGTCATTTTTTTGTATAGAGTTGTACAGCTCTTCTTTATTAGCCCTTTTTTTTGGAAATTGATTTTTTTGTGTTTGTGACAGTCATCAAACTTTGATTAATGGCCTATTGTTCTTTCACCTCTGCTCCCAAAAGTCAAACCCTGAAAGTTCCACCAGCTTCCTCCAGTATTGGCCTTGCTGGGCTTTGTGTAAGTCCTGCAAATGAACATTTAGGGTGGCTCCCTGAAACATGAGTATTTGTTTTTTTATGAGGTGATCCCTCAGATAAGTCCAGTACCCACCTGACACCATGAGCATTTTTTTCATTTTTCTTTTGTCAGCTATTAACTAGCCCTACCCAGACCTCCTATGGAAAATATATCTGTGAGATACATGGGAGAGGGTCTACTCTACCCTGTTGGCACAATGTATCTTTAGTATGAAATTTTCAAAGAGATTAAACTTCCTGTTTCAATCATTTTTTTGTGGCTAAGACAGTGGTTCTTACTTTGAGGCCACAACCCTCAAGTTAACCAGGGAGTTTTTGTGAGGGACCTGCAAATCTGCCTGTGAACAAGGTATTGTCTTTCTTTTCTTTTCTTTTCTTTTCTTTTCTTTTCTTTTCTTTTCTTTTCTTTTCTTTTCTTTTTTTAGAGGGCAGTGTCACTGGCCCTCATATGTGGGATCCGAACCCCGGGCCACTGGCATTCCAAGCCAGCTCTTAACCACCACACCACTTGGCTGGCCCAGTATTGTCTTTATTTTAAATAAATCTGTCCTATGCATATAATTACTGCTGCTTCTAAAACATCGATGGCTTCTGATGTTGTGATTAATAAAGCACAAAGCATTCTAAACATGTGGCTGAATTCCTAATAACTTTTTTCACCATATAGTTTCTTAATCAGCAGATATGAAAAATACAACTACTATCACTAAAAAATAAAATAAAATAAAAAAAATAAAAATACAACTACTATAATGAGATAATCAGATAAAGTTTTGATTTACAAAAGAAGTCATGTAGACTCAAAAAAGTTGAGGAAGCACTGAGTTGAATAAAAGAGAATTTTCCTTTATTCATAGGAGACAGAATTTTCACTTTGTATGGCATCAACTTATCAGTAGTCATTAACACAGTGGTCTGAATTGATTGGATTGCTTTAGGGTAGGCTACTGAACAACTCCATCCTAAAACCAGAGTGGGGATCAGAAATAGTCCCAAGCAGGTCTAGTGGACTAGAGAGAGTGTGTCAGAGAGCCCTAGACTAAGGCTTTCCCGGACCACGTGGTCACCAAGGATTTTGGGCTGTAGCAGGGAGCTTCAGGCAAAGACATTTCTAGGCCACATGGCCATTAAAACGTCCACACTTAACATTTCTGAATTCCTACCTCATCTGGGAGCCAGTCAGGAACTGGAAGAAGACCACATGTCCTAATAATAAATCTTAGCTGTCAACCTGGAAACCTCAGGGTATATAGCCCCGAGTCCCGCCGTGTTGGGGCTCAGCCTCTGAACGTAAATCTGTTGATCTGGTGCCGACATCAATAAATGCTGCTTCTCGAGCCTTGGAGTCACACCTCTCTGTTCGAGTATCCCGCAACATAATTGGGGGCTTGTCCGGGATGCGGACTTGTCTCCGAGGCCAAGCTCCCCCGGACGAAAGGGGATATGAACTCTACTCGGTGCCAGCAGATCCTTGTCTGTCAGTAAGGACATATTCCCTGCCAGCCATTGGGGACCAACCTGGGAGCACAATGGAACCCAGGGGGCTACTGGAACAAGCTAGGGAGCGCTGCCCAATCAGACAGGTAAAGACCTGGGTCCCTTAAGACAGCCTGTCTGTCAGGGGACAGAAGGGGAGATTAATCCACTCTGGGAGTCACCCTAGTATTTCAGAGAATACTGAGAGAAACTGTGACTCCTAGAAACAGGGCAGTGGGCGGAGAATGAATCTGTTTGAGTTCGTGTGAATGAGACACAGTCTGTCTGCGAAGTGCGTGTGGAGTCCGGTTCCACGAGTACTGGGTGCCAGGGGAGGGTCTCCAGAGTGCGCTCGATGCAAAGGTGGCCTCGGGGTTGCACAAACTTTGGGCCTCAGCGGGGCGGGACGGCAGCCCATGTGTGTCTGTGGGTCCGTGGGGCTGCGCGGGGCTGCTGTGTGTGCTTGTCACCGGGAGCACTTCTCGCTGCGCCCCCTCGGTCGCCGAGCTGGGATGGAGCCCGCCAGCCATGGCTAGTTTTGGGTAGTGCCCAATGGATCTGGGGTGGGGCCTGGGGACCCCGGACCATTGCCTCCGCTGAACACACCCAGTCCGCAGGGCCCTGCCTTTAATGGCAGCATTGCCGGGCTTGGAGTTCATGCCCCCGCAGGAACCATAGCCGCTGGACCTGGGAACATGGACAGGGGTGGCGACGGTGGTGACGGCTGGAGCCGAGACACAGTAGGTGCACTTCCTTATGCCAGCGCACAGGATCCCCCAGGGAAGGGCCTGGCTTGATGAGGTCGCGGGCGTCCGCAGGGGCCAGTCCCAGGGCACTCTGGAGGGGAGCAAGACCACTGTTGTGTCTCCTCCCAGGTCTGTCTGGCACACACCCAGCTGTAGCCATAGGTGGGCCTGCATGCCCACCCCGCCCCCAAGTTTCCTCAGGAGTTGGAGGAGAGCAAGATCCACACACCCCAGCCCCTGTCTGGGGCCTCTCCTAGCTGCAGGGTCTGCTTTTGATGGGGGGAGGGGACCTCAGTGACCCTGAGCCATGGGGGTGGAGAGTGGGCCCTTCTCGGCTCAGGGTCCGGGTCCTTGGCAACTTGAGCAAAGAATTGAACGAGATGCCAGTGTGGAGTAGTGAAAGGGTGGTCTATTAGGGGAGATGGTACATTTCAAAGAAGTAGAAGTAGGCCTGGGCAGTAGAGAATAGCTCAAGGGCCCATTATTAGAAGAGAAATTATTTCAAGGAGTTTGTAGCATATGGAGCAGGCCAGGCTCAAAGGCAAAATCCAAAAGGCTCGAAAAGGAAGGAAGGGAGGAAGAGCACACACTTCCCAGGATTTGGAGTTTTTATCCCTTTTTCTCTGGAGTTGGCTGTTCCCCTCTGGGCATGGGACTACTTGATTGGCTCCCATAATTGACAATAGGCTGTTATCTCATCTCTTTAGATTGCACATGGTCCTTCCCAGAATTCAGTCTGTTGTAATGATATTAATAAACTTCCTGGCATATGTATGATGTTATAATAATGAGGCCTGAGTGAAACGAAGGTCGTTATGGCCTTTACTGTGCAGGTGTCAGTAACTGGTCTAATCTATTCAGGTATTTTGTACCCATTTCTTTTAGGGGTAGATAGTTACAATGAATGAAAGTTTTGGGTGCAGAGGGGAGGTCACCCAGGCAGTCAAATTCCATGAGACATGCAGAAATGCAGAGACCCGGTGCCTGCCTCTAGCTGCCTACCTGATTTTCCCCTTGGGAGACATGGGATCTCTGTAGGAAGATGAGGGACAGGAGGTCTCTTCTTCTATGTCTGCTGCCTGCTGGGCATTGGCGTAGAGCTGTCCCTGCCTGTTGGTGGTTCACGGAGCTCTCACCCTGGCTGATTTCATATGGGAGGAGGGGGTCTCGAGCTCTACCTGGAAGACCATGCTGGCTTCTATGGTTGTGACAGGCAATCTTGTTAGGGTATCCTCTGTATCCCCAAAGCCCCTGAATGAGGAAAAATAGATTTTAACTGATAAATCTGTTAGCTCTCATGAAGCCTGTGGCCATTCAGCCTGTCGCTCAGTTGGTGTCAGTTGTCTGGACCCAGAATGGGTTTGGAAATTAGCTTACTAGCCTGGGGGATATTAGAAAGTCACAGACTCTTAAGTAGTTATATGAAGCAAGGGTAGGAGGTTTCTATGAACAGTTTACTGTTTAGGATCCAGAAACTGATTAAAAGAGTAGGAGTTAGAAATGCTGGCAGGAGTTCCGGTAAGATGGCGGAATAGATGGACGCTCTCTGAACTGCCTCCCAGGATCACATCAAAATTACAAATAATTTATGCAACATTTAACCTCGGGAGTCCCCTGAACATTAGATGAACAGAACCTCTAAACGAAGGACCTAAAGAGGAGGCCACGTCAAGTCTGGTAGGTGAGGCGCTGACGAGAGAGGGCGAGCCCCATGAGGGATGCCCCAGCTGTGTGGGGAGGCTTCTCCTGTTGGGGGAGAGACCCTCCGGCCCCACACCGAGCTCACTAGCCCAGAGTTGCTTTGCCAGGAAGAGGAATTCCACGATAGTGGCCAGTAGAAATTAATGAGGACTCTCTTTGCTCAACTCGGTGAGGCTGGGGGCAGCTGGAGAACCAGTGTGGCCGGTGCACGGGTTCGCTCGCCGGCGAGCACTCACCCGGTTCTTGTCGGAGGGAGTGGCTGCATGAGCCAGGCCCAGAAGCCTGTCGGGAGGGATTGAACTGAGCACATTTGGTGCAAAAGCTGGAGGTTTTGGGATTGTTCTTCCACTGGTGCGGAGCTTGCACACGAGCGGCGTACAGGAGGCCGCCATTTTTTCAGGGTTGGGCCCTCCCATGGAGGGTCAGAGCCGGGATCCCATTGGTCTGGTGAACTTGGCACAGGAGTGCGTGCGTGCGTGAGTGCGTGCATGCGTGCGCATGCGGCCTTGGATTCCCACCCTCCGCCCTGCTTGTGTTGCGTTGCCAGGGAAACGCCTGGCGGGTGCCCTCCGGCTGCATCACATTGCCCACTGAAACGTGCCTGAGCCACCTTGGGTTCCCACCCTCCGCCCTGCTTGTGCTGCGTTTCCAAGGAAACGTCAGGTGGGTGCCCTCCGGCTCCATCAGGCTGCTCATTGAGACGCAGGAGTGGATAAGCCGCCTTGGATCCCCACCCTCCACTCTGCTTCAGCTGCATTGCCAGGGAAACGCAGGGTGGGTGTTCTCCAGCTGCATCACTCTGTTCACTGAGACTCAGTAGCAGACAACCTGCAACAACCTGTGAAGATTTTTTTTTCTTTTTTTTTGGGGGGGGAGTGAGCACGATTCCAGAGCACACAGCAGCTAATTGTGGAAAGCTCACTGCAACCCTGAGAAAGTGGTCTGCAGATTAAAGAGGACAGAGAGCCCCACCACCTCTTTCCTTTTTTTTTTCTTTCTTTTTTCTTTTTCTTTTTTCTTTTCTCTTCTTTCTAGGTGATCTATCTAATACATGGAAGCATTCACAGAACGACAGCCAGAATAAAAAAACAAAGAAACATATCCCAAGTAAAAGGTCAGAAGAAAACTCTAGAAATGGAACTAAATGAAACAGAGGTATCCAAACTTTCAGAGACAGAGTTTAGAACACTGATGATAAGAATGTTTAAGGTACTTAGCGAGGACATAAAGCGAGATAGGGAAACCATAAAAAAACAACCTGTTAGAACTAAAGAATACAATAACTGAAATGAAGAACACACTCGAAGGAATCACCAGTAGAGTAGATGAAGCAGAGGAGCGGATAAGTGAATTAGAAGACAAAATAGCAGAAATCACCCAGCTGGAACAACAAAAAGAAAAAAGAATAAAAAAGAATGAAAATAGTTTAAGAGACCTCTGGGACAACATGAAATACAGCAATGTTTGCATCATAGGAATACCAGAAGGAGAAGAGAAGAAGCAAGGGATTGAGAATGTATTTAAAGAAATAATGACTGAAAACTTCCCTACCATGGTGAAGGAAATCGACATAGAAGCCCAGAACGTACAGAGAGTTCCTAACAGGCTGAATCCAAACAGGCCCACACCAAGACACATCATAGTAAAAATGGCAAAGATTACAGACAGAGACAGAATCCTAAAAGCAGCAAGAGAAAGACAGCAGGTTACATACAAAGGAACTCCTATAAGACTAACAGCTGACTTTTCTTCAGAAAGTCTGCAGGCCAGAAGGGAGTGGCAGGAGATACTCAAAGTGACACAAAATAAAGGTCTACAACCAATATTGCTCTACCCTGCACGGCTATCACCTAAAATTGAAGGAGAAATAAAGAGCTTCTCAGAAAAGAATAAGCTTAAGGAGTTCATTACCACCAAGCCAGCATTGCAGGAAATGTTAAAAGGGCTTTTTTAAACAGAAGAAAGGGGAAAACAAGCTAACCCAGGAAGACAAGAAATACAAATAACAAAACGGCAATAAATATACACCTATCAGTAATTACCTTAAATGTGAATGCGCTAAATGCTCCAATCAAAAGACACAGAGTGGCTGAGTGGATAAGAAAACAGGACTCATGCATATGCTGTCTACAAGACACTCATCTCAGATCAAAAGACACACATAGACTGAAACTAAAGGGATGAAATAAGATATTTCCTGCAAATGGAAATGAGAAAAAAGCTGGTATAGCAATACTTACTTCGGACAAAATAGACTTTAAAATGAAGACTACAATAAAAGACAAAGAAGGGCACTACATAATAATAAAGGGATCAATTCAACAAGAGGACATAACCCTAGTAAACATCTATGCACCCAATATAGGAGCTCCTAAATATATAAAACAGATTCTGACAGACATAAAGGCAGACATCAACAGTAACACTATCATAGTAGGGGACTTCAACACACCGCTGTCACCAATGAACAGATCCTCCAGACAGAAAATCAACACGGACATAGTGGCCTTAAATGACACTTTAGACCAGCTGGATTTAATTGATATTTTTAGAGCATTTCACCCCAATGCTACAGAATATACATTCTTCTCAAGTGCCCATGGAACATTCTCCAAGATAGACCACATGTTAGTCCACAAAACAAGTCTCAACAAATTTAAGAAGATTGTAATCATATTAAGTGTCTTCTCTGACCACAATGCTATGAAACTAGAAATCAATTATAAGAAGAAATCTGGAAAGCTTACAAACACATGGAAGCTAAATAACATGCTTCTAAATAGTGAGTGGGTCAAAAATGAGATCAAGGAGGAAATCAAATGATACCTCGAGACAAATGAAAATGAAAACACCACGACCCAACATCTCTGGGATGCAGCGAAAGCAGTCCTAAGAGGGAAGTTCATAGCAGTGCAGGCCTACCCAAAGAAGGAAGAAAAATCTCAAATCAACAGACTCTTTCTACACCTAAGGGAACTCGAAAAAAAAATAACAGCAAAACAAGCCTAACGGGAGCATAAGGAAGGAAATAATAAAGACCAGAGCAGAAATAAATGAAATAGAAAACAAAAAAAAAATACAAAAGATCAATGAAACCAAGAGTTGGTTTTTTGAAAAGATAAATAAAATCGACAAACCCTTAGCATGACTAACCAAGATAAAGAGAGAGAGGACCCAAATTAATAAAATCAGAAATGAAAGAGGAGAAGTGACAACACATACCACAGAAATACAGAAAATTTTAAGACAATACTATGAGCAACTATATGCTAACAAATTCGACAATCTGGAAGAAATGGATAAATTTCTAGAAGCATACAATCTACCAAGTCTGAACCAAAAAGAAATAGAAACTCTGAACAGACTGATTACTGCCAAAGAAATTGAATCAGTAATCAATCTTCCAACCAACAAAAGCCCTGGACCAGATGGCTACACAGGTGAATTTTACAAAACATTCAAAAAAGAATTAGTACCTATTCTCCTCAAACTATTCCAAAAAATACAGAAGGAGGGAAGTCTCCCAAACTCTTTCTATGAAGCCACTATCACCCTGATTCCTAAGTCAGACAAAGATATTACAAAAAAGGAAAACTACAGGCCAATATCACTAATGAACACAGATGCAAAAATTCTCAACAAAATACTAGCAAACCGAATTCAGTATCTCATTAAAAAGATCATATACCACGATCAAGTGGGATTCATTCTTGATATGCAAGGGTGGTTCAATATCCGCAAATCAATTAACATAATACGTCACATTAACAAAATGAAAAATAAAAATCATATGATCATATCAATAGATGCAGAAAAGGCATTTGACAAAATCCAGCAGCCATTTATGATAAAGACTCTTAACAAAGTGGGAATAGTGGGATCATAACTCAGCATAATAAAGGCCATATATGATAAGCCCACAGCAAACATCGTTCTCAATGGGGAAAGGCTAAAAGCTTTCCCCTTAAGATCAGGAACAAGACAAGGCTTCCCTTCTTTCACCACTTCTATTTAACATAGTTCTGGAATTTCTAGCCACAGCAATCAGACAAGAAAATGAAATAAAAGGCATCCAAATTGGAAAAGAGGAAGTAAAATTGTCATTATATGCAGATGACATGATACTATATAGAGAGAATCCCAAAGACTCCACCAAAAAACTGCTAGAAATGATACACGAATTTGGTAAGGTAGCAGGATATAAAGTTAATATTCAGAAATCAGTGGCATTTCTATACACCAATAATAAACTATCAGAAGAAGAAATCAGGAAATCAATCCCTTTTACAATTGCTTCAAAAACAATAAAATATCTAGGAATCAATTTAACTAAAGAAGTAAAAGACCTGTACTCACAAAATTATGAGACACTGAAGAGAGAAATCAAAGAAGATACAAATAAATGGAAATACATACCATGCTCATGGATAGGAAGAATTAATATAGTTAAAATGTCAATATTTCCTAAAGCAATATATAGATTCAATGCAATTCCAATCAAACTACCAAGGACATTTTCCTCTGAAATAGAACATAGAATCCTAAAATTTATATGGAGTCACAAAAGACCCCGAATAGCTGCAGCAATGTTGAGACATAAGAACAAAGTGGGAGGCATCACACTACCTGACATCAAAACATACTACAAGGCTACAGTAATCAAAACAGTATGGTACTGGCATATAAACAGACACACAGACCAATGGAATAGAATAGAGAGCCCAGGAATAAACCCATCTATATAAGGTCATTTAATCTATGACAATGGAAACAAGAATTTACATTGGAGTAAAGATAGTCTATTTAATAAATGGTGCTGGGAAAATTGGACTGACATGTGCAAAAAAATGAAAATAGACCATCTACTTACACCGTATACGAGAACAAACTCAAAATTGATTAAAGACTTAAATGTAAGACCTGGAACTATAAAACTCCTAGAAGAAAATATAGGGAGTAAGTTTGCAGACATTACCCTGAGTAATATTTTTACCGATATATCCCCTCGGGCAAGGGAAATGAACGAAAAAATGAACATATGGGATTACATCAAACTTAAAAGTTTTTTCACAGCAAAGGAAATCATCAATAAAACAAAAAGGCAGCCTACTGAATGGGAGAAGATATTTGCCAATGATATATCTGATAAGTGGTTGATATCCAAAATTTATAAAACACTCATGCAATTCAACACCAAAAAAACAAACAACCCAATTAAAAAATGGGCAGAGGCTATGAAGAGGCATTTCTCTAAAGTGGACATACAGATGGCCAACAGGCGTATGAAAAAATGTTCAACCTCACTAATCATCAGAGAAATGCAAATAAAAACCACAATGAGATACCACCTCACTCCGGTCAGAATGTCTATCATCAACAAATCAATAAACAACAAGTGATGGCGAGGGTGTGGAGAAAAGGGAACCCTGGTGCACTGTTGGTGGGACTGCAAATTGGTGCAGCCATTATGGAAATCAGTATGGAGGTATCTCAAAACACTGGAAATGGAACTGCCGTATGACCCAGCAATTCCACTCTTGGGAATCTACCCAGAGGAATCCAAGACGCTAATTCGAAAAAATATATGCACCCCTATGTTTATTGCAGCGCTATTTACAATAGCAAAGACTTGGAAACAACCGAAATGCCCATCGGTAGATGACTGGCTTAAGAAACTGTGGTACATTTATACAATGGAGTATTACTCCGCTATAAAGAAGAATGAAATTGTACCATTTGCAACAATATGGATGGACCTAGAGACTATTATGTTAAGTGAAATAAGTCAGTCACAGAAAGACAAATACCACATGATCTCAATTATATGTGGAATTTGAAAAACTGAATGAATGAGCATAAGAAACAGAAATAGTTTCATAGATATAGAGGAAAAACAGGGTTGCTAGTTGGGAGAGGGGTGGGGATG
The DNA here is from genome assembly GCA_033961575.1 of Aselliscus stoliczkanus. Taxonomy (NCBI): domain Eukaryota; kingdom Metazoa; phylum Chordata; class Mammalia; order Chiroptera; family Hipposideridae; genus Aselliscus; species Aselliscus stoliczkanus. Next base: position 49,989,062 of record CM066737.1, on the reverse strand, counting down.
AGGGAGTAGGGGAAAGGAATAGACAGCATAAATAGGTAACTACAGTATTGTCACAGGGATATGAAAGACAGTTCGGGGAATATAATGTTAAAATTTTGTGGGGTGTCAGATGGTAACATGTTTTGTTAGGGAGACCACTTCATGGATGGAGTAGAAGCTTGATCACAGCACTGTATACCTGAAATTGATGTTGTATAATATTGTATGCCAACTGTAATTGAATATATAGACAGTCACGGGATGTGGATTATATGGTGGAAGGGAGTCAAAGGAATTGTAATAGATAGTATGATATGGGGGGGAGGAGTGGGAGGGGAGAATTGGGGAAGGGGGGTTGTCACTTTGAGGGGTAAAAAGTATAACTATTGCACTTTGTTGTATATCTGAAGCTAATTAAAAGTATATATAAATAAAATTAAAAAAAGAAAAAAAAAGAAAATGCTGGCATTTTGGCATATGTTTATATTAAACAAGTATCTCTCAAAAAAAAAGAGTAGGAGTTAAAGAACTAAGAAACTGGGGAGGAGACTTAACATTTCTATACTTAACATTTCTATGGGAAGGAGAACTTAAAAGTTTCTCAATGGTGGGGGACTGCTCGGTTGGCTGGTAACACAGCCACTCAAAAGGTCTCTGAAAAAATAACTGCCTTTTGCACTAAAGCCACACCAGGGTCCCCGGGGATGTCTGCCTTCCCTGCCTGTCCATGAATTTGTCAAGAATGTTGACAGATCCCATTTGAGGTCACATGGGAGCCAGTCCTTGGTGCAAGTTGAGGTGTTTCAGGGAGGGGCCTCCCTCGCCTACACATACCCTGATGGATCAAGGCATCAGGGCTGACATTAATACCATGTTTGCAAAATTCAGGTGTCTTGCCAAGAGAGAAAAAAAAATTTAAGAAGAGGTTCTCGGGGGATTATGGTACTAAGATAACCCCCCAAAAGCTCCACACCTTCTGTGAGATTGATTGGCCATCATTCAGTGTTGAATGGCCAGCAGAGGGAAGCTTTGACGGGGGGGCCTCATTAGGAAAGTCTACCTTGTTGTTACCGGCAGCCCAACCAGTTCCCCTATATTGACTCATGGGAGGCTATTGTATGTACCTGAACCCCTTGATTGAGGTCCTGTTTGGAAAACCAGAGTAGGGTTCTTTTAGCCCGACTGATGGTCCCCTCCCGGAAGCCATCTAAGGACAAAACAGAAGGGCAAAAGCCAGTCTTGTCTCCAAAGATCCGAGGAGAGCCCAAGCAAATTTTATGAAGGACTCTGTGAAATGTTCCGTTTTTACACCCCCTTTGACCCTGAGCGGATGGTCAATTTTGCTTTTGCTGGGCAGTCCCAGGGCAACATCCAGTGGAAACTTCAGAAAACAGATGGATTTGCTGGCATGAATATCAGCCAGCTCCTCGAAGTGACGACCAAAGTCTACATCAATCGTGACCAAGAGGCTCGTGGAGAGGTGGATTGGAAGATAATAAAAATAAGGTGGACTTGCTTGCTGTTGTGCTTGTCGAATGGGCTGGGACCCTGGAACAAAATACCATCCCAAATCTGGGACCACCCCAGTGGGGGCACTATCAAGGGGGGGGGCACACACTGGGAGACCAAGGCTAAGACATGACCAATGTGCTTACTGCCACCAATGTGGCCACTGGAAAAATGAATGTCCTTAGCAGTTGGGGAGGATGCCAACAGGTCCAAAACCTCAGAGGCCAGGTCGAGTCACTCACAGCCTTACCAGCAGTCCCAACAGATGCCAGGTCCTTCTGGAGATGACTTCATTGGACCAGTTGGAATGGAAGAATACAGGGAAGAGTAGGCCAGACCGGGCTCCATCCAGCTAGGCCCCAAGGAGCCTATGGTCCGAATGTTAATTGGGTGCCAACCCATTGACTTTATGGTTGACACAGGCGCTGAACATTCCATCATGACATGGCCTTTAGGCCTCTTCTCCCCAAAACAGATCACCATTACAGGTACCATGGGAGGACCAGTCCATCAGCCCTTTTTACAGCCTCGACAATGTACTCTTGGAGGCCAAGAAATTACTCATCAGTTCCTCTACCTCCCAGACTGCCCTTTAGCATTATTGGGGAGAGACCTATTAGGAGAACTCCAGCCTCAAATCACCTTTAACCACAGTGGCAATGCCGAGCTAACATTTGACAAATCAGCGGCTAAGATTATGTCCCTCACTATACCTCGGGAGGAAGAATGGTGACTGTTTGGTCTTGTAGAAGAGTTCTGGGAGGGACGTGAACTCCCCTTCTCGATACCAGGAGTTTGGGCAGAAGACAACTCACCAGGCCTGGTATGGAACGCAGCCCCAGTAGTTGTGGAGTAAAACCTGGGGCAGAACCAGTGTACCACAAGCAATACTACATGCCCCATAAAGCACAAGTTGGCATCCAAAAACATTTGGACAGGCTCCTAAAATATGGGATTCTCCATCCCGGCTAGTCACCTTGGAACACACCTCTGCTTCCAGTCCAAAAGCTGGGAACTGAAGATTACCATCCGGTACAAGACCTGAGAGCAGTAAACCAAGCAAAGGCTACTCTACACCCAGTTGTCCCCAATCCATATACTCTTCAGGGCCTCATCCCAGCTGGAGCAACCCACTTCACCTGCCTGGACCTCAAGGATGCCTTCTTTTGTATTCCTCTGGCCCTGCGGAGCCAGCCACTCTTTGCCTTCCAATGGGAAAACCCTAAAAACGGGGACAAAGCCCAGCTAACATGGACAAGGCTACCACAGGGCTTCAAGAACTCCCCAACCATTTTCGGGGCCGCTTTGACTTCGGACCTAAAGCCCTTTCCAGCAAGTCAAACCAGTTGTGTACTGCTCCAATATGTAGATGACCTCTTACTAGCTGGGAAGAGCTACAATGACTGCATACTGGATACACATCACATCCTTAAACTTTTGTGGGAAGCAGGCTACAAGGTCTCCAAGGAAAAGGCTCAGATATGCCAAGACAGGGTCAAATATCTTGGTTTCCACCTGTCACAAGGACAATGCCAGCTCGACCCAGAAAGGAAACAGGCGGTATGTACCATCCCAGTCCCCACTACTTTGAAACACGCCCACAAATTCTTTTTTTTTTTGAGGGAAGTGTCACTGGCCCTCATTTATGGGACCCGAACCGGGGCCACTGGCTTCCCAAGCCAGCCCTCAACAACCGTGCCACTCGGCGGGCCCAAGGCCCGCGAATTCTTAGGGGCAGCAGGCTTCCGTAGGATCCAGATCCCCAACTTCTCTACTATAGCCAAAAGCCTTTATGAAGCCACAAAGTGGGGTGAACGTGAACCTTTTCTGTGGGAGTCTCCACAACAAAAGGCTTTTTTTTAGTGAGCTTAAGCGGGCTCTCATTCATGCCCCTTGGCCTGGGGCTCCCGGACATCACCAAGCCTTTCTTCCTCTACGTACATGAATAGTCTGTGAACAGTGCCTTGTTTATGCTTGCAACAACTCATGTCAAGGACCGATCCTACCCCCAGGAGTCTGACATACTGCTGGTGCCCCATTTGAAGATCTCACAATGGATTTCACTGAGATGCCACGCTTCAGGGGTCTTAGATATCTTTTAGTGTTTGTATGCACCTACTCGGGGTGGGTGGAAGCTTTCTCCACCTGGACAGAAAAAGCACAGGAAGTTGCCCGGCTATTGCTACAGGAAATAATCCCTCGCTTTGGGCTGCCACTCTCAATAGGCTCTGACAATGGCCCCACCTTTATAGCCGAGGTAATTCAGCTCTTAGCCAAGCTCCTCTGCATCATTTGGAAGCTACAAACAGCCTACCACCCACAGAGCTCAGGACAAGTAGAACACATGAATCGGACCCTCAAGTCCCACCTGAAGAAACTGCCAAGTGACAAGGCCCTTCCAATAGCGCTCCTAAGGATATGCTCAGATCCTACCAAAAGGAAGGACCTTTCCCCTTATGAACTCATATATGAAAGGCCACCTCCACTCATTAGAGGCTTCCGAGCAGACCTTAAAGAAATAGGAGACCTAACCTTAAGACAATAGCTTGAGGCATTATGGTCTACCCTACAGAACCTCAACCAGTGGGTACAGGAGAGGCTCCCCATTAGCTTAACAACTAAGGTTCATCCCTTTAAGCCTGGGGATTCAGTTTGGGTTAAGGAATGGAAACTCCAGCCCTTAAAATCCCTGTGAAGGGGCCCTTTTACTGTCATTTTGTCTACCCCCACGGCAGTCAAGGTCTCAGAGTTCACTCCATGGATACACCACAGCAGATTAAAACCTGCAGCTGCTAGCTGGAACTGTACCTCTGACCCCTCCGAGCCCCTCAAGATCACTCTCTGGAGGAATATGGCCAGTGGTGTTACCAGTCCTTAGGAGGAGATCATTAGCCCCACTTTGGTCACACTGGAAGCTGACCAATCCACATGTGACTGAAGCTTGAGGAAATCTTCCTTGCAAGATGTATACCCTAAGGACTCTGATCCCTATCCTCACCCTTTCCTTTTTAGTCAGGGACAGTATTGCCACCCCCTGCCCTAAATCGTGCTTCCAGTCCTTTTGGCTAGGAACATCTCAGGTAGCCTTTTTCTCTTACACATACATGCCTGCCTAATACTATCAGAGTAGGACTCCTCAGGCCTGTTCCTATGAAGACAGATTCTACTGGTTCCGCTCCATTTCTCCACGATCAATAGCCAGCTACAATTGCCCAGGAGTTAAAAAGGCTATTCAGGTCTTCTGTTTGACTCGCCAAACCCTCGTCGGATACCCTGATGGGAGAGGCATCCATGATCAGGCCTGAAAGGAGACAGTACAGGAGACGGTTAAATGACTTATCAACCAGACCGTCACAAAACTGCTCTCCCATCAGCAGGTCCCAGAGCCCCAACTACATGGACAACTCAAGGCTAAATTGGGTACAACCTTGAGTTTTCTATCTCTGGGAAAAAACCTCTTTATTGACCTCGCCTAATGCATAGCCCAGGAAGTTGATGTCCCGGGGTGTTGGTTATGTGGAGGAACGCTCATGAGTGAAGATTGGCCATGGAAGGGAGCTAGTCCAACTGTCCTTGACCTCCTCCAATGGAACGGCACTACAATCTGACCTTCACAGAGATGGCCCCTAGGGTGGGTACTCTCCTCCGAAGTAATTGGAGAAGAATGTCTCAGCCGGACAGTCACGTCCTACACCCAATGGGTGGGAGACACCCCACGCAGGAGGATTCAGAACTTAAATGGCTCGTCTCTCAGCTGGTGGTCAAAAGCCCCGACCTGGTATTGGAGCCCTATCGTCAGTTCTACCTCATGTCCCCTCTTACATGCTAGCTCCTCCATTGCTAATTGTACCTTTCCTAATTGCACCGTTAACCCCTTCCATGCACTCCAGGCCCTTAGTACTATATGGGATAACTTAAACTCCACCCTGGACACCCACTGGGTGGCACCCTATGGCTTATTCTGGATCTACGAGAAATGAACATACTCCCATCTCCCCTCCAACTGGACCGGGAGATGTACACTAGGTATAATCCAGCCTGGTTTCTTCCTCCTTCCTAACCAAACTGGCCAAGAGCTCGGTGTACCCTTATACCAGGATTTACAGATCAGGCCTAAAAGGTCCCTCGATATGGGGGAGGCATCAAACCAGGGGGAAAGGTGAATGGCCTCCCCAGCGGATCATCCAATATTATAGCCCAGATATTTGGGCTCAAGACAGAAGTTGGGGATACTGGACCCCCATTTACATGCTCAACCATATTATCAGATTACAGGCTGTTCTGGAAATAATTACCAATGAAACTGCAACAGCTTTTGAACTCCTTTCTACCCAACAGACCCACATGCAGGCCGCTATTTATCAAAAGTGCCTAGCACTGGACTACTTAGTAGCTGAAGAAGGTGGCGTCTGTGGCAAGTTTAATCAGTCGAACTGTTGTCTACAGATTGATGACACTGGCAAAGCTGTCTCCGCTATCACCACAAATATTAGAAAACTTGCCCATGTCCCAATTCAACAATGGTCAGGATGGGACCCTGAGAGCCTATTTGGAGGATGGTTCTCCACCCTGGGGGGATTTAAAGCATTAATTAGAATCATCCTCCTGCTCCTTGGGGCATGCCTCCTTTTACCCTGCATTCTCCTCCTTATCATCCACTCTACCTCATCCCTCAAAGAGGCCATTGTTGAACGTAAAACTGTTGCTAAGGTCCTCATGTTATGGAAGCACCAACCCCTAAGCCAATAGCTTGTCAAAGGAGATGATGCTCTCTAACCCACGTATGGGTTCGAGCATCAAAGGGGGGAATGTGGCAAAGTGTCCTAGACAAAGGCTTTCCCGGACCACATGGTCACCAAGGATTTCACATTGTAGCAGGCAGCTTCAGACAAAGACATTCCTAGGCCATATGGTCATTAAAACATCCACATTTAACATTTCTGAATTCCTACCTCACCCAGGAGCCAGTCAGGAATTGGCAGAACACCACATGTCCTAATAATAAATCTTAGCTATCAACCTGGAAACCTCAGGGTATATAGCCCCGAGTCCCGCCCCGGTCGGGGCTCAGCCTCTGGATGTAAATCTGCTGATCTGGTGCCGACACCAATAAATGCTGCTTCCCGAGCCTTGGTGTCCCATCTGTCTGTCCAAGTATCCCTCAACAAGAGAGTTCAGTCTTTGTGGTGCCATGTGTGCTTGGGGAAGATGATTCTTTTTTACTTATGACAGTAGTCAAACTCTGATGGGTTATTGTTTGGTTGGTACCACTATAAAGAGCCAAACCCCAAATGTTCTTCAGCTTTTTTCAGTGTTGGAAGCCACTCAAGGGGAAACAAAAGGGTGCTGAGTACCATATCAGGAGGCTAAAAAGGAGGAGGGGCTGACAAATATGTGACCAAGACCTAGTTTGCCCACTTCTTTGTTCTAAGGGCAAAGTTATAGTAATGTGTACTCTCAGACTTTACCAGACTACTTTAGACTCCTTTTTATTGAACTTCTCCCTTTGTTTTTTTCTTTCCCAGAGACTCTTTCCCCTATACTTGCTGGAAAATCTTCCCCATTCCATCGAACCCAGAGAGAGTTCCATTTTCTATCCAAAGCCATTGAATCAGCTCATATTCTTTTGTGTTTTTCTGGAGGGGTTCCCTCTCCAAAGTTGCCAGAATGTTCCAATATTCTTGGAGCTTGTCCTCAGTTTCCTTAACTTTGGGGCATCCCATAGGCCACAGCTCTGACTTCAAATGCACTGTGACCTTTTCCTTTCAATCACTCTCTTCCTTCCCTGTTGCATTGCATCAGAGCCTTCTCAAGCCTGTGGTCTTGCTCCAGGCATCTACCTGACTATGGCTTGGGGTGAATATCTGGTCCATTCCATTCCCACCCCATGTGATTGTGTCTTTGTTTCAGATCCAGAAGATTAACTATACTCAGAGTGGGTCTCCAGTAGCCAAAGCAAAAGAGACATTTGAGGAAACAATTAGCCAGTCCCTGCAGAAGGGGGTTTTGGGTTGCCTGACAACCAGCTTATTGCCACAGTTCTCCTCTCTGCCTGACATGACCTCAGGGCCATAAATGGCTACTTTCCTTGGCACTAACAAGATAAGTATACAGTAACTTCAGTTATTTAAGAAGAGGCCATATCTCAAGAGGTACTACAGAGAGTTGATTTTCTTAGAATTGGAAAGTACAGGCTCCTGAGAACTGGGCTGAAAATATCTGTGTCTTTCTCCAAACTCTGTCTAACTGCCACCTAGTGGCATGTGATGTTGGTGGGGGGAGTGAATGGTGGGAGTCGTATACAGAGCGTATAGGTATATTGTCCGTAGAGAATTTAAAAACTACAATAGAACACACTAAAATTTGGTCAGATTTTTATCATCACTATGCTCTTTCTAACAATGTCAGTGATAAAATACATTTTTTTGAGGGCAGTGTCACTGGCCCTCATATGTGGGACCTGAACCGGGGGCGCTGGCTTCCCAAGCCAGCACTTAACCACTGTGCCACTCGGCCGACCCGATAAAATACATTTTGATACTCCACTGCCCCTACTTTAGCACCTAAGTGGTTCCTCATTCCCTCTGAAAAGTCATATTAAAGGCTGACTGTTTAGATATTACTTCAGATTCATATCCCTTCCCTCCATCAAAATTTCCCTGTCTTGAGATCCATAGCATTAGGGCACTGCACAATACTTCCTTGTTGGAATTTAATACTTTCCTTGTTAGAATTTCATTATAGGGGAGGACTTATAGCAGGTACTCAGCTCTCCCTACCGATAGCACCTACACTGTAACAGGAATCACCTGAAGAATCAGCGCTTTAGGCCAACACTTGTTCAAACTCTTTTAAAGCAGTGAAACCATGTTTAAAAACAAAATATGGTGTGGAACTCCAATTTCGAAGTCATCTTTAAGACTCACCTTCAATATAATTTCCTCAGGTAAATCCTTGCCCTTCCATGATGAGGACAGGTTCCTATGACCTACACTTTCTTAGCAACTTGGACTTGCCTTTTTCATACTACCTGTTACACTTGGAATTGCTTGTTCAGTTTCTGTATTCCCTGGTAGGCTATACACTGTGCAGGTGACATCAGGTCTATATTGTTCACCATTGGAACTCCAGATCCAAGTGTAGTACCTGGCCCTCTGTAGGTGTTCCATGAATGAATGAATGGATAGAAGTCTTCTGGTTACTACAGCCTATAAGTAAATGAACGTTGGAAATAGCCATGTCACATGTCACACTGTGGGGTTTTATTGAAATTATGATAAAAACCCACCTCCAGATCATTTTTCAGAAGAAAAAATGTGGTCAACCAGGTTTTCCTACTTTTTAGTCATGTGATTACATTTTAAAACTAAATGCTGTGGCTACAACTCCCAGTTTCTGGTGGGTAGATTTATTCTTCCTTTCCTTGGCATTAAAAATCAGGTTCTTGCTCTTGGTGAATCCTGGCTGAGATTCTGTGGGGACATCCTCTATCCTTTTCTATACCAGGATCCCAAAAAGTCTTCTCCTTTTTATCTATCACAGGCTGGCACTTAATTCAAAACCAGGCTCAAGTTCTACTTTCTGCCTGAAATAACCCAAGCCTTGACTGCTTTCTCCTTATATTGAATTATTAAAGTTCAAGAACAAATGATTCACCTAATTTAAAAAATGGAATTTACTGTGTACTTGTTATGTGCCAGTCACTATTATGAGCACTTCATATTATTTCATTTAAGTCTCACAACAACCCTGTGAGGTACAGACTATTCTTATCCCCACTTTACAAGATAAAGAGATGGAGATTAAGAGATGTAGGAAACAGGGAGGATAGGGAAAGAAATACGAATTATTTGCATGTATTAACTTTTGGTCTTCTCCTAGTTTCCTGATGGGAGTGGACTCCTCACTATGTTTGACCCCCAACTTCTTATTTTATACTTAATTTTGGTAGTGATCACAGGACTGGCAATAGCTAAAGCGTTTCTCCAGCGTTACTTTTTCCCCTTATTATCTCCTGATGAAGTCATCTGCCTACCCCAATACATTCCTAAATTTCCCTATTTGTTTTTGAGTGCCCTCCCTAGGGCTGGCACAGGGCCAAGGCCAAATGAATACCAACAGACAGCTGCAATGACAGCTCTCAACAGCACTAGTAGAAAAGCAGCACCCTTCTCTTCATCAGGGCCTCTGCTCCCATGAGGGCTAGTCCCCACAATAAAGAAACCTAAACCTGGGCATTTTAGAGAAGGAGCAGGTTCAGAAGTGAAAGAAGGAAAGAGCAGGAAAAGCAGCAATGGCATTAGAGCTATTTACAAGGGGGTGGAGGTAGGGACTGCAGATACTCAGGCAGAAAAGGTAGGTGTGGCTTACTTGGTGCTGCCTACTCCCCATTCCCCCCAAACATCAAATCCCACCCCCACCCCAACACACACACACACACACACACACACACACACACCCCTCTTTCTTATTTCCTCCATTGCCAGAAGGTTTTCACTCACTCCAGCCCTCTGCCTGAAATTTTGTAATTGGGGAATTCATTTTGAGGGTAATAAAGAATAATAAAATCTTTAAAAGTGAACGGGTATCTGAGGGTTAAGCAACTCTCATTTGCTTTACTAAATTTGCTTCCTTCTAAGGCCCAGATTAAACAGGATTTTTAGATGTGTGATTTTGTCTGTACTGGGATCATGGTCTCATGTAGCGGAAGAATGAAGACACAGACCTGAGAGGGAAAGTTGCAGAAAAGGAGTTTATTAGAAGAAAAAAAATACATTTCAAAGAAACAGAAGCAGGCCCCAACAGTAGTAGAGAATGACTCAAGGGCCATTATTAGAAAATAAAGTACACTCCAAAGAGTTTGGAGCAGGCCCCAAGCAAAGGCAGGGCTCAAAACACTCAAAAAGGCCCTGACTGGCCAGGACTTGGAGTTTTTATCCCTCTTTCTCTAAAATGTGCTCTTCCTCTCTGGGTGTGGGACCACTTGATTAACACCTATGATTGACAACAGGCAATCATCTCTTTAGACTGTGCATGTTCCCTCCCAGAATTCAGTCTGTTATAATGATATTAATGAATTTCCGGGCATATGTATATTATAATGATGGTATAATGAGGCCCAGGTGAAATGAAGGTCGTTGTGGTCTTTACTGCACAGGTGTGAGTGACTGGTCTAATCCAGTCAGGTATTTTGTACCCATTTGTTTCCATGTAGGGGTAGATAATTACAATGAAAAGGAGAAGTTTTGGGTGGAGAGGGGAGGTCTTTTGGGCCGTCACATTCTATGGGAACTGCAGGAATGCAGAGACCAATGCCTGCCTCTAGCTGCCTGTCTTGTTTTCCCCTTGAGAGACATGATCGCCATAAAATCTTTATGGGAAGTTGAGGGACAGGAGATCTTTTCTTCTGTATGTGCTTTCTGCTGGGCAGGGGCATAGAGCTGTCCCTGCCTATTTGGGGAATTCACGCAACTCTCAACCATCTGATCTCAGATGAGAGGAAGGGATCTCGAGATCCACCTGGAAGACCATGTTGGCTTCTTTGGTTGTGACTGGAAACCTTGCTGGGTTGTCCTCTGTATCCCCAAGACCCATGAATGAGGAAAAATAGATTTTAATTAATAAATACTTAATGAGCAGAGCTCAAAGCTATTGATGTTGGGTGGCTATTGGTTTGGAAAGAACATTAGCCTTTAATATTTACAATCAACAAGTGTACTGGCCTGGGGGGGGTGTTAAAACCTATTTAGTCTCTGGGATGGGATTATCCAAGAGTTCTGCCTGGAATGGCTTGGGAAGTCACAGGTTTTAAGTAGTTATCTAAAGCCAGGGTGGGTGACAGATATTCTGATATTCTGTGATTCAGTCTAGGGGTAATCTTTAGTCTAGGTTTCAGAAACTGATTAGAAGAGTAGTCAAAGCCAGGGGCTAAGAAACTAGAGAAGAGGAGACTTAAAAGTTGTCCAATGCCAGGATTGGGGGAGTGCTACTTGCTTGGCCCATATCATAGACAGCTTGCCTTGAAGGGATTCAGGTTCTGATTGTTGAGTGAGGTCCTTAATGGTGGAGCCTCAGGTTCTTTGTTAAGCAAGGCAGGCCTGGGTCTAGGATAGATGGATTACAGAAAGGGTAGAATGACAGCACTGGGGACCTGGAGAGTATGTGATGAAATGGAGAGAGGAAGCTGTCAAGTACAAACTTTTCTTCTTTGAGATTTTGCCTAGAGCTTATTCCTCACCCCCTTCCACCTGTCCCACCTAGGAAAATGAAAGGTAACTGCTTGCTTTCTCCTCTCACCTCACCACCAGCCCTTACCCCCAGGTCTGAGCTTAAGCAGGTACTAATTAGCACTATATATAACTTGGCTCTATTCAGGGTTCAAGAGGCTTGTATGGACTGGCTTGGAAATCTGAGCATCAAATAGAATGTTCTTTTTATATGAAAATGCATGCTGGATTCTAAACTTCTAAACTAATACTTCATTTCTAGATTGGGGACTGTTTATACTTGGAGGCAACTCAAAATTCCTCTTGTCTACATTAACTTAAAGCCAGGCCTTGGTCTCCAGTATTATCCATTTTGTGAAGGTGCCATACATGCCATGTCAGAGTCTAATTATTCACACACACAGACACACACACACGGGTAAAGATAAAAGTATTGTAATATGTACTATAGCTATTGTAAATACTAAATCACAATACAGATAGTATATGCAGAAATATAGATACTACTTATCATCTGCAAGAATCCTTCACAGCTGTGAGGCCTGTGCCACATATCACATATATGGGTACATCTTGCTTTAAGTACTAAAAGCAAAAAAATCTATGCGTAAATCCATATTTTTTGGTTATTTTAAGACACAACTCATGGCAAATCATTTAGCAACGCAAAGAAGCATGTTTTCATTTGTATTTATTAACTCATATTTTATTCAGTTTCCCTAGAGTGGGATACAGAGCAAATGTCCTGAAGGACTGACTGAACTTGGATATTTAAGTAATCCCTGGACTGCTTTCTTTCCCAAGTGAAGAAAGAATCAGATTGACTATTCACTTAGCAAATATTTATGACATGTCTGGAAGTGCTTGACACTGGGTCCTCTCAGAGCTCTCCAGTCTAGCTAGTCAGGGAGACTGTGGCTGAGGAAGTTTTTAATATTTTTACATATAATGTCATGTAAAAGGTGAATGCTTTCAATGTTCTTATTTCTAAAATAGGTTTCAGGACCGGCCAAGTGGCACAGTGGTGAAGCGCTGGCTTGGGAAGCCAGCAGCCCTGGTTCGGGTCCCACATATGAGGGCCAGTGACATTGCCCTCAAAAAAAAATTAAATAAAATAGGTTTCAATAATGGGACCTACTGGGCCGGTCGAGTGGCATTGGTGGTTAAGCGCTGGCTTGGGAGGCCAACGGCCCGGGTTTGGGTCCCACGTATGAGGGCCAGTGACACTGCCCTCAAAAAAAAAGATAAGTAGGTGTTCATTAAATAGAGACATCAGGGGATGAATATTACAGGCAAAGGGAGCTATGTGCAAAGGCACAAAAGTACTAAGGACAAGGTAAGAACCAGGAGGATGGAGTTGGCATGGTTGGAGCATACAGTATATAAGGAGAAAGGGAAAATTGTGATAAACTATGAGGGAAGCAGGCAAGGCTCCACAGAGGAAGTGACATTTTGGCTGAGTCTTGAAGGATAAGTAGGAGTTTGCCAGGCAAAGAAGAGGGAGGACATTCTAGTGGTGAGAAGAACACATGTAAAGGCACAAAGTTGTAAATGTATATGAAATACTTAGAAAACTGTGTGCTGTGGTGGAGCTCTGCTTTCAAGGACTCATCTCTCCCACTTGGAGGTTTCAGAGTCCTGAGCTTATTTTGACAGACTGGTGGTATGAGTCCCCTGAAGTCCTTTTGCATGAGAGATTCAGTGGGAGAAGGAAGCAGTACATGTGCACCAAAGGGGAAAGGAATTAGCAGGACAGCCTCATGTCTCTCTTGGAGGCTTACACTCAGCACAGCTTCTGCATAATGGAAACTGAGCCTGAGAAAAGGGCTGAAAGTGGAACCTGAAGGATATGTTTCTATGAAAAATCCCAGGAGACTCTGAGGCATAGGAAAACTGCTTTGGTCCACATAATGCATGCTCAGGAACTATGTGCTAACTGGTTCAATGTACGGTAACCAAGTGTAACATTACAGGTGGGAAGGGCATTCTCTCCACTTGTGCACAGGATATGGTGCCACTAGGGAACACTGAGGATTTCAGAGCACTAGCACCATGGTGGCACCTCTAAGCCAGCAGAAGGAGCACTCACCATCAATATCACAGCTGGCAGTGGTAGTGGATCTCAGGATATGTGTGGTGATGGAGACAGTGGGTGGCCATTTGTTCTAGCAGTGCTTATCACAGAGGAGGGCCAAAGCAAGCAAGGAAAAAATAAAAGGTAGGCAATGTGTGGTAGCAGCAGGACTTGTCCTTGGGCTCATATAAGTAGCTTCCTGGGAATCACTAGAGGGTGGAGACTAGAGAGAGGAAAAGATCCTGCAAGAGGAAATAAGAAGCAAGGCCAATAAACATGGGCTACATTTAGGAGAGCAAATTGATAGGACTTGGTGCAATTTCGATGTGGGTGATCAGGGAATGGGAAGAGTGCCATTGGAGCAAAGTTGCCTGGTTTGAGTTACCATGTGTGGCTTCTCCAAAGGAGGTGGAGTAATACTGGAAATTATAGCCCAGCCTTCCAGAAGACAGTATGGTGCTGGGTGTAAAGGGGACCAAGCTAACAGAGCGAAGAGGAACTAGATTCAGCTCATTCACAGTAAAGGGTTGGCAGTCAAAGGCCAACATTCTATTCAGGCGGTGGGTCAAGAATTGTGTTTCGAGGGTTCAGCATGGCAGCATGGCTTCTCATATACCTCAAAAAACTGGTTAACCTTCCTTTTCCCATTAATTTCAATCTTTTTCTTTCTATAGGTTCCCTCCCTTCAGTATTCACACATGGCCAAATAACTCCCATATTGAAGACAAAAACTTTCCTTTGACCACATATCCATCTACAGCTAGTTCCTCACCTTATCTCTGTAATTAAGCTTCTCCAAAGAGTTGTCTCTGTTGTCTCCAATTCCTTATCTCCCCGCTCACTTTTAGCCTCTGCTCTTATCACTCCCCCAACATTTCACCACCAAGACTTCTGTGTTGCTAACACCAATGCATACTTTACTGTCCTATGTCATTTCAGCTTATATCTTGGCTTTTGTGATAGTACAAATATAGCTGGTATTAGGGGTTTGAGAAACTTTAATTTGGATCCACATATGTGATGAAACTCTTACCCTCTTCCCTATACAAATCTACCACTGACCAGCAGACCAAAATTGAGGCCCTCTTGAAATCCAAGTCAATGGCCTTCTGTCCCCAGTCTCTTAAATATCTTGGCGTAAAGGGAAGGCAGAAATCAATGGCCATTTTTAGTTCCACGTCATTCTTGAACATCCATGGTCATAAATGAATGCGCACTCCATACCAGACCCTAACCACTTTACATGCATTGACTAAATTGAAGCTCACTCCAAGGTTGCAGGTAAAGGTCAACGTAGTATGGCAATTATCCCCATTTCATAGTTCTGGAAATTGACAAACACAGCTAGTAAATTCAGGGCTGGAATTAAAAACCTCAGTAGTCTGACTGCAAAGTTACTTTTAGCCATGATGCTATAGTGTGAGTGGTTGTGGTATCAAGTTGAAGGAGAACCAGCTAGGACCACACATCACTATTACGCAGTCCAAGGTCAGCATCAACCAGAGAGTCGATCACTCACACAGCATTATTGCACATGATTTTTAAAAATTAACTTTTTTATTAATTTTAAAATCCAGAAATACAGTGACAACATAAATAAGTACCATAGTAGGTACATGTCCTGTGAGAACAGTGAAAGGGTAATACTGTTATGTTACTCTTATGTGTTTACATGAGTTTACTATAAAATGGTTATAACCACTAAATCATGCTTATGGTCTTTGTTGTTCCAAGTGTTTATGATACAAATAAATACACAAGAAGAACCACATCCATTCCTCTCTACTAACTACAGGCTCTTGGTCTCTTCTCCCTATGTCCTACTCTCTACACACTATCAAACACTGGAAGGTTTCTATGTTGGTCTAGTATAGTTCCCCAACTCCTGCTCCACACAGCACTTTGTAAAGGTGTGACCCATCACCTGGGGGCAGGAGTCTATCTAGGGAAGCTCTCCAGGTGTTTCCTGAAGGCTGAGCTTTCAGAGAACACCTGAGTGAGAAGGCTTTGGGGTGAGTCATGAAGAAGGGGAAATTACAGCTTTGCTTTAGGAACCAGTTATTTTTTTCCACACTGTGAAAATACTGCCACTCTGGGAAGGACACAGAAGCTTCCTAACACCCTCTCCCCAGTAATGCTCTGTGGCCTTCCAGCCTTGAATGTCTTTCCTACCTCCTTTTCCTAAGGAGAATGTGTGTGAGGGGCTGGTGAGAGGCTTGTCCCATGAAGGCCTGGCCACAAGGCCCCTGTGTCTCTTATATAAGAACAGACTCCTTTATGCCAGGTTGCCATAAAAACTGGCCATTTTACATTTTTCCCTATTGGTGTCAAATACCCAAGGAAAAAAAATGTTCTTCTCACCTATGGTCACTGGGTAGGAATACATTCATGCCCTTCAAAGGAGATATATCTAGAAGGCAGGTTTGACATCCTTGCTGTGGATAATTTATAGTTTTCCCATAAAGAGGGTTTTTAAATCCAGGCCTCAGAATGGATAATTTATGCTCTTGTATTGGGCTGCAACAAGACATTTTTGAAGCAGCCCTCTCTACAATCCATGATTCAAATCCATGCTTGATGGATGAGATGAGAATGGTAGGGAGATTTAGGATAAAGGTCTGAATTAGAGAATTCCCATCTCTCTAAATAAGCAATAATTCTCCTAATTGAAGAGCAGACACTCAGAAACTCGTGAGGACTAAGGCCCTTTGAAAAGTAAAAATCAACTCCCGTAATTGGAGAAGAAAAACTGCCCTTTTAAGGAGCTTCTAGAATTTAATCATTTAACCTAAATTTTTGGACTAGAGAATTTGGACTAGAAAATTAATGAATATTGTACTATTAATTGGTGAGTTGTATTGACCCGGAAACACAAAGATGGTGTTTGTGAAGTCTATCAACTCCTTTATATAACAATCATTTTGTCTTACATGGATTCAGTTTCTGAAAATTTTACCCAATTCTAACTTCTTTATGGGGGCTCTATAGGTTCAGGGACAAAAGGGAAGTGGGGAAAATTATTTACCATTTCAGAGTGAATGTGGCCATAGGATGGTGTTTTTATTCCTCACTGCCACCATAGTTAGTGACTTCAACAATCACACCAGATTCAAGGGCAGAGCCTTCTGCTCACAGTTCTTTATTTATCCTCCTGAGTGCCAACAACCACCAAGCTACTTGGGAGCCAGGCCCAGGAAAGGAGGGGAAGAGTCCGTGGTGGTCTTGCTTCAGAATGAAGGCTATAGCTTAGTGTGTGTGTGTGTGTGTGTGTGTGTGTGCGCGCGCGCATGTGCACAGATGTTTAAAAAAGCATAAAGCATTCTAAAATTTTAAGACTATAATTTCATACAAATATTTCTCTGTACTACAGAACTCCTATGAAGAAGCAATTCCCTTCTCTCTTTCATTGGAATGACTTTCTTGATAGAAACCCTGGGGTTTTGTTTACTCTTTAACCTGTAAAGAAATGTGATTCTCCCAGAAACTAGAGCAGAGTTATGGTGTTCTATCCCTCTGCCTCCCACAAATAATTCAAAGATCTTCTAGAGTCTTTGGAGGAGATATTTAAGGGCTGACACACCACTCCACATAAAGGAGCAAATTATGCTGTGCATGGTGTAAATAATTAACTGCATTTGAATTTGGGTTTTAGGGCACTGTTGACTTAAGCAAAATAAGCCTGCAGTCCAGCTGAAGCTTGAGTTTTCTTTCTTTACCCTATCCAGTACTGTCTGTCTCATCTAACAGTGGCCCTTTTCAAACTTTTCCAGGTATAAAACTTTCACCAAATCTTCAAGCTCTGTTCTGCACACACGCCTTGAACACATCTGGCTGATCTGAGCTTCTCCTTCGGTGAATATCTTCCACTGGCCTAAAAGGCAAACACAAAGTGGCCAGGAGATGTAAGAGGTGAGCAGAGCCAATTAGGAGTATAACCAGTATCCCCCATCCTTCTTCACTCACACATGGACCCACCAGGTGAGCTGGGATACAAATGTCCCGTGATTTCAGCAGAACAGCCCCCAAATCACTTTTCTGGGGGCAGATATGGAAAACAGGCCATGGACCTTTAATTTTAACACACAACATTTATAAGAATCCTAAGAATAATATGTAATTGACTCCTCAAGAGGAAAACTTAAGTATTATTCTTATAATTTTTACAGTATATTTAACATTTGCAAAATGCTCCACTCTCAGGTTACTATTTAGGTGCCTCACATGGCACCAAGTAAAATAAGGTACTTTGGAAAACACTATCTGGTAAATTACTGGGGCTTTGCTTACTTTTGGGGGCCTGAAAATTGGTTGGGGTTACTTGATCATTTACTGCTCTTTCCTCTATTCCTGCCACCCTTTGTTAAAAACTGCTCACTGCTGCTTTCTCTGATGCCCACAGGCTGTTCTTACTTCCTCTTTAGCACCCCTTAATCTCCTCCTATGGCTCCTTTATAGAGTTCAATTCTCATATCCCACATCTGATCCCTTTCTACTCTGGGTAAACAAGACCATGTCCATTCCATTCCATTTTCTCCTCTCCCTCCATGGAACTGTCCACACTCCAAAGTGTCCTTACCAACTTCTCTATCCCCCATTCTGTCATGCTAATTGAGCAATCATTTTCGAGTGAATACTCTGTGCTGAGCACTGGAAACCACCCTAGGTCTCTGGCCCATTCTTTTTCTAACTTTCCTGGTCCTTGAGTCACAAGATCTTCCTTCTCCTGCTATCATCTTAGCCTGTCAAACAACCTTCACAACAAACTGCCCACTGTGGATAGCATCTTCAGTCTTCTTTTTATGCCTGAGCTCATGGTATTACACCTAGAGAACTCCTAGTCCAGGGTTAGCAAGCTCCTCTTAATCTAGAATCTATGTTGAACCTCTTTTTATTTTCACTAGCCACACAAGAATGACACCCTTCTTTACAGACTCGATTTCTCTGTTCCTATTTCCCTGTTTTCTCCAACTCAATGGCAAGGTAGAAGGAAAAAGCAGAGAAGGCTTGGGGGAGAAGCCAGCTTTAATGAATCCCTACTGTGTGCCAGGATCTGAGAGGCGCATTAAATAAAGAAGTCAGGCTTGTTCTTCTGTGACCCCATGTGACTCTGCAGGATCCTCTCATTACCTACTTCTTCAGTGGCACACAGTTTAAAGCACACACTGGCTACTTCTGTTATACACTCCAAATCCTAACTGTTACAAGCAGAAAGTTTGTTTAAATAATCTTTCAAGTCCCCTGGTGTCTAGACACAGTGTCTTCTTTACAGTATGAACAGAAACCATGTTCTTTGAAATTAACTGGTAATTTCAAAAGTCACATCATTGATCCTGGGATCCCAGACTCTGCCTCCTTTACTTTTTGCTCACTTAGGATTCCCAACTCCTCCGTTTGAATTCTCCTACTGTCCAATTCATTGTCTACAAGTCTCCAGCAGAACAAACAACAAACTGTATTTTCAGCTGCTGATTGGATAACTCTGCTCAGATAGCCCTTAAGCATCTTAAGCTAAAGATGTTCCAAGTGAAAGATTTTTCACCAATACCTGCTTATTCTCCAGAGTATCTCTTTGGTGAATGGTAATACTATTTATCACTCTATAAAGTTATTAATATTGGAGTCATTCCAAACTCATTTCTCTCTTTGATACAGTTCTTCATGATTTAACCTCAGAAATGTCTCTCACAATGACCTCTCCTCCCCTTCTAACTGACTTAATACAGTATAATTGCTTCCTAACTCAGACTATCTCCAGCTCTTTCACTAACAGTCCACCTTTCCCTTCACACAGCAAGTACCTCCTTCTAAAAGAACAGATGTGAATGCATCCTTCACTTGTGTAGAAACCTTCACTGGGGTTCTCTGGTCTGGAGATCAAGCCCAACTTCTTAGTCTTGCATATTGGGCTCTGCGTACTCTGGCCTCATCAAAGCAGGTGCTTAATAAATCCATCTGACAGCCAAGAGACATCTTTTCAAAGCCCATTTTGATATCACCACATTGTTTGTAAATACAGAGCAACTATCAATGCTGCTTGCCTCATATCTGAACTTCTCACTGACTTCTTCTAGGCCCTGTGATTATTTCCTACCTCCAACTCCTCTCATCTTTCTGTGCATCCTATGTGGTCTTTGTAATTGTTCCTCACCCACACATCTTGTTTGCTCCTGTCTGAGTCTTCTCTTAGGCTGCACTCTATCCTTGGACTGATTTTCAGACCTGATTCCCAGTCACACACCCTTGTTTCAAAACACACCTCCTCCCCGAAGCTTTCCCCGACTAAGCCCACCTGGCTCTCATCTCATTGTTCTTTGCAGTTCCCCTGAGCACTTAGGTATTTAATTCCTTAGAAGTATACCAATTCATAATGAAGGTATTTTCATGTTCTGTCTCGCCCATTAGAATTCCCTGTGGATAGAAATTCTGTCTTTTATTCTTTCAGAAGTGTACCCCATCCCCCAGAGGCTAGCAGTATCTAGTCCCTAGGCTCCATCTAGCGTAGAAAGTTGGAGGCTGCATGTATGCTTGAGTATCTGAATGCTTTTAAAGACACATGACCACCCAGGGGTAGTTCCAAAGAGCCAAACAGAGCTTTGATACATTATGGGAAATGATATGCATTGATTTTCTCTCTCTCATCCCTACCATCAGAGGACATATCCTTCCAGATATGAAGTCTTCACAAATATACCAGACCTGGAATCTTGTAAGCTTTCTCAAAATTTCATTAAAGATATTCAGGAAACTTTGACCTGAGGTAGCTTATGCTCAGATTACATCTCAATTTGTATTCACCAGGTCCAAGCTTTTCAGTTCACATAAAAAATTCACATTCCCTGCTAAGTCACTGGAGAAGACATAGAACATCCTCCAGTGCTGATAGCAAGCATTGCTAATGTTCACTGAGAATGCAGAGAGACTTTATTTGGAGATATGCTCCATTGCAAACTGGATGTGTTTTCCAGGGATGAGTAAAGAAAGGGAGGTATCACTTACTCAGGGTTGTCCTGGTCACCAGCTTGAAATTAGGGAGCTCCTCAAACATCCTCTTGGAGATCTTCTCAATATGGAAGTGCTGGAGGATGCCTGCGGCCAAGCAAAAAGTGGGGCAGGTGGTCAGGTACTCACTATCTGGAACCACCAGCACCTGCTTGGGCTGAGCATATCATCTCATTACCAGGGCTAAGAAGTATTGAGCTGGCCTGTGTACTGTGCTTAACCAGGAACTTGGATGGCTCAAGGATTATAACTGACTGCATTTATTTTCTTGGCTCACTGGCCTCCCCCTGGTTCTCCAAAGGATGGAGATTGAGAGATAGAGCTGAGTCCCCCTCCTAGGGAAAGCCACATGGAATCAAACATGGGTGCAGATTGGAGATTCTTCAGCCAAAGGCAGTATTAGAAATTCTGCCCTTGCCCCAAGTCTGGGTAGACGATGTCCCTGCCAAACCACAGGGCTGCCCTCCTGGTTAAGTAGTGAGAACAAGCAGTGGGATTGTTACAGACAGGTTGTTTGTATAAATGGAGAAGCTATTCTGATTCTTGAACTCACCAAAAAGCATATTTTCCTTTGGGAAATATTCACAGCTCCTTTAGCTTTCTCTTATTAAAAAACATGGTGAGTTAAAGGGGTCTGAATAGCTTTTATCAAAATAACATGTAAACAACTAAAAAGTGCCTTGCAGTTAAGGAACAACCTGTTACCAACCCAAAAAACTAATCTTCAAAAGGCCTACAAGGAGCAACATAAATGAAGCCTGAGTTTTTCTCTGCTTGTCATGCACAGACCTTGATTGCCCAGCTGTGAACAAGGTTTTTTAGATGCTACACTAGTGAGCTGAAAAACATCCACACACCTCTGTAGGTTGAGATGTGTAGTATGATAAATAGTGGGTCCACTGTTAGGGAAGCCAACAGAACAGTGCTTAGGTCTAGGTGGCCAGTTATAGAAGAGCTAGAAAGTTACAGAATAAAAATCAACATTCCTAGGTGTATAGAAAAATAAACATGAGCAAGAAACATATGAGTGTTCTAGAATATTTTTAAGGGGTAGGGAGGGACTTGTTCTTTCAAGAAAGAAAGGTGGTTGTGAAAGGGGAGAGAAAAAAGCCCCATAAATACTAGAGCTGTTTCTCAAACTATGGTCCAAGTGCCACCTACATTAAAATCACTTGGCTATTTGTTAAAAATGCAAAAGTTTAGAACTTACCCAATGCCTACGAAATTTGCATCTTTTAGATGGCACCAGCTGGCTGCATTTTAAACTACCTCTTTGCATGATGCTGAAACATCCTAATGTTTGAGCACACTGGAGCCTCATGCAGATCCCAGTAGAAAAAAAATGTGCATGATTTTCCAGTTGAAATCTCACCTCTACACTTGAATTCCTTGAAACCTTGGACAGTGTAGATCAGCACTTATCTTTTATCTATGGGATGGTTTGAATAGCTATAGGATAACAATAAGCACAATGTTGCTTGCTATGGTAGTTACTGTGAGTAATCAAAAAAGGAATTGGACATCATGACTGGGATTGTTCCTCCAGTGAGACTATAATCTTTAGTCCAGGGAAGATGTTTTAAATATGATGTTTTAAAGCTGTCTTACCCTAGAGTGCATAGCATGATTCAATAAACTTTGCTTCCCACTGAATGAATGGATTTTCATGTCTGTGGAGCTTTGTGTTGGAAACAATGGTAGACTACAGTTTGATAGTTTGCAAACCTGGCTACACACTAGAATCACCTACACACTAGAATCACCTGTGGATCTTTATTTATTTTTTATTTTTTATTGAGGGCAGTGTCACTGGCCCTCACATGTGGAACCCGAACTGGGGCTGCTGTTCCGAAGCCAGTGCTTAACCACCACGCCACTCGGCCGGCCCGACCTGTGGATCTTTAAAAAACACTTAAGCCCAGGCTCTGCTTCCAACCAATTAGTCAGAATCTCTGGGGGTAGGCCCAGGCATTTGGTATTTAAAACAAAACAAAACAAAAAACCCCACAAAGCTTCTCCCAGAGGATTCTAATGTGCAGCCAGGGTTGAGAACTACTCTTCTAGCCTTGACTGTGTGAAAAAGACAACAAACCCCAAGGGTCAGGGCTTATTTTTTAGCCCAGGCCAAGGTTAACTTTAAAGGCCATCATAACAACTTTGTTAGTCATGTGTTAGTTTCCAATCAATCAGGAAATCTTCTAACCCAAACAGAGACACACATTGAATCAAAATTAAGGTGAGTTTCCCACTCCTTCCCTGTGTCCCCTTAAAAGAAAAAGAAAAAACCCAAAAAACAAAAAAGTAATGTTATTACTTACCCTTTCGAATGGTCCAAACATGGACCTCTACCTGAGGTGGTTTCTCTGTCTCTAGTGCTATTTTTCTGGTGGTCTCCCCATCCTCCATGAACACAGACTCATACACGGGCATCATTTCTTCTCCACAAAAGTAACCTTTGCTGTCAAAGCTTTGGCCTGGAAGTTCTTCTAGAATCAGGAAGCAAGTAGAGTTTTGTCATGGTTTTCCAAACCTAAAAGCAAACTTCTGCATTTATGTATCTCATTGTTCATAACACCTCATAGTTCTCAAAGTGGATAATTAACAGGAACATTCTTACAGAGACAGAAATTCAACCCATATTTCATTGGCTCAGCTTAGGCTGTCTCTGTAACAGCCACCAAATCTTGTAAAAGAGCATGTGACCTTTAGGTACACATGATGACAGTATCCATAGTTCTGCAGAACACTGGCCCACAAACTAAAGTGCATCTACCCACCAGCACATGAGAAGTGGACCTTCATGAAGAGGAAGTGTGTGGCCAGGCATGGATCTCTTAGGCACTTAAGGGAACACAGGACTTTCCATGTTGGGTCACGATTATGATCTGCCTAGCTCAGTGTTACCAACAGAGACCCAGGGAATGGACTGACAAAGGGACTTGGTTAACTTTCCTGACACCACATAGATATACTTAGAAAATATCTATGACATTCATGTGCATATACTTGCCAAAGGATCTATCCAAATTGGCTTGACATTTCTGAATGCTGTCTGATTTGTAAGAGGAATGATAATACCAGATCAACACTAGTGCCAAAAACTAGATGTCAGATTAGTCATATGCATGCTACGCCAAATGAACGTTTGGGAGAAACAAAAAAATTGTTCAAATCCCCCAACTATGGATTGTTAAACGTATCAACTAAACTTGGATTTCAGCTTCCAGGCATAAAGGTACCACCTACTGATATTTCCCATTCCATTCCACCCTCCTCATTCCTCAGCCCCCAACCAAGAAAAGTTTCTCTGGGTTGGCTATCTGTGAATAAAGTTTCTTTGCTGGCCATGAAATCAGCACCCTCTTCAGCTGTGTGCTTAAAGTGTATCCTCAAACCAGGAGCAACAAAGATAAGCTATACACTCTGAAAACATTGACTATGTGCAGAAACCATTTGTAAGAGTATCTGATGACAGAGTTGAGTGTTGAGTGCTTTGGATCTGTGGCTGCAATTAGGAACATCACTGTTAGCTAATCAGACTCACTTGGACCAGAGGTTGTAATAAAATTGCTATTACATGTCTCTTACTGATCTGATTAGTTTTCCCCCTCCCACTACCATATTGGACAAAACCAGATCTTCTCTTGATAATTCCAGGTTGGATTACTCAATTTGTGGATTATCCTAGAATCAAGCTTCCTTCATCCTTTAGTCCTTCATTTTAGTTATTTAATTATTTGGTGGGCTATTCTAAAAAAAGGTGATATATTAGGTATTTAAGGGTGTGCTAGCACTTTTCAAATGGGTGAAGGGGAAGAGGTCACTAAGTGTACATAAACTTCCATGTATATAATTATCACCTTTAGAATGAGACCTTAGTTCATTTGTTAAATTTTGCTCACCAGCTCAATACTGGCTATTGCTATAACTGCCATATGAAATCCATGATGGCACTGGAAGGATCTATAATATGCTAAAAGGTCTCCCAGTGTCCTGAAGAGTCATCCTGCATGACCACTCCCTCCCCTCCAAGAGCTTAATTTGCTCACCAGAAGATATCTACAAACAACAAAATCCATTAATGATTTAATGGCACAGAAAGATGTTTGCAATATATTTGTTAAGTACAAAGAGCAAGCTATAAAACAATATGTATAATATGATTTCTCTTTATGTGTTACCAAAAAAAAGTGTTTATAACACATTTAGACAAAATAAAAGAGTGAAAATGCATATGGCAGAAGGTTAACAGTGGCTATCTTGGTCTACAATGATTGTTTTTTGTTGTTGTTGTTGTTGTTTTGAGGGCTGTGTCACTGGCCCTCATATGTGGGACCATACCGGTACTGCTGGCTTTCTAAGCCAGCGCTTAACCACCGCACCACTCGGCCAGCCTTTACAATGATTTTTAATTGTGGTGTACTATGCCACAGTACAGCTATACCATAATTTATCTAACCATTCCCATATTGGTAGACTTTCTAATTGTTTACAATTTTTCAGTATTATAAAGAGCACTGCAGCAAAAATCTTTGTATGTATATTTGTGTATTTCTCTTATTTATTACTTTGTTAGGATTCCTAGGAGTGGAATTGCTTTGCTAAAGAGTATGGAAAGTAAAGGTTTTAATGATATTACCAACCTGAGAGGCCAATTATTTAAAAGGCAATGCCTGTTCTGTATCCTGTTCTCACCTTTTTGATTCGTTCACTTATTTGAATTACCTGCATCAATAAAATCCTAAGCATACAACGAAATGGGATTTTGTCTGAAGATCTGAGATTCAAACTGGAATCATATAGAGTGGGAGGATTTATCTTACTTGGGGTAGTTTAGGTAATATTAGTCTAATCTGAAATTATCATTTTGTAATACTTATAAAACTACAGGTATTACACCCTTGACCAAAGAGAAAATTGTGTTGGTGGAGCTATTCCTAAGTGACACTAAAAGGTTTGAGGATTCAGTGAGATCACAGACTTGGAAGACATAAAAGGTCATCCTGGCTGGGTGGCCCCATGTCCATAATTAACCTCAGAATGTGCTCTCCTCCTACCCCTAATAAGTACATTTCCTCACCAACTGTAATGGCCCAATTCTCCATTTCAGATCAGATAGCCCCTATCTTTCCTGTCCATACCCTGCCCCATGTTTACTCTGGAACATGAGGGTCATTACATTAAGAAAATGTTTGTTTGTGCTATTAATAAGTGCTTCTCAAACTTTAATGTGCACTAGAATCAGGCGGGGTGGGGGGGGCGGGTCTCATTAAAATGCAGATTCTGATGCAGTAAGTTGGAGGTTGAACCTGAGTGTCTGCATTTCTTACTGGCTTCCAGGTGCTGCTGGTCCACAAACCACATTTTGAGTAACAACACCATAAAGCATCCTGGGCCTACAGCAGGGGTTCCCAAACTTGTCTGCAAATTAATATCATCTTGGGATATTTTATAAATTCCAAAGCCCAGGTCACACATCATACCAATTAAATCATGATTTGTGGGGATGGGATACAGGTATTTACAGAAGCTCTCTGTGGGATTCCAATGTGCAGATAAGTTTAGCCACCATTGGCCTATATGACGATACTAAAAATTTATACATTGAATAGGTTCATGTTTGCCCACTACTAATGAGGAATTGCCTAAATGGAAGGAATAAATAATTTAGCTCTCTGCCTATACATAACAAGGGTTTGTTCTTTCAACTGTCTTGGAAGTGACTAATTC
The DNA here is from genome assembly GCA_033961575.1 of Aselliscus stoliczkanus. NCBI lineage: Eukaryota > Metazoa > Chordata > Mammalia > Chiroptera > Hipposideridae > Aselliscus > Aselliscus stoliczkanus. Next base: position 49,962,545 of record CM066737.1, on the reverse strand, counting down.
ATTTACTCTTAGAATGTTGAAGCTAGAAGGATCCCCCCAAAATAATCCATTCTAATCCTCTCATGTTACAGAGAAGGAAACTGAGGCTCTGAGAATGACTTGTTCTAGGTCACACAGGAAACCAGTGGTTGAGCCAGTGCTAGAATAATTGATTACCAATCCTATACTCTGTCAACCCCACTACTATTAACTATATTTTATCTAACTCATGTGTCAAAGCCACCATTTAAAGATTTAATTTGCCCTTCATGCTGTGGCCTGCAGTGGGTCCCCTCCCAGGAGGCCCTGGGGCTGGCACACCCAGTGGCCAGCTTTGGACGGAGGGGAGCATCACCTGGCTGCCTCCAAAGACAACACACCCAAAGAGCAGACTGGGCAGTCACCAGAGCTCTGTTAAAATGAATCCTGCTCTATACAGTCAGCCCCTATACCACAATTTCTGCACTATAGCCATGGCCAGTCCTCACAACCAATCAGCCCGAGGGTCACTCCCTCCCATTGATGTGCAAACAGCAATCAAGGCTCAACTACAACAGGAAGGTACACACAATCCACACAAGGGGCACACCTGGAGCATCCAGCTCTGGTGACCAGGGAGACTGCACCACTGGGACCCACAGGACACCTACTACATAAGTCCACCTTAGCAAGAACAGGAGACATAGCAGCCTTGCCTAGTACATAGAAACAAACACAGAGGGGTGGCCAAATGGGAAGACGAAGAAATATGTCCTAAATGAATGAACAGAACAAAGCTCCAGAAAAGGAACTGAACAAAATAGAGAGAAGCAATATACCAGATACAGAGTTCAAAACTGGTTATATGGATGCTAAAAGATCTCAGGAAGAACTTCAACAAAGAACAGGAAACATACAAATGGACATAGAAAACATAAAAAGGAACCAATCAGAAATAAAGAACACAAAAACTGAAAGAATACAGCAGAGAGGCCAGCCAAGTGACTCAGTTGGTTAAGAGCTCGCTGAAGAGTGTGAACTCTGAGCATCAGGGTCACCGGTTTGATTCCCAGCCCGAGCTGGGCAGCCGCTGAGCTGCCAATAGGTGACAAGATGGCTCAGCTAAAAAAATAAAACAGAAACAAAAACAGGGCCAGCCAAGTGGCTCAGTTGGTTAAGTGCTTGCTCAAGAGTGTGAGCTGAGCTCTGAGCAACAGCAGTTTGATGCCCAGCCTGAGCTGAACTGTCCCTGAGCTGCCAACAGGTAGCAGGATAGATCAGCTAAAAAAAACCAAAAAAACCCAACAACAAAAAAACCCCCAAAGAATACAGCAGAGGGAATCAACAGTAGATTAGATGAAGCAGAGGATTCAACCAATGATTTAGAAGACAAGGTAGCAGAAAACACCCAATCAGAACAGCAAAAAGAAAAGAGAATCCAAAAAAATGAGGATACTTTAAGAGACCTCTAGGACAACATCAAGCATACCAACATTCAAATCATAGGGGTACCAGAAAGAGAAGAGAGCAAGGAATTGAAAACCTATTTGAAGAAGTAATGATGGAAAACTTCCCTAACCTGGTGAAGAAAATAGACATACAAGCCCAGGAAGCTCAAGGAGTCCCAAACAAGATGAACCCAAAGAGGCCCACACCAAGATATGTCATCATTAAAATGCCAAAGCTTAAAGATAAAGAGGGAATCTTAAAAGAAACAAGAGAAAAGCAGTTAGTTACCTTCAAGGGAGCTGCTATAAGACTGGTGGCTGATACCTCAACAGAAACTTTACAGGCCACAAGGGAATGGCACAAAATATGTAAAGCAAGGACCTACAATCAAGATGACTCTACCCAGCAAAGCCATCATGTAAAATCGAGGGACAGATAAAGAGCTTCCTAGACAAGAAAAAGCTAAAGAAGTTTATCACCACCAAGCCAGTATTACAAGGAATGTTAGAGGGACTTCTTTTTTTTTCTTTATTAGTTTCAATTGTACAACACAATGCAATAGTTATACTCTTTACCCCCCAAAGTGACAACCCTCCTCCCACAGTTCGCCACCCCACTCCCCTCCCCGTATCATACATATCTATCACAACTCCCCTGACTCCCCTCCACAGTATACTCCACATCCCGTGACCACCCACATATTCAGTTACAGTTGGCATACAATACCATACAACATCAGCTTCAGGTGTACAGAGCAGTGATCAAGCCTCTACTCCATCCATGAAGTGGTCTTCCTAAAAAGGCTTGTGACTATCTGACATGCCACAAAATTTTTACAACATTATTATATTCCTCAAACTATGTTTCATATCCCTGTGGCAATATTGTAGTTGTCTATTTATGCTGTCTAATGAAGGACTTCTTTAAGATGGAAAAAAAGACAAAAATATGAAAAACAAAAAACTATATATCTATCGGGCCGGCCGAGTGGCGCGGTGGTTAAGCGCTGGCTTGGAAAGCCAGTGGCCCCAGTTCGGATCCCACATAGGAGGGCCAGTGACACTGCCTTCAAAAAAAACCACAAAAAAACAAAAAAACAAAAAAACCCAAAAAACTATATATCTATCAACAATTACTTTATTTATATATATTTTTTTAAACTTTTTTTTTGAAGGCTGTGTCACTGGCCCTCACATGTGGGATCCGAACCGGGGCCGCTGGTGTCCCAAGCCAGCTCCCAACCAACATGCCACTCAGCGGGACCTCAACAATTACTTTAAATGTGAACAGATCAAATGCTGCAATCAAAAGACATTGGTGGCTGAATGGGTAAGAAAACAAGACACATACATTTGCTGCCTATAAGAGACTCCAAAGACACACACAAACTGAAAGTAAAGGAATGGAAAATAATATTTCATGAAAATGGAAATAGTAAAAAAGCTGAGGTAGCAATACTTACACCAGACAAAATGGACTTTAAAACAAATGCTGTAACAAGAGACAAAGAATGACACAGTAATCCTCCGAAGAAACCCAAAACACTACTTCAAGGGGATGTGTGCATCTATATGTTCATTGCACCATTGTTTACAATGGCCAAGATGTGGAGGCAGCCTGGGTGTCTGCTGATGGATGAGTGATTAGAGTAGGTGGCAGATATGTACAAAGAAATATTGCTTGGCCAGGGAAGGGAATGAGTTCTCACCATCTGCGATGGCATAGATGGGCCTGGAGGGTATTGTGCTGAATGAAGCGTATCAGACAGAGAAAGACAGATGTAATGTGATTTCACTTATATGTGGATTCTAAAGAACACAATAAACAAATAAAACAGAAACAAACTCATAGATATAGTGAACACTTTGATGGTTGCCAGACTGGAGGGATTTGTGGGTGGGTGAAAAAGGGGAAGAGACTAAGAAGTACAAATTGTTTGTTACAAAGTAGTCATGGGGTTGTAGGGCATTGTACAAAAAATACAGACAATAATATTTTAATAACTATGTATGGTGTGAGAAGGGCTGGGTGAAAAAGGGGGAGGGATTAAGAAATACAAATTGGTAGTTACAAAATAGTCATAGGGATGTTAAGCATAGAGAATATAGTCAATAATATGGTAATAACTATGTGTAGTGCAAGGTGGGTACTAGAATAGTCAGAGAGATAACTTCTTAAATTATATAAATGCCTAACCACCATGCTGTACACCTGAAATTAATATAAAGTAATATTGAATGTCAACTGTAATGAAAAATTTAAAAATGGAGGGGGGGGGAAGGAGAAGGGGAATAAGAGGTCCAAATTTCCAGGTATAAAACAAATAAGTCTTGGGGATGTAATGTACAGCATAGGAATATAGTCAATGATATTGTGGTACTGTGGTACAGTGTCAGATGGTTGCTGAACTTATCATGGTGATCACTTCTTTAGATATATAAATGTTAAATAACTATGGTGTACACCTGAAACTAATGTAATATTGTATTGTACCTCTATTTTGATAAAAATCTTAAAAATAATAAATAAAGAAATATTTTTTCCTTTTCATCAGTTAATATTTTCTACCGGCCTGGAAAACATGATGGCAAAAAGTGACCTGGGTTCCCTGCCTTGGTTTTATTATCTCTTGATGTGACTCTGGGCAAAACACTACTTTATACACCTCAGTTTTCTCATCTTAAATAGAGAAATAATATCATGATAGGATGTTAGTCTTGGAAGGGAGCTTAGAGATCAACTCTTCCAAAATTTTCATTGTATAGATTAAGCTGATGAGGTCCAGAGTGTATTTGAAACATTTTCAAGGTCACATAGCAATTTAGATTAGGACCAGTACTCACTCTCCTTCCATTGTATCTCATCTGTCTCTCATCTTAGCTCAAAAATGTACTGGATGTAACTATGCTTTGATGAGTTAAATAGTGATAGAAATTAAAGGTACTACAGTTCTTCCTAATCATCATCAAAAGCTAATTTCTCTACTATTTATAAAGCCAAGGCTTACGTTTGGCACTTAGGTCTACATTGGGTCAAAGTATGGTTGACACAAGCAAATCCCTAGTTTCTTTCTTAGTAGTATATTTCTTTCAAGCTATCATCTTACTAGCCCTTCAAAAGAGGAGAAAATGAAGTTCATTATTAGTAGAACTATTATCATTACAATGATATTGCAGATTGATTATGTTTCTGATGCTCAAACAGCACTGAGAATGACTAAAGTAGGGATCTCAGTCAACCAAAGGCAGGGCTTCCAACCAACGCACCTTTTACCTTTTTACCTGGACACACCTTGCAGCACTTTCCATCTATTTTTTGAGGATACTTGCAGGGGTATCGGTTGGGGCAATGGATTTTCTTACACTCTTGTTTGGTGACATTACAAGTGCACAGCACACACTCCACAATGCCAAATGCCCGGAGGTTTGGGTGCCAGGACTCGCCATGGGAATAGGTCTTTCCATTGGAAACACACACTGTAAGAGAACACATGACTGGAAATTAAAGTCTAGGGAGTTGAAAGGGGGCCCTGTACTCAGAACCCAAGACTCTAACCCCTTAAGACATCAAACATCCTTTGATCTTTACATGACCATGGAGCTACTGTAACAGAGCAGACTCTTCTAAGCCAAAACACAGTTGGGTCTTGTTCTACCATCAGCAACTATTCAGGTTCTTTAACCATGGCCTCTGAATGTTCACAAGAGCCTGGCAGTCGATAAATATTTTTTTAAGTGCAGAAATGAATGAAAGCATGAAAGCAGAGTTCTATCTGTCTGGGGTATCTGATAAGGAACCTCTAGTCCAGGGGTTGGCAAACTTTTGAGATGGAAGAGCCGCCAGGGGTCAGCAACCAGTGGCTCATGAGCCACAAGCAGCTCTTTGGGTACGTACATGTGGCTCTGAAGTAAAATTGAAAATGAAAATAAAACTATCATAGTTTCATTTATAAAATTTTTAAAGGATATTATTCACATAATGTGATTATGTAAAAATATATTTATGGCTCTCGAGTTATTTTTTAAATTGTTGTGAGAGACAGGATTGGCTCTTTGAGACTGAACGTACCCAAAGAGCTGCATGTGGCTCGTGAGCCGCAGTTTGCTGACCCCTGCTCTAGTAGAATGTAGTGTTGACACCTGCAGTTCCATAGAGGATTTATATGGCCCAAGTATATGTGCTTCTTGGCATGATAATTTCCCAGAGATTTGCCACCCAGGGAGGCTAGATGTGAAAACTATTGTTCTTTCCAAAGGGCCAATTTTTCCCAGATCCTGAAGCAAATCCATTCAGAATGTCAAATGCTATGAGAGTCTGATTCACCAACACAGATGGGTATGGAGCTTAATGGTGCTGGCTTACTCTCTGGCATGGGAAGGAAGGTGCTAAGACAAGATTGAAAGAAAAAGGACCCACACCACTCCAGTAAGTAGTGAATGATAGCCTTTTTGTCACTAATCTTCAGGCAGTCTTCTGTCCCCCACTTCATAATGGCTGTCGAGATTTGACTACAGTGAAACGCTGCCTGTCCTACAGATATCCTATGGTGGTTTCACATTTGTTGAGTGGGAAGTGAAGTCACTGACTCTGTGTTTTTTGAGGGTCCTTGCAAGAGCTAGCATCTGTGCTGCAGATTGAGGGGCCTATGAAGGGAAGGGGCCACAGGAACATCTTTCAGTGCAAATCAACCAAAACAAATCCAGCTCCTACTGTAAGGCACAGAGCTAGGCTCCAGGATGAGAACTGCACAGGGCTGCAAATGAGGGAGGTCCACAAATTTGTTGTCTCCCTTTTTGAATATGCTGAGACATTCTGGAGATTTCAAGCCACAACTGGGACTGGGTGTGTTTCTCATTATTCCCATAACCTCACCATACCAATCATACCAATCAACAACATCTTTAGGGTTTGCTGTATCACTTAAGGTGGAGCTATGACGAGAGAAATAGCCCCACAGGGAGAATTTCAAGGAACTGATTGATTTGGCTGCAAGTCAGTGGCTTTAGAAGGATGAATCATTGGGCTATTTGTTTCTCATCAAGTCCATTGGTACACATTAGGAAATATGGATGATGTTGGCTGCCTTTTCCTGTCCTTTGCAAGAGCTGCTAGAGTAGTAGGTATTCTAACAGGTCAATCTATATAAATATTTCCAAGAACGTAAACCTAAACCAGAGAAGCTGCCAACCTTACAGTAAAATAGAATAGGGATTTGATATCTGAACTGTGAGGCTCAGGGCTGTGAATGGAATCACATGACAAGAGAGGACAGATGTGTTGTTCTCCCTCCTATCCTGACCTCTTCTCTCTTCTCCACATACAGTGCCACTCCCTTCTAGACAAGGTAATCAAGTGAGTACATAGTCTGCTTCAAGAAATTTAGGATGGACTCAAATTTCAAATTGGTGGAATCCTATCGCTTCTCTTCTTTGACTCTAGCAAGGGACAAAGTAGTTGTATCTTTGAGAAGCACATAGTTAGTAGGAGAGCTAAATAAACAAAAAAATGGGTGGGAGAGGCAGGACTCAGTATTATATAGCTAGGCTCCCTTTCCCCTAAATGTTTAGACTAAGGGAATAATCTAGACTGGGTGAGCACCTACAGTCTCAAGTGAAACAAGGTGATGTTAATTCTCTAGAGGGAAATGTAGACTTCTCCCCACCAACAAATTCTCAAGGTGATTTTAAATCATCCATCTGAGGCATTGGGAAATGAGGGTGGGGACAAGTGATTCTCCAGTGAACTGCTGCATCCAAATAAATAGGGGGCAAAGAATAAATTGAACCAACTGGGGTTTTTGTATGACCTGGAGAAAATCAAGGGGTGAGCCTCTGTCCTGAAAACGAAGAGGACTGTAGAAATGATGGGATTTAGGATTTTTCAAAGTCCATTTCCCCCACAAGATTTTTAAGGCTTTAAAATACTTTCAGAGCAAATGAATCTACTGGAGGCAATTTAGGATTGAAAATCAAGCTGCATCTTTACTTAACTCCTTCTCCTGATTTCATAAATTCACATCAGAATGCCTTGGAATTTAAAAATAATAAATTTCAAATCAAACCCAGATCGATAGTAAATATTTCCAATTCTAATATATCACCATTTTTTTTTGAGGGCAGTGACACTAGCCCTCATATGTGGGACCCGAAGCAGGGCTGCTGGCTTCCCAAGCCAGCACTTAACCACTGCGCCACTCGGCTGGCCCATTGAAGGCTCTTCTTTTAAGCCTGTTAGTTTCTAAAGCAATTTAATTTTTTTATTTGTAATCTAAAGTTTATATCTAACTAGTAACAGACGTGACCAACTAGCTTTGGTTTGACTAGCTTTGTTGAGATTTATAGTAGGAGTTCTTTGTAAAGAATTGTTCTTCGCCCACGTTATTCAATCATTTGGTGTAATAATTTATTACTTTTAACCCATTCAGAGAACTGTCTTTCATTTGTTTTTCCTTTAAAGGAAACAAAACATGTTTATGGTTTCATAAAAAGGAACCAGCTGAGATCTTGCTCTGAAGAGCTGGTTGACACCATGCCTAAAAAAGAAAGAAGCAGTCAATTGTTTGATTGAATTTCTCCTCCCTCCCGCCCCCGCTAATGAGGGGTGGAGGTGGAGGCCAGAGGATTCTGTACAGGAAGGAACAGCCTCAGGGTGTGTGGTTGCATGCTGCAGCCAGCTGGTCAGCTGAGCGTGCTGTGTATGGGAGATAACCTGATCAGTCCTCCTGGTGCTCAGCCAAGCTGTTTCTGGATTTCTCACTGGATTACTAATTTTTAAAGAGAATCTCCTCACATGAAGTAGAATCTCTGAGTGTTGGGCCCAGAATATGTATCTTTAACAAGAGCCCCAGGAGAATCTGGGGTGCACTGAGGTGTGAGAATATTTCTAAGATATGGATAAGAGCTTCAAAAGTGTTTGGCACTGGGTACCTTTGAACACTGGGTACCCTAACTGGAAAATGAATACTTCTCATTCTGTTAAAGACCCAATGAACTTTCCCAAATGACCTTCAACCTCCAGGGACAAATGAGAAAATGCTGGAGGCTGCATTAGGGTCATTACTTTTTTATCATCTGTCCTAAATAAGGACAGATACACCTGAAATATAAACTATGCTCTTTGGGCTGCATTTAGGGAAATCCTCAGAGTCCCTGGAGTCTCCTGTCCATACATTGGAGACTTGATGGTGAGTGATCCACATGCGAATGTATGACATGCATGAGAAAAAGGGTCCCTTTCAAGCTCCAGCCCTCCAAAGACCAGGGCTGCTGAAGCCCTGATGTGGATGCAGTATAAAAGTCACACACCCCTTACCTTGTCCATGCTTGTGCTTGTTATTTATGACAATCTGCACGATGGTGCCTGAGGCTTGGTGGGAATCCCGAAGTGCTCCCCAGTGGATTCTGGCCCCAGGAAAGCGGGGCAGACCTCCAGACTGTCGGCTTGGTGGAGGATCATAGTGAGAGCGGTGGTAAGAATGTCTCTGTAAAATGACAAGGACAAATTCAGTCCCCTAAATCTATCAATGAGAAGGCAAAACTGGCCTTACATAAATTAGAAGGTCATTTGGTGATTTTTAGTGGTGAACTCTGATCTGAACTGGACATCCACCCACACAAATAGAAAAATACAAGGCCAGACAATTAAGTTCATGGACACATCCTAGAAAAAGTGCTACATACATCATTGCTGAATATCACTATGGTCACTTTCAAAGTACTCCCCTTGAGAAGCTATGCACCAGTGCCAATGCTTATTCCACCCCATTTTTGAAACTCTTTTTCTGGAATGGCCATCAGCACTGTTGTATTACACTTGATGTATTGAATGTCATCAAAATGTCTCCCTTTCAACATTTTCTTTAACTCCAAGTAAAGAAAGAAGTCATTGGGGCCAGATCAGGTGAGTAGGGAGGGCGTTCCAATACAGTTATTTGTTTACTGGCTAAAAGCTCCCTCACAGACTGGTGCATTGTCATGATGCAAGAGTCATGAATTGTTGGCAAAAAGTTCAGGTTGTCAAACTTTTTCACACCGCCTTTCAGTATATCCAAATAATAAACTTGGGTTAACTGTTTTCCAGTTGGTACAAATTCATAATGAATAATTCCTCTGATATCAGAAAAGGTTAGCAACACCATTGCAACACGTTAATGAACTTAACTGTCACACCTTATAGGCATGTAAAATAAAGCAGCACAGGCAACATGCTGAGATTTTTCTCTCTTCTTGTAGAAGATTGGACTAGATTCACCTACAAACTTCTAAGGAGTGAACAGCCAAAGGCAAAGTGTCCTTCTTGCCCCCCAGACTCTCACATTCAGTTTAAGAGTTAAGATAGTAGTCTGAAACACAAGGCAGGACTTGACAGAGGCCACAGGAGAAGTATAAAATGCTGTACATATTCAGGTAAGAAAGAGAACTTCTCCCTAGGGGAGTTTTGTGATCTGGACCATGAAGGGTGGATAGAATTTTTATGGGCAGAGTTGGTGAGGAATATTCCAGGCAGAGGTTTATAAGTTGAGAAGGAACAGCAGAGAACATACAGTCCATAAAAGGGAACAACTGAAGGATAAAATTCCAAAAATTGGTTTGGGCCAGATAACGGAGGACATTAAATGACAGTCTAAGGGGTGAGACTTTATTTAAAAGGTAACAGAGGTAAAGGTGTACAAGCCTTTGAGGGGTGTTTTTAAAGAATGGTAATCATCAAAACGGTATTTGAACCCTGATAATGCATAGGGTGAACTGGATAAGAGGAAAAGACAGGAGTCAAGTACAGTTCAGATACATGTATTGAGATTCTAAACACAGGCAATGACACGAGATCATAGATCAGGGCATAGACATCATAAACATTTCCTAGAAGTGACAGTGCATGACAGTAGTAGAATGTCAGCTCCACAGATGTGAGGACTTTGTTTTGTTTACTGCTGTATCTCCAGTGCCTAAAACAGCATCTAGCATACAGAAAGTTGCTCATCAAAAACTTGAATGAATGAGGGCCGGCCAAGTGGAGTGGTGGTTAAGAGCTGGTTTGGGAAGCCAGCGGCCCCGGTTCAGGTCCCACATATGAGGGCCAGTGACACTGCCCTCAAAAAAACCCAAACAAACAACAAAAAAACTTGAATGAATGAATTAAAGCTATGGTCCCTAATGAAAGCTTAGAATCCTGTTGTACAAATAATCCAATCACTGCTCTTTCAGCAAGGGGTTAAGACATATTATGAGCCCACTATTCTGCTATCCACCCCTGTTCCAGGAGCTGAGGTATAGTGAAGATAGAGTAGGATGGAATGAATGAAGTGTAGAACCTAAGGCTTCAAGCCAAATAACATTGTGTTTTAGAGGCAATTGTTAGGGGTAAAGGAGAGAGGACCCAATAAAAAATTCTTTTGCAGGCAATAGAAAAGGAAGATTCTTATATCCAGTGATAGAAATAGCAGGGAACTTTGAGAAGGTAGTTATGGGGTCCCCTTACCCCACCATCCTGTAAAACACTTAATACAATTGTGTTCTGTAGACACACATGTTGCAAATTTAGCTTTGGGAATTATTATTACTCTCTTGGGGGGAGGTGGTCTTTGGTGGGAGAAGAGGAGAGGGAACAGGAGCTGGAGTAAGAGAAAGAGAACATTATTCCCTCTAAGAAGAGCTCATGCTGGCACATTGCTATAAAAATACACATAAATAAGAATTTGCATCCATGTATTAACATGCACACAGATGGAATTCTCAGTGCAAATAGTTTTCATTCCCACAATGGCTCATATGTCTTTTTCTGTCATAATCACTAACATTCCACAAAGGCAATTACAGATTGTTCTGTCCTTTTGGGAGTTTGGCAAACTTTTGCCAAAGAAACACAGAAAGGACAGTTTGGCTGGTGTATGTCCTACTGATGCTAAAAGGAGGGAGTTCGACAGGGTTAGAATTTGAGATGGAGGGCCACTGACCCAGGAAAATCTGCAAGCACAAGAAGTTCCCTGACTTATGAGGGTGAGTACAAAATGAAAAGCTGTTCTTTGGTACCAGAGACTCAGACTTTGGACATATGATAAGGGTATAAAAATGATTCAAGACAAAACAAAAAACTCAGGGATTTTGATCAGAGACAAGTCAGCCCCCCAGAACCTCATCATATGTAAGTCTTGTTTTACAGACAGAGAAACTGAGGGCAGGGAGGAGAGGTGACAAAGAAGGGTGGCAATGAAGGTTGAGTTTTTGGAGCTGACAGAAGAGTGAGAGTGTGGGGAGGATTAACAGGAGAAGCAAGAGGAAGAAGAGGAGGAAAAAGTGGGAGAGATCATTTCTGGTCAAGCTCAGTGGTCCACAAATATTTGGCTAAAAGTGGCTCCAAAGAAAAGTTCTTATAGAACTCAGCTGTAGTGTTCATAACCACGCATTCCACGGGTCTCCAACTTGGATGCACATGCAATCACCCGGGGAGCTATAAAAATACTGATGCCTGGGTTCAGATTCATGGAGTCTGATGGAATTTGTCTGGAGGGAGGCTTGGCTTCAGGATTTTTATATACCACTCAGTGGACTCTAATTTGAAGCCTAGGTTGAGAATTACTGATCTACAGGGTCTTCTGTTTCAGCCTGGGAGTACAGGTAGTGATATGTGATTTATTTTTTATTAGTTTCAGGTGTATAAAACAATGTAATAGAATTTACATGCCTCACAAAGTGATAACCCTCTCCCCAAATCTACTAACCAACCCTCTGATAGCATATATAGCTGTTACAATTCCTTTGACTCTATTCCCTATACTGTACTCCACATCCTGTGACTAATGTCTGACAATTAAATTCAAGAACTTATCCTACAAAAAGTGCTATATACCTCACTGCTGAATATCATTACAGTCATCTTCAAAGTACTTCCATTGGGAAGCTATCACCCAATGCCAGTGCCTAGTCCGCCCTTCAAAGCAATTTTTGAGCTCTTTTTCTGGAATGACCATCAGAGCTGTCATCATATTACTCTTGATGCTATAAATGTCATCAAAATGTCTTCCTTTCAATGTTTCCTTCATCTTTGGGTAAAGAAAGAAGTCATCGGGAGCCAAATCAGGTGAGCAGGGTGGGTGTTCCAATGCGGCTATTTGTTTACTAGCTAAAAACCCTCACAGCAGTGCCATGTGAGCTGGCGCATTGTCGTGATCAAGAGCTATGAATTGCTGGTGAAAAGTTCAGATAGTCTATCATAATGAATAATCCCTCTGATATCAAAAACTGGTTAGCAACGTCATTGCAACAAATTCTCGAACTTAATTGTCAGACTTCATATACATATATATTTAATTATAGTTGACATTCAGTATTATTCAGCTTGAAGGTGATATGTGATTTTGATTTAAGAGTAATGACTTTTTTTGAGGAACCACCATACTGTTTTGCAAAGTGGCTGCACCAATCTGTAATCCCACCAACAACCTTGTGACCCAGCAATTCCATTTCAGGGTATATATCCAGAGAAATCCAAAACAGTAATTCAAAATATCGTATGCATCCCTATATTTATTGCAACACTATTCACAATAGCCAAGATATAGAAACAACCACAATGCCCATTGATAGATGATTGGATAAAAAAACTGTGGTAAATTTATAGAGTGGAGTATTACACGGCCATAAAAAAGAATGAAATATTACCATTTGCAAAAACATGGGTGGACCTAGAGAATATTATGCTAAGTGAAATAAGTCAGACTGAGAAAGACAAATACCATATGCTCTCACTTATATGTGGAATCTAAAGAACAGAATAAATGAGCAAACAAAACAGAAACAGACTCAGAAATATATATATAGAAAAAATTCATGGTTGCTAGATGGGAGGGAGTGGGGATGGGGGAGAAGGTGAAGGGATTAGAAAGTCACAGGAATATGAAATACAGTATGGGGAATATAATCAATAATATTGTAAAGATTATGTAAGGTGCCAGATTGACACTGGACTTACCAGGGGTATCACTTTACAGACAGTGTAGATGCCTGACCACTATGCTACACACCTGAAGCTGAAGTGGAACAATATTGAATGTCAACTATAAATATATATGTGTGTGTGTGTGTATATATATATATATATATATATATATATATATATATATATTTCTTTTTTTATTAACAGATGTTATGTACACTCAAGCAGTAGTTCACCATAATTGGAAGTGTCTGGATGCTGATGGTAACCACTTTAAGCACCTCTTGTAACTGCAGAAGTCAAATGTCACTTGTATTCATCTTTTGGTATATATTGAGTATTACAATTTTAATACAGTTTTCCTTTCTTAAAATGTGTATACATTTTTTGGCATCCTCTGTATATAGTCATGGGAGGTAAAGTACAGCATAGGAAATATAGTCAATGGTATTGTAACAGCTATATACAATGTCAGAGGGGTAATAGATTGGGGGGGGTTATCACTTTGTGAGGGGTGTAAAGTCCAACTATTATGTTGCTTTGTACACCTGAAACTAATAAATACATTGAAAAAAAGAGTAATGGCTCTTTTAGAATCGTTCCCCTAAACAAATGAAAGAGGCTTACCAGGGGTCATTCTGACCTTGTAACTTACAACGAAGGAGAAAAAGGCATTAACACCTTGGAGTTGTAAGTGAAACTGTAAGTGAAAAACCAGCTATGAGTAGGCTGCTTGAGAGAGCAGGTCAAAATGGACAAAAAACGAATGACTTCACTCAGGTGTGAAATAGTAACAAACAAAGAAAACAAAACAAACTCATAGATAGAAAACAGAATGGTGGCTACCAGAGGAAAAGGGAAATGGCACGAGGGTGAAATGGGTAAAGGGGGTCAAATACATGGGACGGGTGGAAACTACACTTTTGGTAGTGAGCACACTATAATCTATACAGATATTGAATTAGAATATTGTATACCTGAAACTTATATAATGTTATTTACCAATGTTACCTCAGTTAAAAAAATTTTTTAAAAAACTAGTTAGGTAGAAATGACCATATATCTATGCCTTGTTTTATTTAGCTCGATATTTTGGTATTATTTAATTTACTGACTTGAAGGACTGATAAATATTTCATGCTTTTCAAGTGGCTCAGTTCTTTTCTGGTGTTGGAAAATCGCCACCGTTATAGCAGTTCCACAGGAATTTCTTCCTTACTTGTTCTAAGGTCTAAGATATAAGGGTTTTGTGGCAGAGACAGGAAAGTTCTGAGAGTTCAGAAAGGGCCTTTAACATGCCTTCATGGTTGTGATCTTGTACCAGAATTTTACAAGATGTTATCATTGGGGGAAACTAGGTAAAGTACACATGTAATCTCCCTGTATTATCTCTTACAATTGCAAGTGAACCTAGAGTTATCACAAAATGAAAAGTTTATTTAAAAAAATGTCTTCAGATGAATTCTAAACCACACAGCCATGAGCATAGTATATTTTCATCACTAGTAATCAGGACTATCCCTGTCTAGGAGACACTTAGGCCAATTTCCTTCCCAAACCATTGTTCTGACAATATGAATGAGACATGGATTTATTTTTTTCTGTTTCATACTGTTTCTATTCCAAACTCTCACTTTTATAATGGTAAATCTCTGAGTAATCTATTGGGGACAAATCAGAGTTTGACTGTTGTCCAAATCAAAATTATGCTTGCTTTCAAGTTTTGGCTTTCCATCCTATACCCACTTTTACATACATACATACACACACACAGACATAAACACACACACACACACTCACACTCTCCCCCTGATGGTCCTAGGACCAATTCATGTGAACTTATGATCCAGAAATCAATCAGAATCTGTTTCAGGTTTTTACAAAGGAGTACTAACTGAACTACTGGTTCTTCTTCCTGTGCCCTTCATAAAAGTTGGTAAACTGATGGTTTTCAACTCACTTGGGAAAATAAACTAATCATCTGTGTTTCTGTTGAACTGAGTTTTGAGGGTTCCCTCTAAATGTGAATACTTTATTACAAGGACAAGCTACTGAATGGAGAATGTGTTGTTAGGTTTGCCTTTTTTTCTCCCTTGCAGAATGTTGGGCTGCAAATGACATTCAGAAGGGATTCTCCTACCTTGTAATTTTTGGTAGTTAAGAATAAACAATAAGTTTGAAGAATTTCTTTTTAATTTGGGACAAATTCCTGTGCATTAACATTAATGAAAATCTCCCCCTGCTCCCAACACGCACATTTCACTCAATCTTCCACACCCGTTCTTCAACACATTTATTGGGTGCCTACTATGTGCCAGGTACATATTTTCCATTACTACAGATGCTATTTATTATTCAAGGCATATCCCAAATATGTATCCTTTTTAGAACAAAGGAAAATATTTATTTATAATAAAGTGGAACCATCTGGACATTTTGGTCTACCAGGCACAAATGTTTGTTTCTAAGATAGGTCTTGAACTCCTTTGAAAATCCATAACTACTTCAAGCCCTGCATTCTGTACCTAACCTTTTTGCTACAGGAAGCACTGGATTAAGTCTAGGCCTATCACCAGCATTTTAGGAAGAACAATGAGGCTGAAAGACATGGGATGGATTTGGGAGCAGCATAAGACCAAGTAAAGAAGAAAGGCTAATTAATGGCCTTATCAGCAGGACTGTTGAGGTGGTCACAGTACTTAGTGTTAGGAGCTGAGGCACCCAGCCTAAGAAAAACACGCAGCATAAGGTGACTGAGACCCATATTTGTTTTAGAATGGCATCTGGTTGACAACCATTAATTTATCTACTCTCAACTGCATACCACAATAAAAAAAATGGGGTTGAGAGAAAGAGGAAATTCACAACACAGAAAATGGAGACTGAGGGTGTTGGCAAGCTGGGGGCAAGCAAGTCAGAAGGGGCACATATGATGACTGGGAATCATGGCCTAAGCAGCACTGTGATGTTTGTATTGGTCATTTTATTGTGTCCCTTGTCAACACCTTTCTCACACCCTCATTATAGGTCTGCCTTCTAATTCCCTAGACTCTTGCCTTATCCAATGCATATTGAGAACTAATTCCTAAGGTTTTATAAAATCATTTAAATGTTATTTATTACAAATCTAATTCATGCTCATTACAAAATAATATAAATGATATAAAGTAGAAATTCAAAGTTGACATTTCTTCCTCCCCACTTCGACCCCTCTGAGATTACCACTCTTAACATGTTGGTATGTGACCTTCCAGGTCTTTTCATATGCATTTAAATACATTCACACACAGAATTTTTTCATAAGAATATGATAGTATTGTATCCTGCACCTCGTTTGGTTTACAGAATATATCTTGGAGATCCCTCTACTTTACTACATCTCCATGTATTGTATTCTTTTTAACACCTGCACAGTATCCCATAGATGGAGTGTGTTTAACCAAGCCCATATTGATAGGACACTTAGGTTGTCTCTATTTGTTATTTTCTTATGAAAATAATGCTGTATTGAATGCCCCTGTACATTTTTTTTGTATTAGGGTGGGTGCATGTCCATCTGTTTTGCAATGAATGCCTTTGTACCTTTTGTACACTTTTATAAGCTCTTTAATATGATAAATTATTTGAACTGGAACAAATCCTTTTCAGATTTTAAGAAGTTTGAAGTGTTGCTGTAGTTAGACATATATATATTTAGAGAGTGATTCTACTTTGTTAATTATTTCAAAATATAAAGGAACAAGAGATACTATTACTGAATGCAGAGAGATGCCTACTTGTAAGGCTTATTCTAAGATTAGCACCAATAATGGAAATGAAAACATGTTTCAGGATGAGGAAGGAGAATCTGGCCTGCAATCTTTCCTCTCTCCCAGTGGTATGAATGAGAGCCTAAGGCTTAGGGGAGGGTTTGGGTGGACATGTCCAAAGTACCTCTGCCAAAAGGATGCGCTGACCTGATTTACAATCCTACAGAAGATCCTCACTGTTTAGGATAGCGGTAGTGACCTGCCTTTCCTACAGAAGACAAAGATTTGGTAAGTCATCCTGAAAGGGAAACAAATTCTGATATCTAGATGAAGGGTTCCCAAGGGCTGGGGTTACAATTTTTTGTATTCATGTCTTGGCCCTGGTTACCAATTACACAGTGCACTGAAATGGTTGCAGGTTGGTGATGATGCCACTTAAATTTCTGAGGAAAGGGAAGAAATAATGGTGTTAGAAATGGGCCCTTTCATGGAGCTGTTGGGATAGTAGCCAGGGAGAGAGGAAAGTTTGGCCTGATACTGTGAGTACCGAATTATTTGAGCTTATCACACTTACTGCTTCTCTGTTAGCAGGTTGCTGGAAGATATCACCATCAGAATGTTCCCATGACAATTCTCCATCCCCTGCTTATTAAAAAGAAATAAAGAAAGAATCATACATCTGTAGAAGGGAAAAATATCACCCTTGTGATCCACTAACATTTTTGGTTTTATGATCCCAAAGTTCTCCAGATATTAGCTATTCTTCAAAAAAGCAACACTCAAGGATTTCTGTCTGGGTGAGCCTCATTTTTCAGAACAACTCTGAAGAAATTTACTACTTTCTAAAATAGACCATCAAGCAATACTACCCAGAATTTGGAAAATAAAAGGAAAAACAATCACTTTCCACTTTAATATAACCATCATTGTCACTTTTTCTTATCTTATTCCAGTGAGAGTTAAGTATTTTGCAGGTCATATTTAACTTGTGTTTAAACTACCCTTAAAAAATGAGAGCTTTGATAATTTGGTTTGTCGTGATTTGTTAAATTCACCATTATATCTCTGATAAGTTAAGATATGGTCTGAAAGTTAAGGTAAAACTTGCTAAGTTTGGAGTGCTTACATAGCCAATATACAAGATATTTCTCTCTCTCTCTCTCTCTCTCTCTCTCTCTCTCTCTCTCTCTCTCTCTCTCTCCCTCTCTCTCTTTCTTTGCTTGAGACAGCTTTCTCTAGGTCTATATGTTTACTCTTTGAAGAGCAAACCCCTATCATTGCTGTCTTGCAGAGAAACTGCCTTTAGGAGGAAGATTCTACTTTCAGCCTGGAGAGCAACAAACATACAACAGACATGAATATTCCTCAGTTGATTAAAGATAAAAAACTAGAAGATAATTTTCAAGACTATTATCTGTTATCTATGACGAAGCAAGCAGATGGGAAAAGCTTGGTCTTAGAGATGTTTGTACCACTCTAAATGAGTACTATTTATGTGTGTGTGTGTGTGCGTGTGTGTTTGTGTGTGTATGTGTGAATGTGTGTGTGTACATGTGTAGAGACAGAGATAAACAGATATAGATCTAGATCTACTTATCTATATATCTGCCCATGGATAAATCTAATATTGATTCAACCATATATTTCATAGGATAACAAGAAATACAAAAAATATATAAGCACAAATAATTTTCAGTTCTAATCCATCACCCAAGCTTTCAAAACCTAAGTTTAAATGTAACATGTTACTGGTTCAAGAGTGTGTAGTACTGTTAGAAAAAATTGTGTAATATCATTGGCTTTTAGGACTTGAAAAAGACCTCAAAATTAAGTTGATAACAATATTATAATCAGACAGTGACATATCACCAAGCATGGCTTTTGGGCCGGCCGAGTGGCACGGTGGTTAAGTGCTAGCTTGGGAAGTCAGTGGCCCCGGTTCGGGTCCCACATATGAGAGCCAGTGACACTGCCCTAAAACAAAACAAAACAAAACAAAAAAGCCCCAAAGTATGGCTTTAACCCTTCATTCATTATTTAAAGATCCTCTTATGGAGAAAATTATGAATTTTGAAGATTTAACTCTGGTTGCTATGTTAATATTACTAAAATGCCACTTTGACTTATTTGACAATTGTCACATTCCCTGATCAAAGCCCTCAGTGGGTTACCATCCAAGACTCCCTATAATTAGACCCAACCTCATCTTTATTGAGCACTTAACACCCACCCAACTATCTCAGCTACATTACAATGGGAACCATTTGGTTTCCTTGTTCGTCATTGAACACATGGCTCTCATTCTTTTTTTTTTTTTGAGGGCAGTGTCACTGGCCTTCATACGTGGGACCCTGGGCTGCTGGCTTCCCAAGCCAGCGCTTAACCACCGCGCCACTCAGCCGGCCCAATGGATCTCATTCTTGCTTCCATGTCTTTGCTCATGTTATGCTTCTGAAATTTCCTTCCTACCTTCCATACCCCATAGCTTCCCTATGCCTATGAAAACCATTGAGATTTTCCTCCTCTACAAAGTCTTCCTCAAGCACTCTTCACATATTTCTGACTGTCTCAAGGACTTAGCAACCTGTAGCCTTAGAGATGTATAGGAGTACAAGCATAACTTTGTCCAACTGCTCCATTTAACAGATGGGGAAACCAAGACTCAGAGAGGCAGAGTAGCAGCCATTCATCACATAATGAGTTTGTGAGAGTTCACACCCAAACCCCAGATTTCCTGGCTCCCAAATAAGTGCGTCCATTCTATAAAGGCAGAGTTTATTGTGTTATTTATGGCTGTGTCACCGTCATTTATAACAATATCTGACACATAGTATTCACTCAATAAATACTTGTCAAATGATGGAATTGGGAGGTTTTCTCTGACCATGTATCTAAATTTCCACCTCTCTCTGATATTTCTTATCCCTCCACTTTACTTCTTCTTTTTAGTACTTAACACTATCTTATATTTTACATATTTTATTGATTTTCTTTATTGTCTGCTTTCTTCCACTAGAACTACCCTATAAGATTAGGCTTAAAACAAGAACTAGGATTTTTTTTATCCCATTCACTGATGTAACCCCAGAACCTAGAACAGTTTTGGGCACATAGTTAGTACTCATTCAGTATTTCTTGAATGTATGAATACTAAAACACTGTATAATATTTTTTGCTGCTAAATTTTTCCTGAGCCTGTCTTATCTCCCTGAAGAGACTGTAAATCCTTTGAAATCAGAGACCATGTATTAGTTCCCCCTCTATATTACTTAGATCAGTGGTTCTCAAGGTGTGGTCTCTGGACAAGCAGCACAAGCAGCATTACCTGGGAACTTGCCAGAAATGCAAATTTTTGGAACCCACACCAGACCTACAAAGTCAGAAGTTCTGGGTGAGGGTCAGTGATCTGGGTTTTGACAAGCCTTCCCAGTAGTTCTGATGCATCCATGAGTTTGAAAATAACTGGGCTGGAGCACTTATCATTTTCCTGAGTATACATCAGGTGCTAAGTATATGTAGTGAATTGAAATGCAGTCACAAAATACAGAATTAAGTGTTTGGCCAATAGTATACTTGCCTCTTCCTGGCTATTCCACATCTGAGTAAAGATGGTAGACAAAGACTACATGCAGACTATGTGGAAACCCTGACTGACTCTGTCACAGTGATGAGGATTTCACCTTTGTTTATGTCTAGAAAATAATGCCCAAAAGTCAGTTAACATATGTTGAATGCTTCTTGGGTGGAGCACATGATATTAAGGCAGGAGGAGGAGAGAAATCAGACTGGGCCCTTGCCCTCAAGACATTTACAACCTGTTTAGAGGTGAGAGGAAATCAATATAGGAAACAACCTGTAAACATACACACAGAGTAACAACTGGAAGTATAAGTGGAACATACGTGCTTAGGAGACATTGAATAGATAAAGTGAGCAGTCAGATATAATAGTGGAAAGGTTCCCAAATGAATGTTTAAGTCATGTTTTTAGAACTAGATACTACAGGGCATAAACAGACAGTGATATGGGCAAGGGTATCTGAACCAAAGCAAAAGGCATTTGCAAAGGACAGGAGCTTTGGAAATAGCAAGTCATGCACTGGTGACAATAAGCAAGGTATGGCTTGAATAGAAACATCAGATGTGAAACCAGTTAAATAGGGCTGGTGGAAAGAGAGAAAAGGAGAGGAGGGTGACAGATGAGGGAGGGAGGGAGAAGGAAAGGTTGTTGAGGTAAAAATGGGTGGTAAATAATTGCTGAATGAACTTGAAAAAGAGGTTGAAGAATTCACATTTGATCCTGTTACTGCTTTTTATGTAGAGGCTTCTATGGTAAAAATGGTATTTGTGGAAGCTTATCCAGGCAATGGAGTATTGGCTACTTAACGAACTACTGGAATCTGGGAGGCCAACCAGGAGGGTATTGTAATAATAGAACTTTTTTTGTAGTGATAGAATATGAGAATCTAATAAAATAATGGAAAAGGAGGGGCAAATCAGACTACTACAGATAAAAAGGAAATGAAAAGATCCCAATGGAAGATTTGCTTATGGAGGAGGAAGTTGAAGGACAAAACAGTATAAAATGACTCTAGGATCTCAAATCTGGAGAGCCGGGGAATGGCACTGCCCTTGACAGTGACTTAATGGGGATGAACTTGGATTTACTTGTTCTGTTTTTGCTAGCAACGGTGCATCTAAGCTGTGTCCTGAGCCAAATGAAAATATAGGACCACAGAGATGACTTGAAAAGATTCATTGGCAAATGGTAAAACAATATGTAAAAGCTAAATGATGTGGTTTCAAGCCTAATCTAAAGAGTCAACAGAGGAAAAATCACAAAAGAAAAATAAAATAGCTCTCCTCATCAAATGCCCTTTTAAAATGTAGATTTATTGATTGGTATTGATATGAAATGTTTACTCCACATGGCCTTCTGAGAAGTTCAATTTATTCCATTTACCCTAGAATCTTACTGCAGCTTTTAAATGATCTTTAAATACTTATAGCCCAGTCAGAATCTCAAAGCAATATAGAAACATATAATCCCTTTTAATGAGCAGAGAAATAAGATGGTAAAGCAATGAGGCAAGTAGGTATCAAGCATGAGAACAGACTATTAATGCTCTGTAACACAAGTTCAGATGAATGTGTCACAGTCACCTAAGCATTTGCAGATAGGCATGTGTACCTAAATTTGAACTATTTCACTTCGTTAAAAACTACTGGAACCATTACTTCTGTATATGTATTCTCAAGTAGGAACTACTAGTATTTTTGTTGACTTTGACCTTTCAAAATCATCAAAATGGCATTCCTTAAGCTGGAATATTCTATAAATAGCTGCTAAAAGTTTCATTTTAGTTGTTCTATTTAATTTGAACCATAGTTAAGCTGGAATTATTTTCTTAGGTGTTCACATTTTGTACATCTATAAGTGGTTCTCTATACCTGTGCAGGATCTGTCGGGACAGCTGAAAGTAGATTTGTCTGTTTACAATCTTAGATGTTATACCTTAGATATAAAACTTAGATATATCTAAGAGATAAAATACATAAAAGGAAAAGAGTAGATATTGATGGCCTAAAAAACCTGTTTCTTTGCTTTTTTTCTCCCCACTGATTCACAGGACAAATTATCTTGAGTGAGAGAGAGACTCTTTTTCAGCCAAGGCTTTAAAAAACAAAACAAAACAAAAACAATGATTCTAATGGAGACAGATGGATGCTAGTTAATTCCAAGAAGCAACAAGATGTAATTTTAAGCAATTTTTAAAACCAAAATGAAAAACAAGTCTAGTGTACTGTATGTCAAACAATATTCATTTAACCTTAAAAGCCACATATGTTGTTTATTCAAACCTCAATTATACTCTGAGTGGTACGCTATGAAGCTGGAATGGCTTAGCTTTCTGGTAATGGGAGAACAAGTATTTGAAAATGGTCGAGAGCTAGGCTGTTTATAACTCCCATTGCTTCCATTAATCTTTGGGGGGCTTGAGCAGGTAAGGTCACAGAAGTAAACCCGGTCCTCTCAAAAGGACAATGAGATTATAAGATATTCATGAAGATACACCTCAGACAGAAAAGCTACGCCAGCATGTGGCCATTTCTGAACTTCACACAACATCACAAACAGGGTGCCCATAGGTTCCAATTTATCTGGGACAAACCAGTTTTATGCTTGTTTTTCTGACAGGCATAATTATTAGGCTTGCCTCTCCCACTTTCAAAAGTGTCTTTGTTTGGATGATAAATTATATGGTCACTCTAATCATAAAGCAAATAGAAATTAAATGAATCCAGGAAAGTGATCTCTGTATTTTTAGAGAAAGAAGTTGAAATCAGCAGAATTGGGGCAAATGGTTAAAGGGCTTTTGAGGGAAATCAGGAGAGGGCATGGAGAAAGAAACGATCATGAAATCTCTGCCTACTACATGCCAGGTTCTGTGGTGGGCCATTTTTTAGTCAATATGCAGTACCCAAGCTGGAGATGAAAGAGGAAATGGTGGGGAAAGGGGCTCTGCCAAACATCTAATTCTACAAATTTTGTTGAGAGGGAGCAAGTGTGGTGAAATCTGAGAGAAGCTTTAAGGAACACTGATATAGGGATTCGCCATTGGTAGACAATTGAGCTTTCAATAAGAAGGTATAGTACTTCAAGAAGTCTTCCAGTGTCTTGTAGAGTAGACAGTCATTTTTTGTTTGTTTGGACTATCTTAGCATTTTTAACAAAGTAACTGCTTGAGAAATACTAAGACACAGACAAGGGGGAACTTTCTGCCAGCAGTAGCAAGCCAAATCTGAAGAAGAGCACAAAAGCATTTATCCAGAACAATCAGAAATTCATACTTTCTAAAAAATGCATTGTGGGAATACATGTGTTAGGGAGGGATCAGGGGAGAGAGAATAAAGAAACTATTAACTAGATGGTGCCCACAATGCACAGTCCGCTCTGCCAATGGAGATGTGACTAAATAGATCCAAGTTTATGGTTAGAATTGGGGTCTTTGCACCCCAGAGTGGTTCCAATGAAACAAGCTGGAAGTGTGCCATATCTGGCCCCTGGGAGCAGAGGTGTCACAAAATCTGTTCCTCCCAGTAGACTCTGAGTTAACAGAATCCCCAAAGTTGCTTTACATCCCCAAATTGAGAGGCTATACAGTATAATGGCTAAGACAACAGCTCAGAAACAGACTGCCTGGGTTCAAATCCTGACTCTGCTCCTTCTTACCTGTGTGACTTTGGACAAGTGAATTAACCTCTCCGTGCCTCAGTTTCCTTATTGCTAAAATGGAGACAATAATACCAACCTTATTGGGTTATGAGGATAACATTAATTAGTATATGAAAAGAGTTTAGAACAGTGCCTGGCACACGGTGAGTGTCATGTAAGTGTTAGCCATTATTCCCTCTCCCTCTTCTTCCCATCTTTCTCCTTCACTTCTTCCTCCTCCTCAAGAGTAGCTTACACATGGGGAAACCCCCACTTAAGGGACTCCCACAAAGGGCTAGGTATTTAACAAAGGAAAGGGTCTGAATTAAACAAACAAACAAACAAACAAACAAACGAAGCCTAGTAGAAAGAGAAAATCTATGTCTGCAGATGGAAAGGGAATCATTTTATTTCTAAATCACAAGAAGCCAGGGTCTTCGAGATTTAAAAAAAAAATCTACATATTCCTTCACTTCATACTTCTGAACTGCCTTAGATTCTCCATAATTATGCTAGTCCTTTTTAAAATTTTCCTCCTTTAAAAAAAGCAGTTTACATTTTAATTAAAACCATTTTATCTCTTGGCTTAAAGTGAGGCTTATGGAGACAGATATCTGCTTCATTGGGAGGCAGTGAAATTTACAAACTCATAAAATGGAAATGGTAAAAATCAAAGTACCCAAATAAAATAGAGTATTGTGCTACCACATTCATAAATGAAAGAGAATAAGAAGGATGGAGATGGGAAACTCAATGACCTACCAATATTTACTGCCTGGTCAACCTGGGAATAAAAAGCAGTTAGTTTACAGTCCTTCTTCATTCCACAAACACCACTTTGGATTCCTAGCCCTATCCAAAAAGGACTGGATTATGTGGTGGGAGTAGGGGATGTAGATCTGGTTTTAATAGCTAAAGTCAAGTGAAAAGTGGATGTAGTCATTTCAGCAATTTCATTGAATCAACTGAAGAATTGTGTCAAATGTCCAATTTGCTAGTGCTATGGAGACCTGGACTTGATAAATTCTTACAGTAGATTGGTGCATTATTGATCTTGACAGGATATCCCAGAAGGCCAATTAGGAATAATCACTATTAATTTGTTAAACTCAGTATGAAAGTCAATGCTGTCCCGTCCACTGACTGAAGGGCTTTCTAAGATGAAACATTCTAGACATAAGAGATGTGCCAAGAAGGAACATGATGACCTTAGAGGGCTAGAAGTCCTGGCAGGGACAACAAAAACATCCTGAACAGGAGAGGTACGCAAGGATAGAAAATCTCTAAGATGGTCCCATCTTCATGAACGTGAATGATTCACTTTTGAAAATGGACTACCATTGGAGGTCAGACTCATCTATAGCTATGAGACGATCATAGGGTTTCCATACATGTTGAAGTTCAGGTAAGAGCATACAAACTCAAAAATTATTGAGTTAAATTTTTTTTTGAGGAAAGCAACTATTTTCTGGTGTGTCCATTTTTAATTTTTAAAAATTTTTCAATTACAGTTCACATACAATATTATATTAGTCTCAGATATACAACATAATGATTAATTATTTATATAACTTATTAAGAGATTACCAGATAAAACTAGTACTCCTCTAACACCACACATAGTTAGTACAATATTATTGGCTACATCACTTATGCTATAATTATTCATACTTATAGCATAAAGAGTACAATATAGCCTCCATGGCTCCTTTGTAACTACCAATTTGTACTTCTTAACCCCTTCCCCTCTTGGACCCACTCTCATGAACCACCCTCCCAGCTGGCAACCATCAAAATGTTCTGTGTATCTATGAGTTTGCTTCTGTTTGGTTTGTTCATTTATTTTGTTCTTTAGATTCCACATATAAGTGAAGTCATATGGCATTTGTCTTTCTCTGTCTGACTTATTCCACCCAGCAAAATACTCTCTAGGTCTATCCATGTTGTTGCAAATGGAAGGATTTTATTCTTCTTAAAGGCTGAGTAATGTTTCATTGTATGCATGTATACATGTAAGATTTCTTCTTTATGGGGAATACAATCATTGTTGAAAATATTTTGTAGGGGACCAGATAGATTCATGTCTTGTTAGGAAGACCACTTCATGGATGGTGTAGAGGCCTGACCACTGCACTATACATCTGAAGCTGCCACTGAATAATATTAGATGTTAACTATAATTTAACACATATATGGTCATGGGATGTGGAGTATAGTATGGGAATGGAGTCAATGGAATTGTAAGAGATATGTATGATATTGGGGGTGGGGGGCAGTGGATGGGGGAGGGAGGAATCACTTTGTAAGGGGTGAAAAGGGTAACTATTGCATTGTTTTGTACATCTGTGACTAACAATAATAATGATAATAATAATAATAATAATAATATTTCTTGTTTATCCATTCATCTATTGATGGGCACTTAGGTTGCTTCTATACCTTGGCTGCAATAAACATATGGATGTATATGTCCTTCTGAATTAGTATTTTGAGTTACTTTGGATAAATACCCAGAAGTGAAATTGGTCGGTTGTTCTTTGTCTCTTGTTATAGCTTTGGTTTAAAGTATATTTTCGCTGGTATAAGTATTGCTACTCCAGCTTTTTTTGGTTTGTTTCCATTTTCATGAAATATCTTTTTCCATCCCTTTACTTTCTTCAGTCTGTGTGTGTCTTTCAATCTGAAGTGTGATTTTTGTATGCAACATATATAAGGGTCTTGTGTTCTTATCCACTCAACCACCCTATGCCTTTTGATCAGAGCATTTAACCCATTTAATTTAAAGTAATTGTTGATAGATATGTAGTTAGTTTTTGCCATTTTATCATTCTATTTTTTATCTTTTTTCTTCTTCTTAAAGAAGTCCCTCCAACATTTCTTGTAATACTGATTTGGTGTTGAACTTTTTTAGCTTTTTCTTGTCTGAGAAGTTCTTTATCTGTCCTTGGATTCTAAATGACAGCTTTGCAGGTAATCTTGGTTGCAAGTCCTTACTTTTCAGTGCTTTCAATATTTCATGCCAATTCCTTCTGGCCTGAAAAGTTTCTGTTGATAAATCAGCTGAAATTCTTATGGGAGCTCTCTTATAGGTAACTAACTACTTTACTCTTGCTGCTTTTAAGATCTTTCTTTAAGATCTTTCTTTGGCATTTTAATTATAACATGTCTTGCTGTGGGTTTTTTTGGATTCATCTTCTTTGGGACTCCCTGAGCTTTCTGGGCTTGTATGTCTATTTCCTTCACAAGGGTAGGGAAGTTTTCCATCATTTTTTTTTCTTCAAATAGGTTTTCAATCCTTGCTCTCTCTCTCTCTTCTTCTGCTACCCCAATGATGTGAATGCTGGTACACTTCATATTGTCCCAGAAGCCCCTTAAACTATCCTCATTTTTTTGGATTCTTTCTTTTGCTATTCTGGTTCGGGTTTTTTTTGTTGTTGTTTTTTTGCTACCTTAACTTCCAAATTGCTGATTCCATCATCTGC
The DNA here is from genome assembly GCA_033961575.1 of Aselliscus stoliczkanus. Classification (NCBI taxonomy): domain Eukaryota; kingdom Metazoa; phylum Chordata; class Mammalia; order Chiroptera; family Hipposideridae; genus Aselliscus; species Aselliscus stoliczkanus. Next base: position 49,934,761 of record CM066737.1, on the reverse strand, counting down.
ATCATCTAATCTAGTGTTGATTCCCTCTACTGTATTATTTATTTCAGTTATTATACACTTCATTTCTCACTAGTTCTTTTTCATGTTTTCTATCTCCATTTTTATGTTTCCTATGTCTTTGTTGAAGCTCCTCCTGTAATCACCGAGCATCCTTATGAAATTGTTTTGAACTCTGCATCTGGTAGACTGCTTGTCTTCATTTTGCTGACTTAGCATAATAACCTCTAGGTCCATCCATGTTGTTGCAAATGGTAAGATTTTATTTCAATTTTTTAATGGCAGAGTAATACTTCATTGTATCAATGTACCACAATTTCTTTATCCAATCATTGATGGGCATTTCAGTTGTTTCCATATCTTGGCTATTGTAAATAATGCTGCAGTAACATGGGGGTGCATATGTTTTTACATTATGGTGTTTCAATTTCTTTGGATAAACACCCGTGAGTGGAATTGCTGGGCCATAAGGTTGTTCTATTTTCAATTTTTTGAGGAACCTCCATACTGTTTCCCATAGTGGGTGCACCAATTTGCACAGTGCTGAAGGGTTCCCTTTTCTCCAAATGTTTGCCAAAACTGTATTTATTTTGTTGATTCATTGATGATGGCCAATCTGACAGGAGTGAGGTGGTATCTCATTGTGGTTTTTATTTTCATTTCTCTGATCAGTAATGTTGAGCACCTTTTCATGTCTATTGGCTCTTTTTCCTATATGTCCTCTTTGGAGAAATATCTATTTAGGGGCTCTGCTCATTTTTAATTGGGTTATTTGTTTATTTGGAGTTGAACTGTATGAGTTTTTTAATATAAATTTTGGATATTAACTGCTTGTCAGATGTATCATTGGCAAATATCTTCTCCCATTCAGTAGGGTGTCATTTCATTTTGTCAATGGTTTCCTTTGCTGTGTAAAAACTTTTTTTTTTGAGGGCAATATCACTGGCCCTCATTTGTGGGATCCGAACCAGGGCCGCTGGTGTTCCAAGCCAGCTCTTAACCACCGCACCACTCAGCCGGCCCTGTGTAAAAACTTTTTAGTTTGATGTAGTCAGGTTTATTTTTCTTTTGTTTCCCTTGCTCAAGGAGATATAGCAGTAAAAATGTTACTAATGGTAATGTCTGCGAGTTTGGTTCTTTTTTTTAAAGATTTTATTGGGGAATTGGGGTAGGGGAACAGCGTTGGGGAATCGGGGAAGGGGAACAGACAACTTGCTGTCTTTTTGTTCTTCAGTCTAGTTGAGGAGGACGTTGCTTCACTGGCCCATGTTGGTATCGTCATTTCGCTCTTCCTGGATGAGGCAGATTGGTCGCCGGCCTCTGGATGGTCGCTCACCGTGGCTATTGGCAGCTCACTCTGGCTGCCGGCCACTCACGCTGGCTGCTGGCCACTCATTGTAGCCTATGGCTGCCCACTGCAGCATGGGCTGCAGCCTACACTGTCGCCAGGGCTCGCAGCCCAGCTCCAGGTGGAGCTGTTGTTAGCTGTAGAGGGCAGTGTCACTGGCCCTCATATGTGGGATCCAAACTGGGGCTGCTGGCATCCCAATACCAGCTTTTAACCAATGCGCCACTTGGCTGGCTCGAGAGTTTACTTCTACTTTCTTTTAAGAGTTTTATGGTTTTGAGTTTTACATTTCAGTCCATTTTGAGTTTATTCCTGTACATAGGGTAAAAGGGTAGTCCACTTTCATTTTTTTGCATGCATCTGTCCATTTTTCCCAGAACCATTTATTGAATACACTGTCTTTATCCCAATGTAAATGCTTTCTCTTTTTTTTTTTTGAGGGCAGTGTCACTGACCCTCATATGTGGGACCCGAACCGGGGCCACTGGCTTCCTAAGCCAGTGCTTAACCATCACACCACTAAGCCGGCCCCCCAATGTAAATTCTTGCTTCCTTTGTGATAAATTAATTGACCATATAGGCATGGATTCATTTCTGGGCCCTCAATTCTATTACATGGATCTATGTGTCTGTTTTTTTATGCCAATACCATGCTGGGTTTTTAAAATTATTATTAGTTTCAGGTGTACAAAACAATGGAATAGTTACACTTTTCACCCCTCAAAAAATGACAACCCCCTCTACAATCCACTGCCCCCCAACATCATACGTATCTATTAAAATTCCATTGAATCCAATCCCCACACTATACTCCACATCCTGTGAAAAATATATATATATATATATATATATATATATATATATATATATATATAAATTATAGTTGACATACAGTATTATTCAACTTCAGCTTCAGGTGTACAGTGCAGTGGTCAAGCCTCTACACTGTCCATGAAGTGATCTCCCTAACAAGACATGTGTCCATCTGACACCCTACAAAATATTTACAAAGAACAGAATAGAGAACCCAGAAATAAATCCATCCATATATGGTCATTTAATCTATGACAATGGAACGAAGCTTTTTGATTACTATTGCCCTGTACTATAATTTCATGTCATGTAGCATGATACCTTCAACTTTATTCTTCTTTCTCAGGATTGTCATGGTTACTTGGGGGTCTTCTGTGTATATATGGTTGTCAGAAAAGTCATGACACATTTTTGTAATGAAAAACAGAAAAAAAGTGTCATGACTCTTCTGACAACCCAATATATTAAGATTTTTTTTTCTAGGTCTGTGAAAAATGCCTTTGGCATTTTGATAGGAGTTACACTGAAACTATAGGATGCTTTGTGTTGTATGGACATATTAACTATATTAATTCTTCATATCCATGAGCATGGAATATGTTTCTATTGATTTGTATCTTCTTTAATTTTTCTCTTCAATATCTTATAATATTGTGAGTACAGGTGTTTTACTTCCTTGGTTATATTTATTCCTAAGTATTTTATTTTGGAGATGTAATTGTATATAAGAATGTTTCCTTAATTTTTCTTTCTGATAGTCCATTATTGGTATATAAAAATGCAACTGATTTCTGAATATTAATTTTGTATCCCATTACATTACTAAATTCATTTATGAGTTCTAATAGATTTTTGGTGGAATATTTGTGGTTTCTCTCTATATATCATATACAAATAATGACAATTTTACTTCTTCCTTTCCAATTTGGATACCTTTTATTTTTTTTCTTGTCTGATTGCTCTGGCTAGAATTTCCAGTACTATGTTGAATAAAAGTTGTGAAAGTGGGCATCCTTGTCTTGTGCCTAATCTTAAGGAGAATGCTTTTAGTTCTCCCCATTGAGTATGATATTAGCTGTGAGTTTGTCACATATGGCATTTACTATGTTGAGATATGTTCCCTGTATTCCCACTTTGCTGAGAGTTTTTAGCATAAATGGATGCTGGATTTTCTCAAATGCTTTTCCTGCATCTATTGATATGACGATATGACTTTTATTTTTCATTTTGTTTATGTGGTGCATCACATTAATTTTTGGATATGGAACCAACCTTGCATACCAGGAATGAATTCTTTCATCATGGTGTATGATCTTTTTTTTGTATTGCTGAATTCAGTTGGCTAAGATTTTGTTAACGATTTTTGCATCTATGTTTGTTAGGTATATTGAACTATAGTTTTCTTTTCTTGTAATGTGTTAGTCTGGTTTTAGAATCAGGGTAATGGTGGCCTTGTAAAATGAGCTTGGAGCTTTCCCTCCTCTTGGATTTCTTGAAATATTTTGAGAATAGGTGTTAATTCTTTATTGAGTGTTTGGTAAAATTCACCTGTGAAGCCACCTGGTCCAGGAATTTTGTTTACTGGGAGATTGTTGATTACTAATTCAATTTTTTTGGTAGTCATTGAACTGTTCAAATTTTCGGTTTCTTCTTGATTCAGCCATGCAAGATTTTATTCTTCTAGGAATTTATCCATTTCTACCAGATTGTACAATTTGTTGGCATATAGTTGGTGGTAATATTTTCTTTAATTTTTTTTATATTTCTGTGGTGTCTATTGTCACTTCTCCACTTTCACTTCTGATTTTCTGTTTATTTGGGCCATCTCTCTTTTTTCTTGGTGATTCTAGTTAAAGGTCTGTCCATTTTGTTTATTTTATCATAAAAACAGCTGTTTGTTTCATTGATCTTTTATACAGTTTTTTAGCCTCTATTTTGTTTATTTCCACTCTGATCTTTATTATTTCCTTCCTTTCACTTACTCTGAGCTTTGTTTGCTGCTCTCTTTACAGTTCCCTTAGATGTAAGGTTAGACTGTTTGAGTTTTTTCATGTTTCTTCCGGTAGGCCTGTGTTTCTATGAATGTCCCTCTTAGGAATGTCCCTCTTAGGGACACTGCTTTCTCTGTGTCCCATAGATTTTGGGTCATTTTGTTTTCATTTTTATTTGTCCTAAGTTATCTTTTGATTTCTTCTTTGATCCCATTATCGACCCATTCATTATATAGTATCATGTTATTTAGCCAACATGTGTTTTTGTCTTTCAGCTTTTTTATTGTAATTGATTTCTAGTTTCATAGCACTGTAGTCAGAAAAGACACTTGATATGATCTCAATCTTTTTAAATTTATTGAGACTTGTTTTGTGTCCTAACATGTAGTCGATCTTGCAAAATGTTCCATGTGCACATGAAAAGAATGTATATTCTGCTGCATTGGGGTGAAATCCTCTAAAAATATCAAATCCATCTGGTCTAGTGTGTCATTTAAGGCTACTCTTTCTGTGTTGATATTTGGTCTGGAATATCTGTCCATTTGTGTCAGTAGGCTGTTAAAGTTCCTTACTATGATTGTGTTACTGTTGATTTCTGCTTTTATGTCAGTCAATATTTGTTTTGTATATTTAGATTCTCCCATATTGGGAGGCATATATGTTTACTAGGGTTATGCCCTTTGATGCATTGATTGCCTTGTTATTATGTAATGTCCTTTTTATCTCTTAGTATAGTCTTTGTTTTAAAGTGTATTTTGTCTGATATAAGTAGTGCTACCCCAGCTTTTTAAAAAATTCTATTTGTGTGAAATACCTTTTTCCATCCCTTTACTTTCAGTCTATGTATGTCTTTTTTTTTAGCTGAGCCATCCTGCCACCTGTTGGCAGCTCAGTGGCAGCTCAGCTCGGGCTGGGCATCAAACTGCTGCTGCTCAGAGCTCAGCTAGCACTCTTGAGTGAGCTCTTAAAAAACTGAGCCACTCAGCCAGCCCCTCTATGTATGTTTTTTGATCTGAGATGGGTCCTTTATAGACAGCATATGCATGGGTCTTGCTTTCTTATCCATTCTGCTACCCTGTATCTTTTGATTGGAATATTTAATCCATTTACATTTAAAGTGATTATTAATAGGTGCATATTTATTGCCATTTTATTATTAATATTTTTTGAGGGCAGTGTCACTGGCCCTCATATGTGGGACCCGAACCGGGGCCACTGGCTTCCCAAGCCAGCACTTAACCACCGCGCCACTCGTCCAGCCCAATATTTTTTATTTTTGTTTGATCGTTTTCCCCTTTCTTTTGCTTAAAGAAGTAGTTTTAATCTGTCTTGTAATACTGGCTTGGTGGTAATGGATTCTTTTAGATTTTTTTTTAATTGGAAAGTTCTTTTGTGTCTCCTTCAATTTTATTTATTTATTTATTTATTTATTTATTTATTTATTTATTTTATATTTATTGGGGGTGACAATGGTTAGTAAATTTACATAGGTTTTCAAGTGTACAATTGTATAGTACTCATCTATATATCACATTGTGTGCTCACCACCCAGTCAGTTCTCCTTCCATCAGCATATATTTGATTCCTTTTACCCTCTACTATCATCTCCCTCCTCCCTTACCCTCTGGTAACCACTAAACTGCTGTCTGTGTCTATGAGTTTTGTTTCTTTTTTTGTTTGTGTTGTTCCTTTGTTGCTTTCAGTTTTATATCCCACATATGAGTGAAGTCATATGATTCTTGACTTTTTCTGTCTGACTTATTTTGCTTAGCATAATAATCTCAAGATCCATCCATGTTGTTGCAAATGACAGTATTTCGTCTTTTCTTACGGCAGATTAGTATTCAATTGTGTATATGAGGCCTGACAATTAAGTTCGCGAACTTGCCACCATGTGCTTGCAATGGCAGCACTCTACAAAAAGCTCAATAAGGTTTCATAACCTTAGTATATCAGTGTCTCAAAACTGTGTTTGTGTTGAAGTGTGGCAGTGTCTTGCTGAGTGGTGTTCAAGTGTTGTTTGTTTTTCTGTGCTGTTGCAAGAATGTCTGAGCTTGAATTAGAGCAATGAACAAACATTAAATTTCTTGTTAAACTTGGCAAGAGTGGAAGTGAAATCAGGGACATTTTAGTCCAAGTTTATGGAGTTAAATCTATGAATTAAACAGCAGTGCACAAATACATTAAACGTTTTTCAGATGGGAGAGAATGCGTCAATGATGAAGAGAGGTCAGGGAAGCCAGTAATGAGCAGAACTGATGAAAACATTGCAAATATTTGTCGAGTTGTTTGTCAAAATCATCAGCTGACTGTGAGAAGCATAGCAGACCAAGTGAACATAAATAGAGAAACAGTTAGGAAAATCTAACTGAAAATCTTGGCATGAGAAATATGTGTGCAAAAATGGTCCCAGAGGAGCTCACCAATGAGCAAAAGCAAAGGAGAGTCAAAGTTTGCCAAGACTATTTGGGGAGGCAAGACGATATTTTGGGCTGTGTTATCACTGATAATGAAACATGCATGTACCAACACAACCCTCAAACAAAGCATCAAAGTGCACAAAAAAGTTTCTTCAGTGCAAATCAAGAATCAAAACGATGTTGCTAATCTTTTTTTGATGTCAGAGGGATTATTCATTATGAATTTGTGCCAACTGGACAAACAGTTAACCAAGTTCGCTATTTAGAAATGCTAAGAAGGCTGCATAAAAGAGTCAGACAAAAACAACCTGAACTTTTTGCCAACAATTCATGACTCTTGCATCATGACAATGCACCAGCTCACACGGCACTGTCTAAAGGGACTTTTTAGCCAGTAAACAAATAACTGTATTGGAGCACCCTTCCTACTCATCTGATCTGGCCCCCAGTGACTTCTTTCTTTACCCAAAGATAAAGGAAATATTGAAAGAAGACATTTTTTTTAGAGGGCAGTGTCATTGGCCCTCATATGTGGGATCCGAACTGGGGCTGCTGGCGTCCCAAGCCAGCTCTTAACCAATGCGCCACTTGGCCGGCCCTGAAAGAAGACATTTTGATGACAGTCAGGACATCAAGGATAATACGATGACAGCTCTGATGGCCATTCCAGAAAAAGAGTTCCAAAATTGCTTTGAAGGGGGGACTAAGCTCGGCATTGGTGCATAGCTCCCCAAGGGGAGTATTTCAAAGGTGACCATAGTGATATTCAGCAATGAGTTATGTAGCACTTTTTCTAAGATGAGTTCATGAAGTTTGTTGTCAGACATCATATATACCACATCTTCTTTATCCAATCATTTATCAAAGGACACTGGTTCTTTCCATTTCTTGTCCACCATAAATAAAGCTGTAATAAACATCAGAGCATATATATCTTTACAGATAAATATTTTCAGATATTTGGGGTATATACCCAGGAGAGGGATTGCTGGGACACATGGTAATGCTATTTTTAATTTTTTGATGAATTTCCACACTGCCTTCCATAGTGCCTACACCAATCTACATTCCCACCAACAGTATATGAGGGTTTCTTTTTCTCCATAGCCTCTCCAACACTTATTGTCTTATTGATGATAGCCATTCTAACAGGTGTGAGGTGATATCTCATTGTGTTTTTTATTTGCATTTCCCTAATACCTAGTGAAGTTGAGCATTTTTTTCCTATATGTCTTGGCTGTTTGTATGTCTTCTTGGGAGAATTGTCTGTTCATGTCCTCTGCCTATTGTTTTTTAAATTGGATTGTTTGTCTTTTTGTTGTTGAGTTGCATGAGTTCCTTATACGAGTATATTTTGATTATTAGCCTATTTCATGTGCATTGTTTGCAAATATCTTCTCCCATTTGGTTGGTTGTATCTTTGTTTTGTTGATGGTTACTTTTGCTGTGCAGAATCTTTCTAGTTTTATATAGTACCATTCACTTATTTCAGCTTTTACTTCCCTTGCCTTTGAGGTCAAATTCATACAATTCTTTTTGAACCCAAGGTCTATATGTTTAGTACCTATATTTTCTTTTATGCAGTTTATTGTTTCAGGTCTTGTGTTTTTGATCCATTTTGAGTTAAGTTTGGTACACGATGAGAGATAGCAGTCTAGTTTTATTCTGTTACACATGGATTCCCAATTTTCGCAGCACCATTTATTGAAGAGTCTCTTTTCTCCATTGTTTTTCACTCCTTTGTCAAAATTATCTGTCTAATTATAAACAAACCCATATTTATATGGGTTTATTTCTGGATTTTCAATTCTATGCCAGTGGTTTGTGTGTCTGTTTTTCTGCCAATACTATGCTGTTTTGATTATTGTTGCTCTGTAATTCAAGCTGAAGTCAGGGGGTTTGATACCTCCAGACTTATTCTTTTTTTAGGAGTGCTTTGGTTATTCAGGGTCTTTTGTGATGCCATACAAATGTGACGTCTTTTTGTTCTATTTCTTTAAAAAATGCCATTGGGATTTTGATGGGGATTGCATTAAATCTGTGTATTGCTTTGGGTAATATGGACATTTTAATTATGTAGATTCTTCCAATCCATGAACACGGAATGTGTTTCCATTTCTTTGTGTCTTCAATTTCTTTTAAAAATGTCTTATAATTTTCAGTGTATAGGTCCTTCACATCCTTTGTTAAATTTATTTCTGGGTATCATATTCATTTTTGACTCCCCTTCAATTTTATGCTTTGTTTGTTTGTTTTTTGAGGGCAGTGTCACTGCCCCCACATGTGGGACCCGAACCTGGGCCACTGGTCTCCCAAGCCAGCACTAAACCAGCGTGCCATTTAGCCGGCCCCCCCTTTCAATTTTAAATGATAGCCTTGCTGGGTAGAGTAGTCTTGATTGTAGGCCCTGGTTTTTCATTACTTTGAATATTTCCTGCCACTCCCTCCTGGCCTGCAAAATTGCTGTTGCGACATCACCTGATAGCCTTATGGGAGCTCCTTTTATGTAACTAGATGTCTTCCTCTTGTTACTTTTAGGCTTCTCTCTTTGTCTGTAACATTTGCCCTTTTAATTATGTTTCTTGGTGTTCACCTGTTTGGGTTCATCTTGTTTGGGACTCTGGACTTCCTGGGCTTGTATATCTATTTCATTTCACAGGTTAGGGAAGTTTTCATTAATTATTTCTTCAAATAGGTTCATGACTCCTCCCTCCTTCTCTTCTTCTGGTTCTCCTATGATGTGAATGCGGTTACACTTGATGTTGTCCCAGATGTCCTTTAAACTATCTTCTTTTTCTTTAATTCTTCTCTCTCTCTCTCTCTCTCTCTCTCTCTCTCTCTCTCTCTCTCTCTCTCCCCCCCCCCACATTGTTCCGATTGGCTGCATTCTGCTATGTTGTCATCTAAATCACTGATTCAATCTTAATTTCGTCTAGTGTATTCGTCATTTCAGATATTCTATTGTGTATTTCTGACTGGTTATGTTTCGTGTTTTTGGTTTTTTTTTTTAGCTGAGCCATCCTGCCACCTGTTGGCAGCTCAACTCGGGCTGGGCATCAAACTGCTGTTACTCAGAGCTCAGCTCGCACTCTTGAGTGAGCTTTTAACCAACTGAGCCACTTGGCTGGCCCCTTTTTTGTTTTTTTATATCCTTCTTTATGCTTGCTATCTCTTTGTTGATATTCTCACTAAGTTCCTTAAGCATTCGTTTTTTTTTGACTGAAATATTTTTTAATTTTAACACAGTAAAAAGGTACTTGAACAAAAAATGACATTTTCATGTCATAAGGTCTTCAAATCCTCTACTGTGATTCAGTTTGCATATTACACCTGTTGAGTTTCTAATGCAAACTATCACAGTATGTGGTCCTTGCTGCTGTCAACACAAATTCTGTCTCATTGTGATTTCATATCTTCAGCACTGATTATAATGATTCTTTGTCAGCTCAAAGCTGTCAACGTTGTTCTCCAAGAACTGCAGTCATAGTTAAAAAAAAATACAGCTAGCGAGTCATATGGAATTAAGGGTGAACCAGTGGTCTCAAATATAAAAGACAAAAGGAAAACAAATGTTTCTTTTCTCTCTCACAAGAAAAAACCCAAAATTATGTTGTTATGGTTTTGTCATATCAACTTACTAATGAAATTCAATATGTTTTAATTTAGTACTTGGCATCATTTTTATATTTTTTATTTTACCATAGCAATATTCTAAATATAAGCCACTATTAGTTATTCTTCTGTTTAAACCTCCTTAACACATTTCCTTTTTCATGAAAAAGAGACAAATTACACAAACACTCAATTACCTGTTTACCCAAGTACCTCTGCTAGTTTCTCAAGCATTCTTATAATCAGTGTTTTAAACTCTGTCTCTGGTAGGTTGGTTGCCTCCATTTCAATTAGTTCCATTTGTGCAGGTTTCTTGTGTTCTTTTATTTGGGACATGTTTCTTTGTTTCCTCATTCTGGCCACTGCTCTGTTTTTGCTTCCATGTACTACGTAGATCTCCTATGTCTCTCAGTCTTTGCTGGGCAGCCTTATGTAGTATGTGTCCTGTGTGGTCCAATGGCATGGTGTCCCTGGTCTCTTTTGTGTGTGTTCTAGGAGTGTCTCTTGAGTTTATTGTGTATGTTCTTCTTTTGTTGTTGAACTTTGATTGCCTTTGGTACCTCAGTGGCTTGGACTGCCTGCCAGGCTGACTGAGGTTTGACTATGCCCTCAGTGTATGAGCTGCTATATGGGCACTTATCCTTAAGAGGGGGATTAGCCACCCATGGAGTCTTGAGCTTGTTGTGACCCCACATTTTGTACAATTAGTGGTGCAAACCAGGTAGTGCTCTGGTGTCGTCTGAACCTGGACTGTGGCTGCATTGTTTCTGGTGTCTCTTGGGATAGGCTCCTGTGCAGGCTGATTTCAGTCCTGCCTGTGTCCAATCTGCAACTACCCAATAGGAACTGCAAAGCTATATGTGGTTGTCTGTTGTCTGTGCTGGACTTGAAGGTATGTAGGGGTGGCCTCCCTGTGAACTGAGGCCAGCTGCCACCAGTATTTGGCCTGAGGCAGTTTAGCAAATGGCCCAGAGCCATCTGGGCCTATTGCCACCTGCCTGATACCCATAAGACTCTGACATTGAAAGAGCCCCCTTAGGTGTGCGGGCTGGGCTGGGTGACCTGGTGTTAAGAGTGCCTTTAGAGATGTAGCACTAGCTGGGTGTGTCAGGGTCCCAGGGAGTCACGAGTCATAGCCAGCAGTTGTTACAAGGTTAATGTCGATTCAGTTCTTGCACCAGTGTCTAGCCTGTGACCAATTAGCAAAATACCCTGAGAAAACTGTATCCAGTCACTTCTTGCCTCAGGCACAGTGCCTGGCCTGTGACCACTTCACAAAATGCCCTGGAACACCACAAACCAGAACACTGCTCGTTTCAATATCACATATCCCCAAAAGCTTCCCTAGAGCAGCTTTGGTACCACTTATAGCTTACTACCAACCAAGAAAAGTTTCCCAGGCAGTTGTGGGCCATTTGATGCCATAGAAGGCTTCCAGGGATTGTTGGGCGAGGCCAGCCACCCAGGTACCAAGAATACCCTTGTCAATGCTGCTGTAGGTGGGCAGGGAAGGTTCCAGGGAGCTTCTGGTTGTAAGTGGTGGTTTTTACAAAGTTAATGCAGTTTCGGTTCTTGCACCAGTGCCGGGCCCATGACGATTTCACAAAAATGCCCTGAGAACATCACAGCTAGCCACTGCTCACCATAGGCCCGCAGGTCCTTGGAAGCCGCCCAATAGAGGCTGCAGCACAGGTTGTTCACCACCAAATGTTCCACAAGCTGCTGCAGGCCGTCCACTGATGTAGAATGCTTCCACAGCTTGTGAGGTGGGGCCAGCTGCTTAGTAGCTGAGAATGCCCTGGGATATGCAGTACTAACTGTGCAGAGTGGCTACCAAGGGCATCACCAAGGTGGTGCACATGCTCGGATTTTACCAATGTGGTCTTAGATTTGGCCCTTTGGGGGAGGGTTCAACATAAAAAAGATGATGCCCTCCTGTAGAGTACACACAGGGATAATGGCTGCTGTCCCTCTAGCCCTCACCCCAAATCCACAAAACTCAGTCTTTTTCCGTATGGCTCTGCTGCCTGTCGAGTTGCCACCCTTCCACCAGAGAACAGGTGAGTATTTGCAAGTGAGTGAGTCTGTTGCAGGCCCCCTAATAGGGCATCTTGTTTTCCAGCCACCTTCTTTCTCACTGGGACAGGCAGACAGAGTCCTTGCTGATTTTCACTGCCAGATGTTGTGGGAAATCCTCTTCCCGATACAAGACCCCTGGGCTGGGGAGCCCATTGTGGGGCTGGGACTCCTCCCTCTTCAGGGGGGACTTCTGCCATTCAGGTGTCCCTCCTGGTGTTCAACCACTATCTGTGGGTTTCAGGTCAGCCTGTTTCATATCTTTGCCCCTCCTACCAGTCCTGATGTGGTCTCTTCTTTATATCTTTAGTAATAGGGGTTCTGTTCAGCTAGACTTCAGGTGATTCTTTAGGTTGATTATTCTATAATTTATTTGTAATTTTGGCATGATGCTGGAATGCAGTAGGCATAGCATTTACCTAATCCACCATCTTGGACCCTCTGACTCCCTAACTTTTGATTCAGTCCTCCCTCACCCTGGGGTACAGAGAACAGAAAGGAATGTGGTGTGATTTGAGGTTAGGTAAACAGTCCTAGGTGTCTTCCTTCACCTCCCTGACTAGGTCAATGCCTCTCAATGACTGGCTTTTATTATACCTTTCTTTTGTGTCATGAGGCACAGTTGTGATTTTATATTTACATGTGTTATTATTTGACAAATGTCTGCCATCCCCACTAAACTCCATGAAGGCAGTTCCATGTCTGTTTTGTTCACCATTGTATCTCCAGCAGGAGCACAGTGCTGGGTACTTAGTGGTACCTTGACAAATGTTTGCTGAATGAAAGAAGGTAGATATTTACACTCAGGCCTCTTTAAGCCTAGAAAGAGGTTGGAATGAATGTGTTTTCCTATGGTTGGGAGTTAGTAGGTTGAGGCCTTGATGGGGAAAGATAGACAGTGTGGTCTCTCAAAATTATCTGCCTATGACAATTTCTCACACCTGTCCTCTTTCTCCCTTTAGTTCCCTGGACTAGGAAAGGCCCTTGTCACACTACTATGAATGGCTCCCACCAGGTAGTGTAAGAACTTGAAACTCTACAGCCAGGCGGACAAGTTTTAAATTCTAGCTCTGCCATTTACTACCATGAATCCTTGGGCAAGTTGCTTAACTTCTCTTCTTCAGCTTTTCCATCTGTAAAATATGGATAATAATTGTTCCTACTATGTTGTGAGGATGAAATGAGCATCTATGTGCTTCAACCACTGCCTGCCACATAGTAGGTACTACATATGTACACCATCTACCAAATGCAAGCTTGGCTCTCAACACAGCTAATAGCTTACCCCAAATACCTCTTCCTTGTCTACAGTCCAAGTACATAGCTTTCCCCTTTGCTTTGGCAAGATAGGTGGAAGACAGGAAGCAGAAATGATAAATGGTAGAGGGAAGCTGGGTGTAGGTTTGGGTTTGAGGCCTGCCTGCCCAGAATGTGGCAGCCATACAATCTCTGAAAAAAATTTTTTTCTTCTGATAAAGTTCTCTTAAGTTTCCAGTAGCTGTTTGTGGTACACTTCCTGTCAAGAGGAGGTTTGCTGAAGTGTCAGCAATGACACGCACCCTGACAACACTCTTCTGACTGTCCTGGCCTCAAAGACATGTCTAAACAACTGAGGCTGGAGCTGAGATTCAATCTGTGGTTCATATTGCTGTCAGACCAAGGAAGAAATGGACACATTAGTGTTTGGTGAAAGTGCAGAGAGCATGTTTCAGTGGGGTCCTTTATATTTAAAGGTTTGCAAGTTCAGCACTCAAAAGGTTATTTATTCTGCAGCATTCTTCCTGCATTTAGGGTGACCAGCATTGGAAAGAAATGTGTTTGGATTCACTGCTGTATGAGTCATATGCTTATACAAGATATACCTTTGTAAAAACATCATTTCAACAGAAAAAAATGACTAGGTGCTTCAAAAATTAGAACTTCAAAGGATATTCAATCACATTATATACAATTGAAAGATGTAAAGAAATTAAAGGTAGAGAAAAAAGCATCAATTTTATGAAAGTGTAAGATTTAGTCTTTACAGGGAAAGATGAAAGAGAACGGTTTATTTAGGCTGGAGAAGAGATGGCAAAGAGAGGTCTTAATGAACTGTAGACTATGTGAAGGTATAATACATGATCAGTAATAACTAGCTTTTATCTGTTGTTTCTGATGACAGGATAAAAGAAATTTAAATTGTTACAAGAGAATTGTTGAGAAGGTGGTTAGTTCCAGGATCTGTTACCACAAGAAGGACTAGAAATAAAGTTCTGCATCTGGAGATTGAATAAATACAAAAGAAAGACCATCAAGGATAGAGAAGGTGTAATTCTACTTAATCCCAGGATAATAAATATAGCAATTTTTCTATATAATTTTCATTTAATAAGCAATAACTCTGTACTAGACCTTTTCCTAGCACTCCGTCATCTCAGTTAATTTTTACAGCCTTTCCATGGGTCATAGATATTATAATCTCCATTTTCACAGCTGAGAAAATCAATGTTCTAAGTGGTGAAGTAGCTTGCTCAAAGTAACATCTCTGGTAGGTGGTAACTCTACTATGTCAAATATATGTCCTCCTGGCTTCAGAGCCTATGTAGTTTGCACTATATTTCCTCTCAGATGCCTTAATATGTCTTTTTACGGTTTCCATTCTTTTATGAAATGTTCTTCAGTTGAGCTTTCACATGTCCTTTTCTCCAAAACAAATAATAATAATAATAGTAATAATAATCTCAATCTAATGACTCGATTATAGCAACTAGCTGGTTATATTAGCAACCATGTATACATACATCTCTGATCAGTATGGACTCTCTTACCTTTGGAGCAAACTCAAATTAAGTTGAGGCGAAGATGGAAAAAGAGATGAGGAACAAATATCCATTTTTCCTGGCTGAAACATAATAGCTGTACTGAGGTACAGTACACACACACTTGAGAAACATGTATGAAAAGATCCAGGGCCTCACTGAAGTATAAATCAAATTAGACTGCAAGCAAATCCATATTGATTTGTGAGAGATGGTAAAAAGAGCATATTAAAAGGGATGGGCATATACTGATACTCAGAATAAGATCATTTATTTTTAGAAAAATACTTACTATAGTGTCCTTAAGTGAGTTGGGGATAAAAAACAACATAGGGATTAAGAATGACACCAGGTAATTTCCCGTTGACTACGAACCAATGTATAGTCAGTACCATCTACCACAGTCAATCTGTAATTCAGAGGAAGAAAACTCAGCAATACTATCCTATTTTAGTAGAATTTAATTCAAACCATGACTAACTTTCTGGCAATATTTCTCAGCTAGTGTGCCTTCATTCAAAAAGCACCTACTCTGTCCCTAGAATAGTCGGAGAAAAGAGAAAAAAATGAACCATAAATAGTTTCTCATTTAATGAGCTTATACATTGGTAGGGATGATAAAACATGGGCACATATAATAAAAGACAAAATGTGACATAGTAATAAATGCTACTGGAGAAGCACAGATGAGGTGCTGAGGGGTCGCATAGAGAAGGGAGGTTTACTCCTAATTTACAGGATTAATAACTTCCAGTTATAAAATAAATAAGCCACAGGGATGTAGTGTACAGCATAGGGAATATAGTCAATAATATTGTCATAACTTTGCATGGTTGCAGATGGTTACTTGGCTTAGTGTGGTGATCACCTTGTAAGGTATATAAATGTTGAATCACGACATTATACACCTGAAACTAATATAATATTGTATGACAACTATACTTTAATAACACTTCTTTTTTAAAGAAGTAAGGTGGTATTTAGGCTGGCCTTTTAAGGATAAGCAGGATTTAGGGGTGGAGAAATTAGGGATGCAGATGGGAAGGTACAGCAGAAAGAAAGGCCTTCTTCCAGCTGGTACTTATCAAAATGTGACTTGAGGACTACTTACGTTAGAATATGAGAGGCTGAATTTGAACTAGGCCTTGAGGAACTGACAGGATTTTCACAGGCATAGATGGAGGGAAGGGGTTTTCCAGAAAGAGACATCACTTCCTCCTCCCAACCTTTACTGTACATGTGCAGTTGTTACCTGGGCAGCCATTTTGTCTCTTTTCTCTCCCAGTTCCTTATCATAAAATAGCCTCCACTCATTCATCCTAAAACTGGTTGTCATATGATTGGAACTAGATGGTTTGACCAATGATAGACTGCCATTGGTTGCTTTTCTATTGGCTTACTCAGGTTTCACACTTCTAATAGGCTCAATTTAAGTGTACTAACCTAAGATGTAAACCATTGTTTCAGGCCACTCTGTCACCTACATGGTGTTAGGAATGGTTTCCCAAAGCTGTGGCCTATGGACCACATGCATCAGAATGAACAATGGGGCCTGTTAAAATGCACACCCCAGGGACCCATTCCAAGGTAACAGAATCAGAATCTATGCAGTTATGGTCCGAGATTCTGAATTTCAACAAGTTCTTCAGGTGATTCTGAAGCACACTAAGGTTTGAGAAATATTGATGGGTGGAGGAGACAGCAAATGTACAAAAGGAAGAGAGCACAGGAACAATGTGAGCGGAACCTGAGGTGCATGAATGTTGGCCTATAAAGGTAACTTGAGACTAGAACACAGAAGGCCTTCTCTGTGAGTCACGGGGTTGACATGTATTCTACTGGCAACAGGGAGCCATCCCTTTCAGTGGCAGAGTGAAAAGGTTAAGAGCCTGGAGTCTAGAGCCAGACTGCCAGCGTTCAAATCTTAACTCCTTGATTCACTAGCTACATGACCTTGAACACGGTTCTTATCCTCTCTCTGCTTCATCATCTATAATATGGGGATAATAATAATAATGCTCACCACACAGGGTTGTGATGGGATTAAATGAATTCATATCTGTAGAGTGCATAGAACTGTGACTGGCATACAGTAAGAATATATGTCAGCATAAAGACTTTTGAGCAGGAGTATATCATGGTTAAGGCTCTTTTTAGAAGATTAAGCTGGTAGTAATGTATATTGATTCCCTACCAGCAAATCGTACATATTTTTTCCCTCTCAGTGGTTCTCAGCCTTGGCTGCACATTGAAA
The DNA here is from genome assembly GCA_033961575.1 of Aselliscus stoliczkanus. NCBI lineage: Eukaryota > Metazoa > Chordata > Mammalia > Chiroptera > Hipposideridae > Aselliscus > Aselliscus stoliczkanus. The sequence continues at coordinate 49,917,452 of CM066737.1, read as the reverse complement.
GACCTCCACCTCCCGTCTGGACATAAATTTACCAAGGTGATTCTAATATGCACCCATAGTCGAGAACCAATGCTCTAAATTTTATTTCAAATTTAATTGAATCCTCATTATATGCAAGACACTATGTTAGGTTCGGTTCTTTTCCTGCATTATCTCATTTAAACTTTACAATCTTTTGAAGGTAGGTGTTAACATTATTCTCACTTTAAAGATTGTTAGAAAGCTTAAGTACATTGCTCATGATCACCCAGCTATATAATAGCAGGCTTGGAATGAGAACCAAGGCAGCCTGGCTCCAAAGGCTCCTTTCTGAACCAATACTCTGCGTCCCCAGACCAGACACCCACCCTCCCACACTAGAGAGATGATGCCACTCACCTTCTTCCTGGTCTCTCCACTTGCCTTATTAGCTTCCTCCAATCTAGTGTGGACATATTAGCCAGTGAGATCTTTAAAGACAGCATCTGGATCATGTCATGCCCCTGCACACAACCTTTCAGTGGTTTCCCAATACACTTAAGAACTGAATTCCTAACTCCTTCTCATGGTCTTGAAGATTCTTCATGGTCTGACTTCTGTTCACCTTTCTAGCCTCATCTCCTGACAGTTGTTGCCACAATCACTATATTCCAGCCACAGTAATCCTTAGATTCATTGAAAGCTCTAGGCTCTTCTCTGCCTGAGGTCTTTGAACTTTCTTTTCTTTCTGCCTGGAATGCCCTTCCCCCAGGATCTTTGCATGGATGGCTCCTTTACTTCTTTCAAATCTGAGCTTAAATGTCATCTCAGAGAGGCTTTCCTAATTTACCTAACCTAAATTCCTTCACCTCTTTTTTTTCTATCTCAGTTCTTTGTCTATTTCCTTCATAATGCAGTCATACCTCAGTATCCACAGGGGTTAGTTCCAGGAGAGCCCAACGAATACCAAAATCTGAGGATGCTCAAGTCTGTCATATAAAATGGCATAGTATTTGCATATGAGCCATATTTACATATAGGCCACATCAGGGTATACCTATACATCACTTCATTTACATGGATTCAGCATAGTGCTCCGTGTGTGGCAAATTCAAGTGTTGCTTTTGGGAACTTTCTAGGATTTAAAAGAAAACATTTCAATCTGCAGTTGGTTGAATCCATGGATGTGTAACCTGAGGATACATAGGGTGAACTGCACTTACATCGTTCATATTTATTTGTTTGTTTGTTTATTTGTCTTGTTTGTTTATTATTTGTCTTCTCTTGTAGGTGAGCTCCATAAGAACAAGAGACTTATCTTTGCTGCTATATATGCCAGAGATAGTTGTATGTTGTACAAGGGTGCCACAGCTAAGAGGATGTATTCACAAGGATTTCCTTTTTTTGTTTGTTTCTTTGTTTTTTTAGCTGAGCCATCCAACCACCTGTTGGCAGCTCAGCAGCAGCTGAGCTCGGTCTGGGCATCGAACTGCTGTTGCTCAGAACTCAGCTCACACTCTTGAGCGAGCTCTTAACTAACTGAGCCACTTGGCCAGCCCAGGGGATCCTTTTTATAATTCACATAATGATGCTATTTAAAAAATGCTATATAGTCTGGCAGGTTCCCTGTATGTCGACTATATTTATCAATATGTATCCAGTTTCTAGGACAGTGCTGAGCATATAGTAGATACTCAATAAATATGTTGATTGGATGGAAAGGGACAATGACAAAATTAGGATACTGCCATAGGGAAAGCAGGAAAAGGAAGAGATACAGAAGATGGCTGATAGATTTGTAATTTGAGAAGAGGTAATAAAGGAGAAATTGATGGTGATTATGCTTGATCTTAGGAATCTAGAGAAAAAATGGTGCCATTATCTTAGAAATGGGACCCAAAGAAGAAAAAAAAACTGGCTTGAAAAGATGATGATTCCATTTTAAATTTGAAAAAAAATGATGTTTACATTTTGCTTTTATTGAGTTTGTCCCCATCCTACCATGGAATTTTAAAATATGTATATAAATTTTCCCTACCAAAATAAAAGTCTTCAAAATGGTCACATTAATACTTCACAAGGCCCATTCTGCCTTGCTGTTTTTTTTGTTTGTTTGTTTGTTTTTGCTGAGCCATCCTGCCACCTGTTGGCCGCTCAGCTCGGGCTGGGCATTGAACTGCTGTTGCTCAGAGCTCAGCTCGCACTCTTGAGTGAGCTCTTAACCAACTGAGCCACTTGGTGGGCCCTTCATTCTGCCTTTCAAGACTGTGCATGTAAATAGTCTGTGTTTTATAATATAATACTGTGGGGGCTGAGCTAGAAGATATTAAGGAAGGAGAGATAAAGACACTCACTTTGACATTAGATGACCTCCACCTGGCCTCTACTGCCGCCCTCCTGTACAGTTTCTTCCAGGCAGTGGCCCTTAAAAATCAGTGCTTTTATTTTTCCCCTTTTGTGTATGAAAGCAACCCCCAGAAACTAAGGTTACCATAGAAAATTCCTTTCCCTAAGACACTGATAAGGTAATTTTCTCTCTTCTAAGTCTTGCTAGTCAGGATGGTAGCACTGTGGGTCTTGGTATATGGAACACCTACCTCTGCACACCCGGCAGCAGGAATCAGGAACAGAGACAGGGAATGCACAAGTTAACCTGGGGCAAGTCTTGAGACCACAGTACACATTTCCCTCCTGCCAAAGAGAAACAGAATTAAGATCAGAAGGATCTGGGATAAGTGTAAAGGCATAGCTCGGTACCTGGATGAGTAAGGGTTCAAAATATGGCACATCCTTCTCCACTCCTCTCCAACAGTTGGTTCTGGATACTTCCTAAATTTTAGTAGGCAGTAGTTTTTTTTTTCTATTTACAATTTTTCCATGCCAGAGACTAAGTCACAGAAGAGTTGGTAATCCTCACTGGGCATCCTGGTCTAAGGTGGTGCTAAGTCACCAGTGTGAGGGCTGCCATAAGCCTTCAAACCACCAAATATAGACTTGCTCCTCTCTTCTCTGTTCATTGTATCCCTTGGTCCCTATCATGCCCCAGCTGGATGTTGAGGATTTCAGGGAATGTAGATTTGTGTGATAGCTGCCTTTTGTAATGCTCACTAGAGTCTCCCTTCCAAACCCAGGAGACAAGCTTTCTGGGGTAATACAAAACTATACAAATAATCTGAATTGACAGCTCAGTCCAGCATGAAGCAAAGGAGAGGATCAAATTTACTTGCTGTTTTGTCTGTCTTTGTATAATTTCTATTACTTAAAGTTCTACGTTCCAAATATTGTTCCTTAAGCCTTGTTCTTAGTTCTTAGAAATATATTATTCGGGGGCTAGAAGGGTTCCTGAAAGGTTGTGAAGGCAAGGGCACAACCAAATTTTCCGAACTACTGTTATACTGTATTTTCACTAAAAATCCCTAAGGAAAGAGATTTTGTAACTTCCCTTGGCAATACAGCTTTTAATGCTCTTTACAGGAAGAACAGTTTTGTGTTTTTTTTTTTTTACAACTAACGTCATTCCCTCACACTGCAATATAAACACACATTTTACTCCATTTTTCTGTTGTATTTATTACATACTCTGGACTGCACAATTAGATGAAGTTATAATTGGTATACTTTATTCCTAAAGTATATACAGTTCTTTTGAAAAATAATGTCACAGGATCAATCCTTTTTGTCAAGAGAGCTGTCATTGTAGGGCATCAGGGATGAAATGGTTAGTAGGATACTTCAGAGCTGGAACCAAGAGACACACAATTTTCTTGTGAATTGCACTGAGTGGCCCTAGATGGTGCCAGCGGCTTTTCTACCCATGCCATTTCCAAAGCTTCAAATAATTGAATCCTTCAGATAAAGGTTTTGGTGGCATAACTATTGTAAAAAGGAATGCACAATAAGACCACTAGCTCATCTTTGTCTATTTAAGCAGTCCTAAAGCAGTCCTTCAGCACTGGTGAAATCAGGGAGTCTGGACTGGCAGGGAGGTTTATGATTTAAATGCAATTTATCTTTCATTCAAATACCCTATAGTGTAGGCTCAAACAGAAGGTGTAAGTACAGAGGACGCTCTTTTATTTGGGTAGGGGCTGGCAGGGACATTAAAATGCAGGGTCTTACCGAACAGCTGCACTGGGTGCATTGATTGGGTTGCCGGTTCTGAAAGAGCCCTTCAGCCATGAATAGCTCACCATGTTGGTAAGTGGTCCCGTTGTACTCACACGACTTGCTGGTCACTTTATTGTTCGCTGGGGGTAAGGAGTCTTCTGGCACGGGGTGGAGAAAAACCACACCAATTATTGGCATTATTGCAAAAAATTTCATAGGTCACGACAGCAGATGGGGCTGTACCACATAGAGGGAGTTAAGATAACTCCTAATTCAGTGGCTCATGACTTTAAACAATACAGACACACCTCATTTTATTGAGCTTCACTTTATTGTGCTTCATAGATGTTGTGCTTTTTACAGATTGAAGGCAAGACTGTTAACCAGCAAAAAAAATTATGCCCATCTTTATTGCCATACTTGCTTTATTGAGGTGGTCTGGAATCAAACTAGCAATATCTCCAAGGTATACCTATATTAACATAGCCAGACAAGAATAGCAACTGGCATGACTATCATCCATGTTTTCATTTATTGAGCATTTATTGAGCACTTACTATGTGCCAGGCACTGTAATAGGCATTAGAGATAGATCAGAGAAGAAGGACAACGCCCCCGTCTTTTTGGAGCTAACAGAGCAGGAAGGAGGGAGTCCTTTCAGAAGAGGAACCACCTATTATAACTACCCTGGTAAACTTCATCACTTGTTATGTGCTTGTATACTTGTTCCAGCCTCTGGAGTGTGCTTATTTTTAATCCCCCCACCAAGATTATCTCCTTCCTCCCACTGTTTTCCACCTATTGAAGTCCTATCTGATTTTGAAGGCTCATCAAAAGTCCCTTTCCCTTCATGAAGCATGTCCAATCCAAGGTCTAGATTTCTCAATGCGTCTGATGTCTGAAACACACAATCTGGCACTTGAATATCATTGTATCTTATATTTGTGAACTATAGTCATCTAGCCAACAATTTACAAAGAGATTTCACATACATTACTACAATGGAGCTTCATAACAACCTTGTCCATCAATGTTTCATGTTTCATTTGAGGGTAACAAGTCTCTGAGGTTGAAAGACTTATCTATAATCAACAAGCTAGTGAATGATGAAAAAACGAATTGAAATATGATCTCCTGACCCTAAATTCCACCTTCTTTCTACCAACCTATGTATAGATGTATGTATTTCTTTTTTTTAAATATTTTTATTGGGGAATTTGGGGAGGGGAACAGCATTGGGGAACTGGGGAAGGGGAACAGACAAGTCGCTGTCCTTTTGTTCTTCAGTCTAGTTGCAGAGGACATTGCTTCACTGGCCCATGTTGGTATTATTATTGCGCTCTTCCCAGGTGAGGCAGATCGGTTACAGGCCTCTGGACGGCCACACACCGTGGCTATTGGCAGCTCACTCTGGCATATGTATTTCTTTTTGAGAACTGGGACACTGCCTTACGTGTCTTTTCTCTGTGGAGTCTTAACGCAGGGTTGCCATGTAGCAAAAAGTCAATGGACTTGTTGAGTTGACTCTAAGTGAATGTCTCAATAAGTCTTTTTGCTAAGCTTCCTTAAAGTGCATAGTGGGTGTGTGCACATATAAACATATACACACACCAAACAACAGTGAACAATCCCCCAGATTAAACTAATCATTGATGTACTAATTAACAGTAGATACAAGCAGAATTTGGAAAATGCTTGCTGTGGGATATGGAAGAAGAGAAACACACAGAGGAGTTGTGTGTTTCATTAGTAAAAGCTTAGGGAGTTAGACCATCCTTTCTTTCCCATCAGTCAAAATTATAATGAAAATGAGTCCATCTTATGGGTAAATTATACCTTAATACAGCTGTTTAAAAAAAAAGCAAAATGGGGCCAGCCCAGTGGCTCATTGGTTGAGAGCTGGCTTGGGATGCCAGCGGCCCCAGTTTGGATCCCACATATGAGGGCTAGTAACACTGACCTCTAAAAAAAAAGTGCAAAATGAAATTATTCTCAGGGTGTAGGTGAAAATGATAAAGGCTAATAATAATAATAATAATAATAATAATAATACAATAGCTAACATTTATCAAGCCTTAACTAATATGCCAGGCATAGTGGTGAGTGGTTTTCCATATGTTATCTTATTGACCCTTACTAATGATGTTGTCATGTAGACATTATGACTATGCCTATTTTGCTGATGAGGAAACTGAGGTTTAACAAATGAATTGACTTGCCCCAGGTCACACAACTTGTAAGTGGTAGCACCAGGATCTTCACTGATATCTGACTGTTTCTAGGCTCTTCCCTCCTAGCCTCTGTCAAGAAGAGTGCCAGTCACATCAAACCTTAACAAGGAAGGGGCCATTTAATTTAAAAAGCAAAGCCAATGGAACATGAAAGCTGTGCTGTCCCTCTAGAATATTTTGGTCTAAAATACCCATGAAATTGACATCGCACTTTCTTTGGCTTCAGTAATTTGGGTAACTAAATAAACTATATACTTTACTATATGAATTGATCTAGCTTCAATTTCTAAGTAACTCACCCCTGGGTATTAACTACTTATTAATAACCCCTTACAGGATACCAAAGGGGTTCCTTAATTTTGTCTTAAAAAGATGCAGCTTTAGTTCCTAGAAAGAGTTTACTTCATAAAATTGACCCTTTGGTCTGGGCTATGAGTCCCTACTCCTGACTGTAAGTACACACAACCAGACAGCTGCAGCTGGTAGACAGGAGTTAAAGCCATTGGAAAAAGGACAGGAGCAGGGCCAGTCATCCTCCTGGGCTCTAATTACACCAAATCTCAATATTTTTTTTGGTGAAGGAAAATTAGGATGACCTATGAAATAGTATTTGGCATTACTCTTACAGAAGTTGGTGGATCTTTGTAATACTAAAGGAAAAAAATAGTTTGGAACTATTTTGCCTCAAAAGAATTTGAATTGGTTTTTTTTTTTTTCTTAGAGGGCAGTGTCACTGGCCCTCATATGTGGGATCTGAACCAGGGCTGCTGTCATCCCAAGCCAGCTCTTAACCACTACGCCACTCGGCCGGCCTGTGAATTGATTTTTGAATTGAGCCTTCCACCAAGGAATCAATGGCGAGGCAATTGCAGGGTGATGTTTTCTGGTGGAAGCATGAACTTGAGAGTCTTTCTCGCAACAGTCTTCAGAATAACCTGGCCTTGGAGTCTATGAATCTACACAATAGAAAGTGGGGAGAAAGCAAAAGAAAGGGAGACAAAACAGAATCAAAGGAAAATACACCAACTATGGTCATACTTAACACTAGTTTTTGTTTTGCTTTTTTTTGTTTTGAGGGCAGTGTCACTGGCCCTCATATGTGGGACCTGAACCGGGGCCACTGGCTTCCCAAGCCAGTGCTTAACCACCACGCCACTCAGCCGGCCCTTTAACACTAGTTTTATACAATATATTTAGCATCTTCCCATTTATTCTTATTTCATTTTTCCACTATCCCTAATGAAGTGAGTGCAAATATATGAAAATGAGGTTACTGATATCCTGAAAGATTTGGTCCATGCCACTCAGCTATTTAATAGGAGAGCCAATTCAGAAATATAGATTTCCTGCCTCAAAGTTTGTGTTCTCTTTTTAGAGTGGGTGTTAAAACTAGGGGCAAAAAGGAAATGAAGTCAGTACCAGGGAGAGATATCTCCATTCCCATGTTTATTGTATCCCATGTTTTTTGCAGCATTATTCACAATAGCCAAGATATGGAAAAAACTTAAGTGTCCATCAGTGGATGAATGACTAAAGAAATTGTGGTGTATATCTACACAAAGGGAACATTATTCAGCCTTAAAAAAGAGATTCTCTGAATTGTAACAACATGGATTAACCTGGAGGACATTATGCTAAGTGAAATAAGCCAGATGCAGAAAGAAAAAAAGAACTGAATGATCTCACTTATACGTGAAATCAAAAAAGTCTAATACATGGGCCGGCTGAGTGGCGCAGTGGTTAAGCGTTGGCTTGGAAAGCCAGCGGCCCTGGTTCGGGTCCCACATATGAGGGCCAATGACACTGCCCTCAAAAAAAAATGTCTAATACAGAAAAGCAGAGAATAAAATGGTGTTTACTAGGGGTTGGTTGTGGGGGAAATGGGAAGATGTTGGTCAAAGGGTACCATTACATTAATAAGTTATGTAGGATGAATAATTCTAGAGATCTAATGTACCTCATGATGACTACAGTTAATTATACTGTATTGTATACTGGAAATATACTATGAGAGTAGATTTCAGTTCTTTTACCACAAAATAAATGGTGATAATAAATGGAGGAGATGATGCTAAATAGTTTGTCTGCAGTAATTATTTCAATATGTATATGTATATCAACTCAGCATGTTGTACACCTTAAATACATAAAATTTTCACTAAAGAAAAGGAAATATATATATTTTTTAAGCTGGGAGCGCGGAGCAGGATCACTGCTTCAATCCCAGCTTGGGTACCCACTCTTCATAACCTTGCACAGGCCACTCTTTGGGCCTCAATTTTTCTGTCTAAGAATGGAACGTGGGTCTCAAATCTCTCTTTGCATGTTTAGAGGGCCAACACAGCATGCAAGGAATGACAGAAGCAAGGAAAGCCACCTTGTAGTCTACCCTCTATTGTCCCAGATTTTCCAAGGTGGCTGGGCATCTAACCAATTGTCCTTGGAACACATTCAGTGTTCCTGGCCAAAATCTGGCAGAAAATCAGTCCAAAGCAAAGCTGGCTTCAAGGTTCCTCTGGGGAATGCTACAACAGAAATGACCAGGCTGCATGTCACCTAGCCTCCGCCATCTCCCATGTTTCTAGACAAATTCCACATAGCACTGTGAGGAGTGAAAAAGGTATACCATGGGATAAGTAGATAAAAATCACTAAGACATCTGGGAAGAGACATTCTTCTCCCCCAGTGAGGGATAGATAGTTTCATATGTAAGCAGAACTATGATTTCTGGGGAGCTCAGAAAACACTCTCTTACCCTAAATATCTATTACCTCCTTTCTCTCACTGGTGCCTAAAAATCCATCATTAGAAATCCATTCTTTTGGAGTAAATGGTTACCTTTTTGCAATCAGATTTTATATCCCAAAACTTCTGTGAGAGGCTACACGCTGTCACTAACATCTTATGTGAATAACTTTGCTGCTGGCTTTTTTTCCCTTCAGAGAAACTGGCAATTGTCACCTACACGTCTGTGGTCCTATCCCACTTCCTTTGGTATACCATTTTCTTTCCTCCTGGAAGTGCCCTTCTTCCCTCCCTCTGGAACCTGAATTCCTCATGCTGGTTTCTCTCTACTCCATTCTCCCTACACTCAAATGTCTATTTTCTTAGTGGGGCATATCTTAGGCAGTCAGGAAGGCCACTTGCATATCAGGAGACAAATCAGCTCCTAGTGTTGATGTGATAAATGTAAACCCGTCCAGAGTTTCCAGGGGTCAGTTGTTACCTCCTAGACTTCAAGCCCTCCACTTCTTGCCCTTGTTAATGTTACTTGGGTTTCTACTTTACTTCTGATGGCTGAGCCTTGTGGACAAACAAGGGGCTATGTATAAGTTCAGTGACTGAAAGTAACCACACAAGGTGATCAGATCAAAAATTCCTAACTGAGATGGAAGATCATTGTGGGCAGTCATGCCTCAAGCCTATAACCTCCATAGTAAAAGGTTAATCTTTACTATAAGGGAGTCCTGTTGTTCTTGTGCATCTAGGCTAACACAGCTTTGAAATACCTCTTTTTCAGGTCCTTCAGAGGCATAACCACCCTCAAGGGAGCACATAACCTTGTTAATTATCCCGTAGCTTGCTTTCTCCCACCTTCATGTAATCTTCCTTATGTTCCCACCTTAATTCCAACTGTGTAAAGAAACTGCAAAATGGGATTTCCAGTAAAATGGCGGAATAGACAGACGCTGTGCTAACTATCTCCCAAGATCACACCAAAATTAGAAACAAATTATACAGCATTCAACCCCAGAGGTCCCGGGAACACTAGATGAACAGAACCACTAAACGAAGAACTTAAAGAGGAGGCCACGTCGGGTCTGGTAGGACGGGCGGAGACGAGAGAGGGCGAGCCCCGTGAGGGAAGCCCCAGCCGTGGGAGGCTTCTCTGGTTGGGGGAGAGAACCTCCAGCGGCACACCAAGCTCACCAGCCCAGAGTTCGTTTGCCGGGAAGAGTAGTTCTAAGATAGCCGGCAGTAAATTAGTGAGGACTCTCTTTGCTCAGTTCGGTGAGGCTAAGAGCGGCTAGAGAATCAGTGGGGCCGGCGCCCAGGCTTGCTCGCCGGTGAGCACTTACCTGGTTCCTGGTGGAGGGAGTAGCTGTGAGAGCCGGGCCCAGGAGCCTGCGGGGACGGACTGAACTGAGCACCTTTGGTGCAAAGGCTGGAGGTTTTTGGACTATTGTTCCCCTGATGTGTAGCCTGCACGCAAGTGGTGTAAGGAGGGCGCCATTTGATTCTCCCACAGAGGATCAGGTTCGGGACCTCACTGGTCTGGTGGAATTGGCGCAGAAGTGCGTGTGTGCGTGCACGCGCATATGCGGCCTTGGACCCCACCCTCCGGCCAGCTCATACTGCGCTGCCAGGGAAATGCTGGGCGGGTGCCCTCTGGCTCCAAAAGGCTGCTCACTGAGACCCGGGAGTGCCCGAGCTGCCTCGGATCCCCACCCTCCGCATGGCTTGTGCTGCATTGCCAGGGAAACGCCTGGTGGGCATGCTCCGGCTCCAACAGGCTGCTCACTGAGACACGGGAATGTGCAAGCTGCCTCGGGTCCCGCTCTCCACACTGCACTTGCAGAGTTGCCAGGCTGGTGACTGGTTGTCGGGCTGCTCGGCCTGATCTGCGAGCAGCTGATTGGGACAGGCTGAGACTGGGAGTTTTCCTGGGAGTGTTGGGTCGTGAGCTGTGTGCCTGCGTGATCCACCCGGGGCTCTCCTGGTGATCTATCTAATACATCAAAGCAATCCCAGAGCAACAGCCAGAATGGGGAAATAAAGAAACATGTCACAAGTAAAAGATCAGAAGAAACCTCTAGGAATGGAACCAAATGAAACAGAGGGATCAAACTTTCAGAGACAGAGTTTAGAACCCTGATGATAAGAATGTTTAACAAACTTAGTGAGGACATAACGAAGAATAGAGAAATCATAAAAAACAACCAGTTAGAACTAAAGAATACAATAACTGAAATGAAGAACACACTCGAAGGAATCACCAGTAGAGTAGATGAAGCAGAGGAGTGGATCAGTGATTTGGAAGACAAAATAGCAGAAATCACCCAGTTGGCACAACAAAAAGACCAAAGAATAATAAACAATGAAAATAGTTTAAGGGCCCTATGGGACAAGGTAAAGCACAACCAGCCGAACCATAGGAATACCAGAAAGAGAAGAGAAGAAGCAAGGGGTCGAGAATGTATTTGAAAAAATAATGACTGAAAACTTCCCTACCCTGGTGAAGGAAATCAACATACATGCCCAGGAAGTGCAGAGTGTTCCAAACAAGCTGAACCCAAACAGGTCCACACCAAGACACATCATAGTTAAAATGGCAAAGGTTAAAGACAGAGACAGAATCCTAGAGGCAGCAAGAGAAAGACAGCAGGTTACATACAAAGGAACTCCTGTTAGACTAACAGCTGACTTGTCTACAGAAACTCTGCAGGCCAGAAGGGAGTGGCAGGAGATATTCAAAGTGACACAAAATAAAGAGCTACAACCAAGACTGCTCTACCCAGCACAGCTATCACTTAAAATTGAAGGAGAAATAAAGAGCTTCTCAGAAAAGAATAAGCTTAAGGAATTCATTACCACCAAACCAGCATTGCAAGAAATGCTAAAAGGGCTTTTTTAAACAAAATAAAGGGGTAAATAAGCTAACCCAGGAAGACCAGGAATACAAATAACAAAATGGCAATACATATGCACCTATCAATAATTATTTTAAATGTGAATGGGCTAAATGCTGCAATCAAAAGACAGAGAGTGGCTGAGTGGATAAGAAAATAGGACACACGTATATGCTGTTTACAGATGGAATAAGATATTTCATGCAAATGGAAATGAGAGAAAAAAAAGCTGGAGTACCAATACTTATTTTGGACAAAATAGACTTTAAAATGGCTACAATAAAAGACAAATAAGGGCACTATAGCCCTAATAAACATCTATGCACCCAACATAGGAACTCCTAATTACATATAACAGATTTTGACAGACATAAAGACAGAGATCAACAGTAACACTATCATAGTAGGGGACTTCAACACCCCATTGTCACAAATGGACAGAAACTTTAGGCAGAAAATCAACACAGAAAGAGGGGCCTTAATGACACTTTAGACCAGCTGGACTTCGTTGATATTTTTCAAGCAGTTCACCCTGAAAAAACAGAATATACATTCTGCTCAAGTACACATGGGACATTTTCCAAGATAGACCACGTTAGGCCACAAAACAAGTCTCAGTAAATTTGAAAAGATTGAAGTCATATCAAGCAGATATAAAGGAAAAACTGTTGGTTGCTGGCTGGGAGGGAGTGGGGATGAGGGAGAGGGGGAAGGTTTTGGACAGCGTAGGTGGGTGACTACAATGGTGCTGCGGGGATATAGGGGCAGTTCTGGGAATATAATTGATAATGTTGTGAAGAGACTATTACGTTAAGTGAAATAAGTCAGTTGGAGAAAGACAAGTACCATATGATCGCATTTATATGTGGAATCTGAAAAACTGAAGGAACGATCAAAGTAAACAGACTCATAGACATAGAGGAAAAACTGAGGGTTGCTAGTTGGGATGGGGGTGGGGGTAAGGGGGAAGGGGAAGGGATTAGAAAGCATAAATAGACAACTAAGTATTGCCACAGGGATATGAAACACAGTTCGGGGAATATAATAATGTTGTAACAATTTTGGATGGAATAGAGGCTTGATCACTGCACTGTACACCTAAAGCTGATGTATAATATTGTATGCCAACTGTAACTGAATATATAGATCGTCACGGGATGTGGAGTATACTGTGGAAGGGAGTCAAAGGAATTGTAACAGATATGTATGATATGGGGAGGAGTGGGGTGGTGAACTGGGGGAGGGGGGTTGTCACTTTGGGGCTAAAGAGTATAACTATTGCATTGTGTTTTACACCTGAAACTAATAAAATATATATATATATAAAAGAAACTGCAAGATTGTCATTTCTCAGAGTATCTGAGATCTTGCTTTCTAGCAAAGTCATTAGTTTGGCTCAAATAAACTCTTACAAACATTCTCTACAGGTTTGAACATTTCATATGTCGACAGCCTGATGCTGATGCTGATGCTTCTGGTCTGGTTCTTTGTCATTCTACTAGTGTAGTCTCAGCACATCTGTAGGTCATTTTAGAGGTTATGGTGGAGAGGGGATATGGAGATGAAGGTAAAAGTCTTAACAGAAGAGGTGATATTCCATTCAATTACTGTGAGACAGGCCCACAGATGTAGACACACACACACACACACACACACACACACACCTAAAAAAAATGGAACTGTACCGTCCAAAGGGCTTACCCTAGATCTCAGAAACACAAGCTGAGAATGGCAAAAGGATTAGGAAAGAAAGTCATGGGGTAGGGAGCTGATCCTACCCCAGTGTTTTTCAGCTCTGTATCTCATAGCATTTCAAGTGAAAATAATTGAGCTTTTTCTCTGGGGGCCACAAAAATTAGGTTCAAATCCCGGCTTTGACATGTCTTTCCTCTGTGACCTTGTGAAGGCTACTTAATCTCTTTGCACCTGGGTTTCCTCACCTTCCAAATGAGTGTGTCATCTACCTTATATGATTGTGAGGCTCAGAGATATTTTTTTTAAAGTTCAAAAGTACCTGATAAATAACAAAGTTCACAATAAATGGTAAATGGTGTCAATCTAATAGAAGGCACAGAAAAGGTAGCTATAAATTTGAAGAGTATGCAAGGGTTTTCCTAGTTTCCTTGGGTGACTGGATAATTAATTAAAAGGTGTTTGTTTTGTAATTATGTATAGGGTAGGTGCTGTGGGGATAAAGACAGTGAAGACACTGTTGCCCTCATTTTCCCTTCTTCATTCAACAAATACTTATGGAGGTCTTTGACTATGCCTGTCATTAATAAGTCCTTGATTATACCTTGTCAATAGCTGGTACTACACTAAGTTAGAGCTACAAAGGTAAATAAGTCATGTCTCTAACTTCAAGGAGAATCTGTTTTTGTTTTTTTTTTTGAGGGCAGTATCACTGGCCCTTATATGTGGGACCCGAACCGCGGCCGCTGGCGTCCCAAACCAGAGCTTAACCACCGCGCACACCGCCGGCCCCAAGGCAAATCTTGCTCTCATTGGAGGGGATGGCACAACGAGGTGTTAAATGATGTATTTAAATAATGTAAAGGTTAAGAGTGGAAGAGAGGTCAAATTATCACAAGTTCCAAAGGATGTCAAGTGGGAAGGAGTGTTAACTTCATCACTAAGGATTCAGGTTAAACAATAGAAAGTATTCCTAACTGTATTTCTCATTCAAAATTAAATTTGAAGAATTCATGTTTGAAAAAAAATTCTACTTTAAAGCCAGGGGCTAGACTAAGGTGACCATTTTTGGTCCCTTCCAATAATACAAAATCAATCCTACAAAGCTGGTCATTGAAACACAGCTCTATCCTGCCAGTGGGACAACTCTGTGGTCCCAGTTTGACTGCAGTGAGTTGGTTTTCTCTTACTGATGTTATTCAGTACCTTTGGTAAAGTGGGGGCTGCTACATTGCTTTCTAAAACACATTGTTTTAAAGTGTGTAAATTTGGGCTGGCTTCTAGGCCTTGGCCCAGATGGAGAAAGAAAGCAGACAAATAAGCGTGCCAGTGAGAAATCACCTGTGCTCCTCCCAGCAGTACCACTGTAGTGCCCAGGACACCTGGGCACTGTATCTTGGTCAGGTTAGGTCAGAGCATACAACAAAGATGAGACACATCTTGAAGAATGACTGCATTCCAAACAGTGGGCATCTGTAGTTCCATTCCAAAAAGGAACAATGGTCATCCTCTGAGGCCATGTGGATTCACATGAGTTTTTCTTTAGGATGCTCACTGAAAGCAAAGGTACTGCTTCAAATGCTACAGCTAAACCAATGATACCTCTACCATTTAGATTTCTTTCTTCCAGTGCTCCAACCCCCATCACTGCCTTTGTCCCTGAGACTCTCAAAGTGATGACTTAACTAGACCTTCTTTCTTTGGGCAGAGAACTATGGTTTCCAGGTCTTCCCCGAAACTCTCCACTGCCACAGAAACTTAACTCTTCTGTGGCCCACCACATTGGTGTCCTGTTAGGGAGGCTTAGGACTCATCTCATTAACTAATTCATAAGAAGGTGGCAATGGAAGATAATACTTGAAAACAGGTTCTTTTTCTAGATAATTAAATTGTAACATAGTATTTGCTGCTTTATCCATAATGAGGTTGTAGATCAACAGGGTAAGGAGTGTGAAACTTTGCAGAACTTAGGGCTTATATGGGGGAGATTACTGAACATACAGCTTCCAAGATCTATCCAAGTGGGAGGAAAGGTCTGACTTCAGAGTGTCCCATTGGAATTCGAATTCCAGTTCCACTACTAATTAGTTACCACTTAATAGCCAAGCAGATCACTTTACGCTTCTGAGCCTAAGTTTCCACATCTATAAAATTGGGCAGATAATAATACCTATGTCATAAGTTGTCGTGAGGATCAAATGCGACAAGATATATAATGTGTGTCACATAGTACTTGGTGTATATTAATGCTTAATAAATGCTGTTGTTGTTATATTACTATTAGCTATGATAGGGTTCCTGAAAGGCAGAAAGCAGGCTGGTAAGGAAAGAGATGTGTGGCTGCCTAGTCCTTACAGTGCCTGCAACAGACTGAATGTTTGTGTCCCCTTCACCCCAAATTCATATGTTGAAAATATAATCTCCAATGTGATAGTACTTTGAGGTGGGGTCTTTGGGATGTGATTAGGTCATGATAGTAAAGCACTTATGAATGGGATTAGTGCCCTTACAAGAAGAGACAGGAGGAAGATGATCTCTGCTCTCAGCATGTAAGAACACAATATGAAGGTGGCTGCCTACAAACTGGGAAGTGGACTCTCACCAGACACGAGATCTGCTGGCACTTTGACCTTGGGTTTCCCAGCATTCCCGTGATAAATAAGTAATTGTTGTTTAAGCCACTCAGTCTATGGCATTTTTGTTATAGCAGCCCAACCTGACTATTTTTCACTGCCCTGTAGAAGTTCTCAAATATTGCCAGATTTTGAGTCACTTCTCAGCCATCATGTTCACTAAGAATCCTTTTATGCCTCTAATCTCAGTTGATTGGTAGAGCTGACTGCTCCTTTTATGGCAGAGTTTCCAAAGATGGCAAGTTCATTCTGTCCCTAAACTCTTCTCTTTGCACTGCCAGAGTACCCAACATGGTACCAGGTTCAAGTATTAGTTAGAAAAGGGCCTTGCCTTTCCCAGAGGTTTAGTACGTTCACAGCAATGAGTACCAAAGACTGAAACAGTCCCAAAAATAAAGAGCAAGACCTTGGGGTTGGGGGAACAAAAAAAATCACACTGAGATATCACTTCACACCCACTAGGATTGTTATAATAAAAAACACAATAATAACAAGTGTTGGCAAGGATGTAGAGAAATTGGAACCTTCATACAATGCTGGTGGGAATGTAAAAATGTAAAATGGTACAGCTGCTTTGGAAAACAGTTTGGAAGTTGCTCAAAAAGTTAAACAAAGAGTTACTATATGAACCAGTAATTTCACTGTTAGGTATATACCGGAGAGAGCTGAAAGCAGGGACTCAAACAGATACTGTACAAGAATGTGCATAGCAACATTGTTCACAATCATCAAAAGGTGGAAACAACCCAAGTTTCAACCCAGGATGGATGGATAAACAAAAATGTATATCCATACAATGCAATATATTTCAGTTATAATGGATAACCCTTGAAAGCATTATGCTAAGTAAAAGGAGCCAAATACAAAATGACACATATTGTATGATTCCAGAACAGGCAAATCCATAGAGACAGAAAGTAGAGCAGTGGATGCCAGGAGCTGGGGGGAGGGGAGAATGGGGAGTGACTGCTAGTGGCTATGGGGCTTCTTTGTGAGATGACAAAAATATTCTGAATTAGATAGTGGTGATGGTTGCAATATTTTGTATGTACACTAAAACCAACTGAACTGTACATTTTAAAAATGTAAATAATATATGAATTACATCTCAGTAAAGCTCTTATCAAAGGAAAGCAAACTGAAACATCCTACAATGCAGACACAAAGGCTGAGTATCAGCGTGGGGCAGGCCTAGACAAAATGAAGGTGCTGTGTACCCTGGTGACAGGGAGACAGGTAAGGAAGGGAAAGGTAAATGAAAGAGGAAGGGGGAATCATGAAGAGGTCGAGGGGGTCAATCTGAAGTCATAAACTTGTCTGTGCCCCCTGGCCATGTCATACGGTACCTGCATTGGTAGATGGGCTGGGTCGGCTAGACAGCTGAGCTAAAGGAGGGGGTCTATGAGGGTGAGTATTTTCCTGCTTGGAATCTTCGTGGAGATCTGTGTGGGCTCACACCTTCAGCGAGACAAATGGCCTCCCTACTCCCACCCCAGCCTAACCCTCAGCGGGTTTCCAGGCCAGGAAATTCTTGCAGCAGATTCAGCAGATCACTCTGCAGCTCAACAGACAGACACAATACTCTGTCCCAATCAAGAAGGTGCCGAGTGAGAGGAAACAGTCATGTGCTGGTCCAGCTGGAGAGCAGAGAGTGGGTGAGGGCACTGAAAGCTCACATCCAAGTGTAATCCCAGTTCTTCCCCTCCTCATCCAGAACCCACCTGTGGGCTGTTTTTCATCCCACTTCTGTTAACGTTTCAGCTGCTGTCAGTCAGTAGCTGACCCTGCCTAAATATGCCATCCTGTCAGACAGATGCTGGTATGGGTGGCTTGAGGAAAGGGTTTCTGCAAGAGAAGGCCCTGTTTCTATGAGCAAGGTGTGCTGGCAGATTGGGCACTCGATTTGAGAGGAAGGGGAGCACATGTGTTCTTGGTTAGGTTGTGCCATTGGCTTGCTGTTGGATGGGACTGCTTTTTGCATCTTTTGCATATCTTTTTGCATCTCTGGGCCTCAGTTTCTAAAGAACATCATGCATTTGTGAATATGTGTGTTTGTTGCGGGTAATCACTTCAGCTGCTTCTCCTTCACAGGGACATAGTAAGAACAGACAAGATTATATTCTTTGAAAAGGTTCAGGGAGAAAAGAAGCTACATGAAACACAATTATTGATTACAGTTATCTTCAGCTTACTAAATTCATTCCATCTGAAGACAAAAAGAGATTTATAATTGGGTGTGCTCCAGCAGCCCAGTGTCCAGAGTTTACTACATCCTGTAAAGTTTTGACAACTCTGAATGCTCTACTTCAGACCAGGCAGTCCTTGGCCCCACTGTGTATCTTGCCAACTCTCCCTGATTCATGCTAGACCCAACCACCTGCACAGGCTAGCTTTTGCTTACTCATATCCTCCCCAGCCCTCGCCATCCATCAAACACACTCTGGTCTGTCTGTACCCTGCAGTCTAGCACCTGATAACAGGTATATTGCTTGCTAAGGGATCAATTAGTGCAAGGGAGGCAGGGCTTATGCCTTAACTTCTCTATCTCCTCTTGGCTCTAGCACTGGAAAGGAGGTACAAACATTCATATAGGGATAGATGCTTAAATGTTGAGAGTCTATTATTAATTTTGTTAAGAAGTAAATGGGCACAACCAGGGGCAAGGTTGCTCTTTATTTGAGTCACAGAGAGCTGGAGAAAAATAAGGATGACCCTCAAAAGGGTTTCTGAAGTGAGTTACAGATTTTAATAGAAAATGAGGGCCCTGTGGGTTTCGCCTCAGCTGGACTGAAATTTTTCAGGCAACTTAGTCCAGTTTCTAGGGCTTTAGGGTTATACATGCTCATTTTCAGCTTTCTATGTGCTGAGAGCACTTATTGGTAAAGGCTTCCCATAATCCAATCTTCAGAGGGAACCTCTACATTCTGTTCTGTCAAAATGTTTTCTTTCACTTTGCTGAACAGCTTTATCATCAGCTCCATTATTCAGCTCATGGACCATTCCAATCTCATTGCATAAGCCTTCTAGGGTTTCCTATGTACATCTCTGAGAGGCAAATGGAAATGTCTTCCTCTCTTGACAGATGGAAATGAGACCCAGAGTTGTCAAGGGGACACCATTATTTAGTACCAAAGCAAGGATTCAAACTTAGGTCTCTTCATTTTACCTAGAGACACAAAACAGGAGGGCTAGAGAAGCCCACTAAAATCCAGTCCAACAATTGGAAAAGAAGATAAAACACAAATCTCTCTGTTTTCATGGGCCAATTCCTGAATCTGAGTCTTCATATAAACTTGGATTATGTAGCCTAACAAAACAACCTCTTCTGCAGTGAATCAAGTAGGTTTCTCTTACTGCTTTGTTACTATATTATGATTTTTTTGTTTTTGTTTTAAATTAGTTTCAGGCTTACAGAACAACAGTGATCAGATATTTACATAATTCACAAAGTGATAACCCCAACACATCTACTACCCACTTGACACTGTATAAAGTTATTAGAACATTATTGGCTATATACCCCATGCTGCACTGCACAATTTCTGCTAACTCAATGGTGTAATAAATAGACTTGTAGTCAAAATGAAAATATTTAATCAACTATTCTGCATGATGCCCAATTTTAAATGACAGATTTCGTAGTAACATGTGTCACACATTGCCTTCCTCTTCTCCCTAAATAATGAGTTCTACTAATACTTGGTTAGTTCTAATCTTTTGGGAATCAGGCTTTTTTTTTTAAAGGTCAATGACCCTTTGAAATGGATAAATTAGTCACTAGCCTCAAGCAGTATTTAGAGAAACAATGTGAGGCATCTGGCTGAGACAGTGGGGAGTTCAGTCAAGCTTTCCTTTGTATTGCCGACACCAGCATTTCCCAAGTCTGCTTTGTAGAGCACTCCTACTCCACAAGATGCTCTGTGAAAACAAAATTCTATGCTTCAAATACAGTTGGGAAAAGATCCATATTCTATGCCCATAATATCCCTTTTAGTGTATTAAAGAATCTCAGAAGTCCAATAGTAAAGAAATCTGTTTAATAACTACCCTGCATTTTCTCTGTCTGACTTTACTGAAGCACCAGAATCTTTTTTTCCATCTATAAGTATGTAACAACTATAAACATTCCAGGAACACTCTTTGGGAAATGCTGCTTGGCACCACGTGTAGTACCTAGACATTTTGAGGATGTGAATGTTTGCCATCCCATGGATTATATAAACCATTGAATTCAGGACCCCACTCCCACCATCAGTCACTCGTCCTTCACCTGAGACTTACCTACCATGTTTCTCTTAGGTAGCTAGAGAATAGCATCTTTTCTTTCTTTCATTAGCGAGTCCTGTGACCCAAGAGAAAACACCCCCTGTGAAATACTGTACAGGGCTATTGACTTGAACCATACAATTTGGCACTTGCAGCAACAGCCCAATGACATCAGGCATGGGGGATACAAAGAAGTCAAGCCCAGGAGTTTGGATGTTTCCTATATATGTTGAGAAGCCAGTGAAGTGATTTCAGCAGTGAACTTATTTGATGAGATTTACATCTCTGAGAGATTTTTCTGGGATGACTGGAGGAGAGACCACGAATTTGGAGGCAGAACCTGTCAGCAGACTAGTGAAAGAGCCGATTGCTATCACATTACACAGTAAGGGAAGAAAAGAGGCATTCAGTACTTGAGGGTTAATTGAGAAAACTACCCCCAAACACACTTTTTGTTGTGTTTGGAAAAGTGTTAGCAGCAGGCTTCAGAAAGTGATCCCTGGAGGCCATCGGCAGAGGCTGCAGGGAAGGCAGTGGCAGACAAAGGCTCTAGGCTGCTGGAGCAGTCAGGTAGCTATTAGGAAAAGGCAGTCCACCTCTTCCTAGAGACCAAAGAAGGCAGCTCATCTGCCATGTCAAAGAACCAACAGAGGAAAAGAGAAAGCATGTTTCTTCTCTTAGAAAATGCTTCAAGAACTGAAGCCAAAGTCTTTGCTGAGCAAGAAGTAACATAGGTACGTGCATACAGTACAGAGAATGGAAAGGAAGTGTTAGGAATCTAGATTCAAAAGAACTCCACCACTGACTGTCATCAGATAGTGACTATTCCTCCAGAGACACAGGCACGAAGAGTAAAGAAATGTCAAAGAGTAATGCAAATTTCCAGTTTGAAGTTGGGATTCTTATTTTGGCAGCCAGATGCTCATATAATGGCCCATCTCCTCATTGTAAAGTTATTAGGGAGAAATGTGATTGTAGGGGTCAGAGTAAATAAGGTTTGTTGCCATCTCTGCATTTAGTAAGGTCAGAAAAGCAGTATGAAGCTCAATCATTGCCTTGGGCCAGTCATTCACAAAGGGGGACCTCTTCATTTTTAAGTAGTCTCTAGTGGGAGCAGTTTCAAGCTCCACACATCAGTTCGTCCCTGATTGGGAAGCACTGAGTACAGTAATGAGAGATGACACTGCTGGGAGTGTGGCATAGGCAGACATTTTAAAGGCAGAAAATAATTTGAGAGCCATGGTTCCAATACTTATAGTGATAGCATCAATAACATTAACCACTGATATTTATTGACTCATGCTTACACTGCACTGAGCAGGCTGTGTTCAGCACTGTATGGTCATATCCATTAGTCCTATTCTCCCTAAGGCCGGCCACTCCATGAGGTAGGTATTGCTATTATCTCCCTTTACATATGAGGAACTAAGGTTAGGAAGTGGTCAAACTGGAACTGGAACCGTTTCTGGGCCCAGAAGTGGAATTAAACTATGTTGCTCTCAAGATCTAGATTGCATTATCTGAAACTACAGCTGGGATAAAATATCCACCCCCACAAAATCCTTTTGGTCACTCTAAATGTTTCTCCTAAGTTCTTCTCACTGTTTCCTCTGAAAAGGAAACCACTTTCTCTCTTCCACATTCAGGCACATACAATAAGTCCTCAATGTTGTTGATAAGTTATGCAATTTTAAGTGAAATGACATATAACAAAACCAATTTTACCATAGGCTAATTGATATAAATACAGAGTTAAGTTCCTGTGGCATCTCATCAGCTTTATAAGAGAACAACACTAAATGAAATGATGCTAGGGCTGGCTGAGTGGTGCGGTGGTTAAGCACTGGTTTGGGAAGCCAGCGGCCCCAGTTCGGGTCCCACATATGAGGGCCAGTGACACTGCCCCCCCCCCAAAAAAAATGAAATGATGCTATTCAAGGATATGCTATAGAATGTCTGAAAAATATAAGGTAGATGATCAAAAGGAAGTACTTGACTATATCACTTCCTATTAGCCTCAAGTGGTTAAGGAGAGTGTGGAGGGGGGCTGGGCAGGCTATAACATTGGGCGTGCCCTCTTGAGAATGGTAGAAAGAGAGAATGTCTAAAATTTCAGATGACCTCAATAGTTGCTGGGACAATGAAATAATCTTGGAACAGAACAGTTCCCTTTACAGAACCTGAAAATGGCATCAGATGGCCAGCTCCTCTTCTCAGAGACCATCAGCCCTCTACTCAAAGCATGGTACATGGACCAGCAGCATTAGTGTCACCTGTGAGCTAGTTAGAAATACAGAATCTCAGACCCCCACCCAGACCTATGAGTCAGCATCTTTGTTCCAACAAGATTCCCAGTGATTCATGTGCACAGTAAAGCTTGAGAAGTACTATTTTAGGGCATCTGGTTCTAGAGCTCATCTTACTCAGAACCTTCAATAATGACCTAGAAATGAGTCAGCTTCTCAAAGGTTAATGGATATTGGGAAGGTTTTTCACTCCTAGTTCTGGACATACCCATGCATAATTTGTTCCACACTGCCTCAATCTATGCCTCATGGGTGGATAAATGCAGGCAATATTAGAACTGTGCTCCCTGCTACCCGCAACTTTTATCTCCAACTCCCACCTCTAAGGGAAATGGCAAAATGCATTTAGTTGAATACCAGGATCATGGGAAAGTGAGGGTATTTATGCAAAATCACAAATACTTTAAGAATTCAGCAGTGGTTCTTGACTGAGGGCAATTCCCTGCCCCCCCCCCTCCCCGGGGACTTCTGACAATGTCTGAAGACATTTTTGGTTGTCACAAGTGGGGGAGTGTGCTACTGATGTCTAGTAGTTAGAGGCCAGGGATGCTGCTAAACATCCTCCATGCATAGTACAGCCTCCCACAACAAAGAATTACCTGGCTCCAAAGCAAGAGAAACCCTGAATTAGAGGAAATAATAAATACAAATGATCTGATCCCTGAATATTCAAAATACAGCTACGGAGAAAGGGAACCTGAAAGGGCTTTCTCCATTCTGACCAACAGCTATGTGCTGGACATGAAAGCTCTAGCTGGTCTTGAAAGAATAGTATACTTTTGCTTTCAGAGTTGAACCTTTCTTCAACATAAAGTTCTTTTCTGAAACTATACCATGTAAAACCAATTGCTCAGGAATGCATAATACAGACAGAAAATCCTGTTTACAAATACCAATTTTCAAACAGCACTAAATAAAACAAAAAGAAAACCATAACTTCATTTTTCCTTTCTGCAACAAAAGGCATACATTTATACTATAAATAGTTGAATATTAAAATAAAACTAAACCAAGAAGTTACTACAAGAAATGCCAACCAATATAGTTAACATAATTATTGTATGTGAGCATTAAAGAATTCTGAATGCCCTGGTAGCCAGGGCAAAAAGAGAAAAAAGATTTGATATCTAGAACCCCTTTGTATGTATGTCTTTTAGTTTCTAAGAGTAATTTATGAACAGTTTAAGATTCAGAATGGGTTGCCCAGGGTCACTGATCATCATTACACTGACTGTCACCTCTTTCATTTTCTGTCTCTAGGACACACAACCGAAGCCTCTGCTGCACCAGCAAGCATGTAATTGCCCTTACCAGTGGGTCCAGAAGCCATGTGAAGTACAATGCAAAATGTGAGGTTTGGGGGAATTCCTTTAGCTTTATTTATAATACAAGTTCTATGAGGGCATCACTAGTCTTTTATTCCACCAAGGCCTAATATGCTCCA
Source organism: Aselliscus stoliczkanus (assembly GCA_033961575.1). NCBI lineage: Eukaryota > Metazoa > Chordata > Mammalia > Chiroptera > Hipposideridae > Aselliscus > Aselliscus stoliczkanus. The sequence goes on along the minus strand of CM066737.1, from coordinate 49,893,185 downwards.
TGAGTAGCAAACATTTCAATATGTTGGTGACGACTTCAGACTGTGGCTCAGCAGTTTGGGCCCTTCCTACAAAAAATCACCCTTGCTTAAGACAAGTATACATTGATGCCATGTTCTCACCAAGCCCATTTTCCACCTCCCCTCCAGTCTGCCCCTGGCACCCAGCTACACTACATTTCACAGCCTCACCTGCAGTTAGGTGGGGCTATGTGAATGAGTTCTAGTCAGTGGAACACGGTGATCAACAACATACACGTCTTTGAAGCCTGACCTGCAAAAAATCTCCTGCACAACGCTCCTTCTTTCTTTTTTCCCTAGACTGAGGGCCACATGCAGTGAATCCAGAGGAGGATTCTGAGGCCCTGGAGGATGGAGATGCCACTACAGTGAAAGGGGTCTGGGTCCCTGAATGACTGTATGGAGCAGAGCCCTCCACCTTCAGCCCCACTCCATCATGTTTAGCCACTGAGATTTTCATATTATTAGTGCCATTAGCTTATCCTGACTAATCCTTTTGACCTTACAAATATAGTCCATTCTCTAAAATCATGGGCCATTACATTTCACTTTAGGTCATATTATTGCATTATTATCATCTATAATTGCTACCATTCTCTTTCCACCTCCCTCTTCCATCTTGACAACTGCTCTCCATAGAACTAAGAACAGGAACTGCCTAGAGTCAATATGTTTAGAACTTCCGTGCAGATTCAATTCCCACTGAAACAAACCAAAGTGAAATCAAACCCAGAGGCATGGGAGGTCCAATTTTTCTCAGGCCTGCTGCCTAATGGCAATCAATCCTTGGATCCAATGGCATGTGGGACCTGGCTCAGAGGCTTGACTTTATTTTCATGGCTGATCTAAATAGCATTTTAAGGAATGGTTACTATCCCAAAGCTTTAGTTCCTAAGCTATTCCTTCATGTATCAATGTCAATGACCAGTAGGGCTGAGGAAAACCAGGCAGGGCTGGGCAAAAAGGACAATTAGGTCAGATAACCTAAAGGCTAGACAAAGAAGAACGTGAGGAGCAGACCTGGAACGAAGTTCCCAGAATGTTCAGTACTCATTAGGGCTATTCATCAATATTTCAGTTCTCCTGCCAGGCACATGGCAGCACAGCACTTCCCTGTGAAGTCAAAGCATGACGATATGCCTTGCTCCGGCCAATGATATATGAGCAGAGGTAATCTGTGTCACTCCTGGGCAGAAGTCTTTAAGAGCCAGGGCATAATTTGCTATGTTCCTGTCCCATGCCATTGGAACTAAATTTCAAATGGCAAGCTCTGTCAGCCAGAGTCCCTGGGTGAGAATGGCATGTGCCATTGTGAGATGGATATGCAGCATAAGAAATTAACCTTTGTTGTTTTGAGCCACTGAGATTTGTAGGTTGTGACTACATCATAATTCAGCCTGTTCTGATTGTTATAGGGTATCCAACACCTAATGAAGACTGGACTTTCAAATTCAAAATGGGAAAGATAAAAATATTCCCACAGTTTTTTATATCTCTTGCAAAAAAAATGAGGGTAAGAGTGATGCTTCCCCCAAAGTGATATTCATGATATTCACAGGCACTCTAGCAATAGAAACCAGGTCTCACCTACTAATTTGACTGAGTCAATTGTGCTTAGAACTGGGCCAAATCTGACCTTCAATTTGTTTTTGTAAATAAAGTTCATTTCGAACACAGTCACACCCATTCATTTCCATATTGTCTATGGCTGCTTTCATATGACGGGAGAGTTGTTGCAGCAGAGACTGTATGGCCTGCAAAGCCTAAAATATTTACTATCTGGCCCTTAGAAAAAATTCCTGACCCATGGTCTAGAAGAAGCCAAACAATAATGGATCCATTGAGTGTCTGGAAAAGAAATTCAACATGCACTGCCACTCAGATTAGTGTACATACTCTTGGTAGCTACATAGCCAAGAGCACACACAGATCAGGAGTTGGTACAGGCAGGATTTTAATTAGGGCTTCAGGCCTTTTTGGGGATAGAGAGGTGAAGGGAACCCTGATACAAATGATTTCCAGTAAGCACATCTTTAAAGCTCTGTTGATTACCAGTCCCCACCCCAGTATCAGGATGGGGACAGGATCTGAACAAAGAATATACACAGTATATGTCAGGATTAGTGAACCTGACAGTCCTCAGGATGACTCAGTGGAAAGTTGCTTAAGTGCTTGCTCAAAATGATTCACTGCCTGGAGATTCCATGGCAAGTGAGATTCTTAGGTTAAACTGGGTGGTACGGTCTGTCCACTTCCCTGAACTGAGCACAGGACAAACAGGCAGGCCTTACATGAGGGAGAAGGCTCTTGGAGGGTCTAATGAGGGTCTCAGTCTGCTGGATATTGCCTCTGCTGTGGCCACTGGATGCCCTTTGGGGGAGGAGGTGTATATGGCGTGGCTGGAATGCTAGGAATCCTGGGCTATCTTAGCAGGCACTCCAATTGGCATGGTGTTCTACATGCTCCAAAGACTTTATCCAGTGTCCTTGGCATTCAATGACTACACTTGGCCTTACGATTTTTGGGGCTGGGCGGGTCCTTGGAAGCCTTCTATCTCAGTACCGGATCACTCTGTAATTAGGTGGTACCAGCAAATGAGGTGTCCATCTCACTTTAGATGGGACACAGGGCATTTGCTCTCTTGCCTTGTCCTGGCTCTTGGAGCCAGCTGCTTAGCTGAAACTCAGCCTTTGACGGCTGTTAACAGGTTTTGCTTCAATTCAGCTATTGCTGAGTTACTGTTGATTGAATCTGGGTTGGGAGGCCAAAGGCCTGGGATGGGGAATAGTGAGAGGAGAAGGAAGATAAAGGATACTTTACTTGGACCTATGAGTTGAATTGTCTACCCTTTTAGCAGTTGATTCTGAAGTTAGTCTGGACTGGGTATTTTCTCTCAATTTCTAAGATGAGCAGTAAGATATGGCCCCAAGCCCTACTTTACATTTAGTTCTAGGTAATTGTGTTTTGCCAGAGGAAAAGTATAGAAGGGAGAGAATTATGCCTGATGTTCCTGTTACCATTGAGTACAGACAGTTCACAATGCAGATGGGGCCTGGAACCCAAAGTGCTAGAGCATTTTCATCAGCCTGCCAGGCAGCTTCCCAAGGTTCTCTAGTCTATACCTGAACACTTGCACAGGCCATGGCCACATCCACAGAACAGAGGCCCCATCTCTCTGGGCTAAGACAGCATGATCACTGGCTGACTCAAACACACTGAGTGAAACAGAAACAGATTTTCTTGAAACAGATAACATAAAGCATAATAGACAACAGGAAAGCTTGGGAGAGTTCATTCATTCCACAAACATGTTTCCAGAGCCTGCATTGTGCCTTGGTGCATGAGAAGATAAAGACACTTGGGTTCCAAATTATTTTCAAATATCAGGGGATTAATTTCAGTTATAAGCAGTGAAAAGAGTGGAAAGGAAGAGGATATTTACTCTTTTGAAACTTATCTGCAAGGGAAAAGTGGCAGAAACAGTCCAGGATGCAGGGAGACCTGGGTTCCAGGCTCAGCTAATTATAGTGAGCTCTGTGGCTTTGGGGAGGGGGTTACACACTCTTTCTCAGTATCCCTATTTGCCAAATGTGAGGGGAGGGGGCTGGACAAAAACATCTCTTTCAGATATAATTTTCTGTGGTTGCAGAATATGTGATTCCTGCCCTCAAGAAGTTTGTGATTTATTTGCATGACAGTGAACATGAATGAAAGGTACAAAATTAAATTCAACACAGCCAAAATTATCCAGTAAATGGTATAGAGCCCTGCTATCCATTACAGTAGCCACTAGTCACTTGTATCTATTTAGATTTAAACTAATTAACATTAACTAAAATTTAACAGGCAATTCCTCAGTCACACCAGTCACATTTCAAGTGCCCAACAGCCACATGCGCTAGTGGCTGCCATATTGGACAGTACATATCTAGAATATTTCCATCACTGCAAAAATTCTATTGGACAGCATATATACCAATATAAACAACATGTACCAAAGATGTCCAGAGAATACAGAACTTCTCCTCCATTCCTTCTGGGCATGGGCTCATCATGGCTGTTCAGCTGTAACCAGTGCTGACCTTCCCAGACTGTGGGGCTCTGCTCCAGCCACCATTACTGCCCTGCTCAGGGAGTTCAGCCACTCCACACTTCCTCCTCTGACTCTGCTCTTTTGATCTTTCCCCAGGGCCTTTGGGAAAGCCACAGCCACCCAATTGCTCATGAAAAATTCCCTTTTAAACAGACCTATGAATAACCTAAATAATCCAGCAACTCATGCATCTTTTAGAGCTCCCTGGGTTATCTGCCCAAGAGGTATGGCATGCAAAATCTGACAAAGCCCACTATGATATATCAATAGAAGTCATCATTGCATTTATTAGTTGGGAGAAGCAAGCATGGCCAGTACTAAGGAGAAAGTCCTTACATGCTCCTCCATAGCACTATTAATAACATGAAAAATTATCCAATTTAATCCCAAAGATTGATTTCTAATCAAAACAAAGCAAACAAAATAAAACAGAATATCAAGACAGGCACAAGGGCTCCCCAGGTTTCTTCTAGCTCATGAGATAAGTGTGAGTTTGAGTGTGTGAAAGTGCATGTGAGAGTGAGTGTGGTGGAGAGTGTGTCTGTGAAGGTCATGTGTGTGTCAGTGGGGATTGTGGGGTGGGGGTGAGGGTAGACAGTCTAGGAGACTTTGGGGTGAGGACTAGGCAAATGTGCTCTGACTCAGAGGCTGAGTCTCCAATTCTCTTTCTGGGGAGAGGAGAATTTAACTTCTGTCAAACAACTGCATGCTTAATTCCTTTGAAGGGGGGCAGGGAGGACAGTGTCATAACACAGATAGTGTTAATGGCTGCTATTTTAACAATCTAAACTCAGGACCCCAGGGCACCAGGAGAAACTAAACGGTCTTACTGTAAAGGGTGCAATTTTAAAATATCAAATAAATAGCTGAAGGCACATTCACACTGAACTTGTGCCCAATTCAGTGTCAATCAGCAAGTTTCCATTGAATGCTGGACAGGCCAACTCCTCTTCCAAAGAGAACACAGAAAACATTGTAAGTTCAGTTTGAGGGCAGCTGGATGATCTTCTGTATCCTGTCCTTCCCAGTTTTTTTCTTTCCCCTTTTGCTTCTTCCTTCTCCTTGCTAAGAATTTTGTTCCCTCATCCAGCCCCTCCTAAGTTAAGTTCTTTCTAATGAATCTCCTTGGCTCTGGCCCTAAGTGCTGCGGTTCTTCTATATTATGTTCCCACACATGAGGACAGATCTGCTGATCTGGACCTCAAGGCAGATTTGCACCATCTATAAAATTAACAGCTTCCCACCTGTCATGTGCTCCAAGTGGAGACAGAGACAGTCAACCCAAATATACACAAAATAATGCTATGGCTCTACTTGAGAAAACTGACATTTTGTCAGCCACATGCTGAAAAAATTGTATTGCTCCAGTGTTAGGATGTGGCCTAGGCACATATTTGAAACTAGCCAGATACAGCCACTAAGTCTTAGCATAAAATCTTCATCTCCCTCCTGGCCAATGTATTGCCACATCCCCAGATTGAACTCTGGCCATGCATTCTAAAATAATAAGAGCTTGCACTTATCAAGGAGAGACTATGGGCCAGGCCCAGTGCTAAGCCCCTTAAATGTATTAATTAATTTAATCCTCACATCAGTCCTTTGAGGCAGGAACTATTACTATCTCCCCACATACTCAAATACACACTATCTCACCCCCTCATACCCATACCTTAGATACACTCACACTCACATTGAGCATGTGTAAACTGAAGGAAGGCCCTTTGTGCTATCGCCTCAGTGCTCAGTTCTTCCAGGTCACCTCCCCATCTTCTCTCCCCTGACATCTAGGATTCTATCTGTAGTGAATTATTTTAGTTAAGTATTGACCTTTCTGCTGCTAAAGAACGAATCTTCCTGAAGAGATAACTCAGCCTCATTCTCATCAGATGTTAGTGACTATGTGAGTACTGAGTGGCTGAGAGAGAAGTGAGGATGTGGATGACTGAGAGAAAGGAAAGGGGTGTGAAAAGATACCTGGGAGCACTAAGGACAAGTTTTACCTACTCTCAATGTTTGCAGTGGGCTGAGTATACAAAATAATGTATAAATATATTATAGACGAGGTCCTTTTAGACTGGGCCTCCATCAACCTGATCTTGCAAGCCTCCTCCCTCCCACACAGTCCACACCCACCCCAGTCACAGTCCCACACGTGCCTTTGCACGTGCCCTCCTCCCCCTCGCCCTTCTCCATCTGGCAAAGTCCCATTTACTTGTCATAACCTAGCTCGAATGTCCATTCCTCTCTGAGGAGCCTGGCTCCTGGCTCTTGTTGAACATCTTTCTCCTCTCTCTGCCTGCCTAGCCCTTGTCTACACCTCTACCTGAGTACTCATCACATGGTGTTTTAATGATCTCATTATGCCTGTTTCTCCCATTAGACTGTGAGCACTTTGAGACAGGGATTCTGAAACCTTAGCACCATATGTGGGACCTGGCCCAAAGCTTGCATGAAGTGAACATTTGTGAAATGAATGAACGAGCGAGTGATTGAATGAATGAGTATTTGCATACCACCAAATTCTGTTTCAGAGGAGACTCCCTTCCCTGGGTTTCTCTGGCTAAGGCTGTTGTCCAGTGTTTCTCAATAGGGTCATCATGGGAATTTGGGGTGGGAAAATTCCTAACTGCATTTTGTTCCTACTCATGTGGATCATTTAGCACCTCTAGTTGCTGCCCACTAAATTCCAAGGACATTCCCCAATCACTGTGATGACCAAAACAGTGCCCAACATTTCCAAAACCCTGGGAAAAGGGGGAGGGCTGATCCTCTCTGGCTGTGAAGCAGCACTACAGCAATGACTCTTTTTCCTCATCTGGTGGTCTAAGAGGCCCCTTGCAGTAGGGTCATGCTGTGCTCCTGCTGGAGGTGCTGGATGACAGGCTCCAGACAGAATGTGAATTAGTGAGAAAATAGAGATTGAAGCAGTCCTGGACTGCTAACAGGAATTATGGCAGCCTAATCAGCACACCACAGTATATATCAAGTAAACCTGCTCAACGATTTTATGATTAGGGGTGGGGGGAAGGGGTCAGGACTAGCCAAAAAAAAAAAATCCCCATCAATTCACGGCAGCCTAGAGATTCTTACCTTGTCTCTGAGTGCATTCTCAGCATTACCCGATGTATCAGCTAAGGGTTCACTGTGCTGTGAGAACATCAGCATTATTGGGCAACACATTCACACAGGGCACCTCTGAAAATCCATTCAGAAGAAAATAGAAAGGAAAGGCAGAGGTCATGCTACTTACTTTATGCCTTCAACCTGAGACTGTCACCTGTTTCCTTTAGACCCTCCACAACTTTCCCCTGAGGCTGAAGACATATGGTCAGTGCCTTGTGTCACTGGGATCTATGGGAACAAGTACCAAAATGCCAGAGTTTCATTCAGGTTTGCCAGCATTCTCTCTTAATGATGCGATCTGGGGGCTCAGGATTTAAATTCTTTCTTTCCCCTTCTATACACTGCAATGCTTATATATACCTCTTTATACTTGTCAAAGCAATTTCCCACATCAACTTAGCTTCCACTGTCAACGCATTTATTAGGACAAGGTAGGAGTTATCACTCGCATTTTCCAAGTTGAGAAAAACAGGCCTTAAGTGGCCAGCCAGCTCTATGAAAGTCCCACAGTGAACTGGGGGAGAGCAAGGTTAGAACCCATACCTTCCTCCCCCCATGATGACACAATATAGACTCACCTGCGGAGAGGTAATGCATACACCATAGAACTAAAGCTCTCTCCACTTCCCAAATATGATTCTGATTCTGGAAGCCAACTGGGTGTTCTGGTCCATGATATAGACCTGAAGCCAGCCACTTCATCCAGATGCCAACATACTAGTACACTCTGCACCTTCGAGGTCAAAGCTTCAAATACCCCAGATGCCTTCTTACTAATTTCAAGGGCATACCTAGAGTGCAGAGAACACACCCTTCTCCAGGCTCTAGTATTGCTCTGCTTTGTGGGAAAAAAGTAAAAACAAAGAAGACCAAAATAATGTAAATAAACAAAAATAAGAGCACCCTCCAGAGCAGCCATATACACATATATAATCCTATGCTTGACTGTAACTTTTAAAGGTCTTCTGGTTACTTTTACCTCCAATCAAAACAGTCTAAAACAAATGAAAATGTAGTATCATTTAAAAAGATATTCTGGGAAATATCACTAAAACTTAAATGTACAGTTGAACTGATTATTGTAAAACAAACACCCTTGTAACTACTATGCAAGTCAAGAAAGAAAGCATTGCTGACAGCCCAGAGGCACCATTCCTCCCCACTGGAGATCACCACAATCCTGACTTTTGGGACATTACCTTACTTTTCATTACAATTTTATCAAAATTTATGCACCTCCCTAAACAATATCATTTAGTTTTACCTGTTTCAAACTTCATATTAATTGAATCACATTGTACATGTTTGTGCATGTATGTGTGTCTTGCTTTTACTCAACAGTAAGCTTGAACTATAATATAATGAGGTAAAAGACTTCTGCTCCCCATATCTGTGCTTAGAAGTACTTCCTTGGACTTATCTTTTTTATGATGATACTTATTTGTGCCCATCCCCCCACACGTTGGTGATGGAAAGAGAAAGCTGATCAGGTTCCTCTAAGACTCATTTATTTTTTTGAAGATTGTTGAAGTCCCTTCAGTTTTTCTTTCACCAGGCTCAATAATTACACTTTTCCTTCAACATTGCCCTCGTAGATTTGCTACTCTAGTCCTTTAATAATCTTTCTCATAAAACCATACTGAATGGTGCCAGACATGATTTTCCCCAGAAAGCAATTTCAGAGGAGGCCCTTTTGGAAATGTCCTTCTCCAGATAAAGGCAAACAGGGACACACAGTTCTACCACCATAGGTTTCTCCAAATGATGACAAAACCTGCTGCTAATGAGCTTCTAATAGATGTTCTCTGAAGTTCCCCAGAAAACATTAATAAGGAATACGTCTGTCTTTCAAACCCCAGCATTTCACGCAGTCATTACTACTAGTTACCATTTGTCATGGCTGTCATTGTTCAAGACAGTGTAGTACCTCAGGTCTTCCTTTTCCTATGAAAAACGTGCTCTGAAAACCAACATTTATTTTTTTTGTTTAAGCTGAGCCATTCTGCAACCTGTTGGCAGCTCAGCGGCAACTCAGCTCGGGCTGGGCATCAAAATGCTGTTGCTCAGAGCTCAGCTCGCATTCTTGAGCGAGCTCTTAACCAACTGAGCCACTCAGCCGGTCCTTGAAAATCAACATTTGCTAGATTCTTCTAAGACCCCTTGATTGTCTCCTGACTTCCATCTCTACTACTGGCCTCTTCTCAATTTTTTCCCCATTCTCTTCCCCATTTAAAAAAGAAAGAGATAGGGGCTGGCCGAGTGGTCCAGTTGGTTAAGAGTTGGCTTAGATTGCGAGCTCTGAGCAGTAAGGCCGGTTTGTTTTCCGCATGGGCCAGTGATACTGCGCCCTAGCTGAGCTGTCACTGAGCTGCAAACAGGTGGCAGGATGGCTCAGCTGGTGTAACAACAAGACTGCCTGTTTGATGGTGGGCTATGCGCACTCACAACTAAGACTGAACTCAGCACCTTGAGCTGTGCTGCTGCCCGGATGGTTCAGTGGATAGAGCATGCACTCTTAATAACAAGGCTGCTGGTTTGACTCCGCATGGGATGGTGGCTATAACCACCTGCAACTAAGACTGAACACAGCACCTTGAGCTGAGATGCCTCCAGGATGGCTAAGAAAAGTGTGCTCTTAAAAATTAGGCTGCTGGTTCGACTCCCACATGGGATGGTGGTTACAGCCACCAGCAACTATGATTGGACACTGCACCTTGAGCTGGGAAGCCACGAGCTGCTGACTGGAAACCAGATGGCGAGTAGCACCCTCCACAACAGAGATTGAAGAACAACAGCTTGGCTGTTCCCTTCCCCCGATTCCCCAATAAAATCTTTTATTTATTTATTTATTTATTTATTTATTTATTTATTTATTTATTTATTAGCTGAGCCATCCTGCTACCTGTTGATAGCTCAGTGGCAGCTCAGCTAGGGCTGGGCATCGAACTGCTGTTCTCAGAGCTCAGTTCACACTGTTTTTTGTTTTGTTTTGTTTTTTTTGAGCGCAGTGTCACTGGCCCTCACACGTGGGACCGAACCGGGGCCACTGATTTCCCAAGCCAGCACTTAACCACCGCGCCACTTGGCCGGCCCACAGCTCACACTCTTGAGCGAGCTCTTAACCAACTGAGCCACTCGGCTGACTCAATAAAATCTTAAAAAAAAAAAAAAGAAAGAGATATGCTACAACATGGATGAACCTTGAAGACATTGTGCTAAGTGACATAAGCCCATCACAGAAGAAAATATACTGTACGATTCCACTTATATGAGGTTCCTAGAGTAGTAACGTTCATAGAAACAGAAAGTAGAATGGGGGTGTCAGGAGCTGGGAAAGAGGGAAACACAGAATCGTTTAATGGGGACCGAGTTTCAGTTTGGGAATACGAAAAAGTTCTGGAGATGGATGGTGGGGATGGTTGCACAACAATGTAAATGCATTAACGTTACAGAACTGAACACTTAAAAATGCTTAAAATGGTAAATTTTGTTATGTAAATTTTACTACAATATTTTAAAAAATAAAAAATAGATTTAAAAAGAAAAGGAAAGGAGAGAGGTAGTAAGAGGAGAGAGGGAGGAAAGAGGTAGGAAGGGAAACAGAGGAACAAAGTAAGGAAGAAAGCAAGCCAAATTCCCCTGCCCCTCTGTCTCAGCCCCAATTTCTCTCCTATTAAAATAATAAAGGAATATACCATATAAAAGGTATGATAGTGACTGTGGACTCCAAGTTGGCCCTAAATCCCTAAGAGCACAATCTTGTGAAGGTGGAAAAATCAAAGCTGCATCAATTTGCTAAAGAAAAGAAAATAGAGCTTGCAGGGACCATATTTTTATGTTTTAAAAGTAACCTCTACTCCCAAGTTTGATGTTTGTGTTCTTTCCCCCAATTAAAAAAGAAAATCCCACCAACATTCTTCCCCTCCTGCAGACAACTTTGACTTATCCTGTTCTTTAAAGATACAGTACATATACTTCATAGCCTTTCTCCAATTCAGGGAGTACAACAACCCTTGAAAAGAACTTGTTTTAGCAGCCACCTACTTATTGCTGAACCACTCTCCACTCTCTATCTCTTAGCGTATATGTGGCAAAGAAGAGATGACACATTAAGACATTTAAAAAAATAGACTACTCTGATAGCCAAAAATTGATTCTTGTGAGGAGGTGCATTTTGGAACAGATTTCAGTAACTGATACCCTACGTCTGCCAGTTTCTAAAATCACTTTTAGGGAATAGCTGACAGTGTAAAAATTTAAATATGAAAATCATTCTAATAAAGACTTATTTAGGGGACAGCTGAGTGGCTCAGTTGGTTGAGTTGGCTTGGGAGCATGAGCTCTGAACAGCAGCGCTGCTGGTTTGGTTCCCACATTGGCCAGTGACGCTGTGCCCTCTACAGCTAAGATGGTGAACAACAGCTCGACCTGGAGCTGGGCTGCCGTGAGTTGCCGGCAACGGTGTAGGCTGCAGCCCCTGCTGCAGTGGGCTGCTGTGAGCTTCCCTGAGTGGCCGGCAGCCACTGTGAGCAGCTGTCCAATGGCTGGCGACTGATCTGCCTCACCTGGGAAGAGTGCAATGATGATACCAACATGGGCCAGTGAAGCAAAGTCTTCCAAAAATACACTGAAGAACAAAAGGACAGCAACTTGTCTGTTCCCCTTCCCTCAATTCCCCAATAAAATCTTTCAACAACAAAAAAGACATATATTTTAGTGGCTACGAATAATCTAGTAAACCTTTTGAGTTACAGTTATTTTGTATCCAAAACCCTGAAGTGAAACCCTTTGGCTCTAGGCAACAGATAGGGAGTATATTTGGTTACTTCAGGAACGTATTGGTTTTAAATTAACAACCTCAAGGTGAAAAACTTCAGCACTAGCAACTCATCCTAGAAAAACAACTGTGCCCCCTGTCATGAATAAAGAACTTATCTTTGAGGGCCGGCTGAGTGGCATGGTGGTTAAGCACTGGCTTGGGAAGCCAGCGGCCCCGGTTCGGGTCCCACATATGAGGGCCAGTTACACTGCCCTCAAAAAAATATATGAAGTTGTAATAATTATAGCATTTCAGGTATCAGGCAACTTGGCAGGGAAGTGGGGTGGGAGAGGGGAAGGCTGACAAAGTGCTGGCTGGACAGGTGTTGGGAATAACAGGTCACAGGAAATCAAGGTAATACTCACCCACTCTGCTTACTCAGAGAGCAGGCTGTAGTTTAAGGGTCAGCCCTGCAACCAGGAGAAAGCTTACAGAAGGACATTTTACTAATCCTTTCTTTAAAATGCCCTAGATTTGACTCTTACTTCAAACTAAGTTGAAAACAAACTAAGCTGAAAACACTGATTTTGTTTCAAACTATGTTGATTGCCTTTCCCTTTGAGAGTTTCATTTGTTTATCAGCAGAAATTCCTGGGCTAATTCCGAGAAATGCCATTCATTTCTCGCCAACAACAAGTTATGGACAATGGGTGGGTTGAAGGGGGAGCTCCCCACAGAGGGTCCTTCTTTCTGGACCTTACAGGCAGGGGCTCTGAATGTGGAAGATGGCAGAAGAGAAAGGCTTTGGATGGGAGCTCCTGGAACGCAGGAAGGCCAGGGGATGAAAAAGTGTGTGCGTGTTACTGCAGGCTTCAACCTGGGGAAGTGTCACATAGTCAAAGTATGTTTCTGGGGTGCTTATGCTCCCTACTGTTAGAGAAAGAGTGTTGTCATGTTGCCCCCAGCCATCTGCAGATGCACAGTGCCCTCTACTCCAATCTTCCCAAGACTGCTCTCTGTAGGCACTGCTCTTGACCCCCTTCATCAAGATCTCCCCTGGGCCCTATTATCATAGTTCAGTCCCCAGTCCAACTGCATCAGTGTCAAGGTGCTTATGTAAATGGCAGAATACCCATTTCAACCCAACTAAATCAGAATTTTTAGTGTAGGTCCTGGGAGTCTGCATTTTTCAATTCTCCCAAGGTGAGCCTTAAGCACATTAAAGTTTGAATAACACTAGTTTGGGGGTCTTATTCTAAAGTGGCTGACTTCCCTAATGAACTTTTCCAAACTAAGATACTGTATATACCAAACGCTTATTGCTATACTATAAATAACTTCTTGAAATTGAAAAGAATAATACAAGACTTTTTAAAACATATATTAAGAACACTAACCTTGTAAAGTGCTCAGTAAATAATTGGTCCAATAGCTGAATAAGTTTGGGAAATCTTGTATCCCATATACCTTTCTTGTAGATTTATAATGTGTATTAATATATTAAAGACTCTGAGAAGTACTGAATTAAAAACAAAAAACAAATACACAAAAACCTGTTTAACTTTCTCTAATCCAGAAACTGTTAGCTTTATTCCACCATATAAATGTTTTCAATAGTAAACCTTATTATCATCCTATAAAATTGTGTTTTTTACAACAAACTTTGGGAAACACTATCTTCTCCCAGAATAGTGATTGTAATGGTGGAGATTTCATTTTTTTTTTGAGGGCAGTGTTACTGGCCCTCATATGTGGGACCAAACCAGGACCGCTGGATTCCCAAGCCAGCGCTTAACCACCGCACCATTCGGCCGGCCCCGAGATTTCTTAAATATAGAAAGCTAATGGAAAAGCTATTTGGCATTCCCCAAGGAAGTACCACCTTCTTCACCTTTGTGTGATGCCAGATTTGATTAATGTCCATTGAAAGAAATAGAACAGTTCTGCTCTACCATGATAGAAAGCCATAGTTTCCCTAAAAATCTTGCCCTTATGTGACATAAAGGCTTCTAGCATGCTAACAAAAAATCATATTCTTTTTTAAAAGGAACTAAATCCCCAGGATTTATCAGAGAAATATTGCCTCATCTAGCAGAAGGCAAATTGGGTGCCACTTTCCTGAAGAAGGATTTAACACTCATACACTGCATAGTGTTCAAGGACCAAGTGTATGAGGAAAATAATGAGTAAAGCATGGAAGACAGTGAAAGGGGTCTAAGTTGTTAAGAAATGAGTCAGTATAGACATGGGAGGTCTAGTAATAACAGTAAACATCTCTGTTGATACTTCTCAACTATCAGTGTAAAAACTAATAACAACAACAATAATAACAATAACCATAATTATAATGTAAAACTTCTGCTATCCAGAGACCACCATTCCAGAATGCTCAGGCTTTTGGATAGCTCTGAATTGACAAAGATTTTTTTTTAAATACAGTAGTGTTTTCCAGGCAAAGAAATGGCCCCAATTGATCATCTTGCATACTATAGCTATTGTAGTCACCTTACTGAAGGAAAAGAGTATGCGAATTGGATGTTACTATTTAAAAGGAATTGACCTTTTACAGTAAAATCTAAGAGGCAAGTGAGTATGTAATTCAGAGAAGAACAAAAGAGATCAGACATAAACGATGGCAACCCATGAAGATGGAATGCAGCTGATACTCAAAGAGATGAACCAAAAGAAGGGGTGGCTTTAAAATTGGAGATAGATTCCTCAATAAGTTAAACACAGAATTACCATAGGACTCAGAAATTTCACTCCTAGGTGTATACCCCAAATAAATGAAAACATATGCCACACAAAAACTTGCACATGAAAACCTATACTTGTTCATAGCAGCAGTATTCACAATATCCAAAATGTGGAAACAACCCAAATGTCTATCAACAGATCAATGGATTAACAAAATGTGGTATATATACATACATTGGAATATGTATGGAAATGAAATACTGACACATGCTACAATATAGTGATACAATGCTACAAAAAATATATAGATAAATCTTGAAAACATTATGCTAAGTGAAAGAAACCAGAAAAAAAAGGCCATGCATTGTATAATTCCATTTGTATGAATGTGCAGAATATGAAAATCCATAGAAACGGAAAGCCGACTAATGGTTGCCAGGGGCTGGAAAGGGAAAAGGAGGTAATGGGTGTGTGTGTGTGTGTGTGTGTGTGTGTGTGTGTGTGTGACTGTTTAATGGACACAGAGTTTTCCATTGGGGTGATGCAAAATATCAGGAACTAGATTAGTGGTGATGCTTGTACAACATTGTGAATGTTCTTAATGTCACTGAATTGTACACGTTAAAATCATAAGTTTTATGTTATGTGTACGTCAGCATAACAAAACATAAATAAATCCCCCCTTCAACTTTTTCCCTTAAAAAATAAAACTGGAGGGAGCAATAAAGACCTGTCTACTTGATTACTATAACACTGAAAATCACAGATATGGACATAAACATAGACATAGAACTAGACCTACTTTTTATATAAATGCAGGAGATGGGAAGAAAGGGGAATACAATGTGTAGATAGGTCAGTGATTGCAGGCCAGAAACACCAACAGATTCAGAATGGTCCAGTGACTTACAACCTTCACTTTAAACTGTCAAAGGAAAAATGCTATATATTATTTCATCTTATATAGCTTGTATCTGCTACAGTATAGATTTGTGTAATCCAAACTTGTTCATATGCAAGTAGTCAAAAAGAGAATGATGTTGGTATAATAAAGAAATTGCATTGGTTCATACATGATTTTTCCCAGCAAAATTAATATTTTACACCATCAAGTGACAGCAGCTGAATGCCAAGTATACCAACACAAAGGAAATCAACAAACCATGAAGGAATACAGTACTCTATCCTATTCCTATTCATCCCACATTCTTCCTCTTGGCTTAATTGGACCATACACTCTGTCTTATAAGTGCTTATTATGATTCTCCCTGATCTCCATGCATTTTTCTCTTGTCTCTGTAACTCAGAAGTCTCAACCCTTCCTTATATCCTCTTCCTATATGCTAATGTCACCACTTTAAGAGGGAAGTCTATACTTAAAGTAATAGAATTTTATTTATCAAAAATCTAAGATGCCTTTTAAATCTGTGCTAGTAATTTTCTTTTGTTTTTTTTAAAGATTTCATTGGGGAACTAGGGGAGGGGAGCAGCATTGGGGAATGGGGGAAGGGGAACAGACAAGTTGCTGTCCCTTTTTGTTCTTCAATCTAGTTGTGGAGGAAGTCGCTTCACTGGTCCATGTTGCTATTATCATTGTGCTCTTCCCAGGTGAGGCAAATCAGTCGCCGGCCTCTGGACAGCCGCTCAGGGCGGCTCTTGGCAGCTCACTCTGGCTACCAGCTGCTCACGCCTGGCTGCCAGCCACTCACGGTAGCTTATGGCAGCCCACTGCAGCAGGGGCTGCAGTTTACGCCATCGCTGGCAACTCACGACAGATCCAGGTCGAGCTGTTGTTCACCATCTTAGCTGTAGAGGGCAGTGTCACTGGCCCTCAGATGTGGGATCCGAACCTGGGCCCTGCTGCTCAGAGCTGGCATCCCAAGCTAGCCCTAAAACAATGCACCACTCGGCCGGCCCTGTGCTAGTATTTTATTAGTATATTTGTTTTATAAGTACTCTGGTTAAAAAGTTGCATAAGTTTCTAATTGTTTTCTCGAATCTTGTTTTTTCTTTAAACCCTGTTGTTTTTTTTTTAATTTTTGCAGAATGTGAGGATTTTAAGAAGTGCACATACTGCATTATAGTAGAAATGCCTGTATTCAATAGCTCACAGCCCAACTCCTGTTGAGAGAGAAATGGCATGGGGCTTCCAGCTTCTCTTTATGGGAATACACACACTACATACAGTGCATCACTTTTAAAGTCTGTTTTTTTAACCTCCCTTGAACTTAAAAGGCTGAGGAGAGGGCCGGCCGAGTGGCGCATTGGTTAAGAGCTGGTTTTGTGATGCGAGCTGCCCTGGTTCGGATCCCATATATGAGGGCCAGTGACACTGCCCTCTACAGCTAACAACAGCTCCACCTGGAGTTGGGCGAGCTCCGGCGACGGTGTAGGCTGCAGCCCTTGCTGCAGTGGGCTGCCATAGGCTACAGTGAGTGGCTGGCAGCCATCGTGAGCAGCTGGCAGCCAGCGTGGGCTGCCAATAGCCGTGGTGAGTGACATCCAAATGCTGGCGACCGATCTGCCTCATCCGGGAAGAGCGCAATGACGATACCAACATGGGCCAGTGAAGCAACGTCCTCTGCAACTAGACTGAAGAACCAAAGGACAGCAACTTGTCTGTTCCTCTTCCCCCATTCCCCAATGCTGTTCCCCTCCCCCAATTCCCCAATAAAATCTTTAAAAAAAAGGCTGAGGAGAGGGGTGTCACTCTTGGCAAAACAACACTGTCACTGTCCATATTAAAACCATATCATAGAGCTAAATGTTTTTACACCTACCTAGAAGGGAACACTGTGAATTAGTTCTCTAGTAGCTGATCAAGTCTTATAACAGCTCTTTATAATGCCTTGAGAATGTTGAAATACCTGTAAGGGAACTCAAATTGATTAATTCTGTATAGCAAATTCTTAATGGAATGACCATTAGAAATGCTTAGATACTATCATGATTTAAGCTCCTGGTCATTATAAAAGTATTTTTTAGTGATAAATTTATATATCAGGGGTGCCAAAAAATGTATGCAAGTGGACACTTTGGTCAGTGTTGCCCAAGCAGTGGTTCACCATAATCAGAAGTGTCTGGGGCCGGCCGAGTGGCGTGGAGGTTAAGCGCTGGCTTAGGAAGCCAGCGGCCCCGGTTCAGTCCCACATAAGAGGGCCAGTGACACTGCCCTGAAAAAAAAAGAAGTGTCTGGACATTGATGGTAACCACTTTGAGCACCTCTTGTAATTGCAGAAGTCAAATGTGACTTGTATTCATCTTTTGTTATCAGTATATATTGAGTATTACAATTTTAGTAGTTTTTTTTCCCTTTCTTCAAATGTGTACACATTTTTTGGCACCCTCTGTATAAAGAACAAATGGAGAGTCATATTCTTCCTCTCCTCCTCCTGCTTTTAGCACTCCACTCCCCAAAAAGAGAAGATGTGGAATTTCATTCCTACAAATCTCTTATTATTGTGGGCTACAGTGAGTCTGATTACAGGCAGGGATTGATTTAATGACCTTTCTGACTTCTGTGCAGTCTTGACATTTTCCGTTAAGTATCTTCTATCCTCAATGCAGTACCAGCGCCCTCTGCACCCAGCAGAGCTCTGTGGCATGTGACCAAGACTTGACCTCTGCCATGGAGACTTGGGGAAGGTTTGATGAAAAAGGTTTCATTTCCTCTTCATGGGAATCAGTATAGATTTCTGTCTTGTAATTCTGGAAAAGCAGTCTGCATACGCTGATTTCCACAGTTCAGCAGGGGCTACAAGAGACAACCTCAAATGCAGGCAGGAACCTTGGAAACTGCAGGGGTGGAGAATTTAGAAAGCAAGAGCCATGGAAAACACAGAAACAAACAGGGGGTGGTGGTTCCTCTCTCCCCTCCAATGGGAGATAAGCTCTAGGCATGCCTAGTAGGACTTACCAATAGAGTCCATAACTACCCAGGTGAATGTTCCCTGAAGGTAAGACTGCTATAGGATAATATGTAAAACCAAAGCAATGGGTGTATAGTTTCCTTGTTTGTTTTCTCTTTTTGATATAGAACTTGTTCATCATCTTAGCTTTAAATATTATATTTTAGGTGAGGACATCATAGTGCTTTGCATTGGATTCAGACAGAAAACTAGAGCCTCTTCCTTTGATCAAACATTCCTGTGGCCCTGAAGGCATGAGCTTCCTCATGCCAAATAATCACTGGGGTAGAAGGAATACAGGGGAGTCATCACATCCATTGCCCTGTCTCAAAGCACAACCATGCCAACTCTATCTCAGATGGGTGGGTACCTTTGATTTCCAGAAATATGCAGCAAAGAGACTAAAATTCTCCTTAGTCATTTATTTTAGGATTTAACAAGCACTGTGCTTCCTTTTATCAAAGTTCTTCTTTTCTCAAACTCCATTCTTCTCTGCTATGATTTAAACCCATTTACTCTTGTTTTATCGTCAATAGAAAGAAAGAATAGCTGGTTTGCATTCTATTTCAATATGGCAGAGAGAGCATGAGAAAAGTCTGCATTTCTCCAAACAAAGAGTGAGAAATGAAATGTAAAATTAAAAACAAATAAATAAACTTTAAAACTGCATAACTATACATAAAAGACGACTCTTGTGGAATAAAACATAGAAGGAAAGTACAGCAATAAGTGGTGGCCAACGCCATATGGTCCACTGGCAGCTGGGACTGGATACAGACAGTTGGGGCCAGAAAGCTGAGCAAGAAGTATGGCTTACATTTCGCTTCCTGTGTAAAGCTGAGGACTAGGGTTATACTCCTAACATGTAAACAGGGGCTGATGTACCTCTGCCCATCCCAGGTGTTTCCCTCAAATGGACTGAATGACCAAGGTAGACAGCTGATGCTGAGGTCCCAGTCCAAGATCATTATCAGGGACTAGAACTGCACAAGAAAACAGAGGTCGAAATAGACCATCCAGATATGATGAAGTCCAAGTGGAGACACTAATATATGACCTGGTTCAGAACTCAGTGAACTACAAGGCCTGAAACAACTATCCCACTGGGGAAGAAGGCAAAAGAGAACCCCTCATGGATGATGAGCTGTTACACAAAAATTTTAGAAAACAAGGGGAAATTTGGAACCAAGAAAAGCTATCAAGAAACCTAAGAAAAGTAAAAATTCACACAGGAAAAAACATAGATATTTGAACAATCTGAAATGGACTTTAAATATTTAAATACCTAAAGAAATAAGGAACAGAGTGAGATCCTATGAAACAATGATAGGGGTTTATAAAACAGCACCATGTAGATATTTTACAATATAATTTTAAAAACTTGGGGAAAATATAGTTATTGCAAATAAAACAACAAATAAAACCTAACATATGGCCTAAATAGTAAGCATTAAAAAGCTAAAGAAATAATTAATGAATTGGAGGACAGAATTGAAGTAATGTGTCATGTCAGGAAATATACCAAGATGTAAATAATAAAGGAGCCATTAAGAGACACAGAGGACAAATTAGATGAGCAGCAAAAATGTACACCAAAGATAACTTTGAAAATGAGAAAAAAAGATAGAAGGAAAGAGGTAATTTTCACAAAACTAATGACTAAAAATTGAAGAGAAATTTGAGTACTTTGGCTGAAAAAAATGTGTGTTGAGCAGGCGAAATAAAAATAAATCACACATACACACCTCATTGTGTGCACAAAGAAAAAGAAAATCTCAAAAGCTAGAAAGAGGGAAAAACAGGTTACCTACAAAAAAATTACAATCAAGCAGCAGAATTTTATCCACAAAGGAAGTCAACCAACCATTTATTAATATCTTCAAAGTGCTGAGGGGAAATGAACATTCACCTGTGATTTTATACCCAGTCAAATTATCAGTTAAGAATGAGGGCAAAGTGAAAACATTTTTATGTATAAGAATTAGGGAACTTTAGTACCACTACCCACAGAAAGAGCTATTAAAAGTTATAGATAACAAGAATAAAAAAGGAACTCACAAAGAAGTGACCTGCAAGAACAAGAAAGAAAAACAAAAGCAACCATTGGTCTCTACAATGAGCTTTTTTAGTCTTCAAGAAAATGTGTTATTTCTTTCAATTTTCCCCCTTCTGGGATTTATGACCTCAATTTTTTAACACTTTCTTTTTCTTTTGAAATAACTGCTAGCTTATAATTTCCCCTTTTCTCAATACTTGCTTCCTTTTACATAGCTGGGTTAAATGACAGCCACACTCCATTCAATGCTCTTCCCCTCTATGCTCTGTGTCTACATTATGTCTCAACCTCCTTTCCAGGCAATAACAAACTCTACATAACAGTTTGGGTAAATTCCTATGACATTAGACTACTTTTGGAGTCTTCTGGTTGTGGTGATGGGATTTTATAAGGCTGCTATTTGACAAGCAACCAGGCAGATAAAAAAAAAGCTCTACAGATTAGCCTCTTTATCAGAAATTTTGCTCCCATCTACCAGAACCCTTCCCATACCACACCTCTGTAATCTAGTTAAAGTAGAAGAAGCAGGGCCAGCTGAGTGGCCCATTGGTTAAGAGCTGGCTTGGGAACGCCAGCTCTGAGCAGCAGGGCCCCGGTTTGGATCCCACATATGAGGGCCAGTGACACTGCCCTCTACAGCTAAGATGGTGAACAACAGCTCCACCTGGAGCTGGGCTGCACGAGCCCCAGTAACGGTGTAGGCTGCAGCCCCTGCTGCCGTGGGCTGCCATAGGCTACAGTGAGTGGCCTGCAGCCAGCGTGAGCTGCCAATAGCCACGGTGAGTGACCATCTAGAGGCCGGCGACTGATCTGCCTCATCTGGGAAGAGCGCAATGACGATACCAACATGGGCCAGTGAAGCAACGTCCTCCACAACTAGACTGAAGAACAAAAGGACAGCAACTTGTCTGTTCCCCTTCCCCGGTTCCCCAACGCTGTTCCCCTCCCCCAATTCCCCAATAAAATCTTTAAAAAAAAAAGTAGAAGCAAATAAATACATAGGAAGCTAGTAAGCCTGATTCATTTAGGGATTGATTCAAAAAAACCAACCTTTAAGTTGATCATATACTGATTTTCTCTCTGACATCTTGAAGCATATACTATCATCACCAATAGTCAGAATGATAAACCTGTGACATGGCATGATCTTTTGCCACCTGGTAAAGAACCCCTGTGTTCATCAGAGTGTATTTACTGATGCAGGAAAATGTACTTTATAAAGGTGATGACAAAAAGGGTTGGGAATTTATTTTCCATTAAACATAATTTGCATTCCTGTGACATTTCAGTTAACTAAGTTTTCACTGTACCTCACTCCTAGCCCCATTCCTACCATTTCTGCCCTACCATTTTGGGTTTCTCTCTTATAAATTCTGGAGGTTCTTTATTACTTAAAAATGTGCCATGTATATATGCGCTAGACTAGTGGTTCTTCACAATTAGAGTCATGTACAGC
Organism: Aselliscus stoliczkanus; assembly: GCA_033961575.1. NCBI lineage: Eukaryota > Metazoa > Chordata > Mammalia > Chiroptera > Hipposideridae > Aselliscus > Aselliscus stoliczkanus. The sequence goes on along the minus strand of CM066737.1, from coordinate 49,871,075 downwards.
CCCTTTAGGAATACCAATAAAGCTACAGATCCTCTCTAAAGGAATTTACATATATACAAAAACCAAAAACAGTTTTAAAGGGTTCCTGGACCCCATAAATCCCACCCATAGACCCCAACTCTATAACCTCCATTATAGAGGGAAAGGAGGTTCTGGGCAAGGAGACATCCTTAGCACAGGACAAAAAGGCTTCTACTAACCAGGTCCCAGACTTAAACAGGACTAAAATTCTTCTACTAACCAGATCCCGAGACTGTCACTTAGCTTTTGTTAGGATTGATGTTGGGCCCACAGGAATTCTCTGAATCATTCCACACTTGCACACCTCTGGTGTGGGAGCCAGGCTCCAGCCAGAGGTGAACGAAGTATCATTGAGGGAGCCCCTGCCTCAGACAAACACCCTAGTCTCAAACCATGAAAGTAGACGTCCTAACAGCCTTGTGAAAAAGTCTCTGCCCACATCCCCCTTTTACTTGCTCTTAACAATGTGTGCATAATAACTGCAGTCTGGGGGAGGTGACTATTCGGCAGGCAGGCAGCTTTATGCTGTCATAAACCTCACTGGTTGAGCTCCTTTGATTTATGAACAGCCCCTCATCATTTAGAAACTCTGCTTGGATGCAATTCCAGCATTAATTGTGCAGGACACATGCTGTCATGCTACAACTCCCCTGGAGCCCACTGCCCAAAGACTGGAAGAGGCTGTTTACAGCAGAAAAATCCTGGACCAAAATTCCCTTCCCCCAATTGACATCCACCGTCAAATGACTAAAAGTCCAATGAAAATCTGTTATTGGATACCCAATAACTTATTAGAGCCTAGAATATGTCCCACTTGGGCTATAAACAGTATTTAGGGGCCAGTGTGGGCTGCCTAAAAATGTTCTATTGTTATTTCTGTCTGGAAGTTTCCCTTCTGGGGAATTAAGTAGATGGAATGGGTTGGGTGGAAAAGGGAGGAAGGAGAACCACAGCTGGGAAAGAAAGAGATGAACCAGTTTACCTGGGCAGCGAGGGCAGCACAAATGAGGAATATGCACAGGAGAGAGGCAATGAAGGCTTGGACATCTGACTCGGCTACAAAGCACATTCCCATTCTGAAAGAAAGGAGGCAACAAAGAAAAACTAAATGTCTTTCAAAGGTCACTGGGATCATGCCAGTTTGGGAAACAATCATGCAGGGACTCACCCAGACAGTGAATAACGCATTCCTGAGAAGCTGAATGAAAGATACATTTTTCTTTCCTTGTCTCATCACTAGTACCTCTGCTGGGTTGGCTGATAGTTTATTGGCATATTTTTCTAAGGCTGGAATCACTACTGCTCCATTTTTCAAAGCCTCACACTAATTGTGTGAGTCTTCTTCTTGCTTAACTCTGTGGTATCTCTACGATTGCCCGGCTCTAACTGCATGTCTTTTCCAAAAGCCTAGTCTCATTTCATAATCACCCACACAGTGCCATAGAAGAGAAAGGATAATGAGCAATGGATGCCCCGAGCTGCTACCCACCACTAGGCAAGGAGACATCCCTAGCACATGGATCTTTGATTCCACTAGGCTGAGTGTCTCCTCTCTTCATTTCCCTTTTCAGTAAAAAAAAATTTTGAGAACAAGCAGGACTTTGGAATTGAGCTTATTAGCTAGTATGCCTGGGTGGGACAACAGAGTCCCTGCCTGATTTACAGTTACAAGATCCCAAGCTATGTTAGTTCTCTACCATTGTTAGAATAAAGGAAACTTTGGGAATCCATTTTGCATTAACATTTTCCATCCATAATTCATGTAAAGTGAGGTTGACTTGTACCTGTGAGGCTGTTGTGGGGGAAGAAGGAGATGAAGAACATAGAGAAAGAGAAGATACTGAGCACTTAAGCTGTTGGCACTGGGATCATATTAACATTTTCACTGTTCTGCAGACAGCAAAGTTTCAGACTGCAAGGGTTAGCTGTCCATTTCTAATGTGTTGTGTCAAGAATATGACACAATCATACCATACCAAGCAGTTAATCATTCCACAGTTGCTCTATTTAATAGCTACCCTGGCCATTTAAGAGGCAGGCTTCATTTATCCAAATCTGAATCACCTTGCCACAAACCTTCTTCTTTTTCTCATGTATTTTTCAGAAGAAATGTTTGGAGTATTGCATTTGGAAATACCACAGAGCCTCCTTATGTGTCACACTCCTCAGAGCCAAGTGGTATCATTCAAGTGGTACCATTTTGAAGTGAGATCAATGCACATCAGAAACCACTCCTGGCTGAGGTCTAACCTGATTCCTCCTTAGTGCTTTATACTGAATTCTGTTCTAGAGTTAACCGATTAATAAAAATAATGATAATCATAATGATAGTGATGATGATGATAACAGCAATTAACACTTCCTGAATGTTGACTGTGATCAAGCACTGTTTTAAGTGACTGAAATGGCTTAGTAAGTTTAATCTCTACCAAGACCCTACGAAACAGGTAATATCATTATCCCATTTTTCTTCATTTTTAAAAGTTTTTTATTAAAATATAGCTAACATACAATATTATATTAGTTTCAGGTGTACATCATAGTTATTCAACAGTGCCCATCTGGCACTACACAGTATTACCATATAATTCTGGTATTATATGGTATATTCCCTATGCTAAAGAAGTAATCACCATGATATGTCCAGCAACCATCTGACACTGTACCACACTATCACAATATTATTGATTATATTTCCTATGCTGTACATTACATCACCAACCAAACTTATTTGTTTCTTACCTGGAAGTTCAATTTTGGAACTTTGAACTTCTTATTCCCCTTTAACTTCCCCCTTGTCATTTAAAAAATTTTTCAACTACAGTTGACATTTAATATTATCTTGTATTAATTTCAGATATACAGCATATGGTTAGACATTTATACAATTTATGAAATGATCTCCCTGACTAGTACCCACCTGGCACTACATGTAGTTATTATCATATCACTGATTATATTCCCTATACTTTATATTACATCCCCATATCTATTTTATAACTACCTGTTTATATTTCTGATCCCTTCAACTTTTTCATCCTATCTCCCAACCTACTCCCATCCATCACCCCGATGAATATAGTACCCACCTACATCATACATAGTTGTTACAATATCGACTATATTCTTTATGCTATATCCTATATCCCCATGAATACTGTGTAACAACCAATTTGGACTTCTTATTCCCTTCCCTTTTTTCACCCACCCTCAACCTCCCTCAAATCTGACAACCATCAAAATATTCCCTATATCTATGAGTTAGTTTCTGTTAAATTCATTTATTTTGTTCTTTAGATTCCACTTGTGAGTGTAACCATATGACATTTGTCTTTCACTGTCTGACTTACTGCACTCAGCACAACACCATCCATGTTTTTGCAGATGACAACATTTCATGCTTTATTATGGCTATATAACATTCCATTGTATACATGTACCACCTCTTCTTTATCCATTCATCCATTCAGGGACACCCAGGTTTTCTTCAAATCTTGGCTATTGTAAATAATGTTGCAATGAATATACGAGGTCGGAAAATTACATTTGCGAACTCATCCTAGAAAAAGTGCTACATACCTCATTGCTGAATATCACTACAGTCGCCTTGGAAGTACTCCCCTTGGGAAACTATGCACCAATGTCAGTGCCTAGTCCACCTTTCAAAGCAATTTTGGAACTCTTTCTGGAATGTCCATCAGAGCTGTCATCGTATTACCCTTGATGCCCTGAATGTCATCAAAATGTCTTCCTTTCAATATTTTCTTTATCTTCGGGTAAAGAAAGAAGTCACTGGGGGCCAGATCAGGTGAGTAAGGAGGGTGTTCCAATACAGTTATTTGTTTACTGGCTAAAAATTCCCTCACAGACAGTGCCATGTGAGCTGGTGCATTGTTGTGATGCAAGAGTCATGAATAGTTGGTGAAATGTTCAGGTTGTATAACTTTTTCACACAGCCTTTTCAGCAATTTCAAATAGTAAACTTGGTTAACTGTTTGTCCAGTTGGTACAGATTCATAATTAATAATCCCTCTCATTTCAAAAATAGGTTAGCAACACCGATGCAAAAAGTTTGGGAACTTCATTGTCAGACCTCCTGTGTATGAGCACATGCCCTTGACGTAGTGATTTGGGTTTCTTTAGATAAATACCCAGAAGTGGGATTACTAGTCCTTCTTTGTCCCTTGTTATAATCTTTTTTTTTAAAGATTTTATTGGGAAATTGGGTGAGGGGAACAGCATTGGGGAATAAAGGAAGGGGAACAGACAAGTTGCTGTCTTTTTGTTCTTCAGTCTAGTTGCAGAGGACGTTGCCTCACTGGCCCATGTTGGTATCATCATTGTGCTCTTCCCGGATGAGGCAGATTGGTCGTCGGCCTCTAGATGGTCTCTCACTGCAGCTCCTGGCAGCTCAGGCCGGCTGCCAGCCGCTCACTCTGGCTGCCGGCCACTCACTGTAGCCTATGGCAGCCCACTGCAGCAGGGGCTGCAGCCTGCATCATCGCCGGGGCTCGCACAGCTCAGCTCCAGGTGGAGCTGTTGTTAGCTGTAGAGGGCAGTGTCACTGGCCCTCATATGTGGGATCCAAACCGGGGCCACTGGCATCCCAAACCAGCTCTTAACCAATGAGCCACTCGGCCGGCCCTACAGTCTTTTATTTAAAGTCTATTTTGTCTGGTGTAAGTATTGTTACCCCAGTTTTTTGTTTGTTTCTATTTTCATGCAGTATCTTTTTCCATCCTTTTACTTTCAGTCTGTTTGTGTCTTTTGATCTGAAGTGAGTCTCTTGTAGGCAGCATATGTAAGCGTCTTATTTTCTTATCCATTCAGCACCCCTGTATTTTGATCGGAGCATTTAATCTATTTACATTTAAAAAATTGTTGATAGATATGTAGTTACTGCAATTTTATTATTTATATTTTTGATTTTTTTTTCCTGTCTTAAAGAAGTCCCTCTAAGATTCAGTGTAAAATTGGTTTGATGGTGATGAGCTCATTTAGATTTTTGTTGTCTGGGAAGCTCTTTAAATGTCCTTCAATTCTAAATGATAGCCTTGCTGGGTAGAGTAACCTTGGATATAGGTCCTTGCTTTGCATTTCTTTGAATATTTCCTGTCAATCCCTTCTGGCCTGCAAAGTTTCTGTTGAGAAATCAGCTGACAGTCTAATGGGGGTTTCCTTGTAGGTAGCTAGCTGCTTTGCTCTTGCTACTTTTCAGATTCCTCTGAGTCTTTAACCTTTGGCATTTTAATTATGATGTGTCTTGGTGTGGACCTCTTTGCGTTCATCTTGTTTGGGACTCTCTGTGCTTCCTGAGCTTGTATATCCATCTCTTTCATGAGGTTTGGAAAGTTCCATCATTATTTGTTCAAATAGGTTTTCAATTCCTTGCTCTCTTTTTTCTCCTTCTGGTACCCCTATCACAGGAATATTGTTATGCCTGTTGTTGTCCCAGAGTTCCCTTAAACTTCCATTATTTTTGGATTTTTTTATTGCTGTTCACATTGGGTGTTTTCTGCTACCTTATCTTCTAAATTGCAATTCAGTCCTCTATTTCATCTAATCTTCTGTTGATTCCCTATAATGTAGTCTTCATTTTCATTACTGTATTCTTTCTTTCTTTATATTTTTTTTGAGGGCAGTGTCATTGGCCCTCATATGTGGGACCCGAACCGGGGCCGCTGGCTTCCCAAGTTAGCACTTAACTGCCACGCCACTCGGCCGGCCCTGTATTCTTTATTTTTGACTGGTTCTTTTTTATGTTCTCTATGTCCATTTTTGTTTCCTGTCTCTTTGTTGAAGTTCTCTCTGAGATCATTGAGCATACTTACAACCAGTATTTGGAACTCTTCATCTGGTAGATTGCTTGTCTCCAACTTATTTAGTTCTTTTTATGGGGCTCTGTTCTTTTATTCGTGACATGTTTCTTTTTGTCCCCAATTTGGCTTCTTTCCTGTGCTTGTTTCTGTGTATTAGATAGGGCTGCTATGTAGTAATTTGTGCTGTGGGGCTCAGTGGCACAGTCTTTCTGGTCCCCTGAGCCGTGCACTCCAAGTGTGTCCCTTGTGTGGTTTGTGTGTGCCCTCCCATTGTAGTTGAGCATTAGATGCTGTTTGTACCAATGGGAGGTACTGACCTTCAGACTGGTTGTGAGGACTGGCAACTATGACAGTGGAGGAGTTGTGGTACAGGGGCTGACCCTAGACAGCAGGATCTGCCTAACTGGGGTCTGGTGCCTGTCCTATCCTCTCCTTTTGTGTGTTGTCCTTGGAGGTGGTTGGATGATGCTCCAGCTCGTTTTGAAGGTGGCCACTGGGTGCACCAGCCCCAGGGCTACGTGAAAGGGGACTCACTGCAGATTGAGTTCAGCTGCAGCCTGTGCCATTCCTGGGGCCATCTGACAGAAGCCACAAATTAATCCACAGATGGCTGCCACCCTCACCATGCTTGGAGGTGCCATAAGAGGCCAAGCCATGAACCATGGTTGGCTGATGATAGTGCTGGGCTTCGGGCTGCTCAGCCAGGTGTATGGGACACACTCAAGCAGATGTTGCTTGTCTGGGTTCCTTGAACCTTTGAGAAACTCTAGGGAAGTCTGCAGCATGAGACAAGGCATTTTGTTTGTATGAAAAACCACTGGAAGTGGCTTGGGTGTACCCAAAAGTTGAGTTTGGTGGGTTCTCTGAATCAACAGGATGTGGCAAATGTTGGTGTCAGCCAGCTTGATGGAGACTCAGGTATGATGGCTGCCTACATCTGCATGCCAGGATGGAGGAGGGCTCAACAAAAAAAACAATGGTTTCTGCCAACTCCTCTGTCTGGGATAAAGCTGTCCCTCCAGCCCTCATCCTAGAGCGATACAACTCAGTTCCCCCCACCCTTATGTCCCTGTCACCACTTCAGCTGCTGCTCCAGTCCTGGAGCTCACAGGCAGTGATTCAATCACTAAATCTGTGCACAGTTCCTTTAAGAGGAGATCCTGGGACTCCAGCCATCCTGTCTCACTCAGCCACAATCTCCTCTGAGTTTCACAAACAGAAATTATGTGGATTTCTATCCCTGGCACTAGAACCCTGGGCTGGGGAGTCTGGTGTGTTGCTGGGATCCCTTGTTCCGTTGGTGGGGGCGGGGGAGGGAACCTCTGTGGCCGAGATATTCCTCCTGATTTTTAATGGTCACACAGGTGTGTGGGACCAGCCCGTTCCACATCTGTACCCCTCCTACCAGTCTTGAGGTGGATTCTTCTGTATGTCCTTAGCTGTAGGGCTTTGGTTCAGCAAGATTTCAGGCAATTCTCAATGATAGTTGTTTTATAGTTTAGTTGAAATTTGACGTGGTCATGAGACGAGGTAAACACGTTTACCTACTCCTCTGTCTTTACCAGCTATTCTCATTATCTCATTTTTTTTTTTTGAGGGGAATGTCACTGGCCCTCATATGTGGGACCCAAACCGGGGCCGCTGGCTTCCTAAACCAGTGCTTAACCACCACGCCACTCGGCCGGCCCAACTTCTTTTAGGTTTTTAACATCCATGTTCACTGGCCATCTTGGCACTGAAAGTATTTCTGCATGTTGAGGAGCAAAGTAGGAAATCACATGCCATGAGGGATTATACCTCTGAGCAGATGCAGTTCACGCAGTACACCAACCCATAAGGTTCTAGGTAAGGATGCCATCTCTCACCCATTCTGTACTTTTTGTCTTGAAACACGCAGTATGTCTCTGAATCTGTGAAGAAGGAGATGGAGAATATGCCTGTTAGAAAACATGGACCAAGTCACAAAATCCAAAGGCAATCAGAGGTTCTATCTGTTTTAGTGTATATCAAGGAAAGAGGCATCGGGAATATTTACAGAACCCCTACTATTGGATCAGAGTTTTACATACTTTGCTTGTTTGATCCTACAATGACCCAGTAAGGTAGGCACTACTATTGTCTTATGTTATAGATGACAGAACTCAAGGGGCATGTAACCAGTAAGTAACTGACATGAAAACTCAAACCCAGGTTTGCCTGAGAGTGAAGCCAAAATCTTGACTACTGCTTTGTTAAAATGGTAAGATAAGGGAGCATGTCATTTGTCCTTTTTGAAAAGATTGTGCTTCCTTGCTTTGGAAAAGCAAGCTAATGTCTGAAAGGCTGATCTAGAGAACATTCTGCAGTACACATTTCCCTGATGATAAAATTGAAAGAATGAATAAAAGACAGATAAGCAAGAAATTGGGAGAAGATATTTCCAACAAATTAAGTACTAGTATCTGGAACATTTTTTTTTGAGGGCAGTGTCACTGGCCCTCTATATGTGGGACCTGAACCGGGGCCGCTAGCTTCCCAAGCCAGTGTTTAACCACTGCACCACTAACAAATCCAATATAAAAATGGTTCAAGGACATGAATAGAAATTTAGAGAAGAAGAAATGGGAACAGGCAATAAATAGGGAAAGATGTTCAACCTCACTTGTAATCAGAGATTCAAATTAAAACCATTGAGGCTTTGTACAACTGAAACTAATAAACAAAATAGTTTTTTTTTAAATGTATACTGAGATAATTGTCTTAAGTTGCTTACTGCTTCAAAGACCCTAATGATTCTTTCTAACTATCCACAAGATATATCCCAATATACTTTTCAAATCTTTATTTCCAACTTCTGAGTGATGAACTAGGAGTCAGAAAATCTAGGCTTGAATCCGCATTTGCTCTAGCTGTATGGCATTCAGCAAGTCATTTAAACTCTATCAATCTCATTTTTCAACATGTATGAAATATGGATCATAAGTTTCTCTCACAGATGTCTCTGTAAGTTATAAAATGCTACAAAATGTAGAGTGTTATTTTATATTAATTGATTATTTTTCTAGTTAGGAAAGTAATCCATGCTCAATGTAGAAATTTGGAAAACATAATCAAACATAAAAAAAGAACAAAATAAAAATATAGAACTACCACCTGTGTGGGCATGGCTGCTGGCCTCCAGCCGACGCCAGGCCCAGGCTTGGGTTGTGCAACTAAAACAAGTTGGCATAAGAGGGAAAATGGTGGCTGTGAGGCAGGCTCCCTGAGTTTTCCCTTGGAAATCGCCTCAATTTGAACAGCTGTAACTCATCAAAGGAACCTCTACTTATCACACAGAACAGCTAAGAGACTCCCATGACAATTGCTCAAAGGTAGGCAGACCAGGCGAGTGGGGCAAGAGGGAGGCGAGACATGTTGAGGCACAGCCCGCACCCGCAGCTGCAGGAATGCAGGACCCCAGGCTTGCTCCCTGCACCTCGAGGTCCCACGAAACATGCAACGAAAGCGTGACGGTTTGCAGAGTCTATGGCAGAAGCCTTGGGCCGGGATGATGGGGGAAAAGAGAGAAGAGACATGCCCACAGAGGTGCAGTCCGCACCCATGGCTACAGAGACCAGAGATCCCAGGTGGCAGAATGAAGAGCATTGCGGCTCCAGGTCAGGCTCAGTCCTGGTGCCCCCACGGTCCCGTGCCAGGAGCGTCGCTGGAGTGTCTGAGGTAGCAGCATCAGTTCAAAATGGTGGCGGGATTTTTTTTCTTCTCTTTCTTTTTTTTTTCTTTCTTGGACAGAAAGCAAAAAACAACTGCACAGATAAGAACCCACCTCCACCCTCCCACGGAAACCCTGGACCCCGCCATCCCAGAGCCTTAAACTGACCTGAATGGAGGAGTAGTGTGTCAGATTACAGAGGTGCTCTTAACTCCCAGGGGGTTGAGGAACTCTGCCAGGAAGAGGCTGCAGAGTGTGGACCTACCTACCCCGCTCCCACCTGGGGAATTGGAGGAGGGGAACAGTGCTGGGGAATCGGGGAAGGGGAACAGACAAATTGCTGTCCCTTTGTTCTTAACTCTAATTGCGGAGGATGTCACTTCACTGACCCATGTTGGTATCCTCATTGCGCTCTTCCCGGATGAGGCAGATCCATTGCTGGCCTCAGGACGGCCACGCACCACAGCTATTGGCAGTTCATGCAGGCTGCCAGCCACTCACGCTGGCTGCTGGCCACTCACTGTAGCCAGTGGCAGCCCACTGCAGCAGGGGCTGCAGCCTACACCGTCACCAGGGCTCACACAGCTCAGCTCCAAGTGGAGCTATTGTTAGCTGTAGAGGGCAGTGTCACTGGCCTTCATATGCAGGATCTGAACCAGGGCTGCTCGCATCCCAAAACCAGCTCTCAACCAATGTGCCATTCGGCCAGCCCCCAAACTTTTTCTATGAGGCCATTATCACTGTGATTCCAAAGCAAGACAAAGACAGTACAAAAAAGGAAAACTACAGACTGATATCCCTGATGAACATAGATGCAAAAATCCTCAACAAAATATTAGCAAACAGAATTCAGCAATATAATAAGAAGATCATATATCAGGATCAAGTGGTTTTAATCCCTCGTATGCAAGGCTGGTTCAACATTCATAAATCAATTAATGTGATACACCACATCAACAAAATGAAGAATAAAAATCATATGGTCATATCAATAGATGCAGAAAAAGTATTTGAAAAAATCCAGCAGAAATTTATGGTAAAACTCTTAGCAAAGGGAGAGGGAGGGGCAAGATGGCAGCTGTGAGGAGGGCTCCATGAAATCTCCCCTGGAAATATCCACAATTTGAACTTCTAATACGTTTCAAAGAGACATCTACACATCACACAGAGCAACTAAGAGTACCACACAAGGATTGCTGGAAGGTGGGCAGGCCGGGCGAGTAGGGGAAGAAGGCGGCGAGACGCGTGAGGTGCAGCCCGCACCCGCGGCTGCTGAGTCACGGTGAGTGTTGCCCCGGCTCGCTCCCTGCGGCCCGCGGCCCACCTGGAGTTCAGCAAGAGCGCGTTGGTTTGCAGTCTGAGGCAGAAGCTCAAGCCGGGCAAGTGCGGGAGGAGAGAGAGGAGACAACTGTGCAGAAGTACGAGCTGCACCCGCGGCTCGCCTGGTCCCCAGGAAGCAGGGTGCAGAGCCCGGCAGCAACAGGGCAAGATCAGTCCCTGCACCCTCCTGGTTCAGGGATCAGTCTCTGTGCCCACCGGGTCCCGCGGAGCGCAGAAGCCTGAAACCCGGGAGCAGGGCAAAACAGAGGACTCACGCGTGGAGAAGCAGCGCGCGATGGGTGGAGACGCAGGTCCCCGAGAGACGGAGCGGAGATCGGAGCCGCGTGGAAAGGTGCGCGCAGTCCTCTAAACCCCGGCAGCAGTCCCTCCAGGAGCGCAGCAGAACAGCGCGGGCACACACCGGCTCCGAGGCAGAAGCCTTAAACCCAGGAGGAGGGGAAAAAAGAGGACTTGCCCGCGGAGACGCAGCGCGCCAGCTGGAGTCACAGGTCCCGGAGAGACAGAGCGGGGATCGGAGCCGCGCGAAAGGTACGCGCAGTCCCCTGAACCCCGGCGGCAGTCCCTCCAGGAGCGCAGCAGGAGATCCGCGCGGGCGCGCGCCGGCTCCGAGGCAGAAGCCTGAAACCCGGGAGCAGGGGAAAAAGAAGACTCGCTCGGACAAGCAGCGCGCCGGGTGGAGATGCAGGTCCCCGAGAGACGGAGTGGGGACCTGAGCCTCGAGGCAGGGGGCGCGCAGTCCCTTAAACTCCGGCAGTCTCTTCGTGAGAGCAGCAGGAGCACCGCGCGGGCGCGCGCCAGCTCCGAGGCAGAAAAGCCTTAAACCCGGGAGCAGGGGAAAAAGAAGACTCACTCGGACACGCAGCGCGCCGGGCAGAGACGCAGGTCCCCGAGAGACGCGGAACGGGGATCTTAGCCACACGGTAGGGTGCGCACAATTCCCTAAATCCCGGCAGACCCTTTGGGAGAGCAGCAGGAACTCCGCTGGAGCATAAAAGGCAAAGGCCTTAGCTTAAAACAGTGTTGGAACTGTGGCTTTGTTTACTTTTATGTTTTTTGTTTTTTTTCCTTTTTCTACTCTTGAACAGAAAGCAAAAAAAAAACAACCCAATAACTCACCCACTCCCACAAACTTTGGCCCTCGCCAAGACAGTCTTAAACTGACTCCTGAATGGAGCAATAGGGGCAGACTAGGAAGATATCCTTACCTGCAGGGGGTTGAGAATTTCCACCCAGTAAAGGCTGCAAAGTGAGACTACCTACCCTGCCCCCACCTTTAGGCAAGACTTGGGAGGCAGGGCAGGTTCACCTGCTGAGGCACTAATTAACAGATTCTTAGCAGCTGGCTTTTGGTAGTGAGGAATTCTTTAATTCTCCATGGCTGTCAACCCAAAGGGTGCCCAGAGACACTCATTGAGCCTTTGGGGGTGCAGCCTGCCTTGGGACAGGCAAAAGCAAAAAGGCAGTGACTTTGTAAAAACCACCAATCACACGTCACAACCACACTCAAGTACAGCAAACCTGCAGTGCCAGGATCACGCTAGGCATCAGGTGGCCTACTGTTCCCACAAGACGCACAGGAATTTTTGTACAGCAGACAAACTGAAGAGAGCTTGGTGGACTTTACCCTAGACTGGCACGGGTATTTTTGGTTTGTTTGGTTTTATTCTGTTTTGTTTTCCCTTTATTGGCTGCTTATCTTGGTTGTTTTTGGTTTTTATTTCTATTTCATTCTAATCATATTGTAGTTTTTAATATAGGCATATATATAGGTGTATATAGGTGAATATATGTCCATATATATGGGTGTGTAGACAAATATATATATATATATTTTTCCTTTTTTCTTGTTCTTTTTCTTTCTTTTCTTTTTCTTTTTTCCCCACCCTCACTTTCTCTCTTATTTGATTCATTCTTCTCACTGCTATACTTTTCCTCTTTTCCTTTTTTCTGCAAATTTTATTTTTTTAATTTTTCTTACTTTTTTATTATTATTTTAGTTTATTTTTATTTTTTATTTTTTAGGTATAGCTAATCGGTTTCTCATGTTTATTCTATTTTTTATTTTAGGATATTGTATTTTATTTTGTTTCCTCTTCTGTTATTATTGAGTGTGTGGTTTTTGTTTTGTTTCTCTTTGTTTTCTTCATTAGCATGATTGATATTTCTGTACAAGTTGACTGTAGTTTGATGGCTGGTTTTTTTTACTTGTGCGAGCATTTGGTTTCCTTTGGTGGCTGCAGAGGTTGTTCTTGTTGATCTGTTATGCTCTAAAATCACTCTGCAGCAGTGGGTCCAAACAAACAGACACAAGAATCATCATACCCGGAGGCCAACTTTAGATAAAACCAGAGCATTTCTGGGTTTGACATACAAGAGTCACACCCATAAGGAAGTTGCTACAGGTACTAGGACCCATAGGGTCCAAGTTTCATCAGAGGGGTCAATCCTCTCATAGCAGCTCATAAACTGCAGACGCTGCTGATTCTCACAGCTAATCAATCTGGGAGTCAATCCCACCTACTGACAAACCAAAAGTAATCAAAACTAAAACTTCAACAAGTGAGAACGCACGACAGAAGGAACACCTCAGATACAAGCACAGGAGAATAGGGAGACTGAGTAATTCAAATATAAAGGGTACATACCATATAAGTTTACCCAGAAAAGACTGAGAAATCTGGGAGATCTATCTGTTATATTGAAGTAAACACAAAGAGTAAGCCAGAATGGGGAGACAAAGAAACATAACACAAATAAAAGAACAGAAGAAACTTCCTGAATCAGTGGAAATAGAGGAAATAGAGGTAACCAACCTATTGGAGACAGAGTTCAGAACACTGATTATTAGAATGTTCAAGGAAATTAATGAATATAAAGAAGGATAGAGAAATCATGAAAAGCAACCAGCTAGAACTTAATAACACAATTACTGAATTAAATAACAAACTTGATGGAATCACTAGGAGATTGGATGAAGCAGAAAATCGAATCAGTGACTTAGAAGACAAAATAGCAGAGATCACCCATGTGCAACAACAAAAAGAAAAAAGAATGAAAAACCTGGAAAATAGTTTAAGAAAGCTGGGGGACAGCATCAAACGCAATAACCCACGGGTCAGTGGAGTACCAGAAGGAGAAGAGAGGGAGCAAGGGATTGAGAACATATTTGAAGGAATAATGTCTGAAAACTTCCCTAACCTGGCAAAAGACATTGAAATACAAGCCCAGGAAGTGCAGAGAGTTCCAACCAGGATGATTCCAAACAGGCCCACTCCAAGACACATTATAGTGAAAATGGCAAGGGTTAAGGACAAAGACAGAATCCTTAAAGCAACGAGGGAAAGGCAGCAAGTTACTTAAAAGGGTATCCCCATAAGATTATCAGCTGACTTTTCTACAGAAACTTTGCAGGCCAGAAGGGAGTGGCAGGAGGTTTTCAAAGTGATGAAAAATAAAGGCCTACAACCAAGATTGCTGTATCCAGCAAGGTTATCATTTAAAATCAAAAGCGAGATAAGGAGCTTTGCAGAAAAGAATAAGTTAAGGGAATTCATTAACACCAAGCCAGCTTTGCAGGAAATGCTAAAAAGGCTTCTTTAAGTAGAAGAGAAAAACAACCTATGAAAGAGTACGAACACAAATAAGAAAATGGCAATAAATACACACCTATCAATAATCACATTAAATGTAAATGGATTAAATGGTCCAATAAAAAGACATAGGGTGGCTGAATGGATAAGAAAGCAAGACCCCAGCATATGCTGTATACAAGAGACTCACCTCAGATCCAAAGACTCATACAGGCTGAAAGTAAAGGGATGGAGTAAAATATTTCATGCAAATTGTACTGAGAAAAAAGCTGGAGTAGCGATACTTGTATCAGATAAAATGGACTTTAAATTGAAGAATATAACAAAGGACAAAGAAGGACACTTCATAGTAATGAAGGGATCGATCCAACAAGAGGACATAACTCTAGTAAACATCTATGCACCTAACATAGGAGCCCCTAAATATATAAAACAGATATTGTCAGACATAAAGACAGAGATCAACAGTAACACTATCATAGTAGGGGACTTCAACACCCCGCTGTCACTAATGGACAGATCCTCCAGACAGAAAATCAATGTGGAAACAGCGACCTTAAATGACACATTAGAACAGCTGGATTTAACAGACATTTTCAGAGCATTTCATCCCAAAGCTACAGAATATACGTTCTTTTCAAGTGCACATGGAACATTTTCTAAGATACACCACATGTGAGGCAACAAAACAAGTCTCAATAAATTTAAGAAGATTGAAATCATTTCAACTGTATTCTCTGACCACAATGCTATGAAACTAGAAATCAATTATAAGAAGAAATCCGGGAAGCTGACAAATAAATGGAGGCTAAACTATATGCTATTAAATAGTGAGTGGGTCACAAATGAGATCAAGGAGGAAATCAAAAGATACCTCGAGACAAACGAAAATGAAAACACCACGACCCAAAATCTCTGGGATGCTGCGAAAGCAGTCCTAGAGGGAAGTTTATAGCAATGCAAGCCTACTGAAAGAAGGAAGAAAAATCTCAAATCAACAGGTTATCCTTACACCTAAGGGAACTGGAAAAAGAACAGCAAAAGAAGCCCAAGGGGAGTACAAGAAAGGAGATAATAAAGACCAGAGCAGAAATAAACAATATAGAGAACAGGAAAACAATTCAAAAGATCAATGAAACCAAGAGCTTGTTTCTTGAGAAGATAAACAAAATTAACAAACCTCTAGCCAGGCTCATCAAAAAAAAAAAAAAGAGAGAGGACTCAAATTAGCAAAATCAGGAATGAAAGAGGGGAAATGACTACAGACATCACAGAAATACAAAAAATTCTAAGAAATTACTATGAGCAACTATATGCCAACAAATTTGACAATCTGGAAGAAATGGATAATTTTCTAGAAGCATACAACCTTCCAAAGCTAACGCAAGAAGAAACAGAAAATCTAAATACCCTGATTACTACCAAGGAAATTGAATCAGTAATTGACAAGCTCCCAAAAAACAAAAGCCCTGGACCAGACGGCTTCACAAGTGAATTTTATCAAACATTCAAAAAAGAACTATCACCTATTCTTCTCAAACTATTCCAAAAATCCAGAAGGAGGGAAAGCTCCCAAACTCTTTTTATGAAGCCACTATCACCCTGATTCCAAAACCAGATAAAGACATCACAAAAAAGGAAAACTACAGGCCCATCTCCCTGATGAACATAGATGCAAATATTCTCAATAAAATATTAGCAAACAGAATTCAGCAATATATTAAGAAGATCATACATCATGATCAAGTGGGATTCATCCCTAGTGCACAAGGCTGGTTCAACATCCGTAAATCAATTAATGTGATACACCACATCAACAAAATGAAGGGTAAAAATCACATGGTCATTTCAATAGATGCAGAAAAAGCATTTGACAAAATCCAACAGCCATTTATGTTAAAAACCCTTAGCAAAGTGGGAATACAGGGATCATATCTCAACATAATAAAAGCCATATATGATAAACCTACAGCTAACATCATACTCAATGGGGAAAAGCTAAAACCATTCCCCTTAAGATCAGGAACAAGACAAGGCTGTCCACTTTCTCCTCTTTTATTCAACATAGTGCTGGAAGTTCTAGCCATAGCAATCAGACAACAAAAAGAAATAAAGGGCATCCAAATTGGCAAGGAAGAAGTAAAATTGTCATTATATGCAGATGACATGATACTGTATATAGAGAACCCCAAAGACTCCATCAAAAAACTATTGGAACTGATAGACGAATTCAGTAAAGTAGCAGGATATAAAATCAATGTTCAGAAATTAGTGGCATTTGCATATACCAATAATAAACTAATGCAAAGAGAAATTAAGAAAACTGTCCCATTTACAATTGCGTCAAGAACTATAAAATACCTAGGAATAAATTTAACCAAAGAACTGAAAGATCTGTACTCAGAAAATTATAAGACACTGAAGAAAGAAATCATAGAAGATACAAATAAATGGAAACACCTACCATGCTCATGGATAGGAAGAATTAATATAGTTAAAATGTCCATACTGCCTAAAGCAATATATAGATTCAATGCAATTCCTATCAAACTACCAAGGGCGTTTTTCACAGAAATAGAAAATATAATCCTAAAATTTATATGGATTCATAAAAGACCCAGAATAGCCTCGGCAATTCTGAGAAATAAAAACAAAGTCGGGGGGATCAGCTACCAGACATCAAAACTTACTACAAGGCTACAGTAATCAAGACAGTTTGATATTGGCATAAAAACAGGCACATCGATCAGTGGAACAGAACAGAGAGCCCAGAAATAAATCCAGGCCTTTACGGACAGTTAATCTATGACAAGGGAAGCAAGAATTTACACCGGAGTAAAGATAGTCTATTCAATAAATGGTGCTGGGAAAATTGGACCGATACATGCAAAAAAATGAAACTGGACCACCTCCTTATACCTTATACAAGAACAAATTCAAAATGGATTAAAGACTTAAATGTAAGACCTGAAACCATAAAACACCTAAAAGAAAATATAGGGAGTACATTTGCAGACATTACCTGGAGCAATATTTTAACTGATACATCCCTACGGGCAAGGGAAGTAAAAGGAAAAATGAACATATGGGATTATATCAGACTTAAAAGTTTTTTCACAACAAAGGAAACCATTAAGAAAACAAAAAGGAAGCCTACTGAATGGGAGAATATATTTGCCAACAATATATCTGATAAGGGGTTAATATCCAAAATTTATAAAACACTCATGAAACTCAACACCAATAAAACAAACAACCCAATAAAAAATGGGCAGAAGACATGAAGAGACATTTCTCTAAAGAGGACATACAGATGGCCAACAGGCATATGAAAAAAAGTTCAACCTCACTGGTCATTATGGAAATGCAAATAAAAACCACCATGAGGGGCCGGCCGAGTGGCGCACTGGTTAAGCGCTGGTTTTGGGATGCCAGCGGCCCCGGTTCGGATCCCACATGAGGGCCAGTGACACTGCCCTCTACAGCTAACAACAGCTCCACCTGGAGCTGGGCTGTGTGAGCCCCCGTGATGGTGTGGGCTGCAGCCCCTGCTGCAGTGGGCTGCCATAGGCTACAGTGAGTGGCCCGCAGCCAGCGTGAGCGGCTGGCAGCCAGCGTGAGTTGCCAATAGCCACGGTGAGCGACATCCAGAGGCCAGCGACCGATCTGCCTCATCCGGGAAGAGCGCAATGACGATACCAACAGTGAAGCAACATCCTCCGCAACTAGACTGAAGAACAAAAAGACAGCAACTTGTCTGTTCCCTTCCCCGATTCCCCATTGCTGTTACCTCCGCCAATTCCCCAATAAAATCTTTAAAATCTTTAAAAAAAAAAAACAAACCACCATGAGATACCACCTCACTCCAGTGAGAATGGCTATCATCAACAAATCAACAAACAACAAGTGCTGGCGGGGCTGTGGGGAAAACGGGACCCTGCTGCACTGTTGGTGGGATTGCAGATTGGTGCAGCCACTATGGAAGTCAGTATGGAGGTATCTCAAAGAACTGGAAATAGAGCTACCGTTTGACCCAGCAATTCCACTCCTAGGTATTTATCCTGAAAAAACCAAGACACTTATTCAAAAAAAGTTATGCACCCCTATGTACATAGCAGCACAATTTACAATAGCTAAGACTTGGAAACAACCAAAATGCCCATCAGTAGATGACTGGATTAAGAAACTGTGGTATATTTATACATTGGAGTATTACTCTGCTATAAGGAAAAATGAAATCATGCCATTTGCAATGATATGGATGGACATAAGACTATAATGTTGAGTGAAATAAGTCAGTCAGAGAAGGACAAATACCATATGATCTCACTCATCTGTGGAATCTGAAAAACTGTATGAATGAGCAAAGTAAACAGAAACTGTTTCATAGATATAGACGAAAAATCAGGGTTGCTAATTGGGAGAGGAATGGGGATGAGGGAGAAGGGGAAGGGATTAGACAGCAAAAATAGGCAACTACAATATTGCCACTGGGATAGGAAAAACAGTTTGGAGAATATAATTAATAATGTTGTAAATATTCTGTGGAATGTCAGATGATCATAGGTCTTGTTAGGGAGACCATTTCATGGATGGAGTAGAGGTTTGATCACTGCACTGTATTACTAAAGCGGAGGTGGTATACCTACTGTAATTGAATATATATGGATGGTCACGGGATGTGGATTATGCTGTGGAAGAGAGTCAGAGGAAGAGTGATAGATATATATGATATGGGGGGGAGTGGGGTGGCGAGTTGGGGGTGGGGGGTTGTCACTTTGAGTGGTAAAATGTGTAACCATTGCACTGTGTTGTACACCTGAAACTAATTAAAAATAAAATTAAAAAAAAACACCTCTTAGCAAAGTGGGATTAGAGGGATCATATCTCAACATAATAAAGGCCATATATGATAAACCCACAGCTAACATTGTACTCAATGGGGAAAAGCTAAAACAATTCCCCTTAAGATTAGGAACAAGACAAGGCTGTCCACTTTCGCCACTGTTATTCAACATAGTTCTGTAAGTTCTTTCCACAGCAATCAGACAAGAAAAAGAAATAAAAGGCATCCAAAATGGTAAGGAAGAAGTAGAATTCTCATTATATGTAGATGACATGATACTACACATAGAGAAGCCCAAAGACTCCATCAAAAACTTATTGGAACTGATAAATGAATTCAGTAAGGTAGTAGGATACAAAGTCAATATTCAGAAATCAGTTGCATTTGTATATACCAATAACAAACTATCAGAAGCAGAAATTAAACAGTCCCATTTACAGTTGCTTCAAGAACTATAAAATACTTAGGAATAGATTTAATCAAAGAAGTAAAAGACCTGTACTCAGAAAATTATAAGACAGTGAAGAGAAAAATTAAAGAAAGTGCAAATAAATGGAAACACCTACAATGTTCATGGATTGGAAGAATTAATATAGTTAAAATGTCCATACTGCCTAAAGCAATACATAGATTCAATGCAATTCCTATCAAACTACCATGGACATTTTTCACAGAAATAGAAAATATAATCCTAAAATTTACATGGAACCATAAAAGACCCCAAATAAGCATGGGAATCCTGAGAAATAAGAACAAAGTCAGGGATATCATGCTACCTGACATCAAATCATATTACAAGGCTAAAGTAATCAAAACAGTATAGTACTGGCATAAAAACAGGCACATAGATCTATGGAACACAATAGAGAGCCCAGAAATAAATCCATTCACATATGGTCAATTAATCTATGACAACGGAAGCAAGAATTTACGTTGGGTTAAACATAGTCTATTCAATAAATAGTGCTGGGAAAATTGGACTGACTCATGCAAAAAAATGAAAATGGACCACTTCCTCATGCTGTATACAAGAACAAATCCAAAATGGATTAAAGACTTAAATGTGAGACCTGAAACCATAAAACTCGTATAAGAATATATAGGGAGTAAATATGCAGACATTATCCTAAGCGATATTTTTCCTGATATATCCCCAAGGGCAAGGGAAGCAAAAGAAAAAATGAACATATGGGATTCCATCAAATTTAAAAGTTTTTCACAGCTAAGGAAACCATCAATAAAACAAAAAGACAGCCTACTGAATGGGAGTACATATTTGTCAATGATATATCTGATAAGGGGTTAATACCCAAAATTTATAAAACACTCATTCAACTCAACACCAAATAAAAGCAAACAACCCAATTAAAAAATGGGCAGAGGCTATGAGGAGACATTTCTCTAAAAAGGACATACAAAAAAAAAATAAAGAGGACATACAGATGGCCAACAGGAATATGAAAAAATGTTCAACCTCACTAATCATTAGAGAAATGCAAATAAAAACCACAATGAGATACCACCTCACTCTGGTCAGAATGGCTATCATCAATAAATCAACAAACAAGTGTTGGCAAGTTTGTGGGGAAAAGGGAACCCTGGTGTACTGGTGCAGATTGCTCCAGCCACTATGGAAATCAATAAGGAGGTATCTCAAAAAGCTGGAAATGGGGCCGGCCGAGTGGCGCGGTGATTAAGAACTGGCTTGGGAAGCCAGCAGCCCCGGTTTGGGTCCCACATATGAGGGCCAGGGACACTGCCCTCAAAAAAAAAAAAAAAGATGGAAATGGAACTACCTTATGACCCAGAAATTCCACTCTTAGGTATTTATCCAGAGAAACCCAAGACACTAATTTGAAAACTGATATGCACCCCTATGTTCATTGCAGCACTCTTTACAACAGTCAAGACTTGGAAACAATCAAAATGCCCATCAGTAGATGACTGGATTAAGAAACTGTAGTACATTTACAAAATGTAGTATTACTCAGTTATAAAGAAGAATGAAATCATACCATTTGCAACAATATGGATGGACCTAGAGAATATTATACTAAGTGAAATAAGTCAGTTAGAGAAAGACAAATACCATATGATGTCAGTTATATGTGGAATCTAAAGAACTGAATAAACAAGCCATGTAAACAGAAATAATCTCAGAGACAGAGAAAAAAAACTGATGATTGCTAGATGGGAGGGGGTGGGGATGAGGGCAAAGGGAAGGGACAAGACAACATAAATTTGTAACTTCAATGTTGCAACAGGGATAGGAAAGACAGTTTGAGGAATATAATCAATAATGTTGTGAATATTTAATAGGGAGCCAGATGAACTCATGTCTTGTTAGGGAGATCACTTCATGGATGGTGTAGAGGCCTGACAGCTGCACTATACATCTGAAGCTGCCACTGAATAATATTATATGTCAACTGTAATTTAATATATACATAGTCATGGGATGTGGAGTACGTTGTGGGGAGTGGAGTCAATGGAATTGTAATAAATATGTATGACTTCAGGGGTGGGGGCGGTGTACTGGGGGAGGGGGTTGTCACTTTGTGAGGGGTAAAAAACATAACTATGGAATTGTTTTGTATACCTGAAACTAATAGTAAAACAATAAAAAATAAAAATATATAAAACTATATAGAATAAAGAAACATTACACAGAAATCCAGCACAAGAAGACAACCACTTTGAATATGCTGGTAACTTATAAATAGCCCAGGGCTTGAAGAAAAAAATGAAAACAGAGATTAGACAGTATTTTATAATAAATGAAAATGAAAACACAACATATCAAAATTTGGCTATAGAAGTACATAAAAGGAAATTTATATCACTAAGTACCTACATTAGAAAAGGAGAAAAGTCTCAAATCAACACTACAAGAAACTAAAAAAGTAGAACAAAACAAAACAAAACAAAAGCAAATGGAAGGAATTAATGAAAAACAGAAAATAATCAAATTGAAGACAGAAAATCAATAGGAAAAAAAATCAATGTGACCAAAACCTGGTCCTTTAATAATATTAATAAAAATGATAAATTTCTAATAAGACTAACAAAGTTAAAAAAAGAAGGTACAAATTAACAATATTAATGACAAAAGATAACACTGACTTCCTTATAAATCCTACAGACATTAAAAGGATAAAAAGGGAATAGTATGAATGACTTTACACCAGTTAATTTAACAATTTAGAGGAAATAGATTAATTCTTTTAAGACACAATTATCAAAGGTCCCTAAAGAAGAGATAGTTAACCTGAATAGTCCTATATCTTTTTTTTTTGAGGGCAGTGTCACTGGCCCTCATATGTGGGATCCGAACCGGGGCCATTGGCATCCCAAACCAGAGCTTAACCACTGAGCCACTCAGCTGGCCCAAGTCCTATATCTTTTTAAAAAAAATGTATTTGTAGTTAAAAACTTTCTCACAAAAACAAATCCCGGGCCAGATAGCTTCATTGGTCAGTTCTATCAAACAGTCTACCAAACATTTTAGAGAAATGAAGAGGAAGAGGGAGTGCTTCCCAAATGAATCTTTGATATAAGCATTATATTGATACCAAAGCCAGATAGAGATATCACAAGAGAAAATCTACATACCAATGTCCCTCATGAATGTAGATATAAAAATTCTCAACAAAATGTTAGTAAATTAAATCAAACAATACATAAAAAGAATAATACTTTATGAGGTAGTGGGATTTATTTTGAATATTAAAGGCTAATTCAACATTCACAATTCAATCAATGTAGTTCATCATATAAACAAACTGGAAGAGGAAAAACATGTCATCATTGCAAAAGATGCAGGAAAAGCATTAGACAATATTCTATATCCATCCTTGACAGAAACTCTCAAGAAACTAGAAAAGGGCCTTCCTCAACCTGATAAAGGTCATCTACAAAAAACCTACAGCTGGGGCTGTCCAAGTGGATCTGTTGGTTAAGAGATGGCTTAAAGTGCAAGCTCTGAGCAGCAGGGCTGCCGGTTCAATTCCCACATGGACCAGTGAATGCTGCGCCCAAGCTGAGTTGTTGTTGAGCTGCCAACAGGTAGCAGGATGGCTCAGCTGGTGTAATAACAAGGTTGCCTGTTCGATGGTGGGCTACGCCATCTGGGATGAACTGGGCTCCTTGAGCTGAGATGCCACCCGGATGGCTCAGTGAATAGGGCATGTGCTCTCAACAACAAGGCTGCTGGTTTGATTCTCACATGGGATGGTGTCTATGCCCACCTGCAACTAAGATTGAACACAGTACCTTGAGCTTAGAGGTCACAGCTGCAGATGGGAAGCCAGATGGCGACTGGTGCCCTCCACAACTAAGATTGAAGAACAATAACTTGGCTGGTCCCCTTCACCAATTCTCCAACTCTGCTCCCCTCCCCCAATTCCCCAATAAAATATTTTTAAAAAATACTACAGCTAACATCATACTTAGTGACAAAAGACAATGCTTTCCTCTAAGATTGGGAATTATGCAAGGATATCTGTTCCATCACTCTTGGAGATACTGGCCAGTGAAATCAGGTAAGAAAAACAAATAAAAGGCACATATATTTGGAAAATAAAAAATAACACTGTTTCTATTTAATAAATTATATGGTTTTCTACAAAGAAAAATCTCAAAGAATCTATTTAAAAGTTACAGTACTATAAATACGTCATAGAAATGGCAGAGTGAGGTGAGCCTCTTGAAGTCTCCCCTGAAATTTACAACAAACTGAATAGCTATAATTCCACAAAGGTCTCCCTGCTCACAAGACAGGCAAGACTAAGAGACACATAATTGAAATCCTCTAAAGGTGAGCAAATTGGGTAAGCAGTGGAAGAGGGAAAGGGGAAGTGCAGAGATATGGGCTGGGAGCTGGCCACAGGGCATAGACTAGAGCTCCTAGCTCCCTGCATTTCAGAGCTACAGCAGTCCAGGGAGAGGGAAAAGTTCGGACTGCTAGTGCTCCCTTTATGACCAACAGTCCCACCTGAGGGATCAGCATATAACACAGCTGAACCCCACACTCGTAGCAGAGACCTCAGAACAAAGACTGAGGGAACAAAGGTGAGGAGGACAGTTTATGTCCTCACTGCCAAGCAGAGGACAGAAGATATAGGCATGAAGCCTTGCCAACCTCTCAACACCTTCCCAGAGTTCGCCCCACTCCCACCTTCCCAGTGCTGAAAGCGGAACGGTAGCAGTGTCACATAAAAGAACAGCATATTTGCAGTTCTGAGAACTATGGCCCCGCAGGCATGGACTCTGGGACCAAACAGTTTCAGTGAAGGAGAGGGAGCCGTGGGTGCAGGACTGACTGTGCTGGTGGTCTCTGCCATTTTTCAGAGCCACCTCTCACAACCCACCCCGCCGCTGCCCCCACCTATCTGGGTGGATCCCTGCAGGGGTAAAGAGCCACTGAAACACACAGGCACTGAATCTAGGGAAGGAAGAGCTATGGGAATTCAGACACTCTCCACATCCCCCCATGGAGGCGGTGCCCTGAGACCCAGGTGACCTGCACACAGAGCAGTGGCCCACTTTTCAGAGAACTCCTCCCACCATTGTGTGAGAAGCCTCAACAGTGCAGAGAAAACATAATGCTACATCATGAGAGAGGATAAAAGGCTGCAGTAGGACAGAAAATAAAACATTCCAGTGCTCGCTTCGGCAGCACATATACTAAAATTGGAATGACACAGAGAATATTAGCATGGCCCCTGCGCAAGGATGACACGCAAATTCGTGAAGCGTTCCATATTTTTTTTGTACACCTGAAACTAGTAAAAAAAACGAAAATAAAATAAAATAAAATAAATACAACAACAACAACAAAAAAAGCATTCCTCCAACACCTACTGGAAAGCAAAAGAAAGACCTCTTCTTATCAACCTGTTGCAGACCCACACTTGCAGATGCCTAGGAAGAGAAACAATAATTCATTAACTGCCATGAATAACCAAGGTAAGAATGCAGCTCAGAAAGACAATGAAAAGTCTCCAGAAAATGAACTTAAAGACATGGAAATATGTGACTTAAATGACAGAGAATTCAAGGTTGAAATTCTAAAAAAATTCAAAGAGATGAAAGAAAACACAGATGGGCAGTTTAATGAACTCAGAAACACAATCAAAGAACAAAATGAACATTTTACCAAAGTGATTGAAATTTAAAAAAAACAAATATAATTTCTGGAGATTAAGAACTCAGTAAAAGAAATGAAGGATGAAATAGCCAGCTTAGGGCCAGCCGAGTTGTGCATTGGTTAAGAGCTGGTTTTGGGATGCCAGTGACCCCAGTTCAGATCCCACATATGAGGGCCAGTGACACTGCCCTCTACAGCTAACAACAGCTCCACCTGGAGCTGGGCTGTGGGCTCCCTGGCAACAGTGTAGGCTGCAGCCCCTTCTGCAGTGGGCTGCCATACGCCACAGTGAGTGGCCTGCAGCCAGCGTGAGCAGCTGGCAGCTAGCGTGAGCTGCCAATAGCCCCTTGAGTGACCATCATCCAGAGGCTGGCCTCATCCGGGAAGAGCACAATGATGATACCAAGATGGGCCAGTGAAGCAACGTCCTCCACAACTAGACTGAAGAACAGAAGGACAGCAACTTGTCTGTTTCCCTTCCCCGATTCCCCAACGCTGTTCCTTCCCCCAATTCCTCAATAAAATCTTAAAAAAAAGAAATAGCCAGCTTAGGTAATAGAGCTGACCAGATGGAGGAAATAATCAGGGACATCAAAGACAGGAATCTGGAAATGACACAGGCAGAAGAAGAGAGAGACTTGAGAGTTAAAGGAAAGGAAAGAGCTCCACAAAGACTTTCTGACTCCATCAGAAAGAGCAATATAAGAATAATGGGCATACCAGAATGAGAAGAAAGGAAGTAGGGAACAGAAAGTATATTCAAACAAATAGTAAATGAGAACTTCCTAAACTTGTGGAAATAACTGAATCATAGAATGCAAGAAGCAAATAGAACACCTAATTACCTCAATCCCAACAGGCCTTCTGAAACACACATTGTATTGAAGCTGTCAAAAATTAATGACAAAGAAAGAACCTCAAGACAGCCAGGGAAAAGAAGACAGCAACCTACAAAGGACAGCCCAATATATTATCATCAGATTTTTCAGCAGAAACTCTAGAAGTCAAGAAGGGGTAGACTCAAATATTCAAACGATTGAAACAGAAAAATTATGAGCCAAGAATAATATATCCACCAAAGATATCCATTAGATATGAAGGAGGAACAAAGACCTTTCCAGACATACAGCAGCTGAGGGAATTTCTAACACATGACCTGCACTACAAGAAATACTGAAGGAGGCTATTCGGCCTGAAACAAAAAAGCAAAATAATACAACACTATGAATAGTATTATGAACAGACAGACTGAAGCATGAAATGGCAACCCCTACACCAAATAAAACATTAAACACTTAAATATAACATACAGGGTGAAGAAGGAAAAAAAAAACACTTAAAAAACAAAAGAGGAAAAACACAACTTGCTACTGCAGTGCGGAAATCAACTCATAGCATAAATAGGGATAATTTGTGACAACTAAAACATAAAAGGGGAAAGAGTAAAGGTCTGAACTAGCAAAAGGCAATGGAGAAAGGAAGCATGCTGAAGAAAATGGAATACTCTAAATATGAAACTTCCTTTTACATAAACTTAATGGTAACCACTCAAAAAATATCCAGAACTGAAATATGTAACATAAAAAAGAAGAAACAAATGGAAAAATCATAGAATACCACGACACTGAAATAACAGACAGCAACTAAAAGGCAAAGAAACAATGGAGACACCATCCTACCAGAAAACCAAAGATACAATAGAACAATAGGGAATCATCATATATCAATATATCAATAATTACCCTAAATGTAAATGGGCTGAACTCACGAATAAAAAGGCACAGAGCAGCAGATTGGATCAAAAAAATGAAACCCAACCATATGTTGTCTCCAAGAGACATATATCAGCTATAAGGACAAATATAGACTCAAAGGGAAAGGCTGAAAATTGACACTCCAAGCAAATGGTATTCAGAGAAAAGCAGGTGTAGCTATACTGATATCAGAAGAAAAAGACTTCAGGACGAAAAAGGTAACAAGAGAGACCTCCCACCCCACTCGTATCCAAACCTGTCCTGGGCTACAGCAGCAGAAACCACACCATCTCTACCCCCACATTCTCCACGTGGGACACGCAGCCATGCCTAAAAGTTTTTGTTTTTTTTTTAAAGATTTTATTGGGGAATTGGGGAGGGAATAGCGTTGGGGAATCAGGGAAGGGGAATAGACAAGTAGCTGTCCTTCTGTTCTTCAGTCTAGTTGTGGAGGACGTTGCTTCACTGGCCCATGTTGGTATTGTGATCATTGCGCTCTTCCCAGCTGAAGCAGATCAGTCGCCCGCCATTGGATGGCTGCTCACAGCAGCTCACAGCAGCTCACACAGCCTGCAGACCACTCATGGTAGCTTATGGCAGCCCACTGCAACCCCACTGCAGCCTATGCCGTCGCCAGCGACTCATGGCAGCCCAGCTCCAGGTCAAGCTGTTGTTCACCATTCTAGCTGTTCAGGGTGCAGCATCACTAGCCCATGTGGGATCCGAACTGGTGGCCCTGCTGCTCAGAGCTCACGCTCCCAAGCCAACTTTTAACCAATGAGCCACTCGGCAGGCCCACAAGTGTTCTTAAAGCAGAGATGAATACTACTGCAGCCAGCCCAATGTCTACTGCCACTTCAAGTAGTGTAAAGAAGTGCAGGGAAGTCTGTAAGTTTTGCAGCAGAATTACAGGGTATAATGTTTTCTTTAGGTGATGCTAGGAGGCCTCTTCATGAAACAGCAGTTTTGGTCAAAGATGTGGTACTCACTCAGTTAGTTAATCTGTTACAGCAAGCAGCAGAAATTTCACAACTTCAGGGAGCAAGGGTGATATATATCTGCCAAAGATCTTCTGTTTTTGATGTGCAAAGATACGAAAAAACTTAGAAGACTGCTAAAATACATGTTATTCCGAGACTGCAAATCAAAGATTGTCAAAGGCATAGAGGATGATGACCTACTGGAAGACAAATTGAGTGACAGTAATAATTCAAACAAAAGACAATAAATCGCTCAAGACATTTTCAACTCTTTTGACCAAACAGGAGAACTCTTAGCAATGCTTGAAGATGATGAAATTGAGGATGTTAAACAAGAAACAATGCAGAGTGCAGAAAGACAACTCGAATTATGGATTCAGCTCAATATGCAGAATTCTGTGGAAGTCGACAATTAAGTTTTTCCAAAAAAGACTCCAAATTTAGAGACTGGTTGGACTGCAGCGGCATGGAGATAAAACCCAATGTTGTCACTATGGGAATTTTAGCATATTTAGCATATGAAACTGTGGCACAGTTAGTGGATCTGGCTCTTCTTGTGAGACAGGACATGGTAACCAAAGCAGGTATCCCCTACTGCCATGCGATTTCGGCCACCTTCGTTCAGTATCACAACTCTGCTGAGGGGTCTTATATGAAGCCCTACCCAGACTCACCAGAAAATACATCTCCTATACCCACAGCCCCGTCATCTGGATCCCAGCACTTAGGGAAAACGACATCAGGATCCCTTGGGAATGAGAGTGCTGGACAAGACTCAGCTAAAACCCATCAAAGAAAAAGAAAAAAGGACTGCAGCCTGTGGTGCTGAGGCTCACAGTGATGCCATCCATCTCTGCCACATTAGAGAGGCCATTCGATGATATGGCCACAAGATTGGCCCCCTTTCCACATCACAAGTGCCTAAAGCAGGAACAAGATGGCTTTTCTAGCCTGCTGATGGGGCTGGGACTGCAACAACAGGAAAGGATGCAATGTTCTATTAAGGTGATGTCTGTTCCCCTCTTTGGACACAATAAAACACAAGTTTATCTTGAAAAAAAAAAAGGTAACAAGACAAAGATGGACAATTCATAATGATAATGGGGACCATACAAGAAGACATAATAGTCATCAATATTTATGTCTCCAATCAGGGAGCACCAAAATATATAAAGCAACTACTAACAGAACTAAAAGGAAAATTTGACCAAAACGCAATTATAGTAAGGGACCTAAATATATATTGACAACTATGGATATATCATCCAAACAGAAAATAAATAAAGGAATATCAGCTCTAAAAGACATACTACAGGAAATGATTGACTTTTTTTAAATGACTTTTTTTTTTTTTTTTTTTTTTTTTTTTTGAGGGCAGTGTCACTGGCCCTCATATGTGGGACCCGAACCGGGGCCGCTGGCTTCCCAAGCCAGCGCTTAACCACCGCGCCACTCAGCTGGCCCATGATTGACTTTTTTATTTAAAGATTTTATTGGGGGATTGGGGGAGGGGAACAGTGTTGGGGAATCGGGGAGGAGAACAGACAAGTTGCTGTCTTTTTGTTCTTCAGTCTAGTTGCAGAGGACGTTGCTTCACTGGCCCATGTTGGTGTCGTCATTGTGTTCTTCCTGGATGAGGCAGATCGGTCGCTGGCCTCTGGATGTCGCTCACCACGGGACTTTTTTTTTTTTAAATTAAAGTTTATTCGGGTGACAGTTGTTCGCAAAGTTACATAGATTTCAGGTGTACAATTCCGTAATACATAATCCGTATATCACACTGTGTGTTCACCAACCAGTCAGTTCTCCTTCCATAACCATATATCTGATCCCATTTACACTCATGTAACAATCCCCTCTACTCTACCCCCTGGTAACCACTAAACTATTGTCTGTGTCTACAAGTTTCTGTTTCTTCATTTGTCTTGTTCCTTTGTTGTTTTCAGATTTATATACCACATATCAGTGAAATGATATCGTTCTTGACTTTTTCTGTCTTGACTTATTTCGCTTAGCATTATAATCTTAAGATCCATCTGTGTTGTCACAAATGGCACTATTTCATTTTTTCTTTGGGCAGAGTAGTATTGCATTGTGTACATATGCCACCACTTCTTTATCCAATCATCTATGAAAGGACACTTTGGTTGTTTCCATGTCTTGGCGAAGGTAAATAAAACAGCAATAAACATCGGAGCACATATATCTTTACAGGAAAATGATTTCAGATTTTTGGGGTAGATACTCAAGAGACAGATTGCTGGGTTATATGGTAATTCGATTTTTAATTTTTTTTTATTGTAAGAAGTGCCCCATTTAGTTGCATATCTGTTTATATTTTTATTTTTATTTTTTTTTAGTTTCAGATGTACAAAGCAGTGCAATAGTTATACTTTTTACCCCTCACAAAGTGTCAATCGCCTCCCCCAATCCACTACCCCACTCCCTCCTCCTGACATCATACATATCTATCACAATTCCACTGGCTCCACTCCCCACACTATACTCCACATCCCATGACTAAACACATATTAAAATATAGTTGACATACAATATTATTCAACGTCAGCTTCTGGTGTACAGTGCAGTGGTCAAGCCTCTACACCATCTGTGAAGTGGTCTCCCTAACAAGACATGTGACCATCTGACCCCTACAAAATATTTACAACATTATTAATTATATTCCCCAAACTGTCTTTCATATCCCTGTGCAAATATTGTAGTTACCTATTTATGCTGTCTAATCCCTTCCCCTTATCTCTCATCCCCACCCCCCTCCCATCTAGTAACCATCAGTTTTTTCCTCTATATCTCTGAGACTATTTCTGTTTACTTTGCTCATTTATTCAGTTCTTTAGAATCCACATATAAGTGATATAATATGGTATTTGTCTTTCTCTGACTGACTTATTTCACTTAACATAACGTCCATATCATTGCAAATGGTAAGATTTAATTCTTCTTTCTAGTTGAGTAATACTCCATTGTATAAATGTACCACAGCTTCTTAATCCAGCAGTCTACTGATGGGCATTTTGATAGTTTCCAAGTCTTGACTACTGTAAATAGCACTGCAATAAACATAGGAGCGCATATATTTTTTCGAATTAGTATCTTCGATTTCTCTGGACAGATACCACAGTGGAATTTCTGGGTCATAAGGCAGTTTCATTTCCAGTTTTTGAGATACCTCCATACTGATTTACATAATGGCTGCACCAATCTGTAGTCCCACCAACAGTGCACCAGGGTTCCCTTTTCTCCACAACCTCACCAGCACTTGTTGTTTGTTGATTTATTGATGATAGCCACTCGGACCAGAGTGAGATGATATCTCATTGTGGTTTTTATTTGCATTTCTCTGATGATTCGTGAGGTTGAACATTTTTTCATATGCCTGTTGGCAATCTGTATGTCCTCTTCAGAAAAATGTCTCTTTATATCCTCTGCCCATTTTTTGATTGTGTTGTTTGTTTTTTGGTGTTGAGATGAATGAGTGTTTTTATAAATTTTAGTTCTTAACCCCTTATCAGATATACCGTTGGCAAATATCTTCTCCCATTCAGTAGCCTGACTTTTATTGATGATTTCCTTTGCTGTGAAAAAACTTTTAAGTTTGATGTAATGCCATATGTTTATTTTTTCTTTTATTTCCCTTGCCTGAGGGGATATATCAGTAAAAATATTACTGAGGGTAATGTCTGCAAATTTACTCCCTATGTTTTCTTCTAGGAGGTTTTTCTTTTAAGGTTTTATTGTGGAATTTGGAGAGGGGAACAGCGTTGGAGAATTGGGGAAGGGGAACAGGCAAGTTGCTGTTCTTTTGTTCTTCAGTCTAGTTGTGGAGGTATGATCATTGCGCTCTTCTGGGCTGAGTCAGTTGCTCGCAGGCCATTAGACAGCTGCTCATGGAGGCTAATGGCAGATCATGAAAGCTCACAGCTGCTACTGGTCAGCCGCACTGCAGCCTACGCCATTGCTGGCAACTCCCGGCTGCCCAGCTCTAGGATGAGCTGTTGTTCACCATCTTAGCTGTCGAGGGTGCAGTGTCACTGACCCTCATATGTGGGATCCAAACCAGGGCCCTGCTGTTCAGAGCTGGTGTCCCAAGCCAACTCCTAACCAAGCGCCACTTGGCCAGCCCTCTTCTAGGAGTTTTATGGTTTCAGGTCTTACATTTAAGTCTTTAATCCTTTTCAAAATTGTTCTCGTATATAGAATAAGTAGGTGGTCCATTTTTATTTTTTTGCATGTGTCAGTACAATTTTCCCAGCACCATTTATAAAATAGACTATCTTTACTCCAATGTAAATTCTTGCTTCCATTGTCATAGATTAAATGACAATATATGGATGGATTTATTTTTGGGCTCCCTATTGTGTTCCATTGATCTATGTGTCTGTTTTTATGCCAGTACCATACTGTTTTATTATAGGCTTGTAGTGTGATTTGAAAACGGGTAGCGTGATACCTCCCACTTTGTTCTATTTCTCAAGATTGCCATGGCTATTTGGGGTCTTTTATGTTTCCATATGAATTTTAGGATTATATATATTATTTCAGAGAAAAATATCCTCGGTAATTTGATAGGAATTCCACTGAATCTATATATTGCCTTAGGTAGTATTTACATTTTAACTATATTAATTCTTCCTATCCATGAACATGATAGGTTCTTCCGTTTATTTGTACCTTCTTTAATTTCTCTCTTCAGTGTCTTATAATTTTCTGAGTACAGGTCTTTTTCTTTGTTAGTTAAATTTATTCCTAGGTATTTTATTGTTTTTGCAGCAATTGTAAATGGGATTGATTCCTTCATTACTTCTGATAGTTTATTATTGGTGTATACAAATTCAACTGACTTCTGAATATTAATTTTGTATCCTGCTACTTTACTAAATTCATTTATCAGTTCTAACAGGTTTTTGGTGGAGTCTTTGAAATTTTCTCTATATAGTATCATGTCATATGCTTATCATGACAATTTTAATTCCTCCTTTCCAATTTGGATGCCTTTTATTTCATTTTCTTGACTGACTGCTGTGGCTAGAACTTCCAGAACTTTGTTGAATAGAAGTGGTTAAAATGGGCAGCCTTGTCTTGTTTCTGATCTGAAGAGGAATGCTTTTAGCGTTTCCCATAGAGTATGATGTTTGCTGTGAGCTTATCATTCATATATGGCCTTTATTATGTTGACATATGATCCCACTATTCCCACTTTGCTAAGAATTTTTATCATAAATAGCTGCTGGATTTTGTCAAATGCTTTTTCAGCATCTATTGATGTGATCATATGATTTTTATTTTTCATTTTGGTAATGTGATGTATTACGTTAATTGATTTGCAAATACTGAACCAAACTTGCATACCAGGAAAGAATTCCACTTCATTGTGGTATATGATCTTTTTAATTTGTTGCTGAGTCCTGTTTGCTAGTATTTAGTTGAGGATTTTTGCATCTATATTCATTATGAATATTGACCTGTAGTTTTCTTTTATGTAATATCTTTGTCTGATTATGGGAGGAGAATG
This sequence comes from Aselliscus stoliczkanus, assembly GCA_033961575.1. Classification (NCBI taxonomy): domain Eukaryota; kingdom Metazoa; phylum Chordata; class Mammalia; order Chiroptera; family Hipposideridae; genus Aselliscus; species Aselliscus stoliczkanus. The sequence goes on along the minus strand of CM066737.1, from coordinate 49,837,355 downwards.
AGAGTAATAGTGGCCTCATAAAATGTCCTTGGGAGCCTTCCCTCCTTCTATATGGTTTGCAATAGTTTGAAGAGAACAGGTATTAATTCTTTTTTGAATATTTTCTAAAATTTACCTGTGAAGCCATCTGGTCCAGGGCTTTTGTTTGTTGGAAACTTATTAATTACTGATTCAATTTATTTGGTAGTAATCAGTCTGTTCAGAGTTTCTGTTTCTTTTTGGTTCAGACTTTGAATATTGTATGCTTCTAGAAATTTATCCATTTCCTTCAGATTAATTTGGTGACATATAATTATTCATAGTATTTTCTTAAAATTTTCTGTACCTCTGTGGTATCTGTTGCCACTTCTCCTCTTTCATTTCTGATTTTATTAATTTGGGCCCTTTCTCTTTTCTTCTTGGTGATTCTGGCTAATGGTTTGTCAATTTTTTTTAATCTTATCAAAAAACCATCTCTTGGGCTAGCCGAGTGGCGCAGTGGTTAAGTGCTGGCTTGGGAAGCCAGTGGCCCTGGTTCGGGTCCCACATATGAGGGCCAGTGACACTGCCCTCAAAAAAAAAAAAATAAAATAAAAATAAAAAATAAGAAGAACCATCTCTTGATTTCATTGATCTTTTTTATTTTTACTTTTTTGTCTCTATTTAATTTATTTATGCTCTGATCTTTATTGTTTCCTTTCTTGTTCTCCCTTTGGTCTTGTTCTGCTGTTCTTTTTCCAGTTCCCTTAGGTGTAAAGATAGCCTGTTGATTTGAGATTTTTCTTGTGTCTTTAGATAGGCCTCCATTGCTATGAATTTCCCTTTTAGGACTGCTTTCGCTGAATCCCATAGATTTTGGTTTGTTGTGTTACATTTTCGTTTGTCTCGAGGTATCTTTTGATTTCTTCCTGGATCTCATTGTTGACCCACTCGCTATTTAGTAGCATGTTATTCAGCCTCTGTGTATATGTGTGTTTTCCAGGTTACTTATTAAAATTGATTTCTAGTTTCATAGCATTATGGTGGGAGAAGATGCTTGATATGATTTCAATCTTCTTAAATTTATTGAGACTTGTTTTGTGGCCTAACATGTGGTCTATCTTGGAAAAATCTTTCATGTGCACTTGAGAATGTATATTCTGTTGCTTTGGGGTGAAATGCTCTTAAAATATTGATTAAATCCAGCTGGTCTAAAGTGTCATTTGAGGCCACTTTGCCCATGTTCATTTTCTGTCTGGAGGATCTGTCCATTGGTGACAATGGGGTGTTCAAGTCCTCTACTATGATAGTGATACCGTTGATCTCCAACTTTATGTTAGTCATAAACTGTTTTATATACTTAGGAGCTCCTATGTTGGGTGCATAGGTGTTTACTAGGGTTATGTCCTTTTGTTGGATTGATCCCTTTGTTATTACGTAGTGCCGTTTTTTGTCATTTATTGTAGTCTTCATTTTAAGTCTATTTTGTCCAGAATAAGTATTGTTACTCCAGCTATTTTCTCATTCCATGTGCATGAAAATTCTTATCCCATCCCTTTACTTTCAGTTTGTGTGTGTCTTTTGATCTGAGATGAGTCTCTTGAAAACAACATATGCAAGGGTCCTGTTTTCTTATCGACTCAGCCACTCTCTGTCTATTGATTGGAGCATTTAGCCCATTCACATTTAAAGTGATTATTTTGTTATTCATATTTCTGGTCTTCCTCAGCTTGTTTTCCCCTTTCTACTGTTTAAAAAAGCCCTTTTAACATTTCCTGCAAAGCTGGCTTGGTGGTAATGAATTCTTTTAGCTTATTCTTTTCTGAGAAGCTCTTTATCTCTCCTTTAATTTTAAGTGATAGCCCTGTGGGTAGAGCAATCTTAGTTATAGGCCTTTGTTTTGCATCACTTTTAATGTTTCCTGCCACTCCCTTCTGGTCTGCAGAGTTTCTGTAGAAGTCAGCTGTTAGTCTTATAGGAGTTACTTTGTATGTAACCTGCTGTCTTTCCCTTGCTGCTTTTTGGATTCTGTCTTTTTCTTTAACCTTTGCCATTTTGACTATGATGTATCTTGGTGTGGGCTGGTTTGGGTTCAGCTTGTTTGGAACTCTGCACTTCCTTGGATTGTATGTCTATTTCCTTCAACAGGGTAGGGAAGTTTCAGTCATTATTTCTTCAAATACATTCTCAATACCTTGCTTCTTCTCTGCTTCTGATATTCCTATGATGTAAATTTTGTTGGGCTTGATGTTGTCCCACAGGATATTAAACTATTTTTATTATCTCTTATTCTTTTTTCTTTTTGTTGCCCCAAGTGGGTGATTTCTGCTATTTTGTCTTCTAAATCGCTGATCTGATCCTCTGCTTCATCTATTCTACTGGTGATTCCTTGTAGTGTGTTCTTCATTTCAGTTATTGTATTCTTTATTTCTAACTTTTGTGTTTTTATGATTTCTCGATCCTTCTTTATGTCGTCACTAAGGTCCTTAAACATGCTTATCATCAGTGTTCCAAACTCTGTCTCTGAAAGGTGGATACCTGTGTTTCATTTAGTTCCATTTCTAGAGGTTTCTTCTGATCATTTACTTCGGACATGTTTCCTTGTTTCATCTTTCTGACTGTCACTCATGATTGCTTCAATATATTAGGTAGTTTGTCTATGTTTCTCAGTCATTGCTGGGTGGTCTTGTAGTATATGTCGTTTATATTCAGATTTCACAGTCTCCCTATTCTCCTGTCCCATGTTTTCCAGAGGTGTCACTGTTGAAGTTGACCTTTAATTGCTTTTGGCTTCTCAGAGGGTAAGATTGACCTTCAGACTGATTATCTGGGGGAATTAGCTCTATTCATCGTGCATGAGATGCTGTGTAGTGGTTGACTCCCTCGGAGGAGGCTTGGCCACTGTGGGCTCTTGTGCCTGTGGAAAATGTCCTTTGAGAGTGCCACTCTCCTGGTTCAACCAGGACTACTCTGGTTTTGTCTAACACTGGCCTCCGGGTGTATTGGTTCTGGTGTCTCTTGGGCAGGGCTCCCAATCAGAGCTGTTTCAGCCCTCTCTATTACCAGCCCATAGCTAACTGCTAGTTTGTACACAGTTGGCTGCTGCACGTGCTGGACCTGGGGTCATGTGGGGATGTTCTCTGTGTGAACTGAGGCTGGCTGCCTCCAATATTAGTCATGAGGCAGTTTAGGAAATGGCCCAGGGCCCCCTAGGCCTGTTGCCACCTGTCAGATGCCGGTAATGCCCTACTATAGAAAGAGGCTCTTTAGGAGACTGTGTCTGGCTATTTGACCCAGTGTTGATGGTGCGTTCGGCAATGTGGAACTAGTTTGGCAGGTTGGAGTTCAAGTGAGTTATGCGACAAGATTGGTTGTTTTTAAGACTTTACTGTAGATTCAGGTCTTACATGAAAACCTGGCCTGTGACTCTCTTGTATAGCATCCCAAGGGCACTACAGTCTGCTGCCACCTCAGGCTCACAAATTCACAAAAGGTGCTATTCAGTGTCTGTGGTGTAAGTTTGTGGTCACTGAACATCACTTAGGGCTCTGCGCACCACCTTCCATTGTAAAAACTTTTCCATGTTTGTGGGTGTGGGGTCAGTCACTCTCGCACCCTGATTGTCCCTGGCAATGCACCTGTAGGTGGTCAAGGTGGTGTTACAGGTGCATAAATGCTGTGGTCGATGGTTTCTGCAAATTCAGTGGAATCTCAGCTCCTGGACCAGTGTTAGGTCCACATCCGCTTAATAAAACAAAAATAAAGCAAAGCAACCCAACAACACCAAAAAACAAATACACCACCACAAAATCATGATAATCAATTATCAGACAGGAGAAACAAAATTATATAAAAGAGACAAAAACACAAACACAAAAACCATGAACAAGACAGAAATACAGTGACCAAAGCAATAACCGGATAAATAAGCCTGAGAAACAACGACAAAAAGAAAACAGATGAATGAAAAGAAAAATGAACAGAAAGATGAAAGAGAAAGAAAAGAAAGAAGAAGAAGTAAAAAATAAAAAAGGGGGAAAAGAAAAAAGGAAAAAAAACCACGAAAAATGAGAGAGAAAACAAGAAAGAAAAGAGGCCAGCCGAGTGATGCATCGGTCAAAAGTTGGCTTGAGACGCCAGTTCTGAGCAGCAGGGCCCTGGATCGGATCCCACATAAAGGGCCTATGACACTGCGCCCTCTACAGCTAAGATGGTGAACAACCTGGAGCTGGGCTGCCATGAGTCACCAGCGTTGGCATAGGCTGCAATGGGGCTGGCCAGCAGCTGGGGTGCACTTTCGTGAGCTGCCTTGAGCTGCCATCCAGTGCCTAGCGAGCAACTCCCTCAGCCGGGAAGAGTGCAATGATAATATCCATATGGGCCAGTGAAGCCATGCCCTCCACAACTTGACTGAAGAACAAAAGGACAGCAACATGTCTGTTCCCCTTCCCTGATTCTCCAATGCTGTTACCCTCCCCCAATTCCCCAATAAAATCTTAAAAAAGAAAAGAAATGAACAGGTTCTCTGCCTGCTTTAATCTGCATAGCACTTGTCGAGCAATAGAGAGTCTCTGGGTGACTCAACACCAGCTGTGTTGGGGGGAAGGGCCCAACATGTCCTGGGCCAGCCTCCCTTTTAGGTGTGCAGTGAGCTTCCTGCAATGAGCTGCCCTGTGCTCTGGGGCTGTGCTTACCACCAAAAACCCTCAAAGGTTGCTATGGGCTGTCCACGCTGCAAAAGCTATCTGTGGACTGTGAAGGTGGGGGCTAGGCACCAGGGGTTCAGGGTGCCCCCAGCAATGCAGCTCTATGTAGGAATAGAAGGCTCCCAAGGCATCATGGGGTGTGATCAGTGGTCCCCACCAAGTCAGAGCAGCATGCGCTCCTGCGCTGGCCACCAGCCCACACAAATGTGCCACGAATGCCCCAGCCAGATCATGCAGGCACACAGCTCCCACCCCAACACTCTCAGGAAAACTCCCAGTCTCAGCCTGTCCCAATCAGCTGCTCGCAAATCAGGCAAGCAGCCCAACAGCCAATTGCCACTCTGACAACTCTGCACACGCAGTGCGGAGAGCAGGGAACAAAGGCAGCTGGGGCACACTTGCATGTCAAACAGCAGCCTATTGGAACCAGAATGTGCCCACCGGGTGCTACCTGGCTATGCAGCACAAGCAGTGCAGAGAGCGGAGACTCAATGCTGCATGCACATGTGCACACATGCATGACTGCACCATTTCCACCAAACCAATGCGGACCCAGATCTGACTCTCTGTGGGTGGGCCCAACCCTGAAAAACTGGCACCCTCTGTACACTACTCATGGGCAAGCTCCACACAAGAACAATGGTCCCAAAACCTCCAGCTCCCATGCCGAAAGCACGCAGTTCAGTCCTTCCCCACAGGCTCCAGGGCCCCTCTCACACAGCCTCTCCCTCCACCAGGGACAAGGTGAGTGCTCACCAGTGAGCGAGTCCATGTGCCAGCTTCACAGGAGGGTGACTAGTTCTCTAGCCACCTTGTGCCTTACCAAGTTGAGCAAAGAGAGTCCTCACTAATTTTTACTGTCTGCTATTGTGGAACTCTTCTTCCGGGCAAAGAAACTCTGGGCTGGTGAACTCGGTGTGGGACCGAAGGATCTCTCCTCCAACTGGAGAAGCCTCTCCACCACTGAGGTGTCCCTCACGGGGTTCACCCTCTCTCCATGGGCCTGGAGTCAGCCTGCCTCATGTCTCCACACCTTCTACCAATCTTGACATGCTCTTTTCTTTAAATCCTTCATTTAGAGGTTCTGTTTGTCTAGTGTTCAGGGGACTTTTGATGTTGAATGCTGTAAAAAATTATTTGTAATTTTGGTGTAATCCTGGGAGATAGTTGGACCAGTAGCCATCTATTCCACCATCCTACTGGAAGTCTAGGAGACTTTTCTTAAACTACTGTATCTTGCCTTTCCTCCACACTGCTCCAAGTTTGATGACAGAAGAGAATCATTTATGCTTTTAATTTTTTCTTCACTATTATAGTAGCTTTAAAGAAATAAATAATTGAAAAGGAATTTACTTGATTTGTCCACTCATACAGTGAACAGCAAAGATTCATCTCTGTTTTTCCACTGACTATATGTGTTATAATAAAATAAACATTATTATAATACTTATGTGATGATGTATCTACAGTAATAGCTCTTATCAAAAATAGTTCATGGAAATGTTTTCTTACTTTTAGACTGGTGATGAAGTTATTGACCTTTTGATCTAGTCCTGGGTGTTAGACTGTAATGATCGGGCAAAATATTGATGGCATAGTGGTACATCTCTGTTGTCTACTTTTTATCATCTTTTTTTTTCTATTAACGGTCGCCCTTAAAGTAGCAGGGATTGCCACTTCTAATTGGGACCAGTTGAACCATTTGAAAAATAGCTATAATGATGTGGGTTGAGGGTCCATCTCAAATGTTAGTTGGAATTCCATTGGGACCAAGTTCTACTCACAGATACCATTAGTTAGTAGTAAATCATGTACTCTCCTGCTGGTATGCCTCAGGTATCGGCAAGTGGTAAACTTACTTTTGTTGCCTAGCTCCTAGAAGTTGGCAAGGCATCATTGTTTTAATAAAATCACCTCACTCGTGCTTCTTATTCAACATGTTATACTGGGACTTTAGGTGTGGTTGATAATGCTATGTAATTCACTAAATTATTCCCTGGGTGAGGCCAAAAACTTTTTAAGAAAAATTTAGACTTATAAGTATGTGCTGAAATTGACTTTCTCATAGTTTCTGAAAAACGATAATTACTCAGCATACTCATGGAGAATTCAGCTATAATTGTGCTAGCCACTCAATTTTAGACAACCATGGTAAAACATGTCTTAAATGTTGTATGTTTACTTTTGTTATGTGCTTGAAAAAATCAGTTTCAGTAATTGTAGAAGCATTGTTTTTTTTTTTTTTTTTTTTGGGGGGCAGTGTCACTGGACCTCATATGTGGGACCGAACCGGGGCCGCTGGCTTCCCAGGCCAGCGCTTAACCTCCGCGCCATTCGGCCGGCCCTAGAAGCATTGTTTAATGGCACAAATCGGGTATTGTTCAGCTCTTTGTCTTCCTCCAGTTCTCGAATTTGCTCCTCTTCAGGAGTTTGTGGATTTCTGTCTGGGGCATAATTGGCCAAATCCCATTTTGTTTAAATATTAGGATCAATATACTTGATTAAAGACTTTTATTTTGTATTAAGGTCATGTTTCTATCAGAAGTTAGTTAGCGTTTCAGTAAGATATTTTCATTCTCCAGTAGCACAGTTTACAAGACACTCATCCTAAAATATGGGATAAATACCATATGAGTATTAGGAGGAAAGTGCTGTTAGGTTTAAAGATAATAAAAATGAGCTTTCAGCTGGGATAATCTCTCTTCTCAACTAGATTTCAAACCCCCAATACCATGGGTACAACTTTTTACTTTATGCTTCATCACTGTGATAGATTAAAATGCAAAATAAAGTCTGCCAGATGTACCACTTTATATAATTTATTTGAATATGACTTGACTCACGACAGACAACATCTGATTCTTTAATAGGTGTTCAAAGTTATTTTCAAAAGTACAGTGGAGGGCCAGCCGAGTGGCGCAGTGGTTAAGCACTGGCTTCGGAAGCCTGTGGCCCCGGTTCGGGTCCCACATATGAGGGCCAGTGACACTGCCCTCAAAAAAAAAAGTACAGTGGAAGGGTAACTTGAGTAAAGCTTAGGCAGAGATGTGTGGAAGCCCTTTATTATCCAGGTTCTGAAAGTGGATGATCTGCATTTTACAACTATGTAGCAGGAGAGGCAGAATTCTCCAGTGGTTGTACTCTGTGGTTTTGTAGTCAGACTACTTACGTTTGAATCTCAGCTCTAACCTTGACTAGTCATGTCAACTTGGGCAAGTTACCAAAAGTCCCTATGCCCCACACTACTCATCTGTAAGATAATGCTAATGATAAGACCTATGCTGTAAGGTTGTGAGGATTTAGTGAATTCATAAACCCTTAGAACAGAGCCTGGCTTATAAGAAGTATTCAACAAATACTAGTTGTTGTCTTTGTTGTTGATATCACCACTCTCATCTGGCTCTATGTTGTTCAGTTTCCTGGCATCACTTTACACTTATCATCTGCCCCATAGCCTTTGAGCCAAATTTGAAGCAGGAAAATTCAGATCACTCTGTTTTCACACTTTGTGTAACAATACTCTTTAGAGATTGAAATGGCATCTAGAGGCTGAAAAAGGTTATTTAGATTATCTACTTCATGAATAATGGTGAGGTCAGATAAATTGTAAGGATCAATTTAATAGTAGGTGAAATGACCAGTCTTCAAGATATTTCATAAAAGAGATAGCAACTTACTTAAAAGAGATATATAAATAATACTCTTTTTGTGGCTTCAGTGTATACTGTTCCTTTGAAAGACAATTTCCTGAAAGTCTGAACCTTTAATGATTTGGATGTGAGTTTTAAAAATATGTAAATGTATTAAAGCCCATATTTTGATCTAATTTTAGTGCTTGCTTAGTCTTTTCAGAGGTCTTTATCTTTTACTATTCCATATCTTTTTCTTCAAGTAAGAAAGGAGTAAATCACCCAACCATGAAGATCACAAAGCTGATAGTAAAGCTCATCCAATTTCATATTTTAAGTAGGTAGATCTGATGTTAACCTCTAAGTGATCTAATCCAAGCAAGCAAAATAATCCAGAATCAAATGCATAATGCACAAGGTTCCATATTACTTTGTGATGTGGATTTAAATCAACAAAGTAATTTCTAGCTTACCTTCATTCAAATATTAGTGGATGGAGATTCACACAAGTAGAACTATTTATGCCAACATAATAACACCACTTAAATAGCCTTCTTCATGGATTTGCTTCTAAGTGTATACTCATATTCTTTCTGATATGTCTAGGTAAGTTGTATAGAAATGCAACCTCTTAGGTGTTTGAGAGTGAGATTGTAATTTTATTGCAGAGAAACATGTGGAAGGAAGCAAAAGGTACCTTATTTAGGTGTACATTTTCAAAAATTCATGATCATCTCTCATCAATTAAGAGATGCTGATATTATTAAAATATTTCCTACTCCATTCTACAATATTGAGAAACAGAAGTCTAATTTGTGTCTATACCAAGAAAATTGTATATCTAAGACTTGCCTGTAAAAGAAACAAATTCTGCCTAAAATTTATGTAGATTAATATAACATTGTTAACAATAATGGTAATATCATAAAAGGAGAAATAAAAATTGTTATTAAAATGAATGTATTGTGGCAGAGGACCCTAGAAAAAGGCTTTTCTGGACCACGTAGTCATCAAGGATTTCACAATGTAATCCTTGGGAGTTTCAGACAAAGGCATTCCTAGACTGCATGGCCATTAAAACATCCACGTTTAACATTTCTGAATTCCTACCTCATCCAGGAGCCAGTCAGGAACTGGCATAAGACCAAATGTCCAAATAATAAATCTTAGCTGTCAACCTGCAAACCTCAGGGTATATAGCCTTGAGTCCCACTCCGGTTGGGGCTCAGCCTCTGGATGTAAATCTGCTGAGCCGGTGTTGGCATCAATAAATGCTGCTTCCTGAGACTTGGTGTCCCTTCTCTCTGTCCAAGTATCCCACAACATAATTGGGGGCTCTCCTGGGATGCCAAGACGGCAATATTTTCCGCCTCTCTTGTCCCTGAGGCCAAGCTCCCCCGGACGAAAGGGGACACGAACTCTACTTGGCGCCAGCGGACCCTTGTCTATCAGTGGGGACATCTCCCCTGCCGGCCATGGGAGACTCACCCAGGAGCACAATGGAACCTGGAGGGCTACAGGAACCAGCTTGGGAGCACCGCCAGACCAGAAAGGCAAGGACTTGGGTCCCTTAAGGTAGCCTGTCCATCAGTGGACAGAAGGGGAGACTGATCATCTCCCAGAGCCACCTGAGTATTTCAATTTCTGAAAGAAACTGTGACTCCCAGGAACAGGGCGGTGGGCGGAGAATGAATCTGTTTGAGTCCGAGTGAATGAGATGCAGTCTGTCTATGAAGCAAGTGTGGAGTCCCGATCAGCAGGTCCGTGGTGACCTCATCTGGCTTAGGGTGGTATCACTAAATTGTCTCGTATGGTTTAGTGATAACAAGTTGTGGTTTTATACCCACCCACCAATTGCTAAGAGGAGCCTGAAATATCCCTGCGAGGGGAGCGGCCGGAGACAGACAAAGCAAATCTCTGAGTGTGCATTGTGCCGATTTCGGGTGGTTGTCATGGGTGGGCGACAGAGTACCCAGACTCCGTTAGGATGTATGTTAAAGAATTTTAAGGAGGGGTTCTCAGGAGATTATGACACTGAGTTGACCCCCTAAAAGCTCTGCACCTTCTGTGAGAATGATTGGTAGTCATTCAGTGTTGAATGGCCAGCAGAGGGAAGCTTTGATAGGGACCTCATTAGGAAAGTCTACCTCGTTGTTACTGGTAGCCCCAGTCATCCCGACCAGTTCCCCTATATTGACTCGTGGGAGGCTATTGTACATACCCGACCCCCTTGGTTGAGATCCTGTTTGGAAAACCAGAGTAGGGTTCTTTTAGCCCGAGCGATGGTCCCTTCCCGGAAGCCGCCTAAGGACAAAACAGAAGGGCAAAAGCCGGTCTTGTCTTCAGACCCAGAGGAAATCCTGCCTCCCTATTCACCTATCTACCCACCCCTTCTGAAGGCCTCTGAGCCACAAGCCCAGCCTTCAGTACCACCCTCGCCGGCACCACCATCTCCACACACCACCCCCTTCCTGGACCCTCCTATTATGCCGCGGCCTCCAGTCCTGACCCCATACAGGCCCACAGAAGAGCAGCTGCATACAAAGGGCCCAGAGAGTAGCACACTCCAGCTCCCCACTACAGGAAGCCAGAGGACCCGTCTACTATGATTAGGAAAGCCAGATTCAGGGAGGCTGACACATGTTTGTGTGCCAGCCCTTTTCAACCACTGGTCTCTTAAATTGAAAAGAATCATACCCCATCATATACTGAAAATCCCCAGGCTTTGACTGACCTCCTTCCGTCAATTGTTCAAATGCACCGGCCCACCTGGGCAGATTGCCGCCAGCTCCTCTTAACTCTCTTCAACACCGAGGAATGCCGGTGAGTCACACAGGGAACTATAAAGTAGCTGGAGGAACATGCCCCACCCGGGACCTTAAAAATGGTATGCCCAGAACCATTTTCCTGAGAAGGATACCCAATGGAACCCCAATGATGATAGGGACTTCCAGATGCTGGAACAGTATCAAGAAGCCCTTATAGGAAGCCTAAAGGATGGTGGGGAAAAAGCTATCAATATAAACAAGATCTCTGAAGTTCTCCAGGGACCCAAGGAGAGCCCAAGCAAATTTTATAAATGACTCTGTGAAACATTCCGTCTTTACACTCCCTTTTACTCTGAGGCCCCCGAGAATCAGCAGATAGTCAATATTGCTTTCATTGGGCAGTCCCAGGACAATATCCAGCAGAAACTTCAGAAATTGGACGGATTTGCTGGCATGAATATCAGCCAGGTCCTCAAAGTAGCGACCAAAGTCTGCGTCAACCATGACCAAGAGGCTCGTGGAGAGGTGGATTGGAAGATATATATAAAAAAAAAAAAAAAAAAAAAAAAAAAGGTCAGGACCGGCTGAGAGGTGCGGTGGTTAAGCGCTGGCTTCAGAAGCCAGCGGCCCTGGTTCGGGTCCCACATATGAGGGCGAGTGACACTGCCTTCAAAAAAAAATTAAATTAAATTTTAAAAAAAGGTGGACTTGCTTGCTGCTATGCTTGTTGAACGGGTTGCAACCCCAGAAAAAATGCCATCCCAAATCTGGGACCACCTCAGTGGGGGCGATGTCAGGGGGAGGGGCACATGCTGGGAGACTAAGGCTAGGACACAACCAATGTGCTTACTGCCACCAATGTGGCCACTGGAAAAATGAATGTCCTCAGTGGTTGGGGAGGATGCCAAGAGGTCCAAATCCCCAGAGGCCAGGTCGAGTCACTCACAGCCATTACCAGCCACCCAACAGATGCCACACCCTTCTAGAGACGACTTCATTGGATTCGCTGGAACGGAAGAATACGAGGAAGAGTAGGCCAGACCGGGCTCCATCCAGCTAGGCCCCCAGGAGCCTATGGTCCAAATGTTAATTAGGGGTGAACCCATTGACTTTAGGTTGACACAGGTGCTGAACATTCCATCGTGACACGGCCCTTAGTCCCCTTCTCCCAAAAGCAGATCACCTTTACAGGTACCATGGGAGAACGAGTCCGTTGGCCCTTTTTACAGCCTCAACAGTACACCCTTGGAGTGTGAGAAATTACTCATCAGTTCCTCTACCTCCCAGACTGCCCTTTAGCATTATTGGGGAGAGACCTATTAGGAAAACTCCAGCCTCAATTCTGGAGATTTAACCACAGTGGCAATGCTGAGCTAATATTGGGCGAATCAAGGGCTAAGATTATGTCCCTCACCATACCTCAGGATGAAGAATGGCGACTCTTTGGTCTTGTAGAAGAGTCCCGAGAGGGACGCGAACACCCCTTCTCGATACCGGGAGATTGGGCAGAAGATAACCCACTAGGCCTGGCATGACATGCAGCCCCAGTAGTTGTGGAGCTAAAACCTGGGGCAGAACCGGTGTACCACAAGCAATACTACATGTCCCATAAAGCACAAGTTGGCATCCAAAAAACATTTGGACAGGCTCCTAAAATATGGATTCTCCGTCCCTGCCAGTCACCTTGGAACACACCTCTGCTTCCAGTCCAAAAGCTGGGAACTGAAGATTACCATCCGGTACAAGACCTGAGAGCAGTAAACCAAGCAACGGCTACTCTACACCCAGTTGTTCCCAATCCATATACTTTTCAGGGCCTCATCCCAGCTGGAGCAACCCACTTCACCTGCCTGGACCTCAAGGATGCCTTCTTTTGTATTCTTCTAGCCCTGCGGAGCCAGCCACTCTGCCTTCCAATGGGAAAACCCTAAAAACGGGGACAAAGCCCAGCTAACATGGACAAGGCTACCACAGGGCTTTAAGAACTCCCCAACCATTTTCGGGGCCACTTTGGCTTCGGACCTAAAGCCCTTTCCAGCAAGTCAAACCAGTTGTGTACTGCTACAATATGTAGATGACCTCTTACTAGCTGGGAAGAGCTATGATGACTGCATACTGGGTACACATCACATCCTTAAACTTTTGTGGGAAGCAGGCTACAAGGTCTCCAAGAAAAAGGCTCAGATATGCCAAGACAGGGTCAAATATCTTGGTTTCCACCTGTCACAAGGATAATGCCATCTCAGTCCAGAAAGGAAACACGGTATGTACCATCCCAGTCTCCACTACTTGGAAACAGGCCCGCGAATTCTTAGGGGCAGCAGGCTTCTGTAAGATCCAGATCCCCAACTTCTCTACAATAGCCAAAAGCCTTTATGAATCCACAAAGGGGGGTGAATGTGAACCTCTTCTGTGGGAGTCTCCACAACAAAAGGCTTTTAGTGAGCTTAAGCAGGCTCTCATTCATGCCCCTTGGCCTGGGGCTCCCGGACATCACCAAGCCTTTCTTCCTCTACATACGTGAACATCCTGGAACAGCAGTAGAAGTCCTTACCAAACTACTAGGGGATTGGCACCGGCCAGAAGCCTACCTCTCAAAACAACTTGACTAAGTGGCATTAGGATTGCCACCTTGTCTGAGGGCACTTGAAGCAACGTTCTTCCCCGTGTCTGAGGCTGACAAGCTGACCCTGGGTCAGGAATTAATTGTCCAGGCTCCACACTTGGTCTGAGCCCTATTAAATCATAAGGGACACTATTGGCTTACCAACTTCCGGATTTCCAAGTACCAAGGGCTACTATATGAAAACCCACGAGTCCGCCCTGAGATAGTACGAACCTTAAACCTGGTCACTTTACTGCCTGTAGGGCCTAGGCCCCCAGATCATGACTTCAACGAAGTCATGGATGAAGTGTTCTCCACTAGGCCGGACCTGACTGACCAACCTGTTACGGACCCCGATGAAGAATACTACACCGATGGTAGCAGCTATGTCCAGGGAAATAGACGGTTGGCTGCATAAGCTATAATAACTACACACCACCACTGAAGCGAAACCCCTCCCACAGGAGACCTCGGCACAAAAGGTGGAGCTCATCTCCCTGACTCGGGCCCTTCAGCTAGTAACTGAAGTAAGAGCCAATATTTATACCGACTCTAAGTATGCCTTCACTACCCTCCATGTTCATGGGGCTTTATACAAAGAAAAGGGATTAATCAATTCAGGAGGGAAGGAAATTAAATATGGACAAGAGATTCTAGATCTCCTAGAAGCAGTATAGGCACCCAAAAAGGTGGCAGTCATACACTGCAGGGGTCACCAAAAAAGCGACACCATCACAGCCCGGGGCAATCGCAAGGTGGACCAAGCAGCCAAGTTAGCTGCAGCCGAAAAAACCTTCGAAACTCCAAAATTAACAGCCTCCCTTTTTCCAACCCCCTTAGCCGAATGGGATCCCAAATATTCCCACCAAGAAGAATCCTGGTTCAAGACTGAAGGAGGTAGCCACCTCCATAACAGATGGTGGGAATATCGAGACTGCCACATTGTCATACCAGGGGCCCTAGCCCAGGTTTCTGTCAAGCAGTTCCACCAATGGACTCACTTTTGACGGAATGCCCTAGAAATAACCCTCAATAGGTACTTCTATGTACCCTGACTTTCCAGTATCTCGCGAATAGTCTGTGAACAGTGCCTTGTTTGTGCTCGCAACAACCCATGTCAAGGACCAATCCTACCCCCAGGAGTCTGACATACTGCCGGTGCCCCATTTGAAGATCTCACAATAGATTTCACTGAGATGCCACGCTCCAGAGGTCTTAGATATCTTTTAGTGTTTGTATGCACCTACTCGGGGTGGGTGGAAGCCTTCTCCACCTGGACAGAAAAAGCACAGGAAGTCGCCCGGCTATTGCTACAGGAAATAATCCCTCGCTTTGGGCTGCCACTCTCAATAGGCTCTGACAATGGCCCCACCTTTATAGCCGAGGTCATTCAGCTCTTAGCCAAGCTCCTCTGCATCACTTGGAAGCTACAAACAGCCTACCGCCCACAGAGCTCAGGACAAGTAGAACACATGAATCGGACCCTCAAGTCCCACCTGAAGAAACTGCCAAGAGACAAGGCCCTTCCAATAGTGCTACTGAGAATACACTCAGCTCCTACCCAAAGGAAGGGCCTTTCCCCTCATGAAGTAATACACAGAAGGCCACCTCCACTCATTAGAGACCTCCGAGGGGACCTTAAAGAAATAGGAGACCTAACCTTAAGACAATAGCTTGAGGCATTACGGTCTACCCTACAGAACCTCAACCAATGGGTACAGGAGAGGCTCCCCATTAGCTTAATAACTGAAGTTCATTCCTTTAAGCCTGGGGATTCAGTTTGGGTTAAGGAATGGAAACTCCAGCCCTTAAAAAGCCTGTGGAGGGGCACGTTTACTGTAATTTTTGCCTACCCCCACAGCAGTTAAGGTTGCAGAGATCACTCCACAAATACATCACAGTAGATTAAAACCTGCAGCTGCTAGCTGGATCTGTACCTCTGACCCCTCCAAGCCCCTGAAGATCACTTTCTGGAGGAAGACGGCCAGCAGTGTTACCGGTCCTTAGGAGGAGATCATCAGCCCCACTTTGGTCACACCGGAAGCTGACCAATCCACACGCGGCTGAAGCTTGAGAAAATCTTCCTTGCAAGATGTATACCCTAAGGACTCTGATCCCTATCCTCACCCTTTCCTTCCTAGTCGGGGACAGTATCGCCACCCCCTGCCCTAAATCGTGCTTCCAGTCCTTTAGGCTAGGGACAACATCTCAGGTAGCCTTTGTCTACTACACATACATGCCGGCCCAATGCTATCAGAGTAGGACTCCTCAGGCCTGTACCTATAAAGACAGATTGTACTGATCCTGCTCAGTTCCTCAATAATCAATAGCCAGTTACACTTGCCCAGGAGTTAAAAAGGCTAGGCAGGTCTTCTGTTGGACTCGCCAAACCCACATTGGATACTCCGATGGTTGAGACATCCAAGATCAGGCCCAAAAGGAGGCAGTACAGGAGACAGTTAAATGGCTTATCAACCAGACCATCACAAAACCGCCCTACCAATGGCAGGTCCCAGGGCCCCAACTATACGGACACCTCAAGGCTAAATTGGGTAAAACCTTGAGTATTCCAAATCTGGGAAAAATTCTCTTTATTGACCTCACCAAACGCATAACCCAGGAACTTGATGTCATGGGTTGCTGAGTATGTGGAGGAGTGCTCATGAGTAAAGACTGGCCATGGAAGGGAAATAGCCTAACTGTCCTTGACCTCCTACAATGGAATGGCACCACAATCTGACCTTCACAGAGATGGCCCCTAGGGTGGGTACTCTCCTCCGAAGTAATTGGAGAAGAATGTCTCAGCTGGACAGGCACGCCCTACACCCAATGGTTGGGGGACACCCCACGCAGGAGGATCCAGAACTTAAATGGCTCGTCTCTCAGCTGGTGGTCAAAATCCCCGACCTGGTATTGGAGCCCTATCATCAGTTCTACCTCATGTCCCCTCTTACATGCTAGCTCCTCCACTGCCAACTGTACCATTCCTAATTGCATCGGTAACCCCATCCATGCACTCCAGGCCCTTAGTACTATATGGGATAACTTAAAATCCACCCTGAACACCCACTGGGTGGCACCCAATGGCTTATTCTGGATCTGCAAGAAATGAACATACTCCCATCTCCCCTCCAACTGGACCGGGAGCTGTACACTATGTATAATCCAGCCTGGTTTCTTCCTCCTTCCTAACCAAACTGGCCAAGAGCTCGGCGTCCCCTTATACCAGGATTTACAGATCAGGCCTAAAAGGTCCCTCGATATGGGGGGGCATCAAACCAGGGGGGAAGGTGAATGGCCTCCCCAGCAGATCATCCAATATTATAGCCCAGCTACTTGGGCTCAAGATGCGAGTTGGGGATACCGGATTCCTATTTACATGCTCAACCATATTATCAGATTACAGGCTGTTCTGGAAATAATTACCAATGAAACTGCAACAGCTTTAGAACTCCTTTCTACCCAACAGACCCACATGCGGCCGCTATTTATCAAAAGCGCCTAGCACTGGACTACTTACTTACTAGCTGAAGAAGGTGGTGTCTGTGGCAAGTTTAATCAGTTGGACTGTTGTCTACAGATTGACGACACTGACAAAGCTGTCTCCACTATCACCACAAATATTAGAAAACTTGCCCATGTCCCAATTCAACAATGGTCAGGATGGGACCCAGAGAGCCTATTTGGAGGATGGTTCTCCACCCTGGGGGGATTTAAAGCATTAATTGGAATCATCCTCCTGCTCTTTGGGTCATATTTCCTTTTACCCTGCATTCTCCCCCTTATCATTTTCTCTATCTCATCCCTCATAGAGGCCATTGTAAAATGTAAAACTGCCACTAAGGTCCTCATGTTATGGAAGTACCAACCCCAAATCCAACAGCCTGTTGAAGGAGATGATGCTCTCTAACCCACATATGGGTTCAAGCATCAAAGGGGGAATGTGGCAGAGGGCCCTAGACAAAGGCTTTCCTGGACCACATGGTCACCAAGGATTTCACGCTGTAATCCTTGGGACTTTCAGACAAAGACATTCCTAGGCTGCCTGGCCATTAAAATGTCCATGTTTAACACTTCCGAATTCCTACCTCACCTGGGAGCCAGTCAGGAACTGACAGAAGACCACATGTCCTAATAATAACTCTTAGCTGTCAACCTGCACACCTCAGAGTATATAGCCCTGAGTCCCACTCGGGTCGGGGCTCAACCTCTGGATGTAAATCCACTGAGCTGGTGCTGGCATCAATAAACACTGATTCCAGAGCCTTGGTGTCCAGTCTCTCTTTCCGAGTATCCCAAAACAATATAGTCAACCTTTCTGATAAAGAAAGGAAGAAATATCGGTTCCACTTTCCCCCACCAAATTGGCAAAGTTTTAAATAATTAAAATATCATTTGTTGGGCATTCTCACCTATTGATAATGGGAAGGTGAAATAGTGTAGCTTTTCTGGGAGGCAGTTTGACTATATAGATCAAGAATCTGAAAGCATTCAAAATCTTTGACCTGATAAATCTACATCTAAGGATTTATATTAACAAAACAATCAGTGTTGCATATAGAGGTTTACATCATAGATATTTATGATGGATTTGTTTTTTGAAGAAAGAAAAGGGAAAATTAACAAATCCCCCAAAATGGGGATTTGTTAATAAGTTATTCTTTAACTGTTTGTGTAGAGTCACTAGGCATGAGGTATGGGGGAAATATTTATTAACATAAAAATGTTCATGATATGTTAATTTTAGAATGTAGTTTACAAAATGCCTATACTATATGCTATAATTTTGTAATAAAACCTTTTTGCATACAATGTGTGTAAAAAGGACTGGAAAGAACTTCCAGTTTCTGGTCTGACATGTAAATAGCTCAGAAGTTGTCACTTCCATTGTCACAAGTAAAAAGCTGAAGGAACTGAAAATCAATACCTCTTAAATCAATTGAAAAATTGAGATCACAGGACAAACTGCCTTGTGTTTTTTACTCTAAAAACTGGGAAGATAGACAAATAAAGTCACCACTGCTATATCCTGGTAAGAGAACATAAAGGGGGCAACTGACTAAATCCTGGACATGTATTAGCTTGAGAGATAAAAAACACATTTTTGTGAGTGTCACCTCTAGGAGACCCACCAGGTTCTTAGGGTGAAGGTTGGAGAAAAAAATCCTTCCTGCTTCAGGCAGGGGATGGAAAAAGTAACCATTCTGAAATAAGCACAGAGCTGTTTGTTCTTCTTAACTAAGTCCTACCTTTAAGCAAAATGATTTTACTAGAGTCTAATTGATTTGCATTTTATCAGAAACTAACCAACTTGGGAGAAGGGAAATATCGAACACCACTAGCCTTCATGTCTTTCTTATGCTGGTGGGGGTGTGGAGAAGGAAGCAAAGCTAATTAGCACTTTTGAAGGTCACAGCTCAGGGACACAGACTCACTAAAAGACTGGAAGCTAATTATATGATTATAGAATGTTTCTTCTCCCCACACAATTTACCAGCACATCAATTGGTCCCCTGTATAATAACAGGAGATTACAGTTAAATGAACTGCAAGCATCACATACTTTTTAAGAAGGAGTATTTAGGTAAACCAAAACAACAAGGGGTGGGGAATAAACAAGGACATTAGAGAAAACTTTAGCTTCTGACACTGCAGCTATAATAGCTCATATCTAGTTTAACATAAAAACTTACACTAAAACTTTATCTTAGCTCCTTTTACGCAATACATTATGTCAAACTTTCAAAAAAATACATGAGGCAACCTAAAAGGCAAACAAAAGCAAACAAACAACAGAACCCCACAGTCTGAAGAGACAAATAAAGCATCAGAACCCAACTCAGATATGGCAGGTATTTCAGAGCAGGAATTTAAAATCACTATGATTAATATGCTAACAACTCTAATAAAAAAATGGACAATATGTAAGATTACATGGGTAATATAAACAGGTAGATGGAAACTTTAAGAATCAAAAGAAAATCTAAGAATTCAAATACACTGTAACAGAAAAGAAGAATGCCTTTGATGGGCTCATCAATAGACTGGGCATGATCTAGGAAAGACTCAATGAGCTAAAGCTATATCAATAGAAACGTCCGAAACTGAAATATAAGGGAAAAACTTAAGAAAAGTACAACAAAATATCCAAGAACTGTATGAAAATTAGAAAAAGTGTGTGTGTGTGTATGTGTGTGTGTGTGTGTGTGTGTGTGTGTGTGTGTGTGTGTGTGTATCATGGAAATACCAGAAAGAGAAAAACAAAGGAACAAAAGAGATATTTGAAGTAATAATGGCTGAGAATTTTCCTAAATTAATATCATACCAAAGCACAGATAAGGAAGGTCAGAGAACACAAAGAGGATAAATATGAAAAAAATCTACACTTAGGCATACCATATTCAAACTGCAGAAAATCGAAGAAAAAGAGAACATCGTGAAAGAAGCCAGAGGAAAAATATACTACCTATGGAAGGAATATGAATAAGAATTATATCCAGTTTCTCTTCAGAAACCATGCAAGCAGGAAGACAGTGGATTGGAATACTTAAATTCTAGAATGAAAAATCCTACCAACCTAGAATACTGTATCCAGGAAAACTACCCTTCAGAAGTGAATGAGAAACAGATATCCTCAGACAAACAAAATAGAAGAAATCTGCTACCTGCCTTCCACGAAGTATTAAAAGTAATTCTTCAGAGACTTCTGGTAAAATGGGGCAATAGACAAACGCTGTGCTAACTGCCTCCCAGTATCAAACCAAAATTACAAATAATTTATACAATATTCAACCCCGAAAGTCCCCGGAATAATACATGAACAGAACCTCTAAACAAAGAACTTAACGAGGAGGCCACATCAAGTCTGGTAGGACAGATGGAGAGGAGAGAGGGCGAACCCCATGATGGACGCCTCAGCCATGGGGAGGCTTCTCCTGTTGGGGGAGAGATCCTCCGGCCCCACACCGAGCTCACCAACCCAGAGTTCCTTTGCAAAGAAGAGAAGTTCCAAGATAGCTGGCAGTAAATTAGTAAGGACTCTCTTTGCTCAGCTCGGTGAGGCTGAGAGCAGCTAGAGAATCAGTGAGGCCGGCACACGGGTTTGCTCGCCGGTGAGCCCTTACCTGGTTCCTGGTGGAGGGAGTAGCTGTGTGAGCCGGGCCCAGAAGCCTGCGGGGACAGACTGAACTGAGCACCTTTGGTGCAGAAGTTGGAGGTTTTGGTACTAATGTTCCCCTGGTGTGGAGCTTGTACACGAGTGGTATACAGGAGGGTGCCATTTTGTCAGGGTTGGGCCGTCCCACAGAGGGACAGGTCCTGGACCGCATTGGTCTGGTGGAATTGGCGCAGGAGTGCGTGTGTGCGTGTGTGCACATGGAGACTTGGATCCCCATCCTCCACCTGGCTTCTACTGCGTTGCCATGGAAATGCTGGGTGGGTGCCCTCTGGCACCAACAGGCTGCTCACTGAGACCCAGGAATATGAAAGCCACCTTGGGACCCCACTCTCCGCACTGCATGTGCAGAGTTGCAAGCTGGTGATTGGTTGTCTGGCTGCTCGGCCTGATCTGCGAGCAGCTGATTGGGACAGGCTGAGACTGGGAGTTTTCCTGGGAGTATTGGGATGTGAGCTGTGTGCCTACATGATTCAGACGGGGCTCTCTTGGTGCTCTATATAATACATCAAAGCAATCCCAGAGCGACAGAAAGAATGAGGAAACAAAGAAACATGTCAAAAGTAAAAGATCTTAAGAAACCTCTAGAAATGGAACTACATGAAACAGAGGGATCCACCTTTCAGAGACAGAGTTTACAACACTGATGATAAGAATGTTTAACAAACTCAGTGAGTACATGATGAAGGATAGAAAAATCATAAAAAAAACCCAGTTAAAACTAAAGAATACAATAACTGAAATGAAGAACACACTCGAGGGCCGGCTGAGTGGTGCATTGGTTAAGAGCTGGTTTTCGGATGCCAGCAGCCCGGGTTCGGATCCCACATATGAGAGCAAGTGACACTGCCCTCTACAGCTATCAACAGCTCCACCTGGAGCTGGGCTGTGCGAGCCCTGGCGACGGCGTAGGCTGCAGCCCCTGCTGCAGTGGGCTGCCATAGGCTACAGTGAATGGCCAGCAGCCAGCGTGAGCTGCCAATAGCCGTGGTGAGTGACATCCAGAGGCCGGTGACCGATCTGCCTCATGGGAAGAGCGCAATGATGATACCAACATGGGCCAGTGAAGCAACATCCTCCGCAACTAGACTGAATAACAAAAAGGACAGCAACTTGTCTGTTCCCCTTCCCCCATTCCCCAATGCTGTCCCCCTCCCCCAATTCCCCAATAAAATCTTTAAAAAAAAAACACACACAGACTCGAGGGAATCACCAGTAGAGTAGATGAAGCAGAGAATCGGATCAGCGATTTGGAAGACAAAATAGCAGAAATCACCCAGCTGGAACAACAGAAAGACCAAAGAATAAAAAACAATGAAAATAGTTTAAGAGCCCTATGGGACAAGATGATGCCCAACAAAATTTGCATCCTAGGAATACCAGACGGAGAAGAGAAGAAGAAAAGGGTCAAGAATGTATTTGAAAAAATAATGACTGAAAACTTCCCTACCCTGGTGTATGAAATTGACATACATGCCCAGGAAGTGCAGCAGGTTCCAAACAAGCTGAACCCAAACAGGTCCACACCAAGACACATCATAGTTAAAATGGCAAAGTTTAAAGACAGAGACAGAATCCTTAAAGCAGCAAGAGAAAGACAACAGGTTACATACAAAGGAACTCCTATTAGACTAACACCTGACTTGTCTACAGAAACTCTGCAGTACAGAAGGGCGTGGCAGGAGATATTCAAAGTTACACAAAATTAAGGGCTACAACCAAGATTGCTTTACCCAGCATGGCTATCACTTAAATTTGAAGGAGAGATAAAGAGCTTCTCAGAAAAGAATAAGCTTAAGGAATTCATTACCACCAAGCCAGCATTGCAAGAAATGTTAAAAGGGCTTTTTAAACAAAAGAAAGGGGTAAACTCCCTAACCTAGGAAGACCAGGAATACAAATAACAAAATGGCAATACATATGCACCTATCAATAATCATTTTAAATGTGAATGGGCTAAATGCTCCAATCAAAAGACAGAGAGTGGCTGAGTGGATAAGAAAATAGAACCCATGTATATGCGGTTTACAGATGGAATAAGATATTTCATGCAAATGGAAATGAGAAAAAAAGCTACAGTAGCAGTATTTATTTTGGACAAAATAGACTTTAAAATGAAGACTAAAATAAAAGACAAAGAAGGGCACTATAACCCTAAGAAATATCTATGCACCCAACATAGGAGCTCCTAATTATTTATAACAGATTTTGACAGACATAAAGACAGAGATCAATAGTAACACTACCGTAATAGAGGACTTCAGCATCCCATTGTCACCAATGGACAGATCCTCTAGAAAGAAACTCAACATGCAAAGAGTGGCCTTAAATGACACTTTAGATCAGCTGGACTTCGTTGATATTTTTAGAGCATTTCACCCTGAAACAACAGAATATACATTCTTCTCAAGTGCACATGGGACATTTTCCAAGATAGACCACATGTTAGGCTACAAAACAAGTCTCAGTAAATTTTAGAAGATTGAAATCATATCAAGAGGATATAAAGGAACAACTTTATGGTTGCTGGCTGGGAAGGGGTGGGGATGAGGGAGGGGGGAAGGTTTTGGATTGCGTAGGTGGGTGACTACAATGTTGTCACAGGGATATGGGGGGCAGTTCTGGGAATGCAATTGATAATGTTGTGAAGAGACTATTATGTTAAGTGAAATAAGTCAGTCGGAGAAAGACAAATACCATATGATCTGACCTATATGTGGAATCTGAAAAACTGAATGAACGAGCAAAGTAAACAGAAACAGACTCATAGATATAGAAGAAAAACTGAGGGTTGCTAGTTGGGAGGAGGGTGGGGATGAGGGAGAAGGGGAAGGGATTAGACAGCATAAATAGGCAACTTCAATATTGCCACAGGGATTTGAAACACAGTTCGGAGAATATAATAATGTTGTAAAAACTTTGTGGCATGTCAGATGGTCACATGTCTTGTTAGGGAGACACTTCATGGATGGAGTAGAGGCTTGATCACTGCACTGTATACCTGAAATTGATGTTGTGTAATATTGTATGCCAACTGTAACTGACTATATAGATAGTCATGGGATGTGGAGTATACTGTGGAAGGGAGTCAAAGAATTGTAATAGATATGTATGATATGAGGGGGGAGTTGGGTGGCGAACTGGGGGAGGTGGGTTGTCACTTTTAGAGGTAAAAATGATAAGGATTGCCCTGTGTTGTACACCTGAAATCAATTTTTAAAAAAAATGTTTATTTCACATAAAAAGAATAACAAAAATGGATTAAAGTCCTAAACATAAGACATAAAAAAATAAACTGCATAGAAAAAAACATAGGTAGCAAACTTATGGACCTTGGGTTCAAAGAGGATTTTATGAAATTTACTTCATAGGCAAGGGAAGTAAAAGCTAAAATAAAAATTAATGGGACTATATCAAACTAGAAAGCTTCTGCACAGAAGAAGAAACAACAGAATAAGGAGGCAACCAACTGAACGGGAGACGCT
This sequence comes from Aselliscus stoliczkanus, assembly GCA_033961575.1. Lineage (NCBI taxonomy): Eukaryota > Metazoa > Chordata > Mammalia > Chiroptera > Hipposideridae > Aselliscus > Aselliscus stoliczkanus. The sequence continues at coordinate 49,813,030 of CM066737.1, read as the reverse complement.
TTTTGCAACCAAGGCCTCCCATACTGGAGTTAGTATTCAAAATACACAAGGAACTCATACAACTCAACAACAAAACAACAAACAATCCAAGTAAAAATGGATGTAGGACATGGATAGATATTTCTCCAAAGAGGACATACAAATGGCCAACAGACATATGAAAAATTATCAAAATCACTACTCATCTGAGAAATGCAAATAAAAACCACAATGATATATTACCTCACACCAGTTAGGATGGCTATCATCAACAAGACAAATAATAGCAAGTGTTGGAGAGGCTGTGGAGAAAAAGGAACCCTCATCCACTGTTGGTGGGAATGCAAATTGGTGCAGCCCTTATGGAAGGCAGTGCGGATGTTCCTCAAAAAATTTTTCAAAAGACTTCCTGTAAGATGGTGGAATAGATGTATGCTGTGCCAACTGCCTCAAAGGGTCACACCAAAATTACAAATAATTTATACCTTTAACCTTGGACATCCCCTGAATTCTAGATGAACAGAACCTCTAAATGAAGGATTAAAGAAGAGGCCATTCCGAGTCTGGTAGAGGGACAGAGACGAGAGAGGGCGAACCCAGTCAGGGACACCTCAGAGGTGGGGAAGCTTCTCCGGTTTGGGGAGAGACCCTCTGGCCCCACATTGAGCTTACCAGCCCAGAGTTACTTTGCCGGGAAAAGGGAGATCCACAATAGCTGGCAGTAGAAATTAGCAAGGACTCTCTTTGCTCAAATCAGTGAGGCGCAAGGAGGCTAGAGAACCAGTCACCCTCCTGTGGAGCTGGCACACAGACTCACTCACTGGTGAGCACTCACCTGGTCCCTGGTGGAGGGAGTGGCTGTGTGAGCCGGGCCCAGGAGCCTGTGAGGAAGGACTGAACTGAGCACCTTTGGTCTAGAAGCTGGAGGTTTGGGGACCATTGTTCCCCCTGTGTGAAGCTTGTACACGAGTGGTGTCAGGAGGGCGCCATTTTTTCAGGGTTAGGCCCTCCCACAGAGGGTCAGGTCCAGGACCACACTGGTCTGGTGGAATTGGCACAGGAGTGCGTGTGTGCATGCGCGCACATGAGGCCTTGGATCCCTGCTCTGCACAATGCGTGTGCAGAGTTGCCAGGCTGGGGATTGGCTGTTGGGCTCCTCTGCCTGATCTGTGAGCGGCTGATTGTGACAGGCTGAGACTGGCAGTTTTCCTGAGAGTGTTGGGGTGGTAGCTGTGTGCCTGTGTGATCTGACTGGGGCATTTGTGGTGCATTTGTGCAGGCTGGTTGCCAGTGCAGGAGCACATGCTGCTCTGACTTGGTGGGAGCCACTGACCACACCTGTGGTGCCTTGGGCACCTTCCCTTCCCACCTAGAACTGTGTTGCTGGGGGCACTTGGAGCCCCTGGTGCCTATCCCCGACCTCCACAGTCCACAGATGGTTTTTACAGTAGCGGGCAGCACATAGCAATCTGTTAGGATTTTTGGTGGTGAGCACGGCCCTAGAGCAGAGGGCAGCTAATTGTGGGATGCTCACTGAACACCTAAGAGGGAGGCTTGCACATGATGTGTTGGGCCCTTCCCCCCAACACAGCTGGTGCTGAGTCACCCAGAGACTCTCTATTGCTGAACAAGTGGTATGCAGATTAAAGCGGGTGGAGTGCGTTTTCTTTTTCCTCTCTCCTTTTTCCTTTTTCTTGTCTTTTTTTTCCTTTTTTCCTTACCCCCTGTTTTTCTTTTTTTATTATTCTTTTTTTCTTTTCTTTCTCTGTCATCTTTTTGTTCCTATTTTTCATTTCTTTCATCTGTTTCCTTTTTGTCATTCTCAGGCTTGTTTATCTAGTTATTGCTTTGGTCACTATTTTTCTGTCTTGTTCACCGGTTTTTGTATTTGTGTTTTTGTCTCTTTTATATATTTTTGTTTTTCCTGTCTGATCACTGATTATTGTATTTTTGTGGTGGTGTATTTGTTTCTTGGAGTTGTTGGGTTGCTTTCTTTGTTTTCATTTTATGAAGTGGATGTGGACCTAGTACTGGTCCAGGAGCTGAGATTACTCTGAATTTGTAGAAATCACTGACAGCAGCCTCTACTCACCTCTAACACCATCTCTATCAGGGCCAATCGGGGTTCCAGGGTGACTCACCCCACCCCCACAAACTGTAGAAGACCTTTTTACAACAGAAGTTGGCCCGCAGTGCCCTGGGGTCATCTAAGTGGTGTTCAGTGATCACACATTTACACCACAGACAATTAGGATCAGCTTTTGTAAATCTGAGAGAATGACATGGAGGCAGGCTATAGTGCCCTTGGGATGCTATACAAGGCAGTCACAGGCCAGGTATTGGTGTAAGATCTGAATCTACATTAAAGTCTTAAAAACAGCCAAGCATGTTGCATAACTCACTTGAACTCCATACTGCCAAGCTAGTGCGACATCACTAAAGGCACCATCAACACTGGGTCACATAGCCAGACACACGCCCCTAAAGAGCCTCTTTCAGTAGTAGGGCATTACCAGGCAGGTCGAGTGGCACACTGGTTAAGAGCTGGCTTGTGACACCGTTGGCCCCTTTTCAGATCCCACATATGAGGGCCAGTGATGCTGCCCTCTACAGCTAAGATGGTGAACAACAGATCCACCTGGAGCTGGGCTGCTGTGAGTCTCAGGAACAGCATAGCTGCAGCCCCGGCTGCAGTGGACTGCCATAGGCTACAGTGAGGGGCCCGCAGCCAGCATGAATGGCTGGCAGCAAGTGTGATCTACCAAGAGTCACTATGAGCAGCCTTCCAGAGGCCAGTGACTGATCTGCCTCACCTGAGAAGAATGAAATGATGATACAAACATGGGCCAGTGAAGCAATGTCCTCCACAACTAGATTCCCCTTCCCCGGTTCCCCAAGCTGTTCCCCTACCCAATTCCCCAGTAAAATCTTTTAAAAAAATAGTAGGGGATTACCAGCACCTGACAGGTGGCAACAGGCCTAGGGGGCCCTGGGCCATTTCCTAAACTGCCTCAGGACCAATCTGGGGGACAGCCAACCTCAGTTCACGCAGAAACCATCCCCACATGACCCCAGGTCCAACACAGGCAGCAGTCAACTATGTAGAAACAACCAGGTATCTACGGGTTGGTAATAGAGAGGGCTGATATAGCTGAGTGGGAGCCCCGCCCAAGAGACACCAGAATCAATACACCTGGAGGCCAGTGTTAGACAAAACCAGAGTACTACCTGGTTCAACCCACAAGTGGCACTCTCAAAGGACATTTTCCGCAAAAGCCCAAAGTGGCAAAGCCTCCTCTGAGGGGGGTCAACCTCAGCACAACATCTCATACCAGATGAATAGAGCTAATTCTCCCAGATAATCAGTCTGAGGGTCTATCCCACCCTCTGACAATGCAAAAGCAATTAAAGGTCAACTTCAACAGTGACACCTCTGGAACACACGGGACAGGAGAATAAAAGGACACATACTACAAGACTTCCCAGGAACTACTGAGAGACATAAGCGAACTACCTAATACATTGAAGCAATCATGAGTGACAGTCAGAAAGAGAAAACAAAGAAACATGTCTCAAGTAAATGATCACAAGAAACCTCTAGAAATGGAACTAAAGGAAACAGAGGGATCCACCTTTCAGAGACAGAGTTTAGAACACTGATGATAAGCATGTTTAAGGAATTTAGTAATGACATAAAGAAGGAACGAGAAATCATAAAAACACAACCAGTTAGAACTAAAGAATACAATAACTGAAATAAAGAGCACACTACAAGGAATCACCAGCAGATCAAATGAAGCAGATTATCAGATCAGTGATTTAGAAGATAAAATAGCAGGAAAGACCCAGTTGGAAAAAAAAATGAAAAAATAATAAAGGACAATGAAAATAGTTTAAGATACCTGTGGGACAACATCAAGCGTAAAACAATTCACAGCCTAGGAATATCAGAAGAAGAGAAGAAGCAAGGGATTGAGAATGTATTTGAAGAAATAATGACTGAAAACTTCCCTACCCTGTTGAAGGAAATCGACATACAAGCCCAGGAAGTGCAGAGGTCCAAACAAGCTGAACCCAAACAGGCCCACACCAAGACACATCATAGTTAAAATGGCAAAGCTTAAATAAAAAGACAGAATCCTAAAAGCAGCAAGAGAAAGACAGCAGGTTACATACAAAGGAACTCCTATAAGACTAACAGCTGACTTGTCTACAGAAACTCTGCAAGCCAGAAAGGAGTGGCAGGAAACATTCAAAGTGATTCAAAACAAAGGCCTACAACCGAGATTGCTTTGCCCACATGGCTATCACTTAATATTGAAGGAGAGATAAAGAGCTTCTCAGAAAAAATAAGTTAAAGGAATTCATTACCACCAAGCCAGCTTTGCAAAAAATGTTAAAAGGGCTTTTTTAAACAGGAGAAAGGGGAAAACAAGCTAACTGAGGAAGACCAGAAATACGAATAACAAAATGGCAATAAATATGTACCTATCAATAATCACTTTAAATGTGAATGGGCTAATGCTCCAATCAAAAGACACAGAGTGGCTGAGTGGATAAGAAAACAGGACCCATGTATATTCTGTTTACAAGAGACTCATCTCAGGTCAAAAGACACACCCAGACTGAAAGTAAAGGGATGGGATAAGATATTTCACACAAATGGAAATAAGAAAAAAGCTGGAGTAGCAATACTTATTTTGGATAAAATAGACTTTAAAATGAAGACTACAATAAATGACAATGAAGGGCACTACATAATAATAAAGGGATCAATTCAACGAATGGACATAACCCTTGTAAAATTCTCTGCACCCAACATAGCAGCTTCTAAGTATATAAAACAGTTTATTACCAACATAAAGTTGGAGATCAACAGTAGCACTATCATAGTAGGGACTTCAAGACCCCATTGTCACCAATGGACAGATCCTCCAGACAGAAAATCAACACAGGCACAGTGGCCTTAAATGACACTTTACACCTGCTGGATTTAATCGATATTTTAAAAGCATTTCACCCCAAAGCCACAGAATATACATTCTTCTCAAGTGCACATGGAACATTTTCCAAGGTAGACCACATGATAGGCCACAAAACAAGTCTCAATAAATTTAAGAAGATTAAAGTAATATCAAGCATATTCTCTGATCGCAACACTATGAAACTAGAAATCAATTATAAGAAGAAATCTGGAAAGCACACAAATACATGCAGGCTGAATAACATGCTACTAAATAGCGAGTGGGTCAACAATGAGATCAAGGAAGAAATCAAAAGATACCTCGAGTAAAACAAATATGAAAACACAACAATCCACAATCTATGGGATGTAGTGATAGTGAAATTCATACCAATGGAAGCCTATCTAGAGACACAAGAAAAATCTCAGATGAACAGACTATCTTTACACCTAAGGGAACTGGAAGAAGAACAGCAAAACAAGCCCAAAGCAAGTACTAGGAATGAAATAATAAAGATCAGAGCAGATATAAATGAAATAGAGACAAAAAAAATACAAAAGATCAATGAAACCAAGAGCTGGTTTTATGAAAAGAGAAAAAAACATTGATGAACCCTTAGCCAGAATCACCAAGAAAAAAAGAGAGAGAGCCCAAATTAATAACATCAGAAATGAAAGGGGAGAAATGACAACAGATACCACAGAAATACAGAAAATTTTAAGAAAATATTACAAACAACTACATGCCAACAAATTAGTCAATCTGGAAGAAATGGATACATTTCTAGAAGCATACAATCTTCCAAGTCTGAATGAAGAAGAAACAGAAACACTGAACAGACTGATTACTACGAAAGAAGTTGAATCAGTAATGAACAAGCTTCTAACAAACAGAAGTCCTGGACCAGATGGCGTCACAGGTAAATTTTAGGAAACATTCAAAACAAATTAATTCCTATTCTTCTCAAATTATTGGAAACTATACAGAATGAGGGAAGTCTCCCAAGCACAATTTATGAAGCCACTATTACTTTCATCCCAAAATCAGACAAAGGTATTACAAAAAAAGAAAACAACGGGCTGATAACCCTAATGAACATACACGCAAAAATGCTCAACAAAATACTAGCAAACTGGATTCAGCTACAAACTAAAATGATCATACACCACGATGAAGTGGGATTCGTTCCTGGTATGCAAGGTTGGTTCAATATTCGCAAATCATTAATGTGATATATCACATTACCAAAATGAAAAATAAAAAATCATATGATCACATCAATAGATGCTGAAAAAGCATTTAACAAAATTCAGCAGCCATTTATGATAAAAACTCTTAGCAAAATAGGAATGCAGGGATCATATCTCAACATAATAAGGCCATATATGCTAAGCCCACAGCAAACATCGTACTCAATGGGGAAAGACTAGAACCTTTCTCCTTAAGATCAGGAACAAGACAAGGCTACCCACTTTCACCACTTCTATTCAACAGAGCTCTGTAAGTTCTAGCCACAGCAATCAGACAAGAAAATGAAATAAAAGGCATCCCAATTGGAAAGGAGGGAGTAAAGTTTTCATTATATTTTACAGGTGACATGATACTATACATGGAGAATCCAAAAGACTCCATCAAATGCCTTTTAGAACTGATAAATTAATTTAGCTGTAGCTAAATGAATTTAGCAGATAAATGAATTTAGCGGAATTTAGTAAAGTAGTAGGATACAAAATTAATATTCAGAAATGAGTTGCATTTGTATACACCAATAATAAACTATTAGAAGAAGAAATCAGGGAATCAGTCCCATTTACGATTGCTTCAAAAACAATGAAATACTTGGAATAAATTTAACTAAAGAAGGAAAAGACCTCTACCCAGAAAACTTTAAACACTGAAGAGAGAAATCAAAGAAGATAGAAATAAATGGAAATACATACCATGTTCATGGATAGGAAGAATTAATATAGTTAAAATGTCAATACTACCTAAGGCAATATATACATTCACATTATGGAAATCAGTATGGAGGTATCTCAAAACACTGGAAATGGAACTGCCGTATGACCCAGCAATTCCACTCTTGGGAATCTACACAGAGGAATCCAAGACGCTAATTCGAAAAAATATATGCACCCCTATGTTTATTGCAGCGCTATTTACAATAGCCAAGATTTGGAAACAAACAAAATGCCCATCGGTAGATGAGTGGATTATGCAACTGTGGTACATTTATACAATGGAGTATTACTCCGCTATAAAGAAGAATGAAATTGTACCATTTGCAACGATATGGATGGACCTACAGACTATTATGTTGAGTGAAATAAGTCAGTTGGAGAAAGACAAATACCATATGATCTCACTTATATGTGGAATTTGAAAAACTAAATGAATGAACAAAAGAAACAGAAACAGTCTCATAGATATAGAGGAAAATCAGTGTTGCTAGTTGGGAGGGGGGTGGGGATGAGGGACAAGGGGAAAGGATTAGACAGCATAAATAGGTAACTACAGTATTGTCACAGGGATAAGAAAGACAGTTCGGTGAATATAATGTTGTTAAAATTTTGTGGGGTGTCAGATGGTCACATGTTTTTTTTTAGGGAGACCATTTCATGGATGGAGTAGAGGCTTGATCACTGCACTGTATACCTGAAATTGATGTTGTGTAATATTGTATGCCAACTGTAATTGAATATATAGATAGTCAAGGGATGTGGATTATACGGTGTAAGGGAGTCAAAGGAATTGTAACAGATAGTATGATATGGGGGGGAGGAGTGGGGGGGAGAATTGGGGGAGGTGGGCTGTCAATTTGAGGGGTAAAAAGTATAACTATTGCACTTTGTTGTACACCTGAAGCTAATTTAAAAAATATATAAATAAATAAATTTAAAAAAAATATTATATATATATATATATATATATATATATATATTCAACACAATTCCGATCAAACTACCAAGGACATTTTTCTCAGAAATAAAACATAGAATCCTAACATTTATATGGAACCACAAAAGACCCCGAATGGCCATGGCAATCTTGAGAAATAAGAACAAAGTGGGAGGCATCACGCTACCTGACATCAAAACATACAACAAGTCTACAGTGATCAATACAGTATAGTACTGGCATAAAAACAAACACATAGATCAATGGAACAGAATAGAGAGCCCAGAAATAAACCCATCCATATAGGGTCATTTAATCTACGACAATGGAAGCAAGAATTTACATCGGAGTAAAAATAGTCTATTTAATAAATGGGGCTGGGAAAATTGGACTGACAAGTGCAAAAAAATTAAAGTGGACCACCTACTTATGCCAAATTCGAAATGGATTAAAAGCTTAAGTGTAAGATCTGAAACCAAAAATTCCTAGAGGAAAACACAGGGAGTAAATTTGTAGATATTACCCTCAGGAATATTTGTACTGATATATCCCTTCAGGCAATGGAAATAAAAGAAAAAATAAACATATGGGATTACATCAAACTTAAAAGTTTTTTCAAAGGAAATCATCAATAAAACATAAAGGCAGCCTACTGAATGGGAGAAGATATTTGCCAACGGTATATCTGATAAGGGGTTGATATCCAAAATTTATAAAACACTCATGAAACTCAACACCAAAAAAACAAACAACCCAATTAAAAAATGAGCAGAGGATATGAAGAGATATTTCTCTAAAGAGAACATACAGATGGCCCACAGGCATATGAAAAAATGTTCAACCTCACTAATCATTAGAGAAATGCAAATAAAAACCACAATGAGATACCACCTCAATCCGGTCAGAGTGGCTATCATCAATAAATCAACAAATAAGTGCTGTGGAATGTGGAAAAAAGGGAACCCTGGTGCACTGTTTGTGGGACTGCAGATTGGTGCAGCCAAAATCGTAATAAGTATGGAGGTATCTCAAAATACTGGAAATGGAACTACCGTATGACCCAGAAATTCCACTCAGGTATCTATCCAGAAAAACCCAAGACACTAATTCGAAAAATATATGCACCCCTATGTTCACTGCAGAGCTATTTACAATAAACATAACTTGGAAACAACAGAAATGCCCATCGGAAGATGATTCGATTAAGAAGCTGTGATACATTTATAGTGGAGTATTACTCAGCTATAAAGAAGAATGAAATCTTACCATTGGCAATGATATGGATGGACCTAGAGGACATTATGTTAAGTGAAATAAATCAGATGGAGAAAGACAAATACTATATGATCTCCCTTATATGTGGAATTTAAAAAAACTGAATAAATGAGCAAAGTAAACAGAAATAGTCCCTGAAATATAGAGGAAAAACTGATGGTTGCTAGATGGGAAGGGGGTGGTGATGAGGGAGAAGGGGAAGGGATTAGACAGCATAAGTTGGTAACTACAATATTTCCACAGGGATATGAAAGCCAGTTTGGGGAATATAATTAACAATGTTGTAAATATTTTTTAGGGTGTCAGATGGTCACATGCCTTGTTAGGGTGACCACTTCTCAGATGGTGTAGAGGCTTGACCACTGCACTGTACCCCTGAAGCTGACGTTGAATAAAATTGTATGTCATATATATATATATATATATATATATATATATATATATATATATATATATACACACACACTATACTATAGTCACGGGATATGGAGTATAGTGTGGGGAGTGGAGTCAATGGAATTGTAATAGATATGAATGATGTTGGGGGAGGGAGTGGTGTGGTGGATAGGGGGAGGGCGGTTGTCACTTTATGAGGGGTAAAAAGTATAACTATTGCACTGTTTTCTACACCTGAATCTAATAAAAGAAAGAAAAAGAAAAGTCTCCTATTTCTGGCAATTTGGTTTCCAGTATTGAAGTCATATTTCCTCAGGCTTCAAGACTTCATTTCCAGGCTGTGGAAGCCAGTCAAAAAGGAAAGCCGGCAGGAAGCCAAAATCTACATCCTACATATACCGCTTATGCCTCGTTATCCAGGAGATAATTGTGTTATTCTTACTTGTTGGATCATTTGCCCAAATTAATTCAACTTAATACATATTGAGTGGCCTATGCACAACATTGCCCTCCCACTACCTGCCGTGTGGCTGTTCCTACTAACGTAGGCAAACTCAATGAGAAAAAAAGTCCATTTCTCAAAGATGTTTGACAGTCGAGCAAGGCAACACCATTAGCTAAGATGATAACTGGAGATTTTCCATGAAATTTCAACTCATTGTGCCTGTCTGTCTCCCATTAGCATGGATAACTGAGAGTTGATGGTATTTTCATTAGTCTTTCCTATGAGGCCAATGGGAAATCCTTTTACTGAAAGATTGCTTGGCTGGTAAAAGCTGAGTTGAATATTTTTCTGACTAAAATCATCTTTTACATGTCATCTGGCATAGCACTGGGCAAATTAAAAGCTCTTGTTTGAAGAAACTAATTACTCTTCCTATCAGCACCTCAGCTATACAAATCTCTGCTAAAGGAGGTTTACTTTCTGTTTGGTCAAGAATTCAAGTTGTGCTTTATTTTTTAAGATTTTATTGTGGAATTGGGGGAGGGGAACAGTGTTGGGGCATTGGGGAACGGGACCAGCCAAGTTGTTGTTCTTCAATCTTCGTTGTGGAGGGCACCAGTCACCACCTGGCTTCCCATTGGCAGCTCGTGGCCTCTAAGCTCAAGGTGCTGTATTCATTCTTAGTTGCAGGTGGGCGTAGCCACCATCACATATGGAAGTCGAACCAGCAGCCTTGTTGTTAAGAGTGCATACCCTATCCACTGAGCCATCTGGGTGCAGCTCAGCTCAAGGTGCTGAGTTTAGTCTTAGTTGCAGGTGGGCATAGCCCACTATTGAACAGGCAATCTTGCTGTTACACCAGCTGAGCCATCCTGCCACCTGTTGGCAGCTCAGCGACAGCTCAGCTTGGGCGCAGCATTCACTGGCCCATGTGGGAATCAAACCAGCGGCCCCGTGGCTCAGAGCTCGCACTCTAACCAATTGAGCCACCTGGCCGGCCCTCAAATTGTGCTCTTGAACTTTTCACAACAGAATCAACTTTGCATGCCCTGCAACTGGTATATAAAACATTCAGTTTTCACTTCAGAAAATATGGGATCTGTCTTCACTATAGGTGCATTTTAGAGAATCAATTGTGAATTGACATCATAAAGGAAATTGTTCACAAGACTGTACCTGTTTTGTAAATGATATGTTATGTATAGCTGAGCATAGAAAAAAAGGTAAGTAGTAGATATACCAGTTAACTATGGTTATCGTTGCATGTTGAGATTACCAGTGACTTTGTTTTCCTATTATTTTTATGTATATTCTGAAAGGTTAACAATGAGCAACTATTTTAAAATCAGAAACAATCATGTTAACATAAAGCTTACTTAGGGTATATAATTGACATTCTATTCTGCTAGACATACTAAACATCCACTTAATATTTCCATGTTCTAGTCTTCTATGAATTTAGATCATACAAAGGTAACATACCGGGACAACATTTTCCTTAGCACTTATAAAAAGACCTTCATTGAGTTATAATTTAATACTTTCCCTCTTCTTTTACAGGGGGTCAATAAAGAGATGCCAAACAGACAATTCTTCCTCCTTCTATGAAACCAAAATTACAGATAGTGCCCTTTTGCCACCCAGAATGTACTTTATTTAAACGTACCATGATCAATATCATTTGAGTAGTTGGGAGGCGAAAAATAGATGTCTGTAGGTGAAACTGCAATTTTCTCTTGCTGACAAACCCAAAGTTTCTCTTTTTTTTCCCTTCCAGGAAGCACAAGCCAAATTTAGTGTGCTCAAACGATAATGTACCAAACCAGGTGTTAAAAACATCTACTCTTTCTACTTTCTTCAGATGACTGCTATTTTTTTCATGTTTAAAAACATTACTTGCAACTATTCTTTCACACGTAATCTTATCTAATCTTTTTATAAGCAAGCAGGCTATAAATCTTAAATGAATAAAGTACTTTTTGCAATCACCCTGGGGTAGTGGTTAAAGTCCAGTGTGCTTCAAATACCTAAAGTCAGAGCCTTGATTTCCCTTGTCCCACTTGCCTAGCCCCTATTCTGGCATCCTTTAATTTGATGTCCAGAAAGCAAGAATTCCTTTCAGTTTATAAGTAGAGAATCTTTAGTACAGAGAGTATGAATGGCTCAATCAATATCACACAGCAAGCAACAGACCTGACTAGAAACCAGATCTTCTGACTTAAAACACAGCCCTCTTTCCGTTAGACGTTGAGGACATTCCAATCCCATTGAGAAGTCAGGGAAATCTAAGAAGCATGGGCACATATTTTTAACCTTCCTCACAAATTTCCTTTGGCTTAGGTTATTTAGGTTCCTGAATAACTTTAATCATATTCCCTGTCTTTTAACTCCTACATAGTATATTGCCTCTCTTAGGAATTCTGATTACGAAGTTCTTTATTCATTCACTTAGATCATCTCTTATGTGTTAACTGGTTGCCATGTGCAAAGGACTGGGCTTCTATTCAAGAGAATGGATCGCCTTTCTCAGAGAATTGCTAGAGGAAAATTGGTATAGTTAACAGAACACTGAATTTGGAGACCTGAGTTTTAGTTCTAGCCCTGACTTGGACTTGCTCTCTGTCCTTATACAAAGTCACTTGACCTCATTGGGTTTCAAGTTTCTCATCTAAAAATTAAACGGATAATATTACTTGGTTTGCAAGAGTTTCTCTAGTAGCTACCACTTACTAAAAGCTAACAATGTGCCAGCCACTGTTGCAAAGCATTCAGTGTACATAATCTCATTTATTCTTCAAATGTCCATATTGATGGTCATTAGCTACTATTTCCCCCACTGTCCTGATAAGAAAACTAAAGCTGGGGAGGTTATGTGACATTCTCAAGGTAAGTAATAAAGTCATGGAACTGAGATATGAATCTAACTGGACTCCAGAGCCTCCCCACAACATAAAAAATAATTAATTAAGACTGTACTTTGAAAAGCATTAAGCTTTCCAATTTTAAGGTAGTCTTCCTTTCTTCCACTTCCACGTACTTAAACTTCTAAGACATGAATAGGTCTACTTTTTCGCTTGTTTCTTTCTATTATCCAATAATCACCTCAAATGTCAAAGTGAGAATCTGGAAGAGGAAAACTCAAGTCTGGATGGAATTCGAAAGAGACACAGAGGCTCTGGGTAAGCTACATAAGGCTATGCTTCACATGTCTGAATATTTTCTAAGTGTCTTCTTCCTTCCCTTCCATATTTTGGTGGCTCACCCTTCCTGAGAAATCCAGAGGACCATTTTCATCCAAGTGTGAATGTCGGAAGCTTTTCTACTGAGGAGATAATTGAGTGAGAATCTAGTGCCTTGGAAGATCCAGCTAACTCACCTTATAAAGCAGGAGTGGACCCTGAAATACCAGAACAATTTCTCTCCCCAGAACATTTCACATTTGTCAGACTTGGCACAGGCTGGTCCATTCAAAATACATAATTTAATATTCCCAACAACTCAATTCTTCCACCTCACTTTGACTAAGAGTTCATTACCTAAGTTTTAGCTTCCAAAAGAGGCAATCTTTTCAGCCCACTTGTTCCATATTTGCATTAATATTATGCACTTAATGCTATGATCTTTTGAACTTCAAAACAGATTTCTGGACTTTTTGACTACAACTTTAACAACAGAGCATAATGGAGTTATAGAAAGAAGTTTTCCCAGTTAAACCTCATTGATTCTGGACAGTAACAATCTTTTATATAAGCTACAAATGGCTCATTCAATGCACATCAGCATTTCCTCAGTTCCTGAGCCTCTTTCTTCCTGGGAGAACAACTGTAACAATGGCTAAATAGCCACTAGCAAGTTTCAGCACCCACCTCAACCTTTCCTTGTGAAAACAGCTTTCTGCAAATATAGCATTATTTCCAAACTTCATCAAGTTTTACGCCAATTGAATGAACATCATTGACTACATTGGCGTCTCCCTTAATTCCACCCTGGTACTCAAATAGGACAGCAAACAGCTTAGAGCCCCCTCTTTGTTCTAGAAGCTTATATTCTAACCAGCCTGTGAAAAATCAAAACCCTTGGCTTCCTTCGCCATCGTCTCTGAGTTGAGAACACTTTTTGTGTAGCCTGTGGGTGGATGTCATCTTTCCTATGTTGAGCCATCCGCCCCAACACAACCAAATCTGAGTTTTCATTGACCTGGTGATTACCACTCACTCCACTGTGGTGATTCCTTGGGACTCCACTTAGCCAACTTATGCAATGCCATAAGATTTTTTTCATTACTGGCACGCAGCTAGTGTTGGCCCATGCTGCAGTCTTTCTTGGACAACTGTAGGAGGTCTGAGGGACTCAGGAGGGCAATGGCTGGCCTCCATACACTCTGAGACTTCTGTGGACCCAGACTAAGAACCAGGGTCAAATCTGAATCTGCATTTACCTGTTGAGCATCACCCACCCCACCACTGACAACTTGTCCCACCACTGATGACTCCTTGTGACCACACCACTATCAACTCGGGCACTGCTGGAAGCTGTTTCGGTGGCATGCAGGCAGCCAGTATTGGACGTTGGTACATGCTACGGTCTTTATTGAATAACTTTCGGGGGTCCTCGGCCCCAGGCACATGACGGCTGGCTTAAGTGTGCTCTGAGCCTTTTTCAGAGTAGCCCCAGCCTCAGAATTGGCTTCAAATCTGAATCTGCTTTAACCCATTGAACACCACTTACCCCACACTGGTGACTCCCTGTGACCCCGCCTCACCCAACTCGCTTACCACACAAGGCTCTTTCAGTGGCTGAGCCCTTTGCACAGGCAGCAACTGGTGAAAGGCCTTCGGAGGTCCTGGCCTTTTGCTGAGCTGCCCTAGGCTGGGTACTGGTAACAACCAGCATCAGTTTGAAGTGCGGCCTCTCCCACACACCTTCAAGTCCAGCACAGGCAATGGCCAACTGCAGATATCTGTGTAGTTCCTACCAGGTAGCCCCTACCAGGTAGCCCCTGACCACTCACAGGCAGTAGCTGACCTTGGCATGCACAGGACACCCTCACAGGACTCCCCAGAACCAATACACCTGGTGGCCAGCTTTAAACCACAAGAGAATACTACTTGATTAGCCCCAGAAATGGCACACACAAAGAGTGGTCTCGGCAGGCACCAGAGGCCAGTGGAGTGAATACTACTTCATGGGGTCAGCCTCTGCACAGCAGGTCATATGATGTGGTCATGGCAAATCTTCACAGCCAGTGAGCTTGAGGGTCAAACTCACCCACTGACATGCCAACAGCAATGAAGGTACAACTACAGCAGGAGGGCACACAAAACCAGCACAAGGGACATTCCTGGAGCAATCAGCTCAGGTGACCAGGGAGACTATGGCACTAGGCCCCACAGGATACCTACTACATAAGGTCACCCTTCCAAGAATGGGAGACATAACAGATCGATGTAATACATAGAAAAAAACACACAGAGGGAGCCAAAATGAGAACACAAAGAAACATGTCCCAAATGAAAGAACAGTTAAAAACTCCAGAAAAATAACTAAACAAACTGGAGGCAATCCATCTACCAGATACAGAGTTCAAAACACTGGTTATGAGAATGCTTAAGGAACTTAGTGAGAAATTCAACAAAGAGATAGTAAACATAAAAAAGGACATAAAAATAATAAAAAAGAACCAATCAGAAATGAAGAAAACAATAACTGAAATGAACTATACAATAGAAGGAATCAACAGAAGATTAGATGAACAGCGGATGGAATCAGCAATTTGGAAGACAAAGTAGCAGAAAACACCCAATCAGAACAGCAGAAAGAAAAAAGAATAAAAAATCATAAGGACAGTTTAACCCTCTGTTGGGTGCAATTGATCTCACAGATTCATTGCACACAAAGATGCCACTATGAAATACTTCTTTACTAAGTCACAAACATGACTGGTGATAATTTACAATAGAGGGGAATTATATGGAAGCAATGAGTCACGATACTTAAGTTAACTGTTAGATATTTGAAAATTTGTGTACAATGAATCTGTGAGATCAGTTGCACCTGATGGAGGGTTAAGAAATCTACGACAACATAAATCATAACAACATTTGGATCATAGGGGTACCAAAAGAAGAAGAGAGAGGACAAGAGACTGAAAACCTATTTGAAGAAATAATGACTGAAAACTTCCCTAACCTGGTGAAGAAAATAGAGAGACAAGCCCAGAAAGCTTAGAGAGTCCCACACAAGATGAACCAAGAGAGGTCCACACCTAAACACATCATAATTGAAATGTCAAAGGTTAAAGACAAAGAGAGAATCTTAAAAGCATCATGAGAAAGGCAGTTAGTTATCTCCAAGGGAGCTCCCATAAGACTATCAGCTGATTTCTCAACAGAAACTTTGTAGGGTAGAAAGGACTGGCACAAAATATTCAAAGGGATGAAAATCAAGGACATACGACCAAGATTAATTTACCTAGGAAGGCTATCATTTAGAATCAACAGACAGATAACGAGCTTCCCAGAGAAGAAAAAGCTAAAGGAGTTCATCACCGCCAAACCAGTATTATAAGAAATATCAGAGGGATTTCATTAAGAAGAAGGGGTGGGGAAGAACATAAATATGAATAATAAAATGGCAATAACTACATACCTATCAGTAATCACTTTAAATATAAATGGATTAAGTGTTCCAATCAAAAGGCATAAAGTAGCTGAATGGATAAGTAAATAAGACCCATACATATGTTGTCTATAAGAGACCCACTTCAGATCAAAAGACACACACAAACTGGAAGTAAAAGGATGAAAAATTATATTTCATGCAATTGGAAATGAAACAAAGCTGAGGTAGCAATACTTATATCAGACAGAGTAGACTTTAAAATAGTGTATAATAAGAGACAAATAAGGACATTTCATAATGACAAAGGGATTAATCCAACAAAAGGATAGAACCTTAGGAAACACCTATGCACCCACATAGGCACACCTAAATACATAAAGCAAATATTGACCGACAGAAAAGGAGAGATTGACAGTATTACATTCATAGTAGGGGCTTTAAATGACACAATAGACCAGATGAATTTAATTGATATTTTTAGAACATTCCACCCAAAAGCAGCAAAGTATACATTATTTTCAAATGCATATGGAACATTTTCCAAGATAGACCATGTTAGGCGAGTCTCGTCTCAACACATATAAGAATGCTGAAATCATATCAAGTGTCTTCTCTGACTATAATTAGTATGAAACTAGTCATCAATTTCAAGACAAAACTGAAAATTACATAAACACATGGAAGCTAAATAACATGCTATTAAACAATGAATACGTCAACAAGATCAAGGAAGAAATCAAAAGTTGCCTTGAGGCAAATGAAAATGAAAACACAACCGGACATCCATGGGACACTGTCAAAGGAGTCCTTAGAGGGAAATTCATAGTAATACAGGTTTACCTCAAGAAACAAGAAAAATTTCAAATAAACAATCTAACCCTACATGAACTATAAAAAGAACAGGAAAAACAAAACACAAATACGTAGAAGGAAGGAACTAATTAAGATCAGAGCAGAAATAAACAAAATAGTGTCTAAAGGAAAAATACCACAGATCAATAAAATGAAGAGTTGGTTCTTTGAAAAGATAACCAAAACTGATAAAGCTTCAACCAGACTCATCAAGAAAAAAGAGAGAGAGGACCCAAATAAGTAAGATCAGAAATGAAAGAGAAGTGACAATGGTCACCACAGAAATACAATGGATTATAAGAAAATACTCTGAACAATTATATGCCAACGAATTGGACAATTTGGAAGAAATAGATAAATTATTAGAAACATACAATCTTCCAAGCCTGAATCAAGAAGAAACAGAAAATCTGTACAGACTTATGACTACTGACAAAATTGAATCAGTAATGAGAAAACTCCCAACATACAAAAGTCCTGCATTAGATGGCTTCACAGGTGAATTTTACCAAACATTCAAAGAATTATCACATATCCTTCTCAAAGTATTCCAAACAATTAAAGAGCAGGGAAAGCTCCCAAACTAATTTCACGAGGCCACCAATTACCCTGATTCCAAAACCAGACCAACACACTACCAAATACACACACACACACACACACACACACACACACACAGAGAGTAAAACCTTGGATTGCAAGTAACTTGTTCTGTGAGTGTTCCGCAAGATGAGAAAACATTTCTAATAATTTTTAAGTTGATAAACAGGCAATGTTTTGCAATATGAGTAGTATGTGACGCTGAACGTCACATGATCACAACTGAAGCAATGGTTCTTCTCTGTCTCTCTCACTGCGGGATTGTGGGTGATGGTCTCCCATGCTCGGAGGTTATGGAGATCTCATCTGCAGAAGAGGAGGAGAAAAAGGTGGAGGAATCCCTCACTTCAAATGAGATTAGGGAGATGTGTAAAATGTCGGAAACAGTGCAAAATTTTGTAGAACACCACCACCCGAATAAGGCTGTAGCAGTGCACGCGATGAATCTGTTTAACGGCAATGCAATGTCACATTTCAGTGAAATCCTCAAAACGAGGCAAAAGCAAGTGTCATTGGATAAGTTCCTTGTTAAAACTGCATGAAAAGAAAACCATTCCATGAACCAATAGATAGCAGTGATTCTTTTAGTGATAATGAAAGTTGTCCTACACAATAACCCTCTCTCTTCCTTTTTTTTTTTGAGGGCAGTGTCACTGGCCCGCAAATGTGGGACCCGAACCAGGACTGCTGGCTTCCCAAGCCAGCGCTTAACCACTGCACCACTCGGCTGGCCCAATAACCCTGTCTCTTGTCTCCCTCATACCAGCCATGGAGGTTTTCAAAGGTAAGTGCAGGTTCATTTGTTTATTTTTCTTTATATTTTGTATTTTCTTTATTATTTTGTATTATATTACTTTATTGTGATAATTTTTATATGAATATTTTTGGGTTGTGGAACAAATCATCTTAGTTTCCATTACTTCTTATGGTAAAATTCGCTTTGATACACAAGTGCTTTGGATTACAAGCATGTTTACAGAAGGAATTATGCTTGCAAACCAAGGTTTTACTATATATATATATATATATATATATATATATATATATATATCCCTGATGAACAAAGATGCAAAAATCATCAATAAAATATTAGGGAACCAAATTCATCAATACATTAAAAAGATCATAAACCATATCAAATGGGATTTATTTCTGGGAGGCAAGGTTGGTTTAATATCCACAAATTAATTAATGTAATGCACCATGTAAACACAATGAAAGATAAAAATCATACGATCATATCAACAGTTGCAGAAGAAAAACATTTGACAAAATCCATCATCCATTTATGATAAAAACTATTAGCAAAGTGGGAATAGTGTGAAAGTAATAAAGATCATATATAACAAACCCACAGCTAACATGATACTCAATGGCGAAAAGTTAAAAGTGTTTTTGTTAAGATCAGGAAGAAGACAAGGATGCTCACTTTCACCACTTTTATTCAGCATAGTATTGGAAGTTCTAGCCACAGCAATCAGACAAGAAAAAATAAATAAAAGCATTCAAGTTGTAAAGGAAGAAGTAAAACTATCATTGTTTGCAGATGACATAGAGAACCACAAAGATTTCACCAAAAAACTATTAAGAAAAAAAACTATTAGAACTGATAAATAAATTCAGTAAAGTAGCAGGATACAAAATTAAAATTCAGAAATTGGTTGCATTTCTACACACCAATAACAAATTATCAGAAAGAGAAATTAACATTTACAGTTGCATAAAAATTAAATAAAATACCCAGGAATAAATTTAACCAAAGGGATAAAAGACTTGTAGTTGGTAAATTATAAGACATTGAAGAAAGAAACTGAAGAAGATACAAATAAATGGAAACAGGTAGCATGCTCATGGATAGGTAACATCATTAAAATGTCCAGGGCTCGCCGAATGGTGCAGTGGTTAAGAGCTGGCTTGGGATGCCAGTGATCCCGGTTCGGGTCCCACATATGAGGGCCAGTGACACTTCCCTCAAAATAAAATAATAAAATAAAATAAAATAAAATGTCCATACCACCCAAAGAAAACTAGATTCAATGCAATCCTTATCAAAATACCAATGTTATTATTCACATAATTAGAAAAAAATAATCTTAAAATGTATATGGAACCATAAAAGATCCTGATTAGCAATGGTTTTCTTGAGAAAGAACAAAGTTTGAGGCATCACAATACCTGATTTCAAACTATACTACAAGGCTATAGTAATCAAACAGCATGGTACTGGCATAAAAACAGACACATAGACCAATGGAACAGAAATAAACCGATGCTTATATGGTTAAGTAATCTATGACAAAGAAGACAAAAATATACAATAGGGTTAAAACAGTCTATTCAACACACAATTTTGGGAAAACAGGACAGATACATACAAAAAAATGAAACTAGACCACCCTCCCACACCATATGCAAGAATTAAGTCAAAATGGATTAAAGATTTAAATGTAAGACCCAAAACCATAAAAGTCCTAGAAGAAAACATAGACAATAAACTCTCTGACTCTGCTCTTAGTAAATTTTTTCTGGTATGTCATCTCAGACAAGGGAAACAAACAAACAAAAAAAGGACTATATCAAACTAAAAAGTTTTTGCACAGCAAAGGAAATCATCAATACAACAAAAAGACAACCTACTAAATGGGATAATATATTCACCAATGATATATCCAATAAGGGGTTAATATCCAAAATTTATAAAAAAACTCACTCAACAGCAAAAAACAAATAATCAATTAAAAAATGGGCCGAGGATCTGAATAGACATATCTCTAAAGAGTACATACAGATGGCCAACAGACATAAGAAAAGATGTTCAATGTCATTAATCATCAAATAAATGCAAATTAATACCACAAGGAGATATCATTTCACACCTGTCAGAATTCCCATGATCGATAAATCAACAAACAACAAGTGTCGGTGAGGATGGGGATAAAAGGGAACCTTTGTGCACTGTTGGTGGGGTTGCCAATTTGTGCAGCCACTACGCAAATCCATTTGGAGGTTCCTCAAAAAATTAAAAACAACTACTTTATGACCCAGCAATTCCACTTACGGGTATTTATCCAAAGAAATCTAAAACAGTAATTTGAAAATATATATGCACTGCTATGTTCATTGTAGCACTATGTATAATAGTCAAGCTATGTAAACCAAGTGCCCATCAGGACGACTTGATAAAGAAGAAGTGGTACAATGGAATATTACATGGCCATAAAAAACATGACACCTTACCATGTGCAACAACACGGATGAAACTGGAAGTTATGACACTATGTGAAATAAGTCAGAGAAAGACAAATACCATATGGCCTCACTTACATGTGGAATCTAAAGAACAAAATAAAAGAACAACAACAAAAAACAAAAACAAACCAGAAACAAATTCATAGATGCAGGGAACAAGCTGATGGTTACCAGATGGGAGGCAGTTTGGGGGGTGGAGTGAAAAAGATGAAGGGATTAAGAAGTACAAATTGGTAGTTACAGAATAGTCATGGGGATGTAAAGTATAGGGAATATAGTCAATAATGTGGTAATAACTATGTGTAGTTCTGGGTGGGTACTAGATTAGTTAGGGATATCGCTTTGTAAATTATATAAATATCTAATCAATATGCTGTACACCTGAAACTATTACAAAATAATATTGAATGTTAACTGTAATTGAAAATTTTTAAAATGGGGGAGAAGGGGAATTATGAGTTTCAAATCTCCAGGTAGCAAAACAAATAAGTCATGGGGATGTAATGTACAATATTGGGAATATAGTCAATAATATTGTGATAGCATTGTATGGTGTCAGATGGTTGTTGGACTTATCATGGTGATCACTTCCTTAGGTACATAAATGTGGAATAACTATGGTGTATACCTGAAACTAATATAATATTGTACATTAGCTATATTTTAATAAATACCTGTAAAGTAAAACAATGGATCCAAAAAGAAATGGAATATCATCACTAAATTTCAGAAAGTGGTCAAGCAAGTATTCTAAATGTGGTAAAAATATCTTTTGAAAATAAAACAAAAAAGACATTTCCAGAAAAATGAATAAAACAAAAAACAAAAACCTTGGCTTCCTGGGATAAAACGGGATCAGGCAGCAAAGAGAGATGTGAAGGTTTATTACCCTCACACTCATGTTTCCCGAAGGTTTTCTAGGTTTTTTCTTCTTTTTTTTTGTAGACAAAAAACCTCTTTTTCCTTCTTCCCTATATCTACGCTTCTCTAGAACTGGACAGTAACTGTATAGGAAATGAGATGTTTTTACTTTAAAGGACTTTTCTCCTTTTGTAAAAGTAATACTTGTCAATTGTGACAATTTTGGAAGAAATAGAAGCACAAAGATGAACAAAAATAACACTCATGAACCTACCACCCAAAAATAAAAGAAAATCAGTTTCCTATTATACACGACACATGAATATAAATTTTAGATGGAATAGAGAACTACAGGTATAAACCCAAACTATGGAAGCAGTAGAAGAAGATATAATATGGAGTGGAAAAGACCTTCCTAGGAATAAGAAGAAATCCAGGAGCCATAAAGGAAATGAATGACAGTTTAGACTACACAAAAATTTTAAAATTCTGTATAGGAAAATAAAACGTAAACAAAGTTTAAAGCAAATGGCAGACTGGGAAAATAATATTTGAAATGCAAAAAGTTAAATAACAAAATTTGAAATAACAAAATGCTACTAAGTAAGCCTTTACAAATCAATGAGACAAGCAACCCAACTAAAAATAAATAGACAATTAATTTAAGAAATAAAATTGGATTTAAAAATAATTTAAAAGAACAAGAAGTGCTGGCGAGGATGTGGAGAAAAGGGAACCCTCGTGCACTGTTGGTGGGATTGCAGATTGGTGCAGCCACTATAGAAATCAGTATGGAGATATCTCTAAAAATCGAAAATGAAACTACCTTATAACCCTGAAATTCCACTCTTAAATATCTATCCAGAGAAATCCAAAACAGTGATTCAAAAAATATATATGCGCCCCTATGTTTACTGCAGCACTATTCACAATAGCCAAGACATGGAAACAACCAAAATGCCTATCAGTAGACAACTGGATTAAGAAACTGTGGTATTGGGCTGGCCGAGTGGCGCGGTGGTTGGGCGCTGGCTTGGGGGGCCAGCAGCCCCGATTCGGGTCCCACATATGAGGGCCAGTAACACTGCCCTCAAAAAAAGAAAAAGAAAAAGAAACTGTAGTACATTTATACAATGGAGTATTACTTGGCCATAAAGAAGAATGAAATCTTACCATTTGCAATGATATGGATGGACCTAGAGAAAATTATGCTAAGTGAAATAAGTCAGATGGAGAAAGACAAATACCATATGATCTCACTTACATATGAAATCTAAAGAATAGAATAAATGAGCAAACTAATCAGAAAGAGTTTCAGAGATACAGAGAAAAAACTGAGGGTTGCTAGCTGGGAGGGGGGTGGGGATGAGGGAGAAGGTGAGCAGGGGATTAGAAAGCACAAACTGGTATCACAAGATTGCCATGGGGATACGAAAGACAGTTTGGAGAACATAACCAATAATGTTTTAAAGATTTTTTTAGGGTATCCAATGGACACTTGTCTTATTAGGAAGATCACTTCATGGACGATGTAGATGCCAGAACACTGCAGTGTACACCTCAAGCTGAAGCTGAATAATAATGAATGTCAACTATAATTTAATATATATATAGTCACAGGATGTGGAGTATAGCATAGGGAATAAAGTTAATGGAATTGTAACAGCTATATATGATGTAAGAGCCGTAGCAGATTGGGGGAGGGGGTTATCACTCTGTGAGGTGTGTAAATCTCTAACTATTGCATTGTTTTGTACAACTGAAACTAATAATTTAAAAAAAAACTAAAAAAAATAATTTAAAAGATGCTCCAGTAATAGGAAAATATCATAGCAAAACATGATTTCCCCCTTTTAAACTGGCCCTAAAATACAAAGATTAAAAATAATTTTGGTGAAGGAATTAGAAATGGATGCTCATACATAGATGGTGGAAGTATAAATTGATGTAACTTTTTTGGAGGACAATTTTACAATTCTTACAAGATTAAAGCTGAAGATACACTTTGACTTAACAATTCCTCACAAATATTTGCCTACTTGCTTAAAGTTGTTCATTAATGCCTTACTTTTAACAGCAAAAACTGGAAACAAACTACAAGTAGGTAGTGGTTAAATAAACTGTGTCACACTTATACAATTGGAAACTATGTAGGCATTAGAAAGAATATGGTACTGTTGTACTGCAATGTTCCGACATGGAAGGATGTCCTAGATACATTGCTGAATAAAAGTACGTTAAGGAGGGCCGGCCGAGTGGCACGGTGGTTGGGCGCTGGCTTCGGAAGCCAGCAGCCCCGGTTCGGGTCCCACATATGAGGGCCAGTGACACTGCACTCAAAAAAAAAAAGCATGTTAAGGAAAATGACATATATATATATATATATATATATATATATATATATATACCATTTTTATTTTTTAAAACCCTATATACATGTATGTCTGCTTTTATAACACAGAAAAAAAAAGTTTTTAGGAACACCTAGAAACCTGTTAGTATGGTTACCCCTGGGGAGTGGGATGGGAATTGAAGGATACACGTTCTTTATAAAGCTTAGATACTTTCATATCGTTTTCTACAGTATTATTAATTTTATAATTTAAGGAAATTTAAAACAAGTTAATATAAGCATTTTCCAGGGCTATCAAATTTTCAATAAGCAGTGTTTTCAATGGTAGCAAGATAATACATTATATGAATCATTTATGTAATCATTCATTCCCCAGTGCATTGACATTTCCACTCCTTGTAATTTCTGACTGTTAGAGCTGCAAAAATAAATCTCTGTGCATGTATTATGTGTGGTGTGTGTGTGTGTGTGTGTGTTTGTGTGTGTGTGTGTGTGTATCAAGGGAACATACATAGATACATAGGGCTTATGCTTTGAGATTTCCCCTTTAGTGGAAATAACTTTGTACATGTGTTCGAAACAGTTAGCCTTCGTGTGACCACAAAAAACAATGCTGAGTTGCTTATTCAGAGAATTACAATGACCCCTGCTTCATCATCTGTCTATAAGCCTTAAATATTAAATCAGAACTGATGCCCTAGGCCATGTGTTACAGAATCATTTTGACACCAGTTGAATGTCAAAAGGGCTTGGGATAAATTTGTAGGCAGTAGGAAACACTAAAAAGTGATAGGTTTTGGTTTGTAAGTAGCTTCATTTTTTCTTTGAAAGATTTTATTGGAGAATTGGGGGAAGGGAACAGTGTTGGGGAATCAGGGAAGGGGAACAGATAAGTTGCTGTTCTTTTGTTCTTCAGTCTAGCTGTGGAAGACGTCACTTCACTGGCCCATGTTGGTATTATCATTGCGCTCTTACCGGCTGAGGTAGTCACTCACTAACCATTGGATGGCTGCTCATGGTGGCTCATGGCAGCTAACGAAAGCACATACCAGCTGCCGGCCAGCCCCACTTCAGCCTATGCCATTGCTGGAGACTCACAGCAGGTCAAGCTGTTGTTCACCATCTTAGCTATAGAGGGCGCAGCATCACTGGCCCTCATGTGGGATCTGAACCTGGGCCCTGCTGCTCAGAGCTGGCATCCCAAGCCAACTCTTAACCAACGTGCCACTTGACCAGCCCTGTAAATAGCTTTTAAGTGGTATTTTTCTTTGGTTTGTCAACTAAGCTCTACGTTGCATGGACAATATTCCTGAATTTTTCATAAATATGGAAGGCTTCCCAGAAGACATGGTCTTATAAGAGTTGCAAACTTTCCCCATGATGCTATCAGTAATAGGCCATAAGTTAAGTTTATTTCGAAGAGACGAAGGATTTTAGGACCAGATGATTGTGAGCTGAGCTGAGGTGAGAATGGATGGACATCTTTTCTTAAATCAAGGAGAACTTCTAGAAGTCGAAGGATCTGATGGACTATATTCAAATGGAAGAGGAAAGAGGTTGTTTAAGGATTACAAGGGGAGAGGCTGATCCAAGTTTTCTTGCTGAGATCATACCCTGCTAAATAAACTTCCTCTTATGGTTTAATCATACTAGATATCACCACACATCATTCATGTTTAAAAGCCTAATCAAAAGCACTGTTTCTCCCAGGAAGAAGACTAAGTTTACTATGAAAATTGTAGTGGGACTGAAACACAAACAGCAATGGAATAGG
The DNA here is from genome assembly GCA_033961575.1 of Aselliscus stoliczkanus. Classification (NCBI taxonomy): domain Eukaryota; kingdom Metazoa; phylum Chordata; class Mammalia; order Chiroptera; family Hipposideridae; genus Aselliscus; species Aselliscus stoliczkanus. The sequence goes on along the minus strand of CM066737.1, from coordinate 49,786,763 downwards.
TTTGGCACTATTGCCCCTGTCAACAAACTTCATGCCTAATACATTTAACTTATGCTAATAAAGGAGATAAATGTTTAAATGACAGGCTTCAGATGCTGCTTCAGCTCCTACCAAGAATATTTTCACAGTTCCTTCTCATGAATAAGTTCAGTGGAGCAGAGAATACCCCTCTTGGAATAGTTCCACTTCGTGCTTTTTTTGATGCAGCCCAGAAGGGGAACTAGAGCTATGGCTTTTCATTCAAATTTGGGGCAAATGTCCACGTCAAAGGTGGCTGCAAGTGGACCAAAGAAGATGAGGTGGCTCATATTGTGCCAAGGCAGCAGAAAGTTCCTAACAAGAACAGAGATGTCAATGGTTACTCATGAATCTTCCAAATGTGGCAGCAATGAGGGTTAATTAGCCCCCCTTCCTGACACTCTGCTTTCTCCAATGTGTTAGCCCCATCACACGGATTGCTGACTTTTTAGAAATATTCCCTGGCTTTGTGGGAAATTATTCCTTTCAATAAATGGCATCCAATTTGCTCACAGTCCCTGGAATCTCAATTTCCTCAAAGGATTTTTCATCTGAATCCAGTTAATGTGGAGGTATTTTCCTTCTTCATTTTTCGGCATAAGGGAATAGGCAGAGCCTCATTTTCTTTCTTTTTTTTTCTTTTCTGTTATTCTTTTTCATAAACTGAAAACCTTTGCTGAAGAGTCTGAAATATGGGGAAAAAATCCAGCTCATCTGTCAGATATTTCTAGAGCTATGTAAAATGGAATGAGTTTTGTACAGTTTAAAACAGGAAAAGGAAAATAGGCTAATGTGTCATGTGTTCTACGAGATGAAAACTATATGATAATCAGAAAAACTGCCCCAAATATAGTTGGCCCAATTCAAAGATCTTATTCTTTTATCAAATCATGCGTAAACCAGTAACATTCACTTTCTTCTCTTAGAATAATGGCATGGCCACATTTGGGCTAAATCAGAATTCCCACAGATTATAACCACATTTTCAAAGAAATTACAAGAAAGCATCCTGTTTTTCAAACTCGAGACACTTACGTTTTACTTGCTCAGTTTTGCTTCCTTCTAGGAAAAGAAAGAACAGCAACAAGGAAAAGGTGAATTTCATGCCTCCCATTTTCCACTTTTTTCTCATTTTGGCCACTGCAAAAGGCAACTCAAAACTTTCAGGGCCTTGTGTAGTCAAGCTGTCAGGAAGAAAGCAGAAAAAAGGACTTAAAACAGATCCTCTGGAAGTGATGGAGATGACTGATGCTTGGGTTTCTAATTGGCTAAGTAGAAAAAAAATGCTGGATAATTTATATAAGTGCAAGCATTGTTTTCCCACATAATAAAGAGACCCTGTCTCTCTTGTCTTGCAAAGATTGTGGGGGGAAACTCAAGGGGATAAATTTGCATTCCTATCCAACACTAAGGCTGAATCCTTACAGGCAAGTCACAGGGAAATAAAAATAAATTTTGAAATCCTCATTTCTAAGGGAATTAAAGTTGGTTTCTCAAGAGATTTTCTTTGGAGAAAAGGGAAACTGGGGTTTGCAAAACAACTACTTTGGCAAACTAGATAAAACTAACAGGCATGAGACCCAAACAATTTCTGAAATGTAAGTTAACTAATCTTAGCTCCAAGACTACTGTTTTATTAATCCTTCAGGGATGAGGCACAAATTCATCAGTGTTTCTCCTGTATCTTCCATGGGATCTGTAAGGATCTTCAGTTTGGCTTGCTTGTGTTGGAAAACATAGATGTAATTAGCAAATGGATGCAATCGAATACCTGAATGGCTTAGGCATATTCCTCTCACACGAAGTCAATTGTGAAATGGAAATTTAAAAAGAGCCACTTTTAAGGGAATTTAGGCAAAATTAAATAGGTAATGTATTCATATCACACAACCATGCAAAAGACCATCAAAGCAACTACAATTCTTAAAAATATGAGACTTGCATTTCTAGTTTCAGGAATAGAAATCTTAAATCTTTTGAGCCTTTGGACACAGAAAGTTTGCTATAGATTATATCCATTCACAGATCATTTTCATAGACTTTAGAGTTTGCAAAACTCTTCTAATTCATGATTTGAAAATATTTAAATATTTGAGAAATACCACATTTCAAACTAGGGTTAACCCTGGATGGGAGCTCAGCTCACTGACCTTTTCAGAGGGTCCAACCTAAATATCGAGTATAAAGAGCTGGAGGGAATACAAGATGAATGAATTGTCTTTGGGCCATGATGTGGATGTCATAGCTCCTATGTAAAATGCTATAAAGTTGTCCAGATAATTAGAATTCCAATGTTTCAAGTTATGAATATGTAACCGAATAAAAACTGATCATAAGCAACAATTGGTGCCATCAGCCAGGATTGCAGTATCAGCCTGCCTTTTCTACCTCCTCCCTGCTTCTTAAACAGGGACTAAATTCTCCTAGGACATGTTCCTAGTCTGCCAAAGGCCTGGGTTCTGACGTCTCAGTCCCCTCTGTGAGCTTGTGGTCCACCTTCAATCACTAAGAACATCTGTCCTCTGAGAGTTACCAGGTTCCCTTGAAGCAAATTTGCATGAACAGTTCAACACAGCTACCAAACCCAGTGAGGTTCTTCCTGAGTCTACTTTAATAAGATGATCCCTCAAATATCTAAATGAGAAAACATGTTTAAACCATTGAAATCCAATTTATCACAATCACATATGGATCTCAGGGGGTATTTTTGAAACCTCAGTTTTCAGGTCTCCCCATGTCAGAACCAACAGGGTAGTTTTTCTTGTATAGTGGTTGGGCGATTCTGTGAACAGTAGCATTGCTTCATAACTCAAGCTGGCAAGAAAATGGCTCTTAGAATTTTTTTTGCTTTTTTTGGGTCCCAACTAATGTTATGAGCAAATAGAAACGTTGATGACGAGAGAGAGCAATTAATCTCTTCTGGCGTTCCTGTCATCTGTGTGGCCTCCCAGACTGTGATGGAGAACATCAGAAAACGAATCACTTTATAAATCTTCACTTTTGATTTACAAGATCCTGAAATCCTGCCTTTGTACTCTGTGCAGAAATATAAACCAAGGAGAGTTCCCTCCCCAGTTTTTTCTTTATCCCTTTAACTTTTTCTTTTAGGGGGGTGGGGTGGCTCAAGACATTTGTTGGGACGGCAGCAATAAACACAAGCAAGCATTGCTCAGCAAACGTGCCGACTCTTACACTTGCAAAGATCCAAACTGTCCTTAATTTTTCAAATTATACTTTGACCCAGTTAACTGGAGTTATTTCTGCATTAACTCTCTGCTTCACACAGGCTGTTATGCCACTACACTTGCACTGTTTCTTTTACAGGTTATTTAGAAATGTAACCATTGACATGTTTTGGGGGGGATCCAGGCCACAGCAAAAAAAGAAAACAAAACCCCGCAACTAATGCTGGGGAGGGGGAGGGGTAGTGGGCTTTACAAGAGAAAAAGAAACTTGTCAGAACCTAAAGAAATGTGTAGATTAACGTGCATCAATGAAACAAGCATTGGTATTATTCATTTGCATTAAGCAAAGGGCCCAAGGGTTCCTTGCACAGCTCTACCTGCAAGGGAATCTGGGCCTCAAGTCCTCAGGAGCCTATGCATTCTCAAGAGAGGTCTCCTGGGTAGAACAGAACCAAAGAGACATTTTCAAAGGAAGGCTAAGGGCTGAACACATGTCAGCCAATTCTCCCTGCCCCACAGTGTCTCTTTAATCCCTCAGAGAGGTTTCACTGACTTTATAACCTCACATTCACTATCATCTGTGGGACAGCCCCCAGGGTAGTAATTCTCTTTCTGACAAACAATAAGAAGACACTGCAGTCTCAGGCTTGTGTTCATCTAATATCCCATCCTCACTCTACCTCCCAACAAGAAAAGCTCAGTTCACTGGTGGTGGGTTCCCACTGAAAAATGGAAGTTCTAGCCCAGGGTGTCTCTTGTCAAGTCAAAGCTTTAGTGCTACTTAAGACTGAAAAACAATGTCTTGCATTTGGCTTGCTATCTATCATTTCATTTTATCTCGCACAACAACTCCAGGCACTCTGGAGCCTAGAGAACTCAATTACCTATTCTCATAGTTAGTGGCCAGAGGGCAGGCTCTTCAGGCCCTAAAATCTGGCAATACTGTGTTGCTTCCTGAGCCTGGAGTCTCTAACTCTGACCCCAGTGATCTTGGCTGGAAAATGAGGCCGATATCAAGAGGACAGAGGAGCCTCTAGCCTGTCCTCCCTGTTTCGTTAACTTTTGCACATATTAATCACCCACGGGTCTAGGGCACTTCAGCAAATTAGAAAAAAGGCTTGGGACACACGCGATGATTAAGGAGACTGCAGAAACTGTTAGGGGGCTTCCCAAGTGGCCTCCTCCAAGTGTCAGGGTATGGAGATAATGCAGGCCCAATGGGGAGTGGAATGTGGTGAATTCGAATCCAGGATCCCCGAATTGCATCCGGTGCCCTGGGCCCCACCTCCAGCCCGGCTGGCCGCTGGCAGCTGGATTCTAGAGGGAGTTAGGGCGCCAGGTCCAGAGCGTTCAGGGAGACCTAGGGGGAACTTCCAGGGGTGGTTCCAGCCAGCAGAAGATACCCCACCTGTGTAAAGGCTGGAAAGGAATGTAGGGGAAGGGGGCGCCAGGCACTGCTCACTGACCTGGCCACTGGCCTCCTCCGTCTTCCAGGCGTGCACGCTCTCTGAGTTCCCCGGGGCGCTCCTCCTAGGTCTGGGGTTCGCAGGTTGTGGAGAGAGCCTAGAGTGAGCGCGAGGGGGGAGGGGGACCCAAAAGTGGGTGGGAGGAAAAACATCACCGCCCTCAAGCCACAGGGAGCAGCGGTTCGCTAGGTTCCTGGGGGCAGAGCCAAAGCGCGGGCGCGGCGGCCCAGGGCCACCTGCCCGCCTGCCTGCCCGCCCGCACCCCGCCGCCCGCTCCCCACTTGGCCCGTGAGGCTGGCCACTCGGCGCAGGCGGGAAGCCCGCGAGCGCGCAGTAGCAGCCAGCCGGCACCCCCTCTTCGCCCCTGCACAACGACTTTATTCTTACTCTCCCCACCCAAAAGTTAAGAAATCGGGAGAAAGTGTGAGGCTCACCCAGCGACTTTCCCATCACGCAGCGCCCCCACTGCACCCCCCTCCTCTGGCTAAGCAAGCGTTGGGGTCTTAAAGGGACCGCACATCTCCTCCGGCCACTCCTCCTCCTCTGCTCAGGATGCACCTAGGAACTCCTCACCAGTCTTGCCCGCCTTGAGACTCCAACTACCCTTTGACTTCCGTGCCTCGAAGCCTGCACCCCTCTTCTCCGGCACAAAGGACTCTCTGGGTGCACGCATTTGGTCTGGTCCTGAACTAATGCAGAGGACACAGGATGAGCTGGCCTCACAAATTGTACCCTAGCAACTTGCTTATCATTTCGGGGTATTTCCCAAATCCCCATTGCAGTTAGTAAAGTGACAAAGCGTTGGTGTCCTTAAAGGCAGAGGTAGAGATGGGTGTGTGTGTGGAGGGAGAGGGGACAACTTGGAAATCTACTTTCTCCCCACAAAGAGGCCTCCCAAGCCCCGTGGTAGGAGCCTCTATGATCATTAAGGGTCTTGGAGTAGCCCACCAAAGCCTCCACTGTTCTAGCAGTCTCTAGGATTCTGAGTTGGGACAAGAACCCGACCCTGAAATCACTGTTGATGTCTTGGTGAGCTTGAGACAAACTAGTACAAATTTGTGTTCATTCGATGAGAGATTGTTAAAAAGAATTATCAGAAACTTCTAAGGCCAGGAAAGTGCTGCCTTGACAGATAGTACCCATTTATATTTCAAGCTCCTAAACTTGGAGGTGAGCTGCAGGACTTTTTGTTGATGACATGGAACTGGATAATATTGATACCCCTAACATTCATATATCACTTTATGGCTTACAGAGTACTTTCATATAGATCATCATTACTTTTTAAACTCTCACAACAGGGCTGGCTGAGTGGCTCAGTTGGTTAAGAGTTCGCTCAAGAGTGTGAGCTGAGCTCTGAGCAACGGCAGTTCGATGCCAGCCCGAGCTGAGTAGTCGTTGAGCTGCCAACAGGAGGCAAGATGGCTCAGCTAAAAAATAAAAAAAAATTAAAAAAATAAAAAATAAAAAAATAAAATAAATTAACTCTCACAACAAACTATGAACTGTCTGGCCTCAAGCGTTAGAGCTCGTGGGGATCTTCTGGACCATTCAGCTCAACTTCTTCATGTCACAGAAGAGGAAATTGATGGGGAGAGGAAGTGATGTATCCAAGGTCACACAGCCAGTAAATGATACATTTAAAATTCCAATTCAGACTTCCTGACTTTCAACCCACTACTCTCTGGTTGTTATCTCCAATCTAAAGATGAGAAACTTGATACTGAGGGAAATTGTGGTTTGCCAGGGATATACCTATAAGGAGCAAAGAACAGAGGAAAATTAAAGAAGAATAATTGTGGAAGTTACCTTCTTTTTTCCTTATTCAAAAGTGTTAATATCATCCAACTAGCCCCTACGCTGCTGGAGATGTTTGTTTCACTATTAACAAAAGAAGGGGGGCCCTTTCTGAAATGTTGCCTCCAAGGCCCAAAATGTCTAGCTTCATTCTGCTGCTTCAGTAGCCATACATTGCCACATGCATTCAATTTGTGCTGTGGTATATTAGTTTGAACTTGCTGATTTGTTGCCTTATAACTCTTCTCATGCCATTTAATGCACTGAAGTTTTTGTCTCACTAGACTGTGAGTTCTTCAAGGGCAAGGACTGGTTATTCAATTGCCTTTTTATTTGCATACCCCAACCCCCATCATCATTCCCAACATGCTTAGAAAGTATTCAGGAAAATGGGTTTCAGGGAACACCCTTGGACAAACATGGATCTTAGCACTTGAAATCAGTAGACCCACTGAGATTTAAAAACTCATCCATTTGGCTACAACCGATCACTCTCCTTGCTTGGTGTAGTATTCTGATTACAGCATAATGAATCGTCTCAAAACGTAATGGCTTAAAAGTTTAAATCAATTTATGATGATAAAATGGTTCTTTTCAACCGGGCAGTTTTCGCTCAGGATCTCTTATACACTCGGCAACTGTGTTAAGGGGCTACTGGAATTCACTGAAAGGTTCTTCATTAGTGTAAATGCTGGCATTCCGAGTTTCAGTCTTGATTTCTGAATTGGGAACTCTAATTTGGGTGAGTCCTAACGTAGACTTCCTACTAAGTCTTATTCAAGCCAAACTGATGATTATCTCCAAGCCTTATTTTTCTCTATTTATTAAATGGGAATTACAGCATAGACCATCATAGATAATTTCAAGGTAATTGTTATTCAAGATAATTGTGAATTTACATGCAATTATAAGAAATAATTCAGAGGGTATTCTGAATACCCTTCATCCCCAATGGTAGCATCACGCAAAACTATAGTACAACATCACAAACAGGAAACTGACATTGATACGATCCATCCACCTTATTCCAATTTCACCAGTTTTACATGCACCCACTTGCCTGTATGTTTCACTGTATGAAATTTTATCACATATGTAAGGTACATGTGACCACCACAGTCAAGATACTGAACAGTACCAGCACCACAAAGATTCTCAGTGTTAATCTTTTATAATCACATCCAGCTTCTATCCCCCTATTCTAACTCCCTGGCAACCACTAAACTGTTCTACATCTCTATAATTTTGTAATGTAAGAATGTTATAATATATGGAATCATACAGTATGTAACCTTTTGATATTGGCTTTTTTCATTCAACATAATTCTCTGGGGACCCATTCAAGTTGTTCCAGGTATCAAGAATTTGTTCCTTTTTTTGCTGAGTAGTATTCTATGGTATGAATATATCACAGCTTATTTAACAATTCATCTATGTCAGGACATCTGGGTTTATTCCAGATTTTGGCAGTTATAAATAAAGCTGCTATGAACTCTTGTCTACAGATTTTGCATAAATATACATTTTCATTTCTCTGAGATAAATATGCAACAGTGCACTTCCCAGATTGTATGGTAAATACATGTTCTGTTTTGTAAGGTCATCCATGTGTTTTTTCAGAGTGGCTGTGCTATTTATAGTCCCACCAGCAATGAATGCACGAGAGATCCAGTTTCTTTGCATGCTTGTTTGCATTTGTTGTTGTCATTATTTTAGCCATTCTGATAGGTGTAAAGTGGTATCTCATTGTGGTTTTAGTATGCATTTCCCTAACACTTAATGGTATCTAACATCTTTCCATGTGCTTATTTGACATCTGTATATCCTCTTTGGTGAAATGTCTCCTCATGTATTTTACATGTCTTCTAATTGGATTGTATTCTTACAGTTGAATTTTGAGAGTTATTTATATATACTAGATATTACTCCTTTGTTGCATACATGGTTTGTAAATATTCTCTCCTGTCTTTTCATCCTCTTCCATAGGTTTTTAAAAGAAAATTTTTACATTTTTTAATTTATTTTTTACAACAGTGCAACAATTATCATTTTACCCCTCAAAGTGCCAATCCCTCTCCCCCAATCCACCATCTCACTCCCCCCATATTATAATATCTACTACAACTCCCCTAACACCACTGCCACACTGTACTCCTCAGCCCGTGACAATATGTATATCAATCACAGTTAACATTCAATATTATACAACATCAGCTTCAGGTGTACAGCACATTGATCAAGCCTCTATCCCATCCCCAAAGCGTTCTCCCCAATAACACACGTGACCATCTGACACCCCACAAAGCATCCACAACGTTATCAGTTACATTCCCAGAACTGCCCTCCCATATCCCTGTGGCAACATTGTAGTCACCCACCTACCCTGTCCAAAAATCTTCCCCTCTCCCTCATCTCCATCCCCTCCCAGCCAGCAACCATCAGTTTTTCCTTTATATCTGCTTGACATGATTTCAATCTTCTTAAATTTACTGAGACTTGTTTTGTGGCCTAACATGTGGTTTATCTTGGAAAATGTCACATGTGCACTTGAGAACAATGTATATTCTGTTGTTTTGCGTGAAAAACTCTAAAAATATCAATGAAATCCAGCTGGTCTAAAGTGTCCTTTAAGGCCACTCTTTCCGTGTTGATTTTCTGTCTAGAGGATCTATCCATTGGTGGCAATGGGATGTTGAAGTCCCCTACTACGATAGTGTTACTGTTGATCTCTGTCTTTATGTCTGTCAAAATCTGTTTTATATAATTAGGAGCTCCAATGTTGGCTGCATAGATGTTTATTTGGGTTATAGTGCCCTTCTTTGTCTTTTATTGTAGTCTTCATTTTAAAGTTTATTTTGGCCAAAACAAGTACTACTACTCCCGCTTTTTTTTCTCATTCGCATTGGCATGAAATATCTTATTCCATCTGTAAACAGGCATATACATGGGTTCTATTTTCTTATCCACTCAGGCACTCTCTGTCTTTTGATTGGAGCATTTAGTTCATTCACATTTAAAATGATTATTCATAGGTGCATATGTATTGCCATTTTGTTATTCGTATTTCTGGTCTTCCTCAGTTAGCTTGTTTTCCCCTTTCTCCTGTTTAAAAAAGCCCTTTTAACATTTTTTGCAAAGCTGGCTTGGTGGTAATGAATTCCTTTAACTTATTTTTTCTGAGAAGCTCTTTATCTCTCCTTCAATATTAAGTGATAGCCATGTGGGTAAAGCAATCTCGGTTGTAGGCCTTTGTTTTGAATCACTTTGAATGTTTCCTGCCACTCCTTTCTGGCTTGCAGAGTTTCTGTAGACAAGTCAGCTGTTAGTCTTATAGGAGTTCCTTTGTATGTAACCTGCTGTCTTTCTCTTGCTGCTTTTAGGATTCTGTCTCTGTCTTTAACCTTTGCCATTTTATCTATGATGTGTCTTGGTGTGGGCCTGTTTGGGTTCAGCATGTTTGGAACTCTATGCACTACCTGGGCTTGTATGTTGATGTCCTTCAACAGGGTAGGGAAGTTTTCAGTCCTTATTTTTCCAAATACATTCTCGACCCCTTTCTTCTTCTCTTTTCCTTCTGGTATTCCTATGATGCGTAATTGATGCACTTCATCTGGTCCCATAGGGCTCTTAAACTATTTTCATTGTTTTTTATTCTTTGGTCTTCATGTTGTTCCAACTGGGTGATTTCTGCTATTTTGTCAGCCAAATCGTTGATCCGATTCTCTGCTTTATATACTCTACTGGTGATTCCTTTGAGTGTGTTCTTCATTTCAGTTATTGTATTCTTTAGTTTTAACTGGTTTTTTTTTATGATTTCTCCATCCTTCCTTATGTCCTCATTAAATTTGTTAAACATTCTTATCATCAGTGTTCTAAACTGTCTCTGAAAGATTAGATCCCTCTGTTTCATTTAGTTCCATTTCTAGAGGTTTCTTCTGATCTTTACTTGTGATATGTTTCATTGTTTCCTCATTTTAGCTGTCGCTCTGAGATTGCTTAGATGTATTAGACAGGAAACCCAGACTGAATCACGCAGGCACACAGCTCATGGCCAAACACTCCCAGGAAAACTCCCAGTCTCAGCCTGTCCCAATCAGCCGCTCGCAGATCGGGCCGAGCAGCCCAACAACCAATCACCAGCCTGGCAACTCTGCACTCGCAGTGCGGAGAGCAGGGACCCAAGGCAGCTCGCACACTCCTGCGTCTCAGTGAGAAGCCTGTTGGAGCTGTAGTACCCCAGCCTGGCGTTTCCCTGGCAACACAGCACAAGCAGGGCAGAGGGCAGGGATCCAAGGCCACATGTGCACGCACACGCACTCACTCCTGTGTCAATTTCACCAGACCAATGAGGTCCCAGACCTGACCCTCTGTGGGAGGGCCCAACCCTGACAAAATGGCACCCTCCCTCCTGTATACCACTCGCGTGCAAGCTCCACACCAGGAGAACAATAATTCCAAAACCTCCAGCTCCCTCACCAAAGGTGCTCAGTTCATTCCGTCCCCACAGGCTCCTGGGCCCGGCTCACACAGCTACTCCCTCCACCAGGAACCAGGTGAGTGCTTGCTCTATTGGTTCTCTTGTCGCTCTCAGCCTCACCTAGGTGATCAAAGGGAGTCCTCGCTAATTTCTACTGCCAGCTATCATGGAACTCCTCTTCTTGGCAAAGTAACTCTGGGCTGGTAAGCTCAGTTTGGGGCTGGAAGGTCTCTCCCCCAACCAGAGAAGCCTCCCCATGACTGAGGTGTCCCTCATGGGGTTTGCCCTCTCTCATCTTCGCCCCTCCTTCCAGACTCTATATGGCCTGCTCTTTAAGTCCTTTGTTTAGAGGTTCTGTTCATCTAGTGATCCGGGGACTTCCAGGGTTGAATGTTGTATAAATTATTTGTAATTTTGGTGTGATTCTGGGAGGCAGTTGGCACAGTGTCTGTCTACTCCACCATCTTACCAGAAGTCCTCCCAAAGGTTTTCATAGAACAAAATTTAACTTGGATGAGGCTCAATTTATCAATTTTTCCGTTGTTTTTTTTTTTTTTTTTTTTTTTTTTGAGGGCAGTGTCACTGGCCCTCTTATGTGAGACCGAACCGGGGCCACTGGAGTCCCAAGCCAACTCTTAACCACTGCGCCACTTGGCCGACCCAATTTTTCCTTTTATGGAGTGTGTATTGACATCATAAAGTCTAAGAACTCTTTCCCTAGCCCTAGATCCCAAACATTTTCTGTTTTTAAAAGTGTTATTATAGTTTTAAGTTTTACATTTAAATCTATGATTTTTTTTTTAGTTAATTTTTATATAAGATGTGAAGTTTAGATCAAGGTTCACGTTTTGGCCTGTGAATGTCCAATTGTTGCAGTATCATCTTTTAAAAACTATTTTTCCTCCACTGAAATGCTTTTTTTTTTTTGAGGGCAGTGTCGCTGGCCCTCATATGTGGGATCCGAACCGGAACATATATCCAGATTTATCATAAAGGCCATTGGAAAAGCAAGATTTGGTTTATAGAAAAATTTCAGGAACATTTTATTTTAAAATCAAGGAAAACTCATCAGAGTGTGTAAGATGGTAGAATATCAAAAAAGATGAAAGAGAGTGCATTCCTTGATCAAAAATTGTAGTGTGCCCATAACTACCATGAATAAGTCAAGAGGGCAGAGCATGAAATACACCGTCTTCTAATTGAAGATTTGTTTCACATAGTTCAACTACATTTTTTTAAAGCAGTCTTACAAAAGTGTGCATAACTTGTTAAACAGGAATGTCACAAAAACAAACTAGAAGTATAATATGTCCAAATGTTAGACTGAGCATAGAATAGTGCAATAAAATGGGATATAAGCTGTCTCCCTGGAAACTTTATTTGCTATAAAACATTTGCTTAGATAGCTTACTATAGGACCCCACACTACCCATAGTTCCCCAGAATCACAGTGAGCTTCCCAGGATATTTGCTGTATTCCAAAGATAGGTAGCAGAGCTCTCCATTATTATTCTTTAGAACAACCCAGTGAAGTGTCTGTTTCATTGTCTTAACCACAGCAGCTAGCCTTATTTAGGGAGGTAGCATGATGCACTCAAAAGAGCCAAGGCTTTGGAATCAGGCACACCTGAATTTGAATCCTGACAAGTCATTTAACTTTTCCAAGTCTCTTTCCTTATGTGTAAAAGGGGGATGATAACAATGTTGCTATGGAGATTCAATGACCTGATTTATGTGGAGTGCCTGGCATAATACCTGACATACAATAGGTTCTCATTGTTTCCATCTTCATTTTGCCCTCCCAGCCACCATCTGCTTAGTCCAAATGTGAGAGCTATTCTACATTCAGCAAAGTACTTTATTAGTTCATCTAAGCTTCAGTATGCCTGCCTTTAAAAGAAAGTGGAGATAAAGGCAGGAAGAGAAAACCAATAATTAGCCCAATTTCCCACCCTATTCTTCTAGGCAGGGAGTGAGTTGAAGAGTAGATGGGCCGGCTGAGTGGCACGGTGGTTAAGCGCTGGCTTGGGAAGCCAGCGGTCCCAGTTTGGGTCCCACATATGAGGGCCAGTGATACTGCCCTCAAAAAAAAAAAAAGAGTAGAGTGCCAGCATGCCTTCAAGTGGAACAGTAAAGAGACTGATGCCAAAATGGAAGTCACTTTCTCCTCACACCCAGGTCCACACCCTGGTGCTGGGAGAACATCATAAATGTTATATACGGAATTGAGCCTAAGTTTCTCTTCTCCAGCTTCATGGTACATAGACAAAAAAACAAGACACAAGCCAGAGTAGAATCATAAGAAGCCACCTGGATATTCTCAGATCCAAATTCTCTGTTCCTTCAGTTCTCAAGGAAGGCAAGTTTATTTCTGATTATGACATGATGTAGGAAACTCAAGATCAGAGCTATAACCCAGGGAATAAGAACAGGAAACAGAGAATCAAGAAAGCAAGATCGCAAACTGCTGACCCAAAGGCTGAGAAGATCCTGCCCACATGTTTTGCCTGGACTGAACAGGGATTTTTTTTTAAACTTTCAGTTGGCTCTAAACAACCTTTATTTTTAATAATTAGGAGATTTCACACAAAACTTTTGATTTCTAGTTCCTCTTGAAAAATTAGAATTGCTGGCAACACTTAGCTGACATCTCTACATGGTAATTTAGGCAAGAACAGAGTAGTGGCTCCTGCTTATACATAGCATAAGTGCTTGCCAATTGCCACAGTACCCATCACACCCTGCTGTGTCCCTACTGTTACCCTCACGCCTATTTGACTTGTTCAGATTACCTTTCTAGACTCTAGAGGTATTTGAGTTTGAATCATGGCGTACAGTGATAACTATTTAACAACTGGCTTTTTAGGGAGAAAAGTCATCCTGTTACAAGCAATTTCCAATTTATGTTATGTAAATATCCCCAACATGGCCGATTTCAAACCACAAATGTGTTGTCACTTAATGCAGAGTTGGTAAAAGTTGTGCAGAATTGCCTCTCACAATCTGGTGAAAGCTGGCTCTAGAATACCACTGGCTTGAATCCACTAAAAAAATCTTGAGTAAGTAAGTGGCATGGTCAGGGGCATGAGCCAGGATATCTTATTCACAGGCTAAGAGTCAGAAATCAACCAGATAGAGTCAGATTCAACACCTGACATGGAACCCATCATTAAGACAATACTACTTTCTTGTTCCCCACCCCTTTTTAAAAATCCCACAGGCCAATTATCCAGCCTTTGGGCATGGGTAATCTGGAAAGGAACTGTGGACTGAAGAACAGTTAGTACTAGCTTGATGAAGTCAAATGACAAAGTACAGGCCTCTTGAAAGTACTGCTGAGTCCTTCCTGTCAACTGAATACTGAAATCCTTTTCTCTTTGTGAGAAGGCCATGAGTGAGGGGTTGGGTCCAGGGAGAGAGGTGAGCTACCTATTTAGAAGCCAATTTGGGAGTGAAATGGAAATAGGCTGTAAATTACATCCATAAATCTCTCATAACATTAGAAATGTGATGCTGGAGAACTCATCGGCAGATGGCAAATGCCATAAATAGGGACATCATTCTCTCCCATCCCATACTGGAAAATGATTGGGTGTGCATAGAGTAGTACCGTAGAAGGTCAAAATTCTAAGGCACCTTAGAGACAACTTAGCCCAAATCTGATTAACATACAGAGGGAGAAATTGAGGCCTGAAGGTAAGAGTTAGTGGCTCAACTGGGTCTGAGAGCCAGGTTTTCTGACAGGCAGTCTGGGGATTTTTCTTCTACCTCATACTGCCTCTTAACGAGTCAAAAAGTGAAAGATTCAGTTCACCAACTGGTTGTGTTGCCAAGCTGGCAAAATGAATAATATTTTTTTAACTGAATTAACTGTCTGTTTAGGCATCATGTAGACACAGTCAAACCCTCATCTCTGTTTGGATGATTCGGAAGTGAGAATCTGCACTTCCAGGGAGTTTTACCAAAAAAAAAATTTGAAAAGCTAAAGAGCCACTCTCACATTGGCTCTATAATCAAGTGACCAAATCTTCCTCCCCTCCCTTTTTTTTTTTTTTTGAGGGCAGTGTCACTGGCCCTCCTATGTGGGACCCGAACCGGGGCCGCCGGCTTCCCAAGCCAGCACTTAACCACCACACCACTTGGCCGGCCCTCCCCTCCCTTTTAAAAAAAAAAACATTTTATTGGGGAATTAGGGGAGGGGAACAGTGTTGGGGAATTGGGGGAGGGGACCAGCCAAATTGTTGTTCTTCAGTCTTCGTTGTGGAGGGCACCAGACGCCATCTGGCTTCCTGTCAGCAGCTGGTGGCCTCTAAGCTCAAGGTGCTGTGTTCAGTCTTAGTTGTGGGTGGCCGTAGCCACCATCCGATGCAGGAGTCAAACCAGCAGCCTTGTTGTTAAGAGTGCATGCTCTATCCTCTGAGCCATCCGGTTGACAGCTCAGCTCAAGGTACTGAGTTCAGCCTTAGTTGCAGTTTGGCATGGCCACCATCCCTTGCAGGAGTCGAACCCAGCAGCCTTATTGGTAAGAGAGCACGCCCTATTCACTGAGCTATCCGGGCATCAGCTCAGCCCAAGGTGCCAAGTTCAATCTTTAGTTGCGGGTGGGTATAGCCCATCAAACAGGCAATCTTGTTGTTACACCAGCTGAGGCATTCTGTCACCTTTTGGCAGCTCAGCGACAGCTCAGCTAGTACGCAGCATTCACTGGCCTATGTGGGTGGGAATCAAACTGGTGGCTCTGTTGCTCAGAGCACACTCTGTAAGCCAATTCCTAACCAATTTGGCCACTCGGCTGGCCCCTCCCCCATTTTTATATTAAAGAACATATGATGTACTAGCCACAAGAGAAGCAGCATCAGACAAATCCTTTAACTTAGAATTAGGACTCTTGGTTCTAATCCTGTCTCTGTCTGTATGGGTCATATTCTCACCTCCTGCTCACTGTGGGCCTCTGTTTCCCCAACTGTAAAATCAAGAGTTGAACTCTTTGATCTCTGAAGTTACTTCAAGCTCTAGAAATGTTTGATTGCAAAATCACATTCTACGTGTCCACTCAACCTATTGGTCCCTTCCAACCTGAATTTCTCTAGCCACAGAACATTTTAGAATCCAAGTGCCACAGACATTCCTGAGCCTTTGAAATGTTACAACACGTGGTAGTTGGGGTTACTCTCCATAGCAGCTAATTTACACAGGCAGCACCAAATGTCTGTTCTCATTAGGGACCCCTCCTCTTGCTGCCTTTGAATTTTTCTGGTAACCTCTCAGTAGTCATAAAAGCTGCCTGTAATCAAAAAAATCTCCGAGAATCATATCTTTAAAAATAAAAAGCCTAAACCCAAATGAACCTTTTACTAGATTATGGGCTCCAGTGCTTATTCCTCAAGGGACTCTTGTGAAATCAGAGACAAAAACTTGAGAATAATCAGACAAGAGAAATGTCTAACTAAAGTTTGAGTTTATTTAATTTTATTGTTTTCAAATATGCCAAGAGTTGGGGGAAGGGTATAAAGAACACAGAGAAACCCACTCCCAGCTACAAAGTACATGTGCTCAACCATGTTTTTCTGTCACTTAGAGTTCAGCTTTCCCCACTATTAATGGAACTTAAGCCAAACAAGAGTTTCTTTTATGCTTTCTCTCCCAGCTCCCTGCTTGCTAAGTCCTGTGCAAACTTGCAGCAGTTTCCAAGCACACGACTGTGAAATTATCAGGGCTGGACTAAAGCCAGCACAAACCAATTTATTGGGGTCCTGAAATTAACTAAAACCTAGAAAGCTTGATTAATTGTGGCAAAGCACAGCAAGGAGCATTCAGGGGGGAGGACATCAGACCAGAGCGCACGCAGAAACCCTATCCTGCCCCTGGATTTACACTACATATAAAGAAGAGTTCCTTCTGTAGACAGAGCTGTGCTGCTCTTACTACTTATTCATACATAACAAAAATGTCGCTTTTGAGTTCAGCAGGGAAAATGGTAGTTAGTGGGTCTTAGCTACCTATGTAATCAGCCAATCCCATAATAGTAGTTCTTGGGATTAATTTCAGTTAATTTAATTATCATCTTCAGGCAGCCTATTTGACAAGCTCGGCTTTTTTCAAAACAACATGGGCTAAATATGCCTTTGGAAAGTCATTGTTGAGATCTAGTGCTTCTACAGTTTCTTGGAACACCTTACCACATGAGACAAGGAGAAGGAGAGTGACTATATGGCAAATCATAGGGGTTAAAAAAGATATTGATGTCTCCCACAGACCAGTGCCTTTCCATTCAGTTTCTATTCAAAAGAATACCTGATCAATCCATTTCAAAACTGAGTCCTGGGCCGGCCAAGTGGTGCGGTGGTTAAGTGATGGCTTGGGAAGCCAGTGGCCCTGGTTTGGTCCCACATGTGAGGGCCAGTGACACTGCCCTCAAAAAACAAAAAATAAAACAAAAACAGAGTCCTCATCTAAAAGTACTAAACCCAATCTCTAAAGGCTTCTGAGCCGCTTGCCAGTCAAAGCCCTTGAAGGCCTAAGCAATGGCAGCAGGAAGGCCTCTCAACCTTGGGGATGATGCATCACCGTAAAGCACGCACTTGTCAGCAGGTAGGGGTTCCAAGCTTCTGCCAAGCTGTCTTAGAGGCCTGGCATGGGCACAGTTGTTTAACAAGTGAGCTTCTAGAGTGCCAGGTCCAGCTATGTCTGGTCCCCCTTCTTGGCCTCAGGCTTGAAGCCCCAACTGAGTACAACCAGGCTGACATTTAACAGGATGCTGTGGTGCAGTTGTACCTTTGTTAAAGGAAATACTTCCTTGCCACTGGGTAAATTTCTATTGTCCCAAGCTTCCCCAAGTGTCTCCTTCAGCCCCCACTGCTCCTGCTCCTATGCCTCCCCTGGGACTCTTGGGCTCTCCCCATGACCCACAACTAGAATTAATGGCTAGCACAACAGAAAGCCTTCATTACCCTGTGCGAGTGGGCTTTCTGGCATGTTTTCTCATTGGTTACTACCCATGCTGGACCAGAAATGAACTATTTTGGGTATCACCCTAAGTACATCACAAAATGATATCTTTATTGCTGGTGGTTTTGAGGAGAAACTTATTGAAAAAAGCACCATGTAATCTTCATGAGAAAAGTTTTACTCCTAAGGGAAGCCCCAAAGCCATGAGCACTGGCATTGATGCAGGCTCTCTGGATAGAGAGCAAGGCATCTAAGAACAAGGGCTGGCCCGAAGTGGGTATGTAGGGAGTGTGCATGGAGGAAGGTGGCTCTGGATGCTGAGGAAGCTGCTCTTGTCTTCCATGATCTTCCCCAAGGGTACACCAGCTGGAATCACCTGGGCTTTTGTCCTTGGACTAGAATGGGGATAGGAGGGGTGGAAGACCACAAAGGACCAAAACGACCCTTATCACAATTCTGCCAAAGTATGTATGCGCCATGTGGTCAAAGATCTTAGTAGGCCACTTCAGGAGGCCAGCTCCTAGTCTTGGTGTTGTCATTAGCTAGCTGTGTGTCCTCTGACAAATCCCTTCACCTCTATGGTTCTCAATATCTTCATCTATATAATCCAAAGACTGGGTTAAGTGATCTCAGGGGTTCAATTCTAGCTTTGGGATTTTATGGAATTGTGATTATTAATAATCAGAATACTTACCTACCATTTATTAGGTATCACTGTGTTTTAAGCATGATGCTAAGTACTTATACATGAGGCAGGTGCTATTACTGTCATCCCATATTTTACAAATCAGAAAGTTTACACAGCTAGTAAGGGGTACAGTCAGGACTTAAACCCATTTCTGTCTGAATCGTCTAAGACCTGTGGTCTTAATCCCTCACTACCCTACCCATTCTGTGTCTCCACATGTTCAAGACTGTAGGCCATGCATCTACACATGTCTTGGTATGTACCACTGCCTTTAATTTCCTTTTCACCACATTCTCTGATAGGGAATCTCCCCAGCTACCCTATCACCAGATTCTTTGCTCACCAGATCTATGCCTGCCATGTTTCATTCTCACCACCTCCTCACCTTCATGGTGCTTCATAGGTAAATAAATAGAATAGGCAGGGAGCCAAGAATAATGCACAGACTCCTAAAAAACAAATAGACCTACGTTTTCATAGAGGTTGGATTAAAAGAAGAGGGCTGTCTGATTGTATTGATGACCCTAGAAACCATTCTCAAGCAGAGACAGCCAAGCCAATAATATTTAGAAAAATAACAAAAATGACTCCATTTAGCTCTGCAGAGGAACATTGGTAGTTATTCATGGTTAAATATTTACATCTCAGCTGTTTCTGGACATCTGAGTGACAAGTTATACACATTTGGATAAATGACTCTCTACAGTCTCAATTTGGCTGTAAACTTTTTATAAGAAAATAAGTTATCTTCATATAAATATTAAAATCAGAGGATATTAGCTACATACAATGCATTTGAAGTCCGAAGAAGTCCATATCAAAGTTACATGATAGATTGTTTTCACTCAAAGGAATGTGTAGATTTCATCTCATTCTCTTGTATTACAGATGAGGAACCAGAGACCCAGAAAAGGAAACGGTCATGTCTAAGGTCACACAGTGAACTACTGGCAGGGTCAGAGCTTGACCTCGGTTCCAGCCATCACCCCTATTTTATATTGATAATATTGAGTCCCAGAGATTTGCTGAAGGCCACATGGCCAGTTATGGCACAAAGATCAGGCTAATCTGCATGCTCTTTTTCCCTATCTTATATACCCAGACAGCCATAGGGATTGACTGGATAACTGGATAGCTCATACACACAGGAGTTTCATATCTCAGGCCACAAGCTCAGTTGTGTAAAAAATGTAATTTTAAAACATTTCTTCCATAACTGAACCTAATTTCTATATCAAGTCTTCCTTCAGGCCAGTAGTAGATTCTCAATCTTAGTCACTTCTGTTCCTATCAATCATTTTGGGTCCCTTTCCTTTTTCTGAGTTGTATCTAAACTGTGAGGAGCTTCCAGAGTTTGCTCAGAATGAGGTTGGGGAGATACTAGGGTATGGGGGGTGCTGGCACCTGCTTACATGTACAGCATCCTGTCTTGGTTATAAATTTAAGCAGCCCATTGGTGCATTGTCCTGTCTTCAGCATGGGGCTTTTCCAGGTCTAGCTCTCTCTCAACCCCATCCATGCCCCTCATGCACATGGAACACAGGGTTTTCCCCCTTGTCTCTTTGGAGCTACAAGAAATTCAGTGGGGTTACCTCAGGCCCTTCAATAGACATTTCTTCCAATCCCACATAATCTGGGCTGTGGGTAACTACTTCTGTGCCCTTTCCAGAACCACAAAATCAGTCTCCTTTTGGGTTCCCTAAACTAGCTGGAAAGTCCACTGTTCTTCCTCGCCCTAGGACTCCTCTCAGTGAAGTATCAGAAACAGGACCTCCACTCAGGGCTCAATATGCTGACTCTCTACCACCTTCCCTGAGGCCTCTCGGACTCCTTTATTTGGAAGATCTTTGTATCATTGTGAGAGGGGACAAGACTCTTTTCCCCACATCAGATGTTTACGCCCAGAATCTTAGGACTCAAAACCTGTTGCTCTCAAAAGATTATCTCTGCTATGAGTTTATTTGGTGCTACTTAATATTTTTAAATGTGTCCTTAGGTTCACAGAAGTAGATTCATAATAATCCTTATTTAAAGAGATACCCTTATCATTGGTCCACACATAGCCTCTTTGATTTAATTAGTTATTTGTTTTTAATAATTAATAGACACCCAAAACACCCCACTCAAATCAAAAGCTAGAAAGTTAGAACTTTAACAATATCTTATGAGTATATTTAACCATGTATTCCACCCCCATCACACCCCTGCCTCCCCTGACACTCCTACCTGATTTAACCATTATCCTAAATCGAATGCTCATCATTGTCGTTCTTTCTTTTTTTTTTTTGAGGGCAGTGTCAATGGCCCTCATATGTGGGACTGAACCGGGGCCGCTGGCTTCCCAAGCCAGCGCTTAACCACCGCGCCACTCGGCCGGCCCTCAGCTCACACTTTTGAGCGAGCTCTTAACCAACTGAGCCACTCAGCCGGCCCTCTATGTGATCTTTAAAAGCCAACAAATAGACTCTTTTCTGTCTACCATTATTTTTGCTGTGATGTCTGTACTCTGAGGCAATGGATGCTTTTTCTGAGCAAATCAGGGCTTAAGGTTGCAGAACCCCCCAAGCATTTGAAAATTTGCATATAATTTTGACTCCCCCAAAACTTAGGTTGTCCCTCTGTATCTGTGTGGTATTGGTCCCAGGATCCCCTGTGGATAACTAAATCTAAGGATACTCTAGATCCCTATATAAAATGGTGTAGAGCAATCCCAACTGTGGATTGAAACAATTACAGGCATTTATTTATTGAAAAATATCTATGTATAACTGGATTAGTGCAGTTCAAAACCATATTGTTCAAGAGTCAACTGTATATCAGCCTATTTTCTCCTTTCCTTTCTCCTGATAGTTTTGCTTGGAAGACAGATAGGTGGGATGGAGAAGTTTAAGAAAAAATGCAGTTCCTGGCTCAGTAGTACCATTAGTATCCTCTAGTCATGTTTTAGACTATCTCCCCATTCACTAAAGAACATTGATTCTGCTAAAGTTACACCATCATTAGTGCCAACACACATCTAATCTAGATTTCTTAACATATTTTCCTTTCTCTGTCACAATTAAATACCTCATGATCCTGACAAGTGTCATTTAGACACAAAATGCTGGAAATGAAGAATTTTACTATAGATTCTGGGTGTGAACTGTGTTTATAAGAAGGTCAGTGGTTTATATGGCTTACAAAATTATTTAAAGATGGGATTAGCTTTGAGGATCTTTTTTCCTTTCAATTCCGCAGTCTATGGCTTATTTACTTTGATTCAGGGAAAATATCAGGCAGCTTGTTTGTTGTGGGGGCGGGTGGGTGGGTACAGGATAGTCACTGTTTACCTTCTTCAGCCAGCCAGTGGGCAGCCAGCTGCTGCTTTCTACTCCTTTAATTTAACTTCCAACGTCAATGCAAAGCTTATTCTTCAGACTGATGCCATGTGCTTTCAGCTCCAAGAAGCAATTGCTGGCAGCAATCATAGGTGTTTCAAAGGAGAAAGAGAGGTTGAAAATTATTTTGGGATACTATTTGTTCTTGATTCACCCCTTCTTCAGCCCACCAACATGGGGATTACCAAGATGGAAAGGGGAAAAATAAAAATATACTACTGATAATGATTTAAAAAAACAACATATGGTTCCTGGTGAATTGTACTATAGGCTAATTTCAAAGTTACTGTACCTTGCAATTATATTTTAACAAACATTTTATTTTGGAATAATTTTATATTTATAGAAAAGTTGCAAAGACAATACAGAGTTCCTATATACCCTTCACTCACTTTCCCCTAATGTTAACATCATATATAGTTGTAGCACATTTTTCAAAATTAAGACATTAACATTGATACATTACTATTAACTAAACTCCAGCCTTTATTCAGATTTCACCAGTTTTCCCACTAATATCCTTTTTCTGTTCCAGGCTTCCATCCAGGATGCAACATTGTATTTAAAAATTATATTGTAAATGGGAAGAACCAACAAATTGGAGAAATGTTTGAGAGAAGTCCCTTAATGCCTGAAGCAAATTACTTACTAGGTTTTGTAGTTTGAATTATATGTTTCTGAGGAGATGACAGTAGGGAAGGGAAGGTGGTGGGAACTGGGAAGAAAAATAAGATTTAATTTAAGGAAGATTTTAAAGGTTCAAACAATTTTATATAGTTTTGTCAGAAGGAATTTTTATTTCCATGAGGTCACCATGATGGACAGGTTCAGGAAAATTTGTAAAGCAGTCATGGCATAGGAGGTGCTGTAGTTTAGTGGAATTTTTTAAATCAGCAGTTAGGAAATTTTGGTGCTAGTCTAAACATCATCATTAGACACATACGTGACCTTCTGAAATTCACTACCCAGTCCTGTACCTCAGTTTCCTCATCTGTACAATGGGAGAAGAGTTTTACTTACTTTATTCATCTCAAGGAGTTGTTTAGAGTAACAAATGAGCTGATGGACATAAAGACTCTTTAGGGGAAAAAGAAAAAAAGCTATTCATATGCAAGGTTCACTTATTAATAAAAATAAGAACGTGATTATTTGTAAATCAGAATGAGCTGATTATCCATCAAGAAGCATTTTCATAATAGTCTCTAGGTTCATCCATATCGTTGCAAATGGTATGATTTCATTCTTCTTTATAGTGGAGTAATACTCCATTGTATAAATGTACCACAGTTTCTTAACCCAGTTGTCAACTGATGGGCATTTCGGTTGTTTCCAAGTCTTGACTATTGTAAATAGCGCTGGATTAAACATAGGGGTGCATATATTTTTTCAAATTAGCATCTTGGATTCCTCATGGATGACGTAGGGGCTGGATCACTGCATTGTACACCTGAAGCTGATGTTGTATAATATTGTATACCAACTGTAATTGAATATATATAGTCATGGGATGTGGAGTACAGTGTGGAATGGAGTCAAGGGAATTGTAATAGATATGTATGATATGGGGGGAGTGGGGTGGCAATTTGGGGGAGGGGTTGTCACTTTGAGGGGTAAAAAGTATAACTATTGCACTGCGTTGTACACCTGAAACTAATTTTTTTAAAAGTTTTTATTTCTCAATAAAAGAATAAAATGAATGAATGCATTAATTAATTAACTAAAAAATTAAAAAAGAAGTATTTTCAAAGCTGAAGGTTGGAATTCTTTGTTTCATTCAAAATGTGTCTAGCTTCCTGTGTTCTTTGTGCTTCAATGCAAATTGACCGTGACCTATTTAGGCTCAGTTGTTTCCATTTCCAAAAGCAAGGCATTAGATTTTAAAAAAAAGAAAAGAAAAAAAGCAAATTTAGACATTCTCTGTCTGTCACTCAAGGAACTTGCTGAGAAGTAAAAAATTAAATCAGCCAGTTGTTTTGACTATGTGTAATCAAGCAAAGAATTCTAAGTGACTTTTTCATTGTATTGACTTGACTAGACCTTTTGGTATCATAAGGGCAGTCTCAGAGTCCATTTTATATCAGTTTTTTTAAGTTTTATTTTATTATTATTATTAGTTACAGATGTACAAAACAATGCAATAGTTATTTTTTCACCCCTTACAAAGTGACTACCCCCTCCCCCCTCCCCTGCCCCCCACCCCCGATATCATACATATCTATTACAATTCCATTGACTCCATCCCTACATTATATTCCACATCCCATGACTATATATGTGTTAAATTATAGTTGACATATAATATTGTTCAGTGGCATCTTCAGATGTACAGTGCAGTGGTAAGGCCACTACACCATCCATGAAGTGATCTCCCTAAAACAACATGCATCCGTCTGTTCCCTAAAAAAAAATATTTACAACCTTATTGATTATATTCCCTAAACTGTCTCTTCTGTCTCTGCAGTAGTATTGTAGTTATCAGTTTATGTTGCCTCATCCCTTCCCCTTCTCCCATCCCCATCCCATCCAGCCCTCATCAGTTTTTTCTTTGTGTCTCTAAGACTATTTCTGTTTACATTGCTCATTTATTCAGTTCTTTAGATTCCACATATAAGTGAGATCATATGGTATTTGTCTTTCTCTGACTGACTTATTTCAGTTTTTATACTTGTATATCCGTTGGATATTAACACATTAAAGAGCCTGGGTCACTAAAAATTTCCACTGAAAATGGACTCTAGTTCTTCCTCTTCTATTTCCAACATATACTTGATGTCAGATAGATTTCAGTTTAACTGAAAATTCTCTACAGGAAATATTGATTCTTCTTCTGTGCTTTCTTGATCTTACCTCTTTTCCTGAAATGTTGAAGATTTAATCTGTTTTTCAGCTGCTTCAGATGCATAAATCAAAATGCTGACCATGTTATTTTCACCAATTGCCTGCCCTATGATGACCTGAAAGGTGTCTATGTTACAGTTCATAAGAGCAAAAGAGGGCCAGCCGAGTGGCACGGTGGTTAAGTGCTGGCTTGGGAAGCCAGCAGCCCCGGTTTGGGTCCCACACGTGAGGGCAAGTGACACTGCCCTCAAAAAAAAATAAGAGCAGAGGAAAGCAAAATTCTGCTGATGGGCTTTAAGTACATGTTAATAAGCACATCAACCTGGCTCAAATTTTAATTCCTTCATATATTAAATAAATGTTTAAGTGCTGGCTTGGGAAGCCAGCAGCCCCGGTTTGGGTCCCACATGTGAGGGCCAGTGACACTGCACTAAAAAAAAAAAATAAGAGCAGAGGAAAGCAAAATTCTGCTGATGGGCTTTAAGTACATGTTAATAAGCACGTCAACCTGGCTCAAATTTTAATTCCTTCATATATTAAATAAATGTTTATGAAAGATCTAATATTTATTAGGCATTAGAGTTCTTTAAACCCAAAATAAATGCATATGTGCTTTAATCATGATTTTTGAAATAATGATAGTTGTATTAGTAATATGTGCCCATCACAGAGCTAAGTATAGTTTCTCATTTACTCCTCAGAGCAACCCTATGAACAGGGTGATATTTTTATCCTCATTTAACAGATGAGGCAATTAAGTCTCAAGGGGGTTAAGTAATAACTCAGTCAAGGTCATAAATGATGAAGTTAAGATTTGAATCCAGATCATGGCTTAAGTTTCTGCATTGTTTAATACTTCACATATGAACTCATAGAACTTGGCTTTTGATATCTAGATCCAGTTACAGCAGATGTTCATTAAACATAGAGATCTAAGTTAGGGCCCATGGCTCTAATGGCTTTGAGCCACCTTGACTATTTTGTTTCTTCACACTTGCAAAGCACACATTTTCTTCTTTGTGGGAAAGTTTTAATTAAGGAATCAATTAATTTTACACATATAAGGCTATACAGTTTGGTTTCCTTAGTTGATTCTTTTTATCTTAATTTTTATTTTATTGAGATCTACTTTCTTAACAGATTTTAAAGTATACAATAAAATATTGTTAACTATAAGCACAATGTTGCATGGCAGATCTCTGGAACATAGTCATCTTGCTTTATTAAAACTTTGTAAGCATTGATTACGAACCCTCCATGTCTCCCTCTCCCCTGCCCCTGCCAGCCACATTCTGTCCTTGTTTCTATGAGTTTGACTATTTTAGACACCTCATGTAAGTGGAATCACGCAAAGCATGCTGTGACTTACCAATTTTGCAGATAAGCTGATCACTTCAATGAGTTGTCTCACTTGAGGCTCACATGTCCCATTAAGAAAATGAGGCTGGGGCCAGATGAGTGGCACGGTGGTTAAGCACTGGCTTGGGAAGCCAGCGGCCCCAGTTCGGTCCCACATATGAGGGCCAGTGACACTGCCCTCAAAAAAAAAGAAAAGAAAATGAGGCTGAAAAGTTAAGTAGCTTTCCCAAAGCCACACAGCTTGTAAATGAAGACTGTCATACTCCAACACCCATGCCTTTATCTGCTTTGATAACAGCTTTGATTAAAAACTAGAATGAGATCCTAGGTTTGAGCTAATTCATTCAGTAAATAGCAAATGTCATCAGTAAATAACTGATCTTTTACATTCATTCATTTATCCTTTCAACAAGTATTTATTTGGGCACCAGCTATGTGTCAAGAATTGTTACAGTCTCTGAGGAATATCAGTTAACAAAATATGAAAGACTGGACAAAAATCTCTGCCTTCATGAAGCACACATTTTAGTGGGGGGTGGGGATGAAATATAATAGACGAAATAAATAAAATATATGCCATATGAGATTGTAATATATACTATGTTAGATCAAACAGAGGGAAATAGGGAGTGTTTATAATGAAGGTGGTGGTGGAGTTTGCAATTCTGGGAAAGGGTGACCCAATTGAGGAGGTGATATTTGAAGGGGCCAAAGATGTGAGCCATGTGGATACCTGGTAGAAAAGTGTTCCAAGATGAAGAACAGCAAATTCAAAAAAGCCCTATGGTGGAGTAGTGCCTAGTGTGATTAATGAACAGCAAAGAGACCAGTGTCACTGGAGAAGATAAACTGAGGAGTAGAGTGGTAGGAAGATGAGGTCAGAGAGGGAATAAGGCCAGGTTATGTGGGGATTTGAAGGTCATGGTCAGGATATTGGTTTTAACTCTGAGGGAGATGATAAACTGTTGGAGAAATTTTAGCAGAGAAGTGCCATCTATCTATCATTTTAAAAGGACCACTCTGGTTGCTATGTTGAGAATAGATTTAAGGTGCACTAGAGCAGAATAAGAACATCAATTAGAAGCCAAAATGCCCATCAATAGACAGTTGGATAAAGATGTGGACATATACACAGTGGAATATTACTCTGCAATAAAAAAGAATGAAATCTTACTATTTGCGACAACATGGATGAGCCTAGAGGGTATTATGATAAGTGAAATAAGTCAGACTGATAAAGACAAATACCATATGATCTCACTTACATGTGGAATCTAAAGAACAAAATAAATGAACTAATAAAATAGAAACAGATTCATAGATACAGAGAACAAACTTATGGTTACTAGATAGGAAGGGATGTTGTGGGCTGGGAGAGAAAAGCAAAGGGATTAAGTAATATAAATTGGTAGTTACAGAATAGTCATGGCAAAGTGTGTTGCAGTATGGGGAATATAGTCAATGATATTTTTAAAATTATGTGTGGTGGTGGGTGGGTACTAGACTTGTGGGGGGATCACTTCATAAATTATCTTAACACTGCACTGTAAAATTGAAACTAATATAAAATAATGTTGAATGTCAACTATAATTTAAAAATAGTCATGGGGAAATAAAGGACGGTGTATAGAATATAGTAAATAAT
This sequence comes from Aselliscus stoliczkanus, assembly GCA_033961575.1. Classification (NCBI taxonomy): domain Eukaryota; kingdom Metazoa; phylum Chordata; class Mammalia; order Chiroptera; family Hipposideridae; genus Aselliscus; species Aselliscus stoliczkanus. The sequence continues at coordinate 49,758,965 of CM066737.1, read as the reverse complement.
ATTGTAATAACTATATACAGTGTCAGATGGGTAATAGACTTATTGGTGTTATCACTTTGTGAGGCATATAAATGTTTAATCACTATATTGTTTTGTACACCTGAAACTAATTTTTAAAAAAATAAACCTAGTGTAATAATCCATGTAAGATATGATGGTGACTTGGGCCAGGGTGGCAGAGTGGTGGTGAAAAGTGGTCAGATTCTCAATCAACTTTAAAGGTGGAGTTGACATAATTGTCTGATAAATCAGATGTAAGGTATAACTCCAAGGTTTTGTATCTTAGCAGAAGGAATTGAGTTGTAATATGTGAGAAGCTAAGTAGGAACAGGTTTGGGAGAGGAAAATAGGAATTGAGATTTGAACATGTAAGTTTAAAATACCTAACTGGCTTCTAAGTGTGGAGGTGAAATAGGTGCTTGGAATCATCACTGTATTGATGGTATGTAAAATTAAGCCTCTGAATGAGATCCTCTAAAGAATGAGTGTAGATAGAGAGAAGAGGGACTGAAGGTGAGCTCTGGGCACTCCAAAATTTAGAAGGCAGGAAAATGGGGAGAAATCAGCAAAGGCGGCTGAGAAGAAGTAGCCATAGAGGTAAGAGGATAAAAAAGTGAGTGTAGCACTCTAGAAGCCAAGTGATGAAAAAGTATGTCAAGAAGGAAAGTGTGATTACATGTGAAAAGTATGCAAATGGGTCAATTAAGATGATAACTTATAATTGATCTTTGGGTGTAATAATCTGTATGTCACTGGTGACCTTGATAAGAACAGTTTTGGAGAAGTGGTGGAAACCAACACCTTATTAGAGGGGGCTCAAGAGACAGTAGGAGGAAGGAAATGGGGGGCTGAGAGTATAGACAATCCATTCTACAAGTTTTTAAAGAGGAGAAAAAGAAAAAAATAGAGACACAGCTGGAGGGTGAAGTGGAGTCAAGAACAGGTTTTTGGTTTAAAGATGGGAGAAGTAATGTTTTTATGGTGTTAATAAAAATCTACTAGAGAGAAATTTCTTAGCATCCCCATCCATCTGGTGTTTATTATTTTCTGACAATTTTTGACTGTGGGGAGTAAGCACCCATAACCCCACATTGTTCAAGGGTCAACTTTATTCAAAAGTCTATATTATAATCCAAAACTATGTGATATGTGAAATATAAGGAAAATATGACCCATTGTCCAGAGAAAAAATCATTCACTGAAGACCAACTCTGAAATGATCATGTTGGAATTAGCAAGCAAGGGTTTTAACACATCTATTGTAACTATGCTCAGTGGCTGAAAAAATGCTTAAAATTAATGTAAAGACTGGGAATCTCAACAGAAAAATGGAAACTATAAAAATGGAAAAGGATAAAAATTTTAAAACGGATAAATACAATATCTGAAATTTTAAAAATACTTAATTGGATGATATGCTAAAAATGGCTGCTTGAGGTGAGCCTCTTGAAATCTTCTCTGTAATTTACAACAAATTCAACAACTCTATTTCCACAATAGATGCAGAAAAGGCATTTGACAAGATACAACATCCATTTATGATCAAAACACTTCATAAAATGTGTAAAGAAGGAAAATACCTTAACATAATAAAGGCCATATATGACAAACATTCAGCTAGTATCACAATTAACGGTGAAAAACTGAAGCCCTTTGCTCTACATTCAAGAACACAACAGGGCTGTCCTCTATTACCTCTCCTTTTCAACATAGTATTTGAAGTCCTATCCAGAGCAGTGAGGCAAGAGAAAGGAATATAAGGCATCCAAACAGGGAATGAAGAATTTAAATTGTCACGTTTTGCAGATGTCATGATGCTATATATATAGAAAACCCTAAAGCCTCCACCATAAAGCTATTAGAAATAATGAATGAATGCAATAAATTTGCCAGTAGAAAATCAATGTACAAAACTCCATTGCATTTCTATATACTAATAATTAAATCCGAGAAAAGGAAATTTTAAAAAAACAATTCCATTTGCAATTGCAACAAAAATAATAAAGTACTTAGGAATAAACTTAACCAAAGATGTGAAAGACCAATACACTGAAAACTACAAGACATTTTTAAAAGAAACTTAAGAAGACACATAAAAATGGAAAGATATTTCGTGTTCATGGATTGGGAGAATCAACATAGTTAAAATGGACATATTACAATGGACATAAAAACAATCTACAGATTTAATGCAATTCCCATCAAAATCCCAATGGCATTTTTTAAAGAAATAGAACAAAAAATCGTCAGACTTGTATGGCACCACAAAAGACCCCGAATAGCCAAAGCAATCCTAAGAAAAAAGAACAGTGCTTGGGCCAGCCGAGTAGCACGTTGGTTAAGACTTGGTTTGGGACACCAGCACTGAGCATTAGGGCACTGGTTCAGATCCCACATGAGGGCCAGTTACACTGCGCCCTCTACAGCTAAGATGGTGAACAACAGCTTGACCTGTTGCTGGGCTGCTGTGAGTCGCTGGCAAAGTTGTAGGTTGCAGTGGGGCTGGCCGGGAGCTGGCATGTGCTTTTGTGAGCTGCCTTGAGCCACTGTGAGAGGCCATCCAATGGCCAGGGAGCGACCGCCTCACCCAGGAAGCACACAATAATTCCAACATGGGCCGGTGAAGTGATGTCCTCCACAACTAGACTGAAGAACAAATAGATAGCAACTTGTCTGTTCCCCTTCCCTGATTCTCCAAAGCTATCCCCTCCCCCAATTCCCTAATAAAATCTTAAAAACAAAAACAAAAAACAATGCTTGAGATATCACACTCCCAGATTTCAGCTCGTACTACAGGGCAACAGTAATCAAAACAGTATGGTATTGGCAGATAAACAGGCTCACGGACCAATAGAATAGAATTGAGAATCCAGAAATAAAACCACATAAACATGGACAGATAATTTTTGACAAAGAAGCCAAAAACATAAAATGGAGAACAGACAGCTTCTTCAAAAAATGGTGTCAGGAGAATTGGAAAGCCATGTGGAAAAGAATGAAACTAGACTGTTATCTGTCACCATGTACAATAATCAACTCAAAATGGATCAAAGATCTAAACGTAAGACCTGAAACAATAAACTGCATAGAAGAAAACATAGGTACTAAACTTATGGACCTTGGGTTCAAGTAGCATTTCATGAATATGACCTCAAAAACAAGGGCAGTAAAAACTAAAATAAATGAATGGACTATATCAAACTAAAAAGCTTCTGCACAGCAAAAGAAACTTTCAACAAAACAAAGAGGCAACCAACAAAATGGAGAAGATATTTTCAAACAACGCCCCTGAAAATGGGCTAATATCCAAAATATATAAGGAACTCATATAACTCAATCACAACAAAAAAACATACAATCGAATTAAAAAATGGGTCAAAGATCTGAACAGAGATTTCTCCAAAGAGGATATACAAATGGCCAACAGACATATGAAAAAATGCTCAACATCACTAATCATCAGAGAAATGCAAATCAAAACCACAATGAGATATCACCTCACACCAGTTAGAATGGCTATCATCAATAAGACAAATAATAACAAGTGTTGGAAAGGCATTGGAGAAAAAAGGATCCCTCATATGCTGTTGTTGGGAATGCAAATTCATGCAGCCACTATGGAAGGAAGTTTGGAGATGCCTCAAAAAATTAAAAATAGAATTACCATATGACCCAGCAACCCCTTGCTTGGGTATCTACCCCAAAAATCTGAGAACATTTATCCACAAAGATATATATACTAGGATGTTCATTGCAGCTTTATGTGCAGTGAGTGGCCAAGACGTGGAAATAACCAAAGTGACCTTTGATAGATGATTGGATAAAGAAGTTGTGGTATATATACACAAAGGAATACTATTCTGCCATAATAAAAATGAAATAGTGCCATTTGCAACAACATGGATGGATCTTCAGATTATAATGCTAAGCAAAATAAGTCAGACAGAAAAAGTTTAGAATCATATGATTTCACTGATATATGTAAAGCTGAAAACAACAAAAGAAGAAGAAAAAGAAATGAAGAATCAAAAATCATAGACACAGACAATAGTTTCATGTTTACCAGAGGGTAAAGGGGAGGGGGTGGTAGATGAGGGTAAAGGGGATCAAATATATGGTGATGGAAGGAGAACTGATTCTGGGTGGTGAACACACAGTGTGATATATGGATGATGTATTAGAGAATTTTACACCTGAAATCTAGGTAACTTTGCTAACAATTGTCACCCCAATAAACTTTAATTAAAAAAAAAACATAGTTGGCTTAACAGTAGAATGTAGAAGACAAAGGCATAAGTCAGTGAATTTTAAGATAGATCCATAGAAATTATCCAATCTGAAGAAAAAAAATGAAAACAAAAACCTAATACATAATCTCAGGGATCAGTAGGGCAATATTAAAAGGTCTAACTTATATGTAATTGGAGTTCCAGAAGGAAAGGGTGGACTGAAAAAAAAATTTATGAAGAAATAACAGCTGAAAATATTCCAAATTTGGTAAAAAAAAAAACACAAAACAATATATATATATATATATATATATATATATATATATATATATATATATTTACATATTCAGGAATCTCAGTGAATCCCAAGCGAGATTTGTGAATCACCTAAAATCTTGCTGAACTGAAGCCCTCCAACTAAGTACATGCAGAAGAAGCCACCTCTAGGCTGGTACAAAGGGCAGAGACATAGAACGGGCTGGTCCCACACCTGTGTATGACCATTGAAAATCAGAATGGATATTTCTGCTGCAGAGCTCCCTGCCTCTGGGAGGAGAGAAGATTTCCAGCCCCTGCCCAGCAAAAAGTTCCAGTGCTGGGAAGAGAAGTACCCATAATTTATGGTTCTGAAAACCAGCAGAGATTGTGACTGAGTGAAATAGTGGGCAGCTGGAGTCCCAGATGCTCCTCTTAAAGGCTCCACTTGTGGAATCACTGACTCTGAGCTCCAGCACTGGGGCAGCAACCGCAGAGGTAGCTGGGACATATGGTGGGGAACTGAGCTGTCTGGCTTGGGACAGGGGCTGGAGGAGTAGCTTTCTCCCAGATGGAGGAACTGGAGGAGGCCATTATTTCCTTGTTGAGCACTCCTCCTTCCCAGTATGAATATGCAGGCAGCCACCATAACTGAGTCTCCATCAAGCTGGCTAATGCCATTCGATTGCCATGACCTGGTGATTCTGAGACCCAGACCCACCCCAATTTCAGGCACACGCAAGCTGCTTCCAGTGGCTTTTTCATACAAATCACCTGTCTTGGCTCAAGCTGCAGACTTCCCTGCAGTCTCTAAAATGTTTGCGGCACCCAGACAAGTAGCATCTGGATTGAATGTGTTCTAGCTAAGCAGCCCTATGGCTGGCAGTAGCGGCAGCTGGCCATGGTTTGAGGCTTGGCCTCTCAGGGCACCTCCAAGCATGGTGAGGGCTGCAGCCATCTGCAGATTGCTTTGCGGTTCCTGCCAGTTTGCTCTGGGTGGGGCACAGGCTGCGTTTGAATTTGACCTGCAGCAAGTCCCCTGCCAGGAGGCCCAGGATGGGTATGGCATGGCCAGAGGGAAGATATAAAACAAACTGGAGCATTACCCAGCCACCTCCAAGGACAACACCGAGGGTCAGAATGGGCAGGAACCAGCATCCTGCTGAAGCAGATCCTGCTCTGTAGAGTCAGCCCCTGCACTGCAAATCCTTCACTGCATTTATGGTCAGTTCTCATAATCAATGACCCCCAAGGGCCAGTCCTTCCTACTGACATGCAAATAGAAACCAAGGCTCAACTACAAGAGGAAGGCACACACAACCCACACAAGGGAAACACTTGGAGTGCACAGCTCAAGTGATGAGGAAGACTGTGCCACTGAACCCCACAGCACACTTACTACATAAGGCCACATTATTAAATGGGAAGACATAGTAGTCCTATCTAATACATGGAAACAAACACAGGGAGACATCCAAAATTGGAAGACAAAGAAACAGTATTTTTTTAAATTAGTTTCAGGTGTACAACACAGTGCAATAGTTATACATTTTACTCCTCAAAGTGACAACGCCCCACACCCATTTCGCCACCCCACTCTCCCCCCATATCATATATATCTATTACTCTTCCTCTGACTCTCTTCCACAGTATAATCCACATCCCGTGACTATCTATATATATTCAATTACAGTAGGTATACAACTTCCGCTTTAGTTATACAGTGCAGCGATCAAAACTCTACTCCATCCATGAAATGGTCTCCCTAACAAGACCTATGACCATCTGACATTCCACAGAATATTTACAACATTACTAATTATATTCCCCAAACTGTTTTTCATATCCCAGTGGCAATATTGTAGTTGCCTATTTTTGCTGTCTAATCCCTTCCCCTTCTCCCTCATCCCCATTCCCCTCCCAATTAGCAACCCTGATATTTCCTCTATATCTATGAGACAGTTTCTGTTTATTTTGCTCATTCATACAGTTTTGCAGATTCCACATATGAGTGAGATCATATGGTATTTGTCCTTCTCTGACTGACTTATTTCACTTAACATAATAGTCTCTAGGTCCATCCATATCATTGCAAATGGTACGATTTCATTCTTCTTCATAGCGGAGTAATACTCCATTGTATAAATATACCACAGTTTCTTAATCCAGTCATCTACTGATGGGCATTTTGGTTGTTTCCAAGTCTTAGCTATTGTAAATTGTGCTGCTATGTACATAGGGGTGCATAACTTTTTTTGAATAAGTGTCTTGGTCTTTTCAGGATAAATACCTAGGAGTGGAATTGCTGGGTCAAACGGTAGCTCTATTTCCAGTTCTTTGAGATACCTCCATAATGACTTCCATAGTGGCTGCACCAATCTGCAATCCCACCAACAGTGCAGCAGGGTCCTCCTTTCCCCACAGCCCCGCCAGCACTTGTTGTTTGTTGATTTATTGATGATAGCCATTCTGACTGGAGTGAGGTGGTATCTCATGGTGGTTTTTATTTGCATTTCCCTAATGACCAGTGAGGTTGAACTTTTTTTCATATGCCTGTTGGCCATCTGTATGTCCTCTTTAGAGAAATGTCTCTTCATTTCTTCTGCCCATTTTTTAATTGGGTTGTTTGTTTTTTTGGTGTTGAGTTTCATGAGTGTTTTATAAATTTTGGATATTAACCCCTTATCAGATATATCGTTGGCAAATATATTCTCCCATTCAGTAGGCTTCCTTTTTGTTTTCTTAATGGTTTCCTTTGTTGTGAAAAAACTTTTAAGTCTGATATAATCCCATATGTTCATTTTTCCTTTTACTTCCCTTGCCCGTAGGGATGTATCAGTTAAAATATTGCTCCAGGTAATGTCTGCAAAGGTACTCCCTATATTTTCTTTTAGGAGTTTTATGGTTTCAGGTCTTACATTTAAGTCTTTAATCCATTTTGAATTTGTTCTTGTATAAGGTATAAGGAGGTGGTCCAGTTTCATTTTTTTGCATGTGTCGGTCCAATTTTCCCAGCACCATTTATTGAATAGACTATCTTTATTCCGGTGTAAATTCTTGCTTCCCTTGTCATAGATTAACTGTCCGTAAAGGCCTGGATTTATTTCTGGGCTCTCTGTTCTGTTCCACTGATCGATGTGCCTGTTTTTATGCCAATACCAAACTGTCTTGATTACTGTAGCCTTGTAGTAGGTTTTGATGTCTGGTAGCATGATCCCCCTGACTTTGTTTTTATTTCTCAGAATTGCCGAGGCTATCCTGGGTCTTTTATGATTCCATATAAATTTTAGGATTATATTTTCTATTTCTGTGAAAAATGCCCTTGGTGGTTTGATAGGAATTGCATTGAATCTATATATTGCTTTAGGCAGTATGGACATTTTAACTATATTAATTCTTCCTATCCATGAGCATGGTAGGTGTTTCCATTTATTTGTATCTTCTATGATTTCTTTCTTCAGTGTCTTATAATTTTCTGAGCACAGATCTTTCACTTCTTTGGTTAAATTTATTCCTAGGTATTTTATAGTTCTTGACGCAATTGTAAATGGGACAGTTTTCTTAATTTCTCTTTCCGTTAGTTTATTATTGGTATATGCAAATGCCACTGATTTCTGAACATTGATTTTATGTCCTGCTACTTTACTGAATTCGTCTATCAGTTCCAATAGTTTTTTGATGGAGTCTTTGGGGTTCTCTATATACAGTATCATGTCATCTGCATATAATGACAATTTTACTTCTTCCTTGCCAATTTGGATGCCTTTTATTTCTTTTTGTTTTCTGATTGCTGTGGCTAGAACTTCCAGCACTATGTTGAATAAAAGAGGAGAAAGTGGACAGCCTTGTCTTGTTCCTGATCTTAAGGGGAATGGTTTTAGCTTTTCCCCATTGAGTATGATGTTAGCTGTAGGTTTATCATATATGGCTTTTATTATGTTGAGATATGATCCCTGTATTCCCACTTTGCTAAGGGTTTTTAACATAAATGGCTGTTGGATTTTGTCAAATGCTTTTTCTGCATCTATTGAAATGACCATGTGATCTTTACCCTTCATTTTGTTGATGTGGTGTATCACATTAATTGATTTACGGATGTTGAACCAGTCTTGCACACTAGGGATGAATCCCACTTGATCATGATGTATGATCTTCTTAATATATTGCTGAATTCTGTTTGTTAATATTTTATTGAGAATATTTACATCTATGTTCATCAGGGAGATTGGCCTGTAGTTTTCCTTTTTTGTGATGTCTTTATCTGGTTTTGGAATCAGGGTGATAGTGGTTTCATAAAAAGAATTTGGGAGCCTTCCCTCCTTCTGGATTTTTTGGAATAGTTTGAGAAGAATAGGTGATAGTTCTTTTTTGAATGTTTGAAAAAATTCACTTGTGAAGCCGTCTGGTCCAGGGCTTTTGTTTTTTGGGAGCTTGTCAATTACTGATTCAATTTCCTTGGTAGTAATCAGGGTATTTAGATTTTCTGTTTCTTCTTGCGTTAGCTTTGGAAGGTGGTATGCTTCTAGAAAATTATCCATTTCTCCTAGATTGTCAAATTTGTTGGCATATAGTTGCTCATAGTAATTTCTTAGAATTTTTTGTATTTCTGTGATGTCTGTAGTCATTTCCCCTCTTTCATTCCTGATTTTGCTAATTTGAGTCCTCTCTCTTTTTTTTTTTTGATGAGCCTGGCTAGAGGTTTGTCAATTTTGTTTATCTTCTCAAGAAACCAGCTCTTGGTTTCATTGATCTTTTGAATTGTTTTTCTGGTCTCTATATTGTTTATTTCTGCTCTGGTCTTTATTATCTCCTTTCCTGTACTCCCCATGGGCCTCTTTTGCTGTTCTTTTTCCAGTTCCCTTAGGTGTAAGCATAACCTGTTGATTTGAGATTTTCCTTCCTTCTTTAGGTAGGCCTGCACTGCTATAAACTTCCCTCTTAGGACTGCTTTCGCAGCATCCCAAAGATTTTGGGTCGTGGTGTTTTCATTTTTGTTTGTCTCGAGGTATCTTTTGATTTCCTCCTTGATCTGATTTGTGACCCACTCACTATTTAATAGCATATTGTTTAGCCTCCATTTATTTGTCAGCTTCCCGGATTTCTTCTTATAATTGATTTCTAGTTTCATAGCATTGTGGTCAGAGAATGCAGTTGAAATGATTTCAATCTTCTTAAATTTATTGAGACTTGTTTTGTGGCCTAACATGTGGTCTATCTTAGAAAATGTTCCATGTGCACTTGAAAAGAACGTATATTCTGTAGCTTTGGGATGAAGTGCTCTGAAAATGTCAGTTAAATCCAGCTGGTCTAATGTGTCGCTGTTTCCACATTGATTTTCTGTCTGGAGGATCTGTCCATTAGTGACAACGGGGTGTTGAAGTCCCCTACTATGATAATGTTACTGTTGATCTCTGTCTTTATGTCTGACAATATCTGTTTTATATATTTAGGGGCTCCTATGTTAGGTGCATAGATGTTTACTAGAGTTATGTCCTCTTGTTGGATCGATCCCTTCATTACTATGAAGTGTCCTTCTTTGTCCTTTGTTATATTCTTCCATTTAAAGTCCATTTTATCTGATACAAGTATCGCTACTCCAGCTTTTTTCTCAGTACCATTTGCATGAAATATTTTACTCCATCCCCTTACTTTCAGCCTGTATGAGTCTTTGGATCGGAGGTGAGTCTCTTGTATACAGTATATGCTGGGGTCTTGCTTTCTTATCCATTCAGCCACCGTATGTCTTTTTATTGGAGCATTTAATCCATTTACATTTAATGTGATTATTGATAGGTGTGTATTTATTGCCATTTTCTTATTTGTGTTCCTAGTCTTTCTTAGGTTGTTTTTCTCTTCTACTTAAAGAAGCCCTTTTAGCATTTCCTGCAAAGCTGGCTTGGTGGTAATGAATTCCCTTAACTTATTCTTTTCTGCAAAGCTCCTTATCTCGCCCTTCGATTTTAAAGGATAACCTTGCTGGATACAGCAATCTTGGTTGTAGGCCTTTATTTTTCATCACTTTGAAAACCTCCTGCCACTCCCTTCTGGCCTGCAAAGTTTCTGTAGAAAAGTCAGCTGATAATCTTATGGGGATACCCTTTTAAGTAACTTGCTGCCTTTCCCTCGTTGCTTTAAGGATTCTGTCTTTGTCCTTAACCCTTGCCATTTTCACTATAATGTGTCTTGGAGTGGGCCTGTTTGGAATCATCCTGGTTGGAACTCTCTGCACTTCCTGGGCTTGTATTTCAATGTCTTTTGCCAGGTTAGGGAAGTTTTCAGACATTATTCCTTCAAATATGTTCTCAATCCCTTGCTCCCTCTCTTCTCCTTCTGGTACTCCACTGACCTGTGGGTTATTGCGTTTGATGCTGTCCCCCAGCTTTCTTAAACTATTTTCCAGGTTTTTCATTCTTTTTTCTTTTTGTTGTTCCACATGGGTGATCTCTGCTATTTTGTCTTCTAAGTCACTGATTCGATTTTCTGCTTCATCCAATCTCCTAGTGATTCCATCAAGTTTGTTATTTAATTCAGTAATTGTGTTATTAAGTTCTAGCTGGTTGCTTTTCATGATTTCTCTATCCTTCTTTATATTCATTAATTTCCTTGAACATTCTAATAATCAGTGTTCTGAACTCTGTCTCCAATAGGTTGGTTACCTCTATTTCCTCTATTTCCACTGATTCAGGAAGTTTCTTCTGTTCTTTTATTTGTGTTATGTTTCTTTGTCTCCCCATTCTGGCTTACTCTTTGTGTTTGCTTCAATGTAACAGATGGATCCCCCAGGTTTCTCAGTCTTTTCTGGGTAAACTTATATGGTGTGTGTCCTTTATATTTGAATTACTCAGTCTCCCTATTCTCCTGTGCTTGTATCTGAGGTGTTCCTTGTGTCGTGCGTCCTCACTTGTTGAAGTTGTAGTTTTGATTACTTTTGGTTTGTCAGTAGGTGGGATTGACTCCCAGATTGATTTGCTGTGAGGATCAGCAGCATCTGCAGTTTATGAGCTGCTGTGAGAGGATTGACCCCTCTGATGAAACTTGGACCCTATGGGCCCTAGTACCTGTAGCAACTTCCTTTTGGGTGTGATTCTTGTATGTCAAACCCAGAAATGCTCTGGTTTTATCTAAAGTTGGCCTCCAGGTATGATGATTCTTGTCTGTTTGTTTGGACCCACTGCTGCAGAGTGATTTTAGAGCATAACAGATCAACAAGAACAACCTCTGCAGCCACCAAAGGAAACCAAATGCTCGCACAAGTAAAAAAAACCAACCATCAAACTACAGTCAACTTGTACAGAAATATCAATCATGCTAATGTAGAAAACAAACAGAAACAAAACAAAAACCACACACACGATAATAACAGAAGAGGAAACGAAATAAAATACAATATCCTAAAATAAAAAATAGAATAAACATGAGAAACCGATTAGCTATACCTAACAAATAAAAAATAAAAATAAACTAAAATAATAATAATAAAAAAGTAAGAATAAAAATTAAAAAAATAAAATTTGCACAAAAAAGGAAAAGAGGAAAAGTATAGCAGTGAGAAGAATGAATAAAAGAAGGGAGAAAGTGAGGGTGGGGAAAAAAGAAAAAGAAAAGAAAGAAAAAGAAAATTATATATATATATATATTTTTCTACACACCCAGATATATGGACATATATTCATATATATATATATATATATATGCCTATATTAAAAACTACAAAATGATAAGAATGAAATAGAAATAAAAACCAAAAACAACCAAGATAAGCAGCCAATAAAGGGAAAACAAAACAGAATAAAACCAAACAAACCAAAAATACCCGTGCCGGTCTAGGCTAAAGTCCACCAAGCTCTCTTCAGTTTGTCTGCTGTACAAAAATTCCTGTGCGTCTTGTGGGAACAGTAGGCCACCTGATGCCTAGCGTGATCCTGGCACTGCAGGTTTGCTGTACTTGAGTGTGGTTGTGACGTGTCGTTGGTGGTTTTTACAAAGTCACTGCCTTTTTGCTTTTGCCTGTCCCAAGGCAGGCTGCACCCCCCCAAGGCTAAATGAGTGTCTCTGGGCACCCTTTCTGTTGACAGCTGTGGAAAATTAAAGAATTCCTCACTACCAAAAGCCTGCTGCTAAGAATCTGGTAATTAGTGCCTCAGCAGGTGAACCTGCCCTGCCTCCCAAGCCTTGCATAAAGGTGGGGGCGGGGTAGGTAGTCTCACTTTGCAGCCTTTACTGGGTGGAAATTCTCAACCCCCTGCAGGTAGGGATATCTTCCTAGTCTGCCCCTATTGCTCCCTTCAGGAGTCAGTTTAAGACTGTCTTGGCGGGGGCCAAAGTTTGTGGGAGTGGGTGGGTTGTTGGATTTTTTTTGCTTTCTGTTCAAGAGTAGTAAAAGGAAAAAAAATAAAAATAAAAATAAAAATAATAAACAAAGCCACAGTTCCAACACTGTTTTAAGCTAAGGCCTTTGCCTCTTATGCTCCAGCGGAGTTCCTGCTGCATTCCCAAAGGATTTGCAGGGATTTAGGGAATTGCGCGCACCCTTCCGTGTGGCCAAGATCCCCGCTCCGTCTCTTGGGTACCTGCATCTCCGCCCGGCGTGCTGCGTGTCCGAGTGAGTCTTCTTTTTTCCCCTCCTCCCGGGTTTAAGGCGTCTGCCTCGGAGCCGGCACGCGCCCCACGCGGATCTCCTGCTGCTCTCCCAAAGGGTCTGCCAGGATTTAGGGGACTGCGCGCAACCTGCAGCGTGGCTAAGATCCCCGCTCCGTCTCTTGGGGACCTGCGTCTCCGCTCGGTGCGCTGTGTCTCCGCACCCGAGTATTCTTTTTTCCCCTGTTCCCGGGTTTCAGGCTTCTGCGCTCCGCGGGAACTGGTGGACGCAGAGACTGATCCCTGAACCGGGAGGGTGCAGGGACTGATCTTGCCCTGTCTTTGCGGGGCTCTGCACCCTGCTTCCTGGGGACCCGGCGAGCCGCGGGTTCAGCTCGTACCTCTGCACAGTCATCTCCTCTCTCCTCCCGCACTTGCCTGGCCTGAGGCTTCTGCCTCAGACTGCAAACAAATGCGCTCTTGCTGAACTCTAGGTGGGCCGCCGGGGACGCAGGGAGCGAGCCAGGGGAACACTCACCGTGACTCAGCAGACACGGGTGCGGGCAAATAAACAGTTTCTAAATAAAAAAACAGAACAAATCTCCAGAAAATTAACTAAACAAAATGGAGTCAAGCATCTACCAGATGCAGAGTTCCAAACACTGGTTATAACGATGCACATGATCTTAAGAACTTAAACAAACAGAGAGGAAACATAAAATGGAGATAGTAAACATGAGAAAGAACCAGTCAGAAATAAAAATACAATAACAGAAATGAAGAATACATTAGAGGGAATCAACAGTAGATTAGATGAAGCAGATGATCGAATTAGTGGTTTAGAAAATAAGGCAGCATAAAAGGAGGACTTCAAAAAGAAAAAAAAAGAATCCAAAAAATGACGAAAATTTTAGGGGCCTCTGGGACAACATCAAGCATACATACATTCATATCATAGGGCTTCCAGAAGAAGGAGAAAGAGACAGCAATAATTTGCAAACCTATTGAATAAATAATGACAGAAAACTTCCTTAATGTGGCGAAGGAAATAGATACAGAATCTCAGGAATCAGGGCGAGCCGAGTAGTTCAGTTGATTAAGAGCTCACTCAAGAGTGGGAGCTGAGCTCTGAGCAAAAGCAGTTTGATGCCCAGCCCGGACTGAGCTGCCATTGAGCTGCCAAAAGGTGGCAGGATGGTTCAGCTAAAAAACAAACAAACAAACAAAAAAAAAAAAAAAAAACACAACAAAAACAGCAACAAGGACCAGGCGTGGCATGGTGGTTAAGCGCTGGCTTAGGAAGCCAGAGGCCCCAGTTCCGGTCCCACATATGAGGGCCAGTGACACTGCCCTCAAAAAAAAAACACAAAAAAAATCCAACAACAATAAAAACGAAAAATCCAGTCAATTCCTTTGGGCCCGCTGAGTGGCGCGGTGGTTAACAGCTGGCTTGGGATGCCAGTGGCCCCGGTTCAGATCACACATATGAGGGCCAGTGACACTGCCCTTAAAAAAATAAATAAATAAAATAAAATCCCAGGAATCACAGAGTCCCAAACAAGATGAACCCAAAGAGATCCACACTAAGGCACAAAATAATTAAAATGCTAACGGTCAAAGACTGAAAAGCTGCAAGAAATGTAGTTAGTTGCCTCCATGGGTGCTCCGATATGACTATCAATTGATTTCTCAATAGAAATTTTGCAGGCAAGAAGGGATTGGCAGGAAATATTCAATGCAATGAAAAGCAGGGAACTACATCTACTTGCTTCTGTGTGTCACCCAGTCAAGACTCTAAATTTCTTGAGAGTTGGGCTGAAACATCTATTGAAAGAAGAAATAAATGAATGGATATTTCCTACACAACTGTTGGAGTTCCTTGGAGTTCACCCCAATGACACTATGATCCAACTTCTAGGTCCAAAAGAATCACCTAGAAGCTTGTATAATTGAGCTAATATGAATATATTTCCTTATTCTTCCCTCCCACACTGAAAAAATAAATAGTAGCTTTGTTCTGCCTAAAAAAAATAAAATAAAAAAAGAAAAGCACAGAGCTACAACCAAGATTACTCTACACACCAAAGCTGTCATTTAGAATTGAAGTAAGGTAAAGAGCTTCCCAGACAAGAAAAAGGTAAGGGAGATCATCACCACAAAATCAGTACTACAGGGAATCTTAGAGGGATTTCTTTATTTTTTTTAAAGATTTTATTGGGGAACTGGAGGACGGGAACAGACAAGTTGCCGTCTTTTTGTTCTTCAGTCTAGTTGCGGAGGACGTTGCTTCAATGGGCCATGTTGATATCTTCATTGCGCTCTTCCTGAATGAGGCAGAACGGTTGCTCACCGCAGCTATTGGCAGCTCACACTGGCTACCAGCTGCTCACGCTGGCTGCCGGCCATTACCTGTAGCCTATGGCAGCCCACTGTAGCAGGGGCTCACAGCCCCGAGCTCCAAATGGAGCTGTTGTTAGCTGTAGAGGGCAGTGTCACTGGCCCTCATATGTGGGATCCGAACCAGGGCCGCTGGCATCCCCAAACCAGCGTTTAACCAATATGCCATTCGGCCGGCCCTTAGAGGGATTTCTTTAATGAAAAAAAAAGTAAAAAATATGAATAATAAAATGGAAGTAACTACATATCTATCAACAATTACTATCAATGTAAATGGATTAAATGTTCCTATCAATAGAGAGTGGGGGAAGCTGAATAGATATGAAAACAAGACTCTTACATATGATACCTACAAGAGACTCACTTCAGATCAAAAGACACACACAGAATACAGATACAAAAATCCTAAACAATATTCTAAAAAATGAAATTCAGGGCCGGCCGAGTGGCGCATTAGTTAAGAGCTGGCTTGGGATGCCAGCAGCCCCGGTTCAGATCCCACATATTAGGGCCAGTGACACTGCCCTATACAGCTAACAACAGTTCCACCTGGAGCTTTGCTGTGCGAGCCCCGGCGACAGTGTAGGCTGCAGCCCCCACTGTAGTGGGCTGCCATAGGATACAGTGAGTGGCCAGCAGCCAGCATGAGTGGCCGGCAGCCAGCGTGAGCTGCCAATAGCCGCAGTGAGCGACCATCCAGAGGCTGGCAACCAATCTGCCTCATCCGGGAAGAACGCAATGACGATACCAACATGGGCCAGTGAAGCAACGTCTTCCACAATTAGAATGAAGAACAAAAAGACAGCAACTTCTCTGTGCCCCTCCCCCAATTCCCCAATAAAATCTTTTTAAAAAAAGAAATTTAATAAGGTATTAAAAAAATTATACATCACAACCAGTTGGGGTTCATCCCAGGGGCACAAGGATGGTTCCACGTATCCAAATTAATCAATGTGATACACCACATAAACAAAACAAAGGACAAATTCGTATGATTATATCAATAGATGCAGAAAAACTGTTAGACAAGATACAACATCCGTTTATCATTAAACACTTCATAAAATGGGTATAGATGGAAAATACCTTAACATAATAAAGGCCATATATGACAGAAATTCAATTAATATCACAATTAACCATGAAAAACTGAAGCCCTTGGTTCTACGTTCAGGAACAAAACAGGAGTGTCCCCTATCACCTCTGCTTTTCAACATGGTATTGGAAGTCCTAACAAGAGCAATCAGGCAAGAGAAAAGAATAAAAGGCATCCAGATAGGGAATGAAGAAATTATATATATATTTTTTGCAGATGACATGATGTTGTATACAGAAAACCCTAAAGGCTCCCCCAAATAGTTATTAGAAAGCATAAACAAATATAGTAAAGTTGCCGGCTAGAAAATCAATGTACCAAAGTCCATTGCATTCCTATAAACTAACAATGAAATGTCAGAAAAAGAAATTTTTAAAAGAATTCCTTTTGCAATTGCAACAAAAAGAATAAAGTACCTAGGAATAAACTGAACCAAGGATGTGAAAAACCTATGCACTGAAAACTATAAGACAGAGGACTTCCAGTAAAATGGCAGAATAGACAGACATTGTGCTAACTACCTCCCAGGATCACACCAAAATTACAAACAAATTATGCAGCATTCAACCCCGGAGGTCCCTGGAACACTAGATGAACAGAACCACTAAACGAAGAACTTAAAGAGGAGGACACATGAAGTCTGGTAGGAGGGGTGGAGATGAGAGAGGGTGTATCCCGTGAGGGAAGCCCCAGCTGTGGGGAGGCTTCTCTGGTTGAAGGAGAGACCCTCCGGCCGCACACCAAGCTCACCAGCCCAGAGTTCCTTTGCTGGGAAGAGGAGCTCCAAGATAGCCAGCAGTAAATTAGTGAGGACTCTCTTTGCTTGACTCAGTGAGGCTGGGAGTGGCTGGAGAATCAGTGGGGCCGGCGCCCGGGCTTGCTCGCCGGTTAGCACTTACCTGGTTACTGGTGGAGGGAGTGGCTATGTGAGCTGGGCCCAGGGCCTGCGGGGACCAACTGAACTGAGCACCTTTGGTACAAAGGCTGGAGGTTTTTGGACTGTTGTTCCCCTGGTGTGGAGCCTGCACACGAGAGCTGTAGAGCAGGGCACCATTTTGTCAGGGTTGGGCCCTCCAACAGAGGGACAGGTCCGGGACCTCATTGGTTTGGTGGAATTGGTGCAGAAGTGCATGTGTGGGTGCACATGCATGCGGCTTTGGATCCCCACCCTCCGCCCTGGTTATACTGCGTTGCCAGGGAAACACTGGGCGGGTGCCCTCCGGCTCCAACAGGCTGCTCACTGAGAGCCGGGAGTGCGCGAGCGGGCTGGGATCACCATCCTATGCACGGCTTGTGCTGTGTTGCCAGGGAAATGCCTGGTGGGCATGCTCACGCTCCAAAAGGCTGCTCACTGAGACTCCGGAAAGCACAAGCCACCTCGCGTCCCGGGTCTCCCCACTGCGCTTGCAGAGTTGCCAGGCTGGTGATTGGTTGTTGGGCTGCTCGGCCTGATCTGAGAGCTGCTGATTGGGACAGGCTGAGATGGGGAGTTTTCCTGGGAGTGTTGGGCTGTGAGCTGTGTGCCTGCATGATCCAGCCAGGGCTCTCCTGGTGATCTATCTAATACATCAAAGCAATCCCAGAGCGACCGTCAGAATGAGGGAAAAAAGAGACATGTCACAAGTAAAAGATCAGAAGAATTCTCTAGAAATGGAACTAAATGAAACAGAGGGATCCAACCTTTCAGAGAAAGAGTTTAGTACACTGATGATAAGAATGTTTAAAAAACTTAGTGAGGACATAAGGAAGGATAGAGAAATCAGAAAAAACAACCAGTTAGAACTAAATACAATATCTGAAATGAAGAACACATTCAAAGGAGTCACCAGTAGAGTAGATGAAGCAGAGCAGCAGATCAGCGATTTGGAAGACAAAATAGCAGATATCACCCAGTTGGAACAACAGAAAGACCAAAGAATAAAAAACAATGAAAATAGTTGAAGAGCCCTATGGGACAAGATGAGGTGCCACCACCTTAGAATCATAGGAATACCAGAAGGAGAAGAGAAGAAGCAAGGGATCGAGAATGTATTTGAAAAAATAATGACTGAAAACTTCCATACCCTGGTGAAGGAAATCAACACACATGCCCAGGATGTGCAGAGGGTTCCAAACAAGCTGAACACAAACAGGTCCACACCAAGACACATCATAGTGAAAATGGCAAAGGTTAAAGACAGAGACAGAATCCTAGAGGCTGCAAGAGAAAGACAGCAAGGTACATACAAAGGAACTCCTATTAGACCAATAGCTGACTTGTCTACAGAAACTCTGCAGGCCAGAAGGGAGTGGCAGGAGATATTCAAAGTGACACAAAATAAAGGCCTACAACCAAGATTGCTCTACCCAGCACAGCTATCACTTAAAATTGAAAGAGAAATAAAGAGCTTCTCAGAAAAGAATAAGCTTAAAGAATTCATTACCACCAAGCCAGCATTTCAAGAAATGTAAAAAGGGCTTTTTTAAATAAAAGAAAGGGGTAAACAAGCTAACCCAGGAAGACCAGGAATACAAATAACAAAATGGCAATACATATGCACCTATCAATAATTATTTTAAATGTGAATGGGCTAAATGCTCCAATCAAAAGACAGACAGTGGCTGAGTGGATAAGAAAATCGGATACATGTATATGCTGTTTACAGATGGAATAAGGTATTTCATGCAAATGGAAATGAGAAAAGAAAAGCTGGATTACCAATACTTATTTTGGACAAAATAGACTTTAAAATGGCTACAATAAAAGACAAAGAAGGGCACTATAACCCTAATAAGCATCTATGCACCCAACATAGGAACTCCTAATTACATATAACAGATTTAGACAGACATAAAGACAGAGATCAACAGTAACACTATCATAATAGGGGACTTCAACACCCCATTGTCTCCAATGGACAGACCTTTAGACAGAAAATCAACACAGAAAGAGGGGCTTTAAATGACACTTTATACCAGCTGGACTTCGTTGATATTTTTAGAGCAGTTCACCCTGAGAAAACAGAATATACATTCTTCTCAAGTACACATGGGACATTTTCCAAGATAGACCATGTTAGGCCACAAAACAAGTCTCAGTAAATTTAAGAAGATTGAAGTCATATCAAGCAGATATAAAGGAAAAACTGATGATGGCTGGCTGGGAAGGAGTGGGGAAGAGGGAGACGTGTAAACTTTTGGACAGCGTAGGTGGGACTACAATGTTGTCACAGGGATATGGGGGCAGTTCTGGGAATGTAATTGATAATGTTGTGAAGAGACTATTATGTTAAATGAAATATATCAGTTGGAGAAAGATAAGTACCATATGATCTTACTTATATGTGGAATCTGAAAAACTGAATGAACGATCAAAGTAAACAGACATAGATATAGAGGAAAACCTGAGGGTTGCTAGTTGGGAGATGGGTGGGGATAAGGGGAAGGGGAAGGGATTAGACAGCATAAATAGACAACTACAATATTGCTACAGGGATATGAAACATAGTTCGGGGAATATAATAATGTTGTAAAATTTTTGTGGCGTGTCATATAGTCACATGTCTTGTTAGGGAGACCACTTCATGGATGGAGTAGAGGGTTGATCACTGCACTGTACACCTGAAGTTGATGTTGTATAATATTGTATGCCAACTGTAACTGAATATATAGATAGTCACAGGATGTGGAGTATACTGTGGAAGGGAGTCAAGGGAATTGTAGTGGATATGTATGATTGGGGGGGAGGAGTGTGGTGGCGAACTGGGGAAGGGGGTTGTCACTTTGGGGGGTAAAGAGTATAACTATTGCATTGTGTTGTACACCTGCAACTAATAAAAGAAAGTGAAAAAAATGAAAACTATAAGACATTTCTAAAAGAAATTAAAGAAGACAAAAAGAAATGGAAAGACATTCCATGTTCATGGATTGGAAGAGTCAGCATAGTTAATTAGGCCATATTATCCAAAGCAATATACAGATTTAGTGCAATCCCGTCAAAATCCTAATGGCATTTTTAAAAAGAAATAGAAGATAAAAATCATCAGATTTATACAGAACCAAAAAAGACCCTGAATAGCCAAAGCATACGTAAGGAAGAAGAATAAAACAGTGTTGGAGGTATCACACTCCCTGACTTCAGCTTATACTACAGGGCAACAATAATCAAAACAGTATAGTATTGGCAAAAAAAGTGACACACAGACCAATGCATTAGATTTGAGAGCCCAGAAATAAAACCACATAAATATGGACAGATGTTTTTTGACAAAAAACCCAGAAACACAATGGAGAAAAGACAGCCTCTTCAATAAATTTTGCTGGGAGAATTGGAAAGTGACATGCGAAAGGATGACACTAGACTGCTATCTGTCACCATGTACTAAAATTAACAAAAAATGGTTCAAAAACCTAAACATAAGACCTAAAACAGTAAATTGCATACAAGAAAACATAGGTACTAAATTATGTACCTTGTATCAAAGCGGATTTTATCAATTTGACTTCAAAGGCAAGGGAAGTAAAAGCTAAAATAAAAGAATGGACTATATCAAACTAACAAGCTTCTGCACAGCAAAAGAAACCATGGACAAAATAAAGAGGCAACCAACTGAATGGGAGAAGATTTTTGCAAACAACAGCTCAGATAAGGGGCTAACATCCAATATATATATAGAACTCATACAACTCAATAAAAAAAACCAATCACATTAAAAAAAGAGCAGAGGACCTGAATAGACATTTCTCCTTAGAGTACATACAGATGGACAATAGACATATGAAAAAATGCTCAACATTACTAATCAGAGAAATGCAAATCAAAACCAGAATGAGATATCACCTCATACCAGTTAGAATGGCTATCATCAACAAGACAAATAATAACAAGTGTTGGAGAAGCTGTGGAGAAAAAGGAATGCTCATACACTTGGTGGGAATGCAGATTGGTGCAGGTGCTATGGAAGGCTCAAAAAATTAAAAATAGAATTACCATATGACCAAGCAATCTGTCTCTTGGATATCTACCCCAAAAATCTGAAAACATTTATTGGTAAAGATATATGTGCTCCAATGTTCTTTGCAGATTTATGTACAGTGCCCAAGACATGGAAACAACAAAAATGTCCTTTGATAGATGTTTGGATACAGAAATTGTGGTATATATACGCAATGGAATACTATTCTGCCATCAGAAAAGATGAAATAGAGCCATTTGCAAGAACATGGATGGATCTAGAGGTTATTGTGCTAAGGATAATAAGTCAGACAAAAAAAGTCAAGAACCGTATGATTTCTCTGAAATGTGGTATATAAAATAGCAAACAACAAAGGAATAAGACAAATGAAGAAACAAAAACTCATAGATTCAGACAATAGTTTAGTTGTTACTAGAGGGTGGGGGAAGACTGTGGTAGATGAGAGTAAAGGGGATTAAATATATGGTGATGGAAGGAGAATTGAATCTGGGTGGTGAACACACAATGTGATATATAGATGATGTATTACAGAATTGTACACCTGAAACCTATGTAACTTTACTAACAATTGTCACCACAATAATTTTAATTTAAAAAAAGACACAAACGGACTAAAAGCATAGGGATGGAAAAAGATATTTCATGAAAATGGGAACAAACCAAAAACCCTGGGGTAGCAATACATATACCAGAAAAACAAACCTGAAAACAAAGACTATAACAAGAGAAAAAGAAAGCCCTAATAATCCCACTTCTTGGTATTTATCCAAACAAACCCAAAATGCAACTTCAATGGGATATATTCATCCATATATTCATTGCAGCATTATTTACAAAAGCCAAGGTATGAAGGTAACCTGGGTGTTCCTGAATGGATGAATGAATAAAGAAGAGGTTGTACATATACAATGGAATATTGCTCAGCTGTAAAAAAAACCCACAATGCAATCTTGCTATCTGCAACAATATGGATGGACCTAGGGGTTATTGTGCTGACTATAGTAATCATACAGCAAAAGACAAATGTGATATTATTTCACTTATAAGTGGAATCTAAACAACAAAATAAACAAACAAACAAAACAGAAACAAACGAATAGATAACAGAGGACATTTTGATGTTGGCCAGATGAGAGGGGGCCTAGGGGTGGGTGAAAAAAAGGAAGGGATTAAGAAGTACAAATTGGTTGTTACACAGTAGTCATGGGGATGTAGGGTATAGTGTAAGAAATATAGTCAATAATATTGTAATAACTACGTATGGTGTCAATGGGTACTAGATTTATCAAGGTGATAGATGGGAGTGGGTTGGGGGATAGGGTGTAAAAATTTAAGGGATTAAGAAGTCATGAAATAGTTATGGGGATGTAAAGTAAATTATAGGGAATATAGTCAATAATATATTAATAGGGCCGGCCGAGTGGCGCATTGGTTAAGCGCTGGTTTTGGGATGCCAGCGGCCCCGGTTCGGATCCCACATGAGGGCCAGTGACACTGCCCTCTACAGCTAACAACAGCTCCACCTGGAGCTGGGCTGTGTGAGCCCCGGTGATGGTGTGGGCTGCAGCCCCTGCTGCAGTGGGCTGCCATAGGCTACAGTGAGTGGCCCACAGCCAGCGTGAGCAGCTGGCAGCCAAGCATGAGCTGCCAATAGCTGTGGTGAGCGACATCCAGAGGCCAGCGACCGATCTGCCTCATCCGGGAAGAGCGCAATGACGATACCAACAGTGAAGCAACATCCTCCGCAACTAGACTGAAGAACAAAAGGACAGCAACTTGTCTGTTCCCCTTCCCCGATTCCCCAATGCTGTTCCCCTCCGCCAATTCCCCAATAAAATCTTTAAAAAAACAAAACAAAAAAAAGACAAAAAAAAATATATTAATAACTATATAGTGCCTGGTAGGTACTAGTCAGGGGGATCAATTTGTAAATTATATAAATATAAATGTTTAACCACTATGCTATACACCTGAAACTAATATAAAATAATATTGAAGGCAACTGTAATTGAAAATTTAAAAAGGGGGGGGCAATAAAGTATAATAAGAGGTTCAAAACTCCAGGTATAGGAATAGATGGACGCTTTCCAAACTGTCTCCCAGGATCACATCAAAATTACAAATAATTTGTACAACATTTAACCTCGGAAGTCCCCTGAACGTTAGATGAACAGAACCTCTAAACGAAGGACCTAAAGAGGAGGCAACGTCAAGTCTGGTAGGAGGGGCACACACGAGACAGGGCGAGCCCCGTGAGGGAAGCCCCAGCTGTGGGGGGAGACTTCTCTGGTTGGGGGAGAGACCCTCTGGCCCCACACTGAGCTCACTAGCCCAGAGTTGCTTTGCCAGGAAGAGGAGTTCTACGATAGCTGGCATTAGAAATTAATGAGGACTCTCTTTGCTTGGCTCGGTGAGGCTGAGGGTGGCTGGAGAATCAGTGAGGTTGGTGCATGGGTTCACTTGCCAGTGAGCACTCACCCGGTTCCTGTTGGAGGGAGTAGCTCTGTGAGCCGGGTCCAGGAGCATGTGGGGAAGGACTGAACTGAGCACCTTTGGTGCAGAAGCTGGAGGTTTGGGAACCATTGTTCCCCTGGTGTGGAGCTTGCACATGAGTGGTGTACAGGATGGCGCCATTTTTTCAGGGTTGGGCCCTTCTGCAGAGGGTCAGATCCGGGATCCCTTTGGTCTGGTGAACTTGGCGAAGGAGTGCGTGCGTGCGTGTGTGCGTGCGTGTGCATGTGGCCTTGGATTCTCACCCTTTGCCCTGCTTGTGCTGCGTTGCCAGGGAAATGCCTGGCGGGTGCCGTTCAGCTCCATGAGGCTACTCACTGAGACAAAGGAGTGCGCAACCAGCCTTGGATCCCCACCTCCCCGCCCTGCTTGTGCTGCATTGCCAGGGAAACGCAGGGTGAGTGCTCTCCAGAGGCATCAGTCTGTTCACTGAGACTCAGGAGTGCGTGAGCTGCCTTAGGTCCCGCTCTCCAGTTTGTGCAGAGTTGCCAGGTGGGGATTGGCTGTTGGGCTGCTTAGCCTGATCTGCGGGCAGTTGATTGGGACAGGCTGAGACAGGGCATTTTCCTGAGAGTGTTGGGCAGGGAATAGTGCACCTGCGTGATCTGATCGAGGATTTCCTGGTGAGCTGGTGTGGACTGATTGCTGGTGAAGAGTGCATGCTGCTCTGACGTGGTGGGGGCCACTGACCCCATCAAGTGGTGCCTTGGGCACCTGCTCCAACAACCTAGAGCTGTGTTGCTAGAGGCACCCTAAGCCCACAGTGCCTGGCCCACATCTCGGCAGGCCACAGAGGGTTGTGTTTGTTTTTTTTTGCAGTAGCGGACAACCTACAACATCCTGTGAAGATTTCTTTTTTTTTTTTTTGGTAGTGAGCACGGTTCCAGAGCACACTGCAGCTAATTCTGGAAATCTCACTGCAAACCTGAGAGGGAGGCCGGCACAAAACACGTTAAGCTCTTCCCCCCAATAGCAGGTGCTGAGTTGCCCAAAGACTCTCTATTGCTGAGCAAGCAGTCTGCAGACTAAAGAGGATGGAGAGCACCCCCAACTTTTTATCTTTTATCCTTTCTTTTCTTTTTTCTTTCTTTTCTTTTTTTCCATTTTTTTCTTTTCCTTTTTCTTTTTTTTCTTCTTTCTAGGTGATCTATCTAATACATCAATGCAATCACAGAACGCCAGCCAGAATGAAGAAACAAAGAAACATTTCCGAAGTAAAAGTCCAGAAGAAACCTCTAGAAACGGAAATAAATGAAACAGAGGTATCCAAACTTTCAGAGACAGAGTTTAGAACACTGATGATAAGAATGTTTAAGAAAATTAGCGAGGACATAAAGAAGGATAGGGAAATCATAAAAAACAACCAGTTAGAACTAAGGAATACAATAACTGAAATGAAGAACACACTCAAAGGAATCACCAGTAGATTAGATGAAGCAGAGGATCAGATAAGTGGATTCACAAGACAAAATAGCAGAAATCACCCAGTTCGAACAAGAAGAAAAACGAAGAAAAAAGAATGAAAATAGTTTAAGAGAACTATGGGACAATACGAAGTGGATCAATTTCGCATCATACGATTACCAGCAGGAGAAGAGAAGAAACAAGGGATTGAGAATGTATTCGAAGAAATAGTGACTGAAAACTTCCCTACCCTGCTGAAGGAAATCGAAGTACAAGCTCAGGAAGTGCAGAGAGTCCCAAACAAGCTGAACACAAACAGGCCCACACCAAGACACATCATACTCAAAATGGCAAAAGTTAATGACAAAGACAGAATCCTAAAATCAGCAAGAGAAAGACAGCAGGTTATATACAAGCAACTCCTGTAAGACTAACAGCTGATTTGTCTACAGAAACTCTGCAGACGTGAAGGGAGTGGCAGGAGATATTCAAAATGATTCTAAAGGCATATAACCAAGATTGTTCTACCCCGCATGACTATCACTGAAAATTGAAGGAGAGATATAAAGAGATTTTCAGAAAAGAATAAGCATAAGGAATTCATTACCACCAAGCCAGCTTTGCAGGCAATGTTAACAGAACTTTTTTAAAACAGAAGAAAGGGGAAAACATGCTAACCCAGGAAGACAAGAAATACAAATAACAAAATGACAATAAATATGTACCTATCAATATTCACTTTAAATGTGAATGGGCTAAATGCTCCAAACAAAAGACACAGAGTGGCTGAGTGGATAAGAAAACAGGACCCACGCATATGCTGTCTACAAGAGACTCATCTCAGATCAAAAGGCACACATAGACTGAAAGTAAAGGGATGGAATAAGATATTTCATGCAAAAGGAAATGAGAAAATAGCTGGAGTAGCAATACTTATTTCAGACAAGATAGACTTTAAATGAAGACTACAGTAAAAGACAAAGGGCACTTCATAATAATAAAGGGATCGATTCAACAAGAGGACATAACCCTAGTAAACATCTATGCACCCAGCATAGGGGCTCCTAAATGTACAAAACAGATTTTAACAGACATAAAGACAGAGATCAACAGTAACACTATCTTAGTAGGGGACTTCGGGCCGGCCGAGTGGCGTGGTGGTTAAGCACTGGCTTGGGAAGCCAGCGGCCCCGGTTCGGGTCCCACATATGAGGGTCAGTGACACTGCCCTCAAAAAAAAAAAAGAAAAGAAACATAGTAGGGGACTTCAACACCCCATTGTCACCAATGGACAGATCCTCCAGACAGAAAATCAACACGGACACAATGGCCTTAAATGACACTTTAGACCAGCTGCATTCAATCAATATTTTTAGAGCATTTAACCCTAAAGCAACAGAATATATATTCTTCTCAAGTGCACATGGAATTTTTCCAAGATAGATCAAATGTTAGGCAACAAAACAAGTCTCAACAAATTTAAGAAGATTGAAATCATATGAAGCGTCTTCTCTGACCATAATGCTATGAAACTAAAAATCAATTATAAGAAGAAATACAGAAAGCTTACGAATACATGGAGGCTAAATAACATGCCACTAAATAGTGAGTGGGTCAAAAATGAGATCAAGGAGGGAATAAAAAAAATACCTCGAAACAAACGAAAATGAAAACACCATGACCCAAAATCTCTGGGATGCAGCAAAAGCAGTCCTAAGATGGAAGATCATAGCAGTGTAGGCCTACCTAAAGAAAGAAGAAAAATATCAAATTAGCAGAATATCTTTACACCTAAGGGAACTGGAAAAAGAACAGCAAAACAAGCCTAAAGGGAGTACAAGGAAGGAAATAATAAGATCAGAGCAGAGATCTATGAAATTGAGACCAAAAAGATAATACAAAAGGTTAATGAAATCAAGAGCTGGTTTTTCGAAAAGATAAACAAAATCGACAAACGCATAGCCAGACTCACCAAGAAAAAGAGACAGAGAACCCAAATTAATAGAATCAGAAATGGAAGAGAAGTGACAACAGATACCACAGATATACAGAAAATTTTAAGAATATACTACGAGCAACTATATGCCAACAAATTTGACAATTTGGAAGAAATGGATAAATTTCTAGAAGCATACAATCTACCAAGTCTGAACCAAAACGAAACAGAAACTCTGAACAGACTGATTACTACCAAAGTAATGGAATTAGTAATCATCAAGCTTTCAACAAACGAAAGTCCTGGACAAGATGGCTTCACAGGTGAATTTTACAAAACATGCAAAAAAGAATTAATACCTATTCTCCTCAAACTATTCCAAAAAATACAGAAGGAGGGAAGGCTCCCAAGCATATTTTATGAGTCTTCTATTAGTCTCATCCCGAAATCAGACAAAGATATTACAAAAAAGGAAAACTACAGGCCAATATCCCAAATGAACATAGATGCAAAAATCCTGAACAAAATACTAGCAAATTGAATTCAGCATCACATTGAAAAGATCATACGCCATGATCAAGTGGAATTCATTCCTGGTATATAAGGTTGATTCAAAATCCACAAATCAGTTAATGTAATATATCACATTAACAAATGAAAAATAAAAATCATATGATCATATCAATAGATGCTGAAAAAGCATTTGACAAAATCCAACAGCTATTTATGATAAAAACTTAGCAAAGTGGGAATAGTGGGATCATATCTCAACATAATAAAGGCCTTTATGATAAGCTCACAGCAAACATCATACTCAATGGGGAAACGCTAAAAGCTTTCTCCTTAAGATCAGGAAGAAGACAAGGCTGCCCACTTACACCACTTCTATTCAACAGAGTTCTGGAAGTTCTAGCCACAGCAATGAGACAAGAAAATGAAATAAAAGGCATCCCAATTGGAAAAGAGGAAGTAAAATTGTCATTATATGCAGATGACATGATACTATATAGAGAGAATACCAAATGCTTCACCAAAAAACTGTTAGAACTGATAAACGAATTTAGTATGTAGCAGGATACAAAAATTATATTCAGAAATCAGTTGCATTTGTATACACCAATAATAAACTACCAGAAGAAGAAATCAGGAAATCAATCCCTTTAAAAATTGCTTCAAAAACAATAAAATATCTAGGAATCAATTTAACTAAAGAAGTAAAAGACCTGTACTCAGAAAATTATGAGACACTGAAGAGAGAAATCAAAGAAGATACGAATAAATGGAAATACATAACATGTTCATGGATAGGAAGAATTAATATAGTTAAAATGTCAATACTACCTAAAGCAATATGTAGATTCAGTGCAATTCCAATCAAACTACCAAGGACATTATTCTCAGAAATAGAACATAGAATCCTAAAATTTATATGGAACCTTAAAAGATTCCGAATAGCCACGGCAATCTTGAGAAATAAGAACAAAGTGGGAGGCATCATGCTACCTGACATCAAATTATACTGCAAGGCTACAGTAATCCAGATAGTATGGTACTGGCATAAAAACAGACAGGTAGACCAATGGAACAGAATAGAGAGCCCAGAAATAAACCCATCCATATATGGTCATTTAATCTATGACAATGGAAGCAAGAATTTACATTGGAGTAAAGATAGTCTATTTAATAAATGATGCTGGGAAAATTGGACTGACATGTGCAAAAAAAAAGGAAAATGGACCACCTACTTACACCATATATGAGAACAAACTAAAAATGGATTAAAGACTTAAATGTAACACCTGAAACCATAAAACTACTAGAAGTGGGTTGGCAAGTGGTTCAATTGGTTAAGAACTCACTCAAGAGTGTGAGCTGAGCTCTGAGCAACAACAGTTTGATGCCCAGCCCGAGCTGAGCAGACGCTGAGCTGTCAACAGGTGGCAAGATGGCTCAGCTAAAAAAAAAAAAATCTCCTAGAAGAAAACCGAGAGTAAATTTGCAGACATCACCCTCAGTAATATTTGTACTGATATATTCTCTCAGGCAAGGGAAATAAAAGAAAAAATGAACATATGGGATTACATCAAGCTGAAAAGTTTTTCACAACAAAGGAAATCATCAATAAAACGAAAAAGCAGCCTACTGAATGGGAGAAGATATATGCCAATGATGTATCTGATAAGGGGCAAATATCCAAAATTTATAAAACACACATACAACTCAACACCAAAAAAACAAACAACCCAATTAAAAAATGGGCAGAGGATATGAAGAGGCATTTCTCTAAAGAGGACATACAGATGGCCATCAGGCATATGAAAAAATGTTCAACCTCACTAATCATTAGAGAAATGCAAATAAAAAACACAATGAGCTACAACCTCACTCCAGTCAGAATGGCTATCATCGGTAAATCAACAAACAACAAGTGCTGGCGAGGTTGTGGGGAAAAGGGAACCCTGGTTCACTGTCGGTGGGATTGCAGATTGGTGCAGCCATTATGGAAATCAGTATGGAGTTATCTCAAAATACTGGAAATGGAACTACTGTATGACCCAGCAATTCCACTCTTGGGTATCTACCCAGAGTAATCCAAGACACTAATTCAAAAGGATATATGCACCCCTATGTTTACTGCAGCGTTATTTTCAATACCAAAGACTTGGAAACAACAGAAATGCCCATCAGTAGATGACTGGATTAAGAAACTGTGGTACATTTATACAATGGAGTATTACTCCGCCATAAAGAAGAATGAAATCATACCATTTGGGACGATATGGATGGACCTAGAGACTATTATGTTAAGTTAAATAAGTCAGTCGAACAAAGCAAATACCACATGTAACTCACTTATATGTGGAATCTGAAAAACTAAATTAATGAGCAAAGTAACAGAAACAGACTCATAGATATGGAGGAAAAACTGATGGTTGCTAGTTGGGAGAGGGTTGGAGATGAGGGAGAAGGGGAAGGGATTAGACAGTATCAACAGCATGAAAATAATTTTAAAAAAAGAAAAAATATTTATTTCACAATTACAGCATTAAAAAGTATAATAAAGAAATGTGACTTAGCTTGATTATATTTTCAATTAAAAAATGGGCAAGATATTTGGACAGCATCTTCACAAAATAAGATATATGTGACTAGCGAATGAATATATGAATACATAATTAACATCATTAGTCATTAGAGAATTACACTTTAAATCACAATGAGATACCATTACACATGCACAAGAATGGCTAAAATTAAATACATTGACAACACCAAGAATGTGAAATAACTGGAACTTTCACACATTTTCTAAAAATCTTTTCTTCCATTCTTTTTTTTAAAAATTCCTTTGTTGTGAAATATACATTTAAAAAAAATTAGTTTCAGGTGTACAACACAGTGCAATAGTTATACTTTTTACCCCTCAAAGTGACAACCACACTCCCCCAGTTCGCCACCCCCTCCCGCCCCATATCATACATACCTATTACAATTCCTTTGACTCCCTTTCACAGTATACTCCACATCCCATGACTATCTATATATTCAATAAAAGATGGCATAAAATATTATACAACATCAGCTTCAGGTATACAGTGCAGTGATCAAGCCTCTACTCCATCCATGAACTGGTCTTTCTAACAAGACATGTAACCATCTGACACGCCACAAAATTTTTACAACATGATTATATTCCCCGAACTGTGTTTCAAATCCCTGTGGCAATATTGTAGTTGCCTATTTATGCTGTCTAATCCCTTCCCCTTCCCCTTTATCCCCACCCCCTCCCAACTAGCAATCCTCAGTTTTTCCTCTATATGTATGAGGCTATTTCTGTTTATTTTGCTCGTTCATTCAGTTTTTCAGATTCCACATATAAGTGAGATCATATGGTATTTGTCTTTCTCCAACTGACTTATTTCACTTAACATAGTAGTCTCTTCACCACATTATCAATTACATTTCCAGAAATGCCCCCCATATCCCTGCGGCAACATTGTAGTCACCCACCTACGCTGTCCAAAACCTTCCCTCTCTCCCTCCCTTCCCCACCCCCTCCCAGCTGCAACCATCAGTTGTTCCTTTATATCTGCTTCATTTGATTTCAATCTTCTTAAATTTACTGAGACTTGTATTCCAGCCTAACATGTGGTCTATCTTGGAAAATGTCCCATGTGCACTTGAGAAGAATGTATATTGTGTTGTTTCAGAGTGAAATGCTCTAAAAATATCGACGAAGTCCAGCTGATCTAAAGTGTCATTTAAGGCCACTCTTTCCATTTTGATTTTCTGCTAGAAGGTCTGTCCATTGGTGACAATGGGGTGGTGAAATCCCCTACTACAATAGTGTTACTGTTGATCTCTGTCAAAACTTGTTATATATAATTATGAGTTCCTATGTTGGGTGCATAGATGTTCATTAGAGTTATACTGTCCTTCTTTGTCTTTTATTGTAGTCCTCATTTTAAAGTCTACTTTGTCCAGAATAAGTATTGCTACTCCAATTTTTTTCTCATTTCCATTTGCATGAAATATCTTATTCCATCTGTAAACAGCACATACATGGGTCCTATTATCTTATCCATTCAGCCACGCTCTGTCTTTTGATTGGAGCATTTAGCCCGTTCACATTTAAAATGATAATTGAGAGGTGCATATGTATTTCCATTTTGTTATTTGTGTTCCTGGTCTTCCTGGGTTAGCTTGTTTACCCCTTTCTTTGGTTTAAAAAAGCCCTTTTAACATTTCTTGCTATGCTGGCTTGGTGGTAATGAATTCCTTAAGCTTATTCTTTTCTGAGACACTCTTTATTTCTCTTTCAATGTTAAGTGATAGCCGTGCTGGGTAGAGCAATGTTGGTTGTAGGCCTTTATTTTGTGTCACTTTGAATATCTCCTGCCACTCCCTTCTGGCCTGCAGAGTTTCTGTAGACAAGTCAGCTGTTAGTCTAACAGGCATTCCTTTGTATGTAACCTGCTGTCTTTCTCTTGCTGCTTTTAGGATTCTGTCTCTGTCTTTAACATTTGCCATTTTCACTATGATGTGTCTTGGTGTGGACCTGTTTGGGTTCAGCTTGTTTGGAACCCTCTTTACTTCCTGGGCATGTATGTCAATTTCCTTCACCAGCATAGGGAAGTTTTCAGTCATTATTTTTTCAAATACATTCTCGACCCCTTGCTTCTTCTCCTCTCCTTCTGGTATTCCTATGATGCATTGGTGGTTGCAATTCACCTTGTCCCATAGGGCTCCTAAACTATTTTCATTCTCTTTAATTCTTTGGTCTTTGTGTTGTTCCAAGTGGGTGGCTCCTGCTATTTTATCTTCCAAATCGCTGATCTGATTCTCTGCTTCATTTACTCTACTGGTGATTCCTTTGAGTGTGTTCTTCATTTCAGTTATTGTATTCTTTAGTTCTAACCGGTTGTTTTTGTTTTGTTTTCTTTTGTTTTGAGGGCAGTGTCACTGGCCCTCATATATGGCACCCGAACTGGGGCCGCTGGCTTCACAAGCCAGCGTTTAACCACCGCACCACTCAGCCGGCCCGTCTAACTGGTTGTTTGTTATGATTTCTCTATCCTTCCTTATGTCCTCACTAAGTTTGTTAAACATTTTTATCATCAGTGTTCTGAACTCTGTCTCTGAAAGGTTGGATCCCTCTGTTTCATTCAGTTCCATTTTTAGAGGTTTCTTCTGATCCTTTACTTGTGACATGTTTTTTGTTTCCTCATTCTGGCTGTTGCTCTGGGATTGCTTTGATGTATTAGATAGATCATCAGGAGACCCCTGGCTGGATCACGCAGGCACACAGCTCACAGCCTAACACTCCCGGGAAAACTCCCAGTCTCAGCCTGTCCCAATCAGCTGCCCACAGATCAGGCCGAGGACCCCAAAAACCAGTCACCAGCCTGGCAACCCTGCATGCACAGTGCAGAGAGCAGGGACCCGAGGCTGCTCGCACACTCCCGTGTCTCAGTGAGCAGCCAGTTGGAGTTGGAGTGTGTCCACCAGGCATTTCTCTGGCAGTGCAGCACAAGCCGAGTGGAGAGTGGGAATCAAACTTGGCTTGCTCACTCCTGGGTATCAGTGAGCAGCATGTTGGAGCCGGAGGGCACCCGCCCAGCGTTTCCCTAGCAACGGAGTATAAGCCTAGCGGAGGGTGTGGATCCAAGGCCGCATGTGCGCACACGCACACACTCATTCCTGTGCGAATTCCACCAGACCAATGAGGTCCTGGACCTGACTCGCTGGGGGAGGTCCTAACCCTGACAAAATGGCGCCCTCCTGTGTACCTCTCATGTGCTAGCTCCACACCAGGGGAACAATAGTACCAAAACCTCCAGCTTCTGCAACAAATGTGCTCAATTCAGTCCATCTCCACAGGCTCCTGGGCCCCGCTCACACAGCTACTCCCTCCATCAGGGACCGGGTCAGTGCTTACCAGTTAGCGAGGCCATGTGTCGGCCCCACTGATTCTCTAGCCGCCCTCAACCTCACCGAGATGTGCAAAGAGAGTCCTCACTAATTTCTACTGCCAGCTATCGTGGAACTCCTCTTCCTGGCAAAGCAACTCTGGGCTGGTGAGCTTGGTGTGGGGGCTGAGGGACTCTCCCACAACCAGAGAAGCCTCCTAGCTATGGCTGGGGCATCCCTTACGGGGCTCACCCTCTCTCATCTCTGCCCCTCCTACCAGACTTGACATGGCCTCCTCTTTATGTCCTTTGTTTAGAGGTTTTGTTCATGTAGTGTTCCAGTGACTTCCCGGGTTGAATGTTGTCTAAATTACTTGTAAATTTGGTGTGATCCCGGGAGGCATTTAGCACAGCATCTGTCTATTCCATCATTCTTCTCACACATTTTTGATGGGAGTGTAAAGTGTTATAACCAATTTGAGAAAAATGTCTTGCATTTACTTATGAAACTAAATATATAACAACCTTAATACCTAAAATCTTATTCCTCCTCTCTATTTTCCCCCCAAAATGAAATCATTGTTTCCACACAAAAACTTGTATATGAATGCTCATAGTATTTTATTCATAATACCTCCAAATTAGAAACAGCTTATGTGTCCATTAATAGACAAATGGATAAAATTATGTGGTATAACCATAAAATGAGATACTATTCAGCAATAAAAAGAAATGAGTTATCAATACATACTACAGCATGGATGAATCTTGAAAATATTATGCTAAATGAAAGAATCTTTACACAAAAGAGTATAAACTGTATGAGTCCATTTATATAAAGATCCAGAACAGGCAAAATTAATCAATGGTGAAAAAAACAAAACAAAAAACAAAAGTGGTTGCCTGAGGCAGGGATAAGGGCATGAGAAACTTTCTGATGTGATGGTCATATTCTGTATCTTGAAAGGGGATTGGGATACTTTTGTGTCAAGATGGGTGATTAGGTAAATAGTATGCCTACTGCATCCCAGGATCACACCAAAACTACAAATAGATTATTGAACAATCAATTTCAAGATTCATCTGAACACTAGCTGAACAGGACCACCATAACTAAAGATATAAAGAAGATGCCATGTGGAAACTGGTAGGAGAGGGAGAGACGTAAAGCAGGCTCACCTCAAGCCCACAGAGAGAGGTTGAATGCTAGAAGGGAAACCTCAGTGTTCAGGGTCCTCCCTGAAGAGGGAGGGGACCCCCAAGCCCCACACCGGGATCCCCAGCCCAGCTGTCCTGTGCTGGGTGGAGGAGATCCCAAGGCATCTAGCAGTGAAAAAACAGTGGGATGGAAGGGGGCTGGAAGCCCAGATGCCCTATTGTAGATCAGGCACAGCGTGTCACTAGCTGTCGCGCACTCACCTGGACTCTGGCAGAGGCGGCTCAGGAGTCCCAGGGACATTCAGGGAAGGACTGAGCTGAGTTCCTTTGGTGAGGGATCTGGACAGACCAGAGCTATTATTTTCTCTGTGTAGACCCTGCACACATGTGGCCTATAGGAATGTGCCATTTTTTCAGAGTTAAGTCTTCCCCCAAAGGGCCAAGTCTGGGCCCCCACTGATCTGGTGGAATCTGCATGCATGCACACTGCCTTGGTGATGCCCTGGGTCCACACCCTCGGCACAGCTGGTGCTTTGTCACCAGAGAAACTCTTTACTGTTGGGAAGGTGGCCCTGCCCACAGGCTGTATGCAGATTAAAGTGGTTGGAGGGCCTGTGGCACCGGGAAACATTTGCTGTAGGTCGTTAAATCAAGACCTGCACTGGAGCTCACACTGATGGTGGCCGGACATAGTACTTCTTTTTCTTTTTTTTTAATTTCTTTTTCTCTTATTCTTTTTTCTTTCTTTTTTTTATTGTTATTGTTTTGGGTTTTTTTTCTCTGTTTTGTTTTGTTGTTTTTGGATTTTTGTTTGTTGTTTTGTGTTTTTGTGTGTTTGATTCTTTGTTGTTAGTTTGTTTTGTCTTGTGGGGTGGTGTGGTCTCTGGCCCAGCAGCAGTCCAGAAGCGAAGACTGCACTGAATTTGTAGAAAGCACTGACCACATTCAAAGCTCCCTGTAACCCCACCCTACCCACCTAGAGCTGCATTGCCAGGGACACTCTGGGTGGCTGGGTGACCAGCCCCACCCCCAGAAACCACAGAGGAAGTGTATTTTATTTTTCACAGTTGCAGACAATCTGAAATAGCCTGGGGAAATTTTTTTTGGTGAACAGTGACCAAAAATCTGAACCATGGCCACTCAGGAGCAGCTCTCAGGAATTTGTGAGCCTGAGGTGGAGGTTGGCTGCAGTGTCCTCAAGGCACTGTACAAGACGGTCACAGGCCAGGTACTGGCATAAGATTTGAATGTTCATTAAAGTTGTAAAATCCACTGGTCACATCTTGTGACTCACGGGAACTCAACCCTGCACAGTTAGTGCTGCATTGCTGAGGGAACTCTCAACACAGAGTCAACCAGCCAGGCATACACACCGAAGGAGCCTCTTTCAACAGCTGGGCCTTATGGAAAGCTGACAGGTGGCAATGAGCCTAGGGTATAGGGACATAGGCTCCTAGAATCAAGACTGTAAGGTTTCTGCCTGAGCAAAAGCTTGGTGGTCAACTGAGTGGCTGGATGCTTGCCACACTGAAAACAGTGTGTGTGAAGCCAAAGTCCTTGAAACTGATTGCTCCTCTCAAGCTAAGAAAAAACTCTTAGACTAAGCATTTTCTCCCTTAGCCTTCAGGGTGTGCTTGTTATTTCCTGCCACCTGTTCCTCTATTATCTCTAATAAAAGACAGAAGTCAGCAAGGATATGGGGTCAGACTTTGCGGTCTGTCCCCCTCCCTGTTCTCTGCATTGCCTCTTTGTCTCCATTCTTGGCATCTCTGGTCAGTAGTACAACACTAGGGGGCACTGGGCCTTTTGCTAAACTGCCTCAGGCCCACTATTGGTGGCATGTAGACACAATTCAAAGCGAGGGCACCCCCACATGCCCCCAAGCCCAGTGCAGGCAGCAGTCAACCACATACAGCTTTAAGGCACCTACTAGGTAGCCAGGGGCTGGTAACAGGTAGGGTTGAAATTGCCCTGCAAAAGAGCCTTACCCAAGAGACAGCAGAAACAACACACCCAGAGGCCAGCTTCGGACCATACCAGAGAACTACCTAGTTGGACCCACAAATGGCACACCTAAAGGGGGTTCTCAAAAGCCACAAGAGCCCACAGGGGTGAAGCCTCCACTGACGGGTCAGCTCTCACACTACAGCTCATGCAGTGTGGGAATAGCCAATCTTCATAGCTAGTCATCCTGAGAATCAATCCCACCCACTGACATGCTAAAGCAATCACAGCACAACTACAACAGAACACACACAACACAAGGGACACCTGTGGAACACATGCATGGGAGATTAGGGAGACTGCACAATTCGACAATAAAGGACACATACTATATAAGGCCACCCAGCAAATAAACATAGGTGATCTAACTAATACATAGAAGAAAACATAGAGTGGCAACCAGAATGAGGAAACAAAGAAACATGTCCCAAATAAAAGAACAGAAGAAACTTCCAGAAATGGAACTAAATGAAATGGAGGCAAACAACCTACCTGAGACAGAGTTTAAAACACTGATTATAAGAATGCTTAAGGAACTGAGTGAGAATTTCAACAAAGAGATAGCATGCATAAAGAAGGACATAGAAACTATTAAAAATAACCATTCAGGGCTGGCCAAGTGGCGCGGTGGTTAAGCGCTGGCTTGGGAAGCCAGCGACCCCGGTTTGGTCCCACATATGAGGGCCAGTGACACCGCCCTCAAAAAAATGTATAACCATTCAGAAATAAAGAATACAATAACTGAAATGAAGAATACACTAGAAGGAATCACCAGCAGATAGATGAAGCAGAGGATAGAAATAACAATTTAGAAAACAAAGAAGGAGAATTCACCCAATCAGAACAACAACAAAAGAATAAAAAACAATTAAAATAGTTTGAGACTTGTGGGACAACATCAAACGCAACAATTTCGCATCATAGGAGTACCAGAAGGAGAAGAGAGGGAGCAAGGTATTGAGAACTTATTTGAAGAAATAATGACTGAAAACTTCCCTGACCTGGTGAAGGAAAATGACATACAAGACCCAAAGTGCAGAGAGTCCCAAACAAGATGAACACAAACAGGCCCACACCAAGACACATCATAGTTAAAATCCAAAAGATTAAGGACAAAGAGAGAACCCAAAAGGCAGCAAAAGAAAGACAGCTAGTTACTTACAAGGAAACCCCCATAAGACTATCAGGTGACAATCCTACAGAAGCTTTGCAGGCCAGAAGGGAGTGGCAGGAAATATTCAAAGTGATGAAAAGCAAATGCCTACAACCAAGATTGCTCTTCCCAGCAAGGCTGTCATTTAAAATGGAAGGGGAGATAAAGAGCATCCCAGAAAAGAATAAGCTAAAAGAATTCATTACCACCAAGCCAGTATCACAGGAAATGTTAAAAGGCTGCCATTTAAAATGGAAGGGGAGATAAAGAGCATCACAGAAAAGAATAAGCTAAAAGAATTCATTACCACCAAGCCAGTATCGCAGGACATGTTAAAAGGGCTTCCTTCAGAAGAAGAAAAGAGAAAACAAACTAACTAATAAAGACCAGAAATACAAATAATAAAATGACAATAACTCTGCACCTATCATTAATCACTTCAAATGTAAATGGATTAAATGTTCCAATCAAAAGAAATAGTGTAGCTAATTGGATAGAAAAACAAGATCCATGCATATGCTGTTTATAAGACACCCACCTCAGATAAATAAAAAAAACCCACAGACTGAAAGTAAAGAGATACAATAAGCTATTTCATGCAAATGGAAATGAGAAAAAATCTGGAGAGTAGCAATACTTATATCAGACAAAATAGACTTTAAAATGAAGACTATAATAAAAATCAAAGAAGGTCACTACACAATAATAAAGGGATCAATGCAACAAGAGGGCATAACCCTAGTAAACATTTATGTACCCAACATAAGAACACCTAAATATATAAAAAAGATATTGACTAACATAAAGACAGAGATCAACAGTAACACAATCATAGTAGGGGATTTCAACACCCCACTGACACCAGTGGAGAAATCCTCCAGACAGAAAATCAATACAGAAAGTGTGGCCTTTAATGACACATTAGACCAGATGGATTCAATTGATACTTTTTACAGCAGAATATACATTCTTTTCAAGTGTACATAGAACATTTTGTAAGATAGACCATGTGCTAGACCACAAAACAAGTCTTAATAAATTTAAGAAGTTTGAAATCATATCAAATGTGTTCTCTGACCATGCCATGAAACTAGAAATCAATTATAAGAAGAATTCGGGAAAACACACAAATACATGGCGGTTGAATAAAATGCTACTAAATACCGAGTGGGTCAACAATGAGATCAAGGTAGAAATCAAAAGATACCTTGAGACAAACAAAAATGAAAATACAATGACCCAAAACATATGGAATGCAGCAAAACAGTCCTAAGAGGGAAATTCATAGCAATGCAGGCCTACCTGAAGAATCAAGAAAAATTTCAAATCAACAGTTTATCTTTACATGTAAGAGAACTGGAAAAACAACAGCAAATAATAAATATCAGAGTGGATATAAATGGTATAGAGACCAAAAAAAAAAATAAAGCAAAATAAAAATGATCAATGAAACCATAAAACACCCTGAATAGCCATGCAATCTGGGAAAACAAGAAATAGTGGGAGGTATCATGCGATCCAACATCAAATCATACTACAAGGCTATAGTAATCAAAACAGTATGGTATTGGAATAGAGAAATGTACACACAGATCAATGGAACAGAATAAAGAACCCAGATATAAATCCATGACTATATAGCCATTTAATCTATGACAAAGGTAGCAAGAATTTACATTGGGGTAATGACAGTCTAGTTAATAAATGGTGCTAAGAAAATTGGACAGATACATGCAGAAAAATGAAACTGGACCACCTCCTTACATCATATATGAGCATAAACTCAAAATGGATTAAAGACTTAAATGTAAGATCAGAAACCATAGAACTCCTAAGAAGAAAATGTAGGAAGTAAACTCGCAAACATTACCCTTAGTAATATTTTTACTGATCTATCCCATTGGGCAAGGGAAACAAAAGGAAAAATAAACATATGATATTACATTAAACGAAAAATTTTTTCACAGCAAGGAAGCCATCAACAAAACAAAAAGACATCCTACTGAATGGGAGAAGATATTTCCCAATGATACATCTGATAAGGAGTTAATATCCAAAATTTATATATACAAAAACAAAACAAAACAACTCATATAACTCAACACCAGAAAAACAACCCAATCAAAAAATGGGCAGAGAGGCCGGCCGAGTGGCGCGGTGGTTAAGAGCTGGTTTGGAATGCCAGCAGCCCGGGTTCGGATCCCACATATGAGGGCAAATGACACTGCCCTCTACAGCTAACAACAGCTTCTCCTGGAGCTGGGCTGTGCAAGCCTCGGCAACGGTGTAGGCTGCAGCCCCTGCTGCAGTGGGCTGCCATAGGCTACAATGATTGGCCAGCAGCCAGTGTGAGTGGCTGGCAGCCAGCGTGGGTTGCCAATAACCGCGGTGAGCGACCATTCAGAGCCCGACAACCAATCAGCCTCATCCAGGAAGAACGCAATGATGATGCCAACATAGGCTAGTGAAGCAACGTCCTCTGCAACTAGGCTGAAGAACAATAAGACAGCAACTTGTCTGTTCCCCTTCTCCGATTCCCCAACGCTGTTCCCCTCCCCCAATTCCCCAATAAAATCTTTAAAAGAAAATTGGGCAGAGGACATGAAGAGACATTTCTCTAGGGAAGGACATACAGTTGTCCAACAGACATATGAAAAAATGCTCCACATCACTAATTATTAGAGAAAGACAAATAAAAGCCACAATGAGATACCACCTCACTCTGGTCAGAAAGGCTATTATCAATAAATCAACAAAGAAGTGCTGATGAGGATGTTGGTGGGATTGCAGACTGGTATAGCCACTATGGAAAACAGTATGGAGATATCTCAAAAAAATGAAAATGGAACTACCTTATGACCCAGCAATTCCATTCTTGGGTATCTCCAGAGAAATCCAAAACACTAATTCGAAAAAATATATGCACCCGTATGATTATTGCAGTGCTATTCAAAATAGTGAAGACATGGAAACAACCAAAATGCCCATCCGTAGATGAATGGATAAAGAAACTGTGGTACATTTCTCCAATGGAGTATTGCTTGGCCATAAAGAAGAATGAAATCTTACCATTTGCAGCAACATGGATGGACCTAAAGAATATTATGCTAAGTGAAATATATCCGAAAACGAAAGACAAATACCATATGATCTCACTTATATGTGAAACCCAAAGAAGAGAATAAATGAGCAAACTAAACTGAAATAGACTCAGAGATATAGAGGAAAAAAACTGATGGTTGCTACATAGGAGGAGGGTGGGGATGGGGATGAAGGTAAATGGATTAGAAAGTACAAATTAGTAGCTACAATATTGCCACGGGGATATGAAAGAGTTTGGGGAATACAATCAATAATGTCATAAAGATTTTGTAGGGTGTCAGATGGGTACTTATCTTATTAGGGAGACGACTTCATGGACTGTGCTGTACACCTGAAGCTGAAGCTGAATAATATTGAATATCAACTATAATTAAATATATATTCATTCACAGGATGTAGAGTACAGGATAGAGAATAGAGTCAATGGAAGTGTAACAGCTATGTACGATGTCAGAGGAGCTATAGATTGGGGAAGGGGAGTTATCACTTTGTGAGGGGTGTAAATGTCTAACTATTACATTGTTTAGTTCACCTGAAACTAATTTGAAAAAGGGTGGTTGGGTTATTCATGTGTAGTAATGTTTCATAACTCACTCGTGGTTCAATTAAGGTTTCTGCATCTCATTTTATGTAACTTTAAACTCAAAAGAAAAAAAATATCATAAACAAAATCTGGACTCTAGTTCATGATAGGCATGTTGAAGTATTTAGGGAGGAGTTTATTGTTGTTTGTAATTTCTTTTGACATGTATCACAATATTAAGATGGCTGATGTATGTGGACAGAGGGAAGGGAGATGAAGTGTGCGACAAAACAAAATACAATATAATGTAAATTGTGGAATTTAGGTGTTTGGTTTATAGATATTCACTGTGAATTTTTTTCAACTTTTCTGTATGTTTCAAAATATTGGTAATAAAATGTTGGAGAAGAAAAACCAATGGTGGTTTTAATTAATCAAGACACATCCCTTATCTTTCCACATATCTTTCCATGCCTGGTTTCTCCATGCTCACCCATATTCAGTATTTGAATTGCCCCCTTCCATTTTGTTCCCTGGGTTATGGCTTATCCCCTCATGTTTCTTACCACCTCCCACCCCCCCACCATGTATCCCATTACTCCCATCTCTATCACTAACTTCATTTCAGACTGCCTTCTTATAAGGGATGTAGTTAGCTTGTCTACTGAATCTCTTCAAAGCCTGTGTCCCAAATGATGGAACTTCCCATCCCAGCCTCCAAAACTCTTCCCTGGCTCCTACTGAAAAATAATAGCTTTCAGGGCCATCATTTACAGAGATACAAACTTGTAGTACAGTGGAAATTACAATGGACACACAAAGGTATCCATCGTGACTTGTATAGTGTAAGATGGCCTTTTGTGGGTTTTTGTTAGACCAAATATGATGACTTCAGTTTATTGTAGAGACCATCATTTGTACAGAGTGGGGCTCAGTCAGTGTCATCAGGGGCTACTCAGGCAAGCCACAAAATGTTTGCTTAGGAACCAAGATTAAGTCCTGAGGTCTTAGAAGAATTTCAACAGGCTTGATTATTGGTTCTCATCCTAGTTATGTTCCTCAGTGATGGTTGTAAGTTAAGCCTAAAGGAAGTAGGTCTCTAAAACCTCCAGAATAAGATGCCAAGAACATCTATTCTAATAGCTCTCATCCTTGGTTGCACATTAAAATTGCTGGGGCATTGATATCTTTAAAGGCTCCCCAAATGATTCTAGTGTGCAGGCAAAGCAAGGTAGATAACTCAGTCACTAATCAGTGGTATAGTAATACCAGTAATTAATATATTGAGAGATATTTTCAATGAAGTTGGTAAATGCCCTTAGATGCAAGTGCCCTGGACATTCCATCTCTTCCAGCCCAGAACCTCCAGAATTCCCCACAATGAGTAACTAAACTGTTAATGTTTGGCCTAGCAGGAGTCCTCCAGAACCCTGCTTCAGCATTTAGCCAGATTCCATTCTAATTAGTCAGTGCCGAATACTGTACCCATTATTAATATTTTGATTACCACTTCTGCAGCCAGTGTTGAGAACCACTGATGCAGTCAATTCTGACAAGTATCTGAGTATTTTATCTGTACCATACCAAATAACTAGTTTGACTTCATTTCTACCTTTGTCCATGCATATAACTAGGTCTGTGACCTTAAGCCAGTCATTTTCAAGTTCTGAATCCCATCTGAAAAATAGCAGGGATTGAACTAGATCCCCTTTAAGCATGCTTCCAACTGTAAATTGTGCAGAACAGTAATGTGATTCTATGAATCATGAATTCTGCAAAGCTAAAAATGGCTCTGAGAGAAGTGAGAGCCAGATGGATCCAGCCTCCTGTACACTGACCCAAATGAGCCAAAGAAAACCCACAGTATGTGCTAATTGTATATTGCCCTTAGGAGACATGATTCCTTCTTAAGACTGCCCCTCCCCCCACAAACAAACATTGAGTTATGGGCTTAAACTTGAAGCATGAACATGAATTCTCCCTAAGTTAGACCATAGAAACAAATGCTATTAGAGCTAACGATGAAGTTATCCTATTGAATTTTTTTTACATTAAAGTTTATTGAGGTGACAATGGTTACTAAACATACATAGGTTGCAGGAGTACAATTCTGTAATACATCATGTATACATCACAATGTGTGTTTAGCACCCAGAGTCAGTTTTCCTTCCTTCACCATATATTTGATCCCTTTTACCCTCATCTAACACTACCCTCCCCCTTACCCTCTGGTAACCACTAAACTATTGTCTGTGTCTATGAATTTTTGTTCCTTTATTTATTTGTTTTTGTTCCTTTGTTGCTTTCAGCTTTATATCCCACATATCAGTGAAATCATATGGTTCTCAACTTTTATTGTCTGACTTATTATGCTTAGCATAATAATCTCAAATCCATCCATGTTGTCGCAAATGGCACTATTTCATCTTTTCTTATGGCACAATAGTATTCCATTCTGTATATGTACTGCATGTTCTTTATCAAGTCACCTAATGAAGGACACTTTGGTTGTTTCAATGTATTGGCCATAAATAAAGCTGCAATGACTATCGGAGCACATATATCTTTACGGATAAATATTTTCAGATTTTGGGGGTACATACCCAAGAGAGAGATTGCTGGGTCGTATGGTAATTCTATTCTTAATTTTTTGAAGAACCTCCACACTGCCTTCCATAGTAGCTGCACCAATCTGCATTCCCACCAACAGAGTATGAGGGTTCCTTTTTCTCCACAGCCTCTCCAACACCTGTTATTACTTGTCTTGATGATAGCCATTCTAACTGGTGTGAGGTGGTCTCATTGTGGTTTTTATTTACATTTCTCTGATAACTAGTGATGTTTAACATCTTTTCAAATGTCTATTGGCCATCTAAGCTTTACAGTTTGATGTAATCCCATTCGTTTATTTTAGCTTTTACTTCCC
The DNA here is from genome assembly GCA_033961575.1 of Aselliscus stoliczkanus. Classification (NCBI taxonomy): domain Eukaryota; kingdom Metazoa; phylum Chordata; class Mammalia; order Chiroptera; family Hipposideridae; genus Aselliscus; species Aselliscus stoliczkanus. Next base: position 49,714,329 of record CM066737.1, on the reverse strand, counting down.
TTGTCTTTGAGGTCAAATTCATAAACTGCTATTTGAACCCAAGGTCCATAAGTTTAGTACTTATGTTTTCTTCTATGCAGTTTATTGTTTCAGGTATTATGTTTAGGTCTTTGATCCATTTTGAGTTAATTTTGGTACATGGTGACAGATAGCAGTCTAATTTCATTCTTTGCATGTGGCATTCCAATTCTTCCAGCATCATTTATTGAAGAAACTGTCTTTCCTCCGTTGTATGTTTTTGACTCCTTTGTTGAAAATTATCTGTCCATATTTATGTGGTTTTATTTCTGGATATTTAATTCTATCCCATTGGTCTGTGTGTCTGTCTTTTGGCCAGTTACATACTGTTTTGATTATTGTTGCTCTTTAGGAAAAGCTGAGGTCAGGGAGTATGAGACTTCTAGCATTATTCCCTTTTTTAGGATTGGCTATTTAAGGTCTTTCGATGTTCCATACAAATCTGATTATTTTTTGTTCTATTTCTTTAAAAAGTGCCATTGGGATTTTGACGAGGATTGCATTAAATCTGTATATTGCTTTGGGTAATATGGCCATTTTAACTATGTTGATTCTTCCAATCCATGAACACAGAATGTCTTTCCATTTCTTTGTGTCTTCTTTAATTTCTTTTTAAAATGTCTTATAGTTTTCAGTATATAAGTCTTTCACATCCTTGGTAAAATTAATTCCTAGGTATTTTATTCTTTTGGTAGCAATTGCAAAAATAATTGTTTTTTGTTTTATTCCTTTTTATGAAGTTTCATGTTAGTATATAGGAATGCAATAGACTTTTGTATGTTGATTTTGCAGCTGGCAAATTTTCTGTGTTTATGCTTTCTAGTAACTTTTTTGTAGTCTTTAGTGTTTTCTATATAGCATCATATCATCTGCAAAAAGTGACATTTAAATTTTTAACTCTAAATTAAGATGCTTTTTATTTCTTTCTCTTGCCTGATTGCTCTGGCCCGGACTTCCAATACTATAATATGTTGAAGAGCAGTGGTGATAGGGGACAGCCCTGTCTTGTTCCTGAACATAGAGCATAGGGATTCAGTTTTTCACTGTTAATTATGATATTAGCTGCTGGTTTGTCATATATGGCCTTTATTATGTTAAGGTATTTTCCTTCTATACCCATTTTATTAAGTGTTTTAATCATAAATGGATGTTGTATCTTGTCAAACACTTTTTCCTCATCTATTGATATAATCACATGATTTTTGTCCTTTATTTTGTTTATGTGGTATATCACATGGATCAATTTGCATATGTTGAACCATCTTTGTGCCCCTGGGATGAACCTCACATGGTCATGATGCATAATCTTTTTAATGCTTTGTTGCATTCCATTTGCTAGAATTTTGTTTAGAATTTTTACATCCTAAATTCAATTTTAAATCCTGTATTCATCAGAGATATTGGTCTATAAATTTCTTTTTTCGTGTAACCCTTACCAGGTTTTGGTATCAGGGTAATGTTGACCTCATCAATTGAGTAATGGAGTATTCTCTTTTCTTCAGTTTTTGGAAGAATTTGAGTAGAACAAGTATTAGATCCTCTTTGAATGTTTGGTAGAATTCACTAGTGAAGCCATCTGGCTCTGGAGTTTTGCTTTGGGGAAGGTTTCAGATAAGTGATTCAATTTCCTTACTGCTGATCTGTATATTTAGATTTTCAGTTCTTCGTGATTTAGCCTAGGAAAACTATGTTTCTAAGAACATGTCCATTTCTTGTAGATTATTGAATTTTGTGGCATATATCCTTCATAGTATTTTTGGATGATCCTTTGTACTTCTGTGGCATCAGTGGTAACTTATCCTCTTTCATTTCTGATTTTGTTTATTTGTATCTTTTCCTTTTTCGTCTTATTGAGTCTAGCCAAGGGTTTGTCAATTTCGCTAATCTTTCCAAAGAACCAGCTCTTTGTTGCATTAATTTTTTCTATCGTCTTTTTCTCTCTATTTCATTTAGTTCCACACTGTTTTTTTATTATTTCCTTACTTCTTTGGGTTTCATTTGTTCTTCTTTTCCTAGTACTTTAAGGTATAATATCAGGTTATTTATCAGGCATTTTTCTTCTTTCTTGAGATAAGCCTATAATGATATAAATTTCCATCTTAAAACTGCCTTTGCTGCATCCCAAAATTTTTGGCATTTTCATTTGTTTCTATGTATCTTTGGATCTCTCCCCCTTATTTCTTCTGTGACCCAGTCATTTTTTAAAAGTATGCTGTTTAATCTCCACATGTATATGGACTTGCCCGCTTCCTTTCTGCAGATGATATCCATTTCAAAGCCTTGTGATCAGAGAGTATGCTTGGTATGACTCAACCTTAAATTTGCTTAGGCTAGTTTTATGTCCCAATATGTGGTCTATCCTTGAGAATGTTCCATGTACACTAGAAAAGAAGGTGTAGTGTGATGTCTAGGGTGTAGTGTGATGTCTAGGATGTAGTGCTCTATAAATGTCAATTATGTCCATTTCATCTAGTGTGTCATTTTGGGGCTGATATTTCTTTATTTATTTTGTGTTTTGATGATCTATCCATAGCTGGTAATGATATTTAGGTCCCCTACTATAATTGTGTTTTGGTTGATTTCTCCCTTTAGTTCTGTTAGTAGTTGCTTTGTATATTTTGGTGCTCTCTGATTGGGGGCATAGATATTGATGACTGCTATGTCTTCTTATATAGTTCCCTTTATCATTATGAAATGTCCGTTTTTGTCTCTTCTTACCTTTTTATCCTGAAGTCTGTTACATCTGATATCAGTATAGATACACCTGCTTTTCTCTGAATACTATTTGCTTGGGGTGTCAAATTCCACCTTTTCACTTTGAGTCTATATTTGTCCTTGTAGCTCAGATGTGTCTCTTAGAGGCAGCATATGTTTGGGTTTATTTTTTTGATCCAATCAGCTACTCTGTGCCTTTCTTGGTGAGTTGGGTACATTTATATTTAGGGTGATTACTGATATAGAAGGATTTCCTATCATACTAGCTTTGGTTTGCTGGTAGGACAGTGTTTCCATTGTGTCTGCCTCTTTACTGATGTCTGTTATTGCAGTGTGGTTGTATGCTATGATTTTTCCCTCTGTTTCTTCTTTTTTTGTTATATATTTCAGTTGTGGATTTTTCCTGAGTGCTTACAATTAAGTTTATGTAAAAGAAAGTTTCACATTTTGAGTATTCTACTTTCTTCAGCGTACTTCTTCTCTCTATTCCCTTTTGCCAGTTCAGGCTTTTACTCTCTCCCCTTTTATGTTTTTTATTTTTTAATTTTTTTTACTTAAAGATTTTATTGGGAAATTGGGGGAGGGGAACAGCGTTGGAGAACCAGGGAAGGGGAACAGACAAGTTGCTGTCCTTTTGTTCTTCAATCTAGTTGTGGAAGACATTGTTTCACTGGCCCATGTTGGTATCATCATTGCGCTCTTCTCGGGTGAGGCAGATCGGTGACCAGCCTCTGAATGGTCGCTCACAGGGCTCTTGGCAGCTCACACCAAGCGCCAGCCACTCACGCTGGCTCCCGGCCACTCACTGTAGCCTATGGCAGCCCACTGCAGCAGGGGCTGCAGCTATGCAGTCCTGGGGACTCACAGAAGCCCAGCTCCAGGTGGAGCTGTTGTTCACCATCTTAGCTGTAGAGAGCAGTTTCACTGGTCCTCATGTGGGATCTGAACTCTGGCCGCTGGGGCATCCCAAGCCAGCTCTTAATCAATGCATCACTCGGCCAGCCTATCTCCTTTTTGTTTTTGTTGCCAAAAATTATTCCTATTTATGCTGTGAGTTGATTTCTGTGTTGCAGTAGCAAGGACAGTGTTTCCTCTTTTTTTGATGATGTTTTTTCTTTTTCACCCTGTAAGTTAAGTGTATAGTGTCTTATTTGGTGTTGGGGTTGCCATTTCCTGTTTCTGTCTGTGAGTTCGTAATACTACTCTTGGTTTTGTATTCTTTTGCTTTTTCGTTTCAGGTCAAATTTCTTGTAGTGCAGGTCATGTGTTAGAAAATTCCCTCAGTCTCTGTATGTCTGGAAAGGTCTTTATTCCTCCTTCATTTCTAAAGGATACCTTTGCTGGAAATATTATTTTTGTGTCATAATTTGTCTTTTTCAATAGTTTGAATATTTGATTCCACTCCCTTCTGGCTTGTAGAGTTTCTGCTGAAAAATCTGATGATAATCTATTGGGCTTTCTTTTGTAGGTTACCGTCTTTTTTTTTCTCTACTTGCTTTGAGGATTCTTTATTGTCATTTAATTTTTTAACTTTTTTATAGATTTTATTTGGGGAATCGGGGAAGGGGAACAGACAAGTTGCTGTCCTTTTGTTCTTCGGTCTAGTTGTGAAGGACGTCTCTTCACTGGCCCATGTTGGTATTGTGATCATTGAGCTCTTCCTGGCTGAGGCAGATTGGTCGCCGGCCATTGGATGGCTGCACATGGTGGCTTTTGGCAGCTCATGCGATCTCTCGCCAGCCACCAGCTGCTCACGCTGGCTGCCAGCCACTCAAGGTAGCTTATGGCAGCCCACTACAGCCCCACTGCAGACTATGCCATCACTGGACACTCACAGCAGCCCAGCTCCAGATCGAGCTGTTGTTCACCATCTTAGCTGTAGAGGGTGCAGCATCACTGGCCCATGTGGGGTCCGAACCAGCAGTCCTGCTGCTCAGAGCTCATGCTCCCAAGCCAGCTCTTAACCAACGAGCCACTCAGCTGACCCATTTGTCATTTATTTTTGACATCTTCAATACAATGTGCCTTGGAGGTAATTAGGTGTTCTATATGCTTCTTGAATTTGAGGATCCAGTTCTATCCACAAGTTTGGGAAGTTCTCGGCTAATATTTGTTTGAATATACTCTCTTCTCTTCTCCCTTTGTTCTCCTGCTTGTATGCCCATTATTCTTCTGTTGCTCTTTCTGATGGAGTCACATAGTTCTTGTAGAGTTCTTTCATTTCTTGTAACTCTCAAGTCTCTCTCTTCCACCTGCGTGATTTCCAGATTTCTATATTTAATGTCACTGATTCTTTCCTCCATCTGGTCAGCTCTATTACCTAAACTGGCTATTTTATTTTTCATTTCTTTTATTGAGTCCTTAATCCTCAGTAACTCTAACTGATTTTTGTTTTTTAATTTTAAGTTCTTGGTAAAATTGTCATTTTTTTAAAATTGTGTTTCTGAGTTCATTAAGCTGCTTTTTTCTGTTGTCTTGAATCTTGTTGAGTGTTTTTCAGAACTGCAATCTTAAATTTTCTGTCATTTAAGTCATATATGTCCATATCTTTAAATTCACTTTCTAGAGTTTCTTCATTTTCTTTCTGAGCTGCCTTGTTACCTTGGTTATTCATGGCAATCAATGAATTATTATCTTCCTAGGCATCTACAGAAGTGGTTTTACAACAGGTTGATAAGAAGAGGTCTATATTTTGTTTTCCAGTAGTTTTTTGTGGAATATTTTATTTTCTCTCCCACTGAAACTTTTTATTGTCTCTCACACTGTAGTGTTATATTTTCTCTTGCACTGTTCTGATTTCTCACATGATGGAGGGGGGGAAGGGTGGTTCTCTGGAAGATGGGCTTCTCCTCTGTGAGCAGGTCACCTGGATCTCAAGTCACTGCCACCATGGAGGGATGCAGAGAGTTCTGAGTCCCAGACTTCTGCCTACAACCAGATTCAGAGCCTGTGTGTTTCAGTGGCTCTGTTTACTCCTGTAGGAATCTGCCCACATAGGTGGGGGCAGGGTCTAGGTTGGTTGTGAGAGGCTCTGAGGAATGGTGACGATGTTCAGCACAGTTATCTCATACCCAAGTTTCCTTCCCCTTCACTGGAACTATCTGGGCTGCAAGTTTGCTGCTGCCTGGCTGTAGCCCTCAGAGCAGTAAATATTCTGTTATTTTGATCTGACACTGGTACCGTTCTGCTTCTAGCACTGTGAGAGTCGGGGTGAAATGAGCTCTGGGAAGGTAGGGAGGGGTCGGCTAGGCTCTGTGCCTATGTCTTCTATCCTCTGCTTGGCAGTGAGGGCTTAAACCACCTTTCTCAACCTTCTTCCCTCAGTCTTTGCTCTGTGGTCTCTGCTGTGAGCATTCGGTTCAGCCATGTTACATGCTGATCCCTCAGGCTGGACTGTAGGCCATAAGGGGAGCACTAGCAGTTCAAATTCTTCCCTCTCCCATGACTGTTTTAGCTCTGGAATGCAGGCAGCTCGGAGCTCAATCTGTGTCCTGTGGCACATGTCTCCACACTTTCCCCATCCCTCCTCTCCTACTCATGCAATCTGACCACCTTTAGGTGATTCCAACTGTGTGTCTCTTAGGCTTGCTTGTGTGCCATGCAGTGAATCCTTAGTGGAATCATAGCTGTTCAATTTGTTGTAAATTCCAGAGATTTCAAAGGGCTCACCTCACACTGCCATTTCTGTGATGTAATCCTTCTATTCCACTTTTAAGGTACAGTCCTGACATTTCCATTTGCAGCTTCTTGTAGTGATTTCTGTAGTGACTTTCACAGAGGGGTAACACACTACCAGAAGACATAATCCATTTTGCTTGTTCGATGTCTATTTGCCATTAGTTTCATTGAGTAATCTCTTATTTGTGGGTTATAGGAAAGAGGAGAACTTAGTTTTTGTTGATTCCTCCAGCAATTTAAATTGCTTCAATCTCTTCTTCCCCAGTCTATACCTATTTTGGCCAAGTGTTCCTTCGATTTTACAATCTCATTGTAGTCCTCAGTTCTATGGCTTTTCAAGCACAGCTCACTTTATCTGGATCTTTTTGCTTTTCACTTGATTTTTCCCAAGGCCATGTTCCCAAATGGTAACGTGAATAATGTTTACAATAATCCAAAGTGAGATGGTGATTCGGCAATTATGTAGTTCATGCATTCATGTGGGTGACCTGAATTATCCAGATCACTTGCCCATACTGACAAATAAACAGCATAGTTGCCAAATCCATTTGTGCAGCCGTTGTATAACTTATATCATCTATGCTAATATCTCTGTAATGTACATCTATAGTACTGATCTTTTGTCCCATGTCTTAGACCAATATCTCTCAAAGTGGCAAACTTTGACTCTGTTGTACTGTGAAATCTCAATGAAAATTTGGAGCTCTTATCTCCATCTCCATCCCAATTGCCCTATCCCAATGCACCAAACACTCCCCAATGCCCAAGTATTCACTGCTCCTCATATCCTCCAAGCCAGATATCAACAACCAAATATGAGATGATAATACGTCAGTGCAAGGAAATATATGATCTATTACCGAGTCCAGGCAGAGGAGATGGAATTGGAATGGAAGGAGGGGACTAGACCAACTTATCAACCAAAGGTCTAGCTAGGCTGGGCTGCTCTCCTGCAAACATTTGTGAGGAGCTGGCCAGATTTGTCTTTGACCCCCTATTCTTTGCATCATCCTAGAACCCTACCTTCTTCCCCACATGAAACATTCTTACAACATGTGTTAGAAATGTTCAAATCGTGCTCTATGCAAAGACCACCTATAACATAGATGGTTGATATATTATTTAAAATGCAGATTCCTGGGCCCTATCAAGACCAATTGATACAAACTAAAATTGAAGAACCATTGTTATTTATTTTGAGCAAATAACTTAATTTGCCTAAACCTTTATTTGCTCAATTAGCAAATGGTGCAATTGCTTTCCTACTTTACAGGGTTGCTTAGAGAACATTCCCATTCACATAGACCATCATAATTTTCAGCTTTAAGTATCTAAACTTAGGGTCTTCTTTTACTCTTAAGTTCCTTCTCCACATCAACGTTCCCATGTATATTACTGGTATCACCATACTTTCAGGGTCCCAGAATCAAACCTATAAGTAAGTTCACAGCAATAAATTAGGATGAATTCTTTGTTTCTATTGTTGTTCTTTGTGGTTGGCATTTTTTTCCAGGAGAGGGAGAGGTGATGGGCCAAAGTTTGCTTTGTTACTATTGCATAGACATTATCACAGCATCATACTTTTACAGCACAATTTACAAGCTCTTATCAGGAACATACTGTTAGAAGGAAAACCAAAGGGGTCTATAAAAATTCTGTGGCAAGAATAAAACAACTTGCAAGGTAACAACTGGAGAAAGGCAGGCCCGAAGCTACTCTTACTGTAGATCAATTTCACCCAGATCCATGAAATTTCTCTTCCTATTTGGAGTCACAGAGACCACTGAATATCTAGTTAAAGCCTCTCTTTTTTATGTTAAACTAAGAAGACTTTCATCTTTATTGTCTAGCAAGTGTCCTTCATTGTTACTAACCAATAAACTTACATTTATTGAGAACTCACAATGTTTCACATACCATTCTAAAGACTTTACAAGTTCATATATGCAGGATGTACAGTGGGATTCAGACCCAGTCAGTGTGGCTGCATCATTCATTCTCTTAGCCACCACACTGTGTGCGAACTATTGGCAGTCTGCAGTATGTAGACTCTGCATGAATCTGAAAGCTATCTGCCCCCAAAGAATCACCAAAACTTCTGCTTTCTGTCACCTCTGCCCAAATGGCACAAGCCTGCTACTAGGGACATGGCAAAGCCCTTAAAAGTGTTCCTGCTGCTACATATAGATGTAGTAAAAGAATAAAGAAATCCATATGATGATAATCACTAATTTAGGAGGTATATTGTAGGTAACCTGTGGAGAAAAAGGAGGGGGTGTGATCAGAGAAGAGCACATAGGGCGTGGCAACTGCATTGGTTGTATTTGATTTCTTAAGCTGGGTGGTGGTTATATAAGAAGGTACACATGCACATACCTTTTGTATATATTAACTATTTCACAATAAATTTATTTATTTATTTTTAAATTAGTTTCAGGTGTACAGCACAATGCAATAGTTATACTCTTTACCCCCCAAAGTGACAACCCCCCTCCCCCAGTTCGCCACCACACTCCTCCCCGCCATATCATACATATCCACTACAATTCCTTTGACTCCCTTCCACAGTGACTATGTATATATTCCCGTGACTATGTATATATTCAGTTACAGTTGGCATACAATATTATACAACATCAGCTTCAGGTGTACAGTGCAGTGATCAAGCCTCTACTCCATCCATGAAGTGGTCTCCCTAACAAGACATGTGACTATGTGACACGCCACAAAATTTTTACAACATTATTATATTCCCCGAACTGTGTTTCATATCCCTGTGGCAAAATTGTAGTTGTCTATTTATGCTGTCTAATCCCTTCCCCTTCCCCTTTATCCCCATCCTCCTCCCAAACAGCAACCCTCAGTTTTTCCTCTATATCTATGAGACTGTTTACTTGGATCGTTCATTCAGTTTTTCAGATTCCATATATAAGTGAGATCATATGGTACTTCTCTTTCTCCGACTGACTTATTTCACTTAACAAAATAGTCTCTTCACAACATTATCAATTACATTCCCAGAATTGCCCCCATATCCCTGTGGCAACATTGTAGTTACCCACATATGCTGTCCAAAATCTTCCCCCTCTCCCTCATCCCCACTCCCTCTCAGCCAGCAACCATCAGTTTTTCCTTTATATCTGCTTGATATGACTTCAATCCTCTTAAATTTACTGAGACTTGTTTTGTGGCCTTACATGGTCTATCTTGGAAAATGTCCCATGTGTACTTGAGCAGAATGTATATTCTGTTTTTTCAGGGTGAACTGCTTGAAAAATATCAACGAAGTCCAGCTGGTCTAAAGTGTCATTTAAGGCCCTCTTGTTGTGTTGATTTTCTGTCTAAAGGGTCTGTCCATTGGTGACAATGGGGTGTTGAAGTCCCCTACTATGATAGTGTTACTGTTGATCTCTGTCTTTATGTCTGTCAAAATCTGTTATATGTAATTAGGAGTTCCTAAGTTGGGTGCATAGATGTTTATTAGGGTTATGGTGCCCTTCTTTGTCTTTTATTGTAGCCATTTTAAAGTCTATTTTGTCCAAAATAAGTATTGGTACTCCAGCTTTTCTTTTCTTCTCATTTCCATTTGCATGAAATCTCTTATTCCATCTGTAAACAGCATATACATGTGTCCTATTTTCTTATCCACTCAGCCACTCTCTGTCTTTTCATTGGAGCATTTAGCCCATACATATTTAAAATGATTATTGATAGGTGCATAAGTATTGCCATTTTGTTATTTGTATTCCTGGTCTTCCTGGGTTAGCTTGTTTACCCTTTTCTTTTGTTTCAAAAAGCCCTTTTAAAATTTCTTGCAATGCTGGCTTGGTGGTAATGAATTCCTTAAGCTTCTTCTTTTCTGGGAAGCTCTTTATTTCCCCTTCAATTTTTAAATTTTTAAATTATTTTATTTTATTTTATTTTTTGAAGGCACATGTGGGACCCGAAACGGGGCCGCTGGTCTCCCAACCCAGCACTCAACCACCACAGCACTCAGCCGGCCCTTCTCCTTCAATTTTAAGTGATAGCTGTGCTGGGTAGAGCAATCTTGGTTGTAGGTCTTTATTTTGTGTCACTTTGAATATCTCCTGCCACTCCCTTCTGGCCTGCAGAGTTTCTGTAGACAAGTCAGCTGTTAGTCTAATAGGAGTTCCTTTGTATGTACCCTGCTGTCTTTCTCTTGCAGCCTCTAGGATTCTGTCTCTGTCTTTAACCTTTGCCATTTTTACTATAATGTGACTTGGTGTGGACCTGTTTGGGTTCAGCTTGTTTGGAACCCTCTGCACTTCCTGGGCATGTGTGTTGATTTCCTTCACAAGGGTGGGGAAATTTTCAGTCTTTATTTTTTCAAATATATTCTCGACCCCTTGTTTCTTCTCTTCTCCTTCTGGTATTCCTATGATTCCAAGGTGGTGGCACTTCACCTTGTCCCATAGGGCTCTTAAACTATTTTCATTGTTTTTCATTCTTTGGTCTTTTTGTTGTGCCAACTGGGTGATTTCTGCTATTTTGTCTTCCAAATCACTGATCCGCTCCTCTGCTTCATCTACTCTACTGGTGATTCCTTCGAGTGTGCTCTTCATTTCAGTTATTGTATTCTTTAGTTCTAGCTGGTTGTTTTTTTATGATTTCTGTATCCTTCCTTTTGTCCTCACTAAGTTTATTAAACATTCTTATCATCAGTGTTCTAAACTCTGTCTCTGAAAGGTTGGATCTCTCTGTTTCATTTAGTTGCATTTCTAGAGGTTTCTTCTGATCTTTTAGTTGTGACATGCTTCTTTGTTTCCCCATTCTGGCTGTCGCTCTGGGATTGCTTTGATGTATTAGATAGATCACCAAGAGAGCCCTGGCTGGATCATGCAGGCACACAGCTCATGGCCCAACACTCCCAGGAAAACTCCCAGTCTCAGCCTGTCCCAATCAGCCGCTGGCAGATCAGGCTGAGCAGCCCAACCACCAATCACCAGCCTGGCAACTCTGGAAGCGCAGTGTGGAGAGCTGGGACCCGAGGTGGCTTGCGCACTCCTGGGTCTCATTGAGCAGCCTGTTGGAGCCGGAGGGCCTTCCCCCGCCCCCCGCCCCGCATATCCCTGGCAACGCAGTATAAGCCGGGTGGAGGGTGGGGATCCAGTGCCGCCTGCGCGCGCCTGCATACAGGCATTTCTGTGCCAAGTCCACCAGACCAATGAGGTCTGGGACCTGATCCTCCGTGGGAAGGCCCAAGCCTGACAAAATGGCACCCTCCCTACACCACTCGCGTGCAGGTTCCACACCACAGCAACAGCAGTTCAAAAACCTCCAGCCTTTGCACCAAAGGTGTTCAATTCAGTCCATCCCCGCAAGCTCCTGGGTCCAGCTCACACAGCCACTCCCTCCACCGGGAACCAGGTAAGTGCTCACCGGCGAGCAAGCCCGGGTGCCGGCCCCACTGATTCTCTAGCCGCTCTCAGCCTCACCGAGCTGAGCAAAGAGAGTCCTCACTAATTTACTGCCAGCTATCTTGGAACCACTCTTCCCGGCAAAGGAACTCTGGGCTGGTGAGCTTGGTGTGTGGCTGGAAGGTCTCTCCCCCAATCAGAGAAGCTTCCCACGGCTGGGGCTTCCCTCACGCGGCTCGCCCTCTCTCGTCTCCGCCCTTTCTACCAGACCCGATGTGGCCTCCTCTTTAAGTTCTTCATTTAGTGGTTCTGTTCATCCAATGTTCCGGGGACCCCCAGGGTTGAATGCTGTATAATTTGTTTGTAATTTTGGTGTGATCCTGGGAGGCAGTTAGCACAGCATCTGTCTGTTCCACAATTTTTCACAATAAAACTTTTTTAAAGGGTTCTTAGGGATCACACTATCCTGGACAAAGGGGAGAACTCAGACTACAGTATTGAGAACTTGCTGTACACTTGATTTTCTTCAATGAATCCATGAAATAGGCATTAATGTATTAATAGGCCCATATTTTATAGATGAGGACCATGAAGTTCAGAGAACTTGAGAGATTTGTCTGAGGTCACACAGCTTGTTAAAATGAAATTTGACCCTAGATCTGAGTAACCTTAAAAGTTGCTTAACCAGTGGGTTTACTGCCTCCCAACAGAAGCCATGAGAAAAAAAGATAACAGGAGAAGGGAACTGAAATCCCTATAATTACAGGGGCCAACCAGGTAGCATATATAGGGGGAAGAGGCTTAGTGGGCATATGACACACTAAAGAGTACCTGCCGTGTCAAAGGCTGCCCAACTCAGTTCTGGCTGATTGTTGCCTTGTAGGACTATGGGCCAGGTTTACAAGATACTTTCCTTTTTAAGTAATGTTCAAAATCCAGAGTTTTAAAGGAAGTCTCATGATTGTTTAATGTTAGCAAAAAAAAAAAGATTTGTTAGAAAAAAAACCACCCTGTGGGCCAAACAAAACCCCACTATGGGCTGAATTTGGACACAAGCCACCAATTTGCAACCTCTGGATAAAGACTAGCAGCTAAAGCTGAGCTCAGAGACCAGAAAGGAAGAAGAGAGAAAAATGTTATCAGAGAATAAGAGAGGAAAAGAGCAAGCAGGAGAAAAGAGAAAGCATAAAAAAAGACGGAAGAAAAGAGAGACAGATCAAATACAGGGCAATAAAATAGGAAAATGAGGTGGGGGTTGTGGGAAGCCCAAGAGATGGAGGAGAAGCAGAAAGCTCGGGGAGGGAGAACAAAAGAGATAAGAAAAAAGAAGAAAGATGGGAGGAGGGCAAAAGATGCAGGAGAGAAAAGAAAGAAGTAAGAGAAAGAACAGATGAGAGGAAAGAAGAGCACATAGAAGAGGTTAGCCCCTATGTAGCAATCCTTGGGAGAGGTGGAGTCAGAGACCACCAAGCCACCCATTTCTGGGGAGAGCTCTCTCCCACTGAAAGGTGGAAGAACTGTTTGTTCTCCCTCCTAGAACACAGAGTTGCCGTCGCTGCCGCCACCACCGCAGCAGCAGCAGCAGCAGCAGCAGCAGCAGCAGCAGCAGCAAGTTGAGGTCCCTCAGAGCAGCAGGCCATGTAGAGACCTCTGCTGGCTGGCACTGCCCAGTGGATTAGGGAGATTTTGGGGCCAAGTTTGTGTTGCAGGGAGTGGGCTGGCCACAGTCTGGCAAACACCCTTTCCTGACATCAGAGCATCTGTTGCTTGTGCAATAGAGCAGTAGTCATGGTAACCCTGTGTGCAGCTACCCTGTTTGGATTCACAGAGGAAGTTCAATTTTGCATCAGGACATCCACATTCAGCAAAAGCTGACCCAGCTTATCCCAGAATTCTGGGTCCCCTCCCTCTGGAAGACCCAGGCAAAACTTAGAGAAATATTCTACAGAAGAGATTCTTTAATCTCTAGTCTGTCCCCTTCCTGGGACCCACATTTCTCCCCAGCGGGCTTAATTGGGTCAAATGTTCACTAAACCTCAAGGTTGGAGAGGATTTCAAAGATAATTTCTGTAAAACTCCATCATTAAACTTCATCTGCCACACTTCCCAAAATGATACCTTTTAGAATCATCTGAGTCTTCTCAAAGAGACAGACTCATGGAGACCATTTCCAGGTACTAAGACTCTCCACACATACAGGTTTTAAATACCAACAGGTTACTCAAATTGTGCTATATTTTCAGTGCTCATATGGCATAAAATCACACTTTGAACTAAAATAAAAAAAATGCATTAATTTGTTTCTATATGCTCACAGGGTTAATGACATATATATATATATATATATATATATATATATATATATGTTTTCATTTTAAATTTTTTGTTTATTTATATACCAATATTATATAAACATTACTTTAAGAGTAATTACATTTACATTAAAAATGAATTATTTAACTTTTTTTATGAAGACAGGAGGAAATTTTCCTTATTTAAAAATGATACTTCTTTTAAAAATTCAGAAAAAAATCAAATTGGACACCTAAATTAGCTTCAGGTGTACAACACAGTGCAATAGTTACACATTTTACCCCTCAAACTGACAATCCCCCTCCCCCAATTCTCCCCCCACTCCTTCCCCCCATATCATATATCTATTACACTTCCTCTGACTCCCTTCCACAGTATAATCCACATCCCGTGACAATCTATATATTCAATTACAGTTGGCATACAACATTATACAACATCAGCTTTAGGTGTACAGTGCAGTGATCAAGCCTCTACTCCATCCATGAAGTGGTCTTCCTAACAAGTCATGTGACCATCTGACACCCCACAAAATATTTACAACATTATTATATTGCCCGAACTGTCTTTCATATCCATGTAAAACCCAACTCTTAAAGAGGCAAGTTGCTCAGGTACACGAAGGTAAGGGTTCTAGTCAATTCTACAAATATTTATTGAGTACCTACTATATGTGAAGCCAGACATGGATCCTTGCCTTATTAATAGAATTTATAATGTAGTGGTAATTAGGTCATAACAATAAAGATTGTGGTAGGTACTATTCAATAAAGTAGACTAATGTATGAGGAAATTCAGGAGAACAGAGTCAATATTCGAACCCAGGACAGCCTAATTTTAGATTCTTCATGCTCAATCCTTGTTGCATACAGATTCATATTCTTTAGTGTGGTTTAGGATTTAATATCTAATACAGGTAGTCTGTTGTACATGGCATCCTTTCCTCTAACCACTAGACTGTACATCCTCCCCTTTGCCTTGGTTCAAATTACTTTTGCCCAGATTCATTGCTTCATGCCTATTTATTTTGATTCTTGTCTCAGATTTTTCCTGGTAGAACTCTCTTGGCAGTAAGCAATCTTGTCACAAAGAGATTTTACAAAGCAGACATGTTTAGACTATCTTTAATAAAATACAGTGGCCTCCAAGATCTCACGTGTCATTAGTGCAGGAAGAACTGGTCAACAGGAGCACCATTTTAATACCTGGAAACAGCATTCTTAGTCTGACCACTGTTCTATAAATGCATAGTAACTGGTGCTTGTACTGATCAAAACCAAACACTGCTGCTGTATATTTAAGTTCTGTTTGATAAGAAAAATACGATTAACTAGGCCACAGGTTTAAATAAATTCGCAACTGAGTTTTTTTGTTTGTTTGTTTTTAAGGCAAAACTTCCTAATTTGTTGTGGTACTTTCATGTGGTATTTCTTATGACAAAATTGTTTGTCTGTTGTTATACTTATTTTCTAATTTTAAGCATAAGCCTGAAAAAAATAGTCTTATCTACTGGCAGATTTTATGATATATTTCTGTTATATAACTTAGAAAAGTAAATTTGGATATTTCTATGTTTCCATTTAAAAACAATACAGTGACCTCCCCTCCATAGTTAACAACGTTGAGCATATATTTTAACCTCAAAAGTCCCTAAGTCCTGATTCATCCATCCTGTATTATAAACACATAAGGCTGCTTTTGTCATTCAGTAAAATAATTGTTGGATGATTTTCTTGAAAACTCTAAAAGCTGGGAGGGAAAATTAAGTGGTTTTGGCCTTTTGGGGATATAGTTAGATCTTCCAAGACTACTTGGAGTAGGTTATGTTCCTGGGGACTTATTAAAAAAAAGTAGGGTTGATATTTTCACCCATGTTGAACTCAATCATGTGACATACAGGTTTGTGAGATACCCCATTATGTGCCATGCTGGGGTTGCACTTTTATTACAATGAGGTTATGCCCTTCTCTTGCAATTTAATTTTATGCCATTGATATGGTGGGTCTTAATGAAAAGTCATGCTTTTTTTTTGAGGGCAGTGTCACTGGCCTTCATATGTGGGACCCAAACCGGGGCCGCCGGCATCCCAAGCCAGCGCCTAACCACCACGCCACTCAGCCGGCCCGAAAAGTCATGCTTTTTATGTCTTTAGAAATAATGACATACGAAATGAGTTGGGTGGCCCTATGTGGCAAGCAAATAACCTAGAACAAAATCCAGCCACAAGACTTTCTTTTTTGATCTCAGTTCTGCACCTGTTCTGTGCCTAGTTTCCTGGGGCTAAATGGGGGGAAAAGCAAAGGTCCTGACTTCTCTTCTTACGTTGACGATTTGCTTGTGTTTTCAAACAGTTTTTAGAAATTGAGATAGAATTCACGAACCATTAAATTTACACTTTTAAGTATACAATTCAAGTTTTTTAGTATATTCACAGAATTGTGCAGACATCACCATTACTGTTTTCAGAAATAATTTCATCACCCCCAAAGGAATTCCCATACCCACTAGCAGTTACACTCCATTCTCTACCCCACCCCCACACCTGTAGCAACCACCGGTCTACTTTCTGTTTCTATAGATATGCCTCTTCTGGACATTTTATATAATGGGAGCAGGCCTATTTTGCCTCTTTTCCCCTTCCCGCTTTTCCCTCTCTGACTCCCTGCAAAGTCAGACTCCTGGAATGAGCGGGCTGAATCTGTCTGAAACAGTTTTTATTTTCTCATTTTTGTCTAGCCTGCTATCCTGTTTTCCTTTTCTTATTCTCTCCTCTCTTTGTTTAAAGCTACACTTGTTTAATCACTTCACAAGTATTTATTGAATGCCAGGTACAACTAATAATACATAAAATTGAGCACTTAATATGAGTCAAGAAGAGCTGTCCTAATAGCTCTATTTGCATTAATTCTTTTGATACATTAACCAAATGAAGTATTATTATTATTCCCATTTTACAGATGATTAAACTGAAGTATAGAAAGAATGAGGGACTTACACACAGCTAGTCAGTGTTAGAGCTGGGATATGCATGGTGTTCTGTGCCAGCAGTAAGAGTTGGGGTGACAGGCAGGGTGATAAAAAAGAAGACATGGCTCCTGACCTTAAGGAGTTGGGAGAGGAAAGAAATCACACATAGAGGCAATTTTAAAGCAACAGTGCAAGACATGGTTTTCAAGCCTTAGTGTGCCTCAGAATCACCTGGAGGCTTCTTAAAACACAAATTGCCAGGCCCTCCCTCCAGAGTTTTTGGTTTAGTAGGTCCTGGATAGGGCCAGAGAAATTGCATTTTTAATGTTTACAGCTGAAGCTGCTGCTGCTGGTTAAGGGACCTTACTGCGACAACCACTGGCTTAGAGCATAGCTGTCATAGAGAGCTTCTGGAAGTGGAGCAGCAAGAAGTACAATTATGTATATTTAGAAAAGGTACAAGCTTTGGTGTTTTATGTGTTACAGGATGAGTTAGTTATCTGAAGGAGTTGGCAAAAGGAAGAAGTCAATCATAGAATCAATAGGATTAGGTCTCTCCTTGCTTACAACTCTCCTGTGCATACCCACCTCCTGCTCCTTGCGTGTCAAGACCAAGCTGCCTACAGAGCACCTGGGGCCTTTCACAATATGGCTCCCATGGGTCTCTCCAGCCTCACGGTCCTCTTAGCACCCCCTGTACAGTCCAACAATTCCAAGTTTCTCTGAGTTCCCAACCTTCCTTGTCCATTCATGCCCTACTGCTGTTTCCTCTGCCTGAAATGTCCCCACTCATATCCCCCCCACCCCAAGGCCTAAGTGACCTTGGACAAATTGGTTAACTTCTCTGTGACTCAGTGTCCTCATATGTAAATGGGGCTAATAATAGGGCTGTTGTAAAGATTAAATAAGGTGATATTTATAAAACACTCAGCATAGAACCTAGCATATAGTGCATAATCAAAAATATTAAGTATTTTACTATTATTATTACTATTATTCATTTTGCTACACCCAGTTAGGCATTACATCTGCCAGAAAGTCCTCCTTGTCACTCTCAACCCATGCCTACTAAAGTTATTAGTGATTCCCTCTTTCTCCTATAATTCCTCTGTACTTAACACATGCTTCCGCTAGTCAAATCCCTGCAACATCACCTCTTAGCTGTGTGATTATGAGCAAGTCTTTGAAATTAGGTTTCCTCATCAGTGAAATGAAGATAATAATAGCATTATAGTATCCATCTCACAGAATTATTGCTGATATGAAAGAAGGCAATGCATGTAGTAGCTTTTGGCATAGTGCTCAGTACTTAGTAGAGGCTCATTAAATGTTTACTGATGTAATTTTGAACGGCACCATAGGATTGTGAGAAATGGAGATTGTTCATTTTCAAGGTAAAATTGTGATGCTCTTATCTCAGGAAGTATAATAGTTGGGAAGAGGAGACAGACAATGCTATATATTGGTTCCTGGTCATGATATTACTATTGCATTCCTTAACTTTATCTCCATCTACCCCCACCCCTCATACTGTGTTCTCTTATTGTGCCCAACATCTCCCACCTAGTTCCCCAACACATACCATGCTGTTGTGAGCTTTCTGCTTAGTCTATTTTCTCTTCCTGAAATCCCCTCTCCCACATTCTTCCTGGCTAATACCTGCCCATTTTTCAAGATTTGGCTTTCGGTGTCACCTATTCCTTAAGGGTTTCCCTGAGCCTCTGATTGGGGTGGGTGTCCCATCCCGTGCTTACCTCATCACAGTGATTAGTATATTGTCATATAATTGTTTTTGTTTAGGCATATGTCCCCCCAACTAGGCTGTACCTTTCTTAAGAGCCAAGCCTGTTTGGCTTCATCTCTATACACCCAGCATCTAGCACAGTGTTTGCGATATGTGCTCAATGAGTATTTGTGCCAAACTGGAGACCCAGCTGCACCGCAACAGGCTTAAAGTTATTGTTAAAATCGCAACAAAGTTACCTTTCCTGAAATTGCAGCATGGAAAACATCTGGACATTCTTCTGGTGGCAGGAAAGATGGTTAATTTGACCTATGACCCATGAAAAAGGGCATTAAACAAAGCTGGTCTTTTATGCTCCTCAAAGCTTGGAGAACGCTGCCATCTAGTGGTAGAATTCAGAAATGTTTGGGCATGAGATCTGCAGTTCTGCATGGGGGCATGGAGAAGACTACTGAGACTGCATTTACATGGAGCAAGATGAATGGCCAGTTTCTCTGAATAAAACAGGAATGTGGTGTACATTTTCACCCAATATATATTGTTAATTAAGGACAATAAAGGTTTGGATATTTCACTTAGTAGTCACCAAGTCCTATTAATGTGGTTAGTTTCTGATGGGGTGGCGATTTTCCAAGATAGTCCAGATGGAAACTGTTTGGTCCCATTGTCACGTTTAGAATCAGATAGCTTACCTTACATTTTATATGGAAAGTATGGTTAGCACAGAGTTTCTTTCAGACGTTATACAATCTGATTGGACAAAAGAAGCAATTAAGGAATAAGGCACCATTAATTTAACTTAAATCATTTGAGTGGCCCCATGTGTGTTAAACAAATACACTCAAATGTATGCATGAGTGCTTCCAGCCCTCCTGGGGATATCTATATTTTTTTTATAGGAACCCTCAAATAATTTTGGAATATATTGCCCTTAGAATCATCCTGAGCCTGTTCTAACAATAAGATGTTACATATAAGCTACTGCACATGCCAGCAGCTGACTATGTATTGCATTTGAAGTCAAACAGATTTGGGTTGAGATCACTACTCTAGCACTTGCTAGTTGTGTGACCTTGAGAAAATTACTTAACCTCTCTGTGTCTCAGTTTCTTCATCTGCAAAATTAAAGCAAAAATAATCCCCATCTCATTCTGTTTTTGTGAGGATTAAATGAGACATATATATAAAGAACTTGAAACAGCATTGGTCACTTTAGTAAGTGCTTGCATTTTTAACAAATAATTTTTTCCAACTCTATTACTATCCTTAAATGGAACAAAGAAAGTTGTGGACAATAATATTACATGATATTATTTACAAGTTTCCATTATATATATAAAACTTGTGTATGTGTGTGTGTACGTGTACATGTGTGTGTATTTTTGTAATTAATCATGAATCCATTGAAAAGGTTTAGACCACACCATACTAGAAGATGTAAGGAAACAGGCAGAACTTTGCACCTATGTGTGGAAACCCTGAGTGCAAATGTTACAGATGTAAACCCATACTGAGGCATTTCATTTGTGACTCAATTATGATGAGCAGCATTACTGTGAGCAACTTGATCTTCAGAAATGTTAAACAATTCTTGGGAGAGTTCTGGACAAAACAAAGTATAATTTTCCTTCAATTTACATGGTAGTTGTATTCCTGGAAATTTCAGCATATACTAAAACCATGCAAAAAATACTTTGTTTTTATGCGTAAAGCAGAGTTATGTTCTATTCACAGATCATTATAAACAGATTTTTCCCTACATGAATAACTGGGTAGGGGGTGGCATCCAAGAGTTGGGCAGAATACAGGGCACTCTTCACTGTGTGGGACTGTCCAGCGTATTGAAGACCTCTGGCCTTTTACCCACTAAATGTCAGTAGGGCTCCCCCTTTGTGGAAACAATCCCTGCCTTACACACAGTCACATGCATGCAGACCACCAAATTAGATATTTCCCTGATACAGACACAAAGTTTCAAGGCGAAAACTGAGTCTGAGCCCTGACATTCATTACAAGGCAAGCCTGGAAAAGAAGAAACCAGGGATGGAGACTCAGCAGTGATGTGGCTATAGAGAAAGGTCTTAAAATCTGTAAATCTGGTTGAGTTAGAGTCTGAATAAGGCATGCAGAGAAAGGGGTGGATGAGGGCAACAGTGGGGGAAAACAGTTATTCAGACACTGAAGATTAGAGAGAAACTGGAAACCATTGTCAAGTAGGCAGCCAGGGCAAGAGTCCAAGCCAAAATTAAGGCAGCAAATCAGGAAGCATGAAAACAGACAATAACCAAGATTGAAATAACAGGCAGGGCAATGGAAGGGATTCTGAACACAAACAGATTGCCTTCCATTCCGCTGATTGAAAGCACATACCTTCAAATCCCAGCCCTACTACACACTCTGTTACCTTGGGAAAATTACCTCACATCCCAGAGGTTTGCATGCCCTTGTCTGTAAAGTGAGCATACTGATAAGTGCCTGTCTCCTTTCTTTTTTTTTCTTCCTTTTAAATTCTTTTATTGTGAAACAAACATTTTTTTTCTTTCAAATTAGTTTCAGTTGCACAACACAGTGCAATAGCCACACTTTTTACCCCTCAAAATGACGACCCCCTGCCCCAACTCGCCACCCCACTACCCCCCATATCACAAATATCTATTACAATTCCCTTGAGTCCCCTCCACAGTTGCCTCCTTTCTTGAATGATGCGTGTACCATGGATGCCAACTGCTTTTGCTACCTTCCCTGCCAACCTGCTCTTCCTTCTGTGCCTGCATCTCAGTAAGTGGAAGCACCATCCACGTGCTCAGTCACCCAAGCCAGAAGATGGACTTCGAAGAAGTCTGAGATGATCTTTGACCTCCTCTTTCTCATGCCTCACAATCCCAATTTTTCCTCAGAAATTTCTCTGGTATCTTCTGCCTCTCCTCCTTCCCCACTGCTAGGGTTTCCAGTTCAGCCCCTCACTGTCCTTCACCTGTCTTTGGATTCTGTCCATGGAGCTTGGGTACACCTGAGGGGATGACCAGTTTTCCTGGTACTCTAATTGGGTGAAGTTTTTGTGGCTGGGCAGCAATAGGCAGGATATTTATCCAGAATGGGTGGGAGCAAATGACATGCAAGAGGGGGCTGTGGACTAGAACTTAAAAGGGAAGTCAGAGGCATTGCATGGTATAGCAAGTTATAGCATTAGTAAATATACCCGTGGACTGTGGAGCCAGGCGTCCTAGGTCTGAATTCTGCTTCTCCCGCTAACGAGCTGTTTGACCTCAAACAAGTTACTTTACTTCTCTGTTCCTCAGTTTCCTCATCTCTAAAATGAAAATTAAAATATTAACTATGACAGAGAGTAATTGTAACAGTTAAATAATGTGTTATATGTAAAGGGCTTAGAACAGTATCTAGCTCATAGTAATCATGAAAAGTATTTGTTAAAGTACTTTTAAAATTTTAAGATAAGGTTAAGCACAGAGCTGTAAGGAGGTAGATTGCACCTAGGCGATAAACAAATACACTCTGTTTTGGATGGCATTCCATTCTGATGAAAGACAGTGGCTCACATGGGGCAGGATCAGCCAGCTGGCTTATAGGCACCAGACTGGAATGAGCCAGTTACCACCCCTGCTACCCCTACGACACACACAAATCCAAGCCCTCTTAAGGGAGGCCTTGTCCAGGTCTATGTGATAGAAGGCTACAGCCTCTTCAGTGCACAATTCATCCCAACTAAATTAGTTCCTTTGCTTCTCAGCATTTCATGGCAGTGAGACAGCAAGTATAGAAAACTAAAATAGTACCCAGTAAAAGGCAGAAATTGCTGTATATCCTCAAGGGTTCAGGGGCATCCTTCTCCAGATAAGTGAATTTCTTTCTTACCTGACTCCATGAAGATGCCCTGGACAGATATAAAGAGGCCAAGGAACTCGCCATTTGTAAAATGTTCATTTACCACTATAAATACTGCTGTGGCAGGTCCAGGGCTGACTGAACCAAGGACTTGGAGTGCAGAGGTAGTAACAATGAAGCTCAGATACAGAGGGTCTGATGGGATCTTGCTCATCAGCTGTTTGAAAAGCTGAGTTGTATAAGCTGCAGGCCATTATCAAACTCAGGAACTATTTGAAACAGGTCTAAAATGGTGAAGATTTTTGGTCACCATTCTGGATTTGATCAGGGGTATAGGTGACCTGTAAGTCTAACTTTGCATCACCCCTGGGTTCCCTGGGGGGTCACCCAGGAAGTTGGGAATTACTGGAATGGTAAACAACTGACACTGCAGAGTCCTGGCAGAGAAAGAGTTCTTGATTTTCCTTTTTACAAGGAGTACTGAGTCCCTGATGGGGAGGTGGAAGTTCTGATGAAACCTGGCAGAAATCCATGCAGGAAACATTATAGAGGCAACTGCAGGCAACATCCTAAGATGTACAGATGCTCCTCAACTTATGATGGGATTAAATCCCAATAAGCCCATCATAAATTCAAAATATCTTTAGTCAAAAATGCATTTAACATGCCTAACTTACCAAACAAACATCATAGCTTGTCCTAGCCTACCTTAATTGTGCTCAGAAGACTTACATTAGCCTACAGTTAGGCAAAGTCATCTAACACAGTGAATACACTGTACAGTATCAGTTGTTCACCCTTGTGGTTGGCTGGGAGTTGCAGCTCATTGCCACTGTCCAACATCATGAGAGAGTATTGTACTGCATATTGCTAGTCTGGGAGAAGATCGAAATTAAAAATTGGAAGTATGGTTCCTACCAAATGCATATCATTTTCACAACACCATAAAGTCAAAAAAATTTTAAGTCGAGCCATTGTTTGAGTCAGGGACTGTCTGTATCAGCCACAGATGCCCAGAAAATGGTAGAAGTTTGGCATTGTGGCAAGGAGAGGCCAGGGACCAGGGGGCATGGCGAAGGTAAGAAGTAAGGTTCCAGGGAGACATTATATCTGGCCAGAACATTTGCATATTGCCTTGTGTGGACTCTTATGTGCACCTCAATGGTTATTCATTTTCTGAATCACAATCTGGGGTCCACCCATTCTGTGGCTGGCTTGAGCAATGTGAATTGGCCGGGGCAGGATCCACAGAGTTTTCCAAAGTCCCTTTGTCTACCACAAATCTGGAGGTAGTTTCCAGATGTCCTGGAGTTTGCCAGTGTCCAGCACACTGTGTACTCGGGGTAGGAGTGCATGGGAGAGGGAAGCTAGGTCTCAGTTGGGGTCCAGAACAGGATTTGGCATGGTTACCCCTTTACCAGCAGGCAGTACTGGGCTTTTTGATAGGTAGACTAAATGCACATCAAGGACACAGGAAAAATTAAACTTCAAAAACTTTTTCCACAACTTTGCAATCAGGAAATCTAGAAATACATCACTGGAATTTCAGCAAAATCATTTACAATGCAGTTTTGTTTTCATTTTAAATTGCACATGAGAGGGACACCATATGAATGAGAGGTTAGTAAAGACAAAGATGTGTTTTCTGCATTCAAGTTCTCAGATCTTTTCTGTGGATGAACCTCATCTATGAAGGTCAGGTTAATAAGCCTTGCATTAGAGCATCTGTGGGCCAGGTGGCTGCAGATTGCAGCCCTGGATAACCCCACACAGGCAGGTACTAGAGGAGGGTATCAGGATATCCACAGAATGTCCTGAAAGGGAACTGAACAGCTGCTAGAGAAGCATCCCCTCTTTGTTTTTAATTTCAGGCTCCTCCATGAAGAGGGAGTGCTGGGGCAGGGACCCAGAGATTGCTGCAGTTTTAGACTCAGGTTTTTTTCATTTTTTTTTTAACCTTCCTTGCTTTTTTTTTTTTTTTTAGATCACTTCATCTTTTCTCCAGAGGGTGGCGTAGGGGTAGGGCTGGAGATCACTTGGCAGCAGCATCCCAACGCAATACCACTCACAGAGGAGCAGGTCTAGCCAATCTGTGGCTAACTTAGCTGCCAAAATGAGCAGCTGCCAAGAGAAATCAGCCTTTTCCTCCCCACCAAACAGCAGGTGATAGCTCTGCAATGCAACTCTGAATTGGAGGCAACTTGCTTCACTCCCCACTGCTTGTTTGGAGGCTGAGGCTGACCAACCTGGGAAAAGGAAAAAAGGGTTGGAGTTTGGTTATGCTGGGCTAGAGGAAGAGTGGGCATTCCTACTGAGACTATCTGGACCACCAAACCTGGTGGGCCAGCCACAGCAGGTTCCCCTGGAGAAAAATAAAGGTGGGACACTAGAAAGATCCAGCTCCAAAGCCAAATTTAAGGTCCAGAAGTTACCCAAGAAGCCATTCAAGGGATTGAAAAGCCAGAGGGCCATAGCCTAGCAGAGCTAGAGCAGAGCAGTCTGTACGTACTTATCCTGATTTGAGCTGGGTCATGTGGCTGGACGCTGTGGATCAGTAGGTGTGTCAGCTGGGGGATTCAGGGTATGCAGGAAAGCATTGAGGGGTTGTCAAAGTTGCTGAGACAGGAGGTGTTCTGGACAGGATACACCAGGAGCAATCATGTGTTAATTCAGCAGTTGTGGGTCTGAGGCATTTAGACTCTTATTTATGTGTTCCTTCTGCCTCAGGATTCGACATAGCATTGTACATGCAGGCATGGAAACCACATTGCTCATCTTTATATCCCATCTTTGCTTGTTACCAGCTGTGTGGTCTTGGGTGAATTGCTTGACCTCTCTGTGCTTCTTCTTCCTTATCAGTAAAATGGGGATAAAAATAATACCCACCTTGACAGGTTATTGTAACAGTTAAATTAAGCAATGGATGGAAAGTGATTAGGACAGTGCCTGGCACGTGGTATAAATTCAATATATATTAGCTCTTTATACCACCAAGAAACAGTAGAGCTGAGTGGTTGAACATGTAGGCTCTGCACTCAAAGACAGTTAGGTTCTAGCTCTGCCATGCATTTTCTGTATGACTTTGGGTAAATGACTTATTCTTTCTGAGCCTCAGTTTTCCCATCTGTAAAATGAGAATAATAATAATAGTACCCAATCTCACACACTTATTATGAGGATGAAATAAGATGATAGCTAGAAAGTCATTGGCACATATGTTAGACTCACTCAGTGTTAACTCTAATTATTGACCTGGGCATGGCAAACAGGTAGATTTGAAAAGCACCCTCCAAAGTCAGTCTTTGATAAAGAAAAACAATTGGAAAGATACACAAGGTATCATTGATGGTGGTTTGCTTTAGAGGGAATGACAGGGGATAAAGAGTGGGTGGACGGTAAGAGAGAAGACCCTCCAATTAATTTCGTGCTTTTTTGAACTTTTTGTATTTTGCAAACCATGTGTAAATTACAAAATTCAAGAAATTCTAATGGGTTATCAGTAATATTGATATAGGCCATCTGTGATCAATTTACGCCTTTTTGTACCTGGAGGGAAAATGCCATGAATTTAGGGCTTCAGTCAGAGCATTTGATTCTGAACACTCTGAGGTGCAGCACCCTTCTGATGAACAGTGTAGTAGTGACCAGGGCTGAAGTCCTCTGGGTGCAGGGCACAGGCTGCAGGGCAAGATGTGGGTTGTGTTTGTGTTGGTGTTGACGATGACTGCCATTTTGTGGCCTGCGAGTGGTTTTGGTCTGTTAGAATGTCCAGGGTAGTAAATCTCACGTTGTGGGCTGTGTTCCAGCTGCAGCAGAATCTCCTGGAGGGGCAGGTTGAACCCCACCCAGAATCCTCTGGATCAGAATTTCTCTGGGTTTGGCCCAGAGTCCTGTATTTATAACTAGCTTTCCAGGTCACTCAGAAGCACACTAAATTGTGCTTCTAAATTGTGCTTTTACCAGCTGATGTAAAAGTTAAGAGCTGAGGGTTTTGCTTCATACCAACTTGAGTTCAACTTGTAGTCCAGCTACTCTTTAGCTATGTCAAAGCCCCCACTCCTCAAATGTATCACTGTCCTCTTGCTACTTGGGCCCACTGATCCCCTGTAAAATGACCCTGCCCCAATTGCACATGCTCAATTGCACAGCTTCCTCTTCCATGCTTCTGGGAAGAGGAAAGTCCTCTTCCTTGTGTCTGTCCCCCTCTTCCCCCTTACTGTACATGTGCAGTTATGAAGTGGGCAGCCATTTTGTCTCCTTTCCTTCCCAGGCTTCTGTAATGAAATAGCTGCCAATCCTCTTCCCAAGACATAGTTGCTAGGTAGTTGGAATTCACAGATCTGACCAATCAGGATGCTGATATTGCTTACATGGCTATTGCTTTCTCCAGCTCGTGCCCTTGTAGCAACCTTTACTCAGGTACACACATACGCTTCCCTCTTTAGATACAAAAGCCTCTCTATGTCTCAGGGTGCAGGAGAAGGTATAAATGGAGATAATATTAGTGCTTACTTCATGAGATTATTGTGATTATTACATGAGGTAATATGTTTAAATGCCTAGCACAGTCCCCAGCTACTATTATAATATCAGATGATGTGCAGGATGCCTTTGCTGGCACAGGTGTGGGCTTTATTATCTCCCAAGTCCATTCCTCTCTCTGGGACTCAGTCTCCACATCCTTAATGCCATGAGGGAAAAGTAAGGCACATGATCTCTGAGGTTTCTCTCAACCCTACCATCTCAGAATTATTTTGTTGTTGTTGTTGTTGTTTTGTTTTGTTTTAAAGATTTTATTGGGGAATTGGGGGAGGGAAAGAGCGTTGGGGAATCGGGGAAGGGGAACAGACAAGTTGCTGTCTTTTTGTTCTTCAGTTTAGTTGCAGAGGACGTTGCTTCACTGGCCCATGTTGGTATCGTCATTGTGCTCTTCCAGGATGAGGTAGATTGGTCGCCGGCCTCTGGATGTCGCTCACCGCGACTGTTGGCAGCTCATGCTGGCTGCCAGCCACTCACTGTAGCCTATGGCAGCCCACTGCAGCAGGGGCTGCAGCCTACACTGTCCCCGGCGCTCGCACAGCCCAGCTCCAGGTGGAGCTGTTGTTAGCTGTAGAGGGCAGTGTCACTGGCCCGCATATGTGGGATCCGAACCGGGGCTGCTGGCATCCCAAAACCAGCTCTTAACCAATGCACCACTCAGTCGACCCTGTTTTTTTTTTTTTTTTGAGGGTAGTGTCACTGGCCCTCGTATGTGGGAACTGAACCAGGGCCGCTGGCTTCCCCAGCCAGCGCTTCACCACCGTGCCACTCGGCTGGCCCTCAGAATTCTTTATGAGGAGTTGTCCAAAGGGTAATTTTGAGTTGGCACTAGGGAAGCCACCGAGGTCACTGTCAGGCAGCAGATGTTTCAGAACTGGATATTAAAGGATGAGTAGGAGTCTGCCTGCATATACTGATATAAGAGTGGTTCTAGACGAAGCAACCAAAAGTTGGTCTCCGTTGCAAACCTTGCTTGGGCCTTGCCCCCTGCTGTCCTACCTATACAATGTCTCTTATTCGCAAAAGCAGGTCTCTCAAAGGCCTTTTCCATACAAGCTCCCACTGATGTGGACATTCCTTCTCCCATTTGATTCTCCCACCTGTGCCTTACAAAAATCAGGTAAGGGGCCAGCCGAGTGGCTCAGTTAGTTAAGAGCTCACTCACGAGTGCGAGCTGAGGGCCGGCCGAGTGGCATGGTGGTTAAGCGCTGGCTTGGGAAGCCAGCGGCCCCGGTTCCGGTCCCACATACGAGGGCCAGTGACACTGCCCTCTAAAAAACAAACAAACAAACAAACAAAAACCCAGCAGCTCGATTCCCAGCACAAGCTGAGCAGCCGCTGAGCTGCCAACAGGTAGCAGGAGGGCTCAGCTAAAAAAAAAAAAAAAATCAGGTAAGAGCTATTTCATCAGTTCTGCTAATTGATGACAGGAGCAATCAATGGCTTTCCAACTCCACTGTGCCTCAGAGCCACTTGAAGGATTGTTCAACACATGGATTCTCAGGTCCCACTCTAGAACTTAGTCAACCAGTGTCTTCAGGGATAGGGTCTGGGCATCTATACTGGCATCACACAGTGTGGTTGCTCCACAGTACAACTGTATCAGAATTACCTAGAATGCTTGCTTAAAATGGAGATTCCTGGGCTGGGACCCAGGCCTACTGAATAGGGTTCTTGGGCTTAGGGATTGATTATATGATTGGACTTGAGCAGTAATTCTCAAAGGGAACCCCTAGCTTCATGGAAGCATCACATCATCTGGGAAATTGTTACCAATGCAACTTTTTAGGTCCTAGTTTAGACCTACTGAATCGGAACCTCTGGGGATGGAGCCCAATAATTTGTGTTTTTCAAGATCTCCATGAAATTCTGATGCAGGCTCAAGTTTGAGAGCCACTGTGCTAGGGTATCACCACTCCCACATACCATCCCTTAAGTGCCACAGAAATAATTATTCTGAGCCCTCACTGGTTGTTGCTGGGCATAGAAGTCAGTTAATGCTCCCTCCTGATGAGATTCTAGTATAGGCTTACAACATTTTCTGAACAGATCCCTCTCAGGGATCCTCTTATAACAGGATGATCACTATGGCAATAGTGGAGGTGTTTGTCTCCATGAATCATGGGTAAGCCAGGTCAGGGTGTGCAAGGACTGTGTGAAGGTGAATTTGCTTCAAACAGAGCTGGAGTCAGAGGAAGCCTCATATCTTCTTATAGAGATCATTCAGAGGGATGTTTAAGCTAGGGAAATGGACAAGACTCCCAGATGATACCTTATAATCTCCAAGAATCTTTGTTATTACTTTGCTGGTTCAGGAATTTGCCATTTTACAAATCTGAGGACGCTATGTCCAGCTTCAACCAAGGCATGCCTTAGGAATTCATCTTCTGTGTTTTCAAGTATGCATTTTATAAAATATTTAATAACTATTATTTTTATATGCCACTTATACTTTCTATATGCTGAGAACTATACTAAAGGCTTTACATAGATTATCTCATTAAAATTCTTACAGCAGTCTTGTGAGTCATGCAAGAAATTGAGACTCAAGAGAGCCGGCCCAGTGGCTCAGTTGGTTAAGAGCTTGCCTAAGAGTGTGAGCTCTGAGCAACAGGGCTGCTGGTTGGATTCCTGGCCCAAGCTGAGCAGCCACTGAACTGCCAACAGGTGGCAGGATGGTTCAGCTAAAAAAAAAAAGAAAGAAATTGAGACTCAAGGAAACTTGCCCAAGGTCATACTACTGGTAAGTGACAGAGCTGAGATTTGAAACTAGGTTTGTCTGAATCCAAAGCTCATACTCTTAGTTATTCATTCATTCATTCATTCATTCAAGTATTATTTGTTGAACTCCTACTATGAAATAGACATGGTCTAAGTAGTGGGTATGAGCAAAATGATAAAAAACTCTGCCCTCATAGAACTTTCACTCTAATACAGGAGATAGATGATAAACTAGATAAGCAAAGTATATAGTATGTAAGATGATTGTAAGTGTCAAAGGAAAAAAGCAGAGAAGCAGTGCTATGACATGTGTGGGGATAAAAAATAAGGTGGCCAGCAAAGGTCTCCTTGTGAAGGTGACATTTAAGCAATAGCCAGAACAAAGTGAGGGAACAGCCATCCAGGTGTCTGATAGAAGAAAATTTAAGGGTGAGGAACAGCAAATGCAAAAATTCTGAGGTGAAGGAGTACCTGGTATACTAGAGGAATAGGGAAGTGACCATTGTCACTGCAACAGAGCAAATGCAGGGGAGAGGAATAAGAGATGAAGTCAGGGGGGTAATCGAGGGACCAGATCATCTGGAGCTTCTAGCACTTTATCCCTTGCTCTGAGACTGAGGAGTGTCTTCTGAATTAGGTTACAGAAGAATCACTACTGTTTAAGAATAAACTGAAGTATGAAGAATAATCAGGAAGATATTGAAATAATTCAGGCAAAAGATGATGGAGTTGGAAAGCAGTCTGGCAATTCCTCAAAAGGTTGAACTCAAAGTTACCATATGGCCCAGCAATTCCACTCCTAGACATACCAAAGGGAAATGGAAATATGCCCATATAAAAACTTGTACATAAATGTTTATCATAGCATTATTCATAATAGTCAAAAAGTGGAAACAACCCCAATTTCCACCAACTGATGAATGCATAAACAAAATGTGGTCTATCCATATAATGGAATACTAGTCATAAAGAGAGTTAAATACTGATACATGCTACAACATGGATAAATCTTGAAAACATTTTTCTAAATTAACCCTCCATAGAGCGCAACTGATCTCACAGATTCATTGCACACAAAGATGCTGCTATGTGATATGCCTTTACTGTACTAAGTCACAAACATGACTGGCGATAGATTACGGTAGAGGGGGAAGATATGGAAGCAATGAGTCATGATACTTAAGTTAACTGTTAGATATTTGAAAATTTGCGTGCAGTGAAACTGTGAGATCAGTTGTGCCCGATGGAGGGTTTTAAAGAAGCCAATAACAGGAGACCACATAGTGTATGACTCTATTTATATGGACAAAGTCCAAAACATGCAAATCTGTTGAGACAAAAAGTAGATTAATAGTTGGTTAAGGCTGCCAGGGGTTAGGGAGGAGATAAGAAAATAGTTGGGTGATTACTAAAGGGTATAGGATTTCTCTTGGGTTGATGAAATGTTCTAAAATTAATGTTGGTAATGGTTTAAAAGATTGTGGATATACTAAAAAACATTCAATTTTATTCTTTCAATGGGTGAATTATATGGTATATGGATAGTATCTCAATAAAGCTGTTCTTTTTAAAGATGTATGCTTGAACCATGATGAAAACAACAGAGGTGGTGAGAAGTAATTGGGTTGTAGATAAATTTTGAAGGCAAAGTAGACAGTGTTTGCTGACATGCTGAATGTAGGGTAAAAAAGAGAAAAATCAAAGATGAGTGAAGTTATTATTTTGTTTTTTTACTTGAGCAACTTGAAAGGTGAAGTTGCTATTCATTGATGTTGGGAAGTCTCTGGGAGTATCAGGTTCTTGGGGACAGAGATGGAGTTCTATTTTGGACATGCTAAGATTGAGATGCTTATTAGTCATCAAAGTAAAGAGTCAAAGAGGCAGTTGGTGATACGAGTCTGGTGTTGACAGATGTGGCCCAGGCTGCAGATACACATTTGAGAATCCATAGTATAGAAATAAAGTTAGAAGCTACTATAATGGATGACTTCACCAAGAGAGTGAGTGCAATGATGCCATATTGTCTCCCATCTATTTGGTGGTCCTTCTGTAGTCACTCCAGGAATGTCTAAACCAGAGTCTCATGGGAGAGCAGATCTTGGGAGTCTATCAATATACTCTTGAACAAACCAATCAGTATCAGTTTTATGGATGGTCCCTTTCATAAGGAATGAATGTATCCCTGGGCATTACATAAGGGTATCATCAAACCATTTAATTACCCCTAAGAAAGTCTGAAATTCTGCCTCTTATTCATTTCCTCCCTGATTTAGATTGGATCATGTGCTCCCTGTGAGGATCAGGGTTATGACTATCCAGCCCACTAAGTTGATCTGAAACTCTGGGGCTCAGCAAAAAAGGTTGTGATCCACTATTAGTACTGCTTTGATATTCTAAGCATCCCAGCCTTTTTTTCTCTTATTTTTAAATAAAAAGTACTAGGATCTGGGAACAGGAGGTAAAGAGTCTCAGTCATAGGTTTACTTTAAATATTCAGAGACCATAGATCTGTGGTTGTCTGGATACTATACTATTTTAGAAAGGATGGGATAATATCTTATCTCCTGACAGAAGGAAGTGCTGTGGGAGCTCACCACCCCTGGTCCAAGAAGGTCTCTGGGGAACTGCATTTCTGCCTGGCTAGGTGGATTCTGACTGCCTTGGGTGACTTCTTTGCATAATTCACAACTAAAAACTGAGGTAGCTGAAGCTCCAGAAGCCTAAGACTCAAGAGTGACAAGGATTTCCAGCTAGGAAAGACCAGTTCCCAAAAGCAGAGGTGTTGGTTTAAGGATAGTTCTAGCTGCTC
Organism: Aselliscus stoliczkanus; assembly: GCA_033961575.1. Classification (NCBI taxonomy): domain Eukaryota; kingdom Metazoa; phylum Chordata; class Mammalia; order Chiroptera; family Hipposideridae; genus Aselliscus; species Aselliscus stoliczkanus. The sequence continues at coordinate 49,681,604 of CM066737.1, read as the reverse complement.
TACATGTTCTCTAAACTATATGCTTCTTGAGGACAGGGACTCAGTCTATGCCATTTTCACATCTGTGAACCTTTTTCTCTCAGGGGACTGGGGTAAGCCCAGCCTAGGAGTGTTAAAGTGAGCCAATGCTAGGGCTGGAGTCATGAGGAACAGAGAACACTTCCTTCTGTCACCCAGAGACAGCCAGGAACATAAAGGGCCAAAGCAGAGGGTTAAAATCTATGGAGTACAGAAGGTTAAGCAAAGGAAACAGTACAAACTTCAACTGCAAAGGGCAAGAATGGAACCATATACCAATAAATTGTGTCAAATGTCAGAGTAGTACTAACCTGGCAAACTTGAGCCAACTGTAATATGCAGCCCAGGCCTACAGGATGCTACCATCTGGGTCTGTCACCTTCTCTCTCTGGCCCTTAACGATCTGGGGAAGGATACTAGACACAATGGTAAACATATAATATGGAAGAAAAGTATAGGAACTCACCCTCCATTCCAGCAATGTATGGGAGCTCATTATTTCCTCCTACTGGAACCCAAACCAAGCCTGTCCTTTTCATGAGTGGTTCATTAACAAAGTAATGAGTGTTGAAAACGGTAATGAGAATGATGGTATCTAATGATCCCCAAGGATCACTGAATGTCTTTGCTAGATAAGAAAGGACCAAGAACCTTCCATTGTTCAATTCACTTGAACCCCCACTTTGTCAAATTCGTTATGAAGAGGACTAGGTAAGTAAAAACAGTTAGCACATTTTGTTAAGGATTCTGATAAAGAATGTTGATATAGGGTGCTAAAGATTGTGGTGAGCAGACCGAGAGGAGGGAGTGATCACTTATCCTATGGAATGCCAGAAAGCTTCATTGAGTCTTAAACTGGGTCTTGCAAAGCAGGTAAATGTCCTACACGTAAGGGGAGCAATATGAAGAAAGATGAGATGACATGGAGGAGAACTGTGAGGAGTTCAGCATGGTTTATGGGGCCGAAGATGGAGGTCAAATCACACAGAAGTGTTTTTCAAACTGCTGCTTGTCACCTATTACTATGTTGTGAAATCAATTTGTTGAATCATTTATTAAATGACATTGACTATAATAGAATACAAAATATAATGTATTGCCTGTAGTAAAGGTAACATTTCTTTCATGAAAAAAATTAGGTTATTTATATAGGTGGGTACATATTTATATACATATTTATATAGGTACATACATATTTATTTAGGTTATTTATATACATATTTATGTAGATATGTATGTAAAATGTATTTTGTACTATGAGTCACAATAAAAAATATTTGAAATTCACTGTCACAGAGGGCTTTGTCAACTCTGCTAACATGTTTGGACATTTTCCTTTAGGCCATACCAATCTATTGAAGGGATTTAAGCATGGTAATGACATGATCCAATTTGTGTTTCATCAAAAAGTTTAACCATATTAGATCAAATTAGCCATGGAAAAGGTGTTGGAATCAAATTAAGTATAGATTGACAGCTGATCTTTTCAAAGGTAAATGTTCAAGGTAATTTAATCTATGTCTCATAAGGAAAACACTTCCAATTGTACACATTCATTTATTTGAAAAAGGTATTTTTGGAGAACATATTGTGTGTCAGGCACTGTGCGAGGCACTGAGTTTAAAATATCATGGTGAAAAAAATCAGCACCATCCCCTTATTCATGGAGTTCAGTCTAGGGAAACAGACAGTAAATGAACAGCCCAAATGACTGTGATAAGTGCTATAGGAAAAACTACAGGGTGCTGTGTGAGAGAAGAGTGGGGTGGAGTACAGAGAGAATACTAATTTCAGCTTTGGGGTCCAGAATAAACTCCCTGAGGAAGTAATCTTTAAGCTGAGATCTTAAGGATGAATAAGAGTTGGAAGTGAAGTGTGTGGGGAAAGAGCATCCCTGGCAGAGGACAGCAAATGCAAAGGCCTGAAGGCAATAAAAGAGCTTACGTGTTCAAGAAGAGAAAGGAGACCCTTTTGGGAGGAGTAGGATGATCAATGAGAAAAAGTGGCAGCTGGATGAGACAGGAGATGTAGGTAGGGCCACGAGAAGCCATTGTGTGAAGTTTTAAGCAGGTGAAGGGCAAGATAAAGCCTGGAAGAATTGGCTTATATTCGGATACTTGCCATGGTCTTTGGCACAGGCATTCTGGGAGCAGTTAAAGACACTGATGTGTAAAGAACACTGCTCATTCTTTACAGACTTCTGTTCCAGGTGGAATAAGCCATTGTTTCCTCAGAATTTGCCTAGTAGATTGTTCTAAAGTATCTGGGAGGATCCAGAGATTAGAATGTGCCTGTGCAAACTGTTATGGCATACTGTGTACTGCACAACCATAAGGGCACCATTCAAGTTCTTTGATTGCTTCTGGAGCCTTTCCAGCTTCCTGGATGCCAATTCCTAGAACTTTCCTTAAATCCACCACCACTTGCATAATAAACTCACAATTCTCAAACTCAGGTTGTTGACCCTTTACTGGGATGCTAACAGCAAGGTAAGACTGGTTCAATACACATAGAGAAGGTCTACTGGAACTGGGAGACCTTGGAATTGACAACTTCTATCATTTCAGTCCCAAATATAATAGTAACTATTCGGATTCTAGAATAAATGGGTAGTAGAGAGTAGTGGCTGGAAGAGGACCATGTGGTATGGTCTATTAAGATGTCTTTTCTTGTGCTTTGATACTAGTTGGCATTCTACTTCTACAAATGCTTTACAAGGCAGAGGTCTTTTGGAATAGCCCTTAGTTCCTACAAGGAGCATCTGGCTCAAATAAGTATGGGATATTAGCAGTAAAAACTGTGGTTACTTTGAGTTGTGTCTGTGTTGATTTGAATACATCTGTGTTGAAGGAAATGGATTAGCTGTGTTTTGGTAGGAGGTATTGTAGAAGAGATATTCCTCTAATACAGTGGTTCTCAACCAGGGGCAAACTTTGGGCACATTTGGGACTCACTGGAGGTATTTTAGGTTGACATAAATGGGGTGGGTTGGGCAAGAGAGGTGCTACTGGCATTTAGTAGGTAGAGGCTAAGGATGGTGGTATACATCCTACAAGGCACAGGACAGCCTCCACAACAATTTTCTGGCCCAAATATCAGTAGTGGCTCAGATGAGAACTTCTGCTCTAAAATCTTGTTGATCTGCTGGAATGAGGCCATAAACTGGCCAAAATAAAGCAGAACCCCCCAAATCAGGAAAAAGTTGGAGATACAGCTGGCGATAACATGTATGGACCAAAAAAAATAGAATGACTTATCTGGTTTCGGGGAGATTTTATGACTCCATCTCTTATGCTCCAAGCTGCAGTAGTCTGAGACCAAACCAACATCAGGTGGCCTTGATGGTAAACAGCTCTGACTCCAGAAGAAGGTTCCCAGAGAAATAAGTATAGGGGTGGAGGTCACTAAGTCATTCTGAGACAAGATGGCTCTCACTGCAATATGAGAAGGCTTTTGTCTGTCTAGGGCCAGGTGATGATAAAAGTGAACAGGATAAAATGTCAGGATACAGACAAATTCTTCTCTTGTTTGATAAGTCTGGTTATCTAGGCATTCATGGTAGAGAGGTAACGATTGAACCTTTGCTTATACCCAAGGAATGACTATATTGTCTTAGGTTACTGCAAGTCCAACAAGGTTGATGTAAGAGGTCTGCCAATTAAGTTTGAGAACTCATCCTAGAAAAAGTGCTACATACCTCATTGCTGAATATCACTATGGTCATCTTCGAAGTACTCCCTTTGTGAAGCTGTGCACCAATGCCTGCAAAGCAATTTTGGAACTCTTTTTCTGGAATGGCCATCAGAGCTCTCATCATATCACCCTTGATATCCTGAATGTCATCAAAATGCCTTCTTTTCAATATTTCCTTTATCTTCAGGTAAAGAAAGATGTCATTGGGGGCCAGATCAGGTGACTAGGGAAGGTGTTCCAATACAGTTATTTGTTTACTGGCTAAAAACTCCCTCACAGACAGTGCCAAGTGAGCTGGTGCATTGTCATCATGCAAGAGCCATGAATTATTGGCAAAAAGTTCAGGTTGTTTTTGTTTAACTTTTTCATGAAGCCTTTTCAGCATTTCCAAATAGTAAACTTGGTTAACTGTTTGTCCAGTTGGTACAAATTCATAATGAATAATCCCTCTGATATCCAAAACAGTTAGCAACATTATTTTGATTTTTGATTTGGACTGATGGAATTTTTGGTCGCAAAGTATTGGCTGACTTTCACTGTGCAGTTTGATTCTTTGTTTCAGGGTTGTATTGGTACATCCGTGTTTCATCACCCATGATAACATAACCCAAAACATCGTCTTGTTTCTCCAAAAGGTCTTGGCAAACTTCAACTCTCATCTGCTTTTGTTTATCGGTGAGCTACTTTGGGGCCTTTTTTTTTTTTTTTTAGCTGAGCCATCTGGCCACCTGTTGGCAGCTCAGTGGCAGCTCAACTCAGGCTGGGCATCAAACTGCTGTTGTTCACAGCTCAGCTCTCACTCTTGAGCAAGCTCTTAACCAACTGAGCTACTGGGCTGGCCCTTCAGGGCCATTTTTGCACACATCTTTCTCATGCCAAGATTTTCCAGTTTCTCTATTAATGTTTACTTGGTCTGTTATGTTTCTCCCAGTCAGCCAATGATTTTGACACAAACTTTGATGAACTTTTGCAATGTTTTCATCAGTTCTGCTTGTTACTGGCTGCTCCAACCTCTCTTCATCGGTGACGTGTTCTCTCCCCTCAGAAAAAGGTTTAATCCATTTGTACACTGCCATTTTCTTCATGGAATTTTCTCCAAAACTTGGACGAACATGTCCCTGATTTCACTTCCACTCTTGCCAGGTTTAACAAGAAATGTAATGTTTGTTCGTTGCTCTAATTTAAGCTCAGACATTCTCGCAATGGCACACAAAAACACACAACAACAATAAAGAAACGCACTCAGCAAGACACCATCACATGTTGACACAAACACAGCTGATACACTGATATACCAAGGTTATGAAACCTTACAGAACTCCTTGTACAGTGCTGCCAATGCAAGCGAATGGTGGCAAGTTCGTGAATTTAGTTGTCATACTTCGTATGTCACTTAACCCCCGATATCATGGCTGAATAAATCTTGGCTCAGGAATTAGACTTTAAGGCTTTTAAATAAATTCCTTTTTTTTCTTTTTTTTATTAGTTTCAGGTGTACAACACAATGCAATAGTTATACTCTTTACCCCCCTCCCCCAGTTTGCCCCCACACTGCCCCCCCAAATCATACATATCTATCACAACTCCCCTGATTCCCCTCCACAGTATACTCCACATCCCTGATCATCCACATATTCAGTTACAGTTGGTATACAATACTATACAACATCAGCTTCAGGTGTACAGTGCAGTGATCAAGCCTCTACTCCATCCATGAAGTAGTCTCCCTAACAAGAAATGTTACTATCTGACACGCCACAAAATGTTTACAACATTATTATATTCCCCAAACTGTGTTTCATATCCCTGTGGCAATATTGTAGTTGTCTATTTATGCTGTGTAATCCCTTCCCTTCACCCCATCCTCACCCCCCTCCGAACTAGCAACCCTCAGTTTTTCCTCTACATCTACGAGTCTGTTTACTTTGATTGTTCACTCACTCTTCAGACTCCACACACAAGTGAGATCACATGGTACCTGTCCTTCTCCGACTGACTTATTTCACACAACATAATAGTCTCTTCACAACATTATCAATTACTTTCCCAGAACTGCCCCCATATCCCTGTGGCAACATTGTAGTCCCACCTACACTGTCCAAAACCTTCCCCCTCTCCCTCATCCCCACTCCCTCCCAGCCAACAACCATCCGTTTTTCCTTTATATCTGCTTCATATGACTTCAATCTTCTTACATTTACTGAGACTTGTTTTATGGCCTAACATGGTCTATCTTGGAAAATGTCCCATGTGTACTTGAGAAAAATGTATATTCTGTTTTTTCAGGGTAAAATGCACTAAAAATATCAAGGAAGTCCAGCTGGTCTAAAGTGTCATTTAAGGCCCCTCTTTCTGTGTTGATTTTCTGTCTAAAGGGTCTGTCCATTGGTGACAATGGTGTTGAAGTCCCCTACTATGATAGTGTTACTGTTGATCTCTGTCTTTATGTCTGTCAAAATCTGTTATATGTAATTAGGAGTTCCTATGTTGGGTGCATAGATGTTTATTAGGGCTATAGTGCCCTTCTTTGTCTTTTATTGTAGTCATTTTAAAGTCTATTTTGTCCAAACTGAGTATTGGTACTCAAGCTTTTTTTTTTCTCATTTCCATTTGCATGAAATATCTTATTCCATCTGTAAACAGCATATGCATTTATCCTATTTTCTTATCCACTCAGCCACTCTCTGTCTTTTTTTTTTAAAGGGGTGGTATATTTTAAATGCATGCAGTCAACAAGTTAATGCTTTTGTTTGTTTGTTTGTTTGTTTGAAAGCAGTGTCACTGACCCATATGTGGGACCCGAACCAGGGCCGCTGGCTTCGTAAGCCAGCGCTTAACCACCATGCCACTTGGCCGGCCCCACTCTATCTTTTGATTGGAGCATTTAGCCCATTCACATTTAAAATGATTATTGATAGGTGCCTATGTATTGCCATTTTGTTATTTGTTTTCCTGGTCTCTCTGGGTTAGCTTGTTTACCCCTTTCTTTTGTTTAAGAAAGCCCTATTAACATTTCTTGCAATGCTGGCTTGGTGGTAATGAATTCCTTAAGCTTATTTTTTCCTGAGAAGCTCTTTATCTCTCCTTCAATTTTAAGTGATAGCCGTGCTGGGTAGAGCAATCTTGGTTGTAGGCCTTTATTTTGTGTCACTTTGAATATCTCCTGCCACTCCCTTCTGGCCTGCAGAGTTTCTGTAGACAAGTCAGCTGTTAGTCTAACAGAAGTTCCTTTGTATGTAACCTGCTGTCTTTCTCTTGCTGCCTCTAGGATTCTGTCTCTGTCTTTAACCTTTGCCATTTTCACTATGATGTGTCTTGGTGTGGACCTGTTTGGGTTCAGCTTGTTTGGAACCTTCTGCACTTCCTGGGCATGTATGTTGATTTCCTTCACCAGGGTAGGGAAGTTTTCAGTAATTATTTTTTCAAATACATTCTCAACCCCTTGGTTCTTCTCTTCTCCTTCTGGTATTCCTAGGAGTCTAAGGTGGTTGCGTTTCACCTTGTCCCATAGGGCTCTTAAACTATTTTCATTGTTTTTTATTCTTTGTTCTTTTTGTTGTGCCAACTGGGTGATTTCTGCTATTTTATCTTCCAAATCGCTGATCCGCTCCTCTGCTTCATCTACTCTACTGGTGATTCCTTCGAGTGTTTTCTTCATTTCAGTTATTGTATTCTTTAGTTCTAACAGGTTGTTTTTTATGGTTTCCCTATCCTTCTTTATGTCCTCGCTAAGTTCCTTAAACATTCTTATCATCAGTGCTCTAAACTCTGTCTCTGAAAGGTTGGATCCCTCATTTAGTTCCATTTCTAGAGGTTTCTTCTGATCTTTTACTTGTGACATGTTTCTTTGTTTCCCCATTCTGGCTGTCGCTCTGGGATTGCTTTGACGTATTACATAGATCACCGGGAGAGCCCTAGCTGGATCACGCAGGCACACAGCTCACGGCCCAACACTCCCAGGAACACTCCCAGTCTCAGCCTGTCCCAATCAGCAGCTCGCAGATGAGGCCGAGCAGCCCGACAGCCAATCACCAGCCTGGCAACTCTGCAAGCGCAGTGCGGAGAGCGGGGACCTGAGATGGCTTGCGCACTCCCGCGTCCAGTGAGCAGCCTGTTGGAGCCAGAGCACACCCACCAGGCGTTTTTCTGGCAACGCAGCAGAAGCCGTGCGAAGGGTGGGGATCTGAGGTGGCTCGCGCACTCCCAGGTCTCAGTGAGCAGCCTGTTGGACCTGGAGGGCACCCGCCCAGCGTTTCCCTGGCAACGCAGTATAAGCCGGGGGGAGGGTGTTGATCCAAGGCCGCATGCGCGCGTGCACGCACACACGCACTTCTGCACCAATTCCACCAGACCAATGAGGTCTCGGACCTGATCCTTCATGGGAGGGCCCAAGCCTGAAAAAATGGTGCCCTCCCTACACTACTCGCGTGCAGGCTCCACACCATGGGAACAGCAGTCCAAAAACCTCCAGCCTTTGCACCAAAGGTGCTCAGTTCAGTCCGTCCCCGCAGGCTCCCGGCTCACACAGCTACTCCCTCCACCAGGAACCAGGTAAGTGCTCACCGGCGAGCAAGCCCGGGCGCCGGCCCCACTGATTCTCCAGCCGCTCTTAGCCTCACCAAGCTGAGCAAAGAGAGTCCTCACTAATTTACTGCCGGCTATCTTAGAACTCCTCTTCCCGGCAAAGGAGCTCTGGGCTGGTGAGCTTGGTGTGCAGCCGGAGGGTCTCTCCCCCAATCGGAGAAGCCTCCCTACAGCTGGGGTTTCCCTCACGGCGTTCGCCCTCTCTTGTCTCCGCCCTTCCTACCAGACCCGATGTGGCCTCCTCTTTAAGTTCTTCGTTTAGTGGTTCTGTTCATCTAGTGTTCCGGGGACCTCCAGGGTTGAATGCTATATAATTTGTTTGTAATTTTGGTGTGATCCTGGGAGGCATTTAGCACAGCATCTGTCTAATCCGCCATTTTACCCAGGATAATTCTACTCAGCATTGTAGATGTGCCCTGAGTCCCATAGGATGGGTTTAAGTGCCCTCCTTTCTGACTTTGATTTTGGCCAGGTCCGAGCCTGCATGCTTTTTTTTGTTTTTGTTTTTGTTTTTCTTTTTTTGAGGGCAGTGTCACTGGCCCTCATATGTGGGACCAAACCGGGTCCGCTGGCTTCCCAACCCAGCACTTAACCACTGCGTCACTCGGCCGGCCCTTGAGCCTGCATGCTTTTAAACATTAGGGAATCAAACTAGATGACTGATTGGTAAGACCCTAAAAAATTTATATGAATTAGTTCATATAATTCTCATAACATTGTGAAAGAGGCACAATTATTATCATCATCCCCATTTTACAGAAGGAAATTGAGGCAGAGAGTCTTACATAGCTAATAATAGGCAGAGCCAGGCTTCAAACTCTTGTCTAATTGATACTAAGACTTCTGTGCTTAACCTTCAAGCTATACAGTAGTACCGGTTTCCCATGTACTTACATAAGACCTAGGTTTTTGGCTTAGAGGGGATATAGGTACTTGATAAGCACCTGAGATCCAGAGGCAGGACTGTTTTCATAGTAAAAAAAATGCTTCCTGGGTTGCAGGCCTAAAATGGACAGATGGGATAGAGCCTAGGAGAAGGGTAGACAATATAAAGGGAAGGACATGTTTTTTTTCCCAGGAAGTGGCTAAAAGCTGTGGGCTTCCAGCACTCAAAACATGAAGGGCCAAGGTAAAAGTGGATGGTGAGTACAATGTTTCTATTGTTGAACCTCTAAATCATTTGAAAGCTGTCATAGAAGGCCTTAGAGATGTGTTAACACATTTGGACATTTCCATGTTAGCAAGGGTGAGCTATTGAAAGATTTAAACAGAACAGTGACATGATCCAATTTCTGTGTCATCAAAAGTTTAACCATGGGCCGGCCAAGTGGTGTGGTGGTTAAGCGCTGGCTTGGGAAGCCAGTGGCCCCGGTTCGGTCCCACATATGAGGGCCAGTGACACTGCCCTCAAAAAAAAATTTTTTTAAAAAAATAATAGAAGTTTAGCCAGGGCTGGCTTAGTGTTGCATTGGTTAAGAGCTGGCTTGGAGGGCCGGTCTAATGGCTCAGTTGGTTAAGAGCTCACTCAAGAGTGCGAGCTGAGCTCTGAGCAACGGCGGTTTGATGCCAGCCCGAGCTGAGTTGCCGTTGAGGTACCAACAGGTGGCAGGATGGCTCACTGAAAAAAAAAAAAGAGCTGGCTTGGGATGCCGGCTCTGAGCAGCAAGGCCCCGGTTCGGATCCCACGTGTGAGGGCCAGTGACACTGCCCTCTGTGGCTAAGATGGTGAACAGCAACTTTACCTGGGGCTGGGCTGCTGTGAGTTGCTGGCGACGGCACAGCTGCAGCCCCTGCTGCAGTGGGCTGCCATAGGCTACAGTGAGTAGATGGCAGCCAGCGTGAGCAGCCTGCAGCCAGTGTGAGCTGCCAAGAGCCACCATGAGCAGCCATCCACAGGCCGGCAACTGATCTGCCTCACCCGCGAAGCGTGCAATGACCATACCAACATGGGCCAGTGAAGCAATGTCCTCCTCAACTAGACTGAAGAACAAAAGGAAAGCAACTTGTCTGTTCCCCTCCCCTAATTTCCCCATAAAATCTTTAAAAAAAAAAGTTTAACCATATTTGATGAAAATTAGCTCTGAAAATGTATTTGGATGGGTTCCCCTACATTCCCCTTGATATGGTTCAGAGGTCATTGCTATGCCCTCATAAGGCAGCTGGAGGAAAATGTCATTAATTTGCATATGATAGATATGGTAGCCTTACTCTAAGTACATGCAGAAGACATTACCAACCTACACTACAAGCAGAGCCCCTCAGCCTCAATAGGTGCCAGCCATCCAGAAGACACACAAGGTCCCTGGTTCCAGTGGTTTCTGCAGGGAGATTATGATACCCTTCAGCATGTGTGTAAGAGTCATCTCACATGCCTAGGCTAGATTCTTAGGCAATAATGCTTCGCACGTGTGTTTTTTCAGAGCTTTGGCCTACAGCCCATAAATGGAAATGGTAATCTCTAGTGCTATGAGTTCACTAAACACAAATGGGTCTGGGTAAAAGCTGGAACCCAAGATAGAAATGTAACCAGAAGAGGGGCCAAGACAGGAGGTTTCTAGATGTAGGAAGAAGACAAACTTGGAAGAATTTTCCTTTGTTCACTCAACAGCAGCCTTGTATGTAGTGTCTATGGCCTTGTGAATGATTATGCTGGCCACATTTAGAGTGGGCACAACATTAATGGTGACTGTGGTGTGTCTGACTCCCCTCCTCCGCTACAGGCCTGGCTGGGCATGTGGTTGGGACAGAATATCATTAAGAGCAGGGGTTCTGGAGTCAAATGAATCTGGGTTGGAACCTTAACTCTGTGTGTCTCTGTCTACCAGTATGATCACATAACCTTAGTGAGCCTCACATTTCTCATCTATAAAATGGGGATAATGATAGTAAGTATTTCATAGAGTTTTTAAATTATTAAATGAGATAATGAACATAAAATGCTTAGCAGAATGCCTGATAGTAGTAGTTCAATAAATGTTAATTACTCCTCTCCTCTGACTTTAATTCTTCCTCATTGTTATTATTGCACTTTTGTTACTTGAAGCATTGTTCTAAGGTAGTTCTAGGTCAGAGCCATGAAGAGCCAAAATTAAATTTCTAATCCACATGATTCTAAACCAAAAGGGGGAGTCAGGGTATGAATTTAGGGGAGATGGAAACAAAAGATCAGCAAGAAAGTTTGTGTACCTCAGGGTGGGTGGGAAGGAGGCCTGGAGAAACAATGATGCTAGAATCCAAGTGACTTCTGTGGTTTTTCATCCAGGTTCCATGACCACCACTCTTGTTCTTCTGGAAGCATTAAAATGGACAACAGAATAGATATTATTCCCATCTAGGCTCCTTCTAACAAGTGGTGGGCCCCAGGATTTTCTTGCATTTGACTAAAGAGTTCTGGCCTGTTGCTGACAGAGATGAGATGTAGATTTCCAAGAGCAGTCCCTCGGCTGTGACCATTCCATCAAGCCAGATATAGATCTATTCATACTATCAATATGAGCCCTGTACCTTCTCTCTGTATGACATATTAGTGTGTTTCACCCTAGGTTATATGGAAGGGCCACTGAAGTGCATAATGGGAGATGAGATCTTAGTGGGTCAAGTGTAAAAAGGAACACATCTAGAAAAGGATTGATGCTCACTGAAGGACATGGAGTCAGAAAGATGCTGGTGTCAGAGAGGTGTAGATTTGATTACAGATATCTTAAAAGTTCCCAAGCAGTGGTCCTTGAGTTTCCAAAGTGCATATGTTCCTAGAGACAATCCAGAAATTGTCTTACATATCAAGTTTCCCATCAAACCTCCCTCACCCTTTGCCTACTACCAGTAGGTCTATCCTTTGTATTGGTCTTTGACCCACCAGAAAGTGCCCTTGGGGTGGGGGGTGATTTTAAGCATCCTGCAGCTCCCCCAGTTACAAACTGGCTATAAGGATACCTCTGATGCTAGAAGTGAAATAAGCAGTGAAGGCTAAGACTATAATTGCTATAAAAAGAGGTGTTTCCAAAGCAGGAATACAGTGAGAAACATCTGCCATGGTGAAGTAGGTGAATCAGTTGTGTGGTTGGTAGGAGGTATAGCAGCAGAGAAGTACTTCTGACATTGTACTGATTAAACTCTTTGACTCAGTCTGTAGGTGCATGGTACGCAGATCAATGAAGGTGGGATAGATGGCTGGGAAGTCCTCGGAAGCAGAGGACTTTTTAAGATAAATAAAGTGGTGGTAGCCTCTGTCTACTTTTACATCTTCCTTTCATACCATTCTTCTACTGAATCCCCATACTTCAGCCTCTTCTTTCTGTTTCTTAAACCTAGGCCTTTTCCTGCCATTGGGTCTTTGCACTTTCTCTTCCCTGTGCCTGCAAGTTCTTTGCATGTCTTATTCCTTTTTATCCTTCAGGTCTTACCTCCACAAATAAATCTTTTCTGATGAGTTTGCTTAGAGTTGACTCTTACCAATTACTTTTTTTTTCACAGCATTCCATTAATTTTCTTGGTAGAATTTACCAACATCTATAGATTGATTGGTTTATTCAGCTATTTGTTTACTTGTTCATTCTCTTCCCTCCCAGACTTTAACATCCATGCACTGAAGATGTTCCTTTTCAATACTATTTCCACAGTACTCAGAATGATAGCCACTTAATACATATTAATTAAGCAAATGAATGATGGCTGCTATGGATGGGAGTTAGTGTCAGGATATATTATGATTTTTGTTGATGATGTTAGGACACCCCCACCATCACAAGGATGGCTTTGTTGCTATGGAAAAGGCCAGGTTGTAAATGAACTTGAGTGTGATGGTGTTCCAGGAGCATTCTGCTGTTAGGAGTGGAAGAAACTGGTCTTTGGATTGCCTGGACCTATCTTTGACCTAGATACATGTACATGTGTTAGACTTCAAGGTGTTCTGGAGTGTGTCATATCAGTTGCAGGGTTTCCAATAGGCCTTGTATTTAAGGTTTGGGATGAGCCACAAACATCTGGAAAGCTGGAATAATGTTAGTAAGTGGGCATTCCTCACCACCTAAGGACAACTATGAGTGACCTTGAAATTCAATGCCACTCTACATAGTCAACTCTTTGTGGCTCCTGATGAACCACCTCTGCTAGTTGTGGCTGGGTCTTGATAACCACAAAATAACATGTTACCTAAATTTACTTGGGTGAAGTTCCATCCCCATCTCATAGTGCTTCAGATTTCAGGATCCCCTTGGAAATTCTGCCTGCTTGGGTTATAGCAGATGGCAAAGTCTAACCATTTGAGTAAAGTGGCACACAGGAGTTAGATGGAAACTTTAAAGGTCCTAAGCATAGAAAAGTGTATGTCTCTCATTTATAATTGAAAATCAAACAATACTAAGTTGTAAATAGGTGTTAGAGAAGTCCAAAGAAGTGCAAAGTTGGTTTTTTTGAGATGCTCTTTTTTAATTATCAAATTTTCCCCCAAGTATTTTTTTAAATTTATTGGTACCCCTGCTTTGCTGGTATCTTAAGTACCTTAAGTACTTAAGTGCTTAGTGTGCCTAGAGGGTAAACCAGCAGTCAGCAGCCACTATATCTAAGTTGCTCTGGACTTCAATGATTTGAGTATTCTGTCCCCAAGTACTGGACCCTTAAGAATGTGGCAAGATACCTTTAAAAGTGTTTTAATGGTCAGTAGCTTTCTTCTGCAGACAAAGACACTGATGAGATCCAAAACAAGCTTCCTGGGGCAGAGACAGGGGAAATGGGCACTGGTACTGGGTTCTTCTGTGACACAGTGGCCCCCACAATGATGCTGGAGGAATCAGCTTCACTAGGGTATGACCTAGTTGGATAGACCAGAATGTTAGAAGAGATGAACAGAGTCTTTATGACCATGGCTATGGTTAGAGATTAGAGGAACCTATTCATTTTAGGTAAAGGTCTATCATTAGCAATGTCAGGGCAGAGAAATTGTGGATAAATGCTCAGCAGTATTTGGTAAACTTCATGCATTTATGGGCATCATTGATTGACCTAAGGGGATTCTACTCCTGGAAGGTTGGTATCTAGGTCAGGCATGATTTAGTTCAAGAAGTCCACCTCTGGAATCTAAAAAAGTGGCACTCACAGAACCAGAGAGTAGAATGGCTGTTCACGGAGTCAAGGGGTGAGGGAAATGGAGAAATTGTAGTCAAAGGGTACTAATTTACAGTTATATGAATAGGTTCTGGGGATCTAATGTACAGCATTGTTACTATTGTTAATAATACCATACTGAATATTTTTCTTTTACAGTTGCAAGTTATTTTTATTCAGACCTACCATATTTCATGGTATCAAAATTCACTGAAGCCTCACTCACTGTTTCCTGCCTCCTTAGTCTTATTTAGTTTAGTAAGCTTGAGAACAGATTACAGAATTTCCAGAAAAATACATACTTGTGCAGGGATATCAGCAATTTTTGTAATACAGAGATAATACTTTATAGAAAGAAGTCTAAAATAACTGAAATAGCTAAAATAACAATATTTCTACATAATTATTTTTTTAAATTAATTTATTTTTAATTAGTTTCAGGTGTACAACACAGTGCAATAGTTATACTTTTTACCGCTCAAAGTGACAACCCCCTCCCCCATTTAGCCACCCTACTCCTTCCCCCCATATCATATATATCTATTACACTTCTTCTGACTTCCATCCACATTATAATCCACATCCCGTGACTATCTATATATTCAATTACAGTTGGTATACAATATTATACAACCTCAGCTTCAGGCGTACAGTGCAGTGATCAAGCCTCTACTCCATCCATGGAATGGTCTCCCTAACAAGACATATGACCATCTGACACCCCACAAAATATTTACAACATTATTAAAAAGCAACCCAATTAAAAATGGGCAGAAGATATGAAGAGACATTTCTCTAAAGAGGACATACAGATGGCCAACAGGCATATGAAAAAAAGTTCAACCTCACTGGTCATTAGGGAAATGCAAATAAAAACCACAATGAGATACCACCTCACTCCGATCAGAATGGCTATCATCAATAAATCAACAAACAACAAGTGCCGGCAGGGCTGTGGGGAAAAGGGGACCCTGCTGCGCTGTTGGTGGGATTGCAGATTGGTGCAGCCACTATGGAAGTTGGTCATGGAGTTATCTCAAAAAACTGGAAATGGAACTACCTTTTGACCCAGCAATTCCACTCCTAGGTATTTATCCTGAAAAACCCAAGACACTTATTCATACCGAATATTTGAAATTTACTAAAAGACTAGATCATAAATGCTCTTACCACATCAAAAATAAAAATAACTATGTGAGGTGATGGATGTGTGAGTTAACTTGATCATGCTAATAATTTCATGATGAATACATATATCAAACCATCACATTGTAAACCTTAAATATATATAATATGTATATGTCAGTTATACCTCAATAAAACTGGGGAACAGAAAGATTTCCACCTCTGAACTTGGGAATCTGCAATGTGGGTTCAAGGATAATGGCACTACAGGCAGCACTGGACTTTCCAGACCATGTTTTTGTTTTATTTCATGTTTGCTTTGTTTTTGTAATCAGGTCAGAAAATAAAGTAGGATGTCATCCAGATAGAGAACAGATTTTCTGTGCAGGAGGTCATATAAGATGTTGATCATTAAAATAATAGCTAACATTTATTGAGGGCTTGTTATGTCCCTGGTCCCATTCTTATTCGTATTTTATAGATTAGATAACTAAGACTCAGAAAGCTTAAGTAACTTATCCAAAGGTCAGACAGGTAGTAATTGGAACAGCTGGGATTTGAACCAAGTTAGTGTGACTGTAGAAACCATACTCTGAAAAACTATGCTAAATCACCATCAAATGCTGTGTTCTCTTCCATTCCACTACGTGCTAGAAGACATTCAGGACATTGCTTAGGCCAAATCATATTATGGTACATTTTTCTTGGCTGAGGTGTAACTGATACTTGTCACCTTCCAGGAAATGAACACAATTGTAGGCCCCCAGAGATCCAATTTCATAATGATGCCTCACAGAGCTGGTCCTGGAGATTGGAAATCAGCATGCACAGGTGGTGGTGATCATGTTGAGATCACTGTAATTCAGGCAAAGGTAGAAATCTTTCTTTTTCCAAGTTAGAAAAACCTGGGGTCTCATCAGAGAAGGAAATGAATCCCTGCAGCAAGTTGGTGTCTTATCCTTGGACTCTAAGGTGGAATATACGAACTGAGCAGTTACCTGAGCCCTGGAGTCCAGGCTGAAAGGAAGAGCTGTGCCTTCAGTGTAAGGGAAGTTTCTCTACTTGCTGTGCCCAAATCTCTCAAGGATGAGGGGCATTTTTATGTAATCCAGGAATTTGGGAGCACATGAGGCACTGGGTAACTCTATTGTTTTATTATAAATTGGAAAGCCTGAGTTTTGCAGGAGATGAACATTTTGAAGACTTCTAGCCGGGGAAAGCTGAGGGGTCAGGGAAAGTGTGGACACTATACCAGCCTCTGGGCAATTTCTCTCATTCAAATTTTAATGGAATGTCTCCATGGTTATTGATCCCCTCCACAGTAAGTACCTATTAGTGGTGTCAACAATAGTAGTAATAAGGTGGGAATGTAAATTGGAGCAGCCACTATGGAAAACAGCATGGAGGTTCCTCAAAAAAAATTAAGAAAAGAATAATCTTTTGATCCCACAATCTTACTTCTGGGTATATATACAGAGGAATTAAAGTTAGGATCTTGAAGATATATCTGTACTGCCATATTTATTGCAGCATTTTTCACAGTAGCCAAGATATGGAAATAACCTAAATGTCTGTCAATAAATAAAGAGAATGTGGTATTTATGCAATGAAACATTTTGCAGCCTAAAAAAAGAGGGACCTCCTACCATTACAACAACATGGGTGAACCTGAAGGACATTATGCTAAATATAATAATCCAGACACAGAAAGTCAAATATTGCATGAACCCACTTTTATGAGGAATCTAAAACAGTAAAACTCTCAGAACCAGAGAATAATATAGTGGTTACCAGGGTCTGAGGGAGGGGAAATGAGAGGTATAGGTCAAAGGTACAAAGTTTCAGTTATGCAAGATAAGTAAGTTCTGGAGATCTACTGTACACTATAGGGCCTATAATTAACAATATAGTATATTTAAAATTTTGCTAAGAGTGTAGATTTTATGTTAAGTGCCCTTGTCATAAAAGAAAGAAAATATTTTTTAAAATTTTAAGTAAATACAAAATGTAAAGGAGGAAAGAAGGAAACTTTTAGAGGTGATTGGTAAGTTTATGGCCTTGATTGTGATGATGCTTTCATGGGAGCATACTTATTCCCAAACTCAAGTTGTACATATTAAATATGTTCAGCTTTTTGTATGTTGATCATACCTCAAAAAAGTGCTTTGAAAAATCATATCTTAATAAATATCATATATTTGCAAAAATAGTAGTAATAATAGGTAGCATTTACTGATTACTTCTATGTGCCAGGCATTGTGCTATCACTTTATATTCATTATTTTATTTAAGCCTCACAACTACTTATAAAGCCTGTTGTATTATTATCCTTATGTTAAAGATAAAAAATTCTAAGTACAGAGAAATTAAATGATTTGCCTAGGGTCACAGAGCAGATGACAGAGCCAATAATAATTCAAAGTGGACTGAGTCCAGAACCTGTCCTCTTAACCATAAGGATGGAAATTAGTATGGCTCATTCCAGTCTCAGGGCCTTTGCACTTGCTGTTCTTTCTACTTGAAACAATTTCTCCTGCTTTATTGCTGGATGCCTCCTTATCATCATTCAGATCTCAGCTTAAATGTCACCCCATCAAAGAGGCCTTTCCTGACCACCCAAACTAAAATAACTGCCCCACATGCTCTCAACCCTATGTCTATCACATTACTACATGAAATCATGTTATTTATATTTTTCTTACTTGTTTGTTTTCTGTCTTCCCCTACCCCCAACCAGAATGAAAACCCCCAAGAAGGTGGGAAATTTAGTCTGTTTTGTTCACATCTATATCACCAGTACCGAAAATAGTGACTGGCACCGCAAAAGAAGCAGGTAGGTATTTATGGACTACTGACATTGGTACATCATCTCAGATCTTTCGGGTAGGTGGGGGTTTCAAATCCTTAATCTGATGATAAGAGCTCACTCGCTACTGTGAGTTCACACTTGATGGCATATGGGCCCTGTATGTTCCATTTTGTTGGGCTGAACCTGCCCCTGGTGGAAGAGGTCAATGCCTCTGTAGATCAAAGCATAGGAACTAGTGATGACCTGGTAAATATTTAACAACCAGCTCTCCAGAGGGAAAAGCCCCAATTTGCTGTTTGCTGATTTTCATGGTATAAATACTCCGCCTATAGCCAATTTCAAGCCATCATGCTTCAAGCTGCCAACATGATGTCACTGAACATGGAGTTGAGAAGAGATGTACAGTAGCACTGTATTACACACTATTTCAACCATACAGATAAAATAGCCATAGATAACTGCAAAAGCATAGATGGTGATAAAATGTAGTGAAATAATTAGAAAGTGATGAGTTTTATGTATTTATTATATTTTATATATATACTGTAATTGAAAGTTTATATCATTTAATGTTTTTTTTTGAGGGCAGTGTCACTGGCCCTCATATGTGGGACCCGAACCGGGGCCACTGGCTTCCCAAGCCAGTGCTTAATCACCGCGCTCCTCGGCCAGCCCCATTTAATTTTTAATGATGGGTATGTTTCACAACCAGCTCACACCACTTCTAACAATTCAACAATGGCTTTTGTGAGCAAGTGCAAGCCAGGTCTAGTACAAGACTAAACCAGACACTTTGGAAAATAAGCACAACTGCTTTCCCAGCATTTGGACACACACTTTCCACAGTTGCCAAAGAATGATATGTGCAGGCAGCTGATTTTAGTGTGGGTTGGAGGGGTAATATCAACAGCTGCACTGGAAAGTGCTGGTTGATCCTTA
The DNA here is from genome assembly GCA_033961575.1 of Aselliscus stoliczkanus. NCBI lineage: Eukaryota > Metazoa > Chordata > Mammalia > Chiroptera > Hipposideridae > Aselliscus > Aselliscus stoliczkanus. The sequence goes on along the minus strand of CM066737.1, from coordinate 49,662,334 downwards.
AGGGGTTCTATCCTTGGGTCTGACAGTTTTGAAATTCTGGGGTAGGGGCTTGGGATCTGTATGCTTGAGATCATCTCAGAACTGTGCTCACAAGGAAAGGCAATTTCATTCCAGCCCCATGCCAGGAACTGAAATTCATTAGCGGAACAGAAATCTATTGCTCAGAAAAGATTATCCCAGGTGGACATGCTAAGCAGATATTGGCTCTGTTGAGGGGTGCACTATTGTACCACAGCAGGAGAGTTGCCCACATTATTATGTTAGTAGGCAACATAATGTAGTGGTTAAGAGCATAAGATCTAGAGGCCAACTGCCTGGATCCACATCTTGATTCTGCTGCTTACTGGCTATGTGACTTTAGGCAAGTCACTTAACCTTTTTATATTTCAGTGTCTTTGTCTGTAAAATGGGGATATAATAGAACCTATTTTAGAGTTGATCTGAGGATTACATTACTTAATGCATGTAAAACACTTAGAATAGTGATTTGTACATACTAAATATGATGTAGCATTTCTTATAATTTTGTTATCTGCCAATCAAGAGACCAGCTATGTAATATGTCCAGCATTCCCTGAAATCCTGGAGCAGAATGTCGTCCACGGAAAGTAAGACTATCACTAGCAACCTCTGATGATTTCCTACAGGAGTGGGAGTTTTGGCAGCAAAGGGTTAGGTTCGGGTACTAGAACTCCACAGTCCTTATACTGGGCTGTCCTTCGGCAGGGTGTCTATGTACACCGCTGTCACAGCCTTCCTCTGGGAAGTGAAAATAGAAGCCCCAAGGAACCAGAAAGCTTGTCTGACACCTTGCCCCTGAAAAGTTGAGCCAGAGGAATTACCATAGTTCTGAACAAAGGGATGTCCCTTATATGTGGCCAGGCCAAAGAAGTTGGATGGCACTTGTCCCTTGATGTTATTATTTGGAATCTAAAAGCAGTTCCCTTAAGCAGTTTCCTCAAAAATTGTATGTTCAGAAAAAAGGGAAGTACCTGTTCCAGGCCAGAAAACCAAGTAGGACTTGTCAAAGATGAGAAGGTAAGGTACAAGCAGTGGTTTCCTGGTTAATGTATAATAACTGGCTTTCCAGGGAGGGAAAACCCTAATTTGCAGTGTTTGAGAATTTTTTGTGGTGTAAATACTCCTATTATGAACGATTTCAAAACACCAGTGTGACATCACTGTATACAGTGTTCAGAATATATGTGCACACTTAGCTCTCAAGAGCCAGTAGTATCTATCAGCTTTGTTTCATTTGTTTTTCTTGTTCTTTTGTTGTTTTCAGTTTTATATACATAGACACAAACAATAGTTTAGTGGTTACCAGAGGATAATGGAGAGAGGGATGGTAGATGAGGGTAAAGGGGATCAAATATATGGTGATGGAAAGAGAACTGACTCTGGGTGGTAAACACACAATATGATATATAGATGATGTATTACAGAACTGTCCACCTTAAATCTATGTAACTTTGCTAACAATTGTCACCCCAATAAACTTTAATTTAAAAAAAAAAGAAGAGAAAACTTAGCACATGAACAAGGCCAAGACAAATGACTATAAAAAATAAGCAAGCAAGCCAACAACAACAACAACAAAAACAAAACAGAAAGATGAGCCAGTAGTAGCTAGCTGGCTCCAGTGAATAAAAATGGAATCCGAAATCAGCCAAGGAGGTTAGAAACTGGTGGTGGGGCATGAAGTCTAGACTCATTCCTCAGCCTGAAGACAGGTAAGTGTTGTATCACTGACATGCAAGAAGCTTTCAAAGGTCATGGCAATAGTCGGCAATTACTTTTACCACAACACATTCTATTACCCTTGTGTCATTGGGGCAGTTGAAGGGTAACCCAGAAGGAACAGAGAATGGTGAAATATGAAGGGGAGCAAACAGCGTAGAAGTGCTATCAAACTGACCATCTCTTTTTAAGGGTTCCACATAGCCATCTCTCAGTTGGGAGCACAGGCAGGAGTAAAAACTCATCCTGACCTCAGAAATGGGCTAACCTTCTTATTCTCATCCTAAGCCTACCAGAGGGGGAGCCTGGGAGTTCTGTTGTTTGGCCTGTATACCCTCTAGGTTCTGGCCAGCCATTGGAGTGATGGAAATGACAAATAGAAAATGTATTACTTTGAAAGGGGGTATGGCTCTTGGAAGAGTACTGTGGCTTTCTCTATGTGACTCCCATGCCCACTAGGTTGGAAAACAAATGTACCTGTGCATAGAAGGTGTACCACAAAGGAATGACTTCAAGAGCTCATCTGCAGATGGTGACAGGTGGATGCAAATGTGGAGGGCTTTGAATAGCACCCTTCAAAGCTGAGATACAAACTTGGCTTTCTAGTGAGAGATCAGGGGGTGTCAAGTCCTCAGAGACAGAAAGCGTCTCTGATGATTTTCGTAGCACTGGTTGTTACAGCTGGGGTACTATTGCAAAGGCATTAATATTCCACTTGAATAATAGCATTCTTTACCATTATAATAATTTCCTGATCCCAGTCAATAGTGAGGTCTCCTAAGAAAGTGGCTCCTATAGCAAAGGGATACTAGTGGGAACTCATGAAGACAGGTTATTTCCTCCATGTTCTATCTGCCTCTAATGATCTCCAGACACAGTAGCAAATGTGTCTCTTCAATGGCTCCAACTCCCACTGGACATGACCATCTTGGTTCCAATTCCCTTTCAGTGATCCTGATCCTTGGGCTCTGGTAATCCTATCTCCTTCCTTTATTCCTCCAGCCTAGGGTTGATAGAAGTCTCTTGATTTGCAATCTTAGGCTTACCTCATTGTTTCTTGCTGGCTTTTCAGTTCCTCCATAACCCATGTAACCGATTTCCTGCATTAAAGTCCTCTCATCTGTAAATATTTGGGTGTTTTTTTTCTCTTCCTTGTTAGACCCTGATTAATACACCTTATTAATATGATTTTTTTGGAAATAAGCATGAAGGGCCTAGATCATAAAACATATGGTGGACATAGAGCTGTGCCCTCTAAACCATAATAGGGTTAAAGGGAGATATCAGGGAGCTTTTCAGCCTAGGGAAGAAGGTTTTGTTAAATGGGGCTGTATTGCATTCTTTACATGGGGTCACTATTAGGGAAAACTGTGGGGTTTTTTTGTGAAGGCATTCACCACCAACAGTAGGGTATGGTAATTATGCAAAATGAAAAACTTGGAAATGAAATGTTGGGTGATTATGACATTGGGTTATCTAGAGGAATTACCTCAGATATAAATTCACCAAAGACTAAGACGTTGGCTAACCTAGGTGATACCATGGCAGAAATGAAGATCTCAGATGCCAGTGTCTCTGGCTGGGAATGTACAGTAGCCCACATTTCTAGAGTCAGTATGCTCAACATTCTGTGTCTCTCTTCTAGATCTGCAACTGACCATCTCTGATTCTGAGGCACATTTTTTTTTACCTTTATTTTTCCGTATTAGTTTCAGGTATACAAAACAACAAAGTGATTAAATATTTACACCACTCACAAAGTGGTAAACCCAAGTCTACTACCCATTAGACATCGTACATAGCCATTACATTACCAGTGATTATATTTCCTATGCTATATTTTATATCCTTTGACTATGTATTTTTAATTATAGTTGATATTCAATAATATTTTATATTAGTTTCAGGTGTATAGTGTAATGGTTAGGCAGTTATAGAATGTATGAAGTAACCCCCTTGATAAGTTTAGTAACCATCTGACACTATACATAAGTTTTACAATATTACTGACTATATTCCCATACTGTATTTCAAATCCCTGTGGCTATTTTTTTTTTGAGGGCAGTGTCATTGGCCCTCATATGTGGGACCCGAACCGGAGCCGCTGGTCTCTGAAGCCTTTGCTTAACCACCGCATCACTCGGCTGGCCCTTCCTGTGACTATTTTGTAACTAGCAATTTGTACGTATAATCCCTTCAATTTTCTCACCCATCCCCCTAACCAAGCAACCATGAGTTTGTTCTCTATATCAAAGAGTCTATTTCTGTTTTGTTTATTCATTTAATCTGTTGTTTAGATTTCACATGTAAGTGAGATCATATGGTATTTGTCGTTCTCAGCCTGATTTATTTCATTTAACATAATACCCTCTCATGTTATTACAAATGGTAAGATTTTACTCTTTTTTATTTCAGAGTAATATTCCATCATATATGTGTACTACAATTTCTTTATCCAGTTGTCTATTGATGGGTATTTCAAGTGTTTCCATACTTGGCTATTGTGAATAGTGCTACAGTAAACACAGAGGTGAATATATGTAAACAAAAGTAAACATATGTTTTTGAATTAGTGTTTTGGATTTTTTTGGATAGAACTACCTGGGTCATAAGGTAGTTCTATTTTTAATTTTTTGAGGAAACTCCATACTGTTTTCCATAGTGACTACAACAATTTGCAATCCCACCAACAGTGCGTGAGGGTTCCCTTTTCTCCACATCCTTCCCAACACTTGTTTGTTGACTTATTGGTGATGGCCATTCTGACAGGTGTGAGATGATATCTCAGTGTGCTTTTTTTAAATTGCATTTCTGTCATGATTAATGACATTGAGCATCTTTTCCTATGTCTATTGGCCATCTGCCTCTCCTCTTTGTAGAAATATCTATTTAGGTTCCCTGCCCATTTTTTAATTGGATTATTTGTTTTTCTTTTATTTTTTTGGTGTTGAGCTGTATGAGTTCTTTATAAATTTTGGATATTGTGCCCTTGTCAGATATATCACTGGCAAGTATCTTCTCCCATTCAGTAGGATGTCTTTTCATTTTGTTGATGGTTTCCTTTGTTGTGCAAAAATTTTTAGTTTAATGTAGTTCCATTTGTTTATATTTTCCTTTGCTTCCCTTGCCCAATGGGATATATCAGTAAAAATATTACTAAGGGTAATGTCTGAGAGTTCACTTCCTATAATTTCTTCTAGGAGTTTTATGGTTTGGGGTCTTACTTTAAGTCTTTAATCCATTTTGAGTTTCTTCTTGTATATGGCATTAGAAGGTTGTCCAGTTTCATTTTTTGCATGTACCTGTCCAGTTCTCCCAGCAGCATTTATTGAATACACTGTCTTTACCCCAATATATACTTGCTTATTTGTCATAGATTAAATGAACAAAAAAAAAATCAGCAAGAGAAAAGCAGTTAGTTTATTTATGTATTTATTTATATTTTTGAGGGCAGTGTTACTGGCCCTCATATATGGGACCAGAACCGGGGCTGCTGGCGTCTCAAGCTAGCGCTTAACCACTGCACCACTCGGCCGGCCTGAAAAGCAGTTAGTTAACAACAAGGAAACCCACATAAGACAATCAGCTGATTTCTCAACAGAAACCTTGCAGGCTGGAAGAGAGTGGCAGAAAATATTCCAAGTGATGAAAAGCAACGACTTACAACCGAGGTTACTCCACCCAGCAAAGCTATCATTTATTATGGAATTGAAGGAGAGAGAAGGAGCTTCCCAAAGAAGAAAAAGTTCATGGAGTTGATCATCACCAAACCAGTATTACAAGGAATCTTAAAGGGGCTTCTTTATGATGGGAGGGTGGTTAAGGATGGATGAAAAGAGAAGGGATTAAGAAGTACAAATTGGTTGTTACACAGTAGTCATGGGGATGTAGAGTATAGCATAAGGAATATAGTCAATAATATTGTAATAACCAATAATACGGTGCCAGATAGATACTAGATCTATTAGCATGATAGATGGGAATGGGATTAGGGGAAGGGTGAAAAAGGTGAAGGTATTAAGAAATACAAGAGCTGGCCGAGTGACGCAGGGGTTAAGCACTGGCTTAGGAAGCCAGCAGCCTCGGTTCGGGTCACACATATGAGGGCCAGTGACACTGCCCTCAAAAAAAAATACAAATTAGTAGTTAATATAGTATGGGGAATATAATCAACAATGTTGTAAACATCATGTAAGGTGCCTGATGGGTGCTGGACTTATCAGGGTGCTCACTTCATAGACTGTGTAGATGCCTGATCAATGTGATATACACCTGAAGCTGAAGTAGAATAATATTGAATGTCAACTATAAGTAAATATGTAGATATGTATAGTCACAGGATGTGGAGTACAGCATAGGGAAGATAGTCAATGGTATTGTAACAGCTATATAAGATGTCAGAGGGGTAGAAGCTTGGGGGTGGGTTATCACTTTTGAGGGGTTTAAATGTCTAACTATTACATTGCTTTGTATACCTGAAACTAATACAAAATGGTTACAATAGTATATTTTATGTTATGTGTATTTTACTCAATTAAAAAAATCCCTTAGAAGGAATAATCTCAACATAAATTAGGGGTGGAATCATTAAGGATTTTTTTTCTCTTTTCTTTAGTTCTTTAAAAACTACAAATCACACTTGGTCCTTTCTCACCACACAGGATTATATACCTTTCCGTTCTCCAGCACTTGGCTACATAATTCAGTGTTCAATAGAATTTATTGTTTGAAAATCCTTCCAGCTATTGACTACAGTCTAACTGAAATAAATTGGCCTTCCATTTCAGCTGATTAATACAGATTTCCTAGCACCTGCAAATGTAGTTTTGAGATATGAATCTTGTCATTCTCAGGAGTATTCATTTCCCTGAGGTATTCGGTTTTATAGACAGCAGCCTGTATTTCCCGCTACAGTGAACATATGCAGAAGTGGATGAGTTACATGGGCCCTGGAAGGCTGAGTCTCCATTGTATGTTAGCGAATCACCAATCACTTATCCCTGGGCTCCAAAGAAAACAAAAGATATTCAAATCCACTTTGTAAGAGTTGGGTCAAATGGCAACCTCTGTGGTTCCCAGGGAGAATGTCCTTTAACTGAGGACTTTTTTTTATTCCCTATGAAGTGGAGAGACTTAGGTTATATAAGAAGGCTGAACAGCACGATGTTATATGATGGGTATGGCAGGGTGGGGTAGATAAGGTATAGGCAGAACACTTCTTTTTTTTTTTTAATATTTTATTTTATTTTTAATTAGTTTCAGGTGTACAACACAGTGCAATAGTTATACATTTTACCCCTCAAAGTGACAACCCCCCACCCCCAATACACCACCCCACTCCCCCCTCATATCATATATATCTATTACTCTTCCTCTGACTCTCTTCCACAGTATAATCCACATCCCGTGACTATCTATATATATTCAATTACAGTAGGTATACCACCTCCACTTTAGTAATACAGTGCAGTGATCAAACCTCTACTCCATCCATGAAATGGTCTCCCTAACAAGACCTATGATCATCTGACATTCCACAGAATATTTACAACATTATTAATTATATTCCCCAAACTGTTTTTCCTATCCCAGTAGCAATATTGTAGTTGCCTATTTTTGCTGTCTAATCCCTTCCCCTTCTCCCTCATCCCCATTCCTCTCCAAATTAGCAACCCTGATTTTTCCTCTATATCTATGAGACAGTTTCTGTTTACTTTGCTCATTCATAGAGTTTTTCATATTCCACATATAAGTGAGATCATATGGTATTTGTCCTTCTCTGACTGACTTATTTCACTCAACATTATAGTCTCTAGGTCCATCCATATCATTGCAAATGGCACGATTTCATTCTTCTTTATAGCAGAGTAATACTCCATTGTATAAATATACCACAGTTTCTTAATCCAGTCATCTACTGACGGGCATTTTGGTTGTTTCCAAGTCTTAGCTATTGTAAATTGTGCTGCTATGAACATAGGGGTGCATAACTTTTTTTCAATAAGTGTCTTGGTTTTTTCAGGATAAATACCTAGGAGTGGAATTGCTGGGTCAAACGGTAGCTCTATTTCCAGTTCTTTGAGATACCTCCATACTGACTTCCATAGTGGCTGCACCAATCTGCAGTCCCACCAACAGTGCAGCAGGGTCCCCTTTTCCCCACAGCCCCGCCAGCACTTGTTGTTTGTTGATTTGTTGATGATAGCCATTCTGACTGGAGTGAGGTGGTATCTCATGGTGGTTTTTATTTGCATTTCCCTAATGGCCAGTGAGGTTGAACTTTTTTTCATATGCCTGTTGGCTATCTGTATGTCCTCTTTAGAGAAATGTCTCTTCATATCTTCTGCCCATTTTTTAATTGGGTTGTTTGTTTTTTTGGTGTTGAGTTTCATGAGTGTTTTATAAATTTTGGATATTAACCCCTTATCAGATATATCGTTGGCAAATATATTCTCCCATTCAGTAGGCTTCCTTTTTGTTTTATTAATGGTTTCCTTTGTTGTGAAAAAACTTTTAAGTCTGATATAATCCCATATGTTCATTTTTTCTTTTACTTCCCTAGCCCGTAGGGATGTATCAGTAAAAATACTGCTCCGGGTAATGTCTGCAAATGTACTCCCTATATTTTCATTTAGGATTTTTATGGTTTCAGGTCTTACATTTAAGTCTTTAATCCATTTTGAATTTGTTCTTGTATAAGGCATAAGGAGATGATCCAGTTTCATTTTTTTGCATGTGTCAGTCCAATTTTCCCAGCACCATTTATTGAATAGACTATCTTTACTCCAGTGTAAATTCTTGCTTCCCTTGTCATAGATTAACTGTCCATAAATGCTTGGATTAATTTCTGGGCTCTCTGTTCTATTCCACTGATCGATGTGCCTGTTTTTATGCTAATACCAAACTGTCTTGATTACTGTGGCCTTGTAGTAGGTTTTGATGTCTGGTAGCGTGATCCCCCCGACTTTGTTTTTATTCCTCAGAATTGCCGAGGCTATTCTGGGACTTTTATGATTCCATATAAACTTTAGGATTATATTTTCTATTTCTGTGAAAAATGCCCTTGGTAGTTTGATAGGAATTGCATTGAATCTATATATTGCTTTAGACAGTATGGACATTTTAACTATATTAATTCTTCCTATCCATGAGCATGGTAGGTGTTTCCATTTATTTGTATCTTCTATGATTTCTTTCCTCAGTGTCTTATAATTTTCTGAGTACAGATCTTTCACTTCTTTGGTTAAATTTATTCCTAGGTATTTTATAGTTCTTGACGCAATTGTGAATGGGACAGTTTCTTAATTTCTCTTTCCATTAGTTTATTATTGGTATATGCAAATGCCACCGATTTCTGAACATTGATTTTATATCCTGCTACTTTACTGAATTCGTCTATCAGTTCCAATAGTTTTTTGATGGAGTCTTTGGGGTTCTCTATATACAGTATCATGTCATCTGCATATAATGACAATTTTACTTCTTCATTGCCAATTTGGATGCCTTTTATTTCTTTTTGTTGTCTGATTGCTGTGACTAGAACTTCCAGCACTATGTTGAATAAAAGAGGAGAAAGTGGACAGCCTTGTCTTGTTCCTGATCTTAGGGGGAATGGTGTTAGCTTTTCCCCATTGAGTATGATGTTAGCTGTAGGTTTATCATATATGGCTTTTATTATGTTGAGATATGATCCCTGTATTCCCACTTTGCTAAGGGTTTTTAACATAAATGGCTGTTGGATTTTGTCAAATGCTTTTTCTGCATCTATTGAAATGACCATGTGATCTTTATCCTTCATTTTGTTGATGTGGTGTATCACATTAATTGATTTACGGATGTTGAACCAGCCTTGCACACTAGGGATGAATCCCACTTGATCATGATGTATGATCTTCTTAATATATTGCTGAATTCTGTTTGCTAATATTTTATTGAGAAGTTTTGCATCTATATTCATCAGGGAGATTGGCCTGTAGTTTTCCTTTTTTGTTATGTCTTTATCTGGTTTTGGAATCAGGGTGATAGAGGCTTCATAAAAAGAGTTTGGGAGCCTTCCCTCCTGGATTTTTTGGAATAGTTTGAGAAGAATAGGTGATAGTTCTTTTTTGAATGTTTGATAAAATTCACTTGTGAAGCCGTCTGGTCCAGGGCTTTTGTTTTTTGGGAGCTTGTCAATTACTGATTCAATTTCCTTGGTAGTAATCACGGTATTTAGATTTTCTGTTTCTTCTTGCGTGAGCTTTGGAAGGTTGTATGCTTCTAGAAAATTATCCATTTCTCCCAGATTGTCAAATTTGTTGGCATATAGTTGCTCATAGTAATTTCTTAGAATTTTTTGTATTTCTGTGATGTCTGTAGTCATTTCCCCTCTTTCATTCCTGATTTTGCTAATTTGAGTCCTCTCTCTTTTTTTTTTTGATGAGCCTGGCTAGAGGTTTGTCAATTTTGTTTATCTTCTCAAGAAACCAGCTCTTGGTTTCATTGATCTTTTGAATTGTTTTTCTGTTCTCTATATTGTTTATTTCTGCTCTGGTCTTTATTATCTCCTTTCTTGTACTCCCCTTGGGCCTCTTTTGCTGTTCTTTTTCCAGTTCCCTTAGGTGTAAGGATAACCTGTTGATTTGAGATTTTTCTTCCTTCTTTAGGTAGGCCTGCACTGCTATAAACTTCCCTCTTAGGACTGCTTTCGCAGCATCCCAGAGATTTTGGGTCGTGGTGTTTTCATTTTCTTTTGTCTCGAGGTATCTTTTGATTTCCTCCTTGATCTCATTTGTGACCCACTCACTATTTAATAGCATATTGTTTAGCCTCCATTTATTTGTCAGCTTCCCTGATTTCTTCTTATAATTGATTTCTAGTTTCATAACATTGTGGTCAGAGAATACAGTTGAAATGATTTCAATCTTCTTAAATTTATTGAGACTTGTTTTGTGGCCTAACATGTGGTCTATCTTAGAAAATGTTCCATGTGCACTTGAAAAGAACGTATATTCTGTAGCTCTGGGATGAAATGCTCTGAAAATGTCTGTTAAATCCAGCTGGTCTAATGTGTCATTTAAGGTCGCTGTTTCCACATTGATTTTCTGTCTGGAGGATATGTCCATTAGTGACAGCGGGGTGTTGAAGTCCCCTACTATGATAGTGTTACTGTTGATCTCTGTCTTTATGCCTGACAATATCTGTTTTATATATTTAGGGGCTCCTATGTTAGGTGCATAGATGTTTACTAGAGTTATGTCCTCTTGTTGGATCGATCCCTTCATTACTATGAAGTGTCCTTCTTTGTCCTTTGTTATATTCTTCAATTTAAAGTCCATTTTATCTGATATACGTATCGCTACTCCAGCTTTTTTCTCAGTACCATTTGCATGAAATATTTTACTCCATCCCTTTACTTTCCACCTGTATGAGTCTTTGGATCTGAGGTGAGTCTCTTGTATACAGCATATACTGGGGTCTTGCTTTCTTATCCATTCAGCCACCCTATGTCTTTTTATTGGAGCATTTAATCCATTTACATTTAATGTGATTATTGATAGGTGTGTATTTATTGCCATTTTCTTATTTGTGTTCCTAGTCTTTCATAGGTTGTTTTTCTCTTCTACTTAAAGAAGCCCTTTTAGCATTTCCTGCAAAGCTGGCTTGGTGGTAATGAATTCCCTTAACTTATTTTTTTCTGCAAAGCTCCTTATCTCGCCTTCGATTTTAAATGATAACCTTGCTGGATACAGCAATCTTGGTTGTAGGCCTTTATTTTTCATCACTTTGAAAACCTTCTGCCACTCTCTTCTGGCCTGCAAAGTTTCTGTAGAAAAGTCAGCTGATAATCTTATGGGGGTACCCTTGTAAGTAACTTGCTGCCTTTCCCTTGCTGCTTTAAGGATTCTGTCTTTGTCCTTAACCCTTGCCATTTTCACTATAATGTGTCTTGGAGTGGGCCTGTTTGGAATCATCCTGTTTGGAACTCTCTGCATTTCCTGGGCTTGTATTTCAATGTCTTTTGCCAGGTTAGGGAAGTTTTCAGACATTATTACTTCAAATATATTCTCAATCCCTTGCTCCCTCTCTTCTCCTTCTGGTACTCCAATGACCCGTGGGTTATTGCGTCTGATGTTGTCCCCCAGCTCTCTTAAACTATTTTCCATGTTTTTCATTCTTTTTTCTTTTTGTTGTTCCGCATGGGTGATCTCTGCTATTTTGTCTTCTAAGTCACTGATTCGATTTTCTGCTTCATCCAGTCTGCTAGTGATTCCATCAAGTTTGTTATTTAATTCAGTAATTGTGTTCTTAAGTTCTAGCTGGTTGCTTTTCATGATTTCTCTATCCTTCTTTATATTTTCATTAATTTCCTTGAACATTCTAATAATCAGTGTTCTGAACTCTGTCTCCGATAGGTTGGTTACCTCTATTTCCTCTATTTCCACTGATTCAGGAAGTTTCTTCTGTTCTTTTATTTGTGTTATGTTTCTTTGTCTCCCCATTCTGGCTTACTCTTTGTGTTTGCTTCAATATAACAGATAGATCCCCCAGATTTCTCAGTCTTTTCTGGGTAAACTTATATGGTGTGTGTCCTTTATATTTGAATTACTCAGTCTCCCTATTCTCCTGTGCTTGTATCTGAGGTGTTCCTTGTGTCGTGCGTCCTCACTTGTTGAAGTTTTAGTTTTGATTACTTTTGGTTTGTCAGTAGGTGGGATTGACTCCCAGATTGATTAGCTGTGAGGATCAGCAGCTTCTGCAGTTTATGAGCTGCTGTGAGAGGATTGTCCCCTCTGATGAAACTTGGACCCTATGGGTCTTAATACCTGTAGTAACTTCTTTTTGGGTGTGACTCTTGTATGTCAAACCCAGAAATGCTCTAGTTTTATCTAAAGTTGGCCTCCGGGTATGATGATTCTTGTGTCTGTTTGTTTGGACCCACTGCTGCAGAGTGATTTTAGAGCATAACAGATCAACAAGAACAACCTCCTCAGCCACCAAAGGAAACCAAATGCTCGCACAAGTAAAAACAACGAACCATCAAACTACAGTCAAATTGTACAGAAATATCAATCATACTAATGAAGAAAACAAACAGAAACAAAACAAAAACCACATACTCAATAATAACAGAAGAGGAAACAAAATAACCTACAATATCCTAAAATAAAAAATAGAATAAACATGAGAAACCGATTAGCTATACCTAAAAAAAATAAAATAAAAATAAACTAAAATAATAATAAAAAAAGTAAGAAAAATTTAAAACATAAAATTTGCAGAAAAAAGGAAAAGAGGAAAAGTATAGCAGTGAGAAGAATGAATAAAATAAGAGAGAAAGTGAGGGTGGGGAAAAAAGAAAAAGAAAAGAAAGAAAAAGAAAAAGAAAAAAGGAAAAAAAATATATATTTGTCTACACACCCATATATATGGACATATATTCACCTATATACACCTATATATATATGCCTATATTAAAAACTACAATATGATTAGAATGAAATAGAAATAAAAACCAAAAACAACGAAGATAAGCAGCCAATAAAGAGAAAACAAAACAGAATAAAACCAAACAAACCAAAAATACCCGTGCTGGTCTAGGCTAAAGTCCACCAAGCTCTCTTCAGTTTGTCTGCTGTACAAAAATTCCTGTGCGTCTTGTGGGAACAGTAGGCCACCTGATGCCTAGCGTGATCCTGGCACTGCAGGTTTGCTGTACTTGAGTGTGGTTGTGACGTGTGATTGGTGGTTTTTACAAAGTCACTGCCTTTTTGCTTTTGCCTGTCCCAAGGCAGGCTGCACCCTCAAAGGCTCAGTGAGTGTCTCTGGGCACCCTTTGGGTTGACAGCCATGGAGAATTAAAGAATTCCTCACTACCAAAAGCCTGCTGCTAAGAATCTGTTAATTAGTGCCTCAGCAGATGAACCTGCCCTGCCTCCCAAGCCTTGCCTAAAGGTGGGGGCGGGGTAGGTAGTCTCACTCTGCAGCCTTTACTGGGTGGAAATTCTCAACCCCCTGCAGGTAAGGATATCTTCCTAGTCTGCCCCTATTGCTCCCTTCAGGAGTCAGTTTAAGACTGTCTTGGCAGGGGGGACAAAGTTTGTGGGAGTGGGTGTGTTATTGGGTTGTTTTTTTTTGCTTTCTGTTCAAGAGTAGAAAAAGGGAAAAAAAATAAAAAAACATAAAAATAAACAAAGCCACAGTTCCAACACTGTTTCAAGCTAAGGCCTTTGCCTCTTATGCTCCAGCGGAGTTCCTGCTGCTCTCCCAAAGGGTCTGCCGGGATTTAGGGAATTGCGCGCACCCTACCGTGTGGCCAAGATCCCCGCTCCGCGTCTCTCGGGGACCTGCGTCTCTGCCCGGCACGCTGAGTGTCCGAGTGAGCCTTCTTTTTCCCCTGCTCCCGGGTTTCAGGCTTCTGCCTTGGAGCCGGCGCGCGCCCGCGGTGCTCCTGCTGCTCTCCCGAAGAGACTGTCGGGGTTTAAGGGACTGCAAGCCCTCTGCCCCGAGGCTCAGATCCCCGTTCCGTCTCTCGGGGACCTGCGTCTCCACCCGGCACGCTGCTTGTCCAAGCGAGTCCTCTTTTTCCCCTGCTCCCGGGTTTCAGGCTTCTGCCTCGGAGCCGGCGCGCCCGCGCGGATCTCCTGCTGCTCTCCCAAACGGTCTGCCGGGATTTAGGGGACTGCGTGCACCGTGCCGCGTGTCTCCGATCCCCACTCCGTCTCTCCGGGACCTGTGACTCGGGCCGGCGCGCTGCGTCTCCGCGTGCGAGTCCTGTGTTTCCCCTGCCCCCGCGTTTAAGGCTTCTGCCTTGGAGCCGGTGCCCGCCCGCGCCGTTCTCTTGCTGCGCTCCTGGAGGGACTGCCGCCGGGGTTCAGGGGACTACGCGCACCTTTCCACGCGGCTGCGATCCCCGCTCCGTCTCTCCGGGACCTGCGTCTCCGCCCAGCGCGCACTGCTTCTCCGCGAGTGAGTCCTCTGTTTTCCCCTGCTCCCGGGTTTCGGGCTTCTGTGCTCCGCGGGAGCCGGTGGGCACAGAGACTGATCCCTGAACCGGGAGGGTGCAGGGACTGATCTTGCCCTGTCGCTGCGGGGCTCTGCACCCTGCTTCCTGGGGACCCGGCGAGCCGCGGGTGCAGCTTGTACCTCTGCACAGTCGTCTCCTCTCTCTCCTCCCGCACTTGCCCGGCCTGAGGCCTCTGCCTCAGACTGCAAACCAACGCGCTCTTGCTGAACTCTAGGTGGGCCGCGGGCCTGCAGGGAGCGAGCCGGGGCAACACTCACCGTGACTCAGCAGCCGCGGGTGCGGGCTGCACCTCACGTGTCTCGCCGCCTTCTTCCCCTACTCGCCTGGCCTGCCCACCTTCCAGCAATCCTTGTGTAGAACTCTTAGTTGCTCTGTGTGATGAGTAGATGTCTCTTTGAAGCGTATTAGAAGTTCAAATTGTGGATATTTCCGGGGGAGATTTCATGGAGCCCTCCTCACAGCCGCCATCTTGCCCCTCCCTCAGAACACTTCTGAATATGCATGCAGCATCATTTTTGGGCACAAACAATTCCCATTTTTCACCCCACCCTGACCACAATTCTGTTTCTGTCTTTATTTACTGGCTTCTAGAAACCTAAGCCAGCTCTGGGTGCTTTGAGGAATATAAAAATAGATGCCTAGTCAAGCTTGCTCTCAATAGACTTATAACCTAGTTGGGGAGTGATCAAGGGCTGATTTAAATGTAATAAATTTTCTAAATCTCAACTACATGAAGTGTTTTCAGAAGTCAAGAGGGGAAGAGACTGTGTGGGTTTGGGGCAGTGGAGTAGGGCCACTGTAGATGATTACGCAGGTTTTCTCCTTCAGAAGAACACCTGGCTGTGTGTGGGGGGAATGAGTGGGAGCTAAAATTCCATTGTATACTCCCATTTCCCAAGCTGTGTTTCTGACTTGGGGCTGCATCAGCCCTGAGGAAGGGGCATCTTTTCCCTAGTTTGTCCTCCTAGTTGGCTGCTGATTTTGTAAGTCACCCAATGACACCATGAGTGCTGGTAAAGATGGTGGCCTAGAGATAGATGATGATATTGCTTAGGAAAGAGAAGCACAGGGACAGATCTGTGAAGACCATGAGGCTGGTATCTGGAGGAGGGTTGGAGTGCAGACTTACAGATTCACAAGGTAGGCTTTCTACCACTAGGACTTCATTTTTATGTAGTGAACATCAGCATGTCAACAGGTTGTTTTTGTTTTCAAACTAGCTCTAGCATACCTTTGTGCAAATGACAAAAAGACTCTTCCAGTGGGAAAATTACAGAAGAGCCCCCTTCCACTAGCCTGACATGTGGAGCAAGGACTTTGTTTCTGTTCCACCTTGTCCCCTGTTCCAACTTAGCTTGGTGCATTTGTGGAATGCAAGAAATTTTTGATGGCAGTGGCTAGCCCTTGGCCAAAAGTCACTGCTGAGACTTTCCAGACCTTTTTTAGCCATTTAAGATAATCTATGATGAAGCTGAAAAATGTTAATTATTCTGTGCCCAGGAGAGTGCATTGTTAGTACCAGATATGAAATGTAGGACCAGGCTCCAGGAAAGCATGGAGCAAAGTCACCCAGCTCCCTGGGTTTACATGGTGGGGAAGGACAACATAATTATGTTGCAGGACTCTAGGGTCAGACTAGCCAGAGTTCAGATCCCACAACACCTGCTTGCCAGCTGTACAAGCTTAGGCAGCTACACCTCTCTCCCTCCACTAAGACTAATTTTCCTCTTCTGCAAAATGAGCATAATATATCCCAGGGTTGTTGTGAGGATTAAATAAGACAATATATAAAGTACTCAGTTGTAGTAAACACTTGATAAAAGTTAGCTGTAGCTATTGCCTTGCAGTTTCTCCCAACATTACACAGTAAGGCACTGTCACTGTTACAATCAGTGGTATATTTTCAACCCAGGGAACCCAGGAACTGACAGACAGAGGCTAGGGAAAACTCTCTGTGTCACATTCTTAAACAGGAGTTTCTCTCACTGCAGTTATCACATATCATATGGCAGGTGGTGGGGTGGGGAATGTTCAATTGCAGCCTTCCCTCAGCCCTCAGAGAGGCAATTGTCATTCAGCTTGGCAGAAATGTATTTCTTCTCCCAGGCTGGGATCTCCTTACTTGGAAGACATTTATTTACTGTAGCAAAGAAAGGGTGGCAATCTGATTTCCAGATGTTCTCCTAAATTGTGAACGAGTCATGTGTCGGTTCCTATTTCAGCAGCATAGCCTGCTAACTGTTGAGGATTTTTTTCCTTTCACTATTCAGAAAAGCATTTCTTACTAAAAACCAAAAGCTCTGTATATATGTCAACAGGACCAGCTATCAGCAAAACTGAGAGTTGAGGTGTGCCCTTGGCTGCTTTTCATTTTCCCTTTACATTTCTCTCCCCTCTGCTGAATTTCAGGATTATATGGTCTATTCCCACAAATCCATAATCTTCACTCACTTTTTTTTTTTTGAGGGCAGTGTCACTGGCCCTCATATGTGGGACTGAACTGGGGTCGCCAGCTTCCCAAGCCAGCGCTTAACCACCACTCCACTTAGCAGGACCCACTCACTTTTTTTTTTACTATACAAGGTACAGTTATACATTTTAAGTGTAGCCCCTTTAAGACCTGTTTTCCCAAACAGATTAGCAGCTGATGGGAGAAATATGTGATAGGAATTGTGAATGCCCATGGGTGCCTCTGGGTCTGGGAGGCCCCTCAGACTGACAACTCCAGGTGTTGGCCAACTATGCTAAACCCTGTGTGGTTTGGATTCCCAGAGCAAATCCTATTGTGGGCTTTCCAACATGCTCTCCCCCTCCAATCCCAGACTGTACCTCACTTTTTTCTTTTAAATCCAAGTGCAGTTGATCCAAATAAATCAAGAGAGTAAAATAAATCACAAATTGTAAGATCCTGGCAGAGTATAGAGAAAGGCACAGTGGGAGTTGTTTGTTAATTAGCATTTACCAAGCAATTACTAAGAGTCAGGAAATGCCACTGGCAGTTTCTCACTCATCACCTTATTTAACCCTCCCAGCATTTCTAGGAAGTGAGTACTTTCATACCGATTTTACAATGGGGAAATTGAGGCTAGGAGCAACTATTAAGGGGGATAACCAGTGTCTGAAGCCAAAATCCATATTCTGGGACACTAGACATGAGTCAGAATAGGAAATGCCTGCTTTACTGTATCTTACAAAATGCCTAGCAGTCATTCAATTTATCCATATTTCTTGAACATCTACCCTATGCCAGGCACTATGCTAGGAACTGGTGCTACTACTTGAATCACTAGAATCAGCCTAGGGTAGCCAGTCATCCCAGTTTGCTCAAGAAGTGGGATGTTGAGTGCTAAAACTTTCAGTTCTAAAAATAGGCCTCTGCATTTAAATCACTTAGAGTAACATTCCTTCCCAACTCTCGTTCCATGACATTATGTTGATAACCTGAAAACTGACCATGGCTAGATTATTTATTCCACATAAATCACTATGCACTACAAAATCAGGGAACTTTTTTGGTTTGTTTGTTTCCCAAAAGAGCCGACTGCTAAGCATTTATCAGCATATCATCGCTTACATTTTAATAGGAAATTCATCAAAGTAGATATACTAGTATCTATATCTAACAGAGTATCTTATGCACTGTAATAACAAGAGCTAATATGTGTTGTGAGCTTATGATGTACCATGCACTGTTCTGAGTGCTTTAGATATGTTAACTAATTTAATCCTGACAACAAGCTTTGAAGTAGGAGCTATTGTTACCCCCATTTTACAGATGAGGAAACTGAGGCTCAGAGAGCTTAAGTAAGTGTTCCAAAGCCAAACATCTAATAGAGTAGCAGAGCCAAAATTCAAATATAAGTGTGTCTGCTTCTAAATCTGTAGTCAAGAAAACCTGTGAAGACAGAAGACCCCAAAGCTAACAGAGTAGTGGTGCCTTGAGACAGAAAGGCAATGAGCCAGTTTTCAGAGATGGTGTTGGAACACACATACATACACACATTACTTAAACAGTGCATGGGACATATTAAGTCTTCACTGTTATGTATTGTTATTATTTTGAGACCCTGAGAGAAAAGCATGTCCCAGTTGAGGTCCATGGTAACAGTGGCATGGGTCATATATATGTCCCCCTGCTGGAGCATAGGTGTTGATATAAGGGCATACTGAAGACTGTTGCTTCAGAAGTGAGGGTAGAAGTACAAGTTGTGTTTAGGGCATTGAATGAGCTACCGAGATCTGCTGGAGTAGTCTTTGGGGCTTGAAGTGGTGTCTCTGACTCAACAATATTAAAATCTATTATAGAGGCTTTTTTCACCTTAAGTGCTTCAGGGCCATTCCCCAAATCTCTGGACCTGCTGTCTAAACCATGTTATTTCCAATCATTAGAGTGTACCTAGAGAGCCTCAAGTCTTTTTTTTTTTTTTTTTAGCTGAGCCATCCTGCCACCTGTTGGCAGCTCAACGGCAACTCAGCTCGGGCTGGCCTCGAACAGCTGTTGCTCAGAGCTCAGCTCACACTCTTGAGCGAGCTCTTAACCAACTGAGCCATTCGGCCGGCCCGGGAGCCTCAAGTCTTGAAGGCCAGGAGTTTGGACTCTGCTAACTCAGCTTTTCAGAGACAATTACCTTTGCTCCTTGAGGTCTGTTGCCTGGGAAACTATATCC
Organism: Aselliscus stoliczkanus; assembly: GCA_033961575.1. NCBI lineage: Eukaryota > Metazoa > Chordata > Mammalia > Chiroptera > Hipposideridae > Aselliscus > Aselliscus stoliczkanus. Next base: position 49,642,921 of record CM066737.1, on the reverse strand, counting down.
CCCCTTTCCCACCATCATCCCACTCCTGTCACTTTGAACATCCATACACTCTGTTTTAATTCTGCATTCTGCTGCTAGGATTGTTTGTATCCTCTGGGGCCTTTCTCATCTGTCATCTGAACACCTGGACCAAGAGGTGCTTGGGAGCATGGAGGAAGAATAACTGCTGTCTCCTCATGAATGTGATTGGGCGATCATCCCAGTACTCAGGGCTCATTTTTCTGCCAAGCCTGTATTCCTTAGAATTCAACACCTGGACCTCCTAAATGTCTGTAGAACGTGATTTGTGGGAGGGATCAAGCCTCCTAACCCCCACAAAAATTCTGGTGTCCTTGTAAGGAAGAGAACCAAACAGGATGCTACATCTCTGCTAGGATTCCTACAGCTGTTCTGTGCCCATTCCTCTGATCACTGACCTTTCAGAAGACAAGGCTGAGTTCTGGGAGGCCTACATATTTGACAAAGAGAACAAAGTGGAAGCTAAATTTCCACATGTGCCTTGACCAGTCTGAATGTGCTGCTGAGCTTTTGACCTGAGAGAAGCCCGATCCATTATGTATAAAGCTCAGTGGTTGACTATGGATTTCAGAGGTAGACTGTGAATTCAAATCCTGGTTCCACTACTTTCTAGGTCTGCACCCTTGGGCAAATTACAAATTTTCTGTGCTTTTGTTTTCACAACTGTAAAATGAACATAATCATAATAGCAAATAGGGTTACTGTGAGGAATATTTGTGATAATCCATGTAAACTTCTTTGAGTGATGCCTGAGCATATAATAAGCACTGAATAAATATTAGTTAGCAATGTTTATTACTTTTATTATCTTGCATAGATAATAAAGTTTTTTCTTTTGTGAAGGGTCAAATAGTAAATACTTTAAGCTTTATGTGCCAAGAGCAAATTCAGGGATAGTATGTAGGTGCTTATATAATAAGAACGGAAAAAAAAATGTCCATAAATTTTTACTGACAAAATTCCAAATATAATAATGATTAAGTATAATTTTTGATAATACAGGCCTACTAATGAGAAAAATTGATTTTTTTGGAATACGATTTCGAAGTTCGCATTGTATATCATTAAATAAATTGCAAGTCCTTATCTATAAAAGCATTCTTAGCTTGTGCGCAAAAAAAAAAAAAAGGTGGCTTGTTTGTGGCCAATGACCTCTGATTTTATACAACCTATTAACAGACGGTATGTTATCTCCATGGAGGATATACTCATTTATTCCCATGAACTGACCTCATAAGAACCCCAAGTAAGGGCAATTCTCAGCTGTTTGAAACAGTACCACATCTGGGAAGACCTTGAAAATCCCAGAAGTGACTTTGTTAAACAGAGGCCTGGCCACCCAAGTTGTCTATATGGTACCTGATAAAGTTCCAGCCCTACCAGATTAGTACCCCCAAGTCAAGCAAGTTGTCTATTAATAACTGAAGTTTGTGAAGTATCACTGCTGCCTTCTACCCAATTTCACCACACTTAATGAACTCCAAGTTAACCTCAAGAGAGAAAAAGGTATATGTGGTTCTTATCATGGCCCTAGTCTTCTAGCTGCTGGAGCCACTTTTCATCTCTCACCTCATCCTGGCATATTTACCTACATAGCTCTACACCATCCAAACCAATGCCATCAAAAACAACTATGGATTCCTGTCTCACTTAAGGGAACCCTGGCTGTATCATAGTCTCTTTCTGTGCCTGTTTCCAAAAAGGAAATATCGCTGCTCATGTTCTTACAACTTTTTGAAAGTATAAGGACCACCAGTCATCAAGGCTAACCTAGAAACATAGAGGCACTACTTCACAGCTATCCAATACCCATGACTGATGCTCATAGATCACAATAGGCTAGAGAGCAACTGAAACAGACCCAGCAGCTCAGTCTTCCAAGATAAAGAAGGTCATCTCTTTTGAGTAGTTCAGAATCTCCATTGCAGATATAGTAGGCCACATTTTGAACTGTTTTCAACTGTCATTCTTACATATCAGGCAGCCAGGAGAGCTGGGAGGATACTCTATACAAGCTGAGTCAATGTCTTTTCTAGCTCCTTTAGCTCATGCTATGGTCAAAAGCACCCTATAAAACTTATTTGTGTATATTGTAGAGCTCAGGGAATTCTCCCAAGCTTCTTCTCTGCCCTCTGTTTAACAGCAACAACTAACATTCATTGAGAACTTACTGTATGCTAGACACTATATATACTAAGCACTTTATAGAGATTACCATATTTAAATCTCACAAGCACTATATGGCTTATGTGGTCTTTTATCTCTGTTTTCACAGATGAGGAAACTGTAGAACACAAACACAAGTAATTTATCTAAAGCCACCAGCTTAGGAAAGGGCTGAGCCAGAATATAAACCAGGTTTAATTCAGATGATAGAGGCCATTCAACTTGTATACGATGGAGTTAAGTTATAATCAGTCTCTCTATCTCTTAAGTAATTTTCCCACTTTCTGCTTTGTATCCCGGATGAAAGAGTCTCCTGGATCTAACCAGCTTATTTGTACTGATATCTAGACTTGACTATTTGTCTGCTTTGGTTTCAATTTTTTCCCCAGAATACTGCTTCTTGGATTGCCTACCTCTGTCCCACCCTTTGCAGGCTACAGCTCAGCACAGTTCTATCCCTGTGGTCAATGCACTTTCCATTGACAATATGCTCCAGTGTAAATACAGTGCCTTACAGCTCAGCTTTTCTGGAAGGACAGATCCAACATTACCTCAGAAAAAAACTGGATTAAAGGGGAAAGACAGAGGCAGCTCCACACTGTTAGATCTTTCAACAGATCTTCTGGGTTATCCAGCCCCCAATAAAATATTAACTAATGTTAAACCTGTGTGCCAAGCACAGGGATAAATTCTTTACCTAAAATATTTCATTTAAATTCTCATAAAAATCCTTGAGGTTAGTGCTGCTATCATCTACATTTTAGAGATGAGGAAACTAATATTTCAAGAGATTAAGTTACTTGTCTACATTTTTGTTTTGAGGGAAGTGTCGCTGGCCCTCATATGTGGGACCGAACCGGGGCCGCTGGCTTCCCAAGCCAGCGCTTAACCACCATGCCACTCGGCCGGCCCTTCTTGTCTACATTTTAAAAGCTAGGTTTTGGATTCAGATCTCTTATATTCTAAGCCCTACACTGCTATGCTCTACAAATAGCTGCCATGATACACAGCAAGCTGCAGATGGATGCCTACTTGTGGCAACACCTGGATAAGATCCAGAGCCATATAGTGACAGCCCCAGAGCCAGAGAATGTTGGAATTGCCTACTCTCTGAGAGTGGGTGATTATATTCCCCAGCTGGAGAGGTTCACACACAAATATTTATCTTGCATGATCAGACCCTGCTGAGGACTTTCCTAAAATCTCTCAAAGGTTCACAAAACCCCAAACAACAAGCATCTGGCTTCGGGCATGTCCTGTACCTCTGGTTCAGCAGCTGTAAGCCTGGCACTATCAACAGGTGGTTTCACCTCACAGGTGACCTCTCAAAGTACCTCCAAACCCAGCATGAGTGTAGGGCATCTGCAGGTTGCCTTGTGGCTCATACAATTGTTCTCAGAAAGTGCGCAGGCTGCAGCTGAAATTGGCCTTTGGCTGGGCCCCTCCCAGTAGGCCCGAGGGATGGCATGCCCAGTGTCAAGCTTTGGACTGAGCCAGAGCACCACCTTACCAACTCCAAGGATGACACACTCAAAGGGAAGACAGGGAAGGGCATGAGAGTGCTGATAAAGTGAATCCTGATTCACAGGGTCAGCCTCTGTAAAACAGCTCCTCCACTGTAGTCATGGCCAGTCCTCACAAACAAACATTCCGAAGATCAGTCACTCCCACTGACTTGTAAAGAGCAACCAAGGCTCAACTACAAGAGGAGGGCACAAACAATTCACACAATGAACACACCTGGAGAACGAATCTCAGGGGCTAGGGAGACTGTGCCACTGGGCTCCACAGGACAACTACTATATAAGAACACTCCACTAAGACCAGGAAGCATAGAAGTCCTACCTAATATATAGAAAAAAACAAGGGTCGGCTGAGTGGCGTGTTGGTTAAGATCTGCCTTGGAACCCCAGCTCTGAGCAGCAGGGTCCCGGTTCAGTTTGCCCATATGAGTGCCAGTGACATTGCCCTCTACAACTAAGATGGAACAACAGCTCCACCTGGAGCTGGGCTGCTGGGAGTCACCGGTGATGGTGTAGCTGCACCTCCTGCTGCAGTGGGCTGCCATAGGCTACAGTGAGCAGCCAGCAGCCAGTGTGAGAGGCCAGCAACTGGTGTGAGCTGCCAAGAGCCACCATAAACAGCTGTCCAGAGGCCAGTGACTGATCTGCCTCACCAGGGAAGAGCACAATGACAATACCAACATGGGCCAGTGAAGCGATATCCTCCACAACTAGACTGAAGAACCAAAAGACAGCAACTTGTCTGTTCCCCTTCCCTGATTCCCCAACGCTGTTCCCCTCCCCCAATTCCCCAATAAAATCTAAAAAAAAAAAGAAACAAACACATGGAGGCAGTCAAAATGGCGAGACAAAGAAACAGGTCCCAAACAAAATAACAGAACCAAGTTCTAGAAAAAGAACTAAGCAAAATTGAGACAAGCAATCTATCAGACAAAGAGTTTCAACCACTGTTTTAAGAATCCGCAATGATCTCAGTGAGAACTTCAACAAAGAGATAGGAGACATAAAAATGGAGAAGAAAACATAAAACAGAATCAATTAGAAATAAAGAATACAATAAATGAAATTAAAAAATATAATAGAGGGAATCATCATTAAATTATATGAGGTAAAGGATCAAATCAGCCATTTGGATGATAAGGTAGCAGAAAACATGCATACAACAACCAAAGAAAAAAAAGGAATCCAAACAGATAAGTGTAGTTTGAGGGGCCTCTGAGACAACATCATGTGTACCAACATTAACATCATAGGTGTACCACCAGAAGGGGAAGAGAACAAGAAATTGAGAATTTATTTGAAAAAATAATGACTGAATATTCTACAAACCTGGCGAAAGATATAGAAATACAAGCCCAGGAAACACAGAGTGACCCAAACAAGATAAACCCAAAGAGGCCAATACACCAAGACAAGACACATCATAATTAAAATGCCAAAGGTTAAAGACAAAGAAAGAACCTTCAAAGCAGCAAGAGAAAAGCAGTTCTTTACCTAAAAGGGAGCTTCCATTAGACTGTCAGCTTATTTCTCAACAGAAACTTTGCAAGCCAGAAAGGAATGGCACAAAATATTCAAAGTGATGAAAAGCAAGGACCTACAACCAAGATTACTGTACCCATCAAAGATATCATTTAGAATCAAAGAATAGATTAAAAAGCTCCCCAGACAAGAAAAAGCTAAAGGAGTTTATCACCACCAAACTAGGATTACATGGAAACTTAGAGAGCCTTATTAATATGGAAAAAAATCAAAAATATAATAATAAAATGGCAATAACTACATATCTATCAACAATTACTTTAAATGTAAATGTAAATGCTCCAATCAAAAGATAAGGTGGCTGAATAGATAAGAAAACAAAATTCTTACATATGATGCCTACCAGAGTCTCACTTCAGGTTGAAAGACACAAAGAGACTGAAAGTAAAGCAGTAGGAAAAGATATTTCATGAAAATGGAAAAAGAGGGCTGGACGAGTGGCACGGTGGTTAAGCACTGGCTTGGGAAGCCAGCGGCCCAGGTTCAGGTCCCACATGTGAGGACCAGTGACACTGCCCTCAAAAAAACAAATAAACAAACAAAAATGGAAGAAGGAAAAAAAAAGAAGCTGGGGTAGCAATACTTATACCAGACAAAATACTTTAAAATAAAGGATAGCAAGAGACAAAGAAGGACCCAGTAATGCCACTTCTGGGTATTTATCCAAAGAAACACAAAACACTACTTTGAGGGAAAATGTGTTTCCATATGTTCATGAAGCATTGTTTACAATGGCCAAGATATGAACACAGATTTGGTATCTGTTGATGCATGAGTGGATAAAGACAAGGTGGTACATTTTTAATGGAATATTGATCAGCCTTGGAAGGAAATGTGTTCTTACCATCTTTAGTGGAATGAATGGACCTGGAAGATATTGTGTGAGGTAGAGCATGTCAAAGCCCGATACAATGTGATTTAGCTTATATGTGGAATCTAAAGAGAAAAATATATGAATAAACAAAACAGAAACTCACAGATACAGAGAGCATTATAAGGGATTCCAGATGGGAGGGGTTTGGGGTGAGTGAAAAATGGGAAGAGATTAAGAAGAATACATTGGTTCTTACACAGTAGCCATGGGGATGTGGATGGAGGGTATAGCATAAGGAATATAGTCAATAATATTATAATAGCTATGTATGATGTCAGATGGGTACTAGATTTATTGGGGTGATAGGTAGGAGGGGGTGACAGCAGGTGAAAAAGTGAAGGGATTAAGAAGTTCAAATTGGGGCTCCGCAGAGTGACACGTTGGTTAACTGGTTTAGGGATGCCAGCGGCCCCGGATCGGATCCCACATATGAGGGCCAGTGACCCTGCCCTCTACAGCTAACAACAGCTCCACTTGGAGCTGGGTTGCGAGCCCAGGCGACAGTGTAGGCTGCAGCCCCTGCTGCACTGGGCTGCCATAGGCTACAGTGAGTGGCCAGCAGCCAGCGTAAGTGGCTGGCAACCAGCGTGAGCTGCCAATAGCTGCGGTGAGCGACCATCCAGAGGCCGGCGACAGATCTGCCTCATCTAGGAAGAGCGCAATGACAATACCAACATGGGCCAGTGAAGCAATGTCCTCCGTAACTAGACTGAAGAACAAAAAGACAGGAACTTGTCTGTTCCCCTTCCCTGATTCCCCAACGCTGTTCCCCTCCCCCAATTCCCCAATAAAACCTTAAAAAAAAAGTTCAAATTGGTATTTACAAAATAGTCCTGGGGACGTAAAGTAAAGCATTAGGAATGTAGTCAATAATATGTTAATAAGCATGTATGAAGCCAGGTGGGTACTAGACTAGTCAGGAGAATCACATCTTAAACTATATGTGTGTAACCACTATGCTATACACCTGAAATTAATATGAAATAATATTAACTGTCAACTATGACTTAAAAATTTAAAACGGGAGAAAAGGACAATGGGGAATAAGAGGTTCAAATTTCCATTTCTAAAACAAATAATTCATGGGGATGTAATGTACAGCATAGGGAATTTAGTCAATTATATTGTGATAATGTGGTATGGTGTCAGATGGTTGCAGGACTTATCATGGCAATCACTTCTTTAGGTATACCAATATTGTATAACTATGGTGTACACTTGAAACTAATATAATATTGTAGGTTAGCTATATTTTAATAAAAATCTTTTTAAAAAGAATGTTCTGCCCCAGCAGGAAGGGGTGGAGGCGAGCTCTTCCTGGTGTATTCCCGGCCCACCTGGGTGACTCAGTCTTGCAGGAAAGTCCTGGGCCACCCAGACCTCGAGCCACCACCAAGGACTCAGGAGTTAGGTCTTCTGATGGCTCACAAAGTAGGCGTGACAGCCTTCATTTCGGGGGGAGTCCTGTGGAGAATTAAATGAGGTGATCTATCTAATACATCAAAGCAACCACAGAGTGACACGCAAAATGAAGAAACAAAGAAACATATTTCAAGTAAAAGATCAGAAGAAACCTCTAGAAATGGAACTAAATGAAACCTTTAAGAGACAGCATTTAGAACACTGTTGATAAAATGTTTAAGGAACTTAGCAAGGACATAAAGAAGAATAGGGAAATCATAAAAAAGCAACCAGTTAGAACTAAAGAATAAAATAACTGAAATAAAGAACACACTCGAAGGAATCACCAGTAGGTTAGATGAAGCAGAGGATGGGATCAGCGAATTAGAAGACAAAATAGCAGAAATCACCCAAATGAAATGACAAAAAGAAAAAAGAATAAAAACAATGATAATTGGTTAAGAGACCTGTGGGACAAAAATGATACACAACAACCTATACATCACAAGAATACCATTAGGAGAAGAGAAAAAGCAAGGGATTGAGAATGTATTTGAAGAAATAATGACTGAAAACTTCCCTATCCTGGTGAAGGAAATCAACACACAAGCCCAGGAAGTGCAGAGGGTTCCGAATAAGCTGAACCCAAACAGGCCCACACTAAGATACATCATAGTTAAAATGGCAAAGCTAAAAGACAAAGACAGAATCCTAAAAGCAGCAAGAGAAAGACAGCAGGTTACATACAAAGGAACTCCTATAAGACAAACAGCTGACTGTTCTACACAAACTCTGCAGGCCAGAAGGGAGTGGCAGGAGATATTCAAAGTGACGCAAAATAAAGGTCTACAACAAAGATTGCTCTACCCAGCATTGTTATAAATTAAAATTGAAGGAGAGATAAAGTGCTTCTCAGAAAAGAATAAGCTTAAGGGATTCATTACCACCATGCCAGCATTGCAGGAAATGTTAAAAGGGCTTTTTTAAACAGAAGAAAGGGGAAAACAAGCTAACCCAAGAAGACAATAAATACAAATAACAAAACGGCAATAAATATGCACCTATCAATAATAACTTTTTTTTTGATGGCAGTGTCACTGGCCCTCATATGTGGGACTGAACCGGGGCCGCTGGTTTCCCAAGCCAGCACTTAACCACTGCGCCACTGGGCTAGCCCTCAATAATCACTTTAAATGTGAATGGGCTAAGTGCTCCAATTAAAAGACAGAGAGTGGCTGAGTGGATAAGAAAACAGGATCCATGCATATGCTGTTTACAAGAGACTCATCTCAGATCTAAAGACACACACAGACTGAAAGTAAAGGGATGGAATAAGATATTTCATGCAAATGGAAATGAGAAAAAAGTTAGAGTAGAAAAACTTATTTCAGACAAAATACTTTAAAATGAAGACTACAATCAAACACAAAGAAATGCACTACATAATTGTAAAGGGATTGATTCACCAAGAAGACATATACCTAGTAAATATCTATGCACCCAACATAGGAGCTCCTAAATATATAAAAACAGATTTTGCCAGACACTAAGAGAGAAATCAATAGTAACATTATTATAGTAGGGGACTTCAACACACCGTTGTCACCACTGGACAGATCCTCCAGACAGAATATCAACTCTGACACAGTGACCTTAAATGACACTTTAGACCAGCTGGATTTAATCGATATTTTTAGAGCATTTCACCACAAAGCAACAGAATATACATTCTTGTCAAGTGCACATGGAACATTTTCCAAGATAGATCACATTTTATGCCACAAAACAAGTCTCAACAAATTTAAGAAGATTGAAATCATATCACGTGTATACTCTGACCACAATGCTATGAAACTAGAAATCAAGTATAAGAAGAAATCTGGAAAGCTTACAAGGGCCGGCTGAGTGGCGCGGTGGTTAAGAGCTGGCTTCAGAAGCCAGCAGCCCTGGTTCGGGTCCCATATGTGAGGGCCAGTGACACTGCCCTCAAAATAAAAAAAAGAGGTTTGAAAGCTTACAAATACAAGAAGGCTAAATAACATGCTACTAAATAGTGAGTGGGTCAAAAATGAGATCAAGGAGGAAATCAAAAGATACTTTGAGACAAACGAAAATGAAAACACCATGACCCAAAATCTCTGGGATGCAGCGAAAACAGTCCTAGGAGGGAAGTTCGTAGCAGTGCAGGCCTACGTAAAGGGGGAAGAAAAAATCTCAAATCAATGGACTACCTTTACACCTCAGGGAACTGCAAAAAGAAGAGCGAAAGAAGCCCAAAGGGAGTACAAGAAAGTAAATAATAAAGACCAGAGCAGAAATAAATGAAATAGAGACCATAAGAACAATACAAAAATCAATGAAACCAAGAGCTGGTTTTTTGAATAGATAAACGAAATCAACAAACCCTTAGCCAGAATCACCAAGAATAAGAGAGAGAGAACCCAAATTAATAAAATCAGAAATGAAAGAGAAATGACAATAGATACCAAAGCAGAAATACAGAAAATTTTAAGAAAATACTTCGAGCAACTATATGCCAACAAATTTGACAATCTGGAAGAAATGGAAAAATTTCTAGAAGCATATAATCTACCAAGTCTGAACCAAAAAGAAATAAAAACTCGGAACAGACTGATTACTACCAAAGAAATTGTATCAGTAATCAACAAGCTTCCAACAAACAAAAGTCCCGGACCAGATGGCTTCACAGGCGAATTTGACAAAACATTCAAAAAAGAATTAATACCTATTCTCCTCAAACTATTCCAAAAAATACAGAAGGAGGGAAGGCTCTCAAACTCTTTCTATGAAGCCACTATCACCCTGATTCCAAAGTTAGACAAAGATATTACAAAAAAGGAAAACAACAGGCCAATATCCCTAATGAATGTAGATGCAAAAATCCTCAACAAAATACTAGCAAACCGAATTCAGCATCACATTAAAAACATGTTACACCATGATCAAATGGGATTCATTCTTGGTATGCAAGGTTGGTTCAAAATCCACAAATCAATTAAGGTAATACATCACATGAACAAAATGAAAAATAAAAATCATATGATCATATCAATAGATGCAGAAAAAGCATTTGACAAAATCCAGCAGCCATTTATGATAAAAACTCTTAGCAAAGGGGGAATAGTGGGATCATATCTCAACATATTAAAGGCCAAATATGATAAGGCCACAGCAAACATCCTACTCAATGGGAAAAGTCTCAAAGCTTTCCCCCAAAAATCAGGAAAAAGACAAGGCTGCCCACTTTCACCACTTCTATTCAACATAGTTCTGGAAGTTCTAGCCGCAGCAATGAGACAAGAAAATGAAGTAAAAAAAATCCAAATTGGAAAGGAGGAAGTAAAACTGTCATTATATGCAGATGACATGATACTATATATAGAGAATCCCAATGACTCCAACAAAATGCTCTTGGAACTGATAAACGAATTCTGTAAGGTAGCAGGATACAAAATTAATATTCAGAATTCAGTTGAATTTGTATACACCAATAATAAATTATCAGAAGAAGAAATCAGGAAATCAATCCCTTTTACAATTGCTTCAAAAACTATAAAATATCTAGGAAAAAATTTAACTGAAGAAGTAAAAGACCTGTACTATGAAAATTATGAGACACTGAAGAGAGAAATCAAAGAAGATACAAAGAAATGGAAATACATACCATGCTCATGGATAGGAAGAATTAATATAGTTAAAATGTCAATACTACCTAAGGCATTATATACAGTCAATGCAATTCCAATCAAACTACCAAGGACGTTCTTCTTAGAAACAGAACATAGAATCCTAAAATTTATATGGAACCACAAAAGACCTCGAATAGCCACGGCAATCTTGAGAAATAAGAACAAAGTGGGAAGTATCACACTACCTGACATCAAAACATACTACAAGGCTGCTGTAATCAAAAATCAATATGGTACTGGCATAAAAACAGACACATAGAGCAATGGAACAGAATAAAGAGCCCAGGAATAAACCTATCCTTATATGGTCATTTACTCTAAGACAATGGAAGCAAGAATTTACACTGGAGTAAAGATAGTCTACTTAATAAATGGTGCTGGGAAAATTGGAGTGACACGTGCAAAGAAATGAAAATGAACCACATACTTACACAATATACGAGAAAAAACTTAAAATGGATTAAAAACTTAAATATAAGACCTGGAACTATAAAACTCCTGGAAGAAAACATAGAGAGTAAATTTGCAGACATTACCCTGAGTAATATTTTTACTGATATATCACCTTGAGCAGGGTAGTAAAAGAAAAAATGAATGTTTGGGATTACATCAAACTTAAAAGTTTTTCCACAGCAAAGGAAATCATCAATAAAACAAAAAGGCAGCCTACTGAATGGGAGAAGGTATTTGCCAACGATATATCTGATAAGTAGTTAATATCCAAAATTTATAAAACACCCATGAAATTCAACACCAAAAAAACAAACAACCCAATAAAAAAATGGGCAGAGGATATGAAGAGACATTTCCCTAAAGAGGACATACACATGGCCAACAGCATTAAAAAATGTTCAACCTCACTATTCATCAGAGAAATGCAAATAAAAACCACAATGAGATACCACCTCACTCAAGTCAGAATGGCTATCGGAATCAACAAACAACAATTGCTGGAGAGGTTGTGGAGAAAAGGGAACCCTGGTGCACTGTTGGTAGGGCTGCAGCTTGGTGCAGCCATTATGAAAATCAGTGTGGAGGATCTCAAAAAACTGGAAATGGAACTACTGTATGACCCAGCGATTCCACTCTTGTGTATCTACCCAGAAGAATCCAAGACACTAATTCAAATAAATATATGCACGCCTATGTTTATTGCAGTGCTATTATAATAGCCAAGACTTGGAAACAACTGAAATGCCCATCAGTAGACGACTAAGTTAAGAAACTGTGGTACATTTATACAATGGAGTATTACTCCGCCATAAAGAATTAAATCTCACCATTTGCAACGATATGGATGGACCTATAGACTATTATGTTAAGTGAAATAAGTCAGTCGGAGAAAGACGAATACCATATGATCTCACTTTTATGTGGAATATGAAAAACTGAATGAACTAGCAAAGCAAACAGAAACAGACTCATAGAGGAAAAACTGAGGGTTGCTAGCTGGGTAGGGGGTGGGGATGAGGGAGAAGGGGAACGGATTACACAGCATGAATACATAACTTCAATATTGCTACAGGGATATGAAGATAATTCAGGGAATATAATTAATAATATTGTAAATATTTTGTGGGGTGTCAGATAGTCACATATCTTGTTAGGGAGACCACTTCATGGATTGGGTAGATGCTTGATTACTGCACTGTATGCCTGAAGATGATGTTGTATAATATTGTATGCCAACTGTAATTGAATATATATATATAGCCACGGGATGTGGAGTATAGTATGGAAGGGAGTCAAGGGAATTGTAATAGATTTGTATGATATGAGGGGGAAGGGTTCGTGAATTGGGGGAAGAGGTTGTCACTTTGAGTGGTAAAAAGTATAACTATTGCATTGCCTTGTATACCTGAAACTAATTTTTTAAACGTTTTTATTATTATTAGTTGTAGATGTACAAAACAATGCAATAGTTACCTTTTTCACCCCTAACAAAGTGACTCCCCCTCCCCCCACTGCTACCCACACCCCCTATATCATACAAATCTATTACAATTTCATTGACTCCATCCCCACACTATATTACACATCCCATGACTATATATGTGTTAAATTATAGTTGACATATAATATTACTCAGCAACAGCTTCAGATGTACAGTGCAGTGGTAAGGCCATTACACCATCCATGAAGTGGTCCCTGACAAGACATGAGTCCTTTTGATCCCCTAAAAAAATATTTACAACATTATTGATTATATTCCCTAAACTGTCTCTTCTGTCTCTGCAGTAGTATTGTAGTTATCAGTTTGTGTTGCCTCGTCCCTTCCCCTTCTCCCTCATGCCCATCCCCATCCCATCTAGCCCTCATCAGTTTTTACTTTGTGTCTCTAAGACTATTTCTGTTTACATTGCTCGTTTCTTCAGTTCTTTAGATTCCACATATAAGTGAGATTATATGGTACTTGTCTTTCTCTGACTGACTTATTTCATTTAACATAATGTTCTCTAGGTCCATCCATATCGTTGCAAACAGTATGATTTATTTCTTCTTTATAGCTGTGTAATACTCCATTGTGTAAATGTACCACAGTTTCTTAATCCAGTCGTCTACCGATGGGCATTTCGATTGCTGAAACTAATTTTTTTTTAAATGTGGGCCGGCCGAGTGGCGCGGTGGTTAAGTGTTGGCCTGGGAAGCCAGGGGCCCCAGTTTGGTGCCACATATGAGGGACAGTGACACTGCCCTCACACACACAAAAAATGTGTTTATTTCACAATAAAATAATTCAGGAAAAAAACACACGAATGTTCTGGTTCTAAATTATCCAGCTATAAGGTCTGTGATTATTGTCTTCAATTATCATCCTGATTATGGAGGGCTCTGTTGAAGGCCTTTCACATTAGTATTTACTTTTCAACTATCTATTGCTGGTAGGTATAGATGTCAGATTGAGACTATCCACCATGTGCTAACTAAAGGAGTACTTCTGGTGTTTCACCTTTATCTAACAACACACTGGTTACCCTTTCTTACTATACCTGATATTTTCCACAAATCATTACATTCATTCAGCTAGAAATGCCTATTTTCATAGTAATTATGAATTTTCCCTCTCTCCGATGCTATGTTAGACAGAAGGAGCTGTAATGTACCAGAATGCTGAAGTTTGTGACATGGAGTATGCTGAACAATGCTGGGTTCTTGAAGAGAACATAATCATGGGATACAGTAATACACACACAAACACCATCGTATAGGGCACTTCATGGTAATGAACATTATCAACATATTGGTTTCTAACTCTAACCAATCCCTTCATGTGAATCTAGCAGTCTGTCACAATTCTTTGCTATATCCAACTCACTGAGAATTCTGCAGTTCACCAGTGGCTAGGTCTTCAGATTCCAGGTAATCAAAGTCCAGAACCAAGATGGATTAGATAGTGGGATATTGGTAACAGTGTCCAGCTATACCCTCCTATATACTTATCTATGAGGTGATCTTGAGGGTCATAAGTCTCCTAATCAGAAACAACTGTTAGTGGTGGTATTTCACAGTGGTAGGTATGAATTGAGTGGGTATCTGTGTTTATTGGTCCACCACACAGCATAAGGGCCCTGAGTCTATCCTGTCTTCAATTCAGCGACACTACATTGGCTCTTCTTTGACAAGCTGGGCTACCAAACATATTTCTCAGATTAGTTAAAAAACCCATGTAGGGGCCAGCTGAATGGCTGAGGTGGTTAAGAGCTCACTCAAGAGTGTGAGTTGAGCTCTTAGCAACAGTAGTTCAATGCCCAGCCCAAGCTGAGCTGCCGCTGAGCTGCCAATAATTGGCAGGATGGCTCAGCTAAAAACTAAAACAAAAAAAAACAAAAAAAGTAGTTTCTGAACTTACAAGAGGCATAAGCCTCATTAACCCCTGTCTCTAGGCATTCAGGAGACAAGAAAGACAAGGAAAACATTTTTCTTTGATTCCAGTATAAAGGATGGCTGAGTATAAAGCAGCATTTGGAGCCCAAAGCTAGTATCATGGATCTCTATCAAGCAAGGTGGGGCATGTGCCAACAGGGTGACTATATCTTCATCCTAGTATCTGATAGATAAGCATGCAGCCCTGCATTTATGCCTAAGGAGAAAGTTGACCTCTAAATACTTCCTGATGCTTTTTGCCTAATGTAGAGCCCGGGAAGGAGAGCAGCCAAGTGAGTTAGTTTGATAAGACAAGGGTGGGAAATGGAAGATGTTTCTTCCAGAAGTCCCTAGACATGGATCTTGAAGGAGAAATAGCAAAAGTATGTCTAAAGGACAAAACTATCTAAAATGTGTGGTCATGAATGAGCCGGCCAAGTGGTTCAGTTGGTTAAGATCTTGCTCAAGAGTGCGAGCTGAGCTCTGAGCAACAGCAGTTCGATGCCCAGCCTGAGCTGAGCAGCCACTGAGCTGCCGACAGGTAGCAGGATGGCTTAGCTAAAAAAAAAAAAAAGTATAAAATGAGTGGTCATGAAAGGGAGTCTTAGGAAAGCATTAGAATTTGAGTGGCAGTGCCAAATGTGGAGTAACCACAAAGATGAAAGGAATATCATTAAGCAGGTCAGAGTGAACAAATCTAATGGGTAATGTCTGAATGAATACCAAAAGGAGGCATGTAGTGATACAGGATGGGGTTTTACCTGTTCCAGATATTAATTGCATGAACAGACCAAGTAATTTTAATAGGACTAGGATAATTATTAAATTAAAAATTCAGTTAAATAAATGAGTACATAAATAAACAAATTTTAAAAGTGCAACACTGTCTAACCCAGGAATTTGACTTCAGAAATGTATTCTATTGATACACTTGCACAAAGCCATAAATATGAGGATGTCCACTGCAGCATTAATTGTATTAGTAAAAGACTAGATTAAAGGGGAGTGGGGACGAGGCAGAAGGTGAAGGGATTAGAAAGCATAAATTGGTAACTACAATATTGTCACAGGGATATGAGACAGTTTGCGGAATATAATCAATAATGTTGTAAATATTTTGTAGGGTTTCAGATGGGCACATGTCTTCTTAGGGAGGCCACTTTGTGGACGGTGTAGATGCATGACCACTTCACTGTACACCTAAAGCTGAATAATATTGTATGTCAACTACAATTTAATATATATATATATATATATATATATATATATATATAGTCACGGGATGTGGAGTACAGTATAGGGAATTGAGTCAATGGAATTGTAATAGATATATACGATGTCAGATGGGCAATAGATTGGGGGAGGGAGGTTATCACTTTGTGAAGGGTGAAATGTATAACTATTACATTGTTTTGTACACCTGAAACTAATTTTTTTAAATGTGTAATAAAAAATAATAATAAATAAAAAAGAGAGGAAAGAATAGAATTTCTATCAGCATTGGACTGGCTAAATAAATTATGATATATTTATACAATCTAATATTATTCAACCATTAATGAGGATTAAAATCAATTAATTGAAAATCAACATAGAACTGACACAGATAGTAGAATTTGCAAAAAGATTAAAACAGGTACTTCATTGTCCACATGTTCAAAATGCTAAGTGGAGACATGGAAGCTATTTTTCTTTTTAAGATTTTATTGGGGAATTGGAGGGGGAGGGACAGCGTTGGGGAACCGGGGAAGGGGAACAGACAAGTTGCTGTCCTTTTGTTCTTCAGTCTTGTTGTGGAGGACATCACTTCACTGGCCCATGTTGGTATTATCATTGCGCTCTTCTCGGGTGAGGCAGATCGGTCGCTGGCCTGTGGACAGCCGCTCATAGTGGCTCTTGGCAGCTCACACTGGCTTCCAGCCATTCACGCTGGCTGCCAGCCACTCACTGTAGCCTATGGCAGCCCACGGCAGCAGGGGCTGCAACTATGCTGAGCCGGGGACTCACAGCAGCCCAGCTCCAAGTGGAGCTGTTGTTCACCATCTTAGCTGTAGAAAGCAGTGTCACTGGCACTCATATGTGTGATCCGAACCAGGGCCACTGGCATCCCAATCCAGCTCTTAACCAACACGCCACTCGGCCGGCCCTGGAAGCTATATTTAAATGAAACAAATACAACTTTAGAGATAAAAAACTGTAATGGCAGAGATTAAAAATATACTAAATAAGATTTATTGTCAATTAGATATTGCAGGAGTAAAATTAGTAAACTAAAAATTATAGCAATACAAACTACAAAAATGAAACACATAGGGAAAAAAGGATCAATATAACGAAAAGAACACTAGGAAGCTGTGAGACAACTTCAGGCAGCCAAATGTATGAATAACTGGAGTCACTGAAGGAGAGCAAGAAAAGGATAGAAAAATGTTTGATGAAACAATGGCTGAAAAACGTCAAAATCTGACAAAAGCTATAAACCCACAGATTCAAGAAGCTCAAGAACCTGAAACACAGGAAACATGAACAAAACTACACCAAACGACATCCTAATAAAATTGATCAAAACCAAAGATAAAGAGAAAATCTGATAGGCAGCCAGAGAATAAAAGACAAGTCATATACTAAGAAACAAAAATAAGGATGACAGTAGATTTCTCATTGGAAATGGTGCAAGTGAGAAGAGAATAAAGCAATATCTTTAAAGCAGTAAAAGAAAAGAATTGTCAACCTACTGTTCTACGCTCAGAGAAAGTATCTGTTAAAAACAAACATATAGTGCCGGCCGAGTGGCGCGGTGGTTGAGCGCTGGCTTGGGAGGCCAGCGGTCCCGGTTCGGGTCCCGCATGTGAGGGCCAGTGACACTGCCCTCAAAAATAAATAAATAAATAAATAAATAAATAAGATATAAATACATTTTCAAACATACAAAGACTTGAAAGAAATCATCACCAGCAATCCCACACTACAAGACATGTTAAAGAATGTCTTTGGAGGAAAAATTAAAGACACCAGATGCAAATATGGATCTAAGCAAAGAAATAAAATGTACTGGAAATGATGCCTACCTCAGTAAATATTTTATTTATTTATTTATTTTTAATTACAGTTTATTGGGGTGACAATTATTAGGAAAGTTACATGGCCGGACGAGTGGCGCAGTGGTTAAGCGTTGACTTGGGAAGCCAGCGGTCCCGGTTCGGGTCCCACATATGAGGGTCAATGACACTGCCCTCCAAAAAAAAAAAAGAAAGGAAAGTTACATAGGTTTTCGGTGTACAATTCTGTAATACATCGTCTATATATCACATTGTGTGTTCATCATCCAGTTCAGTTCTTCCATCGCCATATATTTTATCCCTTATGCCTCTATCTACCACCCTGCTCCCCACCTACCCTCTGGTAACCAGTAAACTATTGTCTGTGTCTATGAGTGTTTGTTTTTTCATTTGTTTGTCTTCTTTCTTTGTTGTTTTCAGTTTTATATACCACATATCAGTGAAATCATATCATTCTTGACTTTTTCTGTCTGATTTATTTCATTTAGCATCATAATCTCAAGCTCCATCCATTTTGTCACAAATGGCACTATTTCATCTTTTCTTACAGCACAGTAGTATTCCATTGTGTATATATACCACAACTTCTTTATCCAGTAATCTATCCAAGGACGCTTTGGTTGTTTACATGTCTTGCTCACCATAAATAAAGCTGCAATGAACATCGGAGCACATATATCTTTATGGATTAATGTTTTCAGATTTTTGGAGTAGATACCCAAGAGAGGGATGACTGAGTCATATAGTAATTCTATTTCTCTGATGATTAGTGATGTTGAGCATTTTTTCATATGTCTATTGGCCATTTTTATATCCTCTTTCAAGAAATGTCTATTCATGTCCTCTGACCATTTTTTACTTGGACTATTAGGTAATTTGTTGTTCAGTTGTATGAGTTCTTTATATGTTTTGGATATTAGCTCTTTATCAGTGGTGTTGTTTGCACAAATATTCTCCCATTCGGTTGGTTGCCTCCTTATTTTTGATGGTTTATTTTGCTGGGCAGGAGCTCTTTAGTTTGATATAGTCCCATTCATTTATTTTAGCTTTTACTTGCCTTGCCTTTGAAGTCAAATTCATAAAATCCTCTTTGAACCTAAGGCCCATCAGTTTAGTATTTATGTTTTCTTCTATGTAGTTTATTGTTTCAGGACTTATGTTTATGTCTTTGATCCATTTTGAATTAATTTTCGTACATGGTGATAGATAGCAGTTTAGTTGGATTCTTTTCATCGTGGCTTTCCAATTCTCCCAGCACCATTTATTGAAGAGGCTGTCTTTTCTCCTTGTATGTTTTTTGATTTCTTTGTTGAAAATTATCTGTCCATGTTTATGTGGGTATATTTCTGGGTTCTGGATTCTTTTCCATTGGTTTGTGTGTCTGTTTTTCTGCCATTACCATACTGGTTCTTTTGGTTTTTTTGGTTTTTTTTTTTTTGGTGGCTTTAGCCCACTTTCATTTTTTTTTTTACTACCATACTGTTTTGATAATTGTTGCCCTGCAGTACAAGCTGAAGTCAGGAGGTGTGATACCTCCAGCATTATTCTTTTTTCTAAGGATTGCTTTGGCTACTTGGGGTCTTTTGTGATTCCATACGAATCTGATGATTTTTTGTTCTATTTTTTTTAAATGTCATTGGGATTTAATGGGGGTTGCATTAAATCTGTATATTGCTTTGGGTAATATGCCCACTTTAACTATGTTGATTCTTCCTATCCATGACACAGAATGTCTTTCCATTTCTTTGTGTCTCAATTTCTTTTAAAAATGTCTCATAGTTTTCAGTGCATAGGTCTTTCACATTCTTGGTTCAGTTTATTCCTAGATATTTTATTCTTTTTGTTAGAATTGTAAAAGAAATTGTTTTTTTTTTAATTTACCTTTCTGAGGTTTCATTGTTAGTATATAGGAATGCAATGGACTTTAGTACATTGCTTTTGTTGTCAGCAACTTTATTCCTTTATTGTTTCTAATAGCTTTGTGGTGGAGACTTTAGGGTTTTCTATATATAGCATAATGTCATCTGCAAAAAGTGACAAATTAACTTCTTTATTCCCTATCTGGATGCCTTTTATTCTTTTCTCTTGCCTGATTGCTCTGGATACGACTTCCAATACTATGTTGAAAAACAGAGGTGATAGGGGACAGCCTTGTTGCGTTCCTGAACATAGAGTAAAGGGCTGCAGTTTTTGACTATAAATTATGATATTGGCTATTTGTCATATATGACCTTTATTATGTTAAGGTATTTTACTTCAGTACTCATTTTGTTAAGTGTTTCAATCATAAATGGGTGTTGCATCTTGTCAAACGATTTTTCTGCATCTATTGATATAATCATATGATTTTTGTCCTTCGTCACATTTATGTGATGCATCACCTTGATCGATTTGCATATGTTGAACCATCCTTGTGCTCCTGGGATGAGCCTCACTTGGTCGTGATATATAATTTTTTAATGCATTATTGCATTCCATTTGCTAGAGTTTTGTTTAGGATTTTTGCATCTTCATTCATCAGAGATGTTGGCCTCTAATTTTCTTTTTTTGTGTTATCCTTGAAAGGTTTTGGTATCAGGGAAATGTTGACCTCATAAAATGAGTTAGGGAGTATTGTCTCTTCAGTTATTTGGAAGAATTTGAGTAGGACAGGTATTAGACCTTCTTTGAATGTTTGGTAGACTTCACTAGTGAAGCCATCTTGTCCTGGAGTGTTGCTTATGAGAAGGTTTCCGACAACTGATTTAATTTCTTAACTGTTGATCAGTCTATTTAGATTTTCCAATTCTTCATGATTCAGCCTAAGAAGGCTATATGTTTCTAAGAACATGTTTATTTCTTCTATTATTGAACTTTATGGCTTATATCCTTCATAGTATTCTTGGATGATCCTTTGTACTTCTGTGTCATCTGTGGTAAGTTCCCCTCTTTCATTTCTGATTTTATTTATTTGTATCTTTTCCCTTTACATCTTAGTGAGTCTAGCCAAGGGTTTGTCACTTTTATTTATCTTTCCAAAGAACCAGCTCTTCGTTGCATTAATTTTTTCTATTGTCTTTTTGTCCTCTATTTTACTTAGTTCTGCTCTGATTTTTATCATTTCCTTCCTTCTGCTGACTTTGGATTTCATTTATTCTTCTTTTTCTAGTTTTTTAAGGTGTAACATCAGGTAATTTATCTGGGATTCTTCTTGTTTCTTGAGATAGTTCTGTAATTATATAAATTTCCATCTTAAAACTGCTTTTGCTGCATCCCAAAAATTTTGGTAGGATGTATTTTCATTTTCATTTGTTTCTATGTATTTTTTGATCTCTCCTCTTATTTCTTCCTTGACCCAGTTGTTCTTTAAAAGTATGTTGTTTAATCTCCACATATTTGTGGGTTTTCAAGCTTTCTTTTTGCAATTGATACCCAATTCAAAGACTTGTGATCAGAGAATACAGTTGGTATGATTTTAATCTTATTAAATTTGCTGAGCCTAGTTTTATGTCCCAATACATGATTTATCCTTGGGAATGTCCCATGCACACTAGAAAAGAATGTAGAGTCTGATGTTCTAGGATGAAGTGCTCTGTAAATATCAATTATATCCATTTAGTCTAGTGTATCATTTAGGGCTGATATTTCTTTATTTATTTTCTGTTTGTATAATCTATCCATAGCTGTCAATGATATTTAGGTCCCCTACTATAATTGTCTTTTGGTCAATTTGTCCCCTTAGCTCTGTTAGTAGTTGCTTTGTATATTTTGGTACTCCCTGGTTTGGAGCATATATAAGTGTTATGTCTTCGTGTTGTATAGTCCCCTTTATCATTATGAAATGTCCATCTTTGTCTCTTGTTACCCTTTTTATCCTGAAGTCTGTTTCAGTTAATATCAGTATAGCTGCACCTGCTTTCCTCTGAATACCATTTGCTTGGAGTATCTATTGCCACCCTTTCACTTTGAGTCTGTATTTGTCCTTGTAGCTGAGATGTGTCTCTTGGAGGCAGCATACTGCTGGGTTTAATTTTTTGATCCAGTCTGCTGCCCTGTGCCTTTTTCTTGGTAAATTCAGTCAATTTTCATTTAGGATGGTTATTGATATATGAGGATTTCCTATCATTCTCTCTTTGGTTTTCTGGTAGGACTGTGTTTTCATTGTTTCTTTGCCTTTTTGTTGCTGTGTTATTTCTGTTATTTCAGTATTCTATGATTTGTCCCTTTCTTTCTTCTTTTTTTATGTTATATATTTCAGTGCTGATTCGTTTTGTGTGGTTACCATTAAGTTTATGTAAAAGAAAGTTTCATATTTAGCGCATTCCATTTTCTTCAGCATGCTTCCTTTCTCCATTCCTTTGTGCCAGTTCAGATCTTTACTCTCCTTTTGTTTTTGTTGTCACAAATTATTCCTATTTATGGTGTGAGTTGAATTCTGGTCTGCAGAAGCAAGTTGTCTTTTTACTCTTTTTTAAAATAAATTTATTTTTCTTCTTTACCCTGTATGTTAGGTTTTAGTGTTTAATGTCTTATTTGGTGTAGGGGTTTCCATTTCCTCCTTCTGTCTGTTCATAATGCTACTCATGGTTTTGTTTCTTTTCCTTTTTTGTTTCAGGTTGAGTACCTTCTTTCAGTATTTTTTTGTAGTGCATGTCATGTGTTAGAAAATTCCCTCAGCTCCTGTATGTCTGGAAAGGTCTTTATTCCTCCTTCATATCTAAAGGATATTTTTGCTGGATATATTATTCTTGGCTCATAATTTCTCTCTTTCAATAGTTTGAATATTTGATTCCATTCTCTCCAGGCTTGTTGAGTTTCTCCTGAAATATCTGATGATAATGTAATGGGCTTTCCTTTGTAGGTTACTGTCTTTTTTTCCTTGGGTGCCTTGAGGATTCTTCGTCATTAATTTTTGACAGTTTCAATAAAATGTGTCTTGGAGAAGGCCTGTTGGGATTGAGGTAATTAAGTGTTCTATTTGCTTTTTAGATTCAAGGATTCAGTTCTTTCTGCACATTTGGAAATTCTCATTGACTATTTGTTTGAATATACTTTCTGTTCCTTTCTCCCGTTCTTTTCCTTCTGTTATGTCCATTATTATTATATTGCTCCTTCTGATGGAGTCAGAAAGTTCTTGTAGAGTTCTTTCATTTCTTTTAACTCTCAAGTCTGTCTCTTCTTCTATCTGTATCATTTTCAAATTTCTATCTTCGATGTCACTGATTCTCTTCTCATTTTGGTCAGATCTATTACCTAAGCTGGTGATTTCATTCTTCATTTTTTTTATTGAGTTCTTAATCTCCAGAAATTGTATTTGGGTCTTTTTAAAATTTCAATCTCTTTGGTAAAATGTTCATTTTGTTCTTTGATTGTGTTTCTGAGTTCATTAAACTGCTTATCTAGTGTTTTCTTCCAGGTAATTGACTTTTTTCAAAACTGCAATCTTGAATTCTCTGTCATTTAAGTCACATATTTCCATATCTTTAAGTGCATATTCTGGAGACTTTCATTGTCTTTCTGAGGTGCCTTGTTACCTTGGTTATTTATGGCAATTAGTGAATTATTATTTCTCTTCTTAGGCATCTATGGGAGTGGGTTCTGCAGCAGGTTCATAGGATGAGGTCTTTCTTTTGCTTTCCAGTAGGTATTCATGGAATGTTTTATTTTCTCTCTGACTGCAGCTTTTTTTTAACTGGGGAATTGGGGGATGGGAACAGCATTGGGGAACTGCGGAAGGGGATGAGACAAGTTGCCTTCCTTTTGTTCTTCAGTCCAGTTGTGGAGGACATTGCTTCACTGGCCCATGTTGGTATTATCATTGTGCTCTTCTTGGGTGAGGCAGATCAGTCGCTGGCCTCTGGGTGGCCGCTCATAGCAGCTCTTGGCAGCTCACACTGGCTGCCAGCCGTTCATGCTGGCTGCCGGCCACTCACTGTAGCCTATGGCAGCCCACTGCAGCAGGGGCTGCAGCTATGCCCAGCTGGGGACTCACAGCAGCCCAGCTCTAGGTGGAGCTGATGTTCACCATGTTAGCTGAAGAGGGCAGTATCACTGGCCCTCATATGTGGGATCTGAACTGGGGCCGCTGGTGTCCCAAGCCAACTCTTAATCAACACGCCACTTGGCCAGCCCTGACTGCAGCTTTTTATTCTCTCTCATGCTGTAGTATTATATATTCTCTGCACTGTTCTGTCTTCTCACACAATGGGGAGATTCCTGGGAAGGTGGGCTTCTTTGTGAGCAGGCTGCCTGGGTCTCAGGCCAGAGCCTCCATTGGGAGTATGTGGAGAGCTTCTCAAATTCCAAAGCTCTTCCTGCACCAGATTCAGCGTAGGTGTATTTCAGCAGCTGTTTGCCCCTGCAGGGATCTGCCCAGATCATTGGGTCAGGAGCGGGGTGGGTAGTGAGAGATGGCTTTGGGCAATGGTGGCAGCCAACTGCACAGCCAGTCCTGCACCTAAGTCTCTCTCTCCTTCACTGGAACTAGTGGTGCTGTGACTCCATGGCTGCAAGCCACATTTTTCAGAACTGCAAATATTATGTGCTTTTGATCTGACAGTGCTACTGTTCTGCTTCTAGCACTGAGCACATGTGGGTAGGGCAGCTCTGGGAGGGTCGGAAGGAGGCAGCTAGGCTCCGTGCCTATGCGTTCCGTTCTGTGCTTGGCTGTGAGGGATTAAACTGCGATTTTCACCCTTTTTCTCTAAGTCTTTGCTCCAAAGTTTCTGCTGTGAGCGTTGGGTTCAGCTGTATTATATGCTGATCCCACAGACAGGACTGTGGGCCATAAGGAGAGCACTAGCAGTATGAATTCTTCCCTTTCCCATGACTGTAGTAGCTCCAGAATACAGGGAGCTCGAAACTTCGAGCTCCAGTCTGCATCCTGTGCACTGGTGACCCGCGTCTCTGCTCTTCCTCTTTCCCTTTTCCTCTCCTCGCCCAATTTACCCACTTTTTTTTTTTAAGATTTTTATTGGAGAATTGGGGGAGGGGAACAGACAAGTTGCTGTCCTTTTGTTCTTCAGTCTAGTTGTGGAGCATGTTGCTTCAATGGCCCATGTTGGTATTATCATTGCGCTCTTCCAGGGAGAGGCAGATCGGTCACCAGCCTCTGGACGGCCATTCCCTGCAGCTATTGGCAGCTCACATGCAATTTGCCCACCTTTTTGTGATTTCAGTTGCGTGTCTCTTAATCTTGCCTGTCTGCTCCACAAGGAGTCCTTTGTGGAATTGTAGTTGTTCAATTTGTTGTAAACCCCAGGGGAGATTTCAAGAGTCTCACCTCACGCCACCATTTCTATGACATCATTCAAATATATTATTTAAATATCTCTAAAGGACAACTGATTCTTTTTTTTTTTTTTAAGGGCAGTGTCACTGGCCCTCATATGTGGGACCGAACCGGGGCCGCTGGCTTCCCAAGCTAGTGCTTAACCACTGCACTACTCGGCCGGCCCTTGATTCTTTAAACATATATAATAACAATGAATTGTGGGGTTTGTAATTAAGAAAAAAAATATGGCAATAATAGAATAAAGCCTTGGAGAGAAAATGGAATTATACTGTTTTTAGTTTTTATACTATATGCCAAGTGGTATAAATTCACTTTAGAATAGACTGTAATAGCATTAAATGTTTCATATAAGCCCTTAATCTCTAAAATAACAAAACAAATCTGTAGCTAATAAAGCAACAAAGAGGATAAAATTTAATCATCAAAAATATACAATTAATCCAAAAGAAGGGGAAATAAGAGCAAAAGGGGAACAAAGAACAGATGATAAAAATAGAAAACAAATAGCAACATGATATACTTAAAAACGAATCATACCAGTAATCACATTAGAAATAAATGGTCTAGGGGCCGGCCGAGTGGCGCGATGGTTAAGTGCTGGCTTGGGAAGCCAGCGGCCCCGGTTCGGGTCCCACATATGAGGGTCAGTGACACTGCCCTCAAAAAAAAAAAAAAGAAAGAAAGAAAGAAATGGTCTATTATCCCTAATTAAAAGGCAAAGATGGTCGCATTGGATTTTAAATAGGCAAGGTGGAATTGCATGGTTCATTCAACATATGCACTTTAAATATAAGATACAATTAGGTTAAAAGTAAAATGATGAAATAAGACAAACCACACTAACATTAGCCAAAAGAAAGCTAACATGGCTATATTAATATCAAAGTGAATTTTAAAGCAAACAAATCAGTGAAAGAGGAGGTTATTTTATAATGATAAAGGAGTCAATTCTTCACGAGAACATGCCAACCCTAAATGTTTATGCCCCTAAAAGTATATATAAAGCAAAAAGTGATAGAACTACCAGGAGGAATAGACAAATCCACAACTAATTGGAGGTTTCAATGTCTTCTCAATAATTAGCAGAACAAGTAGACAGGCTGTGAAAAACAGTGAGGTTTTTGTCTGACTAAATGAGATGAAAGGCTCCTGGAAACCCAGGCGTCCTCTTAAAGGGCCTGTGCACAGACTCTCTTGCTCTGAGGTACTCACCTTGGGTTCTGGGGCCAGACAACAGCTTGAGAGGTGCCAAAGAAATACAGGGAGAGAATGAGTTGTGTGGCTACAGAAAGAAGCCTGGAGAACCAACCACCATTCTCCTTGTGTTGAGTCCTCCTGCACATCCTGCAGACAGGTTCAATCTTCCCGTTACTGAGCCCTCACCCCACATGGCCAAATTGGAATCTGTATTGGCCAGGTGAACTCTACTAACTCCACCCTGGTTACTAGTAGGGGCCCCACCCAACTTAATCATGCACCACCCAAGTCTCTTTTGACAGTGGGTAGCCAGACTTAGCCTGCGCTGCAGTCTTTCTTGGAAAACTTTTGGGGGTCTGTGGGCCCCAAGCAAGTGGTCGCTGACCTCAGTGTGTTCTGTGCCATTTACTAAGGGGATCTAGCCTCAGCACTGTTGCCAAATCTGAATCTGCATTAACATGGTGAACACCACTCACCCCACCCTGGTCACACCCTGAGACCATGCCTCATCCAAATAGCGTACTTCCCCAGAATCCTTCAGTGGTTGAGCCTAACAGGGAGCTGGCAGGTGGAAACAGGCCTTGGGGAGCCCTGTGCATTTTCCTGAGCTGACTCAGGCCCAGTACTGGTGGCAGCCAGCCTCGGTTCCCAGTTTGGCAACTCCCATGTCCCATCCTGGTCCAGCACAGGCAGCGACCAATTACAGATTGATTCGTAGCTTTACAAGGTAGCCCTGGGCTAGTCACAGGCAACAACTGAACTTGGTCTGCAATGGAGCTCCTCCCAAGAGGCCCCAGAACCAACACACTTGGTGCCCAGCCTCATACTGCAACAAAGCACCACTCAATTAGCCCCACCTGCTGCATACACAGTGGGTGTTCTCAGGAGATACCAGAGCCTGCCAGGGAGAATCCTGCTCCATAGGGTCAGCATCTGAAGAGCAGCTCCTATGCTGCAGTCAGGGCCAATTCATACAGCAATTCAGCAACAGGGTCAAGCCCACACACTGACATACCAACAGCAATCAAGGCTCAACTATAACAGGAGGACACACACAACCCACATAAGGGACACTACCGAATCACCAGGCACAGGTGACCAGGGACATGGCACCACTAGGCCCCACAGGACAACTACTATATAAGGCCACCCTGCCAAGACGGAGACATAGCAGATCTACCTAATACATAGAACCAAAAGTAGGGAGGCAGACAGAATGAGAAAACAAAGAAACATGTCCAAAATGAAAGGACAGAACAAAGCTCCAGAAAAACAACTGAAGGAAGTGGAGGCAAGCATCTTACCACATACAGAGTTCAAAACACTGGTTATAGAATGCCCAAGGGACTTAGTGAGAACTTCAACAAAGAGATATTAAGCATAAAAACAGACATAGAAACTAAAAAGGCAGTCAGAAATTAAGAATATAATACTTGAAATAAAGAATACAGTAGAAGAAATAAAAAACAGATTAAATGAATCAGATGGATTTAATTAACATTTTTAGAGCATTTCACCCAAAGGAGCAGAATATATATTCTTCTAAAGCACACATGGAACATTTTCCAAGATAGACAATATATTAGGTCACCAAACAAGTCTCAATAAATTTAACAAGTTTGAAATTATATCAAGTGTCTTCTCTGACCACAATGGTATGAAGCTACTAATCAACTGCAAGAAAAAACAACGAAAATCACACAAACAAATGGAGCTAATTAACATGCTACTACAAATGAAAGTGTCAACAATGAGATCAAGGAAGAAGTGAGATGACACCTTGAGTCAAATGAAAATTTTTAAAAAAATGGCTCATAAACTATGGGACATAGCAAAAGCAACCCTAAGAGTGAAAATCATAGCAATACCTCAAGAAATAAGAAAAATATCAAATAAACAATCTAACCCTACACCTAAAGAAACTAGAAAAAGAACATAAAACAAAGCCTAAAGTGAGTAGAAGGAAGGACGTAATGAATACTAGAGTGGAGATAAAAAAAAATAGAGGCTTAGAAAAACAATACAAAAGCTCAATGAAACCGAGAGCTGGTTTTTGAAAAGATTGGCATGACTGACAAACCTTTAACCACATTCATCAAGAAAAAAAAGAGAGGACCCAAATAAATAAAATCAGAAATGAAACAGGAAAAATGACAATGGAAACCACAAAAATACAAAGGAGTATAACAAAATACTATGGGGCCGGCCGATTTGCGTGGTAGTTAAGCGCTGGCTTGGGAAGCCAGCAGCCCCGGTTCGGGTCCCACATATGAGGGTCAGTGACAGTGCCCTCCAAAAAAAAAAGTGCTATGAACAATTATATGCCAACAAATTGGACAATCTGGAAGAAACGGATACATTTCTACAAACGTACAATCTTCTAAGACTGAATCAAGAAGAAACAGAAAATCTGATTCACCTGATTTCTGCTAATGAAATCAAAACAGTAATCAAAAACTCTCAAAAACAAAATTCCTGGATGAGATGACTTCACAGGTGAATTTTATGAAACAGTCAAAGAAAACTTAACACATATCCTTCTCATTCTATTTCAAAAATTCAAGATGAGGGAAGGCTCTGAAGCTCATTTTGATGTTTTTTTTTTTTTTTTGAGAGCAGTGTCATTGGCCCTCATATGTGGGACCAAACTGGGGCCACTGGCTTCCCAAGCCAGCGCTTAACCACCACGCCACTCGGCCGGTCCTGGTTTTTTTTTGTTTTTTTGTTTTTTTTGATGCTAGCATTATCCTTATTGCAAAGCAGACAAAGACATTACAAAAAAAGGAAATTAAAGGCGGAGATCCCTGATGAACATTAATGCAGCACTTCTAAACAAAATATTAGTAAACAGAATTGAACAATACATAAAAAAAATTGTACACCACAATCAAGTAGGATTAATTTCAGGGATGTAAGTTTGATTCAGTATTTGCAAATCAATTAACATTATGCAGCACATAAACAAAATGTGAGGTAAAAATCATATAATTATATCAATAGATGCAGAAAAAGTGTGTGACAAAATCCAGTATCTATTAATGGTAAAAACTCTCAGTAAAGTGTGAATAGAAGGAAAATACCACCTTAATAAAGGCCATTTATGACAAACCCACAGATAACATCATACTCCACAGGGAAAAGCTAAAAGCATCTTCTTTACGATCAGGAACAAGACAAGGAGATTCCCTTTCACCACTTTCATTCAACATAGTATTGGAAACACTAGCCACAGCAGTCAGAAAGGAAAAAGAAATAAAAGGCATACAAATGGGAAAGGAAGAAATAAAACTGTCATTATTTGCAGATGATGTGATACTATATATAGAAACACCAAAAAATTATTCAAACTGATAAATGAACTCAGTAAAGTAGCAGGATACAAAATCAATATTCAGAAATCAGGGGGCCGGCCAAGTGGCACGGTGGTTAAATGCTGGTTTGGGAAGCCAGCGTCCTCAGTTCGGGTCCCACATATGAGGGCCAGTGACATTGCCCTCAAAACAAAAAAGAAAGATTTGGGGACTTCTGGTAAAATGGTGGAATAGACAGATGCTGTGCTAACTGCCTCCTAGGATCACACCAAAATTACAAATATTTATAAAACATTCAACCCCAGAAGTCCCCAGAACACTAGATGAACAGAACCTCTAAACAAGGAACTTAAAGAGGATGCCACGTCAAGTCTGGTAGGAGGGGAAGAGACGAGAGAGGGCAAACCCCGTGAGGGACACCTCAGCGGTGGGGAGGCTTCTCCAGTTGGGGGAGAGAACCTCTGGCTCCACACCAAGCTTACTAGCCCAGAGTTCCTTTGCCGGGAGGAGGAATTCCACCATAGCAGGCAGCAGAAATTAGTGAGGACTCTGTTTGCTCGGCTTGGTGAGGCTGAGGGTGGCTAGAGAATCAGTGGGGCTGGTGCATGGGCTCGCTCACCTGGTTCCTGTTGGAGGGAGTAGCTGTGTGAGCCGAGCTCAGGAGCCTCTGGGGACAAACTGAACTGAGCAACTTTGGTGCAGAAGCTGGAGGTTTTGGGACTATTGTTCCCCTGGTGTGGAGCTAGCAAACGAGTGGTATACAGGAGGGCACCGTTTTTTCAGGGTTGGTCCCTCCCACAGAGGGTCAGGTCCGGGACCGCACTGGTTTCGTGGAATTGGCGCAGGAGTGTGCGCGTGTGCACACGCACACACATGTAGCCTTGGATCCCCACCCTCTGCCTGGCTTATACTGCGTTGCCAGGGAAATGCCTGGCAAGCGTGCTCCGGTTCCAACAGGCTGCTCACTGAGAAGCGGGAGTGCATGAGCAGCCTCAGATCCCTGCTCTCCACACTGCACATGCAGACTTGCCAGGCTGGTGATTGGTTGTCAGACTGCTCATCCTGATCTGCGAGCAGCTGATTGGGACAGGGTGAGACTGGGAGTTTTCCTGGGAGTGTTGGACCATGAGCTGTGTGCCTGTGTGATCCAACCAGGGCTCTCCTGGTGATCTATCTAATACACCAAAGCAATCCCAGAGTGAAAGCCAGAATGGGGAAACAAAGAAACATGTCAAAAGTAAAAGATCAGAAGAAACCTCTAGAAATGGAACTAAATGAAACAGAGGGATCCAACCTTACAGAGGCAGAGTGTAGAACACTGATGATAAGAATGTTTAACAAACTTAGTGAGGACATAAGGAAGGAGAGAGATATCATAAAAAACAACCAGTTAGAACTAAAGAACACAATAACTGAAATAAAGAACACACTCGAAGGAATCACCAGTAGAGTAGATGAAGCAGAAAATCAGATCAGTGATTTGGAAGATAAAATAGCAGAAATCACCCAGTTGGAACAACAAAAAGACAAAAGAATAAAAAACAATGAAAGTAGTTTAAGAGCCCTATGGGACAAGATGAGGCACAACAAAATTTACATCATAGGAATACCAGAAGGAGAAGAGAAGAAGCAAGGGGTCGAGAATGTATTTGAAAAAATAATGACTGAAAACTTCCCTACCTTGGTGAAGGAAATCGACATACATGCCCAGGAAGTGCAGACGGTTCCAAACAAGCTGAACCCAAACAGGTCCACACCAAGACACATCACAGTGAAAATGGCAAAGGTTAAAGACAGAGACAGAATCCTAAGAGCAGCAAGAGAAAGACAGCAGGTTACATACAAAGGAACTCCTGTGAAACTAACAGCTGACTTGTCTACAGAAACTCTGCAGGCCAGAAGGGAGTGGCAGGAGATATTCAAAGTGACACAAAATAAAGGCCTACAACCAAGATTGCTCTACCCAGCACGGCTATCACTTAAAATTGAAGGAGAAATAACGAGCTTCTCAGAAAAGAATAGGCTTAAGGAATTCATTATCACCAAGCCAGTATTGCAAGAAATGTTAAAAGGGTTTTTTTTAAACAAAAGAAAGGGATAAACAAGCTAACCTAGGAAAACCAGGAATACAAATAACAAAATGGCAATCCATATGCACCTATTAATAATCCTTTTAAATGTGAATGGGCTAAATGCTCCAATAAAAAAACAGAGAGTGGCTGAGTGCGTAAGAAAATAGGAACAAAGTATATGTTGTTTACAGATGGAATAAGGTATTTCATGCAAATGGAAATGAGAAAAAAAAGTAGGAGTAGCAGTACTTATTTTGGACAAAATAGACTTTAAAATGAAGACTACAATAAAAGACAAAGAAGGGCACTATAACCCTAACAAACATCTATGCACCCCACATAGGATCTTCTAATTACATATAACAGATTTTGACAGACATAAAGACAGAGATCAACAGTAACACTATCATAGGGGACTTCAACACCCGATTGTCACCAATGGACAGATCCTCTAGACAGAAAATCAACATGGAATGAGTGGCCTTAAATGACACTTTAGACTAGCTGGACTTCGGCAATATTTTTAGAGCATTTCACCCTGAAACAACAATATACATTCGTCTCAAGTGCACATGGGACATTTTCCAAGACAGAACACATGTTAGGCCACAAAACAAGTCTCAGTAAATTTAAGAAGACTGAAATCATATCAAGCAGATATAAAGGAAAAATTGATGGTTGCTGGTTGGGAGGGGGTGAGAATGAGGGAGAGGGGGAAGGTTTTGAATAACGTAGATGGGTGACTACAATGTTGCCGCAGGGATATGTGGGGTAGTTCTGGAAATGTAATTGATAAAGACTATTATATTAAGTGAAATAAGTCAGTCAGAGAAAGACAAATACCATATAATCTCACTTATATGTGGAATCTGGAAAACTGAATGAATGAGCAAAGTAAACAGAAACAGACTCATAGATATAGAGGAAAAACTGAGGGTTGCTAGTTGGGAGGGAGTGGGGATGAGGGAGAAGGGGAAGGGATTAGACAGCATAAATAGCTAACTACAATATTGCCACAGGGATATGAAATACAGTTCCGGGAATATAATAATGTTGTAAAAATTTTGTGGGGTGTCAGATGGTCACATGTCTTGTTAGGGAGACCACTTCATGGATGGAGTAGAGGCTTGATCACTGCACTGTACACCTGAAGCTGATGTTGTACAATATTGTATGCCAACTGTTATTGAATATATAGATAGTCAGGTGATATGGAGTATACTGTGGAAGGGAATCAAAGGAATTGTAATAGATATGTATGATATGGGGGGAGGACTGGGGTGGCGAACTGGCGGAGGGGAGTTGTCACTTTGAGGGGTGAAAAGTATAACTATTGCACTGTTTTTACACCTGAAACTAATTTTTAAGAAATGTTTATTTCACAATAAAAGAATTATAAAAATAGGGCCGGTCGAGTGGTGTGGTGGTTAAGTGCTGGCTTGGGAAGCCAGCGGCCCCGGTTTGGGTCCCACATACGAGGGCCAGTGACACTGCCCTCAAAAGAAAAAAGAATTATAAAATTAAAAATAAAAATAAATCAGTTTCATTTTTATACACCAATAACAAACTAATAAAAAGAGAAATTAAAGAAACAATCCCATTTACAATGGCATCAAAAGAAA
Organism: Aselliscus stoliczkanus; assembly: GCA_033961575.1. Taxonomy (NCBI): domain Eukaryota; kingdom Metazoa; phylum Chordata; class Mammalia; order Chiroptera; family Hipposideridae; genus Aselliscus; species Aselliscus stoliczkanus. Next base: position 49,609,289 of record CM066737.1, on the reverse strand, counting down.
GATCCCTAGGAATAAATTTGATCAAGGACTTAAAAGACCTATATTTGGAAATCTATGAGACATTGAATAAAGAAACTGAAGAAAATACAAATAAATTGACATATATACTATACTCATGTATAGGAGGAATTAGCATTGTTAAACTGTCCACACTAGCCAAAGCAATCTATAGACTCAGTACAATCTCTATCAAAATACTAACGGCATTTTTCAGACTTAGAGCACATAATTAAATTTATGTGGAATCACAAAAGCCCTCAAATAGCCAGAAAAATCTATAGAAAGTAGAACAAAATTATAGGTACCTGCTGTCAAAAATACTAAAATTCGGGCCAGCCGAGTGGCACGGTGGTTAATCGCTGTCTTGGGAAGCCAGTGGCCCTGGTTCAGGTCCCACATATGAGGGCCAGTGACACTGTCCTAAAAAAAATATATTAAAAGTCTATAGTAATCAAAATAGCATGGTAGTAGCATAAAAACAGACACAACATAGATCAGTGGAACAGAATCGAGAACCCAGAAATAAACCCAGGCCTACATGTTCATTTAATCTATGATAAAGGAGACAAGAACATACAGTGGGGGTAAATACACCTCTTCAATAAATGGTGTTGGGAAAATTGGAGAGATACAGGCAAAAAAAAAAAAAAGAAGTAGACTACCTTCTTTCACCATATAGAAGAATAAACTCAAAATATGAAGACCTGACTGTAAGACCAGGAGCCATAAAATTATCAGAAGTTAATATAGGCAATACACTCTTTAACATTGCTCTTAGTAATATTTTTTTCTGATTTCAGGAAAGGGAAACAAACAAACAAAAATAAACAAATGGGACTACTAAAAAGTTTTTGCATAAGAAAGGAAACTGCCAACAAATTGAAAAGACAACCTCCTGAATGGGAGAAGATATTTGCCAATAATACATCTGACAATGAGTTAGTAATCAAAATTTACAAAATGCATACAGCACAACACCAAAAAACAAACAATCCATTAAAAAATACTCAGAGGGGCCGGCTGAGTGGCGCATTAGTTAAGAGCTGGTTTTGGGATGCCAGCGGCCCCGGTTCAGATCCCACATATTAGGGCCAGTTACACTGCCCTCTACAGCTAACAACAGCTCCACCTGGAGCTGGGCTGTGTGAGCCCTGGCGACGGTGTAGGCTGCAGCCCCTGCTGCAGTGGGCTGCCATAGGCTACAGTGAGTGGCTGGCAGCCAGTGTGAGGTGCCAATAGCCGTGGTGAGCGACCACCCAGAGGCCGGCGACCGATGTGCCTCATCCTGGAAGTGCACAATGATGATACCAACATGGGCCAGTGAAGCAACGTCCTCCACAACTAGACTGAAGAACAAAAAGACAGCAACTTGTCTGTTCCCATTCCCCAATTCCCCAATGCTGTTCTCCTCCCCCAATTCCCCAATAAAATCTTTAAAAGAAAAATAAAAGTACTCAGAGGACATGAATAGACATTTCTTTAAAGAGAATACACAGATGAAAAGAGGCTCAACACCACTAATCATCACTGAGATGCAAATTAAAACCACAATATCACCTCACACCTGTCAGAATGTCCATAAATTAACAAATAAGTGTTATCGAGGATGTGGAGAAAAGGGAACTCTTGTGCACTGTTGGTGGGATTGCAAATTGGTGCTTCCACTATGGAAAACAGTTCCTAAAAAAATTAAAAATAGAACAACCTTATGACCCAGTAATTCCACTTCTGGGTATTTATCCAAAGATATCCAAAACACTAATTCAAAAACACAAGTGCACTCCTATATTCATTGCAGTGTTATTTACAATACTAAGACATGGAATCAACCTAAGTGTCCATCAATAGATGATTGGATAAAGATGATGTAATTCATATACATAATGGAATATTACAGTCATAAAAAATGAAATTTTACCATTTGTGAAAACATAGACAGACCTTGACGGTATTTTCCTGAGTGAAATAAGTCAGAAAGAGAAAGATAAATACCATGTAATATCACTTATATTTTGAATCTAGAGATCAAAATAAATGAACAAACTAAACAACAACAGACTCATAGATAAAGAGAACAAAATGATGGTTACCAGTTGGAAAGGGGTTTGGGGGACTGAGAGAGTTGAGAAAGTTGAAGGGATTAAGAAGTAGAAATTGTACAAGACTACTATGAAGGACTATATGCTTCTAAATTCAATAACCTAGAAGAAATAGACAAATTCTTAGAAACATATTGGCCTCCTAGGCTGAATCACAAAGAACTGGAAAATCTAAGTAGACCAATCAACATTAAGGAATCATTCATCCCAAACCTTCCCTAAAGCAAAAGTCCAGGGCCAAATGGCTTCATTAGTGAATTCTACCAAACATTCAAAGAGGATCTAACACCTTTCCTCTTCAAACTCTTCCAAAAAATTGATGAAGAGGCAATACTTTCTAATTCATTTTATGAGACCACCAATACCCAGATACCAAAACCTGGTAAAGATAACACACAAAAAGAAAATTAAAGACCGATATATCTGAAAAATACAGATGTAAAACCCCTTTAAAAAATTCTAGCAAATAGAATGCAACAATGCATTAAAAAGATTATACATCACGATCAAGTGGGGATCATCCCAGGGACACAAGGATGGTTCAAGATATGCAGATCAATCAACGTGACACACCACATGAACAAAAGACAAAAATCGTAATTCTATCAATATGTCTAAAAAAGCATTTGATAAGATAAAACATCCATTTATGATTAAAACACATAATAAAATAGATATATAAGGAAAATACTTTAACATAATAAAGGCTATATATGACAAACTCTCAGCTAACATGATTAATGGTGAAAAACTGAAGCCTTTTGCTCTACGTTCAGGAACAAGACAGGGTAGTCCCCTAACACCACTGTTATTCAACATAGTATTGGAGGCCCTAACCAGAGCAATCAGGCCAGAGAAAGAAATAAAAGGCATCTGAATTGGGAATGAAATTAAATGGTCACTTTTTGCAGATGACTTGGTTCTTTATATAGAAGACCCTAAAGACTCCACCAAAAAGGTATTAGAAACAGTAAATGAATAAAGTTGTCAGCTACAAAATCATCATACAAAAATCCACAGCATTCCTATATACTAACAATGAAATCTCAGAAGAAGAAATTTAAAAAATTCCTTTGCAACTGCAACAAAAAGAATAAAATGAGGGTAAAGGGGATCAAATATGTGATGATGGAAAAAGAATTGACTCTGAGTGGTGAACACACAATGTGATATTTAGATGATGTATTACAGAATTGTACACCTGAAATCTTTGTAAATTTGTTAACAATTGTCACCTCTATGTACTTTAATTAAAAAAAAATAACCAAGGATATGAAGGACGTATATACTGAACACTATAAGACATTTTAAAAGAAATTGAAGAAGACACAAAGAAATGGAAAGCATTCCGTGTTCATGGATTGAAATAATTAACATAGTTAAAATGGCCATGTTACCCAGAGCACTATATAGATTTAATGCAATCCCCATCAAAATCCCAAAGGCATTTTTTCAAGAAAATTGAAAAGGAAGAAACATTTCCCAACTCATTCTCTGAGTACAGCAGTACACTGATACCAAAACCAGGAAAAGATGGTGTAAAAAACAAAACTATCAACCACCATTCTTCATGAATATAGATGGATAAATGTCTGAAAAAAGTTTGCAAGTCAAATCCAGCAATATATTAGAACATCATTGCCAAGTGGGATTTATTCCAGGAGTACAGGGTTCGTTTAACCTTTAAAAATAAATGTAATTCACCATATTAATAAACTAAAGGTAACATACCATATGATCACCTCAATCGATGAAGAAAAAGCACTTAACAAAATCCAAAATGCTTTCTCGGTTAGAAAAAAAACAACAAACAAAAACAAAAAAAAACAAACCAACAAAAAAACCTGGAGACAACCAAGATGGTGTAGTAGGTAAATGTTGTGTTTACCTTCTCTCACAACCATATCAAAATTACAACTTATCTACAAAACAACCATTATTGAGAATCACCCAAAATCAAGCTGAACTGAATCCTTTCAATCAAGGATGTGCAGAAGAAGCCACTTCCAGGCTGGTAGGAAGTGCAGAGAGGTGGATCAGGGTTGTCCTACACCCGTGTGTGACCATTAAAATCGGGAAGGACATTTCACCTGTGGGGGTCCCCCCATCTCTGAGAGGAATGAGAGGTCCCAGCCTCACCCAAGCCCAGGGTTCCATTGCCAGGGAGAGAAGTCCCCATAATTTCTGGCTTTGAAAATCAGGGGAGATTGTGACTGAGTGAGACGGAGGGTGGCTGCACTGCCAGACACTCCTCTTAAAAAGACTGCGGGCAGATTTACCCACCAAAAGAATCACTCATTCTGAGCTGAAGCCCTGGAGCAGTTGCTGGAGAGGCAGTAGGGACATATGGTGGGAAACTGAATTGTCTGGTTTGGGACGGGGGTTGGAGAGGTGGCTTTCTCCTGGACAGGGGATCTGGTGGAGGCCATTGTTTCCTGGCTGAGCCCTCCCTGCGCCCTGCATGTGGACACAGCCAGCTGCCATATCTGAGTCTCTGTCTTTCATTCCCCATGCCCTGGTGATATGAAAACCAAGCCTGCCAAACTTTTGGGCACATCCAAGTTGCTTCCAGCTTGACCTCTCAAGGTGCTTCCAAGCACAGCATGGGTGGCAGCCATCTGTGGATTTCTATGTGGCTCCTGACTGGTGATGCTGGGTGGGGCACAGTCTGTGGTTGAACTTGACCTACATCAGATCCCTTCCAAAGTGGTCTGGGGCTGCGTTCCCAGCTGCCAGCTCCAAATCATACTGGAGCATTACCCAGCTGCCTCTAAGTAGAATACACCCAAGGGGTGGATTTGGCAGGCACCAGAGTCCTGCTGAGGCAGATTCTGCTCTGTAGGGTCAGCCCCTGCACAACTCTTCCACTGTAGTCAAGTCCAGCCTTTACAACCAGTAAGCCCAAGGGTCAGTCCTCCTATTGCTGTGCAATTATCAACCAGGGCTCAACTACAAGAGGAGGGTACACACAACAAACACAAGGGACACACCTGGAGTGTGGGGCTCAGGTGACCAATGAAGCTGCAACCACTGAACCCCACAGCACACCTTCTACGTAAGGCCTCTCTACTAGGACCAGAAGACATAGCAGTCCTACCTAATACATAGAAACAAACATAGAGAGGCAGCCAAAATGGGGAGACAAAGAAACATGTCCCAAATAAAAGAACAGAACAAAGATGCAGAAAAAGAACTAAGTGCAATGGAGATAACCTATCAGGCACAGAGTTCCAAACACTGATTATAAGGATGCTCAATGATCTTAGGGAGAACTTCAACAGAGAGATAGGAAACATAAAAATGGAGATAGAAATGATGAAAAAGAACCACTCAGAAATAAAGGATACAATAACATAAATAGAAATGAAGAATATATATTACAGGGAATCAAGAGTAGATTAGATGAAGCAGAGGATCGAATTTTTGACTTAGATGATAAGGTAGCAAAAAACGCCCAACCAGGAGAGCAAAAAGAAAAAACAATCAAAAAAATTGAGGTGAGTTTAAGGGGACTCCAGGACAATATCAAGCATACCAACATTCACATTTTAGGGGTACCAGAAGAAGAGAGAGAGAACAAGGAATTGAAAACCTATTTGAAGAAATAGTGACAGAAAAGTTCCCTAACCTGGTGAAGGAAATAGACATACAAGCCAAGGAAGTGCAGAGATCCAAAACAAGATAAAGCCAAAGAGGCCAACATCAAGACACATAATAATTAAAATGCCAAATACTAAAGACAAAGAGAGAAACTTAAAAGCAGAAAGAGAAAAGTAGTTAACAACAAGGAAAGCCACATAAGACTGTCAGCTGATTTTTCAACGGAAACTTTGCAGGCTAGAAGGGAGTGGCAGGAAATATTCGAAGTGATGAAAAGCAGTGACATACAAGCAAGATTACTCTACCCAGCAAAGCTATCATTTACTATGGAATTGAAGGATGGAGAAGGAGCTTCCCAAAAAAGAAGTTCATGGAGTTCATCACCACCAAAACAGTATTACAAAGAATCTTAAAGGGGCTTCTTTAAGATGGCGGGGGGGACTGGCTGAGTGGTGCGGTGGTTAAGCGCTGGCTTGGGAAGCCAGCGGCCCCGGTTCAGGTCCCACATATGAGGGTCAGTGACACTGCCCTCAAAAACAAAAAACAAAACAAAAAACTGATTTCCTTTGGGCCGGCCGAGTGGCAATCGCATTGGTTAAGAGCTGGTTTTGGGATGCCAGCGGCCCCAGTTCGGATCCCACATATGAGGGCCAGTGACACGGCCCTCTACAGCTAACAACAGCTCCACCTGGAGCTGGGCTGTGTGAACCCCGGTGATGGTGTAGGCTGCAACCCCTGCTGCAGTGGGCTGCCATAGGCTACAATGAATGGCAGCAGCCAGCGTGAGCGGCTGGCAGGCAGCGCGAGCTGCCAATAGCCGCGGTGAGTGACCATCCAGAGGCCGGCGACCGATCTGCCTCATCCGGGAAGAGCTCAATGATGATACCAACAGTGAAGCAACATCCTCCGCAACTAGATGAAGAACAAAAAGGATAGCAACTTGTCTGTTCCCCTTCCCCGATTCCCCAATGCTGTTCTCCTCCCCCAATTCCCCAATAAAAAACCTTAAAAAAAAAAAAAAGAAGTTCTTTCTTTAAAAAAAAAAAAGATGGGAGGGGGGTTAAGGATGGGTGAAAGGGGAAGGGTTTAAGAAGTACAAATTGGTTGTTACATAATAGTCATGGGGATGTAGGGTATAGCATAAGGAATATAGTCAATAATATTGTAATAACCAATAATATGGTGCCAGATAAGTACTAGATCTATCAGGGTGATAGATAGGAATGGGGTTGGGGGAAGGGTGAAAAAGGTGAAGGTATTAAGAAATACAAGGTCTGGCCGAGTGGCACGGTGGTTAAGCACTGGCTTGGGAAGCCAGCGGCCCCAGTTCGGGTCCTAAATATGAGGGCCAGCGACCCTGCCCTCAAAAAAAAAAAGAAATACAAATTAGTAGTTAATATAGTATGGGGAATATAATCAACAATGTTGTAAACATCATGTAAGGTGCCAGATGGGTGCTGAACTTATCGGGGTGATCATTTCATAGACTGTGTAGATGCCTGACCAATGTGATATACACCTGAAGCTGAAGTAGAATAATACTGAATGTCAACTATAAGTAAATATGTAGATATGTATAGTCACAGGATGTGGAGTAGAACATAAGGAAGATAGTCAATGGTATTGTAACAGCTATATAAGATGTCAGAGAGTTAGTAACTTGGGGGGTGGGTTATCACTTTATGAGGAGTTTAAATGTCTGTTACATTGCATTGTAATCCTTAAGCTAATAAAAAAAGATTGAAAAAAACTCATAGTGCCGGCTGATTGGCACATTGGTTAAGAGCTGGTTTGAGAAACCAGCTGCCCTGGTTCGGATCCCACATATGAGGGCCACTGACTCTGCCCTCTACAGCTAACAACAGCTCCACCTGGAGCTGGGCTGTGCGAGCCCTGGCTATGGTGTAGTCTGCAGCTCCTGCTGCAGTGGGCTGCCACAGGCGACAGTGAGTGCCTGGCAGCCAGCATGAGCGGCTGGCAGCTGCGGTGAGCGACCATCCAGAGGCCAGCGACTGATCTACCTCATCCGGGAAGAGAGCAATGACGATACCAACATGGGCCAGTGAAGCAACGTCTTCCGCAACTAGACTGAAGAACAAAAAAAAAACGACAGCAACTTGTCTGTTCCCCTTCCCCGATTCCCCAACACTGTTCCCCTCCCCCAATTCCCCAATTAAAAAAAAAAATCTCAGTAAAACTAGGAATAGATGTGAACTCTCTCAACTTGGTAAAGTACATTTTCAAAACGTATCTATGACATCATACATAATGTTGAAAGACAGAATATTTTCCCCATTAGATCAGGAACAAAGCATAGATGTCCACATTCACCACTTCTATTGAACATTGTACTGGTACTTCTGGATAGTGCAATTAGGCAGGAAAAGTATATAACAGGCATCCAGAAAGGAAGAGAAATAAAACTGTCTTTATTCACAACTGATGTTATTATATATTTATTAATTTTGATAAAATCTACAAAAGAGCTATTAAAACTAAGCAAGCTTAGCATTGTTGCCAGATAGAGAATCAATATACACTAATAAAGTAAATTAATCAGTAATTGAAAGTTCAAACGAGATATGTATAGTACCATAAAATATATGAAATCTTTAGAAATAAATCTGATCAATGATATGAAAGACATGTACACTATAAACTACAAATCATTGTGGAGAGAAATTAAAGACAACTTAAATAAATAAACTTTCTTCACAATAATATTAAGATATCAAGTCTCCCCAAGTTGATTTATAGATTAAATTAAATTCCAATAATAACCCCAGTAGGTTTCTTTGTATAAATTTACAAGCTTATTCTAAAATTTCTTTAGAAATTTAAATGACCCAGTATAGTCAAAATAAATTAAAAAAAAAAGATGGAGCACTGACCCTAAATGATTTCCAGACTTATTATTAAGCTATAATAATCAAAACAGTGTGGCATTGGCATAAAGAAAAGAAGATCAGGGTCGGCCAAGTAGCACGGTGGTTAAGAGCTGGCCTGGGATGCCAGCGGCCCGGTTTGGATGCCAGTGATACTGCCCTCTGAAAAAAAAAAAAAGAAAAATAGATCAATGGTACACAGTAGAGACTCCAAAGCTTGACTCACACATATATGGATAGCTGATTTTTTTACAAAGGTACAAAGGCAACGCAGTGGGGAAAGGATAGTCTTTTCAACAAACAGTGCTGAAATGATTGGATATTCATATGCAAAATATGAACTTCAAATCATATACAAATATTAAAAGTGGATTCACAAACCTAAATGTAAAATCTACATTGATAAGATTTATAAAAGAAAACATGGGAGAAAATCTTTGTGACCTTGAGTTAGGCAAAGAGTTTTTGGGTACAGCACCAAAGACATGTTCCATAATAGAACAAATTGATGTGTTAATCTTAATAATATTTGAGACTTGTGCATTTCAAAAAATATTCTTAAGTGAATGACTGGGAATAAAAATCTTTGCAAACCATAGATCTGAGAAATTACTTGTGTCCAGAATATATAAAGAACTCTCAAATCTCAATAATATGAACACAAACAACTTGATTCAAAAATAGGCAATGGGTGAGGAGAAATGTATATTTGTGTAAGATGTTCATTGGTGTGTAATCTGATGTAGCCTACATAGTGGCCAATTTGGCAGAATCAAATTGTATAAATGTCTAACCAATATGCCATACACCTAAAACTAACATAAAATAATATTGAATGTCAACTATAAAAAAGTCAAGGGAGGGCCGGCCCAGTGGTGCATTCGTTAAGAGCTGGTTTTGGGATGCCAGTGGCCCCGGTTCAGATCCCACATATGAGGGCCAGTGACACTGCCCTCTTCAGCTAACAACAGCTCCACCTGGACCTGGGCTTGCAAACCCCAGCGACGGTGTAGGCTGCAGCCCCTGCTGCAGTGGGCTGCCATAGGCTACAGTGAGTGGCTGGCAGCCAGCATGAGTGGCCAGCAGCCAGTGTGAGCTGCCAATAGCCACTGAGAGTGGCTGTCCAGAGGCCTGCGACCAAACACAGTGACGATACCAACATGGGCCAGTGAAGCAACTTCCTCTGCAACTAGACTGAAGAACAAAAAGACAGCATCTTGTCTGTTCACCTTCCTCGATTCCCCAACACTGTTCCACTCCCCCAATTCCCCAATAAAATCTTTAAAAAAAAATAGTCACAGGGATATAAAGTACAGCATAGAGAATATAGTCAATAATATTGTAATAAATATGTACAGTGTCAGCTGGGTAATAGAATTATTGGAGTCACCACTTTGTGTGGTATATAAATGTCCAATCACTATGTTGTTTTGTATATCTGAAACTACTAAAAAATAAATAAATAAAGCAAAAAAATAAAAGAGAGGCTTTGCAAATAATACAAGGATAAATAAAATCATATTTTAACACTAAAAAATATTTAAATGTACTTTACAATACAGCAAGCCCTTTATAAGTACTGTAGTTTTCCTAGAAAAATATATTTTCATGTGCACAAATAGGCATGCACAGATGTTACTGAAACATTGTTCATAATAACAAAACTTGGACACAGTCTAAGTGTACAACAATTGAAGGATAGTGAATAAATTTTGATTCATCCATCATTTACATTATACTGAACTATATTACAGCAGTTCAATGAGGAACAGCTATGTGCCCTGACATGAAAAGAATTCTTAGCTTCATAAATAGATAAAGAAAGCAAGTTACAGGGCTGGCCGAGTGGCACGGTGGTTAAGCGCTGGCTTGGGAAGCCGGCGGCCCCAGTTTGGGTCCCACATATGAGGGCCAGTGACACTGCCCTCAAAAAAAAAAAAAAGAAAAAAAAAGAAAGTAAGTTACAGAACAAATGCATTGTGTTCTTCTAAACCGAAGTGAAACCATGTATTTGTATATGTATACATATGTATAAACACTTATTTAAATGATCTGGAGTGACACATACCAGACTTCCTACTAAAAGTAGGGGAAGATGGGCACAGATGGTTGCAAAGGAGATGTTTATTTTACATATTTTTTTTCTTTGTCAATTAGAGTTGACATTTTATACTATTTTATGTTTGTTTTAGGTGTACGTCATAGTCGTTAGACATTTATATAATCTACATAGTGATCCCTCTGATATTTCTAGTACCAACCTGGCAGCATACATAGTTATTACATTATTAATGACTATATTCCCTATGTTGTAGTTTACATCCCCATGAGTATTTTGTAACTACCAATCTGTACTTCTTCATGCTTTCTCCTTTATCACCCAGCCCCCCAACCCCCCTCCCATCTAGCAAACATCAATTTGTTCTCTGGATCTATGAGTCTGTTTCTGTTGTATTTTTAATAACAGATTTATTGAAATATAGTTCACATAAAATATAATTCACACAATTTAAATATGCAACTCAATCATTTTTAGTGTATTTATGGACTGATGCAACCATCCATCACTACAATTTTAGAGCATTATTATCTTGTCAAGAAAACAAAACAAAACATAAAACCAACTATCTATCCATTAGCAGTCATTCCCCATTTCCCCTCAAACCTACTGCCATGCCCAGCCCTAGACAACTGCCAATTTACATTCTGTCTTGATGGGCCTGGTTATTTGAGAAATTTCATATAAATGGGATCATACAAGATGTGGATCTTCATTACTGGCTTCCTTCACTTATTATCAAGGTTCATCCATATCATTTCTATTGCCAAATAATATTCATTTGTATGGATATACCACATTTTATTTACCCATTTATCAGTTAATAGGCATTTGGGTTGTTTTCATGTTTTAGTTATCATGAATAATGTTTTTATAGATATTCACATACAAATTTTTGTGCATGTCCTATGAATTTTTAAGTTTATGCAACTGTTTTTCAGTGAGAATATATGCATATATTACTTGTGTAAAAATTTAACATGAAATAAATAATGCTTTATGCACATTGTTGTATACGATTCTATGAATAGGGACTATTATTAACTACATTTTAAAGATGAAGAAGCTAGGCTTAGGAAGGTGAAGTGATTCATCCAAGATCACAGATAACAAAGCAGAGACCAGAGATTCAAACAACTGCTGTCTGGCTTCAAAGCCTATTTCCCTAATTATTTAATGCTGATAATTGTTATGACTTTCTGGTAAGGATATTCACTACAACCAATATATTGATAGTATTATGATAATAAAACAGGGAGTAGGTTTATAAAAAAAATGGAAAAAACATGAAATATTTCAAACATACTGTTACAAATGTCTGCCCAATTTAGCAGCTTAAAATACACATGATTTTATGCTCATGGAATAGGGGGTCAGGGTTTTATTTATTTTTTAATTCTTTTATTGTGAAATAAACATTTTTAAAAATTAGTTTCAAGTATAAAACACAGTGGAATAGTTATACCTTTTACACCTCAAAGTGACAACCCCCCTCCCCCAATTCGCCACCCCACATCTTCCCCCATATCATACACATCAATTACAATTCCTTTGACTCCCTTCCCAAGTATACTCTACATTCCGTGCCTATCTATATATATCAATTACAGTTGGCATACAATATTACAGAACATCAGTTTCAGCTATACAGTGCTGTGAGCAAGCCTCTACTCCATCCATGAAGTAGTCTCCCTAACAAGACATGTGACCATCTGACACCCCTCAAAATATTTACAACATTATTATATTCCCCGAACTGTCTTTCATATCCCTGTGGCAATATTCTAGCTACTTATTTTTGCTGCCTTATACCTTTCCCTTCTCTCTCTTCCTCACCCCCCTCCCAACTAGCAACCATCAGTTTTTCCTCTATATCTATGTGACTATTTCTATTTACTTTGCTCGTTCATTCAGTTTTTCACATTCCACAAATAAGTGAGATCATATGGTATTTGTCTTTCTCCAAATGGCTTATTTCACTTAAAATAATAGTCTCTAGGTCCATCCATATCGTTGCAAATGGTACAATTTCATTCTTCTTTATAACGGAGTAATATTCCATTGTATAAATGTGCCACAGTTTGTTAATCCAGTCATCTACCGATGGGCATTTCGGTTGTTTCCAAGTCTTGGCTATTGTAAATAGCGCTGCAATAAACATAGGGGTGCATATATTTTTTTTGAATTAGTGTCTTGGAGTCTTCTGGATAGATATGCATGAGTGGAATTGCTGGGTTATATGGTAGTTCCATTTCCAGTTTTTTGAGATACCTCCATAATGATTTCCATAATGGCTGCACCAATTTGCAGTCCCACCAACAGTGCACCAGGGTTCCCTTTTCTCCACACCCTTGACAGCACTTGTTCATTGATTTATTGATAATAGCCATTCTGACCGGAGTGAGGTGGTATCTCATTGTGGTTTTTATTTGCATTTCTCTGATGATTAGTGAGGTTGAACATTTTTTCATATGCCTGTTGGCCATCTGTATGTCCTCTTTAGAGAAATGCCTCTTCATATCCATTGCCCATTTTTTTTTGAGGGCAGTGTCACTGGCCCTCATATGTGGGATCCGAACCGGGGCCGCTGGCTTCCTAAGCCAGCGCTTAACCACCACGCCACTCGGCCGGCCCCCCTCTGCCCATTTTTTAATTGGGTTGTTTGTTTTTTGGTGTTGAGTGGCATGAGTGTTTATAAATTTTGGATATAAACCTCTTATCAGATATATCGTTGGCAAATATCTTCTCCCATTCAGTAGGCTGCCTTTTTGTTTTATTGATGATTTCCTTTGCTGTGAAAAAACTTTTAAGTTTGATGTAATCCCATATGTTCATTTTTTCTTTTATTTCCCTTGACCGAGGGGATATATCAGTAAAAATATTACTCAGGGTTATGTCTGCAAATTTACTCCCTATGTTTTCTTCTAGGAGTTTTATGGTTTCAGGTCTTACATTTGAGTCTAATCCATTTTGAGTTTGTTCTCGTATATGGTGTAAGTAGGTGGTCCATTTTCATTTTTTTGCATGTGTCAGTCCAATTTTCCCAGCACCATTTATTAAATAGAGTATCTTTACTCCAATGTAAATTCTTGCTTCCATTGTCATAGATTAAATGACCATATATGGATGGGTTTATTCCTGGGCTCTGTATTCTTGTTCCGTTAGTCTATGTGTCTGTTTTTATGCCAGTACCATACTGTTTTGATTACTGTAGCCTTATAGTATATTTTGATGTCAGGTAATGTGATGCCTCCCACTTTGTTCTTATTTCTCAAGATTGCCGTGGCTATTCGGGGTCTTTTGTGGTTCCATATAAATTTTAGGATTCTATGTTCTATTTCTGAGAAAAATATCCTTGGTAGTTTGATTGGAATTACATTGAATCTATATATTGCTTTAGGTAGTATTGACATTTTAACTATATTAATTCTTCCTATCCATGAGCATGGTATGTATTTCCACTTCTTTGTATATTCTTTGATTTCTCTCTTCAGTGTCTCATAATTTTCTGAGTACAGGTCTTTACTTCTTTAGTTAAATTGATTCCTAGACATTTTACGGTTTTTGAAGCAATTGTAAAAGTGATTGATTTCCTGATTTCTTCTGATAATTTATTATTGGTGTATACAAATGCAACTGATTTCTGAATATTAGTTTTGTATCCTTATACCTTACCAAATTCATTTATCAGTCCTTGCAGTTTTTTGCTGGAGCCTTTGGGATTTTCTCTATATAGTGTCATGTCATTTGCATATAGTGACAATTTTACTTCCTCTTTTCCAATTTGAATGCCTTTTATTTCATTTTCTTGTCTGACTGCTGTGGCTAGAACTTCCAGAACTATGTTAAATAGAAGTTGTGAAAGTAGGCAGCCTTGTCTTGTTCCTGATCTTAAGGGGAAAGCTTTAGCCTTTCCCCATTGAGTATGATGTTTGCTGTGAGGTTATCATATATGGCCTCTATTATGTGGAGATATGATCCCACTATTTCCACTTTGCTAAGAGTTTTATCATAAATGGCTGCTGGATATTGTCAAATGTTTTTCTGCATCCATTGATATGATCATATGATTTTTATTTTTTATTTTTGATAATGTGATGTATTATATTAATTGATTTGCGGATATTGAGCCAACCTTGCATACCAGGAATGAATCCCACTTGATCGTGGTGTATGATCATTTTAATGAGATGCTGAATTTGGTTTGCTGGTATTTTGTTGATAATTTTTGCATCTATGTTCATTAGGGATATCAGCCTGTAGTTTTCCTTTATTGTAATATCTTTGTCTGACTTAGGAAGGAGGGTGATAGTGGCTTCATAGAAAGAGTTTGGGAGCCTTCCCTCCTTCTGCATTTTCTGTAATAGTTTGAGGACAATAGGTATTAATTCTTTTTTGAATGTTTTGTAAAGTTCACCTGTGAAGCCATCTGGTCCAGGGCTTTTGTCTGTTGGAAGATTGTTGATTACGGATTCAATTTCTTTGGCAGTAATCAGTCTGTTCAGAGTTTCTGTTTCTTTTTGGTTCAGACTTGGTAGATTGTATGCTTCTAGAAATTTATCCATTTCTTTCAGATTGTCAAATTTGTTAGCATATAGTTGCTCATAGTATTTTCTTAAAATTTTCTGTATTTCTGTGGTATGTGCTGTCACTTCTCTTTCATTTCTGATTTTTATTAATTTTGGTCCTCTCTCTCTTTTCCTTGGTTAGTTTCGCTAAGGGTTTGTTGATTTTGTTTACCTTTTCAAAAAATACCTCTTCGTTACATTTATCTTTTGTATTGTGTTTTTTTGTTGTTGTTCTCTATTTCATTTATTTCTGCTCTGGTCTTTGTTATTTCCTTTCTTATACTCCCTTTAGGCTTGTTTTGCTGTTCTTTTTCCAGTTCCCTTAGGTGTAAAGATAGTCTGTTAATTTGAGATTTTTCTTCCTTCTTTAGGTAGACCTGCACTGGTATGAACTTCCCTCTTAGGACTGTTTTCGCTGCATACCAGAGATTTTCGGTGTTTTCATTTTCATTTGTCTCGAGGTATATTTTGATTTCCTCCTTGATCTCATTTTTGATGCACTCACTATTTAGTAGCATGTTATTTAGCCTCCATGTATTTGTAGGCTTTCCAGATTTCTTCTTATAATTGATTTCTAGTTTCATAGCATTGTGGTCAGAGAAGACACTTGATATGATTTCAATCTTCTTAAATTTGTTGAGACTTGTTTTGTGGCCTAACATGTGGTCTATCTTCGAAAGTATTCCATGTGCACTTGAGAAGAATGTATATTCTGTAGCTTTGGGGTGAAATGCTCTAAAAATATCAATGAAATCCAGCTGGTCTAAAGTGTCATTTAAGGTCACTGTGTCCGTGTTGATTTTCTGTCTGGAGGATCTGTCCATTGGTGACAACGGTGTGTTGAAGTCCCCTACTATGATAGTGTTACTGTTCATCTCTGTCTTTATGTCGGTCAAAATCTGTTTTATATATTTAGGAGCTTCTATATTCGGTGCATTGATGTTTACTAGGATTATGTCCTTTTGGTGAATCGATCCCTTCATTATTATGTGGTGCCCTTCTTTGTCTTTTATTATAGTCTTAATTTTAAAGTCTATTTTGTCCGAAATATGTATTGCTACTCCATCTTTTTTCTCATTTCCATTTGCATGAAATATCTTATTCCATCCCTTTACTTTCAGTCTGTGTGTGTCTTTTTTTTTTTTTGAGGGCAGTGTCACTGGCCCTCATATGTGGGACCAAACCAGGGCCTTTGGCTTCCCAAGCCAGCGCTTAACCACCGCGCCACTCGGCCGGCCCCTGTGTATGTCTTTTGATCTGAGATGAGTCTCTTGTAGACAGCATATACATGGGTCCTGTTATCTTATCCACTCAACCACTGTGTGTCTTTTGGTTGGAGCATTTAACCAATTGACATTTAAAATGATTACTGATAGGTGCATATTTATTGCCATTTTGTTATTTGTATTTCCTATCTTCCTGGGTTAGCTTGTTATCCCCTTTCTTCAGTTTAAAAAAGTCCTTTTAGCATTTCCTGCAATGCTGGCTTGGTGGTAATGAACTCCTTAAACTTATTCTTTTCTGGAAAGCTCTTTATTTCTCCTTCAATTTTAAGTGATAGCCGTGCTGGGTAGAGCAATCTTGGTTGTAGACCTTTATTTTGTGTCACTTTGAATATTTCCTGCCACTCCCTTCTGGCCTGCAGAGTTTCTGTAGCAAGTTAGCTGTTAGTCTAATAGGAGTTCCTTTGTATGTAACCTCCTGTGTTTGTCTTGCTGCTTTTAGGATTCTCCCTTAGTCTTTAAGCTTTGCCATTTTAACTATGATGTGTCTTGGTGTGGGCCTGTTTGGATTCAGCCTGTTTGGAACTCTCTGCACATCCTGGGCTTGTATGTCGATTTCGTTCACCAGGGTAGGGAAGTTTTCAGTCATTCTTTCTTTTTTTTTTCTTTTTTTTTAATAGTTTCAGGTGTACAACACAATGCAATAGTAATACTCTTTACACCCCAAAGTGACAACCCTCCTCCCCCAGTATGCCACCTCAGTCCCACCCCATATCATACATATCTATTACAATTCCTTTGACTCCCTTCCACAGTATACGCCACATCCTGTTACTATCTATATATTCAGTTACAGTTGGCATACAATATTTTTTCTTTTTTTTAATAAATTTATTTATTTATATATATTTTAATTAGTTTCAGGTGTACAACAAAGTGCAATAGTTATACTTTTTACCCCCCAAAGTGACAATCCTCCTCCCCCAATTCTGACTCCTCCCCCTCCCCCATATCATACTATATATTACAATTCCTTTGACTCCCTTCCACCGTATAATCCACATCCCGTGACTATCTATATATTCAATTACAGTTGGTTTACAACATTATACATCATCAATTTCAGGTATACAGTGCAGTGATCAAGCCTCTACTCCATCCAAAATTTTTACATCATTATTATATTCCCCAAACTGTGTTTCATATCCCTGTGGCAATTTTGTAGTTGTCTATTTATGCTGTCTAATCCCTTCCCCTTCTCCTTTATCCCCACCCCCCTCCCAACTAGCAACCCTCAGTTTTTCCTCTATATCTATGAGTCTGTTTACTTTGCTCGTTCATTCAGTTTTTCAGATTCCGCATATAAGCGAGATCATATGGTACTTGTCTTTCTCCGACTGACTTATTTCACTTAACATAATAGTCTCTTCACAACATCATCAATTACATTCCCAGAACTGCTCCCATATGCCTGCAGCAACTTTGTAGTCACCCACCTATGCTGTCCAAAACCTTCCCCCTTGCCTCATCCCCTCTCCCTCCCAGGCTGCAACCATTAGTTTTTCCTTTATATCTGCTTGATATGAGTTCAATTTTCTTAAATATACTGAGACTTGTTTTGTGGTCTACCATGGTCTGTCTTGGAAAATGTCCCATGTGTACTTGAGAAGAATGTATATTCTCTTTTTTCAGGGTGAAATGCTCTAAAAATATCAACGACGTCCAGCTGGTCTGAAGTGTCATTTAAGGCCCCTCTTTCTGTGTTGATTTTCTGTCTAAAGGGTCTGTCTATTGGTGACAATAGGGTGTTGAAGTCCCCTATGATGATAGTGTTACTGTTGATCTCTGTCTTTATGTCTGTCAAAATCTTTTATATGTAATTAGGAGTTCCTATTTTGGGTGCATAGAGGTTTATTAGGGTTATAGTGCCCTTCTTTGTCTTTAACTGTAGTCATTTTAAAGTCTATTTTGTCTTAAATAAGTATTGGTAATGCAGGTTTTTTTTCTCATTTCCATTTGCATGAAATATCTTATTCCATCTGTAAACAGCATATACAATGTCCTATTTTCTTATCCACTCAGCTACTGTGTCTTTTTCTTTTCTTTTCTTTTTTTTTTAATGATTTTATTGGGGGCATTGGGGGAGGGGAACAGCGTTGGGGAATTGGGGAAGGGGAACAGACAAATGGCTGTCTTTTTGTTCTTCAGTCTAGTTGCGGAGGACATTGCTTCACTGTTGGTATTGTCGTTGTGCTCTTCATGGATGAGGCAGATCGGTCACTGGCCTCTGGCTGGTTGCTCACCGTGGCTATTAGCAGCTCACGCCGGCTGCCAGCCACTCACAGTGGCTGCTGGCTACTCACTGTAGCCTATGGCAGCCCACTGCAGCAGGGGCTGCAGCCCACACCGTCGCCGGGGCTCCCACAGCCCAGCTCCAGGTGGAGCTGTTGTTAGCTGTGGAGGGCAGTTTCACTGGCTCTCATATGTGAGATCAGAACCGGGACTGCTGGCATCCCAAAACCAGCTCTTAACCAATGCGCTACTCGGCCAGCCCACACTCTGTCTTTTCATTGGAGCATTTAGCCCACTCACATTTAAAATGATTATTGATAGGTGCATATGTATTGCCATTTTGTTATTTGTATCCCTGTTCTTCCTGGGTTAGCTTGTTTATCCCTTTTTTTTGTTTACAAAAGCCCCTTTAACATTTCTTTCAATGCTGGCTTGGTGGTAATGAATTCCTGATGCTTATTCTTTTCTGAGAAGCTCTTTATCTCTCCTTGAATTTTAAGTGATAGCCATGCTGAGTAGAGCAATCTTGGTTGTAGGCCTTTATTTTTTGTCACTTTGAATATTTCCTGCTACTCCTTTCTGGCCTGCAGTTTCTGTAGACAAGTCAGCTGTTAGTCTAACAGGAGTTCCTTTGTATGTAACCTGCTGTCTTTCTCTTGCTGCTCTTAGGATTCTGTCTCTGTCTTTAACCTTTGCCATTTTAACTATGATGCGTCTTGGTGTGGACCTGTTTGGGCTCAGCTTGTTTGGAACCGTCTGCACTTCCTGGGCATGTATGTTGATTTCCTTCACCAGGGTAGGGAAGTTTTCAGTCATTATTTTTTCAAATACATTCTTGACCCCTTGCTCCTTCTCTTCTCTTTCTGGTATTCCTATGAGTCGAGGTTGTGGCACCTCACCTTGTCCCATAGGGCTCTTAAACTATTTTCATTGTTTTTTATTCTTTGGTCTTTCTGTTGTGCCAACTGGGTGATTTCTGCTATTTTTTCTTTCAAATCGCTGATCCGCTCCTCTGTTTCATCTACTCTACTGGTGATTCCTTCGAGTGTGGTCTTTATTTCAGTTATTGTATTCTTTAGTTCTAACTGGTTGATTTTTATGATTTCTCTATCCTTCCTTATATCCTCACTAAGTATGTTAAACAGTCTTATCATCAGTGTTCTAAACTCTGTCTCTGTAAGGTTGGATTCCTCTGTTTCATTTGGTTCCAATTCTAGAGGTTTCTTCTGATCTTTTACTTGTGACATGTTTCTTTGTTTCTCCATTCTGGCTGTTGCTCTGGGATTGCTTTGATGTATTAGATACATCACCAGGAGAGCCCTGGCTGGATCACACAGGCACACAGCTCATGGCCCAACACTGGCAGGAAAACTCCCAGTCTCAGCCTGTCCCAAACAGCTGCTAGCAGATCAGGCCGAGCAGCCTGACAACCAATCACCAGCCTGGCAACTCTGCAAGCACAGTGCAGAGAGCAGGGACCGAGGCGGCTTGCGCACTCCCCTGTCTCATTATGCAGCCTGTTGGTGCCAGGCATTTCCCTGGCAATGCAGCCCAAGCCGTGCAGAGGGTGGGGATCCGAGGCGGCTCATGCACTCCCGGGTCTCAGTGAGCAGCGTGTTGGAGCTGGAGGGCACCCGCCCAGTGTTTCCCTGCAACGCAGTATAAGCAAGGCGGAGGGTGGGGCTCCAAGACCGCATGCTCGTGCTTGCATGCACACACACTTCTGTGTCAATTCCACCAGACCAATGAGGTCCTGGACCTGACCCTCTGTGGGAGGGCCCAAGCGTGACAAAATGGTTCCCGCCTTATACCACTCATATGGAGACTCCACACCAGGGGAACAATAGTCCAAAAACCTACAGCCTTTGCACCAAAGGTGCTCAGCTCAGTCCAACCCCACAGGCTCCTGGGCCCGGACCACACAGCCACTCCTTCCACCAGGAACCAGGTAAGTTCTCGCCGGCGAGCTAGCCCGTTCACCTGCCCCACTGATTCTCTAGCTGCTCTTAGCCTCACCAAGCTGAGCAAAGAGAGTCCTCACTAATTTACTGTCAGCTATCTTGGAAATTCTCTTGCCAGCAAAGGAACTCTGGGCTGGTGAGCTTGGTGTGCAGCCAGAAGGTCTCTCCCCCAACCGGAGAAGCCTCCCCACAGCTGGGGCTTCCCTCACGGGGTTCACCCTCTCTCGTCTCCGCCCGTCCTTCCAGACCCGATGTGACCTCCTCTTTAAGTTTTTTGTTTAGTGGTTCTGTTCATCTAGTGTTCCGGGGACCTCCAGGGTTGAATGCTGTATTATTTGTTTGTAATTTTGGTGTGATCCTGGGAGGTAGTTAGCACAGCGTCTGTCTATTCCGCCATTTTTCAAAAGGAAATCCAGTCATTATTTCTTTAAATACATTTTCCATCCCTTGCTTCTTCTCTTCTCCTTCTGGTATTCCTACGATGTGGAAATTGTTTTGTTTCCTGTTATCCTAGAGGTCTCTTAAACTATTTTTATTCTTTTTTATACTTTTTTCTTTTTGTTGTTCCAGCTGATTTTGTTCCACGGTGATTTCTGCTATTTTGTCTTCTAATTCACTGATCCCATCCTCTGCTTCATCTATTCTACTGGTGATTCCTTTGAGTGTGTTCTTCATTTCAGTTATTCTATTCTTTAGTTCTAACTGGTTGTTTTTTATGCTTTCCCTATCCTTCTTTATGTCCTCACTAAGTTCCTTAGACATTCTTATCATCAGTGTTCTAAACTTGTCTCTGAAAGTTTGGATATCTCTATTTCATTTAGTTCTATTTATTTCTAGAGTTTTCTTCTGATCTTTGACTTTGGATGTGTTTCTTTGTTTCTTCATTCTTGCTGTCATTCTGTGAATGCTTCAATGTATTAGATACATCACCTAGAAAGAAGAGAGAAAAAAAAAGAAAACAAAAAGGTGGGGGGGGCTCTCTGTCCTCTTTATTCTGCAGACCACTTGCTCAGCAATAGGGAGTCTCTCGATGACTGAGCACCACCTATTGGGGGGAAGAGCTTAACATGTTATGCACCAGCTTCCCTCTCATGCTTGCAGTGAGCTTTTCGCAATTAGATGCTGTGTGCTCTGGAACCATGCTCACTACCAAATATCTTCACAGGTTGTTGCAGGTTGACTGCTGCTGCTGCAAAAAAAACACCCTCTGTTGCCTGTGGAGTTGTGGGCCAGGCACCAGGGGCTCAGGGTGCCTCTGGCAACACAGATCTAGGTGGTTGGGGCAGTCCCCCAAGGCATCACTTGATGTGGTCAGTGGCTCCCACCAAGTCAGAGCAGCATGTACTCTGCACCAGCAATGAGTCCACACAAACTAACCAGGAGAGCCTCGATCGGATCACACAGGTGCACAGCTCCCGGCCCATCACTCTCAGGAACACTCCCCATCTCAGCCTGTCCCAATCAACTGCCCGCAGATCAGGCTAAGCAGCCCAACTTTCAATCCCCAGCCTGGCAACTGTGCACAAACAGTGCATAGAGCAGGAACCCAAGGCTGCTCGCACACTCCTGAGTCTCAGTGAACAGCCAGAGTGCACCCGCCCTGCAATTCCCTGGTTATGCAGCACACACAGTGCGGAGGGTGGGGACCCAATGTGGCCTAGGCATTCCTGTGTCTCAGTGAACAGCCCAATGGAGCCAGAGGGCACCCGCCTGGCATTTTCCTGGCAACGCAGCACAAGCAGGGTGGAGGGTGAGGATCCAAGGCGGCTGGTGCACTCCTATGTCTCAGTGACCAGACTGTTGGAGCTGGAGGGCACCTGCCCAGCGTTTCCCTGGCAATGCAGCACAAGCAGGGCGCAGGGTGGGAATCCAATGTCATACTCCTGCGCAAATTTCACCAGACCAATGGGGTCCCAGACCTGACCCTCTGTGGGAGGGCCCAACCCTGAAAATTGGCACTCTCCAGTACACCGCTCATGTGCAAACTGCAAACTAGGGCAACAATGGCCTGAAAACCTCCAGCTCCTGCACCAAAGGTGCTCAGTTCAGTCCCTTGGGCCCGGCTCACACAGCTACTCCCTCCAACAGGAACCGGGTGAGTGCTCTCCAGTAGCAAAGCCGTTCGCCAGCCTCACTGGTTCTCCAGCTGCCCTCAGCTTCACTGAGCCAAGCAAAGAGAGTCCTCACTAATTTCTACTGCCCGTTATCATAGAACTCCTCTTCCTGGCAAAGCAACTCTGGTCTAGTGAGCTTGATGTGGGGCCGGACGGTCTCTCCCCCATCCAGAGAAGCCTCCCCATAGCTGGGGTGTCCCTCATGGGGCTGGCCCTCTCTCATCTGTGCCCCTCCTACCACAAGCCCTATGGTCAGGGATTTAGAAGGTACACAATGGGAAGAGCTTTCTCTGCTCCATAGTGTCTGGCATCTCTACAAGGAAAATTTGAAGGCTGGGGTAATATGATGGCCAGTGACTGGAATCATCTAAAGTCTTGTTCATTCACATGTCTTGTGCCTAGGGAGGACTCAAAGACTAAAAGTGCAAACCAAAATGCTTTTATGTGGCCTGTCCACACGACTAGCTTCCTCACTGTCCAGTGTCTTCAGAATGTTAAAAATTCTCATATGGTGGTTGAGGGCTCCAAGAGTAAGCGTTCCAGCAAGCAACCATGAAAATGAAAATCACCCTTTCTAATATTGCCTCAGAATTCACACAACATTACTCCAACCATATACTATGGGTTACAAGTGAGCCTGCAAGATTCAACAAAAATCCTAAAATTTGTATGGAACCACAAAAGACCTGAAATAAGCAAAGCAACCTTGAGAAAGGACAGAGATGGATGCATCACATGTCCTGATTTCAAACTATGTTACAAAGCTATAGTCATAAAACCATACAAGGTCGGACAATTAAGTTCACAAACTCATTGTAGAAAAAGTGCTACATACTTCTTTGCTGAATATCACTACAGTCACCTTTGAAGTACTCCCCTGGGAAGGTATTCACAGATGTCAGCACCTTGCCCACCCTTGAAAGCAATTTTGGAACTCTTTTTCTGAAATTGCTATCAGAGCTGTGTTCATATTACCCTTGGTGTCCTGAATGTTGTCAAAATGTCTTCCTTTCAATATTTCCATTACCTTTAGGTAAAGAAAGAAGTCACTGGGGGCCAGATCAGGTGGGTAGAGAGAGTGTTCCAATACAGCTATTTGTTTACTGGCTAAAAACTCCCTCACATGCAGTGCCATGTGAGTTGGTGTATTGTTGTGATGCAAGAGTCATGAATTGTTGGCAAAAAGTTGAGGCTATCTAACTTTTTCACACAGCCTTTTCAGCACTTCCAAATATTAAATTTGGTTAACTGTTTGTCCAGTTAAAGTCCCTATGATATTAAAAGGTTAGCAACATCATTGCAACAAGTTCATGAACTTAATTGTCAGACCTCATGTGACACTGGCATAAAAGACACTGGCAGGGCCGGCCGAGTGGCATGGTGGTTAAGCCTGGCTTGGAAGTCAGTGGCCCCAGTTCAGTCCCACATATGAGGGCCAGTGACACTGCCTTCAAAAAACAATAAAAATAATAAAAGAAATAACAAAAGGGCAGTGGTATAAAAGTAGACACATAGGCCAATGGAATAAAATTGATAGTGCAGAAATAAACACATGCATATACAATCAATTAATCTTTGACAAGGATACCAAGAACATAAAATGAGCAAAGGATAGTCTCTTCAATAAATGATATTGAAAAAACTGGATATCCACATCCAAAAGAATAAAACTGAACCTGTCTCTTATACCATTCACAAAAATTAACTCCAGATGGTTTAAGAACTTAAATGTAAGTCCTGAAATCATAAAATGTCTAGAAGAAAACATAGAGGAAAAGCTCCTTGAGCTTGGTCTTGACAATGAGTTTTTGGATATGACACAAAAAACAGAGGCAATAAAAGCAAAAATAGACAAGTGGGGCTATATCAAACTAAAAAGCTTCTGCACAGAAAAGGAAAAAATAGAGTGAAAAGGAAACCTATGGAATGGGAGAAAATATTTGCACACCATATATCTAATAAATGGTTAATATTCACAATATATAAGGAACTCACACAACTCAATGACAAAAATAATCTGATTAAAAATAGGCAAAGGAGACAAAACAATATCTTCACAAAGAAGACATACAAATTTCAACAGGTATATGAAATGATCCTGAAAATCACTAATCATCATAGCAATGCAAATCAGAACTAGAATGAGATATCACCTGACATCTGTTAGGATGGCTATTATTAAAATACAAACAAAAGATAACAAGTGTTGGTGATAATGTGGAGAAGTTGGAACCCGTGTACACTTGCTGTAGGAATGTAAATTGTGCCACTGCTATGGAAAACAGTTTGGGGTTTCTTTAAAAAATGCAGAAATCCTATTGAATATCAACTGTAATTGAAAACTTAAAAGGCAGGGGGGAAGAAGGGGAGTAAAAGTTTCAAATTTTCAAATGTATAAAACAATTAAGTCATGGAGAGTTAATGAACACCATAGGGAATATAGTCAATAATATTGTGATAGTGTGGTACAGTGTCAGATGATTGCTGGAGTAATCATGGTGATCACTTCTTTAGGTATATAAGTGTTGAATAACTATGGTGTACACCTGAAATTAATATGTATGTTAGCTGTATTTTAATAAAAATCTTCTAAAATTTACAGCAATCTGACTTCTGAATATTTATCCAAAAGAACTGAAATCAGCATCTTGAAATGATATTTGCACTCCCATATTCATTGCAGCATTAGTCAAATGAGCAAAATGTGGAGAAAACCTAAATGTTCATTGATGGATGAATGGAATATACATATAATGGAATATTATTCAGCCTTTAAAAAAATCCTGCCCTATGCAACATGGATGAACCTTGAGGACATTATGTGAAGTGGAATAAGCTGGTCACAGAAGGACAAATACTGCATGAGTCCACTTACATAAAGTATCTAAAACAGTCAAACTCATAGAAGCAGAGAATAGAATGGTAGTTGCCAGTGGTTGGGGAAGAGTGTGAAGTGCTACTTAATGGGCATAAATTTTCAGTTATACAAGACGTCTAAATTCCAGAGATCTGCTGTACAACATTGTGCCTATAGTAAACAATACTGTATTGTATACTTAAAATTTTAAGAGGGTAGGTTTCAGGTTAAGTGTTCTTACCACAATAATGAAAAAAAAATTCAGGGAGTGACCCGGACTCTGTCCACTTTTAGCCTAGTCTCCTTTCTCTAATATTATTTCCAGTTGTAGGTGCCTGACATCACATAGTTGGTTCTGGATGAGTAGTGTTTGAAATGACGACTAGGATAAAATGAGTTGTAAGGAGGAAGCTAAAGGAAGAAAGTAAAAACACTGAACCTTCATTTCTTGCCTCTATTCTTGTTTTCATGCCATCCCTATGTGCCTGGAATAAAGTCACAAATATCAGTTCTAAGTGTTGGGGAGGAAAATAATTTTTCTTATAGCCTTCTAGATTCTTCTGAATGGTCTAAGAATTAAATTGACATGAGACAGATTAATAGGAGAAAATCAAATTTAATTACAGATGTTAAGAGGTCTCATAGATATGGGACTCCTAAAGTGACCAAAGCAGGCTGTTTATATACCATATTTAGACAAACAATTTTTTTTAAAGATTTTATTGGGGAATTGGGGGAAGGGGAACAGACAAGTTGCTGTCCCTTTTGTTCTTCAGTCTGGTTGTGGAGGATGTCACTTCACTGGCCCATGTTGGTATTATCATTACACTCTTCCCAGCTGAGGCAGTCAGTCGCTGGTCATCAGACGGCCGCTCACGGTGGCTCACTGCAGCTCACGCTAGCGCCAGCGACTCACGGTAGCTCATGACAGCCCATTGCAGCAGGGGCTGCAGCCTACATCGTCACTGGTGACTCACAGGAGCCCAGCTCCATGTTGAGCTATTGTTCACCACTTAGCTGTAGAGGGTGCAGCATCACTGGCCCTCATGTGGGATCCGAACCGAGGCCCTTCTGCTCAGAGCTGGCATCCCAAGCCAACTCTTAACCAATGCGCCACTCGGCTGGTTCTAGACATACAATTTTTGAAGATTGGACAAAACAAAGGAGTTTGTGTTTGGGGTAGCAAACTAATGAAGAAGTAACAAAATTTGTTTATACAACATTCTCAGCCTTGAATTCCTTAACTCTGGTGATAAGGATGTCTTCTTTTTTTTGGTGTATTAAGCGGGGAGGATACTTTCACATGGCAGATTTATTTTCCAGCTTTCAGGAGGAAAGAGATGAGGGTCAGTGCCCCCCCCACTTTTTTTGTATTGACTGTTTCTCAAATAACATTAATTCATAATAATCAATATGCCACTTTGGAATACTATGGGGCTGCCTACACTGATCCCCAACATAAGCAATTGCTCCTAGTTTTCTTCACGGGTGATGGAATAGCACAGTGTAGTGGATGGAGCTCTGTGCTTGAAATTCAAGTCATGGCTCCCTTTGGGAGCTATGTGGTCTTGGGAGAATCACCTAACCTTTCTGAGCCTTGGTTTAATCACCTGTGAAAAAAAGGGTTTTGAATGGAGATAATAACCACTTTCTCTTACTATTCTGGGTTTCTATTATGATATGAATAAAAATTTCAAAGGTCCTGCCTTATTCATGGAACATCTCATCCTAAATGATTTAAGGGCACCCAAGGTATTATTACCACCTAGAATGTCTGAACTTCTATCATTAGTGTTCCATTTCATTGGGTTTAGCATTGTCTACTCCTGCTAGTCTTCCTTTTGAGAAGAGAAACACATAAAGGCACTTCATTGTAAGTGAATAAATCAGGTTGTTTTTTCTTGGTTGGGAAATGAAGGGATTTTGATGTCCAGAGATTGGAAACGTGAAGGAAAGTGTTCAACACAGAAAAACTGGAAAGGTGCCAGAGACAGATTTCACCTCCTTCACAATTTTTCTGCAGCTTGGCTCTCAGTATTGTTATGACTCAACCTCTCTGTGCTTGGCAAGGCTCAATCAAGAATAGTCTTTATTTGGTACTAAATCAGAACAGGGAGTCCCTGGCTGAATGTCAAATTCAGGTATTTATGAGATTTTGAATAGAGTTATTTATTAGATCTTTTGATAAACAGGAGTTTGTTTGAGTAA
Organism: Aselliscus stoliczkanus; assembly: GCA_033961575.1. Lineage (NCBI taxonomy): Eukaryota > Metazoa > Chordata > Mammalia > Chiroptera > Hipposideridae > Aselliscus > Aselliscus stoliczkanus. The sequence continues at coordinate 49,581,423 of CM066737.1, read as the reverse complement.
ACCATGCATATTGTTACAAAAAGATTAAAAAGCATATACTCCTACTCTGTCACAATAACCATGAGTATTCAGAATTTGGGTCAACATTTCCTGCCCAATCATAAATACCCTCTTGTCATCATTCTCTTCTGATCCTGTTCTCTTCTCAGTTCCATGCTGGTCCTCTGTAGTTGCAGAGAATCCCTCACCTCTATTTGTTTATCATGCCTTTTTCTATCACTAGCACTTGATCTCTATTATCCTGGGGAAAAGAAATCTATTCCTCTGCATTACCTCAATGTTGAGGTATTACTAGTAATAAATAATTTCTTCATTTAATAGAGAAAGACATATTAATGCAGTTGTTGCTTTTCTTTTCTCTAATAATAATAACATCAACTATCATTTATTGAGCCTTGCTATGTCTGAGGCACTTGTATCACTTCATTCTCTTCTCACACTTCTATTCCTGTTTTATAGGTGGATCATTGGTATTGAGTCATTCTCCAAGATTTTCCAGCTAGGGCTATCTGACTCCAGAGCAGAGCTTTAGCCCCATGTACAAGCTTGCTTCTTTTGCTTGATACCCATCTGTACACTCTTGGGATTATCCAGGTTGCTGTGTGGAACACAGGTTTCTTCCCTTGGTGGCAAACAATGATTCATTCTAATGGCTTACAGGACAAAGATCTAGTTTGTGGGGAAACATTCACAAGATTATTAATCCAGGAAATTTGAATAGATCCTCTTCCTATTTTCCTTTCTGTACCTCATTTCAAATTATTTTTATAGTAGCTGCTAGCAGAATCGAAGGAATAATTATGTCTCCTAATTGGGGACTGAGGCCTAATAGTCTTTAACTATTTTTTGCTCACTAACTTGTGAGTTGCACCTGAATGTACCAATCTAACTGAAATTCTTTTTCAAATTCTCATTTTTAGCTAACAATTTAAACTTAGTGAAGGCACTAAGTCATTCAGTTCCAGTAGATGAATAGATGAATTTGTAATTTCTTTCCAAGATGTAATTTTAAAAAAGAACTTTGGCCTGGAAATCTGAAGGCCTGGGTCCCAATTCTCGATCTGCCATTTTATTAGCCTGTAATATTAGGAAATTCCACTTAATCTTGCTGAATCTTTTTTTTTTTTCATCTATAGACTACAAATAATGATATTTTCCCTGCTTAATTCACAGAGATGAGATGGTAGGGATCCCATTATTAGGAAGTGCTTTGTAAATCCTAAAGTGCTCTACACACATAAACCTTTAAGCAAGATGAAGTGAAATGCTCAGAAGGTCATCAAGGGGAAAGAGATGTTCAACAGGGCTCTAAGCAAGGGAATCACCAAGGATTGACTTTTGAGGCAAAGTTGTGCCTCTCAAAGTTGCTTTCCCTTATCTTAGCCTTAGGGGTGCAGATCCACACTGGGTTTCCAGCTGGATGCATGATGATATTCAACCCTCTGGCTCCTAGGAAACCAGTCTTGGTTCTCATCTAACCTGAGTACCGCACTCCTGGAGGGGGAGTGACATGTGAATTAAGTGACCCCCTTAAAGCCAGGGGCCTGAATAATGCTAGCTGGGTAAGCAGACTTGAAAAGTAGAGAATTGATTGTATGCCACTTTGGTTTCAAGCACGGAGATATTGCAGTGGAATGAGAGACTGAAGAAAAGGCGGAATGCAGATTCTGTATGAAGATATGGGCACCTTAACTGCTGAAAGTCGATCCCAAGTTAGAACAGAAATCCACTGTTGGGTAGTCCAGACAGCAGTCAGCACAGTGTAAGACCCCACACAATACAGTGTGATGTTGGTAGTGACTGTCCTTGGTCTCTATCCTCCATGGCTATAGGCTTTCCATAGATGTGTGCAGTAGCAAGCTACCGGTGCGCAGAAACAAGATTGAAGCAAGGGGTGTGGACGTTTATGTCAGGCCTGGGGCTCTGGTACTGAACTCCTTCCAGCTCTCGGTCTCTCACCCCCAACCCCCGCCCCCCTGCAGGCACAGTCAGGCTAGGGAGACTGAAAGGGTTTCACTTCCGCCTGGCTGCAGGAACCACAAGTTCCAGACTAGGTCGGAATTAGAATAATCACAGTCAAAATACACCCAGATGCTCTCACACACCCAGACGCGCGCGCAACCCGGGGCCATGGGGCGCACGTGAGCCTACGCCCCGCGTGCCCAGCCCTGCCTCTCGCCAGAGCAGTCTCCGCAGCTGCCACAGAAAGAGCCTCCTCCTACTGCCGCCGCCGCCACTGCTGTGTCTCCTATCCCCTCTAGTCCTCCTTCTTCCCCAGGTTCCTGCTCCTCCTCCCATCCCCGGCGCCTCCAGCCTGGCGGCGAAGGGCAGAACCATCAGCAGCGGCTTCCCCTCGCTATCGCCAGGAAGAGGCTGGAACAGGTCTGTGAGGGGAACGCTTTGTTGCGGGCTGTTGGAGCGTCAGTGTCTCGAGGAGCTGCTGGGAGGGCACGGGGTGGACTTGAGGGTAGATTATTTCTCAGTTTGGGGTCTTTTTCTATGAATAGATGTGATGTGATGGGGTGGGAAGGCAGCTCGGTCCCTTTGCCAGTTCGCTGTCTCTCTCGTTTCATGGTGAGAGAACACCGAAGCTGCTTGGACTCCTGCCCCTGCCCACCCCTAAAGCTTTCTTTCTTTGCGCCCTCACTCTCCGCATCCACTTCTCAGAGCTGAGCTTTCTCTCCTTCTGGGAGCTCATGATGGGGGCGGGGAGAGATGGATGGAGCCAATCCATCGGGGCACCTGGGTGCATGGGGCTTTGTTACATACAATAAAAACCAATCCTCACTAGCTTCTAATTCCAAGCTAGACTGAAGTCTGAGGGGTGTGCGGGGTGTGGGCCGGACAGACTAGGGAAGTGAGAAAATGTGAGGGGGCACTCCCTGTGTGTGACAGAACACACAGGAATGCAGTGGTGTGTGCCGCGGAGATGGTGCGGGTTTTGTGTGGGATTCAGCGAGTGTGAGTGTGAGTATGAGTCGGAGTGATGTGTGTGTGTGTGTGTGTGTGTTTGTGTGTGTGTGTGCGCGCGCGCGCGTGCGCGCGCGCGCGTGCGCGCGCTTGAGCGTTCGCGCACAATGGGGCTGGGCTACTCCTGGCATTAAATGTCCTTGGGTATCATCCCATGCCAAGCCAGATTGCAGTAATATGCAGGCGGATCGGGTCCAACCTGTTCTGCCCACATTGGAAGGGTAATGATGGTTTCAAAGTGATGGAAATCCCCCCAGCTGGGGCTGTTGCTTAGGATATTATGTATGTAGAAATTTCTAGACAGGTTGACCAAGTCCTAATGACATCGTTATTGTTCTCCCAAAGATGCCCAACTTTCTTAGCAGGTTTCTCTCTCTTAGCCAATGAGGATCCAAAGCTATTATAGTGATCCCTGCAGTAAATCCTCCCACCCCCCTTTAAATAGTGGAACCTTATTTCTTCTTTACTGCAGTGATGTTAGTGGTAGTCTAGGATGTAGCTGTATGTTTGGGTAAAAAGGAACATATTAAATGCACCTCTGTATTAGTTGTGAATTGGGTTTAGAGTTTTGTGGGGTTTTTTTTCTTTCTTGAACCATAAGTGTGAATCGGTATGGTCATTTTTTTTTTAATCAAAAAAGAAAAGATCAATAACAAGGAACAAAACTGCTAAACTTTCTCTTTGACATTTTTATTTGTGGTATTAATAAAACATTTGTTTATTGGGGTCCTAAAATATACAGTTAAGGATAGTGATCATTCAAACGACCAACATTTACTAAACACCTGCTATGTGCCCCATAGTAATGTTAAGTATTGAAAGTATAGAAATGAATAAATGAATAAAACATCATCTCAGGTCTCAGGAAGTGTACAGTCTGGTAGGCAAGATAGAGTGTGTAAACAGATAATTACAGTAAAGTACGACAAGGGACAGGCAGGGTACTGTGACAGCACGGAGGAGGGATGCCTGGTTAGGGATGGGGTGTATGATCAAGAAGGGCTTCACAAAATAAGTGACATTTGAGTGAGTCTTGAGGAATTAATTCACTAGGTGGCTAAGTTGAAGGAACAACTTGTCTAAAGGCAGAGGAGTCATAATTAAATAAGACTGCAGGGTGTCCTCCGAAGTGTTAGTGTCACATTCTCAACAAATTCAGAATGAATCTCCCTGGACTTGGATAGTGATTAATGTTGAATCCAAAAAGAGCTAGTATTGCAGATTGATAAGGATCAGAGCATATCCCATCTTAAGAAATGTCTAGCTCATTTATTAAGAGTGTGTTTTGCTTTAAGCAAATATGGTATAGGTAAATATGGATTTATAAGGCAAATAAACCAGAGGGACAGTATTCAAATTGTAGAGTTGCTTTATAAAAGGATTCATAACCAGATCACCTTAAATATCAGTGTCCCCTGACATTTACAGTGAATATTTTTACCCAAAATCCATTTACACAAATTTTTTCACATATCCAATGGATGGTATATCAAAGAAAGGTATACCTGTATTACATTTACATTTTGCACAGAAGTTTACCAATTTTAATGGAGGCCATGGTGTGGATGTTTAATAAATACTGTAAGAAAATGTGAAAATAGCATTCATATTATAAATATTGAATCCATTGTGTGTGATCCTTTAGCAGTCAAATTGTGTATAAAATACAAATGAACCAGGACAAGGTCTTCAGAGACTTTTATATTTTAGGTACTTTTAATAGTGTCACTGGTAATTATTAATAGCATAAGATTCTGTCCTGTATGTTAATTTTGAAATGGATATATAATGACTACTATAATACTCATGCAATTAAGCTAGAACAGGGGCACATTCAGAGTTTCCTCTTTTGTTGTGTTGGTGCTGATGAATGGCACTGAAAATGAACCTAGGTAATGGATGATTTCTACAGGAAGTGCCCTGTGGGCACAAAATTATGCTAGTTAAAAGCATAAGCTCTCAGGGCTTGAACCAGCATTCTGAGCATCTCCTCCCTTAAATGAAGACCAAAAATAGCTCTGTGTTCTATTTGAAAGGAATTCCAGAAGAAGTAGGTGAGCTTGAATGGATTTCCTCCCTAATCTGACCAATGCCCTGTGGCAGAGGAAATGATGGCCTGGGGTCCTTTCCACTCATCAGGCTCTTTTGTTCACTGGCTGTCAATACCAGAAAGTATTAGAAAATATTTCTAAGAAACATCCCCACAGCTTGAGCTGGAGTAGAAGTGCTCTGTCTGCTGTGCCAATAGCCAGATCAGTCTAGTGGCCAGACCAGTGCTTCCCAATATGTGTTTCAAAGAAGGTTGGTTCCACAGGTGTTACACACGTGTACACACACACACATGTACATAGTTTTGTGGTCAAGTGAAATTTGGGGGACTCTTGCTTAAACAGAAACAGGTTTATTTACAGCAGGGATTCTAAAGGCCTTTACTAGGCTAATGTATACAAAAGAGAATATGCAATATTTCCCAGATGTATTTGCCCATAGAACCTGGAGTTCCAACAAACATTTGGTTGGACTGGTGTTGAGAAGAATATTATGGAGGCAATGCTGGGCAAGAGAATTTCTTGCTGAGTTCGGAGGCTTTCAGTGTCTTGCTGGGTAAACTTGATGAACTCCTTCACTCTAGGCTTTCCTTCCCCCATGTGTAAAACAAGGCTGATAATAATCATTGCTCTCACCAACTGTGAAGGTCTAATGACGGCTAAGATAGTATCTCTGCAAGTATTTTGAGCTTCTTAGAAGAAAGGCTATGTGTAAATTCAAAGATATTATGAAAGGGAAGTGAAGAAGTAAGGCAATTACCCTAATAATTCAGGCCCAAATCCTGTCTTTCTCTATGTTCTTGGGCAGAAGGCCTCAGTTCTCTGCTCTACTTTGACTAGAAAGACCTATTGTCATTCAGCCTTGGGTGAATCAGTTCTCTGGGTTTATTTCCTTTCACATCCTGAAAATTTCGGTGTGGCCTTTAATTTCCTGATCCAGAGGTATCATCGGTACAGCCTCAAGAAAAATCCTATTAATCTGAACATACCCTACTGACCAGAGAACCCTGGAGGTGAGAATTAAGTTTAGTTGGAAAGTTTCTTTTATTGTTTAGACTCATTCTTTTGCAAGGCCATCTTGGAAGAAAGCTGCTGCAGGGTTCATCTCCAGTGACTTCAACACCCAATCTGGGCTGAATCCCTGTTTTCTTTTTTTTTGTTTTGTTTTTTTTTTGTTTTTTCAGGGCAGTGTCACTGGCCCTCATATGTGGAACCGAACCCGGGCCGCTGGCTTCCCAGGCCAGCGCTTAACCACCACGCCACTCGGCCGGCCCTGAATCCCTGTTTTCAAGGAAGGTTTCCTGAGCAGTTTTTGGAGCTCATTTTGCTAATAGGAAGGTGTGGCCATCTTTAAGAAAATTTAAATGCAAAAGAAAAAGCACTCATGTGGCTATTGACCCTTACTGATTCCCTTGACTCTTCATTAATTCCCTCAACCTCTTTTCTTTACAAAGTGCCTTGAAAGAAGAATGGAGTTCTTTTTTTTAAATTAAATTTTATTGAGGTGACAATTGTTAGTAAAATTACATAGGTTTCAAGTGTACAATTCTGTAATACATCATCTATATATCACAATGTGTGTTCAGTTCTTGAGAATAATCATTGCAAACTGGGTTTGGGGTAGAGACTGATGTGCAACATTAGATTTACTAGTTCTGCAGTGCTCTACACAAACTTCTGTTGCAGTAGGGAGGATTTAGGCTAGCCTCAAGAGAAAACTATATGACTTTAAGATTGTGATACTACAAAGTAAGAATGAAGTCATTCTCTGTTCTGGAAAGTTTAGTGGAAATTCCTGTCAAGTAGGTGAGATTCATAGAATGGTAGAGCTGAAAGTGGCTTTCGAAGTTTATCTTGTGCAAACCTGTTTGGATGAGTAAAATGAGGATTGCAGAAGTGATGTGAGTTGCCTAAGGTCACAAAACTATGACATGACAGAACAGAAGTCATCCTAAAGGTTAAAACTGATATCTGCTCTTTTCTAATACTCTTTCTACTAGACCAGGGGTCGGCAAACTTTTGAGATGGAAGAGCCAATCCTGCCCCTCAAAGTTTTGCGAGACCTATAAAACAAATGAAATCACCATTATGTGAATATCTTTTAAAAATTTTCTAAATGAAACTATTATAGTTTTATTTTCAATTTTACATCAGAGCCACATGTATGTACACAAAGAGCCCCAAGTGGCTCGCGAGCTGCAGTTTGCCGACGCCTGAACTAGCCCTAGCTATCTTCTTGTTTAGTTTAGTGTGGGTTGGCTCATTCACTGGAACTTGGAGGCCAAGTCCAGGCCTGAGTTGTATGGGCTCTATGTGGCAGCTTTATCAGAGGGATAGGTTTCTAGTGGAATCCTAAAAGTCCATGCCTCCTCTCAACTATCTCTCTCCATTCTTCTTGAGTATCGGGTTGTCTAAGTCAACAAACCAAGCAGCCAGCTGGAAACCTGAGGTCAGGGTGTTCTGCCTAGATACTCACTGGGCGATTCAATTATCCTAGTCCCTCTTCTTTGGTGGTTATTAACATTTTTGTGGACCAAGGACATCCTTGAGAGTCTGATAAAAGCTATTGATGCACTTCCCAAAGAAGGACTCACATACGCTAGCATGTAATTTCAGAGTCATTTAGGTCTAGAACTCCTGCTCTGCTGGCTCTTGGTGTTGGTACACAGCCCAGGGTCACTTATAGATGCTCCCTAAATATTAAAGATTCCCAGAGCTGGGATTGTTAACCTTAGCTTGGAGGGTATTGGAAATACTGAGATGAGCCTTGTGCAAAATAGACTGGAAGAGGTGATGTTAGGGGGAATTTCTTAAAAGAGTGGGATTGAATCTTGGACTTCAGGTGAAAATAGAACAGGAATTGAAATGAACTAGATATGTCTCCTTCTCCCAGCCTTATGAAAGAGGTGGGGGGAAGTAGGCATAGGAGGAAGAATGGTGGGAGATTTGGATGGATGGGAGATGAGGTCATTCTAGCAAGGCTTTCAATCATACCATAATTGCATAAAATGAAACTCTTCTAAAAAAAATGAAACAATCCTTCCACTTCGTTCCTATGTTTCTTCCCCTAGTTCAGTTCTAAATAGCAAAAGCTCATTGCTTTGGTTATTAGAAATTGTCTAAGATGCTGGAACACCATGTTCTTGAAGAGGCCATCTTTAGAGGCTGGGAATGGGAGCTGGACATTGTGGGGGATGGCACAGTTTGCCTCATTTCTTGTTTAAACAAGCATTTTTATGATCTAAATAATATATTCTTATGCTTGTAAAAATAGAAATATGAAGTAGAATGTTCCTGGCCCATCCACCACTGATCCCCCACTATGTTCACAGTTTGATGTGAATCATTTTGTGCATGTTTTTATGCATATTCACGTGCATAAAATGTATTCATGTGCATAAAATAATAAAATGTATGTATTCATGTGCATAAAATAATAAAATGTGTGTGCGACCAATGTCGCACATGTACTACAACATGCTTTTAACTGAACTATATGTCAGAAGGTCTTTTTCTGCTAGTATACATCTAGTTATTTCATTTGAAAAAATAGTTACATAATATCCTTATATGATTGTGATATAACTTCTTTAATCTAACCTTTATTGATGAATTTTTACATTATTTTAAATTTTTAAAATTATTAAATATTGGTGCATTGTACTCCTTTTACATGGATTTCTGCAAACTATTGCAAATGTTTTGGTAGCATAATTTCACAATAGTGAAATTGCTGGTTCAGAGTTTGGTTTGCTTATCTTTGGTTTTAATAAAGCCGGCCAAATTGCCCTACAGGAAGGCTACAGCAACTTACATTCCCACCAACAATGGCCATTTCTTGATGCTATTCCTCACTAATTTCAGGTATTATTCATCTTTTTAGTCTTTACCATTGTGATAGCTGAAAAAAAATCTTTTTATTTGCATCTTTTTTGAGTACAAGCATGGCTGAACTTCTTTCAATATGTTTATTGCCCATCTGTAGTTCTTCTGTGTTGCTATTTCATATTCTTTGCCTGTTTTTCTATTGCGTTGTTCTTTCTCGTTTTGATAACTGGAATCTCTATATATTTCAAATACTAACTATTTAACTGTTAAATATGTTGAAAAAATATTAAGCAGCTTATTGTTTATCGTTTAACTTTGATTTTAGTCTCTTTCATTGTATAGACATGTTCGAAATTTTAACAAATCATAATTATCACTCTATTCCTCTATGAGCCCTCAAACAATTCCACAGTGAACATCCTTGGTCTATATAATACACATTTGGCTAATTATTTCCTTAAGATAAATTTCTAGGACTAGATTTGTTCAGCTATTTTTTTTCTAGATATTGCCAAATTGCTCTCTAAAGTGTTTTTACCAATTTACACTCCAACCACAATATATAAAAGAACACTCTGCTTCTCCTCTTTATGTCTTATGATAATTCAGGTTTTGCCTCTTAAATCAATTGCCAGGCAGGAATTCATATTTGGCACCACAAAAGGGTTGGAACAGAAATCCCTAACTGCACATGAAGCACATGTAATACATGTTTCACCTTCAATTATTTAAGCAAACATGGTTTCAAGTTCATTTCTAGAACTGTATCAAAAGCATTTTCCAACATCAAGTCCCTCTAAATTCACTGTAAAATGAATGGCCATTTAGGGTCATTTGTGCTGGAAGGAGTCCGAGCAGTAGACAATGGTGAAGTAACTTTAGAGATGTACCACATAAGACACTTGGAAAAAAGCTACAGCTCCATCTTCACTGACCTCTGAAGTCAGCTATACTGGTTCCAGAATTTTCCCGAAGCTGAGTGCTGAGTAGGAGTCAGCTTCTGTCCTATGTGGTATCATGCAATGAGGACAAGTTTGAAGCCCTCCCATGAGAAGTTATTCTAACAGAAATAAACAGTGATGTCACCCTCTGCAAAGGGAATAGTGGCAAACAGGTACAGGTGTAGATTTTCCCCTCACTCTGCCTGAGCTTCTTATAACTCTTGTCTGCCAACATCCAGATATGGTCAAGGGGAATTTGATGTTTGCTTTAGGCCAAGAGTAGGATCTATAGATTAGGGGAAGATGGAAATCAGAGTGGTTGTTTGTGTGGCTTAAGAGCTACCTTTGACTGAAGAGAATTAGTTGCAACCTTAAAATCCCCTGGGGGTGGCGGAGCAGTGGAGGGAACATGAATGAGTGGTGATAGTTGGTATCCCTTTTTTTTTTTTTTTGAGGGCTGTGTCACTGGCCCTCATATGTGGGACCCAAACTGGGGCCGCTGGCTTCCCAAGCCAGCGCTTAACCACCGTGCCACTTGGCCTGCCCAGTATCCCTTTTATAGGCAGAGAAGACACATCTGGAAAGGACAAATGCTCTGAGAGTTGGACATTATTGGAAAAGGCTCTGGACATAATCCCCCACCCCAACACTTGCTAACTAAAAATTGGGCAAATTCTCTCCCTTAGGGATAGATACAGGTGCCTTTAAAGTGCAGATTCCTAATTTGATACATTTCTGAATGTCCTTTGTACTTACCCATAATTCACTTTACCTAGTGTGGTACATAGACAGCCTGACCCAGAGTGCATTTGAGCTGTCAGAAGATGGGTGGGTTATTGTCCTCAAAGGAATAATTTGGATTATTTGAACTATTGATAATTATGTTTTGTGGTTTCCAACTTACCTCAAAATCTTGGTATATGGTAAATGGCTTTAGAGCCTATCTATTTGTTTTTGTTTGTTTTGTCTTTTATTTATTTATTTATTTATTATTTATTTATTGTTATTTATTTTTAAAATTTTTTTAATTGGGGAATCGCAGAAGGGGAACAGACAAGCTGCTGTTTTTTTGTTCTTCAGTCTTGTTGTGGAGGACGCTGTTTCACTGGCCCATGTTGGTATTATCATTACACTTTTCCTGGGTGAGGCAGTCACTGGCCAGCCATTGGACGGCCACCCAAAGCAGCTCACAAAAGCACATGCCAGCTGACAGCCAGCCCCAACTGCAGCCTATACCGTTGCCAGTGACCCCCAGCAGCCCAGCTCCAGGTCGAGCTGTTGTCCACTATCCCAGCTGTAGAGGGCGCAGCGTCACTGGCCCTCTATGAGGGATCCGAATCGGGGCCCTGCTGCTCAGAGCTGGCATCCCAAGCCAACTCTTAACCAACGCACCACTCAGCCAGCCTTGTTTTTCTTTTAAAGTTTTGGAATAGTGTGAGGATAGCTCACAGAGGAAATGATGGCCATATAAAATAATTATTAATCTTTGCTGTCTTTAAAAAAAGACTTTGGTTTTTAAGCTAATGAATGTCACATCTTAAAGCTAGGTGTCTCTTCTTCAATGCTGAATAATTTGAAACTGAAATATTATAGCCACAAACATGGTCTCTACACATAAATTATGTGATACATTTCTCCTTATGGATGGTCACAAAGGGAAAGGTCATATTTTATTTTCTTTTTAAAACTATGTTTGATGCTTTTAGTACAACTGGGGATTGCCATGCTTTGTTTTCTAATGAATTATTCCTCAAAGGTAGCATTGCTCTTAACTCTGATTAGAACCAGGAGGGGGCATCTTTCTCCATACTTAAACTAGAAAGGAAAATCCCATTAGGAGGCAAAGAGATTCAGTAAATGAAGCTTACAGTGAATTGAGAAGCAAAAGACCTGGGTTTCAGTTCTGGTTTTGCTAGTAATTAGCTGTATGACCTTGAACGGTGCGTAAATGTCTCTGAGTCCCAGACTCCTCACATATAGAATGAGAACAGAGCTATTAAAAGATTATCTATATCTATACTGTAGTGCTTTTCATTTAAACAAAGCATATTTGTCTCCAAAGTCAAAGCTTGCTTTAAGACAGAATCACTTGGGGTCACTTTAAAAAATATACTTGAATCCCCACTTTGACCAACTGAATCTGAGACTCCAAGGGTGGACCCAAGAAATCTATCTGTTAATTAGTTCCTTAGATGATTCAGAGAAAGCTGTAACCCCCTCCTCACATGGTAACTTTCAGGAGACAAGATCCCCTGGGATTTCTGGCCTGAGAGAATGAAACCATTCTCCAAAGAAGTAAAGTCCAGGTGTCACAGTAACTCTGGCTTAGAAATCTAAGATAAGAGACTGCATTTAGGAGGCTGGTTTTGGACCTAGTTCCCTGGGGCTGGTTTCTGCACAGGTGAGTGGAGAGCAGAATGTTCTTTTAATAAGAGCAAGTCTGGATGAACAAACTGACCAGTTATTCAATAATGAGTGTATTTCATGCCTTTTTGCATACAATCTTCAGTAGAAGAGTTTCTGAGAAAGGGCAAAGTGGTTTCCAGAACTTTCACCCTTTCTGCCCAATCTCTCCTTTGAATCTCGTTTGAAGTTTCTATGCCTCTTTTGACTTTTTAAACTTTACTCTGTTTCTTTTCCCTTCATTAAACACACAGTGTTGTAGTGTCTTTTCTTGTTTCATGGGATTTCAACACCCTAGCTTTTTATGCCCTAACCTCCCTCTACCTCCACCATACTTTAAGCACCTTCTCTCCACCCATCACCCCTCCTTTCGTTATATCACTGATTTGTTTTCCTTCAGCCATAGGTACTCCATCAATTCTATCCTGCCCTCTAAATGCCCAAAGAAAAGGAGTCAGCATGACTGTCCACCACTTTGCCCTACTTATTTTCTTATATCTCAGCCCTCCTTTATTTTATTATAGGGGAAATTAGAACTAGAGAAATGCTCCATCAAGAAAAACTTTGAGAGACAGCAAGTTTTCTTTTGTATATATAGCTACCCTTTATTGAGCTGTGTGTCAAATACTGCACCATTCTCTTGGCATGCATTATCTCATTGAATCCGTTCCACAACTCTATCAGGTAGGTACAATTAGTATTCTCATTTTACAGAGGACAAAACTGAGGCTCAGAATAGCTAAGTGACTTACACACATTCATTCTGCTAGTAAGTAGCAAAGTGGGTCTGTCTGTCTGGTACTGGGGCCTGAATGGTTAAACAGAATATTCTGCTGTTAATGGTTCCCCATAGTGATAAGACTGTGTTATACCAAAGGCAAATGTATGAAGTAACAGATTTTCTTGGGTGTGAAAAGCCTGATCAACTTCAAACACCAGGAAAAAAAGGGTATTTGTTTTAATGGCAGAGTAATGTTGCCAGGGCTATTATGTATCATTGTAGGGGTGGGCCTAGGAGACTAGTTTTGATTCTTGATAACTGATAACTAAGTAAACCTGTGACATTGGCATTGATAAGTAAATTCCTGAGACCCCTGTGACTATTATTAGTTTCATAGTTCATGGGGATATGAAACATACTTGTTATTTTTCTCCTGCTCCCATCAGGGAGCTGGCCTGAAGGGTATTGATGCCCAGTGGTCACGAGTGACTTCCTGGATGCTCTCAGCAAAAGGGGGACTGCATAAGGGGAGATAGCCAGGGGGTGGGCCCAGAATAGGGTGAACAACAGTGTTGTTGCCTTGAATTCATGAGTTTTTAGCTCACCCATGTCCTTCTTGTCTGATTCTCATTATCAAGTTTGCAGCATTGTAGCAAGGGATATTTGGCATCGATTATGTGGACTCATTACTTCTGAGCACAATATATCTGTGCACAGAGAGTTCCAGGATATACCCACGTGACCAAGTCCATCCTCAAACCCTAACCTAATACTCCATTTGAAGGAGCCCAACTTTTCATTTTGAATGTAGTACATGGATCAATTTAACATTGCTGCACGAAAACATTTGTTTTCTGTTTTCTTGGCTCTTTCCTAGGAAGATCTTGTATTGGCCATAATTTCTCTAAAAACTCCTTTTGAGTTGGAGTTGTCAGATGAAGACCTCCTCCCATTTTCTGAAGTGTCTGTCCTCTTGTCATTTCCGGTCATGAGAGTCTATAAGCATCAAGGTCTTGTAAGGCCTCTGTTATTTGCTCCATGTCAAATGCTGGACAAGTCAGTTTACCTCTCTGAACCTTAGTTCTCTCATCTATAATGATCCCAATTCTCCCTTTTCTATGGAGATATTAGACCAATCAGATCATTGCAAACAAATGGTTCAAGACATGATTGTGGTTGTCTTCAGTTTTACCTGGCAAAAGAGCTGGTTTGGAGAAAAAGAGAAGGTAGTGTAAGGTTAAAGTACTAGGAGCTGGAATCGTTTGCTTAAGTTCAAATCCCTGTTCTATCTCCTACTAGCTATGTGATCTTGGAAAGTTTCTTAACCACCTAACAGCTTTAGCTCTGTAAAATGGAGAGTAATAATTGTACCTACTTAACAGAGTTATGGTATGGAATCGAAGAGATAATACATGTCAAGGGTCAGTCTCAGTTGGTGCTCAATAATGACAGCTATTTTTAATTATTATTATTATTAGTAGTAGTAGTAGTAGGAGTTGTAGCAGTATTACAACATGAAGCTCTATGGAGAGGTGTGAGTACCCAGGCATTTTGGACAAGTCATTTAGTCTCTTTTAAACTTGAATGTCTTCACCTGTGTAATGGGGCTAGTAATAGGAGCTACTTCTTAGTATTTTTTTAGGAATTAACAAGATAATTCCTACAAAGCTCTCAGCACACTGCCTGGTACATAAAATTGTTCAAAAATATATTGTTATTATCCGTCAGTTGTCAATCTCAGTGTCTGTGTAGAGCCTTTGGTCCCTGGCTTCTCAATATCTGGGCCATCTTTGGGTCTCACTCCCACCCCAGCAATAGTTTCTGATGCCTATGAGGTAAGCAGAGGAGATGGCCTTTTTGCATGGGGACCTCCTGAGACTGAGAGGGTTTCCTGTAAAAGCACTGCACAGTGTCACATGGGTTGCTTCTAGACAGCAGACAACTTCTAGGGGTGAAAATGGTTCACAAGGTAACAAACATGGGGACAAAGCAGACCCTGCTTAGCAACTCCCACAGGAGCCTGGCCCCATGCAGCACAAAGTTCTGTTAGTTGCCCCTCCCACACCTCCCCTGGCAGCCCCGCTAGGCATGTATCCCCTTCTGGCATTCCTCCAAGACAACAGGCTGGAGAGCCCTGAGACTCCTCCACATGTAATACATCAAGTAAGGCAACCAGATGCTACCATAGTGGCAATTCCTACCTGATCAATAGAGCTTGGAATTGAGCCCTGGTGACAGGGCCTGCCTTAAGGGGGGCCATCTCCCAGGGAATATCACCTGCCTCAGCCTAGTGACCAGGCAACCTGCCCACTACTGGCTGTGTACCAACTTCTGAGCTTTTCTCTATACATTAATTCCTACCTCTGAGGCCCCAGAGTGACCATTTGGGGCATATGCTGTTCTCATTGGATTTCTCAGTTTGTCTGCCTTAGTTCAACCCTCATTATTTCTTTCTTAAACTATTCAATATTATTGTTGCTGCTGTTATTTAAGCTATTAATAATGGTAATAATAGCTAACATTTGAGTGCTTATTATGTGTTACAAGCTGTGCTAAGCATATACATGTATAATCTCATTTAATATCACAACCCTGGAAAGTAGGCCTTATTAGTGTTCCCATTTTACAGAGGAGGAATAATAATAGTTAACATTTATTGAGTGCTTACCATGTGCTATAGGTACTATGATAAGTACTAGATATGTATTTTTTTCATTTAATCCTTATAATAACCTTATGAGGTAGGAACTATTATTATTACTAGAGGTATCTGTTGGCCTTGAGTAAGGGTCAAATAGGAACCTTGATACCTATGGGATATTCAGAAGGGGTTGTATGACCCAATAGGACTTTTTTGGTACTTTGACAAGCAGTCCTTCCTCACCATCCCTTCTACTTTCCCACCAACTGCTTGTATACAGTAGATATTGCTCATTCTGAATCCTGCTGGGGCCCGGGCCCTGACCCTGGCTGGAGGTATGAGGGCCATATCAACCCTAACTGCTTGCATCAGAAAAGGAGTGGTGCATCCTGCCCACCCTGGGTTGTATTGGGGATAGCTGGGATCAGGCTAGGGTGGTGGCATGGTGGAAGTTACCAAATAAAGGTCACACTTCTTGGCCTGGAGTTTTAGGCTTTTACTATGTGACTATAAATGACTATAACATACATTTCTAATACTGTCTACTTAACATTGATCCTATCTTCCAGCCACACCTACCCCCATCCGAAGAACACATTTTGTACATTAATACCCATTTCCACGCTTTTGTTCATGGTGTTCTACTGGTTCTTCTCCAAAAATCCTTCTAAGACCATCTAACTCTTTATGATTTCATCCTTTCATCCCAAGGACACATATCGAGCATCTATTATATAGTAGGTGCTGTGCTAGGCATTTAGAATATGATTTATAAGCAAACCAGACATAGGCCCTGCCCTGATGGAGCTCATGGTCTAGTGGAGGAGACAGACATTAAACAAATAAATCCAGGTACATATAATTATAAGTTTAATAAATGCTATGAAGGAAAAGAACAGGGTGGTATGAGACACAATAACAAGGGAGGCAGACATAATTTAGATGGGGCGGGAATCAATAAAGGCCTTTCAGGCCGGCCAAGTGGCACGGTGGTTGAGCACTGGCTTGGGAGGCCAGCGGCCCCGGTTTGGGTCCCACATATGAGGGTCAGTGACACTGCCCTCAAAAAAAAAAAGAAAGGCCTTTCAAATACCATATGATCTCACTTATATGTGGAATCTAAAGAACTGAATAAATGAGCAAAGTAAACAGAAATATTCTCAGGGATATAGAGGAAAAACTGATGGTTGCTAGTTGGGAGGGGGGTGGGGGAGAGGGAGAAGGGGAAGGGATTAAAAAGCATAAATTGGTAACTACAATATTGCCACAGGGATATGAAAGATGGCTTGGGGAATATAATCAATAATATTGTAAAGATTTTGTAGGGTGTCAGATGGGCTCATGTCTTATTAGGGAGACCACTTCATGGACGGTGTAGATGCTTGACCACTGCACTGTACACCTGAAGCTGAAGCTGAATAATATTATATGTTAACTATAATTTAATATATATTCATATAGTCACAGGATATGGAGTAGAGTATAGTGAATAGAGTCAATGGAATTGTGACAGCTATATATGATGTCAGAGGGGTAGTAGATTGGGGGAGGGGGTTATCACTTTGTGAGGGGTGAAATGTATAACTAGTACATTGTTTTGTACACCTGAAACTAATAATTAAAAAAAAGAGGGGGCCAACCAAGTGGCTCAGTTGGTTAAGAGTTGGCTTAGAGTGCAAGCTCTGAGCAACAAGGCCGCTAGTTCGATTCCCACATGGGCCAGTGAATGCTGAGCCCTAGCTGAGCCGTCACGGAGCTGCCAACAGGTGGCAGGATGGCTCAGCTGGTGTACCAACAAAACTGCTTGTTCGATGTTGGGCTACGCCCACCAGCAACTAAAACCAAACTCAGCACCTTGAGCTGAGCTCAAGTGGATGGCTCCGTGGATAGGGTGTGTGCTCTTAACAACAAGGCTGCTGGGTTCGACTCCCATATGGGATGGTGGCTATGCCCACCTGCAACTAAGATGGAACTCAGCAACTTGAGCTGAGCTGCCACTTGGATGACTCAGTGGATAGAGGGTGCATTCTTTTTTTTTTTTGAGGGCAGTATCACTGGCCCTCCTGTGTGGGACCGAACCAGGGCTGCTGGCTTACCAAGCCAGCGCTTAACCACAGCGCCACTCAGCCAGCCCTAGAGGGTGCACTGTTAAAAACAAGGTTGCTGGTTTGACTCCCACATGGGATGGTGGCTACACCCACCCACAACTAAGATTGAACACAGCACCTTGAGCTTAGAAGTCCCAAGCTGCCGACGGGAAGCCAGATGGTGACTGGCGCCCTCCACAACAAAAATTGAAGAACAACAACTTGGCTGGTCCCCTTCCCCAGTTCCCCAACACTGTTCCCCTCTCTCAATTCCCCAATAAAAAAAAAGAAGGTCTTTCTTGGGGAAGCAACATTTAAGCTGAGGCCTGAAAGATGAATAAATATTAACAAAGAGAATTCCAGGCAGGGAACAACTTGTGCAGACACCCTGAGATGGATGTTTGCCATATTCAAGCAACTAAAAGAGACAGTGAACCAAGGAGAAAGTTGGACACCATTCAGGGCCATGCATGCCACAGCAAAGAGTCCTCCTTTTTATGCTGAGAGCAGTGGGAAGTCACTGATATGTTTAAATGATGGATCAAATTAAACAAATTCATATTTTAAAAATAGCACTGTAGTATACAAAATTGGAGTGGAAGGTGGCAAGAAGAGAAATAGAGGCAAGAGAGGTGGCTGGGACAGTAGTCCAGGAAGAGAGATGCTGGTGGCCTGGATTTGGGGGTGGCAGTGACCTTGGAGAGAAGCAAGCAAATTCAGGATACATTTTACATCCAGACCCAAAAGGACATGCTAATGGATGGATATGGGGTGTAAGGGGAATGAGCAATCAAGGAAGATTTCCATGTGTAAGGCTGGAGCAAAGTGGATGTCAATACCACTGACGGACATGGGGCATGTATCCTGAAGCAAATACGGAGTTTAGCTCTCCTGTGTACTATATTTTATAGTACTTTGTTTTGATGACAGTTAACAAGAGTATATTTGTTGTTTTCCTAGGTAGGTTTTAAACTCTTTGAAGACACTGACTATGTCTTACTCATGTCTGTATTCCCCAAAGCACCCAAGACATAATGTATTGAAGATTGACTGATCAATTAACAGAAGGATCTCCTTTCTCTTTCAACTTTACTCTTCTCACTAAGGCATCAGACATGACTCTGGATTAAGTAAGCTTTTTTTATTTTAATGACATAGTCTCGAAGAGATATGTGTGTTGATACAGACTTTGAACTGCATTTGGTCGTTAATCACCTTTTGAGCATTTGCTGCTGTGTCAGCATTATACACAGGGCACACCTAACCTTGGTCCTCATAACATCCTTCAGCAATGTGGTACAGGCTGTGTTCACAGGAGAATTGTCTCATGGGAGTGTGCAGCCTAGCTAAGAGTGGGCAGAGTGATGATTAGAAGTGGCCTTAGGGGGCTGGCCGAGTGGTGCGGTGGTTAAGAGCTGGTTTGGGAAGCCAGCAGACCCAGTTCGGATCCCACATATGAGGGCCAGTGACACTGCCCTCAAAAAAAAAAAAAAGTGGCCTTAGGGCCTCAGTTGTTCATGCAGGTGTAGGCCTTTGTGGCCATGAGCTTCAGCATGTGGTATCTGAAGGCACACACTATGAATAGCATGCTATAGAATCTTAGACTCAGTTACAGAATAGACCAAATATAGCTGGATAACCATGTCCAAATAAGACTAAACCAAAAGGAGGTACTCTATTGCAGTTTTTATCTGATTCCTGCAGAAGTTCTATGGAGTTTTCTGATCCTGCAGTTCTAAAGAAGGAGCCCAGATCATCAATAAATTAACAAACAACAAATGCTGGCAGGGCTGTGGGGAATAAGGGAACCCTGCTGCACTGTTGGTGGGATTGCAGATTGGTGCAGCCACTATGGAAGTCAGTAAGGAGGTATTTCAAAAAACTGGAAATGGAACTACCATATGACCCAGCAATTCCACTCCTAGGTATTTATCCTGAAAAACCCAAGACACTAATTCGGAAAAATATATGCACCCCTATGTTCATTGCAGCACTATATACAATAGCTAAGACTTGGAAACAACCAAAATGCCCATCGGTAGATGACTGGATTAAGAAACTGTGGTACATTTATACAATGGAATATTATTCCATTATAAAGAAGAATGAAATTGTACCATTTGCAACGATATGGATGGACCTAAAGACTATTATGTTAAGTGAAATAAGTCAGTCAGAGAAAGACAAATACCATATGATCTCACTCATATGTGGAATCTGAAAAACTGAATGAATGAGCAAAGTAAACAGAAACTGTCTCATAGATATAGAGAAAAAACAGGGTTGCTAGTTGGGGGCGGGGATCAGGGAGAAGGGGAAGGGATTAGACAGGAAAATTAGGCAACTACAATATTGCCACAGGGATATGAAAGACAGTCCGGGGAATATAATTAATAATGTTGTAAATATTTTGTGGGGTGTCAGATGGCCATATGTCTTGTTAGGGAGACCACTTTATGTATGGAGTAGAGGCTTGATCACTGCACTGTTCACCTGAAGCTGAGGTTGTATAATATTGTATGCCAACTATAATTGAATATATAGATAGTCACGGGATGTGGATTATAATGTGGAAGGGAGTCAGAGGAAGTGTAATAGATATATATTATATGGGGGGGAGGAGTGGGGTGGCTAAATGGGGGAGGGGGTTGTCACTTTGAAGGGTAAAGAGTATAACTATTGCACTGTGTTGTACACCTGAAACTAATTAAAAATAAGTAAATAAAAATTTAAAAATTAAATAAATAAAGTAGGAGCCCAGGAATCTGCATTTGTATAAGCATCCCAAGAAATTCTTGTGCAGGTGACCCCTGGATCACACTTTATGATATCCTGGCTTCAGGGATCTGCAACTGAAAGCAGGTACAACTAGCTCCTTGGGTACAACCCAGCCCATTCCTGCTCCTTCCTTTAGGAGAAAGTTTATTTATTCTCAGGAAACCCAGGAGTTTTACACACAGTAATAGACATTCATGGACACCCAGATGGGTCACTAAAAAAGAGATATAAGACTACCAGAATTGGAAAGGCCATGAGGCCACAATCAATAACATTTCAGCTGCTCCTGGCAACTGACTGTCACTACAGCTCCGTTTTAGGGAAGGCCTCAAGGGGGTGCTATGTGGTGAGTTAGTCTGCAGAGACAGCACCCTGCCCAGTACCCATAAACTTCTGAGGTTGCTTTCCAGAGAGGAGCTGAATTGGGCCTTGCTTTGTGCTCTAGCACCCAACCAGTGGTGTTGGAGTGGGATGAGTGTGTATTTAACATCTCAGTGGGATTTAGGGTACCTAGTAGTTCCCTGCCTCCAGGTTCACACTGTAGGGGACTTGATACTGGTCTCTCCAGCCCGGCTCCCTACCTAACCATAACTTGTGCTGCATTCACGCCCAATAGCCTGGACAGCATGGAAACCACCTTCGTCCAAGTGTCCAGGGGTTAAACCCTGAGCAGTTCCATCATCACTGCTCCCCACTTTCCCACCTTGTGGAGACCTAAGACTGCTCTACACACAGCGCGTAGCAATGAACATCTAGGATCCATCTCACTTCCTGTTTTTAAATCCACTTAAAGAAACCGACAGGCAGTAATCACATCTCCACCCTCCACTCCCTTGGACCTGGGTGTCACTTCTGAAATCCCCAAATCTGGTACTAGCACTTGGTGGTAACCAGCACCTCCCCAGTTGGTTCCAATTCTGGGACAACTTCACCCCCAATGATTTTCTCCCAAAGGGGGTCTACTCAGAATTTTGAGACCTCTTAATTTCTCTTAATGCCTTTCCATTCATGCCATCCTCTACCACTACCCCAAATAGAAGCTCCTTTCCTCTCCAGGGGCATTCATTCCCACACGTGTTTATGCTTTCTCTTTGCACTCCATGATCTTTCCCAGGCTGTTTGTCTGTGCCCTTTGAGACCCATGTTGCACTTGAACAAATTCCTGGCCCTTGACCTCTTGCATTGCCCTCTACCCAGTACATCACGATGCTTGCTACACATTAGCATCAGCTGGGGAGCTTTTTAACAAGGACTGAAGCCTGCACTCCCATCCCCAGAGATTCAGACAAAGGGCCTGAAGTGGAGCCTGGGCTTCTGTACATTTTAAGAGCCACCCAGGTGATGCTAATGTGTAGTCAGGTTTACAAACCACTGACACCTGGTTGCCTTAACTGACACATCAATACTCTTGCAGCTTCATCAAGTGTAGACTTGCTCATTCTTATGGGTTGCACATACCCCAGAGCTGAGGGGTAATGTCCGCACAATCCTATTCACTGGCACTATTTTCAGGCCTTTTGTGTTCGGCCAAAAAAAAGAAATAACAAAATTAAATAAAACTAAATTTATTGTTTTTAAAAATGGGTTTTAAAAATAAAATGAAATAAATGCTCCTTTGAGGCATATGCCATCTATTCCACCCACTATTCTTTTTTGTGAGCTCTAATCCTCTTTATTCACCCACATTTTTCCTGGGCTTATAATACCTGGTTTATCACATTCCTCTCCAACCTGAGTCCTGCCCTTATCCTGGATGACTTTAGTGTATATAAAATTCTTCCAACGTCCTATACTCATGATTCCATCATTTCTTTAACAAATATTTGTGGAGTACCTGCTTGTTGGGAAAGGGGCAGGGGAGAAGTTTCTAGGCTCTCAGTCTCCCTTAAAGGAGTGTTGTGAGAGGGTTCTAAAAGAGCAGTTCCCAGGCTCTCAGCCCCACATACAAGTGTTAGGAGAGAAGGAGAGAGAGAGAGAGAAACAGAGAGAGAGAGAAACAGAGAGAAAGAGAGAGAGAGAGAGAGAGAGAGAGAGAGAGAGACTGACTCTCGGCCTCCCATGGGAATGGGTTCCCATGGGAAACGACTGGCCCAGCTTATTTCCATGACCACTTGGAACACCTGGGTGTCCCTACTCATGTAACCAGCTGGCTGTAAGCCACTTTTGTTCTGCATGCTATTTATTTATTTATTTATTTATTTATTTATTTATTTTTAGAGGGCAGTGTCACTGCCCTCATATGTGGGATCTGAACCGGGGCCGCTGGTGTCCCAAGCCAGCTCTTAACCACTGTGCCACTCGGCTGGCCCTCTGCATGCTATTTCACTATTGGAGATGCCCCAGCAGGTGCAGATACTGTTCCCATGTCTCCACCGGCTGCCCTAGAGAATATACCTGTGGTATGAACCCTTTACCTATGGCTCCGTTGTCTTTTTTTCATCCTCACTGAATCCAAGAACCTGCCAGGAGTTGAGCTCCTGCATTAAACTGATATGTACCAGGCACTGTAGTTACAGTACAAGGGATATAATAGTGAACAAATGGACACAAATCCTTGCCGAAGCTGAAGTAGTGAGGGGAGAGTAGTAGATGAGGTCAGGGAGGCAACATGGTGCCACGTCTTATTGATCCTTGTAGGAAATTGTATGGATTCTGGCTCTTTACTCTGAATGAGATGGTGAGCCATTTGAGGGGAGGGCTCTAGCTATAGAATGAGAAAGGATGTGACTTATATCTTAGTCACCATTTCCTTGGGCTCACTTATCTCCACTCACCTTCATCTCTCCTCTGCTTTGATCACTTGTCCCTATTGCCAACCTCTGTATTTTGTCATTGTCCCAAACCACTGAAATCGTACACTCAAGTATTGTGATCACAAGAGCTTACATATCCAGCTTTTTCATTCTAATTATACTTTCTCACCTCATCTAAATCTCTCATCTCTTGAATCTACTGAGGTCTTCATGAATATCAGTCCTCCTGGCTTCTTTTCTTTCCCTCTCCCTCCTAAATCCCCTACTGCATTTCTTCTAGCAATTCTCATGTGTCAGTTTTCTTGTCCAGGAATTCTTTTTTTTAAAGGTTTTTATTGGGGAATTGGGGGAGGGGAACAGACAAGTTGCTCTCCTTTTGTTCCTCAGTCCAGCTGTGGAGGATGCCGCCTCACTGGCCCATGTTGGTATCATCATTGCACCCTTCCCAGGTGAGGCAGATCGGTTGCCGGCCTCTGGAGGGCCGTTCATGGCGGCTATTGGCAGCTCACACTGGCTGCCGGCCGCTCACATAGGCTACTCACTGTAGCCTATGGCAGCTCACTGCAGCAGGGGCTGCAGCCTACACCGTTGCCGGGACTCATGCAGCCCACCTCCAGGTCGAGCCATTTTTCACCATCCCAACTGTAGAGGGCAGTGTCACTGGCCCTCACATGTGGGATCTGAACCGGGGCCGCTGGCATCCCAAGCCAGCTCCCAATGCACCACTTGGCTGGCCCCAGATATTCTTATACTACAGTAGTTTAGCAAAGTCCAAACCATAGATCATTTCAATGGATCTTGGTCCTGGCTGCACATTAAAATCACTTGGGGCACTTTTTAAAAAATATGCTGGTGCCTGATTTCATTGGTCTGGGATGGGGCCCAGTTGTAGGTATTTTTAAAGCTCCCTCAGTGATTCTAATGAACAACCAGATTGAGACCTGAATTAATCCAATATCTGTCTCTTCCCTTTCTATACCTCAACATATTGGCAGGAAACCAATCTCAATTGTTCCTTTAAAATTACTTGGAAATCTCAGAGTGACTTAGTAGTCTACATCTCACATTCATCTCAGTGCTCAAAACAAACTGCACAACTCTCCTCCAGCTTCCAAACCCACGTCTGTCCCTGTCTCTCTTAGAAGATGGCTTCATTTTCCGTTTCATAGAGAAAATAGAGGATTCCAGGACGTCAACCTCCTGCTCTGCTGCCTCAAACCTAGAAGTATGTCTGTCCATTTTTATTGTATTGTCTCCTCTGCCTCTTCCAAAGCTTTCCTCAATTTTGTGATCTTCAACATTTTTTTCAACATCTTATTTACCATTGGTTCCCTTCAAAATATCTGCAGTCTCTTTTATCTTTTAAAACCTTCTCTTCAACCCCATATCCTCCCTCTCTAGTTACTGCCCTATGTCTCTCTTCTTCCTTTCACAGCCAAGTGTCTTAAAAATGGATTCTACTTAGTCTGTCTCCATTGCCTCCCCATCTATTCACTTCCACAGTCCACTGGATTCTGTTTCCTGCTCTCATTGCTTTCCGGAAACATCTTTTGTCATGGACACCAATGATTTCCCACATGAAAAATCTAATTAACATGTCTCTGTAGTTTACCTTACCTGGTGTTTCTGAATCATTAATTTATACTGCCTGCCTTTCTGAAAATTTGTTCTCTAGTGGATTCCATGACACTATTCTTTCCTGATTCACCTCCGATTTCTTTGGCTGCTTCTTGAGCTTTTCTTCTTTTTCCCAGAACTGAATCTCTCCCAGAAATCTCTCTGCTCTCTCTCTCCTTACTATTATAAATTTTTCTTAGAACTTTTATCCATGTCTGTGTCTTCAACTATCACCTACATGGTAATAACTTCCAGATATATACCTGCACCACAGAACTCCTTCCTGAGTCCTAGATCTTTCTATAAGACTGCCTATGGGTTATCTCTACCTAGAAATTCCACTCAACGTGTCCAAAACTGAACTTGACATTTTATATACTGATTCCGCTAAAGCAGAAACCTGAGTCATCTAAGATTCCTCCTTAATTTCCCCCATTTTCCACAATTAACAATCAATTTCTCCCAAGACTATCTCCAAAATGGATATCTATTTGCTCCCTTGACTGTGAATTCTCTACATTCTAATCATCTCTCATCTGGACCATTACAATATTTGCCTCACTGGAATGCCTGGCTTTATAGTAACCTTCTTTAAGTTGTCTTCCAAGCCTGAATAATCTTTCTACCATGCAAAATTTATCATGTTACTTCCCTGCTCATATGCCATTAATGACTCCCAGGTATTTATAGAAGTGGTTTTTAAGTTATACTCCATGGATTCCTGTGTGTTTTTTTGGAGTAAAGATGAGGGGCAGTGGGCTGAGTGGACTATATACCAGGGCCAAATTCCTAATTTAACTAAGGCAACTGTGCTTTGTTTCTGTTTTTTATTCTGGGATTCTGAGGACTGTTGGAAAAGGGCAAGGAGAGCAGTTTCCAGGCTCTTGGCCTCATGTGGAAAGGTGCTGGCTTGGTTATTAGATGGCCATCAGCTGTAACCAGTTGGCCACTAGCTACTATTTTTTTGTATATAACTGCCACTGCTGCATTAGCAAGCACAGGTGTCCCGAATGGAGCAGATCCTATTTCCTGTGTCTCGCTGGGCTGTCAGCAAGGCTGGTGCAGGAAGGCCCCTTGTTGGGGTATTGATGGATATTTGCTTCTCATGTCTCAACCAGCCGTCATCAAGAATATAATATAGTTGGGCCAGCTGAGTGGCACCATGGTTAAGAGCTGGCTTGGGATGCCAGTGGCCGCGGTTCAGATCACACATATGTGGGCCAGTGACACTGACCTCTAAAAAAAAAAAAGAGAGAATATAATATAGTGGTATGAACCCCCTATCTGTGGCTCTGTTGTTTCTTTTCAGCCTCACTGAATCCTGCGTTCATCTGCCTGGAGCTGAGCTCCAGTATGATAGGACATTTTCCATTAGAGTAAAAATTCTACAGCAAGAAGAAAAATTTGAATGCCATTGACTTCGATCTTCACCACAAATCCTAATAAGTTCACTGTTTATGAGGAATAGGAGTATTTCTTACATCAAAAGTGTGAAAGCTTCATAGAGCTGTGTCAAGGAACAATGTCCCCTCCAGATGTGTAAATTTGGTTGCCAAGACCCAGACTGAGGGCCCTCAGAGCTTTATGTGACTTTTTGTGAGTGTTCTATGACCCTTCTTCTTCCTTTCTGGGTTGCTAGTACCTCTTATAGACATACAAATTGAAGAACTCTGTCTGAAGAACACCCATGACCTTGATACAGGCAACATCCCTGGTTAACTTCAGATAGCAAATTGCACACTGTTCCATAACTTGCATTTTTTCCATTTGATATATCTCTAATATCTTTCTAAGTGATTAAAGAGTCTTCTTTTTAAAGCTGCAGAATAGTCCGCTGAATCAAAGATTGTTACATATTTACTTTGTGAAATGAAATTCTTTTCCCTTTCTCAGAACTGGGAGAATGTTATGACATCCTCTCCAGGCCTCATGCCATGATCTCAATAAGAATTGATTCTTAGTGAGCTGAGTTCTCAGAGTAACTCATGGACAGTGGCCCTTATTCACTCTCACAAACTGTGATTGAGTTTAAGCTGTAGGCTTTTCATCTGCATTCAGGGAAGAGGACAGTGTACACCCTCACTTATAAAAGGAAATTTTGGCATTGACAAATCTGGTGGTTCCCAGTCACATGCTGTAAAATTAGTCTTAATTTATCCAATTTAGAGAATGTTCATGGGTGAGTCATCTGTAACTATACCCTAGCTTGATCTGAGCCTCTAGTATCATCTCTCTCTAAACGAATATATATATATATATATATATATATATATACACACACATATGGTTGTCAGCAAAGTCATGACTCATTTTTGCAACGAAAAACATACAAAAAAATGTCATGACTTCCCTGACAACCATATATATAAAAATATATATAAATTATATTATATATATATATATTCAAAACTGCTATTAAGTAAAAACACTGAGCTGGGAATCAGGTTTTTTTTTTTTTTTGAGGGCAGTGTCACTGACCCTCATATGTGGGACCCGAACCAGGACTGCTGGCTTCCCAAGCCAGCGCTTAACCACCGCGCCACTCGGCCGGCTCTTGGTTTTAATGCTGATTGTGCCATCCAATTTACTCTATGACCTTGGGCAAGTTACTGAACAGTCCTTATCTATATAAGAAGGATGCTGGACTAGATGGTCTCTGGGCTCCCCTTCAGCTCCAATACACTGAGTCTTTGATGCTAGG
The DNA here is from genome assembly GCA_033961575.1 of Aselliscus stoliczkanus. NCBI lineage: Eukaryota > Metazoa > Chordata > Mammalia > Chiroptera > Hipposideridae > Aselliscus > Aselliscus stoliczkanus. The sequence continues at coordinate 49,553,935 of CM066737.1, read as the reverse complement.
AGATAACTGGTGTGGAAATGCTTTGAAAATTTCGAAGTGCTATATCAATGTGAGGTGTTATTAATTAAATCTACTGTTTTAAGTTCATTCCCATAGCAGCAGAAGGACTTCCTGATTAATATATATCTGGGCAAGTCAACATCTGAATCATCTAAAGTTGGCAGTGTAGTATTTTTTACTGGCAAGTAAAATAATAAAAGCTATTAGTTATTGAGAAATGATCATACACCAGCAGTATCCTATTGACTTTCATGTACATTTTTGTTATTCACTCACATTAAACCTATCAGTATTTTTGCCTTTTTACAAATGAGGAAACTGAGGCTCAGGGAAGTTAAGTGACTTGGTTGAGGTCACACACCTAGTAATTGACAGAACTAAAATTTGAACCATGATTATTTTTTAAAAGATTTTATTGGGGAATTGGGGGAGGGGAACAGTATTGGGGAATTGGGTTAGGGAACAGACAAGTTGCTGTCCTGTTGTTCTTCAGTCTAGTTGTGAAGGAAGTTGCGCCACTGGCCCATGTTGGTATTATCATTGCACTCTTCCCTGGTGAGGCAGATTGTTCGCCGGCCTCTGGATGGTAGCTCCTGAAAGCTCACACTGACTGCCGGCCGCTCACACTGGCTGCCGGCCACTCACTGTAGCTTATGGTAGTCCACTGCAGCAGGGGCTGCAGACTATGCCCTCGACTGCGACTCATGGCAGCCTAGCTACAGGTCGAGCTGTTGTTTACCATCTTTGCTGTAGAGGGCAGCAAAAAATACCCTCATATGTGGGATCTGAACCGTGGCCCTGCTGCTCAGAGCTGGTGTCCCAAGCCAGCTCTTTACCAATGTGCCACTTGGCTGGCCTGAACCATGATTTTTTTTTTCTGATTCAAAAGCTCAAGCACTTTGGAGCCGGCCATGTGGCACCGTGGTTAAGTGCTTGCTTGGGAAGCCAGCGGCCCCGGTTTCAGGTCCCACATATGAGGGCCATTGACACTGCCCTGGAAAAAAAAATGCTCAAGCACTTTCAAGTATGTGAAAATTTGGGAATCAGGGCCTTGTTTTCTAGTTCAGTACTTCTCAAACTTTACTGTGCAGATGAATCACCAGATCTTGCTAAATTCAGATTGTTGATTCACAGGTCTTGGGTAGAGCCTGAGCTTCTGCATTTTAAACATGCTCCCAGATGCTATTGAGGTAGCAGGTCTATGGACCACGTACTTTGTGTAGCAAGGAGCTAGAAGTCTTTCTATGGAAATATCCTGGCCTACATTTTCCCCTGGAGCAGGGCCACACAGGCTGTGCCCTGTACAGTTCCGGAGGGCACCATTTGCATTACTGTCTCCTGGAGTTGTGTACTGTGGGTGCTCCCACCCTGGAGTGAGAGAACATGGTAAACAGTTAGTACATCTACCGAATTTTCCTCCACCTGGGCCAAGTCTGAAGAAAAGAAATTGCTTTCTCCCACAAATGAAAAATTTATCAGTGCAGTTGAGAAAAGAAATGCAAATCCAGTCTCTGCTGGCAATGAGGGCAAGATCAGGAGGAGGGAGAAAAGGAAGCTGGCTCGCTGGATGACTGACTTGGCTGGGTCCATTCTTATGCTAACAAAGCACTGATTCCAGGCTGCAGCTGCTGCCTAGGATGGAGCTTGAGCCATTCACAGCAGCTTGCTTTAAGGTGCCAGACCCCCAGAACAGGTGCGGTCCCACTTGTAATTTTGCACAGCCTGAGCTCTCCAGACAGGGAGCTGATTATCACTGTGAATCAGGGATTACTGCTGATTTATCAGCTTTTCCTGAACAAAGGGACGAGTCTCGAGACAGCTGGCTCTTATGGCCAGAGTGAGATTGACTGCCCCTAAGGCCACGTGTGCCTCAGGGAGGTGACATTGAAGTGGAAAGCAGCAGAGGAAAATCAGATCTAGATAGCAGTTCTTCTGGGACAGATGAAAGTGTCAAGAGGGCTGGGAGCTTAAGCCCACCATCTCCAAGCAGAAGATAAAAATTTATTGAGATATCTCTAAGCTCCCCTTCTCTGGTTGGGGGGCTTCTGCCTGGAGCAACCCTCCACCTTGGTCTGAAGTCAGCTGTAGTAATCAAAGGCACAGGAAAGCCAGCTGGCTATCATTGTCCCCTTTCTCCTCTGCTCAGCCTCAGTAAGGCTTTGTGAACAAGAAAAGCAGTTTCTATTCACAGAAAGGCAGACCTATAGCACTATGGTTAAGAAGATCAGCTCCAGGGTGAGGCAGCCTGTATCCAAATCTTAACCTGATTACTTACTAGCTACATGAGCTTTGGCAATCATTTGATTTCTCCAAGCTTGTTTTGTTACCTCTCATGGAAGGATAACAATAAAACCTCAGGCTACTGTGAGGATTTATTATTAATATCAATTTATTATTAGTAATTATAGCTCACACTGAGAAGCACCTACCTTCTGTGGACTAGGCACTCTTTTATGCACGTTACATGCTGTAATTCACTAAATCTTCAACATAACCCTATGAGTTGGTGCTCTTATTTTCCCCATTTTATAGGAGTGGAATGTGAGGACCAAAAGGGTTAAGAAACTTGCCCAGGGTTACACAGCTAGTAAGCAGCAGAGCTGAGCAGTAAACCCATTCAGCCTGCTCTAAAGGCAACCTCTTAAGCACTATATTTTATTTACTTTATTGCACAAAATGATGTAAGTAGAGTGGTCAGCACAGTGTCTGGCACACGTAAATCCTCGGTAAATAAGGCTGGTTATGATTCACTAACCTGATGTAGCCTCACTGTTTCAGTGAATAACTAAATATGTGTCACCTAAAAATGGAATATATTTTTCTAATATGAAAAATGGGTTTCCACAGTTGGAGTATCCATAATGGAAAGAATGGTGACCTTTGTTGGCCCCAGGAATCTAGCTCTATTCGCTCACGTGCAAAGAATAGGATAATTCATTTTGCCACTTGGTTTCACAGACCATTTATAGTGCCCAGAGCAGGTTTTCATCTCTACCCACCAAACCTCTTCTTCATTCTATAGCTCCTTAAGGCCCACTGCTCTCCCCCAAAACTTTCTCTATATAAATTTTATTCAGTTAGTATGTCAAAGAGAGGGAGAGTATGACATAGGGAGGGGAGAAAGAATTGGAAAGAGAAGGTGAAAGAGGAGGAGGAGGAGGAGGGGAAAGAAGAAGAGGAGGAAGAGTAGGAGAAGGAGAAGAAGAGGGAGGGAGGGGGAGAGAGAGAGAGAGAGAGAGAGAGAGAGAGAGAGAGAGAGAGAGAGAGAGAGAGAACAGATTCCTTCTTTAAAAATGAGAAGGAAAAATAGGACCAAGAGTCCCCATCCAAATCTAATTTAAATAGAAGATTGGCACAGTTGTTTTATTATAAGAATGTTTATTGACAAGAAAATATGTCCATAATATACAATTAGGTGAGAAAAGCAGGCTACAAAATATATTCAGTGTAACACCATTTTTGAGTGTGTGTGTGTCAGTATACACATATAGAAAAAAAGACTGGAAGGAAATATGTCAAAAGGTTAAAAATACTTATCTGTAGATTGTGAGGTTGCAGATTACTTTTTCTCCTTTAAAATTTTCTGTAATTTAATCAGGATTATAAATGAATATGAATCCTTTGTAATTAAATCAAGTTATAAGGACTAGAAAAATGTAGGGACAAGATATGTCTGTATGGTTTGTATCAGGTGTGGATCCTACCCCCAAGAATGCACTGTCCAAGAGAACAATGATTGTGTCCTGTACAGCATTCTGTGTGAGCAAAGGAATGCTAGACTATACTACAGGGTCTCAGAAAGATTTGAGGTGCATGCTTGGCTCTCAGTCAGCTCTGAGAGTGTCTAATCTTTTTGCCCAGACCAGTAGGTAGGGATGGAGATGTCCTAAGTGGGCACATCACAGACACTCTATCCCTGACTGAGTTCAGGAAACCAGTGCTACAGTTATCCTAAAGGATCACCATGTGGGGCAAAATCCAGAATAGGGCTAAAGGGGCAAAAGCAAACACATCAAAAACTAGTGAATGAAGGGCCGGCCGAGTGGCGCGGTGGTTAAGCGCTGGCTTGGGAAGCCAGCGGCCCAGGTTTGGTCCCACATATGAGGGCCAGTGACACTGCCCTCAAAAAACAAACAAACAACAACAAAAAAAACTAATGAATGAGTGAAGGTCAGAGCTGATAACAGAAAGGTGAGGCCTAGAGGTATCTTTCTTAAGCTGGAGGTTTCTTATGCAGGATTCCTGTTTGGGGTATGGCTGGGTTGGAAATGGGTAAAAGATTTCAGGCAAGGAATAACCCGAGGCCAAAAACTCACATGCCTTTGGGAGCCAGGCTAGTAGAATAAATGACTACAGGGATCTGTGTGAGGACTGTGTTGGCTGGAGAAAGTAATCCCATGTAAAATTGTAGTGGGAAGTCTGGGTATGTGGGCCCAGTGTTTCCATGTCTTAGGACTTTTCAAGAGAATATAGAAACCCAGATTTTCATATAAAATCTTAAAAAAAAATTTTTTTTTGTGTTAAGACATTACAGGGCAAGAAAAATACTTATGTGGGCCACAATTTTTTAGACTTTTTATTTATTTATTTAAAGATTTTATTGGGGAATTGGGGAAGGGGAACAGTGTTGGGGAACCGGGGAAGGGGAACAGACAAGTTGCTGTCCTTTTATTCTTGTCTAGTTGTGGAGGACATTGCTTCACTGGCTTATGTTGGCATCATCATTGCGCTCTTCCCGGGTGAGGCAGATCGGTCGCCCACCTCTGGATGGCGGCTCACAGTGGCTCTTGGCAGCTCACTCCGGCTGCCAGCTGCTCATGCTGTCTGCCAGCCACTCACTGTAGCCTATGGCAGCCCACTGCAGCAGGGGCTGCAGCTATGCCGTCCCGGGGCCTCACAGCAGTCCAGCTCCAAGTGGAGCTGTTTTGTTCACCCTCTTAGCTGTAGAGGGCAGTGTCACTGGCTCTCAAATGTGGGATCCGAACCAGTGCCCTGCTCCTCAGAGCTGGCGTCCCAAGCCAGCTCTTAAACAATGAGCCACTCGGCCTGCCTTAGACTATTTATTTATTTATTTATTTATTTATTTAAATTGGGGAATTGGGGGAGGGGAACAGCGTTGGGGAATTGGGGAAGGGGAACAGACAAGTTGCTGTCTTTTTGTTCTTCAGTTTAGTTGTGGAGGATGTTGCTTCACTGGCCCATGTTGGTATCATCATTGTGTTCTTCCTGGATGAGGCAGATTGGTCGCTGGCCTCTGGATGGTTGCTCATCGCGGCTATTGGCAGCTCACGCTGGCTGCCAGCTGCTCATGCTGGCTGCCTGCCACTCACTGTAGCCTATGGCAGCCCACTGCAGCAGGGGCTGCAGCCTACACCGTCCCCGGGGCTCGCACAGCCCACCTCCAGGTGGAGCTGTTGTTAGCTGTAGAGGGCCGTGTCACTGGCCCTCATATGTGGGATCCGAACGGGGGCTGCTGGCATCCCAAAACCAGCTCTTAACCACTGCGCCACTCGGCCGGCCCTAGACTTTTTATTTTTAAATAATTATAAATTCATAGGAAGTTGTAAAGATGATGTAGAGAGGTCCTGTTAACCTTTCACCCAGTTTAACATAATGGTTACATGTTACATAACCATTGCACACTATCAAATCAGGAAATGCACATTGGCACAATGTGTGTATATAGTTTTATGTCAATTTATCACATGTGTGGGTGTATATAATGTATCCAACACTACGGTGACAATACAGAACTACAGTTGTTCTTCCATATGCATGGGTTCTGCATCCACAGATTCAACCAACTTCAGAATGAAAATGTATTTTTTAAAGCTAACATTGTAAGTTAACATTGTTGCTGACATGTACAAAATAATTCAGTATAACAATAATTTACATATCATTTATATTTTATCAGGTATTATAAGTAATCTAGAGATTATTTAAAGGGAGGATTTGTGTAGGTTATATGCAAATACTACACCATTTTATATAAGGAACTTGAGCCTCTGCCGATTTTGGTATCCATGGAACCAATTCCTGCAAATACCAAGGGACCACTGTGTTACCACGAAGATCTTCTTCGTGCTACCTCTAAATATTCACACCCACTTTCTTCTCCCCATCATCCCTAACCCCGGGCAACTACTATCTCTATAATTTTGTCATTTCAAGTATGTTATATAAATAGAATAATATAATATGTAGCCTTTTTTTTTGAGGGCACTGTCACTGGCCCTCATATGTGGGACCCGAATAGGGCCTCTGGCTTTCCAAGCCAGCGCTTAACCACCACGCCACTTGGCCAGCCCAATATGTAGCCTTTTGAGATTGGCTTTTTTATTCAGCATAATGCTCTAGAGATCCATCCAAGTTGCATATATTAATCATTCATTCATTTTTAATGCTTAATAGTATTTCATGGTATGGATAAACCAGAGTTTAACCATTGACCAATTGAAGGACAATTTTGTTGTTTCTAATTTTGGGACTATTACAAATAAAGCTGCTATAAACAATTGTGTGCAGCTTTTGTGCAGACATGAGTTTTCATCTCGATGAGTGTCATTGCTGGGTCATAAGGTAATTGCATGTTTAGTTTTATAAAATACTGCCAAACCTTTTTCTGGAGTGTCTGTGCCATTTTTCATTCTCATGAGCAATGTATGAGTGATTCGGTTACTCTACATTCTTGTGAATATTTGGTGTTGTCAATAATTTACTTTACAATTGTTTACTTTAGCCAATCTCACAGGTGTGTAGTAAGATATTTTTCTAGTTTTTATTTGCATTTTTCTAATGGCTAATGATGTTGAACAACTTTTAATGGGTTTATTTTTTATCTAAATATCCACTTAAATGAAATGTATATTCATGTCTTTGGCCCATTTTCCAACTAAATTTTGTTTGTGTAGCGTGTTTTTGTTTTTTGTTTTTTTTTACTGTTGAGTATTGAGAGAGTTCTTTATGTGCTCTAGACACTAGTCCTTTGTCAGATACATGGTTTGCAAATATTTTCTCTCAGTATTAACTCATCTTTTCATTAAAAAAAATTAAAGTTTGTTGGGGTGACAATTGTTAGTAAAGTTACATAGGTTTCAGGTGTAAGGCCGGCCGAGTGGGACGGTGGTTAAACGCTGGCTTGGAAAACCAGCAGCCCCGGTTCGGTCCCACATATGAGGGCCATTGACACTGTCCTCAAAAAAAAAAAAAAAAGAGTCTTCTGATAGGTTTCAGGGGTACAATTTTGTAATACATCTATATTTTTCATTTCTTTTTTTTAAAAAGATTTTATTGGGGAATTGGGGGAGGGGAACAGCGTTGGGCAACCGGGGAAGGGGAACAGACAAGTTGCTGTCCATTTGCTCTTCAGTTTAGTTGTGGAGGACATTGCTTCACTGGCCCATGTTGGTATCATCATTGCGCTCTTCCCGGGTGAGGCAGATCAGTCGCTGGCCTCTGGACGGCTGCTCACAGCAGCTCTTGGCAGCTCACACCAGCTGCTAGCCGATCACGTTGGCTGCCGGCCACTCACTGTAGCCAATGGCAGCTCACTGCAGCAGGGGCTGCAGCTATGCCATATATTTTTCATTTCTTTAACAGGGTCTTTTACAGAGCAAAATTTTTTATTTTCATGAGGTTCAATTTATTATAGATTGTGTCATTCTTAAAAACTCTTCACTAAGCCCTGGGTCCCAAAGATTTTCTCTCATTTTTCCCCCCAAAAGTCTTCTATAAACTACACTTTATTAAACTATGAGTATGTATCATTTTACATTTAAATCCATTATCTATTTTTTTATTTACTTATTTATTTTTTTAATTAGTTTCAGGTGTACAACACAGTGCAATAGTTATACATTTTACCCCTCAAAGTGACAACCCCCCACCCACAATACACCACCCCACTCCCCCCCATATCATATATATCTATTACTCTTCCTCTGACTCTCTTCCACAGTATAATCCACATCCCATGACTATCTATATATATTCAATTACAGTAGGTATACCACCTCCGCTTTAGTAATACAGTGCAGTGATCAAACCTCTACTCCATCCATGAAATGGTCTCCCTAACAAGACCTATGATCATCTGACATTCCTCAGAATATTTACAACATTATTAATTATATTCCCCAAACTGTTTTTCCTATCCCAGTAGCAATATTGTAGTTGCCTGTTTTTGCTGTCTAATCCCTTCCCCTTCTCCCTCATCCCCATTCCTCTCCCAATTAGCAACCCTGATTTTTCCTCTATATCTATGAGACAGTTTCTGTTTACTTTGCTCATTCATACAGTTTTTCAGATTCCACAAATGAGTGAGATCATATGGTATTTGTCCTTCTCTGACTGACTTATTTCACTCAACATTATAGTCTCTAGGTCCATCCGTATCAATGCAAATGGCACGATTTCATTCTTCTTTATAGCGGAGTAATACTCCATTGTATAAATATACCACAGTTTCTTAATCCAGTCATCTACTGATGGGCATTTTGATTGTTTCCAAGTCTTAGCTATTGTAAATTGTGCTGCTATGAACATAGGGGTGCATAACTTTTTTTCAATAAGTGTCTTGGTTTTTTCAGGATAAATACCTAGGAGTGGAATTGCTGGGTCAAACGGTAGCTCTATTTCCAGTTCTTTGAGATACCTCCATACAGACTTCCATAGTGGCTGCACCAATCTGCAGTCCCACCAACAGTGCAGCAGTGTCCCCTTTTCCCCACAGCCCTACCAGCACTTGTTGTTTGTTGATTTGTTGATGATAGCCATTCTGACTGGGGTGAGGTGGTATCTCATGGTGGTTTTTATTTGCATTTCCCTAATGACCAGTGGGTTTGAACTTTTTTTCATATGCCTGTTGGCCATCTGTATGTCCTCTTTAGAGAAATGTCTCTTCATATCTTCTGCCCATTTTTTAATTGGGTTGTTTGTTTTTTTGGTGTTGAGTTTCATGAGTGTTTTATAAATTTTGGATATTAACCCCTTATCAGATATATCATTGGCAAATATATTCTCCCATTCAGTAGGCTTCTTTTTTGTTTTATTAATGGTTTCCTTTGTTGTGAAAAAACTTTTAAGTCTGATATAATCCCATATGTTCATTTTTTCTTTTACTTCCCTTGCCCGTAGGGATGTATCAGTAAAAATATTGCTCCGGGTAATGTCTGCAAATGTACTCCCTATATTTTCTTTTAGGATTTTTATGGTTTCAGGTCTTACATTTAAGTCTTTAATCCATTTTGAATTTGTTCTTGTATAAGGTGTAAGGAGATGATCCAGTTTCATTTTTTTGCATGTGTCCGTCCAATTTTCCCAGCACCATTTATTGAATAGACTATCTTTACTCCAGTGTAAATTCTTGCTTCCCTTGTCATAGATTAACTGTCCATAAATGCTTGGATTTATTTCTGGGCTCTCTGTTCTGTTCCACTGATCGATGTGCCTGTTTTTATGCCAATACCAAACTGTCTTGATTACTGTGGCCTTGTAGTAGGTTTTGATGTCTGGTAGCGTGATCCCCCCGACTTTGTTTTTATTTCTCAGAATTGCCGAGGCTATTCTGTGTCTTTTATGATTCCATATAAATTTTAGGATTATATTTTCTATTTCTGTGAAAAATGCCCTTGGTAGTTTCATAGGAATTGCATTGAATCTATATATTGCTTTAGGCAGTATGGATATTTTAACTATATTAATTCTTCCTATCCATGAGCATGGTAGGTGTTTCCATTTATTTGTATCTTCTGTGATTTCTTTCTTCAGTGTCTTATAATTTTCTGAGTACAGATCTTTCACTTCTTTGGTTAGATTTATTCCTAGGTATTTTATAGTTCTTGATGCAATTGTAAATGGGACAGTTTTCTTAATTTCTCTTTCCATTAGTTTATTATTGGTATATGCAATTGCAACTGATTTCTGAACATTGATTTTATATCCTGCTACTTTACTGAATTCGTCTATCAGTTCCAATTGTTTTTTGATGGAGTCTTTGGGGATCTCTATATACAGTATCATGTCATCTGCATATAATGACAATTTTACTTCTTCCTTGCCAATTTGGATGCCTTTTATTTCTTTTTGTTTTCTGATTGCTGTGGCTAGAAATTCCAGCACTATGTTGAATAAAAGAGGAGAAAGTGGACAGCCTTGTCTTGTTCCTGATCTTAAGGGGAATGGTTTTAGCTTTTCCCCATTGAGTACGATGTTAGCTGTAGGTTTATCATATATGGCTTTTATTATGTTGAGATATGATCCCTGTATTCCCACTTTGCTAAGCGTTTTTAACATAAATGGCTGTTGGATTTTGTCAAATGCTTTTTCTGCATCTATTGAAATGACCATGTGATCTTTATCCTTCATTTTGTTGATGTGGTGTATCACATTAATTGATTTACGGATGTTGAACCAGCCTTGTGCACTAGGGATGAATCCCACTTGTTCATGATGTATGATCTTCTTAATATATTGCTGAATTCTGTTTGCTAATATTTTATTGAGAAGTTTTGCATCTATATTCATCAGGGAGATTGGCTTGTAGTTTTCCTTTTTTGTGATGTCTTTATCTGGTTTTGGAATCAGGGTGATAGTGGCTTCATAAAAAGAGTTTGGGAGACTTCCCTCCTTCTGGATTTTTTGGAATAGTTTGAGAAGAATAGGTGATAGTTCTTTTTTGAATGTTTGATAAAATTCACTTGTGAAGCCATCTGGTCCAGGGCTTTTGTTTTTTGGGAGCTTGTCAATTACTGATTCAATTTCCTTGGTAGTAATCAGGGTATTTAGATTTTCTGTTTCTTCTTGCGTTAGCTTTGGAAGGTTGTATGCTTCTAGAAAATTATCCATTTCTTCCAGATTGTCAAATTTGTTGGCATATAGTTGCTCATAGTAATTTCTTAGAATTTTTTGTATTTCTGTGATGTCTGTAGTCATTTCCCCTCTTTCATTCCTGATTTTGCTAATTTGAGTCCTCTCTCTTTTTTTTTTTGATGAGCCTGGCTAGAGGTTTGTCAATTTTGTTTATCTTCTCAAGAAACCAGCTCTTGGTTTCATTGATCAATTGTTTTTCTGTTCTCTATATTGTTTATTTCTGCTCTGGTCTTTATTATCTCCTTTCTTGTACTCCCCTTGGGACTCTTTTGCTGTTCTTTTTCCAGTTCCCTTAGGTGTAAGGATAACCTGTTGATTTGAGATTTTTCTTCCTTCTTTACGTAGGCTTGCACTGCTATAAACTTCCCTCTTAGGACTGCTTTCGCAGCATCCCAGAGATTTTGGGTCGTGGTGTTTTCATTTTCTTTTGTCTCGAGGTATCTTTTGATTTCCTCCTTGATCTCATTTGTGACCCACTCACTATTTAATAGCATATTGTTTAGCCTCCATTTATTTGTCAGCTTCCCGGATTTCTTCTTATAATTGATTTCTAGTTTCATAGCATTGTGGTCAGAGAATACAGTTGAAATGATTTCAATCTTCTTAAATTTATTGAGACTTGTTTTGTGGCCTAACATGTGGTCTATCTTAGAAAATGTTCCATGTGCACTTGAAAAGAACGTATATTCTGTAGCTTTGGGATGAAATGCTCTGAAAATGTCTGTTAAATCCAGCTGGTCTAATGTGTCATTTAAGGTCGCTGTTTCCACATTGATTTTCTGTCTGGAGGATGTGTCCATTAGTGACAACGGGGTGTTGAAGTCCCCTACTATGATAGTGTTACTGTTGATCTCTGTCTTTATGTCTAACAATATCTGTTTTATATATTTAGGGGCTCCTATGTTAGGTGCATAGATGTTTACTAGAGTTATGTCCTCTTGTTGGATCGATCCCTTCATTACTATGAAGTGTCCTTCTTTGTCCTTTGTTATATTCTTCAATTTAAAGTCCATTTTATCTGATACAAGTATCGCTACTCCAGCTTTTTTCTCAGTACCATTTGCATGAAATATTTTACTCCATCCCTTCACTTTCAGCCTGTATGAGTCTTTGGATCTGACGTGAGTCTCTTGTATACAGCATATACTGGGGTCTTGCTTTCTTATCCATTCAGCCACCCTATGTCTTTTTATTGGAGCATTTAATCCATTTACATTTAATGTGTTTATTGATAGGTGTGTATTTATTGCCATTTTGTTATTTGTGTTCGTAGTCTTTCATAGGTTGTTTTTCTCTTCTACTTAAAGAAGCCCTTTTAGAATTTCCTGCAAAGCTGGCTTGGTGGTAATGAATTCCCTTAACTTATTTTTTTCTGCAAAGCTCCTTATCTCGCCTTCGATTTTAAATGATAACCTTGCTGGATACAGCAATCTTGGTTGCAGGCCTTTATTTTTCATCACTTTGAAAACCTCCTGCCACTCCCTTCTGGCCTGCAAAGTTTCTGTAGAAAAGTCAGCTGATAATCTTATGGGGGTACGCTTGTAAGTAACTTGCTGCCTTTCCCTTGCTGCTTTAAGGATTCTGTCTTTGTCCTTAACTCTTGCCATTTTCACTATAATGTGTCTTGGAGTGGGCCTGTTTGGAATCATCGTGGTGGGAACTCTCTGCACTTCCTGAGCTTGTATTTCGATGTCCTTTGCTAGGTTAGGGAAGTTTTCAGACATTATTACTTCAAATATACTCTCAATCCCTTGCTCCCTCTCTTCTCCTTCTGGTACTCCAATGACCCTTAGGTTATTGCATTTGATGTTGTCCCCCAGCTCTCTTAAACTATTTTCCATGTTTTTCATTCTTTTTTCTTTTTGTTGTTCCGCATGGGTGATCTCTGCTATTTTGTCTTCTAAGTCAGTGATTCGATTTTCTGCTTCATCCAATCTGCTAGTGATTCCATCAAGTTTGTTATTTAATTCATTAATTGTATTCTTAAGTTCTAGCTGGTTGCTTTTCATGATTTCTCTATCCTTCTTTATATTTTCATTAATTTCCTTGAACATTCTAATAATCAGTGTTCTGAACTCTGTCTCCGATAGGTTGGTTACCTCTATTTCCACTGATTCAGGAAGTTTCTTCTGTTCTTTTATTTGTGTCGTGTTTCTTTGTCTCCCCGTTCTGGCTTACTCTTTGTGTTTGCTTCTATATAACAGATAGATCCCCCAGATTTCTCAGTCTTTTCTGGGTAAACTTATATGGTGTGTGTCCTTTATATTTGAATTACTCAGTCTCCCTATTCTCCTGTGCTTGTATCTGAGGTGTTCCTTGTGTCGTTCGTCCTCACTTGTTGAAGTTTTAGTTTTGATTACTTTTGGTTTGTCAGTAGGTGGGATTGACTCCCAGATTGATTAGCTGTGAGAATTAGCAGCATCAGCAGTTTATGAGCTGCTGTGAGAGGATTGACCCCTCTGATGAAACTTGGACCCTATGGGTCCTAGTACCTGTAGCTACTGCCTTTTGGGTGTGACTCTTGTATGCCAAACCCAGAAATGCTCTGGTTTTATCTAAAGTTGGCCTCCAGGTATGATGATTCTTGTGTCTGTTTGTTTGGACCCACTGCTGCAGAGTGATTTTAGAGCATAACAGATCAACAAGAACAACCTCTGCAGCCACCAAAGGAAACCAAATGCTCGCACAAGTAAAAAAAACCAACCATCAAACTACAGTCAACTTGTACAGAAATATCAATCATACTAATGAAGAAAACAAACAGAAACAAAACAAAAACCACACACTCAATAATAACAGAAGAGGAAACAAAATAAAATACAATATCCTAAAATAAAAAATAGAATAAACATGAGAAACCGATTAGCTATACCTAAAAAATAAAAAATAAAAATAAAGTAAAATAATAATAAAAAAAGTAAGAAAAATTAAAAAAATAAAATTTGCAGAAAAAAGGAAAAGAGGAAAAGTATAGCAGTGAGAAGAATGAATCAAATATGAGAGAAAGTGAGGGTGGGGAAAAAAGAAAAAGAAAAGAAAGAAAAAGAAAAAAGGAAAAAACTATATATATTTATCTACAGACCCATATATATGGACATATATTCACCTATATACACCTATATATGCCTATATTAAAAACTACAATATGATTAGAATGAAATAGAAATAAAAAACAAAAACAACCAGGATAAGCAGCCAATAAAGGGAAAACAAAACAGAATAAAACCAAACAAACCAAAAATACCCGTGCTGGTCTAGGCTAAAGTCCACCAAGCTCTCTTCAGTTTGTCTGCTGTACAAAAATTCCTGTGCGTCTTGTGGGAACAGTAGGCCACCTGATGCCTAGCATGATCCTGGCACTGCAGGTTTGCTGTACTTGAGTGTGGTTGTGACGTGTGATTGGTGGTTTTTACAAAGTCACTGCCTTTTTGCTTTTGCCTGTCCCAAGGCAGGCTGCACCCCCAAAGGCTCAATGAGTGTCTCTGGGCACCCATTGGGTTGACAGCCATGGAGAATGAAAGAATTCCTCACTACCAAAATCCTGCTGCTAAGAATCTGTTAATTAGTGCCTCAGCAGGTGAACCTGCCCTGCCTCCCAAGCCTTGCCTAAAGGTGGGGGCCGGGTAGGTAGTCTCACTCTGCAGCCTTTACTGGGTGGAAATTCTCAACCCCCTGCAGGTAAGGATTCTTCCTAGACTGCCCCTATTGCTCCATTCAGGAGTCAGTTTAAGACTGACTTGGCGGGGGCCAAAGTTTGTGGGAGTGGGTGCGTTATTGGTTTTTTTTGCTTTCTGTTCAAGAGTAGAAAAAGGAAAAAAAAACATAAAAATAAACAAAGCCACAGTTCCAACACTGTTTTAAGCTAAGGCCTTTGCCTCTTATGCTCCAGCGGAGTTCCTGCTGCTCTCACAAAGGGTCTGCCGGGATTTAGGGAATTGCGTGCACCCTACCATGTGGCCAAGATCCCCGCTCCGCGTCTCTCGGGGACCTGCATCTCTGCCCGGCGCGCTGCGTGTCCGAGTGAGTCTTCTTTTTCCCCTGCTCCCGTGTTTAAGGCTTCTGCCTGGGAGCTGGTGCGCGCCCGCGCGGTGCTCCTGCTGCTCTCCCAAAGAGACTGCCGGTGCTTAAGGGACTGCGCGTCCCCTGCCCCGAGGCTCAGATCCCCGCTCCGTCTCTTGGGGACCTGCGTCTCCACCCAGCGCGCTGCTTGTCCGAGCGAGTCTTCTTTTTCCCCTGCTCCCGGGTTTCAGGCTTCTGCCTCGGAGCCGGCGCGCCCGCGCGGATCTCCTGCTGCTCTCCCAAACGGTCTGCCGGGATTTAGGGGACTGCGCGCACCGTGCCGCGTGGCTCCGATCCCCACTCCATCTCTCCGGGACCTGTGACTCCGGCCGGCGCGCTGCGTCTCCACGGGCGAGTCCTCTGTTTCCCCCTGCTCCCGGGTTAAGGCTTCTGCCTTGGAGCCGGCGCGCGCCCGCGCCGTTCTCCTGCTGCGCTTCTGGAGGGACTGCCGCCGGGGTTCAGGGGACTGCGCGCACCTTTCCACGCGGCTCCGATCCCTGCTCCATCTCTCGGGGACGTGCGTCTCCGCCCAGCGCGCGCTGCTTCTCTGCGGGCAAGTCCTCTGTTTTCCCCTGCTCCCGGGTTTCAGGCTTCTGCGCTCCGCAGGACCCGGTGGGCACAGAGACTGATTCCTGAACCAGTCGGGTGCAGGAATTGATCTTGCCCTGTCGCTGTGGGGCTCTGCACCCTGCTTCCTGGGGACCCGGCAAGCCGCGGGTGCAGCTCGTACCTCTGCACAGTCGTCTCCTCTCTCTCCTCCCGCACTTGCCCGGCCTGAGGCTTCTGCCTCAGACTGCAAACCAACGCGCTCTTGCTGAACTCTAGGTGGGCCGCAGGCCGAGGGCCGCAGGGAGCGAGCCGGGGCAACACTCACCGTGACTCAGCAGCCGCGGGTGCAGGCTGCACCTCACATGTCTCGCTGCCTTCTCCTACTCGCCCGGCCTGCCCACTTTCCAGCAATCCTTGTGTGGAACTCTTAGTTGCTCTGTGTGATGAGTAGATGTCTCTTTGAAGCGTATTAGAAGGTCAAATTGTGGATATTTCCAGGGGAGGTTTCTTGTAGCCCTCCTCACAGCCGCCATTTTGCCCCTCCCTTCTCAGTTATCTATTTTGAGTTCATTTTTGTTTAAGGTGTCAGATTTAGGTCAGAATAGTGTTTTGTTTTTTTTGGTTGTTTTTTTTGCCTATGGATATCAACTTGCTGCATTATCATTTCCTGAGCAGGCTATCTTTTTTCCATTGAATTTTTTTCTCTTTGTCAAAAATCAGTTGGGCATATTTGCATGGGTCTGTTTCTGGATTATCTATTCTGTGTCATTGATCTCTGTGTCAATCCCTGTGCAAATGTAATGCTCTGTTGATTACTGTAGTTATATAGTAAGCCTTAATATAGGTAAAGCAATTACTCTTACTTTATTCTTCTTTTTGAAAATGGTTCAACTATTCTAAAACATTTGTCTTTTGAAATATATTTTAGAATGATATGGCCTAAATTCTCAAAAATCTTGCTGGGATTTTGATGGAAATTGTTTTTTTGTTTGTTTGTTTTTTTGTTTTCTCTCGAGGGCAGTGTCACTGGCCCTCATTTGTGGGACCCAAACTGTGCCCTTCGGCCAGCCCTGATGGAAATTGTTTTAAATGTGTATAATGATTTTGGAAGAATTTATGCTTTTACTATACAGAGTTTCCCAAACTACGAGCCCAATATGTCTATCTATTTATTCAGATGCTTGATTTCTTTCTTCATTATATTTTAATAGTTTTTAGCATACAAGTTCTGCAGGGGTTTGTTAGATTTAAACCTAGTACAGTACTTTATTTTTTTGAGTGATTATAAATGGTATTGCATTTTTAATTTGTTTTCATATGTTAATTGCTAGTATATAGAAATACAATTGGCTTTTGTATGATGATACTGTATTCTGTGACCTTACTAAACTACATTATTAGTTAAAGGAACATTAGTTATAGATTCTTTTATATTTTCCATGTAGATGATCATGCTGTCTGCAAATAGAGACAATTTTCTTTCTTTGTTTCTGGCATGTAAGCGTTTTATTCCCTTTCTTGCCTTATTGCACTGGGTAGTACTATGAGGTGTGATAAAAAATATTTTTATTACTGAATGAGTATTCTTTATATATTCTAGATATAAGCCTCTTATCACATATACAATTCGCAAATATTTTCTCCCATTCTGTGTGTTGCCTTTTCACTTTCTTAATGATGTCCACTAAAGTAGAAAAGTTTTAATTTTAATGATGTCCAGTTTATCTATTTTTTTTTTTGCACTTTTAGTGTCACATCTAAGAAACCATTGCATGATCCATGGTCACTAAGATTCATACCTACCTATGGTTTCTTCTAAGTGTTTTATACTTTTATGTCTTACATTCACATCTTTGGTCCATTTGAGTTAATTTGTTTATACGGCATGTGGTGGTAGTCCAACTTCATTGTTTTGCAAGTAGATATACAGTTTTCCCAGCACCATATGTTGAGAAGACTTTTCTTTCCCTATTGAAATTTCCTGGCTAACTTATCGAAAGTTAATTGATCATAAAAGTGAGAGTTTATTCCTATACTCTTAATTCTATTTCATTGTTCTATATGTATATATGTGTGTATAACTAGATATCTAGATATGTAGAAATATAGATATAGATCAGGGGTCAGCAAACTGCAGTTTGCGAGCCACATGCAACTCTTTTGGTATGTTCCATCTCAAAAGTTTCCCAACCCCTGGAAGAGCCAATCCTGTCCCTCACAACAATTTAAAAATTATTGGAGAGCCATAAATATATTTTTACATAATCACCATTATGTGAATAATATCCTTTAAAAAATTTATAAATGAAACTATAATAGTTATAGTTTCCTTTTCAATTCTACTTCAGAGCCACAGTTCGCGAGCCGCAATTTCCTGACCCCTGGGGGCTCTTCTGTCTCAAAAGATTACCGACCCCTGATATAGATTATGGAGATAGAGATATATCTTCCAATCCATGAACATAGGATGTCTTTCCATTTAATTATGGTTAGGTCCCATTTAATTTTCCCATTTATATAATCTTCTTTAATTACTTCCAACAATATTTTGTGTTGTTCAAATGATAAATTTTGTACTTATTCTGTTAAATTTATTCATAAGCATTTTATTGTTGTTTATGATATTGTAAATGGAATTGTTTTCTTAATTTTTTGGTTTGCTTATTGCTACTGTGTAGAAATAAAATTGATATTTTGAACATTAATTTTGTACCTTGCAACCTTGCTGAAGTTATTCTGTTTTTTAGTAGATTTCTTAGGATTTTATAGATATAAATCATGACATCTGTGATTAGATATAGTTTTACTTCTTCCATTCCAATCGGGATACCTTATGTTTCATTTTCTGACCCAGTTGCCCTAACTAGAACCTCTACTACAATGTTGAATAGAAATGGCAAAGGCGGACATCCTTGTACTGTTCCTGATCTTATGGGGAATGCTTTTAATTTTTCACCATTAAGTATGATAATAGTTGTTTATTTTTCATAGATACTCTTTTATTAGGTTGAAGAAATTCCTTTCTATTCATGGTTTGTTGAGCGTTTTATGATAAATTGGTGTTAAATTTTGTCACGTGCTTTATTCTATGCCTATTGAGATGAACATGTGGTTTTACCCTTTATTCTATTGAAGTGCTATACGTTACATTACTTTATTTATTTATTTTTACTTTTTAATTGGGGAATTGGGGAAGGGGAACAGCCACGTGGTTGTCCTTCAATCTTAGTTGTGGTGGGCACAGCAAGCTCAGCTCCAAGTCCAGTTGCTGCTCAGCTCAAGGTACTGTGTTCAGTTATGAGTTCAGTTATTTTGACATCCAATTCGGGAGTCAAACCAGCACTTGTTGGTAAGAGAGCATGTTCTATCCACTGAGCCATCCAGGCAGCAGCTCAGCTCAAGGTGCCAAGTTCAGTCTTAGTTGCGGGTGGGATTAGCTACCATCCCATCTGGGAGTCGAACCAGCTGCCTCGTTGTTAAGAACATGCACTGTTTCCCCTGAGCTACCCAGGCAACAGTTCAGGTCAAGGTGCCGAGTTCAGTCTTTATTTGTGGGTGGGCATAGACCAACATTCAAACCAGCAGCCTTGTTGTTAGGAGCACATTCTCTCACCAGCTGAGCCATCCTGTCACCTATTGGCAGCTCAATGGGAGCTCAGCTTGGGGTGCAGCATCACTGGCCCATGTGGGAATCGAACCAGTGACCCTGTTGCTCAGAGCTCGCACTTGGGTCTTGCTCTTAACCAACTGATTTTTTTAAAACGTTAAGCCAATTCTGTGCTCCTGGAATAAATCCCAGTTGATCATTGTGTATAATCCATTTTATTTATTTATTTATTTATTTATTTATTAAGTTTATTTTATATTGATTTATTTTATTGGGGAATTGGGGTAGGGGAACACTGTTGGGGAATTGGGGAAATGGAACAGCCAAGTTGTTTTCCTTCAATATTAGTTGCGGAGGGCACAGCTAGCACAGCTCCAAGTCCAGTGGCCATCTGGCTGCCCATCTGCAGTTCAAGCTACCATGTTCAATCTTAGTTGTGGATGGGCATAGTCCACCATCCCATGTGGGAGTGGAATCGGCAACCTTGTTGTTAGGAGCATGTGCTCTCATCAGCTGAGCCATCCAGGCACCTACTGACAGCTCAGTGGAAGCTCAGCTCAGGCGCAGTTCGCTGGCCCATGTGGGAATTGAACCAGCGACACTGTTGCTCAGATCTCGCATTCTTTACCAACTGAGCCACTGGGTTGGCCCCGTGTATAATCCCTTTTAGATATTGCTTGGTTCAATATTAGCTGAGGGGTTCTTGTTTATTTATTTATTTATTTTAGATGTTTATCAAGTTGAGGAATTTCTTCTGTATTCTTAATTTTCTGAGAGTTTTTTCTTTTATTAATTATAACGAATGTTGCATTTTGTCAAATGTTTTCCTGCATCAATTGATATGATTGTATCATTTTTTCACATAACCTGTTGATACTTAGATTTTCAATGTAGCCTGTTGTATTTTCATTTTCATTCTGTTTTGTAGATAAGAAGTCCTGGGGGCTGGCCGAGTGTCGCAGTGGTTAAGAGCTGGCTTGGGACGCCAGCGGCCCCGGTTCGGATCCCACATGAGGGCCAGTGACACTGCCCTCAAAAAAATAAAATAAATAAATAAATAAATAAAATAAAAAAATAAAAAGTCCTGGTAGACTTGACAGGGTTTTCTGTTCAAGATGTCAGGTGGGCTTGACTCTTATCTGGAGCTTCCACAGATGAATCTACTTCCAAGCTCATTCAGGTTACAGGGTTCAATTTATATTTATGAAAGTTGCCTAAGTGCTATTTACAATAGCCAAGATTTGGAAACAATCGAAATGCCCATTGGTAGATGACTGGATTAAGAAACTGTGGCACGTTTATACAATGGAGTATTACGCAGCTATAAAAAAGAAATAAATCATACCATTTGCAATGATATGGATGAACCTAGAGAACATTATGTTAAGTGAAGTAAGTCAGTCAGAGAAAGACAAATACCACATGATCTCACTTATATGTGGAATCTAAAGAACTCAATAAATGAGCAATGTAAACAGAAATGGTCTTAGAAACAAAGGAAAAACTGATGAGGGCTAGATGGGATGGGGATGGGCATGAGGGAGAAGGGGAAGGGACGAGGAGAAGGGGAAGGGACGAGGCAACATAAACTGAAAACTACAATATTACCCAGGGATAGAAGAGACAGTTTAGGGAATATAATCAATAATGTTGTAAATATTTTTTTAGGGGACCAGATGGACTCATGTCTTGTCAGGGAGACCACTTCATGGACGGTATAGTGGCCTGACTACTGCACTGTACATCTGAAACTGCCGCTGATTAATATTAGATGTTGACTATCATTTAACACATATATTGTCATGGGATGTGGAATATAGTGTGGGGATGGAGTCAATGGAATTATAATAGATATGTATAGTATTGGGGGTGGGGGGCAAGGGAAGGGTAGGGGGGTAAGGGATGAAAGAGATAACTATTGCATAGTTTTGTACATCTGTATCTATTAATAATAGTCATAAAAATAAATTAAAAAAAAGAAAGTAACCTAGAGGGCCTGATACTTCTCTAGCGAAGAAGTGGGTTCTAAGGGAATGAACCCAGCCCATGAATGAGATCTCGCTTCACCTCCTGACCTTGATTCTTCATATGGAAAATGCAGCTCTGAGCACTACTGGCTTAATTTCCCCCATGCTCACCCCTGCACTAATCAATCTATCATCTTCTTCTACTAGATGTTAATGCAATCAAAGAGATCACAATGACCTTAAGATTTCCTGATTAATTCTCTTACCTCCTAGTCAGCAATGCTTTTGGTTTTTTTTTCTTTTTAAGCTGAGCCATCCTGCCACCTGGTGGAAACTCAGTGGCAGCTCAGCTCTGACTGGGCATCGAACTGCTGTTGCTCAGAGCTCAGCTCACACTCTTGAGCGAGCTCTTAAACAACTGAGCCACTCGGCCGGCCCCAGCAATTCTTTCTTAATTTCTCAGTGCTTGGCTCATACTCTCAGGGCACTTGGTTCTACTCCATGCTCCTGTATTGCTTTTTTCCTGTATTGGGGAGAGGGTTTGGGTGATATTTTGGAGCTCTGAGCTGCTTGGCAGTGGCAAATGTACTATGAATGAAGGCATATTCCCTAAAGAGGAAGGTTTTGACAAAAAGCAATCTCAGTAAGGGACATTTGGAAATGGTAAGGGGGAGAGAGAGAGAGAGAGAGAGAGAGAGAGAGAGAGAGAGAGAGAGAGAGATTGAGAGATTGAGAGATTGAGATTGAATTATGGAGAAGTATCAGGGTTTTGTAAATAAATGAGGAATCCTGAGAAACTGGTAGGAACAAACTGAAATCATTATTTCATCTCAGGCCAAAGGAGGCACAGAAAGAAACCTGCTGAGGCAAAGATAAGTATCAGGGATTACCAATTTTCCAGAGATCTCTTGTGTTTGACATCCTCAGTGGGAAGGAGCTTAAGATACAGTGATTGAGAGATCTGCTGCTTAGGTGGGCAGCTAGAGTTGATGCAATCTGCCCAAAGCAGGACTTGTGATTTTTCTCCTACAATGTTCATCTCCCCATCAATCTCACTTAGTAATGGCACATGATTGCTTAAGTCAAACTCCTAGTTATTACCCTGAGTTCCTCTTAGTCCCTTACACATCACATCCTAGCCATCAGCATATCCTGTTGACCTACATTCAAAATATATCCTCAATTTTTCCACTTCTCGCCACCTCTTCAGCTGTTACCTAGTGTAAGCCACCATCATCTCTCTCCTGGACCACTGCAATGGCCTCCTAACTTGTCTACTTGGTTTGATTCTTGCAGCCGGGGCTGCCATGCTTGAATTTTCAGGTTGGTATACTACACAAGGGTACCATAGCTCTGGATGTGTCATTTTTATCTCAGACTCATACTAACATACAAAAGAGTGTGCAGATGGATGCAGACACTTTGGGCTTCTTGGCTCCAAATCTGAGAGCAGAGGAGGATGGTCTGTTCATTCATAAACCTGTACCAGTACACATGGTCTTGTACAGACTGTGGAGAGCACACATACACATATTCAGTGTCACACATAAGTGGGCTTTGTCCCACCCAAGCCTTGGGTGTCCCTGAGTATACCTCTCTCACTCACAATCCCTTGATCTCACAGTCTAAAGTCCCATCCCTCCAAACCACAGTTGCTTCATCTAGGGAGTAATGTGGAATAATGTGGTACAAAGTACTGTTGATGTTACAGGTATTCCAGTGATGTGAAATGCTTCAGTGAGAAGAATGTGGGTGCACACAGCCAAGACTGCTGCCTGTCAGGACTCTGGAAAACTCCCTTGGGCAGGACTTAAAGTTGTTTAGTATTTACATTAAAAGACTGACCTATTTTTAAATTTGTTTTAGAAGAGGGGTGGTTTTTTTTTGTTCACACAAAGGCACTATATCTGATAGTGGCAGCTCTGCACCCAAGAATCTCAGCTCCATACAATGGTCAGCAAGAATTTTGTCAAACATTTGAGTATATTGATCCTTTGCTTAAGACCTCCCCTTTATTTCCCAATGATCTTAGAATGGAGACAAATTTCCTTACTTCTCTTACAAGACTTGAATGATCTAGCCCCTGCCTTCCTCTGCAGCCTCATTTCATATTACGCTCTCTCATGCCCTTCCTCCACCCCAGCCACACTAACTTTCTGTCTGAAAGCTCGTTCCTATCTTATTCATTATATTTCTTGCCTATCTGTAACACCCTCCACTTTTAGTGTGTTAACTCTATTAAGCAGGGACTTTATGTTGTGCACTATCATGTCTTCATCATTTAATGCAGTGCTTAGCATGTAATTAGTGGTTAATATATTGGTAATGTCTATCCACTTTAATGGCTCTAAGATGAATCTTGGTTTAACCCCATCTCTAGTGTGGTTTCAGATCCTGTGGTGAAATGAGATGGCCAGAACATGCAGGCTGTTAAACATTAGTAAGCTGAAAGATTGGTTCGGCCAGGATAATAGTCAGTTATTATACTAACATGTGCTGGACATTGCTCTAGTCACTTTACTCTTTTAATCTCCACAGAAACCTTATGAGGTATAGCCTTAATGTTATTCATCCATTTGACGATGAGCAAACCAAGATCCAGGAGATTCTGTAACTTGGATTCAAATGCAGGCAGTTTGATTTGACTCTCTCTGTTGTACTGGAGAAGAGTGAGAATACTCCCATTTCCTCTGTTTTCATTTTAGAAATGCCCTGGGAGTGGTTCCCCTGTGCAACCTCATTGTTTTGAACCCAGCCCTGGGAAGCAGTTTGGAGAAGGACACATGCTATGTTGGCAAGCAACAGTGCGAGGAAATCTAGTTGGTATCCACATGGGGAAGGATACACCTCAGTGATTGACAAGTCAAATAAAAAAGCTGAGATATTTTGTACTCTCTTGATATTGAAATCTATAAAACTATCAAATCCTAAGCCAGCTTCACCAAACTGAAAGACAGTTGCAGTCACAAAGTGAATTTAACACCTCTTCCAATTTTTCTGACTCACCACTTTCACGGAGGTGAGAATGGCATTAGCTTACACAAGCTTCTAGGGGCTGAAACCTCAACTATTACAGGGCTAGATTGCACCCACCACCTTCACATGGGAAGAGAAATTGACTCAGGGGAGAGGCACTGACTACGCATGCTTTGCTGCCCTGACTATGCATAAAGAGTATGAAAAATAAAACAAGAGAGGGGAGGGCTGGCCAAGTGGCATGGTGATTAAGTGCTGGCTTGGGAAGCCAGTGGCCCTGGTTTGGTCCCACATATGAGGGCCAGTGACACTGCCCTCAAAAAATAAAAAATAAAAAACAAGAGAGGGGAAGGGAAGAGTAATACTCATTGTTAAGATATTAGCATGCTCATGGGCATAATAAAATTATTTTTCTTTATCCAACTTTTTTGACCCTCTTTCAAAAAGATGGCTCTTAAAATACAATTTGAAATCAGTTTGCCCCTTCTTGCACAAAGCCTGAATCACAAATTTGTGGGCTATATATGTGGTTGCCCCAGATATTTTATCAGAATCCTAGAGCTAGATAAAGGACCTAACAGACCATTTGGTTCAAGCCATTTACTTTATAAATGGGAAGACTGAGGCCAAGAGAAGGGTGTTGATGAATTGATCTGCATTGTGAAGTACAAGGGGTGAAGAAAAATGTTAGAATCAATACAGTGTTTGATAAATAGCTAGTCATTTGTCTCACAAATATATACACATTGCAAACAATACCCCTCTCTGTGGCAGAAACAGAGGGGATGTTCTCAACAGAGGGAAGGCCTCAGCTGAGGAGGCTAAATGGGGGTCATTCATCCCTCCAGTCCTTTCTGCCATAGCAAGGATTGGTCCAATCTACCACCTAGGTTTACTGTGGGCTCTCAACATTTTAATCTGCAGAGATTTCCAAACACTGCTTCACTAGTGGGTTGTGGCATTTAAGCCCTGTGGGAGGGATGAAGCTGTGTCCTTTCACCATGGAATCCATCCTTTTTCTTTGAAACACAGTGCATAGCTTTTTACAAATTGCATGGCAAAAATAAAAACACAGGCAGTCCTCATCAAACCTCTGTTTAGGAGGTTCAGGGCAACCTGTTTTTCAGAAATGCATATACAGGGTGTGCTAATTTCTGAACTAGATGGTAAATTTTTAAGGAAGAAGACAGAAAACAAAGCCATCTCTTCCACTTCTGTCTTACAGGGAGACAGACTTGAAACAGGATGGAGCTGGGAACTCTGGAGAAAACCAGCCCAAGTGCAGTAGTAGACGCTGCCCAAGGGAGTCAGAGTAGTGCAGCTTGGCTATTAACTTGGCTGTGAGACCTTGGGTACCTCATTTCCCCTCTTTGGTCTCTAGTTTTTAATCTTCCCCTCCTGCCACACAGGGTTGCTGAAAGGTATAAATGTGGAGAAAATAGACACACATATGCTTTGGAAACAGTTAAACTCAATATAAGTGTGGAGTATTATTGCTGTTTTATGTCTGCTTCTTGTCTCAGATGGTTGGACTATCTTGGTGTCTGATCCATAATTTGAATTAATATAAAAAATTCCAGGGCCGGCCGAGTGGCGCGTTGCATAAGAGCTGGTTTGCAGCACCAGTGGCCCCAGTTCAGATCCCACATATAAGGGCCAATGACACTGCCCTCTACAGCTCAGATGGTGAATAACAGCTCCACCTGGAGCTGGGCTGCTGTGAGTCCCCCAGGGAGAGCATGGCTGCAACCCCTACTGCAGTGGGCTGCCATAGGCTACAGTGAGTGGCCAGCAGCCAGTGTGAGCTGCCAAGAGCCGCTGTGAGTGGCCGTCCAGAGGCTGGCGACCGATCCGCCTCATCCGAGAAGAGCGCAATGATGATACCAATATGGGCCAGTGAAGCAATGTCCTCCACAACTAGAGTGAAGAACAAAAAGGTAGCAACCTGTCTATTTCCCTTCCCCGGTTCCCCAATGCTGTTCTCCTCTCCCATTCCCCAATAAAATCTTTAAAAAAATAAATTCCAGGACAAGTCTAAGGTCTCTGGAACTACAGAGGGAAGAGGGTAGGAGGGTTCAGTAAGGGTAGGAACAGAACCCTCATGAATCACAGCCCCACCACTTCCTTCACCTTTCTGTGTATGTCTTTCAGCAGCTTATCAAATCTCTCTGAACCTCAGTTTCCTCATCTATAAAGTGGATGGTAAGCTCTTATGCCAGTAGTACTAATGAAATAGGCATATGATAATAATAATTATTGATGTTAATTGGTTCTGTGTGCTGAGGAGAACTGTGATTCCTTAATGCCAGTTTGTGGCTAGTCCTTGGCAAAAAAATATAGAGTCCTGGGCCTCACCAGAAAATTCTGACTCCCCAGGTATGCAATGGAGCACAAAATTATGCAATTAACAAGGACTCCAAAGGATTCTGATGTGGGACAAGATTTGGGAACCACTGGTCTAAAGAAGTGTTTTTCAAGCTGCCAATTATTACCTACTGCTTGGGAAATCCATTTAGTAGGAAGTGACCAGCATTAAAAAACAAAAAGAATGGAATAGGAAAAAAAACCAGTATGCACTGCATACAGTAAGGTAAGTATTGTTTCATTAAATGTTTGTTGTATATTTATATCTGTATATAATTCAGTAATATAT
Source organism: Aselliscus stoliczkanus (assembly GCA_033961575.1). NCBI lineage: Eukaryota > Metazoa > Chordata > Mammalia > Chiroptera > Hipposideridae > Aselliscus > Aselliscus stoliczkanus. The sequence goes on along the minus strand of CM066737.1, from coordinate 49,527,252 downwards.
GATATACGAATGTTAAATGTATTTCTTATTGTAGGTTATGGTGAAAAATGTTTAGATACACTAGGGGATACTATCTTCCATTTGGGAATATTATTATCCAGAGAAATAATCTGTTAAGTCCCAGCCCAGACAAGAAGACATAACCAGCCAGAAAATGGATAAGATCCATTTCTCCTCTTTCCCCATCTCTCCGTTGCTATGTTTGGGTCGACAGAGTTGGTTGTGCTCTAATTTGAATGAGTTCTAATATCATGTATTGACATTGGCCTGATATGTGAGGGCAAATTGAAGGTATTTCTACAGGTACCAGGATAATTTTATTGACCCCATTAGACAGAAAACGCATCTGAATTTATTGGGATGTTTAATTCCTCTTAGTTAGTGAGTGCTTTGTACACACGCTTCACTCCTCTCCTTCTCCGAGACTTTGGTATTTATTTTACCATTTAAAACTCTTTTATTGCCTTTGTGAAATGAAATAATAAACTTAAAACTGTTTCAACGCACATCAACTGACATCAGTATCTTTTTTCCTTTCCACTTGGTCTCTTGAGGATGTTAGCACCCATAAACCTTTCAACCATATGCTCCATCTAAAGGGAACAGACGCTCCTTGGCTCCCGTCCATTGTAGTCTGGTGACAATGAGCTCACCTTGTCAGCAAGGCCTCCTCAGATCACCCTCTGTGAACTACGGTTGCCCCTTGGTATCTGCAGGGGATTAGTTCCAGGATCCCCCGTGGATACCAAAATCCATGGATGCTCAAGTGCCTTGTATAAAATGGTGTAGTATTTCCCTATAACCTACACATATCCCCCTGTATACTTTTATTTTTTGACGGCAGTGTCACTGGCCCTCACATGTGGGACTGAACCGGGGACGCTGGCTTCCCAAGCCAGTGCTTAACTACCGTGCCACTCGGCCGGCTCCTCCCTCTGTATACTTTAAATCATCTATAGATTACTTGTAATACCTAGTACAATGTAAATGCTATGTAAATAGTTGTTATACCATATTACTTAGGGAATAATTACAAGAAAAAAAAAGTCTATACATGTTCAGCAGAGATACAATGATTATAGAGGCCTACCTACATAGTACACATCAGAAGCAAAGTAACTTTTTTTCAAATATTTTTGATCCATAGTTGGTTGAATCCTTGGATGTGGAACCCACAGATACTGAGGGCCAACTGTATAGGCTTTGCAGAGTGCCCCTACCCCTACCACTTCAGAACTCCTTATAACTCCCACCTTTATTTTCCCCATGGTGCTTATGACAACCTAACACACTATATTGTAAGTAATAAACAGATAATAAAAATAAGCATATGTGTCCAGAACTTATTTCTATGAAGACTGGAAATTAAATTTTATGTAGTCTTCCAATTTTGAAATGTTGTTATATTAGATTTTCCTTCTTTTTAATTTTTATTTATTTTTTAATATTAGTCTCAGGTGCACAAAACAACATAATGATTAGACATTAACACCCCACACCAAGGGATAGCACCCCCCCCACAAGTCTACTACCCCTCTGACATATAAAGCTATAACAATACCATTGACGATGTACCAGGGGTGCCAAAAAATGTATACAAGTGGACACTTTGGTCAACATTTTTCAAGGAGCAGTTTGCCATAATCAGAGGTTTCTGGATGCTGATGGTACCACTTTGAGCACTTCTTGTATTGCAGAAGTTAAATGTAACTTGTATTCATCTTTTGGTATTGGTATATATTGAGTATTACAATTTTAATAGTTTTTTTTTTTCCTTTTTTCCTTTCTTAAAATGTGTATACATGTTTTTGGCACCGTGTGTGTGTGTGTGTGTGTGTGTGTGTGTGTGTTTACACATACATATGCGTACACACATATGTTTAATTATTGTTGACATTCAATATTAAATCTAATTGAGCTTTAGGTGCACAGTGCAGTGGTCAGACATCTACACAGTCTATGAAGTGATCCCCCTGATAAGTCCAATACCCACCTGGCACACTACATACTTTTTACATTATTGATTTTACTCCCCATACTATATTTCACATCCCTGTGACTATTTGTGACTACCGAATTGTACTTTCTAATTCCTTCACTTTTCTACCTCATCTCAAAACCCCCCTCCTATCTAGTAACCATCAGTTTTTTTCTCCGTATCTCTGAGTCAGTTTCGTTTGCTAGTCTATTCTGTCCTTTAGATTTCACATATAAGTGAGATCATATGGTATCTGACTTTCTCACTCTGACTTATTTCACTTAGCATAATATTCTCTGGGTCCATTCATGTTGTTGCAAATGGTAAGATTTCATTTCTTTTTTTTATGTAGCAGAGTAATACTTCATCGAATAAATATGCCACAATTTCTTGGGCCAGCCGAGTGGCTCAGTTGGTAAGAGCGAGAACTCTGAGCAACTGGGTTGCTGGTTCGATTCCAAATGGGCCAGTGAGCTGCGCCTGAGCTGAACTGCCACTGAGCTGCCAAAAGGTGGCAGGATGGCTCAGCTGGTGAGAGCATGTACTCCTAACAACAAGGTTGCTGGTTCCACTCCCACATGGGATGTTGGGCTATGCCCACCCACAACTAAGACTGAACAGGGCACCTTGAGCTGAGCAGCCTCGAGCTGCTGATAGGCAGCCGGATGGCAGCTAGACTTGGAGCTGAGCTAGCTGAGCGCTTCACAACTGAGATTGAAGGACTACAACTTGTCTGTTCCCCCTCCACAATTCCCCAACACTGTTCCCCTTCCTCAATTCCCAATAAAATCTTTTTTAAAAAAAGGTACCACAATTTCTTTATCCAATTGTCTATTGATGGGCATTTCAGTTGTTTCCATATTTTGGCTATTGTGAATAGGGCTGCAATAAACATAGGGGTGCATACATTTTTTCGAATTAGTGTTTTGGATTTCTTTGGATAAATACCCAGGAATGGAATTGCTGGGTCATAAGGTACTTCTGTTTTTAATTTTTTTTAAAAGATTTTATTGGGGAATCGGGGAAGGTTGAACAGACAAACTGCTGTCCTTTTGTTCTTTAGTCTACTTGTGGAGGGTGTCGCTTCACTGGCCCATGTTGGTATTGTGATCAATGCACTCTTCCCATGTGAGGCAGTTGCTCGCTGGCTATTGGACGGCTGCTCACGGCGGCTCATGGCGGCTCATGGCAGCTCATGCCTGCTGCCGGCCAGCCTCACTGCAGCCTATGCTGTCGCTGGCGATTCATGGCAGCCCAGCCCCAGGTTGAGCTGTTGTTCACTATCTTAGCTATAGAGGGCTCAGCATCACTGGCCCTCATGTGGGATCCGAACTGGAGCCCTGCTGCTCATCCAGAGATGGCATCCCAAGCCATCTCTTAACCAACGTGCCACTTGGCCGGCCCTAATTTTAATTTTTTGAGGAACCTCCATACTATTTTCCATAGTGGCTGCACCAATTTGCAATCCCACCAACAGTGCATAATAGTTCCCTAGTCTCCACATCATCACCAGCACTTGTTGTTTGTTGATTTATTGATGATAGGCATTCTGACATGAGTGAGATGGTATCTCATTGTGGTTTTTATTGTCTATTCTCTAATGATTAGTGACATTGAGCATCTTTTTATGTCTATTGGCCATCTGTATGTCCTCTTTAGAGAAATGTCTCTTCATGTCCTCTGCCCGTTTTTCAATGGAATTGTTTTTATTTTTTTTGTGTTAAGTTGTATGAGTTTTTTGTATATTTTGGATATTAATCTCTTATCAGATGTATCATTTCCAAATAGCTCCTCCCATTCAGTAGGAAGTCTTTTTGTTTTGTTAATGGTTTCCTTTGCTGTGAAAAAAACTTTTTAGTTTGATGTAGTCCTTATGTTTATCTTTTCTTTTTCTTCCCTTGCCTGAGGGGATATATCAGTAAAAATATTACTAAGGGTAATGCCTGCAAATTTACTTCCTACATTTTTTTCTAGGAGTTTTATGGTTTGGGGTCTTATATTTAAGTATTTATTTTATTTTGAATTTATTCTTGTATATGGCATAAGAAAGTGGTCCGATTTCAGTTTTTTGCATGTATCTGTCTTGTTTTCCCAGCACCATTTATTAAATAGACAGCCTTTACTCCAATGTAAATTCTTGCTTCCTTTGTCATAGATTACATGACCATATAGGCATGGATTTATTTCTGGGCTCTCTATTCTGTTCCATTGATCTATGTGTATGTTTTTATGCCAATACTGTGCTGTTTTGATTACTATAGCCTTGTAGTGTGATTTGATGTCATTTGGGGAGATGCCTCCAGCTTTGTTCTTCTTTCTCAGGATTGCTGTCTATTTGGGGTCTTTTATGGTTCGATATAAATTTTAGGATTATTTCTTCTCGTTTTGTGAAAAATGCCATTGGTATTTTGGTGGGGATTGCCTTGACTCTATATATGGCTTTGGATATTATGGACATTTTAACCACAGGTGCCAAAAAACTTACACACATTTTAAGAAAGGAAAAGTATTAAAATTATAATATTCTATATATACTGATAACAAAAGATGAATGCAATTACAAGTGCTCGAAGTGATTACCATCAGCATCCAGACACTTCTGATTACTGCAAACTACTGCTTAAGCAACGTTGACCAAACTGTCCACTTGTATACATTTTCTTGGTACCCCCTGTATACTAATTCTTTCTATCCATGAGCATGGTTTATGTTTCCATTTATTTTTATTTTCTTTAATTTCTCTCTTATAATTTTCTGAGTGCAGTCTTTTACTTCTTGGTTAAATTTATTCCTAAGTATTTTATTGTTTTTGATGCAATTGTACATTGAATTGTTTTCTTAATTTTTCTCTCTGGTAGTTTGTTTCTGGTGTATATAAATGCAACTTATTTCTGAATATTAATTTTGTATCCTTCTACTTTACTAAATTCATTTATCATTTCTAATATTTTTGGTGGAATCTTTGGGGTTCTCACATATAATATCCTGTTATCTGCAAATAATGATAATTTTACATCCTCCCTTCCAATTTGGATACCTTTCATTTTTTGTCTTGTCTGATTGCTGTGGCTAGATCTTCCAGTACTATGTCTCTCCTTCCATTTTAAATGATAGACTTGCTGGGTAGATCAATCTTGGTTGTATGCCTTTATTTTTCATCTCTTTGAATATTTCCTGCCACTCCCTTTTGGCCTGCAAAATTTCTGTAGGATTGTCAGCTGATTGCCCAATGGGAGCTCCCTTGTAAGTAACTAGCTGTCTTTCTCTTGCTGCTTTTAGGATTCTCTGTCTTTAAACTTTGTCATTTTAACTGTGATGTGTCTTGGTGTGGCCTGTTTGGATTCATCTTGTTTGGGACTCTCTGCACTTCCTTGGCTTGTATGTCTATTTCTTCTCCAGGTTAGCGAAGATTTTCGCCATTATTTCTTCAAATAGGCTCTTTTTAAAAAAAAAAGATTTTATTGGGGAATTGGGGGAGGAGAACAGCGTTGGGGAATTGGGGAAGGGGAACAGACAAGTTGCCGACCCTTTGTTCTTCAGTCTAGTTGCGGACGTTGCTTCACTGGCCCATGTTGGTATCGTCATTGCGCTCTTCCCGGATGACCTAGATCAGTCGCCGGCCTCTGGGTGGTCGATCACTGCGGCTATTGGCAGCTCACGCTGGCTGCCGGCCACTCACGGTAGCCTATGGCAGCCCACTGCAGCAGGGGCTGCAGCCTACACTGTCGCCGGGGCTCACACAGTCCAGCTCCAGGTGGAGCTGTTGTTAGCTATGGAGGGCAGTGTCACTGGCCCTCATATGTGGGATCTGAACTGGGGCCGCTGGCATCCCAAAACCACCTCTTAACCAATGCGCCACTCAGCCGGCCCTTCAAATAGGTTCTTGACCCTTGCTCCCTCACTTCTCCTCTGTAATTCTGGTGATGTAAATGTTGTTGCACTTGATGTTGTCCCACAGGTCTCTTAAACTATTTTTATTTGTTTTATTATTTATTTTTTGTTGTTGTTCTGATTGATTGAATTCTGCTATCTTGTTTTCTAAATTCCTGATTTGATCCTCTGCTTCATCTAATCTGCTGGTTATTCCTTCCAGTACAGGGGTTGGCAAACTGCGGCTCATAAACCACATGTGGCTCTTTGGGTACATTCCGTCTCAAAAGTTTGCCGACCCCTGGAAGAGGCAATCCTGCCCCTCACAAAGATTTAAAAATTATTCGAGAGCCATAAATATATTTTTACATAATCACCGTATGTGAACAATATCCTATAAAAGTTTTATAAATGAAACTGATAGTTTTATTTTCATTTTCAATTTTACTTCAGAGCCACATGTACATACCCAAAGAACCTCATGTGACTTGCGAGTCGCAGTTTGCTGACCCCTGGCAGCTCTTCCATCTCAAAAGTATGCTGGCCCCTGTTCTACTATGTACTTCATTTCAGTTATTATAGTCTTTATTTCTGACTGGTTATTTTTCATGGTTTCTATCTAATTTTTTATGCTCACTATTTCTGTTGAAATTCTCACTCAGTTTCTTATGCATTCTTATAATCATGTTTTAAAGTCTGTCTCTGGTAGGTTGGTTGCCTCTGTTTCATTTACTTCCATTTCTGAAGGTTTCTTCTTTTATTTGTGATATATTTCTTTGTTTCCTCATTTTGGATTCTCCTTTGTGTTTGCTTCTGTGTATTAGATAGATCGCCTATGTCTCCCAGTCTTTGCTGGGTAGCCTTATGTATTGTGTTTTCAGAAAAGTCATGACACATTTTTGCAACAAGAAACAGAAAGAATATATCATGACTTTTTGTACAACCCAATAGTATGTGTCCTTTTTAGTTGAATTGTGCAGACTCTGTCATCTCCTGTGCATGTGTTCCAGATGTGTCCCTTGTGCTGTGTGTATTTTCCTATTGTAGTTCAACCTTCATTGCTTTAGGCATGTCAGTGGGTAAGGATTAACTCCCAGGCTGATGAAGATAGGCTATGCACAGTGTATGTGCTGCTATGTGGAGGCTGATTCCCCCAGGGGAGGCTTCCCTCCTGTGGACTCTTGTGCCTGTTGAGGACCCCCTTTGCGTGTGCCACTTGTGGGTCTAAGCAGGTAGTGCTCTGGTGTTCTCTGAAACTGGCCTCTGGGTATGTTGTTTCAGGTGTCTCTTGGGTGGTGCTCTCATGTGGGGCAGTTTCAGCCCTGCCTGTTATGAGCCCGTGGCTATCTGGTAGGTGCCTCAAAGCTGTATGTTGCTGGTTGCTGCCTGTGATGGTCCTGGAGGTGTGTGGCGGTAGCCTCATTGTCAACTGAGGCTGGCTGCCACTAATAGTGGTCCTGAGGCAGTTTAGCAAAAGACCAGGGCCCCCTAGGCCTGTTGTCACCTGTCCATTGCCCGTAAGGCCCAGCTGTTGAAAGAGGCTCCTCAGGTGCATGTATCTGGCTTGTTGACCCAGTGTTGAGAGTGCTCTCGGGGGATGCAGCACTAGCTGTGCAGAGTGGAATTCAAGTGAATCACGAGAAGTGACCAGTGGTTTTTACAACGTTAATGCAGATTCAGGTCTTTCGTCAGTACCTGGCCTGTGACCAGGTTGTACAGCACCCTGAGAACACTGGAGCCAGCCTCCACGTCAGGCTTGCAAATTCCCAAGAGCTGCTCCCGAGTGGCTGCAGTGGAGTTTTTGGGTCACTGTTTGCAACCAAAATCACCTCAGGCTGTTCTGGTTTGTTGGCTGCTGTAAAAATACATACTATGTGGTTTGTGTGGGCAGGGCTGGTCACCCAGGAGCCCAGTGTGCCCATGGCAATGCAGCTCTAGGTGGGTCAGGTAGGGTTCCAGGGAGCTAAGCGGTGTGGTAAGTGGTTTCTACAAATTCAGTGTAGTCTCAGCTCCTGCACCAGTGCTGGACCCATGACGTCCCCACATAACAAAACAAAACAAAACACAAAACAAGCAAAACAAAATCAACAAAGCAATCAAAACCAAAACAAACAAACAAACAAAAAGCAGAATAAAAAAAAATTTTAAAAAGTATATCACCACCACCACCACCACAAAACAAAAAAAAAAAAGAAAAAAAAAGCTACATGCAGCCACCTCCTGTCTATGAGGCAGTGCATGTCTTGGCTTAACAGCCTCCAGGAAAAGTTTCCTGGCCACACAGGCCCTTTACCTGCTTTAATCTGCAGCCTGTGTGGTGGGGCCAGCCTTCTAGCAGTAAAGATTGTTCCCGAGTAGCACCAGCTGTGCAGAGGGTGTGGCCCCAGGGCGTCCCTAAGGCAGTGTGCACCCATGCAGATTCCACCAGACCAGCTTGGGCCCAGACTTGGCCCTTCGGGGGAAGAGCTTAACTCTGAAAAAATGGTGTCCTCCTACAGGCCACATATGTGCATGCTCCACACAGGGAAAAACAATAGCTCCTGTCTCTCCAGATTTGGAGCCAAAGGCATTCAGCTCAGTCCTTCCTTGCATGTCCTTGGGCCTCCTGAGCTGCCACCCCTCCACCAGAGACCAGTTGTGTGCCTGCCAGCATGCAAGACTGTGTACCAACTCTATATGAGGGCATCTGGTCTTCCAGCCTCCTTGTGTCCCACTGGGAAGGGCAGGTATAGTCCTCACTGTTTTTCACTACCAGATGCTGTGGGAACTCTTCTCAGCACAGGAGATGAACTGTGTTGTCCAGTATGGGGCTGGGGGGCCCCTTTTTCTTTGAGGGGCTCACCACTGATGTTTCCCTCCCAGCATTCAACCTCTCTCTGTAGGCTGGGGTCAGCCTATTTCACATCTCTGCCTCTCCTGCCAGTCTCAAAGTGGACTCTTCTTTATATCCTTAGTTATGGTGGTTCTGTTCAGCTGGTGTTCAGATGAATCTTGAGGTTGATTGTTCTATAATTTATTTGTAATTTTGGTTTCAACCTGGGATGCAGTAGCCATAATATTTCCCTAATCCATTGTCTTGACTTCTCTAGATCAGATTTTTCTTTTTCTTTTTTTTTTGAGGGCAGTGTCACTGGCCCTCATATGTGAGACCTGAACCGGGGCCGCTGGCTTCCCAAGCCAGCGCTTAACTACCGTGCCACTTGGCCGGCCCCAGATCAGATTTTTCTAAAGAGCTAGGCAACCAAATATTTACATAAAATCTTCTGATTTTTAAATGTTGGTTACCAGATCAAAATATTGTAAACATTATTTAGGCCAAAGAAAATATGTCTGTGGCCCAGATTTGGTCTGTGGATCACCAATTTGTGACTTTTGTCATAGATTTGTGGAATGCTGGTGCACTGGGAGGCCCTAATTGACATCTTCTATTGAGGAAGTACAGCCTCAGAGAGGTTAGGTACCTTCCTCATAGACACTTGATTAGCTTGGAGCAGAACTGGATCTTGAACCCATCTTTGTTGCCTCCTAATGCTCTCTCATATTTACCCTGCTACCTGCTAGGCTACCTCTGTTCTGCTGAGCTTTGAGCTAACCTTCCCTGTGTAAAGGTCAGCATTCTGTTCACCCTCCAGTGCCCTCCCCACAAAGAACATAATAGAGTCATCACCCCCCATCTGATAAGCCCCAGGCACTTCTCACCACAGAGTGTATGAATTTACCTTCCTTCCCAATTTCAACCTTGGTTATTCTGTCTTGGCGCTCTTTATTTCTTTTGCTCCAGTGATAGAATCAAGACAGGGTCTTTACAGGGATGTAATTAGCATTGCTCTCAGCTAGCAGTGCCTTTGGTAGAATTGGTGTGGTCTAGTGCAGGAGTTGGAAAACTGCGGCTCGTGAACTCTTTGGGTACGTACATGTGGCTCTGAAATAAAATTGAAAATAAAAATTAAACTATCATAATTTCATATATAATATTACTTTAAATTTTCCTTATTTGTAAAAATAATTTATGGCTCTCTAATAATTTTTAAATCGATGTGAGGGACAGGATTGGCTCCTCCAGGGGTCTGCAAACTTTTGAGATGGAACGTACCCAATGAGCTGCATGTGTCCCACTAGCTGCAGTTTGCTGACCCCTGGTCTAGTGCAAAGGATCGGGGGCTCAAAGTCCAGAGGGCTGAGTTCAGTTCTCAGATATGTGACCTTAGGCAACTTACTTATCCTCCCTGGCCCTCAGTTTCCTTAACTGTAAAAATAAGAAAACTAAGATCTTCCTTTCATACCTCTCAAGGCTGCTGTGAGGCAAAAATGAGATAACATGTATGCCAACGCTTTGAAAAGAGAACATTTTACAACTCTGAGGGTATAGTATCATTATTAAGTCCCCAAATAATTATTGAGGACCTACCTTGCACAAGCTGATGTAACATTTATTCAAGGTATGCCAAGCTGCTCAAGGGCTAGCTGCCTCTATAACCTATAGTGTAATTGATAAGAAGGGGCATACATGAGTGGAAAGAGAGCCAGCACTGCAAAGCCAGAGATGGATGACCAGTATCAAAAAAATGAATATGCTGTGTGATGAAAGAGATTGTGATTGAATAGGCCAATCATGGAAGGATTCCTGGAGGAAGTTGCCTTTAAGCTGTGCTTTCAGTGAAAAAAAAAATGGTAGGATTGGTTTGGCAGAGGGAACAAGGACATCTTAGACAGGGACAGCAGCACAAGTAAGGGCTGAAATCACATGTGTTGGAGGTCTAATCTACATGGAGTGGGGGTTCAAGGAAAGACTGACAGATGATTGCTTGTTGGTCTTCTTCTCTTGGCTGGAACACAGGAGAATCAATGCATGCTTCTTAATGAAACCAAAGCAGAGTCCAAGTGGGACTATGGGTATGGTTTATTATATTATAGGAGGGTCTAGTACTATAAAATGATCATAATAATAGTTCCCACCTAATAGGGCTATTGCGAGCATTAAATGAGGTGATATGTTTTAAACACTTAATACAGTGCTTGATGCATGATTAGTACAAAATGAACGTTAGCTATCACCATCAATTTTCATCTTATGCTGAAGTCAGGGTGTAATAACATGAGCTTTGGAATCTACCTCATCTTAGTTGTGTTACCATGGAGAAGTCATGTCACCTTGTTGTTTCTCAGTTTTCTCTTCTTAAAAATGGGAATAATACTTGTGCCAACTGAAAAGGGCTATTGTAAGGATTAAATGAATTAATCCAAATAAAGTGCCTATCACAATGCCTGGCACATGATAAGCACTCGATAGATGATTATGGCCAGGTAAGCATTAATGTAATATGACTGCGTAACAAAAAATTGGGAAATTGAGAAGCATAAGCAAAAGCACCATCAATTTTACTACTAAGACACAATTCTTTGTTACCATTTTGAGATCTGGTTCTTAAATCTGAAATTTCTTTTGTTGAGAAAACCAAGACTACAGAAAATGGCATGGATTTGGCATACTGTGACCATTTCATTAAACATTTACTGTGCACCCCGTATTCCAGTCCATCTGAGATCACTTTGAATCTCAGTTTTGTTCTTCAATATATTTGATAACCCTTCCAGCTTTGGGTCATCTTCAATAATGTGCTAGCCAATATTCCAACAAAAACTAGGACAAATAATCTCTGCATTTAAGGAATTTATAGCCCATTAAGGGGATAGGAAAACAAAATAAAAATAGAAAATATAATGTTACATGATATTAACTACTACAGGAAAAATCTTATGATGAGCTAATGAGTTTTGAAAGAGGGATGAGTTTGAAGGGTAGCAGCCTGCAAGGCCTACAATTTTAAAGAGTGTGGTCAGGGAAGCCCTCATTGGGAAGGTGATCTTTGAATCCATTCTTGAAGGAAGTCAGGGAGTGGGCCATGCAGGTATCATCTCATGGAAGAGCATTCCAGGCAGAGAGGTTAGCAACATCAAAGTCCCCAAGTTAGGAGGAGCTTGCCTGGCATTTAAGAAATGGCCAAGGTGTACAATTCTGTAATACATCATCTATATATCACATTGTGTGTTCACCACTCAGTAAGTTCTCTTTCTGTCACCATATATTTGATACCCTTTACCCTCATCTACCACCTCCCTCCCACCTCATCCCCTGGTAACCACTAAACGATTGTTTGTGTCACCCCAATAAACTTGAATTAAAAAAAAAGGTCCAGCCAAGTGACACGTTGGTTAAGAGTTGGATTGGGATGCCAGCTCTGAGCAGCAGGGCTCCAGTTCAGATCCCACATGAGGACCAGTGACACTGTGCCCTCTACAGCTATGATGGTGAACAACAGCTCAACCTGGAGCTGGGCTCCTTTGAGTCGTCAGCGATTGCATAGGCTGCAGCCCCTGCTGCAGTGGGCTGCCATGAGCTACCATGAGTGGCTGGTAGCCACGGAGAACAGCCATCCAATGATCGGCAAACAACTTTCTCAGCTAGGAAGAGCACAATGATTGAAATACCAACATGGGCCAGTGAAGCGACGTCCTTCACAACTAGACTGAAAGAACAAAAAGGACAGTACTTGTCTGTTCCCCTTCTCCGATTCTCCAGCGCTGTTCCCCCTCCCCCAATTCCCCAATAAAATCTTTTAAAAAGAAAGAAAGAAATAAAGAAATGGCCAAGAAACCCTTATAGCAGGATTGGAGTAAACGATGTTAAGTGTAATATTATAGGAGGTCAGATAAGTCATAATGGCAGGTCGTTTATGGTTTTGGAGGACATTGTGATGACTTCCATTTACAGGGAGTGAGATTGAAAGCCACGGGAGCATCTTGTCCCATTGTGGGGTTGTGTGTGATATGACTTAGTCATTTGTCTCTGCTATAAGCAATGCGTATTTCCCCTGACCCCAACCATAGGCCTTGGCAATAATAAACAAAAGGTGGGAGTCCTGAAAGTTGTTGCAAAACTGTCCTTGCCAATGTGTTGACTGCAGAGAGACAGCTCATTGGTCCAGAGGAGGCACTGGAGTGGAAGTGATGGCATGGAGAATGAGAGAAAGAGATGTAATATCTTAGAGCTGAAAGGGACCCAGTTAATGTATTCTACCACTGGACATCTGTTCATCCAACCTTGACTTAAAACACTCATTGCCTCATGAGCCTGCTCAGCTTTTTGTAGGACCCTCAAGGTCAGAAAGCCCTTTTTTAAAAGATTTTATTGGGGAAATGGGGGAGGGGAACAGCATTGGGGAATCAGGGAAGGGGAACAGACAGGTTGCTGTCTTTTTGTTCTTCAGTCTAGTTGTGGAGTATGTTGCTTCACTGGCCCATGTTGGTATGTCATTGCGCTCTTCCCGGATGAGGCAGATCCGTCCTCAGCCTCTGGATGGTTGCTCACCCCGGCTATTGGCAGCTCACGCTGGCTGCGAGCCACTCACACTGGCTGCTGGCCACTCACTGTAGCCTATGGCAGCCCACTGCAGCAGGGGCTGCAGCCTACACCGTCGCCGGGGCTCACGCAGCCCAGCTCCAGGTCGAGCTGTTGTTCACCATCTTAGCTGTAGATGGCAGTGTCACGGGCCCTCATATGCAGGATCCGAACTGGGAACGCTGGCGTCCCAAGCCAGCTCTTAACCAATGCTCCACTCTGCGGGCCCCCAGAAAGCCTTTTTATAGGTTTACTGAAAAATCAGTCTCTTTCCCACCACTGGGTGGCAGTAGTCCTAGTTCTGTCTCCTGGGCAACTCAGAATAAGTGTATACCTTCCATAGAAAAACACTCTTGAGATTTGAAATCAAGTGGATATCCTATATGTCTCTTGATGGTTCTCTTTTTCATGGCACATGTCTCTGGTCCCTTCAATATCCACTCCTTTTATGGGATGGTTTCCCATCCCTTTGTCAATCTTATGGCCCTCCTTTGAAGGTGTTCCACTTTCTTAGTGATCCTCTTAAAATGTGGTGCCTATAATTGAACAGGAGACTCCTGGAGAGAAGAGCTCAGATTGCAGTGCAACAATTATGTTCTGGGATCCAGCAACTCTACTTTGATTAATACAACCTAGAATTGTGCTCTGTTTTCCACAGCTGAATAATTTAACAACATTAAACTATTAGCTCAAATTATGCTAGGGGTCAACTCATACCCCTAGATCTTTTTTGGTTTGTTTTTTTTTTTTTTTTTTTTATGTGACTTGCTGCTGAGCCATGCTTTCCTGATTCTGGCCTCACAAAATAGACTTTTAAAATTTTAATTGAGGTTATTTTTTCTTTATCTTCTGTTATAAATCTCACTTTTAAAAAAAATTAGTGCAGTATTCTAGCCCATCTGAGCTCATTTTGAATCTCAATTTTGTTCTTCAATTTATTGATATCCCTGCCATATTCAGAGGTGGTAAGTACATTTTACTTGCCATCTAAGTTATTAATAAAAGTGGAAAAGCCCTGTCGTCTTTCTGTAGTGTGTTTTCTGTGGGTTGCCACCTTAGCTTTGAGTAAAATTATTTAATCAATTGCCAATATGTTTGACATGTGTTATAACCTGGGTAATAGATGTTGCTATCTTATCTTAGTTCATTCATGAAAAAGTTATAGGAGACAATTTCAGATGCACTGCTGAATCCAGATATGTTCTGGTTAAAAAGACAGGATGGATGAAGGATGATTAAGATGGAGCCTTTTGTTCTGAAAAATGGAAACTATTGTAGCTTTTTCCAATTATAAAGGTAATATTGGCTTGTTGTTAAGGTCAACAGCATGTCAAAGTATACAAATTAGAAAGTGTAATTCTGTGCCAACACCCTATCAGATAACTGTGGTTAATGGTTTTGTGCATACATAAATATGAACCTGTGATTTAAATGGAATCATATTGTAGACACTGATGTGCGACCTGCTTTTTTCACTTACAATCTTTTGGAAACATCTTTCCTTGTTAGAACATATAGTTCTACCTCATCCTTTTTTACAACAGTGTTCTTTTCTGTGGATGTTTTTTAATTTATCTCATCGATCCCATATTGATGGACAGTTAGATTATTGACCAATTTTTGCTGTTACAAGCAGTGTTGCATGATGAGCTTTTTTTTTTTTTTAGCTTGATGAGATGTTGTGCTGGGTGCTGGCTTCTTTTGATTTCCTGTTCTTTTTTGATTTTGTCAATGTTCTAAATGTTCAAGAACTGCTTCTACTGAAGAAAGAACTAAACAGTGGGCTGCCAACTCCCTACTCATCATGGTTTAAGTTTGAAAATCTATATCTTGTCAGTGGAGTTAAGGCTGTTTGAAGTTCTGAGGGCCTTAGGAGAACCACAGCACCCCAAGATCAAGCCCTGAGTAACAGACAGCCTTGATGGCAAGCTCATCCCCTGGCTGGTACAGGTGAGGCGATTAGGATTAAGAAGGGGCAGGAGAACTGCCTTACCTTTGAGCCACTATTGCTCATCACACCCTCAACTCTGCCAAGTGAGGCCAATTGGTGGCTCCTGAATAGGCCCCACCCTTCTCATCTTCAGATCTTTGCTCCTCCTTTGGTGCTTCCTCCCTATACACATATACCTCCCAGAACAAGGTAGGAGCTGCCTCCTCTAATCTTCCAGAACACTTTAGGAGCCTGGGCTTCAGAGTCAAATCTGTGTTTGAATATCCGTGTTGCACCTGCCTAGCTCTGTGATCTTAGATAAGTCACTTATACTTTCTGGGCCTAGTTATCCTCATCTATAGGATGAAGATATACCTGTATAAGACAGGTCAAAACACCTTAGCCAATGCCTGGCTGATATGAAGCACTTAATAAATGTTAGCTGCTATTATCACCATCATCATCATGATGGCGATCATATTACCTATACCATAGAGTTGTGAAGGTTAAATGAGAACACATGTCAAACACCCAATACAATGCTCAGCATAAATTCTGTGCTAAATAAATGACAGCAATTATTGATTGTATTTGTGTCTCCTTTTGGATACTTACCTCATTCTTTCTTGTTCATGTCTTTATCTCCTCCTCTAATTTATAAGCTTTCTGTAGAGCACAGAGCGTGCTCTCTCCCTCCCCCTCTCTCTCTCCCTCTCCCTTCCTTCCTCCCTTCCTCCCTTGCCCCCCAAGAAAACATAAAAGACCCTTTGCTGGGTAGGGGTTAATTGGAGTCTTTTAAATTTAAATGAATGAATGCTGCCATCACTTTTTCTAAGCCCCTTCATCACTGTATTGTTTTCTAGTTAGCATCTCTCCCAATAACCCATTAACTGGTCAACAGAACCTTGTCCCTAGGGCAGGTCATAGCATACATATTCCAGCCAATGAGCCACTGATCATAGAATTAGCGATCTACAGAATTTTAGCTTGGGAAGTTCTCTAAAACACAATGGCCTTGACTGTGTGTTTATCTGAGTAGAATGGATTTGCCTACCACTCTCAGGCTTCTGCTGTCTAGATGGAAATTGTCATTAGTCACCAGCCTAGTTCAGGCTACCATCAAGTCCCTCTTAGACTACCTTAATTGTTTCCTGCCTTTCACTCATGTCATCTACATAGCAGCAAGAGCAAACTTTAGAAAATAGTAAGTCAGTTCACATCATTCCCCTCCTGAAAACAAAGAGTGAGGAAAGAATGCTTCTTTTCCATGCTTGCCTTGTCATCCCACTCTATCCCAGGCACAGCTTTGTGCCGGGAGACAGCCAGCAGCAAGAGCACATCCTGGCTTTGGAAGAAGTGGCAGAGAAACCCCCTGTAGTCAGTTGGCAGCAATCCCAGGCAAACCTTTTCCATGTCCTTACCTTGCACCCAGAGACTCCACCATTGTGTCAGGTCTTAGGAGTCCAAAAAATTCATTTCAACCAACATTGACCTAATACTTGATCTGGACCACATCCTGTGTATTTTTTCAAAGTTGAGACTATAATACTAAATACTACAACAACTACTACTGTTACTACTACTACTGCTACTACTACTACTAATAATAATAATAATTGCAGTTAACACATACTGAGCACATACTATGTGCCAAGCATTGGGCTAAGCACTTTACATATATTGTCTTTTGTACTCTTCACTGTATCCCACAAGGTGAATACTATTACTGTGTTCACTGAACAGAAGACATTCAAGCTATGATAGTAAAGAGCTAAGGCTCAAGCCCAGGTCTGTCTCACTACAGAATCACTCTACATGGTTCCTCTTATATTGTACCATCAAAATGCTCTTTTAAAAATGTAAATCAGATAATATCATTCTTTGGCTTAAAAGCCTCCAGTTGCTTCCCATCACATTTAGAATAAAATCCAACTCTTTTCCTAGGCCATCAAGGCTGGCAGAATCCATCGCTTGTCTCCCTCTCCAGCCTTGTCTCCTTCTCCTCTTTACCCACCCCTGTAAAACCTGGACTAGGTTCCATGGCTGTAGCAGCTTCCTGCTTTTGGTACATTTGGTAGGCTGACTTGGGTGCTTACTCCTGTTTACAGTGATGATTTCCTTTGGAAAATACCTCCCATAGTACAAACAAACATCCCAGAAGCCCTATTTGTATAAGGTGGAAGCTGCCCATTATCACCTTCACCCATTTTCAGCTACACCCATTGTTCTAGGAGCATTTGTTGAGCTATCTTAGTACTCTTTCTCCTCTCACTTGTATTGTAATATCCTAGAAGGTTGACATTTTCCCAGATCCTGGCCAGTACCAAGAAGAATGATGCTCAGATGTAAATCTGAGCCCAAATTCTTATTATGTGACTGCTGGCATTTGGCTAGGGCAATACAGAAACAGCACTGGACTAGGAAATATATGACCTATATCTTACTCCAGTTCTCTCACTCATTAACTAGGAGAACTTAGATTAACCCTTTTACTCCTATAAACTTCAATTCCCTTCCTATCATTCAATGAAATTAATAGTCTCTGCCCCTAAGGGGTTGCTTTGAATATCTAATGAGATAATCTAGTGGATAGTAGTTTTTGGAAACTACAGAAATTTGCATAATGCCTACTCAGTACTTACTATATTTCAGATGCTGCTCTAAGCTCCTCACATGTATTATCTCCATCAGTCCTCAGAAAAACCCTATGAGATTAATGTTAAAGGTATCTCCATTTTACAGGTGGGGAAAATGAGGCACAGAGAGGTTGAAATTTGTTCATCATTACATAGCTGGTAAGTGGCAGAGCCAGATTGTGAAGCCAGGCAGTCTGACTTCACAGCCTGTAGACTGAGCCACTTACATATGTAAGGTATTGGGTTTTATTGGGGACATGTTTTAGTCCATTTGGGCTGCTATAACAGAATATACTGGGTGGCTAATAAACAACAGAAATTCATTTTTCACAGATCTTGAAGCGAGAATGTGCAACATCAACATGCTGGCAGATTCAGTATCTGGTGAGGCCAATTGCCTGGTTATAGATGCCCATATTCTTGCTATAACCTCACATGGTGGAAGAAGGCAAGGGAGCTCTCTAAGGCCTCTTTTATAAGGGCACCCCTCTCCTGATCTAATCACTTCCCAAAGGACCCACATCCCAATATTATCATATTGGGAATTAGGTTTCAGCATATGAATTTGTGGGGGATACAAACATTCAGCCTATAGCAGCGGGGAGGGTAGTACTAATTTTAGAAGTTAAAAAAAAATCTTGCTATCATTTTGTACAAGTGTTATATCATTCTTCCTCTTATTGAACCACATGCTACTAAGTTTCTTCACTTATTCCTATTTAGCTTAGTGGTAAGGAACCCTCACCTTTACCTAATCATCTTACCATCCCCTTTCTCAAAGCCATAAGAGGTTCTCAACAAACGTGATATTCATTCCATAAAACATAATCTTCCCATGTTCAGAAAGAAGTGTAGGTGCCTGATGGTCTCATCCCTTTGTGTGTTCCCAAATACAGAGCACCTCCTATGTGTCAGGTCCTGTTCCAGTCAATGGGGAATACATCAGTAAACAAACAATCAAAAAACCCATCCTCCACAACATCATTTCTGCATTGTTCTTGCTCAAAATGCACAACCTTAATCTAACCATGAGAAAATATCAGACAAACCTCAACTGAAGGAAACTACAAAATAATTGATCTGGACTTGTCACATTGTCAAGATCAGAAAGACAAAAACTGAGGAACTGTTACAAATTACAGGAAACTAAGAAGACATGACAACAAATGCAATATGAGATCGTGGATTGAATCCTGGAATAAAAAAAGGACATTGTGAAAAACCTGGGGAAATTTGAATAATATTTGTATATTAGTTAAAGTATTGTATCACTGTCAATTCCCTGTTTTTTGTTTTTTATTCTTTATGAGGGCAGTGTCACTGGCCCTCATATGTGGGACCTGAACCAGGTCCGCTGGCTTCCCAAGCCAGCTCTTAACCACTGTGCCACTCGGCCGGCCCGTTAATTTCCTGTTTTTAAAAAAAGCAATTTTATGGGCCAGCCGAGTGGCGCAGTGATTAAGCGCTGGCTTGGGAAGCCAGCGGCCCCGGTTCGGGTCCCACATATGAGGGCCAGTGACACTGCCCTCCAAAAAAAAAAAGAAGTGGTAATAAAAACAATTTTACTATTATTGTGTAAAGTATTACTATTGGGGAAGCTGGGTGAAGGGTATATGACAACACTCTGTGCTATGTTTGCAAGTTTCCTGTAAAGTCTAACATTATTTCAGGCGATTTGAAAGCAAGCTTGCAGGCAAAAAATGACCGAGGCCAAATGGATACAGGGCAGGACATTGACAGTATCTGCTGTACTTCCTGAATCTCAGTTTCCTCACCTATTAATTAGACCTAATAACAATGTATCTTAAAGAATTTGTATGATAACCTGTTTTTGACGTAGTATAGATATATATGTTTTAAATACTCAGTTTTATGACAGAAGCTACAAAAGAAATAAATATCATCACTCCATCCTCCAGAAAAACATTTTAATAAAATTTATTTCAAAAGAAAAAGTTAAAAATATCCCTTCCTTCCTGAGGCTTTTTTTTTTGGCAGGGGTGGAGGGTGGGGAGAGATATGAATGAATAAATAAAACAATGAGGGAATATAAATGAATAAATAAAACAATCTGGAAATTATATATGTTAGAAGGCAATGGATGCGATGGAGATATATATATCAGGAAAGAGATAGGAAGGAGGAGAGGAACAAGTTTTAAATAGGAAGGTCATGGAAAGCCTCACCGAGCAGATGACATTTGAATAAAAACTTTAAAGAGAAGGAGCAAGAGCCCAAAGAAAGAGAGTACAAAGCAAGTGCAAAAGCCCTGAGCTCTGGACCAGTTTAAGGAACAGCAGAAAGCCCAGTGTGGCTGAAGCAGGGCGAGCAACGTCAGTTTGCTTCATCTGTGGTCTTAAAGATAACAGAAAAAGAAAACAAAACAAAATAAAAACAAAAAAACAAAAACAAAAACAACTGGCCACAGAGGAAGAATTAGGGAAGTCAGAAAATAGACACCAAATAGAGGGCCTGCTATTGTTCTGTATTTCCAGAAGAGTCACAAATGACAGAAACATGAAGGGAAGAAAAGAGCAGGGCAGTGAAATTGCTGAAGTCTCGAATCCCTGTCCAATTTCTGGTGAGGAACAAAATCATTTTTAAGCACTATAACATGTTCTGAGTCTCCTGTGCTTTATTCCCCTCTGATCATTGAACTCTAATTAATGCTCAGTGTGGCAGTAATACCACAGTCTGAGACATCTTCATGATTTTGCCTTAATGAGAAGTGTAATTGGTAGCATAGAGGGATAGCATGATTTTCCTTGGACTAATCAGTGGAATTGACAAAAAAAATGCGAACATCCTGGTTTGGTTTATGATTATTAGCAAAAGCATCATTTGTATGTTTGGGTCTGGTAATGCATGCACAAAACAGAATGCAGGCAATAATGTCACATGGGAAGCAGCCCCCTGGCCTAATACCTACCTGCAAAAGAGAGGCCAAATACCAGAGGAGTTTCCTGGAGGCTCCTAGACTGGCAGCCATACTTCCTCTTCCAACTGTGCAGAAGCAGATATCTACATGGGGAAAACTGTATGGGAGACCAGTAGATCCTAATGATATTTTTGGAATATCTTAATCTATCCAGAGGTCCACACAAGTGTTTTGACTTTGTTCTTATAATGTTTTAAAGGAGAGGATTTAGTGGATAATATTCTGAAAGTGTAAAATACTGCATATATGTGAGTTACTACTATTCTTGTTATCATGTACTACGGGGAGGCATGGAGAAAGTAGATCTACAGCCATAGTGCTCTCTGGTTCCCTATTTGTTCCATGTTATAGAAGGAGCATTGCCCTCTTTTTAGAGATAGTAGCTATCATTTTTGAGCACTTCCTATGTGCCAGGCACTATGGTAAATACCTTGCATGCATTATCTTAGATATTACTTAAAACAACCCCATGAAGTAGGTCCTGTTTCTCTCTGTGTTTTCAAGTTAAATAAGTGATGCTAAGATATGTTAATTGACTTACCCAAGGTTAAGTTAGTAAGTGGTTAGAACTAGGATTTACATGATTTAAATACCACATGCTAGACATAACATGCTTGAAATGGCAGATTTGGGTCTCTATTCAGGAGGGTGTGAACTTTGCTCTTTGGGCTCCACACACAGGGGATGACTGTAAACATAAATCCCCCAAGTCAGTGGACCACCCCAGCTTGGAGTGATGGTGGACAGAAGTGGGCACTGGGATGCTTGAGGAGGTGCTGTGGGGATATCTCGCTTCCTAACTTGAAAGACTGGGCTGGAACTAGAATAACAGACCAATTCTGAATTCTAGAAATACCCAAAGTAGCAATCACCACCTTTACCCCATGTTTGTGCCTGTGTGAGAAAGCTATGGACCCAGAGCAGTGCTGAGACTTGCCCAAGGTTGCTAGAGCCAGCAGCTACAGTAGAACCTTGGTCTTCAGCCAGCAGTGTCACTAGAGCTCATCACTCCTGCCCAGCCCCACTGGCCCCTCAAATTCAGTGGTAGCACATTTATGGCAACATGGATGAATCTTGAGATTATCATGCTAAGTAAAGTAAGTCAGACAGAAAAAAAATCGAGAACCACATGACTTCACTCATATGTGGGATATAAAACTGAAAGCAACAAAGAAAAAAGACAAACAAATAAAGAAACAAAACCTCATAGACACAGGCAACAGTTTAGTGGTTACCGGAGGGTAAGGGGAGAGGAGTGGTAGATGAGATTAAAGGGGATCAAGTATATGGTGATAGAAAGAAAACTGACTCTGGGTGGTGAACACACAATGTGATATATAGATGATGTATTATAGAATTGTACACCTGAAACCTATATAACTTTACTAACCATTGTCACCCCAATAAATTTACTTAAATAAAAAAGTTGCAGACTACATGAAGCCAAAAATCTGCATATATCATTTGACTCCCCAAAACTTAAAAAACAATTCAGTGGTGCGCAGTCAGAGAAGGCATCTTATGAGTGAAGTCATTTCCTGCATAGTGGTTCTCAGTGTGGCAACAGCATCTGGGAACCTGTGAGAAGTGCAAATTCTCAGGTTTTACTCTGTACTTAATGTGGGTGGAGCCCAGCTATGTCTCAACAAGCCCTCAGGGTGACTCTGATACTTGCTATAGTTTTAAAACCACTGGTCTAGACTGAAAGAAAAAGCACCAAGTGCTGCAGACATCATTATATGTTTGGATCATCAACTTGCACACCACAATGAATAATCTTTATAGGGAAGGGATGTGAAAAACACTGAAGGTCTTGAGCCACACCTGCATAGCAGTGTCACCTTCAAATACACATGACAGTGATGGAGAGGCATACAGAGACTGAGAGGGAGAGTAGCCAGCACTTGTTCATCTGCTTGTGCATTAGAGATAATGTAGATTTGCTAACTCAGCAGTTCCCCAGACAGGCTAGCTACTCTGCTTGGTGCTGTGGAAGGTGCATCCCTGTCCTCAGGGAAACTGCCACCCAGGATCATAGAATCATTGAATTGGAAGTGAGCTTAGAGATTACCTACTCCTTGGCCCACCTCTACCACATCCCTGGTGATGCACCCAATAGGCACTCTCTTGACTTCAGCATTGCAGAGCCACAGTGATAGTGAGCTCAGCTTCCTGTAAGGCAGGATGGAAGTGGGTAGGAGAAGGAAATAGAAGTACAGGTAACTACAATAATAAAAAGTAGTATAAGTTCTAGAGCCAATGCTATTAGAACACTGAGCCAGGAGGAATGAATTTTAGCTGTGGGAAGACAGGGGAGGCTTTATGGAGGAGATGCTATTTGATGTGGGCATGATTTCAGCAGGCAGAGATGGTAGAGTAAGAAGGAGGGCTGTTTCCATATTTCCATGAACAAAGATATGGAGGCATGAAAATGCAGGACAAATTCCACAAAATATATTTAGGCAGGCTTGGTGAAGACGACAGGCTCCAGAGTGAGGCTGCTTCGCTTCCAACCCTGACTCCATACTTGGGCAAGTTATTTAATATCGGCCTCTATATCCCTACCTGGAAAATGAGAGTAATTTAACATACCTTACTGGGTTGTGGGAAGAAATAAATAAGATAATGATATGAAGTAGCCAACAAAGTGTCTGGCACATTGCAAGCTTTCAAAAATGTGTTTGGCGGCCTTACTTAATATGTAACAGCAAATGAGATGGTCTGCCTGGAACACTGGTTATAGGACTGGGAATGTTGGAGGCAGTCTTTCATAGTTAAGTAGGTTGAATGCTAAACTAAGGATTTGGAGCTTTTATTCTGAAGTTAGGGGACATGTGTATTTGGAGGATAGATTGGAGCAGGGTGATAGGAGAAAGGGAGAGTAAAGAGGCCACTGTATCTTAACTGTGGCAGTGAAAAAAATAACTGAAAGGAATGGAACAAGAATTAGGGTCAGGGCAGGGATATTTGAGTTAGTCTGAACTCCACTATTACATATAAATGTGAGCACAGGTTAATTGTGTGTGTGTGTGTGTGTGTGTGTATAAAATATTAAATCTGAAGCCAGCGGCCCCGGTTCGGTCCCACATATGAGGGCCAGTGACACTGCCCTCAAAAAAAAAATTAAATCTGTATATATTAAATATAATGTATATATATTTAAATGTATACATTATATTTAATATATTAAATAATTAGAGAATAAAAATTAATGATTGTAGAGAATATTAGCCAATATTTTATAGTTTTTTTTTGTTGTTTTTTATTTATTTTTTTATTTTTTTATTTTTTTGTTTTTTTTGTTTTTGAGGGCTGTGTCACTGGCCCTCACATGTGGAAACTGAACCAGGGCCGCTGGCTTCCCAAGCCAGCACTTAACCACTGTGCCACTCGGCCGGGCCTATATTTTATAGTTTTGATGTGAAAGACAGTCCCTTTGTTAACTTGAGTTAAGCCATATGAAATTTCATATTCTGAGAAGACATTTCCTGAAGCTGGCCTTTTTGTAAGAAAATTTGAGATACGTACAAATCACACATACTTGATAAATCTAAGCACATGTTTGTCTTACTGGCAGGGACCAAAATCTGTGATAAGATAAGGAGTTCTCTGATAAGAGATGATTAGAAATGGCTATGGCAGTGCACACTGGGTCCTAATTAAGGAATTTTCTAACAGTTGTCTAGAAATACAAGTGCTATCCATTTGGACTTTGGCAATAACTAGAGTATTCTTTAGTTCCTAATCAGGATAAACACAATTCAAAATGTTCCTGAGTCCTGGGCCAGAGGGAATGATCTCATTTGGCGCATTACTGAGTTCCTGCTAAGACTAAAGACACTAACCACTCACACATATTTTGTCATTGACTAACTGCAAGAGTCATCTATCTGTTAAAAGCAATCTATCTGAGTAGGCTAGTTCTCTCGAATATTAAGCAATATATATATATATATATTTTTTTTTTGAGGGCAGTGTCACTGGCCCTCATATGTGGGACCCGAACCAGGGCCGCTGGCTTCCCAAACCAGCGCTTAACCACCGTGCCACTCGGCCGGCCCTTGAATATTAAGCTATATTAATACATACTAAAAGCAAGTTGATTTGTCAGGCATTTACGAAACTGCTTTGAAGCCCATGACCCAATTTTTTTTTCCACCTTTATTCTTATTACAGAATATATTCACAACACATACAAATCTGGGCTCAGCCTCCTCTGTTAGAGCCTTTCACATAAAGCTGATGTTCTTTGGCTGCAGTAAAACAGATGTTTGGGTTGGGAAGGGTTGGAGGGGTGGGTTATGGCTGCTTCAGTGCTAGGGAAATGGTTCTCCACCCAGAGGACTGTAAATCGTGAACTCTTGGTCAGCTCCCACTCAGACCTGCCAGGCTTCCTCTTCATCTGCTAATGGATGGAAACAGAACAGATTCCTTGAAGCAGTTAAACGGCCCAGTTAAATTGACACAAATACTTTCAGGAAATGCAAAACACTGCCGGCTTGTGGGATTAGCTTTAGTCTCTCAATTGCTCCCCATCTGCACATTATCTTTCTGTTCACCACAGCCCCAGATTGCTACATCTGATCACTTTAGCAGCTTGCTTTCCAAGCCAAGAGAATTTGAGAACATTCTAGTTATGGGAAAGCAATTGTCAATATCTAAAGAAACTTTGTGGCCAATCCAAAGAGTAATTTGGCCCTCACCTTAATTGATTTGCTGTATCTCTGATGTTCATGTCTCACTTTTTTCATTGTTATTCTGCAATTCAAGGTGATGCAGCCAATTTGTTAGACGTAGTTTTGTAGAGAGCACAGCACAGAGCATATACCATTCAAAGCTTCATTTTTTTTTTGTAAAGAAAGAGGGACTCTGCTGAACAGCTGCAAGGAAAATAGCAGGATGGAAAAATGAATGTTTTGCTTCCATTAGAGAGGAGGCATCAGAAGGCAGTGAAGAAAGGCCCAGGCAACCTCATAGGCAGTTAGTGATGTCAGAACTCAGGTAAAAGGAGACATGGGGTCTAGGCAAATTATACTCAGGGCTTACCCCACTGACAATAGTTCTACCCCTGTGATATACTGAGCTCACAGACAAGCCTATCACACAGGGGTTCTTAGCTTTGGCTGCACGTCATAATCTCCTGGAGAGCATCAAAATGTATATGCATAGGCCCCTCTTTCAGAGAGTCTGTCGTAATTGGTGTGGGTTTAGGGCCACAGCACTGGCACTTTTTAATAGCTCTCCAGATAGAAAACAAAATTGCCATAAAGGACATCATTGAGACAATTGGCCACTTGTAAACATGTATTATATATATTAGATAATATTGTATCAATGTCAGAATTTCTGAACTTGATACCTGTGCTGTGATTATGTAAAAGGATGGCCTTGTTCTTAGGAAATACATGCTAAAGTATTTACAGGTGAATAACATGATGTCTGCAACTTATTTGAATGGGTTAGGAGGAAAAAAAAACGCATAGAAATGTAGAGAGGCGGGGGGAAAAAAGCAAATATGTCAAAATGCTAACATTTGGTGAATCTCGGTAAGGGCTTATCCCACTGATAAGTGTTTTTTGTATTATCTTTAGAACTCTTCTGTAGTTTAATATTATTTCCAAATAAAAATATTTAAAATACCCAGCTCCCCAGATGAAATAATGTACAACCAGTTTTGGAAACCACTGGACTCAGAAAACAGGGAATGGGGACTTACTATGGATAAGTGACAGTGAAAGCCTTTTGAGCCGCTGTCTTACATCAGTGCTTCTCCCACTTTAATGCTCATACAGATCTCCTGGAGGTCTGGTTAAAACTCAGTTTCTGATTCAGAAAGGCTGCAGTGGGGCCTGAAGACTGCATTTTTAATAGACTCCCCAGTGATGCCAAAGACACTGGTCCAGGGCTACAATTAGGTGTAACAAAGTTCTAGGACTGAATAACCCCACGATAAATCTGTTAGCCAACCAACAAGAGTTTTGGAACCACCTCCTCTGGGCTCAGCACTGTAAGAGAAATTATCGAGGTGAAAGAGTTTGGGCATGTGGAGATCCATGGGTTGACAGCCCATCATCTAGACCTCTTGACCATGGCAACTCCCTGTGAGCCACATGATCTGGCCTTATGAGAGGTGCTCTGATACACAGAACAGAGCACCCAACAGAACAAGCATAAACAAAGGCTTATAGCAAATGGAAGGGAGTATGAATAAGTCTCTTCAAAAGCAAGCCCATGATACAAGTGACAAGAGAAGTTTATCCCCTCCTGGTGGGTGGCATTTGGAACTGAGCTGAGGCTCTAGCAGAGAGCAAAATAAGTCTGCCTGAGTATTCCTGCCCCCTCTAGCATGGGAACTCATTGATTAGAAACAGAATTCCAGGAAGATTCTTATTTTGTGCTGGTTGTAGGATGTTTTGAGTGTGTTGCTTCTGCTGTAAAAGGAGCCAAAATGTCTATCCCCTGGTGGGAGCATATGGAGCACAGGCCCTGCCACCATCAGAATTTTTCAGTCCTCTCCCGAT
This sequence comes from Aselliscus stoliczkanus, assembly GCA_033961575.1. NCBI lineage: Eukaryota > Metazoa > Chordata > Mammalia > Chiroptera > Hipposideridae > Aselliscus > Aselliscus stoliczkanus. Next base: position 49,499,980 of record CM066737.1, on the reverse strand, counting down.
TTCCTCCCCCATGGTAGCTTTCTTTCCCTCTGCCTGCATGCTATAATCACTTTTTTATGCATTGAATTAGACTTTAGCCTGTTATTTGTATCTCCCTTGCTTGTTGTCTAATCAAGGCCAATTGACACAGATTCCCAGGAGACAACTGAGGTTTAATGAGCACACAGCCCCATGGAAGTTTCTAGAACACAAGTGAGAAAGGCTGGGGAAGGTCCATGCTGGCAGATTAGGTAAACGCTATGCCTACTGCCTCCCAGGATTACAGCAAAATTACGAACAAATTGTAGAACAATCCACCTTAATAATTACCTGAAGACTAGCTGAACAGAATCCCTACAACTAAGGCTATAAGGAAGAGTCCCCACTGAGACTGGAACAAGGGGTGAAGATGTGAAACGGGCTGATCCCAAATCCACAAATAATGGTTGAACACCAAGAGGGATACCTTGGTGGTGGAGGTCCCTCTGATAGAAGTAGGGGTCCCAGCCCCACACTGGGCTCCCCATGTGTCCTGTGTTGGGAAGAGGAATTCCCATAATAGCTGGCAGTGAAAATAATACCATGGATATATGGTGATTTAATCTATGACAAAGGAAGCAAGAATTTACATTGTGGTAAAGTTTATTCAATAAATAGAGCTGGCTGAACTGGACAGATACATGCAAAAAAAATGAAACTGGATCATCTTTTTATACCATATAAAAGAATAAACACATAATGGATTAAAGACTTAAATGTAATACCTGAGGGCCGGCCAAGTGGCGTGGTGGTTAAGTGCTGGCTTGGGAAGCCAGCGGCCCTGGTTCGGTCCCACATATGAGGGCCAGTGACGCTGCCCTCAAAAAATAAATAAATAAATAAATAAAAATGTAATACCTGAAACCATAAAACTCCTAGAAGAGAATATAGGAAGTAAACTCTCAGACATTACCCTTAGTGATATTTTTAATAATATATCTCCTTGGGCAAGGGAAACAAAAGCAAAAAAATTAAACAAATGGGTCTATATAAAACAAAAAAGTGATTTTCACAGCAAAGGAAACCATCAACATACAGAAAGACATCCTACTGAATGGAAGATAATTGTCAATGATACATCTGATAAGGAGTTAATCTTCAGAATTTATTTAAAAATCTCATATAACAACACCAATAAACAATCTAATTAAAAATGGGCAGAGGACCTGAATAGACATTTCTCCAAAGAGGACGTAAGTTGGTCAGTAGATATATGAAAAACTGCTCAACATCACTAATCATCAGAAACATGCAAATAAAACACACAATGAGATACCCACATCATTCCTGTCAGAAGGGCCATCATCAATAAATCAATAAATAAGCAGGGGTGAGGATGTGGAGAAAAGGGACCCCTTGTGCCCTGTTGGTGGGACTGCAAATTGGTGCCACTACATTATGGAGGTTTCTTAAAAAATTAGAAAAAGAACTACCTTATGACCCAGGAATTGCACTCCTGCATATTTATCCAAAGAAATCCAAAACGCTAATTAGAAAAAATACATGCCTCTCTATGTTTACTGCAGTGCTATTCACAATAGCCAAGATATGGAAACACCTGAAATGTCCATGAGTAGATTGGATAAAGAAATTGTACATTTATACAATGGAGTATTACTCTGCCATAAAAATAATGAAATCTTACTATTTGCAACAACATGGATGCACCTGGAAGGTATTATGCTAAGTGAAAAAATTCAGACTGAGAAAGATAGATACCATATAATCTCACTTATATGTGGAATCTAAAGAACAAAATAAACAAAAAAACAGAAATAGACTGAGATGCAGAGAACAGACTGGGGGTTACTTGTTGGGAGAGGGGTTGGGGGATTCTTGGGAAAGGTGAAGGGACTAGGAAGTACAAGTTGTTCATCACAATATAATCACAGGGATGCGAAATACATTATGGGGAATATAGTCAATGATGTAAGAACTATTTGTGGTGTCAGGTGGGTCCTGGAATTATCGGGGGGATCACCTTATGAATTATGTAAATACCTGGCCACTGTGCTGTATTCCTGGAACTAGTGTAGAATAATGTTAATATCTACTATAATTAAAATTTATATATAGTCACGGGATGTAAAGTACAGCATAGGGAATATAGTGAAAGGTATTTTAATAGCTATATATAGTGTCAGATGGGTAGTAGACTTTTTGGGTTTAACACTTTGTGTGAAGTGTGTAAATGTATAATTATTATGTTGTTTTGTACACCTGAAATTATTAAAGTGAAAAAGAAAGGCTGGGAATTGGCAGGACTGCATTGGTTTGGACTATAATTTTGCTACTTTATAGCTGCATGAACTTGGGCAACTTACTTAACATCTCTGAGCTTTAGGTTCTTTATTTGTAAAATGGGGCCAATAATAGCACTAAATTCATAGGGTTCTGAGATTAAATGAGGTGGAGAGCATATCAAATGCTCAATGTTGGACGATACTTATTTGGTGGGTATTTATTGAATTTCTTCTATGTATAGACAAAGAGCAGTTTAAATCCAGTCTACCCCTACTTGCTAATTGTGCACCTTTGGGAAGGTTACTTTTTGTTACCTCTCAACCTCCATTCCCATATTCTTAAATGAGGCTGGTACTAGAATATAACTTGCAGGATTGTTATAAGGAATAAATAAGATCAAGTGTGTTAAACATGTATCAGGCCTTGGTTAAGAAACTGTGGTACATTTATACAATGGAGTATTACTCTGCTATAAAGAAGAATGAAATTGTACCATTTGCAACGATATGGGTGGACCTAGAGACCATTACGTTAAGTGAAATAAGTCAGTCGGAGAAAGACAAATACCATATGATCTCACTTACATGTGGAATCTGAAAACCTGAATGAACAAGCAAAGTAAACAGAATCAGACTCATAGATATAAATGAAAAACTGATGGTTGCTAGTTGGGAGGGGGGTGGGGATGAGGGAGAAGGGGAAGGGATTAGACAGCATAAATAGGTAACTACAATATTGCCACAGGGATATTAAAGACAGTTCAGGGAATGTCATGTAAATATTTTGTGGGGTGTCAGATGGTCACATGCCTTGTTAGGGAGACCACTTCATGGATGGAGTAGAGGCTTGATCACTGCACTGTACACCTGAAGCTGATGTTGTATAATATTGAATTCCAACTGTAATTGAATATATAGATAGTCACAGGATGTGGAGTCTACTGTGGAAGGGAGTCAAGGGAATTGTAATAGATATGGATGATATGGGGGGGAGTGGGGTGGTGAATTGTCACTTTGAGGGGTAAAAAGTATAACTATTGCATTTTGTTGTACACCTAAAACTTCTCAGCTGCAGCTCAGCTCGGGCTGGGCATCGAACTGCTGTTGCACAGAGCTCAGCTTGCACACTTGAGCGAGCTCTTAACCAACTGAGCCACTCGGCCAACCCTTAGTTTTTTTTAAAGAGATGTTTAGTTCACAATAAAAGAATTAAATTTAAAGAAAAACATGTGTCAGGCATATAGAACAGTGTTCAGCCAATGTGAATTATCATAATTGTTGTGTTTACTATTACTATCATATCTGAATTTCTTCTTTTTTAAAAGAAGATTTTATTAGGGAATTTGGGGAGGGGAACAGACAAGTTGCAGTCCTTTTTTGTTCTTCAGTCTAGTTGTGGAGGATGTTGCTTCACTGGCTCATGTTGGTATCGTCATTGTGCTCTTCCCAGGTGAGACAGATTGGTCACCAGCCCCTTGATGGTCGCTCACCCAGGCTATTGGCAGCGCACGCTGGCTGCCAGCCACGCACTGTAGCCTATGGCAACCCACTGCAGCAGGGCCTGCAGCCCACACCGTCGCCGGCCATCTTATCTATAGAGGCAACATTCACCATCTTAGCTATTGAGGCACAGGTGGAGCTGTTGTTCACCACCTTAGCTGTAGAGGGCAGTGGTCACTGGCCCTCATATGTGGGATCTGAACCGGGGACCCGCTGCTCAGAGCAGTGTCCCAAGCCAGCTCCTAACCAACATGCCACTCGGCCGGCCGTCCAAATTTCTTCCTTTATAAGTAGATTTACTTAGCAGCCAAGCATTCTTTAAAATGGTCTTTTGTAGTCTGTCCCAGTAAAACCTCCCCAATCTATATTATTTTCTTGAGGGTCATGTCCTTTATATCCTCTGGTGTCTCCATGGCACCTGGCAGAGAGTAGGTGTTTGGTGCCTTAAGCAGAGAGCACTATGCAGCAAGCACAGCCATCAGCTGGCTTCACGGACTGGGTTTGAGTTTTAGCATGTCCACTTCACTTACTGGGTGACTTTGTAGCAACTCCTGGAACTTGAGTCTCCATTCTCTCATCTATAATATGTGTACAATAATTCCTACCTCTGGGGATTGCTGTGAGGATTCAATCTAGGCACATAGTAGGAGCTTAATAAGGATTAAGTGTTATTATTGTTGCTATTGTTTAGAAAATTCACACAGTCAAGGATATAGGAGTTACTCTGAGAAATACCTCTCTCTCTCTCTCTCTCTCTCTCTCTCTCTCTCTCTCTCTCTCTCTCTCTCTCTCTGTCTCACACACACACCACCACCACCACCACCACCACATGAGTTACATTAGTGGGTAGCACTGAGAGGACAGGTAACAGAAGAGACACAAACAGGTATTCATTGCCCATGAGTGGCTCTTTGAATCCCAGGCCAGGGCAGTGCCTGCATAAAATTCTCTCTGGGACCATGGTGCTCTAACCCCTTGAGTTCTTTTTTATATTGAGGTAAAATTCATATAACATATAAGTATTTCAGTGGTATTTATTTCTATCACAATATTATGCTACCGCTACTCCCTGTGTACTTTAAAATTGATTACCCCTTTAAACTGGCTGTATCTAGAGGAAGGCAGAGTTCATTCACTTCTGTTATTCCTCCTGTCACTGTTCTGTACTTCTCCCCATCCCCATTTTCTTCTTCTCTCCCATTTTCCAATTGCTCCACCTCTCTCCACCATCCTGCTCTTTGGGGCAATGGGGGTAAGTTTATCTGACTCATATATGTTTAGGAAGAGTGCAGGTGTTGACCCACTGAAAAGATGCTGGGCCCCAAGTTTGGCACTGGCAGAGTATGTGTTAGGGCTGGCAAAGCCACTTCTTGCCATGGCTGAAAGCAGGCACAGCACAGTGGCAGCTGCATAGTGTTGTTTAGCTTTCTGGTGGCCCAGGTGATGTGAAAGGGATTATTACCAATAATGGCCTCTGAAAGTTGTAGTCCCTTTTGTTATCATGTCTTCCATCTTTGGGTTCCTCATGGTTACAAATAAATTTTCTCCTTATCAAAGCACCTATTACAAAATAACCTTGACAGGCTTCACAGCCTCATAAATATCTACTTTGTATTTGTACTTGTGAACAAGGGCCACATCTTGAGTATCTTAAAATATAAAAAGAATAGTTTAAAGGTACTGAATTCTTCCTGTATATCAAGCTGTGTGCTAAATGCTCTATGAGAGTTATCTCATAGAAGAATTCTTACAATGACTCTAAGAGGTGGGCATTGTTATTATTTACTTTTTATACATGGAGAAATTGAGGTATAGAGCTAGTCAGTGATTTGTCCAAAGCCTCATAGTAAGTAAGTAACAAAATTGGTATTTTATGCCACTAAATAATACTGTGTCCCCATAATTCCAGCATGGGTGTTAAATTAGTTGATTGAACAGGAAAAAAAAATGTTTAGCAACCACAGACAGTAGCTTCCTTCATTCACTACCTGGATTTTAGTTCTGCTTCATGAATTTCCTAGTTTTATGACTTTGGACAAATCACCTAACCCCTCTGAATATAGATGTTTCTTCACTTATATAATTGGGATAATTTTCTAGTCTTATCTCCTTCAGATCTGTGATTATAAGATATACAACCATCCAGGGAAAGTTTTTGTAAAATGTAAAGAGCTATGCCAGTGTCAGGAGATGATAACACAAATAATGGTGTCCTGGAATTGTGTTATATGTTGGGGAACTAGAGCTCCTTGGATGCTCTGTGATAACTCAGGGAAGCTGCATGTTTTTCTGGCTCAGTTAAATTCTGGACAAGCCATTATCATTTCTACTTTTATTCGCTCTGTGAACTTTTAAGCTCTTGCCAACTTCTCTGAATTCCTTATCTGTATCTTTCATCAAGTGTAGTTTGAATACCACTGGGGAAATCCTCCGACTTTGGTATATCAAAGTATTAAATAAACTCAGTGGAAGCCTTCTAAGATGTCTCCAGCCTATTCCACTTTTGCAACATCACAACTTACCAATCACAAAGATTGTGGGGCAGATTAAATTGAGATATGTCTGAAAATGCTTTCACAATGCCAGCACCTGCCTCATAGTGGGTGTTCAAAAGATGGTGACTTTTTAGTTATTCGAGTTGTTATTCTTGGGGAGAGGAAAGAAAAGCAGAAGGGGGAGGGAGACCGCAGCAGGGGGCAGGCAGTTTGGGATTCCTTGATCACAGGGCTTGCCAATTTCCCAATTCCTTGAAACAAAGGTATGATTTTGAAACACAGCTGCCTGTTGTTCACACAGGAGTAGTATATGCACATGGCTGTGTCTGACTTCCCATGTAGGTTCTTTTGTTTCCCAGGTGTTGGGAAGTGGCAAGGGGATGAAGCCTAGTTAAAGGTCTACCTGTCCCACAATCCTTCAGTCTTTACCCTTCACCCCTTACCCCTCTGACATGCAAATGACTTAGCTGATAAGCAGGCAAGAGTCTCTGAGCAAGAAATAATTTTGTTATCCCTCAATGCAGACATGAAGGACAGGGGAGTAGAAAAGCCAGGGAAACAATGGAGAGGAGCAGTCTTCTAAGCTCCATGTCAAGTTATTTTACAGAATTAATAAACTTTTTCAGAAATTATAAATGTTGCACATGTTCAGTGCCATCCGTGAAATAATACACAGGCATACAAAGAAAAATAAGCATTATGCTCCTTTATCCATTCCCTCTCTGCAGAGTAAGTAATAGTAACAGCCTGTGTCAGAATCCTCCGCCAACCTTCCCATGCACATGCAAATACATGCAGGCTTGTAGCACATCTATAAGGTATTTTGCTATCTGTACTAGAATCAATCTGTGATATATATATTCCTCTGAAGCGTGGGTTTTGCACTTTCGAGTACATCACAGACCTCCTAGTACTTCATTAGTTACAGATCTTGGATAATTCTTTCAAATGTCTGTATAATAAGAACATACCAGGATTGATTCATCCAATTATTTATTGATGAGCATTCAATTTGTGCAGGAATTTGTGGTAATTCCCCTGAAAAAAGGCAGCAGCCTCATCTGCGTATTTTTACCAGTGTTGGTGGGAAGATTGCTGTGTCAAAGTGTTTTAATTTACCTATAGCAAGATTGCTTGGTTGATATTTATAAATAGCATTCTGATTTCCTCCTTTTATTATCAAAAAGTTTATTTTTCATCCATTATGCAGATTGCATTTGCCTTCTCAATAATTAATGTATCACCCCATAGTAAAGGGTGTGACTTGAAAAGGAATTTGTAAAGAGTGGACTTCCAAAGATATGATTTCTCTTTTGTGGAATCCCAGAAAGAGGCAGATTGTAATTTCTCAAACTGAACTAAATTCTCTTGATATCTTCCTTTACTGGTGAGTCCAGTTATTCTCCTGCCCTTTCTAACCACAATCACCCTAGGCCCAACCTTGAGAAGCACAGAGAAAATAAATTTTGTTGGCAGCAAACATATTCTGGGTTCTCCCTCAGATAAAGATTCATTTGCAAATCAATAAAAGAGCCTAGAGAGTTTGGAATAGAAAGATAAACACAAATTATAGAAAATGAGGAATATCAACCTGCTTTACAAATTTCTTTTGCAAAAGTATTGCTGAATAATGTCTTTTAATATCAAGGACATGGTGGGGTCATAGATAGTCATTGTAAAATTCTTTCAATTTTGTATAACAAAATGTTAAGATGTTAATATATGGTTTGATTTATAAAAATTCCAGTCGCATACCATTTTCCAGGCATGTAAGATCTATACAAAAATATTGTGGCATATATATTATATTTTATGCTTTTTAAAGCAGTTTCACTATCTAATTCCACCCTTTGAGCAGCCTTGTATAACAGGAATCACTCTCCTCATTTGACAACAGAGAAAATTGGCCTGGAGAGGAAAATGACTTGTCCAAAGTCACATAAGTAATTAGCAACAGGATTAAGCCTTGAACTTGCGATTCCCTATCTGGTGTTCATTCTACTTAGGGAAGAGGGGTGTAACATGAAATCTTAATTCTATTTCTCCTCAGGCTCTGCTTTAATCTCATTTGGCCTAACCCAATTTCTTTTACTCTAGGGATACAGATCCATGCTTCTTTCCATGGTTGACTTAATGCTGATTGAGCTCCAGTAATGTGTTAGGTGCTCTAGAGACCATTGAATTAAATCTGGTTGCTGCCCTGTAGCTCCCAATCTCAATTTGTTGGAGCCCAATCTAAAATAGTTATTGTTCTGGGCAGACAGTGCAGGCTTATAAGAACATTTCTCCTCTTTAAGCTTGTTTCTCACCATTTTTCCTTAGGACCTTTAAGGGAACATTTTTTTTAAAAAAGATTTTATTGGGGAATTGGGGGAGGGGAACAGTGTTGGGGAATCGGGGAAGGGGAACAGACAAGTTGCTGTCTTTTTGTTCTTCAGTCTAGTTGCGGAGGATGTTGCTTCACTGGCCCATGTTGGTATCGTCATTCATTGCGCTCTTCCCGGATGAGGCAGATCGGTCGCTGGTCTCTGGATGTCACTCACCGCGGCTGTTGGCAGCCCACGCTTGCTGCCGGCCACTCACTGTAGCCTATGGCAGCCCACTGCAGCAGGGGCTGCAGCCTACACCGTTGCCGGGGCTCGCACAGCCCAGCTCCAGGTGGAGCTGTTGTTAGCTGTAGAGGGCAGTGTCACTGGCCCTCATATGTGGGATCTGAACTGGGGCCTCTGGCGTCCCAAGCCAGCTCTTAACCAATGCACCACTCAGCCGACCCTTTAAGGGAATTTCTTATTGTCAGACAGGAACATCTGGTTACTGGTCTCTGAGTAGTCCTAAAAAAAAAAATGGCCCTTTATTTTTCCCAACTCATGCTTAAAGATGAATATTTCAGTTTGTTTTCCCTTCTGGAATAACAAAGAGAGGCCACCTTTCTCTTCTAAGGAGTCGGAAGTGCCACTTACCTAGCATGGTTTGGGGCACACTGGAATGGGCTCTCTGACCCCAAATATTTTCCTTATTATCTGAAAGGTCCTTCTTATAAAACCCTTTGATTCCTCCCTGACTCTCATATCCTGTCAGTTATCATGGTGTATTAACCATGCTATAGAGCCATGTACATCCTTGGGAGTACTTCAAACATCTATCCTTTTTCTAACCATTTGCACTACGATTGACCTTGCCACTTTAAAGAGTCACAACAAGGTCTCAGCAGACCTCCCTACTTATATCATCTCTAGTCTGCCCTACATGTTATTGGCAGAATTATATTTCTGAAACACGATTCTGGTTGTGTCATACCCCTGGTCCGAAACCATAGCTGGCTTTCCATTGCCTGGAGTGGTACTTATCAAAGTCCATTTGTTCTTTGTTTTCCAATTAGCAGGGGGGCACTTTTTTCAAACAAAATATGAGGTAATTAAAACCCCAAAATGAAAAGCAGATAAAAGTAGACATGCTCTAAAAAATGTAGATATGTAGATCTGGGTGGTGAACACACAATGTGATATATAGATGATGTATTACAGAATTGTACACTTGAAACCTGTGTAATTTTACTAACCATTGTCAACCCAATACACTTTAATTTAAAAAAAATGTAGATATGCTTTAGTTGAAGCAAGGAAGGATGACCCAGAACCTCCCTTCTTTCAAGATCCTCAGGGAAAACATTGTGAATGAAGACCACCAGCTTACTCCTGAGGTTCCAACCCCTACATTTGGCATTCAAGACTGCACTAACCTGATCCTAACATGCTTTTCCTGTCAGACTTCCAACGCTTCTTTGCAAAAAGGAACACTTTGCTTTAGTATTGTAGTTTGGTCTGCTGTCTCTTCCTCACACATCTGGGGCATTTCCCACTATTTACCTTTGCACATGTCACATCCCTGAGCCTGGAATGAGCACTGCTGTTCTCTCTTCCTGTCTGAGTTGCATTCATCCATCAAGGGCCTGCTCTAGTCCTAATTACTTCAAGAAACTTTCCCTAGCCCCCTTTTTAAATAGGAACTCACTTCATGGGGCTATAATGACTTTATCTTCCAAACAAACAACAACAACAAAAAATGGAGACAGAAGCTGTTCAGCAAAGAGATTTTTATAGACTCTGTTTTTATGTCCTACATTTAGCTAAATAAGCCTTATGTTGTGATTGGTACATATGAGTCCAAAATTCCCTGAGTTTGTGTCCAGGCTCTGCTACTAATTAGTCATGGGATTCTAGTTACCATGCCTCAAGTCCCTCATCTGTAAAATGGGAACAATAATAGTACTCATCTCAAAGGGTTACATTGTATCAAGCTCCTAGCACACTGTTTAACAACTTAGTAAGCAGTTGTTAAATATTATCTGTTATTAGGATAGTCCAGATATGAAATGATAAAGGTCTGATCTAAGGCAGAGGCAATAGGGTGTCCACTGAGGGCAGAAATGTTGGGAGAGCTAAAAGTAGGGAATTATGTACAGATTAAGATAAAGAGACTAGCAGTGGAGGGTAAAACAGTTTGCTCCATCACAATGTGGGGAAGGAAATGTCCTGAGAGGTTGTTCTCCCAAAGCCCCTATCAGCAAGGCTCAATTGTCACTGAGCCTGTGCTCAGTAATCAAATTTATCAGTCATGAGTACTTTAGCAATATTTTTTTTTCAGTTAACTGGGAGCTATGAAGATAGCCATTTGGAATTGGTCCATAAGACAATGTGTTGGTGGGGTGAAACAGAGCACAGGGCTCTGTCAGCAAGAGGAGCATCTGTGGCAACAGGTGGGGGCACTGTGGGGGCCAGGCATAGCATAAACTCTCTATAAATGTTAGCGGGTATAATTAAGACTGGGGCAGGGTAAGGCAGTGCCAGGATAATTGAATAGAGACATCAAAAAGCCAAGGGAAACTTTGATAGTTTGCCTACTTAAACGTGTGTGTGTGCGTGTGTGTGTGTGTGTGTGTGTGTGTGTGTGTGTGTGTGTGTGTGTATGCTAGAGTGCAAAGGGAGAGGTCATAAGATCCAAATTGGTTTTGTTACCAGGAAGATAATTAGCTGTTTAAATTCTTTCAAAGAATAGCCATTATTCCAGATAGAGTGGAGGACCACAGAAAAGATTACTATTCAGTGAACCTTTCTGGGGCAAGGTCAATGCCTTACTCATCTCATGTATACATCATCAGTTCTTGTTCAATAGTTATTGTTCCATATACAGTTGTTGAGGAAAGGAAGGAAGGAAGGAGGGAGGGAGGAAAGGAGGGAGGGAGGGAAGGAAGGAAGGAAGTAGGGAAGGAAAGAAAGAAGGAAGGGTGACAATACATGGTTAAAGCATCTGTCCCAGGGAGTTTTGGAAGTAAATAGATGTTTCTGACCTGTTCCTTTTATTCTAAAATTGGTGTTCCCTTTGGCACTCAAAATGAGAAATAGTAAAAGTTCAACAAGGATAGTAGTCGCTGTTTTTGGCTGGAAATGAATATGAGTTTGGCATGGAGAAGAGTAGAGGCTAGACCTGGATTTATTTTTACCCTCTGGGAGTGAGATGAAAGCAATATATGGCTCCAGTCCATTCATTTTATGTACCTTCTAATGAAATTGAAATCTGATGTTCACTCTCGGTAAAGGCAAGGCAAGGATAACAGCTAAAAGCCAATTCAATTATATAAAATCAATAAATATTTATTAAATGCCTACATTGAGCAAAGTAAGCAAATGTAGAGTACCTACTCTGTGTAAACACAGTGGAAGTTATGAATCGTTCCCTACCCTAGGGAATTTACAATCCAGGTGAGGACTCATGTTTAATATACCTGAAGCAATAATGAATAATGCAAATCAGATTAAAATTCAATCCAGCAAACATTTGTTAAGCATTTGCTATATGCCATTCATTGTAAATTCCATGATTAATAATAAGCACAAAGAGGTGATATTAGGAAGGTGGTGGAATAGGATGCTCTAGGTCCTCATGGAAAAATCAAATAAACGACTAAGAACTGATTAAAATAACATTATAAGAACTCTGAAAACAAGTCAAAGATCAATATCAACCAAGCAAATGCCCAATCAAGAAGAAGCTACATTCAAAACGGCAGGAGATTTCATGGCATTTTACTCATCCTTGCCTCACTCCCTCCCCAGTGTGGCACAGGATGCTGGGGAAGAATCAACCCCATTCCTAATTCTCACCCTTGGGACAGAAGGAGCAGAGTAGAACCTATTTGCAATGTTCTGGCCTGTCTATGGGCTACTGGAGGAACTGGCTGCTGTCTCACCTGATTCAGAGATTAGATGGGGAATGACAGCATAATTTAGAACTCTGACTGAAAGTGATGGTGGTAATGACAGGTGCTGAAGTGTGTGAAAATTCCAAAAGAACTGTGGATGCCTTGGAGCAAGAGATTATGGGAAAAGGAATACAATAGTATATAAGGCCCCAAGAAGAAGTAGGGGTGAAACTCTGGGAAGTTAAGACACTTAAAAGCAGCTGGAGGAAATAAAAAATTAAACCATACGTACACAACGCCAGACAGGATGTATACCCAGAAAAAGACCTGAAAAGAACTTAAAAGCTTCGACCCTGGAATGATCCCAAGGCTCAGTGGCCTGCTAATTATTAAACGTCTTTCACACTAGTCTGCAGAGACTGGAAAAAGTGGCTGCCTTTTTATTTATTTTTTTATTTTATTTATTTATTTTTTTTGAGGGCAGTGTCACTGGTCCTCACATGTGGGATCCGAACCGGGGCCGCTGGCATCCCAAGCCAGCTCTTAACCACTGCGCCACTCAGCCGGCCCGTGGCTGCCTTTTTAAATGTTCAATTTTCACACACAAAAAATCACAAGATACAAAAACTCAGGGAAAACTGCTTTGTTAAAAGAAACAAAATACATATCTAGAAACTGCCCCTGAAGAAATACACCATTGGGCTCACTAGACAAACATTTTAAAACAGCTGTCTTAACTATGCCTAAAGAGCTAAAGGACAACACAAAGAACTAAAGGAAATAAAGTGCTATGGACTTCATTGTGCCCCCCATTCCTGTATTGAAGTCCAAATCCCCAGTGTGATGGTATTTGGAGATGGAGCGTTTGGGAGTTAATGGGGTTTAATTGAGGTCATGTGGGCTCTCATGAAGGGATTAGGGCCTTCATAAGGAAAGATACCAGAAAGCTTGCTCACGCTTTCTCTCTCTGTCTGTCATGTATGGACATAGCATGAAGGTGGTTTTCTAGAAGCCAAGAAGACGTTTGTCACCAGAACCCAACCATGCTGGTACCATGATCTCAGATTTCCAGCCTCCAGAATTGTGAGAAAATAAATTCCTGTTGTTTAAGCCACTGAGTCTATGGTATTTTATTATGGCAGCATGAGAAGACCAAAACATCAGAAAAATAATATATGAACACATGAGAATATTAACGAAGACATAGAAATTATGGAAAAGAACCAAATTCTGAAGCTGAAAAATAAATGATTCGAAAACTTCACTAGAGGTTTCAAAGGCAGATTCAAACAAACAGAAGAAGAAATCAGCACAGTTGAAGACAGATCGTTTGAAGTTATCTAGTCTGAGGAGCAAAAAGAAATGCATAAAAGTGACCAGAATCTAAGGGACTTATGAGATACCATTAAGCACAGGAGTATGGACATTATGGGAGTCCCAGGAAGAGAAAAGAGAAAGCACAGAGGTTATTTGAAGAAATAATGGCTAAAACATCCCAAATTTGAGGAAAGACATAGAATATACACAAAAGCAAATGAAAAGGAAATCAAATCCAAGATGTTCAATAAACTCCAAGTAGGATAAACCCAAAAAGACCCATATCGAGCCACATTATGATCACTCAAAAGAAAATGACAGAGATTCTTGAAAGCAGTAAGACAAAAGTGACTTGTCATATAGAAGGGATTCTCCCATAAGACTATCAGTAGATTTCTCAGCAGAAACCTTGTAGGCCAGAAGATAGTGGGATAATATATTTTAAATGCTGAAAGAAAAATAAACTGTCAACCGAGAATTCTATATCTAGAAAAACTCGCCTTCAAAAATGAGAGAGACATAGAGACATGTACAAGACAAACAAAAGCTGAGGGCATTTATTACTACTAGACCCACCCTGAAATAAATGCTGAAGGAAGTCCTTCAAGTTGAAATGAAAGAATAGAAGACAGCATTTTGAAGTCACATGGAAGTAAAAAGTTTTTCAGTAAAGGTCAATACATGTGCAAATACCAAATATATATATTTGTAATTTTTGTTTATTACTTCACTTTGTATTTTCTAAAGGATTTAAAAGACAAATACATTAAATATATACATCTATGTTAAAGATGTAATTTGTGACATCAGTAACATAAAATGGAGAGTGGGTGGAGCTGTAAAGGAGAAAAGCTTTTGTAAGTGACACACCTCAAAGAACAGACTGTACAGGCCCTTCCCCTGGCATGGGAGGAAGGCTGCTAGCCCTCTCTGGGCAATATATCTTACTTGACTGCACTTGAGTGCATTAATTCCAGGGATCGAAGACTGATGACGATCAGGGACTAAGATACAGTGGCATTTCATGCTGCCCTGCTCTCTCTGCCTGGAATTTCAGCAAACTTGAATAAGATGCTTGGCTTAGTAGGACAACCTCCCATACAGCTTTCAGATATTTCTGTTATCTTTGATCTACTGCTGATTGTTCTCTGGTAACCTCCCGAAGGAAGTGGGAGTCTGTAAAGCCTCAGTGAGTTTTGTTTTGTTTTGTTTTTGAGGACAGTGTCACTGGCCCTCATATGTGGGACCCGAACCAGGGCTGCTGGCATCCCAAGCCAGCTCTTAACAACTGTACCACTGGACCAGCCTGTTCAGTGAGTTTTAAGGGTAGGACATTAGGTTTAAGGTGAAGTTCCTTTTGTCATAACCTCCCTAAAGCTTCTTACTATTTCTCTGCATCTATCAAAGGACTTCAGCAGAATTCCCAACTTTATGTTGAGGAGGAAGCCTCACCTCCCTGCCAAATCCTTATCAGTGTTAACTGAGGAGAAATTTTGTGTACAAGGGTAACAGAATTGATGTGTGAGAGTTATTGGGAATCTGCAGTGAGAGGGAAGGGCAGAACAGAAAAGATCTAGGAAGCTTTTAAAGAATGGAATTATAGGGCCGGCCGAGTGGCGCCACGGTTAAGCGCTGGCTTGGGAAGACAGCGGCCCCGGTTCGGGTCCCACTTATGAGGGCCAGTGACACTGCCCTCAAAAAAAATAAAATAAAATAAAGAATGGAATTATAATAGATATGTATGATATCGGGGTGGGGACAAGGGAGGGGGGAGGGGGTAGTCACTTTGTAAGGGGTGAAAAAGGTAACGATTGCATAGTTTTGTACATCTGTAATTATTAATAATAATAAAAATAATAGCAAAAACATAAAGAGAGGGGCTGCTTAGTTAAAGTCAACATTTGTTAAATATTAGATTTCAATACTCCTCACCAGAATTTTCATATGACACACAGTTTGAGAACTAGATTAACTATAGCGTTCATTTGCCTTTAAGATTCCAAGAAGATTAAACTTCCTAGTTATATTGGATGAAAGGATGGATGGATGAAGGGATTTTGGATGTATGGATAAATCACAGATGAACAAATGGATTGATCTTGGATGTATAGTTGAAGAGATATTGGATGGATGGATGGATGGATGGATGGATGGATGGATGGATGGATGGATGGATGGATGGATGCATGGATGCATGGGTGGATGCATGGATGTACGGATGCATGTATGCATGGAAGAATGGAGAGCCTGACTGAGACAAAACAAAACAAAAAACTTAAGTTGATATGCTTGTTTTCTGGTGTGTGTGTTTTTTTTTTGACGGCGGTGTCACTGGCCCTCATGTGTGGGACCTGAACCGGGGCCGCTGGCTTCCCAAGCCAGAGCTCAACCACCGCGCCACTCAACCGGCCCTTGTTTTCTGGTTTTTGATATTCAAGACATCATACCTCAAGATATCATGAAAAACTTTCCGGTCATTTCCCACTCTTTTCATTAGGTTTTATATATGACCAAAAGTGGTACAAATGTTGCATCTTAACTTAGTTTCAGTACATTTTATTTATTTATTTTTAATTAATTAATTAATTTTTTTGAGGGCAGTGTTATTAGCCCTCATATGTGGGACCTGTACTGGGGCCACTGGCTTCCCAAGCCAGCGCTTAACCACTGTGCCACTCGGCCGGCCCTATTTATTATTATTATTATTATTATTATTATTATTAGTTACAGGTATACAAAACAATGCAATAGTTATCTTTTTCACCCCTTACAAAGTGACTCCCCTTGCCCCCTCTACTTCCCCCACCCCCATATCATACAAATCTATTACAATTCCATTGACTACAATCCCCACACTATACTCCACATCCCATGACTATATATGTGTTAAATTATAGTCAACATCTAATATTATTCAGTGGGAGCTTCAGATGTACAGTGCAGTGGTCAGGCCACTACATAGTTTCGATACATTTAAATAAGATTTATTCTCACTGTGAAAGTTTAAGCTATAATACATTACAGGTCAGTTTGTTCTTAGCTGAACACTCTCCACTATCTTATAATTTTGGCAACTAGTGAATAACTAACTCCAAGGAACCCACAGTCACCTTTGTCCTAATCAGATTGCAAAGTGAACTAGCGACGTGGACAAAGTTAGTTTGAAATGGCTTATCCATAGGAAACAAGACGTTTCACTCATTATCATATACATGCCACACATACAAATTGATTAGACAAATAAAGCACAGCTCCCATCTTTGGGGAGCTTACAGTATTGTGGGAGAAATTGATATGTAAAATCGGGAGCTAAAATACAGTAGTGAGTACTAGATTGGAAGTAGATAGAAAGGGCTGTGAGTAGAGCAGGGGTCAGCAAACTTTTGAGATGGAAGAGCCAATCCTGTCCCTCAAAGTTTTGTGAGACCTATAAAACAAATGAAATCACGTTTATGTGAATAATATCCTTTAAAAATTTTATAAATGAAACTATGATAGTTGTATTTTAATTTTCAATTTTACTTCAGAGCCACATGTATGTACCCAAAGAGCCGCATGTGGCTCGTGAGCAGCAGTTTGCCGACACCTGGTCTGGAGCAAAGGGTGATTAACTACTTGACAGATTTAGAGGTTTCTTATAAGAATGATGTACTGGGAATCCCTGGAAGCCAACTCAAGAAGATTAGGCTTCCTCCTATATATAGAGGGAAACCAATGAAGGGCTTCTTTGAGCAGAGAACAGAGTAGCAAAATATATTTCACCATTTTCTGTTTGACTCTGACCCATCATCATGCTTACAGCGACTGTAAATATCTGTGGATGAATTGGTTCTGATTTCCGAACATTTGGTGAACCAAATCAGGAGTGGGAGCAGCTTTTTCTTTGTTCTTGTTTGTTTGATTGTGTACTTGTCATTTGTTGATTGTTTTTTTTGTCTGTCTCTAATATAATCACTGTCTTTATCATTCTCAGCCTCTTTTGACTCTTCAGCAGTGGTCAGAACATACTCTTATTTAGGAGTTACTATTGAAACCTATTTTCAGCTATGTCTCTCTCTCTCTCTCTCTCTCTCTCTCTCTCTCTCTCTCTACTTTTTAGGAATCTGTGGATAGAATTCAGGGGGCCTATGAACTTAGACAGGAAAAAAGTATATTTGCATTTTTATTAATCTTTAACTGAAATTTAGCTTTTCCTTCCACTACAAATGTAGTAAATCACAGTAGTATTAGCAGTAGTTGTGACTTTATCACCAATAGATTACAGATTTTTCTTATAACGTTACCACTGTTGCCAATGTCTTGAAATATTATTTGTGTTGATTACTATTTTGAAATTTTGTTAGTTATCAGACCTGCTGGTAAAACTTGTTTAACGTGTTAATAAAGTAGCTTCTGTATGGCTGTATCACATTTTTTTTTGAGGGCAGTGACACTGGCCCTCATATGTGGGACTGAACCAGGGCTGCTGGCTTCCTAAGCCAGCGCTTAACCACTGTGCCACTCAGCTGGCCCTTTGTATCACATTTTTAATAATAGCGTTATTTCAATATAGTTGGTTTCCTTGACAATCCTATATATTTAATTTTATACATTTAAAAACATTGTTCTGGGCTGGTCGAGTGTTGCAGTGGTTGGGAGCTGTCTGGGAACGCCAGTGGCCCTGGTTCAGATCCCACATATGAGGGCCAATGACACTGCCCTCAAACAAACAAACAAACAAACAAACAAACAAACAAACAAACAAACAAAACATTGTTCTGAGAGGGATCCATAGTTTTCATCAGACTGCCATGGGGGGTGTTCATAGCACAAAAATGGTTTTGAGGCCCGACATTGCATTTGCTATAATTGCTTGCTCTAGAAAGTAAGGAGTACCACATTTTTTTTTTGGCTAGCATGTTGGCATCTTTCATCCAGAAACTTGCCCACACTTCTAAATATTTGGACCAGTGCTCTTGAAGACCATTAAAATGGGGTTGCGTTTGCATAGTTACAGGCAAAAAAGGGACATTATGTGAGCAACTCTGGTTTTCAGCCATGCCTGATTTTTAGGGCCCCAGACCTCTAGATGCAAGATAACCCATTTATTGCTCTTGTGCTCCTATTATTTTCAGGAACAGCCAGAAATTGAGATTCAGGTAGCTCACAATACTGCATTTAACTCTTCTTCTCTAGATGACCCTGTGAAAAATGTACTTGTGTAGATCAAATGAAGATAATGAAAAACAAAGGGAAAACTGCCTGATGCTGAGCCCAAGATAGGCAGATACTCACAGACACTTGTTAGAAAAGAGACATGGAAGACAAATTTCATGGAGGGGACGGGAATTTTGCTCTGTTTTCTTTTCTCCTGATTACTGAAGGGGAGGAAGAATGGGGGGCCTGGCTCAATTTCCAAGAAAGTGAAGTAGTTTGGTTCATCTCCATGGCAAATCAGGGTCTAATGTGATAGTTACTTAATGAGCCAGACTTTTCCCTTGTCCTCTTCTTAAAGGGCTCTTTATGGGTTTACTGTCAGTTTCTTTCATACTCATGTACTTGTCTTCTTTTCCCTCATTACTAACATGCGGAAGGTATGCTCACACACACACACACACACACACACATCAGTGAAAAACTCACACTGAGAATTTGAGACGTGCTATGCATACATACACAGTACCTTTGTGACTTGATTTATTATCACCGGATTTAGGTATGCTGACCCTGAAACATCCCAACTCTCTACAGTGAGAGCTGGGTAGAAGTCTCATATTCACAGCCTTCTTCTGCACACATATGAGCCATACACACACACACACACACACACACACACAGAGTCTTCATGGCCACAGTCCCCTACACATGCATGTTACATGTAGCTATGAGAAGCCAAATCTTTGTACCCATCATTCACTTCTGTTAGAAATGATACTTGTTCAAGCATACATGTCTGTGGGGAGTGTGCATTGCCAAATGTGCCATGTTCCTCTTCTTCCTCTTCCTCCCCCTATACCTGCAGACCCAAACACACACACACACACACACACACACACACACACACACACACCGAGTCATTCATGACACACAGGACTAAAGGTTGTGGATGGTGGACCCTTACCTAACAGGCACCACACAGATTAGCAAAGGTCCCAGATTGGCCTGCCTTCACCTTGTTGTTTATGCTGACATGGTGAAAAGTAACTCACCCTGGCTTGTTTCTAGTTTTTGTAGAGACATTTGAGCTGGCAAAGGAAGAACTCAGGTGGACCCCTTGATAAGACTTTTCAGCATGCAGGAATGCAACTCCCTTGGTTAAGCTATCTAGCTGAAGAATACAGGGTACAGTGGGAAGTGTGCCACCCACGTCTTTTCAAGATGATTCCACGACACCAATTTAGCCATTTGAAAATTGAGCGTAAGTGATTCTCATTTGGCTAATTGCTTTTAGGGAATCTGTCAAAACCCCTCACTCCAGCTCACACTCAGTTAGAAATTCCAAAATAACACTGTGATTGGGGCAGAGGTTGGGAATAGCTACAATTGCTAGGATAGAGACAGCCTGGTGAGGTGGTTTGGACACAGTGGTAATTTCTTAGGGGGGATTTATTGGGCTTTCATAGCTAACAGTGAGGAGAAGCTGACCTCATGTTGCCAATCACTTGGTTTGAACACAAGCTGAGCACTGAGAAATTCTGGACTCAGTGACCAGTGGAGGATGAGAAGCTCTACATCTACTGGAACCATGTTCAGCCGTGGCTATAAGAACTTCAGGGCAGAGGAAAGACTGAAGCAGACCGAGAGGTGATCCTTGGATTCACATCTCTCTCCTAGAGTTATAAAGCTCACCTAGATTTTTTTTTCTCAACCCTCTCAAGGGATGTGCCATGGATTTGTTTTGCTGTGAATAAGCAGATCAATGAAGCTGCTGGCTGGAATCATATTGCGTTAGTTATTTATTGCTATGTAACAAATAACCCAAAAGAAAGCTTAGTGGCTTAACACAAAACACATATATTATCTTCATTTCTGGGTGTCAGGAATCCAGACGCAACTTAGCAGGGTCTCTAACAAGGCTGCAATAAAAGGTTTTGGACAGGGGTGTAGTCATCTCATGGCTGAACTGGGGAAGTATCCACTTTTAAGCTTACTGAGGTGGTTGTTGGGAGGATTCAGTTCCTTGCAGGTTGTTGGACTGAGGACTTCAGCTCTATGCTGTCTGCTGGCCAGAGATTGCCCACATGGCCTCTCCAATGTAGCAGTTTAGTTCATCAATGTGCCCAAACTGAAGAGGCAATGGAGAGAGAGTTCCTGCAAGTTGGATTAACAGTCTGTGCTACCCTAATCACTGAAGAGGCATCCCATCACTATTGCAATATTCTTTTCCTTAGAAGCAAGTCATAGGTCCAACCCAGACTCCATAACTGTGGGTACCAGAGGAGATAACACTAAGATCCATGTCAGAAGTTCTTGAACATAGATAGTATAATGGAAAAAGGATTGGCCTAAGATTCAGGAATCTTGTCTTTTAATTCTGCCTCTGCTGTTAGCTAGCTGTGGAAACTTAAGCAATTTTACTTATCTTCTCTTTCCTATATTTTACCTATTATTGGATGGAGACAAATAATACCTGCTATAAGGGTGAAACAAGGTAAAAAGTATACAGATACTCTCGGGAACTTTTAGTAAATATTGTCTTATTTGGATTTCTGGTCAAGATGGCAGAATAGGTAAACACTGTCCTTGCCTCCTCTCATGACTACATGATAATTACAACTAAACTACAGAACAACCTTACTTGAGAATCACCTGAAGTCTAGCTGAAACAAAGCCCTACAACTAAGAACATACAGAAAAAAGCCACCTCAAGACTTGTAAGAAGGGCACAGATGCAGAATGATTTGGTCCCACACAAGTGTGAGACCATTAAAAGTCAAGGGGGATATCTCAGCTGCAGAAGTCCTCCCTGGAGAGGCAAGGGGACCCAGTCTCACACCAGGCTCTCCAGCCCAGGGTATTAGTGTTGGGGAGAGGAATTCCCATAACTTCTGATTGTGAAAACCAGCTGAGATTGTGGCTGAGAGATGGATGGCATATACAGATCCAGGTGATCCTCTTAAAGGGCCTGAACATGAACTTACCCATTGACAGACTCACACGCTCCAAGCTCAAGTGCTGGTGAAGGAGCTCAAAAGGCACCAGGGACATGCAGGGAGGAACTGCATTGTCTGGCCACAGAACAAGGGCTGGAAGGACAGGTGGAAAAACTGGTGGAAGCCATTGTTCCTTTGTTGTGCCCTCCCCTCTTTCCGGCATGTAGACAAAGATGGGTACCATATCTGAGTTTCCACATATCTAGCTAACACCATGTATTTGCCCTGCCCTGGTAATTCTGAGACTCCTCCCACCCAACTTTAAGGTACACCCAACCCAATTTCAGTGGATTTTTCTGGACAAAGTCCTGCCATGGCTCATGCTTCAGATATTCTTAAAATCTTTCAAAGGTTCACAAAATCCAAACAAGCAGCATCTGTCTTCAGTGTGTCCCCAACATCTGGGTGAGTAGCCTAAGCCTGACAATAGCAACAGCTGGTTTTGATTCATGGCTAGGCCTCTTGAGACACCTCCAAGCAAAAGCTGGTGGTAGCCACTTGCAGATTGCTTTGTGTATCATTCCAGGAGGGCCCCAGCAGGGCACAGACTGCAGCTGAACTTGGCCTGCAGCGGGTTCCCAACTACTAAGCCTCAGGGCTGGCATGCCCAGTGGCCAGGTTTGGAATGAGCCAGAGCATCACCTGGCCACCTCCAAGGATGACACACCCAAAGGACAGACTGAGCAGGTACCAGAGTCTGGCTATAGTGAATCCTGCTCTGTAGGGTCATGTCATGCACCACAACTCCTCCACTGTAATCAGGGCCAGTCCTAACAACACTTAATCAGCTTAAGGGTCAACCCCTCTCATTGACTTGCAACCAGCAACCAAGGTTCAAATACAACAGGAGGTCACACACCACACACACAAAAGGCATACCTGGAGGACGCAGTTCTGTTGACCAGGGAGACTGTTCCACTGTGCCCCACAGGACACTTACTACATACTGCCACTCTACTAAGACTGGGAGACATAGCAGCCATACCTAATACATAGAAACAAACACAGGAAGGCAGCCAAAATGGGGAGACAAAGAAACATATCCCAAATGAAAGAACAGAACAAAGCTCCAGAAAAAGAACTAAATAAAATGGAGGCAAGCAATCTACCAAATGCAGAGTTCCAAACACTGGTTGTAAGGATGCTCGGTGATCTTAGGGAAAACTTCAACAAAGCAATAGGAAATATAAAAATGGAGATAGAACACATAAAATGGAACCAGTGAGAAATATAGAGTACAATAACTGAAATGAAGACTACATTAGAGGGAGTCAAGAGTAGATTAGATGAAGCAGAGGATTGAATCAGCAATTTGGAAGATAAGGAAGCAGAAAAAAACACAATCAGAACACAAAAACAAAAATCCGGAGAGTAAGGGGTCTCTGGGACAACATCAAGTTTAACAACATCCACATCATAGGAATACCAGAAGGAGAAGAGAGAGTGCAAGGAGTTGAAAAACTATTTGAAAAAATAATGACTGAAAATATTCCTAACTTGGTGAAGGAAATAGACATACAAGCCAAGGAAGTGAAGAGAGCCCCAAACAAACTGAACTGAAGCAGGTCCACACCAACACACATTATAATTAAAATTCCAAAGACAAAAAGAGAATCTTAAAAGAAGCAAGAGGAAAGCAGTTAGTTACCTAAAAGGGAGCTCCCATAAGACTGTCAGTTGATTTCTCAACAGAAACTTTGCAGGCCAGAAGGGATTGGCACAGAATACTGAAAACGATAAACATCAAGGACCTACAACCAAGATTACTCTACCCAGGAAAGCTATCATTTAGAATCAAAGGAGAGGTAAGGAAATTCTCAGACAAAATAAAGCTGAAGGAGTTCATCACCACCAAACTAGAATTACAAGGAATGTTAGAGGGACTTATTTAAGATGAAAAAAAATCAAAATATGAATAATCACATGGCAATAATACATATCTATCAACAATTATTTTCAACGTAAATGGATTAAATGCTCCAATCAAAAGATAATATGACAGGGCCGGCCGAGTGGTGTGGTGGTTAAACGCTGGCTTGGGAAGCCAGCGGCCCTGGTTCGGGTCCCACATATGAGGGCCAGTGACACTGCCCTCAAAAAAAAAAAAGATAAGATGACTGAATGTATAAGAAAATAAGACCCTTACATATACTGACTACTTGAGACTTACTTCAGTTCAGAGAAACACAGACTGAAAGTAAAGGGATGGAAAAAGATATTTCATAAAAATGGAAAAACACGAACAAAAAAGCTGGGGTAGCAATACTTATAGCAGACAAAATAGACTTTAAAAGAAAGGTTATAACAAGAGACAAAGAAGGACCTCGTAATCCCACTTCTTGTTATCAATATTTCCTTTAACTTTGGGTAAAGAAAGAAGTAATTGGGGACTAGATCAGGTGAGTAGAGTGGGTGTTCTAATATAGTTTACTGGCTAAAAACTCCCTTGCAGACAGTGCCTTGTGAGCTGGTGCAAAAACCATGAATTGTTGGAAAAAAGTTCAGTTTGTCTTATTTTTTTCACGCAGTCTTTTCAGCACTTGCAAATAGTAAACTTTGTTAATTGTTTGACCAATTGGTAAAAATTCATAATGAATAATCCCTCTGATATAAAAAAAAAAATCATGTAGTCAATATTATTGTGATAGCAATGGTACGACGTCAGATGGTTGGGGGACTTATCATGGTGATCACTTCTTTATGTATATCAATGTTGAGGAACTATGGTTTATACCTGAAGGTAATGTAATATTGTTTGTTCGCTATGTTTTAATAAAAATCTTTAAAAAAGCAGAAACAAAAAATACTGTCTTATTTTTTGGGTTGAGCGTTCCATCTACCTACAGCCACTCAGGAGAATGGTGTGTAATTTAAAAGTCATAGGCGGGCCAGCCGAGTGGCGCGGCGGTTAAGCGCTGGCTTGGGAAGCCAGCGGCCCCAGTTCAGGTCCCACATATGAGGGCCAGTGACACTGCCCTCAAAAAATAAATAAATAAATAAATAAATAAATAAATGTCATAGGCAATTGAGCTGGATGCTTGGTTTCAATCTGAGCTCTGATATTAACTATGTGACCTTTGTCTAGTCACTTAATCACTCTAAGCATCCATTTGGCCATCTGTAAAATGGGAATGATGGTAATACCTATCTCACAGAGTTGTCAGAAATAAATAAAATAACATATATAAAACATTTAGCAGGGTAATTGGCACATAATAAGGTCTCAAGAAATGTGACTTATTAATTTTCTTCTTATTATTATTTTGCAATCGTGTGTGGGGGGTGTAATCTCACATACTCTTAAAAAAGAATTCCAGGGCCAGCTAAGTGGCGCATTGGTTAAGAGCTGGTTTGGGACGGCAGCGACTCCGGTTCGGATCCCACATATGAGGGTCAGTGGCTCTGCCCTTTACAGCTAACAGAACAGCTCCACCTGGAGCTGGGCTGTGCGAGCCCCAGCGACGGTGTAGGCTGCAGCCCCTGCTGCAGTGGGCTGCCATAGGCTACAGTGAGTAGCCGGCAGCCAGTGTGAGCTGCCAATAGCCACGGTGAGTGACCATCCAGAGGCCAGCGACTGATGTGCCTCATCCGGGAAGAGCGCAATAGCGCAATGACAATACCAACATGGGTCAGTGAAGCAAGGTCCTCCACAACTAGACTGAAGGAACAAAAAGACAGCAACTTGTCTGTTACCCTTCCCCTATTCCCCAATGCTGTTCCCCTCCCTCTATTCCCCAATAAAAATCTTAAAAAATAATAATAATTATAAGTTTAAATTTCAAAAAAAAAAAATTCCACAATCATGTCTTAGGATATTCCATTGTCATTATCACCCCAGCAGAGGTGGGTACTCTTTCTTTTTTTTAAGATTTTTTATTGGGGAATTGGGGGAGGGGAACAGAAAAGTTGCTGTCTTTTTATTGTTCTTCAGACTAGTTGCAGAGGACGTTGCTTCACTGGCCCATGTTGGTATAGTCATTGCGCTCTTCCTGGATGAGGCAGATCAGTCATCGGCCTCTGGATTGTCGCTCACCACAGCTATTGGCAACTCACGCTGGCTGCCAGCTGCTCACACTGGCTGCGGCTGCTCACTGTAGCCTATGGCAGCCCACTGCAGCAGGGGCTGCAGCCTACACTGTTGCCGGGACTTGTGCAGCCCAGCTCCAGGTGGAGCTGTTGTAAGCTGCAGAGGGCAGTGTCACTGTCCCTCATGTGGGATCCGAACCGGGGCCGCTGGCATTCCAAAACCAGCTCTTAACCAATGTGCCACTTGGCCGGCCCCTCTTTTAATATCAAGCTCTGATCTCTCCTCCCCCTGCATGCACGTACGTGCACATGCACACAGGCGCGCGTGCGCACACACACACACACACACACACACAAGTGCACACACACAATTCTATAGATAGAAGATAGATAGATAGATAGATAGATAGATAGATAGATAGATAGATAGATAGAAAAAGCCTGGTGGAGATTTTTTTAAAAAAAAATAGGATCTTGAGATCAAGAAATGGGGGTCACATTCCAAAAGAAAGAGGCTGTGGACAGATGCTTTGATGATCACATGGTCATTACTTCTCCACTCCCCTCTTTCCAACATTGTATAAAATCCAATTTTTACATGAGCTTCTTTGGCTGATCTTTTAGACAACCTGTTTAGTACTCCATGGATGCTGCTGTTTCAGTCCTTTGGTAATTTTCCAGGTCAGAGCAATTACAGTAGAGTGGGGCCAATGGGTGTGCTTGCTGTTGCCATTCATCTATATTTTCTCCAGGACAACCTCTACATGCTGTCTGAGGTACTACACTTCCTTGAAATTGACCTTGACAGCTGTGCCTGGACCTGTAGTGTCATGCAAGGAATTCTAGACTACCAGAGAAGAGACCTAGGCTCTCATTTTACCTCTGCTGCTATTCACCATATGACCTTAGGTAAGGCTATCCTCTGAATCTCACTTCCTTGTCTTTTCAATGGCAATAATTATATAGTTCCTGCTGACCTCATAGCCTTGTTGGGAAGCTCAACTGAGATGTCAGGAAAGCATCCTGAAACACATTCAGTGCTATGTTAATGTAGGTAGTTGTGGTCAACAAGGGTCAGATTCTGCCTCTTGCTTTATCTCCTGCACTCTGCAGGGACTTGCCCAAATCACTTACTCTCAGTTTATTTACCATAAAATAGCCACTGCAACTCCCAGAGGGAGTTGTAAGCAGTTGGCTGAATTTTCCCAAACCACCTGTTGTTCTTCACTGTAACTAATGCTACGTTGGGGGACTGAATGGCTCCTGGCATGAGAATGGGGTGGAAGTGGTATGGTGTGGCAACAGGCAGATGTTGTGGTCGTGGCTATGAGACATTATAACCTACATGTTTTCAGGCTTTCCTAGAGAGAGAAAGAAACAATTAGAAAATGCTTTTAAAATGTAATTAAATGCTGTGCAAGTATAAGATATTACATTTTAGGCTACCTCATTTATTATTATTATTACTGTGTTGAGCACAGTGCTGAGTACTTTACGTGCAGTATCTCATTCCATCTTCACTTTACCCTTATGAAGGAGGTATTAAATAGTTGAGGAAATTGAAGTTACGAATGAGATTAATAGCTTTCTCAGAATCAAACATCTTGGAAATAGCACAGCCTCTCTCCAAACTCATTTTGAGAGGTGAACGAAACCAGCCCCAAATTACAGGTCAGAGGTTAGTAAATAAACAGAGAGGTAAGTGAGCTCCTTAAAGCCAAATGGTTAGTCATTGGAAAGCCTGACCAAAGCCCATATTTATTTTCTGTATAGTTTTTCACCATTCTCATCAGCGCGTTGATCTCTAAGCAGCCATTCCTTGAACATGTACTAAGGGCAGGGGCCTTGCTGAAGGAGGTGGCACTAGGACATGGACCAGAGTCCAGTTAAGACACCAAGAGACACAGAGCTAAGTTTGACTGTCCATGGCAGGGTATTGAGTGTCTATTGAATAAGTAGGAAGGCCTGTGACCCAGACCATAGCTGCTTCCTCACACAGGCTCAAGCAAACCATTATATGTTAAAGGGTCTAAACATGCACGTTTAATATATTTATTAACGCTTGTAATCTATATTTTGAGCATGGATCCTAGAAATGGTGTGCCGTGCTTTATTTAGACTCTGTGTGAACCTGTATTTACAATAATAATAAAGCGAATGATTTCTATATATTTTTAAAAAATTAACCTTTGTTAATTTCTCACAAATCTTTTTTTTTTTTTTTTTTTTTTTTTTAGCTGAGCCATCCTGCTACCTGTTGGCAGCTCAGCGGCAGCTCAGCTCGGGCTGGCATCGAGCTGCTGTTGCTCAGAGCTCGACTCGCTCTCTTGAGCGAGCTCTTAGCCAACTGTGCCACTCGGCCGGCCCACGCAAATCTTTTTTTAATCTCTTGATTTAATTTTAGTTTTGGTCCACCATGCTTCCTATTTTTTTTTTTTTTGAGGGCAGTGTCACTGGCCCTCATATGTTGGACCGAATCGGGGCCGCCCTTGCTTCCTATTTTGGAAGGTACTTGTGTTATTCTCATGTTTTATATTACATTTAATGTGTGAGATTTGTTTTCAAATAAAAAATTGCAGTTTTGATGTGTACTCTGAAAAAAAATATATATATATATTTATTTATTTATTAACAAATTTCTTTATAGAAAGCTTGTCCAGTTTCTACTAGCCATGTATAAGAGTGTACATAGGACATTCTCTTGCCAGCATTAAGTCCTATAATTTTTATAAAAATTGTTTATTTGATGGGCAAAATTTGCATTGCTTCATTTTTATGTATTACTAAGTGACATTGAATAGTTTTCATATATTTAATAGCCATTTAGAGAATAGCCATTCTCCTTTAGAAAGTATTTGTATCTTTTGCCCATTTTACCATTAGAGTCTTAGTATTTTTCTTAACAATTGTGTAAACTCTTTGTGTATGAAGGCTATCAACCTCCTGTCATAGTTGTGGTGATTAGTTTTTGTTTCATTTTTTTTAAAGCTTGTTGGTTCCCTGCAAGTGTTTGAAAATTGAGAGGATTTCCCTTTGGGGTTTGGGTTGGTGTGGATGGCTTTTTTAATCTTCTTACATCCCTTGCTTGTTCACAAACTGGTCTTTTCTTGGTATTGTTGTTTTTACCTCTCAAGGAAAAGCAAATGTTTCAATTTTGTGCAGAAGTAGAGTGAATCTTTTCTTTCCATTAATCAGAGAGACTCAGCTTAACTCTGGCAAGAAACAAATTGAGCATGTCAAGTATTAGACAGCACAGATCTACGGTGTTCCTAGGACAGTGCCTGGTATATAGTGGTGCTAAGGAAAATTAAAGCAAGCATGAATATTCCCCAAGAATTATATATTATCAGTTATAGCCTCATGACTTATCACCTGAGTTATCAGGCAAACTACCTTCTTTCTCTCTTTCTCTCAAATTCTTCTTTCCCAATATTAAAAAAAAAAATTATCTGATTACAACAGAAAGAGGATATCTGTAGGTATTCATAGTTCTTTAACACTAATAATCTCCCTTTACACAAGGGGTTCCCAAGGTGACACAGGTTTTTTTGTGAGTATAATGGAGAGGCCTGCAACATAGTCATTAAAACCCCAGATTCCTGTGACAGAAAGTTCTGGGTTCAAATCCAAGTACTGAGACTTACCAGCTGTTTGGCTAGTGGTAAATTATTTGACTTCCCTATGCCTTGACTTCAATCTCTGTAAAATAAAGATGGTAGTAATTCCTATCTCACAGGGTAGAAGTGGTTCTGAGGATTAAGTGAGATAATGTATGCAGAGCATCAGAATAGGTAAGCACTCATTGAATGGTAGCTGCAATTATATCAATAATAATGATGTATTTATTGGGAACAGGCAGCAAGTATGGAAGTAGTGTCAGGAACTGTGTCATAATGGACATTGACATGAAGTTCAAATACATAGATTCAAGTTCTGAATCCATCATCAGCTCACTAATTGACTTTGGAGGAATTCCTGTTCTTCTGTGGGTCTGGTGCTTTGACAGTAAAGTGCTCTGTTATTTTGTGCCCACCTGGGCTGGGTTAACTAGTCCTATAAATGTCACTGCAATGGCAGCAGCATTCTAATCTGCATTGTGCTTAAAAAAGGCCTTTCGGAGGTTGAATATAATGTGGTCTATGGAACTCCTGAAAAAGCAAGTATTAGGACCAATGGTGTGCATGTTACAAAGAGGTAAACAAGTTTCAACCCAATGCAAGAGTTTTTCATAGTGCAGTGATTCAACACATATAGTCAAAAAGCACATTGTTTGGGTCAGAATCCTGACTCAGACACTTACTAGCTGTCTGACTTTCAGTGTCTTAGCTTTTCTGACACTCAGCTTCCTCACTGTAACATGAGATAATATAGTATGTACATAATAGTGTTGTTATTAAGATTAAATAGTTTAATATTTGTGATTCGTTTAGATCTATATCTGACATATATGAAGCACAATATAAGGGCTTGTTGGATAACAAAATAGAAAATACTAAAACCTCACTAAAAATTGGAGGAAATTCTTCAATGGGTAGCAAGTTTACTGTTCACTCCCAGGATACCAGTAGAGGCTGGTGTATTAAATATATTCAGGTATTGGGCTGGCTGAGTGGCGTGTTGCTTAAGTACTAGCTTGGGAAGCCAGCGGCCCTGGTTCGGGTCCCACAAATGAGGGCCAGTGACACTGCCCTCAAAAAATATATATATATTCAAGCATCTAAAGAGTATTAGACAAACGATTTCTGGTCAAGATGGAGGGGTTAGGTAGATGCTGTGCTTACCTCCTCTCAGGACAACATCAATTACAACTAAACTAGAGAACAATGATCATTGAGAATCATCTGAATTCTAGTTGAGCTGAAGCCCTACAACTACAGGCATACAGAAGAAGTCACATGGAGACTGGTAGGAGGAGCAGAGACATTGAACGGGTTGGTCCCCCAACAAGATGTGACCATTGAAAATCAGGAATGAGGGCCAGCAGAGTGGCACGGTGGTTAAGTGCTGGCTTGGGTACCAGCGGCCACGGTTCGGGTCCCACATGTGAGGGCCAGTGACACTGCCCTCAAAAAAAAACTCAGGAATGATATCTCAGCTGCAGAAGTACCCCCTGGAGGACTGAGGAATCCCAGCCCCACACCAGGCTCTCCAGCCCAGGGATAAAGGTCTCCATAACTTCTGGTTGTGAAAACCAGCGGAGATTGTGGCTGAGTAAGATGGAGGGCAACTGGAGTCCCAGGCACACCTGTTAAAAGCAGCTCATATGAAAAAAAAAAGAGCTCACATGGATTTTCTCACTGACAGACACTCTGAATTCCAGCACTGAAGCAGCAGCTCAAAAGTTGCCAGGGAGGGCCGGCCGAGTGGCGTGGTGGGGAAGCCAGCGGCCCCGGTTCAGGTCCCACATATGAGGGCCAGTGACACTGCCCTCAAAAACATATATAAATAATAAAATGGCAATAGCTACATATCTGTTGACAATTACTTTAAGTGTAAATGGATAAATTAAATGCCCCAATCAAAAAACAGAGTGACTGAATGGATAAGAAAACAAGACCCTATGCTTTCTATAAGAGAATCACTTCAGATCAAAGGGCACAAACAGACTAAAAGTAAAGGGATTGGGAAAAGATATTTCATGAAAATGAAAACAACAACAACAACAGAAGAGCTGGTGTAGCATCACTTAGTGCAGACAAAATAGACTTTAAACAAAAGCAAAGAAGGACCGAGTAATCCCACTTCTGGGTATTTATCCAAAGAAACCCGAAACACTACTTCAAGGGGACACGTGCATCCATATGTTCATTGCAGCATTGTTTACAATGGCCAAGATGTGGAGGCAGCTTTTGTGTTCATCAAAAGATGAATGGATAAAGAGTAGGTGGTACTTATTATGTACAATGGAATATTGCTCAACCATGGAAGAGAATGGATTCTTGTCATCTGCAGCAGAATGGATGGACCTGGAGGGTATTGTGCTAAGTGGAGTATGTCAGACAGAAAAAGACAGATACAATGTGATTTTTGTGTATGTGGAAACTAAAGAACAAAATAAAGAAAGAAATAAAACAGAAACACTCATAGACACAGAGAATATTTTGGTGATTGCCAGATGGGAGATGGGCTGGGGGTGGGTGAAAAAGTGGAAGATATTAAGAAGTACAAATTGGTTGTTACACAATAGTTATGAGGATGTATGGTCTAGTATAAGGAATATAGTAAATAATATTGTAATAACTTTGTATAGTGTCAGATGGGAACTAGATTTATTGGGGTGATAGATGGGAGGGCAGTTGTGGGCATGGTGAAAAGGTGAAGAGATTAAGATGTACAAATTGGTAGTTACAAAATAGTCATGTGATATAATGTATAGTATAGAGAATATAGTCAATAATATGGTAATAACTATGCATAGTACCAGGTGGGTACTAGACAAGTCAGGGGGATTACTTCTTAAGTTATATAAATGTCTAATCACTATGCTGTACACCTGAAATTAATATGAAATAATATTGAATGTCAAAATAAATAAAGTGTTTTTAAAAAAAAGAGGATTGGCAAGATGGACTTTTTACCATCTTTTCATGATTAGAAGTTCTATGACATGCCTCCCCAGGTCACCCACATAATCATTACTAAAGAAGACCTATGGGCCGGCCGAGTGGCGAATTGGTTAAGAGCTGGTTTTGGGATGCCAGCGACCCCGGTTTGGATCCCTCATTTGGGCCAGTGACACTGCCCTCTACAGCTGACAACAGCTCCACCTGGAACTGGGCTGTGCGAGCCCTGGCGATGGTGTAGGCTGCAGCCCCTGCTGCGGTGGGCTGCCATGGGCTGCCGTGAGTGGCCAGCAGCCAGCGTGAGTGGCTGACAGCCAGCGTGAGCTGCCAATAGCCGCGGTGAGCAACACCCAGAGGCCGGCGACCGATCTGCCTCATCCGGGAAGAGTGCAATGATGACACCAATATGGGCCAGTGAAGCAACATCCTCCGCAACTAGACTGAAGAACAAAACGATAGCAACTTGTCTGTTTCCCTTCCCCAATTCCCCAACACTGTTCCCCTCCCCCAATTCCCCAATAAAAATCTTTAAAAAAAAAAAGACCTATGATAATCCCAGGTTGAGCCAGAACATAGAGTTTTCTTTCTTCTCTGCTACTTTCATTTAAGCTTGTGTTTCCTTGGATGACATTTTTGAATTGATCCATGAAATTCAGTGGTATGAGGGGTAGGCTCAATCAGTCACCCTTCCTGTGCTCACAAAGCACCTATTTTCTGAAAGCCAGTTTTACTTTGTGCCCCCTTGTTAGATGCTGGACAACTTCGATTGACAAGAGGCTTTTGCTGAAACTCATGAATGTGCTAGACATTACTTGCTGATTTACAGTCTTCCCATTTGTAAGGTTCCTGCTGCTATTAAATAAGAGGAATTATCATCTCATAAAACTGATGCCTCACCTTGTCAGTTTTATATCTGATCTAGCTTTATCTGCATTTACCATTTTGTTTTAGCCTCTTATTTGGGCATAAAGTAGCATCCATTCATCCACACTTCACCACCCACCACTCACTAAAGACCAGAAGAAATATGCCTCCAGATGAGGTTCTCAGTGATGAGCTGAGAGAAAGTGCTGGCATTACTCTGAGCTCAGCAGACCAGGCTGATAGTTTAATAGAGAATGCAGTCAAACGGTAGTGTGCAAATGGAAAGAGATGATTTCTCACTTGGAGAACCATGCTAGACTGCAACCCACACAGATGTGGTTTTTTGAGTGAGTTGAGAGGAAGTGTTAGTGTACCTGCCCTGAACTGGGCTGAAATCCAAACCAGGAAGGCAAAGCAAGGTGTGAACACATAGGCGGATGAGCTTCTCCAATGTAGCTAAGCCCATGGGGTGCCCTGTAGCTAACAAGGGGTCCTCTGAGGCACATAATTGCTAGGGTATTGGCTGAGGCACACCTGCTGACCCTGAGACTCCAGAGGGACATCCTTATTAGAGAAGGGCTGAACCCCTGGAAGTTCTTAACCACTCCAGGAAAAATGGGTATAGTAAACAGTATCTCCAAGACACCATTAGAGTAGTGGAGGTTGGAGGTTTGCATGCATTAGAAGACTTAATCTAGGTCTAGAGAAAATGTCACTCAGTGACTGCAAATGGCAGTATGGCCTTGCAATCAGAGAAACCTGGGTTCATGTCTCTGCTTCGCCAAGTTCCACTAGATGAGTTACTGAATCTCTCCAAGCCTCAATTTCCTCTTCTCTAAAATAGAGATGATAATAGAAGTCACTAATTTTTGGGGCTCTTATGAGAATTGCATAAGCTAGAATGTAGGTAAAGCACTTAGCACTCTTGGCGAAAACCAAGTGCCTAGTGAATGTGAACTCTTATCATAATCATCATCATCATCATCATCATCATCATCATCATTTTGGATCAATTACTGAAAGCAGATAAATATAAACTATTTAAGAAAATGCTTATACATTTTCATACACTTTTTTTTTTCTGAGGGCAGTATCACTGGCCCTCACATGTGGGACCGAACCAGGGCCGCTGGCTTCCCAAGCCAGCGCTTAACCACCGCGCCACTTTTTAATGCATACTGTATTTCACAAAAAATAATTATTAGGAGCGGGCCGAGTGGCGTGGTGGTTAAGTGCTGGCCTGGGAAGCCAGCAGCCCCGTTTGGGGTCCCACATATGAGGGCCAGTGACACTGCCCTCAAAAAAAAAATCATTATTAAAAGGAGAAAACAAAAAACAAAAGGCAGCCTACTGAATGGGAGAAGATATTTGCCAACAATATATCTGACAAGGGTTTAATATCCAAAATTTATAAAACATTCATTCAACTCAACACCAAAATAAACAAACAACCCAAATAAAAAACATGCAGAGGATATGAAGAGACATTTCTCTAAAGAGGACATGAAGATGGCCAACAGGCTTATGAAAAAATGTTCAACCTCACTAATCATTAGAGAAATGCAAATAAAAACCAGAGTGAGATACCACTTCACTCCAGTCAGAATGGCTATCATCAATAAATCAACAAAAATGTGCTGGCGAGGGTGTGGAGAAAATAGAACCCTGATTGCACTGTTGGTGGGACTGCAGATTGGTGCAGCCATTATGGAAATCAGTGTGGAGATATCTCAAAAAACTGGAAATGGTACTACCTTATGACCCAGCAATTTCACCCTTCGGTGTCTACCCACAGAAACCCAAGACGCTAATTCAAAAAAATTATATGCACCCCTATGTTTACTGCAGTGCTATTTACAATAGCCAAGACTTGGAAACAACCGAAATGCCCATCAGTAGATGACTGGATTAAGAAACTGTGGTACATTTATACAACGGAGTATTACTCCGCTGTAAAGAAGAATGAAATCTTACCATTTGCAGCGATATGGATGGACCTAGAGAACATTATGTTAAGTGTAATAAGTCAGTCGGAGAAAGACAAATACCATATGATCTCACTTACATGTGGAATCTAAAAGCTAAATGAATGAGCAAAGTAAATAGAAATAGTCTCAGAGATACAGAGGAAAAACTGATGGTTGTTAGTTGGGAGGGGGATGGGGATGTGGGAGAAGGGGAAGGGATTAGACAGCATAAATTGGTAACTACAATATTGACACAGGGATATGAAAGACAGTTCAGGGAATATAATAATGTTGTAAATATTTTGTAGGGTGTTAGATGGTCACATGTCTTGTTAGGGAGACCACTTCATGGATGGTGTTGAGTCTTGATCACTGCACTGTACACCTGAAGTTGATGTTGTATAATATTGTATGTCAACTGCAATTGAATATATATATATATACAGCCAGCCACGGGATGTGGAGTATAGTGTGGGAGTGGAGTCAATGGAATTCTAATAGATATGTATGATATGGGGGGGAGTAGGGTGGCGAATTGGGAGAGGGGTTGTCACTTTGACGGGTAAAATGTATAAATATTACACTGTGTTGTACACCTGAAACTAATTTTTAAAAATAAATAAATAAATAAATATATTGGTCAACGGGGAGGCTTGACTATAAAGAGGCACAGCGATACTTTGGGTGTGTTGGGACTGTTCTGTATCTTGTGTGTGGTGGTAGTTACATTGCTGTCTAATTTGTCAAAATTTGCAGAACTATATACTAAAAAGGGTGAGTTGTACTGTATGTAAATTATAGCATACTTGTAAAATGGCTGAAAAAGAACTATCCAACGTATAGGAGCTAAATAAATGTTATTGACTAAAAAAAAAAAGAGAGAGAGAGAGAGGAAAAAAAAAAGCAGTGTTACAGAGTAGTTAAGAATGTACAACAAATCATGGTTCACACCACCGGTTCTATGACATATTCCTTGTGATTGTCTGGGTAAATCATTTAGCCACTTGAGTCTCATAGGACCAACCTCAAACGATAATGTGAGAATTAACTGAGGAAAACCCCATAAAGTGCTTAGTGCAGTGCCCTGTGCAGAATAAATTGATTTATTTCTAGTAGTTATCAATATGGATGTTTTCCACTCTGCAACTCTTAGCCCTGTTGTGTTTTATGTGATTCTACCAGCTTTCACCCCATCATTCTCAGCTGTACCATAAAGGAAGTAAAGAGTGTCATTGTTGGGTTCCTGGGGTGGTTGGGATTGAGACCATCAGGCCCTAGGGAATAACCCAGCGAGAGTGAAAAGAGGTAAAACATGGTTAGGAACCCAGCCTATTAACTAAGAGCACTATGGTTTTAAAAGGTAATTGGTTTCCAGTGACCCTACAGCTTAGTTCATTCCCCAGTGGACCCTATACCATGATACAGCCCCTTCCTTCCAGCCTCCCACCCCACTGGTCAGTCCTACACTCCTGGCTGATGCATTTGTCACTTTCTTCAAATATTTGTGAAAACCTTTCCAGAGCAGGAAGCCTCTCTGCTGCAGAGCACTCCATGAGAAAGATGAAGCAGTGGTTTCTATGGCAACACTTTGGCACTTATTAGTGTTTGCATAAGCACTAAGGCAAGAGCCTGTGTCCAGGCAGACCCATGCTGGAAAGAGATGGTGAAAAGAGAGGGCTAGAGAGAACAGAGTGCTCTCACTTTGCCCTCTTGGGTTGTAGTCCTTCAGGACAGCCCTGGGGGATGTTTGGGACACAATCAGGCCAGATGGCCTTATAGAGAGTTAGAATTCTCCCCTGGAAGCTCCAGATAAAATTGTCTCACCCAATATCCCCTGTATTTGCCACTAGATTCAGCTTCCTCCAATACCTCTTCATCCTGCCACTTCTCTGCTAATAAAAACCTGTGTTGCTTTTCTCCACTCTCTATAGATACAGCCTAAATCATGGCATTTGAGGCCTTCCACACCTTCCTTCTTCTAGAAGCTTTTGTTGCTTTCCTCATCCTACCCTATGCACCTTTTATTTCAATAAGATTGTTCAATCTCATCCTACCTCTATTCCTATCATACTGAGAGGTTTGCTATTTCCCCTGTCTCTCCCATACCAGTCTTCTTGCTTGGAGTTCCTGAAAACCTCACTCCTGTATCCAGGACTTACCTTTACTTTAAGACCCATCTTAAGCCTCAGTTTCTTCAAGAAACTTTCTGTGACCACCCCAACTCAATGGACTCCCTTCTCTGAACTTCAATTGCATTATTGCTCTGACCCATCATGTATTTGGCAGTTAAAACACATGTTGCCTTTTCAGTTGTTTTATGACTGCTTACATGTCTCTATCAAAATGGACAGTAAACTCCTCCCTGAAAGGGGATTTAGAAAAGAATTTTTGGTTTTCCCACAGCACCTAATACAGTACCCTGCTCATAATTAGACATTACTTTGACAATATGTGCAAAGGCTTACCCAGTTCCAGGTATATAGTAAATCCTGAATAAATGTGTGGTATTATTAAAATAGCCCTCAAATAGTTCCTTATGAATGCCCTGGTACATCAATCACCACTTCCACTAAACAAATCTGGAGCTGCATATGGTGCCCCTGGGACATTCATTTAGCCTCTGGGTGGGAGCCTTCAGGAGCCATTA
This sequence comes from Aselliscus stoliczkanus, assembly GCA_033961575.1. Taxonomy (NCBI): domain Eukaryota; kingdom Metazoa; phylum Chordata; class Mammalia; order Chiroptera; family Hipposideridae; genus Aselliscus; species Aselliscus stoliczkanus. The sequence goes on along the minus strand of CM066737.1, from coordinate 49,462,009 downwards.
AGATGGCAAAACTCAATGAATGGACATTGGACTTATCTTCATCTGCTGCTGTCCACTTACCACTTTAACTCTCAGAGCTAGCTATATAATTAGCAGGCTCTAGTGAAAAATAGAAATGTGGGGCCTCTGGTTAAAATAGTAAGAATTTCAAGACAGTGGGCTGGCCAAGTGGCGTGGTGGTTAAGCGCTGGCTTGGGAAGCCAGCGGCCCCGGTTCGGTTCCCACATAAGAGGGCCGGTGACTCTGCCCTAAAAAAAAAAAAAAGGAATTTCAAGACAGTGAGAGTAGAGCCTTAAATTACACATGGAGTTCTTCTGAGTGTGGGACCCTGGGCGACTGGCTGTAAAGGTTTTACAGCCATGAAGCTGTGGGCCCTTCTCGGCACGGTTCCCAGGTTCTTGGCCCCTCGAGTAAAGAATTGAGAGAGATACTGGAGCAAAGTAGTGAAAAAGTAGTTTATTAGAAGAGATAGTACACTTTAAAGAAATAGAAGTGGGCCTGAACAGTAGAGAATGGCTCAAGGGTCCATCATTAGAAAATAAATTACATTCCAAAGAGTTTGGAGGCCGCCACATGCAAAGATGAGGCTCAAAAGGGTCAAAAAGGGAGGAAGACGGTCCAAAAAAGGAAAGGGCTTCTCTGAACTTGGAGTTTTTATCCCTTTTTCTGTAGAATGGGCTGTTTCCCTTTGGGCGTGTGACCACTTGATTGGCACCTGTGATTGACAGGAGATATTGCACACGTGCCAGTGACTGGTCTGATCTAGTTGGGTATTTTGTGCCCATTTGTTTTCCCCCGGGGTAGGTAATTACAATACAAAGTGGGGTTTGGGGTGGAGAGGGTTCTCCTGGGTGATGCATTTTGTGGGACCTGCAGGAATGCAGAGAACCAATGCTTGCCTATAACTGCCTGTCTTGATTTCCCCTTGAAAGATGTGATCCCTATAAAATCTCTATGGGAAGCTGAAGGACAGGAGGTCTTCTGTATCAGCTCTATGTCCCTGCCTATTGGGAGATTCACAGAACTCTCACCCTATCTGATCTCAGATGAAAGGAAGGGGTCTTGAGATCTGCCTGGAAGACTGTGTTGGCTTCTTTGGGTGTGACTGGTAATCTTGTTGTGGTATCATCTGTATCCCCCTGACCCCTAAATGAGGAAAAAAAGATTTTAATTAATAAATCTGCTAGTTCTCATGAAACCTGTGGCCATTCAGCCCATCACTCAGGTGGCGTCAATTGTCTGGGCCCAGAATGGGGTTTGAAAGAATCATTAAGCTTATTGGCCTGGGGGATTTTGGGAAGTCACAGGCTTTCAAGTAGTTACCTGAAGCAAGGATAGGAACAATATATTGTTTAGTTTAGAAACTGATTTATAAAACAATCAAGAAGCAAAGAGATAGGAGACTTTTAGGATTATCAGATTAGGAGCAATCTTTAGTCTAAGATTCACAAACTGATTATAAGTGTAATCAAAGCCACAAGATAAGAAACTAAGAAACTAGGAGGAAACTTAACATTTCTATACTTAACATTTCTACAGGAAAGAATACTTAAAAGTTTTTCAGTGGGAGGGGATGGGCTACTCTATTTGTCCACAACAAAGCCAGCCCTGATAACCATTCCCATTCCCTTATGCTGCTGCCCAATTCTTTGGAACAATAGACAGAGGAAACCTACAGATAGCAAATACATATCAAAAGGGTCTAGATTAATCTATTAAAAGCCAGTTCTATGCAAGTAAATCTATTGCAGGTCAAATCACTGAATGGTCAAGTATTCAAACAACCAATTTGTTATATTTGTAGTAGTTTTTATTTTGTCTTATATTTGCCCTTGCTCAGATCCTCCCTGCCCAGGCCCCATGAACTGTGCCTATGTCCATACTCTCAGCTTTTCACTCCACGGGTTTCAGCAATTGGACATAAAGGAAAGACTGCAACTATTTTATGTCCATTTTGTCTCTATGTTCTGATTTCTTTTGAATCAGTCATGGTGTCTTTTGGGTGCCCAAGTGAATAGCCATTCAATCACCCCATACCACATTCACAAGTAAACCAGGCAATAGAAATCAATGAATATTCAAGAATAAACACTGACAGTAAGAAGATGTTTGTGTGCTTACTGCTATTAAGGTTTCCAAATCACAATAATCTTTTGCATTTGTTAAACATTGTCAACTTTTCCCTAACATTTCCATCTACATCATGCAATGTGATTATTTACCAATTTGTGTTTTGCCTACCACATGTCCTTTTTCTTCTTCTCTCCTTTCTTGCCTTCTTTGGCATTGATTTTATTTTTTATCATTTTATCTCTCCCCTCTACTAGTTTGGAAGATAAAAAACCATTCATGTTCATTTAGTTGTTACCTAAAAATTATAGCACATATATTTAACTTGTTATAGTTTTTTGGTCATACATTTACCCTGCTCATGGATAATATCAGGACCTTAGAAGAGTTTAATTCCTTTTCTATAAGTACAGTATAATTTTATGGTCTGTCTCTGATATGTCCAATATCTGATGTATTTAAGTGTCTCTTTCTATTATTTGCTTTCTCTGCAGGTTCCTGGACATGGTACATTATTTTCTTGTGTGTTTGGATATCTTTGTATGCCAGTCGTTGTACTTGAAAATTGGTTTGTAGGGATCATTTGAGGCCCAGGATAAAGTTATCTTTTTTCAGGGGGAGAATTTGTGTTTGCTTTGACCAGGATCCTGGGACACTGCTAGTCTGGGACCATTTTATTTTATGACTTGAGTTTTCCTTGACAATAGGAAAGTCAGGCTGCAAGTCCACAATGTTCATGTGTAGTTCACCCTTTACTGCAAGTATAATCAGTTGGAGCCCTCGATTTCTTTGGAGAAGAGTTTTCTATCAGATATCACACCTTCTATTGGCTCTGGGTTTTGATTTCTGTTCCCTTTGACCCACTAGGCTTTCAACATGAAAGCTGCAATTTGCTGACATTGAAAAAATGTCCTTGGGGCAAAAGAAGCTACCTCCATTCTTATTCAGATCTCTACGTTCCAATTATCACTTCAGTTTTGGCCTATAATACTTGTTTCCTTTTAATTTTTTATTGATTTCAAGAAGATTAAAAAAAACATATTTGTCCAGAGATTTTTGTCCGTTTCAACAATTATAAAAGACCAAAGTATACTGCATGTGATTCTGTCATCATGCTTATCAATAGACAGGTAGACTGAGAAGCCAGAACTGTATATGAGTATATTTTATTGTTGCGGAATATTCGAACTGGGAGACAGGACACCAAGGCTCAGGAAGCAATGTTTATTGATGCCAGCACCAGCTCAGTGGATTTACATCCAGAGGCTGAGCCCCGACCATGACGGGACTCAGGGCTATATACCCTGAGGTTTCCAGGTTAGCAGCTAAAATTTATTATTAGGACATGTGGCCTTGTGCCAGTTCCTGACTGGATCCCAGGTGAGGTAGAAATTCAGAAATGTTAAACGTGGACGTCTTACTGGCCATGTGGTCTAGGAATGTCTTTGTCTGAAGCTCCCTACTACAGCATGAAATCCTTGGTGACCACATGGTCTGGGAAAGCCTTTGTCTAGGGCTCTCTGCCATATTATAGATGAGGAAACTTCTTAAACTTACTTGCCCAGAGCCACACAGTGGATTAGTGATGGGCTTGAAGGAGAACCTAGTCTTCTGTCACGTATCCTTTGCCCTATACTGTATCACTATCACATTACCAAAAGGTGGAGTGTCATTCCCCAAAGTTCTACACCTTTTCTTCCAAATGCTGGGACAATGGCCATTGGTTGCTGCTGTTATTCTTTCTCTTCACCTTCCCTCAATGGCTACTTTTAGCAACATTCCCCAAGAGCAAGATGTGCTTTCTTCATTTGGTCTTTGACCACCCTGCTTTGTGTAAGAACTCCTAGAAAAAGGGTTGGCAACTTTTCCAAAGCAGTGGTATCAAGGTTCCTGGCCCTTCCATTTCCTTTCTATCCAGGTGACACTCTGATAACACTCTGGATGTTGCCTTAAAATTATGGAGATAAGTGTGGCAGTGAGGACTAATAATTGGCAAATATGTGGGTACCTCTTGGTACTGTGACTACCAAGGTGGTCTGTGGTAGCCTAACTACTGCTGATGATGAACAAGGTCTCTGCTCCGCCCATCTACCATTATGTCTCTCCCTGCAGTAGCAGTCCCTTAGGTGTAGCTCTGAAGAACCTACATACCAGAGTTCGGGGGTACTTTTGCACACATGTATTACTTTCTCCATCTGTGGTGTCATCTGTGACTATCTGAAGGTGATCTGGGAATGTGTTTAAGCAGGTTACTGGAACAAAAATTCCAAGAAAATCTGCCATTTTGGCTTTTCCAACATTAGTTGGACATTGAGATTGTACCTTTTTCAAGGAACTGGCATAGGAGACTCAGAAATGTCTGCGAGATGGAAGATTCATGCTATGATATATGACATGAAAACTAACAGTGGTCTACACAGCCTTTGCTTGGGAAGCCCGGTGAACTGACACCCCAACCACAAACCTCCCCAGACTTTTCCATCTTTCCCCTCCCAGATGAAATTGACTTCCATCTTAGAGTTTAGGCACTGTAGCAGATGCTACAGGAAAAATCAGGGCAGGTGTCTGGAAAGAGGCCAACAAGCATGGGAAAAGTGCCCAAAACATATACAAAATTACCTTGAATGTCAATTTGAAAGTGCTAAGGTGGTTTGACACTAGTGAAAAGCAGAACCACACTGCTAACACTTTACAAAATATTATGGGCAAGGGCCGGCCGAGTGGCTTGGTGGTTAAGCGCTGGCTTGGGAAGCCAGCGGCCCCTGTTCAGGTCCCACATATGAGGGCCAGTGAGACTGCCCTCAAAAAAATATATTATGGGCAGATACTGTCAGGTTGCCAGGATTATATTATATTTTTATATATATTTATATATATATGAAATATATATATATATATATATTATATATTATATATATAATATATATTATATTTTCAGTAGTTATATTTTCTGACATTTTTTTCTTTAGACTTTAGAGGGCAGTGTCACTGGCCCTCATATGTGGGATCCGAACCGGGGCCACTGGCGTCCCAAACCAGCTCTTAACCACCACGCCACTCAGCCGGCCCTTTTCTGACATTTTGAGCACTGTATTTCTAGTAATATTTTAGAAGAAGTGTGGATAATTGAGCATATGTATCTAATTTTTCTTTCCATTTAAACAGGAGATACACTAACCTTGCTATCCCCCTAAGTGTGATGTGATTGCATTCAATGTCTGATGTTTTCCCAGGATAATGAGAAGGAAGATAACTGGAAAGTTGAGAAAGGAAGATAATTGGAAAGTTGGATTCACTAAACAGATGTTGTATCTATTCTGTTATGTAAGGGTCACATATCTTGCCAGTTCTCATGCCTAGTCACAAACATCCAGCTATAGAGGCTCTATTGTAATAAACAACATTTATTTTTCTCTAGGAAGTTGTGGTCTCAAGACTGCCTAGACAATTGCCTCCATGGCCAATTTCACTCCATCCCACCTGCTGTTTTCATGGTCCAGAACTGAGCTAGGCTGTGGGGAGAGTGGGTGACTCAGTTTTACATTGATAATGCTGGTCTGGGGCTCCAGTGGACAGAAACTTTTCAACACTAGCCACCTTTGTTTGACCCCTGATTCTGAGCTTTTGTTTCTGCCAATCCCATGCCACTAAGCTGAAGTAATAGCCTTCTCATTTACCTATCTAAGTTTCATGCTGTAACCTCATCTCTTATGGGTAACAAGGGCCATCCTGGCTGACGTGCTCAATGGGGGCCAGAAAAGAGCCTTGACTGATTGTGGGCAGAGAGAGCTGTATAGGAGCTGATACAGAGAAAGGCAAGAAGGGAACTATCATTTACTGAGTGCTTACTATTTGCTGGCTACGATTCTGGGTGCTTTACATGCATCAACTGTATTCAATCCCTGTCAACAAAAGGAAGGGTCAAAATGGCTCAACCCTAAAGAGTGGGAGGCTGCCTTATTTTCTCTGCAATAGATGAGGGGGTACTGTGCAGGGGAGGGATTACTCCAGGAAGAGTAAGAAGCCTATGGTCAAACAAGCATATGACTTGAAATGAGGCACTTCCCTTTACTTGGCTTCAGTTCACCCCTCTGTAAAATGGCAATATAGTCTTTGCTCAGCTTATCATACAACATTGTTGTGAGGATACTGTGATATTGATTAGGCAGTTTAGAAAGGTATAAAATATTACAATAATCACATGTGCAGCAATATAGAGCCAGAGTACAGATGGGGTGGGGAATTTTAAATCTCAGTCCAGGAACTTGTCACCTGTGTGAGTTTGGGAAGTCATTTAACCTCTGTCCCTCAGTTTCCACATCTGTAACCAAAGACTTGGACAGTAGCTATTCACAGGGGTTTTGTAGGGGAAAATGAGATAATATATGAAAAGCATTCAGAATAGCACTGGCACATAAAAACTGCTATGAAGTACACTTTACTGTTGCAAATATTAGATACTATGAGTAATCTATTCCCCTGTCTTTCCCATATGTACTCTCCCGGTGTTAATACCCTTAATGCAGCAGAACTAGGGTAATGCTGCAATTCCATATACATCATATATAGCTGTCAACATGCTAGGGCATAACACATAATCCTGCCATAGAATGACCATATCCTAACAGCACCTGGCTGTACAGGGGATAAGAGCTCAATACTCCCTGATAGATTAGAGACAGGCCTCCCTCAACCTGAGAGCCTTTGAGGTGAATGCCTTAAAGTATTCATTTACATAAATCAGGATGCTTTTCAGCTTTCAGAGACATCTTTACTGCAATGAGCTATAGCTGTGTATAGAGGAAGATACAGCATCATTTCATCACTCTACAATATTTAGTGAACACCTACTTTGTGTCATTTGTGAGGTACACTTAGGACTAAGGTCTAGCCCCTGTCCTTAGAGAGTTGATGATTTAGTGGGAGAGATAAGACACATACTCAAACTCAACATATTATAAACCAGGATAGTTTTAATTATGAGACTAAATGAAAACATACACATACCCTTTATAAGCTGAAACTATGCTAATGGTTGTAGTTTTTGTTTAGGCCTTAAGAATTATAAAGTGTTGTAGGAGCAAGGGAAGACAGGGATAATTTCTTGCTGGGACATCATAAAAGGCATACTGAAGCACAAAGAAGAACTTAGGGCAAAGGGCACCAGCAAAAGCCCAGAGATGAGAACATGCAGAGTATGAAGGGACCAATGTGTAGCTTGTGTTGGCTTTCACATAGAACACACAGGGGAACATGCTGAGGGACAACAAGGCTGGAAAGTTTGGTTTGGGCTGCGCTTAAATGCTAATCTAGAAAGTTGTATTTATGTTGTAGGCAGTGGGCAGCCATGGGAAATTTTGGAGCAGAGAGATTGCATCAGCAAAACTGCCCTTTTAGAAGGCACTCTGACAACAAAAATACAGGAAATCCCATCTCTTCTGGCCACCTGAAGGGCTTCTGTCTTGCAATGGTATCTTTCTCTTCTGTATCATCAATATTTCTCTCTTCATAGATATGTAATGTTAGCCTACTGCTTTCAAAAAATACACAAATGAAAACCCCCGCATTTGATTCTACACTCCCTGTCAGCCTCCTCCCCATTTCTCTACTGCCTTAATAGTGAATTTTTGAGGGGGGAAAAAGGTGTCTATACTCTTGTTTCTACTTCCTCACTTATAATTATCTTTTCAACTTCTCAACTTTCTTTAGACAGGCTTCTACCCCCAGGTATGTTATGGTCAATACTCACGTCAGAGTCACCAATGACCTACATGGAGTCACATTCAATGGTTGTTTCTTCATCCTCTTTTTGCAACACTTGTCTTTTGATTTTCACAGCTCCATACATTCCAGCTTTTCTCATATCTCTCCAACCATTCCGTCGCAGTCTCCCTTGCTAACGATTTCTTCTCTACCTCATCTCTAACTGTTGAAACACCCCACATCTCAGTCTAGGTCCTCTCTACCAGTACTCTCTCTTAAAATTATTTTATTCAAATTCATAATTTTAAAAAATATCTACAAGCTGATAGTACTCACATTTATATTTCTGGCTCTTGCCTCTCCATTGAGCTTTAGACTCATATATCCTTCTATAACCTTAAATCTCTACTTAGAGGCCTAATAGCAACTCAAACTCTTGTCCATGGCCCCCCCAAATTCTCTTGATCCATGCACCTCCCACACGGCCACCACATTGTTCCTACCTCAGGCTTCCCCATCTAAGTAAATGGTACCATTTGTCCAAAACCAAAACCAAAACCTCATTCTTGATCTTACTTTCTCTCACCCAACACATCTTATTCATCTATTTATCAACAAATCCTATTGGCTCAACCTCTAAAACATTTTTTTTTTTTAGCTGAGCCATCCTGCTACCTGTTGGCAGCTCAATGGCAGCTCAGCTCAGGATGGACATCAAACTGCTGTTGCTCAGAGCTCAGCTCGCAGTCTTGAGCGAGCTCCTAAACAACTGAGCCACTTGGCTGGCCCAAAACATTTTTAAAAAGTAACTAATCTATCTCCACTGTTCTCATTTTAGTTTAAGCCACAATCATCTCTTGATGAGACTACTGTAATAGTCTCCTAACTGGTCTTCCCACTTCTATTTTTGCCCATATATAATTATTAATTATAGGGTCTTTAATTAATTCTCCAGAGCCTCCATAGTGAACTTTTAAAAATGTGAGTCAGATCATGTCACTCTTTTGCTTGAAACGATCCAATAGCTTCTTATTGAACTTACCAAAAAAAATCTAAAGTCCTTCCTATGGCCTGCAGAGGGCACTACATGACCTGGTCCCTGTATGTTTCTTTAGCCTCATCTTGTGCCACATTCCCTCTTGCTCACTATATTTCAGTCTCACTCTCTTTTATGTTCTATAAACAAGCTAATTATGACCTCTGCTCCAACTATTTCTTTCTACTTGGAATGTTATTCCTCTTATTCTTTACATGTGACAGGTTTCCTCTTGTCATTTAGATCTCAGCATAGATGTCACCTTCTCAGAAAGTCTGTCTTGACCACCTAAAATTGCCTCCCTTCCTTGCCATCACTTTCTAATACATCAACCTGCTTTAATTTCTTCATCGTATTTATCTCTATCAAATTATCTTATTCTCTATGTGTTTTCTGACCTCCCGAACTAGAATATAAGTACCATAAGATCAGGAACCTTTTCTCTCCCGTTTGCCATTGTATTTCCTGTGCCTGGAAGAGTGTCTGGCATGTAGTAAACAAAATAAACATGTATTGAATGAATGTTGAATAAATTAATTGGCAAAAGAGTAGTGGCTGCAGTAACACAGACAACAGGCAATAAAGCCTTTAATTAGATTGGTGGTAGTAAGAAGCAAAATGGAGGGGAAAAAAACAATATTAGAGCAGACCCATCAAGATTTCATCTAAGAGTATTTATACTGGAAACACTGGAAGACTCTTTCTAGGTCACTATTTCTGTACAGAGTATCAAAACTGGGACCACAAATCAATTAAGCAATAAGTAATTATCCATCCACTAATCATAAAAAAGAATCGAAGTAATAGATCCGTACAACTTGTTGTCTGGAAGCAATAGGAGTGGAAAAAAAAACAGATAAATGGTGATTCCATAATTTCATACCATTAACAGAAAGCAGAAAGTTTGGGAGAAGAATTGCTGGTGGGTGAAGTGAGGATAACAGGTTTGATTTGGAACATTTGATTTTAACTCATCTCCCGAGGTTTCATGGAGAAACTTTCAGTGTGGGTCTAGGATTCTGCAGGAAGGACTGAGGAGGAGACACAGACTGAGAATATTATCAGCATAGAGATGAGAATTTAAAGTAATGGGAGTGGGATCCTTGAGGAGTACAAAGATAGAGGAAATCCTTATTTCAAGGGATCTGTTTATCACATCTCATAGCTCTCAGGGAGTACAACTAGAAAGTGTGGATTATAATAATCTCCAATTACCCCAGCCTCTTCCCCACAGTTCACTCTCTCCCTTGAACAATCTTCTGCGTCCTTTTCCAGGCAGTGGGCCCCAAGAATTGGCTGTGAGGAGATATTGTTATCCTTCCTGACATCAATCTCATCATATATGCTCCTCACCACTAACAGGAACTCAAGATAAGCAATCGAGAATGCCTCAGAATACCTAAAATCTGTTGGATAAAAAGCCTGGCTATAAGTCACCACCACTATTTTGCTTTCCCAATAAAAATGCACATTTTGATCCACCAAACACCAGAAACAACGTAGTCAGCAGCAACAGTCTCACCCAGACACATAAAGCATTTTGTAAATCTGGCTAATTATTGTCAGTTGAAGCACTGTAATAATTTTTTTCACTGCCATTAAGTGGCTTGGCAAAATGAAAGAGCTCATTTGAGTTAGTAGCAAAGATGGGATGAGGTCCTTACACCTCTAGGCCCAGCTCCTCAGCTCAGAAGGAGCTGTTGGCAAAAATCTCAGACTGTTATCCTACCCTCTTGCTTTGCCAGTAAGCAAGGTCCTTCATACTGGGCTTCATCCTGAACTCCTGATGGGAGCCAAGGGCCTATCAGAGACTGATTGTTTTGCTTCCCTTGGCAGATTGGCACCAGCCAGTGTCAGGACTTGTGCAGTGGGTATATAATAGGGTCCCTAATGAGGACATGACAATGAGGGTTTTGTTTCAATTGAAGGGCTTATTTGTCCTATGTCTGTGTCTAGACCTTCCAAGGCAAACCTGGTAGCAGGGAAGGGGAGGGAGAAGTCTATAAAATAGAGATTCAGAGAACAAGGTAGCAAGAAGCCCAAGGCTCTTAGCTGCTGCAGAATCCAAACCTAGAACAAACTTTGTCTTGGGTCTTGGACCTTGGGCTTGATCAGATAGAGAAAGGTAGGTTTAGGTGGTTGGACGGGGCAAATGTCTTCTGAAAAAGACAAAGCAGTCTGAATTTCGATTCTGGAAAATGATTCCACTCCCATTAAGAAAAAAAAAGAAGCTTCACTGAAGTAGTATTTTTGCACATTTTGTATCATCAGAGCCTAGAAGAGTACCTGGCACATAGTAGATACACAATAAATATTTGTTGAATACACGAATGAATATAAAAAAGATTTGAGGGCTGGCCGAGTGGCACATTCGTTAAGAGCTGATTTTGGGATGCCAGCGGCCCCAGTCCGGATCCCACATATGAGGGCTAGTGACACTGTCCTCTACAGCTAGCAATAGCTCCACCTGGAGCTGGGCTGTGCGAGCCCCGGCGACGGTGTAGACTGCAGCCTCTGCTGCAGTGGGCTGCCATAGGCTACAGTGAGTGTCCGGCAGCCAGCCTGAGTGGCCGGCAGCCAGCATGAGCTGCCAATAGCCACAGTGAGTGACCATGGAGAGGCCTGCAACCAATCTGCCTCATCCAGGAAGAGCGCAATGATGATACCAACATGGGCCAGTGAAGCAACTTCCTCTGCAACTAGACTGAAGAACAAAAGGACAGCAACTTGTCTGTTCCCCTTCCCCGATTCCCCAATGCTGTTCCCCTCCCACAATTCCCCAATAAAATCTTAAAAAATATATTTGAATATGAATCCCAAATCTTAAATTTTTATTTATTTATTTATTAAAATTTATTGACGTGACAATGGTCAACAAAACTACATAGATTTCAAGTGTACAATTCTGTAATACATCATCTATGTATTGTATTATGTAGTATGTGTTATATTATGGGTATGTAGTGATACCCAGAGTCAGTTCTCCTTCCATCACCATGTATTTCACCCCCTTTATCCTCTTTTACCATCCCCCTCCCCCTTTCCCTCTGGTAACCACCAAACTGTTGTCTGTCTATGAGTTTTTGTTTCTTTATTTGCTTTTCTTTTTGCTTTCTTGTCTTCAGTTTTATAGCCCACATATGAGTGAGTCATATGGTTCTCAACTATTTCTGTGTTACTTATTTTGCTTAGCATTATAATCCCAAGATCTATCCATGTTGTTGCAAGTGGAAATATTTCATCTTTTCTTATGGCAGAGTAGTATTTATATATATATATATATATATATATATATCATGTTTTCTTTATCCAATCATCTATTGAAGGACACTTTGGTTGTTTCCATATCTTGACCACTGTAAATAATGCTGCAATGAACATAGGAGTACTTCTATCTCTATGGATAAATATTTTCAGGTTTTTTGGGTAGATAACCAGGAGAGAGCTTGATTGCTGGGTCATATGGTAATTCTTTCCTTAATTTTTTGAGGGACCTCCACACTGTTTTCCATAGCAGATGTACCAATTTATAGTCCCTTCAACAGTGTATGAGGTTTCCTTTTTCTCCACAGCTTTTCCAACACTTGTTATTATTTGTCTTGTTGATGATAGCCATTCTAACAGATGTGAGGTGATATCTCATGGTGGTTTTGATTTGCATTTCCCTAATAGCTAGTGAAGTTGAACATTTTTTTCGTATATCGGTTGGCCATTTGTATGTCTTATTGGAAGGAGTTTCTCTTCATACACTCTGCCCATTTTTTTTTTTAAATAAGGGCATGTTTTTTTTTGCTGGTTTTTTTTTGAGGGCAGTGTCACTGGCCCTCGTATGTGGGACCCAAACCAGGGTCGCTGGCTTCCCAAGCCAGCGCTTAACCACTGTGCCACTCAGCTGGCAACTCTGCCCATTTTTAAATTGGATTGTTAGTCTTTTCTTTGTTGAGTTTTATGAGTTCCTTATATATTTGGGATATTAGACACTTATCGGAGGCATTGGTTGCAAATATATTAAATATCTTCTCATATTCAGTTTGTTGCCTCTTTGTTTTTTTCATGGGTTCTTTTCCTGTGCAGAAGCTTTTCAGTTTTATATAGTACCATTTATTTATTTTAGCATTTCCTTCCCTTTCCTTTGAGGTCAAATTCATGAAGCCCTCTTTGAACCCCAGGTCCATAAGTTTAGTATCTATGCTTTGTTCAACGGAATTTATTGTTTCAGGTCTTATGTTTAGGTCCTTGAAACATTTTGAGTTAATTTTGGTACATGGTGACAGATAGCAGTCTAGTTTCATTCTTTGGGACATGGCTTTCCAATTTTCCCAGCATCATTTATTGAAGAGGCTTTCATTTCTCTATTGTATGTTTTTGGCTCCTTTGTTGAAAATTATCTGTCCGTATTTATGTGGGTTTATTTCTCGGATTTCAATTGTATTCCATTAGTCGGTGTGTCTGTTGTTCTCGCAATATCATGCTGTATTGATTATTGTTGCTCTGTAGTACAAGCTGAAGTCAGGGAGTGTGATGCCCCCAGCATTGTTTCTTTTTTCCTAAGATTGTTTTTTGCTATTTGGGGTCTGTTGTGATTCCATACAAATCTGATGATTTTTTTGTTCTATATCTCTAAAAATTGCCATTGGGGGCCGGCCGAGTGGCGTGTTGGTTAAGCGTTGTCTTGGGACACCAGCTCTGAGCAGCAGGGTCCTGGTTCGAATCTCACATGGCACAGTGTTGCTGCGCCATCTACAGCTAAGATGGTGAAAAATAGCTCGACCTGGAGTGGGCTGCCATGAGTCTCTGGTGACGGTGTAGGCTGCAGTGAGGCTGGCCGGCAGCTGGCGTGAGCTTTCATGAGCCACCCTGAGCCGCTGTGAGCGGCACTCTAATTGCCGGTGAGAGACTGCCTCACCCAGGAAGAGCACAATGATAATACCAACATGGGCCAGTGAAGTGACGTCCTCCATAACTAGACTGAAGAACAAAAGGACAGCATCTTGTCTGTTCCCCTTCCCCAATTCCCCAATGCTGTTCCTCTCCCCCAATTCCCCAATAACATCTTTTAAAAAAAATTGACATTGGATATTTTTTTAATTTTAAAAAAAAATTTTAATTTATTTTTTAACAACAGTGCAATAGTTATACTTTTTACCCCTCAAAGTGCCAACCCTCCTCCCCAATCCACTGCCCGACTCCCCCAATATCATAATATCTGCTACAACTCACCTGACGCCACTCCCATACTGTACTCCTCATCCCATGACTATATGTATACATTCAATCACAGGTAACATTCAATATTATACAACATCAGCTTCAGGTGTACAGTGCAGTGATTAAGCCTCTACACCATCCCTGAAGCGGTCTCCCCAACAACACACATGACCATCTGACACCCACAAAGCATTCATAACATTATCAATTACATTTCCAGAACTGCCCCCCATATCCTTGTGGCAACATTGTAGTCACCCACCTATGCTGTCCAAAACCTTCCCCCTCTCCCTCATCCACACTGCCTCCCAGCCAGCAACCATCAGTTTTTCCTTTGTATCTGCTTGATATGATTTCAATCTTCTTAAATTTACTAAGACTTGTTTTGTGGCCTAACATGTGGTCTATCTTGGAAAATGTCCCATGTGCACTTGAGAAGAATGTATATTTTGTTGTTTCAGGGTGAAATGCTCTAAAAATATCAATGAAATCCAGCTGTCTAAAGTGACCTTTAAGGCCACTCTTTCCGTGTTGATTTTCTGTCTAGAGGATCTGTCCATTGGTGACAAAGGGGAGTTGAAGTCCCCTACTATGGTTACTATTGATCTCTGTCTTTATGTCTGTCAAAATCTGTTTTATATAATTTGGTGCTCCTATGTTGGGTGCATAGATGTTTATTAGGGTTATAGTGACCTACTTTGTCGTTTATTGTAGTCTTCATTTTAAGGTCTATTTTGTCCAAAGTAAGTACTGCTAATCCAGCTTTTTTTCTCATTTCCATTTGCATGAAATATCTCATTCCATCTGTAAACAGTATATGCATGGGTTCTATTTTCTTATCCACTCAGCCAATCTCTGTCTTTTGATTCGAGCATTTAGCCCATTCACATTAAAAATGATTATTGATAGGTGCATATGTATTGCCATTTTGTTATTTGTGTTCCTGGTCTTCCTAGGTTAGCTTGTTTAACCCTTTCTTCTGTTTAAAAAAGTCCTTTTAACATTTCTTGCAATGCTGGCTTGGTGGTAATGAACTCCTTCAGCTTATTCTTTTCTGAGAAGCTCTTTATTTCCCCTTCAATTTTAAGTGATAGCCGTGCTAGGTAGAGCAATCTTAGTTGTACACCTTTATTTTGCATAATTTTGAATATCTCCTCCCACTCCCTTCTGCCTGCAGAGTTTCTGTAGACAAGTCAGCTGTTGGTCTAATAGGAGTTCCTTTGTATGTAACCTGCTGTCTTTCTCTTGCTGCTTTTAGGATTCTGTCTCTGTCTTTAAACTTTGCCATTTTAATTATGATGTGTGTTGGTGTGGACCTGTTTTGGTTCAGCTTGTTTGGAACTCTCTGCACTTCCTGGTCTTGTATGTCAATTTCCTTCACCAGGGTAGGGAAGTTTTCAGTCATTATTTTTTCAAATACATTCTCGACCCCTTGCTTCTTCTCTTCTCCTTCTGGTATTCCTATGATAAGTTTATTGTTGTGGTTCTTGTTGTCCCATATAGCTCTTAAACTACTTTCATTGTTTTTTTCCTTTGGTCTTTGTGTTGTTCCAACTGGGTGATTTCTGCTATTTTGTCTTCCAAATCACTGATCCGAACCTCTGTTTCATCTACTCTACTGGTGATTCCTTCGAATGTGTTCTTCATTTCAGTTATTGTATTCTTTAGTTCTAACTGGTTGTTTTTTATGATTTCTCTATCCTTCCTTATGTTCTCACTAAGTTTGTTAAACATTCTTATCATCAGTGTCCTAAACTCTGTCTTTGAGAGGTTGGATCTCTCTGTTTCATTTAGTTCTATTTCTAGAGGTTTCTTCTGATCTTTTAGTTGTGTCATGTTTCTTTGTTTCCTCATTCTGGCTGTTGCTTTGGGATTGCTTTGAAGTATTAGATAGATAACCAGGAAAGCCCCAGCTGGAACATGCAGGTGCACAGCTCATGGCCAAACACTGCCAGGAAAACTCCCAGTCTCAGCCTGGGCCTATCAGCCACTCAAAGTTCAGGCCAAGCAGCCCAACAACCAATCACCAGCATGGCAACTCTGCACTCAAAGTGCGGAAAGCAGGGATCCAAGGCTTCTCACACACTCACGATTCTCAATGAGCAGCCTGTTGGAGCCGGGGCACACCCACCCGATGTTTCCCTGACAACGCAGCACTAGCAGGGTGGAGGGTGGGGATCCAAGGCCACATGCACGCGCGCATGCACACACGCACTCAAGCGCCAATTCCACTAGATCAGTGCGGTCCAGGACCTGATCCTCTGTGGGAGGGCCCAACCTGACAAAATGGCACCCTCCTGTATATCACTCATGTGCAAGCTCCACACCAGGGGAATAATAGTCCCAAAATCTCCAGCTCCCGTGCCAAAGGCACTCAGTTCAGTCCCTCCCTGCAGGCTCCTGGGCTTGGCTCACACAGCTACTCCCTCCACCAGGAACCGGGTGAATGCTCACTGGCAAGTGAGTCCGTGTTCTGGCTCCACTGATTCTCTAGCCGCTCTCAGCCTCACCGAGCTGAGCAAAGAGAGTCCTCACTAATTTCACTGGCAGCTATTGTAGAACTCCTCGTGGCAAAGTAACTCTGGGCTGAGCTCGGTTTTGGGCCAGAGGGTTTCTCCCCCAACCGGAGAAGCCTCCCCATGGCTGATGTGTCCCTCATGGGGCTTGCCCTCTCTCGTCTCTGCCCCTCCTACCAGACTTGACATGGCCTCCTCTTTAGGTCCTTTGTTTAGAGGTTCTGTTCCTCTAGTGTTCTGGGGACTTCCTGGGTTGAATGTTGTTTAAATTATTTGTAATTTTGGTATGATTCTGGGACGCAGTGGGCACAGCATCTGTCTAAATCTGCCATTTTACCAGAAATCCTGCCATTGGGATTTTGATGGGGATTGCAATAAATCTGTATATTGCTTTGGGAAATATGGCCATTTTAACTATGTTGACTCTTCCAATCCATGAATACAGAATGTCTTTCCATTTCTTTGTGTTTTCTTCAATTTCTTTTAAAAGTATCTTACAGTTTTCAGTGTGTTGATCCTTCACATTCTTTGTTAATTATTTTTTTTGAGGGCAGTGCCACTGGCCCTAATATGGGGGATCCAAACCGGGGTCTCTGGCTTCCCAAGCCAGTGCTTAACCACTGTGCCACTCGGCAGGCCCTCTTTGTAAAATTTATTCATAAGCATTTTATTCTTTTTGTTGCAATTGTAAAATAAATTGTTTTTTAATCGTTTTTCTGAAATTTCATTGTTAGTATATAGGAATGCAATGGATTTTGTACATTGATTTTGTAGCTAGCAACTTTACTGTGTTCCTTTGTTGTTTCTAATAGCTTTTCAGTCGAGTTTTTAGGGTTTTGTATATAAAGAATCATGTCATGTGCAAAAAGTGACAATTTAGTTTTTTCATTCCCAATTTGGATGCCTTTTATTTCTTTCTCTTGCCTGATTACTCTGTTTAGGACTTCCAATACTATGTTGAATAGCAGTGGTGATAGGGGACAATCCTTTCTTTTTCCTGAACATAGAATGAAGGGCTTCAGTTTTTCACTGTGAATTATATTAACTCGGGTTCTTCATATATGGCCTTTTTTATGTTGAGATATTTTCCATCTATACCAATTTTATTAAGTGTTTTAATCTTAAATGAATGTTGTTAAAATTGTATTTATAAACTCAGCTTATCTTGTGTAAACATTTCCCTAGCTTTCACTGGAAAGTTTAATTTGTGTAGCATTCCAGCCCATAAGCCAAAACCCTGCAGAAATTGCTTTCTAAAAAGTAGTCTTGGGCTGGCCGAGTGGCGCATTGGTTAAGAGCTGGCTTGGGACACCAGCGGCCCCGGTTCAGTTCCCACATATGAGGGCCAGTGACATTGCCCTCTACAGCTAACAACAGCTCCACCTGGAGCTGGGCTTCACGAGCCCGGGTGATGGTGAAGGCTGCAGCCCCTGCTGCAGTGAGCTGTCATAGGCTACAGTGAGTGGCCGGCAGCCAGCATGAGCGGTTGGCACCCAGCATGAGCTGCCAATAGCCGCAGTGAACAACCATCCAGATGCAGGCGACCGATCTGCCTCATCCAGGAAGAGTGCAATGACGATACCAACATGGTCCAGTGAAGCAACGTCGTCCGCAACTAGACTGAAGAACAAAAAGACAGCAACTTGTCTGTTCCCCTACCCCAATTCCCCAATGCTGTTCCCCTCCCCCAGTTCCCCAATAAAATCTTTTTTTTTAAAAGTAGTCTTGTGCTCATTTCCTCCTTTTTTTTGTTTTTCTTTAGACATAGTCTTCCATTTTGAACATTTTTAAATTTTTTTCATTTTCCCTAATAATCATCCTAAACTCCAATTTGTCCTCCATCTGTCACTCATTTGCTGCCTCAGTCTGAGCCTCTGATAACTTGGATTTCCATTATAATGCCAATTTCTCTTTACTGTGACACTAATGGGTGTATACCCTATGGAAAATGTGTGTGTTCATATTGTGTGTGTGGGGGGCATGCAATTTTAACTGCCTGTAAGAAGGAAAACAACCTAAAGAGGGCAATGGAGAGGTGATGATTGACATGTAAGTGAAATTATTAGGCACTTCTCAGCCTGCCACTAGAGCCGTTGTAAGTACTAGACAGGAGTACAGGTCTCATTGAGACCAAGCCCCAAATTGGCCCTAACGTGGAGCTCTCAATTCAAGGCAGTGGATGGCCTTCCAAAAACGCACATATGGTGAACCCAGTAACTCTCAGCAGCTCCAGGGTCATTATAAACTATAAAACTGGGAGGCCTGGAAGACAAGCAGATCCATGGCTGTAAAAATGCTTCCACTTACCTGTGCGGAGGACACTAGGGGCAGTAGGGGCCACACCCCATTCCTTTGGCCCAGGCTGAGTGTAGCTACTGATGCTGCCTAGTTCAGAAACCAGAGTCATGAATTCCCAGTCTTCTTCCTAGCTTCTCCAGAAATTGCTGAGAAAGGGAAATTAGCATTACATTAGATCCCGTATTGGTGAATGAGCAAGAATGAAAGGAACAGGCGAGTGTCAGAGATCATGAACAATCTGTATGTCAGCAACTCAGAATAATGCGTTATATAAGAAAACAAAACACTGGACTGTGAACCAGATGCGCCCCCCCCCAATGTTTCATGTAGCTGTATAGCTTAAACAGAACTGAATTTTCTTTGTTTTATCTTATAGGGAATGCATAGGGCCAGCCGAGTGGCGCGGTGGTTAAGCGCTGGCTTGGTACGCCAGCGGCCCCGGTTTGGATCCCACATATGAGGGCCAGTGACACTGCCGTCAAAAAAAAGAGAATGCACAGTGATGGTCAAGGTTCTTTTCTTTTATTTTCCCCATCCACCTTGTGGTATTAATAATGGAAGCTAACATTTGTTATTATATGTTAGACACTGTCTTAATTCTCTTAACCACATTATCTCACAATTTCATTTAATCCTCACAGTGATTCCCAGGGAGGCAGTTACAATTAATATGGTCACCAGTTTTTGGAAGATAAAGCTGAAGCTTAGTGTGGTGTGTAATTTTGGCTGAGTTGTACAGCTGCTCGGTGATAGAGAAGGATTTGAAGCATGGCTCTCTAACCTCAAAGCGAAATCTGTTAACCAGTACAATAGGTGTGTTCCTTCCTTTGACTCTTTTACATAAGTAACAATTTTATAAAATCTTAAACTGATGCAGTGGCAATGGAAGTGGATGATTTTGTAAAAAGTTTTGGCTTCTTTCATGGAAGATGGGACTTAACTGCCACACCTCTCTTTCTGTGTCAGAAAAGCTCAAAAGATAAATATATTGTGGTGTATTTTATATTTTTATTAAATAACAAACCATATTATATATGTTATTAAGCTATGAATAGACAGTGGTAGCTTTTACTCTGGAAACTTTTGATAGAAGTATATTCTAGGTTATCTCACACACACTATTATATTGGGTTCACATATGTTCTTCTGAGATACGTGACATACTCAGGAATGTACCCCCAGTGTAACTGAGGTGAAGGATATTTGAGGCAGATTCTTCTTATACATTTACTTCCACAAGAGAACTGAGATTAGAATATAGAGAGGTGGGGCTGGCCAAGTGGCACGGTGATTAAGTGCTGGCTAGGGAAGCCAGCGGCCCCAGTTCTGTTCCATATGTGAGGCCCAGTGACACTGCCCTCAAAAAAAAAAAGAATATAGAGAGGTGTAGACTCCAGGGATACTTGATGGAGTAAGCTGTGCCTGACTGAGGAATGAGTTTCCACAGCTGTCTCAGGAGTGAGTGAGAGAGTTGGAGGCCACAACACATTCTAAAGCTTGAGGTTCACAATGTTATTTGCCAGCTAGCTACCAGTGTCTGCTAGTGCAGGTGGGGGAACTAAAAGCTCAGTGTCTTCCAGGATACAAGATTATATAAGCTTACAGTTAATGGAACACATCCTGAAGAACTGTTAGATTGTTTCTATTTCCTTTTATTTATTTATTTATTTATTTATTTATTTGAGGGCAGTGTCACTGGCCCTCATATGTGGGACCCGGCTTCCCAAGCCAGCGCTTAACCACCTTGCTACTTGGCCAGCCCTATTTCTTTATATAGATATTAAATGACAGAAAATTATATAGACCATTGAGTAGTCACTAGTTGGAAGCTTTTGTAGAGTTACAGTAATTCCTCACTTAACATCTTTTTTTTTTTAAAGATTTTATTGGGGAGTTGTGGGAGGGGAACAGACAAGTTGCTGTCTGCCCATTTGTTCTTCAGTCTAGTTGTGGAGGATGTCGCTTTACTTGCCCATTTTGGTATCATCATTGCATTCTTCCCGGGCGAGGCAGTAGCTCACCAGCCATTGGACAGCCACTCATGGTGGCTCATGGCAGGTCACACCGGCTGCCATCCAATCATGCTGGCTGCTAGCCACTCACGGCAGCCCAGCTCCATGTCGAGCTGTTGTTCACCATCTTAGCTGTAGAGGGTGCAGCATCATTAGCCCTCTTATGGGATCTGAACTGGGGGCCCTGCTGCTCAGAGCTCGTGCTCCCAAGCCAACTCTTAACCAATGCACCACTTAACTGGCCCATCACTTAAAACTTTGATAGGGCATGAAACTTTAAGCAAAACAACATATAATGAAATCAAAGTTACCATGGGCTAATTCATATAAATAAGAGTTAGGTCCTACATCTCATCAATGTTATAGCAAAATGATATTGAATGAAATGATGTTATTAGTGGACCTACTATACCAGTTCCCTATGTGCTATGATTGTCTGGTTGTAATTTGCTCAAAGGTCCATTTCAGGCCCAGGTACTTTTGACACACTACATACTATTAGGTGGGATCTTGCCAAGGTGGAGCCCCTAAGACTAAGCTACATACAGTGGGGTAACTCTCACTCCACCTAAGACACCCCTCATAACTATGTCTTGCCACACTGGGCAGGCTCCTATCCAACCCAGAGCCATTTTCTTTGACACAGCCATTCAGGGCCCTTATCCACTGTTCAGGATAGCCCCATACAGCACTTCCTCAGATCAACATCCACACCACTACAGTGTATACTCCAATGCAGCCTTCCTGGGACTCATTCATGCCCCACACACCACCAGGCAGACCTTGCTCACAGGAAAACCCACACCCTAACTGTGCATGGAGTAAGAGCTTTCTTTTTGAGGTCACACCTTAGGTGTGATACACACTGAGACAAGTCTGCTGTTCACCAGAATGTACCGTACAATTAAGCAGCCTTGACCTTCATGGCCTACTTAAGCACCTTTTACTCTGTGCAACAACCCTGACTAAGACTGGAGCTCTCACTGAACGTACCAATGCAGCGAAACCAGCCCTACCCAGTATGTCATCATACTGACACTCTGTAACTCCATGAGGTCAATCCTGACCTCCCAGTCACCATTTCTCACAGGAAAATCAGACCAGAGACTCTCCCATTGATGGGTACATTATGAGGCTGACTTCACCAGATTTCACTTTCCCCGGGCTTATACTGCCATTTTGCTCAGGGTAAGGCAACCCTCTCCCAGAACAGGGTCCACATCTCACCATAAACCAAGTGAAACAACTTTTCAGTGCCCCTAATTAGTGCTGTGTTATGTAGAAGGGTAGAAGGACAGGTAAAATGTGCTTAGGGCACAGCACTGCAGGGCACAATCTAAATAATTTCTTAAAGAAATATATATATTATATATATATATATATATATATATATATATATATATATATATACAGAGAGAGAGAGACAGAGAGAGAGACAGAGAGACAGAGAGACAGAGAGAGAGAGAGAGAGAGAGAGAGAGAGAGAGTTCTGCTCAAGATCGCTGAGTAGATAAACGCTATTCTGTCCTCTTCCCACAACCACATCAAACTTCCAGTTAAACTACAGAACAGCCATGATTCAGAACTGACTGAAGTCTAGCTGAACAGAAGTCCTGCAACTAAGGATTTACAGAAGAAGCCACAACAAGACTGGTAGGAGGGGCAGAGATGTGGAACAAGCTGGTCGTACACCCACTTGTAGCAATTGAAAGTAGGGAGAGATAACTTGGCTGCAAAGGGTTCCCCAGAGGAGCAAGGTGTTCTAGCCCTACACTGGGCTACCCAACCCAGGATTCCAGTGCCAGGGAGTGAAGTCCCCATAATTTCTGGCTTTGAAAACCAGCGGAGGTTGGGGTTCAATGAGACAGAAGATGGCTGGAGTCCAAGGCTTTTCCCTTAAAGGGCCATGCATGGACTTAACTGCTGATGGACTCACTCACTGTGAGCTCCAGCACTGGGGCAGCAGCTCAAAAGACTCCAGAAACATGTGGGGGGAAAACTGAATTGTCTGGCTTCAGGGCAAATGCTAGAGGGGCAGCTTTCTCTTAGAAGTGGTGGCAGAAGCCCTTGTCCCTTTGTTGAGCCCTCCCTGCCACTCAACTTGAATAGGCAGGTGGATGCCATATCTGAGTCTTCATCAACATAGCTAGCACCATTCTCCCTACCCTGGTGATTCCCTGGGAACCTGCCCCACCTAACCTGCCAGCCCACCCAAGTCACTTCCAGTGGTTTTTCCATATAAATGAGCTATCTTGGCTCATGCTGATGACTTTTCCTTAAATTTCTCTAAGGCTCACAAAACCTAAACAAGCAGCATCTGGCCTTGGCATGCCCTGTACCTCTTGCTAAGCAGCCCCAACCCTGGCACTAGTGGCAGCCAATGTAGGTTCACAGCTTAGCCTTTTCCAGGCACCTCCAATCGCAGCATAACTGACAACAATCTACAGATCATTTTGTAGCTTACACAAAATGGCCTGGGCCATGGCACAGACAGTGGCTGAACTTGTCCTGCAAAGCAGCCCCTCCTAAGAGGCCCCACAACCAACACATGTGATGCCCAGATCCAGAACACACCAGAGCACCACCCATCACCTTCAAAAATGATGCACACAAAGGGCAGAATGGCCAGGGACCACAGCCCTGACAAAGTGCACCCAGCTCGGTAGGGCCAGCCTCTGCACAACAGCCCCTTCACTGTAGTCATGGCCAGTCCTTACAGCCAATCAGTGTAAGGATCAATCCCTTCCATTGACATTCCAAAAGCAATCAAGGCTCAACTACAATATGAGGGCACACACAAACCACACAAGGGACATACTGGAGCACCTGGCTCAGGGAACCAGGGAGACTGTGCCACTGGTGTCCCATGTGACAGCTTCTACATAAGGCCATTCTATTAATACCTGGAGACATAACATATGTCTCATATGCTTATGTTTCATAATATATAGAAACAAACAGGGAGGCAGCCCAAATAGGGAGACAAAGAAACATGGCCCAAATGAAAGAACAAAACTAAGCTTCAGGAAAATTACTAAACAAAACAGAGACAATCTACCATATGCAGAGTTGAAAACACTGGTTATAAGGATGCTCAATGAACTCAGTGAGAACTTCAACAAAGAGACAGGAAACATAAAAATGTAGATAGAAAACATGAAAAAGAACAAGTTAGAAATGGAGAATACAATAACTGAAATGAAAAATACATTAGAAAGAGTCAAGATTAGATTAGATGAAAGAAAAAATCAAATCAGTGATTTGGAAGGTAAAGTAGAAGAAAACACCCAATCAAAGCAGCAAAAAGAAAAATAATCTAAAAAATGAGGATAGTTTAAGGGGCCTCTGGGACAACATCAAGCATACCGTCATTTGTATCATTGGAGTACAAGAAGGAGAAAAGAGACAGCAAGGAATTGAAAACCTATTTGAAGAAATAATGACAGAAAACATCCCTAACCTGGTGAAGGAAATAGACATACAAGCCCAGAATGTGTAGAGTCCCAAATAAGATGAACCCAAAGAGACACACACCAAAATACATCATAATTAAAATGCCAAAGGTTAAAGATAAAGGGTGAATCCTAAAAGCAAGAGAAAAGCACTTACTTATCTACAAGGGAGCTCCCATAAGACCATTAGGTGTTTTCACAACAAAAACATTGTAGGCCAGAAGGAACTGGCAGTAAATATTCAAAGTGATGAAATGCACAGACCTTCAACTAAGATTACTCTACCCAGCAAAGCTATCATTTAGAATCAAAGCACAGATAAAGAGCTTTCCAGAGAAGAAAAAGCTAAAAGAGTGAATCACCATCAAACCAGTATTACAAGAAATGTTAAAGGGACTTCCTTAAGAAGAAGAAAAAAAGAGATTAAAAAATATGAATAATAAAATGGCAATAACTACTTTAAATGTAAATGGATTAAATGCTCCAATCAAAAGATAGGGTAGCTAAATGGATAAGGAAACCAAACCCTTACATATATAGCCTACAAGATACTCACTTCAGATTGAAAGACACACACAGAGTGAGAGTAAGGGAATGGAAAAAGATATTTTATGAAAATGGAAACAAACAAACTCTGGGGTAGCAAAAAAATAGACTTAAAACAAATGCTATGACAAGAGACAAAGAAGGACGCAGTAATTCCTCTTCTGGGTTTTTATCCAAAGAAACCCAAAGCACTAATTTGAAAAGCCACATGCATCTGTATGTTATTTACAATAGCAAAGATATGAAAGCAATATAAATGTCTAGCAATAGATGAATGGGTAAAGAAGTGGTGCATAGGGCCGGCCAAGTGGCGCGGTGGTTAAGAACTGGCCTGGGATGCCAGCGGCCCCGGTTCGGATCCCACATATGAGAGCCAGTGACACTGCCCTCTAAAAAAAAAAAAAAAGTGGTGCATATATACAATTAGCCATAAAAAGAATGAAATCTTTCTTTCACTCTTTTTATGGAGGATATTATGCTAAGTGAAGTAAGTCAGACATGGAATGACAAATATCATGTTTTCATTTATATGTGGAATTTGAAAAACAAAATAAATGTAAAAACAAAACAAAAACAAACTAATAGATAAAACATTTTGATAGTTGCCAGAAGGTAGAGAGTTTGGGGTGGTTGGGGTGAAAAAAGGGGAAGGGATTAAGCACAAATTGGTAGTTACAAAATTGTCATAGGAATGTAAAGTATAGCATAGGGAATATAGTCAATAATATTGTAATAACTATGTTTAGTATCAGAGGGATACTAGATTTATTGGGGTAATGACTTCGTTAGTTATATAAATGTCTAATCACTATGTTGTACACCTGAAACTAATATAATATATGTCAACTGTAATTGAAAAAAATTTTAAATTATTTTAAAACATGAAGTAATCATAAGAAAAATCAGACCTTTGTTGGATTTTTTTTTGTTGCACTTTTTGTAGTGTTTAGAATTGTTTCCATTGGGATTATAGAGAGAAAGGTGGACATTGGAGTCTTTCAATATTAGGGCTTTCAAATGCCCTATTTTGGCCCTGTTCTCTATGTTTCTCCATATACTGTAAGGCATCCTCTGCCTCTATCCAAAATGCCTCACACCATTAGCCAACTCTTGCTTAGAATAGTAACCCTACAAGTAGTACCAGAATAATCATCCAGAAAATGTGGGTATGACCATCCCAGATGTTAAAATGTTGAAATACTTCCGAACCCGTTGACACATAGTTAATCTCTGAACCATTCCCCTTGCCTCCTTTGCATCCCGCTATCACCCAAGCTTTCCTACACCCTCCCTAAGGATTCCTGGACCTCCTCATAATCTAGTAACTTACACATAATGCCTGATCCAGAAATGTGTTTCAATATTTGTACTGATTGGCCAGTGCCCATGCAGATTCTGTTGTCCAAAACTTTGAATATCATCCTGTCCTGTAACTACTGCATCAAATATTATACAGCTCTCTAAGTCTCACTGCCTAGGTGCACATGCCACTAGGCAAATCTCTTCCAAACCAGCAAGGACTTCAACATTTGGTATTCAGTGTGTGCCAACCACTGGCACACACCACCACTCCCTATACTGAAATGTACCTCTTGCCTTAAGGCAACCATGAGCAGACTGCCTTCAACCAAGCTCTTTACAAAGGAGCCCTCCGGATACTTGCTGATCTCCACATGCCATGTGACAGGTAATAACCATGTCTCCTTGTTCATCTATTGATTTGACCTGGCACTCATGACTGCCCCTGTAGCCTGGACAGCCCATGATTTAGGTAATACACACTGCTTAATCATGAAATGACTGACAATAACAGTTCCACATAGTTGGTGCTAGTCTTTGCAAACTGGGGCAATCTATGACCCAACTAGAGTCCACTTGAGATATAGTTGTCAGGCCGCTAACATGGGTCCCACATCACCTCTTCATAGAGCATTAGGCAGAACTTGATGAAACCAACATCAGTAACACCAATTTTGGCAAATTGAAGGACCTTCTAATCAGTCAGGTCCAAAATTCCTCTCACCAAACCACAAATCTCTACCCCCAACAGGCCTGTGGAACCACCCAAGACATTGAAGGAGCAGGGCCACAGCTGCCCTCCACACAGCATGAGGTAATCTCTGACCAGACCATAATTCACATTAGAGCCAGCCGAGTGGCGTGGTGGTTGAGTGCTGGCTTGGGAAGCCAGCGGCCCTGGTTCAGGTCCCACATATGAGGGCCAGTGACACTGCCCTCAAAAAAAATTACAGGACATAATTCACATCAATGCAACCAGGCAAACACACAAACAGCCACTCCTCACATCATGAAGCAAACCCTAACCAGGCCAGTAAACAAACATCAGCCTGGAAAACCTGAGGCAAATTCTGAGACCAAGGAACCTTGGAAAAACCAAGATGAGCAGAACCCACAGAAGCATCCTCCACTTCTTGAGACAACTTTTGAACAGACCATGCATATGGCACCATTCTTCACATTCATCTCTCCCTTCCCCTTCTCCCTTCTTTCGCTCATCCCCTCTTTCTTCCCTTTCTTCTCTTCCCTTTACTCGCCTTCTCTGCCCCCCATCTCTGTCAAATAAACGCTATATTATTTTATTGTTATATTTTTGATGTGTCCCCAGTCACACTTAGGCCAGAGGAAAACTTGGGGAATAGCTATGACAGTACCATCTCTCCAGGCAGGGCTGCTGTGGGAGACTGGGCCTATTGAATGGAAATCTGTTTATGGAGGCTTCGCTCCTGGAACCAGAATGGTTGTGGAACAAAATCCCCTTTCTCTAGTAAGCAGGGTCTCCAAACCAGTTGCTGGTGATCTAAGACCAGTCAGTCTCAAGTAGGTAAAATCTTCCATGCCCCCTGCTAGTCAATATACTTCTTTCTTTTTTTTTTTTTTGAGGGCAATGTCACTGGCGCTCATATGTGGGACCAGAACCGGGGCTGCTGGCTTCCCAAGCTAGCGCTTAACTACCACGCCAATCTGCCGGCCCTCAATATACCTCTTTCTATACCACTCCTTGCTATACTATATTAGGAAAAATATTTGTTTAAAAAATCCTTCATGTGTAGGTTTGTTGTCAATATTTTAAATTAGAGACTTAAATGAAACATAATTCATAGTCCTTAATGTCCCTTGAACTCCTTTCTACGCATTTCTCTCCTTTCATTACATTCTATTGGTTTTTGGTCTGTAGTATTGCCATATGTAGTATTACCACCACAGTCAATCTCACTCCTCCTCCTCCCACCCAAGTTTACAATTGTCATTTATTTGGTGTATATATTTTTAAGACTTTTTCCTCCGTGTTTACATTTATATAGGGAGATATACAAATATAGATTATTTTTGTGGGGTGTTTTGATATATATGCTGTGCAGTACATATCATTGTACAACTTGCTTTTTCACTCTACATTATCTTGAAGATCTTGTCATGTACATATAGACCTAGTCCATTTACATAAATTGCTATTGTGTGGCATATTTGGATATGTGTCAATTTATGTATTCACTTCCTTATTACTAGATATTTTGGTTGTTTCCAATGTTTTACTATTGCAAACAGTGCTTCAGATAAAGCCTTATTTTATTCCTCCTTTTGTAATTGAGTAGGAGTTTCTCTAGGATAGATATTCAGAATGGAATCACTGGGTCATACTGAATGTCCCCTTTTTTCATTGTAATAAATACTGCAAAATTGAACTCTTTTTGTGGCTTTTCCAAATTAAAATTCAACTAAAGTGTATGAATGTGTATGTTTTCCCAATCCTTTTAAAATATTGTGAAAAATTTTAATTATAAAAAATGTGATAGTGGTCCGGCTGAGTGGCTTGGGACGCCAGTGGCCCTGGTCTGGATCGCACATGTGAGGGCCAGTGACACTGCCCTCTACAGCTAAGATGGTGAACAATAGCCCCACCTGGAGCTGGGCTACTGTGAGTCTCCCAGACGGCATAGCTGCAGCCCCTGCTGCAGTGGGCTGCCATAAGCTACAGTGAGAGGCTGGCAGCTGGTGTGAGCGGCCGTCCAGAGGCCAACGACCGATCTGCCTCACCCGAGAAGAGCGCAATGATGATACCAACATGGGCCAGTGAAGCAATGTCCTCCACAACTAGACTGAAGAATAAAAGGACAGCAACTTGTCTGTTCCCCTTCCCCCGTTCACCAACGCTGCTCCCCTCCCCCAATTCCCCAATAAAATCTTTTAAAAATGTGATAGTACAATGAATATCTGTATAATTATGCGTAGATTCAATAAATGTTAGCTTTGCCCAATTTTGTTTTGTCTGTCTGTCTATCTGGTTGAATCATTTCGATGTAAATTGTAAATATTGACTCTTTTTTTTTTTGAGGGCATTTTCATGTGCCCTCATATGTGAGACCCGAACCAGGGCCGCTGGCTTCCCAAGCCAATGCTTAACCACCGCACCACTCGGCCGGCCTGTAAATATTGACTCTTGAACCTTAGATACTTAGCAAGCAGTTCCTAAAAATAAGGACATTCTCCTACATACACACAACATTTCTTTTTAAAATAACTTGTCACATCTATGAAAAAATAACAATAATTTCCTATACCTTATATTATTTAATATCCAGTTCACATTCAGATTTCCCTAGGTGTTTCAAACTGATTTTATAATATTTTATTTTGGCAACCATGATCCAGTCAAGTTTAACTAATTGCATTTTTATTGAAATACAATTCAAATTCTAAAAAATTTACCATTTTAAATTGAACATTTCAGTGGTTTTTAGTAAAGTCACTAGATTGTGCCACCATCACCACTATCTTACTACAGAACATTTTCATCACCCCCAAAACAAACCTTATACTGGTTAGCCACTTCTCATTTCTTCTACCCACAACCCATTCAACAATAATCTGCTTTCTGTCTATAAAATTGCTTATTCTTGATATTTCATATAAATGGAATTATGTAATATATGACCTTTTGTATCTGACTTCTTTTGCTTAGCCATAAGGTCCTCAAGATTCATATATCTTATGGCATGTATAAGTACTTTATTCCTTTTTATGACTGAATAATATTCCATTATATGGCTATTTCACATTTTGTTTAACCATATATCCACTGATGGATATTTAGGTTGTTTCCATTTTGCGACTTTTTTTAAATTAAAATTTATTGGGGTGACAATTATTAGCAAAGTTACATATATTTAAGATGTACAATTCTGTAATACATCATCTATATATCACATTGTGTGTTCACCACCCAGAGTCCATTCTCTTTCCATCACCATATATTTGATCCCCTTTATCCTCATCTAACACTTCCCTCCCCTCTTACCCTCTGGTAACCACTAAACTATTAACAATGTCTATGAGTTCTGTTTCTTCATTTGTTTTTCTTGTTCTTTTGTTGTTTTCAGTTATATATACCACATATCAGTGAAATCGTAAGTTTCTCTACTTTTTTGGTCTGACGCATTTCACTTAACATTATAATCTCAAGATCCATCCATGTTGTCTCAAATGGCACTATTTCATCATTTTTTAAAAAAGATTTAATTGGGGAATGGGGGAGGAAAACAGTGTTGGGGAATTGGGGAGGGGGACGGCCAAGTTGTTGTCCTTTAGACTTAGTTGTGGAGGATGCAGCAAGCTCAGCTCTAAATCCATTCACACCGCTTAGCTCAAGGTGCTGTGTTCAATTAGTTGAAGGCTGGCCTAGCCAACAACCCTGGTAGGAGTCCAACCAGCAACCTCATTGTTAAGAGTGCAAGCTCTATTGACTGAGCCATCCCAGCAGCAGCTCAGCTCAAGGTGCCGAATTCAGTCTTAGTTGTGGGTGGGAGTAGCCCACCATTCAAACAAGCAGCCTTGTTGTTAGGAGCACATGCTCTCACCAGCTGAGCCATCCTGCCACCTGTTGGCAGCAGCATCACTGGCCAATGTGAGAATCAAACCTGCGACACTGTTGCTCAGAGCTCACACTCTTAGTCAAGCTCTTAACCAACTGAGCCATTCGGCTGGCCATATTTCATCTTTTCTTATGGTAGAATAGTATTGCATGGTGTATATATACCACAACTTCTCTATCCAATCATCTACAGAAGGACACTTCGGTTGTTTCCATGTCTTGGCCACCATAAATAAACCTGCAGTGAACATTGGAACACATATATCTTTATGGATAAATGTTTTCCGATTTTTTTGGGTAGGTACCCAAGAGAGCGATTGCTGGGTCAATTCTATTTTTCATTTTTTGAGACATTTCCACACTGACTTCCCTAGCAGCTGCAGCAATCTGTGTATGAGGATTCCTTTTTCTCCACAGCATCTCCAACACTTATTATTTGTCTTGTTGATGATACCAATTCTAACTGGTATGAAATGATAGCTCATCGTGGTTTTTATTTGCATATCTCTGATGATTAGTGATGTTAAGCATTATTTAATATCTCTATTGGCCATCCATTTGTCCTCTTTGGAGAAATGCCTACTCAGGTCCTCTGCCCATTTTTTAATTGGATTGTTCGTTTGTTTTTTTGTTGTTGAGTTGTATGAGTTCCCTATATATTTTGGATATCAGCCTCTTATTGGAGGCATTGTTTGCAAATATCTTCTCCCATTTAGTTTGTTGCCTCTTTATTTTTCAATGTTTTCTTTTGCTGTGCAGAAGCTATTTAGTTTGATCTAGTCCCATTCATTAATTTTAGCTTTTATTTCCCTTGCCTTTGAAGTCAAATTCCTAAAATCCTCTTTGAATCCAAGGCCCATAATTTTAGTACCTATGTTTTCTTCTATGCAGGTTATTGTTTCAGGACAAATGGTTAGGTCTTTGATCCATTTTGAGTTAATTTTAGTACAGATAGCATCTAGTGTCGTTCCTTTGCACTTGGTTTTCCAATTCTCCCAGCACTATTTATTGAAGATGCTGTCTTTTCTCCATTGTACGTTTTTGGCTTCTTTGTCGAAAACTATCTGTCCATATCTATGTGGATTTATTTCTGGGTTTTCTATTCCATTGGTCTGTTTTTCTGCCAATGCCATACTGTTTTGATTAATGTTGTCCTGTAGTACAAGCTGAAGTCAGGGAGTGTGTTACCTCCAGCATTGTTATTTTTTCATAGCATTGCTTTGGCTTTTCAGGGTTTTTGTGATTCCACACAAATATGATGAGTTTTTTGTTCTATTTCTTTAGAAACTGCCGTTGGAATTTTGATGGGGATTGCTTTAAATCTGATTATTGCTTGGGGTAATATGGCCATTTTAACTATGTTGATTCTTCCAACTCATACACATGGAATGTCTTTCCATTTCTTTGTGTCTTCTTCAATTTATTTTAAAAATGTCTTTCAGTTTTCATGTATAGGTCTTTCACATCCTTGGTTAAGTTTATTCCTAGGAATTTTATTCTTTTTGTTGCAATTACAAAAGGTTGGACAAGGGTGGGCGGGGGTAATCAGGTGGCGATGGGTTCAACAAGGGGGTGCAGTAGAAACCTGGTGGCCGCAGGTTGGACAAAGGGGAGCTGGACAATGGGAGTGCACACTGGAAGGAAGGCAGCCACAGTGTGGCTTTGGGTGAGCAGGGGAAGGCAGGCCGTTCCGGCCTCAGGTGTGGAAGTGGGTGTAGGCAGGTTGCCATGGGCAGATCAACGAGAATCAGGGGAAAGCAGGAGGCACAGGTTGGACAAGGGTGGGCGGGGGTAATCAGGTGGCGATGGGTTCAACAAGGGGGTGCAGTAGAAACCTGGTGGCCACAGGTTGGACAAAGGGGAGCAGGGGAAGGCAGATGGCCCTGAGCTGCACAAGGGGCAAAAGGAGAATCAGGTGGCCACAGGCTGGATGACGGGGGTCAGGCGGACCGGTGGACATGGGCTCGACATGGAAGACATGCATCAATGGCCTGACAAGGGGGAGCAGGTGAAGGTAGGCGGCACTTGCCTGGACAATGGCAAAAATGGGTAACAGGAGGCCACTAGTGGCCCAGGGGGAAGAGCAGAAGGTAGGCAGCAAGGTGCTTCACCGGGGGAACACGTGGAAGAAAGCTGGCGAGGGGGTGGACCGGTTGAACAGGGGAAAGTGGGTGGCCTTGGGTCAGACAGCGAGTATCAGGCGAAGCAGGCAGCCACGTGCTGCAGCAGACGGTGCAGGAAAAGGGTGGTGGCCACAGGCTGGAAAAGGGGTCCAGAAGAAGGCAGCCAGCCATGGGTTGGACGACAGGGAACAGGGGAAGGCAGGAAACCTTGGCCGGCACAAGGGGTACCAAGGGAAGGCAGGCAGGCATGGGCTGGACATGGGGGAACACGGGGAGAAATGTGGCCCTGGGCTAGAGAAAAGGAAGCAATGGATGGCGGAACACCACAGGCTTGACAAGGGCCAGCAGGGGAAGGCCAGTGGCAAAGGGTTGGACAAGGGGGTGCAGGGGAAGGCAGGTGGTCATGGGTTGACAAAGGGATAGCACTAGGAGGCAGGCAAACTCCGGCTGCAGAACAGTGTGCAGGGGAAGGCAGGTGACCAGGGATTCGACAGGTGGGTGCAGGGGAGGGCAGGTGGCCACCGTCTGCCAAAGAAAGGGGTAGCAAGGAGAGACAGGGGGCCTAAGGCTGGACAAAAGTATGCATGAGAAGGCTGGGGGCCACGGGTTGGACAATGGTGAGCAGGGGAATTGAGGCTGACCTGAGTTGGACATTTGGCAACAGGGGTAGCCTGGTGGCCAGGGGCTAGACAAGGAAGAGTCAAGGAAGGGTGGCGGCCATGGGCTTAGACAAGAGGGGACAGGGAATACTAGGCCGTCACGGGGTGGACAAGGGGAATTGGAAAGAGCAGGCGGCCCTGGGCTGGAAGGGGGTGTAGGGGAATTTGGGCGGACGATGGAGAGCAGGGAAGGCATGTTGGCCACGGGCTGGACAATGGGGAGCTTAGGAAGGCAGGCGGCCACAGGCGGGACAAGGGGAAGCAGGGAAAGGCAGGTATCCCTGGGGTGGACAAGGACAAAGAGGGGAATTCTTTCTACCACGGGGTGGACAAAGGGAAGCTGCAGTAGGCAGATGCCCCTGGTTCGAGAACTGGAAGCAGGGGAAAAGCAGGTGGCCACAAAGAAAGGTGGGAGCAAGGGAAGGTCGGGATCCATGGCCTGACGAGGGGGAACATGGGAAGGCAGGCAGCTCTTGGCTGGATAAGTGGAAGTAGGGAAAGGCAGGCAGCCACTGTGTGGACAAGGAGGAGAAGGGGAAGGCAGGTGGCCAGTACCTGAGAAAGGAGGCAGGCAGGCTCTGGCTGGACAGTGGTACACAGTGGAAGGCAGCCTGGTAGCCACGGGGTTGAAAAGGGTGAGCAGGGGAATTGAGGCTGACCTGAGTTGGACATGTGGGATCGTGGGTAA
The DNA here is from genome assembly GCA_033961575.1 of Aselliscus stoliczkanus. NCBI lineage: Eukaryota > Metazoa > Chordata > Mammalia > Chiroptera > Hipposideridae > Aselliscus > Aselliscus stoliczkanus. The sequence continues at coordinate 49,427,808 of CM066737.1, read as the reverse complement.
GCAGGTGGCCAAGGGCTGGTCCAGGAAGAGCCAAGGAATAGTGGTGGCCACGGGAGGGACAAGGGGAAGCAGGGAATGCTGGGTGTCACTGGCTGGAGATGGGCCAGGTGAGGACAGGTGGCCACAAACTGTACAAGTGGAAGCAGGCAAAGATAGGCATCCATGGGCAGGACAAAGAGAGGAAGGGAAGGCAGGCAGTCACAGGGGGCAGAGTGGTAAAAAGGAAAGGCAGGTGGATCATGGATTGACAAACTGTAACAGGAGAAGTAGGCAGCCACGGGCTGGACAAGGCGTTCCAGGGGAAAGCAGGCATCCATGGAATGGACAAGGGGGAGCAGGGAGAGGCCGTCATCCATGGACTTGGACAACGGGCAGCACGCAACGGCAGGCTGCCACAAGTTTGACAAGGGGGAACAGGGGAAGACAGGTGGCCACGGGTTCTAGAAGTGGAAGCAGGGGAAGCACTGTGATGAACCTCACTTGGTCGTCATGTACAATGTTTTTAATGCATTGTTGCATTCGATTTGCTAAAATTTTGTAGGATTTTTGCATTGTATTTATTAGAGATATTGGTCTGTAATTTTTTTTTAAGATTCTTTATTATTATTGGGAAATTGGGGGAGGGGAACAGCATTGGGGAATCAGGGAAGGGGAACAGATAAGATGCTGTCCTTTTGCTGTTCAGTGTAGTTGTGGAGGACGTTGCTTCACTGGCCCATGTTGATATTATCATTGCGCTCTTCCCGGGTGAGGCCGATGGGTCGCCAGCATCTGGACTGCTGCTCACGGCAGCTCTTGGCAGCTCACACCAGCTGCTGGCTGCTCACGCTGCCTGCAGGCTACACATGGTACCTTAGGCAGTTCACTGCAGCCTTTGCTGGTGACTCATGGAAGCCCACCTCTAGGTTGAGCTGCTGTTCACCATCTTAGCTGCAGATGGCAGTGTCGCTGGCCCTCATGTGGGATCTGAAGCAGGACCCTGCTGCTCAGAGCTGGCATCCGAAGCCAACTCTTAACCAGCAAGCCACTCGGCTGGCCCTGTAATTTTCTTTTTATGTTATCCTTACCAGGTTTTGGTATCGGGGAAATGTTGGCCTCATAAAATATGTTAGTGAATATTGTCTCTTCTTCAGTTTTTTGGAAGAGTTTAAGTAGGACAAGTATTAGATCCTCTTTGAATGTTTGCAAGAATTCACTAGTGAAGCCATCTGGTCCTGAAATTTTGCATTTGGGAAGGTTTCAGATGACTGATTCAATTTCCTTATTGTTGATTGGTTCATTTATATTTTCCAATTATTCATAATTCAGCCTAGGAAGGCTATATATTTCTAAAAACATGCCCATTTCTTCTAGGTTTTGCAATTTCGTAGATTACAGCCCTTCATAATATTCTTGGATAATCCTTTGTATTTCTGTGACATCCATAGTAACTTCCCCTTTTTCACTTCTGATTTTGTTTTTTCATTTCATTTTTTTTTTTAAAGATTTTATTGGGGAATTGGGGGAGGGGAACAGTGTTGGGAAATTGGGGGGGGGGGACCAGCCAAGTTGTTGTTCTTCAATCTTCGTTATGGAAGGTGCCATTCGCCATCTGGCTTCATGTCGGCAGCTCGTGGCCTCTAAGCTCAAGGTACTGTGTTCAATCTCAGTTACTAGTGGGAGTAGCCACCATCCCACGCGGGAGTGGAACCAGCAGCCTTGTTGTTAAGAGTGCATGCCCTATCCACTGAGCCATCCAGGCGACAGCTCAGCTCAAGGTGCCGAGTTCAATCTTATTTGCTGGTGGGCGTAGCCCACCACTGAACAGGCAATTTTGCTTTTACACCAGCTGAGCCACCCTGCCACCAGTTGGAAGCTCAGAAACATCTCAGCTAGGGAGCAGCATTCACTGGCCCATGTGGGAATCAAACCAGTGGACTTGCTGTTCAGAGCACTCACTCTAAGCTAACTCTTAACCAACTGAGCCACTTGGCCAGCCCTGATTTTGTTTATTTGTGTCTTTTCTCTTTTCATCTCAGTGAGCCCAGCCAAGGGTTTATGAATTTTATTAAGCTTTTCAAAGAACCAGCTCTTCGTTGTATTAATTTTTTCTATTGTCCTTTTATTCTCTATTTCATTTCGTTCTGCTCTGCTTTTATTATTTCCTTCCTTCTGCTGACTTTGTGTTTCATTTGTTCTTCTTTTTCTAGTTCTTTAAGATATAACATGAGTTCATTTTTCTGAGATTTGTCTTCTTTCTTGAGATAGACCTGTAATGATATAAATTTAAAACTGATTTTGCTGCATCCCAAAAATTTTGGTAGGATGCATTTCATTCTCATTTGTTTTTATGTATCTTTTTTTTAATTAGTTTCAGGTGTACAACACAATGCAATAGTTATACTCTTACCCCCCAAAGTGACAACCCCCCTCCCCCAGTTCGCCACCCCACTCCCCCTCATATCATACATATCTATCACAACTCCCCTGATTCCCCTCCACAGTATACTCCACATCCCGTGACCATCCACATATTCAGTTACAGTTGGCGTAAAATACTATACAACATCAGCTTCAGGTGTACAGTGCAGTGATCAAGCCTCTACTCCATCCATGAAGTGATCTCCCTAACAAAACATGTGACTATCTGACATGCCACAAAAACTTTACAGCATTATTATGTTCCCCAAACTGTGTTTCTCATTCCTGTGGCAATATTGCAGTTGTCTATTTATGCTTTGTAATCCCTTCCCCTTCCCCCCCATGCCCACCCCCCTCCCAACTAGCAACCCTCAGTTTTTCCTCTACATCTACGAGTCTGTTTACTTTGATCCTTCACTCAGCTCTTCAGACTCCACACACAAGTGAGATCACATGGTACCTGTCCTTCTTCAACTGACTTATTTCACGCAACATAATAGTCTCTTCACAACATTATCAATTACATTCCCAGAACTGCCCCCATATCCCCACGGCAACATTGTAGTCCCACCTACATTGTCCAAAACCTTCCCCCTCTCGCTCTTCCCCACTCCCTCCCAGCCAGCAACAATCAGTTTTTCCTTTATATCTGCTTGATATGACTTCAATCCTCTTAAATTTACTGAGATTGTTTTGTGGCCTAACATGGTCTATCTTGGAAAATGTCCCATGTGTACTTGAGAAGAATGTATATTCTGTTTTTTCAGGGTGAAATGCTCTAAAAATATCAACGAAGTCCAGCTGGTCTAAAGTGTCATTTAAGGCCCCTCTTTCTGTGTTGATTTTCTGTCTAAAGGGTCTGTCCACTGGTGACAATGGGGTGTTGAAGTCCCTACTATGATAGTGTTACTGTTGATCTCTGTCTTTATGTCTGTCAAAATCTGTCATATGTAATTAGGAGTTCCTATGTTGGGTGCATAGATGCTTATTAGGGTTATAGTGCCCTTCGTTGTCTTTTATTGTAGTCATTTTAAAGTCTATTTTGTCCAAAATAAGTATTGGTAATCCAGCTTTTTTTTCTCATTTCCATTTGCATGAAATATCTTATTCCATCTGTAAACAGCATATACATGTGTCCTATTTTCTTATCCACTCTCTGTCTTTTGATTGGAGCAATTAGCCCACTCACATTTAAGATGATTATTGATAGGTACATATGTATTGCCATTTTGTTACTTGTATTCCTGGTCTCCCTGGGTTAGCTTGTTTACCCCTTTCTTTTGTTTAAAAAAAAAGCCCTTTTAACATTTCTTGCAATGCTGGCTTGGTGGTAATGAATTCCTTAAGCTTATTCTTTCCTGAGAAGCTCTTTATTTCTCCTTCAATTTTAAGTGATAGCCATGCTGGGTAGAGCACTCTTGTTTGTCGGACTTCGTTTTGTGTCACTTTGAATATCTCCTGCCACTCCCTTCTGGTCTGCAGAGTTTCTGTAGACAAGTCAGCTGTTAGTCTAACAGGAGTTCCTTTGTATGTAACCTGCTGTCTTTCTCTTGTAGCCTCTAGGATTCTGTCTCTGTCTTTAACCTTTGCCATTTTCACTATGATGTGTCTTGGTGTGGACCTGTTTGGGTTCAGCTTGTTTGGAACCCTCTGCACTTCCTGAGCATGTATGTTGATTTCCTTCACCAGGGTAGGGAAGTTTTCAGTCATTATTTTTTGAAATACATTTTTGACCCCTTGCTTCTTCTCTGCTCCTTCTGGTATTCCTATGAGTCTAAGGTGGTTGTGTTTCACCTTGTCCCATAGGGCTCTTAAACTATTTTCATTGTTTTTTATTCTTTGGTCTTTTTGCTGTTCCAACTGTGTGATTTCTGCTATTTTATCTTCCAAATCGCTGATCTGCTCCTCTGCTTCATCTAGTCTACTGGTGATTCCTTCGAGTGTGTTCTTCATTTCAGTTATTGTATTCTTTAGTTCTAACAGATTGTTTTTTATGGTTTCCCTATCCTTTTATATGTCCTCGCTAAGTTCCTTAAACATTCTTATCATCAGTGTTCTAAATTCTTTCTCTGAAAGGTTGGATCCCTCTGTTTCATTTAGTTCCATTTCTAGAGGTTTCTTCTGATCTTTTACTTGTGACATGTTTCTTTGTTTCCCCATTCTGGCTGTCGCTATGGAATTGCTTTGACGTATTAGATAGATCACCAGGAGAGCCCTGGCTGGATCACACAGGCACACAGCTCACGGCCCAACACTCCCAGGAAAACTCCCAGTCTCAGCCTGTCTCAATCAGCCGCTCACAGTAGTTCAGGCCAAGCAGCCCAATAAATAATCACCAGCCTGGCAACTCTGCAAGCGCAGTGTGGAGAGCGGGAACCCTAGGCGGCTTGCGCACTCCCGCATCTCAGTGAGCAGCCTGTTGTAGCCAGAGCACGCCCATCAGGCATTTCCCTGGCAACACAGCACAAGCCGTGTGGAGGATGGGGATCCAAGGCCGCATGCATGCACGTGTGCACTTCTGTGCCAATTCCACCAGACTAATGAGGTCTCGGACCTGATCCTCCATTGGAGGGACCAAGCCTAACAAAATGGCACCCTCCCTACACCACTCGTGTGCAGGCTCCACACCACAGGAACAACAGTCCAAAAACCTCCAGCCTTTGCACCAAAGGTGCTCAGTTCAGTCTGTCCCCACAGGCTCCCGGGTTCGGCTCACACAGCCACGCCCTCCACCAGGAACCAGGTAAGTGCTCACCGGTGAGCAAGCCCGGGCGCCGGCCCCACTGATTCTCCAGCCGCTCTTAGCCTCACCGAGCTGAGCAAAGAGAGTCCTCACTAATTTACTGCCGGCTATCTTAGAACTCCTCTTCCCGGCAAAGGAACTCTGGGCTGGTGAGCTTGGTGTGCGGCCGGAGGATCTCTCCCCCAACTGGAGAAGCCTCCCGACAGCAGGGATCTCCCTCACGGGGTTCTCCCTCTCTCGTCTCCGCCCATCCTACCAGACCCGACTCGGCCTCCTCTTAAAGTTCTTCGTTTAGTGTTTCTGTTCCTCCAGTGTTCCGGGGACCTCCAGGGTTGAATGCTATATAATTTGCTTGTAATTTTGGTGTGTTCCTGGGAGGCAGTTAGCCCAGTATCTGTCTATTGCGCCATTTTTCTCTATGTATCTTTTGATCTCTCCTCTCATTTCTTCTTTGACCCAGTCATTCTTTAAAAGTATGTTGTTTAATATCCACATATTTGTGGATTTTCCTGCTTTCTTTTTGCAGTTAGTATCGAATTTCAAATCCTTGTGATCAGAGAGTATGTTTGGTATGATTGCAATCTTCTTAAATTTGCTGAGGCTGGTTATATGTCCCAGTATATGGTCTATCCTTGAGAATGTTCCATGTTACCTAGAAAAGAAAGTATAGTCTGATGTTATAGGTTGAAGTGCTGTATAAATGTCAATTATGTCCATTTCATCTAATGTGTCATTTCGGGCTGATATTTCTTTATTTTCTCTTTGGATGATCTGTCAATAGCTGTCAATGATGTATTTAGGTCCCCTATTATAATTTTGTTTTGGTCAATTTCTCCCTTTATTTCTTTTAGTAGTTGCTATGTATATTTTGCTGTTCCCTTATTGGGGGCATAAATATTGATGACTGTTATGTCTTCTTGTTCTATAGTCCCCTTTATCATTATGAAATGTCCATCTTTATCTCTTGTTACCTTTTGCATCCTGAAGTCTGTTTCATTCGATATCAGTATAGCTACACTTGTTTTCTCTGAATACCATTTAATTGGAGTGTCAATTTCCACCCTTTCAGTTTGCATCTATATTTGTCCTTGTAGCTGAGATGTGTCTCTTGGAGACAGCATTTTGTTCGATTTAGTTCTTTGATCCAATCTGAGACTCTATGACTTTCTATTGGTGAGTTCAGTCCATTTACATTTAGGATGATTATTGATATATGAGGATTTCCTATCATTCTATCTTTGGTTTTCTGGTAAGATGGTCTGAGCATTGTTTGTTTGGCCTTTTGTTGCTGTCTGTTATTTCTTTTATTGTTTGTTTAATTCTTTTATTGTGAAATAAACATTTTTTAAAATTAGTTTCAGGTGTACAACACAGTGAAATAGTTATACTTTTTGTCCCTCAAAGTGACAACACCCCTCCCCCAATTTGCCACCCCACTCCCGCCCATATCATACATATCTATTACAATTTCTTTGACTCCCTTCCACAGTATACTCCACATTCCGTGATTATCTATATATATTCAATTACAGTTGGCATACAATATTATACAACAACAGCTTCAGGTGTACAGTGAAGTGATCAAGCCTGTACTCCATGCATGAAGTCTTCTCCCTAACAAGACATGTGACCATCTGACACCCCAAAAATTATTTAGAACATTAATATATTTCTTCAACTGTCTTTCATATACCTGTGGCAATATTGTAGTTATCAACTTATGCTGTCTAATCCCTTCCCCTTCTCCCTCATCCCCACCGCCCCAAGTTGGAACTATCAGTTTTTCCTCCATATCTATGAAACTGTTTCTGTTTACTTTGCTCGTTCATTCAGTTTTTCAGATTCCATATATAACTGAGATCATATGGTATTTGTCTTTCTCCGACCGACTTATTTCACTTAACATAATAGTCTCCAGGTCCATCCATATTGTTGCAGATGGTACAATTTCATTCTTCTTTATAGCGGAGTAATATTCCATTGTATAAATGTACCACAGTTTCTTAATCCAGTCGTCTACGGAAGTGCATTTCAGTTGTTTCCAAGTCTTGGCTATTGTAAATAGTGCTGCAATAAATATAAGAGTGCATATATTTTTTTGAATTAGTGTCTTGGATTCTTCTGGGTAGATACCCAAGAGTGGAATTGCTGAATCATATGGTAGTTCCATTTCAAATTTTTTGATATACCTCCATACTGATTTCCATAATGGCTGCACCAATCTACAATCCCACCAACAGTGTACCAGGGTTCCCTTTTCTCTACAACCTTGCCAGCACTTGTTGTTTTTTGATTTATTGATGACAGCCATTCTGACTGGAGTGAGATGGTATCTCATTGTGGTTTTTATTTGCATTCCTCTGATGATTAGTGAGGTTGAACATTTTTTCATATGCCTGTTGGCCATCTGTATGTCCTCTTTAGAGAAATGCCTCTTCATAGCCCCTGCCCATTTTTTAAATGGGTTGTTTGTTTTTTTGGTGTTGAGTTCCATGAGTGTTATTTAAATTTTTGATATTAACCCCTTATCATATATATCATTGGCAGATATCCTCTCCCATTCAGTAGGCTGCCTTTTTGTTTTATTGATGATTTCCTTTGTTGTGAAAAAAATTTAAGTTTGATGTAATCCCATATGTTTCTTTTTTCTTCTATTTCCCTTGCCCAAGGGGACATATAAGTAAAAATATTGCTGAGGGTAATGTATGCAAATTTACTCCCTGATTTCTTCTTGGAGTTTTATGGTTTCAGGTCTTACATTAAAGCCTTTAATCCATTTTGAGTTTGTTCTCATTTATGGTGTCAGTAGGTAGTACATTTTCATTTTTTTGCACATGTCAGTCCAATTTTCCCAGCACCATTTATTAAATATACTATCTTTACTCCAATGTAAATTCTTGCTTCCATTGTCATAGATTAAATGACCATATATGGATGGAATCATTCCTGGGCTCTCTATTCTGTTTCACTGGTCTATGTGTCTATTTTTATGCCACAACCATACTGTTTTGATGACTGTAGCCTTGTAGTATGTTTTGACGTCAGGTAGCGTGATGCCTCCCACTTGCCATGGCTATTTGGGGTCTTTTGTGATTCTGTATAATTTTTAGGATTCTATGTTCTATTTCTGAAAAAAATGTCCTGGGTAGTTTAATTGGAATTGCACTGAATCTATATATTGCCTTAGGTAGTATTGACATTTTAACTATATTAATTCTTCCTATCCATGAACATGGTATGTATTTCCATTTATTTGTATCTTTTTAAATTTCTCTCTTCAGTGTCTCATAATTTTCTGAGTACAAGTCTTTTACTTCTTTAGTTAAATTTATTCCTAGACATTTTATTGTTTTTGAAGCAATTGTTAAATGGATTGATTTCCTGATTTCTTCTTCTGGTAGCTTATTATTGGTGTATACAAATACAACTGATTTCTGAATATTTATTTTGTTCCTGCTCCCTTACCATATTCGTTTATCAGTTCTAGCAAGTTTTTGGTAGAATCTTTGGGATTCTGTCTGTATAGTATCATGTCATCTGCATATAGTGACAATTTTACTTCCTCCTTTACAATTTGGATGCCTTTTATTTCATTTTCTTGTCTGATTGCTGTGGCTAGAACTTCCAGAACTATGTTAAATAGAAGTGGTGAAAGTGGGCAGCCTGTTCGTTCCTGATCTTAAGGGAAAAGCTTTCAGCCTTTCCCCACTGAGTATGATGTTTGCTGTGGGCTTATCCTATATGGCCTTTATTATGTTGAGATACGATCCCACTATTCCCACTTTGCTAAGAGTTTTTATCATAAATGGCTGCTGATTTTGTCAAATGCTTTTTCAGCATCTATTGATATGATCATATGATTTTTGTTTTTTCATTTTGTTAATGTGATGTATTACGTTAATTGATTTGCAGACATTGAACCAACCATGCATACGAGGAATGAATCCCACTTGATTGTGGTGTATGATCTTTTTAATGTGATGTTGAATTGGGTTAGCTAGTATTTTGTTGAGGATTTTTGCATCTATGTTCATTAGTGTTATCGGCCTGTAGTTTTCCTTTTTTGTAATGTCTTTGTCTGATATTGGGATCAGAATAATAGTGGCCTCAGAAAATGTGCATGGGAGCCTTCCCTCCTTCTGTATTTTTTGGAATAGTTTGACGAGAATAGGTATTAATTATTTTTTGTAAAATTCACCTTTGAAGCCATGTGGTCCAGGACTTTTGTTTGTTGGAAGCTTGCTGATTACTGATTCAATTTCTTTGGTAGTAATCAGTCTGTTCCGAGTTTCTGTTTCTTTCTGGCTCAGACTTGGTAGATTGTGTGCTTCTAGAAATTTATCCATTTCTTCCGGATTGTAGAATTTGTTGGCATATAGTTTCTCGTAATATTTTCTTAAAATTTTCTGTATTTCTGTGGTATCTGTTGTCACTTCACCTCTTTCATTTCTGAATTTATTATTTTGGGTCCTCTCTTTTTCATGGTGAGTCTGGCTAAGTGTTTGTCGATTTTGTTTATCTTTTCAAAAAACCAACTATTGGTTTCATTGATCTTTTGTATTGTTGTTCTGTTCTCTATTTCAGTTATTTCTTCCCTGGTCTTTATTATTTCCTTCCTTGTACTCCCTTTGGGCTTGTTTTGCTCTTCTTTTTCCAGTTCCCTTAGGTGTAAAGATAGACTGTTGATTTGAGATTTTTATTCCTTCTGTAGGTAGGCCTGCACTGCTATGAACTTCCTGCTTAGGACTGCTTTTGCTGCATTCCAGAGATTTTGTGTCATGATTTTTCATTTTCGTTTGTCTCGAGGTATCTTTTGATTTCCTCCTTGACCTCATTTTTGTTCCACCTGCTATTTAGTAGCATGTTATTCAGCCTCCATGGATTTGTGAGATTTCCAGGTTTCTTCTTAGTTTTTAGTTTCATAGCATTGTGGACAGAGAAGACACTTGATATGATTTCAATATTCTTAAATTTGTTGAGACTTTTTTTGTGGCCTAACATGTGATCTATCTTGGAAAATATTCCATGTGCACTTGAGAAGAATGTATATTCTGTAGCTTTTGGGTGAAATGCTCTAAAAATATTGATTAAATCCAGCTGGTCTAAAGTGTCATTTAAGGCCACTCTGTCCGTATTGATTTTCAGTCTGGATGATCTGTCCATTAGTGACAATGGGGTGTTGAAGTCCCCTACTATGATAGTGTTACTGTTGATCTCTGCCTTTATGTCTGTCAAAATCTGTTTTATATATTTAGGAGCTCCTATGTTGGGTGCATAGATGTTTACTAGGGTTGTCCTCTTGTTGAATCAATCCCTTTATTATTATGTAGTGCCCTTCTTTGTCTTTTATTGTAGCCTTCATTTTAAAGTCTATTTTGTCCAAAATAAGTATTGCTAACCGGGCTTTTTTCCCATTTCCATTTGCATGAAATATCTTATTCCATCCCTTTACTTTCAGTCTTTGTGTGTCTTTTGATCTGAGTTGAGCCTCTTGTAGACATCATATGCATGGGTCCTGTTTTCTTATCCACTCAGCCACTCTGTGTCTTTTGATTGGAGCATTGAGCCCATTCACATTTAAAGTGATTATTGATAGGTGCATATTTATTTCCATTTTGTTATTTGTGTTTCTTTTCTTCCTGGGTTAGCTTGCTTTCCCCTTTCTTCTATTTAAAAGAGCCCTTTTAACATTTCCTGCAATGCTGACTTTGTGGTAATGAACTCCTTTAGCTTATTCTTTTCTGAGAAGCTCTTTATCTCTCTTTCAAATTTAAGTGATAGCCATGCTGGGTAGACCAATCTTTGACCTTTATTTTGTGTCAGTTTGAATATTTCCTGCCACTCCCTTTTGGCCTGCAGAGTTTCTGTAGAAAAGTCAGCTGATAGTCTTATAGGAGTTCCTTTGTATGTAACCTGCTGTCTTTGTCTTGCTGCTTTTAGGATTCTGTGTTTGTCTTTAAGCTTTGCCATTTTAACTATGATGTGTTTTGGTGTGGGCCTGTTTGGGTTCAGCTTGTTTGGAACTCTCTGCACTTCCTGGGCTTGTATGTCGATTTCCTTCAGCAGGATAGGGAAGTTTTCAGTCATTATTTCTTCAAACACATTCTCAATCCCTTGCTTCTTCTCTTCTCCTTCTTGCATTACTATGATGCAATTATTGTTGTACTTGTTGTCCCACAGGTCTCTTAAACTATTTTCATTCTTTTTTATTCTTTTTTCTTTTTGTAGTTCCAAGTGGATGATTTCTGCCATTTTGTCTTCTAATTCGCTGATCAGATTGATCCTCTGCTTCATCTAATGTACTGGTGATTTCTTTGAGTGTGTTCTTTATTTCAGTTATTGTATTCTTTAGTTCTAACTGGTTGTTTTTTATGGTTTCCCTATCCTTCTTTATTCCTCGCTCAGTTCCTTAAGCATTCTTACCATCAGTGTTCTAAACTATGTCTCTGAAAATTTGGATACCTCTATTTGATTTAGTTCCATTTCTAGAGGTTTCTTCTGATCTTTTACTTCGGACATATTTCTTTGTTTCTTCATTCTGTCAATGCTTGGATGTATTAGATAGATCATCTAGAAAGAAGAGAAAAAAACAAGAGGTGGGAGGGTTCTCCATACTGTTTTATCTGCAGACCACTTTCTCAGCAATAGAGATTCTCTCATGACTCAGTTCCAAATTAGAAGGGAAGGGCTTAACGTGTTATGTGCTAGCCTCCCTCTCAGGCTTATAGAGAGTTTTCTGCAATTAGCTGCTGTGTGCTCTGTAGATGTGCTCATTACCAAAAAACATCACAGGTTGTTGTGTGTTGTCTGCTGCTGCAAAAAACCTTCTGTGGCCTACAGAGGTGTGGGCCACGCACCAGGGGCTCATGGTGCCTCTGGCAACACAGTTCTAGGTGGGTGGGCATGCCCCCAAGGCAACACTGGATGTGGTCAGTGGCCCCCACCAAGTCAGAGCAGCATGCACTCTGCACCAGCAACCAGCCCACACAAACTCACAAGCAAAGCCCTGATCGGATTATGCAGGTGCACAGCTCCCGGACCAACACTCTCAGGAAAACTCCCATCTTAGCCTGTCCCAATCAGCTGCTTGCATATCATGCTAAGCATCCCAACAGCCAATCGCCAGCCTGGCAACTCTGCACAAACAGTGCATAGAGCAGTGACCCAATCAGCTGACACACTCCTGCATCTCAGTGAACAGCCTGATGGAGCCAGAGTGCACCCGCCCTGCATTTCCCTGGCTACGAAGTACAATCAGGATGGAGAGTGGGGACTCAAGGCAGCTGGTGCACTCCCTTGTCTCAAGGAGCAGCCTATTTGATCCAGAGGGTACCAGGCCGACGTTTCCCGGGCAACGCAACACAAGCAGGGCGGAGGGTGGCAATCCAAGTCTGCATGCACCCGCATGTACAGACGCACTCCTGCGCCAGTTTCACCAGACCAATGCGGTCCCCGGCCCGACTCTCTGTGGGAGGGCCCATCCCTGAAAAAATGGCGCCCTCCTGTACACTACTCATGTGCAAGCTCCGCACCAGAAGAACTATGGTCCAAATCCTCCAGCTCCCGGGCCAAAGGCACTCAGTTCAGTCTGTCCCCACAGGCTCCTGGGCCCAGCTCACACAGCTACTTCCTCCAACAGCAACTAGGTGAGTGCTCACCCACGAGCAAGCCCATTTGCTGGCCTCACTGGTTCTCCAGCTGCCCTCAGCCTCACCAAGCTGAGCAAAGAGAGTCCTCACTAATTTCTACTGCCAGCTATTGTAGAACTCCTCTTCCTGGCAAACAGCTCTGGGCTAGTGAGCTCGGTGTTTGGCTGGAGCGTCTCTCCCCCAACCAGAGAAGCCTCCCCACAGCTGGGGCTTCCCTCACGGGGTTCACCCTCTCTTGTCTCTGCCCCTCTTACCAGACTTGACGTGGCCTCCTCTTAAGTCCTTTGTTTAGAGGTTCTCTTCATCTAGTGTTCCTGGGACTTTTAAAGTTAAATGTTGTACAAATTATTTGTAATTTTGATGTGATCCTGGGAGGCAGTTGGCACAGAATCTGTTTATTCTGCCATCTTAACGGCAATCCTAGCTCTTTCTTTTTTTATGGTCAAGTTTCTATTCACTCAAGCCATTACAAAACAATTTTGAATTATATGAGCACAAGTTAACCCTGAAACAAAGGAACAAACCAGCTGGGATTCCAGGGTACTTGTGCCAACCCAGAGTTGTTGTGAAGTCCCTATCTTTACACTGGTGAATTTGATCATCTATATGGACAAAGCCTGTTAGTTTTGAACTGTGTGTGCTTCTCGTGAGTTTACCAGTACACTCTGTGACCTCAAAATAGTTGCAGTCACTGTCATGAGATTGGAGTACAGTCAATGGAATAGTAATAGATATATACATGTTCAGAGGGGCAATAGATTGGGGGAAGGGTTATCACTTTATGATGGGTGTAATGTCTAACTATTACATTGTTTTGTACACCTGGAACTAATAAAAAAAATCTTAAAAAATGAAAAAAGGATATATCAGAATGTTTACAGTCATGTGGCTAGGTCAGGGCATGCCTCAAAGACATCTTTGCCTTTCTGAGGCTCAGCTATGTTTGCGGGAGAAAAATCTTTGCAATTCTTCACTGCTAGGATATCTTTACAGTTTGGTTGAATTTGGGGGCAGAGATGAGGAGGTGAGGTTTTTTTAAAGCACGAGAATGCTTTAATCTAATTTTAAGGCCTTCTTTATTTGTAATCATCACTATACCTCATGAATGGCTCTTTCAAATGAATCATAGACCTTAGAGCTGGAAAAGACCTTTAGGCCTGATATAGATCCCTTCCTTCAGCTAGGGATGCTATTATGATCCCCTTTACAGGTGAGGCAACTAAGGCCTACATAAAATGCCATTCTGTAGTCCCAGGATCATCTGAAAACTTCATACTTGGCCCTGGCACTGTTTGAACTTTGCATAAGTTGTGCTACTGCCTTGGTCACTGCTTTGATTTGATGATGCTGCGCAAAGAGTCTAACCATGTTGTTACATGCTGGACACCTAGTGGGGAGAATTTTCACTTCCAAATCCTATAATTGAGGGCAGATCTGACTCACTCCTGTTTGCCTGTAGAGAACTGTTGTATCCTTTAATGCAGTGACACTTTCCTTCAGTCTCTGGAGCTGCATGTGGTTCTTTCACGTGCAACCTGCCATTTCGTAAATCTTTGATGTCTATATAAAAGTATTCTTTCTGATGATACTTCATAGGGTACATGTATTTATCAGGTGGTTCTCAGAGTTAATGAGTGATTGCATATCAGACTCCAGAATCCAAGTAAGTGGCCCAACATAACGGGAGAGCCTGTTGCATACTTATACTTTAGCTGGATGTTAACAGTGTTTTGGAGGATTCTTACATACACCATTGCGGTAACCAGTTCACTGAGACAATATTGGTCTTTGGAAAGTGATAGAACTGGATTCTTAGCCTTGCACTACTATGAAATACTGACTACTTAACTAGCAGCGTGGCATTGAACACATTACTACAAACTTTCTGTGCCTTAATTTCCTTATGTTTAATGGGATAAAACTAGTACCTGTGCCACAGGTTTGTTGTGAGGATTAAGATAATCCACACAAAGGCAGACCGAGTGACTCAGTTGGTTAAGAGCTTGCTCTCAAGGGTGCAAGCTGAACTCTGAGCAACAGCAGTTCAATGCCCAGCCTGAGTTGAGCTGCCTCTGAGCTGTCAAAAGGTGGCAGGATGGCTCAGCTAAAAAATATATATATATATATAATCCACATAAAGAATTTAGCTCACAAAATGTGAACCACATTACAAAGATTTAATGCATTTCCATTATCATTATCAATCACCATCTCCAGCTACATTTCGGAGTTGTTGTAAGATTATGGAATAAAATTATATAAACTATATAGCAGGGTTTCTTGTTCCTTGTAGATTCTAAAAAATAGCCACTCTTATTATTATGGTTATTAAAGTGCCAGGAATATAACATGAAGCTGTCACATTTCTGGAGCATGGCTTATTTGGTCACAAAGGTAGTTTACCTTGAGCAAATAGTACTGTTCAAATTTTCTAATGCAAGCCTGCTTGTCTGTTCCAGAGAGTAGAATGATAAACACCATGGAATTCTTTGAAATGGATCATGTTTCTGAATTTTCCCATTAACCATTTGTCAGTTTCCTAAAAGTAGTCTAAAATGTACTCTCAGAAAATAATTTCTTTTGCAGGTAGAATTGTGACAAATGATATTACCATGGTGGCTAACTAACAGGTATACACATTTTTCAAGGCATGATTTTGAGATTTTCTCTGATTACTTAGAGTCAAACTTTAATTTCAGCATCCATCCATACACCTTACCTCCTACACAAATACACAGCCAAATTTGTGTACAGGAAATCAATCACAAGAGGTAGGAGTCAGAAAGACCTTGAAACTACTCCAGGCTCCACCAGTTGCTAGCTCTGTGACCTTGTCTTTGAATGTGTCTGAATGTCAGTTTCCTTATCTATAAAACTAATATACAAATAGTTTCCCAACCCCTTACCCAAAAGCCTTGGGGACAAATACATTTCATAATTCAGATTTTTTTTTTAAATACAGGGTGTGCACAACACCTTCAGTGGGATTTGGAACAGAACCCAGTAATCAATCACATCAATATTTCTGCAATGAAACAATAATATTTACACTGAGAGGGCCTCACAGATTTTGTCACTGCTCAAGTTTGACAGGTAACTTATAAAACAGTGTTTGGTTTTCAGAGCTTTCTGGAATTTGGAATTATTCATAATGGAATGAAGAATTGTACCTGACCTCATGAGGTTATTCTAAGGGAAACATGAAATACATTGTGTGTGGCAGGGGTCCTGCTTAACCAAAATTGAAATTCAGACAGATCTGGGTGTGTGAAGACCATGAGATGTCTATTTGCTTGGGATGAGCTGTGGAAAAGGAAGGGCTCTATGAGGAAGATTGTGTCAGAAACCTAGGACTGTGGGGGTGGAGGAAAAATCTGGTACTATATGACAGTGTTTGTCCTCCAGGCACAGAAACCAAGTTGGAAATTCTGAATTGGGGTGATGAGGGCTCTGGCTGGGAAGCGATGCTGCAGAAAAAAGCTAAAGCTATTCTTCTCACATCAGCCTCACTGAGACACAGGGTAGAAGCAATATTATTTTAGTGTCCAAGTGACAAAATGTTGCACAAAACAGAAAGTGGGCATTTCCATACATCTGGGTAGACTGGTGACTTCCTTAAGGGAGGGCAGCACCATTCAGGCCACTTCTGGATTTGTGGAATCCATGCCCCACCCCAACAGGGGCCTCTGTTTTCCCACAGCCAGAGGCACCCGCCAGCAGCTAGGGCAAGGCAGAATGGCTGCCATGGACTGTAATTCATTAGGAATGCAAGCTCCCTCAAAAAATGGATTCTCTTGTCTGTCATAGTCCCCGCTATATCCCCAGTAATTGGGCATGGGCTTGGCACATAGTATGTAGTTAAGAGACATTTTTTCCAATTAATTTATTGATAGCTTACATTCATGAGGAAAGAGAATAGAAGAACAACATGAAAAGACTGTTCTTGAGGACTGTCATGTCAGAAATAACTAGGGAGACGTTCAGGGGGACTGAGGCCCTCTGTTAAGCAGGTGGGGACACCAGTCAGTGACATGCAAGTTATTAAAATGTATACGATCTCTCTTGTAACGAAGGTCAGGTATGGCCTGGGGAAACCTGAGACCTAACATTGTATAAAAGTTCATAATGCCTTATGGAGCATTCTGAGTATTAGATAGTTAGGCTTCATATAGACACCAAGTGGCTCTTGGAAAATTTTTAATTATAAAGAAGACCTTCAGGATGGAATCAGGGTGAAGGAAAAGGGGCTGATTCTGACAGGTTCTTCTTGGATACATTTGGCCCCTGTGATGTTAGTTTGGAGGAAGGGAGAGACAATAATAATTGGTTGGGGGGAAAAAGGCAAAAAGAAGAGATTTTCTGTTGTCCTCCACTGTGCCCAGAGGAAACAAGCTTTACTTGAATAATTACTATTAAGGTGAATTCATTTGCACCATGTGCTGCTAAGCATGGGGAAATACAAGTTACAAATGTTAAATATACAGCATTTCTTGTAACATATGGTAGACATTCAGTAATTATTTATAAATGAATGATATTTGCCTCTAATGCCCCTCCTCCATCCCTGATCCCGGACTATGAGCTTCTGGAAGTCAGGGAATACAGATTGTTTCTTTGCTGCCTAGCATACTTTCTGACATATAATAGGTGTTAATAAAAATATTCATTGAATGAATGAGACACATTGATACATTGGACATGGTTATACAAATTAATGCCACAGAAATAGTTAAAAGAAATTATCTTCTCTCAAACTGATTAAATTCTGTCTGACATGAACACTAATATTTTACTTAGCAAAATGTTCTTTGGTAGGAAAATGCAACAGAAATCTTTATTTCACACTAGGACTAGGATTATCACAAAACTAAATTGGGTAGATCCAAATAAAAGAAGTTTTCTTGTTTGTTTTTCTTGTGATGGCTTTTGACATTTCTTTCCATAAATTGGAATATAGCACAGAAAGTATAACCAGTCCTTTCCTTCAAAAGATTTGGTACGTCATAGCTGCTGATTTCAGTTGGCTCACATTTCCTAAGTAGTCCTTTACCTCATTTTGTTTGGTTGATGGCTATTTTTTTGAGGCCTTTGTGAATTGCTGCTCACCTAAATTATTTTTTCATTTCTCTGCAAGCTGCCATTTAAAACGGCTCCACTCTTGTGGGCTTGAACCATTATTCATTCTATATCCTCTCTCACTTGTTACGTGGCTAGGTTTTGGTCTCTTTCTCTTTTCCCTGATTTATTCACATGGGTCCTTTCTTTTCTCCTTACCCCTTCTTTAAAGGTTGCCAGTATTCCTTTCCTTTGACACACTAAGCATGCCCTAAACAGGAATTGATGAATTATATTCTTGTTTGTGTCCTATTCTTCTTCCTTTATTTTCATGATAACCAATCCTTGGCCTCTTTGAACAGCTGCTGCACATAAGACTTCATCTATGAATTGGTCACTCTGAAAGGTGCAACACTATGCTCTTCACTGGGAGCAGGGAAGGGACTCTCCACTCAGGCAGTACCTGCAATTACCTTGTGCTTTGCCCACTCCATACACCAACTCTTTTCTTTCTGCAGCATGTCTTTCACTTAGTTGATAAATACTACATACAACTAGATGCCTGGCAGAATGTAAGGCACTGGGGAGATCATGGTGAACATGGCCTTGCCACCAACGATTGATCTTTCTTAATTCATTTATGGACAGTCAACTATTTTACCCATAACATGGATAAAGACAACTTCAAAATCACATCTATCTTTTTTTATTTTTTTTATTTTTATTTTATTTTATTTTTAATTAGTTTCAGGTATACAACACAGTGCAATAGTTATACATTACATCTATCTTTTTGATTGCAGATGTACCCATCCTGATTAATTTCATTTAAAAATTAATGTTCATTTCTTAAGATGTAACATTCAACAACACCATGGTGTGCTAGACAACTGATGGGCTTGTCCATTCAAATGTGTCCATGAAATATCCACAGGGGCCCATGTGATACTGCACAATTTTGCCCCATGAAATATCCACAGGGGCCCATGTGATACTGCACAATTTTGCCCAATATATCTTACATGCAAATTTCTATTGCTTCCTGGAATATCTGTCTTTGTGAGCACCCAGAGGGCAGGCACCGGCACAGTTTGACTTGGTTTGTAGGAGAACTAGCTCAGAGCCATATCATTTCATTGCATATAAACTAAGGTATACAAGAGGTCACTGATTAACTGGATTTAAATAATTTTCTTTTTTCTATCTTTCTAAGAGGAGTAGTGACTGTTAAAGGAAATGAAATAACATGACATGACATTAAATGAAATAATAAAAGTAATCACAGGCTGTAAATGTTTAGCCTCAATTGTGAGGCAACCTTTAAACATGGGCTGCTTATCCTCGTTTTGTCCTTAAGGATTTTTATATTCCACCCTCATCTAAAGCTGTACATCAGATAGCATGTCTTCTGGTTGCTTCATTGGAGCCTACCTACCTTGCCATGATGTAGTTGGATGGAACCAAATCATTTTCTAGCTGAGCAGAGTAAATGATAATCTCTGGTGTAAAGCTTTGTGGGTGGTTCATACCCGGGATAGTTTCAAACTACCTTGTTCAGCAGCTGAGCCTTTGAGCCTCTAAGCCTTTCTGTTATTTACCTTTCTGATTCAGAAACTTTGAAACTATCCCTTCATCAACTCAGGAGAATATCTGAGGTTTCATTTTGTTTTTGTGCTTTCCTTTTTTTGTGTGTATGTCACTTTCTCTATGAGCTTTCCAAAACAACTATTGGGTAAATACCGTCCATTTCTCTGAGCCAGTGTAGAAGCAGATTTGGACTCAGAGTTCATCCAAAGTGGGCAAGAGAGGGAATCTCCTTAGCGGAAAATCTCTTTGATTACACTAGTCCTCCCTTATCAATGGGGGGATACAGTACTGCAGATAGTACTGAACCCTATATATGCTATGTTTTTTTCCTACACATACATTCCTATGATAAAGTTTAATTTCTAAATTAGACACAGGAAGAGATTAACAACAATAACTAATACTAAAAATAGAACAATTATAACAATGTACTATAATAAAAGTTATGTGAATATGGCATCATTAAGTAAAATAAGTGTTACTTGAACACAAACTGCAATACCATGACAATCTTGTCTGATAACCAAAATGGCTACTAAGTGGCTAACAGGACAGGTAGGGTATATAGTAGCATGGATAAGCTGGACAAAGAGATGATTCATGACCCAATTGGGATGGAGCAGGAAGATGTGAAATTTCATTATGCTACTCAGAACAGCGCACAATTTAAAACTTATGAATTATTTACTTCTAGAATTTTCTATTTAATATTTTTGGACCAGAGTTGACTGTGTGTAACTGAAATGCAGAATGCAAAACTGTGCGGGAGTAGGGGGAACTACTCTATTATTATTATTTCTTTTTAGTACAAGCAGGTTTTCCTAAAGTTGCAGAAAGCACCCAACTTATCTTCAAGTGCTGAGTTATTTTTAAATGTCATGTTTAGGATTTAAAAAAATTAAATTTATTGGTGTAACACTGCTAATAACATCATTTAAATTTGAGATGTACAACTTTATAATATGAAATCTGTATACTATATTGTGTGCTCACCACCCGAAGTCTAGTCTCCTTCCATTACCATATATTTGATCCCCTTTACTCTCTTCATCCACCCCCACCACCTTCCTTTTTCATAACCACCACACTGTTGTCTGTATCTATGAGTTTTGGTTTTTGTTTGTTTGTTTTGCTTGTTCATTTGTTGCTTTTTGTTTTATACCCCTCATATGGGTGAAATCATATTGTTTTCGACTTTTCCATCTGACTTCTGTTCTTGACCTTTGCCATCTGACTTATTTCCCTTAGCATAATCCTCTCAAGATCAATTCATGTTGTCACAGATGGCAATATTTCATATATTTATGGCTGAGTAGTATTCCATTGTATATATGCACCACATCATTTTTATCCAATCATCTGTTGAAGGACACTTAAGTTGTTTCCATATCTTGGCTTCTGTGAATAATGCTGCAATGAACACAAAGCTACATATATCTTTATGAATAAGTGTTTTCAAAATTTGGGGGTAAATGCCCAGAAGAGGAATTGGTGGGTCATATGGTAGGTCTATTCTTAATTTTTAGAGGCACCTTAAATGTCATTTTTATTCCTTCTCTTTTTGAGGGCAGTGTCACTGGCCCTCATATGTGGGACCCGAACCGGGGCCGCTGGCTTCCCAAGCCAGCGCTTAACCACCGCGCCACTCGGCCAGCCCTAAATGTCATTTTTAAAACAAAAGAATTTGAGTGTTTAAAAATGACAACAGTATTTTAAAACAAATCATTGCATTATAGCCAATCAAAATCCCCAGACCAGTAAATGGTGTTTCAATTCAGTCCATCTGTTTTAATCCAGGTTATCCCAATGCTTGGCTAAAGTAGTCATGAGATTGCTCCCCAACCCCAATGTCACTCCAGCTTTCCAAATCAGCACACATAAAAATGCATGGCAGCAAAGAAAGGTGCTCTGGGGCAGAGTCTGACCCTTGACTCCTAATATGGTCAGATTGCTGTTAACCAGAAAGTTGTGTGTCATCAGCACTGGGAGGCATTTTATTTTATTTTATTTTTTTATTTCTATTTTTGAGGGCAGTGTCACTGGCCCTCATATGTGGGATCCAAAACGGGGCCACTGGCGTCCCAAGCCAGTGCTTAATCACCACGCCACTCGGCCGGTCCTGGGAGGCATTTTAAATGTCTGTTTAACAAAAAGCCCTATTTTTGTCTTAAGCTTCTTGGAGTTGATGAAGTCTTGCTTTCATGTATGAATACAGAAGTCTGTCTTTGAAATCATGGAGTCGATTACTGTCTGATGATTGAGAACCCCGGTGGTAGCCCACATCGCAATCAAACATGTGTGGAAGGGCTCTTTGGTAATGTGTTTGGCAATTTTTCTTCACCAAAAATCTCTCCCTCACCTTCTCTTCCAAAGTGTGCAGTGGCTTCTACATTTTCACTTCTGCAATTCATTCTTTTGAATCAAACATTGCCCGTGCCAGAAGGATCCTCCTATAACACAGATACCTAAAAGAAGCAATAAATGAAGTTCTAAGATTATACTAAGAAGTCAATCATATTTTCTTCTTCCCAGACTCAAGAAGTAAAGGGGCAGCAACTTTAGCTCATTGGGCCCCTGCGTGGCTGGGAGAGGTCCCTGAAAGAAATGATGGAACACAGGAAAGGAGAAAAGAAATTAAGACTAGTTCAGGCCTGCTGGGTCCACTGGTCATTGTCTTAAACTGTAGAGAGAAGATTGATATCAGTGTGTGTATGTAGGTTACAGTAGAATATAGTAAAAAATAATAATAAATTTATTATTGGAAGCTGCTGTTTTGGGGATTCTAGATCATTTAGATTTTACTAGAAATCTAAGGAATTTGAAGGCTCTGTGGTATAACTAAAACAGGATACTTTCACCACACTCCCATCTAATAGAGGAATCCTCAAACAACCTGGCCTTGGAGTGGGGGAAGAGTGATAAATCCTCAGCTCCCCACCTGCAACCCCACCCTCCAAAATAGCTCTGATAAAGGTCTGATCATTTCAACTGAATTGTATGGAGAATAATGCCCTCTCTACTACTCTGTTAAGAACAGAATTTAGGGGTGTTTACTTTAAATGACAAAAAGCCAGGTTAAGGGTTTTTTCTGGACTTACATGGGTGGTGAAAATTAAAAAGGGTCAGACATCCCAAGATTAATGGGGAAGTACAACCTCCTTCTGTTTACAAAGACACGCCCCCTTGTCTTTCAAAAGAGAACCTGCAAATTACCATGGAAATCTGCCCCAACAGGCAATGCTCAAGTGGGAGTCAGAGCCTTTGTTAGCAGGGCTTTGTGGGGGTTGGTACCATAGTGAACACGGTTAAGCCTCATTAATTCCCTGAATCGGGGAAAGGCCAATCTTGATTCATAAGAAGCTTGAATTTGGAAATATGTTTAAAGAAATGCCATGTTATTATTTCCAAATCCTGCAGTCAAACTGCTGGCTGGGTCTCTGTTCTGAGCTGCTGGGACTCTTAAAGCCTTGAACAAACAGATAAGGACTGTAATTAGCATATTGGTCATTTGAATGTAAAGTACAGTTAGAGTGGCACTTAAAAACAGTGTGTTAGCAGTTAGCAGCCCTAGCAGGCTTGTCACTTTCCTATGTTTATAGTGTTAATTTGCCTAGCAACCTGCTCCCTTTCCTTTTTGGCAGTAAACTTGAGCCTAGCATGTCAGAATTTGTTAAATTTCCCATATTAGTAGCTGGAATGAATAAGGAGTGTGTGTGAGGGGGAGGTGAACAACTTTTAAAAATCAACATGAACATATTTTAAAATTTTATTTAGCTGACCTTTGAACTCATCAGTTGATTCATATTTATTATTTGCTGAGTATGGAATGTATTCGCTCAGATGATTAACAGGGGAGCAAACTATTTGAAATGCCCCTCCCCCACAAGTGGCATGACGAAGTAAACACCAGAGAACATTGACTATAATGACTTCCTGGATTATAACAAAATAAGGATTGATTATGAGGCTCAACAGGTGCTTAATTATATAGAACAGCAGCATGTTGAAATCTGCATCTATTAAACACATCTGTAATGGTCAGCCAATTCTGTGTGCACATATTAACTTTGTTTTTAAATTCACACTTGAGACAACTTAATTTGAAGTGTGACTGAATTATGTTTGGGAAGGGGAAAAAGGGGGAGGGAGGAGTGCAGCTACAATTTTACCCAAATAGTCCATGTCTTCATTATTTTGCTATGCATGTGGAAGAAAAGAGCCATGTTCTTTTCCTTGAACATACTGTCAATGAAAAACATCAGCCTGAGAGAAAACGTACACGAGTTTATTTGAGCGAAATTGACAACAATTGTCAGTTTCACGGATTGAGAAAAAGCTCTGTGAAATGGCGGTTTGCAGCTTATTATATACATAAAATGCAAGTAGGAAGGTTATATGAAACCCATTAGTGATAGATTAAGGGGGCGGGAGAAAGCAAATTGGGGAAATCTCTTGGATTACATAAATGTAAATTGGAGAGGCAGGTACTTCTTTTACACAGGTAGGTGCAGGATAGTTAACAGTTTGCTTTTTGCAGCATATAGAGATTATAATCAGGAAACAAGCATAATAATGAGGAATTTTGCAGTTTCTAGCTCTGGTCCAGAAAAAGGATTACTGACATTCCAAAGATGTTATTTTAGGTGCAAAAGGACAACAGACAGGTCCACTGAAAAGGCACAGATTAATTTTATGAAGGAAGCTAAAATGTGACTTCTAGCCATGGCCCACTTAGTTATGATTTTTATTTTATTTTATTTTTTAATGTTCACACCACCTTATGTGGTCATTTTCAGTCTCCTGAGCTTCTCAGGTTAATATATGGCCCCTTTTCCATCCACATTTCCCCCTTTTGGTCATAAATCAATCCAAAGGATGCATTGGAAACCAACCTTTTTGTTGGATAGTGTGCTCCCATGGTGCTAGGAATGCTCATTCCGAGGAAGTCTTAGTGTCAGTGTTTATGTTGTTGAATGTTGGACCATTGGGGGTGGGGAAAGACTATAACCTTAGATGGCAGTCAAGGTTGAAATATTTATTTATATTTAAAAGAAAATGTGAGCAAATGGGAGGCAGTCAGATCCTATATATCTTCATCAAATATATTTTGGATCATTTTTAATTTATGAGCTATCATGTTCCGAAGTTTTATTTGTTCGTTTTTTTTGTTTTGTTTCTGTTGTTTTTTGTATCTAGTATAACATGTACAAACTAGGACCAAGAACAGTAGTATTAAACCAGTAACACCAATTAGGAGCAGAAAATGTCTATTAGACAAGCATGAGTCTGACGGGATCAAACAACCTAGCCAACTAAAAAATGCTTTACAGGTATTATCATAATTTTTTTTATTAAGTAAATATGTTTTTCCCTTCGTTTTACTGTTATTTGTACCCTATGATAAGTTTGGCTAGATGAATGAAGACTACTATTTCATGATCTAGAAGTTAAAATTTTTTTTTTTTTGCCAATTAGTTTCCATAAAAAGGACTTCACATGGGAAGGATTAAGTTCAATTTTCCAATACATGGATTTTCAGTATCAATATTATCATGGGTTTTATTAACCTCAGGCAAAGTTAATTTGTGTATGATTTTAGTATTACACCATATTTTCATAGTATTTACTGTAAACCTCATGTCATTACAATAGAAATCAGTATGAAAAAGAATTTTTTAAACCTTCCCAATAATTTTAAAAAAAAGGCCTCTTCCCATATACCATATATTGTTGTTTATTGGGGTGGGTACAATAGGCCAGGGTTGGGTGAATTCAGAATTCCATATAGGTTGGGGTCATAACCATTCACCTTTTTGATTTAATATGTCCCATCTAGTTTACATTGGAAGCACTCAAGTGTCATTCATTAATCTGATTTCTGTAAGTTGTATAACTGGGAACTGTAACTTTAAGGATTAATAAGGGCCAAAGCTGTAAGAACATAATGGTGTAAATTACAATTACTACCTAAACATTTTTAGAGGCCAGGACAGTAAGAGTTTCACAAATAAATTTTTTGTGCTTCAACAGCCACTATAGAGGACCATTTTTTATGAGTTTGTTTCTGTTTTGTTTGTTGTTTGATTTACTTCTTTAGATTCCACATATATGCAAAATCACATTATATCTGTCTTTCTCTGTCTGACATACTTCACTCAGCACAATAGCCTCCAGGTTCATCCATGCTGCTGCCATTTTTAAAAAAAATGCATTGCAGTTTGATGCCCAGCCCAAGCTGAGCTGCTGCTGAGTTGCCAACAGGTGGCAGGATGGCTCAGCTTAAAACAAACAAAAAAATGCATCCACTTTAGCTTCTGTCTGAATTAATACAGTTAGTAGTCTATATTGAGTTAGGGGGTAAGTATGATTGGGTTCTAAAGTTTATGTATATAAAATTTTTTTTTCAATATTTTTTTTCATTAACCTATAACTTTACTCATCCATTTCAGTGTGTCTCCATTTCCTCATTCAGAAATAATTAACTTACTAGGACAAACTACTTTTTTTTTGGCCTCTCTCAAAAATAACCACGCATCTCTTTTTTATACAATAACATTTTTTATAAATTTCAAAATCATAAAAGAAATTATTGATAATAAAGAAGTTATCTTATATGTCTTTAGCAATTATTAACAGTTGGGCTATATAAGTATAGGGTTTGAGAAAAGCCTGAAGAACAAGTGTAATCATCATTATTACTAATATTATTAGCAGACAGGTAAAGACAATTAAACAAATGGTTATTTTAAGTTCAATATCAATTATGTAGAGATACAGGGCTTTTCGATATCTTGGGTTAGCTGTCTATCCCTGATGTCAGTGGCTTCTCATCCTTGAGGAGTCTTTGATATCCACTGATGGGTTCTTTCTGACAAGGTTGGAGTTTTTAATTGATATCTTTTTTTTTTTTGAGGGCAGTGTCACTGGCCCTCTTATGTGGGACCGAACCGGGGCTGCTGGCTTCCCAAGCCAGCGCTTAACCATGGCACCACTCGGCCGGCCCTTTAATTGATATCTTGTCCAATGGACAAAATATCCTGCTTGTGAGTCATGGTCTTTGAAGTCTTCATCTCCCAGGAGCACATTGAGGTGAATCAGTTACTAACTTATTAATTTCTTTAAGATAATTTATAAGTCCTTGAAAATAATGTAGAGTGTCTCCTTTTTTTTTAAATTGGTTCATATGTCCCGTCACATAATCTGAACAACCACTAATGAGGAGAAAGCCTGTGTTTACCAAAAGGAGTATCTCAGGTTGAGAAGCACTATAAGGAGAGCTTTTGGCCAAGGGAGATGAAAATAAAAGCTTTTAAACTTTTACTTAGTTGAGTTTTATTTTACCATTTATACATTCTACTGATCCAGAGGACTGGGGTGATAAGCACAAAGAAAATGTTGTAAAATAAGCCAAATATTACAAATAGGTTATATTATTGGCCCAGTGAAATAAGTCCCTCATTTAATATGTAATCTACAGGGAATTTTCTGAGGATTATTTATTATTTTAAATAACTTCCCCATAATTAAGGCTTTTCCTCTCCTGTAAGGGAATGTCTCCGCATAGTGAGACATCATACAAATCATGACTAATACATATTTGTAACCTTGAGATGGAGACATCATACAAATCATGACTAATACATATTTGTATTAACCTTGTATTTAACCTTGAGATGGATAAAATCCAATTACCATACCTCAAATGCACCTAAAGGAAATGGGAAATGTCCTTGGGGCCCATGGGGCGATTATCCAGGGTTATATTTTGGACAGAAAAAACATCTGTTATATACCTTATGAGCTACAGTAGGTGGTTTCTAATAATATTGTTTACTCCATGAAACCCTTGTTTCAAGATCCCAATGTGTTAGCTCATGTACATGCTAACATATATCTGTTTGGGTCAAAGTTCGCTCTTTTGTTGTCATATTTTCTTTTTTTCTGTAGCTGCCCATTGGAACTGTAAGTCTTTTATTGATTTAATAGGGTAAAGAAATATTCTGAAGTCTGGATAATTTGGCTATTTATTACTGTCAGTCTAGCTGCAGTATCAGCTAAATTATTATTTTTTTCTTTCTATGATGGCAGCCTTAGAATGTCCTGGAATTTTGTTGTTTTGTTTGTTATGTGACATCTAATTTAAATTCTGTATCCTGCTTTCTATTTTTATGGGCTGCCCTGAGGAAGTTAAGAAGCCTCACTGCTTCCACAAGTTGTGAGCTACACCAAAGGTATAGCAACTATCAGTGTAAATATTGGCTATTTGATCTTTGCCTCATTTACAAGCTCCTGTTAGATCAATTAATTCAGCTTGTTGGGCTGATCTTACTCAAGTAAATAAGAAACTTAAATTTATGCTTACCATGAAAGGTATTGCATATAGCATAAGAATAAATCATCCACATATTGGATTAGAGTTGAATTTCTGGGAAATTCAATATTATTTAAATCAGCTTTTAGTATCTGAGAGAAATAGGTGGGAATCTCTTTATACCCCTGGGGCCTTACTGTCCAAGTAAACTCTGATCTTCTCAGGTGGAAAAGCAAAGACATATATCCTATCTTTTTTCATGGGAATGCTGAAATAGGCATTATATAAATCTGTTACTGAAAAATATTGGCAATGCACACAGAAATAGTTGATAAAAGGGTATGTAGATTTGGAACCACAGGATACCTATTTATAGCTGAGATCCTGTGCAAATCTCCAGCTTTTCCCATTGGGTTTCTTTTTTTTTTTTTAAAGATTTTATTGGGGAACTGGGGGAGGGGAACAGCATTTGGGAAGGGGAACAGACAAGTTGCTGCCTTTTTATTCTTCAGTCTAGTTGTGGAGGACGTTGCCTCACTGGCCCATGTTGGCATCATCATTGCACTCTTCCCGGATGAGGCATTCAGTTGGTTGTTTCTTTATTTTGTCGATGGTTTAGTGTGCAGAAGCTTTTTAGTTTGATATAGTCCCATTCATTTATTTTAACTTTTACTTCCTTGCCTTTGAAGTGAAATTCATAACATCCTCTCTGAACCTACGGTTCATAAGTTTAATACCTATGTTTTCTTCTGTGCAGTTTATTATTTCAGGTCTTATATTTAGGTCTTTGATCCATTTTGAGTTAATTTTGGTACACGGTGACAGATAGCAGTCTAGTTTGATTCTTTTGCATGTGGCTTTCCAATTCTCCCAGCAGCATTTATTGAAGAGGCTGTCTTTTCTCCATTGTATGTTTTTGGCTTCTTGATCGAAAATTTTCTGTCCATATTTATGTGGGTTTATTTTTGGGTTCTCAATTCCTTTGCATTGGTCTCTGTGTCCATTTTTCTACCAATACCATACTGTTTTGATTACTGTTGCCCAGTAGTACAAGTGAAGTCAGGGAGTATGATACCTCCAACAGTGTACTTTTTTCTTAGGATTGCTTTGGCTTTTCGGGGTCTTTTGTGGTTATATACAAATCTGATGAGTTTTTTTGTTCTATTTCTTTAAAAAATGCCATAGGGATTTTGATGGGGATATCATTAAATCTGTATATTGCATGGGGTAATATGGCCATTTTAAATGTGTTGATTCTTCCAATCCATGAACATAGAATGTCTTTCCATTTCTTTGTGTCTTCATCAATTTCTTTTAAAAATATCTTATAGTGGCCTGCCAAGTGGCACATTGGTTAAGAGCTGGCTTGGGACACCAGCTCTGAGCAGCAGGGCCCCGGTTCGGATCCCACATATGAGGGTTAGTAACACTGGCTCTACAGCTAAGATGGTGAACAACAAGGGACAGCTGAGTGGCTCAGTTGGTTAAGAGCTCATGCAAGAGTACGAGCTGAGCTCTGAGCAACAGCAGTTCGATGCCCAGCCTGACCTGAGCTGCTGGTAAGTTGGCAACAGGTGGCAGGATGGCTCAGATAAAAAAAAAATAGATGATGAACAACAGCTGCACCTGGAGCTGGGCTGCCATGAGTCGCCGGTGACAGCGTAGCTGCAGCCCCTGCTGCAGTGGCCTGCCATAAGCTACAGTGAGTGGCCGGCAGCCGGAGTGAGCTGCCAAGAGCCACCATGAGTGGCCATCCAGAGGCCAGCGACGGATCTGCCTCACCTGGGAAGAGCACAATGATAATATCAACATGGGCCAGTGAAGCAACATTCTCCACAACTAGACTGAAGAACAAAAGGACAGCAACTTGTCTGTTCCCCTTCCCCAATTCCCCAATGCTGTTCCCCTCCCCCAATTCCCCAATAAAATCTTTAAAAAAAATTGGCTTAATAGTTTTTAGTGTATAGGTCTTTCATATCCTTGGTTAAGTTTATTCCTAGGTATTCTTTTTGTTGCAATTGAAAAGACATTTCTTTTTATTATTTTTTTTCTTTTACTGAGATTTCATTGTTAGCATATAGGAATGCAATGGACTTTTGTGTATTGATTTTATAGCTGACAACTTTACTGTATTCATTTATTGTTTATAATAGCTTCGTGGTGGACTCTTTAGGGTTTTCTATATATAGAATCATGTCGTCTGCAAAAAACTGACAATTTAATTTCTTCATTCCCCATTTAGATGCCTTTTATTGCTTTCTCTTGCCTAATTGCTCTGGCTAGGACTTCCAATATGATGTTGAAAAGCAGACGTGATAGAGGACAGCCCTGTCGTGTTTCTGAATGTAGAGCAAAGGGCTTCAGTTTTTCACCATTAACTATGATATTAGCTGAGGTTTTGTCGTATTTGGCCTTTATTATGTTAAGGTATTTTCCTTTTCTTCTATACCCATTTCATTAAGTATTTTAATCATAAATGGATGTTATGTCTTGTCAAACGCTCTTTCTGCATCTATTGATATAATCATATGATTTTTGTGCTTTATTTTGTTTATGTGGTATATCACATTGATCAATTGGCATATGTTGTACCATCCTTATGTCCCTGGGATGAACCCCACTTGGTCCTAAGGTATAATTTTTTTTAATACATTGTTGCATTCGATTTACTAGAATTTTGTTTACAATTTTTGCATCTTTATTCATCAGATATATTTGTTTGTAATTTTCTTTTTTTGTGTTAGTCTTACCAGATTTTGGTATCAGTGTAATGTAGGCCTCATAAAATGAGTCTCTTCCTCAACTGTTTAGAAGAGTTCGAGTAGGAAAGGTGTTAGATCCTCTGAATGTTTGGTAGAATTCAAGAGTGTAGCCATCTGGTCATGGATTTCTGCTTTTGGAAAGGTTTTGGATGAATGATTCAATTTTCTTACTGTTGATCGGTCTATTTAGAGTTTCCAGTTTTTCATGATTCAGCCTAGGAAGGGTATATGTTTCGAAGAACATGTCCATTTCTTCTAGGTTATTGAATTTGGTGGCATATCATCCTTCATAGTATTCTTGGATTATCCTTTGTATTTCCATAGCATCTGTGGTAACTTCCCTTCTTTCATTTCTGATTTTGTTTTTTTGTGTCTTTTCCCTTTTTATCTTAGTGAGTCTAGCCAAGGCTTTTTCTGCTGACCTTGGGTTTCATTTGATTTTGTTTGTCTAGCTCAATAAGGTGTAATGGGAGGTTATTTATCTGGGATTCTTCTTGTTTCTTGAGATAGGCCTGTAATGGTATAAATTTCCCTCTTAAATCTCCTTTCACTGCATCTCAAAAATTTTGGTAGGATGTATTGGGTTGTCAGAAATGTTATGACATATTTTTTCTATGTTTTTTGTTGCAAAAATGCATCATCACTTTTCCGACAGCCCAAAATTTTCATTCTCATTTGTTTCTATGTATCGTTTGATTTCTCCTCTTTTTTCTTCTTTGACCCAGTTGTTTTTCAAAAGTGTGTTGTTTAATCTCCACATATTTGTGGTCTTTCCTGCTTTCTTTTTGCAGTTGATATCCATTTCACAGTCTTGTGATCAAATAATATTCTTGATATAATTTCAATTTTCTTAA
The DNA here is from genome assembly GCA_033961575.1 of Aselliscus stoliczkanus. Taxonomy (NCBI): domain Eukaryota; kingdom Metazoa; phylum Chordata; class Mammalia; order Chiroptera; family Hipposideridae; genus Aselliscus; species Aselliscus stoliczkanus. The sequence continues at coordinate 49,396,447 of CM066737.1, read as the reverse complement.
ATTTGCTCAGGCTGGTTTTATGTCCAAATATATGGTTTATCCTTTAGAATGTTCCATGTATACTAGAAAAGAATGTATAGTCTGATGTTCTAGGATGAAGTGCTCTATAAATGCCAATTATTCCATTTCGTCTAATGTGTTATTTAGGGCTGATATTTCTTTATTTATTTTCTGTTTGGATGATCTATCCATAGCTGTAAATGATGTATTTAGGTCCCCTACTATAATTGTGTTTTGGTTAATTTTTCCCTTTAGTTCTATTAGTAGTTGCTTTGTATATTTCAGTGCTCCCTGATTAGGGACATAAATATTGATAACTGTTATGTTTGAAGATACCCTCTTTAGTTTACTTCTGTTGCTACAAGCTGCATCCCAGAGTCTCTCACTTCTCATGTGACTCAAGGAACTAGTTGGGTTCGTGGGAACCAAAGAAGAAATACAACTAAAAACACCATGTAGAGTGGTAGAAAGAACACAGAACTGAGAGTGGGAGACTTGGTTTCTAGGACCTTGGGCAGGCCACTTTACACCCATTCACTGGGCATTTACCTGCTCATCTATGGAATGCAGATCATCATAATTGCCCCAGTACACTGCTGTGGTTGTGAGGATCAAAGAACTGTGGTCTGTAACCTGAGAAGCAGGATTCATATGCCAAGTGGTTCATTTGGTAGTGTTGTTATTATAGTCTTAAATCAATGTGTTTGAAGAAGGGAATGGGACAGTGGGAGCTCAGTAGGAAAAATTACACAGATAAAATCTTTAAAACATTTCAGCTTCCCTGAAAGTTTCCATGCAGTTGTCCTATATCTTAGAGAACAAACCATGTTGGCAGTAAATTCTGCTTTATGGTATCAAGGATAACATAGGTTACTTCTCTCTCATAAGAAGACTGAAGTGTTTTGTCCTGGGCTTGGCTTTTAAGTCCAGTCTTCTTTCTGTGAAACCATTATGCTTTAATTTGTCAAGCACCTAATAGGATTTTGGCCCCATGCTGCTTTCTATAATCACCAGGGAGAGAAGCAATACATACACGAAACATTCAAATAACCATGTGCAGTGACTGCATTAATAGCTCTGAGTTTTAGCAGAAGTATATGGGAGGATTAGAGTGAAATCAAATACCTTTTAATTATACTTTAAATATATAGCCTAGAAGACCCAAGTTAAATCATTAGACAGGAAAATCTAGTTAGATCATTCTAATTCTTTAAAAGTTGTTTTTATTATTTAAAATAAGTAGAGTAAGTGCATTTTCCAAATCAGAGATGTAACATTTAAGTAAATGACATTCATTTACATCAGTGCTTTTTTATTTTTTTAAAGATTTTATTGGGGAGTTGGGGGAGGGGAACAGCCCTGGAGAACTGGGGGAGGGGAACAGACAAGTTTCTGTCCTTTTGTTCTTCAGTCTAGTTGTGGAGGACACTGCTTCACCGGCCCATGTTGTTATCGTCATTGCACTCTTCCCAGGTGAACCAGATTGGTTGCCGGCCTCTGGACGGCCACTCATGGAGACTCTTGGCAGCTCACGCTGGCTGCTAGCGACTCACTGTAGCCTATGGCAGCCCACTGCAGCAGGGGCTGCAGCTAGGTCATTGCCGGAGACTCACAGCAGCCCAGCTCCAGGTGGAGCTGTTGTTCACCATCTTAGCTGTAGAGGGTAGTGTCACTGGCCCACATATGTGGGATCTGAACCGGGGCCCTGCTGCTCAGAGCCAGGGTCCTAAGTCAGCTCTTAACCAACGCACCACTTGGCCGGCCCCCATTAGTGCTTTTTTAGATAACTTTTACTATAAGGTAAAAACAAAATTCAATGTGATAAGTTACTTTTTATAACTCGAAAGTTAATTAAAATATATCTGTAAATATCAGTGGAAGTAGAATCAATATCGTTTCAACCTATCAATCAGGGATTTGAGAAGGAGGGTGATGGGTGTTTTGCATTAGGAGACAAGTAGCCACTATGCAAAAAAAAAAATCCCAAAAAAGGCTATTTAAAAAATGCCTGATTTTTAAAGACCACCAATCTGGTATAATCTGTTTGTTTGTCTTTTTCCAAAGCAAATATGCATTTTAACAGAACCATTAATACCACGTATTATGTTAGTAAGTGCATGGGCTTTGACTCAGGTAGATACAACAACAAGCTCTGCCATTTTCTGCAAAGTTCATGTCATACTTATGTATGCATAAATATGTTTTTAATTTAGGAAAATTAAAAATAGAATGCAAAGTGATCCTTTGAACAGTCTGGAGTATGTAGTACAGTTAGTCTTTGTCTCCCTCTTTCCTACTTTGTCATACATTGGAAGGGTCATTGTTCTTTTTTCAGTTCCCAATGTCATCACAGTTTAAAATAAATTAGTCCAAAGAGGCATCCCATTCCTTAGCTTCCTCAGATATTGTCTCTGATGAATCTAGAGGCCTGCTGGATAACTTTTCCCAAAAGGACTTTGGCAGGCATATTAGTTCACTCGGCGTTGAAACTTATTTTGTTTACATTATGGAGAAATGATTGCTGGATGTTATGTGGAGTAGAGAAAATTGGATAAAAAAAACAAAAAAACAAAAAAACAAAAGACTGGGGAGAGTCATGCCCCATTTTGACATTTAAGTATGTGAGGACATATTTATCTTTCTAAAAAGTTTGACAGTGGAAAGGAAAAATCACCCATAATCCTTCACTTTAACTTTTATAATTTATGTCTTTCCTGATCCTTACTTGCAGGCATATTTTACATCATTATAATTTGAATGTACTTATTTGTTTGCATTTTTTGTCATTTTTATGACCTTTTAATATCTTCTTACTTGGATTTACCATAATTTCCATAAGCTAGTTTGGGGGTATGGATTTTGCTGTAGCAAAAGATGATTTTTAGAACTAGATTGTAGCTTTGGACACTGACAAAAATTTGAATTTTTTCTTAAACACAAGGGAGGCCATGGAAGCTTTTAGGGAGAGACACATTTTTTTTAAAGATTTTATTGGGGAATTGGGGGAGGGGAACAGTGTTGGGGAATCGGGGAAGGGGAACAGATGAGCTGTGGTCCTCTTTTGTTCTTCAGTCTAATTGTGGAGGACATTGCTTCACTGGCCCATGTTGGTATTATCATTGCGCTCTTCCTGGATGAGGCAGATAGGTCACCGGCAACTGGATGGCCACTCCTGTTGGCTCTTGGCAGCTCTCGCTGGCTGCTAGCCACTCACTGTAGCCTATGGCAGCCCACTGCAGCAGAGGCTGCAGCCCACACTGACGCCAGCCACCTTAGCTATAGAGGTCAGTGTCACTGGTCCTCATGTGGGATCCAAACCAGGGTGCCGCTGAGCTGGCGTCCCAAGCCAGCTCCTAACCAATGCGCCACTCGGCAGGCCCCAGGAGAGCCACATTTTAATGAACTTGAATGCACATATATCTATATATAGAGAGATATAGATATATAAACTTGAAGTACATTAATTATTCTTTTTTTGTGTATAATGCTCTGTTTTGCAATGTGATTTTTGTGTAGAAAGGTAGTTTCTCTATCTAGATTGTCTTCTCTGAGTCCCACTGCCATGTCTGTCTCTCTGAGTTTACTGTGCATTCCAGAGACACCATCAGTGTAACCTGCTTGCCTGACAGGTGGTGTCCCAAATTCAAACCATCCCCCCCCATAAAAAAGAGCGTTGTGTAGCTGGACAGATTTCCTCCCCTGAAAATTTATCTGAAATCCCAGTCTTCCTCAGGGTCAGTTATGGAAGAGACGTGAAATATCCCCTCCCATTCCTACTGTCAGGTGACCGTCTTTCTTGCTGGCCCGACTTCTGTCTAGACAACACTGACATTGTAGAAGTTTCCATCTCATTTTCCTTTCCCTCTCCCTATTCTCTCCCCTTCACTTTTTTTTTTTCCTTCCTAGGCGCTTCCTGCCTGGAAACAAAAGATTGGTCCCCAGTAGCCCACTCAGGGTGATTTTAGTTTGATGCTCATCCTCTGATTGGCCTAGACACGGTGCAGAGACCAGGTGACGTCATAGCAGAGAAGGGCTAGGGAGCGGTTGTCTAGCTGTGCTCTACCACGGGTGGGCAGCTGTTGGCGGCAGGCGGTCTGGGGCCTAGCTTAGGGGGCTGCTGCTTTTGCCTGCCTGAAGCAAGCGTGCGGGGCTGGTAGGGACAGCCTGGGGGTTGAGGGGAGGGATCGGGCTGGGCCCGGGGCTGCGGCTTTGGCCGCGGAGCTGAGGCTCCCCAGCCCCGGCAGCCCGAGCGCTTGGAGGTAGAGGCAAGGTCTTGACAGGGTGGCTGGACCAGTGGCAGGTAAATCCCACGACTTATGTATGGCACCTAACTCGCTCAGGGGAGGGGGTGGCGGCTGGGCATTGCTTTTAGGCTGCTGGGCAGATTTCATGCTTTCCTGGATCGCCTCCGGCTCTCGCAGCGTTTCCAGCCTTGAGTCCCAGACGTTGCTTCCCTGAGCCCGAGGCCCAGTGTGCAGTTTGCAGGATCTCGGGTCACGAACATGGACATGTGGGTGTGTGAGGGCCCTTCTCAGAGGGCTTCGTTTGGTCAAACCCTAGACTTGCTTACTGGGGTCTGGGCCACTGGAGACAAAATCCTCCCCCAAAGCTACCTACGTCAGCCTGTAAGTCCTATGCCATCTACCCGCCCCTTCCCCCAGCCACTGTAGTAAGGACGGTACTACACCCCCCACCAGGGGGAGGGGTTGTGGCGGCAGCCCTGGCAAGTCCAGGGAAGAGGGAAGAGCCCTACCTGAGCAAACAGAAAAAGTGACGATTTTCTAAAAGGGGAGGCATCCCCCCTTTCTTTTATTTTTCTTTACCCCTTCCCCTTTTTTGGTGGGGGAAGGGTAATGTCAGGAGGGCTCTTCTGTTGCGTTTGGAATGATACAATGATGTCCTTAGAAAGCCTGGGGTCCCTCGGTTGGCCTTTGTCTTTGTCTGGGGAGGAGGTCATTAGGTCCACTGCCCCCTTCCCTGTCCCCCTCAGCTCCCAGGGATCATTTCCCTCAGTTTGTGAATTGGTTCTGGCAAGATTACTGCCACACTTTGGGAGAGATTGAACATTTTAGGTTTTTGCTATTACAGGTTTTTCTTCCTTAGGTGATGGTTGAGGGGTGGGGTGGGGTCGGGGAACGGTTGGAGGGTGATGCCCAGAGGGAGGGAGCCAGAGGCCCCACTTGTTTGTTTGTTGTTTTGTATTGTTTGGTCCCACTTTCCAGAATCCAGGCCAGACTCTGGACTTGAGGGTTTTGGGCTGTGGTCTGTAGAAGCGAAGGAGAGAAGGGTGAGTGGCTTTGCTTTGGGGAGTATGAAGGGGGCGGTTGCAGCACTTTTTTTTTTTAATGGCTTTAACCAGGGAAACCTTTAGCCATGTTAGTCTTGCTCCCCCCATGGTTTTTCAGACTTAAATCCAGGCTAATTGTATGGCTGTCTGAGGTGTTGGAACAGATGGAGGTCCATTCCTGTTGGTGACAACACTGTGGTCCTGTTCTGAGATTACCGAGGTATAAAGTTCAGTGTGGTTTTCACTGGGCCATTTGAAAAATTATAATTGGGCTGTTCTGTGTTTTGGTACTTGAGGCCCATAATCAGGAGCATCTTTGGGCAAAGGGGCTTAATATGGTCCATATTAGTAGGCACGGCAACAGCCATGAAAGCCTCTGTTTCTGGATACCAGTGTCATAGCCCACATCCCCATAAAAGAGGCAAAATGAGAAGAGACTGGGACTTATGCTGTGTTAAAAACTGATAGCTGAGAATCTGAGGACAGAGGGACCTTGAGGATCAAGAAACAGACCCTCCAAGCCAGCAAACGGGCCTTATAGGAGAGAGCTAACAGAAAAAGGAGGCTCAGCTGTGATAGAGGTGCAGGCAAGGGGCGACAGCAACTTAAAGGGTGTTCCACGTAGCTGACCATTCCTGCAGGCTACAGATTTGGGGTTGGAGGTGGCAATGGTGTGCAGAGGTGCCAAAAAATGTATACACATTTTAAGAAAGGAAAAAAAAAAACTCTTAAAACTGTAATACCCAATATGTACCGATAACAAAAGATGAACACAAGTCACGTTTGACTTCTGCAATTACAAGAGGTACTCAAAGTGGTTACCATCAGCATCCAGACACTTCTGATTATGGCAAACTACTGCTTGAGCAATGTTGGCCAAAGCGTCCCCTTGTATACATTTTTTGACACCACCAGTATAGAGAAACAAGCATGCTGAGGTGTTTGGGGGAAGAGCAATGGACATGACAGGGGAGGGAAATGAGGAATAACTGGGGATGGGCAGGTGCTGCCTCCCCAGAGACTCTGCTATTATGAGGTCAGAGACTAAGTTACTACAAGGTTGAAGAGAGTAGCCACAGCAACAAAAAAAATTACATTTAAAAAAAATCAGATCTAAAAATCAGAGTAGGTAAGATCAGATGGAGTAGGTAGGAACAAAGTGATAGACAGGAGAAAAAACATTGTCTTACCAGGAATCCAAAGCCCTGATTTCCCTGGTGAGATGGGAAATTTGGTGGTTTTAGCACCTGTGGCTCAGCCCAGACTTAAGGGGATGAGTTCTTGATTTTTAGGGAATCAATAGGATTTCTGCCATTATAACCCACCTTTGAGAGCCAGTAGATTTTGGTCATGGAAAGGAGAAGAAACTCCATGAATGGCAGCCTCAACAATCAGCTCTTTCCTCCTGGGTAAGGAGAAGGGAGTGAGTGTCCAGGGCCTGGGGGAGCTTCAAATCTGTCCTAGATAGGTAGGTTGATTGTTTCTTATTTATTTTTTTAAGCTGAGCTATCCTGCCACCTGTTGGCAGCTCAGTGGCAGCTCAGCTCCAGCCAGGAATTGAACTGGTGAATGTGTTGCTCAGAGCTTGCATTCTTGAGTGAACTATTAACCAAATGAGCCACTCGGCCGGCCCTAGGTTGATTTATTTTAGATAGGGTGGGCCAGGGCCAGGTCTGAGGCCCTTGTGGCATGGGATATCTGCTTGTGCTAAAAAAAAAATTTTTTTTAAACCCTTATTCCCAGGCAGGGGCCCGTGGGACCCTGTAAGGGCTGAGGCACAATGAAAACAACTACCCTACAAAGTAATTGCAGCTTAAGTTTCAGCTGTCCTGTTTTCCCCCATCCTCTTCACCTGCCAGAGGCTAGGCGATTTCGTCTGCAGGGCCTGGGGTGGACACACCTGCCAACTCTACACTATGTGACATCTCCAGCAGGGGGCGGGAAAGGGCACACAGTGGAGCACAGGACTGGAGTCCTCTATTTCAGGTTTGAAGCCAGAGTCTTGAATCCAGTAACAGCCGGATGTAAAATCTGATATGGGATACCGAAGAACCAAGTGAACCCCCAGGTCTGGAAGTCTGTTTTCATTTCCCCTCAGAAATGTTTGGCTTCCTATCTTGCTCTGTGACTTTAGAAGCATTTTCATTTTCACATGCGATGATTACTCGAGTCACTAAGCCTAATCCTGAGTTTAATTGGAAATGTTAATCAATACAATGGATCCGTGTCTAATTTGCATATTCAGTCAATTATCTGCAGGTTAAGGCAATCTGTGCTGCACTCAGGGGATGTGATGAGAGGTACAAAGGCATAGCTACAGCTAGGTAGGCAGGTGGGATGCAAAATGGGGGAGATGAACCTTGAAGACTGGAAAGAGATGAACAATTTACTGGTGGGGAATGGGAACCATTCCAAAGGCATGGCCACAGAGAGTGCTGGGAGACTGATGACTGAGATGAAATAGAATGGTCTGGGAGGCCACACAGTGGAGGTGGAAGCCAAGGTTTTGCTATGAGTTGGGAGGGGGCTAGATTTGGAGAAGGAGGTTTTTGAGGAACTAGAGGACTAGAATCTGGTGTGGAATGAATGCTGGGAATCAGAAGTCAAGCGTTCTGGTCTGAGTGTTTCTACCCTTCTCTGTGCCTCAGCTTCCTTGTCTTTCAAACAATGGGGTTAGAAGAGGTGGTTTCTAAGATGGTCATGAAATGTTAAGATATGGGTGTATTTGGTTTTTGGTAATAAAGACAGGTTCACTAAAGGACAGCTCTCTTTCCCAAATTTACTCCTTCTAAATCACACTTCTTTTGGTATGTTCAATTTGGGGGATGACAGTGTGAAACAAACCCGTAACCGCTACACACATTTCATCTCTTTCAGCAGTATGATTTTATTTTTATTTCATGTGAATGAGGAACAGCAGGGAAAACAGAAGCCCAAGTGGAGAATCTGCTGAGGACCCTATAACCAAGCCCCTGAAAAGCTCTATGGGGATCTTATACAGTTCTTATGTGGTTGGAGGGGGAGGGGAGGGGCAGAGATTCACTACTGGCCCTGACTCCCTAAATGAGTCTCAAAACAGAAGGTTTTGGAGTAATGGTGAAGGAAGGGGGCTTGGCTTAGGGTGCGCATCCTTTCACATCTATTTTTCTCCCCCATCTGTCTCTGAGCCAGGTGAACTTTTTGGAATTCTGCAATCCTCAACAGACCTACCCCTAACCATCAGCACAATCGCTCCCTCGAGTGACCTCAATGGAGACTCCTTTGGCAGAATTCCCATGCATCTCATAGCCCATTTCTCGTGCCAGAGCTAAACCCTTGTGCAGCAATTGCTCACTGTGGAGAAGGCCTCCCGTCTTTCCAACCCACCTGAAGGAAAGACTCACGCAGTTGTGGTTTTCTTTGGTCCTTCTCATATACATATGGGGCTGCGAATTGAGGGAGGGAGCCATGCCCTACAGTGCCCAGTTTCTTCCTTTGAGCCTGAAAAAGGCTCCAGAATTCCCTTCCTAGATATCTTCAATGCTCGGCCAGGTACCTGCCATGAGAGTGCTCTGTGGTAGAGAGAGTGGTTATCTGCAGCTTCCCTCACCCATCCCCAACAAGGTGGCAGCCCTAGTCCCCACACAGAGATGCTGGCAGGAGGCTGGAATGCAGCAAGATGCGTGTAATCAACACAACATTGGTGGGCTAATCCCCACCCCAGACTCCAGGAGGAGGCTGGGCCATAGGTGCACACACAAGGCAGTATAGACACACAACATGACACAGACGTAAATATATGGGTTAGCCACATGGCACACACACACAGCATGGAAGAAATGCAATAAACACACAATACAGTACAGACCCATAGCACATGCACAATACAGTACTGACATGATACATACAACATGATATAAACACGACTCTGCACATATGATACATGATACACTCTTGATATACACACAACACAGTATAGATATGATGTGGCACACATACAACATAGTACAAATACACAAGGCACACAATACAACATGGTACAGGGAGCAACACAGATATACTCAACCCTGCATGTGCCCATTCACAGACACAGCCCCAGGCCAACAGGAGTGTGGCCACCAGGTGGAGCACTGTGTCCTGCCAGTGGCATCAGCACTTGCTCCAGCTTTGCAACTGGTGGTTTTGAGGTAGGCTGCATGGAGTTAATAAGCCACTGAGGGGAGGTGGAGATAAGCCTAAGGAAAGCTTTGGATCTTTGGTAGAAACATGGAGATACTTGGTTAGTACAGGTTGATGCATTTCTCGCCCTCCACCCCAGATCTTCTAATGTTATTTACCACCACTATGGGTTTATGCTGTCTCCCTGAGACCAACCCTCAGCCCTGGGGATGGGCAAGGGACTTTTTGCACCCATTCTTCTTGAGCCCTCTTTGAACCTTGCCTCTCTCTAGAGTTTTGACAGCCCTCACTCCTCTACGCCCACCCCATCCCCTTGTAGGATGAGCTCATGCAATGGGGTAGCCTACAGGCACACTACTCAGCTGAACAGTGGGTGGGATTTAGAAAGGCAGCTTAACATGTGCATGTAGGAAGCACACAGAGAATGCCAGGGCCACTGGGGTACAGAGTACAGATGTACTCTGGAGTCTTGCAAGGAGTGAGTGGCAGATCTGGGGTATGCTTTGGTGTTTTGTTTGTTTGGTGTGTTTTTTGTTTGCTTTTATTCCAGAAGGGAGAATTGGGAATCTTGGGGCTTTTCTTGGCTCCCTGAGGCTTCAATTTTGCTATCTCCACCTTTAGATATCCATCCACCCATCCCTGACTTTGGATTAGGACCCTGTGTCTTCTGGTGTTCTCTAAAATCAGTTGCGTTAGCCTGGATCAAGCTTTATTGTGAGTTACATATAGGTGCTGCTTTTCTTTGAGGACAAACACCATGGAGGGACGGGTGCACAGGGTAGGAAGGAATGCAGAGCTTGGGGTCTTGTCAAGGGAAGTTTGATCTCATTTTTGAGAGGCGTAAGTGATTGTGGGGAAAGACAGGAATGGGAGGGGTTAAAGAGACCCCATCTCCTTCACAGCTGGACACGGAAAAAGCTCTAGGGGGAAAACAGGGTAAATGGTCACACACACACACACACACACACACACACACCAGTATATACTCACCTAAGACATTGGAGAAGATTGTGAAAGACATTCCTGTGGTGGAGATTGGGGGAAGGTGGAGGGAAGTTCCAGTTGGATCAGAGGTTGAGGCCCTCAGCAGCTGTGAGATGATATAGGGACCACAGAGTATTTCTTGCCCTGGTGAAAGAAATTGTTGAGAAGGCAAATGGAAATGGAGAGGGACACTTAGAGTTGAGGGATGAAATAAACTGAGCAGCAGTGCCAGGTTTTCAGGAAGCTCAGTTATCCTCAGAGCCCACCTGCATTTGCCATCACCTTTCATTTTTCTATTGTACGCTACACTATACCACCTCTGGTAAATATGCAAATATTTCATACCTGTCATATTTGATTTAGTCCTGCGAACACTTGTCCAAGGTGACTAGACAGGTCTTTTCCACTTACAGCACACAGATGCAGAATGAAGTGATAGTATTTCTTTACTTGAATCTCCCAGTTCAGTGCCCTTTCTGGACTCCTACATAGCAATGCTCTTTTACATTTCTCTGATTCTCTGCCTTTTGAATGGATTTCCTGCAGTTCACTGTAGTGCCTTGTAATATTTGGGGGATTGGGTGAAAGAGTAGTTGCAGGTGGGCAAAGAGGTTCCCACTCCCCCACAATTCTTCTCTTGGCAGGCTTCCCCCAAGAAAGTAGCTGAGTCCTTGCATGTTGTGGCAGCTGGTGTGCCCTGCACTGAGTCCATCAGAAGGGCACCCCAGCCCATTTCATGGGCAGCACCCACCTGAGCTGAGGTCCTACAGCAGTGGTGGTGTGAGGTGAGCATTGGATTCCAGGGCAGAGAGTTAGGGATCTCCAAGTTCAGGTAAATGTCACCTTTTCTCCAGAGCTCCCAATATTAAAGGTCCTGCCTGGGCATCACGAGGCCGATCTCAGGGTATGGCCCTTTCTTTATGGGGAATTGACCCCAGTACAGGGTCTCTTGGTTCCCCCATCTCAATTATGGGAATGACAGCCTTGACCTACATCCTAGGGGCAGTAGGAGAAACAACCTAACAGTCACTGCCAAATCCTTTGCTAATTCCAAGCTCCATATTAACAGCTTCAATATAACACGGACCTGCTTCTCTTCAAGCAGTCATTTCCATTTCTTCTGCTTTCCTGATGTCAAAGTGGCATTTCAGCCACATGCCAAAAATTCACCAATCAGTTCCTATAATTTCTACTGCCTCGTAACCTTAATTTTACGTACCTGATCCATCCCAGCTTAACTTAAACCTTCCAGAACTTTCCTTCTGCCTTCGTACCAAACCAGGGATCACTCGCCCAGCTCTCAAACAACACTTGAGTCTGTAGTGTGTTGTGTAGCTCTTGCTTCTATGCTGCCTGAAATAATTCTTGCATAGTTTCTGCAGTATTCATCTTGGAAGGTAAACGAGACTGTAAGCTTTTTAGAGTAGGGACTAGATTTCACAGTTCTCTAGTCTCTCTCACAAATGCCTAATAGTTCCCCAGCAGCTTTTCAATTTGGGCTTTTCTCTCTTCCTCTCTACTTGCAGGTTTCTTGGTCTGCCTCTCTGATCATCTCCCTGTCTCTTTGCTTCTCAGGCAACGATTATAGCTTCTCTTGTCAGCTTCTCCACCTGGTCTTCTGTTGCTATACATTGTAGTCCAACCACCTGTTTGTATCTGACTGTCCCTCCATCTCTCTGCCCTGTCTTCTGTCTGTTTCTTTGTCAGTTATTTAGACATCTCTCATATTGCCCAAGTCAAAAACAAACAACCAAAATTCTTAAAAACACCCAAGGAGAAAAACAAACTTAACAAAACCAAACAAGGAATATGCAGTGCAATTCCCTTTCAATGAGCCTGTCCTGGGGCTATAGGACAAAAGAAAACTGCTGTTCGGTGGCAGGTGTTTAAGTGATGCCTTCTCATGAAGGGAAAAGCTCCAGAGTTTTGGCTGTGAAATTGAAGGTGTGAAATTACAGCCTTGCTGATACTGATGCATTCAACTTTCTAGAGATGCTCTGGTAGGGGATCCTTTATAGACCTTGAGCAACAGAAGGTAACTAGAACTGACTAAAATAAGAAGCAAGCCCCTGGGTCACTCCTGGGTGTTCTATGACAGCTACAATAACTTGTATTTATTGAGTATCTACTGTTGCTAGCACTATACTAGGCATTTTACTTGCATGAGACCATTTAATCCTACAGTAACTCTGCAAGGTAAGTATGTTTTCCTAATAATTAATATATTTGTTTCTGATTATAAAATTGATACTAGTTCAAGGTAGGTATTATCACTGTTTTACTCATGAGGGAATAGAGGTTGAGAGGGGCTAAGTAACTTGTCTATAATTGGAGACATGTGACTTTGGGAAGAAAGACACTTCCTGGAGAGTTTCTCAGCATCCTGAATTATTTTGGTACCCTTCAGTGCTCATGCACACACTCTCACAATCACAGTTACATGCTCTTGTACATTCATGCAATCATGTTTACTTCTTTGATTCACACTCACTTTTCATACTAGACACATTCATGTGATAATCACTCTTAACCCCTTCACCCTCTCACAAATCATATTTACAAACCCACTATATACTGGCACACACTGACACATACATTTATATATTCACATTTTCATACTGACACAAACTAACACTTGCCATACACCGCACTCTCACATTCTTACCCCCTTATACCTTTATGCTTTCTTATACTCTCACACACTCAAAGTCACACTTTCACACTCACATCCACACAGATGATAGAATCATCTGTAACCCTCTAACTCCTACACGATTACACACACCATACACACAACACATATTGACTTTCCTCTGCTTGTTTCTCAGTCATACACACACTTAGTTTCATTTACAACAACAAATTTATACTATTACTATTTCCTCTCATATTCACAGATTTACACAACTTCTAACTCATCACAGGTACACACACATATGCAAGCATGCTCATATGCTCACCTTTATACATGTTCACACCATAAACACAACCACACCCATTTAAACTTATACTTTCTTGCATTCTTGCACTCAGAATTACATGCTTTTGTATACTCAGCACTGACACAATCTCTGTACTCTGTCACATTCACATAAAATCATACTTACACATGGAAACATATTTATTTTAATACACACTCACACTCATATATTTTTACCTTCACACAGACATTTGCACTGTTCACCAAACTCATAATCAAATACACTCATTTTCATAAATGCAGCCATTTTCACTGACACATGTCACTCTCCTCTCAGACTTATACACAATCACACAGGTAGTCACATTGACACAAATTAACACACACTGATACATATATTTGCTCACTCACATTCAGTACTCAAATTTATATTAACACACAGTCACACTTACTGCACACCGAAGCTTACATAATACATTTTCATATATTCTCACATCCACAACCATACAATCAAACTCATAACTCCTACACATCCTCATGGATAGACACTCCTACTCCCTGATACTCATATCCATTCCCTTTGGTGTCTCATGCACCAACTCCCATTTGTATATTGCACATATTCACAGTGGCACAATCACACTTGCCACACATGCTCACATTTTTACACATTCTCACTCTCATACTGATACGCCCTCACTCACATTGCTGCATACATTCTCACCAGTCTACATATAGTGACATACATAGTCAGTGACTGCACTTACACTGGCACACCCCACACAATTCTCACTATCACAGTCAATTCACAAAAATACATACATTCACTCACACAGAAACAGTGACTAATTCCATGTACGGCCACATAGACTGACCATTTATACTCACTTTCACACTGCCACATCCTACCTTACACTGATACACTTGCTCACACTGACCCACGTGCCCACACAGTCACTGATGTATAAACCACTGACTCACTTGACACACTCTTAACTGCCATGAACTCTTACCTGGATTCTCACATGGACACATTGACACTGACACATACTCAAATTGACAGCAACCAATACTGCCTCACTGAGATGATCCCATTGACCCACATCTATTCCCATTGATTTGTACATGCTTATAGTGTACCCACACTCTCATGTACATACCCAAATATACTTTCCCAAACTCATATACCTGCCCCATACTGATATTGCCACATTCACATACCTTTTCACCGATGTACACACACTGTAGCACTCCTGATTGCAGATAACAGTTCATAATCACAATTGTCACTCTTTTTTCCTACTTGCCACTACTACTCTCCTCAACTCTGTCTAAAGTTTTTCCAACAACCTGTGGCCAAAGGAAGAGTGTTGGTCTCATCCATGGTACCTATGGGACTAGATCTTTTCAGAGCAGAAAGGAATGGAATTTATGTCTAGGGTTAAAAAGAGAAAGTTCAATTGCACAGAGCAAGTTTTGTATCCTTTCACCAGTTTCCTTTAACAGAAATCATCTCTAATAGGCAGAATTAATACCTAGTTCTATCCAAAAGAGACTGGGATTTTGATGTTTGTTTTTTGTTATTGTTGATTTGTTTTGTTTTTCTGGAAGTCTATGGCTTAACTTGCTACTTCACCTCTTTTCCAAAGGGTGGGAAAGATGAAGAATGTGTTTCTGTATGCACTCTTAATGGTTTCCTATGCAAAGTGTGTGTCTCCAATTTTATGTTTATGATCTGGAATTGCCTGTGAATCAGACACATGGAAAGGGCAGTACTGCTCTAAGCAGGCATCTCTAATCTAGCCAGGTCTACTTTTCCCTGTGAAAGTAGGAACATGGTATTGAAGAACGAGAAAGAAAGGGTTAATGAGTTAGCAGGATGACAAAATAAATTCTATTGTGAGTGTGCATACACATCCACAGACCCCACTGGAAAGTCAACAGCTGTTACTAACAAATTAACAGAGGAAATTTCTCAGTACATGTTGGTAAAGACAAACTAAAGAAAACTTCCTTGAACTATAAGACAGACTGTAGATTTCCCTGTATGGGGATAGAAAGAAGCACAAAACCCTAGAATGAACCACTAGACCAGGAGCCTGGTGCAAAAGCCATTTCCTACCAGGGATTTAGAAAATTGCACCTTGTAGCAACTTCCCTGGCCTGTGACTTCCCTTGCTGGAGACTCTCTGGAGTGAAAATAAGTACAAAATATGACTAAGATACTATTTGATATGGGTTCTGGCACACCACGGGGAAGAGCCTATATTCTGGGATACCACCCACTACCCCTAATACCCGCCATCAGATTGAGAAGTCTTTGATAGCAGAGACCACATCATTTTACTTATTTAGGATTCCCAGTGCCTATCGCAGCATCAGGCCAATAGCAGCTACTTGTGAAACTCAGCTAAGAAACTGAAAGTGGTATGTGGGTAGTGACATGTCAGTACAGATCCAGTGCCTCTTCCTCAATCCCAGAATTCCAGTGGTATTACCAGCTTCGATAGAGGATCTTCAATGGGTCCTACATAGTGCTAGGCCCAGAGGGAGATTCAAATGGGTGAAAGAAACATACTCTGCCCTTGTGTTACTTTCATTTGAGTGGAAAGATGAAGTCACCATGAAACAGTAGAACAAAGCAACACTCTTAAAGCTTGCGATTAGAGGAATCTTATCATGTAATCCATTCATCTTCAGGCTCCAAAGACCTTGAGGGCCCATAGTGGTTGAAAACAGCAGCCATCAGGATATAGGGAAGTCACTTCCCAAAGCAAACGTCTTTGTAGACATCTTTCTCAGCACAGGGCTGTGCCATCTTTCCAGAAGATTGTATAAAAGAGCCCTTTGTCACTGGGCCTAAGGTAAAAGAATAAAAGTGAGCTGTAGACCTTGATGGAAACTTTGTACCACTTCCACCAAGAGATGGTTTTAGAGAAATAGCCTGGCAAATTTACATTTGATAGTTCCTGTCGATATGCCAAGACTCACCAAAACTAATTTATATAATTTACAAGTCTGGCAGAATTTCAGGAAGGGAAAAATGCATGTGCCTAAATTCACTTGTATGCAGTGAGAAGCTCTAAGTGAGGAGAACCAGACATTTGCATTTATATATTTTATACTTTTCAAAACATTTAATAACCCATTCATTCATTATGATAGAGGCATTAAGAGCACCACCTCTGAAGTCAGTAGACCAGCATTTGAATCCCAGTTTGACCACTTCTTAGCTCTGTAACCTTGTTTGAGTCAATTACTTTTCCCCCTAAAGCCTCAGTTTCCTCATCTATAAAATGGGAGTGATGCTAATGCCATCATCTATGTCATTGAGTTATGAGGATGAAATGAGGTAATATAGAAAAGTATTTAGAACAATGTCTGGCCTATAGTAAATGCTCAACAAATGATAGATCTTATTATTATCCTTACCATGGCCCTTTGAGGTAGGTGCCTTCAGAGGGACAGGACCTTAGGATAGTAGAGAAACAGTTTAGTTCTTTGCATGCAAATACCTAACCTTCCAGCACTTCTTGCCTGCTTTCCTTTCAGTCTTTATTTCTGTATAACCATAAGTGAAAAAACTCATCTTCTTAAGTAGGAATGAGCACTATGACTCAAAAACAGAATTAACCAATGGAGTTTTTTTCATTTCCTATGTCATTATAGGACGGACATGATTATCTGCTGCAATGTTTTTTGTTAATTTAAATGTCCCCTCTAATCCTCCAACTTTTCCCTTGAAATAGTGAAGCTCACATTGTTGTCACTTTCATTTTCTGGCACAGAAACTTGGGAGAGGGGAATATAATAGACTCCTGATGCTGGTACAGGAAGAAGTCTAGTCTCTAACCACAGGCACTCATCTGCCCTTCATTCTAATGCTGAAACATCTGCTTTATGGATAGAAGTTCCACTCATTTCCAGGCTTTGGTCCCAAACACCACACTAGAGGCACAGTTCACTTACTCTGAAGCCCTAAGAACATTTGTGTCCATGTTAAAAGCTGCAAGTAACTGAGAACTCATTGTATCATATGGAAATGTTGTATGATAGAGAAAGATAAGAGCATGAGCTTTGAAGTCACACAGACATGGGATTGTATAGCCTTACTCTTCCACTTACTAGCTCAATGACCTTGGCAAGTGACCTGATGTCTCTAAACATCAGTTTCATCTGTAAAATGGAAATAATAACACCTCAATGGTTATGCAACTTATATTAACACTTTGTAAGCGGGCATTTGAGCTATATGACGAGTTTACTCATTTTCCGCAAAAAATGTGTTAACTTGCACGTGAGTAACTTTTAGCAGAGTGCCAGGGATCTAATAATATCTGAATGAATGGTGGCGATTTTGTTTATGGCTTGTGAAATCTGTGACAGTAATTATAAATATCTTCTATTGGTAGAATATCTTAAATTATTTCAAGGCATTTCCCACTTGTGGACCATTTGAGGTCCTCACAACCTCTTAGTGTTGTAGTTACCTTTTGTATATGAGGAAATGATTCAGAGGGACCAAAGGATGTATTCAAGGTCATGAAGCTCATTAGCAGTAGTGCTAGGTTGAGGAGGTACCAGTCCAAACTGAATATTTGCAGCTTTGCTTGACAAAACCTTTTGGGGCTACAGTTAGCACATAAGAGCTGCTTGAATTGAACATAATCCTTCTTGTAAAAAAAATGTATAAATGCTAGCTACAGCTTATCTGCTAGCCAAGCCACATTGTGTTTCTCTCTGTATCCTACGTGATAACCAACACATTTATAAGAGGGCAATAAATGTGACATCATAAGAGTACCCTTTGCAAAAAGCCTGAATGATATATAGCCACATTGGTACCATTCACCACCAAAATTTGAGGCCTGCTGTGTGGTTCTGCTCATGCTGCTGGAGTAATACCAAATGTCTAGAATCTGGACATGCATTATGAAATGGCTCAATGAGACCTAGACTGTCATGCTGATGGTCTCCAAATTAATGTCATAATGCCAAATAAACATGTTAGAACTACTGGTACTATATTTGTGTTTATTGTCGTAATCGAGCTGTTTATATTGAGAGGAATTGATTTAGCTAGAGAGGTATTTTTTCTACTACATGTAAATTGATGTTTCCTTCAGCTTTTTGCTACTTGCTAAGTAGTTTATAACTCTCAGAGACAAGATGCTTAGATACACATTTGTTTTGCTTCCCACTAAATATTCCTAGTTTAATCTTTATTGAGATATCCAATGTGTCACTGGGTTCTCCCTTCTTTGTATATTAACTTAAGCAAAATTTACATGTTTGCAGTCCATTTGCAGATATTTAGTCTTTGTAGAATATTTGTTTGTTGGTAGAGTCTGTATAAAAATTTAGATTAATTTTCTGTAAAACTCAAAAGTGCTGTTCTATTGACCCAAACTGGAATAATGTCCTCCTATTATTCTCTTAGGAATATGATTATTTCTGGTGGTCCAATGAGGGTTAATACAAGGGGTCTCCAACATAAGCACACCAACTTCATCAGTTCATTTTTTTATTAGTTTCAGGTGTACAAAACAACATAGTGATTAGACATTTGCATACCTCATAAAGCGAAACCCCAATAAGTCTATTACCTATATGACACTGTACATAGTTGCTACAATATTATTGACTATATTTTTTATGCTGTACTTTGCATCCCTGTGACTATTATCTTTTCAATTATAGTTGAGAATTAATATTATTTTATATTAGTTTCAGGTATATAGTGTAGTGGTTGACATTTATATAATTTATAAAGTGATCCTAGTACCTTGTTTTTTTTAATAACCATTCTAAGCTAGCTGTTTATGCCCACTTCAAAAACTAAACAAAGCAAAAAAACAGAAACTGAGGTACAGTTCTGTTTGGAATCTCCCCCAAACTAAAGGCTACACTGTGGATGTAATGTACAACATGGTGATTATAGTTAGTAATACTGTATACTTGACAATTCACATAATAATTTATACTTGAAATTTCTGAAGAGTAGATCTTAAGTGTTCTCACCATACCAAAAAAAAAAAAAGTAACTATGTGAGGATATGTGAGCTAACTTGATTGTGATAATCATTTCACAATGTATACAAATATCAAACCATCACCTTGTATACCTTAAATAAATATAATTTTTATTTGTCAATTATACCTCAGTAAAGCTGGACAACCCCTAAAGACTGAAAAAAAATGGGCTTACAAAACTCCTTTAGGCCTCATGAAATAGAAATATATTCCTACCCAGATTTCCATTCAGGGTCATGAGATCAGTTAATCCCACCAGGCCTAGCATCCCTGCCATCTTTGGCCAATGTCTGAAAGAGTCCCTTCTTAAAATCTCTCTTCTCCTGTCTTTCTAGTCTCATACAGCCTGTGCTTCTTATCCCCTGGCTCATTTTCTCAGTGTTGTCTCTCTTCAGAATTCTTACCATGTTGCTACCTGGAACATCCCACTCCATGGGGGAGAAAATCCCCAAGTCTTCAACCTGAGATATCTACTACATTGTCATCCAAATAGTCGTTCTGAAATTCAAAGCTAATCTTGCCATCCCACTGCTTGAAACCTCTTCACCTAGACAGGAAGGGCCCAAACCACAAAGAAAGGCATACAGGACCATTCTTCATTTGGTCTCTACTGATCTTATATTTTTCCCATCGCTCCTCTTTTCTATAGTGAAATAAAGTTATCTGCAGTTCCTCCAATACACTGAGTTGTCTCTAATCTCCTCTGGAACTTAGCAACTGTTATTCTTTGCTCCTGAAAATTTTCCTCCCCATAGTTTGGTTACTTGTTCTTCCTAATTCAGCTCAAGAGTACTTCCTCTATGAATCCTTCTTCTTCCGGCTGTTGGAAGTCCCTTTCTCTGTACTTCAGTAGCAACCTGTTGTCATGGCCAAAACCCATTATATTTTAAGTCTATTCAAGGGCAGGGACTGTACCTTGTTCATTTCCTACCCTAGAACCTGGTAAACACCTACTCATCCTCCAATAGTCTACTGAAGTGCTATATCCTCTGAATTCCCTGGGCAGCATTAGCTACCCTTCCTCTGCGGTCCTTCCAAAGCATCCTCTGACTTTATGGACACATACTGGACACTGTAAATGCTGAACAAATGGATTTATGAGGGTTCAATTATTTCCTCAATATCACAGAAGAATCCAGAAGTGGAGTTGGAATTAGCCATTCTTCTTTTGCTAGCGACAATTCTTTTGTGTTTATAAAAGACCTGCTAAAAATTAACCCCCCTCCCAAATTAAAATTGAATTACAAGATAAAAATTAGTTCTTCTAAGAGAAGGATTTTCTTCTAAGAGAAAGGAAGGAGTTTCTTTTCCCAAGCTCTCTGTTCTTAATACATTTTCCCAAAGAGGTTTGTCCTGCTCATATATGGCTATAGTTACAGAAAATGCTTTACATCAGGCCATATTGATTCCTTCTTTTATAGTTCATCAGGAGCCAATGTTTTTGCTTTTTAGAAAAATCTCATATGTGTTACTTTCTTCCAGAGTTTAGAGATCTGTTCTCTTCCTTACATAATACCAGCATCATTTATTTCAGTATAAACAGGAGCAAGGTAAAACAAAGAAACAGAAATGAATCTAGCATGCTCAGAGTATTTTTGATTAGAATATACTATTGAATAATGGCTTACACCAACCTAGTGGTTTCAACTTTTCAAATCCTGGTGAACTCCTACTCATCCTTAAATACCCCACTTCTACATCCTCTGGTCCCTCTGGAAACATTAGTTACCCTTCCTGCTACGTCCCTTCAAAGCACTCTGTGCCTACCTGGGTTGCATAACACTGTAATCTCTATTGTATGTATGCATGTATGCCATCCTCACTGAACTGTGAGCTCTTAGAAGACAGGAACTAGTCTTCATTCATCTCTCTTTGTATACACCCTGACACAATACCTGGTACATATAAATGTTGGTGACATGAGGATGAAGGGCAAGGCAATGATGTTCTTTGGAACAATATCAGACTCTTTCCCTATGTATGAAGGTGTGATCATTGCCACCGATTTCTCATACAGTAGGACAGCAGTCAGTTAAAGAGAGTTTTGCCATCTTCTGAATTCCTGCAGTCCTCGTTTTTCTAGCTCTTCATTTTGCAATCCATGTGCCCTTATTTGTTTTGTAATTATATATTTATCTGTATATTGAATATACATTTTAGATAGCAGCCAGGGATAAAACTCACTCTCAAGCATATAGCCTTACTCAGCGCTGGGCATTTCTCTCTTTACTCCCAGCATTTTGAATGGTGCCTGGAACATAAGCTTCAATAAATATTTGTTGTTTGAATAAATAAATACATGCACAGATGGGTTAGTTAAGAGACATATTCTTAGAGTTACTATCTGGCCTCTTAGAGGGTTAAGTAGGTCTCTGTTTTGGTCTTAGGATTCTTTGAAATGAAAGTCAATCAGAAAACAAGAAGAAAGCATGTAATTGGTTTACTTTCCTTTAAAAAGCAATTTTACACTGACATAAGATCTTTTCTTTTCCTTTTTTTTATACAGCTGTAACCTACAGACCTTCATTATTAAGCTAGGCAGAAGAGTATAAGGCATGCCCAGCCTACACTCTAAAAGCCAAAAAACGGGCTGGTGATTGGCTGACATGATTGTGAGTGTTGGGAATGTATCAGGCTCAATCTCAAAGGAGAGGGATTACTCTGAGATGAATATTGTTTCATACAAAGTTATAATGCAGACACACACACACACACACACACACACACACACACACACACACACCTCAAGGGTGCCAAAAATGTATACACATGACTTGTTCTATTTTTATTTTTTTATTTTTTATCTATTTTTTTTTTTTAGCTGACCTGTTGGCAGCTCATCGGCAACTCAGCTCGGGCTGGCATCGAACTGCCATTGCTCAGAGCTCAGCTTGCACTCTTGAGCGAGCTCTTAGCCAACGGAGCCACTCGGCTGGCCTACACGTGACTTGTATTCATCTTTTGTTATCAGTATACATTGAGTATTACAATTTTAATACAGTATTTTTTCCTTCCTTAAAATGTGTATACATTTTTGGCACTCTCTGTATATATTATTTATTTATTTGTTATAAACACTGAGTTTTCCTCTCCTTTCTCTCCCCTAAACCTTTATCAGGATGTATTGTAAGCCACAGTACAGGCTCTGCAGGAGTGATTTGGAAACTCTACTGACTGATTCCCCCTCAGGCCTACTGACTCTAGCTCCTGTACCAAACCCTGCTTCTGCTTTATCTGCAGTTTTCCTACCAGAATATCATATCTGCATTTGAGGTGAGGGCTAGACCCTGTGATTTCAGCCTGGGAGATACCAAGGGCCACAGAAAGGCTAGGCACATAACCGTCTTCTCTTTGTGTATGGGGGGGGGTAGAGAAGGGGCATTGGGGAAGCAAAGCTAATTGTGTGCTGGAGTAGGGAACTGTTCTAGCATGAAGCAATGATAAGCCATATCTCATATAAGTGTACAGTAGCAGCAGCAACCGGGTATTAGGGTAATGGGAAGCAAGGGAAACCAAGCTGATGGATCCAACAGCTTAATGAAGATTTTATGTTAGCTGAGTACAGGAAAGCCATGAGAAAGCCAATATGCTCAACTGTGAGGTCATCCTTCAGATCTGGCTTTTGGTTTCTAGAAGAATTTTCTTTGCATGGATTATAACCTTTTCTTAGACCCTTTGTCAATTCTCTTTAAAGCAAAAAAATATTCTTTAGTGGGGGGAGGAGGTAGAAAATTCCTACAACTAAGACTTTAGCCCACTGAATGTTTATCTGCTACCATTTGTAAAGTGGGATAGATGGAAAGTAGGTCTTGTCATGTCCCATTCTTCCTTTAGTATTTGAGAGAACTTTTTTTAAATAGATAATATTTGTCTTCCTTAACCATATGCCTCAAATAAGATGCTGACATGCATACCCGGGTCTTTTAAAATGTGGGCAGGTGAACTTGGGTCTAGGAACAAAAGCTTGAAGAAGAGTTGGTGCATTTTATGCCAGCTGAAATTCATTGACCTTCAGTTCTGGCAAGATGCCATTTTTTTTTAAGAAATAGCATTGCTAAAGAGATCTAAATTCCTGGTTTAAAATTAATACCACAGTCTTGATTGACCCCATGTAGCTATTCTATTCAGACATGCAATAAGCACCTTCCCTGTAGAAAGCTGATTTGGGAACAGACAAAATGAGACTAGAGTAAGGACCTAGAATGATGAACCATGATACACAGTTTGGCAGACGATGTCCAATCATCTATATGGTATACAAAAAGCCCTAGCAAATTCTGGAATTGAAATTTTAGACTTAGATTTGAGGAAATCTGTGGCTCTTTCACTGGAGTGAATTAGGGAAGGGTATAATTATCACCCATGCATAGTAACAAGAGCAGCCAGAACCCCAGAGACTTAAGATGTTGGTTTACCATAGCCTGCTCACTTGGGCTGTTAGTCTGCATCTAATTTTTTCCATCTGAATGCTTCCTAGGATGCTACATTCTCTTTTGAGAACTAGGAAATGTTTTATCACTAGGCTCTGTTTCCCTTTATTTTTCCCCACACATTTCTTTGAGGCATCATTTAAGGTAATCACTTTTTTTTAGCTGAACTATCCTGCCACCTGTTGGCAGCTCAGCAGCAGTTCAGCTCGGGCTGGGCATCGAACTGCTGTTGCTCAGAACTCAGCTCACACTCTTGAGCAAGCTCTTAACCAACTGAGCCACTCGGCCAACCCAGTAATCACTTATTCATGCTTAAAAAATTTCTGCCTCTGGTGTTTTGTGTTTTTTTTTTTGAGGGCAGTGTCACTGGCCCTCATATGTGGGACCCGAACTGGGGCCACTGGCTTCCCAAGCCACCACTTAACCACCGCGCCACTCGGCCAGCCCCTCTGCCTCTGTTTTTTATGCCCATTATTTTCTTTTCTAAGAAGCATCAATGTTGAAAGTGAAAAGCTGAAACCTGTAATAATGCCTCAAATTGCAAATATATATACATATCAGATGATTATTAGCATTTTCTTGGCATGAGCTCATACAGCCTACACAATTAATAGTAAAGTATAGTGATGCACACAATTAGAAGCTTAAGAAGTCATTGGAAAAAGCACTATTTATTCCCTCATAATACATGCAGTATATGAGGTCTGGATGCTGGAGTATACCTATTGATTCCCTTATTTGCAACCTGTCATTGAAATTTGCAACTATAATATGCTAACTTATTGGATTCAATTAATGTCAAGTTCCTGCTGAAAACAATGGAAGTTACTCAAAAAGATGTTAGGAGAGAACAGGACTACAGAAGAACTGACCTCATTTGCTTGTGTGTATGAGAGAGAACATGAATGCATTCTATGAGAGTGTGCTTGTATGTGTGTCAGTAGTGAGGTATCTTTTGCAGGATCTAAGATTGAAACTAGGCAGCTGTAAAAAGAGCTAGTTACCTCCCTTGCTTGTCTGGCTGCTTTTGCAAATCTGCCTAACAAGTAGCTCAGCTCTTCCTGATTAAATGATCTTAGAAATGGCTACCCTCCATTACACACTGTAATGGTATCTCCCAGGAGAAGCTCTCTGAAACACCACACCCCTGTCTCTGATAGCAGAGTTCCCTTGGTGAGTGCCCCAGAATAGACATGCTCCAAAACAAGGCCGTCTAAGAATTGGTTATCACCGGCCAAGGATACCTGTTGGAGTTCTGTGGAAATCAGTAAGTACCAGCTTGAAGTGAGTTGAAGTGAAAAAGCTAGAACAATTATATGAATATTTTGGGAGGATAAAAGTGTATATATGAAATGAAGTATGTATTCCTTTGTGGGTTTATTTGGATACACATATTGGTATAGTGGAAACAGAATCAAGAAGAGTTTGAAATTCTAGTCTCAGTTCTTTTACTTATTTTGTGATTCTGGATGAGTCACTTAATCTTTATACTCTGTTAATTCCTTATGTGGGAAATGGGGATGGTACTCCCTTCTTCATTCACATGTTGGTGTCTGGCTCAAGTAAGAGTGGGACTTAGAAGCTCTTTGAACATTACAAAGTTGTATAGTAGAAACCGAGGTATTGGTAATCAGATGGTAGCTGGTTTCCGCATGATACCCAATTGCTTGGCAGTTGGACCAGTGCCAGTATTTCCTAACATTATTGGCTCATACCTTCTTTGAGTGAGCCTATATGCTTATGCAACATTATGAAAAACTTAGAGCTGCAACAATTGCTTAGAATATGTAGAGTTCCATTTCATTTCCTCACATGTGTATTTAATGCCTACTGGGAACAAGACACTGTTTTAGGCAACATGAAAGCATTCAGTTATGACAGAGGGGGCCTTACCCTCAAGAAGTTTATGATCTAGTGATGATCTGGATGGCTAAGGTTAGTGGTTGGTCTGACCCTTGCCCACCTACTCTGAGAATGGTATATAGGTTTAGAACTGCGGGGAGACACAGCCCAGGCTCGTTCTCCTTCCTGTAAAATGAGATAAATGCTTCTTTTCTCCTCTTTGGCATCCTAGCATATTATGTGAATTAATGTCTGAAAACTCGCTAAACATCTTCAAATGCATGTTACTGTAGAAATGCAATGCAACAATATAATTTGTCTTTAAATTACAATATTTTCCCCTTTGTGGAAAGCTACATGATTTCTCCTCCTCCTCCTTTCTTCCTCCTCTTCTTCTTCCACTTCTTCTTCTTCCTCTTCTTTTCAATTAAAAACATCCATTACATCTTCTTATGTTGCCAGTCATAAGTGTCTGAGCTAGTTCATTCAGTTGCTAATAATGCATTAAAGATAAAGTGGGTTTAATATCAGTGGAGACTAGTTAGCAAAGCAGAATTTGTTTCCCAATCACAGTCTATACCTGGAAGTTCAGCTAGCCATCTTGAAAATTTGTGCTTTTGTTTACAGGGAGCCCAGGAAAGAGCCAGCAGGTAACTCCTGGATCCTTTTTCCCACTAACAAAGTACAATTCAGTGTATGTATCATTCTGATAGTAAAAGTAGCAACCTCATACTCAAATACAAAGAATAGCCCAGTATTGAGATCATTGTCTAAGGAGACATTGGCTGACTTTAAATCTATGAATATGTTTACTGAATACCTCAAAGTCTGGAAGCTGTCATTAAAAGTTCAATTTGTCTTGATGTATAGAGCTAATTATTTTTATAAAGATTTCTCAAATTCTAGAAATCTGAATTATTATCATGTTTTGTTACTCTTTTTAACATGAGAGCTCTGTGACTTGTTTACTACAATTGTGAGGTCCTAAAATCCATTTTCGATTATATGTGTTCGTGTCAGGTTGGCTGTCATCTCATCAGCTCAAGGTATCTTGCAACCCAATTCTTCATGTAGATATCTCAGAAACAATAGGAAGTTCACCCTGGAAATTTCTCCTAGGCTACACCTCATTCCTGTGTTAGATCCTCTAGTTTCATATGAAAAGGATACTAAGAAATACTGGTGTGCCCATCAACCTGTAGTAATAACCTTGTGTGACTGGCGCTTTTAGAACTTTACCTCTGGGTTTATTAGGTCATAGCTGTGCATCTGCTGGCCTGGGCTTTTGTTTTGTTTTGTTTTTGAAAGGAGGCCAGTTTTAGTTTGTCTCTCATTGGGAAGATATGCAAATAAACAGTTATTTAGATTTTGAAAGCAGACAGGATAATAGATATGTGGGTTTTTCTGATGGCACCAGGTCTGATGAAAATTTGTTTTAGTTGTCTATGGCTTAATAGATGGTCTTGCAAGTTGTAGGGCTGTGTTTCTGGACTCTCACCCTTCACACACCTGGATAGAAAACCTGTGGCAAATGGGCACAACTGGCATTTTTGATTGCACGTAATTCAACATGTATACCAGAGTGTGAATTTTGGCCACATTAGCTAGAGTGCAATTGATTACCTATGTTTCCCCTTGACACTTGGAACATGCACGCTGGTGGCTTTTTTTAACCTACTAACCTATTAAGCATTCCAGTTGTAGTTTGGCACTGCACTGATTAAGAGAATGCGTCTTGGAGGAATGAGAACATGATGACAATTGTTTATAATGTCTAATCATTTCATTTAAAGTTGTCATGCATCTTGATGAAAGTTTTCCTCTAAAATGCTTTGCATTAAATCTGTATGACTAAAGGCAAATCAGTGAAGGGCTGTGTGTCTGTATTTGTGTATGTTCCTGTGTGTGCATGCCCTCACACTTTTTGGGGGGGCGGGAGGGAAGAAAAATTAAAAAAAGAAGATAAGGAGGGAGGGAAAAAGAGAAGTAATCATTCCTAGTACTCTGCGAAATGGGTGTTCAGGCTCCTTGGTTATCATGAGACAAGAAGCTCATTTTTTTTCAGCTGAGCCATCCTGCCACCTGTTCGCAGCTCAAAAGTAGCTCAGCTTGGTCCGGGAATTGAACCTGCAACTCTGTTGCTCAGAGCTTGCACTCTTGAGCAAGCTCTTAACCAATTGAGCCACTTGGCTGGCCCGAGGCTCATTTTTTATTACTAATGAATTTCAATGGTAATTACTGAGCATTAGTAAACTACATTAAGTCCCAAGGGCTGGATCAAAAATATATACCACCCACAGAAACCATTTAAATTCTCTTTGAAAAACCTAATATCCAAGTATGAAATCAATCTGTGATCATATACATTCTCTTTCTGGTTGTCCATTAAAGTTAGCTGTTTCTCCACAACGCTAAGGGCCAAGTTCTAAAAGTGAAATGCATGGCCTGGGGCTGTATCCAATGTGAACAACAGTCAAACTTTAATGATGGGGTTCCTAGAGAATAATGGTACTTTTGTACAATTCTTGAAATACAGCCTACAGCCGCCACAAACAAAATAGTCTCTTTCAAGATCTTGGAAATAATGACATCATAGGCAGATTGAAGCAGCAATCCATTAATAGTATCCTTTGCACAAAACTGCCTCAGAGGAAGGACCTGGCTTAGTAAATTGGCATTATTTACAAACATAACATAATAGAATCCCCCTTTTTTCTATGTTTGTGCACTGGATGGAGACACCTCCCACTTGGTAAAAAAAATATGGGGGGTGCCAAAAAATGTAGACACATGACTTGTATTCATTTTTTTTATTGGTATATATTGAGTATAACAATTTTAATACAGTTTTTCTTTCTTTCTTATAATGTGTACACATTTTTTGGCACCGTCTGTATATTAACAGCAAGGCTTCCTTATAGGTCTTTACCCTTTTTCCAATGGTCTTCTAAAAATGCACTTTGAAGCATTGGCTTTGAAGTTGAGTTAAAGATAACAAGAGCCTCCTGAATTATTCTTTTTTCACCAAATCAGAATTATTTCAAACCATTAGAAGAAGATGCAGATTGGTTGTGCCTTGCAAAGGGTAATAAAGAACTGACGTAATATCAGGATAATTCAAGCAAAACCAAATCTGAAATGTCTAGGTAACAAATTGTTCAACTTCATTTCCGTGTCTGTAAAAGCTTTTTTCCAAATTCCTCTTATAATCAATCCCCGGATGAGCTGAATGAAATTAAAACAAATCCAGTTGGCTGGGCAGTGGAAAGGTATGGTAAATAAGCTGGGTCCTTTGGAGAATGCCTGTGATATGGGCCACAGTAAATGTAATGGGGTTGACATTTTGGTCAAGGATTTCTAGTGTAATATAGGAGAATATAGATTGAATTTTATATTACAGGTAGCCCCTTTTTCCCAACCTAAAATATGCCTGGTTAAATAAGGTCAGGAAAATAAGGCAGCCTGAAAAGAAACAGGCCATCTACCTTTTGAGTCTCTGGCCACAGACAGTAATTGGGAAAAAAAAGCCATTTGGTTAGCCACTCCCATTTATCAAGAACAAAGGAGCCTAGTATTTTAATTATGTAGGTGCTCTAGAACGCTGACCATCCTAGACTCTTACTTGCCTTATTAGGCAAGATCAGCTCTGTATATCATTTTAAAAAGGCCATGCGTATTTTTTGGCTTCTGTCATCTCAAGTTAAGTAATCAGAGTTATCAGAAATATGTATCATCTGAATATGGTGGCTCCTTTCACCCTGTGAGACACAATCTTCAGAAACCTCTCTCTGGGTATTTCTTTTTTTTTTAGCTGAGCCATCCTGCTACCTGTTGGCAGCTCAGCGGCAACTCAGTGGCAACTTAGATTGGGCTGGGCATTGAACTGCTGTTGCTCAGAGCTCTGCTCGCACTCTTGAGAGAGCTCTTAACCAACTGAGCCACTCGGCTGGCCCTGGGTATTCCTTTTTAACTCCTCAGTTCTTTTGCAATAACTTTAAAATTTTGTTATTTTTACCAAATCTCATTATTATATAAGTTAGATTCTATATAACCGAGCTGTGTTTTAATAATCACTTCATATTCAGGGATTATTTTTGAACCCAGGAATGTAAAACAAACAAAACAAAACAAAACTAGTGTTTTGTTTCTGGTAGCAAATTCTTCTCAGTGACTAAATTAAAACCATGAACTTGTCCAAAACAGAATAATGCCACTGGTGAAGTCAGTCTTAAATGCACTGTTCTTCTGAAAAGAACAATGAATTTAGAAGGACCAAAATCAAAATGAAAAAGAGAATGCAGACCCCTTAGCATTAGTTTCATATTATACTTAAAATATATTCTAGTACCAGTAGTAGCCATGAATACACTTTATCCTTGACATCACAGTTACCATATTTTACCATGTATAATGTGCACTTTTTTTGCCCACGTTTGTGAGGGAAAAATAACACACATTATACATAGGTAGTACTAATTCCATATTTATATAAATGTTTTTAATTTTATTTGTGCTTATGAGTTAAAAGTATAACTCTAGAAATCAATAACAATATTGGTATGCAAAATAATACCTGGGAATATGATAATCAGTTTTGTTGAATTTATGGCAAACTTGCAAAAAAGAAGAGTTCTTGGCCTTCTATGATCCGTGAATATCGTAATTTGTTACCAATACCTAAAATTTCTTGTACCTTGTAACTGTTCTTGTGTTTTGTAATTGTTTGTTACATCAAATTTCTTGTACCATAATATGTTAAAAAATAAATGCTAAAATTCCTTTATAATATAAAAAACAAGTACCTAAATGTAAACAAATAAAAATTTGAATTAAAAAATTAAAATGGGGGCCGGCCAAGTGGCTTAGTTGGTTAAGAGTTGGCTTAGAGCACGTACTCTGAGCAATGGGCCTCCCAGTTCGATTCCCACATGGGCCAGTGAACACTGTGCCCTAGCTGAGCTGTTGATGAGCTGCCAACAGGTGGCAGGATGGCTCAGCTGGTGTAACAACAAGACTGCCTGTTCAATGATGGGCTACGCCCACCCGCAACTAAAGATTGAACTCAGCACCTTGAGCTGAGCTGCTGCTTGGATGGCTCAGTGGGTAGGGTTTGCACTCTTAACAACAAGCCTGTCAGGTTTGACTCCCACATGGGATGGTGGCTATGCCCACCTGCAACTAAGAGTGAACACAGCACCTTGAGCTTGGAGACCACGAGCTGCCGATGGAAGGCAGATGGCGACTGGCACCCTCCACAACAAAGATTGAAGAATAACAATTACCCAACACTGTTCCCCTCCACCAATTCTCCAATAAATTAAAAAATAAATTAAAATTAAAGATTTTTTTCCCTGCAATTTTGGGCCAAAAATGTGGGTGCGAATTATACATGGGAGTATATTATAAACAGCAAAATATGGTACGTTTCATTTTCCCTTGTGCTATAGTTTCACCTATATAGGAAAATGTGAGACTTATCAAGTTGTGGTCATTTATGACAAAACATTTAATACTGAGTATTATCACTGTCATGATTACTGAACAATATACAGAATTGGTCTTAATTCATTAAGATAATGCAAGGCATGACACTTAGGAAAGGAAAAGAGAACTCTTGTCCAAATCAAGATCAAGCCAATCATTGTTAGTTTGCTGTCACTTGTGCACATGGAGAAGCTATTAATATTTTCACATTAAAATTAAGTACTTCTGGGCCGGCCGAGTGGCGTGGTGGTTAAGCGCTGGCTTGGGAAGCCAGCAGCCCCAGTTCGGTCCCATATATGAGGGCCAGTGCCACTGCCCTCAAAAAAAAAAAAGAAAATTAAGTACTTCTATTCACCAAAAACCAATAAGAGAGTGCAAAAATAAGCCTTAGAGTAGGAGAAAATATTTGCAACATTATGGAAATGATTGTTACATAAAGACATCCCTAAAAATTAATATGAAAGAGACAACCCAATAGCTCTATCCAAAAATTTTGAATAGGCAGAAAAAGGAAAATCCAATTTGCCAATGAACAATATGAAAAGATATTTAGTCTCATTAGTAATTGGGAAATATGAATTAAACACTAACAAGACACCATTATACATCACCCAGATTGGCAAAATTGAAATACCTGAAAATAACAAATGTAGGCAAGGTTATAAACAAAGATAACACAAATACACTGCAGGAGGGAGTATAATTGATACAATTACTTTGAGTTTGGCATTATTGAGTACTCTGTGACCCACCAATTGTATCCCAGAGAAATCTGTCTACATGGGCACCAAGAAATATGTGAAAGAATGTTCATAACATAGTAACAAAACAAAAAAAAACCCAGAAACAACCTAAATATCTATAGATGATAGAATGGATAAATATTTATTGCTTGTTCTTATATTGGAATACTATTAGGTAATAAAAATGAATGACCGGGCTGGCCGAGTGGCGCAGTGGTTAAGCGCTGGCTTGCAAAGCCAGTGGCCCCGGTTTGGTCCCACATATGAGGGCCAGTAACACTGCCCTCAAAAAAAAAATGAATGACCAATAGCTACATGCAACAACATGGTTAAACCAAGCTGGCAGGAAGTGGTAAAAGAGTATGGAAGAGGTATGTCCATTGTCCTTCACAGATAATGGCTTTGCCTTCTGAGAGGTTCTTCTTCATCTATTTTCCTCTCACAATATTTGAAGTGAGTTTTGCATTAAGCTCTCTTTGGAGCTGTGCAAATACAGTAGCCGGCTTCTTGCTGGTGCAGATGTTGTCTCCTGAGTGTTGCTTTATGCCTTCAATACTTAAGAGACTTAACTTTTTGATGAGGTTTGTAGTTACTTTGGGAATACAATTGTCTCACAAACTGAGAAAGCTACTGTTAGTTTCATGAGGCAGTCACCACTCCAAAACTTCTTTTCTGAACACAGTTCTTAAAGCTGTTTATTTCTTTGCTTACATAATCAACCAATGATTCTCTCTCTCATTTTAGGGGTGGCTGCCTTGATTCCTTCTGAAATGATAGACTTCAAAGCCAATCCTTAGACTGCTAATCTCATTTTAGCTACAGACCTGGCTTTTAGTCTGGCTTAGTTTTAATGGGACTTTGAAAACCCTTTGAGTAACTATAGCTTTTTCTTGTTTTGGACACAGAAGCAATTGATTTTTCTAACTCTGTAAACTGACCAATTCTTGCCCGCATTCTGTTGTAATATCTTTCTAAAAAGCAGAAGAAGCAGCTAGTAGATACTAACCGTGATTTTTAAATTAAATTTATTGGGATGACAATGGTTAGTAAAATTACATAGGTTTCAAGTGTACAATTCTATAGCACATCATCTATATATCACATTATGTGCTCACCACCCAGAGTCAGTTCTCCTTCCATCACAATATATTTGACCCCCTTTACCCTCATCTACCACTCCCCTACCCCCATACTCTTTGGTAACCACTGAACTGTTGTCTGTGTCTGAGTTTTTGTTTCTTTCTTTGTCTTGTTCCTTTGTTCCTTTCAGTTTTATATCCCACATATAAATGAAGTCATATGGTTCTTGACATTTTCTGTCTGACTTAATTCGCTTAGCATAATAATCTCAAGATCCATCCATGTCACAAATGACACTTTAATTTTATGGCAGAATAGTATTTCATTGTGTATATATAGATAATACATCTTCTTTATTCAATCATCTATCAAAGGATACTTGTTTCCGTGTCTTGTCCACCATACATGATACTGCAATGAATATCAGAGCACATATATCTTAATGGTTATGTATTTTCAGATTTGGGGGGTAGATACCCAGGAAAGGGATTGATGGATCATATGGTAATTCTAGCCTTAAGTTTTTGAGGAGTCTCCATACTGTTTTCTGTAATGGCTGTACCAATTTACATTCCCACTAACAGTGTATGAGGGTTCCTTTCTCTCCACAGCCTCTCCGACGCTTTGTTATTATTTGTCTTGTTGATGATAACAACATGAACAATATGGTTTTATCCAACTGCTTCCTCTAGAGTTAGGCAACTGGTCTATCATTCAAATTATCACCAATGACAATCTTACCAATTGTTTTTTTGCCTCAACATGACAAGGACTGTGGCTTTCTAGTAAGCAGCATCAGTTTTCTTATCTCCCAACAAATAATCCAATGCCACATATTTTCTGTGTTTGTAACAGAAATATCGTATTTTGGTACCATTTTCTATATTAATTAAGGTTAAGGTTAGTTTGCTCTAACAAGGAGACCCATCAATAATCTGACACTTTAAAGAAAATAAGTTTAGTTACTTCTCAGGTAACAGTCCAAGGTAAGTATATCAGGCAGTGTCTGGCTCTGTTCCAACTGCTCGTACAGGGATCCAAGTTTCTTCTATCTTTTTTAAAATTTTTAAAAAATTTATTTTTCAATTACCATTGAGATACAATATTATATTAGTTTCAGGTGTACAAGACAACATAGTGATTAGGCATTTATATAGGTCACAAAGTGATAACCCCAATGAGTCTGTTACCTATCTGACACTGTACATAGATATTACAATATTATTGACTATATTCCCTATGTTGTACTTTCCATCATACTGGCTATTATATTTTTCAATTATAGTTGACATTCAATATTATTTTATATTAGTTTCAGGTGTACAGCATAGTGGTTAGACATTTATATAATTTATGAAGTGATTTCCCATAACAAGTCTAGTAGCCACCTGACATTATACTTTGTTTTTACAATATTATTGACTATATTCCCCAGACTGTAATTTACATCCCCATGATTATTTTGTAATGACCAATTTGTACTTCTTAATTCCCTCACCTTTGTCACACAGCCCCCCATCTCCCTCCCCTTTGGCAACCATGAGTTTCTTCTTTGTATCTATGAGTCTGTTTCTGTTTTGTTTGTTCATTTATTTTGTTCTTTAGATTCCATATATAAGTGAGATCATATGGTATTTATCTTTCTAAGCCTGACTTATTTCACTTAGCATACCACCCTCTAGGTTCATCCATGTTGTTTCAAATGTAAGATTTCACTCTTTTTTATGACAGAGTAATATTCCCCTTTATATATGTACCATAACTTCTTTATCCAATTGTCTATTGATGGACATATTGGTTGCTTCCATATCTTGGCTATTGTAAATAGCACTGCAGTGAACATAGAGGTGCATATATCTGAGCAGCTTTTAATAGATACTTATTCTTTTTTTTTTTCTTTTTAAAATTCTTTTAATGTGAAATAAACATTTTTTAAAAAATTAGTTTCCGGTGTACAACACAGTGCAATAGTTATACTTTTTACACTTCAAAGTGACAACCTCTCTCCCCCAGGTCACCACCCCACTCCTCCCCCCCATATCGTACACATCTATTACAATTCCTCTGACTCCCTTCCACAGTATACTCCACATCCCGTAACTATCTATATATTCATTACAGTTGGCATACAATATTATACAACATCAGCTTCAGGTGTACAGTGCAGTGATCATGCCTCTACTCCATCCATGAAGTGGTCTCCCTAACAAGACATGTGACCATCTAACACCCCACAAAATATTTACAACATTATTATATTCCCCAAATGTGTTTCTATCCCTGTGGCAATGTTGTAGTTACCTATTTATGTTGTCTAATCCTTTCCCCTTCCACCACATCCCCACCCCGCTCCCAACTAACAATCATCAGTTTTTCCTCTATATCTATGAGACCGTTTCTGTTTACTTTGCTTGTTCATTCAGTTTTTCAGATTCCACATATAAGCAAGAGCATATGGTATTTGTCTTTCTCCGACTGACTTATTTCACTTAACATAATAGTCTCTAGGTCCATCCATATTGTTACGAATGGTATGATTTCATTCTTCTTTATAGCGGAGTAATACTCCATTGTATAAATGTATCACAGTTTCTTAATCCAGTCATCTACCGATGGGCATTTCGGTTGTTTCCAAGTCTTTGCTATTGTATATAGCGCTGCAATAAACATAGGGGTGCATATAATTTTTCAAATTAATGACTTGGATTCTTCTGGGTAGATACCCAAGAGTGGAATTGCTGGGTCATATGGTAGTTCCATTTCCAGTTTTTTTGAAATACCCCCATACTGATTTCCATAATGGCTGCACCAATCTGCAGTCCCACTAACAGTGCACCAGGGTTCCCTTTTCTCCACAACCTCACCAGCACTTGTTGTTTATTGATTTATAGATGATAGCCATTCTGACCGGAGTGAGGTGGTATCTCATTGTGGGTTCTTTTTTTTTTTTTTTTTTTTGAGGGCAGTGTCACTAGTCCTCATATGTGGGACTGAACCGGGGCCGCTGGCTTCCCAAGCCAGCGCTTAACCACCGCGCCACTCGGCCGGCCCTTCATTGTGGTTTTTATTTGAATTTCTCTGATGTTTAGTGAGGTTGAACATTTTTCATATGCCTGTGGGCAATCTGTATGTCCTCTTTAGAGAAATGCCTCCTCATATCCTCTGCCCAATTTTTAATTGGGCTGTTTGTTATTTTGGCTTTGAGTTGCATGCGTGTTTTAAGAATTTTAGCTATTAACCCCTATCAGGTATATCATTGGCAAATATCTTCTTCCATTCAGTAGGCTGCCTTTTTGTTTTATTGATGATTTCATTTGCTGTGAAAAAACATTTAAGTTTGATGTAATGCCATATGTTCCTTTTTTCTTTTTTTTTTTCCCTAGCCCGAGGGGATATATCAGTAAAAATATTACTCAGGGTAATGTCTGCAAATTTACTCACTATGTTTTCTTCTAGGATTTTTATGGTTTCAGGTCTTACATTTAAGTCTTTAATCCATTTTGAGTTTGTTCTCGTATATGGTGTCAGTAGTTGGTCTATTTTCATTTTTTTGCGCGTGTCCATCCAATTTTCCCAGCACCATTTATTAAGTAGACTATCTTTACCAATGTAAATTCTTGCTTCCATTGACATAGATTAAATGACCATATATGGATGGGTTTCTTCCTGGGCTCTCAATTCTGTTTCATTGGTCCATGTGTCTGTTTTTATGCCAGCACTATACTGTTTTGATAACTGTAGCCTTGTAGTATGTTTTGATGTCAGGTAGCGTGATGCCTCCAACTTTGTTCTTATTTCTTAAGATTGCAGTGGAGTCTTTTGTGTTGCTTTATAAGTTTTAGGATTATATGTTCTGTTTCTGAGAGAAATGTTCTTGGTTGTTTGATTGGAATTGCATTGAATCTATAGATTGCCTTAAGTAGTATTGACATTTTAACTATGTTAATTCTTCCTATCCATGAGTGTGGTATGTATTTCCATTTATTTGTATCTTCTTTGATTTCTCTCTTCAGTGTCTCATAATTTTCTGAGTACAGGTCTTTTACTTCTTTAGTTAAATTGATTCCTAGATATTTTATTGTTTTTGAAGCAATTGTAAAAGGGATTGATTTCCTGATTTCTTCTTCTGGTAGTTTATTATTGGTATATACAAATGCAACTGATTTCTGAATATTAATTTTGTATCCTGCTACCTTACCCAATTTGTTTATCAATTCCATCAGTTTTTTGGTGGAGTCTTTGGGATTCTCTCTATATAGCATCAGGTCATCTGTATATAGTCACAATTTTATTTCCTGCACTCCAATTTGGATGTCTTTTATTTCATTTTCTTGTCTGATTGCTGTGGCTAGAACATCCAGAACTATGTTAAATAGAAGTGGTGAAAGTCAGCAGCCTGTCTTGTTCCTGATCTTAAAAGGAAAGCTTTTAGCCATTTCCCATTGAGTACGATGTTTGCTGTGGGCTTATCATATATGGCTTTATTATGTTCATATATGATCCCACTATTCCCACTTTACTAAGAGTTTTTATTATAAATGGCTGCTGGATTTTGTCAAATGCTTTTTCAGCATCTATTGATATGATCATATGATTTTTATTTTTTATTTTGTTTATGTGAGTTATTACGTTAATTGATTTGCAAATATTGCACCAACGTTCTATACCAGAAATGAACCCCACTTGATCATGGTGTATGATGTTTTTAATGTAATGCTGAATTGGGTTTGCTAGTATTTTGTTGAGGATTTTTGCATCTATCTTCATTAGGGATATCGGCCTGCAGTTTTTCTTGTTTTCTGTTATCTTTGTCTGAATTTGAATCAGGGTGATAGTGGCTTCCTAGAAAGAGGTTGGGAACCTTCCCTCCTTCTGTAATTTTTGGAATAGTTTGAGGATAATAGGTATTAATTCTTTTTTTAATGTTTTGTAAAATTCACCTGTGAAGCCATCTGGTGTAGGACTTTTGTGTGTTGGAAGCTTGTTGATTACTGATTCAATTTCTTAGGTAGTAATCAGTCTGTTCCAAGTTTCTGTTTCTTTTTGGTTCAGACTTGGTAGGTTGTATGCTTCTGGGAATTTATAGATTTCTTCCAGAATGTCGAATTTATGGCATATATCTGCTCATCGTATTTTCTTGAAATTTTCTGTATTTCTGTGGAATCTGTTGTCACTTCTCCTCTTTCATTTCTAAATTTATTTTATTTGGATCCTGTCTCTCTTTTTCTTCGTGAGTCTGGCTAGGGTGTGTCAAATTCGTTCATCTTTTTAAAAAACCAACTCTTGGGCCGGCCGAGTGGTGTGGTGGTCAAGCACTGGCTTGGGAAGCCAGCGGCCCCGGTTCAATCCCACATGTGAGGGCCAGTGACACTGCCCTCAAAAACAAACAAATAAACAAAAAAAACCAACTCTTGGTTTCATTGATCTTTTTTTTGTTAGTTAGTTTGTTTGTTTTGAGGGCAGTGTTACTGGCCCTCACATGTGGGACCCGAACCAGGGCCGCTGGTTTCCCAAGCCAGCGCTTAACCACCGTGCCACTCGGTCAGCCCCAATCTTTTGTTTTTTTTTGTTCTCTATTTCATTTACTTCTGCTCTGGTCTTTATTATTTCCTTCCTTATATTCCCTTTGGGCTTGTTTTGCTGTTCTTTTTCCAGTTTCCTGAGGTGTAAAGATAGTCTGTTGATTTGAGATTTTTCTTCCTTCTTTAGGTAGGCCTGCACTGCTATGAACTTCCCTCTTAGGACTGCTTTCACTGCATCCCAGAGATTTTGTTTGTCTTGAGGTATCTTTTGATTTCCTCCTTGATCTCATTTTTGACCCACCTGCTATTTAGTAGCATGCTATTCAACCTCCATGTAATTGTCCATTTTCCAGATCTTTTTGTAACTGATTTCTAGTTTCATAGCATTTTGGTCGGAGAAGACAGTTGATATGATTTCAATCTGCTTAAATTTGTTGAGACTTGTTCTGTGGCCTAACACTTGGTCTATCTTGGAAAGATATGCACTGAGGAGAATGTATATTCTGTAGCTTTGGGGTGAAATGCTCTAAAAATATCAATTAAATTCAGCTGTTCTTAAGTGTCATTTAAAGCCACTATGTCCGTGTTGATTTTCTGTTTGCAGGATCTGTCCATTGGTGACAATGTGGTGTTGAAGTCCCCTACTATGATAATGTTACTGTTGTTGCCTGTCTTTATGTCTGTCAAAATCTGTTTTATATATTTAGGACCTCCTATGTTGGCTGCATAGATGGTTACTGGGGATGTCCTCTTGTTGAATCGATCCCTTTATTATTATGTAGTGCCCTTCTTTGTCTTTTATTGTACTCTTCATTTTAAAGTTTTTTTTTGTCCGAAATAAGTATTGCTACTCCAGCTTTTTTCTCCTCTCCATTTGCGTGAAATATCTTATTCTATCCCTTTACTTTCAGTTTGTGTGTATCTTTTGACCTGAGATGAGTGTCTTGTAAACAGCATATGCATGGGTCCTGTTTTCTTATCCACTCAGCCACTCTGTGTCTTTTGATTAGAGCATTGAGCCCATTCACATTATTGATAGGTCCATATTTATTGCCATTTTGTTATTTGTATTTTTTTTTCTTCCTGGGTTAGCTTGTTTTCCCCTTTATTTTGTTTAAAAAAGGCCTTTTAACAAATCCTGCAATGCTGGCTGATGGTAATGAACTTCTTAAGCTTATTCTTTTCTGAGAAGCTCTTTATCTCTCCTTCAGTTTTAAGTGATAGCCATGCTGAGTAGAGAAATCTTGGTTTTAGACCTTTATTTTGCATCATTTTGAATATTTCCTGCTAGTCCCTTCTGGCCTGTAGAGTTTCCGTAGAAATGTCAGCTGATAGTCTTATAGGAGTTCCTTTGTATGTAACCTGCTGTCTTTGTCTTGCTGCTTTAGAATTCTGTGTTTGTCTTTAAGCTTTGCCATTTTAACTATGATGTGTCTTGGTGTGGGCTTGTTTGAGTTCAGCTTGTTTGGAACTCTCTGCACTTGCTGGGCTTGTATATCGATTTCCTTCACCAGGGTAGGGAAGTTTTCAGTGATTATTTCTTGAAATACATTGTCAATCCCTTGCTTCTTCTCTTCTCCTCTGGTATTCCTATGATTCGAATTTTTGAGCTTCATGTTGTCCCATAGGGCTCTTAAACTATTTACATTGTTTTTTAATCTTTTTTCTTTTTGTTGTTCCAATGGGTGATTTCTGCTGGTTTGTCTTCGAAATTGCTGATCCGATCCTCTGCTTCATCTATTCTACTGGTGATTCCTTTGAGTGTGTTCTTTATTTCAGTTATTGTATTCTTTAGTTCTAACTTCTTTTTTATGGTTTCCCTATCCTTCTTTATGTCCTCACTAAGTTCCTTAAACTTCCTTATCATCAATGTTCTAAAGTCTGTCTCTGAAAATTTTGATACCTCTGTTTCATTTAGTTCCATTTCTAGGGGTTTCTTCTGATCTTTTACTTGGGACATGTTTCTTTGTTTCTTAATTCTGGGTGTCATTCTTTGAATGCTTCCGTGTATTAGATAGATACATCAAAAGAATATACCTAGAAAGAAGAGAAGAAACAAAAAGAGCTGGGGGGGGCTCTCCATCCTCTTTAATCTGTAGACTACTTGCTCAGCAATAACGTGTTATGCTCCGGCCTCCCTCTGAGGCAGTGAGCTCTTCGCAATTAGGTGCTGTGTGCTCTGGACCGTGCTCACTACCAAAAATGTTCACATGTTGCTGCGAGTTGTCTACTGCTGCAACAAACCCTCTGTGGCCTGCGGAGGTGCAGGCCAGGCACCAGGGGCTCAGGGTGCCTCTGGCAACACAGCTCTTCGTATGCGGGGCAGGCCCCCAAGGCACCACTGGATGTTGTCAGTGGCCCTCTCCAAGTCAGAGCAGCACTCTGCACCAGTAACCAGCCCACACAAACTCGCCAGGAAAACCTCAACTGTATTATGCAGGTGCACATCTCCCCGCCCAACACTCTCAAGAAAACTCCCCGTGTCAGCCTGTCCCAATCAGCTGCTTGCATATCAGGCTAAGCATCCCAATAGCCAATCCCCAGCCTGGCAACTCTGCACAAACAGTGCAGATAGCGTGGACCCAAGGCGGCTCTTGCACTGCTGAGTCTCAGTGAATAGCCTGATGGAGCTGGAGCTCACCCGCCCTGCATTTCCCTAGCTATGCAGCACAATCAGTGTGGAGGGTGGGGATCTAAGGCAGCTCGCGGACTCCTGCATCTCAATGAGCAGCCTGTTGGAGCCAGAGCGCACCCGCCCGGCATTTCCCTGGCAACGCAGCACAAGCAGGGCAGAGGGTGGGGATCCAAGGCCATATGCGCGCATGTACACATGCACTCCTGTGCCAATTTGACCAGACCAATGAGGTCCAGGACCTGACCCTCTGTGGGATGGCCCAACCGTGAAAAAATGGCACCCTCCTGTACACTACTTGTGTGCAAGCTCCACACTAGGGGAACAATGAACCCAAAACTCCAGCTTCTGCACCAAAGGTGCTCAGTTCAGTCTGTCCCCATAGGCTCCTGGGCCCGGCTCACACAGCTGCTTCCTCCACCAGGAACCAGGTGAGTGCTCACCATTGATCGATCATGTGCGCCGGCCCCACTGGTTCTCCAGCCGCCCTCAGCTTCACCAAGCCAAGCAAAGAGAGTCCTCACTACTTTCTACTGCCAGCTACCATAGAACTCCTCTTCCCGGCAAAGCAACTGTGGGCTAGTGAGCTCACTGTGGGGCCGGAGGCTCTCTCCCCCAACCAGAGAAGCCTCTCCACCTCTGGAGCATCCCTCACATGGTTCACCCTCTCTCATCTGTGCCCCTCCTACCAGACTTGATGTGGCCTCCTCTTTAGGTTCTTCATTTAGAGGTTGTGTTCATCTAGTATTCAGGGGACTTCTGAGGTTAAATGTTGTATAAATTATTTGTAATTTTGATGTGATCCTGGGAGGCAGTTGGCACAACGTCCGTCTATTCTGCCATCTTACTGAAAGTCAGATACTCACTTATTCTTGAATACTGTACATATTTGAGAAAATTTAGAACATAGTAAAATTTTTTAAAAATTTCTACATAACATGATGTAACTTAGAGTTCATTACTGAAAATAATGAGCATTGTAACAAATACAGGGCTAAAATAATTATGATAAATTATTTTTAATTATGGCAGATAATGAGGAGAACCTGGGTATTTTGTTGTTTTGTTTTTTTGTTTTTGTATTTAGGTTTGTTTATAATAAATGTTTTTGGAATAAAGTGATATTTCAAGTTGTGTTTGGAAAGTTCTTATGCTCCTAAATTAGTGCCAGTTAATACTTCATGAATTTATAGAGATTTTTTTGCAATGGAATTTGATATTCCTTGTATTCAAACTAGAGATCCACTTGGAAGGTGATCTTAACACCTGACTTGTGATGGCAATTTTCAGGTACCTAATGAAGAACTCGAATTA
This sequence comes from Aselliscus stoliczkanus, assembly GCA_033961575.1. NCBI lineage: Eukaryota > Metazoa > Chordata > Mammalia > Chiroptera > Hipposideridae > Aselliscus > Aselliscus stoliczkanus. The sequence continues at coordinate 49,354,018 of CM066737.1, read as the reverse complement.
GAATAGGAAAACAACTTGAAACAAAAACGTTTCCTTGGGGAGCTTATACTCTTCTAGTTCACATTACCCATCCAGTGAGATGAAACCCAAACGTATTCAGCCCTGAGTACAAAATACTAAAGAATAATGAAATTAAGAGTAGATACATTGCTAAAACCCAGACTGGTTCTTACAGCCCTGTTACCCCTGTCAACTACCTTATTCCTTGTTCCAGCTTATAAGATATGACATGGAATAAGCTTTTGGTGTCTCATCAGGAAGTGGTCTTATCCTTGGAGCTCCTCTTTGCTCGTGGTGACATTTGCTCAGCTTTATCTTCTACGTCCTACCTGAAGATGGGGCATTGTCTCCCTTATCGGTGCACCCCAACACTGCTGAAACTGCCAGGTCTACTAGATTGATTCTCAGTTCTTATAAAACAGTAGAATGTGTTTTTTAAATCAGATACACACAGGTAAGAATCAGATGCCAAAGGCATCACATGTCAAAGCAGCCAACAAACCATTGTTATGGACCATTAAAAATCAACAGCCAAACCTGTGTCAATTCCGGGCTCTAAGGAGGTCATGTTACCTGACCATGACAATCAGCAGGATAGAATTTTTAAAGATGAAAAATTGTAAATTTTTCATTAAAGGACTGAATGGACACCCAGCAGGAAATTTTTTTCGTGAGAAAAGGAAGGGTCTTAAATGTTTCTTTATGCGTATTGAAAAGCTATTAATTATTGCCTTCACTTTCGTCTTTGAGAAATTGCATCATTAGTTTTTAGGGAGGCAGCACCCTCCCCTCTAGAAAAAAGTCTCCTCATAATGGTCAATGCAAAATATGAGAGACAATGTGAGAACAATGCTTTTGTTTCCAAGATGTTAGAATCCCCATATTTACCAGATTGTTTTTTAGACTGCTCCTTTCTTAACTGATGTTTTGTCCTCCTCCTCCTTTAGGAGCTCTGCAATTAGTTGTAACTGAAAATGTCTGACAGTCTGGATAATGAAGAGAAGCCCCCAGCTCCCCCTCTGAGGATGAATAGTAACAACCGGGATTCTTCAGCCCTCAACCACAGCTCCAGACCACTTCCCATGGCCCCTGAAGAGAAGAATAAGAAAGCCAGGCTTCGCTCTATCTTCCCAGGCGGAGGGGATAAAAGTAAAGTATCAGTGGCCGGGCACTGAAAAGGGCCTAGTTTATTCTTTCATTGTCACTTTGTTTCTTGGGTGGTCATTTCTTGAGCTTGCTTTAGGGCCTGCCTGACCTTTATATCTACATCTTCTTAGGTTGCATTTTGTCAGAGGTTAATGTTTGATTGAATTACTCTGGGTTTACAGAAAATATGCTTATGCTGTGTTTGCCTTTCACATAAAATTCATAAAATGGAATTCATAGTATTAAGTCAAGGGAAAACATAGCAATAGTGCTGTCTTGAATATATAATCAGTTACTTTATTTCTAATAACCTAGAGGATAATTTATGTCAATCCCTTCCAAACTGGAAGTTCTCCTAATTGGAAATTGGAGTATATGTAGATTTGCCTCTGTATACCTTTTTTGACAGCTGTGAAAACTTTGAATTCAGTATATGGGAGTCGGTCAAAGTTGCCACAGTCTCTCTGACTGTATCACAAAATGGGAAGAAATTTTTGAGTCATTTGTTTTCTCATATTTTTCCAGTTGTCCCCTATACCATCAGCCCTATTTGCACTAGGTATCACAACAATATATTATCATTTATCCTTGGTGCTCTTCATAGCACCATTTGGAGCTTAAATATCATATATATGCTGACACTTTATAACACTGGGGTATATGAAAGCTCTAGTAAATGTCAGCTTCCATTAATTAGCATAAAGCTTAAACATGGCTTCCATAAATGTGACTGTTGAGGCAGAAGAGAGTAAAGCAAGTACAGGGATACTGCACCATAGAAAGTTGCCAAAAGTGCAAGAAGGGTGATGACTTTAGAAAAGAAAAGATACATTCCTGTTCTGCTTCTTCGAGGTAAACCAAATAGCTTTGTAGCTTGCTTATATGGTGTTAGTGAATCCACAATTCCTACCCTAAGGAAAGCTGAAACTCTTATTAGGGCCAGTTATTATCTCTTGTACACCTACATCGCTTAAGGGATGCTTTATCTCTCATGATCCAATGATGCAAAAGATGGAAATGATGCTAAACATCTGGATTAAAGATAAGCAAAGTAATACTGAAACGCTTTCCTTGTAAGAGATCTGTGACTTGAAAGAAGAACTTTTGAAGACATGTTTTCAGACACTGAAGTGGGTCCAGAAAATTTTTTTTTCCAGGAGCAAGGGATGGTTTGAGAAACTTATAGTGTGCCATGACCTGGAGACCAAGTCATATGTGACAATGGTGCTGAAGAGAGAACTACTAGATCCTATAGCTTCTGTTTTGTATCTGCCACAACTGCAGAAAATGATTGAGGAAGGGGATTATGTCCCTGTACAAATCTTCGGTGCTGTTAAGACCATCATGCTTTGGAAGCCCCTGAACAATTCTACTTGCCCTTTAGAAAAACAAGAGCTGACTGATACTGACACGAGGTCAGCAAAAACAGGAAGGTTGACATTTCTGTTTTGTGCCAATACTTCAGGTTACTTCATAGCAAAACTATTACTACTCTACAGAAAACTATGCCCAAATCTTCTCAGAGGAAAAAAATAAAACAAGCCAAGTTTCTGGTGTACTTGTCAGCAAACAGAAAAGCCTGGATGACTCCTTCTCTCCTTAAGGAATGCTTTGAACAGTGCTTTCTTGTGGAAGTTCAAGATGATTAAAAAGAAAAAAAAATCTTGATTTCAAAGTTGTGCTGATTCTTCACAGTCCTCTTGGCACCTCAGATGCACTTGACAACGTGCATCCTAATGTTAAGGCTGTCTTTATAACTAGTCTCATGTCTCAGACCCTCAAGCCCTTAGGTCAATGTTTGATCCAGTCATTCAAGAATATTTATGCCAAATTAATATATAGCTTTGTTGTTCAAAATTTAATAGTGGTTCCTCTGTCTGAAGACCGTACTGAATGGGATTCCTACATCATTACTAATGCTGTATTCTTAACAAAAGAGGCATTAGATAGTTTAACAGTGCCTGTCATTAATGCAACCTGAAAAAAGATTTGGCTAGATAAAACAAAAAAAACAAAAAATCTTTGGATCAAGAAGAAACTATGGCTGCACATGAACATTTGGTACAGGAACAATCATCGGCTGATGTTGAATCTGAACATGTTGACACTAATCCAAGTGATGTGATGCTGCTAGAAGATGACTCTCAGGAAACTTCCAGTGCCCCAAAGGTGATTATCATAAGTTATAATGAAGATAATTAGGAAGCTATGGAACTGGAGCAACAGGAAGAAATATTTTAGAACAAGATTAAAACTTTCCCAAGAAAGTAATGAAAATTAGTACCTTTACATTTCAAACCTTACCTCTTCAAGGCTTGAGTGATATAACAAAATTCTCTAAAGAAGTGTTATGAAGCCTTCAAAAAATCATATTGGTCAGAAACCATCTTCAGCAGAACTTAAATCATCAGATAGTGCCATTTAATACCATTGTTGGACTTCTGATAAGCTGCCTTCAGACAAAGCTGAGTGATTTAATTGAATTCTATACAGAAGTGCTAAGGTATCTTCAAAAAAGACTTGAGAAGACAGAAAGCATCTTCAGAAAAGCCAAAGTCATTAAGTCATACCACTTAAATTCCCTTGCTTGATAGGGATAAAGCCACAAGCAAGTTTTTATAATTTTAGGACTGTGTTTAGATGGCCCTGAGAGCATGGAGAGCCATAATTTGAACCAATAGTCCACCTCTGTTCATTGCTTCACTGTCACTCCCATTTTCCACTTCTGTAATGAATGTATCACCTCTGGAAATCATCTCAGGATCTAAAAGGAAACAATGTGGAGCCTATCATTTTTACTAATTTAAGCTATGTAACTCTCATTATTCTTTTTATGTAATATACCATTGTTATTATTTTGTTTTATGGCACAAGAAAAATTATGAAAGCTTTCAAAAGTTCACATGTAACCTCATTTCCCCTGCCCTTTGTTTTTTACCTCCTAAAATCATAATTTCCTCAGCTGAACTCTCCTACCATGGGGGTCATTCAGGAACCTGACACTCATAGGTAAGGAAGGATTAATGTTACTATGTTTCTGCCTTTTGGTGACTGCTTGGGTTACCCCACAGCCAGTCTCAAATGAATGGAAAAAGCAATAGACGTTGGTTCTAGAGACCTGTGTTCGTTATTGTAACTTTGGCCTAGTCACTTAGTTTCTGTAAGCCTCAGTTTTATCACCTGTTAAATGAGGATAGCAACATCGAGCTTACAGGATAACAATCTAGATAACAAGGTACTTTTGATAATCAAATGCTATTAAAAATACTTAATAATTATGAGGTGTTATTAGATTTGCATCATATTGGACCTTACAAACAACCAAAAAACTAAATTTTAAGTAACTTTGTTAGCTAGAATTTATATGTCAATTATAGAAAATTGAAAAAGAAAATTAAAATTGCCCATAATTCTATAAGTCAAAAATAACTAACTGGGTTGATAATTTTCCTCCTAGTCTTTCTTTTTATAATCATAGAGAAATTGTTCATCAATATCAAACACTTGGACAATAAAGATTAGCATACAAAAAGAAATGAAACTCAGCCATATTTACAAATCTCAGAAACACTGTCATCATTTTGGTGGGTTTCTTTCCAGATTTTTAATGGCTATATATAGACATATTTTTGCATTGCTAAGCTCATAATATATACAGTTTTATATACTGCTTTTTCACTTAACATTTTTTTCATGAATATTTCCTACATTTTAAAAAAGTTTTCACAAACATCAGTTTTCAAAGTGTATAATATTTCATCATATAGTAGCAATAGTGACATCATGATTTATTTAACCATTTCCTTTTGTTGGATATTTGGGATCCTTTCCAAATTTTTGTCATAAATAATGTAACAATGTCTATTTCTTTAGTTAAATGAAAATACTTGTTTTGGTGACAGGAGAGGTTTTTGTTTGTTTTAAGAAGTCTTAAATAGCGACATTTCATTGAACAAAGGGAACTTCAAGAGACAGGTAGAAAAAAAAAGAAGTAGTAGATATAATTTCAAGATTGTTGATCTATCTTTGTTGGAGACTGTTTCAGGAGCTAAACCTTGGTGGTGGAGCAAATTAGAAGAGACAATTTGCCACCATTTTATACTTCACTATAGAAAAGTTTTCAGAATTTAGACCAGGAAAAGGGCCTTCTGAAGAAGTGGTTTGTTTTTATTTTATGTACCCCATAGAGTATAAGGCTGATCAGGTTTGTATTTTATTAGCTACTAGAAAGCTTGGAGCCAAATCTGTGGTCCATGTATAGCACTTGTAATGGGACTCTGGTTTCTATTCACTTTGCATTAGCTTTCTTCCAGGCTCCATTTTATGTTCCTATTTTTTTTTTGCTTCTATTTTTTTTTTTTTTAGCTGAGCCACCCTGCTACCTGTTGGCAGCTCAACGACAACTCAGCTCGGGCTGGCATCGAACTGCCGTTGCTCAGAGCTCAGCTCACACTCTTGAGTGAGCTCTTAACCAACTGAGCTACTTGGCCGGCCCTTGTAATCTCCTTTTTTTTTTTGAGGGCAGTGTCACTGGCCCTCATATGTGGGACTGAACCAGGGCCGCTGGCTATGTTCCTATTTTTTTTGTTGTTCCTTTTACTTTCTAATCTACTTTGAATTTATGCTACCATATTGTATTTTGTGTATTCTTGTAAGCCACTTGATATCCATTTTGGAACAAAGTGGAGGGAATAAATACATGAATGAATAAATAAATACATGAAAAAATTACATGAATAATTAAATCAATAAGGCAAAGGGAATGAGGCCAATAAATCTGCCAGGACTCTGAAAATGGTATAGTGCCTCTAAAAATAATAAATGTTAAGGACTTGAAGTTTGGAAGAACATGTGGGAAAGAAGCAGGTGAAGCTGCATTTGGAGATGACATGTTCTGTGTGACGTGTGTGTCTTCTGAAGCTTGCTTATGTGTCTTGTGTCTGGTGCTGCAATTGAGCATTAGGTGTGTTTCAGAGGACAGGGAATGCTGTAAGATGGGCTATGTCTTTAGAGAACACAGTTCATGTGCATTTTTCTTTGTGGGAAATCCAGAGAGATTGGGGAGCTGGTGAGCCTGGAGGTGACATGAAGGCCCTCTTCTTGGAGGAGTATTAGGGGATAGTTGGATATAAATCAAATCAAGACAAATGGGAAGTGATCTACCATTTAATGAATGCTATACCGTTAGTTTCTAGGTGCTAAGCTGTGTGCCAGGCACTTTTCATGTATTGAGTCTTTTTATATTTACAACCACTCTGTATTATTCCCTTTTTACAGATGAGGCAATTTAAGTTCAGAGCATTTAATTAGACAGCCCAATGTCACATAGTAAATGACAGAAGCCAAAAGTCTCCAAACCCTATGTTTGTTCTACTCTATCACACTGCCTTGCAACAGAACAAAGGGAATATATGGAAAACTACTTTCCCAGCACCCAAAACCAGCAGTGGCTTTCATTTTTCCTTAAGAAGATGTCAGTGTGCTTTGAAACTTATCTGAATTTCAGAAAAGGAGAACTTTTTTTTTTTAAAGATTTTATTGGGGAATTGGGGGAGGGGAACAGACAAGTTGCTGTCCTTTTCTTCTTCAGTCTAGTTGTGGAGGACATTGCTTCACTGGCCCATGTTGGTATTATCATTCGCTCTTCCCGGATGAGGCAGATTGGTCGCCGGCCTCTGGATGGTCTCTCGCCGTGGCTATTGTCAGCTCACGCTGGCTGTTGGCTGCTCACGCTGGCAGCCGGCCACTCACTGTAGCCTATGGCAGCCCACTGCAGCAGGGGCTTCAGCCTACATCATTGCAGGGGCTCGCGCTGCCCAGCTCCAAGTGGAGCTGTTGTTAGCTGTAGAAGGCAGTGTCACTGGCCTTCATATGTGGGATCCGAACCAGGGGTGCTGGCATCCCAAGCCAGCTCTTATCCAATGCATCACTCAGTCGGCCCAAGGAGACATTTTTAAAATCAGCACTCAGAAGGAAAGGAAGACAACTTTTTCATTTTTTTTTAATGATGGTGAGAAAATATTCTCAACAATAGAGATGTGCTAACATTTGATTTGGGTGTTTTGTGGGTTAGATTCTCTTTTGATGTGTGTATTTTACAGGCTTACATATTCCTTACTTTAGAAAGTTGAGGTTCTAAATGAGTGTGCTCATATATGTGAAAAAGTCTCTGGAGTGCCATATAGTTTGTTATTGTATTTCATATATGTTGTTGTGCTAATCCCTAGAGTATGTTATCTTTTATATACACTACACAGCAGGAAAAATTACTGTGCAGCAATTATATTAAAGAAGACTATCAGTTTCCTTTATGGTCTTGTTAATCAGACTATCAGACTATCCTTTATGGTCTTGTTAATCAACTATTTTAGTCAATGCACATTATTAACTTTTATCTAATCAAGACCCAATAAAAAATACTTAGTGTGGTAACTAATCTGAACAGTATGCAGTCTTTCTTCAGTGATATTAAAGACTCTTTGGGACCTTGCAGTAGCTCGTGGTTATTATTGCACAAACAATGAATGGGATTTTCAATTAATTGTGGGTTTTGTTATTAGAATGCAAGATGTTAGAGACTGCTAAATGCTGAGTGATGTTTGCATTCCTCTTGGTTCTCCAAATGTAACCCATACAGCTCAGCAAAGAGTACTCTTTGGAGATCATTGCAAACTCACCACCACCACCACCAACTCCAACCACCTTTGGAAAGCCTGAGGACATGGCATCTTCCTTGTCCTCCAGGGTCAGTGTTGTGTCCCAGGAGAAGAGATTTCTGTACTCCTTTACTCCTAGAATGAGTGTGGTTGAAATGGGAAAAAGGTGGGATAATGATGCATTGTATCTACTAGGACCTGTGCTTCCACTTCAAGGCCAATAAATAGGGAAATTTGGCAGAGTTTTGGTAGTCCATTAAAACCAGTGGCAGTCAAACTCAAGAGAAGTATGGAAAGCAGGATAGGGAAATGTATATACTAAAGGAAAGAAGTAATAGGGAAAAATAAATTGGAAGAAGAGGTACCATTTGAGAGGGAGATTAGGAGGTGGAGAAGATATAGGGGATGGATGAGAAGAGGGAGAGACAGAAGAGAGTTGTATCAAACATTAAAATGAAGAACTGAATGGAGAGGATGCTAGCTTAGGGATATGAAATTACTTTTCTCCTTAAAGCAAATGAGCCCCCCCCCCCTTTTTTTCTTTCAGACTTTTGTCCTGTATAATTATCCACATGATCAGATGTGGATAATTGTGTGGTTTAGGACATTGCCTCATATTTGCTTTTTATTTTCAAACATTTTCCATTGAAATTGTTGCACATGTGAATTGGGTGTAAATGAGTGTGGAATCAGTGTATGTTGCCTTGAATGAGATGGGCATAAGAGTCAACTTCCTAATGATTTGTCAGAATGATCACTGTTGCTGAATGTTTTTGAAGATGATACCACTGAAGGTGATGGATGTCTGTGTGGGTGAGTGGGGGTCACTAGAAAGTCTCACATGAGACCATCATTTCCTTTCCCCCCATCATCATCATGGAATACCCAACGTATGAATTGGGCTTGTAGCTGCTGTTGCAGAATCAGGTACCACTTTGAGTATTTTTCTATACATTAAAGGCTGCTACTTTATGGAGGGCATGTACTGTTTCCCATAGCCACTGAAGACCTGGCAAAAGCAAATGGGCTTACTATTTCATCGCAGAGAATAGAACTAGACATGAAGAAATTCCAGATATGCTTATTGACTACTATGAATTACCAAGGGTGAAATTTCCTAGGTTCTTTATTGGGTCTCATGGCTTTAGCAGGTTCTACCCAAAGGCAAAAGAATGAGCCTTTCTGGGCCGGCCAAGTGGCGCAATGCGGTTAAGAGCTGGCTTGGGATGCCAGTGGCCCCAGTTCGGGACCCACATATGAGGGCCAGTGACACTGCCCTCTAAAAAAAAAAAAAGAATGGGCCTTCCCAACTATATACTTCTGGGATTTGCTAATATAATGAAAGATATAGTAAGAGCAGCCCAGTTTAATCCTCTTTTATTGGTCGATATATTTCTAAGGATTTCAATCATAGGATGGAAATGCTAGGTTTAAAAAGTGGCAGATTACTTAGTTGTCCGGCAAACACAATCACCCTTGTACTAAGTATATTGCTAATGTGATTATGTATTTTGGATGGCAGTTGTAAGGATATTACAATGTTAAAAGTACTTTCATATTAATTACCTCCTTCAAGCCTCTTATGATGGAGGCAAGGATTATCCCAATTTTAAGGAGGATGGCAGATATTTAGAGAGGTTAAATGACTTCCCCAAAGTTGTTCCACTACTAATTAAAGCAAGGCAGACCTAGAATTAGACCCCCTGACTCCTTGTCTAGTGGTAGTTGAACACTGTACTGCTTGCCATAAAATGAGAGTTACCTGGCATGTTTTTCTTTTTTTTTTGAGGGCAGTGTCACTGGCCCTCATATGTGGGACCTGAACTGGGGCCGCTGGCTTCCCAAGCCAGTACTTAACCACCGTGCCACTCGGCCAGCCCTAGCTTGTTTTAAAAATAGGTTTTAGTCAATAGAATATTCAAAAATGGAATTTTTACAGAAGCAGTTGAAACCTAGGTGAACCTAACCCATTTTCTCAGTCAGCAATTACAATGGTAATCAATCACACCTTTGTCTTTACTAGTTACTCCTCCTGAGGGCCTAATTTGCTAGCAGAAAATAACAGCCTTTGTAAAAGAGAAAATTGTTAATTATTTTCCCCTGATTCCTGTGTTATTTTCTTGGTCTTTGAAATTTTTTTCTATTGCAAAAATATCTGATGCTTTTTAAAATATTAAAGAACTGTATTAAAACAAAACATGAGAGTCACCTCTCATCCTTCCCTGTAGGTTCATTCGTAATCCAGTATGTATTTAAATATTTGGGGCATATTCCCCTTCATTTAATAAACACTTATTTCCTTTTCTGCTCAGAATTAGTATGTATGTTACTCAAGATGTTAGATTTAAGCCAGGAATATACCTGTTATGTAGAAATCCCTTTTTTTTTTTTGAGGGCAGTGTCACTGGCCCTCACATGTGCGACCGAACCAGGGTCGCTGGCGTCCCAAGCCAGCACTTAACCACCACGCCACTTGGCCAGGCCTAGAAATCCTTTTAAAATATTTTGTCCATCTTGAACTGTGAATTTCTTTAAATACTTAGAGCCAAGAATAAACTCTATTTTTATGCTTACCTTTCCATTGTAATTATCACATGTACTTTGAAGTGTTTCCATTGGGAAAAATAAATTTGAAGACCCACAAACTAACATTGTTTTTCTACCAAACAGAGGAAAAATAGAGAATTTCTCCCCATATCAGTGGAAATGTACATTTCATGAATCCAAGAGGTAATAAATTCCTGTGGGTCCTTTCTATAATATGCCCCCAAACAGAATATTTGTAACTGTTCTCAGATACTTAATCTTACTCAAGTATAAGACTTCAGAAAGCTTCCCTCTGGGGAGTTATGGCATGGTGTACTCTGTGACCCCACAAGTCAGAGGATGGAGCAGAACAGCTCCAGTACTTAATTAACTTTTCTGGTAGTTAAGTACACATTAAGGAATTTAAATTCCTAAAAGCCGCAGGGGCAACATTTTATAAAAAGATTCCTGTGAGGCATTGACTAGCAGCCTTAATTAATTAAAGAAATTAACCACTGAAAGTACCTGTCACCCAGCTAAAGAGTGACCAATTCACTAAGGATCATCTATTAGGAAAAGTGAAGGTTGCCACCCATAGGAGATGAATGGCCCTTTAAAAATACTTCTATATCCTAACATGGATTTCCCAGAGCAAAGCCCAGGAATATTGAGCTAAAAAAAGGCATTTTCATATGATGGATCTCCAACCCAGCCATCCTCACTGCACCTGCCAGAAATGGTCCCATTAACTGCACAGGTTGTTTGGCTCCAGAAACACATGGAACGGTACAGACTGCACCTGGGCAGGGGGAGTGGGACAAAGTAGGGAGAATAAGGGAAAAGGCTTGTAGTATCCAGCTAGGGGTTGTGGGACGAGCGTGCCTCCCAGGAGAGTTCCAACCTCACAATTCCAGTACAAGCCTCCTAACGAAAAACTTTATTAGACCTTCTTTATCTTAAAGGACTTCATGGAAGATCACAGGATAGCAACATATGTGCAACCAGCCAGTGCTTTATGTCTGAGCTGCATGCTGCTCAATCTAGCTTATTAGCTCTTTCAGTTTAAAAATCAGATATAACAAAATTGGATGGTAATATAGGCTTACTTGGAGCATGTTTTATAGTTCACTCAAAAAATTTGTGCCTGCTTTTTTTTTTGAGGGCAGTGTCACTGGCCCTCATATGTGGGACCCGAACCAGGGCTGCCAGCTTCCCAAGCCAGCGCTTAACCACCATGCCACTCGGCCTGCCCTGTGCCTGATTTTTATGTGCCCAGCTCTGTGGTGAGTGTTGTGCAGGATAGTACCTGTAAGACAGGGTTCCCTGTCCTCAGAAATTTTCAATCTAGTTGCAGAAATACACACACACACACACACACACACACACACATACACACACACACACACACACACGGTTTATAAGAAATGTCCAATAGGTGACCTTAGAGGTGACATATGCAGTGTCAGATAGGTCTTCCCCATTCCACCTCCACCATTCATTTTCTTCCTCAGCCTGTGTGAAATAGCAACCATTTTGAAGCCTGCTCCTACTATGTATACCTAACAGCACTAGCTACCTGGCTTGTCTTCCAGAAAACACCTTTTCTATCATATCCATATGTCAAAAAAGTTTCCCAGTACATTCTTTATTACTATCCAAATGCATATTCCTTCATGATTTCCAAGGCCATACTCCATCTATTCATCCTTCTGTCTTCTCACTTCCTCATCAATATGCTATACACATTTCTACTTCCCAGTTTTGCTTCTCCTGTTTTTTCTACATCATATGCCTTACCCTTTCCTGCCTATCCATTCTTTAAGACCCATCCCTTTAGTCTTACCTCTGCCATTAAGCCTTCACTGGTCACCACAGATTTCTATGATCTTCTTTTCCTTTGACATGCTATAGTATTTATACTCTGTTCTTTGAAATTAATACCTAATTTTCTTTGATCTAGTAGTGTCAATTGGTATTTCTTGTTTGCTCAGCTTATTTCCTCAATTAGATTGCAAGTTTAAGATATTAAGTTCCTAATGAGCTACCCAGCATAATCTATCATTGTGCTGATCCTCAATTCTATATATACTTGTTAACTGACCCACTGACTGATTCAAAGGAAAAGAAGCTGGAACAATAGCAGAATGGAGTGGTCGTTAGAGCCAGGGTTGTGAAATGCTGCTTAGAACTAGCCAGCCTATGTGCTTTTTTCCTTTGGAAAAAAGTATTTCTGTGATTTAAAAATGTTTTATATAATATTTTGCTTTTAGTGTTCTATATAATTGTGGCTTTAAATGTCACTTTTTATTATGGTAGATACATATATATATATATATATATATATATATATAGTAACTTTGCATGCTTTCCATTGCTTTTTCAAAAATGATTATTGTATTGTGCTTTCAGGCTAAATTTATGTAGGAAAGCATTTCTCTATGTCTGTCTTCTGTCATTCCTTTTCTTTTCCTGCATGCTCTGTCTTCAAGGAGCTAAAAGTGTTCTAAAAATAATTCTGGACGTGACATCCAATGAGAAGGTCCAACAAAACTTCCAGGACTTTTAGGGGAAGATGACAAGTGGAGCTCGTACAACAAGGAAGACTCAGGTGACAGTTTTCTAAAATGCTTTCAGAAGGCAAGCATAGCACCATCCAGGGATTTCATCTGGGGAAGAATTGGTTGTTTTGCTTTAACTTGAACCCTACACATCTGTGTTTCCAATATATGGTTTTGGCTCAAAGGTGACACCTGAGAAGAGGTATGACTGAATGAGTACAGAATCATCCCCACTGTTGGAGAAAAACAGCAACAATGCCATTGCCATCAACTTCAATTATAACGACTACTCTAAAACATATGCCTCAACCCCCAGCCTTCTGGGGGAACTGGATCATTGTCTCCTCATCTATGAACATATAATGGCAAATAGGCATGACCTGTCTCCATATATTGGGTCTCATTTCATATAATGAAGATCATTCATCCATTCATTTGTTTATTTGCTTATTCATTAAATATTTATTGAATCAGGTACTTTGCTAAATAAATGTTGGGGTAGAGGTGAATGAGTCCCAGTTCCTGCCTTTAAGAAATCTATGGCCTAATGAGGGACACAAACAAGTTTAGCATATAAGTGAGCCCATAGGAGGGGCATCTATTCAAGACTGAGGAAAGGGGTGGTTAGGGAAGGATTCCTGGAGGAGATGACCACTGAACTGAGCTAGCCATGTAATAGATGGGTAACATTGCAGATAGAAGGAGCAACATAATAAAGTAGGCATGACACACTATTAGCTAAGGTTCTATGAATACAACTGCAAGTAGTTCAGAATATCTGGTGCATAGAGTGAGCATGGGAGAGGGGTGTGAGATGGAGCTGTGGAAGTAGTTGGGTACTGGATCCTGGAGAACTTATATATGCCACACTAAAAGCTTTGAATTTGATTCTGAAAGCAATGGGGAAACATTGAAGTGGGGGAATGATATCAGATTTGTGTGCCAAAATATTACTCTAGCCACAGGAGAAGAATGAAATTGGGGGAGATGGATGTAAGGAGACAAGCCAGGTTGTTGGAGTCACACGGGTGAGAAATAACAGTGGCTTGGCCTAAGGGCCTATATCATTATGAATAGGAGAGGACAATACAGTAGAATATTTAGGAAGAAGAAGTAATAGAAATAGGCAACTAATCAAATGGTGGGAGTAGAAGCTGGAGATAGGTGAGGTAGGGGAAACAGGAAGAGTTATAGCTTCTTATTTTAGGTGGGGAAAGGCATTGGAGAATTAGTTTACTTTTGAAAATATTTAGAGTTAGGGCCTATGAAGCATCCAAATAGAGGTGTTCAGTAAGCAGTTAACCCCTGGGCTCCAGGCATAGCAGAGAGGTTAGGGTTGGAGACACATGGGAAGTCACTAGTGTAGATGGTAGTTAAAACCATATAAGTAGATGAGGTAACCTAAGGGAGAGGTGTGATGATAAGAGGAGATGAGGACCTAGGACAACTCCTGGAGAATACTATTTAAAGAATCAATAGAAGACCCAGAAATGTAGGAATAGACTCTAGAAAAGTGTTGCATGAAAGAAGACAGGGAGGAGTTAGTTCCATGACGTTTATGATTGGCAATGTCAGTTTTTGACTGAAAGATCAATGGTGGTAAGGACTGAAAAGTGGCCATTTTCAAGGAGGAGGTTAATTTGTGATCTCAGGGATTCATTGCAATGGTTTAAGAAGTGAGGGCTAAGGAAGTCTAGATTGCCTTTTCAAGAAGTTTAAGTTAAAAAAGGAAAGGCTGAGAGACTGTAGTAGCTAGAGAAATATACAAGGTAGCAGAAGGTTTTAACTTTTAAGGACAAGAGATCTCAGCATGTCTTTTAATCCAAATAAGAAGTGTCAGTAGAGAAGGAGAGATTGATGATATAAGGAGAAATAGGAGATAATTGATGAGGTGAGACCCCTGGAGAAACTAGAAAGACTAGGATCTGGTGGAGGGATAAACCTTAGGCAAGGAGGGGACACCTCTTCCAGTGAGATGTGAGGGAATACATTTTATTATTATACATGCATAGGGGTGGAGAGCAAGTGAAGTCAAAAGAGTTCTAAACTGATGGCCTCCATCTTTCTCACTGAAGTAGAAGGAATTTTATATGCTGGAAGTAAGGAAGGAGATGATGAAGCAGAAGTTTGAGTGAAGTGGTAAAATTCTGGAATATTCAGTAAGAGGAATGGGAAACAAAGTTGGCAGTGGGCAAGAAAAATATTGTGAAGCACCACTGATGACCCAACTAGGGTCCATGAGCACCAATCAGCAGGACTATATGATTTTTTCCCTAACAGATCTCAGTAACCTCAGTATAGAAGCGGAGGTTTCACAGTTGGATTCTGTCTGGGTAGAGTTTTGGAGGACAATAACAAGAGAAAGTCAAAGGATGAGAGTTTCCAGGGAACTGGTTTAAGAGCAATTTAAATGACGGGTCACAGAGTCTCTGAGCCAGAGGGAAGCTGAGAAATTGGCTAAAAATTGTGGGATCCAGGAACTGGAGGATTTGATGAGACCAAAGAACAGATAAAATAGGAGTAAGGGCTTGAAAGAATGGGCACAGTAGCAGGATGGGAGGCTGGGCTCAGAGAATGAATGAAGTAACAGGGTTGAATATTTCAGATAAAGGATTATTCTGGATAATGAAAGGGCCTGGGGTATCTGTGGTTCTCTATTCTGTCTGCACATCATCTGTGGAGCTTAAAAACTCATTTGCCCAGGTCCCACACCCATAAATCCTGACATAGTAGGCTGTGGATGGGCCCTATACTTTGGTATTTTATGGAACTGTACAAGACATTCTGATGTGCAGTTCTGGCTTTGAACCACTGTTTTAAAAGTTGGTGATGGGAGTGGATTGCAGAAGTGGAAAGGAAGTTAAGTTCATTAGAGTTGAGGGAAATCAAGGAGCTGAAAAGGTGTGAAAGGTTTCTGTTTATATGTTACATTTCAGAGTGATGGCAGCATTGAGAAGACTGGGAACCAAAGTCCTCGATGGATATGGGGACTTGGCCAGGAGAACTAAATGGCAAAACCCCAAAGACGGGGTTTTGTAGGCAAGTGCAGTAGTACTGATCTCAGATAAAACAATTTGGAATAAAAAGGGGGAACCACTGCCCTTCCCCATTCCCCCAGGCCTAAATACTTGGGATGGGAAAGAATGAGCAGCGTTCATCAAGATTATCTGAGGAAGTGGTACCCTCATTGGATATGAAATTTTATAGTTGTTTTTCCTCAGCCTCAGCTGCTTAATGGAAATACCTGATGAGCTTTAAAAATGAAAGGTGCTTTGGTCTACCCCAGATTAACAGAATCTTAATATGTGAGGGTGGAGCTCTGATCTATTTCTCTCTCTCTGTCTCTCTCAGATAAGAGTTATGCACAGTGAAGTTTGAGAACCTAAGGTAGGAAGTGAAGAGGCCATTTAATGAAGAGTTTGAAGGTGTAGGGGAATTTGTAATGGAACAAGGTCTAGTGACTGGAGGAAGTGCAGAACATTGGGGTGGGGCATATAGGAGATGACAGATGACTAGTGAGGCTTTTATTTTAAAAGTAGTGGGTTGGAGAAAGGTGTCAGGATGAGAGACAGGCTAGATTAGCTGGCTCCTGGTGATGCAACCAGAATTCATGTACATCTAAAGGGTCCCAAGGCCAAATGTTCTTTGCAGTTTGCGGTCCAGTCAGCAATTTGTGGCCGTCATTTTAAGTGCCAGTAGAATATGGGTGATATGCTTAGAAAGTAGCACTGATTTAGTCTTCTGCTGTCTGCAAATATCAACCCAGATCTGATCAGGATGAGCCTTATCCCAAGATTCAGTTAAGTTGAATCTTAATATAAATGACCAATAGTCACAGAATTTTCTAGGGGAGATACAGACATTGTAGTGTTCTGGAAAAAAAAAATCTCATCTAGGCTCCATTCAATTACTAAACATTTACTGAAGACTAGGGCTCAAATGTTGAGGTTATTTTTAATGCTACTGAATAATAAATAGCATAGCTATTAAGAGCTTAGGTTCTGTAGCCACAGTTGGGACCTCAGTTCAAAACCTGACTCTCACACCTGGTAGCTGTATAACCTGGGTATGTGGTTTAACCTCACTGAACCTCACTTTCCTCATGTATAAAACAATAATAATAAAGCCTATCTTATAATGTTGTGATTAAATGAGATAACCTTAAAAGCACTTTGCACATGGTGAATGATCCATAAATGATAGTTATAAAGTGTGTAGACATAAGATAGGTGCTAGGGAATATGATAATGTATAACATACAGTCTCTGCTGTCAAATATCTCAAATTTTAGCTAGAGAGATACATATGTAAAGAAGAAATAACACTCCATTTTTATATGTGTTAAGCTCAGATTATACACAGGATAGTTCTGTGGGAGCATGCATAAAAGGGTATTTAACTTTGTCTGCAGAGAGAAGACAGGAAAAGACTTGCTAAAGGAGAGGAAGCCCAAGAGTGAGTCTTCAAGAATAAGGACTAGGGCCGGCCGAGTGGCGCAGTGGTTAAGTCCTGGCTTGGGAAGCCAGCAGCCCCGGTTCAGTCCCACATATGAGGGCCAGTGACACTGCCCTCAAAAAAAAAAAAAAGAATAAGGACTAATTGGAGTTATCCACACAAAGCAGTGGGGGAACAGTAAAAAGTAAGACTTCCCAGGCCTTAGCCTATCTAGCATGTATAAAAGCATGGCAGTAAAAGTCAGCAGGGGATGGTAAAAAATGGTGAAAGGGATTAAGAAGTACAAATTGTCTGGGGCCGGCCGAGTGGTGCAGCGGTTAAGCGCTGGCTTAGGAAGCCAGCGGCCCCGGTTCGGTCCCACATGTGAGGGCCAGTGGCACTGCCCTCAAAAAAAACAAAAACAAAAACAAAAAACAAAAAAAAAGTGTCTGTTATAAAAATAGTCACTGGGGTGTGTAAAGTACAGCATAGGGAATAGAGTCAATAATATTGTAATACACATGCATGATGCCAGATGTGTTCCAGACTTATCGAAGTAGTCGCTATGTAAGGTATATAAATGTCTAACCACTATGTTTTATACCTGAAACTAATATAATATAGTATGTTAACCATAATTGAAAAATAAATTTTAACAACGGAGTAAAGCCAGCAGTTTAGGAAGCATGAAATGGGTATGGGACAGTGGGTGCCATGGTAAGAATAGACAATGGAAAGGAAATATAGGGACAGATCATGAAGGCCCTGGGATAGCATGCTAAGGAACATCAACTTTTAACATATGGGTAATGGGAAACCATATAAGGATCTTAAACAAAGGTAAGAATGCAGTTAGATTATTATATTTCAAAAGATTACTCTGGCCACAGTGTAATGAATTGCAAGGCGGGAATATTGGAGACAGTGAGACCACATGAGAAATGCTAGTACTGTGGTCTAAGATATGGATGAAGGGAAGAAGATAGATTTATGAGGTATGACAATTAAGTTTGCCAACTCATCTTAGAAAAACTGCTACATAGCACACTGCTGAATATCACTACTGTCACCTTCAAAGTACTCCCCTTGGGAAGCTATGCATCTATTCCAGGACCTAGTCCACCCTTCAAAGCAATTGTGGAACACCTTCTCTGGAATGGCCATCAGAGCTGTCATTGTATTACCCTTGATGTCCTGAGTGTCATCAAAATGTCTTCCTTTCAATATTTCCTTTATCTTCGGGTAAAGAAAGAAGTCATTGTGGGCCAGATCAGGTGAGTAGGGAGAATGTTCCAATACAATTATTTGTTTACTGACTAAAATCTCCCTCACAGACAGTGCTGTGTGAGCTGGTGCAGTGTAGAGATGCAAGAGCCATGAATTGTTGGCAAAAAGTTCAGGTCGTCAAACTTTTTCACACAGCCTTTTCAGCACTTCCAAATACTAAACTTGGTTAACTGTTCATACAGTTGGTACAAATTCATAATAAATAATCCTTCTGATATCAAAAAAGGTTAGCAATATCCTTGCAATAAGTTCGCAAACTTAGTTGTCAGACCTTGTATTCCCACTCATTCATTTTTACTTTTACCTTCCTTGTCTTTGAGGTCAGATTGATAAAATCCTCTTTGAACCCAAGGTGCATAAATTTAGTATCTATGCTTTCTTCTATGTACTTCATTGTTTCAGGTCTTATGTTTAGGTCTTTGATTCATTTTGAGTTAATTTTGGTACGTAGTGACAGCAGTCTAGTTTCATTCTTTAGCATGTGGCTTTCCAATTTTCCCAGCACCATTTATTGAAGAGGCTTTCTGGTTTTTGGTTTTTTTTGAGGGCAGTGTCACTGGCCCTCATATGTGGGACCTGAACTGGGGCCGCTGGCTTCCTAAGCCAGCGTTAAACCACCGCACCACTTGGCCGGCCCTGAAGAGGCTTTCTTTTCTCTATTATATGCCTTTAGTTCCTTTGTCGAAAATTATCTGCCCATATATATATGTGAGTATATTTCTGGGTTTTTAACTCTCTTCCATTGGTCTTATGACTGTTTTCCTGCCAGTACCATGCTGTTTTGATTATTGTCACTTTGTAATACAAATTGAAGTAAGGGAGTGTGATATTCCAGTCTTGTTCTATTTTCTTAGGATTGCTTTGGCTATCAGGGGTCTTTTGTGATTTCATACAAATCTGATGATTTTTTGTTTTAATTCTTAATAAAATGCCATTGGGATTTTGATGGAGATTGTGCTAAATCTGTATATTGCTTTGGGTATTGTGGCCATTTTAACTATGTTGATTCTTCCTATCCATGAACATGGAATATCTTACCATTTCTTTGTGACTTCTTCAATTTCTTTTAATGTTTTATAGTTTTCAGCATATAGGTCTTTCGCATTGGTTAAGTTTATTCCTAAGTATTTGATTCCTTTTGTTGGAATTGGAAAGGAATTGTTTTTTTCATTTCTTTTTGTCGTATTTAAATTGTTAGTATATATGAATGCAATGGCTTTAGTACACTGATTTTTGTATCCTGCAACTTTACTGTATTTATTTATTGTTTCTAATAGCTTTTTGGTGGAGTCTTTAGGGTTTTCTATATAGAGCATCATGTCATCTGCAAAAGTGACAATTTAACTTTTTCATTCCAAATTCAGATGCCTTTTATTTCTTTCTCTTGCCTTATTGCTCCAATACAATTTAGAATAATATTGGTGAATGGGAGAATTGCTGTCTTGTTCCTGAATTTAGAGGAAGAAACTTTCAGTTTTTCACCATTAAATATGATATTAGCTGAGGGTTTGTCATATATGGCCTTTATTATGTTGAAGTACTTTCCTTCTAAACTGATATCAACTATAATGATAAATGGATATTGTATCTTGTCAAATGATTTTTCTGCATCTAATGATATAATCATATGATTTTTATCTTTTATTTATGTGGTGTATTGTATTGATCGATTGGAGTATGTTGAGCCATCCTTTTGCCCCTGGAATGAGCCCCACATGATCATAATGTATAATCTTTTTAATATATTGTTGTATTCAGTTTGCTAGAGTTTTGTTTAGGATTTTTGCATTTGTATTCGTCAGAGATAGTAGTCTGTAGTTTTCTCTTTTGTGTGTTATGCTTACCAGGTTTTGGTATCAGGGTAATGTTTGCCTCAAAAATGAGTTAGGAACTATTGCCTCTTCTTCAATGTTTTGGCAGAGTTTGAGGAGGACAGGTATTAAATCCTCTCTAAGTGTTTGGTAGACTTCACTAGTGCAGCCATCTGATCCTGGATTTTTGCTTTTAGGAAGGTTTAGGATGATTGTTTCAATTCCTTTAATGCAGATCATTCTATTTAGATTTTCCAGTTCTTTGTGATACAGTCTAGGAAGGCTATATGTTTCTGAGAATTTGTGCATTTCTTCTAGGTTATTGAATTTGGTGGCATATATTCCTTCATAGTATTCTACTGTAATCCTTTGCATTTCTGTGGTGTCTGTTGTAATTTCTCCTCTATCATTTCTGATTTTGCCTATTTGTGTCTTTTCTCTTTTTACCTTAGTAAGTCTAGCCAGGGGTTTGTCAATTTTATTAATCTTTTCAAAGAACCAGCTCTTTGTTGCATTCATTTTTTCTATTGTCCCTTTGTTCTCTATTTCATTTAGTTCTGCTCTAATTTTTCTTATTTCCATCCTTCTGCTGACTTTAGATTTCAATTGTTCTTCTTTGTCTAGTCCTTTAAGATGTAATGTTAGGTTGTTTATCTGAGATTCTTCTTGTTTCTTGAGATAGGCCTGTCATGATACAACTTTCCCTCTTAATACTGCTTTTGCTGCATCCCAATAATTTTTTTTTTTGAGGGCAGTGTCACTGGCCTTCACATGTGGAATTTGAACAGAGGCCGCTGGCATCCCAAGCCAGCTCTTAACCACCACACCACTCGGCCGGCCCATGCATCCCAATAATTTTGATACAAAGTATTTTCATTCTCATTTTTCTATGTATCTTTAGATCTCTCCTTTTATTTCTTCTTTGACCCAGGTGTTCTTTTTTTTTTATTAAGATGCTTTAAATTGCAGATTTGGGGGAGGTGAACAGTGCTGGGGAATTGGGGGAGGTAGAACAGCAAGTTGCTGTCCTTTTTTTCTTCAGTCTAGCTGTGGAGGATGTCGCTTCACTGGCCCATGTTGGTATTATCATTGCACTCTTCCCGGGTGAGGCAGTCGCTCACTGGCCATTGGATAGCTGCTAATGTCAGCTCATGGCAACTTCCGGCCACTCACCCTGGATGCCAGCCACTCACGGTAGCTTCACGGCAGACTACTACCACCGCATTGCAGCCGGTGCCATTGCTGGTGACTCACGGCAGCCCAGCTCCAGGTTGAGCTGTTGTTCACAATCTAAGCTGTAGAGGGTGCAGTGTCGCTGGCCCTCATGTGAGATCCAAACCGGGGCCTGCTGCTCAGAACTAGCATCCCAAGGAACTCTTAACCAATGTGCCACTCAGCCTGCCTGACCCATGTTCTTTAATAGCATGTTGTTTAATATTGATGTATTTTTAGTTTTTCCCACTTTCTTTTTGCAGTTGATCTCCAATTTGAAAGCTTTGTGTTCAGAGAATATGCTTGGTATGATTTCAGTCTTCATTTATTTTTTAGCTGAGCCATCCTGCCACCTATTGGCAGCTTAGCAGCAGCTCAGCTTGCGCTGGGCATCGAACTGCTCTTGCTCAAAGTTCAGCTCACACTCCTGAGCAAGCAAGCTCTTAACCAACTGAGCCACTAGGCTGGCCCTGATTTTAATCTTCGTAAATGTGCTGAGGCTCATTTTGTTTCCCAGCATATGGTCTATCCTTGAGAATGTTCTGTGTTTACTAGAAAAGAATGTATATTCTGATGTTCTAGGAGGGAATGCTCTGTAAATGTCAATTATGTCCAGGTGGTCTAATGTGTCATTTAAAGCTGATATTTCCTTACTGATTTTCTGTTTAGATGATCTATCCATAGCTGTCAATGATGTATTTAGGTCCCCCATTATAATTGTGTTTTTACTGGTTTCTCCCTTTAATTCTGTTAGTAGTTGTTTTGTATATTTTGGTGCTCTTTGGGGGTATGTGTGTGTGTGTGTGTGTGTATATATATATATATATATACACACACACACACACACACAAATGTTATCTCTTGTTGTATTGTCCCCATTATGATTATGAAATATCCATTTTTGTCTCTTGTTGCCTTTTTTGTCCTTAAGTCTGTTCTGTTCGACATAAGTATGGTTACACCCACTTTCTTCTGAATTCCATTGGGCTGGAGTCTCATTTTTCACTCTTTCACTTTGAGTCTCTGTTTGTCTGTGTAGCTGAGATGTGTCTCTTGGAGGCAGCATATGGTTGTTTTTTGTTATTTGATCCAGTCTGCTACTCTGTGCATTTGTATTGGTGAGTTCAGTCAATTTATATTTAGGGTGATTATTGATATATGAGATTTTCCTATAGCCATTTTATCTTTTGTTTTATGTTAGCTCAGTGTCTCCATTGATTATTTGCCTTTTTGTTTCTGTCTTATTTTAGTTTGGTGGTATTCTATGATTTTTTCCCCTCTTTTTCCCCTATTTTATCTTATGTGTCTCAATTGTGGATTTTTTAAGTGGTTACCATTAATTCTATGTAATAGAAAGTTTCATATATACAGTAGTCCTTTTTCTTCAGTGTGCTTCTTACCTCCATTCCCCTTTGCAAATTCAGGCCTTTACCCTCTCCCCTTTTAAGTTTTTGTTGTCAGAAATTATCCCTATTTATGCTATGTGTTGATTTCTGAGTTGCAATAGCAATTTGTCTTTTTCTTCTTTTTTATTTTTTTAATCTTCTTTACTCTTTATGTTAAGTTTAAGTATATACTGCCCTATTCTGTGGAGGATTTGCCATTCTCTGTTTCTGTGTGTCCATTAGTAAGCTTGATCATGATTTTTTAAACCTTTTGGCTTTTTTTTCATGTTACATAACCTCCTTCAGTATTTCCTGTATTCCAGGCATTTGCAGGAAAATTCCCTCAGCTTCTGTGTGTCTGGAAAGATCTTTATTCCTCCTTAATATCTTAAGGATAACTTTGCTGGATATATTATTCTTGGCTGGGAATTTCTCTCTTTCAGTAGTTTGAATATTTGATTCCATTCCCTCCTGGCTTGTAGAGTTTCTGCCGAAAAGTCTGATGATAATCTAATGGGCTTTTTTTTGGTATGTTACCATCTTCTTTTCCCTGAATGCCTTGAAAATTCTATCTTTGTCATTAATTTGTGACAGCTTCAGTATAATGTGCCTTGGAGAAGGCCTGTTGGGATTGAGATAATTAGATGTTCTGTTTGTCTTGGATTTGAGGTTCCAGTGCTTTCCATAGTTTTGGAAAGTTCTCCTCGAATACTTGTTTGAATAGACTCTTTGTTCCCTTTTCACTCTCTTCCCCTTCTGGGACCCCTTTTATTCTTATGTTGCTCTTTTGATGGAGTCAGATAGTTCTTGTAGAGTTATTTCATTTCTTTTATCTTTCAAGTCTCTCTCTTGTTCCGTTTGTGTAATTTCCAGATTTCTATCTTCAGTATCACTAATTCTTACCTCCATCTGGTCAGTTCTATTTCCTTAGCTGGCTATTTCATGCTTCGTTTCTTTTATTGAGATCTTCATCTCTAGAATTTCCATTTGGTTCTTTTTTAAAATTTCAATCTGTTTGATAAAAGTCATTTTTTTAAATTAGTTTATTGGGGTGACAATTGTTGGTAAAGCTACATAGGTTTCTTGTGTACAATTCCATAATATGTGAACTATATATTACATTGTGTGTTCAACACCCAAAGTCAGTTCTCCTTCTATCACTATATATTTGATCACTTTTACCCTCATCCACCACCCTCTCCCCCATTACCCTCTGGTAACCACTAACCTATTTTCAGTGTTTATGAGTTTTTATTTCTTCATTTGTTCATCTTGTTCCTTTGTTGTTTTCAGTTTTATATACCACATATCAATGAAATCATATGATTCTCGACTTTTTCTGTTTTACTTATTTTGCTTTGCATAATAATATCAAGATCCGTCCATGTCATTGCAAATGGCATTTTTTCATCTTTTCTTATGGCAGAATAGTATTCCATTGTGTCACCATGTACCAAAATTAACTCAAAATGGATCAAAGACCTAAATATAAGACCTGAAATGGTAAACTGCACAGAAGAAAACATAGGTACTAAACTATGGACTTTGGGATCAAAGAGGATTTTATGAATTTGACTTAAAAGGCAAGGCAAGTAAAAGCTAAAATAAATGAATGGGACTATATCAAACCAAAAAGCTCCAGCACAGCAAAAGAAACCATCAACAAAATAAAGAGGCAACCAAGTGAATCGGAGAAGATTTTTGCAAACAACCCCTCCAATAAGGGGCTAATATCCAAAATATATAAGGAACTCATACAACTCAACAACAATAAAAAACAAACAATCCAGTTAAAAAAATGGGCAGCCGACCTGAATAGACATTTCTCCAAATCGCCATAAAAAGGCCAAAAGAGGACATACAAATGGCCAATAGACATATGAAAAAATACTCAACATCCCCAGTTATCAGAGAAATGCAAATAAAAACCACAATGAGATATCACCTCACACCAGTTAGAATGGCTATCATTAACAAGACAAATAATAACAAGTGTTGGAGAGGCTATGGAGAAAATGGAACCCTCATACACTGTTGGTGGGAATGCAGATTGGTGCAGCCACTATGGAAGGCAGTGTGGAGGTTCCTCAAAAAATTAAGAATAGAATTACCGTATGACACAGTAATCCTTCTCCTGGATATCTCCCTCAAAACATCTTTATGCATAAAGGTATATGTGCTCTGATGTTCATTGCAGCTTTAATTATGGTGGCCAAGACATGGAAACAACCAAAGTGTCCTCCAATAGATGATTGGATAAAGAAGGTAAAATATCTATTTTGTTAACTGATTTTATTTGTGAGTTCATTAAATTGCCTATCTGAATTTTATTTTTGCATCTTTTTGAGTTTCCTCATAACAGCAATTTTGAATTGTCTGTCATTAAATCAGATATTTCCATATCTTTATGTTAATTTTCTGGAGACTTTTTATTTTCTTTCTGAGCTGCCTTGTTACCTTGGTTATTCATGGCAATTAATTAATTATTATTTCTCTTCCTGGGCATGTACAGCAGTGGATTCTGCAGCAGGTTGATGTAAAGAGGTCTTTCTTTTGCTTCTGTAGGTGTCTCTGGAGAATTTTGTTTTCTCTCTCGCTGCAGCATTTTATTTTCTCTTGCACTATTCTGGCTTCTCGCTCAGTGGGAGGTTTCTTGGAAGTTGGGCTTTTCTTCTGTCATCAGGCTGCCTCAGTCTCAGGGTACGACCCTCCCCCCCAGGAGACTGTACAGAGCAATGGTGATCTGAGCCTCTGAAACCCCAATTCTGCCCCTGAAGCCTGATGCAGAGCTTGTGTGCCTCAGCATCCCTGAGTATCCCCACAGGGATTAGCCCAGAAAGGTGGGAGCAGGTTGGGCTGGGAGAGGCTGCAGGTGTGTTTTTGACTCTGAGCCATGGTGACCTCCCACCCACAGACGTCTTGCCGATACAGCTCTTTCCCTGTCACCAGAGTTAGGCTCACTGTGCATCTGCTGCACTGGCACTGTCTCTCCAGTTCTCAGCACTGTGTATATTCTGCTATTTAATCCAACACTACTACGGTTTCTTCTGGGGCCTGTGTCTAGCACTGGGAGTGTGGGGGCAGGTAAACTCTGGGAGAGTGGGGAGGCAACCAGGCTCCATGTCTTTGTTTTCTGCCTAGCAATGAGGGCTTAAACTGCAGTTGTCACCCTTCTATATTTGGTCGTGCCCTAAGGTCTCTGCCATGATCTCTGGGTTCAGCTGTATTATATGCTGACCCCTCAGTCAGGACTGTGTGTCACAGAAAGTGCACCAGCAGTTTCAATCCTTTCCTCTCCCAGGAAAGCAGTAATCGGGCTGTGTCCACTAGCTGTGGTCGTGTCTCTGCATTTCCCCTCTCCGTCCTCCCTTGTTTGCACCAATTCACCCACCTTCAGATGTTTCAGTGAGTGGATCTCTCAGACATGCTTGTGTGTAGCAAAGGGTATCCTTTGCTGAACTATGGTATCCTAATCTGTTCAATTTGTTGTAAATTCCAGGAGATATTTCAAGGAGCACTACTCACAGTGCCATGTTTCTGACATCTTATTGTTATTTCTTAAAGGGAGCTTTCTTTTCAAATTATATAAAGTGTCTGATCCCACGAAATCTGGATGTACCACCTGCCACCCACAGATTAGGGACTTACCCAACATGAGTTAGTATCTTGGAGTGGATGCCACCCAAGATGAATGAGTATAAAGAAAGGATTGTGAAAGGCTGAAGAGTGCATTAGGAAAGGCAGAAGAAGGAGAAGAAATGCCAATCAAATAAAGAATGATCACTGAGGGAGCAGGAGAATCAGACCACATTTTCAAGGAAGCAGAAAGAGAGATGGTTAGCCATGTTCAACATGAATAGGAGATCAGGAAAGAGGAAAAATAAAATGTTTCTAGCAGTAGCTAGGATACCTTTAGTGCAATGGCAAGAACAGAAAGCTGATTGTTTTGTTTTGTCTTTCTGAACAAGTAAAAATGGTAGTTAAACAAGTGTAAATGGGAGCTACAGTCCACAAACATTCAGAGAGATAGAAGAACCAACAGAAAACTCCAAACATCACTGTTCAGTTAAGATAATATTCATCAATAAAGTAGGCTCACTGTAAAAATGCAATGTATTCTAAAGTTGTTAGATGGTACACATATACTTTTCAAAATGGGTTGTAAATGTGTTCCATGGCCAGGCAAAGGCTTGAATGACCCTTGTCCCTCCACCTTTTCTAATCCTGTATCCTCATCCTCTCACTACTTGAATTTTCATATTTCTGCTCTATTTCTCCATCCTCTGGCTGGAGATATGGAGCAGTGAGAGAGAGTTAGAAAGAGAAAAGAAGCCATAAGAATGACATTTGAACTAAAAGCTTTTCAGTTTAAAATTTATACTGGGTAACCAGCAAAACCAACAATCCTTATAAGGTTATTTTAATGTTGTCTGACATTCAGGCCAAGGAACCATCTATTTGAACCAGAATATTCTAAATTAGCCACCCTGGCAATTCTGAGGTTGATTGGTTTTAATTGAGCATATGTGGTTCATGATGACTTGCCCTGTATTAGGAGGGTGAGTTTTGTTTTGTTTTGGGGGGGTTGTTTGTTTTTTGAGCTGAAATGAACTCTTATTACAAATACATGCTCAAATCTGTTGGTATGTCTATTATGGAAGCTACTAAATGTCATCTTAAAATACTTCCACAATAACTTCCTCCTGGGATCTATTTCAAGATGGACTAATTTCATTACAGTTCCCAACATAATTTCTTCAGTGATTATATTTTTGAAGGATTTTGACTTATTAACTGTTGATGTGCCTATTCATAATTGTGTCACTATGAAAAATCTACTTAAGGACAATGATGTAAAATAGCTAATAGGACAGAATATAATAGGGACATGGAAAATAGCTGCAAACTACAGTGACTAAACCAAGGAACTGGTTTGAATTTTCTAAGAACTAAATAAAATTAATTCAATATAAAGCTGTAATTTGTATTTTTTACTAGCAGAGTGCTGGGTAGGAAATGATTAAAAATATTTTAATGAGGGCTGGCCAAGTGGTGCGGTGGTTAAGCACTGGCTTGGGAAGCCAGCGGCCCCGGTTCGGTCCCACATGTGAGGACCAGTGACACTGCCCTCAAAAAAAATATTTTAATGATACGTTTGTAATGTTATTGATTTTCAATGATATTATCATTGAAAAAAACCCAAGAGTCTGCTTCATAATGTAAATGTTTAAATGAAAGAAGTTCTAGCTACTTGATAATTAGCTATGGTTAACATAGAAGCAATTCATAACACTTTTATAGATAGCATATGCAAATTTCTTTTCTATTCTTTCTAATATTAAGCCTTAGCCTGACTTGAGTGTAATGAATTTCTTCTTTAGTAAGTAGTATTTGATCCAACACAGCCAGTTAAACACAATATATCTGAATATCTATTGATTACATTAGACTAGTAAAGGACATAAATTAGTTTGACTGCAGGTTTTGTTTCAGTTGGATTTGGAAATGTGTAAATTATTTGAACATAACGTTTTCTGTCAAACTCTCAGCCCCTTCTGCAAATAAAATTATTTCTGAAGTTAAGTATGGTTAAAATTGTGTTGGAATCAATTGTCTTTCAACTTTATAACAATATTTTTTTTAATTCTTTTATTGTGAAATAAACTTTTTAAAAAAATAGTTTCAGGTGTACAATGCAGTGGATGGAGTAGAGGCTTGATTACTGTACTGTATACCTGAAACTTTATAACTATTATGATGAACATAATTGTACAATTTTGATTGGCAAAACTATATCCCAAATAAATACATGTTAACATTTTTGCCTTTAGCCAATAAGAAGAAAGAGAAAGAACGCCCAGAGATCTCTCTTCCTTCAGACTTTGAACATACGATTCATGTGGGGTTTGATGCCGTCACTGGCGAATTCACTGTAAGTAAGCTTTGTATTTTGTTTTGTAAGCCATGAAAAAAAAATCCTTTATTAAAATTAGCTTCTAGCAAGAATCAAAATTCCCAAAATGTCACACTTGAAGTTTTTGATGATTTCAATTAAGATGGACTTTGCCTAAACAGTCATAAATTAAACTCACAGTTGGTAAGAGTATTGGCAAAATTATTTTGTCCATCTTAACAAAATGGCTGATAGCTGTATAGTCTTCAACTTGATTGAAAATGCTGACTTACCATGGTATAGGAGATGTAGTCCTGTTAGAAAGCATGCTTGACTGAGCCTATTCTTTATCATTTGAGGTGAATCAGAGAATCATGGACTCCAGTTGGCCAGTGAAGACAATCTTTCGGAATAATTCAGGCCTTACACAGGAGCCTGTCTTACCCGGATCAGCTAATACAATAACCAAAAACCTCTGTAAAATTAATGTGTTCTTCCCTTTGATTTTAAAAACAGCTTATTTTTAGGCTTAAAAGCTATATTTTGTAGAAGTTGAAAACAACAAACCCCATGTTTCGGGAAGAAATATGGATGTTAGTGGATACGTACTTTATATATAATCCATAATAAATATTAATAAGAATTCTCCAGAAAAACCATAGCTATTGATACAGCCTTTCTTTGGATATTTGTAGTAGTCAAATAGCACAAGATATCAAATCTATGACATTGTATACTTTTCTTTTTAAAGATGTGGCACTTATTTTTTTAGATGCATGATGGAAAAGATATGGCTAGAAATATGTCCCCAGGAAGATCGACTACCTTTTCCATACTAGTAAGGAACTCATTCAAAATGTGCATTCTGATATAATGAGTAATTTTAAATGCATTCAGAAAAAAAAATCTTTGATACAACCATCGCCATTGATTCTTTGGTTAAACCAGATATTAAATAATTGAATCTCCTGTTTCATAACATGATGGTAAATGAGTAGAATGTGTCATTTGATTAAGTGAAAATTTTGATTTGGAGAAGCAAACCTTGTCTCTGACTCAACAGTGGAATTACTTATTTATTTATTTATTTATTTATTTATTTATTTATTTATTTAATTCCGGAGTTAAGTGATATGAGAATGAAATGGAAACAGATTAAACATCTTGGCCTTGTAAAGTGATGTGAGCTGATTATATCTATGTTCTCAGTAGCAAGCAGAAGAGAGCATCAAGAAGTACTGACATTGAAAGTTGAGATACTGGTAGGATTTAACCAATTTCATCACTGGAGCCAGTGACATTATTTAAACAGCCTTGTGTTTGAGCCAGCTTCTGTTCTTTACTATATTTGAGAATATTCTCTTAGCAAAACTTAAGAAATATAACCTCACTGTCACCACAACCACCACCATCATCACTACCAAAAATTATAATTTTTATCAACTGTACAAGCTTAGATTTCTTAAAAAATCATATTGACTATTTTTTACATTTCAAATAGTAAAAGTACTTAAACTTTATGTTTTATCTAACATCTCTTCCCATTTTTATTTATGCACTTTTTTATTTCCAGTTTTGACCTTTTTATTCTCTATGTGCTTTACTAGTGTTTAAATTTTTCTTGTTTTATTATTGTGATTCCATATGTTTCTTTTCTTTTTTTCCTCCTTTTTTGCTTTTTGATGTGAATGGTTTTTCCTGCACTATTCTCATATGACATTCTAGTTCATTTCCATTTTTTAATCTTTTTATATTTTTTCCAACTTGCTTGACTTACAATCTCTCTATCTTTAGCTCTTTCTTGTTTCCTTATGAGTTCTGAATGAAAATGAAGGAAAGTGAATCGCCATCATCATGCTGACTGCAGTCCAGCCATTTTCACTTTTTTCAATCATTTAGAACCCAAAGAACCAACTAGAGAGGAGTGAGTTAGGATATGTGATGGGTAATCTTTCTAGTCATGAAAAACAGATTGAAGCAACTGAACAAAACCAAACAAAACCCTGTCCCTTCCTCCCCAAAACCCAATTTGGAATAAGTCAGTTGTTTGGATGCAGTCAGTTGTTAGAAATCCATTGAATGTATAGATAAGACACAGGCTACATTTGGAAATCTGATACAATTTATTATCATCTTGATGATCTTTCACAACTACTTGTCCACACATTATTTCTAAAGATGCCAAATTTTGCTTTTTTTTACTACCTTAATCTATGATCTATATTTACTGACTTTAGAAATAAAAAATAATAAGAAGCTTTCAAAAATTATTTTATTGTTAGGATTTAAATTTGAGTCCTAATTCCACAGTACCACTAATTAGTTGTGTTTGTGTGCAGAGGGGGAGGGCCATCTTACTAAATTTGATTATTGTAGTTGTTTAGGTTTAATTTAAAGTAATCTGTTAAACTCTCTATTCTAGTTGTTTTACAAGAGCCTGCTACTTTGAGTATTTGGACACTAATTTGCTGTGTCGCTTGGTGGTTACCCTATAGCTAATTGGGCCCAAAAACCTTGTACACACAGTCATACACTTAGACCCTAAGTTTAAAATTAGGTTGGGAGGTGACATTTTTGATATTAAACTATTACAAGTCCTTACCCTTTGTATTGCCATTTTTGTCCCAAATACTTCAGAACTCCCCCTTCCAGACATCTAGACCTGTGACGGTCGCTTCAAGTCAATCAGAGGGAAAAATGGTATGAGTGACATAAATTATTTTTTCTTATGATAAGGTGCTTGGTCTGTTGTATCATGCTGCCATTCTCCTGGGCTACACTGGAAAATCCCCAACTTGATGTACATCCAGCTGTTATTGTATACATGGCCAGGCATTGATACATGCTCTTGCTTCTGTTGCTGACAGTCCTAGGTCTCCATTAGCTGTCTAACTTTTGGGATTTGTACCTCAATTTGGAGTAATGAGATGGTTTTCTGGTTATGTGCCTTTGTGGCCAATATTCAAATTTAAGCATCAGGTTTCATTGATTAACTGGTTTATTTCAACTTAAAAAAAAAAGAAATTATCTCAGCAGTGTAGTCATGTGGTAAGTATAGTTGTCTGGAGATCTTCCGCAATTGACAGCATTTTTCCCATTGTCTAGTGATCAGATGACTTTATTTATCACAAAATTTGAAAAGTGCCATGAGAATGTATATCTGCAAATATTCTAATGATTATGGTAATAATCATGCTAGTAATGTCTGCTCTAGTGGTTATGTGCAATGCATACCTGGTTTTGTAACACTTAATAACTCCTTTGGCCATTACAGTATTAACCAAATGCTATTAATTGCACTTAGAATCAGAACTGGGATCATGCATGGGCTCCTCAGTTCAAATTTTTGGCTTAAGGCTTTAGCATCAAATCGTGTGATGAATGCATGTAAAAGTGTCGTTTCACTATGCTTGGAGTAACCCTAAATGCTAGGAATCAAAGACCTATATCTAGAATCAAACCAGTGAGGTCAAAGCATGTTTCTATAGTAATGGAGATAATATCTTTATTTAGATAAAGCTGTAACCTAATACATCTGATTGATTACCAAGGGTGGGGTGGGGGCTCAGGGTGTGGCTATAAAAGGGCAACTCCAGGATCCTGTAGTGATGGAATTGTTCTATACCAATATGTTTACATCTGATCTTATTTTGTGGACAGTGGAACTTTGGAACTGCAGGATTAAAATGGAAATTATTCCTGTATAGTTTGAAATGAAATGGTTTCCCTTTCCCTGGTTTAATTATCTAAGAAACTCAAACATAGAGTCTGGCTGTGTGGAAAATCCTCAATCTAGTTTTTTCTAAGCCAGCCATGACTTTAGCTACAAAGTAAGGAAAAATCACTTCAACAGTAACAAATGTTAAATTCAGTATCACCATATAGCCATCCTTTGAATTTTCAACATGCAGATAGTTCCAATGTGGAACTGAAAATGGTTAACCAGAATTGGGAACCAAAATTTGTAAGTTCGTCACATGGCCATTGGCTATCTGTGATCACCCAGTTATACAAACAACCTACAAATTATTATTGAAGCTGTTCATATGCCATCCTTTTTCCCTCCAAATTCATGTTTTTGCCTTTTTTAGTAATTTCTCCAGTAATTTGGTGATAATTCTTATTATTGCATATTTATGGAAGAAACATCTGGCCAAAAGTGGAATTATGTATTCAAACTTTGGAACGTTGTCATTTTCTGTTTTCTTAAATCTGTTGCCCTGTAGCCTGTCCAGCCCTAATTTAGTTAATACCTCCCTATTTTCATAACTGCCCCACTTTAGATGGGATCCCCCCATTCAGACCCATTGGTTTCATCTCCTCCCACCTTCTAAGTTGTCCCACATTCTGTTTTAACTTTCTTTTCTTTCTTTATTTACGTCCATTACAGCCAGATCTCTATGGCTCACAGATGTGCCCAGGGAAGCTCCCAGAGGTGCGTCACAGGCCCAAAAGAAGCTTGCATCAAAGTGCTTCTTTGAGATGTCATAGCACTGCAGCAGCAGGTTCATGTGTGTGCAGTAGAGTTGTTGCTTGGCTTATCTCACTTTTTTGTTGTCATTCCCAAACTCTGGAGGCCCATGTCACACATTGTTTTACCGAGACTTCATAGGACAAAGCCACAAAATTGTGTCTAGATGCACTTCAGGAATAGTGTGTCTGTTTCTCACTCCAAGTTGCTCTTGGAGGTTGGATAATTGTGAAATGGGGACCTCTGTAAGCTGAATATGTAGAAAAGAATGCTCAATGTAAAACTGACCTCTCTGTAATTTTTTCAATTCTCCTTTACTAGATTTCCAAATACTCCTTCCTCTCTGCTCTAAATGCTTCAGATTATTGCAAATTCTCACAAGGCTTTGGCATGGTTGTCACCGTCCCCATGTTCTTCCATGTGGCCAGTGAATGAAGTGGAGAGGAAGGGATGAAGGGAGGAGAGGAGAAAGCTGCAGGGAAAATGCCCAAAGCAGCTTTAATGTTAACGTTACTATTTAACATCTCAGTGGTTATTCTCCTCCACATGTCTGTTTTTGCCTCCTCTCAATCTGCCTTTCTATTAAAGCTTTAGAACCAAAACATTACATTTTGTAATCACAAAGTGTAAATTGACTAAGGGTGAAGCTTTCCTTTTATTCTAAAAGACATTCTAGTTACAACATGCCCCAAAACAGCTTATGATATCCAGTCAAATAAAATCTGTTGATTTGCACTATACTATGCTGTGCATAAATTTAGAGAAGTCTTGCTATGTCTGCCCTGAGTCGCCAGAAAAAAAAAAGCTAAGCCTTAAACATCATTTCATGGATGAGCAGAGTTAATATGGAGGTGATTTTCATGCCCTTTTTTTTCTATCACAGTCATACTCCCACCCACCCTTTTTAAGTTGGGTCCTAGTTTTACCTATGTGTTATAATTAGAGAAGAGAATGATTGTATTATCAAGTTACTAACTTTAAATCTAGAGTGTAACTTCAGTTTCCCAAGCGTAATCCTACAGGTAGCATGGGCTTCTTGGTGAAGAACTTTACTGGAACAGAAAAATGTAGCTGCTGAATGTGCTGATCTGTCATTCTTTCCCTTTGGTTGTCCACAGGGAATTCCTGAGCAATGGGCACGATTACTCCAAACCTCCAACATAACAAAACTTGAACAAAAGAAGAACCCACAAGCTGTTCTAGATGTTCTCAAATTCTATGATTCCAAAGAAACAGTCAACAACCAGAAATACATGAGCTTTACCTCAGGAGGTAAGAGTAAATCTAGGGTATAAAAAGTGATAAAGTAGGCAGGCTGAGTGAATGACTTCATCAGAAGTAACCTAAAAGATGAGTTGGAAATTCAAGTTGATTTACAGTGCTTGGATAATTTTAGAACTGAAATAATAAATTGTTCAGTGAAGCAATAGTTTTCAGTTTGAATCAGTAATAACAATTGTCATTTTCTTTCTTCATTAGCATGAAGACACTCAGTTAGGATCAGGCCATGTGATGAGTTCAAGAAGTTAGAAGTGTATGGATCAAACCATGGCCTTTTGAAATTTATTTTATCCTTTAGAATCATTTTATTGCACCATGATGATACAGCACTAATTTCATGGCTTCTAGGTATTTTCGATCCGATCTCAAAATCAGACTCAAAAAGAGAAATCATGGTTTGCTATTTATAAGAGTTCCAATTTTGTGGCTGCCAAATCTCGGCTTTATTTGCTAGCTTGTAAATCCGGACTTTGTTTGAAGCTTTGATGTTCAGATTTGCACTGTAAGCAACTTAAAAACATATACCAACAATACTTCTGCATTTGAGAAAGGTGGTCTGGGTTGCCTCTCTAGAACAATTTCTTATTTAACATCTAAAGAAAAAAGAGAATACTATCATTAGCACCCCAGCTATAAAGAGTGCCTACATTTTGGCATTGGTTTTAGTATGGGGCAGGCTTTTAATCTCTTCAGGAATGCTACAAGAATACACTTGGAAGCGGAAGTATCTGATTTGGATATATCAAATATCAAAGCCCAAACTTAAAGGTATATGGCAATTTACATGCTAAATGGTATATTTTTAAATGAGAAGAATGTTTCACTTCTGTTATCCAATGGCAAAAACCTAAAAGAAAAAAAAAAGCCATCAAGGAGAGCTTTTTTATTATGATGTTTAGTCCATCGCATGGAATAAAATACTTTAGGAGATCCTGGTGACACATCAAATGATGATTAATGTAAGAGCTGTGCTCCAAGTATACTGTAGAATCATAGGCAATGAGAACCAAGAATGGATTTAAGAAATCATTTCAGTGTACTTATTAATACTTTTTGGATTCTCAGAATTTGTTCTTTATTCTAAGTTGCCACTGCTTTTTAACAATTTATTTTTAGGTGTCAAAATCTTTCAACTTAGAACGAATAAATCCTGAAAACTATGTTGGAATTCAACAGTATCTGAATTATTGCACTATTCTGAGTTGAGTGAAACTCGCCATATATTTTCTGGATGCTCTAGTGTTGCAACTGACTAATAGGATAGGAGGGGGAGGAGAGAAAGAGGGGGGAAGAGGAGGGAGACAGAGGGAGAGGGAAGGGGACAAATTCTGCGTATAGATGTACAGTATTCCCCCTTTATCCATGTTTTTTTTTTTTGAGGGCAGTGTCACTGGCCCTCATATGTGGGACCCGAACCGGGGCCGCTGGCTTCCCAAGCCAGTGCTTAACCACCACACCACTCGGCCGGCCCTATCCATGGTTTTGATTTCTGTGGTTTCACTTACCCATGATCATTGATGGTCTGAAAATATTAAATGGAAAATTTTAGAAAGAAACAATTCATAAGTTTTAAATTGTGCACTGTTCTGAGTAACATGATGAAATGTCACGTGGTCCTGCTCCAACCCACTCTGGACATGAATCATCCTTTGTCCAGCATGTCCACACTGCACATGCTCCCCACCTGTTAGTCACTTAATAGCCTTCTAGGTTATCAGATCAGTTGCCAGGGTATTGCAGTTCTTGTGCTCAAGTAACCCTTATTTTACTTAATAAGTTCCCAAAGCACAAGAGTAGTGATCCTGGCAATTTGGATATGCCAAACAGATGCTGTAAAGTGCTTTCTCATGAAAGTTCTTGACTTAATAAGAAAAGGAAAGAAAATAATATGTTTAAGTTGCTAAGATCTACAGTAAAAACAAATCTTCTATCTATGAAATTGTAAAGAAGAAATGCATGCTAGTTTTGCTGTCACAAATCAAACTGCAAAAGTTATAGCCACAGTGTGTGACAGGCGCTTAGTTAAGATGGAAAAGACATTAAATTTGTGGGTGGAAGACATGAACAGAAAACCTAGATTCTGTAAGTCCTCACTTAATGCCCTCCATGGTTCTTAGAACTGCAGCTAAAGGGCATATAATGGAACCAATATTACCATAGGCTAATTGATATAAAGAAGAGTTAGTTCCTACAGCATATCATCAATGTTATGATGAAACAACATTGAACAAAACTGCATTATTCAAGGACCTGCTCTGTGTGTGTGTGTGTGTGCATGCACGCGCACATGTATGTGTGTCTGTGTGTCTCTGTGTGCTTGGTTCCATACTATCCGAGGTTTTAGTTATCCACTGGGGGTCTTGGAATGTATCCCCCGATTAGAAGGGGAAGGGGAACTACTGTATAAAACCATACCAATCCAGGGGTAGGTAATCTCAACATTCCTCCTTATAGATGACATTAACTGGAGGCTTTCATTAAAGTCTGTAGAATGACCTGGTGATAATATGTTGAGAATGTAAAGGTGTGAGACATTTTAAGAAAAACTGTTGTTTGTCATAATATTTATTTGATACTGAATTGGAAAATTTCCTTCTAGTGAAACACATGCAGGTTTTTTTTAAGTATGGTCTTTAAATTAGGTAATATTTATGAAACAAAGGTGACAGCTTTATCTTCACTTTTCAGATAAAAGTGCACATGGATACATAGCAGCCCATGCTTCGGTAAGTGAAAAATTGAATACTGTTTTGTGTAATCACTGTTTTCGGTAGTCCAACAGAATGCAATTGCACAGATTTAGTATTTATATATAGAATCTTTTTAAAATATTTTTTTGAAGATTTTATTGGGGAATTAGGGGAGGGGAACAGCATTGGGGAATCGGGGAAAGGGAACAGACAAATTGCTGTCCTTTTGTTCTTTTGTCTAGTTGTGGAGACATTGCCTTACTGGCCCATCTTTTTTTTTTTTTTGAGGGCAGTGTCACTGGCCCTCATATGTGGAACTGAACTGGGTCCGCTGGCTTCCCAAGCCAGCGCTTAACCACAGTGCCACTCAGCCGGCCCTTTACTGGCCCATCTTGATATCATCATTACGCTCTTCTCGGGTGAGGCAGATTGGCCGCCCGCCTCTGGACGGCCACTCACAGTGGCTCTTGGCACTCACACTGGCCGCCAGCCGCTCGTGCTGCCTTGCCGGCCACTCTCTGTAGCCTATGGCAGCCCACTGCAGCAGGGGCTGCAGCTATGCTGCCCCGGGGACTCACAACAGCCCAGCTCCAGGTCGAGCTGTTGTTCACCATGTTAGCTGTAGAGGGCAGTGTCACTGGCCCTCATATGTGGGATCCAAACCATGGCCACTGCGTCCCAAGCTAACTCTTAACGAATACGCCACTTGGCTGGCCCTTACAATAGATTTTTAAAGGTATAATTTAGATATATAAAATCTACCCATTTTTATGTATACATTACAATGAGTTCTAGCAAATTTATACACCTGTGCTACAATCACCACATCCAGTTTTAGAACATTTTCATCACCCCAATATGATCTCCCATGCCTGCTTATGGTTAATCCTCAACCTCCACCCTAGCCCCAGGCATTCACTAATCTGGTTTTATAGGTTTGTCTTTCAGCACATTTCAGATAAATGAAATACTACAGTATATGACCTTTGGGATCAGCTTTTCTCACTGACAATAATGCTTTTAGGTTTTATCAAAGTTGTGTGTATCAGTAGTTTGTTCCTTTTTTTGTTAAGTAGTATTCCATGGTATAGATGTACCACTGTTTAACAGTTCACCCATTGAAGTATCTCTAGGCTATTTACAGTTTTGGGCTATTATAAATAAAGCTACTGAGAATGACATGTATAAGTCTTTATGTGGACAAATGTTTTTATTTCTCTTACATATAGAATCTTCATAATAATAATCATAATGACAGCAACTTCTCTTTACTGCACATTTATAAGGTGAAAGACACTAGGCTAATAATAGTTTATATTCACTTAACCTTCCCTAAACCCAATTAGGGAATTCTTACTATTGTCTCCATTTTACAGATGAGGTTTACAGAAGTGAAATAACTTGTCTCAGGTCATACCACTAAATCTTTCAGTGTCACCTGTTCCAACAAACTGAGGTGCAGTGAGGGAGGTGATTTTACCCAAAGTCACATAGGTTGTTTTATCAGAGAAGTAACTAGAAAATAAGTAACAGCAGAATACCAAAATGGTACAGTAGGTAAACTCTGTGCTTACTTTCTCTCATGACCACATCAAAATTACAACTACACTATAAAACAACCATCATTGAGTATCTCCTAAAGTCTTGCTTAACTGAAGCCTTACAACTAAAGACGTGCAGAAGAAGTCACCTCAAGTCTGATAGGAGGGGTAGAGACATGGAATGGGCTGATCCTACACCTGCGTATAACCATTAAAGATCGGGAGGAACGAGAGTTCCCAGCCCCACCCCAACCCAGGTTTCCAGTGCTAAGGAGAGAAGACCCCATAATTTGTGATTGTGAAAAACAGAGGAGATTGTGACTGAGTGAGAGAGAGGGCAGCTGCACTCCCAGGTGCTCCTCTTAAAAGGACCATACACAGACTTACCCACCAATGGAATCACTGGCTCTGAGCTCCAGCACTCGGACAGCAGCTGGAGAGGTGGCCAGACATACAGGGTGTGGGGGGAGAAGTGAGTTTTCTGTTTTGGGACAGGGGCTGGAGAGTCAGCTTTCTCCTGGACAGGGGAGCTGGGAGATGCTGTTGTTTCTATGTTGAGCCCTCTGCCTATCCGGCATGCAGACACTGGTGGCCACCATATCTGAGTCTCGGCCAATCATTCACCATGCTCTGGCAATTGGAGATCCCACCCCACCCAACTTTTAGACACACCCAAGCCACTTCCAGTGGCTTTTTTCATATAAACAACCTGCCTTAGCTCATGCTACAGACTTTCCTAGAGACTCTCAAAGGTTCACGAAACCCAGACAAGCAGCATCTAGCTTGAGCATGTCCTGTACGTCTGGTTGAGCAGCCCTAAGCTAGGCAATAGTGTCAGCCAGCCTTGATTCATGACTTGGCCTCATAAGGTGCTTCCAAGCATGTCACAGGTGGCAGCCATCTGCGGATTTTTTTGTGGCACCTGCCAGGTGGCCCTGGGTGAGGCATGGGCTGTGGCTGAACTTGACCTATAGTGGATCCCCTCCAAGGTGGTCCTGGGACTGCTGGCCCCAGTGGCCAGCTTCAAAACAAGCTGGAGCATCACCCAGCCAACACCAAGTACAATACACCCAAGGGGCAAATTGGGCAGGCACAAGAGTCCTTCTGAGGCAGATCCTGCTCTATGTGGTCAGCCCCTGAACAACTCTTCCACTGTAGTCAAGGCCAGTCCTCACAACCAGTGAGCCCAAGGCTCAGTCCCTCCCACTGATGAACAATGATCAACCAAGGCTCAACTACAAGAGGAGGGCTCAACTACAACCCACACAAGGGACACACATGGGATGAGAAGGCATAGCAGCCATACCTAATATATAGGAACAAACATAGGGAGGCAGCCAAAATGGGGAGACAAAGAAACATGTCCCAAATGAAAAAAACAGAACAAAGCTCCAGAAAAAGAACTAAACAAAATGGAGACAAGCAATCTACCAGATGCAGAGTTCCGAACACTGGTTATAAGGATGCTCAGTGATCTCAGGGAGAACTTCAAAAGAGAGATAGGAAACATAAAAATGGAGATAGGAAACATTAGAAAGAACCAGTCAGAAATAAAGACTATAATAATAGAAATGAAGAATATATTACAGGGAATCAACAGTAGATTAGAAGAAGCAGAGGATCAAACCAGTAATGTAGAGAAGATAAGGCAGCAGAAAACACCCACCAGAAAAGGAAAAACAATACAAAAAAATTGATAAGAGTTTAAAGGGTCTCTAGGGACAACATCAAGCATACCAACATTGCCATTATAGGGGTACCAGAAGGAGAAGAGAGAGAGCAAGGAATTGAAAACCTATTTGAAGAAATAATGACAGAAAACTTCCCTAACCTGGCAAAGGAACAAGATATACAAGCCCAGGAAGCACAAGTAGTCCCAAACAAGATGAACACAGAGGCCAACACCGAGACATATCATAATTAAAATGCCAAAAGTTAAAGATAAAGAAAGAGGGCCAGCCAAGTGGCGCAGTGGTTAAACACTGGCTTCAGAAGCCAGCGGCCCCAGTTCGGGTCCCACACATGAGGGCAAGTGACACTGCCCTAAAAAAAAAAAAAAAAGATAAAGAATCTTAAAAGCACCAAGAGAACAGCAGTTATATCTACAAGGGAGCCTCCATAAAACTTAGCTGATTTCTAAACAGAATCTTTGCAGGCCAGTGGGATTAGCAGGAAATATTCAAAGTGATAAAAAGCAAGGACCTACAACCAAGATTATTCTATCCAGCAAAGCTATCATTTAGAATTGAAGGACAGGTAAGGAGCTTCCCAGACAAGAAAAAGCTAATGGAGTTCATCGCCACCAAACCAGTATAACAAGGAATCTTAGAGGGACTTCTTTATGATGGGAGGGGGGTTTTCAGGGGTGTCTGAAAAGAGGAAGGGATTAAAAAGTACAAATTGGTTGTTACACAGTAGTCATGGGGATGTAGGGTATATCATAAGTAATATAGTCAATAATATTGTAATAACTTTGTATGGTGCCATATACATAGGTACTACATTTATCTGGGTGATAGATGGAAATGGGGTTGGGGGCAGTGTGAAAAGGTGAAGGTATTATGCAATACAAATTGATAGTTACAAAACAGCCATGGGGATGTAAAGTATAGGGAATATGATCAATAATATGGTAATAACCATGTATATTGCCAGGTGGTACTAGTCAGGGGGATCACTTCCTAAATTATATAAATGTCTAACTACTATGCTATTCACTTGAAACTAATATAAAATAATATTGAATATCCACTCTAATTGGAAAATTTAAAAAGTGGGGAAAAGATCAATAATATTATGATAGTGCAATATAGTGTCAGGTGGTTGCTGGACTTATCATAGTGATCACTTCTTTATCATAGGAAATAAAATCAATAATGTGATAAAAACACTATATAGTGCTAGGTGGATCCTGTTGAACAACTATAATATGCACCTGAAATTAATATAATATTGTATGTTAGCTGTATTTTAATTTTTTTAAAAAAATTTTAAAAAAAGAAAATAAGTAACCTAGTTCAAAGTCCTTCTAAGTGCTACAGTATCTGAAAGACTACCCATACAGTTTAGACAGATCTTAGATAAGGCATCCCTTTATGTGATTTTCATTTTGTATCCTGATAGAAATTATTTCCTTCCTGATTTGCTTCCTTAAGAGTGAAATAATTAGCATTAGTGAAAGTTTCCTGACTGTTCATTCAGTCATGGATAATCAAGCTGCTTCTCTCTTTTATAGGAGACAAATGCTGACATGCTTTATGTCACCCTGGTTGGCCAGTGTGACAGCAGTAGATCACTAGTGGTAAAGAGTAAGGGCTCTGAAATTGTAGAGCAGTTCTTCAAAATTTAAAAATAGAATTACCATATGATCCAGTAATTCCACTTCTAGATCTATATACCCAAAATAATTGAAAACACAGTCTTGAATAGATATTTGTATGTCCACATTCATAGCAGCATTATTCACAATAACCAAAAGGTGGAAGCAACCTAAATGTTCATCAGTGAATGAATGGATTAAAAAAAATTGGTACAAGGGCCGGCCGAGTGGCGCGGTGGTTAAGCGCTGGCTTGGGAAGCCAGCGGCCCCGGTTCGGTCCCACATATGAGGGCCAGTGACACTGCCCTCAAAAAACAAAACAAACAAACAAACAAAAAATTGGTATATCCATACAATGGAATATTAGCCTTAAAATGGAAGGAAATCCTGACACATGCTACAACATGCATGAACTCTAAGAACTTTATGCTAAGTGAAATAATCCAGTTACAAAAAAAACAAATACTGTATGATTCTACTTTTATGAGGTACCTAGAGTACTCAAAATCATAGTGGTTGCTGGGGGAGGCAGATATGTGGAATTGTTGTTTAATGGGTACAGAATTTCAGTGTTGCAAGATGAAAAAGTTCTGGAAATGGATGGTGGTGATGGTTACACAACAATACGAATACACTTAACATTACTGAACTGTACACTTCAAAATGGCTAAGATACTAAATTTTATGTTATGTATATTTTACCACAATTAAAAATAAAATTTAAACACACAATGTGATATATGGATTGTGTATTACAGAATTGTACACTGGAAACCTATGTAACTTTACTAATCATTGTCATCCCAATAAACCTTAATAATAATAATTTTAAAAAGAATGAAGGCCCTGGATGTAGGTCTTATTTCTCCACTTACAGGTTGTGTAACTTTGGGAATATGGCTTAGCTTCTCTGAGCTTCCCTTTCCTCAACTTTAACTGAGAATAATAACTGTACCTACCTCCTAAAACTTGTGTGAATATAGAATGTGATGATGCATATAATATACTGAGTACATTACCTAGCAATGCTATGTGTTTATTCATTGTAAGCTACTATTCCTATTAGTTTTAGATGGCAACAAGAGGAAAAACTTTCTCAACTTATAAGGCTAGAATGACGTGATGGTACTCAGAGACCCAAAACAGAACAGAATGTAGCCCTCCTATTCTCACTCATCATTTCCTCTTCTCTCTTTTCTTTGTCATGACAGCGTCCAGGGCCACACTGAAAACAGCATGTGAAGGGAGGTATTATCAAAGTGGGAAAGACAAAAATGCCAACCTTCTATGATCAACATATACCATACCTCCCTTGATTTAGTTGATATCATTATTGTGCAATACTGACTGGGTATACTGGAAAATAAATAGTTGTTAATTGTTTTAGGTAGGTCAGTTATTTTAAATACCCACATGCTAGAATGGTGTGTGTATTGATTTTTATTTTTGTAAACAGTTTATGTCTCCTAAGATAGTGTCTTTTTTAGAGCTTGCTTCTATTGTTTTTGCTTGTAGATTTAAAACTAAATCTATATAATGACCAAAATATTCTATCAGATAAGAAAAATATATGATGATCTCACTGTTTGGAGATAAAAAACACTGGATATTCATGTATTTTATACATATATATATTTCCTTAAAAACACTAGGAAATTTGGAGCTCAGTCTGGTAAGGGAAGAAAAGTATGAACATAAAAAAGCTCAACACAATATGTATCATGTTACATACCATAAAATATGTCCATTTGCTATGAAAATTCAGACAAAAGAGATTATTTTTAGCTGGGGAGGGAAAAGGAAGCAGGCCCTTGTCTCCAAGGGCTTAAGCTCAGTACCTGGCACGAAGTAGTGCTTGGTACATATTTATTAAAAGTTGAGTTAGAAAATGTTTTATGTAAAAGGTATCATTTGAGCTAGATCTTGAAGGTCAGATGGGATTTGGGTCTGTGAAGATGGGGAAGGGCATTCTAAGCGAAAGGAAAAGCATGAGAAAGGACATGATCCTGAGGAGAGCAAGGATCTGAGAGAGGGCTGTGGGTTTGAATGAAGACTGAGAAGCAAGAAAAGGAATTAAGCATTGAAAGTTAAGTTAGAGCCCCATCATAGAGGCCCTTAAATTGTTTTCTAAAAAATCTGGCTTTTTTCTGTGTATAGTGGAAAGTCCTTGAAATTTTCTGGCACAAGAGAGTTAATGATTAAATTTATACTTTGGGAAGAGTGATCTGACAACAAATGTCCAGAATGAATTAAGTACGGATGAAAATGGATGAAGGGAGACCAGTTGGGGGAGCACAGTGAGTCCCCAACATACGAACATTTGAGTTGTGAACTTTCACAGATATGAATGGACCTCGCATTATGCACATTTGTAGATGTGAAGAAATCATGAAAGTAGCTCACGTGTCTGCCAGACATTGTCACAGTTGTGCTGCTGTGTGCTTATTGTACAGTGTGATAGAGTACAGTAGTACAATGCTCAATCGGAGCTCAGGGTGTCCAGAATCAGGAGGAAAAGCAGTGGTGATGTGGAGGGGACTGCTAGGAAGCATCAAAAGTGTATAAAACTCACTTTGTCGGCCTTAAGAATGT
This sequence comes from Aselliscus stoliczkanus, assembly GCA_033961575.1. Lineage (NCBI taxonomy): Eukaryota > Metazoa > Chordata > Mammalia > Chiroptera > Hipposideridae > Aselliscus > Aselliscus stoliczkanus. The sequence continues at coordinate 49,309,216 of CM066737.1, read as the reverse complement.
GTCCAACTTACGAACGTTCCCCCGGACCAGAACTTGTTCGTAAGTTGGGGACTTATTGTATTGCAAGCCTCCAGGACAGAGGTAATATAACCCTAAGTGAGACAGTGGCAGTAGGAATGGAGATTGTTCAAATTCCCAAGATGTTTAGGTTATAGATTGGAAGTTGAGGTCAAAGATGATTGCAGGCTTAGAATGATATGTGGGTGGTCAAAAAGATGGGAATGTCATCTTTCAGGAGATGCAAATTTTTGTGACAAGATACTGCGTTTCCTTTTGGATCATTTGAGTTCGAAGGGCTCTCAGGATTTCCAGATGGAGACAATTGATTAAACTGCTTGACTAAGGCTGGCTTTCTCTTGATTGAATTAACTGAATTAGACCCTTAAGTTCAGGTTGGATCACTTCAGTGGGACTTAAAATGGAGAATTGCACCTTGTGTTCTCCTTATGGTTCTAAGGGGAGATTGCACTTTGTACTGCTTAAGGTTTTGTTTGTTGTTTGTTTGTTTTGCATTACAAACACTCACAGTAGACCCAGCTATCCTATAGGATTTGATTTAAGGGATTGACAACCCTTTACTGACATAGCCTGAACTCATCACAAATTTTGGCGTCCTCTAGTAGCCTGGGTGGAAATTAAAATAGAAGCAATGTTGTATTCAATAAATGTTTTAAACAAATAGTTATATAATTAATATTGAATTCAGCAATACCTTTCATAGTCATATGACATCTGCTTCACTGTTCACTCATCATAGCTTCTTCAATATAAGAGTATTAAGTGCTAAATACTGTTCAGGGATCTACTCTTCAATTTGACACTGCTTTTTAAATTTTAAATTTTTATTGTACTATTGAGAGTGAAGTAATGAATTTAGAATCCTGAGCTAGTATTCCAAGTGGAAGATAACAGCAAAAATATGAATATACCATGATTTGTGCCTAGAGAACCTGGGTGTACAGTTGACAGATTGTGCTTTTAATTTGCAGTACTGATTTACTTTGGCTATCTTGATTAGTGATTGTTTTACTTCACCGTGCATCAGAATTGCCTGGAGAGTCTCTTAAAATGTGTATCCTAGGGCTCTACTCCCAGAATAGATCTCTAATGGAACCTTGATATCTACATTTTAGAAAACACCAAAAGTGATCCACAGACCACAGTTTGCATTATCCAAAGTCTTTAAAATCCTTACTTCTAGTTTCTATGACTTTTAAAAATTAAACTCAAAGAAAGGAACATTTTCCAAGGTAGCTCCTCTAGCTGGTGTATTCTCTGGAGCAGGGTTTATAACTTGGAGTTCATGGTTAGGCTTCGGAAGATCTATGAACACTTGAAATTATATGTAAGAGCATGTGTCTACCTGCATTTTGGGGGTGAAGGCCAAACCCTTCAGAATGCTAAAATAATCCAGGACCTAATTCAGGTTAAGAATTACCCCCACACACACCCTGTCCCAGTATGTGTCATAATAAGAATGTCAAAAATACCTAATCTTGCAACTGATAATATTACATTCCTTGTTATGGCTGAGTAACATTCCATTATATGTATGTACTACCTCTTCTTTATTCAGTCATCTATTGATGGGTACTTGGGTTGCTTCCATATCTTGGCTATTGTAAATAGTGCTACAATGAACATAGGAATGCATATATCTTTTCAAATTAGTGTTTTGGATTCCTTTGGATAAATATGCAGAAGTGGAATTGCTGGGTTGAAAGGTAATTCTATTTTTAATTTTTTGAGGAATTTCCATACTGTTTTCCACAATGGCTGCACCAATTTGCCAGCCAACCAACAGTACACAACGGATCCCTTTACTTCGCATCCTCACCAACACTTGTGTTTTTTTTAAATTTTTTTAGAGGGCACTGTCACTGGCCCTCAAATGTGGGATCCTAACCGGGGCCGCTGGTGTCCCAAGCCAGCACCCAACCACTGCGCCACTCAGCTGGCCCAAAGTGTATGTTTTTCTTTTTATTTGTTTGGGTTTTTTTTCTTTATTTGTTTTTTTGAGGGCAGTGTCACTGGCCCTCATATGTGGGACCAAACCCGGGCTGCTGGCTTCCCAAGCCAGCGCTTAACCACCGCACCACTCGGCCAGCCCCCAACACTTCTTTTTTGATTTATTGATGATAGCCATTCTGACAGGTGTGAGGTAATATCTTACTGTGATTTTAATTTGCATTTCTGTTATGATTAGTGACAGTGAGCATCTTTTCATATGTCTGTTGGCTATGTGTATGTCCTCTTTGTAGAAATGTTTTTTTAGGTCCTCTGCCCATATTTTAATTGAATTTTGTATTTATTTTATCTGTGTGTGTGTGTGTGTTGAGTTGTATGAATTCTTTATAAATTTTGGATATTAACCCCTTATCAGATGTATCATTGGAAAATATCTCCTCCCAGTCAGTAGGTTATCTTTTTGTTTCAATGATGGTTTATTTTGTGTGTAAAAGAAAAATTTAGTTTGATGTAGTCCCTTTTTTATTTTTTTTATTTTATTTTTTTGTTTGAGGGCAGTGTCACTGGCCCTCATATGTGGGACCGAACCGGGGCCACTGGCTTCCCAAGCCAGCGCTTAACCACCACGCCACTCAGCTGGCCCTATGTAATCCCTTTTTTAAATTTTTACTTTTCTTTCCCTTTTCCAAGGAGATATATCAGAAAAAAATATTAATAACTTCAATATTAGAGAGTTTACTGTCTATGAGTTTTCTCTTAGGAGTTTTTCTTCTAGGAGTTTTATGGTTTTGGGTCCTACATTTAAATCTTTAATCCATTGTGAGTTAATTCTTGTATATGGTGTAAGATGGTGGTCCAGTTTAATTTTTGCATGTATCTGTTAGTTTTCCCAACACCATTTATTGGATGTACTTGGAGGGTACTATGCTTAGTGAAATTAGTCAGACTGAGAAGGACAAATACCATATAATCTCACTTATATGGGAATCTAAAGAACAAACTAAAGGAACAAATAAAATGGAAATAGACTCATAAATAGAGAGCAAACTAATGGTTGTCAGTGGGGAGAGAGGATGGGGAGTTGGGAGAAAAAGGTGAAGGGATTAAGAAATACAAATTGGGGGCCAGCCGAGTTGCGTGGTGGTTAAGCGCTGGCTTGGGAAGCCAGCTGCCCCGGTTCAGTCCCACATATGAGGGCCAGTGACACTGCCCTCAAAAAAAAAAAACAAATTGGTAGTTACATAATAGTGACGTGGATGTGATGTACAGCATAGAGAATGTAGTCAATAATGTTGCAACAATTATGTATAGTGCCAGGTGGGTACCAGACTAATCGGGGTGGAATCACAGCATACATTATATAAATGTCTCACCATTATGCTGTATACTAATATAAAATAATATTGAATGTCAACTATAACTGAAAAAATAAATAAATTATTTTTGAAAATACCTAATTTCAAAAAGACAAAAATATTATTTACTTGTTAGCCATGTATATATGCTTACTATCTGTGTATATTTTTACAGTTTAGACATACTAGACATAATGATTCTCAGCCTGGAACAAAAAGTGTAAAAACCTGTTAATCAAACAAAGCTAAGTTTATTAAACTTACAGCAGCAAGAAAGAGCACTAAACTGATAGAGTCTTAGCAGTGTCTTAGAATGTGAATGTCAGGGGAGAATATTTACAGGGTTTTAACACATAGCTGTGTGATATTGAAGCAGGTCTTGCAAGGCAAGGAACAGGTTAGGATTGTACAGTGTTTATAATAAAATACCTTTGGACTGGTGAATAAGTGAAGTGAGGGTCTTGAGACTCATGGTGAATAGGCTGTTATTCTTTTCTAAATGATTTTAATTGAAATATAGCTAACACACAATATTATATTGGTTTCAGGTGTACATCATAGTTGTCGAATATTTACATACCTAAAGAAGTGATCACCATGATAAGTACAGCAACCATCTGATGACATACCATGCTATCACAATATTATTGACTATATTCCCTATTCTGTACATTAACTCTCCATGACTTGTTTTGTACCTGGAAATTTGAACCTCATATTCCTGTTCAACTTCCCCCCTTTTTTTAATTTTTCAATTCCAGCTGACATTCAATATTATTTTATATTAATTTCAGGTGTACAGCACAGTGGTTAGACATTTGTATAATTTATGCAGTGATTCTCCCCTCACTAGTCTAGTACCCACTTGGCACTATATTATTAACTATATTCCCTATGCTTTACTTTACATCTCCATGAATATTTTGTAACTACCAATTTGTGCTTTTTAATCTTTTCACCTTTTTCACCCTGCCCCTCAACTCACATCTATCACCTCAGTAAATCTAGTACCCATCTGACACCATATATAGTTATTAGAATATTATTGATTATAGTGCTTATAGTATATCCTACACCCCCATGAATGCTTTGTAACAACCAATTTGTACTTCTTAATCCCTTTCCCTTTTTGACCCATCCCCAACCCCCGACCCATCTGGTAACCATCAAAATGTTCTCTGTATCTATGATTTTGTTTCTCATTTGTTTGTTTGTTTGTTTTGTTCTTTAGATTCCACATATGAGCAAAATCACACTGCATTTTCTTTCACTGTGGACATTCTCCATGCAGCACAATACCCTTTATGCCCATCCATGCTGCCACATATGCCAAAAACCAATTCCATTCTATGGTCAAGCAATATTTCATTGTATGTGTACAACCTACTCTATCTCCATTCATCCAACAACAGACACCCAGGATGCCTCCACATCTTGTCCCTTGTAAACCACGCAGCAATGATTGGATGCTCTTATCCCCTCAAGGTAGTGTTTTGGGTTTCTTCAGATAAATATCCAGAAGTGGAATTACTGGGTCCATCTTTGCCTCTTGTTATAGCCTTTGATTTGAAGTCTGTCTGGTGTGGAATAATTATTATGACACCAGTTTTTTTGTTATTCTATTTTCATGAAATATCTTATTCCATCCCTTTAATTTCAGTCCGTGTGTTTCTTTCGATCTGAAGTGAGTCTCTTGTAGGTAGCACATGTAAGGGTCTTGTTTTCTTATCCATTCTGCCACCATATCTTTTGACTGGGGCATTTAATTCATTTACGTTTAAGTAATTGTTTATAGGTATGTAGTTATTGCCATTTCATTATTCATATTTTTTTGTTTTTTGTTTTTTTTTGTATTAAAGAAGTCCCTTAATCGTTTCTTATAATACTGGTTTTGTGGTGATGAACTCACTTAGATTTTTCTTGTCTGGGAGGTTTTTATGTGTGTTTCAATTTAAATGATGGTTTTACTGGGTAGAGTAATCTTGTTTTTCTATCCTTACTTTACATCACTTTGAATATTTTGTGCCAATCTCTTCAGGCTTCCAAAGATTCTGTTGAGAAATCAGCTGACAGGCTTTGGGGAGCTCCCTTGTATGTAACTCTTTTTCACTTGCTGCATTTAAGATTCTCTCTTTGTCTTTAACCTTTGGCATTGTAATTATGATGTATCTTGGTGTGGGCCTCTTTGGGTTCATCTTGTTTAGGACTCTCTGCACTTCCTGGGCTTGTAGGTCTATTTCCTTCACCACATTAGGGAAGCTTTCCGTCATTATTTCTTCAAATAGGTTTTCAATTCCTTGCCATCTTTCTTCTTCTTCTGGTATCCCTATGATGTGAATGTTGGTATACTTGATGTTGTTCCAGAGGCCCCTTAAACTCTTCTTATTTTGGGGGGGGCTTTCTTTTTTGCTATTTTCATTTGGTGCTTTCTGCTACCTTATCTTGTAAAGCACTGATTCGATCCTCTGCTTCATTTAAACTGCTGTTGATTTCCTCTAATGTGTTTTTCATTTCAGGTATTGGAGTCTTTATTTCTGACTGGTTCTTTTTTATGTTTCCTATGTCCATTTTTATGTTTCCTGTCTCTTTGTTGAAGTTCTCCCTGACATCATTGAGCATCCTTATTACCAGTGTTTTGAACTCTGCATCTAGTAGATTGCTTGTCTCCATTTTGTTGAGTTTTTTTTCTGGAGCTTTGTTCTGTTTCTTTATTTTAGACCTATTTCTTTCTCTCCCTATCTTGGCTTTCCCTGTGTTTGTTTCTATGTATTAGGTAGGGCTACTATGCCTCCCAGTCTTAGTATATTGGCTTTATGTAGTAAGCATCCTGTGGGTCTCAGTGGTGCAATCTCCCTGGTCACCAAATCCTAGTGTTACAGGGATATCCCTTGCCTGGCCATAAATACAGTGGAGAAGCTGCTGTACAGGGCCTGATGCTATGGAGCAGGATACACATTAGCAGGGCTGTGGTTTGTGCCTTGTCTGCCTTTTGGGTATGTCATCCTTGCAGGATGCTCAAGCTCTGTCTAAAGCTGGCCACTAGGCATGCCAGGCCCAAGGCCTCCTGGTAGGCTCCCCACCACAAGCCAAGTTCAACTGCACCCTGTGCTCTTCCCAGGGCCACCTGGCATGAGCCAGAAAGCAATGCACAGATGGACACTGCCATTGCTAGGCTTGGGGGTATCTTGAGAGGCCAAGCCATGAACTGAGGCTTGCTGTCACTAATGCCAGGATTAGGGCTGTTCAGCTAGAGGTATGGGAAATGTGAAGTGGGATGCTGCTTATTTGGGTTTTGTGAATGTTTAAGTAAGCAGCGTGAACCATGACAGGCCATTTGTACAGAAACAACACTGGAAGTGGCTTGGGTGTGCCCGGAATTTGCGTGGAGTGGGGTCTCAGGGAATCACTAGGGTAGGGAGATTAGTGTTAGCCAGGTTGATGAAGACACAGATGTGATGCCCACCTGTATCTGAATGCTAGGTGGGGGGAGGGATCAACAAAGAAACAGTGGCTTCCACCAACTCCTCTATCCTGAAGAAATCTGCCCATTCCAACCCTCACCCTGAGGCCACATAATTCAGTTCCTTTTTGTATGTCCGTGGTGCCTTTTGAGCTTCTGCCATAGCACTGGAGCTCAGAGTATCTGAGTCCATCAGCAGTGAAGCCTGTGCATGGGTCCTTACGAGGAGCACCTGGGACTGCAGCCACTCTTGTCTCACCCAACCACAATCTCTGCTAGTTTTCACAGCCAGAAATTATGGGACATTTCTCTATGGCATTGGAAGCCTGGGCTCTGTGGCCTGGTGTGTGGCTGGGTCCCCTGGCTCCTCCAAGGGAGACCCCCATAGCCAAAATGTCCCTCCCAATTTTTAAAGGTCACACAAGGGTGTGGGACCGCATGTTCTGCATCTCCGCCCCTGCTACCAGTCTCAAGGTGGCTTCTTATATATGTCCTTAGAGGTAGAACCTCAGTTCAGCTAGACTTCAGGCTATTCTCAATGATGGTTGTTCTATAGTTGTAATTTTTGTTTGGTTATGAGAGCTGGTAAGCCCAGCATTTGCCTACTCTGCCATCTTGACTGGCAATCCAACAGGCTGTTATTTTTTTTTAAGAGGGCAATGTCACTGCCCTCATATGTGGGACCTGAACTGGGGCCACTGGCATCCCAAGCCAGCTCTTAACCACCACGCCACTCGGCCAGCCCCAGGCTTTTATTTTTAATTAGTAAAGTACTTCACTTAGTTCAGTCTTATCTTCCAAGAACAAGTATTTCTTAAAGAAAGATTTTTTTGTTTACTCTCAGCATTGTTTATAATAAAAACAGGAAAATATGTCTTGATATTATTTAATACATGGAAAGTATGCCCTTTGCCAATATTATTGACACAGAGACAGAAAAGTATGCCTGGCCCCAGTATTATTTAACATAAGGGCAGGAAATGATGTTAATTTCAGTTCTCAGTACCAAGGACTGGTGTTATAGATGTATTGCTGGGTAGTTAATGCTCCCTGGCCCAACCATTATCGAAAACGAAGTGTCCACTAAAGGCCATATATTCTTTCCAACCAAACAACTGATGTGGCAGCATAGTGTTTCTTTCCAGATGAACTAAACCATCTGTCTTCCTTCTAGCCAACAAACCTTTAGAGGATGAAATCCTTTAGTTTTCCTAATAATTCCTTAGTCCATACATGGAGATGGGGAATGTTCCCCATATGAAATGAGAATAGTGAGGGTAGTAATGAATGTTAAGAAATAGTCAGTGAGGCCCGGCCGAGTGGCATGGTAGTTAAGAGCTGGCTTGGGATTCCAGTGGCCTGGTTTGGATCCCACATATGAGGGCCAGTGTGACTGTCCTCTAAAAAAAAAAAAAAGAAATAGTGAAATTTGCAGGTAGATCTTCTCTAGAAGAATTGAGATGTGCAAGGTTACCTCTTCACCAGTAGGCACTGATTGGTCTTTGTACTAGTCTAGGGTTGGGCCTAGAAACCTAGATCTTGGCTGTAATATTCACCAGCAGGGCCATTTTTAGATCCTCATAGGCAGTATATACTCTCTCACTTATGAAAGCTTTGTGATACGTTGTATCAAATATATTAAAGGACCCCTATACTCTATATATTGCCGTAAACTAAAAAAAAAATTGTTTTTCAATTATAGTTGAAAATCAATACTATTTTATATTAGTTTCATGTGTTCAGCATAGTGGTTAGATATTTATAAAATTTATGAAGTATTTCCCCAATGAGTCTAGAACCCACCTGGTACTATGCAGATATTATAATATTATTGACTATATGTCCTATATTGTACGTTACATCCCCATGATTATTTTGTAACTACCTATTTTAAAGTGATTTTTAAAATATCAATTTTGAAATTATTTGATTACAAGTCAAATTTATTTTGTTTTATTTTTTAAAGAATTTATTGGAGAATTGGGGGAGGGGAACAGTGTTGGAGAATTGGGGAAGGGAATAGCCACATTGTTGTCCTTCAATCCTAGTTGTGGAGGGCACAGCAAGCTCAGCTCTAAGTCCAGTCGTGCCGCTCATCTCAAGGTGCCAAGTTCAATCTTTAGTTGCAGGTGGGGATAACCCACCATTCAAACCCGCAGCCTTGTTGTTAGGAACACGTGCTCTCACCAGCTGAGCCATCCTGCCACCTGTTGGCAGCTCAGCAGCAACTCAGCTTGGGGTGTAGCGTCACTGGCCCATGTGGGAATCAAACCGTTGACCGTGTTGCTCAGAGCTCGCACTCTTGGGCAAATTCTTAACCAACTGAGTCACTCGGCCAGCCCCTGATTACAAGTAGCATTTAATTTATGGAAAGGTATAATTTATTGGAAATCATTGCGAATACTCAAGAATTGTTGCTAAGTAAGACAATCTAACCTACAAATTTTTTTACAATTTTTTTTGGTTTAATGAAATTCCTATAAATACAGATTTAAATGACTAGTTAATTGAGATACAGTTATATGCAATAGACATTTAATTAAATATTAATTCATTTAGAGTTTATGGTTTTCTTGTGGAATTTTGGAATTAATGATTTATTTCTGACTTGCAACATTTTTATAGGCCCACATAAAGCTTGTGATCCCTAGACATGTTTCATATGGCCTAATAGAAAAATTACTTTGTTTGCCACATAAAAATAGTCAGCTTATATGCATGTTCTGCCCTTTAATCAAGGAACATTTTTGATCCAGGTTGGTGTAAAATAGAGCATAACTTTCTGGAAAAAAATAATATCAAAGCAAATACCAGTAACTCAAAAGCTATTTCTCCCTATGCCCCCTGAGATGCCTGAAAAGTTAGCTTTTCACCATAAGAAACTGATTTTTTTTTAATCTGAAAACTTAATATTGTTAACATATGTTGTTATCCACACTGCCACAATACAATATAATAGCCTAGCTGTTTTGGCTAAATTACGAATAAATAGGGCAGGCCGAGTGACACAGTGGTTAAGCGCTGGCTTGCGAAGCCAGCGGCCCCGGTTTGGGTCCTACATAGGAGGGCCAGTGACACTGCCCTCATAAAAAAGAAGAATAAATATAGATATATAGTAAATAAGAAAATCAATATCAAGTAAGTATATCCATTTCAATCTATACCACTCAGTGTGTATATCAGGGCAATTTCATGTTCTCTCAAATACTTACTCATAAACTTTAACCCGTCTCCCTTCTTACAATAGATAAACCTTGCTGGCTCTGATCAGATATATGGTTACACCTTATTATTCCACCATAGGTTTATATATGATTGTAGAAAATCTACAGTAAACTTTAAGCATAGACTGAGGTCCTCCAACGTAATAGTCCATTAGTAGGTTGCCTTTATCTGCCTCAGGAGATTTTATCTCAAGAAATGAAAATCCTTTTTAGGATTAGCCTGAGCCTGTAAACCTGAATGCATAAACAAAAACCAAATAAATAAAGAAATAAATCCACATACACAAACAAAACAAAAAAAAATCAAAATAACATTTGTAATAGTGCTTTTCAACAGAAATATAATAAAAACCACATATGTAACTTTAAATTTTCTAGTAGCCACATATATAAAAGTAAAAAGAAATAGGTGAAATTGATTTTAATAAAATATTTTATTTAACTCAATATATTCAAAATATTGTTATGTCAACATATACTCTATAAAAAGCAAGAAGAGGGCCGGCTGAGTTATGTGGTGGTTAAGTGCTGGCTTGGGAAGCCAGTGGCCCCAGTTTGGGTCCCACATATGAGGGCCAGTGACACTGCCCTCAAAAAAAAAAAAAAGGAAAAGTAATAAGAAAATATTTTACCATTTTTTAATTTTGCATATTTAATATCTGGCATGCACTTTGCACTTACAACCCATCTCAATTCAGACTAGTGAATCATAAGTGTTCAATAGCCATGCCTGGCTAGTGGCTGTCATATTATTGAACAGAACAGACCTATAGCATGTTTCACTAGTTTTTAAACTTGAGTCTGCATCAGGATCATCTGGAAGGCTTGTTATAACCCAGATTGCAAAGCGCCACTCCCAGAGATTCTGATTCATAGGTCTGGACAGGGCTTGAGAATTTGTGTTTCTGACAATTTCCTTGATAATGCTGATGACGCTGATCTGGGGACCCCAGTTTGAGAACCATGGCCATAGTTCTTTCAAAATCCAGCTTTGGTACCTTTTACCCCTGCATTAACATGAATGGTCAAGAACTGACCCTAGATACTATGGTTGCTGTTGTCATTTTTGGTGCTGTGTAATTGCATTTTTAACATTGCAAATCACCATTTACCTGTTGGTTAAGATTGAATAATTATTTATGTGGATGGGCATTCCTTAGATCTTCATGTCTGTCATTCTCTGAGTGCCTCTTTCCGGGATGCTGAACAGGAAGAAACATTTATGGGCTTGCTTGTACTTAGGGAGTATTTGCAGAGCTGTATTAATACTATATCCATATTCATGCCTGTATCTTTAGACACAAAATAGCCCTTTTCTGGTTGACAACCTGTCAGTCAACAAATTGACAATCTTCCAGATACAAATTCAAAGCTTTAATAGCAATTAATTTGATTTTTAAAGATATATAAATCAATTTCAAAAACAATGAACTTTGAAATAGTAAATGAATTGCTCACTGTTTTCTAGCTCAGTGGAATACAGATATAGATATAGATATATTCATGCTGTTTATACCATGACCTGAATTTATCTCCAAATATGGATAAATCCTGGCCATCAAATTGTAGATGATTGTGCTTCTTTGTAAAACATGCAGCCTCCTCCCATCCTAAGGTGTAAATATTTCATTTCCCTTGTCTCATTTTTGAAGAAAAACAATGAGGAGTTAATACCTGGTCTTTTAACTTTGTTTTTGTCATAAGAGTACAAAAACAGCCTCAGAGCCTCCTTTGGCTCCTCCTGTGTCTGAAGAAGAAGATGAAGAAGAGGAAGAAGAAGAAGATGACAACGAGCCCCCACCAGTTATTGCACCAAGACCAGAGCATACAAAATCAGTAAGTCACAAGTGACTTTTTCCAAATGATTCAAACAATGTCCTTTGGAACAGTCATAGAATCAGAATCCAGTTAATCAACTAGTACCTGTTGAGCATCTACTATGTTTCCAGAACTTGGGGATATAAGATTAGCACACAGCAATTAGAATATACCAAACAAATATACAAATAAGTGCTAAGTTATAAAACTGCTGCAGAGGTTAAGATAGAAAAGGAAATCCATGTGAATCACGTAGGAAGACTTGCATAAGCAGAGGTACCAGTACCAGAATTATTACAGCATGTACAGGAGTCTCAAAAGACTAGCTCCTCAGAGCTTTCAATGGCAGTGTACTTGACGCAACTTAAAGTTGTTTTTTAATAGAAATGACTTGTCTTTAAAAATTCATTGAGGGCCGGCCGAGTGGCGCAGTGGTTAAGCGCTGGCTTGAGAAGCCAGCGGCCCCGGTTCGGGTCCCACATGTGAGGGCCAGTGATACTGCCCTAAAAAAAAAAAATTCATTGACAGTTGGAGGGCAGGGTAGGAGGAGGGATGAATATGCAGAACATAGAGGATTTTTAGGACAATGAAAACACTCTGCATGATACCATAATGATGGGTACAGGTCATTACACACTTGGCCAAACCCATACCCATAGACTGTACAACACTAAGAGTGAACCGTATGTAAACTATCGAGTTTGGGTGATTATGATGTGTTAGTGTATGTTCATCAATTGTAACAAATTTACCACAGTGTTGAGGGGATGTTGATCATGGGTGAAGCTATGCATGTGTGGGGGCAGAGGGTGTATGGGAAATGTCTGTACCTTCCCCTCAATTTTGCTGTGAACCTGAAATTGCTTTAAAAATTTGTGCTGATTTTTTTTTAAATCTCACGGATATTATAGTGTCTTGACTTCCTACTCTTTTTTTGGCCTACTGTTTTAATTGTAGAACTTCTTTTTCTTGTTTTGAAGATCTACACCCGTTCTGTGGTTGAATCCATTGCTTCACCAGCAGCACCAAATAAAGAGGTCACACCACCTTCTGCTGAGAATGCCAATTCCAGTACTTTGTATAGAAACACAGATCGGCAAAGGAAAAAATCCAAGATGACAGATGAGGAGATCTTAGAGAAGCTAAGTGAGTTTTTTTGCCATCATTACATTTTTCATGGAATGGCTTCTCAGAAAGTAGAATGGGAATTGATCTTTTAGAAGTTTGAACCTGTTTCCATGGACTCCAGTCTCCCTGAAGTCATGAGATGTAAAGTTTGAGATTCATAGTGTATTCCAGATCGCTCTCCCCTTGCACTCCCAAATTGACAGAAACTAAATATTTTCACGTGAAAAAAATCAGTTAAACTGAATATTTGACAAAATGAATTAAGCACTTTTAAGATCACACTCCCAAAAGGAATAAAATCGTTGGATGACATATCTTATGATCATACCCGAAAGGCCTCCAACTGATCAATCATGATAGATAAAGTCAATCAAAGCTCAACGCAGTCAGTCTAAACTGACAACCACAATAATGTAGCCTTTCCCCTTAATTTAGGAGTATTTCTACGTGAAGAGATGGCAGAGCCAGCAAATGCTAGCAGCCTTCTTCCCACAGTGTCATTAGTGTGTACATGCTTGTGCATATGCATACCAGTTTTGCAAAACATTCCTCTTCCAGTTAGCTTTCTGGGCCACAGAGATTAAATATATATATATATATATATATATATATATATATATATATATATATATATACATTTTCTGCTCAAAAGGGTCAAAAGTCTGTGAAATGTATTCATTAAACTCATACTACAAAAACATCTAACAAATTGCTAGTTATCCAAAATGAGTGCCCCAATCTAACACCTACTCATCCTTGAAAACTCAGCTCAACATTGCCTTCTCAGGAAAGCCTTCCTTTTCTCTCCTAGTCTGAAGTAAGTGCCCTTCTTCTTTGCCACCTTTATGACAGCAAATACCACATCATACTAATCTGTCTCATAACTTCCTTTAGACTGTGAACTCCTCAAAGGCAGGTGCTGTGTTTTTTTCCTGCAAGTGCAGCTCTAATAAAGTGCCTGGTACGTAAAGGCACTTAACAAATGCTTCGTGCAGAATGGATGAAAAAATGAGCAAATGAATGTATCTTTACTGGGTTCCTATTTGTCTCTTTTATGCAATAATCTTTGGATGAAACAACAGAAAGACAATTTCTTCCCATCAAGAAACTTACAATTTTATTTGGAAGATAAGAACAGTTTGGGCAGGCTATAGGTCACAGGAAGACTGCAGAGGTTGTGTGTCATAAAGCCATTTTGCCCTTTGGGGGGACATTTGTCAAAGTCTACAAATATGTTTATTGTCATGACACATGGAGTGCTACTGGTATCTAGTGAGATAAGCCGGGGATGGTTCTAAATACTCTATAATGCAAACAACAATCCCCTTTCCTTTTCCCTCTGCAACAAAGAATTATTCAGCCCCAAATGTCAACAGCGCTGAGGTTGAGACTGTCTGCACTAGAGGTATTTGGAAAGACAAAGGTTTGGGTTGCAGCTATCAATGAGTGCTTACAACTGGAATTGCTGTACTTTAACCAACTGACTTTACTGCACATGGTTAATGATGCCTCTACTGGTAATACCAATAATTTGATGTAACAACAGCAGTAACAATTCCCATTTATTGAGCACTTTCTGTGTTGGCCACTTTACATACATTATCAGGTTTCATATTCACAGTAATTCCTTCTGGTAGATTTTAATAGCCTCATTTTACAGATCAGTGAAAGTAAGTCCATAAAGCTAAAATGACCAGGTTGCCAAACTAATGAGTGGCAGAGTCAGGGTTTGAACACAAAACTGTTTGCCTTTGAACTCACAGTATTCCATTACCCTCTTTGAATATGCATATCTTAACTGTATATATGTGGAAAAAGGAAGGAAAAAATGAAAAGAATTGCCTGGATAATTTCAGTTCAATTTTTCAGACAATTGCCTCAAATTTCTTCTCTACATTTTGGACATGTCGACATGACCTGTGAGATTATATTAGAATTTTTAAATCTAACAACATTGCTTTAGTAAAATTGACTGTTATTTGGTATCTGTTTCAAATCTCAATAGATTTATTATAATTAAAATGCATTTCTAGCTTTCTTAAGTTTAATGACAGAGAACCAAGCATTATTTTCTCGGCCAAAATCTTGCTTTCCTTGCGAACTGCAATGTTACTGGATATGTGGTCACTATAATTTGTTTACTCTGTCCTGAACTGAGCAACATAATGGAGAAGAAAAAACTACCTTTGATTATATCTTAACTTAAGAATTAAGTGTTTTCTTCTCGTTGGAGAATGCTTGGTCATAGAGAGAATCATTTTCTGTCTAGCCAGTGGGCCACCTATAGTTATAGGTGCTTACAAGATCTTGGTAGGGAGAATCTGCAGAGAAATGGAAAGTGCTTCTCATGAATCAGGTCCAAGCTGAGCTATACTGCAAAGTTGGTCTTTCCTGTTCCTACTCTATCAACAGGCTCTCTATGCCCTCGCTCTGCCTCTTACTTAATATGTGACCTTTGACGAGTTATTTAACCCCTCTCATCCTCAGTTTCTTATCTTTCAAATGGTGATATGAATCATAACTACATATTAGTACTCTGTCTATAAGATGGATTTTACGTAGCTCTACCAATGTCTAAAAAGACAGGTATTGGAGTCAGACAGTCCCAGATTCAAGCCCATGGCTACCAGTTATATACTTTGGGAAAGTTATTTAATATTTCTGGACCTCCTTTTCCTCACCTAAAAAATGGGCATAATAATAGTACCAAATTCATAGCATTGTTGTAATTAAATGAAAATAATGTATGTAAAAACCTTAGCCGCGGGCCAGCCGAGTGGTGCCGTGGTTAAGCGCTGGCTTAGGAAGCCAGTGGCCCCGGTTCGGGTCCCACATATGAGGGCCAGTGACACTGCCCTCAAAAAAAAAAAAAAAACCTCAGCCGAAGTACCGGGTACATAATAGATGCTCAGTAAATAGTAGTAACTATTTTATTACATGAATATAAAGACTTAATAAGATAGACAGGCTTTGAAATGAATCATAACTGAATCAGCATTATAGACTTAGACTAGCTGTGTGTCCTTAGGCCGGTGATTCAGCTCTGAGCTTTAGTTTCTTCATCTGAAAAATGGAGATAATGACATTACCAATATAATATGGATTTTGTGAGGACTAAATGAGGTGTCAAGTATGTAAGACACCTAGCACAATCAATAGTAATATAAAATTATTTTTTGTTTACTTTTAAAAATGAGAGTGACCATATTTTTCAAAAAACAAAAAATGGGGTATGGTATTTTCCAATGGGACACAATGTTTGAAACTACAAATAATCCCAGATATATGGTCTCTGTACAGAAGTCATTGAGGACCTTGGAATCTAGGCCCTTATTTGAGCTTGGGGAAGAAGTAGAGGAGCCTTTTCTGAGAGGTAAAGGAAATGGGGATGGGAGACAAGGAGGTAGAAGAATGACCTACAGCCTGTACCAGAGTAGACGGCCCCCTACCCCACCATAAGCGTGGGGAAGAGGTGAGGGTGGCCTCACCTTCAATCTCAGGGATTCTTTTAGCATGAGGTGGGTAAGCCAGACCACAGAGCCTCCAGGCTATTTATCTTTTGTGCAGATACTGATTGTGGGGGCCAGAATATGAGATTATTAATGGCTGGAATGAACCAATACATCTTTCAGTTTTACACAGACTGATAGCCGACTCTGGCTTGTTCATTGTGGTCTGTCTGAATCTGTTGGAGAAAGACAAAACAAAATACATTTCAGTGAAAACATTCAAAAGGCACCAACTATCAGCGAAATTATGCAATGCAGGAAATTTGTCTTCAGTGTCTCTCCTCTGGTCCCCACAATCACCTCCTCCTCTTGTGCCTCCCTTTCACTAGCATTCCCTACACAAAACTCTCTGAATTCCCTCTCCGATAGAATTGATATGTAGACAATTACTTTGCTTTTTCTCAGGAATCAAAACCTTCATTATGCTAAGGTGATAATCCTTTAATACTTGGTGTTCACCTTCCTTTAATATGTAGAAGATACATTGATGGGATTTTCTGTCACTGAAATCAAATTGTGAATACTATACTTGTATTTAGTGATTCCTTAAATCCTTGTACTTTAGAATGAACAGTTTGTTTCTCACTTAGGAAATTACTCTGGTAGGAAATGTTGTGGTATTCATATCATTTTTTTTCCCTTTTGATTTTAAGTTGCTGATTTTTGTCACTTTTTTCTATTGTGATACAATGTTTTTTTCCTTTCTTTACTAAACTTGATAAAAGCAAATTATAAAGGCTCTGATGAAAGGGGTCACTATAAAAGCTTGTTTTGTGATTCAGAATTGTAGACAAGGCCTCCTTATCTAACAACAGTAGATGGCAGCACAGGCTCTCCTGTGAAGGTTATGGATATGGAGATGCCATTTTATTTGAATAGCAGTCAAATTCAGATGCAGGATCTTTTCAAAATGGCTGTCTTTTGGTAATCCTCATGAAAGGATGTATTTCTATGTTGTTGGGTTTTTTTGCCTGCATACCATGGAAATAATGCTGAATAATTTACTACCATAAAACCTCATTAACTGAACCCTGCCAATTTGAATTGGTCATAATGTAAAAAGTGGCTTGGGCTGAAGTTTATTTGCTTTTGTTCAGTCTATGGAAAAATTTTGCTAGCAATTTAATAGTATAACTTTCTTAAGTAGTTCTTAGGAGACTATATAAGCTACTTAACAAAACTATGATTTTAACTGTCTTAAAATCTTATTTCATTTAAAAAAAGTCTAGGCTCTTGCATATTAATAGTTGATTTGAATGATAGTTGTCAGTGATGTGGAAACCTGTGAGAAAATTAGGAAAATGAAATGACAATTTAGAAATTGTTAAATTGGTGTAATTCTATAGATACAACTCAAGTGAAGCATATTTTCCAATCCCTATCTTAAAATACGGGGCATTTACAATAGGAAATTTTATTTGAGTTGAATTCAACAGACTTTCAACAGTATTGTGTGAGGAAACACTGAGGATACACAGACAAATAAGACATGGCTTCTGTCCTTAATACAGTCTATAAGGGTATGTTAAATAAATAAATGTAAATATATGGTGTACTAAATACTGAGAAAGACAGGGAGAGCAAAAGCAAGGGAGACCAGGGGAGGAGGGAGAGAGAGAGAGAGAGAGAGAGAGAGAGAGAGAGAGAGAGAGAGAGAGAGAGAGAGAGAAGGTACAGTAGTAGTACAGACAGAGAAAGGAAATTATTAACTTTACCCAAAAGAAACAGGGCAGGCTTCCTAGAACTGGTAGCATCAAAGCTGAGTTGAAGAATAAATAGGAACTTGCCAGGAAGAAAACTTAAGAAAGACATTACAGACAGAGAATAGCATATAAAAAAGATATGAAGGCATATACCTAGGAACTATAACTTACTCAATGTCACTTGAATATAGAATTGGTGATGAATAGTGGGACTGGAGTTTTAGAAGTGGAAGCTAAACTGTTAAGCAGAAGCTGATCATGAACTACAATTAATTTGTTATGGTCAAAGCATAAGGTTCTAGTAGGGAAGTGGTGAGATGATAATGGAGAATAAAACAAGAACTAGCTCATGAATAACCTTGCATTCTATGCCAAAGAGTTTGAGCTTTACCCTATAGGTATTGGGGAAGCATCAAGGACTCCTCAACCAGAGAATCATTTAATCAGGTCTACACTTAGAGCATCCTGACAGAGGTTTGAAGACTGAAGAGGGCAGATACTGGAAATAGGGAGTGCAGTTAGAAGCCTATTGAAATAGCCCAGACAAAAAAATAATGAAAGCCCAGCTAGAATAGTGGTAATGAAGAAGGGACAGATTCACATAGTATCTAGGAGGTAAACAAATATAGGCCCAGGACACGGTAGACAAATGTGTGTGGGAAGTGAAGGTAACGGATAATGCAAAGTTGATTTCCAGATTTCTGACTCAGGTTACTGAGTAGATGGATGGTAGTGCGACTGACTGAGATTGAAAATAGAATAGAAAAAGAATTATAATACAACTCACATATTGTGTAAGTCTTATTTAACCTAACTGAAACATGGGCTTCTATTACAAAGAAAAAAAAAGACAACAAAAAAACAACCTCATGAACAATCTGTAAGTGAAATTTTTAATTAATTATTTTTTTCAAGCTATACTATCTAATGGTAGGTCTAAATTAAGTTGTTCAATTGCCCAGAAAATAGATCACTGTCTAAATTAACACGAGGCATTATATGTAGCACACAGTTTAGTACTCAAATACATATTTTCTTGTTCTTATTCATTTAGTCAAAAAATATTTTTTCAGTGGCAGCCACTATTCTAGGCAATGAAGTTACAGGGATTAAAAGACAGGGTTCCAGCCCTCAAGAAGAAGCATGTAAGTCTCATTAGAAAGATCAGAGAAGACATCACAAAGAAGGATGACATATATTTAAGTGATAAATAAGAATTCATAGGTTAAATAGGAAAGGTAAAGGGGGAGTTTCTGAAAAGACTTAAGCCTCGGATAATGATAGTATTACTAGGCTATAAAGTAGTGGGTTAGAGAAGAGAGGAATATGAGATTAGGCTGGTTATATAGGAGCTAGATGGTGTTGGGTGGCAAAGGGCTTTCTATGTCAGGCTAAGGAATTTGAACTTGATCCTGTAGTGGAGAGGAACTTTTGAGGTATTAAGAACAATGGATCAAAATCACACTTAAGTAGGTTGATCATACATTTCAGTTCACCCAGGAGAATCTCAGTTTATGAATTATATAATTACCCTATTCAAAAGGCATTGTGGAAGAGGAATTAGAGAAGGTAGATTTTAGAGGTAGGTAACAATTACCATCATTGTTTGGACAAGAGACATTGAGAGACTGACTAATGACAGTGACTCTGGTTATGAAGAGGAGGGCATGAATAATAGTGATAATCAGGACATAGAATCTATAGACCTTTTCTTGATTACTTAACCTTCTCTTGTGTGTAAATCTTGTTTTGCTAACTGGCTATACACTTCTTTGGGACAGGGGCCATACAAGTAAGATATAACTCAAGGGTAATGATACTAACATGTTTGCTTCCCAAAAGAAAGAAGGGAGGGCCAGAGGTATCCAAATAAAAGATTCCCTCCAAAGAAGATCCCTTGAAAAACTGCACCCTTATTCCCATGGTTCTATGGTCCAGAATTTTTATACACCTATTTGAGGACTGCATTGAAGAGTCAATGTCACTTCCTCTGGATTTATTCTGAGTTGTGGAAAGTATTCATCCTCTGAGTGGTGGATTTGATATTTTGAAATAATACAACCAATATTTTTTTCCATATTCAAACATGATAAACTAATGGTTTTCTTGTGTGGCTTATAAACTTACTCCACAATGTTTGGAGCAATGTATAGAAACAGAAAGTAGATTAGTGGTTGCCTAGAAATGGATTAGGAAACTGAGGGGTATGAAAAAAGAGTGACAACAGGACAAGGTTTCTTTTTTGTATGACAAAAATGCTCTAATATTAGATCATGGTAAAATTTAGTAAATTTTTACAACTCTAAAAATTTACTAAAAACCATTAAATTGTACACTTTAAATGAGTTAACTTTATGGTATGTAAATCACACCTCAGAAAAGCTGTTGAAGATGATTAGAGTGTTAGTAGGTCCAGGGATGTATTCTTTTTTAAAGCATGTCTCTCATTACTTTATAGTTAAACTTTGTTCTCATCCCTGTTTCCATTGCCCCTAGTATAGTACTGGGTGCATAGTAATCACTCCATAGATATTTATCCAGCATAATTTAACGTAGTGTAGTGTTCAATTTCATTCTGTTTCAGAGAAGACAGTTATTTTATTAAATAATATGTACAGGTCCTTAGATGCTTTTATCTTCTAATTTGCAGTTTCATTTTATTGGGACTAATAATTGTTGAGTTGTGACCAGTCCTTTGTTTCCCAAATATCATCAATTTTGAATATAAACAGCATGGTTATTACTACTACTTTAATTAATATATTACTAATTGTTACTTTAATAAAACATATCATTATCCATATACATTATGGAAATCACATGGGAAAATTGTTATAATATTTTATTTGTCATTGACTCTGACATCTTAATTTTTTGTATTACACAAAGAGAAATCAATTGATGTTAATCCATTTCTCTTGCTCCTTTTCTTCCTCCCCCCACCCCCACTCAGGAAGTATTGTGAGTGTTGGTGACCCAAAGAAAAAATACACAAGATTTGAAAAAATTGGTCAAGGGTAAGTGATTGTTATTTGAAATATCAAAAGGTAAACACCTGGGATATACATTAAAATCCAATAAAAGCTTGGATTTCTGGTAAATTATGCTTCTCATTTGGTGGGTAATAGTATTGTTTTGCATCCTCAATGTTAACCTTTTTGGTTGACAGACTGACTGCTAATTAACCAAGGACATATTCTGCTGTAATCTTCATTATTTTTGATCTAACAGTGAATTTTTAGGGACATGTTGATCACATATAGTTAGAAGATTCAAACTTATTTCTCTAGAAAAGGAGTAAGGATATAGAAATGTCCAGTTTGTATGAAAACACCCTTTGTTTATATGGATGTTATGCTTAAGGTCCTGTTTCATTGTCAAACAGAAAAGTGACAGAGTGAGTGTAGGGAAAGTCCTTACTGAATGATCCAGAGATGGGCAGAGTTGACTATCTCAGTTAGGAGGAAACTGATCGATAATCCCAAAATGAGATGGAGTGCATCATTTTCACCTACTATGCTCATTAAGGATAAAGTTTCCAGGTCAAGATGATCGAGTAGGTAAATGCTGTGTTTGCCTCCTCTCATGAGCACACCAAAATTACAACTAAACTACAGAACAACTGTTATTGAGAATAGCTTAAAATCTAGCTGAACTGAAGTCCTACCTCTAAGGACATACAGAAGAAGTCACCTCGAGACTGGTAGGAGGGGCAGAGATGCAGAACAAGCTGACCACACATCCCTGTGTGACCTTTAATATTTGGGAGAGATATCTCAGCTGCAGAGGTCCCCCATGGAGGAGCCAGGGAACCCAGTACCATACCAGGATCTTCAACCCAGGGTTCCAGTCCCAGGGAGAGAGTTCCCATAACTTCTGGCTGTGAAAACCAGCAGAGATTGTGGCTGAGTGAGACAGAGCAGCTGGACTCCACTGAGATCCTCTTAAAGGGCTAGTGCACAGACTTACTCACTAATGGGCTCACTGGCTCTGAGCTGCAGTGCTGGGGCAGCAACTCACAAAGTGCTGGGGATGTACAGGGTGGAACTGAATCATCTAGTTGCAGGGTAAGGGCTGGAAAGGCAGCTTTCTCCCAGACAGAAGTGCTGGTAGAATCCATTGTTTGTTTATCAGGAACTCCCCACTTATGGTGTGCAGATTTGGGCACCACCATATCTGAGTCTCCAACAACATGTCTAACACTGTTAATCACATGCCCTTGTGATTCCCTGAGACCCTTCCTCACCCAACTTTTAGGCATATCCAAGCCACTGCCAGTGGCTTTTCCATAAAACAGCCTGTCTTGACTCATGGTGCAGATATTCCTAAAATATCTAAAAAGTTCACAAAACCCAAACAAGCAGCATCTGGCTTTGGCATGGACTGTACCACTTGCTGAGTTGCCCAAAGCCTGGAACTAGTGACATCCAGGATAGATTCACAACTGGGCCTCTCAAGGCACCTCCAAACCTATCATGGGTGGTGGTCATCTGTGGATTACTTTCTGGCTCATGCCAGGTGGCCCTGAGCAGGGCACAGCCTACAGCTTAGCTTGGCCTGTGGTGGGGAATCCTTCAAGATGCCGCAGGGTAGGTATGCCTGGTGGCCAGCTATGGACAGAGCCAAAGCATAACCCAGCCACCTCCAAGAGCAACACATCCAAAGGGCAAGTTAGACAGGTACCAGAGCCCCACTATAGCGAATCTTCCTCCATAGAGTCAGACCCTGCACCACAGCTCCTTGACTGTAGTCAAAGCCAGTCCTCACAACAAATCAGCCCTTGGTTAAGTCCTTCCTATTGGTGTGCCAACAGCAATCAAGGTTCAACTACAACAGATGGGCACACACAACTCACACAAAGGACACACCAGGAGCACCCAAATCAGGTGACCAAGCAGACTTTGCCACTCGGCCCCACAGAACACCTATTGCAAGGGCCACTCTACTAATACTGGGAGACATAGCAATCCTACCTAAAACATAGAAACAAACACAGGGAGGCATCCAAAATGGGGAGACAAAGAAACATGTCCCAAATAAAAGAATAGAGCAAAGCTCCAGAAAAAGAACTAAACAAAATGGGGACAAGCAATCTACCAGACGCAGCATTCAAATCACTGGTTATAAGGATGCTCAATGATCTCAGGGAGTAATTCAAGAAAGAGATAGGAATCATAAAAAATGGAGATCAAAAACATTAAAGAAAGAACCATTCCGGGCCGGCCGAGTGGCGCGGTGATTAACCACTGGCTTCGAAAGCCAGCGACCCCGTTTTGGGTCCCACATATGAGGGCCAGTGACACTGCCCTCAAAAAATAAAGAACCATTCAGAAATAAAGAATACAATAACTGAAATAAAGAATACATTAGAGGGAATCAACAGTAGATTAGATAAAGCAGAGGATTTAATCAGTAATTTAGAATATACAGTAACAGAAAACACCAGATCAGAACAGCAAAAAGAATTTTTTAAAATGAGGATAATTTAAGAGACAGCTGGCATAATATCAAGAATACCAGCATTAGCATCATAGGGTACCAGAAGGACAAAAGAGAAAACAAGGAATTGAAAAACTATTTAAAGAAATAATGATCAAAACTTCTATAACCTGGTGAAGGAAATAAATATAGAAGCCCCAGAAGTGCAGAGAGTCCCAAACAAGATGAACCAAAACAGGCCCACACCAAGACACATTATAATTATCAATAAATTGCCAAAGGTTAAAAAACAAAGAATCTTAAAAGCAGCAAGAGACAAGCAAACCAGTTAGTTACCTACAAGGGAGCTCCCATAAGACTGTCAGCTGATTTCTCAACAGAATTTTTGCAGGCCAGAAGGGATTGGCACAAAATATTCAAAGTGATCAAAAGCAAGAACCTATAACCAAGATTACTCTACACAGCAAAGCTACCATTTAGAATTGAAGGACAGATAAAGAGCTTCCCAGAAAAGAAAAAAGTTAAAGGAGTTCATCACCACCATACCAGTATTGCAAAGTATGTCAGAGGAACGTCCTTAAGATGAAAAAAAAATTAAATATGCATAATAAAATGGCAATAACTACAAATCAGTCAACAATTGCTTTAAATGTAAATGAATGAAATGCTCCAATCAAAAGATAGGGTGACTGAATGAGAAAGAAAACAAGACCCTTACATATGCTGCCTAGAAGAGACTCACTTCTGATCAAAAGACAAACTGAAAGTAAAGGGATGGAAAAAGATATTTCATCAAAATGGAAACAAACAAAAACCGGTGTAGCAATACTTATAACAGACAAAGTAGACTGTAAAACAAAGGCTATAATAAAAGACAAAGAAGAACCTAGTAATCCCACTTCTGGGTATTTATCCAAAGAAACCCTAAATGCTACTTTGAGGGGATGTGTGCACCCATATGTTAATTGCTGCATTCTTTACAATGGCCAAGAGATTGAGGCAGGCTGGGTGTCCATCAATGGATGAATGAATAAAGAGGAGGAGGTACATATATACAATGGAATATTGAACAGCCATGGAAGGGAATGCGTTCTTGTCATCTGCAGTGGCGTGGATTACCTGGAGGGTATTGTGCTGAATGGGGTATATCAGACAAAGTCAGATGCAATGTGATTTCCACTTTTTGTGGAGTCTAAAGGACAAAATGAAGAAAGAAAACAGCAACAAACTCAGAGATACAGAGAGCATTTTGCTGGTTGCCAGATGGGAGTGGGGTTGGGGTGGGTACGTGAAAGGAGAGAAGGGATTAAGAAGTACAAACAGGTTGTTACAAAGTAGTCTTGAAGATGTAGTATATAGCATATCAGGAATATAGTCAACAATATTGTAATGACTATGTATGGTGTCAGTTCAGTACTGGATTTATCGGGCTGAAAGATGGGGGGACAGGGTGAAAAAGGTGAAGGCATTAAGAAGTAAATATTGGAAGTTACAAAATCGTCCTGGGGATGTAATGTAAATCATAGGGAATATAGTTAATAATAAGGTAATAACTATGTATAGTGCCAGGTGGGTGCTAGAGTAGTCAAGAGGATCACTTCTTAAATTATATAAATGTCTAACCACTGTGCTGTACATCTGAAATTAATATAAAATAATATTGAATATCAGCTGGAGTTGAAAAATTTTAAAAATGGGGGAAAGATGAAGGTGAATAAGACATTCAAATTTCTAGGTATAAAATAAATAAGTCATGAGGAGTTAATGTACAGCATAGGGAATACAGTCGATAATATTGTGATGGCATGGTATGTTGTCAGATGGTTGCTGGACATATCATGGTGATCACTTCTTTAGGTATGTAAAAGTTCGATGACTATGGTGTACACCTGAAACCAATTCATGAGATGTGATCAAACAATATGGTGAATGTTTAAATTTAAAGAAATTATTACAGTAAAAGACACATTGCCATTAATCCCCCTCAAAATATTCCCCCTCACTTCAAATACACTTACCCCATCATCCTTGCCACCTTCTGAAGCAGTTCTAGAAGTCCTCTTTCTTGAGTGTCTTTAGTTGCACTGTTATGGCTGCCTTAATGTCCTGAATTGATTCAAAATGTTTACCTTTCAAAGTCATTCTGATTTTGGGGAAGAGCCAGAAGTTGCACGGTGTCAGATCTGGTGAATAAGGTGGGTGAGGACACACTGAATGTTTTTATTTGACAGAAATTATTGTACCAGAAGTGATGTGTGACACAGAGCCTTTCCATTGTGATCACAAAATAAAGTAAATGCTGCTGCCAAGTGCCATCCAACAGAAAGTCTGGGATCTTAACACGGAAAGCAGCACATCAAACATTAGTAATAGTGTATGACAAGTTTCATCTTGTTTGGTGCAGTCAGTTGGATGTCAGCTATTGTTGAGAGAAGGTGTGTTTTAAAGTGTGCCATAAATCATCCTCCATCATGACAATGCTCCGTGTCACACATTGCTTCTGGTATATGGCAATTTCTGTCAAATAAAAATATTATGGTGTGTTTTCATCCACCTTATTCACTGTATCTGGCACTGTGTGACTTCTGGCTCTTCCCCAAAGTCAAAATGATCATGAGAGGTAAATGTTTTGAATCAATTCAGGACATCGAGGCAGCCACAACAGCACAACTAAAGACATGCATGAAAGAGGACCTCCAGAACTGCTTCAGAAATGGGCAAGAACAATGGGATAAGTGTGTTCAAACTGAGGAGGAGTATTTTGAGGGTGATTAATGGCAATGTGTCTTTTACTGTAATAATTTTTTAATTTAAACATTCACCTTATATTTTGATCACACCTCATAATGTTGTGTGTTAGCTATATTTTAATAAAAATCTTTTAAAAATGAAACCAGGGACCGGCCGAGTGGTACGGTGGTTAAGTGCTGGCTTGGGAAGCCAGCGGCCCCGGTTTGGATCCCACATGTGAGGGCAAGTGACACTGTCCTCAAAAAAAAACCGAAAAACATTTTCACTTTGGGCCAGCCGAGTGGCTCATTGGTTAAGAGCTGGTTTTGGGATGCCAGCGGCCCTGGTTCGGATCCCACATAAAAGGGCCAGTGACACTGCCCTCCACAGCTAACAACAGCTCCACCTGGAGCTGGGCTATGCGAGCCCTGGCGACGGTGTAGGCTGCAGCCCCTGCTGCAGTGGGCTGCCATAGGCTACAGTGAATGGCCAGTAGCCAGCGTGAGTAGCTGGCAGCCAGTGTGAGCTGCCAATAGCCGCCGTGAGCAACCATCCAGAGGCCGGTGACTGATCTGCCTCATCCTGGAAGAGCACAATGACGATACCAACATGGGCCAGTGAAGCAACATCCTCCGCAACTAGACTGAAGAACAAAAAGACAGCAACTTGTTTGTTCGTTCCCCTTCTCCGATTCCCCAGCGCTGTTCCCCTCCCACAATTCCCCAATAAAATCTTTTTTTAAAAAATGAGACCAAATTTTATACTTTAAAAAAGAACAAAGTGTCCCATGTCCCACTGCCAGAGACTTTATTCAGATGTATGGAATGGGGATCAGGGAACTGAACTTTGGAAAAGTTCCTCAGATAATCCTGATCATTAGGTAGACATGGGAACATGGGGCTAGATCATTCACTGGAGCTAAAGGTGGAAATTACCAGTTCAACAAGTCAGCTGTAATTAGGTATGGTTCTGAGACCTCAATGTGAAATTACGTTTGAGGGCCTGAGTAGGCAATGTTGATTGAAAAAGGGAAAAGATTTTTTTTAAGAGAATCAAAGTGTTCTTAAGGGCTGTTTTGTTTTTCTTTTTTTTTTCCAGCTGAGCCATCCTGCCACCTGTTGGCAGCTCAGCAGCTGCTTAGCTCGGGCCAGGAATCCAACCGGCAACCCTGTTGCTCAGAGCTTGCACACTTGAGCAAGCTCTTAACCAACTGAGCCACTCAACCAGCCCAAGGGCTGTTTAGATAGAGAGAAGATATTTAGATAAACCAATTACTATATGCCAGGAACCAAGATAGTACTCCACAGGTCTCTTGAATGAGACAAGGTGCTGGGAAGGATGGGATACAGCTAATGTACCTGCAAAATTGTGCTTGCCCCTCAGCCAATAGTTTTTCTATAAGGGAATGTACAATTTCTTCAAGCAGTTTACTGCTTTCTCTAGGATTCTTAGGTTCCGAAAATTATATATTATTTATAAGCTTTACTATTTTTCATGATTTTTGTATTTTATTGGATTCTTTCCCCTAGGGTTTTTTGTTTGTTTGCTTGTTTACTAAAGTTTCTTTTGAAATTGCCAACTTATCTCAAGAAATAAAGGAAGCCTTTATTAGACATTTTGATTAGAGGCTAAGCAGGGCATATGATATAAAATATGTAAATAAGTTTTGTATCAGTTACATGTTGAAATGATATTTACATATATTGTTTAAAATTAAATATATTAAGATTTCACCTTTTAAACTTTTTAAATATACCTCTCAGAAATTTTAAAATATGACTCACATTATATTTCTAATGGGCAGCACTGCTCTAGTTATAGGTTTAAATATGGAAGTTATTTATTCATGAAGTGGTTTTATTTTTCAGAGTTGTTTTTGGGGAGAGGGGAATGGATGATGTTATAATTTTGTTTTGATTATTCATTCCCACTAGAACCCAACAGAGCCAAAAATAGCATTGAATTTAAAAAAGAATAAAAGTAAGAAATGGTTTCAAATATTTCCCAGATACCACATAATGATTTCTGCAAGAACAAAGATTAGGCCACCTAGCAACTTTGCATATCAAGTGATTTCCCCCCTTAGTTGTTATTTATACTTCTGACCACTAAAGGTGCAAATGGAAACATCTGTATTTCTGCATACCTTTGTAAAGCCTTTATAATCTGCAATGAAAAATCAAAGTAGAAATCTTGCTTGCTGCTGCCGAAAGGTCTGTTTTAAATTTCCAGTGAATTAATCATTTTAATGAATAATGAGACCAGCAGATAGTTTACTCATAGGCCCAATTCAACATTTAAATAAGTCCTTAGCAGATAGGAAGTCTATTTTACTCCTCATTTTGTCTTCTTTACTGTCTGGCACAGTGCTTTTACACTTAGTAAGCCCCCAAAATAATTTTGTACAATTTTGGTCCACAGCAATAGTTTATTTGGCCAAGGTCAGAGACCTACAGAGCTTTCCCTGTCTGTCTCCCCATCCCTCTAAATCTGTTTTTGCCTCAATAAATATTTGTTAAACTAATAAGAATGTTTGTCTTTCTAGCTCTCCTTTTCCTCTGTCCTCTCATGTGTTTTCGTGTGTGTGTCTGTGTGTCTATGTGTGTGTGTGTGTGTGTGCATCTACCTTGCTCTATCACTTTTTCCTTCTCAGTTTGTCCCCATCTCTGTTTCTCATAATGACTTGATCAGCTTCAGTACATCTGCTTCTTTATCCTTTGTGTATTTGTGTGTGCTGCACATTTGTCTTTTTCATTCATTTTCACCTTCTACTGCCCATTTAAACACACATGCAATGGCCATAATATAAAATCAAGATACATTTTAAATAGCTTTTAAGATATAATTTAGTAACTTAAATATATTTATTTACTGTAATTTTATCATTTATTAATTTATTAATTTTTTGTTTCAGTAGATTTTTGTTCTCTGTACTTAGTTTTTAAAGTAAATGTCAAAATATTGATTTATTTATCTGTAGATGAAAGAAATTCCTTAAATTAATTTTCCTTTTATTTAAATTGCTCTCAATGTTTTGTTTCGTTTTTCCCATGAATTATTGGCCTAAGTTATAAACTAGTCTCTATTCTCAATATATAAACTTTTTCATTTCTTTTCATTAATTCCGGTTTTTTTATTGTTTTGCTTTACCTGTCATAATGGTGACATTCAAACCTCTGACAGTAATCATTTGGTGCTAGGAATAATCAGCTCCAGTGTCCAGTTTTCAGCTTCAGGAAACACAACAGCTTACTCTTGGGAGCCAGAGAAGAACTTCTCCATTAATCACCCTCATCTACTTGGAAAACTAAATTTTTCCAGTATGGGTTTCTGCCATCCCAGCATTCAGGCCTGGGGCCAGAGAATTGCACTCCATCTTCCATAAATCAATTTCCGAATTGCATGTCTAATAATTTGAGGCCATAGCTGTGAGTCGAAGTTTAAAAATGACATTATTTCACCAGCTTTGCTGTGAAAAGTGATCTATAATTGGCCACCAAATTTAGATATTTTGAGCAGATGTATGTTAAGTTTAAGAAAAAAAGAGAAAAAAACTGTGATACCCCCAAAATTATCATTAACTCAACAACATGAGTTTGTCAGAAATATATCTGGTGGAAACTTAAGAATATTCACTTTCTAGGATAGTTATATAGAAGAACTTGTTTAATAAATAAGGTAGGATGAGACAACAAAAATCAAATATTTATTTTTAGTTAACAGCTATCATTGGAAAGCCTGTGTAATTCCTACATAAGTACTGGCTATATAACAGAGGGCTGAATTTACTAATGTTGGCAGCAGTCCTCCCAGATTTCTCATTAATATATTTGAATTCATTTTAAGGCCTTTCCTTAAATGAGAATGTTCTGAAAAACAGATGATTTTTCTCTTTCAGGTTCATATTTGTTTTCCTTTCAACATTATAATGGAAAAATATTTTTGAGGAAGCAACTCAGAGGAGATATTTAGGATCCAGTTTAACAGTTTTTTTTAATTCAGCTGACTTTTGTTGGGTGACTACTATGTGTAATGCACATAAGATAACATAATAGTTAAGAACCAGATTCTAGGAGTCACAGTGACCTATCTTCATTCTCTCTCTCTCTCTCTCTCTCTCTCTCTCTCTCTCTCTCTCTCTTTCTCTCTCTCCATCTGACAGGGAGAAAAGGAGAGTTGTATTAAGAAATAAGCAGGACCCCCTGCCCTAATGCATGTACCTTTCCCCTATATTTTATCCAACACCCTTCTTCATTGTCATCCCCACCACAAATCTCTCCCTGGCTGCCCCAGCCCTAACTGATCCTTTCTATGTCTATCTTCTCTCCTTCTGAATCCTACAGCTTATATCTTCACTGAAATGTATACACCACTTATATTTTAGCTTGTCTAGACATTTAAAATTGCTTGAAACTTTGGAAACCATGAAGGAATACAGGGAGAATTTTTTGGGAAATTTAAAGAAAAAGAAAGATCACAGATTCTAAAGTCAGAAGGTTGTACGCAAACTGATTAATTTTGTTAAGCATCAGTTTTCTCAATAGTGAACAGAATCCACATATCTCATAAGATTGTGAGAAATTAATGAGAGAAGGCATTTAAAGTGCTTAACATAGGGCCGGCTGAGTGGCGCAGTGGTTAAGTGCTGGCTTGGGACGCCAGCGGCCCCGGTTCGGTCCCACATATGAGGGCCAGTGACACTGCCCTCAAAATAAATAAATAAATAAATGTGAAGGAGATTTCTAAAAAAATAAAAAATAAAGTGCTTAACATAGTATATGGCACATCGTGAAGTGCTCAGTAAATACTAGTTATTATTAAGGATGAAATATCCACAGCCACTTATATAGAGAAGAAAATAAGAAGTATTGCAATGCAACTACAAAGAGATATGGGACAGACAGGAAGGACAATTAAGTTATAGCCAGAGTGGGAGTACGACGAAGGATTCTTAGAGAAGGGTACATTTGAATACTGACTTGAAGACAGGGGATCACTTTATAAATCATATAAATGTCTAGCTACTATACTGTGCACCTGAAATTAGTAGAAAAATCTTTGAATGTCAACAATAATTTTTATTTTTATTATTATTTTTTGTTTTGATGGCAGTGTCACTGGCCCTCATATGTGGGACCTGAACCAGTGGCGCTAGCTTCCCAAGCCAGCACTTAACCACCACGCCACTTGGCCGGCCCAACAATAATTTTTAAAAAAATAGTACAGTATAGGGAATATAGTCAATAATATTGTAATAACTAAGTACAGTGCCAGATGGATAATAGACTTATTTGGGTTATCACTTTGTGAAGTATATTAATGTCTAATCACTATGCTGTTTCATATACCTGAAACTAATAATAAATAAACAAATAGTGACTTGAGAAGGTGTAGGACGTAAGTGCAGATTAGGGAAGTTTCATCTGTAGAAAAATAAATGAACTCTTGCTTCAGACTATAAGTTTCATTTATTTTAGTGTCCCTAGGGCTTGCAACAATGTCTGGCATAGAGTAAAATGTAGTCAGCAATATTTGATGAGTGCATATTGAAAAGACCAGAAGAAGTAAATCAACAGTACTAGTTCTTTGGACACTCAATGTGTCTAGTTTGACTGGAGTTAACAGGAAATAATGCTAAAAAGATCTGTTGGGCTGTGTTATGAAACATGTGAAAGATAAAAACTGCACTGTGTATATTGGCTTGTGCTTAATTTCTTTACGTAGGTAATTTTTAGACATAGTGGAACACTCAAAAGGTGCACAGAAACAGACAATGAAAAGTAAATGGCCCTCAAGCCCATGTCCCTCAGCATCCCTGTATTGTGTAGAAAGGGAAACTCCAGGAAGAAATTGTTACAACCTTCTTATGTAAACTTTTCATAGATTCTCTGTGTGCACACACAAGAATACTCAAATATAAGGTGACATAATGAAATATTAATACTTTTTTAATTAAAGTTTTTTAGGGTGACACTGGTTAGTAAAGTTACATAGGTTTCAGGTGTACAATTCTGTAATACATCATCTATATATTGCATTGTGTGTTCATCAGTCAGAGTCAGTTCTCCTTCCATCACTTTATATTTGATCCCATTTACCAGCATGTACTGCCCCCCTCCCTACTTACCCTCTGGTAACCACTAAACTATTACCAATGTCTATCAGTTTTTGTTTCTTTGTTTGTCTTGTCCCTTTGTTGCTTTCAGTTTTACATCCCACATATCAGTGAAATCGTATGGTTTTTGACTTTGTCTGCTTGACTTCTTTTGCTTAGCATAATAATCTCAAGATCAATCCATGTTGTTGCAAGTGCAACTATTTCATCTTTTCTTATGGCTGAATAGTATTCCATTGTGAATATATATATACCATACCTTCTTTATCCAAACATCTATTGAAAAACACTTTGGTTATTTCCATGTCTTGGCCACTATAAATAAAGCTGCAGTGGTCATCGGAGCACATATATCTTTACAGACAAATATTTTCAGGTTTTTGGGGTATATATCCAAGAGAGAGATTGCTGGGTCATATGATAATTCTATTCTTAATATTGAGGAATGCCCTCACTGCCTTCCATAGCAGCTGCACCAATCTGCATTCCCACCAATAGTATATAAATGTTCCTTTTTCTCCACAGCCTCTCCAACACTTATCATTTGTCTTGTTGATGATAGCCATTCTAACTTGTGTGAGGTGATATCTCATTGTGGTTTTTATTTGCATTTTTCTGATGATTAGTGAGGTTGAGCATCTTTTCAAATGTATATGGGCCATCTGTATGTCCTCTTTGGAGAAATGTCTATTCAGGCCCTCTGCTCTATTTTTAATTGGATTGTTTGTAGTTTTGTTGTTGAGTTGTATGAGTTCCTTATATATTTTGGATATTAGCCCCTTACTGGAGATGTTGTTTGCGAAAATATTCTCCCATTCAGTTAGTTGACTCTTTATTTTGTCAACGGTTGCTTTTGCTTTGTAGGAGCTTTTTGGTTTGATATAGTCCCATTCATTTAATTTAGCTTTTACTTGCCTTGCCTTTGAACACGAAGTCCAAAAAATTAGTACCTATGTTTTCTTGTATGCAGATTATTGTTTCAGATCTATGTTTAGGTCTTTGATCGATTTTGAATTAATTTTGGTTCATGGTGACAGACAGCAGCCTAATTTTATTCTTCTTGGGCCGGCCGTGTGGCGCGGTGGTTAAGCACTGGCTTGGGGCCCCGGTTCGGGTCCCACATATGAGGTCCATTAACACTGCCCTAAAATATATATATATATATATATATATATATATATATATATATATATTTTATATATATATATATATATATATAGTTTCATTCTTCTTTTTTTTATTAAAGTTTATTAGGGTGACAATTGTTAGGAAAGTTACATAGATTTCAGGTGTACAATTCTGTAATACATCATCTACATATCATATTGTGTGTTCATCTGCAGAGTCAGTTCTCCATAGAACCATATATTTGATCCCATTTATCCTCATCTACAATCTCCTCCCCCATTACCCGCTGGTAACCACTAAATTATTGTCTGTGTCTATGAGTTTTGTTTCTTCATTTGTTTTTCTTGTTCTTGGTTGTTTTCAGTTTTATGTACTACATATCAGTGAAATCATATGGTTCTCTACTTTTTTCTGTCTGACTTATTTTGCTTAGCATTATAATCTCAAGATCCATCCAAGCTAAAATAAATAAATGAGACTATATCAAACTAAAATGTTTCTGCACAGCAAAAGAAATCATCGACAAAATAAAGGGGCCACCATCCAAATGCGAGATTTTTGCAAACAATGCCTCTGATAAGGGGCTAATATCCAAAATATATAAGGAGGTCATAGAACTGGACAACAAATAAACAATCCAATTTAAAAATGTCAAGAGGACCTGAATAGACATTTCTCCAAAGAGGTCATACAGATGGCCAATATACATATGAAAAATGCTCAACATCACTAATCATCAGAGAAACGTAAATAAAAACCACAATAAGATATCACTTCACACCAGTTAGAATGGCTATCATCAACAAGACAAATAATAGCTAGTGTTGGAGGGCTGTGTAGAAAAAGGAACCTCATACACTCTTGGTGGGAATGCAGATTGGTGCAGCCACTATGAAGGGTAGTGTGGAGATTTCTTAAACAATTCAAAATAGAATTACCATATGACCCAGCAATCCCTCTCTTGGGTATCTACCCAAAAAATCTGAAAACATTTATCCATAAAGATATATGTGCTCTGATATTCATTGCAGCTTTATGTACTGTGGCCAAGACATGGACACAACCAAAGATTCCTTGTAAAGATGGTTGGATGAAGAAGTTGTGGTATATATAAACAATGGAATACTATTCTACCATAAGAAACAGATGGAATAGTGCTAGTTTCATTCTTTTACATGTGGCTTTCCAATCCTCCCTGCACTGTTTATTGAAGAGGCTGTCTTTTTTCCACTGTATGTTTTTGGCTCCCTTGTTGAAAATTATCTATCCATATTTATATGGATTTATTTCTGGGTTTTCGGTTCTATTCCATTGGTCTGTGTGTCTGTTTTTTTGCCAGTACCATACTGTTATGATTATTGTAGCTCTGTAATTCAAACTGAAGTCAAGTAGTCTGATACCTACAACATCATACTTTTTTCTTAGGATTGCTTTTGCTTTTCGGAGTCTTTTGTGGTCCATACAAAATTGATGATTTTTTTTCTATTTCTTTAAAAAATGCCATTGGGGTTTTGATGGGGATTGCATTAAATCTGTACATTGCTTTGGGTAATATGGCCATTTTAAATATGTTCATTCTTCCAATCCATGAACACAGAATGTCTTTCCATTTCTTTGTGTCTTCTTTAGTTTCTTTTATAAATATCATATAGTTTTCAGTGTGTAGGTCTTTAACATCCTTGATTAAGTTTATTCCTAGAAATTTTATTCTTTATGTTGCAATTGCAAATGAATTTTTTGTGTGTTTTTTTTCTTTTTCTGAGATTTCATTGTTAATATATAGGAATACAAAGGATTTTTGTATGTTGATTTTGTAGCCAGCAACTGTACTGTATTCATTTCTTGTTTCTAATAGCTTTTTGGTAGAGAATTTAGGATTTTCTACATATAGCATCATGTCATCTGCAAAAAGCGACATTTAATTTCTTCATTCCCAATTCGGATACCTTCTATTTCTTTCTCTTGCCTGATTGCTCTGGCTAGGACTTCCAATACTATGTTGAAAAGCAGTGGTGGTAGGGGACAGCCCTGTCTTATACCTGAACTTAGAACAAAGAGCTTCAGTTTTTCACAGTTAATTATGATATTAGCTGAGGTTTTGTCATATGCGCCCTTTATTATGTTACGGTATCTCCTTTCTATGCCTATTTTATTAAGTGCTTTAATCATAAATGGATGTTGTATCTTGTCAAATGCTTTTTCTACATCTATTGATATAATCATATAATTTTTATTATTTAGTTTGTTTATCCAGTGTATTACATTGATTGATTTGCATATGTGGAACAATCATAGTGCCTGTGGGATGAACCCCACTTGGTGGTGTTGTATAATCTTTTTATACATTGGTGTATTTGATTGCTAGAATTTTGTTTGTGATTTTTTTTGTTTTTTGTTTTTTTTGTTTTTTTGTTTTTGCTGAGCCATCCTGCCACCTGTTGGCAGCTTAACGGCAGCTCAGCTAGGGCTGGGCATCAAACTGCAACTGCTGTTGCTCAGAGCTCAGCTGGCACTCTTGAGCGAGCTCTTAACCAACTGAGCTATTTGGCCGGCCCTGTTTATGATTTTTGCATCTGTATTCATTAGAGATATTGGTCTGTAATTTTCTTTTTTTGTGTTATCCTTACCAGATTTCGGTATCAGAGTAATGTTGGCCTCATAAAATGAGTTAGGGAGTATTCTCTCTTTCTCAATTTTATGGAAGAGTTTGAGTAGATCAGGTATTAGATCCTGTTTGAATGTTTGGTAGAATTCACTAGTGAAGCCATCTGCTCCAGGACTTTTGCTTTTGGGAAGATTTCAGATGACTGATTCAATTTCCTTCATGTTGATCATTCTATTTAGATTTTCCAATTCTTCGTGATTCAGCCTAGAAAGGCTATATGTTTCTAAGAACTTGTTCATTTCTTCTAGGTTATTGACTTCGGTGGCATATAGTCCTTCATAGTATTATTGGACGATCCTTTGTATTTCTGTGGCATCTGGAATAACTTTCTTACATTTCTAATTTTGTTTGTTTCTTTTTTCTTTTTATCTTAATGAGTTTAGCCAAGGGTTTGTCAATTTTATTAATCTTTTCAAAGGACCAGCTGTTTGTTGCATTAATTTTTTCTATTGTCTTTTTGTTCTCTATTTCATTTAGTTCTGCTCTGATTTTTGTTATTTCCTTCCTTCTGCTAACTTTGATTTTCATTTGTTCTCTTTTGAGCTCTTTAGGTAGTTTATCTGGGATTTTTCTTCTTTCTGGAGATAGGCCTGTAATGATATAAATTTCTCTCACATTACTGCTTTCATTGCATCACAATAAATTTGGTAGGATATATTTCCATTCCCTTCTGTTGCTATGTATATTTTGATATCTCCTTTTATTTCTTCTTTGATCCAGTCATTCTCTAAAAGTATGTTCTTTAATCTCCACATATTTTTGGTTTCTCCTACTTTCTTTTTGCTGTTGGTATCCAATTTCAAAGCCTTGTGATCAGAGATTATGCTTGGTATGATTTCAATCTTCTTAAATTTGCTGACACTAATTTTATGTCCCAATATATGGTCTATCCTTAACAATGTTCCATGTACACTAGAAAAGAATGTATAGTCTGATGTTCTTTTTATTATTATTATTATTATTTTTATTAGTTTCAGGTGTACAACACAATGCAATAGTTATACTCTTTACCCCCAAAGTGAAAACCTCCCTCCCCCAGTTTGCCACCCCACTCCCCCCCATATCATACATATCCATCATAACTCCCCTGACTCCCCTCCACAATATACTCCACATCCCGTGACCATCCACATATTCAGTTACAGTTGGCATATAATACTATACAATATCAGTTTCAGGTGTACAGTTCAGTGATCAAGCCTCTACTCCATCCATGAAGTGGTCTCCCTAACAAGACATGTGACCATCTGACACCCCACAAAATATTTACAACATTATTATATTCCAGGAACTGTGTTTCATATCCCTGTGGCAATATTGTAGTTGTCTATTTATGCTGTCTAATCCCTTCCCCTTTCCCCCCATCCCCACCACCCTCCCAACTAGCAACCCTCAGTTTTCCCTCTACATCTATGAGTCTGTTTACTTTGATTGTTCACTCTTCAGTCTCCACACACAAGTGAGATCACATGGTACCTGTCCTTCTCCGACTGACTTATTTCTCGCAACATAATAGTCTCTTCACAACATTATCAATTACATTCCCGGAACTGCCCCCATATCCCTGCGGCAACATTGTAGTCCCACATACACTGTCCAAAACCTTCCCCCTCTCCCTCTTCCCCACTCCGTCCCAGCCAGCAACCATCAGTTTTTCCTTTATATCTGCTTGATATGACTTCAATCTTCTTAAATTGTCTCTCTGGGTTAGCTTGTTTACCCCTTTCTTTTGTTTAAAAAAGCCCTTTTAACATTTCTTGCAATGCTGGCTTGGTGGTAATGAATTCCTTAAGCTTATTCTTTTCTGAGAAGCTCTTTATTTCTCCTTCAATTTTAAGTGATAGCCGTGTTGGGTAGAGCAATCTTGGTTGTAGGCCTTTATTTTGTGTCACTTTGAATATCTCCTGCCACTCCCTTCTGGCCTGCAGAGTTTCTGTAGACAAGTCAGCTGTTAGTCTAACAGGAGTTCCTTTGTATGTAACCTGCTGTCTTTCTCTTGCAGCCTCTAGGATTCTGTCTCTGTCTTTAACCTTTGCCATTTTCACTATGATGTGTCTTGGTGTGGACCTGTTTGGGTTCAGCTTGTTTGGAACCCTCTGCACTTCCTGGGCATATATGTTGATTTCCTTCACCAGGGTAGGGAAGTTTTCAGTCATTATTTTTTCAAATACATTTTCGACCCCTTGCTTCTTCTCTACTCCTTCTGGTATCCCTATGATTCGAAGGTGGTTGCGCATCCCCTTGTCCCATAGGGCTCTTAAACTATTTTCATTGTTTTTTATTCTTTGGTCTTTTTGCTGTGCCAACTGGGTGAGTTCTGCTATTTTATCTTCCAAATCGCTGATCCGCTCCTCTGCTTCATCTTCTCTACTGGTGATTCCTTCGAATGTGTTCTTCATTTCAGTTATTGTATTCTTTAGTTCTAACAGGTTGTTTATTATGGTTTCCCTATCCTTCTTTATGTCCTCGCTAAGTTCCTTAAACATTCTTATCATCAGTGTTCTAAACTCTATCTCTGAAAGGTTGGATCCCTCTGTTTCATTTGGTTCCATTTCTGGAGGTTCCTTCTGATCTTTTACTTGTGACATGTTTCTTTGTTTCCCCATTCTGGCTGTCGCTCTGGGATTGCTTTGATGTATTAGATAGATCACCAGGAGAGCCTTGGCTGGATCACGCAGGCCCACAGCTCATGGCCCAACACTCCCAGGAAAACTCCCAGTCTCAGCCTGTCCCAATCAGTCGCTCGTAGATCAGGCCGAGCAGCCCAACAACGAATCACCAGCCTGGCAACTCTGCAAGCGGAGTGTGGAGAGCGGGGACCCGAGGCGGCTTGCACACTCCCACGACTCAGTGAGCAGCCTGTTGGAAACGGATCACTCCCACTAGGCATTTCCCTGGCAACTCAGCACAAGCTGAGCGGAGGGTGGGGATTCGAGGCGGCTTGCGCACTCCGTGGTCTCAGTGAGCAGCCTGTTGGAGCCGGAGGGCACCCACCCAGCGTTTCCCTGGCAACGCAGCACAAGCTGAGTGGAGGGTGGGGATCCGAGGCATCTGGCGCATTCCTGGGTCTCAGTGAGCAGCCTGTTGAAGCCGGAGGGCACCCACCCAGCGTTTCCCTGGCAACGCAGTATAAGCCGGGCAGATGGTGGGGATCCAAGGCCGCAGGCATGCGTGCGCACGCACACGCATACTTCTGCGCCAATTCCACCAGACCAATTAGGTCTCGGACCTGATTCCTCGTGGGAGGGCCCAAGCCCGACAAAATGGCGCCCTCCCTACACCACTCGCGTGCAAGCTCTGCACCACGGGAACAACAGTTCAAAAACCTCCAGCCTTTGCACCAAAGGTGCTCAGTTCAGTCTGTCTCCGCAGGCTCCTGGGTCCGGCTCACACAGCCACTCCCTCCACCAGGAACCAGGTAAGTGCTCACCGTCGAACAAGCCTGTGTGCCAGCCCCACTGATTCTCCAGCCGCTCTTAGCCTCACCGAGCTGAGCAAAGAGAGTCCTCACTAATTTACTGCCAGCTATCTTAGAACTTCTCTTTCCGGCAAAGGAGCTTTGGGCTGGTGAGCTTGGTGTGCGACCGGAGGGTCTCTCCCCCAACCGGAGAAGCCTCTCCACGCTGGGACCTCCCTCACGGGGTTTGCCCTCTCTCATCTCCACCCGTCCTACCAGACCCGACGCAGCTTCCTCTTTAAGTTCTTCATTTAGTGGTTCTGTTCCTCCAGTGTTCCTGGGACCTCCAGGGTTGAATGCTGTATAATTTGCTTGTAATTTTGGTGTGATCCTGGGAGGCAGTTAGCACAGCGTCTGTCTATTGCGCCATTTTTCTAGTCTGATGTTCTTGAATGAAGTGCTGTATAAATGTCAATTATGTCTATTCATCTGGTGTGTCATTTAGGGCTGATATTTATTTATTTATTTTCTGTTTGGATGATCTATCCATAGCTGTCAATGATGTATTTAGGTCCCTTACTATATCTGTGTTTGGTCAATTTCTCCCTTTTGTTCTGGTAGTAGTTGCTTTGCATGTTTTGGTGCTCCCTGATTCAGGGCATAAATATTGATGACTGTTATGTCTTCTTGTTGTATAGTCCCCTTTATCATTATGAAATGTCCATCTTTGTCTGTTGTTACCTTTTGTATCCTGAAGTCTGTCTCATCTGATATCAGTATAACTGCACCTCCTTTTCTCTGAATACCATTTGCTTCAAGTGTCACTTTCCACCATTTTCACTTTGAGTCTGTATTTGTCCTTGTAGCTGAGATGTGTCCTTTGGAGGCAGCATATGATTGGCTTTAGTTTTTTGATACAATGTACTGCTCTTTGCCTTTTTATTGGTGAGTTCAGTCCATTTACCTTTAGGGTGATTATTGATATATAAGGATTCCCTATCTTTCTATCTTTGATTTTCTGGTAGGACGGTGTCTCCATTGTTTCTTTCCCTGTTTGTTGCTGTCTGTTATTGCAGGGTAGTGGTATTCTCTGATTTTTCCCTTTGTTTCTTTTTTTTTAATTGGAGAATTGGGGAAAGGGAACAACATTGGAGAATTGGGGAAGGGGAACAGACAATTGCTGTCTTTTTGTTCTTTGGTCTAGTTGCAGAGGATATTGCTTCACTGGCCCATGTTGGTATCGTCATTACGCTCTTCCTGGATGAGGCAGATCGGTCGCCGGCTTCTGGATGATCACCCTCCATGGCTATTGGCAGCTCATGCTGGCTGCCAGCCGCTCACGCTGGCTGCTGGCCACTCACTGTAGCCTATGGCAGCCCACTGCAGCAGAGGCTGCAGCCTACACCGTCGCTGGGACTTGTAGCCCAGCTCCAGGTGGAGCTGTTGTTAGTTGTAAAGGGCAGTGTCACTGGCCCTCATATATGGGATCCTAACCAGGACCACTGACATCCCAAGCCAGCTCTTAACCAATTCGCCACTCAGCCGGCCCTGTTTCTTTTTTTATGTTGTATATTTCAGGTCTTGATTTTTTTGAATGGCTACCGTTAAGTTTATATAAAAGAAAGTTTCATATTTAGAGTATTCCGTTTTCTTCAGCATGCTTACTTTCTCCATTCCGCTTTGCTGGTTTGTATCTTTACTCTTCACTCTTTGATGTTTTTGTTGTCAAAAATTGTCCCTATTTATATTGTGGGTTGAGTTCCACATTGGAATAGCATGTTGTCTTTTTCTTTTTGTTTTTAAATGTTTTTTTCTTCTTTACACTATATGTTATATTTAAGCGTATAGTGTCCTATTTAGTGTTGGAGTTGCCATTTCCTGCTTCTGTATGTCTCTTCATAATACTACTCATGGTTTTGTAATGTTTTGCTTTTTTGTTTCAGGTCGAATAGCCTCTTTCAGTATTTCTTGTAGTGCAGGTCATGTGTTGGAAAATTCCCTCTGCTCCTGTATGTCTGGAAAGGTCTTTATTCCTCCATATCTAAAAGATATCTTTGCTGGATATATTATTCTTGGCTTATAGTTTGTCTCTTTCATTATTTTGAATATTTGATTCCACTCCCTCCTAGCTTGTAGAGTTTCTGCTGAAAAATCTGATGAAAATCTAATGGGCTTTCCTTTGTAGGTTACCATCTTCTTTTCCCTGGCTGCCTTGAAGATTCTTCCTTTGTCTTTAATTTTTGACAGCCTCAATACAATGTGCCTTTGAAAAGGCCTGTTGGGATTGAGGTAATTGGGTTTTATATTTGCTTCTTGGATTTGAGGATCCAATTCTTTCTACAAGTTTGGGAAGACTATTTGTTTGCATATACTGTCTGTTCTTTTCTCTCATTCTTCTTCTTGTGTTATGCCCATTATTCTTTTCTTTTTAAAATATTTTATTGGGGCATTAGGGGAAGGGGAACAGAGAAGTTGCTGTCCTTTATGTTCTTCCGTACAGTTGTGGAAGACGTTGCTTTACTGGCCCATGGTGGTATTATCATTGCACTCTTCCCAGCTGAGGCAGTCGCTTGCCTCTATTGGACAGCCGCTCATGGCAGCTCACAGCAGCTCGCCAAAGCACACGCCAGCTGCAGCCAACCCCACTGCAGCATACTCCATCACCTGCGACTCACGGCAGCCCAGCTCCAGGTCAAGCTGTTGTTCTCCATCTGTAGTGTAGAGGTAGCAGTGTCACTGGTATCTGAACCAAGGCCCTGCTGCTCAGAGCTGGCGTCCCAAGCCAAGTCTTAACCAACGCGCCATTTGGCCAAACAGTGCATTTCTTTTTTTTTTTTTTTTTTAAGCTGAGCCATCCTGCCACCTATTGGTAGCTCAGTGGCAGCTCATCTTGGACCAGGAATCAAATCGGCGACCCTGTTGCTCAGAGCTCACACTCTTGAGTGACCTCTTAACCAAATGAGCCACTCAGCTGGCCCTATGCCCATTATTCTTCTGTTGTTCTTTCTGATGGAGTCAAATAGTTCTTGTAGAGTTCTTTCATTTCTTTTAACTCTCAAGTCTCTCTCTTCTTCCATCTGTGTCATTTCCAGATTTCTATCTTTGATGTCAGTGATTATTTCTGCCATCTGTTCAGCTCTCTTACCTAAGCTGGCTATATCATTCTTTATTTCTTTTATTGGGTTCTTAATCTCTATTTGAGAAAATCTACTTTGTTCTTTTTTAAAATTTCAATTTCTTTAGGAAAATGTTAATTTTGTTATTTGATTGTGTTTCTTGAGTTCATTAAACTGCCTTTCTGTGTTTGCATGCATCTCATTGAGTTTTTTTCAGAACTACAGTCCTTTATTCTCTGTCATTTAAGTCACATATTTCCATGTCTTTAAATTTATTTTCTGGAGACTTCCTTTTCTATTTGAGCTGCCTTGTTACCTTGGTTATTTATGGCTATTAATGAATTATTATTTCTCTTCCTGGGCATCTACAGGAATGGGTTCTGCAACAGGTTGATAGGAAGAAGACTTTCTTTTGCTTTCCAGTAGGTGTGGGTGGAATGTTATATTTTCTCTCCTACTGCAGCCTTTTATTCGCTCTCACACTAGAGCTTTTTCTTTCTCTTGTAATTTTCTGGCTTCTTACCTGATGGAGAGTGTACCCTGGAAGTAGTGCTTCTCCTCTGTGACCAGGTCTCCTGGGTCTCAGGGCATCACCACCATGGGTGGATGTGAGGAGCTTCTGAAGTCCTAAAGCTCTTCCTACACGAAATTCAGAGCCTGACTGTTTCTGAAGCTCTCTTTACCCCTGAAGGAATCCACCCAGATACGTGGGAAAGGAGGCGTGGTGGGTTTTGAAATGTGGCTCCAAAAAATAGCAGCGACTGCCAGCACAATTGTCTTGCCCCTTTCACTAGAATTACTGTGAGTCTGTGGCTGCAGGGCTGCAGTTCTCAGAGCTGTAAATATCCTGTTTTGGTGTTTTTGTTTTGTTTGTTTTGTTTTGTTTTTATCTGACCCTGGTACCTTTCTGCTTCTAACACTGGGATGGTGATGGTGGTGCGACATCCGGGAGGATAGGGAGGGGTCTGCTAGGCTCCATGCCTATGTCTTCTGT
The DNA here is from genome assembly GCA_033961575.1 of Aselliscus stoliczkanus. Taxonomy (NCBI): domain Eukaryota; kingdom Metazoa; phylum Chordata; class Mammalia; order Chiroptera; family Hipposideridae; genus Aselliscus; species Aselliscus stoliczkanus. The sequence goes on along the minus strand of CM066737.1, from coordinate 49,265,467 downwards.
CCTCTGCTTAGCAGTGAGGGCTTAAACCATCTTTCTCACCCTTCTTTCCTCAGTCTTTGCTCCGAGGTCTCTGCCATGAGCATTGGGTTCAGCTGTTTTATATGCTGACCCCTCAGGCAGGACTGTGGGCCATAATGGGAGCACTAGCAGCCCGAATTTTTCCCTCTCCAGCAACTGCAATAAGCTCAGTACTGTAAGTAGCTCTGAGCTCCATTCTGTATTCTATGGCCTGAAGCTCACATCTCTGCAGTTCCCTCTTCTCCCCCCCCCACTTGCCCAGTTTGCCCAACTTCAGATGACTTCAATTTCATGTTTCTTGAGCTTTCATGTGCGCCACACTGTGAGTACTTTGTGAAGTTATAGCTGTTAAATTTGTTGTAAATTGCAGGGAATATTTCAAGAGGCCCACCTCACCTCTTACTGCCATTTCTCTGACATAGTCTTAAAATAATTTATAAAGCAATATTTTGACTCTCATGAATATATAAAACATTGAATATTATATAAATAAATGGTGAATGTCCACTTATGATATATTTTTTTTGAGGGCAGTGTCACTGGCCCTCATATGTGGGACTGAACCGGGGTCACTGGCTTCCCAAGCCAGCACTTAGCCACCGCGCCACTCAGCCGGCCCTTACTTATGATATTTAGCTTCTTTTTTTTAAAGATTTTTTTGGGGAATTGTGGGGAGGGGAACAGTGTTGGGGAATTGGGGAAGGGAAACATCCAAGTTGTTGTCCTTTTGTTCTTCTGTATAGTTGTGGAGGATGCCGCTTCACTGACCCATGTTTGTATTATAATTATTGTACCCTTTGCGGCAGAGGCAGTCGGTCACCAGCCATTGGACAGACTCTTATGGTGGCTCACGGCAGCTCTTGGCAGCTTTCACCGGCTGCCAGCCATTCACACAGGCTGGTGGCCACTCATGGTAGCTCATGGCAGCCCACCGCAGCCCACTGCAGCCTACACCATCGCTGGCCATTCACAGCAGCCCAACTCCAGATCAAGCCATTGTTCACAATTTAGCTGTAGAGGGTGCAGTTGACTGGCACATGTGGGAATCGAACCAGTAGCTCTGTTGTTCAGAGCTCGCACTCTTACCAATTGAGCCACTTGGCTGGCCCAATGTTTAACTTCTTAATTCACTCTTTTTTTTTTTGTTTTTTTTTTATTGTTCTTTTTGCATTTCAGATTTCTTTTGCTTCTTTTTTCAATTTTTATTGTTTTCATTTACTTGACATTCAATATTATTTTATATTAATTTCAAGTGTGCAGCATAGTAGTTAGACATTCATATAATTTATATGATCCCTCCAATTAGTCTAGTACCCACATGGCATTAAACATAGTTGTTGTTGGGCCGGCCGAGTGGTGCATTGGTTAAGAGCTGTCTTGGAACACCAGCGGTCCCAGTTCAGATCCCACATATGAGGGCCAGTGACACTGCCCTCTACAGCTAACAACAGCTCCACCTGGAGCTGGGCTGCGAGCCCTGATGACAGTGTAGGCTGCAACCCCTGCTGCAGTGGGCTGCCATAGGCTACAGTGAGTGGTCCGCAGCCAGCATGAGTGGCTGACAGCCAGCGTGAGCTACCAATAGCCACGGTGAGCAACCATCCAGAGGCCGGCGACTGATCTGCCTCATCCGGGAAGAGCACAATGATGATACCAACATGGACCAGTGAAGCAACGTCCTCCGCAACTAGACTGAAGAACAAAAAGACAGCAACTTGTCTGTTCCCCTCCCACAATTCCCCAATAAAATCTTAAAAAAAAAAAACAAAAAAAAAAACAGTTGTTGCAACATTCTTGACTATATTCTCTCTGCTGAACTTTATATTCATGTGGCTGTTTTGTGACTACCAAATGGTATACCTTAATCCCTTCACCTTTTTACCCAGCTCCCCAATTCCCCTCCCTTCTGAAAATCATCAGTTTCTTCTCTATCTATGAATCTGTTTTGTTTCGTTTATTCATTTATTCTTTACCTTCCACATATAAGTTAGATAGTATGGTACTTGATTTTCCCAGTCTGACTTATGTTACTTAGCATAATACCCTTTAAGTCCATTCATGTTTTCACAAATGTTAAGATTTCATTCTTTTTGCATGGCCGAGTAACATTCCATTGTATATGAACCACCTCCTCTTTATCCAATTATCTATTGATGGGCAAGTGGGTTACTCCCATATCTTGGCTACTCTAAATAATGCTGCAGTGAATATAGGGGTGCATATGTCATTTTAAATTACTCTTTTGGGTTTATATGGATAAATACCCAGAAGTCGAATTGCTGAGTCATAAGATAGTTCTATTTTAATTTTTTGAAGAACCTCCAAACCATTTTCCATAGTTCCTGCACCAATTTTTCATAGTGCCTGCATAATCCCACCAACAGTGCATGAGGGTTCCCTTTTCTCTGCATCCTTGCCAACACTTATTGTTAGTTGATTTGTTGATGATGACCATTCTGACAGAAGTGAGGTGATATATCATTGTGGTATGAATTTGCATTTCTCTGGTGATTAGTGATGTTAAGCATCTTTTCATATGTCTATTGGTCATGTGTATATCCTCTTTTGAAAAATATCCGTTCAGGTACTCTGCCCATTTTTCAGTTGGATTGTTTACTTGTTTTGGTGTTGAGTTGTATGAGTTCTTTATAACTTTTGGATATTAACCCATTATCACATATATCATTAGAGAATATCTTCTCTTATTCAGTAGGATGTCTTTTCATTTTGTTTGTGGTTTCCTTTGCTGTGGAAAACTTTTTAGTTTGATGTAATCCTCTTCGTTTATTTTTTCTTTTGTTTCTCTTTCCTGAGGAGATAAATCAGAAATTATATTATTAAGGGTAATGTCAGGGTGTTTACTGCCTATGTTTTCTTTTAAAAGTTTTATGTTTTGGGGTCTTACATTTAAGTCTTTAATCCATTTTTAGAATAAATTATTCTTGTATATGGCATAGGAAGGTGATCCAGTTTCATTTTATTACATATATCTGTCCAGTTTTCCCAACACCGTTTATTTAATAGACCCTCTATAAATAACCAATTGTCTATTCTTGTTGCCTTTGTCATAGATTAAATAGCTGTGTAGGCATGGGTTTATTTCTGGACTCTATTTTGTTTCATTTATCTATGTGTCTGCTTTTATGGCAATAACATGCTGTTTTGATTACTATGGCCTTGTGGTATACTTTGATATCAGGTAGCGTGATAACTCCAACTTTGTTATTTCTCAAGATTCTGAGGACGTTTAGGGTCTTTTATGGTTCCATATAAATTTTAGGATTATTTATTCTAGGTCTGTGAAAAATGCCATTGGTATTTTGATAGGGATTGCATCGAATCTATAGATTGCTTTGGGTAGTATGGGCATTTTTACAATGTTAATTCTTCCTATCCATGAGCATGGTATATGCTTCCATTTATTTATATATTATTTGATTTATTTCTTCAATGTCTTATAATTTTCTGAGGACAAATTTTTTACCCTTTGGTTGAATTTATTCCTAGTTATTTTTTTGATGCATTTATAAATGGGATTGTTTTCTTAATTTCTTTTTCTGATAATTCATTATTGGTGTATAAAAATGGAACCAGTTTCTGAATATTATTTTTGTATCCTGCCACTTTCCTAAATTCATTTATCAATTCTAATAGCTTTTTAGTGTATTTTTTTTTGGTTCTGTATATGTAGTATCATGTCATCTGCAAATAATGACAGTTTTATGCCTTCCTTTCCAGTTCAGATACTTTTTATTTTTTTTCCCTGTCAGATTGCTGTGTGTGGGACTGTCAGTGCTATGTTGAATAAAAGTGGTGAAAGTGGACATCCTTGTCTTCTTCCTGATCCTAAGGGGAATGCTTTTAGTTTTTCCCCACTGAGTATGATGTTAACTGTGGGTTTGTCATATATGACCTTTATCAAATCAAAGTATGTTCTCTCTATTATCACTTTGCTGAGAGTTTTTACCAGAAATAAATGTTGGGTTTTTTTTGAAATGCTGTTTTTGGCATCTATTGATATGACCATATGATTTTTTTTATCCTTCCTTTTGTTTATGTGGTGTATCACATTAATTGATTTGCAGATATTGGACCAACTTTGCATCCCGGGAATAAATCCCACTTGATCACCATGTATGATCTTTTTAAGGTATTGCGAATTCAATTTGCTAATATGCTGTTGAGATTTTTGCATCTATGTTCATTGGGGTATATGCCTCTAATTTTCACTTTTTTGTAATATTTTAATCGTGTTTTGGAATTAGGGTAATGGTGGCCTTGTAAAATGTGCTTGGGAGCTTTTGCTCCTATTCAAATTTTTGGAATAGTTTGGAAAGGATAGGTGTTAATTCTTTTTTGAATGTTTGCTAAAATTCACCTGTGAAGCCTTCTGGTCCAGGACTTTTGTTTGTTAGGAGTTTTTATTACTCTTTTGATTGCCATCGTAGTAACTGATTGGCTCAGATTGTCTGTTTCTTCTTGATTCAGTCTTGGAAGATTGTATTTTCTAGAAACATGCATTCCTTCCAGATTGCTCAATTTGATGGTGTATAGTTGCTTCTAGTATTTTCTGAAAATGTTTTCGTATTTCTGTGGTGTCAATTGTCACTACACCTCTTTCATTTCTGATTTTATTTATTTGAGTCCTCTCTCTCTTTTTTCTTGATGAGTCTGCTTAAAGTTTTGTCAATTTTGTTTATCTTTAAAAAAAAAAAACAGCTCTTGGTTTCACTGATCTTTTGTATTTTTTTTTTTAGTCTCCTTTTTGTTTATTTCAGCTCTGATCTTTATTTTTTCCTGCCTTCTATTCACCTTAGGCTTTGTTTGCTGTTCATTTTCTAGTTCCTTTAAGTGTAAAGTTAGGTTAATTTGAAATTTTTCTTGTTCCTTTAGGTAGGTGTGCATTGCTATGAATTTCCCTCTTAAGACTGCTTTTGCTGTGTCTCATTAATTTGGGGTCTTTTTTTTTCATTTTTGTTTCATACCATTCACAAGGTATCATTTGATTTCTTCCTTGATATCATTGTTGACCAATTCATTATTTAGCAGTATGTTATTTAGCCTCCATGTGTTTGTGTGTCTTTCGAGTTTTGTTTTGTTTTGTTTCTTGTAATTGATTTTTAGTTTGATAACATTGTGGTCAGAGAAGACACTTGATTTGATTTCAGTCTTCTTAAATTTATTGAGACTTGTCTTGTGGCCTTACGTATCTTGGAAAATGTTTCATGTGCAGTTGAAAATAATGTATATTCTGCTGCTTTAGGGCGAAATGCTCTAAAACTAGCAATTAAATCCATCTGATCTAGTGTGTCATTTAAAGCCACTGTTTCCATGTGGATTTTCTGTCTGGAACTCTGTCCATTTGTGTCAGTGGGGTGTTGAAGTCCCCTACTAAAACTGTGTTACTGTTGATGTCTGCCTTTATGTCTGTCAATATTTGTTTGATATATTTAGGTTCTACCCTGTGTCTTTCAATTGGAATATTTAGTCCATTTACATTTAAAGTGATTATTTACAGATACATTCTTATTGTCATTTATTATTCATATTTATGTTCCCTGCACCCCCCACACACACACCTTCTTATTTTACAGAAGAACCTTTAACGGTTTTTGTAATACTAGTTTGGTGGTGATGAACTCCTTTAGCTTTTTATTTGTCTGGGAAGCCCTGTATATGTTCTTCAATATTAAATGCTACCCTTGCTGGGTGTAGTAGTCTTGCTTGTAGGTCCTTGCTTTTCATCACTTTGAATATTTCCTGCCAATCCCTTGTCACCTGCAAGCAAGGCTTCTGTTTAGATATTAGCTGGCAATCTTATGGGAGCTCCCTTGTGTATAACTAGTTGTCTTTCTCTTGCTGCTTTTAGGATTATCTCTTTGTCTTTAACCTTTGGCATTTTAATTATAATGTGTCTTTGTGTGGGCCTGTTTCAATATATCTTGTTTAGGACTTTCTGCATTTCTTGGGCTTGTATGTCTGTTTCCTTCACCAAGTTAGGGAAATTTTCTGTCATTATTTCTTTAAGTAAGTTTTCAATTTATTGCTCTTTCTTCTCCTTCTGATACCCCTATGATGCAACTGTTGGTATTCTTTTTTTTTTTGAGGGCAGTGTCACTGACCCTCATATGTGGGACCCGAACCAGGGTGTCTGGCTTCCCAAGCCAGCACTTAACCACTGCGCCACTCAGCCGGCCCTAGTGTTGGTATTCTTGATGTTCTCCCGGATGCCTCTTAAACTATTCTGATTTAAAATTTTTTTTTCATCTGTTCTGATTGGGTGTTTTCTGCTACCTTCTCTTCAAAACAGCTGATTCAATACTCAGCTTCCTGTTGTTTACTTCTAGTATATTCTTCATTTCACTTATTATATCATTCATTTATGACTGGTTATTTTTTTATGGTTTTTATTTCCTCCTTTATGCTTAGTATCTCTTCGTTAAAGTTTTCAGTAATCTCCTTAAGCATCCATATAACCATTGTTTTGAACTCTATATCTAGTAGGTTGCTTGCCTCTATTTTGTTTAGTTCATTTTCTGGAGTTTTATCCTGTTTTTTTCATTTTGGACTAATTTGTTTGATTCCCCATTTTGTCTGCCTGTCTTTGTTTGTTTCTATATGTTAGGTAGATCTCTATACCTCCCAGCCTTGGCTGTGTGACCTTATATAGTAGATGCCCCATGGGACTCAATGGCACTGTCTCCTTGGTCACTTGCACTCAATGCTCCAGGAGTGTCCCTTACATGTGTTGTGTGTGCCCTCCTGTTATAGTTAAAACTTTTTTGCTTTTGGCACATCAGTGGATGGGAAGGACTCCCAAGGTGACTGGTAATGGGTTTTGGCCATATGCACAGCTTGTGTGCTGCTATGCAGGGGGCTTACCCCATGGAGCAAGTTTCATCTAAGCAGTCTGTGATGCCTGCTGAGACTGCCCTTTTGGTGTGCTACTTGCAGGGCTAATTGGGTGATGCTCTACTGTGGTCTTAAGTCAACCGATGTGTATGTTGGTTCTGGGAGCTCTTGGGATGATCTCCTGTGCAGGCCTAAGTCAGCCACTGCCTAGGACTACCGGGTAGGAGCTACAAAATTATCCATATTTGGCTGATGCCTTTGCTTGACCTGGAGGCATGTAGGAGAGGCCACTTTGCCGCAAGGATGCCCACTGCCATTACCAGACCCAGGTAGCTCCACAAAAAGGCCAGGGCACCCTGAAGCCTGCTGCTGCTTGCCAACTCCCATTGGCTCAGCTGCAGTTACAGCTTCATGCAGTATGAGAGTTGGATGAGGCCAGATTTCGAGGAATCACTAGGATGGGAGGAATGGTGTTCGCCAGGTTAATGTAGATTTTGGTTTGGTGCCAGTGCTGAGCCTGGAGCTACTCAGCAAAAATCACACAGTACACCAAGGCCAGCCCCCCAATGCCCATGGTCTCCCGATAATTGTCCAAGGTAGAGTGCAACATGGACATGGTTGGCTGCTTACTGAAAAAGTGCCTGCAGCGTTGCATGAGTTGGGTGGTGTAGGGCCCCAGGGAGTCACCAGGGTGGAGTAAGTGGTGTTCACCAAGCCAATGCAAACTCAAATTTGGACGTGTGAAGGAGGGCTCAAGACAGGAAAGTTGGTGCCCACCTACTGGTTGCAGGTGAGGAAGATTCTACACAGGGAAAATGGTAACTGTCCCTCTAGTCCTCACCCTGTAGCCACAAAACTCAGTCTCTCCATCTATGTCTGACACATCCCGAGTCACTGTCCCTCCACCAGAGCCCAGGGTAAGTGCCTGGGAGCAAGTAAGTCTGTGCTTGGGCCCTTTAAGAAGACATATGGGTTTCTCACAACCTTCTGTCTCACCCAGAAGTTCCAAATCACCAGTGTATTTCACAGCCAGATGTTGTAGGGGCTGCTCTTCCCAGCAATGGTACTCTGGGCTGGGGATTCCAGTTGGGACTTTGGTCTCTCGCTTCTCCAGGAGGGATATCCACAGTCAAGATATCCCTCCTATTCTCAACTGCCACATACAGGTGTGACACCAGCTCATTTCTTGTCTCTGTCCCTCCTACCAGTCTTGAAGTGGCTTTTTCTTTATATCCTTAGCTATAGGATTTTGGTTCACCTGGGTTTCAGATGGTTCTCCAGTTTCATTGTTGTATAACTTTTAGTTGTAATTTTAATGTTGTCACAGGAGGAATCAAGCACAACTTTTATCTACTCTTCCATCTTGGATCTCCTTCTTAATTCACTCTTATTTATATGTTTAAAATCACACATTCTATGGAATAACATGTACATTAAGAGTGATTTTTAGACTTTCACATTTCATGAGCAGTATAATTCAAAATCTTCCCATGCATCTTTAAATTTGTTTTTATAATCACTAGAGTTTCTTTTTGAATCACCCATCAGTTATCCAAGTACATCATCTGACTTTCATCTATGATCTCTCAATATATTTTTGAGTCTACATATGATTCTGTTCCTGGATGATTTATTCCTAGTCACAATTACCTATTCATATAACATTAAGATGATTTTTTTCCTGATCTGTCTCATAGGTTTATATTTTGATCTTTACAACATAATTCTCTATTATATTGCTTTTTAAAATTTCTATTACAGATTTTCAAACTTACCAAAAAGTCAGAAGAATGAGACAGGAACTCCCATATTCTTATCACCCAAATTCAACATTTATCAATATTTTCAGTATAATCACAATGCTATTATAACATCTACAAAAATTTAACAGTTGCTTGATATCATCTAACACCCAGTCTATAATCAGTTTTCCACTTGTTTCAAAAACACAGTTTATAAAAATGCAGGTATAAAAAAAATGCCATTAATTTGTTCACATCACTATCCAAAGAATATCCACATATTACATTTTGTTGAGTCACTTAAGTCTGAACTCTTCACCCTTCTTTTTCCACTACCATTGACTTATTTAAGAAACTAGTCATGTTTTGTACAATGCACCACATTCTGGATTTTTCTAATAGTTTCATTTGATGTCCTTTAACTTGCTCCTGTATTCCTTATATTTCCTGTAAATGGAAGTTAAGACTAGAAGTTTAATAAAGTTCAGGTTCAATTTTTGGCAAGGTTACTTCATAGGTGGTGGTGTGTGTTTCATATTCTATCAGGAGGCACAGTGTCTGTCCTATATTTTAGGGATAAGTAGATTCATCAGAAAATTCAATGAGCAACTGCCCCCTCCAAAGCAAAGTTTCTGATCAGCCTTTTATCTAATTGTTTCATCTATTGATGATTATTGCCCAAATCAACTATTTCATTAGGGATTGATTACAAATAGTGATTTAAAAATCAAACAAACTATGATACCTGCCATGCTTACTGGCAAGAATACTTTTGTTGAAAAGAAGTTTACCTTATCAGCTAGTAGTCTTTTGTTACCCTGAAATATATATTTTATAAAGGGAAATCATAATAAATGCTAATTTTTTAATTGCCAATTTTCAGTGTAAAGAGTTGGTTCCCAAATTACTTCCAAAAATATCCAATTAGAGGTTTTTTGATATTTTTAGTGGGAGGAGGCATTCGCTTTTATTTTAAAAAATATATATTTATAAACTCATAGGTTTTTATGTTTTCAAATTATTTCAATCCATTGTATTCATCATTGTTTTTGATGGTCCAACTGCCTTAATTTTGCAGAAGTGTTATCTTTTCACAGCATTAATTTTGAAAGTGACCTTTAGAAAGCTTGTCTATGACATCTAACATTTGCAATTTTGAGCATCTAAAACTAGCATTTATCAATCTAGTATGTCTTTCCCAAACAGTACTTTATGGATAACAATAAATGAATATGGAGAATTACCACATTACTTGAGAGTTTGTAAGGACTTGAATATAAGGCAGTTCCCTTTTTTCATGATGAATAAATTTAGGGGAAAAAAATCCTTACTTTGTATTTCAGCATATATGGTACATTTCTCTCTGTGTGTGGTGGGTTTGTTTTTAACACACCTGGCCACAAACTATATATCTGCTTTTCTGTTACATGCCTGTGTTTTGTACATAGTTCCATACCTCATTCTTTATAACAGATGCAGTGTTTTTTCCTTTGGTTGTGCCATAATTTATTTAATGAGGACCCCATTTATAGACATTTAGTTTGTTTTCAATATTTTGCTATTATAAATAAGGGTTCAGTGAAGAGCTTTACAAATAAGTTATTTCATACATAGAGAAATTTATCATTAGGATAAATTCCTGAAAGTGGGATTGTTATGTGAAAGGATACGTGCATTTTACTAATCATCAGAGAAATGCAAATTAAAACCACAATGAGATACCACCTCACACCTGTCAGAATGGCCATGATCAATAAATCAACAAACAAGTGTTGGCAAGGATGCTGAGAAAAAGAAACCCTTGTACACTGTTGGTGGAATTGTAAAATTGGTACAGCCACAATGGAAAACGGTTTGGAGGTTCCTTTAAAAATTATAAATGGAACTACTGTATGACCCAGCAATTCCATTTCTGGGTATTTATAAACAGAAATCCAAAACATTAATTTGAAAAGATATATGTACTCCTGGGCAGTGTTCATTGCAGCACTATTTACAATAGCTAAGATATGGAAGTAACCCAAATGCCTAGCAATAAACAACTGGATAAAGAAAAGGTGGTACATATATACAATGGGGTATTACTCAACCATAAAAAAAGTGACATCTTACCATTTGCGACACATGGATGGACCTAGAGCATATTATGCAAAGTGAAATAAGTTGGACTGAGAAAATTAAATACCATGTTATCTCACTTATATGTGGAATCTAAAGAACAAAATAAATGAATGAACAAAACAGAAACAGACTTATAGATACAGAAAGTAAACTGATGATTGCCAGATGGGAGGCAGGTTGGGGAGCTGTATGAAAATGTGAAGGGATTAAGAAATACAAATTGGTAGTTACAAAATAGCTATGCAGATGTAAAGTACAGTACAGAGAATATAGTCAATAATATTGCAACAACTATGTTTAGTGCCAGGTGGGTACTAGATTAATGGAGGGATCACTGCATAAATTATATGAATGTCTAGCCACTATGCTGTATACCTGAAACTAATATAAAATAATATTGAATGTCAACTGTAACTTAAAAAAATAAATAATTTTTAAAAAAAGAATAGGAAGTATGTGTGCATTTTTAATTTCCAAGTTGCCCTTCATATAAGTTGTTCCTTTTAACCCTTCCACCAACAATATAATAGACTGCCTCTTTGTCCACACCATCACCAACATAGCCGTATTAATTTATTTGGGATTATAGGACTAAAATTAAAATGCACCTGCACACTGATTTTCAAAAGGAAAGAATGTTTAAGAAAGGAATTCTAACAAGAAATTATATGGCAAAACAAAAGGCTATCCTGAAGAATCCATTTGCCAATATAGTCCATGTCTGTATTATGCTAAATTGTCTTTGTTGCTTGTCACATCCCTTTGTAGATTAGACCAGCCATGCAGCTAAATTTGTCAGAAAGCAACAATGGGAACATTTCTTGAATTCATTGTTCTCCTATCCCTACAGATGTATGTTTGGCCAAAGGAATTTTGTCCAATACCTGGGTCTTTACCAATTGTTTAATTATATAGAATGATAATATGATTTATCCAGCAGTAATTCAAACAAACTTTTTTTTTTGGCAAGCCCTCAATCCCTGCCCCTCTAAATTAGTTTTAGTTTTAAGGCTTGTGAAAGTAAATATATCAAGTTAGTATTTTTCAGACTTATCTTTGCTACTGAACGAGAAGCCCTCTTCTTACTTTAAGATGAAGTTCCCATATTGAAGATGAATAGCTTTGAAACTTGTTTTTTAAAGGATTTGATGAATAACAGCTTGTTTTAAAGAACCTGGCAAAGCAGTGTACAGCATAGAACTAAGGGACAAGTGCTGAGAAAAAAACCTCTGGCTTGTTTTTCTTTGTCTAAGAAACTATGGGCAGAAGCAGAAGTGGTGTCTAGTGTACTTATGAAAGTGATTCTTCGTGCAGGATGACCCACCCAAAAAGTAATTGCTTCTTCATTGAATCTGTTTTGGGCCATGCATGCTGAAACACTACTATGAGACACTAAAAAGATATAGTCTGAGCTATATAATAGGCTTTGTGATGAAGGAGATTTGAAATCCATTAGCATTTGGGAAGAACGTTTATGTAGCAATGGAAGATGCTCTGTGTTCTCCTTAATGCTCTTAAATGCAAGGTTCTGTGCTCTCACTAGTAAAGCAAGATGATGCTACTCAATCAACCACTGTTAGCAGAATTTACACTTTAAGTTGTTTTTATCCAGCCATAGTAATAAGCTTATATTAAGCCACCTCCCCTCTTTCCTGTCTAGGCCCTCTTGAAACCAATGGCATATACTATGAAACAGCTGCTTTAACTTCATGTTGGAATGAGTAGTTTAGAGTTACCTGGCCTTTCCAGGGAAGCCCTATAACTGTGACTTCATTATCACTGGACTACAATCCACTCTGCTCCCTGGCCCAAAACCCTTACTGTGTTACAGCTCTATTTAAAATTAAATGACCATGAATACTCTCAGAAAATTCATGTCCTAACTGAAGAACAGAAAATTCCCTGCCCCAATTTATAATCCTCATAATTAAAAAATTATACCACCTGACACTGCCTACATTCTTTGTACTTAGAAAGGGACTGAGATAACATGATTTTTACACAATATTATTATTTTTAAATTTAGTTGTACATGTTCTTTCTTTTTTTAAATTAAAGTTCATTGGGGTGACAATTGGTAATAAAGTTACATAGGTTTCAAGGTACAATTCTGTAATACATCATCTATATATCACATTGTGTGTTCACCACCCAGAGTCAGTTCTCTTTCCATTACCACATATGTGATCCCTTTTACCCTCATCTACCACCCTTCCCTTACCCTCTGGGAACCACTAAACTATTGTCTGTGTCTATGAGTACATTTTTAAGAGGCAAATCACACAAAAGAAAATACTCTGAAACTCTCTCTCTGAAAGACTTACTGCATGTAATGGTAACACTGTTCATCTACATTCCTGAGCCTTAAAGGGCATATGTCTTAACAAAACAAGTAAATGTATGGTAGTATTGAACAATATGATATCTATGTATTTTTTATGTCATGTACATTGATATACCATGGCAATTTCTAGATAGGGATGAATAAATAGTAACTGTATGTTAAAAACTCAGCAGAAGATAAAATCCATTCCTAAGAACTAATCCGTGGACCAGTCCACTCTTGCCACATGACTAAATCTTAACTAGATTGGCAAACAGAAGAACCATCTTGTATTTATGCCAAAGGGATAAAATGTACTATGTCTGGGACAAACTAAATGGCTTACAAGAGGCACATGGACTAAATGAGTAGAAAATTAGGTCAGCTGCTGACTGTGTAAGCTTGGACAAGCTCCTTACTATTTCCCAATTCCAATTTCCTCACTTGTAAAATGAGGATGCTAGAACTTACCTCAAAGGATGACCAGTAAGTGAGATCATCTCGTTATGGAGAACAGGCAGAACGTAAGGCTCAATAAATGATACAGCTTTTTCTAGCAGCATCAGCAGTATAAATAGAAATAGATATAAAAAATAACCATCCTAAATGTCAACTAAATCCCTGATAGTGACCTCATTAACATCAGATTTATACTTGTAAAATCTCAAATGTGAATATTGCCCTATCCTTCTGGCTCCCTCACTCTTATTCCTACGAGGCTCTCCTTGGTCCCCCTTAAGCTCTGTATTCCTCTTGCCTTTTTCTTTTTCTCCCAGTTCATGAGCTTCCCACTATCCTCCCTTCCCTGCCCTTCTTTTCATCCTCTAATCCATTTTTATACTGATATTGGAGTGATTTATCTAAATTATAAGTCCTACCATGTTGCTGCTTTCACAACTACTTACAATCATAGTTTGACATTGGCTTTTGTCAGGAAACATCAAAACCTGATGAAGATTACTGATAAATAAACTGACTTGTATTGCAAGGATTTTTTGTTTCTTTCTAGACCCTTTAGGATAGATGCAAGTGTTTCCATTTGAGTATTATGTTCTTGGGCAGGTCAGTGAGAAACTATTGATAAAGCATCTAATGTAATGCCAAGAATACAGTACTACACATCATACTGTAATTGATGATGAGGCCCAATGGTTGAGCAATCTGTTGGTTTAAAATTCTTGAACCATAATATAGATTAACTAAAAAATCTTTTGCTCAAAATTAGGATACTTTTGTTACTTACTAGCTGTGTCATCTTGGGTATACTACTCCTACTCTCTGGACTTCAGATTTCTCATTTGTAATGAGGAGGTTAAACTGGATGATCTCTATTTTTCCTTGAGTCCTGATAATGCTTAATTTCTTTATACCATCTGAGTAACTAAGGCATGCAATAAATAAACAAAAGCCCCATCATAAGCAAATGTTATCCCTACAGCAATTTGGCTTCAATATAATTGGAATGGAGAGGTAATAGGGATGAATGTAATTAAATGGAATAAAAATCAAATTGACCATTTTAGCACACTGAACCCAATATACCATAAAATTAGGATTTTTAACTCCGATCTTTGTTAGTTTGTTTTCTGGCATCCTGGCTTCCTAAACTGTTCCTCAACTGTTGCATGATACTGACTTTTTTAATTAAAGTAATTGATTTATTTCTGGTTGTGAAAACCAGTGAAGATTGTGGCTGTGTGAGACAGAGTAGCTGGGGTCCCAGGCTCTCCTCTCAAAGGGACCAGGCTAGACTTTCTCACTGAGGGAATAACTGTCTCTAGTCTCCAGCATGGGAGCAGCAGCTGGATAGATGACAGGGACATATAAGGGGGAAGTGAGTTGTCTGGCTTCAGGACAATGGCTGGGGGCAGCTTTCTCTGGGACAGAGAAGGTGGCAGAAACCATTGTTTCTTTGTTGAGCCCTCCCCATTCCTGGTGTGCAGACACAGGTGACAGCCATATCTGAATCTCCATCAAGCTGGCTAACATTGTTCATTTGCCATGCCCTGATGAATCTGAGACCCTGAGCCCCACCCAACTTTTGGGCACACCCTATCCACCTCCAGTGGTTTATTCATACAAAGCGCCAGCCATGGCTCATGTTGCAGACTTTCCTAAGGTATCCCAAAGGTTCACAGAATTCAGACAAGCAGTACATGACTTGAGCACATCCCATACCTTTGGATGAGCATCCTTAAGCCCAGTATTTGTTTCATGGCTTGGTCTCTTGAGATACTTCCAAGCACGGCACCAGCAGCGACCATCTGCAAATTGCTTTATGGCACCTGTCAGTGGCCCGAAATTGGGCACTGGTTTTGGCTCAATTTGACCTGCAGTGGGTCCCCTCCCAGGGGGCCCTGGGGTTGGCATGCCCTGTGGCCAGCTTCCAAGTGAGATGGAGCATCTCCCAGCCACCTCCCAGGACAATATACCGAAGGGGCAGATTGAGAAGACACCAGCAGAGCCCTGCTGATGCAGATCCTGCTCTGCAGGTTCAGCCCCTGCACCACAATTCCTCTGCTGTAGTCATTGCCAGTCCTCACAACCAAGAAGCAGGAGGGTCTATCCCTCCCAGTGGTGGGCAAACAGTAACCAAGGCTCAACTACAAGAGAGGGGAGCTGTGGGCCAAGTGGCTCAGTTGGTTAAGAGCTCTCAAGAGTGCGAGCTCTGAGCAACAGGGTTGCCAGTTGGATTCCCAGCCCAAGCTGAGCAGCCTTTGAGCTGCCAACAGGTGGCAGGATGGCTCAGCTATTTTAAAAAAAGAGAGAGGAGAGTAAACAATCCACAGAAGAGACACACCTAAAGTGTGCAGCTCAGATGACTTGGAAGACTGTCATTGAGCCCCACAACACACCTAGTAGATAAGGTCATTCCACTGAGACTAAGAGACATAGCAGCCCTACCTAATACACAGAAACAAACACAGAGAAGCAATCAAAATGGGGAGACAAAGAAACATGTCCCAAATAAAAGAATAAAACAAAGCTCCAGAAAAAGCACTAAACAAAATAGAGACAAGTAATCTACCAGATGCAGAGTTCCAAACACTGGTTATAGGGATGCTCAATAATCTCAAGGAGAACTTCACCAAAGAGATAGGAAACATAAAAATGGAGATAGAAAACAAAAAAGGACCAGTCAGAAATAAAGAATACAATAACAGAAATGAAGAATACATTAGATGGAATCAATGGTAGATTAGATGATGTAGATGATCCAACCAGCAATTTGTATGGTAAGGTAGCAAAAAACACCCAAAAAGAAAAAAAAAATCCAGTTCTGTAATACATCATCTATATACCATATTGTTTGTTCACCACTCACAGTCATTTCTTTTTCTATCACCATATATTTGATCCCTTTCACCCCAATAAACTTTAATTAAAAAAATAATCCAAAAAAAATGAGGAGAGTTTAAGGGGCATCTGGAGCAACATCAAGCATACCAACATTTGCATTATAGAGGTACCAATGGAGAAGAAAGACAGTAAAGAATTGAAAACCTATTTAAAGAAATAATGATGGAAAACTTTCCTAACCTGGCAAAGGAAATAGATACAGAAGCCCAAACAAGATGACCCCAAAGAGGCCCACACCAAGACACATCATAATTAAAATGTCAAAGGTTAAAGACAGAGAATCTCAAAAGCAGCAAGGGAAAAGTATTTAGTTACCTACAATGGAGCTCTCATAAGACTGTCAGCTGATTTCTCAACAGAATCTTTGCAGGCCAGAAGGGATTAGCAGGAAATGTTCAAAGGGATGAAATGCAGGGACCTACAACCAAGATTACTCTACCCAGCAAAGCTATCAGAATCGCAGGACAAATAAACAACTTCCCAGACCCCCCCCCAAAAAAAAAGCTAAAGGAGTTCATCAACACCAAACCAGTATTACAAGGAATCTTAGAGGGACATTGTTATGCAAAAATTAAAATAAAAAATATAAATAATAAATTTGCAATAACTACATACGTATCAACAATTATAGATACTTTCAATTTAAATAGATTAAATGCTCTAATCAAAAGATAGGGGGACTGGGCCGGCCAAGTGGTGTGGTGGTTAAGCGCTGGCTTGGGATGCCAGCGGCCCCGGTTTGGGTCCCACATATGAGGGCCAGTGACACTGCCCTCAAAAACAAAACAAAAAGATAGGGGGACTGAATGAATAAGGAAACAAGATTATTTTACATGCCACCTACTAGAGACTCACTTCAGATTGAAAGACACACACAGACTGAAAGTAAGGGAATGGAAAAAGATATCAAAATTAAATCAGACAATAAAAAAGCTGGGTAGCAATACTTATACCAAACAAAATAGACTTTAAATCAAAGACTATAACAAGAGATAAAGAAGGACCTAATAATCCCACTTTTGAGTATTTATCCAAAGAAACCCAAAATGCTCATCTATATGTCCATTGCACCATTATTTACAATAGCCCATATATGAAGGCAGCCTTGGTGTCTCTGAATGGATGACTAGATAAAGAAGAGGTGGTACATATATACAATAGTATGTTACTGAGCCATAAAAATGCATGAAATCTTGCCATCTTAGACAACATGGATGGGCCTAGAGGGTATTATGGTGAAGGTAGTAAGACAGACAACAAAAGACAAATGTGATGATTTCACTTATAATTGAAATCTAAAGAACAAAATAAACAAAACAAACAAAGTCATAGATACAGAGAACATTTTGATGGTTGCTAGATGGGAAGGAATTGGGGTTGGATAAAAAGGAAGAAGGGAGTCAGAAGTAGAAAATGGTTGTTACACAGTAGCCATGGAAATGTAAGGTGTAACATAAGGAATATAGTTAATAATATTGTAATAACTATGTATGGTGTCAGATGGGTACCAGATCAATTGAGGTGATAGATGGGAGGGGGCTTGGGGTACAGGGTGAAAAAGGGAAGGGATTAAGAAATATAAATTAGTAGTTATAAAATAGTCATAGGGATATAAAGTAAAACATAGGAAATATAGTCAATAATATGTTAATAACTAAGTCTAGTGGTAGGTGAGTACTACACTAGCTAGGGTGTTCACTTTGTAAATTATATAAATGTCTAACCACTATGCTGTACACTTGAAATTAATATAAAATAATATTGAATGTCAACTGTAATTGAAAAGTTTAAAAGGGGAGGTAAAGGGGAATAAGAGGTTGAGAGTTTCAGGTATAAAACAAATAACTCTTGGGATGTAATATACAGCAAAGCAAATATATTCAATAATATTGTGATAGCATGGTACAGTGTCAGGTAGTTGCTGGACTATCATGGTGATCACTTCGTTAGCATAGGGAATATAATCAATAATATGGCAATAACTATGTATAGTGCCAGGTGGGTACTGTTGAATAACTATGATGCACACCTGAAACTAATATAATATTGTATGTTAGCTATATATTTTTTTAAAAATTTTATTGGGGAATTGGCAGAGGGGAACAGCGTTGGGGAATCGGGGAAGGGGAACAGACAAGTTGCTGTCTTTTTGTTCTTCAGTCTAGTTGTGGAGGATGTTGCTTCACTGTTGGTATCGTCATTGCGTCTTCCCGGATGAGGCAGATGGGTCGCTGGCCTCTGGATGTCGCTCACCGCGGCTATTGGCAGCTCACGCTTGGCTGCCAGCCGCTCACGCTGGCTGCGGGCCACTCACTGTAGCCTATGGCAGCCCACTGCAGCAGGGGCTGCAGCCCACACCATCACCGGGGCTCGCACAGCCCAGCTCCAGGTGGAGCTGTTGTTAGCTGTAGAGGGCAGTGTCACTGGCCCTCATGTGGGATCCGAACTTGGGCCGCTGGCATCCCAAAACCAGTGCTTAACCAATGCGCCACTCGGCCGGCCCTGTTAGCTATATTTTAATAAAAACCTTTTAAAAATAACTTGGGTACAGAAAGGTGTTAAAGGTGCTTATGAAGCTAGAGACAGGCCACTAAATTTTATTCTTTTTTTTTTTTTGAGGACAGTGTCATTGGCCCTCATATGTGGGACCGAACTGGGGCCACTGGCTTCCCAAGCCAGCGCGTAACCTTTGCACCACTTGGCTGGCCCTTTATTCTTCAGATTAGTTCCTAAGTATGTACATTTTAGTTGAGGATTCTACAAAGCCTGGCAGTTGGGCAAATAAATAACTATTTGTTAGAGCAGTGAATTCCAAATGCCTAACAAACAGGCTTGGTGTAGGGGTGTGAGGGTGGGAAGTGGGGTGGAGGAGGATGTCACCATTTTGAGATTGGAGACAAGAGTTGGGAAGGAAGGGAAAATGACTCCCACTAGACAATTGTATGTATGCAGTAAGATGGGGCAGGAGTTGGCAAACTGTGGCTCACAAGCCACATGCAACTCTTTGGGTATGTTCCATCTCAAAAGTTTGGATATCCCTGGAAGAGCCAAAATCCTGTCCCTTACAACAATTTAAAAATTATTCGAGAGCCATAAAATATTTTTACATAATCACCATTATATGAATAATATCCTTTTTAAAATTTGTCAATGAAACTATGATATTTTTATTTTCATTTTCAATTTTACTTCAGAACCTGCGGCTAGCAAGTCACAGTTTGCTGACCCCTGGAGGCTCTTCTGTCTCAAAAGTTTGCCAACCCCTAATGGGGAAATGGAAAGTGAGGACAAAACTTTATTTTTAAGCTGATAACTGGTGTCTTAGCATTTCAGAGTCCTTAAATCTCTGAGGATTAGGGATTTGTGGCAATTCTACACTACAAAATGCCACAAAACCCAGGATTTTGGGATTCCAGTGTTAGAATTTTATCAGTTTTAAACATTTAAATTCTGTGAGAGGTGGAGGGCAAAAATGCCAAGGATTGGAAAAGTAAAGCTCTGGAGATGTTAAACACTAATCCCCCTTGCACTCCAACTCAATCACAATTTGAGCCCTTAGGACAATGGAAATGGGCTTTGAGAGTGGGGGATGGAGTGACAAAGGATTAGGAATTTGGAGCAGAAATTTTGGTCCTCCCTCCTTAGCTTTTAACTGGATCATCTCCCATTTTATATTGACGGTTTATGCATATGGCTTCATTTGATCAAAGGATTTCAATTTTAAAGAAAAAGACATAGCCACTTCACCCAGGAAAAAAAGGACATGAAACCTCTAAAAAGTGTTCTAGCAGGCCTGGTCTTTCTTTTAATAATTTTTTTCAATTACAGTTTACATACATTATTATATTAGTTTCAGGTGTAGAACATAGTGATTAGACATCTATATACCTTACAAAGTGATCACAAGTCTAATACCCATCTGACACCATACGTAGTTATTACAATATTATTGACTATATTTCTTATGCTATACTTTACATCCCTATGACTATTTTGTAACTACCAATTTGTACTTCTTAATCCCTTCCCTTTTGCACCCATCTCCCCAAGTCCCTCCCATCTGGCAATCAAAGAAATGTTCTCTGTATCTATGAGTTTGTTTCTGTTTTCTTTGTTCATTTATTTTGTTCTTTAGATTCCACATATAAGTGAAATCATATGGCATTTGTTTTGCTCTCTCTGACTTACCCTACTCAGCACAATACTATCTAGGTCCATCCACATTGTTGCAGATGGCAAGAATTCATTCTTTTTATGGCTGAGTAATATTCCATTGTATATATGTACCTCCTCTTCTTCATCCTTTCATCTATTCGGAGACCCTCAGGTTGCCTCCATGTCTTGGCTATTGTAAATAATACTGCAATGAACATATGGATGCACATGTCCCTTTGAAGTAGTGTTTTGGGTTTCTTCAGATAAATACCCAGAGGTGGGGTTTCTGGGTTCTTCTTTGTCTCTCATTAAAGCCTTTGTTTTAAAGTCTATTTGGTCTGATGTAAGTATTGCTATTCCAGCTTTGTTTGTTTGTTTGTTTTTTTTGTTACCATTTTGATAAAATATCTTCTTCCATCCCTTTACTTTCAGTCTGTGTGTGTCTTTCAATCTTAAGTGAGTCTCCTGTAGGCAGCATATATAAGGGTATTGTTTTCTGACCCATTCAGCCACCATATATCTTTTGATTGGGACATTTAATCCATTTACCTTTTTTTAAAAAAGAGTTTTTTTTAAATTGGGTAATTGGGGGAGGGGAACAGTGCTGGGGAACTGGGGAAGGGGAACAGACAAGTTGCTATCCTTTTGTTCTTCAGTCTAGTTGTGGAGGACATTGCTTCACTGGCCCATATTGGCATCATCATCGCGCTCTTCTCGGGTGAGGCAGATCAGTCACCGACCTCTGGACAGCCACTCACAACGACTATTGGCAGCTCACACTGGCTGCCAGCCACTCACACTGGCTACTGGCCACTAACACTGGCTGCCGGCCACTCACTGTAGCCTATTTCAGCCCACTGCAGCAAGGGCTGCAGCTATGCCTTCCCAGGGACTCACAGCAGCCCAGCTCCAAGTGGAGCTGTTGTTCACCATCTTAGCTGTAGAGGGCAGTGTCATTGGCCCTCATATGTGGGATCTGAACTGGGGCCGCTGGGGTCCGAAGCCAGCTCTTAACTAATGCGCCACTCAGCCGGCCCTAATCCATTTACCTTTAAAGTAATTGTTGAGAGCTATGTAGTCATTGCCACTGTATTCATATTTTTTTATTCTCCTCCTCGTCCTCCTCCTTCTTCTTCTTCAAGAAGTCCCATTAAAATTTCTTGTAATAATGGTTGGTGTTGATGAACTCCTTAGCTTTTTCTTGTCTGGAAAGCTCTTTATCTGTCCTTTAATTCTAAATGATAGCTTTGCTGGGTAGAGTAATCTTGGTTGTAGGTCGTGACTTATCATCACTGAATATTTCCTGCCAATCCCTTCTGGCCTGAAAAGTTTCTTTTGAGAAATCAGCTGACAGTCTTATGTGGGTTTCCATGTAGGTAACTAACTGCTTTTCTCTTGCTGCTTTTAAGTTTCTCTCTTGGTCTTTAACCTTTGGCATTTTTCACTATGATGTGTCCTGGTGTTCTCCTCTCTGGGTTCATCTTCTTTGGGACTCTATACTTTCTGGGCTTATGTGCCTATTTACTTCACCACGTTATGGAAGTTTTCCATCGTTATTTCTTCAAATAGGTTTTCAATTCCTTTCTCTCTCTCTCTCTCTCTCTCTCTCTCTCTCTCTCTCTCTCTCTCTCTCTCTCTCTCTCTCTTTCTCCCTCTGTTACCCCAATAATGTCAATGTTGGTAGACTTGATGTTATCCCAGAGGCCCCTTAAACTCACCTTAGTGTTTTAGATTATTTTTCTTCTTTTCTGATTGGGTGTTTTCTGCCACCTTATCATTCAAATTGCTGATTCGATCCTCTACTTCATCTCATCTACTGATGATTCCCTCTCATGTATTATTTATTTTTGTTGTTGTTATCATTATTATTATTAGTTTCAGGTGTACAAAACAACATAATGATTAGATATTTACACCTCTCACAAAGTGATAATCCTAACAAGTCTACTACCATGTGACACCAGACATAGCTATTACAATACCATTGACTATATTACCTATGTTGCACATTACATCCTATGACTATATATATTGATGTGACTATATAACATGACATTTGATGTTATTTTATATTAGTTTCAGGCATACAGCATAGTAGTTTATATAATTTATGAAGTGTTCCCCCTGATAATCTAGTACCCATCTGGCACTATACATAGTTTTTGCATTATTGACTATATTCCCCATACTGTATTTCACATCCCCATGACTATTTTGTGACTTCCTAATTTATACTTCCTAATTCCTTCACCTTTTTCACCCATCCCCCCAAATATCCCTCCCATCCAGCAACCGTCTTTATCTATGAGTCTATTTCTGCATTCTTTGTTTATTATATTTTTTTAATTTCCACATGTATGTGAGATCATATGGTATTTGTCTTTCTCAGTCTCACTTATTTCACTTAGCATACTACCCTCTAGGTCCATCCATGTTGTTGCAACTGGTAAAATTTTGTTTTCTTTTATGGCAGAATAATACTCCTTTGTATTATGGCACCATGATTTCTTTATCCAATTATCTATTCACGGACATTATGATTGATTCTATATCTTGGCTATTATGAATAGCACTGCAGTAAACCCGGGGATGCATATTTTTTTTTAATTACTACAATATTTTAGGTTTATTCGGATAAATACTCAGTACTAGAAATGCGAGGTCATAAGATAGTTTTGTTTTTAATTTTTTGAGGAACCTCCATATTGTTTTCCATACAGACTGTACGAATTTGCAATCCGACCAACATTGCAAAAGGGTTGCCTTTTCTTTACATCCTCACCAACACTTATTGTTGATTTATTGATGATACTCATTCTGACAGGAGTGAGGTGGTATCTCATTGTGGTTTTCATCTGTATTTCTCTGATGATTAGTGAGGTGATGTTGAGCCTCTTTTCCTGTTTAATGGCTATCTGTATGTCCTTTTTGGAGAAATATCTATTCAAGTCCTCTGCCCATTTTTTAATTCGATTTGTGTGTGTGTGTGTGTGTGTGTGTGTGTGGTGTGAGTTGTATGACTTTTCTTTTTTTTACGGCAGTGTCACTGGCCCTCATATGTGGGACCTGAACCGGGGCTGCTGGCTTCTCAAGCCAGCGCTTAACCAAAGCACCACTCGGCTGGCCCTTGTATGACTTTTTTATGAATTTTGGATATTAACTCCCTTATCAGATGTATCATTGACAAATATCTTTTCCCATTCAGTAGAAAGCCTTTTTGTCTTGTTGATGGTTTCCTTTTGCTGTGAAAAACTTTTTAGTTTGACAAAGTCCCATTTGTTTATTTTATTCTTCTGTTTCCCCCTCTAACGTAGTCTGCATTTCAGTTACTTCTTTCTGTATTTCTGACTGGTTGTTTTTTTATGTTTTCTATCTGCATTTTTGTTTCTTATCTCTTTGGTGAAGTTCTCCATGAGACCATCGAGCATCTTTATAACCAGTGTTTTGAACTCTTCATCTGGTAGATTGCCTGTCTCCATTTTGTTTAGTTCTTTTCTGGAGTTTTGTTCTGTTCTTTCATTTGGGGCACGTTTCTTCTTTTTTCTTTTTAAAGATTTTTATTTGGGAATTGGGGGAGGGGAACAGCGTTGGGGTATCAGGGAAGAGGAACAGACAAGTTGCTGTCTTTTTGTTCTTCAGTCTAGTTGTGGAGGACGTTGCTTCACTGGCCCATGTTGGTATTGTCATTGCGCTCTTCTCGGGTAAGGCAGATCGGTCGCCGGCCTCTGGACAGCCGCTCACTGCAGCTATTGACAGCTCACACCGGCTGCCAGCTACTCACGCTAGCTGCCAGCCACTCATTGTAGCCTGTGGCAGCCCACTGCAGCAGACGCTGCAGCCTACACTGTCACCAGGACTCGCACAGCCCAGCTCCAAGTGGAGCTGTTGTGCACCATCTTTGCTGTAGAGGTCAGTGTCACTGGCCCTCATGTGGGATCCGAACCTGGGCCGCTGGCGTCCCAAGACATCTCTTAACCAACGTGCCACATGGCCGGCCCTGGGGCATGTTTCTTTCTCTCCTCATTTTGACTGCCTCCCTGTGTTTGTTTCTATGTATTAGGTAGGGCTGCTATATCTCCCTGTCTTAGTAGAGTGGCCTTACAGTAGGTGTTCTGGGGGGCCCAGTGGCATTGTCTCCCTGATCACCTGAGCCAAGTTCTCTAGGTGTGTCCACTGTGTGTGTTATGTGTACCCTCCTTTTGTAGTTGAGCCTTGGTTGCTGTTGGCACATCAATGAGAGGGATTGCCCCTCAGGATGTTTGGTTGTGAGGTTGCCATGACTACAGTAGAGGAACTGTTGTTCATAGGGGCTGGCACTATGGAGCAGGATTCACTTTAGCAGGGTTCTGGCACCTGCCTCGTCTGCCATTGGGTGCGTCCTGTGGGGGTGGTTGGGTGTTGCTGTGGTGTGATCTCAATCTGACTGCTAGGTTAATTGTTTCTGGGCCCTCTTAGCAGGCATTCTGGTGCAGGCCACATTCAGTCACTTCCTATGTCTTGCCCAGGACCAGGTGGTATAAGCTATAAAGTGGTCTGCAGATAGTTGCCAGTTCTACTAGTTTTGCAGGTACCTGGGAGAGGCTAAGCTGTGAACTCAGGCTGGCTGTGACTAGTGCTGGCCTTGGGGTTGCTTAACAAGTGCTTTGGGGCATGCTGAGGCCAGATGCTGCATGTTTGGAGTTTATGAACCTTTGAGTGATTGTGGGAAAATCAGCACATGAGCCAAGACAGGTTGTTTTATGGAAAAGCTACTGTAAGTATCTTGGGTGATCCTGAAAGTTTGGTGGGGTAGGGTTTCAGGGAATCACCAGGGCAAGGTGGATGAACAGTGTTATCCATGTTGTTGGAGACTCAGGTATGGTGCTGCCTGTGCATGCAGGCTGTGTGTTGGGAAGACTCAACAAAGGAACAATTACTTCTGCAAGCATATGTCTGGGAAAAGCTGCCCCTCCAGCCCTCAACCTGAAGCCAAACTATTCAGTTCCTCTCTGTATGTCCCTGATACCTTTCGAGCTCCTACCCCAGCACTGGAGCTCAGAGTGAGTGAGTCCATCAACATATTAGTCTGTGCATGGGCCCTTCAAGAGGAATGCCTGGGACTCCAGCAGCACTCTGTCTCACTCAGACAAAATATCCACTGGTTTTCACAGCCAGAAGTTATGGGGACTTCTTTTCCTGGCATTAAAAACCTGGGCTAAAGTGCCTGATATGGGCCTGGGACCCCTTGTTTTTCAGAGTTGACCTCCACAGTCAAGATAGCCCTCCTGATTTCTAACTATCACACATGGGTTTGTGACCAGCTCGTTCTATGTCTCCACCCCTCCTACCAGTCTCGACATGGATTCTTCTTTATATATTTAGTTATAGGACTTCTGTTCAGCTAATCTTCAGGTGATTCTCAATGATGGTTGTTCTGTAGTTTAGTTGTAATTTTCTTTTGATGGCAGTATCACTGGCCCTCATATGTGGGACCCAAACTGGGGCCGCTGGCTTTCCCAGCCAGTGCTTAACCACCGTGCCACTCAGCCAGCCCAAGTTGTAATTTTGATGTGGTTGTGAGAGGAGGCAAGAACAGCATTTACCTACTCCACCATCTTGACCAGAAGCCAGGCCTTATTTTATTTGTTGTTGTTTGGTTTTTGTTTGTTTGTTTTTTTGGGGGGTGATTTTGATTGTTTCATTTTGTCTTGTTTTCTTTTTCAAATAAAGATGGACACTGACAAGAATGTTTTGGCTGGGCGCTTGGGAAGGGCCAACTAACAACTCAGAAAATCAGTCATCCTCTACTGTGAAATTGATAGTGGCAGCTGCAAAAATAAATGACAATAATACCACTTACCATATTAAGCGTCCACTCTGATCTGGGCACAGAGCTAAATGCTTACTTAGATTGTGCCTTTTGATTCTCTGTAGTCCTATGAGAGTGATACCATTATCATTTCATTTTGCAGATATCACTACTTTTTTTCATCTGAAGGAATTGAGCATGTGGCCGAGATATATAAGAACAAACCAAGTAAAGGCATTTTTAAACCTTATTCTACAAATAGATTTAAGTAGTTGCTCAGGGCTCATGCAGCTGAAATACACACCAGGTTGATGTGATGTATTCCTTTGAACTCAGGCAGTTCTGAGCTCAGGGCAAGTCATGAACTGGCCCCTAAAATCAGTACTGTCTGATAGCTTATTCCAAATGGGAAGTGTTTTATGTAGATTTAAGTAAAAGAAGACATATTTCCTTCACAGAAATGACAGGTTCTGTTCCAAGTATATGTTTGCTTGATAATATGTATATTAATTTGTTCATTCATCAAATACTGATTGGACACCAAATATGTGCTCTCAACCCAGACTCTCAAACATACAAAATTGAGAGATTAATTTGTTTAATATAAACCTCAAGCCTAAGGAATTCCTAAAATTACCAAAACCCAGTTTAGGTGGCACCTATTATTTAAGTGTGATTTCTCAGTTTAATACCAACAGATATTTAATTACCCATGCAGAATGAGGAGAACAGTAAAGTTTGTAGATTCTAGATCATGGAAGTAAAGAATCTTAAAAATAAAGTAACCCATTTCCTATATTTTGCAGGTCAGAAAGTCAGATGGGCTTAGATTATAAACTATCCATATATAAACTTGGCCAGCTTTCTTAACCTCCCTGAGACTCCAGTTCCTTAACTGTAACATGGGGATAATAGCACTTGCTTTGTAGATATATGCTAATGATGACATTAGATAATTTATATAAAGTTCTTAGTGCAGTGTCTGATACACACAACATGCTCAATGTACGTTTACTGATATTGTGACTGCTTCTTTTCCAGTTGAAGGAACTGAAACCCAAGGAGGGGAAGTGGCTAGCCCAAGGTGACATAGTTTGTTCATTTTAGGGCAAATATTAGAATTCAAATCTCTATTAGTAGTCAAATATTCTTTATACTACATTACCCATTTTATTCCTTAGGAGAAGGTAATGTAAATTTCCTAGGCCTGTGAGCAATATTTTAGTTCATCCAGGGAGAAAAATGTTAAGGAGATGGCTGACATAAGAAAAGAATTCCTGGACTCAAAAAACAAGAATAAAACATCAAAGGATAAATAGAGGACAAAGGAAAAACGACAATTACTAGAAAGTTTAGATAGCAGTGTTAGAACATTATTATGCCTGGTGAATCACAGAACTGATCTCTATCCTAATTCCTTCATTCACCACAAACATTTCAACCAAATTGACTAGATTTTTCCTTTTTTGAGGGGATAGAGTTTGGGAGCTGTTTCAGAATGCATGAATGTTTCACAGATTTATTGTGAATTCAACTTTACTAGACAATTTCTATTGCAAGCAAAGGAACCCTGTAATTGAAGTTAGAATGGAAGCATGAGTACTATCAAGACTTAAGGGATGATGGATTTTAGAATGATAGTTGGCTGGAGTGAAACCTCATACTAGAAGCTGTTAAGAAATTTAGCAAAATAAAACAAAATGGCTCAACAGTAAAGCCATTATTATTCATTTGTGTAGCTACAGTATAGCACTGAGAGTGATTGATTTGTTAAATGAAGTTAATTTTTTTTCCAGCTGAGCCATCCTGCCACCTGTTGGCAGCTCAGCGGCAGCTCAGCTCAGGTTGGGCATCGAACTGCTGTTGCTCAGAGCTCAGCTTGCACTCTCGAGTGAGCTTTTAACCAACTGAGCCATTCGGCCAGCCCTGAAGATATTCTTAAGAATTAGAAATATATGAGAAAAGTTTCTCTGTCCATACACTAAAAAGAAAAGCTTAATTTATAGTTGGTTAAGCAAAAAATGATATAGTTTTTCCTAAACAGTACTTCAGTTTAATCAGGGAACTGCAATACTGGTTGCTGCAACATTCAAGGAGTATTTAAAATGTTCCAGGAGTTTCCTAAAAAGAGCAAGGCCATTTTGCTCAATTTATCACTACATAATGCCATGGCACATGGACTGCCAGGAAGTCTGAGTGGAGTTTCTAGCCCACCAAGAGTGATACATCATGGTTATTTCAGGTGAAATTACTATAGAAAAACCCATTTGTTCCTTTTTTACTTCATCCTTTAATCTTGAGTGTGTTGATTTTTCTCTCTTGAAAATAAATACATTTTATTTCAAAGAAAATGTATTTATAGCATTGTGATTGCTATTCATTTGATAATTTTCACCTTCACAGGGCATCAGGTACTGTTTATACAGCACTAGACATTGCAACAGGACAAGAGGTAAGTACTAACATTCAATCCTGATTTATATTTTCCTTTATTAATATTGATCAGATTTCCTCTTTGATGGCATCTACACCTGAAAAAAATGGGTAGCACTGAGTTGACACTGGAGTTTGCTTTATTGGTTTCCAAAGTATCTGAAGTGGATAGATTACTCATGATTAACTACAGAAAAGGAGGATTGGTTTGTGGCTCAGAGAAAGAGCTTAGTAAGATATAGAATTTGTATGGCCCAAAATATGGATGTTTATGTTTACTCTAATTATTTTTATTGAATCTGGCCTTTTAATCATCATTCAGGTGGCCATAAAGCAGATGAATCTTCAACAGCAGCCCAAAAAGGAATTAATTATTAATGAAATTCTGGTCATGAGGGAAAATAAGAACCCCAATATTGTTAACTATTTAGATAGGTAAGTGTTTTCTCTCATTACATACTTGTTTTCTTTATGGGATGTCATTGTCTTGGGAAATTATTTTATTTAGGATCTATTCATTTAGCATCCATTCTACAAATATTTCTCAAATGCTATAAAATAGCATATCAGATCAATAGCTCAACTTGCACCCATTTATCTTTGTCTACCCATCAGTCATTTGAAGACAAATTTTATGGTCTTGCTTTTAAACATGAGCAGTTTGTGTAATTTCCTTTTGAGGATCATGACTGTGTTGGCAGGAAATAGACTATTGCATATAGGAGAAAGCAGGTGCATTAAACATTTCATCAAGTGTTTGTTTGAAGCCAGTGTAGTCTCTGGGTGTCTAAGTGAAAAAGGCTGTCTACAATGGCCCTGTTTTGTTTGTTTGTTTGTTTGTTTGTTTGTTTGTTTGTTTGTTTGAGGGCAGTGTCACTGGCCCTCATATGTGGGACCTGATCCAGAGCCGCTGGCTTCCGAAGCCAGCGCTTAACTATCGCGCCACTTGGCCGGCCCATACAATGGCCCTGTTTAATGGGTACTTTTTGATTAACTGACAGTGAGACCTAGGAAATTGAGACTTTAATCTCAAGCCTTTTTCCTAGCCCAGGTAATTAAATCTCTTTCCTTAGTGGTATTAGCAGTGGGTTATAAATTGGTATTTAAAGATGCACTGTCTCTTTACTTGTGGTTAACATCTGTCTCATTCAATTTCAATAAGTGTTTGTTTAGCACCACTGTGCTGTGTACTCTGGGGGTACAAAAGAAATAAGAACAGGTCTAAAACCTCATTGAGCTTAAGATCTTGCTTTCTGTGTTTTGTGCCAGTACACCAGTGGTATACAGAAGGAGAGGAAAGGGAGACAGAAAAAGGAGGGTCACATTTTACAGTTGAAATCAGTGTTTCACAAAGTGTCACTACTGACTTCTATCAGAACCGAGATCTCAGCACAGTAAATCCATTGCAAGCATGAATCCCTTTGATTCAGTGACTGCTTGAAAGGATTTCAGTAATGAGTTCAGTAGAATGGAAAATAATGCCAAAGTCTAAATACATATTCCATAAATCTGCACGTCATTAGCCAGTTCAATCCAATAAGTCAACATTGTGGCTTATCCAGAAGGACTATGTACTGATCCAGTTCATTGAAACTAGCTTTTACAAAGAATGTAATACTCATTCACCAGAGGCCTCCTTGCTCTTTTCCTTCCTCCATGGTGTACAGTAATAAAGAATCTGATAGTATGGGGCCAGCCGAATGGCGCAGTGGTTAAGCGCCGGCTTGTGAAAGCCAGCGGCCCCGGTTCAGGTTCCACATATGAGGGCCAGTGACACTGCCCTCAAAAAAAAAAAAAGAAGAATCTGATGATCCTTTCATTTCCATGCATATTCTTATCTAATGTTAAGGAAGTGTCTCATTATCAGCATCATTGATATTTTCTTCTTGTTATGTAATATAACCAAATGCAGAGACTTACTGCAAATTGCCTCCTTAAGGGGAATATGGAAGACTCCCCACTTCCTTAGGCCTGAGTCAAAGTCTTTTTCCTTTCTCTTGTTATAGCTATTTAGTGGGTGATGAACTATGGGTAGTCATGGAATACTTGGCTGGTGGCTCTTTGACTGATGTGGTCACAGAGACCTGTATGGATGAAGGACAGATAGCAGCTGTATGCAGAGAGGTAAGAAAATAGAGCACTTGTAGCTGATGAGAACACCAAAAATGGCAGCTCTTTCTTTTTCTCTCATTATTCACAATGTTTTAAACATCAAAGTAACAATAGCACATCTTTTCTACTAAAAAAAAAATGGAGAGCCTAAATTCAATTTAAATCCTAATGTAATGGCACTCACTTTCCCCTCTCTCCCCAGCCCCTTGATTATTTTAGTTGTTTTGCTATGAATCTTTTGAGTTCCATTATGCCATTCACAAGGTGCCATATTTTAACCTGCATGCTATAGTCTTAGTGAACATGGAAAACAGTGATGTTTGCATTGAACTTCTTTCTGATTTGGGGAAATTATTAGATAGTTTTTTTGTCTTGGATGTGCAATGTGAGCCAATGGGTACAGACCACAAAACTCATTCCCATTTCCTCCTATGTAAAACTACAGACCACGTTACAATCCCATTGTCTAGAAAGCAGTTTAAGCAAGGTCCTCCCTCCGCCTCAAAAGTAGTTACTTTCACAGTGCAATCTAGATCTCCCTCATAGCTCTCCAATGGGTCTGAGTGTCTGCCTCTTTCCCAATAACAGTGTCATATCCCTATTTTCAAGCTGAATTAAGGTTACTTTATTATATTAATTTTTCAATATTAATAAAACACACTCTTCATTGGAATTTTATATGGGGTATTACTCTCTACCATATTTATTGTGGTGAGGTTTTCTATAGACATAAGTAGGAACTCTGACCCACCAAAACTTGAAATACAATGTTAAGAAAACAAAACCAGGGCCGGCGGAGTGGCGTGGTGGTTAAGCACTGGCTTAGGACGCCAGCGGCCCCGGTTCAGGTCCCACATATGAGGGCCAGTGACACTGCCCTCAAAAAAAACAACAACAATTAATTTCAGCTAATGTTTGCTTTTTTAAAATTTTATTTATTTATTTTTAGTTAAAGTTTTTTGTGGTGGCAATTGTTAGCAATTCCTTGCTCTCCTCTCATTCCCATTTCCTCCTCTCCAAACATGCACACATATCCACCAAACACGTATATTTTCTACTGATGCAATAAATTAAATTTATTCAGGGGAATACTTGACCCTGATCCTGTTGTTTCCATCTTTTGGTCTTACAACACATAGCCATTTCCAAACAAGTACCTATATGGTGGTTCTCAAACCTGGCTTTCCATTAGAAATAGCTCGGGGCACTTCTTTTAAATGCAGATTCCTAGGTCCCACTCCAGACCTACTGAATAAAATCATACCATGGACTCAGAAGCTAACTATACCTGTATAAGACCAAGTTGAATCTACATCCTCCAGATAACTAGGTCAAAGTATGATTATATCAATTGGTTAGTTTGGAATGTATTGGTGATTTAGTGCTACTTATCATACCATCACTCTTTATGTCCTAGCCTGACTTAGGAGCTTTCATATGTATAATGTTAAATTGCATTACTGATGTAAATGGTAATGTGATTTCAAAATAGTGTTAAAACATTTAATAATCTGTTTCACTTGACAACATAAAATTATACCTGCCCAAAATTTATCTAGAAATTAAACTTTGTTTTTTTAAAAATTCTTTGTGATATAATTAGAACTTTTTTTTCTTTTCTGATTCAATAGTGTCTCCAAGCTTTGGATTTCTTACACTCAAACCAAGTAATCCATAGAGACATAAAGAGTGACAATATTCTCCTTGGGATGGATGGCTCTGTTAAATTGAGTAAGTATTTTGGTTTAGATGGTGTTTGAGAGTGTATCAGGAGATTTCTGTTCTTTTACTGTCTCTCTTGATAAGAAATGGCCATTGGAAGTCATTTGAAATAATTTAGAATCCAGTTTGAAGTAAAGAATTGTTTTAACACCGTGTTCCTACAGATTCTGACCAGACATTTTTGGTTCAATATTTCAAAATCTCTAGTGACTTCCATCTGCTGGATGACAAATTCCTAGTTAGAAAACTGAAAGATTCTATAAATCAGAGGGAACCCAATGAGACCTAGTAAAAAATGATATCATGCCAGTCAATTATTTCAGACTCTTTGAAAATCAGGACTCGCTGAAAGATAGGTAACAAAAGGGTATGACCTAGGCAGTTGTGGAAGCACAGTGTTTAACAAAGGTACAACCATATCTGAAAGTGACCTATAATAAAAGGAAATAATTTGAGCTCTTTTTAACTGACTTTTCTTTTCTGTAGCTGATTTTGGGTTCTGCGCCCAGATCACCCCTGAGCAAAGTAAACGAAGCACTATGGTGGGCACTCCCTATTGGATGGCACCTGAAGTGGTAACTCGAAAAGCATATGGTCCAAAAGTTGATATCTGGTCTCTGGGGATTATGGCAATTGAAATGGTGGAAGGTGAACCCCCTTACCTTAATGAAAATCCACTCAGGGTAAGTCAAAAGAAAACTCAAGTATATCTTCCTCAAGTAAGGGAAAAGTCCAAATGTCATTTCTTGTTTCCACCAAAAGTGGCCAGAAAGGGCTCTTTCCTGGAACAATTGATATAGAAGCTCCAAGTTATTATTTTCAAAATTACTGTGAGTTATTTTTAGTTTCTCTTAAGATATCTCAACAGTTTTTTCTAGTGCTTTGATATCAGTATTTCTAATGGCAGGAGTCTTTAAAGTTTTTACTATAGCTTTCTGCTGTTAAAAATAATTTTTGTTTTATTTTTTTAAAGCAAGATGTGGGAAGAAAAGAGTATTTTTATCACATGCTATGGTTAAATGATCTATTTAGGAAACACTTGCTTTGTAAAAACTTTAACAAAGTAAATAAATACATTTCCAGAGCAGCTATAATTTTTAAAATTAGATTTTGTTTCATTATCAGTAATGATTTATTGAGCAACAACAGTTTTGTGGGTATTGAATGCAACACAGGATAGATATAGTGCCAGGCTGCTGAAATCAAAAACTTAATTAGATTGTGAAGTAGAAAATGTATGGAAATAGTTTGTGTTGGGTACCTCAGTTTGCTACTGCATAATCAGAGGTTTGATCCTTATGTGAACTGCTTACTTCTGCAAAGAGAATAGGTCCATTTCATAGCCTAATGTCACCATTTTTATTCAGATATACTGTTGATCATAAGAGGAGCAGGCAATGGAACATGAAAGAAATGCTTGTTCAGCACAGAAATCAGCCACCTATTTTGTTTTATATAGCCTTAGAGTGAGCCAGAGGGCCGGCTGAGTGGCGCGGTGGTTAAGAGCTGGTTTTGGGATGCCAGCGGCCACAGTTCAGATCCCACATATGAGGGCCAGTGACACTGCCCTCTACAGCTAACAACAGCTCCACCTGGAGCTGGGCTGTGAGAGCCTGGGCAACAGTGTAGGCTGCAGCCCTTGCTGCAGTAGGCTGCCATAGGCGACAGTGAGTGGCCGGCAGCCAGCTTGAGTGGCTGGCAGCCAGCACAAGCTGGCAATAGCCACAGTGAGCGACCATCCAGAGGTCAGCAACTGATCTGCCTCATCCTGGAAGAGCACAACGACACCAAAAGTGAATCAACGTCCTCTGCAACTAGACTGAAGAACAAAAAGACAGCAACTTGTCTGTTCCCCTTCCCTGATTCCCCAACGCTGTTCCCCTCCCCCAATTCCCCAATTAAAAAATAAAAGAATAGTGGTGAAAAAACACATCAGCCCTCTTGTTTCCATGTATTTCCTCCTCTAAGTCTTTGGAGTTTGGAGGTACTAAACGGGTTATGGCCATTTTACTTTCTGCCTTTTAATGAGTAATTTACAACCTGCAAAATTTAAGAATTAAATAAATGCGCTCTGTAAAGCAACTGGTCTCGGTAATGCATTTATTACCTTCTTCAGTTCTCCGATTTGCTAGGCTGTTAATTGTTAGAAAAAAGGAAACAAGTTTTAATCTTTACAGGCATCTTGTAGCATGGATTAGAACTCATAATTAACAGCTTGTCTCTTAGAATATGCAAACTTGCATCTAAACAAATACTTGGAGATTAACAAAACACCAGGTTAAGGAAGCCTACATTAAGTCCATAACAAAAAGTCCTGGTAGAAAGACCACCCTATAGGATTCCACTCATAAGGATTTATTTTAACTTTGATAGTTACTCTCCATATGTGATCAACGTCCAATGAATAAATCAGCACATCCATATTGAGCCAGCCCTCTATCTCTCTGCTAGGCCTCATGAGTACTTTTAAAGTTTTTATTTTAAATATGATGTTCTCATGTTCATTTTTTTTTTAGCTGAGTCATCAAGGTGCCTGTTGGCGGCTCAACGGCAACTCAGCTCGGGCTGGGCATCGAACTGCTGTTGCTCAGAGCTCAGCTCACATTCTTGAGTAATCTCTTAACCAACTGAGCCACTTGGCTGGCCCCTCATGTTCTCTTAAAGAAAATACAATGTCTGAGGCTATATGCCCTTATTTTGGATTTTAAAAATGTAATTACTAGAACCATGGTGAGATTGGAGAGAAAAACATATAACATGAGACTATAGGAAGTCTGTGGTTTTTTGGATACAGGCAACCAGACTATGTGTAGGGAAATGGAAATGGAAAATTGCACAGCTATAAAGAAGAACTAGGTGAACCCTTCTTTCTTTAAAATCCTTCCAATACTACCACACATCCACTACTTTAGGCTTTGATGAAGGAAAAAGGAAATAAGTTGAAGGAAGACAGAGCAGTAGAGTAAAGTGTAGCATGTTGATGTGAAAAAAAATGGCACACGTAGTGAGGCAGATCTGGGTGTGCACTGGCTCACAACCTATAAGCTCTGTGGCCTTCACCAAGTCGCTTCAAACCTTTACAAGCCAGCTTCCTTTGTGTAAAATGGGGACACTATCTATCTTGTACAATGTGAAAACTTAATGAAACAATGCAGTGTCTAGCTCATTGTAGGATATATATATATATATATATATATATATATATATATATAAAACATTTATATGAATAAAAATGTGAGAAAGGAAAAGAGAGAAAGCATCCTTGGAGTGCTGTTTACCCATCTATGAAAGGAGTTGGAATTCCCCACTTCCCGCCAAGAACTTCCCCTCCACACTGGTTACACTCCCATCCCCTCGAGGAGTAGAGGGCTCTGTACAGTTCAGTTAAATTATCAGAAACAGATAACACTGAACAGAAGAGGTTAAAGATGAAGTCTGGGGCTATACATTTGAGGATTGTTGGCATTTCACAGTAGCTTTTTTGTGTCTTTGTTGTGCCAGTTACAACTGAGCATACCCTATATGAATATTGCCTGTTAACATCATTGACACAAGGAATTATCCATTCCCCCCTTATAAAGTGTTTCAAACTTTTAAAAATGTAAATTTCTCTGTGCTAACTGACCTAATTTGCTCACAAACATGCCTTTTAAAGGTCAGAGAGTTATTAACTATACAGATGTTATGAGATTGATACCCTTCCAGAGAGAGAGAGAAGAGACAAACTTCTTCCTTCTCCCACTGCATAAAGTCTTTGTGATATAGGAAAATTATAGGCAGTCAGGGAAATCACCATGGTAGAGGGAATCACAGAGGAAACCATAACAAAGCCAGGGAAACAATTTTATTAGCTAACAGACAGGTTTAAGTCACAGGACCTGCCAGAGTGACAAACTCAGGTTGGGGAGGAAGAAGTCCTCTTTTTCCAAGTCAGGCATTCCCAGGTAGAATGCATAACTTCAAAGAGGTTGTTTAACATAAGATAAGACTGTCAGGAGTCCTTTCTTCAAAGCCAGTCTGGCTAACATGCTCCTTCCTCTCAGAGCAGAGACATTGATTAAGCTGATTAAGCTCTAAGGAAAGTAGACAGTTTCCAGAAAACGCCTCTTCCGGGCTAAGCAACAATGTAAATCTGATAATAATGCCACGAGGCAGCAGGAAGCCCCCTTCCTCAGACATACAAAAGGTATAAAAACCAAAGCTTTTGCCCTAACTAGTCAGGAATCCGTCTCATTTTGAGAGCTGTTATTTTCTGCTCTAATAAACTGCCCTCTGTTGCAAACTTTAACTCTCTGGTCCGTGTCTCCATTCTTCGGTGCTATGAGACCACGAATCCTGGCGTGTACACACACACACACACACACACACACACACACACACACACACCACACAAAAAATATCCTACATCATTTGCACTCAACGTAAGTGGCCTTGGACATGTTCTGTGACTCGTGGACATTTTTAGTGCAGTCTCCAATAATACCATGTATTCTTTCTGTTTGCCAAAGTGACTAGGGTTAAAATTGAACTTTTCCTCTGGATGTACAAATCAAATGCTCATCAACCTGACATTTTTTCATTGAAAATATAATTTTTAAAACCTGTGGTTATAAAAACTTGGTTCTAAATAAGGAGGCACAATCATTTCCATAAAATAAGTCTTTGGGTTTTTTTCCTCAGCACCAAAAGAGTATCTCTGTTAATTTTGCATTCACACATAATGAGGCTATTCTTGTCAATGGGTTTTGATGGAATTTGATATTTGTGAAATATCTCATGACATCCAGTTTGAGGGTCCTACATGGGACCCTCTGGGTGGAGACCTTTTTTATGTGTAATTTTCCAAGCTTTTATCCTAGTTGAAATGAACTT
The DNA here is from genome assembly GCA_033961575.1 of Aselliscus stoliczkanus. NCBI lineage: Eukaryota > Metazoa > Chordata > Mammalia > Chiroptera > Hipposideridae > Aselliscus > Aselliscus stoliczkanus. The sequence goes on along the minus strand of CM066737.1, from coordinate 49,227,969 downwards.
TAAGTGTTATCTTTCTACCTTTGCTTTAATCATCTGTGAAACTGTATCAAACATTGGATCTTTGGAAGAGAGTTATTGGTATTGATAAGAGACATCTGAATGCTAAGAATAGCATGTAGTATAGTATGTGAACCACTGATCCTATACTAGCAGTTCTCCACCTTGGTTGGGCATTGGAATCACCTGTAGAGTTTTAAGAACCAATGATGTCAGGTACCCAGACCAAAGACTAGACCAAATTCAAATCTCTGTGGCAACACCTTTATGAAACTTTCAAAATAGATTGAAAAATAATTAATCAGCCCTCTTTGAGAATGGTTGTTCAACCAAAAAGGAGCACACTATCATTCTGTCCACATTTCTCATTTCATCTAAAAAAAGTGTCATGAGTAGCTTTGTCAATCTTGTTGAAATCCTGGTGTGCTATGTCATTTTCTGATTTACCAGCCAAGTAACACTATCAAAAAAGAAATAGCAGGGCCGGCCGAGTGGCACATTGATTAAGAGCTGGTTTTGGGATGCCAGTGGCCCCGGTTCGGATCCCACATAAGAGGGCCAGTGACACTGCCCTCTACAGCTAACAACAGCTCCACCTGGAACTGGGCTGTGCAAGCCCCGGCAACGGTGTAGGCTGCAGCCCCTGCTGCAGTGGGCTGCCATAAACTACAGTGAGTGGCCGGCAGCCAGCGTGAGCTGCCAAGAGCCCCGGTGAGCGACCATCCAGAGGCTGGCGACCAATCTGCCTCATCCGGGAAGAGCGCAATGACGATACCAACATGGGCCAGTGAAGCAACGTCCTCCGCAACTAGACTGAAGAACAAAAAGACAGCAACTTGTCTGTTCCCCTTCCCCGATGATTCCCCAAAGCTGTTCTCCTCCCCCAATTCCCCAATAAAATCTTTAAAAAAAAAAAAAAGAAATAGCATTAGTTCAGCATATATCTCCATGATATGCCATTTTCTTTTTCAATTTTGCTTCTCCTGAAAATGGAATCCATCATTAAAATGTGCTAGCTGCTGAGTACATAGCAGATATTGGTGACAATAAAACCATCAGTCTGACTACTCATGATTAGGAGTGCATTATTATTTGGCCAGGGAGAAGGGAGGGCAGAAATCTAAATTCAGATCTGTCCATCTACATTAGGAGAGTCACTACTCCCTCTTTCCCCACACTTCAAGCACTACACAAATGTTATTCTTAGTTTTTTTATTATAGAACCAGAGAAGTTCTGGTTAGCTTGTTTGTCTAGTGAAGAGAATAAAACAGAAGAGAATCTCTAGCAACTGAAAAACAGCAACATAGGGCTAAAGGGGTTTTATTTCCTCCAGGCACTGGCACCTGTGTGGTGGATTGGAAAGTCTCAGTTTGATGGTGTGTGCTCATTTGGAATTAAAGTCAGACATAAACTTCCTGAGTGCCAAAGAAGCAAGCGTACTCTGCTAGCACTCATTCAATATTGTTTTGAATGTATTTCAGGAAGAGCTGGGAGCATTTCCTTCTTTTTCCATAAGTCAATGGGGACAGCAAGGTTTATTGATGGTTTGTTGACATTCCTCCTACTTTAAAGGCAAACCTATGCATAAAAGTAGGGGCAAGTTGGGATAACTGCAACTAAAATAATTATAGAACAGTAACAAGGTTTCTTTTTAATCAGAAAAAAATATATATTGTCAGTCAAAAGATAAACAGCTCTTAAAAATCATTGGTTGTCAGGAATTTAACATAGGAAAGTGGGACCTAGCCATCAGAAAGCTGCAAGTCTCATTTAGATTGTAATTCAGAAGCAGACAGTTCAAACTCGTTAGTTATGACAGAAGACAGACAAAGGAGAAATTGATTCCACAACAAGCTAAAATAGAAAAGACTCTGGCCAGGTTAAGCAGGGGGTGGTGTGGGGTGGTGAAAGATTAAAAATTTGCCTGAGGACCTACTGTTGGCTAATACTGATAGATATTCCCTTATCCTACTATTATGATTCTTCCCTATTCTTAAAGCGTGGTTTAGGAATAAGCCATGAGTACATGTCTCTATTGTCCTAATAGGTTGTTGTTACATGCCATGTTCCAACTCCTGGTGACCCTATGAATAACTAAACAATCTCATTATATGGTTTTCGAAGTATGAAAGATAAAGATTGAGAAAAGAAAATGCAGTGGTTTTCCACTGCCTTCTGCTGCATAGGGTGTGGGTCCAACCCACATGTGCTCAGGCCTGTGGTGTCACAACTCTATAAGCACCTAGGAAATGTAAGCATCCCTTTGGGGCCCTTATAGGTACCTAACTTATAAGTAGTTTAGTCCCTCAAAATCAAAGTTCATTCTACATAAGCAAAGCATGGAGTGTGATGATAGGCATTTACCCACTTAAATGCACACTCACATGTTTTGTTCTATGGGTTTTTAAATCTGTGTTTTTGCCAATGGGAAATGACTTCACTGAGAAAATCAGGGTTTTCTTGATAACTAAGATCATTTCTGACCTTTTTCATAATTTTGAAATATGACATCATTGTAGAAGACCCTTTTCTTTATGATAAAAGGATACTCAGATGTCTTACATAAGCTTCTCAGCAAACCAAGTCAACCTGATAAGGCAGTGTCAGCTCTGTAGCTAGGAAAGCCAATGTTCTAACATTTCCCTGTCTTGCTGTAGAATTAACCCCTTGTCGTTTGCAGAATGTAAAAGATTTTATGAGACTCTACAAGAGTATCCAGAGAAAATATTTATTGAAAATCAAAAAGGGAGAGCGAGAGTTCTGTTTGTAACTGGCAGAAGTTTTGCCAGGGCAGTCTGAGAGGAAAAGCTGCAGCAACAGAGGGGTAAGAGAGAGATACTGGCAGAAGTTTGCCAGGGAGGTCTGATGGGGGACAGCTGCACGGATGAGAAGGAGTGCTGGGGTTTTATATTTTTCCAAGCAGGATGTAGGGTGTTTGACAGCTTGCAGGGGGCTTGCCATTACAATTGTCTTCTCCTGGGAATTGTCCTGTTCCCATTTATGATGAATGTCAGCTTGCAGGGGGTTGCTGTTGTGAATGGGAACCATTCTGTTCCCATCTATGATGGGTGTTTGTTAGTGTGCAGGGGGTTACCATTGCGATTGGGAATGTTCTGTTCCTACCTATGATGGATGTAAGGTGCTTGTCAGCCTGGAGGTGCAGTGCTGGCCAGGGGAGTCACAGCCAAGTGGTTAATGTATAAGCTCATTCCTGTTAGCCCACAAGCTCTCTCCTGTTAACTCTTTGCCTGTCCCATCCTGCCAGGTCACAAGCCCACTCCCATTAACTCTTTACTTGTCTCATCAATCCCCCAAACAAGGCTGACCTTTTTGCTACAGCTTTCCTCCCTCCCTTCCTTCCTTCTTCCCTTCCACCCTCACTCCTTCTCTTCCTTTTTTCCTTCCTTCCTTCCTTCCTTCCTTCCTTCCTTCCTTCCTTCCTTCCTTCCTTCCTTCTTTCTTCTCTTCCTCTTCTCTTCCCCCTCCCTCTTTTACCTCTTCCTCTTTTTTTTTTTGGTAAAGAATTGCCCCAGTGCTTAGATACCAAAATTCATCAGCACTTTTCATCAAGGCATGACCAATGAATGTGAGGGGACTATACAAGGAACTGTCTAGTGTCACTATGAACTGTATACATTATGAGTTGAAGAGTGAATTCTCTTCTCAGGTCTGCCCATCAGGAGCTCCGTGACCTTGTATAGATTACTTCTCTCTGGGTCTCTATTTCTTTATGGTTTCAAACAATTTGATGAGATAACTGGTTATCAGTAAACTCCAGAATTCCATCGACTTCCTTGGGCTTAAAGGGCCCAAGGGGTAGATGACATGGCTCTTGATTCGACCAGAACAGTTCCTCTTGAATTTGTTTTTGGTATTGGGCTTCCACATGAGATTCAATTAAATGAAATGGAAATCTCATGGTCCTCTTTCTCTAATGTTGTTTTTAGGTTATAGATAGGCTCCAGCCTTCCGTGACAACTGTAGGAGCCATGGTTTGAGTGTGTGTTGTCTTTAGGAGTGCTTCCAGAAGAGTGATCTTCAGAAAGAATCTCAGAGACATCTCTCATCAACTCCTCACTAAATCTGTATCTCATAAAGTGGAGATATTTCCCTTTTCCTACCAGGCAAAGACATTTGATCATGATGTGAAACATGTTGCATGTGGGACTGGACAACCCCACTCTGACAGGAATCTTGGGGAGAAGCCAGGGAAGAACACTGCAGTAATAAAGCTGCCATCGGGGCCCATGGTCTATACTCTGTGGTGTGATGGGAAGAATTGTTTGTTGTGTACAGAGCTGTTCAATTGATGAACCGCATATAAAATAGAAGTTGAACCAGTTTATGCAACCAAAAATACATGTTTCACAGATCATATCACAGTCTGGCTGTTTTGATACTGATATGATTATTTGGAAAAGCCCAAAAGAATCATGGAATTACTCTCTTCCTGCTGTAACATTCTAAAATGATATATGCACAAATGTATAATGTTAAGTAGTACCTTAGAAATTGAAATTAGGTGTGGGTTGAAGAGAAATTGGGAGGTGAAGAAGTTAATATACAGAATGTAGACAATATTTTGAGACATTCCTGTGAAAAGGAGCAGGTATATAGGTCAGTAACAGAATGGAACATGGGATCACGTCCCCTTGACCTCTCGGATTTTCTTGACTTTATCTTCATTTTTCTTTCTCTTCATTCCACTAGCCAACTTCGCTCCCCATTGTCCTTTGGCCCCTGTCTTTGCCTAATGTTCTCCTGCTCCCTCTGCTTCTCCAGCTTCCCTCCTCTATACCTCCTGCTCCATTTCTCCTTACTTCCTTTTCTATCTCTATACCTACCTCAACTCCCACTTCCAAATCCCCTGTGAATCTAAACCTTGGGTTCTGCTTGGGCTGCCGAGGGTTGCTTCCTGAATACATGTAGCTTGCTCCACATTTCTTGCAAGCACTATTAATCCTGAGAGATTAGAATGAGCACATGCATTGTCAGAGTCATCTGCAATTTATCTTCTGGCACTGGCCAGTCCTTTATGATTGAAAGGAGCACTATAAAGTTAGGTCAACACCTAATCAGTCAGTGGTAACTAATTATGTTTTACCATCAACCTATACAGGGGTAGATCAATAGTAGCTTCATTTTAAGTGACTTTTTAAGAGTTAAAGAACACCAAAGTGCCCCTCCTCCATAATTTGGTGACAGATGCAAAGTACTATGTAAGACAATTAGGGAGCTAAATAGACCACCACATTGATTATTCAGTTATCATACTGGACTGTTGGGTTGCATAAGTTAAAGTATGAAATACAACATTAGTTATATATAATAATTTTGGGGGGAGATTTGAGCCCATTTACTCTCTTTTTAGAAGTAAAGAAATGTCAGGGCCTTTCATGAACTCCACAAATACATCAGAGGCAGCAATATACTCTGGCCTTTAACCTCTGAAATCCCAGGTCATGAGTAAACTAAGTCATACGGTATCAAGTTACTCATTGCCAAATCGCTCTCATAAAACACTGAAAGGTAGTTGAAAATTCTAAAATGAGAAAGGAACCAGGACAGGAATAGGTTGCAAGCAACAAGCAGGGTACAAGCTGCTTATAAACTCTCAAAATATATATAGACACTGGTCATAACAATGTGAAACCCGTCTACACGGGTACCTGCCTTTTGTCCCACATTTCCAAGCAAGTGGTAAAGGATTGACCTCAAGAGGGCCTCTTTCCTCTGCAGAGGCAGAGGTGGAGTCGCTCATGCTCATTATTTCTTATTTCTTAAAGAGCCCTTGTCTGCCTCTGGTGGAGAATTCCTACCTCAGAGACTGGGAACAGTGGGAGGTGGTATTGTGCAGTGGTCAGGAGCATGGACTCTGGACTCAGATTCCCTGGATTCAAATATTGACCCCTCCTTGCTAATTGTATGATTTGGGACAAGTTATTATATTAACCACACAGACCTCAGTTTCTTCATCATTCAATAAATGTTTACTATTTATTAATACTTCCCATGGACATAGTGTTTTACAGATATTAAGATATAGATGAATAACCCTCTTGGTCTTATAGCTAAACTACATTAATGTTAAATGGATTTTTATGAGCTAGGCTGGGAGCCTATTTACTATTTATAACAGGATATCCACAGGGAAATCTGTTTTGAGTCCCAAGTATTCAATTTAGAAGCAAATGTTTGTACCACACTATGTCCTCTTTGTTAAGTGAGTCTTCATATCAGTGCTGGGACTTTTTATGGTTACTAACACATTTCCATGTAAGTTTCCTGGTTTGTTTTCTAACATCTTAACCTAAAATTTATAAACTGTTATAATGACCTGGAGTCACAACTGAATCTTTTAAATTAAATGGTTAGTCCTGTTGTAAAACTGCCTTAACAAAAATTTATTAAGCACATATGGATTGTTTGGGAGAAATGTGGTAACTTCTAAGATGACTGCTTTGATCTTTTTTAACTGAGGAAATTGCCAATAAGTTAAATTGAATTATTCCTTCAACTGGGTGAAGTAGTTTTCTCTGAGTACCTAGGTAAATTTAGTTACACATTGGAGTTGATGAAAACTGTGATGTTTGTGCGTTATTGCCAAGAGATGTGAATTATTAAGAATTCAGAACATCACAAACTTCTAGGTATATCACACTGAAGAAGGCCACCATTTTTTGGCCAATTGTTGTCTTTCTAACATCATAAATAAGGTCATTAGGTCACAGGGCCTGTATTGCCTCACCTTAGAAATTAAACAGACCTTATTCAATGACATAGATGAAAATTAATTAAAAGCACCTATTCTGTTCAAGATCAATCAGAGAAGGCTACGTTTCTGAACTATGTTTCAAGTTCCAGAGAGCACTTGTCTTCTCTCTTCATCTCTGAGTGTGCCCAACACAAATTACCATGTTATAATCATCTTTTTTCTTTTCAATTTTCCATTCCTTTAATGGAATCTCCTTACATACACTGCTCATGGAGCTCTCTTCCTTCTCCCACACTGAGGAGTGGGTAGTCAGAAGTTACTACATGCTAGGCCTGTTCAATTCCTAAAAGGTGCTTCTGACATTCTCTGTGTATCTTTTCATATGCTTAATAGCTTACTTTAGGTTCAGAGCTTTAATATTTTGTATGTCAAAGTCTGTTATGTTCCAAGATCAGTTAAATTTATTTATACATTTTGACTTGCATTTCATTCAACAAGAAAAACATTTGGTGGACATCTCTTCTGAACCAATTGCCATGAAATCTAGAGATGATCAAGACACAATTCTCCCCTTTATAGTCCAGGATGTTACACCTGTAAAGAAGTAACAGCACAGGCCAGCTGAGTGGCGCGGTGGTTAGGCACTGGTTTTGGGAAGCGCCTCCCACATGTGAGGGCCAGTGACACTGCCCTCAGAAAAAAAAAAAAGAAGTAACAGCACTCACAATACAGTGTGAAAATAGGCACATGAACAAAGGGCTGTGGTAACTCAAAGCAGGGAATAACTAACTCTTTCTGCAGGGTGTCCAACTATCCCAGGTTGATGTGGTTTTGAGGGACATGGGACCTTCAGTGCTAAAACCTAGGACAGTCCCCAGAAAACCGAGGTGGTTGATCACTGTGTCTATCTGGGAGAGATGGAGAAGACTGTATAAAGGAAGTTCCTTTTGAAATAGAGCTTGAAAGACAAGTAGAAGTTCATCATGCACTTAAGGAAAATGAAAATAGCGTTTTAGGCAGATATGAAAGAGCATTTCCTATTATGGGAATGATGAACAAATTGGTGTGAATAGTACGTGAGCTTTGGCCAACATGAGCACATGTGTGGAGGTAGGGAAAGAAGGGCTCCAGGGTAAGAAGACAACAGATAAGGACTGGAAGGTTGGGCAGGTGCCAAATCATGGAGGAGCTCATATGCCGTGCTAAAGAACCTTTACATGTACTGTGGACCGGTGGTTTTCAAATGACTACAGTGATTCATTGGTTCAAAAAAAACCTTGCTTGAAGCGTAAATAAATAGAGAAACAAAAGAAATATGTCTGTAATTGAAACAGATATGTGTGGATGTAGAGTCCCAGAATCTCTATATCTATTTCCCTCTTCATTGCCCTTGAGGGGAATTTGAGGAAATACAGTTTAAAAACTACATCCATGGACCAAAATTTTTTAAAGCAGAAAAATGGATGGCATGATGAGGTCTCTGATGGGATAGATTGTTAAGGAATATGGACTAAACAGCAAAAATGCTTGAGTGAAGAAAACCAAATGGAACGCTATTGTAACAGTCTGAGAGCTCAAACTTAAGTAGACAATGGGAACAGAGAGAAGTGAATAGGTACAAAAGACATTTTTCAGTTGTATTAAAAGAAACTATAGGCTGATTATAGTAAGCGAGGGAAGGTTGCTGGATGAGGAAGGAGGAAAACTCAAGGATGATTCTTGGGTTTCTTAAGTAAGAAGCAAGCAATGATAGAGGAAATCTCTGGTATAATTTCTAATAGCCAGCTCTCCTTTTTTGAGTTCTCACTAACTCAGATAAAATCAAAATGTGATCACTCATGCTTAGATATATTTTCCTCAGTCTTTCCTCATCTAAGACTTAACTTGACTAGTAAAATCCTTTTTGCTGTGATTCTTGTATTGGCTACAATTGTATTTGTCTCTCATTAGAAGGGCTATGGGTAGCAATTTTCTTTTTACAAAGATAGTGCCCAGCTGACACACAGGATGTGTTCCAAAAGTCATTGTTAAGTTAATTATTTGAAACTCAGAGTGCATTTTCCCATAGAACTGGCATTATGTATAGAGTAGGTTCCCAGGCCAGTCCACAAAGGCCAGTTGAGCCCATAACATAACTGAATGTGTGGATTTTTGCAGTGGAAATTAGTTAGAAATAATACTGTGGTAATTAAAACGAAAATAATAGTTGAAAAAGAAATTGTCTGGGTTTTTGTTTCCTTCAAGGGGGTAGTACTTGATGAAAAGCAGGTTTAATTCTAGGAAGACAGAAATAGATGAGGATTTTTATGTAAATTGGACAGCACAGTCTTTTAAATTCATTTAATATTTTGGAGGATTTTAAAAATAATAACAGCAATCGTATTCATTGTAGAAAATTTGGAAAATTGAAAGCATGTTAACAATTAAGTCACCAATAATCCCACCACCCAAAGATAACCACTGTTAACATGATGGTGTGTTTCCTTTCAACCTTTTGTTGAACAAACATGCATTTTTAAATCAGTCCAACAATATTAACTACAGTACATACACATGCTAAACTATTATGCAGTCCTTAAAATGATATTTCTGAAAGAATTTTTTAAAACATCAAACAATGTTTATGATATAGTGTTGAATAAAAGGCAGCCTTGCCTTTGATACCTAGATTGGGGGGGGGGGTGTAAGCAGATCAGCACTAGTCAACCAGTCAGGAGTCATCTGTTAGGCTACCAACCAAGACTCCCCCACCATTAGTCCCACCCCCGCCATACACACACCAAAACAAACAAACAAACAAACAACAAACAAAGCTATTTTTTTGTAGAAATTCAAAACAGGATATATACACTCTTTGAAGTGCTGTAGAGGTGCATAGCACTGGCTCCTTATTACTTCTATTCTTCAAATTACAGGACTTGCATTTCCCTTGCTGCACTATCACTGGCATCATTCAGGCTTCACAACTATGATCAAGGCCATTTTTAAAATTCATCAATGGAATTGAAATAGGTGTATGTGTTTCCTGAGGTAATTAGGCATGACTGAAGAGAGGTGTAAAGGACCTGGGTAGCGATGTATGTTTACTTATGGGGAACAAGATTATTACAGAATTGTACACCTGAAATTTATATAAATTTGCTAACAATTGTCACCCCAATAAACTTTAATAATGAAAAGAATGTATTGGGCCGGCTGACTGGCACGGTGGTAAACGCTGGCTTTGGAAGCTGGCGGCCCCGGTTTGGGTTACACATATGAGGGTCAGTGACACTGCCCTCAAAAAAATAAAAAAAATAAAAAAGAATGTATTGAGCTAAGAATGGTAAAAGGAAAGTGAGAAAATTAAACAGTATAACATGCAAACATAACTAGGCAGAGTGGAAAGAGAGAAAAGAGATGTGTTTGTTTAGGACTGGGCTTGGCTACAGAGCAGAATAAAAGCAAGCAAAGGGCAGAGAGTGTGGCAGAATTGTGGCCAGCTTAAATAAGAGTTTTGGGAGGGGGCAGTAAATGTAATTTGCAGTAACCAATTTTCTTTTAATAAGGGAACTAAGACGGTTTGTGAGGACAGGTGCTTCAAGCACTAATCATCATAAACTAAAAAACACTCTGTTTGAACTTAATTTATCTCCTGGGATTGTGTGCTATTTGATTTTAGCACAATCGATGATTTCCTAGCAGTATGGTTTATGCATTCCTTTTCCATATTATCTCCTTTCAGTTAAGACTAGATTTGCCACTGACTTGTATTTTGGCATGGAAGTCCTAATTGCTGCCACCAGCATTTGCTGTTCATCAACCAAGGAATTGAAAATTAGAAAATATATTGAATGTCAACTGTAATCTTGCATCTTGCATATATATATATATATATATATATATATATATATATATCATCACAGGATGTGATATATATATATATATATATCATCACAGGATGTGATATATATATAATATATATCATCACAGGATGTGGAGTGCAGCATAGGGAATAGAGTCAATGGAATTGTAATAGCTATGTGTGATGTCAGAGGGGTTAGATTGGAGGAGGGCGTTATCACTTTGTGAGGAGTGTAAATGTCTAACTAGTATGTTGTTTTGTACACCTGAAACTAATTTTAAAAATCATTAAAAAAAGAAAATTAGAAAGAAGTGGTTGGGGAAAGGAATGTTTGTTTGGAGGACGGTATATTTACATGTTTGTTTTTCTTTTTAATTTCCTGGGTGCAAAAAACAAAAAGGTTCATCTCTATAGAAACATGTGGCATGGTAATTCTCACTCATCGCTATGCAAGAGAATCCCCCTCTATGGGACTTTGTGGCTATCATATATGGGGTACTTATGATGCATAGATTCTGAGTTATTATGTGGGCCACAAGTCCTTGGCCAGTGTCTCAATGTTAGCTATAAATTGTAATCTTCTTAAGAGCTTAAAAAAATACCAATGCCTAGGTTCCACCCCCAGAGATTTTTATGTAGTTGGTCTGGGCTGAGAACTGGGAACTATTAAAGTAGTATTTTAAGTCTCCTTAGGGAATCTTGGAACCTCTAGTTTAGCCAGTTGCTTAATTACCTAGGTGGATTAAACCAGTTCTCAAAGTGTGATCCTGGAACCAGCAGCTTCAACATCAACAGGGATCTCGTTAGGATGAAAATTTGGGGGCCCATTTCCAGATTTACTAAATCACAGACTCTGGGGGTGACCCAGGAATCTGTGTTTTAACAAGCCCTCTAGGTGATTCTAGTGCATGCTATAAGTTGACAGCCACTGATTAAACAGTCCTTCCTAATCCTGTCTAAGGTACATCTGTGGAGTTTTCTGGAAAGAAGGAGAGAGGCCCTCACCAGCTGATGAAAACTAGCCTGGGATAGGACTTTGATAGAAATGCTTTTAATAATGCTATTAAGAGCCATGGTGGAGAAAAGGGAAAGGGGATGATAATTTGCTGTGAAACCCAAGCAAGTTCAGGAGATAGCATGTCTTCATAGTAGTTAGGGGGTTGGTCGAATAGACAGGCATAACCCTGGTGGCAATGCCTTCAGGAAAACTACTTATCCTTCAAGACCTTGTTCAAATGCCAACCTCCTCTGTGAAGCTATCTCTGATCTCTGGTGTAAGTAGCTTCATCCTTGTATGTACTTTACACATGCTACATTCCTTGATTAGGTCTTGTCTCACTGTATTGTGGCTCTCTGTCTCTCCCCCTCCCTAAATTGTGTGATCTTTGAAAGCAGGACATTCCCTTATTGATCTTTGGATCTCCAATGCCTGATACAATACATACCTGTGTTGGGATGAAGCATCAAGAGAGCAGTTTCCAGGCTCTCGGCCTCACCTGGAAGGGTGCTGGCTCAGTTATTGGATGTCAATCAACTGTGACTGGTTGGCCATCGGCTGTGGCCACTTGGCCATTAGCCACTGTTGTTTTGCATATAACTGCCATGGCTGCATAACAAGTGCAGATGTCCTGGGTTGTGTGGACCCTACTTACTGTGTCATGTCCAGCCGCTGGTGAGACTGTGACAGCAGGAAGACCCCTTTGTTGGGGTATTGGTGAATATTTGCTTCTCATGTCTCAACCGACCGCCATTGAGAATATAGTGGTATGAAAACCCTATCTGTGGCTCTGTTGTTCCTTTCCGGCCTCACCGAATTCTGCATTCTGGGAACTGTGCTCTCGCATGACAGTTGGCATGACAACCTGATACATACTTAGTGCTCTAGAATTGTTTGTTTAGAGGAGGCATGAGGAATGGCTATCTTTGGGGGCTGTCAAGAGCTTTTGAATGATGGGCTTTGTGAATTCATCATGGTCTTGAGTCCAACTCTGCCTTGAAGACTAAGGCCTTTGATTTTTGTCAGCACACCATGAGTAGATTTCTGTCAGTGATGGCCTTACACAACAATGATTTGAGATGTATTAGCAACTTACTATTTTATAGTAGGATATATAACTGTCAGGTGCCAGGACTAATGTCAATTTTTCTTATATTTTCTGTTATTATAGGTAGACCTCCATGTAAATCTAATTAAAACCTATAGGGATACATCTGCCAGAGTTCAAAAGTATTTGAGTCCTTGGGCACCAGGAGTTACCTCTCATCCAGGCACTGCCATCATCTAGTACTTTGTACTTCTCTAATTCTAATAATATATTCTGTTCATGCCTGGGATGCTCACAAATATTCTTTTTTTTTTTGAGGGCAGTGTCACTGGCCCTCATATGTGGGGCCCAAACTGGGGCCACTGGCTTCCCAAGCCAGCGCTTAACCACCGCACCACTCGGCCAGCCCACAAATATTCTTTAAATGAGAAAAACAGTAAATTACAATCACCTTTGCAACCATGCCTTCTGGAAGTTAGATATACTTAGATCAACACGATTGGATGTATATGTGTTCCCCAACTCTTTAGAGTTAACGATTCTCAGGAAATCCTTGGTTTAATTTCCTATTAGGTGGTTAATCATACATTCATTATAGTATATGGATTTTTACTGGCTTAACTATCAAAGGGCAACCTTATAACCTTATTTCCTAGTTTTATTTTGGGAGTTGGGGTGTTTGACTGTCACCTCAGTTACTGCCAAGAGTAATAACTTCTAAATGTTATAGAAATTTTGAAATTTTTGTCAGTGTCATTCTCTAAAATGGAATTTTTAAGACTCAGGGTATAAATCAGAAGAAACTGGACTTGTGCATCCTGTGCTAACTCATAATCCTAATATGTACATGCTGAATAGATTTTTCTAATTTTTTCTATAGGCATTATATCTGATAGCTACTAATGGAACCCCAGAGCTCCAGAATCCTGAGAGACTGTCAGCTGTATTCCGTGACTTTTTAAATCGCTGTCTTGAGATGGATGTGGATAGGCGAGGATCTGCCAAGGAGCTTTTGCAGGTGAAAATAAAATAGGACAATTACAAAGAGAGTCATTATATTGAGTTTTTCTATCTCAATATGTGACAGCAAAAGACCTCTGTCCAGAGATGTATAGTGAGAGTTATGCTCTAAATATGTGATTTTAGACCACAGGCACATAAGTATAGGCATGCATCATATATATGATTAATTGCCATGTTTCCTTTCTTCTGAGAAGTTGGCAGTTTAATCTTTAAATCTCTTTTGTCCTTCCTGGGATCTTATTTTGCAAAAAAAAAAAAAAAAAAACCCAAAACATCGTGAACCTCTGGTGTTGCTATTTTGTTCTAAACTTTTCATGTGCCCCTGGATGTTGTATGCACATGCTCTTGGCTGGAGGTAATTCTCAACATAACTATGCAATTACTTCTCTTTGCTATTCTAATGCTTTACCGGTCAAAGCCCCTTTGTTTGTGATGCCAAATGTCAGGCACCTGCTTGCCTGCGTGAGTACCATCCAGGAGTGAGTGCCTTTGTAACCATTTGTCCTTTTTGTGGTTCTCAGGGATTAGTATATATGATAATTAGTACCTACTATGTACCACATTCTTTTCACATGTCTCATTTAATTCTTAGAACAACTCTGTAGGATTGGTGTTATTATCCCATGTTAATAACACAAGATGTACAAATTGAGGCTCACACAGCTATTAAGTGACAGAACTGAAATTTGAGCCCTAGATTGTCTGACTCTCTACCGCTCAAATACACAAACTAATTTAGAGCAAAAGATGTACAGGTATACCTTAGAGATATTGGTGTTTGGTTCCAGACCACTGCAATAAAGCGAGTATAGCAATAAAGTGAATCATAATCTTTTGTTGGTGGAGGGTCTTGCCCTCAATTTGTAAAAAATGCACCATCCATGAAGTTCAATAAAGTGAAGCATAATAAAACAAGGTATGCCCGTATTTATATTGATAAAGTAACACAGGCCCAGGATTACATGAAGAGCTTCATTGCTGGGGACTGTTCTTTAGGGACATGTGTCAAGCTACGTAACATCCAAGAACAGTGACTGCTTGCTTGTTCTCTCTGTGACTTTGAACACAATCCAGCTAAACACCAGTACAACATTTGGTGATTAACGACAGATTCAGTCAGTTCTAGGCCAAAAAAAAAATCTGTTTCCATTGTGCCTGAACTCTGTCCAGAAACAGAGAGCCACACCTCAACAAAAAATATCCCACTGGGGCCGGCCTAGTGGCGCGGTAGTTAAGCGCTGGCTTGGGAAGCCAGCGGCTCTGGTTCGGGTCCCATATATGAGGGCCAGTGACACTGCCCTCAAAAAACAAAACAAAACAAATAATATCCCACTAAAACTCAAATCACACCTGGGATAAACCAAATTGCTGGAATTAAGAAGGCTACACCTTCTCTTTTCTGCTATCTGTGAGCATTTCACAAGCTGCTATAAGACCTTAAAATGTCAAATATGGAATGGCCCTTCATTATCCCTCTAGTTAATTCAGTCTCAAATTATAGAAGAAAAACTTGAACTTTCAGTGCTTCACTTCCACATCTTTTCACCCCTCCTACCACCCCACATACACATCCTGATACTTGTTCCAAGGATAAATGAAGATATAGGTTCTCCACGGGCCAGCTGGATGGCACAGTTGGTTAAGAGCGTGAGCTCTGAGCAACAGGGTTGCCTGTTTGATTACCACATGGGCCAGTGTGCTGGGCCCGAGCTGAGCTGCCAATGGGCAGCTGGATGACTCAGCTGGAGAGAGCACGTGCTCTTAACAACAAGCTTGCTGGTTCTACTCCTGAATGGGATAGTGGGCTGTGCACCACCCCCAACTAGATTGAAAGCAGCGACTAGACTTGGAGCTGAGCTTGCATCCTCCACAACTAAGATTGAAGGACAACTTGACTTAGAGCTGATGGGTCCTGGAAAAACACAATGTTCCCCTTCCCCAATTCCCCAACACTGTTCCCTTCCCCGATTCCCCAATAAAATCTTTTTAAAAAGGTTCTTTTAATGTAGCTATACAGTTACATAGATAATTGAATCAATTATCTAGTTAGTTCCTTCCCCAATAGTACTTTTATCTGAACCAGATAGCTAATATAAAACTATTGGGTTGTCGGAAAAGTCATGTTGTGTTTTTTCTATGTTTTTCGTTGCAAAAATGCATCATCACTTTTCTGATAACCCAATATATTGAGTCTAAATTGAATAATTTGTTTGTTGCATCTTTTAATTATATATATATATATATATATGCAATAAACTGTAAATCGACTCAAATCCATATAACTTCATTCTCTGACTTTAGCCTATCAATGCCCATTTTAGAGGTTAGAAAGGAGAGAGATGCATGGCATTCACACCACTGGAAGGCTTGAGAAAAGACACAGGTCTTGAGTATCTGCCCATCAATTGATATTTATTAAGCAGCTCCTATTTTTAAGGCCTAAGTGCAGTGGGTGATACAAAACTCTAAAGGCATGATTCCTCCTCCCAGAAATTCAGAATCTCCTTAGATACATGAGGAAGTGAGTATGCATGTGAAAGAGAACCAAGACAGTAGACAGTCACAGGCCCCAAAAGAGGAAAACATTTCAAAGAAGGAAGGGATATTCACCTGTATTAAGTGCTGTAGAAGAGCCAAAAAAGAAATGATGGAGGCACAGCTATTGTGTTTAGTAGATAGGAAGTCATTGGTTATAGGGTTAAGGTCAAACAAAGGTATTTTTTCAAGTATGAGAGCTGCTCCAGATAAAATCACCACTATAAGAAAGTCAGACTATTATAAATACAATGAAATTGTACAAGACACAGCTTGGAGTTGCCAAAGGATTTCGGGACACTGAAGGACAAAAAAATCTGAAGAACAAGAGCTGGCACTATTTTTAATAAAATTATCTTTAACTGGATGCTCAAAACACATTTTAATAAAAAAGGATTGCTTGAGAAATGTAAAGTAATATAATTGTTGCAGGAAAGAATTCCACTAACTCCTCTTTATTTTTTCCTTTTGCAGCATCCATTTTTAAAATTAGCCAAGCCTCTTTCCAGCCTGACTCCTCTGATTATTGCTGCAAAAGAAGCAATTAAGAACAGCAGCCGCTAGGACTGCAAGCCTTACCCCACACCATCTCCCTCATGAGTAAGACTGAAATAAAACTCTGCTGCAGGAAAGATGGAAGAAAAGACAGTCAAACGGGGTGGGAGTTCTTTAACTTTCAAATGAATAGAAACTTCTTATAAGCCTTTTTCCTACTCCCTTAGATTATGTAATTTATTTATAAGCCTGAATCGCAGCTCAAACAGGGCAGCAATGTCGAAGTGGCCATAAAGTGGTCACTTCCACCGTGAAGCGAAAGAGCCAGTAGTGAATCCCCTCATTTTGTGCATCCACGTTGAAGAAAAAGGTTTCTCAAAGGTGCACACTTCCTCTTCATAGTGTTGTGTTTGTTTTTAAGTTAAGAGAGTAGTCCCTCTTGCATTCAAACCTCCTTCAAAACTCCTTACCCAATGTGATGTTTTTCACTTGCATTGTCATTAGATGTCCAGTAAAATGATGTCAAAATGTTGTTGTTATTTTTAAAAAGGAAAGCAAAAAATAAATAACACCAACAACAACAAAAAAACAGAGCAAGTACTGTGTGAACATGTGGAAGTCCATGCCCTAATAGAGTTGCAATTTTTTATTCTTCTTCTATAGTGGTGTCTTGGTTTGTGTACCTGTTTTTCTGCATTTGCATTGGAAAAGGCTTTTTTAGAGACATTTTCCAAAAGCAGAAGGAATATGTGTGTTCAGGAAAGGCTTTAAAATTTTATATCTAAATAAAACTCAAATGGTAAACTCCTGTCATATTTTCATGGTGATGCTTAAGAAGTAGTTGATTTATCATGTATGTAAATGAGCTTCTTCATCTTCTTGATATCTGAAGAAGGACATGCCCAAACTGTGGCACTTACATGTTGGGTGAGTCCAGGTCATGAACTGAGGCAATCCTGATAGGAGAAACCATACTTAAACAAAGGTGTGACTTTCTCTGAGACCCAAAAGGAAAACAAGATAAGTGTGCAGTACTGAAATCCTTGTTGGACAGTAAGTAAACAAAGATAAAAAATACCTAATTCCATCCTCTCTTGTGCTTGTGGAACATATGCACTGAAAAATAGGCACATCAGGAGGAAATGGACCCATTAACCAACATTCATTTATGATAAAATTATTTATTTTTACAATTTATAACATTTAAAAAATTTTTTAAATATCTGGAGAGCAAAGATGTTATAAGTATTTAACTCTGGAAGAAATGGGAGGTCAGTGCAAACTACATCCTGATCAACATTTGGCTCTAAGTATTTGTTCCCATTTTCCCTACATATCACCAATTTCTGTTTCAGGATATAATATGTTCATAGTTAGTCATTTAGGCTTTTGAACTTCAGAAACACATTCATAAATATCTGGAAGTTCTCCAGTGAAAATTATTAGGGTTTACAATCATCTGTCACAAGAAATATAAGTCCAACTGAATTCCATTTGTGGCTTGGAGGAAATATGAAAATTTGACTATTATTTCACCATAAACAATCTATTTATTAAAAATCAAACAGCTGACACTGCCTGAATCTTCTGAGAGTAGAAAAATGTCTAGAGGGTGTCTGCATAGAAAAGAATATACTTCTCTTTTGAATATATTATCAAATTATAAAGCCTGCAAAGTTGTTTCTCTAAGCCTTTGAAAAGCTAACAATTTGTGTTGTAGAAGACTTCTTGATTTATAGTGTATCAAGATTCTGAATAGAACCTATCTACATTTAGCAAGAGGGAGAAAGAGATAAATGTTTTGGGCCTCTCTCCTTCTGTGCCGAGGTACATCCATCCAACCATGCAGTAATCCCTTAAAATGAAAGCACTTTCATGGAGAGTTTCTGCTAAGCTATATAATGTACATGTTTATGTTTAGGAGATCATACCACTGGTGGATTTCCTACTTTCTTATTGTTTTCTTCAACTATGAAATTCGGGCAGGGCTTGAACCCTCCCTCCCCCCAAAATGTCCACAGTGGGAGAAAAAAAGAAATTTGGAAAGAAAGTCAAATGGTAATATTAATTTGAAGCGTACCACATTATAGTTTGCAAAAAGATATCTAGGTCTGAATTTTTTTTTTGAGGGCAGTGTCACTGGCCCTCAGATGTGGGACCCGAACTGGGGCCGCTGGCTTCCCAAACCAGCACTTAACCACCGCACCACTCAGCCGGCCCTAGGTCTGAATATTTTAATGCCACACTGTTCTAATGAGAGAAGGACGGAGTAAATTTTAATGTCATTTAAAATTAAGGGTTTTTTTAAATTCATTGTGCCAGGGATTCAATAAAATAATGCCTGTGATGCAAATAGAATTCAGTACATTGATAACTATGCCTTGCCAATGGAGAGAGCCCCAAACCTTGTTGGGAAGTCCCAGTTGTCAATTAGCATCCTTTATATGTCATAAAGGCCTTTTTGGTGAGGGGAGACCTGGAGCAGTGATCCAAGAGGCAGAAATAAGATCACTGGAGGCAGAGAAATGGGTGCTCTTTTATGCTTTCAATTCAGCATATAGACCATGAGGAGCCGGGTACTTCTTTATCACATCCCATTGTACCAAGATTTTATGATACTATATCCCAATAGGCTTTACTCTTACAAATTTATATCTATGTAAATTTTAAAATGAGAACAGTTTCTAAAGACCCTTCCCTGTGTTGGAGAGTTATGTATATTTCTAATAAGTATTAGAGAGAAGCTGTTTCTCCTGCCATAAAGATGCTGAAGGATTAACATCTGGTACAATTGAACAACTTGGACTCCAGATGGTTAATCATTTATTCCCTTTCCTGGATTTTTTTAAAGCTCATCTTGACACAGGTGAGTCTATCCAGATCTTTGAAGTTGCTAGTGTGCCCTGAGATAATGAAGGCACATCATCGAATATTGATTCCAAAATGTCATGAGATAGGGATAGGGCAGTGGAAAAGTCAGGGAAGGGTGAGAAGCACAGTAGAGATTATTTATTTAAGAATGAAAAGAACATTAATGTTGTAACAAGGATCCAGTGCGTTGTCATAATCCCATGAAGATTTTTGGATGACACAGTCTCCTCAAATCAGTCACCATGTTGGGTAATGACTTCGTTCTTGCTGATCTCATCTATGTGTGTCATTGTAAATATTTGTGTGTCCATGTTCCATTTTGGCTACTGGATGGCCAAGTCATGTAAGAAGATTTAACTCGAGTATTTATTCTTTAATTGTGTTATTCATATTTCTTTCAGGCTTGTGAATTACACCCCATTGTTTGAATCTAACCACCTGATCCCCACATATATCCCTCCCCTGTAAAGCACATTCCATTGCTAAAAGAAAAAGAAATATGAAATTGCTTCCTGTTGTCTCTATAACTGTTTTGATAGTTTCAGATGTTTGTCTACAAAGGATATTTCTCAGCTCAAAGGTCATGTAAATAATTATATTCCTTTGTTCAATGGGTTGTTTATTTCTAATGAGGCTGCCAGTTCTCAGAGAGAATTTATAAAATCACTTAAATAACATAAATAGGGATTACGACTATATAAAAATAAGTGTGCATATGGACCAAGACTGGGAACACAAATAATTGAAATTAGTTATGTTAGGGTGGTGGGATTATGCATTTTTAAAATTTTTTTTTGGTATTATTATAATATTGCTTTATAATAAATATCAGAAAGGGGACTATAGAAAAATAGAAAAGATGCCAGAAGCAGATGCCTTCTGGTAAGAGCCCAGAGCATGCAGGGCACAGATATCTGCTAGTTACAATTATTCCATAGGCTTTATATTTGCCTGGGTGCTGAGGTTGGCACACGCTCGGGTATGGCACGTGCTTTCTTAGGGGATTATTATCTATAAGTTACAGCTAGGGAGATGTTGCTATTAGAACTCTGAACATAACCTTCTGCTTTAAAACTGGCTGCCTTCTGCTTTAGTATGACATCAACATTTCTGTTTTGGTTACTTTAGATTGGAGAGGTGACATTTAATTAGCCCCCTTAATAATATCTGTTTCAGGTATCACCTTTCTAGATAATTTTAGCAGAGTTTCAGGGTGAATTTTGGAAGAATAGAAGGATAAAACCAACAACCTCCACCATTCTGACAGGATAGTATATCATTCAGGTAAGATTCCTCTTTTAGTGACCAGTAGGCAGGTCCCATTCATTTCAATAGAAGTTAGTATGACTTACAATTAAAAGCTGACTATGAAAATATCAAGACAAATATTTAGAACTGCCTTTGCCTGTTGGCATTCAGTCACAGTCCTATTAGATTTGGCTTGAGATAGCCTCCATGTACTCTGTACTGTCTGACTATAGGTTGTATGCAGTAGTTGTCATTGTTAAAGAGAAAAGGGAGAGTATCTACTAGAAGAGAGGAATTCCCTTCTAACTCACCAAATAAATTTTAGGTGAGGACTTTTATAATAAGGTAGTAGCCTCAGATGTTACTCAATTTCACCAAGTGCAGCCCTTGTACCTAAGAACCCACAGGTTTTTCAGTGACCATTCTCAACATAAAAATACTTAGGGGAATGTTAACCCTGCCATCTCCAGTTGAATTTCACGGTTTTTGTTTGTTTGTTTGTTTTTTTAGCTACTTGCAGTTCATATTCAGTGAAATAAAGACAGGGCCAGTGATGTAAGCTTCTTGTAGTCTCTGAGCAAAGGTACTGAATTTCAGCATTTATAAATTGACAGTCTAGCAGACCTGGAATTTTGAGTGAAATTACAATTCTGAACTTATATTTGCATGTGGTTTGGGAAGGAAATAAATGGAACCTTGGAAATAATGGAAATATTTTTCCTAAGAAAGATTTTTTTTCATAAGAAATTTGTTTCTAATATTTTTTTTTGTTAGTTAGCTTTATTTTTTTTCATTACTTTTCTAATCCCACACTCCTTTAGTAACCAAATGAATATAACCCAACTCCTCATGCTTTGGGAATGTCTGTTTAACATTAAGCAATATCTAACTGGATCTGTAAATGTAGGAACTGAGATAGGACCTCCATGTGCATATTTCTGTGCACAAATATACTATAATATTTACTGCCATGTAATATAGTTGAACCTGCAAGATAAACTTATAGAAAAAGCTGGTTCATGCCATCAGAGTCTACTTTGGAAGCTGCCATCTGGTGAATGCTATCTCATAATACCAACAGTAAGGCAGGTACCATATTCACCTGATTTAGTACCTAAGACGAAATCAGCAGCAATTTTGAGAATCAGATGTAGTGGAAGGAGCATTAGCCTAGGAGTAAAGAAACCTGGGTTCTCATATAGGCTTTATTACTAACTTATGGTGTGACCTTAGGCAAGTCATTTAACCTTTTCCCTCATCTGTAAAATAAGAGTATTGGACTAGATGATCTCTATGGTCTTTCCAAAAGCTCTAACATTCTATAGTATTATAGGTTGGCTTGCAAATTCAACTTGCTAAAGTAATGGAAAATATCACATGCTTAAGCCTGGGTATCTTATGTTTCAGTTAAACAATAGCATTATGTAACAAGAAGAAAAAAAAAACCTCAAGTACATGAAGTTGATAATACTAGGGAATGTTGATAAAACTTGTGGCAGCCTTCCAATCCTTTCATAGTTGTTTTGTTTTGTTTTTGTTTTAGGTTCTTTTTCTATGTTGAATGTTCCCAGTTTTTATTTTCCATACACTCTATGTAAAGTCTGGTTTTCATTAAGCTGTAGCCAGTATTTGCTACTATAACAGAAATACACTGTCACACTTGCTAGAATAGAAATGAGCCTCTCCTTTCCTATGAAGCAGTGCTGAGCTTTATAGAATTTAGTTTGTATATGGCACAAGATGGCAGAACCCGTGTGTTTTAATCGTTGGGACTACTAAGAGTGGACCTAAGTACTTGCATGTTGTAGAAAGAGAAATTAAAAAGTAATTACATGCTATTAGCATTAAGGAATGTTGACAACTCCACTTGTTGGGAAGCAAAGATAACATTTCTGATGACAACTCCTACAGTGATTGGCCAGTTGTATGAACATGCTGCTGCAAAGAAGGTAAACTGGAAGTTAGTTAGTGGATGGTCCCAATGCCCTGAATACAGCAGAGTGCCAACCAGCCCTGAGTGCGAAATTCAAGTTCAATGTGTGTGCTGTGTGTAGTGAGATTTATGGACCACATATATTATTCATTAGTGATAAGAACTTTCACAGAGTCCTGTAACCATTAGTGAGTTGAGTTTTAAACCTCAGTACATCAGCAAGGAGCCAGATCACAGAGTACTGATGTCTACTGGGATGATACTCATAATATCCAGACAAAGCAAGTTAAGGAGGATCAACATTTTCATTGTTTATCAGAGTTGTATCTCATTTGGCTGTGCATTACTTTTGTTAAAATGTGTCATCTGTAAACCCATGTGGAGTGGAATTCTTCTGTAACTTTGGATTAAAGGTATTTATGGTCTTTTTGTTTGTTTGATTTTTAGTAAGTTATTTCTTTTATAGACCTGCTGATGGTATGGTTCCATTCTTCTAACCTCAGCATTTGACCTTTTAAAGGAATTTTGTTTCCAATATTGTTACTTAAATTGTGGTTGAAGCAATAGAAAATTGAAATATGGATTGTGCATGACTGTGTTTTGAGTGTAAAAATATTGCAGTTTGAAACTTGGACCTAAAGTATTGCAAATAAAAATGACAAACATCAATGAACTGGTACTTCTCTGTCACATTTCCTCCCAGCCCCTTGACATTGACCATTTTACGTGCTTCACAAGTTGGCATGCAGCACTCCCAGGTATTACAGCAGGGAAAGTCCTGGCCTTGTTAGTGATATAGGAAATGTCCTACAGGTTCTGCCGCTGAATAACTCGCACTGAGTCTCTATCTTGTTTTTGCATGGAGTAATGCGAATGTGTATACTTAATGCAGAGCAAAGGCCTGGCAGGTCCAAGAGGTAGGTAAAGCAAAATTGCCAAAGGAAATTATATGTAATATTATTGTATCAATTATATGTAATATATGTTACATATATATTGCTCATTTTTCTGCTTGGAATATTCTGAGTGTGTAAAACCATCTGCATAATGTTTAATTTTTATCTTATATCTGGTGTCAAGGTCCACAGGTCATAGAAGAGATTCCAAACCCACATCACTGAGAGCATTCATTCATTCACTCTTTCATTCAAAAAGCATATCTTGAGCTCTTGATATATGTCAGGCATTGTAGACATTTCTGATAAGGATAACTTTTGTTCTACAAACCGTCTCCAAATGTGACTAGATAACAGTAAAGCTTATTCAAAACTACTATGTTCACTTAGAAACTGAGTCCTCAAAACTCAAGATAAAAACATCAGAGATTTAGCAAACTAGGGGTTGGTTCCACAAAAATTACTTGCACAGTAGACACAGTACTCTTTCTGGAGTATGTGTATATAATTTGATACCTTTATGTAAGTGGATACACAGTGGTACTATATTCCCTATGAATGGATTATATATCTTGCCAACTGCAATTTTGTTGTTTTGTAAATTCACTGTGTTTACATGCAAGCTATATTTCTGTCATTGAATCTCTCCATGTTAAAAGCAAAAGAGGCATTTTCTGTAACTATGAAGAGGCAAGTGAATGAGAACCCCAGTAGTTAACCCTTAGCCAAGTTCTCTACTGCCGATATGCATGAATTACTGAGTTGCCATTCCCAGTATTAGCCTCACATTCTTCCATCCTTGATTGGCAGATTTTCTCTAAATATTTTTTATCTCTATTAAATTAAGTAGGCATACTTTTTTTTTTTGAGGGCAGTGTCACTGGCCCTCACTGGCCCTCGAATGTGGGGCCTGAAATGGGGCTGCTGGCTTCCCAAGCCAGCACTTAAGCACCGCGCCACTCGGCTGGCCCTAGGCATACTTTTTATGTATTAGCAAATTACCAATATCTTCCATCAAAACATAAAACTTAAAAGGCACTTCCCTTTGCCACAACAACTTGAAGGAACAGAGTCACAGACAATGATAAATATGCATATTACTCCACAGTTCAGCCCTACTGGCTCAATTGCTGGAACTCTAGCCTCATCTAAGTCCCTCATCCACTGAAGTGGGGAGGGAGTAATCCCTGAAGTGCCCCACAAATTATGGTTGCCCTCCACATCCCCTGAGGCCCTGGCCCCCAGACACTTATGTGGCATCTGGTGGCTTCCCATATACCTGTGTGAAGCATGACTGCCTCCACTGCCTTCTGCTAATCTTCTACCAATGCCATTGTCTTGTTGCTACTGTGCTTGCCACTGTACTTATCTATATCTGCAACGTCTACACCAGTTCCTGGTTCTAGTAGCCTCTGGGTAGTACACTAGGGTGATCATCTGCTTGCAATTTCATAGCCGATTACATTTTACTTCTTTTCTGTACCTGACAGCAGAAACCCTTCCCATGAAATCAACCCATTCTACTAAATCTTTGGACATGCTTTGGTTGTTCTTTTTCTATTTCTAGCACCTCACTGAATCAGGGAGCGAATTTGGTCTTTGATTCCCCCCTCTCCCTTCCTGGGGTTTGTCAGGTCAATTTGAACACATCACAGCTCCTATCAGGGCCATCACTTCTCATGGAGATTAATCTACAGCTTATGCTATAGCCATTCCTTTATAAATTCTCCATGTTCTCCGAAGCAGTCCCACTTGGAGTAAAATGGAAATTGGCAGTTTGGCTCCACTCTACATGTACCTTAACATTTTAACTAGAGTACGCTGGTCCCATTTTTTAGAGATATACATTCCCACAAAGAAAGAAGCAACAGACTATGCTGCCATTGAGGGAAAATGGTAAAGGATGCACAGGATGTCTCTGTATTAGCTCTTAAAACTGCATGTGGATCTACAATTATCACAATAAAATTCAATAAAAAGAGCAATGGACTGCAATATACCTCCCCCATGACATTTCATAGGTCATGGCATGGAAATTTGATGCAGGCTGCATATCACTTCCACCACCAACTACCAGTTACCTTGATATCAAGAAGTTCCTCCCTAACTTAATTCCATCTGTCACTAATCCCTCCCACCTTAGGTAGTAAAACTTCACACTTTCTCTTCAGACATTTCTGAGGCCTCATTGGGGAAGCTGGGAACTCAAATATAATTAATTGCTTTAGAGTTCTTCCCTGTGGGCATGGATTGACAGGCATAAAATTCATAATGAGAAACAACTTTTTATAACAGGTAAAACTGAATTGTTGTGCTTTAAAATACAGGAGGGGGACGTTAAGGCTCTTCACACTGTGTCCTGAGACCACTCAGAAGGCACAAATGAATAACACCACCATGTTTTTGACATTTGCCTTTCAAACTCTTTTGAACAGACATAGCAAATGCTAGCTAAAATCCCCTCATATTTAAATAAATGTGTGACATAATTTTTAAAAATTTAATCACGTAAATGTGACACAGTTACTTCTGTAATATTCAAGGAAAGAGCGGGATTACCAAGCTATTCCCCTCCAAGGTGATCCTAATCCATTTTGTCATTGGTCCATTACCAACTTCAGCAATGATTTTTGTTCTGATTTTTAATGTACTAGGGATGCGAAAAAAATGTATACACATTTTAAGAGGTGTTATCTATGCTCAAGCTGTAGTTTGCCATAATCGGAAGTGTCTGGAAGCTGATGGTAACCCCTTTGAGCACCTCTTGTAATTGCAGAAGTCAAAAGATATATTCATCTTTTGATATAGGTATATATTGACTATTACAATTAATACAATTTTTTCCTTTCTTAAAATTTGTATAAATGTTTTGACACTTTTTTTTTTGGCACTCTCTGTATTATGTTTGGTAAGCTGTTTTTCACCTGAAGCAGAAGTGTACATAATCAGTTTTCAGGATATTTCTATCATAAGATTTGACTATGGAAAAGACAATATTGTCCCAGTTTATACTTTAGACTCTTCTAACTCCCTTAGATAAAAAAAAATCTGAGGGCCAGCCGAGTGAAGCATTGGTTAAGAGCTGGCTTAGGATGCCAGCTCTGAGCAGCAGGGCCCCAATTCGGATCCCACATGAGGGCCAGTGATGCTGCACCCTCTACAGCTAAGATGGTGAACAACAGCTCGACCTGGAGCTGAGCTACCATGAGTCGCTGGCATCATCGTAGGCTGCAGCCCCTGCTGCAGTAGGCTCCATAAGCTACCATGAGTGGCTAGCAACCAACATGAGCTTCCATGAGCCGCCATGAGCTGCCGTCGAGCGACCGCCTCACCCAGGAAGAGCGCAATGATAATATCAACATGGGCCAGTGAAGTGATGTCCTCCACAACTAGACTGAAGAACAAAAGGACAGCAACTTGTCTGATACCCGTCCCTGATTCCCCAATGCTGCTACCCTCCCTGAATGCCCCAATAAAATCTTTTTTAAAAATCTGGATTCCATGTTATTATCACTTTTACTAACACCAATATATCTAGATCAAAATGATATAAATGCTGCATAGTGTGCAGACCCATATTACCAAATCCAGAAAACTAATTTTTTCCCCCAAATTGGGAAACAATCTCAAGACGTTCATGCAAGAAGCCACATTTATCAATTTTTCAATTCTGTGGAAGATACCTCACCAATTGCAGAATTACATGGGCGCTACTTAGACTAATGTGTTTAGCAATGACAAAGGCATGTGTATCGATATCAGAGTAGACAAAGGTACTAGGATAAATATGTGTAATCTTGAACATTTCCTTTCATTAGTGCTCATAAGAGAAGAAGGCATCACCTCCAGGATCACTGAAATACTTTTTATTTAGCTCTAAGTTACACTCCTGTGATATGATTTTTTTATGGTTTTATACTTTTTTGTTGGTGTCAGGTGTACAAAACAACAGAATGATCAAACATTTATACCCCTCACAAAGTGATAACTCCAATCAGTCTACTACCCATCAGACAACGTACATAGCTATTAAAATACCATTGACTATATTCCCTATGCTGTACATTACAACCTCTGAATATATATATATATATATATATATATATATATATATATATATCACCTTATACATTGAATAAGAAGGTGGTCCAGTTTTCCCAACACTGTTTATTGACTAGAGTGTCTTTACCCCAAAGTATATTCTTGTTTGCTTTGTCATAGATTGAGTAACTATACAAACATGGCTTAATTTTTGACATCGCTATTCTGTTCCACTGAGCTATTAGGTCTTGGGAAAAGTATTGATGCATGTTTGCAACAGATGGCACTAGTTAATTTTTGGAAGTAGTAGAGTCATTCACATCCATGTTATGTCATTTGAGTGTGATTTGACAGCTGACATTTCTAGTTTCATTCTAAAAAAAATTGAGCAATTTGGTTGAGTTTTGGAGATTTTACTAGTTGAAGATGGAAGACAAATCTGTGCAGTTTTGCCATAATTTACTGTTTTACTTCCATAAAGGGAAGAACACGCATCAAGTCTGTGAAAAGCTGCATAAAGTTTACAGTGACAATGTTTTGCAAGAATTTAAGTGCCAACAATGGTTCACGAAATTCCGTGCTGGTGATTTGGATCTCAATGACGGTCCTCGGTCAAGGAGGTCCATCGAGGTTGATGATGACAAAATAAACGCATTGATCAAGTCAAACCCATGTTACACGACATGAGAGATTGCAGAATCATTGAACATCCATCATTCAAGAATTCATGACCGACTGAAGAAGTTGGGATACATAAGTAAGCTTGATATTTGAATTCCACATGAATTCAAAGAAGTTCATTTGAGGGTGAGTATAAACATCTGCAATATGTTCATTAAATGTGAGGAAAATGATTTTTTTTTTTTTTAGCTGAGCAACTCAGCTCGGGCTGGCATGGAACTGCTGTTGCTCAGAGCTCAGCTCACACTCTTGAGTGAGCTCTTAACCAACTGAGCCACTCGGCTGGCCCTCCTTTTTTTTTTTTTTTTTTGAGGGCGGTGTCATTGGTCCTCATGTGGAACCTGAACTAGGGCCGCTGTCTTCCTAAGCCAGCGCTTAACCACCGGGCCACTCGGCTGGCCCAAAATGATCCTTTTTTTTTTTTTTGAGGGCAGTGTCACTGGCCCTCAAAATGATCCTTTTTTGAAGCGACTGATAATGGTGATGAGAAGTGGATTGTCGACAACAATGCGGTATGCAAATGGTCTTGGTCCCAACGTGATGATTCGCCTCAAACGACATCAAAAGCAGACATTCATCAGAGGAAAGTTATCCTGTCAATGTGGTGGGATTTTTAAGGTGTCATGTTTTATGAGCTCCTACCAAGGAACCAAACAATTCAAATGTGTACTGTCAGCAGTTGGACATTTTGAATGAATCCATCATCCAGAAACGTCCAGAACTTGTTAATTGTAAAGGAGTTGTATTCCATCATGACAACATGAAACCACACACAAGTATGATCACTGGTCAAAAATTATTGGAGCTTGGATGGGATGTGTTGGCACACCCACCATACTCACCTGACCTTGTACCATCAGACTTCCACTTGTTTCCCACTCTTCAAAACTCCTTGCACTTTGTTCAGTTTTTTGCAAATAAAGGCAGGTCCTTCTATGAACGAGGAATTATGAAGCTCACTGAAAGATGGCAAAAGGTTATCAAACAAAACAGGGAATATATCATTGATTGATCTTTGTTCTTTATATAAATAAATGATCTTTCAAAAACATAGACAAAATATGTCATGACTTTTCCGAAAACCCAATATGTACATATTTTTTTTAGGCCAGTACCATGCTGTTCTGATTACTCTGTCCTTGTAGTATAGTTTAATACTAGGTAGCATGATACCTTCAGTTTTTGAGGTTTTCTTTTCCTCAAGATTGCCGTAGTTATTCTGTGTCTTGTATGGTCCATATACATTTTAGGATTGTTTGTTCTAGTTCTGTGAAAAATGCCATTTGTATTTTGATAGGGTTTGCTTTGAATGTATATATTGTTTGGGGTAGTATGGGTATCTTTACTATATTAATTCTTCCTATACATGAGTATGGTATAGGTTTCCATTTATTTGTATCTTCTTGAACTTTTCTCTTTAATGTCTTACAGTTTTCTGAGTACAGGTCTGAAACTAATATACATTAATATTTAATATCAACTGTAATTTAAAAAATAGTCATGAGGATATATAGTACACCATAGGGGATATATTAAATTATTCTAATAATTATATACAGTGTCTGATGGGTAATAGACTTATTGGGGTTTTCATTTTCTGAGTTATATAAATGTCTAATCACTATGTTGTTCTGTACACCTGAAACTAATAAAAAAAGGACATAATTGGTCTATAATTGAATCATACAATTAAAAATCAGGCAATCTTATTGTATTTAAATTATACTTTGATGAAACTGATTAAAAATAAACTATATGATTATAAGTGAGTGAGTGTGTGTGTGTGTGTGTGTGTGTGTGTGTGAATGTTTGTACATTGACCATTTCTCACCACCTTCACTGCAACAAATCTGATCCAAGGCATCTTCATTTCTTTCTTGGATTGATGAAACAGCCTTTTAACTGGTGTTTTTGCTTCTACCCTTGCATGCCTCACTACTGTCTCTATGGGACATTCAACATAAATCAAAGCTCTCCAATGGTTTCATATTCTTCTCACACTAAAAACAATGTCCTTATGATGACTTCAAAAACCTTTTACTGTGTATACCACCCCCTTCCCTTCTCATCTTATTCCCTTCTATTTTCCCTTTTACTCCTCATGTTCCAGGCACACTGGTTTCTTGCTATTCCACAAGCATTTCAGGCATGTGTTTGCCTCAGAGCCTCTGGGATGCCTGTTCCTTCTGATTGGAAAGCACTTCCCTCAGATATCCATACATCTCATGTCTCACTTCCTTCAAGTCTTTGCTCAAACATTTCTTTTTCAATGAGTTCTACCCTGATTACCCACATTTCAGCTGCACATTCCCCACCTTAACATATGATATACTTTCCCTGGTACTTTTCCCGTAACATCTATCAATTTCTTTAATAATCTCTTATTTGTTTGTTTGTTTGTTTTTCTATTTTCGGGCTATTTACAGTTGAATGTAAACTCCACCAGGGCATGTATATTTTATTTTTAATTCTCTGGGATATCTCCAGGCAAACCTTAGTTGACTGAGTGAATGTTGGCTGTTTCTTTCTTCTTGAAACCCTGTTTTCTTGATCCTGATACCACTCTCTCCTGAACATTCTATTACCTCTCTGTTTGCCAGTTCTCCAGTTTCTTTTTCAAAATCCTATGTACAGTCATCCTTTATGTGTGAATGTCCCCCAGGATTTTTAATGGTCTTTTTTAAAAAAATATTTTATTGAGGAATTGGGGGAGGGGAACTGTGTTGGGAAATTGGGGAAGGGTAACAGCCAAGTTGTTGTCCTTTTGTTCTTCAGTCTAGTTGTGGAGGATGCTGCTTCACTGGCCCATGTTGGCATTATCATCATTGTGCTCTTCCTGGCTGAGGTAGTCAGTCACTGGCCATTGGACAACAGCTCAGTACAGCTCACACAGGCTGCCGGCTG
Source organism: Aselliscus stoliczkanus (assembly GCA_033961575.1). Taxonomy (NCBI): domain Eukaryota; kingdom Metazoa; phylum Chordata; class Mammalia; order Chiroptera; family Hipposideridae; genus Aselliscus; species Aselliscus stoliczkanus. Next base: position 49,196,740 of record CM066737.1, on the reverse strand, counting down.
TCACATTGGCTGCTGGCCACTCACGGTAGCTCACGGCAGCCCACAGCAGCCCACTGCAGCCTACAGGCCACTCACAGCAGCCCAGCTCCAGGTCAAGTATTTGTTCACAATCTAAGCTTTAGAGGGCGCAGCTTACTGGCTCATGTGGGAATCAAACCGGCAACCCTATTGTTCAGAGTTCACACTCTTACCAACTGAGCCACTCAGCTGGCCCTTTAATGGTCTATTTTATTCACACCATTTCTCCAGCTCCCACCTATGTTATAACTCTCAAATTAATATCTCCAACCCATATGTCACCTCCAAGTTTCATATCCTAATTATAAATCTATCTACCTACTTGAAATCTCCACCAATATGTCCCAAAGGCACTTGATACTCAAGATGTCCAAAATTAATTTCATTATCATAATCACCATATCAAACCCTCTCCCTGTGCCCTGTCTGTAATTACTCCTAGCCAGAAAACTAAACACCATCCTTGAATTTCCCCTAATATTTTTTGTCTCTCCTATTTGTTCAGTTATCATGTTTTCTTGGTTCTTCCTATTAAATATCTCTTAAAATATCCCTATATCTTTATCTCCACTACTACTGGGGGATATTGCAGTAATGCAGGAAAACAAATAATAAAGGCCTGAAAGAACTGGTCTCTCAGCTTCCACTCTTGGTACTCTTCTGATTCACATTGCTGCTAGAGTGTTTTGCTAAGACTTAGTCTGACTGGAACATAACACTTCTTAAGTCATTTCCATGGACTGTCAAGCACCATCAGGATGGACCTCTTGTTCTCCGTGTATCCCCTTTGTCAGGGTTTTCACATCAAGCTCAAGAGCTTGTCTAATAGTTCCTGAACAAAAATTATAACACCTGCTTATAGATCTATTGAGAGATATGTAAACCACATATGAAAGTCACATCAAGAAATCAAAATTAATGAGTCCTATGCCAGTGCTGAGGGTAAAAAGCAAGATAGTGAAGAATGTAGGCTGCAGTTTGTGACTGTAAACTCTTTCTGTATGATAATCCCATAGAAAAAACATATAAGCCCAATGATGTAATTAGTTCTGAGGCTGATGACTCACAGACTGGTAAATAAGAGGAGGAGGAGGAGGAATTTTTGCACTGGGCATCATTCAGAAGAATCAAACAGTGTTCTCCATTTCATAGTGTTTGGATTTGTCCTTCCAGTTGCTGCAGGTCAGTCTCCATCCTGGAAGAGTCTCCATAACTCTCCTCTTATCTTGATATTCAAGATTCTTTGAAACACAGTGGAGAAGGTGCAAGATAGTGGAATAGGTGAATGCTGAAGGCCTTCCAGGATCTCATTAAAATTACAACTAAATTATACAATAATCAACCTCGAGAATCATCTGAAGACTAGGTGAACAGAACACCTATAACTAAGGATATATGAAGAGGCCACATTGAGACTGGTAGGAGGGGCAGAGACATGAAATGGGCTGACCCCAAACCCATTTGTGGTGGTTGGACACTTGAGGGACAACCCATAGGTGTAAGTAAACCCTGAAAATTAAGGGGTCCCAGCCTCACACTGAATTCCCCAACCCAGGTGTATTGTGCCATGAGGAAGTGTCCCCAAATAATTACACAGTGAAAATCGGCAAGGATTTCATCTCTTCATCCTGATGAGATGGAAGGCAGTTGGAAAATGTCCTTTAAAAGGGTCCATGCACAGACTCACTCACTTGTGGGCACCCTGAGCTCCCAAAGAGGGGTGGCAACTCGAGAGGCACCAGAGACATATGGGGGAACACTGAGTTGTGTGGCTTCAGGATGAGAGCTGGAGGGACAGTCACCATTGTCCCTGTGTGTAGCCTACCTCATGGGTGGCATACATGAGGGTTCCATGTTTCCTGTGCTGAATCCACCCCCACAGGGCAAACTATATGACTGCATTGGTTTGCTACAATCCTCCCATGCGAGTACTACCTGGGTGACTCCCTTGGCATTGCCCACCCAGCTAGTGTGGCATCACCCCAGGCACTCTCAGATCTTGGGCAGCCATCCCTGTCCTCCAAGCTGTGGGAGGATTTTGCAGCAGCAGATGTACTACAGCAGCTTGGGAAGCTTTTGGTGGCAGGCAGGCAGTTCTCGGGGATCTATAGGCCCAAGGCAAGGAATGGCTAGATGTGTTGTCTGGGCATTTACAGAGTGGCCATGGGCTCAGCGCTAGCACAAGAATTGAATCAGCCTTAACTTTGTAAAAACCATCAGCCACAGTCCTTGACTCCCTGGGACCCCACCCTGCCCAGCTACCACGGCACTGACAGGAACACTCTTGACTCCTGAGTGGCCAGCCTCACTCCACAAGCTGATGGAGGCTTGAACACCAATGGAGGGCCTGTGGCAGCCTGGGGAACTTTCAGTGACACCCCGTCAGCCTCAGCTCACACTGCAGCATTTCTTGGGCACTTTTCAGGATTCGGCAGGCCCGAGGTAAATGTCACCTGTCCATGGTGTTCTCAGGGTGTACTTCAGAATGGACAAAGGATCAGCACTAGTGTAAGAACTGAATCTGCATTAAATTTGTGAAACCACCAACCACTCCCCATGACTCCCTGGGGCCCCACCCAACCAACATGAACAGCACTTCCGGGGGCACTACCAATACCAGGTCCCAGCCAATCATGACCACCTAAGGAGCTCCTTTCAGCGACTGAGCCTTACAGGCAGCCAGAAGGTGACAACAGGCTTGGGGAAGCTTGGGCTTTTTGCTAAGATGCCCCAGGCCCAATACCAGTGGCAGCTGGTGTCAGTTCACAGTGAAGCCACACCCACTTGCCTCCAGGTCCAAACAGGCAGCAACCAGCGGCATATAGCTTTGTAGCTCATATACAATGTAGCCCTGGGCCAGTGAAAAGCTTAGCTGAAATTGGCCTGTATCGAGCATCTTCCAAGAGGCACCAGAAAAAAAAACACACACAGAGGCCTTCCTCACACCTTACCAGAACACGACCCAATTAACCCAGTAAGTGAAAAACACAAAGTGTGGTCTCAACAGGCACAAGAGCCCACTGGAGTGAATCCACCTCTGAGGGGCCAACCACCACACAGCAGCTCATAAGCTGTGGGTGTAGCCAGTCCTCACAGCCGGTCATCCTGAGAGTTAATTCCACCCACTGATACACCGAAAACAATCACAAGTAAACTGCAACAGAAGAATATACACCATACACCAGGGACACTCCTGGCACACATGCACAGGGGATCAGGGAGACTGCATTACTGGACCACACAGGACACCTACTATATAAGGCCACCTGGCAAAGATTGAGAAACATAGGAGATCTACCTAATACATAGAAGCAAACATAGAGTGGCAACAAGAATGAGGAAACACAAAAACATGTCCTAAATAAAAGAACAGGAGAAAACTCTAGGAAGAGAACTAAATAACATGGAGTCAATCAACCTACTAGAGACAGACACTAAAACACTGGTTATAGAATGCTTAAGTAACTTAATGAGAACTTCAATAAAGAGATAGTAAGAATACAGAAGGACATAAAATCCAAAAAGAAGAGTGAATCAGCAATAAAGAAAACAGTAACTGACATGAAGAATACACTAAAAGCAATCAACACCAAGTTAGAAAAAGAACAGAATCAAATTAACAACTTAAAAGACATGGTACAGAAAACACCCAATTGAATAACAAAAAGACCAAAAAAAAATTAAAACACAGATAGTTTAAGAGATCTCTGGGACAACATCAAGCTTAAGAACATTCATATCAGAGGAGTACCAGAAGAAGAGAGGGAGCAACGGGTCGAGAGACTATTTGAAGAAACAATGACTGAAAACTCCATAACATGAAGAAAACAAAGATATGCAAGGTTAGGAAGTACTAAGATGTCTAAAAAAGATGAACACAAACACCAAGACACATTGCAATTAAAATGACAAAGGTTAAAGACAAAGAGAGAATCCCAAAAGCAGCAGGAGAAACACAAGGGAGCTACCATAAGACTATAAGCTAATTTTTCTACAGAAACTTTGCAGGCCAGAAAGGAGTGGCAGGAAATATTTAAAGTGAAGGAAAATAAGGGCTTACAACCAAGACTGCTCTACCCAGCAAGGCTATCATTTAAAATTGAAGGAGAGAAAAGAGGAGGCCACATCAAGTCTGGTAGGAGGGGAGGAGATGAGAGAGGGTGAACCCCGTGAGGGACTCCTCAGCTGTGGGGTGACTTCTCTGGTTGGGGGAGAGACCCTCTGGCCCCACACCGAGATCAACAGCCCAGAGTTACTTTGCTGGTAAGAGGAGTTCCACATTAGCTGCCAGTAGAAATTAGTGAGGATTCCCTTTGTTCAGCTCGGTGAGGCTGAGAGTGTGTAGAGAACAAGTGGAGCCAGCACACAGACTCACTCGCTAGTGAACACTCACCTGGTCCCTGGTGGAGGGAGTAGCTGTGTGAGCCAGGCCCAGGAGCCTGCGGGGATGGACTGAATTGAGCTCCTTTAGCACGGGAGCTGGAGGTTTTGAGACTATTGTTGCCCTGGTGTGGAGCTTGCACGTGAGTGGTATACAGGAGGGCGCCATTTGTCAGGGTTGGGCCCTCCCACAGTAGGTCAGGTCCGGGACCTAATTGGTCTGGTGGAATTGGCACAGGAGTGGGTGTGTTCATGCCCGCGAATGTGGCCTTGGATCCCCACCCTCTGCACTGCTTGTGCTGCATTGCCAGGGAAAAGCCAGGTGGGTGCGCTCTGGCTCCAACAGGCTGCTCACTGAGATGCGGGAGTACACGAGCCTCCTTGAGTCCCCGCTCAATGTACAGCGAGTGCAGAGTTGCCAGGCTGGTGATTGGTTGTCGGGCAGCTCAGCCTGATCTACGAGCGGCTGATTGGCCCAGGCTGAGAATGGGAGTTTTCCTGGGAGTGTTGGGTCATGAGCTGTGCGCCTGCATGATCCAGACAGGACTTTGCTCATGATCTATCTAGTACATCTAAGCAGTCCCAGAGCGACAGCCAGAATGAGGAAACAAAGAAACATGTCACAAGTAAAAGATCAGAAGAAACCTCTAGAAATGGAACTAAATGAAACAGAGGGATCCAACCTTTCAGAGACAGAGTTTAGAACACTGATGATAAGAATGTTTAACAGGGCCAGCTGAGTGGCGCATTGGTTAAGAGCTGGTTTGGGAAGCCCGCAACCCAGGTTCGGATCCCACATATGAAGGCGAGTGACACTGCCCTCTACAGCTAACAACAGCTCCACCTGGAGCTTGGCTGTGCGAGCCCTGGTGACAGAGTAGGCTGCAGCTCCTGCTGCAGTGGGCTGCCATAGGCTACAGTGAGTGGCCGGCAGCGAGCGTGAGCGGCTGGCAGCCAACGTGAGCTGGCAATAGCTGTGGTGAGCGACCATCCAGAGGCTGGCGACCGATCTGTCTCATCAGGAAAGAGAGCAATGACAATACCAACATGGGCCAGTGAAGCAACGTCTTCTGAAACTACACTAAAGAACAAGAAGTCAGCAACTTGTCTATTCCCCTTCCCCGATTTCCCAATAAAATCTTTAAAAAAAATGTTTAACAAACTTAGTGGGGACATAAGGAAGGATAGAGAAATCAAAAAAAAAAACAACAACCAGTTAGAACTAAAGAATACAATAACTGAAATGAAGAACACTCAAAGGAATCACCAGTAGAATAGATGAAGCAGAGGATCGGATAAGCAATTTTTTTTTTTGAAGACAGTGTCACTGGCCTTCATATGTGGGATCCGAACCAGGGCCGCTGGCATCCCAAGCCTGTGCTTAACCACAGCGCCACAGTGCCGGCCCTGGATCAGCGATTTTGAAGACAAAATAGCAGAAATCACCCAGTTGGAACAAAAAAAGACAAAAGAATAAAAAACAATGAAAATAGATTAAGATCCCTATGGAAAAAGAGGTCACACAACAATAATCACATCATAGGAATACCAGAAGGAGAACAGAAGAAGCAAGGGGTCAAGAACGTATTTGAAAAAATAATGACTGAAAATTTCCCTACCTGGTGAAGGAAATCAACACACAAGCACAGGAAGTGCAGATAGTTCCAAACAAGCTGAACCCAAACAGGTCCACACCAACACATATCATGGTTAAAATGGCAAAGTTTAAAGACAGAGATAGAATCCTAAAAGCAGCAAGAGAAAGACAGCAGGTTACACACAAAGGAACTCCTATAAGACTAACAGCTGACTTGTCTACAGAAACTCTGCAGGCCAGAAAGGAGTGGCAGGAGATATTCAAAATGACTCAAAATAAAGACCTACAACCAAGATTGCTCTACCCAGCACGGCTATCACTTAAAATTGAAGGAGAAATAAAGAGATTCTCAGAAAAGAATAAGCTTAAGGAATTCATTACCACCAAGCCAGCATTGCAGGAAATGTTTAAAAGGCTTTTTTAAGCAGAAGAAATGGGTAAACAAGCTAACCTAGGAAGACCAGGAATACAAATAACAAAATGGTAATACATACGCACCTATCAATAATCATTTTAAATGTGAATGGGCTAAATGCTCCAATCAAAACACAGAGAGTGGCTGAGTGGATAAGAAAATAGGACCCATGTATATGCTGTTTACAGATGGAATAAGATATTTCATGCAAATGGAAATGAGAAAAAAAGCTGGAGTAGCAGTACTTACTTTGGACAAAATAGACTTTAAAATGAAAGCTACAATAAAATACAAAGAAGGGCACTATGACCCTAATAAACATGTATGCACCCAACATCGGAGCTCCTAATTATATAAAACAGATTTTGACAGACATAAAGACAGAGATCAACAGTAACACTATCGTAGTAGGGGAATTCAACATCCCATTGTCACCAATGGACAGATCCTCTAGAGAGAAAATCAACACGGAAAGAGTGGCCTTAAATGACACTTCAGACCAGTGGATTTCATCGATATTTTTAGAGCATTTCACCCCAAAACAACAGAATATACATTCTTCTCAAATACACATGGGACATTTTCCAAGAGAAACCACATGTTAGGCTACAAAACAATTCTCGGTAAATTTATGAAGATTGAAATCATATCAAACAGTTATAACGGAAAAACTGATGGTTGCTGGCTGGAAGGGAGTGGGGATGAGGGAGTGGGGGAAGATTTTGGACAGCGTAGGTTGGTGACTACAATGTTGCCACAGGGATATAGGGGGTAGTTCTGGTAATGTAATTGATAATGTTGTGAATGCTTTGTGGGGTGTCAGATGGTCACGTGTCTTGTTGGGGAGACTGCTTTGGGGATGGGGTAGAGGCTTTATAACTGCACTGTACACCTGAAGCTGATGTTGTATAATATTGAATGTTAACTGTGATTGAATGTATATATATATATATAGTCACGGGATGAGGAGTACAGTGTGGGAGTGGGGTCAGGGGAGTTGTAATAGATATTATGATTGGGGGGAGTGGGGCAGTGGATTGGGGGAAGGGGGTTGTCACTTTGAGGGGTAAAAAGTGTAACTATTGTACTGTTGTATAAAATAAATTTTTAAAAAAGTAAAACAAGAAAATAAAATAAAATTGAAGGAGAGCTAAAGAGCTTCCCACATGAGAAAAAGCTGAAGCAATTAATCACCACCAAGCCAGTGTTACAAAAAATGTTAAAGGAGCTTATTTAAGGAGGAAAGAGAAAACAAACAAAGTAAGTAACGAAGATCAAAAATAAGAATGATAAAAAGTCAATAACTATATGTCTTCAATAATAACTTTAAACATAAATGGATAAAATGCTCCAATCAAAAGACAGGGTAGCTGAGTGAGTAAGAAAACAAAACCCATGCATATTCTGTCTACAAGAAACCCACCTCAGATCAAAAGACACACACAGCCTGAAATTGAAGGGAAGGATTAAGGTATTTCATGCAAATGGAAATGAGAAAAAAGCTGGAGTAGCAATGTTTATGAATGAGTGAACAGTGTGACCAAGGAAGAAACCAAAAGATATCTTGAGACAAACAAAAATGAAAACACAATGACCCAAATCTATGGGACACTGTGAAAGCATTCCTATGAGGGAAATTCATAGTAATGCACACTACCTAAAGAAAAAAAAAATTCAAATTTACAGTCTAACTTTACACCTAAGGGAACTGGAAAAAGAACAGTAAAATAAGCCCAAAGTGTGTACAAGGAAGTGGATAATAAAGAACAGAGCGGAAATAAGAGAAATACTGACAATACAAAGCAAAACAAAACAAAAGCAATACAAACAATCAATAAAACCAAGAGTTTTTTTAAAGATAAACAAAATTGACAAACCTTTAATCAGACTCATTAAGAATAAAAAAGATAGCAGACCCAAGTAAATAAAATCAGAAATGAAAGAGGAGACCACAGACACCACAGAAATACAAAAAAAAAATGTTATGAAAATATTACAGGTAACTATATATATCAACAAAATAGACAATCTTGTAGAAATCAATACAAATAAATGGAAACATATACCATGTTCATGGATAATAAGAATTAATATAGTTAAAATCTCTATACTACCCAAAGCAATATATAGATTCAATGCAATCCTTATCAAAATAGCAATGACACTTTTCACAGAGCTAGAACAAATAATCCTAAAATTTATATGGAACCATGAAAGAACCCAAATAGCTACAGCAATTCTGAGATTTAAGAACAAAGTGAGAGGTATCATGCTACCTGGTACAAAAGTGTACTACAAGTCTATAGTAATCAAAAACAGCATGGTATTGGCATAAAAACAGACACATAGATCAATGGAACAGAACAGAGAGCCCAGAAATAAATCCACGCCTATATGGTCATTTAATCTATTAATATGACAAAGGAAGCAAGAATATACATTGGGATAAAGACAGTCCATTCAATAAATGTTCTGGGAAAACTGAATATATACATGCAAAACAATGAAACCAGACCACCTTCTTATGCGATGTACAAGAATAAATTCCAAAGGGATTAAAGACTTACGTAAGACCTGAAACCATAAAACTCCTAGAAGAAAATATAGGAAGTAAACTCACAGGCATTACCCTTAGTAATATTTTTACTGATAAATCCCCTTGGGCAAGGGAAGCAAAATAAAAAAGTAAACAAATGGGACTACATCAAACTAAAAATTTTTTCACAGTAAAGGAAACCATCAACAAAACAAAAAGACATCCTACTAAGTGGCAGGAGATATTTGCCAATGATACATCTGATAAGAGGTTACTATCTAAAATTTATTTTTTTAAAAAACTCACACAACTCATCAAAAAACCCAAACAATCCAATTTAAAAATGGGCACAGGATGTGAAGAGACATTTCTCTAAAGAGGACATACAGGACCGGCCGAGTGGCTAGTTGGTTAAAAGTTGGCTTTGGATGCCAGCTCTGAGTAGCAGGGCCCCGGTTTGGATACCACATGAGGGCCAGTGACGCTGCGCCCTCTACAGCTAAGATGGTGAACAACAGCTCGACCTGGAGCTGGGCTGCCCTGAATCGCTGGTGACAGCATAGGCTGTAGTGGGGCTGGCCCTGAGCTGGCATGCGCTTTCATGAGTTGCTGTGAGCCACCATGAGAAGCCATCCAGTGGCCGGCGAGTAACTGCCTCAGCCAAGAAGAGCACAATGATAATACCATCATGGGCCAGTGAAGTCCTCCACAACTAAACTGAAGAACAAAAAGAGAGCAACTTGTCTGTTCCCCTTCCCTGATTCCCCAACACTGCTCCCCTCCCCCAATTCCGCAATAAAATCTTTTAAAAAAAAAGAGGACATACAGATGGCCAATAGACATATGAAAAGATGATTATCAGAGAAAAGCAAATAAAAACAACAATGACATACCACCTCATTCCTGTTAGAATGGCTGTCATCAATAAATCAACACACAATAAGTGTTGGCAAGGATGTGGAGAAGAGGGAACCCATGTGTACTGTTGGTGGGGTTTCAAATTGGTGCAGCCATTAAGGAAAACAATACGGAGGCTTCTCAAGAAATTAAAAATAGAACTACCACTCTATGACCCAGAATTTCCACTCCTGGGTATTTATCCAAGAAATCCAAAACACTAATTCAAAAGGATATATGTACCCCTATGTTTACTGCAGCCTTATTTACAAAAGCCAAGATATGTAAACAACTGACATGCCCATCAATAGATGATTGGATAAAGAATAGGTGAATAGATATAGATATAATAAATAATGGAATAGTATGTTTGGTCATTGGAAAAATCATGATACATGTTTGCAACAGATGGCACTAGTTCATGTTTGGAAGTACTAGAGTCATTTGCATCTATGTTATTGCTGTGTCATTTGACAGCTGACAGTTCTAGCTTCATTCAAAAAAAAATGAGCCATTTGGTTGAGTTTTGGAGATTTTACAAGTTGAAGATGGAAGACAAAACTGTGCAATTTTGCCATATTTTACTTTTTTACTTCCATAAAGGGAAGAACGCGCATCAAGCTTGTGGAAAGTTGCATAAAGTATGGTGACAATGCTCTACAATAACGTCAGTGCCAACAATGATTTATGAAATACCATGCTGGTGATTTGGATCTCAATGACGCTCCTTGGTCAGGGAGGCCCACTGAGGTTGATGACGAAAAAAATAAAGGCATTGATCAAATCAAACCCATGTTACACGACATGAGAGATTGCAGAATCATTGAACATCCATCATTCAAGCATTTATGACTGACTGAAGAAGCTGGGATACATAAGTAAGTTTGATATTTGAGTTCCGCATGAACTCAAAGAAGTTCATTTGAGGGGAGGGGCAAGATGGCGGCTGTGAGGAGGGCTCCATGAAATCTCCCCTGGAAATATCCACAATTTGAACTTCTAATACGCTTCAAAGAGACATCTACTCATCACACAGAGCAACTAAGAGTTCGACACAAAGATTGCTGGAAGGTGGGCAGGCCGGGCGAGTAGGGGAAGAAGGCAGCGAGACATGTGAGGTGAAGCCTGCACCCACGGCTGCTGAGTCACGGTGAGTGTTGCCCCGGCTCGCTCCCTGCGGCCCGCGGCCCGCCTAGAGTTCAGCAAGAGCGCGTTGGTTTGCAGTCTGAGGCAGAAGCCTCAGGCTGGGCAAGTGCGGGAGGAGAGAGAGGAGCCGACTGTGCAAAGGTACGAGCTGCACCCGCGGCTCGCCGGGTCCCCAGGAAGCAGGGTGCAGAGCCCCGCAGCGGCAGGGCAAGATCAGTCCCTGCACCCTCCCGGTTCAGGGATCAGTCTCTGTGCCCACTGGGTGTGCGGAGCGCAGAAGCCTGAAACCTGGGAACAGGGGAAAACAGAGGACTCACGCGGAGATTCAGTGCACGCCGGGCAGAGACGCAGGTCCCGAGAGATGGAGCAGGGATCGGATCCGTGAGGAAAGGTGTGCGCAGTCCCCTGAACCCTGGCGGCAGTCCCTCCAGAAGGCAGTCCCTCCAGAAGCGCAGCAGGAGATCGGCGCGGACGCGTGCCGGTTCCGAGACAGAAGCCTTAAACCAGGGAGCAGGGGGGAAAAAAAAGAGTACTCGCCCGCGGAGACGCAGCACGCCGGCCAGAGTCACAGGTCCTGGAGAGACGGAGTGGGGATCGGAGCCGCGCGGCAGGGTGCGCGCAGTCCCCTGAATCCCGGCAGACCGTTAGGGAGAGCAGCAGGAGATCTGCGCGGGCGCGCGCCGACTCTGAGGCAGAAGCCTGAAACCCGGGAGCAGGGGAAAAAGAAGACTCGCTCAGACAAGCAGCACGCTGGGCGGAGACGCAGGTCCCGGAGAGACGGAGCAGGGATCTTAGTCTCGGGACAGGGGATGCGCAGTCCCTTAAACTCCGGCAGTCTCTTCGGGAGAGCAGCAGAAGCACCGCGCGGGCGCCTTAAACCGGGAGCAGGGGAAAAAGAAGACTCATTCAGACACGCAGCGCGCCAGGCAGAGACGCAGGTCACCGAGAGACGCGGAGCAGGGATCTTAGCCACATGGTAGGGTGCGCGCAATTCCCTAAATCCCGACAGACCCTTTGGGAGAGCAGCAGGAACTCCGCTGGAGCATAAGAGGCAAAGGCCTTAGCTTAAAACAGTGTTGGAACTGTGGCTTTGTTTATTTTTATGTTTTTTATTTTTTTTCCTTTTTCTACTCTTGAACAGAAAGCAAAAAAAAACCCAATAACTCACCCACTCCCACAAACTTTGGCCCCCGCCAAGACAGTCTTAAACTGACTCCTGAATGGAGTAATAGGTGCAGACTAGGAAGATATTACTACCTGCAGGGGGTTGAGAATTTCCACCCAGTAAAGGCAGCAGAGTGAGACTACCTACCCCGCCCCCACCTTTAGGCAAGGCTTGGGAGGCAGGGCAGGTTCACCTGCTGAGGCACTAATTACCAGATTCTTAGCAGCAGGCTTTTGGTAGTGAGGAATTCTTTAATTCTCCATGGCTGTCAACCCAAAGGGTGCCCAGAGACACTCATTGAGCCTTGGGGGGGTGCAGCCTGCCTTGGGACAGGCAAAAGCAAAAAGGCAGTGACTTTCTAAAAACCACCAATCACACATCACAACCACACTCAAGTACAGCAAACCTGCAGTGCCAGGATCACGCTAGGCATCAGGTGGCCTACTGTTCCCACAAGACGCACAGGATTTTTTGTACAGCAGACAAACTGAAGAGAGTTTGGTGGACTTTAGCCTAGACTGGCACGGGTATTTTTGGTTTGTTTGGTTTTATTCTGTTTTGTTTTCCCTTTATTGGCTGCTTATCTTGGTTGTTTTTTGTTTTTATTTCTATTTCATTCTTATTTTGTAGTTTTTAATATAGGCATATATATAGGTGTATATAGGTGAATATATGTCCATATATATGGGTGTGTAGACAAATATATATATATTTTTTTCTTTTTCTTTTTCTTTCTTTTCTTTTTCTTTTTTCCCCACCCTCACTTTCTCTCTTATTTTATTCATTCTTCTCACTGCTATACTTTTCCTCTTTTCCTTTTTTCTGCAAATTTTATTTTTTTAATTTTTATTCCTACTTTTTTATTATTATTTTAGTTTATTTTTATTTTTTATTTTTTAGGTATAGCTAATAAGTTTCTCATGTTTATTCTATTTTTTATTTTAGGATATTGTATTTTATTTTGTTTCCTCTTCTGTTATTATTGTGTGTGTGGTTTTTGTTTTGTTTCTGTTTGTTTTCTTCATTAGTATGATTGATATTTCTGTACAAGTTGACTGTAGTTTGATGGTTGTTTTTTTTTACTTGTGCGAGCATTTGGTTTCCTTTGGTGGCTGCGGAGGTTGTTCTTGTTGATCTGTTATGCTCTAAAATCACTCTGCAGCAGTGGGTCCAAACAAACAGACACAAGAATCATCATACCTGGAGGCCAACTTTAGATAAAACCAGAGCATTTCTGGGTTTGACATACAAGAGTCACACCCAAAAGGAAGTTGCTACAGGTACTAGGGCCCATAGGGTCCAAGTTTCATCAGAGGGGTCAATCCTCTCACAGCAGCTCATAAACTGATACTCACAGCAAATCAATCTGGGAGTCAATCCCACCTACTGACAAACCAAAAGTAATCACAACTAAAACTTCAACAAGTGAGGACGCACGACAAAAGGAACACCTCAGATACAAGCACAGGAGAATAGGGAGACTGAGTAATTCAAATATAAAGGACACACACCATATAAGTTTACCCAGAAAAGACTGAGAAATCTGGGGGATCTATCTGTTATATTGAAGCAAACACAAAGAGTAAGCCAGAATGGGGAGACAAAGAAACACAACCCAAATAAAAGAACAGAAGAAACTTCCTGAATCAGTGGAAATAGAGGAAATAGAGGTAACCAACCTATCGGAGACAGAGTTCAGAACACTGATTATTAGAATGTTCAAGGAAATTAATGAAAATATAAAGAAGGATAGAGAAATCATGAAAAGCAACCAGCTAGAACTTAAGAATACAATTAATGAATTAAATAACAAACTTGATAGAATCACTAGCAGATTGGATGAAGCAGAAAATCGAATCACTGACTTAGAAGACAAAATAGCAGAGATCATACATGTGGAACAACAAAAAGAAAAAAGAATGAAAAACATGGAAAATAGTTTAAGAGAGCTGGGGGAAAACATCAAACGCAATAACCTAAGGGTCATTCGAGTACCAGAAGGAGAAGAGAGGGAGCAAGGGATTGAGAATATATTTGAAGTAATAATGTCTGAAAACTTCCCTAACCTGGCAAAGGACATTGAAATACAAGCTCAGAAAGTGCAGAGAGTGCCAACCAGGATGATTCCAAACAGGCCCACTACAAGACACATTATAGTGAAAATGGCAAGGGTTAAGGACAAAGACAGAATCCTTAAAGCAGCAAGGGAAAGGCAGCAAGTTACTTACAAGGGTACCCCCATAAGATTATCAGCTAACTTTTCTACAGAAACTTTGCAGGCCAGAAGGGAGTGGCAGGAGGTTTTCAAAGTGATGAAAAACAAAGGCCTACAACCAAAATTGCTGTATCCAGCAAGGTTATCATTTAAAATCGAAGGCGAGATAAGAAGCTTTGCAGAAAAGAATAAGTTAAGGGAATTCATTACCACCAAGCCAGCTTTGCAGGAAATGCTAAAAGGGCTTCTTTAAGTAGAAGAGAAAAACAACCTAAGAAAGACTACGAACACAAATAACAAAATGGCAATAAATACACACCTATCAATAATCACATTAAATGTAAATGGATTAAATGCGCCAATAAAAAGACATAGGGTGGCTGAATGGATAAGAAAGCAAGACCCCAGCATATGCTGTATACAAGAGACTCACCTCAGATCCAAAGATTCATACAGGCTGAAAGTAAAGGGATGGAGTAAAATATTTCATGCAAATGGTACTGAGAAAAAAGCTGGAGTAGCGATACTTATATCAGATAAAATGGACTTTAAATTGAAGACTATAACAAAGGACAAAGAAGGACACTTCATAGTAATGAAGGGATCGATCCAACAAGAGGACATAACTCTAGTAAACATCTATGCACCTAGCATAGGAGCCCCTAAATATATAAAACAGATATTGTCAGACATAAAGACAGAGATCAACAGTAACACTATCATAGTAGGGGACTTCAACACCCCGCTGTCAATAATGGACAGATCCTCCAGACAGAAAATCAATGTGGAAACAGCGACCTTAAATGACACATTAGACCAGCTGGATTTAACAGACATTTTCAGAGCATTTCATCCCAAAGCTACAGAATATACGTTCTTTTCAAGTGTACATGGAACATTTTCTAAGATAGACCACATGTTAGGCCATAAAACAAGTCTCAATAAATTTAAGAAGTTTGAAATCATTTCAACTGTATTCTCTCACCACAATGCTATGAAACTAGAAATCAATTATAAGAAGAAATCCGGGAAGCTGACAAATAAATGGAGGCTAAACAATATGCTATTAAATAGTGAGTGGGTCACAAATGAGATCAAGGAGGAAATCAAAAGATACCTCGAGACAAACGAAAATGAAAACACCACGACCCAAAATCTCTGGGATGCTGCGAAAGCAGTCCTAAGAGGGAAGTTTATAGCAGTGCAAGCCTACCTAAAGAAGGAAGAAAAATCTCAAATCAACAGGATATCCTTACACCTAAGGGAACTGGAAAAAGAACAGCAAAAGAGGCCCAAGAGGAAGTACAAGAAAGGAGATAATAAAGACCAGAGCGGAAATAAACAATATAGAGAGCAGAAAAACAATTCAAAAGATCAATGAAACCAAGAGCTGGTTTCTTGAGAAGATAAACAAAATTGACAAACCTCTAGCCAGGCTCATCAAAAAAAAAAGAGAGAGGACTCAAATTAGCAAAATCAGGAATGAAAGAGGGGAAATGACTACAGACATCACAGAAATGCAAAAAATTCTAAGAAATTACTATGAGCAACTATATGCCAACAAATTTGACAATCTGGAAGAAATGGATAATTTTCTAGAAGCATACAACCTTCCAAAGCTAACGCAAGAAGAAACAGAAAATCTAAATACCCTGATTACTACCAAGGAAATTGAATCAGTAATTGACAAGCTCCCAAAAAACAAAAGCCCTGGACCAGACGGCTTCACAAGTGAATTTTATCAAACATTCAAAAATGAACTATCACCTATTCTTCTCAAACTATTCCAAAAAATCCAGAAGGAGGGAAGGCTCCCAAACTCTTTTTATGAAGCCACTATCACCCTGATTCCAAAACCAGATAAAGACATCACAAAAAAGGAAAACTACAGGCCAATCTCCCTGATGAATATAGATGCAAAAATTCTCAATAAAATATTAGCAAACAGAATTCAGCAATATATTAAGAAGATCATACATCACGATCAAGTGGGATTCATCCCTAGTGCGCAAGGCTGGTTCAAAATCCGTAAATCAATTAATGTGATACACCACATCAACAAAATGAAGGGTAAAGATCACATGGTCATTTCAATAGATGCAGAAAAAGCATTTGACAAAATCCAACAGCCATTTATGTTAAAAACCTTTAGCAAAGAGGGAATACAGGGATCATATCTCAACATAATAAAAGCCATATATGATAAACCTACAGCTAACATCATACTCAATGGGGAAAAGCTAAAACCATTCCCCATAAGATCAGGAACAAGACATGGCTGTCCACTTTCTCCTCTTTTATTCAACATAGTGCTGGTAGTTCTAGCCACAGCAATCAGAAAGCAAAAAGAAATAAAAGGCATCCAAATTGGCAAGGAAGAAGTAAGATTGTCATTATATGCAGATGACATGATACTGTGTATAGAGAACCCCAAAGACTCCATCAAAAAACTATTGGACCTGATAGGCGAATTCAGTAAAGTAGCGGGATATAAAATCAATGCTCAGAAATCAGTGGCAATTGCATATACCAATAACAAACTAATGGAAAGCGAAATTAAGAAAACTGTCCCATTTACAATTGCGTCAAGAACTATAAAATACCTAGGAATAAATTTAACCAAAGAAGTGAAAGATCTGTACTCAGAAAATTATAAGACACTGAAGAAAGAAATCATAGAAGATACAAATAAATGGAAACACCTACCATGCTCATGGATAGGAAGAATTAATATAGTTAAAATTTCCATACTGCCTAAAGCAATATATAGATTCAATGCAATTTCTATCAAACTACCAAGGGCATTTTTCACAGAAATAGAAAATATAATCCTAAAATTTATATGGAATCATAAAAGACCCAGAATAGCCTCGGCAATCCTGAGAAATAAGAACAAAGTCGGGGGGATCACGCTACCAGACATTAAAACCTACTACAAGGCCACAGTAATCAAGACAGTTTGGTATTGGCATAAAAACAGGCACATCGATCAGTGGAACAGAACAGAGAGCCCAGAAATAAATCCAGGCATTTACGGACAGTTAATCTATGACAAGGGAAGCAAGAATTTACACTAGAGTAAAGATAGTCTATTCAATAAATGGTGCTGGGGAAATTGGACTGACACATGCAAAAAAATGAAACTGGATCATCTCCTTACACCTTATACAAGAACAAATTCAAAATGGATTAAAGACTTAAATGTAAGACCTGAAACCATAAAAATCCTAAAAGAAAATATAGGGAGTACATTTGCAGACATTACCCGGAGCAATATTTTTACTGATACATCCCTACGGGCAAGGGAAGTAAAAGAAAAAATGAACATATGGGATTATATCAGACTTAAAAGTTTTTTCACAACAAAGGAAACCATTAATAAAACAAAAAGGAAGCCTACTGAATGGGAGAATATATTTGCCAACGATATATCTGATAAGGGGTTAATATCCAAAATTTATAAAACACTCATGAAACTCAACACCAAAAAAACAAACAACCCAATTAAAAAATGGGCAGAAGATATGAAGAGACATTTCTCTAAAGAGGACATACAGATGGCCAACAGGCATATGAAAAAAAAGTTCAACCTCACTGGTCATTAGGGAAATGCAAATAAAAACCACCATGAGATACCACCTCACTCCAGTCAGAATGGCTATCATCAATAAATCAAGAAACAATAAGTGCTGGAGGGGCTGTGGGGAAAAGGGGACCCTGCTGCACTGTTGGTGGGACTGCAGATTGGTGCAGCCACTATGGAAGTCAGTATGGAGGTATCTCAAAGAACTGAAAATAGAGCTACCGTTTGACCCAGCAATTCCACTCCTAGGTATTTATCCTGAAAAAACCAAGACACTTATTCAAAAAAGTTATGCACCCCTATGTTCATAGCAGCACAATTTACAATAGCTAAGACTTGGAAACAACCAAAATGCCCATCAGTAGATGACTGGATTAAGGAACTGTGGTATATTTATACAATGGAGTATTACTCCGCTATAAGGAAGAATGAAATTGTGCCATTTGCAATGATATGGATGGACCTAGAGACTATTATGTTGAGTGAAATAAGTCAGTCAGAGAAGGACAAATACCATATGATCTCACTCATATGTGGAATCTGAAAAACTGTATGAATGAGCAAAGTAAACAGAAACTGTCTCATAGATATAGAGGAAAAATCAGGGTTGCTAATTGGGAGGGGAATGGGGATGAGGGAGAAGGGGAAGGGATTAGACAGCAAAAATAGGCAACTACAATATTGCCACTGGGATAGGAAAAACAGTTTGGGAAATATAATTAATAATGTTGTAAATATTCTGTGGAATGTCAGATGAGCATAGGTCTTGTTAGGGAGACCATTTCATGGATGGAGTAGAGGTTTGATCACTGCACTGTATTACTAAAGTGGAGGTGGTATACCTACTGTAATTGAATATATATAGATAGTCATGGGATGTGGATTATACTGTGGAAGAGAGTCAGAGGAAGAGTAATAGATATATATGATATGGGGGGGAGTGGGGTGGCGAATTGGGGGTGGGGGGTTGTCACTTTGAGGGGTAAAATGTATAACTATTGCACTGTGTTGTACACCTGAAACTAAATTTAAAAAAATTTTTTAAAAAAAAGAAGTTCATTTGACGGAGAGTATAAACATCTGCAATATGCTCATTAAACGTGAGGAAAATGATCCTTTTTTGAAGCTACTCATAATGGTGATGAGAAGTAGATTGTTTACAACAATGTGGTGCACAGTCTTAGTCCCAATGTGTTGATTCACCTCAAATGACATCGAAAGCAGACATTCATCAGAGGAAGGTTATGCTCTCAATGTGGTGGGATTTTAAAGGTGTTGTGTTTTTCGAGCTCCTATCAAGGAACCAAGCAATCAATTTGAATGTGTAATGCCGGCAATTGGACAGTTTGAATGAATCCATCATCCAAAAACATCCATAGCTTATTAATTGTAAAGGAGTTGTGTTCCATCACAACAACACGAGACCACACACAAGTTTGATCACGCGTCAAAAATTATTGGAGCTTGGATGGGATGTGTTGCCACGCCCATGATACTCGCCTGACCTTGTGCCATCAGACTTCCACTTGTTTTGCTCTCTTCAGAACTCCTCATGTGGTATAACGTTCAATTCAAATGAGGCTGTAAATCAGCACCTTGTTCAGTTTTTCACAAATAAAGAGAGGTCCTTCTATGAATGAGGAATTAAAGCTCACTGAGAGATGGGAAAAGGTTATTGAATAAAATGGGCAATATATCATTGATTGATCTTTGTTCTTTATATAAATAAATGACCTTTGAAAAACATAGACAAAACACATCTTGACTTTTCCGAGAATCCAATATATATTGTGCATAATATGTATATATATTATATATATTATACATGAGGTTGGAAAATTAAATTTAGGAACTCATCATACAAAAAGTGCTACATACCTCATTGTTGAATATACTATTATCACCTTTGAAGTACACCCCTTGGGAAGCTATGCACTGACACAAGTGCCTAGGCAACCCTTCAAAGCAATTTTGGAGCACTTTTTCTGGAATTGCTGTCAGAGCTATTGTCAATTACCCTTCATGTCCTGAATGCCATCAAAATGTCTTCATTTCAATAATTTCTTTATCTTTTGTTAAAGAAAGAATTCATTGGGGGCCAGATCAGGTGAGTAGGGATGGTGTTCCAATAGTTATTTGTTCACTGGCTAAAATCTCCCTTACAGACAGTGCCATGTGAGCTGGTGCATTGTCATGATGCAAGAGCCAGGAATTTTTGGTAAAAAGTTCATGTCATCTAAATTTTTCATGTAGCCTTTTAAGCACTTCCAAATAGTAAACTTGGTTAACTGTTTGTCCAGTTGGTACCAATTCATAATGAATAATCCCTCTGATGTCAAAAAATGGTTAGTAACATCGTTCCAACAAGTTCACAAAATTAATTGTTCAACCTTGTATACATGGCAAACTACAGCAATACTGAAATCCAGTATATTTTAAAAAATCATCATGGGAATATATATTACAACTTAGGTAACATTGTCAATAATGTTGTTATAACTATGTACAGTGTCAGATGGATAATAAACTTATTGGGGTTATCACTTTGTGAGGTATATAAATGTGTAATCACATGAAATAAGTAAAAATAAACATGGTGCTTGAAAATAATAAATAAAACACACACACACACACACACACACACACACAAACATACAGAGAGAGAAAGGTATGGTCCTTGACCAATACCCGGGATAAGTTTGATATATTCAGAATCCTTGAAAATGGCTATATAGTGGGTGGAGCTAGACACACAGAATCTTTTCACTATAGAGTAAACTGGGTTTTTACAGAATTGTATCTTAGAACTTCATTTCAAATGGTTAACCAAGTAAGTAGGTCTACAATGAAAATCAAAAGTATAAGTGTTGCTTTGGCCCTAAATCCATCCCTGGGACAAAAGACAATGTTTTACTCTGGGCAGAGCCCCTATGGAAAGATGTACTGTGCCAGGGCCCACATCAGCTTAAATAAGAATCCTAGCATAGACTCTGGACTTTCCTCTTGAGCTTCAATATCTGTGATGAGCATCTGGGAGCAACTCTATAGCCTAAGAAGGCCCAAATAAAGGATATGAGACCCTCTGCCACATCTGAGCTGTAGGGTTACATAGTGGTTTGAATAAATGTTTTCATACTCTTGGTGGTCTCAGAGCATGGGAGCAGGGGGTGGTATCAGAGGCTCTGGTAGAATAACTTTGATTCAAATCCCACCTCTGCCACCTAATAACCCTGTTAGTTTGATCCAATTATTTAACTTCCCCAAGTGTTCACAATTATTTAACTTCCTCACCTGTAAAACTAGAATATTTATACCTATGTATAAGGTTTTGTAAAGATTGAGTCAGAGCACATGATGAGGAGTTGCAGGGTACAGGGCTTGGCAAACATTATGTTCTTGATAAATGATAGTTTTCTTATGTCCTTGCCCAGCCTGGGACTGTATGAAGAGTAAGTCTGCAAAACTAAGAATCCTAAGTCAGAGCTGCCCCTTTTTGATATGCCCCAGTTCAAATACCAAGGTCTTTGTTTCTATTTCTAAAAGACCAACCAGAAAAGACACGAGAGGGAAATTGGACACTTGTTTAAATGGGGACCTTAAAAAAGGGTTAGTGCACTATTAGATACATAAATCATATTAGTTTTACTTTTATTTAAAAAGTAACACGTGCCCCATGTTCATTTTGATGTTAAGTTAAATATTATTTAATATTGTTAAGGTGGCAAAATTCCCAATATTGATCTATGAGTTCAATGCAATCCCTGTCAAAATCCCAGAAGGCTTCTTTGCAGAAATGTCAGCTTATCCTAAAATTTATACAGAAGTGCAAGAGACCCACAATAGACAAAACAATTTTTAAAAAGAAAAACAAAATTGGAATTCTCACTCTTACTGATTTCAAAACTCACTACAAAGCTACAGTAGTAAAGACAGTGTGGTATTGGGCCGGCCGAGTGGCGCGGTGATTAAGAGCTGGCTTGGGATGCCAGCGGCCTGGGTTCGGATCCCACATATAAAGGCCAGTGACACTGCCCTCTTAAAAAAAATATAGTGTGATATTGGTATAAAAATAGACTTAAATATCAATGGAATTGAATGAAAGTTCAGAAATAAACCCATACATTTGTGGTCAACAAGAGTGTCAAGGCTATTCAATAGGAAAAAATAATCTTTCCAACAAGTGGTGCTGGGACAACTGGATATCCACATGCAAAATGATGAATTTAGACCCTTGCTTTACACCATATTCAAAAATTAACTCAAAATGTGTCAAAGATCTGCATGTAAGAGCTAATACGACAAAACTCTTAGAAAAACACATATGCATATATCTTGTGACATTGGAATAAGGAATGATTTCTTAGATATCACACTAAAACCATAAGCACCAAAAGAAAAAGTAGATACATTGGATATAATCAAAAGTAAAAACCTTTGTGCTTCGAAGAACATCAAGCAATAGAAAAGACAATCCACAGAATGGTAGACAATATTTGCAAATAAAATATCTGTTAAATGAATTAAATACACACTATACAAAGAACACCTACAACTCAATAATAAACAGACAAATAATCCAATTAAGAAATGGGCATAAGACTCTGAATACATATTTTTGAAAAGGCCAATAAGCACATAAAAAGATGCTCAACATTTTTATTCATTAGAGAAATGCAAATAAAAAACACAATGAGAGGGCCAGCCGAGTGGCGCGGTGGTTAAGCACTGGCTTGGGAAGCCAGCGGCCCTGGTTCGGGTCCCACATACAAGGGCCAGTGACACTGCACTCAAAAAAAAACAAAACACAATGAGATATCACTTCGCATCCACTGGGATGGAAATAATCAAGACCACAGATAATAACAAGTTTTGGCAATAATGTGGAGAAATTAGAACCCTTATTCATTGTTGGTGGTAATGTAAATTGGCACAACTGCTTTGGAAAACAATCTGTAAGTTATTCAAATGGTTAAGCATAAAGCTATCATGTGGTCCATCAATTTCACTCCTAGTTACTCATGTACCCAAGAGAATTGAAAACATATGCTCACATAAAAACTTATACACAAATGATCACAACAGCATTATTCATAATAATAAAAAAGAAGAAACAACCTAAGTTTCCACTAACTGGTAAGTGAATAATAAAATGTGGTACATACATACAATGAAATATTATCTGGCAATAAGAAGAAATGAAATACCATTTATGGTCAAGATGGGGGGAGTATGTAAATGCTGTGCTTGCATCCTCTCATGAGCACATCAGACTTACAACTAAACTACAGAACAACCATCATTGAGAATTGCCTGAATCCTAAATGAATTGAAATCCTACCTTTAAGGACATACAGAAGAAGCCACCTTGAGACTGGTAGAAGGGGCAGAGACGTGAAATGGACTGATTCCAGATGGGCTGGTCCCAGACCCCCATGTGACCTTTAAAAATTGGGAGGAATATGTTGTCTGCAAAGGTTCCTTTGGAAGAGTGAGGGAACCCAGCCCCATATAAGATTCCCCAGCCCATGGATTCAGTAGTGAGGATAGAAGACCCCATAAATTCTGGCTGTGAAAAACAGCAGAGATTATGATGAATCAGAGTCCCAGGTAATCCTCTTAAAGGTCCCATTCACAGATTTACTTACTGATGTACTCACTTACTTTGAGCTTTAGTACTGGGGCAACAGTTTAAAAGGCACCAGGGACATAAGGGGAAGAACTAAGCTGTCTGGCCTCAAGGCAGGGTCTGGAAGGACAGCTTTCTCCCAGACAGAAGTGCTGGTAGAATGCATTTTTTTTGTTGAATACCCTTCTCCCAGCATGCAGACACAGACAGCTGCATACCTGAACCTCCATTATGTTAGCTGAAATTGTTCATCTGCCCTGCCCTGGTGATTCCCTGAGATCCTGTTCCACCCAATTTTCTGGCACACCCAAGCCCCTTCCAGTGGGTTTTCCATACAAACGGCCTGTCTTGGTTCATGCACAGACTTTCCTAAAATCTCCAAAAAGTTCACAAATCCAAATAAGCAGCATCTGGGCTTTGACACAGCCATATCTCTTGTTGAATAGCCTCAAGCTGGGCATTAGCAGCAGCTGATCTCAGTTCACAGCTTGCCTCTTGAGGCACCTCCAAAGTAGCAGAAAATACCTAGTCAGAACAGCAAAAAGAATTCCCACAAAATGAGGAAAGTTTAAGGGGTCTCTGGGACAACACCAAGTATACCAACATTCACATCATTGAGGTTCCAGAAGAAGAGAGACAGAAAGGAATTGAAGACTAATTTGATGAAATAATGACTGAAAACTGTCCAAACCTGTGAAGGAAATAGACATATAAATCCAGGAAGCACAGAGTCCCAAATAAAATGAAACCAAATAGGCCCATACCTATTATAATTATAATAAAAAGACACATTATAATTAAAATGCCAAAGGTTAAAGTATAGACAGAATCCTAAAAGCAGCAAGAGAAAGGCAAATATTTACTTACAAGGGATCTCCCATAAGACTGTCAGCTGATTTGTCAATTGAAAATTTGCAGGCCAGAAAGGATTGGAACATAGTATTCACTGTGATGAAAAGCAAGGGCCTACAACCAAGATTACTCTACCCAGAGAAGCTATCATTCAGAATCGAAGGAGAGATAAAGAGTTTCCCAGGCAAGAAAAAGCTTAAGAGTTTATAGCCACCAAATTAGTATTGCAGGAATGTTAGAGGGATTTCCTTAAGATGAAAGAAAAAGATAAAAAATATGAATAATAAAATGGCAATAATTACATATCCAGAAATATTTATACCAGAGAAAACAGACTTTAGTTTGTGCAGTCCCACTTATTTTGTTTTATTTTATAAAGATTTTTGTTAAAATATAGCTAACATGCATGACTACTGTGTAACAATCAATTTGTATTTCTTAATACCTTCCACTTTTCCATGTACCCCCAACCCCAGTTCCATCTTGCAACCATCAAAATGTTCTCTGTGTTTGTTTCTGTTTTGTTTTGTTTATTTTTCTGTAGATTCTACATACAAGCAAGATCACCTTGCCTCTGTCTTTCTCTATGTTTCATACTCCACTCAGCACAATACCCTCCAGGTACATCCATGCTGTCACAGATCATAAAAACCCACCCATTCCATTCCATGGCCAATCAATATTCCATTGTATATATGTACCATCTCCTCTTTATTCACTCACCCATTGATAGACACCAAGGTTGTCTCCACATCTTGGCTATTGTAACTAATGCTGCAATGAACATATGGATGAACATGTCCCCTCAAATTAGAGTTTTGGGTTTATTTGGATAAATACCCAGAAGTGGGATTTGAGGTCCTCATTTGTATCTTGTTATAGTCTTTGCTTTAAAGTCAATTTTGTCTCCTATAACTATTGCTACCCTAGCTTTTTTTTGTTTCCACTTCCATTAAATATCTTTTTATCATCCCTTTACTTTCAGTCTGTGTGTCTTTCAATCTGAAATAATTGCCTTGTAAACAGCACATACAAGATTCTTGTTTTCCTATCCATTCAGCCACGCTATCTTTTGATTGAAGTATTTAATCCATTTATATTGAAAGTAATTGTTGATAGATATGTACATATTGCCATTTTATTATATACATTCTATATATCTTAAATTCTAAGATTCTTTGTAACACTGGTTTGGTGGTGATGAACTCCTTCAGTTTTTTCTTGTCTGGGAAGATCTTTATCTGTCCTTCAATTCTAACTGATAGCTTTGCTGGATGGAGTAATCTTGGTGTAGGTCCTAACTTTTCATCACTTTGACTATTTCATGCCAATACCTTCTGGCTTGCAAAGTTTCTCTTGAGAAATCAGCTCACAGTCAGTCTTATGAGAGCTTTCTTGTAGGTAATTAACTGCTTTTCTCTTGCTGCTTTTAAGATTCTTTGTCTTCAAACTTTGGCATTTTAGAATAATCTTTTTTTTAAGCTGAGCCATCCTGTCACCTGTTGATAGCTCAGCAGCTGCTCAGCTCAGGCCGGAAATCCAACCAGCAACCATGTTGCGCAGAGCTCGCACTCTTGAATGAGCTCTTAACCAACTGAGCCACTTGACTGGCCCTAACCTTTGGCATTTTAATTATGATGTGTCTTGGTGTGGGCCTCTTTGGGTTCATCTTGTTTAAGACTCTGCACTTCCTGAGTTTGTAGGTCTTTCCTCCAAAAGGTTAGGGAAGTTTTCCATCATTATTTTTTCAAATAGATTTTCGATTACTTGCTGCCTCTCTTCTCTTTCTGTGAAGTCAATATTGGTACACTTGATGTTGTCCCAGAGGCCCCTTAAACTATTCTCATTTGGGGGGATTTTTTTCTTTTTTGCTGTTCTAAGTGGGTGTTTTCTGCTACCTTATTTTCTAAATTGCTGATTTGATCCTCTGCTTCATGTAATCTACTGTTGATTTCTTCTAATGTATTCTTCATTTCAGTTATTATATGCTCTATTTCTGACTGTTTTTTTCTGTTTTCTATCTCCATTTTTATGTTTCCTATCTCTTTGTTGAAGTTCCCCCTAGTCACAAGAGCTGGGTGCTCCAGGTGTGTTTCTTCTGTTGGTTTTGTGTGCCTTTCTATTATAGATGAGTCTTGGTGCTGTTTGCATGTCAAAGGGAGGGATTGACCTTCAGGCTGATTGGTTGTGAGGATTGGCTGTGACTACATTAGAGAAGTGGTGGTGCAGGGGCTGACCCTACAAAGCAAACATCACTTTAGTAGAGCTCTGGTGCATGCCCAGTCTGCACTTTGGGTGTGTTGTTCTTTGAGGCAGCTAAGTGATGCATTGGCTCAGTCAGAAGCTAGCCACATGGTGTGCCACCCCAGGGCCTTCAGGGAGGAAATCAGGTGCAGGCTAAGTTCAGCCGAAGTGTATGCCCTGCCGATGGCCACCTGGCATATGCCACACAGAAATGTACACATGGCCAATGCTTTTGCTGGGCTTGCAGGTACCTGAGGAGGCCAAGCCACAAACCGAGGTTGGATGTCACTAGTACCAGACTTATGTTTGCACAGCCAGAGGTACAGGACATGCCAAAGCTGGATGATACTTGTTTGAGTTTTGTGAACCTTTGAAAGATTTTAAGAAAGTCCACAGCATGAGCCAAGATAGGCCCTTTGTACAAAAACGCCAATGGAAGTGACTTGGGTGTGCCCCAAAGTTAGGGGAGTGAGGTCTCAGGTACTCACCAGAGTCAGGCAAACAGTGTTACCCAAGTTGATGGAGACTCAGATATGGTGCCAGCCTTTGTCCGAATGCTGGGAGAGAGGAGGGCTCAACAAAGAAACAATGGATTCCACTAGCTTGTCTGTCTAGGACAATGCTGCTCCCTCCCACCCTCGTCCTGAAGCCAGACAATTCAGTTCCTCTTCTTGTGTCTCTGTCACCATTCAAACTGCTTCCCTAATGCTGGAGCTCAGATTTAGTGGGTCCATTAGTGAGTAAGCCTGTGTGTAGGCCCTTTAAGTGGATCAACTGGGACTAGAGCTGCCCTTATCTCCCTCAGCCAGAATCCCCATTAGTTTTCACAGCCAGAAACTATGGAGAATTCTCTCCTCAGCACTCAAACCTTGGACTGTGGAACCTTATCCGGGACTGTGACCCCTTGCTCCTCCAGGGGCTACATTCACAGCTGAGATATCACTCCCAATTTTTTAATGGTCACAAGCATGTGTAGGATTAGCTCCTTCTGAGTCTCTATTCCTCCTACCAGTGTCGAGGTAGCTTCTTCTGCATGTCCTTAGTTGTAGGGGTTTGATTCAGCTAGACTTCAGGCAATTCTCAATGATGGTTGTTTGTAGTTTAATTGTAATTTGGATGTGGTCATGAGAGGAAGTAAGCACAGTGTTTATGTAATCACCCATCTTGACCAGAAATCCCTAAAATAGACTTTTTTGTTTGAGGACAGTGTCACTGGCCCTCATATGTGGGACCTGAACCAGGGCCACTGACTTCCCAAGCCAGCGCTTAGCCACCGCACCACTCGGCAGGCCCCCTAAAATAGACTTTAAAACAAGAGACAAAGGGGGACCCAGCAATCCCATTTCTAAGTATTTATCTAAAAAAATCCAAAACAATACTTTGAGGAGACATGTGCATCCATACGTTCATTGCAGCATTGTTTAGAATGGCCAAGATCTGGAGGCAGCCTGGGTGTCTGTTAGTGGATGAATGGATAAAGAGGAAGTAGTACATACATACAGTAGAATATTGCTTGGTCATGGGACAGAATGGGTTCTTGCCATCTGTGGCAGCATTGATTGACAAAGAGGGTATTGTGCTGAGTGGAGTATGTCAGACAAAGACAGATGCAGTGAGATTTCACTTATATGTGGAATCTATAAAACAAAATAAAGAAACAAAACAAAAACAAAATCACAAATACAGAGAACATTTTAATGATTGCCAGATGGGAATGGGTTAGGGGACGGGTGAAAGATTGCAAGGGACTCAGAAGTATAAATTTGTTGTTACAAAGTAGTCATGGGGATGTAGGGTATAGCATAAGGAACATAGTCAATCATATTGTAATAAATATGTATGATGTCAGATGGGTACTAGATTTATTGAGGTGATAGATGGCAGGGCATTGGTGGGCAGGGTGAAAAGGTGAAGGATTTAAGAAGTACAAATTTGTGGTTACAAAACTGTCATGGAGATGTAAAGTAAAGCATAGGGAATACAGTCAATAGAATGATAATAACTGTGTATAGTGCCAGGTGGGAACTAGACTAGACAGAGGGCTCACTTCTTAAATTATATAAATGTTTAACCACTATGCTGTACCCTGAATTTAGAATAATATTGAATGTCAATTATAACTGAAAATATTTAAAAGTGGGGGAAGTTGAAGGGGAATAAGAGATTCAAATTTCCATGTATAAAGTAAATGAGACTAGGAGTTTTTGTTTCTTCATTTGTTTGTATTGTTCTTTTGTTGTTTTCAGTTGTATATACCACATATCAGTGAAATCATATGGTTTTTCACTTTATCTGTCTCACGTACTTCACTTAGCATAATAATCTCAAGATCCATACATATTGTCACAAATGCCATTATTTCATCTTTTCTTATGGCAGAATAGTATACCATTGTGTATATATACCACATCTTCTTTATCCAGTCATCTATCAAAGGACTCTTTGGTTGTTTGAATGTCTTGGCCACTGTAAATATAGGTGCAATGAGCATTAGAGTACATACATCTTTACAGATAAATATTTTCAGATTTTTGGGGTAGATAAACTGGAGAGGGATTCAGACAATAGTTTAGTGGTTATCAGAGAGTAAGCAGGGAGGGGGTTGGCAGATGAGGGTAAAGGGGATTAAATATACGGTGATGGAAAGAGAACTGACTTTGGGTGGTGAACACACAATGTGATATATAGATGATGTATTACAGAATTGTACACCTGAAACCTGTGTAACTTTACTGACAGTTGTCACCCCAACAAACTTGAATTTTAAAATAAATATATAAATCAATCAATCAATAAATAAAATGAGTCATGGGGATATAATATATAGCACAGGGAATACAGTCAGTAATATTGTGATGTGTGGTATGGTATCAGATGATTGCTGGACTTATCATAGAGACCACTTCTTTATGTATATAAATGTTGAATAACCATTGTGTACACCTGAAACTAATATAATATGGTATGTTAGCTACATTTTGATAAAAATATTTTGATAAAAAATATTTAAAACATTATTGATTTACGCTACTATATGGATGAACCTTGAGTGTATTGTGCTAAATAAAAGAAACCAGAAACAAAAAATCACATTTTATGTGATTGCATTTATATAAAATGTTCAGAATAGGCAAATCTATAGAGACAGAAAGTTGATAGGTGGTTTCCTAAGGTGAATGTGAAGGTGGTTGGGAGGAGGAGGGTATGACTGTTAAAGGGTATAGGGGTTCTTTTCAGAACTGATGAAGTTGTTATAAAGTCGATTGTGGTGGTAGTTGCTCAAATGTAAATATACCAAATACTCCTGGATTATATACTTTAAATTGGTGAATCATATGGTAAGTGAATTATATTTTAATAATCTGTGATAATTGAAAAGTGTCACATGTCCATTATAGAAAAATGACAAAAATTCGGAAAAGAAAAAAGAAAAAGAAAAAAAGAAAGCTCTATGGACATAAAAAAAAGAAGAAAGAAAAGAAAACTTTCTGTTTTCCAATTGTTCTCAGGATTGATTAAGTCAAAAATCCTTACCCTGAAATATAAGGGCTCTCATAATTCACTTCATTTGCTTCTCCAACATCATTTTTCAACATTTCCTCATTGGCACCATATGTTTCAAACATAACAATCTATTTTTCTCCAAACATTCCATGCTCTCTTACAAGTCTGTGCACTTGCACACATCATTTTCACTGCCTATAACTTTTGCTCCCTCCCTTCTTCATTTGGTTAATTGTATTCATCAATCAGAATTCAGCTTAGATATCACCTCCTCCAGAAAGCTTTCCCTGACTCCTGGGATTAGGTATGCCTCCTTAGTGCCTAATAGTTATCTGTGCTTATTTCTATCAAATTATTCACTGACTTAAATTTGAAACATTAAATCTGAAAAATTAAATTTGAAAAATTAAAAGAAATTATAACCACCAAAAATGGAAAAAAAAATTAAACAGAGCCTTTAAGATCTCTGGTACAACATCCAAAGGTCTCACATTCATGTTATTAAAGACCCAGAAGGAGCAGAAAAAGGGATTGGTGCAGAAATTAATTTTTAAATAAATAATTGCTGAAATCACCTCAAAAGACACAAATTCACAGATTCAAGAACTCAGTGTATTCCAAACTGTGAGAATATAAAAAAAAATCACTCCTAGATAGACCATACAACTGCTGAACACTAAAGATTAAGAAAAAACTTTAAAGCAGCTAGAAAAAAATGACATAAAATATATGATAACAATACTGTGAATTCCTCATCAGAAACCATGGAGTGCTGAAGACAGAGGGACACTGTCTTCAAATAAATGAAAGGAAAGAACTGCCAAACGAGAATTCTATGTCCAGTGAAAATATCCTTCAGGAATGAAGGTAAAATATAAACATTCTCAGAAAAAGAAAAACTAAAAAAAGTTAATCTATGGTTCTCAAAGAAATACTAAGGAACTTCTTCAGGCTGAACATAAATAATACCAAAAGGAATTCAGGAATGAAGACAGAGAAATAGATGCATTACATCATAGAAATGGCAGCTTGAGGTGAGCATCTTGAAATTCCCCTGGAATTTACAACAAATGGAACAGCTATAATTCCACAAAGGAATCCCCACACAACAGTCAGGCAAGACTAGGAGAGGTGTAACTGAAATAATCTAAAGGTAGTCAAATTGGATGAGCAAGGGAGGAGGGAGAATGAAAATGTGGAGATGCAGGCCACACAGCACTCAGTACACACACTGGAGCTCCCAGCTCCCTGCATTGTGGGACTACTGCAGTCATGGGAGAGGGACAAATTTGGACTGCTAGCACTCCCCTATGGCCCACAGTCACACCTGAGGGATCAGCATATAACATTGCTGAACCCAATGCTCATGGAAGAGACCTCAGAACAAAGAATGAGTGAAGAAAGATGAAAACAATGGTTTAAGTTCTACTGCCAAGCAGTGGATGGAAGGCATAGGCATGGAGCCTAGCCAAACCCTCCCTACCCTCCTAGAGCTCACCCCATCCCATCCTCCAAGTGCTAGAAGCAGAAAGGTAGCAGTATCAGATCAAAAGAATAGAATATTTGCACTTCTGAGAACTGTGGTGCACAGGTACGGACTCATGGCCCAATTAGTTCTGGCGAAGGTGAAGGAGTCTTGGGTGCAGGACTGGCTGTGCTGGTGGTCGATGCCATTGCTCAAAGCCACCTTTCACATCTCACCCCTCTCCATCCCCTACCTATCTGTGTGGATCCCTGCAAGGGTAAACAGAGCCACTGAAACACACAGGCCCTGAATCTGGTGCAGGAAGAGCTTCAGAACCTAGAAACTCTCCACATCCCCCGACAAGGTGGTACCCTGAGACCTAGCAGACCTGTTCACAGAGAAGCCCACATGCAAAGGAACCCCCCCCATTGTTTGAGAAGCTGGACAAGGCAGAGGAAATGTAACACTAAAGTGTGAGAGAGAATAAAAGGCTACAGTAAGAGAGAAAATAAAATATTCCACAAACAAACACTGGAAAACAAAAGAAAGATCTCTTCCTCTCAACCTGTTGCAGAACCCACTCCTGTAGATGCCTAGGAAGACAAATAAAAATTCATTAATTACCATGAATGGCTAAGGTAACAAGGCACCTCAGAAAGAAAATGAAAAGTCTCCAGAAAATTAACTTAAAGACATGGAAATATGTGACTTAAATGACGGAGAATTCAAGATTGCAGTTCTTAAAAATCTCAATGAGATGCAAGAAAACACAGAAGGCAGTTTAATGAACTCAGAAACACAGTGAAAGAACAAAATGAACGTTTTACCAAAAAGATGATCAGCATAGTTATTTTGAGATTCATTTATTTTTTTATCAAATAAATATTCATATGGTTAGGGTATTGAGTTTCTTCTGAGAAAACCAGGTCTACTGACACATCATATGCACATGTGCATAAGTATATGAATGCATACAGAAGTTAGAGAGGTAAACATTCTGAGAGAAACATTTGGTATATCTGCACAGTTCTTGGCATACTATTTATGTGTATACACAACTAGCAATACAGATGTAGGGAAGATGCTACAACTAACTGGGACAGCACATTTTCATGGAAAAGGTTAAGGTTTAGGAATTAAATAGACATGATTATCTGACTAATAATCATGACATGATTGTTGACTGAACATCCTTGAGAAAGTTATTTAGCCTCTGTTTCTTAATTTCCTTATCTTTGAAAATCAGGGATAATGACAGCACTTCATATGGTTATGGGCATTAAATGAGATCACATATATAAAGCATTGAGCATAGAGTCTGATGTATAGCAGACAATTAAAAAGTGTTATAATCTCAAGATCCATCCATGTTGTTGCAAATGGCACTATCTTATCTTTTCTTATGGCAGAGTAGTATTCCATTGTGTATATATCAC
The DNA here is from genome assembly GCA_033961575.1 of Aselliscus stoliczkanus. Taxonomy (NCBI): domain Eukaryota; kingdom Metazoa; phylum Chordata; class Mammalia; order Chiroptera; family Hipposideridae; genus Aselliscus; species Aselliscus stoliczkanus. The sequence continues at coordinate 49,163,661 of CM066737.1, read as the reverse complement.
CCCCATAAACTTAATTTAAAAAAGAAGTGTTAGTTCTTTTTCTTTTCTACCTTGTTAAAATTAGTTTCAGGTGTACAATACAAAGCAATAACTAGACATTTACTCCCCTCACAAAATGATAACCTCCCTCTCCTAATCTACTACCCCTCTGATATCATATATAGCTGTTATAATTCCATTGACTCTTATCCCTATGCTGGATTCCACACCCTGTGACTATATATATATATATATATATATATATATATATATATATATATATTACATATTATATATATTATATATATTATATACTACATATTATATATATTATATGTCAACTATATATTTATATTTGACATTCATTATTATTCAATGGAACTAGAGAACAGTATGCTAAGTGAAATATGTCAGATGGAGAAAGATAAATACCATATGATCTCACTTATATGTGGAAACTAAAGAATAGAATAAATGAACAAACTAATCAAAAACAGTCTCAGAGATATAGATTAAAAGACTGAGGGTTGTTAGATGGGAGGGGGTGGGGTTGAGGGAGAAGGTAAGGGGATTAGAAAGCACAAATTGGTAACCACAAGATTGCCCCGGGGATACAAAAGACAGTTTCAGGAATATAATCAATCATGTAAAGATTTTTTAGGGTATCTGATGGACACTTGTATTTTCTACCTTTTCATTTATGGAAAAATTCTCATCCTTAAAAAAGAAAATAGTGGTAGCTTCTTTAAGCTTAATTATAATATCGTAGTGCCATCTGGTGAAGATGTAGAACTATTGCATTATTTGTGTCAGACGCTACATTTCTGACAAAGCTCTACCACATCTCAACACCTGTATTTAAGATGTAATTTCTAATGGGTTTGGGCTAGTTTTGAATGGAGAGGGAATGAGGGCTGTGCTTGAAGATTGTTCTCTTGAGCTTAGAGACCCCTTCTCTGCCTGTATATCCTTTCCTGTCAGGAGGCAGGGCTCAAGGGAAAAAGAGAAGAGGTTTCCCCATCGTCTAGTCTAAGATGGTCAGATGGCATATTAAGTGTGGAAGCAAGTGTGTGAAGTCTTCACATTAATTCTGCTGTAATGGAGATGCTGGGAGGGAAAGTTTGGTATATTTTCCTGTTGGGAGGTGTGCCTTTGAAAAATCTGGCCACTGTAGCTTTGACCTTGAGTCCAATCCCAAAAGGATTTCAAATCGTGTAATCCAAAATACCTCCCAAATATTCTTTTTTTTTTGAGGGCAGTGTCACTGGCCCTCATATGTGGGACCTGAACCTGAGCCGCTGGAGTCCCAAGGCAGCGCTTAACCACCACGCAACTTTGCCAACCCACCATCCAAAGATTCTTAAATGTGGAGTAAAAGAGGGATTTTTCTCCATTCTCCCAAGCACCCCCCCCAACCTGGATGAAGGACTGACTGTACCATCAGAATGCAGTCAATGCCTCTGCATCCATCAGACTTGTAACTGGGCTCAGGTTGCATGAAGTACCCCCACCCCACCCCTACCTCTACTGGCTCTGAAATCAGTCTCAGCAAATGGTCACTCTTGCCCATCTCTCATGTGCCATCAAACCAAGTCAGAACTGGTCAATTTATTGAATGTGAATTTTATTGTGTTTTGGATTATGTAAGGCAGTGTAGTGAAGGCACTGCAGAAGTTACACAGAGTGAAAAACATGACAGGAAATGAGCAAGCTAAAAAAAAGACCCTACAAAATATTTTTAAATGAATGCATTCTGGACTAGACTAGGTACTACAACTATGATTTTTTCCATCATTGCAGAAGCATTGAAATATTGTTGGACATGAGGGTTTGAGGGGGTTAGGAAAGGCTTCATGGAGGAGGTCACATTTATGCTGGGCCTTGAAGGATGGGCAGAATGTTGATAGATGAGATGGAGGGAAGAACATTTGAGAATGTCTGACTCTAGAGAAAATTCTGTAGAAGTACTGAAAAACAAGAAGGCAAACAAACATCCCCAGAGAGTGAAAAGCCTTGGACCCAAAGTCCTAAGCCCTCAGATGGGGTCTTCAGTGCCAATTATATTAGGAGGCACAGGACAAAAGGCTTGTTTGTAAACCTAGCAGCAGCAGGTTTCATATTGCAGTCAGGGGCCCCAAAATGGTTGTACTACGCCTGGATGAATTTTCTTGTACTTTTAGGGTGTGTGATACTTATTCATCCTTCCTCTTGCCCACTGACTGTCTGAATGGTAGTTCATGTGCACCCATGTACGCATGTGTGAGTGTAGGTGTGTGTGGATGGGTAGGGGACAGAGGCTTTGTCTCCCACTGCAGCTTCTTTCACTCTTCCCTCTTGTGGCACACAGCTGGCTTCCTTTGACCTGGAGCTCAGGCCTTTCCCACTGTCTAGGCTTCACTGAACTCCAGCTCTTGATTACGTACCCAGGAAGCTTCCTCAACATGAAGGTAAAACCTACTGTGGGGAATGACATAGGTTAGGGCAGTACTATACTTTCTGGAGGTGGTGATGGTGATAGTGGTGGTGGTCATGGTGCTGGTGGTGATGGCAAGGGCTGGGGACTTATAAGCAGGCTCTTACTGCTGGGTAAAATGCGGCTGAGAAATCCGTAATGTTCAATCAGGAGCTGTGATGTCAGGCTAGACCAGCTTTGCCTTGATCACCCCTCCTCATTCCTCAACATGCCCCACAGAGGAGATATATTGGGCACTTGAAAGCAGCAAAGACATCTGTATGGTATCCAGGCTGTTGTTGTCCTGCTTAAATCTCACCCCTGGAAGCTCCAGAGATCTTTTATTGTCAAACATCTGTATAATCTCCAGGTAGGACTGTTTCCTCCCCTTGTCCAGCTGCTAGAGGTATATAGGTTATGTAGCTACTGATGCTACTTGGATTGGGAGGTATGGGGAACATATCAGAAGAAAGGAAAAGTTAACTACTATTAATTTCTTTCTTTCAAAAGATTATAAACCTTAGATAAGACCTGGCATCTGACAGAAAATAAATGATGGAAAGCTCTGTCAGGATTTTCTGGAGCTGGAGATTTAAAGCTCAGTGAGATCATCGCTGGAAATAACCTTAAAGCTGATATGGCCTTGCTTTACTTTGGCAGTTGGACCACCCTTCTTACGCAAGTACAGAGACTTAAGATCACGGCAGTCACTGGGGTCAGCATCCAGAGTAACCTGCCCCAAGAACTGATCACAGAATTTTCGGCTGTTCCAGACCTGGAGAGACAAGTCAAAAGAGTGAAGGTGAGCAACCCTCTATGAGATTGGACTTTGTCGAGTGGCATCTAGAACTTAATGCTGAGCTTGAAAGTTCTGTTTAAAAACCAAAAGATGATCTTTCATGATACCTTTCTGGCTGAGGGGAAGATACCTAAAACAGTGATGAAAAACCAGCAAGTATAGTTCAAGACCAACCTTGACCTATGAGATGGCTACTTAAATGCAGCTGGTCAGAAGCAATAGTCAGGAGAACCACCAAACTATTATGGTCTATCCTGACCTAGCAGTATTAGGATCATCTGAACTGGCACATGCTTCTTCTCATGAGATTTTACAGCACATGTGTTAACATGTGTACCTGTGAGCATGAGAGCTTCTGCCTACAATGAAATAAATGGAAAATACAATATTTAGGATGGAGATTAATAAAGAAGTCTGTGTCTGTGCCTTGTGGGAGGTGTCTTTGAGTATAAAACAAATATACAGAAAACAAGGATAACACTTGCTCTGTATCCTAGATATATGTGAGGCACTTGGGATAATCTAGTATCTGATACTGAATGTTAGCCATCTTGGCCACCTGTATTCACATTCTTACCTGCACTATAATAGGAATGTCAGTGGTCCTTCTGTAGAAAACGGCCTGTGTGTCAAAAATGGCATGAACAGTATTCTTTTGGATAGGAGAACGGACTTCTTCCTTTCTACACTTGATGATCAAATATGGGTTCACATCTGAAACAAAGTGACATTTGTTTTTAACACAGTGATTACAATTCTCTTTCCAGATAGTCAAGAAACTATCTCCCTAAGTCTATTCTGGGACTTTCAGCATAATACCAGGAACAAGATTGAGCTAGGATTTTTGTCCCTGCTTCTTTTTGCTTTTCTGTACTTTATAAAGAATAGAAAAATATAAAAAGAATATTATGTAGGCCTTGCCCAAAGAAACTTACATCTCATTCTCTGCCACAATTGAGAGCCATCCTGACTTGTCTAGACCAAAAATACCATTGGAGAGCATCATTTGTGACCACCTTTTCTGACCATACATGCAATAAATGAAACTGAATTTTGTTTTACCAGACACCCCTGCAGTTCTTACTTTCATTGGCATACTTCTTCTCCAGGCCCTCAGCACTGTGAACTGTGATCTGTGTAACTACCTTTGGGTAGCCACGAGCTAGATTCCAGCAGGACATCTTGGGCATGTCCAGAGTCAGTTCCCTGGAACATCAAAATGAAGAGATGTTATTGATGATGAATGCCCCTTGATGAGGAGATAGGCTTGCCAAAGCAGATATTGTTGCTGAAAAGCATGAAATGCTGAGTGACCTAGCCCATTCTTCTCAGACATGCCTTACATTTTATGAGTGTGTTTTCCTTTTCCCTTGCTTTAAGGACCAGCAGACAAAGATCAAAGTAGGCAAGACTAGGGTGAAAAGGTAGCTTTAGTGACCCAGAACTCAGCATAACAAAGTAGGAACAGTGAAGAGTGCCAGTTGTCTAAGAGAAGAGTCAGCCAGAGAATAGAAGATAAAATATAAGTGGAAACTGGAGGGTAAGATGGGAAGGGGATGTGCATGAGAGAGAAGGGGAAGGGACAAGGCAGCACAAACTGATAACTACAATACTACAGCAGAGACAGAAGAGACAGTTTAGGGAATATAATCAATAAGGTTGTAAATATTTTTCTTAGGGGATCAGAAGGATTCATGTCTTGTCAGGGAGACCACTTCATGGATGGTGTAGTGGCCTGACCACTGCACTGTCCATCTGAAGCTGTCTCTGAGTAATATTATATGTCAACTATAATTTAACACATATCTAGTCATGGGATATGGAATATAGTGTGGGGATGGAGTCAATGGAATTGTAATAGATATGTATGATATTGGGGGTGGGGGAGCAGGGAAGGGGGAGGGGGTTGTAACTTTGTAAGGGTTGAGGAAGATAACTATTGCATTATTTTGTACATCTGTAACTAATAGTAATAATAATAAGTCTAAAAAATGTAATACATAGATAACAACTCTTAAAAATTATATATATATATGGAAAAGCTGAGGCAATAGGCCTGTTCCTCTTAAATGGCAGGTCAGAGCTTTGAAGTTCGGACCACCACAGACCACCACTGGGTAATTTCTCGTAACCTCACTTTGAGAAATATTTCTACCATCATCATTTCAGTTAAATCTGATGTGATCATGTTGCCCCTTTCAGTGTCCGCATAGGGAGAGAGGTCCAAGGTGGTTAGGACTGGAGGCAAAGCAGAGAATGGGAGTTTGCAGGGCTAGCCATAAAAACTGAACCTGAGCTGGACAGGCACTTCAGAGAAGATTCTCAGGAGAAACTCGCTGGTGCGGCCATGCTGGAACATGGTTGGGACAAGAACATAGTTGCCCTTCCTCAGGTACTTGCTCAGGAACACAGTGCGTCTATCGATATAGGTGGAAGTCCCAGCACGCTCCTGGATATAAAGGTGGTGAAGGCGGAATTTGCGGTTCATCTCCACCTGGAAATGAAATAGAACGATATGCTCCATTCCGCTCAAGTCATAGTTTTTGTGTTGGAAGATCCTAGGTCCTCTTCTTTATTTATCCCCGGACCTTTCTTAATTCTCTTAACTGCAAGCCCTCCTAAGTTTGACTCTATTTGCCATCATTCTCTCTGTTCCAAATTCCCATTCTTACCTTGAAGAGCTCAAAGCCAATGATGTAATTATCAGGTCTTCCCATGCGACGGTAAGTACGTAGGTCCTTCTGTTGCAGTGACATGATGACCTTGTGCCCATCCTCAGGCACAGTGAAGATGTACTAAGGGAAAGAGGCCACAAAGGAGCTTATTTAGCATTTCCATTTCAGGTAAGCCAGCTCAAATTTCAGAGAAGAAAACTCTATATTGTAAAACAGAGACTTGAGGTATTTTGGGGGCTTTGCCACTAACCACACAATGAGGCCTTGTATAATTCATTGACTTAGTCAGTGTAGATCATAGTACTTGATTCCCCCTATACTTTTCATCATGTATTGAGAGAAACAGCTTCATGCCTTGGCCTTTAATGCCAAAGAGGGTATGCTTCGTTTTAATAAGTTCTTGATGGATCTTGGGTGTTTTTATTATTGTTCTATTACTTTGAAAAGCTGTACACACAAAAAAATCTAGAACATATAAAGACAGAAAGTATTCTTGTTTAACTTAACCTGATACTGCAGCATCCCCCCTAGGGCCTAGGCTAACCTATTCCTAGTCCAGAAACATGACTTATAGAGGAGCTGGATCCACTTCCTTGGAGAATTGATGCTTTACTACCACCATTGTAGGGTTATGAGTAAAATCCTGGGAGAAAATGTCCTGGTTCTAGATGAGTAAAAGGAGGTATAATTATGGGATTCAAAAGAATCACCTGCATGAGAAAGAGGACACGTATAGTAAATGTGCACTCAAGGTAACAGTTGGGCAGAAAAGAAATGAAAAACAATTGAGAAAGCATCTGGCAGAAGATCCTTTCTTTCCAATGTGAAACTATCACAAGAAAGTGGGGCGTATCAAAAAGCCATATTAAGCAATATGGCCAGGGGACAGGTAGGTAGAGGAGGTGGCTCAGACTTGACAATGTTGCAAAGAGATACAGTCTGCCATGCTTTACAAGCTTTTGAGCGAATCGGTAGGTGTTTTGGTTGATGAATGTTACACAATAGCTGCAAATGGAAGAATAGATGTCAGAAAAATACTCCAAGGTGAGCCTGGGGTCCCATTGCCTTGATAACTTTGAAGCAAAGAAAAAGAAATTATTGAAACCTGAGGATTCTGCAGGAAGGTGTCACGGTTGTTATAGCAGCCACCTGAACGGTTCATCAGGGGATCATCATCCACAGTCCAGCATCCCACCACCGATTCCAGTTCCTTGCGGCCAAAAATGGGGTGGTTCACATTGCGGCAGACATTCAGTTCATGAAAGTTGCAGCAAAAGTCCTCCAGGCTCATCCTGAATGGAAGCAGTACAAGATAGAAATGAAGATGGTATTCAATACCTACCCCTGTGGTTCCATGTAGAAGTCATAATTCCCTTAACACAGAAAACTCCTCACCAAAACTCTCCATCATCAGGCATAACAATCCCTAAGTTCTTGCGATCTGCTGCAGTCAGTTGCTGCCACTCTTCAGAACTAAGGGTAAATGAACAAAGATAAAAGCCGTTATGTTTGCCATTGACTTCTTACAATAAGCAGTATGCCAAAGAAACAGAATTCATGAGGATTGGACCTGCTTTATCTCACCTCTGGCTGGGTAAAGACCCCATGCTTAAGAAGGGCCCACAGGTGTCACTGAGCACCAACAGCCCTCCAGCAGTCTAACGGAATGGGTTTGGTACAACGATAGAGCTTTAGGGGTGTAGCAGTCAAAGTGGGATGGCACTCACATTTCACTCCAGGGGCCACTCCATTCCTGTCTTCCCAAGGGATTCCTCAGGCGAACCATATACAGCTTCTCAGTACTGAAGACTTCCACAAGTCTCTCTCCAAGATGGATCTTACGAATATCAGTCATGGTGTAGGTATGGCCCTTCAGTAGACCCCAATCAGTTTCAACTTCTTGTTCCTCCTGATTGGGAGACTGAGAGCAAAGGAAGATATATGAGAGCACAAGAATTGGGATATCCAAGGCTTGACTCCTTGTCTTCATCGATTGATTTACCCCAGTATGGTTGAAGCTAGTTCTCCCTATGAAGATAAAAATTTGATCCTGACACCTAACTTGACATAGAGCACGTGAAGGAAAGGAAATGAAGAACTTAATATAACACATCACCTAACCAATTCAGATTTAAATGACTCACAGTACTACATTGATATAAACAGCATTAAAATGTGGTATGGCTGGTTTACTCCTTGAACAAAAAAGCTATAATCTCAACATCCAGGAACAGAGAGGCACAAGGCATAATTTAGCAGAGGCTATTTACACCAGCTCGGATACTGTTTTGGCCCCCAGTGGGATGACTGGTGCAAAAGAATAAAAAGTCAAAGCTCCCCAGCCTCTGTGCTCAGGCTCAATGTGTAGTATTAGCTTTCTGAGTCCCATTATGGCTTTTTGTGATTCTCAAGAGTAACGGTGATATTCCCTACTAAATTTTGTACTTTCCTCTGCCAGAAGTGAGCATACAATGGTTGTTTTTGGTGACTACAAACCTCAATGGAGCAACAGATCAGACCTCCTTTGGTAAATGTTTTGTACAGTTCACTGAACAGCTTGTACTTCTCCTCAACAAGCTCAGTGTATCTTCCCTTCTGCATGTGAACAGTTTCAGCCAATGTGCCAGTAAAATCCACTATGATATCAGTGGTGGTCAAACCATCAAGGGCTTCATAACAGCCAAGCAGCCTGGGGACAAATATGCAGGGTTATCTTTGTAAAATTATTTTTCTAGGTCAAGGACATCTTGTTCCCAAGAATTAGAACAATCCCTTCCCAGCCAGACTTTACCATCTGGCTTTTTTTCTAGGTATGAAATGACAGGCATTTTGAGCTTATAGTTAGAGATTTCTAGGTTGAGGCTATGTTTGTGAAGTACAGTCCACACAAAAACTTTTCTCATGTACTAGTCAACTCCCATCCTTACTTTGCATAAGCTTTTTCCAACAGAGCATTCCAAAATTCATTCATGGAGGTGGAGAAGGAGAAAACAAGATCTCCGTTGATGGTGGGCAACATGTCATCAATCACCACTTCGATCCACTCTCCAAAATGCCAGAAACGGAAGTGAAATATTCCAGCATATTTATCTAGTTTTCGAGGATCCCATTCCTGTTCCTTATGGTTGGGAATTGTCTGGAAATATAAGAACATTCATTCAACTCATATTCACTAGACCATATCCAAATATTGAGATTACAGTTGACTTATGGCAAATCCATGTGGCAACAGGAAGCATACTAAATGAATCTGCTTTGGATCTAGGTAGGGAAGTCCTAGGTAGGGCATTTTCCCCCAACAAATGTTGCTTTCCCAGTTCAGTTTTGCTGAGGAGAGTATTACCATGTCTGCCCTGAATACACACAGGGTGACTGGAAGCAGCTAGTTAGAGATTAAATTATTGCCCATAGATAATATATAAACTCAATCATGAGAAACTGTCTATACAAACATATTCATGGTTGCATGTTAAACCACATAAACAAGGCATTTTCAAAATACAAGGCCCCCTGTGGTTTCAGTTTTTAAAAGTCCATCTTAAATATTTCATGTAGATATTATGGAATACAGATTTTATTAAGAATTTGAGTAAAATTACATTTAGGAAATTCTCCTTTTTCTATACCTTTACACATTAATCATCTAAAATTGTTTTCCTGAAGAAATGTTCTAACTTTGTCCCAAATCAAGTCAACACTTCATTGCCTTGAATTCTACAATGCCAAAGAAATTTTTGTACTCTTAATAATTTTTTAAAAAGATTTTATTGGGGAGTTGGGGCAGGAGAACAGCATTGGGGAATCAGGGAAGGGGAATAGAAAAGTTGCCATCCTTTTATTCTTCAGTCTAGTTGTGGAGGATCTAGTTTCACTGGCCCATGTTGGTATTATCATTGTGCTCTTCATGGCTGAGGCAGTTCTTTGCCAGCCATTGGATGGCTGCTCATGGTGGCTCATGGCAGCTCAAGAAAGCTCATGTCAGCTTCTGGCCAGCCCCACTGCAGCCTTCGTCATCGCCAGCGACTCTCAGCAGCCCAGCTCCAGGTCTGTTGTTCATATTAGCTGTAGAGGGCACAGCATCACTGGCCATAATATGAGCTCCAACTGGGGCCCTGATGCTCAGAGCTGGCGTCCCAAGCCAACTCTTAACTGACACGCCACTTGGCCAACCCCTCTTAAAAATTTATTAGAAACTCTTTAAAGACCTATTTCCATCTTTACCACATTTTTGGTTATTCATATCTGTCAATGACTTCCTTCCCCTTACTAGCTTCATACCCCAGTAGGTACAGAAAATGCAAGTATGCAGAGCTACCGAGTCAAAGCACTGCAAGTGGAAAAAGATCAACTAATTTGTGTGACAAAGCATATAGAGTAAAGTGTTAATAGTAGAATCTGGGTGAGTAGATTGGTGTTTACTGTAAAATTCTTCCAACTTTTTCTATTTTTGAAAATTCTCATAATAATATGGAGGGAATTCACCTAGTTAATACTCTGACTTCAAGAATTAGACAATCTAGAAAATTATGATCTAGCTTTTTCTGAAATTATTAAAGAAGACAAGAGGTTGGAACCGAGTGAAGTCCCAGAGGAGGGGGAATACCTTCGTCCAGTGAGACTCCTTAACAGCCAAACAAGAGAACGCAGAGACCATTGGCTTGTGCCCCAGTCTCCCTTGGATCAGCTGGTGGTTGCTGATGTTGCCCACAATCAGATGGGGATCATCACAGATGTCCTGTGGATACAACAATTGGTTCTAAGAGTCTGGGAAATGTTTCCAAAGAGTCATTGTGAGCTGAGCTAGGCAGGATAGACTTCACAGAAGAGATGGGGTCAAAAGATGCTAGGACTTCTATAGTTTGGGAGACTGTGAGGAAAAACACAAAACAGTAGATCATCTAGACCAGGGGTTGGCAAACATTAGAGACGGAAGAGCCGCCAGTGGTCAGCAAACTGCAGCTCGCCAGCAGCAGGCTCTGAAATAAAATTGAAAGTAAAAATAAAACTATCATAGTTTCATTTATAAGTTTTAAAGGATATTATTCACATAATGGTGATTATGTAAAAATATATTTATGGCTCTCAAATAATTTTTAAATTGTTGTGAAGGACAGAATTGGCTCTTCCAGGAGTCGGCAAACTTTTGAGATGGACGTACACAAAGAACTGCATATGGCTCACGAGCCGCAATTTTCTGATCCCTGACTAGACACAGGAAAAGGGCAATGAGGGGAAGTGACAGTAGAAATGGAAGGAAAGCATGTAATGAAGCAGGATGAGATGTGCTTGTGGGGGCTCTCAGACATAGCTATCACTGAGATGTGGAAAAGCTTTCACTATAGCAATAAGCTTTCAAAGAGAATTAGGAATTAGCATATTATATTCTGATCCTATTCATCAGGATGAGATTTTCCTGAAGCACCTGTGCTTGGAAGGATTATTAAATTTAAGAGACAAGGCCTGATGGAGGTGAACATAAAAGCTTCTTGCTCTCTAGGAAAATGATTTCTGAGACCTTACACATGAAGGCCTTTCCTCACATAAAGCAAAGGCAGCAGTGGTCTCCATGGCAATTATATGTTTCCACATCTTTTGATGAATATAGATGGCAATAGCACTAATAGCAGGTAATAATAGATTGTTCACAGGAGCATTTCCACAGACACTCTTTTCCCACTGTGGATGTTCTGAGGGAACCTGGGTAGAGTGGGGAGTGTATTTGTTTGTGGTGTATGTGTGTGTCTTCCCCAAACATATCATTAGTGGTACCACTCTCACTGTGAGTAGGAAAATGAGACCCATGCAGTAAAATTACAACAAAATGTGATGAGGACACCGTGGAGACATTTTCAGAGTATAATAATCAGTGCTTAGAGGATAGATCCCCAAAGTTTCCCTAGTGAGTAAATTGAATAGCAGTGGTAACACTCAACTTGAAGCCTTAAGAATGACTAGAGTTAGGTAGTTGGACAGGGGAAGAATATGGAGACATAATCAGTAGAGAGACAAGCATGGACAAAGGTATAACAGTATACACGACACCATATAATTGAAGACATGATTGTGTGACTCAGAGAGTATCATCACTTGCAGTATTCAAAGGCAGGAAATACCAATGAAGTCTGGAGTAGATGGAGAAAGATTACTGAAGGAGGCCCGTGGCTGGTATCTTGATATTCTGCTTACACAGCAGAAACAAATCGTAGTCTCAAATGGGAAGAATATCTAGACATATAGCCACATAAAACTATTAAAAAGAGACCGCTATATTTTTGTGGTTCTCAAAATTTTTTTTTGAGGGCAGTGTCACTGGCCCTCATATGTGGGACCTGAACCGGGGCCGCCAGCTTCCCAAGCCAGCGCTTAACCATTGCGCCACTCGGCTGGCCCTCAATCCTTTTTTTTAGTGAAAATAATTCTCCTTGATGAAGAGAACGAAACATTCTATCTCTTCTTTAAAAACCAAAATAACTCTGGAAAAGAATAAGCATTCTGGGCAGGGACAAATCCAAACTAAAGATTCATTGGACATACCTCTGCCAAATGAGAGAGGGTTAGATGGGCTGTCAGCTTTGATTTTCTGTTGTTTTTTTAAAGCATATCTGATGTTTCATCATTACCTTTGTGTCTTAGGAGAAGACTTTCAATTTACTAAATTTTTCTGTGGGTTGGGAGCTGCCTGTTTTCACACTTATCGAACATAAAGCAGGTGTGTAGGATGAACTGGATCCTAATATTCTTTCTCTTCTTGTTTCTTTGCGCTTTCTAAGATGAAACTAAACACAGTTTTTTTCTTTCTAGGTCAGGTGTTACCATTTTGTTTGGCAAAAAATGTAGCTATACAATTATTTCTTGGACTTAGATGATGTATATAATAGTTTCCTAGCATGGAAAACAGTACAGTGAACACTGAAGTGTGAAAAAGTGTCTTAAATTATTAAGATAAATTATTGGTTTGTTTTACATAGAGTTATTAGTGGTTGGGGTTACATTACCATGGCTTGAATTTATACAAAGCTTTAATTTCAAAGCATGGATCTAGGCTCAGCCAACACTTTTGGCATGTCAGCTTCTATTCAAGACATAAAGGGTCGCATAAGTGAGAAAAAAAAAGACATGTAAATAGAAGTCAAATTGAGGAACCGGTTAATTATTCTCTTGTTGACTTAAGCTGAATATATATATATATATATATATATATATATATATATATATATATATATATATGGTGTGTGTTTGTATGTGTGTAAAGCTAAATGTAATAATATAAATTTGGAAAAAAAACTTACCATACTTTCCATTTCCCCTTATAAACTGGCTCATATCCCAGTTTTACTTCACCACTTTTCATACGTGAAGGATGGCTATGTAACAGTAGGTTTTAAAACATGATAATAATTTAACAGTTTATAGCTTGTCAAAACTGCAAGGAATTTTAGAGACTATTTAGTCAACCTATTTATTTTACAAATTAGAAGAAAGACTCAGAGAATCGCAGTAACTGGCCCCTCCAGTCATCCAGCTAGTTAGTAGACCTAGGATTGAAATTTTAGGTTCTTCAAAACCACAGACAGGTATAGAAAGAACAAGACTTAAACTGGTCCATCCGTTTGGCTTTAGGCTTAACAATGCACACCACATAAAGGGTAATATTGTGCAGCTCTTCAGGGACAGAAATGTAGCTACATCTCTCAGTCATCCATCCCTGTGTTTTATGCTTAACACTTACCTAAAAGCTTGCAATCATTCTGGAAGACTTGCTTAAGTCATGCCTTAGCTTTTGGTTCCAGGCTAAATATCACCAATAGGACTTAACATCCTCAATTTAAAACACTAAAATATGAATTGATCTCTTTTGAATATCAGCACCATGATGTGAAACATGAGAGCAAATCTTTATTAAACCACATTTTCTACCTCTTTAAGGAAGTGAAAAATTTGAATCTAGAAAGCTAAGAATCTAGAAAGGGTAATGAGTCAATGCAAATCTAACAGCCAAATGCACATTTTGGTGACAAATTTGAAAACAATGAAATGGCTAATTATTGATTTTCCCCCTAGTTTTGAACAACTGGGTGTCTTCCTTTTGGAGGTAAGTAAGTAAGGCTGGAGAAATTTTTCTGTAACTCAAAGCTGAGATGCAGAATTCAGATGGGACATTTCAGCCAAGCTCTGCTGGAGTGGTAGGGAGTGGAGTTGGGGGAGAGGTCACAGCTCATATAGTGGGTGGGTTGGAAGGGAAGGGAGATTGCTGAGCCCCTAATGGCTCCCAGCTGTGTTGGCACAGTTAATACGATCCTTGAACTTGGTTGTTGGTGAAGGCAAAATAATTTTTAGGGGGAAAACACACACACAACTAGAAAGTTGAGCACCAAGAGTAAAGCCAGGAATATTCCCCACATACCGCCATCCCTAAGCCAAAGCCTTCCCAAAGAAAAGCAACTTCTGTAGGAAATATGTTCCCTTAGCTGAGCATTGAGGAACTCTCCCATTGTCCTCACCTCATCTTCCTTTCCAGATACCTCTGGGGAGGAGAGAGGCATACAAGTACATGTCTTGGAGCCCTGCATATGTCATTCTATGTGGCTTCCTTTCTATCCTCCACATCTACATCTCTAGAGATTTTTTAACATAGGTAAAGTTTAATGAAAATAAACACTGTGGTACAGGGTAAACCTGAAGAACCAAAATAAAATGAAAGACTGCCTAAAAAACCAACAACCAGAAGAGTACAGGCACTTTCAAAAGTGTTACGTATAATCCAACAGTACTGGGGAGATGGGGGCATGGATACCTACAAATGAGGCCAGCCCTGAAATAGGAATATTATGACTAAGTCCAGGGCTCTTAAATAGTCCTAGAAGGTTCAGGACCTGAGGGCTTTGTGAGCTAGCCCAAGTAACCATTATCTTATCCTTAGAATATCAAGCCATCTTCAGACAGGGCATTGATAGGTGAAACTAGGCTCAGATACCAATGTTGAACCAACCTCTCAAGGAGTCCATTTTATCACCTGTGGACATTTGCTTTTGCATGAAGATGTTGTCACCAGTACAATATTCTCTTCTTTCCTAACCCCTCCAAGGCAAACTCAATATGGAGCCTGGGAACAAGATCTTAAGCCCAAATTCCAGTTCCAACCTAGACAACTAAGTCACAATGTAATATACCAGAGGTGACAAAAAATGTATAGATGTGGACACTTTGATCAACATTGCTCAAGCAGTTATTTGCCATAATCAGAAGTGTCTGGACACCGATGGTAACCACTTTGAGCACCTCTTGTAATTGCAGAAGTCAAACATGACTTGTATTCATCTTTTGTTACCGGTATATATTATTACAATTTTAATACTGTTTTCCTTTCTTAAAATGGAACCCTCTATATTTTTATTTGACTCTTTAGACTTCTGCTAGGAGACTTCAGATATAAATCCCTAAATGCTTTACTGGGACGAGTTTATGTATCCATCAATGGAATACTGTTCAGCAATAAAAAGGAACAAACTGTTACATGCTACAATATGGATGACCCTTGAAAACATTATGCTAAGCAAAAGAAGTCAGTTCCTTTTGTGATTCCATTTTAAGTGAAATGTCCAGAAGAGACAAACCTAGATAGAAGCTAGAAGTAGATGCATGGTTGACTGTGACTGAACAGTGGGGAGAAGGGTTTACTCACTGCGAATGTACACAGGGGGTCTTATTAGGATTTTGCAATTGTTCTAAAACTGGATTGTGGTGATGTTTGAACAGCTCTGTATATTTACTAAAAATCATCATTGTATACTTATTACAGGTGAATTTTATGGTATATAAATTGTACTTTGATAAAGGTGTTAAAGTTTTTTAATTCAAATTTTAAAATAAGGTAGATGAAAGAGTATGGGTTTATTCAACTCTTTTCAATTATGTCAATAGTGGCAAACAGGACTACTCAAAGGGGAGGGGGACATGATTTATGGGAAGAAAAAACAATTCTTGAACAATGGAGTCCCAAACTACTGTACATAGGTGTCACATTCATCTGGGTCTTGGAAATATCTACTAGCACAAAGAGAGAAATATTTCCTCCTTTATCATTCCCACATGCAATCTATTACTGAGGTCTGTTTCTGATTCTAATGTCTCCCCTCATCAACCTACCTTTCCATTCTTACTGCCTTCACTTTAATCCAGAACTGCACCATCGTCCTCCCATCCACTGTAGTGCAATGGCCCCTGGGGAAGGTATTCCCTAGTGGGAGACCTAGGCAAGTGCAACGGTAGTGAAAGCTGGACTCAAAAC
The DNA here is from genome assembly GCA_033961575.1 of Aselliscus stoliczkanus. Classification (NCBI taxonomy): domain Eukaryota; kingdom Metazoa; phylum Chordata; class Mammalia; order Chiroptera; family Hipposideridae; genus Aselliscus; species Aselliscus stoliczkanus. The sequence continues at coordinate 49,147,468 of CM066737.1, read as the reverse complement.
TTGACCAGAACTGACAGAAATTTTGTGCAGTTGCCCTGGCCTCCCCTACAGCTGGCTGTGCAGATCCCCATGAGGCCTTGCTCTGTTTTAGTATGAGATTAGATGTGTCTTTCTCGAAAACACTATTGTAGCTGGGTACGAGTCAGCCAGGGAAAAAAGCCAGAGAGGGGTAGAAGCGGAGAGTGGCTGGAAGGAGTTGAAGAAGAGATTTTCTGTGGGAATTTGGCAAATTTCAGCCTAAAAATCCTACCTGTAGTCTTATGATCACACTGTAACTCAGTATAACTCAGTTCTTAGAATTTACTAAGATTTTATATGTTGAAGCCCCAGGAGGACAGGAAAGTCCAGGAACACATCTCAGTCAATATACATGTGTATCCAGTAAGCTAGGACAGTATCTGGGGCCATGGGACCACTGGAGGTGTTAAGGGAAAGTGTTTACCTCTGAAGGGTATAGTCAGATGAGCTGGCATTAAACAATTGCAAAATACTCTTATACTCCCTGGTTATCTAAAGTATTTCCTTAGGACATAGCAAAGAAGTGGCAAGTGGGAATAAGGAGAACTCAATTCTGCCCTGTGATGGTGGGTTTAACTGACACTGGTAGGTTCAATTGGCAGTGATGTTTATAGTCATGGCAGCTTATAAAGGCAGAGGCTTTTCAACATGAAGAGGAAAGAGATAAAAAAAAAATACCAGGTTAATCAAGCTTCTTCCATTTCAGAGACTTCAGAAAATAGCTCTGGTTGAGTATGAGACTATGTGGCATGCCAAGGGACAATAAGTCTGTAAGCTTCCCTGCAAACCAGGGCCTCAATCTTGCCAATGAGGATGGTGAAGCCAACAACCCATCTGGTCTTCCTGAGCCAATTCAGAGAGGCCCAGGGCTGTCTCTCAGCTTTTCTGATGGGAGGCCAGACAACTCTGACATGGATCTTGACCACAGGTTTGGCCTCCATTCTGCCTGAAAAGAATTCCACAGCTTTTTGAGGAGATTCAGATGGTGGTCCAAAACCTTGTTTTTTCTCTTACTCCCCACAAGAGGCCCCTTCCCCAACCACTTCAATCCACAATGGTCCCTTCCTCTTGAAAACCTTACATGATTTACTGTATATATGCTTGAAAATAGCATTTATTATATCTGGCATTTATTTATTATTTAACTCTTTGATAGCTCAGTACCCATATCTTCAACTAGACTGGGATTGCCTCACCCCAGGCTGTGTCTGTATCTTACACAGGGGCTGGCATAAAGTAGGTACTCAATAAATGTTTCTCCAGTGATTCTCCCTTTGGGCTTAATTAAGACTAAGCTCACTGTCTGCTCTCAAAGGGGAGAGTTTGGGTCAATAGCATCAAGACAGTAAGGAGAACTAACTGGAGGGAAGCAACGAATTTTACCAAAAGAGACACAAACAACTGTATCTCCCTAAAATGGCAGCATGGTAGAGTGAAAACTAATGTGGACTTCACAGTCAAACCTGGATTCAAATCCTAGCACATTAACAGTCTGATCCTGGGCAAATGCTTACCTTTTCTCTGAGACCCAGTTTCCTCATCAATAAAATGGCCATAGTATCTAACTTTATTTTTTTTTAAAAAATTATATCAAAATGATTTTTAAAATACCTACCATGCTCATCTTCACTTATTAGGGAGACTATTTCATGGACTGTGTGGATGCCTGACCACTGGGCTGTGGACCTGAAGCTGAAGCTGAATAATATTGAATGTCATACATACATTTTATATATATATATATATATATATATATATATATATATATATATATATATATATAGAGAGAGAGAGAGAGAGAGAGAGAGAGAGAGGGAGATGATAAAGATAGATACAGATATAGATATAGATATTCATGGGATGTGGAATACAGCATAGGGAATAGTCAATGGAATTGTAACAGCTATGTATGATGTCAGAGTGGTAGTAGATTGGAGGAGGGGGTTGTCACTTTGTGATGGGTGTAAATGTCTAACTAGTACATTGTTTTGTACACCTGAAGCTAATTTAAAAAAAAAAGATACCTACCATGCTAAGCCATGGCAAATAAAGATAGAATGAAAAAAATGTATCGAGGGACAGCCGAGTGGCGTGGTGGTTAAGCGCTGGCTTGGGAAGCCAGCAGCCCCGGTTCGGGTCCCACATATGAGGGACAGTGACACTGCCCTCAAAAAAAAATGTATCGAAAACTCCAAACACAGTATCTGGGCCCGTAGTGGGCATGCCATAAATGCTGACTCATTTTCTACCCATCCCCATTCACACTCTCTTTCCAGAAGAGGTAATGTTTGCCTTATAAATAATATGGAATATTGCCACAGTTATTAATTTTTCCTTCCCTGCTAAATCCACCTGCGATTCAATCCACAGAATTTGAAAGATGAAGTCAAAGGACAAAGGACTGAACAAGACAGGGAAGGAAGGTTGTGTCAAAATACTGGCTAGTACAGGAAGCACTGTCAGCTTGGTTCACATATGGGGAATGGTTTCATGTTAACCTGCAATTTTGCTACCCATTGGATCTCCTCCCACCTCCTCCAGAACCTCACTCCCATTAGTCATTCCTTCTCTCTTCCATGTCTTCAACCTCTTCTTCTTTACTGTTTACTCCGTAACATATAATTGTGTTCAAGTCTGTCCTATTTATAAAGATCCTCCCCCAGAAAACCTCCCTTGATTTCCTGCCTCCTTTTCAGCTGCTTCTGCCTTAGTGATCTCCTCTTTTTTATACCCAAGTATCAGAAAAGAGTGGTGCCCTTCATTATCACCATCCATTCATAAGAGTGGCTCCCAGACAATGTAGCTCTATTTTCTCCATGCATTTCTTCCCTCTCCGCTTACCCAATTAGTGGCTAGTGAATATTGCTCATATTTCTCAGGTTTTATTGTAGGTCAATGATCTGCAGAAATGTCAACAATTAGAAGAAACATAGTCAGAAGGAGTGTAATCTTCTTTCTGAGGGAGAGGCTTCTCCAGGTCTGGTACTCTCAATGGCTGTCATACTTTATGGACAATACCTGAGACATATCATTTGAATCACAAAGAACACAAGAGTCTTGAAAGTGACCCATGTATCTTGGCACCACCTGGTGGCAACCAACATAAACTGAAGTAGCTCTCATAAGAACTTCATTTTCAAGTTTAAGCTATGGAAATCACAACTAAGGAGTGATAGCTTGTTTAGGCATCTACAGCTTAAATTTCTGAACTGGGCAATGTCTAACTATTACATTGTTTTGTACACCCACCTGAAACTAATAAAAAAGTGATAGCTTGTTTATTGAAGAAAGCAAACCTTGATTTGCTGACTGAGGTGGTTCCATAATAGTGTACAAAAGTGTACATCATTAAGTAGAATCATAGTATCTTCAGGATATTGTGAAAATCCAGGAATTTGTATTTAATAATAGCCTTCTGTGGCCTATATTCCTGGTCATCCACTTTGGGAAAGAACCCAGGTAGCCCATCCTTCTATCTTGTTATACCCTTGAGATATAGCAAGGTTGTCATTTATTCCCCAGACTCTATTATCTATCATTTTATGCATTTCCTCCCACTTGTATAGGACTTCTGAAGGAGTCCTGAGGCTTGCTTTAGAGACAACATACAGGTGTTCCAAAAAGAACCATAGTAATTATTAATAGGTGATGAAAGAGCTGCAGTCCTACTTGGATCCCACTTTGATAATTGTGGGAGGATACAGATGATGTATCCAAAAAGCAGCAAAGAAGCCTCCCTCCCCCAAATGCAAAGTCCATCTTCTTATAGAGTTCATTTCAGTTATGCTCACCATATAAGGAGTTTTTCTCCTCACTTGTGTGAGATTATCTTGAAGTTGCTATGATAGGTAACTCAGGAAAGACACAAATTTATTGTTTTTTGTCACCATGTTTATGTTTATTCAAATTAACTTCCAAATTAAAACAATCATGGTATATTTCTTTTTTGTGATTCTTTTCAAATTACTAAATATGACAAAATTTGACTAAAATTTGATTCTTCAAGCTAGAGCCAGAAGCACAGATTCATAAAACTTCCCCATTAAAGTTGTCTCCTAACTTGGTCTACATGAAGGAGGCTGTGTGAGTGAAATAGAGGACCAAGTAGGGTTATGATGGAAGAAATAAAGAGGGAGACAGAATTGAAAAAATAAATTTACCTGGGGACGTTTCCACACCACCTTTCCGGGAAGCAGTCGGTTGTAAAAAAGTGAATCATTCTCAGGCAAAAAGGTTGGATCACAGAAAAGTCTACCATCTTTGATGCATTCCTGCTTCAGTTCCTGGTACTTCTGGTTTTTGAAGAGCTTCAGAGGAGGACCCATAGCGTCAAAATATGTCTAGACTGAAAAAACTGTTGTTATTAGAGGAAGTTCTCAAGTCTTTTATAGATTACCTGAGATTAGACAAATGGTAGTTATTCCAGGGACTTATTCCTGTAGGTACACACTTAAAGTTTGGCTTTAACGGAAAAATCACCATTTACATGAAAAAATGGTTCTAGGTTCTGAAACTAATTAGTTTGGGTACTTGGTAGGACACCTAAAACATTCTGTGGCCTCAGATACTTTATCTGACAAATGAGGTAATATGGGCTTTAGTAATCTTATTGGAAAACTAAATAATAAATGGTAAGATTGCTAGTTAAATGTGAGCCATTACAATTTAAAGAATGATCTTCCATTTTACACTGGCAGGGAGGAGTTCCTGGCAAACAATTTGAAGATGAAGAAATAAATCACTTTGCTATATTCAGAACAAGTTAGTGCCCTGAGGGGCCACACACTTTGTGCTCAAAGGGAGAAGCAGCCCCTTTCCTTTCTAACAAGCCCTTTTGCACAATCCCTTCCCTTTTATTGTTAAAGATTTTGCACTTTTATTACTGGCCAGGAAGGCTAATGCAAAAAACAGAGCAGAGCAGATGACCCTCAAAGAAAAGGAAAGATAGAAAGGTTGTGTGTGGCTTTCTTCTTCAAAGTCTAATGTGTAATCATTTTTCATTAATAAATGGCAGACTCTGAAATTCAATTACACTGATTTTGTGGACTATAGATTCTGCTTTCTTTTAAAAAAATTCTCACATGGCAAAATAGCTAATTAATATAGTGGCTCTTTAGACTATGTGTATTGGAGTGTCTCACACTCAAATGCCCCTAACAACTGTTTTTATGAGGATAATTTGAAAGGCAAATTTGATTTTAAACAGATCTGGAGTCCTAATAGAAATTTCAATGCCTTTACTTGATTCACAAAGATGGATTTGTAATGATTTTAATGATCCTCTCATGGCATTCAACAGCAAATAAGGGGTTGTGAAATGTACATGGCACCAATTATTTAAAAATATATTTTAAGGATAGCTGTCTATATTCTATAATTACATGAAGGTTCAAAATAAAAAATCTAAGATCAGAGTACCTGCTAAACATGGATGAAATTTTAAAAGAAAACAGCTAATTATCCCTTTAAAGAGTATCTGTGTAGGTAATACAGTTCAAAAGCCAATTAATAAAGCAGAGGTTGCTATTTTATAAAAGTTATAGGGCCGGCCAAGTGGTGCATTGGTTAAGAGTTGACTTGGGACACCAGCTCTGAGCAGCAGGGTCCCAGTTCGGATCCCACATGAAGGCCAGTGAAGCAGCGTCCTCTACAGCTAAGATGGTGAACAACAGCTCAATCTGGAGGTAGGCTGCTGTGATTCGACAGCAATGGTGTAGGCTGTAGTGGGGCTGGCCAGCAGCTGGCATGAGCTTTCATGAGCTGCTGTGAGCCGCCATGAGTGGCTGTCCAATGGCGAGCAAGCGACTATCTCACCCTGGAAGTTTGCAAAGATAATACTAACATGGGCCAGTGAAGATACGTCCTCCACAACTAGACTAAAGAACAAAAGACAGCAACTTGTCTGTTCCCCTTTCCCGATTCCCTAATGCTGTTCCACTCTCCCAACTACCCAATAAAATCTTTTTTAAAAATTATAATATTAGTCATACCTCTCTACTATGTTATTTCATGTCCTTTCAGCATTACATTGAAATATCGTACTGATAGAGAGGTCTCCCCATTTAAAAACCATAAAATATTTTAATTGAATGTTATTTGCAACCTACAATATTTATTGTTGTTTTTTGTTTTTTTGGATTTTTTTTTAGCTGAGCCATCCTGCCACCTGTTGGCAGCTCAACTGCAACTCAGCTCGGGCTGGCATCGAACCGCCATTGCTCAGAGCTCAGCTCACACTCTTGAGCAAGCTCTTAACCAACTGAGTCATTCGGCCGGCTCTTGAGCGAGCTCTTAACCACCCGAGCCATTCGGCTGGCCCTGCAACCTACAGTATTTGTAAACAAACATAATCATTTTTCTGAATCCAAGTAATAAGAAGTTGGAAATAATAATTTTTTTTACAAATTGTAGGGTATGGGACACTGCAAAATACAGAAATGCCTTCAGTCATCAGATTTAAGTCTGCTCACATGTTTTAAATATTAAAATGTATTTCATTGTATTTGAAGTTATGGATGGTTTCAGTAATAATTTTTCATTAAACAGCATCAGTTTAATCTGAAAACTTGTCCAGGCTCTTTTCTGGAGCCTGTTACAAATGGACCCCAATTTTCACATGTGTGAATCTTATAACAAACACTACTGTGCCTCTTGCTTTTTTCCTGGAAGGTTTGGGGGATTGTCAGAGGCTGGAGACAGTAAATAGGGGATAGTCTGAGGTGATTAGGATATTTAGTTTGTCAGAACCTCCTAGTCCCTGATCACTTTGGATAAATGAGTATTTCCTGTTCCTGGGAAGGCCCTCTGCCCATCAGTCTCCCTTGTTAATCAGTCAAATGGCAAGGCAAGCAGGAGCCTATAAAGATGATACCTGCTATAAAAAGAGGGCCTGTCTACCTACTGAAGCAGTATCAATTGAAAAGAAGACCAAGTTTGATTGTAAAAGCCAGTATGATCCCAGTAGACTCTTTAGGAGGCAGAATGTACAGCTGGTATGGACAGGTCAAGCCTTTTGACCTGCATTTTGGGGCTGCACAGTAAATAAAGACTAGCAGGCTATCAGCTTGAACTTTGACAGATTTTCATTAGGGTACAATTGTTGTCTGACTTGCAGAGTAGAATTGACCCCCATTCTGACTTCATATTAGGACAACTGTGTTCCATTTGCTGTGACCATGGTTTTTTTGTGCCTCAATTTTCTCATTAGGGGAATGGGGTTATCTATCCTGCCCTCTTTACACTGTGGCTGTACCTATCAAAATGGTTAGTGTAAAAGTATTTTGAATATGTAGAAAGAGTTCCATAAATGCAAGATATACATTGTAAGCCCTCTTATTGCCTGGCACAGACCTGGGCACATAACCATTATGTAGGAAATATTTGTTGAATGGGTAGATGTCTTACATGGAAAACTAATGTTTATATGGCAAGTTATTATTTGAAGTGCACATTTTAGTTTATGTTCTCTAAGCATGGCACTCATGTTTAGTAGATATTACCTGTGCCCTTCATTTTGTATCTGCAGAAATGGCAGCTCAGAGAAGGGAAACCTAGAAACTTGCACAGCTGACTCAAACCTGGGTCTGTGTAATGCCAGATTTAGTGTGCAGCTTTCCATCACACCACACCACTTCTTTTGGTCACTGCCTTTTTAAAAAAAATATTTTACTGGGGAGTTGGGGGAGGAGAACAGCATTGGGGAATTGGGGAAGGGGAACAGACAAGTTGCTGTCCTTTGTTCCTTCGGTCTAGTTGTGGAGGATATCACTTCACTGGCTTATGTTGGCATTGTGATCACTGAGCTCTTCCCGGGTGAGGCAGATTGATTGCTGGCCATTGGATGGCTGCTCACAGCAGGTCATGGCAGCTTACGCTGGCTGCCAAACACTCATGCTGGCTGCCGGCCACTCACCTTAGCTTACAGCAGCCCATTGCAGCAGGGGTTGCAGCGTACGCTGTCGCCGGCAATTCACGGCAGCCCAGCTCCAGGTCGAGCTGTTGTTCACCATCTTAGCTTTAGAGGGAGCAGCATCACTGACCCTCATGTGGGATTGGAACTGGGGCTCTTCTGCTCATGGCTGACACTCCCAAGCCAACTCTTTTTTTTTAATTCTTTTATTGTGAAATAAACAGTTTTTTAAAAGTAGTTTCAGGTGTTCAATGCAGTTTAATAGTTATACTTTTTACCTCTCAAAGTGACAACCCCTCTCCCACAATTTGCCACCCCACTCCCCCTCCCTGCCCCCTGTAACATACATATCTATTATAATTCCCTTGACTCCATTCCAAGCCAACTCTTTTATTTATTTATTTATTTATTTAGTTATTTAGTTAGTTAGTTAGTTAGTTAGTTAGTTAGTTAGTTAGTTTCAGGTGTACAACACAATGCAATAGTTATACTTTTTACCCCTCAAAGTGACAACCCCCCTCCCCCAATTCGCCACCCCACTCCTCCCCTCCATATCATATATACTTATTACACTTCCTCTGACTCCCTTCCACAGTATAATCCACATCCTGTGACTATCTATATATTCAATTACAGTTGGTATACAATATTATACAACCTCAGCTTCAGGTGTACAGTGCAGTGATCAAGCCTCTACTCCATCCATGAAATGCTCTTAACCAGCATGCCACTCAGCTGGCCCTGGTCACTGCCTTTTTAAATAAGGGAGATTATATATATATATATATATATATATATATATATATATATATATATATATATTAGACCAAATAAGGAAAACAATTCAAAGCAAACATCATACCTAACTTTGAGGCATTCTGCCTAGAATGTATTGTCATGGTGGATATTAAAAAGATTCTTTAATTCCGTGGTTTGATCATCACTGGAGAATCTGAACCTTTCACATCTGATGGCTCATCAGTTAACCCTCAAAACATTTTGGAAACCCAGAAATTTGTAAGTTGTTTTGTCATAAACAGCTTGCCCTGTAAGAGGGTAGGAGAGTGGAGAAGGAAATGTTCCTGCTTTCCTATCTTGCTGAACTCAACTGTGAAGACAAGAGAGCCTTTAGGTTAAAAACGACATATTAACAAAGTTGGTAAACAGAATCAAATCTAGGGCTTTTAGCTTGTGGTGGCAGGATGCTAAGTACAGCATAGAGAATAGAGTAAATGGAATTGTGACAGCTATATACAATGTCAGAAAGGTAGTAGATTGGGGGTGTGAAGTTATCACTTTGTGAGGGGTGTAAATGTCTAACTAGTACATTGCTTTGTACACCTGAAACTAAAAAAAATAAATAAATCTAAGGCTTTTAGGAAAAGAGCTTCTAGTTAACAAAGGGAACATGCACATCTAAGTGGGACACTGTATCTTGAGTGCAAATATCATGGGTGGTGGGGTGAAGTGGAGTGTGGGGTTTTGCACTGAGATAATAGCCTTAAGCAGTACTATTTTAATTGGGATCCACCACCTAGAGATAGAGGCTGGAGGAAGGCTGAGTGGATCTAGGCAAATGGGAGGGGTGGATGCAGAGTTTAGAAAGTTGAGAATTGTCAGAGGAAGTTGAGAGAACCTCCTTCCATGTAGAACAGAAGGCTGCATTAAGAAGAGAAAACTTTTGCTACTTACTGGACTGGAAATCTTGGGGAGCTGGGCAAACTCTTAAGAGGAATATCATTTGTTCTTTACCTGTGGGTTAGCCTTAAAATAGAAAACAGATTTTACTCTAAAAAGTGAAATCTGCCTCAGTTTATTAAAGAGAATTATAACTGATAGAAGAAACCCAGTCTGCAGTTTACAAACTGCTGTTACATTGCAGTGAATGGGAGGGTATTTAAGAGAGAGGTGGGGAAAGCCAGGTGCTATTCCTGGCTAGTTTCTCCTTTTCGCCAGTTTTGCCATTGTGCTATACTTCGGACAAAATCAAAGGTAAAAGCAATTAGGAGTTTTTGCAAAGCAAACTGAATATAGAAGACCTAAGTCTGCCCTGGCATAAAGTAGGGGTCACTACAGCCACAATCAACAGTTTCTTTCCTCACACCTGGGAGTAGCGTGTTGAGAGAAATGGGGATTGGAGAAGGAGACAGAATAACAATTCAGCACCCATATTACACAGAGAATAGTGCTTTTCATGTCCACCCATATCTATGGACAGGCATAGACCCGGAGACATATGGCTGTTCAGATTCAAATTATTAGCCAGATATTCTGGGGTCTGAAAAGGACCATCAAAATTCTCTGATCCAGCCTTATGTAGGACAAATCTACTCTGCCCAGAGAGAAGACGCTGTTCAAGGAAATTCAAAGAAAAGCAGGAGCACACACCTTTCTTTAATTCCATTGTTGAAAAACTCTATCAAAAACTAAGAAGAAATTCAGAATCATAAAAACAACCCAGGTAGTCAGGAGATCCAGGATCAAGTACCAACTGCTACCATTTAGTGTAGGTAATACCTCTGTCCCTCAGTTTTTTCATAAGCACAGTGGGAATATGATAGCTGTACCTTACATCACAAGGTATATTGGGGTAATCTAATAAAATTAAGTACATGAACATACTTATTAACTGTCAAGGATAAGATTAATGTAAAACAGTAGTATTAGGGAACAGTATTTATTTTAGAAAATTAAATCCCTTTTCTGTCCTTAGTGGAAAATGAGTAGGTTTGATCACATGCTTTAAATAAGATACTCAAGGACATTTAAAAGACCATCATAAAATGGCTCCTCTCTTTTCCACCTCTCTTTTTTGGCTGACTTGCCCCAATACCCATTTTTTCCCTCTTGCATGAATAAACTCATCCTATAACTCTAATTTTATAGCCTTTCGAGAATCTAATCCAAATTTTTATAGAATGTTATGCTGGAAGGACGCTTAGAAATCATTTAACCCAAATCCTTGCTTTCACAGGAAGGTGAAGGGACTTGCCTGAGGTTGCAAAGTTAATGACATAGCTGGCACTAAAACCTGGAACGCCTGACACTTTTCACCACAACTTTTTAAAGAGGAGTGGGGGGATGCATGCAAACATAAAATCTCGAGACATTGCTTTAGAAAATTCTCATTGTCCTCTTCTTACAAGTATGTACTTGGGAGTTTTAGTTTTGAATTGCAAGCTGTCAGAAGGTAAGATGATTTCAAATCAATGCTAATCAAAGAAACACTGTTTTGGGGTCACAAAGGGGCTTTTTCTGCTTTTAATTTAGGAGCTGAAAACTTCGAAGGATACAGAAAGCTTGCTTTTTAACCTATTCCTGACTACACAAGTGTTTTCAGACTTTTCCCTAGACTGCTGAGGACTCTAAGGGTAAATAAAGACTACTATTCAAATCCAAAATACTCACGCGTGTACACACACGTGCACACACGTACATGAACGCTAACTGATAGAGGAATAAAAGTTTAACTAGCAGCCCTACAATCTTTTTAAAAAAATTCTTTTAGGATATAAAATATTTTTAATTTCACAACAAAGATTAGCAAATGAGACATTAGCCAAATTTTAATAAAACATTAGTACAAACCAGGATGCTTTATCCTGAAGCCAGAAGTGACTGTCAGGAAGGCAGAATTTGTTTAATTTTCCTTTGTGCTTTTCACCAAACTTCAAGCTCCAAATACTCACAACCAATTTTCAGTTGCAATGCTCCAATCCCTTTTTTGCCCACCCCCAGCCTACTTTGGTCAAGTAGCCCAGTTAAACCCCTAGAACACCAGTGGTAGTGTAGTATGGTCAGGGTGGGAAGATAAGAGTCCCAACTGCAAAATAAAGTTTAAACCAAAGCAAGAATCAGAGAAGAACAAAACCAGGCCAGCTAGGGGATGAAAATGAAATAGCCAAGATCGACCTGTCACTAGGGCAAGAAGATGCCTGGCTGTGCAGACAGGGCAGTCTCTGTTGCCACTCCCTCCTGTCCAATAGTACACAGCCCGTGCACTCCACTTCCAGAGCTTAAAGGACTTTTGTACACAGTGTGGTTCCAAGATTTTGCTTGCATTTCAATAATCTGCCCACAGCTGTGGGTTAGCAAAAGCTGGAATGAAGCCTTGGCAGTCAGATTGCCCTCTCACTTGCCCAAGGAAGGTTTGTATTTTCTTACCAGTGATTTTGGATAACAGAAGACAAAAACAAACAAACAAAATAAACAAAACAGAAATCACCATAACAATCTCATTGCCAAACAACCACAATCATTCCACATACATCCAAAAATAACAAATCAAATAATTCCATTAGTTTCAAAGTTTCCAAACTACTATTATGCATGCACATTGGATTCAGACAAACCATAAAATTATAGCCGTAGATTTTGATTAACTATAAAGTTCAAGTTTCATCATTTTTTTTAATACACCAAGTTATCCAACAAATAAAATTCCAGGATAAGTTTGCAAATGCCCTCTCTACTCACCTGAGTTATCCTACTTCCTCCTCCTCCTCCTCCTCCTCCTCCTCCTCCTCCTCCTCCTTCTTCTTCTTCTTCTTCTTCTTCTTGCTGTTGCTGCTGCTGCTGTTGCTGCTGCTGCTGCTGTTGCTGCCTGTGCTGCTCTTAGCCAGGTAACCCCTACAAAATCTGTTCAGTTAATGCAGCTGAACAAAGATTCTGGCTTTCTTAACCTGAAAACTATTTGGGCTGTACCAAGCTCTGCTCACAGGGGGAGGTGACTCACAGAAACTTCAGGAGGCTTTGCCCCGCCTAGCAGTCAGTAACTGATCCCTGCAGTCAGAAACTGAGTCATGAGGAAAATCTGGAAATCGCCCCTGCCAGATGTGCAGATGGCATGCCCACTCCAGACCCACCCACCAGCAAATTGGAAAACCCAGGAAGCCACGTTTGAAAGCTCTTTCTCTTCCAAGGAGAAATAGGAATTTTCTGTCCCAGGGTTAATAGTGCAAACATAGACATTACTTGAGAAAGGACATTTCAAGGAAAATCTTGAAGTTTTGGCAGTTCTTGTGGGCTAGGCTGCAGACATGGCCCTTGTACACCGATCTATGATAGTGATGATGACTTCAGCAAGTGAGTGGGAATGAAAGGGGAGCTAATGGGGCACAGGAAAGGAAAGGTTGCTCTGTGAAGTAACAGGTTACATTTGGCCAAGGGAAGAGAGAAGAGAGCATTAAGAGGGAGGTGAATGGAGTTTGATTCTATGACAGTTGTAAGAAACTTAATTTCTAGCAACAGGGATGTGGAGATTTTGCCTGGAAGTGTCAGGTAAAAAACAAAGCATACAACTGTGTTTTCTCTGAAAGATGAATGAAGAGGCTTCATTCAACAGGATCCTATGAAATACTATGCTGCATCCCAGTCAAGGTCCTGTTCCTTGAGGCGTTCGCTGAGACACAATTCCAGGGACACAATTCTCAGGTTGTTTTAATTCCTTTAGTTTTCACATGTCATTTAATTTTGATCTCATCCCCCAGCTCTCTCAACAAATGTGGTGTTAAACTTTTGACCTGAAATGACCATCTTTATTCCTGCATTAATTCTTTTGGAGAGAAAGATTGGGAGGGAGGGAGGGAGGGAAGGAGGGAGGGAGGGAGGGCGGGAGGGAGGGAGGGAGGGAGGGAGGGAGGGAGGGAGGGAGGGAGTTTCACAGGACATTGTTTCCAGATCTTTTGCTATTCTGGTTGTCTTTTGAGCATAGATCTGCTCTGCTCAGTATGTAAGTTGTAGCTCATTTAAAACTCTCTTTTGATTCTTGCATGAACTACTATTTATTTGCCTGATTATATGCTTATACAATTGATTTTTTTTTTTACAATTGACTTTTTTTTTTATGCTGAGCCATCCTGCCACCTGTTGGCAGCTCAGCGGCAGCTCAGCTCAGGCTGGGCATCGAACTGCTATTGCTCAGAACTCAGCTTGCACTCATGAGCCAGCTCTTAACCAACTGAGCCACTTGGCTGACTCTTACAATTGACTTTTATTTTAATGCAAATGCTGAATTTTACATGTGTCCTGAATAACCATCGCTTTTTTTTCCCAACCCTTATGATTTACCTAAATCTTCAGTCTCTCATCTAGAATATCATATTCTCTATACAAATGTTTCTCAACCTTTTTTATTATCACATCCCTAAACAACCTTTTGCTTTTGTTTTTGTTTTTTAGTTTTTTATTTTAAATGTATTATTGGGGAATTGGGGAAGGGGAACAGGGTTGGGGAATCGGGGAAGGGGAACAGACAAGTTGCTGTCTTTTTGTTCTTCAGTCTAGTTGCGGAGGACGTTGCTTCACTGGCCCATGTTGGTATCGTCATTGCGCTCTTCCCGGATGAGGCAGATGGGTCGCCGACCTCTGGATGGTCATGGTCGTTCACTGCGGCTATTGGCAGCTTGCACTGGCTGCGAACCACTCATGCTGTCTGCCGGCCACTCACTGTCACCCACTGCAGCAGGGGCTGCAGCCTACACCATCGCCGGGGCTCACACAGCCCAGCTCCAGGTGGAGCTGTTAGCCGTAGAGGGCAGTGTCACTGGCCCCCATATGTGGGATCTGAATTCGGGCCGCTGGCATCCCCAAACCAGCTCTTAAACAATGCACCACTCAGCAGTCCACTAAAGAACCTTTTTAGGGGCCGGCCAAGTGGCGTGGTGGTTAAGCGCTGGCTTGGGAAGCCAGCGGCCCCGGTTCAGTCCCACATATGAGGGCCAGTGACACTGCCCTCAAAAAAAAAAAGAAAGAACCTTTTTAGACATTTTCCCTTATTCTCTCCCCATGAAATTTTAATAATACAGATATGCTTTATATATGTTGATGTACTGTATGTATATCTGTGCTCTATGCACAATTTTTTTCCCTCCTTGGGGGTGATTTCACCCCCATTGAGAATGTATACTCCATATCACCAAGTATATTTTACCTGTATATTTGATCAGCCAGACTAATAAAAGTATTGAATGACTTAGGGTACAGAACAGAATAGTGCAGCACAACCTTTGAGCCCTCCCCTTATTAACAATCATTTTTAACAAGGTTATTCAAACTTAAAGCAATCCATGTAACTTTTGCTACCACCCAGCTCCTATTTTTCTATTTTCTCCATGAGGATACCATAAGACTTTTTCAAGTGTCCCACTGAAGTTCACATACATTATTCCATAGTATTCCTTCACCCACCCTTCTAGATACATGTCCAAAAAGACGACATGGGCTTAGATAAGCATGACTTGCTATTAGTGAACTCATGCTTACCCATAGTGATTTCCACTCCTTTTCTAAAGCCTCCACAATGATCTGTTTAATGGTGCGTGCTATAATTTTGCCAAAGACCAATGCCATGTTCACTGGTCTATAGTTTCCAGAATCTACATTTCACACCCTACAAAACTACCACCTCTTCTCTTTCACTAAAATGTGGAACGATGTTTGTCTGACTCTTTGCATCTCTTACCTCTTCCTTTTGCCATAATTTATCATACATAAGTTACTGGCTCTGTGATCACATCTGCACATTCTCTAGCAGACTCAGATATAATTTGTCTGGGCCTGGAAACTTCAACTAATCGAAGGAAGCTAAATGCTCCCTTGTTATCTCCTCATCTATCTTGAGTTTCATTTTCTTTCCAGTTCAAAGATCATGCTCCTGATGGAGAGGTTTAGAAACTTGCCCACAGTCACACACCTAGGAAATTGACAAGAGCTATAATTTAAATCCCACCCTGTCTGAATCTAAATTCTGGCACTTAACCAGTGTCCTATGTAGCTTTCAAGTATTTAATAGTGGTGTGGCCCACAACTGCTATGGGGGGGGGGAAGAGAGAGAGAGAGACAGAAAGAGAGAGAGAGAGAAAGAGAGAGAGAGAGAGAGAGAGAGAGAGAGAGCTCTTGTAGCAATAGTAGTCAGTGCAGCTTTGGTAAAGGAGATGAAATTTGAGTTGGATGTTTAAGAATGAGTATGATTCCCCTTTGTGGTAAAAATTTTTTAAAAAATAAGTACTATTCCAATAGGAAGAAAGAAGTGATGTGTGCATATGTGGTAGGATGATAGAGGTAATTGAGGAAAGCACCCCAGGAAGGGGAAATAATAAAGAATAGCCACTGTGTGCTTACCTCATAGTATACTTGGTTGATTATTATCAATATTAAGAGATCACAAATGGTCAAGAGATTGCCAGGGTGCTCCTACCTTATCTCAGCAAGTAACGTTCATTCAGGCAAGCTTTGTTGCTTACTACTTATATACCCTTGTGCAAGGCACAAGCCTCCTGATCCTTTCTTTCCTGCTATGTAAAATGAGAATAATAATAGGTCTACTTTAAAGGGTTATTGTGAGCATTCAGTCAGCTAGTTACCACATGTACTTAAACACATTGTGGTGTACAATTGGGGCTCAACAAATATTTATTACTGTCCTTATTATTATTATCATTATTGTTATTATTATTACTGTAATTCATTTATTCATTCACCAAGCATTTACTGAGTTTCTACTCTGTGTCTGATACTTTGTTAGGTCCTGGGGATATAATGATGAGCAGTAAGAAACATGATTGCTGGCCTCAATGAGCTAAAGATCTGCCATCCATTTACTTTGTGGAAGTTTTCAGTCTGTAAAATTTTTTTACTTGTCTGTTTCATATTCTGGGTAAAGTGTTTTAGTTTACTTATTTCTTCAAAAGTTTTGACTCCTTCAAAGGTTTTTGGGTATAGTAGTAAAGAGTCTTTTGATACAGTTTCCCAGGATTTGTGGAGCTAGTTGGTGGCTATGCCCTCCAAGATGCTATTGATTTTGATTAATTCCATCTTAGCCTTCACCCAAGTCTTGTGTTCTGCCCTTCTGCATCCTCCAACTTCATTCCTAGCTTAATCATTTCCCCCATTTGAGGCATTTTCTAACCCTAGATTGTAAAATCAAGTTCCTCTATAGTAAGAAGCCAGCTGCACCCAGTGCGTGTGTGTGTGTGTGTGTGTGTGTGTGTGTGTGTGTGTGTGTTGGGGATTTTGTACACCAGTGTAGTGTGGCTGTGGAGCAGCACCATTTGGTTTTAGTCAGCTAACTGCAGTCCCTGCCTCTTTTCTTTTTTTTTTTTTAAGCTAAGCCATCCTGCCACCTGTTGGCAGCTCAACGGCAACTCAGCTCGGGCTGGCATCGAACTGCCATTGCTCAGAGTTCAGCTCACACTCTTTTTTTTTTTTAATTAGTTTCAGGTGTACAACACAGTGCAATAGTTATACATTTTACCCCTCAAAGTGACAACCCCCCACCCCCAATACACCACCCCACTCCCCCCCCATATCATATATATCTATTACTCTTCCTCTGACTCTCTTCCACAGTATAATCCACATCCCGTGACTATATATATTCAATTACAGTAGGTATACCACCTCCACTTTAGTAATACAGTGCAGTGATCAAACCTCTACTCCATCCATGAAATGGTCTCCCTAACAAGACCTATGCTCATCTGACATTCCACAGAATATTTACAACATTATTAATTATATTCCCCAAACTGTTTTTCCTATCCCAGTAGCAATATTGTAGTTGCCTATTTTTGCTGTCTAATCCCTTCCCCTTATCCCTCATCCCCATTCCTCTCCAAATTAGCAACCCTGATTTTTCCTCTATATCTATGAGACAGTTTCTGTTTACTTTGCTCAATCATACAGTTTTTCATATTCCACATATGAGTGAGATCATATGGTATTTGTCCTTCTCTGACTGACTTATTTCACTCAATATTATAGTCTCTAGGTCCATCCATATCATTGCAAATGGCACGATTTCATTCTTCTTTATAGCGGAGTAATACTCCATTGTATAAATATACCACAGTTTCTTAATACAGTCATCTACTGACGGGCATTTTGGTTGTTTCCAAGTCTTAACTATTGTAAATTGTGCTGCTATGAACATAGGGGTGCATAACTTTTTTTGAATAAGTGTCTTGGTTTTTTCAGGATAAATACCTAGGAGTGGAATTGCTGGGTCAAACGGTAGCTCTATTTCCAGTTCTTTGAGATACCTCCATACTGACTTCCATAGTGGCTGCACCAATCTGCAGTCCCACCAACAGTGCAGCAGGGTCCCCTTTTCCCCACAGCCCCGCCAACACTTGTTGTTTGTTGATTTGTTGATGATAGCCATTCTGACTGGAGTGAGGTGGTATCTCATGGTGGTTTTTATTTGCATTTCCCTAATGACCAGTGAGGTTGAACTTTTTTTCATATGCCTGTTGGCCATCTGTATGTCCTCTTTAGAGAAATGTCTCTTCATATCTTCTGCCCATTTTTTAATTGGGTTGTTTGTTTTATTGGTGTTGAGTTTCATGAGTGTTTTATAAATTTTGGATATTAACCCCTTATCAGATATATCGTTGGCAAATATATTCTCCCATTCAGTAGGCTTCCCTCAGCAATTCTGAGGAATAAAAACAAAGTTGGGGGGATCTCGCTACCAGACACCAAAACCTACTACAAGGCCACAGTAATCAAGACAGTTTGGTATTGGCATAAAAACAGGCACATCGATCAGTGGAACAGAACAGAGAGCCCAGAAATAAATCCAAGCATTTACAGACAGTTAATCAATGACAAGGGAAGCAAGAATTTACACTGGAGTAAAGATAGTCTATTCAATAAATGATGCTGGGAAAATTGGACTGACACATGCAAAAAAATGAAACTGGATCATCTCCTTACGCCTTATACAAGAACAAATTCAAAATGGATTAAAGACTTAAATGTAAGACCTGAAACCATAAAAATCCTAAATGAAAATATAGGGAGTACATTTGCAGACATTACCCGGAGCAGTATTTTTACTGATACATCCCTACGGGCAAGGGCAGCTCACACTCTTGAGCGAGCTCTTAACCAACTGAGCCACTCTGCCGGCCCTAGTCCCTGCCTCTTTTGACTTTATAATCTACCAAGGCCAGTGAGAGTGTGAACAGAAGCCACAGAAAAGGATGGACTGTCAGTTGCCAAATCAAATAGTCTTGGGACCGTGTGAGGTGGAGTTCAACCAAGACTTTGGAAGGGGGTAAATTGGACGTCTTCCCGGTTGGCCTGCTTAAAACAAAAATATGCTTCACTGAGCTGTCTGCAGAACTTCCTTTAATTAAGGCAAGCAACTCATTTGCCTTGTCAACTACAGGGCTCTAGTTTCTCAATATTAGTCAAAGGAAACCTCTGTCACTAGTAATTGAAATAAATGGTTACAGTAGTTCCTAATCTCTGATTATTATCAAATCTATGCTCTTCTGCTTGGTCATCAAGGCCCTTCCTCCACCAAGAGATGCCATTTTAGCCATTTCCCATTATCGGTTACACCACTACTCCTTGCTGCTGGTCTACCTGGCCTTTGTGCTTCATTTCTCAGGGCTCAACAAAATTTTAAGGACCACCATCACCACTGACAGGTACTGGGGGAGGGAACTTAGGGTTGGTAAATGTTAGCTGGGGATGATGCTTTGGATACAGATGTCATCCAAGCCTTAAGCATGCATGGTAGCTGAGTGTCAGCCCCAGAGAACTGAGAATTAGGTACCTAGTGAAAGTGAGCAAGGCCATAAACAGACGGCCAGGTGAGCAGGCGGGAATTGAGGTGACACAGACCTCACAAGCCAGGAAGCATGAGGCAATGTGGGATGGAGCCAAATAGCACAAGTCAAAGGCTGAGAACAAAGGCAAAGATCAGGTGGTCATTCTAAATGGATGCATGCCATGATTCAACCCTAGCCCCATGTTTTTACTCAAGGTTTTCCCCTGTTGAGATTGTCCTTTCTTACCCCTCTAAGTCTTGCTTATCCCTTGATTCTTTTTTTTTCACTTTTTTTTTTGAGGGCAGTGTCATTGGCCCTCATATGTGGGACCCAAACTGGGGCCTCTGGCTTCCCAAGCCAGCGCTTAACCAACACGCCACTTGGCTGGCCCAGATTCTTTTTTTTTAAAGATATTATTGGGGAATTGGGGGAGGGGAACAGTGTTGGGGAACCTGGGAAGGGGAACAGACAACTTGCTGTCCTTTTGTTCTTCAGTCTAGTTGTGGAGGACATTGCTTTACTGGCCCATATTGTATTATCATTGCGCTCTACTTGGGTGAGGAAGATTGGTCACCAGCCTCTGGACAGCCACTCATGCTGGCTGCTGGCAGCTCACTGTAGCCTATGGCAGCCCAATGCAGCAGAGGCTGCAGCCCACACCGTCACTGGCGACTCACAGCAGCCCAGCTCCAGGTGGAGCTGTTGTTCACTATCTTAGCTCTAGAGGGCAGTGTCAGTGGCCTTCATATGTGGGATCCGAACTGGGGCCTCTGGCATCCCAAACCAGCTCTTTACCAACGCGCCACTCAGCCGGCACTATCCTTTGATTCGTTATCTTTACTTTCAATGGTGTCTTTTTCTTCTCTCATTGATTTGCAACCTCTGAATAATCATCTCTCTTTGAATCAGTATCATATCTTACAGTGTTCTAGTTAATCATTCTCCAACTGTTTCATGTGTTCACTTGGGTGTCCTCAAACTGCAAACTCTTTAAAGACAGCAGCTCTGGCTTTTGCACTCCCCATAGTGTGAAACACAGGGCGAGGTACCAAGTAGATGTGCAGTAAATACTTGGCAATGGATTCCAGAGACATAGAATGGAAGTCAGTAGCAATTTAGCAAGAGACCTTGAGATGGGCCCATCATACATTCACAAAATGTGCTTAGATTATCAAGTAAAACTGTCTTCTGGGATTTCAAAATTTGAAAAAACAGGGGAGGTCTGAGGGAATGATACTATGTCTTTGTCAGAGCTACACATCCATAAACAACCCTGTGAGTGCTGGAAAAGCTTGTAGAATCAGAATAAAAAGGGTGAAGACAGTCCTGAGCTGTCACTGAGCCTAAGAGTGGAGTAAAGATTGGGATGGGGTTGGAAAGAGAATTACAAAAATATTCCAACACATGGGAAAGTAATCTTTTTTATTCCCAGTAAAATGTCATTTATATGGACTGTACTAATTTAGAATTTTTGAAAAATTGGACTAAGGGAAACTGTAGCTTATTATAGCCAGATCTTAAAAGAAAAGAATTGCTAAATTAATTAGCCTTTTAGATGTTGGGAGAGGGAGTGGGGAGTAGAACAATGTCTTGTTTGACTTACTTAAAAGAAGTTTTCCTAGTTCCCTCCTAGAGCTCTTTGGAAGTCTCATTAAGCTAATTTTAAGTCCTGTTTTTATAGTCATTCTTGTCCTATTTTTCCCTTGTAAATACTTAGAAGTATTAAAACTCCATTTTAAAATTTTTCAATTTTGACTTTTCCCTATTTTAGATGCATTCTCCCTCCTCAGCTTGTGCCAAGAAAGAACACACTATGGAAAGCTCTAAAGTACTGGGAGCTTTTATGTGCTATCTCATTTAATTTTCACAAAAACAACTCTGCACAGAGGTATTGTTTTTCCTAGTTAATAGACATAAAGGGATGTTGGGTAAAGGGTGGGGTGATGGTGGTGAGGTGTTAAGTTACCAGCCTCAGGCCACACAAGAAAGAAATAATGGAGCCCTGTTTAAAAAAAAAATTCTTCCAACTCCAAAGTCCTCCAGCTTTCCCCTGGACTGTATTGCCTCTAAACTGAAAATAACCATTGACTGATAGGGAATTCTATTCTTGACAAATCTTGCTTTATTAACTCATTTAAGTGGTCATGAATTAATGAGAAGAACACAAAGTCAAAAACAGGGTGATATTCATCATAGAAAAACTTTGCAACCAGTCCAGATGTCTTAATTTTTAGTAATGGAAAACAGATTAGTGTCTGGTGGGGAACGGGATTGCAGAAGGAAGGTGGGTGTGGTTATGCAAGGGTAACACCCGAAAGGATTCTTGAGGTGATAGCACTGTTCAGTATCTTGACTGTGGTGGTGGATACATGAACCCATGTGTGATAATATTGCACACACAGATAATGATAAGTAAAGCATGAAACCTGAAGGAGATTGGTAAATTGTATCAAAATCAATAGCCTAGTTGTGATATACTAGAATTTTGTAAAATGCTATCATTGCAGAAAACTGGGGGAAGGGTAAACAGGATCTCTACTATTTCTCAGAACTGCATGGGAATCTACAATTATCTCAAACATTTCAATAAAATAAAGAAAAATGTAGTGGGAAGGTTAATATATATTCAGCCTACTCAGGCAGAAATCACTTTTGAAAGATGAGGTTGAAACGGTCTGGTAGATTTGAGCAGTGTAGCCAATACTTGGAGGTGGTGGGATTCTAAGCTCAGGGAGAAAGTTCACACAGGTCATTAAGCCTGACTGAGTGTAAAATAATGGAGTGTGGTGTGAAATTTGAAGGAACAGATTTTATGTTTGGGGGCCTTTTATCCAAGGACATAACTTTGCGGGTTCCTTTGCTCTTTTCAGTGAGCTCCCAGAGACCTGGCTACATGGGCCTCAGCCAGAAACAGCTACATAATATGTAAGGGCCAGTGCAAAGTGGAAATGCTCCACCTCTTGTTCAAAATTTATAAGGAATTTCAAGACTGCGACCGCAGAGCATTAAACCAGGCATAGGTCCTTTCTAAACACTGGGCCCTGTGTGATTGCACAAGTCCTGGACCCAGTTAACATTTTTTTTCTAAATCCCCATGGCTGCAACAGCCTGAGAATACAGCCTAGCTCGCTTTTCCCAGATCCCCCTTGCTGGTATGGATTCACTGAAAAGACAGAGGCCCATGTAGCCCTTTGGAACCTATTCATTTTGAAGTCACAGATTTGGACTCTTAGAGATTCCCCAGTGACTGGTCAACTGCACTGCTGCAGCATAGACCAGATCTAGAGCAAGAGAAAGAGGAGGATGGAGTGCAGAGGTGGAAGGCAGGCTGGAAAACCTGGGTGCCTAATGGCAAAGAGACGCTGGCAAGAAGTAGATCAGGCTGGTTGTCATTCCTAGCACGTGTTCCTTTAAGCAAGTAGCAAAGGGAAAGTGTTACAAGAGTGGTGGGAGTTTTCTACTGCTTGAAGCCACTGGGAGTAGCAAGTTTAGAGAATGAACACAAGCACACTGACCCCAAAATGAGATGATAGTCTAAGCACAGGAAGCAAATACTTCCTTAGCACCTCTGAATCAGCTCACTTTTCAAAATTAGTTTCAGGTGTACAAAACAATGTAATAGTTAGATATTTACACCCCTCACAAAGTGATAAACGCCTCCCCCAATTTAATACCCCTCTGACATCGTGTATAGCCATTACAATTCCATTGAGCATCTATCATGTACAATGTGCTTCCTGTATACTGTCATGTTTAGTTTTCACAAAAGTAAGATCGCTTTCTCAATGCTAGAGCTGAGATTGAAACCCAAGCCTTCTGATAGCAAGGCTTGGCCATTTCCTTTATGCCATACTGCCATGGTTATCAGAGCCCCAGTTACAGGTCCAGAGGTGTTCTTAGTGAACTTCTTCCTTCTTTTCCTCCCTTCCTCTATAGGCTTCTAATCCTGAGATGCCCCATTCAGAATGGCATAGACACCTTCAAGAATGGGGCACCCATCACCCATGAACACCTCCAAGACTGGTGAGGCAATTTATACAGATACGAGAATCCTCTGAAGGGTTGCCAGGGAACTGGCTGCAGTAGGCTTTTGCCTCGACCTTTTGAAGCCCCTTTTCCCAAGTTAAACTCAGCTGTGTGGTATCAGGCAAAAGTCTGTGCCAGGCAGCTTTTCTTGATGCCTTGGTGCCACTTAGTGGCTGTGGAAGAGGTCAAGTTGTAAGTTTCAAGGGTGGGTGATGTCACTGTTTTTCCTGCTGAAAGATTGTCAGCATAGTTGTTCCTATTTAACTAGAACCCTACTTAGAGAATTAAACTCCCTAAAGCTAGGTAACCATAGGAAGAAGGTCAGTAGCCAAGGAACAAGATAAATAAGCCAAATACTAATGGTGAGGATATCAGTTTTTGAAGGCAACTAAAGTAGTTGCTCAAAGCCTTGGTAAAGATTTCTGTGGTTCTAGACTTAGAATTGCTCTTCTGAATGCTGACTTTTCATGTGATTGAATGTATCTTCTCCTAGGGGGAAATGGCAAGGATAGTGGGAGTGAAAGGGGGGCCCAACGGCTTCAAAATGGAAGAATTGAAGAGAAAATGTGGTCTGGGCAGTCTTCCATGAAGGCCCACAGCCAGTAGCTTCTTGCTTTCCGTGGGGTAAGTAGTAGTGCCTGTCCTCAGGAAGGAATACCCTAAAGGCCTCTGCAGTATGTGCCTTGCAGGATGGGTGTGGAGGGAGTGGGGTATATTTCTCCTTCACCATCTCTTCCCTTTCCAGAAGCTGATGAGTTATTGCTATCTACCAAGTACCACTTGCTCAGCCTTAAACCAGTATAGTTGCCCTATTCTTCATTTCCAAATAGCGCCTGCAGTCACACCTCTACCAGGAAGTCTGACCTCTTAGTTTCCCAATAATCTATAAGCATTCACTCTTCTTCTAACCCTGAGACACTTAAGTTGTGTATTTTTGCTTCTGTGTCAAAACTTTTCCCTACAGAATCTTCAGACTAAAGAAACAGGAACAAACCCTCCATCAGTCCTTACTACCTGTTGGACTATGTCTAAGGCGATGGAGCAGAAGGGAGCAGCACTATTCCAGGTGTTTTCCATGCATTATTTCATTGAATTTCACCATTAGCCCAATGATGTAAGCACTGTTAATTTTCCTATTTTACAGATGAGGAGACTGAGGTTCAAAGAAGTTGAGCAATTTATCCCTAGTTACACAGCTAGCAAGTAGCAGGACCAGGATTCAAACTTAGGCACGGGATTTATCATACTTTTATTGTATTTGTCTATTTTATTGTCTACATGACCCACTACATTGTGCATTTTTAATTTTTGTTTCCATTTTGTAGAATTTAGAGTTGTCAGGAACTTTTTTTGTGTGCAAGCCATGAGACTTGGGCAGGAAGGATACTAGTGCTTTGAGAGAAATTAGGCATTTGGGGTATGGGACAGAGATCTGTAGAATTTAAGGCCTTAGAGTCAATCAGGTGGAAATGTGCTGTGTGTTTGGAATGGACTTTGGGGAGAATAGTGAAGAGGACTGGTAAGGCTGGGTTTCAGAGTTCATGTTCACAAATAATGGGAGATCAGATTGGGTAGAGTCTAAATCTGGAGGAGTTAGAAATTTATGTAAATTCTGAAAGCTGGTATGTGTAGACACAGAAGCCTGCCTAGCCAAATATAGTGGTAGAGACAATCATGGATTAGTTGACTGGGGCAGCTGAAAAGGCTGCCACTAGGGATGGGTAATATGATTGAAACTTCTTTTATATCAAGCTTCTCTGAAATGGAGATGGTGAGAAAAGGCCCACCTATGGCAGAATTGTGTGCCCTGAGTCTCTTCATGTAGATTTATTGCCCTCTTTTTCCTTGGGTTTCAATAACTCCATCCTGCCTTCTGCATGTAGAGCTCTCACCTTCTATCACTGGCAAAATCTCACCCCAGACCATAGCCCATAGGAAGCATCTTTTTCTGTCACTACTAGTGCCTTTTTCTTCCTCCATCCAAACCATAACACTGTTTCTCAGGGTTCTATCATATTACTAGCATAAATCAGATACACAAATTCACAGTAAATGTTAATGGTTGATAATGTCTTCATAACATTTAAATTTTAAAAAGAGCCTAAGATGTCTTTGCTAGAAGCAGGGGCTTTGGGTATTTTCATACTTAGAGAAAAGAGGAATGGGAATGGGGTGAGAATAGGGGTAGAGGTGGAAATTTGAGATGGGGGCATTTTGGTGACTTTTGCATAACGATAATCCTGCTTATTTCTTAAATATTTGAAAAGAGACTTCCCCCAATTACCTTCATTGCCCCCCTACACATTCTGCCCACCTTGTTCCTACATTCCAGTATCCTGCCAGGAATAACTGTATTAATAAACAGCGCTAGATGCAGAGAAAATGCCCAATTTGGCTTGGGGATAGAAACTTCCTGAGTTGTCAAGGACCCCACAGAATTGAAGCTGCTGCTATTAGAACTCTGTTCACAGCTCCTTTGGACACTAAATTTAACAGATGGGACACTTCAATCTAGGGCACAGTTGTCAAAAACCACAGTTTAAATCAGTCACAGACAACTGTTTCATTCCCCACACTTGCCTGGGTGTAACAACTGCAGGAATGCCTCTGCTTAAATTATACCCAGTGACACCACAGGAAGAGACATGTCTAGGCTGCATTCATTCTGTGTCCTTTCTGAGATTCTTTTATAGCAGGAGTTAGTGCCCTATCCAAAATGGGGTGAACTATGTTCTTTTATTGGACTAGTGCATGTGGGTTTACATATGCAATCAATGGCAAGTGGGAGGTGTTAATGTAGGAGGAGAGATGGGAGTAAGGGAGCTATATTGAATCTTGCAGAAGGGTGTGTGGTGGCCAAGAATTAGCCAGAGACATGGCAGCACTGGATGATGACTTACAAAAATAAATGATGAAGAGGGGATTCTACCTGTGGCCCCTGATCTGTGTACCTGTAATACCTTGTCTATGAGTCATCACTGTCTGTCTAGCATTAGGATACCAGCTCTTGTATTATGGAATCCACCCATTCATCCATTCACTCAGGCATTTATTGAGTGACCACACTGTTCCGTTCACTGTGTCAGACTCTGGGAACACAGAAACGAATAAGACACAGTGTCCGTCAGTAAGGTACTCACACCCTAGTCACTATTCCTAGCAGTTCAACTATTAATGCAGCCTAGAACTGACTGTCATTCATTCCATTATCACTTTGCTGAGTGTAAGACACTGCACTAGTTGGTGAAGATACAGAGATACAGAGAAAAATAGGACAATGTCCTTGACCTCAAGAGAAGTCAAGTACAGTAGTGTAGACAGACACGTAGACCTGTCCATTTGCATTCAGTGTGTTAAGGGACATTTGGTTTAGATGAGGCTGTGAGATGCCCTCTGACCAAAGTTCCTTGACCTAGAGGGAGCATTCCTTAGAACTGGTGAACAGAATGTCTGGGGGTGCAGGGGACAAGCCTCCGCTGACCAGGGTTTCCCTCAGGTGGAGACGGCTTTGGCGGGGGAGGAAAATAAAGAAGGGAGACAGTGAAGACACCGGGGGAGTTAAAGAGAAAAAGTGTCACACTTTATTTCCAGAGCATGTTCTTTTTATAGGGATACTTGACCATTACCTCAATCACATGAGTTTGGTGGTTTCTAGCTCCCAGGATTTACTCAGTCTTTACTTATCTCTACATATTGCCTAAAGAGTGGTTGCCATGACTACCTAGCCATTATCCCAAATTCCAGCAGCTAGACTCACAGGGCGTATACTAAAAGGACTAGGAGTGGCTGTGTTTAGGGTAAAACCATCTAAAATCTATTTCTATGTAAATACAATACCTAGCAACCAAAGGGGATATCACACCTCTCTTATTCTAGAAAGGGCTGCATCTGTTTCTCAGTCAAAGCTTCAGTATCTGCTAAAGAATTTAAACAAAGTTGTTAACATACCCTATGGTCAGGAAGTAGCCTCTTACTGGAACTCTCATGACCTGAAGATTTTTAATCTTTAAGGAGACTATTCACAGCAGGGCCCTTAGGCCACAGGCAGGCTTCTTGGCCTATGTTGTCAGAGGTCTGTTCCTCAGTTTCCAAGGGGTTTGAGTCCCCAATATCTCAGTTCCGGGGTCCCCTCGGGTTGTAGCCTGTTTTAGAGAGTTTCCTTCTCTTTAGGAAATCTTGCCCCGTCGCTGGCTTACATAACCAGCTATCATCAGGGTACCACAAGAACTTTTCACAAATGCAGTGAATATATTGTCTCCTATAGGAGGAAAGGCACATGGATTCATAGAGACAGGAGATACTACATGACCAACCATAAGGCAGCACTCCAAACATCCAGTGCTGAGCAGGGCAATGTGACCTTGTCAGATGTCGCGGCCCCCGGCATGGGGATGGCAGACTTTTGTGTCCTGGACTTGTCCAGTCACAATATGAGACAGATAAGTAGGGGCTTGGTAAACATTTATTATTTTTGTTTTTGGAAAAATCTTTTTCATCATTCCCTTTACATGGGGAAAAAAAACCCACTTCAGTTAGTGAAATATGACTGAAATAAATGAGGGGGCCTCCTGATGGACAGATTCTGTTCTACTTCTGATTCACGGGCTTCAAAGCTTTTTAAACTGATAGCCACCCTGTCAGAGTCCCCACTACTTTGTACTGGCAGTTCTCAACCTGGAGGTCTCTAAAGGTAGTATCTGATGCCCTTAAGCTATTTTTTAATATTTAAAAAAGTTTAATAGAAATTGTACGTTCAGCCAAGACAAAGCCACATAGAGCTAAGTACAATATAATGTTTCTTTGGTTTTGACTGAAAATGTGTATTAGATTGGTGTGGTTTTCTCATGAAGATCAGAAGCTCTGAATGAATAAAAATTGGGAAAATGAATTATTCCATAATGAATGTAGCTTTGCTAGATAAAAATCTTTCCAAACCTGGGGCTCACAGGGAAAGAAGTAATAAAAGGGATCCTTGGTGGTGAAAACATTGGAAATCGCTGGCCTCCAAGTCTGGATGCCAATGTTTGGCTGTAGATTCAAAGGCTATGACCACAGAATCCTGGACTTATTGGCATCTGACACCACTGATGTGGTTCTCTTTGGAAAAGCAAACATGTTCCCTGCCCAGCTTTCTAAAGTGCTATCCACTAACTGGCTTATAAAGCACTATTCATGGGTAGACAGGTTTTTTTGGGGGATCGCGGTTTACTGTGTTTTTGTACCTGCAGTGAAAGAATGTTTCAGAGGAAGCATGGGCTTGCTTGAAATATACAAAGCTATGCTACTGCTGAACAAGCGCAGAACTTCTTATAACTCATATGGCTAGAACAAGCTGTCTACACTTTCTCCTTCTCATCAACAGCTTCCATCCAGTATATCTGAGAATGCACATTCCATGAACACATTGGAAATAGGCTAAGAACATTCACGAGCTATAAACAAGACAGATTCTGCAGGCTTGGGGAGGGAAGGAGAAGGTTTGGAAGTGGCCTGGTCAGAGAATCGTTCCCACTCTTCCCATTGTCTGAAAACTTTTTCTAGAGTGGGCTTAGGAGAACTCAGAAAAACTTACGGCAGAGGGGAGCTGAGGTTTCTAGAGAGAGAAGGAAGTCCCAGAAATATTGATCCCAGCCCACATTTAATTTTTTTTTTAAATTGTAATTGTGATAAAATAGACATAACATAATATGTACCATCTTAACGACTTCTAAGCATATAGTTCAGTAATGTTAAATATACTCACATGGTTGTAATGCAGATCTCCAGAAATTTTTTACCTTACATGACTAAAACTCTATGCTCATTAAACAGCAACTCCATTTTTCTTCTCCCCGCAAGTGCCTGGTAACCACCATGATACTTTCTGGTTTTATGAATGTGACTACTTTATATACCTCATAAAAGTGAAATCACACAGTATTTGCCTTTTTTATGACTGCCTTCTTTCACTTAGTATAAAGTCCTCCAGATTTATTCATATTGTAGCATGTGTCAGAGTGTTCTTCCTTTTTAAGGCTAAATTATATATCTATATCTATATCACATTTTGTTTATCCATTTGTCTGTCAGTGGACATTTTTCAATTGCTTCCTCCTTTTGGCTATTGTGAATAATGTTGCTATGAACGTAGGTGCACAAATATCTCATTGAGACCTTGCTTTCAATTCTTTTGGATATATATCCATAAGTGATATTGCTGGGTCATATGGTAGTTCTATTTTTTTTTTGAGGGCAGTGTCACTGGCCCTCATATGTGGGACCCGAACCAGGGCCACTGGCTTCCAAAGCCAGCGTTTAACCACCATGCCACTTGGCCAGCCCTATTTTTAATTTTTTGAGGAACTGCCATACTGTTTTCCATAGCAGCTGCACAATTTTACATTCCCATCAACAATGCACAAGGGTTCCAATTTCTCCAGTCTTGTCAACACTTGTTATTTTATGTTTTGTTTTTTTAATACTCTCTATGCTAATGGGTGTGAAGTGGTATTTCATTGTGGTTTTGATTTGCATTTCCCTGATGATTAGTGATGTTGAGCATCTTTTCATGTGCTTGTTGGCTATTTGTATATCTTCTTTGGAGAAATATCTATTTAAGTCCTTTGTCCATTTTTAAATTGTGTTACGTTGTTTTTGTTATTGAGTTGTAGGAGTTCTTTATATATTCTGGATATTAACCCCTTATCAGATATATGATTTGCAAATATTTTTTCCCATGCCATACAAGTAGAGTGCCTCCTCACTCTGTTGATTGTGTCCTTGGATGTTCCAGCCTACATTTTTAAAGACAATGTGCTAAAATGGGAAAAGAGCCCAGCAAGAATGATGCCCATAGGCTGGGAACCACATTAGGTGATTTCTACAAGTCCTTTGAGCTCTGTGTTCTTGAATTTCAGTCCTAGTGGTGAGGCTTCTCTCATGTTTTTTGTACACTGCTTTGTATTTACCCTATTAGCTCTAGGCTGCATCACAGAGAGAACATGGTGCATTCTAAGTACCATTCACCTATAATACCCCACAATTTTATTACTGTTTTCTCCATTCCTCTGAGAGCTGCCTTTTCATCCCACAGCATCTTCCATTTTGGATGTTGTAACATGGCAACCTGAAATCCATTTGCAACCTCTCTGCCGTGCCAGGCAGAGATGAGCTTAAACTCTGCTTTTATGGCAGCTGTAGAGGCGGGACTGAGTATGGTGGCCATGTGATACATCAAAATTTCTCTGAGAAGCAAGCTGGTATAGTGGAAAGAGCATCAGACCATTACTTCCGGGCTGTGTGGCTATTGACAGGTCACTTCACACATCTGAGCCCCAGTTTCCTATCTGTGAATAGGAAGAAAACACCACCCAACCTGCTGAGGTTTGAAGAGTCTTGTTCAAAACAAAGCATGTATAGTGCTGAGGTCATGTGTGGGTGAGCTAGGGTTTTGGTAGTTCCTTGTTCTGGGCCCAAACTCTTCAGCCAGAAGGAATCATCATGGTGAGCCAGGGCTTTTTTCACTCCGAGGCTGCACAGCACTGAAGGAGGGAATAGGAGAAGTCCCTCATCCGCTCTTTGCCTCTGGTAGCTCTGTGTCTGCATCTCAGGTTCTGTGAAAGCCTGACACTGTCCTGCAGGAGGCCCACAAACATGTGTCTTGGTGACACCTTCCAGTGGACTTCAGTTCTTCCTGGCCTGGAGTTCTTCCTATCCTGTGATTTACTTTCCTCCAGCAAGAACTGAAATCTTTTCTCCCTTGCCATCTCACAGATTTAATTCCACCAAGCCCTGTAGACTCCACCTCTTGAAAGCCTCTTCAATTTTTCACCTCCTAGTCCACACTGCCACTGCCCTTGTCCAAGCTGTTATCAGTTCTAACCTCACCTGGATCAGGACATCGCAGCTCCACCCTCAATGCTTTCTTTGTTTCCTGCTCTATGTCCTTCCCCCTCACCCCACACACATATGCATACGCCCAGTCCAGTCTCTACACAGCAGCAGCAGGAGTAAGCTCTCTACAACTTTTATCAGATCCTCTCACTCACCTGCTTAAAACTCTTCAATCACTCACTGGGTACTCTTCATGGGGGGAAATCGAAACTCTTTAATGTGGCTTACAGGCCCCATGTGGTCTGGCCTCTGCTTACCTCTCTGATGTCATCTCTCACCACCTCTTTTCCATCACACTCCACACTTCAGCCATATTGGACTTCTTTCAGTAACTCCAACAAAACAGTGCTTTTTCTCAGAGCCTTTACATATTCTGTCCCCCTTACCTGGAACATTATTCCTCCCTCTGGCTAACTTTTATCCATCTTTAAGTCTCAGCTAAGATGTCACTTTTTTGGGAAAGTTTCTCCTAACCATTCCCCATCTGCACTAAATTAGGTGCCCCATGTGATTCTCCTGCCATTTTATGCTTCCTCATATCCTAGCACTTGATGTACTATGTTATAATTACTGTCTACCTTAGCTAAACTTGGAGCTCGGTGAGGGCAGAGGCCATGTCTATTTACCCGCAGAGCCTAGTGCAGTGCTGAGCATGTAGCACGATGCCTGTTTGATAATGTGGTCTTCATCCACTTACTCCCCTGCATTCAACACCCCAAGCTGTGCCACCTCACTGAAGGACTTTCTGATCCCCAGACACATTGACATGGATCATATCTCTTTGCCTTTGTTCATACTGGTCTTTGTGGTTGGAGTACCCCAGTCTCCTAATCCCTACTTCACCTAACAATCTCCCACTGGTTGTGTAAGCCTCAGCTCAAGTTTCATCCCTTCAGTGAAACCCGTGCCTTAAAGGGGCCATTAAAATAAAGATTTATTTAAAGAGGAGTAATTCTTAGCTCATTCATCATCATTAATGCTTTATACTAACTCTAATATCTAGCAGCCTACATCACCCTAACAGCCAGACTGCCCCTCCTCTGGGCTCTCGAGACTCTTTGTAGCACTTCCATTATAACACTTTCTCAAGGCTTTGGGTGATTATTTTTGTTCGTTTGTTTGGTTGCTTTAATTTAGGTTTTTTGTTTGTTTGTTTGTTTTCCTGGAGGAGACAGGATGACATGGTGTGACCTTAACCTTCCACCCATGGCTACTTGTAAGGAGACCTTGGCTCATTTCTTCAATTAAAATGAGACATAAATTCCAGCCCTTTGTCTTCTCCCTGCCAGTGTGCCCATTTATTACTGAGAAGCATCCTTTTTCCAATTAGCCTTTGATTGGAAACAGCTCCATTGCTGCTGGGCTGCTTTTAGTGCTTACTGGTGATAGGCAGCCTGGTCATGTGGAAGGAACACTGGCCCAATAGTCAGGAGTCCCCTTTGCTAGCCTCTACTCAAGTGAGTGAACGTGAGCAACTTCCTTTCCTTCCCCAGTCCTGTTTCCTCCTCTTTTGAACAATGACGGGTTTGAATTTCATGCTTTGCTACTTAAGGTGTAGTCTGTGGAACAGGAACACAGAGCACCAGTGGGTAGCTTGTTAGAAATGCAGAATTTGGACCCCACCTCAAACCTCATAGATCAGTATCTGCATTTTAACAAGATGCTCAGATGATTCTATCTACAATAAAGTTAGAGGAGCACTGTGCACTTCCCAGATGAAAAAATCATTGAGGCTCTTGTTAAGCATACAATTTCCCTGGGCACTGTACTAGTGATTTTAATGACATGGGACTGGGATGGAGTCCCAGAACTTATATTTGTAACAAGTACCTGAGGTGATACACATCTCTGGGGATGTTTGGGACACATTAGACAAGTGGTTTATAAGGACCCTTCCATCTTTGACATTCTGCAATTCTGTATGCAACTGGCTCATTACTGGGCATAGTAAATAATGCAGACCTCCCTGACATAATTCTCTAAATTGGGAAAAGTAGTTTCAGATTCATCCCAGGCCATGCACGCAGAGGGTAAAGGAAGAGAGATTATAACAATTTAAGCCAAGTCTTCTTTATTGGAGAAAATCAGCATCCTCCAAGGTTCAAAGAGAGATTAACTGCTTACTCAAGACTATCTACTTGAAGCAATCAGGCTTGATATAATCAGAGTATCTGAAAGACCCTCTTGTAGTACTGAAAAGGCAGGATTAGTGATAGAAGAAGCAGTCTCTCCCACAGTAGCAAGGAGATCAAGGAAAAGGAGGCCAGATAAGTTGACAAGGAAACCTAGGGAATGCCTCTCCCAGAAAGGAATTATATTTTCCAAACTCTCAGTTTAGATGTGTGTGTCTTGACAAGGAATGTTTTCCAATTTATGAGTGTATTTATATAAAATTTTAAAGAAAGGTCTAAAAGTGAAATTACATGTAGTTTTATGTTTAACAAATCACCTGTTTTTTGGAAAAGGGAAAAATATACATAAGATCATGACTGCTCCGGAAAGTTCGGGGTAGAAAGTTGCAGTTTTTCCTCCATGTTTGGATTTGTTTTTCTTATAAATGTGCCTTGAGTTCCGTTGCTGGTAGCTTTTGGCTACATCTGAGATTTAGACAGGTGGAAAGAAGGTGGAAGGACATTCAGAGGGTATTTTTCTAGGCAGGGAAAGAAGGGTAGACTCTGTCAACAAGAGTGAAGTGTGAATGAGCATTTCATAGCCACGGCCCGAGTCAGGGGAGGAGGTGGATACGAGGGAGGCTACTGAACTGTTCAGAACAGAGGGCCGTGTCTGGTGACAGGAAAAGCTAAGACTGAATTGCTTAAGTCAAGTTGCGGTTTTCCTTCTTTCACGTTTCTTCTGTACATCCAGTCTGTCCACCAAATCGTGTCACTTTTATATCAACAGATCCTTTCCCCCATCTTTCCTCTCCACCACCTTTCTGGCCTCAATTCCGGATCTCCTGATGTCCCCATCTGGACACTTGAAGCAGCTGCAAATACCCATTCTCAGTATGTATCAACCTATGCAAGTTTTTTTTTTGTCACGCTTGAAAAGGCAGTCTTAGTTCAGAAAACTAAATATATAGAGATTTTGTCAAAATTAACAGCCTCTTGAGTCTTTGTTCTCCTGGGCAAGTTGCAAACTCTAATTCAAATGGCCCATGAAATCATATTTACTATTTAGGTCCACTGAGTCCTGAGGAAAAGGAAGTAGGAGTCATAAGAGCAGAGGTCCTCAAACTAGGGAAAGCCTTAGAAGCCACTGGAGGGCTTGTTAAAACAAGAATTACTGGTTCCCACTCCCAGAGTTTCTGATTTAGTATGTGAGGTGTGACCCAAGGATTTGCATTTCTGACAAGTTCCTAGTTGGTGCTGATGCACTGCTCTGCAGTGTGAGCACCTTGAAGGCAGAAACCGTGTTTTATTTCTGTATCACCAGGTGTTTAGTGCAAGGCCTGAGGTATAGGAGACTTTCAGTAGCAACCGTTGAAAGAAGGAAATCATAAAAAGAGAGAAAAGAGGGCTGGCCGAGTGGCGTGATGGTTAAGCACTAGCTTGGGATGCCAGCGGCCCAGGTTCGGGTCCCACATATGAGGGCCAGTGACACTGCCCTCAAAAAAAAAAGAGAAGGGGGTGGGGAGGAGGGGAGGAAGGGAGGAGGAGAGGAGAAAGGAAAAGGGGCTGAGGAAGGAAGAAGGAAGAAGTGAGATTGGGAGAGAGAAACCACTGGTCTAAATCACCCAAACTATAATTCCAGACTATGCATTTCTGTTTTCCTCCCAGAACCCTCTGTACTGGGCCTATACAACCTTGCCACCTCAGGTAATTTTCAATTCTCAGAGAGGGCCTTGCTTTTTCTGCCGTTTCCTGTGCTATTCCATTTGCTGAGTTAGAATGCTCTATGCCCATCTGGAAAACTCTTAATCATTTCCCAAATACTTCCAATTCTGTGATGTTTTCCTGACCTTCATCATCCTGGGACATTTATTGACCCAACATTTGCGTTCCCATAGCACTTGCTCCTTTGCACTGGAGTCATTTATTTATACATCTGATTTCACTAGGTTGGAACTCTTGGAGGCCCAAAGGTTCCTGGAACATAACTAGAGCTCCAGGAGATTTCTTAACAAAAACAATAAAGAGGAGTTAGTTTTGATCTTATGGGCAATAGACAGCTGTCCTAAGTTCCTGGTCAGAGGAATAACACAATCAAAATAATCTTTTAGAAAGATTTTTCTTGCAGTGGAGACCAGTATAGACCAAGGTAAAATAAAGTGAGATCATGAGAAAACAGCAAGGAGGAAGACCTGATGATAGTGGGGATGAAGACTGGCCTGGTCAGTCTGGTTGATGTATCTAGCCTTCCTTTGAATTAGTAACGCTAAGAAGTTCCAGCTCTATCTACTTTCTTTGTCTCCACCAGAGTGATGGTCATGGGAGTATGGAGGAAGAATCCTAATCATCTCAGACCTTGGGAACACCCAGGATGCTGGCATCTTTGCTTCTTCAAACACAGGTTAGGTGGAAGCTCTAGTGTTGGCCTTCATTGTGAGGTTGAAAAAAACAGTTTTCCAAGATCTCAGTCTCTTTCTTCTGTGCCCTTTCCTCCACCTGTTTCCATCAACCTCTGCACAAGCCCAGTGCCTTGTGTTTTCCCTATTAATTAAATCTTATCTGAGAAAAACATTTAATTAGTCACTTATGCCTGAAAGTGAATAAGATATTTAGGAGCTCTCTCTCCCAAAGTGTGGTTGTACCATTGACCTATGGAGGGAGAACTGGCACACTGTCAAAGGAATTGCAGGCAGCAGGTAAAAGTATTTTTGAGGAACCCACGAAGTCTTTCTTGAACTTCTGAAAATACAGTACTAGAGGTGACCACCTATTCTGATGGCACAGACTAAGATTAGCCAAAGCATCTTATAAATAAAAAGAGGTCATTTGATTTCTGCTCAACTATGGAAGGGAGATCCAAGATCTTATATGTTGCAAATGTGCTATGCTATTAATTATGGTGTTTCCATCATACATTGATCTTCTTCATCTATAAAATTAAGGGTTGGACAAAATATTGTCTAACTTTTCTGCCAGTTTGGACATTTTGTGGTTATATAATCATTGGTTCAATGCTTAAAAAGAAAGAATGCCAGCCAGAAATATTGAAATCAAATTTTATTTTTGGAAAATGACATTACACTCATCTTGCAAATTTACACAGAAACGAGAATGAGATGAAGAACAGAGCTTGAGAGCCAAAATAATTGCAAGAACAGCTCTTTGGCTGCCCAGTATTGAATGCTGTGTATCCACAGCATTCATAGTTCACAACACGCTACACACATGGGGATCTTCTCTAGACTTTGAAGTCCTCTGGCCAAAGAAAGCCTTCATCAAATTGTGGAGGGAGGAGAGGGAGATTAACAGGCACAGGAGATGAAAAGGGTCTGCTCCAGCTGCTTTACATGGGCCTCACCAAACCTAGCAGTCCAAGTGGCAACAGCACACCAAAAATAAGAATGCATTCTTGGAACACGGCTATTGAATCATAGTCTAAGAGAGGGCTAGGCATGCCTGGGAAACCAACAGCAAAGAATGTAAACCCATGTCCTTGTCTTTTCTGGCTGTAACTATTCTACAGGGGCAGCTAAAAATTCCTAAATATCTGTTGTCTTTCTCTTTCTTTTCTTTTTTAAAAATAATTATTTGTCATTGGTCAAGCAGAGCCTTCAAAACTGCTGCAGGGATAAGGGACATCATTGTCCACTGTCGCTTTGATTATATGTGATTCTGAGAACTCTTCAATTCTGCAATGTAATCAAATGGCCAATTGCACTACCAATTTGCCACTGAGTTTTATGCAAAGTGGAGTTTAGTCTTTGATCACACCATTCCTAGAGACATGGTCAATAACTGCTAAGAGACTGCTGGGAAATGCCTTGTCCCCCCTTTTTGATTTGTTTGTTCTTTTCTGACTTTCCTTGGCAAAATTATTGGCCTCCAAATCAGTTAATTACAACTGTAAAGACACCTGGGAGCAGGGGGAAGGAGAGGACAAAAGAGGGAGAAGGAAACACAAGGAAGAATATATTCTTTTCAGAGATTGAAATGAGTTATTTAAGAAATGTGATGTACAATACCATGCATTTACTCTCCAAAGCTAGTCACTAGGAAGCTAACGCCTCTAACACTACAATCACCAATTACAGCTGTTTTGCTACAGTTACTGGGTTCTAACTACAGCTATAGGACAGAAAGGGTGGGCTGTTTCCATTTTAAACTTTCTCCTTTTGAAAATCGCCATAAAACTGTTTTCTGTACAAGTTTAATGGCAGAAAAAAGTGACCAAAAATGTTTTAAAGAACTTATCACTCATGAAAAATGCAAAATTCAATCAAAACATGCGTTAGTTGTGTACAAGTCATAAGGGATCATTGGCTTCAAGCTGCAATATATTATAGGACCATACATTGAAGACATTTTGATATAAACTCTTACTTGCTCAAATCCTGTTAAGAGAACTTACAAACAAATGGCATTGGAAAGGGCATTCCATATCGTATTGCCAAGCAGTGACATTCCCAAGGGCTGTGCATCCTGTTAAATAAATTAGCATCTACAGGCTTGCTTCTTTAAGTCTATTAGTTAATTTTATATGGACTACCTGAACAGCATCATGAACAGTCAGTGTCAACAGTAAATATTTAGGTTAATTTAGTAACAGAAGGAAAAATACATTTCAATTAAGCAAATGTTTCTTTTTATGGTATGGATTCGTTAAATACACTTTTCATTTAAATCAACCCAAATTACCTATAAGTTTAGCTAAAACAAAATCAGCACTTGGCAAGCCCCAAACATATGTTGTTATGTAGAGCTTAATGTATATTGGAAAAACTTTAAACAAATTGTTCCCCTACCCAACACCACCACCCAGCCAAACCAAATGACAGGAGAAATTACCTGTTGTCTCTCATCATATTATATTGCAGCTTTTCAAAGTATGAGCAAATTAAACAAAATTAATTAATAGTATTTAGCTGATATGAATCCATGTGTGGATATTTCTGTTCAGCTGATTCTTTCTCTGAGCACACTTAACTGCTCCACAAAATGGAAGACCAAAAAAAGAATCACAAAGTATTCTGTACAGTGCTTGGAAGGCAAAGACCAAAAAATACATGAGCTATAAGGAAATTACTTGTGTGGATCTGCTTCAATTACAACTGAAAAGGGAGAAAAAGAAAGGACCAGGTTTGGATTATTCCCACCAACATTCTTCTGACTAGACTTGTGCAGGATCAGAGCTGGCTGAGTAGGGAAATAATTCTCATCATCATGGTGAAATCACAGGGTTAAGAAAGGCATATACCCAATGGCTAGGCAAGGTAGAAGGAAAAAACAAAATTAAAAGGCTCTGAGAGGACAAAAGACAGAGTGAAAAATTGCAGAGGACAAAGGATGGATATGTGTACTGTGGAAAGAGAGAGTGGTAACATAGAGAATAAAACCAAAATAAAAAATAGTGAACTAGAGAAAGCAAAGTGACACACAGTGGAGGTAGAGAGTGACAAAAACCCATTGATTTCCTCCGGTTATTAGCCCAGAAATGAGAAGCCCCAATGTCTATTTTTGTCTTAATTGACAAGGT
Source organism: Aselliscus stoliczkanus (assembly GCA_033961575.1). NCBI lineage: Eukaryota > Metazoa > Chordata > Mammalia > Chiroptera > Hipposideridae > Aselliscus > Aselliscus stoliczkanus. The sequence continues at coordinate 49,108,438 of CM066737.1, read as the reverse complement.
ATTTGTTGTGACTTAGGTTGTGCCATCTGACCTCTCCCACTAGCCTGTCTTTCTAATCAGGAAAAGAAAGATGCCTTAATTTCCAAAGGGAATTCTATATTCTCCTACTCCTGACATCCAAGGTAAGGCAAGATTGTCTCTGATTCCAGAAGATGTTGAAGCCTATAAACTAAAAGATACAAATTAGGCAGTTAGAAGGGGGCTTCAAGAGTCTTGTCACATGATCATCAGTGTCACACTACCTAGGCCAAAGTAGGAGATCTGCATGGATCCATAATGGGAAACAAGCAAGAAGCAACACTAGAGGCTGAGTATAAAAATCACAGTAGACCTTTGAGGACCTGGGTCGGGGAGACAGAGGAAGAAGTCATTTTTTCCTGAAGAGATAAGAGGGGCAAAATTCTTTAACCAGGCATACTAAAAGGAAGGCCAATAGAGAGGGAGCCTTTTAGTCTCTGAAAAGAAAATGTGGAAGGGGCTAGGAGAAGCTGCTGACAGTTCCAGACCATAGTAGGTTGCCAACTGTATTCAGTGCTCTGTTGGTTTAGAAATGCATTTCCTCCCCACACACATGACTTAGCTACTGTGTGTCAAGAATGTCCAGACTTTTACCTACTAGAGAAGTGAGATCTGCAAGCCAGAGGAAGAATAAAATTGGGAATTCATTTTTTAAGAAATGACCTGCATTGTCTTGGTGTAGGACCACAGCCTTTAGCTATGATTAAGGACAATTCACTGATTATTAACAGCACTAGACTGGGTCTGGACCAACAATAGCTAGAAAACCTGTTGGAGATGCCTCTCCAGCCAAAAGGTAGGCATGAGGGATCAATGCTTCTCCAGGTGGAAGAGAAAACACCTGTAAGGAAGAGGAAAACCTCCATGGAATCAGAACAGTAGACAAGGCTATACATGGGGTACCCTTCTCAGTACAGAGGCAGAAGTGTGACACCTTTGAAGTTTCATACCAGAAGAAACACCCAGGAAGACCAGCAATTGCAAGGCCTCATTGTACACAAGAGGTCTCAGATCACTTCTGTCCTAACAATGGCTTGGCCTTCATTCTCTCTAGATCCCAGGTGCCAAAACATAGGACACTAACCCCTCCCCCATTCCAGATAAGCTTCAAAACACTGATCATTTTACTTAGGAAATCAGCCTAGATCTAAGAGCTAAATCCCTTAATGCAATGAAAGCAATGCAATGTGTGAGTGAGGCCTGGCATTGGAGGTCCAAGTGACACCATGTGGCCAAGGACAGGTTCCAACGTCCTTGTTTTTTGTTTTTGTGTTTTCTTTCCATTGACTTTATTTCCATAGCAAACTGAACAGAGGATGAGGTCATTCAAACCCTACTGTCCCAGTGTGTCTTACTGGGGAAATCTCAGCATAGATATTTCTCAGGTGGGCTGGTCTTTGGAAACATTCTCATCAGTGCGCTTAGAGCTCATTTTGAGGACATGGGAGGGCTTGTTCTCTTGTCCAAAGAAGACATGTTTGTTTGATTTTTAAATTGAGATCCAAATCTGAGGGGGATTGGAAGCATGTCCATCCAGAGTATTGAAAGGACTAGGGAAGTAGACACAATTTTTTCCAAGGTAAGCACTGGATTGGTGCTCTAAGACTTGAGCTGGTTAATTCAACGAAGGATCTATGGGCTCAGACCCCTTTTTCTTGCCTTCTTCAGATAACTACACATCCACTTTAAGTCTCCTTGGTTATTTTGGATTGGGGAGGAGAAGCAGAAATGAGAGAGAATTTTGTGAGGAATTGGGTAAGTCTCTTGGAACTGAACCCTTTAGTTCCCAGAAAGAGGCTTGCTGTGAGGAAAAGTATGTGTTCAGAACTTGTTGTCCTACTTACTGCCATGGAAGGTCACAGGAGCCATGTACACAAGATGAGTATGTTGTGGAGAGCATATAGCTTACTATTTTAGTGCAAATACAAGGAGCCAATTTTTACCACAGGTCAGGGTACATTTTAGTCACAATGTCCCTTGCTTATACTTGGAAATTGTCCCTATCATAGCAGGATGGTTATGGGAAAATTGTGGATGAGGATAACCACAGAAAGACCAGGTTATTTTCTCTAGTTTGTCTCACTCTCATATATAAAAGAAATCATTGCCAGCAAATGGTAGCCACACTCATTTAAAAAATGAAAAAAAAGCCATCTCAGAAAGTCAGGATGAACAAAGCTATTTTCCCTTTTTCCTTCCTTCCTTTCCATGCTCCAAAAACAAGAAAAATTTCCCTCTACTTATGAAGACCAACCAGTATGAGATGAGATGAGGTGAGCTGTCTGGGAAAACCAGTCTTCCTATATCCCATTTGGACAGGGCAGGAGCTCAGGGGGCTGTTCTCAGGACTTCTCAAGGAAGGGCAATGATCCCCTGTTGGATGCAAGGTCAGGGATCCCATTGCTCCTGTTGGTCTTCAGTGCTTCCTTCTCTTTGCAGACATCTGCAGTCCATGTGGATGGAAACCATATGAATACAGGGAGAAAAAGCTGTATTACGTTGCTGGGTGGATTTCCCGCTGAGATCAGGGCAGCAGCATATGGCTCCAAGATGCAACATGACCCTGGGAAAGAATTCTCAGGAGCCTAGTGGAAGTCAATACAGTTCATTGGGAAAAAGGCCCTGTAATAAGAGCCAGGAGATGTAGGTTCTAATCCCAGACTTGCCTCTAGCCAGCTGTGTGACCTTGAGGAAATTACCTCTGCATTTCCATTCCTGGCCTGAAAATGCGGAAAATTTGGAGTAGATGATGTGATTTTTAAGGTTCCTTCCAGCTAGAAAACTCTATGATTCAATCAAGGCTAATACTAAATTCTGTAAGGACAAAAAGAAGTCATGCTAATCGTTATCCTTTCCAAACTGAAAAGGAAGTTTTCTCTCAATTTACCCCTAGTTAGCACTACTTATGAAGTTGTTCAGCCCAGACCCCATATATACATTTTCCCCTTCTTGGTCCCTATTTCTATTTCTGTAAGGAAGAAAAATCAGGAGGTAGGAATAAGCAACAGATCAACTGAGTGTGTGTTTGTATGTGTGTGTGAAAGAGGGAGAAACAATGGGGGGAGTAGAGGCAAGTGTTTGCTGAATGACTTAATATTTGCTAACTGTGCAGAAGGTAACACAATGGGAGTTTAGTGGTAAAACTGGATTGGGTAAAATTGGGAATGAATGATGTGTAAAGATGCTCAGTTATAACATTTTTCTTTTTTGCCTTAAAAATGGGCCAATTTAAAATGCAATTACTGGGCCGGCCAAGTGGCACATTGGTTAAGCACTGGCTTGGCACGCCAGCGGAGCCTGTTTGGGTCCCACATATGAGGGCCAGTGACACTGCCCTCAAAAAATAAAAAATGCAATTACTAAAGGCTTGAATTTTGAACTATACCAAGTCCCCCTGACATGGCAGTACAGAAATATTTTCTTATAATTTATTACAAGAAAGATGGAAAATCTACCATTATTATAGGAGATTGTTGGTTTAAAAATTATTCTAAAGAAAATATAACCATTTAGTATTTCTTAACAGTATATATGCCACAAGCAAGGAAACACTCAAAGAGGTAGCATAGGGCCTGGACTTGAGGAAATCTTAATTCCTTCTCTAGGCCCACTCTTTCCAGCAGATCATTTAGCTGCCTTGGCCTCCGTTTCATCTTATATTAAATGAATTGAACAAAATGAGATCTAGAGAAACATCTAGAGAAAGGGTGGAATCTTTGGGGGTCTGACCTGAAGTTTAGAAATAGACCTCCTACTACTCTCTATACCACCACCCATCTCAAGCACCAATTTTTCCCAGTTAACTACAAATTTTTCTGGGAGGTACTAAGAAAACGTTGAGCTTTTTGGAAGAAGTAAAGGAGTAAGTAAAATTGGCTTCTCAATGGTTTCTAAAAAACTACAAATATAGGAAAGGGGCAAAAAGAGATGATCATATTTTGGGGTTCTTCACTGACCAATTTAACCAGGAATCAGTATACCACCATCCGGACTTTTCTTGAACCAAAAATGTCTCTTGTAGCTGAGATCATCTGAAGCTTGTTTAGGGCATCTGTAGTACCCCTTTCCACCACTGAATTCCCTCAAACACAGTGTTCATCAGCAATGCCACCAAGTTGCCACTGATCCATGTCGGAGTATCCTGTAGTATCTCCTAATAGTGAAGTGGTTGTTGTGTGAGTGCACACACACATGCGCGCGCACACACACACACACACACACACACACACACAGAAAGCTCATTCCTATTAAAGTAGAAGAAAGCTGCAAGTCATTCAACAGCTAAGAAGCAACTAGGCTTCAAATACTGCACCTTTCTAACTATCTGCACAATTACAAAGAAATAAGGAAACCTTCATATCTGTTAAAAGCAAACACAGAATTGGCATGCATGGCTTTCACTTAAATTTAGTTGTCTTTGCCATTATGGGCTATGATTACAGACAAAAATTAGTGTTATGAACCTGTACCTCAAAGACTAATAATTATTTCAAATGATCAGTCCTTAGCAAAGAGAAACCCATTCTAGTGTTAAAGACAAGAGACAGGTTTCTGTGGCTTCAATATGAAATATCAGGATTATAGATAAAAAAGAGTTGCTTAAAATATGTCATAACATTTCATTTAAAATATAATTAGAATGTCTGGTCCACGTTGAAATTATTAATGTAAGCATAACTGTTAAAAAGTTATCAAAAGACTGATTCTATTGAATTGCCCTCTACTATTTATTCTGTTTTCTCCTGGAGGTTTCTGTTTGGCAGTGACAGCACGATTTCTAAACTACGTTATTCTGCATTTTTTTTGATAAATTTTCTGCATGTGTTTTTTAGACAAAAGAAAAATCACCAGTTTATAAAAAAGGAGCCTGAAGAGTTTGCTCCTGAAATACAGACACAAGGTTTTATAAAAAGGATATTGGTTTCTTGCTATAAAAAGTGACCGAAAGGTAACAGACCTGAAAACAAATTCTCACAGTGTTTTCAGTGTTGGCTGTTTACAAGGCATTCAATAGAACAGAGATAGATGGATACCATACACTTTGTGTAATAATTCGCTATGTTAGACAGCCTCCTAGAGGAATCAGCTATATGAAGTACCTCACTCCCAACTCTATTAATTGCTTATTGGTTCTAAATTGCCCCAGTGGAGGAGTTGACAAGAAATTCACTGTACTTTATAAACTCTACTGAGATGCCTACAGTGTTTCCCAATTCTGCCTAGTCTCTTGTAGCCAGCCCTGTACCAGGGCCCTAAGTATCTAGTGTCAGAATTATAAGTTGCTAGTGTTTCTCTCCATGGACAGCCAGAATTGATGATAGACAATAAACAGGGGGTTCAATCAGGAGTGAAGGGCAAGATCAAGAATTTGCCTTGTCATCCTCTCAGGATCTTCCAGGATTCTCGAGATTGGGAGTGAAGGGGTACTTTTGTTTGTCACTCTCAGATTTGCCAACGATTTTTTTCCCACACACATTTTAAGAGTGATGTATGTAAACAACCCCTACAAAAGGAAGGCTCTTGTGTATGAGCAAAGTGAGACGGAAAATAATGCAAATGCCTAAGTATTCAATAGAAAGGTCATGGGTTATCACGTTTTGCATCCTTGGAAAGTTACCCCAAAGGATGGTTTTCAATCTATCTCTTATAATTGGTAACTGTGGATTGATCAGTGGCCCAGAGGCGAAATCACAGGAAAATAAATCCAACATATTACAGTGTGTTTTTTAAAGTAACAACAACAAAGAAAAAAAACTTGAAAGCACCGATAGCCCTGTTGGACACTTGAGTAGAAGTACCCTATTGTAACAGTAAGCTTGGATTTGTACTCTGGATTCTGAACACTCTCTCCTTCTTCACATGGAATCACCAAGTGAGTCTGAGTCATCCAAAGACAGAGGCAGGTACAGGTCCTATAAGAAGATAATAGAAAAAGTTATCTCTCCTTTTCTTAGCAACTTGGGCTCTGAAATGGGCAAGATCATATAACTGCTTTTGTTCTTCAATTAATATTTTCTCTAATTTTATTTTGAAATAATTATAGATTCACAGGAAGTTGAAGTACAGGAAGGTATACTTGTACCAGTGTACTCTTCACTCAATTTCCCCCAATGGTAACATTTTGCAGTTTTCCATTTACTCAGGTGTGTGTGTGTTTGTGTGTGTGTGTTATGTGTGTGTGTGTGTGATAGTAGTAGTAGTCCCATGCAGTTTTACCACATGTATGTATTTGTGTAATCATCACCAGTCGAGATACAGAACTGCATCCTCTCCAAAGGGCTCCCTCATGCTATGCCTTTATAGCAACATCTACCCCTCCCCCATCCCTTAGCTCTGGTAACCAAAAATCTTTGCCATTTGTGTAATTTTGACATTTAAAGAATGTTATATAAATAGAATCATATAGTATGTAACCATTCACCCACTGAAGGGCATGTGGGATGATTCTAGTTCAGGGCTATTACAAGTAAAGCTGCTATGAACATTTATGTGCAGGTTTTTGTGTCAATATGTTCTCATTTCTCTGGGATAAGTGCTCAAAGGCACAACAGCTGAATCATATGGTAGTTGCATGATTAGTTTTGCAAGGACTGCACTATTGTTTTCCAGAAAGGGTATAACATTTACGTTCTCACCAGAAAAGTATTAGTTAGTGATACAGTTTATCTACATCCTTGTCAGTATTTGATGTTTTCACTACTATTTATTTTATACATTTTGTGGGTTTGTGTTGATATCTCATTGTAGGTGTTAATTTGTATGTCCTTGATGGCTAATGTTGTTAAATATCTTTTCATGTGCGTAGTTGACATCTGTAATTCCCTCTTAGTGAAATGTATCTTCTTGTCTTTTGTTCATTTTTTAATTGGACTTTTTCTTACTGTTGAGATTGAAGTTATTTTTTTTACACTTTTTTATTACTATTTTTAATTAAATTTTATTGGGGTGACAATTGATAGTAGAGTTACATGGGTGTCAGGTGTACAGTTCTATAATACATCATCTATATATCACATTGTGTGTTCATCACCCAGAGACAGTTCTCCTTCCATCATCATATATTTGATCCCTTTTAGCCTCATCTACCATCCCTCACCTCCCTTACTCTCTGGTAACCACTAAACTAGTGCCTGTGTCTGTGAGTTTCTGTTTCTTCATTTGTTTGTCTTGTTCCTTTGTTGTTTCCAGTTTTATATACCACATATCAGTAAATCATATAGTTTACGTTTTCTGTCTGATTTATTTCGCTTAGCATAATAATCTCAAGACCCATCCATGTTGTAGCAAATGGCACTATTTCATCTTTTCTTACGGCAGAATAGTATTCCATTGTGTATATATACCACATCTTCTTTATCCAATCATCTATCGAAGGACACTGGTTGTTTCCATGTCATGGCCACTGTACATACAGCCACAATGAACATCAGAGCACATATATCTTTACGAATAAATGCTTTCAGATTTATTTTTTTTAGCTGCCACCTGTTGGCAGCTCAGTGGCAGCTCAGCTCAGGACGGGCATCAAACTGCTGTTGCTCAAGAGCTCGCTCTCTTGAGCGAGCTCTTAACCAACTGAACCACTCAGCAGGCCCTGTTTTCAGATTTTTTGAGTACATACCCATGAGAGGGATTGTTTTTATATTCTATATATGTCTTTGGTTAGATATGTGGCTTACAAATATTTTTTTTCAGTCTCTAGTTTGTCTTTTCATATCCTTTGCAAGTCTTTCACAGAGCAAATTTTTTAAATTTTGATGAGGTTCAATTTATCATATTTTTCTTTTATGGATAGTGCTTTTGGTGTCAAATCTAAGAATTATTTGCCTTGCAGAAGATCAGAAAATTGTCTCTTATGCTTCCTTTATAATGTTTTATATTTCCACCTATAACCCACTTTTGAGTTAATTTTTACATTAGACATAAAGTTTAGGTTGGGGATCATTTCTATTTATTTATTTATTTATTTATTTATTTATTTATTTATTTATTTTAGTTTGTCCAATTCCTCTAGCATCAATTATTAAAAAGGCTACCTTTTGGGCTGGCCGAGTGGCGCGGTGGTTAAGAGCTGGCTTGGGACGCCAGCGGCCCCAGTTTGGGTTCCACATATGAGGGCCAGTGACACTTCCCTCAAATAATAAATAAATAAATAAATAACATAACATAACATAACATAACATAACATAACATAAAAAAGGCTACCTTTTCTCCATTGACTGACTTTTGCACCATTGTCAAAAATCAGTTGTGGGGCTTCCAGTAAGATGGTGGAATAGATGGACGCTGTGCCAACTGCCTCCCAGGATCACACGAAAAATACACATAATTTATACAACATCTAACCTCAGAAGTCCCCTGAACACTAGATGAACAGAACCTCTAAACGAAGGACCTAAAGAGGAGGCCACGTCAAGTCTGGTAGGAGGGGCAGAGATGAGAGAGGGCGAACCCTGTGAGGGAAGCCCCAGGTGTGGGGAGGCTTCTCCGGTAGGGGAAGAGACCCTCCGGCCCCACACTGAGCTCACTAGCCCAGAGTTGCTTTGCCAGGAAGAGCAGTTCTATGATAGTTGGCAGTATAAATTAGTGAGGACTCCCTTTGCTCAGCTTGGTGAGGCTGAGGGCGGCTGGAGAACCAGTGGTGAGCACTCACCTGGTTCCTGTTTGAAGGAGTAGCTGTGTGAGCCGTGCCCAGGAGCCTGCGGGGATGGACTGAACTGAGCACCTTTGGTGCAGAAGCTGGAGGTTTTGGGACATTTGTTCCCCAGGTGTGGAACTTGCACACAAGTATTGTACAGGAGAGCACCATTTTGTCAGGTTTGGGTCCTCCCACAGAGGGTCAGGTCCAGGACCGCATTGATCTGGTGACATCGGTGCAGGAGTGCGTGTGTGAGTGCATGTGCATGTGATCTTGGATTCCCACCCTTCGCCCTGCTTGTGCTGCAATTGCCAGGAAAACACTGGTCAGGTGCACTCTGGCTCCAACAGGCTGCTCACTGAGATGCGGGAGTGTGCGAACCGCCTTGGATACACAACCTCTGCACTGTTTGTGCTGTGTAGCAAGGAAAATACCAGGCCGGTGGGCTCCGGCTCCATCAGGCTGTTCATTGAGATGCAGGAGTGAGCAAACAGCCATGGGTCCCCACCCTTCATCCTGCTTATGCTGTGTAGCCTGGGAAACACCAGGCAGATACACTCCGGCTCCATCAGGCTGTTCATTGAAATTCAGAAGTATGCGAGCTGCCTTGGTACCCTGCTGTCCACACTGCTTGTGCAGAGTTGCCAGGCCAGGGATTGGCTGTTGGGCTGTTCAGCCTGATCTGCACGCAGCTGATTGGGACAAGCTGAGATGGGGAGTTTTCCTGAGAGAGTTGGGCCAGGAGCTGTATGCCTGTGTGATCCAGTCGGGGTTTTCCTGGTGAGTTTGTGTGGGCTGGTTGCTGGTGCAGAGTGCATGCTGCTCTGACTTGGTGGGGGCTGCTGACCTCAACCAGTGGTGCCTTAGGGGCCTCACCAGCCCACCTACAGCTGTGTTTCCAGAGGCACCCTGAGTTCCTGGTGCCTGGCCCCCACCTCAGCAGGCCACAGAGTATTTTTTGCAGCAGCAGACACTCGAAAAACCTGTGAAGATTTTTGGTAGTGAGCACAGTTCCAGAGCACACAGCAGCTAATTGCTGAAAGCTCACTGCCAGCCTGAGAGGAAGGCCAGCGCATAACATCTTAAGACGTTCCCCCACAATACCTGGTGCTGAGTTACCCAGAGATTCTCTATTGCTGAGCAAGTGGTCTGCAGATTAAAGATTTTCTTTTTTTCTTTCTTTTCTTTCCTTTTCTTTTTTTATCTTTTCTTCTTCTTTTTTTACCTTTTTTTATCTTTTTCTTTTCTTTTTTTTTCTCTTCTTCCTAGGTGATCTATCTAATAAATGGAAGCAATCACAGATCGACAGCCAGAATGAAGAAGCAGAGAAACATGTCACAAATAAAAGATAAGAGGAAACCTCTAGAAATGGAACTAAATGAAAAAGAGGTATCTAACTTTCAGAGACAGAGTTTAGAACACTGATGATAAGAATGTTTAAGAAAATTAGCAAGGACATGAAGAAGGATAAGAAACCATATAAAACAACCAGTTAGATGTAAAGAATACAATAACTGAAATAAAGAACACACTTGAAGGAATCACCAGTAGATTAGATGAAGATGAGGATCAGATCAGTGAATTAGAAGACAAAGTGGCAGAAATCACCCAGTTGGAAAAACAAAAAGACAAAAGAATAAAAAAGAATGAAAATTGTTCAAGAGACCTGTTGGACCACATGAAGTGCAGCAGCCATTGCATCATAGGAAGACGAGAAGAAGAAGAGAAGAAGCAAGGGATTGAGAATGTATTCGAAGTAATAATGACTGAAAACTTCCCTACCCTGGTGAAGGGTATCAACATACAAACCCAGGAAGTGCAGAGTTCCAAACAAGCTGAACCCAAACAGGCACACACTAAGACACATCATAGTTAAAATGGCAAAGCTTAAAGGCAAAGACAGAATCCTAAAAGTAGCAAAAGAAAGACAGCAGGTTACATACAAAGGAAGTTCTATAGGAATAACAGCTGACTTGTCTACAGAAACTCTGCAGGCCAGAAGGGAGTGGCAGGAAATATTCAAAGTGACACAAAATAAAGGTCTACAACCAAGGTTGCTCTACCCAGAGTGGCTATCACTTAAAATTGAAGGAGAGATAAAGAGCTTCTCAGAAAAGAATCAGCTTAAGGAATCATTACCACCAAGCCAGCATTGCAGGAAATATTAAAAGGGCTTTTTTAAACAGAAGGAAGGGGAAAACAAGCGAGCCCAGGAAGACAAGAAATACAAGTAACAAAATGGAAATACATATGCACCTATCAGTAATCATTTTAAATGTGAATGGGCTAAATGCTCTGATCAAAAGACATTGAGTGTCTGAGTGGATAAGAAAACAGGACCCATGTATATGCTGTCTATAAGGGACTCATCTCAGATAAAAAGACAGACACAAGGGCTGGCCGAGTGGGGCGGTGGTTAAGCACTGGCTTGGGAAGCCAGCGGCCCCGGTTCGGTCCCACATGTGTGGGCCAGTGACACTGCCCTCAAAAAAAAAAAGACAGACACAGACTGAAAGTAAAGGGATGGAATAAGATATTTCATGCAAATGGAAATGAGAAAAAAGCTGGAGTAGCAATACTTATTTCAGACAAAAGACTTTAAAATGAAGACTACAATAAAAGACAAAGAAGGACACTACATAATAATAAAGGGATCGATTCAACAAGAGGACATAACCCTGGTAAACATCTATGCACCCAACATAGGAGCATATATATATATATATATATATATATATATATATATATATATACAGATTTTGACAGACAGAAAGACACATATCAATGGTAACACTATCATAGTAGTGTACTTCAACACCCCATTGTCACCGATGGACAGATCCTCCATGGAGAAAATCAACACGGACACTGTCGCTTTAAAGACACTTTAGAACCGCTGGATTTAATTGACATTTTTAGAGTATTTCACCCCAAAGCTACAGAATATACATTCTTTTCAAGTGCACATAGAACATTCTCCAAGATAGACCACATGTTAGGCCACAAAACAAGTCTCAACAAATTTAAGAACATTGAAATCATATCAAATGTCTTCTCTGACCACAATGCTATGAAATTAGAAATCAATTACAAGAAGAAATCTGGAAAACACACAAATACATGAAGGATGAATAACTTGCTACTAAGTAGCAAGTGGGTCAAAAATGAGATCAAGGAGGAAATCAAATATACCTCGAGGGTCAGCCGAGTGGTGTGGTGATTAAGTGCTGGCTTGGGACGCCAGCTGCGCCCGTTTGGGTCCCACATATGAGGGCCAGTGATGCTGACCTCAAAAAAAAAAAAAAAAGATACCTCGAAACAAACGAAAATGAAAACACCACGACCCAAAATCTCTGAGATCCAGTGAAAACAGTCCTAAGAGGGAAGTTCAGAGTAGTCGAGGCCTATTTAAAGAAGGAAGAAAAATCTCAAATGAACAGACTTTCTTTACACCTAAGGGAACTGGAAACAGTTCAACTGAAAGAGCAGAACATCCCCAAAGGTAGTACAAGGAAGCAAATAAGAAATACCAGAGCAGAAATAAATGAAATAGAGACCAAAAAAACAATACAAAAGATCAATGAAACCAAGAGTTGGTTTTTTTGAAAAGATAAACAAAATTGACAAACGCTTAGTCAGACTCACCAAGAAAAAGAGAGAGAGGACCCAAATTAATAAAATCAGAAATGAAAGAGGAGAATTGAAAACAGATACCACAGAAATAAAGAAAATTTTAAGAAAATACTAAGAGCAAGCATATGCCAACAATTCTACAATCTGAAAGAAATGGATAAATTTCTAGAAGCATACAATCTACCAAGTGTGAACCAAAAAGAAACAGAAACTCTGAACAGACTGATTACTACTAAAGAAATAGAATGAGTCATCAAAAACTACCAACAAACCAAAGTCCTGGACCAAATGGCTTCACAACTGAATTTTACAAAACATTAAAAAAGAATTAATACCTATTCTCAAAGTATTCCAAAAAATACAGAAGGAGGGAGGGCTCGCAAACTCTTTCTATGAAGCCACTATCACCCTGATTCCAAAGTGAGACAAAGATATTACAAAAAAGGAAAACTACAGGCCGATATCCCTAATGAACATAGATGAAAAAATTCTCAACAAAATACGCAAACCGAATTTAGCATCCTATTAAAAAGATCATACACCATGATCAAGGGGGATTCATTCCTGGTATGCAAAGTTGTTTCAATATCTGCAAATCAATTAACGCAATACATCACATTAAGAAAATTAAAATAAAAATCATATGATCATATCAATAACTAATTTAAAAAAATAAAAATAAAAAAAACATTGGACAAAATGCAGCAGACATTTATGATAAAATCTCTTAGCAAAGTGGGAATAGTGGGATCATATTTCAACATAATAAAGGCCATATACAATAAGCCCACAGCAAACATCATACTCAATGGGGAAAGGCTAAAAGCTTTCCTCTTAAGATCAGGAACAAGACAAGGCTGCCCACTTTCACCACTTTATTTGATAAAGTTTTGGAAGTTCTAGCCATAGCAATCCGACAAGAAAATTAATTAAAAGGGGTCCAAATTGGAAAGGAGGAAATAAAATTGTCATTATAAGCAGAATACATGAATATATATATATATATATATATATATATATATATATATAATCCCTAAGACTTCACCAAAAATCTGTTAGAACTGATAAATGAATTTAGTAAGGTAGCAGGATACCAAATTGGTATTCAGAAATCAGTTGCATTTAAATACAATAATAAACTGTCAGAAGAAATCAGGAAATCAATCCCTTTAAAAATTGCTTCCAAAACAATAAAATATCCAGTAATAAATTTAATTAAAGAAGTAAAAGACATGTACTCAGAAAATTATGAGACACTGAAGACAGAAATCAAAAAAGATACAAATAAATTGAAATACATAGCATGTTCATGGATAGGAAGAATTAATATAGTTACAATGTCAATACTACCTAAGGTAATACATAGATTCCATGCAATTCCAATTAAACTACCAAGGACATTTTTCTCAGAAATAGAACATAGAATTCTAAAATTTACATAGAACCACAAAGACCCTGAATAGACACGGCAACCTTGAGAAATAAGAACAAAGTGGGAGACATCATGCTACCTGATATCAAAACATACTACAAGGCTACAGTAATCAAAACAGTGTGGTACTGGCATAAAAACAGACACATAGACCAATGGAACAGAATAGAGAGCCCAGGAATAAACCCATCCATATATGGTTATTTAATCTAAGACAATGGAAACAAGAATTCACATTGGAGTTAAAATTGTCTACTTAATATATGGTGCTGCGAAAATTGGACTGACACATGCAAAAAAAGTGAAAATGGACCACCTACTTACACCATATATGAGAACAAACTCAAAATAGGTTAAAGACTTAAATTAAGACCTGAAACCATAAAACCCCTAGAAGAATACAAAGGGAATAAATTTGCAGACATTACCCTGAGTAATATTTTACTGATATATCCCCTCAGGCAAGAGAAACAAAAGAAAAAATGAACATAAGGGATAACATCAAACTTAAAAGTTTTTTCACAGCAAAGGAAATCATCAATAAAACATAAAGGCAGCCTACTGAATGGGAGAAGATATTTGCCAATGATATATCTGATAAGGGGTTAATATCCAAAATTTATACAACACTCATGAAATTCAACACTGAAAAACAAACAACCCAATCAGAAAATGGGCAGAGGATATGAAGAGGCATTTCTCTAAAGAGGACATAGAGAGGGCCAACAGGGAATTCAAAATTGTTCAACCTCACTAATCATCAGAGAAATGCAAATAAAAACCACGATGAGATACCACCTCACTCCACTCAGAATGGCTATCATCAATAAATCAACAAATAAAAAGTGCTGGTGAGGTTGCGGAGAAAAGGAACCCTGGTGCACTGTTGGTGGGACTGCAGATTGATGCAGCCATTAAGGAAATCAGTATGGAGTTATCTCAAAAAACTTGAAATGGAACTGCCATATGACCCAGCAATTCCACTCTTGGGTATCTACCCAGAAGAATCCAAGACACTAATTTGAAAAAATATATGCACCCCTATGTTTATTGCAGCATTATTTACAATAGCCAAGACTTGGAAACAACCAAAATTCCCATCAGTAGGTGACTGGATTAAGAAACTCTGGTACATTTATACAATGGATTATTACTCTGCTATAAAGAAGAATGAAATCATAACATTTGCAACAATATGGATGGACCTAGAGACTATTATGTTAAGTGAAATAAGTCAGTTGGAGAAAGACAAATACCATATGACCTCACTTATATGTGGAATCTGAAAAACTGAATGTATGAGCAAAGTAAACAGAAACAGACTCATAGATAGATACAGAGGAAAGACTGGTGGTTGCTGGTTGGGAGGGTGTGGGAATGGAGGAGAGGGGGAAGGGATTAGACAGCATAAATAGGTATTGCCACAGGGATTTGAATGACAGTTCAGAGAATATAATAATGTTTTAAATATTTTGTGGGGTGTCAGATGGTCACACGTTTTGCTAGGAAGACCACTTCATGGATGGAGTAGAGACTTGATCACTGCACTGTATACTCCTGAAGCTGATATTGTAGTATAATATTGTATGCCAACTGTAATTGAATATATAGATAGTCATGGGATGTGGAGTATACTGTGGAAGGGAGTCAAAGGAATTGTAATAGATATGTATGATATAGGGTGGTGGTGAATTAGGGGTAGGGGGGTGTCACTTTGTGCGTTAAAAAGTATAACAATTGCACTGTGTTGTACACCTGAAACTAATTTTTAAAAAAATCAGTTGTGAATATACATGTAAGTTAATCAGACTCTGAGAGAATCTAGGCGCTGAACAAATGCCTAACCCAGACAAGGTACCCCATCTACCTACTTCCAACTTATTTCCTGATGTTTGCATTTCCAGGAATTAGGATTATTGGCTCCAATACTGCCCCAAGTCTAGTCTATTGTTTTGAGGAAATGGGG
Source organism: Aselliscus stoliczkanus (assembly GCA_033961575.1). Taxonomy (NCBI): domain Eukaryota; kingdom Metazoa; phylum Chordata; class Mammalia; order Chiroptera; family Hipposideridae; genus Aselliscus; species Aselliscus stoliczkanus. The sequence continues at coordinate 49,092,751 of CM066737.1, read as the reverse complement.
GGATGACAAGGCATTTTTGTCCCCATTGTTCCCAGAGCTCTCTTTGAGGAGCCTTGTGATTCCTCTTGGACTTACTTCACCCATTGTCTAAATCAGTGATTTTCCAATATGTCTTTCTTTCTAAGTCTCTCTCTTCTCCTTTAAATCTTCTATTCAAATGAAATTTGCTTGGAAGCGCAATACATGAAATAAATAAAACTGTAGTTGTCCTGGTTGAACCAGACATAAGGAAGGCAAAATCTCACCCATCTCCAAATGAAGTGGTTTGAAAACTACTGTTTTCATTCATGTTATCACTAAGATACTAAAAGGAACTAGAAAACACGGTCAATTCTGTAGATATTTAAGAGATCTACTTTGGTAAAATGGAAACAAAGAACTTCAGTAGAGGACTGTTTAAGAAAATTAAAGAGTACAGCTTTTCTTTTATGTAGTTGAAAAACTGAAGATGAGCAATAGGGACAAGAATGGGAAGGAGAGGGACTTATTTATCTAAAACTGAGCATGCTTTTTGCTTCGACAGAGGGACAGGAAAGGTTTTAGGCATCTTAGAATGGAAAGAGGTGTAAAGTATATTCAGAAACATGAGGTTTTAATTCTGGTTATTTAGTAGTGAGACACTGAACAAGTCTTTTTTTTGGTAGTACTTCATTTATTATTATGGCTGAATAATATTCCATCATAAGGATATACCACCATTTGTGTATCCATGCATCAGTTGATGGACATTTGGATTGTTTCTACTTTTGGGCTATCATGAATAGTGCTGCTGTGGACATTAGGTGTCAACATATGACTTTTTTTTGGGGGGGGGGGGTTGAAAATAATTCAGTCTGTGGAACCCAGCAATTCTACTCCTAGGTGTATACCAAAATTAAATAAAAATTCATGTGGGGCCGGTGAGTGGTGCGGTGTTTAAGAGCTGGCTTGGTGTGCCAGCGGCCCTGATTCAGGTTCCCACATATGAGCGCCAGTGATACTGCCCTCTAAAAAACAAAATACATGTGAACATGTCTTTTGAGTCTTGGTTTCATTTTTTATTTGTTTCAGGTGTACAAAGCAATGTAATAGACATTTAAATACCTCATAAAGTGATAATGCACTCCCCAAGCTATTACCCCTCTGTCATCTTATATAACTATTACAATACCATCGACTACCTTCCCTATGCTGTACCCCACATCCCATGACTATATATACCTATATATTTGGTTATACTTGGCATTCAGTATTATTCTACTTCACATTCAGGCGTATAGTGCATTAGTCAGGCATCTACACAGTCTACGATGTGATTCCCCTGATTTCTCCAGTGCCCAATTGGAACCTTACATGATCTTTACAACATTGTTGATTATGTTCCCCATATTGTATTAACTATCCATTTATATTTCATAATGCCTTCACCTTTTTCACCCTGTCCCCATCCCCAAACCCATCTATCACCCTGGTAGATCTAGTACCCATCTGGCATCATACCTAGTTATTACAATATTGTTGACTGCATTCCTTATATCCCTATGACTACTGTATGACAACCAATTTCTTCTTTTTGTTTTTTGATGGCAGTGTCACTGGCCCGCATATGTGGGACTGAACCGGGGCCGCTGGCTTCCCAAGCCAGCGCTTAACCACCTCGCCACTCAGCCGGCCCTCCAATTTGTTCTTAATCCCTTCCCCTTTCACCCATCCTTATCACCCCTCCCATCTTAAACAAGTCCCTCTAAGAGTCATTGTAACACTGGTTTAGTGGTAATGAACTTCTTCAGCTTGTTCTTGTCTGGGAAGCTCCTTATCTGTCCTTCAATTCTAAATGACAGCCTTGATGGGTAGAGCAATCTTGGTTGTAGGTCATTATTTTAAATCATCTGGAATATTTCCTGCCACTCCCTTCTTGCATGCAAAGTTTCTGTTGAGAAATCAGCTGCCATTCTTATGGGGGCTCCCTTGTAGGTAACTGACTGCTTTTCTCTTGCTGCTTTTAAGATTCTCTCTTTGATTGGGTTGTCAGAAAAGTCATGACACAGTTTTGGAATGAAAAACATAGAAAAAATACAACATGACTTTGTCTGATAACCCAAGATTTAACCTTTGGCATTTTAATTATGATGTGTCTTGGTGTTGCCCTATTTGGGTTTATCTTGTTTGGGGCTCTCTGTGCTTCCTGGGCTTGTATGTCAATTTCCTTCAACAGGTTAGGGAAGTTTTCTGTCATTAGTTCTTCAAATAGGTTTTCAATTTCTTGCTCTCTCTTTTCTTCTGGTACCCATATAATGCCAATTTTGGTATGCTTGATATTGTCCCAGAGACCCCTTAAACTCTCCTCAGTTTTTTGGATTCTTTTTTCTTTTTGTTGTTCTGATTGGATGTTTTCTACTACCTTATCTTCTACTTCACTGGTTGGACCCTCTGCTTCATCAAATCTACATTTGATTCCCTGTATTATATTCTTCATTTCCATTATTGTTTCCTGTATTTATGACGGGTTCTTTTTTATGGTTTCCATCTCCATTTCTATGCTTCGTATCTCTCTGTTGACGTTCTTCCTGAGATCATTGAGCATTCTTAGAACCAGTGTTTGGAACTCTGCATATGATAGAATGTTTATCTCCGTTTCACTTAGTTCTTTTTCTGGAGCTTTGTTCTGTTCTTTCATTTGGGGCATGTTTCTTTGTCTCCCCATTTTGGCTGCCTCCCTGTATTTGTTTCTATTTATTATGTAGGGCTGCTGTCCTCTGGTCTTAGTAGAGTGGCCTCATGTAGTGTACTGTGAGGTTCAGTGCCACAGTCTTTCTGGTCACCTGAGCCACATGCTCCAGGTGTGTCCCTCGTGTGGGTTGTGTGTGCCCTCCTCTTGTAGTTGAGCCTTGGTTGGTAATTGCACATCAAGGGGAGGGAATGACCTTTGGGCTCACTGGTTGTGAGGACGGGCATTGACTATAGTGGAAGATTTGTTATGCAGTGGCTGATCCTACAGAGTAGGATCTGCCTCAGCAGGACTGTGGTGCCTGCCCAATCCACCCCTTGGGTGTGTTGTGCTTGGAGATGGTTGGGTGATGCTCCAGCTCATTTTGAAGCTGGCCACTGGGGGCACCAGTCCCAGGACCACCTTGGAGGGGATCCTCTATAGGTCTACTTCAGCCACAGCCTGTGCCCCACCTGGGGCCACCTAGCAGGAGCCATGTCTGCTACCCGTGCTGCTCTTGGAAATACCTTGAGAGGCCAAGCCGTGAGCCAAGGCCAGCTGCTGCTAGTACCAGATAAGTGCTGCTCAGCCAGAGGTATCAGACATGCTTAAGCCAGATGCTTCTTTTCTGGGTTCCGTGAACCTTTGAGAGACCCTAGGAAAGTGCAGCTTGAGCCAAGGCAAGTGTTCTGCATGAAACAGCTACTGAAAGCAGCCTGTGTGTGCCCGAAAGTTGGGTGGGGCTGGGTCTCAAATCGCCAGAGCTTGGTGAACTAATAGTGTAGATTCAAAATTGGCAGTTGCCTGTGTTCACACACCAGTTAGGGGGAGGGCTCAATAAAGAAACAATATCCTCCACTATCACCTCCGTCCAGGAGAAAGCTGCCTTTCTAGCCCCCATCCCAAGCTAGAGAACTCAATTCCCCGCCATTTGTCACTGCCGCCTTTCCAGCTATTGCCCCAGTGCTGGATCTCAGAGCGAATGATTCTGATTTTGTTCGTGGGTAAGTCCATGTGCAGTCCCTTTAAGAGGAGTGCCTATGAGTGCAGCTGCACTGTCTCACTCAGTCGCAATCTCCATTGGTTTTCACAACCAAAAATTATGGGGACTCCTCTCCCCGGCACTGGAACCCTGGGCTGGGTTGTGGCTGGTATCTCTCGCTCCTTTAGGGTATGGGGGACCCCCACAGCCAAAATAGCTCTCCCAATCTTTAATGTCATATGTGGATGTGGGACCAGCCCATGCTGTGTCTCTGACCTTCCTATGAGTCTGGAGGTGGCTTCTGCAAGTCCTTAGTTGAAAGGCTTCAGTTCACCTTGATTTTATGCAGTTCTCAATATTGGTTGTTTTGTAGATTAGTTGTAATTTTGATGCGGTTGTGAGAGAAGATAACACAGTGTTTACCTATTGCATCATCTTGGTTGTCCTTGGTTTCTTGTTTTTAATTAAAATTTATTGGGGTGACATTGGATAGTAAAATTAGATAGGTTTCTAGTGTACAATTCTGTAATGCATCATCTATATCTCACATTGTGTGTTCACCAAACAGAGTCTTTGTTTCTTCATCAAGAAAACATAGATATTGGAAAGGATAATCAGTAAGGTCTCTTCTAGCACAGAGACTATTATTTGGAACTCTTAAGTTACTATTCAATCTTTAAAAACAACAACAAAGGCAACTTCAGCAAACAGACTCACTTGTCACCATCTTTTCACTGTAACTTAGGGGTTGGCACAGTTCTTCTGTAAAGGACTAGATAGTAAATATTTTAGGCTCTGTTTGCTGGTCACATATGGTCTCTGACACACAGTCCTGTTTGTTTGAGTTTCGTTTCTTTTACAACCCTTTAAAGACATAAGAAAATTTGTTTTGTTTTGTTTTGTTTTATACCAGGGGTTAATCCAAAAATAACTAGGCCATAGGCAGCATTTGGCAACCTTGTTTTGTTTTAAACTACCAAGCAAGATTCCTTAGAAAACTGATAAACAGATAGGAAGTAAAAGGCTGAGGAAATAATAAGAGTGCAATATGTGATATATAGATGATGTATTACAGAATCATACACTTAAAACCTATGTAACTTTACTAAAATTGTCACCCCAGTAAACTTTAATTTTAAAAAAAGAATGCAATAAAAACTTGTAAAATGGAATTGCAAAGTGGCATAAAATTGAGTTGCATCTCTGAAGGGATTTGATTCTTCAGTTCATGAGTAAAGTGAAAACTGATCATAGTCAAAAATATCTTTGAGCTCTACATTGCCATAATGGTGGAGAAAGACTGAAAATCTGATTTTACACAAATGCAGTAACCCTGGAAAATATGTCAAAATCAACACTTTCAGAACTTTGAAAATTATTTAAAGGCTTGGAAAAATCCAAAAGGTGCTTATTCAAGAAAAATGGATGAATCTCAGTTAGAGTACCAAGAGCTGTGGTATTTTCAAAGCTACCCTCTTTCCAGCTCTAGGATAGCTTTGAAAACTCACAGCCTCAGCAGTATAGTCTCTGAAAAACAGCAATGTATCAGCCATGGGATGATGCAGAATGAGTTTGGAGCTTCCTAAAATTCTCCATTCCCGGAGAATTGTCACTTTTTAACCTGTCTGATAGCTCCCTGGAAACTCCCACTTGTAGGGCTCTTCTTTTTTTTTTTTTTTTGAGGGCAGTGTCACTGGCCCTCATATGTGGGACCTGAACCGGGGCCGCTGGATTCCAAGATCAGCGCTTAACCACCACTACACTCGGCCGGCCCTGTAGGGCTCTTCTTTATTTGACGTAACTCAGAGCACAGTGACTGCAAACAGCTTTTTAAGGGAGCATTAATCAGTTGCAATTGTTTAAAATCAGAGATGGCCTGAGGTGGGGGAAATATTTGGGGCAAATGAAGCTGCTCAAAACCTTAAAAGGAAAAGCTGGAGAATTAATGTCCACAGTGGACTTTGAAAAGCTGCAACATATTCCCAGTAATCTCTAAGGCCAGGCACATGTTCAGGGCTGCAAGTATTTTCAGAAGAGACCTGAAAATCCCTAATCTTTCACCTTTGTTTGCCTTTAAAGACGCTGTACATGCAGCAATTGAACACTAAGACAAAGTTGTAAACTGTGTTACAGCATTGAAATCATATCCAAACACACACACAGAAATCTCAGCAAAGGCTGGGAGACTTACTGGATCAAGGCATTCAAGGAAATCTAGCATAATTATCTTTCAAGAATGAAGGCTAAATCAAGATAATTCCCAGATAAAAAAACAACAGATTAATCATTGCAAGCAAACATATCCTACAAGAAATACTAAAGAAAATCCTTCAGGGAGAAAGGAAAGGACAACAGATAGTAATTCATATCCACATAAGAAATAAAGAACATTCAAAAAGGTATATTCATTGACAAACACAAAAGATGGTACAAATTTATTTTTGTAACTCTTTTCTTCTATTATCCAATTCAAAAGGCAATCGCATTAAATAGTAATCATAAAAACGTGTTGATGGACTTATTTTGTATAAAAATATAATTGTCAAGAGCACAAAGGGAGGGGGAAAAGAATAGTGCTATATACTACAGCAAAAATTTTATATACAATGGAAACTAAGGTGACATTAATTCAAAAATGATTATATTAAGATGTTAATTGTAAATAGTCATGGGGATATATAGTACAGTATAGGGAATATAGTCAATAATGTTCTAATAACTATGTACAGTGTGAGATGGGTAATAGACTTATTGGGGTTATTACTTTGTGCGATGTCTAATCACTATGTTGTTTTGTACACCTGAAGTTAATTATTTTTTAAAAAGATGTTGATTGAAAGGCCAACCGAGTAGCTCAGTTGGTTAAGAGCTCGCTCAAGAGTGCGAGCTGAGCTCTGAGCAACAGAATTTCGATGCCCAGCCTGAGCTGAGCTTCCATTGAGCTGCCAACAGGTGGCAGGATGGCTCAGCTAAAAAAAAAAAAGATGTTGATTGTAATTCCCATGGCAACCACTAAGAAAACTCAAAATAAAATTAGTAAACATGTAAAAAGTGAATTAAAACGGTACACTAGAAATATATCTACTTAAGATAAGAAGGGCAGAAATTGAGGGATAAAGGAACAAAAAAGATATAAAACATATGGAAAATAAGAAAATGGGATATGTGTTTCCCACCTTATGAGTGATTGCACTAAATATAAGTAGATTAAACACACAAATGAAAGGCAGAGATTGGAAGAATGGATTAAAGAAAAAAAAACATTATCCAGCTCTATGCTGTTGGAAAGAGATGCAATTCAGGTTCAAAGACACAAATAGGTTGAAAGTAAAAATATGGAAAAGACCTACCATGCAGTTAATAACCAAAAGGGAGTTGGAGTGGCTAAACTAATATCAGAAAAAGATAGGCTTTGAGACAAAAATTTTTACTAGAGACAAAGATAAAAAGAATCAGTACATCCAAAAACATAATTATAATATATATATATATATATATATATATATATATATATATATATATATATATACCTTAACAACAGAGTACCCAAATACATAAAGCAAAAAACGACTGAACTAAAGGGAGGAATAAAGAACTCAACTGTAATAGTTGAAGTCTGAACCTTCAATAATGCATAGAATAACTAAGCAGAAGACCAACTAGGAAAGAGAAGGCTTGAACAACACTACAAACAATTACACATCTCTAGAATACGCCATCCAACAACATCAGAATACATATTCTTCTGAAGTGCCCATGGAACATTCTGCAGGATAGATCATATGTTATGTCATAAAACAAGTCTCAATATATCTAAAAGGATTGAAATCATACAAAAATATATTTTTTCACTACAGTAGAACTAAATTAGATAGCGGTAACAGAAAGAAATTTGGGAAATTCACAAATATATGAAAATTAAACAGCACACTGCTAAATAGTCAATGGGTCAAAGAAGAAATTATAAGGGAAACTAGAAAATACTTTTGGGATGAAGGAGTGCAAAATAATAATATGTGGGAGGATACCAAAAAAATGTATACAAGTGGACACTTTGGTCAGTGTTGCTCAAGCAGTAGTTCACTGTAATCAGAAGTGTCTGGACTCTGATGGTAACCACTTTGAGTACCTCTTGTAATTACAGAAGTCAAACGTGACTTGTACTCATCTTTTATTAGTAGTATATATTGCATATAATAATTTTAATTGTTTTTTCATTTCTTAAAATGCATATACATTTGTTTTGGCACCCTCTGTAGAAAAAGTTATGGGATACAGCTAAAAGCAGTGCTCAGGGGGAAATTTATAGGAAATGTTCAGAATATACTAACTCATGAAAACAAAGAGTAGTAGATTAGTGGTTGCCAGAGCATGTGTGGAAGGGGAAGAGGCTGTGACTGCTAAAGTACATAGGATTTCTTTTGAGGGTGATGAATACATTCTTGCACAACTGTGTAACTATACTAAAACCCACTAAATTGTATACTTTAAAAAGATGTAATTTATAGCATATGCATTACATCTCAATGAGCTGTTATTAAAAATAGTACTTTGAGTGAGTGTATGATATATTATAGAAATGTACACTTGAAACTTATACAGTGTTACCAATGTCACCCCAATAAATTTAATAAAGATAAAAAATACCTTTGAAAATCCCTTATATTGACAATTAGATACTATTATTGTGATTCCTAAGCATGCAACCCTATACAGCAATATGTATGTAACAATGTATAATTCATATTGTAATATTCAGTATGTAATGATGTGTACAAATACAAGAGTAGTAGAAGTTTTTTCTATGACTATATTGTGACTATTGATGAATTCCATAAGTTAAACTTACACATAATGCAAGTCCACTATAGTAGAAAAAGCACAAGAGTAAGAGTCAGGAAATCTAAGTTCTAGGCCTACCTTAGCCATTTAACTTTCCTCTTTCAGGACCTTTGCTCCCATACCTAAAACCCAAGGAATATGTGGACTATAAAATCTTTAAAGTTCCTCTTATTTCTAAAATTCTATTAAATACAAGTCAGAACGTTGCGGGTTTTTTTCTCAGTTATACCAAAGCAAGAGAAATGTGACATCCACTGCCAAGTTAGTGAACTCCCTGGGAATTGTTCAGGTAGTATAAAACAGACTTTTCATTATGGAGGCCACTTTGAGTTCCACCACTCTGAACCAATGAGCTTCAGCATTCATTCCTGCTCTTTAAATATATTTTTTTCAATTATTAATTTCATGGGTATAAAACAACATAGTAATTTGACAAGTATATATCTCAAAAAGTGGTAACTTCAATAAGTCCATTACCTATATGACACTGTATATAGTTATTAAAATATCATTGACTATATTCCCTGTGCTGTATTTTATATCCCGTAACTATTTTTTTTAATTATAGTTGACATTCAATAGTAATTTGTGTTAGTTTCAGGGATATAGCATAGTGGTCAGACATTTATATAATTTATGAAGCAATCCCCCCAATAAGTCTAGTACCCACCTGACACTATATATAGCTTTTACAATATTACTGACTATATTTTCCATACTGTACTTTACATTCTCGTGACTATTTTGGAACTACAAACTTGTACTTAATCCGTTCAACTTTCTCAACCAGCTTCTCAACTCCCCTCACATGTAGTAACCATTGGATTGTTTTCTGTATCTACTAATATTTGCCTATTTCCATTTTGTTTGTTCTTTTATTTGGTTCTTTTGACTGCACATGTAAGTGAGATCGTATAATACTTCACTCTCTTTTTGGCTTATTTCACTTATCTTAATACCCTGAAAATCTTGTGGGTCCATCCATGTTCTTGCAAATTATAAGAATTTATTCTTTTTTATGGCAAAGTAATAGTGCATTGTATAAATATACCACGATTTCTTTATCCAAATGTCTATTAATGGTCATTTTGGTTGTTTCCATATTTTGGCTACTGTGAATGGTGCTGCAATAAACAACAGTGCATATATCTTTTCGAATTAGTGTTTTGTATTTCTTGGATAAATACCCAGGAGTGGAATTGCTGGGTCATAAGGTAGTTTTAATTTTAATTTTTTCTGGAACCTCCATACTGTTTTCCATAGTGGTTGCACCAATTTGCATGAGCCCAACAACAGAACATGAGGGCTCCCTTTTTTCCCACATCTTTGCCAAGAGATATTATTTGTTCCTTTACTGATGAAGTCCATTCTGATAGATGTAAGATTATATTTCCTTGTGTTTTTTTAAATTTGCATTTCTCTCAAAGTTAGTGATATTGAGCATCTTTTCATATGTCTATTGGTGATCTGTATGTCCTGTTTGGAGAAATGGTTATTCAATTCCTCTGCCCATTGTTTAATTGGATTGTTTGGTTTTTTTAGTGTGAACTGTATGGGTTTTCCCCCTAAAATTTGGATATTGACCCAATATCAGTATATCATTGGCAAATATCTTCTCTCATTCAGTAGGATAACTTTTCATTTTGTTGATGATTTCCTTTGCTGTGAACAAATTCTTGGGTCAGCCGAGTGGCGCAGTGGTTAAGCACTGGTTTGGGAAGCCAGCGGTCCCGGTTCGTGGAGCGGTCCCGGTTCGGTCCCACGTATGAGGGCCAGTGACACTGCCCTCAAAAAAAAAATTCTTAGTTGGATGTAGTCCTATTTGTTTATTTTTTATTCTGTATCCCTTGCCCAAACTGATAGATCAGTAAAAATATCACAAAGGGTAATGTCTGAGAGTTTACTGCCTATGTTCACTTCTAGGGGTTTAATGGTTTTGGGTCTTATGTTCATGTCTTTTGTCTATTTTGAGTTTATTGTTGTATATAGAGTAAGCAGGTGGTCCAGTTTTATTTTCTGCATATATCTGTCCAGTTTCCCCAGATTGTCTTTACCCCAGTGTATATCCTTGCTTTCTTAGTCATAGATTAAATGACAATATAGGAATGGATTTATTTCTGGCCTCCCTATTCTGTTCCATTGATCTATGAGTCTGTTTTTATTTCCATACCATGCTCTTCTGATTACTGTGGCTTTGTATATTTCTCAGGAGTGCCTTGACCTTTCTGGGTCTTCTATGGTTCCATATAAATTTTAGAATTATTTGTTCTAGTTCTGCGGAAAATGCCATTGGTATTTTGATAGAGCTTGCACTAAATCTGTTTTATTGTTTTGGATAGTATCAACATTTTAACTATATTAATTCTTCCTATCCATAAGTATGGTATTATATGTTTCCACATATTAGCTTCTTCTTAAATTTCTCTCTTGAATGTCTTATAATTTTCTGATTATAGGTCTTTTACTTCCTTCATTAAATTTATTCCTAGGCTGGGCCAGCCAAGTGGCACGGTGGTAAAGCGCTGGCTTGGGAAGCCAGCGGCCCTGGTTCGGGTCCCACATATGAGGGCCAGTGACACCACTGGCCCTCATATGTGGGACCCGAACCTCTGTGTCACTGGCCCTCATATGTGGGACCCAAACCGGGGCCGCTGGCTTCCCAAGCCACATTTTATTATTTTTTGATTCAATTATAAATGGGATTTTTAATTAATTTTTTTTCTGATAGTTTGCTATTGGTGTATCAATATGCAACTGATTTCTGAATATAATTTTGTATCCTGCTACTTACTGAATTCATTTATCAGTTCTAATAATTGTACAGTTGAATCTTTGGGGTTCCCTATATATAGTATCATGTCATCTGCAAGTTATGACAGTTTTATTTCTTCCTTTCCAATTTGGATGCTTTTTATTTCTTTTTCTTGTCTGATTGTGGTGGCTAGGATTTCCAGTACTATGTTGAATAAAAGTGGTGAAAGTAGGCATCATTGTCCTGTTTACTAAGTGGAATGCTCTTAGCTTTTCCTTACTAAGGGGAATCCTAAGGGGAATGCTTTTAGCTTTTCCCAATAGAGTATGCTGTTGGCTGGGAGTTTGTCATATATGGCCTTTATTATGTTGATATATGTTCCCTCTATTCCCACTTTGCTGAGAGTTTTTATCAAAAGTGGATGCTGGATTTTGTAAAACACTATTTATGCATCAATTGATATCATCATATGATTTTTATTTTGTTTATTTGGTGTATCATGTTAAATTATTTTTGGATATTGAACCAAACTTGCATACAAGGAATAAATCACTCTTTTTTTTTCTTTTTTTGAGAGCAGTGTCACTGGTCCTCATATGTGGGACCCGAACCAGGACTGCTGGTGTCCCAAGCCAGCTCTTAACTGCTGCACCACTCAGCTGGCCCAATAAATCACTCTTGAACATGGTGTATGATCTTTTTAATGTATTGCTGAATTCTGTTTGCTAATAATGTCATGTTTATTTTTATATCTATGTTCTTCAGGGATTTTGGCCTATAGTTTTCTTTTTTTGTGATGTCCTTTTCTGTTTTGGAATCAAGATAATGGTGGCCTTGTAGAATGAGCTTGGGAGCCTTCCCTCCTGTTCGATTTTTTGGAATAATTTGAGAATAGGTGTTAATTCTTCTTTGAAAGTTTATTGAAGTTCACCTGTAGAGACATTTGGTACAGGGCTTTTGTTTGGTGAGAGCTTGTTGATTACTGATTCAATTTCATCAGTAATATTCAGTTGATTCAGAATTTTTTGTTTCTTCTTGATTCAGCCTTGAAAGATTGTAGGCTTCTAGGAATTTATCCATTTCTTCCAGAATGTCCAATTTGCTGATGTATAGTTACTTTTAGTATTTTCTTAAATTTGTTTTTGTATTTTTGTGGTGTCTGTTGTCAGTTCTCCTCTTTCATTTCTGATTTTATTAATTTGCGTTCTCTTTCTTTCTTTCCCAATTAGTCTGGTCAGAGGTTTATCAACTTTGTTTATCTTTTCAGAGAACCAGCTCTTGGTTTCATTGATCTTTTGCATTTTTTCTTTTGAGAGCAGTGTCACTGGTCCTCATATGTGGGACCCGAACCGGGGCCGCTGGCCTCCCAAGCCAGCACTTAACCACTACACCACTTGGTTGGGCCATCTTTTGCATTTTTGAAACCTCTATTTTGTTTACTTCCTCTCAGATCTTTATTATTTCCTTCCTTGTACTCATTTTGTGCTTTGTTTGCTGTTCTTTTTCTAGTTACTTTGAGTGTAAAGTTAGATTGTTTATTTGAGATTTTTCTTGTTTCTTGAGGTAGGCCTGTGTTGTTATTACTTTCACTCTTAGGACTGATTTTGCTGTGTCCCGTAGATTTTTGGTCATTGTGTTTTCATTTTTGTTTGCCTCAAAGTATCTTTTGATATCTTCCTTGATGTCATTGTTGACCCATTCATTATTTAGTAACATGTTATTTAGCATTGGTGTGTTTGTAGATTTCAGTGTTTTTCTTGTAGCTGATTTCTGGTTTCATGCCATTGTGGTCATAAAAGACACTTGATATCATTTCAATGTTCTTAAATATATTTAGACTTGTTTTGTGGTCTAACCTGTGATCTACCTTGGAAAATGTTCCATGTGCACTTGAAAAAAATGCAAATTCTGCTGCTTGGGGAGAAATGCATTAAAAATATAAATTAAATCTATCTGGTCTAGTGTGTAATTTAAGACCACTGTTTCCTTGTTGATTTTGTGCCTGCAATATCTGTCCATTGGTGTCAGTTGGGTGTTAAAGTCCCCTTCTCTGATTGTGTTACTGTCAATCTCTGCCTTTATGTCAGTCAATATTTGTTTTGCATATTCAGGTGCTCCTATGTTTGGTGCATAGATGTTTACTAGGGTTGTGTCCTTTTCTTGAATGTATCCTTTTACCATTATGTAATGCTCTCTTTGTCTCTTATTATAGTCTTTATTTTAAAGTCTATTTTGGGACTGGCTGAATGACTCGTTGGTTAAGAGTTGACTTGGGAGCTGGAGCTCTGAGCAGCAGGGCCGTCGGTTTGGATCCCACATAGGCCAGTGACACTGTGCCCTCAGCAGCTAAGATAGTGAACAACCACTCAACCAGGAACTGGGCTGCCATGGGTCACCAGTGATGACATAGGCTGCAGTGGGGCTGCAGTGGGCTGCCGTGAGCAGCCGTGAGTGGCTGTCCAATGGTCGGTGACCTACTGCCTCACCTGGGAAGAGCACAATGATCACAATGCCACCATGGGCCAGTCCTCCACAACTAGACTGAAGAACAAAACAAATAAAATACGGCCAGCCGAGTGGTGCAGTGGTTAAGTGCTAACTTGGGAAGCCAGCAGCCCCGGTTCGGGTCCCACCTATGAGGGCCAGTGACACTGCCCTCAAAAAAAAAAATTAAAAAATTAAATTAAATTAAAATAATATAGAATGAAGTCTATTTCGTCCAATATATATATTGATACCCCAGCTTTTTTCTCATTTCCATTTGTGTGAAATATGCTTTTGTGTTCTTTTATTTTCAGTCTATGTGTGTCTTCTTTTTTTTTTTAAAGAATTTATTGGGGAATGGGGGAGGGGAACAGACAAGTTGCTGTCCTTTTGTTCTTCAGTCTAGTTGCGGAGGACATTGCTTCACTGGCCCATGTTGGTATCATCATTGCGCTCTTCCCGGATGAGGCAGATTGGTCGCCGGCCTCTGGACAGCCGCTCTCTGCAGCTATGGGCAGCTCACAGTGGCTGCCTGCCACTCACACTGCCGCCAGTCACTCACTGTAGCCTATGGCAGCCCGCTGCAGTTTACACCGTCTCCGGGGCTCATGCAGCCCAGCTCCAGTCGGAACTGTTGTTAGCTATAGAGGGCAGTGTCACTGGTCCTCATATATGGGATCTGAACCAGGGTCGCTGGCTTCCCAAGCCAGCTCTTAACCAATGCATCACTCGGCCGGCCCCTATGTGTGTCTTTTGATCTGAGGCGGGTCTCTTGTAGACAGAAAGTGCATAGGTCTTGCTTTCTTATCCAATCAGCTACCCTATGTCTTTTGATTGGAGCACTTAATTATTTTACATTTAAAGTAATTATTGATATGTACGTAGTTATTGCCATTTTTTTACTTATATTTTTTACCATCTTTTGTTTGTTTGTTTTCTCCCTTCTTCTTAAAGAAGACCTTTTAACATTTCTTGTAATACTAGCTTGGTGGTAATAAATTCCTTTAGTTTTTTCTAGTCTGGTAAGCTCTTTATCTCTCCTTCAACTTTAAATGGTAGCCTTGCTGGGTGGAGTTGTTTTCGTTGTAGGCCTCTGTTTTCAACACTTTGAATATTTCATGCCACTCACTTCTGGCCTGCAAAGTTTCTGTTGAGACTCAGCAGGTAGTCGATGGAAGCTTTTTTGTAAGTAACTACTTGCCTTTTAGTTGCTGCTTAGGATTCTCTCTTTGTCTTTAACTTTTGCAATTTTAATTATAATGTGTCTTGGTGTAGGCCTGTTTGGATTCATCTTGTTTGGGATTTTCTATACTTCCTGGCCTTGTATGCGTATTTCCTTTGCCAGCTTAAGGAAGTTTTCAGTCATTATTTCTTCAAGTCAGTTCTCGATCCCTTGCTCCCTCTGTTGTCCATTTGGTACTCCTATTATTCAAATGCTGTTATGCTTAATGTTGTTCCAAAGATCCCTTAAACTATCTTCATTTTTTAAGATTTTTTTCTTCCTTATTATTGTTCCATTTGGGTTTTTTTCTGCTACATTGTCTATTAAATCACTGATTTAGTCATCTGCTTCATGTAATCATTTACCGATTACTTCTGGTGTATTCTTCATTCCTGTTATTGTATTCTTTATTTCTGTCTGGTTATTTTTTATGGTTTCTATGTCCTTTATGCATTTTATCTCTCTCTTGAAGTTCTCAGTAAGTTCCATAAGCATTCTTTTTTCTTTTTTTCTTTTTAAAGATTTTATTGGGGAATTGGAGGAGGGGAATAGCATTAGGGAATAGGGGAAGAGGAACAGACAAGTTGCTGTCTTTTTGCTCTTCAGTCTAGTTGCAGAGAACATTGCTTCACTGGCCCATGTTGGTATCATCATCGCGCTATTCCCAGGTGAGGCAGATCAGTCGCCGGCCTCTGGATGGTCACTCACCACTGCTATTGGCAGCTCATGCTGGCTGCCAGCCACTCACTGTAGCCCATGGCAGCCCACTGCAACAGGGGCTGCAGCCAACACTGTCGCTGGAGTTCGCAGCCCAGCTCCAGGTGGAGCTGTCGTTAGCTGTAGAGGGCAGTGTCACTGGCCCTCATATGTGGGATCCGAACCAAGGCTGCCTGCTTCCCAAACCAGCTCTTAACCAATGCGCCACTGGGCCAGCTCTAAGCATTCTTATAACCAGTATTTTAATCTCTGTCTCTAGTAGTTAGTGCCTCCATTTCATTTGGTTCTTTTTCTGGAGTTGTCTCCTATTCTTTCATTTGGAATATGTTTCTTTATTTTCTCATTCTGGCTCCCTTTGCATGTTTGAATCTATGTGTTAGGTAGGTCTCCAACAAGGTCAGACAATTAAGTTGCAAACTTATTGCAACAATGTTGCTAACCTTTTGTGATATCAGAGGGATTATTTATGATGAATGTGTACCAACTGGACAAACAGTTAGCCAAGTTAGTATTTGGAAGTGCTGAAAAGTCTGCGTGAAAAGTTAGATGACCTGAACTTTTTGTCAACAATTCATCACGACAATGCATCACGACATTTCACTCTAAGGGAGGTTTTAGCCAGTAAACAAATAACTGTATCAAAACACCTTACCTACTGACCTGTTCTGGCCGCCAATGATTTCTTTCTTTACCCAAAGATAAAGGAACTAATGAAAGGAAGACATTTTGATGTAATTCAAGACATCAAGGGTAATACGTCGACAACTCTGATGGCCATTCCAGAAAGAGTTCCAACATTGCTTTGAAGGGTGGACTAGGCCCTGGCATTAATGCATAGCTTCCCAAGGGGAGTACTTTGAAGGTGACCATAATGGAATTCAGCAATGAGGCGTATAGAACTTTTGCTAGGATGAGTTTGTGAACTTAATTGTTAGACCTCATATGTCTCTCAGTCTTTGCCAGGTGGTTTTATGTAGTAGGTGTCCTATGTGATTCAGTGGTGCAGTCACACTGATCACATGTGCATGTGTTCCAGGAGTGTTCCTTGTGTGTGTTGTGTGTATTCTCCTATTGTATTTGAGCCTTAATTGCTTTTGGTGTGTCAGTGTGTAAGATTGAGTCTCAGGCTGATTGGCTGTGAAGATTGTCTATGCCCTCAGTTTTTGAGCTGCTGTGTAGGGTCTGACCTCTCAGAAGGTTATTTGCTCCAGTGGACTCTTCTGCCTGTTGAGACTACCATCTGGGTGTGCCACTTGTGGGACTAATCGGATAGTGCTCTGCTGTGGTCTGATGCCAGCTTTTGAGTGTGTTGTTTCTGGTTTCTCTTGGGAGGTGTACACATGCACACCAATTTGAGACTTGCCTGTGTCTGTCCCAAGGCTACCAAGTAGAAGCTACAAAGCTATATGTATTGGGTTGTCGGAAAAGTCATGATGCATTTTTGCAATGAAAAACATAGAAAAAATATGTCATGACTTTTCCAACAACCCAATAGTTTGTTGCTGCATGCACTGAGCTTGGAGGCATGTGCCAGTGTCCTAGCTATCAACCAAAGCTGGCTGCCACCAGTATCATTCCTGGGGCATCTTACCAAAAGGCCCAGGGCCTCTATGCCTGTTGCTACCTGCTGGCTGCCTATAAGGCTCAGCTGATGAAAGAGCCTCCTTATGTGTGTGGCCCAGTCTGGTTGACCTGATGTTAAGAGTGTCTCTGATGATGCAGCACTATCTGGGCAGGTCGGAGTCCCAGGGAGCTTCTGGAAGGGCTGATGGTTTTTACAAAGTTAATGCAGACTCAGTTGTGGTGTTAGTTCCAGGCCTGTGATCACTTTACAAAACTCTCTGAGAGCACTATAGTCAGGCACCATTTGACTTGGGCCTGCAGATCTCCAAGAGCTTCTCAAGAGAGTCTGGAGTACAAGTTGTGGCTGACTAGCCCCCACTGAAAGTTTTTCAGATTACCATGGTACTTCTGCTGTTGTTAAAGTCTCCAAGCTTGTGGGGTGGGGCTGGTGCCCAGGAGCCAAGGGTGCCCCCAGGGATGCAGTACTAGGTGGGGTAGGATCCCAGAGAGTCATGGGTTGTGAGTTGTAGTTTTTACAAAGTTAATGCAACTTCAGTTCTTACACCAGTGGTGAGCCTGTGACCATTTTGCAAAATTCCCTGAGGACACTGTGGCAAGTCATCACTCAACTAAGGACTACAGATCCCTGAGAGCTGCCCAAAAGAGACTTGTACATCAGCCATGGTTCACTGTTCACCACTGAAAGTTCCCCAGGCTGCTGTGGCCATCTGCTACTATAAAAGTCTTCCACAGCTTCTGGGATGGGACTGGACACTGAGAAGCAGAGAGTGCCCCCAGTGATACAACACTAGCTGGGTGGAGCAGGGACCCAGGGTTTCACCAAGGTGGCACACATGCACAGATTGTACCAGGTCAATGCATTTTCAGATTTGGCCCTTTGGGGGAGGGTTCAACACAGGAAAGATGGCACCCTTCTGTAGGCTACATGTGAGGCAGGCTCCACACAGGGACAATGATGGCTATCCTATCCCTTGCCCCAAAGCCATAAAACTCTGTCTTTCCTGTATGTCTGTGGTACCTCTCAAGTTGCTGCCTCTCCACCGGAACCCAAGTGAGTGTTTGCAAGTGAGTGAATCTGTGCATGGGCCTTTTAAGAGGATGTCTGTTTTTCTAGTTGCCTTTCATCTCACCAGGATGGACAGACAGAGTCCTCACTGATTTTCACTGACAGATGTGGGTGTTCCTCTTCCTGGTACAAGACCCCTGGGCTGGGGAGCCCAGTGTGGGGCTGCAACACCTTCCTCTTCAGTGGGACCTCAACTAATGAGATGTCCCTCTCAGTGTTCAACCACTAACTGTGGGTTTTGGGTTAGTTCTTTTCACATCTCCAACCCTCCTACCAGTCTCCCTGTGGCCTCTTCTGTTTATCCATAGTTATAGAGGTTCTGTTTGGGTAGTTTACAGATGATTTTTTAAAAATTTTAATCAGGGGAGAGCGCAAACGCAGTCCCCCGCTACCACAAATTATGCAGTCGAGTTTCCCACATTTGGGGAAATCACAGAAGTCAGCACATCCGGAGTGCAATGGGTGAGCCTCGTCCTGGGAAAACCTCCCTTGTGATCATGGTATCTCCCCTGCCAGGTAAGTATTCAGATGATTCTTGAGGCTGATGGTTCTGTAATTTAGCTGTAATTTTAATGTGATACTGGGAGATAGCATGCATAATGTTTACCTTTTCCATCACCTTGGGCCTTTATCCATTCACCCCTGCTCTTAATCGTTCATGTAACAGACCCTTCAGTGTAGTTGATTTATTGGTGAAAATAATTATCTGAGAAGACTGTTCCAGACTCTTCTTTCAGAGAACAGGTAGACAATCCATAAGGTAGAATTGTGACTAGATTCCACTTGCAGTTGCTATGACTTGAAATGTGTAGGATGAGAGGCAGGCTATGGAGAGAATCCTCAGGACTAGACCTAAGTATGAATGTCTGTACTTCTGTCCTCCATCAATTTATCTACTATTCAAAAGACATTTCCTTGCATGCATAGAACAATGTTCAGGAGAAAGAATTCTGTTTTTTTCTTTTTTTTGATTGATATGTAGAAATACAGAAAAACACATATTGCTTAACAATACAAATAATTTGCACCTGAAATTCATTTGCTTAGTCCCTGGGATCCCTACAGAACAAAGTGTTGCAAATACAGCTGTGCTGGCAATACTCTTGTGTTAGAGGAAACAAAAACTTGGTCTCTAGTCCAAGGAGCTTATATCCAAAGGAAATCAGAGAGGAAGAGTTCTGAGAATCATGGATTATAATTTGGGTTTGCTTTCACCCAAATGTGCTCTGCACTTTTCTGATGGCATGGCTTTGTTTTTGCTGATATTTCTTAAAAGCTGGAGTGCCCAATTCTCTTATCCAGCCTTCAAGGCCCCACTTAAATATCACCTAGTTTGTAAACTTTCTTCATATCCCACCCTCCTTTGTGCTCCTGCAGTCCTTTGTTCATTCTTGATTATACTACCAAAATCAACTGAGAGTGGTGTTTGTGACTTAAGGGTCAAGACCCTGCTTTATTCACCCAACTATCTCTCCAAGCACTTACAGGATGACAAAAATAAAAGTCTGGAAACACAGAGGAATATATATATATATATTTAAATAAAGTTAGTTATATTTTCAAATAATGTGTCAAATATATTTTCCTTCAATCTCCAGGCAACTTAGCAAGGAAAATGCCTCCAAATTTAAAGCCATGAGTGCAATCACTAATCTGGAAAAATATATAAATAAATGAAAAATTGTTCCCTATATTTCTAAGCTTTTGGAACATATTTAATATGTTGAATCCAAATTGTTGAATCATACTTGGGTTTCCCTTAACACCAGCACCTCTTTTTTCTCATCTGTAAAATGTATACACTACCCACCCTACATCTTTCACAGAGTTATCACAAGGATAAGTGAGAAAATGGCTATGCAAAAGGGTAACGCTGTATGGAAATGCAAAACGTTGTTCTCATTAACTATATAAGGATTTATTTTGGTTCCATATTGCAGCACTTCAGTATGTGGACTTTGGCTAACCCCATTGCAGCTGCATTAAAGAGGATTCTCCATGAGCTTAAGAGGAGAAGCCAAGAGGCTGATTACAGCTTAGGGCCCTGCCACAGCCATCAAAAGTTACTAAAGGGATGATGGGACTTCTAGTTTGTTGCCAATTGTGCAGGAGGAAAGTCATGACGTTAGGAACCTGGTTCCTATCTCCACAGTGACTCACAACTTTCAGGTTCACTTGGATGGATTTATAGATGAGATCTGATTAGGCCCACTGCCAAGGACCTTGATGGTACTAAGGCTCAGGTAGCTGTGTGAAAGCGGAGCAAAAACTGAGACCTGAGACTCAGGGAGACTAAGCCAAGGTCACAAGATACTTTTTAACTTATTCAGAACAACCCGTTCATCATCCATCATTGGTGGTGTAAGCATGAGGCTATTGCTATCTAATAGGATGCACCAAGAAAGGTACAACGCACCACTTCTATGGTATTTCTGCTCCAAATGTATAATCTGAATTTAACCACAAGGAAACATCAGATGAACCTAAATAAATGAAAAAAAAATCCCACCAAATAACTGGCCTATAATCTTTCTTTCTACAATATATTGTCCTAAAAGATAAGAAAAAGACTCAATAACTTTACTAGATTAAAGAAGACTAAAGAGACATGACAACTGCAGCAATGTGTCATCCTAGTTTGGATCCTGGACCAAAAAGAGAACATTATTGAGGCAATTAATAAAATTGCGGTATGAACTGTAGAGTATATAATAGTATTTTAACAGTGCAAACTTCCTGGTTTTGATAATTGTACAATTGTTATGAAATAAAATGTCCTGATTTTTAGGAAATACACACTGAAGTATTTAGAGGCTAAAGAACATGATGTCTGCAACTTAATCTCAAATTGTTAAAACAATAGTAAAATGTGTGTGGTTGTGTGTGTGTGTGTGTGTGTGTGTGTGGAGAGAGAGAGAGAGAGAGAGAGAGAGAGAGAGAGAGAGAGAGAGAACACCAAGGAAAGTACATGGTGGCAAAATATAAGCAACTGATGATTCTGTGTAAAGAGTATACAGAAGTTCGTTATTATTCTTGAAACTCTTCTGTAAATTTGAAATCATATCAAAGTACAAAGTTCAAAAATTAGTAACCATTATATCAAAGTATAATTTTAGTAGTTTTTTTCTAGAAAATATATAACTCATTACTTAATGTTTGCTTAATTGTCCTAAAAGAGTAATTCTAAAAATAGAATGAGACACTGACAATTCCATACTTAAGAAGACAGTGAAACTCTGACAATGCTGCTACCTATAACTTGTTCTAGTTCTTCAGTGGTTAAATTAGATTTTAGGATTGACTCAAACAAACAAACAAACAAACAAACAAATAAAAAGCCTACAAATCCAACCAGGAGAAATGATTTAACTATACCTGCACTCACCTCAGTGGCCTTGTAGATGATAGTTTTCCAGTCTAAATGAACTAAACTGAATGTCAACTGAAAATCTTCAAGACTCAAGTGTGCAGACCAAATAAATGTCCATGCTTCTCTTGGCTATTTGGGGAAGATACTCATGGAAGGTGTTAGGGTTGGTCACACATCCCAGAATGAAAGTAAGGGCAGAAATACATAGGGCAAAGATACAGTAAGAAGAATGTAGTATAGGAGGTTCTGTGGGGAGAGTGGAACCACAGAAGTAGGCTATTCCCAAATCTTGGAATATCCACATTAACGAGCTTTGCTGCTCAGAAGAATAACTGAAATCTGACTGCAAAAGCAATTTTCATCCTTCTCAGTCTCTGGATAATATTGGCTACATAGATAGATAGTTCAGCAGCTCCTCTTTCAGGAAAATCATATGGCTCATCAGGACATTTAGAAGGTTCTGGTCAGGGTAATACCAGAAGTTAAAGAGGTCACTAAAGGAAGGGAACAGGCATTAGGAATGATGGAGCAGGTAATAGTCAGATTAACCAGGATATTAAAATCCAGATGCAAAGAAAGGAAATAAAAATGGATTTCAGACAGTGGTGTGCTCTTAATCTTTAACAACTGACTTTATGTGGGAAAAAAATCTTGATTTGTAGTATTTGCTGATTTCCATGATGTAAATATTTCCAACACAATGTCACTGAACACAGAGTTCAGAAATGATATAAAATCAGCTCTCATGACCTAATGTGAACTGGCTCTAGCAACCTGGGTACAAAAGCGATGTCTGCTACTATCTAGCTATGTTATCCTACTAAGTAATGTAACCTTTCTGGATTGCAATTTCTTCATCTGTAAAATATCAACCTCATAAGATCATTGAGATAATAAAATGAAACTAATTTACCATCATCTAAAATCTCTTCCAGCTCTGAACATCTATGGTTCTATGACAGAATTGGCCCCATTGGTTGCTTTTTCCCTTTTCCCATTTCATGTCACATCATGTGAGTAGGCACAAGAAAAAAGAATCCTAAAAGAAGCTGTTCTTGGGCCGGCCAAGTGGCGCAGTGGTTAAGCGCTGGCTTGGAAAGCCAGCGGCCCCGGTTCGGGTTCCACATGTGAGGGTCAGTAACACTGCCCTCAAAAAAAAAAAAGAAGCTGCTCTATAGTTTGGTAATAGAGCAGAAACCACATTCACATCACCTCAGAGATGAGGTCCAAGGCAGTGACCACTCCAGGTTTTCTATACAAAAGACACTTACAAGTGGGAATCTTGGAAATGGGGCTAGAAAATCTATATACTTCTATTATTTTAATGGTATACAGAGGTTGCCAAAAAAATGTGTACACATTTCAAGACAGGAAAAAACTGTATTAAAATTGTAATACAGTGAACGTCGCTAGCATTCATTTGATTAATGCCAAGTTTTGTGCGAACGTCATTCTACACATTACTATCATAATTCAATTCAATTTTGAAAAGTAATACATAGATAACATCTCTTAAAATATGTACATCTTTGGGCATCCCTGGTATTTACTTGGGATGAGTTAGAGGTGTAAATGGTGCCCAGGGCCAATGCAATGTATATGTGCCCTCTCTCCTTGCATTGTACCAGAATCTGCCTGGTAAAGAATACACAGTGAAACTAGGATCTGTCTATAGTCAATCAAATGTTTTGATGTCCAGCAAATCTAGAGGAAGTAACTCAGTGCAAACTTTCTTTGACTGCTATATGTATGTCACTTCTACTGATTTGTGCCTGGGGACATAAGCTGCCCTTAATGCCTTCTTTGCTATGTCTCTGAATTGGACAAACAAGTACTCAACCCATCCCCTGAGCCATCATTTGGTAACAGCATTAGCTCAGAATGTACATTTGGGAGCTTTGTGGCTCTCCATTTTGGTTCAATATAACCACAAGTACAAACCAGAGGTCAGAGGAATAAATAAAAGTTACTGGAAGCTTAGCTCCTGCTGGGATTCCCAGGGCTTCATACTAATGGACTAGATGAAAGGAAATTCTGGCCTGAATGTGCTGTTGAAGTTGATGGAAAAGAAAACCTTCACCCAATCATTAAAAAAAATCCAAATGCAAAGGGGTTTAGTAAGGTATAAGAGACATAATACCTTGTGCTTCCGGAGGCTGCCAGGACTGGTGGGCGTAGAGATGGGAGACTGCTTAGACTTGGGGGTAGAGAGCTGGCTGCTGGAAGTTCCATTTGCTAGCCCAAGGCAAGAGAAAAGGAAGGGATAAAAATCAACAGCATACAAAGAAACAAGTTATCCTTCCCCTCTGAAGACACTAAGAACATTCAAACAAGGCACACAAGCAACCAAGTGATTTGATGAGTAGAACAAAGGTGAAAAGAAACATATGTCTCAGAAAAGAAAGAAATGCATCCTCAATTAATTACTGGGTTGTCAGAAAAGTCATGATGCATTTTTGCAATGAAAAACATTGAAAAAATACGTCATGATTTTTCCGACAACCCAATAGATCCTTGCTCAGTGCAAAGCAATAATCCTCCTACCCTTTCCTGAGTGCTTCTAATTACAGGGTCTGGTTAATTTCAAACCATTTTCGTATTCATTCACAAGTTTGACCGTAACATCTCAGAGTCTGGCAATGTATTATTTTGCTTCAATTTTATAAATGAGAAAAAAGTTAGGCATAAGAAGGTTTTGTGTGTTACCGTAAAGGGGAGGAAATATGGGTGGTTTGGACGATGGCACATCCCCTTTTGTTGCAGATGATGTAACAGGTGCAGGAGAGCCATACTGTCAATTTCTCTCCACTCTGTCTTTTCCTGCTCAACTCTCCCCCCCCCCACTCTCTTCCTTGCTTCATCCTTGGAGAAAGCAACAGAAGGAAAGGAAGAGAAAGGGGGCTAGTCAGGAAGAAGAACAAAAAAAAATGAGGAGAAACACAGAATGAAACATGAAGAAAGGCTCATACAGTAAAATGGGTGGAGAAGAGAATCAAAAAAGAGTGAAAGATGTCAGGAATGGAGCACAAGGGAGACAGGAAAGATAGGGTAGGAAATTAGGAGAAGAGAAGAATGAGGAAGTTTGAAATAAGGACAAAAACAGAGAACAGCAGACAATGGTGACCAAAGTCAGAGTGCACTCCAATTTACCTGTAGTCAATAAAATGCTGAAATGAAATGGTTTCATATTTAACATCTTCATATTCTATTGTGTTTGCAAATTGTTCTATATTCCCCTGCTAATGAACATTTTAAATATTAAATCAAGTAAAAAGAAATGTAGTGCATTGAATTGACCAATTAAACAGCTCATGCTAAAGTTAACTTTTTTTTTTAATCTAAGGACCTATGTTATTAATTAGAGATATTCTGAAATATGCTTTAAAAATACAGATAAATAACCTGATGGTGTGTGGGACGGGGAAGAGGGAAGGAGAATGAGAGAAAGAAGGAGGAAAGGAAGGCAGGAATGGGAAAAAGGAGAGAAAGATTGAGAAAGAGGATTTGAGAGATAGAGATGATAGATAGATAGATAGATAGATATAGATAGATAGATAGATAGATGATAGATAGATAGATATATAGATATTATATAGATAGATATGAGAGAGAGAGAGAGAGAGAGAGAGAGAGAGAGAGAGAGAGAGAGAGAGAGAGAGAGAGAATAGAAAACTGAAGAAGTTAAGCAGGAACATGACCTAAGAGTGTTGCTGTTAGTCCCATAGGTAAAGGTTAAACTGCTGTATCATAAATGTTTCTTTAGGATATGTTTCCTCTGTAACACTTATGTTAATGTTTCCCTAGATTCTGGAATCTGCATACCAACTATACAAATGGAATAGACATCAGTTTGGTGGTTGCTATGATTATCCAAGTGCAAGTAAGCTGAAAAAATGGGCACTTAGGCATTCACTGTCTGGCTTTGCTTGTGTATTCACTCATGTCTCACCCACTCACTGAGATACATTTCTCCCTGTCAGGATTTCTTGGAAATCATTCATTCATTTTGTCAATAGTTACAGGGTACTTTGTCTAATCCAGGCCAAGTATTAGACATTGGGGTTTCAAAGATGAGTTAGTCACTACTTGTGGGGAGACAGGCAAGTACACAATGGGCTAAGTATTGCATTATGATAGAGCTATGCAAAGGGCATTATTAGAGCCAAGAAGAGAGGCTTCAAAATCATGGGACTGGGAGGCAAACAAGAGGGGGCAACACCTGAAAACAGTCTTGAAGATGCCTCTGTGAGGTTCTGGTCAAGATGGCAGAGTAGGTAAACACTTGCTTTCACCCATGATCATATTAAATTACAACTAAAGTACAGAACAATCAACCTGGAGAACCACCTGAAGGCTCGGTGAACATAAGTGCTATAACTAAGCATATAAAGAAGTAGCCATGTCAAGGCTGGTAGGAGGGACAGAAACACAAAATGGGCCTGCCCAGCACCCATGTGTGGTGATTGAGAATTGGGAGGGATATCTCAGTTACAGAGGTACCCTCTGAGGAGCAAGGGGTCCCAGCTTCACACCAGGTTCTCCAGCTCAGAGTACCAGTTCCAGAAAAAGGAGTTACCATAACATCTGGCTGTGAAAATTAACAGGAATTCTGTGTGTCAAGGTTGCTGGAAACTCAAGCATCATTTTAAAGGGACCAAAAACAGACTCTCTTGCTCCAAGGCACTTGCCCTGGTCTAAGAAGGCACTAGGGTCATACAAGGAAGGGCTGGAGGGACAGACACCATTTCCCCTGTGTTCAGCCCTCATCCTATGAAGCCTGTGGCCAGGCACCATCTTCACTGTGTTGAGTCCTCATCCCACATGGAAAAATCTGAATCTGCATTGGTCTGGGGAACTCTGCTTGCTCCATCTTGGTGACTCCCTGAGACCCTGCCTCATAAAACTCAAGTACAGACAAAGGGTTTTTCAAAGAATGAGCCTTAAGGGCAGCTTCCAGGCAGCAGCAGGCCTTGGAATATCCTGGGTCTTTTTCTGAGCAGCCCCAGTACTTGTGCCTGCTGATGTTGGTTCACAAAATGGCCTCTTCTGTGCACCACCAGGTCCAGGACAGCCAGCAACCAACTGTGGATTGCTTTGTAGCTCTTACAAAGCTGCCTGTTACAAGCAGCAGGTGATCTTGGCCTGCACAAAAACCTCTGCCAAGAGGCCCCAGAAGCAACACACCCAGTGTCCGGCTTCACACCACAACAGAGCACTACTTGATTAGCCCCAAAAGTGGCACACACAAACAGTGGTCTCAGCTGGAACCAGTGCCCATTAGGGTGAATCTCACTCCATGGAATCAACCACCTCAAAACAGTTTGTAAAACTGTGGTCATGGCCAATCCTAACATTCAGCCTGAGGGTCAATCCCACCCACTGATGTGACAACAGCAATCAAGGCTCAATTGCAACAGGAGGGTACACACAACCCACAAAAGAGACTCCCCTGGAGCACCCAGCTCAGGTGATCAGGGAGACTGTACCTCTGGACCCCAAGAGACACCTGCTTCATAATGTCACAATTCCGAGACTGGGAGATGCAGTATACCTAATAGATAGAAACAAACATAGAGAAGCAACCAAAATGAGGAGACAAAGGAAAATGTCCCAAATGAAGGAAGAGGACAAAACTCCAGAATATGAAATAACCGAAATGGAGGCAAGCGATCTTCCAGATACAGAGTTCCAAACACTGGTTATAAGGATGCTCAAAGAAATTAGTGAAAACTTCAACAAAAAGATAGTAAGCACAAAAAGAGACATTGAAACCATTAAAAAGAACCAGTCAGAAATGAGGGATATAATACCTGAAAGTAGAAAGAATAAACTAGAAGGAATCAACTGCAGATTAGATCAAGCAGAGGACTGAATCAGTGATTTGGAAGACAACATAGGAGAAAACACACAATTAGAACAGGAAAAAGAATAAAAAGTGAGGATAGTTTAAGAAACCTCTGGGACAACACCAAACATACCAACATTCACATCATAGGGGTACCAGAAGGAGAAGAGAGAGAGCAAGAGATTGAGAACATATTTGAAGAAATAATGACATAAAACTTTCCTAACATGGTGAAGGAAATAAACATAAAAGTCCAGGAAGGTCAGAAAATTTCAAACAAGATGAACCTAAAGAGGCCCACACCAAGACATATTGCAATTAAAATGGCAAAGGTTAAAGACAAAGAGAGACTCTTAAAAGCAACAGGAGAAAGGCAGTTACCTACATGGGAGCTCTCATAAGACTGTCAGCTGTTTTCTCAACAGAAATTTTGCAGGCCAGAAAGGATTGGCATAAAATATTCAAAGTAATCAAAAACAAGAAACTACAATCAAGATTACTCTACCCAGCAATGCTATCATTTAAAATTGAAAAAGAGATAAAGAGGTTACTAGACAAGAAGAAGCTAAAGGAGATCATATCCACCAATACATTATTACAAAAAATGTTAAAGGGACTTATTTAAGAAAAAGCAGGGGAAAGAACCTAAATTGAAATAATAAAATGGCAAACTATGTACCTATCAATAATTACTTTAAATATAAATGGATTAACTATGCCAATCAAAGACATAGGGTGGCTGAATGAATAAGAAAAGAAGACATATATATTCTATCTACAACAAACCCCCTTCAGTTTGAAAGACACATACAGACTGAAAAGAAAGGGGTGAAAAAAGATATTTCATGAGAATAGAAACAAACAAACAAAAAGCTGGGGTAGCAATAGTTATATCAGACAAAATTGTCTTTAAAACAATGTATATAATAAGAGACAAAGAAGGACATTACACAACAATAAAGGGAAAAATCCAACAAGAGGATATTGCTTTGTAAACATTTATGTATACAGCATAGGAGCACCCAAATATATAAAGCAAACACTGGCCAACATACAGGGAGAGATTGAGGGTAGTAGTCATGATAGGGGACTTTACCACCCCATTGATACCAGTGGACAAGTCTTGCAGACAGAAAATCAAGAAGGAAACAGCAGCCTTAAAAGACACGCTGATTTTCTGGTTGCTATGGCAGGGTAGGTATACACCATGCTTGCCTCCTTTCCAATCATATCAAAAGTACAACTAAATTACAGAACAACCATCATCGAGAATGGCCTGAAGTGTAGCTGAACAGAAGTCCCATCACTAAGGATACACAGGAAGTCACCTCAAGTCTGGTACGAGGGGCAGAGAAGCAGAATGGGCTATAGCACACTCACCTGTGGCAGTTAAAAATCGGGAGGAATATCTTGGCCATGGAGTTTCCCCCAGAGGAATTAGGGGCTCCAGCCCCACACAACGTTCCTGAGCCCAGGGATCCAGTACGTACTGGGAAGAAAAGTCTGCCACAAATTCTGGCTGTGAAAACCAGTAGAAATTGTGGCTGAGTGAGACAGAGGGCTGCTGTAGGTAGAAATGTTCCTCTTAATGGTTCCATGCATGGACTTCCTCAATGATAGACTCACTCACTTCTGGGTCCCAGTACTTGGGCAGCAGCTCAAAAGGTACCAGGAACATATGGGGAGGAGCTGTATTGTCTGGCTTTGGGGCGAGAACTGGTGGGACAGCTTTCTCCCAGACAGAATTGCTGGGAGAAGCCATTATTACGTGGTTGAGAGCTCCCCTCTTCCTGCATGTAGATACAGGCAGATGCCATTTTTGTGTCTCCATTAACCAGGTTAACCCTGTTCACCCCCCCCAACCTACATTCCCTGACACCCCACCGCACCCCAACTGTGGAAACACCCAAGCCACTTCCACTGTCTTTCCCATACGAATGGCATGTCTTGGCTCATACTGTGGACCGTCGTAAAATCTCCCAAAGGATCACCAACCCCAAACAAGCAGTTTGGCCTCAGTGAGCCTAATACCTCTTGCTAAGCAGCCCCAAATGCAGCACTAGTGGCAGCCAGCCTCGGTTCATGGCTTGGCCTCTCAAAGCACCTTTAAGCCCAGCTTGTGTGGCTGCCATCTGTGGATTGCTTTGTGGCTCATGCAAGGTGGCCCTGAGCATAGGTTTTGGCTGAACTTGGTTCACTGCAGGGCCCCTTGCTGGAGACCCAGGGTCGACATGCCTGGTGACTGGCTTTGGACTGAACTGAAGCACCACCTAGCTGCCTCTGTGGGAATCTCACCCAAAGGGCAGACTGGGCAGACACCAGTGCCTTGCTAAAGCGAATTCTGCTCCATATGGTCAGTGCCTATATAACAGCTCCTCCACTGTAATCGTAGCCAGCCCTGAGAACCAATCAGCTTGAAGGTCAATGTCTCCCACTGATGTGTAAACAGCAACCAAGGCTCAATTATAACATGAAGGTACACACAACCCACACTAGCAACTCTCCTGGAGCACTTGGCTCAGGTGACTACAGGGACTGCAGAACTGGGACACAAAGAAACATCTACTACATAAGACCACCCTACTAAGACCAAGAGACATAGCAGCCTTACCTAATATATAGAAACAAACACAGGGAGGGAGCCAAAATGGGGAGAAAAAAAACAAACATAAAACAAGCAAACAAACAAAAAACCAAACCATGTCCTAAATGAAAGAACAGAACTAAGATGCAGAAAAAGAACTAAAAGAATTCGGTGGATAGATGGATAAAGAAGAGGTGGTAAATACTTGATATGGAATATTACTCAGCCATCAAAAGGAATGAAATCTTACCATCTGCAAATCTTACCATCTGAGGGACCTAAAGGTATTGTGCTGAGTGGAGTAAGTCAGACAGAGAAAAACAAATGCCGTATAATTTCACTTATACGTGTAACCTAAAGAACAAATTAAACAAACAAAGCAGAAAGAAATGTATAGCTACAGAAAATGTTTTGATGATTGGCAGCTGGGAGAGGGCTTTGGGGGATGGATGAAAAAGGAGGAGTGATTAAGAAGTACAAATTGGTAGTTACAAAATTGTCATGGGGATTTACAGTCATAGAATAAGAAATACAGTCAATAATAATGTAATGATTATGTATGGTGTCAGATGGGTACTAGGTTTACTGGGGTTATCACTTTGTAAGTTACATAAATGTCTAATCACAATGTTGTACACCTGAAACTTGTATAAGATTGTATGTCAAACATAACTGAAAAATTTTAAAAATATGTTTAAAACATGACACACTAAACCAAATGGATTTAATAGATATAGTGTTTTAAATTAAAATTAATTGGGGTGACAATGGTTAGTAAAATTACATGGGTTTTAAGTGTACAAGTCTGTAATACATCATCTATATATCACATTGTGTGTTCACCACCCAGAGTCAGTTCTGCTTCCATCACCACGTATTTGACCTATCTTTACCCTCTTCTAATACCCCCTTCCACCTTACCCTCTGATAACCACTAAACTATTTTCTGTGTCTATGAGTTTTGTTTCTTCATTTGTTTTTCTTGTTCTTTTGTTGTTTTCAGTTTTATATACAACATATCAGTGAAATCATATGGTTCTCAGCTTTTTCTGTATGGCTTATTTCATTCAGTATAATAATCATAAGATCATCCATGTTGTGACAAATGGCACTGTTTCATCTTATGGCAGAATAGTATTCTATTGTGTGTATATATATATATATATATATATATATATATATATATATATTACATCTTCTTTATCCAATCATCTACTGAAGGACACTTTGGTTGTTTTCATGACTGGGCCACCCTAAATAAAGCTGCAGTGAACATCGGAGCACATATATCTTTACGCATAAATGTTTTCAGGTTTTTTTGGATAGATAACCAGGAGAGGGATTGATGAGTCATATGATAATTCTATTCTTAATTTTTTGCAAAACCTCCACACTGCCTTCCATAGTGGCTGCACCATTCTGCATGACCACCAACAGTAAGTATGAGGGTTCCTTTTTCTCCACAGCCTCTGCAACACTTGTTATTATTTGTCTTGTTGATGGTAGCCATTCTAACAGATGTGAGGTGGTATCTCCTTGTGGTTTTTATTTACGTTTCTCTAATGATTAGTGATGTTGAGTATTTTTTACATATGTCTATTGGCCATCTGTATGTCCTCTTTGGAGAAATGCCTATTCAGGTCCTCTGCCCATTTTTCATTGGATTGTTTCATTTCCCGTTGTTGGGTTGTATGAGTTCCTTATAAATTTTGTATATTATCCCCTTATCAGAGGCATTGTTTTCAAAAATCTTTTCCCATTCGATTGGTTGCCTGTTTATTTTGTCCATGGTTTCTTTTGCTGTGCAGAAGCTTTTTAGTTTGATATATCTCCATTCATTTATTTTAGCTTTTACTTTCCTTGCCTTTGAGGTCAAATTCTTAAAATCATCTTTGAACCCAAGGTTCATAAGTTTAGTACCTATGCTTTTCTCTATGCAGTTTATTGTTTCAGGTCTTAGATCCATTTTGAGTTAATTTTGATATATGGTGACAGATAGTAGTCTAGTCTCATTCTTTTGCACGTGACTTTCCAATACTCCCAGCACCATTTATTGAAGAGGCTGTCTTTTCTCCATTGTACGTTTTTGTCTTCTTCTTTGAAAATTATCTGTCCATATTTAGGTGGTTTTATTTCTGGGTTCTCAGTTCTATTCCATTGGTCTGTGTGTCTGTTTTTCTGCCAATATCATACTGTTTTGACTATTGTTGCTCTGTTGTATAAGCTGAAGTCAGGTAGTGTGATACCTCCAACATTGTTCTTTTTTGTTAGGATTGCTTTGGCTATTCGGGGTCTTTTGTGGTTTCATGCAAATCTGATGATTTTTGTTCTCTTTCTTTAAAAAACACCATTGGGAATTTGATGGGGATTCCATTAAATCTGTATTTTGGGGGACTAATATGGCCGTTTTAACTACATTGATTCTTCCAATACATGGACACAGAATGTCTTTCCATTTCTTTGTGACTTCTTCAATTTCTTTTAAAAATATCTTTAGTTTTCAGTGTATAGGTATTTCACATCCTTGGTTAAGTTTATTGCTAGGTATTTTATTTTTTTGTTGTAATGGCAAAAGGAATTGTTTTTTCATTTCTTTTTCTGATATTTCATTGTTAGTATACAGGAATGCTATGGACTTTTGTATATTGATTTTGTAACCGGCAACGTTGCTGTATTCGTTTGTGGTTTCTAATAGCATTTTGGTGGAGTCTTTAGTGTTTTCTATATATAGCATCATGTCATCTGCAAAAAGTGACAATTTAACTTTTTCATTCCCAATTCAGATTCCTTTTATTTCTTCCTCTTGCCTGATTGCTCTGGCTAGGACTTCCAGTAGTAGGACTTCCAATACTGAAAAGCAGAGGTGATAGAGTATAGTCCTGTTGTGTTCCTGAACATAGAGCAAAGAGCCTCAGTTTTTCACTATTAATTATGATATTAACTGAGGTTTTGTTATATATGGCCTTTATTATGTTAAAGTGTTTTCCTTCTATACCCATTTTATTAAGTGTTTTAATCATAAATGGATATTGTATCTTGTCAAATGCTTTTTCTGCATCTATTGATATGATCATTTGATTTTTGTCTTTTATTTTGTTTATGTGGTGTATCACGTGGATTGATTTGCATATGTTAAACCACCCTTGTGCCCCTGGGATGAACCCCACTTGGTCATGATGTATAATCTTTTCAGTGCATTGTTGCATTTGATTTACTAGAATTTTCTTTAGGATTTTTGCATCTGTATTCAACAGAGATATTGGTCTGTAAATTTCTTTTTTTGTGTTATTCTTGCCAGGTTTTGATAGCAGGGTAAAGTTGGCCTCATCAAATGCGTTAGTGAATACTGTCTCTTCTTCAATTTTGGGGAAGAATTTGAGTAAGACAGTTATTAGATCATCTCTGAATATTTGGTAGAATTCACTAGTGAATCCATCTGGTTCTGGACTTTTGCTTTTGGGAAGGTTTTGGATGACTGATTCAATTTCCTTACTGTTGATCAATCTATATAGAGTGGATTATACATTTAAATGAATGAAATTTTTATTATGTGAATTGTATCTCAATAAAGCCATAAAAATGATGAATGGAAGCTAGTTAGGAAGAGAGAGTAAAAACGTTATTCTAGGCTTTAGGATTGCATCAGTATGGCCAAAGACATGGACGAGTGGAAGCATACAGTATGGTTTTAGAAGTGCAAATAGCTCAAAATGGCTCAAGCATAAGGTACCATTAGTGAGTTCTAAGAGATGGAACTGGAGATGAGGACAAAGGCCAGACCCTGGGGTACTTTGTGAAGTTTTGGTTTGATTTGTGAGAGATATTCGGGAGTGATACCATCAAGTTTGCATTTTAAAACTATTACTCCAGTTGCTGTGATAAGACTAGGATGGAGTGGATAGAAGCAGAGATGGGTTAGAAGACAATGCATTAGTCCAGGTGAAAGGTGATGATGGCTTAAATTAAAACAATGGAGAAGGAGAGACAGGACATGGTTGGAAGATAGACTTAGAGGCCAGAGAAGCTTAGATTATTATGTGCACATACCATGTAAGCCACTGACAGAAAAACATAACTTATGCCAAACAGCACAGGACTGGGGGAGCTAAGCTTAATCAGGGCACTAGGCTTTCCGGTTAATAAAGGAGGCACTTTAGTCATTATTCTGTAAGATATGCCCCTAAAATAGTCACCAGAATAATGAATACAAAAATCTATTGAGGACACTTGATTCCGAAAACAATGTAAGTGCCAGGAGAGTAAAGGGTTTTCTATATTTTGTTTCATTTCATATCCCAGTTGCTGGAAAAATTCCTGGCACATAGTAGAGGCTCAATAAATATCTAATGAATGATTTTTTTTTCCTGAGGGCAGTGTCACTGGCCCTCATATGTGGGATCTGAAACGGGGCCACTGGCTTCCCAAACCAGTGCTTAACCACCACGCCACTGGGCCGGCCCAATGAATGAATTTTTTAAAGTAGGCACTTTGGAAAAGGCAAGTGTCTGTGGAGCCACTGTTGGGCAAAATAGTTAATTACTCTGCAAGAAAAGGAAGGAGTTACTGAACTACCTCCAGTGCCTGAGGGCTTCCCCAGCAGTACCTAAGCCCTAGTGAGAGAGAGAGAGAGAGAGAGAGAGAGAGAGAGAGAGAGAGAACGAGAACGAACAATCTTGGTGATTTTTCTGAGCTGAAACAATGGAATTCTTCCCCAAAAGCTCTGACCTCAGCCAGGAAGTCTAACGGATGTAGGCATCCTCAGGTAAGTTCTGGCATTTTGTTCCACATGATTGGTATATCCTTTGGCAACAACAGATTTTAGTCTCCCAGCATTTGTCAACCATGCCACAAAGTGAAAATTGTCTTTTTCACCTATACTCTTATCTAGCTGAAAATGAGCCCACTGATCTTGCCAAAATGCAGAAAATTGTTAATGTCTGCATGTGGGTCATTTTCCACCTATTGGCCATAGATCTGCACATACAGATTATTTTGCAACTTCCAGTTCTTTTCTCAATATCCTCTGAAACTCACTCACTCAAACACTTTAGGGGCAATACATATTCCATCTATAACTCTCTATGTATTCTCTGTATATGTGAATATGTTTATATATGTTTCCTTGCCACTACCCCAGCTAATAAATCTTAAGGTATCTATAAATAGAAGAGTTTATTTCATTACCAACACTCAAGCATTTTGGAAATCAGTTTTTAATCATTTAGCTTCCAATCACTATCTTGCTGAAAAATGCACATACTTTCTCAGATTTCCTGATAAAATGTAACCCAAAGATGGACACTGAGAAACGAGAAAATGTATATGTGCACTGGCAAATGTCAATTCCTCACAAGCTGATAGAGCTCTTACTTTTCCAAACTAGATAAAAATACATTCATATATGCATTCCTTTTATGTGAAAAAAATCTGGCAGGGTGCCATTTGATATGGATCCTGAAGCCAATTCATATAAACGTCAAGTAAAAGAAGTAGAAGAAAAAATGCAAATGCGGTCTGATTAACTGTGCATGCTCTTGGATTGGCAAATCCACATGGAAGGCTGTCACAATTTATTCTGAGAGTGGCTGGAAATAACATGACTGTTATCTCCTTTTCTTTTATTCTTCATTACTAAATGGTCTTAAGCTCTCATCTCTGAGCTTCCAATCTCATCTGCAATTTGGGAGTGCATTGGGGGAGTCTTCACCCTGTTTAAATTGTCTCTCTCTTGGGCCGGCCGAGTGGCGCATTGGTTAAGCGCTGGTTTTGGGATGCCAGCGGCCCCGGTTCGGACCCCACATGAGGGCCAGTGACACTGCCCTCTACAGCTAACAACGGCTCCACGTGGAGCTGGGCTGTGCGAGCCCCGGTGATGGTGTGGGCTGCAGCCCCTGCTGCAGTGGGCTGCCGTGGGCTGCAGTGAATGGCCCGCAGCCAGCGTGAGCGGCTGGCAGCCAAGCATGAGCTGCCGATAGCTGCGATGAGCGACATCCAGAGGACAGCGACCGATCTGCCTCATCCGGGAAGAGCTCAATGATGATACCAACAGTGAAGCAACATCCTCCGCAACTAAACTGAAGAACAAAAAGACAGCAACTTGTCTGTTCCCCTTCCCCGATTCCCCTCCGCCAATTCCCCAATAAAATCTTAAAAAAAAAAAAAAAAATTGTCGCTCTCTTATTTCCCTCCTCAGAAGCACAGCACTGTCTCACTATTGTCATCTTTTATTTACTCAAAGTCCAAATTCTTTTATTCCTTTCTTCTCATTGTACAGTTAACTTTTCCCCTCCACAACAAGTTACATCAGGAACTTTTAAATCTCCTGGGCCATCTTATCAATAAAAATCAGGAAAATAATTAATGTTTATTGAGTATCTATGATAAGCCAGATAATTTTTCTGTCTTTTTCCTATTCTCTCTCTCTCTCTCTCTCTCTCTCTCTCTCTCTCTCTCTCTCTCACACACACACACACACACACACACACACACATACAGCCTCTAGTAGTAATATTCTTATTTCTTATGGAGAAACAGAGGCTCATTCCAATTAGGGGAGGCAAAGTCATAATTTGAAGGCTGGTCTCTCTGATTCCAAAGCTTATGTGTTTTTTGGTTTGTTTTCAGTTTTTGTTTCATCGCTGTTCATTTTTTAAATGAATTTCTTCTGAGACACCTTCCTATGACACCTTTCTGATGGGGAAGAAAGGAGGGAGAAAAGTCATAGCAGAGAAAATAGAAACGAAGAGAAGAAGGTAGAATCAGACACCAGAGCTTACACCCATCTTCTGGTCTTTTATCCTGCTTGATTTAGTTTAAATTAGGAAGCAATTAGCAAGACCTTTCCTTCACTCACTGAACCAACTGGGTACATTAGAAAATATCGTGAAATAATAGCAGACAGAGCAGCCATCATGGAATGGAACTACCCTCATGCCACAGAGCTCTCTAGGAAGAATGTATCTATGCATTGTCACTCCCCTCAGCCAGTACTCCTCAGCTATGCAGCACAGGTGCCAACTTTGGTCTAGCACTATTTTTGCTCACTATTTTCTCTGAAAGATTAAGCCTGCCCTTTACCTAGAGCTCATCTTTAAATCCTTGGCTCCATCTGAACTGAACATAACATACCCAAACAAAAGATGGAGATTTAGGTAACTGTTCTGATTTACCTAGATTTATAGGAATTTAAATGTATGGAATAAAATGGGTTCCCAGGAGTAAGGAATAAGGTGGGGGAAGACAGTGTCCAAAGAACAAGGGTAGAGTCCAGTTTCTAGCAGTAGTGGCCAAGGGCAGATTATGGTCACCAGCCAGGCAGAGTTGATGCTAATCTCCTAGAATATGGATTCCCTTGTATGAAGGCTGGACTGATTCCTGGAAACTGAGATGGAGCTATGTGTAAGATAGGCCTAAGCAGAATTAGGAATGATGATTAAAGAACTGTCTGGGCAGCAAGTTAGATAACTCAATATACTTTATGAGTTTATGTTTGCATGGTCACAATGGCACAGGAGGAAAAAGGACAGCTTGACATCTACTTTATACACAATCATCAACTGGAGACCAAACTGATTTAATGTTCATTCGCTTAGCTTTGGCTTTCCCTCCCATTTTAATCTTAAAAATTAAGCTCAACTCAAATCAAGCATATTGGTTTTGGTTTGATGTCATCATGAAATATTCCTGACCAAAAATAAACCCAGACTACCAAAAATGCCATGATAATAATTTCAGAGCTATCTAAATAATTGCCATTGTATGCATCAAAAAATAATAAAATACCTAGGGTTAAATTTAATCAAGAAAGTAAAAGACCTACACTCAAAAAACTATAAGACACTGAAGAAAAAAACTGAAGAAGATACAAATAAATGCAACAAAATACTGTACTCATGGATAGGAAGAATTAACATCATTAAACTGGCCATAATACCCAAAGCAATCTATAGGTTGCTTTCCCTATTACAGTGCTGGTGATCCCTATTAAATACTGATGGCATTTCTCACAGAACTAGGACAAACAATCCTAAAATTTATATGGAACCACAAAAGATCCCAAATAGCCACAGTAATCTTGAGAAAAAGAAAAAAAATGGACATATCAAATTACCTGATATCAAACTGTGCTACAAGGCTATAATAATCAAAACAGCATGGTGATGGCAAAAACAAACTAATAAACTAACAAACTAACAAAAAGAAAACCAGACCCATAGAGGGGCCATCGGTTAGTTCAGGTGGTTAGAGCACAGTGTTCCATTTCTTATGAAGAAACAGAGGCTGGTTTGATTCCCACATGGACCACTGAGCTGTGCCCTTCACAACTAGGCCGAAGACAACTAATTGACTTGGAGCTGATGGTTCCTGGAAAAACACTCTTCCCCAATAAAATCCTTTAAAAAAAAAGTTAAACTTGTGGCTGAATAAAAACAAAGAAAAAAAAAAACAGACACATTGATGAACAGAACAGAATAGAGAGCCCAGAAATAAATCCATGCCTATATGGTCATTTAATTTATGACAAAGGAGGTAA
This sequence comes from Aselliscus stoliczkanus, assembly GCA_033961575.1. Lineage (NCBI taxonomy): Eukaryota > Metazoa > Chordata > Mammalia > Chiroptera > Hipposideridae > Aselliscus > Aselliscus stoliczkanus. The sequence continues at coordinate 49,054,084 of CM066737.1, read as the reverse complement.
GAACATACAGTAGAGCAAAGACAGAATATTCATTAAATAGTGCTTGCAGAACTGAACAGATACATGCAAAAATGAAACTGGACCACCTACTTTCAGAATATACAAGAATAAACTCAAAATGGATTAAAGACTTAAATGTAAGACCCCAAACCATAAAACTCCTAGAAGAAAACACAGACAGTAAACTCCTTAACATCGTTATTAGTGGTGTTTTTTTCTGAACTGTCTCCTCAGGCTAGGGAAAAAAATACAAATGGGACAACATCAAACTAACGTGTTTTTGCACAGTAAAAGAAACATCAACAAAAAGAAAAGACAACCTACTGAGTGGCAGAAGATATTCACCAGAGATACATCTAATAAGGAGTTAATATGCAAAATTTATAAAGAATTTATACAACTCAACACCAAAAAAGAAAATCTAACAATCCAACTAACAAATGGGTGGAGAACCTTAATAGACATTTCTCCAAAGAGGACATACACATGGCCAATAGACATATGAAAAGATGTTCAACATCACTATTCATTAAAAAATGGAAATTAAAACCACAATGAGATATCACCTCACACCTGTCAGCATGACTATCATCAATAAATCAAGAAACAATTATTGGTGAGGATGCGGAAAAGAGGAACCCTCATGCACTATTGGTGTGATTGCAAATTTGTGAAGCCACTATGAAAAATGGTTAGGAGGTTCCTCAAAAATTTAAAAATAGAACTACCTTATGACCCTGCAATTCCATTTCTGAATGTTTACTGGAAGAAATCTAAAACACTAGTCCAAAAAGATACATACATCTGTATGTTCACTGCAGCACTATTTACAATAGCCAACACATGGAAGCAACCCAAGTACCCATCAGTAGACGACTGGATAAAGAAAAGATGGTAAATATATTACTCAACCATAAAAATGAATGAACTCTTACCATTTGCAACAACATGGATGGACCTAGAGAGTATTATGTGAAGTGAAATAAGTCACACTGAGAAAAACAAATACCATATGATCTCACTTATATGTAGAATCTAAAGAACAAGATAAAAACAGAAACAGACACATAGATACGAAGAACAAGCTCATGGTTGCCAAAGGGGAGGAGAGTTGGGGAGCTGGGTGAGAAGGGCGGAGAAATTAAGAAATACAAATTGTCAGTTACAAAAAAGTCATGCAGATGTAAAGTACAGCATAAAGAATATTGTCAATAATATTGCCACAACTATGTATAGTGTCAGGTAGGAACTAGTCTAATCAGGGGGTCACTGCATAAATTATATAAATGTCTAAGCACTGTGCTGTACACCAGAAGCTAATATAAAACAATATTGAATGTCAACTGTAACAGAAAATAAGAAATAAATAATTTTTAAAAAATTGCCATTGTATTATATTTTGACAAATGTTTTCAAGTCATTTTACCATATTTGAATTCACATGACTCTCCTGATAACCCCAAGAAATGGTGGCCAGGAATCATTGGTCTCCTGTTAATCACAAGGATATAAAGGCTCAGAAAGTGTGGCACTTGCTTAAATGTTATAAACTACTTTTCCTCAACAGATGGTGGTTTGGGGGACTTGCTTACAGATTCATTTCAAAATTCTGTTAAGGTTAGCACATCACATACCTCCCACCATGATTTTTTAGTGATTGGTTCTCTGTATTGTTTTCCCTAATTCCCTAATACCTTGCAGAGAGAGATCTTAACACACAATTCTGACACTTCTTCACTATTTCAAATATCAAGATGCTCTAAGTGTTCCTTCCCTCCAGTCCAAAGACATTCTGTTTTCTTCCTACATATACAGGGAGTTTTTCTGGAAGACCATCCAAGTAGAACCAAGATGGTTTCAACTTACTTCAGAACAAGGCCAGGAGACAGAGTGTATGGTTTTCATACACTTTTTCCAAAGTGCTTTTGGATGAGATATCAGGATTAGTTTGGCTAATTGTTTCTGCTCAATGAGAAAACTTGTACTTCTCCACAAACCCATCCATTATGGAAATAAGAATTGAGGACTCCAGAACAGTTCTTCACTGATTTTATCATAGGGCTGGTTCTCAGGCCAAATTCAATCACAGGTTGTGAGATACTATAAATTCAGTAGTTGGAATTTAAATTTTAAATATATTCCCTAAAGCATCTTGGATAGCATGCAGCCGTGAATACTTTAAATAAAGGAGAAAATTAAGAGTGTTCTTTGTTGCAAAACAAATATTGTACCCATTCCTACAATATTTTGACACAGATCAGTTTCCCTCAAGAAGAGGGCACCTATAAGAAGACTGATGAAGTTCCAGGATTGTTTTTTCAGACTTGATGATACTAACAGAATTTATTTCCTATGGAAGGTGGTTCTTTTGAGAATGTATTTCCGGTGAAGCACGCCTGTTGTCAATGCTCACTACAGGTTCTATGGGGCAGGAACCAGAACAAACTTCACTGCTCATAATTTATGGAAAGAACACACAATTTGGAATCAGTCAAGGTTTTAAATCTGAGCTTAGGCATTTCCTAGATGTGACCTTGAATGTAACCTAACCTCTGAGAGTCTCAGTTTCCCCATCTGTAACATTTGAATAAAAATAATGTACATATCAACTATACTTGTTTTGAGGATTACATGGCAGACTATACATAAAATTCTTAGCCATGTGCCTTAGCACACAGGAAGGGCTCAATAATGACATCTATTAATATTACTATGGCCACTACTAGAAATGGAATGAATTAACAATGCAATATATGCCTACTGAGTTAGGAAATCCCCTCCCACAAGGGATGATTTATCAATCTATACAGACTGAAGGCTAATTCTTTGGCTAGGTGAGGCATTAGAGGACTGATGTTTTCCTGAGTGAGGATGATTACTTCTGGTATTTGCATTTTATTGCTTTGCTCTCTAAAACACAGCCCTTGGCCCTCTGCTCTTCTCTCTTTTTATTCTCCCAGCATTACCATGGTGGGAGGAGGTGTCGATGAATGCAATGTGGAGACATCAAAGGTTTTGCAGCAGGGCCAGCCAAGTGGCGAGGTGGTTAAGCGATGGCTTGGGAAGCCAGCAGCCCCGGTTCTGCTCCCACATATGAGGAACAGTGACACTACCCTCAAAAAAAAGAAAGGTTTTGCAGTAATACAATGGAAATGGTGTTTTAGGACAAGAAGTGTGGTGATACCACACAAGATGCATAACGGGACAGAGATTTGAAGTAGCGATACTGCTTAAGAGTCTATGGAGTAATCCAGGCTTCAGATGATGGGGGAAAGGAGGGGACTTCTGTGTGAGTAATGTGGATATGTTTCAAAGGTTCAACAACAACAACAACAACAACAGGTTATGGTGGACATGAAGGATTAAAGAGTGACTACTCACTCTTGATAACACCAGTCAATGATAACACCAAGGTGTTTGGCCCAGAGAATAGAATTGATTCTATTGTCAGGGAGTTGAGGGTGGGAAATGCTTTTAATTTTTAGACACATAGTATGAACAAAAACTTCAAAAATATGAGTAATAAAATGGCAATAACTATGTATCAACAATTATTTTAAATGTAAGTGGATGAAATGCACCAATCCAAAGATAGACTTGCTCCATAAAACTCCTAGAAGAAAACATAGGGCATAAGTTTGCAGACATTACCCTGAGTAATATTTTTACTGATACACCCCCTCAGGCTAGGGAAATAAAAGAAAAAATGAACATATGAGATTACATCAAACTTAAAAGTTTTTTCACAACAAAGGAAATCATCAATAAAACAAAAAGACAGCGTACTAAATGGGAGAAGATATTTGCCAATGATATATCTGATAAGGGGTTAATATCCAAAATTTATAAAACACTCATGAAACTCAACACCAAAAAAACAAACAACCCAATTAAAAAATGGGCAGAGGATATGAAGAGGCATTTCTCTAAAGAAGACATACAGATGGCCAACAGGCATATGAAAAAAATGTTCAGCCTCACTAATCATCAGAGAAATGCAAATAAAAACCACAGTGAAATACCACCTCTCTCCAGTCAGAATGGCTATCATCAATAAATCAACAAACAACAAGTTCTGGCAAGGTTGTGGAGAAAAGGGAACACTGGTGCACTGTCGGTGGGACTGCAGATTGGTGCAGCCATTATGGAAATCAGTATGGAGGTATCTCAAAAAACTGGAAATGGAACTATCATATGACCCAGCAATTTCACTCTTGGGTATCTACCCAGAAGAATACAAGATGCTAATTCCAAAAAAAATATATGCACCCTTATGATTATTGCAGCGCTATTTACAATAGCCAAGACTTGGAAACAACCAAAGTGCCCATTGGTAGATGACTGCATTAAGAAACTGTGGTACAAGAGCGGAAATAAACAATATAGAGAACAGAAAAACAATTCAAAAGATCAATGAAACCAAGAGCTGGTTTCTTGAGAAGATAAACAAAATTGACAAACCTCTAGCCAGGCTCATCAAAAAAAAACAAAAAAAGAGAGGACTCAAATTAGTAAAATCAGGAATGAAAGAGGGGAAATGACTACAGACATCACAGAAATACAAAAAAAATCTAAGAAATTACTCTGAGCAACTATATGCCAACAAATCTGACAATCTGGAAGAAATGCATAATTATCTAGAAGCATACAACCTTCCAAAGCTAACGCAAGAAGAAACAGAATATCTAAATACCCTGATTACTACCAAGGAAATTGAATCAGTAATTGACAAGCTCCCAAAAAGCAAAAGCCCTGGACCAGACGGCTTCACAAGTGAATTTTATCAAACATTCAAAAATGAACTATCACTTATTCTTCTCAAACTATTCCAAAAAATCCAGAAGGAGGGAAGGCTCCCAAACTCTTTTTATGAAGCCACTATCACCCTGGTTCCAAAACCAGATAAAGACAGCACAAAAAAGGAAAACTACAGGCCAATCTCCCTGATGAATATAGATGCAAAAATTCACAATAACATATTAGCAAACAGAATTCAGCAATATATTAAGAAGATCATACATCATGATCAAGTGGGATTCATCCCTAGTACGCAAAGCTGGTTCAACATCCGTAAATCAATTAATGTGATACACCACATCAACAAAATGAAGGATAAAGTTCACATGGTCATTTCAATAGATGCAGAAAAAGCATTTGACAAAATCCAACAGCCATTTATGTTAAAAACCCTTAGCAAAGTGGGAATACAGGGATCATATCTCAACATAATAAAAGCCATATCTGATAAACATAGAGCTAACATCATACTCAAAGGGGAAAAGCTAAAACCATTCCCCTTAAGATCAGGAACAAGACAAAGCTGTCCACTTTCTCCTCTTTTATTCAACATAGTGCTGGAAGTTCTAGCCCCAGCAATCAGACAACAAAAAGAAATAAAAGGCATCCAAATTGGCAAGGAAGAAGTAAAATTGTCATTATATGCAGATGACATGATACTGTATATAGAGAACCCCAAAGACTCCATCAAAAAACTATTGGAACTGATAGATGAATTCAGTAAAGTAGCAGGATATAAAATCAATGTTTAGAAATCACTGGCATTTGCATACACCAATAATAAACTAACGGAAAGAGAAATTAAGTAAACTGTCCCATTTACAATTGCGTCAAGAACTATAAAATACCTAGGAATAAATTTAACCAAAGAAGTGAAAGATCTGTACTCAGAAAATTATAAGACACTGAAGAAAGAAATCATAGAAGATACAAATAAATGGAAACACCTACCATGTTCATGGATAGGAAGAATTAATATAGTTAAAATGTCCATATTGCCTAAAGCAATATATAGATTCAATGCAATTCCTATGAAAAAAAGTTCAACCTTACTGGTCATTAGGGAAATGCAAATAAAACCACAATGAGATAACACCTCACTCCAGTCAGAATGGCTATCATCAATAAATCAACAAACAAGTGCTGGTGGGGCTGTGGGGAAAGGGTACCCTGCTGCATTGTTGGTGGGATTGCAGATTGGTGCAGCCACTATGGAAGTCAGTATGGAGGTATCTCAAAGAAATGGAAATAGAGCTACCTTTTGAAACAGCAATTCCACTCCTAGGTATTTATCCTGAAAAAACCAAGACACTTATTCAAAAAAATTTATGCACCCCTATGTTCATAGCAGCACTATTTACAATAGCTAAGACTTGGAAACAACCAAAATGCCCATCGGTAGATGACTGGATTAAGAAACTGTGGTATATTTATACAATGGGTATTACTCTGCTATAAAGAAGAATGAAATCATACCATTTGCAATGATATGGATGGACCTAGAGACTATTATGTTAAGTGAATTAAGTCAGTCAGAGAAAGACAAATACCATATGATCTCACTCATATGTGGAATCTGAAAAACTGTATGAATGAGCAAAGTAAACAGAAACTGTCTCATAGATATAGAGGAAAAATTAGGGTTGCTAATTGGGAGGGGGATGGGGATGAGGGAGAAGGGGAAGGGATTAGACAGCAAAAATAGGCAACTACAATATTGCCACTGGGATTTGAAAAACAGTTTGGGGAATATAATTAATAATGTTGTAAATATTTTGTGGGGTGTCAGATGGTCATAGGTCTTGTTAGGGAGATCATTTCATGGATGGAGTAGAAGTTTGATCACTGCACTGTATACCTGAAGCAGAGGTTGTATACCTACTGTACTTGAATATATATAGATAGTCATGGGATGTGGATTATACTGTGGAAGAGAGTCAGAGGAAGAGTAATAGATATATATGATATCGGGGGTAGTGGGGTGTCGAATTGGGGGTGGGGAGTTGTCACTTTGAAGGGTAAAACGTATAACTATTGCACTGTGTTGTATACCTGAAACTAATGAAAAAAATAAAATAAATAAATAAATAAATGGGAAAAAAACTGTGGTACATTTATACAATGGAGTATTACTCTGCTATAAAGAAGAATGAAATCATACCATTTGCAATGATATGGATGGACCTAGAGACTATTTTTTTTTAAAGATTTCATTGGGGAATTGGCGGAGGGGAACAGCGCTGGGGAATCGGGGAAGGGGAACAGACAAGTTGCTGTCCTTTTGTTCCTCAGTCTAGTTGCGGAGGACGTTGCTTCACTGTTGGTATCGTCATTGCGCTCTTCCCGGATGAGGCAGATCAGTCGCTGACCTCTGGATGTCGCTCACCGCGGCTATTGGCAGCTCACGCTTGGCTGCCAGCCGCTCACGCTGGCTGCGGGCCACTCACTGTAGCCTATGGCAGCCCACTGCAGCAGGGGCTGCAGCCCACACCATCGCCGGGGCTCGCACAGCCCAGCTCCAGGTGGAGCTGTTGTTAGCTGTAGAGGGCAGTGTCACTGGCCCTCATGTGGGATCCCAAAACCAGCGCTTAACCAATGCGCCACTCGGCCGGCCCCCTAGAGACTATTATGTTAAGTGAAATAAGTCAGTTGGAGAAAGACAATGCCATATTTTCTCACTTATATATGGAATCTGAAAACCTGAATGAACGAGAAAAGTAAACAGAAACAGTCTCATAGATATAGAAGAAAAACTGATGGTGACTAGTTGGGAGGGAGGTGAGGATGAGGGAGAAAGGGAAGAGATTAAACATAATAAATAGGTAACTACAATATTGCCATAGGGATATGAAAGACAGTTCAGGCAATATAATAATGTTGCAAATATTTTGTGGGGTGTCAGATGGTCACATGTCTTGTTAGGGAGACCACTTCACAGATAGAGTAGAGCCATGACCACTGCACTGTATACCTGAAACTGATGTTGTATAATACTGTATGCCAACTGTAATTGAATCTATAGATAGTCACAGGATGTAGAGTATACTGTGAAAGGGAGTCAAAGGAATTGCAATAGATATGTATGATATGGGGGGGAGGATTGGGGTGGCGAATTGGTGCAGGGAGTTGTCACTTTAAGGGGTAAAAAGTATAACTATTGCACTGTGTTTTACACCTGAAACTAATTTTTTTAAAAATGTTTATTTCACAATAAAAGAATAAAAAAGAAAGATAGCATTGCTGAATGGATAAAGAAACAAAACTCTTGGGCCGGCCAAGTGGCTCAGTTGCTTAAGAGCCCATTTGATTTAGAACTTGCTCAAGAGTGCAATCTGAGCTCTGAGTGACAACAGTTCAATGCCCAGCCTGAGCTGAGCTGCAGGTGGCAGCATGGCTCAGCTTAAAAAAAAAAAAAAAAGAAACAAAACTCTTACATATGCTGCCTACAAGAGACTCACTTCAGATCGAAAGACACACATAGACTGAAAGTAAAGGGATGGGAAAAAGTTATTTCATGAAAAGGGAAATGAAAAAAAAAAGAAAGCTGGAGTAGCAATACTTATACCAGACAAAATGACTTTAGAACAAAGGCTATAACAAGAGTCAAAGAAGGATCCAATAATTCCACTTCAGGGTGTTTATCCAAAGAAACCCAAAATGCTAATTCAAGGAGATATGTACATCCATATGTTCATTGCATCATGGTTTACAGTGGCCAAGATGTGAAGGCAGCCCAGGTGTCTGTCAGTAGATGAGTGGATAAAGAGTAGATGGTACATGTATAAAATGGGATATTATTCAGCCATGGAAGGCAATGGGTTCTTGTCATTTGCAGCAGCATGGATGGACTGGGAGGGTATGTGAGCCACAGAAAGACAAATGTAATGTGATTTGCTTATATGCGGGATCTAAAGAAAAAACAAGCAGACACACAAAATAGAAACAAACTCATAGATACAGAAAACCTTTTGATGGTTTCCAGATTGGAGGGGCTTTGGGGTGGGGGTAAAAGGGAAAGGGATTAAGAAGTATGAATTGGTTGTTACAAAGCAGTCAGGATGTAGTGTGTAGCATAAGAAATATAGTCAACAATATTTGTAATATCTATGTATGTTGTCAGATGGGTACTAGATTTATTGTGGTGACAAATGGGAGGGAGTTGGGGAGGGTGAAAGGTGAAAGCAATAAGAAATACAAACTGGTAGTTACAAAACATTCATGGAGATGTAAAGTAAAGCATAGAGAATAGAGTCAATAATATGGTAATAAATATGTATAATGCTAGGTGGGATCACTTCTTAAATTATATAAATGTTTAACCACTATGCTATACACCTGAAGTTAATATAAAATAATATTGAATGTCCACTGTAATTGAAAATTTTTAAAAGGTTAAGGTTAATAAGAGGTTCCAGTCTCCAGGTATAAAATAAGTCATGGGGATGTAACATACAGCATAGGGTATATAGTCAGTAATATTGTGATAGTGTGGTACAGTGTCAGATGGTTGTTGACTTATCATGGCGATCACTTCTTTAGGTATATAAATGTTGAGTAACTATGGTGTACACCAGAAACTAATATAATATTGTATGTTAGCTATATTTTAATAAAAATCTTTAGAAAAACTAATTTCCCCTGTTTCTTTGAACTTTTAACTATGGCCACTAGAAAATGGAAATTTACATACAAGGCTCACATTTGTGGCTCACATTATATTGCTGTTAGTCAGAACTCATTGAAACAGTCACATTCAGGAAGTTCAGAATTGTGAGGTCCCTTCATTTTAAGCAGCCTATTTAGTGCAGAAGATAATGACTCACATATTCAATTCTCCCATGGACCCCCCACTACCCCAACCCATCTAACCCCCACTGTTTTATGTCCCTTGACCTCCCCCTTTCAAAGGCTGTATATTTTGGTAGAGAAGCCTTTCTTTCTTGGGAATTTTTAGAACTGGGGAAATTGACTTTCAGGAATAGGTGTATATAGGTTGGGGGAAGGAGGTTGAGAACCATCAGGTAGATACAATAATGAGTTAATTGGAGAAGAGCCAACTAATTATCATATTACTATACTTTCAGCCTACCAGGGTGGGTAATTACCTTCCTTAGAGGATCCTTAGAGAAAGAAAGAAAGAAAGAAAGAAAGAGAGAGAGAGAGAGAGAGAGAGAGAGAGAGAGAGAGAGAAAAGAAAGAAAGAAAGAAAGAAAGAAAGAAAGAAAGAAAGAAAGAAAGAAAGAAAGAAAGAAAGAAAGAAAGAAAGAAACTAAGATTCCTTGCTTTAAATTCAATTCAACTTAATTGGGGTGGTTGCATAAAAGGAAAAATTAACACATTAATGGTAGAAATGGAAATAGAGATGTCTTCCTTTAGTTTTGAAGAGAGACTTACCTTTGTCCATCAAAATGGCAAGTCTGATGTTTATTGCAACATTATTCACGGTGGCCAAGACATGGGAGCAATCAAAGTCTCCTTTGATAGATGATTGGATAAAGATGTGGTACATACACATATTGGAATACTACTCTGCCATAAGAAAATATGAAATACTGCCATTTGTGACAACATGAATGGGTGTTAAGATTATTATGCTAAGCAAAATAAGTCAGACACAAAAAGTAAAAAACCATATTACTTCGCTCATATGTGGAATATAAAACTGAAAGCAACAAAAGAACAAGACAAACACAGAGAGAAACAAAATCTCATAGACACAGACAAGTTTAGTGATTACCAAGCGGTCTGGGTGGGGAGTGGTAAAAGAGGAAAAGGGGAGTCAAATATATGGTGATGGAAGGATAACTGACGCTGGGTGAACACACAATGCAATATATAGATGATATATTATAAAAATGTACACTTGAAATCTATATAATTTTACTAACCAATGTCACCCCGATAAATTTAATATATATATATATATATATATATATATATATATATATATATATATACTTTTTTTTTAATAGGATTTTTTTTGTTTGAGGGCAGTGTCACTGGCCTCACATGTGGAACCCGAACCAGGGCCACTGGCTTCGTAAACCAGCGCTTAACCACCACGCCACTCGGCCGGCCCAATAAATATATTTTTTTAAATGGTAAGTCTGGGGTTAATCAAAATGTGGCACTGCACAAACTTTCTTCAAACATCCCATAGGAGCCTTCTGGACTCAGACTTTATCTACTGACCACAGTCCCTTGGCCGACTTTAATGACAGACATGGCTAACAGGACTTGGAATCTAAGAGTCCCTCAGCTCTGCTCAGTGAGAATGAGCAATTTATAACAATATAATATTAAATCCTTCCTAAACTTGAGTTTTGGACTTGCAAGAGACATTCAATTTAGAGTAAACTCAATATTGGCAGGAGTAGTCATTTGAACTTGAAGGGAATAAAACAGAAAGATTTTGATTTATTCATGTGCTGAACAGGAAAATGACAACTTAAGAACTAAGGAATAAATAATCAAATTATGACAAAAATTACAGACCAAATAGCATCAATTTACTAAACCGCAAGTCAAAATGAACCCAGATATTAACCATGAATTGGGCCAAATATATATATATATATATATATATATATATATATATATATATATATATCAAGCAAGTTCGTACAAACCAGAATCAAACCTATATTTTCTAATGAACAATTATAGAACATCAAAACATTCTTTTAACTGAACCTGAACTGAGCCAGTGTTTCATTTTATTTGAGTCCCTGCTAAACAAGAACATTTCGGCTTTATTTGCCTTCAAAGGAAGGTAGTTAAAAATTCTCTGGAACTGGCCTATCTTCCACAATCTTTAGTTATTCAGGTTGAATGAAGGAATGTAAATCCATCCATATGTCCCAGATCCAAGACAGACTAACACAGGATGGAAACAAGGTGGTACTACTTTGTTCTAGAAATGAACAAAGAATTTCAGCCTTACCCAATGCCAATATTCTTTGGTTCAATGTATACTAACTTGCATATGACCCTTACTAACAGCTCAGAGAAACCTTCAAACTTTATGAAATATTTTTTTCTTTGTAATGCCTGAAAGGGGAAATTTATGCTAATTCAAAACTATGTGTTGTCTATAGCTCATCTTTCTGGTTCTCTGATTCTGATTAGGTGGAAACTATTGGACAACCCTGTAAATTGGAAATAACTGATAACAATGGAAAATGACTTTTGTTCATAGACATGCAAATTACATGTTATCCAAAATGGAAATCAAGTCTTAGAGAGGGTAAAAAACTTGTCCCAAATCACAAAGCTGGGAAGTAGCCAAGCCTTCCTATTCCCTCTCCTCCTCCATATTCTATCCCTCTCTACCTCCCAGTTTCAAATGGCCCTGAATGAGGTAAGGATAGAAAGGAGAAAAAGGGTATGTCAAATCCAAATTTAACCAAAAGTTCTGTTTTGCCTGAGATCACTTTGTCCATGTGGAATATTCATTAAGTGGGTGCTCTGAACTTGGTTCTAAACAAACTGTCATGAATTGGGCAAGGTTATGTTACATGGATCCTTTTATGCTTTAGGGCTGAAATCATGTGGAGGCTCATTTAAGATGAGCCCAAAAGTTCTGGAAATTGCCAAGGAGGCTGACTAGACTGGAGTTAGGCTTCACTTATGTTCATGAACTATGTGAAATGAAGATTTAAATATTCTTTACTGAGAACTCCACTTCAGATTTTGTACTTGTAGGGAATAGGAGCTGCTTGCAATTGTGAAAAAGAGAGTGGAATTCCCCTTTTTCCTCCTAAAATTGATTAGTACGTTTATTGTGTGTATGTGAATACATCCTCATTCCTCCCCATCAGCAAGGGAGTCCTGAAGGAACAAGAGCATATCTTGTCTTCCTAAGTTTGGGTTGGGTTATATTATAACACTTTCAGTTTGACAAATATTCATTGAGTCCTTATGCATTCCTGCTCTGTCTCTAATATCTTCAAATCAGTGAGGTGCATATTTTGTATAAGGGAAATTGTGTAGGCAACATGCTGAAGATCAATAATTTGACATGTTTAAATTGCATTTAACTACACGTAGTTGTGTTCCTGTGTGCTGGGTAACCCTATTTGATACAGTCTGCAAAAAAAATATCACTTACTTCAAGCTGCTGCCAGCTGAGCATTTCAAATGTATGGGTCATCTGGCAGCTTAAAAATTGGTTCATCAATTATTTGATATTCCTTCCTGCAAGAAGTGAAGCCTGATTCACCTTCCTTTGAATGTGGGCTAGATTTAGCGACTGCTGCTAATGAATAGACCACAATAGAAGTGACAGTATGTGGCTTTGGAGACTAGATCATAAAAGGTACTGTATCTTCTTTCTTGTTCACTCTTTTGAATTACTCAATCTTGGCAAAGATCCTGCTAACAGCTATCTTGGAAGTGTATCCTACAGTCCCAATTGAGCCTTAGGATGATTGCAACCCCTACCGATATCTTGACCAAAGCTACATTAGAGATCCTGGACCAAATAGAACCACTCAGTTAAGCCATACCAGAATTCCTAACCCACAGAAACTGTGAGGTAGCAACAAATATCTGTTGTTTTAAGTCACTCATATTTGGGAGCAATGTTTTTTTTACAGTAAGTGATAAGTGATTCAGATTAGAAATACCAGAGATAGCCAGTGATATATCTGGAACAAATGATTAGCTAAGCAATTATTGCCAGACTTTATGATCTTGACCAAGTGTTTAAAGTCAATTTTTTTTTCAAGAACCTGCTTAGAATCTGTACAATTTCATTTTCAATCCAAGTGTTAAAACCTTGGTCTTTGTAGTTTGAATAATATAAATTTGTTTAGATAGATTCACGTGATATTCTGTACACTTAACCAAAATATCACAAAACACATGCATTTTTATTCCATCAGCAAGCATTGCACAAATGCTTACTGGATCTCTAGCACTGTGTGAAATAGGAGTGCTTATACAGCTACTCATTCACAAGCATTATTTGAGCATCTACTAGGACCCAGGCACTGTGCTCGGCACTAAGAATACAAAAATGAACATGACACCTTGTTCTTATGGGGGCCCAGTAATAGTTAGGATAGTAGACAGTATATATACACTATACATGCTATGATATTGCAGAGAATAGAACAACCATTGATTTGTGGTCTTGAAGAATGAATAGGAGTTTTCATGCAAAGAAGGTTGGTTGATTAGAGGGTTGGAATTCCAGATACCAAGCAACAGTGTGTGCAAATACATGAAAGTATGAAAAGCCTGAGCTGCCTCTTTACAGTTTAATTCTTTCTGCCTCTGAATAGATATGGCTGGTTACATGCATGCTCTTGGCAGTGTGAGGCTGGCAGGACAGGCTGTTTCTCTAGACCACAGATGTTTCAAAGGCAAGAGACTGCTCAAGCTGTCTCAAAGTGAAGAAGAGAGGTACTTGTGCTCTCTGCCCCAAGGCTCTCAATCTTGAATTCTCAAGGTGAATCCTGACCCTTGGGAAAATAAATGTGTAAGTTCTTCTGGACCATATAATTTCCTTAACACAAAGAACTCAAATTGTCTGTGTATGAGTATACTAAGTTTCTAAACTTGAACTTCTAAGTCCTTTTGCCTTTTAGATCAGTGTCACTCAAACTGTGGGTACAAGACCTCACACCAGAACATACACCAACATATTTCTGCTTTCATCAATAAAATCATACTATACACAGTCAGCTGAATTAAACAGTTTGTTCAGTGGCAGGGTTTACATTTGGCACAAGCTCCTAGTCTCATCCTAGATTGACAAATTATTCATGGGTTGGCAGTGATCCATAGACAACAGTTTTAATTTTTATTTATTTAATTAATTTATTTAAAGTTTGCAGTACAGGACAGTTTATTAGGGCCGAAAGTAACAGCTGTCAAAATGAGAGGGGGTCCCGACTGGGGTACCCATAGACAACACTTTTTAGATCACTTAGTATCCACTAGATAAAATACTGTATGACAAATCTCTTTGTTTCCTTTCAGAATTCGTCCTCTGCTTTCTTTTCTAATTGTTAAGAAGGATACAATTTATCTTGTTTCTCTTTTTTTGTTCTGGATTCTATAAAGTTCAAAGTGAAATTTGAAGTTCAAGTGCATCAAATATGTTGACCCTTTTAGGTGGAATTTTTTAACTTCTTGTTTTTGTTTTTGATTTTGTATCTCAAATTTAAATTTGAAGTGATTATTTCATTACTATGATGGTAAAGGATGATGGTGAGGATGATGACAATGACAACCACAACAGTAGGTATCACAGCAATCATGGAAAAACAGGTCAGACTTCTGGTTTGCATCCACTTGAGTAGAATGAGGGTTGTGTGTGTATCTAATGACTCCAAACAAGTTTGACTGTTTGTTCTCTGAATTCACAGAATTATAATCATGGAGACACGATGGTGTTCATGAGGAACTCATTCCTCTGCATGCAGAAGGTACTGGCCTTCATAAATGAAGCCAGCATGCACAGTTAGGAGAAGAACACTCACCGTCTTGGTCGTTACCTGAGTCAGCTGGAGACTTGCTCCGGCGCATGGGCCCAGGGCTCTTGGCTGAACTCTTCTGAGGTGTTGGGGATGCCTTGGGGCCAGCAGTAGCTGAAGGGTTTCCTTTCATGACTCGGCATTCTAGTGGAAAAAGACAGTCAGTTTAGTAGAGATGGGAGAATTGAGGTTCAGCATATTACCAACCTCTGGAAACTGGAATAACCACCACAGGCCAAAGCACCTAAAGGCTGAGGACCACTAGGTGGTCCACATTTTTGCAAGAATGATGGCTCTCAAGAGTGAGGCTTGGGATAAACTTTCAAATGTCACCTTGGCTAAACCAGGTATTTAACTCACTGGATTATAGAAATAAGGGAAGAAGTTGAAGGTCAGGTTGGATAGGTAAGTAGTCAACTCAATCATTTATGGACAAACCAGCCATGTGTCAGAATAACACCTGTTTACATGATTACTTAATTTCCTTGAAGAAGAGATTGACAGCTCAATGTTTGTAGCCATACAGATGAAATATTCATGAGTAATTTAAAGGACAGGGTGAGAGCTACTATTTATTGTTCAGTAAATACCATGAATTGCATAGGCATATGTGGGATGTTGTGTCATTTTATAAGTAAGCACTACTACTACAACCATTATTTTACATTTATAGAGTTCTTTTTTATTCTATTTTTAATACTTTTTTATTTTTCAATTACAGTTGACATACAATATTATATTAGTTTCCAGTGTACAATATAGTGATTAGACATTTATGTAACTTACATGGTGATCACCCTGATAAATCTAGTACCCATCTGACACCATACATAGTTATTACAATCTTATTGACTATATTCTTTATGCCAAAATTTACATCCCCATGACTATTTTGTAACTACCAAATAGTACTTCCTAATCCCTTCATCTTTTTCACTCATTCCCCCAACCCCTCCCATCTGGCAACCATCAAAATGTTCTCTTATCTATGAGTTTGTTTGTTTTCTTTGTTCTTTTATTTTGTTTTTTAGATTCCACATATAATTGAAATCAAATGGCATTTGTCTTTCTCTGTCTGACTTACTCTACTCAGCACAATACCCTCTAAGTCCATCAATGTTGTTGCAGATGGCAAGATTTCACTCTAACTTATGGCTGAAAAATATTCCATTGTATATGTATATCACCTCTTCTTTATCCATTCCTCCATTAATGTACACCCAGGTTGTCTCCATAGCTTGGATATTGTAAATAGTGCTGCAATGAACATATGTATGCACATGTCCATTTGAAGTAGTGTTTTGGGTTTCTTCAAACAAATACCCAGAAGTAGGATTACTGGATCCTTCTTTGTCTCTTGTTATAGCCTTTGGTTTTTTTTTATTTTTTTTTTTTTTTTAGCTGAGCCATCCTGCTATCCTTTGGCAGCTCAGCAGCTGCTCATCTCGGGCTGGGCATCGAACTGCTGTTGCTCAGACCTCAGTTCACACTCTTGAGTGAGCTCTTAATCAACTGGGCCACTCAGCCGGCCCTCTAGCCTTTGTTTTAAAGTGTATTTTGTCTGGTATAAGTATTGCTACCCCAGCTTTTCTTTTTTCTTCATTTACTTTTTCATGAGCTACCTTTATCCATCTCTTTCGTTTCAGTCTGTGTATATATTTCAATCTGAAGTGAGTCTCCTATAGGCAGCATATGTAAAGTTTTTATTATCCTTTCAGTCACCCTATGTTTTATTATTGGAGAATTTAATCCATTTACATTAAAGGTAATTGTTGCAACAAGAGTCAAGACAGCAGAATAGTTCAACGTTGTGCCTACCACCTCCCATGACCACATTAAAATTATAACTAAATTATGGAAAAATCAACCTTGGGAATTATCTTAAGACAAGCTGAACAGAACCCCTATAACTAAGGATATAAAGGAAAGGCCTCATTGAGACTGATAGGCAGGGCAGAGGGCCAATACTGGCTGACCTCAAACCCACAGGTTGTGGATGAGCACAATGAGGGGCAACTCAGTAACAGAGGACCTCCTGAAGAGTGAAGGGTCCCATACCTACACCAGGTTCCACAGTCCAGGGGTCCTGTGCTGAGAAAAGGACTTCCCAAACATCTAGCTGTGGAAGTCAGTAAGGATTCTGAAAGTCCTGATGAGATAGAAGGTGGCTGGAAACATGGATGTCCACTTAAATGGCCCATGCATAGACACAAACACATTCAAGCATTCACCCTGGGCTCCATCAGAGAGGCAGCATCTTGAGAGGCACGAGGGACATACAGGGAAACACTGAGTTGTGGCTTCAAGGTGGAGGATAGAGGGACAGCTACCATTAACCCTGTATGAAGCCAGCCTCACATGTAGTCTACTGGCAGGTGCCAGCTTTCCTGTGTTGAGCTCTCCACCACACAGCCAAACCTGAGGCAGCATTAACCTCGGTGTTCTCTGGAATTTCGTGCAGTGGTCGCAGGCTCAGCACTGGCAAAATAACTCAATGCACATTAACCTTGTGAACACCACCTACCCCATCACAGTGACTCCTTCAGACCCTGCCTTACCCAGCTCATGAGGCCTCGCTGGGGGAACTCTCACTACCTGGGCCAGCCTTGCCCTGAATGCTGCAGAAGGCTCTTCCAGCAGCAGATTGCCCAAGGCAGCTTGTGTAACCACCTGTGCTACAGCATTTCTTGGATAGCTGTCGGGGTTCTGAGGGCCAAGGTGTGCAGCAGCTGGCCTTGGTGTTCTCTGCACATTTTGCATAGTGGCCACAGGCACACCACTGTCCCAAAAACTATATCTGCATTAACTCTGGTAACACCACCCACTCCACCCCAGTGATTCCCTGGGATCTTGCCCCACCCAACATGTACAGCACTATCAGACACTCTCAGCATGGGGTGACCAGCCTAGCCCTGTGTACCTAAAAAGGTTCTTTCAATGGCAGAGCTATATGGGAAGCCATTAGGTGACAACTGGCCTAAGGGTACCCTGGGCCTTTTGCTAAGTTGTCCCAAGCCTGTTATTGTTGATAGCTGCCCTCAGTTCAGATTCTAGCCTCCCCAAAATGACTGCAGATCTACCAAAGGCAGCAACTAACTGCATACAGCTTTGTAGTTCTTACCAGGTAGCCCCAGGCCAGTCACAGTCAAGGCTGAAATTGGCCTTCATCAGAGCCCCTCACAAGAGGCACCAGAAACAACACAACCAGACACCAGCCTCAGATCACACCAGAGCACTACCTGATTAGCCCCACAAGTGACATGCCCAAAGGGTGATCTCAACAGACACAAGAGCCCACTGAGGTGAATCACCTTCTGAGGGGTCAGGCCCCATACAGCAGCTCATATGCTACAGACATAGCTAATCCTCACAGCCAGTCAGCCTGAGAGTCGAGAGCACCCATTGATGAAACAAAAACAATCAAGACTCAATTACAACAAGGGTGCATACACAACATACACATGGGACACTCCTGGAACAAACAGTACTGCACCAATGCAGATCAGGGAGACTGCACCAATGGAAAACAAAGGGTACATATTACATAAGGCAACCCGATGATAACTGAGAGACATAGGAGATCAGAAAAATGAACACAGAGAGTCAGACAAAATGAAAAACAAAGAAACATTTCCCAAGTAAAAGAACAGAAAAAAACTCCAGAAAAATAATAGGTGAAATGGAGGAAACCAACCTACCAGAGACAGAGATCAAAATGCTGGTTACAAAAATGCTTAGGGAACTTAGTGAGAACTTTAACAAAATGGTAGTAAGCACAATATAAGACCTTGAAACCATAAAAAGGAACCAGTGAGAAATGAAGAATATAATACTGAAATGAAGAAAACACTAGAAGGAATCAATAGCTGAATAAATGAAGCAGAGGATCAAATCACCAATTTGGAAGATGAGTAGCAGAATACATCCAATTGGAACAAAAACAACAAAAAAACAATTTTAAAAAAGAAGATAGTTTAAGGGACCTCTGGGACAACATCAATCATAACAACAGATACATTATAGGGGTACAGAAGGAGAAGAGAGGGAGCAAGGGATCAAGTACATATTTGAGGAAATAATGACTGAAAACTCCCTTAAGGTGGCGAAGGAAATAGACATACAAGGCCAGGAAATGCAGAGTTCCAAACAAGATGAACCCAAAGAGGTCCACATTGAGATGCATAATTGAAATGGCAAAGATTATAAACAAACAGAATCCTAAAGTCAGCAAGAGAAAGACAAGTAGTTACCTACAAAGGAGCTCAAATAAGATTGTCAGCTGATTTTTCAACACAAACACTGCAGGTCAGGAGGGAGTAGTAGGAAATATGCAAGCTGATGAAAAGTAAAAGCCTATAACCAAGAATACTCGACCCAGCAAGGCTATCATAAAATTGAAGGATAGATAAAGAGCATCCCAGAAAAGAAAAAACTAAAGAAATTCATTACCAGCAAGTGAGTATTACAAAAAATGTTAAAGGGACTTCTGTAAGATGAAGAAGGGGAAAAACAAACAATTTTTTAAAAATATGTGAATAATAAAATACAATCAACCATAATTTTAAATGTAAATGGATTAAATACTCCAATGAAAAGACATGGACTAGGGCTGGCTGAGTGGTGCATTGGTTAAGAGTTGGCTTGGAAGATCCAGCTTTGAGGAGCAGGACCCCAGTTCAGATCCCACATGAGGGCCCATGATGCTGTACCCTCTACAGCTAAGATTGTGAACAACAGTTCGACCAGGGGCTGGGCTGCTGTGAGTTCCTGATGATGGAGTAGGCTGCAGCTCCTGCTGCAGTGGGCTTCCGCGAGCTGCCTTGGGTGGCTGGCAGCCAGCATAAGTGGCGGGCAGCATGTGTGAGCTGCCATGAGTTGCCATGAGCATCTATCCAATGACCAGCAAGCAACTGCCTCACTGGGAAGAGAGCAATGATAATACCAATATGGGCCAGTGAAGCGATGTCCTCCACAACTAGACTGAAGAACAAAAGGAAAGCAACTTGCCTGTTCCCATTCCCCAATTCCCCTAGGCTGTTCCCCTCCACTAATTCCCCCCAAAAATCTTTTAAAAAACAGACATAGACTAGACGAATGCATAAGAAAACACGGACCATACAAATGCTGTCTACAAGAGACCCAACTCAGACTGAAATACATACATAGGCAAAAAGTAAAGGGGTAGAAAAAATATATTTCATGCAAATGAAAATGTAAAAATTAAAAAGTTGGGAAGCTGGGATAGCAATACTTAAACCAGACAAAAATAAACTTTAAAATGAGGGCTATAATAAGAGACATTGAAGGGCATTACATATTGATAAAGAGATCAAACCACAAGAGGATATAGCACAAATAAACATCTATGCATCCAACATAGGAGCACCTAAATATAAAAGAAATATTGACTGGTGTAAAGGATAGGTCGACAGTAATACAGTCATAGTCGGGGAATTTAACACCCAATTAACACCAATGGACAGATTTTCCAGACAGAAAATTAACAAGGAAACAGGGACCTTAAATGACAAACCAGACCACATAGATTTAATTGCTATTTTTGAGCATCTACACAAAAGTAGCAGAATATACATTCTTTTAATGTGTATATCGAACATTTTCCAAGAAAGAAAATATGTTAGGCCACAAAACAATTCTCAGTAAATTCAAGAAGATTGAATCCTCTCTGATCACAATGGTATGAAACTGGAAATCAATTACAAAAACAAAACAAAACAAAAAAGCCCTAAAATACACACAAAAACATAGAGGCTAAATAACATGCTACTAAACAATTAATGGGTTAATAATGAGATCATGGAAGAAATAAAAAATACCTTGAGACAAACAAAAATGAAAACAGAGTGACCCAAAATCTATGGGACACAGAAAAAGCAGTCCTAAGAGAGAAATTCATAGCAATACAAGCCTAACTCAAGAAACAAGAAAAATCTCAAACATCTAACTCTCTGCTTAAGGGAACTGGACAAAGAAGAGCAGATAAAGCCCAAAATGCATACAAGGAAGAACATAATAAAAATCAAAGCAGAAATAAATGAAATAGTGTCTAAAAAACAATGCAAACGATCAATAAAACTGGTTCTTTGAAAAGATAAATAAAATTCAGAAACTTTTAACCAGATTAATCAAGAAAAAAAGAGAGGACCCAAATAAATAAAATCAGAAATGAAAGAGGAAAAGTGACAATGGACATCACAGAAATACAAAAAAAAATTTAGGAAAATAATATGAACAATTATATACCAAAAAATTGGACAATCTGGAAGAAATAGATAAATTCCTGGAAACATACAATCTTCCAAGGATGACTCAAGAAGAAACAGAAAATCTGAACCAACTGAATACTATTAATAAAGTCAAATCAATTGTGAACAAGCTCCCAACAAACAAAAGCCTTGGACAAGGTGAATTTTACCAAACTTCTAAGAAGAATTAACACTTTTTCTTCTCAAATTATTCAAAAAAATTCAACAGGAGCAAAAGCTCCCAAGCTCTTTCTATGAGGCCACCATTACCCTGATTCCAAAACCACATAAAGACATTACAATAATAAAAAAAAATAAAAGGATAGGCTGATGTCCCTGAAGAACATAGATGCAAAAATCTTCAACAAAATGTTAGCAAACCAAATACAGTAATACATTAAAAAGATCATATAAGGGTCGGCCGAGTGGCTCAGTTGGATAAGACCTTGCTCAAGCGTGCGAGCTGAGCTCTGAGCAACAGCAGTTAGATGCCCAGCCTGACCTGAGCTGCCTTTGAGCTGCCAACAGGTGGCAGGATGGCTCAGCTAAAAAAATAAAAAATAAAAAATAAGAAGATCATATATCATGATTAAGAGGTATTTATTCCTGTGATACAAGGTTTGTTTAGTATTCACAAACGAATTAATGCAACATACCACACAAACAAAATGAAGGATAAAAATCATATGATATAAAGAAATAGATGGAGAAAAAGCATTTGACAAAATCCAGTATCCATTTGTGATAAAAACTCTCAGTAAACTGAGAATTAAGGGAACATATTTCAACATAATAAAGGCCATATATTACAACGCCAAAGTTATTATCATACTCAATAGGAAAAAGCTAAAAGCATTCACCTTAATGTCAGGAACAAGACAAGTCTTTTCACTTTTACCATTTCTATACACATAATACTAGAAATCCTAGCCACAGCAATCAGATAAGAAAAAGAAACAAAAGGCAATCAAATTAAAAATGAAGAAGTAAAACTGTCATTATTGGGGCTGGCTTAGTGGTGCATTGGTTAAGAGCTGGCTTGGGACGTCAGCAGCACTGATTCACATCCCACATATGAGTGCCAGTGACACTGCCCTCTACAGCTAAGATGGTGAACAACAGCTCCACCTGGAGCTGGGCTGCTGTGAGTCCCCGGGACAACATAGCTGCAGCCCCTGCTGCAGTGGGCTGCCATAGGTTACAGTGAGTGGTTGGTAGCCAGTGTGAGCAGCTGGCAGCCAGTGTGAGCTGCCAAGATCTGCTGTGAGAGGCCATCCAGAAACCTGTGCCTGATCTGCCTCACCCAAGAAGAGCACAATGATGATACCAACATGGGCTAGTGAAGCAATGTCCTCCACAACTAGACTGAAAACCAAAAGGACAGCCAGTTGTGTGTTCCCCTTCCCCAGTTCCCCAATGCTGTTCCCCTCCCCCAATTCCCCAATAAAATCTTTAAAAAAAAACAAAACAAAACCAAAAAACTGTAATTATTAATAGATGACATGATACTTTTTATAGAAGACAAAGATTCCACCAAAAAATTATATATATATATATATATATATACTAATAAATGAATTTAGTAAAGTAGCAAGATACAAAATTAATATTCAGAAATCAGTTGCACTTTTATTCCCTAGTCATAAACTATCAAGAGTGAAATTAGGAAAACATTGACATTTATAATTGCATCAAAATTATATTTATCTGGGGATAAATATAACAGAGGTGATAAAAGACCTGTAATCAGAAAATTATGATATTGAAGAGAGAAATTTTAAAAGATACAAATAAATGGAAGCATATACCATGCTCATGGATAGAAAGCATTAATATAGTTAAAATGTCCATATTAAAAAAGCAATCTATAAGGGCCGGCCCAGTGGCTCGGTGGTTAAGCGCTGGCTTGGGAAGCCAGTGGCCCCGGTTCGGTCCCACATATGAGGGCCAGTGACACTGCCCTCAAAAGAAAAAAAAGCAATCTATAGATTCAATGCAATCCCTAATAAAATACCAATGACATTTTTCACAGAACTGTAACAAATAATCTTAAAATTTATATGGAAGCATAAAGAACTGTTAGTAACCATGGCCATCTTGAGAAAGAAGAACAAAGTTGGATGTATAATGCCACCTGACATCAAACTATACTACAAGGTCATAATAATGAAAATAGCATGGTATTGACATAAAAACAAAAACATTGATCAATGGAACACAATAGGGAATGGAGGAAGAAAGCCATGGCAATATGGTCATTGTATCTATGACAAAGGAAGCAAGAATATATACTGGGATAAGACAATCATTCTAAAATTGGTGCTGGAAAAACTTGACAGACACATGAAAAAAAATTAAACTGGACTGCCTTATTACTCCATATACAATAATAAACTCAAAATGGATTAAAAACTTAAATGTAAAAATTGAAACCATAAAATCCCTAGAAGAAAACATAGGCAGTAATCTCCTAGACAATATCCACAATAATGCTTTTACTGATATATCTACTGGGGCAAGGGAAACAAAAGGAAAAATAAACCAATGGGACTCCAACAAACTAAAAACTTTCTGTGCAGCAAAGGAAACCATCAACAAGACAAAAAGTCATACTACTGAATGGGAAAATATATTTTCCAATGATACATCTGACATGGGTTAATAATCAAAATTTATAGGGCCAGCCGAGTGGTGCGGTGGTTGGGCGCTGGCTTGGGAGGCCAGCGGCCCTGGTTCGGGTCCCACATGTGATGGCCAGTGACACTGCCCTCAAAAAAAATTATAAAGAACTCATACAACTCAACACCAAAGAAACAAACAATTCAATTAACAAATGGGAAGAGGACATGAATAAACCTTTCTCCAAAGAGCACATACATATGGTCAATAGACATATGAAAACATGCTCAACATCAGCAATCATCAGAGTAATGCATAAAACAAAATAACACAACAAAATGAACAACAGCAACAAAAGACCAATGAGATATCACCTCATACCTGTCAGAATTGTTATCATCAATGAATCAAACTACAAGTGTTGGTAAGGATGTGAAGAGAGAACCCTAATATACTGTTGGTTAGATTGCAAGTTGATGAAGCTAGCATGGAAAACAGTATGGAGGTTCCTCAAAAATCTAAAACAAAACAAAACAGAAAATCCAACTACTTTATGACCCACAGATTCACTCCTGGGTATTTATCCTTAGAAACCCAAAGCACTAATTTGAAAAGATATATGCACCCCTATGTTCACTGCAGTGCTATTTACAGAAGCCAAAATATGAAAACAATCAAAATGCCCATCAATTGATGATTGGATAAAGCAATTGTGGTAGGTATATGCAATGGAATATTACTCTCCCATAAAAAAGAATCACATCTTACCACTTGTGACATCATGAATAGTCCTAGATGGCATTATTCTGAGTGAAATAAATCAGACTCAGAAAAAACAAATAGCATATGTTCTCACTTACACGTGGAATATAACAAATAAAATAAGTGAACAAACAAAATAGGAACAGTCTCATAGATACAGAAAATAAACTGATTGTTACTAGATAGGCGGGGGTTTTGGAGGGTAGTTGAGAAAGGTAAAAGGATTAAGTACAAATTGTTACTTACAAAATACTCGTTAGGATGCAAAGTAAAGTATGGGGAATATAGACAATAATATTTTAATAACTATGTATATTGCCAGGTGGGTACTAGACTTATTGTGGAATCACTTCATAAGTCATATATACCTGAAACTAATATAAAATAATATTGAATGTCAACAATAATTTTAAATAATAATCATGGGTTGTAAAGTACAGGATAGGGAATATAGTCAATAATATTATAATAACTATTAGAGTGTCAGATGGGTAATAGACATATTGGGGTTAGCATACTGTGAGGTATATAAATGTGTAATCACGATGTTCTGTATACCTGAAACTAATATAATATTGCATGTCAATGGTAATTGAAAAATATTTTTTTAATTAAAAAACAGGGCCGGCTGAGTGGTGCAGTGTTTAAGAGCTGGCTTGGGACGCCAGCAGCCCCGGTTCGGATCCCACATATGAGGGCCAGTGACACTGCCTTCTAAAAAAAAAATACAAATCCTAGTTAACTATGTGAGATGTGAGATGGTTAGTTATCTTGATCACAGTATTCATTCCACAATACATACATAAGTAAATCATCAAATTGTACACTTAAAAAAAAAAACAATTGTTGATAGGTATGTAGTTATTGCCATTTTATTATTCTATTTTTTATCCTTTTTTTTTTTCTTCCTTTTCTTAAAGAAGTCCCTCTGAGTTTCCTTGTAATACTGGTTTGGTGGTGGTGAACTCCTTTAGCTTTTTCTTCTCTGGGAAGCTCTTTATCTGTCCTCCAATTCTAAATGATAGCCGTGCTAGGTAGAATACTCTTGGTTGTAAGCCCTTGCTTTACATCACACTGAACATTTCCTGCCACTCCCTTCTGGCCTGCAATATTTCTCTTCAGAAATAAGCTGATAGTGGCTGCAGGTTTGCTCAGTTGGTTAGAGTGCAGTGCTCACAACACCAAGGTTGCCAGTTAGATCCCCACATAAGCCACTGAGCTGTGCACTCCACAACTAGATTGAAACAACTACTCGACTTGGAGCTGATGAGTCCTGGAAAACACACTGTTTCCCAATAAAAGAAATCAATCATCTGATAAACTTATTGGAGCTTTTTTGAGGGTAACTATTAATAGTTGTCATTCTTTTGCTGCTTTTAGGATTCTCTCTTTGTCTGCAACCTTTGCTATTTTAGTTACGATGTATCTTAGTGTGGGCCTCTTTTGGTTCATCTTGTTTGGGACTCTATACTTCCTGGCCTTGTATGTTTACCACTTTCACAAGTTTAGGGAAGTTCTCCATGATTATTTCTTCAAATAGGTTTTCAAATCCTTATTTCTGTCTTCTTCTGGTACTTCTATGATGCAAATATTTGTATATTTGTTGTTTCCCCAGAGGCCCTTTAAACTCTCCTCAGTTTTTTCAAAATTCTTTTTTTATTTTTACGGTTCTGATTGGGTATTTTCTACTACTTTATCTTCTAAATTGCTGATTCCATCCTGTACCTCATCTAATCTACTGTTGATTCACTCTAATGTATTCTTCATTTCAGTTATTGTATTCTTCATTTCTGACTGGTTCTTTTTTTATTTTCTATCGCTCTTTTTATGTTTCCTATCTCTTTGTCTCAATTTCTCCCTGTATGTCTATAGGGAAGAAAGTCAGTCTCCCTCACCTGGCCATCCAGTTGACATGCAGCAACTCGCTGGGTGCAGATGATGGAATGCAGTACAGGCATTGTCCATCTCAGTGATATTTGTCTTATGTGCCTTATGTAAGCACCTTGGCTGTGTGCCACCTTTGTTCCCACACTGTATAAAGCCCGGCTATTGTACCAGGTGGGCGGTACCTAGAGAGCCAGTGAATAAAGTATATCCACTCTGCCTTTGGCTCCACATATCTTCTTCCAGCTTCCTGCATCAGACTCCTTACACCGGGTCTGTTACACTTCCCCACACCTGGCACAGCAAGCAGGGTCCAGGTCAGCTAAGGGAGCCGTCTGCCTCTGGGCAGGAGGACATGTGGCCACCATACAGTGTGTGGTACCCTGTGGCTGCTGTTCTCATGAGCTGGGTCCCTGTGGAGGGGTGGAAAGATGTAGATGGCTCTCTGGCCAGCATAGAGAAAGCCTTACAGGTATTAAGTGAACTGCTGCCGGAGAAAGAAAAAGCCGCTGCTGGCTGTGTGGACTAGACCTTGCTCACTGCCCTGCACCACATCGTGAAGGAAGTGCTTGTTAAAGCAGCCCAGATGTGGGACTTGTGGTCCCAGGAGGAAGTGCTAGAGGCTTGGGTCCACCAGCTAGAGAAGGAGCTCCATAGTACACAGTCTGAGGCAGAGGCCCCTTGGGAGTTCCCATCAAAAGCCACTGGTGAGAGAGAAGTCGTCCCTCACCCCCAGGTCTGACCCATAGTGCATCAGAAGGTAAAAGATAAACAGTCTTTAGATCCAGGGAGTGTAGCTGCTGGCAACCCAGCAGTAACTAAGTTCACAATTTATACTCCCTACACTTTCACTGAGTTATGGGAATTGGGGAAGCAGTTCCAACAAAGCCCTAAGGAAATGTCCAGGAATACATGACCATGAACCTTCAAGAACTCAGGTGACCAATTGAGGCCAGTCCCTTTCCAGTTTGACTAGGGGACGGGCCAAGGTACCTGGTTGGAGGGGACAAATGGGAACCGGAGGTCCCACGGGGAACTGTCCATATGTTGGTCCACATGTTAACTGTTATCTATTAGCTTTTTGCTCCCTCACATGAAAGACTACATATGGTGTAATGGTTAACTTAGGATAAAAAAAAAATCTTAGGGGCCGGCCGAGTTCTGCGGTGGTTAAGCGCCGGTTTGGGAAGCCAGTGGCGCTGGTTCGGGTCCCACATATGAGGACCAGTGACACTGCCCTCCAAAAAAAAATATTGGTTTGGGGTTGAGAGAACTCTCCCTTATCTCATTCATGGCAGAGGAGGTATGAGATAATAGTGCTTTCTGTCTGTGTTGCCCACAGCAACAGATAAAGTAAAAAAGTGATTAAGTTATACAAACAGATTGCCAAGCTTCTGAAGACCTCAAACCAAAGGTCCCAGGCGAAAAAACAGGTGCTGTTTGTGTAGATTGCAGCCTTGTTTATGGGAACACAGAGCAGTTACCCAGACCAGCAATTTACATTAATGGTTACAGGAGGAGGACTGTGAAGGTAAAAGCTGTCTCCTTACTGCTGGGCATAGGTAGACGCCCTCCCCTCCCACACCTGCATGGTGTATGTCTCCCCTATACCAGAGAATATTCTAGTGGTGGGCATGTTACACAGCTTCAGCTTACAGACTTCAGTTGGAGAGTTCCTCCTCTAGTCTGGGTGGTAAAGGCGATAATGCTCAGGCATGTTCACAACCCCCCTCAAGTGTTACCACAGCCCCGGCACATGGTTACAGTGCGAGAGTACCACCTTCCGGGGGGGGGGCATGAGGAGATTGGCCGTACAGTATTAGAACTGGAAAAGACACACATTGTGAGGCCAATGCCCAGTCCATATAATTCCCTGGTCTGGCCAGTATAAAAAGCTTAATGGGACCTAACAAATAACTGTGGACTATAGGGAATTGAACAAGGTGATACCACCTCTATATACTGCAATGCCTTCAACCCATAATGTGATGGACCACTGGGCTGTTTGCCTGGAAACATACCATTATATAGTGGATCTGGCGAACGCTTCCTTCCCTATGGACATCGCGCCTGAGAGCCATGAACAGTGTGCTCTACTGTTTGTCATGGGCTTATAGCCCTGGATTTAACACAGTGGGACCACCCATCCTCTGTGGCCTTTTTTCATTATGTTGATGGTATTTTACTAACTTCTGATTCTCTTTCAGATATAGAGCAAGAAGATCCCTCTCTCCTCTGCCACCTAAAGCCATGTGGCTAGGCGTTGAACAAGAAAAAAGTCCAGCGCCCTGGCTTATCTGTCAAGTATTCAGGTATTGTTTGGTCAGGTAAGAAGCTATATCAATAAAATACAGACATTTACCCAGTCAACCAAGTTCTCCCAACTACAAGCATAATTGGGTCTGCTGGAGTATTGATGGATGTTCGCTTCCTGTGTCTTGCCGGGCGGCCAGCGAGACTGTAGTGCAGAGGGTAGTGATCTGCTACAACAGCCTTTGCTGTTCTAGCTTATGGATGCAATACTCCAGTTTCCTTGCACAGGGCCCCTTATGGAAGACACTTATTGCATCAAATGTGAAGCAAGATCCTGGAAGGATATAATGTTGGGTCGGAGTCCCAGAGAATAGTTACATATAGCATCCTGTCAGGGCAAATCCATCTGGCTACCGCAGAAAACTGGACTTAGTCCAGTTTTCTTGTCAAGAGAATAGAACTCTTGTCAAGAGAATAGAACTCTTGACAAGAGGCCTGGGTCACAACCTGGTGACATATCCTCTCTTTCATGAGGGCACAGAGAAACTGCACCAAGCCATGGCTAATCCATGTGATGTAGGATGGATAGGGGTGGCTCATTGGTGAAAATGTGGAGCTTACCTAGTTGTTCTTCTGTAATTGGAATGACAGACCAGCAACAGAGATCTTGCCTGCAGCTAGGTGTCTGGGCTAGGTGCCTGCAGCCTTATGCTGCTAGACCATAACCTGAGTACTTAAAGGTTGTGTATGATAGAATGGCCAAAGGCAACAATGGTTGGCCCCCACCATTTTTGTCCCAAAAGGGAGCCTACAGGTTTGTGGCTCGTATGGCTGTATATATATATATTACAGATAGTATTACTATATATATATATATATATATATATATATATATATATATATATATATATATACCAGGCCCTGTCTGCCTTAGCTAAAGAGATTGATGGCGTTCAATGCCTGACAGGAGACCCCCTACAAAAATGGTGGGCTCGCCATTCCTCCTCCTGGAAATAGGCTGTCTCCCTTATGAGAGGAGGTGCATATCTCCTAATGGCTTTCTACTATTCCTGGTATTACTGTTGCATGCTTTGGATACAGGGCTCTGCCCTGCTCACACAGAAGTCTGGGAAGAAGGCCCTAGCCTTACCGGACAAACAGACCAGTAAGGAACCCTGAAGGGGTAGAATGTAGGGAAGGAAGAGTCGGTCAGGCCCCCTCACCTGGCCATCCAGCTGACCTTCAGCAACTCTCCGGATACAGATGATGGAATGCAGCACAGGCGCTGTCCATCTCAGTGACGTTTATATTTATGTACCTTATGTAAGCAACTTGGCTGTTTGTCACCTTTGTTCCCATACTGTACAAAGCCCGGCCATTGTACCAGGTGGGCCGTACCTAGAAAGCCAGTGAATAAAGTATGTCTACTCTGCCTTTGGCTCCATGCATCTACTTCCAGCTCCCTAGTCGCGGACTCCTTACACCGTGACAGTTACACTTCCTGAAAATGTCCCTGGCCCTTTTTTTTCTTTTTTTTATTAGATTCAGGTGTACAACACAATGCAATAGTTATATTCTTTACCCCCCAAAGTGACATCCTCCCTCCCCCAGTTCGTCACCCCACTTGCCCCCCTCATATCATACATATCTATTACAATTCCTTTGACTCCCTTCCACAGTATACTCCACATCCCATTACTATCTATATATTCAGTTACAGTTGGCATACAATATTACACAACATCAGCTTCAAGTGTACAGTGCAGTGTTCAAGCCTCTACTCCATCCATGAAGTGGTCTCCCAAATAAGACATGTGACTATCTGACATGCCACAAAAATTTTACAACATTATTATATTCCCGGAACTGTGTTACATATCCCTGTGGCAATATTGTAGTTGTCTATATATGCTGTCTTATTCCTTCCCCTTCCCCTTTATCCCCACCCCCCTCCCAACTAGCAACACTCCGTTTTTCCTCTATATCCATGAGTCTGTTTACTTTGATCGTTCATTCAGTTTTTCAGATTCCACATATAACTGAGATCATATGGTACTTGTCTTTCTCCAACAGACTTATTTCATTTAACATAATAGTCTCTTCACAACATTATCAATTACTTTCCCAGAACTGCCCCTATATCACTGCGGCAACATTGTACTCACCCACCTACGCTGTCCAAAACCTTCCCCCTCTCCCTCATCCCTATTCTCTCCCAGCAAGCAACCGTCAGTTTTTCCTTTATATCTGCTTGATATGACTTCAATCTTCTTAAATTTACTGAGACTTGTTTAGTGGCCTAACGTGGTCAATCTTGGAAAATGTCCCATGTGTACTTGAGACGAATGTATATTCTGTTTTCTCAGGGTGAAATGCTCCAAAAATATCAACGAATTCCAGCTGATCTAAAGTGTCATTAAGGGCCCCTCTTTCTGTGTTGATTTTCTGTCTAAAGGGTCTGTCCACTGGTGACAATGGGGTGCTGAAGTCCCCTACTATGATAGTGATACTGTTGATCGCTGTCTTTATGTCTGTCAAAATCTGTTACATGTAATTAGGAGCTCCTATGTTGGGTGCATAGATGTTTATTAGGTTATAGTGCCCTTCTTTTTCTGTTACCATAGTCATTCTAAAGTCTATTTTGTCCAAAACAAGAATTGGTACTCCAGCTCTTTTTTTTATCTCATTTCCATTTGCATAAAATATCTTATTCCATCTGTAAACCTGTGTCCTATTACATGTGTCCTATTTTCTTATCCACTCAGCCACTCTCTGTCTTTTGATGGGAGCATTTAGCCCATTCATATTTAAAATGATTACTGATAGGTGCATATGTATTGCCATTTTGTTATTTGTATTCCTGGTCTTCCTGGGTTAGTTTGTTTACCCATTTCTTTGGTTTAAAAAAGTCCTTTTAACATTTCTTGCAATGCTGGCTTGCTTGGTGGAAATGAATTCCTTAAGCTTGTTCTTCTCTGAGAAGCTCTTTATTTCTCCTTCAATTTTAAGTGATAGCCGTGCTGGGTAGAGCAATCTTGGCTGTAGGCCTTAATTTTGTGTCACTTTGAATATCTCCTGTCACTCCCTTCTGGCCTGCAGAGTTTCTGTAGACAAGTCAGCTGTTAGTCTAACAGAAGTTCCTTTGTATGTAACCTGTTGTCTTTCTCTTGCTGCCTCTAGGATTCTGTCACTGTCTTTAACCTTTGCCATTTTAACTATGATGTGTCTTGGTGTGGACCTGTTTGGGTTCAGATTGTTTGGAACCCTCTGCCCTTCCTGGGCATTTATGTTGATTTCCTTCACCAGGGTAGGGAAGTTTTCAGTCATTCTTTCAAATACATTCTCGACCCTTTGCTTCTTCTCTTCTCCTTCTGGTATTCCTATGATTCAAAAAGTTGTTGCGTTTCACCTTATCCCATAGGACTCTTAAACTATTGTCATTGTTTTTTATTTTTTGTTCTTTTTGTTGTGCCAACTGGGTGATTTCTGCTATTTTGTCTTACAAATCGCTGATCCACTCCTTTGCTTCATCTACTCTACTGGTGATTCCTTCGAGTGTGTTCTTCATTTCAGTTATTGTATTCTTTAGTTCTAACTGGTTGTTTTTTATGATTTCTCTTTCCTTCCTTATGTCCTCAGTAAGTTTGTTAAACATTCTTATCATCAGTGTTCTAAACTCTGTCTCTGAAAGGTTGGATCCCTCTGTTTCATTTGGTTCCATTTCTAGAGGTTTCTTCTGATCTTTTACTTGTGACATGTTTCTTTGTTTCCCCATTCTGTCTGTCGCTCTGGGGTTGCTTTGATATATTAGATAGATCACCAGGAGATCCCTGGCTGGATCATGCAGGCACACAGCTCACAGCCCAACACTCCCAGGAAAACTTCCAGTCTCAGCCTGTCCCAATCAGCCACTCACAGATCAGGCTGAGCAGCTCGATTACCAATCACCAGCCTGGCAACTCTGCAAGCACAGTGCCAAGAGCAGGGACCCAAGGCAGCTGGAGCACTCCCGTGTCTCAGTGATGAGCCTGTTGGAGCCGGAGGGCACGCACCCAGCGTTTCCCTGGCAACGCAGTATAAGCCTGGCGGAGGGTGGGGATCCAAGGCCACATGCGCGCGCACGCACACACGCACTTCTGCGCCAATTCCACCAGACCAATGAGATCCCGGACCTGATCCTCTGTGGGAGGGCCCAACCCTGACAAAATGGCGCCCTCCTCACACCACTTGTGTGCAGGCTCCTCACCAGGGGAACAATAGTCCAAAAACCTCCAGCCTTTGCACCAAAGGTGCTCAGTTCAGTCCTTCCCCAAAGGCTCCTGGGCCTGGCTCACACAGCTACTCCCTCCACCAGGAACCAGGTAAGTGCTCACCGGGCACCGGCCCCACTGATTCTCTAGCAGCTCTTAGCCTCACCGAGCTGACCAAAGAGAGTCCTCACTAATTTACTGCCAGCTATCTTGGAACTTCTCTTCCCAGCAAAGGAACTCTGGGCTGGTGAGCTTGGTATGTGGCCAGAGGGTCTCTCCCCCAACCAGAGAAGTCTCCCCACAGCTGGGGCTTCCTTCATGGAGTTTGCTATCTCTCATGTCCACCCAACGTACCATACCTGACGTGGCCTCCTCTTTAAGTTCTTTGTTTAGTGGTTCTGTTTATCTAGTGTTCCGGGGACCTCCAGGGTTGAATGCTGTAAAATTGGTTTGTATTTTTGGTGTGATGCTGGGAGGTATTTAGCACAGTGTCTGTCTATTCCGTGATTTTACTGGAAGATCCCTGGCATTTTTTGAGCTGTGGGCCCAAGCTGGAGCTCAGAGTGCATGAGCACATCATTGAGCAGGTTCTTGTGCAGGCTTAAAGTGCAAAACCTGTGACTCCAGCAGCATTCCATCTTACTCAGCCACAGTCCCCACTGGTTTTCAGAGCCAGAAGCTGTGGGGACTTCTCCAGGCACTGGATCCCCAGACTGGGGAGCCTGATGTTGGGATAGGATCCCTTGACCCTGAGGGAGGACCTCTGCCACTGAGATACCCCTCCTGATTTTCAACTGCCACATGTAGGTGTGGAATCATCCCATTTTGCATCTCCACCCATCCTGCCAGTCTCAACATGGCTTCTTCTGTATATCTTTAGTTATAGGACTTCTGTTCAGCTAGACTTCAGACAATTCTCAATGATGATTGTTCTGTTGTTTGGTTTTAATTTTGAAATTGTCATGAGAGGAGGCAAGCACAGTGTTTTCCTCCTCTGCCACCTTATCCAGAAGCCAAGTTCATTTTTATTTAAAATGCACGTTATCATAACCCTATGCTGATTTAATGGACGAAAAGCCATCAGTGACTCTGCCACTCAGAACTTATAGAAAGCTCGAGTGTGTAGGAAATTCTGTCAAATATTCCTGCTAATTGCTCCAACCCCAGTCTGACATGTTTGCAGTACTCTTTCTATGCAGGTCATGCAGCATTCCTACTATGGCAGTTTGGGGCACTGATTGTGCTAATATATTATAAGGATCATTATGCTAATTTTTTTCTGATAAGAATACAAAGAGCTTAAACCTCTTTCATAAAACAAGAAAATAGCAGAATAAAGACTAGCAGCCAAGTCTCCCGAGTCCCAATCTAGTGCTCTTTCCACTATATTTTAGTTTTTTCCAACCTGTGCTGCTCAAAGTAGAATAAAGCAGCTTTTTTTTTTGCACACCTCCTTGTCATCTTCTACATAAAGGTACATCAAAATATCATTTACGCCAAAATATTAGGGGGTCTTTTCTGATATATTGAGATTTTTAGGAAACCGGATTTAACAGAAAGCTCATTTTTGTTCATTTTACTTTTCACTTCTTGTTTGGTTAATGAACTTTAGTACCAATGTCCAGAGTTGGAGATGTGGAAGGTATAAGAAATTGGACATAGCGTGGGATTTGTTTAGCTATTTTATGGTCATTTGCCTCTTCTCAATGGTTACACAGAAGAAATGCCACCTTTTGCATGGTTCTTCTCACTTGAGTTTTTGTAAAGTCTATATTAGTACAACTCAATTTGTTTTTCTCACACTTTAGTCCTCATATGTGGGAACTATGTCTTGAATGTGTCTTTCCATCAGGATCACATTCTAACCCTGTTGCTGTGTGAGCAAATTCACCATTAACTTATATCTGGAGCATGGACTCAGCAAAGAGAGATGGACAAATGTTTCACCTCCTTCCTTACATTAACAGCCTTCTGAACTCTTGAATTAAAAGGCAGGGAGAATGGGGCAGCAAACCAGAAGGTGAGAAAAGGGAAACGTTTTGGCAATAAGAACTCAGTGGAAAGTCTTTCTAAAATAGAATCATCAACATGGGCCAAATAGCCATAGGATGTTGACTAGAAAAAAAAATACATACAATATCCAAGTTCTGATTCCAAATGCTCCCTCCCATGGTCTGATTGTGCCTGTCAGCCCATGTGATGCAATATATGATTCAAGAAATACGGTCACGGGCCAGCCAAGTGGGGACCTGGTTCAGGTCCCACATATGAGGGCCAGTGACACTGCCCTCAAAAAAAAAAAGAAATATGGTCACTATTGGGATAGATAGTGAGTTTCATTGAGTTTAGAGGCTGGGCATCTGGGATATCCAATCAACCTTGCACTTAGTGACTCATTTATCCAAATGTACAAGGGAAAGACTAACAATATTTGACCTTAAAGGACCATGAATGGATGTGCTGCAGACCATGTGACCCCATGGAAATCCCAAAGGATAGAATGAGGCAGAACACTGTATCGGTAACACTCAGTAGTTGTGCTTACCATTTTCATCCAGAGAAAAGTCATCCTGAGCATAGCGGAATTTTTCAGGACCACAGGCAATAAATACATCGTCATCACCAAAGAAATCATGGAGACAAGTTACCTATGGAGAAAAAAGGATTATTGGATTGGTATTTGATAGTCTTATGACAATGAATGTTATACGATGATGGCATGAGGAAAAATTTCACATCTGGGCCATCATCTCTAGCCCCCAGGGATCTCCTTTAACTCAAAATATCAGGCTCGTAGTCTGCACCACAGACCCTAGTGAGTAAATATATATTGAGTGCCATTGTCTTTCTATGTTTCATGTGTGGTAGTCTTGTATCAAGAGTAACTAAGGAACCATGTCCAAAAGAATGCCCACATCTGAATAAAAGTCAACAAGCAGATGGTCCTACAAATGTCACCTCTTGTCAGAGCCTCAAAAGCAGAGTACTCCTAGCCCAACTCTGGGGCCAGGGATCTAGGACAAGACAGATGAAAAAGATCTTCTGCAGCATGTTGTGAAAAGTGTCTGTAATTGATCAATAGGTGAAAGTTTCTTTCTTCATCACTAGTTTTAAAAGAAGGACACCTGGGCCAGCCGAGTGATGCTGTGGTTAAGCGCTGGCTTGGGAAGCCAGCAGCCCTGGTTCGGGTCCCACATATGAGGGCCAGTGACACTGCCCTGAAAAGTGAAAATTAACATTAAAAAATAAAAGAAGGACACCAGGTCTTATTGCTTTAGCACACACAAAAATAGAACTTTTGCTTAAAATGGACCAAGAACCTGGAGTGGCTCAGGATACCATTCTTCCCTAAATAACAAGGAGGCGAAAACTGTTCTCACCACTTAAAACCTAATTAAGAGCAATAGATTCCCATAGGCTTGAGGTTCTGCTGGTAAATCCATTTTCCCAGGATACTACCCATCCTGTAGTGCCCTATGCACTGCTGCTTGTCCACAGTAGAGGGACAGTCTCCATATCTTTTTTGCACAAAGCTACAAGGGTTCCTGGGAAATTATACTGCTCCCTGTAGTCTCCCCATTTCTCAGCTTTCCTAGTTACATTTGATAAGTAGTCCAGCACACCAAGGAAACCCCAAGAGAAACCATAGAGTGAAATATTATTATACCAATTTTTATCTTGAAAGAATTCAAAGCTTCTAATTATTCTAAGCTACCCATTCAATCTGCCAGCAATGGCTTTCAAAAAGTATAGTGCTCACAAACTAACAACAGCTTGCTGTGTGCAGAGAATAATATGTTATATGTTAAAAGCATTCATATTAATAACATTACCCCCCACCTTGTGCCTATTCAATCACTGTTCCCCCAGTCAAGATGATTAAAAGTCTTACACAAAGCAAGAGATGCATAAATATTATCCCCATTGTATCAACTTCCCAATCATCCAACAGATGCCAAGAAAATGGAAGGAAACTTTGAGAACTGCCCGGGTTGTTCCCGTTAAGCCACTTCCCAGCTCTGTGTTCTGACCTCATCAAATAAGCCAACATCCTGCTTAAGCCCACTTGCTTCTCACTCATTCATTCATTCCACAATCATGTAATGACAATCAGAGCTACCATTAATTTAATATTTATTCTGTGATAGGCACTCTGTTAAATACTTCCAAATGTGTCATCTCATTTCACTCTCACAACAAATCCCAGAAGTCAGTATTATTGTCTTCACTATTTTACAGATGAGAAAACTGAGGCCCAGAGACAATAAGTAAATTACTCAGGAGGAAAGTGATGAAGCCAAACAAATACAGATCTATCTGACTCTAAAGCCTGTGTTGGCCACTCAGTAATACAAAGCACATATGTATAGTTCAGGCACTGGGGAGACAAAGATGAATAAGACTCAGTTTGTGACTTTCTGGAGCTCATAATCTGATAGAACAAAATACAATGAAACACAACAATTCAATGTACTATCATGAGTGCTAAGATGGGAGGATATGTAGGTGTCATGGGAGCTATTTAGTACCGTATCCAAGTGAACAAGTCACTGGCTGGCACTGTTAGTTAAATAAGTATCCAGCATATTTTTCTGGTAGCAGATCCAGTGACATAAGATATATGGTTTTGAACCCTGATGCAGACTCCCACTGACATCTTGGATCTTGGCTCAGTAAAACCTGAAACCCCTAACTTTGATACATTGTGTATCTCTCAATTGTTTACTGCCTGCCACCTCCTTGACACAGAAGATCTCTACTATGCCCTTGTGATTAAGGTTTCCTTTACCCTGGCTGACTGCCTTTAGTTGTGATGACAAGTGAGGGAAGACTCACCTTTAAGTGTCCACCCACTAATGGTCTCTAGGATTTAGCATTTTGTTTCAAGACCTGCCTGTATTTTCACGAGTACTCACCTAGTCCTTCCCATTAGCTCACAAGTTTCCTAACTGTAAAGACCAAGTTTATCCCTCCATGTGTATCTCTCCATTGTTCCTGGTAGAGTGCTTATAACTTAGTGAGAATTTAGCCAGGACTGTTTTGCCTCAACCAAATGTAGAAGAAGAAGAAGAAGAAGAAGAAGAAGAAGAAGAAGAAGAAGAAGAAGAAGAAGAAGAAGAAGAAGAAGAAGAAGAAGAAGAAGGAGGAGGAGGAGGAGGAGGAGGAGGAGGAGGAGGAGGAGGAGGAGGAGAAGGAGGAGGAGGAGAAAGGAGGAGGAGAAAGGAGGAAGAGAAAGGAGGAGGAGAAGTTGGAAGAGTATTAGGAAGGGGAGGAGGAGGTTTTGTAAGGATGTACAACAGAAAAAGGTAGAAAGAATAAATCAATTATGGAAGACAATAAAAAATAGCATTCAAATGTTTTGAAAGGTGCCGGCCGAGTGGCGCGGTGGTTAAGCGCTGGCTTGGGAAGCCAGCAGCCCCGGTTCGGCTCCCACATATGAGGGCCAGTGACACTGCCCTCAAAAACAACAACAACAACAACAACAAATGTTTTGAAAGGTAACAAATACTCAAATTAGGAACAAGAAAGGAAAAATGATTGTGAAGTCAGAAGTTATTTTCTGTGGAGGAGATCCAAGATGGCAGAGTAGATAAATGCTGTGATTGCCTCATCCCATGAACACATCAAAATTTCATCTAAATTATACAACAATCTACCTGGAGAATCATTTGATGTCTAGCTGAGCAGAAGTTTCATAAATAAGGATATAAAGAAGAAGCCACCTCAAGACGGTCAGAAGAAGCAGAGACTCAAAATGGGCTGGCCGCAAACCTCCATGTGGTGGATGAAAATTAGGAGGGGTATCTTGGCCACAGAGATTCTCCACGGAGGAACAAGTGACCACAGCCCCACACCAAGTCCCCCAATCTGGATTACTGGTGCTGGGAAGAGGAGCCCATATGACATTGGCCTGTGAAAAAGAGTGGGGATTCACAGTCTTATTTGTACAAAAGGCTGTGGGAAACCCAGACTTTCTTTTAAAGGGCCCATACTAACTTCCTCTCAGGCACTCACCCTGGGCTCTAGCAGAGTGATAGTGACTCAGGGGGCCTCCTAGGCATATGGAGGGAGATTGAGGTATGTGGCACCAGGAGAGGGCTGAAAGATAGTTGACATTTTCTCTAGCTGGGGTCCTCCTCCCCTACAGTGGGCAGGCAGGCACCATATTACCTGTGGTGAGCCCTCCCCCACACCCGTGGCCAAATCTCAATCTGAATTGGTCTGGTGAGCTCCACTTGTTCCACATTGGTGACTCACTGAGACCCTGCCACACCCAACTCCATACTACACAAGGCTTTATTGGTGGTTGAACCTTAAGGGAGCCATCAAACTGCAGCAGGCCTTGGTGTGTCCTGGCTTTTTGCAGAGCTATCATGGACCCAATATGGTTGTTACCATCCTTGGCTCACATTGTGGCCTTTCCCACACATTTCAATGTCCACCACAGGCAGCGACCAACTGTGGATCACCTTATATAGCTCCTACCAGGTATTTCCCGACCGATCACAGGCAGTGGCTGAACTGGGCCTGCATTGGAGCCCTTTCCAAGAGACCCTAAAACCAATATACTTGGAGGTTGACTTCAGACCACAGAAGAACACCACCCAATTAGCCCCACAAGTGACACACCCAAAGGGTGATCTCAATAGGCACCAGATTCCATTGGGGCAAATCCCACTCTGTGTGGTAAGTCCCCTGCACAGTAGCCGATAAGCTGTGGACACAGCTCAATCCCACAGTCAGTCAGCCTGAGGACCAATCCCATCCACTGACATGCCAATAGCAATCAAGGTTCAACTATAACAGGAGGGCATGCACAACCCACACAAGGGACACTCCTGGAACACATGGTTCAGGTGACCAGGGAGATTATACCACTGGGTCCCAGAGAGCACTTCCTACATAAAGCCAACCAGCAAGACTGGGAGATGCAGCAGATCTACCAAATGCATAGAAGCAAACACAGAAAGGCAGCCAAAATGAGGAAACAAAGAAATACATCCCAAATGAAGGAACAGGAGAAATCTCCAGAAAAAAAAAAACTGAACAACATGGAGGCAAGCAATCTATCAGAGACAGAGTTCGAAACACTGGTCATAAGGATGCTCAAGAAACATAGTGAAAATAGTGAGAACTACAACAAAGAAAAAGCAAGTATAAAAAAAGACATAGAAAAAAAAAAAGACATAGCAACTATAAAAAAGAACCAGTCAGAAGTGGAGAATACATACAATAACTGAAATGAAGAATACACTAGAAGGAATCACAAGGAGACTAGATAAAGCAGAAGATAGAATCAGCAATTTGGAAGACAAGGTAGCAGAAAACACCCAATTGGAACAGCAAAAGGAAAAAAGAATCCAAAAAAATGAGGACAGTTTAAGTGGGCTCTGGGACACGAAGCATAACAACATTCACATTATAGGGGTAGGAGAAAAGACAAAGCAAAGGATTGACAACCTATTTGAAGAAATAATAACTGAATACTTTCCTAAACTGTCAAAGGAAATAGACATACAAGCCCTCCAACCAACGAGAGTCTCACACAAGATGAATCCGAAAAGGCCCACACCAAGACACATAATAACTAAAATGGCAAGTGTTAAAGACAAAGAGAGAATCCTAAAAGCAGCAAGAGAAAGGCAACTAGTAACTTACAAGGGAGTTCCCATAAGATTGTCAACTAGTTTCTCAACAGAAGGTTTGCTGGTCAGAGGGATTGGCTGGAAATATTCAAAATGATGAAAAGCAAGGATCTACAACCAGAGACTACTCTACCCAGCAAGGCTATAATTTAAAATTGAAGGGCCAGCCGAGTTGCGTGGTAGTTAAGCACTGGCTTGGGAAGCCAGCGGCCCCGGTTCGGGTCCCACATATGAGGGCCAGTGACACTGCCCTCAAAAAATAAAAATAAAAAATAAAATAAAAATAAATAAAATTGAAGAGCTTCCCAGACAAGAAAAAGCTAAAGGAGTTCATCACTATCAAGCCATATTACAAGGAATGTTACAGGGACTTCTTTAAGATGCAAAAAATATATATATATGAATAATAAAAATGCTAATAATGACATATCTGTTAACAATTACTTTAAATGTAAATGGATTACAT
The DNA here is from genome assembly GCA_033961575.1 of Aselliscus stoliczkanus. Taxonomy (NCBI): domain Eukaryota; kingdom Metazoa; phylum Chordata; class Mammalia; order Chiroptera; family Hipposideridae; genus Aselliscus; species Aselliscus stoliczkanus. Next base: position 49,012,657 of record CM066737.1, on the reverse strand, counting down.
GTTTCAATTATAAGACAAGGTGGCTGAATAAATAAGAAAACAAGACCCTTACATATACTGTCTACAAGAGACTCACTTCAGATCGAAAGACACAGAAAGATTGAAAGTAAAGGGATGGAAAAAGACACTTCATGAAAATGGAGACAAAAAGAAAACATAAAGCCCACGTATCAATACTTATACCAGAAAAAACAGACTTTAAATCAAAGGCTATTGACAAAGAAGGACTCAGTAATCTTACATCTGGGTATTTATCTGAAGAAACCCAATACAGCACTTCAAATGGACATGTGCATCTATATGTTCATTGCAGCATTATTTACAATAACCAGGATGTGGAGTAGCTTGGATGTCCATCAATGGAAAAATGGATAATATATATATATATATTACAATGGTGCATTGCTTGGCCATGGACAGGAATAGTTTTTTGCCATCTATGGCAACATAAATGGACCTGGAGGGTACTGTGTTGAGTGGAGTATGGCTGACAGAAAAAAGCAGATACAACGTGATGTCACTTATATGTGGATCTAAGGAACAAAAGTAAAAAACAAACAAAACAGAAATACACTCATATATACAGAAAACATCATAATGTTTGCCAAATGGGAGTAGTGTTGACAAGGTGGGTGAAGAAAGGGGAATGGATTAAGAAGTATAAATTTGTTGTTACAAAGTCGTCATGGGGATGTAGGGTATAGCATAATAATATAGTCAACAATATTGTAATATCTATGTATGTTGTCAGATAGGTACTAGATTTAACAGGGAGACAGATGGAAGGGGGTTGGGGCAGGGTGAAAAAGGTGAAGACATTAAGAAGTATAAATTGGTAGTTAGAAAATAGTCATGGGGATGTAAAGTAAAGCATAAGGTATATAGTCAATAATATGGTAATAACTATGTATACTGCCAAGTGAGTACTACAAGTCAGGGGTATCAGTTCTTAAATTATACAAATGTATAACCACTATGTTGTACACCTGAAATTAATATAAAGTAATATTGAATATCAACTGTAATTGAAAAATTAAAACTGGGATGTGTGAAAGATGAAAGGGAATGAGAGGTTCAAATTTCCAGGTATAAAACAAATAAGTCATAAGGATGTTATGTACAGCATGGGGAATATAGCGAATAATATTGTGTTAGCATGGTACAGTCTCAGATGGTTTCTGCACTTATAATGATCACTTCTTTAAGTATACAAATGTGGAACAACTATGGTGTACACTTGTAACTGACATAATGGTGTATGTTAACAACATTTTCAATAAAAATCCAAAAAAGATAAAAATAAAGTATAAAACAGAAGTTATTCTTTGCAGAACTATGCTAATTAGTTTGAAAACTTAGATGAAATGAAGGAAAACCTAAAAATGAAATTAGCTCAAAAAGAAATAGAAAATATCCATCAAGTACTAGCCATAAAAAGAACTTAGTAAATACTTCAAACAGCCACTCTTCCCCAAAAAGGACCAGAGCATTCATTTTGGAGGTATTTGTGGAAATTGCTTCCCAAGAAGAAAACATACCATGATATCTTAATGTAAGACAACAAAGCCTTCACATGTTGCTCTGGGGATTGATGTCACAATGACCTACCCTCTTCCAACCACAAGCCTCTCTGCCCCCACTCAGGCTTTAGGAAAAGCCTTTGGATAACCCTTCCTTTGGGGAGCTTCTAAGAAAGTTAAAGCTCTCTATGCTTCTGACACTCACAATGGTGGGGCTGACTTCAAGCATATTCATTTTGCAATCTAGCTGTTCAGCATCAAGTTTCTTGTGTAATCCCACCTTACATTTTACTGGCTCCCGAATACAGATGAATTCACATTGTACATGTGGATACCCAGCTTTCCCAAATGGCTTCAATATTGAGACACAACAGCCCTTCTCCACTTTGTTATAGAGATGGGAAAATAAAAAGTTTTCCATCCTAAATGTAAGGAGCCCAAAACACAGAGTCAAAGTGGCCGAAGGATACACAGGTGGCTTATGGCAGAGTGGAGATTAGCACTCGGTGTCCTGATTCAATGCAGGACAAAAGAATTTGATTTTCTGATAGAATGTATCTTCCTAAAGCCCTTACCTGTAAGGCTTGTATATAGCCTAGAGAGGAGAGTTCCCATTTGTCCTAATCAGTGCCTGATATACATTAGAACATTTTACTGAATTGAAAAAAAGAAAACATCTTTATAGAAAATGTTTTTAATCTATGGACAAGAAAACTCCTATTCATTACTCTACCTGGCAACTGAGTATGTATTGGGAAAGGAAGACAAGGAGAAGGAGGGGGAGAAGGAAGAGGAAAAGAAAAAGGAAGAAGAAAAGAAGGAAAACAAGAATTGAATATCAGACATAATTTCCAAATAAAAATGCACATTTACACTTGGATTTTAAAATTTCATGGACGTAATGCAGCACAATTACTCAGCCATAAGAAAGGTTGAAATACTGCCATTTGTCACAACATGAGGTTATCATGTTAAGCAACATAAGTCAGTCAGGAAAAGTCAAGAACCATATGACTTCACCCATATGTGGGATATAAAACTGAAAGCAACAAATGAACAAGATTATATGGACTCTACAGTGGCTTAAATGTTGAAGTACAAATGCTCTCTGTGAGAGCAGTTTGAGTCTATCAGCTTCAAATGGCAAATTCACCCTGTGACTTAATTAAAGCTTGATTAGATTCTCATCCACATTTTACAGATGCTGGCAGTTAAGTCTCATATGTGTCTAACACTGATATACTCTATATTTCACTATCTAATTGTTCAGAAAGAAATTGTTCAGAAAGAAATGTTATCTCAGGAAGTAAGGTCTTGCTTGTGTATCTATGAGACTCACTTTCAACATGCAAAATATTTTCAATGAAAGTTCCATTTCACTAAAATTGATTCACTAAGCACTTACTAAGGCAAAGAAACTATGTGAGAAATATAGAAATGTACAAGAGAAGGCCCCTGTCTTCACAGTTTATAGCAGAATAAGCAAGTGAGAACTAACACAGGTCAGGCCGTTGTTTGCACGATTATAGAGGCACAAAGAGCAAAGGGAACACAGAACACAGAGAACAATTCTTTTTTTTTTTTTACAGTAGAGAGTAAAGCTTTTAATGTCATTCTGCAGGTTGGAGCCCATTGGCACATCCTTATATTACATATATTACATATTATACAAAATTTGCACATATCAAAAAGAAAAAGTACTCCCAGTCTAATTTATGTCCATTGACTTCAAACCAAAAGAATGTTAAGGTTCAGTTCAGGAAGTCAACCTCAAGAGAACTAAACTGAACACCAGCCTAGCAGGGAAGGACTCTAGGTAACATTCACATTATCATTCTGTTTCTTATTTGGCTCTGTTAGGTGCATTAGGTAGTTAGTACATTTCACTTGTAGTTTGGAACCTGGACAGTGTAGGCTATTAGGGAACTGAAGAGCCTTAATTCTTCCTTCATTTCATCCCCTTGGGAATCTGTGTTCTGAGAACAAAGGACCCCAGGGCAGAGTGTAGACAAGGTGTCCTATGCTGGGAGGTTCAAGGGAGGACACTGGTGTCTTCTGCTCCACACTGAATGCCTGGTGATAAGACCTGAGGACAAATCCAGACGCAGAGAGGAGTGGCAAGACCTGATCTGAGCAGCACCTGTCCAGGTGGGCTATATGCAAAAAGACAGGAAGAGCAACAAAGTGACTGTGAACGACCATAAACTTCCTGAGCACAGGGACTAGACTATGTCTGCTAATCTAGGTCCAGGCTCAGACTGGTGGTTAATTAGCAAGCCCTCTTCCTTTGGGAAGGTTATTGTAGAGATGGGCTGGCAGAAAGGCAAAAATCACAGGGAACAAAATTGCTCCCTCTTCTACGGGCAGGGGTGACAATGTGGGGAGAGAACACAAAATGTTTTTGCAGTCCCTCACATCATCATCTTTACCTCTTCCCACTCTTCCAGGACGCCATATCGAGTAGGATCCAGTATGTGCTACCCTAGAGATATGGCCCTATGTAGTCCCTTCCTCTCCATTCTACTGCCTCTGGCTTCACTCAAGCCCTTTGATCTCTCATCTGGTCTCCTATAAGAAACTTCTAAATGAATCCTCTATGAATGAATCCTTTGTAAGTTGCTTATCCCAATCTACCTTTTGCTACCACTCATCTCTTCCAGGCCCTCTGCTAATTGACATAAAATTACAGCTATAGCCATATGAAACTACTTGCAACTCCCATAAGAGGCCAGCCTTACACAGCTCTGGTCCTTTGCACATGCTAAGAGAAGAATTCTAATCATGACAATTGGGGAACGGTATGCAAAGAAGATGACACAAAATCTGAGTCTTGAAGGATATGTGAGTTATAAGTTGATGGAGATAGGAGTAAAGAATATTCTAGGTAACTGCATAAATATAGGCAGAGAAGCAGGAATATGTCTTTTTCTTAATAGCCCTGGAAAAAGAACTTGTCAACTATAGTATCTTGTCAACTATAGTATCTTGTCAGCTATAGTCATGGAGATTCTAACTCTCCAAAGCAAAATTGCCCAGACCCATCTGTCAGCCTTCTGCACAGACAAAACACACAGTTGTCTACTGGTGGAATTCATGGTGAAGAGGAGGGCAGAAAGTGTCTATGGAGGGAGGAGAGGCCCCAGTGGTGAAATAGAGGGAAACTTGTGACAAGGAAGAAAAACAACACTGGTTTCCCAATCTTTCCAAAAGTGTGTTCTGCTCATAGAGAGTGATGACAAGTTTCACAAAATGAGTTAAAAGATTCAGTAAACATTACAGATGAGGTTTTGTTTTGTTTTGTTTTGTTTGTTTTGTTTTGTTTTCCCCTAAAAGTTACTGCTACTCTCATCTGGAACATTTCCTGCCTGCCAGCCCTGGATGGGTCCCAGTCAGAGGTTGACACAGGTTTGTCTTGAAGAGCTGGGACAATGTTTCTGAGACGACCCTGAAATTCTTATCAAACTTGTTTCCTAGAGTTCTCTTGAGATCTTGTGTATTTTTCATGTCAAGATTTTTGCCTGGGCAAACAGCTCCTTAGTTCTTCAGTGTCTCCGTTGGCACAGATCTCTTTATTCAAGATCTTGCACTTCCCTAAAATCTCCGGTAAAATAATAACAATGGTACTTGCATTTGTAAAATAGTTTTAGAATTTTCAAAACACTTCCACACTGAGCGGCTGGTTGGCTCAGGTGCATAGAGAGCAGGCTCATAACACCAAGGATGCTGGTTTGATTCCCACATGGTCCAGTGAGCTGCAAACTCCACAACTAGATTGAAAACAACTACTTGACTTGGCGTTGATGGGTCCTGGAAAAATGCACTGTTCACCAATAAAGTTAAAATAAAAAATCCCAGAATTCAGGTAAGAAAACACAGATGCTTTCCCAACTGCTTCCCAGGATCACATCAAAATTACAAATAATTTATACAACATTTAAACTCGGAAGTCCCCTGAACACTAGATGAACAGAAACTCTAAATAAAGGACCTAAAGAGGAGGCCACGTCAAGTCTGGTAGGAGGGGCACAGACGAGAGAGGGCAAGCCCCGTGAGGGATGCCCCAGCTGTGGGGAGGCTTCTCCAGTTGGGGGAAAGACCTTCCGGCCTCACACCGAGCTCAGTAGCCCAGTTGCTTTGCCAGGAAGAAGAGTTCTATGAAAGTGGGCAGTAGAAATTAGTGAAGACTCTCCTTGCTCAGCTCGGTGAGGCTGAGGGCGGCTGGAGAACCAGTGAGGCCAGCGCACAGGTTTGCTCGCCAGTGACCACTCACCTGGTTCCTGTTGGAGGGAGTAGCTTTGTGAGCCAGGCCCAGGAGTCTGTGGGGAAGGACTGAACTGAGCACCTTTAATTCAGAAGCTGGAAGTTTTGGGACCACTGTTCCCCTGGTGTGGAGCTTGCACACAAGCGGTGTACAGGACACTGCCATTTTTTCAGGGTTGGGCCCTCTCACAGAGGGTCAGATCCAGGATCCCATCGGTCTGGTGAAATTGGTGCAGGAGTGCATGTGTGCCTGCATGCGTGCCCATGCAGCTTTGGATCCCCACCCTCCAACCTGCTTGTGCTGCGTTGCCCGGGAAATGCCAGGCGAGTGTCCTCTGGCTCCATCAGGCTGCTCACTGAGATTCAGGAGTGCGCGAGCTGCCTTGGATCCCCGACCTCCGCCCTGTCTGTACTGAGTAGCCAGGGAAACGCAGGGCAGGTGCTCTCCAGCTGCATCAGTCTGTTCACTGAGACTCAGAAGTGCGCGAGCTGCTTTGGGTCTCCGCTCTCCAAACTATTTGTGCAGAGTTGCAAGGGTAGGGATTGGCTGGTGGGCTGCTTAGCCTGATCTGCGGGCAGTTGATTGGGACAGGCTGAGACAGGGAGTTTTCCTGAGAGTGTTGCGCTGGGAGCTGTGCACTTGCGTGATCCGATCAAGGTTTTCCTGGCGAGTTTGTGTGGACTCATTGCTGGTGCAGAGTGCCTGCTGTTCTGACTTGGCGGAGGCCACTGACCACATCAAGTGGTGCCGTGGGGGTCCTGCCCGGCCACCTAGACCTGTGTCACCAGAGGCACCCTGAGCCCCCGGCGCCTGGCCCACATCTCCACAGGCCACAGAGGGTTTTGTTTTTTTCTTGCAGTAGCGGACAACCTGCAACAACGTGTGAAGATTTTCTTTTTTGGTAGTGAGCATGGTTCCAGAGCACACAGCAGCTAATTGTGGAGAGGCGACTGCAAGGCTCAGAGGGAGGCCGGTGCATAACATGCTAAGCTCTTCCCCCCAATAGCTGGTGCTGAGTCGCCCAGAGACTTTATTACTGAGCAAGTGGTTGACAGATTAAAGAGGACGGGGAGCCCCCCAACCTTTTTCTCCTCTTTTCTTTCTAGGTGATCTATTTAATACATCAAAACATTCACAGAACGACAGCCAGAATGAGGAAACAAAGAAACATGTCCCAAGTAAAAGATCAGAAGAAAACTCTAGAAATGGAGCTAAATGAAACAGAGGTATCCAAATTTTCAGAGACAGAGTTTAGAACACTGATGATAAGAATATTTAAGGAACTTAGCGAGGACATAAAGAAGGATAGGGAAACCATAACAAACAACCAGTTAGAACTAAAGAACACAATAACTGAAATGAAGAACACACTCGAAGGAATCACCAGTTGAATAGATGAAGCAGAGGAGCGGATCAGTGAATTAGAAGACAAAAAGCAGATATCACCCAGCTAGAACAACAAAAATAAAAAAGAATGAAAATAGTTTAAGAGACTTCTGGGACAACATGAAACGAAACAACATTCATGCCTCATAGGAATACCAGAAGGAGACGAGGAGAAGCAAGGGATTGAGAATGTACTTAAAGAAATAATGACTGAAAACTTCCCTACCTTGATGAAGGAAATCGACATACAAGCCCAGGATGTGCAGAGAGTTCCAAACAGGCTGAATCCAAACAGGCCCACACCAAGATACATCATAGTTAAAATGGCAAAGCTTAAAGAGAAAGACAGAATCCTAAAAGCAGCAAGAGAAAGACAGCAGGTTACATACAAAGGAACTCCTATAAGACAAACAGATGACTTTTCTTTACAAACTCTGTTGGCCAGAAGGGAGGGGCAGGAGATATTCAAAGTGACACAAAATAAAGGCCTACAACCAAGATTGCTCTACCCAGCATGAATATCACTTAAAATTGAAGGACAGATAAAGAGCTTCTCAGAAAACAATAAGCTTAAGGAGTTCATTACCACCAAGCCAGCATTGCAGGAAATGTTAAAAGGGCTGTTTTAAACAGGAGAAAGGGGATACAATCTAACCCAGGAAGACAAGAAATACGAATAACAAAATGTCAATAAATATGCATCTATCAGTAATCACTTCAAATGTGAATGGGCTAAATGCACCAATGAAAAGACACAGAGTGGCTGAGTGGATAAGAAAACAGAACCCATGCATATGCTGTCTACAAGAGACTCATCTCAGATCAAAAGTCCCACACAGACTGAAAGTAAACGAATGGAATGAAATATTTCATATACAAGGAAATGAGAAAAAAAGCCGGAGTACCAATATTTGTTTTGGACAAAATAGACTTTAAAATGAAGACTACAACAAAAGACAAACAAGGGCACTTCATAATAATAAAAGGATCGATTCAACAAGAGGACATAACCCTAGTACATCTATGCACCCAATATAGGAGCTCCTAAATATATAAAACAGATTTTGACAGACAGAAAGACAGAGCTCAACAGTAACACTAACATAGTAGGGGACTTCAACACCCTGTTGTCATCAATAGACAGATCCTCCAGACAGAAAATCAGCACTGAAATAGTGGCCTTAAATGACACTTTAGACCAGCTGGATTTCATTGATATTTTTAGAGCATTTCACCCCAAAGCTACAGAATATACATTCTTCTCAAGTGCACATGGAACATTCTCCAAGATAGACCACATGTTAGGCCACAAACAAGTCTCAACAAATTTAAGAAGATTGAAATCATATCAAGTGTCTTCTCTGACTATAATGCTATGAAACTAGAAATCAATTACAACAAGAAATCTGGAAAGCCTACAAATACATGGAGGCTAAATAACATGCTACTAAATAGTGAGTGGGTCAAAAATGAGATCAAGGAGGAAATCAAAAGATACCTCGAGACAAACGAAAATGAAAATACCATGTCCCCAAATCTCTGGGATGCAGCGAAAGCACTCCTAAGAGGGAAATTCATAGCAATGCAGGCTACCTAAAGAAGGAAGAAAAACCTCAAATCAACAGACTATCTTTACACCTAAGGGAACTCGAAAAAGAACAGCAAAACAAGCCTAAAGGGATTATATGGAAGAAAATAATAAAGATCAGAGTAAAAATACATGAAATAGAGACCAAAAAAAAAATACAAAAGATCAATGAAACCAAGAGTTGGTCTTTTGAAAAGATAAACAAAATCGACAAACAATTAGCCTAAATAACCAAGAAAAAGAGAGAGAGGACCCAAATTAATAAAATCAGAAATGAAAGAGAAGTGAAAACAGATACCACAGAAATACAGAAAATTTTAAGAAAATACTACGAGCAACTATATGCTAACAAATTCAACACTCTGGAATAAATGGAGAAATTTCTAGAAGCATAAAATCTACCAAGTCTGAACCAAAAAGAAACAGAAACTCTGAACAGATTGATTACTGCCAAAGAAATTGAATCATTAATCAACAATTTTCCAACAAACAAAAGCCCTGGACCAGATGGCTTCACAGGTGAATTTCATAAAACGTACAAAAAAGAATTCCTATTCTCCTCAAGCTATTCCAAAAAATTCAGAAGGGGGAAGGCTCCCAAACTCTTTCTATGAAACCACTATCACCCGGATTCCAATGTCAGACAGAGATATTACAAAAAGGGAAAACTGCAGGCCGATATCCCTAATGAACATAGATCCAAAATTCCCAACAAAATACTAGCAAACCGAATTCAGCATCTCATTAAAAAGATCATACACCACGATCAAGTGGGATTCATTCCTGGTATGCAAGGTTGGTTCAACATCTGCAAATCAATTAACGCAATACATCACATTAACAAAATCAAAAATAAAAATCTTATGATCATATCAATGGATGCAGAAAAGGCATTTGACAAAATCCAGCAGCCATTTATGCTAAAAACTCTTAGCAAAGTGGGAATAGTGGGATCATCTATCAACATAATATAGACCATATATGATATGCCCACAGCAAACATCGTACTCAATGAATGGGGAAAGGCTAAAAGCTTTCCCCTTAAGATCAGGAACAAGACGAGGCTGTCCACTTTTTTTTTTTAAAGATTTTATTGGGGAATTGGCGGAGAGGAACAGCGTTGGGGAATCGGGGAAGGGGAACAGACAAGTTGCTGTCTTTTTGTTCTTCAGTTTAGTTGTGGAGGATGTTGCTTCACTGTTGGTATCCTCATTGAGCCCTTCCCGGATGAGGCAGATCGGTCGCCGGCCTCTGGATGTTGCTCACCGCGGCTATTGTCAGCTCACGCTGGCTGCCAGCCGCTCACGCTGGCTGCGGGCCACTCACTGCAGCCTACGGCAGCCCACTGCAGCAGGGGCTGCAGCCCACACCGTCACCGGGGCTCGCACAGCCCAGCTCCAGGTGGAGCTGTTGTTAGCTGTAGAGGGCAGTGTCACTGGCCCTCATGTGGGATCCGAACCGGGGCCGCTGGCATTCCAAAACCAGCGCTTAACCAATGCGCCACTCGGCCGGCCCGAGGCTGTCCACTTTAACTACTTCTATTTAACATAGTTCTGGATGTTCTAGCCACAGTAATCAGAAAAGAAAATGAAATAAAGGGCATCCAAATTGGAAAAGAGGAAGTAAAATTGTCATTATATGCAGATGACATGTTACTGTATATAAAGAATCACAAAGACTCCACCAAAAAACTGCTAGAACTGATAAACGAATTTGGTAATGTAGCAGGATACAAAATAGATATTCAGAAGTCAGTTGCATTTGTATACACCAATAATAAACTATCAGAAGAAATCAGGAAATCAATCCCTTTTACAATTGCTTCAAAAACAATAAAATATCTAGGAATCAATTTAACTAAAGAAGTAAAAGACCTGTACTCAAAAAATTATGAGACACTGAAGAGAGAAATCAAAGAAGATACAAATAATTGGAAATACATACCACACTCATGGATTGGAAGAATTAATATAGTTAAAATGTCAATACTACCTAAGGCAATCTATAGATTCAATGCAATTCCAAGCAAACTACCAAGGATATTTTTCTCAGAAATAGAACATAGAATCCTAAAATTTATATGGAACCACAAAAGACCCTGAATAGCCATGGCAATCATGAGAAATAAGAACAAAGTGGGAGGCATCACACTACCTGACATCAAAACATACTACAAGGCTACAGTAATAAAAACAGTATGGTATTGGCATAAAAACAGACACATAGACTAATGGAACAGAATAGAGAACCCAGGAATAAACCCATCCATATACAGTCATTTAATCTATGACAATGCAAGCAAGAATTTACATTGGAGTAAAGATAGTCTATTTAATAAATGGTGCTGCGAAAATTGGACTGACACATGCAAAAAAATGAAAATGGACCCCTACTTACACCATATACAAGAACAAACTCAAAATGGATTAAAGACTTAAATGTAAGACCTGATACCATAAAACTCCTAGAACACAACATAGGTGGTAAATTTGCAGACATTACCCTGAGTAATATTTTTACTGATATATCCCCTCGGGCAAGGGAAATAAAAGAAAAAATGAACATATGGGATTACATCAAACTTAAAAGTTTTTTCACAGCAAAGGAAATCATCAATAAAACAAAAAGGCATTCTACTGAATGGGAGAAGATATTTTCTAATGATATATCTGACAAGGGGTTAATATCCAAAATTTATAAAACACTCAACACCAAAAAAATAAACAACCCAATTAAAAAATGGGCAGAGGATATGAAGAGACATTTCTCTAAAGAGGACATACAGATGGCCAACAGGCATATGAAAAAATGTTCAACCTCACTAATCATCAGAGGAATGCAAATAAAAAGCACAATGAAATATCACCTCACTCAAGTCAGAATGGCTATCATGAATAAATCAACAAACAAGTGCTGGCGAGGTTGTGGAGAAAAGGGAACCCTGGTGCACTGTTGGCGGGACTGTAAATTGGTGCAGCCATTATGGAAATCAGTATGGAGGTATCTCAAAAAACTGGAAATGAAACTACCGTATGACCCAGCAATTCCACTCTTGGGTATCTACCCAGAAAAATCCAAGATGCTAAATCCAAAATAAATATATGCACCCCTATGTTTATTGCAGAGCTATTTACAATAACCAAGACTTGGAAATAACCAAAATGCCCATAGGTAGATGACTGGATTAAGAAACTGTGGTACATTTATACAATGGAGTATTACTCCACTATAAAGAAGAATGAAATCGTACCATTTGCAACGATATGGATGGACCTAGAGACTATTATGTTAAGTGAAATGAGTCAGTCGGAGAAAGACAAATACCATATGATCTCACTTATATGTGAAATCTGAAAAACTGAATGAGCAAAGAAAACAGAAATAGTCTCATAGATACAGAGGAAAAACTGAGGGTTGCTAGTTGGGAGGAGAGTGGGGATGAGGGAGAAGGGGAAAGGATTAGACAGCATAAATAGACAACTACAATATTGCCACAGGGATATGAAAGACAGTTTGGGGAATATAATAATGTTGTAAATATTTTGTGGGGTGTCAGTTGGTCACATGTCTTGTTAGGGAGACCACTTCATGGGTGGAGTAGAGGCTTCAGCACTGCACTGTATACCTGAAGCTGATGTTGTATAATATTGTATGCCAACTATAATTGAATATATAGTCATGGGATGTGGATTATACTGTGGAAGGGAGTCAAAGGAATTGTAATAGATATGTATAATATGGGGGGGAGTGGGGTGGAGAATTGGGGGAGTGCGGTTGTCACTTTGAGGGGTAAAAAGTATAACTATTGCACTGTGTTGTACACCTGAAGCTAATTTTTTTAAAAAAATGTTTATTTCACAATAAAAGAATAATTTTAAAAAATCCCAAATCTTAAAACAAAACAAAATATAAAACACTTCCACACATTTTCTCTTCAACACCTCCAATTTTCCTCTCAAACCAATTAAATCAGGCTTCCCTTCTCATTCACACCACCCAGGCTGCTCTGCTCAAGGTCATCCATGGCTTCCATGTTCTCATATCACATGGTTACTTCTCTAGCTTCATCTTACTAAACCCCTCAGCAACATTAGATATAAATTGAGCAAGTACTCCTTAAATACTTGCCCCTCTTGGCTTTTGGGCCACTGCAGACTTTTGGATTTCCACCTACGTCAATCTCCTTTGCTAGATTGTCTTTCTTTTCCAGACCACTCAATATTTGAAAGTCCCAGTGCTCAGGTCTCAGACCTCTTCCCTTCTTTATTTACACTTATTTATTAGGAGGTCATATCCAGTCCCAAGACTTACATACTATCTACGTATGTACTGATGACTCTCACATGGATATCTCCAGGCGATTCTTATACCTGAACTCTAGGCTCTTATATTCAACTGCCTTCTTGATAACTCCTCTTGGTTATCTGATAGGCATCCCAAATTTAATATGCCCAAGACTAAACTCTGATTTCTCCCTCTCCAAGTCCTACTTCCCTCCAGGTCTCCTTATCTTAATAAATAGTACCGGAATTATCCCAGTTCCCCAAACCAGAAAACATGTTTGACTAGAAGCCACATCCCCCCCATTGTCATTGTCATAATCCAAAATAGGATACAGTAGCTTTATAATTGATATCTCTATGTCCAGCTGTGGCAACATGCCCTACACAAACACTCACATTATTCACCAGTCAGAGTGGTGCTTTACAATTTTATTTAGGTATATCACTTCTTTGCTTAAAATCCTCTAAAGCCCAATCATCAATAAATAGAATAAAATACAAAGGTTTTATCTTGGCTCCATATTATCCAATCTTTTCTACCACATTTGGTAGCTAGCTCCAATCACACTGGCCTATTTTTCTGCTACTAAAACACATCAAGAACTTTCCTGCTTCAGGGCCTTCACTGTTACATCTCCCTCTACCTAGAACATGCTCTTCCCAGATATTTCATAGGGCTAACTGCCTCTTCATAGTCAAATCTAAAGTATCACATATTTAAGTCCAAGTAACCCTTCACTTACACACCATAGTTGCTTAGAATTTTAATTATTTTATTGAACCCTACACATTAATAATTATTATTTTAATTATTTTACATAGTCAATATTGTTTAGATTTATCCACATATTTACCAGTTTATTTGCTCACCATTTCTTGTTACATCTCAGGCCTTTATTCTGGGGTCATTTTGAAATTAGGCACATGTTAGACCTTCTCACTCTATCTTCCATGTCTCAAACTCACTTTCATATTTTCCACCTTCTTATCTCTTGGTGCTACATTTTCTGAAATATCTTCAAATTTTCCAGTTCACGTCTACTCTCTTCACATGAATTTTATTAGCTGTTTAACACACTCATTGAGCTTCAAATTTCAATAATTATGATTTTGATGTTTTAGGAATTCTATTTTATTTTTCCCAAATTTGTCTGGTCATAGCTAATATGCTCTTTCCCTTATCCCACTTTAATTCCATGTTTTGTTTCTTTAAACAATCTATTAATATATAGTTATTTTTATGTTCTGTATCTGATAATTTTAATATTTGAAATCCTTGGGAATCTAAATCTGTTATATCTGTTATTTGTGCTAAATCTCCCTCATTGTGGCTTGTTTCCTTGTGTGTCTGAATATATATATATATATATATATATATATATATATATATATATATATATATATATATGAGTTCATATTTTTTTGTGTGCTTAACCACTTCTAATACTGAAACTTTAAAAAAGAAAACATGTAGACAGCTCCCCCCCCCACAATGTGGGCACCATTAAGGCAAGCAATATATATTTTTTAAAGATTTTATTGGAGAATTGGGAGAGGGGAACAGGCAAGTTGTTGTTCTTCAATCTTCTTTATGGCGGGCCCCAGTCACCATCTGGCTTCCCGTTGGCAGCTCATAGCCTCTAAGCTCAAGGTGCTGTGTTTAATCTTAGTTGTGGGTGTCGAACCAGCAGCCTTGTTGTTAAGAGTACATGCTCTATCCCCTGAGCCATCTGGGTGGCAGCTCAGCTCAAGGTGCCAAGTTCAATCTTTAGTTGCAGGCGGGCATAGCCCACCATTGAACAGGCAATCTTGTTACACCAACTGAGCCATCCTGCCACCTGTTGGCATCTCAGCAACAGCTTAGCTAGGGTGCAGCTTTCACTGGCCAATGTGGGAATCGAACTGGCGATCCTGCTGCTCAGAGCACACACTCTAAGCCATCTCTTAACCAACTGAGCCACTCAGCCAGCCCTAGGCAAGCAATATTTAATACTAAGCAAAAAGACAGAATTAAAAACTGAAATCCTCAAATTTAAAGAGAATGCCTGTTCAAATCTTTGATATGCATTTATATGCATGAGAGAACAGAATAATATTAAAAGAAATCAATGTGATCTGTCTCACCTTCAATTTTTACTTGCACACCCTTCCCACTACAGTACTTCATCTACATTGAACTAGTGTTGGTCAACATGATTGGCTTACCGGTGAAGCTTTCTAGATCCCATTTCACACACCTTGCCTACCACCCACTATTCCCTTCCATGTCTGCACAGTCTTCTGACTATGACCACTGTCAATGAGCTAGGGAATCTCAAGTCTTCAAAAAATGATTATATATACACAATTATTTCACTGCACAGTTCACAATATATAGCAGGTGATTATATATAACCAACTATAAGGTAAGATGAATATTGACTACTGAGATGAAAACATCAACTTTGTCTCCAACACAAATGAAACAGACATACAAATTTGCCAAAATATTATTTACTCTGTGGTCCAGTTCTGAGCACTCATACCACTATAAGTACGTTCAATATAGAATCTGTAACATTAGACATGAAGTACAGGAGGCAAGATATCAAGTGCCCTGTGCCCATGAGGAGTCTCTGTCATATATGTATCAGAAAGGGCTAGTTTTAAAGCTTTTCAAAATTATTCAATCATATGTTTGCCTTTTCAAAATTATTGCCATATTAGTTCATACTAAAGGTAAAATCAATAGTTAGAATCTCTTGCTTATTGATAACACATTTTGACTTGAAGGTCAGACAAAGCTGTTGACTACCGTAAGTTCTATTGAATTTTTTGTCAAGTTTCAGACATCTATAAGACAACACCAAATCATCCCTGGTATTTGCAGTTTGGTCTTCGAAAGCTGTAAAAAGTGACAAAGAAATAAAAACATATTATGAGTTAAAACCATTAAAATGTTTATTGTTATGTATTTGAGACAGCAGAAACCAAAGTGGCCTCATTTGAATTCTCACTTCACTTGTATTTCACAAAAGTACTTTAGAACTTAGATTTCTCCCACCTACATGGAGTTTACAGACAAAAGGAAGCCCTGTGGAACTAAAGGTTTATGGAGTCCATTCCCAAGGCCAGGGTGTAGCCTCAGGCAGCATACCTTCCCTATTCTGAGCACCAGACAAGCCCAGAAGTGCTCAGGGACATGCGCACATGAACAAGGGGGTCAGGCATCATCACCGTGCCTGTCATTCATTTCTGATAGACCAAAGGATGCTACTCAAATCTGGTGACAAATTGCTTTCTACAATCCTTACATCTGTACCTTGGTTTCTGTTGTAAACTGTCATTTCTAGCACAACATTTTCAAACAGAGCTGTTGTAAAGCTCCTGAGCCTGATTACTGCCTGATAAATGCTTGATAATACTTCCCAACCCTTTCCAGTCAGAAGGATGTTCATCTTTTAAGTTATTTATTTTTTTAAAGATTTTTATTAAAATATGGGTAACATACAATATTGTATTAGTTTCAGGAGTACATCATAGGTATTATTCAACATTACAGACCTAGCACTATACAGAATTATTAACACATTATTGATTTTATTCCCTATGCTAAAGAAGCGATCACCATGATAAGTCCAGCAGCCATCTGATACTGTAACAAGCTATCACAATATTATTGATCTTTTACCACCTTTTAAGACTTTTCAATCAGAGTTGACATTCAATATTATTTTATATTAGTTTCAAGTGTATATCGTAGTGGTTACACATTTATATAATTTAGGAAGTGATCCCCCTAACTAGTACCACCTGGCAATATACATGGTTATTACCATATTATTGAAGATATCCTTTGTACTTTACATCTCCATGACTATTTTGTAACTACCAATTTGAATTTCTTAATCCCTTCACCTTTTTCACCCTGCCTCCATCCCCCTCCCATCTATCACCCCAATAAATCTAGTACCCACCTGACACCATAGTTATTACAATATTATTGACTATATTCCTTATGCTGTACCCTACATTCCATGACTACTGTGCAACAACCAACTTGTACTTCTCAATCCCTTCCTCTTTTTCACCCACCCTCAAACCCCCTCCAATCTGGCAACAATCAAAATGTTTTCTGCATCTATAAGTTAGTTTCTGTTTTGTTTATTTTGTTCTTTAGATTCCACTTATATGACATTTATCTTTCTCTGTCTGACTTATTACACTCAACAAAGTACCCTCTATATCCATGCATGCTGTTGCAGATGGCAATATTTCCTTCTTTTTTTATGGCTGAGTAACATTCTATTGTATATATGTACCACCTCTTCTTTATCCATTTATCCATTCAGGGACACACATCCATGTTGCCTTCATATCTTGGCTTATGTAAATAATGCTGCAATGAACATAGAGATGAGCATGTCCCCTCGAAATAACATTTTGGGGTTGTTCGGATAAATACCCAGAAGTGGCATTACTAAGTCCTTCCCTGTCTCTTATTATAGTCTTTGTTTTAAAGTCTATTTTGTCTGGTATAAGTATTGCTACCCCAGATTTTTGTTTGTTTGTTTGTTTGTTTATTTGTTTGTTAGTTTCCATTTTCATGAGATATCATTTTCCATCCATTTACTTTCTTTCAGTCTGTGTGCATCTTCAATCTGAAGTGCGTCTCTTATAAGCAGCATATTTAAGGGTCTTGTTTTCTTATTCATTCATCTCCCCTAGCTTTTGATTGGAGCATTTAATCCATTTATATTGAAACTAATTTTTGATAGGTATGTAGTTATTGCCATTTTATTATTCATATTTTTGATACATTTTTCAATCTTAAAGAAGCCCCTCTAAGATTCCTTGTAATTCTTGTTTGGTGGTGACGAACTCCTTTAGCTTTTTCTTGTCTGGGAAGCTCTTTATCTGTGCTTTGATTCTAAATGATAGTATTGCTGGGTAGAGTAATCTTGGTTGTAGGCCCTTCCTTTGCATCACTTTGAATATTTCCTGCCAATCCCTTCTAGCCTGCAAAGTTTCTGTTGAGAAATCAGCTGACAGCCTTATGGGGGCTTCCTTGTAGGTAACTAACTGCTTTTCTCTTGCTTCTTTTAAAATTCTTTCTTTGTATTTAATCTTTGGCATTTTAACTATGATGTGTCTTGGTGTGGATCTCTTTGGGTTCACGTTCTTTGGGTCTCTCTGCACCTCCTGGGCTTGTATATCTATTTCCTTTGCCAGGTTAAGGAAGTTTTCTGGCATTATTTCTTGATATAGGTTTTCAATTCCTTGCTCTCTCTCTTCTCCTTCTGGTTATCCCTATAATGTGAATGTTGGTATGCTTGATGTTGTCCCAGAGGCTCCTTAAATTTTCCTAAATTTTTGGAATCTTTTTTCTTTTTTGTATTCTGATTGGTTTTTTTCTGCTACCTTATCTTCTACATCGCTGATTTGATCGTTTGCTTCATCTAATCTAATCTTGATTCCCTGTTATATATTGTTTATTTCCGTCATTGTATTCTTTATTTCTGACTCATTCTTTTTTATACTTTCTAGCTCTTCATTGTAGTTCTCCCTGAGATCAGTGAACATCCTTATAAACAGTTTCTGGAACTCTGCATCTGATAGATTGCTTATCTCCATTTCACTTAGCTGTTTTTCTGGAGCTTTGTTCTGCTCTTTTATTTGGGACATGTTTCTTTATATCCCCATTTTGGCTGCCTCTCTGTGTTTGTTTCTATGCATTATGTAGGTTTGATATTTCTCCTCTACCAATCTTAGTAGAGTGGCCTTATGTAGTAGTTATGCTGCAGAGCTCATTGGCACAGTCTTCCTGGTCACCTAAGCTGTGCACTCCAGGTGTGTCCCTGGTATGTGTTGTGTGTGCACTCCTCTTATAGTTGAGCCTTGGTTGCTGTTTGTATGTCAATGGGAGGGATTGATTCTTGGGCTCATTGGTTGTAGGACTGGCTGTGATTACAGTAGAGGAGTTGTGGTGCAGGGGCTGACCCTACAGAGCAGGATCTGACTCAGCAGGACTCTGCTGCTTGCCCAATATGCCCCTTGGGTGTGTTGTTTTTGGAGGCAGCTGGGTGATGCTCCAGTTTGTTTAGAAGCTGGCTACTAGGGGTGCCAGCTCACTGGGGTCCTTGGAGGGTATGTTAAGTTCAGCCACAGTCCATGCCTTACCTTGGGCCACCAGGTTGGAGCCACTAAGAAATCCGCAGATGGCTGCTGCCCATGCAGTGCTTGGAAGTGCCACTAGAGGCGACGCTGAGAACCAAGGCCACTAGTGCTGGGCTTAAGGCTGCTCAGCCAGAGGTACAGGACATGCTCAAGCCAGATGCTGCTTGTCCAGGTTCCGTGAACCTTTGAGAGACCCTAGGAAAGTCTGCAGGATGAGCTAAGGCAGGCAATTTGTACAAAAATGCCACTGGAAGAAGCTTTGGTGTATCCGAAATTTGGGCAGGGTGGGGGTCTCGAATCACCAGGGAGTGGCCAATGCACAGCAGAGACTCAGATATGGCAGCCACCTGTGTCTGCACACTATCTCGAGATGTTTTCTTCTGTATGTTCTTAGTTGTAGGGCTTTGGTTCAGCAAGATTTTAGGTGATTCTCAATGACAGTTGTTTAGTAGTTGTAATTTTGATGTGGTTGTGAGAGAAGGTAAGCACAGCATTTATCTACTGTGCCATCTTGACCGGAAGTTGGAAACATCGGTTGAATAACCCTTGCACAAAAGAAATGTCAGACACTCTTTGGATTTGATTCAGATGATGAAAGTAAGTCTTCTATCTTCTCAGTAGGTATATCTGTGCAGCTCTCCCAGTTCGTTTTCAGAGGAACTCCTGAGGAGTCTGGGGCTCCGCTTTCCACAACCAGCCTCCTTGTGGAAGGTAAATGTTCCCGGTGAAAATGTTGTGCTTCCCTAAAGTGAGATCCGTGGGACTCCACTTCTACCCAGCCAGCCCAGAACCACTAGGATGTTCATCTAATTTGACCATCCTTACTGCATGTAGAAGTAAACATCATTTTTGCACTATCTACCCAGAAACTGAGTAAATTACCAATTGAGTACCTGATTTTATTTTGGTAACTGCACATGTTCATATGCAATTACTTACCCAGTGTGATGAAAAACATAGTAAGAGACCTAATTACTCTGGCATGTCAGGTGCTGGAAAGCAATCTTAACTACATATTTACAGATGTACGTTTTTAAAAGATAAATCACTTTTCTAGGATGTTTCATTATTCAATTGGTGTTCAGTCATTTTGCCTTATTTATTTGGAAAAATATTTTAAAATCTGATCCTTTGACAAATAAGTTTTTGTCTGTTGGGTAAGGAATGAGTAAGCTATCCAACCATTACCAACTTCTAGAATTTAAAATTAACTCTTCAAATAGCTTTAGATCTTATCCTCTTAAGCTAATTGTTTTACTGATAAAGTGGTAAAACTGGGTTCCCAAAATATAAAAATCTTAAATGAAGTCTCTATTTCCAAAAGTAAAATGAAAAATGACAGCTAATACTGTGGGGTGCAAGCTATCCTGGGTTTTTTTCTTTCCTCCCCCCAAAAATTTAAGACCCAGAAATAAAAATCTGGAATCTTATTAGAGTTCCAAAATAAAATTGCATGGAACTGTTTTTGCTTTTTTTCAAGGAGTTTCAAAAGAATAGGATACCTGGATAAGACAAACTAATACTCAAAGAAAAAAACCCAAAGCTGTTTGCTAAGTTGGCAACAGTAATTCAAAGAAATTGAGCTACAGAGTTCGATCTGTATGCAATTAATGTGAGACTTCTTAACAGGATGAAATACCTGTAACAAAATTTAAGTCTCCCCAACTTTTGGAAATGAAATAAGTGAAATAAACAGAAAAATACTTTGGATGGATTTAAGGTCACATACAGAACTAAACAGAAATCTTTCAAACCTAGAAAGCAAAATGGGAGCTCTCATTAGCTGCTTGAGTCTATCATGTCTAAATAGTTCAGATAATGACTTATCACCAACAGGTGCTGTTTTGAAATGAATGCAAGCAATGTATTATCACAAAGCGCCTACACCTATTAAGCTCTTCTCTGTTCTGCTCCTTTGTCCTACCATATATACACTTAAGTTTAGCAAAGACTACCCTTTGCAACTCCTTTTAAGAACAGAGAAGCAAGAAATGGAGTAATAAAAGTAGGCCTGAGAATTCAAGAGCCCTAAGAGCCTTTTCTCTGGTCATGGCCACTTATGTTTCTCTGGTCATGGCCACTTATGTTTCTATCAGACGGTTTAAAGACTTTGGGGATAAAGACTATCTTGGTATTAGTTTCCTCGTCAAGAGCCATCCATCAGATAGACAATTATTAACCAGACAATTAGCCTAAGTTCTCTAGTAATGATTAAAAAAAAAAACCTACCCCCGCCCAAAAAAAAACCCTTAAATTTTCCTATTGAAAACTTTTCCTCTGAATTTGTTGGAGCTTAAAAAAAACAAACAGAATTATCCATAATTCATTGTGCCCTGGATTTATGACACCAATTTGTATTTGGCCAATTAGGAACGAGGCTAAATTGCATTCTCCTTAGAAGGTCTGATCTGTTGATAAATGGCAATTAACTGATGATTTCTTTCATGTAATCTTTAACCAGAACTCATAAGTCGCATTGATTATCCTCCAAGAGATGTGGGACCAATGGTAATTCAGATGGGCACCTCTGAAAAGATTTGTCAGTTTCCTGTCCCATTCTAACCAGATTTTTTTTAAAAAAACCTTGAGAAAAGACTGAAATTCCCCACAAATCTGAGACTGCATGTGAGTTTTTTTTGTTTGTTTTTGTTTTTTTGTGGGCATTGTCACTGGCCCTCATATGTGGGGCCCAAACCAGGGCCGCTGGCCTCCCAAGCCAGCAATTAACCAATGGGCCACTCGGCCAGCCCACATTTGTTTCTTATCATTTCAATTTGGGTCACCAGTCTCTTGCATGTGAGTTTTTACAACAACAACTGGAAAAAAACAAGATTCACAACATGGCACCCAAAAGACCCCCACAGATAAAAATCATTCACCAAGTGAGCACTGTGTGTCTTGGCGATAGGCAGATGCTCCTTATTAGGACCCCAAAGGCCAAAAAAAGACATTGCTGAATCCAGTTCAGAAAAAAACCCAGGTATCAAGCCTCTATAATACTCTCCAATTCCATGGCATTTCAGCACCTTGAAACCCTTAAAAGTGTTTGTAAATTTGTCATGATGCTTGTTGTAGCAACGTTTGAACCCTTTCCAAAGGAGTGAAAATTACTTCTGTTGTCCCTGCAA
The DNA here is from genome assembly GCA_033961575.1 of Aselliscus stoliczkanus. NCBI lineage: Eukaryota > Metazoa > Chordata > Mammalia > Chiroptera > Hipposideridae > Aselliscus > Aselliscus stoliczkanus. Next base: position 48,990,335 of record CM066737.1, on the reverse strand, counting down.
GTAATGCTGCCATGTTAAGGGTTGCAAATTCTGGGGTACTGATATGTTTATGGAGAAGGCAAGGTAAATCCTTATACAGACCAAACATTAGTGCCAGTGTAGCTGTCTTCTGCATTAATAGGGGAAGGATTCCATGATACAATTTTTTTTTTTTTGAGGGCATATGTGGGACCGAACCGGGGCCACTGGCTTCCCAGGCCAGCGCTTAACCACCGCGCCACTCGGCCGGCCCTCCATGATACAATTTTTGAAATCCATCTCTTCTCAACTGTAGCACTGCATCACTGGTTTTAATTCCATGCAGCTGTTGCCAAAGAGGAACTTCTGAATGGGAAATGTGATTGCTACATTGTTTAAAGCTGCACAGCAGCCACACAAGTAATACTCATTTCACCAACATTTGCAATATGAGGTGATATAGCTTGTGGTTTTCTTTTCCAGAAAATCTCTCCTTCATTTTATTTTATTTTCCTGCAACATCTATTTGATATGTTGGATCTTCCCATTCTTTCGATATTTGGTGTCCCTTAACCCATCATTTTTATTTTTCTTATAGACATTCTATAGACATTTTTTAAAATCTGCTGTATTTTATAGTGTTTTTATGCTTACAGTCTTTCATGTTCTTTCAGATTATTCTGTTATCTGAAATTATTGATATTCTTCTTTTTTTTCTATTTGTTTTTATTAGATTCAGGTGTACAATACAATGCAATAGTTATACTTTTTACCCCCCAAAGTGCCAACTCCCCTCCCCCAGTTTTCCACCCCACTCCCCCCCATATCATACATATCTATTACAATTCCTTTGACTCCCTTCCACAGTATACTCCACATCCCGTGACTATATATATATATATATATATATATATATATATATACACATATGCAGTTAGAGTTGGCATACAATATTATACAACATCAGCTTCAAGTGTACAGTGCAGTGATCAAGCCTCCATTCCATCCATCCGTGAAGTGGTCTCCCTAATAAGACATGTGACTATCTGACATGCCACAAAATTTTAACATTATTATATTCCCCGAACTGTGTTTCATATCCCTGTGGCAATATTGTAGTTGTCTATTTATGCTGTCTAACCCCTTCCCCCTTATCCCCACCCCACTCCCAACTAGCAACACTCAGTTTTTCCTCTTTATCTATGAGTCTGTTTACTTTGATCGTTCATTCAGTTTTTCAGATTCCACATATAAGTGAGACCATATGGTACTTGTCTTTCTCCGACTGATTTATTTCATTTAACATAATAGTCTCTTCACAACATTACCAATTATATTCCCAGAACTGCCCTCATATCCCTGTGGCAACATTGTAGTCCCACCTACGCTGTCCAAAACCTTCCCCTCTCCCTCTTCCCCACTCCCTCCCAGCCAGCAACCATCAGTTTTTCCTTTATATCTGCTTGATATGACTTCAATCTTCTTAAATTTACTGAGACTTGTTTTGTGGCCTAATATAGCCTATCTTGGAAAATGTCCCATGTATACTTGAGAAGAATGTATATTCTGTTTTTTCAGGGTGAAATGCTCTAAAAATATCAGTGAATTCCAGCTGGTCTAAAGTGTCATTTAAGGCCTCTCTTTCTGTGTTGATTTTCAGTCTAAAGCGTCTGTCCATTGGTACCAATGGGGTGTTGGAGTCCCCTACTATGATAGTGTTACTGTTGATCTCTGTCTTTATGTCTGTCAAAATCTGTTATATGTAATTAGGAGTTCCTATGTTGGGTGCATAGGTGTTTATTAGGGTTATAGTGCCCTACTTTGTCTTTTATTGTAGTCATTTTAAAGTCTGTTTTGTCCAAAATCAGTATTGATACTCCAGCATTTTATTTTCTCATTTCCATTTGCATGAAATACCTTATTCCATCTGTAAACAGCATATACGTGGGTCCTATTTTCTTGTCCACTCAGCCACTCTCTGTCTTTTGATTGGAGCATTTAGCCCATTCGCATTTAAAATGATTATAGATAGGTGCATATGGATTGCCATTTTGTTATTTGTATTCCTGGTCTTCCTGGGTTAGCTTGTTTACCCATTTCTTTTGTTTAAAAAAGCCCTTTTAACATTTCCTGCAATGCTGGATTGGTGGTAATGAATTCCTTAAGCTTATTCTTTTCTGAGAAGCTCTTTGTTTCTCCTTCAATTTTAAGTGATAGCCATGCTGGGTAGAGCAATCTTGGTTGTAGGCCTTTATTTTGTGTCACTTTGAATATCTCCTGCCACTCCCTTCTGGCCTGCAGGGTTTCTGTAGACAAGTCAGCTGTTACTCTAACAGGAGTTCCTTTGTATGTAACCTGCTGTCTTTCTCTTGCTGCCTCTAGGATTCTGTCTCTGTCTTTAACCTTTGCCATTTTAACTATGATGTGTCTTGGTGTGGACCTGTTTGTGTTCAGCTTGTTTGGAACACTCTGCACATCTTGGGCATGTATGTTGATTTCCTTCACCACGGTAGGGAAGTTTTCAGTCATTATTTTTTCAAATACATTCTCGACCCCTTTCTTCTTCTCTTCTCCTTCTGGTATTCCTATGATTCCAACGTTGTTCCATTTCATCTGGTCACATAGGGCTCGAACTATTTTCATTGTTTTTTATTCTTTGGTCTTTTTGTTGTGCCAACTGGTTGATTTCTGCTATTTTGTCTTACAAATCACTGATCTGCTCCTCTGCTTCATCTACTCTACTGGTGATTCCTTCGAGTGTGTTCTTCATTTCAATTATGGCATTCTTTAGTTCTGATTTTTTTTATGATTTCTCTATCCTTCCTTATGTCCTCACTAAGTTTGTTAAACATTCTTATCATCAGTTTTCTAAACTCTGTCTCTGAAAAGTTGGATCCCTCTGTTTCATTTGGTTCCATTTCTAGAGGTTTCTCCTTATCTTTTCCTTGTAACATGTTTCTTTGTTTCCCCATTCTGGCTGTCATTCTGGGATTGCTTTGATGTATTTGATAGATCACCAGGAGAGCCCCAGCTGGATCACACAGGCACACAGCTCACGGCCCAACACTCTCAGGAAAGCTCCCAGTCTCAGCCTGTCCCAATCAGCCGCTAGCAGATCAGGCTGAGCAGCCCGACAACCAATCACCAGCCTGGCAATTCTACAAGCACAGTGCAGAGAGCTGGCACCTAAGGCGGCTCGTGCAGTCCTGTGTCTCAGTCAGCAGCCTGTTGGAGCTGGAGCACGCCTACCAGTTGTTCCCCTGGCAATGAAGTATAAGCCGGGCAGAGGGTGGGGATCCAATGCCGCATGCGCGAGCATGAACACACGCACTTCTGAGCCAATTGCACCAGACCAATGAGGTCCTGGACCTGATCCTCTGTGGGAGGGCCCAAGCCCGACAAAATGGTGCCCTCCTTATACCACTTGGGTGCAGAGTCCACACCAGGGGAACAGTAGTCCAAAAACCTCCAGCCTTTGCACCAAAGGTGCTCAGTTCAGTCCATCCCCACAGGCTCAAAGAGCCACTCCCTCCACCAGGAACCAGGTAAGTGCTCACTGGCGAGCAAGCCTGGGGGCCAGCCCCACTGATTCTCTAGCCGCTCTTAGCCTCACTGAGCTGAGCAAAGAGAGTCCTCACTAATTTACTGCCAGCTATCTTGGAACTTCTCTTCCTGGCAAAGGAATTCTGAGCTGGTGAGCTTGGTGTATGGCCGGAGGGTCTCTTCCCCAACCAGAGAGGCCTCCCCACAGCTGGGGCTTCCCTCACAGGGTTCGCCCTCTGTCGTCTCCGCCCATCCTACCAAACCCGATGTGGCCTCCTCTTTAAGTTCTTTGTTTAGTGGTTCTGTTCATCTAGTGTGCCTGGGACCTCCAGGGTTGAATGCTGTATAATTTTTTTTTGTAATTTTGGTGTAATCCTGGGAGGTAGTTAGCACAGCATCTGTCTATTCTGCCATTTTACTGGAAGTCTGATATATCTTGTTTTGCTGATGTTATGATTGTCAACCTCTTTTCATGAGCTTCTGAATCCATCAAGTGGCTTAAGATCTTTCTCCTTCTTGGATTTTTTTTTAACCGAATAGTTTTGCCTTCTCCTTTACAATATTTATCTTTCTTTCTTCTACTTTATTGAGTTGCCAAATACTTCCTGAACAAAATTAAATTATGGTAATAGTGAAGATCCTGATATTTTTCTTGTCATCTGTACGAACTTTGCTAAGGATTACTGTTAAGCATGATGCTGACTTCTCATTTGAGAAACAGGAAGTTCTTGTCATCTGCAACACCATCTGGGCCTGGTTTTTTGAGGGATGGTAGCTTTTTGGAAACCTTTTCAATTTCTTCCATTGTTAATGGTCTGTTAGGTTCTCTCTTCTGGCATCAATTTTGATAACCGGATTTCCCATTGCCGTGGGCGCCCAGCTCCATACCTGGTAGCTGTTGGCCAGTAGATTGGCAGCAAGCGAGCCTGCACAGGTGCAGACCTAGAACGACCCCAGTGCTGTGAGTTCATATTTTGTTGAACTAAATCTTCGAGAATTTTGCGGGGTTTAGGTAGGGCATGCATTCTTCTGAAAAAAGTTGTGAGTTTGCTTCTGCCAAGTATCAGGGTGCACTATGTGGTGCCAGCTTTTCTCAGCTATGGTTTCCTTTGAAACATGAGTAGTATAAACTTGAACTCCAGACCTTATGTTAGAACAAGGTTTGAGTTGCAAACTCTCAAGGGGAAACTTTCAGTGGCAGCAGACACAGCAGCAGTAAAAGTGGTGCTCTTGGTTATTTTATTTCCCACCTCGAGTCATAACCAGAGATAAGTTTACAAGTAGCTTTCTGGTGTATCCCCTTTTAAAGGTCCTGGCTTGATGTGAAAGTTGCAGCTTTATGTCCCTCACTTTTTGAGGATTTTGGATGCCCTGCATTTCTGTTAATATCCAAAGCTCTGGACTATAGTTAAGGGGTTTTGCCTCCAGAGAAGCCCAAGCTTTTACATACTACTTGCTGATGTGGTCCATGCCTTTCTTTTCTGCAAGCTTAGGAAAGCATTTCAAAATTATTGTTGCACATTCCTCAAAATAGTAAAAATGGAATTACTATATAATTGGTTTCCTGGACCCAGTTTCAACATGTGGGGATAGGAACAATATGACAGCAGCAGGGTTTCCAACAATTTAACTCAATTCTGACACTATCTATCCAGAGATACCATCATATTTCACAGGTAAATAATTCAGGCCTACAAGACTGCCTCACACCCTATTTCAGATGCCAGTTGCAAATCTAGGTTGTTACCTGCACTTCTGACTGACTTGCTATAAAAAAAAAAATGTTAAATTTCTCAAAATTGTGATAGATAGAGCAGACTTGTTTACAGTCCTTTAATATTAGGGTTGGGGAGCGGTGGGGGTATTTGTTGGCCCTCCCACCAGCCTTTAGTATTGCTGTACTAAAACTTTTGTTTTAATGCTATCAATGTCTCTTTTATTTGTTTTTTTTTTTTGAGGGCAGTGTTACTGGCCCTCACATGTGGGACTGAACCATGGCCGTGGGCTTCCCAAGCCAGTGCTTAACCACAGCACCACTCGGCCGGTCCTATTTGTATTTTTTAAAAATTATTTTTCAATTGCCATTGACATACATATGATATTATATTAGTTTCAGGTGTACAAAACAACATAGTGATTAGACATTTATATACCATACACAGTGATAACCCCAATAAGCCTATAACCATCTGACAGTGCACATAGTTATTATAATATTACTGAGTATATTCCCTATGCTATACTTTATATCTAGTGACTTTTTAAAAAAAATTATAGTTGACATTCAAAATGATTTTGTATTAGTTTCAAGTGTACAGTGTAGTGGTTATACATTTACATAATTTATGAAGTGATCCCCCTGGTAAGTCTAGTACCCACCTGACACCACACATAGGTTTTACAAATTACTGACTATATTCCTAATACAGTACTTTACGACCCTGTGACTACTTTGTAACTACCAATTTGTATTTCTTTCTTCTTTTTTTTTAAATTTTATTGGGGAATTGGGGGAGGGGAACAGCATTGGGGAATAGGGGAAGGGAAACAGAAAAGTTGCTGTCCTTTTGTTCTTCTAGTTGCAGAGGACATTGCTTTACTGGCCCATGTTGGTATCGTCATTGCGCTCTTCCCAGATGAGGCAGATCGGTTGCCGGCCTCTGGATGTCACTCACTGCGACTATTGGCAACTCACTCTGGCTGCCAGCTGCTCACGCTGGCTGCCGGCCACTCACTATAGCCTATGGCAGCCCATTGCAGCAGGGGATGCAGCCTACACCATTGCCGGGGCTCGCACAGCCCAGCTCCAGGCGGAGCTGTTGTTAGCTATAGAGGGCAGTGTCACTGGCCCTCATATGTGGGATCCGAACCGGGGCCGCTGGCATCCCAAAATCAGCTCTTAACCAATGTGTCACTCGGCCGGCCCTGTATTTCTTAATACTTTACATTTTCTCACCCAGCTACACAAAACCTGCTCCCATCTAGTAACCATCACTTTGTGCTCTGCATCTATGAGTCTGTTCTGTTTTATTTGTTCATTTATTTTGTTGTTTACATTCCACATGTAAGTGAGACCATCTGGTATTTGTCTTTCTCAGGCTGACTTATTTAACTTAGCATAATACCCTCCAGCTCCATTCATGTTGATGCAAATGGTAAGATTTCATTATTTTTTATGGCAGAGTAATATTCCATTGTATATATGTACCTCTTCTTTATCCAATTATCTATTGTTGGGCATTTAGTTTGCTTCCATGTCTTGGCTATTGTAAATAGTGCTTCGGTGAACATGGAGGTGAATATATCTTTTAGGATTAGTGTTTTGAATTTCGTTGGGCAAATCTCTAGGAGTGGAATTGCTGGGTCATTAGGTCGTTCTATTTTTCATGTTTACAGGAAACTCTATGCTGTTTATCACAGTGGCTGCTCCAATTCGCAACCCCACTGATAGTGCACAAGTGTTCCCTTTTATCCACATCCTCGTCAACACTTGTTGTTTGTTTGTTTATTGATGCTAACCATTTCGACAGGTGTGAGGTGATATCTCACTGTGGTTTTAATTCGCATTTCTTAATTTGCAGTATCTTTTCAGGTGTCTATTGGCCATATTGTATGTCCTCTTTGGAGAAGTGTCTATTCAGCTCCTCTGCCCTTTGTTAAAAAAATATTTTATTGGGGAATTGGGGGACGGGACCAGTCCACCAGTTGTTGTTCTTCAATCTTCATTGTGGTGGGTGCCAGTCACCATCTGGCTTCCCGTTGGCACCTGGTAGCCTCTGAGCTCAAGGTGCTGTGTTCAATCTTAGTTGTGGGTGGATGTAGCCACCATCCTATGCAGGAGTCGAACCAGCAGCCTTGTTGTTAAGAGCGCATGTTCTATCCTCTGAGCCATCCGGGTGGCAGCTCAGTTCAAGGTACTGAGTTCAGTCTTAGTTGTGGGTGGGCATAGCCACTATCCCATACGGGAGTCGAACTCAGCAGACTTGTTGTTAAGAGGGCACACTCTATCCACTGAGCCATCCAGGCGGCAGCTCAGCTCAAGATGCCGAGTTCAATCTTTAGTTGTGGGTGGGTGTAGTCCACCATTGAACAGGCAATCTTGTTTTTACACCAGCTGAGCCATCCTGACATCTGTTGGCAGCTCAGCAACAGTTCAGCTAGGGCGTAGCGTTCACTGGCGCATGTGGGGATCGAACTGGTGGCCCTGTTGCTTAGAGCACGTGCTCTAAGGAAACTCTTAACCAACTGAGACACTTGGCTGGCACCTGCCCTTCTTAAAATTGGATTATTTGGGGTTTTTTGGTGTTGAGTTGTATGAGTTCTCTATAAATTTTGAATGTGAAGCTCTTATCACATATATCAATGGCAAATATCTTCTCACTTAGTAGGATGTCTTTCCATTTTGTCAATGGCTTCCTTTGCTGTGCAAAAACATTTTAGTTTGGGGCCGGCCGAGTGGCGTGGTGGTTAAGCGCTGGCTTGGGAAGCCAGCGGCCCTGGTTCGGGTCCCACATAGGAGGGCCAGTGACACTGCCCTCAAAAAGAAACAAAAACATTTTAGTTTGATGTCATCTGTTTTTCTTTCTTTTTTCCCTTCTGAGGATATAGACGAGAAAAAATATCACTAAGGGCAGTGTCAGCGAGTTTTCTGCCTATGTATTCTTCTAGGAGTTTTGCGGTTTTGTTTCTTACATTTAAGTCTTTTATCCATTTTAAGTTTATTTTAGTATATGGTATAACAAGGTACTCCAGTTTCATTTTCTTTTTGCATGTATCTGTCCAGTTTTCTAAGCATCATTTATTGAATAGACTGTCTTTACCCCACTGTTTGTTCTTGCCTCCTTTGTTATAGTTTAATTCTGGGCTTTATATTCTGTTCCATTGATCTTTGTGTCTGTTTCTATACCCAAACTAGGCTGTTTTTATTACTATGGCCTTGTAATATATAGCTTGATATCAGGTAGCATGTAACCTCCAACTTTGTTCTTCTTTCTCAAAATTCTCATGGCTATTTGGGGTCTATTATGGTTCCATATAAATTTTAGGATTATTTGCTCTACTCCTATGAAAACTGTCAATGGTATTTTGGTAGGGATTGCACTGAATCTATAGATTGCTTTGTATAGTATTGTCATTTTAATTATATTAATTTGTCCTATCCATGAGCATATTATATGCTTCCATTGATTTGCATCTTTTTAAATCTCTCTCTTCAATGACATAATTTTCCAAGTACAGGTGTTTTAACACTTTGGTTAATTTTATTCCATTATTTTGATGCAATTGTAAATGGGATTCTTTTCTTTAAAAAAAGATTTTATTAGGAATTGGTGGAGGGGAATAGCATTGGGGACTTGGGGAAGGGGAACAGACAAGTTGCTGTCTTTTTGTTCTTCAGTCTAGTTGCAGAGGACATTGCTTCACTGGCCCATGTTGGTATCGTCATTGCACACTTCCCGGATGAGGCAGATCGGTCGCTGGCCTCTGGATGGTCGCTCATCATGGCTATTGGCAGCTCACGCTGGCTGCCAGCCACTCACTGTAGCCTATGGCAGCCCACTGCAGCAGGGTCTGCAACCTACACCATCACCGGGGCTCACAGCCCAGCTCCAGGTGTAGCTGTTGTTAGCTGTAGAGGGCAGTGTCACTGGCCCTCATATGTAGGATCCGAACCAGGGCTGCTGGCGTCCCAAACCAGCCCTAAACCAATGTGCCACTCGGCCGGCCCAATGGGATTCTTTTCTCAACTTGTCTTTTTGATAGTTTGTTATTGGTGTATAAAAATATAATTAATTTCTGGACCGGCAAAGTGGCTCAGTTGGTTAAGAGCTTGCTCAGGAGTGTGAGCTGAGCTCTGAGCAACAGCAGTTCGATGCCCAGCCCGAGCTGGGCAGCTGCTGAGCTGCCAACAGGTAGCAGGATGGCTCAGCTAAAAATAAAAAATAAAATAAAAAAAATATATTTATATATATAATTGATTTCTGAATATTAATCTTGTATCCTGCTATTTTACTAAATTCATTTATCCATTCCTATAGTTTTTTTTTTTTTTTTGGTGGAATTTTCAGGGTTCTCTCTATATAGTATCATGTCTTCTGCAAATAGTGACAGTTTAGTTCTTCCTTTCCAGTTTGTTTGCTTTTATTCCTTTTTCTTCTCTGATTGCTGTGGCTAGGACTTCCAGTACTATGTTGAACAAAAGGGGTGAAAGTGGGTATCCTTGTCTTGTTCTTGAATTTAAGGTGAATGCTTTTAGCTTTTTCCCATTGAGTATATTAGCTGTGCGTTTGTCATATATGGTTTCTATTATGTTGAAATATGTACCCTCTATTCCAACTATTGCTGAGAGTTGTTATCAGAAATGGAAGCTGAATTTTGTCAAATGGTTTATTCTGCATCTATTGATATGATCATATGATTTTTATCTTTCATTTTGTTTATGTGATGTATCATGCAAATTGATTTGTGGATATTGAACCAAGCTTGCATCCCAGAAATAAAGTCCACTTGATCATGGTGTATGATCTTTTTAATGTATCCCTAAGTTCTGTTTGCTAATATTTTATTGAGGATTTTTGCATCTATCTTCATCAAGGATGTCAGCCTATACTTTTTTTTGTTATGTTTTTGCCCGGTTTTGGCATCAAGTTAATGGTGGCCTTGTAGTACGAGCTTGGTAGCCTTCCCTTGTCTTGATTTTTTTAGAATACTTTGAGAAGAATAGGTGTTAATTCTTCTTTGAATGTTTGTGAAGTTCACCTGTGGAGACATCTGGTCCAAGACTTTCGTTTGTTGGAAGCTTATTGATTACTAATTTGATTTCATTAGTAGTGATCAACCAGTTTAAATTTTCTGTTTCGTTTTGATTCAGCCTTGGAAGGTTATACACTTCTAGGAACTTATCCATTTCTTCCAGATTGTCCTATTTGTTACAGTACAATTGTATTTTCTTAATTTTTTTGTATGTCTGTGGTGTCCATTGTCACTTCTGCATTGTAATTTCTTTTTCTTTAAATTTATTTGGGTCTTGTCTCTTTTTCTTGATTAGTCTGGTGAAAGGCTTATGAATTTGATCTTATCAAAGAACCAGCTGTTAGTCATTGATATTTTGTATTGTATTTCATTTATTTTCACTCTGATCTTTATTATTTTGTTCCTTGTACTCACTTTGGGCTTTGTTTGCTGTTGTTTTACTAGTTCATTTAAGTATAAGGTTAGATTGTTTTTTAGAGATTTCCCTTGTTTCCTGAGGTAGGCCTGTATTGTTATGAATTTCCCTCTGAGAACTGTTTTTACTGTGTCCCATAGATTTTGGGTTGCTGTATTTTCATTTTAATTTGTCATAAGATATCTTCCTTAATCTCACTGTTGATCCATTCATTGTTTAATAACATGTTATGTGACCTCCATATGTTTGTGAGAGTTTTAGGTTTTTAAAAAAATTAATGTTTATTGGGGTGACAATTGTTAGTAAATTTACATAAGTTTCAGGTATACAATTCTGTAATACATCATCTACATATCACATTGTGTGTTTACCACCCAGAGTCCGTTCTCCTTCCATCACCATATTTCAGTATTTTTTCCTTATAATTGATTCCTAGTTTAATGCTATTGTGGTCAGAAAATACACTTGATATGATTTCAATCTTCTTAAATTTGTTGAGACTTGTTTTGTGGCTTAATATGTGTTCTGTCTTAGAAAATGTTCCATGGACACACACAAAAAATGTATATTGTGCAGCTTTGGGTGATATGTTCTTAAAATATCCATTAAATCCATCTGGTCTCATGTGTCATTTAAGTCGACTGTTTCCTGGTTGATTTTCAGTCTGGAAGATCTGTCCATTCGTGTCAATGGGGTATTAAAGTCCCCTACTATGACTGTATTATTGTCAATCTCTCCCTTTGTGTTGGTCAATATTTGTTTTCTATATTTAGTTGCTCCTATGTTGGGTGCATAGATGTTTACAAGTTGTATATCCTCTTGATGGATTGATCCTTTTATCATTATGTAATGTCCTTCTTTGTCTCTTACTATAGTCTTCATTTTTTTAAAATTAAAGTTTATTGGGGTGACAATTGTTAGTAAAATTACATAGATTTCAGGTATACAATTCTGTAATACATCATCTATATATCATAGTCTTTATTTTAAAATCTATTTTGTCTAACATAAGTATTGTTACTCCAGCTTCCCAGGTTTTTGTGTTTCTATTTGCATGAAATATATTTTTCTGTCCTTTTACTTTTAGTCTATATCTGTCTTTGGATCTCAAGTGGGTCTCTTGTAGACCGCCTATGTATGGGTTTTGTTTTCTTATCCATTGAAGTACCCTATGTCTTTGGATTGGAGCATTTAATCCATTCACATTTAAAGTAATTATTGATAGGTACAGTTATTGCCATTTTGTTATTCATATTTTGTACCTTTTTTTGTTTGTTTCATTTTCCCCTTGTTCTTAAAGAAGATCCTTTAACATTTTTTGTAATACTGGTTTGGCCGTAATGAATTTCTTTAGCTTTTTCATGTCTGGGAAACACTTTATCTTTCCTTCAATTTTAAATGATAGCTTTGCTGGGTAGAGTAGTCTTTGTTGTAGATCCTTGTTTTTCATCACTTTGAATATTTCCTGCTATTTCCATCTGGCCTGCAAAGTTTCTGTTGAGAAATCAGCTAAAAGTCTTATGGGAGCTCCCTTGTAGGTAACTAGTTGTCTTCTCTTGCTGCTTTTGGATTTCTATCTTTGTCTTTAAGCTTTGACATTTTTATTATGACATGCCTTGCTGTGGCCACTTTGCATTCATCTTCTTTGGGACTCCTCTGTTCACGCCCTGGCCTTGTGTGTCTATTTCCTTTGCCAAGTTAGGGAAGTTTTAGTCATTATTTCCTCAAATATGTTCTCCGTCCCTTGCTCTCTCACTTGTCTTTCTGGTACTTCAATGATGTGTATGTTATTATGCTTGTTATTATTTCAGAGGTCAATTGAACTATTTTTTAAAATTCTTTTCCTCTTTATGTTCTTTTGAAAGGGTGTTTTCTGCTACTTGGTTCTTAAAATCACTGATTCGATCCTCTGCTTCAATTAATCTGCTGTTGATTCCTTCTAGTGTATTCTTCATTTCACTTATTGTATTCTCTTTTTGTAAAGATTTTATCGGGGAATTGGTGAGGGGAAAAGTGTTGGGAGATTCTGGAAAGGGAACATTGTGTTTCTCCAGGACCCATTAGCTCCAAGTCAAGTTGCTGTTCTTCAATCTTAATTGTGGTGGGCACAAGCTCAGCTCCAAGTCCAGTTGCTGCTTTCAATCTAGTCGCAGGGGGGTGTAGTCCACCATCCCTTATGGGTGTCAAACCAGCAAACTTGCTGCTAAGAGCATGCTCTCTCACCAGCTCAGCGGCAGCTCAGCTCGGGAGCAGCTCACTGGCCCATGTGGGAATTGAGCTGGTGACCCCATTGCTCAGAGTTCATGCTTTTAACCAACTGAGCGACTCTGCTGGCCCCAGTTATTGTATTCTTTTTCCTGACTGACTCTTTATGGTTTTATGTCCTTCTTTGTGCTTACTATCTTTCTTTTGAAGTTCTCACTAAATTTCTTAAGCATTCTTGTAACTAGTGGTTTAATCTCTATTTCACGTAGGTAGGCTGCCTCCATTTCATCTATTCATTTTGTAGAGTTTTCCTTTGTTCTTTTATTTGGGACTTGTTTCTTTGTTTCCTCATTTTGTCGCCTGTCTGTGTTCATTTCTGTGTATTAGGTAGATCTCCTATAATTCTGTCTTTGCCAGATGGCCTTATGTAATAGGTGTCCTGCGTTGTCCAGTGGCACAGTCTCCCTGACCACCTGTGCCGTGTGCTCCAAGAGTGTCTCTTGTGTGAGTTGTATGTGCCCTCCTATTGTAGTTGAGCCTTGATTGGCAGCCTTGCCTGTGACTGCCCATGGGCTACCTGGTAGGAGCTACAAAGCTATATGCAGTTGGTTGCTGCTTTTGCTAGACCTGTGGTGGCATGTGGTGGTGGCTATGCTGTGAACCAAAGCCATCTGTCACCAGTATCGAACCTCAGGCAGCTTAGTAAAAGGCTTAGGGCACTCTTAGACCAATTGTCACCTACTGGCTTCCCATATGGCTCAGCCCCTGAAAGAGCCTCTTCAAGTGCACAGGGCCAAGCTGGTTGTCCTGGTGCTGATAGTGCCTCCAGTGGTTCTGTGCGACTTTAGCATGACAGCATCTCAGGGAATCACTGGGATTATGCAGGTGGTGTTCACAAGGTTAATACACATGAAATTCTTTGGCCACTGCCATGCCTGTGTTCACTATGCAAAATGCCCAGAGAACACTGAGGCCAGCTGCCACTCACCTTGACCCTCAGATCTCCAAGAGCTGTCCAGGAAATTCTGTAGTGTGAACCAGGTGGTCACACAAGCTGCTGTGGGGCTTCTGTTGCTAGAAGAGCCACCTGCAGTGTACAGGTCAAGGCTGGCTGCCCAGGCACTGACAATGCTCCATGATCTGGGTGGGACAGGGTCCCAGGGAGCCACCAGGGTGGGGTAGGTGGCATTCACAAAGTTAATGAAGATTCAGTTTCCGTGCCGAGTCTGTGGCCACTTTATAAAATGACCATAGTACACCAAAGCCAATGTGGTCTCATGTTTGGCCATGTTGGGGAGGGCTCAGCATGAAAAGATAGTGCCCACATTTTGGCTACTCATGAGGTGGGCTCCACACAGGGAAAATGGTGACTGATACTCTGTCCCTTATGCTGAGGCCACATAACTCAGTCTTTACCTGTATGTCTCTGGTGCCTCTTGGGTTGCCACCCATCCACTGGAGCTCAGGGTTCATGCTTGTGCATGAGTGAGTTTGCATGCTAGCCCTTTAAGAGGACATCTGGGTTCTGTCCCATGTGTATGAGGTCAGCCTGTTTAACATCCCTGCCCCTTCTACCAGTATTGACATAGACTTTTTTCGTATCCTTCGTTATAGGCATTCTGTTCAGATGGTTCTCAAGGTTGATTTTTCTATAATTTAGTTGTAATTTGAATGTGGTCACTGGAGGCAGTAGGCACAGTGTTTACCTTTTCCATAATCTTAAATACGATCTCTCAATGTCTAATTTATTCATACCATATCTTAATACAGTTATGCAGACATGTTCTGAGAAATGCATCTTTAGGCAATTTTGTTGTGGTGCACATATACAATGCTAGACTGTATAGCCTACAATATACCTAATATATATGATATAACCTATTGCTCCTAGGCTACAAACCTGTACAACATATTGCTGTACTGGAGATTGTAGGTAATTGTAACAGAATGGTAAGCAGTTTTGTATCTAAACATGTCTAAACATAGAAAAGATACAGTAAAAATATGGTATTAAAGATTTTTAAAAAATGGTACACCTGTATTTGGCACTTACCATGAATGGAGCTTTCTGAACTGGAAGTTGCTGTGGGTAAGTCAGTGAGCGCAAGGTGAGTAAATGTGAAGGCCTAGTACATTAATGTACACCACTGTAGACTTTATAAACACTGTGCACTTAGGCTACACTAAATTTATTAAAAATATTTTTCTTTCTTCAATAATAAATTAACCTTACCTTACTGCAACTTTTTTTGTTTTAGAGATTTTATTGGGGAATTGGGGAGAGGAACAGTGTTGGGGACCTAGGGAAGGGGAACAGACAACTTGCTGTCCTTTTGTTCTTCAGTCTAGTTTTGGAGGACATTGCTTCACTGGCTCATGTTGGTATTGTCATTGTGCTCTTCCTGGAAGAGGCAGATCGGTCAACAGCCTCTGGACGGCTGCTTACGGAGGCTCTTGGCAGCTCACAATGGCTGCCAGCCCCTCACTGTAGCCTATGGCAGCCCACTGCAGCAGGGGCTGCAGCTATGCCATCCTGGGGACTCACAGCAGCCCAGTTCCAGGTGGAACTGTTGTTCACCATCTTAGCTGTAGAGGGCAATGTCACTGGCCCTCATATGTGGGATCTGAACCGGGGCTGCTGGCGTCCCAAGCCAGCTCTTAAACAACGCGCCACTCGGCCAGCCCTTACTGTAACTTTTTTACTTTATAAACATTTAGTTTTTTAACTTTTTGATTCCTTTCTAATAGTACTTAACTTGAAGACCACATAGTACAGCTATACAAAATAAATTTCCATTCATTTTTTTTAAGATTTTATTGGGCAATTGGGGGAGGTAACAGCGTTGGGGAATTGGGGAATGGGAACAGACAAGTTGCTGTTCTTTTATTCTTCAGTCTAGTTGTGGAGGATGTTGCTTCACTGGCCCATGTTGGTATTGTGATCATTGAGCTCTTCCTGGCTAAGGCAGTCAGTCACCAGCCATTGGATGCCCGCTCACAGTGGCTTATGGTAGCCCCACTGCAGCCTACAGTGTCGCTGGCGACTCATGGCAGCTCAGCTCCAGGTTGAGCTGTTGATCATATTAGCTGTAGAGAGTGCAGCACCACTGGTCCATGTGGGATCTGAACCTATGGGTCTGCTGCTCAGAGCTCACATTCCCAAGCCAAGTCTTAACCAATGAGCTACTCAGCTTGCCCATATTTCCATTCTTTATATCCTTATTCTATAAGAATTTTTATATTTTTGAGGTGTTTTTTTTTCTATTTAAACATTTTTGTGAAAAGCTAAGATACAAATATGCATATTAGGCTAGGCCTAAACAGTTTCAGGATCAACAATATCACTGTTTGCCATCTCCACATCTTGTCTCACTGGAAGGTCTTTAGGGGCAATAACACACGTAGAGCTGCCATCTCCTATGATAACAATACCTTCTTCTGGAATACCTACTAAAGGATTTGCCTGAGGCTCTTCTTGAGGAGGTGTCACTCCTCAGAAATATGTCCATGGTTCTTTCCTTGATTTGTTTCATTTTTTTCATCATAGATTTCCTTGTAAGCAGATAACGTACCATGAACATTCCTCTATATTAATAAAATCTTTTTGGTGTTGGGACCCATGTTTCCAAACCTTTCAAGAAGGTTTTTGAGGGCCGGCCGGGTGGCGCGGTTGTTAAGCGCTGGCTTGGGAAGCCAGTGGCCCTGGTTCGGGTCCCACATGTGAGGGCCAGTGACACTGCCCTCAAAAAAAAAAAAAAAAAAGAAGGTTGTTGACATCTGCAAAAGCTTTTGTTAAACCCTTTACTGTAAATTTCCTTTTGTTTCTTCTCCACAGTTTCTTTTTCTCTTGCTCTTCTCAGCTATGCAATCTTGTTCCAGTTCCAAAAACTCTTCAGTAGTCAATTCCTTAGGAACCACTTCTATGAGTTACCCAATGTCATCCTCATCCACACCCAGTTTAAACTCGTTTGCACGCTCAACCACAGCTTTATTGATTTTTGCAACCTTCTCATCCTTAGCAGACCATTTGAAGTCATGGATGAATCTCTTGAGTGTCTTCTTCCGGATGCCATTTATGCCCTCTTTGGTGTCATCACCCCAAGCCCAAGCAAGGTTCTTGATGCAGTCATAGATGTTGTAATCCTTCCAGAATCACATCAGCACTTCACAGTGTCTTCTTCAATTGCAGCAATAGCCTGGACAAAAGTCTTCCTCAAGTAGCAGACCTTAAAAGCTGCTATAACACCGTGTTCAATTGGCTGGGTGAAAGAGATGGTGTTTGGAGAGAAAACATCACTTTGATATTAGGATGGAGATGGCCAATATAAGGAGGATGTCTGGAAGCATTATAAATAATAAACAAAATCTCTAAAAGTACGTTATTATACAAACAGTACTTCTCCATTTCGCTGGCATAGCAATTCAGGAGGGCATCTTGGAAGAGGAGCTGGGTCATCCATGACTTTTTATTGTTCTTGTAGTACACTGGCAGTGTGTGCTTGTTGATATGTTTGAAGGCCCTGGGATTCTCACAGTACCAGATGAAAAAAGGGTTTCAATTTGTAGCTTGTAACATTGCCCCAAAGCAAAGCAAGATAGTTATCTTGTCCTTAAAAGATTTGAAACCAGGCATTGTCTTGGCTTCCCTATGGATGAATGTCCTTTCAGGCATATATTTCCAGAAAGGGATGTTTCATTCATATTGAATATTTGCCCTGGCAAGTAATTTTCCTCCATAATCAGTATATCTAGAGTTTCCTAAAATTTTCAGCTGCCTTCACATCAGTACCCACAAACTCACCACTTACTTTCACATTATGTAATGAATAACAACTCTTGAATTATTTAAATAACCCAGAGATAGCAGTAAATTCAACATCATAGTCAGGCCCAGATTTTTCTCTCAACATCTCAAAGTTTTTGCTGTGGTCATTATCATTATGGTGCTGAGAGGGATACACTTCTGTGTCTGGTCTTCAATACAGGTTATTAGAGGTTTCTCCATGTCTGACATAGGCCCTTCTCAAACTTTTGTTATTCATATTGCCTTCAGTGAAGCAAGTCCTTTAACAGGTTCTGTGACTTTGTTCTTGTTCTTCAAGATCATAACTATGGTGGAATGGAACATGTCTAACTGGTGAGCAATAAGCATCTCTTGATTTTCTACCTTCATAGTCCTTAAGCACTTTTAGTTTTGTTTACAGGTCAATCACTTGATTGGCCTCTTACTGGCAACATCATCAGTGGATTTTGTATGCTTCAGAGCCATGATGAACAAAACAACATGAGATTAAATCAAGCACAAGAGAAAATGATGCAAGCAAGAGATGCATTAAACACAAGATATACAAGGTTGCTGCTGGAATAAGGTGGCATACTGTTTCACAGCAAATTTGTATATATATATATATATATATATATATATATATATAGAGAGAGAGAGAGAGAGAGAGAGAGAGAACACTCTATAATGATAAAACATATAGTATAGTAAATACATAAACCAATAACAGTCACTTATTATTATTATCAAGTATTTTGTACTGTACATAATTGCATGTGCTCTACTTTTATATGACTAGCAGTGTAATAGGCTTGTTTCTACTAGCATCACCAGGGGCACATGAGTAATGCATTGCATTATGATGTTAGAATGTCTACAACATGATTAAGTGATAGGAATTTTTCAGCTCCATTATAAGCTTATGGGACCATCATCATATGGTCTGTCATTGACCGAAATGTCATTATGTGGTATATGACTGTATTTCTTATTATCACAGTATCACACCAAAATACCCAATAATTCTACTTCTAGGTATACAAACAAAATAATTGAAAGCAGTGACTCAGATAGATACTTGTATGTAATGTTCATTACAACATTATTCACAATAGCCAAAAAATAGAAACAATCCAAGTATCCATCAACAACTGAATGGATAAACAAAATGTGATATATCCATACAATGGAGTCACATCGTGTTCATGTATTCATTGTATTCATACAACTCAACCAGAAAGGGAAAGCAGTTCTGACACATGCAACCTGAACCTGGAAAACATTATGCTAAGTAAAATAATCTAGACATGAGAGGACAAATATTGTATGATTCCACTTATATGAAATATCTAGAGTAGAAAAAAATCATTGAGACAAAGTAGATTAGAGGTTACCAGAAGCTAGGGAAAGGGGAGATTGGGGAGTTACTGTTTAATGATTGCAAAGTTTCTGTGTAGGGTGATGAAAAAAATTCTTGAACTACTTAGTAGTAATGATTAAACAAAATTGTAAATGTAATTAATGCCAATTAATTATACATATAAAATGACAAATTTTGTTATATATATCTTACCACAATTAAAAACTTTAATAATGCAATATACCAAAACCATTGAATTATACTCTTTAAATGGGTGGATTATATGGTATGTGAACTGTACATCAAAAAAGCTGCTAAAAAAGAAAAATGTAAAAATTTTTTATAATTTACCTAGCATTTATATTGTAGAAGAAAGACATTTTAAAATACTTAGTCTGCCATATTACAGAAGCAGAAGTCAAATTTCACTTATTCGGAGAGGTCTTCCTTATATTCCAATCTAAATTAGAACCACCACCACATCAATATAAGCTCCAAGAGAGCAAAGCCTTCATCTGTCTTGTTCACCATTGTATCCCCACTAAGCTCAAGTGTAAAAAGTAAAATATTTTAAAAATATTATTATCATCAGTAATAGCAAAAGTAAAAAGTCTAAGAACCATAATAGTTAAATCTTAGTTTCATAATTGAGGATGTTATCGTATAATAAGGTTATTTCAACCACTAGTCATCACTGTCTTCTGCTTCATAGGTTAAAGAAATCTATAAGAGATAAATATTGAATTGTGTACTAAATTCTGTATATATTTGTTTTCTAATTATTTGAATAAAAACAGTACAGTGTCAATCTCTTCCCCCACAAAGGCCATTTCTTTAAGCAACTTAGTTGCCATATGGGTTTTGTCTTTTCTCCCTCTTTCATCCATCAGTTCTTGAAGGCACCGACCATGTGTCTAATTTCCTTCCTCTGCCTCATGGTGCTTAGCTTTAGTATGTGACCCATCCCAGGCCCTTAGCAAGCAGGGTTGATGGGCTGATTGTGAAGAAAAGGATTGATATTCTGTTCCCATTATTCTTTGCTTTGGGAATGAATTTTCTGCCCTTCTGGAAGCTAGTCTACTTATTCTTATGGCAAGTTATATTGAGGCTGACTCCCTCTGATCGTCCAGCACTAGATCTGATTGGCTCTCTCTTCTTCCTTGCCTGGTGAAGAGTGACTGGTCCTTAGAAGCTCTTCTCAAAGGTCACTGGGATGCAAAGTACAATGTGAAACTCCACGAATATTCTCTCAAGTGATTTCTTCCACTGATTTTCTTAAATTCACAGCCAATGGTGACTCTCCTTCCCACTCCATTCTGGAATCTTCCCCAGAAAACCAGTTAGACTGAAATCTGGGCAGCTAGATCTAGCTATTTTCCCTTAAGTTTATTCTTTTCAATGTTTAAAATAATTTATCTCTGAATGGTGAAAGTGCCTAATGGCCTTTCATAGCTTTTGTTGTTTTGCATTTGTCAAGTAATCTCACCTCCATTACTTCATTTGGTTCATTAGCCCCATTTTTAATGTATAAAGCTTGAAAGCCCATCAAGGTTAAGTGACTTTAACAAGATCACATTGCTAGTTTGTTATAGAGCTATTACTAGAAGTAAAGACTGTTTCTTTCACTCTGAAATATTGGGTACCTAAGCTATACAACAAAGGCACTTATTTCCTAAACAGGGGACTCTGGGTAGTATGAAAATACCCGTGACCTGGGAAAGAGGAGCATAAAAGGGGAGATGATTAGAAATAAAACATTCTACCCTATTTTACCAGGAACTAGTTGTGATTTAATAACCTGAGCCAGGCAGTGCCAGCTCCCATGGAAGTCTGGCAACTCCTCAAGGCTCAAGGCTGTATTTTCCTGAGCTTTTCTTTGCCATTTTCCAAGTCTCTGCATCAGCTTCCACTGGGGGCCTCACAGGGATGAGAACAGCTGCAGAGGCATTGGAGTTGAGCTGCTGAGTCCATGCCCAGGACCAACACCTGCCTCTCCACAGGGCCCTAGTGACAAGTTGGCTCAGAAAGATGGGGACGAGACAGAACTCCATTCATCAGAGAGAACTTGGGTGAAAAAACTCTCCTTGATCCGTTGGCACCACTAAACTCTAAGGTTGGCCCTGAGCCTCACACAACTCCAAATTCTCTTTAGTAGGGTCAAGTAAAATAATACAGTGTGCTTATAGGGCCCACTGCAGTTATCAGTTGCATTTAACAGTGAGCTGGTGTCTGCTATGCATAACATATAGTGGGAGTGTGGCTTTGTATTTCAGTAGAGGGAGGAAAAGTTTGTTCTAAAAAGGAAATTAATGTCTACCTAGATTCTCCATTAAACTCTATCATTGACTTAATGCAGAATCTTGGATAAGGTGCTTTCTCTCTGGGCCTCATTTTTCTCTGCTGTAGGGTAAGAGTGCTGGTCTAGAGCCTTTTGAGGTCTATGTCTTTTTTGTGTCACAAACATTTTTGAGTATTTGTTGAAAGCTATGGATCTTCTCTCCCAGAAAAATACATATGTGCACATTGATAGCTTATTTTCCATATAGTTTAAGGGGATTGTGGATTTCCATGAAGCTCATCTATAGATCCTAAGTTAAGAACCTCTGGATAAGTTGATTTCTGAGGTCTATTCTAGCTCTAACAATCTGTGAAACATTCCAGGTTGGACATGGTTAATGAGCAGAGACACCAGGGCCAGAATGCTGGCAGCTGTCATGGAATCCCAGAGGCTTAACTGTACCCCCTTTCCCAGGCTTCCTGAGACTCCAGTCCAAGGGAATCAAAAGGATGTAAGCTCACTCTCTACAAATTGAGTCCAAGGGAAGCAAAGGGGTGCAAACTGATTTACAGCAAACCAGAGACTGGAGTGTGCATCAGAGAGTTGTCTCACAGATTGCTGGAACTTAGCAAGGATATGAACTTTGTGGGAGAGGATAGGCATGAGAGCCACGGCCTCTGAATGCCCCTCAATGGTTAACTGGAAATAGGAACAAGAGCATGGACTACCCAATTGGTAAGGAACATATAGCTTGATTATAGATGTTCTGAGGTGGTGACTTAGGAGCTAATTCTCAACATGGCTGGACAGAATACTAATGGTCATAAACCTACTGCATTTACTTATATAATGTCCCCTTATTTATAACTATATATTTCACTACAAGAAAAAAATATCAGAGGAGAAGAAAAGGAAGAGATTTGGTGGGTATATCAGTCATGGTCTCACTGAGAAACACATGGCACACTCAGCAAATAAATTGTATAGAGTTTAATAAAGGGAATTGATTTAAAAAATATGGGCAGGTTATAAAGAAACCACAGTGGATACTGAAGTATCCCAAGACTAGTAATAGTGGGGTCCATTACCATCCTTAGGCCTGAAAGAGAGAGGATAAGTAGCAGTTGCCAGAACCCAGAAGGAAGAGAGAGCATAAATCTTACATGAAGAGAGCTTCCTGATAGAAGGAAGCTGTGACCCTTAGTCAAAGGATGACCAGTAATTTCTCAGGCAGGCTACCAGAGAATAAATAACCTAACCTCACTCTTCTCCTTGTCAGTGTTTCCTATTGGCCAAACACAACTGGAATCCGGAAGACAAGGGAGCCTGTTAATATGCGTCAGCCTCCCAGGTCACAGAACAAGGTGGAATAGGGTAGAAAGTAGGAAGTAGATCGGAAGAGGAAGGCCTGGAAAGTAGGTCTGCCACTGCAGGCAAGAGAAACTTACTAGCCTTGAGTAAGACACCTCTCCAGTGGACACTGTGACATTTAGGCAAGGATAATTGAAGAGGTGTAAACTGCAATTAATCATAATCATAATAATTTGCATTTATAAAAGCTCTTATATGTTTCATGCTGCTTTCATCCCATTGTCTCATCTGAACCATATTGGTACAATTACTATGTAGGCAAAGAGGTAGTTCTATTTTGCACATGAGAAAACTGAGGTTCAGCTAATGTAAGGTGATTTGTAAGATCAAATGTTTATAAAGAGGAAAACAGGATGAGAACTTGGGTTTGGACTCCTGATCTAGGGCCATTTCCACTATATCCTATTGTCTCTCTGTATCATGTTTCAAACCACAAAGCTATGTGGACAGGCCTTCAGAAGACTCCTAATTCTTGCAGACATGACAATCCATCACAAGGGCAACACTGAAGAAAAAAAGTGCATAGACTTCTTCACATTTTTACAAATGCGTCAGTATAATGGGTGGTAAGAAAACAGGATGAGTTATAAGATAGATAAATGGGTACAACAGTCTTTGCAACTATTTTCCAGAGCAGAGGTCCTTAGACCCAGGTCTAGCCAAATGGCCCTAGTCAAAGTTCCCTATCCTCTCTCCTTCTTTGTTTCTGGCCTCTGGGTACCCCACCTCACCAGCCACATACCTCGATTTTAAGGATATGGTTGGATGAAAGTAGGAAAGAGGTGGAAATGAATAAATGAAAACTCTAGGTAAATAACAAGAAAACAGAAATTGAACATGTCTTTTAGGACTCAATTGCTGAAAAGTAA
The DNA here is from genome assembly GCA_033961575.1 of Aselliscus stoliczkanus. Classification (NCBI taxonomy): domain Eukaryota; kingdom Metazoa; phylum Chordata; class Mammalia; order Chiroptera; family Hipposideridae; genus Aselliscus; species Aselliscus stoliczkanus. Next base: position 48,966,800 of record CM066737.1, on the reverse strand, counting down.
AAAGTTTCTTCACATTTGTCCAAATTTGCATATAAACCAAGAATAAAAACCATGAGCAGATTTATCCTTGAGTTTTCAATTAAGTAGGATTGAAATTCTGAGGGCTCAATGTTCTTAGGAAGTGCAATAGTGCCTAATGGAAGAGATAAGCCAGGCACTGAATGTGAAAAAATACTTGGGAAGGATGGGATTGTAGATGCCTATACTTATTACCTAAGATTCCCTGCCCTGAGGATAATTTAGAAGCCATTAAATCCAAGAAGGTTCAAGACCAATAAGCTTTCACAATCAACCGCTTCTAGTGCAGTGGTTCTTAACCTGGGCCATTTTGCTTCCCTCTGACTCCCCAAGGGACATTGGGGAGTATCTGGAGATATTTTTGGTTGTCACAATTTGAGGGAGATGCTACTGACATCTAGTGGGTAGAGGGCAGAGATGCTGCTAAATATCCTACAATGAACAAAACAGCACCACACAACAAAGAACTATCTGGCCCAAAATATCAAGAGTGCCAGGGTTGAGAAACCCTACTCTAGGATATTTCTTGACTGACAAAATATTATCTCTGCTATGGCCACCACATTCTCCACTACTCACCTTTAAAGATGGCTTCCTTTCTCCCACCTATGGATTTCAGGCTGGCCACTCCCTAGACTCAGCTTCATTTCAGCAGGCTTCTGGGCTAAGGCAGAATTCATCTCATTTTCCAGGGTGTTATTGTTGTTACTATTGTCCAGTGCTATTTAGTTTTTGACCCTTGGTTTTGCTTTAACCCCAATAAGAGGTTTATTTCCTAGTTCCTAACTGCTTGTATTGTTAATGACTCATGGCCTGCCAGATCTCTGGTTTGTGAAAAGTCCTTGGCTCTTCTAGTCTTGGCATCCTTCCCATGTTCTGAGATCCAACTTCATCCATGGTTTCAATATGACACTGCCTTACTCATTACATTCTGGGACACCAAACTCTTGAATTTGTGTGAGAAAGTTGCCAGTCTTAGGAAGGAAAGGACTTAATGAAATATCACCTAGTACAAGAGGTCTTCCTGCTATGGTTATCAAAGAAAGCTATATAAGAAAGAGAATATGCATTCTGGGGCAGCAGATTCCAAAAGACTTCTGTGTCAGCTGGCTTAAGTAGACACAGAAAGATGTCCTATCCAATGTTGTTTTAAAGGTAGTTAAGCATGTACTTCATGTTTGATGAAGGAAAAAGGCTGAGAATAAATTGATACTTCACAGTTGAGATAATGCTTGATCTGGCCATTTTTTAAGTATAAGCCTCATATGGCTAGAAAGTAGTATAAAGAAAGAAGTTGAAACAACAAAAGTATGAGGATTATAACCATGAAGGCAGTAAGACTAACTCTTGTTTTTCTAGCAAACCTCCATTCCTGAATTTTGAGACTTGGGGAAATATTGTGCAAAAGAACTGACTTCTAGTCCTGGTTCAGTCACACATTGCTATGTGATTGTGGGCAAGTCACTTAAACACTCTATACCTCAGGTTCCTCATCTGAAAAATGGAACAAACTTATGCTATTTTGACTACCTCATAGTGGGTTTTTTTCCAATGTTGAATAAAAGGAGATAATGCATATGTAAGTACCTTGAAAAGCATTAGTGCTATATGAATGCAAATTATTGTAATTTGCAAAAAATGTGTGGTCTAAGAGGAGATGAAGTTGGATAATGTGGGACCAAGAAAAGCTGGTGAAGTAAATTGGTTTGGGCAAAGACAGAGAGACAGAGACAGAGAGAGAAACAGAATGGGAGTGGGGGGGAGAGAGAGAGACAGAGACAGACAGAGACAGAGAGAGAACCTTATATGAACTACCTTCATCCTGTTTCATGGCATCCACAAACTATAAGGAAAATGGGAAAATGCACTATCTCTGCCCTTACAGAATACTTTACTTCTACATACTGAGCATAGTAGTACTGTGCCTATCTTTTTTTTATAAAATCCTACAATAAACACTCACCAACATTATTTGGTAATGCACTCCAGAATTGATCTTTTAGCAAGAAATTCTTCTGAATTCGTTCACTTATTGAATAACATTCACTGAGTGTTCATGAGATTTCAACCATCATGGTAATTGTTAGGGACATAGAAAGAAAGACACAGCTGCTGTCCTCAAGGAGCTGTTAGTCTGGTGGAAATTTCTTGGTTAAATCTCTTCTATCACAATTTACTTCTCTTCTTGCACCTGATCTACATTTAATGGTCTGAAAAATTGACCTTTAGGCCTCATTTATACAATGATCTAAACTGCTTAGTCATTCCAAGTTTTAACTAACACCAATTGCTTTTCGAGCCTATTAAGACTGCAGATTTTCATGATTAAATTAGTTTCCATTAGGAATAGGAAAATAGGGCTGGCCAAGTGGCGCATTGGTTAAAAGCTGGTTTGGGATGCCAGCAGGCCAGGTTCGGATCCCACATATGAGGGCCAGTAACACTTCCCTCTACAGCTAACAACAGCTCCACCTGAAGCTGGGCATGAGCTGCCAATAGCCGCAGTGAGCCATCATCCAGAGGCGGGCGACCGATCTGCCTTATCCGGGAAGAGCGCAATGACGATACCAACATGGGCCAGTGAAGCCATGTCCTCCACAACTAGACTGAAGAACAAAAGGACAGCAACTTGTCTGTTCCCCTTCCCCGATTCCCCAGTGCTGTTCCCCTCCCCCAATTCCCCAATAAAATCTTAAAAAAAAAGAATGGGAAAATAATCCAAGTCCAATACATTGGCAAGGGACATCAGCAACTGGTTTCTGGGAAAGGATGAGTTGGCTGCAAATTTCTGATAAGATAAGTTAATATATGCTAGACTGTTCATAATTTAATGCCTGGATAGGACCATAACTGAACCCTAAGGAATAAAGTTCTAGTAGTAGACATCTCATGTCTGTTAAGATATTTGAGGGCCTTTAATGGCCTCTTCAAATAACTCTATTCATGTAAACCATCTTTAGAGTTCTGTTTTCACTTTCTTTTACTTCACTTCCCATTATGGCAATCACCATTTTTTAAAATGAGCCAAATTGGTTCACACTCAGCTAAAAGGCAAATACACAAATGATAGTTCTGATGTCTGTGCTAAAAGAAAGCTTCTGTGATAACCCTCAAGACCAAGAGACACAATGCTTCTTTGAAGACACCCAGGAAGAACAGCTAGTGTAAGTCTATATTCTCCCCCTCCTCACAAAAAGGCCTTTCTTTTATCCCTCTTTAAATCCATTCCACCTCCCACACATAGAGGCAGGGCTAGTGGCAAGTTTAAACAGAAATGCAAATTGAGGGATGTGTACAGGATGACAGAAATAGACTGTATAAAATGGCAGCTAGTGTGATTGCCTGGAAGGAGTTCAACTCAAACCTTTCCACTGAAAGCAAAACAGCCCATGTTTACATTTGTCCCTTGCATGAGCTGCTGGGATCAGGAATCAGGCTTTCAATGGCTTATAGTAACAGAATAACACGTTGAAGGGCCAAAGGCCCGCTGTTCATTGTACCTCTTACCCAAATAAGTGGTGAGATCCACATTGAAGTGACAAGAAACTTAGCTGTACTAAGCCTGCATGATGAGATTTCACAGGCCGATTATAAGCCAGGCTTGTTGCAGCTTCCAGAGAGAAACTTACAGCACAGGGTAGGGTGACAAACTGGAGTCATTTCAATCTCATTTTCTTCGTATTTACAGTATATCAAGGGCCATTTCACTAACATATAGTTGAAACAGAAAGTTTGGGTAAATTTCATTTTCTGATCTTTGAAGGTTAGCTTTTTAAAAATTTTATTATATTTATTGGGGTGGCAGTCATTGACCTAGACACTCATCTGGAGCTCAAGGGCAGATGTAGATTCTTCTGGGCGTTTCTGTGCTGAGGTTACACTTCAGACATCTAGAGTCATCACACAGGTGACAAACTACAGAAAGAGGAGCACATGGAGCCAAGAGAAGGGGAAGGGAAGAGAGACAGTAAGAGCCATCTGAAATGCTTGCTGGACCATGGTTCAGAGTAAACTGCCTTCATAAACTTGGCTGTATTTCTGGGCCATGCTTCTGTCAATAACACATTTATTGGCCATCCAGACTTCAGACTCTCATTTGCCAAATTAAAATATACTTTTTCTAAGAAACAGTCTCCTCATCATGGCCCCTGACCATTACAAACAATGCTGTTGAAAGGTCCGAGTCAAAGGGGCCATTTTTTCCTAATGACTCACCGCCACCTTGGAAGTTCTTGGAAAATGGAAGAGGTGCCAGAAGGCTAAAGACAAGGAAATGTTGTCCTACTTTTTGAAAAGGGGAAGAAGTATATCTCAGAAAATATAAACCAATAATTAATTTGATGCTGATATGCAGAAAAATTTCTAAAAAGGGTTACTAGAATATTGTTTGTGAGCACTCAAAAGAAATTATGATCAGTAGACACAAAAAAGGGTTCTCACATGCCATGCTCAATTAACTTTTTCTTTAATAAAGTTACTAGACATCTGGGTGGGGTATAATATACTTAAAAACATTTTCAAGTACTAGGTATACCCTGGGCCAGGGTTGGCAAAATATTTCCCTCCTGAACTCAAGGCAGATATCATTAACCGCTCACAACACTCTTGGCCACTAAGTTTCTACCTGACCTCACAGTCCTTCTTAGTGGGTAATGACCATATTTCACCTGCCCTCCCATGGACTGATGATGCAGAGAATACATAAGACCCTTGAGGAATTTATAAAATAGTAGAGGAAGTATGTTAATTATTAAATTTTTATTTTAGTATAGAATGGGACCTACCAATTCTGCTTCAAGGATGAAAAATGGGGGCTTAGTAACATTTTACAGAGGGAGTGACATTTGAAATGGGTCTCAACAGATAAGTAGAAGCACTCCATATAAGTGTTAAAGAACCACTGATGTAAATAAGTTAAAAGGTTTAGAAGGATACACATTAAGCAGTTAAAAATGGTCACTTCTGGAGGAGGAAAAGGAACTGGAGAAAGGGAAAAGAGTGGATTCTCACATATTCTCTATATACTTTTATTTTTTATTTTTCATTTGTTTTCAGCTGAGCCATTCTGCCACCTGTTGGCAGGTCAGTGGCAGCTCAGCTCAGGCTGGGCATCGAACAGCTGTTGCTCAGAACTCAGCTTGCACTCTTGAGCAAGCTCCTAACCAACTGAGCCACTCGTCCAGCCCTTCTCTATATACTTTTAGATTGCTTGAATCCCCTAAAAATGATAATGGACTAATGTGATTTTTAAGACAATAAAAAGCAATGAGATTTTTGTCTCTGGAGATGTTCAGAGTTTAAAGGATTGCTGGGAAGGTGAATTTTTATTTTCCATAGGAAATGAGACTGGGTGACCCCATAAGGTTTACTTTTTGGCCCTACATTTTTTTTCATGCTTCTAAGAGGACAAATTCTCAGTATCTTTAAAGTAGTTAAACTCTTACTTAATTTCAACACAGTTTGAAATTCCATTTTATTAATTTCACCTATGCTATTAAACTGTTCTAATAAATACAATCTTTAGACCAATTGGGAATGGTCTCCTTATAAAATGTGAAAAATAAATCAATCCCAAATGCCCAACTAAGTAAACAACCAACTTATTTTCCATAAAATGCTCATTTTTAACTTCTTGTTTCCTCTGTAACTGGCATTAAATCGTCTATACATTTCATTCATAGTAAAATTTACAGCTATAATACAGAATGCTAATCCAGGGTATACCCTTATCATAGCTGATTAGTCCTTCAATGAATGATAGAAAACATAAACATGAATATGAAATTAGTGATACCCAAGCAAACTGCTTTATCTAGGTCTTGAGTTTATGGGACTGGCAATGGTTTCCCTGGAAATCTCTGGGTTTTATGAATAAGAGCTATTCCAGTTAGTAGCAACTGTGGAACTGATGTGGTAAAAGCATTCATGCTTTGAGCTTGCTCCTCATTTCTGTATCCACATCCTGGGTCATATGGGAGAGACTGGGGTTGCAATTTGAATCTTATTTTTGCTATTGATGGGTAGAGATATGGGTCCTTGCAAGATTTCAGGGCGATAAATAAGAGGTCAAGAGAAGGCTTGTGGGAAAAAAATCAGGGTTTGAGAAAAGGTAAAATGGGATAGTTGAAAGAGGTGGAGAAAGCATCACTACTTTAGTTCATAAGGATTCTCTTGAATCAAAGTTTGAGTCACAGTTTGTTCAAAATACTATCTTTGTTCCATTTCCAGCATATTTGCAACACCCTGCATCTTTTCCTTCTTCCATCTCAATTCTCTTTCAGAGTCATTTAAGTGATATATTGGCAGATTCCTGAAGCAATTATGACACAAGATATGCACCAGTATGGCCTTTTTCAAATTTAATGGTAACACAGTCCCCAAGCTATTCAATTCCCCTGCCATCCCAGCTCCACAACTTGCTGGCACATATTTACCCCTAGGCCCCAAGGAGCAAGATGGACCTGTGCTTTCTAATGCTCATCTGTATTGAAGAAGACAGTGACTTTGACATCACAGGAAAGATAAAACTATCAAAGGCAGGCTTCACTGTCAATCATTACCAACCTTCCTAGATGAAAGTGCTGGTGGCAGATTCAGGGGATGGCTGTGGTTGGGGACAGCTTATACAAAGGTGCATTGCAGACTCATGATGTGAGATATCTCCCTGGGGTGAGAGTAGAGAAAAGGTAAGATGCCTTACCCCTCACAAATGCCTCTCCCCATCCTCCTGCCTGAATATTTGGACTTTCTTTATTCTAAGAACATCAGAGCCACAACTATTTTTTTAACTACTTGTTTTTTTTTATACAACAAATTATATTGAGGATTTATGGGACAAATGCTGTGCTAGGTGCTGGGGATACACTGATGAACAAAAATAGACATGGTTCTTGCTCCCATGTTGGCTACTGACTGGTAGGGGAAACTGATATTGACCAGTCACCTAAACAAATGTAAAATTACAACTGTTATAAGGTTACTGAGGTGAGGTACATGATGCATGTACAAAGGAAACACAATTTAGACTACTTACTTAACTATCTACCTCCAACCCTAACACCCCCCTACACACACACTTAGAAAAGAAGACCATCACCATAGTAGTTAATGATCAAGAAGAGATTAACCTGCCTAAACTCAGAGAAAGGTGCTGAAGTCCCTGCCCTTCCCCTAACACCTCTTCTGGAACTGGTGAGTACTATCTGCTCTACCACAGACAAAAGCCAACTGGGAGAGTGATAAGGCAGAAGATGTCCTCCATTTGTGGGGCAGAAGGATAGCAATCAAGTAACAGGTTAGCATCAGAGATTTGAAGTGTTTTATATCCACAGTCCTCCAGGAGAAAGCAGGGACCCAAGGAAACAGAGTTGGAAGATATATGGGATGGGGCAACCAAAAGGCTGGAGGGGACCAGAAAAGCCAGATTAGGTATGACTCAATTTCGCCATACTCAATCTGGCCAAAGGCCAATTCTAGTTGTGTCTTTGGAATCCCTTTTAATCCTGAAGTGCACTAGGATTAAATCAATTATTTTCTTCACCACAAAGGGGCATGACTTACAAGTATCTTAATTTAAAATAATGCCCAAGAGTTTTGAAAAGATTTTTCAATCTAGTTTTATTCCTTAGCTACTACATATCACATATTATATGTTTTCCTTGATACATCTCTGTCAGCTTGTGACTGAGGGGTGAGAAAACGAATTGATACAACTACTTATTTGTAGTAGTCACAATCACCCAACCCCATCTTTGGTTTTCTCATGTGGGCTAGACAACAGATATCCTTAATGAAGATTAATTGAAATTTAATGGTTCTAACTGCCATTTGCATGGGCAGAAGATACCATTTAGTTTGCATGTTCCCTTTCATGTTCTTTATGCCTCACCACATATCAGATTTGTATTTCACTGGAGCAAAGCTGACTGGCAGTACCTATTGTTTACTCAATGTCAAGATGCAGGCATAGCAAGGGCTCACAGTCCAGGGAAATGTGGAGCAGTGGCAAGAATGGGCCTAGCTAATTTGTTTCCTATTATAGTTGATTTATTGGGTTCTCAGTAGTGGCAAGAAAGGATCCTTTTGATCTGGATAGGACTCAGAGTCTGTCTTAGGTAGGAAGGACAGGCAAGATTCTGGGTGGGTTGACTTCTGTGTTATTGTACAAACCTGATTCTCCTCTCTTTGTTCTTAAAAACTATTGGAAAGGTCTTATAATACAAAAGTGAACAAGGGATGTGAACACTGTTGTTCACAGAAGAGAATATATGACAAGTTTGATAACTACATGAAGAGGTGCTCAACCTCACCAATAAGAAGGGACATGCAAATTAAAACAAAAGCAAGATACTGTTTCTCAACCATCTGATTGGCAAATATGAAAAAGAAAGATAAGTATCAAGTGCTGGTGAGGGTATCAGGAAAATAAGTTTGTGGGTTCTTTAGAAAGCAATTAGTAGCTGATAGAATTGTAAATTGCACTGTTAAATAACCTCACAATTTTCATTCTCATACCCACTATATGAAACCCTGGCAAGCATGTTCAAACTGGTGCATATAAAATGCACCAGTTGTCATAATAGCCCCAGACCCAAAGCAACCTAAATATGCATTAGTAGGAAAATAGATAAACTACAAAATACAATGAAGCTGTAAAAAGTAATAAGATAGTATATATATATTTATAGCTGCACATAATATATAGTAGTCCCTTCTTATCTGCAGGGGATCTATTCAAAGACACCCAGTGGATACCTGGAACCACAGATAGGACTGAACCCTATATATACTGTTTTCCCCTATAAATAAAAACTTTGATTTATAAGTTAGGGAATTTCACTGATAGATTTGTTTGTACCATAGATCTTAGGATCAGCATAATTTTTTTTTCTTTCCTTATTAAGTTAAAAATTTTCACCTTTTGGGGGCTGGCTGAGTGGCTCAGTTGGTTAAAAGCTTGCTCAAGAGTGTGAGCTGAGCTCTGAGCAACAGCAGTTTGATGCCCAGCCCGAGCTGAGCTGCCGTTGAGCTGCCAACAGGTGGCAGGATGGCTCAGCTAAAAACGGAAAGAAAAAAAAAATTTCACCTTTTCATTTAAAGGAAGCACTTTAGGGCTTCTCTTTGGCATATCAGAATGGGTAGCATCACTTACTCTTGTACTTTGGGGCCATTGTTAAGTAAAATAAGAGTCACTTAAACACAAGCACTATGATACCATAGCAGTTAATCTGGTAACTGAGACAGCTACTAAGTGACTAATGAGTGGGGTAGTGATGATTCACATACCAGATGAAATAGAGAGGGATGGCATGAAATTTAATCACACTAGTGAGAACAGTGCACAATTGAAAACTTATAAATAGTTTATTTCTGGAATTTTCCAGTTAATAATTTTGGCCTGCAGTTGACTTTGGGTAACTGAAATCACGGAATATGAAACCATAAATAAGGGGGACTACTATACGCATAAATGTGTGAATAAAGCTGTGAAAGGTCACATCCACAAAACTGGTTACCTCTGGGAAAGGGGCTAAGGTGGGAGAAGCCAGATTGTTCAAAGAGGTCTTTGGTCCTATCTGTAACACTGTAATATTTTACAAGAAGAATGTGTTTATATATTATTTATATAACTAAACTTAACTTAAAAAATTAAGGGCCGGCTGTGTGGCGCGGTGGTTGAGCCCTGGCTTGGGAAGCCAGCGGCCCCGGTTCGGGTCCCACATATGAGGGCCAGTGACACTGCCCTCAAAAAAAAAATTAAAGGCAACATGGTTATATTAGAAAATTTATAAACCAGAGAAAAAGAAAATAATATGTATAATCATGCTACACAGAAACACCCTTATTATTATAACTATGATGTATATACTTCCAGGCTTTTATATCTGCATATTTTATATAGTTATGATCTGTAATTTGTATCTTATTACTTTCTTTTTTTTTTTTTTTTAGCTGAGCCATCTTGCCACCTGTTGGCAGTTCAGTGGCAACTCAGCTCAGGCTGGGCATGGAACTGCTGTTGCTCAGAGCTCAGCTTGCACTCTTGAGCAAGCTCTTAACTAACTGAACCACTCGGCCGGCCTGGTATCTTATTACTTTCTTTAATACAGGGCTTCTCACTGTTGGCACTATTGACATTTTGAGTTATATAATTCTTTTTTTTTTTCTAAGAGGGTAGTGTCACTGGTCCTCATATGTGGGATCCGAACCAGGGCCGTTGGTGTCCCAAGCCAGCTCTTAACCACTGCACCACTCGGCCAGCCCGAGTTAGATAATTCTTTGTTGTGACATCGGTCCTGTGCATTGTAGGATGTTTAGCAGCATCCCAGGCCACTACCCATTAGATGACAGTAGCACCTCCAAAATTATGACAATCAAAAATATATCTGAGCATTGTTAAATGTCCTCTGGCAAAATTGACCATTGTTGAGAACCATTGGTTGAATACAACATTAGCATAATGTCTTGATATGAGTCTTCATAACCTATCCTATGCTTCCAAATTTAATGCCAGATCCTGGCCTGTGAATGTCAACTCTGGCCTTGATAACCTGACCTTGCATTCTGACTGCTTCTTTTCTAGGTAAGTTGGTTTGGGATTCTTCAAACCACAACTGTACTCTGAATTATTACCACTAAAACAATTAAATAGTAAAAGCTAAACCTCTTCCCCTGACATCTGTGTACTAATGTTCAGATCATGAGTCAGGAAACAGGGATAGTAATCAGAAAACCCAATAAGCCTGTAGAAGGTAATCAGTCCAGAGACAAAGCTGTGGGTAAAAGCCATGTGGATAAGGGCCAAGGCTGAGAAGTGGAGGCCAACTGGATCTCACCCTAGGATCAGCTCTCAGAACAATCAAAAGCATCGTTGTTTGGCTAACAATGTTTCCCTATTCCCTCTCTGCTTTATGTAGACATTGTTCAGGCACCCAGGGCATGGTCAATCCAGAGTACAGATATAGGCCATGGAAGGGACAGCATCCATCTGATGAGATCAAGAGAAAAAGACCTTAATGCTTATATTCCAAAGAAATAAGGAGAGGTTAATGCCAGGTTTCAGGCTTATTTTTTATTTTTTTATTTTATTTTTTTTGAGGGCAGTGTCACTGGCCCTGATATGTGGGACCCAAACCAGGGCCGCTGGCTTCCAAAGCCAGCACTTAACCACCATGCCACTCGGCCAGCCCAGGCTTATTTTTTAAAGAAACATTTACTGAATGCAACATATTAAACACCATGCTAGGTGGTGAGGATACCAAGATGACTCCTGGTTTAGTCTAAATGCTATTTACCACATAGTCGCCAGAGAAAAAAATCTCTCTCAAGAATCAAAATGGAAAACCAGTGAGAACACCCCTCATTTTGAGTGCTTAATAAGGCCATGTATTTCACTTTTCCCTCAGTGTTTCACTTTGACTCCCACAGGGTATGGGGAGTGAAAGTTGCATTGTGAGGCTCTGTGGCTCTGAGAGCACAATTCAAGAACAGGACTGAGTTCATTTCCAGTACTTAGAGAGGGTGGTATAAAATTTCATCATGTGAGCTTACAACATGGAAATTTGAATTCTGTGTTCCTTAATTTCTCAAAAGTCCATCTGGCCCAGGTTTCTGCATCTCTAAGTTGGAGGTACTCCTTCTTGCATCACTGTCTATTTGGCCCCTCACTCCCCAGTGCATGAGGGAGTGGAGATAGGTTAAGCATTTTATTTCCACAGGGCTGGATCACTTCCGGTCGCCTATCTGGCCTTTTCCTGATGAGATGTTCCCTGATAATTTGAGATCTGTAGACACAAGGAAAATGGAGCCAAGTGAGATTGACCATGGCGTGAAATCTGCAGAGATTATAAAATCTCTTCTTTGCAGGAAAGAGAGCATTCTAGGATATCATTACGCCTTATAAATAACTCACTGTCTTCTGAAGAGTGAGGTGAGTTTGATCAGATGAGTTTCCACAATGTGGTCTTGAAAATTAGTGACTTATTGCACCCAGGATCAGTGACTGGCCAAATTCTGGAATACTGCCAACTGGCATCCAATAGAGGTAATTCTTTGCTGTGAAATACATATTTAATAACTTTACCAAATGTCTATTCCTTTTGTCTTCCTGTAGTCTTTCCTTTGTCCTGTGTTTCTCTGGCATTGATAGAATCGAAAAGAGTAACAAATGATAAGTGATCTACTCTGTAGTAGGCACACAGTGACCCTTTTGCGCATTCACAGTTCTGTGTCTCATTGATAGCCCTGTCTCAATTTATATTTCCAAGTCCAGGAATTGCTGTCCACACTCACAGACAGGGGAAGACTAGAACAAAATTATGAAAAAGACCAGTTTCTTTTTTTTAGCCCCAAACCTGTCTCTGGATCACTGAGGCATGGTCCCCACTCCTGTGCATGAGTATCCCTTGCCCCTCTCCTTAGGGCCTTCATTTGTAGCAAGATATAAATATTGATAATAGCTGAACATGCTAGTTTTCCTCCCAAGGCATTTCTAGTCACATTGGAGGGTAAAAGAAGAGCTCTTTACTATGTTTGAACTTATATGTTTGATGACTTCTGTAATCAACTAGAATGAGCTCAGTCCTAGGAACAGGGTTTCTAAGTCCTAGGTCCTTCCATTTCAGTTTTTAAACACATTTATTCTCCTCTTTCATTTTTGATTTTATTTGAGGATTTTTCTGTTTTCCTTAGTGAGTCTAGTCAGGAGGTTTTCAATTTCATTAATTTTTTAAAAGAAACAGCTCTTCGTTGCATTAAGCTTTTCTATTGTCTTTTTGTTCTCTATTTTATTTAATTCTGATCTAATTTTTATTTCTTTCCTTCCTCTGACTTTGGGTTTCATTGGTTCTTCTTCTAGCTCTTTAAGATGTAGTGTTAGGTTGTTTCTTGGGGATTTTTATTGTTTCTTGAGATAGGCCTGTAATTATATTTGTATACCACAGAAATACAAAGGATCATACAAGAATACCATGAAGGACTATGTGCCATCAAATTCAATAACCTACAAGAAATGGACAAGTTCTTAAAAACATATAATCTCCTTACACTGAATCACAAAGAACTAGAAAACTTAAATAAGGAAATTGAAACAGTCATCCAAAACTTCTACTAAAGTAAAAAGTTCAGGACCAGATAGCTTCACTAGTGAATTTTACCAAACATTCAAATATGATTTAATACCTGTCCTCCTCAAGATCTTCCAAAAAACTGAAGAAGAGGTAATACTTCCTAACTCATTCTATGAGGCCAATATTACCCTAATAGCAAAACCTGGTGAGTGTAACATAAAAAAGGAAAACAACAGCCTAATATCTCTAATGAATACAGATACAAAAACCTTAAACAACATACTAGCAAATCAAATACAACAATACATTATAAAAGATTATACAACATGATCAAGTAGTGTTTCTTCCAGGGGCACAAGTGTGGTTCAACATATGCATATAGATCAATGTGATACACCACATAAACAAAATAAAGGATAAAAATCATATGATCATATCAGTAGATGCTGAAAGAGAATTTGACTAGATACAACATCCCTTTATCATTAAAACAATAAAATGGGTATGGAAGGAAAGTACCTCAATACAATAAAGGCCATATATGACAAACCCTCAGCTAATACCACACTTAATGGTGAAAAACTGAAAGCCTTTCCTTCTATGATCAGAAACAAGGCAGGGATGCAACCTGTCATCACTGTTATTCAACATAATATTGGAAGTCCTAGCCAGAGCAATCAGGCAAGAGAAAGAAATAAAAGGTGTCCAAATTGGAAATGAAGAAATTAAATTGTCACTTTTTACAGAAGACATGATTCTTTATACAGACAACCAACCCTAAAGACCACACCAAAAAACTACTAGAAACAATAAACAAGTACAGTAAATTTTCAGGATACAAAATCCATGTACAAAAATCCACTGCATTACTGTATAGTAACAATAAAATTACAGAAAAGAAATGAAAAAATATATATTCCTTTTGCAATTGCAACAAAAAGAATGAAATGCCTAGAAATAAACTTAGCAAATGATGTGAAAGACCTATACACTGAAAACTATAAGGCATTTTTAAAGAAATTGAAGAAGACACCAAGAAATGGAAAGACATTCTATGTTCATGGATTGGAAGAAACAACATAGTTAAAATGGCAATATTACCCAAAGCAAAATACAGAGTTGATGCAATCCCCGCCAAAATCCCAATGGCACTTTTTAAACAACTAGAACAAAAAAAATCATCATATTTGTATGGAACCCCAAAAGACCCCGAATAGCCAAAGCAATTCTAACAAAAAAGAACAATGCTGGAGGTATCACACTCTGACTTCAGCTTGTACTACAGGGCAACAATAGTCAAAACAGTATGGTATTGGCTGAAAAACAGACACATAGACCAATGGAATAGAACCGAGAACCCAGAAATAAAACCACATAAATATGGACAGATAATTTTTTTTAAAGATTTTATTGGGAAATTGGGGGAGGAGAACAGCGTTGGGGAATTGGGGAAGGGGAACAGACAAGTTGCTGTCCGTTTGTTTTTCAGTATAGTTGTGGAGGACATCGCTTCATGGCCCATGTTGATATTATCATTGCCCTCTTCCTGGCTGAGGCAGTCTCTCACCAGCCATTGGACGGCCACTCATAGCGACTCATGGCGGCTCACGAACCTGCACGCCACCAGTCCGCCAGCCCCACTGTAGCCGACGCCATGGCTGGAAACTCACGGTAGCCCAGCTCCAGGTCAAGTTGCTGTTCAGTATCTTAGCTGTAGGGGGCGCAGCGTCACTGGCCCTCATGTGGGAACTGAACTGGGGCCCAGTTGCTCAGAGCTGGTGTCCCAAGCCAACTCTTAACCAATGTGCCACTTGGCTGGCCCTATAATTTTTGAAAAAGAAGCCAAAAATGTACAATGGAGAGAAAACAACCCCTTCAATAAATGGTGCTGGGAGAATTGGAAAGCCATGTGCAAAAGAATGAAACTAGACGCTATCTGTCACTGAGTACTAAAATTGACTCAAAATGGATCAAAGACCTAAACACAAGACCTGAAACAATAAAATGCATAGAAGAAAACATAGGCAGTAAACTTATGGACCATGGGTTCAAAGAGGATTTTATGAATTTGGCTTCAAAGGCAAGGGAAGTGAAAGTTAAAATAAATGAATGGGACTATATCAAAATAAAAAGCAAAGCAAACCATTGACAAAGAGGCAACCAACCGAATAGGAGATTTTTGCAAACAATGCCTCCAATCAGGGGCTAAAATCCAAAATATATAAGGAACTCATACAAGTCAACAACAAAAAAACAAACAATCCAATTTACAAAATGGGCAGAGAACCTAAATAGACATTTCTCCAAAGAGGACATAACAAATGGCCAACACACATATGAAAAAATGCCCAACATCACTAATTATCAGAGAAATTATCAGAGAAATGCAAATAAAAACCACAATGAAATATCACTAGACACCAGTTAGAATGGCTATCATCAACAGGACAAATAATAACAAGTGTTGGAGAGGCTGTGGAGAAAAAGGAACCCTCATACACTGTTCAACTATCAACACAACAAAGAGGCAATCAACAAAATGGGAGAAGGTATTTGCAAACGACACCCCCAATATGGGGTTAATATCCAAAATATATAAAGAACTCATACACCTCAACAAAAGAAAAATAAATTCAAAAATGGATAGAATACCTGAACTGACACTTCTCCAAAGAAGACAAACGGGCAATAGGTATATGAAAAAATGCTCAACTTCACTAGCTATTAGGGAAATGCAAATCAAAACCACAATAAAGTACCACCTCACATGTGTTAGAATGGCTATTATGAATGTTGCAAGTAATAATAAGCTTTGGACAAGTTGTAGAGAAAAAGGAACCTGCATACACTGCTGGTGGGAATGTAAATTGGTACAGCCACTATGGAAGAATCTTGAGATTCTCATGCTAAGTGAACTAAGTCAGATGGAATAAGTGGAGAAATATATGACTTCACACGTGTGGAATATAAAACTGAAAAAAACAAAGGAACAAGAAACACAAACAAAAATTCATAGATACAGACAACAGTTTAGTGGTTACCAGAGGATAAGTAGGGAGTGGGGGTTGTAGAAAAGAGTAAAGGAGGTCAAATATATGGTGATGGAAGGAGAGCTGACTCGATGGTGAGTACACAATGTGGTATATAGATGCTTTATTATAGAATTACACACTTGACATCGATATAACTTTATTAACCAATTTCACTCCATTAAATTGAATAAAAATAATTTAAATATTTTTAATAGACGCATTTATTAAAGTGGCTCTGCTATTGATGCTCAAATTGTGCCATACCAAACTAGTGAAATTATAGTGGGCTCATGGAGACACAGGGGTTCTCCCTCTGTGACTTTGGAGCCTTTGGCCACAAGTCTATATGAGATTTTTTTTTTATCATCTTAACCATTTTAAGTGTTTAGTACAGTAGTGTTAACTTTACATACATTGTGGTACAACAGACCTCTAGTACTTCTCATCTTGCAAGGCTGAAACTCTGTACCCATTGAACAACTCTCCTTTCCCCTCTCCCTCAGCCCTAGACAACCACTATTCTACCTTCTAAGACTTTAACTATTTAGATACCTTATGGAATCATGCAGTTTTTATCTTTTTGTAACTGGCTTATGTCACTCATCATAATGTCTGCAAGATCATGCATATTTCACCATATGACAGATTTCTTCATTTTTAAAGCTAAACAATATTCCATTGTATGTACATACCACATTTTCTTGAGATAATTTTGGTTTAAAATCACATCTTCCAAAACTATATTCTCCATTTCAATGAAAAAAGAACCAATTTTTGCAGTTCTCAGGTTCTGCTGCTCTTTGTAGAAAGAAATAATGGTCCAAGTGACTTAATCTAATCTAAAGTGTTTCCAGAACCTGAGATAATGTTAAACCCTATGCTTTACTAATGATGCCATGATTATGTTATCATAGGGGACCTGGGTCTCTTTGTTCATTGCATTCAAGCAATTCCTGGCTATTTTTCCAAGCAAATAATCAAATGTCGAACAGCTTAGCAATAGTTGGCATCATTGGTAATTGGATTCAAAAGAGCAGAAATGGGTTCATGGAGAGTTGAAAATTTTAGGAAGAATTTCTCTTCCTGCCCCATATCTCTTGGTTAATTGTTTCCTTTTCTGTTGGTGGAACAATCCCTTATTTCCTACCATGTGGTACTCCAGAGTCTTCCCAGTATCTCTTAATTGGGACCTCCTAATTTAATCCCCATATACGTGGTCTGACAATTAAGTTCGCAAACTCATCCTAGCTAAAGTGCTACATACCTCATTGCTGAATATCATTATGGTCACCTTAGAAATACTCCCCTTGAGAAGCTATGCACCAATACCAGTGCCTAGTCCACCCTTCAAAGCAATTTTGGAACTCTTTATCTGGAATGGCCATCAGAGCTGTCCTTGTATTACACTTGATGTCCTGAATGTCATCAAAATGTCTTCATTTCAATATTTCCTTTATCTTTGGGTAAAAAAAGAAGTCCTTGGGGGCCAGATCAGGTGAGTTAGGAGGGTTTTCCAATACAGTTATTTGTTTACTGGCTAAAAACTCCCTCACAGACAGTGACATGTGAGCTGGTGCATTGTCACGATGCAAGAGCCATGAATTGTTGGCAAAAAGTTCAAGTCGCATAACTTTTTTTCGTAGCCTTTTCAGCACTTCCAAATAGTAAACTTGGTTAACTGTTTATCCACTTGGTACAAATTCGTAATGAATAATCCCTCTGATATCAATAAAGGTTAGCAACATCAGAGAGAGAGAGAGAGAGAGAGAGAGAGAGAGAGAGAGAGAGAGAGAGAGAGAGTTCACATGCAATACAATTCACTCATTTAAAATGTACAGTTCACGGCCGGCCGAGTGGCGCGGTGGTTAAGCGCTGGCTTGGGAATCCAGCGGCCCCGGTTTGGTCCCACATATGAGGGCCAGTGACACTGCCCTCAAAAAAAAATGTACAGTTCAAAAGTTTTAGTATATTCACAGAATTGTACAACCATCAACACAATCAATTTTAGGTCACTTTCATCACTCCAACAAGAAACGTCATACCTATTAGCAGTCATTCCCTATTTCCCTCCAATCTCCTCAGTCCTAGGCAACCAACCTATCTACTCAATCTATATTCAATAATCAATGTATTTTAACAGAAGCCTTTAGAAAACCTTCATTATCCAAGGGGATGGTCCCCAAAGGGCTGCTTTCAAGTACTGTGGCAGGCCCATGAAAAGGAACATATGGAACAGTGGTGGCCCTGTGGTTGGCACACCTTAAATCACCTAATCTATTAGGATACACTTCCAAGAGTCAAAAAGGTAGTTAGTTGTAAGAGATACACTGACAGCAGATTAAGCCAGCACTGCTGAATGGTTCCCCGCTTTGACCCGTTCAGCTACTTCTCTTAGGACCTGGATCTTCAGTCCATACCACAAAGCTTCCTTTCTGACAAAAGGAAAAATAATGTCACCTTTTCACTTCACAATACCTCATCCACCCAGCTCTGTAGGTTTCTAAATTACAACAAAGTGGAGTGAGAATACACAACTATTTTAAGTGATCCTGCTGCCATCCAGGGAGTGAGGAGTACATTTCAGGACAAAGCATCTATTTTAGTGTTACACATTCAAATGGAAAGCTGCAAAGGACATTCTTTTCTTGGCCTTGAAGGGTTTCATGACAGTGTCCTACCCCAGTAAATATCTTTGCTTTGCTGCTGTAGCAGCTATAGACAACTTGTCAATTGGTTCAACAAACACTTGGGGCATCTCTTTTGAGCTAGGAATTGTAGTAGGTACCAGGCATATGAAAATGAATTAGACAGTTTCTAAAAATCCAGCCTGGGTGAACCTGGCTTCTGAAAACTTTGCTAAAAAGGGTTGCCTTATTCCTCAAAAGGTACCCCCAAACAAAATGCATCTCTCTTTTTGGCTATTCTTAGTTCCTGAAATTCTCTTCCAAGTTAGTCTTTGGTTTAATGCTTTGATGGCTCTGCTATTTGCAAGAAACTCACTAATCAATTTTCTGCTATTGTTCCTTAGTAGTTTCTCAGAATAAGCAAACCCCAAAAAGAGCCTTGAAAGGATAGGACTCTAGATAGGGAGGATTTGGTGAAAGGATATAGAAATTATAGGTCCTTTTGTTACGTAATGTGTGGTCAGTGGACCAGTGGCATGGGCATCACCAAAAGGCTTGGCAGAAATGCAGAATCTCAGACCTCACCTCAGACTTCTTGAATCAGAATCTGCACCTTAACAAGATTCCTAGGTGACTCATATGCATTTGTGAGAAGTACTAGTCTATAGCAGGGTTTCTCACCCTTGACACTACTTTCATTTGGAGCTGGATAATTACATGTATTCATAGGAAGGGGTGGAGGAACTGTCCTGTGCATTGCAGTATGTTTATTTGTATCCCAGTCCTCTCCCCAAGTCATGACAACCAAAAATGTCTCCAGACATTGTCAAATGTCCCCCGGTCAGGGCAGGGGACCTAACTCACCCCAGGTTGAAACCACTGATCTAGAGCAGCCTTTACTAATTTTTAGTCATTTGAGTATCATCTTCATACTTTTTGCCATCTCCACATACACTTTTTAAAAATAGACAATTTTTGCCTATAGAAATTAACCTCATGCTAAGAAGCAATGTTGATGAAATAATAGGATTTATGTGCCATTTTTTTTATATCTAAAAAACACCACAACTATTAGAATTTGAAATGTGTATCTAGGAAGCCCACAAAAATATGATGTACCACAGGTGGAATGTCTACCACATTTTGGAAAACCTTGATCCAGTGTATAGTTCTGGAGTAGGGCTGGCCCAAAGTTCTGGGATATTCTGGGCTGCCAGGAATGTTCACAGGATATATGACGCTTGGGCGGTAGAGCGGAGCTGTTGAAAGCAAATTTATTTTTCTACTTTGTTTTTGGCCAGGCCAAGTTAGTAAGTTTGGTTATTGGAACATTACACCTATCTACATTTTGGAGACTCCAGGAGTAGCCATCTTAATTTAATCTAGCATATGGCTCTAATTCATTTTCCTCATTCTGAACTACTGGTGGCTGCACAAGTTCCCAAAATGATTCCACTGTAGTCTGACACAAATTTCATATAACCCTTCTTTGGCCATATTTCACTCTAATTAAGGAGTCCCTGCTTGTCTTGTCAGAGCTGCCTCCCAGATGCAGGGGAGAAACAATCCCCTATATAAATTACATCAATGATAAAAAGACCTGGTTGACTGCTTCTCAGCTGAATCAGCAGTTATGACCCCTGGCATATTGATTGCAGAAAGAACTATTTCTGCATAAATTTAATTTATGGGTCATCTGCAACATGAGTCTTTTTCCATGTATAACTCATTACAGACCCACAGCACTACAATGGGGGTGGAGAGAGAGAGAGAGAGAGAGAGAGAGAGAGAGAGAGAGAGAGAGAGAGAGAGAGAGAGAGAGAGAGAGAATGCTTAAGTAGGGTTTGCAGAAAATATATGGTACATGCTCCTAGGAGAGCTAACAGGCTGAAACTCTGGGATTCTGGAGCTGAAATTCTGGGATTCTGGGTCTTCTGGTACCCTCAAATAAATATAAATACTGCTTGCTTGAGAGTGCAAACCTGTACGAGCTCCTTATAAACAGGAGGCAATAAAACAGAAGCTAAAATGTAGGCAGCCTTGAGCTATCTCTTCTATGGTCCCACACACCCTGCCTGTCCCAGACAAAAGATGAATGTCTGCTTCTCCAGGAGCTGCCAAATGGAGGTCTAGGTGTGGCGGAACCTAGGGCAATAGTCTGGTGACTGGGAGTGGATGAGAGAGGGAAGTGGCTTTCAATTATAATTTAGTTGACACTATTCGTTACATTTTTCCCAATGCTGTTTTCACCTAGAGTAACATGTTTGAAGCTAGGGGCAGAGTATAGTGAGTGAAATTAAACAAGAGAGGAGAGTTGAGCTATCATTGGCTGACATGTCATCATGACACTTTCAGTTTGGTACCCAGGAACATTTTTGGTGAATTGGCTTTGAGAGCCCAGCATATATTGTATTGGTTTCAAAGGCCCTTAAGAATCACCTTAGGATTTCGGTTTTTGTTTTGTTTTGTTTTTTAATTAAAGTTCATTGGGGGTGAAAATTGTTAGTAAAGTTACATAGGTTGCAGGTATACAACTCTTTAATACATCATTTATATATTACATTTGGTGTTCACCACCCAGTCAGTTCTCCTTCCATCACCATATATTTGACCCCTTTTACCCTCATCTATGACCCCCTTACCCCCTGGTGACCTCTGGTGACCACTAAACTATTGTCTGTGTCTATGAGTTTTTGTTTTTTCAGTTGTTTGTCTTGTTCCTTATTTGTTTTCAGTTTCATATACCACATACCAGTGAAATCATATGGTTCTCAACTTTTTCTGTCTCACTTATTTTGCTTAGCATAATAACTCAAAATTCATCAATGTTGTCCTAAATGGCATTATTTCATCTTTTCTTATGGCAGAATAGTATTCCATTGTGTATATATATGACAGCTTCTTTATCCAATCATCTATCAAAGGACACTTTTGTTGTATCCATGTCTTAGCCATTGTAAATAAATCTGCAATGAACATCTAAGCACAAATATATTTATGGATAAATGTTTTCAGACTTTTTGGGTAGATACCCAAGAGAGAGATTGCTGCATCCAATGGTAACTCTATTCTTAATTTTTTGAGAAACCTCCACACTGCCTCCCATTGCGGATGCACCAATCTGCATTCCTTCCAACAACGTATGAGGGTTTCTTTTTCTCCACAGCCTCTCCAACACTTGTTATTATTTGTCTTGATGATAGCCATTCTAACTGGCGTGAGGTGATATCTCATTGTGCTTTTTATTTGCATTTCTCTGATAATTATGATGTTGAGCACTTTTTCATATGTCTATTGGCCATTTGTATCTCCCCTTTGGAGAAGTGTCTATTCAGGTCCTCTGCCCATTTTTAAATTAGATTGTTTGTTTTTCTGTTGGTGACTTGCATGAGTTCCTTATATATTGGGTTGTCAGAAAAGTCATGATGTATTTTTTCTATGTTTTTTTGCTGCAAAAATGTGTCAGGACTTTTCCGACAGCCCAATATTTTGGAGATTAGCTCTTTATTGAAGGCATTGTTTGCAAAAATCTCCCATTCAGTTGGTTGCTTTCTTATTTTGTCGATGGTTTCTTTTTCTGTTTAGAAACTTTTTAGTTTGTTGTAGTCTAATTCACATATTTTAGCTTTTACTTCCCTTGCCTTGAAGTCAAATTCATAAAATCCTCTTTGAACTCAAAGTCTATAGCTTTATTATCTATGTTTTCTTCTATGCAGTTCGTTCTTTCAAGTCTTATGTTCAGGTGTTTGATCCATTTTGTGTTAATTTTGGCACACGGTAACAGACAACAGTCTAGTTTCATTCTTTTGCACGTGGCTTTCCAATTCTCCCAGCACCATTTATTGAAGAGGCTGTCGTTTCTCCAGTGTATGTTTTCGGCTTCTTTGTCAAAAATTATCTGTACATGTTTATGTGGGTTTATTTCTGGGTTCTAAATTCCATTCCATTGGTCTGTCTGCCCATCTTTTCTGCAAATACCAGACTGTTTTGACTATTGTTTCCCTGTAGTACAAGTTGAAGTCAGAGACTGTGATACCTCCAACATTGTTCTTTTTTTCTTAAGATTGCTTTGGCTATTTGAGGTCTTTTTTGGTTCCATACAGATATGATGATTTTTTGTTTTGTCTCTTTAAAAAATGCCATTGTGATTTTGATGGGGATTACATTGAAACCACATATTGCTTAGGTTAATATGGTCATTTTAACTATGTTGATTCTTCCAATCCATGAACATGGAATGCCTTTCCATTTCTTTGTGTCTTCTACAATTTCTTTTAAAATGTCTTATAGTTTTCACTGTATGTCTTTCACATCCTTGGTTAAGTTTATTCCTAGGTATTTTGTTATTTTGTTACAATTACAAAAGGAATTTTTTTATTATTTATTTTTATGAAATTTCATAGTTACTATATAAGAATACAATGGGTTTTTGTACATTGATTTTGTAGCCTACAAGTTACTGTATTCATTTTTTCTTTATAATGGCTTTTTGGTGGAGACTTTAGGGTTTTCTATGCAAACGATCATGTCATATGCCAAAAGAGACAATTTAACTTCTTCATTCCCAATTCAGATGCCTTTTATTTCTTTCTCTTCCTGATTGCTCTGGCCAGGATTTCCAATACTATGTTGAAAAGCAGAGGTGAGAGAGGACAGCCCTGTTGTGTTCCTGAACGTAGAGTGAAGAGCTTCGGTTACATTAGCTGAGGGTTTATCATATATGCCTTTATGTCCCAAGCCAGCTCTTAATCAACGCACCACTCAGCCAGCCTGGAAGGCTATATGTTTGAAGAACATGTGCATTTCTTCTAGGTTCTTGATGTTGGTGGCATATAGTCCTTCATGATATTCTTGAATGACCCTTTTTATTTCTGTGGCATCCATGGTAATTTCCCCTCTTTCATTTCTGATTTTGTTTGTTTGTGTCTTTTCTCTTTTTATCTTAGTGAGTCTAGCCAAGGGTTTGTCAATTTTTTAATCTTTTCAAAGAAATATGTCTTTGTTGCATTAAGTTTTTCTATTGTCTTTTGGTTCTCTATTTCATTTAGTTCTCTTTAAATTTTTTTTAAAAGATTTTTTATTGGGGAATTGGGGGAGGGGAACAGCATTGGGGAATTGGGGAAGGAGAACAGACAAGTTGCTGTCATTTTCTTCTTCAGTCTAGTTGTGGAGGACGTTGCTCCACTGGCCCATGTTGGTATCATCATTGCGCTCTTCCCAGGTGAGGCAGATCGGTCGCCGGCCTCTGGATGGTCGCTCACCGCGGCTCTTGGCAACTCTCTCCAGCTGCCGGCTGCTCAAGCTGGCTGCCGGCCACTCACTGTAGCCCATGGCAGCCCACTGCAGCAGGGGCTGCAGCCCACATCGTTGCCGGGGCTTGCACAGCCCAGCTCCAGGTGGAGCTGTTGTTAGCTGTAGAAGGCAGTGTCACTGGCCCTCATATGTGGGATCCGAACCGGGGCCGCTGGCATCCCAAAACCCGCTCTTAATCACTGGGCCACTTGGCCAGTCCAGTTCTCTTTAATTTTTATTATTTCCTTCCTTCTGCTGAATTTGGGTTTCATTTCTTCTTTTTTTCTAGCACTTTAAGATGTAATGTGAATTTACTTATCTGGGATCTTTCTTCTTTCTTGAGATAGGCCTGTAATGATATAAATTTCTCTCTTAAAACTCCTCTCGCTGAATCCCAAAAATTCTAGTAGGATATATTTTCATTCTCATTTGGTTTCTATATATCTTTTTATCTCTCTTCTTATTTCTTCTTTTACCCAGTCATCCTTTCAAAGTATGTTATTGAATCTCCATATATTTGTGTTTTTTCCTGCTTTCTTTTTGCAGTTGGTATCCAATTTTAAAGCCTTGTGATCAGAAAATATGCTTGGTATGATTTCAATATTCTTAAATTTGCTGAGGATAGTTTTGTTCCATATACACTAGAAAAGAATGTATAATCTGGTGTTCTAGGATGAAGTGCTCTATAAATGTCAATTTTGTCCATTTCATCTAATATGTCATTTAGGGCTGATATTTCTTTATTCATTTTCTGTTTGGATGATCTATCCATAGCTGTCAATGATGTATTTAGGTCCCCTACTATGTTTGTATTTTGGTGTATTTTTCCCTTTAGTCTGTTAGTAGTTGCTTTGTATATTTTGGTGCTTCTGATTGAGGGCTTAAATATTGATGTCTTCGTGTTGTATAGTCCCCTTTATCATTATGACATGTTCATCTTTGTTTCTTGTTACCCTTTTTACACTCAAGTCTTTTTCATCTGCTACCAGTATGAGTACACCTGTTTTTCTCGAATACCATTGGCTTGGAGTGTCAATTTCCACCCTTTCACTTTGAGACTATATTTGTCTTTGTAGCTGAGATGTGCCTCTTAGAGGCAGCAAATGGTTAAGTTTAGTTTTTTTGTTCCAGTCTGCTACACTGTGCCTCTTTATTGATGAGTTTGGTTCATTTACATTTAGGGTGATTATTGATATATCAGGATTTCCTATCATTCTATCTTTTGTTTTC
Organism: Aselliscus stoliczkanus; assembly: GCA_033961575.1. Lineage (NCBI taxonomy): Eukaryota > Metazoa > Chordata > Mammalia > Chiroptera > Hipposideridae > Aselliscus > Aselliscus stoliczkanus. The sequence continues at coordinate 48,941,537 of CM066737.1, read as the reverse complement.
TGACAGGATGGTGTCTCCATTGTTTCTTTGTCTTTTGTTGCTTTCTATTACTTTAGTTTGGTGGTATTTTATGATTTTTACCTCGGTTTCTTTTTTTATGTTATATATTTCCGTTCTGGATTGTCTTTGAGTGGTTACCATTAAGTTTATGTAAAAGAAATTTTCATATTTAGAATATTCCATTTTCTTCAGCATGCTTCCTTTCTCCATTCCCTTTTGTCAGTTCAGACCTTTACTCTCTCCCCTTTTATGTTTTTGTTGTTACAAATTATCCTTACTTATGTTGTGAGATGATTTCTGCACTGCAGTAGCAAGTTGTCGTTTTTCTCTTTTTTCTTTCCTTCTTTACCCTGTATGTTATGCTTAAGTGTGTAGTGTCCTTTGGTGTAGAAGTTGCCACTTCCTGCTTCTATCTATTCATAATACTACTCCTGGTTTTGTATTCTTTTGTATTTTTATTTCAGGTTGAATATCCTCCTTCCATATTTCTTGTAGTGCAGGACCTGTGTCAGAAAATTGCCTGAGCTTCTGTAAGCCGAAAAAGGTATATTTTCCTCCTTCACATCTAAACGATATCTTTGCTGGGTATATTATTCTTGGCTCATAATTTCTCTCTTTGAATAGTTTGAATATTTGATTCCACTTCCTTTTGGTTTGTAGAGTTTCTCTTGAAAAATCTGATGATAATCTAATGAGCTTTCCTTTGTAGGTTACCATTGTGGATGGAAAAGGGGCCACATGTTAAACCTGACAAGCTCAGGAGACTGACAGTAATCACAGAAGATGTTGTGAACATAAAAATTCCTAACTAAGGTGGGCCATGGCGGGAAGTCACATCTCATTAAGTTAATCTGTGCCTTTTCAGTGGGCTTGTTCTTTGTCTTTTTATACCTAACATAACATCTTTAATCCTTTTTCTGGACCAGAGCTGGAAACTGTAAAACTCCTCATTATTATGCTTGTCTCCTGATTACCATCTGTATGTGCTATAAAAAGCAAACTGTTAGTTATCCTGCACCCACCTGTATGGGAGAAGTACGTGTCTTTGCAATTTACTTTTATCCAATCCCAGAGACTTCCCTGTTTTCGTTTCTCCCACCCCCTTAATCTACCACAAATGGATTTCATGTAACCTTCCTCCTTTGATTTTATGTATAAAATAAGCAGTAAAACTGCCATTCTTCGGAGCAATTTCTCAATCCGTTGAGATTTTGCTTCCTGGCAATTGTTGACAGTTAGGCTCAAATAAACTCTTATAAGTTTTCTCTTAGGTGGGATGTTTATCATCAACACTGTCTTCTTTTCCCTGGCTGCCTTGAAGATTCATTTTTTGTCATTAATTTTTTTAAAGGTTTTACTGGGGAATTAGGGGAGGGGAACAGTGCTGGGGAACCGGGGATGGGAAACAGACAAGCTGCTGTCCCTTTGTTCTTCAGTCTAGTTGTGGAGGACATTGACCCACTGGCCCATGTTGGCATCATCACTGCGCTCTTCCTGGGTGAGGTAGATCAGTTGCCAGCCTCTGGTCGGCTGCTCACAGCAGCTCTTGGCAGCTCACACCAGCTGCCAGCCACTCATGCTGGCTGCCAGCCACTAACTATAGCCTATGGCAGCCTATTCTAGGAGTGGCTGCAGCCATGCCCTCCCGGGGAATCACGGCAGCCTACCTCCAGGTGGAGCTGCTGTCCACTATCTCTGCTGCAGAGGGCAGTGTCCCTCATATGTGGGATCCAAACTGCGGCCACTGGTGCTCCAAGCCAGCCCCTAACCAACGCACCACTCAGTCGGCCCCTTGTTAATTTTTGATAGCTTCAATACAATGTGCCTTGGAGGAGGCCTGTTGGAATTGAGGTAATTAGGTGTTCTATTTGCTTCTTGGATTCAAAGATCCAGTTCTTTCTACAAGTTGGGAAGCTCTCGTTGACTATCTGTTTGAATATACTCTGTGTTCCCTTCTCCCTTTCTTCTCCTTCTGGTATGCCTATGATTCTTAAATTGATCTTTCTGATGGAGTCAGAAAGTTCTTGTAGAGTTCTTTCATTGTTTTAACTCTCAAATCTTTCTCTTCCATCTGTGTCATTTCCAGATTTCTGTCTTTGATTCACTGATTCTTTCCTCCATCTGGTCAGCTCTGTTACCTAAGCTGGCTATTTCATTATTCATATCTTTATTGAGTTCTTAATCTCCAGAAATTCTATTTGGTTCTTTTTTAAAATTTCCATTTCTTTAGTAAAATGTTCATGTTTTTCTTTGATTGTGTTTCTGCGTTGATTAAATTGCCCGTCTGTGTTTTCTTGCAACCTGTTGAGTTTTTTCAGAACTGCAGTCTTCAGTTCTCTGTCATTGAAGTCACATATTTCCATGTCTTTAAATTCACTTTATGGAAACTTTTCATTTTCTTTCTGAGCTGCCTTGTCACCTTGGTTATTCATGGCACTTAATGAATTATTAATTCTCTTCCTAGGCATCTACAGGAGTGGGTTCTGCAACAGATTGATAGGAAGAGGCCTTTCTTTTGCTTTCCAGTAGTTGTTGTGGAATTTTTTTTTTTTAAGATTTTATTGGGGAATTGGGGAAGGGGAACAGAAAAGTTGCTGTCTTTTTGTTCTTCAGTCTGGTTGTAGAGGACGTTGCTTCACTGGCCCATGTTGGTATCGTCATTGTACTCTTCCCGGATGATGCAGATCAGTTGCTGGCCTCTGGATGGTCGTTCACCACGGCTATTGGCAGCTCACACTGGCTGCCAGCCACTCACTGTAGCCTATGGCAGCCCACTGCAGCAGGGGCTGCAGTCTACACCGTCGCCGGGGCTTGCACAGCCCAGCTCCAGGTGGAGCTGTTGTTAGCTGTAGAGGGCAGTGTCACTGGCCCTCAGATGTGGGATCCGAACCGGGGCCACTGGCGTCCCAATCCAGCTCTTAACCAATGCGCCACTCAGCCGGCCCTGTATTGGAATATTTTATTTTCTCTCCCACTGCAGTCTTTTATTCTCTTTCATGCTGTATTGTATTTTCTCTGCCCTGTTCTGGCTTCTCACACAAGGAGAAGGGATGTCCCAGGAAGGTGGGCTTCTCTTCTGTAAGCTGGTCTCCTGGCTCTCAGGGCACCATCTCCATGGAGGGTTGTGGAGAGATTCTGAAGTTTCAAAGCTTTTCCTGCACCAGATTCAGAACCTGTGTGTTTCCGTGGTCTGCTTACCCTTGCAGGTATCCACCCAGATAGATGGGAACAGGGGAAAGGTGGGTTGTGAGAGGTGGCTCTCAACAATGGCTGCAAGCACCAGCACAGCCAATCCTGCACCCAAAATTCCTCCCCTTGCCAGAACTATTTGGGCCCTAGCCCGTGGCTGCAGAGCCATAGTTCTTTGAACTGCAAATATTCTGTTCTTTTGATGTGACACTGCTACCATTCTGCTTCTAGCACTGGGAATATGGGGGGTGGGGCGAGCTCTGAGAGGGAGGAGAGGAGATGGCTAAGCTCTGTGCCTATGCCTTCCATCCTCTGCTTGGCAGTGAGGGCTTAAACTACCATTTTCACCCTTCTTCCCTTAGTCTTTGCTCTGAGGTCTCTGTTGTGAACATTGGGTTCAGCTGTGTTATATGCTGACCCCTCATGCAGGGATGTGGGCCATAAGGGGTGTGCTAACAGTCCAAATTCTTCCCTCTCCTGTGACTCCTGTAGCTCTGGGATGCAGGGAGCTTGGAGCTCAGAGCTCCTGTCTGCATACTGTGGCCCAAGTGCCTGTATCTCTACACTTCCCCTTTACCTCCTGGACTCCCACTTGCCCAATTTGCCCACCTTTAGATGGCTTCAATTGTGTATCTCTTAGTGTTTCCTGTCTGTTGTGCAGGGAGTCCTTTATGGAATTATAGCTGTTCAATTTGTTGTAAATTCCAGGGGAGATATCAAGAGGCTCACCTCAGATCACTATTTCTATGATGTAATCAATTTGTTTGTTTTTGTTTTTTAAAAAACCATACCTGGGCCCTACTCCAGACTAATTTATTTTTGAAAGACTAAGGGAATACCAAACATCAGTATTTTTAAAAAGTTCCCCAAGTGATTCTAACTTTGCTTTCCAATATTTTATCATGAACATTTTCAAACATATAGTAAAGTCTATCAAACACATTATATAATTAGCATTTGCTATATTGCTTTATCACTTACCTATCCCTCTATCCAGCCCTCTATCAATACATCTTATTTTTTATACATTTCAGAATGAGTTGTAGATTTCAGTACACTTCACCTTTGAACATTTCTGCAGGCATATAATCACATAATTAGAGTTCAATATCTGTTTGAGGTTCATTTTTATTAGATATCATTCATATATAGTAAAATGCATATATTTTAAGTGTACCATTTGATGATTATTGACAAATTCCTACACATGTTTAATGCAAATCCCTATTAAGATATTTTAAAAAATCCAAAAAAAAAACCCACCTCATACATCTCAGTAAAGAGCCACTCCCACCTCCGAGAGTCAATCACTGTTTTGTTGTGATTTTTTTTCCAACCAATTCCAATTTTTCAGGCAGTGAGGTAAACCCCTTTAAGGAACAGACAAATTCCAACTCACAGCCCTTTATAATTGAGGCAGTAGAGCTTGCTTGTTTGTTGACAGCTCTGGAGTCAGCTAGCTTGAGGCCAAATCTACTTCGACTGGTTGCTATTTGTGAGATTTTGGGCAAGTCAGCATCTGTGAACCTCAGTTTCCTCACATATAAAATAAGGATCATTAATAGTACCTACTACACCAAGTTGATTGGGAGACTTAAATGAGATAGCATAAATACATTAGTAATAAAGTTAATGTTCATTAAGTGCTTACAATTTGCTAAGCACTAAGCTAATTGCATGAATTACCTCATCTAATCCTCCCTACTGTTATGATCCTCATGAAAGGTAGAAAAAAAGGGTTAGAAAGGCTAAGGACCTTGCCCAAAATCATATATCTAATAATTGGAAGAACCAGACTATATTCCCAAAGTAGTTTGATTCTAAGAACCATACTCCCAAACTATTAATCACCACACTTCTTTCTGTATGCCTGACACACATAGTAAGAGCTCAAAAAATGCTATATATTTATTATATGCATATTGGGTTATATATAATTTATTTAGTTACAGAGTCCAAATGAATACATGGGACCACTGACCCCCAAACACAAAAAGCTTAGAAACCTCAGCAGCCCAATGTTGCTGGTTCACACCTTAGAATGAGCATATGTATCTATTTTGTTCTTAACAATGTCCTTTCTGTCATGACTTAGAGAAACATCAAGAATAAGACTAGCCACCTTGCTGATCAACACACAAAGCTCCCAGTGACAACATCCCTCTTGATGAAAGAACTAGGGGAAGTGCTTTTTTCCCATTAACACATTCAGCTTCCTGGTGCTCTAATCTGCAGCTGTGCTGCAGTTGCTCAGACAAAGCACTTGCGGGAAAATGAGTTACATCACCCATTTCAGCTCTGACAGACTTGCCAGGAGCAGAATGATTAACATCTCCACACAACTGGAGAATAAGCAGGGTTCACCTAAGCTACATTGTGCTACTTTTCCCCCTAATGAAAATTCTATTAAATTTAGACAATTATCCACACCCCATTCAATCTGGCTATTTATGCGCATCAGAGTCCATTTTCTTTCTAAGTAAGGCAACGTCACACAGAACCATCTTATTCTTCAGTCTCCCTTATTGGGCCACTAATTTCTAACAGCCTGCCATCACAAGCTGAATGATACTAGTTGGCAAAGGGAAGAGAAGTGGCATGCTCTGGGCAGGACAGCAGATGGGTGTATAGTAAACTCTGTAGTTGTGCCATAAGAGGAGGCATGGTGACAGCTGAAAGCCGAGTAGTACTTTTTGATCACCACCAGGAAACCTATCAATGTTTAGTAAATGAATTTCAAAGCTTTGTAGGCTCAATTCAGCAGGCAAGCAACAAAGAGAGTGGAAAGAAGACACGGAGAAGTACTAAGCCTTCAAGCTCAGTGGCTCCCTTGGAATATCAGAATGTCAGTGTTCTTTTTGTTTTGTTTTGTTTTGTTTTGAGAGCAGTGTCACTGGCCCTCATATGTGGGACCAAACTGGGGCTGCTGGCTTCCCAAGCCAGCGGTTAACCACCGCGCCACTCGGACGGCCCAATGTCAGTCTTCTTTTAATTATACAAAGGCTATTAAGGACTCTTCCACCAGGGAAAGAAAATAGCTAGCAATTTATATAAAAAGAGTGTCTGGGGTTATGATGATGTCAGCAATCAAGGGTTTCTTTCCAATAAAAGAAAGCTGATAACACAATGAAATTAAATGAAGTTCTCTCTTAGGAAGGTTAGTGTCCCATTATCACAACATCATGGAGTTAATGTCCTCAGAATAATCACTAGTATGATTTGATACTATCAGCTGTTGGACTTGTGACCAAAATACAGCAAGGCTGGCCTTTCTATCATTATCCTGCTAGTTCTAGAGGAGCTAAACATCCCATTTAGGTATAGAAGTGTAGGAACAGGGACCAAGTTCAAACCTCAAGAAATCCCTTCCCTAGTTCCTGATTTCACAGAAGAGAGACAAGACATTTGTGTGGATATTGACCAGCAATGATTTCCCCACTCCTTTAGGACATTTTTACCTGTGTATATGCTATGACTGTCAACCTAAGTAGTCAAACAAATGAGGAATTGCTCTGGTCTTCATTCAGGGTTATTAGTACACAAAAATTGTTTGCTGAGCAAAGAAATGGGAATAATTTGTTGTATATACTCTTGTTTGTAGGAATAATTGTGGTTCCTGGTAAATATCTGTCAGACATGCTAAAAGCTAACATTAGGCAACATGAAGTTCTGGCCAACAAGAGCATCTAATCCATTATGCATGGCCCAAATGAATTCAGATCCCCTCAGAAGTAGAGTAAAATCTTTTTTTATCAATAATAATATAAATAGATGCCTTTTTTTAGGGCAGTGTCACGGGCCCTCGTATGTGGAACCCGAACCGGGGCCGCTGGCTTCCAAGGCCAGCGCTTAACCACCGCGCCACTTGGCCGGCCCTAGATGCCATTTTTAAATGACTAAGATGCACCAGGTACTTTACAACAGGTATATCTAATTATCACAAGAGGCTTGTGAAGTAGGGATAGTGTCCAGCATATAGTAACTACTTAATAAATAGTGCCTATTAAATATCATCATACCCATTTTACAGATAATAAAACTGAAGCTCAAAGATGCTTAGTAATTTACTTAGGGTCACAATCTATAATTGAACATGAAACTTTAAAAAGATTTGGAATTGGATACATCCTACCTTGTTCTCTCTGAGACAAACGCAGGCCTGCTTAAAGTAAGAGCTATAAGCTCCCTACATCTGTCCTCTTGCTTTGATACCTTAAGTGATTATAGAGTCCATAAAACTACACTGAATGTGAGAGCAGGTGCCCATGTGTGGTACAATGCCACTACGGACACATAGGAGTTTGCTCCAAACGTTATTAAAGTACAGCCCATGCCATAATGAGAACCCTGAAGGAGGTAAAGAAAACCAAGGCCTAGTGGGTAGGGCTGGTAGAAATGTTAGGGTTAGGGTAATACCTTCTAATTATCTGGATCCTACTCTCTACCCACTTGAGCATAGCCCAGGGTAGCTTTAAGAAGCTTTCTGTGAGTAGCCCTCTTATGTTTCCTTACCCATAAGGCTGCTTTGATATGTCAGATGGTTTGTGAGGCCTACTCTAGGTTCTTGATTTCTAACATCATATCTTAGTGTTCTACCCATTCATTCATATTTACAGTGCAGCATTTGGGGGATAATCCATTGCTTTTAAGTAAACACACACTTTACACAGAACCCTATCTGTCAGAATAAAATATAGTTACAAAAGCTAGGAGCGCCTTTCTCTGCTACTCCACTAAAAAAGTATCAAAGAAAGGAATTAGCCTATAAAACAACTTAATTACCCTGGTCATTTTGAATTAGTAGAATGATGTGATTACCAAACTCATTAGGCTCTCTCCAGTGGGAAATAAAACAAAGGACAGACTACTACAACAATCCAGCTTCCCCTCCTTTGCTGACATTTCCCGCAAAGATTTCTAAGGTTAGGATAAACTACATTCAGCACCATGGACAACAACACTGGATGCCAGCCGTGGGGTGCATTAGCTCCCTGAGTTTCTCCCCTTGATTCTGCTTCCATCCCTTTCTAATCACATATTTATGAGTACAGTGGGGGCAGGGTTCTATATTGTCCTATGAAAAAGAACCAGGAATCAGGCAAGAAAGAGTTTATAGGAAACAGGGTTTTAAGGAAAAATCAGAATTGAAGGAGGCTATGGTTCAAAACAACTTAAGTAGATTGAATTGTGTCCTTAGCCAGTTATTCCTACAAAACAACACTCCCATAGACAGAGTCCGTTGTCTAGTGCTGAGATGGAGCATGCATACAGCAGTTGGGAGATTTGCTGATCCTTGCAGAAACCTTCACCTTGATGCAGACCTCCTTGAAAAATAGACCTTAGAAGTCCTTGCCAAAAATGCCAAGGAAGAGAGGGAGTATACGAAAAAAATAGAGGTGATAAGAACAAATAAAAGTGTAGATATATATCTGCTATGAAATAGTGCCCAACAAAACTAATAAATCCCTAAGGATGGTGAAAATGAGAAGAAAATGCCATTTGAAATGAAGAGCTGACCACTTGGGCTTGCGAAGCACTGAATAGAAACAATGAAAGTAAGATTTAAAAGGACCTTTAAAGATTCTTTCACTCAGAGAAGGAAAAAGATAGTGGAATAGGTAAATGATACACCTGTCACCTCCCATGACCACATTAAATTTACAAGTAAATTATAGATCAACTTGGAGAACCATCTAAACACTAGCTGAAAATAGCTCCTATAATTAAGAATATAAAGAAAAGACCACATGAAGAAGGTCCAAACTGGCAGAATAGGTAAATGCTATGCCTGCCACCTCCCAGAATCACATAAAATTACAACTAAATTATAGAATAATCAACCTCAGATCATCTGAAGACTAGCTGAACAGAACCCCTATAACAAAGGATATAAAGAGGGGGCCACATCAAGACCAGTAGGAGGGGCAGAGGCACAAAAAGGAACTGACCCCAAAACCACAGGCAGTGGTTGACCACCAGGCGGGACACCTCAGCAGCAGAGGTCCCTCCTGAAGAGTGAGGGGTTCCAGCCCCACACCAAGCTTTCCAGGGGTCATGTGCTGAGGAGTCCCCACATCTGGCAGTGAAAATCAATGAGGATTCCATCTGACCATCCCAAAGAGATGGAAGGCAACTGGAAACCCAAATGTCCTTTTTTTTTTGAAGGCAGTGTCACTGGCCCTCATATGTGGGACCCGAACCGGGGCCACTGGCTTTCCAAGCCAGCGCTTAACCACCACACCACTCGGCAGGCCCCCAAATGTCCTTTTAAAGGGTCTATGCATAAACTCACAGGCACTCACTCTGGTCTCTGGTGGTGGGACAGTGACCCAAGAGGTGCCAGAGACATACAGGGAACGACTGAGTTGCATCAATTCAGGAAGAGGGCTAGAGAGTCAGCCGCCATTGTTCCTGTGTGGACCCCACCTTATGTGTAACCTACAGGAAGGCCCCATCTTTCCTGTGTTGAACCTACCCCCATAGAGCCAAATCTGAGATCACATCAGTCTGATAAAATTCACGTGAGTGTGTACCACCTTAGTGACTCTCTTGGACCCCTCCCAGCTAGTGCGGCATCGCTCATGGCACCCTCAGCTTCTGGGCAGCCAGCCCTGCCCTGTAAGCTACATGTACAGCAGCAGACAGCCTGCAATGGCCTGGGAAACTTTCAGTTGTGTGCAGTTAACCTTAGCTTGTTCTGCAGCCCTTCTTGGGCAGCTCTCAGGGAACTGCAGCCCTGAGGTGATTGGCGGCTGGCCATGGTGTTCTTACAGCGTTTGTTCTTACAGCATATCTTACAGGATATGTTCTTACAGCATATCTTACAGGATATGCACTGGCACAAGAGCTGAATCTGCATTAACTTTATAAAAACCACTGGCTACACCTTGAATGCCGGTAACCTCATCCAGCCCAGCTACCACAGCATTGACAGGGCCACTCTTGGCTCCTACATGCTGATTCTGTTGCACAAGCTACTGGAGGCTTGTACATCAGCAGATGGCCTGCAGTGGCCTTGGAAGTTTTCAGTGGCTCTTGGTCAGCCCCATTCCCACTGCAGCCTTTCTGGAGCAGCCTCCAGAGTTCTGCATGGCTGAGGCAAATAATTGTTGGCCACAATGCTCTTGGGGCATTTTGTGGAGTGGCCACATGTTCAGTACTGGTGCAAGAACTGAATCTGCATTAACTTTGTGAAAACAACCAGCCACACCCCATGAATCCCTGGGACCCAGCCCCACCCAACTAAGGTGGAATCGCTGGGGACACTGTTAACACAAGGATAATCAGTCCAGCCTGTGCACCTAAGGAGTCTCTTTCAGTCACTGAGCCATACATGTAGCCATCAGGTGACAACAGGTCTAGAGGGGCTATGGTCACTTTATTAAGCTGCCCAAGGCCCAGTACTGGTGGCAGCTGACCTCAGTTCACAGAAAGGCCACCATGACTCCAAGTCAAGCATAGGCATCACCAACCATATATAGCTTTGTAGCTTCTACCAGATAGCTTCAGGCTGATCACAGGCAAGGCTGAAATTGGCTTGCAAGGGAGCCCCTCCTAAGAGGCACCAGAAATAATACAGTCAGATGCTGGCCTCAGACCATACCAGAGCACTACCCTACTACCCCACGAGTGGCACACCAAAAGCATGGTCTCAACAGGCACAAGAACCCACTGAGGTTAATCACCCTATGAGAGGTCAGGTCCCATACAGCAGCTCATATGCTGTGAGCATAGCTAATCCTCACAGCCAGTCAGCCTGAGAGTCAATCTCACCCACTGATACACAAAAAGCAATCAAGGTCCAACTACAATAGGAGGGCACACACAACACACACAAGGGCCACTCCTAGAGCACACACCACAGGTGAACAGGAAAACTGCACCACTGGAACACACAGGATACCTACTAAAAACGGCCACCCAGAGAAGACTAAGAGAAACAGGTCTACCTAATACAAACATCTACCTAATACAAATGAACAAAGAGAGGAAGACAAAATGAGGAAACAAAAAACATACACCAAATAAAAAGCCACCTGGAAAAGAATGAGAGATGTAGGAAATCCACCTAATACATAGAAATGAACACAAACAGGCAGACAAAATGAGTAAACAAAGAAACATATCCCAAATAAAAGAACAAGAGAAAAATCCAGGAAAAGAATAGATGAAATAAAGGCAACTGAACTACCAGAGACAGAGTTTAAAAGATTGATTATAAAAATGCTTAAGAAACTTAGAGAGAACTTCAACAAAGAGACAGCATAAAGATGGACATAAAAAATAAAAACATATAGGGCCGACCGAGTGGTGCGGTAGTTAAGCGCTGGCTTGGGAAGCCAGTGGCCCCGGTTCGGGTCCCACATATGAGGGCCAGTGACACTGCCCTCAAAAAAAAAGCATACAAAATAATCAGAAATACAGTCAGAAATAAAGAATAAAATGAGTGAAATGAAGAATACACTAAAAGGAACTAATAACAGATTAGATGAAGCTAAGGATCAAATTAGCGGTTTATTATAGATGACAAGGTAGCATGAAACACCCAATAGGAACAAAACAAAAAGAATAAAAATATACAAAGATAGTTTAAGGGACCTCTGGGACATCAAGCATAAAAACATTCACATCATAGAAGTACCAGAAGGAGAAGAGAGGGAGTAAGACACTGAGAACCTTATTAAAGAAATAATAACTGAAAACTTCCTTAAGTGGGTGATGGAATTAACCACAGAAGCCCTGGAAGTGCAGAGAATCCTAAACAAGATGAACCAAAAGGTCCACACCAAGACACATTATAATTAAAATGGCAAACTTTAAAGACAAAGATAAAATCCTAAAAGCAGCAAGAGAAAGATAACTAGCTACTTACAATGGGGCTCCCATAAGACAATAAGTGGTTTCTCAACAGAAATTTGCAGGCAAGAAAAAAGTACTAGGAAATATTCAAAGTGATAAAAAATAAGGGCCTACAACCAAGACTACTCTACCCAGCAAGACTATCATTTAAATTAAAGGAGAGATAAAGAGCTTCGTAGACAAGAAAAACTTAAAAGAATTCATTACCACCAAGCCAGTATTACAAGAAATGTTAAAGAAACTACTTTTAGAAGATGAAGGGGGGAAACAAACAAACAAACAAAAGAAGATCAATAATATGAATAATAAAATGGCAATAACTGTACCTACCAATAATCAGTATAAAAGTAAATGGATTAAATGCTCCAATCAAATGTCATAGGATAGCAGAATGGATAAGAAACCAAGACCCATACTTATGCGGTCTACAAGAGACCCACCTCAGATCAAAAGACGCACATAGACTGAAACTAAAAGGATGGAAAATAATATATCATGCAAATGGAAATGAAAAATAGCTAGGGTAGCAATACTTATATTAGACAAAATATATTTTAAAATGAAGACTATAATAAGAGAGAAAGACAAACATTACATAAAGATAAAGGGATCAATCCAATTACAGTACGTAACCCTAGCAAACATCATACACCCAACATAGCACCTAAATATATAAAACAATTAGTGACCGACAAAAAGAGAGAGATTGACAATAATACAATCATAGTAGGAGACTTTAACACTATAGACACTAATGGACGAATCTTCCAGACAAAAAATCGACAAGGAAAGAGCAATCTTAAATGACACCCACGTCCACATGGATTTAAGGTATATTTTCAGAGCATTTTCAAAGAAGCAGAATATGCATTCTTTTTAACTGCACATGGAATATATTACAACACAGAATATATGTTAGGCCACAATACAAGTCTCAATAAATTTAAAAAGATTGAAATCATATCAAGAGTCTTCTTTGACCACAATGGTATAAAATTAAGAATCAATTAAAGGGAAAAACTGAAAAACACACAAACACATGAAGGCTACATAAAATGTTACTGAATAATCAGTGGGTCAACAATGAAATCAAGCAAGAATTCAAAAGATACCTTGAGACAAATGAAAATTAAAATGCAATTACCACAACTCTATGGAACACAAAAAAAGCAGTTTTCAGAGGGAAATTTATAGCAATGCAGGCCTACCTTAAAAAATGAGAAAAACTCAGATAAACAATATAAGTTTACACCTATGGAAATTGAAAAAAGAACAGCAAACAAATCCAAAAGTCAGTAGAGGAGGGAAATAGTAAAGATCAGAGTACAAATTTTAAAAAAAGAGGCTAAAATATACAAAAGATCAATTAAACCAAGAGCTGGGTTATTACAAAGTCAATCAAAATTGATAAACCATTAGCCACACTCATCAAGAAAAAAAGAGAGAGGACCCATATGAACAAAATCAGAAATGTAACAGAAGTGACAATGGATATGATATGAGTAAAAAAAAATTAAGAAAATATTATGAGCAATGATACACCAAAAAACTGGACAATTTGTAAGAAATAGGTCAATTCCTAAAAGCATACAATCTCCCAAGGCTGAATCAGGAAGTAACAAAACATATGACCCAACCAATTACTCCTAATGAAATCGAATCAGCAATCAACAAGCTCCCAACAAATAAAAGTCATGGACTGGATTGTTTCACAGATTAATTTTACCAAACATTCAAAAAAGAATTAACACCTATACTTCTCAAACTATTCCAAAAATCTCACAATGAGAGAAGGCTCCCAGCTGATTCTATGAGGCCACAATTATCCTGATTCAAAAATTAGACAAGGTATTACAAACAAACAAACAAACAAACAACAACAACAAAAACTACATGGCAATACCCCTGATGAACATTGATGCCAAAATCCTCAATAAAATATTAGCAAACAGAATTCAGAAATACATTTTTAAAAATCATACACCATGATCAAGTAGAATTTATTTCTGGTATGCAAGGTTGTTTCAATATCCACAAATCAATTAACATGAGAAATCATGAAAAACAACCAGCTAGAATTAAAGAATACAATTACTGAATTAAATAACAAACTCAGATGGAATTACCAGCAGATTGGATGAAGCAGAGGATCAAATCAGTGACTTAGAAAACAAGATAGCAGAGATCTTCCAAGCAGAACATCAAAAAGAAAAAAAGAAGAAAAACATTGAAAATACTTTAAGATAGCTGGGCGACAACATCAAGCACAACATGCGCGTCATAGAAATACCAGAAGGAGAAGAGAGGGAGCAAGGGATTGAGAACATATTTGAAGTAATAATGTCTGAACACTTCCCTAAACTGGCAAAGGAAATTGACATACAAGCCCAGGAAGTGCAGAGTTCCAACCAAGATGATACCAAACAGGCCCATACCAAGACACATTATAGTGAAAATGGCAAGGGTTAAAGACAAAGACAGAGTTCTAAGAGCAGCAAGGGATAGGCAGCAAGTTACTTACAAGGGCATCCCCATAATATTATCAGCTGAATTTTCTACAGAAACTTTGCCAGCTGGAAGGAGTGGCAGGAGGTTTTCAAAGTGATGAAAAACAAAGGCCTACCACCTAGATTGCTTTATCCAGCAAAGTTTTCATTTAAAATTGAAGGAGACCTAAAGAGCTTCTCAGAAAAGAATCAGCTAGGGCCAGCCAAGTGGCACATTGGTTAAGAGCTGGCTTGGGACGCCACCGGCCGTGGTTCGGATCCTGCATATGAGGGCCAGTGACACTGCCCTCTATAGCTAACAACAGCTCCACCTGGAGCTGGGCTGCGAGCCCCAGCGACGATGTGGGCTGTAGCCCCTGCTGCAGTGGGCTGCCATAGGCTACAGTGAGGGGCTGGCAGCCAGTTTGAGCTGCCAATAGCAGTGGTGAGCAACCATCCAGAGGTTGGCGACAGTTCTGCTTCATCTGGGAAGAGCGCAATGGCAATATCAACATGGGCCAGTGAAGCAACGTCCTCTACAACTAGACTGAAGAACAAAAGGACAGCACTTGTCTGTTCCCCAACACTGTTCCCCTCCCCCAATTCCCCAATTAAAAAAATGTAAAAAAAAAAAAAAGAAAAGAAAAGAATCCACTAAAGGAATTCATTTCCACCAAGCCAGCACTCCAGGAAATGTTAGAAGGGCTTCTTTAAACAGAAGAGATAGACAACCTAATTTAGGAAGACCAGGAACACAGATAACAAAATGGCAATAACTACGCACCTATCAATAATCACATTAAATGTAAATGAAATAAACGCTCCAGTCAAAAGACATCAGGTGGGGTAAAATGACGGAAGAGACAGACGCTGTGCTAATTACCTCCCAGGATCACACCAAAATTACAAACAAATTATACAGCATTCAATCCTGGAGGTCCATGGAACACTGGATGAACAGAACCACTAAACGAAGAACTTAAAGAGGAGGCCACGTTGGGTCTGGTAGGACGGGTGGATACAAGAGAGGGCGAACACCGTGAGGGAAGCCCCAGCTGTGAGGAGGCTTCTCCAATTGGGGGAGAGACCCTCCGGCTGCACACCAGGCTCACAATCCCAGAGTTCCTTTGCCAGGAAGAGGAGTTCCAAGATAGCTGGCAGTAAATCAGTGAGGACTCTCTTTGCTCAGCTTGGTGAGGCTAAGAGCAGCTAGAGAATCAGTGGGGCCGGCGCACGGGCTTGCTTGCTAGTGAACACTTACCTGGTTACTGGTGGAGGGAGTGGCTGTGTGAGCCGGGCGCAGGAGCCTGTGGGGACGGACTAAACTGAGCACCTTTGGTGCGAAGGCTGGAGGTTTTGGACTAGTGTTTCCCTGGTGTGGAGCCTGCACACGAGTGGTGTAAGGATGGCGCCATTTTGTCAGGGTTGGGCCATCCCACAGAGGGTCAGGTGCGGGACTTCATTGGTCTGGTGGAATTGATTCAGAAGTGAGTGTGCGTGCACACATATGCGGCCTTGAATCCCCACCCTCCACCCGGCTTATACTGCGTTGCCAGGGAAAAGCTGGGCAGGCGCCATCCGGCTCCAACAGGCTGCTCACTGAGACCCGGGAGTGTGCGAGCTGCCTTGGATCCCCACTCTCTGCCCTACTTGTGCTGCATTGCCAGGGAAACGCCTGGTGGGCATGCTCCAGCTCCAACAGGCTGCTCACTGAGACCCGGGAGTGCGCAAGCCGCCTTGGGTCCCCGCTCTCCGCACTGAGCTTGCAGAGTTTGCCAGGCTGGTGATTGGTTGTCGGGCTACTCGGCCTGGCCTGCAAGCGGCTGATTGGGACAGGCTGAGACTGGGAGTTTTCCTGGGAGTGTTGGGCCGTGAGCTGTGTGCCTGCGTGATCCAGCCAGGGCTCTCCTGGTGATCTATCTAATACATCAAAGCAATCCCAGAGCAACAGCCAGAATGGGGAAACAAAGAAACATGTCACAAGTAAAAGATCAGAAGAAACCTCTAGAAATGGAACCAAATGAAACAGAGGGATCCAACCTTTCAGAGACACAGTTTAGAACACTGATGATAAGAATGTTTGACAAACTTAGTGAGGACATAAGGAAGGATAGAGAAATCATAAAAAACAACCAGTTAGAACTAAAGAATACGTTAACTGAAATGAAGAACACACTCAAAGGAATCACCAGTACAGGAGATGAAGCAGAGGAGCAGATCAGTGATTTGTAAGACAAAATAGCAGAAATCACCCAGTTGGCACAACAAAAAGACCAAAGAATAAAAAGCAATGAAAATAGTTTAAGAGCCCTATGGGACAAGGGGAAGATAAACAATAATCAAATAATAGGAATACCAGAAGGAGAAGAGAAGGAGCAAGGTGTCGAGAATGTATTTGAAAAAATAATGACTGAAAACTTCCCTACCCTGGTGAAGGAAATCAACATACATGCCCAGGAAGTGCAGAGGGTTCCAAACAACTGAACCCTAACAGGTCCACACCAAGACACGTCATAGTTACAATGGCAAAGGTTAAAGACACAGAATCCTTGAGGCAGCAAGAGAAAGACAGCAGGTTACATACAAAAGAAATCCTGTTAGACTAACAGCTGACTTGTCTACAGAAAATCTGCAGGCCAGAAGGGAGTGGCAGGAGATATTCAAAGTGACACAAAATAAAAGCCTACAGCCAACATTGCTCGATCCAGCACGGCTATCACTTAAAATTGAAGGAGAAAGAAAGTGCTTCTCAGAAAAGAATAAGCTTAAGGAATTCATTACCACGAAGCCAGCATTGCAAGAAATGTTAAAAGGGCATTTTTAAACAAAAGAAAGGGGTAAACAAGCGAACCCAGGAAGACCAGGAATACAAATAACAAATTGGCAATACATATGCACCTATCTATAATCGTTTTATTTTTTTTTATTTTTTTTATCATTTATTTTATTTTATTTTATTTTATTTTTATTATTTAGTTTCAGGTGTACAACACAGTGCAATAGTTATACATTTTACCCCTCATAGTGACAACCCCCCACCCCAAATTCGCCACCCCACTCCCCCCCATATCATATATATCTATTACTCTTCCTCTGACTCTCTTCCACAGTATAATCCACATCCCATGACTATCTATATATATTCAATTACAGTAGGTATACCACCTCCGCTTTAGTAATACAGTGCAGTGATCAAACCTTTACTCCATCCATGAAATGGTCTCCCTAACAAGACCTATGATCATCTGACATTCCACAGAATATTTACAACATTATTAATTATAGTCCCCAAACTGTTTTTCCTATCCCAGTGGCAATATTATAGTTGCCTATTTTTGCTGTCTAATCCCTTCCCCTTCTCCCTCATCCCCATTCCTCTCCCAATTAGCAACCCTGATTTTTCCTCTATATCTATGATACAGTTTCTGTTTACTTTGCTCATTCATACAGTTTTTCAGATTCCACATATGAGTGAGATCATATGGTATTTGTCCTTCTCTGACTGACTAATTTCACTCAACATAATAGTCTCTAGGTCCATCCATATCATTGCAAATGGCACGATTTCATTCTTCCTTATAGCGGAGTAATACTCCATTGTATAAATATACCACAGTTCCTTAATACAGTCATCTACTGATGGGCATTTTGGTTGTTTCCAAGTCTTAGCTATTGTAAATTGTGCTGCTATGAACATAAGGGTGCATAACTTTTTTTGAATAAGTGTCTTGGTTTTTTCAGGATAAATACCTAGGAGTGGAATTGCTGGGTCAAATGGTAGCTCTATTTCCAGTTCTTTGAGATACCTCCATACTGACTTCCATAGTGGCTGCACCAATCTGCAGTCCCACCAACAGTGCAGCAGGGTCCCCTTTTTCCCACAGCCCCGCCAGCACTTGTTGTTTGTTGATTTGTTGATGATAGCCATTCTGACTAGAGTGAGGTGGTATCTCATGGTGGTTTTTATTTGCATTTCCCTAATGACCAGTGAGGTTGAACTTTTTTTCATATGCCTGTTGGCCATCTGTATGTCCTCTTTAGAGAAATGTCTCGTCATATCTTCTGCCCATTTTTTAATTGGGTTGTTTGTTTTTTTGGTGTTGAGTTTCATGAGTGTTTTATAAATTTTGGATATTAACCCCTTATCAGATATATCGTTGGCAAATATATTCTCCCATTCAGTAGGCTTCCTTTTTGTTTTCTTAATGGTTTCCTTTGTTGTGAAAAAACTTTTAAGTCTGATATAATCCCATATGTTCATTTTTTCTTTTACTTCCATTGCCCGTAAGGATGTATCAGTAAAAATATTGCTCCGGGTCTAATCGTTTTAAATGTGAATGAGCTAAATGCTCCAATCAAAAGACAGAGAGTGGCCGAGTGGATAAGAAAATAGTACACATGTATATGCTGTTTACAGATGGAATAAGATATTTCATGCAAATGGAAATGAGAGAAAATAAAAGCCGGAGTACCAATACTTATTTTGGACAAAATATACTTTAAAATGACTACAACAAAATACAAAGAAGGGCACTATAACCCTAATAAACATCTATGCACCCAACATAGGAACTCCTAATTACATATAACAGATTTTGACAGACATAAAGACAGAGATCAACAGTAACATTATCATAGTAGGGGACTTCAACACCCCATTGTCACCAATGGACAGACCCTTTAGACAGAAAATAAACACAGAAAGAGGGGCCTTAAATGACACTTTAGACCAGCCGGAATTCCTTGATATTTTTAGAGTATTTCACCCTTAAAAAAACAGAAGATACATTCTTCTCAAGTACACATGGGACATTTTCCAAGATAGACCACCTTAGGCCACAAAACAAGTCTCAGTATATTTAAGAAGATTGAAGTCATATCAAGCATATATAACGAAAAAAACTGATGGTTGCTGGCTGGGAGGGATTGGGGATGAGGGAGAGAGGGAAGGTTTTGGACAGCGTAGGTGGGTGACTACAATGTTGCCGCAGGGATATGGGGGCAGTTCTGGGAATGTAATTTTTAATGTTGTGAAGAGACTATTATGTTAAGTGAAATAAGTCAGTCAGAGAAAGGCATGTACCATATGATCTCACTTATATGTGGAATCTGAAACACTGAATGAATGATCAAAGTAAACAGACTCATAGATATAGAGGAAAAATTGAGGGTTCCTAGTTGGGAGGTGGGTGGGGATAATGGGAAAGTGGAAGGGATTAGACAGCATAAATAGACAACTACAATATTGCCACAGGGATATGAAACACAGTATGGGGAATATAACAATGTTGTAAAAATTTTGGATGGACTAGAGGCTTGATCACTGCACTGTACTCCTGAAGCTGATGTTGTATGATATTGTATGCCAACTGTAACTGAATATATAGATAGTCACGGGATATGGAGTGTACTGTGGAAGGGAGTCAAAGGAATTGTAATAGATATGTTTGATATGGGGGGGAGTGGGGTAGCAAACTGGGGGAGGGGGGTTGTGACTTTAGGGGGTAAAGAATATAACTATTGCATTGTGTTGTACACCTGAAACTAATAAAAAAATGGAAAAAAAAAAGACAGGTGGCTGAATGGATAAGATGGGAAGACCCTTGCATATGCTGTATACAAGACTCACCTCAAATCAAAAGACACATACAGCTTGAAAGTAAAGGGATGGGGTAAAATATTTCAGGCAAATGGAACTGAGAAAAGAGTTGGAGTAGCAATACTTATATCAGATAAAATGGACTTTAAATTGAAGAATATAATAAAGGACAAAGATGGGCACTTCATAATAATAAAGGAATGGATCCAACAACAGAACATAATCCTAGTAAACTTCAATGCACCTAACATAGGAGCATCTAAATATATAAAACAGATATTGACAGACATAAAAACGGAGATCAACAGTAACACTATCATAGTAGGGAACTTCATCACCCTGCTGTAACCAATGAACAGATTCCACAGACAGAAAATCAATGTGGAAACTGTGACCTTAAATGATACATTAGACCAGCTGGATTTAACTGATATTTTCAGAGCATTTCACCCAAAAGCTACAGAATATACATTCTTCTCAAGTGCACATGGAGCATTTTCCAAGATAGACCACATGTTAGGCCACGAAACAAGTCTCAATAAATTTAAGAAGATTGAAATCATATCAAGCGTCTTCTCCAACCACAATGCTATGAAACTAGAAATCAATTACAAGAAGAAATCCAGAAAGCTGACAAACACATGCAGGCTGAATAACATGCTACTAAATAGTGAGTGGGTCAAAAATGAGATCAAGGAGGAAATCAAAAGATACCTTGAGACAAACAAAAATGAAAATACTACAACCCAAAATCTCTGGGATGCAGTGAAAGCAGTCCTAAGAAGGAAGTTCATAGCAATGCAAGTCTACCTAAAGAAGGAAGAAAAATCTCAAATCAACAGGTTATCCTTATACCTTAGGGAACTGGAAAAAGAACAGCAAAATAGGCCCAAAGGCAGAATAAGGAAGAAGATAATAAAGACCAGAGAGGAAATAAATGAAATAGAGACCAGAAAAACAATACAAAAGATCAATGAAACCAAGAGCTGTTTTTTTTGAGATGATAAAGAAAATTGACAAACCTCTAGCCAGAATCATCAAAAAAGAGAGAGGACTGTAATTAGTAAATCAGAAATGAAAGAGGAGAAGTGACAACAGACACCACAGAAATACAAAAAAAAATTTTTAATTGCTATGAACAACTATATACCAACAAATTTGCAATCTAGGAGAAATTAATAATTTTCTAGAAGCATACAACCTTCCAAAGCTAACTCAAGAAGAAACGGAAAATCTGAATAGACTGATTACTACCAAAGAAATTGAATCAGTAATCAACAAGCTTCCAACAAACAAAAGCCCTGGACCAGATGGCTTCACAAGTGAATTTTACCAAACATTCAAAAAAGAATTATCATATTGTATGCCAACTGTAATTGAATATATAGACAGTCACGGGATGTGGAGTATACTGTGGAAGGGAATCAAAGGAATTATAATAGATATGTATGATATGGGGGGGAAGTGTGGTGTCGAATTGGGGAAGGGAGGTTGTCACTTTGAGGGGTTAAAAATATAACTATTGCACTGGGTTGTACACCTGGAACTAATTTTTAAAAATGTTTATTTCACAATAAAAGAATTTTTAAAAAAAGAAGTAATGGTAAGCAGCTGCCCGTGGCTGGAGGGAGGGGGCCTGGATGGGGATTTAAGTGTTTACTGGTTATGGTGGTTCAGTTTTACAAGATGAAAAGAGCTATGGTGATGGATGGTGGTGATGACTGCACAACAGTTTATTTAATGTATTTAATACCCCTGAACTGTATACTTAAAAATGGTTCATTTAAGATGGTAATTTTATGTTCTGTATGTTTCTGCACACACAAAAAAATAAATTTAAAAAAAGTAAAAAAAAAATTATCACCTATTCTTCTCAAACTATTCCAAAAAATCCAGAAGGAGAGAAAAGCTAAAACCATTCCCCTTAAGATCAGGAACAAGTCAAGACAGTCCACTTTCTCCACTTTTATTCAACATAGTTCTGGAAGTTCTAACCACAGCAATCTGACAAGAAAATGAAATAAACAGCATCCAAATTGATAAAAAGTAAGTAAAATTGTCATTATATGCAAACTACATGATACTATACCTAGAGAACCCTAAAGACTCCATCAAAAAACTATTAGAACTGGTAAATGAATTCAGTAACGTAGCTGGATACAAAAATAACAAACAATCAGAAGAAGAAATTAAGAAAACAGTCCCATTTACATTTGCTTCAAGAACTATAAAATACTTAGGAATAAATTTAACCAAAGAAGTAAAAGACCTGTACTCAGAAAATTATGACACTGATGAGAGAAATTAAAGAAGAAACAAATAAATGGAATCGCCTACCATGCTCATGGATAGAAATAATTAATATAGTTAAAATGTCCATATTATCTAAAGCAATATATAGATTCAATGCAATTCCTATCAAACTACCAAGAACATTTTTCATATAAATAAAAAACATAATCCTAAAATTTATATGGAACCACAAAAAACCCTGAATAGCCATGGCAATCCTGAGAAATAAGATCACGATACATGACATCAAATCATACTAGAAGGCTACAGTAATCAAAATAGCATGCTATGGGGCAGGTCGAATGGTGAAGTGGTTAATCACTGGCTTCGGAAGCCAGCAGCCCTGGTTCAGGTCCCACATATGAGGGCCAGTGACACTGCACTCAAACAAACAAACAAAAAAAATAGCATGCTACTGGCACAAAAACAGATACATAGATCAATGCTACAGATTAGAGATCCCAGAAATAAATCCATTCATATATAGTCAGTTAATCTACAACAATGGAAGCAAGAATTTCCATTGGGATAAAGATAGCCTACTTAAAAAAATGGTTCTGGGAAAACTGGACTGACATGTGCAAAAATAATGAAACTGGACCATTTCCTTATACCATATACAAGAACAAATTCAAAATGGATTAAAGACTTAAACGTAAGACCTGAAACCTTAAAACTTCTAGAAGACAATATAAGGAGAAAATTTGCATGCATTACCCTGAACAGTATTTTTACTGATACATCCCCACAAGCAAGGGAAGTAAAAGAAAAAATGAACATATGGGATTACATCAAACTTAAAAGTTTTTTCACAACAAAGGAAACCATCAATAAAACAAAAAGAAAGCCTACTGAATGGGAAAAGATAATTGTGAATGATGTATCTGATAAGGGGTTAATATCCAAAATTTATAAAACACTCATGCAACTCAACACCAGAAAAACAAACAACCCAATTAAAAAATTGGCAGATGATATGAAGAGACATTTCTCTAAATAGGACATACAGATGGCCAATAGGCATATGAAAAACTGTTCAACTTCACTGATCAATAGGGAAATGCAAATAAAAACAACAATGAGATACCACCTTACACCGATCAGAATGGCTATCATCAATAAATCCACAAACAACAAGTGCTGGCGAGGTTGTGGGGAGAAGGGAACCCTGGTGCACTGTGGGTGGGATTGTAGATTGGTGCAGCCATTATGGAAATCAGTATGGAGGTATCTCAAAAAAACTGGAAATGGAACTACCGTATGGCCCAGGATTTCCACTCTTAGGTATTTATCCTGAAAAACCCAAGACACTAATTCGAAAAAATATATGCACCCCAATGTTCATTGCAGCGCTATTTACAATAGACAAGACTTGGAAACAATCGAAATGTCCACTGGTAGACGACTGGATTAAGAAACTGTGGACTTCCGGTAAAGTGGTGGAACAGACAGATGCTGTGCTAACTACCTCCCAGAATCACACCCAAATTACAAACCAATTATACAGCATTCAACCCTGGAGGTCCCCAGAACACTAGGGGACAGAACAGAACCACTAAATGAAGAACTTAAAGAGGAGGCCACGTCGGGTCTGGTAGGACTGGCGGAGACAAGAGAGGGCGAACCCGGTGAGGGAAGCCCCAGCTGTGGGGAGGCTTCTCCAGTTGAGGGAGAGACCCTCCGGCCTCACACCAGGCTCACCAGCCCAGAGTTCCTTTGCCAGGAAGAGAAGTTCCAAGATAGCTGGCAGTGCATCTGAAGCTTATGTTGTATAATATTGTATGCCAACTGTAATTGAATATATAGATAGTCATGGGGTGTGGAGTACACTGTGGAAGGGAGTCAAAGGAATTGTAATAGATATATATGATATGGGTGGGAGTGGGGTGGTGAACTGGGGGACGGGGTCATCACTTTGAGGGGTAAAAAGTATAACTATTGCACTGTGCTGTACACCTGAAACTAATTTTAAAAAAATGTTTATTTCATAATAAAAGGTTTTAAAAAAAGAAAAGAAACTGGTACATTTACACAATAGAGTATTATGCAGCTATAAAGAAGAAGCAAATCGTACCATTTGTAACGATATGGATGGACATAGAGAACATTATGCTAAGTGAAATAAGTCTGTCAGAGAACTCCAAATACCATATGATCTCACTTATATGTGGAATCTAAAGAACTGAATAAAAGAGCACTGTAAACAGAAATAGTCAGAGACACAGGAAAAACTGATGATTGCTAGATTGGAAGGGGTGGGCATGAGGGAGAAAGAGAAGGGACGAAACAACATAAATTGGTAACTACAATATTTCTGCAGGAATAGAAAAGACAGTTTGGGGAATATAATCAATAATGTTTTAAATATTTTTTAGGGGACCAGCTGAACTCATGTCTTGTTAGGGAGACCACTTTATAGATGGTGTAGAGGCCTGACCTCTGCACAGTACATCTGAAGCTGCTGCTGAATAATATTATGCCAACTATAATTTAACACCTATATAGTCATGGAATGTGGAGTATAATGTGGGAATGGAGTCAATAGAATTGTAATAGATATGTATGATATCTGGGGTGGGGAGTAGTGGATGGGGGAGGGGTGTTTCCACTTTGTAAGGGGTGAAAAAGAAAACCATTGCATTGTTTTATACACCTGAAACTAATAATAATAATAATAATAATAATAATAATAATAATAATAATAAAATACCTGGGAATACATTTAACCAAGGATGTAAAAGACCTGTATTCAGAAAATTATAAGACACTGAAGAGATAAATTTAAAAAGATGCTAATAAGTGGAAATTATATATATATATATTATATATAAAATGGAAATAATATGTAAATGGAAATAATAATAAATGGAAATAAATATCATGGTTATAGATAGGAATAATTAATATATTTAAAATGTCCATACTACCCAAAGTAATCTATAGATTCAGTGCAATCCCTATTATAATAAAATGGCATTTTTCACAGAACTAAAACAAATCATCTTAAAATTTATATGGAACCATGAAAGACCCAGAAAAGCCATTGTAATATTGAAAAAGAAGAGAAGGAGAAAAGCTGGAGAGGTAGCATGGTACCTGTTATGACATTATACTACAAGGCCATGGTAATCAAAGAAGCATAGTATTGGCATTAAAACAGATACATAGATCAATAGAACAGAATAGAGAGCCCAGCAATAATTCCATATCTATGGTCATTTAATCCATGACAAAGGAAGCAAGAATATACATTGTGATAAAGACAGTCTATTCAATAAATGGTGTTGGAAAAACTTGCCAGACACATACAAAAAGAATGAAACTGGACCACCTTCTTACACCATATACAAGAATAAATTCAAAATGGATTAAAGACTTCAATGTAAGACCCCAAACCGTAAAACTATTAGAAGAAAATATAGGAAGTGAACTCTCAGACATTCCCCTTAGTAATATTTTTACTGATATATTGCCTCAACTAAGGGTAAAAAAGAAGCAAAAATAAAATGGAACTACATCAAACTAAAATGTTTCTTCACACTGAAGGAAACCATTAACAAAACAAAAAGACATACTACTGAATTGGAAAAGATATTTGCCAATGATACATCTGATAAGGGGTTAATATGCAAAATTTATATTAAAAAACTCAAACAACTCAATGACAACAATAACAACCCAATGAAAATATGGGCAGAGGACCTGAACACATTCTTCTCCAAGACGACATACAAATGGCCAACAGATATATGAGAAAATGTTCAACTTCATTAGCTATTAGGGAAATGCAAATCAAAACCACAATGAGAGACCACCTCACAGCAATTAGAAGGGCTACCATCAACAAGACAAATAATAACAAGTGTTGGAGAGGTTGTAGGACAAAAGGAATCCTTATATACTGCTGGTGGGAATGTACATGAGCACAATCACTATTGAAACAGAATGGAGGTTCCTCAAAAAATTAAGAATTGAATTACCATATGATTCAGCAATTCATCTGGGTATCTACTCCAAATTTTTTAAAGGTTTTTTTAAATTGGGAATTGGGGGAGGGGAACAGCATTGGAGACCGGGGAAGGGGAACAGACAAGTTGCTGTCTTTTTGTTCTTCAGTCTAGTTGCGAAGGACGTTGCTTCACTGGCCCATGTTGGTATCATCATTGCGCTCTTCCCGGATGAGGCAGATCAGTCGTCAGCCTCTGGATGGTGGCTCACTGCGGCTATTGGCAGCTCACGCTGGCTGCCAGCCACTCACGCTGGCTGCTGGCCACTCACTGTAGCCTATGGCAGCCCACTGCAACAGGGGCTGCAGCCTACACCATCGCCGGGGCTCACACAACTCAGCTTCAGGGGGAGCTGTTGTTAGCTGTAGACGGCAGTGTCACTGGCCCTCATATGTGGGATCCGAACCGGGGCCGCTGGCATCCCCAAACCAGCTCTTAACCAATGCACCACTCGGCTGGCCCCTACTCCAAATTTTTGAAAACACATTTATTTGTAAGGATAAATGTACCCCAATGTTCATTACAGCAATACTCACTGTGGCCAAGACATGGAAACAACAAAGTGTCCTTCTATAGATGATTGGATAAAGATGTAAAACATACACACAATGGAATATTATTCAGCTGTAAGAAAAGATGAAATACTTCTATTGTGACAACATGGATGGATCTTGAAAATATCATGTTAAGAGAAATAAGGTAGACAGAAAAAATTGAGAACCATATGATTTCACTCGTATGTGGGATATAAAACTGAAAGCAACACACAAACAAGACGAACAACCAATCAATCAAAAACTCATAGACACAGCAGTATAGTGGTTACTAGAGGTAAAGCGGGGAGAAGGGACATAGCAAAGGCTAAAGGAGGTCAAATATATGGTGATGGAAAATTTGTCTTAGGGTTGTAAACACAGTAAAATATACAGATGATGTATTATATAATTGTACACTTGAAACGTATAATAATTTTATTAATGTCACCCCAATAAATTTAATTTTAAAAATAAAATAAATAAATAACACACACAAAAAGAGAATTTTAATTAAGTTATGTTGAGTATAATTTGGCAACTTCTAAGAGAGGGCTAAATTTTGATGTGAAAGAGACAAAAGAAAATAGAGGTGGCTTGGATGAAAGGATAGCTGGGAAAGATTGAAAGAGTTGGTCCTTGACAAAATTCTAGGAGCCCTGTGTTGCATTCAGATGGAGGGGGAAAAACCGCATCAATATTAAATAATTAATGCTCTATTGGGGAAAAGCTATTTAATTTTATATGGTAAAGCAAATTTTTGTCTGCTTCAGTGTTCTTTTGTCTGAGAGCATCGCATTGTCTCTGGAATGTGCTGGATTAAAAAAAAACCATTCCCAGTTAAATGATATTATCTAGGTAAAAATCATAACTGCCATTCATTAAATACTTGCCAGTTATCTTGACAGATGCTTTATATACAGTACTAACATTCCCACAGTCTTACAAGATAGGGTTTATCAAACTCAGTTGGCAGATGAGGAACTTGCAGTTTAGTCACAAGGGGGTTAGTGACAGAACTAGACTAGACTCCTGGTCTGCATTCATCTAGAGCACACACTGTTCCACCATTGCCATCCTGAAGCAGACCTTGTATATCTTTATTCACTTTTCTTCTCACTACTCCAAAATATATCTCAGGCTATTAGAAAGAGAGAGAGAGAGAGAGAGAGAGAGAGAGAGAGAGAGAGAGAGAGAGAGAGAGAGAGAGAAAGAGAGAGAGAGAGAGAGAGAGAGGATTTTGTGTTCAAAGTCATGAATTGGAATACATAGCCAGAGCAATAAGAATACTGAAATAAATGAGAGGCATGAATAATGAAAGGAAGGATATAATATCTGATAATAATATGATTATCTACATATGCAGTGTCAGTTAACCTCAAAAGATGGGGTCTTACAAAATTATATGGCTCAGCCAGTTTCCTATAGTAAGTAAACCCTTTACAACAGAAATTACATAAGAGGCCAAGTCCAGGTGGTGAAGAGAAGGAATAGAACTGCGTGTTTTGTTTTCTCTGACAGCCCACTTCATACCCTAAGTTCTCTGCCTTGTTCTAATTTCTTTTTTTTAATATTTTTATTAAAATAATATAGCTAACATACATTATATCAGTTTCAAGTGTACACCATAGTTGTTCATCTGCTTTGTTCTTTAGCTTCTCCTCTTACATCACTCCTGGGGCACATACCCATTCTTTGTAAAATTTGCAGTTGGGAAATTATTCATGAGTTAGCCCAGGTGTGGTCTTTCTCAGAAAGCCTTTCCTTAAAGATACAGGAGCCAAGATGAATGACCTGATCATATAGGGGAACAGACTTCCCTTCATCTGTTCTTAGATCTATGCTGTCAGGCTCACTTTGGCAGGGGCCGTCTCAAGGAGGTAAGGGCCTTGTAAGGGTGGTGACAGAGGGAAGTGTCCAAGATCAAAGAGGACTATAATAGAGAATCTTGTGGGAAATTGAGGGTACCTTCCACCTTAGCACAGAGGGGACACCAGAGATCCCATCCCTAATGTTGGCCTTGAAAGGCCCTGTGGTTGGTGTTATTAAGAGTAACTAGTGTGACTTATGAAGGGAGAAATTTTGCCTCAGGCACATGGCCTCAGTGCAGGTGAGTGAGGAGTCCCAGGCCATAGCAAGATTTAAGTTGAGGAGCCTGATGAGGAATGAGGGAACCACCTACTGCAGAGGTGAGCCTCTGTGGCTCACCTCAAAGCCCTGCCCCTGTTTTCATGCCTACCCCGGGAATGCTGGGCAGAGCAGTGAGGCTAAGAGAGATTTTCCAGCCTTTAGGTCTCAGGGAAGTGAGTCCTTGGTGTAAGTGGGTGGGGCCCCAGTTCAGCAGAAGGAGGAGGAGAAGATGCTAACCAGATTCAAAGTAGGGAAACCTAGTCAGAAATTTCCACGAAGGCCCTGCTTGCAGCTCCCTGAGGACCCAAGCATGGTGGTCGGTGGATCTGAGCCTTCCTTTCCTACTTGATTGATCAGGAAGCTGAGGGCCTTGACCTAAGGCAAAGGGTACCATGCCCTGAAGGAAATCAAGGGCAGAACTCTGAGTGAGGTCTGAGGGGACTGTGAATCCCAGAACAGTGAGGTGGCATGGAACTAGCAACTTCTGTTAACGTGGGAAACCCTGGGCAAGGCTGTCAGGCTACTTCTGCAAGGAGGGTCACAGAGATGTGCGGGCCTTTGTCTGAGGTGATGGGCCTTAAGTTAGCAAGTAAAGCATCCTCGAGAAGGCCAGGAGTCAGGGAAAAGACGCTATGTGAGGACTGAGGTAACCCCTGCCCTGCTGGCAGACTGGGATACTTGTGCATTTGGTGACATGATGATGGACACTCATTTTTTTCCTATGATGTCATGGGAGGTGGGGGTGGGGTGCTGGGTGAGGGAGTGAGACATTTTGTTTAAAAGGGATGCAGTAGGATGATATCCAGATATTTTCAGGAGTTAAGGGCCCCCCTTGGACCATGATGTCTGTCGGAACACCCACAAGGTTACAAGAAAACCATTATCCTCAGCCTTGGAGACCAAGACCAGATGGGGCAACCCTAATCTTCCTGGATTGGGGGTCTCAGGAAATGTTGGCATCAGAGAGGACTACCAGGCTATGTCAGGAGTCAAAAGAAAGATTGAGGGAACCACCCATAAAGAGAAAAAAAATCTGAGCCCCACATTTGCATTCAGAACTTAAAGAATCATGGCAGGGATTTTAGGCTAAAGATCACCTCCATTTATTTATATCAAATCTAAGAGAAAAAAAACCCTTAGTATATGGGTGCAGCCACCAGTCAGCAGAAGGGAGGTGTATCAGGCATTACCTAGAGACCAGGTAAGTACCCTGAATGAGGACCCAAGCTGCCCATGAAGGAGAGGGCTCCAAATAACTCTCAGTTGGGTGCCCCCTGACAAGAATAGAAGCTAAGGAATTTTCACTGTTTCCTCTGGGGTCTCAGGGAGGTGCTGGCTTTGGTTTGAGGTGTCAACTTCACAGAATAGGGGGGCCCAGAACCTGCAAATAGTTGGCATGATGATCCTGATTGTGAACTGAGAAGACCCCCACCTCTAGAACAGAGGATAACCACTGGCAGCCCCCACTGCTGTCACCCCAGCATACTCTAAGGCAGGGCTGGCAGGCTGTAGTCTAAGGTTCCCTCTATCCTCCTCCACAGGATTGTCAAGGGACAGGTTGAACAGAACAGGAGCCCTGTGAGTTCCTAGAGCACTGGACTCAAGGAAATCTGCAGAGGAGGCCTTGGTTGAAGCCAAGGTAGAACTGTCCTGCTGAAGGCAATCACACCATCTCATTTTTCCTCCAGATGTCTACATCTCCTGACCTTCTGTCCATACTCCTGCCTGCTGTCCCCTGACCAGTGTCATCATGCCTTGGGGTCACAAGAATAAGCATCAGTGCTGCGAGAAATGCCACTAAACCCAAGGTGATGCTTAAGGTTGTGGAGATGGTCAGAGCACTGAAGCAGCAGAAAAGGAGACCACTTCCTCCTCTCCTCAGTGTGAAGGTAATGCCCAGAGTTGGCCTGCTGCTGTCATGTAGCACTTCCCAGGGGCCTCAAAGTGCACCAACCACCACCACTACTTTTGCAGGCATTTCTTGCCCTGGATTTGATGAAGCTTCCAAAAGCCAAGATTAGCATAAGGAAATCGCCTCTCAGGCCCCACCCTCCACTGAGAGCTCAGACATAGATTATTTATTCAAAGTTGTTGTGTTTTTGGAGCTGTTCCTTCTGTATAAGTATGAAATGAAATAGACCATTATGAAGGAAGATATGCTGAAGGTTGTCAACAAATATTACTAAGACAAATTTCCTGAGAACCTCAAGAGTCTCTGAGCACACTGAGGCTTCCTTTGTGTTATACATGAAGGAAGTCAACTCAAGCAACCACTCATATGACCTTGTCAGCAAACTGAAACTTTCCAATAATGAGAGGGTGCATCCTGGCAAGCGGTTACCCAAGACCCGTTTCCTGATGAATGATTGTGGCCTCACAGCAGCCTCGCCATTTGCCTCCCTGCATTCACCCATAACAGTAGGGCCTTACGGGGACAGGATATTCACTATGTCTATGGCAAAACCCCATGGGACCCTAAGAGAGAGAGCAGGACAGTCAATGACAGGCAAGACCCTAGATATGCGCAGGATTTCCAATATAGGTGTGAGATCCTATATAAAATATGCTCATTAGGGCAGCCTAAGCCAGGAGCCATCGGATGGTCTCTGGGAGGAATCAAGGAGGTGAAGCATATGGGGCCTAAGGGCCTGTTAATCCTTTTCTGCAGAGCTTACAGCCTGCCAGAGAGAAATCTTCCTAAGAAGCTAACAGCAGTGCTCCTTGCATTCTTGCCTGTAGGTGTCATAGTGAACCATTATCTGTCCCCGTAGGGGGCAAGGCTGCATTGATCAAAGTCTTATGGCTGAGGTTGTCTGTGAGACATAGGGAAATTTTGCTAAATCTTGGGTGATGCATGTGATTTACAGACCTCGGAAAGAGCAAAGCCCCTTCCCTGTTTGTACTCAATAAAAGCTGCAAGCTGACCAGATTCAGGGCTCTTGTCCATCAGAGTCTCCTGGCTCACATTGCTTTTTAAACTATCCCTGTCTCTTGCTCTTTATTTCTTTTTCTGAGTCCCCGCTGGTCCTCTCGAGGAAGCTAGACCCAGCCACGCAGAGACGCAACAAATGATTTTTGTGGAGGGCAACTATGCCACTGAAGTAGCAACTGGGAGACTTTTGAGTTGGATGCAAATATACACTGGTTGGAAGCACTTCATATTTGCGGAGCCCAGGAAGCTCATCACCAAATATTTGGTGAGGCTAAAGTACGTAGAATACCACCAAGTGCCTGACAGTGATTCACCAAGTGGGGTCCAAAAGTACAAATTGAAACAAGCATGATGGAAGTCTTGGAGGATTTGGTGAAGAACAATGGTACTGTCCCCAGTGCTTTCCCATCTTATTATAGAGAGGCTTTGCAAGATGAAGAAGAAAGCACAAGCCATAGATGGAGCAAAGGCTCCCACTACTGCTGAAGTCAGTGCATCTTGCAGGGCTATGGCCAGCAATATCTTTCCACTCCTTGAGATCTCTGACGATTTTTGTCCTCCAGACAAGACTATATGACATCACAACAGGGACTATATTCTTGGAAATGTAAAAGGATCCCACAGTAAAATAGTTGGGATAATGGAAAAGAAAAAAATAATGATCAATGTTAGTTATTCTTGTCCCTTTAGTCTTCAGTTTTGTAAAATTAAGTGAGTTATACTTCAATGTTCTTATCTTATTCAAGAAGTTTGAAAAATTAAATCTTAATAAATTATACCTTGTGGTTTTTGGCTCTTTTTATCCACCCCACATTGAGTATCTGCTCTTGGGAAGGCTCAGTGTTAGTAATAGGGATGCTAAAGAAAATCCACCCTTTACTCATATAATTTTAGAGCCTGTGATTAAGATGTTAAAATACCCATTATGACCTAT
Organism: Aselliscus stoliczkanus; assembly: GCA_033961575.1. Lineage (NCBI taxonomy): Eukaryota > Metazoa > Chordata > Mammalia > Chiroptera > Hipposideridae > Aselliscus > Aselliscus stoliczkanus. Next base: position 48,908,576 of record CM066737.1, on the reverse strand, counting down.
ATGTAAAGTAAAAAGAGTGGGTGAGGAAGAGGGTGTTCCTTATGAGAGCAGTAAAGTGGAAACTTCCTGAGCAAGGCAATTTGGGACTTTAGGAATCTGCAAATTCTCAGGGGGATGTAATTTTCATTTATACTATATGGTAGGCTAGTTGAATTTGTGGAAATGGTGAGATCCTCCAATGGTATGCTTCAGAATTGAGAGACAAAGTGTGTGTTCATCTGCTCAGGCTGCTATAACAAAATACCACAGACTGGGTGGCTTAAATTACAGACATTTCTCACAGTTATGGAGGCTACGAAATCCACAATTGATGTGCCAGAGATTCAGTTCCTGGTGAGAACTCTCTTCCTGCCTTGCAGACGGCCATCTTCTTCCTGTGTCCTCACATGGCAAAGAGAGTTCTCATCTCTCTTGCAGTTCTTATAAGAATATAATCGCATTATGGCCACCCCATCCTCATGACCTCACCAAAATGTAATTACATCCCAAAGAACTGACCTCTAAATTCCATCACACTGGGATTTAGGGTTTCCACATATGAATTTGGGAGAGGGACTCAAACATTCAGTCTATAATGGAAAACCACTTCTATGAGTCACTTTGGGACTGTGAGTAAACCACAGAGAAATCTCCACCTGGAGCATGAAAGGAAGGTGCCATTTGTTCTTGTCTCAGTGCAGGTGGACACAGTGTGTAAACTAAGTGTTCTATATAAATGTTGAATAACTATGGTGAACATATGAAACTAATATAATATTGTATGTTAGCTATAATTTTAACAAACATCTTTTTTAAAGAAAAAATATACAAAACATAAAAAATAATTAGTCTGTCCATCGAGCCCTACAACTACTGATTTCCAATCATGTGTTTTTATCCCAGAGCATCACGCATTTATTCACTAGACTAGCATCTGATGGATAACTATAAGGGAAGGTGACAACAACAGAAATGGATTCAGCTTTTTCTTTTTTTTTAAAGATTTTATTGAGTAATTGGGGGAGGGGAACAGAGTTGGGGAACTGGGGAAGGGGAACAGACAGGTTGCTGTCCTTTTATTCTTCAGTCTAGTTGTGGAGGACATTGCTTCACTGTCCCATGTTGGTATTGTCATTGTGCTCTTCTCGGGTGAGGCAGATTGGTCGCCGGACTCTGGATGGCCACTCACAGCAGCTCTCAGAAGCTCACACTGGTTGCTAGCCGCTCACGCTGGCTGCCGGCCACTCACTGTAGCCTATGACAGCCCACTGCAGCAGGGGCTGCAGCTATGCTCTCCCAGGGAATAACAGCAGCCGAGCTCCACGTGGAGCTGTTGTTCACAATCTTAGCTGTAGAGAGCAGTGTCACTGGCCCTCATATGTGGGATTCGAACCGGGGCCGCTAGTGTCCCAAGCCAGCGCTTAACCAACACACCACTTGGCCGGCCCAAGATTTAGTCATTATCTTTGTGACTATACAAAGCTCCTCCTGACTCCGAAGTCTAGCATAGGCATCAAGCACTGCCAAACCAGGGCAGAGGCTTAACCCTCCAGAACAGCACCAAAATCATGTCTGTCCCTACTTCTATTACTTTTTTTGTATCAATCTCACACAAAATTCACACCAAATTGCATACTAGGCAGGGTTGCCAGATTTAGCAAATAAAAATACAGTATGCCTAGTTAAATTTGAAATTTTCATTGTTCATCTGCAACTCAAATTTAATGCAGTACCCTGTATTTAATCTGGCAACTCTATTCCTAGGAAACTGCTGGTTAATTTGAAGAAAGGGAGTTAACTTCTTAGCTCATCATTCAGCTATGCCCTCCCCTGCCCAGAGTCTAAGAGGCTAAGGAGCACTTGACCCCTCCATCTCTGGTCTCCACCTGCAGCCTGCTGGGCTTGTTGGGGCTCTGTTAAACAAGAGTAGAAAGGCTGTGATTTGAAAAGCAGTAGCAGCTTTTCCTCTAGCATTTCTCATTTCTATGAAAAATTTGATTCCATGCCCTCTGATTAACCAAAACAAGAGAAGACAAATAGAAATTCTGTACAGCTGTTTCACACTGACAGACCTGACCTTCCCAGCTGAGGGTACATTGTTCTGGGAAATTGTTACCTAGCAACCAGGCCTTGCAGCTGCCAGATTCCAAACACTGAAAGCATTATGTATAGAAAAGAAGCCAGGAGTAGTAGGATGGGGTGGGTCTGCATCAATCTGAGCTTTGTCTTGGGATCTAATGCTTATCTTCTTAAGCAGGAATCAAAGCCCCTTCCTGTTCAATTGCCAAATTAAGCTGCTTGGGCTCAGCTTCCTGTCACCTCCACCTGCTCTGGTATTCACCCCTGTGTGTAAAAATGGTAGAGTTGAGGGAGGAGTGGGAATGAAGATACTTCCCAGAGATGTCAAAGATTCTGTGTGAATAGATAGTCACAGGATGTGGATTATACTGTGGAAGGGAGTCAGAGGAAGTGTAATAGTTATATATGATATGGGGCGGAGAAGTGGGGTGGCGAATTGGGGGAGGGATTTGTCACTTTGAGGGGTAAAAAGTACAACTATTGCACTGTGTTGTACACCTGAAACTAATTAAAAATAAATAAATAAATAAAATAATAAAAAAAGATTCTGTGTGGTACATATGGCTTTTATTCTTTGACAGTGGAGCACATTTCCAATTTTCAACACCCATCTTTAATAATTGGGCATTTCTGGTGGCAGGATGGTTCAGCTGGTGTGAGCACATGCTCCTAACAACAGGGTTGCCAGTTCGATTCCCGCATGGGATGGTGGGCTGCGTCCCCCTCCTAACTAAGACTGAACACAACACCTGGAGCTGAGCAGCCTCAAGATGCCGACAGGCGGCCGGATGGCGACTGGACTTGGAGCTGAGCATGCTGTGCCATCCACAGCTAAGATCGAAGGACAAACTTGGCTGTTCCAGTTCCCAAATTCCTCAACACTGTTCCTCTCCCCCAATTTCCCAATAAAAATCTTAAAAAAAAAAAAGAAATGTTCACTCAAAAATGATGTGCAATTTAAAAAAAAATAATTGGGCATTTCCTTCCTCCTCCTCCTCCTGTTCCTTCCCCTATCAACCTCCACCTCCTCCTCACTCTCCTCCTCCTTTTCTTCCCTCCCCTTCCCCTCCTTCCCTCTCTCTCCATCTCCCTTAAAAACTAAAAATGGAAGGTCCTGTCCTTTGTATTTCTTAAACTCACTATGTGTTAAGAACTTCCTAATATTGAAGAATGTGAAGGGTTAGCTTTAAACAGTGGACTTCAAACATTATCACCTCTATGAGTCACCTTGCCAGCTTCTTAAAATGCAGCCTTGTGTCTCACCCTCTAGTAAATCTGATTTAGTAGATTTGAGGTGGTTTAAGGAAATCTGCATTTTTAACAAGCTCCTCACACAAATGGGTCTGTGCACAAAACTGCAAAGTACTAGTTTATGGGGTTTTTTGTGACAGAAAAAGTGTTTTTGTTTGTGTGTGTGTGTGCGTGAGTGTGTGTGATTAAATCATATTCTTCACACTACTGCACCAATCTCCCCTAACAGATAACCATCTTCCAACTTTGTATGTCAAATTAGGTAATGGCCCAGTTTCTGTCCCTGGGCATGGAGGACCAACCGCTACAGGGGGGATTACTTACTTGCCCTACTACCGTACCCACAGTTGTCTGTCTAGAAAGCATCCATTTTATCACTATCTCCAAGTCCACAGATTTGAAAACAAGGTTGGAATTGACTGCACTTCTCATTCAGAGACTTCATGTTGCTTACATGGTTATTGGGTTTTTCAGCTCACAGCCATTTAGTGATAGCAAATGTACAGATTTAGATGCAAAACATACAGCCCACCCCTTAACTCCATCTAAGCTGTTCCATCCCGTACTCATAGAAAGTTTATGTAGTAGTCTTCTATTGCTGTGTAACAAATATCGCAGCTTTAAACAGCATCCATTCATTATCTCAGTTTCCAGGGATCTGGAGTCTGTACAACTTAATTATGTCCTCTTCTCAGAGTTTCATAAGGTTTCAATCAAGGTATTAGCTGTATTGTACTTCTTACCTAGGTTCTGAGTTCTCTTCCAAGCTCATTCAAGTTGTCATGAGAATTCAGTTCCTTGCAGTTATAAGACTGAAGTCATTGCTTTCTTACTGACTGTCATTCAGGAGCCACTCTCAACTCCTAGAAGCCACCCACTCACAGGCACTCTCATATGACAAAACAGTAGCTTACTTCTTCACCATCTGGGTAAACCTTTCTGAATTCTCCTACCCTTGACCTTCAGGCCCATTTAATACTTGTACTTCAATTCTGTCATTCTATGTGACCACTTGGAGATTTCGTGTTTAAAATTCAATACAGTATAGTATTGCAAACTGTGATATACACAACGAGTGCCAAAAAGTGTATATACATTTTAAGAAAGGAAAAACTCTGTATTAATTGTAATACTCAATATATACTGATAACAAAAGATGAATACAAGTCATGTTTGACTTCTGCAATTACAAGAGGTGCTCAAAGTGGTTACCATCAGCATCCAGACACTTCTGATTATGGTGAACTACTGCTTGAGCATAGATAACATCTCTTAATATGTGTGTAGATTATTTTGAGACTCCCGGTGTTTACTTCATAAGTGTACATTGCAATTCATACATGAACTGACAATTAAGTTTGCAAATATGTTGCAATGATGTTGCTAGCCATTTTTTATATCAGAGCAATTATTCATTATGAATTTGTACAAACTGGAAAAACAGTTAACCAAGTTTACTATTTGGAATTGCTGAAAAGGCTGCGTGAAAAAGTTAGATGAGCTGAACTTTTCACCAACAATTCATGACTCTTGAATCACGACAATGCACCAGCTCACATGGCACTGCCTGTGATGGAGTTTTAGCCAGTAAACAAATAACTGTATTGGAACATCCTCCCTGCTCACCTGATCTGGCCCCCAATTATTTCTTTCTTCACCCAAAGATAAAGGAAATATTGAAAGGAAGACATTTTGATGACATTCAGGACATCAAGGGTGATATGATGACAGCTATGATGGCCATTCCAGAAAAAGAGTTCCAAAATTGCTTTGAAGGGTGATCTGGGCACTGGCATCATTGCTTCCCAAGGGGAGTACTTTGAAGGTGACTGCAGTGATATTCAGCAATGAGGCATGTAGCACTTTTTCTAGGATGAGTTTGCAAATTTAATTCCCTGACCTCATATATTACTGAATTTGAGTATTTTTTAAATAGAAATTTATTTTTAAAATAACAGCTTTATTGAGATTTAATTCACATAGCATACAATTCATCAATTTAAAGGGTACAATTTAATATATTTTTTAGTATATTGACAGAGTTGTGCAACTATGACCATATCAATTTTGGATCACTCCTATCACTCCACTCCAAAAAAAAAACCCAAACATACTAGCAATAACTCCCCATTTCTTCACAACTCTCCAATCCTAAACAACCACTAATCTATTATCTATCACTATGGATTTGCCTATGCTGGACATTTCATATACATGGAATCAAACAAATTTGTGCTTGGCTTCCTTCATTTACCATAATGTTTTCACAGTTCATTAATGTTGTAGTTTATATCAGTACTTGATTAATTTTTATGACTGAATAATATTCCATTGCATGGGTATAGCAATTTTGTTTATCCATTGATCTTTGATAGACATTTGATAGGCATTTGAGGGGTGGCAAGAAATATTCAAAGTGGTGAAAAACAAGCACCTACAACCAAGACTACTCTACTCAGCAAGGCTATCATTTAAATTGAAGGAGAGATAAAGAGCTTCCCAGATAAGAAAAAGCTAAAGGAATTTATTACCACCAAACCAGTATTAAAAGAAATGTTAAAAGAACTCATTTAATCAAAAAGAAAAAAAGAATAATAAAATGACAATAACTATGTACCTATCAATAATCACTTTAAATGTAAATGGATTAAATGCTCCAATAAAAAGACATAGGGTTGCTGAGTGGATAAGAAAGCAAGACCCATGCATATGCTGTCTATAAGAGACCCACCTCAGACTGAAAGACACACACAGACTGAAAGTAAAGAGATGGATAAATATATTTTACACAAATAGAAATGAAAAAAAAAGAAGTTAAAGAAACAATACTTATATTGAACATAATAGACTTTAAAATGAAGTCTATAATAAAAGAAAAAGAAAGAAATTACATAATCATAAAGGGATCAGTCCAACACGAGGACATAATCCTAGGAAATATCTATGCACCCAACAGAGGAGCACCTAAATAGATAAAACAAATACTAACAGACATGAAGGCAGAGATCAACAGTATCACAATCATAGTAAAGGATTTTAACACCCCACTGACAACAATGGACAGATTCTTCAGACAGAATGTCAACACAGAAACTTCAGCCTTATATAACACACAAGATTAGGTAGATTTAATTGATGTTTTAGAATATTTCACCCAAAGCACATGGAACATTTTCTAAGATAGACCACATGCTGGGCCACAAAACAAGCCTCAATAAATTTAAGAAGATTGAACTCATATCAAGCATTTTCTCTTAACACAATGATATGAAACTAGAAATCAATTACAAGAAAAACAACTGAAAAACACATAAACACATGGACACTAAATAACATACTACTAAATAATGAATGGGTCAACAATGGGATCAAGGAAGAAATCAAAAGATACACTGAGACAAACAAAAATGAAAACACAATGGCCCAAGGGGTGGCCGAGTGGCTCAGTTGGTTAAGAGCTGGCTTAGAGCATGAGCTCTGAGCAACAGGGCCGCCGGTTCGATTCCCATGTGGGCCAGTGAACGCTGCACCTGAGCTGAGCTGCCACTAAGCTGCCAACCATTGGTAGGATGGTTCAGCTGGTGTAACAACAAGATTGAGTGTTCAATGGTGGGCTATGCCAACCTGCAACTAATTTTGAACTTGGCACCTTGAGCTTAGAGTCTATGAGCTACTGACGGGAAGCCAGATGGCGATTGGCGCCCTCCACAATGAAGACTGAAGAACAGCAACTTGGTTGGACCTCTTCCCCAATTCCCCAACACTGTTCTCCTCCCCCAATTCCCCAACAAAATCTTTAATAAAAAAACAACAACAATGGCCCAAAATCTATGGGACACAGCATAAGCAGTCTTAAGAAGGAAATTGATAGTAATGCTGGCCTATCTAAAGAGAAAACAAAAATTTCAAATCAACAATCTATCTTCATACATAAGGGAACTGGAAAAAGAATAGCAAAAAGCCAAAAGTGAGTACAAGGATGGAAATAATAAAGATTGCAGTGAAAAGAAACAAAAAATAAACAAACAACAACAACAAAAAGAAACAAAAAAAAATAGAAAAAAAGTCAATGAAACCAAGAGTTGTTCTTTTGAAAAGATAAACAAAATTGACAAACCTTTAACAAGAATCATCAAGAAAAAAATAGGACCCAAAACATAAAATCAGAAGATACAGAGGAGAAGTCATAACCAACACCACAAAAATATTAAATAAATAAATAAATAAATAAATAAATAAATAAACTATGAGAAACTACACCAACAAATTAGACAATGTGGAAAAAATGGATAAATTCCTAGAAGCTTATATCTTTAAAGGTTAAATAATGAAGAAACAGAAAATCTAAACAATCCATTTACTACCAATGAATTTTAATCAGTAATCAACCCACTCCTAGCAAATAAAAGTCCTGGACCAAATGGCTTCAAAGGTGAATTTTACCAAATATTCAAAAAAGAATTAACAGGGCCAGACGGTTGGTGCATTAGTTAAGAGCTGGCTTGGGACGCTGGCTCTGAGCAGCAGGGACTTGGTTTGGATCCCATATATGAGGGCCAGTAACACAGCCCTCTGCAGCTAAGATTGTGAACAACAACTCCACTTAGAGCTGGGCTGCTGTGAGTCGCCAGTGATGGTGTGCGCTGCAGACTCTGCTGCAGTGGGCTGCCATAAGCTACAGTAAGTGGCCGGCAGCCAGCGTGAGCGGCCGGCAGCCAGTGCGAGCTGCCAAGAGCCGTGAGTGGCCGTCCAGAGGCTGGTGACCAATCTGCCTCACCCAGGAAGAGTGCAATGATAATAGCAATGTGGGAGGAAGCAATGTCCTCCACAACTAGACTGAAGAACAAAAGGACAGCAACTTGCCTGTTCCCCTTCCCAGATTCCCCAATGCTGTTCCCCTCCACCAATTCCCCAATTAAAAAAGAAAAAAAAAGAATTAACAACTATTCTCCTCAAACAATTCCAAAAAATTCTGGAGGAGGGAAGTCTCCCAAGCTAATTTTATGAGACCACTATTATCCTGATCCAAAAACCAGACAAAGACATTCCAAAAAAAACAAAATGATAGGCCAGTATCCCTAATGAACACAGATGCAAGTATATGGTGATAGAAGGAGAACTGACTCTGGGTGGTGAACACACAATGTGATATATAGATGATTTACTACAGAATTTTATACTTGAAATCTATGTAACTTTACTAACTATTGTCACCCCAACAAACTGTAATGAAAAAAATTAGCCAATCAAATTCAGCAATACATTATAAACATCAAACACCACGATCAAGTGGGATTCATTCCTGGTATGCAATGTTGGTTCAATATCTACCAATCAATTAACATGATACACCACATAAACAAAATGAAAAAAAAATTATATGGTCATATCAATAGATGCAGAAAAAGCATTTGACAAAATCCAGCATCAATTTAAGATAAAAACTCTCAGCAATGTGGAATAAAGGGAACATATGTCAACATAATAAAGGCCATATATGACAAACCCCCAGCTAACATCATACTAGATGGGAAAAAGCTAAAAGTATTCACCTTATGATCAGGAACATTACAAGGATGCCCACTCTCACCACTTTTATTCAACATAGTACTGGAAGTTCTAGCAACAGCAAACAGACAAGAAAAAGAATTAAAAGGCATCCAAATTGGAAAGGAGGAAGTAAAATTGTCATTATTTTCATATGACATGATATGATATAGAAAGAGCCCCAAATGTTCCATCAAAAAACTATTAGAGGGCAGGCCACATGGCACGGTGGTTAAGCGCTGGCTTGGGGAGCCAGCGGCCCTGGTTTGGGTCCCACATATGAGAGCCAGTGACACTGCCCTCAAAAAAAAAAACTATTAGAACTGATAAATGAATTTATTAAATAGCAGTATTAAAGATTAATATTCAGAAATCAGTTGCATATCTATACACCGATTAGAAACTACCATAAATAGAAATTAAGAATAAACAAATACATACCAATCACAACCACATAAAAAAATACTTAGGAATAATTTTAACCAAGGAATTAAAAGACCTGTACTCAGAAAATTCGAAGACACTAAAGAGAGGAAGTAAAGAAGATACAAATAAATGGAAACATATACTATATTCATGGGTAGGAAGAATTAATATAGTTAAAATGTCCATATAACCCAAAGCAATATATAGATTCAATGCAATCTCTATCAATATACCAATGACATTTTTCACAGAACTAGAACAAATAATTGTAAAACTTATATGGAACAATGAAAGACCCCAAATAGCCATGACAATCCTGAGAAATAAGAACAAAATGGAAGGTATCATGCTATCTGTTATCAAAGTATACTGCAAGGCTATAGTAATCAAAACAGCATGGTACTGGCATAAAAACAGACACAAGGATCAATGGAACAGAAAAGATAGACTAGAAATAAATCCATGCCTGTGTGGCCATTTAGTCTATGACAAGGGAAGCAAGCAAGAATTTACATTGGGGTGAAGACAGTCTATTTAATAAATAGTGCTAGGAAAACTGGACAGATACATCCAAAAACAAAGGAAGAAAGAAAGAAAGAAAGAAAGAAAGAAAGAAAGAAAGAAAGAAAGAAAGAAAGAAAGAAAGAAAGAAACTCAAAATGGATTAAACTTAAATGTAAGACCTGAAATCATAAATCTCCTAAAAGAAGATATAGGAAGTAAAATCTCAGGCATTACCCTTTGTAATATTTTTACTGATGTATCTCCTCTGGCAAGGAAAACAAAGGAAAAAATAAAAATTTGGGACTACCTCAAACTGAAAACTTTTTTCACAGCAAAGGAAGCCATCAACAAACAAAAAGACATCCTACTGAATGGGAGAAGATATTTGTAATAGTACATCTGATAAGGGGTTAGTATCCAAAATTTATTTTAAAAAACTCATACAACTCATACCAAAAACCAAACAATCCAATTAAAATATGCATAGAGGACATGAAGAGACATTTTTCCAAAGAGGACATACAGATTGCCAACAGACATATGAAAAGATACTTAACATCACTAATCATCAGATAAATGAAAATATAAACCACAATGAGATATTGCCTCACACTTTTCAGAATGGCTATCATTGATAAATCAAGAAACAACAAGTGTTGGAGAGGATGTGGAGAAAAGGGGATCCTCGTGCAAATTGGTGAAATCACTAAGGAAAATTGAATGGAGTTACCTGAAAAGTTAAAAATAGAACTACCTTATGACCCAGCAATTACACTCCTGGGTATTTATCTGAAGAAATCCAAAACACTGATTCAAAAAAATATATGCATCCCTATGTTTATTGCAGTGCTACTCATTACAATAGCCAAGAAATGGAAACAACTGAAATGGCCATCAATAGATGATTGAATAAAGAAATTATGGTACATTTATACAATGGAGTATTACTCTGCCATAAACACAGAAATCTTACTATTTGCAACAACATGGATGGGCCTGGAGGGTATTGTGCTAAGTAAAATAAGTCAGACAAAGAAAGACAAATACCACATTATCTCACTTACATGTGGAATCTAAGGAACAGAATAAATGAGCAAACAAAACAAAAATAGACTGATACAGAGGAAAAACTGATGTTTGCTAGATGGGAGGGGGGCTGAGAGATGTGTGAAAAAGGTGAAGGGATTAGGAAGTGCAAATTGGTAGTCAGAAAATAGACACAGGGATGTGAAATACAGTATGGGGAACATAATAATATTTTTAAAGATAGGTAGGGTGTCAGATGGGTACTGGCCTTACTGGGAGATCACTTCATAGATTATATAAATGCCTAACCACTGCACTGTGCACATGAAACTAATATAAAATAATACTGAAAGTCAACTATAATTAAATATATATATATATATGTAAGTATATATATATACTTACAGGATGTAAAGTACAGCATAGGGAATATAGTCAATGTTATTGTAATACCTTCGTATGATGTCAGAAGGGTAGTCGACTTAGGGAGTTATCACTTCATGAGGGGTGTAAATATCTAATCTTTATACTATTTTGTATACCTGAAACTAATAACAAATAAATAAATAAATAAATAAATGTGTGATAAGTATGTGAAAATATATTTTATATCATTAGTTATTAGGGAAATACAAATTAAAACCATGTGATCCCTCTTCACACCCACTAGGATGACTTTAATAAAAATATAGACAATAACAAGTGTTGATGAGAATGTAGAGAAACTGGAATCCTCAGATATTGCTGGTGTGGATATAAAATGGTGCAGCTACTTTAGAAAGCAGCTTGGCAGTTTCTCAACATTTTAAACGTGCACATACTATACAACCGAGCAATACCATAGCTAGGTATTTACCCAAGGTAAATGAAGACATATGTCCACATAAAAATCTTAACATGAATGTTCATGATAGCATTATTCATAATAGACAATCGGTGGAAACAACCCAAATGTCCATCAACTGATGAATGAATGAATAAAATGTGGTATATCTGTACAATGGAATATTATTCAGCCATAAAAAGAAATAAAGTACTACTGTGCTACAACATGATGAACCTTGAAAACATGCTAAGTAAAGAGGCCAGCCACAGTGGACCACCTATTGTATGATTCCATTCATAGTAAATGTCCAGAATGGGCATATCTGTAAAGACAGAAAGTAGATAAGTGATTTACTAAGGATTGGGGTGGGGCGGGGGATTGGGTCATGATGTCTAAAGGGTATAGAATTTCTTTTTGTGGTGGTGAAAATGTTCTAAAACATTTGTGGTGATAGATGCACTAATCTGTGAATATACTAAAAGACATTGGATTGCACACTTAAAATGGGTGAATTGTATGATATGGGGATTATATCTCACTACAGCTATTTTGAAAACTGTATTTGGAGACAATGCTGTTTCTGCCTCTTTGAGAAAATGGCAATAATAAGAAAGATGAAAATAAAGACCTAAGAACAAGAGGCTAGTTATTTCTATGGTTGGTAATGGAACAGTCTGCATCCTTGATCAGTTCCCATTTGATGATCCTCTTTATTTTATTCAGGAAATAACTCTGATGCTAACCTCCCCCATTGGTAATGATCCTTCCCAGCATCTAAAATAAAACCACTGTGGTGGAGATGCCTTACTGATGACACTATCAAATGCTTGTCAAACTTTTAGCAGGCTGGCTTTTATCTTGTTATGTTTTGTGATTCCTCCACCTTCTACTCCTATCATCCACATTGGAAAGAAAGGGAGGTCAAATCAAAATTACAAGTTTGAAAATATTATTTGGTCATGTCATCACAAGACACAAGAAAGATCTGAATACAAGAACTGTGCAAATACCATGTAGACACCATGCCAGAATACAACATATCCACCAAGATGAAGACTACATCACGTTGGAGATTCTAGGAGCATAGAGAGGTAGAGGGCTATAAGAAGAGTAGTGGCCTGGTGGAAAATATCTATATAGAAGCAACACTGTGTGGTGAATAATCTGTTATCATGGAGCTAGAATTGCTCTTAAAGGTCATGTACTTATCTTAATAAACGAAGGCCTGGAGAAGAGATAGGATTGGCCCCATGTCACATAGCTAGTGGAGAACAGAGTGAAGACTAGAACTAAGGTCTCTGAATCCCAGTCTAGGTATTTTTCCATATGTTGAATGTTGTATATCGACAGACTCAGCAGCATGGAAGACTGGAATATTATGCCAAAGCTTTTGACTGAAATGGCCAAACTCCCCCTCTATCACTGCTCAGAGCAAGGAGCATCTCATTAACAATACAACTCTTAAGAGGATAAGTTACTGAAGAAATAACTAATAACCAGGCTACAGTTTTTTTTTATTTTTTTTATTTCTAGAAGGACAGTATATTTGATTTTAGACATCTGCATCATAATCCCTCTTTTATTTAAAGATTCTTTAGGGAATTGGGGGAGGAGAACAGCATTGGGGAACCAGGGAAGGGGAACAGACAAGTTGCTGTCCTTATGTTCTTCAGTCTAATCATGGAGGACATTGCTTCACTGGCCCATGTTGGTATCATCATTGTGCTCTTCTTGGGTGAGGCAGATTGGTTGCAGACTCTGGACGGCCACTCACGGCTGCTCTTGGTAGCTTGCACTGGCTGCCGGCCGCTCACGCTGGCTGCCAGCCTCTCACTGTAGCCTATGGCAGCCCACTGCAGCAGGGGCTGCAGCTATGCTGTCCTGGGGACTCACAGCAGCCCAGCTCCAGGTGGAGCTGTTGTTCACCATCTTAGCTGTAGAGGGCAGTGTCACTGCCCCTCATATATGGGATCCGAACTGGTGCCGCTGGCATCCCAAGCCAGTTCTTAACCAACGCGCCACTCGGCCGGCCCATAATCCATCTTTTAAAATACAGAATGTACCTCAGTGTGAGGCATCTTGAAATATACACTACATATGACAAGGTAGTTTGCAAACTGTCTCCTTCCACAGAGCCCAGCCTGGATTCCCACCTTTCTTTTTTTCACGTCATGCTCAATACATTCCTATAAAAGCTGGCCTCCAGGAATCAAATCTGTGGAAGGTTGGGGAAGGCAGAAGTTTTGGTTAATACAAACATAACTTTCCAGCCTTGATTTTCTCAAGGGAAGGTCAATGATAAATGACCTCCCCCTTGGGGCATAATTTATGGCCACATGGCCTTTTCTATTGAGCCCAACATTGACTGACAGGATCATAACACTAGGAGAAGAGAGAGGTTGGCTCTAGGAGAGCTGGAGAACAGAGAATATAAGTAAGACCAGATGTGATGGGAGGATGCAGAGACGACAAGGGGAAAGAAAAAACAGCTACACAGGCACAGTAAAGACCTTGGGAAATGCACTCAACATTTCAAGGTTAAGTCTAACTTGTCTTCATGTGTTTTCTGCAATTGCCTTTGTGCTTGCAATACCCAGTTATTTAGTATATAGCAAGATGGAAGGGACAAGTCTGTCCTGGAATACTTAGCAATGGTTCAAACATCCTTTGTACTGTCATTCTCCTATTTAATATTGTATGGTTCAAAACATTTCTTAAAACTCCTTTTCTAGCTCCCAAGGCTATGGGTAATCTTGGAATCAGCTTAAACCTCTTTTCTGTTATTCTGAGGCCTAAAATTCCTGGTCCAAGAAGTTGGTAATAGAAAGAAATAGAAACACAAAACAAATTTATCCAATTAAAAATTGGCCTACAGGGCCGGCCGAGTGGCGTGGTGGTTAAGTGCTGGCTTGTGAAGCCAGTGGCCCCAGTTCGGTCCCACATATGAGGGCAGTGTGCCCTCAAAAAAAATAAAAATAAAAATAAAAATTGGCCAACCAAAGCTAACACAAATATTAAAGGCTATACTTATCCTTAGGCATTTATCTTAAGGCAACAGTGATTCTTTGACTGCAGAGACCCTGGGTATGGGCAAAACTGAGATTGGAGATGACAATAAATGTAGCATTAAATGGATAGTGTGAGGAACTTATATCCCTGTGTAAGATGCTAAAAATCTGGAAGTCTATTAGTAAGGTTTTACATGTCTAAGAGAAGCACCATACTCTCCATGCTTTACAGAAATCAATATAAAGCTAGACCATGCATCAACAGAGCCACCAAGCAAACCAGAATTTTGGATTCCAGTGTTTGTGCATCCATGACCTTTAAGCATAAAGATCAATGTATGGCTTGATTCTAGAAATTAATTGTTGGATAATTTTGTCAACATACTGCAACCACTCCAGCTGCCAAGGAATCAAAAGAACAACCTCACCTAAAAATGATCTAATGTATCATCATCATCCAACCCTTCATCATGTTTTCCCTGATCTCCTAGAACCCATTAAGAATGTGGGAGTAGCCAGGGCCCTACCAACTACTTCTTATTCCATTATAAACTTCTCATTGAGGTGAGGAACAAATTGGGACCCGTTCCTACTAGTGATTAGTTTCCCTGCCTACACACACCACAAATGTCTCAGAGGCAAAAGATTAGGAACCCAGTCTTCTATACTAACAAAACATAAGCCCTAAAAAGATGAAAGGCTCCAAAAACACATCCAAACAAAATAAAAACAGAGAAAAAAGATGAGAGCCATGTCTGCAGATTGCTTGTCAATCAGTATAAGCCAATCAGTCAAATTTATTGAGAACAGAAGCAATAATAAATCAGGTACAATCAAGTGGGGTGTTTTAATTAATTATTATTTAAACAACGGGCAAGAAAAGCATTTGATTTGGTCTATTTGGGATCCAGTTAGAGCAAGGCTGAAACCAAGTGATGGCCTCAATTTCATTTTAAAATATTCTATAACAAATAGCCTTGACCATATTTTGTCTTTTCTGCCTGGTGCCACATTTAGCTAAAGACAGACATGGAATCTTATCCAAACAAGTCCAAACCATTGCAACACATGTGCCTTCAGCCTGCATGGAGGAAGATCATATTCCCAAGTAATAAGAATACCCACCAATAATCAAAGTGACTGACAAGTGTAAACATTAGAGTTGTTATCATTAGAATTGAGAAATGGGCTGGGATCCAAAATTTTCAGTTTGGCACCGACTTTCACTATACTCAGCATCTTTTGTATTTAGTAGGTTTGTGCATGCACCCCCAAATTTTGTTATTTAATGTTCTTGCTGTAACCACACGATGTTTCATTTGTGGGTTACTCCATACATACCAATCTTACCAGTGAGATTCATTCAGCATCTTCTGTAAACATGATTTCCTAGTGTACTCTGCAGAATATATATATATATATATATATATATATATATATTCCATAATATATCTATTTCATATGTGTGTGTGTCTGTGTGTGTGTGGTGTATGTGTATGTGTATTCCATTAAAGGTGGTTAAATAAGATTGGGAAATCCTGAGACTAAATTAAATGGGTTAGCTTTCTGCAGGAATTCTCAAAACATTTAATGTACCAATAAGCAGTATGAGTCTCTAAGAATGGCATATAATTTGCAGCATTTCACAACCTTATTTGACCATAGAACCCTTTTATGAAGAACTTCTGGGGACAGGGAGATAAGGACAGTTCTTAGAATACACTTTGGGAAATATTGCTTTAAAAGTATGCCCTCAATGACTTTCAAGTATGTAAGAGATAAGAGCGACCTAGGTAGAATATCCACTCCTTTGGAAGCCCCTGGTTCAGATAGACCTAAGAATGTTGTCTGGGGCATTGAAAGCAGAGAGCTTCTTCAAATATCTACCTGAGACATGTGAGAATCTCTTTATGTCAGTTGATTCAATCAGCAAACATTTATAGAGCATCCACAATGTTTCAGGAGCTAAGAATTTTTTCAAGAGGTTAAGATTGCTTTAATTTTGCATAGTGGACACAGAATTTTGGAAGATAACATAATGTTTAAACCAGGCCTGAAGAAAAACTCCCAGTGGTAGAGTAGGCAGAGGGAGACATTTTAAGGAAAAGGAACAGTGTCTACAGAGGCACTGATACCTAACAAGGCATTGTTCTGCTCACTTCAGCACCTCTCCCTTACATTTTTGTACATATGAGGTCTGACAATTAAATTCGTGAAATTGTTTCAACGATGTTGCTAAACTTTTCTGATATCAGAGAGATTATTCATTGTGAATTTGTACCAAATGGACAAATAGTTAAGCAAATTTACTATTTGGAAGTGCTGAAAAGGCTGCATGAAAAAGTTAGATGACCTGAACTTTTCACCAACAATCCATAGCTCTTGGATCACAACAATGCACCAGCTCACACAGCATACAGCACTGTCTGTGAGGGAGTTTTTAGCCAATAAACAAATAACTGTATTGGAACACCCTCCCTACTCACTTGATCTGGCCCCCAATGACTTCTTTCTTTACCCGAAGATTAAGGAAACATTGAAAGGACAACATTTTGATGACATTCAGGGCATCAAAAGTAATACATTGACAGCTCTGATGGCGATTCCACAAAGAGTTCCAAAATTGCTTTGAAGGATAGACTAGGTTCTGACGTTGGTGCATAGCTTCGCACAGGGAGTACTTTGAAGGTTATCATAGCAATATTCAGCAATGAGTTATGTAGCACTTTTTCTAAGATGCATTCGTGAACTTAATTGTCAGACTATATCATACACTGGCATTTCATGATATGTTCCCCCAAAGAAATGGGACCCAATGCTTGAAGGAGTTGGAGAAGGCTTGCCATTTTATGTAGCCTGCTATAGGATAAAAGTCTACCCATCACTGGACTGGAGTTTTCTTACTTAGGATGCAGAGTTGTCCTTTTATTAATTATTAGGAGAAATGACAGAATGCCAAGCGAGGTATGATATATCACCACAAAATGTTGGAAATTCAATAAAAGAATGATGAAAGTAAAGTAGAGGAAAGAGCTAATATTTAGTAATATATACGTAAATTTTCTGGCAATTTACATATTTTATATTGTTTAATGATAAATTGTATACATACATATTTACATCATGTGTTTTAATTTAAGAATGCTCTCATGCCCGTTGTTTCATTCGATTCTCATGAGAATCCTGTGAGCATGAGCAGGGCAGGTGTGATCAGCACCTTTGTACAGAGGAGAAGTGTGAGGCTCAAGATAGGTAAGTGATTATCCTAAGGTCACACAGTAAGGGGCAATATCAATACTAGAAACCAAATTTTCTGAATCCTAGTCTCGTGTCCTTAATGTTTATTTGTCCTGTATTACTGCAATAGGATGAGTGTATAGGGAAGCAGACTTATTCTTAATATAAGGGATATAATATAATATAATTATAAAGAAGTATAATATAATACTTCTAAAACAGCTAGTGAACAGTTGAATAGGCTGTCATAAAATAGTTGTAGAGGTTATCCCTGCCTTAGGAGAGATATTAAATGTCATGGCTTCTAAAGTGACTCTCAACTCTAAGATCCAATGATCCTAAAATTCCTACATCCTATTTCTCTGAGATGAGGTTTCCAGTGTTGAAGGCTATTCCTGGGCAGCTCCTATATATTTTATACTTGGTTCTCAGAAAAAGAGATATTCTTAGAGAGATGCTTAGAGTTGGAATTTTTCCAAACACCACAGATAAACCCATTTCTCTGGTACAACAAACACAAATCACGTAAAACCAATGTCTCCAGGTGTGTCTGTCTGTGATCACAAAATGGTGGGAAACAGGTAGAAGCCATAAATCTATCAAATTGCCAAGTATATGAGTTTGAGTTTTCCAAGAAACTTAAAATCTGGTAGCACACAATATATATCAGAAATTATGGGAGGAGGCACACTTCTGCATTTGAACACTCATAGGTCATTCTGATGTATAGTGAATACGCTTTTATGGAATCTATATTGTTACTCAAATTTCAAAGGTATTTTAAGAGGTGGAAAGTATGGACAGACAATAATCCACACTTGTCTTCTCTGTTGGGGGACCAGGAATCTCTTTAGAGCCAAAAGAACTGGTCACTGTTCCAATTCCCTTGGAACATTTTTTGTTGTATATTTACAGCTTCCTATGCTCAAGAGAATGGTGCATCTGTCTGATGGAGACGCCTGGCTGCATTCTTTCCCAGATATTAAAATAGGTGGCACTTCAGTAGTATAACCAATGACATGAAGAACCTGACTTGGAGGAGAACAGATGGCAGCATCTTTCTTGAACTTATTTTTAGGATCCTGAAATAGTCTCTTTCTCAAACAAATCATCAGAGGAAGTAAGTTAAGATAGCTATGTCACATGGAAAAGGAAGAGAGAAAAAATGTGGTCTAGTGTGAGGCAAGAAAATGAACCAGAGACTTCAGTGCTTCCCGCAGACCTGACTTCTTCATAGAATATGAGGGTCACTTCTACTCTTTTGAACAGAATGAATGCTGAATACCAACCTATATGAGGGTATCTAAAAAGAAATGAATGGTGGAAATCTCATTTCCAGTCACATGCATTGAACAACCAAATTGCATCATGTAATAGCTAAATTCATATACATAAGAATGTAGAGGACCTACGTTCTAACAAATCTTTTCTTAGCAGATAGGGAAGCTGAGGCTATGAGTAAATGACCATTTTACTTGGTAAGTCAGAAGCAGATTGAATATCAAAGCCTCATATTCCTTGCCCATTGATTTGTCTGCTGAAAAGACCTTTCTTCTAAATGAGACATAAAACATCAGATAGGGATGATAAGAAGTGGAGAAAGAGTCTCTCAATCAGGAATGATACCTGAGGTACAAGATGGTCATCCAAGGATTTAGAACAAATAAGAAAAAGAGTACTTTGAAAAAAAAATACTTACCTGTTTTCCATCCAGAGTATAGAGTTTTTTGACAACCCCGGTCTCTAGTTTGATGGCTTCAGTGATATCAGTAAGGACTTGCTCAAAAGAGTGGGCAGTCTTCTTGTTCAGAAGCACACGCACAGCCTTCCGAGGCTTCACCCCACTGCGGATAATGGTTACCAGCTTGGGGCGCACAAAGTCCTTGTTCTCCCTGGCCTGGGCACTGTTGCTGCTAGCCAGGGACTGGGGGGCTTTCATATTGGCAGATGTCTTCACATTGACAGACCAGTTGGGATTGACATTCTTGGTGTACTCCACCTTTTTAAAGAAGTTGTCTGAGGAACAAACATAGCTTTCCCCTAAGGGAAGAAATAAGTCGTTATTAGTTTAATAGCAGATATATGGACTATTCTAACCAAACTAATACACAATTACCCTGGGGTAGCACTTTTGAATAATAACCAACTTTAGGTTCAATTCCTAATTGGGCTCTCTAAGAACCTGGCTCACTCAATTTCAAGAAAAAGTAATGAGAAAAACACTCTTCATTATAATGGCATACCTAGTTGGAAAATCCTATAAAGCGAAGGATATTAAGGACAATGAACACACCTAAGTATAATCTAACAAGTAAGGCTTTCAAGCTCGATTTGATTTTATTGGAATTGAAATGTTTATGTTAATTTATAGGATGCTTGTTAACATCTAGGGGCATCACTAGAGTGTTTCTAACATGTCTACCTTCCTTAATGTTCCAGTCCTATTTCTGGAACCATAGCCCTATTCCATTGTTATATTATGAACCAAGGAGAACTTTCATAGTTAATACATTTTCATTCCGAGTTAAAGTGACCCATGTAACTCTGCATATTGGGCATACAGCACATACTTGCCAGGAAGCCAGATTGTCCTTTGCACAGAGTATACAGCTAAGCAGTGTAATATTGAAATGGGAAATACGTGTGTGTGTGTGATGAATGTATGTATGTGTGCATAATTGGGTCTTCTACTGCTTAGCCCCACACCCAAGTGGAGAAATTGTCTGAATAACAACCTGTAACACACAAACACACCCACACCCACCCCCACACCCACACCCCCACACACAATTTCTTATGTCTGCAAGTCTTAATACTCTCTTCTGTTTCCATACCCCACCCCCTATCTTTCCATCTTTCCAAATGCTGCACTGTTTATTCAAGACCATCTTCACAAGTGCTCCCTTTTGGCTGCTGCAAGTAATAAGGTGGAGATGTGAGAATAGATTGTACAGTCTGATTTATGGATTGGAAGGCTCTAGTGTAATTTTCTCATGTACCTTGGGCTCGAGGAAATGACTAATACAGCAGAAGAAATGCAGGGGCCAGAGGCAAAAGGAGGGGATTAGACACCTGGGACTAGAAGCTGGAGAACAGAGGAGGAAGAGAGGCAGGCTCAGCCTGAGGGTGAGAGTATTAGAAAAGGTTGAATTTGTTGAGTAAAAAACTTTTGCCTCAATGTATACAGAAGTTCATCCAGAGGTCCAACTGCAGAAAAACTCTGTGATTTAATCACCCTTATTCTATCAGTAATGGCTATAAATAAATAAAATAAAATAAATAGATAAATAAATAAACCCTAGCCAATGCAAAGTATGCATAAAACACAATTATAGTCTTATGGTTCTTCTTCCTTTGGTATCAGCAGGAGAAGCATACAGAGACATTCAGAAACAATGGGCTTATAATTCACTCCCATTGCAAATATTGATTGCTTTGCTATAGCACCAAATCCTTTAAGTCATGTTAATTAATAAATTTCTCAGTGCTGAGAAGATTCAGTCAGACTCTCTGGGGCACCTTTGAGGACATCTGTGTGTGTGGTGGGGAAGGTGTTTTACAGCATATGCAAAGTGGCTTCTAACACAGCTCTGAGTCTCAGAAGCTGCTAGTATTCTCTCTTGCTTTGTGAGCAAGCACCAGCACCCTAGTGCACACATGCACACACAGGATGTGGTGGTAAAAGATCTCAAACAAAAGAAACCCAATTTGTGTGGCTCCCTTGTTGGCTAATCCAAACCAATTCAAGTGATTATAGTCTATGGTCTTTAAGTCATGATTTACAGGATGAAGAGGGTCTTTCAGTCCCCCCATATATTTATAGGCAATATTTCCCCACACCTAGAAATAGCCTTATTGCCTTAGCACTTCACCAGAGGCAAGGGCACCTTCCAAGAGGTCACTGTCATTAAGCCACATGTTTTCTATAACGTGTCATATATTTTAAAACTCTGTTAGGGCCAGCCGAGTGGCACGGTGGGTAAGCGCTTGCTTGGGATGCCAATGGCCCAGGTTCGGATACCACATATGAGGGCCAGTGACACTGCCCTCAAAACAAACAAACAAACAAACAAACAAAAAGACTCTGTTAGAGGGGCTGGCCAAGTGGCGCGGTAGTTAAGCGCTGGCCTGGGAAGCCAGCGGCCCGGGTTCAGTCCCACATATGAGGGCCAGTGACACTGCCCTTAAAAAAAACAAACAAAAACTCTGTTAGACAAATGGTGGTGTGGAAATGTGTGAAGCTGTATATTTATGACTTCATTCATCTACAGTCTCTTTTGGAGGGTAAGCTGTGTATCACTATTAGGACTCTGGACTTTTTTTTTTCTCCCATCTCTTAAACCTCTTAAGCCTCTGAACTATGAGTATGATTAACCACCCCAGATGCAAATTAACATGATGGCAGAGAGCTATAGTATCATATGGCACCCAAGAACTTTCCAGAGGGCCCATCCCTCAGCCAAATCTATGTTAAGCACCTTCCAAAAGTACATTTCAGTCTCCACTCTGTTTTCTTTTGGCCCCTATCTGGAGTAATGGAAAAAGAGCAGCTGATGTGATGTCAGTCCAAATTAGGTCCTCGGTTCTTCCAAGTTGTGTGCCATTGGAAGAGTTACTTTGGCTTCAGTTACTTGTCTGCAAAATGGAGATGATAATCACAATCCCTATCTCATAAGGTTGTTGTGAGGCACACATCAGATGATGAATATAAAGTTCTGAGCCTAAATCTTGGTCATAGTAATTGCTTGATAAGTTCTACATACCATTATTATTAAGGACTTAATCTGAAGAGAACAAGAAGGAAAGAGGGAAAGGAGAAAGAAAG
Source organism: Aselliscus stoliczkanus (assembly GCA_033961575.1). Classification (NCBI taxonomy): domain Eukaryota; kingdom Metazoa; phylum Chordata; class Mammalia; order Chiroptera; family Hipposideridae; genus Aselliscus; species Aselliscus stoliczkanus. The sequence continues at coordinate 48,885,868 of CM066737.1, read as the reverse complement.
AGTTGGGGGGAAGGAAATGAAAAGTGGAGGAATAGAAGCTGAAGGAAAGAAAATAAAAAGAAGCAGGGCAGCCATCTCAGAATTGAGCTATAATCATCATATGAGAACTGGCCAGGTCTATGCCTCAAAGATAAGATTTCCTGCTGGTTGAGAGGACTCCAGTTGCTGCAAATACCAAATTTAGTTTAGGAGCTCTATGGCTAACAACCAGCAAAGCCATTTGCTGCCACTGCTGATGCACACTGAAGGCAGGATTTTTTTAAGTGTATATTTTTAAAGCAGTTTTAGGTTCACAGCAAAATTAAGAGGCAGGTACAGAGATTTCCCATATATTCTTTGTCCCCATATAGGTATAGACTCCCCCATTATCAGCATACCCCACCAGTGAGCAGAATATTTATGGTGGTTAAAAGCAGTGATTCAGGAAGTCAGACAGACCTAGATTCATATCCCAACCAGGCATTTACAAGCTGTATGACCTCAGGCAAATCACTCAATCTCTGAGTCAGCTTTTCCATCTATAAATTGAAGGTATTGCACTAGTGACATCTGAGACTTGCCCAGTCTTAAGGATCTATAAGAAGGAATTTTCTTCTCTTTTCCATCCCAAATAGGCTTAGGTGACAAAGCTGTTATGGTAATTAAATGTTAAAGAAAGAGTTGTCCACCACTGAGAACACTCCACTTCTACCACTGGAAGGACATCAAATGTGCTACATTTTAGACCAAGCCTTCCTTGTTCTAATTTTGCAAATGTCTGCAATATCTGCTGCCAGAGCTTAGTGCTTCCTGCACATCCTGCAGCCTGGCACTTAGAAACTGGGTGATGTCTGCTGCACCTTTACATAGCTGGGTTCCCATCCTTCCACAGCTTCCAAGGGCCATTTCCCACCCATCAGGAGCTGAGAAGAAAAGCTGGCTTCAGAGAGCCAGGCAAAGTTGACAATTTGTTGGAATTGACAAGGTGCTTCAGGGAGAGGGGGTAAGGAAATGAAGTCATGGAAGCACAGCTAAACAGGTAGGAAGGGAACAAGCTGTGGGCTCAACATGATCTAATGTCTACCTCCTTTCACTTTCAGAGGGGCTCCATTTTCAAAAACATTGAACATATTTATATTTTCTCAGTGCAAAAGTATTCCTGCCTGGGTTCTTTTCCTTTCTTTCTGGGGCTTCCTCACTCAAGAAGAAACATGTTAAATGGTACTGTATTGTATTATCATACCTATTAATAATCTATCTCTCCCAGGTATCCTAAAATCCTCCTCTTTGATAATGTGCTTGCTTTAGTAGTCAGGATAAATTAGTGACAAGGTGGCTTCATCTCACTGGAAAATGTTTGCTATGGCAAAGAAACTCTATCTTGCTAGTGTCACTATACAGCTCAAATTTTCTAACAAGACTGTCTCAATTGTAAATAACCTGTCTCATGGTCTGCATAATAGTGCTCAAAATGAATACCCCTAAGATAGATCTGGGCACTCACATACAAGAAAGCGATGAAAGATTTGGACAGGATATGAGGGGAAGAAGAAAGATTCAATGATGAAAGACTATGCAAGGCAAAAGAAAAAGTCACTCATGGATGTCATTCATTGACCCACTAAGAATACAGGTAATAAGGGCCATATTCTATATAGCCCTGGTAAGACACCTGATGTAACCAAGGAGCTGTGGGGAAGCTGACATCAATAACCCAAAATTAATCTAAAATTCTCCCCTTGTTACTTTTAGTATGTAGCAGAAGAGAGTAGACTAGAGGCATTAGACAAAGGAGTGCTACAAGACCAGAGTGATTATTAAATGTTTGCTTTTTATTTCATCTCATTTTAGGCTATATATTTAATGAGGCCATTTGAAAACATAATATATTCTATGGTCCATTATTTCTTTAAGATCTACCAAGAAAAAAACAAAAACAAAGATTTCTGTATTCCTAGGAACCCTCACATTGTAGTTAGCTCAAGGGGACCATCAAGATCACCTAATCAAGTACTTTCCAAGTTTAAGTGCTCATAAGAATCACCTGGGGAGATTTGTATGAACATAGATTCTGGAGCCCTAGCCCTGCAGGTTCTAATTCAATAGATCTGAGATATACCCCAGGAATTTATATTTTTCTAAAGCCCTACAAAATTCTTAAAGGCAGCCAGGTTTGGGAAACACTGGCCATTCCAACCCCTCACTAGCATCACCATTATTACTATTATTATTATTATTATGACATAACTAACAAGGTACCTTGTAGCTGTAGGTTTACCTCATCAATGTGTTTCCATGTCTATTATCCAACTTTTATCCTCACAACCACCTTAATAAGTAAAGAAGGCAGCTGTTACTCATCTCATTTTACAGATAATAATATTGCAGTAGATACCCAAAATGTGGTCTATACATACAATGGAATATTATTCCTCAAAAAGAGGAGTAAAGTGTTGATAAATGGTAAAACATGGATAAGCCTTGAAAACATCTTTTTATAAGTGAAAGAAACTAGTAACAAAAAGCATATAAAGTATGATTCAATTTATATAAAATATCTAGATAAAGAAAATCTGTAGAGACATAAAGTAGATTAATTATTGCTTAGGATTGGATAGAATAGGGGAAATGAGCAGTGGCAGCTAATTGGTACAGGGTTTCTTTTTAAGGTGATGAAAATGGTCTAAACTAGATTATGGTGATGGTTGCACCACTTATTAAATTTGCTAAAAATCAATGAATTGTACACTTACATGAGTGAATTTTATGGTATGCAACTTATAACTTAGTAAGGCTGTCTTTTAAAAAGTATTTTTTTAAAAAAGAGTACATTGGATAAAATATATGGTGATGGAAGGAGAATTGATTCTGGGTGGTGAACACACAATGCAATACAGAAATGTACACCTGAAACCTATTAATTTTACTAACCAATGTCACCCCACTAAATTTAATAAATAAGAAAGAGAACATCATAGATTTATCAGGGTGATAACTAATCACTATGTTGGACACCTGAAACTAATTTGAATGTCAACTGTAATTGAAAATTTTTTTAATGAATAAATAAAAGAGAGAACATTAGTCATGGTGATGATAAGTGCAAACCTATGGTCATTTAGCTAACCAGCTATAAACCAGGATGATTCAAAGAGTAGTTGCTACCCTTTATTGAGTGCTACTTTGTGCCCCACATAATACTAAATACTTAATATCCATTGTCTTATTTAATTCTCAAAGCAGTTATTCTCATTTTACAGATGAAAAGGTGAGGTTCAGGCAGTCAAAATGGTGTCACCAAGAACACATAAGCTAGCAGGTAGCAGATCTTCAATCTGAACCCAGTGGGATTCCAAAGACTTCTCCCATTATGATCTTCTGCCTCTAAGACTTGAACTCAATGCCCCTGATTCTTTGCCCAGGGATCTTTCCAAACTTTTTCAATTTGAAGTCTCACAGGAAGCAATGTATATGAATTTTGTAATCTTTCATTCAACTTCTTCCAAAAGTGAACAAAAAAAGTGAGGGACTCCTGTCCTCCATTCCTAGGTGAGTAGTTCCAAAGGACAAACATAGGAGATAAAAAGACCCCTTTTCTTTATCCTCCTCATCCCAATGCCGTTTCACACCTTGCTTTGTGGTAGTGGGAAAACTGGTCACATTTCTCAACACTATCCTAGAGATATCCAGAATATCTTTGACTGAATGGGCAGTATTCAGGAATGCAGGGAGGCACTGAGAGCCACTACAGCTTGCGGTTGTAGATGACATATGGATAAATGCAACTGAGCCATAATCACACTCTACATAGTGAGGAAATTCACAGGAACAATTACCGCAGCATCCAGGAATGGTGGATGAAAGGAGTACAATTCAGCAGGACTCAAAAGGGTCAAGAGACAAGGAAGCTACAGTCTTCAAAATTACATTTATTACCTATATTGAACTGAGATTATAAACACACACACACACACACACACACACACACACACACACACACACAAATCCAGGGGGGTGGAAATCAATATGAAGGGATTGTCTTTGAACAAGATATGTTAAAAAATAGACTGGGGGGATTTATGCCTGACAACTTCCTTATATCAGACACAAGAACATTATAATCCTTGCTCTGAATACAATGTCACTTGGTTCAGAAGTCTACCGTAGTGTTTATCATGGCATTAAAAGATTACAGCTTGGGCCAGCCGAGTGGTGCGGTGGTTAAGTGCTGGCTTGGGATGCCAGCGGCCCCGGTTTGGTTCCCACATATGAGGACCAGTGACACTGCCCTCAAAAAAAAAAAAAGATTATAGCTAGTGGAAATGAGGACATAGTAGGAAATGACGATATACTAGATTCAGGGTGCTTTGTTTGTGCAAATTATTACAGAGAAACCCCTCAAATTCAACCGAGATATGTATTTTCCAGTGACAAAGGCACAACCTATTGATTACTCTGTTGGTCAGCTCCCTCAGATGAGCTTCAAACCCTTCAAGTTTGCCCTGACTCTCATTTATTTTAAGATTTACACTAGGGTGGCCAATCTTTCAATGTTCAGGAAAAGCCTAGGATTAAGCACATGACCAAATCTAACCTCCTCAGCATAGTTTTCCAAGGTCAGCCATATAGAAAAACCTCATACTTGAACCCTGAGACCCAGATCCAGTAGCCATATGGACAGTGTCTATTATAAGTAGCTGGCACAAAATTACTTGACCTGACTTGGGAAACAGCAGTTACTTACGACAACATGGTCTTACACAAGGGAAGCCCTCACACTCCTTTGTTTAGGAACACAAGAAACCTAGAAGCAGTGAAGTGGAGGCGGGGCACACCCACACCAATTCATCGGATATGATGCTTCTCCTTCCTTGTCTGCTGTTTCACAATTTGGTTTCCCTAGATACCTGCGTGCTCTAAACTCACCTTTGCTCAGGGAATGGAAGGAGTGAGAAGGGAGTGCTGGAGATTGGGGGAGAGTTTGTAGGGGTGGGGTCATTTTCATTATCACCACTCCTTAAGGCTGTTCTCTAAAAGCATTGTGTCAGGTTAAACTGATACATGTTATACCAATTTAAAAGTGGGGGAAGGGAAGCATCCTCAATATAATTGATTTTGTAAATTAAAATATATAAACACATCCTAACATACATTTTCTAGATGAGCACAAAAAAAGACTTCGTGGCTTAGCAAGTTTTGGCAAGAGTGGGGATTTTTCCTGTTTTGGGGTAGGTACACAGGCTGTCAATATTTTTGTCAATCTACTCATAAAATTCAATTGCAAAACCAAAATATAGAGAGGATTTAAAGGGATTTAGGTACAGTGAGTTAGTTCCTATTCTAACAGGAATAGTTTATTAAAATACCAGGAATACCTACAGCTTTCTGTGGTATTTCTCTCAATGACTTCAGCCTTAGGGACACACCCTGAAGTGGACTTTTTAGAAGCAACAGCTGAGCAGTGACCACTTACCTAAAAGTATAATCCCTTGTGAATATGTCCAGGAAGTCCTGCTTTTAGTGTGCATGTTTCCATGAGTTGCAATTCACAAGTAATCTCTTAGCAGTTCAAAGAATATTTAAGTATATTTTCTTTCTGTTAACCCAACCAAACTTCTTTTCTCATTTAACACCCCTAATGATTTCATGCTCTGCCTCAATAGTGCTACTGAGAGTTAATTATGAACAACAATTCAGATTTTGAGTAAATGACACTATTCAGATTTTCCTTTGTAAACCCTGGCAGATAAGCACAACGCATTATCACCACCATCTACCCTCCAGCCAGCAGAGACTGAAGGCCATCAGGGGTAATGGCTGACAGCCTTGTTGTTGCCTATAGAATAAAAAGCCTAAGCAACACTCTGGTGTTTTGACAAATCTATTTCCCAATTTATTTCATTGAATCCAAGAAATATAACCATAACCAATGATGCCACCTCCCACCAAGGGCCACAACCCACTTTTTAAATTACCTTCCTCCAGTTCGTCCATGCTTCCAATTTTCCTGGATCCATCAATGGTGTAAATGTAACGCACTCCCTGAGGCAGGTTGATGTTGTCAGACAGAGATCGAGTCAGGTCAGCCAGCAAGGCATCGAAGCTGCGAAAACGGTCAGAGGACACAGCGTACACAATTCCCTTGAAGTAGCGGTCCCCATTGCGGTAGAAACGTACCTTCTTGGCTTTCTTCTCATTGCTCAGTGCCTGCAAGGTTCTGGTTCGGTAAAAGCTACAATGGGCGCTGTGAGTGGGGCTAGGCAGCCCATTCATCCGTGAGCCTCGCATGTTTCTGGATGTCTTATCTCTTTCGTCAAAATGTCCAAAATCAAGTTCCATATTTTGGTAAAACCTCAGAGACCTGAATGTTGGGGAAAAGGGTGGGGATGAAAAAAGGCAAAGAAAAAGTGGTGGGGAGGGAAAAAAAGAAAGGAATTTAAATATTAGCCAGATCCAGATCTGCAATCTGCTGCTTGTGAAAAGAACTGATTGGAAAAAAACCTGACCCATCTGCTGCTTGCCCCTGACCTGCAGCAATATTGATCTTAATAGAGAAGAAGGAGGGGCTAAGAGGGTGTTGGTGGTTGTGGGGGTTGGGGCAAAAAATAGAGAGGGAGGCACTTTTGGCACTGTTCCAATAGAGGAGAGAGAGGGATTTTGAAACAGCTCAAAATCCTGAGACCTACTGACAGTGGCTCCTATCAAATTATAACTTTGGGCTAAATACATTAAAACTGGCATCTGTTTCCTCACACATGTTCACATGACTAACAGTTGTAAATGAATCCAGAGCCTGACAGAATTCCCCTTGAAGACAACAGAAGGAGCTAGCCAAGGTTAGCATCTCTGGCTTAGGAAGCAATCTTTGCATATCAATAAAATGAATATGAAGTGAAGTATTTTAATTTTATTCCAAACCCTCCTTCCTATTCTAGTGTGTGCATAACCTCCCCTTATCCCAGAATGAACTAGGATTCTCTTTCAAAGGGACAGCCTCCAGGGAATAGCCAGTGTCTTTGTGCTATTCATCAAACCCTTTCCCCACCAAGCTGGTGCAGCTATCCAAGATTAATAAGAAATAAACTGAAAAACAAAAACAATGAGAAAAATCAGTTATTTAACAAGTTTTAGTTCTGTTTCCCTCTGGTACCATTTGGTCACAAAATCCTTCTCTTTTCTTTTATTTTCATTTTTTTTCCAATGCTTTATCCCCTCCCCACCGAGGCAGCCCTATCTCTTAATGGAATAATTTAATTGTTGAAAGATTACCAAATGAGTCCCAAAAGCAGCATATAGGACCTTTAGAAGCAAGCACACCTTTCATTGTTCTGGATTTCTATCCTGACCAAAGGGGCATTTTTTCCTCACCCTAAACTTGCCTGTTGCCCAGGTGTGTTAGCTTAGGAAAAAAGATGGTCGTCTGTTCAGATTTGCTTTCCCCCTTCCACTGAACCAAAAACAAACAAACAAAACAAGAAAGAAAGAAAATCAAAACATGTAATGAAATACAACAAAAGTCTCAAATGCTAGCAAAGGTAGTGACAGCATAGGAACTGGACTATTAACATGCATCTCACAGATGGGGATGAAAGGAATCACAAAGCAAGCAGGGCTCAGCTGCTACACACTGCCACATTGAGTTATTTGCAAGGGACCAGAAGGACAGGAGATAAAAGAGGACTGGTGTTTTAGTAGGTTTGCCAGGCTCAGTCCCCCTTTTCTTCCAATGTCACCATGACCTATGCTGAGCTCAGCATTGTCTCTGACAGACAACCTGCAATGGTTGAGACCCCACCTCCTCATGACAAGTAGCAAGCATTTCCCCAGGCATGCAGCAACCTTTGGCTTTGTTTTAGGGTCAAGGGTGGTATTATTCTAAATCAACATTACATTGAAAACAAAGCAACATCAAACTCACTTTTCCAAAGGAAAATCCCAGGTAAAGGCTTAGGGGAAAAATCCAAGAATAAGGCAGGGGAAAAAAGGAGAAGAGAAAGACAGACAGAGAGAGAGTGCACACTTTGCTTTGTGCTTTTCCCATTTGACATTTGTTACATTCTCCCTGAAAATCACTCAAAAGCCCCACTCACCGGTTTTCTGCTGGTTGGGTGGAGATGCTGAGAGAAAGAAAATCAATCTCTCTATGCCTTTGTTGTCTGAGCTCCAAGCAAGAAATTCCTGCCAGGGTGGATAGATGCCTTCTAGGTCCTAGTGCCTTGTCCAGCATCTCCCTTATATTCAGACTTAGTGAATCCCCCCAATCTCCTATGATTAATTACGTGCTTTTTTTCTCAATTCACAGACTGCACCAACACCTAGAAAGGATTCATTTATAACAAACAGGAAATTGCAGGGTAGCATAAAGATTGCACAGGCAAGTTCAGAATGCTCTAATGAGCAATGTGCTAGCCTTTTCTTTTAGGGAGTAGGCAATTTCACTTGGCCAAAACCTGGGCCGAATCTGCCTGGAGGCTAGACTCTGTCAAACCAGGCTTCCTAGAAATTGTAGCTTTCTTCCTTTCACCTTCTTGAGAGCAAACAATCAAATCTGCAAATTCTTTAAGGCATTTTAGTTCATGCATCCAACAACTGGTTATTTTTGAAGCGAGAACAGAGGAGTAGACTAAGAGGATGTAGGAAACAGACAAGAATTCCAGAATTTCATGGAGGATAGAGTTGACAATGGACCCCAAAGACCTTTTAGCTTCATGTAATAATTTGGTTAATGGGATTTGTGTCATTTACCTTTGAGAGCTTGAGAGTGAAATCCAACCCAGAGATTTTTCTATGTGAAGTGAATCTGATGGATGCAAGATAAATATTAAAGGTTCTCTCTTCAAACTGTGTATTTGTTTCTAATTGATTTCTTTATATCAAATATGTTATAAGGGACAGACAATAAGTATCCAAATTTAATTAATTAATCTAGCCAAACTATAAGAAAGAAAAAGATAGGTGACAGACTAAAGTGGGCTGTGCTACCATCTTCAGAACTGAAGCTACATACATTAATATGGAAAAGTCTTTATCATGCTTCCCTTTTTTACTTGGCTTCCAGGAATCTCAGAGCTAATAGTATGCTCAGTAAGTATCTTGTATCTGATTCCTAGTACAATTAGCCTTTTTTTTTATGTATAGCTGTTGCTGATTTATAGTTAAACACTGTCTGTACATGTGTTTTACCTTGAAGTAGAATAAAAATTATGATTTTCCTTTTCTGGAAGGTGCTGACTGAGCAAAGCCCACTATCCATGTTAGCTGGGTAGTCAGCCTCAAGTGTGAAACCTGCACAGTCAAGTCCTTTTAACACCTTGTTGCTGTTCTCCTGGTTTCTAAATAGGTCCCTCAGGTGATTGCATGCACGTTTACTGTTCTCTTCCATTTGTTTCTGCATTACATTGTGGCTACCTCTGGAAAACCCAAAGATAGTAAGGTCAGGAGAAGAGAAGTATCAAAGAATGGGAGCAGGGAAATATGGAAATTCCAATCAATGTTTGAAACTTCCTTGTCCAACAAGGCAAATGTCTTAAAATCTTTTTTCTTACACATCATAAGTGTTCTGTAAATATACAGCAATTGATTTTGCATTAGAATTCAAAATCATTTTATTACCAGTGAGGATATAAGAATGGATGGGATTTGAAAGCTTAAACCTGAAGGATTTTGAATATATTTTATTCTTTTTATTTTTAATAATTGTTTTATTTTTATTTTACAGTTGAAATACAATAATATATTCATTTGTTTTATTTTTTTCTTTAGAGTCTACACACAAGTGAAATCATATGACATTTGTGTTTATCTGCCTGACTTACTCCACTCAGCACAATAACCTCTAGGTCCATCCATGTTGTTGCAGATGGCAAGATTTCATTCTTTTTTATGACCAAGTAATATTCAATTGTATATATGTATCACCACTTCTTTTTTTTTGTTTTTTTGAGAGCAGTATCACTGGCCCTCATATGTGGGACCAAACCAGGGCCTCTGGCTTCCCAAGCCAGTGCTTCACTGTACCACCACTTCTTATCCATTCATCCATTGATGGACACCCAGGTTGTCTCTGTATCTTGGCTATTGTAAATAATACTGCAATCAACATATGAATGCACATGTCCCTTCAAAGTAGTATTTTGGTTTTCTTTAGATAAATACCCAGAAGTGGGATTACTAGGTCCTCCTGTGTCTCTTGTTACAGCCTTTGTTTTAAAGTCTATTTTGTCTGGTATAAGTGTCGATACTCCAGCACTGTTTTTGGTTTTTTTTATGAGGGCAGTGTCATTGGCCCTCATATGTGGGATCTGAAACATGGCCACTGGTGTCCCAAGCCAGCTGTTAACCACCATGCCACTCAGCCAGCCTCAGCCTTTTTTTGTTTGATTTTCATGAAATATCTTTTCCCCTCCCTTGACTTTCAGTCTCTGTGCGTCTTTCGATCTGGAGTGAGTCTCTTGTAAGCAACATATCATATGTAAGGGTGTTGTTATCTTATCCATTCATCTATCCTTTGTTTTTTTGATTGGAGTATTTAATCCATTTACATTTAAAGTGATTATCCACTCAAGAGTGTGAGCTGAGCTCTGAGCAATGGTGGTTCGATGCCAGCCCAAACAGATGGCAGGATGGCTCAGCTAAAAAAAAAAAAAAATGAAGCCACCTTAAGTGTTTGGGCTGGCCGAGTGGCACGGTGGTTGAGTGCTGGCTTGGGAAGCCAGCGGCCCCGGTTCGGGTCCCACGTATGAGGGCCAGTGACACTGCCCTCAAAAAAAAAATAATAGAGCCAACTCTGTAGGAATTTATAAGAATTAAATAAAATAATGCATACAAAGTTCTGGGCCCATTCCTGGTGATATTAAATAATAACTATGATTCATAGTTTTGTGCTTAAAAGTTACGCGACAGGTATGTTATTAAATTTTTGTGTGTTTTTTTTACCTATTCTAGTTACAATGGCTGTATAACTAATTACTTCTAAACTTAGAGGCATAAAGCAACCATTTATTATGCTCATAGATTCCGTGGTTGAGGAATTTGGACAGGGCATAGTGAGCATGGCTTGTTTCTGCTCCATAATGTCTGAGGCCTCAGCTGGAATACTAAAGCTAGGGTCTGAAATAATCTCTAGGCTAGTTTACTCACATGTCTGCTAGATGATACAAACTGTCAGCCGGGGGCCTCAGCTCCCCTCCATACAGAGCCTCTCTGTGTGGTCTTTCTTTTGGGGTTAGTATAATTTATCTCACAGCATGATGGCTGATTTCCAAACATCAAGTGTGTCAAAGAAGCTGTATCTTTATTATGATCTAGCTTCAAAAAAAAAATAGAACATGACTTCTATTGTATGTAATTGACTGGAGCAGTTATAAGCCCCCACCCAGATTTGAGGGGAAGAAACATAAAGCCTAGCCTTCAATGGGAAAAATATTGAAGTCACATTTGAAGAAGAACACGTGACATAGGAAATATTGCTGTAGTTATATTGGAAAATACAATATTTTATGTAATCCAAATGTGTAGGTTAAATAGGCAAATGTCAGATGAGATCGCAAAGCTCCCTCTGCCAATAAAATGATGCAGTTGTTACTCTTAGTATTAGCTAGCTCCCATCAAAATGCTTTAGCCCTCAAAAGAGAGGATATGTTTCCCTCTTCCCAGATGCTTGGATAAGAGCTCAATTAATTTTCATCAGAAATGACTGTATGTCCAACAATAGAGTGACCCGCCTTAATAGATAAATTCCTCTCTACATTCTATTTTGTGTCCGACACTTTATAATCATCATTGTACTACCCATCATCACAACCTTGAGTAGCTACTATTGTGCTCATTTTAAAAATTTAGATTCAAAAAGGTTAAGGTAATAGTAAAGTTGAGATTCAGGTACAGGTCAGACTCCAAAGTATAACTTTTCCCTGTTGCAATCATTGCCTCTCCACTGGAAATATTTAAGTTGATTATACAGATCATCAGTTAGAGATGTTAGAAAGGGAATTCTTTTTTTTTTTTTTTGAGGGCAGTGTCACTATAAGACCTGAACCGGGGCCACTGGCATCCCAAGCCAGCACTTAACCACCGCGCCACTCGGCTGGCACTAGAAAGGGAATTCTTGACCAAGTGAGCGGTCAGATCAGAACAACTAAGATTTCTAACAACTCTAAGATTGTAATTTTGTCTTCTAAATTTATACATATATTCTTTACCAACATAGAATGATTTCTACCCTATAGAATCTTATATAATATCACAGACTGTAGTCCTGCATTGAAAGTTCACCTATTCAGAGACACTTTATATAGTGATTAAGCTCATGAGCTTTGGAGTCAAATAGACCTTTGTTTGATTGCTGAATTTGCCTTTTACTACCTATGTATTTGGATAGGATAGGATGAATTTAGCTGCCAGTGACAAAATGGCCAATGAACAGTGGCTTAAACAACAAGTCTGGATGCAGGACAATTCCAGAGGTCTTAATTCAGTGGCTTATCAGGGATTCATAACTTTCCATTTATCTCCTCTGCCCACTCCATGTTGTCAGCAATGTCTATGCATATTCATATGAGCCACGAGGTTACAGATGTTCTAGACACCCTGTGCTGAACCATTCATTTTAAATAACATTTCTTCCCATAGATGTCTTTTTATTCTCAATAAAAGTCTTTCCTAAACACCTCTCACCAGACTTCCCTTAAGGTCTCATTGACCATGATTATTCCCATTTCCACGGTAAAAACAATTACTAGCAAGGGAAATGAGACCACCAATTGGGTAAAATTAATCATGATTAACCTCCTCAGGATGGGAAAGAGTTCAGCCCCCCAAATAACCATGGCTACCCAGAGGAGAGTGAAAATTTTGAAGTCCTATGATAAACAAGGTTTGCTACAGTACCAAACATTTCTGAACCTCGTAGTGAGGTCCTCAAACTGTATTTTTCCTCAAAGAACTGTTATAACTATTGAATGGGATAAACCTTGTTAAGTGCTCAATAGATGTCAGCTAGTCATATTGTGTTAGATATCATTATTTAGTATTTATTTTGGTGTTTCATTAATATATGGTCCTTTCCATATTTCCCTTCTGTCCTTCAGGGCTTGATATCATTGCCTTATTTCATGGCCATATGGCCACAGCATTTCTAGTGATCACATGCATGCAATATATCTGATCCTTAGTTTCTCTATCTGTAAAATAGAGACATTCATATTTACCTCAAAAATTCGTTGTGAGGATTAAATGAGATCATGAATATAAGAGTTCAATAAATTAGTTATTATTGTTGCCATTACTTACATCAATACCCTCTAGACAGTGCCTGGTATAATGTCAAGCTCAAACAAGTAGTCAACAAACGTAGCTGTCATTATAATTAAACACTTGCATGTCTAGCCTGTGCGAGAAAGTACTGGAAAATATTCATGACATTGGGTCAAGCAAAACTTACTTACAACATCAAAAGCAGATACAACAAAAGAAAAAATAGATACCTTGAACTTCAACAAAATTTAAAACATTTGTCCTTATATGATGCCACCAAAAAAGTTAAAAGACAACCCACAGAATAGGAGAAATTAGTGGCAAATAATACAGCTGATAAGGGACTTGTATGTAAGGTATATAAAGAACTCCTACAACTCAAAAATAAAGAAACAAATAACACAATAAAAATGAGCAAAGGATATGATAAGTATTTGTATAATAAGATATACAAATGACCAATAAACACATGAAAAGATGCTTAACATCATTAGTCTTTGAAGAAATGCAAATTAAATTCAAAATGAGGTACTATTTCATACCCTCTAGGATGGAAGAATGATAAAGACAGGTAAAGAAAAATGTTGGCAAGAATGTAGAGGAATTGGAGCCCTCATGCACTGGTGATGGGAATGTAAAATGGTGCAACCATTGTGGAAAACAGTCTGGAAATTCCTCAAGTTATTAAACATACAGTTATATAATCCAGCAATTCCAATTCTAGGTATACGAAGGTTGGACAATTAAGTTTACAAACTCATCCTAGAAGAAGTGCTATATACCTCATTGCTGAATATCACTACAGTCACCTTTGAAGTACTCCTCTTGGGAAGCTATGCACGGATGCCAGTGCCTGGTCCACCCTTCAAAGCAATTTTGGAACTCTTTTTCTGGAATGGCTATCAGAGCTGTGATTGTATTACCCTTGATGTCCTGAATATCATCAAAATGTCTTCCTTTCAATATTTCCTTTATCTTTGGGTGAAGAAAGAAGTTATTGGGGGTCAGATCAGGTGAGTAGGGAGGATTTTCCAATACAATTATTTGTTTACTGGCTAAAAACTCCCTCACAGACAGTGCCATGTGAGCTGGTGCATTGTTGTGATGCAAGAACCATGAATTGTTGGTGAAAAGTTCAGGTTGTCTAACTTTTTCATGCAGCCTTTTCAGCACTTCCAAATAGTAAACTTGGTCAACTGTTTGTCCAGTTGGTACAAATTCATGATGAATAATCCCTCTGATATAAAAAAAAATGTAACTCTCCTTAGAACTTCGTGAACTTAATTATCATACCTCGTGTACAAAAGAAAAATGAAAACATACATGAACATAAAACTTTTACAGAGATATTCATAACTGCATCATTTATAATAATCAAAAAGTAGAAATAACCTAAATGGCCATCAACAGATGAATGGATAAACATAATGTATTATGTTCATACAATGGAATATTATGCAGTCATAAAAATAATTCAAGTACTGATACATGTTACAACATAAATGAAACATGAAAATATTATGCTAAGTGAAGGAAGCCAGACATGAAAGACCATATGTTATATGTTGTATGTGTCCATTTATATGAAATACACAGAATAGACAAATCCATACAGGAAGAAAATAAATTAATGGTTGCCAGGAGCTGGGGTAAGAGGAAATGAAGAGTGACAGCTAAAGAGCATGGAGTTTCTTTTTAGGATGACAAAAATATTCCATAATGGATTGTGATGGTGATTGCACAGCTCTGTGAATATACTCAAAACCGCTGACTTTCACATTCAAAGGGGTGAATTTTGTGGTACATGAATTATATCTCAATATAGCTATTTAAGGAAAAGGAATGGGCCAGGCCTCTTTAGAAATACAAAGAGGAATAAAACAGTTTTTTCCTTATGCCACCATTTATAAAGAAGGTTAAGAGATGTACAAAAATAGCTTTTGGACTCCATTTTATGTCCCCAGCTTTTTAAAATTATTATTCCACTTTTAATCTGTGTTATTTATTTGTATAATATTTTATTTATTCTTACAAATCACTTCAAATCCTTTCTGGAACAAGGTGTAGTATTAAGTAAGAAAATGACTTCAAATAGAAATGATACAGCGTATAAAGTGTTCAGTGTCATAAAAGAGGCACTGCTGAAGTGTTATGGGAGGAAGAGCATTTCCAAAAGAGAAAAAATAAGAGTTCTCCACATCCCAGAGCATGTTGTTGCTCTTGTTCTTATCAGCCATGGAAGAAAGAAGACAGAGGATATATAAATGGATCCCAGAGTGACATGAGCAGAGTCAGTTAGTGCACATATGTTCAAATGTGATGAACTTTGAGGACTCTGTTCTCAGGTGGTTTAGGCCATGCTGGGCTGTGTTCTGGGCTGCAGCCAACCCAAAGGCAATATGAGGAAAATTATGCAAACTTCTTAAGCTGGAGTATGACTGCAGCCTGCAACCTGAGCCAGACTAGAACTGAGCATGTGGAACCATGAAGTTCTTGAACCATTAAGTAGGCTTACTGAGGAAGAGCCAGACACTGGGAGGTGAGTGTTCAGTACAGTAGCTTCAGGCTGAGCTCAGCTGTTGGTGTAGCAGTCACTGGGCTCTCTGCTCAGAAACTATCAGAAGCATTATAATTAATTCTCCCCACCTTTCCCTAACCAGGGCTGACAGCTGTGAGAGCAGAGCTGCTTGGAAAGGCATATATATTCTTGAATAAATTCTGATTCATAAAGAGGGTGGGAAACATTCCACTTCCCCAATTTACACAACAAAGGGGAATTCTATTCCTGGGAAACCCATGAGTCAGAGATGCCTGAGCCATCTTAAATGAAAGAAGTGTTTCTCCACATTTGGAAAAAGGTATAGAAGTTTCTCATGAAGTGACATATACAGTTGATCATTGAACAATGCAGGAGTTAGAGGCACTGGCCCCCACCACTTCAGTTGAAAACTTGCATATAATTTTTGACTCATTAAAAACTTAACTACTGATAGTGTACTGTTGACTGGAAGCCTTACTGATAACATAAACAGTCGGTTAACACATATTTTGTATATTATATGTGTTACATGCTGTATTTTTACAGTAAAGTAAGCTAAAGAAAAGAAAATGTTATTAAGAAAATCATAAGGAAGAGACAATGTATTTACAGGATTTATTGAAAAACATCTGCATATAAGTGGAGCCATGCAGTTCAAACACATATTGTTCAAGGGTCAACTCTACACCTATCTTATGATCCAGGAATTCACTACCAAGCATTTATCCAAGATAAATGAAAATGTATATCCAGAAAAAATACTTGTATATGATTGTTCATGACAGCTTTATTCATAATTATTCAAATTGAGAACAGCCCAGGTGTTAATCAATAGAAGAATGGATTAACAAACTATGACCTATTCATACCATGAAAGTCAGATGGTTGAGCATTTTGCAGCTTCTTCACCTGTATGTCTTATATGTAAATGTATGCTGGGATAACTCAAAGACTGTGCTTAGTTCAAACTATGGTTGACTATAGCATCTACAAATGGACTTTCCATTGGAATGTCCACACAGTGTTCCCAGTTAGTGTGGCATCTCCCAAGGAATTCTCAGCTCCTGGGGGGGTCAGCACCGCCCCACAAGCTGCAGGAGGCTTCTGCAGCAGCAGGCATCCTGTGTAGGGCTGGGAAGCTTTTCATGGTGGATAGTCAGCCCCAGCTCATACTGCAACCTTTTTTAGGTGGCTCTCAGGGATCTGTGGCCCAAGGTGAAAAGCAGTTGGATGTGGGGTTATCAAGGCATTTTGCATAGTGGCCACAGGCTGATCACCAGCACAGGAACTGAATCTGTATTACCTTTGTGTAAAACACTGGCCACACCCATAATAGCCTGGGACTCTGCTCCACCTCACGGAGGTGGCATTGCCAAGGACATGATCAGCACTAGGTTAACCAGCCCAGCCAACACAACTAAGAGGGATGACTCAGTGTCTGAGACTCATGGGCAGCTGGCAGGTAGCAATAGGCTTAGGGGTGCCTTTGGTCTTTTGCTAAGCTGCCCCAGGCCCAATACTGGTGGCAGTTGGCTTTGGTTCACAACAAGGCCACCCCAAATTGCTCCAGGTCCAGAAAAGGCAGGAGCCAACCATATATAACTTTTTATCTCCTACCAGGCAGCCCTGGGATAGTCAGGAAAAGTTGAAATTGGCCTACACAGAAGACCCTCCCAAGAGGCATCAAAAACAACACACCAAGAGGCCAGCCTCAGACCATACCAGAGCACCACCTGGTTAACCCCACAAGTGGCACACCCAATAGGTTGTATCAACAGGCAAAGGAGCCAGCTGGAGCAAATCTTCCTCTGAGAGGTAAACCCAAGCAAAGCATCTCATACACTGTGGGCATAGTCAATCTGAGAGTCAATCCCACCCACTGATGCATCAAAAGCAACAAAGCCACAACTACAATAGGAGAATACATAAAACAAGCACAAGGAACATTCATGGAGCACATGCACGGTGATTTGTAGACTGCAACACTGGATGTCACAGAACACCTACTGCATACAAGGTCTAATACAATGATCATCTCGAACTCATCCTATAGAAAGTGCTATACACCTCATTGCTGAATATCACTATGGTCACCTTCAAAGTACCCCCCTTGGGAAGCTGTGCACCAATGTCAGCACTTAGTCCACACATCAAAGCAATTTTGGAACTCTTTTTCTGGGATGGCCATCAGAGCTGTCGTCGTATTAAACTTGATGTCCTGAGTATCATCAAAATGTCTTCCTTTCAATATTTCCTTTATCTTTGGGTAAAGAAAGAAGTCATTGGGGGCCAGATCAAGTGAGTAGGGAGGGTGTTCCCATACAGTTATTTGTTTACTGGCTAAAAATTCCCTCCCAGGCAGTGCTGTGTGAACTCGTGCATTGTTGTGATGCAAGAGCCATGAATTGTTGGCGAAAAGTTCAGGTCATATTCATCTAAGTTTTTCACACAGACTTTTCAGCATTTCCAAATAATAGACTTGGTTAAGTGTTTGTCCAGTTGGTACACATTCATAATGAATAATCTTTCTGATATCATAAAAGGTTAGCAACATCAGCTTGACTCTTGATTGGGACTAACAGAACATTTTTGCTTGTGAAGAATTGGCTGAGTTCCACTGTGCTCTTTGATGCTTTGTTTCAGGGTTGTATTGGTATACCCATGTTTCATAACCAGTGATAATATGGCCCAAAACATCTTGCTTGTCCAAAAGGTCTTGGCAAACTTCGACTCTCCTTTGTTTCTGTTCATTGGTGAACTCTGTTGGGACTTTTTCATTATTATTATTAGTTTCAGGTGTACAATACAGTGCAATAGTTATACTTTCTATCCCTCACAAAGTGACAACCCCCCTCCTCCAATCCACCGCACCACTCCCCCCACCTGATATCATACATATCTATTAAAATACCATTGACTCCACTCCCCACACTATACTCCACATACTGTGACTATATATATATATATGTATTAAATTATAGTTGACATACAACATTATTCAACGTCAGCCTCAGGTGTACAGTGCAGTGGTCAAGCCTCTACACTGTCCATGAAGTGGTCTGTCTAACAAGACTTGTGACCCTACAAAATATTTACAACATTATTAATTATATTCCCTGAACTATCTTTTACATCCCTGTGGCAATATTGTAGTTACCAATTTATACTGTCTAATCCCTTCCCCTTATCGTTGGGACCATTTTTGACACATCCTTCTCATGCCAAGATTTTCAGTTAAGATTTTCCTAACTGCTTCTCTATTGATGTTTACTGGGTCTGCTATGTTTCTCACAGTCAGCTGACAATTTTGACACACAATTCAATGAATTTTTTGCAACGCTTTCATCAGTTCTGCTCATTACTAGCTGCCCTGACCACTCTTTATCAGTGATGTGTTCTCTCCCCTCAGAAAAATGTTTAATCCATTTGTACACCGCCATTTTCTTCATGACATTATCCCCATGAATTGGATTAACATGTCCCTGATTTCACTTCCATTCTTGTCAAGCTTAACAAGAAATTTAATGATTGTTCATTGCTCTAATTCAAGCTCAGACATTCTTGCGATGGCACACAAAAACATGTAACAACAGTAATGAATACACCTCAAAAAGACACTGACACATGTCAACATGAACACAACTGTGAGACACTGATATACCAGGTTGTTAAACCTTACCAAGCTGTTTGTACAGTGCTGTCAATGTAACCACACAGTGGCAAGTTCGCAAATTTAATTCTCAGATCAGACCTTGTAAGGCTATCTAGCAAAGACTGAGAGAC
Source organism: Aselliscus stoliczkanus (assembly GCA_033961575.1). Classification (NCBI taxonomy): domain Eukaryota; kingdom Metazoa; phylum Chordata; class Mammalia; order Chiroptera; family Hipposideridae; genus Aselliscus; species Aselliscus stoliczkanus. Next base: position 48,866,313 of record CM066737.1, on the reverse strand, counting down.
ATAGCAGATCTACCTAATACATAGAATCAAGCACAGAAAGGTAGCCAGAATGCGGAAACAAAAACACATGTCCTGAATAAAAGAACAAGCAAAAACTCCAGAAACAGAACTAAATGAAATGGAGGCAACCAACCTATCAGAGACAGAGTTTAAAACACTGGTTATAATAATGCTTAAAAAAACTTAGTGAGAATTTCAACAAAGAGATAGCAAGCATAAAGAAAAACATAGAAACCATTAAAAAAAACAGTCAGAAGAAAGAATACAATAACTGAAATGAAGAACACACTAAAATAAACCAACAGCAGATTACATGAAGCAGAGAATCATATAAGTGATTTAGAAGACAAGGTGGCATAAAACATCCAAATAAAAAAACAGAAAGAGGGCCGGCTGAGTGGCGTGGTGGTTAAGCGCTGGCTTGGGATGTCAGTGGCCCCGGTTCGGGTCCAATATATGAGGGCCAGTGACACTGCCCTCAAAAAAATAAACAGAAAGAAAAAAGAATTTTAAAAACTGAAGATAGTAAGGAACATCTGGGACAACATCAAGCATAAAAATATTTGCATGATAGGAGTAACAGAAAAAAAAAACAGAGGGAGGGAAGAATTGAGAACCTATTTGGAGAAACTAACTGAAAATGTCCCTAATCTGAGAAAGAAAACTGACATAGAAGACCAGGAAATACAGAGCATCCCAAACAAGATGAATCCAAAGAGGGGTACACCAAGACACATCATAATTAAAATGCCAAAAGCTGAAGACAAATAGAAAATCCTAAAAGCAGCAAAAAAGACAACTAGTTACTCAAAAAGGAGCTCCCATAAGATTGCAAGCTTATTTCTCAACAGAAACTTTGAAAGCCAGAAGCAATTGGCACGAAATATTCAAAGGGATGAAAAGCTAGAACATACAACCAACACTACTCTATCCAACAGGTCTATCATTTAAATTTGAAGGAGAGATAAATAGCTTCCAAGGCAAGAGAAAGCTAAACAAATTCATTACCAGCAAACCATTGTTACAAGATGTGCTAAAGGGGCTTCTTAAAAAAAAAGAAGGGGACAAACAAAGATAAAAAATATGAATAGTAGAGTCGCAATAACTGTACCTATCAAGAATCACTTTACGTATAAATGGATTAAATGCTCCAATAAAAAGACATAGGGTAGCTGAATAGATAAGAAAAAAAAGACCGGGGATTACATCATAGAAATGGTGGCAGGAGGTGAGCCTCTTGAAATCTCCCCAGGAATTTACAACAAATTTAACAGCTATAATTCCACAAAGGACTCCCAGTGTAGCAGACAGGCAAGACTAAGAGAAGTGCAATTGAAATCATCTAAAGATGGGCAAATTGGGAGGGCAGTGGAGAAGGGCAAGAAAAAGCATGGGGACACAGGCCACAGGAAGCAGACACTCCGAGCTGCTCCATTCCGGAGCTACAGTAGTCACAGAGAGGGAAGAATTGGGACTGCTAGTGCTCCCCTTATGTCCCACAGTCCCGCCTGAGGGATCAGCATGTAACATGGCTGAACACAATGGTCACGACAGAGACCTTGGAGCGAAGACTGAGGAAAGAAGGGTGAAACAGTGGATTAAGCCCTCACTGCCAAGCAGAGGACAGAAGACATAGGCACAGAGACCAGTCGACCCCTCCCCACTCTTCCAGAACTCGCCCAAAGGGCCACATTCCCAATGCTAGAAGCAGACCAGTGGCAGTGTCAGATCAAAAGAACAGAATATTTGCATTTCTGAGATCTGTGGCTCCTCAGCCATGGACTCGTGGCCCAACTAGTTCTAGCAAAGGAGAGGGAGCCTTGGGTGCAGGATTGTTGTGCTGGCAGTTCCCTCCATTGCTCACAGCCACCTCTCATAACCCACTCTGCACCTTACCACACCTATCTGAGAAGATCTCAGAAAGGGTAAACAGAGCTGCTGAAACACACAGGATCTGAAACTGGGGCAGGAAGAGCTTTGGAAATTCAGAAGCACTCCACATTACCCCACAGAGGTAGTGCCCTGAGACCCAGGAGACCTGCTCACAGAGGAGAAGCCCGACTTCCAGGGGACATCCCCATTGTGTGAGAAGCCGGAAAATTGCAGGAAAAATATAGCACTACAGTTTGAGAGAGAATAAAACATTCCACCAACATCTACTAGAAAACAAAAGAAAGACCTTTTCCCAACAACCTCTTGTGGAACCCATTCCTCTAGATGCCTATGAAAAGATATAATAACTCATTAATTGCCATGGATTACCAAGGTAACAAGGTAGCTCAGAAAGAAAATGAAAAGTCTCCAGAAAATGAACTTAAAGACATGAGAACATGTGAATTAACTGACAGAGAATGCAAGACTGCAGTTTTGGAAAACCTTGACGAGATGCAAGAAAACAGACAGGTAGTTTAATGAACTCAGAAACAGTCAAATAACAAAATCAATATTTTACAAAAGAGATTGAAGTTTGGAACATAACCAAATAGAATTTCTGGAGATTAAAAACCCCAAAAAATAAATAAAATAGCCATCTTAGGCAATAGAGCTGACTAGATGGAGGAAAGAATCAATGACATTGAAGACTGAAATCTGTAAATGACACACATGAAATAAGAGAGAGACTTGAGAGTTAAAAGAAATGAAAGAACTCTATAGGAACTTTCTGACCCATCAGAAAGAGCAATATAAGAATAACTGGCATACCAAAAGGAGAAGAAACGGAGGAGGGAACAGAGAGTAAATTCAAACAAATAATTGATGAGAACTTCCCAAACTTGTGGAAAGAACTGAATCCTCAAATCCAAGAAGCAAATAGAACACCTAATTATCTCAATCCCAGCAGCCCTTCTCCAAGGCACACTGTACTGAAGCTGTCAAAAATTAATGACAACTTCCGGTAAAATAGCAGAATAGACAGACGCTGTGCTAACTACCTCCCAGGATCACACCAAAATTACAAGCAAATTATACAGCATTCAACCCTGGAGGTCCCTGGAACACTGGATGAACAGAACCACTAATCGAGGAAATTAAAGAGGAGGCCGATTCGGGTCTGGTAGGACAGGTGGAGACAAGAGAGGGCAAACCACATGAGGGAGGACCCAGCTGTGGGGAGGCTTCTCCGGTTGGTGGAGAGACCCTCTGGCTGCACACCAGGCTCACCAGCCTAGAGTTCCTTTGCCGGGAAGAGAAGTTCCAAGATAGCTGGCAGTAAATTAGGGAGGACTCTCTTTGCTCAGCTCGGTAAGACTAAGAGAGGTTAGAGAATCAGTGGGGCCAGTGCACAGGCTTGCTCACCGGTGAGCACTTACCTGGTTATTGGTGGAGGGAGTGGCTGTGTGACCCGGACCTGGGAGCCTGTGGGGACGGACTGAACTGAGCATCTTTGCTGCAAAGGCTGGAAGTTTTTGGATTATTGTTCCTCTGGTGTGGAGCCTGCATGTGAGTGGTGTACAGGACGGTGCTATTTTGTCAGGGTTGGGCCATCCCACAGAGGATCAGGTGCGGGACCTCATTGGTCTGGTGGAATTGGTGCAGAAGTGCGTGTGTGCATGCGTGTGGGTGCGCATGTGGCCTTGGATCCCCACCCTCTGCCCGGCTTATACTGCGTTGCCAGGGAAACGCTAGGCGGGTGCCCTCCGGCTCCAACAGGCTGCTCACTGAGACCTGGGAGTGCACAAGCCGCCTCGGGTCCCCGCTCTCTGCACTGCGCTTGCAGAGTTGCCAGGCTGGTGATTGGTTGTCAGGCTGCTCGGTCAGGTTTGCGAGCGGCTGATTGGGACAGGCTGAGACTGGGAGTTTTCCTGGGAGTGTTGGGCTGTGAGCTGTGTGCCTGCATGATCCAGCCAGGGCTTTCATGGTGATCTTTCTAATACATCAAAGCAATCCCAGAGTGACAGCCAGAATGGGGAAACAAGGAAACATGTCACAAGTAAAAGATCAGAAGAAACCTCTAGAAATGGAACTAAATGAAACAGAGAGATCTAACCTTTCAGAGACAGAGTTTAGAACACTGATGATAAGAATGTTTAACAAACTTACTGAGGACATAAGGAAGGAAAGAGAAATCATAAAAAACAACCAGTTAGAACTAAAGAATACAATAACTGAAATGAAGAACACACTCGAAGGAATCACCAGTAGAGTAGATGAAGCAGAGGAGCAGATCAGCGATTTGGAAGATAAAATAGCAGAAATCACCCAGTTGGCACAACGAAAAGACCAAAGAATAAAAAACAATGAAAGTAGTTTAAGAGCACTATGGGATAAGGTGAAGCCAACAACTTTTTGAATCATATGAATACCAGAAGGAGAAGAGAAGAAGCAAGGGGTCGAGAATGTATTTGAAAGAATAATGACTAAAAACTTCCCTATCCTGGTGAAGGAAATCAACATACATGCCCAGGAAGTGCAGAGGGTTCCAAACAAGCTGAACCCAAACAGGTCCATACCAAGACACATCATAGTTAAAATGGCAAAGGTTAAAGACAGAGACAGAATACTAGAGGCAGCAAGAGAAATACAGCAGGTTACATACAAAGGAACTCCTGCTAGACTAACAGCTGACTTATCTACAGAAAATCTGCAGGCCAAAAGGGAGTGGCAGGAGATATTCAAAGTGACACAAAATAAAGGCCTACAGCCAAGATTGTTCTACACAGCACGGCTATCACTTAAAATTGAAGGAGAAATAAAGAGCTTCTCAGAAAAGAATAAGCTTAAGGAATTCATTACCACCAAACCAGCATTGCAAGAAATGTTAAAAGGGCTTTTTTAAACAAAGGAAAGGGGTAAACAAGCTAACCCAGTAAGACCAGGAATACAAATAACATAGTGGCAATCCATATGCACCTATCAATAATCATTTTAAATGTGAATGGGCTAAATGCTCCAATCAAAAGACAGAGAGAGGCTGAGTGGATAAGAAAATAGGACACATGTTTATGCTGTTTACAGATGGAATAAGATATTTCATGCAAATGAAAATGAGAAAAAAATGCTAGAGTACCAATACTTATTTTGGACAAAATAGACTTTAAAATGACTACAATAAAAGACAAAGAAGGGTACTATAACCCTAATAAACATGTATGCACCCAACATAGGAACTCCTAATTACATATAACAGATTTTGACAGACATAAAGACAGGTAGCAACAGTAACACTATCATAGTAGGGGACTTCAACACTTCATTGTCACCAATGGACAGACGGTTTAGACAGAAAATCAACACAGAAAGAGTCGCCTTAAATGACACTTTAGACCAGCTGGACTTCGTTGATATATTTAGAGCATTTCACCCTGAAAAAACAGAATACACATTCTTCTCAAGTACACATGGGACATTTTCCAAGATAGACTATATCAGGCCACAAAACAAGTCTCAGTAAATTTAAGAAGATTGAAGTCATATCAAGCAGATATAAAGGAAAAACTGATGCTTGCTGGCTGAGAGGGAGTGGGAAAGAGGGAGAGGGGGATGGTTTTGGACAGCGTAGGTGGGAGTACAATGTTGCTGCAGGGATATGGGGGCAGTTCTGGGAATGTAATTGATAATGTTGTGAGGAGACTATTATGTTAAGTGAAATAAGTAAGTTGGAGAAAGACAAGAACCATACAATCTCACTTATATGTGGAATCTGAAAAACTGAATGAATGATCAAAGTAAACAGACTCATAGATATAGAGGAAAAACTGAGGGTTGCTAGTTTGGAGGGGGGTAGGGATAAGGGGGAAGGGGAAGGGATTAGACAGCATAAATAGACAACTACAATATTGCCACAGGGATATGAAACACAGTATGGGGAATATAACAATGTTGTAAAAAGTTTGGTTGGAGTAGAGGATTGATCACTGCACTGTACATCTGAAGCTGATGTTGTATAATGTTGTATGCCAACTGTAATGGAATATAGATAGTCACGTGATGTGGAGTATACTGTGGAAGGGAGTCAAAGGAATTGTAATAGGTATGTATGATATCGGGGGTGGAGTGGGGTGGTGAACTTGGGGAGGGGGTTGTCACTTTGGGGGGTAAAGAGTATAACTACTGCATTGTGTTGTACACCTGAAACTAATTTTTAAAAAAAGGGAAAAAAAATTAATGACAAAGTGGGCCAGCTGAGTGGCACGGTGGTTAAACGCTGGCTTGGGAAGCCAGCAGCCCTGGTTCAGTCCCACCTATGAGGGCCAGTGACACTGCCCTCAAGAAAAAAAAAATTAATGACAAAGGAAGAATCCTCAAGGCAGCTGGGGAAAAGAAGACAGTAACCTACAAAGGAAAGCCCATTATATTGTCATCAGATATTTCAACAGAAACTCTGCAAGCCAGGAGAGAGTGGAATCAAATATTACAATGAATGAAATAGAGATATTATGAGCCAAGAATAATATATCCAGCAAAGATATCCTTTAGATATGAAGGAGGTATAAAGATCTTTCCAGACATACAGAAGCTGAGGAAATTTTGCAACACACGACCTGCACTATAAGAAATACTGAAGGAAGCTTTTCAACCTGAAACAAGAAAGCAAAATAATACAAAACCATGGGTAGTATTATGAATAGGCAGAAACAAGCAGGAAATGTCAACAGCTACACCAAATAAGACACTATACACTTAAACACAACATACAAGGTAAAGAATTAAAAAAAATAAAAAATTTAAAAAAGACAACTTGGGCCAGCTGAGTGGCACAATGGTTAAGAGCTGGCTTGGGATGCCAGTGGCCCCGGTTCGGATCCCACATATGAGGGCCAGTGACACTGCCCTCTAAAAAGAAAAAAAAAGACGACTTGCTACAATAGCACAGAAATCAACTCACAGCCAAAATAGGGATAATTTGTAACAACAAAACCATAAAGGGGGAGAGAGTAAAGGTCTGAACTTTCACAAGGGAATAGAGAAAGAAAGCATACTGAAGAAAATATGAAATTTTCTTTTACAAAATCTTAATGATAACCACACAAAAAAATCCGGAGTTAAAATATATTACATAAAAAAGAGGACACAGAAGGAAAAATCAAAGAATACCACCACACTGGAGTAATAAACAGTAACAAAAAAGGCAAAGAAACAATGGAGACACTGTCCTACCAGAAAACCAAAGATAAAATGAGATGGAATCCCCATGTATTAATAATCACCCTAAATGTAAATGGACTGAACTCACCAATAAAAAGGCACAGAGTAACAGATTGGATCAAAAAACTAAACTCAACTATGTGCTGCCTCCAAGAGAAACATCTCAGCTACAAGGACAAATATAGGGTGAAAAGGAAAGGGTGGAAATTGACACTCCAAGCAAATGGTATTCAGAGAAAAACAGTGTAGCTATACTGATATCAGATGAAACAGACTTCAGAATAAAAACGGTAAGAAGATAGTGTTCTCTAGGTCCATCCATATCGATACAAATGGTATGATTTCTTTCTTCTTTATCACAGAGTAATACTCCATTGTATGAATGTACCATAGATTCTTTTTTTTTTTGAGGGCAGTGTCCCTGGCCCTCATATGTGGGACCCGAACCGGGGCCGCTGGCTTCCCAAGCCAGCCTTAATCACTGCGTCATTTGGCTGACCCGTACCAAAGATTCTTAATCTAGTCATCTACTGATGGGCATTTCAGTTGTTTTCAAGTCTTGGCTATTGTAATAGCACTGTGATACACACAGGGCTGCATATATTTTTTCAAATTAGCATCCTGGGTTTCTCTGGATAAATACCCAAGAGTGGAATTGCTGGGTCATACGATAGTTTTTTTTGAGATACCTCCAGTTTTTTGAGATACCTCCATACTGATTTCCATAATGGTTTCAACAATTTGCAGTCCCACCAACAGTGCATCAGGGTTCCCTTTTCTCCACACCCTCGCCAGCACTTGTTTGTTAATTTATTGATGATAGCCATTCTGACCGGAGTGAGGTGGTATCTCATTGCGGTTTTTACTTGCATTTCTCTGATGATTAGTGAGGTTGAACATATTTTCATATGCCTGTTGGCCATCTGTATGTCCTCTCTAGAGAAATGTCTCTTCATTACCTCTGCCAATTTTTTAATTGGGTTGTTTGTTTTTCATTGTTGAATTTCACGAGTGTTTTATAAATTTTGGATATTAACCCCTTATCAGATATATCGTTGGCAAATATCTTCTCCCATTCAGTAGGCTGCCTTTTTGTTTCATTGATGATTTCCTTTGAGGTGAAAAAACTTTTAAGTTTGATGTAATCCCATATGTTCATTTTTTCTTTTATTTCCTTCGCCCAAGGGGATACATCAGTAAAAATATTACTCAGGGTAATGTCTGCAAATTTAATCCCTATGTTTTCTTCTAGGAGTTTTATGATTTTGGGTCTTACATTAAAGTCTTTAATCCATTTTGAGTTTGTTCTTGTATATGGTGTAAGTAGCTGGTCCATTTTCATTTTTTTGCACATGTCAGTCCAATTTTCGCAGCACCATTTAATAAATAGACTATCTTTACTCCAATGCAAATTCTTGCTTCCATTGTCATAGATCAAATGACCGAATATGGATGGGTTTATTCCAGGGCTCTCTATTCTGTTCCATTGGTCTATGTGTCTGTTTTTATGCCAGTACCATACTGTTTTGATTACTGTAGGACTGTATTATGATTTGATGTCAGGTAACATTATACCTCCCACTTTGTTCTTATATCTCAAGATTGTCTTGGCTATTCAGGGTCTTTTGTGGTTCCATAAAAAATTTAGGATTAGGGCCAGCCAAGTCGTGCATTGGTTAAGAGCTTGTTTTGGGATGCCAGCAGCCCTAGTTCAGATCCCATATATGAGGGCCAGTGACACTGTCCTCTACAGCTAACAACAGCTCCACCTGGAGCTGGGCTGTGTGAGCCCCAGCAATGGTCTAGGCTGCAGCTCCTGCTGCAATGGGCTGCCATAGGCTACAGTGAGTGGCCGGTAGCCAGCGTGAGCGACAGGCAGCCAGCGTGAGTGGCTGGCAGCCAGCCTGAGCTGCCAAGAGCCGCAGTGAGCAACCATATAGAGGCCGGCGACTGATCTGCCTCACCTGGGAAAACGCAATGATGATACCAATAATGGCCAGTGAAGCAATGTCCTCAGCAACTGAAGAACAAAAAAAGAGAGCAACTTGTCTGCTCCCCTTCCCTGATTGTCAGTGCTGTTCTCCTCCCCCAATGCCCCAATAAAATCTTTAAAATAAATCTAGAATTCTATGTTCTATTTCTCAGAAAAATATTCTTGATAGTTTGATTGGAATTGCATTGAATCTATATATTGCCTTAGGTAGTATTGACATTTTAACTATATTAATTCTTCCTATCCATGAACATGGTATGTATTTCCATTGTTTGTATCTACTTTGCCTTGTCTCTTCAGTGTCTTATAATTTTCCGACTACAGGTCTTTTACTTCTTGGGTTAAATTGATTCCTAGATATTTTATTGTTTTGAAGCAATTGTAAAAGGGATTGATGTCCTGATTTCTTCTTCTGATAGTTTATTATTGGTGTATAAAAATGGAAGTGATTTCTGAATATTGATTTTGTATCCTGCTACCTTACTAAATTCATTGATCAGTTCTAACAGTTTTTTGGTGGAGTCGTTGGGATGCTCTCTATATAGTATCATGTCATCTGCATATAATGACAATTTTAATGCCTATTTCCAATTTGAATGCATTTTATTTCATTTACTTGTCTGATTACTGTGGCTAGAACTTCGAGAACTATGTTCAATAGAAGTGATGAAAGTGCACAGCCTTGTCTAATTCCTGATCTAAAGGGGAAAGCTTTTAGCTTTTCAGCATTTAGCATGATGTTTGCTGTGGGCTCATCATATATGGCCTTTATTATGTTGAGATATGATCCTACTATTCCCACTTTGCTAGGAGTTTTTTTTTTTTTAAGATTTTACTGGGTAATTGAGGGAGGGGAAGAGCATTTGGGAATCGGGGAAGGGGAACAGATAAGTTGCTGTCTTTTTTCTGTTCTTCAGTCTAGTTGCAGAGGACGTTGCTTCAATGGCCCATGTTGGTATCATCGTTGCGCTCCTCCTCGATGAGGCAAATCTGTCGCCAGCCTCTGGATGTTCGCTCACCGTGGCTACCGGCAGCTCACGCTGGCTGCCAGCTACTCACGCTGGCTGCCGGCCACTCATTGTAGCTGATGGAAGCCCACTGCAGCAGGGGCTGCAGCCTACATCATTGCTGGGGCTCGCAGCCCAGCTTCAGGTGGAGCTGTTGTTAGCTGTAGAGGGTAGTGTCACTGGCCCTCATATGTGGGATCCGAACTGAGGCTCCAGGCTTCCCAAGCCAGCTCTTAACCAATGCACCATTCAGCCGGCCCTTGCTAAGATTTTTTTATCATAAATGACTGCTGGATTTTGTCAAATGCTATCTGCATCTATTGATATGATCATGTGATTTTTATTTTTCATTTTGTTAATGTAATATATTATATTAATTGATTTGCAGATATTGAACCAACATTGTATACCAGGAATGAATCCCACCTGATCGTGGTGGATGATCTTTTTAATGTGATGCTAAATTCACTTTGCTAGTAGTTTGTTGAGGATTTTGGCATCTATGTTCATTAGGGATATCAGCCTGTAGTTTACCTTTTTTTGTAATATCTTAGTCTGATTTTCGGGTCAGATTAATAGTGACCTCATAAAATGTGCTTGGGAGCCTTCCCTCCTTTTGTATTTTTTGGAATATTTTGAGGAGGATTGGTATTAATTCTTTTTTGAATGTTTTGTAAAATTCACCTGTGAAGACATTTGGTCCAGGACTTTTGTTTGTTGGATGCTTGTTGATTACTGATTCAATTTCTTTGGTAGTAATTAGTCTGTTCAGAGTTTCTGTTTCTTCTTGGTTCAGACTTGGTAGATTGTATGCTTCTAGAAATTAATCCATATCTTACAGATTGTCGAGTTTGTTTGCATATAGTTGCTTGTAACATTTTCTTAAAATTTTCTGTTTTCCTGTGGTATCTGTTGTCACTTCTCTTTTCTTTTCTGATTTTATTAATTTGGGTCCTCTCTCTCTTTTTCATGGTGTGTCTGGCTAAGGGTTTGTTATCTTTACAAAAAAACAGCTCTTCATTATTGATCTGCGTATTATTTCTTTGGTCTCTATTTCATTTATTTCTACTCTGGTCTTTATTGTTTCCTTCCATGTACTCCTTTTGGTCTACTTTTGCTGTTCTTTTTCCAGTTCCCTTAGGTGTAAAGACATTCTGTTGATTTAAGATTTTTCTTCTTTCTTTTGATAGGCCTGCATTGCTATGAATTTACCCCTTAGGACTGCTTTCACTGCATCCTATCATTTTGGGTTGTTGTGTTTTCATTTTGGTTTGTCTTGAGATAGCTTTTGATTTCTTCCTTGATCTCGTTTTTTTCCCAATTGCTATTTAGTAATATGTTATTAAGCTTCCATGTATATGTGTGCTTTCTGGATTTCTTCTTATAATTGATTTATATTTTCATAGCATTGTGGTTAGAGAAGACACTTGATATGATTTCAATCTTCTTAAATTTATTAAAACTTGTTTTGTGGCCTAACATGTGATCTATCTTGGAAAGTGTTCTGTGTGCAGTTGAGAAGAATACAGATTCTGTTCCTTTGGGGTGAAATGCTCTAAAAATATCAATGAAATCCAGCTGATCTAAAGTGTCATTTAAGGCCGTGTTTCTGTGTTGATTTTCTGTCAGGGTGATCTGTGCATTGATGACAACGGGGTGTTGAATTCCCCTACTACAATAGTGTTACTGTTGATCTCTAACTTTATGTCTGCCAAAATCTGTTTTATATATTTAGGAGCTCCTACATTGGGTGCATTTATTAGTGTTATGGTCTCTTGTTGAATTGATCCCTTTATTATTATGTAGTGCCCTTCTTTGAATTTTATTGTGGTTTTCATTTAAAGTCTCTTTTGTCCAAAATAAGTATTGCTACTCCAGCTTTTTACCCATTTCCCTTTGCATGAAATATCTTATTCCATCCCTTTACTTTCAGTCTGTGTGTGTCTTTTGATCTGAAATGAGGCTCTTGTAACAGCATATGCATAAGTCCTGTTTTCATATCCACTCAGCCACTCTATGTCTTTTGATTGGAGCATTTAGCTCATTCATATTTAAAGTGATTATTGATAGGTGCATATCTGTTGACATTTTGTTATTTGTATTTCTGTTCTTCCTTGGTTAGCTTGTTTTCCCCATTATTCTGTTTTAAAAAGCCCTTTTAACATTTCCTGCAATGCTGGCTTGGTGGCAATGAATTCCTTTAGCTTATTCTTTTCTGAGAAGCTCTTTATCTCTCCTTCAATTTTAAGTGATAGCCTTGCTAGGTAGAGAAATCTTGGTTGTAGCCTTTATTTTGCATCAATTTGAATAGTTCCTGCCACTCCCTTCTGGCCTGCAGAGTTTCTACAGACAAGTCAGTTGTTAGTGTTATAGGAGTCCCTTTGTATGTAATGTGCTGTCTTTCTCTTGCTGCTTTTAGGATTCCGTTCTGATTTTTTAAAGTATATTTTTATTTTGAGATAATTGTAGATTCATATGCAGTAATAAGAAACAATGCTGAGAGATCCCATGTAAACATCATTCAGCTTTCCCCAATTGTAACATCTTATAAAACTATGAATATAATATAACCACCAGGATATTGACATTGATAGATTCAATCAAGATAGAAAACTGTTTCATCACCACAGGGATACCCCACAGTGCTCATTTATATCCCCATTCACTTTTTTCATACATCCACCCACTTTACCTCTGGCAATTATTAATCTGTTTTCCATTTCTGTAATTTTGTCATTTCAAGAATGTTATATAAATAAAGCATAGAGAGATGACATGATACTATATATAGAGAGAGAACTCCAAAGACTCCATCAAAAAAACTATTGGAACTGATGGATGAATTCAGTAAGGTAGCAGAATACAAAATCAATATTCAGAAATCAGTTCCATTTGCATATAACAATAATAAACTATTAGAAGGAGAAATTAAGAAAACAGTCTCATTTACAGTTGCTTCAAGAACTATAAAATACTTAGGAATAAATTTAACCAAAGAAGTAAAAGACCTGTACTCAGAAAATTATAAGACACTGAAGAAAGAAATAAAAGAAGATACAGGGGCCAGCCGACTGGCACGGTGGTTAAGCTCTGGCTTGGGAAGCCAGCGGCCCGGTTAGGTCCCACATATGAGGGCCAGTAACACTGCCCTCAAAAAAAAGAAGATACAAATAAATAGAAACACCTACGATGCTCATGGATAGGAAGAATTAATATAGTTAAAATGTCCATACTGCCTAAAGCAATATATAGGTTCAATGCAATTCCTATCAAACTAATAAGAACACTTTTCACAGAAATAGAAAATATAATCCTAAAATTTATATGGAACCATAAAAGATCCTGAATATCCTTCCCGGAAATCCTGAGAGATAAGAACAAAGTCAGGGTTATCAGGCTACCAGATATCAAAACATATGACAAAGCTACAATAATCAAAACAGTATGGTGCTGGCATTACAATAGGCACATAGATCAATGGAACAGAATAGAGAGCCCATAAATAAATCCATGCATATACGAACAGTTAATCTATGACAACAGAAGCGAGAATATACACTGGGGTAAAAATAGTCTATTTAATAAATGGTGTTGGGAAAATTAGACTGACACATGCAAAAAAAATGAAACTGGATCACCTCCTTACACCATATATGAGAACAAATTCATGATGGATTATAGAATTAAATGTAACACCTGAAACTATAAAACTCCTGGAAGAAAACTTAGGGAGTAAATTTGCAGACATTACTCTGAGCAATATTTTTACTGATACATCTCCACAAGCAAGGGAAGTAAAAGAATAAAAGAACATAAGAGATTACATCAAACTTAAAAGTTTTTTTAAAAACAAAGGAAACCATCAATAAAACAAAAAGGATGCCTACTGAATGGGAGAAGATATTTGTCAGTGATATATCTAATAATGGGTTAATATCCAAAATTTTTAAAACACTCATACAACTCAACACCAAAAAAACAAACAACCCAATTAAAAATGACCAGAGAATATGAAGAGACATTTCTCTAAAGAGGACATACAGTTGGCCAACAGGCATATGAAAAAATGTTCAACCTCACTGATCATTAGGGAAATGCAATTAAAACCACAATGAGATACCACCTTACCCTAATCAGAATGGCTATCATCAATTAATCAACAAACATGTGCTGGCAAGGTTGTGGATCAAAGAGAACCCTGGTTCACTGTGGTTGGGATTGCAGATCGGTGCAGCCATTATGGAAATCAGTTTGGATTTATCTCAAAAAACTGGAAGTGGAACTACCTTATGACCCAGCAATTCCACTCTTAGGTATAATAATCCTGAAAAACCCAAGACATTAATTCAAAAAAAATGTGCACCCTCATTGTAGCACTATTTACAATAGCCAAGACTTGGAAGCAATCGAGATGCCCATCAGTAGGTGACTGTATTAAGAAACTTTGGTACATTTATACAATGGAGTATTACTCAGCTATAAAGACGAATGAAATCGTACCATTTGCAAAGATATGAGTGGTCCTAGAGAACATTATGCTAAGTGAAATAAGTCATTCAGAGAAAGACAAATAGCATATGATCTCACTTATATTTGGATTTCTAAAGAACTGAATAAACGATCACTGTAAACAGAAATAGTCTTAGAGACAGAGGAAAAACTGATGATTGCTAGATCGGTCGGGGTCGGGCATGAGGGAGAAGGGGAAGGGACGAAACAACATAAATTGGTAACCACAATATTGCTGCAGGGATAGAAAAGACAGTTTGGGAATATAATCAATCATGTTGTAAATAATTTTTAGGGGGCCAGATGGACTCATATCTTGTTAGGGCGAACACTTCATGGACGGTGTGGAGGCCTGATCTCTGCATTGTACATCTGAAGCTGCCGCTGAATAATATGATATGTCAACTATAATTTAACACATATATAGATATGGGATGTGAAGTATACTGTGGGAATAGAGTCAATGGAATTGTAATAGATATTTATGATATCGGGGATGGGGCATAGTCGATGCGGGAGAGGGCTTGTCTGTTTTTAAGGGGTGAAAAATATAACCATTGAATTGTTTTGTACACCTGAAACTAATACTTAAAAAATAAAAATAAAAAGTAAATTAAAAATTAAATAACTTCCTAAACTATAAATAAATAAATAAATAAATAAATAAATAAATAAAGCATAGAGCATGTAACCTTTTGAATTGACTTTTTTTCATTTAGCATAATTTTCTGAAGACTCACCCATGTTGTATGTGTATCAATACTCTTTGGCTCTAAAGTGAGTCCCTTCTAGACAGTGCTCTTGGATCATGTTTTTCTATATCCTTTCTGACAATTTTATCTTTTCATTATAGAGTTTAATCCCTTTTCACCTAAAGTATTTACTGATAAGGAAAGGCTTATTTCTGCCATTTTGGTTTGTCTTCTACATGTCTCATAACTATTTGTCCCTCATTGCCTACTTACTGCCTCTGTCGTGGTTCATTATTTTTTTTCTAGTGTATTGTTGTGATTACTTTCTTGTTTATTTTTATGCATATTTTAAAAGTTGTTTCTTGAGTAGTTACCTTGGGGATTACAATTACTATCTTAACTTTATAACAATAAGATTTGAATTAATAAGAATTTAGTTCCAATAATGTAAAAAAAACTATTCCTTTACAGCTCCATGCCCCCTTTATACTGTTATAGTCATAACTTATATCTTTACTCATTGTGTGTTCATTAATACAAATTTATAATTATTGTTTTATTTACTTGCCTTTTAAATCATACAGAGGAAAAAACTGAAGTTTCAAACAAAAAAGTACAATACTATTGGCTTTTATATTTACCTATGTTGCTACCCTTATCCTTGAATAAATTCCGTAGTTCATTGTGTATAATTTTTTTATATATATTGTTGAATTCTTTTCCTTAATATTTGTTAAGGACTTTTACATCCATACGTCTATGTTCATGAGGGTTCTTGGTCTATAGTTTTCCTTCCTTCCTTCCTTCCTTCCTTCCTTCCTTCCTTCTTTCCTTCTTTCCTTCCTTCCTCTCCTCCTCCTCCTCCTCCTCCTCCTCCTCTTTCTTCTTCTTCTTCTTCTTCTTCTTCTTCTTCTTCTTCTTCTTCTTCTTCTTCTTCTTCTTCTTCTTCTTTTCTCTCTCTCTCTCTCTCTCTCTCTCTCTCTCTCTCTCTCTCTCTCTCTCCTTTTAATATCAGTGAAAATCTAGCTTCGTAAAATGAATTGGGAAGCACTCCCTCTTTTGTTTTTTAGAAGACATTGTGTAGAATTGTGTTAATTCTTTAAATATTTTGTAGAATCTTTCAGTAAACAATCTGGTCTTGGAAAATTCTTTTTGGAGTTTTTGAATTACTAATACAATTTCATTACTAGTTGTAGGGCTATTTAAATTATCAATTTTGTATGAGGTAAATTCTGGTACTTTATGTTTTTCAAGAAAATGATCCAGTTAATGTAAGTGTCCAAATTTGCGTGTGTAGAGTTCTATGTAGTATTTCCTTATTACCCTTTTGATGCCTGCAATCTATAGTGATATCCTGTTTCTTTCCTGATATTGTCAATTTATGCGTTTTCTCTCCTTTGTCAGTCTTAGACATTTGTCAATTGTATTGATCTTTGCAAATAACAAGCTTTTAGTTTCATTGATTTTTGCTATTGTTTCCCTGTCTTCAATTTAATTGACTTCTCTTTGTTGTTTCCTTCCTTCTGCTTGCTTTGGGTTTATTTCATTCTTATTTTAGGTTCTTTATGATTTTAGATTATTGATTTGAGACCTTTCCTCTTTTCCAATGTACGCATTTAGTGCTATAAATTTCCCTTTGAGCATTGCTTTCTCTATGTTCCACAAATTTTCATATGTTGTGTTTTCATTTCACTCATTTCTATGAATTTTTATTTCTCTTTGTCCCATAGATTATTTGAATAATGTTGTTCAGTTTGTATAACTACCACTCTTTTAAAAGGGTTGAGGTATATTTATTTTGTGGTCTAGGATATAATATATCTTGACATATGTTCTGTGAGCATACGAAACAAATGTGTATTCTGCTGCTGTTGAATTCACGTTCTGTAACAGTGATGTTCTATAATAGTAAATATTAATTAGTTCCTATTAATCAATGGTGTTTTTGAGTGATTCTATATGTTTACTGATTTTCTGTCTAGTTGTTCAGTTTCTGAGAGAGGGTTGTAAATGTCTCTGACTATAATTGTGGATTTGTCTATTTTTTGTTTTAGTTCCACCAGTTTTTCCTTTATTAATTATGTAGCTCTGTCAATTGGTGCATACACATTTAGAATTACTATAGCTTCTTGATAAAGTAATCCCTTTATTATGATTAATTTCCCTTTCTATCTCTGATCATTCTTTTTGCTATGAAGTCTATTTTATGTGTTGCTTTCCTTTGATCAATATTTGCATGATGTCTCTTTATTCATCTTTTTACCTTTAATTTGCATATAGTGTTACATTTGAATTGAGTTTCTTGCAGGCACCATGTATTTGGATCATTTTTTTAAAATCCACTCTGCCAAACTCTGTCTTTTAATTGGTTTATTTAAACAATTTACATTTATTGTAATTATTAGCATATTAGGGCTAAAGTTTGTCATTTTATTTATTTATTTATTTATGTATTTCTTTTTGTTTTTTTCATTTTTTGCTTCTGTTTTCTTGTTCCAGTCTTCTTATGGGCTACTTGAATATATTTTATAATTCCATTTTTTTTTATTATCTTTAGTGTTTTTGAGTTATCTCTTTATATAGTTTATCATTGTTTGCTCCAAATATGAATATATATATATATATATATATATATATATATATATATATATATAGTGGCCTGACATTCCAGGGAAACATATCCCACAGGACATTACACCTAAGCTAAATCTTGAAAGATGAATAGAAGATTTATGGATAAAAAGATGAAGGGAGGCAGGTCCCTGGTTACATGAGAATATTTGGAGAACCTTGCTTTCTTTGTCTGCTTTGTCTGCCCCGAAAGAAAGAAAGAAAGAAAGAAAGAAAGAAAGAAAGAAAGAAAGAAACAGAAAGAAAGAAAGAAAGAAAGAGAGAGGAAAAGAGAGAGAGAGAGAGAGAGAGAAAGATATATATATATATATATATATATATATATATATATATATAGAGAGAGAGAGAGAGAGAGAGAGAGAGAGAGAGAGAAAGAAAGAAAGAAAGAAAGAAAGAAAGAAAGAAAGAAAGAACCATAAATGAGTGGCTTAAACAACAGAATTTTTTTCTCACAGTTCCTAAGGCTGGTAGTCCAAGAGCAACATGATGATTTTCTGGTGAGCACTCTCTTCCTGGTTTGTAGATGAGTGCCCTCTTGCTATGTGCTCACATGGCCTGCCTTTAGTGCATGTGTGCAGAAACAGGAGATCTCCTCCTCTTATAAAGCCATCAATCCAACTGCATTAGGACCCCATCCTTATAATTTTATGAACTCTGTTAACCTTAATTTCTTCCTAAAAGCCCTATCTCCAAATATAGTCATATTGGAAGTTAGGGCTTTAACCTATGAATTTTGAGGGTGTACAATTCAGTTGCTAGCACTTGCTAAAAATGAGAACTATAACACAATGGTAAGTATTTGTGCATCTGAACATACCTAAACATATAAAAGTTACAGTAAAAATACAGTATAAAAGAAAATATGTATGTGTGCACATACAGGAGGTGGGGTGTGTAGGGACATGCCATCTGAGGGAGACTACAAGTCAGAAGGAAGGAGGAAGGGAGAGAGTGAAGGAAAAGAAGGGGAGATAAAGAGAGCAAAGATCAAAAAAGACCCAGAGAAATAAAGCTTCACACAAGAAATAATAAAAGGGAGATGGGGAGGAGAGAGAGGGGAGGTGGGAGGAAAGAGGCCGGGGGAGAGATGAAGAGAAACAGAGGGAAAGTAAGTAAGTTTGTGCTCTAAGTGTGTAGACATGTGCATGTGTATGTGCAGGGCTTGGCATTGGCCATAAGACAGTGGATTTCTGGGCCTCCCTTCTCCCCAGGCTGCTCTTGTTTCTTCCTCATCAACCCCAAACCCCAGCCACAGGCAGGGGCAGGGCAGGTGTACAGCATGCAGAGCCTCCTCATCTCTTGAAAAGACCCAAAACAAGCAGTAAATTCAACATTGTAGACACTTCCTGCTTTTTCGTTAAATAATGCAACAAACTTTTTGCTTATAATCCATTGTAATCTTATGGGACAGCACATGTATATATTTCTTATTATAAATCACGTATCACAACAATATAGTTGAGAAATCAAAACTGATACATTAAATAATTGGTGCCTGTTACAAGCATGCCATGAAGTGTTAACTTGGCTGGTACAAGCATCCCTGGTAGCAGAAGGATGAGAAGATTGAGTGAACAAACACAAGGAGGTAGGAATAAGTGTGGTGTTATTCCTGAGGACAAGGGCCCATCCACCTAACAGAAGGTCTTTGCATATGAGCAGGAAAAGATGAAGTTCATGGATTAGGATGGATACAGATATAGACAGAAGCCTTGGAAAATAAGAGAAAAGTACTTGTATTGGTGTGGTATTCTGATGGGCCAGCACTTCTTGAAAGGACTACATGAAAGAAAAGCCAAGCTTCAGCCATATTGGGTTTCTGCCCTTACTTCTCTAACACGCTTCTTAGCAACTGCAACTCCCCAGGCATGGTGGGTGGAAAATGGTTTTCATGTGAAAAGCCATACCTACAGAAGTGTGGGGTAGGAGTTTGGAACAAGACTAACTGATGACAATCTAAATTCTCCAGGATTAAGGGATCAGTTATAAAAACATAATCTTTCTAGAGAAAAAGGATAGAGATGCAAAGACACAAAAAATTATAAGATGAGGTATATTTTATATGTAGTGATCCACCCAGACCAGGAACTTTTGGAGAACTGTTAATGTCTAATTTCAAATCTTGTGTTTCCCTGGGCCGGCCAAGTGGCTCAGTTGGTTAAGAGCTCGCTCAAGAGTGTGAGCTGAGCTCTGAGCAACAGCTGCTCGAGGCCAGCCCGAGCTGAGTTGCCGTTGAGCTGCCAACAGGTGGCAGGATGGCTCAGCTAACAAAAAAAAAAAAAAAAAAAAATCTTGTGTTTCCCAACATACTTAACATACAACCTCATGAACTAATAATGCCCAAAAAATTTGAGCAGAAAGGAAATGATTTGTTTTTATTTAGCTTGCTGGTTCATATAATCTTAAAGCTCCTAGAATAGAATTAACTGAATAAAATAAGATCATCATGAAATGAGTTATTGAACATTTACTATATGGAAAGCACTGTTATTGAGCTAGTTAAAAGAATCTTTCTTCAGGAATGATGCAAGCCCTTAACCAAAACAGCTCTTAGATGTTTAATGTTCTGTACCTGTATGGTAGACTACACACCTTCACATTCCTAGAAAGATTAATAACAGCTATGATTCCAACTTTAATGAGCAAATACAATCAAAATGGTTACATAATGGTTAAGAGCGAGGACTCGATTTTTAACTTTGTTGTGTCAGTTACTTAGTTTGACTTTAGCAAGTTACTTACTACATTCTCTGTGTCTCATTTTACTCAATTATAAAATGTAATAATAGGGCCGGCTGAGTGGCGAGTTGGTTAGGAACTGGCTTGGGATGCCAGGTCTGAGCAGTGGGCCCCAGTTTAGATCCCACACATGAGGGCCAGTGACACTGCCATCCACAACTAAGATGGTGAACAACAGCTCCACCTGGTTGCCTCTATAGCTAAGATGACTGGCGATGGTGTGGGCTGCAACCTCTGCTGCAGTGGGCTGCCATAGGCTACAGTGAGTGGCCTGCAGCAAGTGTGAGTGGCTGGCAGCCAGCATGAGCAGCCAAGAGCTGCCATGAGCGGCTTTCCAGAGGCCTGCAAGTGACTGCCTCACCCGGGAAGAGCTCAATGACGATACCAATATGGGCCAGTGAAGCAAAGTCCTCCACAACTAGTACAACAAAGGACCGCAACTTGTCTCTTCCCCTCCCCCAATTCCCCAAAAAATCTTTAAAAAAATAAAAAAATAAAATAAAATGTGATAATAATAGTTCACACTGCTCAGGATATTATGAGTAATTCAAAAGTAATGTACATCTGAAGCTGCCGCTGAATAATATTATATGTCAACTACAATTTAACACATATATAGTCATGGGATGTGGAATATAGTGTGGGGATGGAGTCAATGGAATTGTAGTAGATATGTATGATATTGGAGGTGGGGGGCAGGGGAGGGGGAGGGGCAGTCACTTTGTAAGGGATGAAAAAAATAACTATTGCATTGTTTTTTACATATGTAATAATAATAATAATAATAAAGTTAAAAAAAAGTTAATGTAGTTAAAATGTTTCATTAGTTCCTGGCACATTGTAAGCTTTTGGTAAATGTTATATACTATTATTATTACTCAGCCTTTCTTAAACATCATCTCTTATTGATACTGATTATAAATGACAGTTAGTTGCACATATCCCTTAAGCAACAGGATTATTGACTATAAATATATCGTTCTTATAGCTTTATGATAACTGCTACTGTCCCTCATGCTCAGCTGAGAAAAACACAGATAGATTGCCACTTGCAAGCTTTGGGGTCAGGTTGCCTTGGTTTCAATCTAAATTCTACTTTATACTAATGGTATGAGCCAGAATAAGTTACTTCAGCTCACTAAGCCTTGGGTTTTCTCACGTGTGACTCAGGGATAATATTATACCCCTCATAGGGTTATTTTGAGGCTTAAATATGATAATGGGTGTAAAATAGTACACTCACTGGTACAGAGTAGGTGATCAACAACAGCTAAGTGGCACACACTGAAACTCTTGAGAGGGAGAGGAATGTGGGAACGAAACTCTCCTCCCACTCAGCATAAGTGCTCACGTGTAGATCAAGAATAAGAAGGAATCCACAAAGCCACACAATTAGACTACCCTGCTAGGGTGTAATATAGGAAGTATAAATAGTACTGGCCTAGGGCAAACAAGCCTTTTCTTTCTTTCGGATATCTTGGATCTCCTTTTCTGCATGGTTTGCTTTTTTTATTCTTTCTGATCCCAGAGGGCTGTTGCAGTAAAACACCATTCCCTAGCTCTTGGAAATTTGTGAGGATCCGGGTGCAGCCCAGGGAAAAGGAGACAGAAAGTAGGTGACTTGCCCATGTGGGTCTTATAAAAAAAAGAAAGGGGTGGTGAGAGAGGGTGGGGGGGAATGGGAGAACACTTTTTCCTATATACTCACTTACTTACTTCTTTTAGGCTAAGTTCTAAGATCTAGTGAAGAATGATATGGTGTGGGCCATGGAGAGAAGGAACAAAGAACATCTTTATCATCCTGCTGAGTTTGCCCTCTTGTATGGGACCCATACTGGATGGGAAAAAGGAATCCTTGGCAGCATACATTGTATTATCCAATACAGTATTGGATAAAGAATGTTTCCTCAGTGTTATTTACCCCCTGGGTACTGTACAGAATTTTTTAATGACCACAGATTCATTGAAACTCCTCCCACCAAGATGTGGAGTCTGTTCTGTCTCTTTAAATAATCATGGCCTTGTGACTGCTTCAACCAATGCAATATGAGAAAAGCAACACTATATTAATTTTGGTGTTCATAAAAAGCCATGTAGCTTCCACCTGATTCTTTTAGGATAATCCCTCTGATTGAAATCAGTTGCCCTGCAAGAAATTGCCCCGCAAGAAGCCAGTTGCCCTGCAAGAAGTCAATAACCATGACACTGCCATGCTAGAGAAGCCACATGTAGACACTCCAGGAAACAATCTCAGCAGATCCAGTCTTACAGCCATTGCCACCAAGGCACACAATATAGAAGTGAAGCCATCTTGGATCCTCCATACTATCCCCACTATCATCTAAGTATCTCAAGTGAACTCAGTTGACACCACAAGGAGCAAAAGAATCACTCAGCCAAGCTCTGCCACATTCCTGAACCACAGAATGCATGAGCATAATAAAATTGCTATTGTGCCACTAAGGTTGGGACGGTTTATTATGCAGCATTTGTAAATGGAACAAGTACTAAGTTAGGGTCTGCACATAGCCAGTGGGGGTTTGAAGCTCCCAAGATAACACACTCAAAGTTCTCTTTTCCTATGGAACATCACCCTGGCTTTGTGGTGATGTTTCTTTTCTGCCTCATTTTAGCTCATTTTCAATAATAAGTCTATGGTCAAACACTAACTATGTGGTGAGAGGACGAACTTGACCTTGTTACCGGCCAACTGAGCAGCACCAACCCCCACCACTGAAAAACTTTCAAGTTTTCTTTCCTATAGAAATGTTAAGTATAAAAATGTTGAGTCTCCTCCCTAGTTCTTTAATTTCTTAGCTCTTGGGCTTTGATTGCTCTTCTAACCAGTTTGTGAATCTTGGACTGAAGATCCCCCTTGCTTCTTAATTGCTTTGTAAATTAGTTCCTGAATCTGAAACAATATAAGTCTCTTACCCCTGCTTCAGATAACTAGTTGAAAGCCTGAGACTTCCTAATATCCCCCAGGCCAGGAAGCTAAATGTCAAACCCATTCTGTGTCCAGACAACTGACGCCACCTGAGTGATGGACTGAATAGCCACAAGTTTCTTCAGAACTAACAGATTTATATTTTTGTCCTCATTCAGGAGCCTTGAGAATGCAGGGGATACCCCAACAAGCAAAGAAGCCAACACAGTCTTCCACGTGGAGCTTGAGACCCCTGTCCTCTCATCTGAGACCAGCTAGGGTGCAAGTTCCCTGAACCCCCAATAGGTAGGGACAGCTCTACGTCCCTGCCCAGCAGGAAGCAGATACAGAAGAAGAGGCCTCCTGTCCCTCAGCTTCCCATAGAGATTTTATGGGGATCACGTCTCTCAAGGAAAAACTAGGCAGGCAGTTAGAGGCAGGCATTGGGTCTCTGCATTCCTGCACATCCCACAGAGTGTGACCGCCTGGGGGACATCCCCTCTCCACCCAAAACTCCCCTTTGCATTGTAATTACCTACCCCTGCGGGAAGAGCAAATGGGTGCAAAATATCCAACTAGATCAGACCAGTCACTCACACCTACACAGGACCTCTTGTTAATCACAGGGGCCAATCAAGTGGTCCTACGCCCAGGAAGAACAGCCCATCCTGGAGAAAAAGGATAAAAACCCCAGGTCCTGGGAGGGAAGCCCGGGCTGCTTCTGCTGCTGCTTCTTCCCTGCTCCTTTTTACCACTTCTTTCCTTTGAGCCTCCCTTTTGCATGTGGCTGCTCCACACTCTTTAGTAATGGGCCCTTGAGCCATCCTCTAGTACTCAGGTCTACTTTTACTTCTAAATGTACTATCTTTTCTAATAAACTAATTATTTTACTGCTTTACTCTGGTATCTCGTTCAACTCTTAGCTCGAGCTGCCAAGGACCTGGACTCTGCGCCGAGAAAGGCCCACTCTCCGACAACATATTTGGCAAGCCAGCCAGGCGGTAAGCACAATAGGGGACCCCAAAACCTCTTGCTCCTTCTCCTGTGACCTCTTTCGTTTGCAGTCCTTTGAGGGCACGGGTCGGACAGTTAGTTGGCTGCTAGGGTGTTTGCCACTTGAAGACTCCCGTGGTAGGATAACCGGGTCTTGGAATGAGTCATTTAGGACTTGCTGGGCGCAAGACAAATCCAAGCACCAGTCAGGTCTGTGTTTGTCCGGCATAATGTCTCGCTGGAGACTTGATTTTACATTTCTGTTTCTTTCTTTTCTCATCACCTCACTGTATTTCTCTGGGCACCCTAGCTGGCCTCCCTCCTCTGTCCAGGTACCTCGCCTGCCTCCTCTCCAGGGATGGGGGCGGGGTGAAACCACGGGGTGCATTTCTACAGGCTGCCGCGGGCTCCTGGAAGGCTGGAAAGGCCGGTGGGGAGGGTGGCTCACGGTGGGGTCCAGCCGCTCCCTGCTTCCCCTGGGGGAGGGAGCAGGGGACGAGACCATCCCCTCAACGACAGTACTCCCTGAATTCAGGGACCAAGACAATAAACCATGGGCGCACTCTTCCCCCCACCCAGCTCGGCACTGCAACAGCAGAGGAGATGCGGGGCCATAAAAATGTGGCTCCAGAGCGCTGGGCTGCTACATCCCCTTTTCGGCCAAACCTCTGTGAGCAGTGCCCATGCATTTTCCCTTTTTCCTAATACCATAGTCTCCTCAACTCAGAGGATCTCCACAAACCTCTTCCTATTTAGGGTCATTACAGGTTTTCTCTGCTCAAATACAAATTTTGGAGCGGGACCTGAAAATTTTTGGGCCTTCCCCATTCCCTTTGTTTCAAGCCTCCCTCTTTCGGCCACTCATAGTTAAGCCTTAACTGGCAGGACACAAAGAGCCAAACAGTCCACCCAGGGATACATAGTCTAAGGAAGAGTCCTGTGTCTAAGTCAAAAGTGGTACCGGTACCCACCTAAGGGCCAGAGACGTCTGGCATCTGAGTCAGGATCTCTCTCAGGAGGACGCTCTGGAGGATCCCGAGGACTAACTACTTCTCATGGAGGGACGCCTCCCAGGGGAGTTTTGTCCTTAGCACTGCGGACTCTCTTTACTCTCTCAAGCTCTAGGAGCCATCAGATTCAATCCTGTCAGACTCGCCACTCGGTTACATCCTTAACCACTGGGACAAATTTGATCCCGATAATCTAAAGAAGGAATGCCTCATCTTTTTTTTGTAATGAGGCTTGGCCCCAATACAAACTAGGGGACCAAAAAGGTTGGCCAATTAATGGAAGCTCTAACTATGATACTATTTTACAGTTAGATCTATTATGCAAAGGGAAAGGGAAATGGTCAGAAGTTCCATATGTTCAGGCCTTTTTCGCCCTCTATTGAAATCAGAAACTAATGTCTCTACTCATGTCTCCCCCTATCCCTCAAGGACCACAGGCTCCTTTAATCCCTCAGGAGGAATTATATCCTCCAGCATATTCTTCATCTTCTAGTGCTCCCCCTGAAGCTCCTAAGGCTATTCTAAGCCCTCCTCACACCAGGAGTGGGACACTTTACAATTCCACCATCTACTTCTGCTCTCTTTCCCCTCAGGGAAGTGGCTGGAGCAAAGGGTACAGTAAGGGTTCAAGTCCTCTTCTCAATAATAGACATTCAACAATGTAAGGAAAAACTAGGGAAATATTCTGAAAACCCTGATAACTTTGCAGATGGGTTTCAAACTTTAACTTTGGCTTATGATCTCTCATGGAGGGACGTTCAGTTTATCTTAGCCACTTGCTGTACTGCTATTGAAAGAGATCGTATCTTAGAAGCAGCCCACAGAGAGGCAGATGAGGCATCTGCCAGAAACCCACAAGGCAATGCCCGGGGTCTGACACAGTACCTTTTGCTGATCCTAACTGGAACTATAATACTGCAGAAGGGATGACCAGATGTGCCAGGTTCCTAGAAGCCCTCATTGGGGGCATGAAAAAAAGGAATCCAAAAGCCTGTAAATTATGATAAGCTTAGAGAAATAACCCAAGGAAAGGATGAGAACCCAGCTAACATTTATAGCCGACTAGAAGAGACTCTGAGAAAATATACCAACCTAGACCCCGTTTCCAAAGAGGGACAAGTCCTTTTAGGACAATATTTCATTAGCCAATCAGCCCCTGACATTAGGCATAAGCTTCAGAAGCTACAGATGGGGCCACAGGCTAATCGAAGTCAGCTATTAGACACGGCCTTCATGGTCTACAACAATCGGGATCTCGAGGAGAGTAAAAGAGAACAGAATAGGGAAAAACGACAAGCCAAAATTACGGCAGTAATGATTGGCAAAGCCCTTGTTACCCAAGAAATGTCTAGAGGCCCAACTCGAGGGTCTAAGGAAAACGGTTCCTGCTTTAAATGTAAGAAGACTGGACATTGGGCAAAGGAGTGTACCAAACCCTGCCCCCCGGGCCCCTGTCAACTATGCCAAGGCACAGATGCAGACCCCTGGCACTGGAGAGTAGACTGCCCGCATTCTCAGAGAGGAAGGCGGTTAGCCAACACTCTGGTAACACATCAAGGGGAACTGAGTGACTGAAGAGGCCTGGGGCTACCTGCACCGCCCCTGTCTAGAAATGTCATCATCATGAACGAGGAACCCCGGGTAACTCTGGACGTCATGGGTAAGCAAATTCAGTTTCTTTTAGATACAGGGGCTACTTACTCTGTTCTCCCTGCGTTTGCAGGAAAACCCTCCATGAGAACTACGATTGTGATGGGGTGGAGGGACAATAAAAGCTTAGAAACTTCACCCCACCACTAACCTGCCAATTTGAACAACTTTAGGCTGGCCAAGCTGTTTACGAGCTGTAGCTGCAACAGCCCTATTAGTGAAAGAGGCCACCAAAATTACTCTAGGACAGTGACTCGAAGTACTAACCCCCCATCAGGTCAGGTCCATCCTAGAGATCAAGGGACATCTATGGATGACAGGTGAACGCCTGACAAGGTACCAGGCTATCCTCATAGACAATCCTGAGATTATTTTAAAAATATACAATACCTTAAATCCAGCCTCCTTAATGCCAACCAAGACAGAGGTTGAACATTCATGTGAACAAATCATTTCCCAGACTTATGCCAGCAGAGCTGACTTAAGAGACCAACCACTTCCTAACCCTGAAGAGGAATGGTACACTGATGGGAGCAGTTATATGCTAAATGGAGAAAGAAAAGCTGGGTATGCAGTAGTCAGTAAAAGCCAAATAATTGAGGCTCAGCCTTTGCCTCCGGACACCTCTGCTCAAAAGGCAGAGATTATAGCCCTTACCTGAGCATTAAGCCTCTGAAAAGATAAAAGGCTAAATATATATACTGATTCCAAACATGCTTTCCTTGTACTACATGCACATGCAGCTATTCGGAAGGAAAGAGGGCTATTGACAGTAAAATGTTCACCAGTAATACATGGACCAGAGATCCTTCAGCTTTTGGAAGCAGTTAACCTACCTAAGGAAGTAGCTTATACATTGCAAGGGACACCAGAAAGAAAACTCTCCTGTTGTAGAGGGAAATAAAAAGGCTGATAAAGAAGAAAAGTCAGCAGCCTTGAAAACTCTCTCCTCCACATCCCTTGCTTTGTTCCCATTTCAAGGGGAATCAATAGATCCTAAGTATTCCCCAGAAGAAGAATTAAAAGCTAAAAATAATGGAGGACAAAAACAGGGATCTTGGTGGCTCATGGAAAATAAGTTCTTACTTCCACAGTCTGTACAGTGAAAGGCCATTAAAGCTCTACACGATGCCTTCCATGTAGGGAGAGATGCCACCCTAGCCCTAGTCAGCTGGATGTTTACAGGACAGGGGATAGCCCAGACAGTCAGGCTAGTCTGTAGGGCCTGCCCTCTTTGTGCCTACAATAATCCAGGACCTAAAATGCCATCTTTATTAGAGTCAGTCCAATGGAGAGGCTCATATCCAGGAGAGGACTGGCAAATAGATTTTACCCATATGCCCACATGTAAAGGATTTAAGTATTTAATAGTGCTAATAGACACTTTCACGGGATGGACAGAGGCATGTCCAACCAGGACTGAAAAAGCTACAGAAGTAATAAAATTCCTCCTTAATGAGATTATCCCCAGGTTTGGACTGCCCCGCAGCCTCCAGAGTGACAACGGACCTTCTTTTACTTCTCACATAACACAAGGAGTATCCAAGTCCTTGGGGATAAGGTATTATTTACACTCTGCATGGAGACCCCAATCATCAGGTAAAGTAGAGAGAACTAATCAAGCCTTAAAACGTACTTTGGGAAAACTATGCCAGGAAACTTCTGGGACCTGGATTTCTATGTTACCCATTGCCCTCATGGGAATAAGAAACACCCCCAAAACAAAAATTAACTTAAGCCCATTTGAGATGCTGTATGGCAGGCCATTTCTTTCTGGAGATATGCTCAGTGACCCTGAGACAGCCAACCTTATAAACTATTTTTCTAATCTAGGCCAGTTCCAAATAGCTTTACGGGAATATGGAAATAATATACTTCCTATGCCTGGTTCAAATGCACATCTATCAAAAATTCAGCCAGGTGACCAGGTCCTTATCAAGACCTGGAAGGAAGGATCTCCCGCAGATCAATTACAACACAAGTGGAAAGGCCCATTCTCTGTAATCCTAACAACCCCTTCAGCAATCAAAGTAATGGACATAGACAGATGGATTCACCTCTCCAGTTTAAAGCCGGCGCCACCCATGGATTCAGATTCTGTGAGTCCCCCAACGAAGTCATTTGACTACTCCTGTGAGCCATTAGAAGACCTTAAGCTACTATTCAAAAAACAGCCTCCATCTAATGACAGATGAGGTGTTTTTTTTTTATCAATTCAGAGCTCCAGCTCTACTAAATGGACAATTCCCTAACCGTCTCATAGATATGAGACCCTACTACTGTCAGAGGGGAATGTTACCAGCCAACTGAGCAGCACCAACCCCCACCACTGAAAAACTTTCAAGTTTTCTTTCCTATAGAAATGTTAAGTATAAAAATGTTGAGTCTCCTCCCTAGTTCTTTAATTTCTTAGCTCTTGGGCTTTGATCTTCTAACCAGTTTGTGAATCTTGGACTGGAGATCCCCCTTGCTTCTTAATTGCTTTGTAAATTAGTTCCTGAATCTGAAACAATATAAGTCTCTTACCCCTGCTTCAGATAATTAGTTGAAAGCCTGAGACTTCCTAATATCCCCCAGGCCAGGAAGCTAAATGTCAAACTCATTCTGTGTCCAGACAACTGACGCCACCTGAGTGATGGACTGAATAGCCACAAGTTTCATAAGAACTAACAGATTTATATTTTTGTCCTCATTCAGGAGCCTTGAGAATGCAGGGGATACCCCAACAAGCAAAGAAGCCAACACGGTCTTCCAGGTGGAGCTTGAGACCCTTTCCTCTCATCTGAGACCAGCTAGGGTGAGAGTTCCGTGAACCCCAATAGGCAGGGACAGCTCCAAGCCCCTGCCCAGCAGGAAGCAGATACAGAAGAAGAGGCCTCCTGTCCCTCAGCTTCCCATAGAGATTTCATGGGGATCACGTCTCTCAAGGAAAAACTAGGCAGGCAGTTAGAGGCAGGCATTGGGTCTCTGCATTCCTGCACGTCCCACAGAGTGTGACCGCCTGGGGGACATCCCCTCTCCACCCAAAACTCCCCTTTGCATTGTAATTACCTACCCCTGCGGGAAGAGCAAATGGGTGCAAAATATCCAACTAGATCAGACCAGTCACTCACACCTACACAGGACCTCTTGTTAATCACAGGGGCCAATCAAGTGGTCCTACGCCCAGGAAGAACAGCCCATCCTGGAGAAAAAGGATAAAAACCCCAAGTCCTGGGAGGGAAGCATGGCTGCTACTGCTACTTCTGCTGCTGCTACTTCACTTTAAGCCTCACCTTTGCATGTGCCCCCTCCACACTCTTTGGTAATGGGCCCTTGGGCCATCCTCTAGTACTCAGGTCTACTTTTGCTTCTGGGTGTACTGTCTTTTCTAATAAACTAATTATTTTACTGCTTTACTCTGGTATCTCGTTCAACTCTTTGCTAGAGTTGCCAAGGACCTGGACTCTGCGCCGAGAAAGGCCTACTCTCCGACAACAACCTGGTCCAAGATATGGAAGAGCGAAAACGAGAAAAATAAACACTTGGGATAAAATTAGTGCTTCTTAGGTAATTTCGTGAGAAGGAGCTGCCAGGTGGACTAGGATAAGCTTCTGAAACTGTTCCTAGCTCTCCTTTTCATGAGAATTTACCACTGTCTGCTCCAGTACTAGGGGGACAGCCACAAATGATGGTTGTTTCCCACCATCAGCATAGCTGCCTTTTCCAGTTCCTTCTTGTGGACTCACTCTGAAAAACTGATAGGGGTAATGACCATGACCATCCTGTCTCAGAATCCTTGTAAAGGTCAGTAAGGTTGTGGCAAACTGAAAGGAGGAGTTGGAAATTTCCAAGGAAGTAAATATCTTAGCATCTGGATTTTTAATCATAAACTTCACTAATCTGAAGGAAGTTGAGGTATTTACAAGGAAGCATCAAAGGTCAGGTGTCCAGTATCAGAACCTTAGAATTTGGGGCATAAAGACTCTCGGAGGTCTTCTAGCCCAATTACCTCGCTGTATGTATGAAAGAAGCTCAGAAAGGGGAAGTGATTTGGATAAATTCATTAAACCAGTAAGTGGCAGAAGCAGGAATACAAACCTGGTTTTCCAAGTCCTAATCCAGAGTTAGTCTCACCACACTCTACATCAATGCCTCAGAATACTTAATGTGCACTAAATCACTTGGGGATCTTATTTAACTTGAGATATGCATGGGGGACTGAGATTCTGCGTTTGTAACTAGCTCTCAGGCGATACCAGTGCCGCTCATCCTTGAACCACACCTTGAATCGCAAGACTATTGGGCATAATTAGTGGGAGAACAAACAAACCATCTTGAAGTGTAAAGATCACTTCCAGTGTTCTGTCATTTGTCTTTTACTGCATAAGTAGATGATTTTTCATTTGCCCACTCCTCATAAACCCCTTTACTTTTGAAACTTTTTGCCACTTTCTTTGATATTAGCACCAGAAGATGATAAAATAAACATGCACAAGAAAAAAGATAAGAAGAAACATGGTTAAGTCAATTTTACTTTTCAGTGGTTTTTTGCAAAAGATTTGTTGAAGGTGAAGGTACAAACTG
The DNA here is from genome assembly GCA_033961575.1 of Aselliscus stoliczkanus. NCBI lineage: Eukaryota > Metazoa > Chordata > Mammalia > Chiroptera > Hipposideridae > Aselliscus > Aselliscus stoliczkanus. Next base: position 48,834,511 of record CM066737.1, on the reverse strand, counting down.
GTTTAAAAACAAGTTTGGGAATTATTTCTGGATTTCCTGTCCCCTGTATTCATGGAAAATCTAAAGCATGCAGTGTGTATGTATAATAGTGTGCCCAGTTTTCTTGTGTGGTTTGTGGAAACTGGTCACATTGCTTTACAGCCACATCACGTATATTTAAAGGCTACAGTTGTGCAACAGGGTTTCAGTCAAAATGATTCCGAAAATTGCTTCAATCCTCTTTACTTTGTCAGTAGAGTTCTGGCTGATATTACCGAAGTGGATGATGAACAGGGAAACTTATGCCTTCTATTTATACTAGCCAAGACCTTCAACATCAGCAAGAGTATTTTTATTCTCAATTAAAAAAATATATAAGCTAACATTGAAGCTGGTTCTATGCCTTTCCAGCTCTGTGACCCCTGTGACCTTAGTTTACTTCTCTCTCTCTGGAACTCATAGTTCCCTCATTTGTAAAATGAGGGACTGGACTATTTCTGAAATTCTTATATTCCAATTACCATCTACAGCCCTGGATAGTGGTCATTGATGAGCAAAATGATGACTAAGGCCATAAAAACATCTTTTTCAACGTAGTCCTCCAGGTTCATTTACTTCCTAATATAAAAAAGTGACACACAGATTTTCAGCAACAAAGATTGAAACAATGCCTTTTCTTAGTTACCCAGAAAAATAAACCAGAACCCGTCTCTCAGCCACCAAGAATTCTGGCAACCTGAGGTTTCCCTCTAATAAGCTTTTCTGCCTGTGTCCCTTATGCTTGCTGATGACAAGAAGTATGACTAGGGGTAGTATTGAGAGCAGCTGGAGTCTGGATTCAGTGTGCTGCAGGGTAGGCTGACAATCATCTTTTTTTGTTAGGTATCAAAAATGACCTTGGGTCATATGTGAAATGTGAGTCATGCCAGGGAGTGTTTAGCAGATCTTTGAAAGGAAATTTGTATTCAAATTCCTTTGTTACCATTTTAGAAAGAGAGCAGAAGAGAGAGAAATGTCAAGCTAAGTTTGACTCCCTCACTTTGTAACTTAGAGCTTCGAGAGTCCCCTTGGTTCACCAAAACTGTGCCTTCTGTGTGTTGCAGACTTTCAATGTTTTAAGAATTTACTTGAGGGCTGGCTGAGTGGCTCGGTGGTTAAGCGCTGGTTTGGGAAGCCAGCGGCCCCGGTTCAGGTCCCACATATAAGGACCAGTGACACTGCCCTCAAAAAAAAAAAAAGAATTTACTTGAGTGTTTCTGTCCTAAGAAGAAATTAAAAAGCAAAATTATATAACAAAATATATTAGCCCAAAGCCAACAGCATTATATCTCTATAAGTCCTCACCTTGGAACTAGACATTGCCTTGGTTGGTTGGTTGGTTGGTTGGTTGGTTGGTTGGTATCTGGCTTGCATGAAAAACCAAAAGACCTCTTAAGGTATGACATTATTTAAATTGGATCTATTGGGTTGTTGGAAAAATCATGACATATTTTTTTTATGTTTTTCATTGCAAAAGTGCTTCATGACATTTTGACAACCCAATAATTTTATATAGAACAGGGTTTCTTAACCTTGGCATTATTGACATTTGGACCCAGATAATTGTTTGTTGTAAGGAATGTCCTGTGCATTGTAGGATGTTTATCAGCATAGCTGGCTTCCACCCAGGTTTCAGTAGCTCCTTCCTCCCAATTAGATCTATCAAAAATGTCTCCAGACATGGCCAAATGTTTCCTGTGGGACAAATCACCTCCTCTTGCTCCAATCAATCTGGTCCTTATATAAGGAGTTTGTCTTTCAATTAGAGGTTATCAAAAATGATTGTTTTGAGGCCAGCCAAATGGCTCAGTTGGTTAAGAGCATGAGCTCCGAGGGCCGGCTGAGTGGCGCAGTGGTTAAGTGTTGGCTTGGGAAGCCAGCAGCCCCGGTTCAGGTCTCACATGTGAAGACCAGTGACACTGCTCTCAAAAAAAAAAAAGAGCATGAGCTCCGAGCAACAGGGTCACTGGTTCAATTCTCACATGGGCCAATGAGCTGTGCTTGAGCTGAGCTGTGCCTGAGCTGCCAACAGGTGGCAAGATGGCTCAGCTGGTGAGAGCATGTGCTCCTAACAACAAGCTTGCTGATTCAACTCCTGCATGCAATGGTGGGCTACGCCTATCTGCAACTAAGATTGAACATGGCACCTTGAGCTTAGCTGCCCTTGAGCTGCTGATGGTCAGCCGGATGGCTCAGTGCTTAGAGGGTGCACTCTTAACAACAAGGTTTCTGGTTCAGCTCCTTCATGGGATGGTGGGCTACACCCACCCGCAACTAAGATTGAACACAAAATGTTGAGCTTGAGCAGCCATGAGCTGCTGATGGGTGGCTAGATGGTGACTGGGGAGCTAAGCTAGCTGTGCCCACCACAACTAAGATTGAATGACAACAACTTGGCTGTTCCCCTTCCCCAATTCTCCAACACTGTTACCCTTCCCCAATTCCCCAGTAAAATCTTTAAAAAAAAAAAGATTGTTGTGCATACAATGGAGCCTGCTGATGGTTTTTCTCCTCTGCTTGCAGATGTTCTTATCCATCAAGGAGCCTCTACAAAGGTCCAGGTTACAAGGACAGAGATATTTCATCTTACCTTGACACTTTCATCTGCCACATGAACTCTCTCCTGAAAACTCTCTGCAACAATGACAAATGAATCACAACACAGAGGTAAGGTCTAGTCTGTTCAGGAAAGCCATTGCATTTGATTTTGAATTTTTGTTCCTTGAGGGACATTGGTGGCTCCTGTGCTTCAAATAGATAAGAGACAAAGAAAGAAGGAAGGGAGGGAGGGAGGGTGGCTAAAAGAAACAAAGAAAGAGGAGTGGGAGAATAGACAGAGCATGTCTGGTTTATCCTTCACATCTAAGGAAGTAAAAACCTAAGCCAGCTCAGGTAGAATTGGATATACGATGTTTTTAACTGTCCATATTATGTGGAAATTTCACACTGCAGCCTGCTAATACTGGCAATTCTAATCATGAATTTTCCATTCCACTTGAGACTTAGGTTTACTGGAGTTATAAAAGAAGGGGCACTTATTGAAAAACAAACTTCTTATTCCAGATCAGGTTAGGAAGGAGAGCTGAAAATAAGAGTTTTGAGGTGTGGCAGAGCAACCTGAAAGCCCACAAATTTGGGCAAGTCATCCTTCAATGGCCTATTTCTCTCATCTGGAAAATTAGAGAAGGTCAGACTGTAAAATGCCAAAGTTTTATTCTAAGACAATACACCAAATATTCGGTTCTTAAAATGCACCGGGCTAGCCAGGTGGCACAGTTGGTTAGAGCATGAGCTCTGAGCAACAGTGTAGCCAGTTCAATTTCCACATGGGCCATTGAGCTGTGCCTGAGCTGAGATGCTGCTGAGCTTCAAATGGATGGCCAGATGGCTCAGCTGGTGAGAGCGCATGCTCTTAACAACAAGCTAGCCTATTCGACTCCCACATGGATAGTTGGCTGTGCCCCCAGCAACTAGATTGAAAGTGGCTACTGGACTTGTAGCTGAGCATGCACCCTCCACAATTAAGACTGAAGGACAACAAGTTGATTTGGAGTTGATGGGTCCTGGAAAAACACAACATTCCCCTTCACCAATTCCCCAACATTTCCCTTTTCCAATTCCCCAATAAAATCTTTAAAAAAAAAAAAAAGTGCTGAAGATCACCTTGGAATTGGATTTCCAAGCAACTAGTGGTGCCATCTTGTGGCCAAAACAAAGCTTTCCCTGTTTTCTTTTTTTCTTTTAACTTTCTAATGTTTATTTTCCTTCACAAACTCTTTGGAATGTGTTGAGGTCTCTGACACCCTATGTTGGTAGATGCTGAAAGAGTTGATGCTGTTTTTTTTTATTAGTTTCAGGTGTACAAAACAACCTAATTATTAGACATTTACACACCTCACAATGTGATAACCCCATCAGGTCTAGAACCAATCTGACATCATACATAGATGTTATAATAACATTGAATATATTCCATATGCTGTACTATATATATATGGCATTCAATATTATTTTATATTAGTTTCAAGTGTACAGTGCAGTGATTAGGCATTTATATAATCTGTGAACTGATGCCTCTGATAAGTTCAGTACCCATATGACACCCTACATAGTCTTAACAACATTACTGATTATATTTCCCATACTGATTTTACATCCCTGTGACCATTATGTCATTACCAATTTGAACTTTTTTTTTTTTTTTTTGAAGGCAGTGTCATTGGCCCTCATATGTGGGACCAAACCGGGGCTGCTGGCTTCCCAAGCCAGTGCTTAACCAGCGCGACACTCAGCCGGCCCCCAATTTGAACTTCTTAATCCCTTCACCTTTCTCACCCATCCACCATCACCCCTCCCCATATAACAAGCATTAATTTGTTCTCTGTATCTATGAGTCCATTTCTGTTTTCTTCTCTCTTTTATTCTGTTCTTTAGGTTCTACATAGAAGAGAGATCATGTGGTATTTGTCTTTCTCAGTCCAAATTATTTCATTAGCATAATATACTCTAGGTCCATTCGTGTTGTTGAAAATGGTAAGATTTCAATTTTTAATGGCAGAGTAGTACTCCATTGTATAAATGTACCACAATTTCTTTATCCAGTCATCTAATGAGGGCATTTTGTTTGTTTCCATATCTTGGCTATTGTGAATAGCACTGCAATAAACATAGGGGTGCATGTGTGTTTTCGAATTAGTATTTTGGAATTCTTTGCATACATGCCCAGGAGTGGTATTGCTGGGTCATATTTTTAAGTTTTTGAGGACCCTCCACATTGTTTTCCATAGTGGCTGCACCAATTTGCAATCCCACCAACAGTACACAAGGCCCCCTTTTGTCCACATCCTCCCAGCACTTGTTTGTTGATTTATTGATGATAGCTATTTCAACAGAGGTTAGGTTATATCTCTCTGTGCTTTATAGTTGCATTTATCTGATGATTAGTGACATTGAGCATAATTTCATATGTCTATTGGCCATCTGTATGTCCTCTTTAGAGAAATGTCTCTTCATGTCCTCAGCACATTTTTAAATTGGGTTGTTTGGGTTACTTTGGTGTTGCATGAGTTTTTTATAAATTTTGGATATTCGGTAGGTTGTCTTTTCCCATTCAATAGGATGTCTTTTTGTTTTGTTAATGTTAATTGATTTGCAGATATTGAACAAACCTTGCATACCAGGAATGAATTCCTCTTGTTAAAGGTGATAATGTATTGCTGAATTAGGTTTGTTAATATTTTGTCAAGTACTTTCACATCTATATTCATCACAGATGAGAGAAATAGGCCATTGAAGGATGACTTGCCCAAATTTGTGGGCTTTCAGGTTGCTCTGCCACACCTCAAAACTCTTATTTTCAGCTCTCCTTCCTAACCTGATCTGGAATAAGAAGTTTGTTTTTCAATAAGTGCCCCTTCTTTTATAACTCCAGTAAACCTAAGTCTCAAGTGGAATGGAAAATTCATGATTAGAATTGCCAGTATTAGCAGGCTGCAGTGTGAAATTTCCACATAATATGTGGCTGACTAGGTTTCTTTTGTATGGTTTCTATGCCCTTCTATATGCTTGCCATCTCTTTTTTATCAAAATGCATTGGGGTGACAATGGTTTGTAAAATTACATAAGCTTCAAGAGTAAAATTCTCTAATTCATCATCTATGTATCACATTGTGTGTTCACCACCTAGAGTCAGTTCTCCTTCCATTTGACCTCTTTGCCCTCTTCTACTATCACCCCTCCCCCCTTACCCTCTGTAACCACTAAACTATTGTCTGTGTCTGTGAGTTCTTGTTTCTGTATTTGTTTGTCATGTTCCTTTATTGTTTTCAGTTTTATTTCCCATATATCAGTGAAGTCATATACTTCTTGACATTTTCTATCTGACTTATTTCACTGATCATAACAATCTAAAGATCCATCATGTTGTAACAAATAGCACTATTCCATCTTTTCTTATGGCAGAGTAGTATTCCATTGTGTACGTATATCACATCTTCCTAGTGTAATCATCTATCGAAGGATACTTTGGTTGCTTCCATGTCTTGGCCACAGTAAATGAAGCTGCAATGAACATTGGAGCACATATGTTTTTAAGGATAAATGTTTTCAGAGTTTTTGGTTATATACCTAGAGAGCGTGATTCCGGGGTCATATGGTAATTCTATTCTTAACTTTTTAAGGAATATCCACACTTCCTTCCATAGTGACTGCACCGATCACCATTCCCACCAACAGTATACAAGGGTTCCTTTCTCTCCACAGCCTCTCCAACACTTGTTATTATGTGTCTTGTTGATGACAGATATTCTAATATGTGTGAGATGATAGCTCATTGTGGATTTGATTTGCAATTCTCTGATGGCTAGTGATGTTGAACATCTTTTTATGTCTACTGGCCATCTGTATGTCTTCTTAGAGAAATGTCTGCTCAGGTCCTCTGCCCATTTTTTAATTGCATTATGTGTCCTTTTATTGTTCAGTTGTATGAGTTCCTTTTATATATTGGATATTAGCCCCTAATCAGAGGCGTTGTTTGCAAATATCTTTTATTCGGTTGGTTGCATCTTTGTTTTGTTGATGGTTTCTTCTGCTGTGCAGAAACTTTTTAGTTCGATATAGTTCCTTTTGTTTATTTTAGCTTTACTTCCCTTGTCTTTGAGGTAAAATTCATTAAATGCTCTTTCAAACAAAGGTCCATAAGTTTAGTGCCTATGTTTTCTTCTATGCAGTTTATTGTTTCAGGTCTTCTGTGTAAGTTTTTTATCATTTTGAGTTAATTTTGGTACACAGTGACAGATAGCAGTCTAGTTTCATTCTTTTGCACTTGGCTTTCCAATTCTCCTAGCACCATTTATTAAAGAGGCTGTCTTTTCTCCATTGTATGTTTTTGGCTCCTTTGTTGAAAATTATCTCTCCATATATATGTGGGATTATTTCTGGGTTTTCAGTTCTATTTCATTGTTCTGTGTGTCTGTTTTTATGCCAAAACCATGCTATTTTGTTATTGTTGCTCTGTAGTACAAGCTGATGTCGGGGAATTTGATACTTCCAGAGTATTCTGCTTTCTTAGGATTGATTTGGCTACTCCAAGTCTTTTGAGATTCCACACAAATCTGTTGATTTTTTTGTTCTATTTCTTTAAAAAATGCCATTGAGGATTGCATTAAATCTGTATGTTGCTTTGGGTAATCTGACCATTTTAACTATGTGGATTCTTTCAATTTATGAACACAGGATATCTTTCCATTTCTTTGTGTCTTCTTCAGTTTCTTAATATATCATTTATAGTGTATACATCTTTCACATCCTTAGTTAAGTTTATTCCTAGGTATTTTATTCTTTTTGTTGCAATTGCAAAAGGAATTGTTTATTATTATTATTATTATTATTAATTTATTTTTCTGAAATTTCATTGTTACTATAAGAACACAATGGATTTTTGTACATTGATTTTGTAGCTGGCAACTTTACTGTATTTGTTTCTTGCTTCTGATGGCTTTTTGCTGGAGTTTTTCAGGTTTTCTAGGCAAAGCATCATGTCATCTGCAAAAAGGGCAATTTAACTTCTTCATTCCCAATTTGAATTCCTTTTATTTTTTCACTTGCCTGATTGCTCTGGCCAGGGCTTTCAATACTATGTTGAATAGCAGTGGTCATAAGGGACAACCCTGTCTTCTTCCTGAGTGTAAGACAAAGGGCTTCAGTTTTTCACTGTGAATTATGATATAAGCTAAGGGCTTGTCATATATGGTCTTTATTATGTAAAGATATTTTCATTCTATACCCATTTTATTAAGTATTTTAATCACAAATGGATGTGGTATTTTGTCAAATGCTTTTTATACATCGATTGATATATTCGTATGATTTTATACCATTATTTTGTTTATATGGTGTATCACATTAACCGATTTGTGTATTTTGACCACTCCTTGTACCTCTGGGATGAACCCCACTTGATCATGATGTATAATCTGTTTTAATGCATTGTTGTTTACAATTTGCTAGAATTGTGTTTAAGATTTTTGCATCTGTATTCTTCAGAGATATAGGTCTGTAATTTTCGTTTTTTGTGTTATCCTTACCAGGTTTTGGTAGCAGGCTAATGTTGGGCTCATGAAATTATTTCGGAAGTACTGCCTCTTCTTCAAATTTTTGGAAGAGTTTGAGTAGGACAGGTATTATATCCTCTTAGAATGTGTGGTAGAATTCACTACTGAAAGCTTCTGGTCAGAGGACTTTTGCTTTGGGGAAGGTTATGAATGAATAATTCAAATTCTTTACTGTTGATTAGTTTATTTAAATTTTCCAATTCTTTGTGATTCAGCCTAGGAAGGCTATATGTTTCTCAGAACATGTCCATTTATTCTAGGTTGTTGAATTTGGTGGCATATAGTCCTTCAAGGTTTTCTTTTTTTTCATTACTATGAAAAAAGCTACTGTAAATCTTTCTGAACAAGTTTTGTGTGAACATAAATTTTTTTAAATTCTTTTATTGTGAAATAAACATTTCTTTAAAAATTAATTTAAGGTGTACAACACAGTGCAATAATTATACTTTTTACCCCTCAAAGTAACAGCCCTCCCCAATTCGTCACTGCACTCCCCCCATATCATACATATCACAATTCCTGTGACTCCCTTCCACAGAATACTCCACATCCCATGACTATCTATATATTCAATTACAGTTGGAACACAATATTATACAACATCAACATTTTGGTTGTTTACAAGTCTTGGCTATGTAAATAGTGCTGCAATAAACATAGGGGTGCATATATTTTTTCGAATTAGCATCTTGGGTTCTTCTGGGTAGATACCCAAGAGTGGAATTGCTGGGTCATATGGTAGTTCCATTTCCAGTTATTTGAGATACCTCCATACTAATTTCCATTATGGCTGCACCAATCTGCAGTCCCACGAACCGTGCACCAGGGTTCTCTTTTCTCCAAAACCTCGCCAGCACTTGTTTGTTGATTTATTGGTGTAGCCATTCTGACCAGAGTGAGGTGGTATCTCATTGTGGTTTTTATTTGCATTTCTCTGATGATTAGTGAGGTGGAACATTTTTTCATATGCCTGTTGGCCATCTGTATGTCCTGTTTAGAGAAATGCCTCTTCATATCCTATGCCCATTTTTTAATTGGGTTGTTTGTTTTTCTGTTGAATTTCATGAGTGTTTTATAAATTTTGGATATTAACCCCTTATCAGATATATCATTGGAAAATATCTTCTCCCATTCAGTAGACTGCCTTTTTGTTTTATTGATGATTGCCTTTGCTGTGAAAAAACTTTTAAGTTTGATGTAATCCCATATGTTCATTTTTTTCTTTTATTTCCCTTGCCTGAGGGGATATATCAGTAAAAATATTACTGAGGGTAATGTCTGCAAATTTACTCCCTATGTTTTCTTCTAGGAGTGTTATGATTTCAGGTCTTACATTTAAGTCTTTAATCCATTTTGAGTTTGTTCTCATATATGGCGTAAGTAGGTGGTGCATTTTCATTTTTTTGCATGTGTCAGTCCAATTTTCCCAGCACCATTTATTAAATAGACTATCTTTACTCCAGTGTAAATTCTTGCTTCCATTGTCATAGATAAAATGACCACATATGGATGGGTTTATTCCTAGGCTCTCTATTCTGTTCTATTGGTCTATGTGTCTGTTTTTATGCCAGTACCATACTGTTTTGATTACTGTAGACTTGTAGTATGTTTTGATGTCAGGTAGCGTGATGGCTCCCACTTTGTTCTTATTTCTCAAGATTGCCATGGCTATTCGGGGTCTTTTGCGATTCCATATAAATTTTAGGATTCTTTATAGCGGAGTAATACTCCAGTGGGGAGCCAGATGGTCATATGTCTTGTTAGGGAGACCATTTCATGGATGGAGTACAGGCTTGATCACTGCACTGTACACCTGAAGCTGAGGTTGTATAATATTGTATACCAACTGTAATTGAATATATAGATAGTCATGGGATGTGGATTATAATGTGAAAGGGAGTCAGAGGAAGGGTAATAGATATATATGATATGGGGGGGAGGAGTAGGGTGGCTAAATGGGGGAAGGGGTTGTCACTTTGAGGGGTAAAAAGTATAACTATTGCACTGTGTTGTACACCTGAAACTAATTAAAAATAAATAAATAAAATTTAAAAAAAATTTAGGATTCTTTGTTCTATTTCTGAGAAAAATGTCCTTGGTACTTTGATTGGAATTGCATTGAATCTATGTATATTGCCTTAGGTAGTATTGACATTTTAACTGTATTAATTCTTCCTATCCATGAACATGGTATGTATTTCCATTTATTTGTATCTTCTTTTTATTTCTCTCTTCAGTGTCTCATAATTTTCTGAGTACAGGACTTTTACATCTTTAGTTAAATTGATTGCTAGATATTTTATTGTGTTTGAAGCAATTTTAAAAGGGATTGATTTCCTGATTTCTTCTTCTGATATTTTACTATTGGTGTATAAAAATGGAAGTGATTTCTGAATATTGATTTTGTATACTGCTACCTTACCGAATTTTTTGGTGGAGTCTTTGGGATTCTCTATATATACTATCATGTCAACTGCATATAATGACAGTTTTATTTTCTACTTTCCAATTTGGATGCCTTTAATTTCATTTTATTTTCTGATTGCTGTGGCTAGTACTTCCAGAACTATGTTCAATAGGAGTGGTGAAAGTGGGCAACCTTGTCTTTTTCCTGATCTTAAGGGGAGGGGAAAGCTTTTAGCCTTTCCCCATTGAGTATGATGTTTGCTGTGGACTTATCATATATGGCCTTTATTAGGTTGAGATATGATCCCACTATTCCCACTTTGCTAAGAGTTTTTATCATAAATTTCTGCTAGATTTTCTCAAATGCTTTTTCTGCATCTATTTATATGATCATGTGATTTTTATTTTTTGTTAATGTGATGTATTACATTAATTGATTTGTGGATATTGAACCCATCTTGCATACCAGGAATGAATCCCACTTGATCATGGTGTATGATCTTTTTAATGTGATGCTGAATTCATTTTGCTAGTATTTTGTTGAGAATTTTCGCATCTGTGTTCATTAGGGATTATCAGCCTATAGTTTTCCTTTTTCGTAATATCTTTGTCTGACTTTGGAATCAGGGTGATGGTGGCTTCATAGAAAGAGTTGGGAGCCTTGCCTCCTTCTGTATTTTTTGGAATAGTTTGATGAGAATAGGTAATTCTTTTTTGAATGTTTTGTAAAATTCACCTCTGAAGCTATGTGGTCCCGGATTTTTGTTTGTTTGGAGCTTGTTGATTACTGATTCAATTTATTTGGTAGTAATCAGTCTATTCAGAGTTTCTCTTTCTTTTTGGTTCAGACTTCATAGATTTTATCCTTCTAGAAATTTATCTATTTCTTCCAGATTGTCAAATTTGTTGGCATATAGTTGCTCATAGTATTTTCTTAAAATTTTCTATATTTTTGTGGTACATGTTGTCACTTCCCCTCTTTCATTTCTGATTTTATTAATTTGGGTCCTCTCTCTCTCTTTTTTTTTTTGGTGAGTCTGGCTGAGTGTTGTCAATTTTCTTTATTTTTTCAAAAAACCAAACTCTTGGATTCATTGATCTTTTGTATTGTTTTTGTTTGTTTGTTTGTTTGTTTTCTATTTCATTTATTTCTGCTCTGGCCTTTATTATTTCCTTCCACGTACTCCCTTTGGTCTTGTTTTGCTGTTCTTTTTCCAGTCCTCTGAGGTGTAAGGATAACCTGTTGATTTGAGATTTTTCTTCCTTCTATAGGTAGGCCTGCACTGCTGTGAACTTCCATCTTAGGATTGCTTTCACTGCATCCCAGAGATTTTGGGTCATAGTGTTTTCATTTTCATTTGTCTCAAGGTATCTTTTGATTTCCTGCTTGATCTCATTTTTGACGCACTTGTTATTTAGTAGCATGTAATTTAGACTCCATGTACTTGTGTGTTTTCCAGATTTCTTCTTGTAATTGATTTCTAGATTCATATCATTGTGGTAAGAGAAGACACTTGATATGATTTCAATCTTCTTAAATTTGTTGAGACTTGTTTTGTGGCTTAACATGTGGTCTATCTTGGAAAATATTCCATGTGCACTTGAGAAGAATGTATATTCTGTAGCATTGGGGTGAAACGCTCTAAAAATATGGATTAAATCCAGCTGTTCTAAAGTGTCATTTAAAGCCACTGTGTCTGTGTTGATTTTCTGCCTGGAGGATCTGTCCATTGGTGATAACGGGGTGCTGAAGTCCCATACTATGACAGTGTTACTGTTGATCTCTGTCTTTATGTCTGTCAAAATCTGTTTTATATATTTGGGGTCTCCTATGTTGTGTGCATAGATGTTTACTAGGGTTATGTCCTCATTTTGAATCGATCCCTTTATTATTATGTAGTGCCCTTCTTTGTCTTTCATTGTTGTCTTCACTTTAAAGCCTATTTTGTCTGAAATAAGTATTGCTACTCCAGCTTTTTTCTCATTTCCATTTGCATGAAAAGTCTTATTCCATCTCTTTACCTTACTTTCTGTCTGTGTGTGTCTTTTGATCAGATATGAGTCTCTTGCAGACAGCATATGCATGGATCCTGTTTTCTTATCCTCTCAGCCACTCTATGTCTTTTGATTGGAGCATTTAGACCATTCACATTTAAAGTGATTATTGATAGGTGCATATTTATTGCCATTTTGTCATTTGTATTTCTTGTCTTCCTGTGTTAGCTTGTTTTCTTCTTCTGTTTAAAAAATCCGTTTTAACATTTCCTGCAATGCTGGTGTGGTGGTAATGAATTCCTTAAGCTTATTCTTTTCTGAGCAGCTCTTTATCTCTCTTTCAATTTTTTAAATTAATTAATTAATTTATTTATTTATTGAGGACAGTGTCACAGGCCCTCATATGTGGGACCGAACTGGAGCCGCTGGCTTCCCAAGCCAGCGCTTAACCACCGCACCACTCAGCCGGCCCTATCTCCTTCAATTTTAAATGATAGTCGTGCTGTGTAGAGCAATCTTGGATGTAGCCTTATTTTGTGTCACTTGTAATATTTCCTGCCACTCCCTTCTGGCCTACAGAGTTTCTGTAGACAAGTCAGCTGTTAGTCTTATAGGAGTTCCTTTGTGTGTAACCTGCTGTCTTTCTCTTGCTGTTTTTAGGATTCTGTCTTTGCCTTTAAGTTTTGCCATTTTAACTATGATGTGTCTTGGTGTGTGCCTGTTTGTATTCAGCTTGTTTGGAACTCTCTGCACTTCCTGGGCTTGTATGTCCGTTTCCTTCACCAGGGTAGGGAAGTTTTCAGTCATTATTGCTTCAAATACATTCTCAATCCTTTGCTTCCTCTCTTCTCCTTCTGGTATTCCTTTGATGTGAGTATTGTGCATCATGTTGTCCCACATGCCTCTTAAACTGTTTTTATTCGTTTTTCTTTCCGTTGTTCCAACTGGGTGATTTCTTTTATTTTGTCTTCCAATTCGCTGATCCGATCCTTTGCTTCATCTATTCTACTGGTGATTCCTTCGAATGTGTTCTTTACTTCAGTTATTGTAATCTTTAGTTCTAACTGGTTGTTTTTTATGGTTTCCCTAACCTTCTTTATGTCCTCTCTAGTTCCTTAAACATTCTAATCATCAGTGTTCTAAACTCTGTCTCTGAATGTTTGGATACCTCTGTTTCATTTAGTTCAATTTGTAGGGATTCCTTCTGATCTTTTACTTGGGACATGTTTCTTTGTTTCTTCATTCTGGCTGTCGTTCTGTAATTGCTTCAATGTATTAGATAGATCACCTAGAAAAATGAGAGAAAAGAAAAGAAGAAAAAAAATGTGGTAGGCTATCCCTCCTCTTTAATTGGCAGACCACTTGCTCACCAATAGAGAGTCTCTGGGCAACTGAGCACCAGCTGTTGGGGAGAAGGGCTTAACGTGTAATGCACCAACCTGTCTCTCAGGCAAGCAGTGTGTTTTCTGCAATTAGCTGCTGTGTGCTTTGGAACCATGCTCACAACCCAAAATCTTCACAGGTTGTTGCGGGTTGTCTGCTGCTGCTGCAACATACCCTCTGTGGCCTGCGGAGGTGGGGTCCAGGCACCAGGGGCTCAGGGTGCCTATGGCAACACAGCTCTAGGTGGGTGGGGCAGACCCCCAAGTCACCACTGGATGTGGTCAGTGGCCCCCACCAAGTCAGAGCAGCAGGCATTCTTGCACCAGCAACCAGCCCATGCAACCTCGCCAGGAATGCCCTGACTGGATCATGCAGGTGCACAGCTCCTGGCCCAACACTCTCAGGCAAACTCCCAGTATCAGCCTGTCCCAATCAGCTGCTTGCAGAGCAGGCTGAGCAGCCCAACAGCCAATCCCCAGCCTGGCAACTCTGCACAAACAATGCAGAGAGAGGGGACCCAAGTTGGCTCGTGCTCTCCTGCATCTCAGTGAGCAGCCTGATGGAGCTGCAGCATACCTGCCTGTCGTTTCCCCTGTCAAAACAGCACAAGCAGGGCAGAGGGTGGGAATCCAAGGCCACATGTACACGCACGCACACATGCACTCTGGCGCCAATTTCAGCAGACTAATGCTTGACCCTCTGTTGGAGGGCCCAACCCTGAGAAAATGGCGCCCTCCTGTACACTACTTGTGTGCAGGCTCCACACCATGGGAAACAATGGTCGCTAAACCTCCAGCTTCCACACCAAAGGTGCTTAGTTCTGTCCAGCCCCGCAGGATCCTGGGCCCGGCTCACAGAGCCACTCCCTCCACCAGGAACCAGGTAAGTGCTCACCAGAGAGCAAGCCCATGTGCCGGCCCCACTGATTCTCTAGCTGCCCTCAGCCTCACCGAGCTGAGCAGAGTCCTCACTAATTTCTACTGCCCACTATCGTATAACTCCTCTTCCTGGCAAAGCAACTCTGAGATAGTGAGCTCAATGTGGGGCTGGAGGGTCTTTCCTCCAATGGGAGAAGACTCCCCGCTGCTGGGCATCCTTCGCAGGGTTCACCCTCTCTTGTCTCGGCCCCTCCTACCAGACTTGAGGTGGCCTCCTCTTTAGGTCCTTCATTTATTTTATTTTTTTTTTGAGGGCAGTGTCACTGGTCCTCATATGTGGGACCCGAAACAGGGCCGCTGGCTTCCCAAGCCAGCACTTAACTATCACACCTCTCGGCCGGCCCATCTTAGGTCCTTCATTTAGAGGTCTTGTTCATCTAGTGTTCAGGGGACTTTCAAGGTTAAATGTTGTATAAATTATTTTTAATTTTCATGTGATCCCAGGAGGCAGTTGGCACAGCATCTGTCTATTCCTCAATCTTACTGGAAGTCCCCTCCTTGAAGGTATTCTTGGATAATACTTTGTAGTGCTGTGGGATCTGTAGTGACTTCCCATCTTACATTTCTGATTTTGTATAATTTTTGTTTTTCTCTTTTTATAATATCTTAGTGAGTCTCGCCAAGGGTTAGTCAATTTTATTAATCTTTTCAAAGAACTAGGTATTTGTTACAATATTTTTTTCTATTGACTTTTTGTTCTCTATTTCATTTAGTTCTGCTCTGATTTTTATTATTTCCTTCCTTCTGTTTCATTTGTTCATTTGGGTTTCATTTGTTCTTTTTCCAGTTCTTTAAGCTGTAATGTGAGGTTATTTATCTGGAATTTTTCTTATTTCTTGAGATAAGCCTGTAATGATATAAATTTTTCTATTACTGCTTTTTCTGTATCCCAAAAATCTTGGTAGGATGTATTTTCATTCTCATTTGTTTCTATGTATCTTTTGATCTTTCCTTTTATTTCTTCTTTGACCTAGTCATTCTTTAAATCCATGTTTTTTAATATCGACATATTTTTGTGGTTTTTCCTGCTTTCTTTTTGCAGTTGATATCCAATTTCAAAGACTTCTGATCGGAGAATATGCTTGGTATGATTTCAATCTTCTTAAATTTGATGAGGCTAGCTTTATGTCCTAATATGTGGTCTACCCTTGAAAATGTTTCATGTACTCTAGACAAGAAAGTACCATCTTTTGTTCCAAGAGGAAGAGTTTTATAAATATCAATTATATCCATTTCTTCTAATGTGTCATTTAGGGCTGATATTTCCTTATTTCTTTTGTGTTTGGATGGTCAATCCATAGCTGCCAATGATGTATTTAGTTCCCCTACTGTAATTGTGTTTTGTCCAATTTCTGCCTTTAGTTCTGTTAGTAGTTGCTTTGTATATGAAGTCTGACAATTAAGTTCGCGAACGAGTTTCAGTAAGGTTGCTAACCATTTTTTATATCACAGGGATTATTAATTATGAATTTGTACCAACTGGACAAACAGTTAACCAAGTTTAGTATTTGGAAGTGCTGAAAAGGCTGAGTTAAAAATTTAGACAACTTGAACTTTTCACCAACAATTCATGGCTCTTGCCTCATGCTAATGCACCAGCTCTGGGAGAGAGTTTTTAAGCCAGTAAACAAATAACTATATTGGAACACTGTCCCTGCTCACCTGACCTGGTCCCCAATGATTTGTTTTTTCACTCAGACATAAAGAAAATATTAAAAGGAAGACATTTTGATGAAATTCAGGACATCAAGGGTAATACGATGACAGCTCTGATGGCCATTCTAGAAAAAGAGTTCCAAAATTGATTTGAAGGGTTGACTAGTGACTGGTGTTGATGCATAGATTCCCAAGGGAATTATATCGAAGGTGACCACAGTGATATTCAGCAATGAGGTATGTAGCACTTTTTCTAGGATCGATTCATGAATGTAATTGCCTAACCTTGTATTTTGGTGCTATTTGATTGGGGGCATAAATATTGATGACTGTTATGACTTCCTGTTGTATTGTCCCATTTATCATCATGTGTCCATATTTCTCTCTTGTTACCATTTTTATCCTGAAGTCTGTTTCATCTGATGTAAGTATGAAGTCGGACAATTAAGTTTACAAACTCATCCTAGAAAAAGTGCTACATACCTCATTGCTGAATATCACTGTGGTCACCTTTGAAATATTCCCCTTAGGAACCTGTGAACTGATACCAGTATCTAGTACACCCTTCGAAGAAATTTTGGCCCTATTTGTCTGGAATGGCCATCACAGCTGTCATCATATTACCCTTGATACCCTGAATGTCATTGAAATGTCTTCTTTCAATATTTCCTTTATCTTCAGGTGAAGAAACAAGTCTTTGGGGACCATATCAGGTAAGTAGGGAGAGTGCTACAATAGTTAGTTGTTTACTGGCTAAAAACTCCCTCAGACAGTGCTGTGTGAGCTGGTGCATTGATGTGATGCAAAAGCCATGAATTGTTGGTGAAAAGTTCAGGTCATCTAACTTTTTCATGCAGGCTTTTCCGCACTTTCAAATAGTAAACTTGGTTAACTGTCCAGTTGGTACAAATTCATAATGAATTATCCCTCTGATGTCAATGAAAAGGTTAGCAACATCGTTCAACAAGTTTGGGAACTTAATGCCAAGCCTTGAATGGCAATACCTGCTTTTCTCTGAATACCATGTGCTTAGAGTATTTATTTCAATACTTTCACTTTGAGTCTATATTTGTCCTTGTAGCTGAGATGTGTCTCTTGGAGGCAACATATGGTTGGTTTTATTTTTTGATCCAATCTACTACTCTGAGCATTTTTATTCATGAGTTCTGTCCATTTACATTTTCGCTGATTATTAATATACGAGGATTTCCTATTATTCTGCCCTTTAATTTCTGGTGGCTCAGTGTCTCCATTGTCTCTGTGTCTTTGTGTTGTAGTCTGTTATTTCAGTGTGGTGATATTCTATTATTTGCCCCTCTGTTTCTTTTCTTTTAATGTTATATATTTCAGTTCTGGATTTTTTTTCAGTGGTTACTATTAAGTTTATGAAAAGGAAAGTTTCATACTTACAGTAGTCCTTCACTCTACTCTTGTTTATGTTTTTGTTGTCACAACTTATTCTTACTTATGCTGTGAATTGATTTCTGAGTTGCAGTAGCAAGTTGTCTTTTTCTTTTTTTTCCATTTGTTTAATGTTTTGTTTCGTGTTTTTTTTGTCTTTACCCTGTACGTTATGTTTAAGGGGATAGCATCCTCTTTTTGTAGGGGTTGCTATTTCCTGCTTCTGTCTGTCTGTTCGTAATACTACTCATATTTTTGTATTCTTTTTATTTTTTGTTTCAGGTACAATAGCCTCCATCAGTATTTCTTATAGTGCAGGTCATGTGTTAGAAAATTCTCTCAGCTTCTGTGTGTCTGGAAAGGTCTTCATTCGCCTTCATATCTAAAGGATATCTTTGTTGTATATCTTATTCTTGGCGCATGATTTCCCTTTTTCAGTAGTTTGAATATTTGATTCCATTCCCTCCTGGATTGTAGAGTTATCTACTGAAAAAATCTGCTGATAATCTAATGGGCTTTCCTTTATTGGTTACTGTCTTCTTTCTCTGGCTGCCTTGAGGATTTTTTCTTTGTTGTTAATTATTGACAGCTTCAATACAATGTGCCTTGGAGAAGGCCTATTGGGATTGAGGTAATTAGGTGTTCTATTTGTATCTTGAATTCGAGGATCCAATTCTTTCCACAAGTTTGGGAAGGTCTCATTAACTATTTGTTTGAATATACTCTCTGTTCCTTTCTCCCTTTCTTCTACTTCTGTTACACTCACTATTTTTAAGTTGCTCTTCCTGTTGGAGTAATAAAGTTCTTGTAGAGTTTTTTCATTTCTTTTAATTCTCAAGTCTCTCTCTTCTTCCACCTGTGTCTTTTACAAATGTCTATCTTCAATGTCACTGATTCTTTTCTTCATCTGGTCAGCGCTATTACCTAAGCTGGTTATTTCACTCTTCATTTCTTTTATTCAGTTCTTAATATCAAGAATTTCGATTTGTTACTGTTTTAAAATTTCAATCTCTTTGGTAAAATGTTCATTTTGTTCTTTGATTGTGTTTCTGAATTCATTAAACTGCTTGTCTGTGTTTTCTTGCATCTTGTTGAGGTTTTGCAGAACTGCAATCTTGAATCTCTGTCATTTAAGTCACATTTTTCCGTGTATTTAAGCTCATTTCCTGGAAAGTTTTCATTTCCTTTCTGAGCTGCCTTGTCACTTTGGTTATTCATGGCAATTAATGAATTATTATTTCTTTTCCTGGACATCAACAGGAGTGGATTCTGCAGCAGGTTGATATAAAGAAGTCTTTCTTTTGCTTCCCTGTAGATGTTGCTGGAATATTTTATTTTCTCTCCCACTGCAGTCTTTTTATTCTCTCCCACACTGTATCCTTGTATTTTCTCTTGCACTGTTTCAGCTTCTCACACGATAGGGCGTTCTCTGGATGGTGAGCTTCTCTTCTGTGAACAGGTTGTCTGGGTCTCAGGGGTATCACCACCATGGGGTAATGTGGAGGGTGATAGAGCTCTGAGCTTCTGAAGTTTCAGTGTTTCCCCTATAGCTCAATACAGAGCCTGTGTGTCTCAGCAGCTCTGGTTGCCACTGAAGGGATCTATCATGTAATGTTGGTTGGTGTGGGCTGGGAGGGGTGGCTCAGAGCAATGGTGATTCCAGCCCACAATTTCCTTGCCCCTACAGTTCTTTCCCTTTTGCCAGAAATAGTTTTGCTGTGAGTCTGTGGCTGCAGGGCTGCAGTTCTCAGGGTTGTAGATATTCTGTTCTTTATCCTGACACTGCTACCATTTCTTCTGGAGCCCGCTTTTAACACAGGGAGGGTGGGGGTAAGGCAATCTCTGCGGGGAGGGGAGGTGGCCATGATCCGTGTCTTTGTTCTGGCCTGGCATGAGAGTTTAAACCACTTTTCACCCTTCTGTATTTGGTCTTTGCTCCAAGGTCTCTGGCACAAGTTCTGGATTCACCTGTATTTTATGCTAATCACTCAGGCTGGACTGTGTGGGCTAATCACTCAGGCTGGACTGTGTGGGCCACAGAGGGTGTGCTTGCAGCCCAGATTCAACTGTGGTAAGCTCTGAAATGCAGCAGTCTCCAGTCATCATCCTATAGCCCACAGCCTGTGTCTCTGCATTTCCCCCTTCTCTCCTCCCCTGATTGCCCAATTTGCCCACCTTTAGATGAATCAATTTGCGGGTCTCTCAAATGCACCTGTGTGCCACTCAGGAAATCCTTTGTTGAATTAAAGCTGTTCAGTTTTTTGTATCTTCCAGGGGAGATTTCAGGAAGGACTCCTCATACCACCATTTCTGTGATGTAATCTGCTTGCTATCTCTTTGTTGAGATTCTACTAAGTTCCTTAAGCATTTTGTTTTTCAGAGGGAAGTGTCAGTGGCCCTCATATGTGGGATCTGAACCTGGGCCTCTGGCATCCCAAGCCAGCTCTTAACCACTGCACCACTCGGCCAGTCCTCCTTAAGCATTCTTATATCAGTTTTTTAAACTCTATCTCTGATACGTTGGTCGGCTCCATTTCATTCTCTTGTTCTTTTATGTGAGACATGTTTATTTGTTTCCTCAGCCTGGCTGCCTCTCTGTGTTTGCTTCTATGTATTATCAGATCCTCCTATGTCCCTCAGCCTTTGTTTGGTGGCCTTATATGGTATGTGTCCTGTGTGGTCCAGTGGTGCCGTATCCCTGATCTCCTGTACATGTGTTCCAGGATATACTTTGAGTGTGTTTTGTGTGTTCTCCTGTCGTAGTTGAGCCTTGATTGTTTTTGGCAGGTCAATGCGTGGGATTGACTCACAGGCTTATTGACTGTGAGGATCAGCTATACCCACAGTGTATGATCTGCTATGTGGGGGCTGACATCTGAGAGGAGGATCCACCCCAGCGGGCTCTTGTGCCTGTTGAGTCTACCGTTTCAGTGTGCCACTTGCGGAGCTAACCAGCTAGTGCTCTGTTGAGGTCTGAAGCTGGTCTCTGGGTGTGCTGTTTCTAGTGTCTCTTGGGAAGGGTTCCCATGCAGGAGAAAGTCAGCCTTAAATATTACCACCTTAGACTACCTGGTAGGAACACCAAAGCTATATGTGTTTGGCTGCTACCTGTGCTGGACCTGGAGGTATGTAGAGTGTTTCCTTGCTGTGAACTGAGGCCCCTTGCTACCAGTAGTGTGCTTGAGGCAGCTTAGCAAATATCTAGACCCCCCTAGGCCTATTGCAACCTGTTAACTGCCCTTAAGGCAGTTGATAGAGTCTCTTTAGGTGCATGGGCCGGGCTGTTTGACCCAGTGTTGAGAGTGTCCTCAGCGATGCAGCACTAGCTGGACAGGATGGAGTTCCAAGGAATCACTAGACTTGGCCAGAGGGTTTTACAAAGTTAATGCAGATCCAGTTCTTACACCAGTGCCCGACCCGTGGTCATTGTACTAAACCCCTTGAGAACACTGCAGCCATCCACTGCTTATTTCCAGGCAGTGTCTGGCCTGTGACCACTTCAAAAAATACCCTTAGGACACTGCAGTCAGCCACCACTTGCCTAAGACTTGAAAATTCCTGAGAGCTGCCCAAGAGTGGCTGTGGCACAGGTTTTGACTCACTGTCAAACACTGAAAGCTCCCCAAGCCATTACAGGCAGCCTGCTGCTGTAAAAGACTTGTGTGGCTTTTGGGAAGGGCCAGCCATCCAGGCACCCAGAGTTCCCCTGGCAATACAGCTCTAGGTGGGAGGGGTGGGGTTCCAGGGATCTAAGGTGTGTGATCAATGGTTTCTACAAATTCAATGCAGTCTTAGCACCTGTACTGGTGCTGGGCCCAAGGCCATCCCACAGAAACACCCCAAGAACAGTATGGCCAGCCACCACCCATCTCAGGCCTGGTGTTTCCTGAAAGCTGCCTGAGAGATGCTGTGGCACAGGTCTTGGGTTATTGCCCACCAGCAAACATTTACCAGGTTTGCTTGGGTCATCTGCCCACTGCAAAATGGCTTTGGCAGCCTCTGGTCAGGGCCAGCAGCACAGCAGTCAAGAGTGTTTCAGGTGATGTAGACCCAGCCATAAACGGACTGGGACCCAGGGTATGACCAAGGCAGTGCACATGTGCAGATTCTACCCAACCAATGCAGTCCCAGACTTTTCCCTTTGGTGCATGGCTTAACACTGAAAAGATGGCACCCTGCAATAGGACACATGTATGTCATGCTCCACACAGGGACAACAATGGCTCCCATCCCTCCAGTTCCCACCCTGGAACCACACCACTCAGCCTTTTCTTGCACATCCCTGGGCCTCCTGAGCTGTCATCTCTCCACCAGAGACCAGATAAGTGCCCATGAGCAAGTAAGCAAATCTGTGTGCTGGGAGTCCATCCTACTTCTGCCCTACTGGGAAGTGCAGACAGTGTCTGCTGATTTTCACAGCCAGATGCCATGGGAACTCCTTTTCCTGGCACAGGACCCTGGGTTGGGGAGCCTGGCATGGGGCTAATACCCGTCTCCTTCAGAGGTGACCTCTGCCACTGAGATGCTCCTTCAAGCATTCAACCACCATCTGTGAGCTTGAGGTTAACCAACTTCGCATCGCCCCCACTCCTACCAGTCTCAGTGTGGCCTCTTCCTTATATCCTTAGTTATAGGGGTTCTGTTCAGCTAGTCTTCAGATGATTCTTGAGGTTGATTGTGCTATTAATTTATTTGTAATTTTTGTGTGATCCTGGGATGCAGTAGGCATAACATTTACCTAATCTGCCATCTTGGACCTCGCAGGTTATCTCTGTTTTAATGATGACTTTCTCCTTCAGAGAAGTCACAGGTGATGATTTGCATTCACTCAGTACAATTTCTATCTATCTATCTATCTATCTATCTATCTATCTATCTATCTATCTGCCTACTTATTTATTCATCCATCTATCCATCTTTTTAAAAATTTTTATTGAAGTATTACACTGTTCATGAGGATAATAAACATTCATAAATTGAGCACACCTAGCACCCAGATCACAAAACAAAACATTACCAGATCACAGAAGCTCCCTTGTACCACTTTCCAGTCACTACCTCCCCAGACACAATGAATTTCATAAATATAATGTTGAGTAGAGTAAAAAGAGACAGTTGTTTTCCCTCTAAGGGTTACCGCCAGCCTGATTCATAATAGCATAAATTAGTTTTGCTTGATTTTGTACTTTCAAAGCCTCCTTTTACTTAGCATTATGCTTATGAAATTTATCCTTATTGTCGTACATAGTTGTAGATCATTCTCATTACTGTAGAGTATTCCTCAAGAACATTTTAAAATTATTCTATAAATTAAATTTTATTTATAGTTAAAATTAATGTTATGTGCAAAGTAGAAAAGTAAAAAAAAAGTTACTCATAACACTCCAATCATCATTAGTATTATGGTGTACAAATATTTTGGTATAACAATGAACATCCTTGATCACAAAATGTTTTCGGTTCTTTGGGGACGGGTGTTCCTTGTAATAGAATATTAGAAATAGAAGTTTGGGTCAAAGCCTTAAGAAACAGGAGAACCTCCAGTTTGTGCAGTGATAAGTGCCTGGGGAAAGGAACTGGCATATACTGAACACCTAGTAATATATGTCTCAGACATTGTGCTGGGTAATTTGCTGACAGTCTCTCATTTAATTCCCACAAAAAACCTATGAGGCCCACATAATTTGCATTTTAGAGAGAGAAAAATCAAGACTCAGAGAGGTTAAATAACTTGTCCAAAGGCACACAAAGAGTAAAAGTGGCACAGCCAAGTTTCTGGCAACAAAGCTTGTGATCTTTCAACTCTACCACACTTCCCCCCAGAGTTCAATTGTAATAATGCAACTGCAATGCACCCTCTTCAATTATCTTCTCAGCAGGCCTGTCACAGTTCCTAATATAATGTCACTGTTCTCTGGGTAGGTGCAAATTATACTTTTCAAATCCTTTACACTGAATCAAAAGTGTAATAGTGGCTTTTGTCTTCTAGTAGGCCTAAAAGATAAAGATTAGGCCCTTAAAGAGTGTGAGCAATGTTTCTCATGTATTTTCATATTTTTGAATTTCCCCTACAATAAAATGGGGTTTTTCTTTTTAAAATTTGTTTACTTTATATTAATGCATTTGAATGCTCTTTCTTCCATGCCCCAGTTCTCTGACTTTTCTCTAGCTTGAATGTTGTCATAGCCAGCTGTTGCACTACTGAGTTGCTCTGTCTCTCTTTTCTGCAAATGCTAAAGCCTCATTGTTAGGTTTTTGCATAACCTTTTTTGTTCATTCCCAGCTACTTTCTAGTTTCCCTATTCCTCCCTCCTTCTGCCAAGTCCATCTTCTCTATTTTCTCCTTCTCTTATTATTGCCGTTACTACTACTATTACTACTACTACTACTACTACTACTACTACCACCAGCACAACTATCACCACTACCAATAGGCGCTTAGTTGATCTTCCAGGTTATTTGCTTCAATTTTGGGAAGCAGAGGGTACAGTCCTGAGAGAATGAGAACTGACGGAAGAAAAATGATCTGTGCTTGGGGCCATGAGCAGCCAAGTCCTTAGCTCAACCCAGTTTTCACATGGAGAACAGCTTGGGCACTCTAAATGCTTACCATGAAAATAAATGTCAGCCTTCTGCACTCTTGTTTAGGGCTGAAGCCTGAAGGAGATGTCAGTATGTATTGTCTTGTTCTGATCTTCCCAACAAAAAGGGCTTTTCTCAGAGAACTGTACTCCCCTTTCCTCTAAACTGACTCCAAACTAAACAACCCTGCAACACCCCCAACCTGATGATAAAGTCTACATCAAGTATGGGGGACTGATGGACACAAGTCTTCTAGGTTTTTAAATTCTATTCATTTAAAAAATGGTTCAGGAACAATTGGATATCCACATGCAGAAAAACAATAACTTTTGCTTCATAACATACAAAAAAATTCACTTAAAATTGATCATAGAGCTAAATGTAGGAGCTAAAACTGTTAAAGGCTTAGAAGAAAACATCGACTTAAATATTCATTACCTTGAGTTAGCAAAGTTTTCGTAGATATGATGATAAAAGCACAAGTGACAAAGGAAATAATAGAGAAGGGCACTCTGAGTGGTGAGGTGGTTAAGCGCTGGCTCGGGAAGCCAGCGGCCCCAGTTTGGATCCCACATATGAGGGCCAGTGACACTGCCCTCAAAAAAAAAAAGAAATAATAGAAAAATTGGGCTTCATCAAAACTTAAAAAAAATTGAATGCCAACAAATTAGATAACCTAGATAAAATGGACAGATTCCTAGGAACACATGAGTTACCAAAACTGACTCAAGAACAAGTACCTTATAACAATCAGAAAGATTTTTATCTAAAAATTATCTAAAAAAAATAAAGATTATCTAAACAAAGAAAAGTTCAGAACCAGATAGTTTCACCGGTGAATTCTACCAAACATTTAAAGAAGACTCACTACCAATCAGTCTCAAACTTCCAAAAATATAGAAGCGGTGGAAACACTTTCTACCTCATTGTCTGAAGGCAATTTTCTCCTGATTAAAAAAAGACACACAAATGCATCACAAGAAAAGAAAACTGAAGGCAAATATTGCCTATGAATATAGATTTAAAAATTCTAAACAAAATACTCGCAAATCAAATCCGTCATAATATTAAAAGGAACAGAATGAGTGGGATTTATCCCAGGAAAGCAAGGGTGGTTTAGCATAAGAAAATTAATCAGTGTACTACATCACATTAATAGAAGGGAAGAACAAATGCACATGATAATTTTGATTAAAACAGAAAAAGTAATTGATGGAGTCCAAACACCTTTTGTTGATAAAACTTTCAACAAAATAAGAATAGAAAGGAAATTCCTTCACATCATACTGGATATTTATGAAAAACCCACAGCTAATATCATACTCAATGATGAAAGACTAAAAATATTCCCTTAATATCAGAAGTAAAACAAAAGGTGCTTGCTTTCACTACTGCTGCTGAAAATGTTGACTATGAGGTATGACAAGTTTGGAAACTTGTTGCAATGATGTTGCCAATCTTTTTTTGATATCAGAGGGATTATTCATTGTGAATTTGTACCAACCAGACCAACAGTTAACCAAGTCTATTATTTGGAAGTGCTGAAAAGGCTGGGTGAAAAACTTAGACAATTGAACTTTTTGCCAACAAGTCATGGCTCTTGCATCATGACAATACACCAGCTCACGCGGCACTGCCTGGGAAGGAATTTTTAGCCAATAAATAAATAATTGTATTGGAACATGCTCCCTACCCTACTGATCTGGTCCCCAATGACTTGATTCTTCACCCAAAGATAAAGGAAAGGTTGAAAGAAAGACATTTTGGTGACATTCAGGACACCAAGGGTAATATGATGACAGCTTTGATGGCCATTCCAGAAAAAGAGTTCCAAGATTGCCTTGAAGTGTGGACTAGGTACTGGCATCAATGCATAGCTTCCCAAGGGAAGTGCTTCAAAGGTGACTGTAATGATATTCAACAATGAGGTATGTAGTACTTTTTCTAGGATGAATTTGTGAACTTAAATGTCAGATCTCATATTCTAGAAGTTCTAGTCAATCAATTAGACAAGAAAAGAGGTACAATTGGCCTTCTGTATCCATGGATTTTGCACCTGTGGATTAAAAAGATAGGGATAAGGGCCGGCCAAGTGGCGTGGTGGTTAAGAGCTGGCTTGGGACACTAGCGGCCCGGGTTCAGATCCCACATATGAGGGCCAGTGACACTGCCCTCTTAAAAAAATACAGATAAAAAATATTTCAAAAATTTCCAGGAAGTTTTGAAAAGCAAAACTCAAATTTGCCACATCCTTAGTACCATTGTGAATACACAGTAACAAAATCATGTTTAGGCATACACTGCTGTAGCCTATATACAAATACAGGTTTTATGCAAGTACTTTACCATTTTGTCATTTTATATAAGTGACTTGAGCATCCTCGAATTTTGGTATGTGTGCGTTGGGGGTGGGTCCTGGAACCAATCTCCTATAGATACTAGAGTACAAATATAAAAGGCATCTAAATGCAAAAAGAGAAAGCAAAACTATTCTATTTGAAGAATCAGCACAAAAAAAGTACTAGAGATAATAAACACATTCACCAAAGTTACAGGGTACAAAAACAAGCAACAAATAAATTGTGTTTCTATAAACCAGAAATGAATAATCTGAATGGGAATTTAGGAAAACAATTATATTTATAATAATATCCAAAAGAATAAAATACTTAGAAATAAATTGAATTGAGAAGGCAGAAGACATATACTGAAAACTACAAAAGTGTGCAGGAAGAAATTAAAGAAGACCTAACGAAATGGAAAGACATCTCATTCATTTTTCATAAATTGGAAGACTTAATATTGTTAAG
Organism: Aselliscus stoliczkanus; assembly: GCA_033961575.1. Taxonomy (NCBI): domain Eukaryota; kingdom Metazoa; phylum Chordata; class Mammalia; order Chiroptera; family Hipposideridae; genus Aselliscus; species Aselliscus stoliczkanus. The sequence goes on along the minus strand of CM066737.1, from coordinate 48,807,211 downwards.
ATGGCAATACTAGCCAAAACAATCTACAAATTCAGTGCAAATCATATCAAAATTGCAATGGCCTTTTTTCTTTTCTTTGGTAGAAATTGAAAAGCAAACACAATCCTCATAAAAATCCAAAAGACATTTTTTAAGGAAACAAACAAAAATCATCAGATTTGTATGGAACCACAAAAGACCTCAAGTAGCTACTGCAATGCTAAGAAAAAATAAGGGCAAAGGTATCACACTCCCTGACTTCATTTATATTACAAAGCTACAATAATCAAAATTACATTATATTGACAGGAAAAAAAAAGACACAGAGACGAATAGAACAGAATTGAAAATCCAGAAATAAACCCACACATGTATGGGCAAGTATTTTTCAGAAAAGGAACCCAAAACATTTAATGGAGAAAAGAAAGCATCTTCAACAAATGTTACTGCAAAAATTGGAAAGTCACATGCAAAAGAATGAAACTAGACTGCTATCTGTCACCATACATAACAATTAACTCAAAATGGATCAAAGACCTAAATATAAGATGTAAAACAATAACATGCATAGGAGACAACACAGATAGTGTAATTTGTGGACCTTAGTTTTAGACAGTATTTTATGAATTTGACCTCAAAGATAAGGGAAGAAAAAGTAAAAATAAATGAATGGAACTATATCAAACTAAAATAATTCTGCAGAGCAAAAGAAACCATCAACAAAACAAAGAGGCAATTAACTGAATAGAAGATATTTTCAAAAAACCAACCAAACAAAAAAACCTGTGATAAGGGGCTAATATCCAAAAATATAAAGAACTCATACAACTCAACAACAACAACAATATAAACAATTCAGTTTTAAAAATTGGCAGAGGACCTGAATGCACACTTCTCTCAAGAAGACAGAAGGGCCGGCCGAGTGGCGCGGTGGTTAAGCGCTGGCCCGGGAAGCCAGCAGCCCCAGTTCGGTCCCACGTATGAGGGCCAGTGACACTGCCCTCAAAAAAAAAATAAGGAAACATAGAAATGGTCAACCAATATATGAAATGATGCTCAAATTCACTAGCTATTAGGGAAATGCAACTCAAAACAAAATGAGATACCACCTTGCAGAATGGCTATTAGAGTGGATATTATCAATAAGAAAAGTATTAATAAGAGGTTGTGGGGGGAAAGGCACCTTCATACACTGATGGTGAGAATGAAAATTGGCATAACCATTAGAGAAAATAGTATGAAGTTTCCCCAAAAAATTAAGAATAGAATTACCATATGACCCAAGTGGGATTTATTCCTGGGATGCAAGGTTGGTTCAATATCCACAAATCGATTAACATGAGACACCACATAAACAAAATGAAAGACAAAAATCATATGATCATATCAATAAAGCAGAAAAAGCATTTGACAATATCCAGTATCCACTTATGATAAAAACTCTCAGCAAAGTGGGAATGGAGGGAACATACCTCAACATAATGAAGGCCATATACAACAAATCTATAGCTAACATCATACTAAATGTGAAAAGCTATAGCTTTCTCCTTAAGATCAGGAACAAGACAAGGATGCCCATTTTTGCTACCTTTATCCAACATAGTATTGGAAGTCTTAGCCACAGCAAACAGACAACAAAAAGAAATTAAAATCTTCCAAATTGGAAAGGAAGAAGTAAAACTGTCATTATTTGCAGATATCATGATACTATATAGAAAGAACCTGAAAGAGTCCATCAAAACACTATTACAGCTAGTCAAGATGGCAGAGTACATAAACACTGTGCTTGTCTCATGTCATGACCATATCAAAATTACAACAAAACTACAGAATGACTACCATTGAGAATCTCCTAAAATCTAGCTGAACCAAAGTCCTATAACTAAGGACATACAGAAATGGCTTCCAGACTGCTAGGAAGGGCAGAGATGTGGAACAAGCTGGTCCCACACTCATGTGTGACTGATAAAAATTGGCAGGGATATCTCAGCTGAGAAGGTCCCCATAGAAAAAGTGAGAGTCCCAGTCATACAGCAGGCTCCCCAGCCCAGTGTTCCAGTATCAAGGAGCAAAGTTTCCATAACTGCTGGTTGTGAAAAGCAGTTGGAGATTATGGCTGAGTGAGATGCAGAGTGGCTGAATTTCAGGTGATCCTATTAAAGGGCCCATGAACAAATTTATTCATTAACAGACTCATTCACTCTGAGATCCAGTGCTGGGGTAGGAGCTTGAAAGTTGCCAGGGACATACTTGGAGAAACTGAGTTGTCTGGTTTCAGGGCAAGGGCTGGAGGGAGAGCTTTGTACCAAACAAAAGTGCTGGCAGAATCCATTCTCTACTTTGTGATTCCTCCCCCATCTCAGTGTACAAATGCAGGTGGACACTGTATCTGAGTTTCCATTAACCTAGCTAACATCATTAATTTGGCTATGCTGGTGATTTCCTGAGATACTTCCCCACCCAACATTTGGGCACACCCAAGCCACTTCCAGTGGCTTTACCATACAAATGGACTGTGTTGCCCCATGCTGTGAACTTTCCTAAAAATATCTCAAAAGTTCACAAAATCGGAAAAGCATCTTACTTCAATTTGTTCCATAACTCTTGCTGAATGCCCTAAGTCTGGCACTAGTGGTAGCCAGCCAAATTCACAGCTTGGCTTCTAAAGTAGTCTTCAAGTCCAGCATGGGTGGCAGCTATCTGAAGATTGCTTTGTGGCTCATCCCAGGTGGCCCTGGGCAGGGCACAAGCTGCAGCTGAACTTGGCCTGAAGAATGTCCCCTACCAGGAGGCACAAGAATGGCACACCCAAAGGGCCAGCTACAGACTGATCTGGAGCATCACACAGCCACCTTCAAGAATGACAGACCAAAAGGGAAGGCTGGGCCTGCACCAGAGCCCTGCTAAAGTGAGTCTTGCTTTCTAGGGTCAGCCCCTACATGACAGGTTATCTACTGTATTCATGGCCAGTCCTCACAACCAATCAGCCAGAGGGTCAGTCTCTCTAACTGACTTGCAAACAGCAACCAAGTTTCAACTACAACTGGAAGGCACACACAACCTATACAAGGGACACACCTGTAGCAAATAGTTCAGGTGACAAGGGAGACTATGCCACTGGGCCTCACAGGAAGCCTACTAGATGAGGACACTCTAATAGGACTGGGAAACATAGAAGCCCTACCTAACACATAAAAACAACCAAAGGAAGTCAGCCAAAATGGAGTGGCAAAAAAAAAAGAAAAAGTCCAAAATGAAAGAAAAGAACAAAGCACTACAAAAAGAACTAAACAAAATGGAAAAAAGCCATTTCCCAGATGCATAGTTCGAAACACTAGTTATAAGGATGCTCAGTGATGTCAGGGAGAACTTCAGCAAAGAGATAGGAAACATAAAAATGGAGACAGAAGACATAAAAAAGAACCAGTCAGAAATAAAGAATACAATAACTGAAATGAGGAATACACTAGAAAGAATCAACAGTAGATTAGATGAAGCAGGGAATCAAATCAGTGATTTAGAGGATCAGAAATCACCCAATCAGAACAGAAAAAAAGAGTACAAAAAATGAGGATAGTTTAAGGGGCCTCTAAGACAAAATGTCAAGGGTACCAACATTTGCATCATAGGATATGAGAAGGAGAAGAGAGCAAGAAAGGAATTGAAAACATATCTGAAGAAATAATGACAGAAAACTTACCTAATGTGGTGCAGAAAATAGACATACAAGCCCAGAGAGCACAGAGGGCCCCAATCAAAATGAACACAAAGAGGCCCATACCAAGACATAATTTAAAGAGCCAAAAGTTGAAGACAAAGATAGAATCTTATAATCAACAAAAGAAAAGCAGTTAGTTACCTACAAGGGAGCACCCACTAGACCATCAGCTGATTTCTCAACAGAAATTTTGCAGGTAAGAAGGAATAGGCACAAAATATTGACAGTGATGAAAAGCAAGGGCCCACAACCAAGATTACTCTACCCAGCAAAGCTATTATTTAGAATAGAAAGACAGATAAAGAGCTTTCCAGACAAGAAAAAGAGAAAAGAGTTCTTCACCACCAAACTAATATTACAGGGAATCTTAGAGAGGCTTCTTTAACATACACACAAAAGATCAAAATTATGAATAATGAATTGGCAACAACTACATATATATAAACAATTACTTTAAATGTGAATAGATTAAATGTTCGAATCGAAAGATAGGATGGTTGGATGGATAAGAAAATAAGACCCTTACATACATTGCTTATTAGAGTGACACCCCAGATTAAAAGACTGAAAATAAAGGGAAGGAAAAAGATATTTTATGGAAATGTAAATAATAAAAAAAAGCTGAGGTAGCAATACCTACACCAGACAAAATAAACTTTAAAACAAAAGCTATAACAAGAAACAAAGAAGGACCCAGCAATCCCACGTCTGTGTATTTATCAGAAGAAACCCAAAATGCTACTGTGAGGAAACGTGAGAATCCATATTTTCATTGCACCATTGTTTACAATGGCCAAGATTTGGAGGCAACCTGGGTATCCACCAATGGATGAATGAATAAAGAAGAGGCAGTACATATATACAATGGACTATTGCTCAGCCATGGAAGGGAATGGGTTCTTGTCATCTGTGGTGACATGGATTGACCTGGACGTTATTGGGCTGAGTGGAGTATGTCGGAAAGAGAAAGACAAATGCAATGTGATTTCACTTACCTTTGGAATCTAAAGAATAAATACAAACAAACAAAATAGAAACAAACTCAGAGATACCAAGAATATTTTTAGGTTGCCAGACTGGAAGGGGGTTGGGGATAGTGTAAAAAAGGGGAACAAATTAAGAAGTACAAATTGGTTGTTACAGAGTAGTCACTGGGATATAGGGTATAGCACAGGGGATATAGTCAATAATATTGTAATAACTTGTATGGTGTCAAATGGTTATTAAATTTATCAGGGTGATAGATGGGAGAGGAGTTGGGGGGCAGGGTGGAAAATATGAAGGGATTAAGAAGCACAAATTGGTAGTTACAAAATAGTCATGTGGATGTAAAGTAAAGCATAAGGGATATAGGCAATAATATGGTAATAACTATGTGTAGTGCCTGGTGGGTATTGCAGTAGTGGGGGGATCGCTTCTTAAATTATATAAATGTCTAACCACTATGCTGTACACCAGAAACTGATATAAAATAATATTGAATGTCAACTATAATTGAAAAATGTAAAAAGTGTGGGAAAAAGATGAAGGGGAATAAGATGTTCAAAATTCCAGGTGTAAAACAAATAAGCATGGGGATGTAATGTACAACATAAGGAATATGGTCAATAATATTGTGATAGGCTGGTACAATGTCAGATGGTTGCTGGATTTACCATTGTGATCACTTTTTTAGGTATGTAAATGTGGAAGAACAATGGTATACACCTGAAACTAATATAATATTGTATGTTAGCTTTGTTTTTTGAGGGCAGTGTCACTGGCCCTCATATGTGGGACCAAACCGGGGTCTCTGGCTTCCCAAGCCAGCGCTTAACCACCACGCCACTCAGCCGGCCCAATGTCAGCTATATTTTAATAAAAGGTTTTTAAAAAAAAACTATTACAGGGGCTGGCCGAGTGGCGCGGTGGTTAAGCACTGGCTTGGGAAGCCAGCGGCCCCAGTTCGGTCCCACATATGAGGCCAGTGACACTGCCCTCAAAAAAAAACAAAAAACTAAACTAAACTAAAAAAACTATTACAACTGACAATTGAATTCAGTAAAGTAGCAGGAAAAAAATTAGTACTCAAAAATTGGTTTCAGAGCAGGCCGAGTGGCTCAGTTGGTTAAGAGCTCTCTCAAGAGTGCAAGCTGAGCTCTGAGCAACAGCAGTTCGATGCCCAGCCTGAGCTGAGCTACCTCTGAGCTGCCAACAGGTGGCAGCATGGCTCAGCTAAAAAATAAAAAAAAAATGCTTGCATTTTTAAAGAGCTATCATGAACTATCAGAAAAGAAATTAAGGCCCGGCTGAGTGGTGCGGTGGTTAAGCACTGGCTTGGGAAGCCAGCGGCCCCAATTCGGGTCCCACATATGAGGGCCAGTGACACTGCCCTCCAAAAAAAAAAAGAAATTAAGAAAACAATCTTATTTACAATTGCATTAAAAAATACTAGGTATAAATTTAACCAATGAGGCAAAAGACCTGCACTTGGAAAAATAGAAGACACTGAAGAAATTGAAGAAGATGCAAATAAATTTAAGCATATACTGTACACATGGGTAGGAAGAATGAACATTGTTAAAATGTCCATACTACCCAAAGCAATCTGAGCAATCTGTATAGTCAATGCAAACCCTATTGAAATACCAATGGCATTTTTCACAGAACTAGAACAAACAATCCTAAAATTTTATGGAACCACAAAAAACCCTGAATAGCTACAGAAATCTTGAAAAAGAAGAACAAAGTAGGAAGAATCATGCTATCAGATATCAAGCTATACTACAAGGCCATCGTTATCAACAGTACGGTACTGGCATAAAAACAGCACACAGATCAATGCAAAAGAATGAAGAGCCCAGAAATAAATACATGTGTATAAGATCATTTAATCTATAACAAAGAAGGCAAGAATATACAAGGGGTAAAAACAATGTGTTCAATAAATGATATTAGGGAAACTGAAGAGATAAATTAAAAAAAAAACAACAACAAGAAAGCTGGACCAACTTTTTACACCATACACAATAATCTCAAAATTGATTGAAGGCTTAAATGTAAGAATCAAAACCATAAAACTCCTAGAAGAAAATATATATATAGTAAACTCTCTGATATTGCTCTTAGTGATTATATATATATATATATATATATATATCTCCTTGGGCAAAGGAAACAAAATCAAAAATAAATAAATGGGACTACATCAAACCAAAAATTTTTGCACAGCAAAGAACACTATCAAAAAAATGAAAAGACAGCTTACAAAATGGGAAAAGGACCTGAATAAACATTTCTCCAAACAGGACATACAGATGGGCAATGGACATATGACAAGATGCAAAACATCACTAATCATCAGAGAAATTTAAATTAAACCACAATGAGATATCCCCTCACACCTGTCAGAATGGCCATCATTAACAAATTAAGAAACAGATGTTAGCAAGGATGTCAATAAAAGGGAGCTCTCATACACTATTGGTGGGATTGCAAATTGGTTCAACCACTACGGAAAACAGCATTGAAATTGCTCAAAAAATTAAAAATAGAACACACCTTATGATACAGCAATTCCACTTCTGGGTATTTATCCAAAGATATCCAAAACACTAATTTGAAAATATATATACACCCCTGTGTTCACTGCAGCACTCTTTATAATAGTCAAAATGTGGAAGCAACCTTAGTGTTCAAAAATAGACAACTGAATAAAGAAGATGTAGGACATATGTACAATGGAATATTACTCATAAAAAATAATGAAATGTTACCATTTGTGACAACGTGGCTGGACCTACAGGCTATTATGTTAAGTGAAATAAGTCAGACAGAGACAAATACCATATGATCTCATTTACATGTGGAATCTAAAAAATAAAACAAACAAACAAAATAGAAACAGACTCATAGATACAGAGAACAAATTGATGGTTGCAGAATAGAAGGGGTTTGGAAGCCTGGGTCAAAAAGATGGAGAGATTAAAAGTACAAATTGGCAGTTACAACATAGTCATGGGGATATAAAATACAGCATAGCTAATATACTTTATAATATTATAATAACTATGTATACTGTCAGGTGAGTACTGCCCTTATGAGGGGATAGCTTTATAAATTATATAAATATCTAACTACTACTTGGTACACTTGAAACTAATATAAAATAATATTGATTGTCAACTATAATTGAAAAAATGGAAGGGCCAGTCGAGTGGCTCGGTTGGTTAAGAACTCTCTCAAGAGTGTGAGCTGAGCTCTGAGCAACAGCAGTTCGATGCCCAGCCCAAGCTGAGCTGCCGCGGAGCTCCCAACGGGTGGCAGGATGGCTCAACTAAAAAAAAAAAGACAGAAAAAAATGGATTGACATCACAGAAATGGCAGCATGAGTGCTTCTTGAAATCTCCCCTGGAAGTTACAACAAGTTGAACAGATAAATTGAACAGAGGATTCCTGTAGAACACAGAATCATGTCTGAGAGATCCTTGCATCAAAAAACCTAAACGTGGGCAAATGGGGTGAGCAGGGAAGTGGAAAGGGGGAAGTGCAGAGACACAGACCATGGGCCATGGGCAGCAGGGTGCAGACCAGAGCTCCCTGCAGTCCCAGAAGAGGGAAGAATTCAGGCTGCAGATACACACCTTTCCCCCACAGTCCTGCCTGAGGGATCAGCATATAACACAGCTGAACCTAGTGCACACTGCAGAGATCGTGGAGCGAAGACTGAATAGAGAAGGGGAAGAATGGAATGGTGGTTTTAAACATCACTGCCAGGCAGAAAACAGAAAACAAAGACAAGGAGCCTGGCCGCTTTCCCCTTCATCCTCACCAGAGCTTGCCCCACCACCACCCTCCCAGTGTTAGACATGGGCTCCAGAAGAAACAGTAGCAGTGTCAGATTAAAGACCAGAATATCTGCAGCCCTGAGAACTGGAACAATGTTCCCACAGCCACAGACTCATAGCACAATTAATTTCAGTGAAAGGAAAGTGACTGTGGGGGAAAGCAGCTGTGAACTGGTAGGTGCCATTGCTCAGAGCCACAAACACACCAACTACATCTCACAGGATACCACATACCTATATTTATGGGAGGATCCCTGTAGGGGCATCCTGAATTGCTGAGACCCAACTTCTGTATCTGTCTGTAGGGGCAGGACTGGGATTTCAGAAGCTCAGAATTCAATTGCCCTCTAAATCCTCCCATGGAAGTGGTGTCCTGAGACCTAGATGACCTGCTCACAGAGGAGAAGCCCACATTCCAGAGAAGTCCTCCCCACGCCATTGCATGAGAAGTGAGAACAGTGCAAGAGAAAATATAATGCTACAGAAAGAGAAAAAAATAAAAGGCTGTAGCAGGAAATTAAAAAAAATATTGAAGCAGCACCTACTGGAAAGCAAAAGAAAAACTTCTTCATATGAACCTGCTTCAGAACCCACTCCTGTAGATTCCTAGGAAGAGAAATAATAATTCAATAATTCATTAATTGCCATGAATAAACAGAGTGAAAAGGCAGTTCATAAAGAAAATGAAAACTGTCCAGGAAATGAACTTAAAGACATGGAAATATGCGACTTAAATGACAGAAATTCAAGAATGCTGTTCTGAAAAAATTCAATGACTTGCAAGAAAACACAGACAAGCAGCTTAATGAACTCAGAAACACAATTAAAAAAAGGAACATTGAAATTTTAAAATAGAACCAAATAGAAATTCTGGAGATTAAGAACTCAATAAAAGAAATGAAGAATAAATAGCCAGCTTAAGTAGTAAAGTGACCAGATGTAGGAAAGAATTAATGATATAAAAGATAGAAATCTGGTAGTGATACAGACAGAAAAAGAGAGAAACTTGACAGTTAAAGGTAATGAAAGAAGGCTGGCCGAGAGGTGTGGTGGTTAAGCGCTGGCTTGGGAAGCCAGCAGCCCCGGTTCGGGTCCCACATATGAGGGCCAGTGACACTGCCCTCAAAAAAAAAAAAAGTAATGAAAGGACTCTACAAGAACTTTCTGACTCCACCAGAAAGAGCAACGAAGAATAATGAGTATACCAATAGAAGAACGGGAGAAGGGGACAGAGAGTATATTCAAACAAATAGTCAATGGGAACTTCCCAAACCTGTGGAAAGAACTGGATTTTCTAATCCAAGAAGCAAATAGAACAACTAATTACCTCAATCCCAACAGGCCTTCTCCAAGGCACATTGGACTGAACCTGTCAAAAATTAATGACAAAGAAAGAATCCTCAAGGCAGCCCGGGAAAAGAAGACAGTAACCTAGAAAGGAAAGCCCATTAGATTATGATTTTTTTTCAACAGAAACTGTACAAGCCAGAAGAGAGTGTAATCAAATATTTAAACTATTGAAAGAGAGAAATAATGAGTCAAGAATAGTATATCCAGGAAGGGACCAGCCTAGTGGTGCTTTGGTTAAGAGTTGGCTTGGGACACCAGCTCTGAGCATCAGGGCCCCAGTTTGGATCCCACATGCGGGCCAGTGACGCTGTGCCCTCCACAGCTAAGATGGTGAACAATAGCTTGACCTCGATCTGGGCAGCTGTGAGTTGCTGGTGATGGTGTAGGCTGCAGTGGGGCTGGCAGGCAGCTGGAGAGTGTGCTTTCATGAGCTGCTGTGAGCCAGCGTGAGTGGCTGTATGGCCAGTGAGTGACTGCCTCACCCGGGAAGAGCGCAATGATAATACCAACATGGGCCAGTGAAGCTACATCCTCCACAACTAGACTGAAGAACAAAAAGGACAGCAACTTGTCTGTTCCCCTTCCCAGATTCCCCAAATACTGTTCACCTCCCCCAATTCCCCAATAAAATCTTAAATAATAATAATAATAATAATAATAATATATCCAGCAAACATATCCTTTACTTACGAAGAAGGAATATAGACCTCTCTAGATGTATAGAAGCCAAAGGAATTTTCTAAAACACAATCTGCATTACAGAAAATAATGAAGGAGGTTATTCAACCTGAAACAAAAAATCAAAAGAATACAAAACCATGAGCAATATTATGAAAAAACACACAGAAGCAGGTAATGGCACACCCTACACAAAATAGGGCACTATACATTTAAACATAACATAAAGTTTAAAGAAAAAAATATTTTTAAAAGTAAAGAAAAATATAAGAAAAATACTACTTTCTACTGAAACTCAAAAATCAACTCACAGCATAAGTAGGGATAACTTCTGACAACAAAAACATAACAGAGGAGAGAGTAAAGGACTGAATCTGCAAATGGGAATGGAGATGAGAAGCATCCTGAAGAAAAAGGACTACTGTATGAACTCTCTTTTATATAAACTTAACAGTAACCACTCCAAAAAAAATCCATAACTGAGATATATAACATAAGAAAACAAGAAACAGAGGGACAAATCATAAAATGCCATCATGCTGAACTATCAGACAGCAATCAAAACGCAAAGAAACAAAGACACCAAGCCACTAGAAAACAAAAGACAAAAATATAGGAAATCCTCTTATATCAATAATCACCCCAAATGTAAATGGGCTGAAGTCACCAATAAAAAAGCACAGAGGGGCCAGCCAAGTGGCGTGGTGGTTGAGCGCTGACTTGGGAAGACGGCAGCCCCGGTTCGCGTCCCACATATGAGGGCCAGTGACACTGCCCTCAAAAAACAAAAAAGCACAGAGTAGCAGATTGGATCAACAAATTAAACGTAATCACATGCTGCCTCCAGAGATGCATCTCAGCTATGAGGACAAATTAGACTCAAAGTGGTAGGGTAGAAATTAACATTCTAAGAAAATGGTACCCAGACAAAAGCAGGCTATATCTATACCAGAAGAAGCAAACTTCATGATAAAAGAGATAACAAGAGACAAAGATGGACATTTCATAATGATAAAGGGGACAATAAAACAAGAAGACATAACAGTAATCAACACATATGCCCCCACTCAGGGAACACCAAAATATACAAAGCAACTACTACAAAAACCAATGGGAGACATTGACCAAATCATTATTATAGTAGGGGACTTAAATATATTATTGACATCTATGGATTGATCATCTGAACAGAAAATAAATAAAGAAATAACAGCCCTAAATGTCACATTAGCCCAAATGGCATAATTGACATTTATAGAATATATTTTCCTAGAACAACAGACTTTACATTCTTTTCTAGTGTACAAGGACCATTCTCAATGATAGATCATATATTGGAACATAAAACTAGCCTCAGCAAATTTAAGAAGATTGTAATCATGCCAAGCATATTTTCGGATCACAAGGTTTTGAAATTGGATATCAAGTGCAAAAAGAAAGCAGGAATAACCACAAACACGTGGATGTTAAACAACATGATTTTAAAAAATGACTGGGTCAAAGAACAAATAAGAGGAGAGATCAAAAGATACATCAAAACAAATGAGAATGAAAATAAATCTTATCAAAATAATTGAGAATCAATGAAAGCAGTAATAAGAAGAAAATTTATATCGTTACAGGCCTATTGCAAGAAAGAAAAAAAAATCCCAGGTAAACAACCTCACATTATACCTTAAACAACTAGAAAAAGAAGAACAAATGAAACCCAAAGTCAACAGAAAGAAGGAAATAATAAATATCAGAGCAGACTAAATGAAATAGAGAACGAAAAGACAATAGAAAAAATAATGCAACAAAGAGCTGGTTCTCTTAAAACATTAATAAAGTTGGCTAGACTCACTAAGATAAAAAGAGGAAAGACAAATAAGCAAATTCAGAAATGAAAGAGGGTAAGTTACCATGGATGCCACAGAAATACAAAGGATCATCCAAAAATACAATGAAGGACTATATGCCACCAAATTCAATAACCTCGAAGACAGGGAAATGTTCTTAGAAACATATAGCCTTCCTAGGCTGAATAACAAAGAACTGGAAAATCTAAATAGACTGATCAACAGTAAGGAAATTGGATCTGTCATCCGAAACCTTCCCAAAAGCAAAAGTCCTGGACCAGATGGCTTCATTAGTGAATTCTACCAAACATCCAAAGAGGATCTAACACCTGTCCTACTTCAACTCTTCCAAAAAAACTGAAGAAGGAATAATACTTCCTAACTCATTTGATGAGGCCCTGATACCAAAACATTACCCTGATACCAAAACCTGGTAAGGATAACAAAAAAACAACAACAAAACAACACAGACCAATATTTGTGATGAATACAGATTCAAAAATCCTAAAAAATTTTTGGCAAATTGAATACAATAATGTATTAAAAAGATTATACATCATGACCAAGTGGGATTCATCCCAAGGGCACTAGGATGGTTCAACATACACAAATTGATCGATGTTATACACCGTATAAACAAAATAAAGGACAAAAATCATATGAGTGCATCAATAGATGCAGAAAGAGCATTTGACAACATACAACATCCATTAATGATTAAAACAGTTAATGAAATTGGTATAGAAGGAAAAGACCTTAACATAATAGTGGTCATATGTGACTAGCCCTCTGCTAATACCATAATTAACTGAAAAATTGAAACCCTTCTCTCTATGTTCAGGAACAAGACAGGCTGTCTCCTATCACCACTACTATTCAACGTAGAATTGGAAGATGTAGCCATATCAATCAGGCAAGAGAAAGAAATAAAAGGCATCCAAATCGGGAATGAAGAAGTTAAATTCTCGCTTTTTGCAGATGACATGAGGCTATATGTAGAAAACCCTAAAGACTCCACTACAAAGCTATTAGAAACAATAAATGAATACAGTAAAGTTGTTGGCTAGAAAATCAACATAAGAAAGTCCATTACATTCCTATATACTAACAGTGAAATTTCAGAAATATAAATTTAAAAAATTCCTTTTGCAATTGCAACAAAAAAGAATAAAATACCTAGGAATAAACTTAGCTAAGGATGTGAAAGACCTATACACTGAAAGCTATAAGACATTTTTAACAGAAATTAAAGAAGACATAAAGAAATAGAAAGATATTCCAAGTTCATGGATTGGAAGAATCAACATAATTAAAATGGTCATATTACCCAAAGCAATATATAGATTTAATGCAATCCACATCAAAATCCCAATGGCATTTTTTAAAGAACTGAAACAAAAAATCATTAGATTTGTATGGAACTACAAAAGACCCCCAACTAGCCAAAACAATCTTAAGAAAAAAGAATAATGCTGGAAATATCAATCACACTACCTAACTTCAGCTTGTTCTACAGGGCAACAATTATCCAGACAGTATGTATTGGCAGAAAAACAGACACACAGACCAATGGAATAGAATTGAGAACCCAGAAATAAACTCATATAAATATGGACAAATAATTTTCGACAAAGAAGCCAAAACCATACAATGGAGAAAAGAAAGCCTCTGCAATACATGGTGCTGAGAGAACTGGAAAGCCACGTGCAAAAGAATGAAACTAGACTGGTATCTGTCACCGTGTACTAAAATTAACACAAAATGGATCAAAGACGTAAACATAGTACCTGAAACAATAAACTGCATAGAAGAATGCATAGGTAGTAAACTTAGGGACCTTAGGGACCTCAAAGGCAAGGGAAGTAAAAGCTAAAATAAATGAATAGGACTATATCAAATGAAAAGCTTCTGCACAGCACAAGAAACCATGGACAAAATAGAGAGGCTATTAATGAAACAGGAGAAGATTTTTGCAAACACCTCTGATAAGGGGCTAATATCCAAAATATATAAGGAACTCATACAACTCAAAAAAAAACAACAATACAATTTAAAAATGTGCAGAAGCCTGAGTAGACATTTCTTCAAAGGGGACATACAAATGGCCAATAGACATATGAAAAAAAAGCTCAACATCATTAATCAGAGAAATTCAAATTAAAACCACAAAGAGGGGCCGGCCAAGTGGCGCGGTGGTTAAGCGCTGGCTTGGGAAGCCAGTGGCCCCGGTTCGGGTCCCACATATGAGGGCCAGAGATACTGCCCTCCAAAAAAAAAAAACACAAAGAGATATCACCTCACACCAGTTAGAATGGCTATAATCAAAACACAAATAATAACAAGTGTTGGAGAGGCTGTGGAGAGAAAATAATCCTCATACACTGTTGGTGGGAATGCAGTTTGGTGCAGCTGCTCTAAAAGACAGTGTGGAGATTCCTCAAAAAATGAAGAACATAGTTAGCATATGACCCAGCAATCCCTCTCCTAGGTATCTACCCCCAAAATCTGAAAACATTTATTCATAAAGTTATATGTGCTCTGATGTTCATTGCAGCTTTATTTATGGTGGCCAGGACATGAAAACAACAAAAGGGTCTTTCAACACATTTATTGGTAAAGAAGATGTGGTATATATAAACAATGGAATATATGCCACCATAAGAAAAGATGAAATAGTGCCATTTGTGACAACATGGATGGATCTTGAGATTGTTATGCTAAGCCAAATAAATCAGACAGAAAATGTAGAGAACCATATGATTTCATTCATAAGTGTGTGGGATATAAAACTTAAAACAACAAAGGAACAAGAAAAACAAATGAAGAAACAAAAACTCATAGACACAGTGGTTACCAAAGGGTAAGCGGGGAGGGGTGGTAGATGAGGGTAAATGGGATCAAATATATGGTGATGGAAGGAGAAGTGACTCTGGGACATGAACATATAATGTAATATATTATTGTAGAATTGTACACTTTAAACCTATGTAATTTTATTAGCCATTGTCATCCCAATAAATTTTAATTAAAGTATTTAAAAGAAATTGATCAGTAGATCCAAAAAAAGAGGATAATGTCAATAGACTTAGAAGGTAGAAATAGGTTTAGGAGGTGGAATGTTTAGTCTTCAGATGGATGAGATTGCTGAGAGAGACTACATAACACATTTAATGGGTAAAGTGGTGACAGAATTAAATCTTACTTTGATGTTTCCATCTTGGGTGACTGGATAGATGCCGCCGATAACTCTTTTAAGGTTAATAATAAGTTTAGGAGGAAGAACGAGTATTGAGGCAAGACAATAAAGTATATTTGGACATTTATTTCAAACTCCATAGTGTTTTTTATTTTTATTTTATTTTTTTTCAGGGCAGTGTCACTGGCACTCATATGTGGGACTCGAACTGGGGCTGCTGGCTTCCCAACCCAGCGCTTAATCACTGCGCTACTCAGCCGGTCCTCCATAGTGTTTTTTTAGACCTGTCATTTTTTTTTAAAGATTTTTATTGGGGAATTGGGGGTGGGGAACAGCGTTGAGGAACAGGAACAGACAAGTTGCTGTTCTTTTGTTCTTTAGTCTAGTTGTGGAGGACATTGCTTCACTGGCCCATGTTGGTATCGTCATTACGTTCTTCTCGGGTGAGGCAGATCAGTCGCCGTCTGCTGGACCGCCGCTCATAGCGGCTGTTGTCAGCTCACACTGGCTTCCGGCTGCTCATGCTGGCTTCCCAGCCACTCACTGTAGCCTATGGCAGCCCACTGCAGCAGAGGCTGCAGGTATGCTGTTGCTGGAGACTCACAGCATCCCAGATCCAGGTGGAGCTGCTGTTCACCATCTTAGCTGTAGAGGGCAGTGTCACTGGTCCTCATATGTGGGATCTGATCCAGGGCCAATGGCATCCGAAGGCAGCTCTTAACCAATGCGCCACTCGGCCAGCCCTTTTTTACTTTTTAATCTTTTTTTCCTCCAATTACATTTTACATACAGCATTATATTAGTTTCAGTTGTGCAACATAGTGATTAGACATTTATATAACTTATGAAATGATCATTCCGATAAGTCTCAGCCATCTGACACCATACACCATTACTACCATATTATCGACTATATTGTATAATGCTTTTATACTTTTATATTGTTATCTGACTAAAAGACAGTGATCTTGGAGTCTAGAAGCCTGGGTTCTGGTCTGGATTTGACTGATTTTAGACAATTCACCATATGCTTATGCTTTGTCCTCATCTTTAAAATGAGGCTAACTGATCTCTATGTATCATTCCAACTCTAATAGTCTTGGATAGAATGATATAAACTATGTCTCTTGTATGGACTGAAGTAAAGAATAGATAACAGCAGAGGGCAACATTATACAAAAGTAGACTCAGAATTTAAAAGCAGTCTGAAGAGTCGGTCAGCATTTTCAGGTTGTAATGGATCTTTAAAAACAATCTTATATTTACATAATACTTTATAAAATTAACAAAATAACTTACATATGGGTCTTTTTTTTGTTTTTTGGTTTTTTTTTTTACTCCCAGAGCCAGATGTTTCCACCATGCAATGAAATTCAGTCTAACTCAATTTAATAAGCTGTTTCAACAACTCTTCTATTTCAGGGAGGTAGGATGCTTTGGATACTCTACCAAAATAATGTCTATACAATGTCTATTTGTGTATGGTTAGTTTATTTATTTATTTATTTTTATTAGTTTCAGGTGTACAACACAATGCCATAGTTATACTCTTTACCCCCCAAAGTGAAAACCCCCCTCCCTCAGTTCGCCACCCCACTCCCCTCCCATATCATACATATCTATCACAACTCCCCTGACTCCCCTCCACAGTATACTCCACATCCCGTGACCATCCACATATTCAGTTACAGTTGGCATGCAATACTATACAACATCAGTTTCAGGTGTACAGTGCAGTGATCAAGCCTCTCCTCCATCCATGAAGTGGTCTCCCTAACGAGACATGTGACTATCTGACATGGCACAAAATTTTTACAACATTATTATATTCCCCGAACTGTTTCATTTCCCTGTGGCAATATTGTAGTTGTCTATTTATGCTGTCTAATCCCTTCCCCTTCCCCCCCATTCCCACCCCCCTCCCAATTAGCCACCCTCAGTTTTTCCTCTGCATCTATGAGTCTATTTACTTTGATCATTCACTCAGCTCTTCAGACTCCACACACAAGTGAGATCACATGGTACCTGTCCTTCTCCGACTGGCTTATTTCACACAACATAATAGTCTCTTCACAACATTATCAATTGCATTCCCAGAACTGCCCCCATCTCCCTGCAGCAACATTGTAGTCCCATCTACACTGTTCAAAACCTTCCCCCTCTCCCTGTTCCCCACTCCCTCTCAGCCAACAACCATCAGTTTTTCCTTTATATCTGCTTGATATGACTTCAATCTTCTTAAATTTACTGAGACTTGTTTTGTGGCCTAACGTGGTCTATCTTGGAAAATGTCCCATGTGCACTTGAGAAGAATGTATATCCTGTTGTTTCAGGGTGAAATGCTCTAAAAATATCAACGAAGTCCAGCTGGTCTAAAGTGTAATTTAAGGCCCCTCTTTCTGTGTTGATTTTCTGTCTAAAGGGTCTGTCCATTGGTGACAATGGCGTTGAAGTCCCCTACTATGATAGTGTTACTGTTGATCTCTGTCTTTATGTCTGTTAAAATCTGTTATATGTAATTAGGAGTTCCTATGTTGGGTGCATACATGTTTATTAGGGTTATAGTGCCCTTCTTTGTCTTTTACTGTAGTCTTCATTTTAAAGTCTATTTTGTCCAAAATAAGTACTGCTACTCCAGCTTTTTTTTCTCATTTCCATTTGCATGAAATATCTTATTCCATCTGTAAACCCCATATACATATGTCCTATTTTCTTATCCACTCAGCCACTCTCTGTCTTTTGATTGCAGCATTTAGCCCATTCACATTTAAAATGATTATTGATAGGTGCATATGTATTGCCATTTTGTTATTTGTATTCCTGGTCTCCCTGGGTTAGCTTGTTTACCCCTTTCTTTTGTTTAAAAAAGCCCTTTTAACATTTCTTGCAATACTGGCTTGGTGGTAATGAATTCCTTAAGCTTATTCTTTTCTGAGAAGCTCTTTATTTCTCCTTCAATTTTAAGTGATAGCTGTGCTGGGTAGAGCAATCTTGGTTGTAGGCCTTTATTTTGTGTCACTTTGGATATCTCCTGCCTCTCCCTTCTGGCCTGCAGAGTTTCTGTAGACAAGTCAGCTGTTAGTCTAACAGGAGTTCCTTTGTATGTAACCTGCTGTCTTTCTCTTGCAGCCTCTAGGATTCTGTCTCTGTCTTTAACCTTTGCCATTTTCACTATGATGTGTCTTGGTGTGGACCTGTTTGAGTTCAGCTTGTTTGGAACCCTCTGCACTTCCTGGGCATGTATGTTGATTTTCTTCACCAGGGTAGGGAAATTTTCAGTCATTATTTTTTCAAATACATTCTCGACCCCTTGCTTCTTCTCTTCTCCTTCTGGTATTCCTATGAGTCGAGGGTGGTTGTGCTTCACCTTGTCCCATAGGGCTCTTAAACGATTTTCATTGCTTTTTATTCTTTGGTCTTTTTGCTGTGCCAACTGGGTGATTTCTGCTATTTTATCTTCCAAATCGCTGATCCGCTCCTCTGTTTCATCTATTCTACTGGTGAATTTTTTGAGTGTTCTTCATTTCAGTTATTGTATTCTTTAGTTCTAACAGGCTGTTTTTTATGGTTTCCCTATCCTTCTTTATGTCCTTGCTAAGTTCCTTAAACATTCTTATCATCAGTGTTCTAAACTCTGTCTCTGAAAGGTTGGATCCCTGTTTCATTTAGTTCCATTTCTAGAGGATTCTTCTGATCTTTTACTTGTGACATGTCTTTGTTCCCCATTCTGGCTTGTCGCTCTGGGATTGCTTTGATGTATTAGATAGATCACCAGGAGAGCCCTGGCTGGATCATGCAGGCACACAGCTCAGGGCCCAACAGTCCCAGGAAAACTCCCAGTCTCAGCCTGTCCCAATCAGCCGCTCGCAGATCAGGCCGAGCAGCCCAACAACCAATCACAAGCCTGGCAACTCTGCAAGTTCAGTGAGGAGAGCAGGGACCCGAGGCAGCTTGCACACTCCCGCGTCTCAGTGAGCTGCCTGTTGGAGCCGGAGCATGCCCAGCAGGCGTTTCCCTGGCAACGCAGCACAAGCAGTGCGGAGGGTGGGGATCCGAGTAGGTTTGCGCACTCCCAGGTTTCAGTGAGCTGCCTGTTGGAGCCGGAAGGCACCTACGCAGCATTTCCCTGGCAACACAGTATAAGCCGGGCAGAGGGTGGGGATCCAAGGCCGCAGGCACGCTCGCACGCACACACATGCACTTCTGCACCAATTCCACCAGACCAATGAGGTCTCGGACCTGATCCTCCATGGGCGGGCCCAAGCCCGACAAAATGGAGTCCTCCCTACACCAGTCACGCGCAGGCTCCACACCACGGGAACAACGGATCGAAAACCTCCAGCCTTTGCACCAAAGGTGCTCAGTTCAGTCCGTCCCTGCAGGCTCCCGGGTCTGGCCCACACAGCCACTCCCTCCACCAGTAACCAGGTACGTGCTCACAGGCGAGCAAGCCTGGGTGCCGGCCCCACTAATTTTCCAGCTGCTCTTAGCCTCACCGAGCTGAGCAAAGAGAGTCCTCAATAATTTACTGCCGGCTATTTTAGAACTCCTCTTCCCGGCAAAGGAGCTCTGGGCTGGTGAGCTTGGTGTGCGGCCGGAGGGTCTCTCCCCCAACCAGACAAGCTTCCCACGGCTAGGGCTTCCCTGATGGGGCTCGCCCTCTCTCATCTCTGCCTGTCCTACCAGACCCGACGTGGCCTCCTCTTTAAGTTCTTCGTTTAGTGGTTCTGTTCATCTAATGTTCTGGGGACCTCCAGGGTTGAATGCTGTATAATTTGTTTGTAATTTTGGTGTGATCCTGGGAGGCAGTTAGCACAGCGTCTGTCTATTGCGCCATTTTACTGGAAGTCCTCTGGGTTTTTCAATATGTTGTTTTTCTTCACCATAATCATGTGATTTGCATAGAAGATAGATTATCCTGTTTTATAGATGAGGAAACAAACTCAGAGTTTTTCAGGCCCATAAAATTAATAAAAAGCAAAGATAAGACTAAACCCAGATCTTTCAACTTATATGCTTCAATTAACTAGCTTTAAAGTTGACCATAAAAAGCCCTGGAATGGTTTAGTTAAAACTAGAGATGTTGGGCCGCCCGAGTGGCATGATGGTTAAGCACTGGCTTAAGAAGCCGGCTCCCTCGGTTCAGGTCCCACATATGAGGGCCAGTGACACTGCCCTCAAAAAAACCCCAAAAAACTAGAGATGTTAATGTCCTCTTTTCTATATGGTGAGTGATTTATATACTACATATAACTGTACAAACAATATGACTTCTTCATTTACTATTAATGGTCTAATCTTATTCAAGATCTCCCCACCCCACTGGGATACAGGTGATATAAGAGAAATTTTTCAGATCCTCCTAGAAGTTGGTGAAAGGATGGCCAATTTTCAGTGCCATCCCATCCTGCCTGTCTCTGCTGGTGTTTGCTGCAGGATGGCTGGTCTGGACTGCTTTCTGGACTGACATATATTGCATGCAAGTGGTTCCATATGCCTTTTGAAATAAAATAGCATCCACTGTGGCTGTCTTCTGATTATGCCATTGCCTCTGGACATCGAGGCCCCCACCCTCAGTGGCCTTGTCTGACTTCCAGGTCTCTGTTGGTACAGTGGTCCCACAAGTATATTCATGATACTTCACTGGGGCACATAATAGGTGTATTAGTTTGGGTCTTTCAATAAGCAGATGTCAACGTGAGTTTAGATGTATAAGACATTTATTGGGGGAAATGTATAAGAGGGATAAAGAGGAGGGAGGAGGTGTGAGCACAGAGAGTCTTCAGACCCCAATGAATGTCTGACCTTTGTGAAAGAAGAGAGCAAAAGGAAACTTGGGTAGAAAGACTCTCAGACTGCAGCACCATTCTAAGAAAGTTTTGGCCAGGTCAATGGGGAAGCCCTGAGCCAAAGTTACACATTAAAGTAGTCCTGCATCCTTCAGGAATAAGCCAGTTCTAGTATGCCTGCCATGTTCAATCATTGGCTAGAAGCAGCCTGGGAGAAATGTGGCTTTGGTAACAATGTTGTGGTGTATCCAAAGGGATATAAGCTGGAACTGTCAATTATGCTTCCTGCTAGAGATTTTCTTGAAGAAGATATGAAGCGAGTATTTACATAGCTGCCACTACAGGGTAAACAAACAACAAGCACATAGACAACTAAATGTAGTATATAATGTCAGGTAGTGATAAGTGTTAGAAAGAAAATATAAATCAGCATAAGGCCATTAAAAAAGTGACCTTTGATTGGAAGAGGAAGGAGAACTCATATTTTAGATAACATGATCACAGAAAGCCTTTCTCAGGAGGTGACTTTTGAACAAACACCTAATTAAGGAAGCAAACCATGTGAAAGTTTGAGAAAAGAACACTTCAGGTGGCGGTAGTTTCTGAAAAGGCCCTGAGGCAGGAATAAGTTTTTGTTTTTTGTGGGTTTTTTTTTGAGGGCAGTGTCAAAGGCCCTCATATGTGGGACCCGAACCGGGGCCACTGGCTTCTCAAGCCAGTGCTTAACCACCACGCCACTCGGCTGGCCCAGGAATGAGTTTAATGGCTTGAAGGAACACAAAGAAAATCAACATGTCTAGAGCAGAGAGAGTCAGGGGTAAGTGGTAGGAGGTAAAGTCAGATATAAACAGAGGTCTTGTAGGCTATGGTAAGCAGTTTGGGGTTTACTCTGTAACAGGAAGACATTTATGGGTTTCAGACAGAGGCATCATCTATGCTATTAAATCATTGCTCTGATTCGTGAAGAAT
The DNA here is from genome assembly GCA_033961575.1 of Aselliscus stoliczkanus. Taxonomy (NCBI): domain Eukaryota; kingdom Metazoa; phylum Chordata; class Mammalia; order Chiroptera; family Hipposideridae; genus Aselliscus; species Aselliscus stoliczkanus. The sequence goes on along the minus strand of CM066737.1, from coordinate 48,784,868 downwards.
TAATTAAGGGTCATATGAGTGGATTACCATTAAGGTGGGGGGCTAGAGAGACCAGTTCAGAGGCTATTACAGTATACCTGGCAAGAAGAGATGGTCAGACTAGGATGGGGGTCGTGGAAGTGAAAGGAAGTAGTTAAATTTGTGATGTATTTTAAAGACAAAGATGTCAGAACTTGCCAATGGATTGGATGAGCAGTAGGAGGTAAAGAGAGGGGCCTCTGATGATTTTTAGACTTGAGATCAGTAAAGAAGAGGGTAGGGTTTTTTGGGTGGGAGGTGCAAATCAAAGGTCTGTGATACATCTTCATGAATATAATAAAAACCATTGAACTGGACACTTTAAATGGGTGAATTGTATGATTTGTGGATTATACCTTAATAAGGTTGTTACCATAAAAATAAACAGTCTATGTTAGACTTGTAGTGACCCTTAGCCATTTGATGGACAGTTATATACATGAAGTGGGAAGAGATTCAAGCTGGAAGTAAAAATTTTGGAGTCATCAGCATGCTGATACCATTTCTTTTCAGTTATCGCTATGTTGAAAGAAAACCTAAAAGTTAGTGCTTGAAGCAATAATGCATTACTATTCCTCATGATTCTGTGACTTTGTCATGACTCACCTGGCTGCATTATCTGTGAGTTCAGCTGCAGCTGGTATATGCATGCCTGGGGCCTTGGTGCTGACTCTTGTCTGAGACATCTTAGTTCTCCTCCATGAGGTCTCTCTCTCTCTCTCTCTCTCTCTCTCTCTCTCTCTCTCTCTCTCTCTCACACACACACACACACACACACACACACACACACACACACTTTCTCTCTATCCATGGTCTCTTCTTTACTTATGTAACATAAGCTTCATACATGGGAACTGGATTCAAAGAAAGCAGAAGTTGCTAGGTCTCTTAAGGGCTAGGCCAAGAACTGTATGTAACATTCCAATTTCATCACGTTTTGTGAGTCAAAGCAGGTTACTAGTCCAGTCCAGATTCAAAAAGGAAAATAAATAGACTTCACCTACTCAAAGGAGGAACAATGTTCACATACAGCAATGAGAGGAATTCCCAGCCATCTTTGCAGATAATGCACCACAATATTTAAAATCATGAGATTGTTAAGGGAGTGAATATATAGTTGACCCTTGAACAACACAGAATTACACAAGTTCACTTATTGGGTCTTTGGAAAAGTCATGACATATTTTGTCTATGTTTTTCAAAGGTCATTTATTTATATAAAGAACAAAGATCAATCAATGATATATTGCCCGTTTTGTTCAATAATCTTTTGCCATCTTTCAGTGAGCTTCATAACTCCTCATTCATAGCAGGACCTGTCTTTATTTGCGGAAAACTGACAAAGGTGCTGATTTACAGCCTCATCTGAATTGAACGTTATATCACGCAAGCAGTTTTTTAAAAAATTCTTTTATTGTGAAATAAACATTTTTAAAAATAAGTTTCAGGTGTACAACACAGTGCAATAGTTACACTTTTTTAAAAAAAGATTTTATTGGGGAATTGGGGGAAGGGAACATCATTGGGGAATAGGGGAAGGGGAACAGACAAGTTGCTGTCTTTTTGTTCTTCAGTCTAGTTACGGAGGACATTGCTTCACTGGCCCATGTTGGTATCATCATTGTGTTCTTCCCGGATGAGGCACATCAGTCGCTGGCCTCTGGATGGTTGCTCACCATGGCTATTGGCAGCTCATGCTGGCTGCCAGCCACTCACACTGGCTGCCAGCTGCTCACTATAGCCTATGGCAGTCCACTGCAGCAAGGGCCTACACCGTCATCAGGGCTCGCACAGTCCAGCTCCAGGTGGAATTATTGTTTGCTGTGGAGGGCAGTGTCACTGGCCCTCAGATGTGGGATCGGAACCAGGGCCGCTGGCATCCCAAAACCAGCTCTTAACCAATGCGCCACTCGGCCGGCCCTAGTTACACTTTTTACCCCTCAAAGTGACAATCCCCTCGCCCAGTACGCCACCCCACTCCTCCCCCTATATCATACATATCTATTACAATTCCTTTGACTCCCTTCCACAGTATACTCCACATCCCATGACTACCTATATATTCAACTACAGTTGGCACACAATATTATACAACATCAGCTTCAGGTGTACAGTACAGTGATAATACCTCTACTCCATCCATGAAGTGGTCTCCCTAACAAGACAGGTGACCATCTGACACGCCACAAAATATTTGCGACATTATTATATTCCCAGAACTGTCTTCCATATCCCTGTGGCAATATTGTAGTTACCTTTTTATGCTGTCTAATCCCTTCCCGTTCTCCCTCATTCCCACCCCCCAACTAGCAACCCTCAGTTTTTCCTCTATATCTATGAGTCTATTTCTGTTTACTTTGCCCATTCATTCAGTTTTTCAGATTCCACATATAAGTGAGATCATATGGTGTTTGTCTTTCTCCGACTGACTTATTTCACTTAACATAATAGTCTCTAGGTCCATCCATATTGTTACAAATGGTACGATTTCATTCTTCTTCTTTTTTTTTTTTTGAGGGCAGTGTCACTTCATTCTTCTTCATAGCGGTACATTGTATAAATGTACTACAGTTTCTTAATCCAGTCATGTACCGATGGGCATTTCGGTTGTTTCCAAGTCTTGGCTATTGTAAATAGCACTGCACTACACATAGGGTTGCATATATTTTTTTGAATTACTGTCTTGGATTCTTCTGGGTAGATACCCAAGAGTGGAATTGCTGGGTCATACTGTAGTTCCATTTCCAGTTTTTTGAGATACCCCCATACTGATTTCCATAATGCCTGCACCAATCTGCAGTCCCACCAACAGTGCACCAGGGTTCCCTTTTCTCCACAACCTCACCAGCACTTGTTGTTTGTTGATTTATTGATTATAGCCATTCTGACTGGAGTGAGGTAGTATCTCATTGTGGTTTTTATTTGCATTTCTCTGATGATTTGTGAGGTTGAACATTTTTTCATATGCCTGTTGGCCATCTGTATGTCCTTTTTAGAGAAATGCCTCGTCATATCCTCTGCTCATTTTTTAATTGGGTTGTTTGCTTTTTTGGTCTTGAGTTGCATGAGTGTTTTATAAATTTTGGATATTAACCTCTTATCAGATATATTGTTGGCAAATATCTTCTCCCATTCAGTAGGCTGCCTTTTTGTTTTATTGACGTTTGAGGAAATGATATTTCATGCAAATAGAAATTTTAAAAAAAGATGGTTCAGCAATACTTATATTGGACAAAATAGACTTTAAATGGAAGACTATAATAAGAGACAAAGAGAGACATAACATAATAATAAAGGGATCAATTAACAAGAGGACATAATCTATGCACCCAACATAGGAGCTCCTAAATATATAAAGCAAATATCTACTGACATAAAGGTAGAGGTCAGCAGTAACACAGTCATTGTAGGGACTTTAACACCCCACTGATACCAATGGATAGATCTTCCAGACAGAAAATAAATACAGAAACAGCAACCCTTAAATGAAATACTAGACCAGATAGATGTAATTGATATTATAAGCAGCAGAATATATATTCCTTCTTTCAACTGCACAGGGAATATTTTCCAAGACAGACGACGTGTTAGGCCACAACACAAGTCTCAATAAATTTAAGAAGATTGAAATTGTATCAAGAGTGTTCTCTGACAACAATAACATTAAACTAGAAATCAATTTTAAGGCAAAAATACCAAAAACTACACAAATATATGGAGGCTAAATAACATGCTACTAAATAATCAATGGGTCAACAATGAGACCAAGGAAGAAATCAAAAGATACCTTCAGATAAACAAAATGAAAACACAGTGACCCAAAATCTATGGGACACAACAAAAGCAGTTCTAAGAGGGAAATTCATAGTCATGCATGCCTACTTCAAGAAACAAGAAAATCTCAAATAAACGCTTTAATTTTACACTTAAGGGAACTGGAAAAAGAACACCAAACAAAACCCAGAGTAAGTACAAGGAAGGAAATGATAAATACCACAGTGAAAAAAAAAAGAACAAATATAGAGAAAAATACAACAGATCAATGAAACCAAGAGCTTGTTTTCTTGTAAAGATAAATAAAATTGACAAGCTTTTAACCAGACTCCAAGAAAAAAACAAGTGAGAGGACTCATTTAAATAAAATGAGAAATGAAAGAAGAGAAGCGACAAGAGACCCCACAGAAATACAAAATATTTTAAGAAAATACTATAAGAAACTATACGCCAACAAATTGGATAATCTGAGGGAAAAATGGATAAAATCCTAAAAACCTACAATCTTACAATACTGAATCAATAAGACGCAGAAAATCTGAACAGCCTGATTACCACCAACAAAATCGAATCAGTAATCAACAAGCTTCCAACAAGCAAAAGTCCTGGACTTCACAGGTGAATTTTACCAATCTTTCAAAAAAGAATTAACAACTATCCTTTTTCAAACTATTCCAAAAAATTCAAGAGGAAGGAATTCTCCCAATTTCATTGTACCAGGCCACCATTGCCTTGATTCCTATACCAGACAAAGACATTACAAAAAAAATATCTGTGATGAACAATAGATGCAAAAATCATCAACAAGATATTAGCAAACCAAATTCAAAAGTACATTAAAAAGATCATAAACCATGATCAAGTGGAATTTGTTCCTCATGCAAGGTTGGTTCAATATCTTCAAATTAACATAATGTGCCACATAAACAAAATGAAATATAAAAATAAATGAAGAAACAAACTTGGAAAACAGAAACAGACTGGGAATGGAACCAGGGAACAAGCTGATGGTTGTCAGATGGGAGGAAGTTTAGGGAACGGGGTGAAGTGATTAAGACTTACAAATTGGTAGTTACAAAATAGTCATGGGGATGTAAAGTAAAGCATAGGGAACATGTCTGTGACATAGTAATAACTATGTCCTGTGCCAGGTGTGTACTAGCCTAGTCAGGAGATCACTGCTTAAATTATACAAATGTCTAACCACTATACTGTAGAAGTGAAACTAATATAAAAAATATTGAATGTCAACTGCAATTGAAAATTTTTTAAATGACGGGAAAAAAGGTGAAGTTGAATAAGTGGTTCAAATTTCCAGGTATAAAACAAAAATAATATGGGATTTAATGTACAGTATAGGGAAAATTTTCAATAATATTATGATATTGTTTTATGGTGTCAGATGGTTGCTGGACTTACCATGGTGATCACCTCTTTAGGTATATAAATGTTGAATAACTATGGTATATAGCTGAAATTAATATAAAATGGTATGTTAACTATATTTTAATAAAAACCTTTTTAAAAATGTAACACAGGGCAGGCCGAGTGGTGCGGTGGTTAAGCGCTGGCTTGGGAAGCCAGTGGCCTGGTTCGGTTTCCACATATGAGGGCCAGTCACACTGCCCTCAAAAAAAAATGTAACACAGTATTTTGCAGATGCAGCTGTAAACAAGATGAACTCGACAGGAATTCAACCATCTGTCTCCTATACTTGCTGCAAGTAAATAAAACTACCTTATGACAAAAAAAAGAAAGAAAAATAAAAGAAGGAGATCCTGCCTTTTGCAATGACAGGGATGGACCTTGAGGACATTATGCTAATTAATTAATCATACGGAAGAAAACAAATACCATATGATCTTGCTTACATGTGAGATCTAAAACAAACAACCAAACTGAGCTCAGTGATACAGAAAACAGATTGGTGGTTGGTTGTCCGAGGCAGGGGTGGAGGGTAGTCCAAATGGGTGAAGGGGGTCAAAAGATACAAATTTCCAGGTATAAAATAAATAAGACATGTGATATAATGTGCAGCATTGTTACTATAACTTAAAATAGAGTATTGTGTATTTGAAAGTTACTAAGAGAGTAAATCTTACAAGTTCTCATCATGAGAAAAAATTGTAACTATGTATAGTGGATGTTAACTGGACTTGTGGTGATCACTTCACAATATATATAAATATCAAATCATTATGTTGTGCACCTGAAACTTATATAATGTTATATGTCAATTATATCTCAATTTAAAGAAGACAATAGATATTGGGTTGTCGGAAAAATCATGATGCACTTTTGCAATGAAAAACATAGAAAAAATACATCATGATTTTTCCAACAGCCCCATATTTAAACATGTTTAAAATGATGATGAGAAGGAACTAGTAGAGAGAGAGACTGGTTAAAAATACAAGAGGGAGAAAGGATAAGAGATGGGGCATAGTTCTCAGTGTATAAAAAGTATGGAACCCATGTACAGGTGGAATGATTAAGTTTGGGCAAGAGGGAGGACTCCTATTCTGCAAATCAGGATGCAAAGAGATAGAAGAGCAGTGGAGATAGAGATAAACTTTTAGACAGTATTCATGTTCTTAGTGACTCTGAGAAGAGATGGTCTGTGTTGGAGAGAGACTGGTGGTGATGCTAAGACTGATAAAAGTTGAAAGGGTGTGGAGAATGAATGTGACTGCTGAGGAGATGAGACAGGCCAAAGGGTAGTTCCATGTTGAGGATTCAGGTGAATCTGCAGATCATGCAGCACCAATGGGCATGTTGGTGTGGTTATTCCAGCACAGCTCTGCAGTCTTGGGCAAGGAACAGAGGTGATATGGCAAATGGGGTGTCATGATCCAGGGTTGGGTTTTATAGAGCAAACAATTTGCTACTTTTAATACTGCCTTTCAGAAAGCCTTAGAATGAAAAGTCAGGTAGGAGGTCTGGGTCGAGCTTAAATTCTTATTCATGGTAATAACCATTGACGTAGAAATGTCCAAGAATTGAGGAAGAGGGAAGTGAAAATTTCTGAGTACCTATCATTTACCAGTGCTACAGGATAGGTATATGCATTTTCTCGTTTAAACCTCACAACCACCATGAAAGGTCCATTGGATTAGCCTTGTTTTACAGATAAAAACCACCAAGGCTCACAGAGGCTAAGGAACTTGCTGGAGACTGGTTTTCTTGCTCTGCTTCCTTGGGAGTGGGAAGACAGCCTGAATATTGATGGGCAAAGTGTCCATCGGGGCATGATTAGCTTTATGACATTACTTTGTGTCTCCACACATACTATATGTTTAGTATTCCTCCAGAAAGGAGGCCAATCAGCAGGCCTCTCTCTGCCTGGGTGAGGGGAGTGTACTTATTTATAATTTTGTCTTTTAAGATACCAGTATTGCAGCTTAGAGACTCCATCTAGCCTTGCTGTCTTTTTCATTTTATTTTCTTGCAGGAAACTGTCTCTTCTGTTTTCCCATTCCTAACCCTGGCTCTGTCTTTTAAAACCTCATTCAGTGGCTCTCTTTTTGGAATGATCTCTCTTAAATTTCCCTTTGACTAGAGTCAGGATGCCATTCTTTATTGTTATATCTTTGTATTTGTTTAATGACATCACCAGTTCCTTCCCTCGCCAACTTCCAGACTTACCGATATTTACAAAAGGAATCTCTCACATTTTAGAGATAGAAAAACCAAGACATAGTGTCAACCATGATCAGGTTTGTGGCATGTTTGCAAATACTAGGTCTCAGTTATTCATGATCAAAGGACTGAAGAATCCTGAGTAAACTTCCTGCTGGAGTATCCCTTCATCTTTAGCATAGGGGTAAGAGTCGAAACAGGTTACCACCTGAACTGGACTGTAGTAACCAATTAGAATGAACAATGGCTTAGCCCTGGAGCAGGTTTCCTAAGCTCTTTGCTGACCCTGGCCTTAGTCCTTTAGTTGCTGGATCATGGAAAGTATAGTGCAGGGCAGGAGGGGATGGGCCAGCAGGGATCATTAGTGGAGGGTCTTAGAGCAGTAGCTACTTACCAAAGAGTATGAAAGAATTTCAAGGATTTCACAACTGAAAGTATCATTGGAGCAGACCTGCGTTAGTGGCTATAAATGCTGTCTAGGTGTACTTATGGTCAGAAATGCTGCCTAGGGGCATTTATGGTCAGAAGGCAAGCAGGTTGATAATTTTCCTATAAAAACTCAAAGATATGAAGTATTTTTAAAGACTGTTCAGTGTTCCATTATGTTAATTCTCCCCTTCTTCCAAAGTAAGAAGATTATTAGTTGGGCACATAGACCCAGGCTTACTTGCAGCTAGTTATGGTCATGTGATTCAGTTAAAGCCAATGGGATGCAGCTAGGAGAGACATGAAGAACCTCCTATTCAAACTCTTAGAAGGATGGATTGCCTCCTCCTTCTACTACTTCCTTCACCCTGCTATTTGATTATTGGACATTGTGGAGAGCAATTTTGAGCCATGTGGATATGGGAAACAGACTAGGGTTGTTTGAGCCAAAAGATAGAAGGTGCCTGGATCCTTGGACTACCTCATGCAGCAGAGTCGCCATGCAACCATGCAGCCCGGACTGCCTACTTCCAGACTGTAATGTAAAAGAGAAATAAACTTCTGATTGTTAAAGCTATTGTCAATTTTGGTCTCCATTACAAACAGTTTTAAAGCTTAAACAATACCCCAAAGAGGAAGTTGTAGGCGGTTTCTCTCTTTGCTACTCCATGGATTCACCTGAGCCACTATATATATATTCATTTCTAACTACTGTGTTAGGCAGACGTGATGCTAGAAAGGCACAGGTGCTAAGATCTGACATTCATTTTTAGTTCATTGTACCCTCCTATAGAGTGATGGTAAAAAGACTGATTCTTTTTCAACTCAATGCCATTTTTTTTCTAATTAAAATTTATTGGGGTGACAATTGTTCATAAAGTTACATGGGTTTCAGGTGTACAATTCTGTAATACATCATCTGTATATCACATTGTGTGTTCATAACCCAGAGTCAGTTCTCCTTCCCTCACAATGTGTTTGATCCCTTTTACCCTCATCTACCACACCCCTCCCATCTAACCCTCTGGTAACCACTAAACTATTGCCTGTGTCTATGAGTTTTTGTTTCTTCATTTTTCGTCTTGTTCCTTTGTTTTCAGTTTTATATGCCAAATACCAGTGAAATCATATGGTTCTTGACTTTTTCTATCTGACTTATTTTGTTTAGCATAATAATCTCAAGATCCATCCATGCTGTCACAAATGGCACTATTTCATTTTTTCTTATGGCAGAACAGTATTCGATTGTGTACATATATATCACAACATCGTTATCCAATCATCTATTGAAGGACACTTTGGTTGTTTCCATGTCTTGGCAACTGTAAAAAAAAAAAGCTGCAATGAACATCAGAACACATATATCTTTATGGATAAAGGTTTTCAGATTTGTTGGGTAGACACCCAGGAGAGGGATTGCTGTGTCATATGGTAATTCTATTCTTAATTTCTTGAGAAAACTCAACACTATCTTTCACAGCGACTGCACCAGTCTGCATTCCCACCAACAGTGTATGAGGATTACTTTTTCTCCACAGCCCATCCAACTCTTGATATTACTTGTCCTATTGAAGATGGCCATTCTAACTGGTGTGAGGTGATATCTCATTGTGATTTTTATTTGCATTTCTCTGATGATTAGTGATGTTGAGCATTTATTCATATGTCCATTGGCCATTTGTATGTCCTGTTAGAGAAATGTCTACTCAGGTCCTCTGCCCATTTTTTATTTATTTATTTTTATTTTTTTCTTCTGAAGTCAGTGTAACTGTCCCTCATATGTGGGACCCGAACCGGGGCCAGTGGCTTCCCAAGCCAGCGCTTAACCACCGCGCCACTCGGCTGGACCCTCTGCCCATTTTTTTTTTTTTTGTGTGTGTGTGTGTGTGTTTTTAGGGCAGTGTCACTAGCCCTCATATGTGGGACCCAAACGGGGGCCGCTGGCTTCCCAAGCTGGTGCTTAACCACCACGCCACTCGGCCGGCCCTCTGCCCATTTATTAATTGGATTGTTTTTTGTTCCTGAGTTGTATGAGTTCCTTATATATTTTTGATATTAGTCCCTTATCGGACATATTGTTTGCAAAAATCTTCTATTCAGTTCGTTGCCTCTTTATTTTGTCCATGGTTTCCTTTGCTGTGCAGAAGCTTTTCAGTTTAATGTAGTCCCATTCATTTATTTTAGCTTTTACTTCCCTTGCCTTTGAAGTCAAATTCATAAAATCCTCTTTGAACCCAAGGTCCATAAGTTTACTACCTATGCTTTCGTCTATGCAGTTTATTGTTTCAGGTCTTATTTTCAGGTTTTTGATCCATTTTGTGTTAATTTTTGTACACGGTGACAGCAGTCTAGTTTCAGTGTTTTGCACATGGCTTTCCAGTTCTCTCAGCACCATTTATTGAAGAGGCTGTCTTTTCTTCATTGTATGTTTTGGCTTCTTTGTTGAAAATTATCAGTCCATATTTATGTGGGTTTATTTCTGGGTTCTCAATTCTATTCCATTGGTTTGTTGTGTTTGTTTTTCTGCCAATAGCATACTATTTTGATTATTGTTGCCCTGTAGTACAAGCTGAAGACAGGGAGTGTGGTACCTCCAGTGTTGTTGTTTTTTTCATAGGATTGCTTTGGCTATTTGGGTCTTTTGTGGTACTATACAAATCCGATGAGTTTTTGTTCTAGTTCTTTAAATAGTGACATTGGGATTTTGATGGAGATTGCATTAAATCTGTATATTGCATTGAGTAACATGGCCTTTTAATTATGCTGATTCTTACAATCCAGGAACACAGAATGTCTTCCCTTTTTTGTGTGTCTTCTTTAATTTCTTCTAAAAATGTCTTTATTTTTCAGTATATAGGTCTTTTGCATCCTTGGTTAAGTTCATTCCTAGGTATTTTATTATTTTTGTTGCTATTGCAAAAGGAATTTTTTAAAATTCTGTTTCTGAGATTTCATTATTAATAAGTATATAGGAATGCAATGGACTTCTGCATGTTGATTTTTTACTGGCAACTTTACTGTATCAGTTTATGGTTCTAATAGTTTTTTGTGGGGTCTTCACAGTTTTCTATATATAGAGTCATGTCATCTGCAAAAAAAAGACAATTTAACTTCTGCATTCCCAATTCAGATGCCTTTTATTTCTTTCTCTTGCTTGATTGTTCTTGCTAGGACTTCTAATACTATTATATGTTGAATAGCAGTGTAGCTGAGGGGTTTTTATATATAGTCTTTATTATGTCAAGGTATTTTTCTTCTATGCCCATTTTATTAAGTGTTTTCTTTTTTTTAGAGGTTAGTGTCACTGGCCCTCATATGTGGGATCTGAACTGGGGCTGCTGGTGTCCCATGCCAGCTCTTAAGCACTGCGCCACTTGACCGGCCCAAATTATTAAGTGTTTTAATCATAAATGGATATTGTATCTTATCAAACACTTTTCTACATCTCTTGATATAATCATATGATTTTTGTCCTTTATTTTGGTTATGTGATGTATCACATTGATCAATTTGCATATGTAGAATCATCCTTGGCCCCTTGGATGAACCCTACTTAGTAGTGATGTATAATCTGTTTAATACATTGGTGCATTCTATATGCTAGAATTTTGTTTAGGATTTTTGCATCTGTATTAATCAGGGATATTGGTATGTAATTTCTGTTTTCTGTTATTCTTACCTGGTTTTGGTATCAGGGTAATGTTTGTCTCATGAAATGAGTTAGGGAGTATTGTCTTTTCTTTAATTTTTTGGAAGAGTTTGAGTAGGACAGGTATTAGATCCTCTTTAAATGTTTGGTACAATTCACTAGTGAAGCCATCTGGTCCTGGACTGTTGCTTTTGGGAAGGTTTTGGATGATTGATTCAATTTCCTTACTTGATCAACCTATTTAGATTTTCCATCTTCTTAACTCAGCTTCGGAAGGCTATATATTTCAAAGAACATATCCATTTCTTCTCGGTTATTCAATTTGGTGGCATGTAATGCTTCATAGTATTCTTGGGTGATCCTTTGTATTTCAGTGGCATCTGAGGTAACTTCCCCTCTTTCATTTCTGGTTTTGTTTATTTGTGTCTTTTCTCTTTTTATCTTAGTAAGTCTAGCCAAGTGTTTGTCAATTTTATTAATCTTTTCAAAGAACCAGCTCTTTGTTGCAGTGATTTTTTTTCTATTGTCTTTTTCTTCTCTATTTCATTTGCTTCTGTTCAGATTTTTATTATTTCCTTCCTTCTACTGACTTTGGGTTTCATTTGTTCTTCTTTATCTAGTTCTTTAAGGTGTAACATGATGTTATTTATCTGGGATTATTCTTGTTTCTTGAGATAGGCTTGTAGTGATATAAATTTACCTCTTAAAACTGCTTTCTCTGCATCCCCAAAATTTTGGTAGTATGTATTTTCATTCTCATTTGTTTCCATATATCTTTCAATCTCTCCTCTTATTTCTTCTTGGACCCAGTGGTTCCTTAAAACTATGTGGTCTAATCTCCACATATTTGTGGTTTTCACTGGTTTCCTTTTGCATTTCATATCCAATTTTAAAACCTCAGAATCCGAGAATATGCTTAGTATAATTTCAATCTTCTTAAATTTGCTGAGGCTAGTTTTGTGTCCCAATATGTGGTCTACCCTTGAGAATGTTCCATGTACACAAAAAAAGAATGTAGAGTCTGATGTTCTAGGATGAAGTGCTCTATAATTGTCAATTTTGTCCATTTCATCTAATATGTGATTTAGGTTGATGTTTCTTAATTTATTTTCTGTTTGGATGATCTATTCATAGCTATCAACGATGTATTTGGGTCCCCTACTCTAATTTTGTTTAGGTCCATTTCTCCCTTTAGTTCTGTTAGTAGTTGCTTTGTATATTTTCTATATGGTTGGGTTTCGTTTTTTTATTCAGTCTGCTACTCTGTGCCTTCTTATTGGTGAGTTCAGTCCATTTATATTTAGGGTGATTATTGATACATTAGGATGTCCTATCATTCTATCTTTGGTTTTCTGGTAGGACAGTGTCTCCATTTTTCCTTTGCCTTCTTGTTGCTGTCTATTATATCAGTGTTGTAGTATTCTATCATTTTTCCCTGTGTTTTTTTTTCCTCTTTTTATTGTTATGTATTTCAGTCCTGGATTATTTTGTGTGGTTACCATTAAGTTTATGTAAAAGAAAGTTTCACATTTAGAGTATTCCATTTACTTCAGCAGGCTTCCTTTTTCCATACCCTTTTGCCAGTTCAGACATTTACTCTCTCCCCATTATGTTTTTGTTGTCACAAATTATCCCTATTTATGCTGGACGTTGATTTCTGTGGTGCAGTAGCAAGTTCTCTTTTTCCTCTTTTTTTATTGTTTTCTTTTTCTTCTTTATTCTGTATGTTATGTTTAAGTGTATAGTGTCTTATTGGGTGTAGTGGTTGACATTTCCTGCTTCTGTCTGTCCATTCGTAATACTACTAATGGTTTTGTATTCTTTTGCTTTTTTGTTTCAGGTCAAGTAGCCTCCCTCAGCATTTCTTGTAGTGCAGGTCGTGTGATAGAAATTTCCCTCATTTCTGAATGTCTGGAAAGGTCTTTATTCCTCCTTCATATGTAAAGGATATCTTTGCTGGATATATTAGAGAAAACCTGTTGAGATTGAAGTAATTAAGTGTTCTATTTGCTTTTTTTTTCTTTTTTGAGGGCAGTGCCACTGGCCCTTATATGTGGGATCCGAACCGGGGCTGCTGGCGTCCCAAGCCAGCTCTTAACCACCGCGCCACTCGGCTGGCCCTGCCCATTATTCTTATATTGCTCTTTCTGATGGAGTCACAAAATTATTGTAGAGTTCTTTCATTTCTTTTGACTCTCAAGTCTTTCTCTTCTCCAATCTGTTTCATTTCCAGATTTCTATCTTCAGTGTCACTGATTCTTTCCTCCATCTGGTCAGCTCTATTACCTAAAGTGACTATTTCATTTTTCATTTCTTTTATTGAGTTCTCAATCTCCAGAAATTGTATTTGGTCCTTTTGAAAATTTTCAATCTCTTTTGTAAAGTGTTCATTTTGTTCTATGATTGTGTTTCTGAGTTCATTAAACTGCCTGTCTGTGTTTTCTTGCATCTCATTGAGTTTTTTAAGAACTGTAATCTTGAATTCTCTGTCATTTAAGTCACATGTTTCCTTTCTGGAGACTTTTCATTTTCTTTCTGCGCTGCCTTATTCTGAGCTCCATTTGTTTATTCATGACTATTAATGAATTTTTATTTCTTTTCCTAGGCATCTACAGGAGTGGGTTCTGAAACAGGTTGATAGGAAGAGGTCTTCTTTTTGCTTTCCAGTAGGTGTTCATGAAATGTTTTATTTTCTCTCCCACTGCAGTCTTTTATTCTCTCTCACACTGTAGTGTTATATTTTCTCTGCACTGTTCTGACTTCTCACACAATGGGGATGTTCCCTGGAAGGTGGGCTTCTGCTCTGTGAGCAGGTCAGCTAGTTCTCAGGGCACCACTTCCGTGGATGGATGTACAGAGCTTCTGAAGTTCCAAATCTTTTCCTGCACCAGATTCAAAGCCCATGTGTTTCAGTGACTCTGTTTACCTCTGCAGGGATCCACCCAGATAGATGGGGGCAGGCATGGGATGGGTTGTGAGAGGTGGCTCTGAGCAATGTTGGCAACCTCCATCCAGCACATCCAGTCCTGCACCCAAGGCTCCCTCCCCTTTGCTGGATCTTGTTGGGCTGCAAGCCCATGGCTGCAGGACCACTGTTCTCAGATATGCAAATATTTTGTTCTTTTGATCTGAAACTACTACTGTTCTAATTCTAGCACAGGGAAGGCAGGGGTGGGGTGAGCTCTGAGAGGGTTTTGAGGAGTTGGCCAGTCTCTGTGCCTATCTTCTGTCCTCTGCTTGGCAATGAGTGCTTAAACCACTTTTCTCACCCCTCTTCCTTCAGCCTTTGCTCTGAGGTGTCTGCCATGAGCATTGGGTACAACCGTGTTATATGCTGATCCCTCAGGTGGGACTGTGGGCCATAAGGGGAGTGCTAGCAGTCCGAAATCTTCTCTCTTCCATGACTTCTGTAGCTCTGGTATGCAGGGAACTCAGAGTTCTGAGCTCCATTCTGAGTCCTGTGGCCCATGCATGGCCTGAGTCTCCATACTTCTCCCTTCCCTCCTACACCAGTCACTCAATATGCCCACCTTTAGATGATTTCAATTGTGTGTCTCTTAGTCTTGCCTGTTCTCTTGCTTTTGTGGAATTATAACTGTTCAACTTGTTGTAAATTCCTGGGGATGTTTCAAACAGACTCACCTCACAGCGCCGTTTCTATGATGTAATCCTCAATGCCATTTCTGAGATGGCATTGGCACTAATAGAGATTGTCCTGATCATTTAGATAATTCTATATTCCTTATTAGGATTAGGAAACTGATATTAATGTACCACTCTGAAAGTGGAATGGAACAAACCTTAACCTTACTTGCTACAATCTGTAGTTCAAGCAAGGATAGATTCATATTCCCCTTGAGCCTAATATTTCCATAAGAAAAGGTGATACAACATAATACATGGAGCAGTGGGAGAGGAAGGGGTCACCTCTTCAGGGAGCCAGGTTGAGCAAGCCCTGTGGATCACTGGGGTGAGAGGTAACATAATTGGAATGTCATGTCTTATTGACAAAATTGGGCACCAAGGTTGGTGATTCTCTCCATCAAATAGCCTGATACCCGTTAGACTTAATATTAACTTTGCCACAGTGAAGCTGCTTGCTCCTTAAAATAATCTATCTTATGTCACAATTAACAGAACTGAAGAAATGTGAGATGGTAAAATACCATAGAGCCAATATCTGTGCTCTCTCATTGTAGAATTTAAGCTACAGTATCAGAGCTGTCTATCAATAGTTTATTATAAAATTTCACTGATTTTATAAGTTATGATTTTATCAAATAAGTCTAGAGAATCATATGGCAAGGACCTGGCTCCCAAGTAGCCACAACAAACATTTTCCAATACCCTTAACCTTTATTGAGCATTTGTACACATGTGATCTCATTTGATGCTTACAGCAACCCTGTGAGTTAAATATTATTATCCCCATCTCATAGATAATGGAATTGAGGCTTGAAATGGTTAACCTCAAAATTACCTTGAGCTGGTACTGGGAGAGAGCCAAGACTTGAACGTAAGCCTGTCTTCTGCCAAAGCAGAAGCTGAAAGTTAAGCTCTGCATCTGAAGTTGATTCATTAAGGACATGAAATTGGATAGATCTCCCTGCACAGGATGGTTCACTTCTTGAGCCCTCAAGCTTGGAGTCAAACTGTTCATCAAATACCCATTTTTGCAAAAATACCCAATTTCTTATTCTTGAGATTTGAATTATAGGTATCAAGGACAATATTTTAGCTTCAGTGGGCTGCTGACCTGCTATGAAAAGTAAAAAAATCCAGCAGCCATGGGGAGATTAGGATGAAGAAAAGTGTCTTAAAAATCCAAACTTAGATCATTACCTAGCCTAGAAAGAAAAATGATTGTATTTCTAGTTATTTGGAGTTTACCATGGGGAGACAGATAGCTGATTAATGGAAAATTTCATTCCAGGAAACAGCTTTACTTCTAGAAACAGTGTTTGCTTATATGTTTTTCAGAAATTGTTCTTCTCCTTTCAAAGTAATCTGCAGGGTCTTTAACAATCTTTTCAGCACTACTCTGTAATTTTACATACTCTCATCTAAGAGTAAAAACAGAAAACTCAGTTTTAACATGAACTCCGGATATCAGGAGAGGAAGGGAAACAAGCCTGCCTATTTTTTTGTTTGTTTGGTTGGTTGTTTTGTTTTGTTTTGTTTTGAGGTAAGAACTTCTGCCCATCAAAGATGGAATCAGGACCTGGACTTAAGGAACTTACATATTGTATGCTTCATTGTTGATTTGAGTACATAAGGTTCAAGATGAGTGGATTAAGCTCCTTTCTTCTGGGACCTGATGAGAAAGCTCTGTTGTTTAGGTACTTAGTTCAGCATAGTGATTTAACAACAAATAACAAGGAAGGAAAAGGTCCCTAAGGGAAGCAAAATAGTTTGCAAAGAAGTCTGAGTTTATAAGACAAGCCTCTGGGGCAACAATCAACTCCTATGCATGTTAACCCTCAAGCGCACATGCCAAACCAAAGTCTGGTGAAGAATAGACAGCTCCTTCAGGTCAGTACCACAGAATCATTAAACCAGGGTGGCATTATAATCACCAATAATCAAATTAAACAAAAAAAATTTTCATTCATTCATTAATCAAATATTTGAGTGCAATTCTAGTTGTTTTTAACCGTAATGTACATCAGAATTTATTTTTTCTAGTCAGTCCCCTGCCAGGCAACAACTATTTCCAAATTCCCCAAATGTGGTTGCTAATATATAATAGTTAAAATTCATGGAAAGTCTGAGATTGGCTATTTTATTGCTGGTTTACCTGATATATCAATTAAGATGTTGTTGCCGTAAATAACAGAAAACCTGTGCCCCCTGCTTTAATCAGGTGGTTGGTTTTATGTTCCCTTGCATAGGAAAAGGGACTTTGCAGATTTAATTAAGTTAAGGATCTTGAAATGGGGAGATTTTCATGGATTATCCAGATGAGCCCAATGTAATCACAAGGGTCCTTATGATAGGGATGCAGCAGGGTCATAATCTGAGGAAATGTAACAACGGAAGCAAAGGTCAGAGTGATATGGGGCCATGAGCCAATGAATGTGGGAAGCTTCTAGAAGCTGAAAAAGGCCAGGAATAAATTTTTCCCTAGATCTTCCAGGAGGAATGCAACTCTGCTAACACCTTGATTTTAGTTCTGCAAGACCCATTTAAGACTTCTGACCTCCAGAACTGGAAAATAATGAATTTGTGTTGTTTCAAGCCTCTAAGTTTGTGGTAATTTGTTACAGTAGTAATAGGAAACTAATATACTACTTATTGTTTAAGTCAGAACAGGCTTCAGGGTTGGATGATTCAGCAGCTTCAAAGAGTCATTAAGTACAACTCAACAATAAAAAACCAAACCACCTAGTTAAAAACGGGCTAAGGACTTGAATACAGATTTTTCTAAAGAATATATACAAGTGGCCAAATAAACACATGAAATTCTCAGTATCACTAGTCTTTCGAGAAATGCAATCAAAACCACAGTGAGGTACCACTTCATATCCATTAGGATGGCTATTATTAAAAAGGAAAAAAAACAAATGATTTCACTTATATGTGGAATCTAAAGAACAAAATGAATGAACAATAAAACAAAAACAGACTCATAGTTACAGAGAATATTTTGACGGCTGTCAGATGAGAGGAGGATTGGGGGGATTGGTAAAAAAGATGAAGAGATTAAGAAGTACAAATTGGTAGTTACAAAATAGTCATGGGTATGTAAAGTATAGCATAAGGAATATAGTCAATAATATTGTAATAACTATGTATAGTGTCAGATGAGTACTAGATTTATAGGGGGGAATTACTTCCTAAATTATACAAATGTTTAATCACTATGTTGTACACCTAAAAAAATATAATATTGTATGTCATCTGTAATTGAAAAAATAAAAAAATATATGTTAGAAAAATAAAAAACAAATCAAGATACTAAAAAAAAAGGAAAAATACAAAAAAATAACCCAGAAAATAACCAGTGTTGGCAAGTATGTGGAGAAAATGGATCCATTATACATTGCTGATAGGAATGTGAAATAATGCAGCTATTATATAAAACACTATGGTGATTCCTCAAAAAAAGTAAACACACAATTACCCTTTTGGGTATACACCCAAAAGAATTGAAAGCAGGGATTCAAAAAGATATTTGTGGGCTGGCCGAGTGGCCTGGTGGTTAAGCGCTGGCTTGGGAAGCCAGTGGCCCCAGTTAGGTCCCACATAAGAGAGCCAGTGACAGTACCCTAAAAAAAAAAGGTATTTGTATACCCATGTGCACAGCAACATTATTTACAATAGCCAAAAGGTGGAAGCAACCCAAGTGTCCACAGACAGATGAATAAATAAATTAAATGTAGTCCCTACATACAATGGAATATTATTCAGCATTGAAAAGGAAGGAAATTTTTACACATGTAACAACATTGATGAACTTTGAAGACATTACGGTATGTGAAATAAACCACTCACCAAAGGACAATTATTTATGATCACTCTTATATAAGGTTCCTAGAGTAGTCAAAGAAATAGAGACAGAAAGTAGAATGATGGTTGCCAGGGGCTGGGGGTGGGGAAGGAGATTGGGAGAGTTATTATTTACTAGGTACAGAGTTTCAGTTGAGAAAGATAAAAAAATATCCTGGAGATGGATGTTGGTGATGGTTGTACAACAATATAAATGTACTTAATGTCACTGAACTACATGCTTAAAAATGGTGAAAACGGTAAATTTTATGTTCTGCTTATTTTACATAATTTTTAAAATGTCACCAAGGATTCAGAAACTTTCCATTACTCTAATCTCTTGCCCATAGATTATCTGTTATCTAAGGCTATATTCTCCTCATGGTCATGAGAAAGTTGTCAACAGCAATGAGAGCCACATGTTTTCTTGCTCACAGCCAAGGGAAGGTCCTATCTCTTAAAAGCAAGGACAAGGTTTCCCAAAAGACTCCAATAAATCTTTACTTGAATTTCAGGAAGATTGAGTGTCTGTACCTTAATTGGCAAAAGGCATAGGTTTAACCTCATACCTATCAGGCTTACCGCTTGCACTGGGATCAATTTTCCAATTGGCCGTGCTGCAAGTCAATGACTCCTGAGGAGTCAACTACAATTATCACTACTGTCACTTTACAACTTCTGTAATAACCTCAATTCAAATGCATAGACTTGGGTGCTAAACTTCTGTGAAAAATTCAAGTCATCCTTTCAACTCCTTCCCAGCTGTCCCTTCCCAGTGCCACAACACTCCCCTACAACTCAGTTCTGATGCCTCCCCATCAGTTACCCTACAGCAACAGGAAAGGTCACATCTATGAGGGACAAGGAAGTAGATGGAGAAAGCCTCAGAAAAGAGGCCAGATTTATATTGGTATCAATATCACCTGGGAAGCACCTTGAAAATAAGGATTTCTGGATCCAACCCAAGAAGTGCTAAACCATAACCTTAGATAAAAATTAAATTTAAATTGTTATTCTTCTTTCATGAACTTGCATTTTAAGAGGTATCCCAGGTAATTCTGATACTGATACATGGAATATGCTTTGAGAAACACTGATCTTATCTTTCCTAAGAACTGTCCTACATGCTATGGTTAGGGTAACAAGATGATATGTGTCATAGTCTGGAGTTCACAGTCTATTTGAGAGAAAAGATACTTATGTAATTATGACAAGACCTGATGTCTGCTATAGTAGAGATATGAATAGAATTCTATGAGGCTGATACTGACTAAGGGAGTCAGGAAAAGATTCACAGAACATTTGGATAGAGTGAGATAGGTGTGTGTGCGTGTGTGTGTGTGTGTGTGTGTGAGTGTGTGAGAGACAGAGACAGAGAGAGACAGAGAGAGTGACAGAGAGAGAGAGAGACAGAGAGAGAGAACTATTTTAATTATTCAGGCTACAAGGAAGACTCAGTGACCCCATCTGACTTGCTTTATTGCATCTCCTGCTACTTTATCTCATACACCCTCTAAAAGCCCTGCTGAACTGCTGTCTCATTCACCAAATGTGCCATGCTCTTTAGTAACCCCATTATCTGACAATTTTGGTCTTTCTAACCTGGAATCTCTCTTCCTATATTTCCACCTGGATAACAGCCACTCCTCCTCTAGTTGCTTAAAATGCCAGGATGGGGTAGGGATGGGGATGTAGACTTTGGTTTAAAGGCGGTGATATAAGGTTTAACTATATAGAGTCAAAACTACCCTTGAAAATGTATTAAAACATTTTATGGCCAACAGGCATATGAAAAAATATTCAACCTCACTAATCATCAGAGAAATTAAAATAAAAACCACAATGAGATACCACCTCCCTCCAGTCAGAATGGCTATCATCAATAAATCAACAAACAACAAGTGCTGGCAAGGTTGTGGAGAAAAGGGAACCCTGGTGCACTGTTGGTGGGACTGCAGATTGGTGCAGCCATTATGGAAATCAGTATGGAGGCATCTCAAAAAACTGGAAATGGAACTACCATATGACCCAGCAATTCCACTCTTGGGTATCAACCCAGAAGAATCCAAGACAAATTCGAAAAAATATATGCACCCCTATGTTTATTGAAGCATTATTTACAATAGCCAAGACTTGGAAACAACCAAAATGCCCATCGGTAGATGACTGAATTAAGAAACTGTGGTACATTTATACAATGGAGTATTACTCCGCTATAAAGAAGAATGAAATCGTACCATTTGCAACAATATGGATGGACCTAGAGACTATTATGTTAAGTGAAATAAGTCAGTCGGAGAAAGACAAATACCATATGATCTCACTTATATGTGGAATCTGAAAAACTGAATGAACGATCAAAGTAAACAGACTCATAGATATAGAGGAAAAACTGAGGGTTGCTTGTTGGGAGGGGGTGGGGATGAGGGAGAAGGGGAATGGATTAGACAGCATAAATAAGTACAATATTGCCACAGGGATATGAAAGTCAGTTTAGGGAATATAATGTTGTAGATATTTTGTGGGGTGTCAGATGGTCACATGCCTTGTTAGGGAGACCACTTCATGGATGGAGTAGAGGCTTGATCACTGCACTGTACAACTGAAGCTGATGTTATATAATACTGTATACCAACTGTAATTGAATATATAGATAGTCACGGGATGTAGAGTATACTGTGGAAGGGAGTCAAAGGAATTATAATAGATATGTATGACATGGGAGGGAGTGGGGTGGCAAATTGGGGGAAGGGGATTGTCACTTTGAGGGGTAAAAATGTAACTATTCCAATGTGTTTTACACCTGAAACTATTTTTTTTTTAGTTTTAGTTATTGTGAAATGTTTATTTCACAATATTGAAATGTTTATTTCACAATAAAGAAATTTAAAAACAAAGAAAATGTATTAAACCATCTTAAAGTATATGATACATGGTTTTGTTTATATGACCTTGTACATAAATACCGGGGGTACCAAAAAAATGTATACACATGACTTGTATTCATCTTTTGTTGTCAGTATATATTGAGTATTACAATTTTAATACAGTTTTTTTTCTTTTTAAAAATGTATATAAATTTTTGCACCCTCTGTATGTATGTGAAAAATATGTATCATGAAACACTAGAAACACATTCAGAGCACTGTTATGTAATGCTAAAACTGTGAGAAGTAGGAAACTGAGATGCCATGAGGGAATCAGAAATGTACTTTTGCCGTCTCATGATCACCTAACTACAGGACTCACTGAGTGTTTTTGGTAGTGGGTCCGATTATTGAAGACAAAGCTAAGAAATTTGGCCTTTAAATGGAAAAAAAATGGAAGCCATTGAAGATATTTAAACAAGTTAACACAAAGATCAGATATGCATTCTAGAGAGAACATTTATTGACCAGGTGATGATTATAGTAAATTCTCAATCCTCTGTATTGGTTCTTGGAAACTGAGACTTTAAGTGAAATGACAGATAATGCAACCAATTTTACAATAGACTAATTGATACAAACAAGAGTTAAGCTCCTATGGCATATTTATGGCCACAAAATCACCAAACTTCTAGATAAGGACCCAACACTTCCAATATTAAACATTGAAATAAATGTGAGCTGTACATACATTTAAGAAGGATTAATAAAAAACAAATAAGATAATTATTTTCCAGTCTGCTTTTTCCAGTTCAGGGTCATAGGGTGCAAGGCAGGAACCCACCTTAGACAGGACACCCTTCCATCCCAGGGTGCACTCACACTGACACCCACACTCATTCAGACTGGGACAATTTGAACACACCAATTTGTCACCTGAAACTAATATAAAGCAAAATTGAATGTCAAATATAATGAAATATGTATATGAGTTACAAAAAAATATGGTGAATGCTTACATTAAAAAAAAAAATTATTACAGTAAAAGACAAATTGCCATTAATCCCCCTCAAAATAATCCCCCTTGCTTCAAACACGTGGATCCCATCATTCTTGACACTTTCTGGATGCAATTCTGGAAGTTCTCTTTAGTGAGTATCTTTAGTTGTGCTGTCATGGCTGCCTTGATGCCCTGAATCAATTCAAAATGTTTACCTTTCATGGTCATATTGAGCCAGAAGTTGCATGGTGCCAGATCTGGTGAATAAGGTGGATGAGGACACACCATAATGTTTGTATTTGACAGAAAAAGCCCTATAGTAGAAGCAATGTGTGACACGGAGCATTGTCATGATGGAAGATGAAGTAAAGGCACTCACAGAAGACGACTTTCATAAATGCTTCAGAAAGTTTCAAGAACAATGGGATCAGTGTGTTCGAAGCAAGGGGGAGTACTTTGAGGGGGATTAATGGCAATGTGTCTTTTGGGTTGTTTTTTAAAGATTTTATTGGGGAATTGGCGGAGGGGAACACTGGGAATTGGGAAAAGGGAACAGACAAGTTGCTGTCCTTTTGTTCTTCAGTCTAGTTGTGGAGGGTGTCGCTTCATTGGCCCATGTTGGTATTATCATTGCGATCTTCCTGGGTGAGGCAGTCACTCACCGTCCATTGGAGATCCACTCATTGTGGCTCAGAGCAGCTCATGAAAGCACATGCCAAACGCTGGCCAGCCCTACTGCAGCCTACACCATGGCCAACAACTGGCAGCAGTCTAGCTCCAGGTTGAGCTGTTGTTAACCATCTTAGCTGTAGATGGCACAGCGTCACAGGCCCTCATATGTGGAATCCGAACCTGGGCCCTGCTGCTCAGAGCTGGCACTCTAACCCAACTCTTAACTAATGAGCCATTCAGCCAGCCCAACAATGTGTCTTTTACTGTAATAAAATTTTTATTTGAACAATCACTGTATCTTATGATCACACCTTGTATATATAGTCACAGGATGTAAAATAGAGCATAGGGAATATAGTCAATGCTATTGAAATACAGTGTCATATGGGTAGTAGGCTCATTGGGATTATCGCTTTGTGAGGGGTGTAAATGTCTAATCATTATGTTGTTTTTTTAATTAAAATTTATTGGGGTGACAATGGTTTGTAAAGTTATATAGATTTCAGGTGTACAATTCTATAATACATTATCACTATGTTGTTTTATACACCTGAAACTAAGTTTAAAAAAAACCCACACCAATTCACCTAATATGCGCATCTTCAGAATGTGGAAAACCATGCAGACATGGGGAGAATGTGCAAGCTCAACACAAACAGTGACACCAGCTTGGGATCCATATTTTTTTTTCTTTTTTTCTCCATCAGCATTATAATGAAATGATATTGACTAAAATGATGTTGTTTGAGGACCTATAGCAGGAGAAACAGTGCCTCTGGGGAATCCAGAGAGGCTCAATCGAGTTCCTTTTACTAAGGCTCTTGCTATAATAAAGACAACAAAAATGATAAGTCACACAAAGTGTGAACTTTTCTAAATGATTGTGTTTGACAAATGAACACTTCTAATGCACACACAAACTGGATGTTATTTGTAATTTATAATTTGGAGATGTAAATCTAAGTTGGGAGCCTAGGCCACACACACCCACAGCATGCTTTTATTTCCACGCTCCATTGCAAACTAAAACTTTTGACTATGCAATTCAATCTCTCTGAGCTGCAGCATTCTGATAATGGAAATAGAAACCACTTTGTAAGGACTGGGTGAAAGAATATAATGTACAGCAGTGTCTGGCATACCTGGGTGCTTAGCAAGTGTTAATATTTCCTCATAGTCTTTAAATAAGATTTATATTTTTCACCCACAAAATTCTATCGTTTCATGTTTGAGCAGGTTATAAGGAATGATGGTAATATATATATTTTTTATCATGTTCATTTATAAAGGAGCACCTGTGCACATAACCATGTGCACTCGGCTTCTGATATGCTGCCTTGGGGCCAAAGTTGGAAGGCGGAGAGGTCCATCATACTCTCCTAGTGCCTCTCCCTGCTTCTCTGTTGAGCCCATATCACTGAAGAGAGAGTATAAACTCAATCTCTGGTAGCTACCCATTAGTGCCCCCTATCAGCACATTCACTTCAGTATGGCTAAGTTATGTCATCACTTTATTCCTTCTCCCAAGTGTGTTTGCACAGCAATCTTTAGCTCTGATTGTACAATTAAAGAATTCCCTTTTCCATGTTAAAGACATTTCAGGTTTCCATTATCTTTACCAGAAATCCCTCAGAAGTAAGAGGGACTTTTTCACTGCTCCTGAGATAAAAGCTAAGAGGGTTCTTATCCTCAAGTGCTTTTGAGGTACTTGCTCTTTTCCCCTGCTCAAAGATCAGCACTCCCTTTGGGTTCAGTGTTTTTGTCTGGGGCACAGAGACCGTAACTCATAGTAGCAACTCCCTAGCTGAACAACAGCAATAACTTACAATGCTATAACAGGCTTCCGGGCTTCCTGTCAACTTTGCAGATTCAAGTCATTGAGTTGGCGTAAGATTTGATGCTTAGTAGCTCTGCTTTATAATCGGGGTAATTTCATGACATAGCATCAGCTAAATGGGTCATTGGGCCTGGGTCAACCTTCTAGGGCTCTAGTTCCAAGACTCACCATTTGCAGGATCCTATTACTTATAAGTTCTTGAGGATGGTATATTTTAAGAGCTAGTAAAGGACTAATCCTAAAAGAAATTTTACAGATGTATTCATTGCACTGTTAAAAAAAAACAAAAAACAAAAAACAACAACTCGGGCCGGCCGAGTGGTGTGGTGGTTAATCGCTGGCTTAGGAAGCCAGAGGCCCTGGTTCGGGTCCCACATATGAGGGCCAGTGACATTGCCCTCAAAAAAAAAAACTCTACTTATCATCATTTCATACTCATAGTAGATAACACTTGATTGTGTCTTGATTATATCCAAATCTCTTATCAATGGACATGACAGAATGTATGGATGAAAATATAAGTGGTTCACAGCCCCTATTCACTTCTAATTCCCCATTCTCCCCTTAAAAATTAATACCATCATTATTTGTATCCTGCTCAAACATGAAATAATAGGATTTCATGGCTGAAAAATATTGCATGAGGTCATTTCATCTATCCCCCTACCATTAAATAAATCGAGACTTAAACTCACCCCAGCAGAGCTGAGTACCTAATCTTTCCTTGGTGACTCATTCTAGCTTTTAACAATTTGTACTATCAATAGTGTTTGCAATATCTCTAACTTAAATCCACCCCCAGCTGCAACTTAATCTTCTGTTCTTCAGTTTTCTGTTCTTTAGTCTTTAGTCTTTCCCTTAAATATCTTCCAAGTATTTAACTGCTCATATTCCCTCCCTAGGGATTTCCCACCCCCTCCAAAATTCTTGTTCTTCTAAGTGTCCCTAAATAGCCCTTTAATTGACTCTGTTGATCTTAATAAAAGACTCTCCATATCATTCTTGCCTCCCATGGACTGAGTATGACCAACAAAAAATAAGATGATAAGATAAGATAAAAGAAAATTCGGAAAGATAAAAAAGGTAAGTCTGAAGGAAGGTTCCTCACTTCTATTATTTATATCACCGATGTTTCAAATAATATTTAGTGTTACTTTTTTAAATTAACGTTTATTGGTGTGACAATGGTTAGTAAAGTTACATAGGTTTCAAGTGCACAATTCTGTAACATCAACTACATATCACATTGTGTGTTCACTACCCAGAGTCAGTTCTTCCATCACCATATATTTGATCCCATTTACACTCATCTACCACTCCCCACCCCCTTTACCCTCTGGTAACCACTAAACTTTGTCTATGTCTTTGAGTTTTTTTTTTCTTTATTTGTTTGTCTTGTTCCTTTGTTGCTTTCAGTTTTATATCCCACATATCAGTGATGTCATATGATGTCATATGGTTCTTGACTTTTTCTGTTTGACTTACTTCACTTAGCCTAATAATCTCAAGATCTAACAATGTTGTCACAAATGGCACTATTTCATCTTTTCTTATGGCAGAATAGTATTCCATTGTATATATATATACCATATCTTCTTTATCCAATCATCTATGGAAGGACACTTCGGTTGTTTCTATGTTTTGGCCACTGTAAATAAATCTGCAATGAACATGGGAGCACATATATCTTTACGGATGTTTTACAGAATAGCTGTCATACATGCCCACAGTAGAAAACTTTTAAAAACAGAAAAATAAGGCAGAGAAAATATCTCCTGTAATCTGAACATATGTATGTGTTTCCTCAAATCAAGATCATACTATATTTGTTGTTTTGTATTTTGCCTTGTACAGGTTGTATTTCATTGATATTTTCCATATCATTATCCACCCTTCCAAAACAGGACTTTTTTTTAAATTTTTCAAGACTTTATTGGGGAATTGGGGGAGGGGAACAGCACTGGGGAACCGGGGAAGGGGAACAGGCAAGTTGCTGTCCTTTTGTTCTTCAGTCTAGTTGTGGAGGACATTGCTTCACTGGCCCATGTTGGTATCATCATTGCGCTTTTCTTGGGTGAGGCAGATCGGTCGCCGGACTCTGGATGGCCGCTCACAGCGGCTCTTGGCAGCTCACACCAGCTGCCTGGTGCTCACTGTAGCCTATGGCAGCCCACTGCAGCAGGTGCTGCAGCGATGCCATCCTGGGGACTCACAACTCCAGGTTGAGATGTTGTTCACCATCTTAGCTGTAGAGGGCAGTGTCACTGGCCCTCATATGTGGGATCCAAACCGGGGCCACTAGCGTCTCAAGCCAGCTCCCTACCAACGCGCCACTCGGCCGGCCCCAAAACAGGACTTTGTAATGGTAGCACAATTCTCCACCTTATGGATGTACCTTGGGTTACTTAATCATTCCACTACCACTAAAGACTGCTATATCAATATCCTTGTAAATAAATCTTTGTTCATATTCCAGATCTTTTCAAAAAACACTGTGTCTGTGTGTCCGTGTGTGTAAATATATTTGATTTCAAGACTCCCATAATCTGCCATTCAGGCTTTT
Organism: Aselliscus stoliczkanus; assembly: GCA_033961575.1. Taxonomy (NCBI): domain Eukaryota; kingdom Metazoa; phylum Chordata; class Mammalia; order Chiroptera; family Hipposideridae; genus Aselliscus; species Aselliscus stoliczkanus. The sequence goes on along the minus strand of CM066737.1, from coordinate 48,756,935 downwards.
AGACTAGATCTCTGGATAATTTTCCATTATAGACTGAATAAGAAACGAGTAATCTATGGGTCTGAAATCTTAAAAAACTCTCCCACAACTGTAGGATCAAGTTCCAATTACTTTTTATATTTTTAATAATTATGCATTTTTTCAGTTACAGTTGACATTCAGTATTATTTTATATTAGCTTCAGGTGTACAGCATAGTGCTTAGAATTTATATAATTTATGCAGTGATCCGCTGATTAGTCTACACCCCTGACACTATACATAGTTGTTGCAATATTGCTGACCATATTCTCCACGCTGTACTTTATATCCCTATGATGATTTTGTAAATACCAATTTGTATTGCTTAATCCTTTCACCCTTTTCACCCAGTTCCCCAAACCCCTCCCTTCTGACAGACATCAGTTTGTTCTCTGTAACAATTAATCTGTTTTTATTTTGTTTGCCTATTTATTTTGTTCTTCACAATCCACATATAAGTGAGATCATATGGTATTTGTCTTTCTCATTCTGACTTATTTCACTTAGCATAATACCCTCCAATTCTATCTATTTTGTAGCAAATGGTAATATTTCATTCTTTTTATGGCTGAATAACATTCCATTGTATATATGTACCATCTCTTCTTTACCCAGTCATCTATTGGCAGGCACTTGGGTTGCTTCCATATATTGGCCATTGTAAATAGTGCTGCAGTGAACATAAGGGTGCATGTATCTTTTCGAATTAGTGTTTTGGATTTCTTTAAATGAATGCCCAGAAGTAGAATTGCTGAATAATAGATAGGTCTATTTTTAATATTTGAGGAACTTACAAACCATTTTCCAAAGTGGCTGCACAAATTTTCAATCCAACAAAGACTGTACGAGGCTTCCCTTTTCTGTGCATTGTTGCCAAAACTTATTGTTTGTTGATTTATTGATGATAGCCATTCTGACAGGTATGAGGTGATATCTCATGGTTTTAATTTGTATTTCCTTGATGATTAGTGATGTTGAGAATCTTTCATATGTCAATTGGCCATCCGAATGTCCTCTTTGGAGAAATGTCTAATCAGGTTCTCTGCTCATTTCATTTTTTAATTGGATTGTTCATTGTTTTGGTGATGAGTTGTATGACTTTTTTAGAAAACTTAGATATAAACCTCTTATCACATGTATCAATGGAAAATATCTTCTCCCATTCAATAGGCCATCTTTACATTGTGTTGGGGGTTTCCATTTTTGGGCTAAAAAATTTTAGTTTGATGTAGTCCCATTTGTTTCCTTTTTCTTTTGTTTCTCTTGCCTAAGAAGATAGATCAGAAAAAAATATCACTAAAGAGCAATGTCAGAAAGTTTACTGCCTATATTTTCTTCAAGTTTTATGGTTTAGGAACTTACATTTAAGTCTTTAATCCATTTTGAGTTTATTCTTGTATGTGGTGTAAGCAGGTGGTCTAGATTCCTGTCTTGCATGTATCTGTCCAGTTTTCCCAACACCATTTTCTGAATAAAATGTCTTTACCCTACCATTTACTGAATAGAATGTCTTAAGTAATAAGTTCTTGTCTCCTTTGCCATAGATTAAATGACCATATAGGGGCTTATTTCTGTGCTCTCTATTCTCTTCCATTGATCTATCAGTTTTCATACCAATACCACACTGTTTTCTGTTTTGATTACTATAGCCTTGTAGAATAGGTTCATATCAGGTAGTATGATAACTCCAATTTTGTTCCTCTTTCTAACAATTGCTGTGGCTATTTGGCATCTTTTGTGGTTGCATATAAATTTTCAGAGTATTTGCCCTAATTTTGTGAAAAATGTCATTGGTACTTTGGTAGGAATTGCATTGAATCTATAGATTGCTTTGGGTAGCATGAACATTTTAACAATGTTAATTCTTCCTATTCATGACCACAGTATATGTTTCCATTTATTTATATCTTCTTCAATTTCTTCAGTCTCTTATATTTTTCTGAGTACAGGTCTCTTACCTTCTTTGTTAAATTTATTCGTAGGTATTTTTTTATGCAATTGTTAATGGAATTGTTTTTACTTCGTTTCTGTTACTGTCAGAAACAAGTTAATCATTGGTGTATAAAAATGCGATGGATTTCTGAATATTAATTTTGGATCCTGCTACTTTACTGAATTCGTTTATCAGTTCTAATAAATTTCGGTGGAATCTTTTGGGTTCTCTCTACATAGTATCATGTCATCTGCACATAATGACAGTTTTACTTCTTCCTTTCCAATTTGGATACCTTTTATTTCTTTTTCTTGTCGGTTTGCTATGGCGAAGACTTCCAACACAATGTTGAGTAAAAGTGGTGAAAGTGGGCATTTTGTCTTGTTCCGGATCTTCAGGAGAACAGTTTTAGCTTTACCACATTGAGTATGAGGTTAGCTGTAGGTTTATGATATATGGTCTTTATTATGTTGAGGTAATTTCCCTCTGTTCCCACTTTCTTGAGAGTTGTTATCATAAATGGCTGCTGGATTTTGTGAAATGCTTTTTCTGCATTTATTAATATGATCATATGATTTTTATCTTCCATTTTGTTTATGTGGTGTATCACCTTAATTGATTTGCAGATACTGAACCAAGCTTGCATCCCAGAAATCAATCCCTTTTGATTGTGGTGTATGATCTTTTTAATGTATTGCTCGATTCAGTTTGCTAATATTTTGTTCATGATTTTTGCATTTGTGTTCATAAGGGATATTGACCTATGATTTTCATTTTTGTAATATCTTTGTCTGATTTTGGAATCAGGGTAACAGAGGCATCATAAAATGACCTTGGAGGCCTTCTCTCCTCTTTACTTTTTATGGAATAGTTTGAGACAGAGAGGTGTTAATTCTTTGAATATTGAGAAAAATTCACCTGTAAAGCCACCTGTTCCAGGACTTTTGTTTGTTGGGAGTCTTTTGATAGCTGCCTTGATTTTGTTTGTAGTAACTGGTCAGTTCAGATTTTCTGTTTCTTCTTAACTCAGTCTTGGAAGATTATATGTTTCTAGGAATTTATTCGTTTCTTCCAGATTGTCTATTTTTTTTTTCTCTGCAGTGATTCTTTTTTTTTTAATTTATTTTTTCCAACAGTGCAATACTTATACATTTTACCCCTCGAAGTGACAGCCCCCCTCCCCCAATCTACCGACCCACTCCCCTCCATATCATACTATCTATTACAACTCCCCTGACCTCACTCCCACACTGTACTCCTCATCCCGTGACTATGTGTATACATTCAATTACAGTTAACATTCAATATTATACAACATCAGCTTCAGGTGTACAGCGCAGTGATCAAGCCTCTACCCCATCCCAAAAGCAGTCTCCCCAACAAAACATGTGACCATGTGACATCCCACAAAGCATTCACAACACTATGAATTACATTCCCAGAATTGCCCCCCATATCCCTGTGGCAATATTGTAGTCACCCACCTACGTTATCCAAAACCTTCCCCCTCTCCCACATCCCCACCCCCTCCCAGCCAGCAACCATCAGTTTTTCCTTTATATCTGTTTGATATGATTTCAACCTTCTTAAATTTACCGAGACTTCTTTTGTGGCCTAACGTGGTCTATCTTGGAAAATGTTCCAGGTGCACTTGAGAAGAATGTATATTCGGTTGTTTTGGAGTGAAGTGCTCTAAAAAAATCAATAAAATCCAGCTTGTCTAAAGTGTCCTTTAAGGCCACTCTTTCCTTGTTGATTTTCTGTCGCGAGACTCTGTCCATTGGTGACAATCGGGTGTTGAAGTCCCCTATTATGATAGTGTTACTGATGATCTCTGTATTTATGTCTGTCAAAATCTGTTTTATATAATTAGAAGCTCCGATGTTGGGTGCATAGATGTTTATTAGGGTTATAATGCCCTTCTTGGACTCTTATTGTAGTCTTCATTTTAAAGTGTATTTTATCCAAAATAAGTACTGCTATTCCAGCTTTTTTTCTCATTTCCATTTGCATGAAATATCTTATTTCATCCATAAGCAGCATATACATGGGTCCTATTTTTCTTATCTATTCAGCCACTATCTGCATTTTGATTGGAGCATTTAGCCCATTCACATTTAAAATGATTATTGATAGGTGCATATGTATTGCCATTTTGTTATTTGTATACCTGGTCTTCCTATGTTAGCTTGTTTACCCATTTCTTCTGTTTAAAAAAGCCCTTTTAGGGCCAGCTGAGTGGCGTGGAGGTTAAGCGCTGGCTTGGGAAGTCAGCAGCCCTGGTTCAGCTACCACATATGAGGGCCAGTGACATTGCCCTAAAAAAAAAAAAAAAAAGAAAAGCCCTTTTCACATTTCTTGCAATGCTGGCTTGGTGGTAATGAACTCCTTAAGCTTATTCTTTTCTGAGAAGCTCTTTATTTCTCCTTTATTTTAAGTGATAGCCATGCTGGGTAGAGCAATCGTGGTTGTAGGCCTTTATTTTGTGTCACTTTGAATATCTCCTGCCACTCCCTTCTGGCCTGCAAAGTTTCTGTAGACAAGTCAGCTGTTAGTCTAGCAGGAGTTCCTTTGTATGTTACCTGCTGTCTTTCTCTTGCTACCTCTAGGATTCTGTCTCTGTCTTTAACCTTTGCCATTTTAACTATGATGTGTCTTGGTGTGGACCTGTTTGGGTTCAGCTTGTTTGGAACCCTCTGCAAATCCTGGGCATGTATGTTGATTTCCTTCACCAGGGTCAGGAAGTTTTCAGCCATTATTTTTTTCAAATACATTCTCAACCCCTTCCTTCTTCTCTTCTCCTTCTGATATTCCTATGATTCGAAGGTGGTTGAGCTTCACCTTGTCCCATAGTGCTCTTAAACTATTTTTATTGTTTTTTATTCTTTGGTCTTTTTGTTGTGCCAACTGGGTGAGTTCTGCTATTTTATCTTCCAAGTCGCTGATCCACGCCTCTGCTTCATCTGCTCTAGTGGTGACTCCTTCGAGTGTGTTCTTCGTTTCAGTTATTGTATTCTTTAGTTCTAACTGGTTGTTTTTTATGATTTCTCTATCCTTCCTTATGTCCTCACTAAGTTTGTTAAACATTCTTATCATCAGTGTTCTAAACTCTGTCTCTGAAAGGTTGGCTCCCTCTGTTTCATTTAGTTTCATTTCTAGAGGTTTCTTCTGATCTTTTACTTGTGACATGTTTCTTTGTTTCCTCATTCTGGCTGTCACTCTGGAATTGCTTTGATGTATTAGATAGATCACCAGGAAAGCCTTGGCTGGATCACACAAGCGCACAGCTCACGGTCCAACACTCCCAGGAAAACTCCAGGGTCTTAGCATGTCCCAATCAGCCGCTTGTAGATCAGGCCAAGCAACCCAACAACCAATCACAAGCCTGGCAACTCTGCAAGCGCAGTGCGGAGAGTGGGAACCCGAGGCAGCTCGCGCACTCCCACATCTCAGTGAGCAGCCTGTTGGAGCCGGAGGGCACCTGCCCAGCATTTCTCTGGCAACACAGTATAAGCCGGGCAGAGGGTGGGGATCCAAGGCCGCATGGGCATGCATGCACACACGCACTTCTGCACCAACTCCACCAGACTAATGAGGTCCCGGACCTGACTCTCTGTGGGAGGCCCCAACCCTGACAAAATGGCGCCCTCCTGTATGCCACTCGCATTCAAAGTCCACATCAGGGGAACAATAGTCCAAGAACCTCCAGCTTTTGTACCAAAGGTGCTCAGTTCAGTCCATCCCCGCAGGCTCCTGGGCCCGGCTCACACAGCTACTCCCTCCACCAGGACCCAGGTAAGTGCACACCTGCAAGCAAGCCCATGTGCTGGCGCCACTGATACTCTAGCCGCCCTCAGCCTCAACCAGCTGGGCAAAGAGAACCTTCACTAATTTACTGCCAGCTATCTTGGAACTCCTCTTCCTCGCAAAGGAACTCTGGGCTGGTGAGTTTGGTGTGCGGCTTGGTCTCCCCCAACCGGAGAAACCTCCCCACAGCTGGGGCTTCCCTCACGGGGTTCGCCCTTTCTCATCTCCGCCCCTCCTACCAGACTTGACATAGCCTCCTCTTTAAGTTCTTTGTTTAGTGGTTCTGTTCATCTAGTGTTCCGGGGACCTCCAGGGTTGAATGTTGTATAAATTGTTTGTAATTTTGATGTGATCCTGGGAGGTAGTTAGCACAGTGTCTGTCTAATCTGCCAGTTTACAGGAAGTCCCTGTCTATGTTTTTTTGCTGAATGGAGAATCTTTTCCTTGTCAAGGCCCAACTCAAATGCTGCTTCCTCAACAAACCCTTCCCTTCTACCACCTCCTTTCACCTACAAATACGCAAACACTAGACAAATGTTCTCTCCCTTTTCTGAATTACCACAACACTAATTGTACCCCATATTGCAGTTATCTGAGTGGGGCTTAGCACCCCAACTACTACTTCAAGTCCTTCTGTCCTAGCAAGTAGAGGTGTTCTGTTGTTTAAGGAATGAATCATTAGTGGATTTTAAGAATGCAAGGTAAAGCATGGCTGAATGTCGTGGTGAGGAGTTTCTATTTGATGAGAAAACTCCCAGAGGATTTTGATCAGAGGAAAGCCATCACAAATGTTGTGTTTTGGAATAACTAATGAAGATTCAAAATACAGGTTAGAGGAAAGCTGTGTTGAATGCAAGTTCAGCTCTATTATCCATTAGCTCTATGATTTGGGCAAGCCACTGTTTTTTTTTAAAGATTTTATTGGGGAATTGGGGGAGGGGAACAGTGTTGGGGAATTGGGGGAGGGGAACATACAAGTTGCTGTCTTTTTGTTCTTCAGTCTAGTTGCAGAGGACGTTGCTTCACTGGCCCATGTTGGTATCGTCATTGCGCTCTTCCCAGATGAGGTAGATCGGTCGCCGGCCTCTGAATGGTCGCTCATTATGGCTATTGGCAGCTCACGCTGGCTGCCAGCTGTTCACGCTGGTGCCGGACACTCACTGTACCCTATGGTAGCCCACTGTAGCGGAGGCTGCAGCCTTCACTGTCTCCAGGGCTAGCAGCCCGGCTCCAGGTGGAGCTGTTTTTAGCTGTAGAGGGCACTGTCACTGGCCCTCATATGTGGGAACTGAACTATTGCCGCTCATGTCCCAAGCCTGCTCTTAACCAATGCACCACTCGGCTGGCCCGGGTAACTCACTTTCTTAATAACAGCTTTATTGAGGCATAATTTACATAACACAAAAATCACCTCTTTAAAGGGTAAAATTTAATGTTTTAAAATATGTTCACAGTGTCTTGCAAGCATCACCACTATCTGATTCCAGAATATCTTTTTTTTTAAATTAGTTTCAGGTGTACAACACAGTGCAATAGTTATACATTTTACCCCTCAAAGTGTTTAAGGAATGAATCATCCCTCAAAGTGACAACACCCCTCCCCCAATTCGCCACCCCACTCCTCCCCCCCATATCATATATATCTATTACTCTTCCTCTGACTCCCTTCCACAGTATAATCCACATCCCGTGACTATCTATATATATTGAATTACAGTTGGTATACAACCTCCGCTTCAGGTATACAGTGCAGTGATCAAACCTCTACTCCATCCATGAAATGGTCTCCCCAACAAGACATGTGACCATCTGATGCCCCACAAAATATTTACACCATTATTAATTATATTCCCCAAGCTGTCTTTCATATCCCTGTGGCAATATTGTAGTTGCCTATTTTTGCTGTCTAATCCCTTCCCCTTCTCCCTCATCCCCACCACCCTCCCAACTAGCAACCCTGTTTTTCCTCTATATCTATGAGACTGTTTCTGTTTACTTTGCTCATTCATTCAGTTTTTCAGATTCCACATATAAGTGAGACCATATCGCATTTGTCTTTCTCCGACTGACTTATTTCACTTAACATAATAGTCTCTAGGTCCACCCATATCATTGCAAATGGTACGATTTCATTCTTTATAGCAGAGTAATACTCCATTGTATAAATGTACCACAGTTTCTTAATCCAGTCATCTACTGATGGGCATTTCAGTTGTTTCCAAGTCTTGGCTATTGTAAATAGCACTGCAGTAAACATAGGGGTGCATGTAATTTTTTTGAATTAGTGTCTTGGTTTTTTCAGGATAAATACCTAGGAGTGGAATTTCTGGGTCAAAAGGTAATTCCATTTCCAGATTTTTGAGATATCTCCATACTGACTTCCATAGTGGCTGCACGAATTTGCAATCCCACCAACAGTGCAGCAGGGTCCCCTTTTCCCCACAGCCCAGCCAGCACTTGTTGTTTGTTGATTTATTGATGATAGCCATTCTGACTGGAGTGAGGTTGTATCTCATTGTGGTTTTTATTTGCATTTCCCTAATGTCCAGTGAGGTTGAACATTTTTTCATATGCCTGTTGGCTTTCTGTATGTCCTCTTTAGAGAAATGTCTCGTCATATATTCCGCCCATTTTCTTATTGGGTTGTTTGTTTTTTTGGTGTTGAGTTGCATGAGTGTTTTATAAATATTGGATATTAACCCCTTATCAGATATATCGTTGGTGAAAATATTCTCCCAATCATTAGGCTTCCTTTTTGTTTTATTGATGGTTTCTTTTATTGTGAAAAAACTTTTAAGTCTGATATAATCCCATATGTTCATTTTTTCTATTACTTCCCTTGCCCGCAGGGATGTATCAGTAAAAATATTGCTCCGGGTAATGTCTGCAAATGTACTCCCTATATTTTCTTTTAGGATTTTTATGGTTTCAGGTCTTACATTTAAGTCTTTAATGCATTTTGAATTTGTTCTTGTATATGGCATAAGGAGGTGGTCCAGTTTCATTCTTTTGCATGTGTCAGTCCAATTTTCCCAGCACCATTTATTGAATAGACTATCTTTACTCCAATGTAAATTCTTGCTTCCCTTGTCATAGATTAACTCTCCGTAAATGTCTGGATTTATTTCTGGACTCTCGGTTCTGTTCCACTGATCGATGTGCCTGTTTTTATGCCAATACCATATTGTTTTGATTACTGTAGCCTTGTAATATGTTTTGATATCTGGTAGCGTGATTCCCCTGACTTTGTTCTTATTTCTCAGGATCGCTGAGGCTATTCGGGGTCTTTTATAGTTCCATATAAATTTTAGGATCATATTTTCTATTTCTGTGAAAAATGCCCTTGGTAGTTTGATAGGAATTGCATTGAATCTATATATTGCTTTAGGCAGTATGGACATTTTAACTATATTAATTCTTCCTATCCATGAGCATGGTAGGTGTTTCCATTTATTTGTATCTTCTTTGATTTCTTTCTTCAGTGTCTTATAATTTTCTGAGTACAGATCTTTCACTTCTTTGGTTAAATTTATTCCTAGGTATTTTATATTTGATGTAGCAATTGTAAATGGGACAGTTTTGTTAATTTCTCCTTCTGTTAGTTTATTATTGGTATATGCAAATGCCACTGATTTCTGAACATTGATTTTATATCCTGCTACTTTACGAAATTCGTCTATCAGTTCAAATAGTTTCTTGATGGAGTCTTTGGGGTTCTCTATATACAGTATCATGTCATCTGCATATAATGACAATTTTACTTCTTCCTTGCCAATTTGGATGCCTTTTATTTCTTTTTGTTGTCTGATTGCTGTGGCTAGAACTTCCAGCACTATGTTGAATAAAAGAGGAGAAAGTGAACAGCCTTGTCTTGTTCCTGATCTTAAGGGGAATGGTTTTAGCTTTTCCCCATTGAGTATGATGTTAGCTGTACGTTTGTCATATATGGCCTTTATTATGTTGAGATATGATCCCTGTATTCCCACTTTGCTAAGGGTTTTTAACATAAATGGGTGTTGAATTTTGTCAAATGCTTTTTCTGCATCTATTGATATGACCATGTGATTTTTATTCTTCACTTTGTTGATGTGGTGTATCACATTAATTGATTTACGGATGTTGAACCAGCTTTGCATACTAGGGAAGTAACCCACTTGATCATGATGTATGATCTTCTTAATATATTGCTGAATTCTGTTTGCTAATATTTTATTGAGAATTTTTGCATCTATATTCATCAGGGAGATTGGCCTGTAGTTTTCCTTTTTTGTGCTGTCTTTATCTGGTTTTGAAATCAGGGTGATAGTGGCTTAAGACAAAGAGTTTGGGAGGCTTCCTGCCTTCTGGATTTTTTGGAATAGTTTGAGAAGAATAGGTGGTAGTTCTTTTTTGAATGTTTGATAAAATTCACTTGTGAAGCCGTCTGGTCCACGGCTTTTGTTTTTTGGGAGCTTGTCAAATACTGATTCAATTTCCTTGGTAGTAATCAGGGTATTTAGATTTTCTGTTTCTTCTTGAGTTAGCTTTGAAAGGTTGTATGCTTCTAGAAAATTATCTATTTCTTCCAGATTGTCAAATTTGTTGGCATATAGTTGATCATAGTAATTTCTTAGAATTTTTTGTATTCTGTGATGTCTGTAGTCATTTCCCCTCTTTCATTCCTGATTTTACTAATTTGAGTCCTCTCTCTTTTTTTTTTTTTTTTTTTTTGATGAGCCTGGCTAGAGGTTTGTCAATTTTGTTTATCTTCTCAAAAAACCAGCTCTTGGTTTCATTGATCTTTTGAATTGTTTTTCTGTTCTCCATATTGTTTATTTCCTCTCTGGTATTTATTATCTCCTTTCTTGTACTCCCCTTGGGCTTCTTTTGCTGTTCTTTTTCCAGTTCCCTTAGGTGTAAGGATAAACTGTTGATTTGAGATTTTTCTTCCTTCTTTAGGTAGGCTTGCACTGCTATAAACTTCCCTCTTAGGACTGCTTTCGCAGCATTCCAGAGATTTGGGGTTGTGGTGTTTTCATTTTCGTTTGTCTCAAGGTATCTTTTGATTTCCTCCTTGATCTCATTTGTCACCCACTCACTATTTAGTATCATGTTGTTTAGCCTCCATTTATTTGTCAGCTTCCCAGATTTCTTCCTATAGTTGATTTCTAGTTTCATAGCATTGTGGTCAGAGAATACAGTTAAAATGATTTCAATCTTCTTAAATTTATTGAGACTTGTTTTGTGGCCTAACACGTGGTCTATCTTAGAAAATGTTCCATGTGCACTTGAAAAGAACGTATATTCTGTAGCTTTGGGGTGAAATGCTCTGAATATATCAATTAAATCCAACTGTTATAATGTGTCATTTAAGGTTGCTGTTTCCACATTGATTTTCTGTCTGGAGGATCTGTCCATTGGTGACAGCAGTGTGTTGAAGTCCCCTACTATGATAGTGTTACTGTTGATCTCTGTCTTTATGTCTGACAATATCTGTTTTATATATTTAGGGGCTCCTATGTTAGGTGCATAGATGTTTACTAGGGTTATTTCCTCTTGTTGGATCGATCCCTTCATTACTATGAAATGTCCTTCTTTGTCCTTTGTTAGATTCTTCAATTTAAACTCCATTTTATCTGATATAAGTGTCACTACTCCAGCTTTTTTCTCAGTTCCATTTGCATGAAATATTTTACTCCATCCCTTTACTTTCAGCCTGAATAAGTCTTTGGATCTGAGGTGAGTCTGTTGTATACAGCATATGCTGGGGTCTTGCTTTCTTATCCATTCAGCCACCCTATGTCTTTTTATTGGAGCATTTAATCCATTTACATTTAATGTGATTTTTGATAGGTGTGTATTTATTGCCATTTTGTTATTTGTGTTCGTAGTCTTTCATAGGTTGTTTTTCTCTTCTACTTAAAGAAGCCCTTTTAGCATTTCCTGCAAAGCTGGCTTGGTGGTAATGAATTCCCTTAACTTATTTTTTTCTGCAAAGCTCCTTATCTCGCCTTCAATTTTAAATGATAACTTTGCTGGATACAGCAATCTCGGTTGTAGGTCTTTATTTTTCATCACTTTGGAAACCTCCTGCCACTCCCTTCTGGCGTGCAAAGTTTCTGTAGAAAAGTCAGCTGACAATCTTATGGGGGTACCTTTGTAAGTGATTTGCTGGCTTTCCCTTGCTGCTTTAAGGATTCTGTCTTTGTCCTTAACCCTTGTCATTTTCATGATTCCAGAATATCTTAATTACTCTGAAAAAAAATCTCATATCCATTAGCAGTCACTTCCCATTTCCCCCCAAAACTGCCACCACCTTTGACTTTATACAAGTTACTTACTTTTCTGACCATCTTCTAGTTTGTAAAATGGGGATAATAATAGTACCTACTTTACAGGTTTCTTATAAAGATTGAACTTATTAATTTATAAAAAGTGCTTGAAAATATGCCTAACACATAGCATTCAATAAATGTCAACCATCATTATAGCATCATATAGAAGCACTTTAGGGCCCTACACCCAGTGGCATTTCTAATCAGATGCTTATGACATTGATCCTTGCTTTGCATGATTTGTGTAAGTCAAGCATTTGCTTGAAACTGAAGTGAGTAACTTTCTATAAACTCCAATGGCAGTTCTCACATAATAAACTGGAGTCTACAATTCCCTTAGGTGGATATATGAATAAATAATTGCTTTTACAATGCATTTGACATTGTGCAAGTAAAGCCCTTTGTAGTTACATAGTTCATTAAACATAAAATTTGTAGATTGCTTGGGATAACAGTTTTGTGGGAAACCATTGCACTGACAGTGCATCATTTTTTTTTTCCTTAGGAGTCTGTTTCTCTCTGCTCCTAGGTTTAGCTTATTAGAAACACTTAGAGGAGATAGAGTTGTATATGCACATCCATGCTATGCCTGTCTCCAGTTCCCTCAGACACAGTCTAATCCCTGATGGCGTCTGATAGTAGAGAAGTTGCATTCTGTTGATTGCTGATAAAGGACTCGGCCTGCTGCCAGTCTTCTCAAGCCCTGAACTCAGGGAAATAATTACTGAAATTTCTGCGGTCAGGAGCAGAAAGGGAATCAGGGGAACCAATCCCATAATGACAGCCTGTAAATGAAACAGCAATTTCTCTTAGAACCAGAGGACTAAGGGGCTTACAAGGACGCTCGACAGGCCATCTCTATCCTAGTTCATTCATTAGCCTCTGGGAAGTCCTATAGAGAAATCACTTAGGACAAACTGAAGTGTAGCCCCCACCCCTGAACTTTCTGGTGTTTAGACTATTTCTTAACACAGGAGAGATGGACTTTAGGACATTTGAACATTTAAATGGAGTTTAGAAGATAAAACCTTAGATAGGAAATCTTCCCTCCTTAAATCCCTCATTCCCCAGCATGGAATACCTAAGAAGCAGAAGTGTAGGGGGAAAACAAGCCAAATAGCAACAAATCCCTTGTGCCAGCAAAGTGTTGCTTAGCAGAGCATCCTGGGTATTGAATGTGAGCACAGCCACATGGAAGCAATAAAATGAGTAAGTCAAAGACAGGGAAAACTAGCAGAAGTCTTGTACTACAATCTTAGAAAAAGGCTCTGATACCCTTATGAATATTTGAGACATTCTGATAAAACGATTTCCTTTGCTGCTGACAATAATAAAATGCAATTTATGAGGCCAAAGGCTATACATACTGGTGAGAGTTTAATGTGAACTCCGAAAATAATTGCATTGGTTTATTTTTAAACCTAGGATTGTGCTCTAAACCTCCTTGTTATCTTCTCCCAAATTCTGTTCTCTAGATGGCCACTGTTTCATTCCTCTCCACCAAAAAGTTCTTCCATCCCCTATTTTTAAAAATTAAACTTCCATTCTCCCTGATCATCATTAAAACGTGTGTTCTTTATTATTATTTTGGCTTTAGTAAACATAATCTGATTGAACTAATTCAAGCTTAGGTAGGGATGATAGAGAGCTCTTGAATGATCTCGACACTGCATTTTAAAAGATCGGGTTCATCGCAATTAATTTATGATCCTTAAAAAAATTGAAACTAAGTGATTTGATGAGTTTCTTTGGAAGGAAGATTTGGAGATGCTGGGGTACCTCTTTGTGCCCTTCAAATCACATACTATTCTACTTAGAATCCAACAATGCATTTACTGCATTCTAATTGTTATGTCATTAGTGACAGCGAATATGTTCATAACCTCAAAAAGCACACCCACTCAGAGGCATAGGCTTTGAAGTATTAGATTTTAAATGAAAGTGAGGATCAGAGCTTTGAAAGTTTTTTATTGAGTCTCTGTAAAGCTTCCCAGTTGGTGACTTCCTGGAGGAAGGCTCCTGTCTCTGTGTTACACCTAAAGAGTAATATATTACCAAGATGAATGATTGCCTACCTTGTCTTGGAGTTTCCTTGCTGAAAGGACAGTAGGTAAGAGATGAATGAGAAGATAAGCATCAAGATGGAGTTTAACATTTGAGATGCTCTAAACTAATGTATAAAGAGAGAGCCCTTGGTATATGTCAACCTCAAGCAACTGAGTAAATAGTGTTTCTGTTGCCTCTCAGTTTGACAGTTGGTGAATTTCAGCATTGGGTTAATACACACAAGTGTGAGATGGACATGCATTGTTCCACAAGCAAACTCACTGTAGACAACAAGTGACAGTTTCTACAATGAAGTTACACTTGACTGCCCTGTAACTGACTTGCAGATGCACTAGAAATACTGTATTCTAAGCTTTCTGTCTTGGAGTTTCCATCTATCCATCTCATTGTCAGCACCACCTTCCTCTCCCCACACAATGACACATTATGCATTTTGCAGGGTTGATAACTATACCTACACTTAAGTATCACCACCTCTCTGAATGACAGAACAGCCAAACAGGACCCAAAAGAATGGGAAAATTAATGACATGAAAGACTGAAAAACTGCCAAATCAGTCTGCCTGAAAACATTGACAAGGACTTTAATACTGATGGATTTAGCTGCTTAATATCTTTAACAGAAGCAGTGGTGTCTATTAAGAATTGCTATTTTTATTTCTCCATTGAAACCTACCCTGCTTTTTAACTTTCCCAGAATACCTACCCAAGTGATTCCGAGTCAGAATTACTAAAGAGATGTTTTGTGTTTTTTAAAAAAATCTAGATGACCCAGTCCCACCCCAGAGCTGCTAAATAAAAGTCCCTGGAAATGGGGCACAAGTATTCACACGGAAAGAAAAAGTTTTCCAGGTGGTTTCTGAAGCATAGCCAAGGTTGTAGACAACTGCCTTAACCTCATTTGGACAAATTTTATCTTTACAACAACTCTGTGAGGTATGCGTTGTTTTTTTAATTATTATTATTAACCCCCATTTTACAGATGAGGAAACTGAAGCTCATACAAGTTCAATGATTGGCCAAGGTACATAGCTAAGTTTCAAAGCCAGGCCCATGGCTCCAAAAACCATGCTCTTCCCACTCCGTTATACTAACGA
Organism: Aselliscus stoliczkanus; assembly: GCA_033961575.1. Taxonomy (NCBI): domain Eukaryota; kingdom Metazoa; phylum Chordata; class Mammalia; order Chiroptera; family Hipposideridae; genus Aselliscus; species Aselliscus stoliczkanus. Next base: position 48,741,697 of record CM066737.1, on the reverse strand, counting down.
GCTATGCATAATTTTTCCCAGTACTCTGTTATAGACCTCTTTTAAACCAGAAGTCTTGGCCTTCTTTAGAGTGTCTAGATGCTCTAGCAGTTTCCATCCCTCTCTTGGTTTTTAATTTTATCATTTTGGTGTTTGTCTACTATTTTAAATCTAACCAGTATTTTCCTGGACAAAAAAGATGGAAATTGAGCCATTCTAGAGTCTCCTTATAGTTAATAACATTATACTATTACATTATTGAGGTATAATAGTACCCATTTTTAGCAAGTGCTATTGCCTGAATTATGTACCCTCAAAATTCATATGCTAAAGCCCTAACTCCCAATTTGACTATATTTGGAGATAGGGCTATCAGGAAGAAATTAAGCTTAATACAGTTCACAAAATCATAATGATGGTGTCCTAATGCAGTAGGATTGGTGACTTTATAAGAGGAGGATATCTCTCTCTTTCTGCACACATGCACTAAAGGAAGGCCATGTGAGCACATAGCAAGAAAGCATCTATCTCCAAGCCGGAAAGAGTTCTCACCAGAAACTTATCATGTTGATCTTGGACTACCAGCCTCAAGAATTGTGAGAAAAACAATGTCTTTCGTGGGCCTGCCAAGAGTCTCATTTGGTTAAGAGTTAGATTAAGAGCTCGAGCTCTGAGCAACAGGGCTGCCAGTTCTATTTCCATATGTGCCAGTGATGCTGCACCTGAGCTGTGCTGCTGCTGAGTTGCCAACAGGTGGTAGGATGGCTCAGCTGGTGAGAGCACATTCTCCCAACAACAAGACTGTGTGTTTGATGGTGGGCTATGCCTGCCTGCAACTAAGACTGAACTTGAGCTGAGCTGCTGCCTGTATGGTGCAGTGGATAGAGCCTGTGCTCTTAACAACAAGGCTGCCAGTTGGACTCCCATGTAGGATGGTGGCTACACCCACCCACGACTAAGACTATATAACACAGCACCTTGAGCTTAGAGGCCACGAGCTGCTGACGTGCAGCCAGATGGTGACTGATGCCCTCCACAACTAAGATCAAAGAAGAACAACTTGGCTGGTCCCCCTCCACAATTGTCCAACACTGTTCCCCTCCCCGACCCCCAATTTAAAAAAAATGTCTGTCATTTAAGCCACCCATTTATGGTACTTTTTTTTTTATGGCAGCCCAAGAAAGCAAGGTCCTCAAAATATTCTCATGTAGCCAGAGACCTGCTCCCCTTCATGATTTTATCCAGAAAACTTCCATTCATCTTTCAAGATTCAGCTTAGGTGTAATCTTCTGTGGGATATGTTTCCTTGAAAGCTCAGGCATCATTATATATATACACATACATGTACATATAAACTTCATATAAAATTTTATAAATCATAAAACACTTTTTTACAGAAGTCATTTTAGAGATCTTATTTGTTCCAATGGTTTTCAAATTTTTTCTAACCACAGAATTGTTTCTTCAAGCAAACTTGTGTGCAGAATCTCAATGTATAAAACAAACATCAATAGAACCTGATAGAGAAAGAAAGGAGAAAAACTTCCTCCTCCACCTCTTTGGACCTTGCAGTAGCTACACAGCACAATTTAAAAACACAGTTCTAGTCAACTTCCCAAATTACTGATGAGGAAATTATGGTCTGGAGAAGTAAATCAACTTACCCAAGGTCACGCAGCATATAGTCAATCAAGATTGAAAATTCAAATTTCCTGATTTGAAGTCCAATGCTCTTTCCAACATACTGAATATAATAAAGATGGAAAACAGCACCATGTCCAGAAAGTTCTTGAGAAAACCAAAATTATAGGAGAGAATAATAGTATTAACAGTTAATATATCTCTAGCACATATTATATGCTAAGCACTCTTAATGCTTTACTTCTGGCTATACTCTGAATGCTTCAGAATTCCATCGCCTGAATTAAAGTATTATACCTGCTTTATTTACAGTCTATAAGTGTCATTTGAACACACACACCATCTTTTCCTCTTCACTCCCACTAATGCCTTAATTCAGGGCCACATTATCTCTCTTCATTAAAAAAAAGTAACAACGGACCGGCTGAGTGGTGTGGTGGTTAAGTGCTGGCTTGGGACGCCAGCGGCCCCGGTTCAGGTCCCACATATGAGGGCCAGTGACACTGCCCTCAAAAAAAAAAAAAAGTAACAATTTTGTTGAGATATAATACAGATACCATAAAATTCACCCTTTTATTTATTTATTTATTTATTTTTAATTAGTTTCAGATGTACAACACAGTGCAATAGTTATACATTTTACCCCTCAAAGAGGCAACCCCCCACCCCCAATTCGCCACCCCACTCCCCCCCATATCATACATATCTATTACTCTTCCTCTGACTCTCTTCCACAGTATAATCCACATCCAGTGAAATTCACCCTTTTAAATAGTACACAATACAATGGCTTCTAGTATATTTATAGAGTTGTACAACCATCCCCACAGTTTAATTTTGTTTGTTTGTTTTTGAGGGCAGTGTCACTGGCCCTCATATGTGGGACCGAACCAGGGCTTAACCACTGTGCCACTCAGCCGGCCCCCCACAGTTTAATTTTGAAATAATTTCATCACCCCAAAAAGAAACCCCATTTCCATTAATAGTCACTCTCCATTCTTCCTCCATAAAGCCTTGGCTTCCATTAATCTACTTTCCATCTCTATGAATTTGCCTATACTGGATATTTCTTATAAATAGAATCATACAATATGTGGTCTTTTATGACTGACTTTCTCAGAATAATTTTTTCAAGGCTTATCAATGTTGTAGCATTAAGTAGTGCTTCATTACTTTTTATGACTGAATAGATTCCCATTGTATTGACATACTACTTTTGTTCATCCATTCATCAGTTAATGGACTCTTTATTATCTCTTGTTTGAACCACTGAAATAGCATTCTGACTGGTGTTCTTACTTCCATTGTTCCTTCCACTCTTCCCACTGCCACTAGAAATATTTTATGAAAGTACTTATTTGTCATTACCTCCTAAGTGATTCCCCATTCTAAGCAGGAAATCACAAACTTAATTGCCTCTAGCAGCAAGGCAGGTCATGAAAAATTGTGCAGTTGTGAGATGCAAGACAATTTTGTGTGTGGATTCAGTGGTGAGTTGGAAAGTGTAAGCCCTGCTTCAAGACATTCAAATTTGAATTAAAACAACAACAACAACAACACTGTGCTCATATAACCAAATAATCAGGCTGCTTTTCTCCATGCCTAGTCTACAGGAGAAAAGTGAAACCACTTAGCAAGGCTCTTAATCATTACCTGACTCCAATCTTATCTCCTGGTTTCTCTCCTGCTTTTCTTTTTCCTCCTTCCTCCTATTCTTTCCTACTCCATGCTTCAGTCACATAATGTTATTGGAAGGGCCCCCAAATTAACCCTTTGTACTTTCACACCTTCATGCCTTCTTGTTCCTTCTGCCGAGAATGCCCTCCTTCTTCTTCTCTTCTCAGAGTTAATTCTCCATCCTTCAAAATGCTGCTTGAATGTCACCTACTCCACCACCTTTTGTAGTATACCTGTATTATCATATCTACCGCATTGTAGTGGAGAATCCTATGTTTAGGCCTATCTCCCCTATCATACTCTGAGCTCCAAGGCAGGGGTTGTTCTAGTTCTTCTAGTTGTTGTTCTATTTTTAGAAACCTATCAAAATACCAGTGAAAGTCTCGTGGTAGGTTGTTTGTTTTCTTGTCCCACAGAGCATGTGTTTCCAGCTTCAGTATTCTCCAGCTAGTTGTTGTCTGGGTATAGATATTCCTCTGTCCAATAGTCCATGTAGAGGAGGTTCCTACTACTATATTTGGCCAAGAAAGAAGGCAATACTACCTTCCTTGCCTTTCCCTGAGCAAATATTCAATGGACCCCAGGGAAGGTTTGAGCAGTTTATGATCCAACACCATCTGAAGTTGGTGTGTTGGGATCTGAAATTGGACATTGTGATCCTGACCTAGCTAACTTCAGTGTCCTATGCTACACAACAGATGAGCCTTATTATCTAGGCCTGGGAAATGGAGTAGGGTGGTCCTAACTGAATGATCTCTGGGAATTTGGAGAGTTTTCCATATGAATTTACCTCATTCTCTAACTCCCCTGATTCCCTCTCCATTCTCACAGTCCTAAACTCTTTCCCTTTTTTTCTCTCCCAGCCTCCTCTATCTCACTTACTCCTTCTCTTAGTCATTTCTCCCAACAGCAATAAATAGGCCTCAAGACCCATCAGCTCTCTCTCTGACTTGTAAATTTTGCAGCCTCAGAGGATCCACTGAATGTCAATGTATTTTCTCCTTTTCTCAGTTCCTGCTGGTCTGCAGAGGCCAGGATAGGTCATTTCAGAGGTAAGCACTGGTCACAAAGAGGACAGGGTACACTGATGAATTCCTACTCAAATCTGTGGGCTTGTTCAGCCCCAACAAAGTCTGTGATTAAACAGGCTCTTCTATGGATATTAGAAATTCACTTTACTCCTTAAAATAATTAGGACTCTGTGTCTTATGAACTAATACCCTTGCCTTTTATTATGCTAAAAGGACATTTTCCATCTCCCGGCCCAGAGCCTTTTTGTTCTTTTCTATCTTTCTCCTTCCATCCCTTTCTCTTTCCCAGAAGAAGTGGGGGGTATAGGATGGAAAGAAAATCAAACTTAGTTTGTTATGTATTTTATTTGTCCAAAGCAAAGGTCTCAGCAAGGATAATTTCTATTTCTGAAATACAAACCACACTTTTATTGAATGGCTTCTATGTGTCAAGCAGTATGCTGACAGTAGTTTGTTTCAATGAACTAGTATTATAAAATTTCTCCAGAACTGGCAAAATCAAGGGAATTAAGATTTAATGACAAATCTCAGGATTTGCTCCAATGAATAAGTTTTATACAAGGTCAATTGCATTTGATACAATCAAAAGATTTGGTTATTTTGGTAACAATCTAGAAGTACTGCTCCCAGTGCTGTCTGTACCAGCCTTCATCCAATAAACTAGTATAGACTGATCACCTACTGTGTTCCAGACACTATTGACCATCATGGCTACCATGATGAAAAAGATGCCTATGTCTCATGGATGAGGCAAATATATATACTACTAAATGTGTTGCAGTGTATTGAGTGATGTATCAAAATATGAACAAAGTGGTTTAGTGCAGAAGGCAGAGGTTTGCAAACTGCCTACCATCTGTTTTGGGGAATAAAGATTTATTAACTCACAGATATACCCATTTATTTACTTATCATCTATGGCTACTTTTGTGCCACAATGGCAGAGTTGTTACAATAAAGACCATGGTCCGCAAAGCCAAAAATATTAGTACCTGGCCCTTTATAGACAAAGTTTACCAACTCCTGCCTTACAGAAACCAAAAATGGGTTAACTGAAAAAGCATCAGTAGATGTCATTTAAGGTAGAACTTTTAGAATTATTATTACATTTCTGGTGGACAAAAGAGGAAAGGAGATTATAGGCAGAAAGATCATAGGTAAAAGTTGAGCAGAGATCTGGAGGTATAGAAAATCAAGGCCTTTACTAAAAACCATTGAATTATACAAATAATTTAAATAGGTGAATTGTATAGCATGTGAATTATATGTGAATAAAGTTATTTTAAAAAAAGTTGCCTTCTTGGAAAATGGTCTAGTGAGTCTCAATGGAGCACACCATTGAATGGGACAATTCTATGTTGTACATTACAAGATATTTAACCTCTGCTTCCCACCCATAAATGCTAGTCGAGTCCTCCATGTTCTGTGACAACCACAATCACTACCGCTCACTTCGAAACACTTCCTAAGAAGCAATAACAGGCTCACTGAGAGCCATTGAGTCTAATGTGGTTTGAGTATGAGGCGTATGGAAGAAACAGCAGGAAGTGGTAGGCTAGGAAGTTGAGATGTTATTCAGCAGTCAGCCCTCCTCCACATCTATATTTCATAGACTAAGATCTCTCCCCTTAGAAAAAGCTGCTTCATTCCTCTAAATGAGACCTTTCTTCAATATTCCAAGGTTAGCCTAAGGCAGAAAGCTCAGAAAATGTAGATGGTTCTCATAATTCCATCCCTCACCATTGTACATCCTGTAGAATGCTGACCATCCCATTAGGCTGTGGTCAATTGAAGTGAAGAAGTCTGCTACAATCATATAAACACAGCTAAAATACAAAGCTCCATATTAAACAAAATGGGTAATTAAGCACATATTACCAGCTGGGGACCTGATATTAAAACTGCTATTAACATTTTGATAAGACATTTTAAACACTCAATAAATAAAAAGCACCTTAGGAAAGGTGTGAATGTATTTATATGTTCCAAAATCTCACAAAGTGAGCATTATTGCTTTTCATCATTGCTTTTAATCCTTGCAACTCCTTCCTTTTCCACATTATTCAACACTCATTTGAGAGCAGGAACAAAGAGACATTCCCAGGAGAGAGTAGGTTAGCAGCACTCAAATAACAACATTTCAACATGCTAGGAGTATTGGGGACGTAGAAAATAAAGTTCTCTCTTCTATAAACTCTCAAGGTCAGCGAACTCTAAGCAGCAGTAATGTTTCCTGGCCTTGATGAGAAGGAAATATATAGATTTTGAACAAAACGACAGCCACACCGTTACATTGGTTAGGTTGTACATCTGAAAGCACTCGAGGACAAAGTTCATTTGCCTTGTATATTAGTGAGAGAGGATTAGTGAGAATTTTAGCTGCTTCAATTTTAAAGACATTTTCCTGAATATGTTGACAATTAGACTCCCATCAACCTACATTCTCTTTGTGCCTCTATCTCATTCACAAATTAAAACGACATTTTATGGGGTCCAGTTTACTCAAAATTGTTGTAATTATTGCTTCATGGATTGCAAACCAGGAAGCATACACTTCTCTTAAATAGAGGCAGCTGTGCCATTTGTTCCTTAGGAATCAAATGAACAGAAGAAACTTGAGAAAAGGATTCAAACTCTTTCCAAGCAGGTTCTGCCTTACTTCAAAAATGCAGTCATCTGTCCAGAGACATAACAGATGAAATGCTTACGATCTGACTAGCCAACTGATCCTCTTGTGTAACATAGAAAGTTCTGGTTGGAAAATGAGGTCAAAACCTCCAACCTAGTCATATTTGTTTGTCCTGCCCATTTAATTAAGGATTTTTTTTTCAATTAAAGTTTATTTTTTGTTTGTTTTTTGAGGGCAGTGTCACTGGCCCTCACATGTGGGACCCAAACCGGAGCCGCAGGCTTCCTAAGCCAGCGCTTAACCACCGCGCCACTCGGCCGGCCCTCAATTAAAGTTTATTGAAGTGACGATTGTTAGAAAAGTTACAAAGATTTCAGATATACAATTCTGTAATACATCATCTATATATCACACTGTTCACCACCCCAGAGTCCATTCTCTTTCCATCACCATGTATTTGATCCTTTTTACTCTCATCTACCACCTCCATTCCCCCTTACCCTCTGGTAACCGCTAAACTATTGTGTATCTCTATGAGTTTTGTTTCTTCATTTGTTTTTCTTGTTCTTTTGTTGTTTTCAATTTTACATACAATGTGTCAGTGAAATCACATTGTTCTCAACTTTTTCGGTCTGACTTATTTTGCTTAGCATTATAATCTCAAGACCCATCCATGTTGTCTCTTTTTTTTTTTAATTTTATTTATATATACTTTTAATTAGCTTCAGGTGTACAACAAAGTGCAATAGTTATACTTTTTACCCCTGAAAGTGACAACCCCTCCCCCAATTCTCCCCTGCCACTCCTCCCCCCCCATATCATACTATCTATTACAATTCCTTTGACTCCCTTCCACCATATAATCCACATCCCGTGACTGTCTATATATTCAATTACAGTTGGCATACAATATTATACAACATCAATTTCAGGTATACAGTGCCGTGATCAAGCCTCTACTCCATCCATGAAGTGGTCTCCCTAACAAAACATGTGACCATCTGACACCCCACAAACTTTTAACAACATTATATTCCCCGAACTGTCTTTCATATCCCTGTGACAATACTGTAGTTATCTATTTATGCTGTCTAATCCTTTCCCCTTCTCCCTCATCCCCACCCCTCTCCCAACTAGCAACCCTGTTTTTCCTCTATATCTATGAGACTATTTCTGTTTCTTATGCTCATTCATTCAGTTTTTCAAATTCCACATATAAGTGAGATCATGAGGTATTTGTCTTTCTCTGACTGACTTATTTCACTCAACATAATAGTCTCTAGGTCCATCCATATTGTTGCAAATGGTACAATTTCATTCTTCTTTATAGAGGAGTAATACTCCATTGTATAAATGTACCACAGTTTCTTAAACCAGTCATCTACCGATGGGCATTTCGGTTGTTTCCAAGTCTTGGCTATTGTAAATAGCGCTGCAATAAACATAGGGGTGCATATATTTTTTCGAATTAGCGTCTTGGATTCCTCTGGGTAGATTCCCAAGAGTGGAATTGCTGGGTCATACAGCAGTTCCATTTCCAGTGTTTTGAGATACCTCCATACTGATTTCCATAATGGCTGCACCAATTTGCAGTCCCACCAACAATGCACTAGGGTTCCCTTTTCTCCACACCCTTGCCAGCACTTGTTGTTTGTTGATTTGTTGATGATAGACATTCTGACTGGAGTGAGGTGGTATCTCATTGTGGTTTTTATTTGCATTTCTCTGATGATTAGTGAGGTTGAACCTTTTTTTCAAATGCCTGTTGGTGATCTGTATGTCTTCTTTAGAGAAATGCTTCCTCATATCCTCTGCCCATTTTTTAATTGGGTTGTTTGTTTTTTTGGTGTTGAGTCACATGAGTGTTTTATAAATTTTGGATATCAACCCCTTATCAGATATATCATTGGCAAATATCTTCTCCCATTCAGTAGGCTGCCTTTTTGTTTTATTGACGATTTCCTTTGCTGTGAAAAAACTTTTAAGTTTGATGTAATCCCATATGTTCATTTTTTCTTTCATTTCCCTTGCCCGAGGGTATATATCTGTAAAAATATTACTCAGGGTAATGTCTGCAAACTTATCCCTATATTTTCTTCTAGGAGTTTTATAGTTTCAGGTCTTAAATTTAAGTCTTTAATCCATTTTGAGTTTGTTCTCGTATATGGTGTAAGTAGATGGTCTATTTTCATTTTTTTGCACGTGTCAGTACAATTTTCCCAGCACCATTTATTAAATAGACTATCTTTACTCCAGTGTAAATCCTTGCTTCCATTGTCATAGATTAAATGACCATATATAGATGGGTTTATTCCTGGGCTCTCTATTCTATTCCATTGGTCTATGTGTCTGTTTTTATGCCAGTACCATACTGTTTTGATTACTGTAGCCTTGTAGTATGTTTTGATGTCAGGTAGTGTGATGCCTCCCACATTGTTCTTATTTCTCAACATTGCTGTAGCTATTTGGGGTCTTTTGTGACTCCATATAAATTTTAGAATTCTATGTTCTATTTCAGAGAAAAATGTCCTTGGTAGTTTGATTGGAATTGCATTGAATCTATATATTGCTTTAGGAAGTATTGACATTTTAACTATATTAATTCTTCCTATCCATGAGCATGGTATGTATTTCCATTTATTTGTATCTTCTTTGATTTCTCTCTTCAGTGTCTCATAATTTTGTGAGTACAGGTCTTTTCTTCTTTAGTTAAATTGATTCCTAGATATTTTATTGTTTTTGAAGCAATTGTAAAAGGGATTGATTTCCTGATTTCTTCTTCTGATAGTTTATTATTGGTGTATAGAAATGCCACTGATTTCTGAATATTAATTTTGTATCCTGCTACCTTACCAAATTCGTGTATCAGTTTTGGTGAAGTCTTTGGGATTCTCTATATATAGTATCATGTCATCTGCATATAATGACAATTTTACTTCCTCTTTTCCAATTTGGATGCCTTTTATTTCATTTTCTTGTCTGATTGCTGTGGCTAGAATTTTCAGAACTATGTTAAATAGAAGTGGTGAAAGCGGGCAACCTTGTCTTGTTCCTGATCTTAAGGGGAAAGCTTTCAGCCTTTCCCCATTGAGAACGATGTTTGCTGTGGGCTTATCATATATGGCCTTTATTATGCTGAGGTATGATCCCGCTATTTCCACTTTGTTAAGAGTCTTTATCATAGATGGCTGCTAGATTTTGTCAAATGCCTTTTCTGCATCTATTGATATGATCATATGATTTTTATTTTTCATTTTGTTAATGTGATGTATTACGTTAATTGATTTGCGGATATTGAACCAGCCTTGCATACCAGGAATGAATCCCACTTGATCGTGGTGTATGATCTTTTTAATGAGATGCTGAATTCGGTTTGCTAGTATTTTGTTGAGAATTTTTGCATCTATGTTCATTAGTGATATTGGCCTGTAGTTTTCTTTTTTTGTAATATCTTTGTCTGACTTAGGAATCAGGGTGATAGTGGCTTCAAAGAAAGAGTTTGGGAGCCTTCCCTCCTGTATTTTTTGGAATAGTTTGAGGAGAATAGGTACTAATTCTTTTTTGAATGTTTTGTAAAATTCACCTGTGTAGCCATCTGGTCCAGGGCTTTTGTTGGTTGGAAGATTGTTGATTACTGATTCAATTTATTTGGCAGTAATCAGTCTGTTCAGAGTTTCTTGTTTCTTTTTGGTTCAGACTTGGTAGATTGTATGCTTCTAGAAATTTATCCATTTCTTCCAGATTGTCGAATTTGTTAGCATATAGTTGCTCATAGTATTGTCTTAAAATTTTCTGTATTTCTGTGGTATCTGTTGTCACTTCTCCTCTTTCATTTCTGATTTTATTAATTTGGGTCCTCTCTCTATTTTTCTTCATTAGTCGTGCTAAGGGTTTGTCGATTTTGTTTATCTTTTCAAAAAACCGACTCTTTGTTTCATTGATCTTTTGTATTGTTTTTTTGTTTTGTATTTCATTTATTTCTGCTCTGGACTTTATTATTTCCTTCCTTATGCTCCCTTTAGGCTTGTTTTGCTGTTTTTTTCCGAGTTCCCTTAGGTGTAGAGATAGTCTGTTGATTTGAGATTTTTCTTCCTTCTTTAGGTAGGCCTGTACTGCTATGAACTTCCCTCTTAGGACTTCTTTCGCTGCATCCCAGAGATATTGGGTCGTCTTGTTTTCATTTTCATTTGTCTCGAGGTATCTTTTGATTTCCTCCTTGATCTCATTTTTGACCCACTCACTATATAGAAGCATGTTATTTAGCTTCCATGTATTTGTAAGCTTTCCAGATTTCTTTTTATAATTGATTTCTAGTTTCATAGCATTGTGGTCAGAGAAGACACTTGATATGATTTCAATCTTCTTAAATTTGTTGAGACTTGTTTTGTGGCCTAACATGTGGTCTATCTTGGAGAATGTTCTATGTGCACTTGAGAAGAATGTATATTCTGTAGCATTGGGGTGAAATGCTCTAAAAATATCAATTAAATCCAGCTGGTCTAAAGTGTCATTTAAGGCCACTATGTCCGTGTTGATTTTCTGTCTGGAGGATCTGTCCATTGGTGACAACGTGGTGTTGAAGTCCCCTACTATGATAGTGTTACTGTTGATGTCTGCCTTTATGTCTGTCAGAGTCTGTTTTATATATTTAGGAGCTCCTATATTGGGTGCATAGATGTTTACTAGGGTTATGTCCTCTTGTTGAATTGATCCCTTTATTATTATGTAGTGCCCTTCTTTGTCTTTTATTGTAGTCTTCATTTTAAAGTCTATTTTGTCTGAAATAAGTATTGCTACTCCAGCTTTTTTCTCATTTCCATTTGCATGAAATATCTTACTCCATCCCTTTACTTTCAGTATATGTGTGTCTTTTGATCTGAGATGAGTCTCTTGTAGACTGCATATGCATGGGTCCTGTTTTCTTATCCACTCAGCCACTCTGTGTCTTTTGATTGGAGCATTTAGCCCATTCACATTTAAGGTAATTACTGATAGGTGTATATTTATTGCCATTTTGTTATTTGTATTTCTTGTCTTCCTGGGTTAGCTTGTTTTCCCCTTTCTTCTGTTTAAAAAAGCCCTTTTAACATTTCCTGCAATGCTGGCTTGGTGGTAATGAACTCCTTAAGCTTATTCTTTTCTGAGAAGCTCTTTATCTCTCCTTCAATTTTAAGTGATAGCCATGCTGGGTAGAGCAATCTTGGTTGTAGACCTTTATTTTGTGTCACTTTGAATATCTCCTGCCATTCCCTTCTGGCCTGCAGAGTTTGTAAAGAAAAGTCATCTGTTTGTCTTATAGGAGTTCCTTTGTATGTAACCTGCTGTCTTTCTCTTGCTGCTTTTAGGATTCTGTCTCTGTTTGTAACCTTTGCCATTTTAACTGTGATGTGTCTTGGTGTGGGCCTGTTTGGATTCAGCCTGTTAGGAACTCTCTGTACGTCCTGGGCTTGTATGTCGATTTCCTTCACCATGGTAGGGAAGTTTTCAGTCATTATTTCTTTAAATACATTCTCAATCCCTTGCTTCTTCTCTTCTCCTTCTCGTATTCCTATGACGTGAAGATTGCTGCGTTTCATGTTGTCCCAGAGGTCTCTTAAACTATTTTCATTCTTTTTTATTCTTTTTTCTTTTTGTTGTTCCAGCTGGGTGATTTCTGCTATTTTGTCTTCTAATTCACTGATCCGCTCCTCTGCTTCGTCTACTCTACTGGTGATTCCTTAGAGTATGTTCTTCATTTCAGTTATTGTATTCTTCAGTTCTACCACGTTGTTTTTTATGGTTTCCCTATCTTGCTTTATGTCCTCGCTAAGTTCCTTAAACATTCTTATCATCAGTGTTCTAAACTCTGTCTCTGAAAGTTTGGATATCTCTGTTTCATTTAGTTCCATTTCTAAAGTTTTCTTCTGATCTTTTACTTGGGACATGTTTCTTTGTTTTTTCATTCTGGCTGTCATTCTGTGAATGCTTTGTTGTGTTAGATAGATCACCTAGAAAGAAGAGAAAAGAAAATAGAAAAAAAAAGAAAAAAAAAAGGGAAGAGTTTGGGGGGGCTCTCCATCCTCTTTAATCTGCAGATCACTTTCTCAGGGTTGCAGTGAGCTTTCCACAATTAGCTGCCGTGTGCTCTGGAATCGTGCTTACTCCCAAAAAAAAAAAAATCTTCACTGGTTGTTGCAGGTTGTCTGCTACTGAGTCTCAGTGAACAGAGTGATGCAGCTGGAGAACACCTGCCCTGCGTTTCCCTGGCAACGCAGCTGAAGCAGGGCGGAGGGTGGGGATCCAAGGCAGCTTACACACTCCTGCGTCTCAGTGAGCAGCCTGATGGAGCCGGAGGGCACCCACTGGCGTTTCCTTGGAAATGCAGCACAAGTAGGGCAGATGGTGGGGACCCAAGGTGGCTCACGCACGTTTCAGTGAGCAATCTGATGCAGCCAGAGGGCACCCGCCTAGTGTTTCTTTGGAAACGCCGCACAAGCAGGGCGGAGGGTGGGGACCCAAGGCCGCTCGCGCACTCCTGTGTCTCAGTGAGCAGCCGGAGGGCACCCGCCAGGCATTTCCCTGGCAACGCAACACAAGCAGGGCGGAGGGTGGGAATCCAAGGCTGCATGCGCACGCACGCACTCACGCACTCACGCACTCCTGCGCCAAGTTCACCAGACCAATGGGATCCTGGCTCTGACCCTCCATGGGAGGGCCCAACCTTGAAAAAATGGCGGCCTCCTGTACGCCGCTTCTGTGCAAGCGCCGCACCAGAGGAACAACAATCCCAAAACCTCCAGCTTCTGCACCAAAGGTGCTCAGTTCAGTCCCTCCCGACAGGCTTCTGGGCCCAGCTCATGCAGCCACTCCCTCCGACAAGAACCTGGTGAGTGCTCGCTGGCGAGCGAACCCGTGCGCCGGCTCCACTGGTTCTCCATCTGCCCCCGGCTTCACCGAGTCTTGCAAAGAGAGTCCTCCCTCATTTCTGCTGCCCACTATCGTGGAATTCCTCTTCCTGGCAAAGCAACTCTGGGCTAGTGAGCTAAGTGTGGGGCTGGAGGGTCTCTCCCCCAACCGGAGAAGCCTCTCCACACAGCTGGGCATCCCTCACTGGGCTCACCCTCTCTCATTGGCGCCCCTCCTACCAGACTTGACGTGGCCTCCTCTTTAGGTCTTTTGTTTAGAGGTTCTGTTCATCTAATGTTCAGGGGACTTCCAAGGTTAAATGTTGCATAAATTATTTGTAATTTTGATGTGATCCTGGGAGGCAGTTCGGACAGCGTCCGTCTATTCTGCCATCTTACCGGAACTCCCATGTTGTCTCAAATGGTACTATTTCATCTTTTCTTATGGCAAAATAGTATTCCATTGTGTATATACCACAACTTCTTTATCCAATCATCTATGGTAGGACACTTTGGTTGTTTCCATGTCTTGGCCACTGTAAACAAAGCTGCAATAAACATCAGAGTACATATATCTTTATTGATAAATGTTTTCATTTTGGGGGGTAGATACCCAAGAGAGGAATTTATAGGGCATATGGTAATTCTATTCTTAATTTTTTGAGGAATCTCCACACTGCCTTCCATAGTAGCTGCAGCAATCTCTGTATGAGGATTCCTTTTTCTTCACAGCCTCTCCAACACTTGCTATTATTTGTCTTGTTGATAGCCATTTTAACTGGTGTGAGGTGATATCTCATTGTGGGTTTTATTTGCATTTCTCTGATGATTACCGATGTTGAGCATTTTTTCATGTCTATTGGCCATCTGGATGTGTTCTTTAGAGAAATGTCTATTCAGGTCCTCTGCCCATTTTTTAATTGTATTGTTTGTTTTTTGTTGTTGAGTTGTATGAGTTCCTTATGTATTTTGGACATTACCCTTTATCAGTGGTATTGTTTGCAAAAATTTTCTCCCATTCAGTTGGTTGCCTCTTTATTTTGTTGATGGTTTCTTTTGCTGTACAGAAGCTTTTTAGCTTGATATAGTCCCATGCACTTATTTTAGCTTTTACTTCCTTTGCTATTGAGGTCAAATTCATAAAATGTTTTTTCAACCCTAGGTTCATAAGTTTAGTACCTATGTTTTCTTCTATGCAGTTTATGGTTTCAGTGCTTATGTTGAGGTCTTTGACCCATTTGGAATTAATTTTGGTACATGGTAACATACAACAGTCTACTTTCATTGTTTTGCATGTGGCTTTCCAATTCTCCCGGCACCATTTATTGAAGAGGCTGTCTTTTCTCCATTGTATATTTTTGGCTTCTTTGTTGAAAAATATCTGTCCATATGTATGGTTTATTTCTGGATTCTGAATTCTATTCTACTGGTCTGTGTGTCTGTCCTTTAGCCAATACCATACTGTTTTTTTGTTTTGTTTCCTTTTGTTTTTAAAGATTTTATTGGGGAATTGGGGGAGGGGAACAGCATTGGGGAACCGGGGAAGGGGAACAGACAAGTTGCTTCCTTTTGTTCAGTGTAGTTGTGGAGGACATTGCTTCCCTAGCCCATGTTGGTATCATCATTGCGCTCTTCTTCGGTGAGGTAGATTGGTTGCCAAACTCTGGACGACCTCTCACAGTGGCTCTTGGCAGCTCACATCGGCTATCAGCCACTCATGCTGGCTGCCGGCCACTCACTGTAGCCTGTGGCAGCCCATTGCAGCAGGGACTGCAGCTATGCCGCCCTGGGGACTCACAGCAGCCCATCTCCAGGTGGAGCTGTTGTTCACCATCTTAGCTGTCGAGGGCAGTGTCACTGGCCCTCATATATGGGATCCAAACTGGGGCCACTGGCGTCCCAAGCCAGCTCTTAAACAATGTGCCACTTGGCCGGCCCAATACCATACTGTTTTTTTGTTTGTTTCTGTTTTGTTTTTTGAGGGCAGTGTCACTGGCCCTCATATGTGGGACCGAACCAGAGCCGCTGGCTTCCCAAGCCAGTGCTTAATCACTGCGCCACTTGGCCGGCCCAATACCATACTGTTTTGATTAATGTTGCCCTGTAGTACAAGCTAAAATCAGGGAGTGTAATATGTCCAGCTTTGTTCTGTTTCTTAGGATTGCTTTGGCTATTTGGGGTCTTTTGTTATTCCATACATGTCTGATGATTTCTAGTTCTATTTCTTTTTTTTTTTTGAGGGCAGTGTCACTGGCCCTTATATGTGGGACCGAACCGGGGCCACTGGCTTCCCAGGCCAGCGCTTAACCACTGCACCACTCGGCCAGCCCTCTAGTTCTATTTTTTTTTAAATGTCATTGAGATTTTGATGGTGATTGCATTAAACCTGCATATTGCTTTGGGTAATATGACCATTTTAACTGTGTTGATTCTTCCAATGCATGAATATGGAATATCTTTCCATTTCTTTGTGTTTTCTTCAATTTCTTTTAAAAATGTCATAGTTTTTAGCGTAAAGGTCTTTCACATCCTTGGTTAAGTGTATTCCTAAGCATTTTATTCTTTTTTTGCAACTGCAAAAAGGAATTGCTTTTATTATTTCTTTTTCTGAGATTTCATTGTTAGTGTATAGGAATGCAATGGACTTTTGTACGTTGATTTTGTAGCCAACAACTTTACTGTATTCATTTATGGTTTCTAATACCATTTTTGGAGGGATCCTCACAGTTTTCTACATCATGTCATCTGCAAAAAGTGACAATTTTTCATTCTCTATTTGGATGCCTTTCATTCCTTTCTCTTGCCTGATTGCTGTGTCTAGGACTTCCAATACGATGTTGAAAAGCAGAGGTGAAAGGGGACAGTCCTGTCATGTTCCTAAACATAGAGCAAAGGGCTTCAGTTTTCCACCATTAATTATGATATTAGCTGAGGATTTGTCATATATGGCCTTTATTATGTTAAGGTATTTCCCTTCTATATCCATTTTATTAACTGTTTTAATCATAAATGGATGTTGTATCTTATCAAATGCTTTTCTACATCTAATGATATATTCATATGATATTTGTCCTTTATTTTGTTTATGTGGTGTAACACATTGATTGATTTGCATATGTTGAACCATCCTTGTGCCCCTGGGATGAATCCTACTTGGTCGTGATGTATAATTTTTTTAATGCATTGTTGCATTCGATTTGCTAGAATTCTGTTTAGCATTTTTTGCATCTGTGTTCATTAGACCTTGAGAGCTTGTTTGGAGGTTCTAGCAGGGGAGTGCAACTACTCATATACCCTTGACCAAAGAACGGTCCTCTCCTCTATCAGGGAAGGTCATCCTCTTCATCTGTGTTCATTAGAGATATTGGTTTGTAATTTTATTTTTTTGTGTTATCTTTACCAGGTTTTGATATCAGGGTAATGTTGGTCTCAAAAATGATTTAGGGAGTATTGGCTATTCTTCAATTTTTTGGAAGAGTTTGAGTAGGACAGGTATTAGACCCTCCTTAAATGTTTGGCAGAATTCACTACTGAAGTCTGGACTTTTGTTTTTGGGAAAGTTTCAGATGACTGATTCAATGCCCTTACTGTTTATCGGTCTATTTTAGATTTTCCAATTCTTTGTGATTTAGCCTAAGAAAGCTATATGTTTGAAGAACACGTCCATTTCTTCTAGGTTATTGAATTTGGTGGCATATAGTGCTTCATAGTATTCTTGGATAATGCTTTGTATTTTAGTGGCATCTGTGGTAACTTACCCTATTTCATTTCTGATTTTGTTTATTTGTGTCTTTTCTCTTTTTATCTTAGTGAGTCTAGCCAAGAATTTGTCAATTTTATTAATCTTTTCAAAGCACCAGTTTCTTTGTTGCATTAACTTTTTCTGTTGTATTTTGGTTCTCTATTTCATTTAGTTCTATTCTTATTTTTATTATTTCCTTCCTTTTGCTGACTTTGGGTTTCATTTGATCCTCTTTTTCTAGTTCTTTAAGGTGTAACAAGAGGTTATTTATCTGGGATTTTTCTCCTTTCTTAAGATAGGCCCGTAATGATATATATTTCTTTCTTTTTTTTTTTTTTTAGGGCAGTGTCACTGGCCCTCATATGTGGGACCGAACCGGGGCTGCTGGCTTTCTAGGCCAGCTCTTCACCACCGCACCACTCAGCCGGCCCTATATATTTCTTTTTTAAAACTGCTTTCACTGCATCACAAAGATTTTTGTAGGATGTGTTTTCATTTTCATTTGTGTCTGTGTATCGTTTGTTCCCTTCTCTTATTTGTTCTTTGACCCAGTTGTTCTTTAAAAGTATGTTGTTTAATGTTCACTTATTTGTGTGTTTTCCTGCTTTCTTTTTGCAGTTGATATCTAATTTCAAAGCCTTGTGATCACAGAATATGCTTGGTATGATTTCAATCTTCTTAAATTTGCTGAGGCTAGGGCCAGCTGAGTGGCGCGGTGGTTAAGTGCTGGCTTGGGAAGCCAGCAGCCCCGGTTCGGGTGCCGCATGTGAGGGCCAGTGACACTGCTCTCAAAAAAAAAAATTTGCTGAAGCTAGTTTTATGTCCCAATATATGGTCTATCCTTGAGAATGTTCCATGTGTATTAGCAAAGAATGTATAGTCTGATGTTCTAGGACAAAGTGCTATATAAATGTCACTTAAGTCCATTTCATCTAATGTGTCATTTAGGGCCGATATTTCTTTCCTTATCTTTTGTTTGGAGGATCTATCCATAGCTGTAAATGATGTATTCAGGTCCCCTATTATAATTGTGTTTTGGTCAATTTCTCCCTTTAGTTCTGTTTTTTACTTGGTTGTCAGAAAAGTCATGATGCATTTTTTCTATGGTTTTCATTGCAAAAATGCATCATGACTTTTCCGACAACCCAATAGTTGCTTTGTATATTTTGGTGCTTCCTGATTGGGGACATAAATATTGATGACTGTTATGTCTTCTTGTTGTAGAGTCCCCTTTATCATTATGAAATGTCCATCTCTGTGTTTTGTTACCTTTTTTAACCTAAAGTCTGTTTCATCTGATATCAGTATAACTGCACCTGCTTTTCTCTGAATACCATTTGCTTGGAGTGTCAATTCCAGCCCTTTCACTTTGAGTTTGTATTTGTCCTTATAGCTGAGATGTGTCTCTTGGAGGTAGCATGTGGTTGGGTTTAGTTTGTTGATCCAATATGCTACTCTGTGTCTTCTTATTGGTGAGTTCAGTCCATTTACATTTAGGGTGATTATTGATATGTTAGGATTTCCTATCATTCTAACTTTGGTTTTCTGGTAGGGCAGTGTCTCTATTATTTCTTTGCCTTTTTGTTGCTGTCTAGTATTTCAGTGTGGTGGTATTCTATGATTTTTCCCTCTTTTTCTTCTTTTTCTATGTTATATATTTCAGTTCTGGATTTTTTTGTGTGGGTGTGACTACCATTAAGTGTACGTAAAAGAAAATTTCATATTTAGAGTATTCCGTTTTCTTCAGTATACTACTTTTCTATGTCCCCTTGTGCCAGTTCAGACTTTTACTCTCTCCCCTTTATGTTTTTGTTGTCGCAAATCCCTATTTATGCTGGGAGTTGATTTCTGAACCTGCAGTAGCATGTTCTCTTTTTTTTTTTTTTTTTTAGTATTTTTTATTTCTTTTTTACCCTAAGTGTTATGTTTAAGTGTATAATGTCTTATTTGGTGTAGCGGTTGACATTTCCTGCTTCTGTCTGCCTGTTCGTAATACTACTAATGGTTTTGCATTATTTTGCTTTTTTGTTTCAGGTCGTATAGCCTCCTTCAGTATTCCTTGTTGTGCAGGTCATGTCAGAAATTTCCCTCACTTCTGTATATCTAGAAACGTCTTTATTCCTCCTGCATATCTAAAGGATATCTTTGATGGATATGTTAATCTAGGCTAATAATTTCTCTGTTTCAATAGCTTGAATATTGGATTCCACTTTCTCCTGACTTGTAGAGTTTCTGATGAAAAATATGATGATAATCTAATGAGCTTTCCTTTGTATGTTACTGTATTCTTTTCCCTGGCTGCTGAGGATTCTTTTTTTGTCATTAATTTTTGACAGCTGCAATACAATGTGCCTTGGAGAAGGCCTGTTTGGATTGAGTTAATTAGGTGTTCTATTTGCTTTTTGGATTTGAGAATCCAGTTCTTTCCACAAGTTTTGGAATTTCTTGTAGACTATTGTTTGAATATACTCTCTGTTCCCTTCTCCCTTTTTATCTACTTTTCGTATCCCCATTATTCTTATATTGTTCATTCTTATGGGTTCAGAAAGCTCTTGTAGAGCTCTTTCATTGCTTTTAATTCTCAAGCCTCTCCATTCTTCCAACTGTGTCATTTCCAGATTTCTATCTTCGATGTCACTGATTCTTTCCTCCATCTGGTCAGCTCTATCACCTAAGCTGGCTATGTCATTCTTCATGTCTTTTATTGAGTTCTTAATCTCCAGAAATTCTAGTTAGTCCTTTTTAAAATTTTCAATCTCTTTGGTGAAATTTTCATTTTGTTTTATTGTTTTGTTTTGTTTTGAGGGCAGTGTCACTGGCCCTCATATGTGGGACCTGAACTGGGGCCACTGACTTCCCAAGCCAGCACTTAACCACTGCACCACTCAGCCGGCCCTCATTTTGTTTTTTGATTGTGTTTCTGAGTTCATTAAACTGCCTGTCTGTGCTTTCTTTCATCTCGAGTTTTTAAAAACTGCAATCTTGAACTCTCTGTCATTTCGATCACATATTTCCATGCCTTTAAGTTCATTTTCTGGAACCTTTTCATTTTCTTTCTAAACCTGCCTTGTCATTTTGGTTATTCATGTCCATTAATGAATTATTATTTTTCTTCCTAGGCATCTACAGGAGTGGGTCCTGCAACAGACTGGTAGGAAAAAGTCTTTCTTTTGCTTTCCAGTAGGTGTTGGTGGAATGTTTTATTTTCTCTCCTGCTGCAGCCTTTTATTCTCTCTCATTCTGTAGTGTTTTATTTTCTCTTCTACTTTTCTGGCTTCTCACACAATAGGGGTGGGAGGTTTCCCTGAAATATGGGCTGCTTCTCTGTGAACAGGTCACCTAGGTCTCAGGTCATCACCAATGTAGGGGGATGTGCAGAGTTTCTGAAATTCCAAAGCTCTTCCTGTGCCCAATTCGGAGCCTGTGTGTTTCAGTAGCTCTGTTTACCCCTGCAGAGATCTGCCCATATTGGTGGTAGCAGGAGTGGGATGGGTTGTGAGAGGTGGCTCTGAGTAATTGCTGTGACCGCCAGCATAGCCAGTCCTGCTCCCAAGGCTCCCTCCCCTTCACCTGAACTACTTTGGCCATGATTCTGTGCCATAGTTCTCATAACTGCAAATATTCTGTTCTTTTGGTCTAACACTGCTACTGTTCCACTTCTAGCACTGGTAAGGTGGGATGGGGTGAGCTCTGGGAGGGTGTTGAGGTGTCGGTGAGGCTCCGTGCCTATGTCTTCTTTCCTCTACTTGGCAGTGAGAGCTTAAACCACCATTCTCACCCTTCTTCCCTCAGTTTTTGCTCTGAGGTTTCTGCTATGAGTGTTGGGTTCAGCCATTTTATATGCTGACACCTCAGGTGGGACTGTGGGCCATAAGTGGAGTGCTAGAAGTCCAAATTATTCCCCTCCTGCAACTGCAGTAGCTCCAGGATGCAGGGAGCTCACAATTCCGAGCTCTTATCTGTGTACTGCAGACAATTCATGGCACTCATCTCCTCTGTTCCCCTTTCCTTCCTCCCCTGCTCACCCAATTTGCCCACCTTTAGATGACTCCAATTGTGTGTCTCTTAGTCTTTCCTGTCTGCTGTTCAGGGTTTCCTTTATGGAATTATAGCTGTTCAATTTTTGTAAATTCCAGGAGAGATTTTGAGAGGCTCACCTCATGCTGTCTTTTCTGTGACATAATCAATACGTTTTCAATGTACACAAATTCAACTGTATAACAGGGAAATGGACAATGAAAAAATGGCAAAAATAGTGAAAGAAGAATGATCATTGAAACAGTGTTAGCAATCCTGTTCCATGTCTAGCGTTATCAAATAAAATACAAGACACAAAGTTAAATATGTATTTCCGATAAAAATCTCAAATTTGTAGTATAGTCATTGCATGCAACATACTTATACTAAAAATTATTAAACATTCAAATTTAGCTGGGATTTCTATTTTGTTTTATTTGCTAAGTTTTGCAATCTTCCCAATATGATTCAATGAGATTTCACCTAGAGTGAACAGGGTATGGAAAATGTGACTCTTTTCTCTTCTAGTTCTTTAAAATATCATGTGACCTATATAGTCTGAAAATTTCACAATGTTAAGAGTAAACCCAGTGCTCAACTGTAGGCATAGTAATGTGTTCCAGTGCTAAAGGCAAAACTGACTTGTTGGAAGATATGTTGGTCTCTAACATGGCACATTCACCGATTGTTTTTGAAGGTGATTTTGATTATACACAGTTGTATCACTAAGTGCATTCATCCTCTAATAACAGAGACTCAACTACAGCATTTTAAAAACAAGAAATTACCCCATCATATGAAGGTAGTCTTGAGATAAGTAGTGCCAAGATGACATAATAGCCTCAAGTGTCATCAGGGACTCAGGTACATATCTTTCTCTTCCACCATCCTTTGTGCTGACTTCTATTGTTAAGGTAACTCCACAGTCCAAAATGACTGCTAAAGCTCCAGCCCTCAAGTGTACATTCCTAGATGGGAAATATGAGAGTTAGAGAGCAATATGGGTATTCACCAGCAGTCTATCTAATCTTGAATAACTTTCCAAATTAGGTCCACTTAGATTTAATTAACCACCCTTAGCTGAAATGGAAGCTGAGAAATGTAGTTTTTGATGAGGACATTACTATTCAGGAAAAATTTCTGTCATTAATGAGAAAGGGGAAATTGTATATTGGGTAGGCAATTATTACTCTCTGCACAGTGATTTTTGCCTCCTCTACTGAATTATCAACACAACCCTTGAGTAAGATAGGACTCAACTATGACTATTTTCAGAGGAAATTGTCTAAACTCTCATTCATTGCTTTTTTTACCATAAGGAATCAGTCCAATTACATTAGCATGTTTGAAAAACTATGTAGGGCTGGCCAAATGGTGTGGTGGTTAACGGCTGGCTTGGGAAGCCAGTGGCCCTGGTTCGGGTCCCACATAGGAGGGCCAGTGACACTGCTCTCAAAAAAAGAAAAAGAAAAAGAAAAACAATGTATAAACCTGTCTACAAATTTGACATACATTTTAATCAAAAATATATATATATATATATATATATATATATATATATATATATATATATATATATCTTGCCCCTTCATTTAAATACTTACTTCACAGGTAAATTACTTTGTAATACTTAAGTATTATTGATATATATATATATATATATATATAACTTGCCCCTTCGTTTAAATACTTACTTCACAGGTAAATTACTTTGTAATACTTAAGTATTATTGGTTGGCACTAATGAATCCAGTTATCCTCCTGAAGGAACACTTTAGCTTTATTAACAAATCTAACATCAATTTATATACCAAGAGTCCATATTTAAAGGATCTTGCAAACAACACATGTACAGAGAATCATCATGTTTCCTAATCTTTTTGGAAGGTGATCAGAAATACACCATTTAGCCATGTTTCTTGTCTGACACAGGTGTGTGTTGGGTGCTACACATATCCCTTTTAATGCATAAATAAACCATCATATCCAGTTTCTGGGTTTCCAAAATTCTTGTTTCTCCTCTGGGCCACCATTAAATCTTTTTTTACCTTCACCTGAAAAACATAAGAAGATGCAGTGTAAAGAAAATACAAACAAATGCATTTTTCTTTTAAGAAGTTATAGAAAGAGTCAGGAAGGAAAGAGTTTGAAATAATGAGAAAAAATTTAATTTTAGAGATATTTAGATATTCAATTTACTAATGATTTCCTGCATAATCAAGAATTTATTCTTTGGCAAAACTGCACTATGCTCCATTGGATGCCTGCTGGCTCCCTAATCTTCAACTTTTCCAAGTGTAAGAGCCAGTTCTGGGAACAGAAAGTGTCTTACTTAGTCTGCTATAACAAAATACTACTTATCATTGTATCATCAAATAGTGGAAAGCAGAGACAGGAAGGAAACTCTCATGTTTCTTCTTATAAGGGCATTCACTAATCCCATTCATGAAAGCTCCACCCTCATGGCCTAATTATATCCCAAAGACACCACCTCCTAATTCGAGTTTTAGGATTTCAACATATGAATTGGGGAGTAGGGGACACAAACAATCAGTCTATAACAGATGGACTGCAAACAACTCCATTACATTCTCTCCCATTAGCCTCCACAAGCAATCCAGGAATAGAGTGGTGAGTGTCACTGCAGTTCAGTACTTGGCTCCCACTTCCAGATTCAGACTTGCCAGCTTCTAGAAGTAGCTGCACACACTATGTATTCAGGCTACACATCTGTATAACTCATTATTGTCAAAAGGAAAACAAAACATGTCATTTGCTTCCATATGCTTGTGCCTTTGATCATGGAATGCCATCAGCCTGGCATATCCTTCCCTGAATCTTCTTTATCAAATCTCAACTCAATTATCAAGGCCCACATCAAGGGCTAATTCTTCTGTGAAGCAATCCCTAATCTCCTCAGAATAACTATTAGTAATATAACCTTCCTCCATACTTTCAAGTCCCTTCACTTTGCACTGAAAACTCTGCCCAACATACACTTCATTCTGCTTGGTGTTGAGCATATTGACATGTTTGTCTCTTCCACTAGACTGTGAGCAACTTGTAGTCTGGGAGCAGGTGTCAGTTCATCTTTGTTCACGACAGGAAATCTCTCAGTTCCCATAGGTCTTGACTCCAAGTCGTCCTCAGCCCATGATATTATTTGGGGAAAATGTAAACAGTCATTCTTTATTTATTCACTACTGATGAAGCATGGATTGAAATGGAGTCACAAAGTCCTCCCAAGGCATAACCCACTATAATCCAATATTATATTTAACAAAAGACTACCTTGTGTTCCATCTAGAGGAGTATTTGTATTGCAAGTACAGCAAGCCCTCTTTAAGATGCACCCCTAAAATCCAACCTGTAGAGTATTATAGAAAGTCTCTAGGGTACTCCTAGAAAATATGAGCTAACCACCACTAAAATCTCTATGTCTATTACCTATTTCTGGACATCTCTTTTTACTTTATCTATGGAAAAGAATGTTTTTTAAACACACAAAGTTTAACTTTCCCCATCTTATCAGCCAGGTTCACAACCAATTGGTGTCCAGCCTCAGTCCCATAGGTGAAGTTGGATGAGTAGCCACATATTTCCAACACAGAGATGTTTGGAGGAGCACTATATTGATCTGTCTCTTATTCTAGTCTAGTAGGACTTAAGGGAGGAACAATTCATCCAGTCATCCATTGAGTTTCCTTCTTCCATTATTGAATATACATCCATGCAAACACCAAACCTCTAAAGTCAGCACTTTAAAAAAAAAATAGTTCAGTCTACCATCTAGCCCAACTTAGGACTCTGGGAATACATATTTCCTAGTGATTATCAGGGTATTCACACTGCACTCCTTTTGGCTAAATAGGGCAAGAGATTGTCCAGTGAGGTGCAGTAATAAGAAAAATGCTCAGCAGTCTCTCTGCTTCTTCAGCCAGTTTACCAAACAAGTCTCTCTGAATCTCCAAAGCAATTCATATTCAGTAACACTGTGTAATGAAATAAAAATAAAAATAAACCTCTTTAAACGCAGTAGAGTAGAAAGATTGGGGGATTTGAAATTAGATAAATATGGGCATAAATTCAGCTCCATCATTTATGAGCTATGTGAACTTGGGATAAATTACTTAAACTTCTTGAAGTGTATCTCTATCTTTATTGTAAAGTGGAGTTAAGGCCTACTACATAGGATTGGTGTAATGCACAACTTAAATGACGTAGGACTCAGCACACAAGAAGCACTCATTAAATACTGTCTATAATCCATGATTATGAGTTGTCAGCAAAAGTTGGAGAGTAATAGGCAGTCCCTTCCATTGAGCATTTAATAGGTGCACAATATTTATTTTTGGATTTTTGCATGTACTTATAGCTCACATTGTTCGCACAATAACTATGAATACTAAATAGGACCTGTCAGATTAATTTCCCAGTGGTGCTATTTCCTCCCAAAAGCCCCACAGCCTACACACATTCTCAATCTGAATTCTTAAATTCCCTTTAATTCCAGCTTGCAGTTCAGCTAAATTGCAAAGCATCAAGGACAACCAATTTTTTATGCATTGAAAGAAGGTATGAAAGCAGGTTTTGGTAAACAAAATGAAAAAAAAAACAAAAACAAAAACAACGATGAAGACCTGGGGCCTTAGAAGATGATTAACACCAAAAAAGAGAGGTAAGTAAAGCCAGAAAAAGAAAAGCCCTGAATATAAGCTTGGCCTAAATCAAGACTATTGGATAAAAATATTAATATTTGACTATTAAATACTAACTCTGCCAGGCACTGTTCTAAGCCCTTCACATAAAACATTTCATGCAATACTTGCAATAAACCTTTGAGGTCATTACAATTACTATCCCTATTTTGCAGATGAAAATATCAAATCACAGAGAGGTTAAATAATTTGACAAGGTTATTTATTGTCAGAGCCAGGATTTGGATGCAGGCAGGCTAGATCTTGAGACTGGGATTTTAAGCATAATATATGATAGCAACTGACATTTGGTAAATGTTGATGTCAAAATGTGTGAGTCATAGTTCTAAGCACTTCACATGAATTATCTCACATTAATCTTCCAACAACCCTTGGGAGTCAGTGCCATTGTTAACCCCATTTGACAAATTAAGAAACTGTGGTTCAGGGAATTAAGTGACATGCCCAAGGTCAAATAGCAAATAAGTGACAAATAAGCCATAATACTAACTCAGCTCTTTGGTTCTGTGGCCTACACTCATAACAATTATGTTATATTGCCTCTCTAGGTAAAATAGGTATTATTAACCCCATCTAGCAGATGATAAACTGATGGCCAGTGGCTGAGGTCTCATAGCCACTCAGCAGACACAGACCCTAAATCTTTGCTTCTACTAGGCCACCTGACACTTTCCCATAGAAACTGTCCTATAGTTTGAGACTTTAATTTGCAAGGCCTTTCACAGTTCTACTTCTATCAAATAAGCAGCACAAAGGCAACTTCTTGGGCTTTGGTTATTCCATGTCAGTTTAGTGGATTAGTTGCTGCTCTTTTCTGGTGTTCCAAAGCTGAAAATTCCTAAAAAAGTTGATCTAAGAAGATTATAAAGAATAAATAGACATCCGGTCAGATGGCAGAAAATACAGGTGCTGTGCCAGCAGCCTCCCAGGATCACACCAAAATTGCAAGTGGTTTGTACAACATTTAAGCTCGGGAGTCCCCTGAGCACCAGATGAACAGAACCTCTAGGCGAAGGACTTGGAGAGGAGGCCACCTCGAGTCTGGTGCGGGGGGTGGGGGGGGGGGGCGGGGGACAGGGGAGGGCAAGCCCTGTGGGGGACGCCTTAGCAGTGGGGAGGCTTCTCCGGTTGGGGGAGGAACTCTGCGGCCCTGCAATGAGCTCACTAGCCCAGAGTTGCTTTGCCAGGAAGAGAAGTTTTCCAATGGCTGGCAGTAGAAATTAGTGAGGACTCTATTGGCTTGGCTTGGAGAGATTGAGGGCAACTGGAGAACCAATGGGGCCGGCGCACGGACTCACTGGCTGGTGGGCACACACCCGGTTTCTGGTGGAGGGAGTAGCTGTGTGAGAGGGGCCCAGTAGCCTGTGGGGACCAACTGGGATGAGCACATTTGGCGAGGGACCTGGAGGTTTTGTGACCACTGTTCCCCTCGTGTGGAGCTTGCACACGAGTAGTGTACAGGAGGGAACCAGTTTTTTGGGGTTGGGACCCCCCACAGAGGGTCAGGTCTGGGACTACATTGGTCTGGTGACATTGGCACAGGAGGGCATGTGGGCAAGTGCGTACATGCAGCCTTGGATCCCCACCCTCTGCCCTGCTTGTGCTGCATAGCCATGGAAGCGCCTGGTGGGAGTGCTCCAGCTCCATCAGGCTGTTCATTGAGATGCGGGAGTGCACGAGCCGCCCTTGGTCCCCACACTCTGCACTGCGTATGTAGAGTTGACAGGTTGGCAACTGACTGTTGGGCTGCTCAGCCAGATGTGCAAGCGGCTGATTAGGACAGGCTGAGACTGGGAGTTTTCCTGGAGGTATTGGGTCATAAGCTGTACACTTGCGTGATCCGACCAGGGATTTCCTGGCGAGTTTGTGTGGGCTGGTTGCCGGTGCAGGAGTGCATGCTGCTTTGACTTGCTGGGGGCCATGGCTTGGGGGCATGCCCTGCCTACCTAGAGCTGTGTTGCCAGAGGCACCATGAGCCCTTGTTGCCTGGCCCCCACCTCCGCAGGCCACAGAGGTTTTTTTTTTTGCAGCAGACCACCCGCAACAACCTGTGAGGATTTTTCATAGTGAGCACGGTTATAGAGCACACAGCAGCTAATTTCGGGAAGCTCACTGCAAGCCTGAGAGGGAGTCCGGTGCATGACATGTTGAGCCTTTCCACCCAACACCTGGTGCTGAGTCACCCAGAGACTCTCTATTGTTCAGCTATTGGTCTGCAGATTAAAGAGGGCAGAGAACCCCCCATTTTTTTGTTTTTTTCCTTCTTTTTTTTTCTTTTTTCTTCTGTTTTTTTCTTTTTTTCCTTTTTTTCTTTCTTCTTTTTGTTTTTCTTTTTTCTAGGTGATCTTTCTAATACATCGAAGCAATCACAGAGCAACAGCCAGAATGAAGAAACAAAGAAACATGTCCCAATTAAAATATCAGAAACCCTCTAGAAATGGAACTAAATGAAACAGATGTATCCTATCTTTCAAAGACAGAGTTTAGAACACTGGTGATAAGAATGTTTAAAGAACTTAGTGAGGACATAAAGAAGGACAGGGAAACAATAAAAAACAACCAGTTAGAAATAAAGAATACAGAAACTGAAATGAAGAACACACTCGAAGGAATCACCAGTAGATTACATGAAGCAGAGGATTGGATCAGCAGTTTAGAAGACAAAATAGTAGAAATCACCCAGCTGGAACAACAAAAAGACAAAATAATCAAAAACAATGAAAATAGTTTAAGTCACCTGTGGCACAACATGAAGTACAACAACCCTATATCGTAGGAATACCAGAAGGAGATAAGAAGAAGCAGGGGATTGAGAATGTATTTGAAGAAATAATGACTGAAAACTTCCCTATCCTGGTGAAGAAAATCAACAACAAAACCACGAAGTGCAGAGAGTTCCAAAAAAGCTGAACACAAAGAGGCCCACACCAAGGCGCACCATAGTTAAAATGGTAAAGGTTAAAGACAGAGACAGAATACTAGAGGCAGCAAGAGAAAGACAGCAGGTTACATACAAAGGAACTCCTGTTAGACTAACAGCTGACTTGTCTACAGAAATTCTGCAGGCCAGAAGGGATTGGCAGAAGATATTCAAAGTGACACAAAATAAAGGCCTACAACAAAGATTGTTCTACCTAGCAAGGCTATCACTTAAAATATAATGAGAGATAAAGTGCTTCTCAGAAAAGAATAAGCTTAAGGAATTCATTACCACCAAGCCAGCATTGTAGGAAATGTTAAAACGGCTTTTTCAAACAGAAAAAAGGGAAAACAAGCTAATCAAGGAAAACTCGTACTACAAATAACAAAATGGCAATAAATATGCACCTAAAAATAATCACTTTAAATGTGATTGTGCTAAACGCTCCAATCAAAAGACACACAGTGGATGAGTGGATAAGAAAACAGGACCCATGTATGTGCTGTCTACAAGAGACTCATCTCAGATCAAAAGACACACACAGGGCCGTCCCAATGGCGTGGTGGTTAAGAGCTGGCTTGGGATGCCAGCGGCCCCAGTTCAGATCCCACATATGAGGGCCAGTGACACAGCCTTCTAAACACACACACAAAAAAAAGATAAAAGACACACACAGACTGAAAGTAAAGGGATGGAATAAGATATTTCATGCAAATGGAAATGAGAAAAAAGCTGGAGTAGCAATACTTATTTCGGACAAAATAGACTTTAAAATGAAAACTACAATGAAAGAAAAATAAGGGCACTACATAATAATAAAGGGATCGATTCAACAAGAGGACATAACCCTAGTAAACATCTATGGACACAACATAGGGACTCCTAAATATATAGAATAGATTTTGAAACAAATG
Source organism: Aselliscus stoliczkanus (assembly GCA_033961575.1). NCBI lineage: Eukaryota > Metazoa > Chordata > Mammalia > Chiroptera > Hipposideridae > Aselliscus > Aselliscus stoliczkanus. The sequence goes on along the minus strand of CM066737.1, from coordinate 48,711,545 downwards.
AAGATATTTAACACACATTAATCGATATTTTTAGAGGGTAGATCCAGAAACTAATCCCCGATTAGCCCAGAACTGAACACTGTAGTCACTAGTCATAAATCCTGGCTGTATCTATCCCCAAAACGTGTTTTGAATCTGCCTACCTCCCCACCCCCCACCTTCCTAGACCTGCCCCTGCCATTTCATTTCTGGGGGATGACTGCAGCCCTCTGATACCAGTTCTGTCTCCTGCCCTACACTGTCAGCAGAGGGATCTGACCATGTCTCCTTAAACCTCCGTTGGCTTTCTGATGCCTACAGGATAAACCAAACAGACACCAGGCTGAGCCCCGCTTTGCCACTTACTATATGACTTTGTGCTATAACTGAATCTCAGTTTCTGTCTCTGGGCTTAAGATGAGGACTGCATGACTAAGTGCTGTACAGTTGATGTAATGTTTTCTAGAACCCTGTTTTTGTAACATGTAAAAACAAGTCGTGTGTGTGTGTGTGTGTGTGTGTGTGTCTTTGCACATGTTTCTTGGGAAAAGGAGTGGAAGGATATACACCAGATGCTTAACATTGGTTGTTTGTAGGAGGTTGGGAAAAAGCACCATTTTATCATTTAGTAGTTCAGCTGCCCAAAGGAGACATCTTACCTTGATTTGTGTTCTTGGAGAGGGCACTTTTTAGTACTTTGCTTGAATATTTCATAGGTTCTGGTGGATATCCTAGTACAGTGGATACTATTTTCCCATCCTGTAATTTTGGCCATCTTCACAGCCTTTGACTTGAACTGGGTCAAATAACCAGTTATAAAATAACCCTATAATTCCACCAAGGTCTATTGATTTTAACTCACTCTCTGGTATAATATCTATGTCAGTGTTCTTTAGTTGCAGGCTACAGAAATTGTTTCTGAGTAACTTACGAAAAAATAAGGACTTTGGAAGGATACTGGACATGCTCAAAACCAAATGAAGGCTGAAAATAAGGCCTCAAGGAGCTCAGGAACTGAGGAAGCTTAAGGCCTTTGAGTAGCAGAACCACATTCTCCACTCAGGTTTAAAAATCCAGGCACGGAGAATCTGATTATTTCACTCAGAAGGATAAAATCTCTTATTAAAACAAACACCAGTGAAAGAATGCTAGACAAACTAAACAATAGCCTCCAAAGGAGGTAAGAAAAAGGGGGGGGGGTCGGCATCCAAGTGGAGATGTTGAGTAAGCCTTTAGATTTATAAATGTGGATCTCAGAGGAGGTAGGACAGACTGGAATAAACAATTAAGAATTGTAAGGATAATTGAAGTAATGGGCTTGGTTGAGACTACCCAGGAAGAGAGTGAGTGGCCATGCACCCCGCCCCCCATCTCCATTACCTGAAGGCAGGAGTGTTTACTGGGGTAATTATAACAGGAGGATTGTTTCTACTTTTTGAAGGATATGATATTCCTAGTGATTGGGAAAAGAGTACAGGATATGGGAATATAACACTGCGCCGGTAGCATTCCATCTCTTAAGAATGAAGTTGTTATGTGGAAAATTTAATGGAATGTAACTTCTATCAGTTATAATAAATGCCATCTTATTTTTTCTCTAAAATTTATTATTTATATTGCACTTGGTCCTTTGCTAATTCTTTTATGTACATCATCTTATTTAAGTCACAAGAAATTAATGAAGTAGCTATTATTATCATCATATTTTACAGATGGGTTAATGTAGTCTCAGAGAGGTTAAGTCATTTATTGAAAGTCATATTGCTAGAAAACAGTGGAAATGGGATTTCAGTAAGTCCTATCAGAGTTCCAAGACATTTCTACTCCATAGCAAATGATACAGCAAAACCAATATTAGGGTTTAGGGTTATTGAGCCCTTACTGGGGACCATGTAGCATACTGATACTTTATATGCATCATCTCATTTAATCCTCTTAGTAACCTTATAAGGAAACTACTGATGTTATCCCTACTCAGTTATCTCAACTGAACAGTTGAGGAATCTGATGCTTAGAGATGTTAATTTCATTGTTGTCACATTGTAAGTGGTAGAGTCAGGGCTTGAACACATCTAATTCCAAAGCCTGCGTGATTCATCAATACGCTCCCCTCTATCAGAAATAAGTAAATTTTAGAACCGTGGCTCTCTTCTCTAGCTGTGTATTAGAATAACCTGGGGAGTTTTAAAAAATCCATGCGAAAGCTCATCATCCAAAGTTCTGTTTTAACTTATCAGGAATGCAGAATAGGCATTGGGTTTTTCTTTTTTAAAGATTTTATTGGGGAATTGTGGGAGGGGAACAGCGTTGGGGAATTGGGGAAGGGGAACAGACAAGTTGCTGACGTTTTGTTCCTTAGTCTAGTTGTGGAGGATGTTGCTTCACTGGCCCATGTTGGTATTATCATTGCGCTCTTCCCAGATGAGGCAGATCGGTTGCTGGCCAGTGGACCGCCGCTCACAGCTGCTCTTGGCAGCTCACACCGGCTGCTGGCCTCTCTCCCTGGCTGCCAGCCACTCACCGTAACTCATGGCAGCCCACTGCAGCAGGTGCTGCAGCCTACGCCTTTGCCGGCGATTCAAGGCAGCCCAGCTCCAGGTTGAGCTGTTGTTCACCATCTGAGCTATAGAGGCTCAGCGTCACTGGCCCTGATGTGGGATCTGAACCAGGGCCCTGCTGCTCAGAGCTGACTTCCCAAACCAACCCTTTACCAATGCACCACTCGGCTGGACCAGCATTAGATTTTTTTTTAAAAGCTTTTATTTATTCTTTCAATTTATTCAATAAATATTTAATGAATGCCTTCTCTATGCCAAACACTCTCTAGGCATTTAATTTCTGGCAAGATGTATCCGTTAGGTATTGCCACAACAATGTATAACAACGACCAACCACAAAATCTCAGTGGCATGAGAAATGAAGAATTTATTACTCACTGGGCTGGTCGAGGGGCTCGTTTGTTTAAGAGTTGGCTTAGAGCGCGAGCTCTGAGCAGAAGGGCCGCCGGTGCAATTCCCACATGAGCCAGCGCATGCTGCGCATGAGCTGAACTGTAGCTGAGCGTCCAACAGGTGGCAGGATGGCTCAGCTGGTGTAACAACAAGATTGCCTGTTCAACGGTGGGCTTCGCCCACCTGCAGCTAAGATTGAACACAGCACCTTGAGCTTAGAGGCCACGAGCTGCCGATGGGAAGCCAAACAGCGACTGGCGCCCTCCACAATGAAGATTGAAGAACAAAACTTGGCTGGTCCCCTTGCCCGATTCCCCAATGCTGTTCCCCTCCCCCAATTCCCCAATTAAAAAAAATCTTAAAAACAAAAAGAATCTATTAAGCACTTATTCTCACAGTTCTGAAGGCCAGCTGGGGTTCCCCTGATTAGGTACGGCTCTATTGGGCAGGTCTGATTCAGGCTGGGGTGACTTGACTTTTCTTGCTGCAGGGCTGTGAGTAAACTGGGGTGGTTCTGCTTCACGTGTGTCTCATCCTCATACCAGTGAACTAGTGGGGCTTGTTTCTCTCATGGCTTGTCTCTTGGCAGTGGCAGAATCACAAGAGGGGTCATGTCTAACTGTGCAAGCACGTTTCAAGCCCCTGCTTCAGCCAAATCTGTGTGCACCCCGTTAACCAAAGCAAGTCTCAAGGCTAAGCTGAAAGACGAGGTAGGAAAATAAGCTCCACTTTTTTTGTGTGGAACTGCAAATTTCATAGTAAGACTGAGAAATAGAGCTGATAATTCAATTTAGGTGGGGAAGACTGAAAATTAATAATAAGCACAATACACGCGAAAATTATCAAGTGATAAATAATATTGAAAAAAACACACAGAAAAATCTGGAGGGTGATGTGAAGGTGAGTCTAATCTGTAGCTAGGACTGAGAACCACTAACTAACTATATGATATTCAACCTGGGAAGAAACCTCGGCTAACATTTCCTCAACCATTTTGAAAATACTAAAATAGACCCAGGAAGTAGAAGAATCTACTTATACACTCAAAGGTCTATAGGTGGATAGTTACAGAAATGGAACTAGGGCCTAGGGCTTCTGAATTTCTAGACGGTTTCCATAGCATATTATTCCACCGTATGGTCTTAGAATTCTCCCTTTACCAGTGGCACTAAAACTGTGTTGTGGAAGGACAAATTCATTGTCTCTTATCTTGACCCCAGACATGAGAATTATACTCCCTAAATCCTATACTTCCTTTACTAACCCAATTCAGATCCCAACCTGACATTACCTGTATTTATACTCGTCAAAAGTTTGCAGTCATTCCATCCTCTCGTAGTTTTTTCTCTTCAAGTTGAAGACTGATGTTTTTGGGCTAGCTTCATGTCATCCCCCTAGTCCCACCCCAGCTATCTACTGGGTTATTGGGCCTACTGTTGTCCTCAACTCTGTAATATCTTAATTGAGTAGTCTTTCTTGTGTTACTATTTTTTACTCTGGGCTTCCACTAGGCCTTACACTCATCATTTCTATTTTGGATTACAGTTTTTCTTGATTTGCCAGGATGCACTGTCAAAAGAAAAGAAAAGATATGGAACCTGCTTCTACCTGGAGCTTATTGTGTGAACACGAAGGTGAGTAGCTGAATGAGGTAAGAAAGGGTATAATCTAGAGAGCACTGTTGTTTCTCTTTCGCCTACTTCTGCTCTTCAAAGACTTTGGGATTCTCATGAATCTTTAACTGTTTTGTTTATTTGTTTGTTTGTTTGTTTGTTTGTTTGAGGGCAGTATCACTGGCCCTCATATATGGGACCCGAACCAGGGCTGCTAGCTTCCCAAGCCAGATCTCAACCACCTCGTCAATCAGCTGGCCCAAATTATAATGTAGCTGAGCACCTTGTAATTTTTCTTTTAGAGTTGTTTTTTGTTTGTTTGTTTGTTTGTTTATATGGGGCAGTGTCACTGGCCCTCATATGTGGGATCCGAACCAGGGTCGCTGGCGTCCCAAGCCAGCTCTTAACCACCACACTACTTGGCCGGCCCTCATGAATCTTTAAAATTGTATTCCTTGTATAAAGGTGTGTGCATATTAAGATATTTCATGGGTACAGTATTTACCCATTAATAATCTCTTGGAAATGTGTCCACAATTTTTGTGTTTCCCAAAATGAGGAAAAGGGTAGAAAGGAGGAGATGCAACTGTGGTTTCTATTGTTTTCCATAATCCCATAAACATTTATAATCATAAAAGACCCTCTACTGTAACCACAGATTCTCATAGGAGAGAGAGCAGAGTGAAGATAACTATAGTTATTCCCCTTGTGGCTGATTCCGAACCTCCAAGGAATGTTTATTTATGGGGAATAGAAACTGCTTATCTTCAACCGACCACTCACTGCCCATTTCTGTGATATTTTAATATCTGCCTCGCCAGACTCTGCTTCCCACCAATCCACCTAGTCCCACCTTCTCCCAGCTATATGTTCCATGTTTGCTTTTCAAGGTGTACAAGTACTAAAAACTTATAGGAATGTGGAATGGTGTGTGCGTGCGTGTTTGTGCATTTTTCTCAATATACCTATATATGTAAGTGTTTGAATTAAGTATGTGTGTATATGTATTTGAATTTAAGTCATTGTTCAGATCTGTCAGACTAACATTGGCAACGCCGCCTTTCTTTCTTATTAACAAGGTAGACTCAACCGAAACTCCAACAGAATCAATAGGCTAATGGTCAATGGAAAGCAAAATACCAGAAAGAGTCACTTCAAACAATACATGCCCCTTTAGGTTTATGCCTAAAGTTTTCCTAATTGAAAATAGAAATGTAAATGTTTACACCCTAAGTATATCAGTGTGGGACGTTTTTACGTTTTACTGTATGTTAGATGTTAGCTATAAAATAACTTTGTGGGTAAGTTGGAAGAGATGTGAGGTGACTTACTTTCTTTGTTGTATTTCTGTTTGGGGAACAGCATGGATGGCTGTCGCTGTGTGGCTGAATCTCTTTATATTTCATGTTATGACATGAAGGTGTATTTGTGCCAATCTTACTCCCAACTCTTTTCCTCCCACAGATGCTTCAAGTTGTCTGGCTTTATTTTCATGGAAAAAGCTTACAGGTAGATATCTTTTCGGTTTTGCTTTCTTTTTCTCTCTCGGGAATAGTGCCTTTCATGAACCCTGCTGCTCATTCTCACTCCTCTCCCACATTCATTGGGCAACAAGCATTGATTTTTTTGGTACGATGAAGCCCCAAATTGTCATAACAAATAGGACCTTTATATCATAAAAAAGGTATTCAGGTGGTCCTGAGAAGACCATTGATGGTGGTGGTCAAGCACCAGGTGTATGGATCTTTATGTCAAGAATAAACCAGTCTTCTTCTGGAATGATCTAAATCAGGGATTGGCACACTTTTGAGAAGGAAGAGCCGCCAGGGGCCAGCCAACTGCGGCTCGCGAGCCACATGCGGCTCTTTGGGTACGTACATGTGGCTCTGAAGTCACATTGAAAATGAAAATAAAACTATCATAGTTTCATTTATAAAATTTTTAAAGGATATTGTTCACATAATGGTGATTATGTAAAAATATATTTATGGCTCTCGAATAGTTTTTAAATTGTTGAATAATTTTTTAATTGTTGTGAGGGACAGGATTGGCTCTTCCATGGGTTGGCAAACTTTTGAGACAGAATGTACCCAAAGAGCCATGTGTGGCTCTCGAGCCGCAGTTTGCTGACCCCTGATCTAGATGAAAATCAACAAGTAACAGCTAGTGGGCCAGATTCAGCCAGCTGCCTGTTTTTGTGAATAAAGTTTCACTGGAACCAGCCATGCCCATTCATTTACATATTGTCTATGGCCACATTTACACTAAGATGGCAGAGGTGAGTAACTGCAACAGAGACCTCAAAGCCTAAACTATTTATGGGGATTTTACAGAAAAAATTTGTCAACACATCTAAATCGGCATTCCCCAAACTGAGTTCAGAACACTATTCTATTAGTATTCTAGAATACAGTACTCTATTCTCCAGCTGTTAGTTATCTTGCTTTTACAAATGGGTTCTGTGGTTTTTTAAGACCAGAAAATGCTGGATTAAACAAAGTTAAATGGCCTTTTTTTTTTTTACTGTAGGTCATCTCAGAGCTTATCATATGCTAATATTTATTGAAAAGCTAAAAGGCAATAGAGGATGCCTGCCTCTTAACTTATTTGACCACAAAACACCTGTTTCTCAGCTCTCTAATTAATATTTTGCAAAGTTGTGTTCGTAGGAACACTTATTTTAGAAATGCTAGCTTAAACATTCACTTAACAGAACTTTAACTTCATAACTGACTCCTTGGATTAAATTTTCAAGTTGCAGAAGGTGAAAAGCTATGTAGTGTAATATTTAAGCACATGTACCTTCGTTTTAGAAAAACCTGAATCTTAATTAAATCTCTGCCACTTACTTGCTGTCAAGCCCTGGACAAGTTACCTGATCCTATAAGCAGGACTGGCTACTTAATTTATGGGGTATGGTACTAAATGAAAAGGCAGGACCCCTTGTTGAAAAATTATTGAGACTTCTGAGATACCAATAGCAGAGCATTACACCCAGCACGGGTCCTTCTGAATACAAGAGACCTGTGTACAGATAGCAGACCCATGACCTTGTAATCCTGGCTGTAAGTTCGAATTTCTGTAACTATAAAACCTTCTTCATGGAATCGTGAGAATTAAATCAGAAATGTATGGAAAGGGCCTAGTACAGTATCTGGAGTAGAAAAGGCAATAATAAACGACTTGTGTTTAATCCAAAAGCATTTATAGCCACATTTAATAAATATTTATTGTCTACTAGTGCCAGGCACCATGCTAGGTACTCAGGGTACTATGGTGAAAAAGACAGATACCGTCCCATCTTTATGTAGATGATTGTTTAGTGGAAAAGACAGATAAAAAAAGAAACAGAAGAGAATTACAAATAGTGGTAAGTGCTATAAAGGGAAAACAGCGTGCTGGGAAAAGGAATAATAGAGAGGATCTGCTTTCAATGGAGTGGTCAGGCATGTCCTCTTCTAGAAAGTGATGCTGAAATTGAAATTTGAAGGATGAGAAGGAGCTTTCCATGGGAAAAGCAGGAGGAAGAGTGTTGCAGGCAGAGAGAACAGCTAGTGGAAAGGCCCTGAAGTGGGAAAGAACGTGACATTTGTGAAAAAGTAAAAGCAAGCCAGTGTGGCTTTAGTATAGGGAGTGAGAAGGAGAATGGTATAAAATGATGCTGGGGAGGGGAGATAAGTAGGGCCTAGATCATCACACATCTTGTAGAATAAGGTAAAGATTGTGTATTTTATACCAAGTGCAATGAAAAGCTCTTGAGAGGTTTGGGACAGGCCAGTGACATGAGGTAAGTGATATTTTAAAAGATCATGTTGGCTGCTGTGTGCAGAGGAGCCAGAGACAGGCAAAAGACTACAGGCATAGGAGGCTATTTCAGCACTCCAAGAAAGAGTTGATAGTGCCTTGTACTTAGGTGGCATTTGAAGGTGTAGTGATAAATAAATGGATTGGAGGCTTATTTTGGAGGTATAAATGACAGGCCTTGCTAACTAATTGGATGTGGAGGATTCAAGGGGAAAAAAGAATGACTTCTAACATTTTTATGAGCAACAGGAGGACACCAGGTAACTGATGTAAGATGCCCAGGGAGGGTTTTGTTTGGGTGGGAGGTAGCAGCACAGAAATCAAGAACTCAGGTTTAGACATGTAAAGTTTGAGGAACCTTTAAGACAGACACCCCAGTGGAGATGGTGGTGATGGTGGTATGAGTTATAGTTGTTTGTGGTGGTGTCTAGTATTCTCTGATTACTAACTCTTGGTCACCTCATTAAGATTACCAGGAATTATTTAGAAAACATCTGAAAGAAAAATACCTACAAATAGGAATCAATAAATGTTATCACCATAGCAAGCATATAGAGTCACGACTGCTTGTTGTAAAAGAACACGGTATATCAGAAGAGACACCTTGTGGAATCCCTCAAGAAGACCATTTTATCACAATGGAACACGTATTTGATCCTGATGAAGAGGGCTCTAGCTCATCCCGAACTGTGGTGCTTCAGGGATGTGCTGGGATTGGGAAAACAGCTGTGGTTCACAAGTTCGTTTGACTGGGCAGCAGGAATGGTTACTCCAGGCCGGTTTGATGATCTCATCTATGTAAACTGCAGAGAAATCAGCCATATTGCTAACCTTAGTGCTGCTGATCTGCTCACTAACGCTTTCCAAAATATGGATGGACCAACCCTGGATGTTCTTCTTATACATGCAGAGAAGCTTCTATTCATTCTTGATGGATTTCCTGAGCCTCAGTTCCCTGTAGATGACCAGGAAGGGGATCTAAGTTTAACCCCCAGGAGAGGAAGCCAGTAGAGACCCTCTTATGTAGTTTCGTGAGGAAAACACTGTTTCCTGAATGCTCCCTCCTGATAACTGCCCGGCCTACGACCAGGAAGAAGCTCCACTCTCTTAAAACAACCTATCAAGGTAGAGATCCTATGGTTTACAGATGCGGAAAAGAGAGCATATATCTTGAGTCAGTTTTCAGGTGCTAAAGCAGCAATGAGAGTCTTTTATGGTCTGCGAGAAAATGAAGGCCTTGACATTATGTCTTCTCTTCCCATCATCTCATGGATGATCTGCACAGTCCTGCAGTCACAGGGAGATGGTGACAGGACTCTCATGAGGTCACTACTGGCCATGACTGATGTGTATCTGTTCTACTTTTCCAGGTGCCTCCAAACCCTTCCGGGCATCTCGGGGTGGAAGGGACAAAGTTGCCTGTGGGGTCTTTGCTCTTAGGATGCAGAGGGCCTGCAGAATCAGCAGGTCCTATTTGAAGTCAGTGACCTCAGAAGACATGGGATAGAAGTGGATGATACTTTTCTCAATCACTTTTTGGAAAAAAACAGCTGAAAGAGGTGTCAGTGTCTACACTTTCCTTCATTTCAGTTTCCAAGAGTTCTTGACCGCTGTGTTCTATGCCTTGAAGAATGACAGCAGCTGGGTGTTTTTTGATCAAGTGGGGAGAACATGGCAAGGAATATTCGAACTGTATGGGAAAGGGGTTTCATCATTAATGACACAGTTCTTATTTGGCCTCTTGCGTGAAGGAAAGGGAAAAGTTAAGGAAACTACTTTTGGAAGAAAAGTCTCTCCAGGACTTCGAGAAGAGTTCTTGAAGTGGACTGAGAAAGAAATAAGGGATAAATCTTCTAGGCTACAGATTGAGCCAATGGACTTGTTACACTGTTTGCATGAGATTCAGGAGGAAGAGTACGCAAAAAGGATAATTGATAATTTACACTCAATTGTACTGCTTCAACCTACCTATACAAAAATGGACATTTGGGCTATGTCATTCTGTGTGAAAAGCAGTCACAGTCACCTCTCATTGCCTCTGAAGTGTCAGCACCTACTTGGATTTGAGGAGGAAAAGCGAGCCTTGGCATTCCTACCGCCAACCTTGACATCTAACCAGTGAGTACATTAATGTCTTCTCCAGTGTTTTGGCCTTCAGAAATGGTGGACTTTCTTGTTTATTTCCAGTATTCAGGAACATGGTCATTTCTAGCATTGTCGGTCAGTAAATAAAATGAATCATGTCCACATTCCATATTTATGTCAGTCAACATAATAAGGATTTATTGAATATCTATCACATATTGAAAACTGGTCTAGGTAGGCACTGAGGCAAAGCTGACATTTTTTCACATTTACTATGTGCCAGGCAGTGCTAGCCACTGTGTGTGTGTGTGTGTGCGTGTATTAGTCTTCATTGTCACTCTGTGAATGTGCTCTATAATTGTGTGTTAGAATTACAAAAGTCAAGATTACCATTGAGGACTCTGCTGTTTTGGTGTTGATGACTATTCGGGGAAGCTTAACATTGAACTCTTTGTCACTTTCCTCTACATATACCTCATCACTGAGGCCACAGGGAGCTCCCGGTTAGTAGGGGGCAAAGCTGTACTCCTGTGTGTGTTTCTGTGTAGCTTGGGCTCTTCCCACCAGACTTGTGCCTTCATAGAGGGTCGAGAGCTGAAGTTCAGAGGTGTAGGTAAACCACTTCTATAATACAGGCTCTGCATGACTGACTGGCTAAAGCAGCCAAGAAGACATATACCTGTGTTATCTGGAAAATGTCACTGGTCATAAATCTGTTCTCGATGCTCGCATTAAGATAAGCATTGGCTCTCCTTCAGTTGCTGGGCCAGCTGAGGGGTCAGGGACTTTGAGAAGGAGACAAGAGTGGGCAAAAGGCTCTACTTGGGAGTGTTAATCTGAGTCTTTTCCCTGAGAGTGCTATTTCCTCGGTGGGCAGTAGCATAATGGTGGAAATGAGCATGGGGTAGGTGTGTTTGGGGACGTGGGGAGGGGGAGGTGCCGCAAGAATTTGTGTTTGGGGCTGGAGGGGAAGGGGTAGGACAGGTTACATGGACTCAGAATCATGAAGGAGTTTGGCTACAATTTCTTGACTTGCATGACAACTTGAGTCCAACTGTATATTATAAAGCAAAATAATGGATAAATACATTGAGATATGTTAAACACCAATGGAAACAAATAGGGGCTTCAGATTCACTCTGAGTTTCCAGAAAACCAGCCTCAGATGGAGTCTCCACCCTCAACTTTATTATTGCCTTTATCAGAGGGCTTAAACTCTCTTCATAGTTTAACGTAAAATGCTCCTTTCTCAAGTGTGTTGTCTAAGTGCGACTTTACTCATGAACTTTCTGAGTTCCCAATTATTGCCATTAATTCTTCTACTAGTACAGCCAACCAAGAATCGGTTATATTGTAAAGATAGCTTGACCTCTCTGAGCATCTGCAAATTGGTGATTGTAATATCTGTCGCTGGCTGAAGGACCAGATAGTTTGTGTATGTAAACTTTTTACTCCAATGCCTGGCACATAGCTTTGGCTTTGGAGTCAGCCAGACCCCAGTACTGACCTCTGTTCTGTTCTTACCTATGTGACCTTGAGCAAATTACTTTTTGTGTGTGCCTTAATTCCCTTATCTGAAAAATGGGATAATACCTCCTAAGTTTTTTGGAAGAGGTAAATTAGGACTAGTATGGTAACAGAAACCAAAATAAGCCTTTTTCAATTTTTGTTTTCAATTATTTCCGTTTAAATTGTTTTTGCCTTCTCGTCTCTTTTAGGTCCTTCCAGCTGCACAATTTTCCAGTGTCTCAGCTACACTTGCTCTGCCAAGCACTGCATAATCCATATCATAAAATTAAAGACCTGAAGTAAGTTACATTTCGCTTTAAGCTCTTAGGTATTTGCAAGTAAAGACTGGGTTGCTAGAAATTGCACTCGTAGCTGACGGACCTGAGAACAAAGTATAACTAGTGCTCAGCTTCTCCATAGAGAAACAGCAAATGAAAAGATATTCTATGAGCCTGGAACAGGTAGAAAGTGAAGCACAGATCCCTGCCAGCCTCTGCCGCCTTTATCCTTTTCTTATGTGCACTTTTGCTATACTGAGTGGGTGGGCAGGCTGTAACAGCTAAGAGATTTGTGTCTGGTGCCTATCCTGGATTTACCCTCCTTCCTTTCCCTTCCAGACTCCCGCTGTCCTCCCCCTTGGTTTTCTTTCATTTGGGTCCCTCCCCCATACAACTCTGTTATCCTTTTCTCTACCTGCATTCCCCCACTGTTATTCCCCAAAGTGCCACTGCTCAGGAGCCCCCACTGCCGCCCCGACCTGTCCTCACTCACTCTCAGGTGCCTTGTCTGTCCACGTCACTCGCCCCAAAGCACGAGCCCCATTGGTTTTCCACCGCCTCACCACACAGATGAGTTTCTGCTCTCTTTCCCTTCTGTCACAAAGGAAGAGTTGGCCTTTCTAAACCCATCCAAGACAGTAAATTCACTTCATTTTGTATTTTCGTGAGCATTTAATGATTTAACTTTATATAACAAAGTATATTAAGATATAAAAGCCCTCCTCCACCCCACTGCCCTATAACCCACCTCACCTTATACCCCTACACCCCCACTGCTGTTTCCCATTCCCTGATCCCATCCTCCCTGGGTAATACTTTGTTTGCTAAATGTCTTTCCAGACCTTTTACTATGCTTATTCAGACATAACTCTATAATGTATACAGCACTTATAATGCTATAATGTACATAGCATGTAAACACACACACACACACACACACACACACACACACACACAGAACTTGGGGGGTTTGTTCAGAAAAAAAAATGGGCCCTTTTATTTCTCATTTAACCGTGTAAAACAGTAGGAAGGATCTGCCTCATTCTTTTACATCTTTCTTGCATTTTCAAACTTTCTTTAGCTATCTCCTTCCCCATGGCTTAAGGTTCTCCCATATTCAGAAGAACCCTCTCAGCTGTATAAGCTGTATATCCCACCTCAATCCCTCCATTCAAAGCCAGGAGTCCTTGAAAAAAAAGCCTCCCTCACTGCTTGCACTTCATCTCTCCTGCTCCCTCACACCAGGAATGTCAGTTTGGCTTCTGGCCCCCCACCCCCCGCCCAGATCTGCTCAAAGATCAAAAGTGAACACCAGGCTCAATGCACACTTTTCACCTCCTGTCTTAGGGGCCCACTTGCAGACCTGGGCACTGTCGTGCCTACTCCCTGGCTGCTCTCTTCCCCTCTGTTCTGACTCTTCCTAAGTACCTCATCACCTCCCGTGGTTCTCAACAAGGGGTGATTTGACCCCTGCCCCCCAGTGGACCTGTGTCAGTATTTGCAGACATTTTTGGTTGTCACAACTAGGGGGCATGTGCTACTGGCAGGTAGTGGGTAGAGGCCAGGGATTCTGCCAAACACCCTACAGTGTACCAGACAGCCCCTGCACCATAGAATTAGCCAACCTCAAGTGTCAAGAATGCTGAAGTTGGGAAACCCTGCCTTAGAAGGACAGAAGGAAGCCCAAGGACATTTCTGACAAGTGCAAGTTAGGGATATGCCCCAACAGGAGAGAGCCCAGTCACATCCAGCTGCTGCAGAGATGTCCCAGGGCCACCAGAGCTTGTCTCCAGGTCCACAGTCCCCTGGCGATGTGCAGAGCTCCTGCAGTTTCAGTCTGCTGTGATTCCTCACCACCCTTCCACCTGTGGGCTAAACCATGCATTTAGTTGCCCTCAGTACAACTTATTGTCATGAGAGTGGGAGATGCAGACTATTCTCCTTTCCCGTTTACCCGCTCCCTTTGGAAATTGACTTCCCATTGGGACAGGTCCTAGTTCACATTTCTGAATTCACTGAGGCCCATGTGGGAATCAAACCGGCGACCCTGTTGCTCAAAGCTCGTGCTCTTAACCAACTGAGCCACTTGGCCAGCACCCTGGTGCCCATTTCTGACTTGGAAATACTCTGGTTATTCAGAACAGGAACCCACTCAAATTATCTTAAAGAAAAGAGGATCTACATACAACGAATTTTCACCCAGCACTATTTCAGGAAGTGGAAACTTCGTCAAGACTCCCATTCTCTCTGTCTCTGGGGTCATAGGTTCTGTCTCTGGGATCATAGGGACAGCGCTTCTCTGTGGCTGTCTGCACCCTGGAACGTCATACTGGTATCCTCTAAAAGACAACTGACCTCTGTAAAGCACATGGCTCTGCTTCCCCACAGCCAGGGCTAGGCCTCTGCTGTGACCTCAGTGACCACGGCTTTGATCTTGCCTTCAACTCCAAAAGACCCACTGCTTCATTGCCCGACACCATCCTGTGGAATCTGCCTCTAGTTCAGATTCTCTAGTGTGAGAATCTTACTCAGAAACGGTCAAATATCCACTCCTGCTGCAATCATCTACAGCTTAGGTAGGGGGAGAGAGAGTGGGTGCCCAGGTCCACCAGATACTAGTGTGCAGGGGAGAGACACACAAACAGAAGTTGCAGCAGGCTTGGGGTGTTGAATACTAATGCTCTGGAACACAAACGGGATCATCACAACATGTTTCTCCCTGTCAATCTATATCCTCCCCACCTCCTACCGTGTCTCTCCTGCTCCCCTAGCCCCATTCGCCCACTCATCCCCTCCCCCCACTCTACCCAGCCCCTCCCCTCGGCCCCCTGAAAATTGATTTCGCATTAGTATATGTGCTTGTTTTATTAAACATTTCTTTATTCAAGGCGTCTGCAGACAGATTGCCCCACCCCCCCCACAGCAGAAGCAAATTTCCTTCTATGAAAAATTCACGGCTTTACACCAAGGGCAATCCCAATCCCCAGGCATGCGATATATTGGAAGACTAATCTGCTTTTGGGGATCGGCGTCTTTGCTTCTTCGGTACTTGAGGGTCTTTTCCCTGGTCCCCCACATCAGACCTCGGTTTAACACCAGAGGTCCCGCTGTGGGGAGATGCTGCAGTGAATGCCGCTGCTGGTCTGGATGGTGGGCCTACACCTGTGAAGGGGGGGTAAAGGGGGAGTACGTGAATTAGGCAGGGAGCTGGATAGGAAGGGTTGCTGGTGAGACTGGATCCGTAGAAATAAAACATGCCTGCTTCCATTGATCTCCCTCCTTCAGGCTGCCAGAGGTGTATCTGACCCCCACCCAGAAGCTGCAGGAGACCTCCCACCCAGCTCCTATGCAGCCTCTGCCCCCTTACCATCCGTCTGTCTTCCTCCTCCTGCTGCAGCGCCCCCTGTGGTAGCAGTAGTAGTAACAGCCTCTGCTTTCTCTTCCTCCTCACCTGCTTCTGTCGCAGTCGCACTGGCAGTGACCAGGCCTTGCCCTTCTTCGATCTGCTCTGGCTCCTCGGACAACCCCAGCTCCTGGAGAGAAATAAGCAGGGATGAGACCTATTCTGGAGGCACAGAGGGGAGCGGGGCGAGGAGACGGGGCAGGGACCAAGTGGGGTAATCTTACAGCCCAGAAGAGCTTCCACGACAGCCGGTCCCTCTCTTTCTCCACCTCCTCTAGTTTAGCCTGGGTCAGCCGCAGATGGTAGGTCACCTCCTTGCAATTCATCTCCTGCCGCTGTTTGAACTCACTGAGGTTTGAGGCCAAGGTCTGTGCGTCCGACTTCTGCGGTTTGGAGAAGTCGTATAGCTGCTGCACTCTGCTCGCGTGTAAATGGCCCTGCCTGTGGTTAAAGCGTATGCCCAGAGCCAGGCTGCTCCAGGCACAGGCCTCTTTGGCCTCGCTTGGCATCTTGCTGTCCTCTAGGACTCCCCTGAGCTTGTCCTCCACTTCGGCCCAGGACAGAGATGCATTCTCGAGGTAGAACTCAGGGCCTTTCTCATGCCTGGCCATTTTCTCGTTGATGAAGGCCATCACCGAATAATGCTGAAACCCACCAGACAGGTCCTCTGGGTTCAAAGCCATGATGGCAGAAGGCCTTAGAGGCCTGGCAGGCTCTGAAGGGATAAAATAAACAAGTTGACCATTCCCGTCTAGCTTAGCCCCTCCCCCGCTCAGTCTCTTCCCATCCGCTTGCCCGCCCCTGCCGCCTCAGACCGGTACCCGCCGTAGGGCACCTGCTACCGGGCCTCAACCTCTCCCGTTGGCGGCCAGAAGAGGTGTAGGCTGACCACACACGCTGACCACACCCACTGACCACGCCCAAAGAGAGTGCAAACCTCCGTCCGTCCAACGGTTGCTGCCCGAAAGGAAGCCTGGGACCAACCACAGAGGCTTTTATCCTATGATTGTTCCAACGTTCAGAGACAGCAGGGGTGGGAGGGCATGGGCCAGGAAGATCCCTTCCCGCCACCCCAGGACAAAAGGGAACCCACTACACTGTTGGAAGTCGTAGAAGGTGGGGAAAAACAGGAGTGGTCAGAAAAGACTTAGATCTAAGACTGTGAAGCACTCGTAATCAAATTTTAAAAACGTTATTCCCCCACCTCACCGCCACAATGATTTGCCCCATGACAGAGGGCCCTCCCCTCCTAGAGCTGGAATGTACTTGAACTGGAAAGAGGAGGAACCTCTCAGTGGTGTCAGATTGCCCGTAGCGGAAGAGGGTGGAACCAGAACCTCATCCCCCATTGGCCCAGGACTGAACACTGTAGTCACTAGTCATAAATCCTGGCAGTATCTATCCCCAAAACGTGTTTTGAATCTGCCTACCTCCCCACCCCCCACCATCCTATCCCTGCCCCTGCCATTTCATTTCTGGGGGATGACTGTAGCCCTCTGATACCAGTTCTGTCTCCTGCCCTACACTGTCAGCAGAGGCATCTGACCATGTCTCTTTAAACCTCTGTTGGCTTTCTGATGCCTACAGGATGAACCAAACAGACGCCAGGGTGAGCCCCACTTTGCCACTTACTATATGACCTTGTGCTATAACTGAATCTCAGTTTCTGTCTCTGGGCTTAAGATGAGGACTGCATGACTAAGTGCTGTACAGTTGATGTAATGTTTTCTAGAACCCTGTTTTTGTAACATGTACAAACAAGTCGTGTGTGTGTTTGTGTGTGTGTGTGTGTGTGTCTTTGCACATGTTTCTTGGGAAAAGGAGTGGAAGGATATACACCAGATGCTTAACATTGGTTGTTTGTAGGAGGTTGGGAAAAAGCACCATTTTATCATTTAGTAATCCAGCTGCCCAGAGGAGACATCTTACCTTGATTTGTGTTCTTGGAG
The DNA here is from genome assembly GCA_033961575.1 of Aselliscus stoliczkanus. Lineage (NCBI taxonomy): Eukaryota > Metazoa > Chordata > Mammalia > Chiroptera > Hipposideridae > Aselliscus > Aselliscus stoliczkanus. The sequence continues at coordinate 48,693,974 of CM066737.1, read as the reverse complement.
AGGGCACTTTTTAGTACTTTGCTTGAATATTTCATAGGTTCTGGTGGATATCCTAGTACAGTGGATACTATTTTCCCATCCTGTAATTTTGGCCATCTTCACAGCCTTTGACTTGAACTGGGTCTAATAACCAGTTATAAAATAACCCTATAATTCTCCCAAGGTCTATTGATTTTAACTCACTCTCTGGTATAATATCTATGTCAGTGTTCTTTAGTTGCAGGCTTCAGAAATTGATTCTGAGTAACTTACGCAAAAAATAAGGACTTTGGAAGGATACTGGACATGCTCAAAACCAAATGAAGTGCTGAAAACAAGGCCTCAAGGAGCTCAGGAACTGAGGAAGCTTAAGGCGTTTGAGTAGCAGAACCACATTCTCCACTCAGGTTTAAAAATCCAGGCACGGAGAATCTGATTATTTCACTCAGAAGGATAGAATCTCTTATTAAAATAAACACCAGTGAAAGAATGCTGGACAAACTAAACAATAGCCTCCAAAGAAGGTAAGAAAAAGTGGGGGGGGTCGACATCCAAATGGAGATGTTGAGTAAGCCTTTAGATTTATAAATGTAGATCTCAGAGGAGGTGGGTCAGAGTGGAATAAACAATTAAGAATTGTAAGGATTATTGAAGTAATGGGCATGGTTGAGATTACCCAGGAAGAGAGTGAGTGGCCATGCACCCCACCCCCCATGTCCATTACCTGAAGGCAGGAGTGTTTACTGGGGTAATTATAACAGGAGGATTGTTTCTACTTTTTGAAGGATATGATATTCCTAGTGATTGGGAAAAGAGTACAGGATATGGGAATATAACACTGCGCCGGTAGCATTCCATCTCTTAAGAATGAAGTTGTTGGGCCGGCCGAGTGGCGCGGTGGTTAAGCGCTGGCTTGGGAAGCCAGCGTCCCCGGTTCAGTCCCACATATGAGGGCCAGTGACACTGCCCTCTAAAATGAAAAAAAAAAGAATGAAGTTGTTATGTGGAGATTTTAATGGAATGTAACTTCTATGAGGTATAATAAATGCCATCTTATTTTTTCTCTAAAATTTATTATTTATATTGCACTTGGTCCTTTGCTAATTCTTTTATGTACATCATCTTATTTAAGTCATAAGAAATTAATGAAGTAGCTATTATTATCACCATATTTTACAGATGGGTTACTGTAGTCTCAGAGAGGTTAAGTCATTTATTGAAAGTCATATTGCTAGAAAACAGTGGAAATGGGATTTGAGTAAGTCCTATCAGAGTTCCAAGACATTTCTACTCCATAGCAAATGATACAGCAAAACCAATATTAGGGTTTAGAGTTATTGAGCCCTTACTGGGGACCATGTAGCATACTGATACTTTATATGCATCATCTCATTTAATCCTCTTAGTAACCTTATAAGGAAACTACTGTTGTTATCCCTACTGAAGAGTTGAGGAATCTGAGGCTTCGAGATGTTAATTTCATTGTTGTCACATTGTAAGTGGTAGAGTCAGGGCTTGAACACATCTAATTCCAAAGCCTGTGTGCTTCATCAATACGCTCCCCTCTGTCAGAATTAAATAAATTTTAGAACAGTGGCTCTCTTCTCTAGCTGTGTATTAGAATAACCTGGGGAGTTTTAAAAAATCCATGCGAAAGCTCATCATCCAAAGTTCTGTTTTAACTTATCAGGAATGCAGAATAGGCATTGGGTTTTTCTTTTTTAAAGATTTTATTGGGGAATTGTGGGAGGGGAACAGCGTTGGGGAATTGGGGAAGGGGAACAGACAAGTTGCTGACGTTTTGTTCCTTAGTCTAGTTGTGGAGGATGTTGCTTCACTGGCCCATGTTGGTATTATCATTGCGCTCTTCCCAGATGAGGCAGATCGGTTGCTGGCCAGTGGACCGCCGCTCACAGCTGCTCTTGGCAGCTCACACCGGCTGCTGGCCTCTCTCCCTGGCTGCCAGCCACTCACCGTAACTCATGGCAGCCCACTGCAGCAGGTGCTGCAGCCTACGCCTTTGCCGGCGATTCAAGGCAGCCCAGCTCCAGGTTGAGCTGTTGTTCACCATCTGAGCTATAGAGGCTCAGCGTCACTGGCCCTGATGTGGCATCTGAACCAGGGCCCTGCTGCTCAGAGCTGACTTCCCAAACCAACCCTTTACCAATGCACCACTCGGCTGGACCAGCATTAGATTTTTTTAAAAAGCTTTTATTTATTCATTCAATTTATTCAATAAACATTTAACGAATGCCTTCTCTATGCGAAACACTCTCTAGGCATTTAATTTCTAGCAAGATGTATCCGTTAGGTATTGCCACAACAATGTATAACAACAACCAACCACAAAATCTCAGTGGCATGAGAAATGAAGAATTTATTACTCACTGGGCTGGTCGAGGGGCTCGTTTGTTTAAGAGTTGGCTTAGAGCGCGAGCTCTGAGCAGAAGGGCCGCCGGTGCAATTCCCACATGAGCCAGCGCATGCTGCGCATGAGCTGAACTGTAGCTGAGCGCCCAACAGGTGGCAGGATGGCTCAGCTGGTGTAACAACAAGATTGCCTGTTCAACGGTGGGCTTCGCCCACCTGCAGCTAAGATTGAACACAGCACCTTGAGCTTAGAGGCCACGAGCTGCCGATGGGAAGCCAAACAGCGACTGGCGCCCTCCACAATGAAGATTGAAGAACAAAACTTGGCTGGTCCCCTTGCCCGATTCCCCAATGCTGTTCCCCTCCCCCAATTCCCCAATTAAAAAAAATCTTAAAAACAAAAAGAATCTATTAAGCACTTATTCTCACAGTTCTGAAGGCCAGCTGGGGTTCCCCTGATTAGGTACGGCTCTATTGGGCAGGTCTGATTCAGGCTGGGGTGACTTGACTTTTCTTGCTGCAGGGCTGTGAGTAAACTGGGGTGGTTCTGCTTCACGTGTGTCTCATCCTCATACCAGTGAACTAGTGGGGCTTGTTTCTCTCATGGCTTGTCTCTTGGCAGTGGCAGAATCACAAGAGGGGTCATGTCTAACTGTGCAAGCACGTTTCAAGCCCCTGCTTCAGCCAAATCTGTGTGCACCCCGTTAACCAAAGCAAGTCTCAAGGCTAAGCTGAAAGACGAGGTAGGAAAATAAGCTCCACTTTTTTTGTGTGGAACTGCAAATTTCATAGTAAGACTGAGAAATAGAGCTGATAATTCAATTTAGGTGGGGAAGACTGAAAATTAATAATAAGCACAATACACGCGAAAATTATCAAGTGATAAATAATATTGAAAAAACACACAGAAAAATCTGGAGGGTGATGTGAAGGTGAGTCTAATCTGTAGCTAGGACTGAGAACCACTAACTAACTATATGATATTCAACCTGGGAAGAAACCTCGGCTAACATTTCCTCAACCATTTTGAAAATACTAAAATAGACCCAGGAAGTAGAAGAATCTACTTATACACTCAAAGGTCTATAGGTGGATAGTTACAGAAATGGAACTAGGGCCTAGGGCTTCTGAATTTCTAGACGGTTTCCATAGCATATTATTCCACCGTATGGTCTTAGAATTCTCCCTTTACCAGTGGCACTAAAACTGTGTTGTGGAAGGACAAATTCATTGTCTCTTATCTTGACCCCAGACATGAGAATTATACTCCCTAAATCCTATACTTCCTTTACTAACCCAATTCAGATCCCAACCTGACATTACCTGTATTTATACTCGTCAAAAGTTTGCAGTCATTCCATCCTCTCGTAGTTTTTTCTCTTCAAGTTGAAGACTGATGTTTTTGGGCTAGCTTCATGTCATCCCCTAGTCCCACCCCAGCTATCTACTGGGTTATTGGGCCTACTGTTGTCCTCAACTCTGTAATATCTTAATTGAGTAGTCTTTCTTGTGTTACTATTTTTTACTCTGGGCTTCCACTAGGCCTTACACTCATCATTTCTATTTTGGATTACAGTTTTTCTTGATTTGCCAGGATGCACTGTCAAAAGAAAAGAAAAGATATGGAACCTGCTTCTACCTGGAGCTTATTGTGTGAACACGAAGGTGAGTAGCTGAATGAGGTAAGAAAGGGTATAATCTAGAGAGCACTGTTGTTTCTCTTTCGCCTACTTCTGCTCTTCAAAGACTTTGGGATTCTCATGAATCTTTAACTGTTTTGTTTATTTGTTTGTTTGTTTGTTTGTTTGTTTGAGGGCAGTATCACTGGCCCTCATATATGGGACCCGAACCAGGGCTGCTAGCTTCCCAAGCCAGATCTCAACCACCTCGTCAATCAGCTGGCCCAAATTATAATGTAGCTGAGCACCTTGTAATTTTTCTTTTAGAGTTGTTTGTTTGTTTGTTTGTTTGTTTGTTTATATGGGGCAGTGTCACTGGCCCTCATATGTGGGATCCGAACCAGGGTCGCTGGCGTCCCAAGCCAGCTCTTAACCACCACACTACTTGGCCGGCCCTCATGAATCTTTGAAATTGTATTCCTTGTATAAAGGTGTGTGCATATTAAGATATTTCATGGGTACAGTATTTACCCATTAATAATCTCTTGGAAATGTGTCCACAATTTTTGTGTTTCCCAAAATGAGGAAAAGGGTAGAAAGGAGGAGATGCAACTGTGGTTTCTATTGTTTTCCATAATCCCATAAACATTTATAATCATAAAAGACCCTCTACTGTAACCACAGATTCTCATAGGAGAGAGAGCAGAGTGAAGATAACTATAGTTATTCCCCTTGTGGCTGATTCCGAACCTCCAAGGAATGTTTATTTATGGGGAATAGAAACTGCTTATCTTCAACCGACCACTCACTGCCCATTTCTGTGATATTTTAATATCTGCCTCGCCAGACTCTGCTTCCCACCAATCCACCTAGTCCCACCTTCTCCCAGCTATATGTTCCATGTTTGCTTTTCAAGGTGTACAAGTACTGAAAAACTTATAGGAATGTGGAATGGTGTGTGCGTGCGTGTTTGTGCATTTTTCTCAATATACCTATATATGTAAGTGTTTGAATTAAGTATGTGTGTATATGTATTTGAATTTAAGTCATTGTTCAGATCTGTCAGACTAACATTGGCAACGCCGCCTTCTTTCTTATTAACAAGGTAGACTCAACCGAAACTCCAACAGAATCAATAGGCTAATGGTCAATGGAAAGCAAAATACCAGAAAGAGTCACTTCAAACAATACATGCCCCTTTAGGTTTATGCCTAAAGTTTTCCTAATTGAAAATAGAAATGTAAATGTTTACACCCTAAGTATATCAGTGTGGGACGTTTTTACGTTTTACTGTATGTTAGATGTTAGCTATAAAATAACTTTGTGGGTAAGTTGGAAGAGATGTGAGGTGACTTACTTTCTTTGTTGTATTTCTGTTTGGGGAACAGCATGGATGGCTGTCGCTGTGTGGCTGAATCTCTTTATATTTCATGTTATGACATGAAGGTGTATTTGTGCCAATCTTACTCCCAACTCTTTTCCTCCCACAGATGCTTCAAGTTGTCTGGCTTTATTTTCATGGAAAAAGCTTACAGGTAGATATCTTTTCGGTTTTGCTTTCTTTTTCTCTCTCGGGAATAGTGCCTTTCATGAACCCTGCTGCTCATTCTCACTCCTCTCCCACATTCATTGGGCAACAAGCATTGATTTTTTTGGTACGATGAAGCCCCAAATTGTCATAACAAATAGGACCTTTATATCATATAAAAAAGGTATTCAGGTGGTCCTGAGAAGACCATTGATGGTGGTGGTCAAGCACCAGGTGTATGGATCTTTATGTCAAGAATAAACCAGTCTTCTTCTGGAATGATCTAAATCAGGGATTGGCACACTTTTGAGAAGGAAGAGCCGCCAGGGGCCAGCCAACTGCGGCTCGCGAGCCACATGCGGCTCTTTGGGTACGTACATGTGGCTCTGAAGTCACATTGAAAATGAAAATAAAACTATCATAGTTTCATTTATAAAATTTTTAAAGGATATTGTTCACATAATGGTGATTATGTAAAAATATATTTATGGCTCTCGAATAGTTTTTAAATTGTTGAATAATTTTTTAATTGTTGTGAGGGACAGGATTGGCTCTTCCATGGGTTGGCAAACTTTTGAGACAGAATGTACCCAAAGAGCCATGTGTGGCTCTCGATCCGCAGTTTGCTGACCCCTGATCTAGATGAAAATCAACAAGTAACAGCTAGTGGGCCAGATTCAGCCAGCTGCCTGTTTTTGTGAATAAAGTTTTACTGGAACCAGCGATGCCCATTCATTTACATATTGTCTATGGCCACATTTACACTAAGATGGCAGAGGTGAGTAACTGCAACAGAGACCTCAAAGCCTAAACTATTTATGGGGATTTTACAGAAAAAATTTGTCAACACATCTAAATCGGCATTCCCCAAACTGAGTTCAGAACACTATTCTATTAGTATTCTAGAACACAGTACTCTATTCTCCAGCCGTTAGTAATCTTGCTTTTACAAATGGGTTCTGCGGTTTTTTAAGACCAGAAAATGCTGGATTAAACAAAGTTAAATGGCCTTTTTTTTTTTTTACTGTAGGTCATCTCAGAGCTTATCATATGCTAATATTTATTGAAAAGCTAAAAGGCAATAGAGGATGCCTGCCTCTTAACTTATTTGACCACAAAACACCTGTTTCTCAGCTCTCCAATTAATATTTTGCAAAGTTGTGTTCGTAGGAACACTTATTTTGGAAATGCTAGCTTAAACATTCACTTAACAGAACTTTAACTTCATAACTGACTCCTTGGATTAAATTTTCAAGTTGCAGAAGGTGAAAATCTATGTAGTGTAATATTTAAGCGCATGTACCTTCGTTTTAGAAAAACCTGAATCTTAATTAAATCTCTGCCACTTACTTGCTGTCAAGCCCTGGACAAGTTACCTGATGCTATAAGCAGGACTGGCTACATAATTTATGGGGTATGGTACTAAATGAAAAGGCAGGACCCCTTGTTGAAAAATTATTGAGACTTCTGAGATACCAATAGCAGAGCATTACACCCAGCACGGGTCCTTCTGAATACAAGAGACCTGTGTACAGATAGCAGACCCATGAACTTGTAATCCTGGCTGTAAGTTCGAATTTCTGTAACTGTAAAACCTACTTCATGGAATCGTGAGAATTAAATCAGAAATGTATGGAAAGGGCCTAGTACAGTATCTGGAGTAGAAAAGGCAATAATAAACGACTTGTGTTTAATCCAAAAGCATTTATAGCCACATTTAATAAATATTTATTGTCTACTAGTGCCAGGCACCATGCTAGGTACTCAGGGTACTATGGTGAAAAAGACAGATACCGTCCCATCTTTATGTAGATGATTGTTTAGTGGAAAAGACAGATAAAAAAAGAAACAGAAGAGAATTACAAATAGTGGTAAGTGCTATAAAGGGAAAACAGCGTGCTGGGAAAAGGAATAATAGAGAGGATCTGCTTTCAATGGAGTGGTCAGGCATGTCCTCTTCTAGAAAGTGATGCTGAAATTGAAATTTGAAGGATGAGAAGGAGCTTTCCATGGGAAAAGCAGGAGGAAGAGTGTTGCAGGCAGAGAGAACAGCTAGTGGAAAGGCCCTGAAGTGGGAAAGAACGTGACATTTGTGAAAAAGTAAAAGCAAGCCAGTGTGGCTTTAGTATAGGGAGTGAGAAGGAGAATGGTATAAAATGATGCTGGGGAGGGGAGATAAGTAGGGCCTAGATCATCACACATCTTGTAGAATAAGGTAAAGATTGTGTATTTTATACCAAGTGCAATGAAAAGCTCTTGAGAGGTTTGGGAGAGGCCAGTGACATGAGGTAAGTGATATTTTTAGAAGATCATGTTGGCTGCTGTGTGCAGAGGAGCCAGAGACAGGCAAGACTACATGCATAGGAGGCTATTTCAGCACTCCAAGAAAGAGTTGATAGTGCCTTGTACTTAGGTGGCATTTGAAGGTGTAGTGATAAATAAATGGATTGGAGGCTTATTTTGGAGGTATAAATGACAGGCCTTGCTAACTAATTGGATGTGGAGGATTCAAGGGGAAAAAAGAATGACTTCTAACATTTTTATGAGCAACAGGAGGACACCAGGTAACTGATGTAAGATGCCCAGGGAGGGTTTTGTTTGGGTGGGAGGTAGCAGCACAGAAATCAAGAACTCAGGTTTAGACATGTAAAGTTTGAGGAACCTTTAAGACAGACACCCCAGTGGAGATGGTGGTGATGGTGGTATGAGTTATAGTTGTTTGTGGTGGTGTCTAGTATTCTCTGATTACTAACTCTTGGTCACCTCATTAAGATTACCAGGAATTATTTAGAAAACATCTGAAAGAAAAATACCTACAAATAGGAATCAATAAATGTTATCACCATAGCAAGCATATAGAGTCACGACTGCTTGTTGTAAAAGAACACGGTATATCAGAAAAGACACCTTGTGGAATCCCTCAAGAAGACCATTTTATCACAATGGAACACGTATTTGATCCTGATGAAGAGGGCTCTAGCTCATCCCGAACTGTGGTGCTTCAGGGATGTGCTGGGATTGGGAAAACAGCTGTGGTTCACAAGTTCGTTTGACTGGGCAGCAGGAATGGTTACTCCAGGCCGGTTTGATGATCTCATCTATGTAAACTGCAGAGAAATCAGCCATATTGCTAACCTTAGTGCTGCTGATCTGCTCACTAACGCTTTCCAAAATATGGATGGACCAACCCTGGATGTTCTTCTTATACATGCAGAGAAGCTTCTATTCATTCTTGATGGATTTCCTGAGCCTCAGTTCCCTGTAGATGACCAGGAAGGGGATCTAAGTTTAACCCCCAGGAGAGGAAGCCAGTAGAGACCCTCTTATGTAGTTTCGTGAGGAAAACACTGTTTCCTGAATGCTCCCTCCTGATAACTGCCCAGCCTACGACCAGGAAGAAGCTCCACTCTCTTAAAACAACCTATCAAGGCAGAGATCCTATGGTTTACAGATGCTGAAAAGAGAGCATATATCTTGAGTCAGTTTTCAGGTGCTAAAGCAGCAATGAGAGTCTTTTATGGTCTGCGAGAAAATGAAGGCCTTGACATTATGTCTTCTCTTCCCATCATCTCATGGATGATCTGCACAGTCCTGCAGTCACAGGGAGATGGTGACAGGACTCTCATGAGGTCACTACTGGCCATGACTGATGTGTATCTGTTCTACTTTTCCAGGTGCCTCCAAACCCTTCCGGGCATCTCGGGGTGGAAGGGACAAAGTTGCCTGTGGGGTCTTTGCTCTTAGGATGCAGAGGGCCTGCAGAATCAGCAGGTCCTATTTGAAGTCAGTGACCTCAGAAGACATGGGATAGAAGTGGATGATACTTTTCTCAATCACTTTTTGGAAAAAAACAGCTGAAAGAGGTGTCAGTGTCTACACTTTCCTTCATTTCAGTTTCCAAGAGTTCTTGACCGCTGTGTTCTATGCCTTGAAGACTGACAGCAGCTGGGTGTTTTTGATCAAGTGGGGAGAACATGGCAAGGAATATTCGAACTGTATGGGAAAGGGGTTTCATCATTAATGACACAGTTCTTATTTGGCCTCTTGCGTGAAGGAAAGGGAAAAGTTAAGGAAACTACTTTTGGAAGAAAAGTCTCTCCAGGACTTCGAGAAGAGTTCTTGAAGTGGACTGAGAAAGAAATAAGGGATAAATCTTCTAGGCTACAGATGGAGCCAATGGACTTGTTACACTGTTTGCATGAGATTCAGGAGGAAGAGTACGCAAAAGGATAATTGATAATTTACACTCAATTGTACTGCTTCAACCTACCTATACAAAAATGGACATTTGGGCTATGTCATTCTGTGTGAAAAGCAGTCACAGTCACCTCTCATTGCCTCTGAAGTGTCAGCACCTACTTGGATTTGAGGAGGAAAAGCGAGCCTTGGCATTCCTACCGCCAACCTTGACATCTAACCAGTGAGTACATTAATGTCTTCTCCAGTGTTTTGGCCTTCAGAAATGGTGGACTTTCTTGTTTATTTCCAGTATTCAGGAACATGGTCATTTCTAGCATTGTCGGTCAGTAAATAAAATGAATCATGTCCACATTCCATATTTATGTCAGTCAACATAATAAGGATTTATTGAATATCTATCACATATTGAAAACTGGTCTAGGTAGGCACTGAGGCAAAGCTGACATTTTTTCACATTTACTATGTGCCAGGCAGTGCTAGCCACTGTGTGTGTGTGTGTGTGTGCGTGTATTAGTCTTCATTGTCACTCTGTGAATGTGCTCTATAATTGTGTGTTAGAATTACAAAAGTCAAGATTACCATTGAGGACTCTGCTGTTTTGGTGTTGATGACTATTCGGGGAAGCTTAACATTGAACTCTTTGTCACTTTCCTCTACATATACCTCATCACTGAGGCCACAGGGAGCTCCCGGTTAGTAGGGGGCAAAGCTGTACTCCTGTGTGTGTTTCTGTGTAGCTTGGGCTCTTCCCACCAGACTTGTGCCTTCATAGAGGGTCGAGAGCTGAAGTTCAGAGGTGTAGGTAAACCACTTCTATAATACAGGCTCTGCATGACTGACTGGCTAAAGCAGCCAAGAAGACATATACCTGTGTTATCTGGAAAATGTCACTGGTCATAAATCTGTTCTCGATGCTCGCATTAAGATAAGCATTGGCTCTCCTTCAGTTGCTGGGCCAGCTGTGGGGTCAGGGACTTTGAGAAGGAGACAAGAGTGGGCAAAAGGCTCTACTTGGGAGTGTTAATCTGAGTCTTTTCCCTGAGAGTGCTATTTCCTCGGTGGGCAGTAGCATAATGGTGGAAATGAGCATGGGGTAGGTGTGTTTGGGGACGTGGGGAGGGGGAGGTGCCGCAAGAATTTGTGTTTGGGGCTGGAGGGGAAGGGGTAGGACAGGTTACATGGACTCAGAATCATGAAGGAGTTTGGCTACAATTTCTTGACTTGCATGACAACTTGAGTCCAACTGTATATTATAAAGCAAAATAATGGATAAATACATTGAGATATGTTAAACACCAATGGAAACAAATAGGGGCTTCAGATTCACTCTGAGTTTCCAGAAAACCAGCCTCAGATGGAGTCTCCACCCTCAACTTTATTATTGCCTTTATCAGAGGGCTTAAACTCTCTTCATAGTTTAACGTAAAATGCTCCTTTCTCAAGTGTGTTGTCTAAGTGCGACTTTACTCATGAACTTTCTGAGTTCCCAATTATTGCCATTAATTCTTCTACTAGTACAGCCAACCAAGAATCGGTTATATTGTAAAGATAGCTTGACCTCTCTGAGCATCTGCAAATTGGTGATTGTAATTATCTGTCGCTGGCTGAAGGACCAGATAGTTTGTGTATGTAAACTTTTTACTCCTGTGCCTGGCACATAGCTTTGGCTTTGGAGTCAGCCAGACCCCAGTACTGACCTCTGTTCTGTTCTTACCTATGTGACCTTGAGCAAATTACTTTTTGTGTGTGCCTTAATTCCCTTATCTGAAAAATGGGATAATACCTCCTAAGTTTTTTGGAAGAGGTAAATTAGGACTAGTATGGTAACAGAAACCAAAATAAGCCTTTTTCAATTTTTGTTTTCAATTATTTCCGTTTAAATTGTTTTTGCCTTCTCGTCTCTTTTAGGTCCTTCCAGCTGCACAATTTTCCAGTGTCTCAGCTACACTTGCTCTGCCAAGCACTGCATAATCCATATCATAAAATTAAAGACCTGAAGTAAGTTACATTTCGCTTTAAGCTCTTAGGTATTTGCAAGTAAAGACTGGGTTGCTAGAAATTGCACTCGTAGCTGACGGACCTGAGAACAAAGTATAACTAGTGCTCAGCTTCTCCATAGAGAAACAGCAAATGAAAAGATATTCTATGAGCCTGGAACAGGTAGAAAGTGAAGCACAGATCCCTGCCAGCCTCTGCCGCCTTTATCCTTTTCTTATGTGCACTTTTGCTATACTGAGTGGGTGGGCAGGCTGTAACAGCTAAGAGATTTGTGTCTGGGGCCTATCCTGGATTTACCCTCCTTCCTTTCCCTTCCAGACTCCCGCTGTCCTCCCCCTTGGTTTTCTTTCATTTGGGTCCCTCCCCCATACAACTCTGTTATCCTTTTCTCTACCTGCATTCCCCCACTGTTATTCCCCAAAGTGCCACTGCTCAGGAGCCCCCACTGCCGCCCCGACCTGTCCTCACTCACTGTCAGGTGCCTTGTCTGTCCACGTCACTCGCCCCAAAGCACAAGCCCCATTGGTTTTCCACCGCCTCACCACACAGATGAGTTTCTGCTCTCTTTCCCTTCTGTCACAAAGGAAGAGTTGGCCTTTCTAAACCCATCCAAGACAGTAAATTCACTTCATTTTGTATTTTCGTGAGCATTTAATGATTTAACTTTATATAACAAAGTATATTAAGATATAAAAGCCCTCCTCCACCCCACTGCCCTATAACCCACCTCACCTTATACCCCTACACCCCCACTGCTGTTTCCCATTCCCTGATCCCATCCTCCCTGGGTAATACTTTGTTTGCTAAATGTCTTTCCAGACCTTTTACTATGCTTATTCAGACATAACTCTATAATGTATACAGCACTTATAATGCTATAATGTACATAGCATGTAAACACACACACACACACACACACACACACACACACACACAGAACTTGGGGGGTTTGTTCAGAAAAAAAAATGGGCCCTTTTATTTCTCATTTAACCGTGTAAAACAGTAGGAAGGATCTGCCTCATTCTTTTACATCTTTCTTGCATTTTCAAACTTTCTTTAGCTATCTCCTTCCCCATGGCTTAAGGTTCTCCCATATTCAGAAGAACCCTCTCAGCTGTATAAGCTGTATATCCCACCTCAATCCCTCCATTCAAAGCCAGGAGTCCTTGAAAAAAAAGCCTCCCTCACTGCTTGCACTTCATCTCTCCTGCTCCCTCACACCAGGAATGTCAGTTTGGCTTCTGCCCCCGCCCCCCGCCCAGATCTGCTCAAAGATCAAAAGTGAACACCAGGCTCAATGCACACTTTTCACCTCCTGTCTTAGGGGCCCACTGGCAGACCTGGGCACTGTCGTGCCTACTCCCTGGCTGCTCTCTTCCCCTCTGTTCTGACTCTTCCTAAGTACCTCATCACCTCCCGTGGTTCCCAACAAGGGGTGATTTGACCCCTGCCCCCCAGTGGACCTGTGTCAGTATTTGCAGACATTTTTGGTTGACACAACTAGGGGGCATGTGCTACTGGCAGGTAGTGGGTAGAGGCCAGGGATTCTGCCAAACACCCTACAGTGTACCAGACAGCCCCTGCACCATAGAATTAGCCAACCTCAAGTGTCAAGAGTGCTGAAGTTGGGAAACCCTGCCTTAGAAGGACAGAAGGAAGCCCAAGGACATTTCTGACAAGTGCAAGTTAGGGATATGCCCCAACAGGAGAGAGCCCAGTCACATCCAGCTGCTGCAGAGATGTCCCAGGGCCACCAGAGCTTGTCTCCAGGTCCACAGTCCCCTGGCGATGTGCAGGGCTCCTGCAGTTTCAGTCTGCTGTGATTCCTCACCACCCTTCCACCTGTGGGCTAAACCATGCATTTAGTTGCCCTCAGTACAACTTATTGTCATGAGAGGGGGAGATGCAGACTATTCTCCTTTCCGGTTTACCCGCTCCCTTTGGAAATTGACTTCCCATTGGGACATGTCCTAGTCCACATTTCTGAATTCACTGAGGCCCATGTGGGAATCAAACCGGCGACCCTGTTGCTCAAAGCTCGTGCTCTTAACCAACTGAGCCACTTGGCCAGCACCCTGGTGCCCATTTCTGACTTGGAAATACTCTGGTTATTCAGAACAGGAACCCACTCAAATTATCTTAAAGAAAAGAGGATCTACATACAACAAATTTTCACCCAGCACAATTTCAGGAAGTGGAAACTTCGTCAAGACTCCCATTCTCTCTGTCTCTGGGGTCATAGGTTCTGTCTCTGGGATCATAGGGACAGCGCTTCTCTGTGGCTGTCTGCACCCTGGAACGTCATACTGGTATCCTCTAAAAGACAACTGACCTCTGTAAAGCACATGGCTCTGCTTCCCCACAGCCAGGGCTAGGCCTCTGCTGTGACCTCAGTGACCACGGCTTTGATCTTGCCTTCAACTCCAAAAGACCCACTGCTTCATTGCCTGACACCATCCTGTGGAATCTGCCTCTAGTTCAGATTCTCTAGTATGAGAATCTTACTCAGAAACGGTCAAATATCCACTCCTGCTGCAATCATCTACAGCTTAGGTAGGGGGAGAGAGAGTGGGTGCCCAGGTCCACCAGATACTAGTGTGCAGGGGAGAGACACACAAACAGAAGTTGCAGCAGGCTTGGGGTGTTGAATACTAATGCTCTGGAACACAAACGGGATCATCACAACATGTTTCTCCCTGTCAATCTATATCCTTCCCACCTCCTACCGTGTCTCTCCTGCTCCCCTAGCCCCATTCGCCCACTCATCCCCTCCCCCCACTCTACCCAGCCCCTCCCCTCGGCCCCCTGAAAATTGATTTCGCATTAGTATATGTGCTTGTTTTATTAAACTTTACTCAAGGCGTCTGTAGACAGATTGCCCCAACCCCCCACAGCAGAAGCAAATTTCCTTCTATGAAAAATTCACGGCTTTACACCAAGGGCAATCCCAATCCCCAGGCATGTGATATATTGGAAGACTAATCTGCTTTTGGGGATCGGCGTCTTTGCTTCTTCGGTACTTGAGGGTCTTTTCCCTGGTCCCCCACATCAGACCTCGGTTTAACACCAGAGGTCCCGCTGTGGGGAGATGCTGCAGTGAATGCCGCTGCTGGTCTGGATGGCGGGGGTACACCTGTGAAGGGGGGTAAAGGGGGAGTACGTGAATTAGGCAGGGAGCTGGATAGGAAGGGTTGCTGGTGACTGTGGATCCGTAGAAATAAAACATGCCTGCTTCCATTGATCTCCCTCCTTCAGCCTGCCAGAGGTGTATCTGACCCCCACCCAGAAGCTGCAGGAGACCTCCCACCCAGCTCCTATGCAGCCTCTGCCCCCTCAGCATCCGTCTGTCTTCCTCCTCCTGCTGCAGCGCCCCCTGTGGTAGCAGTAGTAGTAACAGCCTCTGCTTTCTCTTCCTCCTCACCTGCTTCTGTCGCAGTCGCACTGGCAGTGACCAGGCCTTGCCCTTCTTCGATCTGCTCTGGCTCCTCGGACAACCCCAGCTCCTGGAGAGAAATAAGCAGGGATGAGACCTATTCTGGAGGCACAGAGGGGAGCGGGGCGAGGAGACGGGGCAGGGACCAAGTGGGGTAACCTTACAGCCCGGAAGAGCTTCCACGACAGCCGGTCCCTCTCTTTCTCCACCTCCTCTAGTTTAGCCTGGGTCAGCCGCAGATGGTAGGTCACCTCCTTGCAATTCATCTCCTGCCGCTGTTTGAACTCACTGAGGTTTGAGGCCAAGGTCTGTGCGTCCGACTTCTGCGGTTTGGAGAAGTCGTATAGCTGCTGCACTCTGCTCGCGTGTAAATGGCCCTGCCTGTGGTTAAAGCGTATGCCCAGAGCCAGGCTGCTCCAGGCACAGGCCTCTTTGGCCTCGCTTGGCATCTTGCTGTCCTCTAGGACTCCCCTGAGCTTGTCCTCCACTTCGGCCCAGGACAGAGATGCATTCTCGAGGTAGAACTCAGGGCCTTTCTCATACCTGGCCATTTTCTCGTTGATGAAGGCCATCACCGAATAATGCTGAAACCCACCAGACAGGTCCTCTGGGTTCAAAGCCATGATGGCAGAAGGCCTTAGAGGCCTGGCAGGCTCTGAAGGGATAAAATAAACAAGTTGACCATTCCCGTCTAGCTTAGCCCCTCCCCCGCTCAGTTTCTTCCCATCCGCTTGCCCGCCCCTGCTGCCTCAGACCGGTACCCGCCGTAGGGCACCTGCTACCGGGCCCCAACCTCTCCCGTTGGTGGCCAGAAGAGGTGTAGGCTGACCACACACGCTGACCACACCCACTGACCACGCCCAAAGAGAGTGCAAACCTCCGTCCGTCCAAAGGCTGCTGCCCGAAAGGAAGCCTGGGACCAACCACAGAGGCTTTTATCCTATGATTGTTCCAACGTTCGGAGACAGCAGGGGTGGGAGGGCATGGGCCAGGAGGATCCCTTCCCCCCACCCCAGGACAAAAGGGAACCCACTACACTGTTGGAAGTCGTAGAAGGTGGGGAAAAACAGGAGTGGTCAGAAAAGACTTAGATCTAAGACTGTGAAGCACTCGTAATCAAATTTTAAAAACGTTATTCCCCCACCTCACCGCCACAATGATTTGTCCCATGACAGAGGGCCCTCCCCTCCTAGAGCTGGAATGTACTTGAACTGGAAAGAGGAGGAAGCTCTCAGTGGCGTCAGATTGCCCGTAGCGGAAGAGGGTGGAACCAGAACCTCATCCCCCATTGGCCCAGGACTGAACACTGTAGTCACTAGTCATAAATCCTGGCAGTATCTATCCCCAAAACGTGTTTTGAATCTGCCTACCTCCCCACCCCCCACCATCCTATCCCTGCCCCTGCCATTTCATTTCTGGGGGATGACTGTAGCCCTCTGATACCAGTTCTGTCTCCTGCCCTACACTGTCAGCAGAGGGATCTGACCATGTCTCTTTAAACCTCTGTTGGCTTTCTGATGCCTACAGGATGAACCAAACAGACGCCAGGGTGAGCCCCACTTTGCCACTTACTATATGACCTTGTGCTATAACTGAATCTCAGTTTCTGTCTCTGGGCTTAAGATGAGGACTGCATGACTAAGTGCTGTACAGTTGATGTAATGTTTTCTAGAACCCTGTTTTTGTAACATGTACAAACAAGTAGTGTGTGTGTGTGTGTGTGTGTGTGTGTGTGTGTGTCTTTGCACATGTTTCTTGGGAAAAGGAGTGGAAGGATATACACCAGATGCTTAACATTGGTTGTTTGTAGGAGGTTGGGAAAAAGCACCATTTTATCATTTAGTAATCCAGCTGCCCAGAGGAGACATCTTACCTTGATTTGTGTTCTTGGAGAGGGCACTTTTTAGTACTTTGCTTGAATATTTCATAGGTTCTGGTGGATATCCTAGTACAGTGGATACTATTTTCCCATCCTGTAATTTTGGCCGTCTTCACAGCCTTTGTCTTTAACTGGGTCTAATAACCAGTTATAAAATAACCCTATAATTCTCCCAAGGTCTATTGATTTTAACTCACTCTCTGGTATAATATCTATGTCAGTGTTCTTTAGTTGCAGGCTTCAGAAATTGATTCTGAGTAACTTACGCAAAAAATAAGGACTTTGGAAGGATACTGGACATGCTCAAAACCAAATGAAGTGCTGAAAACAAGGCCTCAAGGAGCTCAGGAACTGAGGAAGCTTAAGGCCTTTGAGTAGCAGAACCACATTCTCCACTCAGGTTTAAAAATCCAGGCACGGAGAATCTGATTATTTCACTCAGAAGGATAAAATCTCTTATTAAAACAAACACCAGTGAAAGAATGCTGGGCAAACTAAACAATAGCCTCCAAAGGAGGTAAGAAAAAGGGGGGGGTCGGCATCCAAGTGGGGATGTTGAGTAAGCCTTTAGATTTATAAATGTAGATCTCATAGGAGATGGGTCAGAGTGGAATAAACAATTAAGAATTGTAAGGATTATTGAAGTAATGGGCATGGTTGAGATTACCCAGGAAGAGAGTGAGTAGCCATGTGCCCCACCACCCATGTCCATTACCTGAAGGCAGGAGTGTTTACTGGGGTAATTATAACAGGAGGATTGTTTCTACTTTTTGAAGGATATGATATTCCTAGTGATTGGGAAAAGAGTACAGGATATGGGAATATAACACTGCGCCGGTAGCATTCCATCTCTTAAAAATGAAGTTGTTGGGCCGGCCGAGTGGCGCGGTGGTTAAGCGCTGGCTTGGGAAGCCAGCGTCCCCGGTTCAGTCCCACATATGAGGGCCAGTGACACTGCCCACTAAAAAGAAAAAAAAAAAAAGAATGAAGTTGTTATGTGGAGATTTTAATGGAATGTAACTTCTATGAGGTATAATAAATGCCATCTTATTTTTTCTCTAAAATTTATTATTTATATTGCACTTGGTCCTTTGCTAATTCTTTTATGTACATCATCTTATTTAAGTCACAAGAAATTAATGAAGTAGCTATTATTATCACCATATTTTACAGATGGGTTACTGTAGTCTCAGAGAGGTTAAGTCATTTATTGAAAGTCATATTGCTAGAAAACAGTGGAAATGGGGTTTGAGTAAGTCCTATCAGAGTTCCAAGACATTTCTACTCCATAGCAAATGATACAGCAAAACCAATATTAGGGTTTAGGGTTATTGAGCCCTTACTGGGGACCATGTAGCATACTGATACTTTATATGCATCATCTCATTTAATCCTCTTAGTAACCTTATAAGGAAACTACTGTTGTTATCCCTACTGAAGAGTTGAGGAATCTGAGGCTTCGAGATGTTAATTTCATTGTTGTCACATTGTAAGTGGTAGAGTCAGGGCTTGAACACATCTAATTCCAAAGCCTGTGTGCTTCATCAATACGCTCCCCTCTGTCAGAATTAAATAAATTTTAGAACAGTGGCTCTCTTCTCTAGCTGTGTATTAGAATAACCTGGGGAGTTTTAAAAAATCCATGCGAAAGCTCATCATCCAAAGTTCTGTTTTAACTTATCAGGAATGCAGAATAGGCATTGGGTTTTTCTTTTTTAAAGATTTTATTGGGGAATTGTGGGAGGGGAACAGCGTTGGGGAATTGGGGAAGGGGAACAGACAAGTTGCTGACGTTTTGTTCCTTAGTCTAGTTGTGGAGGATGTTGCTTCACTGGCCCATGTTGGTATTATCATTGCGCTCTTCCCAGATGAGGCAGATCGGTTGCTGGCCAGTGGACCGCCGCTCACAGCTGCTCTTGGCAGCTCACACCGGCTGCTGGCCTCTCTCCCTGGCTGCCAGCCACTCACCGTAACTCATGGCAGCCCACTGCAGCAGGTGCTGCAGCCTACGCCTTTGCCGGCGATTCAAGGCAGCCCAGCTCCAGGTTGAGCTGTTGTTCACCATCTGAGCTATAGAGGCTCAGCGTCACTGGCCCTGATGTGGCATCTGAACCAGGGCCCTGCTGCTCAGAGCTGACTTCCCAAACCAACCCTTTACCAATGCACCACTCGGCTGGACCAGCATTAGATTTTTTTAAAAAGCTTTTATTTATTCATTCAATTTATTCAATAAACATTTAATGAATGCCTTCTCTATGCGAAACACTCTCTAGGCATTTAATTTCTAGCAAGATGTATCCGTTAGGTATTGCCACAACAATGTATAACAACAACCAACCACAAAATCTCAGTGGCATGAGAAATGAAGAATTTATTACTCACTGGGCTGGTCGAGGGGCTCGTTTGTTTAAGAGTTGGCTTAGAGCGCGAGCTCTGAGCAGAAGGGCCGCCGGTGCAATTCCCACATGAGCCAGCGCATGCTGCGCATGAGCTGAACTGTAGCTGAGCGTCCAACAGGTGGCAGGATGGCTCAGCTGGTGTAACAACAAGATTGCCTGTTCAACGGTGGGCTTTGCCCACCTGCAGCTAAGATTGAACACAGCACCTTGAGCTTAGAGGCCACGAGCTGCCGATGGGAAGCCAAACAGCGACTGGCGCCCTCCACAATGAAGATTGAAGAACAAAACTTGGCTGGTCCCCTTGCCCGATTCCCCAATGCTGTTCCCCTCCCCCAATTCCCCAATTAAAAAAAATCTTAAAAACAAAAAGAATCTATTAAGCACTTATTCTCACAGTTCTGAAGGCCAGCTGGGGTTCCCCTGATTAGGTACGGCTCTATTGGGCAGGTCTGATTCAGGCTGGGGTGACTTGACTTTTCTTGCTGCAGGGCTGTGAGTAAACTGGGGTGGTTCTGCTTCACGTGTGTCTCATCCTCATACCAGTGAACTAGTGGGGCTTGTTTCTCTCATGGCTTGTCTCTTGGCAGTGGCAGAATCACAAGAGGGGTCATGTCTAACTGTGCAAGCACGTTTCAAGCCCCTGCTTCAGCCAAATCTGTGTGCACCCCGTTAACCAAAGCAAGTCTCAAGGCTAAGCTGAAAGACGAGGTAGGAAAATAAGCTCCACTTTTTTTGTGTGGAACTGCAAATTTCATAGTAAGACTGAGAAATAGAGCTGATAATTCAATTTAGGTGGGGAAGACTGAAAATTAATAATAAGCACAATACACGCGAAAATTATCAAGTGATAAATAATATTGAAAAAAACACACAGAAAAATCTGGAGGGTGATGTGAAGGTGAGTCTAATCTGTAGCTAGGACTGAGAACCACTAACTAACTATATGATATTCAACCTGGGAAGAAACCTCGGCTAACATTTCCTCAACCATTTTGAAAATACTAAAATAGACCCAGGAAGTAGAAGAATCTACTTATGCACTCAAAGGTCTATAGGTGGATAGTTACAGAAATGGAACTAGGGCCTAGGGCTTCTGAATTTCTAGACGGTTTCCATAGCATATTATTCCACCGTATGGTCTTAGAATTCTCCCTTTACCAGTGGCACTAAAACTGTGTTGTGGAAGGACAAATTCATTGTCTCTTATCTTGACCCCAGACATGAGAATTATACTCCCTAAATCCTATACTTCCTTTACTAACCCAATTCAGATCCCAACCTGACATTACCTGTATTTATACTCGTCAAAAGTTTGCAGTCATTCCATCCTCTCGTAGTTTTTTCTCTTCAAGTTGAAGACTGATGTTTTTGGGCTAGCTTCATGTCATCCCCCTAGTCCCACCCCAGCTATCTACTGGGTTATTGGGCCTACTGTTGTCCTCAACTCTGTAATATCTTAATTGAGTAGTCTTTCTTGTGTTACTATTTTTTACTCTGGGCTTCCACTAGGCCTTACACTCATCATTTCTATTTTGGATTACAGTTTTTCTTGATTTGCCAGGATGCACTGTCAAAAGAAAAGAAAAGATATGGAACCTGCTTCTACCTGGAGCTTATTGTGTGAACACGAAGGTGAGTAGCTGAATGAGGTAAGAAAGGGTATAATCTAGAGAGCACTGTTGTTTCTCTTTCGCCTACTTCTGCTCTTCAAAGACTTTGGGATTCTCATGAATCTTTAACTGTTTTGTTTATTTGTTTGTTTGTTTGTTTGTTTGTTTGAGGGCAGTATCACTGGCCCTCATATATGGGACCCGAACCAGGGCTGCTAGCTTCCCAAGCCAGATCTCAACCACCTCGTCAATCAGCTGGCCCAAATTATAATGTAGCTGAGCACCTTGTAATTTTTCTTTTAGAGTTGTTTTTTGTTTGTTTGTTTGTTTGTTTATATGGGGCAGTGTCACTGGCCCTCATATGTGGGATCCGAACCAGGGTCGCTGGCGTCCCAAGCCAGCTCTTAACCACCACACTACTTGGCCGGCCCTCATGAATCTTTGAAATTGTATTCCTTGTATAAAGGTGTGTGCATATTAAGATATTTCATGGGTACAGTATTTACCCATTAATAATCTCTTGGAAATGCGTCCACAATTTTTGTGTTTCCCAAAATGAGGAAAAGGGTAGAAAGGAGGAGATGCAACTGTGGTTTCTATTGTTTTCCATAATCCCATAAACATTTATAATCATAAAAGACCCTCTACTGTAACCACAGATTCTCATAGGAGAGAGAGCAGAGTGAAGATAACTATAGTTATTCCCCTTGTGGCTGATTCCGAACCTCCAAGGAATGTTTATTTATGGGGAATAGAAACTGCTTATCTTCAACCGACCACTCACTGCCCATTTCTGTGATATTTTAATATCTGCCTCGCCAGACTCTGCTTCCCACCAATCCACCTAGTCCCACCTTCTCCCAGCTATATGTTCCATGTTTGCTTTTCAAGGTGTACAAGTACTGAAAACTTATAGGAATGTGGAATGGTGTGTGCGTGCGTGTTTGTGCATTTTTCTCAATATACCTATATATGTAAGTGTTTGAATTAAGTATGTGTGTATATGTATTTGAATTTAAGTCATTGTTCAGATCTGTCAGACTAACATTGGCAACGCCGCCTTCTTTCTTATTAACAAGGTAGACTCAACCGAAACTCCAACAGAATCAATAGGCTAATGGTCAATGGAAAGCAAAATACCAGAAAGAGTCACTTCAAACAATACATGCCCCTTTAGGTTTATGCCTAAAGTTTTCCTAATTGAAAATAGAAATGTAAATGTTTACACCCTAAGTATATCAGTGTGGGACGTTTTTACGTTTTACTGTATGTTAGATGTTAGCTATAAAATAACTTTGTGGGTAAGTTGGAAGAGATGTGAGGTGACTTACTTTCTTTGTTGTATTTCTGTTTGGGGAACAGCATGGATGGCTGTCGCTGTGTGGCTGAATCTCTTTATATTTCATGTTATGACATGAAGGTGTATTTGTGCCAATCTTACTCCCAACTCTTTTCCTCCCACAGATGCTTCAAGTTGTCTGGCTTTATTTTCATGGAAAAAGCTTACAGGTAGATATCTTTTCGGTTTTGCTTTCTTTTTCTCTCTCGGGAATAGTGCCTTTCATGAACCCTGCTGCTCATTCTCACTCCTCTCCCACATTCATTGGGCAACAAGCATTGATTTTTTTGGTACGATGAAGCCCCAAATTGTCATAACAAATAGGACCTTTATATCATATAAAAAAGGTATTCAGGTGGTCCTGAGAAGACCATTGATGGTGGTGGTCAAGCACCAGGTGTATGGATCTTTATGTCAAGAATAAACCAGTCTTCTTCTGGAATGATCTAAATCAGGGATTGGCACACTTTTGAGAAGGAAGAGCCGCCAGGGGCCAGCCAACTGCGGCTCGCGAGCCACATGCGGCTCTTTGGGTACGTACATGTGGCTCTGAAGTCACATTGAAAATGAAAATAAAACTATCATAGTTTCATTTATAAAATTTTTAAAGGATATTGTTCACATAATGGTGATTATGTAAAAATATATTTATGGCTCTCGAATAGTTTTTAAATTGTTGAATAATTTTTTAATTGTTGTGAGGGACAGGATTGGCTCTTCCATGGGTTGGCAAACTTTTGAGACAGAATGTACCCAAAGAGCCATGTGTGGCTCTCGAGCCGCAGTTTGCTGACCCCTGATCTAGATGAAAATCAACAAGTAACAGCTAGTGGGCCAGATTCAGCCAGCTGCCTGTTTTTGTGAATAAAGTTTTACTGGAACCAGCCATGCCCATTCATTTACATATTGTCTATGGCCACATTTACACTAAGATGGCAGAGGTGAGTAACTGCAACAGAGACCTCAAAGCCTAAACTATTTATGGGGATTTTACAGAAAAAATTTGTCAACACATCTAAATCGGCATTCCCCAAACTGAGTTCAGAACACTATTCTATTAGTATTCTAGAACACAGTACTCTATTCTCCAGCCGTTAGTAATCTTGCTTTTACAAATGGGTTCTGCGGTTTTTTAAGACCAGAAAATGCTGGATTAAACAAAGTTAAATGGCCTTTTTTTTTTTTTACTGTAGGTCATCTCAGAGCTTATCATATGCTAATATTTATTGAAAACCTAAAGGCAATAGAGGATGCCTGCCTCTTAACTTATTTGACCACAAAACACCTGTTTCTCAGCTCTCCAATTAATATTTTGCAAAGTTGTGTTCGTAGGAACACTTATTTTGGAAATGCTAGCTTAAACATTCACTTAACAGAACTTTAACTTCATAACTGACTCCTTGGATTAAATTTTCAAGTTGCAGAAGGTGAAAATCTATGTAGTGTAATATTTAAGCGCATGTACCTTCGTTTTAGAAAAACCTGAATCTTAATTAAATCTCTGCCACTTACTTGCTGTCAAGCCCTGGACAAGTTACCTGATGCTATAAGCAGGACTGGCTACATAATTTATGGGGTATGGTACTAAATGAAAAGGCAGGACCCCTTGTTGAAAAATTATTGAGACTTCTGAGATACCAATAGCAGAGCATTACACCCAGCACGGGTCCTTCTGAGTACAAGAGACCTGTGTACAGATAGCAGACCCATGAACTTGTAATCCTGGCTGTAAGTTCGAATTTCTGTAACTGTAAAACCTACTTCATGGAATCGTGAGAATTAAATCAGAAATGTATGGAAAGGGCCTAGTACAGTATCTGGAGTAGAAAAGGCAATAATAAACGACTTGTGTTTAATCCAAAAGCATTTATAGCCACATTTAATAAATATTTATTGTCTACTAGTGCCAGGCACCATGCTAGGTACTCAGGGTACTATGGTGAAAAAGACAGATACCGTCCCATCTTTATGTAGATGATTGTTTAGTGGAAAAGACAGATAAAAAAAGAAACAGAAGAGAATTACAAATAGTGGTAAGTGCTATAAAGGGAAAACAGCGTGCTGGGAAAAGGAATAATAGAGAGGATCTGCTTTCAATGGAGTGGTCAGGCATGTCCTCTTCTAGAAAGTGATGCTGAAATTGAAATTTGAAGGATGAGAAGGAGCTTTCCATGGGAAAAGCAGGAGGAAGAGTGTTGCAGGCAGAGAGAACAGCTAGTGGAAAGGCCCTGAAGTGGGAAAGAACGTGACATTTGTGAAAAAGTAAAAGCAAGCCAGTGTGGCTTTAGTATAGGGACTGAGAAGGAGAATGGTATAAAATGATGCTGGGGAGGGGAGATAAGTAGGGCCTAGATCATCACACATCTTGTAGAATAAGGTAAAGATTGTGTATTTTATACCAAGTGCAATGAAATGCTCTTGAGAGGTTTGGGACAGGCCAGTGACATGAGGTAAGTGATATTTTTAGAAGATCATGTTGGCTGCTTTGTGCAGAGGAGCCAGAGACAGGCAAAAGACTACAGGCATAGGAGGCTATTTCAGCACTCCAAGAAAGAGTTGATAGTGCCTTGTACTTAGGTGGCATTTGAAGGTGTAGTGATAAATAAATGGATTGGAGGCTTATTTTGGAGGTATAAATGACAGGCCTTGCTAACTAATTGGATGTGGAGGATTCAAGGGGAAAAAAGAATGACTTCTAACATTTTTATGAGCAACAGGAGGACACCAGGTAACTGATGTAAGATGCCCAGGGAGGGTTTTGTTTGGGTGGGAGGTAGCAGCACAGAAATCAAGAACTCAGGTTTAGACATGTAAACTTTGAGGAACCTTTAAGACAGACACCCCAGTGGAGATGGTGGTGATGGTGGTATGAGTTATAGTTGTTTGTAGTGGTGTCTAGTATTCTGTGATTACTAACTCTTGGTCACCTCATTAAGATTACCAGGAATTATTTAGAAAACATCTGAAAGAAAAATACCTACAAATAGGAGGCAATAAATGTTATCACCATAGTAAGCATATAGAGTCACGATTGCTTGTTGTAAAAGAACACGGTATATCAGAAAAGACACCTTGTGGAATCCCTCAAGAAGACCATTTTATCACAATGGAACACGTATTTGATCCTGATGAAGAGGGCTCTAGCTCATCCCGAACTGTGGTGCTTCAGGGATGTGCTGGGATTGGGAAAACAGCTGTGGTTCACAAGTTCGTTTGACTGGGCAGCAGGAATGGTTACTCCAGGCCGGTTTGATGATCTCATCTATGTAAACTGCAGAGAAATCAGCCATATTGCTAACCTTAGTGCTGCTGATCTGCTCACTAACGCTTTCCAAAATATGGATGGACCAACCCTGGATGTTCTTCTTATACATGCAGAGAAGCTTCTATTCATTCTTGATGGATTTCCTGAGCCTCAGTTCCCTGTAGATGACCAGGAAGGGGATCTAAGTTTAACCCCCAGGAGAGGAAGCCAGTAGAGACCCTCTTATGTAGTTTCGTGAGGAAAACACTGTTTCCTGAATGCTCCCTCCTGATAACTGCCCGGCCTACGACCAGGAAGAAGCTCCACTCTCTTAAAACAACCTATCAAGGCAGAGATCCTGTGGTTTACAGATGCTGAAAAGAGAGCATATATCTTGAGTCAGTTTTCAGGTGCTAAAGCAGCAATGAGAGTCTTTTATGGTCTGCGAGAAAATGAAGGCCTTGACATTATGTCTTCTCTTCCCATCATCTCATGGATGATCTGCACAGTCCTGCAGTCACAGGGAGATGGTGACAGGACTCTCATGAGGTCACTACTGGCCATGACTGATGTGTATCTGTTCTACTTTTCCAGGTGCCTCCAAACCCTTCCGGGCATCTCGGGGTGGAAGGGACAAAGTTGCCTGTGGGGTCTTTGCTCTTAGGATGCAGAGGGCCTGCAGAATCAGCAGGTCCTATTTGAAGTCAGTGACCTCAGAAGACATGGGATAGAAGTGGATGATACTTTTCTCAATCACTTTTTGGAAAAAAACAGCTGAAAGAGGTGTCAGTGTCTACACTTTCCTTCATTTCAGTTTCCAAGAGTTCTTGACCGCTGTGTTCTATGCCTTGAAGAATGACAGCAGCTGGGTGTTTTTTGATCAAGTGGGGAGAACATGGCAAGGAATATTCGAACTGTATGGGAAAGGGGTTTCATCATTAATGACACAGTTCTTATTTGGCCTCTTGCGTGAAGGAAAGGGAAAAGTTAAGGAAACTACTTTTGGAAGAAAAGTCTCTCCAGGACTTCGAGAAGAGTTCTTGAAGTGGACTGAGAAAGAAATAAGGGATAAATCTTCTAGGCTACAGATGGAGCCAATGGACTTGTTACACTGTTTGCATGAGATTCAGGAGGAAGAGTACGCAAAAAGGATAATTGATAATTTACACTCAATTGTACTGCTTCAACCTACCTATACAAAAATGGACATTTGGGCTATGTCATTCTGTGTGAAAAGCAGTCACAGTCACCTCTCATTGCCTCTGAAGTGTCAGCACCTACTTGGATTTGAGGAGGAAAAGCGAGCCTTGGCATTCCTACCGCCAACCTTGACATCTAACCAGTGAGTACATTAATGTCTTCTCCAGTGTTTTGGCCTTCAGAAATGGTGGACTTTCTTGTTTATTTCCAGTATTCAGGAACATGGTCATTTCTAGCATTGTCGGTCAGTAAATAAAATGAATCATGTCCACATTCCATATTTATGTCAGTCAACATAATAAGGATTTATTGAATATCTATCACATATTGAAAACTGGTCTAGGTAGGCACTGAGGCAAAGCTGACATTTTTTCACATTTACTATGTGCCAGGCAGTGCTAGCCACTGTGTGTGTGTGTGTGTGTGCGTGTATTAGTCTTCATTGTCACTCTGTGAATGTGCTCTATAATTGTGTGTTAGAATTACAAAAGTCAAGATTACCATTGAGGACTCTGCTGTTTTGGTGTTGATGACTATTCGGGGAAGCTTAACATTGAACTCTTTGTCACTTTCCTCTACATATACCTCATCACTGAGGCCACAGGGAGCTCCCGGTTAGTAGGGGGCAAAGCTGTACTCCTGTGTGTGTTTCTGTGTAGCTTGGGCTCTTCCCACCAGACTTGTGCCTTCATAGAGGGTCGAGAGCTGAAGTTCAGAGGTGTAGGTAAACCACTTCTATAATACAGGCTCTGCATGACTGACTGGCTAAAGCAGCCAAGAAGACATATACCTGTGTTATCTGGAAAATGTCACTGGTCATAAATCTGTTCTCGATGCTCGCATTAAGATAAGCATTGGCTCTCCTTCAGTTGCTGGGCCAGCTGTGGGGTCAGGGACTTTGAGAAGGAGACAAGAGTGGGCAAAAGGCTCTACTTGGGAGTGTTAATCTGAGTCTTTTCCCTGAGAGTGCTATTTCCTCGGTGGGCAGTAGCATAATGGTGGAAATGAGCATGGGGTAGGTGTGTTTGGGGACGTGGGGAGGGGGAGGTGCCGCAAGAATTTGTGTTTGGGGCTGGAGGGGAAGGGGTAGGACAGGTTACATGGACTCAGAATCATGAAGGAGTTTGGCTACAATTTCTTGACTTGCATGACAACTTGAGTCCAACTGTATATTATAAAGCAAAATAATGGATAAATACATTGAGATATGTTAAACACCAATGGAAACAAATAGGGGCTTCAGATTCACTCTGAGTTTCCAGAAAACCAGCCTCAGATGGAGTCTCCACCCTCAACTTTATTATTGCCTTTATCAGAGGGCTTAAACTCTCTTCATAGTTTAACGTAAAATGCTCCTTTCTCAAGTGTGTTGTCTAAGTGCGACTTTACTCATGAACTTTCTGAGTTCCCAATTATTGCCATTAATTCTTCTACTAGTACAGCCAACCAAGAATCGGTTATATTGTAAAGATAGCTTGACCTCTCTGAGCATCTGCAAATTGGTGATTGTAATATCTGTCGCTGGCTGAAGGACCAGATAGTTTGTGTATGTAAACTTTTTACTCCAGTGCCTGGCACATAGCTTTGGCTTTGGAGTCCGCCAGACCCCAGTACTGACCTCTGTTCTGTTCTTACCTATGTGACCTTGAGCAAATTACTTTTTGTGTGTGCCTTAATTCCCTTATCTGAAAAATGGGATAATACCTCCTAAGTTTTTTGGAAGAGGTAAATTAGGACTAGTATGGTAACAGAAACCAAAATAAGCCTTTTTCAATTTTTGTTTTCAATTATTTCCGTTTAAATTGTTTTTGCCTTCTCGTCTCTTTTAGGTCCTTCCAGCTGCACAATTTTCCAGTGTCTCAGCTACACTTGCTCTGCCAAGCACTGCATAATCCATATCATAAAATTAAAGACCTGAAGTAAGTTACATTTCGCTTTAAGCTCTTAGGTATTTGCAAGTAAAGACTGGGTTGCTAGAAATTGCACTCGTAGCTGACGGACCTGAGAACAAAGTATAACTAGTGCTCAGCTTCTCCATAGAGAAACAGCAAATGAAAAGATATTCTATGAGCCTGGAACAGGTAGAAAGTGAAGCACAGATCCCTGCCAGCCTCTGCCGCCTTTATCCTTTTCTTATGTGCACTTTTGCTATACTGAGTGGGTGGGCAGGCTGTAACAGCTAAGAGATTTGTGTCTGGTGCCTATCCTGGATTTACCCTCCTTCCTGTCCAGTGCTGATTCCCTGTGTGCTCGCCCTTGTTTTTCTTTCATTTGGGTCCCTCCCCATACAACTCTGTTATCCTTTTCTCTACCTGCATTCCCCCACTGTTATTCCCCAAAGTGCCACTGCTCAGGAGCCCCCACTGCCGCCCCGACCTGTCCTCACTCACTCTCAGGTGCCTTGTCTGTCCACGTCACTCGCCCCAAAGCACGAGCCCCATTGGTTTTCCACCGCCTCACCACACAGATGAGTTTCTGCTCTCTTTCCCTTCTGTCACAAAGGAAGAGTTGGCCTTTCTAAACCCATCCAAGACAGTAAATTCACTTCATTTTGTATTTTCGTGAGCATTTAATGATTTAACTTTATATAACAAAGTATATTAAGATATAAAAGCCCTCCTCCACCCCACTGCCCTATAACCCACCTCACCTTATACCCCTACACCCCCACTGCTGTTTCCCATTCTCTGATCCCATCCTCCCTGGGTAATACTTTGTTTGCTAAATGTCTTTCCAGACCTTTTACTATGCTTATTCAGACATAACTCTATAATGTATACAGCACTTATAATGCTATAATGTACATAGCATGTAAACACACACACTCACACACACACACACAGAACTTGGGGGGGTTGTTCAGAAAAAAACATGGGCATTTTATTTCTCATTTAACCGTGTGATACAGTAGGGAGGATCTGCCTCATTCTTTTACATCTTTCTTGCAGTTTCAAACTTTCTTTAGCTATCTCCTTCCCCATGGCTTAAGGTTCTCCCATATTCAGAAGAACCCTCTCAGCTGTATAAGCTGTATATCCCACCTCAATCCCTCCATTCACAGGCTGGAGTCCTTGAAAAAAAGCCTCCCTCACTGCTTGCACTTCATCTCTCCTGCTCCCTCACACCAGGAATGTCAGTTTGGCTTCTGCCCCCGCCCCCCGCCCAGATCTGCTCAAAGATCAAAAGTGAAAACCAGGCTCAATGCACACTTTTCACCTCCTGTCTTAGGGTCCCACTTGCAGACCTGGGCACTGTCTTGCCTACTGCCTGGCTGCTCTCGTACCCTCTGTTCTGACTCTTCCTAAGTACCACATCGCCTCTGGTGGTTCCCAACAAGGGGTTATTTGATCCCTGCCCCCCAGTGGACCTGTGT
Source organism: Aselliscus stoliczkanus (assembly GCA_033961575.1). Taxonomy (NCBI): domain Eukaryota; kingdom Metazoa; phylum Chordata; class Mammalia; order Chiroptera; family Hipposideridae; genus Aselliscus; species Aselliscus stoliczkanus. Next base: position 48,663,803 of record CM066737.1, on the reverse strand, counting down.
CAGTATTTGCAGACATTTTTGATTGTCACAACTAGGGGGCATGTACTACTGGCAGCTAGTGGGTAGAGGCCAGGGATTCTGCCAAACACCCTATAGTGTACCGGACACCCCCTGCACCATAGAATTAGCCAACCTCAAGTGTCAAGAGTGCTGAAGTTGGGAAACGCTGCCTTAGAAGGACAGAAAGAAGCCCAAGGACATTTCTGACAAGTGCAAGTTAGGGATATGCCCCAACAGGAGAGAGCCCAGTCACATCCAGCTGCTGCAGAGATGTCCCAGGGCCACCAGAGCTTGTCTCCAGGTCCACAGTCCCCTGGCGATGTGCAGGGCTCCTGCAGTTTCAGTCTGCTGTGATTCCTCACCACCCTTCCACCTGTGGGCTAAACCATGCATTTAGTTGCCCTCAGTACAACTTATTGTCATGAGAGGGGGAGACACAGACTATTCTTCTTTCCGGTTTACCCCTCCCTTTGGAAATTGACTTCCCATTGGGACAGGTCCTAGTTCACATTTCTGAATTCACTGAGGCCCATGTGGGAATCAAACCGGCGACCCTGTTGCTCAAAGCTCGTGCTCTTCACCAACTGAGCCACTTGGCCTGCACCCTGGTGCCCATTTGTGACTTGGAAATACTCTGGTTATTCAGAACAGGAACCCACTCAAATTATCTTAAAGAAAAGAGGATCTACATACAACGAATTTTCACCCAGCTCGATTTCAGGAAGTGGAAACTTCGTCAAGACTCCCATTCTCTCTGTCTCTGGGGTCATAGGTTCTGTCTCTGGGATCATAGGGACAGCGCTTCTCTGTGGCTGTCTGCACCCTGGAACGTCATACTGGTATCCTCTAAAAGACAACTGACCTCTGTAAAGCACATGGCTCTGCTTCCCCACAGCCAGGGCTAGGCCTCTGCTGTGACCTCAGTGACCACGGCTTTGATCTTGCCTTCAACTCCAAAAGACACACTGCTTCATTGCCCGACAGCATCCTGTGGAATCTGCCTCTAGTTCAGATTCTCTAGTGTGAGAATCTTACTCAGAAACGGTCAAATATCCACTCCTGCTGCAATCATCTACAGCTTAGGTAGGGGGAGAGAGAGTGGGTGCCCAGGTCCACCAGATACTAGGGTGCAGGAGAGAGACACACAAACAGAAGCTGCAGCAAGTTTGGGGTGTTGAATACTAATGCTCTGGAACACAAACGGGATCATCACAACATGTTTCTCCCTGTCAATCTATATCCTCCCCACCTCCTACCGTGTCTCTCCTGCTCCCCTAGCCCCATTTGCCCACTCATCCCCTCCCCGCACTCCACCCAGCCCCTCCCCTCGGCCCCCTGAAAATTGATTTCACATTAGTATATATGCTTGTTTTATTAAACATTTCTTTATTCAAGGCGTCTGTAGACAGATTGCCCCCCCACAGCGAGAGCAAATTTCCTTCTGTGAAAAATTTACGGCTTTACACCAAGGGCAATCCCAATCCCCAGGCATGCGATATATTGGAAGTCTAATCTGCTTTTGGGGATCAGCGTCCTTGCTTCTTTGTGGTACTTGAGGGTCTTTTCCCTGGTCCCCCACATCAGACCTCGGTTTAAGACCAGAGGTCCCACTGTGGGGAGATGCTGCAGTGAATTCCGCTGCTGGTCTGGATGGCGGGCATACAACTGTGAAGGGGGGTAAAGGGGGAGTACGTGAATTAGGCAGGGAGCTGGATAGGAAGGGCTGCTGGTGAGACTGTGGATCCGTAGAAATAAACCATGCCTGCTTCCATTGATCTCCCTCCTTCAGCCTGCCAGAGGTGTATCTGCCCCCCACCCAGAAGCTGCAGGAGACCTCCCACCCAGCTCCTATGCAGCCTCTGCCCCCTCAACATCCGTTTGTCTTCCTCCTCCTGCTGCAACGCCCCCTGTAACAGCCTCTGCTTTCTCTTCCTCCTCACCTGCTTCTGTCGCAGTCGCACTGGCAGTGACCAGGCCTTGTCCTTCTTCGATCCGCTCCTGCTCCGCGGACAACTCCAGCTCCTGGAGAGAAATAAGCAGGGATGAGACCTATTCTGGAGGCACAGAGGGGAGCGGGGTGAGGAGACGGGTCAGGGACCAAGTGGGGTAAACTTACAGCTCGGAAGAGCTTCCACGACAGCCGGTCCCTCTCTTTCTCCACCTCCTCTAGTTTAGCCTGTGTCATCCGCAGATGGTAGGTCACCTCCTTGCAATTCATCTCCTGCCGCTTTTTGAACTCACTGAGGTTTGAGGCCAAGGTCTGTGCAGCTGTCTTCTGCGGTTTGGAGAAGTCGTACAGCCGCCGCACTCTGCTCGCGTGTAAATGGCCCTGCCTGTGTTTAAAGCGTATGCCCAGAGCCAGGCTGCTCCAGGCACAGGCCTCTTTGGCCTCACTTGGCATCTTGCTGTCCTCTAGGACTCCCCTGAGCTTGTCCTCCACTTCGGCCCAGGACAGAGATGCATTCTCGAGGTAGAACTCAGGGCCTTTCGCATGCCTGGCCATTTTCTCGTCGATGAAGGCCATCACCGAATAATGCTGAAACCCACCAGACAGGTCCTCTGGGTTCAAAGCCATGATGGCAGAAGGCCTTAGAGGCCTGGCAGGCTCTGAAGGGATAAAATAAACAAGTTGACCATTCCCGATTAGCTTAGCCCCTCCCCCGCTCAGTCTCTTCCCATCCGCTTGCCCGCCCCTGCCGCCTCAGACCGGTACCCGCCGTAGGGCACCTGCTACCGGGCCTCAACCTCTCCCGTTGGCGGCCAGAAGAGGTGTAGGCTGACCACACACGCTGACCACACCCACTGACCACGCCCAAAGAGAGTGCAAACCTCCGTCCGTCCAACGGCTGCTGCCCGAAAGGAAGCCTGGGACCAACCACAGAGGCTTTTATCCTATGATTGTTCCAACGTTCAGAGACAGCAGGGGTGGGAGGGCATGGGCCCGGAAGATCCCTTCCCCCCACCCCAGGACAAAAGGGAACCCACTATACTGATGGAAGTCGTAGAAGGTGGGGAAAAACAGGAGTGGTCAGAAAAGACTTAGATCTAAGACTGTGAAGCACTCGTAATCAAATTTTAAAAACGTTATTCCCCCACCTCACCGCCACAATGATTTGCCCCATGACAGAGGGCCCTCGCCTCCTAGAGCTGGAATGAACTTGAACTGGAAAGAGGAGGAACCTCTCAGTGGCCTCGGGTTCCCCCTAGCGGAAGAGGGTGGAACCAGAACCTCATCCCCCATTGGCCCAGGACTGAACACTGTAGTCACTAGTCATAAATCCTGGCAGTATCTATCCCCAAAACGTGTTTTGAATCTGCCTACCTCCCCACCCCCCACCATCCTAGCCCTGCCCCTGCCATTTCATTTCTGGGGGATGACTGTAGCCCTCTGATACCAGTTCTGTCTCCTGCCCTACACTGTCAGCAGAGGGATCTGACCATGTCTCTTTAAACCTCCGTTGGCTTTCTGATGCCTACAGGATAAACCAAACAGACGCCAGGCTGAGCCCCAATTTGCCACTTACTATATGACCTTGTGCTATAACTGAGTCTCAGTTTCTATCTCTGGGCTTAAGATGAGGACTTCATGACTAAGTGCTGTACAGTTGATGTAATGTTTTCTATAACCCTTTTTTTGTAACGTGTACAAACAAGTCGTGTGTGTGTTTGTGTGTGTGTGTGTGTGTGTGTCTTTGCACATGTTTCTTGGGAAAAGGAGTGGAAGGATATACACCAGATGCTTAACATTGGTTGTTTGTAGGAGTTTGGGAAAAAGCACCATTTTATCATTTATTAGTTCAGCTGCCCAAAGGAGACATCTTGCCTTGATTTGTGTTCTTGGAGAGGGTACTTTTTAGTACTTTGCATGAATATTTCATAGGTTCTGGTGGATATCCTAGTACAGTGGATACTATTTTCCCATCCTGTAATTTTGGCCGTCTTCACAGCCTTTGTCTTTAACTGGGTCTAGTAACCAGTTATAAAATAACCCTGTAAGTCCCCCAAGGTCTATTGATTTTTAACTCACTCTCTGATATAATATCTATGTCAGTGTTCTTTACTTGCAGGCTACAGAAATTGTTTCTGAGTAACTTACGCAAAAAATAAGGACTTTAGAACGATACTGGAGATGCTCAAAACCAAATGAAGTGCTGAAAATAAGGCCTCAAGGAGCTCAGGAAGTGAGGAAGCTTAAGGCCTTTGAGTAGCAGAACCACATTCTCCACTCAGGTTTAAAAATCCAGGCACGGAGAATCTGATTATTTCACTCAGAAGGATGAAATCTCTTATTAAAACAAAAACCAGTGAAAAAATGCTAGACAAACTAAGCAATAGCCTCCAAAGGAGGTAAGAAAAAGGGGGGTAGGTGTTCGACATCCAAGTGGAGATGTTGAGTAAGCCTTTAGATTTATAAATGTGGATCTCAGAGGAGGTGGGACAGACTGGAATAAACAATTAAGAATTGTAAGGATAATTGAAGTAATGGGCATGGTTGAGACTACCCAGGAAGAGAGTGAGTGGCCATGCACCCCACCCCCCATGTCCATTACCTGAAGGCAGGAGTGTTTACCGGGGTAATTATAATAGGAGGATTGTTTCTACTTTTTGAAGGATATGATATTCCTAGTGATTGGGAAAAGAGTACAGGATATGGGAATATAACACTGTGCTGGTAGCATTCCATCTCTTAAGAATGAAGTTGTTATGTGGAGAATTTAATGGAACGTAACTTCTATCAGTTATAATAAATGCCATCTTATTCTTTCTCTAAAATTTATTATTTATATTGCACTTGGTCCTTTGCTAATTCTTTTATGGACATCATCTTATTTAAGTCACAACAAATTAATGAAGCCGCTATGATTATCACCATATTTTACAGATGGGTTACTGTAGTCTCAGAGAGTTTAAGTCATTTATTGAAAGTCATATTGCTAGAAAACAGTGGAAATGGGATTTGAGTAAGTCCTATCATAGTTCCAAGACATTTCTACTCCATAGCAAACGATACAGCAAAACCAACATTAGGGTTTAGGGTTATTGAGCCCTTACTGGGGACCATGTAGCATACTGATACTTTATATGCATCATCTCATTTAATCCTCTTAGTAACCTTATAAGGAAACTACTGTTGTTATCCCTATTGAACAGTTGAGGAATCTGAGGCTTAGAGATGTTAATTTCATGGTTGTCACATTGTAAGTGGTAGAGTCAGGGCTTGAACACATCTAATTCCAAAGCCTGCACTGTGTATTAGAATAACCTGGGGAGCTTTAAAAAAATCCATGCCAAAGCTCATCATCCAAAGTTCTGTTTTAATTTATCAGGAATGCAGAATAGGCATTGGGTTTTTCCTTTTTAAAGATTTTATTGGGGAATTGTGGGAGGGGAACAGCGTTGGGGAATCGAGGAAGGGGAACAGACAAATTGCTGACCTTTTGTTCCTTAGTCTAGTTGTGGAGGATGTTGCTTCACTGGCCCATGTTGGTATTATCATTGTGTTCTTCCCGGATGAGGCAGATCGGTTGCTGGCCAGTGGACCGCCGCTCACAGCTGCTCTTGGCAGCTCACACTGGCTGTTGGCCGCTCACCGTAGCTCATGGCAGCCCACTGCAGCAGGGTCTGCAGCCTACGCCTCTGCTGGCGACTCAAAGCAGCCCAGCTCCAGGTTGAGCTGTTGTTCACCATCTGAGCTATAGAGGCTCAGCGTCACTGACCCTGATGTGGGATCTGAACCAGGGCCCTGCTGCTCAGAGCTGACTTCCCAAGCCAACCCTTCACCAATGCACCACTCGGCTGGCCCGGCATTAGATTTTTTTAAAAAAGCTTTTATTTATTCATTCAATTTATTCAATAAACATTTAACGAATGCCTTCTCTATGCCAAACACTCTCTAGGCATTTAATTTCTAGCAAGATGTATCCGTTAGGTATTGCCACAACAATGTATAACAACAACCAACCACAAAATCTCAGTGGCATGAAAAATGAAGAATTTATTAATCACTGGGCTGGTCAAGGGGCTCATTTGTTTAAGAGTTGGCTTATAGCGCGAGCTCTGAGTAAAAGGGCCACCGGTGCGATTCCCACATGAGCCAGCGCATGCTGCGCATGAGCTGAACTGTAGCTGAGCTGCCAACAGGTGGCAGGATGGCTCAGCTGGTGTAACAACAAGATTGCCTGTTCAACGGTGAGCTATGCCCACTCGCAGCTAAGATTGAACACAGCACCTTGAGCTTAGAGGCCACAAGCTGCCAATGGGAAGCCAAACAGCGACTGGCGACCTCCACAATGAAGACTGAAGACCAAACCTTGGCTAGTCCTCTTCCCCGATTCCCAAATGCTGTTCCCCTCCCCCAATTCCCCAATTTAAAAAATCTTAAAAACAAAAAGAATCTATTAAGCACTTATTCTCACAGTTCTGGAGGCCAGCTGGGGTTCACCTGATTAGGTACGGCTCTATTGGGCAGGTCTGATTCAGGCTGGGGTGACTTGACTTTTCTCGCTGCAGAGCTGTGAGTAAACTGGGGTGGTTCTCCTTCACGTGTGTGTCATCCTCATACCAGTGAACTAGTGGGGCTTGTTTCTCTCATGGCTTGTCTCTTGGCAGTGGCAGAATCACAAGAGGGGTCATGTCTAACTGTGCAAGCACGTTTCAAGCCCCTGCTTCAGCCACATCTCTGTGCACCCCGTTAACCAAAGCAAGTCTCAAGGCTAAGCTGAAAGACGAGGTAGGAAAATGAGCTCCACTTTTTTTGTATGGAACTGCAAATTTCATAATAAGACTGAGAAATGGGGCTGATAATTCAATTTACGTGGGGAAGACTGAAAATTAATAATAAGCACAATACACAAGAAAATTATCAAGTGATAAATAATATTGCCAAAAAAAAAAGAAATATCTGGAGGGTGATGTGTAGGACTGAGAACCACTAACTAACTATATGGTATTCAACCTGGGAAGAAACCTCGGCTAACATTTCCTCAACCATTTTGAAAATATTAAAATAGACCCAGGAATTAGAAGAATCTACCTATAGACTCAAAGGTCTATAGGTGGATAGTTACAGAAATGGAACTAGGGCCAATGGCTTCTGAATTTCTAGACGGTTTCCATAGCATATTATTCCACTGTATGGTCTTAGAATTCTCCCTTTACCAGTGGCATCAAAACTATGTTGTGGAAGGACAAATTCATTGTCTCTTATCTTGACCCCAGACATGAGAGTTATACTCCCTAAATCCTATACTTCCTTTACTAACGCAATTCAGAGCCCAACCTGACATTACCTGTATTTATACTCGTCAAAAGTTTGCAATAATTCCATCCTCTCATAGTTTTTTTCTCTTCAAGTTGAAGACTGATGTTTTTGGGCTAGCTTCATGTCATCCCCCTAGTCCCACCCCAGCTATCTACTGGATTATTGGCCTTCTGTTGTCCTCAACTCTGTAATACCTTAATTGAGTAGTCTTTCTTGTGTTACTATTTTTTACTCTGGGCTTCCACTGGGCCTTACACTCATCATTTCTATTTTGGATTACAGTTTTGATTTGCCAGGATGCACTGTCAAAAGAAAAGAAAAGATATGGAACCTGCTTGTACCTGGAGTTTATTGTCTGAACATGAAGGTGAGCAGCTCAATGAGGTAAGCAAGGGTATAATCTAGAGAGCACTGTTGTTTCTCTTTCGCCTACTTCTACTCCTCAAAGACTTCGGGATTCTCATGAATCTTTAACTGTTTTGTTTATTTGTTTGTTTGTTTGTTTGTTTGAGGGCTGTATCATTGGCCCTCATATATGGGACCCGAACCAGGGCTGCAAGCTTCCCAAGCCAGCTCTCAACCACCACGCCAATCAGCCAGCCCAAATTATAATGTAGCTGAGCACCTTGTAAGTTTTCTTCTAGAGTTGTTTTTGTTTGTTTGTTTGTTTGTTTGTTTGTTTATATGGGGCAGTGTCACTGGCCCTCCTATGTGGGATCCGAACCAGGGTCGCTGGCGTCCCAAGCCAGCTCTTAACCACCACACTACTTGGCCGGCCCTCATGAATCTGTAAAATTGTATTGCTTGTATAAAGGTGTGTGCATATTAAGATATTTCATGGGTACAGTATTTACCCATTAATAATCTCTTGGAAATGTGTCCACAATTTTTGTGTTTCCCAAAATGAGGAAAAGGACAGAAAGGAGGAGAGGCAACTGTGGTTTCTATTGTTTTCCATAATCCCATAAACATTTATAATCATAAAAGACCCTCTACTGTAACCACAGATTCTCATAGGAGAGAGAGCAAAGTGAAGATAACTATAGTTATTACCCTTGTGGCTGATTCCAAACCTCCAAGGAATGTTTACTTATGGGGAATAGAAACTGCTTATCTTCAACCGACCACTCACTGCCCATGTCTGTGATATTTTAATATCTGCCTCTCCAGACTCTGCTTCCCACCAATCCACCTAGTCCCACCTTCTCCCAGCTATATGTTCCATGTTTGCTTTTCAAGGTGTACAAGTACTAAAAAGTTATAGGAATGTGGAATGGTGTGTGCGTGCGTGTTTGTGCATTTTTATCAATATACCTATATATGTAAGTGTTTGAATTAAGTATGTGTGTATATGTACTTGAATTTAAGTCATTGTTCAGATCTGTCAGACTACCATTGGCAACGCCACCGTCTTTCTTATTAACAAGGTAGACTCAACCGAAACTCCAACAGAATCAATAGGCTAATGGTCAATGGAAAGCAAAATACCAGAAAGAGTCACTTCAAACAATACATGCCCCTTTAGGTTTTTTCCTAAAGTTTTCCTTATTGAAAATAGAAATGTAAATGTTTACACCCTAAGTATATCTGTGTGGGACGTTTTTACGTTTTACTGTATGTTAGATGTTAGCAATAAAATAACTTTGTGGGTAAGTTGGAAGAGATGTGAGGTGACTTACTTTCTTTGTTGTATTTCTGTTTGGGGAACAGCATGGATGGCTGTCGCTGTGTGGCTGAATCTCTTTATATTTCATGTTATGACATGAAGGTGTATTTGTGCCAATCTTACTCCCAACTCTTTTCCTCCCACAGATGCTTCAAGTTGTCTGGCTTTATTTTCATGGAAAAAGCTTACAGGTAGATATCTTTTCGGTTTTGCTTTCTTTTTCTCTCTCAGGAATAGTGCCTTTCATGAACCCTGCTGCTCATTCACACTCCTCTCCCACATTCATTGGGCAACAATCATTGATTTTTTGGGGACGATGAAGCCCCAAATTGTCGTAACAAATAGGACCTTTATATCATATAAAAAGGTATTCAGGTGGTCCTGAGAAGACCATTGATGGTGGTGGTCAAGCACCAGGTATATGGAACTTTATGTCGAGAATAAACTAATCTTCTTCTGGAATGATCTAGATCAGGGATCGGCACACTTTTGAGAAGGAAGAGCCACCAGGGGCCAGCCAACTGCGGCTCGCGAGCCACACGCGGCTCTTTGGGTACGTACATGTGGCTCTGAAGTCACATTGAAAATTAAACTATCATAGTTTCATTTATAAAATTTTTAAAGGATATTGTTCACATAATGGTGATTATGTAATAATATATTTATGGCTCTATAATAGTTTTTAAATTGTTGAATAATTTTTTAATTGTTGTGAGGGACAGGATTGGCTCTTCCATGGGTTGGCAAACTTTTGAGACAGAATGTACCCAAAGAGCCATGTGTGGCTCTCGAGCCACAGTTTGCTGACCCCTGATCTAGATGAAAATCAACAAGTAACAGCTAGTGGGCCAAATGCAGCCAGCTGCCTCTTTTTGTGAATAAAGATTTACTGGAACCAGCCATGCCCATGATGTCTATGGCCACATTTACACTAAGATGGCAGAGGTGAGTAACTGCAACAGAGACCTCACAGCCTAAACTATTTATGGGGATTTTACAGAAAAAAATTGTAAACACATCTAAATCCGCATTCCCCAAACTAAGCTCAGAACACTATTCTATTAGTATTCTAGTACACAGTACTCTATTCTCCAGCTGTTAGTAACTTTGCTTTTACAAATGGGTTCTGTGGTCTTTTAAGACCAGAAAATGCTGGATTAAACAAAGTTAAATGGCCTTTTTTTTTTTACTGTAGGTCATCTCAGAGCCTTTCATATGCTAATATTTATTGAGAAACTAAAAGGCAATAGAGGGTGCCTGCCTATTAACTTATTTGACCACAGAACACCTGTTTCTCAGCTCTCCAATTCATATTTTGGAAAGTTGTGTTCGAAGGAACACTTATTTTGGAAATGCTAGCTTAAACATTCACTTAACAGAACTTTAACTTCATAACTGACTCCTTGGATTAAATTTTCAAGTTGCAGAAGGTGAAAAGCTATGTAGTGTAGTATTTAAGCACATGTACCTTTGTTTTAGAAAAACCTGAATCTTAATTAAATCTCTGCCACTTACTTGCTTTCAAGCCCTGGACAAGTTACCTGATGCTATAAGCAGCACTGGCTACATAATTTATGGGGTATGGTACAAAATGAAAAGGCAGGACCCCTTGTTGAAACATTATTGAGACTTCCGAGATACCAATAGCAGAGCATTACACCCAGCACGGGTCCTTCTGAGTACAGAGACCTGTGTACAGATAGCAGACCCATGACCTTGTAATCCTGGCTGTAAGTTCAAATTTCTGTAACTATAAAACCTACTTCATGGAATCGTGAGAATTAAATCAGAAATGTATGTAAAGGGCCTAGTACAGTATCTGGAGTAGAAAAGGCAATAATAAATGACTTGTGTTGAATCCAAAAGCATTTATAGCCACATTTGATAAATATTTATTGTCTACTAGTGCCAGGCACCATGCTAGGTACTCAGGGTATTATGGTGAAAAAGACAGATACCGTCCCATCTTTATGTAGATGATTGTCTAGTGCAAAAGACAGATAAAAAAAAAGAAGAGAATTACAAATAGTGGTAAGTGCAATAAAGGGAAAACAGGGTGCTGGGAAAAGGAATAATAGAGAGGATCTGCTTTCAATGGTATGGTCAGGCATGTCTTCTTCTAGAAAGTGATGCTGAAATTGAAATTTGAAGGATGAGAAGGAGCTTTCCATGGGAAAAGCAGGAGGGAGAGTGTTGCAGGCAGAGAGAACAGCTAGTGGAAAGGCCCTGAAGTGGGAAAGAACGTGACATTTGTGAAAAAGTAAAAGCAAGCCAGTGTGGCTTTAGTATAGGGAGTGAGAAGGAGAATGGTATAAAATGATGCTGGGGAGGGGAGATAAGTAGGGCCTAGATCATCACACATCTTGTAGAATAAGGTAAAGATTGTGTATTTTATACCAAGTGCAATGAAAAGCTCTTGAAAGGTTTGGGACAGGCCAGTGACATGAGGTAATTGATATTTTTAGAAGATCATGTTCGCTGCTGTGTGCAGAGGAGCCAGAGACAGGCAAGACTACAGGCATAGGAGGCTATTTCAGCACTCCAAGAAAGAGTTGATAGTGCCTTGTACTTAGGTGGCATTTGAAGGTGTAGTGATAAATAAATGGATTGCAGGCTTATTTTGGAGGTTTAAATGACAGGCCTTGCTAACTAATTGGATGTGGAGGATTCAAGGGGAAACAGAATGACTTCTAACATTTTTATGAGCAACAGGAGGACACCAGGTAACCGATGTAAGATGCCCAGGTAGGGTTTTGTTTCGGTGGGAGGTAGCAGCACAGAAATCAAGAACTCAGGTTTAGACATGTAAAGTTTGAGGAACCATTAAGTCACCCAGTGGAGATGGTGGTGATGGTGGTATGAGTTATAGTTGTTTGTGGTGGTGTCTAGTATTCTGTGATTACTAACTCTTGGTCACCTCATTAAGATTACCAGGAATTATTTAGAAAACATCTAAAAGAAAAATACTTACAAATAGAAGTCAATAAATGTTATCACCATAGCAAGCATATAGAGTCACGACTGCTTGTTGTCAAAGAACACGGTATATCAGAAAAGACACCTTGCGGAATCTCTCAAGAAGACCATTTTATCACAATGGAACACATATTTGATCCTGATGAAGAGGGCTCTAGCTCATCCCGAACTGTGGTGCTTCAGGGATGTGCTGGGATTGGGAAAACAGCTGTGATTCACAAGTTCATGTGTGACTGGGCAGCAGGAATGGTTACTCCAGGCCGGTTTGATGATCTCATCTATGTAAACTGCAGAGTAATCAGCCATATTGCTAACCTTAGTGCTGCTGATCTGCTCACTAACGCTTTCCAAAATATGGATGGACCAACCCTGGATGTTCTTCTTATACATGCAGAGAAGCTTCTATTCATTCTTGATGGATTTCCTGAGCCTCAGTTCCCTGTAGATGACCAGGAAGGGGATCTAAGTTTAACCCCCAGGAGAGGAAGCCAGTAGAGACCCTCTTATGTAGTTTCGTGAGGAAAACACTGTTTCCTGAATGCTCCCTCCTGATAACTGCCCGGCCTACGACCAGGAAGAAGCTCCACTCTCTTAAAACAACCTATCAAGGCAGAGATCCTATGGTTTACAGATGCTGAAAATAGAGCATATATCTTGAGTCAGTTTTCAGGTGCTAAAGCAGCAATGAGAGTCTTTTATGGTCTGCGAGAAAATGAAGGCCTTGACATTATGTCTTCTCTTCCCATCATCTCATGGATGATCTGCACAGTCCTGCAGTCACAGGGAGATGGTGACAGGACTCTCATGAGGTCACTACTGGCCATGACTGATGTGTATCTGTTCTACTTTTCCAGGTGCCTCCAAACCCTTCCGGGCATCTCGGGGTGGAAGGGACAAAGTTGCCTGTGGGGTCTTTGCTCTTAGGATGCAGAGGGCCTGCAGAATCAGCAGGTCCTATTTGAAGTCAGTGACCTCAGAAGACATGGGATAGAAGTGGATGATACTTTTCTCAGTCACTTTTTGGAAAAAACAGCTGAAAGAGGTGTCAATGTCTACACTTTCCTTCATTTCAGTTTCCAAGAGTTCTTGACCACTGTGTTCTATGCCTTGAAGAATGACAGAAGCTGGATGTTTTTTGATCAAGTGGGGAGAACATGGCAAGGAATATTCCAACTGTATGGAAAAGGGGTTTCATCATTAATGATACAGTTCTTATTTGGCCTCTTGTGTGAAGGAAAGGGAAAAGTTATGGAAAGTATTTTGGAAGAAAAGTCTCTCCAGGACTTCGAGAAGAGTTCTTGAAGTGGACTCAGAAAGAAATAAGGGATAAATCTTCTAGGCTACAGGTTGAGCCAATGGACTTGTTTCGCTGTTTGGATGAGATTTAGGAGGAAGAGTACGCAAAAAGGTTAATTGATAATTTACAGTCAATTGTAGTGCTTCAACCTACCTATACAAAAATGGACATTTGGGCTATGTCATTCTGTGTGAAAAGCAGTCACAGTCACCTCTCATTGCCTCTGAAGTGTCAGCACCTACTTGGATTTGAGGAGGAAAAGCGAGCCTTGGCATTCCTACCGCCAACCTTGACATCTAACCAGTGAGTACATTAATGTCTTCTCCAGTGTTTTGGCCTTCAGAAATGGTGGACTTTCTTGTCTATTTCCAGTATTCAGGAACATGGTCATTTCTAGCTTTGTCAGTAAATAAAATGAATCATGTCCACATTCCATATTTATGTCAGTCAACATAATAAGGATTTATTGAATATCTATCACATATTGAATACTGGCCTAGGTAGACATTGAGGCAAAGCTGACATTTTTTCACATTTACTATGTGCCAGGCAGTGCTAGCCACTGTGTGTGTGAGTGTGTGTGTATTAGTCTTCATTGTCACTCTGTGAATGTGCTCTATAATTGTGTGTTAGAAGTACAAAAGTCAAGATTACCATTGAGGACTCTGCTGTTTTGGTGTTGATGACTATTCGGGGAAACTTAACATTGAACTCTTTGTCACTTTCCTCTACATATACCTCATCACTGAGGGCACAGAGAGCTCCCGGTTAGTAGGGGGCAAAGCTGTACTCCTGTGTGTGTTTCTGTGTAGCTTGGGCTCTTTCCACCAGACTTGTGCTTTCATAGAGGGTCGAGAGCTGAAGTTCAGAGGTGTCGGTAAACCACTTCTATAATACAGGCTCTGCATGACTGACTGGCTAAAGCAGTCAAGAAGACATATACCTGTGTTATCTGGAAAATGTCACTGGTCATAAATCTGTTCTCGATACTCGCGTTAAGATAAGCATTGGCTCTCCTTCAGTTGCTGGGCCAGCTGTGGGGTCAGGGACTTTGAGAAGGAGACAAGAGTGGGCAAAAGGCTCTACTTGGGAGTGTTAATCTGAGTCTTTTCCCTGAGAATGCTATTTCCTGGGAGGGCAGTAGCATAATGGTGGAAATGAGCATGGGGTAGGTGTGTTTGGGGACGTGGGGAGGGGGAGGTGCCGCAAGAATTTGTGTTTGGGGCTGGAGGGGAAGGGGTAGGAGAGGTTACATGGACTCAGAATTATGAAGGAGTTTGGCTACAATTTCTTGACTTGCATGACAACTTGAGTCCAATGTATATTATAAAGCAAAATAATGGATAAATACATTGAGATATGTTAAACACCAATGGAAACAAATAGGGGCTTCAGATTCACTCTGAGTTTCCAGAAAACCAGCCTCAGATGGAGTCTCCACCCTCAACTTTATTATTGCCTTTATCAGAGGGCTTAAACTCTCTTCAGAATTTAACGTAAAATGCTCCTTTCTCAAGTGTGTTGACTAAGTGCGACGTTACTCATGAACTTTCTGAGTTCCCAATTATTGCCATTAATTCTTCTACTAGTACATCCAACCAAGAATCAGTTATATTGTAAAGATAGCTTGACCTCTCTGAGCATCTGCAAATTGGTGATTGTAATATCGGTCGCTGGCTTTAGGACCAAATAATTTGTGTATGTAAACTGTTTACTCCAGTGCCTGGCACATAGCTTTGGCTTTGGACTCAGACAGACCCCAGTACTGACCTCTGTTCTGTTCTTATCTATGTGACCTTGAGCAAATTACTTTTTGTGTGTGCCTTAATTCCCTTACCTGAAAAATGGGATAATACCTCCTAAATTTTTTTGAAGAGGTAACTTAGGACTAGTATGTTAACAGAAACCAAAATAAGCCTTTTTCAATTTTTGTTTTCAATTATTTCCTTTTAAATTGTTTTTGCCTTCTCGTCTCTTTTAGGTCCTTCAAGCTGCACAATTTGCCAGTGTCTCAGCTACACTTGCTCTGCCAAGCACTGCATAATCCATAGTGTAAAATTAAAGACCTGAAGTAAGTTACGTTTCGCTATAAGCTCTTAGGTATTTGCAAGTAAAGACTGGGTTGCTAGAAATTGCACTCGTAGCTGACGGACCTAAGAACAAAGTATATCTAGTGCTCAGCTTCTCCATAGAGAAACAGCAAATGAAAAGATATTCTATGAGCCTGGAACGGGTAGAAAGTGAAGCACAGATCCCTGCCAGCCTCTGCCGCCTTTATCCTTTTCTTATGTGCACTTTTGCTATACTGAGTGGGTGGGCAGGCTGTAACAGCTAAGAGATTTGTGTCTGGTGCCTATCCTGGATTTACCCTCCTTCCTTTCCCTTCCAGACTCCCGCTGTCCTCCCCCTTGGTTCTCTTTCATTTGGGTCCCTCCCCCATACAACTCTGTTATCCTTTTCTCTACCTGCATTCCCCCACTGTTATTCCCCAAAGTGCCACTGCTCAGGAGCCCCCACTGCCGCCCCGACCTGTCCTCACTCTCTCTCAGGTGCCTTGTCTGTCCACGTCACTCGCCCCAAAGCACGAGCCCCATTGGTTTTCCACCGCCTCACTGCACAGATCAGTTTCTGCTCTCTTTCCCATCTGTCACAAAGGAAGAGTTGGCAGTTCTAAGCCCATCCACGCCAGTAAGTTCACTTCATTTTGTATTTTTGTGAGCATTTAATGATTTAACTTTATATAACACAGTTTATTAAGATATAAAAGCCCTCCTCCACCCCACTGCCCTGTAACCCACCTCACCTTATACCCCTACACCCCCACTGCTGTTTCCCATCCCCTGATCCCATCCTCCCTGGGTAATACTTTGTTTGCTAAATGTCTTTCCAGACCTTTTACTATGCGTATTCAGACATAACTCTATAATGTATACAGCACTTATAATGCTATAATGTACATAGCATGTAAACACACACACACACACACAGAACTTGGGGGGGTTGTTCAGAAAAAAAAATTGGCCCTTTCATTTCTCATTTAACCGTGTAATACAGTAGGGAGGATCTGCCTCATTCTTTTACATCTTTCTTGCATTTTCAAACTTTCTTCAGCTATCTCCTTCTCCAGGGCTTAAGGTTCTCCCATATTCAGAAGAACCCTCTCAGCTGTATAAGCTGTATATCCCACCTCAATCCCTCCATTCACAGCCAGGAGTCCTTGAAAAAAAGCCTCCCTCACTGCTTGCACTTCATCTCTCCTGCTCCCTCACACCAGGAATGTCAGTTTGGCTTCTGCCCCCGCCCCCCGCCCAGATCTGCTCAAAGATCAAAAGTGAACACCATGATCAATGCACACTTTTCACCTCCTGTCTTAGGGTCCCACTTGCAGACCTGGGCACTGTCGTGCCTACTCCCTGGCTGCTCTCTTTCCCTCTGTTCTGACTCTTCCTAAGTACCTCATCGCCTCTCGTGGTTCCCAACAAGGGGTTATTTGACCCCTGCCCCCCAGTGGACCTGTGTCAGTATTTGCGGACATTTTTGGTTGTCACAACTAGGGGGCATGTACTACTGGCAGGTAGTCCGTAGAGGCCAGGGATTCTGCCAAACACCCTACAGTGTACCAGACAGCCCCTGCACCATAGAATTAGCCAACCTCAAGTGTCAAGAGTGCTGAAGTTGGGAAACCCTGCCTTAGAAGGACAGAAAGAAGCCCAAGGACATTTCTGACAAGTGCAAGTTAGGGATATGCCCCAACAGGAGAGAGCCCAGTCACATCCAGCTGCTGCAGAGATGTCCCAGGGCCACCAGAGCTTGTCTCCAGGTCCACAGTCCCCTGGCGATGTGCAGGGCTCCTGCAGTTTCAGTCTGCTGTGATTCCTCACCACCCTTCCACCTGTGGGCTAAACCATGCATTTAGTTGCCCTCAGTACAACTTATTGTCATGAGAGGGGGAGATGCAGACTATTCTTCTTTCCGGTTTACCCCTCCCTTTGGAAATTGACTTCCCATTGGGACATGTCCTAGTTCACATTTCTGAATTCACTGAGGCCCATGTGGGAATCAAACCGGCGACCCTGTTGCTCAAAGCTCGTGCTCTTCACCAACTGAGCCACTTGGCCTGCACCCTGGTGCCCATTTCTGAATTGGAAATACTCTGGTTATTCAGAACAGGAACCCACTCAAATTATCTTAAAGAAAAGAGGATCTACACAGAACGAATTTTCACCGAGCATGATTTCAGGAAGTGGAAACTTCGTCAAGACTCCCATTCTCTATGTCTCTGGGGTCATAGGTTCTGTCTCTGGGATCATAGGGTCAGCGCTTCTCTGTGGCTGTCTGCACCCTGGAACGTCATACTGGTATCCTCCAAAAGACAACTGCCCTCTGTAAAGCACATGGCTCTGCTTCCCCACAGCCAGGGCTAGGCCTCTGCTGTGACCTCAGTGACCACGGCTTTGATCTTGCCTTCAACTCTAAAAGACCCACTGCTTCATTGCCCGACACCATCCTGTGGAATCTACCTCTAGTTCAGATTCTCTAGTGTGAGAATCTTACTCAGAAAGGGTCAAATATCCACTCCTGCTGCAATCATCTACAGCTTAGGTAGTGAGAGAGAGAGTGGGTGCCCAGGTCCACCAGATACTAGGGTGCAGGAGAGAGACACACAAACAGAAGCAGCAGCAGGTGTGGGGTGTTGAATACTAATGCTCTGGAACACAAACGGGATCATCACAACATGTTTCTCCCTGTCAATCTATATCCTCCCCACCTCCTACCGTGTCTCTCCTGCTCCCCTAGCCCCATTCGCCCACTCATCCCCTCCCCCCACTCTACCCAGCCCCTCCCCTCGGCCCCCTGAAAATTCATTTCGCATTAGTATATGTGCTTGTTTTATTAAACATTTCTTTACTCAAGGCGTCTGCAGACAGATTGCCCCAACCCCCCACAGCGAAGCAAATTTCCTTCTATGAAAAATTCACGGCTTTACACCAAGGGCAATCCCAATCCCCAGGCATGCGATATATTGGAAGACTAATCTGCTTTTGGGGATCGGCGTCTTTGCTTCTTCGGTACTTGAGGGTCTTTTCCCTGGTCCCCCACATCAGACCTCGGTTTAACACCAGAGGTCCCGCTGTGGGGAGATGCTGCAGTGAATGCCGCTGCTGGTCTGGATGGTGGGCGTACACCTGTGAAGGGGGGTAAAGGGGGAGTACGTGAATTAGGCAGGGAGCTGGATAGGAAGGGCTGCTGGTGAGACTGTGGATCCGTAGAAATAAAACATGCCTGCTTCCATTGATCTCCCGCCTTCAGCCTGCCAGAGGTGTATCTGACCCCCACCCAGAAGCTGCAGGAGACCTCCCACCCAGCTCCTATGCAGCCTCTGCCCTCTCAGCATCCGTCTGTCTTCCTCCTCCTGCTGCAGCGCCCCCTGTGGTAGCAGTAGTAGTAACAGCCTCTGCTTTCTCTTCCTCCTCACCTGCTTCTGTCGCAGTCGCACTGGCAGTGACCAGGCCTTGCCCTTCTTCGATCTGCTCTGGCTCCTCAGACAACCCCAGCTCCTGGAGAGAAATAAGCAGGGATGAGACCTATTCTGGAGGCACAGAGGGGAGCGGGGCGAGGAGACGGGTCAGGGACCAAGTGGGGTAATCTTACAGCCCGGAAGAGCTTCCACGACAGCCGGTCCCTCTCTTTCTCCACCTCCTCTAGTTTAGCCTGGGTCAGCCGCAGATGGTAGGTCACCTCCTTGCAATTCATCTCCTGCCGCTGTTTGAACTCACTGAGGTTTGAGGCCAAGGTCTGTGCGTCCGACTTCTGCGGTTTGGAGAAGTCGTATAGCTGGTGCACTCTGCTCGCGTGTAAATGGCCCTGCCTGTAGTTAAAGCGTATGCCCAGAGCCAGGCTGCTCCAGGCACAGGCCTCTTTGGCCTCGCTTGGCATCTTGCTGTCCTCTAGGACTCCCCCGAGCTTGTCCTCCACTTCGGCCCAGGACAGAGATGCATTCTCGAGGTAGAACTCAGGGCCTTTCTCATGCCTGGCCATTTTCTCGTTGATGAAGGCCATCACCGAATAATGCTGAAACCCACCAGACAGGTCCTCTGGGTTCAAAGCCATGATGGCAGAAGGCCTTAGAGGCCTGGCAGGCTCTGAAGGGATAAAATAAACAAGTTGACCATTCCCGTCTAGCTTAGCCCCTCCCCCGCTCAGTTTCTTCCCATCCGCTTACCCGCCCCTGCCGCCTCAGACCGGTACCCGCCGTAGGGCACCTGCTACCGGGCCTCAACCTCTCCCGTTGGCAGCCAGAAGAGGTGTAGGCTGACCACACACGCTGACCACACCCACTGACCACGCCCAAAGAGAGTGCAAACCTCCGTCCGTCCAAGTCCAACGGCTGCTGCCCGAAAGGAAGCCTGGGACCAACCACAGAGGCTTTTATCCTATGATTGTTCCAACGTTCGGAGACAGCAGGGGTGGGAGGGCATGGGCCAGGAGGATCCCTTCCCCCCACCCCAGGACAAAAGGGAACCCACTACACTGTTGGAAGTCGTAGAAGGTGGGGAAAAACAGGAGTGGTCAGAAAAGACTTAGATCTAAGACTGTGAAGCACTCGTAATCAAATTTTAAAAACGTTATTCCCCCACCTCACCGCCACAATGATTTGTCCCATGACAGAGGGCCCTCCCCTCCTAGAGCTGGAATGTACTTGAACTGGAAAGAGGAGGAAGCTCTCAGTGGCGTCAGATTGCCCGTAGCGGAAGAGGGTGGAACCAGAACCTCATCCCCCATTGGCCCAGGACTGAACACTGTAGTCACTAGTCATAAATCCTGGCAGTATCTATCCCCAAAACGTGTTTTGAATCTGCCTACCTCCCCACCCCCCACCATCCTAGCCCTGCCCCTGCCATTTCATTTCTGGGGGATGACTGTAGCCCTCTGATACCAGTTCTGTCTCCTGCCCTACACTGTCAGCAGAGGGATCTGACCATGTCTCTTTAAACCTCCGTTGGCTTTCTGATGCCTACAGGATAAACCAAACAGATGCCAGGGTGAGCCCCACTTTGCCACTTACTATATGACCTTGTGCTATAACTGAATCTCAGTTTCTATCTCTGGGCTTAAGATGAGGACTGCATTACTAAGTGCTGTACAGTTGATGTAATGTTTTCTAGAACTCTGTTTTTGTAACATGTACAAACAAGTCGTGTGTGTGTGTGTGTGTGTGTGTGTGTGTGTGTGTCTTTGTACATGTTTCTTGGGAAAAGGAGTGGAGGGCTATACACCAGACGCTTAACATTGATTGTTTCTAGGAGGTGAATTTGGAGGGAAGGTTGGGAAAACGTTTTCATCGTTTTAAAATAATGCCTTTCTATGATTTCATTTATTACAAATAGCATAACTGTATGTATACATGCATTAAAAATCTGTAAAGTGGGCCGGCCAAGTGGTGTGGTGTTGGGGAGCTGGCTTGGGATGCCAGGAGCCCGGGTTCAGATCTCGCATAAGAGGGCCAGTGACACTGCCCTCAAAAAAAATAAAAAATCTGTAAAGTTATGTACCAAAATTTTGACATTGGCTATATTTGCATAGTAGGGATATAGTCCTTTTTTAACAAAAACTTTTCTTTATATTTTTCTGTATTGTAAAAATTATCCTGAACATGTGTTTTTGAAAATTTTAAAAAGTCTATTTTTTTCTGATGATTTCTAATCATTATAAATTTACCTAGAAAGTAAATGTCTCCCTGTAACTAACCCCACCCCTGCCCCAACCTTTAAGATAACATATATATATATTTTTTTCAGTCTTTACAAATAGGCCATAGCTGAAAACTGTCAGTTTCTCATGTTTTCTCCCAGGTCTCTTAAACTATTTTCAATGGTTTTCATTCTTTTTTCTTTTTGTTGTTCGGCTTGTGTTATCTCTGCTATCTTGTCTTCTAAGTCCCAGATTCGATTTGCTGCTTCATCCAATCTGCTAGTATTTGCATGGAATTTGTTATTTTATTCAGTAATTGCATTCTTAAGTTCTAGCTGGTTGCTTTTCATGATTTCTCTATCCTCCTTTATATTTTCATTAATTTCCTTGAACATTCTAATAATCAGTGTTCTGAACGGTGTCTCCAAAAGGTTGTTTACCACTATTTCCTCTGGTTCCACTGATTCAGTAGGTTTCTTCTGTTCTTTCGTTTGGGTTGTGTTTTTTTGTCTCCCCATTCTGGTTTACTCTTTGCGCTTGCTTTGACATAACAGATAGATCCCCTAGGTGTCTCAGTCTTTTCTGGGTAAACGTATACAGTGTGTGTCCTTTATATTTGAATTACTCAGTCTCCCTGTTCTCTTGTGCATGTATATATGAGGTGTTCCTTGTGTTGTGTGTCTTCACCTGTTGAAGTTTAGCTTTGATAACTTTTGGCTTGTCAGTAGGTGGGATTGACTCCCAGACTGAATAGCTGTGAGGATCAGCAGTGTCTGCAGTTTATGAGCTGCTGTGTCAGGGTTGACCACTCTGATGAAGCTTGGACCCTTTGGGCCCTTGCACCTGTAGCAACTTCCTTTCCGGTGTGACTCTTGTATGTCAAACCCAGAAATGCTCTGGTTTTATCTAAAGTTAGCCTCTGGGTATGAGGATTCTTGTTTCTCTTTGTGTGGGCCCAGTTGCAGAGCAATTTTTAAACAAAATAAATCAACATGTACAACTACCACAGCCACCGAAGGAAACCAAATGCTCTTAAATGTAAAAAACAAACAACCACAACCAACAGTCAACTTGTACAGAAATGTAAAGCATACAAAAGGAGAAAACAAACAAAAACAAAGCACCAACCACACACAAAAAAGAACGGAAGAGGAAACAAAATACAGTATAATATCATAAAATGAAAAATAGAATAGGGCTGGGCCGGCCGAGTGGCGCATTGGTTAACAGCTGGTTTTGGGATGCCAGTGGCCCCGGTTCAGATCCCACATATGAGGGCCAGTGACACTGCCCTCTACATCTAACAACAGCTCCACCTGGAGCTTGGCTGTGCGAGCCCCAGTGACGGTACACTGCCATAGGCTACAGTGAGTGGCCAGCAGCCAGCGTGAGTGGCTGGCAGCTAGCATGAGCTGCCAATAGCCACAGTGAGCGACATCCAGAGGCTGGCGACCGATCTGCCTCATCGGGGAAGAGCACAATGACGATACCAACATGGGCCAGTGAGGCAACGTCCTCCGCAACTAGACTTAAGAATAAAAAGACAGCAACTTGTCTGTTCCCCTTCCTCGATCCCCCAATGCTGTTCCCCTCCCCCAATTCCCCAATAAAATCTTTAAAAAAAAATAGAATAGGGCTGGCCATTTGGTGCAGTTGTTAAGACCTGGCTTGGGACACCAGTGGCCCTGGTTTGGATCCCACATATGAGGGCCAGTGACACTGCCCTAACAAAAAAAAAGGGCGGGGGAAGCATCTAAGGTGCCAGAACAGATGGACGCATTCCTAACTGCCTCCCAGGATCACATCAAAATTACAAATAATTTATACAGCAATTAACCTCGGAAGTCCCCTGAACACTAGATGAACAGAAACTCTAAACAAAAGACCTAAAGAGAAGGCCACATCAAGTCAGGTAGGAGGGGCACAGACGAGAGAGTGCGAGCCCCGTAAGGGACACCCCAGCTGTGGGGAGGATTCTCCTGTTGGGGGATAGTCTCTCTGGCCCCACACCGAGCTCATTAGCCTAGAGTTGCTTTGCCAGGAAGAGTAGTTCTATGATAGTGGGCAGTAGAAATTAGTGAGGACACTATTTCCTTGGTCCTGTGAGGCTGAGGACAGCTGGAGAACCATTGGGGCTGGTGCATGGGTTCACTCGCTGGTGAGCACTCACCTGGTTCCTGGTGGAGGGAGAAGCTGTGTGAGCTGGGCTCAGAAGCCTGCGGGGAAGGACTGAACTGAGCACCTTTGGTGCAGAAGCTAGAGGTTTTGGGACCATTGTTCCCCTGGTGTGGATCTTTCACACGAGTATTATACAGGAGGGTGCCATTTTGTCAGGGTTGGGTCCTCCCACAGAGGGTCAGAACCCTGACACCATTGGTCTGGTGAAATTGGCGCAGGAATTCTTGCATGCATGCATGCGCATGCGGCCTTGGATTCCCACCCTGCTTGTGCTGCGTTGCCAGGGAAATGCTGGGTGGGTTCCTTCTGGCTCCATCATTCTGCTCACTGAGACACAGGAGTGTGCGAACAGCCTTGGGTCCCCACTGTCCGCCCTGTATGTTCAGAGTTGCCAGGCTAGGGATTGGCTGTTGGGTTGCTTAGCCTGATCTGTGGGCAGCTGACTGGGACAGGCTGAGATGGGGAGCTTTCCTGAGAGTGTAGGGCTGGGAGCTGTGTGCCTGCGTGATCCAATCGAGACTTTCCTGGCGTGTTTGTGTGGAATGGTTGCTGGTGCAGAATGCATGCTGCTCTGACTTGGTGGGGATCACTGACCTCAAGTGGTGCTTTGGGGGCCTGACCCACCCACCTAGTGCAGTGTTGCCACAGGCACCGTGAGCCCCTGGTTCCTGGCCCACACCTCTGCAGGCCACAGAGGATTATTTTGCAGCAGCAGCAGACAACCTGCAACAACCTGTGAAGATTTTTTTTTTTTGTAGGGAGCAAGGTTCCAGAACACACAGCAGCTAATTGCAGAAACCTCACTGCAAGCATGCGAGGGAGGCCGACACATAACACATTAAGCTCAGCCACCCAATAGCTGGTGCTGAGTCACGCAAAGAATGTCTATTGCTGAGCAAGTGGTCTTCAGATTAAAGAGGACAGGGGGCCCGCCCCCCTCTTTTTTTTCCTCACTTCTTTCAGGTGATCTACCTAATACATTGAAGCATGCACAGAATGACAGCCAGAAACAAAGAAACATGTCACAAGTAAAAGATCAGAAGAAACCTCTAGAAATGGAACTAAATGAAATAGATTTATCCAAAATTTCAGAGACAGAATTTAGAACACTTATGATAAGAATGTATAAGGAACTTAGCGAGGACATATAAAAGGATAGGGAACCATAAAAACAACCAGTTTGAATTAAAGAATGCAATAAATGAAATGAAGAACACACTCGAAGGAATCACCAGTAGAATAGATGAAGCAGAGGAGCGGGTCAGCGAATTGTACAACAAAATAGCAGAAATCACCCAGCTGGAAAAACAAAAAGAAAAAAGAATAAAAAAGAATGAGAAAAGTTTAAGAGACTTCTGGGACAACATGAAACACAGCAACAAACAAATCATATGAATACCAGAAGGAGAAGAGAAGAAGCAAGAGACTGAGAATGTATTTAAAGAAATAATGACTGAAAACTTCCCTACCCTGGTAAAGGAAATTGACATACAAGCCTAGGAAGTGCAGAGAGTTCCAAACAGGCTGAATCCAAACAGGCCCACAACAAGACACATCATATTAAAATGGTAAAGCTTAAAGACAAACACAGAATCCTAAAAGCAGCAAGAGAAAGACATCAGGTTACAAACAAAGGAACTCCCATAAGACTAACAGCTGATTTCTCTACAGAAACTCTGAAGGCCAGAAGGGAGTGGCAGGAGATATTCAAAGTGACACAAAATAAAGGTCTACAACCAAGATTGCTCTACCCAGCATGGCTATCACTTAAAATTGAAGGAGAGATAAAGAGTTTCTCAGAAAAGCATAAGCTTAAGGAGTTCATTACCACCAAGTCAGCATTGCAGGAAATGTTAAAAGGGCTTTTTTAAACAGAAGAAAGGGTTAAACAAGGTAACCCAGGAAGACAAGAAATACAAATAACAAAATGGCAATAAATATGCACCTATCAATAATCACTTTAAATGTAAATGGGCTAAATGCTCCAGTCAAAAGACACAGAGTGGCTGAGTGGATAAGAAAACAGGACCCATGCATATGCTGTCTACAAGAGACTCATCTCAGATCAAAAGACACACGCAGACTGAAAGTAAAAGGATGGAGTAAGATATTTCACGCAAATGGAAATGAGAAAAAAGCTGGAGTAGCAATACTCATTTCGGACAAAATAGACTTTAAAATGAAGACTACAATAAAAGACAAAGAAGGGCACTACATAATAATAAAGGCTTCGATTCAACAAGAGAACATAAACCTAGTAAACATCTATGCACCCAATATAGCAGCTCCTAAATATATAAAACAGAATTTGACAGACATAAAGACAGAGATCAACAGTAACACTCTCATAGTAGGGGACTTCAACACCCCGTTGTCAGCAATGGACAGATCCTCCAGACAGAAAATCAACACGGACATAGTGGCCTGAAATGACACTTTAGACCAGCTGGATTTAATTGATATTTTTAGAGCATTTCACACCAAAGCAACAGAATATACATATATCTCAGGTGCACATGGAACATTTTCCAAGATAGACCACATGGTAGGCCACAAAACAAATCTAAACAAATTTAAGAAGATTGAAATCATATCAAGTGTCTTCTCTGACCACAATGCTATGAAACTAGAAATCAACTATAATAAAAAATCTGGAAATCTTACAAATACATGGAGGCTAAATAACATGCTGTTAAATAGTGAGTGGGTCAAAAATGAGATCAAGAAGGAAATCCAAAGACACCTCAAGACAAACGAAAATGAAAACACCACGACTCAAAATCTCTGGGATGCAGCGAAAGCAGTCCTAAGATGAAAATTCATAGCAGTGCAGGCCTAACTAGAGAAGGAAGAACAATCTCAAATCAACAGACTATTTTTACACCTAAGGGAACTTGAAAAAAACAGCAAAACAACCCTGAAGTGGGGGGAGCCAGACGCAGGTCTAGGGGTTCGCTCAGGTGGGGACGGCGTCGGGGAGGAAAAAGAAGAATGGAGACACTGGAAAGAGTTTCACAGGAGTGTCACAATTTATTATTATAACATGTCCTTTTTATAGGGACTCTTAACCAATATTCCAATCCCAAATTACGTTTCACATAGTTTTGATGTTTTGTTTTTCTTAGGACTTTCACAGTCTTTACTTTTTTGTAACTGCTCTTTCTAGGGCACACTGTGACCTATTCTAAGTTTAAGGATTCACTTATCATCTAAAGTGTGGTTACCATGACTACCTAGTCATTATCTAAATTCCAGCAGCTAAATATAATTGCAAAACTCACAGGGCGCAGACTTGAACTATTACTTAGAAAAACTAGCAGTGGCTGTGTTTAGGGTAAAATTCATCTAAAGCCTATTCCCAAGTGATTACAATGCTTAATAATAAAAGTAAGTCTCAAACCTCTCTTATCCTATAGATGACTAAATGTTATTTTAACAGAGTGTAACGTCTGTTTCTCAGTCAAAGCTTCAATATCCATTGCTACAGCAATGTACAAGGCAAAGAATCAAAACAAGGCTGTTCCATGGTCAGTAAGCTGTGTCTTATCAGAACTCTCATGGCCCAAAGACCTTGGTCTGCTGGTCTCCAAGGAGATTTTTCACAGCTGCATAGGCAAGGATGAACGATAGCACCAGTTTTTCACAGATGCTATCTCACAGACAGCCTTTTTTTAGGCCTGTGTGGCCAAAGGCCTAAGCCTCAGTTTCCAAGGGGCTTGAGTCCCCTATTTCTCAGTCCTGGGGTCCCCTCGGACTGTAGCCTGTCTTAGGGAGTTTCCTTTTTAGGAAATCTTGCCCCCTCATTGACTTACACAGCCAGCTATCATTAGGGTAACCCGGGAACTTGCCATAAATGCAGTGAAAGTACTGTCTCCTACAGGATCTAATGTGGAGGAAAGTCACATGGGTTCATAGAGACAGGAGATATTACATGACCAACCATAAGGCAGCACCCCAGACATCCAGTGCTGAGCGTGGATCTTTATTTCAATGTGGCCTTGTCAGACACTGGGAAGTTGTCGGCCCCTGGCACTGAAGGGAGTATAAGAAATGAAATAATAAAGACCAGAGCAGAAATAAATGAAATAGAGAAGAAAAAACATTAGAAGAGATCAATGAAATCAATAATTGGTTTTTTGAAAAGATAAACAAAATCGAGAAACCCTTATCCAGACTCACCAAGAAAAAGCGAGAGAGGAACCAAATTAGTAAAATCAGAAATGAAAGAGGAGAATTGACAAGAGACACCTCTGAAATACAGAAAACTGTAAGAAAATACTATGAGCAACTATATGCTAACAAATTCGACAATCTGGAAGAAATGGATAAATTTCTAGAAGCATACAATCTACCAAGTCTAAATCAAAAAGAAACAGAAACTCTGAACAGACTTATTACTGCCAAAGAAATTGAATCAGTAATCAAAAATCTTCCAACAAACAGAAGTCCTGGACCAGATGACTTCACAGGTGAATTTTAAAAAAAACATTCAAAAAAGAATTAATGCCGATTCTCCTCAAATTATTCCAAAAAATACAGAAGGAGGGAAGGCTCCCAAACTCTTTCTATGAAGCCACTATTACCCTGATTCCAAAGTCAGACAAAGATATTACAAAAAAGGAAAACTACTGGCCGATATCCCTAATGAAAACAGATGCAAAAATTTTCAGCAAAATACTAGCAAACTGAATTCAGCATCACATTAAAAATATCATACAATAGGGCCGGCCGAGTGTCACGGTGGTTAAGCGCTGGCTTAGGAAGCCGGCGGCCCCGGTTCAGTCCAACATATGAGGGCCAGTGACACTGCCCTCAAAAAAAAAAATATCATACACCACAATCAAGTGGGATTCATTCCTGGTATGCAAGGTTGGTTCAATATCTGCAAATCAATTAATGTAATATATTACATTAACAAAATGAAAAATAAAAATCATATGATTATATCAATAGATGCAGAAAAAGCTTTTGACAAAATCCAGCATCCATTTATGATAAAAACTCTTAGCAAAGTGGGATTAGTCGGATCATATCTCAAAATAATAAAGGCCATCCATATATGTTAAGCCTACAGTGAACATCGTCCTCAATGGGGAAAGGCTAAAAGCTTTCCCTTTAAGATCAGGAACAAGACAAGTTTGTCCACTTTCTCCTCTTTTATTCAACATAGTTCTGGAAGTTCTATCAACAGCAATCAGACAAGAAAATGGAATAAAAAGATACCCAAATTAGAAAAGCGGAAGTAAAATTGTCATCATATGCAGATGATGTGATACTATATAGAGAGAATCCCAAAGACTCCACCAAAATACTGCTTGAACTGATAAACGAATTTGGTAATGTAGCAGGAAGCAAAATTAATATTCAGAAATCAGTTGCATTTGTATACACCAATAATAAACTATCAGAAGAAAAAAATCAGGAAATCAATCCCTTTTACAATTGCTTAAAAAAAACAATAAAATATCTAGGAATCCATTTAAATAAAGAAGTAAAAGACCTGAACTCAGAAAATTATGAGACACTAAAGAGAGAAATCAAAGAAGATACAAATATATGGAAATACATACCATGTTCATGGATAGGAAGAATTAATATAGATAAAACGTCAATACTACCTAAAGTGATATATAGATTTAATGAATGCAATTCCAATCAAACTACCAAGCACATTTTTCTCAGAAATGGAACATAGAATCCTAAAATTTATACGGAACCACAAAACATCCTGAATAGCTATGGCAATCTTGAGAAATAAGAAAAAGTGGGAGGCATCACACTACTTGACATCAAAACATACTACAAGACTACAGTAATCAAAACATTATTGTACTGGCATAAAAAGAGACACAGAGACCAATGGAACAGAATAGAGAGCCCAGGAATAAACCCATCCATGTACGGTCATTTAATCTATGACAATGGAAGGAAGAATTTACACTGGAATAAAGATAGCCTATTTAATAAATGGTGCTGGGAAAATTGGACTGACATGTGCAAAAAAAATGAAAATGGACCACCTACTTACACCATATACGAGAACAAACTCAAAATGGATTAAAGACTTAAATGTAAGTCCTGAAACCATAAAACTCCTAGAAGAAAACATAGGGAGTAAGTTTGCAGACATTACCCTGAGTAATATTTTTACTTATATATCCCATCAGGCAAGATATATAAAAGAAGAAATGAACATATAGGATTACATCAAACCTAAAAATTTTTTCACAGCAAAGGAAATCATCCATAAAACAAAAAGGCAGCCTACTGAATGGGAGAATATATATGCCAATGGTATATCTGATAAGGGTTAATATCCAAAATTTATAAAACGCTCATGAAACTCAACACCAGAAAAACAAACAATGCAATTTAAAAATGGGCAGAGGATATGAAGAGGCATTTCTCTAAAAAGGACATACAAATGGCCAACAGGCATATGAAAAAATATTCAACCTCACTCATCATCACAGAAATGCAAATAAAAAGCAAAATGAGATACCACCTACTCCGGTCAGAATGGCTATCATCAATAAATCAACAAACAACAAGTGCTGGCAAGGATGTGGAGAAAAGGGAACCCTGATGCACTTTTGGTGGGAATGCAGATTGGTACAGCCATTATTGAAATCAGTATGGACGTATCTCAAAAAACTGGAAATGGAACCACCATATGACCCAGCAATTCCACTCTTGCGTATCTACCCAGAAGAATCCAAGACGCTAATTCAAAAAAATATATGCACCCCTATGTTTATTGCAGCGCTATTTACAATAGCCAAGACTTGGAAACAACCGAAATGTCCATCGGTAGACAACTGGATTAAGAAATGTGGTACATTTATACAATGGAGTATTACTCCACTATAAAGAAGAATGAAATCGTATCATTTGCAGCGATATGGATGGACCTAGAGACTACTATGTTAAGTGAAATAAGTCAGTCGGAGAAAGACAAACACCATATGATCTCACTTATATATGAAATATGAAAAACTGAATGAATGAGCAAAAGAAACAGAAACAGTCTCATAGATATAGAGGAAAAACAGGGTTGCTAGTTGGGGGGGGTGGGGATGAGGGAGAAGGGGAAAGGATTAGACAGCATAAATAGGTAACTACAATATTGTCACAGGGATATGAAAGACAGTTCGGGGAATATAATAATGTAAAAATTTTGTGGGGTGTTAGATGATCACATGTGTGTTAGAGAGACCACTTCATAGATGAAGTAGAGGCTTGATCACTGCATTGTATACCTGAAACTGATGTTGTGTAATATTGTATGCCAACTGTAATTGAATATATAAATTGTCACAGGACTAGAGTATACTGTGGAAGGGAGTCAAAGGAATTGTAATAGATATGTATGATATGGGGGGAGGCATGGGGTGGTGAATTGGGGGAGGGTGGTTGTCACTTTGAGGGGTAAAAGTTATAATTATTGCACTGTGTTGTACACCTGAAGCTATTTAAAAAAAATAAAATATATACATAAAAAATATAGTGGTGAGAAGAATGAAGAAACGAAGGGAGAAAGTGAGTGTGTGAAAGAAAGAAAATGAACGAAATAAAGAAAAAAAAATATATATATATATGTATTTGTCTACACACCCATATATGTGGACATATATTCACCTATATACACCCATATATATGCCTATATTAAAAACTAGAAAATGATAATAATGAAATAGTCATAAAAACCAAAAACAACCAAAACAAGCAACCAATACGAAAAAAGAAAAATACCGGTGCCAATCTTAGCTAAAATCCACCAAGCTCTCTTCAGGTTGTCCTCTGCTGTACAAAAATTCTTCTGCATCTTGTGGGAACAAAGACGGCCCCCTGATGCCTACCATGATCCTGGCACTGCAGGTTTGCTGTACATGAGTGGTTGTGACGTGTGATTGATAGTTTTTACAAAGTCACTGTCGTTTCTGCTTTCCCCTGTCCCAGGGCAGGCTGTGCATCCTGCAGGCTCAATGACTGTCTTTGGGCACCATTTCCGTTGACAGCCGTGGAGAATGAGAGAGTTCCTTGTTCCCAAAAGCCAGCTGCCAGGAATCTGTAAGTGCCTCAGCAGCTGAACCTTCTGGAAAGCCAAGCCAAGCCTTGCCGGAAAGGTGGGGGCAGGGTAGGTAGTCTCACTCTGAAGCATCTTCTGGGGCAGAAATTCTTTTTTTGTTTTTTTTTGAGGTCAGTGTCACCAGCCCTCATATGTGGGACCCAAACCGCGGCCGCTGGCCTCCCAAGCCAGCACCCAACCACTGCGCCCTTCGACCGGCCCTGGTGCAGAAATTTTTGACAACACCCCCATGGGTAGGAATACCTCTGTAGTCTGCCCCTACTGCTCTATTCAGGGATCAGTTTAAGACTGTGGCTTGGAGGGGCCAAGGTTTCTGAGGGAGGGTGAGGGTGGGTTTTTATTTGTGTAGTTGTTGTTTTTTTTGCTTTCTGTCCAAGAGAGGAAAAATAAATAAACAAACAAACAAAAAACAAAACAAAAAAAACACAGTCCCAACACTGTTTTGAGCTAAGGCCTTTGCCTCATATGCTCCAAAGGAGTTCCTGCTGCTCTCCCAAAGAGACTGCCATCGTTTAGGGGGGCTGTGTACACCCTGCATCAGCTCAAATCTCCGGTCTGTCTCCAGGGACCTACGTCTCTGCCTGGCGCACGCTGTGTCTCCTTCTCGCAGAGTATTGTTTCTTCCCCTGATCGCTTGGTTTCAGGCTTCTGCCTCGTAGCCCGTGTGCGTGAATGCAGTGCTCCTGCTGCTCTCTGGGAGGGCTGCCGAGGTTTTGGGTGCTGCACGCACCCTGCTGTGGCTCAGATACCCACTCGGTCCCTCCGGGACCTGCGTCTCCACCCAGCGTGCACTGCATCTCCCCCGTGAGTATTCTTTCTTCCCCTGCTTGCCCAGTTTCAGGCTTCTGCCTCAGGGCCTGCGTGTCAAGGTGCTCTTGCTGCACTCTGCAGGACCTGTTACAGGGTCTCTTTTGTTGCTTCCCCACCTGAGTTTAGGCCTTCATCTCATAGCCAGACGACTGTAATTGGTCACCCCACTTCCAGATTATTTTCCCGGTAGTCTACACACTACTGCCAGGTTAATCCGTCTAGAAAATTGAGCTGATCAGGTCACCTTAGTTGAACTCCTTCTCCTTCTGCTCACCAAACCAAGCAGATACGTCAGCTTCCCAGTGCAGTTCCCAGCTTCATGCATACCCAGGCCAAGTGCTCTAGCCTAAGGTCGTACATTTTTATAAGTTATATTATTGTAAATTAGAGCCATTGTAAGCTATTTAAAAGACCTCTGCTCTGAGCCTTCTGGTAAAACAAAGCCTACCTTTTTTTTTTTTTTTAAGATTTTATTGGGGAATTGGTGGAGGAGAACAGCGTTGGGGAATCGGGGAAGGGGAACAGACAAGTTGCTGTCTTTTTGTTCTTCAGTTTAGTTGCGGAGGATGTTGCTTCACTGTTGGTATTGTCATTGCGCTCTTCCTGGATGAGGCAGATCTGTCGCTGGCCTCTGGATGTCACTCACCGCGGCTATTGGCAGCTCACGCTTGGCTGCCAGCCGCTCACGCTGACAAAGCCTACCTTTTTACTTGTTTTATAAGTTGAATCTATGGACAATAAACTGGAATGATAATTTGTAGACATGTTTGAAATAGGGAAAAGGTGTATTTCAGAAACTGGTGTAAAACTTAAAGATATCCAAAGAGCTGAGATTGGGAATTTTAGATTTAAGCTCTACAACTCAGTCTTTTTTTTTTTTTTAAGATTTTTTTATTGGGTAATTGGGGGAGGGGAACAGCATTGGGGAATCGGGGAAGAGGTACAACTGAGGCTTTTTAATTCCTTTATATTTTTAACAAAAACAAATTTAAAATGTTCTTCCTTTTTTACACTTGAGAGAAGGTCTCTATAGTTACCATGTGATACTAATATTCTGTTATTTTATAAATTTAACTTAGGAAATGCTGGAGTTCACCCAGCAAACCAAATCTGGAATTAGAAATTTACCCCCAAGAGAAAGCATGAGATAATGGAAGGGACAACTAATCCTGCTCTAGAGACTGACCACAGTGACTCACTTCATTTTTTTTTTTTTGGCTGAGTTTTCTTAGGTATAAGTTAAAAGGGTTGAATTAGTGATTCCAAGTACTCTTGAAGATCTTTTATTATGTTTTATGCCATTATGTAGCATTATGAAAGATACTTGCTGGTTTCCTATTCACAGTCACCTTTCTCATGGTTCTGAAGTATCCAGTGGAAAAAAGTCTGTCCAAAAAACACTTTTTCTCCTTGAACTTGTCCTAATTATAGTTGAGGTGACACACCACTAGGTAGGTGTTTAGAAACAGTACTGTCATATAAAATTAAATCCAGGAAATGGCAGCATCTGGATGCTCATTGGTGTAGCTGCCAAATCCAACCACTATTATTTAAATGGACTTAAAGGAAACTATGGCTTAAATGAGGAATTAGTGAATTTTTAAAAAAAGTATTATAAAATTAAGTTTTTTCTTATTCTTCTTGGATAATTTGTGAAATTCAAAACATTATATTTTGTTTTGAAAACATTTTCAAAATAGAAGGTCAAAATGGCAGAATAGTAAACACTATGTCTGCTGTGACCCATGGTCACATTAAAATTACAACTAAATTATTGAACAATCAACCTTGAGAAACACCTGATGACTAGTTGAACAGAACTGCTATAACTAAATATAATGTTTGAGTTTGACAACTGAAATGAAAAAGACACTAGAAGGAATCAATAGATGAGGCAGAGGACTGAATCAGTGATTTAGAAGACAAGAGAGCAGTAGACACTTAATCAGAACAGCAAAAAGAAAAGAAGGAAAAAAAACCCCAAAGATAGTGTAAGAGACCTCTGGGACAATATCAAGTGTAAAAACATTCACATCATAGGGGGTACAAGAAGAAGAAGAGAGGGAGCAAAGGATTGAGAACCTATTTGAAGAAATACTGACTGAAAACTTCCCTAACTTGGTGAAGGAAATAGGCATACAAGTCCAGGAAGTACAGAGAGTCCAAACCAAGATGAGCTTAAACAGGTCCACAATAAGACACATCATCATTAAAATGGCAAAAGTTAAAGACACAGAGAGAATCCTAAAAGCAGCAAGAGAAATGAAACTGGTTGCTTAAAAGAGAGCTCCCATAAGACTACCAGCTGATTTCTCAACAGAAACTTTGCAGGCCAGAGGGGAGAGGCAAGAAATATTAAAAGTGATGAAAAGCAATGTCCTACAACCAAGATTACTCTACCCAGCGAGGCTATCATATAGAATTGAAGAACCGATAAAGAGCTTCACAGATAACAAAAAGCTCAAAGGGATACATTACCACCAAGCCAGTATTACAAAAAGGGTTAAAGAGACTTCTTTAATGGCAATAACTATGTAGCTATAAATAATCACTTTAAATGTAAATGGATAAAATGCTCCGCCGAGTGACACATTGGTTAAGGGCTGGCTTGGGAGGCCGGCAGCCCCGGTTCGGGTCCCACATATGACGGCCAGTGACACTGCCCTCTACAGCTAAGGTGGTGAACAACAGCTCCACCTGATTGAATCTATAGCTAAGATGTCCAACAATGATGTGGGCTGCAGCCTCTGCTGCAGTGGGCTGCCATAGTCTACAGTGAGTGGCTGGCAGCCAGCATGAGCTGCCAATAGCCGTGGTAAGCGACCATCCAGAGGCCGGCGACAGATCTGCCTCATCCGGGAAGAGAGCAATGACGATACCAACATGGGCCAGTGAAGCAACGTCCTCCACAATTAGACTGAAGAACAAAAAGACAGCAACTTGTCTGTTCCCCTCCCCCAATTCCCCAATGCTGTTTCCCTCCCCCAATTCCCCAATAAAATCTTTAAAAAAAAGATGGAAAAAAATTTTTTGTACAACAGAAAAAGCTGGAGTAGCAATACTTAGACAAAAATTATTTTAAAATGAAAACTAGAATGAGAGAAAGAGAAGGACATTACATAATAAAAAACGATCAATCCAACAAGATGACATCACTGCAGTAAACTTTTATGCACCCAACATAGGATCATCTAAATATATGAAACAAATATTGACTGACATAGAGACAGAGATCAACAGTAATGGAATCATAGTAAGGGAATTTACCACCCTACTGACACCAGTGAACAGGTCTTACAGACAGAAAATCAAAAAGGAAACAGAGGCCTTAAGTTACACACTACACAAGATGGATTTAATTGATTTTTTTTAAGGCAGTGTCACTTGCCCTCAGATGTGGGACCCGAACCGGGGCCACTGGCTTCCAGAGTCAGCGCTTAACCACCGCGCCACTTGGCCGGCCCTTAATTGATATTTATAGAGCATTTTACCTCTGAGCAGCAGAATGTGCATTGTTTTCAAGTGCACATTGAACATTTCCCAAGATAGACTACATGTAATGCCACAAAACAAATCTCAATAAATTTAAGAAGATTGAAATCATATCAAGCATTTTCTTTGACCACAGTGGTATGAAATTAAAAATCAAGTATAAGAAAAAAACTGAAAAACAAACAAAAATATGGAGACTAAATAACATTCTACTAAATAATGAATAGGTCAACAATGAGATTGTGGAAGAAATCAAAGACAAATGAAAATGAAATCACAAAGACCCAAAATCCATGGGACACAGTAAAAGTAGTCCTAAGAGGGAAATTCAGAGTAATAGAAGCCTACCCAAGAAATGAGAAAATTCTCAGTGAGGAGTCTGAAGTTACACCTAAGAGAACTGAAAAAAATAATAGTAAAATAAGCCCAAAGTGTTTATAAAGAAGGAAATG
Organism: Aselliscus stoliczkanus; assembly: GCA_033961575.1. Taxonomy (NCBI): domain Eukaryota; kingdom Metazoa; phylum Chordata; class Mammalia; order Chiroptera; family Hipposideridae; genus Aselliscus; species Aselliscus stoliczkanus. Next base: position 48,627,890 of record CM066737.1, on the reverse strand, counting down.
ATAAAGATCACAGCAAAAATAAACAAAATAGAGGATATATATATATATATATATATATATATATATATATATATATTCAATGAAACAAAGAGCTGGTTCTTTGAAAAGATAAACAAAACTGAGAAACCTTTAACTAGACTGAGAGAGAGAGAGAGAGAGAGAGAGAGAGGGAGAGAGAGAGAGAGAACCCAAATAAACAGTCAGAAGTGAAAAAAAAGGTGACAACAGACACCACAGAAATACAAAAAAATTTTAAGAAAATACTTTGTGCAACTGTTTGCCAACAAATTGCACAATCTGAAAGAAATTGATAAATTCTTGGAAGCCTACAATGTTTTAAGGCTGAATCAAGAAGAAACAGAAAATCTGAACAGACTGATTAAAACTAATGAAATAGAATTGGTAATCAACAAGCTCCCAACAAACAAAAGTCCTGGATCTAATGGCTTCACAGCTGAATTTTACCAAACATTCAAAAAAGAATTGACACCTCTTTTCCTCAAGTTTGAGGAAAACAATCAAGTTTGAGGAAAAATAATTCAAAAAACATTCCAAGAGGAGGGAATGCTCCCAAGCTCACTTTACAAGGCCACCATTACCCTGATTCCAAAAACAGACAGACATTACAAAAAGAGGAAACTATAGGCCAATAGCCCTAATGAATGTAGATGCAAAACTCCTCAACAAAATATTAGCAAACAAATTCAGCAATACATTAAAAAGATCGTATATCACAATCAAGTGAGTCTTATTCCTGGTATGCAAGTCTGGTTCAATAATCGCAAATCAATTAATGTGATACACCACATAAACAAAAAGAATAATAACAATTATATGGTCATATCAATAGATGGAGAAAAAACTTTTGACAAAATTCAAGATCTATTTATGGTAAATACTCTTAGCAAAGTGGGAATCAAGGGAACATATCTCAACATAATAAAGTCCAAACCCACAGCTAAATCATACTCAATAAAGTAAAGTATAAAGCACTCTTCTTAAGATCAGGAACAAGACAAGCATGTCCACTTTCACCACTTTTATTCAACATAGTGCTGGAATAGCACTAGCCACAGCAATCAAACAAAGAAAAGAAATAAAAGTCATCTAAATTGGAAAGGAGGGTGTAAAATTGTCATTATTTGCAGATGACAAGGTATTATATCTAGAAAAACCTAAAGATTCCACCAAAATGCTATTAGAACTGATAAATGAATTTAGTAAAGTATCAGGATACAAAATTAGTATTCAGAAATCGATTGCATTTTATACACCAATAACACTATCAGAAAGAGAACTTCAGAAATCAATCCCATTTACAATTGCATCAAAAAATACTTAGGAATAAATATAACTGAAGAAGTAAAAGGCTTATACTTAGAAAATTTTAAGATATTTTAGAGAGAAATTATAGAAGATACAAGTAAATGGAAACGTACAACTTGCAAACTGATAGGAAGAATTAACATAGTTAAAATGTCCACACTAACCAAAGCAATATATAGATTCAATGCCATCCCTATCAAAATCGCAATGGCATTTTTCACAGAACCAAAAAAATAATCTTAAAATTTATATGGAAACCACAAAAGACCTCAAATAGCCACAGCCATCTTGAGAACAAAGAACAAAATTGGAGGTATCATGCTACCTACAAAACTATACTACCAGAGTATAGTAATCAAAACAGCATGGTACTGGCATAAAAAGAGACACTTAGATCAATGGCAGAGAGCAGAGAGCCCAGGAAATAAACCCACACCTATACATATGGTCATTTAATCTACAACAAAGGAGGCAATAATATACAATGAGGTCAAAATAGTCTATTGAATAAATTGTGTTAAGAAAACTGGGCAGATACATGCAAAAAAATGCCATATATAAGAATCAACTCAAAATGGATTAAAGACTTAAATGTAAGACCTGAAACCATAGAAACCCAAAAGAACTCTTAAAAGGAAGTAAATTCTCACATATTACCTTTAGTAATATTTTTACTCATTTATCTCCTTGGGCAAGGGAAACAAAAGAAAAAAGTTAACAAATGGGACTACATCAAACTAAAATGTCTTGCACATCAAAGGAAACCATCAACAAAATGAGAAAGCATCCTTCTGAATGGGAAAGGATATTCACCAATGATACATCTGATAAGGGGTTAATATCCAAAATTTATTTTAAAAACTTATACACTCAACACCAAAAAATCAAACAATCCAATTAAATAATGGGCAGAGGACCTGAATAGACATTTTTCTTTCTCCAAAAAGGACATACAGAGCTGGCCGAGTGGTGCGGTGGTTGGGAGCTGGCTTGGGATGCCAGTGGCCCGGGTTCAGATCCCACATGTGAGGACCAGTCACACTGCCCTCTAAAAAAAAAAGAAAAAAGACATACAGATGGCTAATAGACATATGAAAAGATTTTTGATGTAAGTAATCATTAGAGAAATGCAAATAAATACCACCACAAGATATCACTTTATACCTGTCAGAATGGCCATTATCAATAAATCAAACAAGTGGCGAAAATTTGGAGAAAAGGCACCCTCGTGCACTGTTAGTGAGGTTGCAAATTGGTGCAGCCACTATGGAAAGCAGTATGGAGGTTCCTCAAAAAATTTAAAATATAACTACCTTGTGACCCAGCAATCACACTCTTGGGTATTTATCCAAAGAAATCTGAAACACTAATTCAAAAAATATATGTACCCCTATGTTCACTGCAGCATTATTCACGATAGCCAAGTTATGAATACTACCAAAATATGTATCGATAAACAACTGAATAAATAAATTGTGGTACATATGTACAATGTAATATTACTTGACCATACAAAAAGAATGAAATCTTATCATTTGCAACAACATGGATGGGCCTAAAGGGTATTACGCTAAGTGAAATAAGTCAGGCTAAGAAATAGAAATACCATATGATCTCACTTATTTGTGGAATCTATAGAAGAGAATAAATGAATCCAATAAACAAACAAAACAGAAACAGACCCATAGATACAGAGAACAAACAGAAGGTTACTGGATGGGAGGGGGATTGGGGACTGTGTGAGAAAGATGAAGGGATTAAGAAGTACAAATTGGAAGTTACAAGAGTCACAGGGATGTAAAATACAGCATAGGGAATATAGTTAATATTCTATTATGTACTGTGTCAGATGGGTAATAGACTTATTGCAGTTATTATTTTGTGAGGTATATATAAATGTCTAATTATTGTTTTGTACACCTGAAAGTAATAAAAACCATTTTCAAAATAACTGCATTTATCTTAAATACTATTTTAATCTGCTTAAATCATCATGGGAGAAATCATTTTCTTTTTTTTTTTTAAAGATTTTATTGGGGAATTGGGGAAGGGGAACAGACAAGTTGCTGTCCTTTTTGTTCTTCAGTCTAGTTGTTGAGGACTTCGCTTCACTGGCCCACGTTGGTATTATAATTATTGCACTCTTCCCAGGTGAGGCAGTTGCTTGCTGGCCGTTGGACGACTGTTCATGGTGGCTTATGGCAGCTCACGCTGGCTGCCAGCCACTCAAGGTAGCTCATGGCAGCCCACGGCAGCAGGGGCTGCAGCCTATGCCATCACTGGCAGTTCACGGCAGCCCAGCTCCAGGTCGAACTATTGTTCACCATCTTAGCTGTAGAGGGCGCAGTATCACCTGACTTCATGTGGGATCCAAACAGGGTCCCTGCTGCTAAGAGCTGGCACTCCCAAGTCAACTCTTAACCAATGTGCCACTTGACAGGCCCTAAGAAATCATTTTCTTGTGTACAAATATTCAAAAGATAAATTTAGAAATATGACAGTCAAATCAGAATATGTAAATGTTATTTAAAGTGTAGCATTCTAAACATCACATTTTAAATTCCAATTTGGGACCGGGCGAGTGGCGCGGTGGTTAAGCGCTGGCCTGGGAAGCTAGCGGCCCAGGTTCTGGTCCCACATCTGAGGGCCAGTGACACTGCCCTTCAAAAAAAAAAAATACATAAATTCCAATCTGTTCTCTGAATTTGTAATATATGATTTATAGCAAGGCTATCTTCATTTAAAATTCAACTGCAATTTTATATATCTTTAAATATTAATTTAATTTTGTTTTAATATATAGATGATGTATTATAGAATTGTACACTTGAAACCTATGTAATTTTACTAACCATTGTCACCCCAATAAATTTAATTAAAGGAATTTAAGTCCTGGGCCGGCTGAGTGGCGCGGTGGTTAAGCGCTGGGTTGGGAAGCCAGCGGCCCCGATTTGGGTCTCACATATGAGGGCCAGTGACACTGCCCTCAAAAAAAAAAATTTAAGTCCTGAGCAATTTGTATGTATATATTGGAGATAGTCTAATAAGTGTAAATAAGAAATTCTGATTATTCAATGATACATATTCAGACAAAATTTTATGCATAGCATTTTTTCTGGGTCTCTTGATTACAATTGATGATGATGATGATGATAACGGTACAATGTCATGCATGGCCATGGAGTTATATTTTATTTGATACAATTTTTTCCCTAACAAATACAGCATTATCTTGAAACAACATGCAATTCTGCTACTCCGACATACCTGGCATTTAAGTTGGTTTCACTCACACTAGCACCAAAATATGGCTTGACATGGTTGGTCTTACTGACTTTAAAGGAATTATTACAGTGCCTTAAATCAGTAGCATCTGTAGCCACTAAAAACTTTTTATAGTCTATTTTGTCATTGATATGAGTTGGGAAATTTCTTCAAGTAGTTCTCACATCACAGACTTTCCACTGTGGTAAAAGATCAGAATCTTTTTCACACAATGGAATTTGGAATGTTAAGAGGAACCAACTGGACATAGAATGTTTATTCTTTTCCAAACATAAATCTATCTTACAAAACTGTTTGGTTTTTGCATGTGTGAGTAAAATGTCCCAAACTTCTAAGATCAGTTTCTTTCAGTTGAGGAATAAGTGGTGACATGATTAACAGGATTGCACTCCTACAATTGTTCAGCACATAGTAAATTCCCAAACTGCCCTGGTGCGCCTCAGCTCAGGAGGCGAGAACGTATCTCGGTGGCTTAATCCAGTGTCATCACCATTTTATTTATTTAACAAATAGTTGAGCAATATGTTTGCTTTTGAGAGGATTGTGCAGATTTGCTCTCAGCCCTCAAGGAATGTAGAATCTAATTAAGGAGAAAGATTATGTCTTGTTTAGTATGATTATTTGCCCTTTCGCATGGATAGAATAGAGTCAAAACAAAAGAATAGGGAAAATTTACATTGGCAGAAGGGGAAGGGAAATCTTGTAACATACTTCATGACTAAGATACAAGTGTGTCTAGAATGCTGTTTTGGGAAATGGGGGAATCATCAGAAGTCTTTGAGTAGGTTTGTGTTTTATCAAATCTTGTCTAGAGGCAGTGTATCAAAATGGTGTATAAGAATGAGGGACACAGGGCTGGCCGAGTGGCGTGGTGGTTAAGAGCTGGCATGGGACGCCAGCGGCCCTGGTTCTGATCCCACATAGGAGGGCCAATGACACTGCCCTCTAAAAAAAAAAAAAAAGAATGAGGGACGCAGATCTTGGTGGGAACTTTCTGCTTAATTATGAGTAGAATAAAGAATAAGGGGGGTAGTTAGGAGGTCATTGTAATAATCCAGCCATAAAATTTTGGACATCAAAACTATGGTCTTTAGAAGTAAAGCTAAAAAGAAAGACAAGTGAAAAAAATATTTCATTTCATTTTATTTGTTTATTTTTTAATTGGGGAATTAGGGCAAGGGAACAGTGTTGGGGAATTGGGGAGGGGGGACCAACCAAGTTATTGTTCTTCAATCTTAGTTGTGGAGGGTGCCAGTAGCCATTTGGCTTCCTGTCGGCAGCTTGTGGCCTCTAAGCTTAAGGTGTTGTGTTACAGTCTTACTTGCTGGTGTGTGTAGCCACCATCCCATGCGGGAGTTGAACCAGCAGCCTTGTTGTTAAGAGCGCACGCCCTATCCATTGAGCCATCCAGGTGGCAGCTCAGCTCAAGGTGCTGAGTTCAGTCTTAGTTGGGGGTGGGCATAGCCCACCATCAAACAGGCATTCTTGTTGTTAGGAGCACATGCTCTCACCAACTGAGCCATCCTGCCACCTGTGTTCAGCTCAGTGGCAGCTCAGCTCAGGCGCAGCATCACTGGCCCATGTGGGAATCAAACTGGCAGCCCTGTTGCTCAGAGCTTGTGCTCTTAAGCTAACTCTTAACCAACTATGCCACTCGGGCAGCCCCTAAAAATATTTTAAAAACAGACTAAACAAGATTTTTTTGGGGGGTTGTTGGAATATGGGATCTAATGGCTTAAGAAAGAATAATAAGATGTCTTCGAGATTTTCAGCTTGAATATTTGGGAAGAGTTTTTCCCATCAGCTACAAATTGCTAGGCCCCTTTAAGCGCACTAGAACTTCATGCTTTAGGGGCTAATTAATTAAAAATCAGGCCTCTTCCAGTCACTGCAATCTTTAGGGTTGCATTCAAATTTGCTGAGTAGGTTTGGGTTTTATTTCACAGTGGAACTGTTCTGGAAGACTTGTTTCTGAACTATAGCTGCTTTTAAATCCTCAGGGGACCCTAAGCAAGTGAATTTATGATAAACATCTTCGGTTCTTTTGGTAAAATAAAGGAGATAAGAGGTGAATTTCAAGACCAAACTGGGTTCCCAAATTCACTTGAATGAAACAGCATTTAGGGTGTCCCAGGGCATTGGTTCTCATGCTACATGTGGGCCTGCGATCACCTGGGATCCATAGACCTCACCCTAAATGGTCTGGATCTCACTGATCCAGAATATCAACCTAGATGTCAGTATGTAGAAATCCACACTGGGATATATTTTGACAAGCACCCTGGGATATTTTAATGGCAAGTGCTCCAAGGACTTCACTGTCTTAAAATAATTCCAATTACCTTAGTTTAATCCTATCCCTAGGATTGGGTATTTTACATTTTTTGAAGGTACACAATTTGAGTTTGTAGTCCAGTGGGGTGTATGAATGGGGGGGGGGGAGGGAGGGAGGGAGGGAGGGAGGGAGGGAGGGAGGGAGGGAGAGGGAGGGAGAGAGAGAGAGAGAGAGAGAGAGAGAGAGAGAGAGAGAGAGAGAGAACTGCAATATGTAATAAGTAAACACTGTGCAGTTTGCTATTCTTTTGAGATCCACCCTTGCTCCAGCTTGCTCTTAGAATCATTAGGATGTTACTATTGAGCAGGGGGCTTGAAATGAAAATAGAGACTTGAAAATGAAATGAAAAGCTCAGTGTTAGAGAAGAAATCTTTGTCTTCCCATCTGTTTTCTTTGCCTTAAAAATCTCTTTCCTCCTACTCTATGTTTTGACCAAAGCCTCAAACAGTCCTACATGCAAGATCCACAGGTAATGAATGTTGTTATATACAGTGGTGTTCAATAAATGTGAACCTCAGGAAGAAAACTTTCATCTTCAAACTTCCCAGATGATAAAATTAGCAACTCTCTGTTATACAAAGGAGTTGGGGGAATCATTTGGTAACCTTGAAAGATACATTAGTGACATCCTTTAAAAATAAATGTCATATGGTTCTTGTTTCTAATCTGAAGTAAATGACTCATTTCTCCTTGACTGTGAAATGGTGTGTGGCATGCCTTTTCAGTCCTGACAGCACCCTGGCTGGAACCCCCTTCTTACGGTGATACCTGCCAGGGAAGCCCACATCAGGCAAGCATCTGGGAGTTCTCTGATGTAAGGAAGACTGACTGTTTCCAGACCTGTCCCACATGTTGTCTCAGTGAGCACTGTTCTAAAATGATTAGCATATGTCTACAATCGATAACCGAGTATATTTTAGAAGACTGAACTGTGTCAGTGGAATGCCAACTAATTTTGTTCCAGCTCAAATGTATAGCTAGGTCCCCACAATTTTAATTGTAAAGAGCACTCTTTTTTTTTACTGATGTGCTGATTTATTGTAGTACATACCTTGTCCTAATCTGTATGCTCTAGGTTCACCCTATCTGCCAACAGAAAAGAGGACAAGTCAGGAACTATCATGGCTATTTTGGTTGATATGATGCCGAAACTGCTTTCAGTCTGAGTTTTTGTCTGTATTGATTGTTTTGAGACACGAATGAACATGCCTTAGTTGATCAAGAGACCACTGACAATGATTAGTGAGCACTGTGGGAAAATGTCCTTTCAACTGTTTTGCCTCTGATCAGAATTTCCTCATTGGTGTCATTGCATACAGAAATCTTTCAAGTGATTGCTTGCTAAGATAGCACATGTAGTGGGGGAATTTGTGGCAAATCTGCTATTTTTCAAATTACTATGTCATAGGTGAAACTGTTGAAGGAAAATTTTAAAAAATTTTTTTCGGGCCGGCCGAGTGGCGCATTGGTTAAGCGCTGGTTTTGGGATGCCAGCGGCCCCGGTTCGGATCCCACATGAGGGCCAGTGACACTGCCCTCTACAGCTAACAACAGCTCCACCTGGAGCTGGGCTGTGCGAGCCCTGGTGATGGTGTGGGCTGCAGCCCCTGCTGCAGTGGGCTGCCATAGGCTACAGTGAGTGGCCCGCAGCCAGCGTGAGCGGCTCGCAGCCAAGCGTGAGCTGCCAATAGCCGCGGTGAGCGACATCCAGAGGCCAGCGACCGATCTGCCTCATCCGGGAAGAGCGCAATGACGATACCAACAGTGAAGCAACATCCTCCGCAACTAAAAACTGAAGAACAAAAAGACAGCAACTTGTCTGTTCTCTTTCCCCGATTCCCCAACGCTGTTCCCCTCCGCCAATTCCCCAATAAAATCTTAAAAAAAAAAAAAAAATTTTTTTCAATTAAAGTTAATTGAGTCGATAATGGCTAGTAAAATTAAAGAAGTTTCAAGTGTACAATTCTGTAATACATCATCATTATATTGCATTGTGTGTTCACCACTCAGAGTCAGTTCTCCTTCCATTACCATATATTTGACCCCCTTTACCCTCTTTTGTCACCACTCTACCCCCTTACCCTCTGGTAACCACTAAACTATTGTCTGTGTCTATGAGTTTTTGTTTCTTTATTTGTTTGTCTTGTTCTTTTTTGCTTTCAGGGTTTTTTAAAAAAATTTTAATTTTTTTTATTTATTTAACTGAGCCATCCTGCCACCTGTTGGCAGCTCAATGGCAACTCAACTTGGGATGGCATTGAACCGCCATTGCTCAGAGCTCAGCTCACACTCTTGAGCTCTTAACCAACTGAGCCACTCGGCCGGCCCATTTGCTTTCAGTTTTACATCCCACATGTTAGTGAAGTCATATGGTTCTTGACTTTTTCTGTCTGGCTTATTTCGCTTAGCATAATAATCTCAAGATCCATCCATGTTGTCACAAATGGCACTATTTTATCTTTTCTTATGGCAGAGTAGTATTCCATTGTGTATATATACCACATCTTCTTTATCCAATTTTTTTATTGAAGGACACTGGTGGCTTCCATGTCTTTGCCACCATAAATAAAGCTGCAATGAACATTGGAGCATATGTATCTTTCCGGAAAAATGTTTTCAGATTTTTTGGGTAGATACCCAAGAGAGGGCATGCTGGGTCATATGGTATTGTATTCTTAAATTTTTGAGGAACCTCCACACTGCCTTCCATAGTGCCTGCACCAATCTGCATTCCCACCAACAATGTATGAAGGTTCCCTTTCTTCCACAGCCTCTCCAATACTTATTATTATTTGTTTTGTTGATGATAGCCATTCTAACTGGTGTGAGGTGATATCTCATGTGGTTTTTATTTGCATTTCTCTGATGATTAGTCATGTTGAGCATTTTTTTCATATGTCTATTGGCCATCTCTGTGCCCTCTTTGGAGGAAATGTCTATTTAGGTTCTCTGCCCATTTTTAAATTGCATTATTTGTCTTTTTGTCATTGAGTTGTATGAGTTCCTTATATATTTTGGATATTAGCCCCTTATGAAAGGGAAAATAATTTTAACAAGTGAATGTAGCCACATAATCTGAAATAAAGATAAACTGTGAGCTCACTGGAAACAACTACATGATCAGGTGCTTGTGCAACAAGATATTAAAATATTTTAATATCTAATAATTTAAATAAAATTTTAACAATCCTCCATGCTGTTTGTGGCAAGCATTCAGCCTCTCCCCCTGCTTCCTCATTTAAGCTTCAAAATTACCCTGTGCCATGCTCCATCACAAGTAGTGGGATTAGTGACAAAATATGGCATTCTCCAAATAAGTGAGTGGCAGAGTTTTATTTTCTAAGGAAAGAGATTGCTAAAACCAAGCAGTTCTTTTGGATTTTTCCTATTTTATAAAACCACCAGCAACCTTACCCACTTCTACTTGTTACTTAACTGCAACTCTCTTATGTGTCATTTTTTAAATTATGAAAGAGTTATTTCTCAGGGACTTAAAGAATCTAAATGGATACCATAAGGCAAAAATCAGATAATAGGTAAATTTACCTGAATTTATTGATGGCAGGAAAAGGTAGCCAAGAAGTCCTGAAAATGACACAAATCAGTTAGAGAGAAAAAAAAATGTAACACTGCCACAGAATCAAGTATACAGGACTGAGCAAAATGTGATTTCTCCAATAAAAACATTATTACTTTGGTCAAAATACAGTGTTTTACTTTATTTTATATGCTAACAATTAATAGACATCTAAATAATTTAATACTTAGAGATTACACATATAATGAATGTTAATCTTTACTGTGGTATAGCATATTGATAGATTACATAGTTGGTATAATTGTCTATGTTACAAAGATGATTTTGAGACCAAGAGTCCTTTCTGCATTACTTAGAGATCCTTAAGATCAAGCACAAGAGGAAACTATCTTGACCTATTCAAATAAACAACAAAAAGAAGCCTGTTAGAAAGAATTTGGGAGAACTTTTTAAGTAGTAAATCAAAAACTTAAGTATTTGATGAAAATTACAATTTTAAATAAAATCAGTCCTTATGGACAGCAAGCAAGCAAGCAAGCAATCAAGCAAGAAAGAAAGAAAGAAAGAAGAAAGAAAGAAAAGAAAAAAGTGATTGGAATATGCAATCATGGTATAAATTTGCATTTATAATGTTTCTTTTGCTGTTGATATTATTTTTTAAAAAAGAGAAGAATATAGAAAGCTAACTGAGACCGTGAGCTGATCTCTGGTAAACAGAGTAAGCATATTTGCTAATTTATCTTCGTCTTAGAGCCACACTTGAAACTGAAGCAAGCTGGGTCAGGAGTTTTTGGATACCAAAACACTCATATGTTTGTTTAGTTTCACAGTCCCTTACTATCTGAAGCACTGTGAGTGAAGGATTTAGGATTTCACTTTAGAGGTGAGTGGTGGAACTCAGTGAATACTATGGACTGAATGTTTGTTCCCCCACCCCTGCCCAGAATTCATTTGTTGAAATCCTAATCCCAATGTGATGGTATAATTGACCCTTGAACAACACAGATTTGAATCACACAGATCCACTGATACATGAATATTTTTCAATAAATATGTATATTACTGTAAATCTATTTTCCCTTATGAAAAAATTTTAATCTAGCTTACTTTATTATAAGACTACAGTATATAACACATGTAACATACAAAATATATGTTAATAAATTGTGTATGTTATTGGTAAGGCTTCTGGTTAACAGTATGCTATTAGTAAAGTTTGGGGGGATTCAAAAGTTATACATGGATTTTCGACTGTGAGGTGTCAGTGCACCTAATCCCTGAGTTTTTCAAGGGTCAACTGTATTTGGAGATGGGCTTTTGGTAGGTAATTTGGTTTAGATGAAGTTTGAGGGTGAGGTCCTTATGATGGAATTAGTGCCCTTATAAGAGATCAGAGTTCTCTCTCTGTCTTTTCCCCCTCACTACCCCCTCCCCAATTGTAAAGATAAAGCAAGAAGGCAGTTTTCACCAGGAATGGAATCAGTCAGACCCTTGACCTTGGTCTTCTAAGCCTCCAGAACTGTGAGAAATAAGTTGCTGTTTTTAAGCCACCAAATCTATGATATTTTGTTACAGCAGACAGAGCTGACTAAGAAAGTAAGTTTAGATGAAAGAGAGCTAACAATTTATTGGGTCTTGGGAAAAGTCATGACATATTTTGTCTATGTTTTTCAAAGGTCATTTATTTATATAAATAACAAAGATCATTCAATGATATATTGCCCATTTTGTTCAAAAATATTTTGCCATCTTTCAGTGAGCTTCATAATTCCTTGTTCATAGAAGGACCTGTCTTTGTTAGTGAAAAGCTGAACAAGGTGCTGACTTACAGACTCATCTAAATTTAACATTATACCACACAAGGAATTTTGAAGAGAGTGAAACAAGTGGAAGTCTGATGGTGCAAGGTCAGGTGATTATGGTGAGTGTGGCAACATATCCCATTCAAGCTTCAATAATTTTTGATGGGTGATCTAACTTGTGTGTGGTCTCGTGTTGTTGGGATGGAACACAACTCCTTTACCATTAACAAGCTCTGGGCATTTCTGGATGATAGATTTATTCAAACTGTCCTTTTTTATTTTGAGGGCAGTGTCATTGGCCGTCATATGTGGGACCCGAACTGGGGCCGCCGGCTTCCCAAACCAGCGCTCAACCACTGAGCCACTCGGCCAGCCCCAAACTGTCCAATTTTTGACAGTACACATTCTAATTGTTGTTAGGTTCCTTGGTAGGAGCTCCAAAAACATGACACCTGTAAAATCCCACCACACTGAGAACATAACCTTCCTCTGATGGATGTCTGCTTTTGATGTCAGTTGAGGCACATTACCAAGTGGTTACCAAGGCCATTTGCACACCACATTGTGGTAAACAGTCCAATTCTCATCATCAGTCATCAGTTGCTTCAAAAAAGGATTGTTTTCCACACATTTAATGAGCATATCGCAGATGTTTATATGCGCCATCAAATGAAATTCTTTGAGTTCATGTGGAACGCAAATATGGAGCTGGCTTATGTATCACAGCTTCTTCAGGTGGTCATGAAAGCTTAAATGATGGATGTTCAATGTTTCTGCAATCTCTTGTGTCATGTAATGTGGGTTTCACTTGATCAATGCCTTTATTTTGTCATCATTAACCACGGTGGGCCTCCCTGACAGCAGAGCATCATTGAGATAAAAATCACCAGCATGTAATTCTGTGAACCATCATTGGCACATTCTTGTAGAACATTGTCACCATAAACTTTATGCAACTTTTCACAAGCCTGATGCACTGTCTTCCCTTTATGGAAGTAAACCAGTAAAATATGGCAAAAATGCACCCTTTGGTCTTCCATCTTCAACTTGTTGTAAAATCTCCGAAACTCAACCAAATCACTCAATTACTTTTTAGAATGAAGCTAGACTGTCAGCTGTCAGATGACATAGCAATAATATAGATATAAATGACTCTAGTACTTCCAAAAATGAACTAGTTACATAGCAATAATATAGATATGAATGACTCTAGTACTTCCAAAAATGAACTAGTGCCATGTGTTGCAAACATGTATCATGACGTTTCCAAAGACCCAATAGTATGGATAAGTAAGCTTGATTTTTGCTTTAGGGCCTACTTCTATGAATCTGTCTCTAGAATTTATAATTCTTAAACTAGATAGTCTATTTAAAATACTGCTTTCTTTACAAAACTTATTTGTGAGGGAACATATTCCAGATATACATTATTTACTCCTTTTCCCATGCCTGGTGAGAAACCCAGTTTGGAACATATGAACATGACCTGGTATCACCCTTTACCTCCTGGTGTCTTCTGTGAATTTTAAACAGTGAGATTGGGAAGAAACAAAAGACTTTTAAAAAGCAAATCTTGGGCCGGCCGAGTGGCTCAGTTGGTTAAGAGCTCGCTCAAGAGTGCGAGCTGAGCTCTGAGCAACAGCTGTTCGAGGCCAGCCCGAGCTGAGTTGCCATTGAGCTGCCAACAGGTGGCAGGATGGCTCAGCTAAAAAATAAAAAAATAAATAAAAAGCAAATCTTACAAATGCAGATCTAAGCAGTAACTAAAAATATCACTGGACTGATGATTGTCTTATGAATTATTTTAGTATTCCTAATCAGCTTGAAGATAGCTATCATATACCCTCTGACAGAGCCTTGCTGGCTGCCTCTGTACTCCAATGCCCGCATCATCTCTGGTGCCTCCTCCCTCCTCTGCTTCCCAGTGGTTTCTTTTTCTTTTCTTTCTTAAATTTTTTTTTTTGCCACGCATCACCAGGGCCCTTCCTTTTTCCTGACCCTGGCTAACAAAAAAGTTGAAAACTTAAGATTTGACCTAGTTTCCAAAGCACAAAACATGATTGCTATACATACTGTACATACCTCCCCAAGTGCCCCAGAGACCATCAGCTGTCTAATCTCTCATGTCATCTAATGTATGCCTAGTGTTTCAGGGGCATCTTGGCACCATTCATTATGATCTGTCCACTGAAGAGTATAAATATGACAGCTAAACTCCTAAGCACATAACTTGAAATTCAGATCAGAAAAATCAATTGAACCTAAAACAAATAATTGCTGAGTTTCAGATAAATATTCCTTTAGCACAGGAGGTATTAATTTCCAAAGGCCTCTATGGTTATAAACAATAATATTTAAAATGATTTAAAAAGTAATTAGGAAGTTGTTGTATTCTTTCTTCACCTTTTATTTCTAAAGTGTATTAACTCTCTATCTGATGGTGAGGGAATCCCGGCAGGGAGTGCCCATGCCTTTGGGAGCTGGAAGAAGATGCTGAGGAGCCTCAGGCAGAACAGACATATTTTATTTACTGACTTTTTAGGTACCACCTGCCTGGTACAATGGCTGGGTTTTATATTACACAGAGACAAAACTGGCACACAGCCAAGACACATATATAAGAGTATACATCAACAGGGTACATGGCACCTGCACTCATCCCACCCCCTCTACCCAGCGGATCATAGTTCCACCAGATGGCCAGTTGAGGGAACCTGACTGGCTCTATTTTCCCTACACTCTCTGCTGTGAAAATTGAGGTAATTAACACCCTAACACTTCTTTCTGCCTTGTCATTTTTGTTATTTTGACATTTTCAAGGTTTACAACTTGATGTTCTCAAAACCATAACATCACTTTGGTTTAGTCTCAGGTCTGTATACAAATGGATTCAGTGCTTACTACTTGTACGTTTGCAAGAGCTTATATAATTTTTTATGAATGTTCATGTGATTCTGATGCACAGTGAGGGTTCAAACTGCTGGCTCTTTGGAATCATTAGGGGAGGACTGAGTGAGGACTTTGAAAGAAAAATCAACCCCACCCCCCTCAGGAGATCACTAAATGCCAGAATTCAGAAGACTGCTCTGGGGATGTGCAAAATTTCTTTAGGGAAGAGCTCTTTGAGTTTTATGTGACAGTCTGGCTGTCTGGAGTGCTGAATGAGAGAGACAAGTAGGGATAGGAGTATCTCATGTAATACAGACTTCTGATTGAACTATTGAGATCAGACCCTCTGTAGAGTTTTGGAGGGTGTAGTAGCTTCCTCCTAAACTGAACTCCTAGCAGTGGTTCTCAAAGTGTGGGCCTGAGACAGGTATCGTAAGCATTATCACCTGGAAATTACTTAAAAATGTACACTTGGGAGCCTTACCAAACCCCAGACCTACAGAATCAGAAACTTTGGGGTGAGGCCTAACATTATGGTTTTTTTAAGAAGCCCTCCAGATGATTCTGATGCACACTGAGGACAAGCAGGCTACAGAATCAAAGTGTCCTCTGTGGACCAACATACCCAACATCACCTGGGAGCTTGTTAGAAATGCAAATTCATGGGCTCCACCCCAGACCTTCTGCTTTGGAATCTCGAGTTTAATAAGATCACCAGGTGTTTCATATGCATATTAACACATTTGAAATCACATTTGAAAAGCACTGCTTGTTTAAGCCAGTGGTTCTCAACCTTTGCTGTACATATAGAATCACCTGGGCACTTTGAAACATCCAGATGCCATGGCCTCATCTTGGACCAATTAAATTAGAATCCCTGGGGTTAGGGCTGAGCATTGGTAGCTGTGAAAGCTCACTTTGTAATTCAAATCTGCAGCTCAGGTTGAGTACCCTTTCTCCAGGCTGGGGCTCATTTACTCTGCTTTATTATCACTCCTCTGTTTGTTTCCAGGAAAATACTCTAGAGTGCGAACTTGTTGATGCCATTCATTCATTCATTCATTCACTTGAACTCTATTAACTGTTTTTTGTGTATATATTGTTTTTCATTGCTTGTCATTTTAATGTAGTATTTGGAGGTAGTGGAGATCAATGCATACAGTCAGCCTGCCTATGAAGTCAGAGGATCTTATCTTTAATAAAAGTATTAACTATTTTCTTATGAAAACTTGAGGGGAAAGTATACAAAAAATAATCACGCATCTCACAACCCAGAGATGACCTTTGTTAACTTTGCTTTGGCGTCTATCCTTCCAGATTTTTTTTTTATCTCTGGACAAATATAAAACAAAATCGGGGTCATGTGTATGTAGAATTTGGGATTCTAATTTTAATACATTTCCTATGTCTAAATGATATAGAAAACATGCATTTAAAAATAGGTGTAGTATAAATATAATATATTATATTTGGTTGTTCCACTATTGGTGGTCAGCTAGGTTGTTTTAAATTTGTTGATATAAAAAAGCTCTTAAGGGCCTCAGTGGTTAAGCACTTAATTGGGAAGCCAGCGGCCCTCGTTCATTCCCACATACAAGCATCAGTAACACTGCCCTCAAAAAAAAAAAAAGCTCTTAGAATATTTTTGTTTTTGAAATTTTTGTATACATCTATGATTGTTTCTTAGAATTGACACTAAAATATAGAATTACTTGTTTAAAAATATGAATAATTTAGAGAGTTCCAGTAAGATGACGGAATAGACAGACACTTTCTGAACTGCCTCCCAGGATCACATCGAAATTACAAATAATTTATACAACATTTAACCTCGGAAGTCCCCTGAACATCAGGTGAACAGAACCTCTAAATGAAGAACCTAAAGAGGAGGCCACGTCAAGTCTGGTAAGAGGGACGCAGACGAGAGAGGGCAAGCCCCGTGAGGGATGCCCCAGCTGTGTGGGGAGGCTTCTCCAGTTGGGGAAGAGAGCCTCCGGCCCCACACCGAGCTCACCAGCCCAGAGTTCTTTTGCCAGGAAGAGAAGTTCCAAGATAGCTGGCAGTAAATTAGTGAGGACTCTCTGCTCAGCTCGGTGAGGCTGAGAGCAGCTGGAGAGCCAGTGGGGCCAGCACACGGGTTCGCTCACTGGTGAGCACTCACCCGGTTCTTGTTGGAGGGAGTACCTGTGTGAGCTGGGCCCAGGAGCCTGTGGGGAAGGACTGAACTGAGCGCCTTTGGTGCAGAAGCTGGAGGGTTTTAGACCATTGTTCTCCTGGTGTGGAGCTTGCACACGAGTGGTGTACAGGAGGGCACCATTTTATCAGGGTTGGGCCGTCCCACAGAGGGTCAGATCCGGGATCCCATTGGTCTGGTTTACTTGGCGGAGGAGTGCGTGCGTGCATGTGTGCGCGTGCGGTCTTGGATTCCCACCCTCCACCCTGCTTGTGCTGCGTTGCCAGGGAAATGCAGGGTGGATGCTCTCCAGCTGCATCAATCTGTTCACTGAGACTCAGGAGTGCGTGAGCCACCTTGGGTCCCAGCTCTCTGCACTGTTTGTGCAGAGTTGCAAGGCTAGGGATTGGCTGTTGGGCTGCTTAGCCTGATCTGTGGGCAGTTGATTGTGACAGGCCGAGACGAGGAGATTTCAAGAGAGTGTTGGGCAGGGAGCGGTGCAACTCTGTGATCCAATCGAGACTTTCCTGGCGAGTTTGTGTGGACTGATTGCTGGTGCAGAGTGAATGCTGCTCTTACTTGGTGGGGGCTACTGACCACATCAAGTGGTGCCTTAGGGGCTTCCCCACCCACCTAGAACTGTGTTGACAGAGGAACCCTGAGCCCCTGGTGCCTGTCCAACATCTCGACAAGCCACAGAGTGGTTTTTCTTTTGCAGTAGCAGACAACCTGCAACAACCTGTGAAGATTTTTTTTTTGGTAGTGAGCATGGTTCCAGAGCACACAGCAGCTAATTGTGGAAAGCTTACTGCAAGCCTGAGCAAGTGGTCTGCAGATGAAAGAGGACGAAGAGCCCCCCCACCTCTTTTTGTTTGTTTGTTACATTTTTCTTTTCTCTTCTTTCTAGGTGATCCATCAAATACATCGAAGCATTCACAGAACGACAGCCAGAACGAGAAAACAAAGAAACATGTCCCAAGTAAAAGATCAGAAGAAAACTCTAGAAATGAAACTAAATGAAACAGAGGTATCCAAACTTTCAGAATCATAGTTTAGAAAATGGATGATAAGAATGTTTAAGGAACTTAGCAAGGACATAAAGAAGGATAGGGAAACCATAAAAAACAACCAGTTAGAACTAAAGAATACAATAACTGAAATGAAGAACACACTCGAAGGAATCACCAGTAGAATAGATGAAGCAGAGAAGCGGATCAGCGAATTAAAAGACAAAATAGCAGAAATCACCCAGCTGGAACAACAAAAACAAAAAAGAATAAAAAAGAATGAAAATAGTATAAGAGACCTCTGGAACAACATGAAATGCAACAACCTTCATTTCATAGAAATACCAGAAGGAGAAGAGAAGAAGCAAGTGATTGAGAATGTATTTAAAGAAATAATGACTGAAAACTTTCCTACCCTGGCAAAGGAAATCAACATACAAGCCTAGGAAGTGCAGAGAGTTCCAACAGGCTGAATCCAAACAGGCCCAAACCAAGACACATCATAGTTAAAATGGCAAAGCTTAAAGACAGAGACAGAATCCTCAAAGCAGCAAGAGAAAGACAGCAGGTTACATACAAAGGAACTCCTATAAGACTAACAGCTGACTTTTCTTCAGAAACTCTGCAGGCCAGAAGGGAGTGGCAGGAGATATTCAAAGTGACACAAAATAAAGGCCTACAACCAAGATTGTTGTACCCAGCACAGCTATCACTTAAAATTGGAGAGATAAAGAGCTTCTCTGAAAATAATAAGCTTAAGGAGTTCATTACCACCAAGCCAGCTTTGCAGGAAATCTTCAAAGGGCTTTTTTAAACAGAAGAAAGGGGAAAACAAGCTAAACCAGGAAGACAAGAAATACAAATAACAAAATGGAAATAAATATGCACCTATCAGTAATTACTTTAAATATGAATGGGGTAAATGCTCCAATCAAAAGACACAGACTGGCTGAGTAGATAAGAAAACCGGACCCATGCATACGCTGTCTCATCAAGAGACTCATCTCAGATCAAAAGACACATACAGAATGAAAATAAAGGGATGTAATAAGATATTTCATGTAAATGGAAATGAGGAAAAAGCTGGAGTAGCAATACTTATTTTGGACAAAATGCACTTTAAAATGAAGACTACAATAAAAGACAAAGAAGGGCACTACATAATAATAAAGGGATCAATTCAACAAGAGGACATAACCCTAGTAAACATCTATGCACCCAATATAGGAGTTCCTAAATATATAAAACAGATATTGACAGACATAAAGGCAGAGATCAACAGTAACACTATCATAGTAGGAGACTTCAACACCCGTTGTCACCAATGGACAAATCCTCCAGACAGAAAATCAACACGGACATGGTGACACTTTAGACCAGCTGGATTTAATTGATATTTTTAAAGCATTTCACCCCAAAGCTACTGAATATACATTCTTCTTAAGTGCACATTGAACATTTTCCAAGATAGACCACATGTTAGGCCACAAAACAAGTCTCAACAAATTTAAGAAGATTGAAATCATATCAAATGGCTTCTCTGACCACAATGCTATGAAACTACAAATCAATTATAAAAAGAAACCCATGTTACTAAACATGTTATTAAATAGCGAGTGTTTCAAAAATGATATCAAGGAGGAAATCAAAAGATACCTCGAGACAAAAATGAAAATACCATGACCCAAAATATCTGGGATGCAGCAAAAGTAGTCCTAAGAGGGAAGTTTATAGCAGTGCAGGCCTACCTAAAGATGCAAAAACAATCTCAAAACAACAGATTATCTTTACACCAAGGGGAACTGGAAAAAGAACAGCAAAACAAGCCCAAAAGGAGTATAAGGAAGGAAATAATAAAGACCAGAGCAGAAATAAAAGAAATAGAGACAAAAAAAAAACCCAAAACAATACAAAAGATCAATGACCCAAGAGCTGGTTTTTGAAAAGATAAACAAAATCGACAAACCCTTAGCCAGACTCACCAAGAAAAAGAGAGGACCCACATTAATAAATCAGAAAACAAAGAGAAGTGACAACAGATACCACAGAAATACAGAAAATTTTAAGAAAATACTACGAGCAATTATATGTCAACAAATTCAACAATCTGGAAGAAATGGATAAATTTCTAGAAGCATACAATCTACAAAGTCTGAACCAAAAAGAAACAGAAACTCTGAACTGACTGATCACTACCAAAGAAATTTAATCGGTAATCAACAAGCTTCCAGCAAACAAAAGCCCTGGACCAGATGGTTTCACAGGTGAGTTTTACAAAACATTCAAAAAAGAAATAATAACTATTCTTCTGAAACTATTCCAAAAATACAGAAAGAAGGAAGGCTACCAAGCTCATTTTATAAGACCATTATTACTCTGATCACAATATCAGGCAAAGATATTACAAAAACGGAAAACTACAGGCCAATATCCCTAATGAACATAGATGCAAAAATGCTCAACATAATACTAGCAAACCGAACTCAGTATCACGTTAAAAAGATCACACACTATGATCAAGTGGGATTCATTCCTGGTATGCAATGTTGGTTCAATATCTGCAAATCAATTAACGTAATACATCACACTAACAAAATGAAAAATATAAATCATATGATCATATCAATAGATGCAGAAAAATCATTAGACAAAATCCAGCAGCTATTTATGATAAAAACTCTTAGCCAAGTGGGAATAGTGGAATCATATATCAACATAATAAAGGCCATATATGATAAGCCCACAGCAATCATTCTCAATGGGGAAAAGCTGAAAGCTTTCCCCTTAATATCAGGAACAAGACAAGGCTGCCCACTTTCACCACTTTTACTCAACATTTTTCTGGAATTTCTAGCCACAGGAATCAGACAAGAAAATGAAATAAAAGGCATCTGAATTGGAAAGGAGGAAGTAAATTTGTCATTATATGCAGATGACATGTACTATATATAGAGAATACCAAAGGCTCCACCAAAAAACTGTTAGAACTGATAAATGGATTTAGTAAGTTAGCAGAATACAAAATTAATATTCAGAAATCAGTTGTATTTGTGTATACCAAAAATAAACTATCAGAAGAAGAAATCAGGACATCATCCCTTTCACAATTGCTTCAAACACAATAAAATACCTAGGAATAAATTTAACTAAGGAAGTAAAAACCTATAGTCAGAAAATTATGAGACACTGAAAAGAGAAATCAAAGAAGATACAAATAATGGAAATACATAGCATGTTCATGGATAGGAAGAATTGATATAGTTAAAATGTCAATACATAGGCAATATATAAGGCAATATATAGATTCAATGCAATTCTTTTTTTTTTTTTTGAGGGCAGTGTCACTGGCCCTCATATGTGGGACCCGAACCGGGGCCGCTGGCTTCCCAAGCCAGTGCTTAACCACCGTGCCACTCGGCCGGCCCAGATTCAATGCAATTCTAAGCAAACTACCAAGGACATTTTTCCCAGAAATACAACATATAATCCTAAAATTTATATGGAACCATAAAAGACCCCGATTAGCCACGGCAATCTTGAGAAATAAGAACAAAGTGGGAGGTATCATGTTACCTGACATGAAATAATACTACAAGCCTACAGTAATCAAAAGAGTATGATACTGGCATAAAAACAGACACATAGACCAATGGAATAGAATACGGAGCCCAGGAATAAACCCATCCATATACGATGATTTAATCTATGACAATGGAAGTAAGAATTTACATTGAAGTAAAGATAGTCTATGTAATAAATGGTGCTGGGAAAATTGGACTAACTCATGCAAAAAAAATGAAAATGGCCACCTACTTACAACATATATGAGAACAAACTCAAAATGGATTAGGGGCGGCTGAGTAGCGTGGTGGTTAAGAGCTTGCTTGGGACGCCAGAGGCCCTGGTTCTGATCTCATCTATGAGGGCCAGTGACACTGCCCTCTAAAAAAAATTGGATTAAAGACTTAAATGTAAGACCTGAAACCATAAAACTCCTAGAAGAAAACAATAGAGAGTAAATTTGCAGAGATTATCCTCAGTAATATTTTTATTGATATATCCCCTCAGGCAAGGGAAATAAAACAAAAAATGAACATATGGGATTACATCAAACTTAAAAGTTTTTTCACAGCAAAGGAAATCATCAATGAAACCAAAAGGCAGCCTACAGAATGGGAGAAGATATTTGCCAATGATATATCTGATAAGGGGTTAATATCCGAAATTTATAAAACACTCATGGAACTCAGCACCAAAAAAAACAAACAATCCATTTAATAAATGGGCAGGGCCAGCTGAGAGGCGCCATGGTTAAGAGCTGGCCAGTGACACTGCTCTCTTAAAAAAAATTTTTAAAAATGGGTAGAGGATATGAAGAGGCATTTCTCTAAAGAGGACATACAGATGGCCAACAGGCATATGAAAAAATGTTCAACCTCACTAAATTAGAGAAATGCAAATAAAAACCACGAGATACCACCTCACTGCGGTCAGAATGGCTATCATCAATAAATCAACAAACAAGTGTTGGTGAGCTTGTGGAGAAAAGGGAATCTTGGTGCACTGTTGGTGGGACTGCAGATTGGTGCAGCCGTTATGGAAATCAGTATAGAGGTATCTCAAAAAACTGGAAATGAAATTACCTTATGACCCAGCAATTCCACTCTTGGATATCTATTCAGAAGAATCCAAGACGCTAATTTGAAAAAATATTTGCACCCCTATGTTTATTGCAGCACTATTTACAATAGCCAAGACTTGGAAACAACTGAAATGCCCATCGGTAGATGACTGGATTAAGAAACTGTGGAGGCAGGGGGCAAGATGGCGGCTGTGAGGAGGGCTCCATGAAATCTCCCCTGGATATATCCACAATTTGAACTTCTGTTACGCTTCAAAGAGACATCTACTCATCACACAGAGCAACTAAGATTTCCACACAAGGATTGCTGGAAGGTGGTCAGGCCAGGCGAGTAGGGAAGAAGGCGGCGAGACGCGTGAGGTGCAGCCCACACCGCGGCTGCTGAGTCATGGTGAGTGTTACCCGGCTCGCTCCCTGCGGCCCGCGGCCTGCGGCCCACCTAGAGTTCAGCAAGAGCGCATTGGTTTGCAGTCTGAGGCAGAAGCCTCAGGCCGGGCAAGTGCGGGAGGAGAGAGAGGAGCCGACTGTGCAGAGGTACGAGCTGCACCCGCGGCTCGCCAGGTCCCCAGGAAGCAGGGTACAGAGCCCCTCAGTGGCAGGGCAAGATCAATCCCTGCACCCTCCCGGTTCAGGGATCAGTCTCTGTGCCCACCGGGTCCCGCGGAGCGCAGAAGCCTGAAACCCGGGAGCAGGGGGAAAAAAAGAATACTCAGGCTTGGAGACGCAGCACGCCGGGCGGAGACGCAGGTCCCCGAGAGACGGAGCGGGGATCGGAGCCACACTACAGGGTGCACGCAGTCCCCTAAATCCCAGCGGCAGTCCCTCCAGAAGCGCAGCAGGAGAACTGCGCGGGCTCTGAGGCAGAAGCTTTAAACCAGGGAGCAGGGGAAAAAAGAGGACTCGCCAGCGGAGACGCAGCGCACGCCGGCCGGAGTCACAGGTCCCAGAGAGACGGAGCGGGGATCGGAGCCGCGGTGCAGGGTGCACGCAGTCCCCTAAATCCCGGCAGACCCCTTGGGAGAGCAGCAGGAGAACGTCGCAGGCGCGTGCCGGCTCTGAGGCAGAAGCCTTAAACCCGGGAGCAGGGGAAACAAGAAGACTCGCGCGGAAACGCAGCGCGCCGGGCAGAGACGCAGGTCACCAAGAGATGCGGAGCGGGGATCTTGGCCACACGGTAGGGTGCGCGCAATTCCCTAAATCCCGGCAGACCCTTTGGGAGAGCAGTAGGAACTCCGCTGGAGCATAAGAGGCAAAGGCCTTAGCTTAAAACAGTGTTGGAACTGTGGCTTTGTTTATTTTTATGTTTTTTATTTTTTTTTTCCTTTTTCTACTCAAACAGAAAGCAAAAAAAAAAACAATAACCCACCCGGTCCCACAAACTTTGGCCCCCGCCAAGACAGAGTCTTAAACTGACTCCTGAATGGAGCAATAGGGGCAGACTAGGAAGATATTCCTACCTGCAGGGGGTTGAGAATTTCCACCCCAGTAAAGGCTGCAGAGTGAGACTACCTACCCCGCCCCCACCTTTATGCAAGGCTTGCGAGGCAGGGCAGGTTCACCTGCTGAGGCACTAATTAACAGATTCTTAGCAGCTGGCTTTTGGTAGTGAGGAATTCTTTAATTCTCCACAGCTGTCAACCCAAAGGGTGCCCAGAGACATTCATTGAGCCTTGGGGGGTGCAGCCTGCCTTGGGACAGGCAAAAGCAAAAAGGCAGTGACTTTGTAAAAACCACCAATCACACGTCACAACCACACTCAAGTACAGCAAACTTGCAGGGCCAGGATCACACTAGGCATCAGGTGGCCTACTCTTCCCACAAGACGCACAGGAATTTTTGTACAGCAGACAAACTGAAGAAAGCTTGGTGGACTTTAGCCAAGACCGGCATGGGTATTTTTGGTTTGTTTGGTTTTCTGTTTTGTTTTCCCTTTATTGGCTGCTTATCTTGGTTGTTTTTGGTTTTTATTTCTATTTCATTCTTATCATTTTGTAGTTTTTAATATAGGGATATATATAGGTGTATATAGGTGAATATATGTCCATATATATGGGTGTGTAGACGAATATATTTTTTTTCTTTTTCTTTTTTCCCCACCCTCACTTTCTCTCTTATTTTATTCATTCTTCTCACTGCTATACTTTTCCTCTTTTCCTTTTTTCTGCAAATTTTATTCTTTTAATTTTTATTCTTACTTTTTTTATTATTATTATTTTAGTTTATTTTCGATTTTTATTTTTTAGGTATAGCTAATCGGTTTCTCACGTTTATTCTATTTTTTATTTTAGGATATTGCATTTTATTTCGTTTCCTCTTCTGTTATTATTGTGTGTGGTTTTTGTTTTGTTTCTGTTTGTTTTCTTCATTAGTATGATTGATATTTCTGTACAAGTTGACTGTAGTTTGATGGTTGGTTTTTTTTACTTGTGCGAGCATTTGGTTTCCTTTTGTGGTTGCGGAGGTTGTTCTTGTTGGTCTGTTATGCTCTAAAATCACTCTGCAGCAGTGGGTCCAAACAAACAGACACAAGAATCATCATACCTGGAGGCCAACTTTAGATAAAACCAGAGCATTTCTGGGTTTGACATACAAGAATCACACCCAAAAGGAAGTTGCTACAGGTACTAGGGCCCATAGGGTCCAAGTTTCATCAGAGGGGTCAATCCTCTCACAGCAGCTCATAAACTGCAGATGCTGCTGATCCTCACAGCTAATCAATCTGGGAGTCAATCCCACCTACTGACAAACCAAAAGTAATCAAAACTAAAACTTCAACAAGTGAGGATGCACGACACAAGGAACACCTCAGATACAAGCACAGGAGAATAGGGAGACTGTGTAATTCAAATATAAAGGACACACACCATATAAGTTTACCCAGAAAAGACTGAGAAACCTGGGGGATCTATCTGTTATATTGAAGCAAACACAAAGAGTAAGCCAGAATGGGGAGACAAAGAAACACAACACAAATAAAAGAACAGAAGAAACTTCCTGAATCAGTGGAACTAGAGGAAATAGAGGTAACCAACCTATCGGAGACAGAGTTCAGAACACTGATTATTAGAATGTTCAAGGAAATTAATGAAAATATAAAGAAGGATAGAGAAATCATGAAAAGCAACCAGCTAGAACTTAAGAACACAATTACTGAATTAAATAACAAACTTGATGGAATCACTAGTAGATTGCATGAAGCAGAAAATCGAATCAGTGACTTAGAAGACAAAATAGCAGAGATCACCCATGCGGAACAACAAAAAGAAAAAAGAATGAAAAACATGGAAAATAGTTTAAGAGAGCTGGGGGACAACATCAAACGCAATAACCCACGGGTCATTGGAGTACCAGAAGGAGAAGAGAGGGAGCAAGGGATTGAGAATATATTTGAAGTAATAATGTCTGAAAACTTCCCTAACCTGGCAAAGGACATTGAAATACAAGCTCAGGAAGTGAAGAGAGTTCCAACCGGGATGATTCCAAACAGGCCCACTACAAGACACATTATAGTGAAAATGGCAAGGGTTAAGGACAAAGACAGAATCCTTAAAGCAGCAAGGGAAAGGCAGCAAGTTACTTAGAAGGGTACCCCCATAAGATTATCAGCTGACTTTTCTACAGAAACTTTGCAGGCCAGAAGGGAGTGGCAGGAGGTTTTCAAAGTGATGAAAAATAAAGGCCTTCAACTGAGATTGCTGTATCCAGCAAGGTTATCCTTTAAAATCGAAGGCGAGATAAGGAGCTATGCAGAAAAAAATAAGTTAAGGGAATTCATTACCACCAAGCCAGCTTTGCAGGAAATGCTAAAAGGGCTTCTTTAAGTAGAAGAGAAAAACAACCTAAGAAAGACTAGGAACACAAATTACAAAATGGCAATAAATACACACCTATCAATAATCACATTAAATGTAAATGGATTAAATGCTCCAATAAAAAGACATAGGGGTTGGGGCTGGCTGAGTGGCTCAGTTGGTTAAGAGCTTGCTCAGAGTGCGAGCTGAGCTCTGAGCAACAGCTGTTCAAGGCCAGCCTGAGCTGAGCTGTTGTTGAGCTGCCAACAGGTGGCAGGACGGCTCAGCTGAAAAAAAAAAAAAGACCCTTAAGTAAGTAAAAGACATAGGCTGGCTGAATGGATAAGAAAGCAAGACCCCAGCATTATGCTGTATACAAGAGACTCACCTCAGATCCAAAGACTCACTCAGGCTGAAAGTAAAGGGATGGAGTAAAATATTTCATGCAAATGGTACTGAGAAAAAGGCTGGAGTAGCAATACTTATATCAGATAAAATGGACTTTAAATTGAAGAATATAACAAAGGACAAAGAAGGACACTTCATAGTAATGAAGGGATCGATCCAACAAGAGGACATAACTCTAGTAAACATCTATGCACCTAACATAGGAGCCCCTAAATATATGAAACAGATATTGTCAGACATAAAGACTGAGATCAACAGTAACACTATCATAGTAGGGGACTTCAACACCCCGCTGTCACTAATGGACAGATCCTCCAGACAGAAAATCAATGTGGAAACAGCGACCTTAAATGACACATTAGACCAGCTGGATTTAACAGACATTTTCAGAGCATTTCATCCCAAAGCTACAGAATATACATTCTTTTCAAGTGCACATGGAACATTTTCTAAGATAGACCACATGTTAGGCCACAAAACAAGTCTCAATAAATTTAAGAAGATTGAAATCATTTCATGTGTATTCTCTGACCACAATGCTATGAAACAAGAAATCAATTATAAGAAGAAATCCGGGAAGCTGACAAATAAATGGAGGCTAAACAATATGCTATTAAATAGTGAGTGGGTCACAAATGAGATCAAGGAGGAAATCAAAAGATACCTCGAGACAAACGAAAATGAAAACACCACGACCCAAAATCTCTGGGATGCTGCGAAAGCAGTCCTAAGAGGGAAGTTTATAGCAGTGCAGGCCTACCTAAAGAAGGAAGAAAAATCTCAAATCAACAGGTTATCCTTACACCTAAGGGAACTGAAAAAAGAACAGCAAAAGAGGCCCAAGGGGAGTACAAGAAAGGAGATAATAAAGACCAGAGCAGAAATAAACAATATAGAGAACAGAAAAACAATTCAAAACATCAATGAAACCAAGAGCTGGTTTCTTGAGAAGATAAACAAAATTGACAAACCTCTAGCCAGGCTCATCAAAAAAAAATAGAGAGGACTCAAATTAGCAAAATCAGGAATGAAAGAGGGGAAATGACTACAGACATCACAGAAATACAAAAAATTCTAAGAAATTACTATGAGCAACTATATGCCAACAAATTTGACAATCTGGAAGAAATGGATAATTTTCTAGAAGCATACAACCTTCCAAAGCTAACGCAAGAAGAAACAGAAAATCTAAATACCCTGATTACTACCAAGGAAATTGAATCAGTAATTGACAAGCTCCCAAAACACAAAAGCCCTGGACCAGACGGCTTCACAAGTGAATTTTATCAAACATTCAAAAAAGAACTATCACCTATTCTTCTCAAACTATTCCAAAAAATCCCGAAGGAGGGAAGGCTCCCAAACTCTTTTTATGAAGCCACTATCACCCTGATTCCAAAACCAGATAAAGACAGCACAAAAAAGGAAAACTACAGGCCAATCTCCCTGATGAACATAGATGCAAAAATTCTCAATAAAATATTAGCAAACAGAATTCAGCAATATATTAAGAAGATCATACATCATGATCAAGTGGGATTCATCCCTAGTGTGCAAGGCTGGTTCAACATCCGTAAATCAATTAATGTGATACACCACATCAACAAAATGAAGGATAAAGATCACATGGTCATTTCAATAGATGCAGAAAAAGCATTTGACAAAATCCAACAGCCATTTATGTTAAAAACCCTTAGCAAAGTGGGAATACAGGGATCATATCTCAAAATGATAAAAGCCATATATGATAAACCTACAGCTAACATCATACTCAGTGGGGAAAAGCTAAAACCATTCCCCTTAAGATCAGGAACAAGACAAGGCTGTCCACTTTCTCCTCTTTTATTCAACATAGTGCTGGAAGTTCTAGCCACAGCAATCAGACAACAAAAAGAAATAAAAGGCATCCAAATTGGCAAGGAAGAAGTAAAATTGTCATTATATGCAGATGACATGATACTGTATATAGAGAACCCCAAAGACTCCATCAAAAAACTATTGGAACTGATAGATGAATTCAGTAAAGTAGCAGGATATAAAATCAATGTTCAGAAATCAGTGGCATTTGCATATACCAATAATAAACTAACGGAAAGAGAAATTAAGAAAACTGTCCCATTTACAATTGCGTCAAGAACTATAAAATACCTAGGAATAAATTTAACCAAAGAAGTGAAAGATCTGTACTCAGAAAATTATAACACACTGAAGAAAGAAATCATAGAAGATACAAATAAATGGAAACACCTACCATGCTCATGGATAGGAAGAATTAATATAGTTAAAATGTCCATAATGCCTAAAGCAATATATAGATTCAATGCAATTCCTATCAAACTACCAAGGGCATTTTTCACAGAAATAGAAAATATAATCCTAAAATTTATATGGAATCATAAAAGACCCAGAATAGCCTCAGCAATTCTGAGAAATAAGAACAAAGTCGGGGGGATCATGCTACCAGACATCAAAACCTACTACAAGGCTACAGTAATCAAGACAGTTTGGTATTGACATAAAAACAGGCACAACGATCAGTGGAACAGAACAGAGAGCCCAGAAATAAATCCAGGCATTTACGGACAGTTAATCTATGACAAGGGAAGCAAGAATTTACACTGGAGTAAAGATAGTCTATTCAATAAATGGTGCTGGGAAAATTGGACTGGCACATGCAAAAAAATGAAACTGGACCACCTCCTTATGCCTTATACAAGAACAAATTCAAAATGGATTAAAGACTTAAATGTAAGACCTGAAACCATAAAACTCCTAAAAGAAAATATAGGGAGTACATTTGCAGACATTACCCGGAGCAATATTTTTACTGATACATCCCTACGGGCAAGGGAAGTGAAAGAAAAAGTGAACATATGGGATTATATCAGACTTAAAAGTTTTTTCACAACAAAGGAAACCATTAATAAAACGAAAAGGAAGCCTACTGAATGGGAGAATATATTTGCCAACGATATATCTGATAAGGGGTTAATATCTAAAATTTATAAAACACTCATGAAACTCAACACCAAAAAACAAACAACCCAATTAAAAAATGGGCAGAAGATATGAAGAGACATTTCTCTAAAGAGGACATACAGATGGCCAACAGGCATATGAAAAAAAGTTCAACCTCACTGGTCATTAGGGAAATGCAAATAAAAACCACCATGAGATACCACCTCACTCCAGTCAAAATGGCTATCATCAATAAATCAACAAACAACAAGTGCTGGCGTGGCTGTGGGGAAAAGGGGACCCTGCTGCACTCTTGGTGGGATTGCAGATTGGTGCAGCCACTATGGAAGTCAGTATGGAGGTATCTCAAAGAACTGGAAATAGAGCTACCGTTTGACCCAGCAATTCCACTCCTAGGTATTTATCCTGAAAAAACCAAGACACTTATTCAAAAAAAGTTATGCACCCCTATGTTCATAGCAGCACAATTTACAATAGCTAAGTCTTGGAAACAACCAAAATGCCCATCAGTAGATGACTGGATTAAGAAACTGTGGTATATTTATACATTGGAGTATTACTCCACTATAAAGAAGAATGAAATCGTACCATTTGCAATGATATGGATGGACCTAGAGACTATTATGTTAAGTGAAATAAGTCAGTCGGAGAAAGACAAATACCATATGATCTCACTCATATGTGGAATCTGGAAAACTGTATGAATGAGCAAAGTAAACAAACTGTCTCATAGATATAGAGGAAAAATCAGGGTTGCTAATTAGGAGGGGGATGGGGATGAGGGAGAAGGGAAAGGGATTAGACAGCAAAAATAGGCAACTACAATATTGCCACTGGGATATGAAAAACAGTTTGGGGAATATAATTAATAATGTTGTAAATAGTCTGTGGAATGTCAGATGGTCATAGGTCTTGTTAGGGAGACCATTTCATGGATGGAGTAGAGGTTTGATCACTGCACTGTATGACTAAAGCGGAGGTTGTATACCTAGTGTAATTGAATATATATAGATAGTCACGGGATGTGGATTATACTGTGGAAGAGAGTCAGAGGAAGAGTAATAGATATATATGATATGGGGGGAGTGGGGTGGCGAATTGGGGGTGGCAGGTTGTCACTTTGAGGGGTAAAATGTATAACTATTGCACTGTGTTGTACACCTGAAACTAATTAAAAATAAATAAATAAATAAATAAATAGCTCCTTAAAAAAAAAAAAGAAACTGTGGTACATTTATACAATGGTGTATTACTCTGCTATAAGGAAGAATGAAATCGTACCATTTCCAATAATATGGATGGACCTAGAGATTATTTTGTTAAGTGAAATAAGTCAGTCAGAGAAAGACCAATACCATATGATCTCAGTTATATGTGGAATCTGAAAAACTAAATAAATGAATGAGCAAAATAAATAGAAACAGTATCATAGATATAGAGGAAAAATTGATGGTTGCTAGTTGGGAGGGGCATGGGGATGAGGGAGAAGTGGAAGGGATTAGACAGAATAAATAAGTAACTACAATACTGCCACAGGGATATGAAAGAGTTCGGGGAATATAATTAATAATGTTATAAATATTTTGTGAGGTGTCAGATGGTCAGATGTCTTGTTAGGGAGACCACTTCATGGATAGAGTAGAGGCTTGATCTACACCTGAATCTGATGTTTTATAATATTGTATGCCAAATGTAATTGAATATATAGTCACGGGATGTGGAGTGTAGTGTGGAATGTAGTCATGGGAATTATAATTGATGTGTATGATATCGGAGGGGAGTGCGGTTGCAAATTGGTGGAGGGGGGTTGTCACTTTGAGGGGTAAAAAGTATAACTATTGCACTGCATTGTACACCTGAAACTAATTTTTCAAAAAAAATGTTTACTTCACAATAAAAGTATAATAAAAAAAGAAAGAATAAATAGCCCTAGGATGTTCCTTCTTAACCCTCTCCTTTTTGCTCTTCAGGCCTTACAGGAAATACCGGCAGTTATCAGAGGAAAACCAAAGATTTAGTCAAGGATACCTAACAAATCTCCTTGAAACTATTTTATAAGTGACAGACGAGGGCAAGGAAGTTCCTGGACCGCACATGTTCTTGCTTTCTTTTTTTTTGTTTTTTGTTAAAAATTATTTTATTGGAGAATTGTGGGAGGGGACCAGCCAAGTTTTTGTCCTTCAGTCTTCATTGTGGAGGGCACCAGTTGCCATCTGGCTTCCTATCGGCTGCTCGTGGCCTCTAAGCTCAAGGTGCTGTGTTCAGTTTTAGTTGTGGGTGGGCGTAGCCACCATCCCATACAGGAGTTGAACCTGGCAGCCTTGTTGTTAAGAGTGCACGCCCTATCCACTGCGTCATCTGGGTGGCAGCTCAGCTCAAGGTGCTGAGTTCCATCTTTAGTTACTGGTGGGCATAGCCCACCATGGAACAGGCAATCTTGTTGTTACACGAGCTGAGCCATTCTGCTGCCACCTATTGGCAGCTCAGTGACAGTTCAGCTAGCGTAAAGCATTCACTGGCCCATGTGGGAATCAAACCTGTTGCTCAGAGCACGCACTCTAAGCCAACTCTTAACCAACTGAGCCACTCGGCCGGCCCTGTTCTTGCTTTCTTAATTGCTGCCTGAGTAAAAGTACGAAACAAACAATATTGAGAATCTTTATCTCTGAAATGCACCACCTCAGATAGCAGAAGAAGCTGTAAAAGTACAGCTTTAAATAGGCCTATTGAAACCTTGTTTGCTAAATATTCATTAAAAGGTGCTAATATAGCCCCGCATCTGTGAATGAGCCAACAAGACATCTGTGGATTACTGGTACAAGTATTTCATATTTTATAACCCTTTTAATAGCTAGCTTAATGCGGTTTATAAACACTGGTACTTAGCCTTCTTGTAGCTCCAGGATATAAAAAAGGGCCAAGTGTTTAGTCCTTACTATTTGTACAACAACACAAAAAATAAGACACAAATATACTAAACAAGCTAGGTCTCCAGATTCTTCATTCACTGCTATGTCCTTAGAGGCTCTACAAAGCAGGACTCATTCTAGGCAAAAATATGAGGATGAAATTTGTTTTTTTGGTTCTTAGAAATTTTTCTTTACACATTCAGCCCCTTCATGCCCTTTCTGTGATTCTCTCTTCTCTTGCTCAAATGGCCTAATGCTAAAAGACTTTTATTCTGACTTCTAATATCGACTAGAGCCATACTCTATGACTTGCTCTCCACATCCCCCACACAAGAAATTCCAATAGAATTTCCTATGAAGTGTCATATATAAAAGCAATCACATGACCTGATAATTCCAGTTCTAGGAAAGTGTATGACAGAAACAAAAGTACAGATAGAGAGAAAAGATGCAGGGAGCTGTAAGAGTGAGGTAACCAACTATCCTATTTTGCCCAGGATGGAAGGGTTTCCAGGGATGTGGAGTTTTAGTACTAAAAGCAGGAAAGTCCCAGGTAAACTGAAACAAGTTGGTTATCCAAGGAGTACACTTTATAGCAAACAACTGAGAAAAACAACAACAATGAAATGTTCATCAATAGGGTAATGGTTCAGTAAATGATGGGACATGGTATTGTAGAATATTATCCAGCTATTTGAAAGAATGAGGCAAATCTGTATATATTGAATAGAAAAGACTACTACAAGAAATTAAATAAAAATTGAATTATACAGTATGTTTAGTATGATACCAATTTTTGTGAAAACTAATAAAGAAAAAGAAAACTAAAGTAGAAAATTGGTATGACCATACTTGCATATTGGACATACTCCTAAAAGTGAAAAGAAAATAACTTGGTGTTTTCTTTTTTTGAGGGCAGTGTCACTGGCCCTCATATGTGGGACTGAACTGGGGCCACTGGCTTCCCAAGCCAGCGCTTAATCACCGCACCATTCAGCCGGCCCTTAACTTGGTATTTTAAAAATCCATTTTGTACTAAGTAAATGAAATGGTCCATAAACTTGGAAAGGTCATTAGGGCAATTATTATTAGTCATTATTACCTCAGGCCTAGGAATTCTGAAAAATGTTCCTTAAATACATGAAAGAAAATAATGATTTGGAATAATTTAGATTTAGTGTCATATTATACCAGAAAACATATATGTTCAAAGAGAAACTAATAGAAAAAAAGAATAATATAATGAAAGCAAATGGGTATTACTTTCAATTTCTTTTAAAGTGGCCTAAAGAGAAAAGCCAAATGCAACTGCTGGTGATGGAAATGGATAGAAAGAGTGAAAACATGTAAGATAATACTTAGCCAATAAATAGAAATGTTAAATAAATGGCAGTGTAGCAGTTTGATTTTGATGGGGGCATAGACCTTTGATATGAACAAAGTTCACTCTATATTATATATGAAAATAAAAGTAACTTAAAGAAATTTCAGTGAATGATCTACAGTCAATGTAAACATTTTGTTTTGTGAGTATAATGTGTTATAGATGTATTGAAAACTTTGGGGAGTTGTCAGTGTCTTAGGACATACTTTTCTTGAATGTCAAATATCGTCAATATACAAAAAGAAAGAAGAGTGAAAGTTAACTACACCAAATGGGTAATTATTGTTCTTACTGATGAATAATAATATAGAATATTTTAACTTTTTATTAGTACTCTTCCATTTTTTCCAACTTTATCTACAAATTAAATGTAGTCTTTTTATAATCAGAAGCAAAAAAAAAAAATTAAGTATCAGTTTCTATCCATCACCAGAGGGAGCATGTGGAAAAGGATTGTGCCAATACATTATTGGTGGGAGTATAAGTTGGTGAAGGTAACTAGCTGTATCAATAAAATTTTTAAGCTTGAATATCTTCAACCCAACAATTCCACTTTTCTGTGCACAGATATGTATATGTAAGGACAATCATTGCAGTGTTGTTATACTAGCAAAACTTTGAACAACTCAGTATTCTTCAGTAGTATATTTGTTAAATAATTTAAGCTACATACATACCAAGGAATAAAGGAAATGCATTTAAAAGTACAAGATAAACATGTATGTAACAACATAGAGGGCTATCCATAGTATATGGTTGAATGCAGGCAAATTGCAGAACGATGTGTATGGAACGCTATTCCTCATATGTGTACACACACACACACACACACACACACACACCATATTTGCCCGTGCATAGAAAAAGTCTAGAGCTATGAAAACTAAACTGTTAACATTGGTTACTTCTACAAAGGTGGGGGGGAAGAGTGGAGAGGACTTTCACTTCATATTTACATATTGCTTCAGGTTTTTTTATTTAAGTATAAGCATGCATTTTATTGTTTTAAAAAAAGATTTTGTAACCCAAAGTAAGCAATCTGGCAGCATGGATAAATTTTGATGTATCTATACAACAAAATGTTTAGGCAGTAAAAATTAATAAACTGTAGCCCTATACATCAACATGGATGAATCACAAAAACATAATGTTGAGCAAAGAAAAATTCAGAAAAATATACACAGACTGAATTTCTGTATGTAAAGATCTAAAACATACATAAAACCTAAACAGATTTCTTAGAGATAAATAAAGAGCCAGGTGGATGAAAAACACAAAATTCAGAATCATGGTTAATTCTGGAGAGGAGAAAGGAACACCCAAGATACTTCAAAGACTTTGGTTACATTCTGTTCCTTAGGTTGGATAATGGGTAGATAGATGCTTATTTTACTATTGTTACATAAGCAATATGTATTATTATATATATTCATATATATTATAGATTTCATACATATAAATTACAGTGTAGATTTGATAATTAAAAATTGAAACAAAAGAAAACATTGATGTTATGCTAAAAAAAACATCGTTTGGGCAGGCCGAGTGGCGCGGTGGTTAAGTGCTGGTTTGGAAGCCAACGGCCCCAGTTCGGGTACCACATATGAGGGCCAGTGACACTGCCCTCAGGGAAAAAAAAAAAAAAAACATCGTTACACACACACAGTCAGATAAACTCATTCAGATTAAAGTGTTGGAAGCAGAATGGATCCATAAAACCTAACCTGAGGGGCAGATCAATTTAGCTCAGGGTCTCTAAAGAGGCAAAATCAGATCGTGCCCGTGGTCATAAGGATTAGCCCAGCTGGATGAGACTGGTTCTTGTTTTTCTCAGGCTACAGGTGCTGGATACAGTCACTTGTTATTTGTGTAACCCTTGAGGGACCTACCCTGGAGGAGGTTGACAATTTCCCCTGGCTACTATCCTGCCTCATAAATGCCCCCTGAGAGATTTTCAGACCCATAATCATGTGGGTTGTTGAGGGATGGGAGGTCAGACTTCTGTAGCTGCTACAGGCCAAGACAGGGTGTGGACCCTATCTAGCCTGCAACCAAAAATCTCTACCTGTCTGATCTAAGGGGCCAAGACCTCCTTCCAGCATGGTTTCTGTTGAGGGCACCAGTTTAAATCCATGGAGGACCATCATCTGTATGTGGAAAAAATATGGAATGCTTCATGAATTTGTGTGTCATCCTTGAGCAGGTGTCATGCTAATCTTCTCTGTATTGTTCCAATTTTAGTATATGTGCTACCAAAGTGAGCACACAAATGGTTTTTATCATGTACATTCTTCGTGGACACTATTCTGCTGAGTTCCTATTAATTAAATTTAACATAAATAACACTAATCATCCCACCACATTCACTGCCCCCCGCCAAAGAAGAGAAAATGTGGAAGAGAGGTTTTAATTTGCTCAGACAGCCTGGTTTTGTTGAAATTATTTTAAATCCTTTGTTTCTTAATTGATACTTTTCCCCTAATAATTAAAGTATGGCAATAAATAAGGATGAAACCTTTTATATTATTTCATAATGATGGGGTCAAGCTCTCAGTTTTATACTAATCAGCCTGAGATGGGAAGCAGCAGCGCAGTTGGGGAAACCCATCTGTTTTTGTTAAGACTTGGCACTGAAGGAGCACATAATAGAGAAGAGCTCATTTAGTAAATGGTAGTTCCCATCCTGCAAAGTGACAGAAAAATTACTGCACTGTCAGCAAGAAAAAACAATCCACTCAGGGGGCCGGCTGAGTGGCCCGTTGGTTAAGAGCTGGCTTGGGACACCAGCAGCCCCAATTTGGATCCCACATATGAAGGCCAATGACACTGCCCTCTACAGCTAAGATGGTGAACAACAGCTCCATGTGATTCCCGGGGGTCGGCATAGCTGCAGCACCTGTTGCAGTGGGCTGCCAAAGGCTACAGTGAGTGGCCAGCAGCCAGTGTGAGCTGCCAAGAGCCGCTGTGAGTAGCCATCCAGAAGCCAGTGACCGATACGCCTCACCCGAGAAGAGCACAATGACGA
This sequence comes from Aselliscus stoliczkanus, assembly GCA_033961575.1. Classification (NCBI taxonomy): domain Eukaryota; kingdom Metazoa; phylum Chordata; class Mammalia; order Chiroptera; family Hipposideridae; genus Aselliscus; species Aselliscus stoliczkanus. The sequence continues at coordinate 48,590,397 of CM066737.1, read as the reverse complement.
TACCAACATGGGCCAGTGAAGCACCGTCCTCCACAACTAGACTGAAGAACAAAAGGACTGCAACTTGTCTGTTCCCCTTCCCTGGTTCCCCAACGCTGTTCCCCTTCCCCAATTCCCCAATAAAATCTTTAAATAATAATAGTAATAATCTACTCAGAAAAAGTTACTATATTATGGAGATTTAAAGAGAAAGCTTTTAGTGATATTAGAGAGGATTAAAATTTCTACCTAATAATAAATACATAAGTAGAAAAAAAATCTCCAAGAAATTGTGCATGTTGCCTTTCCCCTGAAGACCTATTCCTATTTTTTTCATCATTTAAGGCCAGAAACAACCCCAGGTCTACCTGAAGCCTCCCCTAATTTCAATCCAAACTGATTTCATCTTCCTGCTGCTATATTTGCTAGTGGGCAAAATTTAGCATTCTAACAAATCAGCATTTTCAACCTCTAATTGTTTCATGTACTGGATTTCTTTGCCCAACTAGATTTCAAGTTCTTTGTGGACAGATACTATGTCTTAAACACTCCTAGAGTTTCCTTTAATACTGGCCAGGGCCCTCAGCACATAAGTGTCTAACAAATGCTTGTTAATTGGTTTTTCCCTGATCAAATCCCATTATTCATGGTGACCGTCTTCATTGGACAAAAACCTGAAAAAGAAACCAAACAGCAAATAGCTTAATTTCTTAAATAATTAAAAATTTTTATCAAAGCATACACACAGGATTAAAACTTAATACAGGGGGGTTATGATGCAAAATGGCAGACTTCTGCTCCATCATTCCACACCCTATATTTATGCTCTCCAGGAAAACCCATTACTTGTTTAGCTGTTTCTTCTTGTAGTTACCTCCCCTTATGTCTACAAAAAGTGCTTATATCTCTTGGTATCAATTATATCATTGTCTCTTCCCTCTCTTTCATTTAACATAATTATATATTTATTTTGATTCCTCTATCAATTGCCTTGCATTTTATATATTATGGTTGTAATGCTTGCTTTTATTACATGTTCCTTCAACACTTCCTCATATATGCTTCCCCAATTTTTTATCTGTCCATTTCATTTGCATTCTTTGTATAAACACAATTAAGTCTCCTGTACTTTGTCTGTAGGTAAACCTGAAAGTTAAAATCAGTTACCAGTGTTTACTTTATTCTGACTCTATACGTAGTGTTCGCTTCAGGGCCAAGAATTACACTATTTTTCTTTTCTTGTCCAGCTTTTTCATCTTTCCTGAAGTTTCTAGTAGCTTTTTTCTCCACTGTGTACTATTTGCCTATATCATATTCTCAGTTTGTTGGTTTCTTTCCAAGTCTCCATCACAACTGATGAATGAAAACTTTTTTCTGGAAACTTACTTCCCAGAGGCCTCCAACCTCGGGTTCCACTGCGTTCCAATTTCTCTCTAGACTTATTCCAAAGCTACCATCCGGGAACTTCACTGCTTCCCTGGATTGGACACACTGTTTTCAAGAACTCATGTCTGTTTCTTTGTTTATTTCCTATTTTTTGCTGGACTAAATCCTCAACTTTTTTTTTTTGAGAGCAGTGTCACTGGCCCTCATATGTGGGACCAAACCAGGGCCGCTGGCTTCCCAAGCCAACGCTTAACCACCACGCCACTCGGCCGGCCCAATCCTCAACTTCTTTTAAAAGTATTTGATGCAGACAAACTTTGGAAGTCATCTCACCTCTGAAAGTGCTTTTATTCTATGCTCACTTTGCTGATAGTTAACTGGGTTGAAGAAAGTCATTTTCCTTCAGAAGTTTGAAATCATTGCTCCAATGTTGTCTCACCTATGAGATTGCTGATAAGTCATGACATCAATATCATTATCATTTCTTTGTAGGTTACCTGTTATTTTTTCTCTCTCTGGAAGCTGAGACAATAACTGTATACTTTGTATTCTAAAATTTCACAAGAATATACTCTGAAAACTGTCTCGCATTATTTCATTGATGATTCTCTCTACTTTGTTCTCTCTTGAATTCCTATTAGCCAAATGTTGAATCTCCTGGGTTTATTCCCCTATGTATCATGTCTTTCTATTTAATTTTCCATCTTTCAGTCTTTTTGTGTTTCTTTGATATTTCCTCGACTCTGACTCCAGCTCGTCCCTTGAATTTTATCTCAGCCATCACATTTTTTTATTTCAAGAGATTTTCTTGTTTTCTTATTATTTATTTTCAAATATCTTATTTCTGTTATATGAAGCAATATTTTCTTGAATCTCTAAGTATATTAATTAGAGGATTTTTGCTTTTTCCTTTCTGAAGGGTCCTTTGTTATTGTTTCTATTTGTTTATCATCCCCTTTCACATTGAAAGATTTCCTCAAATATCTTGGAATCATAGATTTGTTTTGTTCACGCAGAATAATGAAATTTTTTCAAAAGTCACTGGGCCTTCATATACATGAGCAGTGAGCTAGCCATTTTGTTGGGGGTGTTTCCTAAATGCAAAAATGTAGAGGACTTTTCTGTTGGCCCTCTCCATTGCTTTAAAGAATAGCACTCCAATTTTTGGAGCTAATGGAGAATATGTCTGACTACAGGGCATTTTGTCCACCAGATGGGGAAGAATAATGGGGGAATCAACTCTATAAAAAGTAAAGTAATTCACCCCTCCTGCTTCTGCCTTACATCTCAGCCATTATCTTTTTCAAATATAACATTTATGCAGGACAGGGTGACTTTTTCTTTCATTGTATCACCTCTCTGTAAGTATTGTAAATTGTGGCTTCTTTCATACTGCTTCATCAGTTACTAATCCTCCGTCTGCTTCCTAGCTTTCATCCAACTTTCATACACAAATGCAACCTTTCTCATTCTCTTCATCATCATGCATTTATGAGTACATCTTTTGTATTCTTTTGCAATCTTGGGATGTAGAGGAAATATATGCATATCATGTCTGCAGGTTTTAATTTATTGAAATAAATAAACTTGTTTTGATTACAGTTTGTGCTCTCACTTTGATATTTGTTCCAATTCTTCTGGAAATATAACACTAAAGAGCATCATACTCATTGCTGTGATAGCATCCAACTGATTTAGTAATAAAAGATCATTTTTCAGGATACTGAAACATTTGAACATTAAAATGAACTGAACTTCCATGTACTCCCTTCTTAAGCAGAATTTCCTTTTATTTTCCAGCTGTATTAATATACAATTAACATATAATATGTGTAATTTTAAGGTGTACAATGTGATGAATATATACATATATGAAAATGATTAATTATCACTATACAGTTAATTAACACATCGCCACTTTACATAATTACTAACACACATAGTTATCTTTTGTGGTGAGAACATTTAATATCTACTCTCTTAGCAACTTTCAAGTATACAGACACAGTATACTTAACTATAGTCACCAGGCTGTATCTTATTACATCTCCAGGACTTACTCATCTCATAACTGAAAGTTTGTACCCTTTGACCACTTTTACTCACTTCCCTCACCCTCCCTGCTCCAATGGCAACCACAAGTCTACTCTCTCTTTCTATGAGTTTGTTTTTCTTAGATTCTATATATAAGTGATATCATACAATATTTGTCTCTTTCTGTCTGACTTATTTTGTTTAGCATAATGCACTCAAGATTCACCCATATTGTCACAAATGGCAGCATTTCTTTCTTTTTATGACTGAATAATATTTCATTATATATAATGATATATTTTTTTTTTCATTATGTACATATATATAATATTTTGTTATATACATATATATACCAAATGAAAGGCAGGGAACTTCAATACTGGAAGTGGCACATCAAACCTTAGTAACAGTGTGTGACAAGTTTCCACTTGTTCAGTGTAGTCAACTGGGTGTGAGCTATGGTTGAGAGAATGTGTGTTTTAAAGTGTGCCCTAAATCATCCTCCATAATAATAATGCTCCATGTCATACATTGCTTCTGTTATGGCAATTTCTGTCAAATAAAAACATTATGGGGAGGGCCAAGTGGCGAGTTGGTTGGGCGCTGGTTTGGGAAGCCAGCGGCCCAGGTTCAGGTCCCACATGTGAAGGCCAGTGACACTGCCCTCAAAAAACAAACAAAAAAACACTATGGTGAGTCCTCATCCTCCTTATTCACTGGATCTGCCACTGCGTGACTTCTGGCTTTTCCCCAAAGTCAAAATGACCATGAAAGGTAAACATTTTGGATCGATTCAGGGCATGGAGGCAGCTATGACAGCGCAACTAAAGATACAAAAGAGGATTTCCAGAATTGCTTCAGAAAGTGGCAAGAACAATGGAATGAGATAACTGTGTTAAAAGTGAGGCAGAGTATTCTGAGGGGGATTAATGGCAACGTGTCTTTTACAGTAATATTTTTTTAACTTTAAACATTCACCATATTGTTTGATCACACCTCATATATAATGAAAAACATTACCATGTCTTTGTTATTGTTAGTAATACTGCAATGAACACTGGGATGCAAATCAAGATAATGATTCCTTTTCCTTTGGATATATACCCAGAAGTGGGATTGCTAGGTCATATGGTAGTTCTATTTTTAATTTTTTTGAAGAACCACCATATTGTTTTCCATCGTGGATGCACAATTTATATTCCTATGAACAGTGCACAAATGTTCCCATTTCTCCACATCCCTGCTAGGACTTATCTCTTGTCTTTTTGATAATAACTTTTCTAACTGGTGTGAGGTGATATCTCATTGTGGTTTTGATTTGTATTTCCCTAATGGTAAATGATGTTGAGCACCTTTTCATGTCCCTGTTGACCATTGGTATATCCTTTTCAGAAAAATGTCTATTCTGGCCCTTTGCCCATTTTTTAAAAATGTTTTTGTTACTATTGAGTTGTATGAGTTCCTTATATGTTTTGGATATTAACCTCTTATCAGATATATGGTTTGCAAATGTTTTCTCCCATTCCAGAGGTTTCCTTTTCATTTTCTTGATTATTTCTTTTGTTGTATAGAAGCTTTCTAGTTTGATGCAGTTCCAGTTGTTTATTTGCTGCTTACACTGTTGGTGTCCTAGCCAAAAACTTTTTGCCAAGAGCAATATCAAGGAGATTTTTCCTCTTTTCTTCAAAGAGTTTTATGGTTTCTGAGCTTACATTCAAGTGTTCAATCCATTTTGAGTTATTTTTTGTGAGTGGTAGAAGATAGAGGTCCAATTTCATTCTTTTGCATGTAAATATCCAGTTTTCCCAGCACCATTTATTGAAGAGACTACCTTTTCTCCATTGTGGATCAATAGCTCCCTTATCAAAAATTAGTTGACCATATAGGCTTGGGTTTACTTCTGGGCTCTTTATACTGCTCCATTGGTTTATGTGTCTGTTTTTATGCCAGTATTATACTGTTTTGATTACTACAGCTTTGTAACATATTGGTAGTTTGAAATCAGAAAATGTTTTGCCTCAGCTTTGTTCTCCTTTCTCAAGATTTCTTTGACTATTTGGTGTCTTTTGTGGTCAGATATGAATTTTAGGATGTTTTCCTATTTCTGTAAACTATAAACTATAGAAGGGGAAAAATTAAAATAACTTTTATGCATAGGTGAAGGGTGTCTGACCTTTTAGTACAATCAGTTCATTGGGCACTACTTAGTTGTTCCCCCAAAGCAATGGTTCTATTAATATCTACTTGTTAAAAATACATATTCTGAGGTCTCAGCCCTCCAGAAGGCCTGGGATAGGGCCAAGATGCTGTATTTTAAAAGAGCTCCCAAAGTGATAAAACACAGCCCTGGTTAAGAACCCTTGACCACAGGAAGGCCAACAACAGGAAAGGTGAACCATTGCTATGTCCCATTTCTGCTCATTTTATACCCTATTCTTGCTGACTGTGATATTACATGCCAGGTTTTAAGGTGAGTGTTTTCAGGTAGTAGTCGCTGTATGGCTAACCTAGCTTTTAAAATCATGTTACCTCAATAAAAATCCATCAAGAACTCAATAAAAATTGACAGATTTAACCTGTAATAAGTAAATTCACTATCCAAGTTCATCAATGTTAGTGGTAAAAATAGGAGTAGTACTTGGACCAATCACAATATGTAGTCCAAGCCAGAGGATACTACGTGTCCTACGTCTAAGTGTCTACATCTATAACAAGAAGATGAGAAATTACATTATTGAAGTACTAGAACTAACCCTTCATGTAAGGATGAAGTAATCAAACTCTGAACTAGAGCAATGTGTATTAGGTTTTATTGGGTGAAAGGATTCTTTTTAAAAAGGAGAACTATAGTTCTAATCAAGACATCCAACATTATTGATTCACTCTTATTTTATTTTTTATTTTTATTTATTTTGTTTTTATTTTTACTTATTTATTTTTTTTGAGGACAGTGTCACTGGCCCTCACATGTGGGTCCCGAACTGGGGCCACTGGCTTCTCAAGCCAGCGCTTAACCACTGTGCCACACGGCCAGCCCAATTCACTCTTACTTTAAAGGTCTGCTTTCCCTGGGGAAAGAAGAGATAAACCAGACAGAGTTGCAGATCTGCAAATACTAAGAAGCAGATCTTAAACTTAGCCTCAGTACCAGGGCAGGAGTATGATACAGTGGCTAAGAACATGGCTTTGGTCAGACACACCTGTGTTAAGATTTTAGGTTCCATCACTTACTAATAGTTTTACAACTGTGAGTAAACTACTTAACCTCTGTAAGGTTTAGTTACCCCTTCTATAGTTTCTAAAGTGACCAAGCTCTATCAAGCTTTGGTGCCTCTGTATAAGCAGCTCCCTCTGCCTTGCATATCACTCACCTCCTTTAACCCTGACTAGCTCCTACTCATCCTTCTGGCCTCAAATCAACACTGCTACTTCCTGGATGTCTCAATTCCCCATTGAGAGTTAGGTAGTGCTCTTCTGTATCTCTTCCTTAAGTGCCCTAAATATATTTTCAATCATAATAAATGTATAATAATTGCTGTGGGTTTTTTTAAATGTTTCTTCCACATATAAGGAGCCAGCAAACTAAGGCCCATGGGCTAAATCTGACCCATTACCTTTTTTTGTATAGGCTTCAAGAATACTTTTGGTATTTTCTTTATAGTGTTGGTTAAAAAAAAAGAAGAATATTCAACAGAGACCTTAAGTGTCCCACAAATCCTAAAATATTTACCATCTGGCTCTTCACAGAAGACTTTTCCTGACCCCTGCCATAGACCGTAAGCAATTTGAGGGCAAGGACTATGTTTCATTGTATTTTCCTACTCCTAGTACAATGATTAGCACATAGCAGTTACATGTTTGTTGGATGAAGGAATGAATTAATGAGTATAACCAATATTTTAAGTATAATTTATGACAGAGTCAAAACACAACTTTATTTTGCCTCACAATATGCAAATAAAATGTACTCCATTGGGGTCAATTTTCCTTGACCTTGGATGGAAACTTGGACAGATCACATGAATTTTCAGTTCATTTCTTCAAGAACAAACAGTCCTAAGATCAATCAGTCACAAAACTCAGTCATGATTCAGTAATCAGGATATATTCAGTCCAAGATATTAATCAAATTCTTCAGGCTTTACTCAGAGATAAGGTCCCTCCTCCCACCCCATGCTAAGACCTGCAGGTGATTGCCATCTGCCTTTGGAGAAGAAGCAGTGAGAGTCTTTTTTCTTTCTCTCCCCACTTGCTAGCTTCTATTTAGACCCTCATCAGAGTGGAAGCAGGAACAGGAAGGAGAGGTAAAGTGATGAATCATTTCTTCTTTAGTAGAATGAATTGGTTTTCACTCTCTGGGCCCCTGTCTCCTCTTTGGGTTCTTTAAGGGTGACCATCACTGAAGACCTCTCTCCTGCAATTTGAGAGACCTGGGTTTTTACATTTCTGATCATAAATTAGTTTACAACTCCTTCCTGAACCCCTAGGAATCCAACAGTTATCTGCAGCATTTTTTCCTGCAGCCATCCTACCCCTCTAGGTGGCTGTATTGGACAGAGCCCAGGGTGACCCCACCTTGGCTCTCTGTCTTGCACGGCCCCCATTTGGTTCCCAGGAAATGCTGAAACATACGTTGTCCTGACAAATTCTGGGAATGCTGGCCAACCCTAACACAGTCAAACCTGTCCTCCTGCCAATCCTCAGCCTCTAATGCAGGGAACAAATTTCAAGCTCTCTGAGTGGTCTGGTGAAATACCCTCTCAATAGGATTGAGGTAAAGGAGGTCATTTCTCTCCCTACTCCTCCCACCCCCCAGCTCTCCGTTTTCACAAATTTCCCTTCCTACTATCCTGCACTATCTGACTTTTTATTTCTTGAAACTTGTTTTGTAGCATTTCCTTTCTAAAATCTATATGTGATGATCTGGCTTTGGAATTTCCGATCTATTGTAGGGCATCTATTATGTCTTCCTGTACATTGATTTTTAATATCATGTTACCTAAGGCTTTTTTCCTAATTAGGTAATAATAGTTAGACTATCTCTGGCAAAACCTTCAGGTGTATTCAAGTCCTCATTCTTTTTTTTTTAAAGATTTTATTGGGGAATCAGGGAAGGGGAACAGACAAGTTGCTGTCTTCTTGTTCTTCAGTCTAGTTGAGGAGTACGTTGCTTCACCGCCCACGTTGGTATTGTCATTGCGCTCTTCCCGGATGAGGCAGATTGGTCGCCGGCCTCTGGATGGTCACTCACCGTGGCTGCCATACACTCACGCTAGCTGCCGGCCACTCACTGTAGCCTATGGCAGCCCACTGCCTACATGATCGCCAGGGCTCGCAGCCCAGCTCCAGGTGGAGCTGTTGTTAGCTGTAGAGGGCAGTGTCACTGGCCCTCATATGTGGGATATGAACCGGGGCCGCAGGAGTCCCAGGCCAGCTCTTAACCAATGCACCACTCAGCCGGTCCTACACTCATTCTCTTTTGACATCTAAAAATTTGAGACAATAGCAGTAACATTTATTGAGCATATACATTTATTGAGGTAGTACATGCTTTAGAGATGTTTTCTCATATAATCCTCGTGAAGGTAACTTTGCCCTCTCTAACAGATGAGAAATCTGAGTCTCAAAGAAATTAATTTAAGTCATAAAATATAGATCAGAACTGATACTGAACCCTAGGTCTCTCTGATTTTTAAAAAAAGATTTTATTGGGGGAAATGGGGGGCAACAGCATTGGGGGATTAGGGAAGGGGAGCAGACAAGTTGCCGTCCTTTTGTTCATCAGTCTAGTTGTCGAGGACTTTACTTCATTGGACCATATTGGTATTGTGATCATTGTGCTCTTCCCAGATGAGACAGTTGGTCACCGGCCACTGGATGGCTGCTCACAGCAGCTCATGAAAGCTGCCGGCCACTCACAGAAGCTTACTGCAGCCTACTGCAGCCCACTGCAGCCACACTGCAGCCCACACCATCACTGGCGACTCATGGCAGCCCAGCTCCAGGTTGAGCTGGTGTTCACCATCTTAGCTATAGAGGGCAGTGTCACTGGCCCTCATATGTGGGATCCAAACCAGAAGCCCTGCTGCTCTGAGCTCATGCTCCCAAGCCAACTCTTAACCAATGAGCCACTCAGCCGGCCTAAGACCAGAGATTTTAAAATCAGAGATATCTATGGGCCTGCAGTGTGGTTCGTTGGTTAAAAATTGGCTTGGGAGCACGAGCTCTGAGCAGCAGGGCAGCAGGTTCGGATCCCACATGGGACAGTGACACTGCCCTCTACAGCTAAGATGGTGAACAACAGCTTGAGCTGGAGCTGGGCTGCCATGAGTTGCCAGAGATGGTGTGGGCTGCAGAGGGGCTGGTCAGCAGCCAGCACGAGCAGCTGGCAGTGTGAGCTGCCGTTAGCCCCTGTGAGCGACCATCCAATGGCCAGGGACTGATCGGCCTCAGCCAGGAAGAGCACAATGATAATACCAACATTGGCCAGTGAAGCAATGTCCTTCACAAGTAGACTGAAGAACAAAAGCCCTCAGTCATTATTTCTTTTTTAAGGGCAGTGTCACTGGCCCTCATATGTGGGATCCGAATCCTGGGCCGCTGGCATCCCAAGCCAGCTCTTAACCACCGCGCCACTCGGCTGGCCTTCTTTCTTTTTTTTTTTTTAAAGATTTTATTGGGGAATTGGGGGAGGGGAACAGCGTTGGGGAATCGGGGAAGGGGAACAGACAAGTTGCTGTCTTTTTGTACTTCAGTCTAGTTGCGGAGGACGTTGCTTCACTGGCCCATGTTGGTATCATCAGTGCACTCTTCCCGGGTGAGGCAGATCAGTCGCCGGCTTCTGAATGGTGGCTCACCGCGGCTATTGGCAGCTTGCGCTGGCTGCCAGCCGCTCATGCTGGCTGCCGGCCACTCACTGTAGCATATGGCAGCCCACTGCAGCAGGGTCTGCAGCCTACTCAGTCACCGGGGCTGGGTTCACACAGCCCAGCTCCAGGTGGAGCTGTTGTTAGCTGTAGATGGCAGTGTCACTGGCCCTTATATGTGGGATCTGAACCGGGGCCACTGGCATCCCAAAACCAGCTCTTAACCAATGCGCCACTTGGCCGGCCCAGGCCTTATTTCTTTAAATACATTCTCAATCCCTTGCTTCTTCTCTTCTCCTTCTGGCATTCCTATGATGAGTAAATGTTGTTGCGTTTCATATTGTCCCAGAGGTATCTTAAACTGTTTTCTTTCTTTTTTATTCTTTTTTTCTTTTTGTTGTTCCAACTGAGTGATTTGTGCTATTTTGTCTTCTAATTTGCTGATCCACTCCTCTGCTTCATCTATTCTACTGGTGATTCCTTCGAGTGTGTTCTTCATTTCAGTTATTGTATTCTTTAGTTCTAACTGGTTGTTTTTTATGGTTTCCCTATCCTTCTTTATGTCCTCACTAAGTTCCTTAAACATTCTTATCATCAGTGTTCTAAACTCTGTCTCTGAAAGTTTGGATACCTCTGTTTCACTTAGTTCCATTTCTAGAGTTTTCTTCTGATCTTTTACTTGGGACTTGTTTCTTTGTTTCTTCATTCTGGCTGTCGTCCTGAGAATGCTTCGATGTATTAGATAGATCACATAGAAAGAAGAGAGAAAAAAAAGAAAAGAAAAAAGAAAAAAAGGTGGGGGGCTCTCCGTCCTCTTTAATCTGCAGGCCACATGGTCAGCAATAGAGTCTCTGGGCAACTCAGCAACAGCTCTTGTGGGGAAGGGCTTAATGTATTATGCTCCGGCCTCCCTCTCAGGCTTGCAGTGAGCTTTCTGCAATTAGCCGCTGTGTTCTGGAACCCTGCTCAGTACTAAAAAAAAAAAAAAAAAAAAAAAAACCTTCACAGGTTGCTGTGGGTTGTCTGCTGCTGCAACAAACCCTCTTTGGCTTGTGGAGGTGTGAGCCAGGCACCAGGTGCTCAGGGTGCCTCTGGCAAAACAGCTCTAGGTGGGCGGGGCAGGCCCCCAAGGCACCACTTGATGTGGTCAGTGGTCCCCACCAAGTCAGAGCAGCAAGAACTCTGCACCAACAACCAGCCCATACAAACTCACCAGGAAAGCCTCGATCAGATCATGCAGGTGCACGGCTCCCAGTCTAATATTCTCAGGAAAACTCCCCATATCAGCCTGTCCCAATCAGCTGCCTGCAGATGAGGCCAAGCAACCCAGCAGGCAATCCCTGGCCTGGCAACTCTGCACAAACAGTGCGGAGAGCGGGGACCCAAGGCAGCTTGCGCACTCCTGAGTGTCAGTGAACAGACTGTTGGAGCTGGAGGGCACCTGCGCAGCATTTCCCTAGCAACACAACACAAGCATGGTGGAGGGTGGGAATCCAAGGCCGCATGCACATGCACGCATACACGCATGCATGCACTCCTGCGTCAATTTCACCAGTCCAATGCGGTCCTGGATCTGACCCTCTGTGGGAGGGCCCTACCCTGAAAAAAATGGCACTTTCCTGTACACCACTCATGTGCCAGCCTCACACCAGGGGAACAATTGTCCCAAAACCTCCAGATCCCGTGCCAAAGGTGCTCAGTTCAGTCCGTCCCCACAGGTTCCTGGGCCCAGCTCACACAGCTACTCCCTCCACCAGGAACCGGGTGAGTGCTCACCAGTGAGTGAACCCATTCGCCAGCCCCACTCATTCTCCAGCTGCCCTCAGCCTCACCAAGTCGAGCAAAGAGAGTCCTCACTAATTTCTGCTGCCCGCTATCGTAGAACTCCCCTTCCTGGCAAAGCAACTCTGGGATAGTGACCTTGGTGTGGGGCCAGAGGGTCTCTCCCCCAACCGGAGAAGCCTCCCCACGGCTGAGGCATACTTCATGGGGCTTGCCCTCTCTCGTCTGCCCCCCTACTACCAGGTTTGATGTGGCCTCCTCTTTAGGTCCTTCGTTTAGAGTTTCTGTTCATCTAGTGTTCAGGGGACTTCCGAGGTTAAATGTTGTCTAAATTATTTGTAATTTTGGTGTGATCCTGGGAGGCAGTTGGGACTGCATCTGTCTATTCTGCCATCTTTCCTGAGTATGCCTGTAATTTCTTGAAGATTGGTATAACACTGTTATTATTATATATTATTATTGTTATAAACTATTATTAATTTCCTAATAAAAATCATTGGGCCAGCCGGGTAGCTCAGTTGGTTAGAACGTGAGCTTTGAGCAACAAGGTTTCTGGTTCGATTTGTACAAGGGCCAGTGAGCTGCACCCAAGCTGAACTGCCGCTGAGCTGCCAGATGGCTCAGTTGGTAAGAAAGCGTGCTCTTCACAACAAGGTTGCTGATTCAAATTCTGCATGGGATGGTGGGCTGCACTCCCCCCACACAACTAGATTGAAAGTGGCTACTGGACTTGGAGCTGAGCTTGCACCCTCCACAACTAAGATTGAAGGACTACAACATGACTTGGAGCTGATGGGTCCTGGAAGAACTCAATGTTCCCCTTCCCCAATTCCCCAATAAAAATCTCTTAAAAAATTGTTGATGATGGGCCGGCCAAGTGGCACAGTGGTTAAGCACTGGCTTGGGAATCCAGCGGCCCTGGTTTGGTCCTACATACGAGGGCCAGTGACACTGCCCTCAAAAAAAAATTGTTGATGACTATGAGTTGTTGGGTGAAGAATGCACTAATGATTTTATAATATTATAAAGGTGACATGAAGACATTCAGCTGTTCTTAATCCAGAGGTCACAGAGTATGGAAATTATATGCCTATTTCTGAGGGAGGAGAATGTACGTAACTTTCACTAGGTTCTCAAAGGAATCCAAGACCCACAAAACGTTAAGAACTACTGCTGCAGAGAAAAGAGCAGAGACTTTGGGATCACGCTGCCGTTTTCAAATATTGGCTCCAAGCTTACTAAACTACATGATATCCTTTCTCTTTGAGCCTCAGTTACCTTATTTGTAAAATGAGGATAATGCTACCAAAGTCACAAAGTTGTTGTGAGAATTAAATGAAATTCTCTACATGAGATGCTTGACATAGAGTGGACACTCAAGAAATGTTAATTGCCATCCCCCTGTCACAATGTATAAAACACAGTAAGGGCATTTAAATTACAGGTGAATGAATCATTTATAATGGAACATAATCCCTGAATAGATATACCTTCTTCAAAGATATTCTACCTAAAGCTTAGACTCCCAACCAGAAAACGCAGGCATAGATTCCAAGACTGATATTAAATTTCCACAAAAAATTCAAAATATAAGTATTCAGTTGGAATTATTTAAATACCACTACATCCTGGCATGTTAAGTTTCAGTTCTAAGCATGTATTACTATAAGACCTACAATGAAAAACCTCTTCAATTGAGCAAGAGATCTGATCCTCTTAAATGACATTTGAAGAAGCTTTTCACAAAAACAGGGAGCATTTGCTAATCCTCCAGATTCATGAGGAAGCCTGGAAGGGGTTAAAGTGGAAGGCTTATTCAAAATTTGCTTCTCAGCTTCTCTCTTATCTCCTCCCTCTCAGGCTTCACACAGCTAAAGCAGAGCTGAGCTGAATCACTACCTTTCCTGCATACTCTAAACTCTTGCCTGTGAAAGAGGAACTAGGGGCTTTATTCACACTGCTTCCATTCAAGTGTTCCAGAGGATATATACACATCCAAACAGACACTTCTCTTGGCTCTTTTGTGTTTATAAGAAGGAAGGCATCAGAAACTGCACTCTGAAGCAGTAAGAGGCAATTGGCATTTTAAGTAACTGATAATAGAAGGTTATTTTCAGTTTTGCCCTAGAAAGTTCTGACTCTTTAGGAAGATGAAAGAGAAAGCATACTTTGCATGAACATAGTCCTGCCTCTTCTAGCAAAGCAAGGCTTTCATTCCATTTACCTGATATTCCAGAGATGCTCCTAAACAAGTTGCCTGTTGGTGCAAGCTTCAAAAGGGAGATTTAAATGGCCAACCAAGTCATCCTGTGAGCCAGGAAAGGTAAGAGAGATTTTAAAATCTTATGATATTATTCATGGAGAAATGAGCGACATTATTTTATTTATCGGCAGGTGTGACAAACAGGCACCATCTGCTGTAGAGAATACAGCAACTCCCACTTGAGAAAGCTTGTTATTTAATGGCTCCAGACACTGAAGAAACACTTGCTGTTGGAATTGTTTTTTTCATAGGCTGATATGGAACTAGATACTCTAACATCTCCTTCCTCCCCTTAGTTTTCTCTCCCTCACACTGGGCTGATAAATACGAATGGGATGCCTTAACTCCTGGAAGCTGCTACAATTAATAGTTTTGACTTTCTCTTATGAATTGTTCCACTGATCATTTTCCTTAGCTATTTGGTGGGATTTCGGCTCTGGGATTACATAGGCAGGTGCCTTGCAGAAAAATGTAAAATTACCAGTGTTTTCAGAACATTATCACGTTAAAGAAAAAGAAAAAGTAACTTCTAGGTGCTATTTGAGGACCAAAACATGGATCAGGTCACATTAATCTCTATATCCCCAGGACATAGCAGAGTGTCTAGCACTTTGGTTGGTACTCAAAGGTTTGCTGAATAAATGGTAATCTGGTTTCCAAGATCCAAGCAGAACTTTATTGTTCTTACTAGAAACAAGCTTTACCCAAGGAATACCTCTCAGGGTTGATAATAGAGAAAGCTCCACATCCCCTTCTCATTTTAAGGAGCAAAATTCATGACCTGGGTGTGTATGTTATTTTGCTTCAGTAAGGTTATACATACTATACTGATGTTGAACATTACCAAAGACTTAGCATTTCAATGTCTATACCAAAACCTAGAAGTTATTATTATTATTATTATTATTATTTATTACCAAGGGTTTTATTTACCAAGTTAATAGCAAAACATGTAATCAGAAAGCCAAAGATGGGGCCGGTCGAGTGGGGCGGTGGATAAGCGCTGGCTTTGGAAGCCAGCGGCCCCGGCTCAGTCCCACATATGAGGGCCAGTGATACTGCCCTCAAAAAAAAAAAAAGCCAAAGTTGTGTATTCTCATTACTTGTGGGTATTTTGATTCATATTAAAAGTTAAGTAAAAGGGCCGGCCAAGTGGCTCAGTTGGTTAAGAGCTCGCTCAAGAGTGCGAGCTGAGCTCTGAGCAACAGCAGTTCAATGCCCAGCCTGAGCTGAGCAGACACTGAGTAGCCAACAGGTAGCAGGATGGCTCAGCTAAAAAGAAAAATAATAATAAAAATAAATAAAAATTTAAAAAAATAGAAGTGAAGTAAACCAGATATTCAGGCTAATGTTGGACATTGGTCAATTATTAAATTAATCTCTTTCGTTTTGCCATTCCCCGAAACTTCCTCCCTTTTTCCTTTCTTCCCCGCTAATTTCCAAATGTTTTACTGCTTCTCTATCTTCATGTCTACCCCATATCACTCATTTCCTCCCACCTCTTATCCACTTCCCAAATCCCTAAACATTTTCCTCCTCATATTTCATTCCTTCTCTTCTACCCCCTTCCCTTCTATTTTCCTTCCATTCTTTTCCTACTTGCTTACCCATTTTCCTATCCCTGAGACTCCACTTTATCCTTCAACAGTTTTCAATCACGTTTACAAATAATAGAAAACAATTTTTATGAGTTCTCCAGAAAGGACTGCAGGGTACTAAAATTCTCTAAGGGCTTTTCCACAAAAATCAGGTCCTTCATAATTAATAGAACTTCTATTTTTTTTCAAATTTCATATTTGTTTTTCTTTCCAAATGGTGCAGAGCTTTTATTGGAGCAATTACAT
Source organism: Aselliscus stoliczkanus (assembly GCA_033961575.1). Lineage (NCBI taxonomy): Eukaryota > Metazoa > Chordata > Mammalia > Chiroptera > Hipposideridae > Aselliscus > Aselliscus stoliczkanus. The sequence continues at coordinate 48,574,243 of CM066737.1, read as the reverse complement.
TATCTGTACAACTCACTGATTAGTTAGCAAAGAGAACTATGCCAATCTTGTTCAGAAAGATTTTATAAAGACTTGTCACAGATACAGGACCAGAGTAACAAAGAGGATTCCCCAATACCTAGGTTTTCATTAGTCATTTGAAAGTCCTTAATATATTTAAGGAATTAAATTGATAGACCTGTCTGAATTGACCAGGATGTTTGGTGTCCTGCAGACTATAGAAGCTTCAGAAATTGACAACTGTATGTGAGGTCATTGTTGTTTACAGCTTCTCCAAGCTTTATATAATTCTGAGCAAATATTTAATAACTATTCAGGCTTAATGAAGATTCAGGGTCGATTATGTAGGACACAGATAATGTAATATCAAGTGTTAATGAACATCATCAATAGACACAATTAAACTTTCTAAAAGTTAAGACTGTAAACCTATTCTATTTAGTTTTCCTTTATTTTTTTTATTTTTTATTTTTTATTTTTTTGAGGGCAGTGTCACTGGCCCTTATATGTGGGACCGAACCGGGGCCACTGGCTTCCCAGGCCAGGGCTTAACCACCACGCCACTTGACCGGCCCAGTTTTCCTTTAAAATCATGTAACAGAAATAGTAATTCAAAAGTTTCTAAGAAAGTGATTATTTTTTAAATTCCCAATTATAATCAGGAATTCAGTCTTCTTTGCACAATTAAAGATAGGGGCGGGGTGAGGGGAATAGAAAGAAAAGGGAGTTTCAGGCTCTTCCCCAAGCTATATTAGCAACAGAGATAAGTCTGGCTTCTCTTCAAATTGTCAGTGCTAAGTGCATTTCTTCAATCAGATCCAAGCATTTAGTAACAATTATGGAGCAGCTACTACTGCAAGTACAGGGATATAAGGGATATAAGGATAGAATGTTGGAAAATATTCTAAAGGAGTTTATCGATTATAGCTTGGGGGAAAAACACATCAAATAGATATTTACCATATTAGGCAAATGTAACTTCTCTAGAAGAGATACAAAGCATGTGGGAGTTAGGATTTGGGTAGGAAATCAAGGTGAACCATAAAGGATTATAGCATTTCAACAAGCAGAGATATGTGAAGGTGGAAGCAACTGGTCAAACAACAGCATGGAAGCAGGGAGTTGGGTAACAGTGAGCATTACACTTTGGTTGGAAAGAAGAATAAGAGAAGGAATTGAGGTCAGCCAGGAGCAGAGCATTGACATCCTTGAATGTCAAGCTAAGGAGAATAAAGCCCAAAGGCAATAAGGAGCCTCAAGGCAACATGTGCACTTCTAATACTTTATTCCTTTCTCATCCTATTAGAATAGTTATAAATAAAAAGAGGAAATTGAAGAAGATCACATATAGCTTGACTTTTTTTTATAAAGTTCAAAACAAAACTAAACAACATATTGCTTAGGCATAGGTGGGTATGGTTGTGTGTGTGTAAATAAAAGCAAGGTAGTAACTAACAAAATTTAGAGTATTGATTATTTCAGGAGAAAAATAGGTAGTAGGATGAGACAGGAGAGCATAGGTAGATGTCATAAATTATTAGTTATTTTCAATTAAAGTTAGTAGGCATTCCTTCACAGGTGTTTGTCCATGGGTGTTATTGAGTAAGCAAATAAAAGAGGTCCTTGATACACCCATGATGACAATATGCCATTAACCAAGAAGTATGACTTATCCAAATCTGTGTATTTGACACCCACAGGAGATTTTAAAAATCCTATATTTCTATAGTGGTTCCTCCCAATTGGCTTGCACTAGCAGTGAGTGTTTCTTTTCTCTCCAATTCTCTTCTGTAGTGCAGTTGAAAAAGTAACATATGAGCTACATGTGTGAAAAACCTATTAAACTGTTATCTTTGGGCCAGTACCACCTTTAAGGAAAGGAGCTGCAGGGAGAAGAGGTGGTGTGGAGGAAGGTTTCTCGGACAGACAACATTTAATAAATAGGAGTACAGCTGAGGAAAAAACAAACAAACAACAACAACAACAACAAAAAACAACACACACCTCTGCGTGGGCTATCCAGGGCTGTCAAAGTCCTAAATCTGAGGTGCTCTGTTCTATTTCCAAAGTGGTGCTTCTCAGCTATGGCTGCACGTCAGAATCACCTGTGGAGCCTTAAGCACTACAGATGTTCATGCCCCACACAGACGTACAGAATTAGAATCTCTGAATGAAGTACCCAGATAGATAGATAGATAGATAGATATACTCAAATATATGTACACTGAATATATATATATATATATATTCAAAAAGCTTAATAAGTAATCCTGAGGGCAGCAGGGGCTGGAAACCATTCCTTGCATAACATGCTTAGAAACTGTAACTGGGTAGCTTGTCACAAATGTAGATTTCAGGGTCCTATCCCCAGAGATTCTGATCTAGGAAGCAAGGGAAAGGGTCTAGAAATCTGCATTTGTAATAAATGTCTTCTAGGTGATTCTGATAAAGAGACCTCCTTGGACCACATTGAAAAACATTGCCCCCAAGCCTCCAAAACACTGGGACCTCAGGGTGATTACTCTGTGTGTGTTCATTTCCCAGAGCTGCCATAAACAAAATGCCACAAACCAGGTGGCTAAAAACAACAGAAATTTAATCTCTTAGGTCCGGAGGCTAGAAGTCTGAAATCAAGGCATCAGCAGGGCAAAGCTCTCTCTTCAATCTATAAGGTGAAATACTTCTTTGGCCCTCCTAGCTTCTGGCATTTGCTGGCAATCCTTGGCATGCCTTAGTTTGTAGATGCAGCACTCAGTTTCTGCCTGTCTTCTCTCTGTATGTCTCTGTCTTCTCTTATAAGGACACCATCATAATTGATTAGGGCCAAGTTAATGATTCCATTTTATCTTTATTATATCTGCAAAGATCCTATTTCCCACTGAGGTCACATTCACAGGTACTGGGAGTTAGGATTTCAACATATCTTTTGGGGGACACAGTTCAACCCATAACACTATTTTAAATATTTTTTTTAATGTAAGGCCCCCAAACAACCAATAAAGCAGATTATCTATGTTTTTAGCTGACATGTCTAGATAGAAAGACGAATAGTTAACTCTCAAAGCTCGGTGTACAAAGAATCACCTGAAAAATTTGTGCTTAGCATGCATATTCCTGGGCCTTGATCCAAGATATTTGAATTCAATAGGCCTGGGGAAGGATCTAAGAATCTACATTTTGAATTTTGTTAGGGGTCCATACATCACACTCTTGAGAAAAAAACTGCATTGGGGAGAACAAGCAAGGTAAAAAACCAAGTGGTTTGAGAAGGAGGAGCTCCCAAGAGCAGACCCTGAAAACCTGAATTTGTAACAAGCTATTTAGGTGAACCATTGCCTGTGGGGCATAGTATTTCTAGGGAACTAAAGGATACCTACTGTGACTGTCTTTTCCATTTGTTACTGAATCAGATATCAAAGTAGATGTACCTTTAAGTATTGCAAAGAATGTCTCCTAGACCACTGCTCCTAAGACAGTAGAAAGATACCCAGCCTCTTTGCTCTTGTTTTTTGCGAACCAGGTGCCTCTGCATGGGTGGTAGTGACTGTAGATAGGTAGACCAAGAATCACGCAGATTACAGAAAGTGGGCTAGTGAATACAAACTTTAAGCTAAAGTGCTCCCAGGCTGGGGGAAAATTTCAAGATCATAGGAAGAGTAATGTGATTGTTGGGAGCTATTTCTATTAACTCTCCTTGGATATGTTAACAAGAGACAAAACTAGGCTACATCGTCAGATCTCTGCTACTATAGCACATAGAAGTTTGACAGGTGATGGTGGTTTATATTGTTTATTTTAGTCAGCCATACTAAAAATTAGTGTTTAGAATAACAAACTAAATCATTCTGGAAGACTTCAAAAGTAAATACTTGACCCTATTTACAAGGTCTGATAATTAAGTTCAAGAACACATGCTATAAAAAGTGCTACATACTTCATTGCTGAATATCACTATGGTCACCTTTGAAGTAATCCCCTTGGGGAGCTACACACCAATGCCAGCACTTAATCCACCTTAAAAGCAATTTTGGAACTCTTTTTCTGGAATGGCCATCAGAGGTGTCGTCATTTTACACTTGATGTCCTGAATGTCATCAAAATATCTTCCTTTTAATATTTCCTTTATCTTCAGGTAAAGAAAGAAGTCATCAGGGACCAGATCAGGTGAGTAGGGAGGGTGTTCCAATATTTGTTTACTGGCTAAAAACTCCCTCGCAGACAGTGCCCTGTGAGCTGGTGCATTGTCATGATGCAAGAGCCATGAAATGGTGAAAAGTTCAGGTCATCTAACTTTTTCACAGAACTTCCAAATAGTAAACTTGGCTAACTGTTTGTTCAGTTTGTACAAATTCATAATGGATAATCTCTCTGATACCAAAAAAGGTTAGCAACGTTGTTTCAACAAGTTTGCGAACTTAATTGTCTGACCTCATATACACTAGAATGTTTTTGCCAATAAAGACAAGGCTCTGTCTTTATCAATAATGCAAACTGCAGTTATTTGCTCAGAACAGATTCCTTCTGATTTAAAAATATTGGGGGGAAAAGTGTATTCTCACGCCCCACAGACCTAAATGAGACAAAATTGGGGGAAGCCTTCATTCTTGAAAATTCCATGATTTGTTAAAGTGACCCATGGTGCTGTGACCTGGAGTTTGAAAACAAATCTTTAAATTTAGGCTTTCCTGGAAACTAGAGGCAGTGGTTCTCAGTACTAACTGTATTTTTAGAGTCACTTGAGGAGCTTTTAAAAAATACTAGTGCTGGGTCGGCCGAGTGGTGCAGTGGTTAAGCACTGTCTTGGGAAGCCAGTGGCCCCAGTTCTGGTCCCACATATGAGGGCCAGTGACACTGCCCTCAAAAAAATATATATACCAGTGCTTAAACCCCACCCTAGACAAATAAAAATGGTACACTCTAGAGTGGTGTACAGGCCCCTACTGTGGAGATTATAATTCATAGCATCTAAATTGGAGCCCAGTGTCTGTATTTTAATAAGTACCCAGGTAAATCTTATAAGTTAGTTTGGAAAACACAATAGCTTAGTTATTACCTGTTGTTCAGTAATCTGACTTTTTCTTTAACCTTTGAATAGTTATTTACAGTTTGAATAACTACGGTATACACCTGAAACTAATATAATATTGTATGCTAGCTATATTTTATTTTATTTTTTTGAGGGCAGTGTCACTGGCCCTCATATGTGGGACCTGTACCGGGGCCACTGGCTTCCCAAGCCAGCCCCCAACCACCGTGCCACTTGGCCAGCACGCTAGCTATATTTTAATAAAAATCTTTTAAAAGTAGTTATTTACCACATAGGAAAAAAAAAAAAACATTTAGGGGCAGCCGAGTGTCTCAATTGGTTAAGAGTTAGCTTAAGAGCTCGAGCTCTGAGCAACAGGGCCGCTGGTTCGATTTCCACATGGGTCAGTGATGCTGCACCCAAGCTGAGCTGCTGCTGAGCTGCCAACAGGTGACAAGATGGCTCAGCTGATGAGGGCACATTCTCCTGACAACAAGACTGCCTGTTTGATGGTGGGCTATGCCTGCCTGCAACTAAGACTGAACTCGGCACCTTGAGTTGAGCTGCTGCCTGTATGGCTCAGTGGATAGAATGTGCACTTTAACAACAATGCTGCCAGTTCAACTCCCACATGGGATGGTGGCTATGCCCACCTGCAACTAAGATTGTAACACAGCACTTTAAGCTTAGAGGCCACGTGCTGCTGACAGGCAGCCAGATGGTGACTGGCATCCTCCCCAACTAAAATTGAATAATAACAACTTGGTTGGTCCCCCTCTCCAATTCCCCAACACTGTTCTCCTCCCCAATTCCCTAATGTAAAAAAAGATCGAAAATGTTGAAACCTCAGGATATTATTTTAAAACTATTATAATTTTCCCATAGCAAACCTTTATGCAATATATCTGTTAATTTTTACTTCAAAGAAATTTCCATCTGGTTTTCTTAGATACCTGAATCTTCTGTTTTTGTTCTTGATTTTTAGGAAAATAAAATCTGTTGAAGGATCTTAACAGTCATATCTTCTGAGACTATATCTACTGCTGTCAGCATCTCTGAGACTTCCTTCCTCTGAGGATTACCAGGTCTGACAACACTTTCCCTCCAGCCTACAGAGAGGGACATCAACAAACCTGTAGAAAACGCATCCTCTAGACTTATAGACCTTAAGCTGTGACAGCTGGGCAGAAACTTTACAGGTTCCCTCCTTAGGGGAGATTTGGAAAGATAAGAAGGGTGAAAACTCAGAAATGCTAAGCCTGAAGTATACAAAAGCCTTTAGAACATCTCCTCACAGAAGAACCCAAGTAAATCCACATAATTAGTGCACATATTTAGATGAGTTACAGGTAAAACAGAACCCTTTCTCCTACCAAAACAGAGTAAAAGTCTGATTTAATACTCCGAGAGATTCTTGTCCTTATACCAGTTTTATAAAGCAACTTCACCATTTTTATTTTAATCATTATAAGAGTAGGACCATGGAAATTAAACAATTTATATACTAAAAGAAAATGATTAAGAAGTTCTGATATAACCTATTTGGGAGGGATTGCTGTTCTGACAGAAGGTGTGGCCATTGACAAATTAGAACATCACCATTTTCTTGCTTATGCACTACTGACTTGGCTCTGGTCATGATTGCTTTGCATGAGATTGCTAGAAAATCTCCAATATATTCAGAGACAGTCTAAGTGACTGTGGAATGCCTTAAGGGCAATAGAAATCAAATAGAAACAGGAACCAACTCAAGTCTTGAGTGATGATGGGGGTGCATTTCAAATACCATGGAAATCTCACTGGGCGGGCCCATTTCCCCACCCTGGCAACAGAGGTTGACACCACTTCAGATAAGTATTCGAACCTGTACATGTATGTGGGCTTATTCCTGAGCCTCCTAGCCATTCTCCTCATCCTGCTCTTTACAATGCTCCTTCGGCTCAAACATGTCATCTCACCCATCACCTCTGAGAGCACAGAAAGTGTTCCTCAATTCACAGATGTAGAGCTACAGAGTCGAATCCCCACTCCTTAAAGCCAGGGTGAAGAGAGCTGTAGGGGAGCTCAGTAAACCCTTGTATGTTGATGTCCAGGAAAGCTTACTTTGTTGCACTGCATGTAGGGAGTCAAGTTGTTCCTTTAACAAAATGTTGTTCATGTTTTCCTTTTTTTTTTGAGGGCAGGATTACTGGCCCTCATATGTGGGACCCAAACCAGGGCCACTGGCTTCCCAAGCCAGCGCTTAACCACCACACCACTCGGCCAGCCCTGTTCATGTTTTCTTTGTGTTATTGTTAATCTTGACTGCTTGTGGAATATCTAACAGGCTTAAGACTCATTCTTTGCCAGGAATATAGGAAATGGCAGCTGGTTGGGAGGGCAGGTTTCTATAGTAACCAAAGAGAGCCTGGGCCTTGAGCAAACCTCAGACCACAGAAATTCATATGCAGCTGTTGTAAAGAAACACAGAATCCCAGGAAGCTTCAAGAACAAGGAAAATTAGCCTTTCAAAGGGCTGATTGTTCATAGAGGGTACCCCACAAAAAGGAGATATTATAATTTAGCACTTCGACCCTAAAGAATCACTTCTGCTGACATGAAGCTAAACCATGTCAGAGGTTAATGGAAGGGACCATGAACGCTTTCCCAAAGGGGCAGTGATTTTATTATTTAAGGCCATTGGGTTTGTCCTAAATGATAGAAAAGTTTTCAAGAAACTCTTTCAGTTTAAAGACCAAGTTTGCAGAAAGAAGTTTCCAGTAAACAAATTCATTTAGAGAGGTAAAATGTGCATTTTCTATCTGTGTTATTACTATTACTGGACTTTTAAAAACTCAGATAATGGCAGATGTATTATGATAATTTGTAATGATGAGCTCCCCCAAAACCAAGGGAAAATTAAATCAAAATATGCTCCTGACAATCAACCTTATGTTATACGTGCCACCTCTGTGCCTTTTTCTCCCTCCCTGTCATGCTCCAGGATTCAGTTGCACAAAATATGAGCTTTATTTAAAGGTGGCCTCAGCAAAGAAGACTCAACTGTACTTTAAAGCAGAAAGGAAATCATATTGGTATTCTGTTGTTGAATGTGTGTGGCTTTGGACAAAACATTCAAGCCTTTCAGTGCCAGGTTTTTCTTTCTGAAAAATGATCAGAGAGCTATTTATTCATCACTGAACTCCTTTTAGATCTGAGTGTAAGAAAAACAAAGAGACAAAGGAGGAAAGGACTAAACAATACTCTCCAACAAATCCTTACTGAGATCAATGTCCTCAAATTCAAATTTATTTTTTCCAGAAAATGTTCCTCCCTGATCACTGCCAAAGATGAAGTGTTTTATTTATTACCTATAAGAGAAATATATTTATAAAAATTCCATTCTCATAAGTAGCCCTCATAGGTCAGTAGTAGAGAAAGAATTGTTTTTTAAAAAATAGTGTTCTAAAGGGGAACAAAAGGAGATAAGTACTGTCTACAAATTAGACATTAGAAGTTAGTCATATTTTTGTCACCAAAGAACTAATACACCTCTGTTAAATTTGTCATACTTTAACAAAACAGCTCTCTCTGGCACCTAAAAGATGGTTATCAAATTTTACAGGGTACTCCCTCAGGAACTGCAGTGGTGGTAATAGAGAAATGAAATAGGTGTCAGGTTTATGCCACCTCTGCCAGACATGCAGTTCTCTCTAGTCTGTTATGAATTTAGATTGGCCCCTTTACTCTGATCTAAATCTAGCTTGGTGATAAAATTCCCAAGTGCTTTCTACTTTTATACATTGTAATTTGCCAATACTCCCCTCTCCAAGGGGCTTCAGAGTGTAAAATCTCCACATGCAGAGCTAAATTTAGCAGCAAGGCTGACTCTGGCACACCTGTTACAACACCACACTATAAGAGATGGCAGCTGAATTCTGCACCATTCAGAAGAGAGCAGCAGGTAAGCTAAGACTCAGATAGCTCATACACTTCCCTTTGGGCATTATATTTTCCCAAATGCAAAGTGACTCATATATTATTACATTTGGTGGTTAAATTATGTCTTTAGTCTACACCCCAAATCCATGTACCCTTTGAAATATTAGTTCTTGGCAGCCAAATGTGGACTTCCTCAGAAGCTGGCAATATATCCTAGATCTTGTTAAAGATACACATCTCCCCTCTCCCTTTTGTGCTAATAGTATTTGAATGCACTTTACAGTTAAGAAGTCAGTGGCTGGATAAATGAAGAAACCGATTACACTTTTAACAGCAGTGAATAGCAAGATACCCAATGCCTTGTTGCTGAATTTAATGAATAAACAGTCTGCAAATCTATTCCTACCTCCTTAACCCAAATTTCAGGAGCTTAAAACTGCTCTTTAATTACTGACTTGGATGAAGATTACTAATTTATGTTTAGATTACTCACCTGGAAAACAACCACCCTCTTTCATCACAACTGCCCCATGGGATCCAGATCTTCACTGAGCATTAACCAAAGCACACAGCACAGACTGCACTGAAATAGCAACACAACCCTTCACAGTTTCCAGTGATAACATAAATGGAGATGAATTTAAGCAAATGTGTCATTATGGTGACTCACATGGTATTTAATCTTTAAGAAAATATAGTGAATGATTTCATCATATCAAACTTACTGTAAAGAAAATAATTTTTCCATTTATACTCAATTATATTATATCCCCCAATGTATTAATTAACATATATTACTGCTCAAAGAGACAGCTAGAGCAATCAATAGACATAATTTGAATTTACCCATGTATCCAAAATGCTGACTTGTCCATTCCTTCCCCACTCTCGAAAAAGTTTCATGTTAACCTAAATGCATATAAATATGTAGGTGATTTATATATAAATGTACTGTTTTAAGGCAAAAGGATGATTCTTTATGTTTTATTACACTGAACCACATGTAATTGCTATTTCTGTAAGTCAAAAATGCTCAAATATTGACAATTTCATATAAACCAACCTAATAAAAAGACTCACTATATGAATTGTTTAAATAGTAAATTCCCCTGATACATTTAAAAATAATTATTATTTTTTTAAAGGTATACTTTGCATAGATTTCACAATCATGGGTTGTATAAAACAAGATATATTGTAAGACGCTTATATATTACGTATTATGTAGCAGGCAAAAAAATATTAAGGTTAATCAAAACAGGTTTATCAAGCCTAACCTTTCCATTCATGCCAAATCTGAAGCTTTGGACTCATAACTGAGTTTGACTGCTACAGACACTACCATACTTGCAAAGTAGATAAAAGTGATTCACTAATGCAATTATATGGTTATGATTAGTAATACATTTTATTCACTTGCATTTGTACAAAAGGAACTTTCTTTAAAAAAAATGAAAAATTGTGTGCAAGAAAAATTGGGTTTCTTTTGTTTGAAATCATTAATATTTGAAATAGATTCATAGTGTATAAAAACAAATGTAAAATTTGAATCAATATTTAACATGTCATTTTGATTCCTGGAAAATAAATTCTGTTTGGTTTGCTGATAACAAGTATTTGTTGTCTGAAAACTGTAAAGAACTTTAGTCTTATCAATCTAATATAAATGATAACAACTGCAAATTTGTGGCATTTATAATTTTCAGGTACCATCATTTTTTTATTCCTCAACCTCCTACCTTTAATTTCCCCTCCACTTGCAAATTTATTAGAATGTTAATTTGGTTTTTTAGTGGTAAGATATGAAAAATGGATAATGACTACTAGTTGGCAATGAAAGTGACCTGAAGTGAGAATGAGATAAGGCACTAAAGTGCTAGTAGTATCTTCCATTTTGTGCTGGCTTCATTTGATCCTCACAAAAACCATGTGAGTAATGAGTGAAGACATTATAGTCTGTTTTACAAAAAAGACATGAGCAAAAAGCTAAAAGCATTCTCCTTAAGATCAGGAACAAGACAAGGATGCCCACTTTCACCAATTCAATTCAACATAGTACCGGAAGTTCTAGCCACAGCAATCAGACATTAGAAAGAAATAAAAGGCATCCAAATTGGAAAGGAAGAAGTAAAATTATAATTATTTAAGAGATTACATTATAATATATAGAGAGAACTTCAAAGATTCCACTAAAAAAATTATTATAATTAATAAATGAATTTAGTAAAGTAGCAGGATGCAAAATTAATATTTAGAAAAGAGTTGCATTTGATAACACCAATAATGAACTATCAGAAAGAGAAATTAAGAAAAAAAATCCCAGTTACAATTGCATCAAAATAATAAAATACTTAGAAATAAATTTAACCAAGGAAGTAAAAGACCTGTGCTCAGAAAACTATAAGATATTGAATGGAGAAATTAAAGAAGATACAAATAAATGGAAACATATACCATGCTCATGGATAGAAATAATATAGTTAAAATGTCCATACTATCTAAAGCAATATACTGATTCCATGCAATCCCTATCAAAATACCAATGACATTTTTCACAGAAGTAGACCAAATAATCCTAAAATCTATATGGAACCATAAATGATGCTGAACTAGCCACAGCAATCCTGAGAAAGAAGAACAAAGTGGGAGGTATCACACTATCTTACATCAAATCATACTACAAGGCCATAGTAATCAAAGCAGCATGGTATTGGCATAAAAACAGACACATAGATCGAGGGAACACAATACAGAGCTCAGAAATAAATCCATGCCTATATGGTCATTTAATCTATGACAAAAGAAGCAAGAATTTACATTTGGATAAAGACATTCTATTTAATAAATGGTGCTGGGTAAACTGGTCAGAATACATGTAAAAAAAAATGAAACTAGACCACCTTCTTATACCATATACAAGAATAGACTCAAAATGGATTAAAGACTTAAATGTAAGACCCAAAACGATAAAACTCCTAGAAGAAAATACAGGAAGCAAACTCACAGACTTTACCCTTAGTAATATTTTTACTGATGTGTCCCCTTGGGCAAGGGAAGCAAGAGAAAAAAATAAACATATAGGACTACATCAAAATAAAAGTTTTTTTCCAGCAAAAGAAACCATCAATAAAACAAAAAAGACAGCCTACTAAATGGAAGAAGATATTTGCCAATGATACATCTGATAAGGAGTTAGTATCCAAAATTTATAAAAAAACATATACAACTCAACACCAAAAAACCAAATAAACCAATTAAAACATGGGCAGAGGACATGAAGAGACATTTCTCTAAAGAGGACATACAGAAGGTCAATAGACATATGAAAAGATGCTCAATATCACTAATCATCAGAGACATGCAAATAAAAGCCATAATGAGATACCACCTCACTCCAGTCAGAATGGCTATCATCAATAAATCAAAACACAACAAGTGCTGGCAAGGCTGTGGAGTGAAGGGAACCCTCGTGCACTGTTGGTGGGATTGTGAATTGGCACAGCCACTATGGGAAACAGTATGGAATGTCCTCAAAAAATTCAAAATAGAACTACCTTATGACCCAAAAATTCCACTCCTGGTTATTTATCCAAAGAATTCCAATTCTCTCTCTCTCTCTCTCTCTCTCTCTCTCTCTCTCTCTCTCTCTCTCGATATATATATATATATATATATATATATATATATATATATATATACATATATATATATACTTATTGCAGAATTATTCACAATAGCCAAGATATGGAAACAACCAAAATACCCATCTATGGATGACTGGATAGAGAAATTGTGTTACATTTATACAATGGAGTATTACTCTGCTGTAAAGAAGAATGAAACCTTAACATTTGCAACAACATGGATGGACCTAGAAAATATTATGCTGTCAGACTATAAAAGGCAAATACTATATGATCTCACTTATATGTGGAACATGTAGAACACAATAAACAACAAAAAAAGCAGAAACAGACTCAGAGATACAGAGAAAAAAACTGATGGTTGCTATATGGGAGGGGTGTTGGGGGATGGGAGAGAAGTTGAAGGGATTAGAAAGTACAAACTGGTATTTGCAAAATAGTCATGGAGATGTGAAAAACAGTATGGGGAATATAATCATTAATGTCGTAAAGATCATGTAGGATGCCAGATGGGTACTGGGCATATCAGGGGGAATCACTTAATAGATTGTGTAGATGCCTGACCACTGTGCTGTACACCTGAAACTGATGTAGAATAATATTGAATGTCAACTATAATTAAATAAACACACACACACAGAGTGCGAAAAAATGTATACACATTTTAAGAAAGAAAAAAAAAACTATTAAAATTGTAATACACAATATATGCTGATAACAAAATATGAATACAAGTCATGTTTGACTTCTGCAATTACAAAAGGTGGTCAAAGTGGTTCCCATCAGTATCCAGACACTTCTGATTACAAACGGCTACTTGAGCAACTTTGACAAAGTGTCCACTTGTATACATGTTTTTGGCACCCCCAGTGTGTGTGTGTGTGTGTGTGTGTGTGTGTGTGTGTGTGTGTGTACACATATATATCACAGGATGTAAAGTACAGCATAGGAAATATAGTCAACGGTATAGTAACAGCTATATACTATGTCAGAAGGGCAGAAGACATGGGGTGTTATCACTATGTGAGGGGTGTAAATGTCTAATCCTTACATTGTTTTGTACACCTGAAACTAATATAATAATAAAAAAGACATGAGAGCACAAAGATTAGTGAGGCATTTGTGGTCACACAGAGAACAAGTCAAGATGACACTGCCAGCCTTGGGACTCCTGTTTAGTACTCACTCCATCATGCTTTTCGTTTTGAACACTGAATAAATATTTCAAAACTATCTATTCTATACCACTCAAAGCTCTGAAAACAACAGTTGAGCTCTTCAGATGGTTAACCCCCGTGACCAAATTCAAAACACATAAGCAGAATTATGCCATCTCTTTTATTTTATAGCCAAAGCAACATATATTAATAGAATTTCATAAAATTTACACAGAGGCAAACCCTGCAGCTTTGATTAACATGGATGAAGGGAAGAGGCAGAAATATGAACAGATTATCTCCCAAAGTATAAATCCCAGTCCTCTGATAATTTGACTTAGTCTTCACAATCATTGCCAGTTTTTCATATTCATGATTATCTCTCCCCAACCCTTGGAAATGAGAACACCTCCTCTTAGGTAAAAAATATTCTTGGCTGGCCGAGTGACGCGGTGGTTAAGCACTGGCTTGGGAAGCCAGCGGCCCTCATTCGCATCCCACATATGAGGGAAAGTGACACTGCCCTTAAAAAACAAAACAAAACAAAACAAAAGTATTCTTACATAAAATGTTATGGAGTTCAAAGTGTACACAGCAATTCCATTTGTGCTCTTAATAAATGCAATGACATTGAAAGGAAGAGAATGGCTATAGATACTTCCTCTAACTACAGAGAATGAATTGTTATACTTGTAAAAAAAAGGAGATAAAAAATATGGGCCATATTTAGGGTAGGAAAAGGAAATGCACATATTAAAAATAGGTGAGACGGTTTTGAAGAATAATGAGCAAATTCAGGTATTCTAATTAATTTTTGCATCAAGTACTTATTGATTAAATCATACATAAACATGGGAGAGAATTACAGAGATGGGTTAATTATATAACACAACATATTGGGCTAAGCTCTAAAGTTTGCAGTCAGAAAGTTTACAATCTGTGAATCCAAGATGGCGAAGTATATAAATGCTGTATTTCCCTCCTCGTGTGAACTCATTAAAATTACACCTAAGTTATAGAATAATCAACTTAGAGATCCATCTGAAGTCTAGTTTAACATAATTTTTATAACTAAGGATAAAAAAATACACGCCATGTTGAGACTGGTAGAAGGGGCAGAGAGGCAGATCAGGCACATCCCAAACCTCCGTATGGCTGTTGAGAAACTTGAGGTATATCTTGGCCACAGAGGCACCCTTCAGAGGAGAAAAAGGGCCCCAGCCCCACACCAGACTCCTCAGCCCAAAGTACTGGTACCAGAAAGAGGAGACCACACAGCATCTGGCTGTGAAAAACAGTGGGGATGCAGACCTTCCAGGTAGGATGGAAAGCTATAGGAAACACAGATGTCCTCTTAAAAGGCCTGTGCACAAACTCACTGGCTCACAAGCACTCACCCATGGCTCTGGAGGAAGGACAGTGACTCAGGGGGCAGCAGCTGGCCTTGGTGTGCTCTGAAACTTTTGCTGAGTAGCTCCAGGCTCACCACTGGCACCCAACCAGAATCTACATTAACATGGTGACTACAACTCTTCCCATCCTGATAGCTCCAAGTCTCCACCTTACCCAACTAGAGTACCATACAAGGCTTTATCAGTGGCTGAACCTTACAGGAGCCTGCAGGTGGCAGCCTTCCTTGGTTCATAGTGTGGCTCTCCCACAAGCCTCCAAGTTTAGCACAGACAGCAATTGACCTGTTTTGTAGCTCCTACCAGGTAGTCCCTGGCCAGTCACAGGCAGTGGCTGATCTTGGCCTGCACTGGAGCCCCTCCCAAGAGGCCCCAGAGCCATCATACTTGGTTGGAGGGTGGCTTCAGACCACAGCAGAACACCACCCAATTAGCCCTACAAATGGCACACCAAAAAATCAGTCTCAGCAAGCACCAGAGCCCACTGGGGCGACTCCCGCATAGTGGTGTAAAACACTGGCAGAGCAGTCTATAAGCTGTGAATGGGCCCAAACCCCATATCTACTCAGATTGATGGTCAATCAAACCCACTGATGTGCCAAATCAATCCAGGCTCAAATGTAACAGGAGGACACACACACCCTCACAAGGAACACTACTGGAGCACCAGTACAGGTGACCAGGGAGACTGTGCCACCTGGCTCCACATGGTACCTACTACTAAGGCCACCCAGGCAAAACTGGGAGATGTAGCAAATCTACCAAATACATAGAAACAAATACAGAGAAGCACCCAAAATGAGGAAGCACCAGATACAGAGTTCAAAACAATGGTTATAAGGATGCTCAAGGAACTTAGTAAGAACTTCAACAAAAAGATAGCAAGCATAAAAAAAGACATAGAAACCATAAAAAGGAACCAGTCAGAAGTGAAGAATACAATAACTAAAATGAAGAAGGCACCAGAGGAATCACAAACAGACTAGATGAAGTAGAGAATTGAATCAGTAATTTAGAAGACAAGGTATTAGAAAGCAGCAAATCAGAATAGCAAAAAGAAAAAAGAATCAAAATTAAAAATGAGAATAGTTTAAGAGACCTCTGGCACAATATCAAGCATAACAACAATGCATCATACGGGCGACAGAAGGAAGAGAGAGAGCAAGGGATCGAGAATGTATTTGAAGAAATAATGACTGAGGGCTGGCCGAGTGGCGCTTCCATTAAGAGCTGGCTTGGGATACCAGTGGCCTGGTTCAGATCCCACATATGAGGGCCAGTGACACTGCCCTCTACAGCTAAGATGGTGAAAAACAGCTCCACCTGGAGCTGGGCTGCTATGAGTCCCTGGGGACGGCATAGCTGCAGCCCCTGCTGCACTGGGCTGCCATAGACTACAGTGAGTGGCCGGCAGCCAGTGTGAGCAGCTGGCAGCCAGACTGAGCTGCCAAGAGTCGCTGTGAGTGGCAGTCCAGACGCCATGGACCAATCTGCCTCACTCAAGAAAAGCGCAATAAGACCAACATGAGCCAGTGAAGCAATGTCTTCCACAACTAGACTGAAGAACAAAAGAACACTAACTTCTCTGTTCCCCTTCCCCAATTCCCCAACGCTGTCCCCCTCCCCCAATTCCCCATTAAAATCTTAAAAAAAAAAAGAATGACTGAAAACTATCCTAACCTGACCAAGGAAATAGACATAAAAGCCCAGGAAGTGCAGAGAGCCCCAAACAAGATAAATCCAAACAGGTCCACTCCAGGGCACATTTTATTTATTTATTTATTTATTTATTTATTTATTTATTATTTTTTAAAATTTATTTAGCTGAGCCATCCTGCTGCCAGCTCAGTGGCAGCTCAGCTTGGGCTGGGCATCGAATTGCTGTTGCTCAGAGCTCAGCTCGCACTCTTGAGCGAGCTCTTAACCAACTGAGTTACTCAGCCTGCCCTCAAGGCACATTATAATTAAAATGACAAAAGTTAAAGACAAAGAGAGAATCTTAAAAGCAGCAAGTGCAGGGCACCTAGTTACTTATAAGAGAACTCTCATAAGATTGTCAGCTGATTTCTTAACAGAAACTTTGCAGGCCAGAAGGGATTGGCACAAAATATTCAAAGTGATGAAAGGCAAGGAGCTACAACCAAGATTACTCTACCTGGCAAAGATATCTTTTGGAATCAAAACAGGTGAAGAGGGTAAAATGGTGCAATAGACAGACACTGAGCTAACTACCTCCCAGGATGACACCAACAGCATTCAACCCTGGAGGTCCCCGAAACACTGGATGAACACAACCACTAAACAAAGAACTTAAAGAGGAGGCTGTGTCGGGTCTGGTAGGACGGGTGGAGACGAGAGAGGGTAAACCCCGTGAGGGAAGTCCCAGCCGTGGGGAGGCTTCTCCCGTTGTGGGAGAGACCCTCCAGCCGCACACCAAGCTCACCAGCCAGAGTTCCTTTGCGGCGAAGAGGAGTTCTAAGATAGCCGGCAGTAAATTAGTGAGGACTCTCTGCTCAGCTCGGTGAGGCTAAGAGTGGCTAGAGAATCAGTGGGGCTGGCACACGGGCTTGCTCGCCGGTGAGCACTTACCTGGTTCCTGGTGGAGGGAGTGGCTGTGTGAGCCTGACGTTGGAGCCTGCAGAGACGGACTGAACTGAGCACCTTTGGTGCAAAGACTAGAGGTTTTTGGACTGTTGTTCCCCTGGCATGGAGCCTGCATGAAAGTGGTGTAGGGAGGATGCCATTTTGTCGGGCTTGGGCCCTCCCATGGAGGATCAGGTCCGAGACCTCATTGGTCTGGTGGAATAGGCACAGAAGTGCGTATGTGCGTGCACGCGTGCATGCAGCATTGGATCCCCACCCTTCGCACGGCTTCTGCTGCGTTGCCAGAAAAACGCCTGGTGGGTGTGCTCTGGCTCCAACAGGCTGCTCACTGGATGCGGGAGTGCGCAAGCCATCTCGGGTCCCCGCTCTCCGCACTGTGCTTGCAGAGTTGCCAGGCTGGTGATTGGCTGTCGGGCTGCTCAGCCTGATCTGCGAGCAGCTGATTGGGACAAGCTGAAACTGGGAGTTTCCCTGGGAGTGTTGGGCCATGAGCTGTGTGCCTGCGTGATCCAGCCAGGGCTCTCCTGGTGATCTATCTAATACATCAAAGCAATCCCAGAGCGACAGCCAGAATGGGGAAACAAAGAAACATGTCACAAGTAAAAGATCAGAAGAAACCTCTAGAAATGGAACCAAATGAAACAGAGGGATTCAACCTTTCAGAGACAGAGTTTAGAACACTGATGATAAGAATGTTTAAGGAACTTAGCGAGGACATAAAGAAGGATAGGGATGGGCTGGCCGAGTGGCACATTGGTTAAGAGCTGGTTTGGGGATGCCAGCGGCCCCGGTTCAGATCCCACATATGAGGGCCAGTGACACTGCCCTCTACAGCTAACAACAGCTCCACCTGGAGTTGGGCTGTGCGAGCCCATGCGATGGTGTAGGCTGCAGCCTCTGCTGCAGTGGGCTGCCATAGGCCACAGTGAGTGGCCAGCAGCCAGCGTGAGCGGCTGGCAGCCAGCGTGGGTTGCTAATAGCCACGGTGAGCGACCATCCAGAGGCTGGCGACCGATCTGCCTCAACCGAGAAGAGCACAAGGATGATACCAACATGTGCCAGTGAAGCAACGTCCTCCGCAACTAGACTGAAGAACAAAAATATAGCAACTTGTCTGTTCCCCTTCCCCGATTTCCCAACGCTGTTCCCCTCCCCCAATTCCCCAATAAACTCTTCAAAAAAATTTAAAAACAAAGAAGGATAGGGAAACCATAAAAAACAACCTGTTAGAACTAAAGAATACAATAAACGAAATGAAGAACACACTCGAAGGAATTACCGGTAGAGTAGATGAAGCAGAGGAGCAGATCAGCGATTTGGAAGATAAAATAGCAGAAATCACCCAGTTGGCACAACAAAAAGACCAAAGAATAAAAAACAATGAAAAGAGTTTAAGAGCCCTATGGGACAAGGTGAAGCACAACCACCCTCGACTCATAGGAATACCAGAAGGAGAAGAGAAGAAGCAAGGGGTTGAAAATGTATTTGAAAAAATAATGACTGAAAACTTCCCTACCCTGGTGAAGGAAATCAACATACATGCCCAGGAAGTGCAGAGGGTTCCAAACAAGCTGAACCCAAACAGGTCCACACCAAGACACATCATAGTTCAAATGGCAAAGGTTAAAGACAGAGACAGAATCCTAGAGCCTGCAAGAGAAAGACAGCAGGTTACAAAGAAAGGAACTCTTGTTAGACTAACAGCTGACTTGTCTGCAGAAACTGCAGGCCAGAAGAGAGTGGCAGGAGATATTCAAAGTGACACAAAATAAAGGCCTACAACCAAGATTGCTCTACCCAGCACGGCTATCACTTAAAATTGAAGGAGAAATAAAGAGCTTCTCAGAAAAGAATAAGATTAAGGAATTCATTACCACCAAGCCAGCATTGCAAGAAATGTTAAAAGGGCTTTTTTAACAAAAGAATGGGGTAAACAAGCTAAGCTAGGAAGACCAGGAATACAAATAACAAAATGGCAATACATATGCACCTATCAATATGGGCTAAATACTCCAAACAAAAGACAGAGAGTGGCTGAGTGGATAAGAAAATAGGACACATGTATATGCTGTTTACAGATGGAATAAGATATTTCATGCAAATGGAAATGAGAGAAAAAAAGCTGGAGTACCAATACTTATTTTGGACAAAATAGACTTTAAAATGACTACAATAAAAGACAAAGAAGGGCACTATAACCCTAATAAACATCTATGCACCCAACATAGGAACTCCTAATTACATATAACAGATTTTGACAGCCATAAAGACAGAGATCAACAGTAACACTATCATAGTAGGGGACTTCAACACCATTGTCACCAATGGACAGACTCTTTAGACAGAAAATCAACACAGAAAGAGGGGCCTTAAATGATACTTTAGACCAGCTGGACTTCGTTGATATTTTTAGAGCATTTCACCCTGAAAAAACAGAATATGTATTCTTCTCAAGTACACATGGGACATTTTCCAAGATAGACCATGTTAGGCCACAAAACAAGTCTCAGTAAATGTAAGAAGATTGAAGTCATATCAAGCAGATATAAAGGAAAAACTGATGGTTGCTGGCTGGGAGGGAGTGGGGAAGAGGGAGAGGGGGAAGGTTTTGGACAGTGTAGGTGGGACTACAATGTTGCCGCAGGGATATGGGGGCAGTTCTGGGAATGTAATTGATAATGTTGTGAAGAGACTATTATGTTGTGTGAAATAAGTCAGTCGGAGAAGGACAGGTACCATGTGATCTCCACTTGTGTGTGGAGTCTGAAGAGCTGAGTGAACAATCAAAGTAAACAGACTCGTAGATGTAGAGGAAAAACTGAGCGTTGCTAGTTGGGAAGGGGGTGGGAATGGGGGGAAAGGGGAAGGGATTAGACAGCATAAATAGACAACTACAATATTGCCCCAGGGCTTTGAAACACAGTTTGGGGAATATAATAATGTTGTAAAAGTTTTGTGGCGTGTCAGATAGTCACATGTCTTGTTAGGGAGACCACTTCATGGATGGAGTAGAGGCTTGATCACTGCACTGTACACCTGAAGCTGATGTTGTATAGTATAGTATGCCAACTGTAACTGAATATGTGGATGGTCATGGAATGTGGAGTATACTGTGGAGGGGAGTCAGGGGAGTTGTGATAGATATGTATGATATGGGGGGGAGTGGGGTAGAGAACTGGGGGAGGGGGGTTGTCACTTTGGGGGGTAAAGAGTATAACTATTGCATTGTGTTGTACACCTGAAACTAATAAAAATAATAAAATTTAAAAAAATAAAAAATAAATAAATAAATAAACCAGGTGAAGAGCCATCCAGACAAGAAAAAAATCTAAAGGGGTTCATTACCATCACACTAGTATTACAAGGAATCTTAGAGGGACTTCTTTAACACACATCCACACACAAAATCAAAATTATGAATAACAAATTAGCAATAACTACATATCTATCAATAATTACTTTCAATGTAAATGAATTAAATGCTCCAATAAAAAGGCATAGGGAGGCTGAATGGATAAGTAAACAAAACCCTTACATGTGCTGCCTAGAAGAGACTCAACTCAGACTAAGAGACATACACAGACTGAAAGTAAATGGATAAAGGGCCGGCCGAGTGGCGCGGTGGTTAAGCGCTGGCTTGGGAAGCCAGCGGCCCCGGTTCGGTCCCACATATGAGGGCCAATGACACTGCCCTCAAAAAAAAAAAAAAAAAAAAGAAAGTAAATGGATAGAAAACGATATTTCATGACACTGGAAATGTAAAAAAAAAAAAAAAAAAAGCTGTGGTAGCAATACTTATACCACACAAAATAGACTTTAAACAAAGGCTATAATGCAACAAAGAAAGACTCAGTAATCCTACTTCTGGGTATTTATCCAAAGAACCCCAAAACATTACTTCAAATCGACATGTGCATCTATATGTTCATTATAGCATTGTTTACAATGGCCAAGATGTGGAGACATCCTGGGTGTCTGTCAATGGATGAATGGATAAAGAGGAAATGGTACATATATACAATGGAATTGTTCAGCCATGACAAGGAATGGGTTCTTGCTATCTCCAGTGGCATGGATGGACATGGAGGGTACTGTGCTCAGTGGAGTGTGTCAGACAGTAAAATACAGATGCAATATGATTTCACTTATGTGGAATCTAAAAATAAATAAACAAATAAACAAAACAGAATCAAACTCAAACATATAGAAAACGTTTTGATAGTTGCCAGATGGAAGTGGGGTTTGGGCCAGTGAAAAGGGGGAAGGGACTAAAAAGTACAAATTGGTAGTTACACAGTAGTCATGTGGATGTAAAGTAAAACATAAGGAATAAAGTCAATAATATAGTGATAGTGTGGTATAGTAACAGATGGTTGCTGGACTTATCATGGTGATCACTTCTTTACGTATATAAATGTTGAATAACTATAGTGTACACCTGAAACTAATATAATATTGTATATTAGCTTTATTTTTAATAAAAATATCTTTAAATATCAAAAATGTTTTTAATCTGGAAAAGACAATAAGTACCTAAATTCATTTATTTATTCAGTCAACATGTATTCTTTACCTACTGTGTGTGCTAGCAGTGAAAACAAGACATACACTATGCCCTGGTAAAGGTTATAGCCTACTCAATTGGACAACACTAATCAGATAATTATAAGTATACTGTTTTATAAGGGAGAAGTATAGGGTACTTATAAATTGGAGGTGATGCTGCCTAATCTGACCTAGAGTGTCAGGGAAAACTTTACTAAGAACATAATATCTAATCTAAAATCTTATAGAAGAGCAAGAAGGGAGAATAGGGCAAACATTACATAGAGAGAATAGCATGTGCAAAGATTATGAGGTCAAATAAATTTGGAACACTTGAAGAAGCACAGGGAATGAGAAGTCTCCAGAAGGTTGGAAAGGTTGATAGAGACAAGAACATGCAGGTACTTGTGGACAATGTTATAGGTATTTAACTTTATTTTAAGCATAGAGAAGATGAGAAGTGGGGAGGATAGATTGAATAAGGGTAAGAGTGCATGCAGGGAGACCAGTTGAGAGGCTATGGCAGTCAGTGGTTCAGGAAAAACTTACCACCATCAATTGATAGTGGGTAGGGATAATGAGAAATAGATAGCTTTGAGAGAGATTTAGGAAATAAAATCATCATTGCTTGCTGATGAATTGGATAATAGGGATAAGTAAGAAGAAAATGTCTAGAATGACTTTCTGGTTTCTCATTTGAACAAGGGTCTGGTGGCTCTGTTCACTTAAAGAACACTAGAAGAATATGAGATCAAGGGGGAAATGAATTCAGTTTTGGACATATTTATCTTAATGTGTCTTTGAGACATCCTGGTGCAGTGTTAAACAGGAAGTTGAATATATGGGTCTGGAACTCACAACAGAGGTTATGGCTGGAGACATAAATTTCAGAGGTGTTAATAGATGAGATTGCCAATGGAGGGGTTATAAAGCAGTCTGAAGAAAGAATGACAATGAACATAGAATATATCCAAATATGCTTTTCCTCTGTTTTTGGATGGTTAGTCATTTGTCAGTCAGGTTGGGAAGGAAGATCAGGTTTTTTTTGTTTTGTTTTGTTTTTAGCTGAGCCATCCTGCCACCTGTTGTCAGCACAGTGGCAGCTCATCTCAGGCTGGGCATCGAACTGCTGTTGCTCAGAGCTCAGCTCGCACTCTTGAGCGAGCTCTTAACCAACTGAGCCATTTGGCCAACCCTGGGTATTCCTTTTTGAGAGTCCACAAACTGAGAAAAGGTTGCCTACCGACACTTGGGAGCAGGAGAAGTAGAAGAGTTTGTCAGAGCCAAAGTCCTTTGGGAAGAAGGAAGACTCCAACCTGGGGAGACCAAATACAAAACTTAAGTACAAAGGTCAGGGGCAGGACCATAATTAACAGGGAAATAACAATTAGAAGCTAGAAATCAATGGAGCAGTGTAGGTGCAGGTCAGAAATAATACAAAGAGGCTCCTGAGAGTTTCCAGTGAACATTGGTGGGTTGTCAAACACAGGTTTGTGATTTATTGATCATGGTCCTGGCAGAAAACAGATGGAATTCTTAAAAAGGGTGAGTAAAGTACTTTATAGAAGGGACTATTTGCAAAGGAGTGGGTAAGATTAAGGGGCCAACAAGAGATGGCGAAACACTCAGCGATTAGCAGCAGTAGCAGGAAGCTACTACAACAATTTCTAGGCTTGAAGGAGGAAGAGGAGGGAGCCCTGTCATTGGAAAATGGCATGCCCTGTAACCATGAGAAACAAACTAACAATCTATGCATTTTGACAAAGAAGCAAAGCCAGTAGGGGGCCAGAGGGTTAAAAGCCCAAGCACTTTCTCCTCCACCTTCCATTCTGCTGGTAGAGATTGAATCCACCTGGAAGACAGAGGACAAGCAAGCCCAGTTAATGCTATTTGTAGAGGTTAGACTCCTAGAGCAGGGGTTGGCAAACTGCAGCTTGCAAGCCACATTCGGTTCTTTGGGTATGTTCTGTCTCAAAAGTTTGCCGGCCCCTGAAAGAGCCAATCTTGTCCCTCACAATTCCAAAAGTATTTGAGAGCCATACATATATTTTTACATAACCACCATTATGTGAATAATATCCTTTAAAATTTTATAAATGAAACTATGATAGTTTTATTTTCATTTTCAATTTTACTTCAAAGCCTTTGGTTTGTGAGCCGCAGTTTGCTGACCCCTTGGTGGCTCTTTTCTCTCAAATGTTTGCCAACCCCTGTCCTAGAGCAAAGAAAAGGGTAGAGATGGTTTGTGGGAATGGATCTGGAAGAGAAGATAGAGAATATCCAACACAGAAGTAAATAGGCATGTTGGGATGACTTAAAGATCCCATTTGAGGTTTACTGAATATGAGTTTACCATAAAAGAGATAAAACAGACTACAGATTTTCAAAAGAGATGTATCATTCAAGTCCAATCAGAAAAACCAAAACCACTCTAGCTATTTCAAATAGAAGGAATTTAATATAGGAATTGATAATGCAGGTGACTGAAGACAAATGGAGATAGTGAAGCAACCTAAAGATTGGCAGAAGCAGAAAGCTAGCCGTAGGGCTTGAGAAACAATGGGAAGAGATGATATTACCAGAGTGCAGAAGCTAGGACCCTCTGTGGTCCCTAGAATCAGAGAGGCCTGCCTGCTGGAGGTGAAGTCACAGAAACGACTACCCTGTGGAATCTAGGACCTTAAAGGGGCTCTCTGGCAGGAGCTACAACCATGGAGGAAAATGATATTGAGCAATTTTTTTTTGTAAAGTATGCTGGGATTGATATCTTTTATGCTGGAAAGGGTAATCTGCAGGGGACCAGCCTCCACTGACCAGGGCTCAAGAAGGTGGACACGGAGTCAGCGAATGAAAGACAGAAACTTCTTGTTGCAGTAAAGACAGAAAATGAGCGAGAGCGCTCTCGAGTTTATTTTTCAGAGATTTATATACATTTTTTCATTTTAGGGTACGTGCAAGTGTACGTGTAACATAGCAGGAAAAATATGCATTACCTCAGTGGAAAGCAGATCATTAACTATTTACCAGAAAACTAAAGGTCAGTGAAACCTTAGGGGGTCAGTTTCCCAAGATACTTTCTTTCATTAACCTAGATAGCCATCTTTCTTTTGTGTCCCAAGGAACTGGCCGTTCTCACCACATACCTCAGTAAGTAGTAAGCACCCTCCAGGTGCAGAAAGGAACAAAAGAAGCAGAAAAACAAGTTTATGCTTTACCAAGCCCACTAAAGCCAGCCTGCATGCCCCTCAATATCTGGCTACATGGCCCTCAACAGTTATCGAGGAATGCATGCCATATGTCTTTCATTATGGACATAGGTATATTTCCTTATGTCATGTCTGTGTAGTATGGAGATATAAACGTTAATGTAAGACCTAGCTGGGGGCTAAATATCTCCTAGGAAGAAAAACATCTTTATCTAGCAAAACACTATAATATGCCATTTTAATTATGGAAGGATAACCCTCAAGTATAGCTGATTTTGGCTAGAAGCAAGAAAAAGATAGACAAACTGTAATATGTTGTCTAACTTAAAAAAAGCGAACACATATTTTAAGGGTTGTCACTCATGAATTGAGATGAGAGGTAAAGAACACAAAGTAGACATGGGACCCAGCAACATGGCAGGGGACTGGAGGCCAAGCAAAAGAGAGAACCATTTGAAGATGCTTCCCGAAGAAGAACTTCAAAGAACAGCAATGTTTAATGTTCAATTTTAAGACTGATCCCCTAAAATGTAACCCTCCTCCACAACACCAACCTCCATTAAAGTCTACAAACCACGCTGCCTAGAGATATCAGTACTTTGGTAAATAAAGGGACTGTGATGTAGTCTTACATTGTGGCATGGTGCAGAAAATTGACTACATGTAAAGAAGGTAAAACATAGAGCAAAAATGGTGAATTTGGTAAAAACAGGCACTTAGATCCAAAGGTAAAGAAATGAAATACATGACTTTCCTTTACCCCAAACCTTAGATATTCAAAATTATTAGGTTCCTGGAGACAGGATAATTACACATCTAGATCAGATCTTTCAAAATTTAATATTTAACCTATCAGAATGTCCAATATTTGTTCATCAATCTAATATATTTGTAGGTGATGCTGAAATCTGCTAGCTAATTCTAACCTTATTTGTGCACCAGAGTTCTGACTTGTGAGTAGAGAATGTTCTGAAGAACAAGAGACTGATTTCAAACCTTTGAAGAATTTCCACATTGAACTGGTAGAGATTTATTTTTTTTAGTTTGGAAGGACAGAACTAGGATCAATAAATAGACAAATAGAAATTAAGGGGAATAGGGTTTATAGACAAAAAATGTTACTTCATTGTGTTTCCAGTAACAGAGATACCCCAAAATAGATCAGTATTTCTTGTAGAGTAAAACATTGTTGAAACATTTCAAGCAGAGGCTGATGGCCTTATCTATCAGAGATAATGATAATAATAAACATTAACATATTTTGAAGAATTATTATATGTTAAGTGCTATGTTTAATATTCTTCATGCATTCTTATTTAAACTTAACAGTATCCTACAAAGTGGGTATTATTATTACCATCCTCATTTTACCTATAAGAATAGTGAGGCTTAGGGCCAGCCAAGTGGCACGGGGTTAAGAGCTGGCTTGGGACACCAGCATCCCTGGTTCGGATCGCACATATGAGTGCCAGTGACACTGCCCTCTAAAAAAAAAAAAAGGAAAAAAAAAAAGAATAGTGAGGCTTATAAAGATTAAATAACTTGCCCCAAGTCACCCAGCTAATAAGTGACGCAGAACTGGAATTCTAACCCATGGTCAACTGACTTCAGAACCCATATGCTACTGTGTGCATAATTATGCATATATAATACATGATGTGTGTGTGTGGGTGTGTGCACGCATATATACATTTCCATACACAGAACACTAGGGAAACTCTTTAATCCATGGAAAAGATATGTAAAAGATGGCCCTCTCACTAGAAAAAAAATCAATGCAAATTGAAATTGATACAAACTGAGAGGTGGTTTGTAAAATTTTGGTTGACAAGACATGGGAAGTAACCAAGTTCTATGAAGTTGACCACGGAAGAGCTAAATAGCCTAAAAACTACCTTAATTGTAATGTAACTGGACTGTGTGTTGAATCAGAAAAAAAGCTATCTACATGGCATCTTTAAAAAAGAGACAAAGAATTGGTCATTGTTTATGAAGCAACAGCACTACTTTAAAAAATTTACTTAATATTTGAAGCCTACAGGAGAGTGTGGAGAAATATTAGAAAAGATAAACCATTTTACCTGTAAAGTATCACCAAGCTTTGGAAAATCTTAGCATTTTGCCATATATTAGCTTCAGATTTTTAAAAAGAAATAAATCATTATAGGCAGAGTTGAAGTCCCTGTGTACTTCTCTTTGATCCTATTCTTCTGCCCTAGAGTTAACAATTAAGAACCAAAGCCATCTATCTACCCCATCTCTCAGCTTGGACAATGAGGACTGAAATTACCTATCCTCCCCCACACATAACTTACTCTCTACATTCCCATGACTACTATCCCAGGAGATTCTTGTCCAAGCAAATAGCTTGATTGTTCATCACAGGAACTTCCCAAAAGACTCATTAACTTTTCAGTGTAAAGCCAACAGGCAGTTTGTGCCCTAAGGCTCCTTGAATACCTCTCTTCAAAATTCTCCCATTGCTGTTCCCACAATCCTGGACTGTTATATCAAGATCCTTACTCAATCCTAATCAAGTTCCCACATTATAAGACCCACTTTTACCCAAAGTTCCAATGCTCAATAAACTCTGACCTTGCCTTTATCCCTCTGAGATACTATCAAAGCTTTAGGGAAGTGGTATTCTCCTTGACCAAGTTGTAAGTTGTGTTGATATTTGAGGAGCCAGCACTTATTTGACACTACTATTCTCACTTGTTATTTGTCATCAGAATGTGTGATTTAATTTGGTTCACCACATATGTATGGATCCATAATGATATAATACTGTTTTGCAATGCATGCTTTTAAACTTAATATAAATATATCATAATGTACATATCCTTCTGCATCTTATAATGATGATGATTATTAGGTCTGTGATATTTATCATTAATTAATTTTCACTGTTGTATTATAGCATATAAATATACCTCAATTGTTTATCCATTTCCCTGGATGAATGTTTTGTCTAATATTGATAGAGCTTTATCAACATTCTTTTGGTTAATTTTGCTAGGTATATATTTTTCCATCCTTTTACTTAAAGTACATGTGTTCTTATTTTAGGTATGTACCTTATAATTGCAATATGTGTTGAATTTTGCTTTCTTATTGTATTTAAAATCTGTGTGTTTGAATTGGAGTGTTCAGCCCATTTATATTTACTGGGATTACCAATATATTTGGACTTATTTTGTTATTTCTCTTGGTTTTTGCTTGCTTTTTTTCTCTTTTCCTATATTTCATTCAGTTCCTTAATGTTTTTGGTTTTTTTTAAGATTTTTAATGGGGAATGGGGGAAGGGAAACAGCCAAGCTGCTGTCTTTTTTTTTTTTTTTGAGTGCAGTGTCACTGGCCCTCACATGTGGGACCCAAACCGGGGCCGCTGGAGTCCCAAGCCAGCTCTTAATAAAAGCGCCACTCAGCCGGCCCAGTTCCTTAATGTTTTTATTGTCCTTTATTCCTTCTATTGATTTGGAAATCAGGTATTCTATTCTTTTAGTGATTAACCTGAATATAATAAGGTATTTATGATACTTAATGTGAAAGATAAAGTTCATAAGCATGTCTACTCTCCTCTTTCATAACACAAGTACTGAACAGTAGAATTCTTTCAGTGCAATTTCTTTCCTCTCATCTTCTGTATTACTCTTTTTGAGCATTTTATTTCCATTTAGTTTTAATTTTTAATTCAGTTTTTTAAATTAGAATAATGCATGAACAAACTTTAAATTTCTTAAAATATGACAGTGAGTAAAAAGCCTTAAACAAAGAGTATTTGTTTATATTTTATTAACACATTTATATTATTTTCTAGAACTGTGCTGTTCAATATAGTTGCTACTAGCTACATATGACTACTGAGCACTTATTACATATTTAGTCCAAATTGAAATGTACTGCAAGTATAAATTGCACACTGGATTTCAAAGACATAATATGAAAAAAAAATGTAAGTATCTCATTCATAACTTTTATACTGATTACATGTCAAAAATGAAAGTATTTTGAATATATTGAATTTAAAAATTACATTATTTAAATTATTAATGTTTCTTTTTACTTTTTGTAACATGGCTAATAGAAAATTTTAAATTACACATGTAGCTCCATTTTGGACTTAAATTATATTTCCAGTTGAAAGTGCTATACTACAAAAAGCAAAATTTATCTATGGTGAAAAACTCTAAACAGTTTTCTTTGGAGAGACAGGAGTGGAGGGCAACTGAGAAAAGTCCAGAAGAAACTTCCTGTGGTTGTAAGTATGTTTTATGGCTTTATGGAGGTTAGCATTACACAGGTTATTAATTTGTCAAAATTCAAAATATTAAGTTCTAATTAATGACATGCATACTAAAGTGTTTAGGATGAATTGTGTTGATATTTTCAATTTATTTTGAAATACTTCAAAAATTAAGATGGTTTGATGGATGAATAAAGGGATGAATAAATAGATAGTTGTAGGATAAAGCAAATATTGTAAACTGATAATTATAGAATCTAGAGGGTAGGTATACAGTTGAACACTGTGCAATGCTTTTGATTTTCTTGTACATTTGAAATGTTCATTATGAAATGATGAATAATATTATACATGTAGATAATTTAAAATGTTAAATACATGAAACAATTGTTTTGAAGACACTGGCAATCAGGCAATAAAGAACACTAGTTTGTAGATACGAAAAACAAATGAGGTGACCCTTATGAATGACCTAGCTTTAAGAAAAATTTCAGGCCATGGCATGAGGAAGAGGTATTGAGGCAAAGGCCAGTGGATTAACTCTGTTGAACATATATAGCTGAGAGTCTTAGGAGACAACTGCATTTAGAGTAAATAGAACAGGAACAGAACCCTAGAGACCTGCAGAGGTATCTTGTTAGTTATTCAGTGAAGTACCTCTCAGTGGACCTATGTAAAAAAAATCTACCTGAAGCCAGGAAGAATATGAAAGGATAAGATAAGAGAGAACTGTGCCTGACATAAAGGTCCAGAAATAGTGCCTATTCCCACCTGTCAGACTGGAAAAACTCATAGTTCACAGGACATTGGGTAGGGAAACAAGAAAGGTCTGGCCTCAATGGTAGGAAAAACTAGCCCTAGAGAGAGCTCTGCTTTGGACACACCTAAAACATAAAAATAATACCTAAAAAGATCAAACTATTTCCAAGTAACTTAACTACATCCAAGAACAACGCTCAGAAAGATTGATAGGAATACAAGTATATCCAGCATCCTACAACATAAAATTCACAATGTCTGACATCCAATCAAAGATTACAATGTATGTAAAGAAACAGATACATGACCTATAATGGGAAGAAAACACTACATAAATCAAAACTACCTAGCACTGAGAGAGATATTAGAATTAGCAGACAAGTACATTAAAACATTTATGATAACTATATTCCATATCTTCAATAACTTAAGTAGACATATTAAGAAGATTCAAATTGAACTTCTAAAAATGAAGACTACAATTTCTGAGACAAAAAATTTACTGGGTGGGATTAAAGGCAAACTAGCCATTACAGCAGGAAAAATAAGTAAACTTGAATGCATAGCAATAGGAGCTATAAAAAAATGAAACATACAGAGAAAAAAAGAATACCAAAAAGAAAAGTAAAGAATAAATGAAAGAAAGAAAGAAAGAAAGAAAGAAAGAAAGAAAGAAAGAAAGAAAGAAAGAAAGAAAAAAGAAAAAGTATTAGTGAACCATGTGACAACTATGAGTGGCCTCATATACGACCAATTGGTATCTTTTTTATATTTTTGAGGGCAGCGTCACTGGCCCTCATATGTGGGCCCTGAACCGGGGCCACGGGCTTCCCAAGACCAGCACTTAACCACTGTGCCACTCGGCCAGCCCCCAGTTGGTATCTTTGAAGGAGTTGGAGAACACAAAAAACATTTGAAGAAATAATGAATGAAACTTTCCAACATTAATAAAATAAAAACTCACATATCCAAAAAACTCAATGAGCCCCAAGCACAAGAAGTATGAAGAAAACTACAGTTAGACATATCATAATCAAATTGCTCCAAACCAATGATACAGAAAATCTTAAAAGCAGCTATATCTATTAAGGATATATACAGGAATGAAAATAATGACATAAGAGAGGGGATTAGAGATAGCAGATAGATAAACACTATGCCTGCTTCCTTTCATGAACACATTAAAATTACACCTAAATTATAGAACAATGAACCTGGAAAACCATCTGAAATCTACCTGAATGGAAGTTTTATAACTAACAATATGAAGAAGAAGAACACCTAGTCTTGAAGGTGGGGTGGAGATGGGGAATGGGCCCCACACCTGCATGTGGTGGTTGAGAATCAGGAGGGATATCTTGGCCATGAGGATTCCCCCAGGAGGAGTGAGGGACCCCAGCCCCACACTGACCTCCCCAGCCTGAAGTACTGGTGACAGGAAGAGGGGTCCCCACAACATCTGGCTGTGAAAAACTGGGAATTCTGACCACCTGGGTCAGATCTGGGACAAAAGGCTTCAGGAAACCCAGGAATCCACTTAAAGGGCCCATTCTTAGACTCATTCACTCACGGACACTCACCTTGGGCTCCAGCAGAGGTACAGTGACTTGGAAGGTGTCATAGGCATATGGGGGGCACACTGAGGTGTGTGGCCTTGGTTCAAGGGCTGGAGGAGAGTCAGCAGTTGCCCTGTATGGGCCCTCCTCCCATACAGCTGGCAGTCAGGTGCCATCTTTCCTGTTTTGAGCCCTCTTCCACAGGCAAAATCTGTACCTGATTGGTCTGGTGAGTGCCACCGCTCCACTCTGCTGACTCACTGAGACCCTGCCCCACCCAACTCCCTCAAAGCCTGAGGCACTTTCTCATTAGGAGCCAGCTCTGCGTACATTTCATTCTTCCTTGGAAAATAATAAAAGTCCGTGGGGCCCAGCCCGGCAGTGACTAGCCTAGGTGTGCTCTGAGACTATTGCTGAATAGCTCCAGGCTCACAACTGGCACCAAAGCAGAATTTACATTAACCTGCGGACCACAACTAGTCCCACTATAGGACTCCCTGAGACCCTGCCTCACCCAACTTATGTACCAAAGAAGGTTTTATCAGTGGCTGAACCTTAAGGGAGCCAGCAGATGGCAACCAGCTTTGGGGGTCTTGGCTTTCTGCAGAACTACAACAGCCTGGTGCTAGTGGCAGATGTCCTCAGTTCACAGTGGGATTCTTCCATTTACCATCAGGTTTACCATAGACAGAAAACAACTGCAAATAATTTTGTAGTTCCTAACAGGTAGTCCCTGGATGGTCACAGGCAGTGAGTGACCTGAGCCTGTACCAGAGCCCCTCCCAAGATGCCCTAGAACCAACATACTTGGAGACTGGCTTCAGACCACAACCTAGCAATGCCCTATTAGTGGCACATCCAAAGGGTGATCTCAACAGGCACCAAAGCTTGCTGGGACAAATCCCACTTAGTGGTGTAAGGCCCCTGCACAGAAACAGCAACCCATAAGCTGCAGATATGGCCAAACCCCCCGCCAATCAGCCTGAGTGTCACTCTCACCCACTGATGTGCCAATTGCTATCCAGGGTCAACTATAACAGGAGGACACATGCAGCCCATGCAACAGACACGACTGGAGAACCCAGAGCAGTTTACCAGGGAGACTGCCAGGGTCCCAGAGGTAACCTACTACATGAGGCCACCTGACCAAGAATGAGAGACATAGCATATCTGCCTAATACACAGAAATAAACATAGATAGGTAGCCAAAATAAGGAAACAAAGAAATACATCCCAAATGAAAGAAAAGGAGAAAACTCCAGGAAAAGAACTAAATGAACTGGAGGCAAGCAACCTATCAGATACAGAGATCAAAACAATGATTATAATGATACTCAAGGAATTTAGTGAGAATTTCAACAGAGATAGCAAACATTAACAAGGACACAGAAACAATAAAAAAGAACCAGTCAGAGGCGAAGAATACAATAACTGAAATGAAGAATGCACTCGAAGGAATCACAAGCAGACTAAATAAAGCAGAGGATCAAATCAGCGACAAGGTAGTAGGAAACACCCAATCAGAACAGCAAAAAGAATATTTAAAAAATGAGCATAGTTAAGAGAAGACCTCTCTGGCACAACATTAAGTGTAACATTTGCATCATAGGGGTACCAGAAGGATAAAAGAGGAAGGAAGGGATTGAGAATGTATTTGAAGAAATAATGACTAAAAGCTGTACTAACCTGGTGGAGGAAATAGACATACCAGCCCACGAAGCACAGAGACTTCCAAACAAGATGAACCCAAACAGGCCCACATCAAGATACATTGTAATTAAAACAACAAAATTTAAAGGCAAAAAGAGAAACCTAAAGCAACAAAAGAAAGGCGACTAATAAGTTATAGAGGAGCACCCGTAAGATTGTCAGCTAATTTCTCAACAGAAAGTTTGCGGGCCAGAAGGGATTAGCAGAAATATTAAAAGTAATGAAAAACAAGGAGCTACAACAAAGATTACTCTTTCCAGCAAGGTGGTCATCTAAAATCGAAGGAGAGAAGGTCTATAGAAATGGCGGCTGTGAGGAGGGCTTCCTGAGTTCTCCCTTGGAAATCGTCGCAATTTGAACTATAACTCATCAAAGGAACTTCTATTCATCACACAGAACAGCTAAGAGACTCCCATGACAATTACTTGAAGGTGGGCACAATTACTTGAAGGTGGGCAGACCAGCGAGTAGGGGAAGAAGGAGGTGAGAACCATGGAGGCGCAGCCCACCCCCATGGCTGCTGAGAAGTGGGTCCCCCAGAGAGCAGATCTGAGAGTGTTCCCGCTGCTCGCTCCCTGCGCCTCATGGCCCCCCTGAGAGTGCAGCAAGAGAGTGACAGTTTGCAGAGTCTGAGGCAGAAGCCTCGGGCTGGGCAAGTGGGGGAAGAGAGAGGGGAGATGTGCGTGGGGAGGCGCTGTCCACACCCATGGCTGCAGAGACTCGGGGACCCCAGGAGGCAGATCGGAGAGTGTTGCAGCAGCAAGAGGGACTCAGTCCCTGTGCCCCCCGCGGTCCTGCTGGAGGAGCAGCAGGAGCACTGCTGGGCATCAGAGGCAGAAGCCTCAGCTCAAAATGGTGGCTGGACTTTTTTTGTTGTTGTTTGTTTCTTTCTTCTTTACTTTTTTTTTGGACAGAAAGCAAAAAACAACGGCATAGATAAGAACCCACCCCCATCCTCCCTTGGAAACCCGGGCCCCCGCCATTCCAGAGTCTTAAGCTGATCCCTGAATGGAGTAGTAATGTCAGGTTGCAGAGGTGCTCCTACTCCCATGGGATTGAGGAATTTGGCCCGGGAAGAGGCTGCAGAGTGTGCCTAACCTGTCTCCACCTTTCCTGCATGGCTTGGAAGGGAGGGCAACTTAAGCTGTTGAGTCACTCACAGGACCCCGGCAGGTGGCTTTTAGCAGCTCAGAAATCTCATACCCCCACAGACTCCAGTGGAAAGAGTGCCCGAAGACACACATCGAGCCTTCTGGCTGCACAGCACTCAGCGTGCCTCTGGGCAGATGAGAGCAAAAACAGCATTGACTTTGTAAAAACGACCAGTCACACCTCATAGCCCCACTCATCTAGACTTGTATTGCCAGGGTCATTCTAAGTAACAGGTGGCCAGCTCTGCCCCCACAAGTTGCAGAGGAGCTTTTATGCAACAGGACAACCTGGAGCTAGCTTGGCGGACTTTAGCCAATACTGGCACTGAATCTTTTGGCATATTTTTGTTATTTTCTTGTTTTTTTTAGTGTTTTGGGGATTTTTTTTTGCTTGCTAGTTTTGGTTGTTTTTTTATTTTTTTATTTCATTGTTATCATTTTTAGTTTGTTATATGTGTGTGTGTGTGTGTGTGTGTGTGTGTGTGTGTGTATATCTTTCTTTTTCTTTCTTTCTTTCTTTTTTCCCCTCTCTCCCTTCTTTATTTTCACTGCTCTACTTTTTCCCCATTTTTCCATATATCTGCAATCTTTGGTGAGGAGTGTTGCTATTTTGTTTCTCATGTTTATTTCTTTTTTTTTTTTGAATCTTTGATATTTCTGTGCATGTTGAGTGTTGATTGTTGGTTGTTTTTTACATGTGAAAGTACCTGGTTTCTCTTGGTGGCTGTTTTGGTTTTGCTTGTTGATCTGTTTTGCTCTAAAATCACTCTGAGGGCAGGCTGAGTGGCTCAGCTGGTTAAAAGCTCACTCAAGAGTGTGAAGTCTGAGCAAGAGGGTTGTCAAATTGATTCCCGGCCTGAGCTGAGCTGCCGCTGAGCTGCCAACAGGTGGCAGGATGGCTCAGCTTAAAAAATAATAAAAATAAATATAAATAAATAAATAAAATCGCTCTGCAGCAGGGCCCAGCCAAGGAGGCACAAAAATCATAACACCCAGCAGCCAACTTTAGACCAAACCAGAGCATTACCAGATTTGATCTATAAGAATCACAGCCAAAGGGAAATTGCTACAGGCACAAGAGCCCATAGGGTCCAAACTTCATTGAAGGGGTCAACCCTCACACAGCAACTCATAAACTGTGGACACAGCTAATCCTCACAGCTAGTCAGCCTGTGAGTCAATCCCACCTACTAACAAGACAAAAGCAATCAAAGCTCAACTTCAAAAGGAGAAGACACGCAACACAAGGAACACCTCTGGTACACATGTACAAGAGAATAGGGAAAATGAGCAATTCAAATATAAAGGACACATACTGCGTAAGTCCACCCAGAAAAGACTAAGAGACCTAGGGGATCTACCTAATACATTGAAGTAAGCACAAAAAGTAAGCCAGAATGGGGAAGCAAAGAAACACATTGCAAATAAAAGAACAGAAGAAACCTCCTGAATCAGTGGAACTAGAGAAAATAGAGGTAACCAACCAATCAGAGACAGAGTTCAGAACAGTGACTATTAGAAAGTTCAAGAAAATTAGTGAGAATAAACAGAAGGATAGAGAAATCATGAACAACTACCAGCTAGAACTAAAGAACGTAATTATTGAAATAAATAACAAACTCAATGGAATTATCAGCATATTCGATGAAGATTAGATGAGCAAATCAGTGACTTAGAAGGCAACATAGCAGAGATCACCCAAGCAGAACAAAATAAAGAAAATAGAATAAAAAACACTGAAAATAGTTTAAGAGAGCTGGGTGACAACATCACGTGCAGTCACATCATAGATACCAGAAGGAGAAGAGAGGGAGCAAGGGATCGAGAACAGATTTGAAGTAATTATGACTGAAAACTTCCCTAACCTGGCAAAGGACATAGAAATACAAGCCCAGGAAGAGCAGAGAGCACCAACGAAGACATATCATAGTGAAAATGACAAAGGTTAAAGACAAAGATAGAATCCTAAAAGCAGTAAGGGACAGGCAGCAAGTTATTTACAAGGGCATCACTGTAAGAATATCAGCTGATTTTTCAACAGAAACTCTGCAGGCCAGAAGGGAGTGGCAGGAGGTTTTCAAAGAGATGAAAAACAAAGGCCTACAACCTAGATTGAAGGAGAGATAAAGAGCTTCCCAGAAAATTATAAGCTAAAGGAATTCATTACCACCAAGCCAGCATCACAGGAAATGTTAAAAGTGTTTCTTTAAACAAAAGAAAGAGAAAAACAATCTAACTGATGAAGACCAGAAACACAAATAACAAAATGGCAATAACTATGCATCTATAAAGAATCACAATAAATGTAAATGGATTAAATGCTCCAATCAAAAGACATAGGGTGGCTGAATGGATAAGAAAATAAGACTGTTGCATATGCTGTATACAAAAGACTCACCTCAGATCAAAAGACACACACAGGCAGAAAGTAAAGGGATGGGGTAAAATATTTCATGCAAATGGAACTGAGAAAAAAGCTGGAGTAGTGATACCTATATAATATAAAGTAGACTTTCAATTGAAGAACATAATAAAGGACAAAGAAGGGCACTTCATAACAATAATGGGATCGATCCAAATAAAGGCCATAACCCTAGTAAACATCTATGCACCTAACATAGGAGCTCCTAAATATATAAAACAGATTGTGACAGACATAAAGACAAATATCAACAGTAACACTATAATACTGGGGGACTTCAACACCCTGCTATCACCAATGGACAGATCCCCCAGACAGAAAATCAATTTGGAAACAGTGGCCTTAAATTACACATTAAACCAGCTGGATTTACTTGATATTTTCAGAGCATTTCACCCCAAAGCTACAGAGTATACATTCTTGTCAAGTGCACATGGAATATTTCCAATATAGACCACGTGTTAGGTCACAAAAGAAGTGTCAATAAATTTAAGAAAATTGAAACCATTTCAAGTATCTTCTCTCACCACAGTGCTATGAAATTAGAAATCAACTATAAGAAAAAAAAACAGAAAACACATAAATACATGGAGGCTGAATAACATGTTAGTAAATAGCAAGCTGATCAAAAATGAAATCAAGGAAGAAATCAAAAGATACCTTGAGACAAACAAAAATGAAAACACCACGACCCAAAATCTTTGGGATGCAGCGAAAGCAGTCCTAAGAGGGAAGTTCATAGCAGTGCAGGCCTACCTAAAGAAGCAAGAAAAATCTCAGATCAACAGGTTATCCTCACACCTCAGGGAACTGGAGAAAGAACAGCAAAATAAGCCCAAAGGGAGTACAAGGAAGGAGATAATAAAGACCAGAGCAGAAATAAATGAAATAGGGACCAGAAAAACAATACAAATGATCAATGAAACCCAGGGCTGGTTTTTTTGAGAAGATAAACAAAACTGACAAACCTCTAGCCAGACTCATCAAAAAAATAAGACAGAGCACTCAAATTAGTAAAATCAGGAATGAAAGAGGTTAAGTGACAACAGATACCACAGAAATATTTTAATAAATTACTATGATCAACTATATGCCAACAAATTTGGCAATCTGGAAGAAATGGATAATTTTCTAGAAGCTAAGAAGATAAGTCAAGAAAAATGGAAAATCTGAATAGACTGAAAATTGAAACAGTAATCAACAAGCTCCCAACAAACAAAAGCCCTAACCCAGATAGCTTTGCAAGTGAATTTTACCAAACATTCAAAAAAGATTATCATCTATTCTACTAAAACTATTCCAAAAAATCCAGACAGAAGTGGGGAGGGCTCCAAAACTCTTTCTATGAGGCCAGTATCACTCTGATTCCTAAACCAGACAATGAGAGTTCAAAAAAGGAAAACTGCAGGCCAATATCCCTGATGAACATAGATGCAAAAATTCTCAATACATTATTAGCAAACAGAATTCAGCAATATATGAAGAGGATCATACATCATGATCAAATGGGTTTCATCCCAAGTATGCAAGGTTGGTTAAATATCAGCAAATCAATTAATGTGATACACCACATCAACAAAATTAAAAATAAAACACATATGGTCATATCAATAGCTGCAGAAAAAGCATTTGACAAAATCCAGCAGCCATGTATGATAAAACCTCTTAGCAAAGTGTGAATAGAGGGACCATACCTCAACTAAATAAAGGCCATATATGATAAACCCACAGCTAACATCATACTCAATGGGAAAAGCTAAAACCATTCCCCTTAAGATCAGGAAAAAGACAAAGCTGTCTACTTTCTCCACTTTTATTCAACATAGTTCTGGAAGTTCTAGCCACAGCAATCAGACAAGAAAAAGAAATAAAAGGCATCCAAATTGGTAAGGGGAAGTAAAATTGTCATTATATGCAGACTACATGATACTATACATAGAGAATCCCAAAGAATCCATCAAAAAACTATTGGAACTGGTAAATGAATTCAGTAAGGTAGCAGGATACAAAATCAATATTCAGAAATCAGTTGCATTTCTATACACCAATAACAAACAGAAGGAGAAATTAAGAAAACAGTCCCATTTAGAGTTGCTTCAAGAACTATAAAATGCTTAGGAATAAGTTTAACCAAAGAAGCAAAAGACCTGTATTCAGAAAATTATAAGACACTAAAGAGAGAAACTAAAGAAGATACAAATAAATGAAAACACCTACCATGCTCATGGATAGGAAGAATTAATACAGTTAAAATGTCCATACTGCCTAAAGCAATATATGGATTTAATGCAATTCCTATCAACTACCAAGAACACTTTTCACAGAAATAGAAAATATAATTCTAAAATTTATATGGAACCACAAAAGACCCTGAATAGCCATGGCAATCCTGAGAAATAAGAACAAAGTCGGGGGTATCATGCTACCCTACATCAAATCATATTACAAGGCTACAGTATACAAAACAGCATGGTACTGGCACAAAAACAGACACATAGATCAATGGAACAGAAATAAATCCATTCACATATGGTCAGTTAATCTATGACAATGGAAATAAGAATTTAAATTGGGGTAAAGATAGTCAATGTAATAAATGGTGCAGGGAAAATTGGACTGACACATGCAAAAAAAAAATGAAACTGGACCACCTCATTAAGCCATATAGAAGAACAAATTCAAAATGGATTAAAAACTAAAATGTAATCCTGAAATCATTAAACTCCGAGAAGAAAATATAGGGAGTAAATTTGCATATATTACCCTGAGCAATGTTTTTACTGATACATCCCTGCGAGCAAGGGAAGTAAAAGAAAAAATGAACACATGGGATTACATCAAATTTAAAAGTTGTTTCACAAAAAAGGAAGCCATCAATAAAACAAAAAGGAAGCCTACTGAATGGGAGAAGATATTTGTCAATGATATATCTCATAAGGTGTTAATATCCAAAATTTATAAAACACTCATGAAACTCAGCACCAAAAAAAACAAAACATCCAATTAAAAACTGGGCAGAGGATATGAAGAGACATTTCTCTAAAGTGGGCATACAGTTGGCTGACAGGCATATGACAAAATGTTTAACCTCACTTATCATTAGAGAAATGCAAATAAAAACCACAATGAGATACCACCTCACTCCGGTCAGTATGGCTATCATCAATAAATCAACAAACAACAAGTGCTGGCTAGGTTTTGGTGAAAAGGGGACCCTGGTGCACTGTGGGGGAGATTGCAGATTGGTGCAGCCACTATGGGAATCAGTATAGATGTATCTCAAAAAACTAGAAAAGGAACTACGTTATGATCCAGCACCCAAGACACTAATTAAAAAAAATATGTGCACCCCTATGTTTATTGCAGCACTATTTACAATAGCCAAGACTTGGAAATAACTGAAATGCCCATCGTAGATGACTGGATTAAGAAACTGTGGTACATTTGCACAGTGGAGTATTTATTCAGCTATCAAGAAGAATGAAATCGTACCATTTGCAATGATATGGATGGACCTAGAGAACATTATGCTAAGTGAAATAAGTCAGTCAGAGAAAGAAAAATACCATATTATTTCAGTTATATGTGGAATCTAAAGAACTGAATAAATGAGCAATGTAAACAGAAATAGTCTCAGAGACACAGAGGAAAAAGTGATGATTCCTTGATGGAGGGGGATGGGGGTGAGGGACAAGGGTAAGGAACGAGACAATATAAATTAGTAACTACAATATTGCCACAGGGCTAGCAAAGACATTTGGGGGAATATAATCAATAACGTTGTAAATATTTTTTAGGGGGCCAGATGGTCTCATGTCTTGTTGGGAAGACTACTTCATGGACAGTGTAGTGGCCTAACCACTGCAGTGTACGTCTGAAGCTGCCGTCGAATAATATGATATGTCAACTATAATTTAATATATATATATAGTCACAGGATGAGGAGTACAGTGTGGGGAGTGGAGTTAATGGAATTATAATAGATATGTATGATATGGGGGGTGAGGGGCTGTGTATTGGGGAGGGGGATTGTCACTTTGTGAGGGATGAAAATGATAATTATTGCATTGTTTTGTACACGTGAAACTAATAATAAATAAATAAATAAATAAAATCAAAACTATAACAAGAGACAAAGAAAGACCAAGCAATCCCACTTCTGGGTATTTATCTGAACAAATATAAAATGCCACTTCAAGGGGACAGGCACATCCATATGTTCATTGCAACATTGTTTACAATGGCCAAGATGTGGAGGCATTCTGGGTGTCCAATGACGACTAAATGGATAAAGAGGAGATGGTATATATATACAATGGAATGTTGCTTTGCCATGAAAAGGAATTGGTTCTTGCCATCCACAGTGGCATGGATGGACCTGGAGGGTATTGTGTTAATGGAGCATGTCAGACAGAAAAAGGCAGATACAACGTGATTTTGCTTATATGTGAAATTTAATACAAATAAACAAACAAAACAGAAAACAAATCAGATACAGGGAACATTTTAATGGTTGCCAGATGGGAAGGGAGTTGGAAGTGTGGGTGGAAAGAAGGGAAGGGAATAAGAAGTACAAATTGGTTGTTAAATAGTAGTCATGGGGATATCGGATA
Organism: Aselliscus stoliczkanus; assembly: GCA_033961575.1. NCBI lineage: Eukaryota > Metazoa > Chordata > Mammalia > Chiroptera > Hipposideridae > Aselliscus > Aselliscus stoliczkanus. The sequence goes on along the minus strand of CM066737.1, from coordinate 48,532,274 downwards.
TAGCATAAGGAATAATGTCAATAATGTTTTAATAACTATGTACGATGTCAGAGTAAATTTGTTGGGGTGATAGATGGGAGAGGTTTGGGAACAAAGTGAAAAAGGTGAAGGTATTAAGAGGTACAAATTTGTAGTTAAAAAATAGTCATGGAGGGCCAGCCAAGTGGCGCGGTGGTTAAGCGCTGGCTTGGGAAGCCAGCGGCCCCGGTTTGGGTCCCACATATGAGGGCCAGTGACATTGCCCTCAAAAAAAATATGTAGTCATGGAGATGTAAAGTAAAACAGAAAATATAATCAATAATATGTTAATAACTATTTGTAGTGCCAGGTGGGTATTAGACTAGTCAGAAAAATCACTTATTAAATTATATAAATTTCTAACTACTATGCTGTACACCTGAAATTAATAACAAATAGTATTGAAAATAAATAAATAAACAAATAACAGAAAAAAAGAAAATAATTACATCATATTCTTGTCAGAAACAATACTATAGAAAAGAGTGTGGACATCTTTAAAGTACTGAAAGAAAAAACAAACTGTAAACCTAGAAATCTGTACCTGGCAGTACATATTTCATAAAGTGATTTTTCAGACATACAGAAATGGAGAAAAATTATCATAGCAGACATGCACTACAAGAAATATTAAAGGAAATTCTTCAGGCAGAAGGAAAATGATACCAGATGAAAATATTGCTTTAAGGAAAGAGCAAGGAGAAGAGCACCAGAATTGGTAACTATATTGGTAAATATAGAAAACCTTTCCTCTTATTTCAATCTCTTTAAAAAATTGTTTAAACAAAAACAATAAAAATGCATTATGGAATTTAGAGCATATATAAAAGTAAAAATATATATATGGCAACAATACTGCAAATGCTGGGAAGGGAGAAATGGAAATATATAATTGGAAAATTGGGCCAGCCGAGTGGCTCAGTTGGTTAAGAGCACAAGCTCTGAGCAACAGGGTCACTGGTTCGAGTCCTACATGGGCCAGTGAGCTGTGCCTGAGCTGAGCTGCCACTGAGCTGCCAACAGGTGACAGGATGGCTCAGCTGGTGAGAGCATATGCTCCTAACAACAAGGTTTCTTGTTTGACTCCTACATGGGATGGTGGGCTATGCCCACCGACAACTAAGATTCAACTCGGCACCTTGAGCTGAGCAGCCCCGAGCTGCAGACGGGCGGCAGGATGGAGACTGGACCTGCAGCCGAGCTAGCTGCACCCTCCACAACTAAGATTGAAGGACAACAACTTTGCTGTTCCCCTTCCCCAATTCTCCAATAAAATCTTTCTTAAAAAATGTTTTTATATTTGGAAGATTATTACACTATATGTGAAGTGGTATAATATCACTATAACAAGTTAAATGTGCATACAACCTTAGTGTACTGCCATTCGCCCTTCAAATCAGCTTGGTTTATCTCTGTTGCTTTGGTCTATCACTTTCTTCGGTTCTCTATAGTCCCAGAACATAGTTAATTATTATTTCCTCTGTGTGACCCTGGTGTGTGTAATTGCTTGTATTCTTACATTTAATCACTGCATTGCAATACATTCATTTGCATATATATGAGCTCCTTAAAGCAAAACATTCATTTTTACATCCTCAGTGACTAGCACAGAACCTAGCACAGAGTAGATGTTCAGTAATACTGGATGACTCACTGTATGGCTAAATATTATATATTGACTCTTTCATTGAAGTTCCTCTAGTGCCTGTAGCTGAATTCGCCCAGTGGAAATACCTAATTTCATGACTTGGTCCACCTACTCTTTTCCAACCAGAAGCAGTTAATTCTGGTTAACCCCAAATGAGTCCTGAAATATATGAAAGACCTACAGATACTGTGAACATATAGTTGTCATTACTGGGAGAGAGTATAAACTAGTTTAACAATTGAGAGGTTGCTTTTTAGTAAACAGGTTGTTCACATACAAAGCCTAAATATCATACAAGCATTGTTCTTTATGTATTCTTACTTAGCAAACTTTTTCTTCAGTGTTCTCCACATGTTGATTTCTGAAAACTTATGATTTAGTAGAGCCTAAATTAGTAAGATTTTACTTTTCATGAGGAAAATAGGGATAATCAGAATAACTTTGGAATAACACAAATGCTTCCTTCTAGCATATGCTCTTAGTACCACTTTATAATCTTTTTCGTTTGCTTGTAGGAATTTAGGTTTGAATGTATTTATTTTTAATCAGAGTTTTTCATTGTGCATAATCATTTATTAGTCAGTATATGCTCTATTGTTACCGGCAATTATGTTTTACCTCAATTCTTGTCTTCTTTAAAAGGAAAAAATCCTGTCAAGAGACAGTTTGTGCAAGCATATGAGGTTTGACAATTAAGTTTGCAAACTTGTTGCAACGAAGTTGCTAACCTTTTTTGACATCAGAGCGATTATTCATTATGAATTTGTACCAACTGGACAAACAGTTAACCAAGTTTACTATTTGGAAGTGCTGAAAAGGCTGCGTGAAACAGATTACTTGAATTTTTCATCAATAATTCATAGCTCTTGCATCACAACAATACACCAGCTCACATGGCACTGTCTGTGAGGTAGGTGTTAACCAGTAAAGAAATAACTGTATTGGAACACCCTCCCGACTCACCTGATCAGGCCCCCAATTACTTCTTTCTTTACTCGAAGATAAAGGAAATATTGAAAGGAAAACATTTTGATGACATTCAGGACATCAAGGGTAATACAACGATAACTCTGATGGCCATTCGAGAAAAAGAGTTTTGAAAATGCTTTGAAGGGTGGACTAGGCACTGGCGTCCATGCATACCTCCCCAAGGGGAGTACTACGAAGGTGACCATAGTGATATTCAGCAATGAAATATGTAGCACTTATTCTAGGATTAGTTCTCGAATTTAATTGTCCAACCTCGTAGGACAGCAAAAAGTTTATTAGTGAAGCAAGCACACTCTGAGACATGGAGTGGGCTGACCCAAAGGAAGGAAACAGCCTCTCCTTACACTGCGTGAAGGTTTTTATTTCTATGTGTAGAATTGTCTCCCACTCTCCCTTTCCAGTATCTTTCTCTTTTCTCTGCTAACATGTCCCATCCTCTTCTTGTTCCCAAGGATGTTTCCCAGAGCATAAGTGTGAAGTTGTCAATTTCCCGTGAGTTATTTGAGAAGCCCTTTAAAAAGGGGGCAAAACTATAATGTATGATTATGGGAAACAGGATGTGCTTTCTGATATGTGGGATGTATCCCCGCCCTCTCCAGCATTTTTCTTTTTCTGATGACATATCTTGATTTTGGGCATGTGCACACCTGCTATCTTCTCATAATTCTTTCAGAAAGCCTGCTGGGGGGGCGGGGGGCGGAGTGTAAACCGTAATGTCTTGTTCTCAGTATCCTGCTGAGCAAAGTGTTTGTGCCTGCGTATTTTCAATTTCCTGCAGAACAGGATATCTGTGACCCAAGTAGGAGCAGCTGCAAGGGTCCTCCTAACTGGGGCTAGTTTCTTCCTTCTCCTGTTCATTTCTATCTTTCTACCTGCCCTATCATTCCCCCTCAAGTGTTTGATACCCTGAAATATTTTAGGAGAGGGACGGTGTGTCTCTTTTGTAGCTACTGCCTGCTGTGAGAGGACAATATCATAGTCAGGGTGTCATTCTCTTGCTCTCTGTCAGGATGAAGGAGGTGTTGTCCCAGCATTTTTGGCAGGTGGGAGGTGAAAGCTGTGAGCGATAGTGTCAAGAGGAGACTGTTACAAATTCGGGGCTTCTATTTCCAGAGGAATAGGTTGCGATCCCTGGAGGATTATGAGTTTTAAGTAGAACTGCTGTAACTGGAGGAGACAAACTTGATAAGTAGATTAAAAAGACATGGTCAAATAGTAATAGAATTCATATGCAAACTAAAGGCTTTAATAAGGATAGAAACCAAGCTATGGAAGGTAGAATATCTTGTACTGCCTACCAGAAGGTTCCAGCCATTGGACTTCCCTTTGCAAAATTATGAAGACTTTCAGCCTGAATATATACATCTTCTCTACTTGACTGGTGGTATTTAAATAGGTGCAGCACATCTTATTAATAACCGCGCATACACCCCCTTGTTCGAATAGCAGATAATCAAGAGCTAACCAGTTGTCAAGGACAATGTTTGCAAATGAATCAAGCTAGCATTGTAGGTGTTGAAAAGCATCTCCTGTGGTTTGTGATAGGGTAGCTATAAGGTCCATCAGATTTCTTTTTTTTTTTTTAGCTGAGCCATCCTGCCACTTGTTGGCAACTCAGCAGCAGCTCAGATCAGGCTGGGCAATGAACTGGTGTTGCTCAGAGCTCAGCTCACGCTCTTGAGCGAGCTCTGAACCACCTGAGCCACTCAGCTGGCCCTTAGATTTCTTTAAGTAACCTCATGATAGGCAAATCTTCCCCAAGGGGCTGCTAGACCAATGGCAGCTCCAATACCAGCCAGAATAAGTCCTATGGCTCATTTGGCTCAGGAGTGAGTGATGTTATGAACAGGATCTGAGGAACTAGAGACCCTAAGGTACATTGACCCTGAAACTTAGAATTGTCAATACAAGGGTAGGCTAAAGCTATGAGAGGTTGGTGGTAGACCCCATTGGGAGATCTCTTGCTGGGAAGTTTGTTGTTAGGAGGGCCACAGAGGAATAAATATCTTGAGGGAGCGCAAGTTTGGTGTGTGTAAGAAGAGTTAAATCATGTTTGAACCCCAAGGGGGTTCTGTGAAGCATTGAGGAGATAAGAGGCCTCCCTATAGCTTAGGGTCCTTGAGCCTCTTGGCTTTCCTCCTTGTCATAGGAGGTAAGAAGTATAGCTGCCAGGATTCCCTTTCAAACCCGTGCCAATATGCTCATCGGTTCTGGTGGCCCTGTCTTAGTTCCCTGACTGAGAAATGGTTGGCTGGGCACCAAAAGATAGTATTTGGAGTACAGTGGGGCTTTCTGGGGGTGTCAAATGTTTTGGGGTAAATATAAGAATTGTTGGTAGAGAGAGCTGGCCGAGTGGCACAGTGGTTAAGCGCTGGCCTGGGAAGCCAGCGGCCCCGGTTCGGTTCCCATATATGGAAAAGAAAAAAAAAAAAAAAAAAAGAATTGTTGGTAGAATAGTAACTGCTTTTTCTATGAAAGCATTTTTTACATGGACTTGACGTGGAAATGCAGTTAAGTATTTTAACTATGGTTTTTGTACTCTGGTTGAATAAGGGGGTGAGGCGTATGCAGCTAAAATTTCTGACAGTTAGATTTATTCTGACATGTATGGGGGAGATTGATGGGAAATCTCCTGCAGGAAGTTGAGGCTGAGGTTAAGGCAGGTAGGCAAAAATTGAAGTATGTGATGGTGGCCTAGGGGTTGTTTATGACATATCCAGCAGTAAGAGAACATTGCTCTTTGTGATTATGTTGAAAAAGTTTACAAAGATGTTAGTTTCCCATTCCCCCGAAGGGGCCAGGAATGTAATAGAACTAAGAGAACTAATATCATGTTGATGATTTAGTCTAATTGTATAAGAAAAAATTATTTAGAAGAGTACCAGGAGGGACACAAGTGAAGAAAAGAATCAGAGCTAAGAGGAAAACTTATTAAACAGTAAATGATGATTAATGTCTAATAGTCAGGGGGTTAGTCATTAGTACTTAGCAGTAACTTCTTAAATAGTAATGTGAGCTCTTCTAATGGCTTGCAAGACTACTGGGACCCAGTTAAGAGGTCTTCTTCATCACCCTCCCACCCTTATCAGGGAGTCATGTATCCAGCTGTAGGGGTAGAAAGTAACACAGTGAAGGGGCCCTTCCAGGTGGGGCTCAGTTGGGATGTGGGGGAGTGCACATATTTCCAAGATTTGATAAGTATCCTGCTACCAGGTGGGTATTCTGTTGGTAATGATGGATTTTGACCAGTGGGCAAGGGCAGAGCCTTCTGCCCATAGGCCCTGCCCTTGCCCACTGGTCAAAATCCATTTTGACCTGGAACTACCCTATTGAAATGACATACTGACGGAGGTTTGCAGCCTCTGAGTCTAAGAGTATGTCAGATGAGAGGGAGGATCTCCCATATAAAGCCTCATTATGGCTTAGTTATATGGAAGACTGAGGGTGTATTTGAACCCACAATAGAGCTACTGGCATGAGGTTAAACCATGGTTGACAGGTTTCTTGAGAGAGCTTCCTTAAGACGTTCTTCAGGGTTTGGTTTGCTCTTTCTACCTTGCTGGAGCTCTGAGGTCTCCATGAGTGATGTGAAAAGTATTTTATCCCAAGAGCCTCAGCTACCTATTGGGTAATATGTGAGGTAAAAGAAGGCCCATTGACACTATGAAAGTTTCAGGGTAGGCTGAACCTAGGAATTATTTCTCTTAGCAGTTGTTTAGAAACCTCTTAGGCCCTCTCTGTCTAGGTTGGTGATGCCCCTACCCACTTTGTGAAGGTATCAATGAATACCAAGAGATATTTAAATCCTCTGCATGGGGGTAATTGGGTAAAACCTAATTGCCAATCTTCCCCTGGGTAGCTTCCTTGATGATGAATGGGGTGTATAAACAGGGTAGACTTATTCCCCTGATGGGTTTTTTAAGTACAAAGCAGACAGGCATGACAAACTCAGTTAATTGTCTTATATATACCTTTTCCAGTAAACACTGTTTTGCAGATTTGGTGCATATTATATGGTCCCAAAATGACAAGAATCATGGAGTTCTTTAATGAGTTTCCATTGGAGGGACTGGGAAAGATGTAGCCTTTCATTTAGCTTGTACCATCCCTGAGGGTTGAGGGCATATCCCCTTTGAATGGCCCAGTTCCTTTCCTCTGGGGCATTGGAGGGGGAGAAATGTGCATGGTAGAGAAGAAATAAGCACCCCTATGCCCTGTTCTTTAGAGAGAGCTACAGCCTTGGTCGCCCAATATGCCAAATTATTTCCCTGAGTTATTTCATCTTGTCCCTTTTGATGTCCCCAGCAGTGGACTACTGCCACCTCTTTGGGCAAGTGTATGGCCTCTAAGAGGGATAATATATGAGTTCTGTATTTTATAGGAGTTTCTCTGGTAATGAGGAATCCCCTTTCTTTCCAGATAGTAGCATGGGCATGGAACACTAAGAAAGCATACTTAGAGTCTGTGGAGATATTAATTATTTTGTCTCTTTCTCACTGTATAGTCCTAGTTAGGGTAATTAGTTTGGCTAATTGAGCCAAGATCCCAGGGGACAATGCTTTGGGCTCTATGGTTTTGAATGTAGTGGCTATGGCATATCCTGCATGTCTGATTCCTTCCCTTATAAATCTGCTACCATCTGCAAAACAAGTTTCACCTGGATTTTCTAGTGGCTGGTTTTTTAAGTCTCTCCTGCTAGCATGAGTGGGTTAGGTTGATGGTTTCCTCTCAGGGTATATAGGGGTGCCCTCCTCTGAGCAAGGTGGTAGGGTAGCAGGGTTAAGGCTGGTACACATTTGGATGGTATTGTCAGGATTTTCTAACAGCAGGACCTGATATTTTAACATCCTGCTGTCTGCCATCCAATGGGGATCCTTGAGGGTTAGTAAGGTAGCCACCTGGTTGGAGGTAAAACAACAACAACAACCCTCAGGCCTGTCCTACAGTGATTTTGGAAGCCTCTTCGCCTGGAAGGGCAGTAGCCACCACCACCCACAGGCAACTTGGCCAGCCTTGTGTCACGAGTTTAATCTCTTATAAATATCTGACTAGTGTTGAGTGGGGCCTAACTCCTGAGTCAATACCCTTAGGGATACACCTTATTTTTCAGTGACTATAGCTGATAGGGTTTTATGGACTGAGACAGCCCAGAGGCTGGGACCCAAGGGAGATCTCTCTTTAATTGCTCAAAAGCTTATTGTTTATCTGCCCCCCAAACAAGGGGGCCTTTCTCCTCACTCTCTTTGAGGGCTTCACATAGAGGCCAAACCCTGAGCCCATATCAGATTATCCAGAGTCTACCGTATCCTGAGAGTCTGAGGAATGTTCTGAGATGAATTTTTTGTCATAGGAGAGGGCAGCTGAGTAATTGCCCTGACTCTGTCAGGGGATAACTCTCATTCTCCCAGGGTAAGGATTAGTCCTAGGTATTAAACCTGTTGACTAACTAGCTGGGCTTTTGGTTGAGAGACCTTATAGCCTTGTTTGGGTAGGGAGTTTAAGGCCTGTATAGTGTGCAGTTGCACTAATTCTTGAGTCGGGGAGCAAATGAGTAAATCATCTACACATTGAATAAATGTTCCACACTCATGGGACAGGCAGGCTAGGTCCCTAGCTAAAGCCTAACCAAAGAGATGTGGGCTGTCTTGGAACCCTTGCAGAAGGACAGTCCAAGTGAGATGTTGAAAATGCCCACCCCCATCCCATTCAAACGCAAATAAAAATGAGAGGAAGGATTGGGAGGTACACAAAAGAAGGCATCTTTTAAATCGAGGACTGAAAACCATTTTGTCTCTAGGGCTATCTCCTCGAGGATCGGTTGCCTGGCAGCTGTCAACCCATTTGCTCCCCCCGCTAAAACCCCATGTTTACAAAAAAGGTATAAGGTATGGAAATACATTTTTAAAGAAAGTAAAAGGTAGTAGTTTGTCCAAAAGATGGTTATTTCTGAAAGAGTGAGAAGAGACAGACTGGGAGGCACAGGGAAAGTTGTAAAAGGTTTGTAAAAAGTCTTGAGAGCTTTGTGTATGGTTAAGCTAAATACAACCACTCAGGTAGATTTAAATATCAAAAGTAAGCTAATACAGTTAAGTGTTTTCTTCCTCTCTCTATGCTGAAAAGGACAAATTTCTTAGCTATTTTTCATATTGTCCCAATCAGGTCACTGGTTACTGAAAAAAAAATTAAGGTCTCCATAATAGTAACAACTAAGTTTTGCTAGTAGTCATATAAACTCCTATATTTTAAGACTGCTCGAGTTCATGAGTCCTCCTCAGCATCAGAGTATAGGCCAAAAAAAAAAAGCTTATTATCCTTAACCTGACAAGATCATACAGTTCTGTCCAACTGTTTTCTCTCTCTAAAAGAGACTTAGACCCTAAAAAAAGGCCATCAAGTAATACAGACTAATTACACCTCAGCTCAAAAAGCTAAACTGGTGGCTATTTTAACTGCTTTACAGATGTTTTCAAACCCTATAAATATTGTCTCTGACTATACTTATGCTATACATACTGTACAAAATATTAAATCAACATTACTTTCCAATAATTCTAATCAGTCTCTTCAAATTTTATTTACAAAAACAAAAAAAAGGGGGAGTTAACAAAGAAACCCCACTGATACAATTAGCAAGAGCCATGTTCACTTTTAAATTTTTTTTTAATTCCTCTGATTCAGGCAATGAAACACACCTTGGGCGTACTGGTGCAGAAAGACACTTTAATAATTGTCACAGCCCAAAACCATTAGAAAATGTATCCATCTGGTGGAAGGATATCCAAACCAATCAATGGCATATGGAAACTTTATTAATATGGGGACGAGGTTTTGCTTGTATTTCTCCAGGTCTGGAAAAACGGCCTTTGTGGGTGCCAGGCAGATGTGTCAAACCTTATCATGAGTGACAGCTCATGGAAGAGAAGATTCATGTGGATTATGAGTAATTCCCTGAGAAAAAGAAGATCACACCTTTAGAGATACATTTATAATTTCTGGAAAGGGATTTAAAGTACAGGAGGCAAGCACTCAAAGCTTGCCTTCCCCCTATTCCTCTGTGTACCCATCAAAGTAATTGGATTAATGGACAGTCCCATATTCATTGGAAAGAGTGTTGAGGGAGCATAGATCGGGTGCTATTTAGTGATTCCTGAAGACCAGGGCCCCAATGGGACAGCAGTCCATAACTGCACTCAATTGCTCCAATTGTCAACTTTTAAGGTGGCAGGTACATACTCATAACTTCACTCAACTTATTGATGTTTAATCCTATTCCTCTATAACCTAGATGGATGGAGCTCTTGCCCCACCTCAATTAAGAATGATTGAGGACATCAAGTAAGATGGCAGAATAGAGAGGCTGTGCCAACTGCCTCCCTGGATCATACCAAAATTACAAATAATTTATACAATATTTGACCTCGGAAGTCCCTTGAACACTAGATGAACAGAACCTCTAAATGAAGGATCCAAACAGGAGGCCACATAACGTCTGGAAGGAGGGGTGGAGACGAGAGAGGGTGAGCCCCGTGAGGGACGCCCCAGCGGTGGGGAGGCTTCTCCAGTTGGGGGAGAGATCCTCCAGCCCCACACTGAGCTTAATAGCCCAGAGTTGCTTTGCCAGGAAGAGGAGTTCTACAACACCTGGCAGTAGAAATTAGTGAGGACTCTCTTTGCTCAGCTCAATGAGGATGAAGGGGGCTGGAGAACCACTGGAGCTGACGCACGGGTTCACTTGTCAGTGAGCACTCATCCAGTTCCTGGTGGAGGGAGTAGCTGTGTGAGTCAGGCCCAGGAGCCTAGAGGGATGGACTGAACTGAGCATCTTTGGTGCGGAAGAGGAAGGTATTGAGACCATTGTTTCCCCTGATGTGGAGCTTGCTCACGAGTAATGTACAGGAGGGCGCCATTTTGTCAGGCTTGGGCCCTCCCACAGAGGGTCAGATCTGGGACCGCATTGGTCTGGTGAAATTGGCACAGGAGTGTGTGTGTGCGTGCGAATGCAGACTTGGATCCTCACTCTCTGTCCTGCTTGTGTTGCATATCCAGGGAAATGCAGGGCGTGTGCCCTCCAGCTCCAAAAGGCTGTTCACTGAGACGCAGGAGTGAGTGAGCCACCAAGGGTCCCAGCTCTTCGCACTATTTTTGCAGAGTTGCAAGGCTGGTGATTGACTGTTGGGCTGCTCAGCCTTATCTGCGAGTGGCTGATTGGGACATGCTGAGTCTGGGATATTCCTGAGAGTGTTGGGCTGCCTGTGTGTCTGCATGGTCCAGTCAGAGCTTTCCTGGCGAGTTTGTGTGGGCTGGTTGCTGGTACAGAGTGCATGCTGCTCTGACTTGCTCGGGGCCACTAACCACATCCAGTGGTGCATTGGGGGCCTGCCCTGCCCAACTAGAACTGTGTTGCCAGAGGCACCTTGATTGCCTGGTGCCTGGCCACCACCTCCACAGGCCACAGAGGGATTTTTTTCAGCAGACAACATGCAAAAACATTTTTTTTTGAGGGCAGTGTCACTGGCCCTCATATGTGGGACTCAAACCGGGGCTGCTGGCTTCTCAAGCCAGTGCTTAATCACCGTGCCACTCGACCGGCCCAACATGTGAAGATTTTTGATAGTGAGCACGTTTCCAGAGCACACAGCAGCTAATTATGGAAAGCTCACTGCAAGCCTGAGAGGGAGGCTGGCGCATAACAGGTAAAGCCCTTTCCCCCAACAGCTGGTGCTGAGTCACCCAGAGACTCTCTATTGCTGAGCAAGTGGTCTGCAGATTAAAGAGGACGGAGAGCCCCCCAACCATTCTTTTTTCTCTTCTTTCTAGGTGATCTACCTAATACATTGAAGCAATCACAGAATGACAGCCAGAATGAAGAAACAAAAAAAACATGTCCGAAGTAAAAGATCGAAAGAAACCTCTAGAAGTGGAACTAAATGAAACAGAGGTAACCAAACTTTCAGAGACAGAGTTTAGAACACTGATGATAAGAATATTTAAGGAACTTAGCGAGGACATAAAGAAGGATAGGGAAACCATAAAAAAACAACCAGTTACAATTAAAGAATACAATAACTGAAATAAAGAACACACTAGAAGTAATCACTAGTAGATTAGATGAAGCAGAGGATCAGATCAATGAATTACAAGACAAAATAGCAGTTGGAACAACAAAAGAAAAAAGAATAAAAAGGAATGAAAATAGTTTAAGAGAACTGTGGAACAACATAAATGCAACAACTTTTCCATCATAAAAATACAAAAAGGAGGAGAAGAGAAGAAGCAAGGGATTGAGAATGTATTTGAGGAAATAATGACTGAAAACTTCCCTATGCTGGTGAAGGAAATCGACATACAAGACCAGGATGTGCAGAGAGTTCCAAATAAGCTGAACCCAAATAAGCCCACAACAAGAAACATCATAGTTAAAATGGCAAAGCTTAAAGACAAAGACAGAATCCTAAAAGCAGCAAGAGAAAAACAGCAGGTTACATACAAAAGAACTCCAATAGGACTAACAGCTGACTTATCTACAAAAACTCTGCAGGCCAGAAGGGAGTGGCAGGAGATATTCAAAGTAACACGAAATAAAGGTCTACAACCAAGATTGCACAACCCAGCACAGCTATCACTTCAAATTGAAGGAGAGATAAAGAGCTTCTCATAAAATAATAAGCTTAAAGAATCCATCACCACCAAGCCAGCATTGCAGGAAATGTTAAAAGGGCTTTTTTAAACAGAGGAAAGGGGAAAACAAGCAAACCCAGGAAGACAAAAAATACAAATAACAAAATGGCAATAAATATGCACCTATCAATAATCACTTTAAATGTGAATGGGCTAAATGCTCCAATCAAAAGACACAGGGTCGGTGAGTGGATAAGAAAACAGGACTCATGCATATGCTGGCTACACCAGATTCAGCTCAGATCAAAAGACAAAACAGACTAAAAGTAGAGGGATGGAATAAGATATTTCATGCAAATGGAAATGAGAAAAAAAGCTGGAGAAGCAATATTTATTTTGGACAAAAAATAGACTTTAAAATGAAGACTACACTAAAAGACAAGGAAGGGCACTACATAATAATGAAGTGATCAATTCAACAGGAGGACATATCCCTAGTAAACATCTATGCACCCAACATAGGAGCTCCTAAATATATAAAACAGATTTTGACAAACATAAAGGCAGAGATCAACAGTAACACTATCTTAGTAGAAGACTTCAACACCCCGTTGTCAAAAATGGACAGATCCTCCGGACCGAAAATCAACACGGACACAGTGGCCTTAAAGGACACGTTAGAGCAGCTGGATTTAATCGATATTTTCAGAGCATTTCACCCCAAAGCAACAGAATATACATTCTTCTCAAGTGCACATGGAACATATTCCAAGATAGACCACAGGTTAGCCCACAAAACAAGTCTCAACAAATTTAAGAAGATTGGTCATATTAAGCATCTTCTCTGACCACAATGCTATGAAACTAGAAATCAATTATAAGACATCTGGAAAGCTTACAAATACATGGAGGCTAAATAACATGCTACTAAATAGCGAGTGGGTCAAAAGTGTGATCAAGGAGGAAATCAAAATATACCTTGAGACAAATGAAAATGAAAACACCACGACCCAAAATCTCTGGGATACAGCAAAGGAGTCCTAAGAGGAAGTTCATAGCAGTGCAGGCCTACCTAAAGAAGGCAGAAAAATCTCAAATCAGCAAACTATCTTTACACCTAAGGGAATTGGAAAATGAATAACAAAAGAAGTCAAAAGGGAGTGCAACGAAGGAAATAATAAAGACCAGTGCAGAAATGCATGAAATAGAACCAAAAAAAAAAAAAAATACAAAATATCAATGAAACCAAGTGTTGGTTTTTTTGAAAAGATAAACAAAATAAAAAAACCCAGACTCACCAAGAAAAAGAGAGAGAAGACCCAAATAAATAAGATACGAAATGAAAGAAGTGACAGCAGATCCCACAGAAATACAGAAAATTTTAAGAAAATACTACAAGCAACTATATGCCAACAAATTTGACAATCTGGAAGAAATGGATAAATTTCTAGAAGCGTTCTATCTACCAAGTCTGAACCAAAAAGAAACAGATACTCTGAACAGACTGATTACTGTGAAAGAAATTGAATCAGTAATCAGCAAGCTTCCAACAAACAAAAGCCTTGGACCAGATGGCTTCACAGGTGAATTTTACAAAACATTCAAAAAAGAATTAATACCTATTGTCCTCAGACTATTCCAAAAAATACAGAAGGAGGTGAGGCTCCCAAACTCTTTCTATGAAGCCACTATCACCCTGATTCAAAAATCAGACAAAGATATTACAAAAAAGGAAAACTACAGGATGATAACCCGAATTAATTTAGATCCAAAAATTCTCATCAAAATACTAGCAAACAGAATTCAGCATCACATTAAAAAGATCATACACCACTATCAAATGGGGTTCGTTCCTGGTATGCAAGGTTGGGTCAATATCCACAAATCAATTAATGTAATACATCACATTAAATTAATGAAAAATAAAAATCATATGATATCAATAGATGCAGAAAAAGCATTAGACAAAATCTAGCAGCCATTTATGATAAAAGCAAAGTGGGAATAGTGGGGACATGTCTCAACATAATAAAGGCCATCTATGATAAGCCCACGGCAAACATTGCATTCAATGGAGAAAGGCTAAAATCTTTCCCCTTAAGATCAGAATAAACAGAAGGCTGCCAACTTTCACAACTTCTATTTAACATACTTCTGGAAGTTCTAGCCACAGCAATCAGACAAGAAAATGAAACAAATGCATCCAAATTAGAAAAGAGGAAGTAAAATTGTCATTATATGCAGTTGACATTATATTATATATACAGAAGACTCCACCAAAGACTCCACCAAAAAATTGTTAGAACTGATAAACAAATTTGGTAAGGTAGCAGGATACGAAATTAATATTCAGAAATCAGTTGCATTTGTACAGAGCAATAATAAACTATCAGAAGAATAAATCGGAAATCAACCCCTTTTTCAATTGCTTCAAAAACAATAAAATATCTAGGAATAAGTTTAACTAAAGAAGTAAAAGACCTGTATTCAGAAAATTATGAGACACTGAAGAGAGAAATCAAAGAAGATACAAATAAACGGAAATACATACCATGCTGATGAATAGGAAGAATTAATATAGTTAAAATGCCAACACTACCTAAGGCAATATATAGATTCAAAGCATTTCAAATCAAACTACCAAGGATATTTCACAGAAATAGAACACATAAACCTAAATTTTATATGGAACCACAGAAGACCCTGAATAGCCACAGCAATCTTGATAAATAAGTACGGGATGGGGGGACATCACGCTACCTGACATCAAAACATACTACAAGGCTGCAGTAATGAAAACAGTATGGTACTGGCATAAAAACAGACACATAGACCAATGGAACAGAATAGAGACCCCAGGAATACAACCATCCTTATACGGACATTTAATCTATGACAATGGAAGCAAGAATTTTAATTGGAATAAAGATAGTCTATTTAATAAATAGTGATGGGCAAATTGGACTGACACGTACAAAAAAAATAAAAGTGGACCACTTACTTACACCATATATGAGAACAAACTCAAAATGGATTAAAGACTTAAATGTAAGACCTGAAACCATAAAACTCCTAGAAGAAATCATAGGGAGTAAATTTGCAGACATTACCCTGAGTAATATTTTTACTGATATATCCCCTTGGGCAAGGGAAATAAAAGAAAAAATGAACATATGGGATTACATCAAACTTAAAAGTTTTTTCACAGCAAAGGAAATCATCCATAAAACAAAAAGGAAGCCTACTGAATGGGAGAAGATATTTGCCAATGATATATGTGATAAGGGGTTAATATCCAAAATTTATAAAACACTCATGAAATTCAACACCAGAAAAACAAACAATGCAATTTAAAAATGGGCAGAGGATATGAGGAGGCATTTCTCTAAAGAGGACATACAGATGGCCCACACGCATGTGAAAAGATGTTCAAACTCACTAATCATCAGAGAAATGGAGATAAAATCCACAATGAGATACCATCTCACTCCGGTCAGAATGGCTATCATCAATAAATCAACAAAAATGGTTAAGTGCTTGCTTGGGACACAAGCGGCCCCGGTTCGGGTCGCACATATGAGGGCCAGTGACACTGCCCTCAAAAAATAAATAAATAAATAAATAAATAAATAAATAAATAAATAAACAAACAAACAACAAGTGTTGGCAAGGGTATGGAGAAAAGGGAACCCTCGTGCACTGTTGGTTGGACTGTAGATGGTGCAGCCGTTATGGAAATCGTATAGAGGTATCTCAAAAAACTGGAAATGGAACTACCGTTTGACCCAGCAATTCCACTCTTTGGTATCAACCCAGAGGAATCTAAGACACTAATTTGAAAAAAATATATGCACCCCTATGTTTATTTCAGCGGTATTTACTATAACAAAGACTTGGAAACAACCGAAATGCCCATCCGTAGAAGACTGTATTAAGAAACAGTGGTACATTTATACAATGGAGTATTACTCCGCTATAAGGAAGAATGAAATCATACCATTTGCAACGATATGGATGGACCTAGAGACTATTATTTTAAGTGAAATAACTCAATCAGAGAAAGACAAATACCATATGATCTCACTTATATGTGGAATCTGAAAAACTGAATGAACGAGCAAGGTAAACAGAAACAGACTCATAGAGGAAAGACTGGTGGTTGCTGGTTTGGAGGGGGCTTGGCATGGAGGAGAGTGGGAAGGAATTAGACAGCATAAATGAGTAACTACAGTATTGCCACAGGGATATGAAATGCAGTTCAGGGAATATAATAATGTTGTAAATATTTTGTGGGGTGCCAGATGGTCACATGTCTTGTTAGGGAGACCACTTCATGGATGGAGTAGAGGCTTGATCACTGCACAGTACACCTGAAGCTGATGTTGTATAATATTGTATACCAACTGTAATTGAATATATAGATCATCGTGGAATACATTGTGGAAGGGAGTCAAAGGAATTGTATTAGATATGTACAATATGGGGGGTGGCAAATTGGGTAGGGAGGTTGTCACTTTGAGTGGTAAAAAGTATATTATAATTGCACTGTGTTGTACACCTGAAACTAATAATAAAAACAGAATGAGTGAGCCCACCAGAGGACCATTTCAAAAGACTGTTAAATGGCCTTAAGCCTTTGACAAAATAAGATTTGTAAAGAAAACCTTACTAAAGATAGTAACGAAAAATATGCTTTTCAAAAAAAAAAAAAAAAAAATATATATATATATATATATATATATATATATATATATATATATATATATTCTTTTCAATTTGAGGAAAGAAAAACAGTTTACTTATAGGCATGTCTTAAAATTCTTTTTCTCTTTTTGGTAGGAACTATAACTGTTAATCAAAAGGCAAAATTAGTTGAATTTCCTCAATGCCGTCGTCTATATGCATGCATTAATTCTTCAATTTATGATGCCTCCCATGAGCAAATTATGATTTTAAGAAGAAGATATGGACTATGGCTTTCCCTCCAAGCTTCCAGAGTGTGGGAAGGTTCTCCAACTGTTCGTATTGTTTTACAAATGCTTCATAAGATTTTACATAGAACTAAGAGATTTATTGGACTTTTAATTGCAGCAAGCATGAAAATTATAGCTATGACTACTGTGGCTGCTGTTTCTGGAGTCGCTCTACATCAGACAATACAGACGACTAAATTTGTACAAGCACGGCATGAAAATGCTAGTAAGTTCTAGAATCAGCAAGTAAAAATTGATCAAGAAGTTAGTGTTTGATTAGCTGATTTAGATACAACTGTTGTTTTTCTTGGAGACCAAATAGAAAATCTCCAAACTATGATTACTTTAAAATGTGATTTGAATGTTTCTACTTATTGTGTAACTTCCTTTTTCTTATAATCACACATGTGCCCCTTGGTCAGAGGTACCAGCCCATCTTCTGGGCCATGCTCCCAATCTCATTGCTGATATCCTACAGCTGCAGCAAGAAGTGGATCAGATGTCTGCTGCCAACTTACAGCTCCTCCCTGGGGAGGAAGCACTTTCTGTGGCTGCAGATAAACTCTCTGGTTTAAATCCCCTCACCTGGGTGAGAAACCTCGGTGGAGGCTTTGCTGGTGAAATAGCACTCCTATTAATTATTCTTCTTTTGTTCTGTTTAGTCCTCAGATATGGACAAATAGCCCTCCAACGGGCCTTAAAGGAAGAAACTGCCGAATCTGTGTATCTCCTACTTCCAAAAACGTAAGGGGGGGATCTTGCCTGGCAGCTGCCAATCCGTTTGCTCCCCCCACGCAAACTGCATGTCAAAAATGACACATAAGGAAGTGTCTCTGAAAACCAGGACCCAGAGGAATAATATCGGTAAAGCTTCCTTGAGGGAGAGCCCCGGGGTCCTGGGGCCTGGTGGAACATCAGGCTGTCTCCCTTATCGGATGGTTTTATTACCTTGGAGCCATCCCCTGGGGTAAAAGTGTGGGTGCATAAAGGCACAGGACGTGTTGGAATGCAAAGGGGAGTGGCGCGGAGATAGCCAACAGACACACATATCACAGACCTTGGAGAAAATAAATCTTTCTTCCTTTGATGTTTCTCAATAAAAGCTTTGCATCAGCCATATCCTGGGCCTCAGTCCAGAGAGAGACTGACGGTCCCTTGGCCCCCTTCACACCCGTAATATTGGCTCATTGTCTTTATTTCAACCCTCTTGCCGCCCTTCCCGTGTTTCAATGCTCTTTGTCATGCAGGGCGTGATAATGATCATATATGAATTTGGAACTACAGGGTGGAGGGGTAGTGCTGCCTCATTAATGATCCTTGGATATTTGACTAATCTATATGCCCCAGAACTTTTCTTCACAGGGGTGATTGGGGTGATGTAGGGAGATGAACATGATTTCAACAGACCGTGCTTGATAAATTTGTTAATAAGGGGCTATAGGCTGTCCTTTGCTTTGTGTTTCAATGAATATTGTCACTGGTCAGGGTAATGGGAGGGATCTTTGCATTGCATTTTGACTGGGGTGGAATTTTGGGTTTGTCCTGGGATTTTTGTTGCCCAAACTTCTGGGTTTACTAAATCTAACCATTTGGGCTTCCACAGGATAGAGGTTTCCTTTTCAGAGAGTAATATAGGTATACGAGACAGAGGGCTTTCAAATATTAGATGTGTTCCCACTCCCTGGAAAAAACCCTGCCCAGAAGGGGGCTGGGAAATTCTGGCATAACTAAGAATGAATGAGAAAATAGAGCATCTCCCCATGAAGAAGATAGAGGAGGGGTAAACCTCCACATTATGGGCTCCCCCTCTATCCCAACTATTTGGCAGGATTTGAGAGAAAGAGTACCAGAGAATGAGTTTAGTATGGAAGAGGCAGTACCCATATCAAACAAGGTGCCCTGAGCTCTGTCCCCTCCACAGTAATGCTAGTTTCAGGAGATGGAGGGAGCACCAGGACCCTTCATTTCAAGGCCATGAAAGCTTGCAGGTCCAATTGAGGGGCCTTTCAGCCCTCCAGGAAGTCTTTTCCCCAATGGCCAAACTCATTGCATTTGGGTCATGGTGTTCATGGCTTCCTCCCCTCCAGGCATTCCCATCTCCAGTGTCTAGACTTTCCGTAGTTGTGGCACCTTCCTTGGGTTTTATTCCCTGGGCAACCTGGAGTTGGCTGTCAGATTTGTAAAGCAGCAGGTAGCTGAACCTGTCTTTTAGTATTTGCTTTTCCTTCTCCTGTTCGCTCTCTCTGACCTTTTTTTCTTCTTCCTGGTCCCAACTGTAAATGACTGAGGAAGTTATCTTGAGCTCCCCTGCTGTATGCTGGGTCTTAGTGCTACTCTCTGTAACTTCTCTTGATGTCTGGGGTAGACTGGGTAATGAACCAGTCCTTGAATATTAACTCCCCTTCAGGAGAATCAGGATCTACATTTATATATTTAGTAAGAATTTCTCTGAATCACAAGAAAAAATATGAGGTTTTATAGGGGCCCTGATTTATAGTAGCCAGCTTGTGGTAATTTGTTAGCTTATTCTTACTTTGTTGCATACCCTCAGTTAAACAAAGGACTAGATTATTTTGTTGCCAGATGCCCTCTGTGAAGTTATAGTCCCAGTTGGGTTCAGTGCTGGGTACAACAATGGCCCCTTTTGCATAATCAGAGTCAGTCATATAGACTGACTGCATAGTGGGTGGCAGCCTCCACAATCATCTCCCTTTCTGCTTTAGAGAGAGTTTGTCTGATAGTAATGTGAATGTCTATCCAGGTGAGGTCAAAGGTAAAAGCGAGCCTCCAAAATTCATTGATTTATTTTTCAGGATCATCTGAGTACATCACTAAATCTGCCTTTACCTGGAAGAGGTCCTGCGTGGGGAAGGGGACCTGTACTCTCCTAGAGCTGCTCGCTAAGCCTCCAATTACCTCCTTGAGGGGGCAGATTTTTGGGGCAGAAGGTGGGCAGAAAGCGGGCAGAAGGACCTTGTGGGTCTGAGGAGGGGCAGCTAGGAGGGGTGGTGTTTCCAGTCCCTTAGGGGAAAGGGGTGGGAGGACATCTTCTGTGATGCCCCTGAGATCAGGATATCTGGGTGGCGAGTCACTAGGGTTAGAACTGAGGGGGTCTATCTTACAGGAGCAACAGAGGTCTGAGTCACTTCAGAGGGCGATAAAGGAATGGACATATGGCACTACTGTCCATTTTTCTAGTTTGTGACAGAAGAGGTCCAATTGTAGGATGATATTATAGTTTAGGCTACCATTCTCAGGCCAGCTTTCCCTGTCCCCCAACTTATATTTAGGCCAGGCTGCATTGCAGAAGAAGATGAGCCTTTTCTTCTTTAATGTCTGAGGGTCAAATTTGTTCTAATTTAGCAGAGTACAGCTGAGTGGGGAGTCTCGAGGGACAGAGTTCTGGTTACCCATCTATAAGAATAGACAGAGTAGGAGGCAGGGTAGAAGGGCATTTCCTCTCCATCCCTCTCTCTGACATATACTTTCTAAGGCAGAGTGTCCCTTCCTCGTGCCATGAAATGGGCCTCTTCCTGTCCCCCTGAAACTGTGGAATTATCTGCACCTTACTGCATGCTTGCATGGTAGTGAGTCCTCCGTCCTTCCCCTTCCCTTTGTTGTCTGGAGAGGTGAGATCTTAGATTTCATCATTGTCCCTTTCCCTTTAAGTGTCCACTGCTGGCTGTCTGGTGTAGCCAGCCTTTAAAGTTGCTGTCACTCTGGACTCCTGAATGGACCCAATATCTCTTGCTAGCCTGTAGCCCTCCCAACTTTGGTTATCTGCCCAGATTTCAGAGAGGATTCTATCCATAATGACCTTAACAGCCCATCCCTGGAGGGACTGATCAAATTGGTCAGTCTCATCATCTAGGAGGAAATAGAGAGTTCTATCCTTGCCATTAATATCAATCTTAGTCCAATTCCAAGACCATGCTGGTCCAGAGTCTGAGGAGTCAGACTGAGCCCGGGTTAAAGAATAAGACAGACAGTGGCACAGGAAGCAGAAATCAAGACCAAGTGGGCTGGACGCTGGGCAGAGATATTTCTGCCTGTGCCAAACAAAGGAAGACAAGCTCAAACAGTTGGGGTAGGACAGGTGCAGCAGGAAGATCATCCAGTGGGGTAGAAAGAGTGGGCTAGTTAAAGGTATAGGTTTAAACTCCCTGGTGCCCAGAGGTGCTGGAGGAGTTTAGGGAAATAGAGAACGCTGTTTTGTGAAGACAAAATAAGGAAGGTTCAGGATTACGTCATATAAATGTTGGTGTGATGTGAGCCTCTTGAAATCTCTCCCGGAATTTACAACAAATTGGACAGCTATAATTCCACAAAGGACTCCCTGCACAGCAGACAGGCAAGACTAAGAGACACAAAATTGAAATCATCTAAAGGTGGGCAAATTGGGCGATGGGGGAGTATGGAAGAGGGAAGTGTGAGACGGGGGCTGCAGGACAAAACCAGAGCTTGGAGCTCTGCGTTCCCTGAATTCTGGAGCTTACAGCAGTCACAACAGAGGAAAACATTCAGACTGCTAGCACTCTCCTTATGGTCCACAGTGCTGCCTGAGAGATCAGCATATAACACTGCTGAACGAAACACTCATGGCAGACACCTCGGAGCAAAGACTGAGGGAAGAAGAGTGAGAATGGTAGTTTAAGCCCTCACTGCCAAGCAGAAGACAGAACACATTGGAACAGAGCCTAGCCTACCCCTCAACACCCTTCCAGAGCTCACCCCACCCCCACATTCCCAGTGCTAGAAGCAAAAAGGTTGCAGTGTCAAATCTAAAGAACAGAATATTTGCAGTTCTGAGAACTGTGGCCCCGCATCCATGGATTCACAGCCCAACTTGTCCCTGCTAGGTGGAGTGAGACTTGGATGCAGGGTTGGCTGTGCTAGTGGTTGCCACCATTGCTCAGAACCACCTCTGACAACCCACCCTGCCTTTGTCCCCACCTATCTGGGCAGATCCCTGCCGTGATAAAAAGAACCACTGAAACACACGTGCCCTGAATCTGGTGCAGGAAGAGCTTTGGAACTTAAGAAGCTCTCCAAATCCCTCATGGAGGTGGTACCCTGAGAACCAAGCAACCTGCTCACCGAGGAAAAGACCACCTTCCACAGAACATCCCCATTGTGTGAGAAGCCAGAACAGTGCAGAGAAAATATAACACTACAGAATAAAAGGCTGCAGTGGGAGAGAAAATAAAATATTCCATGAACACCTACTGGAAAGCAAAAGAAAGATCTCTTCCTATCAACGTGTTGAAGAACCCACTCCTGTAGATGTCTAGGAAGAGAAATAATAATTCATTAATTGTGATGAATAATCAAGGTGACAAGGCAGCTCAGAAAGAAAATGTAAAGTCTCCAGAAAATGAACTAAAGATATGGAAATATGTGACTTAAATGACAGATAATTCAATTTATAGTTCTTAAAAAACTCAACGAGATCAAGAAAGCAGAGACAGGCAGTTCAATGAATTCAGAAACACAATCAAAGAACAAAATGAACATTTTACCAAAGAGATTCAAATTTCAAAATAAGAACCAAATAGAATTTCTGGAGATTACGAACTGAATAAAAGACCTGAAGAATGAAATAGCAAGTTTAGGTAATAGAGCTGACCAGATAGAGGAAAGAATCAGTGGCATTCAAGACAGAAATCTGGAAATGACACAGCTAGAAGAGGAGACTTGAGAATCAAAAGAAATGAAACAACTGTACAAGAACTTTCTGACTCCAACAGAAAGAGCATTACAAGAATAATGGTCATATCAGGAGGAGAAGAAAGGGAGAAAGGAACAGAGAATATATTCAAACAAATAGTTGATGAAGACTTCCCAAACTTGTGGAAAGTGTTGGATCCTTGAATTCAACAAGCAAATAGAACACCTAATTACCTCAATCCAAACAGGCCTTTTCCAAGGCACATTGTATTGAAGCTGTCAAAAAATAATAACAAAGGAAGAATCCTCAAGGCAGCCAGGGAGAAGAAGATGGTAACTTACAAAGGATAACCCAATAAATTATCATCATATTTTTCAGCAGAAACTCTACAAGCCAGAAGAGAATAGAATCAAATATTGAAACTATTGAAAGAGAAATTATGATCCATGAATAACATATCTAGCAAGGATATTCTTTACATATGAAGGAGGAATAAAGACCTTTCCAGACATAGAGAAGCTGAGGGAATTTTCTAACACATGACCTGCACTAAAAGAAATACTGAAGGAGTCTATTCGACCTGAGACAAAAAACCAAAAGAATATAAAACCATGAATAGTATTACAAGCAGACAGACAGAAACAGGAAATGCGAACCCCTACACCAAATAGGACACTATACTCTTTAATATAACATACAGGGTAAAGAAGAAAAAAAAACACATTAAGAAAAAGAGGAGGAGGCTTCCGGTAAGTTCGTGGAATAGATGGACGCTCTCCCAACTGCCTCCCAGGATCACATCAAAATTACAAATAATTTATATAACATTTAACCTCGGAAGTCCCCTGAACACTAGATGAACAGACCCTCTAAACGAAGGACCTAAAATGGAGGAGGGGCGCAGACGAGAGAGGGCGAGTCCCGTGAGCGAGACCCAGCTGTGGGGAGGCTTCTCCGGTTGTGGGAGAGATCCTCCAGCCCGACACTGAGCTCACTAGCCTAGAGTTGCTTTGCCAGGAAGAGGAGTTCTACAGTAGCAGGCAGTAGAAATTAATGAGGACTCTGTTTGCTCAGCACGGTGAGGCTGCCGGTGGCTGGAGAACCAGTGGGGCCGGTGAACGAGTTCACTCACTGGTGAGGACTCACCTGATTCCTGTTGGAGGGAGTAGCTGTGTGAGCTGGGCCCAGGAGCCTGTAGAGACAGACTGAACTGAGCACCTTTGATGCAGAAGCTGGAGGTTTTGAGGACCATTGTTCCCCTGGTGTGGAGCTTGCCCACTTAGGGTTGGGACCCCCACAGAGGGTCAGATCTGGGATCCCATTGGTCTGGTGAAATTGGCACAGGAGTGCGTGCGTGCATGTGTGTGGGTACGCATGAGGCCTTGGATTCCCACCCTCCACCCTGCTTGTGTTGTGTTGCCAGGGAAACGCTGGGCGAGTGCCCTCCGGCTCCATCAGGCTGCTCACTGAGACACAGGAGTGCGTGAGCCACCTTGGGTTCCAGCTCTCTGCACTGTTTGTGCAGACTTACAAGGCTGGAGATTGGCTGTTGGCTGCTTAGCCTGATCTGCAGGCAGTTGATTGGGACAGGTTGAGACAGGGAGTTTTCCTGAGAGTGTTGGGCAGGGAGTTGTACACCTGCATGATCCGATTGAGGCTTTCCTGGCGAGTTTGTGTGGATTGATTGCTGGTGCAGAGTGCATGCTGCTTTGACTTGGTGGGGGCCACTGACCACATCAAGTAGTGCCTTGGGGGCCTGCCTGAACTTCCTAGAGCTGTGTTGCCAGAGGCACCCTGAGCCCCTGGTGCCTGGCCCACATCTCCGCAGGACACAGAGGGTTTTTCTGCAGTAGAGGACAACCTGCAACAATCTGTGAAGATTTTTTTTTTGGTAGTGAGCACGGTTCCAGAGCACACAGCAGCTAATTGTGGAAAGCTCACTGCAAGCCTGAGAGGGAGGCCTGTGCATAACACATTAAGCTCTTCTCCCCAATAGCTGGTGATGAGTTGCCAAGAGACAATCTATTGCTGAGCAAGTGGTCTGCAGATTAAAGAGGATGGAGAGCCCACCTCCACCTCTTTTTTTTTCTTTACTGTTACCTTTACTTTTTTTTCTCTCTTCTTTCTAGGTGATCTATCTAATACATCGAAGCTTTCACAGAATGACAGCCAGAATGAAGAAACAAAAAAACATGTCCCAAGTAAAAGATAAAAAGAAACCTCTAGAAGTGGAACTAAATGAAACAGAGGTATCCAAACTTTCAGAGACAGAGTTTAGAACACTGATGATAAGAATGTTTAAGGAACTTAATGAGGACATAAAGAAGGATAGGGAAACCATAAAAAATGAGTTAGAACTAAAGAATACAATAACTGAAATGAAGACCACACTCAAGGAATCACCAGTAGAATAGATGAAGCAGAGGAGCAGATCAGCGAATTAAAAGACAAAATAGCAGAAATCACCCAGCTGGAACAACAAAAAGAAAAAAGAATTAAAAAGAATGAAAATAGGTTAAGAGACCTCTGGGACAACATGAAACACAACAACATTCACGAATGATAGGAATACCAGAAGGAGAAGAGAAGAAGTAAGGGATTGAGAATATATTTAAAGAAATAATGACTGAAAACTTCCCCAACCTTGTGAAGGAAATTGACATACAAGCCCAGGATGTGCAGAGAGTTCCAAACAGGCTGAATCCAAACAGGCCCACACCAAGACACATCATAGTTAAAATGGCAAAGCTTAAAGTCAAAGACAGAATCCGAAAAACAGCAAGAGAAAGACAGCTGGTTACATACAAAGAACTCCTATAAGAATAATAGCTGACTTTTCTTCAGAACCTCTGCAGGCCAGAAGGGAATGGCAGGAGAAATTCAAAGTGACACAAAATAAAGGTCTACAACCAAGATTGCTCTACCCATCAGGGCTATCACTTAAAATTGAAGGAGAGATAAAGAGCTTCTCAGAAAAGAATAAGTTTAAGGAGTTCATTACTACCAAGCCAGCATTGCAGGGAATGGTAAAAGGGCTTTTTTAAACAGAAGAAAGGGGAAAACAGGCTAACCCAGAAAGACAAGAAATGCAAAGAACAAAATGGCAATAAATATGCACCTATCAATAATCACTTTAAATGTGAAAGGGCTAAATGCTCCAATCAAAAGATGCAGAGTGGCTGAGTGGATAAGAAAACAGGACCCATGTATATGCTGTCTACAAGAGACTCCTCTCAGATCAAAAAACACACACAGACTGAAAGTAAAGGGATGGAATAAGATATTTCATACAAATGGAAATGAGAAAAAAGCTGGAGTAGCAATACTTATTTTGGACAAAATAAACTTTAAAATGAAGACTACACTAAAAGACAAAGAAGTGCACTGCATAATAATAAAGGGATCCATTCAACAAGAGGACATAACCCTAGTACCTCTATGCACCCAATATAGGAGCTCCTAAATATATAAAACAGATTTTGACAGATATAAAGACAGAGATCAACAGTAACACTATCTTAGCAGAGGACTCCGACACCCCATTGTCACGAATGGACAGACAGAAAATCAACACGGACATAGTGGCCTTAAATGACACTTTAGACCAGCTGGATTTAATTGATATTTTAAGAGCATTTCACCCCAAAGCTACAGAATATACATTCTTCTCATGTGTACATGGAACATTCTCCAAGATAGACCACATGTTAGGCCCCAAGCAAGTCTCAAGAAATTTAAGAAGATTGAAATCATATCAAGTGTCTTCTCTGACCACAATGATATGAAACTAAAAATGAATTATAAGAAGAAATCTGGTAAGCTTACAAATACATGGAGGCAAAATAACACGCTACTAAATAAAGAGTGGGTCAAAAATGAGATCAAGGAGGAAATCAAAAGACACCTCAAGACAAACGAAAATGAAAACACCATGACCCAAAATCTCTGGGATGCAGTGAAAGCAGTCCTAAGAGGGAAGTTCATAGCAGTGCAGGTCTACCTAAAGAAGGAAGAAAAATCTCAAATCAACAGACTATCTTCACACTAAGGGAACTCGGAAAAAAAAACTGCAAAAGAAGCCTAAAGTTAGTATAAGGGAGCTGATAATAAAGACTAGAGCAGAAATAAATGAAGTAGGGAACAAAAACAAAACAATACAAAAGATCAATGAAACCAAGAGTTGGTTTTTTGAAAAGATAAACAGAATCAACAAACCCCTAGCCAGACTCACCAAGAAAAAGAGAGAGAGGACCCAAATTAATAAAATCAAAAATAAAAGAGGAGAAGTGACAACAGATACCACAGAAAAACAGAAAATTTAAAGAAAATACTACGAGCAACTGTATGCTAACAAATTTGACAATCTGGAAGAAATGGATAATTTTCTAGAAGCATACAATCTACCATGTCTGAACCAAAAAGAAACAGAAACTCTGAACGGACTGATTACTGCCAAAGAAATTGAATCAGTAATCAATAATCTTCCAACAAATAAAAGCCTTGGACCACATGGCTACACAGGTGAATTTTACAAAACATTCAGAAAAGAATTAATACCTATTCTCAAACTATTCCAAAAAATACAGAAGGAGGAAAAGCTCCCATAGTCTTTCTATGAAGCCACTATCACCCTGATTCCTAAGTCACACAATCTATATTACAAAAAAAGGAAAACTACAGGCCAATATCCCTAATGAACATAGATGCAAAAATTCTCAACAAAATACTAGCAAACCGAATTCAGCATCTCATTAAAAAGATCATACACAACGATCAAGTGGGATTCATTCCTGATATGCAACGTTGATTCAATATCCGCAAATCAATTAATGTAATACATCACATTAACAAAATGAAAAGTAAAAATTATATGATCATATCAATAGATGCAGAAAAGGCATTTGACAAAATCCAGCAGCCATTTATGATAAAAACTCTTATCAAAGTGGGAATAGTGAAATCATATGTCAACATAATAAAGGCCATATATGATAAGCCCACAGCAAACATCGTACTCAATGGGGAAAGGCTAAAAGCTTTCCCCTTAAGATCAGGAACAAGACACGGCTGCCCATTTTCATCACTTCTATTTTACATACTTCTGGAAGGTCTAGCCACAGCAATCAGTCAAGAACATGAAATAAAAGGCATCCAAATTGGAAAAGAGGAAGTAAAATTATCATTATATGCAGTGACATGATACTATATAGAGAGAATCCCAAAGACACCACCAAAAAACTGCTAGAACTGATAAATAAATTTGGTAAGGTAGCAGGATACAAAATTAATATTCAGAAATCAGTTGCATTTGTATACACCAATAATAAACTATCAGAAGAAGAAATCAGGAAATCAATCCATTTTACAATTGCTTCAAAAACAATAAAATATCTAGGAATCAATTTAACTAAAGAAGGAAAAGTACTCTACTCAGAAAATTATGAGACAGTGAAGAGAGAAATCAAAGAAGATACAAATAAAGGGAAACACATACCATGCTCATGGATAGGAAGAATTAATATAGTTAAAATGTCAATACTACCAAAGGCAATATACAGATCCAATGCAATTCTGATCAAACTACCAAGGACATTTTTCTCAGAAATAGAACATAGAATCCTAAAATTTATATGGAACCACAAAAGACCCCGAATAGCCACAGCAATCCTGAGAAATAAGAACAAAGTGGGAGGCATCACAATACCTGATATCAAAATATACAACAAGGCTACAGTAATGAAAACAGTATGGTACTGGCATAAAAACAGACACATAGACCAATGGAACAGAATAGAGAACTCAGATATAAACCTATACATATATGGTCATTTGATCTATGACAATGGAAGGAAGAATTTACACTGGAGTAAAGATAGTCTATTTAATAAATGGTGCTGGGAAAATTGAACTGACACATACAAAAAAATAAAAATGGACCACCTACATACACCATATTCGAGAACAAACTCAAAATGGATTAAAGACTTAAATGTAAGACCTGAAACTATAAAACTCCTAGAAGAAAACATAGGGAGTAAGTTTTCAGACATTACCCTGAGTAATATTTTTACTGATCTATTCCTTCGTGCAAGGGAAATAAAAGAAAAAATGAACATATGGGATTACATCAAACTTAAAAGTTTTTTCACAGCAAATGAAATCATCAATAAAACAAAAAGGCAGCTAACTGAATGGGAAAAGATATTTGCCAATGATACACCTGAGAAGGGATTAATATCCAAAATTTATAAAACACTCATGGTAGTCAACACCAAAAAAACAAACAATTCAATTTAAAAAAGAGCAGAGGATATGAAGAGGCATTTCTCTAAAGAGGACATACAGATGGCCAACAGGCATATGAAAAAAGGTTCAACCTCACTAATCATCAGAGAAATGCAAATAAAACCACAATGAGACACCACCTCACTCCAGTCAGAATGGCTATCATCAACAATTCAACAAACAACAGGTGCTGGTGAGGGTATGGAGAAAAGAGAGCCCTGGTGCACTGTTGGTGGGACTGCAAGTAGGTGCAGCCATTATGGAAATCAGTATGGAGGTATCTCAAAACCCTGGAAATGGAACTACTATATGATCCAGCAATTCCACTCATGGGTATCTACCCAGAAGAAACCAAGACTCTAATTCGAAAAAATATATGCACCCCTATGTTTATTGCAGTGCTATTTACAATAGCCAAGACATGGAAACAACCAAAATGCCCATCAGTAGATGACTGGCTTAAGAAACTGTGGTACATTTATACAATGGAGTATTACTGTGCTATAAAGAAGAATGAAATTATACCATTTACAACCATATGGAAGGAACTAGCGACTATTGTTAAGTGAAATAAGTCAGTCGGAGAAAGACAAATACCACATGATCTCACTTATATGTGGAATCTGAAAAACTGAAGGATCGAGCAAAGTAAACAGAAACTGTCTCATAGATATAGAGGAAAATCATGGTTGCTAGTTGTGAGTGGGTTGGAGATGACAGAGAAAGGTAAGGGATTACACAGCATAAATAGGTAACTACAATATTGCCACAGGGATATGAAAGACAGTTCGGGGAATATATTAGTGTTGTAAATATTTTGTGGAGTGTCAGATGGTCACCTGTCTTGTTAGGGAGACCACTTCCTGGATGGAGTAGAGGCTTGAGCACTGCACTGTACACCTGAAACTGATGTTGTATAATATTGTATGCCAACTGTAATTGAATATATAGATAGTCACGGGATGTGGATTATACTGTGGAAGGGAGTCAAAGGAATTGTATGTATGATGTGGGGGGAGCACTGGGTTGCAGAATTGGGGGAGGGGGTTTCACTTTGAGGGATAAAAAGTATAACTTTTACACTGTGTTTTACACCTGAAGCTAATTTAAAAAATCAATGTGTATTTCACAATAAATGAATAAATAAATAAATAAATAAATATTTTATTTTTAATTTTGGAAAAATAAATAAATAAATAAATGGTGCTGGGCCAATTGGACTGACACGTGCCAAAAAATGAAAATGGACCAACCACCTACTTACTCAATATACGAAAACAAACTCAAAATGGTTTAAAGACTTAAATGTAAGACCTGAAACCATAAAACTCTTAGAAAAAAACATACGGAGTAAGTTTGCAGACATTATCCTGAGTAATATTTTTACTGCTATATCCCTTCGGGCAAGGGAAATAGAAGAAAAAATGAACATATGTGATTTCATCAAACTTAAAAGTTTTTTCACAGCAAATGAAATCATCCATAAAACAAAAAGGCAGCCTACAGAATGGGAGAAGGTATTTGCCAATGATATATCTGATAAGGGGTTAATATCCAAAATTTATGAAACACTCATGAAACTCAACACCAAAAAATCAAACAACCCAATTAAAAAATGGGCAGAGGATGTGAAGAGGCATTTCTCTAAATTGGGCATACAAATGGCCAACAGGCATATGAAAAAATGTTCAACCTCACTAATCATCAGAGGAATGCAAATAAAAACCACAATGAGATACCACCTCACTCCGGTCAGAATGGCTATTATCAACAATTCAACAAACAACAGGTGCTGGTGAGGGTGTGGAGAAAAGGGAACCCTCGTGCACTGTTGGTGGGACTGCAAATTGTTGAAACCATTATGGAAATCAGTATGGAGGTATCTCAAAAAACTGGAAATGGAATTGCCATATGACCAAGCAATTCCACTCTTGGGTATCTACCCAGAGGAATCCAAGTCTCTAATTCAAAAAAATATATGCACCCCTATGTTTATTGCAGCACTATTTACAATAGCCAAGACTTGGAAACAACCAAAATGCCCATCAGTAAATGACTGGATTAAGAAACTGTGGTACATTTATACAATGGAGTATTACTCCGCTATAAAGAAGAATGAAATCATACCATTTGCAATGATATGGATGGAACTAGAGAATATTATGTTAAGTGAAATAACTCAGTCGGAGAAAGACAAATACCATATGATCTCACTTATACATGGAATCTGAAAAACTGATTGAATGAGCAAAGTTAACACAAATAGTCTCATAGATATAGAGGAAAAACAGAGCTTCTATTTGGGAGGGGGTTGGGGATGAGGGACAAGAGGAAGGGATTGGACAGCATAAATAGGTAACTACAACATTGCCACAAGGATATGAAAGACAGTTCGGGGAATATAATAATGTTGTAAATATTTTCTGGGGTGTCAGATGGTCACATGTCTTGTTACGGAGACAACTTCCTGGATGGAGTAGAGGCTTGAACACTGCACTGTATACCTGAAACTGATGTTGTACAATATTGTATGCCAACTGTAATTGAATATATAGATAGTCACGGGATGTGGACTATATGGTGGAAGGGAGTCAAAGGAATTGTAATAGATATCTTTGATATGGGGGGAGGAGTCAGGTGGCGAATTGGGGGAGGGAGGTTGTCACTTTGAGGGGTAAAAAGCATAACAATTGCACTGTGTTATACACCTGAAACTAATTTTAAAAAAATGTTGGTCCGGCCAAGTGGCGCATTGGTTAAGCGCTGGCTTGGGATGCCAGCGGCCACAGTTCGGGTCCCACATGTGAGGGCCAGGCACACTGCCCTCAAAAAAAAAGAAAAAAAACAGGACTTCCGGGTAAAATGGTGGAATAGACAGACACGGTGCTAACTACCTCCCAGGATCACATCAAAATTACAAACAAATTACACAGCATTCAACCCCAGAGGTCCCTGGAACACTGGATGAACAGAACCACTAAATGAAGAAATTAAAGAGGAGGCCACGTCAAGTCTTGGAGGAGGGGCAGAGATGAGAGAGGGCGAACGCTGTGAGGGAAGCCCCAGCAGTGGGGAAGCTTCTCCGGTTTGGGGAGAGACCCTCCGGCCGCACACCCAGCTCATCAGCCCAGAGTTTCTTTGCCAGGAAGATGACTTCCAAGATAGCTGGCAGTAAATTAGTGAGGACTCTCTTTGTTCAACTTGTTAAGGCTGAGAGCGGCTAGAGAATCAGTGGGGCCAGCGCACGGGCTTGCTTGATGGTGAGCACTTACCTGGTTCTTGGTGGAGGGAGTAGCTGTGTGGGCCGGCCCAGGAGCCTGCGGGGATGGACTGATCTGAGCACCTTTGGTGCAAAGGCTGGAGGTTTTTGGACTATTGTTCCCCTGGTGTGGAGCCTGCATGCAAGTGGTGTACAGGAGGGCGCCATTTTGTCAACTTTGGGCCCTCCCACAGAGGGTCAGGTCCAGGACCTCATTGGTCTGGTGGAATTTGCGCAGAATTGCGTGTGTGCATGTGCGTGTGCTCATGCGGCCTTGGAACCCCAGTTACCCCGGCTTATACTGCGTTGCCAGGGAAATGCTGGGCGGGTGCCCTCTGGCTCCAACAGGCTGCTCACTGAGACCCGGGAGTGCGAAGCAGCAGCTAAGATCCCCACCCTCCACACGGCTTGTGCTGCGTTGCCAGGGAAAAGCCTGGTGGGTGCGCTATGGCTCCAATAGGCTGCTCACCGAGATGCGGGAGTGCACAAGCCGCCTAGGGTCCCGGCTCTCCGCACTGCTCTTGCAGAGTTGCCAGGCTGGTGATTGGTTGTCGGGCTGCTTGGCCTGATCTGTGAGCGACTGATTCAGGCAGACTGAGACTGGGAGTTTTCCGAGGAGTATTGGGCCGTGAGCTGTGTGCCTGCGTGATCCAGCCAGGGCTCTCCTGGTGATCTATCTAATATATCAAAGCAATCCCAGAGCAACAGCCAGAATGGGGAAACAAAGAAACATGTCACAAGTAAAAGATCAGAAGAAACCTCTAGAAATGGAACTAAATGAAACAGAGGGATCCAACCTTTCAGAGACAGAGTTTAGAACACTGATGATAAGAATGTTTAACAAACCTAGTGAGGACATAAGGAAGGATAGAGAAATCATAAAAAACAACCAGTTAGAACTAAAGAATACAATAACTGAAATGAAGAACACACTCACAGGAATCACCAGTAGAGTAGAGGAAGCAGAGGAGCGGATTAGCAATTTGGAGGACAAAATAGCAGAAGTCACCCAGTTGGCACAACAAAAAGACCAAAGAATAAAAAACAATGAAAATAGTTTAAGAGCCCTATGGGACAAGATGCTGTGCAACCATTATCAACTCATAGGAATACCAGAAGTAGAAGAGAAGAAGCAAGGGGTCGAGAATGTATTTGAAAAAATAATGACTGAAAACTTCCCTACCCTGATGAAGGAAATCAACATACATGCCCAAGAAGTGCAGAGGGTTCCAAACAAGCTGAACCCAAACAGGTCCACACCAAGACACACCATAGTTAAAATGGCAAAGGTTAAAGACAGAGACAGAATCCTAGAGGCAGCAAGAGAAAGACAGCAGGTTACAAAGAAAGGAACTCCTGTTAGACTAACAGCTGACTTGTCTGCAGAAACTCTGCATGCCAGAAGAGAGTGACAGGAGATATTCAAAGTGACACAAAATAAAGGCCTACAACCAAGATTGCTCTACCCAGTACGGCTATCACTTAAAATTGAAGGAGAAATAAAGAGCTTCTCAGAAAAGAATAAGCTTAAGGAATTCATTACCACCAATCCAGCATTGCAAGAAATGTTAAAAGGGCTTATTTAAACAGAAAAATGGGGTAAATAAGCTAAGCTAGGAAGACCAGGAATACAAATAACAAAATGGCAATACATATGCACCTATCAATAATCATTTTATATGTGAATAGGCTAAATGCTCCAATCAAAAGACAGAAAGTGGCTGAGTGGATAAGAAAATAGGACCCATATATATGTTGTTTACAGATGGAATAAGATATTTCATGCAAATGGAAAGAGGGAAAAAAAGCTGGAGCAGCAGTACTTATTTCAGACAAAATAGACTTTAAAATGACTACAATAAAAGACAAAGAAGGGCACTATAACCCTAATAAACATCTATGCACCTAACATAGGAACTCCTAATTATATATAACAGATTTTGACAGACATAAAGACAGAGATCAATAGTAACACTATCATAGTAGGAGACTTCAACACCCCAATGTCACCAATGGACAGATCCTCTGGACAGAAAGTCCACATGGAAAGAGTGGCCTTAAATGACACTTTAGACGAGCTGGACATCCTCGATTTTTTTAGAGCATTTCACCGTGAAACAACAGAATATACATTCTCCTCAAGTGCACATGGGACATTTCCCAAGATAGACAACATGTCAGGCTACAAAACAAGTCTCAGTAAATTTAAGTAGATTGAAATCATATCAAGCATATATAAAGGCAACACTGATGTTTGCTGCCTGGGAGAGGATGGAGATGAGGGAGAGGGGGAAGGTTTTGGACAGTGTAGGTGGGTAACTACAGTGTTTGTTTCACAATAAAAGAATTAAAGAAAAAAGAAAAGAGAAAGAGGAGGAAATCATGAGTCAAATTTTTACTAACTAAGAATGAATTAATATTGCCCCATGTGGTATCCAGACCTCTTACTTACCTACTGAATCTACAGAAAATGCATAAAGCACCCTCAAAGTACAATGTAGAAGTAAAGAGGCCAAACACTTTAAGAAAGGGAACAGTGAATCAAATGATAAAAGACTGTATCAACAGAAACTGTTTCAAATTCAAATTAGAATTTCCACTTTCCGAAATCAATCTCAAATTAAAACTGTGAATAGTCATGTGCTTTCTAACTTGAAAACATAGCAAAGGTATTGAAATTTTGAAAATCCTCCCTAGAGGTGTTTAACTAAATGTGATTAGCACTATCTATGTAGACGTGGAAATCTAGCCTTATCTTTCCTTAAATTACTATTAATTAATTAATCTTAAGTTTCTGATGTTTAATGTCCAATTGATTCACCATCATCTTTGCTCAGCTTTGACTTCAGCCCTGGAAGATGGAGAGTTTATCATGGGGTTATCAGGAATACCAAGTTGTTAGAGCGTTTGGTTGGAAAACTATCATATGTGTTTTCTGTAATTATTTCCTGGTGAATATTCTAATGCTGAGAATTTTCACTAAGTCTTATTTGTCTAACCGACATTAAGGCAAATAAGAAACTTCATAATGTTCAATTCTTCTCAGAAAGGTCTTACATAAATAAAAACCTCTCAGTGTACAAGAGTTTAGAGTTTATTAGCCTCTTTGTATGGAAATACAATGCTAACGGAAGGTTAGGCTGTCATACGGGTTGAACTGCAATGTCCTAAAGATACTTACATAATTTTACTAACCATTGTTACCCCAATAAATTTAATTTTAAAAAGTGCCAAAAGATACATAAATACATCTTGGCCACCATAAACAAAGGTGCAATGAACATCAGAGAACATATATCTTTATGAATAAATGTTTTCTGGATTTTTTTATTTATTTAGTTTTAATTAGTTTCAGATGTACAACACAGTGCAATAGTTATACTTTTTACACCTCAAAGTGACAACCCCCCTCCCCCAATTCGCCACCCCACTCCCCCCCACATCATATATATCTATTACACTTCCTCTGACTCCCTTCCACAATATAATCCACATCCTATGACTATCTATATATATTCAATTACAGTTGGTATACAACCTCCGCTTCAGGTGTACAGTGCAGTGATCAAGCCTCTACTCCATCGATGAAATGGTCTCCCCAACAAGACATGTGACCATCTGACACCCCACAAAATATTTACAACATTATTAATTATATTCCCTGAACTGTCTTTTATATCCCTGTGGCAATATTGTAGTTGCCTATTTTTGCTGTCTAATCCCTTCCCCTTCCCCGTCATCCCCACCCCCCTCCCAACTAGCAACCCTCAGTTTTTTCTCTATATCTATGAGACTGTTTCTGTTTACTTTGCTCGTTTTGATATATACTCAGGAGAGGGATTAATAGATCACATGATAATTCTATTCTTAATTTTTTGAGGAATGTCCACACTGCCTTCCATAGCAGAAAGAACCAAAGTGTCCTTAGATAGATGATTGGATAAAGATGTGGTATATATACACATGGAATACTATTCTGCCATAAGAAAGATAAAATAGTGCCATTTGTGACAACATAGATGGATCTTGAGATTACTCTGCTAAGTGAAATCATCCAGACAGAAAAAGTCAAGAACCATATGATTTCACTGATACGTGGGATATAAAACTGAAAGCAACAAAGGAACAAGACAAACAAAGAAAGAAACAAAAACTCATAGATATAGTCAATATTTTATTGGTTACCAGAGGGTAAAGGGGGAGGGGCATGGTAGATGAGGGTAAATGGGATGAAATATATGGTGATGGAAGAAGAACTGTCTCTGGGTGGTGAGCATAAAATGTGATATATTGATGATGTATTACAGAGTGTACACTTGAAACCTATGTGACTTTAATAACCATTGTCACCCTAATAAACTTTAATTAATAAATAAATACATAAATAAAATACTTTTTCCAATAATCTCTGATATTAAATTTGGAAAATTAATTTTATGCACTAGTGAATAGAATACAAATAAAATATTGCTGCTGTTCCTTTTATAGTCTTGACTTCAAGTAACAAAGGGACATTTAACTCTACAACAAGCTGCAAATAAAGATCAAACCAATCACTTATGTCAACCAATGGATTCTGCTCTGGAGAATTTGTAATGTCTAACAGCCCTAACTTGAAAATTAATTATCTTCAAAACAGTAAAATATCGGGGCCGGCCGAGTTGCACAGTGGTTAAGCACTGGCTTGGGAAGCCAGCGGCCCTGGTTCGGTTCCCACATGCGAGGGCCAGTGACACTGCCCTCAAAAAAAAAAGAAAAATATCTTGAAACTTCCTTCAAGCAAGTTCATCTATTACTAAGAATTATTGCATTGATGAAAATTTTCAAAATCCAATTCCCAGTGTAGAAGGAAACATTATGAATCCAGTAAGGTCTACACCAGCAGTCATTTAGCTCACTGCCAGAATAAAAAAGGAAAAGGCTTTCAATAATCTAACATTCTTCATGTTAACAACTTTTGAAGTTCATGGGTCTTTTAAAAATTAATAGATTGCGGCCGGCAGAGTGGCACGATGGTTAGGAGCTGGCTTGGGAAACCAGCGGCCCCGGTTCAGGTCCCACATGTGAGGACCAGTGACACTGCCCTCAAAAAAATAAAAAAATTAATAGATTGTATTTCTTCTATAATAAAGCAGGTCTACTTTGATTTGCATTTTAATCTGGTATCTCATCAAATTGTTTCTCTATAATATCATTTTTGTACCGCATGGTGTATGTAATTTTTTAAATTAAAGTTTATTGGATGACAATTGTTAGTAAAGTTACATAGGTTTCACGTATATTTTTACTTCCTTGGATAAGCAGTCCAAACTTAGACTTTGAAATAAAGTAAAAAGTCAAGCATTTCAATTTTTGTAAGAGTGGAGATGATTGAATTGTGGTACACTATCTGCAATTACACAGAGGTGACATTTTCAGAAAAAAGTGCTTCTTTAATAAATCCAATATTGTACTTTAACTCTAAGCCTTTTTTCCACTCTAAACACAACTAATAGACAACCAGCACAGTAGAAATCAAAACTGTAGGTCAGTTTGTGTATTCATTTTGGATTTAGTCACTAAATCACTTTGTGCTCATTTTTCCTAAAGTAAAGCTTTCTTTATTAACTTTAATTACCTTTGTGAGAGACTGTACATATACTATTGGTTATTTTACACATTTCCAAATCATATGCATCAGTATAAATTTTTTTTAATCCCCAGATTTAAGGGATTTCTAGCCATTGTTTCACTGTGGAGTTATAAATATTTCAGAAATCATGACATGTACATGAATGCTGAGTAGGGTTCAACAGTTCTACATTACATTATTCTCTTGCTTCAGTGTTTGAAATATTACCCTAAATGTCATCTTTGTTGACTCCACATTTCAAGGAAAACTTCCATCTTTGTTTTCTACTGCAGCAAATATATAAGAAGTTAGGACAAATAGAAGAAATCTCTTGCCCACTATGGATAAATTGTCACTCTACGGGGATTACATAAGCAAGGCAGTTTATTTTGTTGTTCCTCCGTAGGTTTTTGGGTCATGTGCTTTCACTTGATTTGACAAAATATCAGGATCATAAGATTTTAATCACCAGGCATAACTATTAATGACTTTGTAATATTTACAAAAAAATCAAAAGAATGTATCATAAATTCTTAAGGCCATTTCAAAAGAGATTTTAAGAAATATGTTGATAAAACATAACATCATTGAAATAAGGATTTAGTCTTTGAAAGTCAAATTATTCCTTTTCATGTGTGTTGGAATTTCTTTCTCTGAAGAGTGGAATTGCAGATGACCCTGTTGGTTTTTTTTGTTTTTGTCTTTGTTTTTGTTTTTTGTTTTGTTTTGTTTTGTTTTTTAGATGAGCCATCCTGCTGCCTGTTGGCATCTCAGTGGCAGTTCAGCTCCAGACGGAAATCAAACTGGGATCCCTGTGGCTCAGAGCTCACACTCTTGAGCGAGCTCTTAACCAATTGAGCCACTTGGCCAGCCCTGTTTTGTTTTATTGTTGTTTTCTTTTAATGCCATATTGCCTCATCACAAACTGTAAAAAACAAAAAAAAAACAAACAAAAAAACACTCCCAAAAAGCTAGGACTACTTCTTTTATCCAACCACAATCCTTTGTAATCAAACCAAACAATACAGATACTGCTTTCCACTATGTCATTTGCCTTGAAATAATATAATGATCTGTACTTCTCTACATTTTTAACTTCTTTTCTTGCTTCTTTTGAGTTTTAACCATGTTATATTGATAAAAAGATTGAGGTCATCCTTAAATCAGGAATGCATAGACAAAGTTAATAATGACAGATTAAACCATCTAGTTCTTGATTTAGCAGCTTTTCTTAGTTATTGTGTATAACACCCTGAAAGATAAAGGCTCATTTTCATATCATATCTTAGTAGATAAAGATTATTGGCCAAATGTAAGGCTAACAAAGTTGATGCTTCTGGCAAATTTTGCCCCCCAGGCTTGTTCTACCAGCAGTGTAAGCGTTTATTACTACTCTCCACTAAAAGATCACCTAGTGAAAAAAAAAGACACCTAGTAAAGGGTTTTTACTATCATTTTCCTGCTAATGACAAGAAGACACACCGAGTAAAATAATGTCACTTCAAAAGTCCAAAGGCCAGGAAATAAATTTTGACTCAGGCATTTCTACTCTAGGATTCTCATTATATGACAATAAGCATCCAGTCATTGTTATATTGGATTTTGCTTCAAATTAAACTCTATTTTGAGAGAATGAAGGATTTCTATACTAGTCTATAAATTTTAAAAAGTATATACAATTTTTGGTTATAATATTTGATTAAAATTTTTTTTCTTCTGTCTTAAAAGACAGGACATTTGCTACCACTTGCTTTCAAAGCATTATGTTGAGTGAATTTATGTTATTCGCACCTTTGAAATGTGTAGAGACTTAGTCCTTCAAATTTGTTGGTGAAGAGAAAAGAAAATCCTCATTTATTTGGTGTAATGTTACAATCTGTGGCTGAGACTGCTTTATATTTGCGAGTGCTGCCTGGCTGAGGCATTTTATTAAATGAGCATAGTTAAGAAGTTATTCATAGCACAATAGGTAGAAAAATGACCTTCAATCTGCTCTATTTGTTTTAATCAACCAGAAGTTGAAAGACTGACAAAACTTTTTCTTTTTGAGAAGTGGGGGTCACTTCGACAGAGGAAGATGCAGGTCTTAAATCTATGTAAATATGTTATGATGAGAAGAAAGTGAAGCAAAGTCTGAAAACCAGAATAAAGTTCCCATTAACAAAGGAAATGATGGGTGTTCATTAGTCAACTATGTACTTCTTGTTGTCCAGCTTCCCAGTGATGATGATGAAAAGATGATGAGATTAGGGTTGGTGGAGATAGCAGTGTTAGTGGCAGTATGGTTTTAATATCTGGTTTGGTTCTACTATGCTAAATCTGGTGTCTTTAAATATAGATTATTTTTAGGAGATAGCAGATGTTAAGGGTTTGCCAAAACCTCTATAGCAAGTTTGATGCCACAGATAAATTACAACATTGGATATGGAATTTGTAAACCATGTTATCCAAGTGGATTACTTAAACTCAGTTGATTATGTTGTTTATTGGGGAAGGTATGAATATTGAGCACAGCAAAAGTAACATAGCTGTGTGAATTATTTTGTGAAATTGATTATTGCTTAAAATGTTATGTTCGAAATTTTTCTGTTAGGCAACATCTTAGAGTAAAATGTAGTCCTCATTATTCATATACTTGTCTAATGAATATACATAAGGAGGAAAATTTTATCTTTTAAGTTTCCAATTAAGGATTTGGGGGAAGGGGAAAGTGCCGTATTTCAAACATTAGTTAAAAGTAAATGCCTTTTGGGCCAGCCGAGTGGCGCATTGGTTAAGCGTTGGCTTGGGACACCAGTGGCCCCGGTTTGGGTCCCACATATGAGGGCCAGTGACACTGCCCTCAAAAAAAGAAAAAGTAAATGCCTTTTATCTTTGTTATCCCATCTGTAAGACAAACTGTTAATAATACTCAAAGGGGATTTATAAACTCAAGCTTATTTTTCCCTTTTGAGTTACAAATTCTAGTTTAAAGAGCTCTTTCCCAACTTTCAGATGTGTACTCAATTCCCATGTGTATTAGTTGCAATATATGGCTGTTTAGTGTGCAATGTGTTCATTGCAGCCTCAGAGAAATCAAGAAAACAACAGCTCTCTGAACTAAGCTTAACATTACATCATACTGAACAAGTGGTCTCATTTGTAATGCCACTGTATATGGTGATAAAATTATTTATTGACTTCCAGGAAATATTTTTGAATGTTAAATTAATTCTATCTTTAAAAACTCTGGCAGCACTGAAATAATAATGAATAACACCTGGGACAAGAATAAAAGAACAGTCAAATAAATAAAAGGAGGTAGGTCACTTGGTTATACAAAGACTGGTTATACAAAGGTACATATTTTTCAAACTCCTTAACTCTAGATTCTAAGCTTGAACTGAGCATGGTCTATAACTTATCCTTCTTTCCCATTTGTCATACTATGTCACTTCTGACATAAAACAATAGTAGAATCAGAATTTAGTTTAAAGGCTTCTTTGGTATGGTAGCAAGTGTGAAATACTTGCTGATTTGTAGTTACACAAAATGATTAGTAGGGAAACAAAAGAAGCTGTCCAAACATTATTTTTAGGTGTGCTTCAATTTATCTGCTATGCTGCTTCTTAGTGAAAACATCTTTTGTGCAAATCTCAAGAGTCTTAGGCAAAGATGCTACTGGAAAATACTGAAGTACATGCATCCATATTATACAAGTTAATCAAAAACTAATTCTT
Source organism: Aselliscus stoliczkanus (assembly GCA_033961575.1). Taxonomy (NCBI): domain Eukaryota; kingdom Metazoa; phylum Chordata; class Mammalia; order Chiroptera; family Hipposideridae; genus Aselliscus; species Aselliscus stoliczkanus. Next base: position 48,490,485 of record CM066737.1, on the reverse strand, counting down.
TTATTTAAAGCTAACTAACATTCAATTTGTGTTCTTCAAATTCCAGTAGTAACATGTAATTTAAATTACATCTTTTAATCATCTTGTGATTTTTAAAACTTTTATCAGCTTTGTATAGTATTGTAGACTTACAAAGAATGGCAGTATCCCAACATAATACTGTTGTTTTCATGATAATAGGTTTCCCAGAGCTCATTTTCCATGGATGACAATAGGTAGCAAGTGCACAAGACTCAGCAAAATTGTCTTGTGGACTTGGTGAGAAGGTGCTTCATCCTACAGCAGTGCATAACTTCCTCGGTCTTTATTTTTCAGAAAGTTCAATATTCTTTTTCATCCCCTAAAACTAGATTGAGACAGCATTTATGGATTCTGCAAGATTCAAGATTGGAAAGAATTTTAAATATCATTCATTAGCTACTACTTGCTTTAGCCCTTTCCCCACACATGTCTCTCCTTTGTAACATCTCCAGTAAGTGATGAACCCAACTGTGCATAACTCACTATCTTCAGAAACAGCTCATTTCACCTTTGGCCAGTTCTGAATGCTATAAAACTCTCCTACAGAACCAGTAGGCTCCAACATTACTTCCAGTTTTATTCTCTTGTGCCTGTAGTTTTCTTTAGTTCACAAATATTTATTGAATGCCTAGTTTATGTCAGACACTGAGGAAATGAATACAAATATGATATAAATGCTGACCTTGGGAAACAAACCTTTTTCCATAAGAAAATTCATCAAATATTTGAAGTCAGCTAGCACATATCACAAGAGTCTTGTCCTTCAGAGGATACAAAGCCACAGTTCATCATATAACATGATTCAAGCCCCATACTGACTTGACTATTCTTGCAGATGAACTCTAGTAAACTAATTTTATTCTTAAAATACATGGCTGGAAGCACCAAATAGAACCTAGTTGTATCCTGACAGTTCCTATAAAAGTTGCAAAAGCCCAAGACAAATTAAGTTCCCTGGTATTCATATCACACTAAGAAGTTGTTGGGCCTCATGCCAACTAAAATCCATGAAACGTTTCTTTCTTCTGTGACCTATATTTGTGTAGAAAATGTTCGGCATCTCACATGTATGCAGGCTGGACAATTAAGTTTGTGAACTATTCCTAGAAAAAGTGCCACATGCCTCATTGCTGAATATCACTACAGTCACCTTTGAAGTACTCCCTTGGGAAGCTATGCACTGATGCCAGCACCTAGTCCACCCTTCAAAGCACTTTTGGAAGTCTTTTTCTGGATTGGACATCAGAGCTCTCATCATATTACCCTTTTTTTTTTTTGAGGGCAGTGTCACCGGCCCTCAGATGTGGGACTCGAACCGGGGCGCTGGCTTCCCAAGCCAGCACTCAACCACCGCGCCACTCAGCCGGCCCATCATCATATTACTCTTGATGTCCTGAATATCATCAAAACGTCTTCCTTTCAAAGTCATTGGGTGCCAGATCAGATGAGTAGGGCAGATGTTCCAATACAGTTATTTGTTTACTGGTTAAAAATTACTTCACATAGGCCGGCTGAGTGGCGTGGTGGTTAAGCACTGGCTTGGGAAGCTGGTGGCCCCAATTCGGGTCCCACATATGAGGGCCAGTGACACTGCTCTCAAAAAAAAAAATCTCCCTCACAGACAGCGCAAGTGTAAGCAGGTGAATTGTCATGATGCAAGAGCCATGAATTGATGAAAAGTTGAGGCCGTCTACCTTTTTCACACAGTCTTTTCAGCACTTCCAAATAGTAAACTTGGTTAACTGTTTGTCCAGTTGGTAGAAATTCATAATGAATAATCCCACTGATATCAAAAAAGGTTAGCAACATAGCTGCAACAAGTTTTTGAACGTAATTGTCAGACTTCATGTTCCTATTAAGTTTCATCATGTTCAGTTTAAGCTGTCATGGTATCTTTGTATAATAAGGCAATTTAGTAAAATACCTCCTACATTGATTTCATGTCATTGAAAACTTCAGGTTTTGACTGTCCTGCCCTTCTTTACCTTTCATTCTAATCTCCTCTGTTTCATCAATTATCATTATTCTTTACATTCTTTGTGCCCAGTATTAGGATAGATGAGAACAAAGGAGAAAGAAAAGCCTATTACTAAATACCTGTCCCTGAGATACTTACGATGGTTGAGGAGACAGTTTTTACAAAGAAAATAAAAAATTAGATAGCAATACACGATGACGTACCTCATTTGAAATAATGTAATGAGATTGATTTACAGATCAGGAAAACCAAGTCCATTACTTTAGAGATAACTCTCAAATGTCTTGTGGCATAGTGAAAGCCCTAATTAGAACAGGAATGTGGAGTAGAGATCAAAGTGATCTGAAAGAGTCAGACAGAATAAGGTATAGAGGTACAAGACTGTTAGTTCAGGGATCTAACAGTCTTGAGCTAAGAATGAAAGAAAACAGTGCTGCCTTGACATTTAAATTTCAGTTTAATTTAAATGAAAAGTCCTAATTACCACCTTTCTCATCTTATGCTGGAAGAGTGAAATGCTTGCCCATAATATAAGATGCATTCATCATAGCATAAATGGGCTCCGTGACAACACATATTTCTCTAAAAAACTGACATAGAGATAGTTTCTAGCTCTTTCTCCTCCTCGGTAAGGCTGCTAGATTTAATGCCCTTCTCTACCCAAATATATATATATATATATATATATATATATATATATATATATATATTTACAAAATTCTATCTTTTTCATTGCAAAAATGCGTCATGACTTTTCTGACAACCATATATATGTACATATACAAATAAATATGTGATTACTAGAATCCACAACTACAAGAATATCAGATACAATTAAATTAACTCAATAACATTTGTTTAAAAAAATAAGCACAGTTTTAAATCTTGATATGCCTTTTTATTCTGAGCAGTGGCAAAAATATGTAAATGGGACCTTCCAAATCCTCCCAAAGGGTTTTCTGTTTCTTTCTCCTCCCATCAATGAGGATATCAGAAAACCAGAGTTGATTACTGTTTTTTGCTAAAGCAGGGATCTTTTCAAAAAGAAGCTGCACTCAGAAAAAGGTCAGAGACTGCCCTCTGCCTTCATACACAGCACATAGAGTTCAACAGCTTTGTTTTCCATTAAGAATAGTCCTACCAACTTTGGGCCGGCCGAGTGGCTCATTGGTTAGGAGCTGGTTTGGGGATGCCAGCGGCCCCGGTTCAGATCCCCCATATGAGGGCCAGTGACACTGCCCTCTACAGCTAACAACATCTCCACCTGGAGCTGGGTTGTACGAGCCCCGGCGACGGTGTAGGCTGCAGCCCCTGCTGCAGTGGGCTGCCATAGGCTTCAGTGAGTGGCCGGCAGCCGGCGTGAGCTGCCAGAAGCCGTGGTGAGCGACCATCCAGAGGCCAGTGACCGATGTGCCTCATCTGGGAAGAGCACAGTGACGATGCCAACATGGGCCAGTGGAGCAACTTCCTCCGCAGCTAGACTGAGGAACAAGAGGAGAGTGACTTGTCTGTTCCCTTTCCCCGGTTCCCCAACGCTGTTCTCCTCCCCCAATTCCCCAATAAAATCTTTAAAAAAAAAAAGGAATAGTCCTACCAACTTTGAAAAGACTTTGTATAATTGAGGCATCTGTATCTCAGATTTTTCTTCCATTCAATGACCCTGCTTTTAGAACAGCAGGAGAGAAATTTGCTGTGTAAAATACTATAAAAGTTATCCCTTGGTATGTCATGCCTCAATTATGGACATTACGGATATGATTCTGGGATTTTCTGGTTAATATATTATATGATGAAACATATTATATGATGAAAATATTACTTGATGTTCACCAAGAAAAACCACCCTCTGGCTATCAGGCTTTGATTTAAAACTGAAAAAACAAACAGACAAGCAAAACATGTGTGGAACGATTATCAAAATGCCTTGTATTTATGTCCTGTGGTAAACAAGGGGGAAAGAATCTCCCAGAATTTTTGTGTGGTTTCCTTTGCTTGCAAAAATATCTGCCTTGGAGTGTTTTTCCAGAACCCAGTAACTCATTTTTAAATCAGTCTATAATCTTCTGGGTTTGTTGAAATAGGGCTCTCTGAGAAGTAAACGTTTTCATGTCTGTTACTATTAGTTATAAGAAAGTTCCCAAAGTCTTAAATAATGAGGAACTTTTTCCTATTTAGTAACAATCTTCTTTAATCCCTTCCTGAATTTTCAAAACAGTAGTTTTGGAAAGGTATTATTTGAGATAGGGGGAAATCCCCCCTGGTGTGAAAGTTGCAAAAGCACGTCTATATTCTTAGAAACCACAGCGAGTTTTTGGAAACTGTTACTGGAGGCGCTGGGGATTTGCACCAAACCTAAGGATTTAACAGTAAATGACTTCTCTTTTCAGGGACCACTTCAATAGATCTAAGGAAGGGAAGGGAAAGCCCTAGAAACGCAGGGCTGATTCCCCAGGACATTTTAAGCAGGGGCTGGAGAAAACCTCTCACGACCACAGAGCTCACGGGCACGTACTTTGAATTTGCTTGTTTGATCTTAGTGGTGACAAAACCTCTAAAACCCATCGGATCCGCCAGCGCTGGACCAATCCCCATCCCAGAGAACCCGAAAAGGCCCTATGTGCCGCCAGTGCCAGAAAAATGTGGGCTGGAGCTTCTGGCTAAACCCAGCACCCCCAGCCAGGCTGCGTTTCCAGCTCCGGCTGAGCTTTACCGGTTTTTGGCCGCTCTGCGCGCGCTGCACAAAGGCCTGTGTGTACCCGAATTCGGAGCTCCAGGCGCGCTTAGGCCAGCCGCTCAGCTAGCTAACTTTCTCTCTGCAGCAAAGGAAACCTTCGGAATCCGTGAGTGGGCTTCAGCTTGGTTACCTTGGGCACTTTCGGTTTACTGGGGAGAAGGAGAAAACAGCCTAAAGAACTAGATATGTAGCCGTAGTAGTAATTATAATTATTATTTTATTATTATAATATCATCATCATCATCACCACCATCACACTTACCCTCATCTTTGTAATTTTGGTCAGCGGCTCTAAGCTGCTTCCTCGGGGATCTGGTGAGAGTGAAAAGGCCCTCAGCTTCTCCAGATGCTATCTACGGCTCTGGGCTTGGCACAGTCCATTTTGCCTTAATGAATATATCACAGGAATTTATATCTACATTTTAAAAAGTAAAACCGATATCTCAGCCTCCAAAAAAAATAAGTATTAAGTCCCGCCACATAAGCCAGAATGAAGCATTCTGTGCTCCTGTCTACAGACAGGAAGGACGCTTGGGGAATTTTTTTAAGACGAGTGCTTAATTATTTAAAGAAAAGACATACGTTTTCTTTTCAACATTTATAAATCAGTGTTAGCTAATAAAGAATTTCTAAAGATGTTATGCAGCTCGTGAATTTGGCAGTGCAGTCGCCGCCACCTGTGAGGCATCTTACAGTAGCATTCAACAGATGCTTCAAGAAAACTGTGATGGGATTTTGCTTCGCAAAACAGAACTTGGTGTGTGTGGCCTCACAGCAGCCTCACTGTTTGTCTCCCTGCATTTGCCCATAACAGCAGGGCCTCACAGGGACAGGATATTCCCTATGTTTATGGCAAAAGCCCACGGGACCCTAAGAGAGGGTGCGGGTCAGCCAATGACGGGCAAACACCCTAAATATGCGCATTAGGGCAGCCTAAGGCGGGCACGGTCCTTGGGTACCCTGGGAGGAATTAAGGAGGTGAAGCCTATGGGGCCTAAAAACCTGTGAACTCTTATCTGCAGAGCTAGCAGCCTGCCAAAGAAGAGAGAAATCTTCCTAAGAAGATAACAGCAGTCCTCCTTGCATTCTTGCCTCTAAGTCTCATAGTGAACCATTATCTGTTCCCGTAGGAGGCAAGGTCGTATTGAACAAAGGGTCTTTCCGCTGAGGTTGTCTGTGAGGCATAGGGAGATTTGGCTAAATTCTTGGGTGACGCATGTGATTTACAGACCTCGGAAAGAGCAAAGCCCCTTCCCTGTTTGTACTCAATAAAAGCTACAAGCTGACCAAATTCGGGGCTCTTGTCCATCAGACAGAGTCCCCTGGCTCACATTGCTTTTTAAACTATCCTTGTCTCTTGCTCTTTATTTCTTTTTCTGAGTCCCTGGCGGTCCTCTTGAGGAAGCTAGACCCAGCCGCGCAGAGATGCGACAGGTGGCACCCAGACTCGGGGCTCAAGAGGATACACCAGCTGTCAGCTACGAAGGGTGAGTACTGCTGGAGATAGGGATCCTCAAGGCGCTGTGGCCACATCTACTCTGGGGGAATAGGAAAGGCCTCGAGAAGTAACATTATTACCAGGGTAATACTAACATTTTTCGTGTGACAGTGCGTGATTGTGTGTGTGAATGCTTTATAGTTCCATGGCTTCGGCTACGGAACTTGAGTGGGCTCTAATCTGCGGTTCCGTTGGTCAAAGGCCGTAAAGACATGTGGTAACTGGACACCGCAAGGTGTCTCACCAGGCCTGGGATTTATACAGGTGGACGTTCTGTCAAGGCTGACCTTAATGTTCCCGCGAGGGGCGTGGCCAGACCAGCATCAGACTGACGAAGCGTGAATGCATATCTTCCTATCCCTTTTATAAGATACTAACATGGGAAACACCCATAGTCAGAGTAAATATCAGCTGTATATATTAGCCTGCTTCAATTGTTGAAGGCAGGAGGGGCACGAGTCCTGGAGAAAAAGTTATTGGAACTTTTAATAGTCATTGAGGCACATTGTGCTTGGTTCCCTAATATAGGAATTTTGAATTTAAAGATCTGAAAGAGGGTAGGTTCAGATCTCCAAGTTTTACATAAGAATGGAGTCTCTATTCCCCTTACAATCTGGGATACTTGGACACTTGTTCAGTCAATCTTAGAACCCTTACAAACAGATTCAGAAGATAATAGCGAAGAGGAAGAATTAAATTTAGTAGAAAAACAAGAAACAATGCTCTAAGGAATGCACTGAGATTGAATGCCCTGAATCTGTAAGTCAGGCTTCAGGCTCATTATATCCACCTTTGGGAAAGTTAAAACACTACTCACCCCCGTCCCCATTCCCCATACATAAAACTCAGTCCACTAACTGAGTAAAACCACTAACCCTTTTCTTAATGAGCAAAGCTCGGTTACTGACAATGCCCAACCAGCTCTTTGCTTGGTGAAAAGTGGCACTTAATAAGCCCTCCTTCAAGGGGTATGGAAGCTTTATCATTTCCCATGGTTATTCATCAACAAATCGCCCCAGGGGTTGATCCTAAGAATCCGCAGGGAGTTATTGCACATCAATATGAGTCTATACCTTTTACAATTCTTAAGGAACTTAAAGCAGCTGTTATTCAGTATGGGCCCAATTCTCCTTACACTAGAGGCATGGTTAAAAATCTGGCTGAGGGTCACCGCTTGGTTCTACTTGATTGGCAAAGTATGGCTCAGACTTGCCTTTCTCCAGCTCAATTTTTACATTTTAAATCTTGGTGGATTAAAGGAGGTGAAGCTCAAGGCCATCGTAATCACCATGCAAATATTAATATTAATCAGGATCAATTGTTAGGCAGAGGAGTTTGGGAAGGAACTGAAATACAGATTGGAATGACTAATCAGACTATAGATCAGTTAAGGAGGATCTGCTTAAATGCATGGGAACAACTTGAACCTGAAGGAAAAGCAACAGGTTCCTTTAGTAAAATCGTACAAGGACCTAGGGAATCATATGCTGAGTTTGGAGCTCGTCTTCAGGATGCAGTTAAACGACAAGTGTCAAATGAACAAGCTGCTGAAGTTATTTAGTTAATTTTAGCCTATGATAATGCTAACAGAGATTGTCAAAAAGCAATTGGAAATCAAAAAGGAAAAACAGATCTTATTGGCTACATAAAATTATACCAAGAGTTTCGTTCGGAACAATACTGATCCACTATGTAAACAAATGCAATTACAGGAGTTAATATTGGACAAAAAAAGGTTTTCTGATACTTGCTTTAATTGTGAAAAGTCGGGACATGTTAGAAAAGACTGTAGACGGCCACCAATTAACTCTAATTCTAAATCCCAACCTATTCCCACTGTACCTTCTGAAAGAAAACCTGAAATCTGCCACAGGTGTGAAAGAGGTAGACATTAGGTTAAAGAATGTAAATCAAAATTTCATAAATATGGCACTTCGTTGCAGGGAAATGGATGGCAAGGCCAGCCCCAGGCCCAGACAATAACCAGGGCCTCTATGGATCAAACAGTTCAACAGAATCATCAGGCTGTATCCCCACACCCAAGCTTTCAGAACAGCAATTAACTCCTGCTGCAAAAGACAGTACAGCTGTAAATTTTTGCTTCACACAGAATATTCTGTTAATTTCTAATGAAACACCATTGAACAGTGGCCCCCTTTCCCAAGAAAAATTAGAGGCTTTAATAAATCTAGTTCAGGTTCAATTAGAACAAGATCATATAGAACCTTCTACTAGTCCTTGGAATTCCCCTGTGTTTGTAATTAAGAAAAAAATCAGGGAAATGGGGAATGCTAACTGATTTACGAGCTGTTAATGTTATAATTGAAACTATGGGGACACTTCAGCCTGGACTTCCACAATTGTCTATGATTCCGAAAAATTGGCCTTTAATAGTAATTGATTTACAGGATTGTTTTTATAACATTCCTTTACATCCTCAGGATTGCCCTAGATTTGCATTTTCTATTCCATCTACTAGTAATAAGGAACCAATTAAAAGATTTCAGTGGAAGGTCCTTCCTCAGGGGATGCTAAATAGTGCAACCATTTGTCAACTTTTTGTAGCTAGAGCTATTCAGCCAGTCAGAGACAGTTTTCTAAGTAGTTACATAATTCATTATATGGATGACATCCCTTGTGCTGCTTCATCTACGAAAGAATTAACAGAGTACTTTAAATTGTTAAAAGAACAACTTGACTCTGCAGGACTCAGTATAGCTCCAGATAAAATGCAAACTACTATACCAGTTCAATATTTAGGTGCAATTGTAGACAGACAGAATATTAAACCTCAAAAAGTTCAAATAAGAAGAGATCAGATTTCTACCTTAAATGACTTACAAAAATTGTTAGGAGATGTTAATTGGCTACGCCCTACTTTGGGCATTCCTACATATGCTCTCAGTGATTTATTTAGTCTTTTACGAGGGCCTCCTCAATTGGATAGTCCTCACAGTTTAACCCCTCAGGCTAATCAAGAGTTGGAATTAGTAGAACAAAAAATTCAGGAAGCTCAAATTCAACCCCTAGATCCAACATAGCCCTTACAAATTTTAAGTTTTCCAATTCCACATTCGTCCACGGCGGTGATTGTTCAACAAAATAATTTAGTAGAGTGGCTCTTTTTGCCTAACAACTTTGTGAAGTCACTCCCGAATTATGTAGAGTTAATCTCAGAACTTGTGTCATGAGCTTGAACCAAAGTTTTACATCTTAATGGTCAAGAGCCCAATAAAATTGTAGTTCCGTTCAAAAAACAACAAATAATACATTTAAATAGTCATTCTGATTCATGACAAATTGCTATTAGTAATTTTTATGAAATAGTTGATAATCATTATCCTAAAAATAAGTTGTTTCAGTTTTTACAAAAAACCAGTTGGATATTACCTAAGGAAAATTAAACTCCAATTCCATAGATTGATACGGAAGATAAAAGAAAAAGAGGATGTTTTATAATCAGGAGACAAAGAAGAGAAAGTAGAGGATGGATCTCTAAAAGTCACCACTCCCAAATTTTCATATTCACTTTCAAAAATAAATAAATAAATAAATAACTCCATACGGTCTGTCTCTGCAGAAGCTTGCTTTATTCCAGGCACGGGAGTGGAATCCCCCCTCCCTTTCAAAAACGGCAAGAAACACCACACCAAGAGGCCTTGAGCCAGCCTAGTACATTGCTACTAGAAACTAAAAGATTTAAAAGCATCTGTCAAACAGGTTTTTTTTAACAAAAAAGATTTCAGGAATTCGTCCTGTTTGCCAGATTAAAATACAAGACAAAATATTTATTTTTATAATTAATTGATGTTTTTGATGTTTCTATAATTATCTCTCAAAAAAGACCACAAAATAAAAAAGTACAGAAATCAGACATTAATTATCGGGGTAGGGCAAGCTCAGGCTTGCAATGAAACACCTCCCCTGGTCAAATTCCTGTAGGGACCACCTACAGTGGGACTCATTGTAAGGGAAATAACCTAAGTCTCTGAGTGATAACATTCTAAATTAACTTACTTTTAAAATCATGTTATCTCTGCTACAAAATTTGTCAAAAAATAGCTTGTATAATTCACTTTGGGATCTCATAGAGTAGGAACTAATAAAAGGACACTCGAGTAAAATTTTAAGTAAAACTTTTCAGTAATGGTCATATATTAAAAATGCTTAGACGTAATTTCTCAACATCTATTAACAACTTAAGATTTTAGTTTTGATGAGTTCACCTATTTTTAGCTTCTTGTCACAGAAATGTTCAACGGTAGATTAAAATCTGTTAATAAATATATCTTATGTTTTATCACAAGCCTATACTTTTTAAGGTTACAAAATATCTTCCTAGATTTGCCAGTAAAAATGTTAATTATCCTACATATGCCATTAAAATGTAGATCTGTTAAAGTTCAGATCTCCGTTTTCATTACAGGATTTTTAGACAAATACAGGACTGTTAAGGAAAGTTTTCAGACGACCCAGACATGTACATAAAAGTCTTCCAAAACTTATACCCTAAAAAAGGCCATAGAGTTCTATAGATTAATTACATCTCAACTCAAAAAGCTAAACTAATGACGGTTTTAACTGCTTTAGAGATGTTTTCAAACCCTAATAAATATTAAATCGGACTCCGCTTTCCAATAATTCTATTCAGTCTTTTCAAATTTTGTTAAAAAAAATTTAAAAAATTTAAAAAAAGGGGGAAGACAAAACAGAATCCCCGCAGATACAATTGGCTAAAATCATGTTTACTTTAAAAATTTTAAATTCATCTGGTTCAAGTAATGAAGTTAACATTGGACATACTGCTACAAAAAAAAATATTTTAATAATCAACAGTTCTAAACTATTGGAAAATGTCCCTATCTGGTGGAAGGATATCCAAACCAATCAATGACATTTAAAAACTTTATTAACATGGGAAAGAGGTTTTGCTTGTATTTCTCCAGGTCCACAGGAACGCCCTTTGTGGATACCGGATCTGTGTGTCAATTTTCATGAATGACAATCAGCTGAAAACCGGCCTGACTCACACCCCTCCTTTTGAAGATAATGCAGGAGACATCCAGGCAGGGGAAGAAACGCCCTGCTACTAAAAAGCTGCCTTTCCCGGAGGTCTCTAATTCTTTGCTAATGCCCGCAGATGCTTCACCAGTTAAAAGCCGTATATTGTCTATAAAACGGGCAAGAAAGTTTTTTGCGCCCACCAATACCGGTGTTGATTTGGATGTGCCTCTCTCTACTTGGGCACAAATACAAAAGCTGTCTCAAATGGCAAAAAAACCTTGGTCTTAGCGAGATTTCCAAGAACAGATGCTCATATGTTCATGACATGATAAACCTCCTTTAATTTACATTAATGATAGCTCCTGGCTTCCAGGGCCAGAAGATTTAAGGGGATCTGAATTCCCTGATAAAGAAGGTCACATTTTTAAACTTTCAGGTTATATACCTCATTAGGTTTTACTTATACCCCAATTTGTATTGGAATTGATGCTCCATGCCTAGCTATAAAAAAATATGCTTGGATTGTCTATGGGGATACAGTCCTTAACTGCACTCAATTTAATTGCTCCAATTACCAACTTCTCAGATGGTGGGTACGTACTTACAATTCTTCTCAGATTATTGATACTCAATCCTATTACCCCATAAATATAAACAAATAAATAAAAATAAAATATACTTTTCTATTTAGGGAAACAAAAGCAGTTTATTTACAGACATGTCTTAAAATTCCTTTTGTTTTTCTAGTTGAAACAATGACAGTAATATTAATTACAAAATTAATAGAATGTGATCAATATAGATTATATACTTGTATCAATTCTTCCTTTTATTTTATTTTATTTTATTTTTTTAAAGATTTTATTGGGGAATTGGGGGAGGGGAACAGCATTGGGGAATCGGGGAAGGGGAACAGACAAGTTGCTGCCCTTTTGTTCTTCAGTTTAGTTGCGGAGGATGTTGCTTCACTGTTGGTATCGTCATTGCACTCTTCCCGGATGAGGCCGATCGGTCGCTGGCCTCTGGATGTCACTCACCGCGGCTATTGGCAGCTCACGCTTGGCTGCCAGCCGCTCACGCTGGCTGCGGGCCACTCACTGTAGCCTATGGCAGCCCACTGCAGCAGGGGCTGCAGCCCACACCATCACCGGGGCTCGCACAGCCCAGCTCCAGGTGGAGCTGTTGTTAGCTGTAGAGGGCAGTGTCACTGGCCCTCATGTGGGATCCGAACCGGGGCTGCTGGCATCCCAAAACCAGCGCTTAACCAATGCACCACTCGGCTGGCCCCAATTCTTCCTTTTATAATGAACATAATCAAATAATGATTCTTAAGAGACGACATGGATTATGGATCCCCATCCAAGCTTCTAGGGTGTGGGAAGGCTCTCCCATTTTACATATAGTTCTTCAATTATTACATAAGATTTCACATAGAGTAAAATGATGTGTGGGATTATTGATTGCTACAATTATGGGAATTATAGCCCTCACTACTGTTGCGGCTGTATCAGGAGTGGCTGTACACCAGACAGTATAGACCACTAAATTTGTACAACAATGACATCAGAATACAAGTAAATCATGAAATCAACAAGTAAAAATAGATAAAAAAATTAATGTTAGATTAACTGATTTAGAAACTACTGTTGTTTTTCTTGGTGATCAAGTGAAAAATTTACATACTATGAATACCTTAGTATGTGATTGGAATGTATCTACTTATTGTGTTACTCCTTATTCTTATAATCAGACTCGTACTCCCTGGTCAGAGGTACGAGCTCATCTTTTGGGACATGTTCCTAATCTTACCGTGGATATTTTACAACTTCAGAAAGAGGTGAATGAAATGTCCTATGCCAATCTTCAGCTGCTGCCAAGAGAAGATGTGCTCTCTGCTGCTGCAGATGGACTGTCACATTTAGATCATTTGAAATGGGTGAAAAGCTTAGGTGGTGGGTTTGCTGGGGCAATTGCCATTATGCTTATTTTACTGTGTTTGTTTTGTTTAGTCCTCAGAACCAGACAAACAGCCCTCCAACGTGTTATCAAACAGGAATCTGCGAGGTCTGTTTCTCATGCTTCTAAGCAAAGAGGGGGGAAATGTGGCCTCACAGCAGCCTCACCGTTTGCCTCCCTGCATTCACCCATAACAGCAGGGCCTCACAGGGACTGGATATTCACTTGTTTATGGCAAAACCCCATGGGACCCTAAGAGAGGGGGCGGGTCAGCCAATGACGGGCAAAGACCTTAAATATGCGCATTAGGGCAGCCTAAGACTGCGCAGTCCTGGGTGGAATCAAGGAGGTGAAGCCTATGGGGCCTAAGGGCCTGTGAACCCTTATCTGCAGAGCTAGCAGCCTGCCAAAGAAGAGAGAAATCTTCCTAAGAAGATAACAGCAGTCCTCCTTGCATTCTTGCCTCTAAGTCTCATAGTGAGCCATTATCTGTTCCTGTAGGAGGCAAGGTCATATTGAACAAAGGGTCTTTCGGCTGAGGTTGTCTGTGAGGCATAGGGAGATTTGGCTAAATTCTTGGGTGACGCATGTGATTTAGAGAACTCGGAAAGAACAAAGTCCCTTCCCTGTTTGTACTCAATAAAAGCTGCAAGCTGACCAGATTCAGGGCTCTTGTCCATCAGACAGAGTCCCCTGGCTCACATTGCCTTTTTTTTTTTTTTTGAGGGCAGTGTAACTGGCCCTCACATATGGGACCAAACCGGGGCCGCTGGCTTCCCAAGCCAGCGCTTAACCACTGTGCCACTCGGCCGGCCCCTCACATTGCTTTTTAAACTATCCCTGTCTCTTGCTCTTTATTTCTTTTTCTGAGCCCCTGCCGGTCCTCTCGAGGAAGCTAGACCCAGCCACGCAGAGATGCGACAGGTGTGGACTGCCAAATTAAATTTCAAAACCCTGCCAAGTGTCTTAATTCAGTCATAATGGAGGGCAATCCGAGGATTCCCAAATACCCCTATTGGAATAGACTGAAACGTTATTTTTACAAACCAGGAAACAGAGGCACAGAGAGAAGTGACCCAGAATAAGGAAGGACCCGATCCTTATCATTGCTCTCACCTCCTTCCCCATCCCTAACTTTTAAAGCTACAGTGGCAGACAGTCCCAGGAGCTGCCAGCCACTCCCTTCCCTTCTGTGCGCTGTGGGGTTAGATCCTCTGAGCCACTGTGGTTTCTTCCACATAATCGTCCCTCAGCTGTCCAGTCCCAAGTAGCCAAACCAGAGTCGCACTCTCTGTCTTCTGTCCAGCTACCTTAGCCGCCAGGGAGCCAGTCCCCACTTCTACCACACGCAGCCCTCGGTACAATGCTGTGGAGCCCACTCGCATTCAGTCATAGAGGAAATTTGCTCTGCCCCCCTTTCTCGGTGGAAGCATCTCAACTACTAAGCTTGGTATTGCTGCTTCCGAGGCGTTTTGGCTGCGGTGGCTCCGACCGCCCTTCTCTGAGCTGCAGCCAGGACACCGCAGGCACCTGCCTGGCTCAGGAGAGGCCGGAGAGAAGAGCTCTGCTTGCTGGGTTGCAGCTAGGCATCTTGTTAATTGCCAAAAAGGAACTTTTGTGGTTCCCCCCTTGCCCTTCTGCCTTGACCATGCCATGACAGTCCTTGCAGCGGCTGGGCAACCAATTGGCTGTAGGCCCCAGGTTCTGTGCTAGAGAAGTATGTGCTGCCTGACCTCCAGAACCCTAAGGAGCGGCCATCAGGATATTATTCTAAGGACTTAGGTGTGTGTGTGTGTGTGGGGGGGTTGTGGGATCAAGAAAGGAACTAAACTGTGCCCTTTTGGAGCATGAAGGCCAGAGGCTTTCCTTACTCCCTTCTCTGCATTTGGGGCTGGGGACAAGTATGGGAAAGTGGGCCTTATAACAGAGCCCTGGCCTTTGTACACGAAATGTTATTGTTCCTGTGAATTCCTCTGTTGCTCCTGATGGGGAAAGGGGCAGGAGTCAGAGATGAGACTGTCCGAAGGAGTTTTACAGTTCGGTGAAAATTCCAAGACTTGAGAACTGTTTGTTGAACTGAAATGTTCAGGTGTGTGTGTGTGTGTGTGTGTGTGTGTGTGTGTGTGTGTGTGTGTGTGTAGGGGTGTTCTTTGAATCTTTAAGGGTGTATTCTTTTTTTTTTTTTAAAGATTTTATTGGGGAATTGGCGGAGGGGAACAGCGTTGGGGAATCGGGGAAGGGGAACAGACAAGTTGCTGTCTTTTTGTTCTTCAGTTTAGTTGCGGAGGATGTTGCTTCACTGTTGGTATAGTCATTGCGCTCTTCCCGGATGAGGCAGATCGGTCGCTGGCCTCTGGATGTCGCTCACCGCGGTTATTGGCAGCTCATGCTGGCTGCCAGCCGCTCACGCTGGCTGCGGGCCACTCACTGTAGCCTATGGCAGCCCACTGCAGCAGGGGCTGCAGCCCACACCATCACCGGGGCTCGCACAGCCCAGCTCCAGGTGGAGCTGTTGTTAGCTGTAGAGGGCAGTGTCACTGGCCCTCATGTGGAATCCGAACCGGGGCTGCTGGCATCCCAAAACCAGCGCTTAACCAATGCGCCACTCGGCCGGCCCTAAGGGTGTATTCTTGAGACTCTCACTACTACCAGAACTGACCCTGGTTCCCCTCTATCTCCAAGCCTCATGAATTAAGTTAATTCAGCCTGCAGCTGCTGCCACCACCACCACCAACAACAGCAACATGCCATCACCACCACCCTGGGGTCTTGTGCCCCCTGCTATCAGACTCCAGATGCACTAAGAGAACGGTAAAAACAGGCCTGGAGCAGTGTAACTCTGAGCGCTGATTGGCCGCTCTTGGCTCCTCCCTTCATTCCTCTTTTGGCCCAAGAGCTCTGTGCAGCTTCACCAGCGCCGGGTAGGCGTTCTGGTGCTCGCCCGAGGACGCTCCTTTCCTCGCGTGCACCAATCTTTCGGATCCTGCCTTTGGAGCAGCTAGATTGCTACCCTTGACTGCTCCATCGGCCTGCCTGCACTTTACCTGCGATTGCATATGAACTTTTCTTACCTCTTCTTGCACAGCATTGTCGTCGGAGTTGTCGAGATCGTCGTGGCGCTCGCCTGATGGCCTTCGTCCGTTTAGAATAGTGCAGTTAGTTAGGGGCCATCGAAGAAGAAAGAAGACGCGAATAGTGCAGAGATGCTGGAGGTGGTCAGTTACTATGCTAGAGTAAGCTAGTGGGGCGAGAGAAGCCAAACCTACTGGGGGGCGGGAGGGGCAGCACGGTCGCCCAGAGGAGGTCGAATCACCGGCGCTTCCTATCGTGCAGAGCTCCCTCCATCCCTCCACCTAGGCGTGAGATTGCGGCGCGCAGGGCAGCGCAGCGCAACGACTGCTGAGGGTTCCGCTGGGCGATTGCAGCCGAGTTGGTTTCTCGTCTAGCTGCCGCTGCAGCGACCGCTGCCTTATCTTCCTCCGGGATGCTTATGGTAAGTTGGAGCGTTGGGCGTCATTGCTTACTGAGACCCTAATGGTTTAGGAGTGGGGGATGGGGTGGAGAGCGGGGACAGGTCCCGGATGGTTGCAGCCTGCAGGACCGCACTGGCCCCGGGTGGAGGTGTGTGTGTGATGAGTAGGGAGTCCTCTGAATGCGCAGACAGCGGAGAGACTGGGGTCTCTAGGAGGAGAAAGGGACTTACGTTCCATGGGAGGGGTACCGGAGTCTCCAAGGAGGTTGCGATGCGGAGACTGGAGATGACTGCGCTGGGCACAGGCGGGGATCTCGAGAACCAGTTCATGGGAAGCTGAGAGAGAAATGGAAGGAGGGCATGGGGTCTCAAGAAATGAAGGTGGTGGTGGAAGTGAGACTGAACATGGGTATCTCTGAACAAAGGTTCTGGCTGAGGAAGGTGCACCTAAATTAGGGGTAAGGGCTACTGTTTTTAAGAAATAGGATTTTGTTCAAGTGGGAGGGGGTGTAAGCTTCGGGACAATCAGTGGGAGAAGAGGGGGACGAAGGATCCTCTATTATTCTCATTGAAAAGGGACCCTAATTTTCGGAGGGTTTCAGTGAACACCAATAACTGGGAAGATAAACACCGCGGATCTGTCTCTTGCTCTAACAGCTGAATTTGAACAACTTTGCTGATGGTCACGTAAGTTTAAGAGGAGATTGACTATTATGGCATACAGTGAGCCTTTTTATGAGCTTATCTATTTCACTTGTTGCCAGTTTCATATTTTGAGGATTGCGGAGATTTCTCCAGCGTTGCCTCTTATTACTGTTCCTTAACTCAGTTTAACCTGACAGTTTTAACATCTTACTTCGGAATTGCTAAAAGTAAGAGCAGGTAGCCAGCCGTTCCTGACACCACATAAAGTTAGTCGTTGCAGAACGTGTTTGTGTGTCTGTTTCTTTTCTGCCCCGTGCCCTTTGCCTTTTGCTTCCTGTTGGGTAATATGAGACCTGAGGTGACAAACATTTTGTATTGTGTTCAGGACCCCTTTGTTTTAACCGACAGCACTCCTCCCTCAAATTCGGTGGGCGACATTTCGCACTTAAAGAATATCTAATTTGGTCGAGAATCACTGCCAGTACCACACAGTTTCTTTATTTACCACCACAAGTCCCTTGCAAAGAAGCCTCTGATTGCTGAGCTGCTAAGTGCATATGCCCCTCACCACATAACTTTCAGTCAGGCTAACCGAAGGAACCTCACTCTAGGAGGAAATTACATTGAGCTAAAATGATTGGAGTTGGGGGACACACCGTACAGTGAGTAAACTCTGAGCTCCCCAGTTTGCAGACATTTGTGGCCTCACATACACAGTGGTGCAAAAGGACATCTGGGTTCCAGAGTTTAAATTTTGATAAAGAAGTTTATCTACATATCAGCCAATCTGACCATCAAAATATGAACACCGTAGAAACAAAGTTACTGCAGTTAACTGCTATGTATATGTAGACACAATGGAAAAGGCCAACGCACAGAAAAAAATGATTTCTACCATGACCATTGCATTTCTTTTGCAGTCACACTGAGTATCATGCTTTTGGAAGAGTGTAATTTCTTTGCACCATGGTACCTTGATCTTTTGGAGTCATCCCCCACCCCACAGGTGGGAGGAATGAAATATGTTTTTCTATATTTTGGGGAAGTGAGTTTAGAATATTTGATTATATTTTTCATTCTCTAATATGGTCTTCTGATCATCCTGGGGAGGAAATAAACTATTTATTTGTTTCATCTGCATGATTTCTTTCCTAATAGCTTTTATCATCTACAACAACAAGATCAAGGCAGGTCCTGAAATTTGGAAGGTGGATAAGGCTTGTGATTACAATGTCAAGGTAGGATTTGTGGTGCTTAAGCCAACACTAACAGTGTTTTTCTATCTGCATAATCTAGAGAGGGTTATAAACCTTTCTATGCTTTCTTGAGGAGTCTATAATTAGAGCTGCCATGAATGATGGTGATGACATTTTCAGATAACATGACAGACTTTGGTGCAGGATGAATTCATGGGAAGAGATGTGAGAGCTGACATTCTTGCAAAACTACTGGATGCCAGGTGGTGTGGAGCCCAGAGCATGACATATATACATAATTTCATAGGGTCTTCATAGCAAGCCTATGAAGAGGAAGATATTCCTATTTTACTGATATCATTGGATTTTTTTTCTTTTCATTTCTCAATGTATTCTTCTAGATTGATTTAAGGCAGTGGAGTAAGAAATATTTCTTTGTGCTTTTAAGTCTATCTGGGACATCCATGTTTATTTCTTTAGCAATAAAGGTAAAATCTAAAATAAAAAGCCTAACATTTCTGACATAATGTTGGATTAATCAATTAAGAGTTTAAGCAACATAAGCATCTCACCCACAGAGGTTTGCAGATAGATTTCTCCTCTGGAAAATAAATTCTAAAATTTTATTAGATTTTCAGGATTATCACTAGTTTATCACTGATTTAATTATTTAGGAATATTTCTGCATTTATCTGGTAAATACCTAAATATAAATAAAAATCCAAAGCCTGCATCAAACCTCAATTATTTTACTGTTCCATTTGTTTCCTTCAAGTAATAGTTATTTCTCTCCAACTAAGGGAAAGACAAAAGTTAAAATGGATTTTAAAGGAGAGCTTATTAGTAACCAACATTAAGTATCTTCAGCTACTCTTATTACATTGTTCAAGGCCTGAGATTGAAGAAAGCAGCAGCTCTCTCAGTCTGCTGGCAAATAAGCCCCAAGTTATAATGGCTCCAGAAGCACCAGACTATCTGGCCAGTATCATTAAAGAACATCTTAGCATTTTATCTTTATAGCCATGGAATACCTCACAAAATGAGAATGCATGGCAGTTGTATTGAGATTATTTTAGTAGAGCATATGGTAAAGCTTACTGTTGTCTAGGGGAATAAATAGTAAATTATGTCCCACTAACAGCCTGGATAGCCATTAGTGAACTAGGAAAATTTGACCACAGTTGGGATTAATAACGCAATATTGTAACATAACAGTATATGTTAATATGTTACATATGAATATAATAATATATTAACCCCATCTGATTGTTATGAAACACATGGATGTTAAGCATTTTAAAAAGTGAAATTAATGCACAAAGCTGTATTTATTATTACTATTATTAATAATTTGTTACCATTCCAAGATATCCATGTTATTTCATCTACAACTTGTATACTATTGAATCTCAGGAAGAAACCATCAATCATCAGCCTAGTATCACATCAATTGATTGCTCCTTCATTGCCTTCAAAACATTTTAAGGCTTCCTCATATACTGAGAACATTGCTGCAAAACAGCCTAGTAATCTCCATTTTAAGGGCAGTGTCATTGGCCCTCATATGTGGGACCGAACCAGGGCCGCTGGCTTCCTAAGCCAACGCATAACCACTGCGCCACTCGGCCGGCCCGTAATCTCCATTTTAGACAAATAAAATTAAAACCAACCAAGAGGTTAAGCCACACCATTATTTAGCCAGTCACTAGCAGATTTAATACTTGTGCTCACATGCAGCAACTCTTCGGCAGTCTCTTCTGACATTTTAATGCACAAATGATATAGTGAAAACAGGATTTCAAATAAGAGGCACATGAGCTGGAATCTTAATTATGCTTTTGTCTCCTTGTACTCAACATCTTTACTTCATCTTATCAATTCCTTCTTTCCTCCTTTCAGCTGTGGTTAAGGGTATCATCTGAAGATTACTAAGACACTTGCTTATTACTACATTGTAATAATGTAGTTGACATTTAATAAACCCAATGTTGTTAATTAGGTTTAACCTTATTCATAGATGACCACTTACATGGTCTAATTTGAGAAACACTAGAAAGGTCTTTTGGCCCCCAAACTAGTAGTCTCCATGGTTTTCCACAGCACTTTAAATTCTATATTCAGTAATTTCCTTCTTTAATCTTAGTCATTGTCTCCTTTAAATACAAACATCCACTTAGAGGGCTAATATTTTTATCATTACCTACTAATAACTAAATGTAACTTTATTGACAGCTATCAGAAAGCTTTTAGAACTGCATTGTCTAATACAACAGCCACCAGCCACATATGGCTATCAAAATTTAAAATTTAATTAATTGAAATTGAATAAAATTATAAATTTAGAACCTCAGTCTCACAGATCACATTTCAGCTACTCCACAGCCACATGTGGCTAGTGACTACCTACTGATAAGTGCAGATATAAACCACCTCCATCACTGTGGGAAGTTTTATTGGACAGCAATATACTAGAAACCAGGGGCCCTCAGCTTTTTCACTGAACACTCCATTCATCTCCTTGCCTTAACCAAGACATGAATTTCGGCTACTTGTATTAATCCTACAGAAGCTTTCCTATTTCCTTACAGATCTCTCAAGTGGAGATATATTATTATCCTCTATCTCTCCTTACTTCATGAATTTTGTTATTCCATATGTAAGGGCTTAAATTTATTGTTGAACCTCTCATAGTTTCTTTTTTTTAAATTTTTAACATTCTAAAATATGTCATTTCTACTTTTACTTAAACAATCCTTTATTGAAGCCTGCAGCATTCCAATATTTCTCTTTTGCCTGCTGTCTACACCTTCACTGCACTTTTTAGCACCTGGCTCTTTCTTACTGTCCATTTTTAATCTTGCCATTCTCTGGAGACTTCAATATCTATAAAGATTGCTAAATAACAGTCTAGCCTTATAATTTCTAGACCTCCTCTTTTCCATTATCATCCATATCAGGACCATGGACGCTCCTAAAATGCATCAGTTTCTAAAGTCTGAAAATCAGAAACACTACCCTCAGATTATGACATTTGGTACCCCCCTTCACCTCTGCCTCCCTTGAATCTACTCATCAACCTCATCATGAATCCCTGGGCCATTCCAAAAGCATTTAGTTATAATGCCCTCTCTCATCTTCACTTCATTTTCTTCCTAGTGTGACCCTTATGCCGGTCATATCAAGGTTTCTCATTATCACCCAATACACACTCCTCCTTGCCCTTCCACTGCTCCCACATTTTACCTCCTTCATTTGGGGTTAATCTGTCCTATTTTCTACTCTGATTACTCAGCATTAATGGAGAAAACAAAAATACACATTTATGGTTACCAGTTTCAGCTGGGCCCTAAATACTGCTCAGTAATTTTTTTGTATGCCAATTTTACATGTTCATTCCCTTTCTTATATTCCTAGACACATGTTCAAAAGTTTTACCACTCTTCTTAACTTCTCTATTCCTCTCCCATATCCGTAATTTCAACAGTATTACTTCTACACTGCACAGAAAAAACAGAAGCTAAGAATGTATGTGAGGAAGATGCCATCTTTACTAGCTTATCTGTCCTCTAACTTTAGACATTTATTACTCCTATCCTTATTTCTTTTGCTTAGTCTCAGAAAACTAAGTACCCCTGCTCTTCTCTAAAGTTAACTTCATTGGTGCTCTGGATCCTATTTTCTTCCATATCCTGAAGGTCTCCTCCACAGTATGTTCCTCTCTTTCTGCAGTATATTAGTGAGGAAACAATGCTATGATATACAGAGGTCTGAAAATGGAGTGACAGAAGGGTCATTAAAAATCATTTATCATGGGCCGACCAAGCGGCGCAGTGGTTAAGCGCTGGCTTGGGAAGCCAGCGACCCCAGTTTGCGTCCCACATATGAAGGCCAGTGACACTGCCCTCAAAAAAAAAATCATTTATCATGAAGGGCCGGCCCAGTGGCTCAGTTGGTTAAGAGCTCGCTCAAGAGTGCATGCTCTGAACAACAGCATTGCTGGTTGGATTCCCGACCCGAGCTGAGCAGATGATGAGCTGCCAACAGGCGGCAGGATGGCTCAGCAAAATAAATAAAAAAATAAAAATAAAAACCATTTATCATGTATCAGAGAGATCTGAAGTGTTGTTTGATCCCATTTGCCATGTATTATCTTTTCATATGGGCATCAGTTGAAATAATTTGATGAATATCACTTGGAAAATAGGTATAAAAACTAATTGTCTGGGGGCCGGCCGAGCGGCATGGTGGTTAAGCACTGGCTTGGGAAGCCAATGGCAGCAGTTTGGGTCCCACATGTGAGGGCCAGTGACACTGCCCTCAAAAAAATAAAAAATAAATAAAAATTAATAATAAACTGAAAAGTGCTGTGCATACTTAAAAAAAACCTAATTGTCAGTTTTTTATTTTGTAGATCTGAGCCCTAGTAGAAAGAATGTTTCAGAATACAGTACTAAAACTAAAGTTAATGTAGGGTGAAAAAGAACATACTTATAAACATTCTGTATGCTTAAAGGCTTTTTATTTTTAAGTTGGGTTAAAAAAGACAATTTGTTAATTTCATTTTAATGACACAAAACTATGATTTGTGACTCAACAATAATTTATTACTAGAAATACTAGAGTAAAATTGGAGATTTTCAATAAAATGGTATGAACTCCTTCTCCCAAACCTATGTAAATTCTTCCTGCTCTTCAAAGTCTGGTTCAAGCCCCATCTCTTGCATAAATCCTTTGCTGACTAAACCACATATATGGAAAACTCCTTGACAATAGTAAGTAACCAACTAAATTGTGTTGCTATATATATATATATAGGGCTATACATACACCTAATAACGTATGTTCCAATAGTTAAAGTTGGAAGATAATTAAGAACTAAAGTAGAATTTTTATTTTATTTTATTTTTATTTTTTGAGGGCAGTGTCACTGGCCCTCATAAGTGGGACCCGAACCGGGGCCGCTGGCTTCCCAATCCAGCACTTAACCGCTGTGCCACTCGGCCGACCCTAAAGTAGAATTTTTAGCACACCTGTACAATTTCACTTAAGAACTCAAAGCATGTAACAGAACAACAGACTTCTCTGAACCAATTTCAGGTAATCTCACCAAATACATTTTAGAGCAATTAAGTAATTATAAATTTTAAACTTATTTAGCTAAAGCTTGGTCATATCATACATAATTTGATTTTTTTTCATTTCACAGTGAAATATACCATGTTATGAAATACACTATATATGACAGAGGCAGGGAGCACCGACCCCATTCTATTGGCTACATATGTGCCTGGTGAATGTATGATCAATGATTAGGATCAGTTTCACACCCTGGCTGTGGAATTCCCTTGTTATTTATCTTGTAATGAGTAACCTCAAATATCTGCACGCATTTCATGGTATGGGTTGATGGTTCAGAGTGAAGCAGAACATTTTTTTTTCTCCATTTGGTTCGTTTTATATTTATTTTTATTTTTTTATTTTTTATTTCTTTTATTGTGAAATAAACATTTCTTAAAAAATTAGTTTCAGGTGTACAACGCAGTGCAATAGTTATGCATTTTACCCATCAAAGTGACAACCCCCCTCCCCTAATTTGCCACCCCACTACCCCCCCATATCATATATATCTATTAAAATTCCCTTGACTCCCTTCCCTCAGTATACGCCACATCCTGTGACTATATATTCAATTACAGTTGGCATACAATATTATACAACATCAGTTTCAGATGTACAGTGTAGTGATCAAGCCTCTACTCCATCCATGAAGTGGTCTCCCTAACAAGACATGTGACCATCTGACACCCCACAAAATATTTACAACATTATTATATTCCCTGAACCGTCTCTCATATCCCTATGACAATACTGTAGTTACCTATTTATGCTGTCTAATCCCTTCCCCTTCTCCCTCATTCCCACACCCCTCTCAACGAGCAACCCTGTTTTTCCTCTATATCTATGAGACTGTTTCTATTTCCTTTGCTCATTCATTCAGTTTTTCAAATTCCACGTATAAGTGAGGTCATATGGTATTTGTCTTTCTCCAACTGACTTATTTCACTTAACATAATAGTCTCTAGGTTCATCCATATCGTTGCAAATGGTACAATTTCATTCTTCTTTATAGCAGAGTAATAAACTCCATTGTATAAATGTACCACAGTTTCTTAATCCAGTCATCTACCGATGGGCATTTTGGTTGTTTCCAAGTCTTGGCTATTGTAAATATCGCTGCAATAAACATAGGGGTGCATATATTCTTTCCAATTAGCGTCTTGGATTCCTCTGGGTAGATACTCAAGAATGGAATTGCTGGGTCATACTGCAGTTCCATTTCCAGTTTTTTGAGATACCTCCATACTGGCTTTCCATAATGGCTGCAGCAATTTGCAGTCCCACCAACAGTGCACCAGGGTTCCCTTTTCTCCACACCCTCTCCAGCACTTGTTGTTTGTTGATTTGTTGATGATAGCCATTCTGACCGGAGTGAGGTGGTATCTCATTGTGGCTTTTGTTTGCATTTCTCTGATGATGAGTGAGGTTGAACATTTTTTCATATGCCTGTTGGCCATCTGTATGTATGTCCTCTTCAGCGAAATTCCTCTTCATATCCTCTGCCCATTTTTAATTGGGTTGTTTGGTTTTTTGGTGTTGAGTTTCATGAGTGTTTTATAAATTTTGGATATCAACCCCTTATCAGATATATCGTTGGCAAATATCTTCTCCCATTCAGTAGGCGGCCTTTTGGTTTATTGATGATTTCATTTGCTGTGAAAAAACTTTTAAGTTTGATGTAATCCCATATGTTCATTTTTTCTTTTATTTCCCTTGCCCGAGGGGATATATCAGTAAAAATATTACTCAGGGTAATGTCTGCAAACTTACTCCATATGTTTTCTTCTAGGAGTTTTATGGTTTCAGGTCTTACGTTTAAGTCTTTCATCCATTTTGAGTTTGTCTCATATATGGTGTAAGTACATGGTCCATTTCCATCTTTGTGCATGTGTCAGTCCAATTTTCCCAGCACCATTTATGAAATAGACTATCTTTACTCCAATGTAAATTCTTGCTTCCATTGTCATACATTAAATGAACGTATATGGATGGGTTTATTCCTGGGCTCTTTATTCTGTTCCATTGGTATGTGTCTGTTTTTAGAAGCAGAACTTTTTTTTTTTTTGAGGGCAGTTTCAGTGGCCCTCATATGTGGGACCCGAACCGGGGCCGCTGGCTTCCCAAGCCAGCGCTTTACCACTGCACTACTCGGCCAGCCCAAAGCAGAACTTTTTAAAATAACAATTTCTTTGCAGCTAATGATTAATAAACAATACTTTTATTGCCTCATTTTTATAATGTGATGTGAAATCAGAGGTTACTATTAATGAATTGCTTTGAATGATAAATTCATGAATTTATTAGGATTTTTTCATCTTAAATTGGAAAAACAGTTAAAATTAATTTAATGCTTTGTGGCTTGTAGGTAGATTGTTCTAGCATTCTTTTGGTTTGTCACTGACTCACAAGGGACTAATAGGCCTGTATATTTTATTATTAAATGTAATGTCTGTCTAAAATAGATTCAGAGAACTTGATGACTTTACTCTCGGTAAAAATAAAACCAAAAGGATCTGGTAGCTCTTCAACAAATATTGTTTTTAAACCAAGTTTTAAGAATGCAGAAACAAGCTGTTTTTCAAGTCTTAGTTTTTAACACTTTCACCATGTTTCTGTATCTATTTTAAAAATCACTATACAAATGGAATAAAACTTCCAGTGTATCTTAAAATTTTAAGCCCCAAAATTACTCATTAATACAATGAGTCTTTTTTACCCCTTTGAAAGGTATCGGCTAGTTACATTTTTTAAAATTATTTTTATTATGGTACAATGCACATAACATAAAATTTACCATCATAGTCATTTTTCAGCATACAGTTCAGTAGTATTAAATATTGTTGTGCAACCATCACCACCATCCATCCCTATAACTCTTTTCATGTTGCAGAACTAAAACTCTATAACCATTAAACAATAATTCCCCATTCTCCCCTCCCCCAGCTCACCATTGCACTTTTTGTGTGAGACTATGATTCTTGCTCTCCAAAATCTCAAATTAGCAAATGCAGATACATTAATTTGAAGGTTCATTATTGTCTTCTCGTTGGATAACAGTCTACCTCAACTTTTACTGCTTTTACTGTAAAACTTCAGCTCATTATTTTGATTTTTTGAAAGTAAATTTATTAACTATCCATGTTTATCTGCCAAATTAGTCAACTATAATGTGAGGGTGAATTAAAGTCTTTCATTTTTATATACATAAATAAGAATTATGGAGTTTATGCAAGTATTTGCTGAAGGCCTATTGTATGCTGAATACTTTGTTGGATGTTACAGAGATTATTACCTAATACTTCCCTAAAGAAGTTAGTAACCCTATTAGACAGAAAAGGCAATTCCATGTAATAACAGAGTTCTACAATTTATGGTTAGACAACATTGATTTTGCTTTTTCTTACCCTCTCATTCAGGATTAATTAAGGAAAAATGGACCAGTCACTTGCTCTACTTGGGCCTTAGTTTTTACAACTATAAAATGAGAGTTATACTAGGTGATCTTTCTGTAAGTGTCCCTCAAACTAACCTCCTTGTTATGAACAAGAATACAGAAACCACTGAGATTAAATGACTTACATCCCTAAGGTTACAAATCTTGAGACACAAATTATATGAATATATAAAATGGGGAAAAGAATATGGAGAAAATATTCACAAATTTAACCACTGAAATGAACATAGTCCGAATTTAAAAGTTAAAGACATTGAAAAACATTAGAAGATAATATATTAAAGTAATTTGGTATTTTTTACCTTAGTTTTACACTTTACTTGGGGTGAGCACCACTTTCAGAAGAGCAGCCAAATTTGTTCACATCCATAGTGGATATTCCAAGTCTTTGATTAAGATTGAAGTAATAGATCAAATAAAAGCACATTTATTACTGTGGCATAATGCAGAATAAATTTATGACAACATTTAAGAGGTGTGATCAAACAATACAGTGAATGTTTAAATAAAAAAGAAATCTATGATAGTAAAAGATACATTGCCATTAATCCCCCTCAAAAAATTAATCCCCCTCAAAATACTCTCCCTTGCTTCAAACACACTTATTCATCATTCTGCCCACTTTCTGAGGCAGTTCTGGAAGTCCTCTTTCATGAGTGTCTTTAGTTGTGCTGTCATGGATGCCTTGATGTCCTGAATTGATTCAAAACATTTTTTTTTGAAGGCAGTGTCACTAGCCCTCATGTGGGATCCGAACTTGGGCTGCTGGCTTTCCAAGCCAGCGCTTAACCACCACACCACTCGGCCGGCCCTGATTCAAAACATGTACCTTTCATGGTCAGTTTGACTTTGGGGAAGAGCCAGGAGTCATAGGGTGTCAGATCCAGTGAATAAAGAGGTTGAGGCCACACTATTTTTTTTTGTGTGTGTGATTTTGTCTTTTAATTGTCTTAAGCCTTTTGATCAAATAATTTACAGTTTTGTGCTGATGGTCTATTCTCTACTTTAATCCCTCTAGTGAGCTGGCAAAAGCACCCTTACCAATCATATGTATACAGTTCTACAGTTGTGTTTTTGAAGCTATTTTAAAGACAATCCTAACTCACAAGTTAGTCTGACTTAGTAAAGAACTCACAAGCAAAGTTTGCTACTGTATCTTTTCACTCTGATTTTTAAAAGCATCTGACCTTATAGATCATCTATAAAATGTGGGAAGTGTTAAATATTTTTTACTTGTATTATACAGAAACCAAACTAAAATGCCTTTGGTTAAGTAAAAGGCAACAGTTTAGATACAGGGAATTTTAAATAAATTGGCAGTTAGGATCAAAAAGATAAAGTGGACACTGCCACCTTATCTTTTGCACTTGCCTTTTAATAGGCTAATGAATACTTCAAACACAATTGAGTCTTGATTTTCTACAAGACTGTGAAGGGATTTCCTCAGTATTTAACATATTAATATAACCATTTATATAAATCTAAATATAAAATCAATATCCTACAGGTTTTGAGATGACATTTACCGTCTCTGTGAAAAGCTGAACATGACTAATCACATCCAATCATATCTGTAGAAGGGGGAAAACAGTGACAGCACTTGCTGAACCGAATTACCATCAAAGTTCAAAAAGCTGATCATATTCACTTAACCATAAGCCAACCTTATTTAAATCAGGACCACCCAAAAGAAATGTAATATCAGCCATTGATGATCTGAATTCTGGCATATGAGATCAATTTAAATATGGTACACATAAAAAAAAGTCATGAGACCTTTCTATATTGTAATAAATAAGGCAGTGACCAACTGTTGCTCCTTAGTAGCCTTTTTGAGATACGCTATCAAGTCTGCCCTTTCTGCAGTCTTTTTTATACCAGCAAAGATTATTTTTGTTCCAGGGGTGTACTTCTCCAAATACTCCATCAAGGTGTCATCTCCCCAGTAAATGCCTTTGTTCTTGTTGGCATCCGTGTAAGAAAATCCAGGGACCTGACCAGTCTTCTGCCCAAATAGACCATGTAGATTTGGCCCAGTCTTGTGCTTGCCTCATTTTTCTACAGTGTGGCCCTGGGCACACTTTTAAACAAAAACCTTCTTGCTCTTCTCAACATCACCTATCTTTAAATCGCTGTTTCGTTAGACACAGCACAGAGTCACACACTCACAAGCCAAACGTCCCGCTCTCTCCACACCATAATGTTTTTATTTGACAGAAATTGCCATACCAGAAGTGATGAGTGACTCAGAGCCTTTCTGTTGTGATCAACAAATATGGTGAATGCTGCTGCCAAGTGCCATCCAATGGAAAGGCAGAGATCTTCAATATGGGAAGAGGTGCGTCAAACCTTAGTAACAGTGTATGACAAGTTTCAACTTGCTCGGCGCAGTCAGTTGGGTGTGAGCTAAGGTTGAGAGAGGGCATTTTTTAAAGTGTGCCTTAAATCATGGATCATGAACAATGCATTAACATCACATGGGCAAGTGGTTCCATCCTGCATCATGACAACACTCTGTGTCACACATCACTTCTGGTATACGGCAATTTCTGTCAAATAAAAACATTACGGTGTAGCCTCATCCACCTTATTCACTGGATCTGATACCCTATGACTCCAGGGTCTTCCCCAAAGTCAAAATGACCATGAAAGATAAACATTTTGAATCAATTCAGGACATCAAGGCAGCCATGACAGCACAACTAAAGACACTCACGAAAGAGGACTTACAGAACTGCTTCAGAAAGTGACCAGAATGATGGGATAAGTGTGTTCTTAGTGAGGGGGAGTCTTTTGAAGGGTATTAATGGCAATGTGTCTTTTACTGTAATAATTATTTTTAAATTTAAACATTCACCATATTTTTGATCACATTGTATATTGTCAGAAAAATTTTAAAATACCTCTCCTCCCAAATTCCTTCACTTTCACATGATAATTGAAATAATGCGTTTTCTTTCTGCCTTGGAATCATTCTTGGATCACTTGTCTCTACTTACTCTCAAATCCATCAGTATAGCTTCTGAGTTATTTTTACATGTTGCTCAAATGTGTCCCTTTTTTCATTCCCATTGTGATTATAGAATCTTAGGGTTAGTGCTTTAAAGCTTACTTCAGACAACTCCCCAATTTCATGTTTGAATTCTACACATCTCTCACTCCCACCACAATGGCATAAAAGAATGTTGTCCAACTCTTGTGCAGAGTATATGTATGGTTAATAGTAATCATATGGCAATGTAGCTGTCAAATGCTAAGATGAAATAAAGAGATTATAAGGTGGGTCATGATGTAATGAGCTCTAGGTAATGGGGAACAGTGGGAAATGACTTCAGACAGTCTCATGCTTACTTGAGATAATGATGTACTGTTTTATGAAGGCAGGGGGTGGGGGATAGATGAAGGGTATTATGCAGACTGTAAACTCAAGAAAAAATATTTAAAATTGAGATTTGTTATGATTTTGTATGTTCAATATAAAAAGACTACTACCATATTTTTTAAAAACCTAGATTAACACCCACATACAAAAAAATACCAAAATTTGAATTTCAAATTTGAAAGAAATAGATATTGTTTGCACCACTTGCGTGGCATTTAGCATATTGTGTTGCACTTTGTTGTTGTTGTTTTTCTTTTATATTTCAGGATTTCCCATGTGCCAGGCATGGTGTTTAAGGTTTTACATGTATCATATCACTTTTTGAATCTTATCTTTCCTATTGGCTCATGAAATCATACAGGACAAAATTATATATCATTCATGATTTTACCTCTACCTCAATTACCCTCAGCATACATTATTACACATTGTGGGTCTTTAAATATATATTTTCTGAATAATTAATATATAAAGGCACACAAACACTGTGGGGAAATGTTTAAAGAGCAAATTTAGAGGTAAATACCCTGGATTCTACTCTTTTATGAGCCACTATGTTCTCACCTGTTAAAAAAGAAAATCAGACTGGATGGTTACTAAGATCATTTAAATGCTACAGTTTTATGAAAATATCAAAAAGTTTCTAGTTTTGAAAATCCACTTCATATACTAATGCTCAGATAATTGATTTTTATAGTCCAGAAAATAATGATCATGATTTTTCAACTACATAAGAAATTCTTAAACTAACTAACGCCAATTCTCACTTAGGGCCTTGATCTCATCATTTTCCATTCACTCCAGTGCTCTAAATTTGAAAGGACTTATTGTTTTAAGATTACTGCAT
The DNA here is from genome assembly GCA_033961575.1 of Aselliscus stoliczkanus. Taxonomy (NCBI): domain Eukaryota; kingdom Metazoa; phylum Chordata; class Mammalia; order Chiroptera; family Hipposideridae; genus Aselliscus; species Aselliscus stoliczkanus. The sequence continues at coordinate 48,459,180 of CM066737.1, read as the reverse complement.
GAGTAAAAGTGTCTCTTCTTTTTGTCTTTTATTACTTAAATTTAAGGGATATTGGCTATCAATAACAAATTAGACATAACCACTTAGGTGGTTTTAATTAAATTATCTGCAGCTGCAAACCCTTAATTAATGTTCATTAATAGTTTGCTAAGTAATAATATCATCAATGCTTAGTTTATGATTGAGCCTCATGATTAAAAATGGTCTTATTCTTTTAATACATTATTATATTTAATTAGATATGTATCATAAGCTACTACTTTATAAAGGGCTCCAAAAGAAAAATAAATTTATGGACAGACAATTCATCTGAATACCCTTAATTATATTTCAGATGCTATTTCCCCCCTGTATCAGAACCTTTGTCTCATGAGGAGAATTCAATTTAGGGAATTTGTATTTGTATTCAAAACTCTTGGGCCGGCCGAGTGGCGCATTGGTTAAGCGCTGGTTTTGGGATGCCAGCGGCCCCGGTTCGGATCCCACATGAGGGCCAGTGACACTGCCCTCTACAGCTAACAACAGCTCCACCTGGAGCTGGGCTGTGCGAGCCCCGGTGATGGTGTGGGCTGCAGCCCCTGCTGCAGTGGGCTGCCATAGGCTACAGTGAGTGGCCCGCAGCCAGCGTGAGCGGCTGGCAGCCAAGCGTGAGCTGCCAATAGCCGCGGTGAGCGACATCCAGAGGCCAGCGACCGATCTGCCTCATCCGGGAAGAGCGCAATGACGATACCAACAGTGAAGCAACATCCTCCGCAACTAAACTGAAGAACAAAAAGTCAGCAACTTGTCTGTTCCCCTTCCCCGATTCCCCAACGCTGTTCCCCTCCGCCAATTCCCCAATAAAATCTTAAAAAAAAAAAAAATCTGGATTTCCTAATATAATCTTAAAAAAAACAAAAAAAACTCTTATGTTTTTGAGGGTAACTCCAGATGATAAGAAGGAGAAAAGCAAATGTCATTTATTGCTTGTTCATGACTTCTCTCTATGTTTTATTTTGATTTCTAATTACTTCTCCATGAAAATAATACCTAGTGCCTTTATTACCATCTTCAGTGAATCTAAAGTTATACAATTTGTGTTGGTATAAAATAATTTCAAAAGAATTATTCAAAACTTTTCTCATCAGTCAGATTTTAACCTGTGGCACTTGAGGTTACTCTAGATCTAGCTGAGTGATAAAAGTAGATTTCTATCATCACCACTTAAGAAATATTTTATTTTTTTAAATGAAGTACTATATGGCTCAGCCATATAGTAATATGAGAGTATAGTAGAGGCTCTCCTGGGTATCTACTCAAAAAATCAGGAAACATTTTTCTGTAAAGATATATGTGCTCTGATGTTCATTGCAGCATTATTTATGTTGGCCAAGACATGGAAACAACCAAAGTGTTCTTTGATAGATGATTGGATAAAGAAGATGTGGTATATATACAAAACGGAATGCTATTCTACCATAAGAAAAGATGAAATAGTGCCATTTGCAACAATATGGATGAATCTTGGGATTAATATGCTAAGTGAAATAAGTCAGATAGAAAAAGTCAAGAAGCATATGACTTCACTTATATGTGGAATATAAAACTGAAGGCAACAAAGGACAAGACAAGCAAATAAAGAAACAAAAATTCACAGACACAGACAACAGTTTAGTGGTTACCAGAGGGAAAGGGGAATAGTAGAAGAAGGTAAAGGGGATCAAATATATGGTGATGGAAGGAGAACTGATTCTGGGTTGTGAACACATAATGCAATATATAGATGATGTATTATAGAATTGTACCCTTGAAACCTATGTGTTTGTTGACCATTGTCACCCCAATAAATTTTAATAAAAAACGAAATATTTTAGAAGCTGAATGATAACTGACATTGTGAAAACGTGGCAGAGAATATAAGCATTTATTCTTAAGGTCATAAAACTGTCAAGCTTGTATTTAACATTTTTTTGCATGTGGTGAGGTTCCTGCCATGAAGAAACATATATTTGGTAAGATAAAGGGTATAAATATGTAACAAAAATCAAATCATTATATAATGAAGTACTAAATTATGTGCCATTTACAAATGAAGAGAGAGAAACAAGGTAATTTTATTGGAAGAGAGAGGAACTGAACTGGAACCTGAGATTACCACAGAGGAAGGGAAATAGTCCAAAAGTCTGTGGGATGTTCATGTTTCACAGTTTTGGAAAAGGTAAAATAGGAACTGGTTGTTAGGGGTAAGATATTGGCCTTTGACTTAAATATATTTAAGATAATGGTGAAACACGCACTATCAGATGTTCTTTGGATAGCTAAAAATGTGATATTGGGTTTGGAGACAGGCCAAGCCTAGAGGTAAAATAGTTTGGAGGAATCCATCCTGCTCTGATTTAGCTATATTTCAAAACTTTCTAATGGAAAGAATGTTGCAGAGAGGAAAGAACAGAGGTCCAAACATTAAGCATTGATTATTCATTATTATATTAAATGATTAAGGCTCTGCTCTGTGCAAGACATTTGAATGAGTACTCCAGGGCCTCCCAGAAGAGGAAACAATACTTAGTTCTCATCTCCAGCAGTTGGGAGTCTAGTTGGAGATCCAGTAGATGAACTTGACATAAATGATTTGGCAGAAAAAGGTCACAATTAAACTTAGAGAAATTTCAGAAGGAAAAGTAGAAAAAATGAAATTGTATGGGATTAAAATACTGATACAAAAACCTCATTGACCAAAAGCCTATAGAAATGACTTTGGATTTGAAAAGAATATGAATTTGGATAGACTCTCTCAGGTGCTTTTTTTACTATCACTTAAATATATAATGACCAAAATCTCTTTTTTACTGACTCACAGAAAATTTCAGGTGGATAATATTTTTGTGAAAAAACAAAATTTCTGTGAGTCTGGAGTCATCCATGCTCAGTCCTGTTGCTCTTAACTTAAAAAATAAATCAGCAAACAAACAGTACCTCGTGTGTGTCTAGTAATGGATTAAGTTAGCTCAACAACATAAATGGAAATAATAAGATTTTTACAGGTAGAAATGCTATGAATTATTATTATTATTTTAGATTTTTTGAGGGCAGTGTCATTGGCCCTCACATGTGGGACCCGAACCGGGGCCACTGGCTTCCCAAGCCAGCTCTTAACCAGCGCGCCATTCGGCCAGCACAATGAATTATTTTTTATTAGCAGGCCCTTAGATACCTGGGTTATACCATGGCTTCTGTTACAAGTACATAAATGATGAGCTGTAGATTTGAGTCTCAGACAAAATCAGTTGTCTGAATATCAAGGTACTGTTAGTTCCTTACACCAAAAGAGTCATTCATTTCTAGTGGCTAATTTATGGAGTTTGATATTGTTAGGAATATTAACAAAGTACTTTATAATTTCTAAATGCATGGATGATGTTATGAAAGCATCAACACATTAAGTACTAAGCATTTTAATAAAACAAGAGCACTAAAGTATACTGATAACATTTGTAATAGGCTTAATATTGCTTGTATTTTAAAGATTATTAAATTAAGGCTTAGAGAGGGTCGCTGATATGTTCCAGATCACACAGCTAATTATTGGCAAAGCTTAAAAAGAGAACCAAAATCTCCTAAATCTGAAATCAGTTTCTCTTCCACTATGGTCCATTGCTCCTTGAAGGCTATATGGTGTATTAAATGAAAGCCATTTTAAAAATTTGAGTATATCATACTGTCTTTGAAAATCATGCCATGCTTAATAAATTCACAATAAACAGAAAGTGAATTTACATTGTTGGCTTCAATAAGTAGAATATTACAACAGGGGTGTGAATATTTCCCAAGATTATGACTTTTATCCTTACTGACATGAAGGGAAAAGGGGTGTGTGTGTGTGTGCGCACGCGCGTGTGTGCATGTGTGTGTGTGCACGCGTGTGTGTTATGATATACATCACGTATATATTCACAATTAGAGAAAAAGAATTATGTGAAAGACAAATAAGAGTATTTTTTGAGGTTTGAATTATATGACTAATCAGTTGATGGGCCATGTGCACTTATTTATGTTAGCCTTTATTTCTTAATTTGTTGGAGAAATTGAAGTCTGAAACAGCTCAAGGCTGGATGGTTCCTTTCTATAAATTATATCTGTTAAAATACATAAATGTAGGCATGAGTCACCAGCTACAGAATTTCATCTTTACTCCTTTATGTCATTTTTATAAGGAAACAAACTGGTGACCTTCATGTGGTTTTCAGGACAATGAATCTGTGAACTACCTAGTATGTGAAAAATGAAATCATAACATGAACAATCAAATGAGTTCCATGGCATGGTGTAAAAGGTTAAAAAAAAGTATATTTTATAGAAAGATCTATTTACTTCTGTGATTCTTCTTCCATTATTCACTTGCATGTACATTTTGCATATATTGGATTGATTTAAGACCTAATTTTAAAAGTCATATGTCTTGTAAGCAAATTTTAAATAGTTATTATTCATTTAGATGTGCACTAGAGGAAATACTAACCAGGAAGAAAATGCATAGCCCAAGAAAGTTTTCTATGTATGCTTGGTTGAGTGGTTTCAATTTTCTATTCATTCAACCTTTTGTCGGAACTATAGTATTACTGAAATTGTTATTGATATTTACCATTAATCTAGTAAATACAGAGCAGAATCTCTGACGTAGGAGGTAGTTCAGAAAAGACATTATGGGTACTTCTAATAAAAGAAGACAGGAAGGGAAAAGAATTAAGAAAACATTGAGCCCCATCATATTCTGGTCAGTGCATTTGACAAAGGGCATGAATTATCTCATGTAATTTTCTTTTTTTATTATTATTAGTTTCAGGTGTACAAAACAATGCAATAATTATCCTTTTCACCCCTCACAAAGTGATAACTTCCCTCCCCCATCCCCTGCCCTCCCACCCTCGATATCATATATATCTGTTACAATTCCATTGACTCTGTTCCCACACTATATACTCCACATCCCATGACTATATATGTATTAAATGATAGTTGACATATAATATTATTCAGTGGCAGCTTCAGATGTACAGTGCAGAAGTCAGGCCTCTACACTGTCCATGAAGTGGTCTCCATAACAAGACATGAGTCCATCATGTAATATTCTTTTTCCCCTTCATGCAATATTCTTTTTCCTTTTTTTAAATGAAAGTTTATTGGGATGATAATGGTTAGTAAAGTTACATAGGTTTCAAGTGTACAATTCTGCAACACATCGTCCATATATCACATTGTGTGTTCATCACCTAGAGTCAGTTCTCCTTCCATCACCATATATTTGAACTCATTTACCCTCATATACCACAGCACTCCCCCCTTACCCTCTGGTACCCACTAAACTATTGTCTGTGTCTATGAGTTTTTGTTTCTTTATTTGTTTGTTCTGTTCCTTTGTTGCTTTCAGTTTAAGTGAAATAAGTTAGACAGAAAAAAATCTCATGTAATTTTCACAACAACCATAATAAATAGGAAATGGTGACATAGAGAGATTATAACTCATGCCCAAACACATCACTAATATGGGGTAGAACCAGGAGTCAAAGCCAGGTCTGTCTGACTACAAAGGTTGTGTATATTTTTTCCATTGAATCTTTTGTAAAAATTTTATTTTTTATATTAGTTTCAGGTGTATAAAACAACATAATGTTTAGACATTTACACCCCTCACAAAGTGGTAACCCCCCAAGTCTACTACCTCTCTGACATCATATATAGCTGCTACAATACCATTGACTATATTCCCTATGCTGTAATTTACGTCTTGTGTGGGGGGTGGGAAATATATATTTGATATTCAATATTATGCTACTTTAGCTTCAGGTGTACAGCACAGTGGTCAGGCATCTACACAGTCGATGAAGTCATCCCCCCAATAAGTCCAGCATTCATCTTGCACTCTGCATAATCTTTATATTATTTTCCATTTCATCTTGAATAACAGCTTTAAATTTTAAAAATATGTCAAATACTCATGTACAAAATATACTCTCAGTATAACATTTACTTAATCACTGACAATGTTCTCAAAGAACTAAATAAATGGAATACAAGTAAGGAAACACCATCATATATCTATCAACTTCTACAAATCAAGAATGTGAGTATTTTCAAATATCTCAGCTCATTTCAAAAGGCAAGGGGATTACTATTTATTAATAGAAATAAATATGTAAAATATGTGCAAAATGTTATTGAATAGTAATTGGCAATGAAATAGCAAAATAGAAGAAATTAATCATAATATTTTTAAAAGACTGGACACAAATCATTTAATTAGAGGTCTTTGTGATTAAGAGCATTTGGAGCATGTGAATGTAAAAAAAATCTTAAAGTTTTTGAAGATGGTGTTTAAGATTAGATGACGAGTATTATTATATTTGACTAGTTGATATTGTAATCTATATACTCTACCATATAGTAAGCAAATGTTCTAAAGTAGTTCGCAGAATAGTTTAAAGAGCAGTTTAGATAGGTTTTAGGGTCTAAGCTTTCTCATCTTAAAAAATGAGGATAATCATTTGTGCCTTGTAGGAACTACATAATGGATAATGTATATGGAGAGCCTCACACACATAATAAACTCTGAATAAAAAGATTGAAAAAGGGACCAGACAGATTCACCTAACTTCTCCAAAATCACATTTACTAGGGAAAACAAAAGGCAGTCATAATAAGACAGATAACTTTTTCACTACATATTCCATGAAATTCCGTTCTACCTTTATATCATTATAACAATAAATGCCTGTATTGTAATCTAATATTATACATAATAGTCATATATTTTCATAATTTGACAGCTCAAATGTAAGCATGGGATCTGCATTTTAAATGCAAAGCATATCAGTGTCAAATTTTTAAGCTCCTATTTTATGTCTTTCTCAAACATTAAAATGTTTTCTTCTGGTTATAACTTAATAATATATTTGGTATTGAGTTTTTCCTGTGATTTGTTTTACAGGGAAGTTTGTCACTTCAAGTTGAGTAAATATTATGACTAGATGGTTTCTAATAAAAATAAAGCATACCAAACAAACCTACCTTCTAACTAAGAGGATATCAAGAATTAGTATCCAAATACTATTTATTCAGAGCAAAAACCTGTAGAGAATTCAGAATCTGTCACTAGTTTTTTAACTCAATTCTGAATTCATTAGCTTCAAAATCTTTTTAAAAAAAAATAAAATCACCAGTTGTATATATGCTGATACAACTTGAACAAAAAGGGCCGAGAGGAAGATATAAACTTTCATGACAAGATATAGAATCTCCAAAATTAACCATTAATAAATATCAACTATGACTAGAGAAGTTGAAATGAGGTATCAAACATAATTTTTTCCCATAATGATGAAGGTATGGAGTTTCTTCAACTTAGCCATTTATTGGACAGAGACTTGAAATTTTCCTCATCAGAGAAATCACTAGAATGTATGTTTTGGTGTTAAGATCAATGATTGAAAACAGTCATCTCAAATAGTAAAGTTTGCATCATTCCAATGATATATAAACAGTGAATATTTGCTGATGCAAGATAGAGGCCAGACACCTTGAGCTGAGCTACCACCCGGATGGCTCAGTGGATAGAGCATGTGCTCTTAACAACAAGGCTGCTGGTTCGACTCTCGCATGGGATGTTGGCTACACCCACCCGCAACTAAGATTGTAACACAGCACCTTGAGCTTAGGGGTGGACAGGCAGCCAGATGGCGACTGGTGCCCTCCACAACTAAGATTGAAGAACAAATTGGTTGATCCCCCTACCCAATTCCTCAATAGTGTTCCCCTCTGCCAATTCCCCAATTAAAAAAAAAAAGAAAATTAAAAAGAAAAAAGATAGAGTCCAGATAAAAACTGACCTTTAAACGTATATTATTCAATTTAAAAAGATTTCATAATGCTTTAGTTGTCTTGCCATATTTGCTATAATTTTAGTTTTTAATGTTGTGCCCCAGCTTGTACATCACCACAAATTGTTGACATTTTTTTTATACATGCAGAGCTTCATATATTAGGATTTTCAAAAATTAAAACCTGATCTTTAATGATTCTTTGATGTATAAATATTTACACTACAATGTTAAATTAATGTATTCCTTAATATATTTTAACAATACAATCAATCTTTCAAAGTCACTTTAAAATCTCATTTTTCAGATGACATAATGGATTCAAACCAAAATATTTTTAAACAGTTTTTTTTGAGATATAATTCACAAAATATGAGATCAGACAATTACGTTCAAAATCTCATCCTAGAAAAAGTACTGCATACCTCATTGCTGAATATCACTACTGTCAACTTCAAAGTACTCCCCTTGGGAAGCTATGCACTGATGCCAGCACCTAGTCCACCCTTCAAAGCACTTTTGGAACTCTTTTCTGGAATGGCCATCAGAGCTGTCATTGTATTACCCTTGATGTCCTGAATGTCATCAAAATGCCTTCCTTCCAATATTTCCTTTACCTTCGGGTAAAGAAAGAAGTCACTGGGGGCCTTATCAGGTGAGTAGGGAGGGTGTTCCAATACAGTTATTTGTTTACTGGCTCAAAACTCCCTCACAGACAGTGCTGTGTGAGCTGGAGCATTGTCATGATGCAAGAGCCATGAATTGTTGGCAAAAAGTTCAGGTCGTCTAACTTTTTCATGCAGCCTTCTCAGCACTTCCAAATAGTAAACTTGGTTAACTGTTTGTCCAGTTGGTACAAATTCATAATGAATAATCCCTCTGATATCAAAAACAGTTAGCAACATCGTTGCAACAACTTTACAAACTTAATTGTCAGGCTTTCATATATGCTCTGTAAAGACTAGAAAAGAACTGTTTTTTATCTGAACTATGGTAAATATGAGAATGCGATAAACAATGCACCATTTTATATTTGAAAGCTTTCCCAAGGTATTTTGTCATTTTTAATTGCTCCAATAGTTCACTCCGTTGCTCCTTTTGACATGACTCAGCAGGTTTAAAGGCAGTACCATGTTAGAAAAAGATTGAGGTATTAAAGAATCCTTGATAAATTGAAGAAAAAGTTAAGAAAATTTAAATCAATAAATAAATTGGATAAAGCAAGAGATGTGTGTGCTTTATATAGTCTATGCATAAGACTCAGTGAAAAAGAAAAAATGTTTTGAACAAGAGGTAGAAGAGATAGAAAAGAAGGACGTAATGTATGATTCCATTCAAATGAACTTCTAGAACTGGAAAAATAATCTATAGTGATAGAAGTAAGAAAGTGGTTGCCTGGAGTTGGGGGCAGGGGATAGAGCAGGAGGATGGGAACATTCTACATCTTCACTGGCATAGTGATTACCCAAGTGTGTATACCTTCATCAAAACTGATAAGACTTGACCTTTTCTGTCTGACTTATTACACTTAGCATTATAATCTCAAGATCCACCCATGTTGTCACAAATGGCACTATTGCATTTTTTCTTATGGCAGAGTAGTATTTTGTGTATATATACCACATCTTCTTTATCCACATCTTCTTTATCCAATCATCTATCAAAAGACACTTTGGTTGTTTCACATGTCTTGGCCACCATAAATAAAGCTGAAATGAATTTAGGAGCATATATATCTTTATGAATAAGTGTTTTCAGATTTTTTGGGTAGATTCCCAAGAGAGGGATTGCTGGATCATATGGTAATTCTGTTTTTAATTTGTTGAGGAATCTCCACACTGCCTTCCATAGTGGCTGTACCAATCTCCATGAACACACAATGTAATATATAGATGATGTATTGCAGAATTGTACACCTTAAATCTATGTAAGTTTGCTAACAATTGTCACCCCAATAAACGTTAATTAAAAAAACTGATCGAACTCTATTTTAAAAATACATGTATTTTACTATATGTAAATTATACATCATTAAAATAGATTTTTAACATTCAAAGTAGATAATAAATGGTACCATTTGGTTCAAATGTGGTCATGTTCTAACCTTGAAAGATTAACTCCTTTTTTTTTTTGAGGGTAGTGTCATTGGCCCTCATATGTGGGACTGAACCAGGGCCGCTGGCTTCCCAAACCAGCGCTTAACCACTGTGCCACTCGGCCAGCCCTTGATTAACTCGTTCTTAATATGAAATGTTCATGTCATTACAGAGGAGTACATTAAGTTGTTTTGTAATGTTAATATTTATTCCTTCTACTCAGGATTGAGTACTGGCGTTTTAATTATGACTTTTAGCCACAGTAAGATAAGCATTTCTTTGATAGACATTCCACTTTAAATGCCTATTTTTTCCTTATTATTTAAATAGAGGAGAAATAAAGCAACAAACTTATACATTAAATCTTCACAGGGCTCTTATGACTTAAAGAACACTTGTGAATTGAAACTACTATTTTGTCATATCTGTTTTTAGGGTAGGCTAAAAGCAAAATCACTAATTTTTTTGTAAGAAAAGTAGGATAAAGTTTGTCTTGAGCAATCATAAAATTACCCTTAATGGCACTTTATAAATTAGTTATAAGTAGTTTTCAGAGGTAATAGGATTTCACATGTGAAATTGAAAAGTATTCAATGCACTATTTTTGTAAGAGGTAATTATATGGTATTTGGATTAATATGTACAACCAGGTTGTGATCAGGGTTATTTATGTTTTTCCGATCTAGAGTCACTAGCCTGCAAAGGAGAAAAATCTATAGACATCATGTGTGAATTTAAAAATTTAAATTTAAAAATTTAAAAATTCCCACATGGTAAGATGGATAGAAACTTGAAATGACAGAACGTTTATAATAAAATATATTTCAGATTTATGTATAAATATCTGAGAAAAAAGACTGGAAAAGGAGAGTATATGATAAATGCAAAATACTATTATAAAAATGTGGTTGTGGGGGAGGGGCAAAGAAAGTGGGGCTAAAAAGAAAGATAGACGTTAAGAAAAGATGAATTTCTTCTAGGTACTGCAGACTTATTCAAAATTAATTAAAATTTTATAAATGTACACTAAAATGTTAGAAACGTTGGAAGATATATTTTCAGTTGATAAGTTTTAAAGAAAAAATATAAACTATCGGATTGGCTGCTTTTTATGAAAGAGCATAAATGCTTCGTTTTACGATATCTCAATCTTTCCCCAAAGGAGGGGTGGCACAATAAATAAATCCTTCATGAATAAATGGCATTATCACAATCATAGCTCACATTTAGTCTGACTGCAGTAGTCGAAGCGAACCACTAGGGGGTGGTAATTCCTTTGACAGCAGTTCTGTGGCCACAAGTATTTCATTCCCTGCAAGGGTACTTGTACAGTTACGTAAAATTAAGTGGGAGCTACAGCAGATAGAATGGGTCATTATAGTTTATTGAAATGATTTTATGCTTTACTGCAATGCCATGGATAATTTTTATTGTACAGACTCATAACTTGGCCACCAGCTTCTTCACCAAGCATAGCGTCTCATCATTGCTCAAAGGTTGCTCTTAATTTTATACTTCTGCTTCTTGAAACATACTAGACAGAACCAGTTTTATGTCCCTTTGCATGAAGAAACTACTTGTATTTACTATAAGCCCTCTACGATTTCATTAAAATAGAGGTTTAATGTGATTATATGTTTTCATATATTTATTTCACTAAATCTTTGTATTATTGGGAGTGGTAAGAGAGACATGAAAATGCTAGTTTAAATTTATAACATTAAAATTATTTTCTAAAATGTAAATGAAAGTAGCAAAGCTTTTACCCAAGTTATTTTTTCCTAACTTGAAATCAGAATAATTTTTATTTACTGTCATAAGAATGAAAATATAACAATTTGTTATTATAGTCTATTGTATGCTGGATGGTTAAAGGTGTAGTCACATTAAATTATTTAAATTGCCCCTGGGGCGGGCCGACTGGCGCGGTGGTTAAGCGCTGGCTTGGGAATCCAGAGGCCCCGGTTTGGGTCCCACATATGAGGGCCAGTGACACTGCCCTAAAAAAAAAACAAAAAAACGAACAAACATAAATTGCCCCTGTAAGGGCCGGCCGAGTGGCACAGTGGTTAAGAGCTGGCTTGGGATGCCAACAACCCCGGTTTGGGTCCCGTATATGAGAGCCAGTGACACTGCCCTAAAAATAAAAAAATAAATAAATAGCCCCTGTAAGATTTATCACATAAGTGTTTGACACTATGCTTCAAATTATGGTAACTCATAAGGATACACTTATGAGCTAATAAAATATTTCAATGTCTTCAAATAATTTGATAATTAATATTTCCTTTGTATTTCTCATACCTCTAAGTGTCTTTACATCACTTCATTTTACTTACTTGGATGAAGAGAAGAATTAGCTTTTTAGGGGAGGAAAATCTTTTCCTCAACCCTCTTGGGTTCTGTAACTGAGTCCTGCAAATTAAACTGACAAAAGAGATTAACAGGCCATAAAGTATTGTTTCATTTGCATGTGGAAGCCAACTAAGAAAGGAGAGGGCTTGTTTAATGGTTTAAATTAAAGGTTTATATGCAGACCTACCTTAGTGGGGGGAGGTGAGGAACGATTTCTATAGAAAAAAATAAATAGGTTTCTTTAGGAAAGACAAATGGATTTTTAGAAAAGACAGGAGATGCGTTTGTGATAATGTTTGCCCATACAGGTATGAGTGGTCTGTCTTCTTCACAGCCATAAAACTCCCCTGGAGAGGGGATTTATGGAAGCATCATTTCCCAGAAGTTGCTGCTCTTAGATAAGGGAAGCTCCTAGGAGGTTTTCTTCTATAATTGTTGAATCTCAAAATGTCTTCAACTTAAAGTAATCTTTATACCAATTCTGAGGTTCTGAGTGGGTTCCCACAACTTTATATTTTAAGAAAATCTCTGTATTTAAAATCTTTTAATCATGTTTTATTATTTTATGTGCTTTGGGAAATATTTTATACTTTAAACATGTTAAATATTAACTTTGTTACACCAAATTTGTCGCACTGTGAATAAAGTAGCTGACTAATATATTTTAACATCCCCAAATATATACTGTCAATTGATACTTTTAAAATAATTGATACTGAAATGGTAATTTTTAAAAATGTTATTTGCCTTTACAGCTTCTAATATTGTTGTGATACCTATGGGTAAAATACCATTTAACTACACCTAAACTGTAGTTATTTTTTTTTTGAGGGCAGTGTCACTGGCCCTCATATGTGGGACCTGAACCGGGGCCGCTAGCTTCCCAAGCCAGCGCTTAACCACCGCACCACTCGTCCAGCCCATGTAGTTATATTTCATTCTATTTTTTAACTAAAGTTTATTGGTATGACAACTGTTACTAAAGTTAAATAGATTTCAGGTGCACAATTCTGTAATACATCACCTATATATCCCATTGTGTGTACACCACCCAGAGTCAGTTCCCCTCCCATCATCATATATTTGATCTCTTTTTCCTTTAACTACCACCAACCTCCAACCCTACACTATTAACCACTAAACTATTGACTGTATCTATGAGTTTTTGTTTACTCATTTGTTTGTCTTCTTCCATTGATGTTTTCAGTTTCATATACCACATATCAGTGAAATCATATGGTTCTTAACTTCTCCTATCTGACATATTTCACTTAGTATAGTCATCTCAAGATCCATCCATGCTGTCACAAATGGCACTATTACATCTTTTATTATGGCATAATAGTATTCCATTGTGTATATACACCACAAATTCTTTATCCAATCATCTATCAAAGGAGTCTTTGGTTGTTTCCCTGTTTCAGCCACAGTAAACAAAGGTGCAATGAACATTGGAGCACATATATTATTACAGATAAACATTTTCAGAATTTTTGGGTACATACCCAAGAGAGGGATTGCTGGGTCATATGGTAATTCTATTTTCAATTGTTTGAAAAACCTCCACACTGCCTGCAATAGAGGCTGTACCAATCTGCATTCCCACCAACAAATAATATATAAGGGTTCCTTTTTATCCACAGCTTCTCCAACACTTGTTATTATTTGCCTTGTTGATGATAGCCATTCTAACTGGTGTGAGGTGATATCTCATTGTGGGTTTTTTTGTTTGTTTGTTTTTTTGGTTTTGTTTTTTGAGGGCAGCGTCACTGTCCCTCACATGTGGGATCCGAACCAGGGCCGCTGGCTTCCCAAGCCAGTGCCCAACCACCACGCCACTCGGCTGGCCCTCATTGTGGTTTTTATTGGCATTTCTCTGTTGATTTTAGTGATGTTGAACATGTTTTATACGTCTATTGGCCATTTGTAGGTCCTTTTTGGAGAGATGTCTATTCAGGTCTTCTGTCAATTTTTTAACTGGATTGTTTCTTTTTGGATGTTGAGTTGTGTGAGTTACTTATATATTTTGGATATTAGCCCCTTACTGGAGGCGTTGTTTGTAAAAATCTTCTCCCATTCGGTTGGTTGCCTCTTTATTTTGTCGATGGTTTCTTTTGCTTGCAAAAGCTTTTTAGTTTGATATAGTGCCATTCATCTATTTTATCTTTTACTTCTGTTGTTTTGAATTCAAATTCGTAAAATCATCTTTGAACCCAAGTTCATAAGTTTAGTACCTGTGTTTTCTTCTATGCAGTTTATTGTTTCAGGTCTTATGTTTAGGTCTTTGATTCAATTTGAATTAATTTTGGTACATGGTCACAGATAGCAGTCTAAATTCATTCTTTTGCATGTGGCTTTCCAATTCTCTCAGCACCATTTATTGAAGAGGTTGTCTTTTCTCCATTGTATGTTTTTGATATCTTTGTTGAAAATTATCTGTCCATATTTATGTGGATTTGTTTCTGGTTCTCAGTTCTATTGCATTGGTCTGTGTGTCTGTTTTTCTGCCAATACCATACTGTTTTTAGTATTGCCGCCCTGTAGTAGAAGCTGAAGTCAAGGAGTGTAATACCCTTAGCATTGTTCTTTGTTCTTGGGATTGCTTTGGCTGTTCAGGGTCTTTTGTGGTTCCATACAAATCTGATGATTTTTTTGTTCTATTTCTTTAAAAAATTCCGTTGGGATTTTGATGGGGATTGCATTAAATCTGTACATTTCTTTGGGTAATATGGCCATTTTAACTATGTTGATTCTTCCAATCCATGAATACAGAATGTCTTCCCATTTCTTTGTTGTCAACTTCAATTTCTTTTGTGAAAGTTTTAGTTTTCAGTGTATAGTTCTTTCACATCTTTAGTTAAGTTTATTCATAGGCATTTTTATTTTTGCTGAAATTACAAAAAAAAATTGTTGTGTTTAAAATTTCTTTTTCTGAGGTTTCAGTGTTAGTATATAGGAAGGCAATAAACTGTTGCATGTTGATTTTGCAGCTGGCAACTTTACTGTGTTCGTTTGTTGATTCCAATAGTTTGTAGTGGAGTTTTATATATATCATCATGTCATCTGTAAAAAGAGACAATTTAACTTCTTCATTCCCTATTTGGATGCCTTTTATTCCTTTCTCTTGCCTGATTGCTCTGGCTAGGACTTCCAATCCTATGCTGAAAAGAAGTGATAGGGGACATCCCTGTTGTGTTCCTGAACATAGAGCAAAGGGCTTCAGATTTTCAGCATTAATTAAGATATTAGCTGAGGGTTTGTCATATATGGCCTCTCTGAGGGTTTGTCATATATGGCCTCTATCATGTTATGGTATTTTCCTTCTGAACCCATTTTATTAAGTGTTTACATCATAAATGTATGTTGTATCTTGTGAAACACTTTTTCTGCATCTATTAATATAATCATATGATTTTTATCTTTTATTTTGTTTATGTGGTGTATCACATTGATCCATTTGAGTATGTTGAACCATCCTTGGCCCCTAGAATGAACCCCACTTGGTCGTGATGTATAATTTTTATAATGCATTGTTGCATTGGATTTGCTAGATTTTTGTTTAGGATTTTGCATATGTATTCATCAGAGATATTGGTCTGTAATTTTCTTCTTTTGTGTTATCCTTACCAGGTTTTGGTATCAGGGCAATGGTGGCCTCATAAAATGAGTTAGGTAGTATTGTCTCTTCTTCAATTGTTTGGAAGAGTTTGAGTAAGACAGGTATTAGATCCTCTTTAGATGTTTGGTAGAAAACACTGATGAAGCCATGTGGTCCTGGACTTCTGCTTTTGGGAAGGTTTTGGATGACTTATTCAGTTTCCTTACTGTTGATCAGTCTATTTAGATTTCCAGTTCTTCATGATTCAGCCTAGTAAGGCTATGTTTCTAAGTACATGTTCATTTCTTATAGGTTATTGAATTTGGTGGCATATAGACTTTCATAGTATTCTTGGAACATCCTTTGTATTTCTTTGTATTTCTGTGGCATCCATGATAACATCCCTGTTTCATTTCTGATTTTGTTTATTTGTGTCTACTCTCTTTTTATCTTAGTGACTCTAGCCAAGGGTTTGTCAATTTTATTAATCTTTTTGAAGAACCAGCTCTTCGTTGCATTAATTCTTTCTATTGTCTTTTTGTTCTTCATGTCATTTAGCTCGTGTCTAATTTTTATTTTTATTTTTCTTGTGCTGACAATGGGTTTCATTTTTTCTTGTTTTTCTAGTTCTTTATGATGTAACATGAGGTTATTTATCTGGCATTTTTCTTGTTTCTTGAGATAGGCCTGTAATGATATAAATTTCCCTCTTAAAACTGCTTTCGCTGCATCACAATAATTTTGTTGGATGTATTTTCATTCTCGTTTTTTTCTATCCATTTTTTATTAGTTTCAGGTGTACAACACAATGCAATAGTTATACTCTTTACCCCCCAAAGTGACAACCCCCCTCCCCTAGTTCGCCACCTCACTCCCCCCCTCATCATACATATCTATTACAATTCTTTGACTCCCTTCCACAGTATACTCCACATCCCGTGACTATCTATATATTCAGTTTCACTTGGCATACAATATTATACAACATCAGCTTCAGGTGTACAGTGCAGTGATCAAGCCTCTACTCCATCCAAAATTGTTACAACATTATTATATTATCCCCACCCCACTCCCAACTAGCAACCCTCAGTTTTTCCTCTATATCTATGAGTCTGTTTACTTTGATAGTTCATTCAGTTTTTCAGATTCCACACATAAGTGAGATCATATGGTACTTGTCTTTCTCCAACTGACTTATTTCACTTAACATAACAGTCTCTTCACAACATTATCAATTACATTCCCAGAACTGCCCCCATATCCCTGCAGCAACATTGTAGTCCCACCTACGCTGTCCAAAACCTTCCCTCTCTCCCTCATCCCCACTCCCTCCCAGCCAGCAACCATCAGTTTTTCCTTTATATCTGCTTGATATGACTTCAATCTTCTTAAATTTACTAAGACTTGTTTTGTGGCCTAACGTGGTCTATCTTGGAAAATGTCCCATGTGAACTTGAGAAGAATGTATATACTGTTGTTTCAGGGTGAAATGCTCTAAAAATATCAACGAAGTCCAGCTGGTCTAAAGTATCATTTAAGGCCCCTCTTTCTGTGTTGATTTTCTGTCTAAAGAGTCTGTCCATTGGTGACAATGGTGTTGAAGTCCCCTACTATGATAGTGTTACTGTTGATCTCTGTCTTTATGGCTGTCAAAATCTGTTATATGTAATTAGGAGTTCCTATGTTGGGTGCATAGATGTTTATTAGGGTTCTAGTGCCTTTCTTTGTCTTTTATTGTAGTCATTTTAAAGTCTATTTTGTTCAAAATAAGTATTGGTACTCCACCTTTTTTTTTTCTCATTTCCATTTGCATGAAATATCTTATTCCATCTGTAAACAGCATATACATATGTCCTATTTTCTTATCCACTCAGCCACTGTGTTTTTGATTGGAGCATTTAGCCAATTCACATTTAAAATGATTATTGATAGGTGCCTATGTATTCCCATTTTGTTATTTGTATTCCTGGTCTTCCTGGGTTAGCTTGTTTACCCCTTTCTTCTGTTTAAAAAAGCCCTTTTAACATTTCTTGCAATGCTGGCTTGGTGGTAATGAATTCCTTAAGCTTATTCTTTTCTGAGAAGCTCTTTATTTCTCCTTCAATTTTAAGTGATGGCCGTGCTGGATAGAGCAATCTTGGTTGTAGGCCCTTATTTTGTGTCACTTTGAATATCTCCTGCCACTCCCTTCTGGCCTGCAGAGTTTCTCTAGATAAGTCAGCTGTTAGTCTAACAGGAGTTCCTTTGTATGTAACCTGCTGTCTTTCTCTTGCAGCCTCTAGGATTCTGTCTCTGTCTTTAACCTTTGCCATTTTGACTATGATGTGTCTTGGTGTGGACCTGTTTGGGTTCAGCTTGTTTGGAACTCTCTGCACTTCCTGGGCATGTATGTTGATTTCCTTCACCAGGCTAGGGAAGTTTTCAGTCATTATTTTTTCAAATACATTCTCGACCCCTTGCTTCTTCTCTTCTCCTTCTGGTATTCCTATGTGTTGAGGGTGGTTGCGCTGCATCTTTTTCCATAGGGCTCTTGAACTATTTTCATTGTTTTTTATTCTTTGGTCTTTTTGTTGTGCCAACTGGGTGATTTCTACTATTTTATCTCCCAAATCGCTGATCTGCTCCTCTGCTTCATGTACTCTACTGGTGATTCCTCCGAGTGTGTTCTTCATTTCAGTTATTGTAGTCTTTAGTTCTAACTGGTTATTTTTTATGATTTCTCTATCCTTCCTTATGTCCTCAGTAAGTTTGTTAAACATTCTTATCATCAGTGTTCTAAACTCTGTCTCTGAAAGGTTGGCTCCCTCTGTTTCATTTAGTTTCATTTCTAGAGGTTTCTTCTGATCTTTTACTTGTGACATGTTTCTTTGTTTCCCCATTCTGGCTGTCGCTCTGGGATTGCTTTGATGTATTAGATAGATCACCAGGAGAGCCCTGGCTGGATCACGCAGGCACACAGCTCACGGTCCAACACTCCCAGGAAAACTCCCAGTCTCAGCCTGTCCCAATCAGCTGCTCGCAGATCCAGCTGAGCAGCACGACAACCAATCACCAGCCTGGCAACTCTGCAAGCACAGTGAGGAGAGCAGGGACCCGAGGCGGCTTGCACACTCCCGGGTCTCAGCAGCCTGTTGGAGCCAGAGGGCACCTGCGCAACGTTTCCCTGGCAACGCAGTATAAACAAGGCGGAGAGTGGGGATCCAAGGCCGCATGCACTTGCGCGCACGGACACACGCACTTCTGCGCCAATTTCACCAGACCAATGAGGTCCCGCGCCTGATCCTCTGTGGGAGGGCCCAACCCTGACAAAATGGCACCCTCCTTACACCACTCGAGTGCAGGCTCCACACATTTTGGAACAATAGTCCAAAAACCTCCAGCCTTTGCACCAAAGGTGCCCAGTCCAGTCCGTCCCCGCAGGCTCCTGGGCCCGGCTCACACAGCCACTCCCTCCACCAGGAACCAGGTAAGTGCTTACCAGCGAGCAAGCCTGTGCGCCGGCCCCACTGATTCTCTAGCCACTCTTAGCCTCACCGAGCTGAGCAAAGGGAGT
This sequence comes from Aselliscus stoliczkanus, assembly GCA_033961575.1. NCBI lineage: Eukaryota > Metazoa > Chordata > Mammalia > Chiroptera > Hipposideridae > Aselliscus > Aselliscus stoliczkanus. The sequence goes on along the minus strand of CM066737.1, from coordinate 48,439,725 downwards.
CCTCACTAATTTACTGCCAGCTATCTTGGAACTCTTCTTCCCGGCAAAGGAACTCTGGGCTGGTGATCTTGGTGTGTGGCCAGAGGGTCTCTCACGCAACCGGAGAAACCTCCCCACAGCTGGGGCCCCCCTCACGGGGTTTGCCCTTTCTTGTCTCCCCCACTCCTACCAGACCCGATGCGGCCTCCTCTTTAAGTTCTTTGTTTAGTGGTTCTGTTCATCCAGTGTTCTGGGGACCTCCAGGGTTGAATGCTGTGTAATTTGTTTGTAACTTTGATGTGATCCTGGGAGGTAGTTAGCACAGCATCTGTCTATTCCACCATTTCACCAGAAGTCTCTCTATGTATCTTTTGCTCTGTCCTCTTATGGGCCTTCTTTGGCCCAGTCTTTCATTAAACCTATGTTGTTTAATCTGTATGTATTTCTGGTTTATCCTCCTTTCTTTTTGCAGTTCATATTCAATTTCAAAGCCTTGTGATCAGAGAATGTGCTTGGTATGATTTCAATCTTCTTAAATTTGCTGAGGCTAGCTTTATGTCCCAATATATGGTCTATCCTTTAGAATGTTCCATGTACACTAGAAATGAATGTAGTGTGATGTTCTAGGATGAAGTGCTCTATAAATGTCAGTTATGTCCATTTTATCTAATGTGTCATTTAGGGCTGATATATCTTTATTGATTTTCTGTTTGGGTGATCCATCTGTAGCTATCAATGATGTATTTAGGTGCCCTACTATAATTGTGGTTTGGTCAATATCTCCCTTTAGTACTGTTAGTAGTTCCTTTGTATATTTCAGTGTTCCCTGATTGGGGGCATAAATATTGATGACTGTTATGTCTTCTTGTTGTATAGTCCCCTTTATCATTATGAAATGTCCATCTTTGTCTTTTTTTAAAAGTTTGTTTCAGGTGTACAAAACAATGTAATAGTTAGACATTTATACCCCTCACAATGTGATAAACCCCTCCCCCAATCTACAATCTGTCTGACATCGTATATAGCTATTACATTTACACTGACTCTGTTCCTTATGCTGTACTGCACATCCAGTGACTATATATAAATGTATTAAATTATAGTTGACTTTCATTATTATTCAGTTTCAGCTTCAGTTAAACACTGCTGTGGTCAGGCACCTACACCATCCATGAAGCAGTCTCCCTAATAAGACAAGTGTCCACCTGATACCCTACAAAATCTTTACAGCATTATTGATTATATTTGCCAAACTGTATTTTGTATCCTCATGGCAATCTTGCGGTTACAGATTGTGATTTCTAATACCCTCACCTTCTCTCTCATCACCACACCCCTCCCATCTAGCAAGCCTCAGTTTTTTCTCTGTATCTCTGAGATGGTTTTGGATTGGTTTGTTTATATATTCTCTTTGGATTCCACATATAAGTGAGATCATATCCTATTTGTCTTTATTTCACTCAGCATAATGTTCTCTAGTTCCATCGCTACTGTTGCAAATGGTAAGATTTCATTCTTCTTTATGACCGAGTAACACTCCATTGTATAAATTGACCACAGTTTCTTAATCCAGTCATCTACCAATGGGCATTTAAGTTGTTTCCATGTCTTGGTTATTGTGCATAGTGCTGCAATAAACATAGGGGTGCATAAATTTTTTGAATTACCATTTTGGATTTCTCTGGATAGATACCTAAGAGTGGAATTCCTGGGTCATATGGTAGTTGCATTTCCAATTCTTTGATGCAAATCCATATTGATTTCCATAGTGGCTGCACCAGCATGCAATCGCACCAGCAGTGTACAAGGGATCCCTTTCCTCCATATCCTCACTAGCACTTGGTGTTTGTTGACTTATTGCTAACCATTCTGACCAAGGTGAAGTGGTATCTCATTGTGGCTTTTATTTGCATTTCTCTAATGATTAATGAGGTTGAACATTTTTTCATGTCTGTTTGCCATCTTATGTCATCTTTAGGAAAATGTCTCTTCACATCTTCTGCCCATTTTTTAATTGGATTGTTTGATTTTTTGGTGTTCAGTTGAATGAGTGTTGTATAAATTTTGCATATTAACCCCTTATCAGATGTATAATTGACAAATATATTTTCCCTTTCAGTAGGCTGCCTTTTTGTTTTATTGATTATTTCCTTTGCTGTGAAAAAACTTTTTAGTTTCATATAATCCCATATATTTAGTTTTTCTTTTACTTCCCTTGCCTGAGGGGATATATCAATAAAAATATTGCTACAGTTGATGTCTGCAAATTTACTTCCTGTATTTTCTTCTAGAAGTGTTATGGTTTCAGATCTTTTTTTAAAAAAAAGATTTTATTGGGGAGTTGGGGAAGGGGAATAGTGTTGGGGAACCGGACAAGGGGAACAAACAAGTTGCTGTCCTTTTGTTCTTCAGTCTAGTTGTGGAGGACATTGCTTCACTGGCTCATGTTGGTATCATCATTGCACTCTTCTCAGGTGAGGCAGATCGGTCTCCAGCCTCTGGACAGCCCCTCTCAGTGGTTCTTGGCAGCTCACACTGGCTGCCAGCTGCTCACGCTGACTGCCGGGCACTCACTGTAGCCTATGGCATCCCACTGCAGCAGGGGCTGCAGCTATGCTGCCCCGGGGACTCAGAGCAGTCCTGCTCCAGGTGGAGCTGTTGTTCACCATCTTAGCTATAGAGGGCAGTGTCACTGGCCCTCAAATGTGGGATCTGAACCAGGGCCGCTGGTGTCCTAAGCCAGCTCTTAACCAACGCACCACTCGGCCTGCCTTATGGTTTCAGATCTTACATTTAAGTCTTTAACCCAATTTGAATTTATTCTTGTATATCGTGTAAATATGTGATCCTACTTTATTTTTTTGCATGTGTCTGCCAGATTTCCAAGCACCATTCATGGAATAGACTGTCTTTACACCAGTGCAAATTCTTGCTTCCCCTGTTGTAGATTAAATGACCATATGGGCATGGATTTATTTCTGTGCTCTCTACTCTGTTCCATTGATCTACGTGTCTATTTTTATGCCAATAACATGCTGTTTTGATTACTATAGACTTGTAGTGTGATTTGATGCTAGGCATCATGATATTTCCCACTTTGTTCTTATTTCTCACAATTGCCATGGCTATTCAGGGTCTTTTGTTTATCCATATGAATTTTAGGACTATATTTTCTATTCCTGTGAAAAATGCCCTTGGTAGTTTGATAGAAATTGCACTGAATCTATATATTGCCTTAGGCAGTATGGACATTTTAACTATATTAATTCTTCCTGTTCATGATCATGGTATGTGTTTCCATTTATTTGTATCTTCTTTAATTTCTCTCTTCAGTGTTTTATAATTTTCTGAGTACTGGTCTTATACTTCTTTAGTTAAATTTATTCCTAAGTATTTTATAATTTTTGAAGCAATTGTAAATGGGACTGTTTTCTTAATTTCTCCTTCTGATAGTTTGTTATTGGTGTATACAAATGCAACTGATTTCTGAATATTGATTTTGTAACCTGCAACCTTACTGAATTCATTTATCCATTCTAAGTTTTTTGGTGGAGAATTTTTGGTTCTTTGTATAGAGTATCATGCATATAATGACAATTTTACTTCCTCATTACCAATTCGGATGCCTTCTACTTCTTTTTCATGTCTGATTGCTGTGGCTAGAACTTCCAGAACTAAGTTGAAAAAAATCAAGAAAGTGGGCAGCCTTGTTTGTTCCTAATCTTAAGGGGAATGGTTTCAGCTTTTGAGTGTGATGATAGCTGTGCGTTTATCATATATGATCTTCATTATGTTGAGACACGCTCCCTCTTTTTCCTTATTTGCTTAGAGTTTTTATCATAAATGGCTGCTGAATTTTGTTAAATGCCTATTCTGCATCTATTGATATTACCATATGATTTTTATTTTTCATTTTGTTGATGTGGTGTATCACATTAATTGATTTATGGATATTGAACCAACCTTGCATACCAGGAATGAATCTCACTTGATTGTAATGCATGATCTTCTTAATGTATTGCTGAATTCTGCTTGCTAATATTTTATTGAGGATTTTTGCATTTATGTTCATTAAGGTTATTGGCCTGTAGTTTTCCTTTTCTGTAATGTCTTTGTCTGATTTTGAAATCAGGGTGATAGTGGCCTTGTAAAAGGAGTTTGATAGCCTTCCCTCCTTCTGGATTTTTTGGAATGGGTTGAGTAGGATAGGTGATAGTTCTTTTTTGAATATTTGGTAAAATTCACCTGTGAAGGCATCTTGTCCAGGTCTTTTGTTTCTTGGGAGCTTGTTGATTACTGATTCCATTTCCTTAGTAGTGATCAGTCTATTCAGATTCTCTGTTTCTTCTTGAGTTAACCTTGGAAGGTTTTATGCTTCTAGAAAATTATACTATTTCTTCCAGATTGTCTAATTTGTTGGCTTATAGCTGCTGATAGAATTTTCTTAAATTTTTTTGTATTTCTGTGGTGCCTGTTATCATTTCTCCTCTTTCATTCCTGAGTTTATTAATTTGAGTCCTCTCTCCCTCTCTCTCTAGGATTTTTTTTTTATCAGTCTGTCTAGAGGATTGTCCATTTTGTTTATCTTCTGACAAAACCAGCTCTTGGTTTCATTGATCTTTTGTATTTTTTTTCTGGTCTCTATTTAATTTATTTCCACTGTGATCTTTATTATCTCCTTCCTTTTACTCCCTTTGGACTTATTTTGCTGTTGTTTTTTTTCCAGTTCCCTAAGGTGTAAGGATAACCTGTTGATATGAGATTTTTCTTGTTTCTTTAGGTAGGCCTGCAGTGGTACGAACTTCCCTCTTAGGACTGCTTGCACTGCATCCCAAAGATTTTGGGTCATTGTGTTTTCATTTTCGTTTGCCTCAAGCTATCTTTTGATTTCTTCTTTGATCTCATTGTTGACCCACTTGTTATTTAGTAACATGTTATTCAGCCTCCATGTATTTATGTGTTTCCCAGTGTTTTTCATTGTATTGATGATATAGAATAAAGGCCTGCTCAGGGTCATAGGAGAAGATACAGCTTGGGTATGCACCCACTCCCTCACTCAAGGAACTGGCCATCCCTTGAGGAACTGGGATGAGATAAATTTTAGAAACAACTTCTGGGCAGTAGCCCGGAAGGAGATAAAAGTAACTCACTATGGCCCCGGCTCCTGGCCAGATCAGGGCCCGTACGTGCTTGAGCATATGTCATTTGGCACCAAGCTCTAGTCTTTTGGCACTAAGCCTTCTTTGTCCAGACCCCTATAAGAAGGGAGTTGAAAAGTCCGCAGCAGCAAGAGACTCCACTGCCCTGATGCAACTCTGCGTTTCGCCCATGCTGTCTTTCCGGTGCTGATGCCCGTGATGTTTTTTCCGGTGCTGATGCCCGTGATGCTTTTCCAGTGCTGATGCCTGTGATGTTTTTCTGATGCTTCGCCCGGTATACTCTGCCGGTGCTGATGATGCTTCGCCTGTGATGCTTTGCTGGTACTGATGTTGATGGGGACCTGGTGGTATGCTGTAACTATTTACTTTACTTTCCATTTTCCTTAGTTCCTTCCCTGTTAATAATAAACCTTTTATCTATTCTTAAACGGCTTGTGGTGGTGTGTCCTGTGTATTGATCCTCAATTTAATCAATCAGTCTGTGCACAGCTAATAGATAATTTTCCTTATCGATACATTCTTGTAATTGATTTCTGCTTACTTAGTACTGTGGTCAGAGAAGATGCTTCATCTGATTTCAATTTTCTTAAATTTATTGAGACTTGTTTTGTGGCCTAACATGTGGTGTATCTTGGAAAATGTTCCAATGTGTGCTCGAGAAGAATGTATATTCTCTACAGCTTTGGGGTGGAATGCTCTGAAAATATGGACTAAATCCAACTGGTCTTATGTCCACTTAAGGCCACTGTTTCCACATTGATTTTCTGTCTGGAGGATTTGTCCCTTATTGTCAGTGGTGTGTTGAAGTGCTAAGAAATTATACATTTTAGTATTTTAAGAAAATGCAATCAGCAGCTATAAGCCAACAAATCATAGTAATACTATGATAGTGTTACTGTTGATCTCTGTCTTTATTCTGTCAATGTCTGTTTTATATATTTAGGAGCTCCTATGTTTGGGTGCATAGATGTTTACTAGGGTTATGTTCTCTTGTTGGATCGATCCTTTTATTGTTATGTAGTGCCCTTCTTTGTCTTTTATTATATTCTTCATTTTAAAGTATATTTTATCTGATGTAAGTATTGCTACTCCAGATTTTTTCTTGGTTCCATTTGTTTGAAATATCTTACTCCATCTCTACTTTCAGCCTGTTTGTTTCTTTTGATCTGAGGTGAGTCTCTTGCATACAGCACATGCAAGGGTCTTGCTTTCTAATCCATTCAGCTACCCTATGACTTTTGATTGGAGCATTTAATCCACTTACATTTAAAGTAATTATTGATAGGTACATAGCTATTGCCATTTTGTTATTTGTACTTCTGGTCTTCATTAGTTAGATTATTTTCATTTTTATTCTGCTTAAAGAAGCCCTTTTAACATTTCCTGCAATGCTGGATTGGTGATAATGAATTCCTGTAGCTTATTCTTCTATTGGAATCTCTTTATCTCTTTTCTCAATTTTAATGATAGCCTTGTTGGATAAAGCAATCTAGGGTGTAGGCCTTTATTTTTCATCACTTTGAAAACCTCCTGCCTCTCCCATCTGGCCTGCAAAGTTTCTGTAGAATAGTCAGCTGATAGTCTTATGGGGGTGCCCTTGTAAGTAAGTTGCTGTCTGTCTCATTGCTTTTAGGGTTCTGTCTTTGTCTTTAATCTTTGCTATTTAACTATAATGTGTCTTCATGTGGGCCTATTTGGATTCATCTTGGTTGGAATCTCTGTACTTCCTGGGCTTGTATGTCAATCTCCTTCACCAGGTTAGGGAAGTTTCCAGTCATTATTACTTCAAATATGTTTTCAATCCCTTGCTCCTCCTCTTCTCCTTCTGGTATTTCTATTATGTGCTTGTTGTTATGCTTGACATTATCCCACAAGGCTCTTAAACTATTTTCATTATTTTTTATTCTTTTTTCTTTTTGCTGTCCTGCTTGGGTGATCCCTGCTATCTTGTCCTCTAAGTCGCTGATTCAATTCTCTGCTTCATCTAATCTGCAGATAATTCCTTTGAGTGTGTTCTTTATTTCAGTTATTGTGTTTTTTAGTTCTAACTGGTTGTTTTTTATGATTTCTCTACCATTCTTTATGTTCTCACTACATTCATTAAACATTCTTTTTTACTTATTTATTTATTATTTTATTATTTTTTAAGATTTTTATTGGGGAATTGGGGGAGAGGAACAGCATTGAGGAATCGGAGAAAGGGAACAGACAAGTTGCTGTCTTTTTGTTCTTCAGTCTAGTTGCAGAGGATATTGCTTCACTGACACATGTTAGTATCGTCATTGCACTCTTCCCAGATGAGGCAGATCGGTTGCCAGTCTCTGGATGGTCACTCACCACTGTCATTAAACATTTTTTTTTAAAGATTGTATTGAGGAATTCGGGGAGGGGAACAGCATTGGGGAACCGAGGAAGGGGAACAGACAAGCCACTCTCCCCTTGTTCCTCAGTCTAGTTGCAGAGGATGTTGCTTCACTGTCCCATGTTGGTTTCATCATTGCGCTCTTCCCAGATGAGGCAGATCTGTCGCCGGCCTCTGGATGGTCGCTCACTCTGCTATTGGCAGCTCATGCTGGCTGCCAGCCGTTCACGCTGTAGCCTATGGCAGCCCACTGCAGCAGGGGCTGCAGCCTACACCATCGCCAGGGCTCGCACAGCCCAGCTCCAGGTGGAGTTGTTGTTAGCTGTATAGGGCAGTGTCACTGGCCCTCATATGTGGGATCTGAACTGGGGCCGCTGGCATCCCCAAACCAGCTCTCAACTGGTTGTTTGCCTCTATTTCATTTATTTCCACTAATTCTGGAGGTTTCTTCTGCTCTTTTATATGGGATATGTTTTTTTATTTCCTCATTCTGGCTGACTCTTTGTGATTGCTTCTATATATTAGGTAGATCCCCTAGGTCTCTCAATCTTTGCTGGGTGGCCTTATGTAGTATGTGTCCTTCATATTTGAATTGCAGGTTCTCCCTATGCTCCTGTACATTTGCTCCAGATGTGTCCTTTGTGTTGTGTGTCTTCTCCTGTTGAAGTTGTGTTTTAATTGCTTTTGGCTTGTTAGTAGGTGGGATTGACTTCCAGGTTGAGTAGCTGTGAAAATTGGCTATGCCCACAGAGTATGAGCTGCTGTGTAAGGGTTGACTTCTCAGATGAGGCTTCGGCCCTATGGGCTCTTGGGCCTGTGGCAAATTCCCTTTGAGCATGTCGAAGGTTAAACCTGGTAATGCTTTTTTTTGGCCTAGAGTTGGCCTCTGGGTGTGTTCATTCTTGTGTCTCTTAGGCTGGGCCTGATGCAGGGTGATTTTAGAAGAAAAAAATCAACAAGCACAACAACAAAAACCAAATGCACTCACATGTGAAAACAACCAACAATCAACACAAACAAAAGTATCAAAAATATAAAAAACAAAACAAAAGTATATCAATACTCCCCAAAAAAAGTGAATACAGAAAAATGGAAAAAAGGAGGGAAAGTAAAGCAAGGAAAAGAAAAAAGAAAAGAAGAGAGAGAGAAAGGGGCAACATATATATATAACTGTATACATAGTTATTTATACTATATATAACTAAAAATGATAATAATAATAAACAAACAAACAAACAAACAAAAAACAGTGTCAGTCTTGGCTTAAGTCCACCAAGCTATCTTCAGTTTGTCCTCTGCTGTACAAAAACTCCTCTGTGTCTTGTGGAGGTGGAACCAGCCACCTGGCTTCCAAAGTGACCCTGGCAATGCAATTCTAAGTGGGTGAGGCTACGGGGTGTGGCTGGTAGCTTTAACAAAGGCAGTGCTGTTTCTGCTCTCACCTGCACAAACACTCCTTGAGAGCACCACAGGCAGCCAGTGGGAGGTGGGCTTCTTCCCTGTGCCCAGGACTCCTGGGTCTTAGGGAATGTCTTCCATTGGGGGAGGGGGGCGGTGTGGAAGTCATGAGATTTCTGTGTTTCTGAAAGCCCAGGGCTGCCTCTGTAAGCTGCTGCTGCTAACACCTGTGTGTGTCTCAGCAGCTCTAATTGCCCTGCTGGGAGCTGCCCAGGAAAGGCGGGGGCTGGGTAGGCAGGTGCCTTTGTTTTCCAGCCTCTTCCCTAGGTCACAGCTGCAAACTGGCTTTTTCCAGTTCTTGAGGGCTGCAGCATCTTTGTAACCTGACACTACTCCTCCATTCAGGGACCAGTTTAAGACTCTGGAAGGGCGGGGGTAGCATTGCTGAGGGAGGGTGGGAATGGGATCCTGGTTATGAAGTTTTCTCTGCTTTCTATCTGACCCACAGATCTCAGCCGCAGATTTGAGCTGAGGTTTCTACCTTGGATGATGAGCACCTCAGTCATCTATGCTGATATCTCTATGCTGATATCTCAGCAGGACTGTGGGGAGTAGGGAGGGAGCCCAACAGTCTTGCTGCTGCAATCTTAGGTCTTCTTCCTGGGGCCCCTCATCTCCACAGCCATGGATGCCAGCTGCATCTACATATATCTCCCTTCCCTCTTCCCCACCCCCCTCACCAGTTTTCCCACCTTCAGGTAATCCTCTTGGGAGTCTCAGCTGTTCTGTGTGATGAGCAGAGAATCCTTTCATGAATTATAGATATTCAATTTGTGGGGACTTCCAGGGGGGGATTCAAGAAGCCCACTCACTGCTGCCATTTCTTTCCATCTTTGTCTCTTGTTACCATTTTTATCCTGAAGTCTGTTTCATCTGATATCAATATAGCTATACCTGCTTTTCTCTGAATATCATTTGCTTGGAGTGTCAATTTCCACCCTTTCATTTTGAGTTTGTATTTGTCCTTGTGTCTCTTGGAGACAGCATATGGTTGGGTTTAGTTTGTTGATCCAGTCTGCTACTCTGTGCCTTTTTATTGGTGAGTTCAGTCCATTTACTTTTAGGGTGATTATTGATATATGAAGATTTCCTATCATTCTTCATTGGTTTTCTGGTAGGACAATGTCTCCATTGGTTCTTTGCCTTTTTGTTGCTGTCTATTATTTCAGTGTTGTGGTATTCTATGATTTTTCCTTCTGTTTCTTTCTTTTTATGTTATATATTTCAGTTCTAGATTTTTTTATTGGTTACAATTAAGTTTATGTAAAAGAAAATTGCATATTTATACTATTCCATTTTATTCGGCATGCTTCTTTTCTCCATTCCACTTTGCCAGTTCAGACCTTTACTCTCTCTTCTTTTATATTTTTATTGTCAAAAATTATCTCTATTTATGCTGTGAGTTGATTTCTGCACTTCAAGAGCAACTTGTCTTTTTCCTCTTTTTTTTTAAGTGTTACTTTTTACTTCTTCACCGTGTATGTTATGTTTAAGTGTACAGTGTCTTATTTGGTGTAGGGGTTGCCATTTCCTTCTGTCTGTCTGTTCGTAATGCTACTCATGGTCTTGTATTCTTTTGCTTTTTTGTTTCAGGTCAAATAGCCTCCTTCAGTACTTCTTATATTGTAGGTTGTGTGTTCGAAAACTCCCTCTGCTTCTGTGTGTCTGGTAAAGCCTTTAATCCTCCTTCACATCTAAAGGATATCTTTGCTGGATATATTATTTTTGGCTCATAATTTCTCTAATAGTTTGAATATTTAATTCCACTCCCACCTGGCTTGTAGAGTTTCTGCTGAAAAGTCTGATGATAATCTGATGGGCTTTCCCTTGTAGGTTACTATCTTTTACCTGGCTGCCTTGAGAATTCTTTGTCATTAATTTTTTACAGCTTCAATACAATGTGCCTTGGAGAAGACCTGTTGGGTTTGAGGTAATTATGTGTTTTATTTGCTTTGATTTGAGGATCCAGTTCTTTCGACCAGTTTGGGACGTTCTCATCAACTATTTGCTGAAATATACTCACTGTTCCCTTCTCCCTTTCTTCTCCTTCTGGTATGCTCATTATTCTTATATTGCGCTTCTGATGGAGTCAGAAAGTTCTTGTAGAGTTCTTTCATTTCTTTTAACTCACATTTCACTCTCTTCTTCCATCTGCATCATTTCCAGATTTCTATCTTTACTGTCACTGATTCTTTCCTCCACCTGGTCAGCCCTATTACCTAAGCTGGCTATTTCATTCTTCATTTCTTTTATTGAGTTCTTAATCTCCAGAAATTGTATTTGGTTCTTTTTTTTTTAAATTTAATCTCTTTGGTAAAATGTTCATTTTGCTCTTTGACTGTGTTTCTGAGTTCACTGAACTGCCTGTCTGTGTTTTCTTGCATCTCACTGAGTTTTTTTCAGAACTGCAATCTTGAATTCTCTGTCATTTAAGTCATATATTTCCATGTCTTTCTAGAGATTTTCACTTTCTTCTCAGCTGCCTTGTTACCTTGGGTATTCATGGCAATTAGTGAATTATTATTTCTCTTCCTGGGCATCTACAGCAGTGGGTTCTGCAACAGGTTGATAGAAAGAGTTCTTTTGCTTTCCAGTAGATTTTGGTAGAGTATTTTATTTTCTCTCCAACTGCAGCCTTTATTCTCTCATGTTGTAGTGCTATATTTTCTCTGCAATGTTCCTGCTTCTCACACAATGTGTGCAGGGAGAGGGTTCCCTGGAAGATGGGGTTCTCCTCTGTGAGCAGTCACCTGGGTCTCAGGGCACTGTGGGGGGATGTGAAGAGCTTCTGAAGTTTCAAAGCTCTTCCTGCATCAGTTTCAGGGCATGTGTGTTTCAGTAGCTCTGTTTACCCCTGCAGGGATCTGCCCAGATTGGTGGGAGCAGGGGTGGGGTGGGTTGTGAGAGGTGGCTTTGAGCAATGGTGGTGACCAGCAGCACAGCTAGTCCTGCACCCAAGGCTCTTTCCCCTTCACCAGAGCTAGTTGGGTCATGAGTCAGTGGCTATGGGACACAGTTCTCAGAACTGCAAATAGTCTGTTCTTTTGATCTGGCACTGCCACCTTTCTGCGTCTAGCACTGTGAAGGTGCTGGTAGGGCGAGCTCTAAGAGGGTGGGCAGAGATCAGCTAGGCTCCATGCCTATGTCCTCAGTCCTCTGCTTGGCAGTTAGAGCTTAAACTACTGTTTTCATCTTTCTTCGCTCAGTCTTTGCTCCAAGGTCTCTGCCATGAGCATTAGGTTCAGCCGTGTTATGTGCTGATCCCTCAGGTGGGACTGTGGGCCATAATGGGAGTGCTAGTAGTCTGAATTCTTCCCTGTTCCATGAATGCTGTAGCTCTGGAATGCATGGAGCTAGGAACTCTGAGCTCTTATGTGTTCTGCAGCTGTGTGTGACATGCACTTCCCCTTTCCCTCCTCCCCCATTCACCCAATTTGCCCACCTTTAGATGATTTCAGTTGTGTGTCTCTTAGTGTTGCCTGTCTGCTGTGCAGGGAGTCTTTTCTGGAATTATAGCTGTTCAATTTTTGTACATTCCAAGGGAGAGTTCAAGGGGCTCGCCTCACACAGCCATTTCTATGATGTCAAAGATCTGTAGTTATTTTTGTGAAATAATGTTTTAGTTTAATATTTTGTTTAGAATTTTGTTGATTCATTTTTAATACCTAACTGTATTTAATATCCTCTTTAACTAAAGGACTGAAACTGACATACTTGATATATTAATACTAATGTTTGACTTTTTAAAATCCATTTTCTATAAATGAGACTGTCTTTTATCTGGCACTTATGGATATCAGCCTCATTACTTTTCAGTTATGCTTTATATATAAATAGTGTAAAAAGTTATCATAAATAGAACCTTACTTACAGATTTCTTATTGCATTGTTTAATGTTGGCTTGTAGGATTATCAACCAGTCAATATCCATGAGCACTTGTAAGCCAATCATCACCGTTCTTCAAAAATAATTGTGAGTATACCCATAAACTGACTCAGTACTCTTATTTTGCAATAATATCCAACCATTATATTTAAGGAATTCCTATTATTTTGCCAATATAGCCCTACTGATGAACTAGTAAAACATTTGCTGTTAATGACTTACCATATCTGAAGAAGAATAGTATTTTAATGCAAATTTTAAAAATCTCAGCCTATCTTATTACCAAATAATATGTTAAACAGATATACTTGCCGAAGTGTTTAACCACTACCCCAACTTTATACTAAATATATATAAAATAGAATGACATAATTAAGAATAAATACGTTAATGAAAAAAATATGAATGTTCAGTTTTCTCCTTCAAAAACAAACTTACATTCAAGATTGAGGGATAGAAAATCCAGCTGTTTATTTTTCCTGTTATAAATTTTTAAAAAAGAAACTCTTAAAAATATTCTTGATGGATGGAACTAAAAATCTCAAGAGGAGTAGGAGAGGATACTTAGAACATTGTTTCTCAATAAGAAGTATCCAGTTATAAATGCTGAAAATCATTGATTTAGAGAATGGACAAAATCACATTCTGTAGACTTCCTGAGCATGATATTAAAAATTAGGCAAGATGGGTCAAAATTTCATCTCAGAGTGTACAGGGAATTCTCTTAAATTTCTGATTGTTTTCAGAGTCATATACATATATTTAATATCACAAATGTTTTTATAATGATAGTGCTGGAAAAAGAACTGATATGGTCATACATAGGGTAAGTCACTTTTACAGTAAAATTTTAACAGACTTTTAGTATGTAATTACTATATACTCATTATATAAAACAAATTAAATAGTATAAAAATAAAGGGGGAAGTGGAAGTCTATCAAAATTGGAGAGAGGTTAGGGATGGAATAGAATTGGAAATGTCTGCTGTATTCATTATTAATGATCAAAAAATGAAAGAAGAAAACTGTCATGTTACATTAAAACAGTTATCAATATAACTGCATTAAAATTTACTCATACTTAAGATGGGCAACATCAAATTGTCCTGTGTTATTTAGTGACTCACCATTTAAAATCATAACAAAGATTATAATTCCTTTGTTTAATATTAGCTGAAAAAGTTCTTGATGCTATAAGCAACTTTCCACAGAGGAAAAAATGAAATTCAAAGTGTAAAATGTAAAATATTAAAGAGCCCTAGCAGCTTTCCTGAAATGTCACTCATTATAAGTCTGTGAAGATTTGATTTTGCCTGCAGATGTTTTCAGCACATTGGTGAAACACATGAAGGTAAATTTACACTCTCAGGCTTCAAACAATGATCATATAAGGACATCACTTATATCAATGGCACCATAAGCCCTGCCTGGTAGTAAAAACCAAGGTCAGCCTTAATAGAATGTGAAAGCCAATTTCATCTTTAGTATCTCCCGTTCTTCACTATTCCAATCTTACCATATTATCTCCATAATGAGTGCTCCTTGCTCTTCTCCCAGGCCTGTGCACCCCTCTTTGTACACATGCCTATTGATACCTTACTCTTATTCACATGTTAACTGGATATTTGATACTCAAATTTATCTGAAGATAGCAATACCTAACAAGTCTTACCCCTTGAGAGAGAGACACATTTTAACATTGAAAATGTGACTCCAACAATTGAATTCCCTAATGGGCTGAAAGGAAAACTATGCCCAAAATCTCATCATGTAGGTATGCAAGCCTTCACTTCTCTGAAAGGATGACCTCCTCAGGGCACGTTAGTGACATGAAAAATACATGTACAACATAATATAAAAGGTTAGAGACTGATTATTTATAGTAAATAATTTTGTTAATGTTATTAAAAATGTTAATTCTCATTGTATATAGGAGAGTACCAAGAGTTTTATTATAATGGCTACACATATACAACCTGAAATTCTTCAAGTGTTTAAAATGTGGGTCCCTGGTGATTTCTGTGGCTATTTTAAGCTAACTGATCATAAAAAATGAAAGTCAGTTGACCTGATTTATCTTTAACTATCATTCAAATTTAGTAATACCTTCCCTTTAAGCCCTACTTATGCTACCTCTGCTACTGTGAATACATGTATATACATATACATATATATCACAGTCAAAGTAATAATTTAGGTAATGCATTCAGTGTCTCCTTTGAAAAATGACCAGTTAGACAACTGTGCTCCTCCAGAGCTGGATAAGTTTTACAATATCAGTAAGTATTAAAGGTAAATATTATATTTTTTTCCCGTGAAACCATATTTAAAGTTTCTTCACAGAAAGGGAAAATACAATGAAGAAATGGTGTACATACATTTTCTTTACAATGTCATGGCATGATTTATACTTGTCATTGTCTTAACACCTATATTAACAGTTTAAGATTTTTATCTTTTAGGACCGGCCGAGTGGCACAGGGGTTAAGTGCTGGCTTGGGAAGCCAGAGGCCCCAAGTTCTGGTCCCACATATGAGGGTCAGTGACACTGTCCTCAAAAAAAAAAAGATTTTTATCTTTTTCTATTTTTTATGTGGCTTTGCGTTGCTACAAATAAATACAACTATGCTTAACAGATTTTTTTTTCAATGTGAGTTCTCTGATATATCACTGAACATTATTGCAGAGTTCTTTACTCTAGTTTGCTAAATTACTTTAAAACATAAGCAGTCTATAATAAAAATCAAATATTCCCTAAATTGATAGACAATCCCATTATGCAGTGAAATAATTGTAGCTAATTGTCTTATTCACAAATTTTTTTTTTGAGGGCAGTGTCACTGGCCCTCATATGTGGGACCCAAACCGGGGCCGCTGGCTTCCAAAGCCAGCACTTAACAACCACGTGCTGGACCCTCACAAATATTTTAATTTCTTGGATTTGATCAAATAATTAAACATATTTTATTGCTCTTCAATTTATCATTTGGTTAAAGTAGGTAATACATAATCAAAACTCATGAAAGGTGTGCAGAATTGAATGTTAAGTAACAACATATAGTGTGTCCTATGCATAGTAAGAGGTGTGATAAAAAAAACCATGGTAAGTGTATAAATAAAAAACAATTTATTACAGTAAAAGACACATTGCCATTAACGCCCCTCAAAATATTCCCCCTTGCTTCAAACACACTTATCCCATCATTCTGGTCACTCTCTGAAGCAGTTCTGGAAGTCCTCTTTCATGAGCATCTTTAGTTACACTGCTGTGTCTACCTCGATGTCCTGAATCGATTCAAAATGTCTACATTTCATGGTCATTTTGACTTTGGGGAAGAGCCAGAAGTCACATGGTGCCAGATCCAGTGAATAAGGTGGATGAGGACACATTATAATATTTTTATTTGACAGAAATTGCCATACCAAAAATGATGTGTGATATGTCACATTGTCATGATAGAGGATGATTTACAGCACACTTTAAAACAAACCTTAGCTCACACCTGGCTGATTGCACTGAACAAATTGAAACTTGTCACACACAGTTGCTAAGGTTCTACATGCCGCTTCCCATATTGAAGATCCTTGCCTTTCCATTGGATGACACTCAGCAGCAGTATTCACCGTATTGTGTGATCACAACGGAAAGGCTCCATGTCACACATTGCTTCTGGTACATCAATTTCTGTCAAATAAAAACATTACAGTACGTCCTCATCCATCTTATTCACTGGATCTGGCACTGTGTGACTACTGGCTCTTCCTCAAAGTCAAAATGACTATGAAAGGTAAATGTTTTGAATCAATGCACGACATTGAGGCAGCCACAGCAGCACAACTAAAGATACTCACAAAAGAAGACTTCCAGAGCTGCATCAGAAAGTGACCAAAATGATGGGATAAATGTGTTCAAAACAAGGATGGGTATTTTGAGAGGCATTAATGGCCATGTGTCTTTTACTATAATAAATTGTTTTTTATTTAAACATGCAACATATTGTTTTATCACACCTTGTATATGGCTTATAACACCTACAGAAACTAACATAGCATCTTGCGCATAATATGTATTTAATAATATATTCAATAATTAGTTCAATAATACTGATTGAACAAGTAATTATAAAATAATAGCACCTCGAGAATCAGGCATGCTTTTTAGTAAATGAATATATAACACATTTAAACCTGAGTCTTTATAAGACCAGTTCTAATTCTTCACAGTTTTTACTTTTATTAATATCTTTAAAGTTTAAGTGGTCTTTTATAATAATCAATTGAACTAAAAAACATGGCATTAACTAAGTACTTAAAGAAACATTAGTTGAATTTAATAACGTACTTGAGCCAACTGATAACTTGAAAAACTATATACCATGTATTTATTTCACTCTCAGTAGCCTGTATGAAAATCCAAGAAGACTGACAACATAGTTTAATATGCACGCACATTATAAGATATATCAACTTTTCAAAATAAGTGAAAGTTACTTTATTTTAGAAAGGTAAGTAGCCACACAATTTCAAAATAGAGTTATATGCTCACCCATACTAGATACAATAAAATAATTTTATATGTATGTTTTCTGTTTTTGAACATAAGCTTTTCAAAAATATGCTTGTACTTTTAAATTATACATCTTCAAAACATTCATATCTCCTTAACCATAAAATAAGGATATAACTTAAGTAACTTCAATAAATAAATGAACACATGTCATGTGAGAGAGTATCATGATCAAAGAGTTTATGACATAAACAATGTTGATATTTTATTTCACTTTTTAAATATTCATTAGTCTTAAATTTAGTACATATTGCTCTAATTTTTAAAAAGTAGCACATTTCCTTCAAATAAAATAGATATTTTAATGGCATGGAAAATTTTAAATGTGTGAAATTAACATTTGTGTATTAAATCTTGTTTCTATCACATTTTACTTTTGTTTAAAAGTTCTTTTACCACACCAAAATGAAATATATGACCCAGAGAAGCAATACTGTGCGTATGTGAGCTTCTTAACAATTGCTTTCTGAATTATTCCCTTTTTATATATTTAGGTACAGTGGTTCATTTAGTTTTTTCAAAGCTAAATATCTTTATTTGTATCTTTAGAGGTACTAATAAACTAATATAAAGACCAAACAAAATATGAAAATCAAATCAAATAATTATGGTATGTCCATTACAAGGAAACATCAATTAAAATCTGTGTGTAAATAATTGCCATTCCGTTGAGTATTCTCATTGAATTTATAGGGTTTTGATTATGTGAGAACATACTTTCAATGTGTTACCAATTTCTTAGCATCACTGGTAATGATATTCTCATTTAGTTAGTTGGATTAGGCAAGAAACTGTCAGCCATCCTTAAACATCTTTCTATCTCTTATTCCCTAAAATCAAATTTATCACTAACTCCTGTCATCTTTAGTTCCTAAATATCTTCACTTCATTTCTACCATCATTATACTAGTTTGGCTTTCCAACATCTCTTGTCAGAGTACTGAAATAATACCTTTCTAACTAATTGCCCCAATTACGCATTTGCTACCTTAGAAATAATACCTTTCTAACTAATTGCCCCAATTACTACCAAATCCATTCTTTCAATTCGTATTGCTTTTAGAATAAATACCAAAATCTCTATCATGGATTATAAGAGACAACCTGATCTGCTTCCTGTCTACCTCTTCTGTATCATATTTTATCCTTTCCCCTCACCCCCCTCATGAATGCTTCAGCTACACTGTCTACTATCAGTTCCTTGAACACATCATATTCTCTTTTCAGTTGTGAATAATTTCTTGCATCTCCCAAGTCTTCTGACACTCATGTCACCAGTTAACTCCTATTAAGCCTTCAAAGCACAAACTCAAAGATATTTCTCCTTGGACAATGAAGCCTTCTTGCCTTACCCACCCATCCCCCAAGATTAGGTCAGCTTCCTCTGTTATATGCCCTCATAGATAACACTGTGTAATTTTCCATCATAGCACATATTGCAGTTTATAATTATACATCTATGTTTGTGATTAGTTGGGGATTGCTCTCTCCTTCACTAGATGTGAACTGCATGAGATCAGGGAGAGTATTTGATTTTACTTAATATTTTATTCTTAGCATCTAGCACGCACAGTCCCTAGAATTTGATTCAGTAAATATTCATTTGACTGAGTAATTGAACAAATACGTATTATCTATTAAAAATTCATTTGTGTACATTTTTTTTTGAGGGCAGTGTCACTGGCCCTCATCATATGTGGACCTGAACCGGGGCTGCTGGCTTCCCAAGCCAGTGCTCAACCACCGTGCCACTTGGCCGGCCCATTTGTGTAATTTTTTGAGATGGTTAATCTGGGGTCATTTAATTATAGAGGATATTTTTCTACTCCCCGGAGAAGTGGTAGTTGTAGATATTGCAGCCTGGTGAAAAATTAGAAGCCTCAGTTAGGAAGGCCTTAATGTAGGGGTGCAAATGTGAGTTATGAACTAACTGTGAAAGCAGTAAAAGTATTGCCATGGCTTTAAATGTAATGTTAGCTATGCAAATAGTTGACATTTATAAATGCTCAATATCACATTTATATTGTTGAGCAGTCCAACAAGGATTTTGAATAGGTTTCTCTTGCCGTGTTCCATGCACCAAGAACTTCATACTCAGGTAACCAAATCATATCACTGTTTTGCATTATTCAATATGCAAATTCAAAATTGAGAAAACTGAATTATAGCATAACCTGTAAAGTATTTAGCATTTTTGTTAATGGGGCTTATGTTTTATTTTATTTTATTTTATTTCTTTTAAAGTCATCCATTTATTCTTTTTTAAAATTAATTAATTTATTTATTTTTAATTAGTTTCAGGTGTACAACACAGTGCAATAGTTATACATTTTACCCCTCAAAGTGACAACCCCCACCCCCAATTCGCCACCCCATTCCTCCCCCCCATATCATATATATCTATTACTCTTCTTCTGACTCTCTTCCACAGTATAATCCACATCCCGTGACTATCTATATATATTCAATTACAGTTTGTATACAACCTCCGCTTCAGGTATACAGTGCAGTGATCAAACCTCTACTCCATCCATGAAATGGTCTCCCTAACAAGACCTATGACCATCTGACGACACCCCACAAAATATTTACAACATTATTAATTATGTTCCCCAAACTGACTTTCATATCCCAGTGGCAATATTGTAGTTGCCTATTTTTGCTATCTAATCCCGTCCCCTTCTACCTCATCCCCATCCCCCTCCCAATTAGCAACCCTGATTTTTCCTCTATATCTATGAGACAGTTTCTGTTTACTTTGCTCATTCATACAGTTTTTCAGATTCCACATATGAGTGAGATCATATGGTATTTGTCTTTCTCTGACTGACTTATTTCACTTAACATAATAGTCTCTAGGTCCATCCATATCATTGCAAATGGTATGATTTCAGTGTTCTTTATAGCGGAGTAATACTCCATTGTATAAATATACCACAGTTTCTTAATCCAGTCATCTACCGATGGGCATTTTGGTTGTTTCGAAGTCTTAGCTATTGTAAATAGTGCTGCTATGAACATAGGGGTGCATAAATTTTTTTGAATAAGTGTCTTGGGTTTTTCAGGATAAATACCTAGGAGTGGAATTGCTGGGTCAAAAGGTAGCTCTATTTCCAGTTCTTTGAGATACCTCCATACTGACTTCCATAGTGGCTGCACCAATCTGCAATCCCACCAACAGTGCAGCAGGGTTCCCCTTTTCCCCACAGCCCCGCCAGCACTTGTTGTTTGTTTTTTTTTTTTTCCCTTTTTTTTTTTTTTTTTTTAGCTGAGCCATCCTGCCACCTGTTGGCAGCTCAACGGCAACTCAGCTCGGGCTGGCCTTGAACCGCTGTTGCTCAGAGCTCAGCACGCACTCTTGAGCAAGCTCTTAACCAACTGAGCCACTCGGCCGGCCCTTGTTGTTTGTTGATTTATTGATGATAGCCATTCTGACTGGAGTGAGGTGGTATCTCATTGTGGTTTTTATTTGCATTTCCCTAATGACCAGTGAGGAAGAATTAATATAGTTAAAATGTCCATATTGCCTAAAGCAATATATAGATTCAATGCAATTCCTATCAAACTACCAAGGGCACTTTTCACAGAAATAGAAAATAGAATCCTAAAATTTATATGGAACCATAAAAGACCCCGAATAGCCTCGGCAATCCTGAGAAATTAGAACAAAGTCGGGGGGATCATGCTACCAGACATCAAAACCTACTACAAGGCTACAGTAATCAAGACAGTTTGGTATTGGCATAAAAACAGGCACATCGATCAGTGAAACAGAACAGAGAGCCCAGAAATAAATCCAGGCTTTTATGGACAGTTAATCTATGACAAGGGAAGCAAGAATTTACACTGGAGTAAAGATAGTCTATTCAATAAATGGTGCTAGGAAAATTGGACTGACACATGCAAAAAAATGAAACTGGACCACCTCCTTACACCATATACAAGAACAAATTCAAAATGGATTAAAGACTTAAATGTAAGACCTGAAACCATAAAACTCCTAAAAGAAAATATAGGGAGTACATTTGCACACATTACCCAGAGCAATATTTTTACTGATATATCCCTACGGGCAAGGGAAGTAAAAGAAAAAATGAACATATAGGATTATATCAGACTTAAAAGTTTTTTCACAACAAAGGAAACCTTTAATAAAACAAAAAGGAAGCCTACTGAATGGGAGAATGTATTTACCAATGATATATCTGATAAGGGGTTAATATTCCAAATTTATAAAACACTCATGAAACTCAACACCAAAAAAACAAACAACCCAATTAAAAAATGGGCAGAAGATATGAAGAGACATTTCTCTAAAGAGGACATACAGATGGCCAACAGGCATATGAAAAAAGGGGCTTATGTTTTATGCTAAAAATTAATATATTTATAATATAGTGTGAATGTGTTGTTGAATGCATGAGTATATGGATATGTATGAATATAATTGAAATCTGATGTTACTAAATAAATACATTGCTAAGTGATATAAATTTTCATTCATATTTCCTCCTGGCTAATTCAGCTTTCTTATTTATACTTTAATATGATGTTATCTTTATTTTTATTCCAATGAATTACATTTGTTTTCAGTGACCCAAATATGTCCAAAGTTACATATATTTTCCATAACTCATACATTGTAATATCCTCATCATGTTTCCATTTTTTCATCTGTTAAAATATTGACAAACAATTTTAAGACAGCACGATGAGCGCTAAAGCAGTTTTTCTCAAACCTATTGTATATAAATCATCTGGAGATCCTGTTAAGTTACAGATAGCAATTCAATATGTCTGGGGAGTGGATAGAGACTCTGTGTTATTAACAAGCTCCCAGGTGATGTTGATGCTACAGGTCCATACAGTAGACCTCAAGTAGCAAGGTAATAGGACAGGGGTTGACTAACTTTTTTTTAAAAAGATTTTATTGTGGAATTGGGAGAGGGGAACAGCGTTGGGCACCCGGGGAAGGGGAACAGACAACTTGCTGTCTTTTTGTTCTTCATTCTAGTTGTGGAGGACATTGCTTCACTGGCCTATATTGGTATCATCATTGCACTCTTCCTGGGTGAGGCAGATCAGTCACTAGCCTCTGTATGGCCACTCACAGTGGCTCTTGGCAGCTCACACTGGTTGCCAGCCTTTCACGCTGGCTGTAGCCTATGGAAGCCCACGGCAGCAGGGGCTGCAGCTATGCTACCCCGGGGACTCAAAGCAGCCCAGCTCCAGGTGCAGCTGTTCACCATCTTATCTGTACAGGGCAGTGTCACTGGCTCTCATATGTGGGATCTGAACCAGGGCTGCTGGCGTCCCAAGCCAGCTCTTAACCACCGTGCCACTTGGTTGGTCCGAGGGGTTGACTAACTTTTTCTGCAAAGAACTAGATAGCAAATATGGGTTTTTTTTTAGGGTAGTGTCACTGATCCTCATATGTGGGACTTGAACCAGGACCACTGGCTTCCCAAGCCAGCGCTTAACCACTGCGCCACTCGGCTGGCCCTAGATAGCAAATATTTTGATGCTATAAACCGTATGGTCTCTCACAACTACTTAGTTCTACTGTTCTAGCATGAAGTCATCCATAGACAAAATATAAATGAATGGGCATGGCTGAGT
This sequence comes from Aselliscus stoliczkanus, assembly GCA_033961575.1. Lineage (NCBI taxonomy): Eukaryota > Metazoa > Chordata > Mammalia > Chiroptera > Hipposideridae > Aselliscus > Aselliscus stoliczkanus. The sequence goes on along the minus strand of CM066737.1, from coordinate 48,416,695 downwards.
TCTAGTAGAATTTTATGAACACTGAAATTCAAATTTCATACAATTTCCACATTGTATGACATATTATTCATCTTTTGATTTTTTTTTGGAACATACAAAAATGTAAACACCATTCTTAGCTCATATGCTACATGAAAAAGTAGTTTTCTGACCACTCTGCTACAGCATAAATTACCAGTGGATAACTTTGCCAGAAGCTGGAGGTATGTGATGAGATAAACTCTGTAGTAAAGATTACAGTTGACCTAGGGCTTGGGGAAGTAAAGCTTTCTGAACAGAGAAGTGGGAAACCATGAAAGACAAAGATGTAGGCAAGCAACAGCAGCTTAGTAGTTCCTAAACTGAAATCATAGGAGTGTGGGATGAGAACAAACGTTTCTGGGTTGAGAAGGCTCAAAGGAAGTAGGGATTCCTTATATGCATATGGAAATGGTTTAAATTTTAAGAAGTAGTGGTGTCAGGTGAGCATGCAAAAAGAGAAGTGGGGTTGCTTCCACATTTTGGAATTTCAAGAGAGAATTGGTCCACTGGGAGGCTGAAACAGAATAGAAATTATTAAGGAAACCAGGAAAAACTACATTTCAAAGGTCAGGACTCTCTGCAAGTGACTATAGACTGTTCTCATGTGAAAGTTTTGTGGGAGCATTTATATGAATGATCAGGGTTTGCTAATTCATTGATGGAAAATGAAAGTATCACAAAGCTAGGCAGAGCAAGGCAATCAAGCCATTTTTTCCATTGTTAGAAAGCACACAGCAGACTAAAAAGAAAACTAAGACCTGGGGATTAAAGATTTAAAGGATGGTCTTTACAAATGCGTCAGCATCTGGCACACTTTGCTGGTGAGTTATGGAGTAGGCATACATGCTGAGAGGGTAAAATGAGTATATAGGTTTTTTTTTAGAAGATGTTTCTATTGTTTCCCAGGAAATGGCAGTGGAATGAGATGATGTAATATTACAAAAACACATCAGAGTTGGGAATTATGAAAAATGAATTATCAAGTACAAAATTAACTTAATCCCAATATATTTTGGGATGTTCTTCTGCTAAATCTCTTTCCACTTCCCAATTCATCCTTTCCAAAAGGACTTTGTGTAGTTCTTTTGGAGTCGTGTGTGTTTCATTGGAATGCTGTAATTGAATTAAGATTTGCTGAGAACTTATACACAAGGGACTTCAGGAATTTAAAAATTTTTCTCAACAATATAATAAGTGGGGAGCTTTTTAAAAAAATATTTTTATTGGGGAAGGGGAACAGCATTGGAGAAGGGGAACAGACAAGATGCTGTCCTTTTGTTCTTCAGTCTAGTTGTGGAGGACTTTGCTTCACTGGCTCATGTTGGTATCATCTTTGAGCTCTTCCCGGCTGAGGCAGATTAGTCGCCGGCCTCTGGATGTCCCCTCACAGCGGCTATTGTCAGCTCACTCTGGCTGCCAGCCGCTCATGCTGGCTCCTGGCCACTCACTGTAGCTTATGGCAGCCCACTGCAGCAGGGGCTGCAGCCTACCCCTTTGCCGGGACTCACGCAGCCCAGCTCCAGGTGGAGCTGTAGTTCACCATCTTAGCTATATAGGGCAGTGTCACTGGCCCTCATATGTGGGATCCAAACTGGGGCTGCTGGCATCCCAAGCCAGCTCTTAACCAATGCGCCACTCGGTCAGCCCTAGTGGGGAGTTTTTATGACCATTTATTTACCCAGATCTCCCCTCAAAATGGGAGTGCATCTACCAGTAGTTGTGGCTTATTCATATTCCAGGGGAGGGGGAAATAAGAGAAAGGCAGAGCAAAGGGAGAGTTTCCACTTTTTCAAAATAGAAGGAAAGCTAAAATTTTCACCAGTGATTTTTGAACACTGAATAAAAATGACACGAAAGGCATCATGTTTTTTATTAGTGCAAGTTAGGAATAATCGCAAATGTATAGACATAGGAAATTATGTTTTTTTAAACATTCAGAGGACCTGTGAGCAGGTTTCCCACCAAATGAAGAGAGATGTTATATATAGTTATACTATAAATTTTTATTTATTGAACATTTACTCAATGCCAGGCAATATGCTGAACATTACACAAATTATTCCATTTAATTTTCACAACATTCCGATGAAAATGGTTATTATTACCCCTAACACATGAGGTCTGGAGGGTTTAAGTGAGTTATCCAAGATCCTCTGAGTCCTATGGACTTGCCTTAAAAAACTGCTATTGCCTGAATCCGGTACTAGCACATACCAGGTGCTGAAGAGAAGTTTGCTCTTGTTTCTTGCTATTATATTATCAACATTAATATTATTGCCATTTACTTAATTCCTCTAAGCCTTACTCATGGCAACAATAATATGGAAGTTAGCATAATATAATATAAGCTTTTCAGAGGGATTACATGAAGCAACCCACTTAAAGTGTCTGGCATATATAATAGAAACACTTAGTATATGTCAAATCCTTATAGTTCTTTCTTTTGAAGGATGTTTTTTTATTTTTTAAAAAGGCCAAATAAAACAGTAGACGTTGACACTTCCAATTATTTAGCAGCATGCCTCTGGATAGTGAACATCACAGTTTAGCTTCAGAAAACAATGTTTGACTAGAAAAAAAAAAGTGATTTGGGCTTATATGCTGTAATCAGGAGGTTAAGAGAGATTATGATTGAAATATCCAGCACATACTTCAAAGTTTCTGAGTTTTTTTTTTTGCCCCATTTGTTACTTACTATAGTTTGTATCTCTAAGGACTTAAGCATATATATCTTAAGTATTTCTGTATTTAACAAAATAGTGTTATTCATAATGGTGGGAAAATAGTATATAGCTCATTCAGAATATTTGTGTCCCAGTTCAAAATTTGTCTTTTAATAGATGAAGCAATGTTTAATGATAGTACATAAGTGCTAAACAAATGTGTTCAATAAATGTTGGATGTAAGACTGAATAAATGATTCATTTCCATTATTATACATTATTTTTAGATCTTTAGATTTCTGCAAAGAATATTTCCTTTAAATCAAATGTATACTTATATTGGTAAATTCATTTTAACAAAACACATCATGTTTCCCTGGATATAAAACCACAAATGAATTAGTCTTTATTACATTTGTTTAATTATATTTAAAATTGATTTTAGTACTTGCTGTGCTAAAATTTAAGTCCAGCACACCTTCTTTGATCCTTGGTCCTTTTTTTTTCACTTAATATTCATTTTGATGATTTTTGGCACTCTTTTGCCTTTAATGGATAAGCGAAATTTTTGGTTTACAAATAGATCTTTATGTTATTGGCTAATAGTAACCTCTAAAAGGAAAAAAAATGACCAAGTATCTCTAGCATTCTAAAGATACCTGATATTTCAGTGTCTTCTCTAAAATTTTCAAGTAAAGGCAGAGCTACAAAGCACATTTTTTTCCTGTGTGTAAGAAAAAGATAATCAAAGAAACCAGTTCTACAGTTTGTTCTAGCTCTAGGAAAGAATTTGGTGGAGAACACTATAACTCACAGATTTAGAGAAGATTTGAACTTTTTTGTGGAATTGACTTTTTCAGGTGTATAGGGTATTTGTTAACAAAGTAAATTCTGTTTGCTGCCAGAACTTTAATTTATGGAATCATAAAACTCTTTATTGGTTTTGGTAACATCAAGGACATTGAGAGCACCAAATCCTAACCACTACACCACCAGAGAAATTTATGGAATCAGAAAACTGTTCATTGGTTTTCTGGTAACATCAAGGACATTGATATTTTTTTTTAAACTAAAATTTATTAGGCTGACAATGGTTAGTAAAATTACCTAGGTTTCAAGTGTAAAATTCTGTAACACATCATCTATATATCACATTGTGTGTTCACCACCCACAGTCAGTTCTCCTTCCATCACCATATATTTGACTCCCTTTACCCTCTTTTACCTCACTCTCTTCCCTTACCCTCTGGTAAACTATTGTCTGTGTCTGTAACTTTTTGTTTCTTTGTCTTGTTCCTTTGTTGCTTTCAGTTTTATATCCCACATATCAGTGAAATCATATGGTTCTCCACTTTCTCTCTCACTTATTTTGCTTAGCATGATAATCTCAAGATCCACCCATGTTGTTGCAAATGGCAGTGTTTCATCTTTTCTCATGGCAGAGTTGTATTCCATTATGTATATATACCACATCTTTATCTAATCATCTATTGAAGGACACTTCGGTTGTTTCTATGTCTTGGCCACCCTAAATAAAGCTGCAATGAACATCTGAGGACATATATCTTTACAGATAAATGTTTTCAGATTTTTGAGGTAGATATCCAAGAAAGGGATTGCTGGGTCATAAGGTTATTCTATTTTTAATTTTTTGAGGAATCTCCACACTGCCTTAAATAGCAGCTGCACAAATCTGCATTCCCACCAGCAGTGTATTAGGGTTCCTTTTTCTCCACAGCCTCTCCAACACCTGTTATTATTTGTCTTGTTGATAATAGCCATTCTATCTGATGTGAAGTGATATCTCATTTTGGTTTTTTATTTACATTCTTCTGATGATTAGTGATGTTGAGCATCTTTTCATATGTCCATTGGCCATCTGCATGTCCTTTTTGGAGAAATGTCTATACAGGTCCTCTGCCCGTTTTTTAATTGGATTGTTTGTTTTTGTTGTTGTTGTTGAGTTGTATGAGCTCCTTATATATTTTGGATATTAGCCCCTTATTGGAGGCGTTGTTTGCAAATATCTTCTCCTGTTCAGTTGGTTGCCACTTTATTTTGTTGAGGGTTGCTTTTGCTGTGCAGAAGTTTTTTGGTTTGATATAGTCCCATTCACTTATTTTAGCTTTTATTTCCTTGCCTTTTAGGTCAAATTTATCTCAATGGCATTTTTTAAAGAAATAGAACAAAAAAATCATCTGATTTGTATGAAACCACAAAAGGCCCCGAATAATCTAAGCAATCCTAAGGAAAACAGAGTAATGCTGGAGATATCACTCTCCCTGACTTCATCTTGTACTACAGAGCAACAAAAATCAAAACAACAAGGTATTGGCAGAAAAACAGACACATAGATCAATGGAATAGAATTGAAAACCCAGAAAACACCCCACATAAATGTGGTAATCTTGATAAGAGTTTTAGTGTAGTACTGTACACAAGCCAGGTTGGAGAGGGTTGAGATGTAAGGAAGTAGAGTCAGCATGGTTAGACAACATAGTACAATCTGATAGTGGGAATGAACATTAGTTGTCCTGTTGAGGGGCAGGACTTGATGATTGGTTGTAAATTATAAAAGAGAAGGAATAGTCAATGATGACTTCCAAGTCTCTGGCTTCAACAATTTGTGATATGAGGCTGGGATAGGGGATACAGAGGAAGAAGAGAAAGAGTTTTGTTTGTTGGGAGGGAGAGTAGTAAGTTTAGTTTGGACATATTGAATTTGTGTTGCCCCTAAGATGTCTACTAGGTGATATCTAGCAGGCAGGTTGATAGGAAGTTTTTCTGTTTTCCATTTCCATCATAACTGCCTCCCAGTAGACAGTACTTTCCTCATCTCTGATTTTCCTGTCAATACAAACACATCATTTTCTTCTTGAAGAGACTTGTCTCTAGTACACCTCCATTTCTGGTATTATTATATTTTATTTAGATATAATTAACATAATATTATAAGATATATATATATATATATATACAATATATATATATATATATATATATATATATATATATATATATAAAGATTTTTATTGGGGACTTGGGGAAGGGGAATAGTGTTGGGGAATTGGGGAGGGGCACCAGCCAAGTTGTTGTTCTTCAATCTTAGTTGTGGAGGGCACCAGTCACCATCTGGCTTCTCATAGGCAGCTCGTGGCCTCTAAGCTCATGGTGCTGTGTTCAATATTAGTTGTGGGTGGGCGTAGCATCATCCTATGTGGGAGCTGAACCAGCAGTCTTGTTGTTAAGAGTGCATGCTCTATCCTCTGAGCCATCTGGGCGGCAGCTCTGCTCAAGGTACCAAGTTCGGTTTTAGTTGCAGGTGGGCATAGCCACCATCTCACATAGGAATTGAACGTGGCAGCCTTGTTGTTAAGAGTGCAGGACCGGCCGAGTGGCGCATTGGTTAAGTGCTGGCTTGGGATGCCAGTGGCCCCGGTTCGGGTTCCACATATGAGGGCCAGTGACACTGCCCTCCAAAAATAAAAAAAGAGTGCATGCCCTATCCACTGAACCATGCGGTTGGCAGCTAAACTTAAGGTGCCAAGTTCCGTCTTTAGTTGCGGGTGGGTGTAGCCCACCATTGAACAGGCAATCTTATTGTTACACCTGCTGAGCCATCCTTCCACCTGTTGGCAGCTCAGCGACAGCTCAGCTAGGGTGCAGCATTCACTGGCCCATGTGGGAATGAAACCGGCGGCCCTGTTGCTCAGAGCATGTGCTCTAAGCAACTCTTAACCAACTGAGCCACTCAGCTGGCCCCTAGAAGGTATATTTTTTAAGAGAGTCAATCTATGAAAAAAATGTTTACTTGACAGGTTATCACTGAAAAGATATCTCATAGAAAGAAATCTATAAGGTCAATAAGGGAAAACAAATAATGAAAAAGTTAAGATTAGCTTGTGTTTTTATAAGGTATAAGAATTGGCCACTAAGTCCAACATTCAAGTGAGTGTGGTATGGGGAGGAAGGCTTTCACAAAATGGTTGGAAACCAATGAGTACTGAATAAAGCAGAATTGCCTCTGCTTTATTGGGTTATACTCAGTAATGAGATAAGGTAGGGTAGATAAGGTGAGAATAACATAGTAAAGATTGTAAGATGAATACAAAGGTCTGACAATTAAGTTTGCAAACTTGTTGCAATGATGTTGCTAACTTTTTTTTTTTTGAGGGCAGTGTCACTGGCCCTCACATGTGGGACTGAACCGAGGCCTGCTAACTTTTTTTGATATCAGAGAGATTATTCATTATGAATTTTACCAAATGGACAAACAGTTAACCAAGTTTACTATTTGAAAGTGCTTAAAAGGCTGCATGAAAAAGTTAGATGAAAATGACCTGAACTTTTCACCAACAGTTCATGGCTCTTGCATCACAACAATACACCAGCTCACACGGCACTGTCTGTGAAGGAGTTTTTAGTCAGTAAACAAATAACTGTATTGGAACCTCCTCCCTACTCACCTGATCTGGCCCCCAATAACTTCTTTGTTTACCTAAAGATAAAGGAAATATTGAAAGGAGGACATTTTGATGACATTCAGAACATCATGGGCAATACGACAACAGCTCTGATGGCCATTCCAGTAAAACAGTCCAAAAGTGCTTTGAAGGGTGGACGAGGCACTGGCATTGGTACATAGCTTCCCAAGAGGAGTACTTCAAAGGTGGCTGTAGTGATATTTCGCAATGAGGTATGTAGCACTTTCTCTCAAATAAGTTCACGAACTTAATTGTCAGAACTTGTATATGCTGATCTAAGGGTTTTGATAACATTTACAGAAGCTCTTCCAAAGAGAAGCTCTTGTAAATACTTAGAAATATGGGACTGGAACTCCCATTTTTGTCTCACAGCTCTTACGCTTTGTAATCTTGCCCTCCAATTATTGCACATGTAATAAACATCTGTACCACCAGGTGGCTACAGTCATGTCATGCTACGGTAGATTCCAGGTGTCAAGAACCCAAGTGTGGTGAAAGTTTTTTCAAGTTACAACTTTTAAAATGTTATATCAGGCCAGCCGAATGGCGCACTGGTTAAGAGCTGGCTTGGGATTCCAGCAGCCCCAGTTCGGATCCCACATATGAGGGCTAGTGACACTGCCCTCTACAACTAATAACAGCTCCACCTGGAGCTGGGCTGCGCGAGTCCCGGAGATGGTGTAGGCTGCAGCCCCTGCTGCAGTGGGCTGCCATAGGCTACAGTGAGTGGCCCGTCAGCCAGCGTGAGCTGCCAATAGCTATGGTGAGCGACTTCCAGAGGCCGGCGACCAATCTGCCTCATCCAGGAAGAGCACAATGACGATGCCAACATGGGCCAGTGAAGCAACGTTTTCCACAACTAGACTGAAGAACAAAAGGACAGCAACTTGTCTGTTCCCCTTCCCCGATTCCCCAATGCTGTTCCTTTCCCCCAAATCCCCAATAGAATCTTTAAATTAAAAAAAAATGTTATACTCTATTTAATGTCCTGTCTCCTAGCTAGACAACCTTTTAGGGAAAGTTGAATGAAGTTCATCACTTCTCAATATTCATAAACATAGAAATTGATTTATATGTTAGATTTTCAAGGGAGGCACCAAAGCAAATGAAATAGAAGGAATAAATATGATTTATATCTTGTTTCTATGTACCCCATATTATAATCCATGACTTGTTCCCAGGCAACTTCTTTAGTGTTATTGCTATTCAATATTGAATTCTGTCATTTAAAATTATTTTTTTACTGTTTTCCCATAATTGACTCATTGCATTTTCTATGACAGAGTTATAGCTGTGAGAAGGAATATTCACTGAATTAGAGAAAAAGGATAGCAAGGCTCCTTAAAGATTTCCCAGAAAGGTCAGTGGCAATTTGTATAGTAACAATTGGCAGAATACAGATCCAATAGCTCTGCCTTCATTATACTTTATGATATCATGTCCCAGGGAACATAAAGTTCTTATTTTATTTTTTGAGAAAAGTATATAAATCCAAGAGTATTATTTTTGACTCTTCAAATTAATAGGTAGTGCATTAACTTTTCATTAGAACTAAATGATGTAACCTAGTTTTTGTTTTTTGTTTTGTTTGAGGGCAGTGTCACTAGCCCTCATATGTGGGACCCGAACTGGGGTCACTGGCATCCCAAGCCAGCACTTAACCACCGTGCCACTTGGCCGGCCCCTGTAACCTAGTTTTTAAAAAGGAAAACAATACAATGAACATATCAAAATACTCCATCACAGGAAAAGGATGTTGCTTATTGCTCTAAAATATTCAGTTTTCACACAATTCTCTGCAAACATCTGACTAATGGAAGAGTCCAGAACTAATAGTTGGTGGTAATACACTGAATTTCATCTTTTCCCTTTTCATTTGAGCTTCTGGAAGTTATAATAAAAAATGAGTGTACTAAGTTATGTGAATAAATGCCCTTGAATATTAAATTAATTAATCAAAATAATTATGGAGGACTATTATGTGATCAGCACTATGCCAGGAGTTACTGGGTTTACAGATAACTTTTAGCCAAGACCTCTGACCTCTTAAGTTGTTCACAATCTTATTAGGGAGTTAAGATTAATTAACATAAAACACCCCACCACCACCACAACCAAAAAAAACCACAATGTTATAGAGCCAAATACTGTGCTCCAAGCAATAAAGGTTACACAGGCACAGAGGAGAGGAATCAGTGAAGCCTGCATTTAAGAGGAAAAGTATTCAGTAAGTGAGCTTATAAATTGGGATGAATTGTATATATATATATCTCTTCCAGTTTATTAAGCTGTCTATTTGTCAAATTATGACATGTCCAGGCACTCACATAAGTACTGTGAACATGGTAGACACTCCAGAAGTATTTGCTGGTTGACCAATTAATTTTTTTTTTTTTTTTAGCTGAGCCATGCTGCCACCTGTTGGCAGCTCAATGGCAACTCAGCTCAGGCTGGCATCGAACCGCCGTTGCTCAGAGCTCAGCTCGCACTCTTCAGCGAGCTCTTAACCAACTGAGCCACTCGGCCGGCCCTGACCAATTAATTTTTTGAGATGGATAGAGTGAAAGCAAGTACAAGAAAGACATTTTGATTTTTTTTGTCACATACATGAAAAGTTTGTGTTTACCACAGATAGAGCACCTTTCAGAGTGCAAATCTGAAAGTAAAGCTTATAGATCTACCTCTTAAAGAGTGCAGCGACCAGTAGCTTACATTGAGGAATGAAGGTAAAAATTTGAATGCCTGATGGATTCTGAAAATGAGTTTAGTTCACTGGTGTGAGTCGATTAGCCATAACTGATAATATTAAGATTTTCTCTGTGTGGTGAACACACAATGTGATATATAGATGATGTATTCATGTTACAGAAACCTATGTAATTTTACTAACCATTGTTCCCCAACAAATTTTTTTAAAAAAGGAAATACTCTCCACCCCACCCCCCAAAAAAAGGCCAGCAGAAACTTTTCAGGAGAAATGTTTCACTAATACTTGGTATATTCAAAACTTGATACATATACTTAAATAATGTGAGTTTGCTCTCTTTTTTTTTTTTCAGTGCAGTGTCACTGGCCCTCATGTGGGACCCGAACCAGGGCCGCTGGCTTCCCAAGCCAGCGCTCAACCACCATGCCACTCAGCCTGTCCTGCTCTCATTTTAAGAACACTATTTAAGTAATGTCTATCTTATGCCTAAGAAAAGGAGGTTTTTCTTTTTAATCTTCATATCTTTATCTTAAGGAACTTTTGTTTGTTTAGACAGGCTTCTCTCAAATTTCAGTGTTCCATAAAAACAAAAGGCATTGAATAATAATGTTGCAATTAATGTTAGGTAAATACATAATGTGACCATAACAAGGTTACACATAACTTTGGCCCCAAAGATAAGGACAGAATGACAACAATTAATAAAGTGAAAATCTTGAGTAAAATTTTGTAGGTGAATTGTCTTTACTGCAACACTGCATTTTGGTGAGTATGCATATTGAAAGTAAGATTATAATTTAGCATTAAAGCTGTTGCAATCAGGTGGACATATAACACATTTACTCTGAGGGGCCGGCCAAATGGCACGGTGGTTAAGCGCTGGCTTGGGAAGCCAGCAGTCCCGGTTCGGGTCCCACATATGAGGGCAAGTGACACTGCCCTCAAAAAAAAAAAAAAAACCATTTACTCTGAGAAACAGCAACTGCTTTTCAAAACTGTGGAATAATGAACATGTAGTTTCCTGAATGATTAATTAAATTGGACCACAACTTCATAAACAATTGGACTTTTAAAAGAAATGCTAACTATTAAAATCCATAATTAATAAACAATTTGTCACATTTTATTTTCCATTTTTTAAAAAAGATTTTTTTTGGGGAATTGGAGGAGGGGAACAGACAAGTTGCTGTCCTTTTGTTCTTCAGTCTAGTTGCGGAGGACGTTGCTTCACTGGCCCATGTTGGTATCATCAGTGTGCTCTTCCCGGGTGAGGCAGACTGGTCGTGGCCTCTGGATGGCTGTTCATGGTGGCTATTGGCAGATCACTGAGGCTGCCGGCCACTCACACTGACTGCCGGCCACTCACTGTAGCTTATGGCAGCCCACTGCAGCAGGAGCTGCACCCTACACTGTTTCTGGGACTCTCGCAGTCCAGCTCCAGGTCGAGCTGTTGTTCACCATCTTAGCTGTAGAGGGCAGTGTCACTGGTCCTAATATGTGGGATCCAAACCGGTGCTGCTGGCGTCCCAAGCCAGCTCCTAACCAATGCAACACACGGCCTTCCCTATTTTCCTTTTTTTTTTTGTATTTATAGCCACCAAATAGTTTGCAATTCAGAGTTTGCAACTCTGACTTGTTAACCAACAATTTGTAAATAAGCCTACATAATGGAAAAGACAGAAACCAGGGTTGATTCATATTTTTCTCTTCAATTTGCCATTATTCTATAATTTTAGACATGAATATTTGTTATTCTATGAGTCACAGATAAGGCTCTATAGGCACTTTAATTATTGTAGTTGTCTTTTTATTTTGCTACTCTTAAATTGGGTACTGCTTACTTTTTTTGTTGTTTTAAAGATTTTTATTGGGGTAATTGGGGAGGGGAACAGTGTTGGGGAACCAGGGAAGGGGAACAGACAAGTTGCTGTCCTTCTGTTCTTCAGTCTAGTTGTGGAGGACATTGCTTCACTGGCCCATGTTGGTATCGTCATTGTGCTCTACCCCGGTGAGGCAGATCAGTTGCCGGCCTCTGGACAGCTGGTCACAGCGGCTCTTAGCAGCTCAGGTCTTTGCAGCTCATGCTGGCTGCCGGCCGCTCACTGTAGCCTATGGCAGCCCACTGCAGCAGGGGCTGCAGCTATGCCATCAACAGTGACTCACAGCAGCCCAGCTCCAGGTAGAGCTTTTGTTAACCATCTTAGCTGGAGAGGGCAGTGTCACTGGCCCTTATATGTGGGATCCAAACCAGGGCCCTTCTGCTTATATCCAGCATCCCAAGCCAGCTCTTAACCAATGTGCCACTTGGCCGGCTCGGTTCTGCTTACTTTTAAATTGCTTTCTTCTCATTTTTTAAAACCTTTAGGCAAAAAGGACCTAAAATATTACCTGTAGTTCTCATTTTGTTGAGAAAGTTCTGTATTGGATTCCATTGTGTTTGGATGGCTGAGCACCCATGTGAGCATCATTTGGTAAGGCAGCATACCAGGCTAGGGCAAAACTAAAAGGGGTATAGAGAAATCCTTTTCTTTTTATAGGAACACTATACACTTAGAGTAGTGCTCGATTCACAGAATTTTATCAATGACTATGAAGCAAAAAAATTAAAAAGGAAGTAATGATGATTATCTGCCAGTGACTAGTCATAACTAAGTGAAAAAATGGGAGGTACATCAAATGCGTAGTTTTCTGCTTTGTACATTTGGGAGAATGTGAGTTCCTTCCACATACATAGGAAAAAGATGCCTCTTTCACATAATTCAAGGGTGATGATCTACAAATTCTTGTCAGGAAACTTCAGGTAATTTTAAATAGTTGCATTTACATTAAAGCCAACATATACAATTAGGTATGAAGTAACTTGGGTTTTACAAGGGGATATTATAAAATGATCAGAAAAATATAGAATTATTAACTAAAAAAGTCCAAGTTTTATTTTTTAATTAAGTTTTCTTTACACATAGTAATTTGAAAGAGAAAGAGAAGTGCCATTAGCAAGGGGGAATGTTTAGTTGTGATAATAGCTATTATTTATTGTACATCTAATAATGTCAGATACTGGACTTGACTCTGCAAGTTATTCCTTTTAGTTTTCACAACAGTTAATGAAATAGTTATTGTTAATCCTGTTTAATATGTGAGGAAACATAGGCCAAGAGAGCTTAAGTGAGTTTCTAAGGTTCCATGACTAGTGAGTGACAGAGCAGGGATTCTAAATGCAGACCTGCCTGATTCTTAAGTCACGTTTCGGGCCGGCCGAGTGGCGTGGTGGTTGGGAGCTGGCTTGGGATGCCAGCAGCCCAGGTTCAGATCCCAGACACTGCCCTCTAAAAAAATGAAAAACATAAAAAAAAAATAAAGTCACGTTTCCTTCCCCTGAACCTGACCCATGTGTGTAGTAACCACGCTAAGTGAATGAAGCAATAGATCCTGAAATGTTTCAGGTCTCCTATCCACCCCCTCCTCTAAGCTGGTTTTCTGCACAGAGCACGGGGTCCTAACCCTAGTTCTTCTGTCTACAGCACTGATAAGTAACCAACTGGACTCTTCCATGTCCAACTGGTCATCGAACAGTGCAAAAGCAAATCCCTCCATAAAGCTGGGAGAGTCATGCTGTGGGCTACTTCTGCATGCTGGTGGGTACATATGCCTGGGTCCTGTGACCCTGACAAAGAAAAATGAGGGGATAGAAAGATAAATCAAGCAGCTGAGCACCTGCTACTATTAGATAAAGGCAACCATATCTGCATCAGGTTAATAGCATGTAGTCAGTAAATATTGTCATCATTATTCCATTATCATCACAATTATTACTAGTTGTGTAGCTCTTAGAAATTTATATTAACACTTCTTAGACTCAATGTCCTAGTACAAAAATTAAGTTTGACACAACAGGAATGAACTAAGATTGCCATGGTGATTACATTTGTTGTCTTATTTGAAGGGCAGGACTTGATGATTGGTTGTAAATTGTAAAAGAGAAGGAATAGTCAATGATGATTTCCAAGTCTCTGGCTTGAACAATTAGTGATATGAGGCTGGGATAGGGGATACAGAGGAAGAAGAGAAAGAGTTTTGTTTGTGGGGAGGAACAGTGATAAGTTTAGTTTGGACATGTTGAACGTGAGTTGCCTGAAATATATATACCTTTTTTATAAGGTATATATATTTGAAAAATTATTGTTCTTTCAACTATCATCTTTGTTAGCACTATTGAACCAAGGATAAAAAAAAACCTTGAATGTCAAATATGTAGGTGATACAAAATGGAAGTAGAAGACAGACTATGTGCCTCTATGTAAACTTCCTTGTCTTGAGGTTCTAGAAATTGGTCTCTTTTTGAAATAAAAATAAATATCTACCTCTTTAGAAATATGATAAGAAGAGTGAATAAATGTGTTACAATGATACAATTTTATTATTTCCTCATTATTTTAATGCAGAATAAATGCTCTCTGAATATCCCCCTATCCCTTCTCAGCCACACACAGGCATGTTACACTGATAAAAAGATATGGGAACACATTCTTTTAAAAATAAAATTTTAAAACTTAATTTCTTAAAATAATACAGTCTCGGGGCTTGTCTTAGAGGTCCATGAATGTAGATGAGAATCTGTCAGCATAATATCTGTTCTGAGCATTTTACTTAAGGACAACATGCTATTATGTTTCCCACTTGTAATTATTTTAGCTTTTTTTTCTGCTGGTGTACTTTAATTTACTTTAGAGATTTGAGAATGGAAAAGTGTGATTGTTTTAGAGTCTTTCATAATATAAAATAGTTATTGTGATAAATACAATTAATTCTCTTTTATAAACATCTGCTTCTAGTTGAATGAAGTGATACTTAGTAAAGACTGTAGTATTCAAAAGAGAAAGCAATTTATCTAAGAAATGCTTCCTCCCTTGATTATGTATACTCTTCTCAGCTTGATATATCTGTATTGCTTATTTGTCCTTTGTTACTCTCTAGACAGCAAATTTCTATCTGGTGCAGATGGTGTCACTGTCATTTTTCAAGTACTTAGAATTTATTCTGCTGCAGGGAATTTTTATCACTAAACTTTTAATTTAGTAACATTAATAATTTGAAAGTATGTACTGATCTGTCTGGAAGTCTGAATGGTATCATTAAACATATCTGAACATAAAAACATATATTTATATGATGAAAATTGTATCAAAAACTTCTTATTTCTTAAGAAATCAATATAAAGGTTTATTTCATTGAGTTAATATATAGCATGATGATAAATAAATGCTATACAATTTTAATTAGTCATTAGTTGTATGTGAGTTTATCATGGACTTTACTTGTTTCCTTTACTAATGTCACCATAATTTATGCCTAAAGAAGTTAAAAATCATGATTATATGTCCCAAAACTGTTTGAATAGAAATTAAGTTTAAATTTAAATATAAATTGAAACTTCAAATTTATGTCTTTTTTCCATAGCTTCTAATGGTACTTGATCTCACCCACCCCACATAGAAAGCCATCAGATTTCATATTTTATCATCAGGAAAGAATTAGAGAGAATGCCATTGGATTTTCACTCTCAGCCACATTTATTTTCCAAAGATTTTCAGTAAAATATAGCTAACACACAATATATTAGTTACAGGTATTACACCATAGTTATTAAACATTTGTATACCTAAAGAAGTGATCACCATGATAAGTTCAGCAACCTTCTGACAACATACAGGATCACAATATTTTTTCAGTATATTCCCAATGTTGTATATTATATCCCCATGATTATTTGTTTTATATCTGGAAATTTGGACCTCTTCTTGACCTTCACACTTCCCCCCTTTTTAAATTATTTAATTACTCTTGGCATTCAATATTATTTTATATTAATTCAGGTGTACAGCATAGTGGTTATACATTTATATAATTTAAGAAGTGATGCTCCTGAATAGTCTAGTACCCACCTGACACTATACAGTTATTACCATATTATTAACTATGGGGTTGTCAGAAAAGTCATGACGTATTTTTTGTTTTTCATTGCAACAATGCGTCATGACTTTTCTGACAACTCAATATATTCCCTATGCTTTACTTTACATCCCCATAACTGTTTTGTAACTACCTATTTGTACTTCTTAGGCCCTTCACCTTTTCACCCTGCCCGAAAACCCCTCTTATCTATCATTCCAATAAATCTAGTACTCATCTGACACCATAACTAGTTATTACAATACTACTGCATATATTCCTTATGCCATACCCTATGTCCTCATGACTACTGTGTAACAACAAATTTGTACTTTTTAATCCCTTTCTCTTTTTTTTTTGAGGGCAGTGTCACTGGCCCGCATATGTGGGACCCGAACCGGGGCCGCTGGCTTCCCAAGCCATTGCCTAACCACTGTGCCACTCAGCCGGCCCAATCCCTTTCTCTTTTTCACTCACCATCAACTTCCCTTCCGCTTGGAAATCATCAAAATGTTCTCTGTATCTAGGAGCTTGTTTCTCTTTTGCTTGTTTGTTTAATTTGTTCTTTAGATTCCACATATATGAGTTGCATCTATATTTCTCTGTCTGACATTCTCCACTCAGTACAATATACTCCATGTCCATCCATGCCACCACAGATAGCAGGAACCCATTCCCTTCCATGGCTGAGCAATATTCCATAGCATATATGTATCACCTTTTCTTTATCCATTCGTCCATTGACAGACACCTGGGCTGCCTCCATATCTTGGCCATTGTAAACAATGCTACAATGAACATATGGGCGCACACATCCCACTGAAGTAGCATTTTGAATTTCTTTGCATAAATACCCAGAAGTAAGATTACTGAGTCCTTCTTTGTCTCTTCTTCTTTTTTTTTTTGAGGGCAGTGTCACTGGCCCTCATATGTGGGACCCAAATCAGGGCCGCTGGCTTCCCAAGCCAGCACTTAACCACCGCGCCACTCAGCCGGCCCCTTCTTTGTCTGTTCTTATAGCATTTTGTTTTAAAGTCTATTTTGCCTGGTTTAAGTACGGCTATCCGATCTTTTCTGTTTGTCTGTTTGCTTCCATTTAAATGAAATATGTTTCCCCCGTCCATTTACTTTCAGGCTGTGTGTGTCTTTCAACCTGAAGTTAGTCTCTCTCTTGTGGGCAACATATGTAAGGGTGTTGTTTTCTTATCTATTCAGTAACACTATCTTTTTTTTTTTTAAGGGCAGTGTCACTGGCCTCACATGTGGGACCGAACCGGGGCCGCTGGCATCCCAAGCCATCTCTTAACCGCTGCGCCACTTGGCCAGACCCACTATCTTTTTATTGGAGCATTTAATCCATCTACATTCAAAGAAATTATTGATAGATATGTAGTTATTGCCATTTTATTATTATATATTTTTGATTTTTTTTTTATCCTAAAGAAGTCCCTCTAAGATTCATTATAATATTGGTTTGGTAGTGATTAACTCCTTTAGCTTTTTGTTGTCTGGGAAGCTCTTTATCTGTCCTTTGATTTTAAATGATAGCTTTGCTGGGTAGAGTAATCTTCATGGCCGGTCCTTGCTTATCATCACTTTGAATATTTCCTGCCAATCCCTTCTGGCCTACAAGGTTTCTATTGAGAAATCAGCTGACAGTCCTATGGGTGCTCCCTTGTAGGTAACTAACTGCTTTTCTTTTTTTTTAAGATTTTATTGGGGAATTGGGGGAGGGGAACAGCGTTGGGGAACCGGGAAAAGGGAACAGACAAGCTGCTGTCCTTTTGTTCTTCAGTCTAGTTGTGGAGGACTTTGCTTTACTGGCCCATGTTGGTATCATCATTGCTCTCTTCTCGGGTGAGGCAGATTGGTCACCACCCTCTGGACGGCCGCTCACAGTGGCTCTTGGCAGCTCACACCAGCTGCCAGCCGCTCACGCTGGCTGCCGGCCACTCACTGTAGCCTACATGTGGCAGCCCACTGCAGCGGGGACTGCAGCTGTGCCGTCCCCAGGGACTCACAGCAGCCCAGCTCCAAGTGGAGTTGTTGTTCACCATCTTAGCTGTAGAGGGCAGTGTCACTGGCCCTCATATATGGGATCTGAACTGGGGCCGCTGGTGTCCCAAGCCAGCTCTTAACCAATGTGCCACTTGGCCGGCCCACTAACTGCTTTTCTATCACTGCTTTTAAGATTCATTCTTTGTCTTTAAACTTTAGCATTTTAATTATGATGTACCTTGGTGTGGGTCTCTTAGGGTTCATCTTGTTTGGGATTCTGTGCTTCCTGGGCTTGAATTCCATTTTCTTCACCAGACTGAGGAAGTTTTCTGTCATTATTCCTTCAATAAGGTTTTTAATACCTTGCTCTCTCTTTTCTCTTTCTGGTATCCCTATGATGCAAATATTGTATACTGGATATTGTCTCAGAGGCCCCTTAAACTATCCTCAATTTTTTTTCATTCTTTTTTCTTTTTGTTGTTGTGATTGGGTGTTTTCTGCTACCTTATCATGTAAATTGCTGATTTGATCCTCTGCTTCATCTAGTCTATGGTTGATTGTCTGTAATGTATTCTTCATTTCCATTATTGTATTATTTATTTCTCACTGTTTTTTCTTTATGTCTTCTGTGTTCATTTTTACATTTCCCATCTCTTTGTTGAAATTCTCCCTGAGATCACTGGGTATCCTTATAACAAGTGTTTGAATTCTGCGTCTAGTAGATTACCTGTCTCCATTTTGTTTAGTTCTTTCTCTAGAGCTTTGTTCTGTTCTTTTATTTGGGACATATTTCTTTGTCTCCCCATTTTGGCTGCCTCCCTGTGTTTGCTTTTTTGTATTAGATAGGTGTGAGATATCTCCCAGTCTTAGTAGACTGGCCTTATGTAATAGGTGTACTGTGGGTCTCAGTGGCACAGTCTTCCTGGTCACCTGAGCTGCACACTCCAGGTGTGTCCCTTGCATGGGTTATGTGTGCCCTCCTCTTGTAGTTGAGCCTTGGTTGCTGTTTGCACATCAGTGGGAGGGATTGACCCTCAGGAGTTTTGGTTGTGAGGACTGGCTCTGACTACAACAGAGGAGTTTGGTTCAGGGATTGTCTGTACAGAGTAAGATTTTCTTTAGCAGGACTCTTGTGCCTTCCCAGTCTGCCATTTGTTTGTTTCATCCTTGGAGGCAGCTGGGTGAACCTCCACCTTCTCAATCTGGTGTGCCAGCTCCAGGGCCTCCTTGGAGGGGCACTACTACCCACCTAGTTTAGGCGCAGCCTGTGCCCTGCCCAGGGCCACTTGGAATGAGCCACAAAGCAATCCACAAATAGCTATCTTGTGCCCTGGGCTTGGAGATACCTTGAGAGGCCAATCTGCAAACTGAGGCTGCCTGTCTTGAGTGCCAGGCTTAGGGCTGCTCAGTCAGTGGTACAGGACACACTGAAGCCAGATACTGCTTACTTGTGTTTTGTGAACTTTAGAGAGATTTTAGGAAAGTCTGCAGCATGAGCCAAGACAGGTTGTTTATATGGAAATGCCACTGGAAGCAGCTTGGGTGTGCCTGAAAGTTGGGCAGGGTCTCAGGAAATCACCAGGGCAGGGCAGATGGGCCATGTTAACTATGTTGATGGGACTCAGATGGAATGCCTGGGTCTGCAGCTGCTGTCTGTCTCATTCAGCCATAATCTCCCCTGTTTTTCACAGCCAGAAGTTATGGGGACTTTTCTCCCTGGCACAGGAACCGTGGGCTGGGGAGCCTGGTGTGGTCTGCAACCTCTCTCTTTCCTCTGGGGGAGACCTCTGCAGCTGAGATATGACTTCCAATTTTTAATGACCACACGCAGGTGTGTGACCAGCCGTTCCACATCTTTGCCCATGCTACTAGTCTCAAGGTGGCTTCTTCTGTATGTTCTTAGTTGTAGGGCTTCAGTTCAGCTAGATCAGGCAATTCTCAATGATGGATGTTCTGTAGATTAGTTGTAATTTTGATGTGGTCATGAGAAGAGGTAAGCATCGCTGTTTCTTAATCTGCCATCTTGATTGGAATCCCTCAGCCACATTTTCAATATTGGAATGATTAAAAGTGGACCAGCAAAATTTTTGAGTCTAACTTAATACAGATTTATAAACTAGTCAACAAATGAAATATATTATAATGACTTTTTCTTTTTTGAGGGCAGTGTCACTGACCGTCGTATATGGGAACGAATCGGGGCCGCTGGCTTCCCAAGCCAGCGCTTAACCACCGCGCCACTAGGCCGGCCCTAAAATGAATAACATGTATATAAGTATTCAGTAAATAGAATTTCATGTGTCATGATTTTCCAGTGATAATTTCATTCAGTATAATAGGATAAGTTGTAAACAGTATCCCGTAGTTGGACAATTGTACAATCAGCAATGGAATAATTCTACTTCAACACATGTTGAGTAAATCACCTATGTTAGAGTGACCATATATTCCAGATAACCCAGAGTAGTCACAGTTTACACTTATTGAATAAATATCAGTAATACTTTCTTTGACTCTCAAAAGTATCCCAGTTTAGATGATAAGTTAATGTTTATTTTTATCTGTTATTCAAACTTATAAATCTTACATGTTGAAATATATAAAAGAATTATAAGTCAATGTTCCTTACCCAGAGGATCATGCAACTTATTAATGACACATGAAATACACATGAAATATTACAAAATAGTCCATAATTCTTTGTATTAAAATTTGAGATTTGTGGTACAGATGGTAAAAACTGTGGGAATTCATAAAATAGTTAAACGGATGTGCAGTATAGTGGTTAATGCTACTTTAAGTTGTTGCTCTGCTGAAGGATCTTACATGCATGAGGTCACATGAATGAAGTTCAAAGTATAGAAATGATTATATTTCACAGCTAATCAGTCAACAGTGGAAATGACTGAATACATAAAAGGGTATAGTAGAAAGAATAATAAGGATTTAGAAATTACAGTCTGGCTCTGCCATTGGCCAACTTATGTCATTGAGTAAATTACTTCTTCCTTTTGGTATTAGTACTTCATCTGTAAAAAGAGGAAGTGAACTGGATTCATCCATTCATCACATATTTATTGTGAGATTATTTTGTGCAACGCATTCCACTTAAGGACTATGTAAGATGATCTCCGTTGTTCCTCTCCTGCTCTAGCTTCCATTACTAATGTTTCCAGTGACATAGTTGTAACCAGATAGGGACCATATGCTTCTCTATAAAAAAACACACATTTCTTGCAGGTAAGTGAATCCAAAACAACAAATATTTGTTGTAATAAATTGACTTGAAACTTTTCCTAGCAACTGCCATTTATTTCCTAATTGGGTTAGGACTGTATTTTGTTTTCCTATGATAATGATGCAACCCCTGAATGGTGGGGCACTCTTCCAGGAAAAGCTGGCATTGTATGTTTTCAGAGAGTGAAACCTGCCTTTATGCTACAGGAAACTACAGCTACAGCTGAATCATCTGGGAAGCACAGGTACTATGCACTTCTCTAAACTAAAGTCTGTTCCCCAATTGTTCTACTACCCTGATATCAGAAAGGTTCTTGTCCTTAGTGCTAATCACTTAACAAGAGAAATCATGCTCTCTGGAGTAAAGCTGTAGTAAGGAATAAGTAACTCCACCACCTCAAAGATGCCGAGATGTCATCTGTAAATCCAACTGTTTAAAGGCAGCAGACTCACTTCCTTTGGCAGGTTTTCCTATTGCCAGGAGTGGGAAAAGTGGCCCTAAGCCATCATAATGGATTATATATCACTTTTGATAACACACAATGACACTCCACTCCATGAACTGGAAAAGAAGGAAGTAGATCTAGTCAAAAAGAAATCAGAGGAGTGAGAGAAACTTGTTTTTATTAGTCTAATATTTATTCTGCACTTTGCTTTTTAATTTTCTAAATTTTTTAAAGTTTATTGGGGTGACAATTGTTAGCAATGTTACATAGATTTGAGGTTTACAATTCTGTAATACATCATCTATATATGACATTGTGTGTTCACCACCCAGAGTCAGTTCTCTTTCCATCACCATATATTTGTTCCCTCTTAGCCTCATCTACCACCCCTCTGTCCCCTTACCCTCTGGTAACCACTAAACTATTGTCTGTGTCGATGAGTTTTGTTTGTTCATTTGTTTTTCTTGTTGTATTGTTGTTGTCAGTTTTAAATACCATATATCAATGAAATCATATGGTCTCTACTTTTTCTGCCTGACTTATTTAGCTTAGCATTATAATCTCAAGATCCATCCATGGGACTATTTCATCTTTTCTGATGGCAGAATAGTACTCCATTGTGTATATTTACCACAACTTCTTTACCAATCATCTATCAAAGAACACGTTGGTTGTTTCAATATTTTGGCCACCATAAATAAAGCTGCAATGATCATCTGAGCACATATCTTTATGAATAAATGTTTTCAGATTTTTGGGGTACATACCCAAAAAAGTGGTTGCTGGGTAATATGGTAATTCTATTTTTAATTTTTTGAGGGATCTCCACACTGCTTCCATAGCTGCTGCACAAATCTGCATTCCCACCAACAAACAGTGTATGAGGGTTCCTTTTTCTCCACAGCCTCTCCAACACTTATTATTTGCTTTGCTCATGATAGCCATTCTAATTGGTGTGAGGTAATATCTCATCGTGGTTTTTATTTGCATTTCTCTGTTGATGAGTCATATTAAGTATTTTTTCATATGTCTATTGGCTATTTGTATGTCCTCTTTGGAGAAATGTCTATTTAGGTCCTCTGCCCATTTTTTAATTGGATTGTTTTTGTTGTTGTTGAGTTGTATGAGTGCCTTGTATATTTTGGATATTAGCCTCTTATTGGAGGCTCCATTTGCAAAAATATTCTCCCATTCAGTTGGTTGCCTCTTTGGTTTGTGAATGGTTTCTTTGCTGTGCAGAAGCTTTTCAGTTTGATATAGTTTTATGCATTTATTTTAGCTTTTACTTTCCTTGCCTTTCAACTCAAATCCATAAAATGTTCTTTGAACCCAAGGTCCATAAGTTCAGTACCTAAGTTTTCTTCTATGTACTTTATTCTTTCAGCTCATATGTTTACATCTTTGATCCATTTTGAGTTGATGTTGGTACATGGTGACAAATAGCAGTCTAGTTTCAGTCTTTTGTACGTGACTTGCCATTCTGCCAATACCATTTATTGAAAAGACTGTCTTCTCCGTTGTATGTTGATGACTTCTTTGTCAAAAATTATCTGTCCATATTTATGTGGGTTTGTTTCTGGGGTCTCAATTCTATTCCATTGGCCTGTCTGTTTTTCTCCCAATAGCTACTGTTTTTTATTATTGTTGCTCTGTAGTAGAAGCTGAAGTCAGTGAGTGTGATACCTCCAGCACTGTTCTTTTTTCTTAGGATTGCTTTGCTTATTTGGGGTCTATTGTGGTTCCACATAAATCTGATGATTTTTTTGTACTATTTCTTTAAAAAATTCCATTGGAATATTGATGGGAATTGCATTGAATTTGTATATTGCTTTGGGTAATATAGCCATTTTAACTATGTTGATTTTTCCAATCCATGAACACAGAATGTCTTTCCATTTCTTTGTTGTCTTGTTCAATTTCTTTTGTAAAAGTTTTAGAGTTTTCAGTGTATAGGCCTTTCACTTCCTTGGTTAAGTTTATTCCTAGAGATTTTATTATTTTTATTGCAACTGCAAATGGATTTTTCTTTTAAATTTCATTCTCTGAGGTTTCATTGTTAGTATATAGGAATTCAATGCACTTTTGCATATTGATTTTGTAGCCAACAACTATACTGTGTTCATTAATTGTTTCTAATAGTGTTGTGGTGGAGTGTTTAGGGTTTTCTATATATAGCATCATGTCACCTGCAACAAGTGGCAATTTAATTTCTTCATTCCGTGTTTGGATGCCTTTTATTCCTTTCTCTTGCCTGATTGCTCTGGCTAGGATATCCAATACTATGTTGAAAAGCAGAGGTGATAGGTGACATCCCTGTCATGTTCCTGAATGTAGAGCAAAGGGCTTCTGTTTTTCATCCTTAATTATGATATTAGCTGAAGATTTTTCATATATGGCCTTTATTATGTTAACGTGTTTTCCTTCTATACCCTTTTTATAAAGTGTTTTAACCACAAATGGGTATTGTATCTTGTGAAACACTTTTTCTGCATCTATTAATATTTTTCCTTTATGTTGTTTATGTGGTGTACCACACTGATTGATTTGTATATGTCGAACCATCCTTGTGTCCCTGGGATAAACCCCACTTGGTCGTGATGTGTAATTTTTTTAATGCATTGTTGCATTCAACTTGCTAGAAGCTTGTTTAGGACTTTTGCATCTGTATTGATCAGAGATATTGGTCTCTAATTTTCTTTTTTTGTGTTATCCTTACTAGGTTTGGTACGAGGGTAATGTTGGTCTCATAAAAAAAGTTAGGGAGTATTGTCTCTTCTTCAATTTTTTGGAAGAGTTTGAATTAAGACAGGTATTATATCTTCTTTAAATGTTTGGTAGAATTCACTAGTGAAATCATTTGGTCATGGACTTTTGCTTTTTGAGAAAGTTTCAGATGACTCATTGAATTCCCTTATTGTTGATCTGTCTATTTACATTTCCCAATTCTTTGTGATTCAGCCTATGAAGGCTGTATATTACTAAGAACATGTCCATTTCATCTAGGTTATTGAATTAGGTGGCATATATACCTTCATAGTATTCTTGGATAGTCTTTTGTATTTCTGGGACATCTGCAGTTACTTCACCTCTTTCATTTCTGATTTTGTATATTTCTGTCTCTTTTTATCTTAGTGATTCTAGCCAAGGATTTCTCAATATTATTATTATTTTCAAAGAACCAGCTCTTCGTTTCATTAATTTTTTTCTATTATCTTTTTGTTCTCTATTTAATCTAGTTCTCTGATTTTTATTACTTCCTACCTTCTGCTGACTTTGTGTTTCATTTGTTCCTCTTTTCCTACTTCTTTACAATGTAACGTGAGAGACTTCCAGTAAACTGGCGGAATAGACAGACGCTGTGCTCACTACCTCCCAGGATTACACCAAAATTAAAAAAATTATACAGCATTCAACCCTCGAGGTCTCCGGAACACTAGAAGAACAGAACCACTAAACGAAGAACTTAAAGAGGAGGCCACGTCAGGTCTGGTAGGAGGGGGGGAGACGAGAGAGGGCAAACCCTGTGAGGGATGCCCCAGCTGTGGGGAGGCTTCTCCAGTTGGGGAAGAGACCCACCGACCACATACCAAGCTCACCAGCCCAGAGTTCCTTAGGCAGGAAGAGGAGTTCCAAGATGGCTGGCAGTAAATTAGTGAGGACTCTCTTTGCTCAGCTCGGTGAGACTAAGAGCGGCTAGAGAATCAGTGGGGCCGGCGCACAGGCTTGCTCACTGGTGAGCACTCACCCAGTTCCTGGTGGAGTGAGTGGCTGTGTGAGCCGGGCCCAGGAGCCTGCGGGGAAGGATTGAACTGAGCACCTTTGGTACAAAGGATGGAGGTTTTTGGAGTGCAGTTCCCCTGGTGGGAAGCCTGCATGTGAGTGGTGTAAGGAGGGTGCCATTTTGTCAGGGATGGGCCCTCCCACAGAGGGTCAGGTCCGGGACCTCATTGGTCTGGTGGAATTGGTGCAGAAGTGCATGTGTATGCACACGTGCGCATATGAACGTGGATCCCCACCCTCTGCCCAGCTTATACTGCGTTGCCCTGGAAAAGCTGGGCGGGTGCCCTCCGGTTCCAACAGGCTGCACACTGAGACCCGGGAGTACACGAGCTGCCTCGGAACCCCACCCTCTGCACGGCTTGTGCTGCGTTGCCAGGGAATCGCCTGGTGGGCTTGGTCCAGCTCCCACAGGCTGCTCACTGAGACGCGGGAGTGCGCAAGCTGCCTTGGGTCCCCGCTGTCCGCACTGCACTTTCAGAGTTGCCAGGCTGGTGATTGGTTGTCAGGCTGCTCAGCCTGATCTGCGAGCAGCTGATTGGGACAGGCTGAGACTAGGAGTTTTCCTGGGAGTGTTGGGCCATGAGTTGTGTGCCTGCGTGATCCAGCCAGGGCTCTCCAGGTGATCTATGTAATACATCAAAGCAATCCCAGAGTGACAGCCAGAATAGGGAAACAAAGAAACATGTCAGAAGTAAAAGATCAGAAGAAACCTCTAGAAATGAAACTAAATGAAACAGAGGGATCCAACCTTTCAGAGACAGAGTTTAGAACACTGATGATAAGAATGTTTAACAAATTTAGTGAGGACATAGGAAGGATAGAGAAATCATAAAAAACAACCAGTTAGAACTAAAGAATACAATAACTGAAATAAAAAACACACTCGAAGGAATCACCAGTAGAGTAGATGAAGCAGAGGGGTGGATCAGCGATTTGGAATACAAAATAGTAGAAATCACCCAGTTGGCCAAACAAAAAGACCAAAGAATAAAAAACAATGAAAATAGTTTAAGAGCCCTATGGGACAAGGTGAAGCTCAACCACCCCTGACTCATAGGAATACCAGAAGTAGAAGAGAAGAAGCAAGGGGTCGAGAATGTATTTGAAAAAATAATGACTTAAAACTTCCCTACAATGTTGAAGGAAATCGACATACAAGCCCAAGATGTGCAGAGAGTTCCAAACAGGCTGAATCCAAACAGGCCCATACCAAGACACATCATAGTTAAAATGGCAAAGCTTAAAGACAAAGACAGAACCCTAAAAGCAGCAAGAGAAAGACAGCAGGTTACATACAAAGGAACTCCTATAAGACCAACAGCTGACTTTTCTTCAGAAACTCTGCAAGCCAGAGGGAGTGGCAAGAGATATCCAAAGTGACACAAAATAAAGGTCTACAACCAAGATTGCTCTACCCAGCATGGCTATCACTTAAGTTTGAAGGCCAGATAAAGAGCTTCTCAGAAAAAAAATAAGCTTAAAGAGTTCATTACCACCAAGCCAGCATTGCAAGAAATGTTAAAAGGGCTTTTTATAAAGAGAAGAAAGGGGAAAACAAGCTAACCCAGGAAGAAAAGAAATACAAATAACAAAATGGCAATAAATATGCACCTATCAGTAATCACTTTAAATGTGAATGGGCTAAATGCACCAATCAAAAGACACAGAGTAGGTGAGTGGATAAGAAAATAGAACATATGTATATGCTGTTTACAGATGGAATAAGATATTTCATGGAAATGGAAATGGAAATGAGGGGAAAAAAAGCTGGAGTACCAATACTTATTTTGGACAAAATAGACTTTAAAATGACTACAATAAAAGATAAAGAAGGGCACTATAATCCTAATAAACATATATGCACAAAACATAGAAACTCCTAGTTACAAATACCAGATTTTATTTTTCATTTGCTCCGCCTCCTTTCCATCTCTCTTTATTTTTGTCTCTATATACACATACACAAAACACACCTATTTTGTGAATCATTTGGATATAAGCTTCAGATTTCATGACACATGAGCATGTATCTCTTAAGAGCTAGGACAGTCTACATAACCAAAATACCATTATCAGAATCAAGAAATTGAACATTGGTACAATAACATTATCTAATATTCAGTCCATAGTAAGAATTCCCCAATTGATCCACAGATTTTTATTTTATTTTATTTTATTTGTAATTAGTTTCAGGTGTACAACACAGTGCAATAGTTATACATTTTACTCCTCAAAGTGACAACCCCCACCCCCAATATACCACCCCACTCCCCCCATATCATATATATCTATTACTCTTCTTCTGACTCTCTTCCACAGTATAATCCACATCCCGTGACTATCTATATATATTCAATTATGGTAGGTATACCACCTCCGCTTTAGTAATACAGTGCAGTGATCAAACCTCTACTCCATCCATGAAATGGTCTCCCTAACAAGACCTATGATCATCTGACATTCCACAGAATATTTACAACATTATTAATTATATTCCCCAAACTGTTTTTCCTATCCCAGTAGCAATATTGTAGTTGCCTATTTTTGCTGTCTAATCCCTTCCCCTTCTCCCTCATCCCCATCCCCCTCCCAATTTGCAACCCTGATTTTTCCTCTATATCTATGAGACAGTTTCTGTTTACTTTGCTCATTCATACAGTTTTTCAGATTCCACATACGAGTGAGATCATATGGTATTTGTCTTTCTCTGACTGACTTATTTCACTCAACATTATAGTCTCTAGGTCCATCCATATCATTGCAAATGGCACGATTTCATTCTTCCTTATAGCGGAGTAATACTCCATTGTATAAATATACCACAGTTTCTTAATCCAGTCATCTACTGACGGGCATTTTGGTTGTTTCCAAGTCTTAGCTATTGTAAATTGTGCTGCTATGAACATAGGGGTGCATAACTTTTTTTGAATAAGTGTCTTGGTTTTTTCAGGATAAATACCTAGGAGTGGAATTGCTGGGTCAAACGGTAGCTCTATTTCCAGTTCTTTGAGATACCTCCATACTGACTTCCATAGTGGCTGCACCAATCTGCAATCCCACCAACAGTGCAGCAGGGTCCCCTTTTCCCCACAGCCCCGCCAGCACTTGTTGTTTGTTGACTTGTTGATGATAGCCTTTCTGACTGGAGTCAGGTGGTAACTCATGGTGGTTTTTATTTGCATTTCCCTAATGACCAGTGAGGTTGAACTTTTTTTCAAATGCCTGTTGCCATCTGTATGTCCTCTTTAGAGAAATGTCTCTTCATATCTTCTGCCCATTTTTTAATTGGGTTGTTTGTTTTTTTGGTGTTGAGTTTCATGAGTGTTTTATAAATTTTGGATATTAACCCCTTATCAGATATATCGTTGGCAAATATATTCTCCCATTCAGTAGGTTTCCTTTTTGTTTTATTAATGGTTTCCTTTGTTGTGAAAAAAACTTTTAAGTCTCATATAATCCCATATGTTCATTTTTTCTTTTACTTCCCTTGCCCGTAGGGATGTATCAGTAAAAATATTGCTCTGGGTAATGTGTGCAAATGTACTCCCTATATTTTCTTTTAGGATTTTTATGGTTTCAGGTCTTACATTTAAGTCTTTAATCCATTTTGAATTTGTTCTTGTATAAGGCATAAGGAGATGATCCAGTTCCATTTTTTTGCATGTGTCAGTCCAATTTTCCCAGCACCATTTATTGAATAGACTATCTTTACTCCAGTGTAAATTTTTGCTTCCCTTGTCATAGATTAACTGTCCGTAAATGCTTGGATTTATTTCTGGGCTCTCTGTTCTGTTCCACTGATCGATGTGCCTGTTTTTATGCCAATACCAAACTGTCTTGATTACTGTGGCCTTGTAGTAGGTTTTGATGTCTGGTAGCGTGATCCCCCCGAGTTTGTTTTTATTTCTCAGAATTGCCAAGGCTATTCTGGGTCTTTTATGATTCCATATAAATTTTAGGATTATATTTTCTATTTTTGTGAAAAATGCCCTTGGTAGTTTGATAGGAATTGCATTGAATCTATATATTGCTTTAGGCATTATGGACATTTTAACTATATTAATTCTTCCTATCCATGAGCATGGTAGGTGTTTCCGTTTATTTGTATCTTCTATGATTTATTTCTTCAGTGTCTTATAATTTTCTGAGTACAGATCTTTCACTTCTTTGGTTAAATTTATTCCTAGGTATTTTATAGTTCTTGACGCAATTGTAAATGGGACAGTTTTCTTAATTTCACTTTCCGTTAGTTTATTATTGGTATATGCAAATGCCACTGATTTCTGAACATTGATTTTATATCCTGCTACTTTACTGAATTCGTCTATGAGTTCCAATAGTTTTTTGATGGAGTCTTTGGGGTTCTCTATATACAGTATCATGTCATCTGCATATAATGACAATTTTACTTCTTCCTTGCCAATTTGGATGCCTTTTATTTCTTTTTGTTGTCTGATTGCTGTGGCTAGAACTTCCAGCACTATGTTGAATAAAAGAGGAGAAAGTGGATAGCCTTTTCTTGTTCCTGATCTTAAGGGGAATGGTTTTAGCTTTTCCCCATTGAGTATGATGTTAGCTGTAGGTTTATCAGATATGGCTTTTATTATGTTGAGATATGATCCCTGTATTCCCACTTTGCTAAGGGTTTTTAACATAAATGGCTGTTGGATTTTCTCAAATGCTTTTTCTGCATCTATTGAAATGACCATGTGATCTTTATCCTACATTTTGTTGATGTGGTGTATCACATTAATTGATTTACGGATATTGAACCAGCCTTGCGCACTAGGGATGAATCCTACTTGATCGTGATGTATGATCTTCTTAATATATTGCTGAATTCTGTTTGCTAATATTTTATTGAGAATTTTTGCATCTATATTCATCAGGGAGATTGGCCTGTAGTTTTCCTTTTTTGTGATGTCTTTATCTGGTTTTGGAATCAGGGTGATAGTGGCTTCATAAAAAGAGTTTGGGAGCCTTCCCTCCTTCTGGATTTTTTGGAATAGTTTGAGAAGAATAGGTGATAGTTCTTTTTTGAATGTTTGATAAAATTCACTTGTGAAGCCGTCTGGTCCAGGGCTTTTGTGTTTTGGGAGCTTGTCAATTACTGATTCAATTTCCTTGGTAGTAATCAGGGTATTTAGATTTTCTGTTTCTTCTTGCATTAGCTTTGGAAGGTTGTATGCTTCTAGAAAATTATCCATTTCTTCCAGATTGTCAAATTTGTTGGCATATAGTTGCTCATAGTAATTTCTTAGAATTTTTTGTATTTCTGTGTTGTCTGTAGTCATTTGCCCTCTTTCATTCCTGATTTTGCTAATTTGAGTCCTCTCTCTTTTTTTTTTTTTTTTTGATGAGCCTGACTAGAGGTTTGTCAATTTTGTTTATCTTCTCCAGAAACCAGCTCTTGGTTTCATTGATCTTTTGAACTGTTTTTCTGTTCTCTATATTGTTTATTTCTGCTCTGGTCTTTATTATCTCCTTTCTTGTACTCCCCTTGGGCCTCTTTTGCTGTTCTTTTTCCAGTTCCCTTAGGTGTAAGGATAACCTGTTGATTTGAGATTTTTCTTTCTTCTTTAGGTAGGCTTGCACTGCTATAAACTTCCCTCTTAGGACTGCTTTCGCAGCATCCCAGAGATTTTGGGCCGTGGTGTTTTCATTATCGTTTGTCTCCAGGTATCTTTTGATTTCCTCCTTGATCTCATTTGTGACCCACTCACCATTTAATAGCATATTGTTTAGCCTCCATTTATTTGTCAGCTTCCCGGATTTCTTCTTATAATTGATTTCTAGTTTCATAGCATTGTGGTCAGAGAATAAAGTTGAAATGATTTCAATCTTCTTAAATTTATTGAGACTTGTTTTGTGGCCTAACATGTGGTCTATCTTAGAAAATGTTCCATGTGCACTTGAAAAGAACGTATATTCTGTAGCTTTGGGATGAAATGCTCTGAAAATGTCTGTTAAATCCAGCTGGTCTAATGTGTCATTTCAGGTCGCTGTTTCCACATTGATTTTCTGTCTGGAGGATCTGTCCATTAGTGACAGCGGGGTGTTGAAGTCCCCTACTATGATAGTGTTACTGTTGATCTCTGTCTTTATGTCTGACAATATCTGTTTTATATATTTAGGGGCTCCTATGTTAGGTGCATGGATGTTTACTAGAGTTATGTCCTCTTGTTGGATCGATCCCTTCATTACTATGAAGTGTCCTTCTTTGTCCTTTGTTATATTCTTCAATTTAAAGTCCATTTTATCTGATATAAGTATCGCTACTCCAGCTTTTTTCTCAGTACCATTTGCATGAAATATTTTACTCCATCCCTTTACTTTCAGCCTGTATGAGTCTTTGGATCTGAGGTGTGTCTCTTGTATACAGCATATGCTGGGGTCTTGCTTTCTTATCCATTCAGCCACCCTATGTCTTTTTATTGGAGCATTTAATCCATTTACATTTAATGTGATTATTGGTAGGTGTGTATGTATTGCCATTCTGTTATTTGTGTTCGTAGTCTTTCATAGGTTGTTTTTCTCTTCTACTTAAAGAAGCCCTTTTAGCATTTCCTGCAAAGCTGGCTTGGTGGTAATGAATTCCCTTAACTTATTTTTTTCTGCAAAGCTCCTTATCTCGCCTTCGATTTTAAAGGATAACCTTGCTGGATACAGCAATCTTGGTTGTAGGCCTTTATTTTTCATCACTTTGAAAACCTCCTGCCACTCCCTTCTGGCCTGCAAAGTTTCTGTAGAAAAGTCAGCTGATAATCTTATGGGGGTACCCTTCTAAGTAACTTGCTGCCTTTCCCTTGCTCCTTTAAGGATTCTGTCTTTGTCCTTAACGCTTGCCATTTTCACTATAATGTGTCTTGGAGTGGGCCTGTTTGGAATCATCCTGGTTGGAACTCTCTGCACTTCCTGGGCTTGTATTTCAATGTCCTTTGCCAGGTTAGGGAAGTTTTCAGACATTATTACTTCAAATGTATTCTCAATCCCTTGCTCCCTCTCTTCTCCTTCTGGTACTCCAATGACCCGTGGGTTATTGCGTTTGATGTTGTCACCCAGTTCTCTTAAACTATTTTCCATGTTATTCATTCTTTTTTCTTTTTGTTGTTCCGCATGGGTGATCTCTGCTATTTTGTCTTCTAAGTCACTGATTCGATTTTCTGCTTCATCCAATCTGCTAGTGATTCCATCAAGTTTGTTATTTAATTCAGTAATTGTGTTCTTAAGTTCTAGCTGGTTGCTTTTCATGATTTCTCTATCCTTCTTTATATTTTCATTAATTTCCTTGAACATTCTAATAATCAGTGTTCTGAACTCTGTCTCCGATAGGTTGGTTACCTCTATTTCCTCTATTTCCACTGATTCAGGAAGTTTCTTCTGTTCTTTTATTTGTGTTATGTTTCTTTGTCTCCCCATTCTGGCTTACTCTTTGTGTTTGCTTCAATATAACAGATAGGTCCCCCAGATTTCTCAGTCTTTTCTGGGTAAACTTATATGGTGTGTGTCCTTTATATTTGAATTACTCAGTCTCCCTATTCTCCTGTGCTTGTATCTGAGGTGTTCCTTGTGTCGTGCGTCCTCACTTGTTGAAGTTTTAGTTTTGATTACTTTTGGTTTGTCAGTAGGTGGGATTGACTCCCAGATTGATTAGCTGTGAGAATCAGCAGCTTCTGCAGTTTATGAGCTGCTGTGAGAGGATTGACCCCTCTGATGAAACTTAGACCCTATGGGTCTTAGTACCTGTAGCAACTTCTTTTTGGGTGTGACTCTTGATGTCAAACCCAGAAATGCTCTGGTTTTATCTAAAGTTGGCCTCCGGGTATGATGATTCTTGTGTCTGTTTGTTTGGACCCACTGCTGCAGAGTGATTTTAGAGCATAACAGATCAACAAGAACAACCTCCGCAGCCACCAAAGGAAAACAAATGCTCGCACAAGTAAAAAAAACCAACCATCAAACTACAGTCAACTTGTACAGAAATATCAATCATACTAATGAAGAAATCAAACAGAAACAAAACAAAAACCACACACTCAATAATAACAGAAGAGGAAACAAAATAAAATACAATATCCTAAAATAAAAAATAGAATAAACATGAGAAACCAATTAGCTATACCTAAAAAATAAAAAATAAAAATAAACTAAAATAATAATAAAAAAAAGTAAGAAAAATTAAAAAAAAATAAAATTTGCAGTAAAAAGGAAAAGAGGAAAAGTATAGCAGTGAGAAGAATGAATAAAATAAGAGAGAAAGTGAGGGTGGGGAAAAAAGAAAAAGAAAAGAAAGGAAAAGAAAAAAGGAAAAAAAAATATATATATATATTTGTCTACACACCCATATATATGGACATATATTCACCTATATACACCTATATATATGCCTATATTAAAAACTACAATATCATTAGAATGAAATAGAAATAAAAACCAAAAACAAACAAGATAAGCAGCCAATAAAGGGAAAACAAAACAGAATAAAACCAAACAAACCCAAAATACCCGTGCCGGTCTAGGCTAAAGTCCACCAAGCTCTCTTCAGTTTGTCTGCTGTACAAAAATTCCTGTGCGTCTTGTGGGAACAGTAGGCCACCTGATGCCTAGCGTGATCCTGGCACTGCAGGTTTGCTGTACTTGAGTGTGGTTGTGACGTGTGATTGGTGGTTTTTACAAAGTCACTGCCTTTTTGCTTTTGCCTGTCCCAAGGCAGGCTGCACCCCCAAAGGCTCAATGAGTGTCTCTGGGCACCCTTTGGGTTGACAGCTGTGGAGAATTAAAGAATTCCTCACTACCAAAAGCCTGCTGCTAAGAATCTGTTAATTAGTGCCTCAGCAGGTGAACCTGGCCTGCCTCCCAAGCCTTGCCTAAAGGTGGGGGCGGGGTAGGTAGTCTCACTCTGCTGCCTTTACTGGGTGGAAATTCTCAACCCCCTGCAGGTAAGGATATCTTCCTAGTCTGCCCCTATTGCTCCCTTCAGGAGTCAGTTTAAGACTGTCTTGGTGGGGGGCCAAAGTTTGTGGGAGTGGGTGAGTTATTGGGTTTTTTTTTGCTTTCTGTTCAAGAGTAGAAAAAGGGAAAAAAATAAAAAACATAAAAATAAACAAAGCCACAGTTCCAACACTGTTTTAAGCTAAGGCCTTTGCTGCTTATGGTCCAGCGGAGTTCCTGCTGCTCTCCCAAAGGGTCTGCCGGGATTTAGGGAATTGTGCGCACCCTACCGTGTGGCCAGTATCCCCGCTCCGTCTCTCGGGGACCTGTGTCTCCACCCGGCGCGCTGCTTTTCTGAGCGAGTCTTCTTTTTCCCCTGCTCCCGGGTTTCAGGCTTCTGCCTCAGAGCCGGCGCGCCGCGCGGATCTTCTGCTGCTCTCCCAAACGGTCTGCCGGGATTTAGGGGACTGCGCACCATGCCACGTGGCTCCGATCCCCACTCCGTCTCTCCAGGACCTGTGACTCCGGCCGGCGCGCTGCGTCTCCGCGGGCGAGTCCTCTGTTTCCCCTGCTCCCAGGTTTAACGCTTCTGCCTTGGTGCCGGCGCATGCCCGCGCTGTTCTCCTGCTGCGCTCCTGGAGGGACTGCTGTCAGGGTTCAGGGGACTGCGTGCACCTTTCCACGCGGCTCTGATCCCTGCTCTGTCTCTCCGGGACCTGCGTCTCCGCCCAGCATGGAGTCCTCTGTTTTCCCCTGCTCTCAGGTTTCAGGCTTCTGTGCTCCGCGGGACCCGGTGGGCACAGAGACTGATCCCTGAACCGGGAGGGTGCAGGGACTGATCTTGCCCTGCCACTGCGGGGCTCTGCACCCTGCTTCCTGGGGACCCGGCGAGCCGCGGGTGCAGCTCGTACCTCTGCACAGTCGTCTCCTCTCTCTCCTCCCGCACTTGCCCGGCCTGAGGCTTCTGCCTCAGACTGCAAACCAACATGCTCTTCCTGAACTCTAGGTGGGCCGCGGGCCGCAGGGAGCGAGCCGGGGCAACACTCACCGTGACTCCCAAATACCAGATTTTGACAGACATCAAGACACAGATCAACAGTAACACTATCGTAGTAGGGGACTTCAACACCCCATTGTCACCAATGGACAGACCCTTTAGACAGAAAATCAACACAGAAAGAGTGGCCTTAAATGACACTTTAGACCAGCTGGACTTCGGTGATATTTTTAGAGCATTTCACCCTGAAACAACAGAATATACATTCTTGTCAAGTTCACATGGGACATTTTCCAAGATAGAACACGTTAGGCCACAAAACAAGTCGCAGTAAATTTAAGAAGATTGAAGTCATATCAAGCAGATATAAAGGAAAAACTGATGGTTTCTGGCTGGGAGGGAGTGGGGAAGAGGGAGAGGGGTAAGGTTTTGGACAGCGTAGGTGGGACTACAATGTTGCCGCAGGGATATGGGGGCAGTTCTGGGAATGTAATTGACAATGTTGTGAAGAGACTATTATGTTAAGTGAAATAAGTCAGTCGGAGAAAGACAAGTACCATATGATCTCACTTATACGTGGAATCTGAAAAACTGAATGATCAAAGTAAACACACTCATAGATATAGAGGAAAAACTGAAGGTTGCTATTTGGGAGGGCTTGGGGATAACAGAGAAGGGGAAGGGATTAGACAGCATAAATAAGCAACTACAGTATTGTCACAGGGATATGAAACACATTTCGGGGAATATAATAATGTTGTAAAAATTTTGTGGTGTGTCAGATAGTCACATGTCTTGTTGTGGAGACCACTTCATGGATGGAGTAGAGGCTTGATCACTGCACTGTACACCTGAAGCTGATGTTGTATAATATTGTATGTCAACTATAACTGAATATATAGATAGTCAAGGGATATGGAGTATACTGTGGAAGGGAGTCAAAGGAATTGTAATAGATATGTGTGATATGGGGAGGGAGTGGGGTGGTGAACTGGGGTAAGGGGGTTGTCACTTTGGGGGATAAAGAGTATAACTATTGCATTGTGTTGTACACATGAAACTAATAAAAAGAAAATAAAAAAATGTAACGTGAAGTTATTTATCTGGGATTTTTCTGCTTTCTTGAGATAGGT
Source organism: Aselliscus stoliczkanus (assembly GCA_033961575.1). Taxonomy (NCBI): domain Eukaryota; kingdom Metazoa; phylum Chordata; class Mammalia; order Chiroptera; family Hipposideridae; genus Aselliscus; species Aselliscus stoliczkanus. The sequence continues at coordinate 48,380,349 of CM066737.1, read as the reverse complement.
CTGTAATGATATAAATTTCCTTCTTAAAACTGATTTAGCTGAATCGCAATAATTTTGGTAGGATGTATTTTTATTCTTATTTGTTACTATGTATCTTTTGATTCCTCCTCTTATTTCTTCTTTGACCCAGTCGTTTTTTAAAAGTATGTCGTTTAAGGGCCGGCCGAGTGGCGCCGTGGTTAAGCGATGGCTTGGGAAGCCAGCTGCCCCAGTTCAGTCCCACATATGAGGGCCAATGACACTGCCCTCAAAAATAAAAAGTATGTTGTTTAATCTGTACATATTTTTGTTTTTTTTCCAGCTTTCTTTTTGCAGTTCATATTCAATTTCAAAGACTTTTAATCAGAGGTTATGCTTGGTATGATTTTAATCTTATTAAATTTGCTGAGGCTAGTTTTATGTCTCAAGATATGGTCTATCCTCGGGCTGGCCGAGTGGCTCAGTTGGATAAGAGCTCAATCAAGAGTGTGAGCTTAGGGCCGGCCGAGTAGAGCGGTGGTTAAGCGCTGGCTTGGGATGCCAGCGGCCCCGGTTCGGTCCCACATGAGGGCCAGTGACACTGCCCTCAAAAAAAACAAAAAAACATTGCTGTTCAAAAATCCTCAAGTTTTTGGCGCGGTGGTTAAGCACTGGCCTCCCAAACCAGCGCTTAACCACCATGCCTCTCAGCCGGCCCTAAGATATATGAGGATTCCTATCATTCTATTTTTGGTTTTCTGGTAGGACTGTGTCTCCATTGTTTCTTTGCCTTTTTGTTGGTGTTTATTATTTCAGTGTGGTGGCATTCTATGATTTTTGCCTCTGTTTCTTCTTTTTTTATGTTATATATTTCAGTTCTGGATTTTTTTGTGTGGTTACCGTTAAGTTTATGTAAAAGAAAGTTTCATATTTCAAATGTTCAATTGTCTTCAGCATACTTCCTTTCTCCATTCATTTGTGCCAGTTCAGACCTTTGCTCTCTCTGCTTTTATGTTTTTATTATCACAGATTATCCCTATTTATACTGTGAGTTGATTTCTGCGCTGTAGTAGCAAGTTGTCTTTTTCCTTTTTTTTAATGTGTTTTTTTAATTCTTTATTTTTTTAATTAGCTTCAGGTGTAAAACACAGTGCAATAGTTATACTTTTTACCACTCAAAGTGAAAACCCCCTCCCCAATTCTCCACCCCACTCCTCCCCCCATATCATACTATCTATCACAATTCCTTTCACTCCCTTCCACTGTATACTCCACATCCCATGACTATCTATATATTCAATTACAGTTGGCATACAATATTATACATCAGTTTCAGGTATAGAGTGCAGTGATCAAGTCTCTACTCCATCCATGCAGTGGTCTCCCTGACAAGACATGTGACAATCTGACACCCCCCAAAATTTTTACAACATTATTATATTCCTCGAACTGTCTCTCATATCCCAGTGACAATACTGTAGTTACCTATTTATGCTGTCTAATCCCTACCCCTTCTTCCTCATCTAAACTCCGCTCTTAACTAGCAACCCTGTTTTTCTTCTATATCTATGAGACTGTTTCCGTTTCCTTTGCTCATTAATTCAGTTTTTCAAATTCCACATATAAGTGAGATCATATGGTATTTGTCTTTCTCCGACTGACTTATTTCACTTAACATAATAGTCTCTAGGTCCATCCATATTGTTGCAAATGGTACGATTTCATTCTTCCTTATAGCAGAGTAATACTCCATTGTATAAATGTACCACAGTTTCTTAATCCAGTCATCTACCGATGGGCATTTTGGTTGTGTCCAAGTCTTGGCTATTGTAAATAGCGCTGAAATAAACATAGGGGTGCATATATTTTTTTCGAATAGCTTCTTGGATTCCTCTGGGTAGATACCAAAGATTGGAATTCCTGGATCATACGGCAGTTCCATTGCCAGTTTTATTGAGATACCTCCATACTGATTTCCATAATAGCTGCACCAATTTGCAGTCCCACCAACAGTGCACCAGGGTTCCCTTTTCTCCACACCCTCTCCAGCACTTGTTGTTTGTTGATTTGTTGATGATAGCCATTCTGACCGGAGTGACGTGGTATCTCATTGTGGTTTTTATTTGCATTTCTCTGATGATTAGTGAGGTTGAACATGTTTTTATATTCCTGTTGGCCATCTGTGTGTCCTCTTTAGAGAAATAGCTCTTCATATCATCTGCCTATTTTTTAATTGGATTGTTTGCTTTTTGGGGTGGAGTTGCCTGAGTGTTTTATAAATTTTGGATATCAACCCCTTATCAGATATATCATTGGTAAATATCTTCTCCCATTCAGTAGGCTGCCTCTTTGTTTTATTGATGATTTCCTTTTCTGTGAAAAAACTTTTAAGTCTGATATAATCCCATATGTTCATATTTTCTTTTATTTCTCTTGCCCAAGGGGATATATCAGTAAAAATATTACTCAGGGTAATATCTGCAAACTTACTCCCTATATTTTCTACTAGGAGTTTTATGGTTTCAGGTCTTACATTTAAGTCTTTAATCCACTTTGAGTTTGTTCTCGTATATGGTGTAAGTATGAGTTCCATTTTCATTTTTTTGCATGTGTCAGTCCAATTTTCCCAGCAGCATTTATGAAATAGACTATCATTACTCCAATGTAAATTTTTGCTTCCATTGTCATAGACGAAATGACCATATATGGATGGGTTTATTCCTGGGCTCTCTATTGTATTTCATTGGTCTATGTGTCTGTTTTTATGCCAGTACCATACTGTTTTGATTACTGTAGCCTTGTAGTATGTTTTGATGTCAGGTAGTGTGATGCCTCCCACTTTGTTCTTATTTCTCTTGCCGTGGCTATTCGGGGTCTTCTGTGGTTCCATATAAATTTTAGGATTCTATGTTCTATTCCTGAGAAAAATGTCCTTGGTAGTTTGATTGGAATTCCATTGAATCTCTCTATTGCCTTAGGTAGTATTGACATTTTAACTATATTAATTATTCCTATCCATGAGCATGTTATGTATTTCCATTTATTTGTATCTTGTTTGATTTCTCTCTTCAGTGTCTCATAATTTTCTGAGTACAGGTCTTTTAGTTCTTTAGTTAAATTTATTCCTAGATACTTTATTGTTTTTTAAGCAATTGTAAAAGTGATTGATTTCCTGATTTCTTCTTCATCTTCATTTTTTTTTTTGAGGGCAGTGTCACTGGCCCTCACATGTGGAACTGAACCAGGGCCGCTGGCTTCCCAAGCCAGTGCTTAACCACCGCACCACTCGGCCAGCCCTTCCTGATTTGTTTTTCTGATTGTTTGTTATTGGTCTATAGAAATGCAACTGATTTCTGAATATTAATTTTGTATCCTGCTACCTTATCAAATTCGTTTACCAGTTCTAGCAGTTTTTTGGTGGAGTCTATGGGATTCTCTATATATAGTATCATGTCATCTGCGTATAATCACAATATTACTTCCTCTTTTCCTATTTGGATGCCTTTTTATTTCATTTTCTTGTCTGATATCTGTGACTAGAACTTCCAGAAGTATGTTAAATAGAAGTGGTGAAAGTGGGTAGCCTTGTCTTGTTCCTGATCTTAGGGGAAAGCTTTTAGCGTTTCTCCATTGAGTGCGATGTTTGCTATGGGCTTATCCTATATGGCCTTTATTATGTTGAGATATGATCCCACTATTCCCACTTTGCTCAGAGTTTTTACCATAAATGGATGCTGGATTTTTTTCAAATGCCTTTTCTGCATCTATTGATATGATCATATGATTTTTATTTTCCATTTTGTGATTGTGATGTATTACGTTAATTGATTTGCGGATATTGAACCAGCCTTGCAAAACAGGAATGAATCCCACTTGATCGTGGTGTATGATCTTTTTAATGAAATGCTGACTTCGGTTTGCTAGTATTTTGTTGAGAATTTTTTCATCTATGTTCATTAGGGATATTGGCCTGTAGTTTTCCTTTTTTGTAATATCTTTGTCTGACTTAGGAATCAGGGTGATAGTGGCTTCATAGAAAGAGTTTGGGAGCCTTCACTCCTTCTGTATTTTTTGGATTAGTTGGAGGATAATAGGTATTAAATCTTTTTTGAATATTTTGTAAAATTCATCTGTGAAGCCATCTGGTCCAGGGCTTTAGTTTGTTGGAAGATTGTTGATTACGGATTCAATTTCTTTGGCAGTAATCAGTCTGTTCAGAGTTTCTGTTTCTTTTTGGTTCAGACTTGGTAGATTGTATGCTTCTAGAAATTTATCCATTTCTTCCAGATTGTCGAATTTGTTAGCATATAGTTGCTCATAGTATTTTCTTAAAATTTTTTGTATTTCTGTGGTATCTGTTGTCACTTCTCTTTCATTTCTGATTTTATTAATTTGGGTCCTCTCTCTCTTTCTCTTGGTGAGTCATGCAAAGGTTTGTCGATTTTGTTTATCTTTTCAAAAAACCAACTCTTGGTTTCATTGATCTTTTGTATTGTTTTTTTGTTCTCTATTTCATTTATTTCTGCTCTGGTCTTTATAATTTCCTTCCATATACTCCCTTTAGGCTTGTTTTGCTGTTTCTTTTCGAGTTCCCTTAGGTGTAAAGAGAGTCTGCTGATTTGAGATTTTTCTTCTTTCATTAGGTAGGCCTGTACTGCTATGAATTTCCCTCTTAGGACTGCTTTTGCTGTATCCCAGAGATTTGGGTCATGGTGTTTTCATTTTCGTTTGTCTCAAGGTCTTTTGATTTCCTCCTCGATCTCATTTTTGACCCCCTCACTATTTAGTAGCATGTTATTTAGCCTCCATGTATTTGTAAGCTTTCCAGATTTGTTCTTATAATTCATTTCTAGTTTCATAGCATTGTGGTTAGAGAAGACACTTGATATGATTTCAATCTTCTTAAATTTGTTGAGACTTGTTTTGTCACCTAACGTGTGGTCTATCTTGGAGAATGTTCTATGTGCACTTGAGAAGAATGTATATTCTGTAGCTTTGGGGTGAAATGCTCTAAAAATATCAATTGAATCCAGCTGCTCTAAAGTGTCATTTAAGGCCACTATGTCCGTGTTGATTTTCTGTCTGGAGGATCTGTCCATTGGTGACAATGGGGTGTTTAAGTCCCGTATTATGATAGTGTTACTGTTGATCTCTGCCTTTTTGTCTGTCAAAATACGTTTTATATATTTAGGAGCTCCTATATTGAGTAGATGTTTATTAGGGTTATATCCTGTTGTTGAATTGATCCCTTTATTATTTTTTAGTGCCCTTCTTTGTCGTTTATTATCTTCATTTTAAAGCCTATTTTGTCCGAAATCAGTATTGCTACCCCAGCTTTTTTATCATTTCTATTTGCATGAATTATCTTATTCCATTCCTTTACTTTTAGTCTCTGTGTGTCTTTTGATCAGAGATGAGTCTCTTGTACACAGCATATGCATGGGTCCTGTGTTCTTATCCACTCATCCACTCTGTGTCTTTTGATTGGAGCATTTAGCCCATTCACATTTGAAGTGATTATTGATAGGTGCATATTTATTGCTGTTTTGTTATTTGTATTTCTTGTCTTCCTGGAGTAGCTTGTTTTCCCCTTTCTTCTGTTTAAAAAAGCCCTTTTAACATTTCCTGCAATGCTGGTTTGGTGGTAATGAACTCCTTAAGCTTATTCTTTTCTGAGAAGCTCTTTATCTGTCCTTCAATTTTAAGTGATAGCCATGCTGGGTAAAGCAATCTTGGTTAAGACCTTTATTTTGTGTCACTTTGAATATCTCTTGCCACTCCCTTCTGGCTTGCAGAGTTCTGAAGAAAAGTCAGCTGTTGGTCTTATAGGAGTTCCTTTGTATGTAACCTGCTTTCTTTCTCTTGCTGCTTTTAGGGTTCTGTCTTTGTCTTTAAGCTTTGCCATTTTAACTATGATGTGTATTGGTGTGGGCCTGTTTGGATTCAGCCTGTTTGGAACTCTCTGCACATCCTGGGCTTGTATGTCGATTTCCTTCAACATTGTAGGGAAGTTTTCAGTCATTATTTCTTGAAATACATTCTCAACCCCTTGCTTCTTCTCTTCTCCTTCTGTTATTCGTATGATGCGAGGTTGTGGTGTTTCATGTTGTCCAAGAGGTCTCTTAAACTATTTTGATTCTTTTTTCTTTTTGTTGTTCCAGCTGGATGATTTCTGCTGTTTTGTCTTCTAATTCGCTGATTCGCTCGTCTGCTTCATCTATTCTACTAGTGATTCCTTCAAGTGTGTTCTTCATTTCAGTTATTGTATTCTTTAGTTCTAACTGGTTGTTTTTCATGATTTCCCTCTTCTTCTTTATGTCCTCGCTAAGTTCGTTAAACATTCTTATCATCTGTGTTCTAAACTCTGTCTGTTTCATTTAGTTCCATTTCTAGAGTTTTCTTCTGATCTTTTACTTGGGACATGTTTCTTTGTTTTTTTCATTCTGGCTGTCATTCTGTGAATGCTTCGATGTATTAGATAGATCACCTAGAATGAAGAGAAAAGAAAAAAAGAAAGAAAAAAAAAGAGGTAGGGAGGCTCTCTGTCCTCTTTAATTTGCAGACATGTTGCTCAGCAATGGAGTGTCTTAGGGCGACTCAGCACCAGGTGTTGGAGGGAAGAGCTTAATGTGTTATGTGCTGGCCTATCTTTCAGGCTTGCAGTGAGCTTTCCACTATTAAGTGCTGTGTGCTCTGGAACCATGCTCGCTACCAAAAAAAAAAATTCTTCACAGGTTGTTGCATGTTGTCCGCTACTGCAAAAAAAAAAACACGAAAACACCTCTGTGGCCTGCCAAGATGTGGGCCAGGCACCGGGGGCTCAGTTTTCCTCTGGCTACACAGCTCTCGGTGGGTGGGGCAGGCCTCAAATGCACCACTTGATGTGGTCAGTGGCTCCCACCAAGTCAGAGCAGCATGCACTCTGCACCAGCAATCAGTCCACACAAACTCGCCAGGAAAGCCTTGATCGGATCACGCAGGTGTACCGCTCCCTACCCAACACTCTCAGGAAAACTCCCCATCTCAGCCTGTCCCAATCAACTGCCCGCATATCAGGCTAAACAGCCCAGCAGCGAATCCCTGGCCTTGCAACTCTGCACAAACAGTGCGGAGTACAGGGACCTAAGGTGGCTCGTGCACTCCTGAGTCTCAGTGAACAGACTGATGCAGCTGGAAAGCACCCACCCTGCGTTTCCCTGGCAACGCAGCACAAGCATGGCAGGGGTGGAGATCCAAGGCGGCTCACACACTCCTGCGTCTCAGTGAGCAGCCTGATGGAGCTGGAGGGCACCTGCCAGGCAACTCAGCACAATCAGGGTGGAGGGTGGGAATCCAAGGTGGCATGTGCATGCATGCACACAGGCACTCCTGCGTCAAGTTCACCAGACCAATCGGATCCCGGATCTGACCCTCTGTGGGAGGGCCCAACCCTGAGAAAATGGTGCCCTGCTGTACATCGCTCGTGTGCAAGCTCCACAGAAGGGGAACAATGGTCCCAAATCCTCCAGCTTCTGCACCAAAGGTGCTCAGTTCAGTCCTTCCCCACAAGCTCCTAGGCCCAGCTCACACAGTTACTCCTTCCAACAGGAACCGGGTGAGTGCTCGCCGATGAGCGAACCCATGCGCTGGCCCCACTGGTTCTCCAGCTGCACTCAGCCTCGCTGAGCCGAGCAAAGAGAGTCCTCACTAATTTCTACTGCCCGCTATTGTAGAACTACTCTTCCTGGCAAAGCAACTCTGGGCTAGTGAGCTCGGTGTGGGGCCAGAGGGTCTCTTCCCCCAACCAGAGAAGGCTCCCTACAGCTGGGGCGTCCCTCACGGGGCTCGCGCTCTCTTGTCTGCGCCCCTCCTACCAGACTTGATGTGGCCTCCTCTTTAGGTCCTTTGTTTAGAAGCTCTGTTCATGTAATGTTCATGGGACTTCTGAGGTTAAATGTATAAATTATTTGTAATTTTGATGTGATACAGGGAGGCAGTTCAGAAAGCTTCCGTCTCTTTGCCATCTTACCCAGAATCCTGTTTTTGTTTTTATTAAAGATTTTATTGGGGATCTGGGGGAAGGGAGCAGTGATGGGGAATTGGGGAAGGGGAGCAGACAAGTTTCTGTCCTTTGTTCTTTAGTCCAGATGCAGAGGATGTTACTTCAATGGCCTATGTTGGTATCATCATTGCACTCAGTCACCAGCCTCTGGATGGCCACTTACCTCGGCTATTGGCAGCTCACACTGGCTCCCGGCCACTCATGCTGGCTTCCAGCCACTCACTGCAGCCTATGGCATCCCACTGCAGCAGGGGCTGCAGCCTACACCATCGCCAGGGCTCGCACAGGCCAGCTCCAGGTGAAGCTGTTGTTCGCTGTAGAGGGCATTGTCACTGGCCCTCATATGTGGGATCCAAACCAGGGCCGCTGGCATCCCAAGCCAGCTCTTAAGCAATGTGCCACTCATCTGGCCCTTAATGTTTGTTTGTTTTTTTCTTTTTAACCTGTATGTTATGTTTAAACGTATTGTGTCAGCACAGCTGAGTGGCACATTGGTTTAAGAGTTGTCCTGGACACCAGCTTTCAGAAGCAGGGCCCCGGTTCAGATCCCTGATAGAGGGCCAGTGATGCTGTGCCCTCAACAGCTATGATGGTGAACAACTGCTCGACCAGGAGCTAGGATGCCATGAGTTGTTGGCAACAGCGTAGGCTGCAGTGGGGCTGGCTGGCAGCTGGCATGCATTTTGTGAGATGCCATGAGCCACTGTGAGCAGCCATCCAATGGCAGGTGAGCTACTGCCTCACCTAGGAAGAGCATAATGATAATACCAACATGGGCCAGTGAAGCAACGTCCTCCACAACTAGACTGAAGAACAAAAGGACAGCAACTTGTCTGATAAATGTATGGTGTCTCATTTCATGTAGTGTTTGCCAGTTCTTGCCTCTGTCTGTCTGTTCATAATACTACTCTTGGTTTTGTATTATATTGCTTGTTTGTTTCAGGTTGAACAGCCTCCTTCAGTAAATCTTGTAGTGCAGGTTGTGTGTTAGAAAATTACCTCAGCTTCTATATCTGGAAAGGCCTTTATTCCTCCTTCATATCTTAGGGCCGGCTGAGAGGCATGGTGGTTAAGCGCTGGTTTGGGAAGCCAGCAGCCCTGGTTCGGGTCCCACATATGAGGGCCAGTGACACTGCCCTCAAAAAAAAAAAAAAAAAACTAAAGGATATCTTTGTTGGATATATTATGCTTAGCTCACAATTTCTCTCTTTCAATAGTTTGTATATTCAGTTCCACTCTCTGGCTTTTAGAGTTTCTGCTGAAAAATCTTATGATAATCTAATTGGCTTTCCTCTGTAGGTTAGTGTCTTCTTTTCCCTGACTGCCTTGAGAATTATTTTTTTGTTGTTAATTTTTGATAGCTTCAATAAAATGTGACTCGTAGGTCTGTTAAGATTGAGTTAATTAGGTATTCTATTTGCTTCTTGGATTTGAGGATACAGTTCTTTCCTCAAGTTTGGGAAGTTCTCATTGACTGTTTGTTTGAGTATGCTCTCTGTTCCCTTCTTCATTTCTTTTCCTTCTGGTATGTCCATTGCTCTTTCCGATGGAGTCAGAAATTGCTTGTAGAATTTTTTTCATTTCTTTTAACTCTCAAGTCTCTCTCTTCTTTTATCTGTGTCATTTCCTGATTTCTATCTTTAATGTCATTGATTCTTTCCTCCATCTGGTCAACTCTATTACCTCAAATGGCTATTTCATTTTTCATTTCTTTTACTGAGTTCCTAATCTCCAGAAATTCTATTTGGTTCTTTTTTAAATTTTCAATCTTTTTAGTAAATTGTTCATTTTGTTCTTTTATTGTGTTTCTGAATTCATTAAACTGCTTGTCTGTATTTTCTTGCATCTCATTGAATTTTTCAGAACTGCCATCTTGAATTCTCTGTCATATGTCACATATTTCTATGTCTTTAAGTTTATTCTCTGGAGACTTTTCAATTTCTTTCTGAGCTGCCTTGGTACCTTGGCAAGAAATTATTATTTCTCTTCTTATATATCTGCAGGTATGGGTTCCACAAGAGTTTGGTAGGAGGAGGTCTTTCTTTTGCTTTCCAGTAGGTATTGGTAGAAGGCTTTATTTTCTCTCCTACTACAGCCTTTTATTCCCTCTCATGTTTTGGTGTTATATTTTCTCTGCACGGTTCCAGCTTGTCATACAATGGGGGGATTCACTGGAAGGTGGGCTTCTCCTCTGTGAGCAGGTCACCTGGGTCTCACAGCTTTGCCTCTGTTGGAAGATGTAGAGAGCTTTTGAAGTCCCATAGATCTTCCTGCATCAGATTCAGAGCCTATGTGTTTCACCAGCTCTGTTTACTCGTGCAGGTATCCACCCAGATCTGTGTGTGTGTGGGGGGGGTTGGGGGGTGGGTTGTAAGTGTTGGTTCTGAACAATGGTGGCAACCATGAACACAGCCAGCCCAGCACCTAAGGGTGAGACCCTTTGCCAGAACAAGTTGGGCTGTGAGTCCATGGCTGTGTGCAGCAGTTTTTAAAGTTGCAAATGTTCAGTTCTTTGATCTGACACTGTACTGTTGCTCTTCTAGCATTGGGCAGGTGGGGGTGGGGTGTGTTCTGTGAGCGTGTGGTGGGGGCAGCTAGGCTCTGTGCCTATGCCTTCCATTCTTTGCTTGGCAGTGAGGACTTAAACCACTGTTTTCACCATTGTTCCCTCAGTCTTCACTCTGAGGTTTCTGCCATGAGAGTTGGGTTCAGCAGTGTTATATACTGATCCATTAGGTGGTTCTCTGGGCCATAAGGGGAGTGCTAGCAGTCTGAACTTTTCCCTCTCCCTTGAGTAGTTCCAGAATGCAGGAATCTTGGAGCTCAAAGCTCCAAACACTGGTCTGAGTCCTGTGCCCACGTAGCCCGTGTTTCCCCTTTTCCCCCTTTATTCCTCCCCTGCTTGCCCAATTTGACCACCATTAGATGATTTAAGTTGCCTGTCTCTTAGTCTTGCCTGTCTGCTGTGCAGGGAGTCCTTTGTAGAATTATAGTTGTTCAACTTGCTGTAAATTCCAGGGGATGTTTCATGTGGCTCACCTCATGCTGCCAGTTCTATGATGTCATCCTGTTTTATTTTTTAATTAAAGTTTATTGTGTTGACAGTTGTTAGTAAACTTACATAGATTTCAGGTGTACAATTCTGTATTACTTCATCTATATATCATATTGTGTGTACACAACCTAGAGTCAGTTGTCCTCCTATCATCATGTATTTGATCTTTTTTACCCTCACCTATGAACCCTTTACACCCCTCTGCCCGCCTTAACCTTCCAGTAAACACTAAACTATTGTCTGTGTCTATGAGTTGTTGTTTTTTGAGGGGAGTGTCACGGCCCTCATATATGGGACCCGAACCGGTGCTGCTGGCTTCCCAAGCCAGCGTTTAACCACTGTGCCACTCAGCCGGCCCAGTGTCTATGAGTTTTTGTTTCTTCATTAGTTTGTCTTGTTCCTTTGTGGCTTTCAGTTTTATATACTTCATATCAGTGAAATCAGGTTTCTTGAATTTTTTTCTGACTTATTTCACTTAATATTATCATCTCAAGATCAATCCATGTTTTCCCAAATGGCACTCATACACTGTTGGTGGGAATGCAGATTGGTGCAGCTGCTATGAAGGCTGTGTGGAGATTCTTCAAAAAATTCAAAATAGAGGGCCAACTGAGTGGCTCAAGAGTGCCAGCTGAGCTCTCAGCAACAGCAATTCGATGCCCAGCCTGAGCTGAGTAGCCGCTGAGCTGCCAACAGGTAGCAGGATGGCTGAGATTTAAAAAAAAAAAATTAAAAATAGAATTACCAGGGCCGGCCAAGTGGCACAGTGAGTGCTTAAGCGCTGGCTTTGGAAGCCAGAGGTCCCAGTTTGGGTCCCACAAATGAGGGCCAGTGACACTGCTCTCAAAAAAAGAAAACTGAATTACCATATGACCCAGCAACTTTTCCCTTCAGTAGTTACCCAAAAATTCTGAAAACATTTCTGTAAAGATATATGTGCCCCAATGTTAATTGCGGCTTTATTTACAGTGGCCAAGACATGGAAACAATGAAATTTTCATTTGACAGATGATTGGGTAAATAAGTTGTGGTATATATACACAATGGAATACTATTCTGCTATCAGAAAAGATGAAATAGTGCCATTTGTGACAACATGAATGGATCTAGAGATTATAATTTTAACCTTCTTTAGTTCTTATTGCTGGACCAATAATAAAGTTGACACAAGATTAGATTAACAGGAGAAAAACCGATTTAATTCATGCACATAGGAGAATCATAATATGATGTTCAGATCATAAAATGAGGCTCAGACAATGTTTTTTATCCTTTTTTGTTTTTAAGATTTTATTAGGGAATTGGCAGAGGGGAACAGTGTTGGGGAATCGGGGAAGGGGAACAGACAAGTTGCTGTGTTTCTGTTCTTCAGTCTAGTTGCGGAGGATGTTGCTTCACTGTTGGTATCGTCATTGCGCTCTTCCCGGATGAGGCAGATCAGTCACTGGCCTCTGGATGATCAATCACCAGGGCTATTGGCAGCTTGTGCTGGCTGCCAGCTGCTCACGCTGGCTGTTGGCCACTCACTGTAGCCTATGGCAGCCCACTGCAGCAGGGGCTGCAGCCTACACCGTTGCCAGGGCTCGAACAGCCCAGCTCCAGGTGGAGTTGTTGTTAGCTGTAGAGGGCAGTGTCACTGGCCCTCATGTGGGATCTGAACCGGGGCCGCTGGCATCCCAAAACCAGCACTTAACCAATGCGCCACTCGGCCTGCCCTGTTTTTCTATACTTTTTTAGGCGAAAAACAATAAATTAATGAGAAATTGAAAGGGGAAAAAAGTTAGTGCTCATTAGAAAGGAATCTAATTAAGGTTTGGGTTTTTATAAATGAGAAATTTAAACAAAGTAACAAATTAGAAAAAAGACCCCAAAGTTCATTTATGCAAACTCTTCAGCTCTGAGTTGTTTTAACTCTAGCAATAATGGGTGTCTTCCAGGTGCAGGAAGGACAACTTTCATATGGGATATTTATCTTCTGCTTTTATGAGGACAGAAAGGTCAGGGTGTTCCTCTTGCACTGGAAGCCTCAGGGTAGAATTTTAAATAACCAATATTCCACTGTGGGATAGCTTCTGGTGGCCTACCCTGGGCCCCAGCAGCACTATGTAGGAGGGTTTAGTGAATATGAGGTATCACACTTAAGTTCAAGAATTCATCCTCTAGGATGAATTTTTCTAAAAGTGCTACATACCTCATTGCTGATTATCACTATTGTCACCTTCGAAGTACTCCCCTTGGGAAGCTATGCACTGATGCCAGCACCTAGTCCACCCTTCAAAGCACTTTCGGAACTTTTTTTCTGGAATGGCCATCAGAGCTGTCATTGTATTAACCTTGATGTCCTGAATGTCATCAAAATGTCTTCCTTTCTGGGCTGGCCGAGTGGCATGGTGGTTACGAGCTGGCTTGGGACACCGGTGGCCCCGGTTCAGATCCCATATATGAGGGCCAGTGACACTGCCCTCTAAAAAAAAGACAAAAAGAGAAAATCTTCCTTTAAATATTTTCTTTATATTCAGGTAAAGAAAGAAGTCATTGGGTGCCAGATCACATGAGTAGGGAGGGCGTTCCAATGCACTTATTTGTTTACTGGCTAAAAACACCCTCACAGACAGTGCCATGTGAGCTGGCACATTGCTGTGATGCCAGAGCCATGAATTGTTGGCGAAAAATTCAGGTCATTTTCATCTAACATTTTTCACGCAGCCTTTTCAGCACTTCCGAATAGTAAACTTCGTTAACTATTTGTCCAGTTGGTACAAATTCATAATGAATATTCCCTCTGATATCAAAAAAGGTTAGCAATATCATTTTGACTCTTGGTTTGGACTGACAGAACTTTTTTGGTAGGGGAGACTTGGTTGACTTCCATTGTGCACTTTGATGCTTCAATTCTGGGTCTTACTGGTATACCCATGTCTTATCACCAGTGATAACATGGCCCAAAACATTGTCTTGCCTCTCTAGAAGGTCTTGGCAAACTTCAATTCTCCTTTGCTCTTGTTCATTGGTGAGCTCCTTCGGGACCATTTTTGCACATAGGTTTGCAGTTAAGATTTTCCTAACTGTTTTTCTATCAATGTTTACTTGGTCTGCTATGTTTCTCACAGTCAGCTGATAATTTTGACACACAATTCAGTGAAGTTTTGCAATATTTTCATCAGTTCTGCTCGTTACTGTCTGCCCTGACCTCTCTTCATCAGTGATGCTTTCTCTCCCCTCAGAAAAACATTTAATCCATTTGTACACTGCTGTTTTCTTCATGGAATTATCCCCATCAGCTTGGACTAACATGTGCCTGATTTCACTTCCAGTCTTTCCAAGTTTAACAAGAAATTTAATGTTTGTTCATTGCTCCAATTCAAGCTGATGTTCTTGCTATGGCACACAAAGATGCACAGTGACAATAATGAACGCCACTCATCAAGACAATGCCACACGGCAACATGAACACAGCTAAGGGACACTGATATATGAAATTTATGAAACCTTACTGAGCTGTTTGTACAGTGCTGCCAATATAAGCACAGAGTGGCAAGTTCGCGAACCTAATTGTCAGGCCTCATAGAATATTGTATGTAGATATATTTAATAAACATCTTATTGAAAAAATATCCATATAATATCACCACTCATTCATTCCCTCATTGAATGACAAAGAGGAATAAGAAACATGATTTTATCTACATTAAAAAGTGACTTTGTGGGGCCAGCCAAGTGGCTCAGTTGGTTAAGAGTTGGCCTAGAGTGTGTGCTCTGAGTAACAGGGCCGTGGGTTCAATTCCCACAAGGGCCAGTGAATGTTGCACCCTAGCTAAGCTGTGGATGAGCTGCCAACAGGTGGCAGGATTGCTCAGCTGATGTAACAACAAGATTGCCTGTTCGATGGTGGGCTACGATGACCTGCAACTAAAACGATTGAACTCAGCAACTTGAGCTGAGCTGCCGCCCTGATGGCTCAGTGGATAGGATGTGTGCTCTTAACAACAAGGCTGCTGGTTCGACTCCCACATGGGATGGTGGCTACTCCCACCCACAACTAAGATTGAACGCAGCACCTTGAGCTTAGAGGCCACGAGCTGTAGATGGGAAGCCAGATGGCAAGTGACGCCCTCCACAATGAAGATTGAAGAACAACAACTTGGCTGGTCCCCTTCCCCAATTCCCCAACACTGTTCCCCTCACCCAATTCCCCAATAAAATCTTTTAAAAAAAAGTGACTCTGTAATTTTGTATGATTTTGTATGAAATATAGAGAGCCCATTATGTCAATCTATTTTCGCAGACCTGTAGAATGAGGACAAAATGGATGTCATAGGTATCTAAAATTGACTAAATTTAATATCAGTCATTACTCTATTGCAAAGTAGAATATACACAACTAATTAATACTTATTAAACAGAGATGAAAGAAAAATCCTAATGTTAGATTTGCAGATCACATACAAGTAAAAGAGATCGCAGGGCAGTACTCTGTTGAAAGTATTGAGGTATTCAGAAATCACTGGGCAAACTCTGAAGGGTGGTTTTTTAGTCCCTGTAACACATCAGTCCATGCTTACAACCATTCAAATCCTTCTTATTTCAACTCCTTAGAATGATTTACAACACCTTTACGATAGAGTCCTAGATTTTTCTCTCTATCCCCATCATATACAACTGATTCACTATTCCACAGCCACAGTGGCCACCTTAAGCCACTTGCTCTTGATGTTCACTCTGGAATTTTATCCTCCCAGGTCCTCAAATGACTAATCCTCCTCATTCTTGAAGTCTCAGGTCCTGTCACTCTCTCAGTGTTCTACCTTGGCCACCTCTTCCAAACTACTCCACCCATCTCTCATGATTGTCTGTTTTATTTTATTATTATTAATTTTTTATCTGAGCCATCCTACCACGTGTTGACAGCTCAGCAGCAGCTCAGCTTGGGCTGGGCATCGAACTGCTGTTGCTCAGAGCTCAGCTCGCACACTTGAGCGAGCTCTTAACCAACTGAGCCGCTCGGCCAGCCCTTGTTTTATTTTATTTTTAACAGCATAATTACTATATAAAATTTTCTTATTTGAACATTTCTTTATTATTTCTCTCCCTACTCCTGTATTGCAAACTTCATGGTAGCCAGGACCTTAAAAGACTTGTTCACAGCTGTATCCCAAACAACAAGTTTGCATGCTTATTGACATAAGTATGATAGGTAATAAAAACAGACCTCAGCCAGCTAATCAATTAAGTCTTTTTTTTTTTTTGAGGGCAGTGTCACTGGCCCACATATGTGGGAACCGAACCAGGGCTGCTGGCGTCCCAAGCCAGCTCTTAACCACTGTGCCTCTCGGCCGGCCCCTAATCAATTAAGTCTTAGATCTAGTTCAGAGTGGTGGAATTGGGTAATTACATAGGAACTCTTGAAAAGGTTCTAGAGGAGAGATACCAAGATATGAAAGGAATAGAAGACAAGAACTATGAAGAGGAGAAAATGGTGATATGAGTTGGAATAGTATTACTCCAAAGTAAGAATCCATTATAGTTGTTCATTTTTTTTTTTGAGGGCAGTGTCACTGACCCTCATATGTGGGACCGAACCAGGGCCCACTGGCTTCTCAAGCCAGCGCTTACACTGCGCCACTCAGCCGGCCCATAGTTATTCATTTTTTATAGTTTACAAAGTACTTTTGCATGTTTAAACTCCCTTAACCTTTTACATAATAAACATGTAAATTTGTTATTATTGTCCTTGTTTTATGGCATAGAAAGAATGGTACAGTGAATTTTAGTGATTTGTCTAAAGTCGTTTAATTATATGGTAAAATTCATGTTTGCTTAGTCTCATGTCCAATATTTTTTTCCAAGACACCACCTCTGGTTTAGACTGCAGAGCAAAACATTTAATTTGGATGTAATAAAGAAAGGCATTTCTAATTAGAATTTATAAATTCTGATAAGAGTTATCTGAGGTTGGTCCCAGATATCTTTGGAGTTCATTTGCAATAGATATTCATCTGTCTGGTTTGCTTTGGAAGAGGATAGAGGGTATGGCCAGAGGGTGAGAGATTACTTAGATATGATTTATATAAGCTGTAAGGTTCCATAGTCTTTTTGCCAAACTTTCAACCTTCAAAATGAGTTGTGTCAAATTTATTTAGTATTTAAAATTCAACCAAACGCTACCACCTTTTGAATTTTGTATCACAACTAGACTTGGCTCTGGGACGTACTCATTGCATGGGCTGTGTATATTTTATTCAATATCCAGAGCATGCAGTGTGAACATAATAGAGATTGAAAGACAGCCAAGAGGGTGAAACACAATTCTTAAAGAGTAATTTTGTGCTTTGTATAGATTTATTAATTCTTCATTTTAAGGTTTTACTAAAACCTGCTTCCAAACTCTCAATTTCACAACCTAGATTTGAAACTCATAACTGAAATCTGCATACTGTTTCTATTTTTATAATAGATTTTTTATTCCTTTTTTATTTCAATGAAAAGTTTGTTCGAATTTCACATGAATAGTCAAAGTTGGCTTTCAGTAACAAAAGCATTCTTTTAATAGAACTATAAAAAAAATTTGGAAGAATATAATGCTTATTATTTTCATCATTTTATTTAAATTTCCTTTTTGACACATCATTTTAAATAAACTATTAATTTACAGTTGATAATTAAAATCTCCATAGTATGATTTTACCCCATGAAAATATTGGTAAACATATCATCTTGTCATCAACTAACTGGACGTTTCTTTAACCTACTTATTTAAAATTTTCTCTAGTTTCCAATATTTTTACAATAAGAATGTATTATTTCTAGGGCCGGCTGAGTGGCGCAGTGGTTAAGCGCTGGCTTGGGAAGCCAGCTGCCCTGGTTCAGTCCCACATATGAGGGCCAGTGACACTGCCCTAAAAAAATAAATAAATAAAGAATGTATTACTTCTATAGTTATAAATTGATCATATGTCCTTCAGTCAAAATAGGAAATTTTTTCCCTAGAGTATTAGAATGAGTTTGATTTGGAATCTGTGTGATATCTACAGAGAACTTCAAATATAAAATATACTTGTCCCAATTGTGACTATATTTCTTGTAGTTAGACATTTGTTCTGTTATTCTTATTTTGGCTTCTCCTTGCTTATATCACAAATCAAAAGCTAAACATGAACATCTACTAGTAAAATAAATATTTACCAGTACTTATTAAGAGACCTACTCCAGTAGTATTGTAGTTATCAGTTCCTACTACAGAGACAGAAGAGACAGTTTAGGGAATATAATCAATACGGTTGTAAATATTTTTTTTAGGGGAACAGAAGGATGCATGCCCTTTTAGGGAGACCACTTCATGGATGGTGTAGTGGCCTTACCACTGCACTGTACATCTGAAGTACACTGAACAATATTATATGTCAACTATAATTTAACACATATATAGTCATGGGATGTGGAATATAGTGTGGGGATGGAGTCAATGGAATTGTAATAGATATGTATGATATCAGGTGTGGGGGGACAGGGGAGGGGGGAGTCACTTTGTAAGGGGTGAAAAAAATAACTATTGCATTGTTTTGTACATCTGTAACTAATAATAATAATAATAATAATAATAATAATAATAATAAAGTTAAAAAAAAGAGACCTAGTCCAAAACATGAATTTAAATATAATATAGGCCAAAGAAAAATGACAGAATTGCATTGGAGTGAACGTTAAAATAGAAGAACCTATACATAACAGTGTTTATAGGGAAAGAGGAATTTTTTATTTTTATTTTTTTGAGGGCAGTATCACTGGCCCTCATATGTGGGACCGAACCGGGGCTGCTGGCTTCCTAGGCCAGCGCTTAACCACCGTGCCACTCGGCCGGCCCTGGGAAAGAGGAATTTTAATGAATGCTGATTAAAAATATTGGAGCATTTTTGTAATGTTACCAAACTGAAAACTGTGGTGTAATAGTTTTAAAGTAAATGTCAGGATATATTCAGCACATTGTGTTTCTTCATGCCTGGTATATAGCAGGTCCTCAATAAGTATTTGTTGACAGAATAAATGAACCAAGTCTTTGTGTACCTTTAATGTGGCAAATAAAAAAACTACCACCCAAACACGGCTTATGATCTAATATGGGAAAGATGAAATATAAGGTGAATGCACAAATAAGCACCTTAAAAGAAAGTGTGGGATAAGAATAAACATATCCTAGTATAAAATAATATTGATTGTATAAATAAATAAAGTACAAAAGAAAAGAATAAACATATCCTAAAAGGTCTGAGGACGTCCTGATCATTTTTCATCTGAGGTTTTAGGGAAGAAAAGGGACTTGAACTTCGGAATTAGTAAAAATTAAATGAGCAAAATCATTTGTTGTAGAAATTTAAGTAAAATATAAAGATTACTAAATCAATTTTATTATAAGACATTATATAAATAAAAAACATATTGGATCATCAAGGAATCTTTTATAATCATCCACTCTTAAAATTTTTATGGGTCGGCAGAGTGGCTCTGTTGATTGTTAGCTTAAGAGCACGAGCTCTGAGCAACAAGGCCGCCAGTTAGATACCCACATGGGCCAGTGATGCTGCAACTGAGCTGAGGTGCCACTGAACTGCCAACAGATGGCTGGATGGCTCATCTGGTGAGAGCATGTGCTCCTAAAAACAAGACTGCCTGTTCAATGGTGGGTTATGCCCCCCTACAACTAAGAATGAACTCAGTACCTTGAGCTGAGCTGCCACCCGGATGGCTCAATGGAGATAGTGCATGCTCTCAGTGGAGAGAGTGCAAGGCTGCCGGGTTTGACTTCCACATGGGATGGAGGCTACGCCCACCCACAACTAAGATTTTAACACAGCACCTTGAACTTAGAGGCCACAAACTACCAATGGGCAGCCAGATGGTGATGGGCGCTCTCCACAGGTAAGATTGAAGAACAGCAACTTGGCTAGTCTCCCTCCCCAATTCCCCAACACTGTTCCCCTCCCCCAATTCCCTTATTAAAAAAGAAATTCTATTAACCTTTTCCATTATTTATAATATGGATTAGTCTAGGCTTCGGTAAACCTCTTTGTCTTTTGGCATTGTTTTTTTTTAAGATTTTATTGGGGAATTGGCATAGGGGAACAGACAAGTTGCTGTCCTTTTGTTATTTGGTCTAGTTGTGGAGGACATTACTTCACTGGCCCATGTTGGTATTATCATTGCGCTCTTCCCAGATGAGGCAGTCCCTCGCTAGCCATTGGACGGCTGCTCATGCTGGCTGCCAGTCACTCACAGTAGCTAACAGCAGCCCACTGCAGCCTATGCCTGTGCCGGCCACTCATGGCAACCCAGCTCCAGGTCAAGCTGTTGTTCACCATCTTAGCTGTATAGGGAAGAATGTCACTGGCCCTCATGTGGGATCTGCATCAGCTCAGAGCCAGTGTCCCAAGCCAACTCAACCAATGCGCCACTTGGCCGGCCCAGGATTGTTTTTAATTAATGTGTTACATGCATCAATTTTAGTATAGCATATGTGAAATATTTCAGTAATTACTCTGTCAATCATTTTATTTTTCAGCTTAAACTTCTAACCTTAATTATTAGAAATTAATTTAAATAATGAAAACAGCATTAGTTGTTTCTAGTATAAAAACTTCTGTTCTTCTTCCAGGGAAGATTAAAGATGAAAAATTTTCTTTGTAGTCCCTCTTAGGTAACCGTTGTGAGAAGTAGCTGGTATTAGGAATTGTTGTTTTTGTCAGGGTAGAGAGAGGTCTTAGGAGTAAAGCAAGGTGATTTCCCCACCCAGGATATTTATGAGTATCATGTGAATGATATGAAAATCACATGTATTCTAAGCTAGTTTTCTCACCCTTTTCATACAACTTGCTTCTAACCCACTTTCTCATTTATCAGATAGAATCTAGCTATGCCCTCTTTTTCTCTTTCTCTTTCTTCTATTGTTTCTTCTTTACTAAGTGTACAAAGACCATGCAGGTTTTGTTCATCACTGTATATCTAGCTGCTAACAGAGCCTGTGGGCTTGAATCTATATCCATATAAATGTTTGTTGAATAAATTAATAACTACCTGCTCTGGAGAAGTAAACCCATTTAAATACAGCAATCCAAGAAACACAACATAGGAAGATCAATTTAACTCAGGAATATGCACAGCGCATACTATAATAAAATTCAAGATCCATCCATGTTGTTGCCAGTGGCACTAACATTTTAAGTTGGTGTGAACTAATTTTCTCTGATATGGAAGAAATAGTTTTACCTAACAAAGGTAAGCTTCTATATTCTGTACTTTTCTTTCTCACCTCTGTTCTCTTCTAGTCATTTTTCTGACACTCTACTTTTTTCTCATGTCATCATCCTTACTCTTTGAAGTTACCTGATATTTCACAATCATTCCTACTCCTCACGCTTTGATCCTTATTTGCTCATGTCCCTGCCACTATAATAATTCAGCATTTTGTGTACCTCTTATCTTAACTATATTGAGCAACTGTATTAGATTTCTATTGTTATGTAATGAATTACCAATAATCTAGTGACTTAAAACAACACTCATTTATTACCTCATAGTTCTGTAAGTCAGGTGTCCAGGGCCCTCACCTGTGTTCTCTGCTTAATGTCTCAAAATACTTAAGTCAGTGTGCCTGCTGGGCTGAGCTCTTATCTGGAGGCTCTGGAGAAAAATCTGCTCCCATGCTCAGCCAGACTGTTGGTGGAATTCAGTTCCTTAAGGTTGTAGGACTAGGTTTCTGCTCTCTTGCTGGCTGTCAGCTGAGGGTTGCTCTATGTACCTAGAGGCAGCCCACATCTTTTTTCATGTGGACCCCTCCATCTTCAAAGCCAGCAACTACAGATAGAATCATTTTCATGCTTCAATTTCTCTGGCTCCCCCTTCACTTACTAGCCAGGGGAAGATATCTGCTTTTAAAGCGTTAATGGAATGAGATTGGTCCACCTCGATAATCTCTTTTGCCAAATAAAGCAACAAACTCATGAGATTAAT
The DNA here is from genome assembly GCA_033961575.1 of Aselliscus stoliczkanus. NCBI lineage: Eukaryota > Metazoa > Chordata > Mammalia > Chiroptera > Hipposideridae > Aselliscus > Aselliscus stoliczkanus. The sequence continues at coordinate 48,358,294 of CM066737.1, read as the reverse complement.
ATCTCATATTTACATGTTCCAGTCGCACTTAAGGGGAGGGTATTATGCAAGCGTGGGGGTCCATGGGGGTCATTCTTAGAATTCTGCCTACCATACTAACACATTATCATGGAAAACTTTCCAGTGCCTTTCAAATTTTTTTAAAAGAGTTTATTGAGTAATTGGGGGTGGGGAAGAGTGTTGGGGAATTGGGGAGGGGACCAGCCAAGTTGTTGTTCTTTAATCTTCATTGTGGAGGGTGCCAGTCACCATCTGGCTTCCCATTGGCAGCTCGTGCCCTCTAAGCTCCAGGCGCTGTGTTCAATCTAGTTGCCGGTGGGCATAGCCACCATCCCATGCAGGAGTCAAACCCGGCATCCTTGTAGTTAAGAGAGCACGACATATCCACAGAGCCATCCGGACAGCAGCTCAACTCAAGGTGCTGAGTTCAATCTTTTAGTTGTGGGTGGGCACCATTGAACAGGCAATCTTGTTGTTACACCAGCTGAGCCATCCTGCCACCTGTTGGCAGCTCAGCTAGGGCGCAGCCTTCACTGGCCCATGTGGAAATCAAAGCGGCGGCCCTGTTGCTCGGAGCATGCGATCTAAGCCAACTCTTAATCAACCAAGCCACTTGGCCAGACCTAAAAATTTTTTGACTGATATTTATAGCATTGAAATACATTGTAGTGTGCAAATCAGAACACACACAAACACACACCGCCCCATACACACATACTAAATGTTTCACAAGAGTATTCTTACTGTGTGCAATAAGCTATGTTATTTTCTATTCTCTTCTATTTAATAAAAAGAAAAGATTAACCTATGAAGTTTAGGGCAAAACCTTTTTTTATTGGATAACAGTGTGTTTCCAGGATCCATCAGCTTCAAGTCAAGTCATTGTCCTTCAATCTAGTTGTGGATGGCACAGCTCAGCTCTAAGTCCAGTCACCATTTTCAATCTAGTTGCAGGGGCACAGCCCACTATCCCATGTGGGAATTGAACTGGCAACCTTGTTGTTAAGAGCATGCACTCTAACCAGCTGAGCCATCCAACCTCCCACTGGCAGCTCAGCACCAGCTCAGCTCAAGTATTTGTCTTCAATCTAGTTGCAGAGGTCACAGCTCACTGGCCCATGTGGGAACAGAACCAGCAACCTTGTTCAGAACTTGTGCTCTAACCAATTTAGACACCTAGTCACCCCAGGACTTTTTTTTAACCAGATTGGGAAAGACCATCTCTTTTGTTTCCTTTTTTGGAAACCCATTTGTAATTTTGACAGTCTGCAAAGTTGATCTATAAAAATTGGGATGAGATAGTATTTGAAGTGAGTTATGTGTTATTTTTAAAAGCAGTTTATCCTAGTCTTTTTTTAAATATTTTTTTAGTGTCTCTGCTATGCCCTCATAGGATTATTTTCATATAAAAAAGAAGCTGGGAATTCAATATGTACTCGCATAGACTGTTGCACCTGGATAAGGACATTTTATTCTGTGTAAAAACTACCACAGCACTCACCAGTATAAATAACCGTATTTAACAGTCATTGTGGTAGTCAGTAGATGGCGTCTCTAAAACGTGTGTTGCCCAAAATGGCAGGTGCCCCTAAAAGCGAGTCTTAATAAGTATTAGAATTCTACCTCAGACATTCTATGGAATCTTGATATTGTTCAACAATAAAGCAAGCATTAATGGGGTATAGTTTAATATCCTCCAGTTTTCTTTTAGAAACATTTATAATAGTTTTTCTTTGTATTTTTTGTTTGTTTTTTCTCTTTACACTATGACTTTTTAATTTACTCATCACACAACTGTAGCATTATAAGTGGCTTTGGATCTGCTAGACTTGAGACTGAATTTTTTTAAAAAGATTTTATTGGGGATTTGGGGGAGGGGAACAGCTTTGGGGAATCGGGGAAGGGGAACAGACAAGTTGCTGTCTTTTTGTTCTTCAGTCTAGTTGCGGAGGACTTTGCTTCACTGGCCCATGTTGGTATCATCATTGCGCTCTTCCCGGATGAGGCAGATCAGTCGCTGACCTCTGGATGGTCACTCACCGCAGCTATTGGCAGCTCACACTGGCTGCCAGCCACTCACGCTGTCTGACAGCCACTCACTGTAGCCTATGGCAGCCCACTGCAGCAGGGGCTGCAGCCTACACCGTCGCCGGGGCTCACACATCCCAGCTCCAGGTGGAGCTGTTGTTAGATGTAGAGGGCAGTGTCACTGGTCCTCATATGTGGGATCCGAACTGGGGCCGCCGGCATCCCAAAACCAGTTCTTAACCATCGCGCCACTCAGCTGGCCCTGAATTTTTTTTTTCCATTAACGTTGTAGCCTGATGAAAAAATGGCGTAGTATGGATCCTTCAGATCCAGGTTAATTGTTATTCTTAAAGAAGCCATATTTGACCAATTAATCTAAATTAAACTCTCTTATAGCATCCTATATGGAATTTGTGTGATTCTTCATATAAAGTCTGTTACACACTCTAGACTTTCTTCTCCATGCACAAGAGGATCATGTCTATTTTGCCTATTATCATGTCATCAGCACCTAGCACAGTGCCCGATACATAGATGGCCCTTAATTAAGGCTTATTTAATATATCAATGAGTAATATTGGTATGGATTCCTTTCTTTTTTTCTCATCAAGTGTTTGCTGTTAGAGACCTTGTTAACACTTAGGTAGATGTGAGCTTTTTCTAAGGGAGTACCAAGGCTAAAGTGAATCACCTTTACTGTCATTGCCAAAAGAAGGCAAACACTTTTGGGTATAGTTTCAAAGTCTGCCTTTACAACTTTTTAATGAAAATGTTAATTTTGAAAAAATCATTCCATATCTATAATTTTCATGGAAGAAGGGAGGAAACATCAAGCCAATGGGTTTTTTCTTGCAACAGTGTTCTGAGATCCATCTGATTTTATATGACTACCAGTTCCCTCATTGACATCAAAGGTTGCTGCCACACATATCTGTCTACTGCATTTCAATTATGAATTTCTTGGCAAGGAAAGCATGAGTCTACAGATTTGAAAGAATATATAATATGAGCACAATAAATGTATCCCTTCATTTCACTCTAGCAGTTTATACTAGCAGATAACATACTCATTGATAACTTTTTCTTTTATAATAACATAACTAATATAATAAAGCATTAAATTATTTTTTAAAGTGGAATATGAATTATACCTAAGTGTAAATAGAATTAACATGCTACTCTGAATCATTATGGATAGATGTGAAGGCATGTGATGCTACCTACCTTCATCAATAAAAAAGCATTCTATCATGTTCTAAAGTTTGATGGACATAATTTATGTTCCCTAATTCACCAGATCTTCATTTCATGATTGTTCTTTGATTTGAATAATAAATGCCCTGCTGAAACAAAAGCTTCAAGAATGTTTTGCTGAAGCGGCTATGAATCAATATACTCTAAATGGATTGAACATGCTTATTTTTTCCACACCTGCTTGTCCTCATAGTGTTGAAATTAAAAGTAAAAATAAGCCAGATAATTGACTTTTTTATGCTCATTTCAATATTTAAGAGCAAAAATATTTTTTCCAGTTTTCTCAATTTTTTTTTTTTTTTAAATTAAAGTTTATTGGGGTGACAATTGTTAGCAACGTTATATAGAAGAGCAAAAATATTTATGATCTGAGGCCAGCCGAGTGACTCAGTTGGTTAAGAGCTCACTCAAGGGTGTGAGCTGAGCTCTGAGCAACAGCAGTTCAATGCCCAGCCCAAGCTGAGCTGCCACTGAGCTGCTAACAGGTGGCAGGATGGCTCAGCTGCAAAAAAAAAAAAAAATGATCTGTAAAATCTGGTTGCATAAATACACTTCCCAGTTGGCTTCATCCTCTTTATTATAGGCTGAATTTTGATACCCTCTTAAGTTGAAGTCTATAGCTTCTGGCCAACCAGTCAAAAGAAAAATAGTGTCCAAGCAATCACATATAATTGACACATAATTTTTTTTTTGAGGGCAGTGTTACTGGCCCTCGTATGTGGGACCAAACCAGGGCCTCTGGCTTCCCAAGCCAGCGCTTAACCACCGCGCCACTCGGCCGGCCCGACACATAATTTTATAAAATCGAAATATTAGATGATAATAAATTGAAATACAATCAATTGGTATCTTAAAATATTAAGATCTTATGATTTGTCCAGGCTGTTTTTTCTAGTTTATTAAAAACAACTAAACAAAACAAAAAGTATTTCAATGATTGAATTATGTAGAGAGCAAATACAAATTGTCAGTGCCTACCACCCAGCCACCATAACTCAGAAAAAAACACTAAGAGCTCTTTATCTTCAAAACCTCAACTCAGAAAACTCAAGAACTGGGGCCGACCGAGTGGCGCGGTGGTTAAGCGCTGCCTTGGGAAGCCAGCGGCCCCGGTTCAGGTCCCACATATGAGGGCAAGTGATATTGCCCTCAAAAAAAAAAAAGAAAAAGAAAAAGAAAGAAAACTCAAGAACTGTTTTTGAGTACCATTTATCTGATTTAAAAAAATAGTAATAGGAACCTCTTAAAGGATTTCTTAATCAAAATATCATTAAAGACATTAAGATTAAAAGCATATATCATATTTATAAAACTATTAATAGTGCATTGTTTCAATGGGACTATAAAGCCTAAACATCTGTACATCACTATAAAAACCTACAGAAAAGGCCCATCAGTTTGAAAGCATGTGATTGTATAGTAAACATTGTTTGGTTACCACTTTTCACTGGATTGCCAAAAGCTATCGATTTCAGCTCAGGATGGAACTATGATACAGCGTATTATAATGAGAATGAAGCTGATGGGAGAGTGCATGTATGCTCAACCTGCTGCTAATAAACTATTTCTTCATTGAAACAAATAATGTTTCATTTTGACAGGACATTTGTTCCCATACTGCAATTCATGACTTAAGTGAGTGACTTTGATTTGTTCCCTACACGGATAAATTCTGAGTGTTTGAGTATCCTCCTCATTTGAGTATCATGGAAACCCTACTAATTTCAATTTTATTGTGGTGCAAATATTGTCAATTTAGTCTTTCTGATTTCAACTTTGTCCTTTTATTCATGGTAAAGAAATTAGTTGGTAGAATTATCTTCATACCACTTGTTTAAGTACATATTGTTTAAGTATGTTTTCCAACAAAACAAAATTGCCTCCTAATATGTCTGTCTTAGTCATGGAAGTGTTAATTGTATCTAAAAATCACTTTATTCCTCTGATATTGTTGTGAGTAAATTAAATGATGAAGAAAGCAACTGTAAGATTTAACAAAGTTTTGCATAAACAACTTATGTCTGAGAATACTCCTGCCAGTTATTCCTGCCAGTTAGTCCCTGGAATGGAACACATATCACAACCATGTAGGGCTCACAGAGACTTAAGAATTAATAAAAATTTGAGAATAACTATTTTCTTTCCATTTCTCCCTTCTGTTTCCTCCTTCCCTGCTTCCTTCCTTCCCTTCCATCCTTCTCTTCTTCCTCTCCTTCATTTTTTCTTCCTGCCTTTCTACCTGACTTCCTTTTTTTTAATATTTGAAGAGCCAGGTGTTCAGGAGTGCATTCCAAAGTACCTTTTTACTGCATTTAATCTGGTAATCTATGACATTTATTTATTTCACCTAAAGGGAGGATGTGAGACATCAGTATTAAAAGTAATGGATAAAACAATGAGACATTAATCATCTGTGACTCTTAGAGGCCTTTCGCTCCAGGTAAGGCTCAGCATCAAAAGACTAGAAAGAGAATAGGAAATTTGTTTCTAATCTTGGTATTGAAAAAAAAAATTTAACACAAGTACACTAGATCAATCATTTATCTCTTCTGGATCAGTTTTCTCAACTATCAAAAGAGGAAGTTTGGTGGTCTTCAAGTGCCTCCCTTCAACACCTTCCCTGAAAGTATACTTATTAGACATAGAAAGTATACTTATTAGACATAGAAATAGACATAGAAATACGATGTCCAATTTGGAGAATTTTATAGTTTCTTACAGAAATCAAAGAACCACTTTAAAGGTTACTAGTACACCATGAGAGAGTGTAGACATTGGAGTGAACAGCTATAAAATTGAATCCTGCTCTATCACTTACTATCTGTAGGTGGTATTTTAACATCTCAATTTTTTTTTCCAGAGGGCAGTGTCACTGGCCCTCATATGTGGGATCCGAACCGGGGCCGCTGGCATCCTAAGCCAGCTCTTGAACACTGTGCCACTTGGCCAGCCCATCTCAATTTATTTTTAATCTGGTATTGGATTGTCATGGTAAAGATTAAGTGAGAAAAAGTATGTAAAGTATTTCTCATAGTTTTTGTCATATAATAATAAATATGTAATAGAAACAATTCTGCATCCCTTTTCACGCTGAGAAATTTCTATGGTGATTACTTAATCGAGAAGATTTTTAATGCTTCTCTTAACTTATTTCAGGGTGACAGATGGTGACTTAGATAATAACACTTCTTAGAGTATACCAGAGTGACCAATTCAGTGGCATGAATTTTATGTAATGTCCTATACTAGTAACTTTCTACTTCCAGATGCGAAGTATCAAGCCAAACGATATCTGGGAAGATGATAAATAAGTTTCCACAAATATTGGCATGAGTACTTGCACTTCGTACCTGTTTTATGAATGGAACTTTTCAGGTTCTGCCAAGTTAATTGCAATGACCATTTAGAATAATTTCTGGCTGTCTCTGAGTAGCAGGAGTTTTGTGAAATCTGTAGAATTTTTAAAACACACACACACACACATATATCTATATGTATATATATATGATGTAATACAGTTGTCTATGGAGACACTACATTGGAAAATCTTCCATCTTTGGCTTTCATTTTTTTTAGTTGCTTCTCTATACAGATGGTTTTAATTTGGACCAAAATATTTTCATAATTTAAAATAACATTTTCAAGGAGTCTCTCTTACAATAACAAATAATACAGTAACAACTGATTTTATTTCAGAACTCTAGTAGCAACATGTGGTGGGAAAAATTAAGTTTCAATAGAGAACAGAAATTATTATATAATCACAAATATGTTAATCAGTAATATTGACATTGAGATAATGTGCCAAAAGTAGCTTGCATAACTTTTATTCCTTTACCTATAGAACAGATAAGTAAAATCCTGAAAACATTTAGAAATTTTGCCAATATATATTACTATAAAGTCTCAATTAAGAAATAATAATCAATGGAAAGAATAAGAATATAATCTCTACATGGACAGGAGTTCTTATTTACTGGTGTATCCAAGTGTCTAGAATATTGCCAAGGACTTAATAGGCATTAAATAAATGTGTTGAATAAGTAAACAGTGCCCTAATGAACACATAGAACTTTGTTTATATTGTCTTACTAAATGTGATTTTTTTAAATCCCCCAAATGCACTTTTAGAATCTTGACCTTGAAATTTATTAGAAAAAAACTGCTTGACCTCTTTCAACCCAGCAATTTATTTTTCTATAAAATGAGTTGTGGGACTTAAATTAGGTGAAACTAATTATATAGTGCCTGGCACATAGTAAGTGGTCATTGAATGTTTATGGACTTTGTTTTGTTAGCACTGTACCTGCATTTTGAAAAATTAGGATGCTATAATTTTAAGCTAGAAATACTATTTATAAAATAAGAAAGTATGACTTTTTCTGACATTTAAAAAATGTAACAATAAAAGTAGCAACTCTGCCTGTAATTTACTACTTAAAGAACAAATGTTCATGTTGACACATGTAATATTTTTATGATAAACAAATGTACAATTTTTTTTTAGAGGACAGTGTCACTGGCCCTCACATGTGGGATCCGAACTGGGGCCCATGGCGTCTCAAGCCTCCCAAGACAGCTCTTAACCACCACGCCACTCGGCTGGCCCAACAAATGTATAATTTAATCACCATCATATGTAGTTTGGAAAACTACAGAATTATTTAAATGCAACTTCTGTGCTATCATTAAATATTGAGTTCCTGGGCCGGCCGAGTGGCGCGGTGGTTAAGCACTGGCCTGGGAAGCCAGCGGCCCCGGTTCGGTCCCACATATGAGGACCAGCGACATTGCCCTCAAAAAAAAAATACAAAATATTGAGTTCCTGAAATGAGAAAAAAGAATAACACTCTCTGGTGGGCACATTTTCCTATGTGACTGTATTTAATACTGCCATGACCTTGACTTAGATAACTGCAGATCTCTGTCTTATTTTTTTTATAATTTTTTTAAAAGATTTTTATTGGGGAATTGGGGAAAGGGAACTGTGTTGGGGAATTGGAGAGGGTGACCAGCGAAGTTGTTGTTCTTCAGTCTTCATTGTGGAGGGCACCAGTTGCTGTCTGGCTCCCCTTTGGCAGCTCGTAGCCTCCAATCTCAAGGGGCTATGTTCAGTCTTAGTTGCTCTGTCTTATTTTCTCAGACTTATGTCTTTTAGTTGTTTCCTTTTTCTTTTTTTTACCAAAAATACGGCCCTTCAGTGGGAGATTTGTTGGCAACAGGCTGGGTTTTCTTCATGTTTATTCACTATTTCATGGAAGGTCTCTGCCCAGGAGAACAGCCTGGTAATTGCTTAGTGATAATTCAGAATGTCTTCAATTGAGGCTTTCATTAATTAAAAACAAACAAACAAAACAAAAACAACACAAATTAGAATCATACTCTTGGTAACCTATTTCCTGGTATAATTTATGTCTATAAAATCACATGTAAGTCTAAGTTATCACACCATACCTCAGTGGTGATTTGCACCAAATGTATTTTCCTTTGTTTGCTGAGTGAACAGAGATTTCCTATGAAAAGTGAATATATTAATCAATGCAAATTTTCAATACATTTAATCACTGATGTTGAAAATTATGCCAGTCAGGCACAAGGGAACCAATTTTGAATTTACAGCTACTAAAGAAATTCATAGCAAATTTAAATACTGTAATATTCATACTGCATGTGTAGCTGTGAGAGAACCTTATTTACAGCCACCTTCTTTTAAATTGATCATATTGCTGTCCTGCAAGATTTTTAATACCTTTACCAAATTAGAGCTTTGCACTGTACTTAGTGAATCACCATTATTACACCTCCCTTAACAGCTTAGACAAGAGTGCTTAAGTTGTTATAAGCTATTGTTAACTGGAGATGATGGTACTGATGAAAAGGCTTTAATGAATTGGTATTGGAAATGTGATTTACCCAAGGACTACTTTTCTCAAAATGCATTACCATAACATCCACTGGGAAGAAAGTCATCAAAGAAGAAAGATGCCTACATAATTCTATAGTACCTAGAAATATCAATTTCACCTAGGGAAAGTACATCATCCTCATCATTTTAGGAGATGGTTTAAATAATGTTTTGTGTGCTGTTTGTATTTGTTTCTAACAACAGAACTGGTGACACATTAAAGTGCTAAAAATAAAAACAAGATGGGGAATAAAACAATGAAGACTGCCATATTTGAGAAAACTACTGTATTTTATCATGTGTAATACACACTGTTTTTGTTCCAATTTGTGAGGGAAAAATAAGGATGTGCATTATACATGTGTAGTACTATTAGGTTGTTAGAAAAGTCATGATGTATTTTTTCCTTTGCAAAAATGTGTCATGACTTTTCTTTTTTTTTCAGATTTTATTGGGGAATTGGGGGAGGGGAACAGCGTTGGGGACTCGGGGAAGGGGAACAGACAAGTTGCTGTCTTCTTTTTGTTCTTCAGTCTAGTTGTGGAGGACGTTGCTTCACTGGCCCATGTTGGTATCATCATTGTGCTCTTCCCAGATGAGGCAGATTGGTCGCCGGCCTCTGGATGGTCGCTCACGCTGGCTGCTGGCCACTCATTGTAGCCTATGGCAGCCCACTGCAGCAGGGGCTGTAGCCTACACCGTCGCCAGGGCTCGTGCAGCCCAGCTCCAGGTGGAGCTGTTGTTAGATGTAGAGGGCAGTGTCACTGGCCCTCATATGTGGGATCCTAACGGGGGCTACTAGCATCCCAAGCCAGCTCTTAACCAATGTTAAGCCAGCCCGTGTCATGACTTTTCTGACAACGCAATAATTCCCTATCTATATAAATGGTTTTAATTCTTTTATTTATGTGTATGAGTTAAAAGAGTAACTCTAGAAATCAATGATGATGCTTGAATGCAAAATAATACCCTGGAATGTGACAATCGGTTTGTTGAACTTACAACAAACTTGCAATGAAGAGTTCTTGGCCTTCCATGATACAGAAATATTGTAAATTTCTTACTGATACATAAAATTTCTTGTACCTTGTATCTGTCCTTATGTTTTATAATTATTTGTTACATAAAATTTCTTGTACCATAATATGTCAAAAATAAATGCTAAAATTCCTTTATAATACAAAAAGCAAGTACCTAAATATAAACAAATAAAAACTAAAATTAAAAAATTAATCAAAAGATTTTTGTTTTTCCTGAAAGTTTGGCCCAAAAATTTGGGTGTGTTTTATACATGGGAGTGCATTATACATGGCAAAGTATGGTAAATGTTTTTCATGCTATGCAGCCTGAGAACATATCTCATTTGTAGTTTTAATCTCTTTCAAAAATTCAAACATATACAGTACAGAGACCATAGTACAGTGATCTTGCATATAATCACCCAGATTTAATAATTATTAAGAGTTTGCAATGTCTGGCTTATCCCTTTTTCTCTCTCTCCCACACTCTTTACTAAATTACTTTAAATCATTTTGCTTTACTTCAGTGTGCATTTTTAAAATACTGGATATGTTCTGTTAACCTAGAAATAAAAGCCGAAGTGAGAGGCAACGGGTGTTTACTTGAGATCATAGAATAGCTGTTGGAGAAACACTGATTAAGGCAGAAACCCAATTAGCATTCCAATTATGAGGTGAAGGCAAGTGGTTTTATCAGTAAATTAAGGAAACAATTACATAAACAGAAGGAAGGAATTTATATTTGGCTAATAAGCTAAGTTATTCTTTAGCTATACATGGTGGTGTTCATTGGGTTCAGTCCAAAGGTTATTTTGCCCCGTTGTATTATGAAGGTTTGAGGAGTATCCCATTCAAAGCAGTTCCTGTGGAATGGCTGCTCTAGCTGTATTTTAAAATGGTTCCATGTATGGTAACTATTCACAATTCTTAGATAGCCATGATGCAATTTCCACACCTAACAATTTGAAGAATAATTTCTCAATACCATCCAGTATCAGAGTCCATATTCAAATTTTCTCAGTTGTCTCATAAATATCCCTTTTAAGAAAAATTTGGGTCGGCCAAGTCGCTCAGTTGGTTAAGAGCGCGAGCTCTGAGCAACAGGGTGACCAGTTCGATTCCCACATGGGCCAGTGAGCTGCACCTGAGCTGAGCTGCCGCTGAGCTGTCAACAGGTGGCAGGATGTCTCAGGTGGTGATAGCATGTGCTCTTAACAACAAGGTTGCCGGTTCCCACATGAGATGGTGGGCTATGCCCATCCACAACTAAGATTAAATATTGCACCTTGAGCTGAGTGGCTGTGATCTGCTGATGGGCAGCTGGAGGGCGACTGGACCTGGGAGCTGAGCTAGCCGCACCCTCCACAACTAAGATTGAAGAAAAACAACATGGCTGTTCCCCTTCCCCAATTCCCCAACACTGTTCCTCTTTTCCAATTCCCCAATAAAATCTTTTTTAAAAAATTGACTTTAACTTTGGTAGAAAAACATGCTGATACTTCAACAAAATTACCTATAGTAGGTCTATATTATAGTATGAGTCTATGTGACAGAAAACGGTGTCTCTACTGCATAAGAGTGGGTGGTGGAACAATCATGATTGCCTATATATAGAATGATCTTCAATGAGAAGTAAAAGCAGATATGCCTTTTATGAAGCAACTGTTTGACAAATAGCTTATTTCTTTTTTTAATAAAAGTTTATTGGGGTGACAATGGTTAGTAAAGTTATATAGGTTTCAGGTGTACAATTCTGTAATACATAATCTATATATCACATTGTGTGTTCACCACCCAGAGTCAGTTCTCTTTCCATCACCATATATTTGATCCCATTTATCCTCATCTATCACTCCCCTCCCCACTTACCCTCTGGTAACCACTAAACTATTGTCTGTGTCTATGAGTTTTGTTTCTTTATTTGTTTGTCTTGTTCTTTTCTTGTTTTCAGTTTTATATACTACATGTCAGTGAAATCATATGGTTCTTGGCTTTTCATGTCTGAATTATTTTGCTTAGCATAATACTTTCAAGATCCATCCATGTTGTCTCAAATGGCACTATTTCATCTTTTCTGAAGGCAAAATAGTATTGTGTATATATAAATAACTTCTTTATCCAATCATCTATCAAATGATGGTTTGGTTGTTCCCATGTCTTTGCCACCATAAATAGAGCAGCAATGAACATAGAAACACATACATCTTTACAGATAAATGTTTTCAGATTTTTTGGGTAGATACCCAAGGGAGGGATTGTTGGGTCATATGGTAATTATGTTCTTAATTTTTTGAGAAACCTCCAACCACCTTTCATAGTGGATGCAACAATCTGCATTCCCACCAACAGTGTATAAGGGTTCCTTTTTCTCCACAGCCTCTCCAACACTTGTTATTATTTGTCATGTTGATGATAACCATCTAACTGGTGTGAGGTGATATCTCATTGTGGTTTTCATTTGCATTCCTCTGATGATCAGTGATGCTGAGAATCTTTTCATATTGATCATCTGTATGTCCTCTCTGGAGAAATGGCTATTCAGGTCCTCTTCCATTTTTTAATTGCACTGTATGAATTCATTTTACATTTTGGATATTAGCCCCTTATCAGAGATGCTGTTTGCAAAAATCTTCTCCCATTCTGTTGGTTGCTTCTTTATTTTCTCAATGGTTTCTGTTGGTGTGTAGAAGCTTTTTAGTTTGATATAGCCCCATTCATTTATTTTAGCTTTTATACTTCCCTTGCCTTTGGGGTTAAATTCATAAAACCCTCTTTGAACCCAAGGTCCATAAGTTTAATACCTACTATTCTTCTATGCAGTTTTTTTTTAAAGATTTTATTGGGGAGTCGGGGAAGGGGAACAGACAACTTGCTGTCCTTTATTTCTTCAGTCTAGTTGTGGAGGGCGTTGCTTCACTGGGTCAGGTTGGTATCGTCATTGTGCTCCTCCTGGATGAGGCAGATCCGTCGCTGGCCTCTGGATGGTTGCTCACCACAGCTATTGGCAGCTCATGCTGGCTGCCGGCTGCTGACGCTGGCTGCTGGCCCCTCACTGTAGCCTATGGCAGCCCACTGCAGCAGGGGCTGCAGCCTACACCGTCGCCGGGGCTTGCAGCCCAGCTCCAGGTGGAGGTGTTGTTAGCTGTAGAGGGCAGTGACTCTGGCCCTCATATGTGGGATCCGAAACAGGGCAGCTGGTGTCCCAAGCCAGCTGTTAACCAATGCGCTACTCGACTGAGCCTTCTGTGCAGCTTTTTGTTTCAGGTCTTATGTTTAGGTCTTTGATCCGTTTTGAGTTAAGTTTTGTACACAGTGACAGATAGCAGTCTGGTTTCATTCTTTTGCACTTGGCTTTCCAATTCTTCCAGCACAATTTCTTGAAGAGGCTGTCTTTTCTCCATTGTATGTTTTTGGCTACTTTGTTGAAATTTATCTGTTCATATTTATGTTTATTTTTTTTATTAGTTTCAGGTGTACAACACAATGCAATAGTTATACTCTTTACCCCCCAAAGTGAAAACCCTCCTTCCCCAGCTTGCCACCCCACTCCCCCCCATATCATACATATCCATCACAACTCCCCTGACTCCCCTCCACAGTATACTCCACATCCCGTGACCATCCACATATTCAGTTGCAGTTGGCATACAATACTATACAACATCAGCTTCAGGTGTACAGTGCAGTGATCAAGCCTCTACTCCGTCCATGAAGTGGTCTCCCTAACAAGACGTGTGACCATCTGACACCCCACAAAATTTTTACAACATTATTATATTCCCAGAACTGTGTTTCATATCCCTGTGGCAATATAGTAGTCTATTTATGCTGTCTAATCCCTTCCCCTTCCCCCCCATCCCCAGCCCCCTCCTAACTAGCAACCCTCAGTTTTTCCTCTACGTCTACGAGTCTGTTTACTTTGATCGTTCACTCAGCTCTTCAGACTCCACACACAAGTGAGATCACATGGTACCTGTCCTCCGACTGACTTATTTCTCGCAACATAATAGTCTCTTCACAACATTATCAATTACATTCCCAGAACTGCCCGCATATCCCTGTGGCAACATTGTAGTTCCACATACACTGTCCAAAACCTTCCCCCTCTCCCTCTTCCCCACTCCCTCCCAGCCAGCAACTATCAGTTTTTCCTATATATCTGCTTGATATGACTTCAATCTTCTTAAATTGTCTCTCTGGGTTAGCTTGTTTACCGCTTTCTTTTGTTTTAAAAAGCCCTTTTATCATTTTTTGCAATGCTGGCTTGGTGGTAATGAATTGCTTAAGCTTATTCTTTTCTGAGAAACTCTTTATTTCTCCTTCAATTTTAAGTGATAGCCGTGCTGGGTAGAGCAATCTTGGTTGTAGGCCTTTATTTTGTGTCACTTTGAATATCTCCCGCCACTCCCTTCTGGCCTGCAGAGTTTCTGTAGACAAGTCAGCTGTTAGTCTAACAGGAGTTCCTTTGTATGTAATCTGCTGTCTTTCTCTTGCAGCCTCTAGGATTCTATCTCTGACTTTAACCTTTGCCATTTTAACTATGATGTGTCTTGGTGTGGACCTGTTTGGGTTCAGCTTGTTTGGAACCCTCTGCACTTCCTGGGCATGTATGTTGATTTCCTTCACCAGGGTAGGGAAGTTTTCAGTAATTATTTTTTCAAATACATTTTCGACCCCTTGCTTCTTCTCTTCTCCTTCTGGTATCCCTATGATTCAAAGGTGGTTGCACTTCACCTTGTCCCATAGGGCTCTTAAACTCTTTTCATTGTTTTTTATTCTTTGATCTTTTTGCTGTGCCAACTGGGTGAGTTCTGCTATTTTATCTTCCAAGTCGCTGATCCGCTCCTCTGCTTCATCTACTCTACTGGTGATTCCTTCGAGTGTGTTCCTCATTTCAGTTATTGTATTCTTTAGTTCTAACAGGTTGTTTTTTATGGTTTCCCTATTCTTCTTTATGTCCTCGCTAAGTTCCTTAAACATTCTTATCATCAGTGTTCTAAACTATGTCTCTGAAAGGTTGGATCCCTCTGTTTCATTTGGTTCCATTTCTGGAGGTTTCTTCTGATCTTTTAATTGTGACATGTTTCTTTGTTTCCCCATCCTGGCTGTTGCTCTGGGATTGCTTTGATGTATTAGATAGATTACCAGGAGAGCCCCGGCTGGATGACGCAGGCACACAGCTCACGGCCCAACACTGCCAGCAAAAGTCCCAGTCTCAGCCTGTCCCAATCAGCAGCTTGCAGATCAGGCCGAGCAGCCCGACAACCAATCACCAGCCTGGCAACTCTGCAAGCGGAGTGTGGAGAGCGGGGACCTGAGACGGCTTGAGCACTCCCGCGTCTCAGTGAGCAGCCTGTTGGAGACGGAGGGCACCCGCCCTGCGTTTCCCTGGCAACGCAGTATACGCCGGGCGGAGGGTGGGGTTCCAAGGCCACATGCACGTGCGCAAGCACACACGCACTTCTGCGCCAATTCCACCAGACAAATTAAGTCTCGGACGTGATCCTTCATGGGAGGGCCCAAGCCTGACAAAATGGCGTCCTCCCTACACCACTCGCGTGCAGGCTCCCCACCACGGGAACAACAGTTCAAAAACCTCCGGCCTTTGCACCAAAGGTGCTCAGTTCAGTCCGTTCCTGCAGGCTCCCGGCTCAAACAGCCACTCCCTCCACCAGGAACCAGGTAAGTGCTCACCGGCGAGCAAGTCCAGGCGCCGGTCCCACTGATTCTCCAGCCGGTCTTAGCCTCACCGAGCTGAGCAAATACAGTCCTCACTAATTTACTGCCGGCTATCTTAGAACTTCTCTTCCCGGCAAAGGAGCTCTGGGCTGGTGAGCTTAGTGTGCGGCTGGAGGTTCTCTCCCCCAACTGGAGAAGCCTCCTACAGCTGGGACCTCCCTAACGGGGTTTGCCCTCTCTCGTCTCCACCTGTACTACCAGACCCGACGTGGCTTCCTCTTTAAGTTCTTTGTTTAGTGGTTCTGTTCCTCCAGTGTTCCGGGGACCTCCAGGGTTCAATGCTGTATAATTTGCTTGTAATTTTGGTGTGATCCTGGGAGGCAGTTAGCACAGCATCTGCTTATTGCGCCATTTTACCGGAAGTCCCCATATTTATGTTTATTTCTGGGTGTTTAATTTTATTCCATTGGTCTGTGTGTCTGTTTTTCTGCCAATACCATGCTGTTTTGATTATTGTCACTTTGTAGTTCAAATTGAAGTCAGGGACTGTGATACCTCCAGAATTGTTCATTTTTCTTTGGATTGTTTTGGCTATTCAGGGTCTTTTGTGGTTCCATACAAATCTGATGATTTTTTGTTCTATTTCTTTAAAAACTGCCGTTGGGATTTTATGGGGATTGCATTAAATCTGTATATTGCTTTGGGTAATATGGTCATTTTAGCTATGTTGATTCTTCCAATCCATAAACATGGAATGCCTTTCCATTTCTTTGTGTCTTCTTCAATTTCTTTTAAAAATGTCTTATAGTTTTCAGTGTATAGGTCTTTTACATTCTAGGTTAAATTTACTCCTAGGTATTTTATTCTTTCTGTTGCAATTGCAAAAGGGATTTTTTTTTTAGTTCATTTTCTGAGATTTCATTTTTAATATTAGGAATTCAATGGACTTTTGTATGTTGATTTTGTAGCCAGCAACCTTAATATATTCATTTATTATTTCTAATAGCTATTTGGTTGAGTCCTTAGGGTTTTCAATATATAATATCATGTCATCTGCAAAAAGTGACAATTTTACTTTTTTAGTTTTAATTTGGATGCCTTTTATATCTTTATCTTGGACAAATGGCTTATTTTATTGAAATTTGCCATGATTAATATTTCATAGAGTTTTAATATCAGAAAATGTAATTATCCTATTTGGAAAATATGAATGAAAATATTCAACCACTCAAATGGGCATGAATGATCATAAAATGATTTCAGTATGAAATTATAGTGCTTGGCAATAAACATATTTAATGCAATCTCCATCAAAATCCCAATGGAATTTTTCAAGAAATAGAGCAAAAAGTCATCAGATTTGTATGAAATCACAGAAGACCCTCAAAAGTTAAAGATTGCTAAAGAAAATTTTTTGACAAAGGAGCCATAAACATACAATGGAGAAAAGACAGCCTCTTCAATAAATGGTGCTGGGAAAATTGGAAAACCACGTGTTAAAGAATGAAATTAGACTCCTATCTGTCACCACGTACCAAAATTAACTCAAAATGGATCAAAATCTTAAATATAAGACCCAAAACAATAAATTGCATAGAAGAAAGCATAGGTACTAAACTTATAGACCTTGGGTTCAGAGACAATTTTATGAATTTAACCTTAAAGGCAAGGGAAATAAAAGCTAAAATAAATGAATGGGACTATGTCAAACTAAAAACTTCTGCACAGCAACAGAAACCATTGACAAGACAAAGAGTCAACCAACTGAATGGGAGGAGATGTTTGCAAACAAAACACCTCTGATATGGAGCTAATATCCAAAATATATAAATAACTTATACAACTTGAACAACAACAAAAACAAAAACAATCCAAGTAAAAAATGGGAAGAGGAACTGAACAAACATTTCCCAAGAAGACATACAAATGGCCAACAGACATATGAAAAATTGCTCAACTTCACTAGCTTCAAAACCACGATGATATATCACCTCACACCTGTTAGAATGGCTATCATCAAATAGACAAGTAATAACAAATGTTGGAAAGGCCATAGAGCCATAGAGAGAAAGGAACCTTCATACACTCTTCGTGGGAATGTAATTTGGGTACAGCCTACAATCAAGATTACCGTATCCAACAGAAGTATCATTTAGAATCACAAGACAGATGTCCTGCTTCCCAGACAAGAAAATCTAAAGGAGTTCATCAACACCAAGACAGTATAACAAGAAAATGTTAGAAGGATTTCTTTAAAAAGAATAATAAGAAGAAAAGATAAAAAATATGACTAATAAAATGGCAATTACTACATATCTATCAACAATTACTTTAAATGTAAATGTATTCAGTGCATCAATCAAAAGACATAAGGTAGCTGAATGGATAAGAAAACAAGATACTTACATATGCTGCCTACCAGAGATTCATTTCAGATTTAAAGACACACATAGACTGTAAGTAAAGGGATGAAAAAAGATATTTCATGAAAATGGAAACCAAAAAGCCATGGTAGCAACACTTCTACCAGACAATATATACTTTAAAACATAGGCTATAAAAAGAGACAAAGATGGACCCATTAGTCCCTCTTCTGAGTATTTATCTGAAGAAACCCAAAATACTACTTCAAAGGGACATTGAATCTATATGTTCATTGTAGCATTATTTACAATAGCCAAGATATGGAGGCAACCTGGGTGTCCATCAATGGATGAATGGATAAAGAACAGGTGGCACATATGAGTATATGTAATGGAATATTACATATCAGCCATAAAAAAGAAAGAAATCTTGCCATCTGCAACAATATGGATGGACCTGGAGGATATTGTGATGAGTGGAGTAAGTCAGACAGAGAAATACAAAGGCCATATGATTTCACTTATATGTGGAATCTAAAGAACAAAATAAATAAACAAAACAGAAACAAACTCATAGATACAGAGAACATTTTAATGGTTGCCAGCTAGGAAGGGGTTTCGGTGGGAGGTGAAAATTTGAAGGGATTAAGAAATACAGGGCTGGGGCTGGCCGAGTGGCACGGTAGTTAAGCGCTGGCTAGGGAAGCCGGCGGTCCCGGTTCGGGTCCCACATATGAGGGTCAGTGACACTGCCCTCAAAAAAAAAAGAAATACAAATGGTAGTTACAAAATGGTTATGGAGATGTAAATTATAGCATAAAAAATATAGTCAGTAATATTGTAATAAGTATGTATCATGTCTGATGGGTATTAGATTTATAGGGGGATCACTTCATAAATTTTGTAAATGTCTAATCACTTTGTTGTACACCTGAAACTAATATAATATTGTAGTTCAATTGTAATTGAAAAATAAAACAATTACGAAAAAATAAAATGAAATCTGTATATTAGTAGCACTTCTCTATTTATTCCCCATCCCCAACACACACATTCACACTCTGAAATCATGAACAAAAGGACTTGAGTATTTTTGTTGGTTTGAATTTCTAGACAGATTTTATTTTGTAAACTGAGTTTTACAAGAGGTACTTTGGGAGGGTAATTAGCAGAATTCTTCATACATCTAGTTAGAAAAAACGAGAAAACATTACTTTTTTTGTGATCTGATATTTTAGCTTTAATCTCTCTGAGAGGATTTGTGGTCTGATATTTTAGCTTTAATTTTACTGACAGAGGTTATAAAATTAGCAGATCTGTTTTTCTAAATATTGACACCATCTGATAAGAAGTTCAGAGAACTGGTGTAAGAAGCAGTATTTTTGAACTTCTCAGACTGAAGTACTATTTTTCTCCATAAGTAAATAAAAAGGAAGGAGAGTACGCAAAGCTGTTAACAGGTTTTAGTTGAGAATTAAACCACTAAAACAGAAGTCAAGCTTTAAATAGCCACAAAACTGGCCATTGCTTCTTATACTTCACTTTACATAACGTATCCTAGGCATAAGATATTTTAAAATAAAAAATATCACAATGAAGTAATTCCATTTTAAATTTTTTTGTGAGTCTGTGTAGTCTCCTAACTCTTTAAGAATAAACATGAGGGCTGGCCGAGTGGCGCGGTGGTTAAGCGCTGGCTTGGAAAGCCAGCGGCCCCAGTTTGGTCCCACATATGAGGACCAGTGACACTGCCCTCAAAAAACAAACAAAAAAAAGAAAACAAAAAGAATAAACATGTATTTAGGATTCATTGAAGGAAGTAGAAGAGACAGGACAAAATATGAGTATGTGCGCATTGATTTGTACAATAGGCTGCGTTATGAGAATACTCAAATTAAAAATAATTTTCACACTCCTTTGAAATCAAGATGCTTTCTCAGATGAATGTTATGTCTTACATGTAATTGGCCATACCCAGAAGTGGAATCTAATTGCAACCAAGCTATTTAGAAGCATCTTGTTTATAAAATAGCATTAAAATAAAGTCAAACATTTATGAAAAATACCTGAATCGCAGCATTTTAGAGCCTGAAGAGATAAAGATCCCCTACCACAGCCACTTCATGCCATATATGAAAAAAAACTGAGGCCCAAATTGGTTCAGTGACTAACTGATAGAATCAGGTCTTAACCATGTCTCCTACCATTCAGTGAAGTGTCCTTCATGCTATATTACACATATTTAACATCTAGGGTACTGAATGATACTAGAAAGAATTATGCATTACATAAATGATTAATTATGCAATCAATTTTGATTTGACTCAATTTTATGTATTTGTGATATATTTTAATTTCACATTTTTAGTCAGTTATTTATAGGTATTGCTGAAATTTAGTGATTTATATGCACTGTATAGTAATAAGTTATAAAACAATAGTAGGAGTTGCTATTTTTAATGGACAGGAGAACCAGAAATATACTGATCCTTCCACTCCAGAGTGGATTTTTGTTTGTTTTTCTTCCCTTTATATAGGTGATTTTGAAGCTGTGAAATGAAAAGCTGTTGGAAAGATGAAGAGTTAAGAGTTCTTGGGCCAGCCGAATGGCACATTGGTTAAGAGCTGGCTTGGGACGCCTGCGGCCCATTTGGAATCCCACATATGAGGGCCAGCGACACTGCCCTCTACAGCTAACAACAGCTCCACCTGGAGCTGGGCTGTGCGAGCCCCGGAGATGGTGTAAGCTGCAGCCCCTGCTGAGTGGGCTGCCATAGGCTACAGTGAGTGGTCGGCAGCCAGCGTGAGCTACCAATAGCTGGCGATGAGCGACTATTCAGAGGTCGGCGATGGATCTGCCTCATCCGGGAAGAGAGCAAGGACAATACCAACATGGGCCAGTGAAGCAACGTCCTCCTCAACTAGACTGAAGAACTAAAGGACAGCAACTTGTCTGTTCCCCTTCCCTGATTCTCCAATGCTGTTCCCCTCCCCCAATTCCTCAATAAAATCTTAAAAAAAAAAGAGTTAAGAGTTCATTCAGATGTCCAGATGTATTCAAGTACCCAGTTAATTGGTAATAAATACATCTGGGCAACTGATTGAACTCTTTGCTTTGCATGACTCTACTGGAACACTCTACAGATAGAAGGGTGTGTTACATAGCCAGAAGTTTGTGATCTCTTAACCTAATGAAATGGGAATTAAGAATTGCTTGTGGGAGAAGAGACACCAATGTAACTGTGAGAACACATTTTAGTTTGCAGCTAAATTGAATTGTAGGTATCTTAGCAAAAGATGAAGTGCTTTTTCCCCCATAGTTTGCAAAATGTAAATCAAGCTAACAGAAAATTTTGAATTATTCCCATCAGTGACAACCGTTATGCTCTTAACTTACCAGTGTAAAATAATTGTAATTTTTATTGTGATTGAGAAGTACCAGCAAATACTGGCTAATATTATTAGTATATTATAATATTTAAAAAATATCTAACCTCAAACTATCGCGATATATATATATATATATCTCCATCAAAAGTATTTCCCCCAGTCACTCTTTATCCCATTATGCCATTTCATTTTATTTATAGCAATTTTTACTATCTGAATTATCTTACTTACTCATTTAACCTTCCGTCAGGAGCAACTGATCTCACAGATTCATTGCACACAAAGATGTCACTATGGAATATGTCTTTACTGTATAAAGTCACAAACACGACTGGTGATAGGTTATGGTAGAGAGGGAAGATACGGAAGCAATGAGTCATACTTAAGTTAGCTGTTAGATATTTGAAAATTTGTGTGCAATGAGTCTGTGAGATCAGTTGCACCCCACAGAGAGTTAAACACTTTTGTCTATATCTTCTGCTAGAATGTAAGCTCCATGAGAGTAGAGGCCTTGTCTGCATGCCCAGCATCCGGCAGAGTGCTAGCACATAATAGGCAAGCAATAAATTTTTGAATGCATGAAAGTACTATTGTAGTATAGAGTTTTAAGTCCTGTGAATCAGTTGGAGTTGGTCTCCAACACTGAGATATAGCATATGGTTTGCTCCATGAGCTCTGCTGGAGCCATCAGTTTACTCTGCTATCTGGATGCTTATGCTTAGATAATTCCAGGATAATTCTGCTCCCACCTATGGAGAAAGCAACTTCAAATTGTGCAGCGCTCTGGCTATTAAAATATATTCTCTCAGTGTCTGATACCAAGGAATGATCTTGGTAGCTATTTTAACTATCAATTTTGAAGCTGTTTTATTTTTGAGGTATAATTTTAGGTAAATGGAATAGGTTTTGCTGTGAAAAATTTAGGATCATATATACTGTAGATTTTAGGACTGAATGGAACTATCTTGTTAGGTATCACTAAACTTGACAGTCATCACTCTCACGAAATAGGTAAAACACAAACAGAAACATTTAATAAATACAAATAAAAAGAGCATATTTTTAGTTTATTAATTTTTTGGGATGACACTGGTCAGTAAAATTATGTAGGTTTCAAGCGTACAGTTCTGTGATACATCATATTTATATCACATTGTTTTCTTACCACTGAGTCAGTTCTGTTTCCATCACCATATATTTGATCCCTTTTACCCTCATTTACCACCACCCTCCCCTCTTACTCTCTGGTAATCACTAAACTATTGTCTCTGTCTATGAGGTTTTGTTTCTTTGTTTTGTTTGTTCATTTGTTGCTTTTAGTTTTATGTGGGATATAAAACAGGGGAAAATATTTTATGTTTCATTTTAATTCCAAGTAGAAGAGGAAAAGTTTAATTTGTTTAAACAAATACTTACATTATCTTGGGGTGGGGGAAGTAATACTTACATTATCTTGGGGTGTCCAAGATTCTGCTTGGACAAAATCATTTGAACATTTTCCATTTCCTCACCCACCACCTACTCTCACCTAGCCAGTCCTCTTCTCTCTCCCTTCATCAACTAGATCCTTTCTACACTACTTTATTTAAATGATGCTAGGGTCATCAGACCACTTCTTTTGGACTAATCACATGATATGAACCCTGTTCCTTCTCAAAACACTCTCCTTTGACATTTTTTCTTTTTGCCTATTTTTTCCATTTTATTTGCTGTCCTTCTCCCTTATTTTTTTATTTCTCTGATTTAATGTTTACTTTCTACTTCTTTAACAGTTGACTCTTAAATCTAATCCCCAGCTAGGACTCTACTGGAGTCCAAATCATGTTTTTCCATTGTTGTTGTTTTTGCCTTAATTTCCCTATATATAACAATATAAATGCTCTTGCATAAGTTAAATTTTTTTTCTTTTTTTGAGGGCAGTGTCACTGGCCCTTATATGTGAGACCCGAACTGGGGCCACTGGCTTCCCAAGCCAGCTATTAACCACCACGTTACTCGGCCGGCCCCATAAGTTAAATTTAATATGTGTAAAACAGACATGATTTACAAAACTGATATCCTTTTCTTTTTTTGTTTTTCTTTTGAGGGCAGTGTCACTGGCGCTCATATGTGGGTCCTGAACCGGGGCCGTTGGCTTCCCAAGCCAGCGCTTAACCACCGTGCCACTTGGCCAGCCAGTGATTTCCTTTTCTTATCTTTGTAGTTTTCACAAATGTATTTAATACACAGTTCTGTAGACCACAAGGATGATCATGTATCTCCCATGACTTGGATGGCAAATTGACATGGAAAACTAGGTATCCTTTAGAGAGAGCACAGCACTGGGGCTCTAAGTGAATCATCACATTATTGTCCACAGTGTTGCATGCTTGAATTCATGCCTATGCAGAACAGTTAAAAGACCACTAAGAAGCAGTTAAAATGAAAGCTGTGTACTGAAAAAATCTTGGACAGATTCCATCATAGCCATTTTTAAATTTAGAGCAAAATTGGAATCACTCCAATTAGCTATGAAATTAAGAAATTCCCACCACCCAGATGGCTCAGTGGATAGAGCATGCATTCTTAGCAGCAACGTTGCCAGTTTGACTCTCTCATGAGAAAGAAAGAAGAAACAAAGAAACAAAGAAAGAAAAAGAAAGTCCCAACTCTAGCCTGAGGACACGTTGAAGATCCAAAAGTATAGTGTGCTCTTTTTAATTCATGCCAGCCTTTTTTTCCCACAGCGTTTTTGTTTTTTCTTATTATTTTCAACTCCAAGATGATTATTGATAATGACTTTTAAGTAATTCTGATAGTTTGAAATTTATTTCTAAATATACAGTGGAAATCCTATTTTGATTCAATTGTTTTCAAGTGTTCACACTATTTTTGATGACATACGCTTTATAACACATGACTTCTGTTGACATATCAGCATGGTTTCATAGGTATCAATTAAATATAATGCTTAAGGTCTGAGTCTCAATTAAAATTCCATAGTCATTCAGGTTATTTTGCAATACCTTGTGTAAAATTGCACTATTGAGAACTATATGAAAACTAATATTTGTCCCCCTTTTTGCCTTAGCAAAACAGTAGTTACTGTTATTGATGTCTGAAGACCTTACAGTGCTTTAGAGAGATCATGAAAAGGTTTGTGATTTATGCTGCAGAAAGAAATAAGAGATTGGTTTAAATGTGTATTTATTGATTCTAAACTTATTTCTGTGCTGTGTAACTTGTGATTTTCTATTCATGCTTGAGACAGCTAATTGATTTCAGGTTAATCAATCTTTTTCTGTACACAAAATTATAATATTTATAATATACATATGTGCATACATTCTTGTAACATTCTTATGTCATTACATGATCATATTTTCTATGCAAATCATGTAAAAGCTTATTAAAAATTAATCAATTGTCTGTTATCCCACAAGTGATTTTTAAATTTATTTTATAAAACACAAATCTTCCCAAATTTGAATGCTTGAATTCACAGGTATTCTTTTCATGTTCACATAACCATGAGAATTCCATTATGAAACATTGGTGGACTCTGAGAGGTACTTGGATCAGATTATTTAATTAGAGTTGTTTTGTTATTATTTTGTTTCTCTTACTAATTTATCTTATCCAAAGTTTTCAGAAGTTTTGCATTCCCTCCCCTTTTTTGTAGAATAACTCACAGAACATTTGTCATTGCAAAATATCATCACAGTGATCTGGCCATTTGGGGAAGCATACGTAATTTATATAATTTATTCCTATCATGTCATATCTCTAAACTTACCACCAATCAGATTTAGTCAACTTTAATAGGATGAAAATTTAACAACACAGAAAGATATAATTTTGTCCTCAAGGTATTTTAGGTAATAAATTGGAAATCTATATATTTAATATAGTACTTTTGTGACTAATATTTGCTCTTCTCAATTAATGAAATTGGAACTTATAAAAACAAATATTTGTTGTTTATTTATCTGTTTTATATCTCAGGAAAATATACATATAAACTGACACAGTTGATTAGTTTTTAATGGAATATAATATTTGAATATCAATAAGGGATTTTATCATGGCTGGTAATTTGGATAATATGTTTAATGAGATAATTATTATATCAAGCTATGGCAAATTCAATTAATTTGTTATAATCTATTGGAATCAAGCATATTTTAATTTTGAAATGTTTAAATTATATTAATCTTTGGATAATTGAAAAATAAAAATTGAAAAGAATTTTTATATTTTTATTATTGAAAAAGGGAAGTATTTTGATATTGACTGAGGACTAAGAAGCACAATAAGATCATTTTGCTTCTCTTTACAATGTTTTCCTTCACTTATTTCCAGACCTCCTAGAGGAGAGTATTTATGTCTGACAGGGTTTTATGGGATAGAAATGGTCTGGCTAATGTCATTCTATCTCTCCCACAGAATATTCAGAGTTTCTGGATACTGGAGGCCATACTTTATGTATTACTCTTGTTAAGGGGATATTTTTTGAGATAGATATTTATGTAGATAACACTATAGAATTTATGAGTAAAAGGTGAGGGATAAGAAGATAGAATACATTTAATTTGTAACTAAAGTGACTAGAATAATTAGTGCTATTAAATGAGATGGGAAACATAGGGAGGTACAATTTGTTCTAGTAAAATTTTATTTCCAGATTTCTAAAAGGGACTAGAAAGCACTAAAAAAGATTATCAACAGATTTTTATATCCCTTGAAAATATTTACAAATTAGACAAAATGGATATTTCATGTTATTCCATGTTCTCAAAATACTCAACTCTCTCTTTTTTTTTTTTTTTGAGGGCAGTGTCACTGGCCCTCATATGTGGGACCTGAACCGGAGCCGCTGGCTTCCTAAGCCAGTGCTTAACCACTACGCCACTTGGCCGGCCCATGACTCTCTCTTTCTCTTGTGTGTGTTCTCTCTCTCTCTCTCTCTCTCTCTCTCTCTCTCTCTCTCTCTCTCTCTCTCTCTCTCACTAAATTTTTCTTATTGACAGCCCACTGCATGCAAACTTAACATCACAGTTTTGACTCTTATAATAGCTTGTGATCCCAAAAACAAATAGACTTGGAATACAGTCAAAGAAGAGAATATAGTCAAAATCGTCAATAGAAGATATAGAAAAAAACAAGATGAAGAACAGAGGTTTACCCTTCTATTCTCAGTTAGGAACCACTAGGCAAAACCCAAAGGGTCTCTATGTTAATCACTAGAACTCACACTGAGTATTTCTTCAAAGTCAATCCAAAGATTGACAGTAACATGTTCCACTTTGCAAGATGCTATTTCCACAGAGTGCAGCAGTTTCTCGGTAAACTTGCATCCAGTCTCCTCTTAGCCAACATTTTAGCATACTGAATATAGTGCATGCTAAGTGGTGAATAATCTGCTATGTAAGTATCTGGTGGGGTTTTGCAATGAATCAAATAACTCCTTGAAAAATAGCCTACAGAAATCCAAGGTATTCATTCTGAAATGCTTTGATAAGTTGTTTGGAGAGTTTTCATGTTTCCTTCCTAGTACCTTTGAAGATATATTGTCACCTCTTAATAGAAACTAAAGACTTTTTTTTAATCATGCAGTGCAACTGACCTTTTGTTGGCAATTTTCAGCATTATTCCATGTACCCTGACTGTAACATATTATCTATTGGTTAGTAACTAGTTGGCACATATGGTGGTTCCTATATTTAACATAGTAAATTTGACCAACTCATTTACTTTGGTATAAACCTGTTTCTGCCCCCTGGAGAATATTGTTGGTTAAGGCAAAAGTATAAATAAAGTTACCTATGTAAATACATATAGTTTCACTTTGAAGAAAAATAGTTAGAAATGTTGTACAAAATATGTTTACTTCATAAAAATGCCTAAAACTTGTTTTAGTTTTCTATGTTCCTATAAGATGAAACCTTTTCACTTTATATATGCTATTTTATTATTATATCACAAACTCTCCCCCAAACGTTTGCAAATTAAGAAACATATATTCTTGGGCCGGCTGAGTGACTCAGTTGGTTAAGAGCTCCCTCAAGAGTGTGAGCTGAGGACTCGCCCGTGGAGACGCAGCGCGCGCTGGCGGGAGTCACAGGTCCCGGAGAGAAGGAGCGGGGATCTGAACCTTGCGGCAGGGGGCGCGCAATCCCCTAAACCCCGGCAGTCTCTTCGGGAGAGCAGCAGGAGCACTGCGAGGGCTCACGCCAGCTCCGAGGCAGAAGCCTTAAACCCGAGAGCAGGGGAAACAAGAAGACTCGCTCGTACATGCAGCGCGCCAGGCGGAGACGCAGGTCCCGGAGAGACGGAGCGGGGATCCGAACCTTGCGGCAGGGGGTGCGCAGTCCCTTAAACCCAGGCAGTCTCTTCAGGAGAGCAGCAGGAGCACCGCGCAGGCGCGCGCCAGCTCCTGAGGCAGAAGCCTTAAACCCGGGAGGAGGGGAAACAAGAAGACTCGTGCGGAAACGCAGCGCGCCGGTCAGAGACGCAGATCCCCAAGAGACACGGAGCGGAGCGGGGATGTTAGCCACATGGTAGGGTGCGTGCAATTCCCTAAATCCCGGCAGACCCTTTGGGAGAGCAGCAGGAACTCCGCTGGAGCATAAGAGGCAAAGGCCTTAGCTTAAAACAGTGTTGGAACTGTGACTTTGTTTATTTTTATGTTTTTTATTTTTTTTCCTTTTTCTACTCTTAAACAGAAAGCAAAAAAAAAAAATCAATAACCGACCCACTCCCACAAACTTTGGCCCCCGCCAAGACAGAGTCTTAAACTAACTCCTTAGTGGAGCAATAGGGGCAGACTAGGAAGATATTCCTACCTGCAGGGGATTGAGAATTTCCACCCAGTAAAGGCTGCAGAGTGAGACTACCTACCCCGCCCCCACCTTTAGGCAAGGCTTGGGAGGCAGGCCAGGTTCACCTGCTGAGGCACTAATTAACAGATTCTTAGCAGCAGGCTTTTGGTAGTGAGGAATTCTTCAATTCTCCACCTCTGTCAACCGAAAGGGTGCCCAGAGACACTCATCGAGCCTTTGGGGGTGCAGCCTGCCTTGGGACAGGCAAAAGCAAAAAGGCAGTGACTTTCTAAAAACCACCAATCACACATCACAACCACACTCAAGTACAGCAAACCTGCAGTGCCAGGATCATGCTAGGCATCAGGTGGCCTACTGTTCCCACAAGACGCACAGGAATTTTTGTACAGCAGACAAACTGAAGAGAGCTTGGTGGACTTTAGCGAAGACCGGCACAGGTATTTTTGGTTTGTTTGGTTTTGTTCTGTTTTGTTTTCCCTTTATTGGCTGCTTATCTTGGTTGTTTTTGGTTTTTATTTCTATGTCATTCTTATCATTTTGTAGTTTTAAATATAGACATATATATAGGTGAATATATGTCCATATATATGGGTGTGTAGACAAATATATACATATATTTTTCCTTTTTTCTTTTTCTTTTTCTTTCTTTTCTTTTTCTTTTTTCCCCACCCTCACTTTCTGTCTTATTTTATTCATTCTTCTCACTGCTATACTTTTCCTCTTTTCCTTTTTTCTGCAAATTTTATTTTTTTTAATTTTTATTCTTACTTTTTTTATTATTATTATTTTAGTTTATTTTTATTTTTTATTTTCTAGGTATAGCTAATCGGTTTCTCATGTTTATTCTATTTTTTATTTTAGGATATTGTATTTTATTTCGTTTCCTCTTCTGTTATTATTGTGTGTGTGGTTTTTGTTTTGTTTCTGTTTGTTTTCTTCATTAGTATGATTGATATTTCTGTACAAGTTGACTGTAGTTTGATGGTTGTTTTTTTTTACTTGTGCGAGCATTTGGTTTCCTTTGGTGGCTGCGGAGGTTGTTCTTGTTGATCTGTTATGCTCTAAAATCACTCTGCAGCAGTGGGTCCAAACAAACAGACACAAGAATCATCATACCCGGAGGCCAACTTTAGATAAAACCAGAGCATTTCTGGGTTTGACATCAAGAGTCACACCCAAAAAGAAGTTGCTACAGGTACTAAGACCCATAGGGTCCAAGTTTCATCAGAGGGGTCAATCCTCTCACAGCAGCTCATAAACTGCAGAAGCTGCTGATTCTCACAGCTAATCAATCTGGGAGTCAATCCCACCTACTGACAAACCAAAAGTAATCAAAACTAAAACTTCAACAAGTGAGGACGCACGACACAAGGAACACCTCAGATACAAGCACAGGAGAATAGGGAGACTGAGTAATTCAAATATAAAGGACACACACCATATAAGTTTACCCAGAAAAGACTGAGAAATCTGGGGGACCTATCTCTTATATTGAAGCAAACACAAAGAGTAAGCCAGAATGGGGAGACAAAGAAACATAACACAAATAAAAGAACAGAAGAAACTTCCTGAATCAGTGGAAATAGAGGAAATAGAGGTAACCAACCTATCGGAGACAGAGTTCAGAACACTGATTATTAGAATGTTCAAGGAAATTAATGAAAATATAAAGAAGGATAGAGAAATCATGAAAAGCAACCAGCTAGAACTTAAGAACACAATTACTGAATTAAATAACAAACTTGATGGAATCACTAGCAGATTGGATGAAGCAGAAAATCGAATCAGTGACTTAGAAGACAAAATAGCAGAGATCACCCATGCGGAATAACAAAAAGAAAAAAGAATGAATAACATGGAAAATAGTTTAAGAGAGCTGGGGGACAACATCAAACGCAATAACCCACGGGTCATTGGAGTACCAGAAGGAGAAGAGAGGGAGCAAGGGATTGAGAATACATTTGAAGTAATAATGTCTGAAAACTTCCCTAACCTGGCAAAGGACATTGAAATACAAGCCCAGGAAGTGCAGAGAGTTCCAACCAGGTTGATTCCAAACAGGCCCACTCCAAGACACATTATAGTGAAAATGGCAAGCATTAAGGACAAAGACAGAATCCTTGAAGCAGCAAGGGAAAGGCAGCAAGTTACTTAGAAGGGTACCCCCATAAGATTATCAGCTGACTTTTCTACAGAAACTTTGCAGGCCAGAAGGGAGTGGCAGGAGGTTTTCAAAGTGATGAAAAATAAAGGCCTACAACCAAGATTGCTGTATCCAGCAAGGTTATCCTTTAAAATCGAAGGCGAGATAAGGAGCTTTGCAGAAAAAAATAAGTTAAGGGAATTCATTACCACCAAGCCAGCTTTGCAGGAAATGCTAAAAGGGCTTCTTTAAGTAGAAGAGAAAAACAACCTATGAAAGACTACGAACACAAATAACAAAATGGCAATAAATACACACCTACCAATAATCACATTAAATGTAAATGGATTAAATGCTCCAATAAAAAGATATAGGGTGGCTGAATGGATAAGAAAGCAAGACCCCAGCATATGCTGTATACAAGAGACACACCTCAGATCCAAAGACTCATACAGGCTGAAAGTAAAGGGATGCAGTAAAATATTTCATGCAAATGGTACTGAGAAAAAAGCTGGAGTAGCGATACTTATATCAGATAAAATGGACTTTAAATTGAAGAATATAACAAAGGACAAAGAAGGACACTTCATAGTAATGAAGGGATCGATCCAACAAGAGGACATAACTCTAGTAAACATCCATGCACCTAACATAGGAGCCCCTAAATATATAAAACAGATACTGTCAGACATAAAGACAGAGATCAACAGTAACACTATCATAGTAGGGGACTTCAACACCCCGCTGTCACTAATGGACAGATCCTCCAGACAGAAAATCAATGTGGAAACAGCGACCTGAAATGACACATTAGACCAGCTGGATTTAACAGACATTTTCAGAGCATTTCATCCCAAAGCTACAGAATATACGTTCTTTTCAAGTGCACATGGAACATTTTCTAAGATAGACCACATGTTAGGCCACAAAACAAGTCTCAATAAATTTAAGAAGATTGAAATCATTTCAACTGTATTCTCTGACCACAATGCTATGAAACTAGAAATCAATTATAAGAAGAAATCCGGGAAGCTGACAAATAAATGGAGGCTAAACAATATGCTATTAAATAGTGAGTGGGTCACAAATGAGATCAAGGAGGAAATCAAAAGATACCTGGAGACAAACGATAATGAAAACACCTCGGCCCAAAATCTCTGGGATGCTGTGAAAGCAGTCCTAAAAGGGAAGTTTATAGCAGTGCAGGCCTACCTAAAGAAGAAAGAAAAATCTCAAATCAACAGGTTATCCTTACACCTAAGGGAACTGGAAAAAGAACAGCAAAAGAGGCCCAAGAGGAGTACAAGAAAGGAGATAATAAAGACCAGAGCAGAAATAAACAATATAGAGAACAGAAAAACAATTCAAAAGATCAATGAAACCAAGAGCTGGTTTCTTGAGAAGATAAACAAAATTGACAAACCTCTAGCCAGGCTCATCAAAAAAAAAAAAAAGAGAGAGAGGACTCAAATTAGTAAAATCAGGAATGAAAGAGGGGAAATGACTACAGACATCACAGAAATACAAAAAAAATCTAAGAAATTACTCTGAGCAACTATATGCCAACAAATCTGACAATCTGGAAGAAATGGATAATTATCTAGAAGCATACAACCTTCCAAAGCTAACGCAAGAAGAAACAGAATATCTAAATACCCTGATTACTACCAAGGAAATTGAATCAGTAATTGACAAGCTCCCAAAACACAAAAGCCCTGGACCAGACGGCTTCACAAGTGAATTTTATCAAACATTCAAAAAAGAACTATCACCTATTCTTCTCAAACTATTCCAAAAAATCCAGAAGGAGGGAAGGCTCCCAAACTCTTTTTATGAAGCCACTATCACCCTGATTCCAAAACCAGACAAAGACACCACAAAAAAGGAAAACTACAGGCCAATCTCCATGATGAATATAGATGCAAAAATTATCAATAACATATTAGCAAACAGAATTCAGCAATATATTAAGAAGATCATACATCATGATCAAGTGGGATTCATCCCTAGTGCACAAGGCTGGTTCAACATCTGTAAATCAATTAATGTGGTACACCACATCAACAAAATGAAGGATAAAGGTCACATGGTCATTTCAATAGATGCAGAAAAAGCATTTGACAAAATCCAACAGCCATTTATGTTAAAAACCCTTAGCAAAGTGGGAATACAGGGATCATATCTCAACATGATAAAAGCCATATCTGATAAACCTACAGCTAACATCATACTCAATGGGGAAAAGCTAAAACCATTCCCCTTAAGATCAGGAACAAGACAAGGCTGTCCACTTTCTCCTCTTTTATTCAACATAGTGCTGGAAGTTCTAGCCATAGCAATCAGACAACAAGAAGAAATAAAAGGCATCCAAATTGGCAAGGAAGAAGTAAAATTGTCATTATATGCAGATGACATGATACTGTATATAGAGAACCCCAAAGACTCCATCAAAAAACTATTGGAACTGATAGATGAATTCAGTAAAGTAGCAGGATATGAAATCAATGTTCAGAAATCAGTGGCATTTGCATAAACCAATAATAAACTAATGGAAAGAGAAATTAAGAAAACTGTCCCATTTACAATTGTGTCAAGAACTATAAAATACCTAGGAATAAATTTAACCAAAGAAGTGAAAGATCTGTACTCAGAAAATTATAAGACACTGAAGAAAGAAATCATAGAAGACACAAATAAATGGAAACACCTACCATGCTCATGGATAGGAAGAATTAATATAGTTAAAATGTCCATATTGCCTAAAGCAATATATAGATTCAATGCAATTCCTATCAAACTACCAAGGGCATTTTTCACAGAAATAGAAAATAGAATCCTAAAATTTATATGGAATCATAAAAGACCCAGAATAGCCTCGGCAATTCTGAGAAATAAGAACAAAGTCGGGGGGATCACGCTACCAGACATCAAAACCTACTACAAGGCTACAGTAATCAAGACAGTTTGGTATTGGCATAAAAACAGGCAGATCGATCAGTGGAACAGAACAGAGAGCCCAGAGATAAATCCAGGCATTTACAGACAGTTAATCTATGACAAGGGAAGCAAGAATTTACACTGGAGTAAAGATAGTCTATTCAATAAATGGTGTTTGGAAAATTGGACTGACACATGCAAAAAAATGAAACTGGACCACCTCCTTACGCCTTATACAAGAACAAATTCAAAATGGATTAAAGACTTAAATGTAAGACCTGAAACCATAAAAATCCTAAAAGAAATTATAGGAAGTACATTTGCAGACATTACCCGGAGCAATATTTTTACTGATACATCCCTACGGGAAAGGGAAGTAAAAGAAAAAATGAACATATGGGATTATATCAGACTTAAAAGATTTTTTCACAACAAAGGAAACCATTAATAAAACAAAAAGGAAGTCTACTGAATGGGAGAATATATTTGCCAACGATATATCTGATAAGGGGTTAATATCCAAAATTTATAAAACACTCATGAAACTCAACACCAAAAAAACAAACAACCCAATTAAAAAATGGGCAGAAGATATGAAGAGACATTTCTCTAAAGAGGACATACAGATGGCCAACAGGCATATGAAAAAGAGTTCAACCTCACTGGTCATTAGGGAAATGCACATAAAAACCACCATGAGATACCACCTCACTCCAGTCAGAATGGCTATCATCAGTAAATCAACAAACAACAAGTGCTGGCGGGGCTGTGGGGAAAAGGGGACCCTGCTGCACTGTTGGTGGGATTGCAGATTGGTGCAGCCACTATGGAAGTCAGTATGGAGGTATCTCAAAGAACTGGAAATAGAGCTACCATTTGACCCAGCAATTCCACTCCTAGGTATTTATCCTGAAAAAACCAAGACACTTATTCAAAAAAAGTTATGCACCCCTATGTTCATAGCAGCACAATTTACAATACCTAAGACTTGGAAACAACCAAAATGCCCATCAGTAGATGACTGGATTAAGAAACTGTGGTATATTTATACATTGGAGTATTACTCCGCTATAAGGAAGAATGAAATCGTACCATTTGCAATGATATGGATGGACCTAGAGACTATTATGTTAAGTGAAATAAGTCAGTCACAGAAAGACAAATACCATATGATCTCACTCATATGTGGAATCTGAAAAACTGTATGAATGAGCAAAGTAAACCAAAACTGTCTCATAGATATAGAGGAAAAATCAGGGTTGCTAATTGGGAGGGGGATGGGGATGAGGGAGAAGGGGAAGGGATTAGACAGCAAAAATAGGCAACTACAATATTGCCACTGGGATAGGAAAAACAGTTTGGGGAATATAATTAATAATGTTGTAAATATTCTGTGGAATGTCAGATGGTCATAGGTCTTGTTAGGGTGACCATTTCATGGATGGAGTAGAGGTTTGATCACTGCACTGTATAACTAAAGCGGAGGTTGTATACCTACTGTAAATGAATATATATAGATAGTCACGGGATGTGGATTATACTGTGGAAGAGAGTCAGAGGAAGAGTAATAGATATATATGATATGGGGGGGAGTGGGGTGGCGAATTGGGGGTAGGGGGTTGTCACTTTGGGGGGTAAAATGTATAACTATTGCACTGTGTTGTACACCTGAAACTAATTAATAATAAATAAATAAATTTAAAAAAATAAAAAGAGTGTGAGCTGAGCTCCGAGCAACATCAGTTTGATGCCCAGCCTGAGCTGAGTTGCTGCTGGGCTGCCAACAAGTGGCAGGATGGTTCAGCTAAAAAAACAAACAAAAAAAACCATATATTCTTAATTTTCTCAAAACACTCATTTGAAGCTATGTGTTCTCTACTGGGGGACATTTAGTGGAAGCTGCACATAAATAAAGTGTATACATGAAATTTTAGAAAAACTGTAATTGTTACATGTTGGAAAATAATGAAAAATCTGTTCTCTTGGTATTTTTCATCACTTACATTATATAACATGCTTATCTGTTTGCTAAATTTAGTATTGATTGTTTCTTATTTAATAAGTACATTTAAGTTGTTTTAATTGGTTGTTATGCAAGTAATTTTGAACTTTAACTAATTTTATTTTTTTTCTTTTCCTCTCCCCAGAAAGGATGGCATTATGAATCCAATCAAAACTTCCTGTTCTCAATTTTAAACTTTGATTGCTTAAGGCTGAAGCAATCATGGTGAACCTGAGGAAAGTGGTGCGTTCATTCCTGTAAGGATATAATTACTTATTATTTTTTCCTTTTTTTTTTTTGAGGGCAGTGTCACTGGCCCTCATATGTGGGATCCGAACCGGGACCACTGGCGTCCTAAGCCAGCTCTTAACTATCACGCCCCTCGGCCGGCCCTACTTATTATTTTTTAAAAGATAACTTTTTATGGTAGCTTGCTTCAAAATGTTAAAAAGACATTTCTATGATCATTCAGTTATATTTTGTTTAATCTGCATTACTGACTTTCATTCCAATGGACTAATTTTATTAGTAGTTCCTATTCAAAAATAATAAATGGAAAAAAGTAATTTGAACCTCAATTTAACACAACCACTCATGTATTCAAACAAGTAATATGGTAATAATACTTTCAATTCAAAAAGAGCTCAAGTGTATGTGGTTGCTTTCTCCATGGTTAAAACATAGAAATGAGAAGATTATTTCCTTTTTCTTCCTGCATGAACTGAATAGCCAAGAGAATAAAATGTTTTTATAAGTCTGGCTTTATGAAGAATAATGAAGTTGCAAAAGAATGGATCAGAAGTCAGCACAAGTGGATTGGGGGATGTAGCTGGACAGAGGGAAATAATGTCATTTTTTAAAGTTACCCATTACAATGACCAAGTAGCTAAAGTCACCAAAATGTAACATAAAGGGAATAAGCAAAGAATTGGATACAACTACTGATCAATTCTAAATGTGATATAATTCAGGCATATCTTTCTTTTGACTTGGTAAAATGTAGGACTGGTTTCTTCTAAACCTACTCTTTGAAAAATGGGCCATTGAAAAAAAGATTTGTGGCTCTGTAAACTCTGACCAGTACAGTGGAGAAGCCTTCAATTGCCTTGCTTCTACA
Organism: Aselliscus stoliczkanus; assembly: GCA_033961575.1. Taxonomy (NCBI): domain Eukaryota; kingdom Metazoa; phylum Chordata; class Mammalia; order Chiroptera; family Hipposideridae; genus Aselliscus; species Aselliscus stoliczkanus. The sequence goes on along the minus strand of CM066737.1, from coordinate 48,321,636 downwards.
CGATCTCATCTATGATTCCTGTAAAACAGTTCACCCAGGAAAAAGGTTTACAAAATAGTGTAGACATAAAGTACATCAACATTGGATCTTCTGCAGTATGCACCATTATAGCTCACCTTGGATGACATTGTACATTGTAATGATGACAGTCTCAAAGATATGTGATTCCAAGAGAACTAGAAGAGACAGGAAAAGGAAAGGGTGAAGGACAAGGATAAAGAAAAAAAGAGTAAGGTATAAGAAAATGAAAGGATAAATGTTCCATGCACCTGTGCCAACTCAATCTATACGTGTAGCCATTGGTCTGTATACCATAAGTAGGACTACTTTAAAGGGAACCAAATTATTCTGGTATCAGATTAAGAAATTCATATCAATTTTTTCCCATTATATTAAGAGAAACAAGGGACAATTCATCTCTTTTAATAATGCTCATTGTCATATGCAATGGAAAATCTCAGATTTAAAATGTACTCAGGCTTTTCAGGCCAGCCGAGTGGAGTGCTGGTTAAGCACTGGCTTGGAAAGCCAGCAGCCCTGGTTCAGGTCCCACATGTGAGGGCCAGTGACACTGCCCTCAAAAAAAAATAAAATAAAATGTACTCAGGCTTTTAAATCAAATTATCATTTTATTTATCTACTAAGAATGTAGAGTTAGATTTTCACTAAATATTTAGTAGCAATGAAAAAATTACTTGCATTGTTCTGTGAGAACTGATGATTTCTGTGCACATAATTTATGAGCCTCTTCTGGGCATAATAACAATGTAAGCTTTAACAGCAAGAACTAAATTATTCCTATTTTATAAAAGGACTGTATATATTTCACTGAGCATGTAAATATTAGAAAATAGGTCTAATTATAATATAGCAAATTCTTGATTACAAAACTATAGAATATAGGATTGAACTACCATAAAACTCAAAATACTTTCCTCATAAGTACTACTCATTAAGAATTTATTAAATGCAATTGAATTAAGAGCAGGGAAATGAAGTAAATACTCATTTAGGATCTTTGCCAGCACCATTATTGTATTTTATAATTCACTATAGATACATTTAGATTCTACAAGCTTCCTCAGTAATTCAGTATCTGCCTCATAGACTCTTTAACTATATATATATATATATATATATATATATATATATATATATATATATTCCAGTAGAAGTAGGCAAGATGACTACTTGAAGTGATTTTCTACTCCAAAATTCCAAGATACATGAATTATAAAATTCATAATTGGACATAGTTTTTCATGTATTTTTGTTATGTACAGTTTCATTCTGCATTCTTCTATTGTTTTTAGAGAAATCTGAAAGGATTGAGATGTTTTCACAATCTACTTAATGTGAAGTTGGATTGCATATTCTGTTAGGACCTTATTCTCTAGGCATAAGGATAAATATATCGGTGGTCCTGCAACTGACAATTGAAGCTGCAGTATATTATTGTGAGCATAAAGTCCTGTAGGAGTACTTGAGATGATCATCAGGTAATTTAAACCAGAAAAAATTTGAAATGCCAGAGAACATTTTCTTTTTGTCAGCTAGATCAGAAAAGACCCTGGATTTAAAATTACTGAACCCAGTTCTGCATAAATAGGTATCTTCTTAAAATAAAACCAGGACTTAAATTCCTGACAAATTTTAAAATGCAGAGGGTGCCAAAAAATGTATACACATTTTAAGAAAGGAAAACTATTAAAATTGTAATACCCAATATATTTGGATAATAAAAGATGAATACAAGTCATGTTTAACTTCTGCAATTACAAGAGATGCTCAAAGTGGTTACTTTCAGTGTCCAGACAGTTCTGATTATAGCAAACTACTGCTTCAGCAACATGGACCAAAGTGTCCACTGGTATACATTTTTTGGCACCCCTGGTACATGAATTGGGGTACAGTTACTATAAAATACTTTTGTTTAACTTTGAAGACAGAAAGAAAATAAGCTCCAACATTTGCTGAGGGTCTTCTATGACAAAGGTACTTTTTCAGGACTTTACACATATAAGGTATGGTAAAAAAAGATATGGTGAATGCTTAAATAAAATAAACATTGCCATTAATCCCCATCAAAATACTCTCCCTCGCTTCTAACACACTTATCCTATTGTTTTTGCCACTTTCAGAAACAGTTCTGGAAGTCCTCTTTCATTAGTTGCACTGTCGTGGCTGCCTCAATGTCCTGAATCAATTCAAAACATTTACCTTTCATGGTCATTTTGACTTTGAGGAAAAGCCAGAAGTTGAACGGTGCCCAATCCAGTGAATAAAGTGGGTGAGGGTACACTGTAATGTTTTTTTTTACAGAACTTGCCATAGCAGAGGCAATGTGTGACAAGGAACATTGTCACGATGGAAGATGAAGTAAAGACACTCACAAATGAGAACTTCCAGAACTGAGTCAGAAAGAGGCAAGAATGATGAGATAAGTGTGTTCAAAGCAAGGGAGAGTATTTTGAGGAGGATTAATGGCAATACGTCTTTTACTGTAATATATTTTTTAATTTAAATATTCACTTTTTTTTTTCTTTTTATCATACCTTGTACCATTTAATTTTCACAACATGTCATAAAGAGCATCCTCATTGTCCAAATGAGCAAATTGGTGTTCTAAGTGGTTAAGTGACTGGTCAAAAAAATTTCTGGGGCCGGCCGAGTAGTGCGGTCGTTAAGTGCTGGCTTGGGAAGCCAGCTGCCCTGGTTCGGTCCCACATGTGAGGGCCAGTGACACTGCCCTTAAAAAAAAAAAAGAAATTTCTGAGGTCATGTAGCCAAATATAGTGACAGAGTAATCAATGCTAGAAAAAATAACTCGTTTCTCTTTAGTTGGTCCTTTATTTCAATAACTTCTATGCATATTAACCACAGACGAATTATGATATAGATTACCTAAATCATGTATCATTTTAGATTTTTTTATATTCCAGGATTAATATGGCCTGCATTTGAAAAAAGTTACCGATCGCTTCTCATTATTTGACAAAAATTACTATGTATATGTCTCCCCTCCATGTTGCTTAGAATATCAGTTAGCTTTGGCTAACGAGGAAATAATTTTTTTTTAAAAGATTTTATTGGGGAATTGGCGGAGGGGAACAGCGTTGGGGAATCGGGGAAGGGGAACAGATAAGTTGCTGTCTTTTTGTTCTTCAGTTTAGTTGCGGAGGATGTTGCTTCACTGTTGGTACTGTCATTGAGCTCTTCCCGGATGAGGCAGATCGGTTGCTGGCCTCTGGATGTCGCTCACCGCGGCTATTGGCAGCTCACGCTTGGCTGCCAGCCGCTCACGCTGGCTGCGGGCCACTCACTGTAGCCTATGGCAGCCCACTGCAGCAGGGGCTGCAGCCCACACCATCACCGGGGCTCGCACAGCCCAGCTCCAGGTGGAGCTGTTGTTAGTTGTAGAGGGCAGTGTCACTGGCCCTCATGTGGGATCTGAACCGGGGCAGCTGGTATCCCAAAACCAGCGCTTAACCAATGCGCCACTCGGCCGGCCCGAGGAAATAATTTTAAGCTAAATGTCTGAAATGCTAGTTTTCTATCCCTTGATTTCTTCATTATCTTAAAATACATAGAAATGTATTAACAAAATATTAAGAAAAATAATTTTTAAATATGCTAGAAAATTATTACAATATTTTTAATTAAGTTTGAATAATGTCAATAATTTTTTCAGACTAAATGTTCTCCAATTTTGGTTCAGCAGGTATGGTGTGAGTGCATGTGTGTGTGTAAATGGTATAGATATGATATGAATAATATAATCACAATCATCTAGTTTTACTACTGTAACTTTCTCTGAGGATTGATAATAATAAGTAATAAGTCAATCAAATCACACATATACTTTCCCTGTATAGAGATAATATTTTAAGTTCAAAGAGCAAGTAAATGAGATAATGTAATAAAAGAATTTACATAAAGAACACATAGATGGAGACTGGAGCCCTCCACAATGAAGAGTGAAGAACAACAACTTGGCCGGACCCCTTCCCCAATTCCCCAATAAAATCTTGAAAGAAACAAAAAAAGAGATGGCTCTGAGTCACACACCCAGGAAGATCATTTAGATGAAATACAGACTGAATTGGTTGATAAACAATAATCAGATTAATTTAAGAACAATGGTAGTTGCTATAAAATTAAATATGAGGAATTAGCTTTCCTGCTTGCAAAAGTAAAAGGTGTTTATCGTCAAGCTCAGTTGTCTCATCCAGTTCCCAAGTGGAATTTTTTTTCAAGTATGGGAAGACCAAAGGGAATGAAGAACAATGATAGGTGAGGAGTCAGTCAGAGACATCTCATTAAAGTCACAAGAAGCTGTACTAGGATACTCTTTATTGGTTGTGCTTAAATCCATGCAGAGGAATTCAACAGATGGGCAAAATACCAGAATGCAATGTTGCCGACATCTGGCCCAGTCATCATCATGTGCCCACACCATGTGCAGCTACTACTACTCCTGTGAGTGGTACAGCCTCAAGCACATAAGGACCATGTGCATCCAGTGGCTGCTGCACAACCTGATGACCTAGCAATTGCGATAAGTGCTACAAACTACAAAAGAGCAAAATAGAACTGAAGTGCTAGGCAAAATATTTTAAACTAAATGTAGCTTCTTTTCTCACCTGAATAAATGAAAAGAAAGACTTTCATGGTGGTTAAGAGATAATAACAAAAATGTTTTCTGAAAGTTATACTTCCTCACGTGTTTGGTTTCAGAAATGAAAATTTGCCTTCATAGGTTTTCTGATCATCTAATGTCTTGTAGGATGTAGAAACATAAGAGGGGTGGAGGAATATTTGTCTGTTCATGGTGTTCTGAAGATAGGCAGCATTTTTCTAGTAGGCGAGAGAACTAAACTTCACCTCTTATTTAGAAAATAAGTAGCTAATTGATATATGAACAGTCTTTGGGGATGATTTGATCTAACAGTACAGGTGACAGTTTGGTGTAGACTGTGAATGCATTTTCCACATCAATTGTTGTGATTATATCCTCAGTTTAGACACCAAAGGAGTAATTCACTCCATATAGTAGCAAAATTCAGCTTTCACATTTGGCTCAAGGCCTAGGGGCAATGAAACACGATGCAGTGGAAAGGATGAAAACAATCTGAATTCATGCTAAGATTGGAATACCTCAAAGATCCTTCATTCTTTGAGAAGTTTCATCACATAAGCACAATGCATGACATTGCCAATACCTGTGAATTATTAAAAAATAGAACAAGGCAATGGTAAAAATAAGAAGCTACAAGCAACTTATGGTTTTGAGTAGCATATTTGAAGTATGTGGAATTTTATGAAGAACTGTGGTGGTAAATGAATTAAAAATTTCTAAGCAATCATGAACAGCATGTTTTAGGTGAAGTCCTGTGACTTCACCTAAAGTCTAATCCACCAGCCGAATAGGAGACTTCCTTCAGACCTGCATTCTCTAGTATGGTAGCCACTAGTCATATGTGACTACATAAATTGAATAACATAAATAAAATAGAAAATTCAGTCTCTGGGTCTCATGAGCCACATTTGAAGTGCTCAATAGCTGCATGTGGATGGTGGCTACTATACTGCATACAGCTCAACTATAGAGCATATCTATCAGTGCAGAGTTCTGTTAGAGAGTGCAGTTCTATAATCAGTAGCCTTGAGTGAATTTTACCTTTGTGTGTATATATATATATATATATATATATATATATATACATATATATATGTATATATATGTATATATATATATATATACATAAAATGTGTATACATTTTTCACCATATGGTGAAAAATGTATACACATTTTATGAAAGGAAAAAAACTACATTAAAATTGTAACAATATCTACTGAGAACAAAAGATGAATTCAAGTAACATTTGACTTCTGAGATTACAAAAGGTGCTCACAGTGGTTACCATCAGCGTAAATTTACTACAGGCTTTTAGGATAACCTCTTATTCTCTCAGTGAGTTGGTGATGCTTTTTGGGGTCAGGATGACTAGAAAAGTGGAAATACACAGTGGTCTCATTTAGATTTATAAGGTCCCATTTGTCTCATTGTGCTTATTGAGATATATTGGAGGCTGGGGATGGGGCTTGAGGAAGTTTGGTAACTGTCCAAAGGGATGCTTTGTTCTGAATCCCTGTGCTCTGGAACTTGAGGAATTTGGGTCTTGCCTTCTGTGGACCATAGGCATTACCTGGTGGTCAGATCATCATCTCATACTCACAGTCCAAAGCACAACTTTGCTTTTCTTCTCCCATTCCACTAGCATGAAATTCCATTTTCAATGTATTTCCTGTTTGGTTTTCACTCTTTTTATTGTTAACATTACCACCATTAGCCCTCTTCTCAGTCCCAAGGCCTTGAAATTGTTGATTGAGTGGATACAAAATGAATGCCTTTGCAACCTGAAAATTACTTTATAAGTATTAGCATATTGGGTTATGGTAGTAATCATATTTGATTCTTTGTTTTGTTGTGTCATCAAGTTTAACATGATACAGTGTGTCAGTGTCCTCCAGGTAAAGACCACCAGGAACACATTTATAGCTGAACAAGTTGAGTTCATTATTAGTTGCTGTGAGGGAGAATGCACACATTCGGCAAAGGTGGGCCGCTTAAGTAACAGGGTGAGAGAAGAGGCATATTAAAGGATTTGGGCTTGTGTTTGGTGATTTAGGTGAGGGTTTAAGGAAGTAGAGTTTTGATTTGGATTGGATGCTGTCAGGAAGAGAGGGTATGCCTATGACTATCTTATAACCTTCTTGTATAGAGAAAACAGATTAGAGAGAGAGTAAAAATGTAGCTCCTAAAAACAATGAATCAAACAAAGCAAAAACCAAACCAGCCGTCACTCATATGAGGCAGGAAAGGGATGTCTGGTGGCTTGTACAGTGATCTTGCTTTCATCTGTGCTTATGGAAAAAAAAATGATATACGTTTGTTGTTTTGTTTCACTTTGTCATGGTCTCAAGAATGACCTTTACTGAGGTTGGCATTCGGTGAGATTTTTTTTTTTTGAGGGCAGTGTCACTGTTCCTCATATGTGAGACCCAAACCGGGGCTGCTGGCTTCCCAAGCCAGTGCTTAACCACCATGCCACTCGGCCGGTCTGATTCAGTGAGATTTTTAATGTCCAAAGGGAGAATGACAAGTCATAACCTGGATGTCAGAAGTTATGTATACATATTTTATTACCTCTAAAGATTAGCCTACTATAACCAGATAAAGACATTACCAAACAGGTGATCTAAAGCCCAATAACCCCAAAGACACAATGAAACAATGTGAAGAGAATATTAGTACATCATATCCAGCAACATATTAAAATGAATGATACACCATGACCCAGAGAAATATATCATGGAAATACAAGACTGGTTCAATATTTGAACATTAAAGAATGTAATCCACCATATTAACAGATTAAAGAAGAAAAAGCACATCACCATCACAATCGATGCAGAGGAAGCATTTTGACAAAGTGCAACATGCATTCATGATTAAAAGTGTTATAAATGTAGGAATAGGGCTGGTCGAGTGGCACATTGGTTAAGAGCTGGCTGGGGACACCAGCTCTGAGCAGCAGAGCCCTGGTCCAGATTCCACATATGAGGGCCAGTGACACTGCCCTCTACAGCTAAGAAAGTGAACAACACCTCAATCTGCAGCTGGGCTGCCATGAGTCGGCCTCCACAGTGTAGGCTGCAGCCCTTGCTGCAGTGGGCTGCCATAAGCTGCAGTGAGTGGTCAGCAGCCAGTGTGCACGCCCAGCAGCCAGTGTGAGCTGCCAAGAGCTGCTTTGAGCGGCCGTCCAGAGGCTGACGACCGATCTGCCTCACCCGGGAGAGCGCAATGACAATACCAACATGGGTGAGTGAAGCAACGTCCTCCGCAACTAGACTGAAGAAAGCAATTGTGGATTCACATACCCAAGACGTCTAAAACATATTTAAAAGTTTTCCATAAACTGCATTAAGGCCCCCCCCAAAAAATTTATTTTCCTTTATTATTTACCTCAGTTGAACTAGCCACTTTTCAAGAGACCAATTGCTACACAGCTAGTGGCTATTATAATGAACGGCACAGGTCTAACAAATAAAATGCAGTGAAAAGCTAGCTATAAATGGAAATGGCACTGTGATTCATACATGTAAGTGAGACAATCCAAATATAAACCTATTTATGGGTTCATTATAGTGGAAATTTTTTATGGGTGAGGTACCATTTTGCTGATATGCATAGTACTGTAATTTATTCAAATAGAGGAAACCGAATAAGGGATTTAAAATTATGATTCCTATTCCCACTAAGAAAAACTTTAATACAGTTATCCTTGAGTATTAACTCTTTCCACCTAAGAATTAATGTTGTATCAATAATTAAGGAAATAATTATTGATGCCACCTACCTCGACCTGGATAGCAAGTTTTATTTAAGCATGTTATAGAAATGAATCCTAAAAACATATAGGGAGAGCTCTTTTGCAAAATGAAATGCCACCTAAGTCTTCAATCTATCCCATGATTTTAAGAGTTTCACTTTAAAGAACTCCCTTGGGAGCATGAAATCTACTGGCTCCATGATGTTAATAGTGGTTATGTCTGAGGGGAGGGATCAAGAGTCTTACTACCCTCACGTGACTGTCTTTCATAGCCCAGCATATCAGATTTCTATAAATCTAACATAATGTGTCTACTTAAAATTAAAATAAGAATATATGAACATCTATTTGCTTTATACTTGTCATGCACCATATGGATAACCACCTGTATCAATTTTTGGTGTGGTAAAAGCATACAACATGATTGTTTATAGGAGATAACTATTGTTTTTGCCTGCCTAGTATCTGGTCCTCCTTTCCTCTGATATTAACACCTCAATTTTCTTTTGGGGAATTAATGCTCTCCCAATCTCAGTAATGTATTTCCAGAGAGGCTGATCTCATTCCAAGGCACAAGATGAGCATAAAACCCAAGTCAGTCTAATAAGACCTAATCCCATTACTCCTTGTTTTAACTCAGGGGTAGGAGACTCTCCTTCCATTGAACTGAAGAAGCTGAATAGAAGATAAGTGGCCATCTTTCCTGATAAATTAACTATATCAAAACTTTAAAAATAGTTATCTTCAAATAATATGGATGGTACTCTTTTCCTACTAGTGTTGCACATTCTTAAATTTTGCAGTCTTTTCTTTAAAAAACTATTTAGCATTCAATACAATTCTTCAATTAAGTGAAATTAAAATTTAATAGCATTAATAAGAATTACAAAACAACCCACTATAACTTTCTCTGTAGTCTGATGCTCTTGGGGGGGGGGCGTTGTTGTGCCCTCAGGGGTCTGAGAAAAGGGATTACTCTGACATTCCAAGGTAAGTTATCTTAGGGCCAGCAGAGTGGCGTGGTGGTTAAGCCCTAGCTTGGGAAGCCAGCACCCCGGTTCGGGTCCCACATGTGAGGGCCAGTGACACTGCCCTCAAAAAAAGTAAAATAAAATAAAATAAACTGAGAACCAAGGTAAGTTATCTTAGATGCAAAAACATAATAGACAGGCCCACTAAAGGTAAAGATTGACCTTTGTCGAGGAAGCCACAGGCCAAAGATGTGACTACTGGCCATGACGAGCTTCTAGTTAAAAATTTTTATGTTCAGACCACCCTATGTGGTTAATGTTGGTCTCAGAGTTTGTAGGGCCTGCAATGCTGGCCTCCCCTGAAATTGTCCAGGCCCCTTTTTTTGTCTACATATATTTTATAATTTTTGAAATTTGTATATTCTTTTTGTCTTGTAATTATTTTTCTTAATTAAATTTTATTGGGGTGACAATGGTTAGTGACGTTATGTAGGTTTCAGGTGTACAATTCTGTAATACAACAATAGATGATTGGTTAAGGAACATATGGTATATATACATAATGGAATACTATTCTGTCATAAGAAAAGATGAAATAGTGCTATCTGCGACAACATGGATCTGAAGCAGGATTTTTTTGATGTGTGATTTTATGTGTCCGGGATCGTGTGGTCTTGTGGAGCCGAAGAATGGAGATACGGACCAGAGAGTTAAATTGCAGAAAAATACAGTTTATTAGAAGAAAAAAATACATTTCAAAGACCTATAAGCAGGCCAGGGCAGTAGAGTATGGCTCAATGGCTATTATTAGAAGAGAATGTACACTCCAAAGAGTTTGGAGCAGGCCAAGCTAAAGAAGCTCAAAAAGTTTGGACTGGCCAGGACTTGGAGATTTTATCCCTTTTTCTCTAGAATGGGCTGTTCCTCTCTGGGTGTGGGGCCACTTGATTGACATCTATGATTGACAGCCTCATCCCTTTAGACTGCACATGTTCCTTCCCAGAATGCCATCTGTTATAACGATAGTAATGAACTTCCGGGCATGTGTATGCTATTATAATGATGGTATAATAAGGCCCAGGTGAAATGAAGGTCGTTATGGCCTTTACTTCGCAGGTGTGGGTAACTGGCCTAATCCATTCGGGTATTTTGTACCCATTTGTTTCCCCATAGGGGTAGATAATTACAACGAAAGGGAGAAATTTTGGGCAGAGCTGGTAGGTCTTTTGGGCGGTCACATTCTGTGGGACATGCAGGAATGCAGGGACCCAAAGCCTGCCTCTGTCTGCCTTGTTTTCCCCTTGAGAGATGTGATCCCCATAAAATCTCTATGGGAAGTTGAGGGACAGGAGGTCTTTTCTTCTGTATCTACTTCCTGCTGGGCAGGGGCATAGAGCTGTCCCTGCCTATTTGAGGGATTCATAGAGCTGTCACCGGATCTGATCTCACATGGGAGGAAGGGGTCTCAAGATCTGCCTGCAAGACCGTGTTGGTTTTTTTGGTTGGGACTGGCAGTCTTGCTGGAGCACCATCTGTATCCCCAAGGCCCCTAAAGGAGGAAAATAGATTTTTATTAACAAATTTCTTAATAAGCAGAGCTCAAAGCTATTGATGTAGGGTTGCTACAGGTTTGGAAAGAACATTAGGCTTTAATGTTTACAATCAACAAGTATATTGGCCTGGGGAAATGTTGAAACCTTATATAGTCCCTGGGACAGGATTATCAAAAGTTGTATCTGGAATGGCTTGAGGAATGTTGGGAAGTATCAGTTATCTAAAGCCAGGGTGGGTGAGATATATTCTGTGATTCAGTCTAGGGGCAATCTTTAGTCTAGGCTTCAGAAACTGATTAGAAGGGTAATCAAAGCCAGGATCTAAGAAACTAGAGAAGGGGAGACTTAAATTTTCTATAGGAAAAAAAACTTAAAAGTTGTCCAGTGAGGGGTGGGAGGCTACTTGTTTGGCCCATATCAGATGGAACTTGACGTTATTATGCTAAGCAAAATAAGTCAGACAGAAAAAGTTGAGAACCATATGATTTCACTGATGTGTGGGATATAATACTGAAAACAACAAAGGAACAAAACAAACAAAGGAACAAAAACTCATAGACACAGATGACAGTTAATGCTTATCAGATGGTAAGGGGGAAGTAGTCGATGAGGGTAAAAGGGATCCAATATATATGGTCATGTAAGGAAACATATGGTCTGAATACAGGATAAGACATTTTTTCTTTTTTTAGCTGAACCATCTTGCCACCTGTTGGCAGCTCAGCAGCAGCTCAGCTCGGGCTGGCCATCGAACTGCTGTTGCTCAGAGTTCAGCTCACACTCTTGAGTGAGCTCTTAACCAACTGAGCCACTCGGCCAGCCCTAAGACATTTCTCTTAATACACCCTACCATCTTTAGTTTTTCTGCATTAAGAAGCCAAAAGTAGGTCAACTTAGATTCACTTTGCGGTTAATGTTTAAGTATTTCATCTTATTTGGAAATAGATCTATATATTCAATCATTTTACTCTCTTAATTTATTTCCAATAATTATGTTTAGATTACTCGTGGAGACTTTATAAGACATCAGACAGAGCAAATTATTACAACTTCCTGTTGACAAGCCCTATAACTGCCATAGCCCTTTCTTTTTGTAAACCTAGATAAAAATAAAATATTTTATTGGATGTTAGTAAATTTAAAGGCATATCTGTTTTAATTAAACTAAACTTAGTTTCAATATTATATATTTTTCCAGATCACATGACACTGGAAAGCATTTAGGTTAGTTTCTATTATATTTCTTAGTCTTTATAAGCACTTAATTTCTTTAGGACAATTAAAAGAACTCTTTATACAAAACAATTTTAATAATTTCCTCCAGAAGTACATATATATACCCATATAGAGAAAAAAGCAAGTAGAGATTGAATAATTTCAATCTAAAAAGTTTAGGCATGGGCTGGCCGAGTGGCTCGTTCGTTAAGACTTGGCTTGGAAGCGCGGGCTCTGAGCCGGTTTGGATCCCACATGGGCCAGTGACACTGTGCTCAATACAGTTAAGATGGTAAACAACAGCTTGACCTGGAGCTGGGCTGCTGTGAGTCTCCAAGGACGACATAGGCTGCAGTGGGGCAGCAGTGGGCTGCTGTGAGTTACTGTGAGTGGCCTACAGCCAGGGTGAGTGTCAGGCAGTCAGCGTAAGATGCTGTGAGCTGCCGTGAGCCACCGTGAGTGGCCATTGAATGGCCGGCAACTGCCTCAGTGTGGAAGAGCACAATGATCACAATACCAACATTGATGTAGGATATTTTTCTTGTGCCAGGATCATAGTCTCGTGAAGCTGAAGAATGGAGACACAGACCAGAGAGGTAAAGTTTGTAGCAGAGGACAGTTTATTAGAGTAGAAAGTAACAGCTCTCAAAACAAGAGGGCATCCCGAAAGGCTTGCCTACTAGTTAGGGCAAAAGCTTTGTTTTTGTTTTTTTATAAATATTTTATTGGGGAATCGGGGAAGGGGAACAGACAAGTTGCTGTCTTTTTATTCTTCAGTCTAGTTGTGGAGGACGTTGCTTCACTGGCCCATGTTGGTATCGTCATTGCGCTCTTCCCGGATGAGGCACATTGATCGCCGGCCTCTGGATGGTATCTCACTGCGGCTATTGGCAGCTCGCTTACTCCAGCTGCCGTCCGCTCACACTGGTTGCTGGCCACTCACTGTAGCCTATGGCAGCCCACTGCAGCAGGGGCTGCAGCCCACACCAGCACCGGGGCACTCACAGCCCAGCTCCAGGTGGAGCTGTTGTTAGCTGTAGAGGGCAGTGTCACTGGCCCTTATATGTGGGATCGGAATCAGGGCTGCTGGCATCCCAAAACCAGCTCTTAACCAATGCACCACTCAGCCGGCCCAGCTTTGGTTTTTATACCTTTTTTTTATGTCTGGGGAGGGGGGCCTCTTGTCACTATTATCAGATTTACATTGTTGCCTAGCCTGGAGGAGGTGTTTTCTTGAAACTGTCTCCTTGTCTCAGAATTGATGTCTCTTTTGATAGGATTATGTTATCTCCTGGCTGGGCCTTTGAAGATATCATTGTCTATTGCTCATTCTATTAGGGAGTTCCTGACTTTCTTAAGTTAGTTAACTAACCTGTCTTAATGTCTCCTTTGGAGGTGAAACTTAACTTTTGATTTTTTTGTTATAGGCTCTGAAAAATTATTTCCTCCTCCCTCTTCCAAGTTTGTCCTTGTGGTGGGATCCTGTGACTTAAACCTGTCAGTCAGCTATTAAAATGATTACTCCTGGCTTTTGTAATGGTTTTCACCCTGATTCCCTTTACCATTGCCATTTCCCTGACTACCTATAATTTTCCTATCTCAACATGGGCCAATGAAGTGATGTTCTCCACAACTAGACTGAAGAACAAAAGGACAGCAACTTGTCTGTTCCTCTCCCCCAATTCCCCAATAAAATCTTTAGAAAAAACTGCAGCCATAAGATAGGTATATAAGGAAAAGCAAAAAACCCATTAATTTATAACAGTTGGTATAAGTTAAGTTTATTCATTCAGGGGCCTAAGGATTTAGGATTTTTATTTGTCCTTGATAAACAATTTTTTTTTAATTTTTATTTTTAATTAGTTTCAGGTGTACAACACAGTGCAATAGTTACACATTTTACCCCTCAAAGTGACAATCCCCCACGCCCAATTTACCACCTCACTCCCCCCCATATCATATATATCTATTACTCTTCCTCTGACTCTCTTCCACAGTATAATCCACATCCCATGACTATCTATATATATTCAATTACAGTAGGTATACCACCTCCCCTTTAGTAATACAGTGCAGTGATCAAACCTCTACTCCATCCATGAAATGGTCTCCCTAACAAGACCTATGATCATCTGACATTCCACAGAATATTTACAACATTATTAATTATATTCCCCAAACTGTTTTTCCTATCCCAGTGGGTATATTGTAGTTGCCTATTTTTGCTGTCTAATCCCTTCCCCTTCTCCCTCATCCCCATTCCTCTCCCAATTAGCAACCCTGATTTTTCGTCTATTTCTATGAGACAGTTTCTGTTTACTTTGCTCATTCATAGTTTTTCAGATTCCACATATGAGTGAGATCATATGGTATTTGTCCTTCTATGACTGACTTATTTCACTCAACATTATAGTCTCTAGGTCCATCCATATCATTGCAAATGGCACGATTTCATTCTTCCTTATAGCGGAGTAATACTCCATTGTATAAATATACCACAGTTTCTTAATCCAGTCATCTACTGATGGGCATTTTGGTTGTTTCCAAGACTTAGCTATTGTAAATTGTGCTGCTATGAACATAGGGGTGCATAACTTTTTTTGAATAAGTGTCTTGGTTTTTTCAGGATAAATACCTAGGAGTGGAATTGCTGGGTCAAACGGTAGCTCTATTTCCAGTTCTTTGAGATACCTCCATACTGACTTCCATAGTGGCTGCACCAATCTGCAATCCCACCAACAGTGCAGCAGGGTCCCCTTTTCCCCACAGCCCCGCCAGCACTTGTTGTTTGTTGATTTACTGATGATAGCCAATCTGACTGGAGTGAGGTGGTATCTCATGGTGGTTTTTATTTGCATTTCCCTAATAACCAGTGAGGTTGAATTTTTTTTCATATGCCTGTTGGCCATCTGTATGTCCTCTTTAGAGAAATGTCTCTTCATATTTTCTGCCCATTTTTTAATTGGGTTGTTTGTTTTTTTGGTGTTGAGTTTCATGAGTGTTTTATAAATTTTGGATATGAACCCCTTATCAGATATATAGTTGGTAAATACATTCTCCCATTCAGTAGGCTTCCTTTTTGTTTTATTAATGGTTTCCTTTGTTGTGAAAAAACTTTTAAGTCTTATATAATCCCATATGTTCATTTTTTCTTTTACTTCCCTTGCCCGTAGGGATGTATCAGTAAAAATATTGCTTCGGGTAATGTCTGCAAATGTACTCCCTATATTTTCTTTTAGGATTTTTATGGTTTCAGGTCTTACATTTAAGTCTTTAATCCATTTTGAATTTGTTCTTGTATAAGGCGTAAGGAGGTGGTCGAGTTTCATTTTATTGCATGTGTCAGTCCAATTTTCCCAGTACCATTTATTGAATAGACTATCTTTACTCCAGTGTAAATTCTTGCTTCCCTTGTCATAGATTAACTGTCCATAAATGCCTGGATTTATTTCTGGGCTCTTTGTTCTGTTCCACTGATCGATCTGCCTGTTTTTATGCCAATACCAAACTGTCTTGATTACTGTAGCCTTGTAGTAGGTTTTGATGTCTGGTAGCATGATCCCCCCGACTTTGTTCTTATTTCTCAGAATTGCCGAGGCTATTCTGGGTCTATTATGATTCCATATAAATTTTAGGATTATATTTTCTATTTCTGTGAAAAATGCCCTTGGTAGTTTGATAGGAATTGCATTGAATCTATATATTGCTTTAGGCAGTATGGACATTTTAACTATATTAATTCTGCCTATCCATGAGCATGGTAGGTGTTTCCATTTATTTGTATCTTCTATGATTTCTTTCTTCAGTGTCTTATAATTTTCTGAGTACAGATCTTTCACTTCTTTGGTTAAATTTATTCCTAGGTATTTTATAGTTCTTGACGCAATTGTAAATGGGACAGTTTTCTTAATTTCACTTTCCATTAGTTTATTATTGGTATATGCAAATACCACTGATTTCTGAACATTGATTTTATATCCTGCTACTTTACTGAATTTGTCTATGAGTTCCAATAGTTTTTTGATGGAGTCTTTGGGGTTCTCTATATACAGTATCATGTCATCTGCATATAATGACAATTTTACTTCTTCCTTGCCAATTTGAATACCTTTTATTTCTTTTTGTTGTCTGATTGCTGTGGCTAGAACTTCCAGCACTATGTTGAATAAAAGAGGAGAAAGTGGACAGCCTTGTCTTGTTCCTGATCTTAAGGGGAATGGTTTTAGCTTTTCCCCATTGAGTATGATGTTAGCTGTAGGTTTATCAGATATGGCTTTTATTATGTTGAGATATGATCCCTGTATTCCCACTTTGCTAAGGGTTTTTAACATAAATGGCTGTTGGATTTTGTCAAATGCTTTCTCTGCATCTATTGAAATGACCATGTGATCTTTATCCTACATTTTGTTGATGTGGTGTATCACATTAATTGATTTACGGATGTTGAACCAGCCTTGCGCACTAGGGATGAATCCCACTTGATCATGATGTATGATCTTCTTAATATATTGCTGAATTCTGTTTGCTAATATTTTATTGAGAATTTTTGCATATATTTTCATCAGGGAGATTGGCCTGTAGTTTTCCTTTTTTGTGATGTCTTTATCTAGTTTTGGAATCAGGGTGATAGTGGCTTCATAAAAAGAGTTTGGGAGGCTTCATAAAAAGAGTTTGGGAGCCTTCCCTCCTTCTGGATTTTTTGGAATAGTTTGAGAAGAATAGGTGATAGTTCTTTTTTGAATGTTTGATAAAATTCACTTGTGAAGCCGTCTGGTCCAGGGCTTTTGTGTTTTGGGAGCTTGTCAATTACTGATTCAATTTCCTTGGTAGTAATCAGGGTATTTAGATTTTCTGTTTCTTCTTGCGTTAGCTTTGGAAGGTTGTATGCTTCTAGAAAATTATCCATTTCTTCCAGATTGTCAAATTTGTTGGCATATAGTTGCTCATAGTAATTTCTTAGAATTTTTTGTATTTCTGTGATGTCTGTAGTCATTTCCCCTCTTTCATTCCTGATTTTGCTAATTTGAGTCCTCTCTCTTTTTTTTTTGATGAGCCTGGCTAGAGGTTTGTCAATTTTGTTTATCTTCTCAAGAAACCAGCTCCTGGTTTCATTGATGTTTTGAATTGTTTTTCTGTTCTCTATATTGTTTATTTCTGCTCTGGTCTTTATTATCTCCTTTCTTGTACTTCCCTTGGGCCTCTTTTGCTGTTCTTTTTCCAGTTCCCTTAGGTGTAAGGATAACCTGTTGATTTGAGATTTTTCTTCCTTCTTTAGGTAGGCCTGCACTGCTATAAACTTCCCTCTTAGGACTGCTTTTGCAGCATCCCAGAGATTTTGGGTAGTGGTGCTTTCATTTTCGTTTGTCTCCAGGTATCTTTTGATTTCCTCCTTGATCTCATTTGTGACCCACTCACCATTTAATAGCATATTGTTTAGCCTCCATTTATTTGTCAGCTTCCCGGATTTCTTCTTTTAATTGATTTCTAGTTTCATAGCATTGTGGTCAGAGAATACAGTTGAAATGATTTCAATCTTCTTAAATTTATTGAGACTTGTTTTGTGGCCTAACATGTGGTCTATCTTAGAAAATGTTCCATGTGCACTTGAAAAGAACGTATATTCTGTAGCTTTGGGATGAAATGCTCTGAAAATGTCTGTTAAATCCAGCTGGTCTAATGTGTCATTTCAGGTCGCTGTTTCCACATTGATTTTCTGTCTGGAGGATCTGTCCATTAGTGACAGCGGGGTGTTGAAGTCCCCTACTATGATAGTGTTACTGTTGATCTCTGTCTTTATGTCTGACAGTATCTGTTTTATATATTTAGGGGCTCCTATGTTAGGTGCATAGATGTTTACTAGAGTTATGTCCTCTTGTTGGATCGATCCCTTCATTACTATGAAGTGTCCTTCTTTGTCCTTTGTTATATTCTTCAATTTAAAGTCCATTTTATCTGATATAAGTATCGCTACTCCAGCTTTTTTCTCAGTACCATTTGCATGAAATATTTTACTGCATCCCTTTACTTTCAGCCTGTATGAGTCTTTGGATCTGAGGTGTGTCTCTTGTATACAGCATATGCTGGGGTCTTGCTTTCTTATCCATTCAGCCACCCTATGCCTTTTTATTGGAGCATTTAATCCATTTACATTTAATGTGATTATTGGTAGGTGTGTATGTATTGCCATTCTGTTATTTGTGTTCGTAGTCTTTCATAGGTTGTTTTTCTCTTCTACTTAAAGAAGCCCTTTTAGCATTTCCTGCAAAGCTGGCTTGGTGGTAATGAATTCCCTTAACTTATTTTTTTCTGCAAAGCGCCTTACCTCGCCTTCGATTTTAAAGGGTAACCTTGCTGGATACAGCAATCTTGGTTGTAGGCCTTTATTTTTCATCACTTTGAAAACCTCCTGCCACTCCCTTCTGGCCTGCAAAGTTTCTGTAGAAAAGTCAGCTGATAATCTTATGGGGGTACCCTTCTAAGTAACTTGCTGCCTTTCCCTTGCTGCTTTAAGGATTCTGTCTTTGTCCTTAACCCTTGTCATTTTCACTATAATGTGTCTTGGAGTGGGCCTGTTTGGAATCATCCTGGTTGGAACTCTCTGCACTTCCTGAGCTTGTATTTCAATGTCCTTTGCCAGGTTAGGGAAGTTTTCAGACATTATTACTTCAAATATATTCTCAATCTCTTGCTCCCTCTCTTCTCCTTCTGGTACTCCAATGACCCATGGGTTATTGCGTTTGATGTTGTCCCCCAGCTCTCTTAAACTATTTTCCATGTTTTTCATTCTTTTTTCTTTTTGTTATTCCGCATGGGTGATCTCTGCTATTTTGTCTTCTAAGTCACTGATTCGATTTTCTGCTTCATCCAATCTGCTAGTGATTCCATCAAGTTTGTTATTTAATTCAGTAATTGTGTTCTTAAGTTCTAGCTGGTTGCTTTTCATGATTTCTCTATCCTTCTTTATATTTTCATTAATTTCCTTGAACATTCTAATAATCAGTGTTCTAAACTCTGTCTCCGATAGGTTGGTTACCTCTATTCCCTCTATTTCCACTGATTCAGGAAGTTTCTTCTGTTCTTTTATTTGTGTTATGTTTCTTTGTCTCCCCATTCTGGCTTACTCTTTGTGTTTGCTTCAATATAACAGATAGATCCCCCAGATTTCTCAGTCTTTTCTGGGTAAACTTATATGGTGTGTATCCTTTATATTTGAATTACTCAGTCTCCCTATTCTCCTGTGCTTGTATCTGAGGTGTTCCTTGTGTCGTGCGTCCTCACTTGTTGAAGTTTTAGTTTTTATTACTTTTGAATTGTCAGTAGGTGGGATTGACTCCCAGATTTATTAGCTGTGAGGATCAGCAGCGTCTGTAGTTTATGAGCTACTGGGAGAGGATTGACCCCTCTGATGAAACTTGGACCCTATGGGTCCTAGTTCCTGTAGCTACTTCCTTTTGGGTGTGACTCTTGTATGTCAAACCCAGAAATGCTCTGATTTTATCTAAAGTTGGCCTCCGGGTATGATGATTCTTGTGTCTGTTTGTTTGGACCCACTGCTGCAGAGTGATTTTAGAGCATAACAGATCAACAAGAACAACCTCCGCAGCCACCAAAGGAAAACAAATGCTCGCACAAGTAAAAAAAACCAACCATCAAACTACAGTCAACTTGTACAGAAATATCAATCATACTAATGAAGAAATCAAACAGAAACAAAACAAAAACCACACACTCAATAATAACCGAAGAGGAAACAAAATAAAATACAATATCCTAAAATAAAAAATAGAATAAACATGAGAAACCGATTAGCTATACCTAGAAAATAAAAAATAAAAATAAACTAAAATAATTATAAAAAAAGTAAGAAAAATTAAAAAAATAAAATTTTCAGAAAAAAGGAAAAGAGGAAAAGTATAGCAGTGAGAAGAATGAATAAAATAAGAGAGAAAGTGAGGATGGGGAAAAAAGAAAAAGAAAAGAAAGAAAAAGAAAAAAAAAGGAAAAAAATATATATATATTTGTCTACACACCCATATACATGGACATATATTCACCTATATACACCTATATATATGCCTATATTAAAAACTACAATATGAGTAGAATGAAATAGAAATAAAAACCAAAAACAACCAAGATAAGCAGCCAATAAAGGCAAAACAAAACAGAATAAAACCAAACAAACCAAAAATACCCGTGCCGGTCTAGGCTAAAGTCCACCAAGCTCTCTTCAGTTTGTCTGCTGTACAAAAATTCCTGTGCGTCTTGTGGGAACAGTAGGCCACCTGATGCCTAGCATGATCCTGGCACTGCAGGTTTGCTGTACTTGAGTGTGGTTGTGACGTTTGATTGGTGGTTTTTACAAAGTCACTGCCTTTTTGCTTTTGCCTGTCCCAAGGCAGGCTGCACCCCCAAAGGCTCAATGAGTGTCTCTGGGCACCCTTTCGGTTGACAGCTGTGGAAAATTAAAGAATTCCTCACTACCAAAAGCCAGCTGCTAAGAATCTGTTAATTAGTGCCTCAGCAGGTGAACCTGGCCTGCCTCCCAAGCCTTGCATAAAGGTGGGGGCGGGGTAGGTAATCTCACTCTGCTGCCTTTACTGGGTGGAAATTCTCAACCCCTTTGCAGGTAAGGATATCTTCCTAGTCTGCCCCTATTGCTCCATTCAGGAGTCAGTTTAAGACTGTCTTGGCGGGGGCCAACGTTTGTGGGAGAGGGTGAGTTATTGGGGTTTTTTTTGCTTTCTGTTCAAGAGTAGAAAAAGGAAAAAAAAATAAAAAACATAAAAGTAAACAAAGCCACAGTTCCAACACTGTTTTAAGCTAAGGCCTTTGCCTCTTATGCTCCAGCGGAGTTCCTGCTGCTCTCCCAAAGGGTCTGCTGGGATTTAGGGAATTGTGCGCACCCTACCGTGTGGCTAAGATCCCCGCTCCGTCTCTCGGGGACCTGCGTCTCTGCCCGGCGCGCTGCTTGTCCGAGTGAGTCTTCTTTTCCCCCTGCTCCCGGGTTTCAGGCTTCTGCCTTGGAGCCGGCGCGCGCCCGCGTGGTGCTCCTGCTGCTCTCCCGAAGAGACTGCCGGGGTTTAAGGGACTGCGCGCCCCCTGCCCCGAGGCTCAGATCCCCACTCCGTCTCTCGGGGACCGGCGTCTCCACCCAGCGCGCTGCTTGTCCGAGTGAGTCTTCTTTTTCCCCTGCTCCCGGGTTTCAGGCTTCTGTCTCGGAGCTGGCGCGCGCCCGCGCAGATCTCCTGCTGCTCTCCCAAACGGTCTGCGGGGATTTAGGGGACTGCGCACACCGTGCCGCGTGGCTCCAATCCCCACTCCGTCTCTCCGGGACCTGTGACTCCGGCCGGCGCGCTGCGTCTCCGCGGGCGAGTCCTCTGTTGTCCCCTGCTCCCGGGTTTCAGGCTTCTGTGCTCCGCGGGACCCGGTCGGCACAGAGACTGATCCCTAAACCGGGAGGGTGCAGGGATTGATCTTGCCCTGTCGCTGCGGGGCTCTGCACCCTGCTTCCTGGGGACCCGGCGAGCCGCGGGTGCAGCTCGTACCTCTGCACAGTCGTCTCCTCTCTCTCCTCCCGCACTTGCCTGGCCTGAGGCTTCTGCCTCAGACTGCAAACCAACGCGCTCTTGCTGAACTCCAGGTGGGCCGCGGGCCGCAGGGAGCGAGCAGGGTAACACTCACCATGACTCAGCAGCCGCGGTGTGGGCTGCACCTCACGCGTCTTGCCGCCTTCTTCCCTACTTGCCCGGCCTGACCACCTTCCAGCAATCCTTGTGTGGAACTCTTAGTTGCTCTGTGTGATGAGTAGATATCTCTTTGAAGCGTATTAGAAGTTCAAATTGTGGATATTTCCAGGGGAGATTTCATGGAGCCCTCCTCACAGCCACCATCTTGCCCCTCCCTCCTTCAGATAAACAATTTTTAAGGAGACTATGGGCAGGGTGGGCAGTGCTTAGTCAAGGGAACCTTTCAGCTGTTTGTGTTTTTTAAAAAATATTCTATTTTTCTTTCTTTTCTTTTGTTTGTTTAGGTAGCTGAGGGCTGTGTTCACATTTTTGGTTATCTATAAAATATTGAAAGTTACTGAGTCTTGGAAAATCCTATTAGACTCTTAATTTATCAGTTTTCTAAACATTGAGTAATTAGATCCCTTAAAATATATCATCAGAATTCTAGCACGATGATCAGTAAGAAATTTTAAAGCACCTGCTCAGATGGCCAAAATTTCTTTTAGGATTGATAAAGTGAACTGGCATCTTAAGATGCTTAACCATAGAGTTGGGAAGACTATGGGTGAGGCTGGGCCCCTTGTTAACTCTATAATCCTGACTTCCTGTTCATCCTTATGGAAATTTCTGGGGGAAGGATCTTAATAAAGGGATTGGTCCTCTTGAAACCTGGGTCTTTTTGCCTCCATGTGGGCAGCTGGTAGGAGTTTCATGTAGGAGGTGTGCTTACCACACTGCAGTGGTGGTCTTGCTTCTTTTTCTTTTCCCAAATAAACCATTTATTTTGTGGATTACCTGGAGAGTTACTTTTTGCCAGTCAACAGGATTCATTTAGGAATTAATTTGTCTTCTAGAGACTTCGGTTTATCAAATAATGTATATATTTATTGTCTCTGAGAGGTTTGTATTCCTCTTCTTATGAAACATCTCTCTATATTTTAATGACAAACAACATAACAGACAAAGACAAGAAAAGGAAACAAAAGTGCAAAAAGTTAAATGAGCACTCATCCATCAGAGAAACTCCTGGAGCACTGCTGATAGGGTGGGATAGGTGGATGAAGCTGAAGGAGTGTCTGAAGAGCTTTGAAGAGAAGAAGGTTCAAGGGATTTTGAAAGTAAAGAAGGAGGGTCACTTGTCAAGTCTAATCTTCACATTTTTTGGAAACATTTATTAAGATTAAAATTATTTTCATGGAGGGAGGCAATGGTTTTCTATTGGTTTCATTTTGAGGACTCAAAATACCAATTAAAGAAAGCCTCCCATTTTCTCTGGTGGGTTTGAAAACCTCAGCATTTGAATTGAGATCTCAAATAAGCTAATTTGAAAATTTCAAAAGTGCCCCATTTTGTTTTAAGTTGTCCCATGTAATTCTCGTTAAGGTATTAAGCCAATTGCAAATATCGGGACCTCAAGTTTTTGAACATAAATCTTGTAGGCGTGTTGGATAGTGGCTGGCCAGCAGAAGTCATTTTAGAACTAGAGTTTATTATGTGAAGGCATCCCTTCCTGCATAACTTGAGAAAGATTTTTGCCCCAAACATCATGGGTTAAATCTAACTCCTGTGATCCCTATGGGGGCTTATTTCCCTGAAAAAGAAAAACCTTATGGAGGAACCCCTCCCTTAAGAATAAAATTGTCAGAATAAAACTTCCCAGATCTCAACTAATAGTATGGGAGATTGAGGATTTGACAGGACTCACCTTGTTACTGTGCTAAAGGTGAGGCTGCTGGCCACATAAAAGCCAAAAGTCCAGAGACAAGCTTGGTGAAAATAAAAGCAGGTTTATTCAAAATGCTGGTATTCTGGGAGGATGACGGATTCCTTTCCAAAGGCCATCTCCACACTTCTCATTGTGGCCAAAATGTTTTATAAACACATAAGAGGAAGAACAAAGGAAAAAGGGGAAGTTGGGCAGGCAATTCCTGGAAAACAGTGCTATCCCAGAGGCTGGTTTGTTTAGGGATAGGAGTACATCTTATGCAGACATAAAAATTTCTTTCAAGTCAGTGTCCTGGTGGTTTTCTTGAGGAAACGTGGTCACTGAACTTGATATGCACAAGGTGTGGAGCAAACAGAATTATGGAAACTGGTGGGGAGTAAACAGAACCATTGAAACTTGTATGCATGGTAAGTGTATAGTAAACAGAATCCTTAAGGTTTTGTGGGAAGGAAGGGAATCAAATAAAAGAAAAACTTTCAAAAAATCCCAAGCTAAACTATAGTGTTAAATTGAGTTACAGTAGAGGTTTAAATCTCAAAATATAAGATACAGTGACACCCTAATAACCTATGAATGCCTTCCCACAGCGGTGGAAGGCAACTTGAGCTCAAAGAGCTCTGAGGCACACTGACAAAAGGAGGAGACTGGGAAGTCACTTCAAATCCCACTCCTGTAATGCTTCATGTAAAAGAATAATCTGGAGATATCTTTTCAAATAAATTTGATCAAAGAAATGTGTTGCTAGGGGAAATGAGGCCATAAGCTTATGTCATTTGTTTTTGATTGGTGAGGGCAACTGGATTTTCAATGGTTGGCTGACTCAGTGATCAAGCAAGTGGGGTTGTGAAGTGAGAACAATGGATAATATATGATTAAGCATTTATCAAATCCTATTTTCAACCTGCACCTGTATTTGATCACACAATCATATTACAGGGAGTATAATTTAACAGTGATGTAAGAAGTGCAATTTATCTGGGGCCAGCCAAGTGACGCAGTGGTTAAGCGCTGGCTTTGGAAACCAGCGGCCCCGGTTCGGGTCCCACATATGAGGGCCAGTAACATGGCCCTCAAAAAAAAAAAAAAAAGAAGTGCAATTTATCAAACAGTACCATCAGCACAGGGGCTTGCTGGCTCTGCAGGCAGTTCCAAAGCCCAAAAGGGCAAAGTTATGATCTGCAAGCATCTTCACAGCTCAAGCTGAAAAAATTCAAATTTTCTGCCCCAAGTTATGATATTAAGGTTCTTATACATTCTCAAGATGTAACTTCCCAGTTCAACAAGGAGAAACCAGACTTCCCAACCTGCCATCTGTTTAATTAATTAATTGATCTTATGCATGCATAATGGTGTCAGAATTGTTAATCTGTACCTCTGAGAAAAAAAGTTTTACCACCTAGAATACAGTGCTTATGCCCAGTTTCTTTTATCTTTGGTCTTACAGTTTTATTTCATTTCCAAACTTACTTAGGTCAGCACCACTTTCCCCGCATTCACTCAGTGAGTTTATCTCATCTGTTATTAATATATGTAGATACTTTTGTCAGAATTCACATTCCATCTGAGAATTTCTTGACCTCCTAATTGATTTTTATTTTAGATTTATTTCATTATGGTACACAATGTTGCGTTATGAAGGTCCATGGGTTTGTTTTTTTGTTTGTTTGTTTGTTTTTGAGGGCAGTGTCACTGGCCCTCACATGTGGGACCGAACCAGGGCTGCTGGCTTCCCAGGCCAGTCGGCCGGCCCTGATAAGCACATAATATAATGTATACACAATTATTGTACCACTTATATTAGTTATCATGCCCTAAAACAAATCTCTTGTACTCCATTTCTCATACAATACCCCTTCCTTGAAGTCCTGGTAACTACTGATTTTTTTTTTCTTTTTCCATAATGTCATTTGACAAGATAAATCTGCTGAGATGTCCTAAATTAAATTACAGTGGGCTGGAGAGTGAAAGAAAAATACAAGGGCATTTAACCATTTTATAGCTATGGGCCAACTAGCAATAGGCTGCTCAAGTTCCTGAATATATGTTGGAGCTTTGAATCAACTTCTGTTGTGACCACCAGGTGCCACAGCATCCTGCTTATGCATGAATTTTCAGAACTGTTCTCCACTGCCAATCAAAAATAGTAAATATTTCTAACTTGCAGACTGTGCCCCTTTCATAGAATTGCCCCACTTCATTTTTTTCACCCCTTTCTATCTGTAGTAAATGTAAATTTTTTTCAAAACAATACATTTTTCTTCCTCAAAACATAATGTATAAAAGTGCCCATCAATTCCAGGATGACAGACATGTTGCCTGCCCCATTTAGCCCTGCTTCTCATGGTTCAGACTTCATGTACCAGCAACCAGTCCTTTCCTGAATAGCATTTGGCATATATATATATATATATATATATATATATATATATATATATATTCATTATTCATTCTAGGAATATATATTCCTAGATATATTCCTAGAGCATGTAGCATTTTTCAGACTATCTCCTTTAACTTAAAAGTAAGCACTTAAGATTCATTTATATTTTATGTGGTTTGATAGTTTATTTTTGTTTATTATTGAATAGTATTTCATTGTATGGATATATCATAGTTTGGCTATCCATTCACCCACTGAAGGGAATCCTGGTTGTTTCCAGTTTTTGGTGACAATAAAGCTTTTTGTGTTCTGGTTTTTGTGTGAATACAAGGTTTTGATTCACTTGTGTAAATGAGACAGGAAAATTATAGGCAGTCAGGGAAATTGCCACAGTGGAGGGAATCAGAGTGAAACCCACAACAAAGCCAGGGAAATAATTTATTAGATAACAGACAAATTTAAGTTACAGGACCCCACAGAGTGACAAAACTCACGTGGGGAAAGAAAAAGGCCCGTTTTTTCCCAGTCAGGGAATCCAAGGTAGAATGCATATCTCCAAAGAGGTTATTTAACATAACATAAGACTGTCAGGAGTCCTTCCTTTAAAGACAGTTACCGGTAACATGCTCTACCTCTCAGAACCCAGGCAATGATTAAGCTGATTAAGCTTTAAGGGAATTAGACATTTGAAGGAAATACCTCCTCTGGGCTGAGCAACAAATGTAGTTCCAAAAGGAGCCAGCCAGCCTCCCTCCCCAGACATACAAAAGGTATAAAAACCAAAGCTTTTGCCCTAACTAGGGGCCACCCCGGTTGAGATCCCCTCTTGTTTTGAGAGCTGTTACTTTCTACTCTAATAAACTGTCCTCCACTACCAACTTTACCTCTCTAGTCTGTGTCTCCATTCTTCGGCTTCACGAGACTAGGATCACGGCAAGATAAATATCCTACATCATAAATACCTAGGAGTGGAGTTTTTGTGCCATATGGTAAGGTGAGGCTTTTCTTTATAAGCAAGTGCTAAATTGTCTTCCAAAGTAGCTATGACATTTATATCACTACAAGCAACAAATTAGAACTCCTGTCAGTCCACATCCTTTCCAGCAATTTATATTATCAATTTTATGATTTTTGCCAGTCTACTTGGTATATAGTGGTATCACATTGTTGTTTGTAGTTTATTAAATTCTAACCTCTTCAATATAGGAATGTGCACTAGATAAAGGTTAGAATGATTGCCAATCCACTATATGTACACCAGCTCTCTTGAGTCGATTGGAACTACAAAGAGAGCAAGTAGAAAAGCCACTTACCTCAGTCAACATTTTCTGGGCCAGCCGAGTGGCGCATTGGTTGGGAGCTGGCTTGGGACGCCAGCAGCCCCGGTTCCGATCACACATATGAGGGACAGTGACACTGCCCTCTACAGCTAACAACAGCTCCACCTGGAGCTGGGCTGCGTGAGTCCCGGAATGGCATAGCTGCAGCCCCTGCTGCAGTAGGCTGCCATAGGCTACAGTGACTGGCTGGCAGCCAGCGTGAGTGGCTGGCAGCCAGTGTTAGTTGCCAAGAGCCGCTGTGAGCGGCCGCCCAGGGGCCAGCGACTGATCTGCCTCATCCTGGAAGAGCACAATGATGATACCAACATGGGCCAGTGAAGGAACATCCTCCACAACTAGACTGAAGAACAAAAGAACAGCAAATTGTCTGTTCCCCTTCCCGGGTTCCCCAATGCTGTTCCCCTCCCCCAATTTCCCAATAAAATCTTAAAAAAAAAAGTCTTCCAAAACTTAACTCAGGTCTTGACCTCCCTTGGAAAGATGTCAAGTTACTCTTAAATCAGACTCTTAAGTCTTCTGAAAGACAAGCAGCCCTGCAAGCTACCATACAGTTAGGAGATGACCAATCCCGCTTGTGTTTGGCTAAATTTCCCCAGGTTTCGGCACTCCCTTCCACCTCTGCCTCCCATTCTTCCACTCCATCCCTTTCTCAGTCTCTTGTGACACCTCCCCCTTACTCTGCAGTTCCGGTTCCCCTAGGGACCACCTGCAGTGGGACACATTGTAAGGGAGATGGCCTGAGTCTGCATATGCTATCAGTCTAAATAAGCTTACTTTTAAAATTATGTTATCTGTACTACAAAAATCTGTCAAGAAAATAGCTTGCATATTAACTTTGGGATCTCATAGAGTTAACTAATAAAAAGTTACTCAAATAAGGTTTTAAGTGAAACTTCTCAGTAATGATCACATATTCGGGATGCTTACATGTGATTTCTCAACATCTATTGACAACTTAAGATTTTTTTTTTTGAGGGCAGTGTCACTGGCCCTTGTATGTGGGACCCGAACAAGGGCCGCTGGCTTCCCAAGCCAGCGCTTAACCACCACTCCAATGGGCAGGCCCATTTGTTTGTTTTTTGAGGGCAGTGTCACTGACCCTCATATGTGGGATCCGAACTGGGGCGGCTGGCCTCCCAAGCCAGCTCTTAACCACCGTGCCACTCAGGCGGCCCAAAGGCCTATACTTTTGAAAGTTACAAAATATCTTCCTGGATTTGCCAGTGAAAATGCTAATTGCTTGCTTTTGGTTGTCAGTAAAAATTAAGATTTTAGAGATTATTGATTCTAATATGAAAGGATATAATGTGTGTTTTCAAGGAAAGTATAAGCTATGGAAATACACTTTTGAAGGAACTGAAAGAAATCTTTTTTAAGATATTATTGGGGAATTGGGGGAGGGGAACAGACAAGTTGTTGTCCTTTTGTTCTTCTGTCTAGTTGCGGAGAATGTTGCTTCACTGGCCCATGTTGATATTTTCATTGCGCTCTTCCCTGGTGAGGCAGATCGGTCACCGGCCTCTGGACGGCCGCTCACAGTGGCTGTTGGCAGCTCACACCAGCTCCCTGCTGGTTGCCGGCCATTCATTGTAGCTTATGACAGCCCACTGCAGCAGGGGCTGCAGCTATGCCATCACCGAAAACATAGCAACCCAGCTCCAGGTTGGGCTGTTGTTCACCATTTTAGCTGTAGAGAGCAGTGTCACTGGCCCTCATATGTGGGATCCAAACCGTGACCCTGCTGCTCAGAGCTGGTGTCCCAAGCCAGGACTTAACCAATGTGCCACTCGGCTGGACCCTAAAAGAAAGTAGTTCATCCTAAAGACAGTTATTTCTGAATGAATTAGAAGAGACAAACTTAGAGGAACTAAAAAAAAATGTAGAAGGTTTGTGAAAAGTCTTGAGAGAGTGTTATGTATAGTTAAGCTAAATAAAATCAATCAGTTAAACTTAAATATCAAAAGTAAGCTAGTAGAGGGCCGGTCGAGTTGCGGTGGTTAAGCGCTGGCTTTGGAAGCCAGCAACCCCGGTTCGGGTCCCACTTATGAGGGGCAGTGACACTGCCCTGAAAAAAAAAAAAGAAATCTCCTTTTGGGCCGGCCGAGTGGCGCAGTGGTTAAGTGCTGGCTTGGGAAGCCAGCGGCCCCGGTTCGGGTCCCGCATGTGAGGTCCAGTGACATTGCCCTCAATAAAAAAAAAAAAAAGTAAACTAGTAGAGTTGAGTGTTTTCTCTCTCTCCACTAAGCAGGGCAAATTTCTTAGATTATTTGTCTGTGTTTCATATTGTCCCAATCAAGTTCCTGGTTACTGGAAAAAAAACTAAGATCTACACAATAGTAACAACTAAGTTTTACTAATAGTTATGTAAATGCCTATATTTTAGGATTGTTTCAGTTCATGTGTCCTCCAGTGTAAGAGTATAGGCCAGTGTAAAGAAACTTATTCTCCTGAACCTGACAGGATCATAATGGTCCTTGCCCACTGATCCCTCTCTCATAAGAGGCTCAGTGGCTTTAAAAAGGCCAGGAATTTGTTTAAATGTCTTTAACAACCAAGATAGAAAAACAAGGAATAAAGGAACACTGAGACCAAAGGATGACACCAAAAACAAAGCCAGACTTTTGGCCACAGTTAGACACAACCCAGGGCTAAAGCCACCTCAGGGTACCCCAAAAGCCCCAGGAGAGGAAATGCCAAATAAAGGAGCCTGCTTTTTGGATGTGGAAGCCCAGACCACTGGAATAAGGAATGTCCTAATCCTCCAAAGCAGCCATGCCCTCTGTGCACACTACAGGGCACTGGAGGAGAGATTGGGCCATGCTCTGAAGGGAGCAGAGAACAATTCCTTCCCCACCAATAGCTGTGATGACTGATGGGCCTGATGCTCCCAGTGGCTCCCGAGCTGTTCTCATCAGAGGGACAAAACTGTGGGTGACCCTGACGTGATAGGTAAGCCTGTTAATTTACAGAAGCCATTTATTCTGTCTCAACTGCTTGCGATAGACCTTTTCCCTCTAAAAACTGCTCGGTTGTAAAGATAATGAAAGCCCCTAGATTTGAGCTCATTTTACTCAGACTGCTCCTTACTATTGGTCTATACCTAAAAAATAATGAATAAACAAATCAAATTTAGGAGTCTGGAAAAGTTTTATCAAAACTACTGTCCATTGCTTTAGATTCTAACCTCAATTCTGTTATCTCCTAAATTGTTAACTTAAAAAAAAAAGGTTCAACAGTCACTTAAGAAATATAGGGGACCCAGTACTTAAGGAAAAAGTCTATAACAGTCCAGTTAGTTCTTATATAGAAGGAACCCTTTACAATTTTCCTAAACACCCCAATAGTTTTGGGTCTTCAGAGAGTCAGTAGCTGGGTCCACTTCCTTCGAGTTAAACTTATTTCATTTAAGTCTCCACAGGACTCCCCCAAAAGGAAGACTGTCACTCCCCCTGTGAGCGATCAGAAGACCTCAAGCTAATTCAAGAATTAGCCTCCATCTATTGTCATAACAGGCTATCAACTTCCAAGTGACTCTTCAACAGGGCTCTGAGCTGATTTTAAGGGTTAAAGCTAATTCAGGGCTCTAGCTCTCACATCTGGATCAAACAGGTTTTAACACTCCTCCAGGCCAGTCCACACCTAAATCCTGAGTAAAAAATTTCACCTGAGGTTAAGATAAATGGGCTTTGAGTCCCATCCCTAAAACCAGTGCTTCCTTCCTACTGGAAAATCCTTTCATTGATATGTGTAACAGAGGGGAAGGGAATGGCTTTAGGAGTTTTGGCACAGCCTGGAGGTCCCTCACAGCAGCTGGTGGCCTATTTAGGTGGGGAGCTAGACCTCACAGCATGTGGCTGGTCAGCCAGCTTGCCTCAGAGCTCTTGCAGCCAATACTTTCCTAGTTACTGAAGCCACTAAGATTACAATGGGGCAAGACTTAACAGTTTTAGCCCCACACCACCAAGGGCTTTTAAATTGCTAATAATAGTTATTAGCATAAAAACTGTTTTCTCTTGTGCTTACTTTGGCAGTACATATAGTAACATTGGAAAGATACAGAGAAGATTAGCATGACCCATGCGCAAGGATGACATGCAAATTCATGAAGCATTCCATATTCTTCAGATACCTCGAGACAAACGAATGTGAAAACACCACGACCCAAAATCTCTGGGATGCAGCGAAAGCAGTCCTAAGAGGGAGGTTCATAGCAGTGCAGGCCTACCTAAAGAAAGAAGAGAAATCTCAAATCAACAGACTATCTTTACACCTAAAGGAACTGGAATAAGAACAGCAAAACAAGCCCAAAGGGAGTACAGGGAAGGAAATAATAAAGACCAGAGCAGAAATAAATGAAATAGAGACCAAAAAAAAACAATACAAAAGATCAAATGAAACCAAGAGTTGCTTTTTGAAAAGATAAAATAAATTGACAATCCCTTAGCCAGACTCACCAAGAAAAAGAGAGAGAGGACCCAAATTAATAAAATCAGAAATGAGGGCCGGCCGAGCGGAGTGGTGGTTAAGCGCTGGCTTGCGAAGCCAGCGGCCCTGGTTCGGGTCCCACATATGAGGGCCAGTGACACTGCCCTCAAAAAAAAAATAAATAAAATAAAATAAAATAAAATAAATAAAATCAGAAATGAAAGAGAAATGACAACAATACCACAGAAATACAGAAAATACTACAATCAACTATGCCAACAAATTCGACAATCTGGAAGAAATCGATAAATTTCTAGAAGCATACAATATGCCAAGTCTGAACCAAAAAGAAACAGAAACTCTGAACAGAGCGATTACTACCAAAGAAATTGAATCAGTAATCAACAAGCTTCCAACAAACAAAACTCCTGGACCAGATGGCTTCACAGGTGAATTTTACAAAACATCCAAAAAAGAATTAATACCTATTCTCCTCAAAGTATTCCAAAAAATACAGATGGAAGGAAGGCTCCCATGCACATTTTATGAGGCCACTATTACTCTGATCCCAAAATGAAAGATATTACAAAAAAGGAAAACTACAGGCCGATATCCCTAATGAACATAGATGCAAAAAGCCTCAACAAAATACTAGCAAACCAAATTCAGCATCACACTGAAAAGATCAGGGCCGGCCGAGTGGTGCAGTGGTTAAGCACTGGTGTGGGAAGCCAGAGGCCCTGGTTCAGGTCCCACATGGGAGGGCCAGTGACACTGCCCTCAAAAAAAAAAAATCATACACCGTGATCAAGTGGGATTCATTCCTGTTTTGCAAGGTTGGTTTAATATCTGCAAATCAATTAACGTAATACATCACATTAACAAAATGAAAAATAAAAATCATATTATCATATCAATAGCTGCAGAAAAAGCATTTGACAAAACCAGCAGCCATTTATGATAAAAACTCTTAGCAAAGTGGGAATAGTGGGATCATATCTCAACATAATAAAGGCCATATATGATAAGCCCACAGCAAACATCTTTCTCAATGGGGAAAGGCTAAAAGCTTCCCCCTTAAGATCAGGAACAAGACAAGGCTGCCCACTTTCACCATTTCTATTTAACATAGTTCTGGAAGTTCTAGTCACATATATCAGACAAGAAAATGAAATAAAAGGCATCCAAAATGGAAAGGAGGAAGTAAAATTGTCATTATATGTAGATGACATGATACTATATAGAGAGAATCCCAAAGGCTCCACCAAAAAATTGCTAGAACTGATAAGTGAATTTGGTAATGTAGCAGGATACAAAATTAATATTCAGAAATTAGTTGCATTTGTGTACACCAATAATAAACTATCAGAAGAAAAATCAAGATATCACTCCTACATACAATTGCTTCAAAAACAATAAAATATCTAGGAATCAATTTAACTAAAGAAGTAAAAGACTTGTACTCAAAAAATTATGAGACACTGAAGAGAGAAATCAAAGAAGAAACACATAAATGGATATACATACCATATTCATGGATAGGAAGAATTAATATAGTTAAAAGGTCAATACTACCTAAGCCAGTATGTAGATTCAATGCAATTGCAGTCAAAATACCAAGGACATTTTTCTCAGAAATAGAACATATAATCCTAAAATTTATATGGAACCATAAAAGACCACGAATAGCAAGGGCAATATTGAGAAATAAAAACAAAGTGGGAGTCATCACGCTACCTGATGTCAAATCATACTACAAGGCTACAGTAATCAAAACAGTATGGTACTGGCATAAAAACAGACACATAGACCAATGGAACTGAATAGAGGGCCCAGGAATAAACCCATCCATATACAGTCATTTAATCTATGACAATGGAAGCAAGAATTTTACATTGGAGTAAAGACTGTCTACTTAATAAATGTTGTTGGGAAAATTGGACTGACATGTGCAATAAAATGAAAATGGACCACCTACTTACACCATATACGAGTCCTGAAACTATAAAACTCCTAGAAGAAAACAGAGGGAGTAAATTTGCAGACATTACCGTGAGTAATATTTTTAATGATATATCCCCTCAGGCAAGGGTAATAAAAGAGAAAATGAACATATGGGATTGCATCAAACTTAAAAGTTTTTTCACAGCAAAGGAAATCATCAATAAAACAAAAAGACAGCCTACTGAATGGGAGAAGATATTTGCCAACGATATATCTGATAAGGGTTAATATCCAAAATTTATAAAACACTCATGAAACTCAACACCAAAAAAACAAACTACACAATTAAAAAATGGGCAGAGGATATGAAGAGGCATTTTTCTAAAGAGGACATACAGATAGGCATATCAAATAGGCATATGAAATAGGCATACCAATAGGCATATGAAAAAATGTTCGACTTCACTAATCATCAGAGAAATGCAAATAAAAACCACCATGAGATACCACCTCACTCCAGTCAGAATGGCTATCATCAATAAATCAACAAACAGCAAGTGCTGGCGAGGTTGTGGAGAAAAGGGAACCCTGGCGCACTGTTGGTAGGATTGCAGATTGCTGCAGCCATTACGGAAATAGTATGGAGTTATCTCAAAAAAGTAGAAATGGAACTACCATATGACCCAGCAATTCCATTCTTTGGTATCTACCCAGAAGAATCCAAGATACTGATTCGGAAAAATATATGCACCCCTATGTTTATTGCAGCACTATTTCCAATAGCCATGAATTGGAAACAACCAAATTCCCATCAGTAGACAACTGGTTTAAAAAACTGTGGTACATTTATACAATGGAGTATTATTCTGCTATAAAGAAGAATGAAATCGTACCATTTGCAACGATATGGATGGACCTAGAGACTATTATGTTAAGTGAAATAAATCAGTTGGAGAAAGACAAATACCATATGATCTCACTTATATGTGGAATCTGAAAAACTGAATGAATGAGCAAAGTAAATAGACACAGTTTCATAGATATAGAGGAAAAACTGATGGTTGCTAGGCTAGTTGGGAGGGAGGTGGGGATGACAGAGAAGGGGAAGGGATGAGACAGCATAAATAGGTAACTACAGTATTGCCACAAGTATATGAGAGACATTTTGGGGCAAACAATTAAAAAATCTTGTAAATATTTTGTGGGGTGTCAGATGGTCACATGTCTTGTTAGGGAGACCACTTGATGGATGGAGTAGAGGCATTATCACTGCACTGTACACCTGAAGCTGATGTTGTATAATGTTGTATGCCAGCTGTAATTGAATACACAGATAGTCAGGGGATGTGGAGTATACTGTGGAAGGGAGTGAAGGGAATTATAATAGATATGTATGATATGGTGGGGAGTGGGGTGGCAAATTGGGGGCAGGGGGTTGTCACTTTGAGGGATAAAAGGTATAACTATTGGGCCGGCCGAGTGGCACAGTAGTTAAGCACTGGCTTGGGAAAGCCAGCGGCCCTGGTTAGGTCCCAATATGAGGGCCAGTGACACTGCTCTCAAAAAAAAGAAAAAAAGTATAACTATTGCACTGCATTGTACACCTGAATCTAATTTAAAAAAAATAAAAATGTTTATTTTTCAATAAAAGAATTAAAGCAAAAACAAAAAACAAGAAACAAAACCTATTTCCTCTTAAGCCAATAGGTTTTACTACAAACCTATGCTGCCTGAACAGATTTACAAAAAATACCCCTAGATAACCCAGATTGGATGCTCTTCACTGTGAGCTTTTTTATGGAAAAATGACACACAGAAGGCTGGATATGCTGTAGTTAGTTTACATGATATCATAGAAAATACAAGCCTCCATCTGGGGCCAGTGCAAACCTGGCTGAGCTAATAGCTCTCAGCCATACACTAGAACTGCTATAGACTATCTACTTCTCAAACATAATCAAAGATGTTTCAATCTTTAACTCATAGTCAATGAAAAGTTAAGTTCAATGGATACATAACATGGTTTCTGATATTAAACAAAAAACAGGATTTTTCAGCCTAAATTGCACCTTCCTTACATCCTGGCTTCCCAGTCTAACAGGACTTAAAAAAAAATTCTCATTTTTCTTTTATTCATTTTCAGAGGGACTACTTCATACTGTTGCCTGCAATTCATCTCTGCTTACAGACCACTCACCAGTTGGCTAAACCACCACAACTACACCTGGAGCCGCTCATCTACCGGGGACCCTTAGATAGACCTCTGGACAAGCTCTAGCTGCCGGTCTCTTTCTCAGTCCCTTCTCAGACTAAAGCAGCCAGAGCGGTCATCGTCCCCACTCTCTAATAGCAGTTAGGATTTCCTTTTCAGGAAGGGGAAATAAGACAGGTTAGTTAGTGTTACAATTAGGCAGTTAGAAATTCCCAGGTAGGAGGGGCAAATAATAAAGATATCTCCACGGCCTCAGCCCTGACCCCAAAAGCCACAGCCTTGAGACAATTTACACCTACCAGACCAGAAACATCAATTACACCCTGAGGCAACAAAAAACGATCCTAAAAATCCTCCTCCAGGCTGAAATGGCCAACAAAATAAATCTAATCTGTTTACGCAGGCACCAGTTTTCTCTGCAGATAGGCTAGAAAAAGCACATTAAACAGAAGACTCCCCGCTAGTCAGTGGGCACTCCAGTTTCATATGCTCTCTCTTTTTAGAGAGCTGTATCTCTTCAGTCTAATTAACTGTCCTTGACTGCAAACTTTGCCTCTCTGATCCCTGTCTCCATTTTTCGTTGCTGCGAGACAATGAATACCGGTCACCCAATTCATCACGCATCAACACCGTTTCATTTAACTCAAAAAAGTATTTTTAGGCACCTACTATCCACAAAATATTGGGTTAGGCAATATGAAAATTTCAAGGATGACTGTGAAATAATTCTGGCCTCTTATGAAGTCAATATGTCTTTTCTACTACCAGAGAGATTTGCCTGATAAATTTCATTCTGTAGCTGAACCCCTTGTGATTTTATTTCATTTAATTTTTTTTTAGATTTTTTATTGGGGAATTGGGGGAGGGGAACAGTGTTGGGGAACCAGGGAAGGGGAACAGATAAGTTGCTGTCCTTTTGTTCTTCAGTCTAGTTGTGGAGGACATTGCTTCACTGGCCCATGTTGGTATCATCATTGTGCTCTTCCCGGGTGAGGCAGATCCGCCAGCCTCTGGACGGCCGCTCACAGTGGCTCATAGCAGCTCACACCAGCTGCCAGCCACTCATGCTGACTGCCGGCCACTCACTGCAGCCTACGGCAGCCCACTGCAGCAGGAGCTGCAGCTCTGCCTTCCCTGGGGAGTCACAGCAGCCAGCTCCAGGTGGAGCTGTTGTTCACCAACTTAGCTGTAGAGGGCAGTGTCACTAGCCCTCATATGTGGGATCCGAACTGGTGCTGCTGGCATCCCAAGCCAGCTCTTAACCAACGCGCCACTCGGCAGGACCACCCCTTGTGATTTTAGTGCCCCTAGTATTTTTGGATGCTTGAACTGAATAATTTAATTCTGAATTAGGCATTTGTTCACATGTTAACTGCTCCTCTTGCTCAACTCCTGTTTTCTCGAATGTAGACATAAGTTGCTGATGTGCTGTTTGTTTGTCAAGCAGGAGGAGATAACTTCTGTGTCTTGAGGAGAATTTATGAATTTGTTTTGCAGGAGGGAATGTCTTCAAGGTATCTACAGCCAGCTGCTGGCAACCAGGAGACTTGTGTGAAAAACTATAATCTATGACTAAAACAGACTTCTCTCTCAGTTCCCTGGAATTTCCCCTCCCCTTCTTCCCCATTAAAACTCTTATTCTCAGTCTGGAACTTAGGAGATGGTTTTTGGACACTAGTCAGTCATCTTCCCATGCTGCTGGCTTCTGGAATAAAGCAATCTTTCCTTTCCACCCAACACTTGTCTCTTAAGTACTGGCTTTCCAGTTGTGAGCAGCCAAACTTGGGTTTTTCAGTAACAATTCTGTTGGGTTAGATAGCCTTCTTCCGTGTACACAAAGCATAATAGGCTATAAATTGATAAATATTGAGGTATTGCACCAGTCTCAGTCTATAGACCCAATCAAATAAAAATGTTTGGGGGCACTCACCTTGGCCCTGGTGAGCTTCCTACTACATCTTCCCTCTCCAAATGAATGTTATTACTGGACACTTGTGGTTCTTATTATGAGGTATCGTAAAAATAAAATATGGGGAATGTTTAAATTTAAAAAAATTATTATAGTAATAGACACATAGCTATTAATCCCCCTCAAAATGCTCCCGTTCACTTTGAACACACTTACTTATCCTATTGTTCT
Organism: Aselliscus stoliczkanus; assembly: GCA_033961575.1. Classification (NCBI taxonomy): domain Eukaryota; kingdom Metazoa; phylum Chordata; class Mammalia; order Chiroptera; family Hipposideridae; genus Aselliscus; species Aselliscus stoliczkanus. The sequence continues at coordinate 48,283,601 of CM066737.1, read as the reverse complement.
TGTCACTTTCTGAAGCAGTTCTGAAAGTACTCTTTCATGACTGTCTTTAGTTGCGCTGTCATGGCTGCCTCCATGTCCTGAATCATTTTGACTTTGGGGAAGAGCCAGAAGTTGTATGGTGCCAGATCCTGTGAAAAAGGTAGATGAGGACATACCATAATGCTTTTATTATATTTGACAGAAATTGTCATATATCAGAAGTGATGTGTGTCACGGAGCGTTGACATGATGGAGGATGATTTATCACACACTTTAAAACACACCTCTCAACCGTAGTTCACACCCAATTGTCTGCATCAAACAAGTTGAAGCCTGTCACACACTGTTAATAAGGTTTGATGCACTGCTTCCTGTATTGAAGATCCCTGCCTTTCCATTGGATGGCACTTGGCAGCAGCATTCACCGTATTTTGTGATCACAAAGGAAAGGCTCCATGTCACACATCACTTCTGGGACAGCAATTTCTATAAAATAAAAACATTATGGTGTGTCCTTATCCACCTTATTCACCAGATTTGGCACCATGTGACTTCTGGCTGTTCCTCAAAGTCAAAATGTCCATGAAAGGTCAACATTTTGAATCAATTCAGGACATTGAGGCAGCCATGACAGCGCATCTAAAGACACTCACCAAAGAGGACTTCTGGAACTGCTTCAAAATGTGGCCAGAATGACAGGATAAGTGTTTTTGAAGTGAGGGGGAGTATTTTGAGGGGGATTAATGGCAATGTATCTTTTACTGCAATAAATTGTTTATTTAAACGTTCACTGTAGGGCCGGCCGAGTGGCGCGGTGGTTAAGCGCTGGCTTAGGAAGCCAGCGGCCCCGGTTCGGTCCCACATATGAGGGCCAGTGACACTGCCCTCAAAAACAAAAAACAAAACAAAACAAAAACAAAACAAAAACAAAAACAAAATAAACATTCACTGTATTCTTTGATCAAACCTCGTATGATTGCAAGATGCCCTTCAGCAATAATCATAAAGAAATTTTCCAAAAAAGAAGAGTTTATTATTTATAGTCCATGGAACATACAAGGTAGCCTAGGGGGCACAGAGAAATGTGGGGAGAGAGAGAGAGAGAGAGAGAGAGAGAGAGAGAGAGAGAGAGAGAGAGAGAGAGAGAGAGAGAAGAGAGAGAGAGAGACACTATGGTTCTGCTTTTATTAGGGTTGAGGGTAGGAGCCTAGGGTTCTGTGGGCTCACTCTCTACTAGTGAATTCAAAACATGAGGAAGGAAATATGAAGCACTGGCGGAAAAAAAGAAGTAACTCAAATTGTCAAATTATCAAAATCAACCAAGATCTCTAAACATAGGGGTCTCTGTGGGGTGGGAAGGGAGGGAGCCTTGCTCTTTATCTAGTCATATGGTTAGCAAGGTTTTTATTCAAGATAGGGTTAGTTGAAGGGGATGCCTCTTTGAAATGAATGCTTAGGAAATCAAAGCTTAAATGAAGCACTTATATTACAAAAGAAAAAAGCCAATTGTCAGAGTTTATACTACAATCGAGTAACAGAAAGACTATGAGATTTCTTGGATTTTAACCAAGGTACCATGGTTTGCAAACCATACATAATAATCTACATGAAATGGTTTACAAATTCTGTGATATTGCATAGAGATTAAGCTCTATGGAATTCTGTTTTCTCATTTGTGATGTGAATAATATCTCTTTTGCTGTGACATTTGGATATATTTTCCTGTGGCTTGCACTATCAACAACAAAGGTATTCTGTATGCCATTTGTGTAATATTTTGAATAAATTTCTCATGTCATCAATGCCATTAGATTATAATTTATCTATACTTAAATCTAATTGATGCTGCTTAGTATGTTTTTAATGTTTTGTGCTAACATTCAATACAATGGTAAATTTATTACCATATAACAAAAGTATAAAATAAAAATAATGAAAAAAATAAAATAAAATGGAAATAATGGCATTTATGTACAAAGCAGCTCAAAATGTTATTAGATACATAAAATAGTCAAAATATCAACTTTTTATTTTTTGTGTGGATTTTTGACACATTAAACAAACCTTGAAATCAATTAACACAGTGAAATCAATCAACACATTATACTTGTATCTAATTTATTTAAATGTGTGTTTAATGTGCCTAGTGCATTTAAAGTAAATACATCATAAGATCAGTAAAGGTAGCAATTAGTAATATCTGGAGGGGTTAATATAGTACACAGGATCTCTATTAGCTCTTATAAGAATCAGTTAAAAATTCTTTGGGGGAGGTGTTCAGAGAAGGCAAAGACCATATCTAGTAAGAATGATCAGTGGAGTTTCATGGAGTAATTAAGATTCAATCTGGGCCTCTAAATGTGTATAGAATTCTAACAGGTGTAGTCAGGAAGGATGGTGTTCCAAAAAGAAGCAGCCACTCTAACAAGACATTCTTTTACATAGGAGTAAAATGAGGTTGGAGTGTGAGGTTTCTGGTGTGTTTTGGCAAGAAGTGTTTCTCATTAATTTTTACTTTTGTACACCACTCTCATTAATATATTGAAAATATTTTGGAAACAAATGTGACCAAAGAATAGTTACCAAATAGTAACCAAAGAAGGAAGGAAATATATGACCAAAATCTGGGAAGACGAGAAGGCCAAGAATTGCCTTTAGAAATTATTCTAAACTTCGAATCCCAAAATTAAGATGTTTACAACTAAAAGTCATCTCTCATTATTTGACTCACAATGCACATGTTGCCTTGTTTACTGTCCTACTACATAAAGGCTCCTTTTCCAGAAACTTAAACAATTTTGTTTTTTGTTTGTTTGTTTGTTTGTTTTCTGAGGTAAGTGTCACTGGCCCTCATATGTGGGACCTGAACCGGGGTGGCTGGCTTCCCAAGCCAGCACTTAACCACCGCGCCCCTCGGCCAGCCCAAGAAACAAACAAGTTTGGAAAGTTGCAGATCAAGCAAGTTTTTGTCCCTCCAGAGGCTAGCCAATAACTCAGAGCACTGAATTCCCAAGGTATACAGAAGTCCAGTTGTTGGTTGCAGAAATTCACGCAAACAACTCAGCAGTCTAAAAATCATGATATTCTTTTAGTTAATCTGGAATGACTTAAAAGGATCTCTCTTTGTGGACTCATATGTTGGAATCAACCTGGAGAAGAAGTCTGGAGTTCAACAGTAGTAAATCACTTCAGACCTTACTTGAGGCAGTTCTTGTTCAGAAGCACAACAATAAACAAACATTAGGGTTTTTTGTAATCCACCCCCTTCTTTTCAATTTAATTATTTTTGTTAAATTATTTCACCAAATTCCATCAACATGAGTTTGTGTTAAAATCTAATCCACAAACTGGAGCTGTAAAATGTGTGCTCCTTTTATATTTACCTCTGAGCAGCCTCTTTAAAATAAAAAAATGATCATTTCACTTACTTTTGCATACAGTTTCAAAAGTCAAATGACAGTCTCCAGATTATAGGGAAACATTTAATAGATAGTTATGGTTTTAAGCAAAGTGCTCTGACAGTTTTTGTGGACCAAAGATTAACAATTATTTTCCCTTTAAAGCTTAAAAATTAAATTATCTTTCAAAAAAGAAAAAAGTCATATTTTATTTGTTATTTTAAAGATTTCATTGAGGAATTGGGGGATGGGAACAGCATTGGGGAACTGGGGAAGGGGAACAGACAAGTTGCTATCTTTATGTTCTTCAGTCTAGTTGTGGAAGACATTGCTTCACTGGCCCATGTTGCTATCATCATTGCGCTCTTCTCAGGTGAGGCAGATCAGTCGCTGGCCTCTGGATGGCTGCTCACTTCAGCTCTTGGCAGCTCATGCTGGCTGCCAGCCACTCATTGTAGTCTATGGCAGCCCACTGCAGCAGGAGCTGCAGCTATGCTGTCCTGGGGAATCACAGCAGCCCAGCTCCAGGTGGAGCTGTTGTTCACCATCTTAGCTGCAGAGGGCAGTGTCACTGGCCCTCATATGTGGCATCCAAACCGGGGCCGCTGGTGTCCCAAGCGCTTAACCAACGCACCACTCAGCCAGCCCAAAAAAGTAGTATTTTAAAATGAGTCTTAGTGGAAGATAAATATTCAGCCTACCATGATGTGTGAGTAGGTGCAAGATATTTGAAATATTACCACATGCTCTTCATTTGATTCTAAGGATTTGATACATAAATCTAACAGCTACGCTTGGTTAAGTAATTTTTTTCAGAGAATACCTTCAAGAACTGTATTTTTTATTTTACCCCAATCAAAAATAAAGATGTTAGGTGATAGATAGCTAGGCAGAAGAATGAAAAATTAAAATATAATAGAAACTGGATAATTAAAATGTAAAAGGTTTTTCTTCTCTAATTTCCTAATTGTCTTTATTTTGAATAATGAATATTTATTTATTTTTGGAATTGAAACATATAGAATAGGACTTATTATTTTAGTGCACAGATACACAAAACTCTATTAAACTAGAGCGGAAAGCTGTGAAGGCCTGCAATTACCTTTGAATATGTACTTAAATGGCAAACCTCAACTTCCTAATAGCCTTCTCCCAATACACTTTCACTATTTTATTATTGATAAAAGTAGGAAGACACGGTAATAAAGAATAATTTAATAACAAAATTTGGGGGGGGGTGCACATTTAATATTTTCTGGTAGAATATCTCTCTAGGGATAGACATGGAAAATATAACATAAAGATTTTTCAATGTGAATAGGCTGCCATGATATTTGCTTAAATTTCACAGTCCAGGAAATTGTCTATACTTAGGCAGCCACTTCTGCTGGCAGAAATATTTGGCTATGACTATGATGACATTAAATTCTGGTCTATGTTCCAAGTGACACAAACAACATTTACTTTTGAGTGGGGCCCAGAATGAGAGAAGACTCTGCAACAGATATATGCTGTTTGCAAGCCGCTTTGCCTCTTAGGCCATGAGATCCAGCAGATTCAATGTTGCTTGAAGTGTCAGTGGCAGACAGGAATATTTTCTGGAGAATTTGACAGGCCCTATAAGTGAACTGTAGTGCAGGCCCACAGGTTTTTTGGAGCAAAGCCCTGCCATCCTCTGTGAATATCTACTCTCCTTTTGAAAAACAGCTCTTCACTTGTTACTGGGACTTAATTGAGATTGAACACTTAAGCAAGTGTTGCCAGAGGATGGGTTTTTGGTTATATCACAGGAAAGAATTCAAAGGCATAGGAAAGAATTCAAAGGCACACCAAATAAGCTGAGCAAGCAGTGAATTTACTGAAAGAAAGAGAATTAGACAGTACACTCCCAGAGTGCTGGGAGTGGGCAGGCTGGGAGAATAGCTACTGTGCCAAAGAGGATTGGGGTTTGGAAATTTATTATTTTCTAAATGATGGCATGAAATATTCAAGACTTAAGGGTGGCATTATAGGCATTCTCTGGTAGGTCTTTGCTGACCACTCATTCTGGTAGGGAGGAAGGATTTCTTTTTCCTTATTTAGCCCTTGTCAGATCTGTCATGGTGACATAGGGGGTGGAGATTTTAGCATTATAGTATTATAATGCTAATAATATAATCCATCACAATTAGTTGAAGTTCACTTTAAGGGGCAAGATGGCATCCTGAGTCTGCTATAGGCCACTGAAATAGACTTCTGGACAGTCAGGGAGCTATACCTTTTCTTAAAAATGTTGTCATCTTTTCTCTCCTTTGTTTTCGCTCCTTCCTCCTTCCTTTCCTCCCCTTTCTCCCCCTGTGGCCCTGTTCTTTCTGCCTACAGTAACACAAGGGCCACCCTCTTATTAGGTGATCTGAGCTGCCCATCATAAACTGGGATTTATCTGACCCAATGAGCCATAAACTTGGATGTGCACAGAAATAATCCATTATCTAATGGAGATAATATATACCTGATCAGGCACGAGCAGGCCCTAAAGGCACAAGTAAGTTATTTGAAGTGACTCAAACACTTATTGACCCAAGTTCTGGTGCCAAAATCTGTATCAGTTAAGGTTCTCCAGGGAAACAGAGCCAATAGGATATATAATTTATTTTAATATTTTATATTATAAATTATATTTTATAATAAAATATATTAAAACTTGTATTACATTTATATGTATGTATAATATTTATTTTTAGAGATTTTACAGGATTGGTTCATGCAATTATGGAGGCTGAGAATTCCCAAGATCTGTAGCTAGTGACTCAGGGGAAGGGACTGATGGTTTCGTTCTAATCTAAGTCTAAAGGTCTGAGAAGCAGGAGAGCAGATAGTGTAAATTTTAGTCCAAGTCAAAGCCTGAAGGCAGAACAAGACTGATGATGCTTCATCTCAAAGGCAGTAGGGAGGGGAGAAACAGAATTTTTTTTCTTAGTCTTTTGTTTTATTTAGGCCTTTAATGGATTGAATGAGAGACTCACTCACATTGGGGAGGGCAATTTGCTTTACTCAGTCTATGGATAAAAATGCTAATCTCATTTAGAAACACCTTCACAGACACACCCATAAACAATGTTTAACCAAATATTTGGGTCACAAATATCTGGGACATATAAAACTATCCATTATAGTCACACCTCAGAAAAGAAGCCTTCTAACAGTGTTGGTTTTCTTTCTCTTCCCATCCCTAAACAGCTCAATTAATTTAAAAAATCAGTTACCAGATACCACTGCATCCTTCATCTAATATTCTCTTGTCAATCTGAAAGCACTCTCCCTTTACTATTCCTGTCTACTCAAACTGAAAAATGGCACTCACTGCCTAGTGAATTGAAAGTTAGGGTGAAATGCTTATTTGTTTTAAATATCCTCCTCCCATTATTTAAAATAACCTAGTTCTTAGAAATTTGCTTGTACCATTAGATTTGAATGAGAAATGAAAATTAAACTCTTGAAAGGTAAAAGTGACTCTTTAAGTGATTTATAACTGAAATGGCTTAGTAATAGTATGCCTCCTCTTTACATTGCAAATATCTTTTTTGGATTCTGCCAAAATAGCTCTTATGTTGTAAATTTTGATGAGATTGAAGGCTTTAGGCAAAATAAAACAAATCAAAACAAACACAAACAAAAACTCACTCATGACAGACAATATCATTAGGAAGACCTCAGGTTTAGTAAAATTGTTCTAAATGGGACTCATTCATTTAATAATTTTTTGGGAGGAAGTACCTCCAATATTCATCACTACACAGTGAAACACTAAAGGGGAGTGGAGGTGAGACTCATGAACACCTTGTGGATTAGACAGACACTTGTCCTCAAAGATCCTCCACTTGACTCAGTGTCAAGTGGAATCAGTGACTCAGTGTCAAGTTAAATAAATAAATATATTTAGCTTCTCATTAATTTTTTTAAAGCATTTATGTGGAATAAAGGGGGAAATATTTGTTAAGTAGCTATTAGGCACTGATGGGAAATCTAAAGAGTCATCTCATTTAGTGCTCTCAAAAACAATGTAAGATAAGTATGATAATTACAGTTTTATGGGTGAAGTAACTGAGGCCCAAAGAGAAGACAAAAGCTTGCCTAAAATCACAGTGCTACAAAGAGATTGGTCCCAGGTTGGCTTGATTCGTGCATGTGTGTGTGTGTATGTGTGTGTGTGTGTGTGTGCATGCTTGTGTGTGTGTGTGTGTGTGTGTGTGTGTGTGTGTTTTCAGTATCTTCTTGCTGGTGGACTAGGGATCTCAAAATGGTTCAGGTTTAAAACTCATGGTGAGGTTTCTTTCCAGATATCTGCATTCAAAATGGATTTTTCATACAAATTAGTAGTTACAAAGTAGTCACAGGATGTAAAGTACAGCATAGAGAATGTAGACAATAATGTTGCAACAACTATGCATAGTGCCAGGTGGGTACTAGACTAATCGGGGAGATCAGTGCATAAATTACATAAATGTATAACCACTATGCTATGTACTTGAAACTAACAGAAAACAATAATGAATGTCAACTGTAACTGAAAACATTTTTTAAAAAAAGATTTTATTGTGGAATTGGGGGAGGGAACAGTGTTGGGAAGTTGGGGGAGGGGAACAGACAAGTTGCTGTCCGTTTGTTCTTCAGTTTAGTTGTGGAGGACATTTCTTCACTGGCCCATGTTGGTATTGTGATCACTGTGCTCTTCCCGGCTGAGGCAGATAGGTTGCTGGTCATTGGACGGCTGCTCAAGGCAGCTCACGGTAGCTCATGCCAGCTGCTGGCTGCTCACGCTGGCTGCCGGCCACTCAAGGTAGCTTATGGCAGCCTGCTGCAGCCCCACTACAGCCTATGCTGTCGCTGGTGACTCATGGCAGCCCAGCTCCAGGTTGAGCTGTTGTTCACCATCTTAACTGTAGAGGGCACAGTGTCACTGGCCCATGTGGGATCTGAACCAGTGGCCCTGCTGCCCAGAGCTCAAGTTCCCAAGCCAACTCTGAAAACATTTTTAAAAATGGCTTTTTCTTTATTGGGATGGTCACCCTTGGACTGTGTTTCTTCTATCAGATTTTTGTGGCTTTTTGTTGCCTTACCTTTCAGAGGTTAAAATATAAAGGATGAGGCACTAAAAGAAAAATTGTAAATTATCAAACTCTTTCAGATTTAATACTCACCCACTTATGTACCACATTTGATACCAACTTGCTTGTCAGCCACTCTTGCAAAATATTAAGACAGTAGATTCTGAAACATGTTACCACCATCAGCTTAAACCTAGCAGAAAGGTAATATGCACAATAAACTCAGTGGAGACATTGTAATGCATTTCTGTTTTAAATCATGTATTGAATACCTCCTGAAACTCTTGTAGATATTTGAGGGAGGTCAATAACAAAAACCACTTTTTCCTTCATCTAAGTTAAGAACAATTTGAGAGATAATCATAGGAGTCAGGCAGATGAACCAACTATCTATAGAAGCCTATTGTAGTCATTGCTTAATTCTGGCCAAGTTTTAGTTTAACCCTTCCCTGAATTGAACTTTATTTCTATAAACGGTAGGCCTCCTTTCTCAGAAAAATCTTTACTACCTCAATAAACTGGCCCTATGGTGAAGAACAGATGAACATGCATTCTTCTTGTGGGCAACTGGTACCTCAAAAAGATAAAAAGTTCTAGAAAAAGAACTTTAAACATTCATGCTCATGTGTTTTCCTTAAACTAATCAATTATATAAATCACTCAGTGAGACATAAGGAAGGGGGGAAGCTTAGAGAAGATAGGAGTGTTAAAAGAGAAGTCTTTTTACATGGAAACATCAAGAATTGGAAAATGTGTTCCCATACCCATATAATAACTGTATTTTCACAGAGACATTTAGTGGAAAATGATGACTTTCACAATTTTGACTCCATTTTCACTGGTGTGGGTAGGCCTCTACAAAAAATAGCCCCCTTACCATTTGTTTCAAATATGTGTGATGTGGTGAGTGTGTGTGTGTGTGTGCACATGTGCTTGCATGCACATGCATTTGGGAATAACTGTTGAAATCTGAATAGTCTCTATGGATTATACCAATATTAATTTCTTGATTTTGATATTGTACTATAGTTACATAAGTTGTTAACATTGGGAAAAGCTGAGGGACTGAGTACATAGAACTTCCTTGTATATATCTTTGCAACTTCCTGTGAATTTATAATTAATTCAAAGTAAAAAAAAATCTTTAAAGATGATAAACTGGTCTTTAAGCTCTTATCAAAGGGTAATAAGAGGTTATATTTACCTGCTGTTTAATCTTCCTATAGCAGAGATTTCCCATATCACAAGAATAATTTTATTTTATTGTATTTTATTTTTTGAGGGCAGTGTCACTGGCCCTCATATGTGGGACCCGAACCAGGGCTGCTGGCTTCCCAAGCCAGTGCTTAACCACCATGCCACTCAGCCATCCCAAGAATAATTTTATTTTTGTGTTATTACCTTTATAATACTTCTGAGTTTTTAAAAAAATGAACCCAAAAGTACAAAGACTTAAGGCAGAACAACTAAATTTTCTTATAACCCTTTTACCTTCTTTTATGGTTATTTAAAAATATTTTGTCATCAGAGGATCCAAGATGGAAGAATAGATAAAAGCTGTGCTTGCCTTCTCTAGGACCACATTAAAATTAAAACTAAATTATAAAACAATCAACCAGAAGAACCATATGAAGTCTAGCTGAACATAAGTTTTATAACTAAGGATATGAAGAATAAGTCATGTTGAAACTGCTCAGAGGGAAGGAGACACAGAACGAGATGGGCCTAAATCTCCATGCGGAGGTTGAGAATCAGGAGGGATATCTTGGCCACAGAGCCCCGGCACCATACTGTGATGCCCAGCCTGCAGTACCAGAGCCAGATAGAGGAGCTCCCATGATATCTGGCTGTGAAAAACAGTGGGAATTCCAACCATCTGACTGGGAAGGAAGGCTATTGGAAATCCAGATGTCCTCTAAAAGTCCCTGTGAACAGACTCACTTGCTCACAGGCATTCACCTTGAACTCTGGCAGAGGGGCAGTGACTTGAGGGTGGGGGAGCATTGAAGACATACTGGAAGAGCCTGGTTTATGTGGCTTCAGGGCAAGGACTGGAAGGACAGACACCATTTTCCCTATGTGGGGTCCTTCTCCCGTGCAGCTAGAGAGTGGGCACCAACTTTGCTGTGTTGAGCTCCCCCCATATGGCCAAACCTGAATCTGAATTGGCCTGGTAAGCTCCTCTTACTTCACCCTAGTGACTCTGTAAGACCCTACCCCACCCAACTCCTGAGATACTTTCTCCAAGGGCAACCAGCATCACCCACATTGCACTTTCTTGAACAACTCTCTGGGGTCCACAGGTTCCAGGTGTGTGGCAGCTGGCCTTGGTGGGCTTTGAAACTCCTGCTGAGTAACTCTAGGCTGACGACTGGCACCAAACCAGAATCAACATTAACCTGGTGACCATCACTCTTCCCACCTTGCAGACACCCTGTGACTCCATCTCACACAACCGCCGTACGTCAAGTGGTATTATCAGTGACAGGGCCTTCCACAGCCAGCAGGAAGCAACAAACCTTGGGATGTTCTGGGATTTTTGTGTAGCTATCTGAGGCATAGTAGTGATGGCAGCCATCCTCAGTTCACAGCGTGGTCTCTCTCACACACCTCCAGATTTTGCACCGGCAGTGAGCAAATGCAGATCACATTGTAGCTCCTACCAGGCAGTTTCAGGCTGGTAGCAGGCAGTGGCTGATGTAGGCCTGCACTGGAGCCCTTTCCAAGAGACCCAGAACCAACATACTTGCAGGTCGGATTCAGACCACAGCAGAGCACCATCCAATCAGCCTCACAAGTGACACACCAAAAGGGCAGTCTCAACAGACACCAGAGCCCACTGAGGTGAATCCTGCTCTGTTGGGTAAGTCCCCCCACAGCAGCCTCTAAGCTATGGAAATGGCCAAACCACATAGCCAGTCAGCCTGAGGGTTAATCTGATGCACTGACATACCAAAATCAATCAAGGCTCAACTATAACACACAGCAGACACAAGAGATGCTCTTGAAGCACCTAGCACAGGTGAAAAAAGACACGGTGCCACTGGGCTCCACAGATCACCTACTATGTAAGGCCACCCAGCTAAGATAGGAGACATAGCGGATCTAACTAACACATAGGGAAAAAAAGAGAGTGTGAGAGGGTCAACCAAAATGAGGAAACAAAGAAATATGTCCCAATAGAAAGAACAGGAGGAAACTCCAGAAAAAGAACTAAATGAAATGGAGGCAAGCAACCTACCAGATAGAGAATTCAAACAATGGTTATTTAAAAAGTTCATGAACTTAGGGGAAGAATAGGTGAACTCAGTGAGAAATTCAGAGAAGAGATAGTAAGCATAAAAAAGGACATAGAGGGCCAGCCGAGTGGCACATTAGTTAAGAGCTGGCTTGAGATGCCAGGGGCTCCAGTTTGGGTCCCACATATGAGGGCCAGTGACACTGCCCTCAAAAAAAGAAAAGGACATAGAAACCATAAATACGAACTAGTCAGAAATGAAGAACAGTAACTGAAATAAAGAATACAATAGAAAAAATCACTGGCATACTAGATGAAGCAAAGGATCAAATCAGTTATTTGGAAGACAAGGTAGCAACCTCCTTACCCCCTTCAGGACAGCAAAAGGAAAAAAGAATCATAAAAACTGGGGATAGTTTAAGAGACCTCTGGGACAACACCAAATCGTAACAACATTTGCAACGTAGGGGTACCAGAAGGAGAAGAGAGGAAGAAATTGAGAGCCTATTTGAAGAAATACAACTGAAAACTTTCCTAACCTGGTGAAAAAAATAGACATACCAACCCAAGAAGCGCAGAGAGTCCCAAACAAGAGGAACCCAAAGAGGGCCACAACAAGAAAATTATAAGTAAAATGGCAAAGGATAAACACAAAGAGAGAACCCTAAAAGTGTCAACAGAAAAACAACAACTAGTTGCTTACAAGGAAGGTACAATAAAATTGTCAGCTGACTTCTCAACAGAAAGCTTGCAGACCAGAATGGATTGGCACAAAATATTCAAAATAATTTAGAGCAAGAACCCACAACCAAGATTACTCCACCCAGCAAGGCTATCATTTAAAATTGAAGCACAGATAAAAATCTTTCCAGACAACAAGAAGCTAAAGCAGTTCATCACCACCAAACCAGTATAAGAAATGTTAAAGGGACTTAACTTTAAGAAGCAGGAAAACAACTAAACAAAAGAAGACTAAAAAATTAATAATGAAGGGCTGGCCAAGAGGTGCATTGGTTAAGAGCTGGTTTGGGGATGCCAGCAGCCCTGGTTCGGACCCCACATATGAGGGCCAGTGACACTGCCCTCCACAGCGAACAACAGCTCCACCTGGAGCTGGGCTGTGCGAGCCCCAGTGACGGAGTAGGCTGCAGCCCCTGCTGCAGTGGGCTGCCATAGGCTACAGTGAGTGGCCGGCAGTCAGCATGAGTGGCTGGCAGCCAGCGTGAGCTGCCAATAGCCGCGGTAAGTGACCATCCAGAGGCCGGCGACCAATCTGCCTCATCCGGGAAGAGCGCAATGATGATACCAACAGTGAAGCAACGTCTTCCGCAACTAGACTGAAGAACAAAAAGATAGCAGCTTGTCTGTTCCCCTTCCCCGATTCCCGAACGCTGTTCCCCTCCCCCAATTCCCCAATAAAATCTTTTTTAAAAAATTAATAATGAAATGGAAATAACTATGTGCCTATCAATAATCACTTTAAATTGTAAATGGATTAAATCCTCTAATCAAAAGGCATAATGTAGCTAAATGGATAAGAAAAAAAGACCCATATATATGTTGTCTACAAGAGACCCAACTTAGATAAAAAGAAATATGTTCATAGACTGAAAGTAAAGGGATGGAGAAACATATTTCATGCAAGTGGAAATGAAAAAAGAGAAAGGTGGGGTAGCAATACTTATATCAAACCAAAATGGACTTGAACCAAAGACTATAAGAGACACAAAAGGACATTACATATTGGTAAGGGGATCAACCTCTCTAGAGGACATAACCCTAGTAAACATCTATGTATTCAACATAGGAGCACCAAATTATATAAAACAAACATTGACTGACATAAAGGGAGAGATTAACAGCAACATGATCATAGTAGGGGACTTTAACAACCCACAGGCACCAATGGACAGACCTTCCAGGCTGAAAATCAACAAGAAACAGCAGCGTTAAATGACATATTAGACCTAATGGATTTAATCGATATTTTCAGAGCATTTTACCCCAAAGCTGCCAAATATACATTCCTTTCAAATGCACATGGAATATTTTTCAAGATAGACAACGTTAGGCCACAAAACAAGTCTCAATAAATTTAAGAAGACTTAAGTTATATCAAGTGTCTTTTATGACCACAATGGTATGAAACTAGAAATCAATTACAAAAAAAACCCTAAAACCCAAAAACACAAAAGACATGGAGGCTAAATAACATGCTACTAAACAACAAATGGATTAATGATGAAATCAAGGGATAAATCAGAAGACACCTTGAGACAAAAGAAAATGAAAACATCCACAACTAGACTGAAAAAAAAAGACAGAAACTTGTCTGTTCCCCTTCCCCGATTCCCCAATAAAATCTTAAAAAAAAAAAAAGAAAAGAAAAGAAAACGAAAACAGAACAACCCAAAATCAATGGGACACAGCAAAAGCAGTCATTGGAGAGAAATTGATAGAAATACCTCAATAAACAAGAAAAATCTCAAATAAATAATCTAACTTTACACATAAGGAAACTGGGCAAGAACAGCAAACAAAGCCCAAATTGAGGAAAAGGAAGGAAATAATAAATATCAGAGTAGTATAAATGAAATTGAGGCTAAAAAGCAATGCAAAAGATCAATGAAACCAAGAGCCGGGTTTTTGAAAACATAAAAAAAAATCATAAACCTTTAACCAGACTCGTTCAGGAAAAAAAAAAGATGGGACACAAATAAATAAAACCAAAATTATTAAGCGCTGGCTTGGGAAGCCAGTGGCCCCGGTTCGGGTCCCACCTATGAGGGCCAGTGACACTGCCCTCAAAAAAAAAAAAGGAGATATGGTATATATACGCAATGGAATACTATTCTGCCATAAGAAAAGATGAAATAGTGCCATTTGCGACAACATGGATTGATCTTGAGATTTTTATGCTAAGTGAAGTAAGTCAGACAGAAAATGTCCAGAACCATATCACATCACAGATATGTGGGATATAAAACTGAAAGCAACAAAAGAACAAGACAAATAAAGAAACAAAAACTCATAGACACAGACAATAGTTTAGTGGTTACCAGAGGGTATGTGGGGAGGAGGGTGGTAGATGAGGATAAATGGGATCAAATGTATGGTGATGGAAGGAAAACTGACTTTGGTTGTGAACACACAATGTGATATATAGATGATGTATTACAGAATTGTACACTTGAAACCTATGTAACTTTACCAACCATTGTCACCCCAATAAACTTTAATTATACATAAATAAATGAATAAACAAAATAGAAACAGACTCATAGTTGCAGAGAACAAACTGATGGTTGCCAGAGGGGAGGCATTTGGGGAACAGGTTGAAAAGGGTGTAGGAATTAAGAAATAGAAACTGGTATTTACAAAATAGTCACTGGGATGTAAAGTACAGAATAGGGAACACAGTCAATAATGTTGCAAGTACTATGTATAGTGCCAGGTGGGTACTCGAATAATTGGGGAATCACTGCATAAATTATATAAATTCTAACCAATATAATGTACACCTGAAAGTAATATTGAATGTCAACTGTAACTGAAAAAAATAAACAATTAAAAATATTTTATTATCATTTTGATTAAATTTGTAATGGAGTGCTTTTCAGGTACCCATATAAATATTTCAGAAATTGTACAATTTATGTAAATGCACTGGAGATTTCTCCATGTCTTTGCTATTAAATATATTATTTATACTCTGGGAAAGCATTGATCAACCACTTATGAAATAGTTCTGTACTGTGTATCAATAGAGAATTTTACTCTCCTCCATTATGATGTTATAATAAATTAGCTGTAGCATCTCATTTTCATTATCAAACAGATTTCTGCTTCCTAATGCATGCCTGAAGTCTCCATGTAGGGTAGTGTCTGAAATTTGTGTCTACACCAAAGGAGGACTAGTTGCTGAGTCTTTTGAAAAGAACTCTATCAGGTACACTGAACTACTACTACTTTAAGAAAGGACTCATGGCTGGCCGAGTGGCTCAGTTGGTTAAGAGCTTGCTCAAAAGTGCGAGCTGGGCTCTGAGCAATGGTGGTTCGATGCCAGCACAAGCTGAGTTGCCATTGAGCTGCCAACTGGTGGCAGGATAGCTCAGCTAAAAAAAAAAAAAAAAGGAATGGACTCTTGGTTCTAAACTTCTGAACTGACATTGCTTAGATAGGTTTCAGGCTGAATAAGAGGAGTGAATCAGAGTTTCCAGGACTAGTTATAGTCTAGAATTAGATGTTTCATGAAGGCAGACTGCTTGCCCAAGATGCAATGGACACAAGTGGAACAAGAATTAATTACATAGGCATGAACTAATGCAGGAATCGTATTACAATTATTCCCTTCGAATATGGTGGGTATTATTTTTTCATATTTATCATTTACATACCATAATATTGACCTATTATAAGTGTACAACTCAATGATTTCTAGTCCACTTATAGGATTGTGTAACTATCACCAAATCTAGTTTTTGAATATTTACATCACTCCTAAAAATGCTTGGGTCCTTTTGCAGTCAATGTCCACTCCTCCACCCCCAAGACAAGACAACCAATAACCTGCTTTCTGACTCTATAAATAGCCTTTTCTGGACATTTTATATAAATGGATTTAAGTAATACAGGACCTTTTGTGTCTGAATTCTTTCACTTAGCATGTTTTTGAAGTTCATCCATATTGTATCATGTATCTTTGTTTCATTCTTTTTTTTTTTGAGGGTAGTGTCACTGGCCCTCATATGTGGGACCCAAACTGGGGCCGCTGGCTTCCCAAGCCAGCGCTTAACCACCACGCCACTCGGCCAGCTCTGTTTCATTCTTTTTATAGCTGAATAGTATTCCATTGTATGGATATACCACATTTTGTCATCTATTCACCAACAATGTACATTTGAATTACTTCCACGTTTTGGCTATTATGAATAATGCTGCTATAAATATTTGCACACAAGTCTGTGTGACATATATTTTCATTTCTCTTGGGTAGATTTCCAAGGGTGGAATCACTGAGTCAATAGTAAGTTTATGTCCAACTGTTTTATGAAACTGCCAAATTATTTTCCAAAGCGATCATACCATTTTAGATTCCCATAAACACTATTGGAAGATTTTTGTCTGTCCACATCGTCACCAACATTGATATTGTTTGTCTTCTTGGATATAGTCATTCGAGTGGGTGTGAAGTGGTATCACATTGTGGTTTTAATTTATATCTCCATGATGATTAACTAGGTTGAACAATTTTTCATGTTTTCATTGGCGATCTGTATGGCTTCTTTGGAGAAAAGTATATTCACATCTTTTGCCCATTTTTTAATTTGTAGTTTTATTATTGATGTAAGAGTTCTTTAGGGGCGGCCGGGTGGCTCAGTTGGTTAAAGAGTGTGCTCTGAGCAACAGAGTTGTCTGTTCAATTCCCACATGGGCCATTCAGCTGCGCCCTCTGCAACTAGATTGAAGACAACTACTTGAGTTGAGCTGCCTCTGAGATGCCAGTGGATGGTCGGATGGCTAAATTGGTTAGAGCACGTGCTCTTAACAACATGGTTGCTGGTTCAACTCCTGCATGAGATGGTGGGCAACTGGACTTGGAGCTGAGCTGCGCTCTCCACAACTAAGATTGAATGACAACAACTTGACTTGGAGCTGAAAGGTCTGGGAAAAAACATATTGTTCCCTGAAAAACACATGGTTCCCGAATAAAGTTAAAAAAAAAAGAAAATTTATGAAAAAAAGGAGGGGTTCTTTATATATTCTGAATTAAGTCCCTTAACACTTACATGATTTGCAAATATTTTTTCCCGTTCTGTGGGTTCTCTTTTCACTTTCTTTCTTTTTTCTTTCTTTTCACTTTCTTAATGGTATCCTTTGAAACATAAACATTTTTAATTTTGATGAAGTCCAGTTTATTTCTTTGTCTTTTTTGGGAGGTGTTTTTGGTATCACACCTAAGAATGCTTTGTTTAACCAAAGGTTACAAATATTTTATCCAAGAATTTCTAAAATTTTTCTTTTTTCATTTAAGTCTATGATCCATTTTGACTTTATTCTTTGTTTGTAGTGTAAGGTAAGGCTCTAAATTAATTTTTTACCATAATACTGATATTCAATCAACATATGAGGTCAGACAATTAACTTCGTGAACTCATCCTAGAAAAAGTGCTACATAACTCATTGCTGAGTATCAATATAGTCACCTTTGTTTTGTTTTTTTTGTTTGTTTGTTTGTTTGTTTTTTGAGGGCGGTGTCACTGGCCCTCACATGCGGGACCTGAACCGGGGCCGCTGGCCTCCCAAGCCAGCGCTTAACCACCGCGCCACTCGGCCGGCCCTATAGTCACCTTTGAAGTACTCCTCTTGGGAAGCTATGCACGGATGCCAGTGCTTAGTCCTCCCTTCAAAGCAATTCTGGAACTCTTTTTCTCGAATGGCCATCAGAGCAGTCATCATATTACCCTTGATGTCCCGAATATCATCAAAATGTCTTCCTTTCCATATTTCCTTTATCTGTGGGTAAAGAAAGAAGACATTGGGGCCAGATCAGGTGAGTAGGGAGGGTGTTCCAATACAGTTATTTGTTTACTGGCTAAAAATCCCTCACAGACAGTGCAATGTGAGCTTGTGCATTGTCGTGATGCAACAGCCATGTATTGTCAAAAAGTTCAGGTCGTCTAACTTTTTTTTTTTTGAGGGCTGTGTCACTGGCCCTCATATGTGAGACCCGAACTGGGGCCACTGGCTTCCCAAGCCAGCACTTAACCACCACGCCACTGGCCGGCCTGAGGTCATCTAACTTTTTTAAAAATTAACTTCAGGTGTACAAAACAATGTAATAGACAATTATACCCCTCACAAAGTGATAACCCACCTCCCCCAATCTAATACCTTTCTGACATTGTAATATAGCTGTCACAGTTCCACTGACTCTATTCCTTATACTATACTCATATATTAAATTAGAGTTCACATTCATTATTATTCAGCTTCAGCTTCAGTTATACACTTGCAGTGATTTAGAATCTACACTGTCCATGAAGTTGTCTCCTTAAGAAGACAAGTGTCCATCTGATATCCTACACGGTCTTTACACCATTACTGATTATATTCCCCAGTTTTTCCCCATGGCAATCTTGTGGTTACTGATTGCGCTTTCTAACCCCCTCACCTTTTCCCTCATCCCCACCCCGCTCCCATCTAGCTCAGTATTGTCTAACTTTTTCCCGCAGCACTTTAAAATAGTAAACTTGGTTAACTATTTGTCCAGTTGGTACAAATTCATAATGAATAATCCATCTGATATCAAAAAATATTAGCAACATCGTTGCAACAAGTTCACAAAATTAATTGCCAGATGTCATAGAACCATTTGTTGCAAGAAGTATCCTCTTCCCATTCAATTGTCTTAGAGCCTTGCTGAAAAATAATTTTTTTTTAATTTTATTTTATTAGTTTCCAGTGTACAACACAATGCGATAGTTATACTCTTTACCCCCCAAAGTGAAAACACCCCTCCCCCAGTTCGCCACCCCACTCCCCCCCATATCATACATATCCATCACAACTCCCCTGACTCCCCTCCACAGTATACTCCACATCCCGTGACCACCCACATATTCAGTTGCAGTTGGCATACAATACTATACAACATCAGCTTCAGGTGTACAGTGCAGTGATCAAGCCTCTACTCCATCCATGAAGTGATCTCCCTAACAAGACATGTGACTATCTGACACACCACAAAATTTTTACAACATTATTATATTCCCCGAACTGTGTTTCACATCCTTGTGGCAATATTGTAGTTGTCTATTTATGCTGTCTAATCCCTTCCCCTTCCCCCCCATCCCCATGCCCCTCCCAACTAGCAACCCTCAGGTTTTCCTCTACATCTACGAGTCTGTTTACTTTGATCATTCACTCAGCTCTTCAGACTCCACACACAAGTGAGATCACATGGTACCTGTCCTTCTCCGACTGACTTATTTCTCGAAACATAATAGTCTCTTCACAACATTATCAATTACATTCCCAGAACTGCTCCCATATCCCTGCGGCAACATTGTAGTCCCACATACACTGTCCAAAACCTTCCCCCTCTCCCTCTTCCCCACTCCCTCCCAGCCAGCAACCATCAGTTTTTCCTTTATATCTACTTGATATGACTTCAATCTTCTTAAATTGTCTCTCTGGGTTAGCTTGTTTACCCCTTTCTTTTGTTTAAAAAAGTCCTTTTAACATTTCTTGCAATGCTGGCTTGGTGGAAATGAATTCCTTAAGCTTACTCTTTTCTGAGAAGCTCTTTATTTCTCCTTCAATTTTAAGTGATAGCCGTGCTGGGTAGAGCAATCTTGGTTGTAGGCCTTTATTTTGTGTCACTTTGAGTATCTCCTGCCACTCCCTTCTGGCCTGCAGAGTTTCTGTAGACAAGTCAGCTGTTAGTCTAACAGGAGTTCCTTTGTATGTAACCTGCTGTCTTTCTCTTGCAGCCTCTAGGATTCTGTCTGTCTTTAACCTTTGCCATTTTAACTATGATGTGTCTTGGTGTGGACCTGTTTGGGTTCAGCTTGTTTGGAACCCTCTGCACTTCCTGGGCATGTATGTTGATTTCCTTCACCAGGGTAGGGAAGTTCTCAGTCATTATTTTTTTCAAATACATTTTCGACCCCTTGCTTCTTCTCTTCTCCTTCTGGTATCCCTATGATTCCAAGGTGGTTGCACTTCACCTTGTCCCATAGGGCTCTTAAACTCTTTTCATTGTTTTTTATTCTTTGGTCTTTTTGCTGTGCCAACTGGGTGAGTTCTGCTATTTTATCTTCCAAGTCGCTGATCCGCTCCTCTGCTTCATCTACTCTACTGGTGATTCCTTCGAGTGTGTTCTTCATTTCAGTTATTGTATTCTTTAGTTCTAACAGGTTGTTTTTTATGGTTTCCCTATCCTTCTTTATGTCCTCGCTAAGTTCCTTAAACATTCTTATCATCAGTGTTCTAAACTCTGTCTCTGAAAGGTTGGATCCCTCTGTTTCATTTGGTTCCATTTCTGGAGGTTTCTTCTGATCTTTTACTTGTGACATGTTTCTTTGTTTCCCCATTCTGGCTGTTGCTCTGGGATTGCTTTGATGTTTTCGATAGATCACCAGGAGAGCCCTGGCTGGATGACACAGGCACACAGCTCACAGCCCAACACTCCCAGGAAAACTCCCAGTCTCAGCCTGTCCTAATCAGCCGCTCGCAGATCAGGCCAAGCAGCCCAACAAGCAATCACCAGCCTGGCAACTCTGCAAGCAGAGTGCGGAAAGCAGAGACCCGAGGCAGCTTGTGCGCTCCCGTGTCTCAGTGAGCAGCCTGTTGGAGCTGGATCACTCCCACTAGGCGTTTCCCTGGCAACGCAGCACAAGCCGAGCAGAGGGTGGGGATCCGAGGCGGCTTGCACACTCCCGGGTCTCAGTGAGCAGCCGTTGGAGCCGGAGGGCACCCGCCCTGCGTTTCCCTGTCAACGCAGTATACTCCGGGCGGAGGGTGGGGATCCAAGGCCGCAGGCCCGTGCGCGCGCACGCACACATGCGCTTCTGCGCCAATTCCACCAGACCAATTAAGTCTCAGACCTGATCCTTCGTGGGAGGGCCCAAGCCTGACAAAATGGCGTCCTCCCTACACCACTCGCTTGCAGGCTCCACACCACGGGAACAACGGATCAAAAACCTCCAGCCTTTGCACCAAAGGTGCTCAGTTCAGTCCGTCCCCGCAGGCTCCCGGCTCACACAGCCACTCCCTCCACCAGGAACCAGGTAAGTGCTCACCGGCGAGCAAGCCCGGGCGCCAGCCCCACTGATTCTCCAGCCGCTCTTAGCCTCACTGAGCTGAGCAAAGAGAGTCTTTACTAATTTACTGCCGGCTATCTTAGAACTCCTCTTCCCGGCAAAGGAGCTCTGGGCTGGTGTGCGGCCGGAGGGTCTCTCCCCCAACCAGAGAAGCCTCTCCTCAGCTGGGCTTCCCTCACGGGGTTTGCCCTCTCTTGTCTCCACCCGTCCTACCAGACCCGACGCGGCTTCCTCTTTAAGTTCTTCGTTTAGTGGTTCTGTTCCTCCAGTGTTCCGGGGACCTCCAGGGTTGAATGCTGTATAATTTGCTTGTAATTTTGATGTGATCCTGGGAGGCAGTTAGCACAGCGTCTGTCTATTGCGCCTGAAAAATAATTTGATTATAAACATATGTATGTATTTCTGCACTCCAAAGTCTATTCCATTGATCTATATGCCTATCCTTAAACCAATATCACACTATCTTGATCCTTATAGTTTCATCATAAGTTTTGAAACAGGGTAGTATAAATTCTCCTACTATGTTATTATTTTTCAAATTTATTTGGCTATTCTAGAATCTTTGAATTTCCATATAAATTTTAGGATTACCTTGTTAGCTTGGGGAAACTTGCAATCTAACTATATTGAGACTTCCAATTCATTAACATGGAATGTCTCTTCCATTTATTTAGATCTCTTAAAATTTATCTTATCAATGTTTTGTAGTCTTCAGTATACAATTTTTGCACATTTGATAAATTTGTTCCTATGTATTTTATTCTTTTTTATGTTTTTAGGAATGATTTCCTAATAGTTTTCTTAATTGCATTTTTGAATTGTTCATTGTCAGCGTGTATTATTACAATTAATTTTGTATATGGATCTTGTATCTTGTGACCTTGCTAAATTCATTCATTAATTTTAGATGTGTGGGTGTATTTGTGTGTATTGCTTAGGATTTTCTAAATATCATGTCCTCTGCAAATGAAGACAGTTTTTACTCCTTCTTTTCCAATCTGAATGGCTTTGAAATACTTTTGTTGTTGTTCTTGTACTGGCTAAGAGTCTCCAATACAACGTTAAAAGGAGTGATGACAATGGACACTCTTGTCTTATTTCTGGTCTTAGAGGGAAAATATTCAGTGTTTCATACTTACATACAATATTAACTAAAGGTTTTGTTTTTTTCTTTCAAGATTTTATTGGGGAATTGGGGGAGGGTAACAGTGTTGGGGAATTGGGGAAGGGGACC
This sequence comes from Aselliscus stoliczkanus, assembly GCA_033961575.1. Classification (NCBI taxonomy): domain Eukaryota; kingdom Metazoa; phylum Chordata; class Mammalia; order Chiroptera; family Hipposideridae; genus Aselliscus; species Aselliscus stoliczkanus. The sequence continues at coordinate 48,260,838 of CM066737.1, read as the reverse complement.
AGCCAAGTTGTTGTTCTTCATTCTTCATTGTGGAGAGCGCCAGTCACCATCTGGCTTCCCATCGGGAACTCGTGGCCTCTAAGCTCAAGGTGCTCTGTTCAATCTTAGTTGCGGGTGGGCGTAGCCACCATCCCATGAGGGAGTCAAACCAGGAGCACTGTTGTTAAGAGCACATGCTCTGAGCCATTCGGGTGGCAGCTCAGTTCCAGGTACCGAGTTCAGTCTTAGTTGCAGGCAGGCATCGCCCACCATTGAACAGGCAATCTTGTTGTTACACCATTTGAGCCATCTTGCCACCTGTTGGCAGCTCAGCGACAGCTCGGCTAGGGCGCAGCATTCACTGGCCCATGTGAGAATCAAACCAGCAGCCCTGTTGTTCAGAACACACGCTCTAAGCCAACTCTTAACCACCTGAGCCCCTGGGCCGGCCCAACTAAAGATTTTACATAGATGTTTTTTTATCAGATTAGGAAAGTCCCCTTCTACTCCTAGTTTGTTGAGTGTTTTATTTATGACAGGGTGTTGTTTTGTCAAAGGATTTTTCCTTGTCTATTGAGATGATTGTGTAATTTTTTTGTCCTTTATTATATTAATACAGTGTATTTAATTTTTTTAAATTGCATTTCTGGAACAAATCCCACTTTGTCATGTTTTATAATCCTTTTTATATGAATTCTTTCTATATGTTGCTGAATTCAGTGTGCTAGTACTTTTTAAGATTTCTTGCAATATGTTCATGAGTGATATCAGTCTATAATTTTATTTTCTTCTGATATCTTGATATATGCCTTTGGTATCAGAGCAATACTGGTCTCATAGCAGAAGTTGGGAAGTATTCTCTCCTCTACTTTTGAAAGAGTTGGATTGGTATGATTGCTTTTCTTCAAATATTTGTTCAATTTTACTATAGAAGCCACATGGGCTGGGACTTTTTTTGAGTGTGGAAGTAATAAATTGCTGAATTAATTTCTTTACTTGGTTGTCTATTTATATGTCTTATAATTTTGGGGTAAATATTGAACATTTTAGATAATGTATTGTAACAATACTGGATTCTGATTTTGCCTCCTGAAGGTTATTGCTTTGGTGTTCACTTGTTTATTTACTAACTTGCCTGAACAAAGTTAATAACCTCTGTCTCCAGTACAATGTGTGGATCTTGATGTCTCTGCTAAGATTTTTTTTTCTTGCTTTTATTTTTTTTTAAAGAATAGCTTCCTAGGGGTAGATCCTGTCTTTGCATAGTTTAGTATTTAGCTAAAGATTGCTCCAAGGTTTTGCTCAAACACCTCTAGTCAGTATGCATCCATTACCTGCTGATAGATCTGTGTATGGACTGGGGAACACATTCAAACTTCAAACTGCTTTGTAGTCTGCTCCAGCTTTTACTTTCTGCTGGTCTCTCTTCTTCTCCTCTGTGTATTCACATAGGGACTGCAGGCCAGGGATGTATGGGCATATTCACAGGATATGTGGGCCGCTTATCAAATCCACTATGGCTGTCTCACTTTCTGTAATTCCTTGTTACACTCCCTGCTAATCTGCTGGTCCACTGCCTGACCCAAACAGTCCTGCAAACTCAGGCTAGCAGCCCTTCTTGTCTGCTTTCAGCTAAGATGACTACATTAATTGACAATACTCTAAATCAAGTGAGTTCCATTCAGCAGCAAGAGAAAAGCTGCTGGTTTTTATTTTACAGCCTGCCTCATCTTGGTCAAACTACTGTGCCAACAGAGCTGGGGTACACGGTAGTAGTAGTGGAGAGTGGGAAGTTGGAGCAAGCCCAGTGCATTACTCATGATTCTCCAGAAAAACAGAACCAATAGGATACAGATAGATAGATTATATTGATAGATATAGATATATAAATAGAAATAGACATAGACATATATATATATATAGATGATATTGATTTATATATAGAGAGAGAGACATAGACATACGAGCTCTGACAATTAAGTTCATGAGCTTGTTGCAATGATGTTGCTAACCTTTCTTGACATCAGAAGGATTATTCATTATGAATTTGTACCAACTGGACAAACAGTTAACCAAGTTTACTATTTGGAAGTGCTGAAAAGACTGCGTGAAAAAATTAGACAACCTGAACTTTTCAACAATTCATGACTCTTGCATCATGACAAAGCACCAGCATGCAGGGCATTGTCTATGAGGGATTTTTAGCCAGTAAGCAAGTAACTGTATTGGAACACCCTCCCTACTAACCTTATCTGGCCTCCAGTGGCTTCTTTCTTTACCCGAAGATAAAGGAAATATTGAAAGGAAGACATTTTGATGACATTCAGTACACCAAGGGTAAGTACGATGACAGCTTTGATGGCTATTCCAGAAAAGGGTTTCCAAAATTGCTTTGAAGAGTGGACTAGACACTGGCATCAAAGGGAGTACTTCGAAGGTGACTGTAGTGATATTCAGCAATGAGGTATGTAGCACTTTTTCTAGGATGAGTTCACGAACTTCATTGTCTGACCTCGTACACATAAAGATACAGAACAGTCAAGAACACCATAGACTTACTCTTTTGTTTTGTTTTTTTGAGGGCAGTATCACTGGCCCTCATATGTGGGACCCAAACTGGGGCCACTGGCTTCCTAAGCCAGTGCTTAACCACCATGCCACTCGGCCGGCCCTTACTCTTTTTTTTGTTTAATTGGGGAGTTGGGGGAGGGAATCCGTGTTTGGGAATTGGGGAACAGCCAAGTTGTTGTATTTCAATCATGAGCCATGTGGGTGGTAGCTCAGCTCAGGGTGCTAAGTTCTGTCTTCATTTGAATGCGGGTGTAGCCCGCCATCTCCAACAGACAACCTTGTTGTTAGGAGCACGTGCTCTCACCAGCTGAGCCATCCTGCCACCTGCTGGCAGCTCAGCGGCAACTCAGCATGGGTGCAGCTCACTGGCCCATGTGGGAATCGAACTGGTGACCCTGTTGCTCAGAGCTCGCACTCTTGAGCAAGCTCTTAACCAATTGAGCCACTTGGTCGGCCCCATAGATTTACTCTTTTCTCATGCAACATACAGAAGTTTACTGTTGTATACTTGGGACAATTTCTAGAGTGTTGAATGGCAGTTTTTGACAATATGTTCAGCTTTTTAGTTATACACATAAGCATAACTTGCCCAAACTCAGGAATGTATTTGCTCAAATACAGTAGGATTTCCTCCATGAAGGTCAAAGAAACTCTTCCAACTGAGGAATATGTCCATTCTTGACCATGATCAATGCAAAAAACAACAGTTATACTGACCTGGAGATTTTTTTCTACTCTTTTACAATACAGCCTTTGACCCAAACATATGTACAAGGGAACTAATATTTAATAGTAGATGGATATCAGTTTACATGGGCACTTTGTTGGTGTGATTTGAACTTGTAGACATGTGGGCAAATAAGGATGGCAGAACAGTATGTAGGGGAATGAGAAAGTGACATTTGGAATGAAAAGGATACAGAGGAATGTGGAGTCTAACAATCATTCCAAAGTGCTCTTTATACCTAGATCAATTTTTCAATAACTTTGTAAATCCTTCAAGAACAAGAACAGTCTTGTATGTTTTGTAAAGTGCTTTAATAGAATTTCAGAACTGCACATGTGTTAAATTAAAATAATAATCACTAGTTCTAATGGTCTGGGTAGTACTGAAGGTTAGATATGCTAGTATTATCTGACAATGAAGACAAAACTCCCACTTTATAAAGTGATGTGAGTGTGTGCCCCCCCACCCCAATCTAGAAGGTGGGACACTGAGAAACAGACACTAACAAAATTTCGGACACTCAACAGCCATATTTTCTGACCTTAATTTTTGTAAACAAAATGAATCAAAGACAGATGAGCTGCCAAAAATGCAGAGTGCTTGTCGTGTAATGAACAACAGCACCTAGGTACAGTTATACCATTTAAAAATACCCAGGAGGGCCAGCCAAGTGGTGCGTTGGTTGGGAGATGGCTTGGGAAGCCAGCAGCCCTGGTTTGGATCCCACATATGAGGGCCAGTGACGCTGCCTTCTACAGCTGGGATGGTGAACAACAGTTCCACCTGGAGCTGGGCTGCTGTGAGTCCCCAGGGAGGGCATGGATGTGGCCCCTGCTGCAGTGGGATGCCGTAGGCTACAGTGAGTGGCCGGCAGTCAGTGTGGGTGGCTGGCAGCCAGTGTGAGCTGCCAAGTGCCACTATGGGCAGCAGTTCAGAGGCCGGTGACTGATCTGCCTCACCCTAGAAGAGCGCAATGTTAATTCCAACATGGGCCAGTGAAGTAATGTCCTCCACAACTAGACTGGAGAACAAAAGGACAGCAACTTGTCTGTTCCCCTTCCCTGGTTCCCCAATGCTGTTCCCCTCTCTTAATTCCCCAATAAAATATTAAAAATAAATAAAAATAAAAATACCCAGAAGACTTAAATTTACTAAAAATCATTGAATTTTATACTTGAAATTGGTGAATTATATTGTATATAAAATATGCCTCAATAAAGTTATTTAAAATACCCAGGAGACTGAGAAAAAACATATTTTAAATATGGATTTTTGAAAATATAGAGATACAAAATAAACTCAACTGCAGCCATAAGAAAAAGGCTATCTGTTAGGTATTATACATATTTAATTCAAACAGATGTCTTAGACAGCTGCATTTTAATGGTGGTGAAACAGCCACTTTAGAAATGGATTTATTAATGAAATTTCAGATGCAATCAGAACTCAAACTATTCAGGAATAAAAATTTCAAAAAATCCATTGTTTTTCTTTTTCTGGAACATTTACTATCACAATACTTTCAGAAATTTGCCCCTCATGTAACCAAAACATCAATAGTTTTCACCTTGACCACTGATTTATTTGTATGGAAAAACACAACAGTATTTGCTAAGTATATGCAATATTTTCTACCTAATTAATACCTCAGGGCAGGTTGTTTATAAACAGAAAACAGAAAGGGACATGTTACATATCCCCAGCAGTACTCTCTGCATACTATTAGGTTGAGAAATAAGGAAGACAGTTTGCATTTTAAGCAATAAATCAGTTAGCTAAAAGAGTGCCATTAATTAAGGGATCCAACTAGAATAACTTGTGATTCATAAAGAAATATTACTGTCTGCAGCTTCATTTGCTGGATAAATGAATATGGTTCCTTTTGGCTTCAAATTAGAAATATGTTTAAAGGGCAAAATGGAAATACATAGTATCTTTTTTGTTTTCAATAATAATTTACAAAAGAATGTTATTAAAAATATTTCACACTTGATGCTAAACATATCACAACTCTGAACATCGTCCACCTTCCAATAATCACTGTCAAATAAGTACCTTGTATCCATTTACTGGGATCACTATAGAAATCAGCCATTAATCAGGTTGCATCTGGCTTAAGGGACCTGTAATGGGTGGCAGAGGATTATACAACATGTTTCACTAGTAGATGAGACTGCCATCTTGTGGATTTTCTCTAACTAAATGCTAACATTTATAGGTATATGCAGAGCAATCCTTTTCTGTCTAGGTTGGCAAATGCTGCCACTTTTAGAAACATATAGTTTATTTTATCATTTATTGTGAATGGGTGCCTGGTTTTTGTAACGTAAGTATGAGGAAATAATACTAGAAAAGGAAATATACTAAAGCTACAGATTTAAAAGGTAATAAATGTGGGATGGAAAAAGATATTCCATACAAATAATAATCAAACAAGAGCAGGAATGGCCATACTTACATCAGATAAAATAGACTTTCAGTCAAAGTCAGCTACAATGTAGTCACTATATAATGATAAAGGGAGCAGTTTAGAAATAGACAGCAATACAATAATAGTAGGGGACTTAAATATGTTACTTTCAGGGCCGGCCAGGTGGCATAGCTGCTTAGAGGACAAGCTCTGAGAAACAAGATCACTGGTTTGATTCCCACTGGGCGAGTGAGCAGCATCAAGCTGAGCTGCCACAGGCGGCTGGATAACTCAGCTAGTGAGAGCATGTGCTCTTAACAACAAGGTTGCTGGTTCGACTCCAGCATGGGATAGTCGGCTGTGCCCCCCCCCCCACAACTAGATTGAAAGTGGCAACTAGACTTGGAACTGAGCTTGCACCCTCTAAACTAAAATTGATTTGGAGCTGATGGGTCCTGGAAAAACACAATGTTCCCCTTCCCCAATTCCCCAATATAATCTTTAAAAAAAATTATTTTTTTAAAGATTTTTTAAATTGGGGAATTGGGGGAGGGGAACAGCGCTGGGGAACCAAGGAAGGAGAACAGACAAGTTGCTGTCCTTTGTTCGTCAGTCTAGTTGTGGCAGACATCGCTTCACTGGCCGATGTTGGTATCATCATTGTGCTCTTCCCGGATGAGGCAGATCGGTCGCCAGCCTCTGGACAGCCACCCACAGCGACTCTTAGCAGCTCACACCAGCTGCCAGCTGCTCACACTGGCTGCTGGCCACTCACTGTAGCCTATGGCAGCCCACTGCAGCAAGGGCTGCAGCTATGCTGTCCCTGGGGACTGAAAGCAGCCTAGCTCCAGGTGGAGCTGTTGTTCACCATCCCAGCTGTAGAGTGCAGCATCATTGGCCCTCATATGTGGGATCCAAACCGTGCTGCGGTCTCAAGCCAGCTCTTAACCAACCGACCACTTGGCCGGCCCAAAAAGAAAAAAAAAGATTTAATAAAAAAAAATGTCATTTTCAACGTTAGATAGATCATCCAGATAGAAAATTAATGAGGAAACAGCGGAACTGAATAACACTATAAAGCAAATGTACTTAACAAACATAGAACATACAGGACCAGAATATGAGGTGTGACAAAAAAATATGGTTAATGTTTAAAATTTTTTAGGGCCGGCTGAGTGGCACGGTGGTTAAGCACTGGCTTGGGAAGCCAGTGGCCCCGGTTCGAATCCCACATATGAGGGCCAGTAACACTGTCCTTAAAAAAAATTTTAAATGTATAACAGTAAAAGACACATTGCCATTAATCCCCCTCAAAATATTCCCCTTCACTTTGAACACACTAATCCAATTGTTCTTGCCACTTTCTGAAGCAGTTCTGGAAGGCCTCTTCCACGAGTGTCTTTAGTTGTGCTGTTGTGGATGCCTCGATGTCCTGAATTATATTGACTTTGTGGAAGAGTCAGAAGTCACACGGTGCCAGATCCAGTGAATAATGTGGATGAGGACATACTGTAATATTTTTATTTGACAGAAATTGCCATATACCAGAAGTGATGTGTGACACGGAGCATTGTCATGATGATTTATGGCACACTTTACAACACACCTTCGTGGCCGGCTGAATGGCGTGGAGGTTAAGCACTGGTTTGGGACGCCAGCGGCCCCAGTTCAGGTCCCACATATGAGGGCCAGTGATACTGCCCTCAAAATAAAAAGAAAACACACCTTCCTCATCCTTAGCTCACAATTGACTGACTGCACCGAACAAATTGAAACTCATCACAGGCTGTTACTAAGGTTTGACACACCGCTTCCCGTATTGAAGATTCTTTCCTTTCTTTGCTCGATGATACTAAGCATTAGCATTCACTGCAGTTTTTAATCACAATGGAAATGCTCCATGTCACACATCACTTCTGATACAGCAACTTGTGTCAAATGAACACATTACAGTGTGTTTTCATCCACCTTATTCACTGGATATGGCACCATGCCACCTTTGGCTTTCCCCCCAGTGTCAAAATGACCATGAAAAGTAAACGTTTTGAATCAATTCAGGACATCTAGGCAGCCATGACAGTGCAACTAAAGACACTCACGAAAGAGGACTCCCAGAACTGCTTCAGAAAGTGGCAAGAACGATTGGATTAGTGTATACAAAGTTAAGGGGAGTATTTTGAAGGTGATTAATGGCAATGTGTGTTTACTGTAATAATTTGTTTTATTTAAACATTCACCGTATTTTTTTTATCACACCTCATACACATTCTTCTCAAGTGAGCATGGAACATTCTTCAGGAAAGACCATATGTTGGGACATATAAAAAGCCTTAACAAATTTAAAAATATTGCAATCAATATCAATTATTTTTTCTAACCAGAAAGGTATAAAACTAAAAATCAATAACCAGAGGAAAACTGAAAATTTCACAAAAATGTGGAAATTAAACAACACATTATTGAATAAGAAATGAGTCAAAGAAGAAATCAAAAGGGAAATCAGAAAGCATCTTGTGACATGAAAATGAAACACACTGTACCAAAATTATGGGATGCAACAAAAGCAGTTCTAAGAGGGAAGTTTATAGTGATAAATACCTACATTAAGAAAAATTATCTCAGGCCCAGCCGAGTGGCGCATTGGTTAAGAGCTCGTTTGGGATGCCAGCAGCCCCAGTTCGGATCCCACATATGAGGGCCAGTGACACTGTCCTCTATAGGTAACAACAGCTCCACCTGGAACTGGGCAGTGTGAGCCCTGGCGACGGTGTAGGATGCAGCCCCTGCTGCAGTGGGCTGCAATAGCCAGCGTGAGTGGCCGGCAGCCAGCTTGAGCTGCCAATAGCCTCAGAGAGCGACCATCCAGAGGCCAGCAACTGATCTGCCTCACCTGGGAAGAGCGCAATGACCATACCAACATGGGCCAGTGAAGCAACGTCCTCCGCAACTAGACTGAAGAACAAAAAAAAGACGGCAACTTGTCTGTTCGCCTTCCCCAATTCCCCAATGCTGTTCCCCTCCCCCAATTCTTCAGTAAAATCTTAAAAACAAAAGAAAAAAGATCTCAGATAAATAACAAAACTTTACATCTAAGGAATTTAAAAAAGAGGAACAAACTAAGCCCAAAGTTAGCAGAAGAAAGGACCTAGTAAAGATAAGAACAGGAATGAACTTAATAGAAACTAGAAAAACCATGTAAAATGAAACTAAGAGGTTTTTTGTTTTTTTAAAAATATAAACAAAATTATGAAAGTTTAACTAAACTAACTAAGAAAAAACAGATTTTCCACACAAACCCCAGAGCCCAGGGAACTCCTCTGTCCCCTGATGGAGGAGATATACATAAGGATATACACAAGAAGCCATGTCAAAACTGGTAGGAGGGGTGGAGAAGTGGAATAGGCTGGTCCTACAACCACATGGAGTGGTTAAAAATCAGGAGGGATACCTTGGTTGCAGAGTTCCCCCCTAAGGAGTGATGGGGTTCCAGTCCCAAATCAGGCACCCCAGCCCAGGGTTTCAGTACCAGGAAGAAAAGTCCCACCAACTTCTGATTGTGAAAACCACAAGAGATTGTGGCTGAGTGAGATGAGGACTGCGGGAGTCCTAAATCTTCCTCTTAAAGGGCCCATACATGGACTTACTTGCTGATGGACTCACTAACTCTGAGCTCGAGAGCTGGAGCAGGAGCTCAAAAGGCACCAGGGACATAGGGAAGGAACTGAATTGTCTGTCTCCAGGGCAGGGAATGGAAGGGCGGCTTTCTCCCAGAGAGAAGTGCTGACAGAAGCCACGGTTCCTTTGTTGAGCCTTCCCCCACACAGTGTACAGATGCAGGAGGGTGTCATATCTGAGTGTCCACCAACCTAGCTAACATTGTTCACCCTGCCTTGGTGATTCTCTGAGATACGAACCCACCCAAATTCCAGGCCCAACCAAACCACTTCCAGTGACTACTCCATACAAAGAGCCAGCCTTGGCTCATGCTAAGGACTTTATTAAAATCTTTCTAAGGTTCACAAACACCAAACAAGCATTATCTGGCATCAGTATGTCCCACACCTCTTGCTAGGCAGCCCCAAGCCTGGCAGTAGTGGCAGGTGGCCTCAGTTACCAGCTTAACCTTTCCCAGGCAACTGCAAGCACACAACAAGAGACAACCACCTGCAAGTCACTTTGTAGCTCATACTAACTGTCCCCAAGAAGGGAATAGGCAGTGGTTGAACTTGGCCTTCACCAGAGCCCCTCCTAAGAGGCCCCAGAATCAACACACCCAGTGGCCAACTTCAGACCACATGAGAGCACCACCCAATGACCACCACAAATGATACTGGGGCATACTGGGCAGGTAACAGAGGCCTGCTAAAGCAAATCCTGCTTCATAGGGTCAGCCCCTCCACAACAGCTTCTCCAGTGTAGTCACAGAATGTCCTCACAGCCAATCAAACTGAGGGTCAATTCTTCTCACTGACATGCCAACAGCAATCAAGGCTTAACTACAACAGAAGGGCATGCACAACACACACAAGTGACACACCTTCAGTGCCTAGCTCAGGTGATAGTGGGGACTGTGCCACAGGGCCCTATGGGACACCTATTACATAAGGTCACTTTACCAAGATTGGACACATAGCAGCTCTACTTAAAACATAGAAACAAACACAGGGAGGCACCCAAAATGAGGAGACAAAAAAACATGTTCCAAATGAAAGAACAGAAAAAATTTCCAGAAAAAGAAATGGGGACAACCAATCTACCAGATGTAGAGTTCAAATCAGTGGTTGCAACAATGCTCAATGACCTCAGTGAGAACTTCAACAGAGATAAGAAACATAAAAATGGAGATAGAGAGCCGGCGGAGTGGCGCATTGGTTAAGAGCTGCCTTGGGACGCCAGCAGCCCTGGTTCGGATCCCACATATGAGGGCCAGTGACACTCCCCTCTACAGCTAAGATGGTGAACAACAGCTCCACCTGGAGCTGGGCTGCTGTGAGTCCCTGGGATGGCATAGCTGCAGCCCCTGCTGCAGTGGGCTGCCATAAGCTACAGTGAGTGGCCGCCAGCCAGCATGAGCGGCTGGCAGTCGGCAAGAGCTGCCAAGAGCCGCTGTGACCGGCTGTCCAAAGGCCAGTGTCCGATCTGCCTCACCTGAGAAGAGCACAATGACGATATCAATGGGGGCCAGTGAAGCAATGTCCTCCACAACTAGACTGAAGAACAAAAAAGGACAACAGCAACTTGTCTGTTCCTCTTCCGTGGTTCCCCAACGCTGTTCCCCTTCCCTAATTCCCCAATAAAATCTTTAAAAACAACAAAATGGAAATAGAAACAATAAAAAGAACCAGTCAGAAATGAAGAATACAAAAACTGAAATGAATGCACTAGAAGGAATCACCAGCAGACTAGATGAAGCAGAGGATCTAATTAGTGACTTGGAAGACAAGGTAGAGATTACATCACAGAAATGGCAGTGTGAGGAGTGCTTCATGAAATATCCCTTGGAAGTTACAACAAATTGAACAGCTACAATTCAACAAATGATAACTTAAGCAACACACAAGCACGTCTGAGAGATCCACGAATCGAATCACCTGAAGGTGGGCAAATCGGGCAAGCAGTGGAGGCGGGAAGGGGTAGTGCAGAGACGCAGACCACAAGCTGCAGTCTGGAGCTCACTGCAGTCTTGGGAGAGGAATGAATTCAGGCTGCAGTCACACTCCCTGTGGCACACAGTGCTGCCTGAAGAATCAGCATATAACGCAGCTGAACCCAGCGATTGGGGCAGAGACTTTGGGTGAGAACTGAGATTTAAATCCATACTGCCAGGCAGAAAACAGAAACAAAAGACACGGAGCCTATTAATACTACCTAAGGCAATATATAGATTCAAAGCTATTCCTATCAAACTACCAATGAATTTTTCTCAGAAATAGAATGTGTAATCTTAAAATTTATAAGGAACTATAAAAGACCCTGAATAGCTACGGCAGTCTTGAGAAATAAGAACAATGGAAGATATCACACTACCTGACAACAAATCAAATACAAGGCTATAGTAATAAAAAAAGCATGATACTTGCATGAAAACAGACACATAGATCAATGGGACAGAATAGTGAGCCCAGATATAATCCATTCCTACATGGTCATTTAATCTATGACAATGAAAGCAAGAAAGTATATTGGGGTAAAGAGTCTATTTAATAAATGGTGCTGAGAAAATTGGACTAAGACATGTAAAAAAATGAAACTGGACTGCCTCCTTACACCACATACAAGAACAAATTTCTAATGGATTAAAGACTTAAATGTAAGACCTGAAACCATAAAACTCCTAGAAGAAAACATAGGGAATAAATTTGCATACATTACCCTGAGTAATATTTTTACTGATATATCCCTTTGGGCAAGGGAAGTAAAAGAAAAAATAAACATATGGGATTATATCACACTAAAAAGTTTTTTCACAGCAAAGGAAACCACCAATAAAACAAAAAGACAGCCTACTGAATGGAAGAAGATATTTGTCAATAATATATCTGATAAGGGGTTAATATCCAAAATTTATAGAACACTCATTCAACTCAACACCAAAAAAACAAACAACCCAATTAAAAAATGGGCAGAGGACATGAAGAGACATTTCTCTAAAGAGGACATACACATGGCCAACAGGCATATGAAAAAATGTTCAACCTCACTAATCATTAGAGAAATGCAAATAAAAACCACAATGAGATACCACCTCACTCTGGTCAGAGTGGCTACCATCAATAAATCAACAAACAAGTGCTGGCGAGGGTGTGGAGAAAAGGGAACCCTTGGGCACTGTTGGTTAGAATGCAGATTGGTGAAGCCATTTTGGAAATCAGTATGGAAGTATCTCAAAGAACTGGAACTACAAATGGAACTACATTATGAACCAGCAATTCCACTCTTAGGTATCTATCTACACCAATCCAAGACGCTAATTTGAAAAAAATATATACACACCCCTATGTTTTCTGCAGGACTATTCACAATAGGCAAGACATGGAAAAAACTGAAATGCCCATTGGTAGACGACTGGATTAAGAAGCTGTGGTACATTTTTACAATGGAGTATTATTTGGCTATAAAGAAGAAGGAAATCTTACCATTTGCAATGATATGGATGGACCTAGAGACCATTATGCTAAGTGAAATATGTCAATCGAAGAAAGAGAAACACCATATGATCTCACTTATATGTGAAATCTAAAGAACTGAATGAGCAAAGTAAACAGAAATAGTTTCAGAGATATAGAAGAAAAACTGAGGGTTGCTAGATGGGAGGGGGGAGGAAGAAGCGGAGGGGATTAGAAAGCACATATTGGTAACTAAAATATTGCCACGGGGATATGAATGACAGTTTGGGGAATATAATCAATTACATTGAAAAGATTTTGTAGGGTGTCAGATTTGGCACTTGTCTTACACTTCATAGAAAGTGTAGATACCTGACCCCTGCGGTATACACCTGAAGCTGAAGCTGAGTAATATATATGTCAACTATAGTCACAGGATGTTGAGTACAGCATAGGGAATGGAGTCAATGGAATTGTAACAGCTATATATGATGTCAGAGGAGCAACAGTTTGGGTAAGGGGGGTTATCACTTTGTGAGGGGTGAAATGTCTATTACATTGTTTTGTACACCTGAAACTAATTTAAAAAAGAAAAAATGATGTAGCCACGATGACAACTGTAACTACGTCCATCATTAATCATGGCTGGGTCATTTATGTGGTTTATGTTTGTGTTGTATGACTGTACCCCAATGTGTCTACCTATTCTTTTGATAGGTGATTAGGTTTTGCAATTGTTTGCTATTAAATAATGCTGCAATTTAAAAAATCAATAAATAAAAAAATCAATACATAAAAGTAAATACATAAAGTATATACATAAAATATCTATATAAATTTAATACAAATATTAATCATGGGGATATGACATCACAACTGCAAATATAATGTAATGTGAATGGGTATTATGATTCGGGATAAAATTTCCTTGACGGTAAGATGGTGCAAATAGTTTGGTATGTAAAAGTGAGAACAATGAACTCTGGAAAAAAGTTAGATTACAAGAATAGACTCTGGTGATGATGCAAATACTAATATTGAAAATGCATGTAAATAGTTAAAGTTATTTCATAAAATACAAAGGGGAAAAAGCAATAGAACTAAATTAATATACGAAGTCTGACACTTAAGTTCGCGAACTTGCTGCACCGATGTTGCTAACTTTTTTTGATATCAGAGGAATTATTCATTTTGAATTTGTACCAACTGGACAAACAGTTAACCAAGTTTACTATTATATTTGGAAGTGCTGAAAAGGCTACATGAAAAAGTTCGACAACCTGACCTTTTTGCCAACATGTCATGGCTCTTGTATCATGACAATACACCAGCTCACACAGCACCTAGATTTTAGCCAGTAAACACATCACTGTATTAGAAAACCCTCCCAGTTCACCTGATCTGAACCCCAATGACATCATTCTTTACCCAAAGATAAAGGAAATATTGAAAGAAAGACATTTTGATGACATTCAGGACACCAAGCGTAATATGATGACAGCTTTGATGGCCATTCCAGAAGAAGAGTTCCAAGATTGCTTTGAAGGATGGACTAGGTGCTGGTGTCAGTGCATAGCTTCCCAAAGGGAGTACTCCGAAGGTGACTGCAGTGATATTCAGCAATGAGTCATGTAGCACATTTTCTAGGATGAGTTCGTGAACTTAATTGTTCAAACTCGTATTTATATAATATAGTTTTAGTTATCTTACTAAATTAAAATTTTAAATGCCATAAGTAGATATTTGACTCACCTATATTCCAAAAAGGTTTTATAATCCAGTTGACAAGAAAAATGTTTTACTATCTTTTATTGACATCTACTTATATCTGAGGATATGTAACACATGCTGATGACTACAAAATCTGTATCTCTAGCCTAACCCTGTCTCTTGAGCTCCAGGCTCAGATATCTAAATACATCCTAGACATTTCCACTGGTATATTACACAAGATAGATAGTAGAGCCAAATGGTTAAGAGTACAAACTAGCAGTTAAACAGACTGGGTTCATCTCCTGAATCCATCATTTACCAGCTATGATCCATTGGACATTTTACTTAGTTTCTCTGAGCCTCAGTTTCTTCATCTGTAAAATGGGGATAAAAACCCGACTGACCTAACAGGATTATTGTGAAAATTAAATGAAATATATACCTAATGCACTTGGTTTAGTGGAATCTAGTAAATAATCAATGTTATATACTCCATTAAAAGAAACACATACACATATATCTCTTAGAAACCAGTAATTATTTTTGCTAGTATGCCACAGCTGGTAACTCTTTTTCTAGACTTGCTATACATGCATTGGTTTTAATGATGTTTTGCAGCTGTTGTCAAAATTTAGCATGTTTGAATAGTGTACAATGAAACATATATTTGGAATGTTAACTACATAATTCATTTTATTTATATTGTAAGTTGGTAAAACAGAAAAATCAAAATATTGGGGGTGCCAAAAGAATATATACACATTTTAAGAGATGTTATTTATTTTGAAGGAGTAGTTCGCCATAATCAGAAGTGTCTGGATGCTGACGGTAACCATTTTGAGCACCTCTTGTAATTGCAGAAGTCAAAAGTGACTTGCATTCATATTTTGTTATTGGCATATATTGAGAATTACAATTAATACTTGCCATCAGACATCACCTGCAATACCTATAGATTTGGAGTGAATTCGTCTTTTCTTGAGGTTCCCAATGTATCCTGAGGTTCTTTCTTTGCATCTCCTAGGAAGCAACCTTCGTTCTGCTATGAACCATGTAAACAAGGTACCAAAGGGGCTTTTACTGGCTTCCAAAGTCAATCTTAATTCCTTAAAGCTATCTGGTCATATGTGAACCTATGCATGTCTCTTTCAAACATGACCTTCCAGTCAAAGCCTTGTAATATAACTAGTTTCCAATTGTGTCCTGTGACAAAGGGAACAGATTCTTCTTTAACTTATGCAAACAAGCATATCGCCATAAAAATAAAAATACATACTCATTGAGAATTTCCAAAGTCTGGAGGGATCAATTAGAAAGAAAAAAAATAAATGTTTCAATCTGCTTACAAAGGTGTAATTTACCAATTGCTCTAAGTAACAGGTAGTTTAACAGAAAGGAAAAAAAATCCTTATATATGAACAGAAGATTTTTAAAAATCAGCAATATTTCAAATAAAAAGTCATAATCTTTTAACCGTTCTCACCATTTCATTCAGTCCTGTGTAATTAAACCTGTACTGCTCGAATCCAGTTTTTCAATTAGTTCTCTTGACCTTTCCTGATAAATGAAGGTGATAGGATCAGTAATAATTCCAGGAAATTTGCAAGGTTGTCTTTCAAAATTCTTATGATTTGTTCTGTGAAGTGGGTGCCCAAATCAGTAGAGATTGTGGAAGGTATAACCCAAGTGGGAAACACATTTTCTAAAAGTTTCTTTGCCACTATGAAGACATCAGCCTGTGGCAGGGGAAAGCTTCAACTCATCCAGAAAACATACACACAACAAGAACGCACTGATAACCCAAACTAAGTGGCAGTTGAATGAAGTCCAGCCCAAATGTACTGTGGTGGATGGAGGAATGCAAAACTGAAAAAAAAAATGCCAGGAAGCCAAGGAGAACCAAGCAGCTGTCTTGGGTTTGCCATAGCTTGGACTATTCTTTAATTTAGTCACTGTTTACCCTTCTTAATTTCTCTGATTCAGGGACAGACTGTTGCCATGTTATAAGAACATCAGAATGGCAAAAGTCTGGCAATGAGGTGTCATTTTTGCAAAAACAGAATGGACTTCATCCACCATGTGCAACAATCGGATACGCAGGAGAAGCTATTTTAGTGTGTCACTCAACTTTGATGACAGAAGTCTTATGTCAGGATATCTCAGATTTCCAGCAAAATATTTCTGGAATATTTATAACATACAGTTATACAAATACAAAGAAAAGTAGGCTCAATGTGATTTTTTATTTGACAATGCGTTCCATGTAATTTCCACACACCAAAATAGGCCTAATTAATTTGATATTTCTCCTTTGTAAGGAGAAAAAATTAATCTTTTGAGGTGTTCCAACGGCTCTTTGGGAGTACCCGAAAGTTATTCCCAGGTCCAGACTCCATTTATAATTAAATTTTGGGGAAGTTTGACTAAATATAGCAAGAGATTTGGACATCTGACTAAATAGGATCATAAGTAACTATGAAGCAATACTTAATTATTTATTTAACCAAAGTGGCAATAGAAGATTGCCAAACACAAATACAGAAGTTTACATAATTGTTAGCAAAACTTAGTTCATACTATTGAGGCGATTCAGTTCTCTTTATTAATCAAGGATCTGATTAATAGAACATAACACACATAAAATTGTTTTGATAAAACACAGAATAATTGCTTTCTAGGCAGAAAACTTTTTCACATCAGTAGCAGATCAATAGTCCTTTTAGCAGAAAGAGAACACCAAACTCTAATTTTGCATTACCTTAGTTTTGATATTTAAATTCACTTAATTGATTAAAATTCTCTTTCTCAAAATTCCTTTTACAACTTTCTCCAACTTTCTTACAACTTTCTCAAACAACCTTCTACAACTTTCTTCTTTAACATTCATATTTTTGTCCTGTTTTTTTTTTCTTTCCTATTCAGAAACAATCAGCCTTACCTTAGGACACAATTAATTTTCTTTTCCTCAAAAATACAGCTCCCTCTCTCATGCCTTTTTTCTTTTGTATACACAGTTGTTTTCCCTAATTCTATTATTTCTGTAGCTTTACTTACATTTTAGAATTCTTAACCTTTAAAGACCTTAATTAGTGGAAACTAAGAAGTAACTGTGAATTGCCTGTTACACCAATATTCTTTAGATTGACACATTTATAAACACATATCATCATTTCTAGAAATATATTTCTTCATAGAACAATTTTCTAAAATGTGGCACAAGAAATGTTTACTAATAGACCCAAATATCTTTCTCTATAACAAGAAGCAAAAAGTAGATAAACATATTGTTCAGTAGATAATGGCTTCATCACTTTATCTTATTTGGAAATGGTAGACATTCCATGAATATCCATCATTTAATTTGTCTAGCAAAGCTTTAAAGTTTCAAGTTACCAAAGAGATTCAAGAAACCATTTTTAACATATAATTATCGCTAAAGCATTCACCTAAAAAGAAGCCCGTTATCCTACCTACATTTATTTAATTTATTCTTAACAATTAAGGTTAGATTACTTATGAAAATTTCAACATACCAAGTTACTTTTCTTGCTGACTAACTTTGCAACAGAAATAACATGAACTTATTTGACTAACAAACCCAGGTAGAATAAAAGTAGTATTTAATGCTGATTATTCTAAAGATATGTCTATTTAACCAAACCAAACTCAAACCAGCTTAATATTAAATATTTTCCCAGAACATGTGATTCTGAAAGCATTTGAGTTAGTTTCTGTTATTTTGATTATTCTCATATAAGCCTGTGTTTGTTTAATCCAATTTAATAGAGCTCCTTTTTTTATGAATCAACAATAATATCCAGAGGTAGAAAATACCACACAACACACATGAACATACAAACAGACATAAACAGAAACCTCCTACCCTTGAATTTAAAATTACTGCCATAGGACGGATAAGATAATATAAAGGAATAGTTGGATCCAAACTTGTTTATGGCAGAATAAATTAAGATTCTCTGTGTAGATGGCTAAAGCTTTGTGGAGAAAGCACTTACCATTTGTATTTGTTCTTGGCAAGGGAGCTTTGGAGTCACAGAAGGAGTTTGTGCTCTCAAAAAGACCCTAGACTCCCATTTTTTCTTCAGTCTTAGGAATTGGGGATGATAAAGCAAGGTGGGCTTGAATTGCTTCTAGAGCTAAATTTTTGGTTTCAGAAAGATTTATCAGATAACAATTGCTCTCAAAATTTGGGTTGAAACTGAAGTGACATCTTAGGTTGACCTACCTCTCTAACTACATCTTCTCTAATTTGCTTCTTTCCCTCTGGGTATATAGTTTTATTTTAGCTTAGGGAGGGCGCTCAAAATTAAAAAAAAAATCCTATCAGGCTCTGACATTATTTTCCAATTCGGCCAAATTTCTGATAAAAAGTTATTAAATCCTCTCAAATATCTTATCAGGTTTCAACTGGGACAAATAGTACATATTTCTGGCATTATTAAATAATTCCATGGATCGAAGAGAGCACAAAATGGTTACTAGTCTTTTCCTCTGATAGCAAAAGAAACAACTGACAGCCTTCATGTCCCAGTTCCCCCCAAAAGACACAATGTCTAATTCCACATTCAATCAGGTAAAAGAGATGCAATCAATTAAAGTTGACATAACTTTTAAAAATATAAAGCCTGTTTAAACATTCCAATTTTCATAATCTTATCAATCCTTACATTTCCATATTCTTTTAGCCTAATTGCAGCCAGAGTCAGGGCTTCACCAATAGGTCTGGTACTACAGTTCATAAATTACTATATCAAAGAGTCCTGGAAATTGCTCTTTTCTATCTCTTGATCATTTTACCCACTCTTGAGTAAAAAGGATTTGAATCTTCAGCATGGGATTAAGCCAAGGGACCCTGGCCCTGTTATCAATCTTTCACTTGAGTTAAACTGACTGCTGCCCCAAGTGATTGGTGGTCAGGTTTCTCATAGTAATTATATCCTTCTAGTCTTTTAAATTTCTCCATGCTGGGATAAACAGAGCAGACTTGTTTAGGACTAATTAGTCTTGGGGGACCAAAAGGGGGTCAATTTGGCCCATTTGGACTTTAAGCTGTATTAAAACCTTTGTTTTAACTCCATCAATGTTTGTTTTATTTAGCCCCATTTTTTTTCTAATTGGCACATTCCTCATAATAGACACTGTAAGTTTAGATGATAATTTCCTTGAGGGATGGCAACAGTTCTGTAGGACACTAGCCATAAACAGAGTTTAGCCCACATTTCTATCTGGCCATATTTTTGAGTTTCCAACCTCACAGCTGAGTTCTTAGGACATAAAAATTTTAGGTTTTCTTTAAGTAAGACTTTACATTATATTTCTTTGATTTTTCTTCTTACATGCAGGACAATTGTACTTCCAATGTCCTGATTTTTAGACTGCCTGAAAATTTCTGAAGGCAAATAGGAAGGGATCTGAGTGGACTTTGATTTTTTCCCTAATTTCTGTCCTTCCATCTTATTAAGAGAACTTTTTAAAATTAGTTTCAGATGTATAAAACAATATAATAGGCATTTACACCCCTCACAAAGTGATAACCCCCCTCCCCTAATCTATTACCCCTCTGACATCATATATAGCTGTTACAATTCCATTGACTCTATTCCCTAGGCTGTACTCCACATCCTGTGACTATATATATATATATATATATATATATATATATATATATATATTTATAGTTGACATTCAGTGTTAATCAGCTTCAGGTGTACACTGCTGTGGTCAGGCATCTACACCATCCATGAAGCGGTCTCCCTAATAAGACAAGTGCCCAATCTGATACCCTATAAAATCTTTACATTATTGATTATATTCCCCAAAATATCTTTTGTATCCCCTTGGAAATATTGTGGTTACCAATTTGTGCTTTCTAATTCCCTCACCTTCTCCCTCATCCCCACCCCTCCCATCTAGCAATCCTCAGTTTTTTCATCTGTAGACGACTGGATAAAGAAACTGTGGTACATTTACACAATGGACTATTACTCAGCCATAAAGAAGAATGAAATCTTACCATTTGCAATGATATGGATGGACCTAGAGAACATTATGATAAGTGAAATACGTCAGATGGATAAAGACAAGTACCATATGATCTCACTTATTAATATATGTGGAACCTCAAGAACAGAATAAATGAGCAAACTAATCAGAAACAGTCTGAGAGTTATTGAACGAATCTTAATGGCTAGCTATTATGAGAGCTCTCTAAGAAAAAAAAAAATTTTCAATTTACTTTTTCCAATTGAAAGGATCCATCACCTGGTGTTGACAGTAGGATCTATAGCAACTCACACCAATACAATGGATGGAAGAGGCATCACCAAAAAAGAATGCCGAAAGATTCCATCCTTGCAAGATAAAGTTTACTCCCAGAGATTACCTAAGAAAGATGGGGAGCCCTGTCTTTCAACAACTTTTCCAAAATTCAGGGAATCACGTGCTTTTACCCTTGAACAAAATATGGTTAAGATTCCCTAAGCTTGGATCCACAGCCTATTCTGCTGCCCTTCACATGCATATGTATCACCCAGCTGGCGGAGAAAATAGGCCAGCTCTGGGAGGAATGGGATAGCCACAGGAAACTCCCTTGAGAGCTTGTCATGGCCAGATAGAGAGCAAGGTGTGCCTTGGCAAGTGCACCCTGGACGGTAGAGAACAGGGAGAATATGTTTTCACTATTGGTAAGGTCAAGCTCTCAGGACATATAACAAGATGAAAGGAGAGAAAACAGACAGAGACAGAGAAAAACAACCCATGAGTACTCATAGCAAGTAAGCAAGAGTTGCTAGTCCAAGAAAATAGTTTCACAAATATTTTCTCCTGCCAATCTAAATTTAAAAGAGAGAAAAAGATTCTCAGACTTTTGTTACCACCGGTTCCTGCAGAGAGAGATCTGGGGTGTGCTGACAGGGTAAGAATCTTTATCTTCTGCTGGCTTGTGTCAGATGCCCCAGGATCTCCTCATTTGCAGCAGCCTCATGGGGAAGTGCTAGTTTCCAACCAGTGAGTTTATCCTGCTCACAGAGCCAACAATGAGGGGAGGATCAAACTTTCCTCTCCCCACAAGGATCCTCTGGCTGGGTTAATAATCAAATAGACATGATACAGATTAACAAGAGAAAATTACCAAATTTAATACATACATATGTATGGGAAGCCCATATTCATGAGAGAGTCAAAAACCCCACATGCATGAGAGGTTCAGAAATAGAAAGGGAACCTGGGTATATACCACGGGTGCCAAAAAAAATGTATGCAAGTGGACACTCTGGTAAACGTTGCTCAAGCAGTAATTTGCCATAATCAGAAGTGTCTGGGGCCGGCGGAGTGGCGCAGTGGTTAAGAGCTGGCTTGGGAAGCCAGCGACCCGGATTCGGATCCCACGTATGAGGGCCAGTGACACTGCCTTCAAAAAAAAAAGTGTCTGGACACTGATGGTAACTATTTTGAGCACCTCTTGTAATTTCAGAGGTCAAACATGACTTGTATTCATCTTTTGTTATTGGTATATATTGAATATTACAATTAATACAGTTTTCCTTTCTTAAAATGTATATACATTTTTTGGCACTCTCTGTATACAAGACATCCTGAGCTAGGGAGGAGGTTAGGTGCCCCGGTGGCTTCAAAAGGTAATTGCAGGATGATAAGAGCCCTTTAGTAAATAGAAGTTTTTTCTGTCCTATTCATAGGTCAAAAGAAGTTAACTGATAATCTTTTATGGGCAAGACCTCTAATTCAAATTCTAGGTAGTTAAGTGGAGAGGGGCAGGAGTGTCTCTTGAGCCTGCAACTAAATTTGCCTTTAGCTCAAAACAACCTGCATTTGACAGGTGCACATTTTGGGGTGACTCGTTCTGGACCCTCTTGGATAAATGAAGTTCTTCATTGTACTCACTAAGATCTTGAAAAAACTAGGCAACATATTCTGAATTTTCTAAACATCAGTACTCAACGATGAGTAAATGAAAAAGGTGGTTAGAACCTGAGCTTACATAGCATCTTAACAAAAGAACAACAAATATTTAGACAAGTGACAAGACAAAGGAACAGGACTTTGAGTTTCTTGGGTAGCAAATTGTTGGAAGGTAAATATATGGGAGAACTAATGGACCATTAGGGCTAATTAGTAAAGCTTGTTATGTAGATATCTCTGATGGGACTCCAGGCTGAAAAGGGTCTAGTCCATTTGTAGTATTCTATTTTTTTTTTTGAGGGTAGTGTCACTGGCCCTCACATGTGGGACCGAACCGGGGCCGCTGGCTTCCCAAGCCAGCGCTTAACCGCCGCGCCACTCGGCTGGCCCTGAAAAGGGTCTAGGATTGTCATTAGTGGTTAACTTTTGCCTTTCCTGGTACAAAGGGGGAGGGGTATACGTTTACAAATACTTTTAAGCAAATAAGGGGAGGACAGACAGTTTTTCTTATTTCTGAGGCTTCTCAATTGCCTTCAGCTCAAAATAATCCTTAAGTCAAAGTGCCATATTTTGGGATGGCATATCCTGCTACCCTTTGAAATTAAACCATTTTCTTTATGGTTCTCAAATGATTGATTCTATTATAGTATAATTTTTAAAAAAAATATTTTATTGGGGAATTGGGGAGGAGAACAGCATTGGGGAATCAGGGAAGAGTAACAGAGAAGTTGCTGTCCTTTTGTTCTTCAGTCTAATTGCGGAGGACGTTGCTTCACTGGCCCATGTTGGTATCATCATTGTGCTCTTCCCGGATAAGGCAGATTGGTTGCTGGGCTCTGGATGGTTGCTCACCACGGCTATTGGCAACTCACACTGGCTGCCGGCCACTCACTGTAGCCTATGGCAACCCACTGCAGCAGGGGCTGCAGCCTACACCGTCACAGGGGCTCACAGCCCAGCTCCAGGTAGAGCTATTGTTAGCTGTAGAGGGCAGTGTCACTGGCCCTCATATGTGGGTTCCGAACCGGGGCTGCTGGCGTCCCAAACCAGCTCTTAACCAATGCGCCACTCGGCCAGCCTGATATAATATAATTTTTAATGCAAGATTTGACCAGTGGACCCAAGAAATAATTATTTTTGTGTCCCTAAATGATGATTTTTCATCAATAATATTTGGGATGGGGAGGAGAAAAGGGGGAGAAAAGTTTTGACAACTTTTCAAGAACACAATGGATTCACAAAACAGGGATTAAAAAGAAATGTTTTAGGGCCGACTGAGTGACACAGTGGTTAAGCGCTGGCTTGGGAGGCCGGCGGCCCCGGTTCGGGTCCCACATATGAGGGCCAGTGACACTGCCCTCAAAAAAAAATGTTTTAAAACATGCAATTTCTCAGCTTTGATAAAAGACATTTACTATAATAAGTAATATATACTTAAACTTTTTGTTTATAAAAAAAATTAAAGAATTAAATCTAAACGAATAGTTAGGTTCAAGGATTCTATAATGTGCTGTGTTTAAAAGATTAAGAAAAAATCATCCTTTAAAAATTATATTGCCATTGTGGGGGTTCAGAACAAGCCACCCCAAGATGTGTCTCAGTGGTACACAGGCTACTTTGACCTACAGGCAATTATGGCTTTAGGCTCAAGAGAAATTTCAGCCCCTTACTTTACCTACAATCTATAAAGTAGGGCAAACTTCTATTTACTAAATGTCTGTTCTTCTTATCATGCTGCAATGATCCTTTGAAGCCCCCAAGGTACATTACTTCATCCCTAGCTCAGGATGTCTGATATACCTCAATCCCCCCTTCTATCTCTGAACCTCTTTTGCATGTGTGGGGTTCCTGAATCTATCATGTATGTGGGGTTCCCATACATATGTATGTAATATATTGGGTTATTATCTCTTGCTAATCTGTCTCATGTTTGTTTGATTATTAGGCCAGCCAGAAAAACCTTGATGGTAGAGGAAGATTTGTTCCTTTCCCACACTGTTACTGCTTTGTATTAAAATGCAGATGTCACTACTGTAGGCTTATCATTAAAGGGCAGGTCAGCATAGTAGGGAACACATGACAGGCATCTGGAGGGTTGGGGTCAATCCTTAGCTCTGCTATTATTAATAGCTCTGCTCTTATAATCTTGGGAAAAATCACAATCTATTTGAACCTCTGTATCCTGTCCATAGAATAAAAAGAATGGATTCCATGGTTTCTTTTTTTTCCTTCCAGGAGTAAAGGGCTCAGGAAAAGATTAACATTGTTATTATGACTCATGTAAGTAACAGGTGTTATTTTAATCACAGAGAAGAGAAGTCCTAATTCAGTCTGAGAGAATAATGGATGGCTTCACAAATAAGGAGAAACTTGACCTGGGTCAAAAGTATAAGTCCCTAGACAGAGAAGATGGGGAAGGACTCATGTGATAGAATAACACATGGGTAAAAAAAAGTTTCCTTTTTTCCCTTCTAAGTTCGTTGGCTGATCTATAATTAAATTGACATAAGACAGATTAACAGGAGAAAACCGAGTATAATTGCACAAATATGGGAGCCCCACAAAGACATAAAGACACCCATGGTTTCTTAATTCTAAAAGTCCACAAACCATTGATCAGCTTACGAACTAAAAAAAAAAAAAATCTATTGTTGGGATAGAAAAGGAACCATATTTTATTTATCTTTGTATTCCCCACAGGGCTTAGCATGGTAGCAAATAATTTAACTCTTTTACGTATTTTTGTGTTTTGGTTTTTTTTTGAGGGCAGTGTCACTGGCCCTCATATGTGGGACCGAACTGGGGCCGCTGGCTTCCCAAGCCAGCACTTAACCATCACACCACTCAGCCGGCCCCCTAACTCTTTTTAGTTCAATAAACATTTATAGGTTCCAGGGACAGTAATAAATGCCAGGAATTCACAGTTAATTTTGACATGGTCTATGCCTTTTAGGATTTTACAGTCCAGAAGAAGAAAATATATATAGGTGATTTAAACATCAAGAATTATGACAGAGGTAGGTAAAGAGTAGTATTTACACATAGTGGGCATACCTTATGAGGGTCAGAGAAAGGCTTCCTGCAGGAAATTGCACTTCTGCTGAATCCTGAAGCATTAACTGGCCATATTGATGAGGAGGCAAAGGAAATAGCAAGAGCCAAAACAAAAAAACATAAGAAGAATATTAATAAATTAATATGGCATACAGTCATTACAATTCCTTCAGAATTATTTGAAAAAATAAAATAGATCTTCAGTTATATAAAATCAGTATGAAACCACCCTTATCATAAAGATAACTAATGCTACTTTGTTTTCCATATTTCCTTTAGATTTTCATCAATAGCTCCATGTTTATTTTATCTGGGCAAGTATGTATGGTATTTCTTCTGAAATGCATGTCAGAAAATCTGGGTCTCATGTCATGAAAATATGTAAAAGATTTTGAAAGGGGAAAAAAAGAGAAAAAAAAAGGATTACTGAGTATTTTATAGAAGGCTAGGCATTGTCTAGCACATCCTTTCTGGTTATCTGATTCTATATTGGTCTACACCTTTCATTGGATTAAAAAGAGCCCTGGAAAACTTGCCTCAGTCCACTGGTATCGTCTGACAGTTAATCTAAGCAATACCGAATCAGATGCCTGAACCCCAAAGTCTATTCTTTGAAGTGGCCATTGTGTGAAGTACTTGGGACGGTCCTTTTCCATGAAGCTCTGAGATTGTTGTTTGTCAAAAATACAAACTCTGGCTTGTGGTTTATAGTAGGGCTTTAGGCTAAAACAAGAACATTGAGAGATGTGATGGCTGTGGTTAATTTATTACCATTGCTAATTCTATCTTAATAGAGAGAAGTAAAATTCTGTATTGGAGTCCAGGCATACCTCAGAGATATTGTGGACTTGGTTCTAGACCACCACAATAAAGTGAGTAGCACAATAAAGCTGGTCATTACCATTTTGCTGGTGGAGGGTCTTGCTTTCCATTTGTAAAAAATGCCACACCTGTAAAGCACAATAAAGCAAGTATGCCTGTATCACTATTTCATAAGAGTTTTGATGTAAAACAGAATTATGAACAGAGAGGGCACTGAAAAAGAACCAGGAATTGCCTATAAAGCACACAATTTCTGAACTGTTTATATTAATATTTTACTAAAATAAACTTAATTTAGGGAAGGCTAAGTGTCTGTTTTGATCTGATGATGACTCTTCTCAACTTGACAATCGTAACACATTAAACAAACCAAATTATTTCCAATATTTTTATAAGGTTACAGAGCACATCTTTGTGATTAGAGGCCCTCTGAGAAATCTTAGTTGTTTTATTTCAGAAGTTGTAGTTTTAAGTATGAAATATATCCTGAAAATTTTATTTTATTTGTTCTAAATTTAGGAACTGATTTTGGGAAGGAGTTGTCAGTGATTTGTGCACCTGACTTGACAGGATCATGACTGACTGAGAAACAATACTTCCATACATATTTAATCAAAGTACAACTAAAGCATTTGAAAAGAAACAGAGAAGCTATTTTAAGTGAAGAGTCTATGTTCTATTGAGTATTTTTGCCTCAAATAATCAAGGACATAATAGAGGCAACTTAAATCATAGAAAATAATTTTTATATGACACAGAATCTCTGCTATCTAGGCAGAATACACATAAGGTAAAGAATAACCTTTCATATTGTAGGCGGATCCATTAATTACTAAATAAAGGCAGCAAGACTGTTGTTGGAGAGTGAACCTTTCTCGGCGCAAAGTCCACGACCTTGGCAACTTGAGCAAAGAATTGAATGAGATACCAGAGTAAAGCAGTAAAATAAGTAGTTTATTAGAAGAGATAGTATATTTAGAAGTAAAAGCAGGCCTGAACAGTAGAGGATGGCTCAAGGGCCCATTACTAGAAGTTACATTCCAAAGAGTGTGGAGTGGGCCACGTGCAAAGCCGAGGCTCAAAGGAAAGAAGTGGTCAAAAAGAGCAAGGCAGCGGTCAAAAAAGAAGGAAGAAGCAGGGTGGACTTTCCATGACTTGGGATTTTGATCCCTTTTTCTCTAGAATGAGCTGTTCCCCTCTGGGCGTGGGACCACTTAATTCACACTTGTGATTGACAAGAGGTACTGTGTAGGTGCAAGTGACTGGTCTGATCTAGTTGGATATTTTGTGCCCATTTGTTTTTCAGGCAGGGGTAGGTAATTACAATACAAAGGGGAGTTTTGGGTGGAGAGGGGATGTCCCCCAGGTGGTCACATTCTGTGGGACGTGCAGGAATGCAGAGACCCAATGTCTGCCTCTAACTGCCTGCCTAGTTTTTCCCTTTGAGAGACGTGATCCCCATAAAATCTCTATGGGAAGCTGAGGTACAGGAAGTCTCTTCTTCTGTATCTGCTTCCTGCTGGGGAGGGGCGTAGAGCTGTCCCTGTCTATTGGGGGTTCACGGAACTCTCACCCTAGCTGATCTCAGATGAGAGGAAAGGGGTCTAGAGCTCCACCTGGAAGGCCGCGTTGGCTTTTTTGGTTGTGACTGGAAATCTTGCTGGGGTATCCCCTGTATCCCCAAGGCTCCTGAAGGAGGAAAAAAATATTTTTTTAATTAATAAATCTGTTAGTTCTTATGAAACTTGTGGCCATTCAGTCCATCACTCAGGTGGCATCAGTTGTCTGGACACAGAATGGGTCTGGCATTTAGCTTACTGGCCTGGGGGATATTAGGAAGTCAGGCTTTCAAATAGTTATCTGAAGCAGGGGTAGGAGACTTCTATTGTTTAGGATTCAGAAACTGATTTACAAAACAATTAAGAAGGAAGGGGGAATCTTCCGTCCAAGACTCACAAACTGGTTAGAAGAGCAATGGAAGCCTAAGAGCTAAGAAACTAATGAGCTAGGGAGGAGACTTTACATTTTTATACTTAACATTTCTATAGGAAAGAAAACTTAAAAGTTTTTCAGTGGTGGGGGGGTTGGTGCTGCTCAGCTCGCCAGTAACAAGACCACTTAAACTGATGGAGTACTCTAAACATTTTAATATATTTCATAGCTTCTTTTCAGACTCAGGTATTATAAACCAAGTCAAATAAAATTCACTTTCTAAGTATTGTCCTTTTTTTTTTTAAAGATTTTTTTTTTTTATTGGGGAATTGGTGGAGGGGAACAGACAAGTTGCCGTCTTCTTGTTCTTCAGTTTAGTTGCGGAGGATGTTGCTTCACTGTTGGTATCGTCATTGCGCTCTTCCCGGATGAGGCAGATCGGTCGCTGGCCTCTGGATGTCGCTCATCGCGGCTATTGGCAGCTCACGCTTGGCTGCCAGCCGCTCATGCTGGCTGCGGGCCACTCACTGCAGCCTATGGCAGCCCACTGCAGCAGGGGCTGCAGCCTACACTGTTGCCAGGGCTCGCACAGCCCAGCTCCAGGTGGAGCTGTTGTTAGCTGTAGAGGGCAGTGTCACTGGCCCTCATGTGGAATCCGAACTGGGGCCGCTGGCATCCCAAAACCAGCGCTTAACCAATGCGCCACTCGGCCGGCCCAGTATTGTCCTTTTTTATACTCTCTCATATTGTTTTCGATGATCTGTGTGATCAAATGATTTTCATAATAATACTATGATGTTATTCCCCTTTTTCACTCTTAACCTCTTCTGAGCATACAGTGGTATTTTCCAGAGGCTATGTGATATGTGATAATACAATGAATTAAATGTAGAAGCAGATAAAAGGATCCAGATTTTTTCCTGTTAGCCCATAGAGTAAAAGATGTTTGCAAAAATGTGAAACAATGCTATTCTTTTCAGGAAAATTTTTGTTTCAAATATATACTTTTTTCTGGGCCGGCCGAGTGGCACGGTGGTTAAGTACTGGCTTGGGAAGCCAGCAGCCCCAGTTTGGTCCCACATGTGAGGGCCAGTGACACTGCCCTCAAAAAACAAAAATAGGACTTCCGGTAAAATGGCGGAACAGACAGACGCTGTGCTAACTGCCTCCCAGGATCACACCAAAATTACAAGCAAATTATACAGCATTCAACCCTGGAGGTCCCCGGAACACTGGAGGAACAGAACCACTAAACAAAGAACTTAAAGAGGAAGCCACGTTGGGTCTGGTGGGATGGGCGGAGACAAGAGAGGGCGAACCCCGTGAGGGAAGCCCCAGCTGTGGAGAGGCTTCTCCGGTTGGGGGAGAGACCCTCCGGCTGCACTCCAATCTCACCAGCCCAAAACTCCTTTGCCGGGAAGAGGAGTTCCAAGATAGCTGGCAGTAAATTAGTGAGGACTCTCTTTGCTCAGCTCGGTGAGGCTAAGAGCAGCTGGAGAATCAGTGGGGCTGGCGCCCAGGCTTGCTTGACGGTGGGCACTTACCTGATTCCTGGTGGAGGGAGTGGCTGTGTGAGCCGGGCCCTGGAGCCTGCGGGGACGGACTGAACTGAGCACCTTTGGTGCAAAGGCTGGAGGTTTTTGAACTGTTGTTCCTGTGGTGCGGAGCCTGCACGCGAGTGGTGTAGGGAGGGTGCCATTTTGTCGGGCTTGGGCCCTCCCATGAAGGATCACGACACCTACCACGAGACCTAATTGGTCTGGTGGAATTGGCGCAGAAGTACGTGTGTGCGTGCACGTGCGCGCCTGCGGCCTTGGATCCCCACCCTCTGCCCGGCTTATACTGTGTTGCCAGGGAAACGCATGGCGGGTGCCCTCCGGCTCCAACAGGCTGCTCACTGAGACCCGGGAGTGCCACAGGCTGTTCACTGAGACCCGGGAGTGCGCAAGCCACCTCGGATCCCCACCCTCCGCTCGGCTTGTGCTGCGTTGCCAGGGAAACGCCTAATGGGAGTGATCCGGCTCCAACAGGCTGCTCACTGAGACACGGGAGTGCGTAAGCCGCCTCGGGTCCCCGCTGTCCGCACTCCGCTTGCAGAGTTGCCAGGCTGGTGATTGGTTGTCGGGCTGCTTGGCCTGATCTGCGAGCGGCTGATTAGGACAGGCTGAGACTGGGAGTTTTCCTGGGAGTGCTGGGCTGTGAGCTGTGTGCCTGCGTGATCCAGCCAGGGCTCTCATGGTGATCTATCTAATACATCAAAGCAATCCCACAGCAACAGCCAGAATGGGGAGACACAGAAACATGTCCCAAGTAAAAGATCAGAAGAAACCTCTAGAAATGGAACCAAATGAAACAGAGGGATCCAACCTTTCAGAGACAGAGTTTAGAACACTGATGATAAGAATGTTTAAGGAACTTAGCGAGGACATAAAGAAGGATAGGGAAACCATAAAAAACAACCTGTTAGAACTAAAGAATACAATAACTGAAATGAAGAACACACTCGAAGGAATCACCAGTAGAGTAGATGAAGCAGAGGAGCGGATCAGCGACTTGGAAGATAAAATAGCAGAACTCACCCAGTTGGCACAGCAAAAAGACCAAAGAATAAAAAACAATGAAAATAGTTTAAGAGCCCTATAGGACAAGGTGAAACGCAACCACCTTGGAATCATAGGGATACCAGAAGGAGAAGAGAAGAAGCAAGGGGTCGAAAATGTATTTGAAAAAATAATGACTGAAAACTTCCTTACCCTGGTGAAGGAAATCAACATACATGCCCAGGAAGTACAGAGGGTTCCAAACAAGCTGAACCCAAACACCAAGACACATCATAGTTAAAATGGCAAAGGTTAAAGACAGAGACAGAATCCTAGAGGCTGCAAGAGAAAGACAGCAGGTTACGTACAAAGCAACTCCTGTTAGTCTAACAGCTGACTTGCCTACAGAAACTCTGCAGGCCAGAAGGGAGTGGCAGGAGATACTCAAAGTGACACAAAATAAAGGCCTACAACCAAGATTGCTCTACCCAGCACGGCTATCACTTAAAATTGAAGGAGAAATATAGAGCTTATCAGAAAAGAGTAAGCTTAAGGAATTCATTACCACCAAGCCAGCATTGCAAGAAATGTTAAAAGGGCTTTTTTAAACAGAAGAAAGGGGTAAACAAGCTAACCCAGAGAGACAATTTAAGAAGATTGAAGTCATATCAAGCAGATATAAAGGAAAAACTGATGGTTGCTGGCTGGGAGGGAGTGGGGAAGAGGGAGAGGGTGAAGGTTTTGGACAGTGTATGTGGGACTACAATGTTGCCACAGGGATATGGGGGCAGTTCTGGGAATGTAATTGATAATGTTGTGAAGAGACTATTATGTTTCGAGAAATAAGTCAGTTGGAGAAGGACAGGTACAATGTGATCTCACCTGTGTGTGGAGTCTGAAGAGCTGAGTGAATGATCAAAGTAAACAGACCCGTAGATGTAGAGGAAAAACTGAGGGTTGCTAGTTGGGAGAGGGGTGGGGTTGGGGGGGAAAGGGAAGGGATTAGACTGCATAAATACACAACTACAATATTGCCACAGGGATATGAAACACAGTTCTGGGAATATAATAATGTTGTAAAAATTTTGTGGTGTGTCAGATAGTCACATGTCTTGTTAGGGAGACCACTTCATCGATGGAGTAGAGGCTTGATCACTGCACTGTACACCTGAAGCTGATGTTGTATAGTATTGTATGCCAACTGCAACTGAATATGTCGATGGTCACGGGATGTGGAGTATACTGTGGAGTCGAGTCAGGGAAGTTGTGATGGATATGTATGATATGGGTGGGGGGAGTGGGGTGGCGAACTGGGGGAGGGGGATTTTCACTTTGGGGGATAAAGAGTATAACTATTGCATTGTGTTGTACACCTGAAACTAATAAAAAAAAACACACAAACAAAAAATATACTTTTTTCATAAAAAGTAGATTATTTATGTTAATATGCAATGTGCTCATCACTGCTACTTTCCAATGAATCAATATTTTTGAATTTTCTCATTTTTAATCTCATGATAAATAGTTATAACTCACATTATCATCCTCATAAATGAAAGCTCTTTGAGGTTCTCAATAATTTTAAGAGTATAAAGGGGTCTGGAAACCGAAAAAGCAGCTTTAGGGAAAAACTATTCTCTTTACTTAAAAAACAAAACCACATACATGTTGTAATTCTCTGTCAATGTTACGCCTTCAAGAGCACACCCACCCATATTAATTGTAACTTTTAACCAAAGCAACTAACTTCTAATTTTTTTAAAAAGGGTGCAGGGTAGATGATTGAGAACTGCCGGGCATATATAAGCATATTAACAGACCAGCAGAGCTTGATACACACGACAAAACTTTCTGGCCCTCATATGTGGGACCTGGACCGGGGCCGCTGTCTTCCCAAGCCAGCGATAAACAATCGCGCCACTTGGCCAGCCCAAAAGTATATAAACTTAAAATTATATTTAGTTTAAGTCAATGTTTCAACATTCTATTTTACTTAAAACGTATCTAGTTGCATAATGATTACCCATTAATTAACTCAATTTAATGTAAGTTCACAATTTTAAGTTGCTTAAAGATCTTGGAAATTCAAGCTGGCATACTACAAAGTATAGCTGCTGTTCAAATAGATTGCCAGAATACTGATTTAATGCAGTTGAAAACAAATTTACATTTTTTCATAATCATAAACATTTTAACTTATTTCATCAGTAATCCTGTATAAGTTTAGGAAAAACACACCCAAGTGAATAAAATGCATGTTTGTATTACATTTAACACTGACTAGAGAAAAGAATTAATTGCCAAGTATAATTTTATATATATAGTTGTGGGCCAACTGAGTAGCCCCTCTAAAAAAATACTTTTAAGTCTTCTTTCCTAGAGAAATGGTGAGTATAGAAGTGTTAAGTCTCCTCCCGTGTTTCTTAGTTCCTTATCTCCCCTTGCTTTGAAAGATTGCTCCTTGCCGAGCGGGAGCCAGAAGACGCTGTGTGCGGACGGAATTCGGGACCGGCGCGCGGGCGGCTCCCCGGCACGGGAAGGCTAAATTGATTACCCACCCAGCACAGCATCTTACAGGAAAACCATAGCATTTCATAGAGGAATATGAGCATTATAGGAAAGTGACATTGACTCTGAATTAAAATTTTAATCTGTGCCCTGAACAGCTGCAGGATTTGGAAGCTGAATCAATGTTATCAGATGAGTTAGAATCCAAACCAGAGCTCCTGGTATAGTTTGTTCAGAATATGTCCATTCCATTGGGACAGGGGCTAGTAGAAGCAGAAGCTAAAGATATTACATGCCTGTCCCTCCTTCCGGTGACTGAGGCCTCAGAATGCAGTCGCCTGATGTTACCAGATGATACTCCAAATCACACTAACTCCTCCAAGGAGGTGCCTTCCTCAGCTGTGTTGAGAAGCCTTCAGGTGAATGTGGGCCCAGACGGAGAGGAGACGAGGGCTCAGACTGTACAGAAGTCCCCGGAGTTTTTGTCCACTCCAGAGTCTCCTAGCTTGTTGCAAGATCTACAACCAAGCGATAGCACTTCTTTTATTCTTCTTAACCTAACAAGAGCAGGTCTGGGCTCTTCAGCCGAACACTTAGTATTTGTACAAGATGAGGCAGAGGATTCAGGGATTGATTTCCTCTCTAGTGAGAGCACAGACAGTAGCATTCCATGGTTCCTGCGGGTTCAGGAGTTGGCTCATGACCGTTTGATTGCTGCTACTCGTGCACAACTGGCAAAGAATGCAAAAACCAGCAGCAATGGAGAAAACGCCCACCTTGGTTCTGGAGATGGGCAACCCAAAGATTCTGGGCCCCTTCCTCAAGTGGAAAAGAAGCTCAAGTGTACAGTTGAAGGCTGTGACCGGACATTTGTGTGGCCAGCTCGCTTCAAGTATCACCTCAAAACTCATCGCAATGACCGCTCCTTCATCTGCCCTGCAGAAGGTTGTGGGAAAAGTTTCTATGTGCTACAGAGGCTGAAGGTGCACATGAGGACCCACAATAGGGAGAAGCCCTTTATGTGCCCCGAGTCCAGCTGTGGTAAGCAGTTCACCACAGCTGGAAACCTGAAGAACCACCTGCACATCCACACAGGAGAGAAGCCTTTCCTTTGTGAAGCCCAGGGATGTGGCCGTTCCTTTGCTGAGTATTCTAGCCTCTGAAAACATTTGGTGGTTCACTCAGGAGAGAAACCTCATCAGTGTCAAGTCTGTGGGAAGACCTTCTCAAAGTGGGAGCAGGAATGTGCACATGAGAAAGCATCATTTGCAGATGGGAACAGCTAGGAGTCAAGAGCAGGAGCAAACTGCTGAGCCACTAATGGGCAGTAGTTTGCTTGAAGAGGCTTCAGTACCCAGTAAAAACCTGGTGTCTATGAATTCCCAGCCCAGCCTTGACGGAGAGTCCTTGAACCTACCAAATACCAATTCTATCCTATGAGTTGATGATGAGATGCTTGCTGAAGGATCCCCATGTCCCCTGTCTTCAGTGCCTGATGTGACACATCACTTGGTGACCATGCAGTCAGGGAGGCAATCCTATGAGGTTTGTGTCTAAACTGCCGTAAACCCACAGGAGTTACTAAACCAAGGAGATTTAACTGAAAGACAGACATGAGCATGGGTGCTGACTCCT
The DNA here is from genome assembly GCA_033961575.1 of Aselliscus stoliczkanus. NCBI lineage: Eukaryota > Metazoa > Chordata > Mammalia > Chiroptera > Hipposideridae > Aselliscus > Aselliscus stoliczkanus. Next base: position 48,225,903 of record CM066737.1, on the reverse strand, counting down.
GGAAGAGCAGCTTTGTCTGATCCCAGAGTGCATACAGTGGGAGCAGGTTGTTTATGGCTCACAATCTGCCAGAACCAAAATGATTCTGTGAACCACAAGACCTTGCTTTTTCCTCTGTTCATCTTGCCTGGTGTAGAAGATGAATGCAGGAGAGTTTCTCTTCAGACTACCATCTGATCCAGATAAAGAAGAAAGCCATGAATGTGAGCTGGGTAATGGTACCTACCTCTCTTCCCAATGCAAACATTTGGGGTGGACTTCTCCTGGAAGTTAGTTTGGTTATGTGTTGGCTGAAGTTTCTCAGTGTGACTGTTGAGAGGACGTTTTCCTTTGAAGAGCTTTCATCCCAGACTCAGCTGTCTTTTCACATGGATGGACTAAGTCCTGCCACCAACCATAAAACTTCACGAAGAAGTTGAGCTTTCAAGATGCCTTGTTGCTTTGGAGAAGGGAGTGATGTCAATTCTGTTGTGACATTCTCCCTTCAGCAACCTGAGTAAGAGACTCTCCTCCACTGGGCTGCAAAAAAATTTTTCATTACTTGAATCCCTCCTTGGCCCAGGCTGAGGTACTATCTTGTCCCATACACCTCTACTGGTCACTTTGGTTTCTTTGTTTATGGAACATACAATAGCATGTGAAAAAGGTTTTTTTTTTTTTAAAGTTAAAAATCACATGATTCAGAGCTTCAGTTGTTTTCCCTTTAAATAAACAAACAGCCCAGTCAAAAAAAAAAAAACAGATTGCTCCTTGCCTGAATCATAGAATTCTTCTATCCCCCTGCTTCTTGATTGTTTTGTAAATCAGTTTCTAAATCCTAACAATAGATTGTTCTTAGAAATCTCCTACATCTGCTTCAGATAACTATTTGAAAGCCTGTTACATCCTAATATCTCCCAGGCCAGTAAGCCTAATGATTCTTGCCAAACCCATTCTGGGCTCAGACAACTGACGCCACCTGAATGACAGGCTGAATGGCCACAGGTTTCATGAGAGCTAACAGATTTATTAATTAAAATATATTTTTCCTTATTCAGGGGCCTTGGGAATACAGAGGATACCCCAACAAGATTGCCAGTCACAACCAAAGAAGCCAACACCGTCTTCCAGGTGGATCTCAAGACCCCTGCCTCTCCTCTGAGATCAGCTAGGGTAAGAGTTCTGTGAATCCCCCAATAGGCAGGGACAGCTCTACATCCCTGCCCAGTGGGAAGCAGATACAGAAGAAAATACCTCCTGTCCCTCAACTTCCCACAAAGATTTTATGGGGATCATGTCTCTCCAAGGGAAAACAAGGCAGGCAGAGGCAGGCATTGCGTCTCTGCATTCCTGCAAGTACCACAGAATGCCACCTCCCAGGAAACTTCCCCTCTCCACCCAAAACTCTCCCTTGGTATTGTAATTACCTACCCTTGGTGGCAAACAAATGGGCACAAAATACCCAACTAGATCAGACCAGTCACTGGCACCATGCAGTACCGCTTGTCAATCACAGGTGCCAATCAAGTGATCCCAAGCCCAAAGAGGAAGAGCCCGTTCTAGAGAAAGGGGATAAAAACTCCAAGTCCTGGAAAGTGCACCCTGCTCTTTTTGACTGCTTCTTCCCATTTTGAACCCCTTCCTTCCTTTTTTGAGCTGTTGAGCCTTGCCTTTGCACGTGGTCCACTCCAAACTCTTTGGAATGTAATTTTTACTGCCCGAGCAGTGAAGCCATCCTTTACTGCTCGGGCCTACTTCTACTTCTTTGAAATGTACTATCTTTTCTATTTTTTTTTTTTAGGGCACTGTCATTGGCCTTCATATGTGGGACCGAACCGGGGCTGCTGGCTTCCCAAGCCAGCGCTTAACCACCGCGCCACTCGGCTGGCCCCCATCTTTTCTAATAAACTACGTTTTACTCTGGTATCTCATTCAATTCTTTGCTCAAGTTGCCAAGGGCCTGCACTTTGCGCCGAGAAAGGCCCACTCTCTGGCCACATAGTCACAGGATGTGGAGTACAGCACAGGGAATAGAGTCAGTGGAACTGCAACAGTTACATACGATGTCAGAGGGGTAGTAGATTGGTGGGGAGTTATCACTTTGTTAGGGGTGTAAATGTCTAACTAGTACATTGTTTTGTACACCTGAAACTAATTAAAAAATAAAAGACTTAATTGCCAAAATGTTACATTATAGTTAAGTAATCTTGGATTTTAAAACATTTCTTGATACATTTCTGCAAGATGTTTTGTTAAAGTGTAGCACATTTAAAGTATCAGAAGTTCAATTTTCTTATTTTATAGGAATTTAATTACATTTAATTTATATATGTGCTTATTCTTACTATGAAAACTAATCAGAACAGTATGCCTTTAATTTAACATCATCCAGACATAGGAAAAGATTTCACAGACACAAGAAAAGGTAAAGATCTTTCTGAATTACACAGTATTTTGGAATATTTTTGTCCTTTTATTTCAATAAATAATATTACTCTTATTGAGCAGAAAAAGAGATTATTTTTATATTTTATTATTTAACCATGATCTTTCTACATTTATGGTTATGAAAATGTAGTTTCACTGTATCATTAATTCGTGAAATTTGGTATTAAGAGGACAGCAGCGTATCATTCCTCAAAAAGACGACTACCCATGCTACAAGACTTAAAGGAAAATAGTTTTTTTCAGCCTATGATACAGGCGTAATTGAACTCCAATCCTTTTCCTCTTTAAGATAATTTCCTCTCACAGCTTCCCTTCTGTATATAACCAGGCAGGGCAAAGCATAAATATGAGCTAATGTGAAATTTTAAGTAGAAACACAGGAAACAATAGAGCCAGATAGAGCTGAGCAAAGATCTTAATAAATTATAGTGGTAGGGCAAAGAAGTGGAGTATAGCGAAATCACCTCTCCTGTACTTGTGTGCCTAAGTGAAACACATCTGTTATTCATTATGTTAATATATAATTTTATATTTCATTATAATATAAATATATAATTTTACATTTTAAATCTTTCAACGCATTATCGATGTAGGTAGGATTCAGGCCCTAAGGCCTCTATTTTACACACAATGCTTGCTAATGGAGGTAACTGTCTCACTGCAGCTTCCAAAGGGACCCCACAGAGCTCTGGCTTCTTGTGAACCACAATTGGAAGAGCCCATGCTAATGAGTGATTTTAAGAGGGCACTTTTTTATTTCACAGGGCCTCAAGAGACTTGAAGCGAAACCATCACTCAAATGTACATACCTTGGCAAAACATGGTGGCAAATAAAGAATCCCAAACTTCTGTGTTATTAAAAGATTTTTGGTACTCAAGCAATGATACCAACACAGCTAGGATAGGGTGTGATGTTTCATTAGTTCAACCACTACTTTTGAAAAAAAAAAATCTGTCAATTCTCCACTCATTGTGAAGGCCCCATTAGCTCCTACAACGCAGAGGGTTTTCAATGTGGCTTACAGACTGATCATTAGTGGTCTTTGGCCCCACCCCCACCCGGGCAATGCGAACAGCTTGCCACCGCCCCCACCGAGAGCAGCCACTGCAGCCCCCGTGGCTCTGCTACGTCACATCCGGCCGTTGTGGTTCAAGATTTCAGAACCCGAGGGATGAAGTGCGTGTTTATTACTGGCGGGACCACCAGCTTTAACGACCTCATTGCGTGTGTGTTGGCGAACGATAGTCTGCAAGTGAGTGGGTGAGGCGGGTGGGCGAGGCTGGGTTCGCCCCCCTTGGCTCGCCAGTCCGCCGCCATCCTAATGGCCAGCCTCAGTAACCTCGCCTGGCCGCCGCGCTCAGAAAGAGCCCCCTCGGCCTGACCTCAGGTGCCACCACCCCTTTGCTGGCTCCTCCATGCGCCTGGACCATCCTCCGGCTCCTTCGCCGGCTCCTCAGCCGACACCCCAGCCAAGGCTTCCCTGCAGCCTTCCCGGGCCGCTCCTCCCTGTCCTTTCTCCAGCTCCTCCTTTCCCCTCCGCTTCTCCGCCTCCGCCTCCTGGTCCTCAGGCTTGGCCCCTCTTTCCTGCGCCTCCGCCTCTAGGTTCCGGACGGCCTCTCCGGTCGCACCCAGGCCCACTGTAAGTGGCTCGGTTGGCGCCAGTCGCGTGGGCGTGTTCCTTCAGTCTCCGAAGTCGTCTCGACCCAGCTGGAGCTGACTTCTCCAGTTAGGCAGGCCGGCCCCGTCCTGCCGCCCGCCAACCGGAGTTCTCAGGCGGCGCGGCGTTTTCCCAGGGGCTCGTGGCCTATCCCGGAGGTACAGCCAAGCTGTTAATTGGTCTACCCCCCCGGGTTTTCGGCACCTTTTTCAGAATCATCGCCCGGTCTCAGATTTCTTGCGGGGCCAGTTTTTCTCTACTCGGTGAGCTGGGTCGCTTACATTGGTTCGTGCTAGAGAGGTACCTTATCGGGGCCCGGGACAGGGAAAAGGGGTCTTTTTTGGAAAACGACCTGAAATCAGCTACGTTTAGACTATTTGGCAGTCCGTACTCGGATCTGAACACTGACTTTAGGGTTTGTTGTTGTTACTGATGTTTTTACAGTAACCTATTTAAAATGCCCGCTTTTTTTTTTTTTTTAAGATCAAGAGCCTTGGTTACAAGCGACTCGTCCAACGAATAGGTAGAGAGAAGGTGGTACCGGAACCATTCAGTACTGAGTCATTTACTCTGGATGTTTACAGGTACAAGGATTCATTGAAAGAAGACCTTGAGAAAGCAGATCTTTTTATTAGTCACGCAGGTAAAGTGCTTTAGAATCTTACCTTTTGGTTTTTGATAGACAATAAGAACAAACTTGAACCTTTTTGGAGTACAATAAAATCACTAGCGTAACTCATAGTAGCCCTTTTGAATATAATACTTAAGTTTGAATATAACAGTTGAGAATATCACTGGACAGAATTTATACCTTGGTGGTAGAAGGATGGGAAATTAATCACTGTACCACAACTTTACAGGAAAAAAACCCTAAACACGGACAAAATGATTTACCCAGTGACGTGTAAAGTGTTGTCTGTTGAAGTTAGTATTTGGGCTTAGATCTGCATTAATGTTCAGCCATCTAATTGGTTGGATTAATCATGGAGAAATTGGCTTTGAAAGATGTTTTAAATTTCTATTAAATGTGAATGTGAAATGAATGCAGTCAGAAATATTCTATAATGGGCCGGCTGAGTGGCACGGTGGTTAAGCGCTGGCTTCGGAAGCCAGGGGCTCCGGTTCGGTCCCACATATGAAGGACAGTGACACTGCCCTCCAAAAAAAAATAGTAATTCTGTAACCATCACATTGTATTGCCTACTCTTCAGAGAACAATCCTGATCTAGTTAAGTAGACTGCCAGCACTTTTCAGAACTGCTTTTGGGGAGCATTCCAATTCTGACTGCCGGATAAGTGAGGGAGGAAATTTTGTGGTTCCTAAAATGCCTAGTTTGGAGAAAAAAAAAGTCATTAGAAATAGGCATTACTAAGAAATTGGTGTTTAGAAACGTATATGAAATAGATAACAGTTTCTGGTACTGTTATATGTGGTTTGTATATAACTGGTTGAATCATCCTAAACAGTCCTATGAACTAAGTACTATTAGAATTTCCATTTTACAGATGAAGAAACTAAGAAACAGTAACTTTTCCAGTTAGTAAGTGGTAGACAGGTAATGATGGTCTGGTGCTGATGTCTGTGTTCTTAACTACAACCCTAGCATTATTAACCCAAAAAGGATTTCTCTACTCACTTCTCAGTCTCTTGGCTTCCATATAAAGTATCAAATGATTTTATATTTCAAAATTTATTTGATCTGAATATTGTATATATGCACATTTGTGGAGATTCATCTCTGACTATTTGAGGGATGGTACCTCACAGGCAGACTCATACAGAGTAGTCAGATATTTTCTTTATTGGTGCCTGTCACGATTGAAGGCTGGCTTTTTCTACTTGTGTTTGAATAGACATATACTGTTTCATGTACAGTATGTCGAACCTGAACTTTATTTGGATTTGAGATCCAAGCCCAGGGCATATTACTAGAGGGCAAATGGCAAAACAGTGAATTATAGGTCATAATATTGTTGGCAGTGTTAAAAATGTATTTTTCAAGTAAGGTTTATAACACATACTGGAGAGCGACTAGTAACTGTACAAGGTGTGGTCACACAGTACAGTGAATTTTTAAATTAAAAAAATATTACAGTGCAAGACACATTGCCATTTACCCCCCTCAAAATACTCCTCCTCACTTCAAACACACTTATCTCATCATTCTTGACATTTTCTGAAGCAGTTCTGGAAGTCCTCTTAAGTGAGTGTCTTTAGTTGCTCTGTCGTGGCTACTTCAATGTTGTGAATGGATTCAAAATGTTTTCCCTTCATGGTCATTTTGACTTTGGGGAAGAGCAAGAAGTTGCACGGTGCCAGATATGGTGAATAAGGTGGATGAGGACACACTGTAATTTTTTTTTAAGATTTTATTGGGGAATTGGGGGAGGGGAACAGTGTTGGGGAATTGGGGCAGGGGACCAGCCAAGTTGTTCTTCGATCTTTGTTGTGGAGGGTGCCAGTCGCCATCTGGCTTCCCGTCAGCTGTTTGTGACCTCTAAACTCAAGGTGCTGTGTTCAGTCTTAGTTGCAGGTGGGTGTAGCCACCATCCCATGTAGGGGTTGTACCCTGCAGCCTTGTTGGATGCCCTATCCACTTAGCCATCCGGGCGGCAGCTCAGCTCAAGGTGCCGAGTTCAATCTTTAGTTGCGGGTAGGCATAGCCCACCATCAAACAGACTATCTTGTTACACCAGCTGAGCCATCCTGCCACTTGTTGGCAGCTCAGCGACAGCTCAGCTAGGGCACAGCATTCACTGGCCCATGTGGGAATTGAACTGGTGGCCCTGTTGCTCAGAGCATGCGCTCTAAGACAACTCTTAAACAACTGAGCCACTCTGCCAGCCCTGTATTTTATCTGACAGAAATTGCTGTACCAGAAGCGATGTGTGCCACGGAGCCTTTCCATTGTGATCAAGAAACAGTGAATGTTGCTGCCGAGTGCCATCCAACGGAAAGGCAGGGATCTCCAATACAGGAAGCCTTGTGTTGAACCTTAGTAATTTGTGACAAGTTTCAACTTGTTCAGTGCAGTCAGTCGGGTGTGAACTAAGGTTGAGAGAAGGTGTGTTTTGAAGTGTGCTGTAAATCATCCTCCATCATGACAATGCTCCATTTCACACATCACTTCTGGTATATGGCAATTTTTGTCAAATAAAAACATTATGGTGCGTCCTCATCCACCTTATTCACTGGATCTGGCTCCGTGCAGCCTCTGACTCTTCCCCAAAGTCAAAATGACTCAGGACATCAAGGCAGTCACGACAGTGCAAGTAATGACACTCATGGAAGAAAAGAAGACTTCGAGAACCGCTTCAGAAAGTGGCAAGAACGTTGGGATAAGTGTGTTCAAACTGAGAGGCAGTGTTTTGAGGGGGGTAAATGGTGATGTGTCTTTTACTGTAATTTTTAAAATTTAAACATTCACCGTATTGTTTGAGCATACCTCATACTTTCGGCATTTTGAATGTTTAATTAATAGTCCTGGTTTATAGTCCTGCCAACTAAGTTTTTCATCTTTCAAGTTCTAGCACAAAGCTTGCTGGAGTACCTTGACATGTTTTTAAATTGTATTAACAAATTTTATTTATTTTTGTATGTGCAGGACGCTGTTTGGAGACTCTGGAAAAAAGAAAGCCACTTGTAGTGGTTATAAATGAAAAGTTGATGAACAACCATCAGTTGGAATTGGCAAACAGCTACACAAAGACGGGCATCTCTTCTACTATACCTGCAGGTATACTAGAGACTGATTATTTGACTTACTGCCTTAATTCCTCCCTAGCTGTTCTTAGACCTACCTAATCCATCTATTGCTTTGACCTCTTACCTTCTTGGAATTATCAAACGTACTTTGATTTTCTCACCTGTAAAACTCTTTCATTTGTTTGTCTTCCACTTTTTGATCTCTGTGTTGTATTTCTTTCTGTATCTATGTCTGTATCATTGCATGTGAATACTGAGCATGTGTGTGCATGTAATGTATGTTCATTTGGGTGCTCAAGTCTCCGAGAATATAATTTTTGAGTGTTCAAAGAAGGCGTTTGCTTATTTTTAATTCAGGTTTTGCCTTCAGTAAATCCACTGGAATCTCTACATTAAATGTACTCATTCATTAATTCAATTATATCTAATAGGTGTCAGACATTGTTTTAGGTGCTGTGGATACAGTGGTATACATGAGATAAGAGCCCATGGTGCTAATGTTCTAGTTGTGGGAGGTAGACAGTAAACAGTTCATAAATAAGTGATCAAGATCATTTTACATGGTGAAATGTGTTATGAAGAAAATAAGACAGGGTGATGTTATAGCTTGGGTGAAGACTAATTAGATAAGATGGTTGGGGAAGGCATGACTGGGTGTTAGGACATTTGAGCTGAGACAGGAATGACAAGAAAGTGCCAGTCATGTGAAGTTCTAGATGCAGAAAGAACAGCAGCAATTGCAAAGGCCCTAAGTTGGAAATGAGTTTGGAGTTGGGTGTGTTTGAGGAACAGAGGAAGGTTAGTGTGGTAGGAGTATAGTGAGCAAGGAAGAATGTAGTATAAGATGAGGCTGGGTGGGCATAGCTCATGTAAGAGCTGTGATTTAATTCTATGTTTAGTGAGAAGTCATTGGAGTATTTTAAGCAGTGGAATTACTTTGTGGTGAGGAGAATTATTTTGTAGAAGTACATCAGAATTCAACAGGAACTGATCAACATCACAATAGAAGGACAAAGAAAATTGCTGATTTGTTTTCTGTTAATTCTTCTTGAGACATTAGAAGCTTGCCAAAGGGTCAAGTCATTAATTCCCAATTGTTTGACTTTAAAAGCTATCTTAATTTGATGTTTTAAAAAGTGAAGACCTCATAGAAGTATTGCAAAATACATATTTTTTTTACATTATAATAAATTCAAATTAATTTGAAAACAAAAACTTTAGAAGATACCAGCTAGAAAATAGTAAACTTTTCTTTTAACTTTACTGTGTCTGTCTCTTAGGCACCCAGTAAGTACTTGTTCATTCATTAAATATTAGGTGAACACCTTCTATGTGTTAGGCATTATTCTAGGCAGTTAGCATATGTATCAGTAAACAAAGCAAAGATTCCTGTTCTCATTGAGAAGCGATGGATTCGTTGATTGTTTCAGGAGCAATTGTTGATGTCTTAATCCCTATAATGATGGAGGAGAGGAAATGTCAGGGTGGCTTTGTAATATAGAAGCTATTCTTAAAAGCATTGTAAATTTGGGAGAATCTAGATAACCAAATTATGTGGGCTTCAGATAATGGGCAAATCTGTCCTTGGGTAGTTTAGATTATTAGGAGTTAACATTAGTTTTTAAAGAGGAAAAAACTTGATAATCTTCCTGTTTTTTTGCAAGTCAATGTTTCCACATACTTTTGATGGATATTTTCATTTTAAATGTCAAATCAGCTTTGTTTTTATGTCAGTACTTTCAAAAAGGGAAAACATTGATTTCACAAACACTTCCTAAATATTCAGGCTGAAAAGGAAGCTCTGTACAAGTCTCTAACTTATTCATGTACTACAGTTTTAGACATCTTTTTTTTTCTTACATCAATTTTTAGAAAGTGACATACACGAATGCCATAACAATCAATAATTGGTTATATTTTCATTTTAGGTCTGTGATTTATTTGCCCCAAATATAGGCTGGGTGGTTGTATGTTTGTTCTAATTTAAGTGGCTGGTTTAATTAAATTCTTGAAGTAATAGCTTTATGTTGTAGTTTGGAACCTTATTTCCAACATGCATGGTGATTGTACATAGCTTAATTCCTTAAATTACATTGGATTTATGATAGTGTATTACCAGCAAAAAAAGTTATTTCACAATCTTCATGCATGGTTTAGTAGCCTCCCCAGCTAAATTATTCTTGTCTGGCAGGTGTAACTTTTGGTTTCGTTTATTCTGTTTTCATAAATTAATTTTGCTTCAATTTCTATCTGCCCAGTCCTGACAAGTATTCCAAAGCCATGTGACCAAATCTTTTCATGCAATAACATTTCTGAAATATTTCAGTTGACATAAGAGATCAAGTATCTATTAAATTGATATTGACATGTAGTGCTCTTTGTATTGCTTTAATCTTAGTATGTATACCTATAATATTAAAATATATAAAAATTCACATATACAGTTTGAGAAGCATCACAATATTCTTGGAAGTTAGAGTCATTCATGAAGTGGGCAACACATGAATTCATGAAGTGGGCAACAGATAAATTATGGAACTTTCTCCAATGTTATCTAATATTTTTCTTCTATTGTTTTAGTACGCATCCTGGGTTGTTACAGTCAAGGAACTTATCAGTACTGAAATGTTTTTCTCCTGGCCAGCCAAAAATTTTCTGCATTTTTAGATAAAGTGGTTGGATTACAAAAATAAACGCTAAACTCTCAACACTTAAAAAACAACCCCACCCACAGATCCAACCTATGGAATGTGGTTAAATCAAATTAAATTCATAATATATATTTGCTGAATAATATAAATTAATAATCTTCCTACATTATACGAATCCTAGAAAATTTTATGGTGTGAATATTAGCATTTGGGTCCAAATCATAATTGCAGTTTAGTAAATTTATTAATTTTTTTCCCCTAATCTTCATGTTTTAGTGAAATATATGACTGAGCATTCACAGGTTGTATCCTAGAATCCCAAATGGAATTGGAATCATGAAAAAAATGAACGAGATTTTAAAACTTTAAGAAGAATCTCAAATGTAGTTAGTTTGATGTTTCTTAGAATAAGAAAAAGAAATAGTAACAAACTTGTAAAAACAATTTGAGTCAGTATCTTTAGCTTCGTAATCCAAGAAAGGAACCAAAATTTTTTTTTTTGAGGGCAGTGACACTGGCCCTCATATGTGGGACCCGAACCGGGGCCGCTGGCTTCCCAAGCCAGCGCTTAACCACTGCGCCACTCAGCCAGCCCCTCAAAGTTTTAAAGAAGCAAAAATGATGTTCTTTGAAATAAAAACCTCAATAATTAACCTAGAGAAGATAGTAAGATTAACTGTTATACTCGGAGAAAATTTTATCCTTAAGGATAGAGGGGAGTGGCTGTGTTCACTTTTTTCCTCTAAAAAGAAATAGACAGTGACAAAATAGTCTTGGCTAATGTCAAGGCCTTACTGGTTTGAGAAGAGTAAACCAAAAGGACCTAAGCCGATAGGACTTGCTGTTATTTTTTAAGAACCCTCTCACAGTGGTATTGAATCATTTACTGTAACAGAGGAATTTATAATTTATGTACTTATAAAATTAGTTTTACAAATAAATGACCTGATATGTATAAGGGCTAAATAATGGTTTTAAGCTTCACATAACTTGATATAGCTATATTATGAAATTCTGATGCAGTCTCAAGACCTATAAAATAAATTACAATAGATTAAGTGTTCATAGTTTTCTGGAAGGAAGTTTAGGTAATTTCATCTGTAAAAACAGCATTCACTATAGAAACCTACTTTTCATTATATTCCAAAATGTTGAATATCCTAAACATTTTACTTAGGGTACATTTTATAATGTTTCTGTAGATTTATTTTCCTGATTGTGTTTCACTTAGGCTAATATTAAAGTAAATTACTAATGGTAGAAGGTAGTGGCTGAGAAGTACTCTGGGTAGCAGGAGGAAGCCAACTTGGATTAAAATTTTGCTAAGGATAATCTACATAGTTGAGAATTCACAGCACCATAATCATAATTGTATATTAATGTTATACTAATGTAGGAAATACCCTGTTTAAATCCATGGAAAGAATTTGACATTTTGGGGCTGTTTTAAGTGTGTTTCTCTATTTTGAGAAAAACTGGCTTAAAATTTATGTTGCTCACTCAGTCTTTAGTTATTTTATGTCATGAAGTACTTAACCATAGAGACTCAAACAAATGAAAGGGTCTACTCAAACTTCAGACAACTAAAAAGCAATATAGAAGCAATAGAAAACCCCAAATCCTCTGCTTGCTTCTTTCCCACAAGAATACAAAACCTAGATTGCAATATTTCATTCAGCAGAGGCTTAAGCCAGTGGTGTCAATTGTGTGGAGTGACATCTCTTGACTGTACCTTTGTGAAATGTGGGGTTTAAAAATCAAAGGGTAGGGCCGGCCGAGTGGCGCATTGGTTAAGCCCTGGCTTGGGACGTCAGCGGCCCTGGTTCAGGTCCCACATATGAGGGCCAGTGACAGTGCCCTCAAAAAAAAAAATCAACGGGTATCTTAGATTCATTTTAATATGGCAGGAATCATCAAGACCACCTAGTCCAATCCCATCGTTTCTCAGGTGAGAAAGAAGGCCAGAGGTTAGGACTTGTCTGAAATAGCCTTAGGCAGAGCTTCCACTAAAAGTAGCTTTTTGATTCCCATACTATAATGTATATGTTGTGAGCTTGTTTCTTTATACTTATTTGCCTAGTATTTAGTTAATTTATTTCCCTTGAAGGAAAAGTTTTTGTTCATTTCCAAAAGTTATTTATTTTAGTAGGGATTCCACACATCATTGGGTTTTCCTTTGGTGTATGACATCCTCAATTCAGGGTTACAAATCTTTGATTCCTGAGTTTTTGAGGAGCAAAATGCCATGGGTAGAATTGATACTAGATTGAACAAATGAAGACTAAGACAAAGAATTATAGAATTTTTGGAGTTAGATGATAATTTTAAAAATACTTAGTGAAACTACTCATTTTACAGATGACAAAATAGACTAAGATAAATTGCCAAGTTTACATCTTATTGGTCCTTATGAGAAAATTAAGGGTAATCAAAATTCTATTAGAAATATTTGCTCAATAAAGTAAAATTTGTTTGGTTTCATTACATGACAGGGCTTCAGGTTTTTGAAATTAATGAGTAAGTTGAATGCAGTTAATTTAGCAGTTTTCTGTTAGAGGTATTCAGATTTTCAGGGCTAAGGAAGCAAAAGAGAAAGGTTAGTATTTTGAGAAATTCACATCTTGAATAGGTTCAGAGGTGTGCAGGTAATAGAAAGTTGATGTTAGAGTAGATGAAAAATGATGTGAGGTTATCTGATGACCATGGGAAATAAGGATTTTCAATTACTGTGTGCTTATAATTTGGGAGCAAAGAGCTAGAAGGATTTGGTGGTAGGTAAGATAGTACAACTGATGAGCTTGTTGTGGGGTTCTGGAACATTTAAAGGTAGTCATCTGAAAGTACTGTCAAGTGTCTGATTTTAGATAACTTAAAGCACTACTTTGTATGCTTTTAAAGGTGAATCATGTAGACACAAGGGGCAATATAAAATGTATACCACTTTTTTGATAGTTTGTGGAAGAGTTTTCCAAGAATAAAAATTAGTTAGGAATGACTAGCAGTAATGTAGTTAGCTTTATGGCCCTTTAATATGGTATGAGCATTTAACCCCTTTGATTTGTTCAAAATATAAAATTTTCAGAGATGAACAAAAATCTGCCTACAGCCTGAGAAATGAGACATATGGTAAGATTATTTGTAATTGATTTTTGGGAAAGATTTGGAATGGGTGGTCTCAGCTGTGTGGTAATGGATCTTTTGCTGTACAATTAATATATATTTTTATGGGAAAGTGGGAAATGATTAACAGTTAACACCTGTTGCATGCCTAGTGTGTGTCAGGTACTATCAAAGCACTTTACAAGTGTGAATGTACTACATCTTTACAATAACCCAATGAAATAACTTATTTTCCCATTTTGACAGCCTAGAGCATGATGTGAAAAGGGAGCTTTATGCTACTTATATCCAAAAGAAGGTTAGGGATTTGTAATTGGAACACTGAATTCCATTATATTTCCATAATTTATGGGAACAGGAGGACAATATTTGAAACTAGGACTATTTCAAGAAATTTAGATTGTATGATAGCCACAAGTATATTATCTATTTCAGTTTATACATTGCTGTTTAAAAGCATACTGATTTCTGCTCATAAAATCCATGTAGAGAAACTCCCAGTTGGTTTACCTGGTTGTAAGTTATTTATCAGCTTTTTCCTTTTCTCTTTAAATAATTGTGTTTTAGGTTCAATTATTGGTTCTCTTATATATATACCAGGGTGCCAAAAAAATATATACAAGTGCACACTTTGGTCAGTGTTGCTCAAACAGTAGTTGACCATAATCAGAAGTGTCTGGACGGTGATGGTAATTGCTTTGAGCACCTTTTGTAATTGCGGAAGTCAAATGTATTCATCTTTTGTTATTGGTATATATTGAGTATTAACAATTTTAATAGAGTTTTCCTTTCTTAAAATGTGTATACATGTTTTTGGGGCCCTCCGTATTTTCTTGGTATTCACTCCCAGAGCTTCTACTATTGACTCCCCAGTGTCCCCCAACTCTGATTTGAGCTCCTGAATGATATTTCCAGTTGCTTACTGGTCTCCTTTGTTTAAATTCTCTAAGCACCTTAAGCTCGATGTGCCCCAAACTAAAATCATACTTCTCCTTTTCATTTTTCTGAGATCCTTGTCTCTATTAATGTCACCATTTTCCAGGCTTTTATATCTTCAACCTTTTATATCTGATTGGTCACCAGGTACTCTCAGCTTATTTCCAAAATATGTCAAGCCCATTTATTTAGTTTTTAATACAAATGTATACTAAGGATCTACTCTTGGTATCAGATGACTCAAGACATCACTCCTGTTCTAGGGGAACTCATACAGTTTAGTTGCAGAGAAACTATGTCTTCATTGTTGAGTTCTCTGCTTGAAACATTGTAGCCTTTCCATAAATGATACATGTCCTCCTGTAACTTAGTATTCTTTTCTCAACTTCATTAGGATTAAGTATTGGTTCTCAGAAACCCTGTAACTTTGTACACATACATTTCACACTATTTTTGACTTCAAAGTATCTAGTATGTCTCTTGTTGGGAAGAAGATGTGACCATCACTGTATATAGTGATATCTGTAGGATCAAGCTTTTACAGGAATGGCACCTGAAATAGTGCTGAGCCTGTGTAGAATCCTAGTGGTAGTTAAGGGTCTGTCCAATAGTGGTACCTGTTGGGGATTGTCAGTAAAACATAATGATACTAAAAATCAGAGATTTATTAAAAGGAGTAACTAGTGTTTTCCAGTAAAAGATTACATGGAGAAAGATCTACAATAACCACCAAATAACACAATTTAAGTCCTTGTTAAATGGTTAATTCCTTACTTGAATATTCCAGTATAATCTATACTGCATAGTTCTTTTAATTCTTAAAATTTTTGCAGGTGGCTACATAGAAGGTGGGCATATCAATCTAGCCAGCTTGAAACAGGAATGTAGCACATATGCTTTACTTTAATATTCTTGAAAACTATTTTGAGGTGCTTTTATATCATTATATATCATTAATGGTATTTCACTTTTAGATCTTTGTTGTCTTTATAAATGTTCACCACATCCTTGCTACAGTTATTTATATAATTGGTACTTTCATGATTCCATTTTGATGGCTATAGCCCTGCTATCAGATTTTTTGAGTCATGGACTCTTTAGGCTATTGCTTCTCTCCCTAGTCACACATACATACATTTTGCAATGAATTTTAGGGAGTTTACAGGTACCTAGAGGCCCCCAGGTTAATCCCCAGACTGAGGCCACCTTCAGTAGCTTCATTCCTATGTCATTGTTCATTAATATTCTGGTGATAACTGCTAGACTCCTTTATAATTAAACCCTTTGATTAAATACATTTAGTAATTCAGTTTTTTATAATATAACACTGATTATAAACATTGCTCAAGTTAAAACATACCAAACAACACATTTTGAAACTAACCTTATACTCTTGTACTATTGACTCAATAGCTGTAATCCGTAATGTCTTGTGTAGCACTGTTTCTAATTGATAAAAGGAACTAAATAGGATTTTTTTTTCATTTATAGTGATAATTTTAGGGTATACTACATTAGGCTATTTGGTAAAGAAATACATATTGTAATTTACTCATTTACTGTCAAGTGTGCTTTTAAAGTATTTGTTGAACTTAACAGTTACTGTTGGATTGATGTCTGTGAGAGGCCATATATTGCATCTTTTTTACTGTGCATTTCCCCTTTTGTACATAGTATATTGGTTGTCTCTCCACCACCACTGTAAACTGGGTGGATAATATACTCCCCAAATTTAAGAGTTGAAAAACATTCCTAAATCCTCGGCCAAAGTATTTTGGATCTCAGTTTTAGTATTTGTGAATTGGTAAAATTTTCCACATAGGTGACTTCTAAGACAAAACCAATTGTGTGGCGTGTTTGAAAATAAAAAATGTCATTGAAATAATACATTTTCTCTTGGTTAAGAGTTTTTGTTTTAAGAAGTCGGAATAGACTTAGAGATATTTCTCTAAAATTCAAAGTATATAGACCTAAATGATACAAAAAGCAAAGGTTTATTCAATTTCATATTTAATTTCATATTCAGTCTCTACCTGGGGTTCTAGTTAGAGAATTAAAGTTTATTTAGAGGTTTAACTGAATGGATATTTCCAGTGCATCAAAACAAAGGAAAGAATATTCTGGTTGTTATTCTCCCTTACCTCATCCCCTGTCTGTCTGTAGACTGATTAGATACTACAAGTATCTTAAGTCAGAAAACAATAACCATAAAACAACCCTCAGTAATTCTGTGCCAATATGATTATGTTTTAAAGCAAAGGACTATTTTGCTTTTTTCCCCCTACTCTATATTAGAATGCTTCAGGTGGAAGAAGGGAAGGAAATGAAAACAAGTGGCTCTTGGTAATGTTTTTTTCAGTTTTGCATATATGAACAAGAATCACTGCTCTGGGAAATATATTTTTGTCTTTATCCTCTCCTTCCTAAAACTTGAGGAGGAGGTTGAATAGAGCCCTGTGGCCAAATTTTGTTGTAGAACCGTTGTATTCCCTTCCCTCATAAATCATGCTTTGCTAAATCCGCTTAAATGTCTACCATGAAAAGAAGTGACAGGTTCTACTTCCAGGGTGCTGTTAAAAAATGTTTTTCAGGGCCGGCCGAGCAGCGCGGTGGTTAAGCGCTGGCTTGGGACCCCAGTGGCCCCGGTTTGGGTCCCACATATGAGGGCAGGTGACACTGCCCTCAAAAAACATGTTTTTTAAAAAGTTTACCATTATATTTTTAAGTAATGAAAAACTGTAAAAAGTGGTTCTTTTAAAGTTGCGGAGGGCCGGCCGAGTGGCATGGTGGTTCAGCGCTGGCTTGGGAAGCCAGTGGCCCCAGTTCGGTTCCACATATGAGGGCCAGTGACACTGCCCTCAAAAAAAAAAAGGCTCTAAGGGAGGAAGGGGGTCAAAAGGGAAAAAGCGAAGTGGTCCAAAAGAAGGGCAGCGGTCAAAAAAAAGCTACAGTTATGTTAAGTTCTTTTTATTTTCTTCAATTTGCCTTATTTTATTCGGTAACCAGAATTCAGTGCCTAAAAAGTCTTAAGGCAACCATTTTTCTTCCCATTTGCAGTTGTCGAAGAGAGGAACTCCATGAGCATTAGAGAAACTTCTTCTAGGGAGTAATATTTAAATATTGGTTCGATTTCCAGTAGAATTTAGGTGATACTGTTATAGTTTGTTCTTTTTTTGTTTTTATCAAAGAATAATTTCTTAATGAACTGCTGTATTTGTCAGGTATCAGCTAATAGCAGTCAATACCTATTAATTAAGCACTTACGTGCTATGCACTTGACATATAGTATCTTAAGTAATTATTCCAACAACTTTAGGTATAGGTCACAGAAAAATTTCTACACCAACATTTCTCAAACTTTGAAACAATTTGAAAGCAGTAGCTATAGTGCATTTAAAGTTATTAGTATTTCCAATGCTAAAGTTATCTGCTTAACTTTAGCCTGGCCTTTCCCAAACCTATTTTCCCCTGTGGTAAAGGGCAGGTCAAAGTAAAGCAGATAACTAGCATTCTTTCGATCCTTCATTATTGCTAATGGGCATTGTGAACCTCAAAGATAGGATTATATTGAGTTGTCGGAAAAGACATGATGTATTTTTTTTAATGTTTTCCGTTGCAAAAATGTGTCATGACTTTTCTGACAACCCAGTAGTATGCAGTATTCCTGAAATTTTGGCCTTGAAACTCTAGAAACACTAATAACTTGTGGAACCTGTTCTAGAGCAGGGGTTGGCAAACTTTTGAGATGCAAGAGCTTCCAGTGGTCAGCAAACTGCGGCTTGCGAGCCACATGCGGCTCTTTGGGTATGTACATGTGGCTGTGAAGTAAAATTAAAAATGAAAATAAAACTATCATAGTTTCATTTCTAATATTACTTTAAATTTTCCTTATTTGTAAAAATACATGTATGGCTCTCATATAATTTTTAAATTGTTGTGAGGGACAGGATTGTCTCTTCCAGGGGTCAACAAACTTTTGAGACAGAACGTACCCAAAGAGCTGTGTGTAGCTCTTGAGTCACATTTTGCCAACACCTGTTCTAGAGCACTTGTTCTCAAATTGTGATCCTGGACCAGCAGCATTAGCATCACCTGAGAACGTGTTAGAAGTGTAAATTTTTGGGTCTTACCCCAGACCTGAATCAGAATATCTGAGTGTGGGGCAAATCCGTGTTTTATCAAGGCCTTCATTTGAGAACCACTGTTCTAGAAGTTTATAGGATTGGAGTAGTTTGCTGTGGAAGAATAGTCAGTCAATTAGGATTTCAAGTGCAATGGATAATTCACAGAACAGTATTAAATACTATGAAATGGCTTTCTATTATATACAGGATGAAATCTAGTATTGTCCTACAGCTCTTTTTTTAAGTACTGTTGTACTAATTTGGGGAACATAACTTGTATATAACCACCTCTGAGCTTTTGTTCATGTTTGTTCTTTGTTGTACAGTTCCTTTTTATAATAATTGTGCAACAATATAGTACTTGTCCTAGTACTATTACTGATTGGATGTGGAAAATTGGACAAATAATTATTTGAAACCCTTTTTTTTATCTGTAAAATAAGAGGTCCCTTGTAGCTGTAAAATTATACTTATTTATTTTCCCAGTTTATTTTGCTACTCTGTTTCTTGCTCACTTACCGAATAAAATTTTAATATTTATTATTTCTTAAGGTAATACACATAAATAATATTAACTAGTTCCACAAGGCTTATAACAAGAAAGCAGTTCTATGTCCCACTATTCCCCATCTCGGATCCTACTTCCTATAGGTGACCATATTACACTATTTTGTATGTTTTTTAAGTGATATGTTCAAACTTGTTTTTGGTTTTTAAATTTAAACAACATCTATAGACTTCCTACTGGGGAAGAGGAGGTTTTATCTCTCTCCCTTTCTTTCACAGTAGGAAGTCTATAGAACATATTTAAATTTAAAAAACAAATTTAGTTTTATCAGTTCTTGTGAGATGTTTTCAGTGTTGATATTGTTATGATTACTTAAGTACGCTATTGCTCACACCTGAACCATGTAGTATGTGTTCATATATTACATTTCCATTTCTGTAAAACCTATCTCATTTTTATTTTCTCACTTGCTCGGTTTTCAATAGAAGCATCCTCAAATTCTCCAACAGAGGTTTACATCTTTCATAGTACATTTAAACATATTAGGTTATCGGTAACTTCTATTATTATTTATTTTGTTTTGAAATGTCTGTGCTGGAGTTCTCTTTCCTTTAACTTGAACTACTCATTATCTATTTAGTCCTCCTGAATGTTTCTCCTTTTGGGATTTCTCCTTCATCCTTATCCTGGAAATTACATTTGCTTCTCTTTGGTGTTGAACCTTCTGCTTCCAGGACACTTATGTGATTCCCCCCACCCTTTTTTGTGGTATAACTTATTTGTTTTGGTTTCAAATACCCCCCAGTAGCTTTCTGAGAAAGGACAGTAAATTATTTTAATCTCCATGTTTGAAAACACATACTCTCCCATCTGATTGATGGGATGATACAGAATTCAAGGTTGGAAATAATTTCCCCTCAAATATTGAACTTCATTGTTTCTAGCTTCTAGTTCTGTTGAGTTTATTGCTATGCATATGTGTTATCTTTTTTTTTAAGATTTTATTGGGCAGTTGGGGGAGGGGAACAACATTGGGAAGGAAGGGGAACAGAAAAGTTGCTGTCCTTTTGTTCTTCAGTCTAGTTGTGGAGGACGTTGCTTCACTGGCCCGTGTTGGTATCATCATTGCACTCTTCTTGGGTGAGGCAGACCTCACAGCAGCTCTTGGCCGCTCTTGCTAGCTGCCAACCACTCACTGTAGCCTATGGCAGCCCACTGCGGAGGGGGCTGCAGCTATGCCGTCCCCGGGGACTCACAGCTGCCCAGCTCCAGGTGGAGCTGTTGTTTACTATCTTAGCTGTAGAGGGCAGTGTCACTGGCCCTCATATGTGGGATCCGAACCGGGGCCACTGGTGTCCCAACATGCCACTCGGCCCACCCTGTGTTATCTTTTGTACATGACCCAGTTTTCCTCTCTGAAAGCTTTTAGAATCTTTCCTTTATCTCCTGATTTCAGAAATGTTATATGCATTGTTGATCATTTTTTGCTTTCGTTTTCTGGTTATTTCATGTAACTTTCAGTCTAAATATATTCATACTCTGCAGTGCTAGAATTTTGCTTATGTTATCATTTCTTCCCCTCTACTTTCTTTATCTCTTTCTGTGCCTCCTATTGGTTAGGTGTTGGCTTTCCTGGATTGATCCTCTAATTTTCTTCTTTTCCTCTACAATCTTTTATGTTCTGTGAGCTTCTCAACTCTAAATTCTATTCCTTCTACTGCTTTTTGTTTTATTTATTTTAAAATTTAAATACAGCAAATGTAGCATTTTTTCTTGTACAGTTCTATATATTTTGACAAATGCATAGTCATGTAACCACTACCACAATAAAAATACAGAGCACTTCCAGCACCCCCGTACCTCATTTGTTGCCTTCCCTTTGCAGTCAACCCTTCCTCAACCCTCACTACTGGCAACAACTGATCCCTTTTTGTATAATTTGCCTTTCCAGTATGTCATATCCATTCTGTCGTGCAGTATGTACCCTGTTGAACCTGTCTTCTTTCAATTAGCACACAACATTTGAGATTAATACATGTTCTTGAGTGTATCCATACTTCGTTATTGTTTTACTGCTAAAAAGTATCCTGTTGCATGTGTGCACCACAGTTTGTCCATTCACTAGTTGAAGGATGTTTGGATTGTTGCCAGTTTTGGGTGAATCGTGATTATGAACAAAGTTGCTATACACATTTATATACAGGTTTTTGTGGAAACAAGTTATCATTTCTCTTGGAGAGATACCCATAAATGGGATGGCTGGATTATATGGTAACTCTCTGTTTAACTTTTTTTTTCTTCTTTCTGATCTTTGGTGCTGCTGTTTTATTAGCTTATTTATTTATTTATTTGAGGGCAGTGTCACTGGCCCTCATATGTGGGACTCAAACCAGGGTCCTGGCTTCCCAAGCCAGTTCTTAACCACTGCGCCACTCGGCCGGCCCTCTGTTTAACTTTTTAAGAAACTGCTGAAATGTTTTTCCAGAGTGGCTGTACTATTTTATATTCCTACCAGCAGCATATGCGAGTCCCAGTTGCTCTACATCTTTGTCAACACTTGGTATTATCAGCTTAAAAAATTTATTTTAGTCATTAGAATATGTATGTAGTGGTATACATTAAAGATATACAAATGGCCAGTAGGCACATGAAAAGATGCTCAGTAGTATGAGCCATCTGGGAAATGCAAAACAAAACCACAATGAAATACCACTTCACACCCACTAGGATAGCTATAATAAAGAGGTAGACAGTAAATGTTGATAGCATGTGGATAAATGGGAACCCTCACACACAAGTGATGAGAATATGTAAAATGGTGCAGCTGCTGTGGAAAACAGTGACAGTTCCTCAAACAGGTAAACATCATTTACCATATGATTCAGCAACTGTATTTCTAGGTATTACCCAATCGAATAGAAACATCCAAACAAAACCATGCACATTAGTCATAATAGCCCAAAGGTGTAAACAACCTAAATGTTCATCAACTGAAGAATGGGTAAATAAAATATTGTTTAACTATACAAAGAACAGAAATACTGTTTGATACACGCTACAACATGGGTGAACCTTGAAATCCTCGTGGTAAGTGAAAGAAGCCAGTTAGGACCATTGTACGATTTTATTTATTGGAAATGCCCAGAATAGGCAAATATATAGAGACAGAAAGTAGATTATTGGTTGCCTGGAGTTGGTGGATACATATAGAGATTAGAGGTTGATGATTATGGGGTATGGGGTTTCATCTTGGGGTAATAAGAATGTTATAAAATTTATTGTGGTGATGGATACACAATTCTGTAAATGTATTAAAATATTACAATGGTCACACTGAATTATAAAACTGTTAAAGAATCACCAGTTTTAGTTTTAAGTGTAAAATTCAATAATTTTTAGTGAATATACAGAATTGTGCAAACATCACCACAAAACAGTTTTAGAACATTTTTATCACACCCAAATGGTCCTTGGTGCCTGTTTGCAGTTAATACCTATTCCCACCCCAATCCTAGGTAACCACTAATCTGCTTTCTGCCTCTATAGATTTGCCTTTTTGGTATATTTCATAGAAATGGAATTGTACATCTTTTGGGATAATACTGTCTGCATCTGGCTTCTTTTACTTAGGTTACAGTTTCCACATTTTTGCTAACACTTGTTATTGCCTGTTTTTTTTTTATAATAGCCATCCTAGTAGCTTTGTAGTGAAGTCTTATTGTGGTTTTAATGTACATTTTACTAATGACTAATGATGTTGAACATCTTTTTATGTGCTTATTAACCATTCATATATTGTCAGTGAAGTGTGTAGGTAGATCTTGCCCATTTTTAATTGTATTTTCTTACTGTTGACTTTTGAAAGTTCTTCATATAATTTGATACAATGTTTTTTGGGGTTTTATTTTGGTCAGATATGTGATATACAGATGTTTTTTGCCAGTCTGTGGCTTATATTTTCATTCCTCTAACAGTGTCATTTGCAGAGCAAAAGTTTTCAATTTCGATAAAGTCCAGTAACTTTTTTTTCTTATATCAAAGAACTCTTTGCCTAACTCCAGGTCTTGCAGATTTTCTCGTATGCTTTCTTCTGAAAGTTTTGAAGTTCTACATTTAGGTCTTCAATCTATTTTGAGCTAATTATTGTACAAGATGTGAGGTATAAGTTGAGGATCATTGTTTTCTTTTGCATGTGGATATCAATTGTTCCAGCACCATTTGGAGAAAATGCTGTCTTTTCTCTATCGAACTGCTTTTGTACCTTTGTCGAAAATCAGTTGACCATGTTTGTGTGCGTTTCTTTGTGTGCTGATTCTCTGTGTTGCTTTCCCTTTCCTCTGTCTTTTTGTCTTCCTGTCTCTAATTTTTCTTTCTTTGAGTCTTTCCTTTTTTTGATTCTCTCTTCCTATCCCAGTTTCCCCTTCCTTTATTCTTCAAAATTAAGTATATTGATTAGTATTAATTGAAGTTTTATATAACTTATTTTTAGTTTAAAAAACAAGAAATATGAAGAATTTGTATATTTCTCTACAAGTAAAAAATGCCAAAAATGAGTTAACTTTTTCATATAACCCTTAATATTTCTCTGTGAATTTGTGGCCCTAAAGAAAGATAGTGATCCCTCTTCGCAAACCATGTTTCAGAATGTTTGCAAAAGGAATACTTTCCTCAGTGTTAATGGTTGCTTTAAAAAATAAAATAGTTAAGGAAGTGCTCAAGGAAGTCAGGATTTTATTCTTTTTTCTAATATGATTTTCATTCATTCCTAAATCATAAAATTGATTATTTATAGCTTTCCCTATAAGGGGCAGTCATTATTGCTGCTGGATCCACAGATACAAGAAAAACAATTTTCAAAGCAGATGAATTTTGCAACATCTCCAAAGCCAGACTTTGATCTATTTTTTTTAACATTTTGAAAAAGTAAGAAAGGAATTGGATTTTGGCATTTAAATAAAAACAAGACACTTGACAGTGAACTCAAGTAATACAAGTGATCAGTCCTGTTTTTTTTTCGAGGGCAATGTCACTGGCCCTCATGTGGGACCGAACCGGGGCCGCTGTCTTCCCAAGCCAGCGCTTAACCACCATGCCACTTGGCCGGCCCATCAGTCCTGTTTTTGACCCTTACTTTCCATACCATAATTTACTTCAGTTTTCTCAGAATCTGTTAGTTTTTTTCTGGAAAAGTACCCTAATAATACATTGAAACACACCTCTCATGTCCAATGCCTCTAATACTGTGCCATAAGATTTTTTTTTTGAGGGCCGTGTCACTGACCCTCATACGTGGGACCCAAACCGGGACCACTGGTTTCCCAGGCCAGCGCTTAACCACCGAGATGCTCGGCCGGCCCAGTGCCATAAGATTTTAAATGTAGTCTATTAGAAAGTTTGTAGGTAAGATATTCCTTTCATAGTGCTTCAATTTAAATTTTTTTCCTTTTTTAAGAAACACTTTTTGCATTTTTGTTTTTTGTTAATACTGTACAATTGTTTGGAGACATTAGTCAAGAATTATATCACCATTTCCTAGCATAGCTACCATTTAGTTTCTGTGATCTTAGCAGAGGGTAATAATCTATGAGAACTAAATAAGAAGATTACTGGGCCCGAGTTGAGCTGCCAACAGGTGGCAGGATGGCTCAGCTAAAAAAAAAAAAAAAATTTACTTAAACCCCATACCTAAAATATCCAGATAACTTCTTTGGCACTTTACTTGAACTGCAGCCTCTGCCCCTATATATTAAGGGTGCCCCGTTCTTTATTTTTAATGCAAAAGCCTACTAGTTAATTAGGTTCAGATTTTTCCCCCTCATCTCCGTGAAACTATGAGGGGAGCAGAAAACTTCGGCAGAAACTAGTTGAAAATTCAGGCAGCAGAGATCTTAAAAGTAATGTCATGTGAGCCAGGCTGCATCATATACACCTGGGCCTTATTACAGTCCCTTTGCAGTCTCTTGCAGCAGTTGTCCTGAGTTAAGCTGCAAACTCAACTTCTTTTTGGTCCCACGGCTCAGCTGCTTGTGTATACTTCTCTCAACCTTGGGCTGATTGGGTTAATGCCACTCTTCCCCAACAAGGTAGCTCTGCAAGTACCTTTTCCCTTCCATGTCTCCATCTCAAGTAGAGTTCTCTATGCCTAGGAGCATTGGCTCTTCCTCTTCTTTTCACAGGGTCTCAACTTGTCCTGGGCAAGCCAGCCCTTTGCTTCTCCTGCTCCTGAGAAGTGGCAAGATTCTGCGGCGCTGATTCCAACTGCCTTCTCATGCCTAGACTTTGGGCTGCTTTCCGGATACCTGCATAAGCAAGCCCTTGTCACTGCTACCCATTCCTACCTGTACCCTGCTTTTTCGTTCTTGCTACACTTGTGTTCCTTTCTCCCCTTCCCTATCTCCACCCTCCGTGTACAATGCATAAAGGATGGAAAAAGTACTGCGGCCAGAAGTCTTTGAATGAGGCCACAATGGATGAATATTTAGGCAGCTTAGGGCTGTTTCGAAAGCTGACTGCCAAGGATGCCTCTTGCCTCTTTCGGGCTATTTCGGAGCAGGTAACAGGAAAGCAAATACACCTTCCCTATACTGAGATTTCATAGTTTGTGCTGTGGTATGATAACTGTAGCTAGAAGTCCCGTAGCTCACCAAAACAAACAAACCTAGTAAAAACATCCAGGCCTGTCTGCTACTTATTAGATTTGTACATACCTTTGCTGATTAGTCCAAATATATTGCTATGCTTTGCTATATTTTCTGTTTTCTAAGTGCCACTTTGGAATGTAAGAGAAGATATTGGGGTTCAAGAAAAATTTGAAATGTATCTTGATTCTTTATAAGCAGCCCCAGCTTCCTGTAAATTTTGTCTAAGGAAACATGTGCAGGCTGTGCCCATAATAGTAGAAAACGGGGAGGTTGACAGAAATATCTCTCCCCAATCTCACTAAAGATGCAGGACTTAATTTCCCAATTTCCTACATATTTTATGAATAAGGGGGATTTTAAGTGTTTAGTTTATAGTCTTAATTTAGAAGCTTCTATTTCAAATGACTGCTGACAGTGAGCTGGTCTTTCTCTTTTTAGTTGTTTTGCAGCCAGGTCCATCATTTGGAAATCAGGAAGGCTTGTGTCTCATATATGAGAGAAAATCAACAAACTTTTGAGTCTGTAAGTAGAATACTTAACCAAGGGAGCGTTGTCATTAGAGTATGTAGCAGATGGGAAATGAATTTTGAGCACTTACATATGAAAAATATATCATCTCTCAATAGCAAATACTGAATTTTCACCTAGCTTCCTTCCCCCTAGCTAGCACACTTCTGGATCTCCTCTGAGAATTACATTGTTTTGTATTTAAAAATGAAGAAAAACAGTATGTATTCTCCCTAGTACTTTCTATCCCCCCACACCAAAACCCACCCAACACCCTAAAAAGTTACACTTTGACTCTGTTTTGTATTATCTGTACAACTGTTTCCTTGAACAGATAATCATAGTTCACAAATGTTTGGTTGTTATTATTTTTAAATGGATATTCTAAAATATATACAAATGGGAAACCCCCTCTCTTTTCTCTGCACAATGATCCTCAGTCGGTCAACTTGAAGAATCTTGTAAAACTTAATTGTAAGGAAGCAAATTAGTCCAAAACATCCATCTTTTCATGTGACAAATTGGTAATTGGAGCTCTGCCACTAATGGTTGTCTTTAATGCAACTTTTAGAAGGAATCTTTCTATACGTTGAAGTATTTGAATTCTTGTTAGGGAAACAAGGTTTTATCTGAAACAAGGTCTGATAGATGAAGTGTGTGTGCCCTTTCATGTGGCTGTTACTTATTATACTCCTAGCCGTTCCAGTACTATTTATTTTTTTTCTGACTGTGTATTATGGGTATTTGCCTGCTGTTGGAGGTTTACTCTTAATTTTTCAACAGGTTTCAGTGAATTTTAAAACTATGTGACGGCTTCTTGACTTTTAAGCTTATTACCTTGAAGTTAATTATAGTCTTGACCACACCTGGGGAAAGGATTATTCTTGAATTACTCCAAATGCAAGACCGCTGTGTAAAGCAGTGCATCTAAATTATTTTTGTGTATGCCAATCACCTGGAGTTCTTGTTAAACTACAGATTCTGATTTAGTAGGTCTGAGGTTGGGCCCAAGATTTCTGCAATGTTCGACTCCCAAGTGATACTTGGTGGTGTTTGCAGACTATATTTTGAGTAACAGATACCTGTGTAAAATTTAAAACTACATAGATGAATCTCAGAATAATTTTGCTGAGTGAAAGAAGCCAAACTCCCCCCAAAGGTACATAGTGCATGGTTGTCTATATAGAAAACTCTAGAAAATGCAAACGGATCTGTAGTGACTAAAGCAGGTCAGTAATTGCTTGGGGGTCAATGGAGCTATGGAGGGTAGCACAAGGAAACTTACGGGGGTGATGGATATATTCACTATCACTGTTGTCCTGATGGTTTCATGGGTGCATACACAACTATGTCGAAACTTATTTGATTGCATCATTTAAATATGTGTTTATTGTATGTCAGTTATACCTCAAAAAAAGCTGTTTAAAATGGGGATTGAAAAAAATTAAAAATTGATTTTTTTTAAATTATAGTGATATATATGCATGGAACTGGACTTACTATTCCTTGAGTTTAATTTTATTTTTATTGTGATATATTTTACATACAGTAAAATTCACCATTTTAATCTTAGCATTTTTAGTTTTGGCAATAATATACAGTCATTCAGCTGCCACTGCAATCAAGATGTAGAACATTTTCATCACCCCAGAAAGTTTCCTTTTGCCCTGGGCTTTTTTGAATCTAATGAAACTCCCTTTAAAGTTCCTCAGTTTAACTTTTTAAATGCATGTCTCCTGTCAAATTTGAAATCCTTATTGGGCTTGCTTGGTTTATGAAAATTGTCAAGTTATTTAAGTTGGCACTTGAAAAGAAACTCATAGGCATAGTGTTTGAGGAAAGGCACTGGTGTGAGGATAAACCAGGACCTAATATACTTATAGACCAGCCTTTCTCCACCCATAAATTTTTTGTATGTGCAAATCTTCTTGAGGTGCTATGCAATCTAGGAATTTAATACCATAATTGTTGAGCTGAACAAAACCCATTGGAGGATAATATTTCACAATATAATCAGATTTCAGTAATGCTGTGTATTTCGTTAAGTCAAGTTTGTTTTATTTTTGAAGTACGTGGAGGGATCTTTTGAGAAATACCTGGAACGGTTGGGAGATCCCAAGGTAAGATCAAATATTGGGATTTAATCTTTTCAGAGTGTTTGGAATAATAAACTAAATATTCATTCAGCTGTGTCACTTTAGCTAGAGCCACTTTATTTTAACTAGCCAGCTGTGTTGAATTAAATAGTTCTTGCAAAAATCTTAATGCTGGCAATGGACCTATTGTTTTGTGTTGAATATTGAGAATTGTGTGTTAAACAGTTTTATCCATGGGCTTGTGAAAGTACACATTGGGAATAGGACAGGCCTAAACCTTTTTACTTTAATGGGGGAGGGAGGTGGTAGTGAATGTTAGTAGGAGGTCATTTTTTTAATTAACCAATTCTAATTTGTAGTTATCTTTCATGTGGGAGTAAGATCTATAAACACATATTTAATTAAAAATAATTTGATATGATTAATTCCATAGTTCTGGGCTTAAAACACACGTACTAAATATTCTGTTCATATTCTTTCACTAATTCCATTTTTATTGTGCCTTTTAAATCTCCCATATTAATTGTCCTTATTAATGGCTAAGGTTTTGGGTCCATTTTTTTTTTTTTCCAGAAAAAGTTTGTTAATGAGTAACTATCATAGTATTCCAAGCCTTAAAGCAGGTTATATTGTAGTCTACAAATTCTTCATCTAAAACTGTGCGAAGCATCTAAAAAAAAAACCAGTTGATGAACTTGTGAAAACTTGTACCTTCTAGCAACCCAGTGTTTTAAAAAACTTTATGCACTTTTTATGTTTAGGAAAGTGCTGGCCAGCTGGAACTAAGAGCTCTTTCTCTAATTTATAAGTAAGTTGAATCTCTTTTTTTTTAAAAAAGATTTTATTGGGGAATTGGGGGAGGGGAACAGCGTTGGGGAATCTGGGAAAGGGAACAATTTGCTGTCCTTTTGTTCTTCAGTCTAGTTGTGGAGGATGTTGCTTCACTGGCCCATGTTGGTATTGTGATCATTGCGCTTTTCCCGGCTGAGGCAGTATCTTGCTGGCCACTGGACAGCCACTCACGATGGCTCCTGGCAGCTCATGCTGGCTGCCAGTCACTCATGGTAGCTGCAGAGGGTGCAGCATCACTGGCCCTCATGTGGGATCCTAACTGGAGCCCTGCTGCTCAGAGCTGGTGTCCCAAGCCAACTCTTTACCCATGCGCCACTTGGTCGGCCTGAATCTCCTTTTTTCAAAGTATGTGTGTGCGTGCACATGCATGATTTCTACTAAAGTCCCTTTAGGATTGGGAAAATTTGAGATGTGATGTATTAATACATAGAATGAAGAGGTCTAAGTAAAGTCAATTGGTGTAATTTTAAGATGGAGAACCTCTAGCATTTGTGTCTCGTTTGAGTGGAAGAATAAAAGACGTTGAGAAATGTTGGTTTTATTCCTGTTGAAAATTAAAATATTTACCTTAGAATTTTGTTTGTTTAACTCTGTGCCTCTTTTGCGTGCATCCTCCTTGGGACATTATTGCTTCCAAAAGGGTAGAAATTGGTTCTTGAGGACAAAAATATTAGATATTACAATGGTTTGTGGTCCTTCAAAGGGTTACAATATGTATACAGATATACAGTTTATCTGTGGTATTACAATTTCATTAGGGACATTAAGAAAGGTCTGAAGAGGCTCTTTAGGGAGGCAGTAATGGGGGACAATTTGAGAAACACTGTTCTAATGCTTTGGAAATTCGATTTGGTCTTTAGAACTGCAAAAGTGATATTTCTGAAAGGTGTAGGGTTTTGAAAAATAGCAATATAATACAGGTTACATGTTAGAAGCAAGTGGGAATCTTGTTCATATGAGGAGTTTGATCTCTATAAGACTTCTTGACTCCTTCACAATTCTGTGGATGGTGAAATCACACATACCTTGGGAGAGTCAGAACCCTCTATAAATCTTTTAGAGATACATAATGATGTATTTTTTTAAAAGATTTTATTGGGGAACGGGAACAGTGTTGGGGAATTGGGGAAGGGGAACAGCCAAGTTGTCCTTCAGTCTTAGTTTTGAAGGGCGCACCTAGCTGAGTTCCAAGTCCAGTCACCATCCAGCCACCCGTCGGCAGCTCACGGCCGCTCCGCTCAAGGTGCCGTGTTCAATCTTATTTGCTGGTGTGTGTAGCCCACCATCCCATGCAGGAGTTGAACCAGCAACCCTGTAGTTAGGAGCACGTGCTCCACCAGCTGAGCCATCCTGCCACCTGTTGGCAGCTCAGCTTAGGCACAGCTCACTGGCCCATGTGGAAATTGACCCGGTGACCCTTTTGCGCAGAGCTTGCGCTTTTAACCAACTGAGCCACCTGGCCAGTCCAAGTTTTTTTCATTCTGCTCTTTTCTTACTTAATCCAGAAAGAGGTATATAAAAGAGGCATTGGACAGGTTGCTTTTAAATCAGGGGCCAGCTTTTAAATTGGCCTGCTGTCTGTTTTTGTACTGCCTTCGTGCTAAGACTGGGTTCAAAAAGGTTTTCAATGGTTAAAAAATCAAAAGAAGGATAATGTTTCATGACATGTGAAAATTTTGTGAAATTCAAATTTCAGTGTCTAAGGTTTTATTGGAACACAGTCACATATATTTCGTTGTTTTTTTTTTTTGAGGGCAGTGTCACTGGCCCTCATGTGGGACCCGAACCGGGGTTGCTGGCTTCCCAAGCCAGTGCTTAACCACCGTGCCACTTGGCCGGGCCCTCACATATATTTCTTTATGCATTTTCTGTGACTACTTTAACACTACAAAGTCAAAGTCGAATAAAACATTTGTCCTGCAAAAACTGAAATGTTTATTATCTGGTCTTTTACCAAGAAAAATTTGCTGACCCCTGCTTTAAATAAATGGGAGACCCTCCCTGAACTCACAAGTGTACATATAATTGGTAATCTACCTTCTTTACTGCCTCTTACCCTAAATTAAGATATATTTTAAAAAATACATAGGACTTTATGGGCAGTTAGCTTTAAATTAATGTTATTTAGCCTCTTTAACATTTGGATTATTTTATATGAATAAGGTCAGCAGTTTAAAAGCACAAATACTTGTTCTTATAACTCCCTTGCATATACAAAATTATCTCTTCTCACCCACCTTTGTTTTCTATCCATGTAGTCGGGATTTCATTCTTTATCGCTATCCTGGAAAGCCTCCAACTGATGTCACAGATAATGGCTATGAAGACAAGGTAAGATCAGTAAATGTTTACTAAAGCAAAAGAAATTGAGTGATGCCACTGGCTTACTAGGATATTAAGAAATCATCCTTTTTTACCTAATTAATGAAAAAATAAGCACAGTTTAAATGCTGAGATTTTCTTCCACTAGCGTTTTTCCTCTCCAGTCTCATCATCATGTTGTTAGCTGCCCTTTTGAACAGACCTGATGGTGTCATTCCTCTGTAATAGAAAACCCTAATTGGCTCCTCACTGACTAGAAGATAAGGTTCAAACTCTGAAGCTAGGCATTCTGTGCCCTAAAGGGTCCCAACCCTTCCTTCCAGCTTCATTTTTCTCCAATCTTAGTATACCAGGTTTCCAGATAGTTAGACTTTCATCCCTTTTTTTTCTTTCCCTTGTATCTAAAATGTGTCAATTGCTTTGAAACTTTCCCAACCCCCCTGGAGTTATTTACTTACTTCCCCTAGCATCACCCAAGTAATTATAGTATTTACTACATTGTGTTTGTTTTCATGTCTATTTCTCATTAGTCTGAAAGTTTCTTGAGGGCAGGGACAGTGCTACTACTACCTAGTAAGGTGCGAGCAAAGTAGTAGGAGGTTGAAGACTCTCAGCAGGTACACAAATTTTTCTCCAGCATATAATTTTTCTTCCAGAAAGTTTTAAGAAGTCTTTTATCCTGGTTATTTGATTAGTGAATGTAGACTACGCAACATTTGACTTTTGTAAATCTTGTTTCATACTATGGATCAACATTCAGGCAACATTTTCATGATGGTAAAACAAGACTGACACTGGGAGCGCTGTTAGGATGTTACAGTAATTTAGACAAAAGACCTGAAGTAGGCAAGTGGCATTAGGAATAGAGAAGAACTAGAATGCAAGATAAGTATAAATTGGGGCACATCAATTGTTTTACCAATTGTACTGTTGCCAGAACTGACTAATGCCATGTTCTTAGATCCCAGTGTCATAGAAATGAGCCCTGTACCTGGCAAAAAGTTCAGCAAGCCAACCTTAATTGAGAGGTAGTCAGTGGACCAAGGAACCGGCAAAAAGGAAGGAGCTCACTGGTTCCTAAAAGGACTGTGTGAGGGGGGTTTTCTGGACTATTTGGGGAGAAAGAGGGGCCTAAGGAAGGAAGCTAGTGCTGTACCTTATTGCTGTGGTCTGCAAAAAATGTTTCCATCTCATGGTCCGCAGTTGTCTGCTCAACCTTGTCTCATGACAGAGTTTCCTCTCAGATTCTGTAAAAGCAAACTTATGTAGGAGTCTTATAAGCTCTGGTTTTTCTTACAAATAATGATTATCTTCATGAGAATGGGACACATTGGTTATTTTTATAAGATCTGTTGATTGTATTGTATTTTTCTTCCTTTCTTAGTTGTGCTTCGGTTTTTTTTCTTTGCATTCCCAACCTTATAGACAGGATGGAGTCTGGCTTTAAAATGGAATCCCTCTTGATATCCTTTTTCTAGCTCAGTATTAACATCTAATTTGCTGTGAATATGAAGCACCTATAGTGTATAATATACTTTCCTGGGCTTTGGGGATACCAAAAATGATAAAGCCAAATCCTTGCCTCCCAAAGGCTTAAGGGGCTATGAAGACAGACATGTAAATAGTTAATTACAGAAAGTGATAAGTTTTATAATAGAAGTACGTGCAAAGAGCATAGAAGAAAAAGTCCTTCCCTCTGCTTAATGAAATTTAGAAAGTTTCATGGTGGTAGTGACATTTAAGTGGAGTATCAAAAGATGAGTCCAACAAGTATGAGCACTCAGAGGAAATACTATATACAAAGGCATGTAAGCAAGAGACCCTTTGGGACTCAAGTAGTTGAGTGTGGGGCTAGGGCACTGTTGAAAAGATAAGGCTAGAGTTACATAATGAGGGGTATAGTAGGATGTGCGAGAATTTGACTTTTCTTTGTACAGAATAGTTAATTGAAGCTTTTTTCCAGTATTTGAAGATTTTCAAGCATACTGAAAAGCTAAAAGAATTTTGTAGTCAGCATTCCATATACCCACCACTTAGAGTCTACTGTTAATATTTTAGTATCCTTTTTTTAATCACATCTCTACCCATCCATGAGTCCATCTTAATGTTTTATGCATTTCAAAGTAAATTTCAGATATCAGTACAATTGCCCCTAAACACCCATTCAAAGTTTTTAAACAAAGGTGTGATGTAATCAAAATTGTCTGAGGAAGAGGAGCGTTAGCTTTTGTTTTGGCAATTGTACACAGCATTGCCTGAGATGAGACTTAGACATTTTGATCTTGACCAGGACTCTTTAAATCTGCAGTTGGGTTTTCCCCCATTTTATTCTTAAAATTTTCATAAAGAGAAAAGTTAAAAGACTTGTATAGTGAACATTCATACACCTACCTCCTAGTTCCTACAACTTATACAGCTCCAGTTTGAAATGAGTCTTGTATATCTAGGAGATAATACTGAGCTAATAAAGGGAAAACATCACCCACTGGGAACCATAAAAGTACAAAAATTTAAGTGCTTTTGAGTGTGTGCAACCATGGGAATATCATGAATAAATGTCATCCATACATATATACAGAGCTAATTTTTAGTATATAAATAGTTAATTACAGTCTCTTGTTTTCCTTACAAACAATGATTAACTTCATGGGAATGGAACATTTTTTTTTTACAGTCAGCAATTGCGTATTTGCTAGCACAGGATGGTATGTATATGTCTTGATTTGGGAATATATAAAGTATTTCGCTTCACGTTGAAATTCAAGTATGGAAAAGCCAGATGGCAGCAGGGTACTTTTCTTGTGTGATACCTTGCTATGCCTAAAACTTAGTTGCTGTCACTCAGTTCAGATCATAAGATTTGTATTTGAATTGTTGGGGTTTTCAAAACTTACTTTGTTAAAAGCAGCAAACATTATTAATGAGCCTTCCATAAACTACATTTTAGAGCACATTTTCAAAGATGTAAATGCCTGATGTTCATCTTGGTACCTTTCACATTCTATGTGGCTTTAACTCCTCATTTTACAGTTACTCATTGTCAAAGTAAATGCTACTGGAAGCTAGCCATCTTCACTTAGCCCATTTGCTCTATTTAGAAAGAATAGAAATACTTATATTAAAAACACAGTAAAACTTAAATCTGGAAAAGTAGAGTAAAAAGTCAAGTCCCATGTTCTTCAGTCTTATGTGCTTCATAGTAACAACTAAAATTTGAGTGGGTATCCTTCTATGTCATTCTCTTTGCATTTATTTTTGTAATGTAGATGGGCTCATTCATACTTAACATTCTCTTGTTTTTTTAGATATCTATCCTCACCAGTCATAAATATCTACCTCATTTTTTCACTACTGCCATTACATCCCATCTGCACATCCTCAACAAACACACCACCACAATGTATGAGAGAATAATTATTTTATGTTGGGATACCACCAGGAACATAAAAGCCATCATGTCAGGGTTTTGTCTTTTCCAATCAAAGCAGAACTTCTTGCCACTTGAATAGAGAAATTGTATAGTCAACTCTATTTTCTTTCCTTCTTATTTATTCATCAGTTCTAGTTAGCTGAGTTCTTTTAATCCTTAACAATTGCTTCTAGTTATTAACCTTTCTTAGTTGCAGTTTCCAGTTCTTCTAGTTTAAGATACAAAGGGCTTCTCTGTTCAAAATCTGCTCACTACTTTTTTGGGATTAATAAGCTTTTAAACACAAATACCCCTTGGGGTGGGTGAAATTTCATAACTTAAACTTTACTTTGAATAAACCTTGGCTTGACACTTGCCCTTAATACTTTGAAGTGGATTATACTAGTTGAGTTGGAATTGTGATTTCAAAAAAAGGCTACAGAAGAATAGTAGATCTGGTATGCGAGAACTTGATTATTGGGAGAAGTTAGCCCAGGGTAGTGTAGGAAGGTAGAAGAAAGGGTTCTTAAGATAATTTTCTGCCAAAGAAGCTTTGTGGCAACATCCTCCCATAGATCAATCACATAGAATCATCTTAGGTACCCCAGGTTGCTGATACCAAAAATGGCTTCAAAATGAAACAGACTTAATCACTAGGGATTGCATCCCTTAAACAAGACAGAGGTTTTTGAACAAAATCTCAGAAAAAGCTTTTGAGCAGTTATTTAAACATATTTCATCACATGGAGCCAGAGAGCATTTTTACTGAAATAATTTGGTTCATAAGCATGGCCTTTGAACTGTTTGAAAGAACTAGAGATCAAAGGAATCAGCTAAGAAATTAACTCATTTTGCAGCCATCTGATACCTTAATTCATTAAGGAAGTCTCTTCAACAGTGTTGCTTCTATATAGTATATTGATATATTGCTATTCAGTACAATGGATAATGTTTTGAATAAATTGAATGAAGTCGCTCTACCATAGCCTGAATTTGGGATGTTTGGGTATTTGACCTAATGTCTCCAGTCATTTTTCAGTAGTTAAGCGGAGTTTTTTTCACTGCTGTTAGGCTTTCTATTAATGTTAATTAACTAAGTTTATAAAGGTTCCCATCTTTTGTAAATTTGTAAATCAGTGTTTGTTTGGTGTATTAATAAGACTGTTATTGAGGCCCACAATGTAGCCTTATGATTTTCATCTTGGCATTTAAAAGTCGCTTAAGAAAAATCTCTGTATGAGTTATAGCTTGCATTTATCTATATTTAGATTTTAAAAATCACTTTTCCCTCGGCTTTATCAAGATAAAATTGATACATTAT
The DNA here is from genome assembly GCA_033961575.1 of Aselliscus stoliczkanus. NCBI lineage: Eukaryota > Metazoa > Chordata > Mammalia > Chiroptera > Hipposideridae > Aselliscus > Aselliscus stoliczkanus. The sequence continues at coordinate 48,189,625 of CM066737.1, read as the reverse complement.
GTTAAGTGAAATAAGTCAGACAAAAAAACGAATACTGTATAATTACTCATGTTGGAATCTAAAATCACCTTTTTTTAAAAAGAAATCCTTTATCAATTTCTGATTCGCATCTTAATTTCAAATATTTCATGGTTGTAAGATGTGTGACATTCACTTAATTATTCTGTGTTTTTCTTTTCTTCAGATTCTACTCTGCTATTCAAGTAATGGTCATTATGATTCAGTGTACTCAAAACGGTTTCAGTCAAGTGCAGCTGTTTGTCAGGGTACGTGCAGGCTTTATAAATGTTTGGGTGCGATTTGTTGTCAGTCTTTAAATTGAGGGACACACCATAAATAGCTCTTTTAAAACCTTGTTGGTACCTATTGAATTTGTGTACTGGGTTATGGCTATTTTTACATGGTTATATAAAAAAAAAAATCTTACTTCGACAATTGGAGTTTTGGCCTTTTTTCTTTAGCTGTATTGTATGAGATTCTCTACAAAGATGTGTTTGTTGTGGATGAAGAAGAATTGAAGGCTGCAGTTGAATTGTTCCGAAGTGGTTCCAAGAAGAACAGGAACAGTGCTATCACTGACAGTGAGGACGCCCATATTGACAGCAAGAGTTCAACTCAGGATAGGTAATAAAGGGCAAGGGGCCATCAGCTGCAAGACCACCGAGTCTCTATGCATCATCATTTGCAAGTGGAAGGGACCTGGCAAGCTATTATGACTTAGTTTACTCTCTTCTTTTTTCTCTCTCTCCCCCATCCCTCCTCCTCCTTCTTTCCCCCTTCCATCTCCCCTTCCCCCCTCTTTCCTTCTCTCAGTCACACACACACACACACACACACACACACACACGTATGTACGTGTAGGAATATACATTTTTTTAATGGGGAAAGAGAAGTTTTGCCAAAAAGATATATTGTATTGTGAGATGCTCAGGCTTTGGGGGTTCCGTCCAAGTCAGAATCAGGTTTGTTTGTGTGTATTTCTTTGTGTTTATTTGTTTTATTGCTAGAAGAGACTTTAGAACTGTCTAATCCCATGATTCTCAAACTTCTGTTGCATACAAATTATTTAAGGTGCTTCTTAGAAAGGTTGATTCTTGGGCTTACCGTCACAAAACTTCAGATCAGAGTGAGGCCAGGAATCTGTTTTTAAAACAAGCACACAGAAGTTTTATGATGTGGGTAGGCCATAGACCACACTTGGATAAAACACTGAATCTAAAGCAGCTCCATAATTTTGTAGATGGTAATTGAGTTTCAAAGTGGTTACTTGACACACATCCAGGTAGTAGAAAAGAGTCACTTAAACTAATGGGAGTTTGAGGAGCTTTTGAGTGTCTGCCTTTATTAGCAATATAGATTGTGGCGTCTGAGGAAGCAGCTATTATTGAGCAACTTTAGTAAAAAACTTTGTGTTTGAGATAATATTTCCTCCTGATTCCTGGTTCTGTCTGAAAGTTCAGATAGGCTTGGTGTCCATCAGTAGTCAGGTCTGACCCTGTCTTTTTGTCTTGCAGTTCTATTTCTTGGGTGTTTAGTGCTTTCAATTTTTTTTTTTTTGGTGGTAGAAGAGGATAGTTTTTTTTTTAGTAAAATTTATTGGGGTGTCAGTGTTTACAGTGCAGGGGGCAGCAACCATATATCAAGGTAAAAATTATTCATTCTTTACTGATTATTTGTCCTAAGGTCTCAGGCTTATGGAAATAGTAGTATTAGGAAGGCAGAGTGTATTATCTATTACTACATAACAATACTACAAACTTGGCATCTTACAACAACACATATATCTCATTATTTTTATGGGTTAGGAATCTGGGCACCGCTTAGCTGGATCTTTTACTTAGGGTCTCAAAAGACTGCAGTGAGGGTGTTAATGAGGATTGAGTTCTCATCTGGAGCTTTGGGGAAGGATTCACTTCCCCACTCACATGGTTCTTGGCAGTATTCAGCTCCTTGCAGGTGTAGGACTGAAAACTTCAGTTTTTTGCTGGCAGTCAGCCAGACGTAACCCTCAGTTCCTTGCCACATGGGGTTGGTGAACATGGCTGCTTGCTTCCTTATAGTTCACAAGATAGGCATTACGTTCTTGTGTAATATGATATGTATCCTGCTTATTGGTTAGAATTAAGCTTAAGGAGAGGGGACTCACACAAGGTTGTGAATACCAAGAGGTAGGGATCACAGAGACCATCTTACGAATGTATCCCCACAGGAGTTATGAAATATAACAGGTAATCTGCTAAATATATTGTAGCACATACTTATACGAAGGAAGCATAAATGTAAATGTTGGGATGAAAAAGTATTTGTCTTGGGCTGGCCGAGTGGCGCGGTGGTTAAGCGCTAGCTTGGGAAGCCAGCGGCCCCGGTTTGGGTCCCACATATGAGGGCCAGTGACACTGCCCTCAAAAAAAAAAAGCATTTGTCTCATTTTTGGAACTGAGCTACTTTACCACTGTGTGGTGGAATAGTCGTTAGACTTGACTTTCTTAGCTACTACATTTATATAAAGCTCTTTGTTCTAAATCTTTTCAATTAGGACTGAAGAGTGGGGTGCTTGCGGCAATATTGAAGACATACCAGAGGGGTCAAATCAAGGAACAGAAGAAGCAAAGGTTTGAGATTTTCTAGGGCAAAGAATATTCATAATTTTGGTTTGCAGCATTATAACTCAAACAAGTTAAGATCAGATGGTCCATTCTAATTATATGGGGTAGGGGAGGGAGTTGATGTTTTCCTTTGTGGAAGTCTTAATCCAAAAATGAAAAATGTGTGCTTAATGTTCTCTAAATTTTTGTTCTTATGGAATTGCAGATTTTTTTCAAAGCAAACTGAATACTAGAGAAATTTCACCAGCTGTTCACATTCAAGTAATATTACAAACCCAGTAGATACTTAGTTTTTAATCAGTCTTCTGATACTGAGGTTTCTTTTTGCCATTAAAGAATATAGTGCTTATCCTTAGCTTCTAAAAGAAAATAGGTAACAGTCCTGTTTGGAGAAACAGGAGAAATTTTCCATCTATATAGGCCTAAAATTTAGCAGACCTTCAGTTTGAGGCTAGCTAACTAAATAGGGCAAATACTATTACAACAATTTCTATGTATGCCCCAAGTACTGGTAATTTGGAAACAGTATTGAATTCAGGGAATTTCTAGGAAAGCAGAAGAAAAAGGTAATTCCTTTGGAAATTGCAACAGATTTTGACCACAGTGAAATAAACTCCTCAGATATTTCCTGGTGATTTTAGGGTACAAAAACACTTGCACCTCTGTGTACATATCAAGATGAAACTTGGGTAGCTCTGACTGAATCTTCAATCCTGGCCTGTGTTGTGTTGATTTCTATAAGATGTGTCCTGAGTTGGCTGCTTTAGACAGTGTTCCCCATCTGACATCTAAAATCTTTTAGATTATTTGCATATTGCTTTAGTTTGCTGATTTTTAACATACACAATAAAATTTTTGTGGCATTTATTTCTTGCTTTAATAAAGAAGGAAAGGGAGGCATATGTACATATTTTTTTAAAGAAGTAAGAAAAGAACCTTTTCTTAAGGAATATTTTAGCTAAAGATGGTGAGTTTGTAGAATGATTATTTTTGTTTTAGTCTCCAGAAAATCCACCAAAGATGCTCTTGCCTTATAAGGTGCTCAAAGCTCTGGATCCAGAAATCTATCGTAATGTAGAATTTGACGTTTGGTTGGACAGCAGAAAAGGTAATGAAATATCAACAGGATACTTTTGAATCCGTATAGATCCAGGAGAATAATTTTGCAAATTGTTTTTAATGAGAGACGTTTTCAGTGCACTGTTATTAAAACAAAACAAAAAAACAGCCAGGCATTTTTTTGCCTTAATACAGGATTGCAATCCAAATGAGAAAACAAATAGGCTTAGAAGTGGGATGGGATCTTTTAGAGTCTGGTGTTTATCTGGGACTTAAACTTTGCAAAGATTGTGTGGAGACAGCCTTTGGGTAACAGAGTATCAATAACTTCTAGTAACTAGAAATATTCTTATCTTAAATTTAAAGTGTTAAGACTGTCCTCATTGATAAATGAATAGGTCAGCTGTTGGCAAATTATGGCCTGTGAACCAAATCTGACCTGCCCCTTGTTTTTGTACGGTGTCTGAGCTAAGAATGGTCTTTATATATATTTTTTAAAGATTTTATTGGGGAGTTGGCGGGGAACAGCTTTGGGGAACCGGGGAAGGGGAACAGACAAGTTGTTGTCCTTTTGTTCTTCAGTCTAGTTGTGGAGGACGTTTCTTCACTGGCCCATATTGGTATCGTCATTGCGCTCTTCCCGGATGAGGCAGATCGGTCGCCGGCCTCTGGACGGCTGCTCACAGCAGCTTTTGGCAGCTCACACCAGCTGCCAGCCACTCACTGTGGCCTATGGCAGCCCACTGCAGCAAGGGCTGCAGCTATGCTGTTCCCGGGGACTCACAGCAGCCCAGCTCCAGGTGGAGCTGTTGTTCACCAACTTAGCTATAGAAGACAGTGTCACTGCCCCTTATATGTGGGATCTGAGCCAGGGCCGCTGGGGTCCCAAGCCAGCTCTTAACCAACACACCACTCAGCGGGCCCAGGTCTTTATGTTTTTAAATGGCAAAGATAAAAAGGAAAGAACAGTATGTTATGTGAAATGAAAATAAAAAATATGGGAAATTTAAATTTCAGTGTCTATAAATGGAGTTTTATGACATAGTTGAATAGTTGCAACAAGAGTCTGTGTGGTCCACAAAGCTTAAAATACTTACCTGGATCTTTATAGAGAAAGTTTGCCAACCCTTGAAATAGGTCATTGGTTCTCCCTCATTTATTAGATAACTAAGGTGATCAAAGTAGGCCTTACGAAATATTGAAGGCCAACAGGCATATGAAAAAATGTTCAACCTCACTGGTCATTAGGGAAATGCAAATAAAAACCACAATGAGATTTGCATTAGGGAAATGCAAATAAAAACCACCTCACTCCAGTCAGAATGGCTATCATCAATAAATCAACAAACAAGTGCTGGTGGGTCTGTGGGTAAAAGGGGACCCTGCTGCACTGTTGGTGGGATTGCAGATTGGTGCAGCCACTATGGAAGTCAGTATGGAGGTATCTCAAAAATCTGGAAATGGAACTGCCTTTTGACCCAGCAATTCCACTCCTAGGTATTTATCCTGAAAAACCCAAGACACTAATTCAAAAAAATATATGCACCCCTGTGTTCATTGCAGTGCTATTTACAATAGCCAAGACTTGGAAACAACCGAAAAGCCCATCAGTAGATGACTGGATTAAGAAACTGTGGTACATTTATACAATGGAGTATTACTCCACTATAAAGAAGAATGAAATCGTACCATTTGCAATGATATGGATGGACCTAGAGACTATTATGTTAAGTGAAATAAGTCAGTCAGAGAAAGACAAATACCATATGATCTCACTCATATGTGGAATCTGAAAAACTGAATGAATGAGCAATGTAAACAGAAACTGTCTCATAGATATAGAGGAAAAACAGCGTTCCTAGTTGGGAGGGGGATGGGGATAAGGGAGAAGGGGAAGGGATTAGACAGCAAAAATAAGGCAACTACAATATTGCTACAGGGATATGAAAGACAGTTCGGAGAATATAATAATGGTGTAAATATTTTGTGGGGCGTCAGATGGTCACATGTCTTATTGGGGAGACCACTTCATGGATGGAGAAGAGGTTTGATCACTGCACTGTATACCTGAAGCGGAGGTTGTATACTAATTGTAATTGAATATATATAGATAGTCACGGGATGTGGATTATACTGTGGAAGGGAGTCAGAGGAAGTGTAATATATATGATATGGGGGGGAGGAGTGGGGTGGCGAATTGGGGGAGGGGGGTTGTCACTTTGATGGGTAAAATGTATAACTATTGCACTGTGTTGTACACCTGAAACTAAAAAATAAATAAATAAAAGACAAAGTAGGCCTTAAATTTCTGTCTTAGAGGTAGGTAGCCTTTAATATTTCATACTCAACTCCTTGAACCTTGTGAACCTAGGTAGAGTTTACAGTATAGGATGAGGTTAAAGACCAGGTGGAACACAGTAAGTTGTTAAAAATAATATGCTGCTTTGAAGAAGCTGCATATTATTACTTTTTTCTTTTTTTATTGAGGTATGTTACTTTCAGATTTTACCTTATTGGTGTTTGACCAACTCCAAGATTAAGACCTCCCAATTTCCACGTATTTGTGTTTTGTATCACAGAACTGTAATTGCAGGTCGCCTTAAATTTAACCCATCAGGAGTGATAGAATGTAGGATTTCTCCTCCCAGATTTTAGCTCCTAGTGGTACCATTATAATGACACTGTGGTAAAAGTAAATCAGAAAATTAAGTGATGTAGAATAGGAAAGGTACCAGTTCAGTTGAGCTTGATTCTTCATTTTTCTTTTAATAGAACTTCAAAAATCTGAATACCTGGAGTATGCTGGAAGACAGTACTATTTGGGAGACAAGTGTCAGGTTAGTTCCTTCTGCAAAGAGTCATTAATTTGTTTTTCCAAGATTATGGGTTTAGTCATTAATATGATTTCAACAAAACTAATTTACGAAATGTTAGAAAAAATTTTAATGTTTGTGTTAAATTTTAATTACAGACTTTTCTGATTAAATGTAAGGCTCTTTCAGTATTTACTGCCTTCATTGAACCAGACTGGCAGTGTTGATTAGCAATTGCTTTTGAATAAGTAGATACAACTCCATTTGGGGAAAAGTGGTATTTTTGTTTGGCAGAAGCCACATCTGCCAATAGGCTTGAGACTAGATGTGTTCTTATTGTCTCTTCCCCCATTTTCAGGTTCACTTGGAATCAGGTGGAAGATACTATAATGCTCATATTCAGGATGTTGGAAATGAGAACAATTTAGTAACAGTCTTCATTGAAGAATTGGCAGAAAAGTAAGAATATAATGTGTTGAATTCTTAAAATCTTTGTCTCCTGATGCCTGCCTTTTTGTAATATTACATTGGGAATTACCAGGATGCTAGTAAGAGAACTAAAGTTGTATCTGGTAATGGCCTCAGATGACTTAAATTGTAAAAGTAAATGCTAAAGGATGAAAACTCAGTACATTCATGTGCTGCATATGATGTTTTGGTCTATGACAATGGTCCCATAAGATTGAAATGGAGCTGAATTGCCTGTAAGAATTAGAAGGATATATGGTTCAGGAGGAATTTTTTATTTTCTCTGATGGGAGCAATGTCTGTGGGGCTTGGCAGTAGATTCTCACAGCACCTCAGTTTTGAGTACAGAGATTACATTCCTATCCCGTTTCAGCACGGGGGAGTCTGTTCCCCCATCATTACATACTTAGAGGGTGTTCCAGTCCTCCCAGATCTAGCTTGATGTCCTTCAGAGTGCATTGCTGTAAATGCTCTGTTGAGAACCTAAGATTCTGTACAAGGACACAGGTCCACAGGAGCTACTTTAACAAGTATTAGGTGCCACTGCCACTTCCATAAAAGCTTTCTGTGCTAGTGTGGAGCCAGCCTGTCCCTGTACTTTGGGAATATTTTCAGGTTAAAGCGATATAAAGCAAAGATAAGTTTTATTTCTTCCATCAATTTAATGCCAGAGAGAGCACTTTGTCCCTGATAGGGTCAATGGAGACTCTAAAAACAAATTTCCGAGGTCAAAATATTGAGTCCCCAGTTCTATACCCTCTCCATGTTAAAACACCTTTTTAAAATGAATACCACAAGGTTTCTTCATCTGATTACTGCTCCAACATGCAGTGGCCAATAGCACATTTTTATGACAATCCATATGTTCCTTTTTCTCCCCATCTTGATTTCTTCCTACTGATTCTGATGTCATCTTTCACTCCCTGACAGTCACTGTTGTGGTGGTCTGCACCTCAACCAGCCAGTTTCTCCTCAATATTTCCAATTAATCCAGCTTACATGGAGCTTCCATGTTCATGTTCATCCAGCCCAGAGTTCATGGAGCAGCATTGATAGCTTTGATGTTATATTTTTCATGTGTTTAGATTCACAAATACTATTGTGTTTCAATTGCCTGTAGTATTCAGTACATTAAAATGTTGTGCACGTTTGTAGCCTAGGAGCTATAGGCTATACCATATATCCCAGGTGTGCAGTAGGCTAGACCATCCAGGTTTGCGTTAGTACACTTATGATGTTTTCACGATGACATAATCACCCAACAACGCGTTTCTCAGAACACACCCACTTTATTTAGCAACACATGGCTGTATACTTATGTATAAAAGTTTACAAATCCTATGCACTGGCCAAATTATTAGGAATATTAAATACAGCAGAAGAATTCGGGTAAAAACTATGCATACTAATTGGAATGCTGGTTTGCTAACTGAGCCTCCGCTAATTCAAGATAAGCTAGTCTAGTCATTGTCAAACTTGAACATGCCCCAGAATTGCCTGGAGAGTGTGTTAAAACAGATTGATGATCTCCATTCCCAAAGTTTCTGATTCAGTAAGCCTGTGGTGAAGCCCAAGTGTTTTGAACTTCTAACAAGTTTCCAGGTGATACTGATGCTGTTTGTCCACTTTAAGAATGATCAAAATAGGTTATATTGCCCTGATGACCGAAACACACTTAGTGGTAAAACAATAAAGTCATTTCATGCTCATTTAGCATGTTCATAGTGGGTCAGCAAAGGGGACACAGGCCAATAAGTCTCATTTTACAGGCAGGGAAAGAATGAGAACATGACAAACCATGTGCTGGTTTTAAAGCACATTTTATTGGCCAAAGTGGGTTACATGTCTGAGCCTGAAGTCAATGGGGTGGGGAAATGCAATCCTTCTCCAAGGAGAGGCAACAAATGTTTCTAAACTAATGTGCCACAATCTTTCCTGTGGAACTGTGATTTGTATTACAAACAGCTGTAAAATTGTATAAACTACTGTTAGGTTTTCTAAACCTAAAAATAAAACCTCAACAGGGAAGCTACTAGAATCAATAGGTTTAAGTAGAATACACTTGAAAATTAAGCAGGAAGGATGGGTTATGTGTATCAAATGAAAATTAAGTCTGTTGCAGTGGCTTCACGGTGGTACCTTTAACTTTAAGGCATGTTGTTCCACTGGCTAACTTAAAACCAGCGACCCAAGTTCCTGGCTGGAGTGCTGTACACAGTCGGAAAGGAAGAGGTTACCAGAAAATTCCCAGGGGCTGTGTCCCACAAATTGGTTTGTATACTGAAGGCTTTTATTATTCTCCCCTTCTTGTACCCTACATTGCACTTTTTAAAACAGGTATATGTAATTCTTTTTCCAGGGTAGATTTCTCAGCTTTGGTGCTACTGACATTTGGGGATGGATAGTACTTTATGGGGAGCTGCCCTGTGCATTGTAGGATGCTGAGCAGCATCCCTGGCCTCTATTCACTAGGTGGCAGTAGCATTCTTTCCCCAGTCATGACAACGAAAATATCTTTGGACATTGCCACATGTGCCCTAAGTGGTCAGTGGCAAAATTGTACCTGGATGAGAACCACTATTCTAAGGTACTTTGTGTAAACTTAAGCTGGAGTTGATTTTAGATTCTAAAACATGAAGGGAAAAGATTTCTCAAAGAACTAGGAAAACATCTCACGGGAGCAGCCAGAGATCAGTAGACATAATTTTTTCGATAATAGTGCCGTAGGTAACTGGATAACTGACTCTACATTTTAATGACCAGAGCTGCCTAAAGATAGTGCTGAGATTGTCCATTGATACAGAAGTTACCTGCTGGTTTTGCCCTTCCAAATGGAAGATGTAGTACATCCTTAAAAAATATAAAAATTTCTTCCCTGTATTTATTTGGTTTGTCCCTAAGAAAAACATTTGCGCATTTTAGGAATTTGTGGGAGTGGTGGGGAGGCACAGTGGATGTTTTGCTTTGGTTGTGAAGATTATTTGCTACTTCTTTGTTTGCCTGAAAGTTATGTCAGAGATGGACATGAAGCAACGGAAGAAGATGTTCAAGAAAGTTAGAGGCAAAGAGGTTTATATGTCTATGGATTACAATAGGGGAGAATCCCTCCTCCCACCGAGGCTTCAGCATAATGTGCATTATGGGCATGACCCTGCAATGCACTTCTCACAAACAGCTGGCGATATTACGGCTAGTGAACATTTTCATCCTCAACATTCATCTCAGGCACAAGGTTGGGGATTTGGGATGCCCAGGTAAGGCTCAACTAACTTTTAGGGTAATGGTTATCTCTGTTTAGATACTGGAAATAATTCCTGGACAGAATTACAGTAGAATTGAGAAATATCTTAATATTTTAGATTTCTTTTATAATTTCTACCTATAGAAAGAATAGAGGGATGGAACTGACGTATACTTAAATTCGTGTCAAATGAATTTACTGGAAGGTTCATATATTCTCATAGTCTAGGGGAAAATATGGCGCAGTTGGAGAGATGGTAGAAAATAGAATGTCATCAAGATGAGTGCCATGTATGACACTGTATCCTGTAGTGTGGAGAACAAAGCTTTTAATATGTGGATGTTTTTCGAAAAATGTGTTATTTTTATTTAACTACAAACAATGACTACTCAAGCACTAGTGAGTAAAAACTTCTGTTTTCCTTTTGCTTTATTCTTAGGGATTCATCTCACTTTATAAACAAGCATAACATGGCAGGCCCTAAAGTTGATTTTTACCCTGGCTCAGATAAAAGGTGCTGCCAGAGCTATGATAACTTCTCCTATAGATCTCGGTAAATGAATTTTTAAAATTTTATTTATTTATTTATTTATTTTTTTCCAGTTACAGTTGACATTCAGTATTATTTTATGTTAGTTTCAGGTGTACAGCATGGTGATTAGACATTTATGTAATTTATGCAGTGATCCCCCGATTAGTCTCCACCTGGCACCATGCATAGTTGTTGCAACATATGGCCTATGTTCTCTATGCTGTACTTTACATCCCCGTGACCGTTTTGTAACTTCAGTAAATGTATTTTTAGTGTTGAAAGTCAGAGAAAATTGTAAAGCCTGATTCATTGCTGAGCAACAAATGTATGGGCTAAATTTTTTAGTGTCTACATTAAAATTATTTGAACTGTTATTTAGAAATTAGAATCAAGTTACTACCATGTTTTATCATTATCCTTTTTCATTCTCAAAACTGTTTTAGTTCCATTAGACGTAGTCACCGCCAGATGGATTGCATGAATAAGGAGTGCCAGTATAGCTTTACCCCAGAGAATGGACAGATGCCCAGGGGCTTGGAAGAAACTATTACGTTTTATGAAATTGAAGAAGGGAATGAGACTGCTTATCCAAATGTACAAGCTGTAAGTAGTTAACAGCTTTATTCAACAAGCTGTTTACTTTTCTCTTTTTTTAAGTAAAGGTAATATCAATACATTTTAGCTTTTTGTACAAATGACCAAATAAAGTCCTTCCTGGAAAACATGAGTTTTCATCTTAGCACTTTTTTTTTTAGCTGAGCCATTCTGCCATGTGTTGGCAGCTCAGCAGCTGCTTATCTCGGGCTGGGCATAGAACTGCTGTTGCGTAGAGCTCAGCTCGTACTCTTTATTTTTTTAAGGGCAGTGTCACTGGCCCTCATATTTGGGACCCGAACTGGGGCCACTGGCTTCCCATGCCAGGGCTTAACCACCGCGCCACTCGGCGGGCCCCTCAGCTCGCACTCTTGAGTGAGCTCTTAACCAACTGAGCCACTCGGCCGTCCCTCATCTTAGCATTTTTAAAGGTGGGAAAAGGGACTGTTATTTTTGTTGTTGTTGTTATTGTTTTAAGTTCTTAGAGAAGTGGGTAGAGGTGGACAAATAATATTGCCTATATAGTATGGGCTAATATTTTTGTTTTCTTGATCATTATTTCCTCACATTTTAAAATTGTAAAGCACATTAAAATACATAGTTTTTTTTCTGACTCTATAAGGAGAACTGCATGTGTATGTGTGTGTCTCTTTGATACAGAATCATGGAGGATCCTCTACAGTGGTTCCTCCTACTCCGGGATATGCTGCAAGGCAAGGACATAGCTCAGGCAAACAGACTTTGAGTTCAGAGGAGGGCGATGGCCAGACTGACAATGGTGAGTCAATTACAGCTAAATGTTTTTTTTAAAAAGATGATTCTTTTGGTATTAGCATATCAGGGCTGTGAAATAGACATAAAGTTTTGGTTTGGGGGGTGGTCTCACTTTGTTCTGGTAGCTCATTTTGAAAGTTACCAGCTCTTGTGTCAGAGCTTCTTAGGTTTTCGAAGCTGTCTTGGTATTTCTCAGAAAGACAGACTTCTGTTTCTGTAGGCCTCTACATTGTTTTAACTAATTTTCAGCTCTCTGCATAGGTTTTTAGTGAGTTTTGATTCAGTAAGACTTCAGTATGGAAACCATCTATTCCTTATTAGTAAGGTATTATTCATGTTTTCCTCTTCATTTCTAATAACTACTTGAGGCTTTTAGTGTAACTGGCTATTATTTTACAAGACTGCTCTGAAATAAGTTCATTACCTGAAGAAGTCTACTTGATCTATAAACATACTATTTGTTGTTCCTATGTACTAAGTAATTTTATTTATAATTTAATACAATACTTAAACTGTATCCCTCTTAGAAATGCAGTAGCCTTATTTTATATATAAGGGAATTGAGGTTTGAAGGGTAAATGACATGACCAAAGTCATATCCTTGGTAAGTGGCAGAAATTCATTTTTTTCTTTTAAAGATTTTATTGGGGAATTGGGGAAGGGAGCAGTGTTGGGGAATTGGGGAGGGGTAACATTGTGGTTTTCCAGGACCCATCAGATCCAAGTTAAATTGTCCTTAAGTATTAGTTGTGGAGGGCGCAAGCTCAGCTCCAAATCCAGTCGCCGCTTTCAATCTAGTTGGTGGGGGGTGTAGTCCACCATCTCATGTGGGAGTTCAACTGGCAACCTTGTTGCACACTGAGTGACCTGTTGGCAGCTCTCGGCTGCTCAGCTCAAGGTGCTGTGTCTAGTGTTAGTTGTGGGGGCGGGGGGTGCAGCCCACCATCCCATGTGGGAAGTGAACCGGCAGCCCTGTTGCTCAGAGCTCTCACTCTAACCAACTGAGCCACCCAGCCAGCCCTCAATTTTTTTTTATAAGAGCTTTATTTAGATATAATTTACATACCATACAGCTCTCTTTAAAGTGTACAATCCATTGGTTTTTAGGATAGTCACAGAATTATGCACAGATGGATAACCATCACCATGATCAATTTTAGAACATTTTTGTCACCCCCCAAAATAAAGCCTGTACCCATTAATATCCACTCCACATTCTGCCCCCCAGCCCTAGGCAACTACCAGCCTCCTTTTTGTTTTCATCGATATGCCTAGTCTAGACATTTTATATATATGGAATCATATAATATGTGGTCCTTTGTTACTGGCAGAGATCAATTTAGAATTTGGGTTTGTCTGACTCTAAAGCCTATTCCTTCAACAGTTGTAGTGCCTCTTACCATGGGGTATGCTTATTTTTACCATTTTACTGTAAAATGATATATGTCTACTTAAACAATTCTGGAGGAATTGGGTGGATTAAGGAGGTATGAGGCAGTCTGAATGACTCAACTTACCAGTCAAATATCTTACTCTCCTGGAATGTTCTTCTTTCTGTTACTTATATAGAAGAAAATAGATATTTCAGAGAATTTAATGAGTGCAAAAAATCAAGCCCAAGGATAATCTCTGAAGGTTTTGTATGTGCATGTATGTGCTTAAGGATGCATGCGCTCTGCTCTTTTACTCATCATGACCCTTTTTCCTTTCCCCTGAGCACGATGGGTACCTTCAGATGTATTGCACACCTGTAGTGACGTATTCAGAATAACCAAATCTTTGTTTTCACCTTAAATCCTGATGTCTGGAAGGGCTGATGCATGCGTGTTTGATAAGTGATGCGTTTAAGAATCAAATCCAGTTTTGACCTGTGGGGTTTTATTTCATGGAAAACTGTCCAATTGAAGATTGACTTTGTCTGCATTTCAATGGTATACCAGTCTTACGTCGAAGTACTTCAGTGCACTGAGCCATCCTTTGAAAACAGAACAATTTTAAATGTTTTATTTACCTGATAGGCTGAACTACAAATGAGGCATGGTATATCCCTTAAATGTCCACCTGCACAAACTATGGGTTTATACTCAGATAATAGTCACCATTTACTACATGTCAAACACCATGCTGTGTTCTTTGCACTCCCCTGTCATCTAGGTACTATTAATCCCTTTTTATAGTGAAGACAGTGAGGCACAAAGATTAAATAACCCACCTAAACTGATGTAACTAATCAGAATTCAAATCTAGATAACCCTAACTCCAGATCTAGTGAACTTAATTGCCATACTTTACTGCCTGACTGGGAAAATTTGATACAGCTGGATTTTTCACCTCTGCCTGAACTTGAAAAACTAAGGGAATTTTCAGAGGCAACATTTGTACTGTTGACAGCCAGTTTCTGGCTTCAGTATCTTTTGAGTAGTATGAAAACGCAAATGACTTGTTTCAAGAATCTATCTACATTTTAGTTTTGAACATATATCCATAAAACTTGAGAAAAAAAGCAAGTGCTGGCCATCTAGCTATGCTGAGCTAAAAAGCCCTACATAAACACACTTCTTTTTTTTCTAGGGGGATATGAAGAATATATTTATCCTTCAGGTCAGTGAGATCTAGATAGAATCTGAGATTCATTATTGTTTATAAAATTTCCAACTATAATGTAATGCTTTTTTTTTTTAACATTGGCAATATCCTCTGGAATCAGACTCTGAAACTTCAGGTGTTTGTAGCGCAACTGAATCTACAGCAAACTTGGTAGGTATTTAATAATGGCAAGCACTTATAGCTCCTAATATGTACTAAGAGCTATACAGACAAATTTATTTAAATCTTATGAGATAATCAGGTATCATTTCCATTTTGTAGATGAAGAAATTGAGACCCAGAAATTAAGTAACTCATCCAATTTCACGCTCCTTTTCTGAAGTTAATCTATTTAGAGGTATTCCTAATATGAAGAAGTTCAAACATTGGCAGTGATGCTTTGTTAGAGGATTTTATTATGATTTTTCTATTAGTAAGAATGATCCATAAATCTCGGCTACTTGGTATAAGAAAAATTTGCTTCTTGGTTATGCTGCATGTCCAGTGGAGGTCTATGGGAGGGCCCTGCACTGGGACTCAGGCTATGGAAGCTCCATCTGTGATTGCCAAGGCAGGAAACAAAAGGTAGTGAATGGTGCACTGGCTCTTACAACTTCTGCCTGGAGATGATATGTGTGTCTTTTCTTTTCCATTTCATTTTCATTGGCCAGAGCATGTCCCACTGAGGAATCTAATTTCTCTGTGCCTGGAAGTCAAATGTTGGAGATATTTTAACAGCACTAAGGACTATAACCTTCATCCAAACTCCATCCCACAGGCAAAATACTTGCTTCCACCTCAAGGGAGACAACCCCAAAATTCCATTCAGTGTAGTTAAACTCAGAGCCCAAGGTTTCTAGGAAATGTGTAATACTCTTTGTATTGGGTCCAGATGTGGCTTCTCTTGATCTGGAGCACTAAAACCTAAGATCAAGTTATTTACCCCCTACAAACCTGATTTACAGTGGTAGAGGAGGGACTGAAAATTGCAGTAAAAATTCCTACTCAGAGAGAGGGAAAGTAGGAGAAACACAGTTACTGGCCTGTAGCAATTCTGACATCATGGTGGATAGACGTTGCAAAAGGCCCCCAACCTAAGCATGGGGACTGTTCCCTGGAGGGGCTCTCTGGTTCATTGTTTTCTGGGCCTCTTGGTTACTCCAAGACCCTTCTTTTCTTGGTCATATTTGAAGTAGACATGAGAGAATGATCCTTCTTGGCAGCTAAGCAGCTTTATTAGCCTTCATCTTACTCATAGAAAATTGGGGGCCCAAGGGTCATTTTATCTCAGTTGGATGGTTTTAGTTCTGCTCATGTTTTCTCTGGCTGTGTGATTAATTTATTATGATGCTTCTCTATTTCATTCCTATTAGTTTCATGTGCCAATATCCATACTGACCATTCTTTTTAATAATAGATATACTACTTAGATTTACTATAATGCTTTGCTTTCTTATCCCTATGTCTCTTTCTGCTTTATTGCAACTGCCATGAGCTTATCAGGCATTGATGGAAGAGCCATACCTTTGACTCTTCTCTGAGCCATTTTGTCCAACTGCAAGTTTTCACTAGGTATTATAGCCTTTGTTGGACTCTTGCTTTAACATATATTAATGCAATCAGATTTTAACAATGATGTGATTCTTGCTTTGAGGCCAAGTTTTAACTGTTGTTTGTTGTTCAGAGCAATTATCAATTTTATCTTTTTTTTAGTTTGGGGTTGAAGTAGTTGCCTCCTCAGCCCTACAAGTCCCTGTCTTTAAGTACACTCGACTCCCTTATTTCCTGCCTGCAAACTACTTTTCTGTACCTTAAAATAGCTTTCTAAACTCTGCCAAAAATAATCAAAACAAAATTAACATTTCGTTTTCCAAAGCCTTCTCATTAAGAGCTGAAAGTTCATAATATCCCTTCTCCAGTTAGATTTTTGTTACAGCAGCCCTTGACTTCTATTTAACAATTATTATTTTAGTCAAACTAGGTTAGGCTGCAGTAATGACCCCAGAGAATCTCAACAGCTGAACACACGATAGGTGTTCTTGCTAATGTTCTATACCCACTGCAGGTTGGTAGCAGGCCTTTGTTCATTACAGTGACTCAGGGACCAAGGCTGATGGACACACGCTCTCACAATCACCTTGACGCAGGCTAAAGATAGGAAAATTGAAACCTGGCTCTTAATATTTCTGCTCATATTTCATTGGCCAAACAAGTCTCATGGCCATACCTAACTTTAGATGAGGACAGGAAGAGTCACCTACCATGTACCCAGGAGGAGAACTATAATAGAATATTTGTGAGGAATTTGAATAACTACCCTCTGTTCTCCAACTGTGATTAACTCTGCTAGCTTCATGGACTAAAGTTTTGTTTTTCCTGTTTAAGGAATACATCTTAGGAAAGTAAAGAAAACTTGATATGTGATTCTCTTCCCCTATTCTTCCTTCCCTTCCTTTGCCCCTTCTAGAGAAATAGTTTTTCCCCTCATTCTGCAATTACTGTTCTGATATCACATGCTTTTTATACCATTTCTTGAAATAGCCACCCAACTGGAAAGTAAAAATCTCACCATCAGAGGCAACTAGAGTAGACACTTTATTTTGTCCCTTTAATTTCAATTGTCACATATTCCTTTTTGTTCTGAACTTACTTTATTTTACATTCCAGTAGCTTTCAGTCTCTTCATGTTGTGTTACATTCCCACCCCCCATCACCAAATCCTTAGCAAGTTTCTAAGTAATTTTTTCACAGCATTCCTAGGGGAGAGGACAAATGCAGGCCTTAAAGATTTCCAGGCATAGAGCCTTCTAAGAAGTGATGAACATTTATTCCTACTTCTTATTTCCATGCCCAGCTCTCAACCAAATCCTTCTCTAGAATTGTTTAGCATTCACAATGGGCCTTCTGAGTCAGGGCTAAAGTTTGCTTTTTGGCAGGTACTTTGGCTGTACTTGAACACAAACTTTAGAAACATGTGATCTTAAGGTTTTGTTAAGTTAGGCTCATCTGTGTCATGGTATGGTTCCCTTTGTTTCTGTGATTATTTCCACGGATTCACTTTGTGTTCTTATCATCATTATCCATTTCTGCTGCTAATTTTTTTTGTTTGTTTTTGCTGTCATGGCAGTCTGTCATGTATAACTCAGAGCCTTTTCAAATTATTTTTAGTTAAAATTTATTGGGATGACAGGGGTTAGTAAAATTGCTTAGGTTTCAAGCGTACAATTCTGTCACACATCATTTATATATCACGTTGTGTGTTCACCACCCAGAGTTAGTTCTTCTTTCATCACCATATATTTGTTAAAATCATTTTGGCTTTCACAAAGACAAGGTTTTCAGCCAGAGAGAGTGGTGGTTGGATTATACTACAGCCTACTTAAATAGGATGCCGCCAAATAACCAATTATCCACCTTTGTCCCAAGCTACATCTTTAGATGGAAAGCTTCCTTTTAGTAAAGCTATTGTTGGTCCTATTGATTTTGAAGCTTTTGAGTAAAGAAAGGCCAGTGAGAAAGTATTTAAATTACAGTCCTCTGTTAAATTTGCATCGGGACCAGAGTTGGATATGATCAGGATCTCTATAGATAGGAAATAGAGCAGTCACGTAAATCAGATGCTAGAGTGATAACTTTTAGAGCATTATTTTAGTAGTCACTTGCAAATTTGAATACTTTCAGAACAAATCACCTTTATTAATTTTAGGAGGTGTTAAAGCAAAGCAGATCTTTTATTGATGTGTTGGTTGGTTTCTTGATTTCCCCTTAACTATATTTCTGTATTCACTGAAGTCTCTTCAGGACAGAAGACCATGTTCTATGTCTCCTCAGGACACAGTTACCTCATACAACTACCCCCAGAAGGTAATCTTTATAGTGTTATCAAGCAGTTAGTTGCATGGTCTGAACATAGGAAAATGACTTTTTTTCTTTTCTCTTTGCCCTTCATCATACTTAAAAGAAGCTGCTTATATTCCTTTCTTAAATATTATTATACATTGTGGTGCCTTGCACAGTGATTAGTAAATTCATTCAACGTATTGAGCATCTGCTGTGTTCCAGACACTGTTCTATGTGTCAGCATTAGAGTACTCATAGTTAATCTACTTTGGACTTCTTCTGTAAGGAGGGCGTTAATATAAATTACCTGTTAAGTCAATGTCATTTACTAAAACTTAAATATAAAGTGCCCCTGTATTATAGAATGGGGAGTTGGCATCAAACAGGTACCTGAAAACATAGGAGTGAATAAGATTATCCTAGGAAAGGAAGAGATTGAGAAGAGCATCCAGAACAGAGCCTGTGTATCACCAAATTTTAGAAAATGGGTAGAGAAGGAACAGTTAAGGAGTGACGAAAAGTAGGATAGTGTATTATTATGGAAGCCCCAGGGAGAAAATGTTTCAAGGAGCAGTAAAGTGTCAGTTTTTTCCATGAGGTCAAGCAGTGTGAGGACTAACAAGAGTCAACTGGGATTTTTTTGCTATGGAAACCACTGGTGACTTTGAATACAGTTTCTGAGGACCAGAGGCGGTGGCATCCACACTGTAGTGGGTGGTAAGGAAATGGAGACTGCAGTGAGAATTGTATTCGAGAAGAAGAGTCTGTTACCATTTATGGAACACCTTCCTGTGCACAGCCCGGTATTGGGTGCTGTGGCCTAATCAGAAACACAATTTTTAGTCTCATGAAGTTTTAAAAAAATCAAAGCACCTTTTCTGTTTTTTAAAAAATGTGTGTATAAATCCCTGGATAATATGCAGGAAACATAGAGGTTACCTGCTTGTGGAGAGGGGAACTAGGCAGTTGGAGAACAGGGTTTTAAGAGGAACTTCATTGTTATATAATACTATACTTGATTTTTGAGTCATATTAATGTATATTATATTTTCAGAAAAATAGTAAATTTAAAAAATTGAAGCTCTCAAAGTAACCTGGGGACTTCTAAAGGAAATAACCTCCCTATACATGGTTCAATAAAGATTTTTCTGTGTTTTAGTTATCAAAATACTATTTCCTGAATTTTAGGATCAGATAAGAGACTAATATTATTTGAGAAACCAAACTCAGAGTTCTAAACTTTCTTCCACATTTACAGGTGATGGTAAATTCTGCAGCAATTACAGCTTCCTGTGCCAGTAATGCTCCAGCTCCAATCTTACCTAACTGTGCAGCAACTAATCAAGCTAGTAGTACCACTTCAGTTTCCTCACAGAATGCTGTACAGCCTCTATTTGTGTCTTCACTTACACAAGGCAGGCCAGGTAGGTTATTAGTGGCTGCTTACTTTGGAAGCCTCTTTTCCTATTCATGAATATACACATGCAATGGTTGTAGTGATTAGATAGGATTACTGTAATTTCCAGGATTACATTTGTTTAACATACTTAATAGGGTATGTACTATAGCTGAGGAATTCATGAGATTTGAGAGCCAGGGTTTCAATTTTTTTTCTTGCAAATTTGGCTTTGATATGATTTTATAGCTATCATTTTGTAACCCGCTAACAATTTAGAGGTGTTGTACTACTTTCTCAAGCTTCAAATTAAGTTTTATTGTACAAGAATTAAGGTAAAGATGTTTTTCGCACTTTGCAGATTCAATTCCTGACAAGTTTGCTATAAAATACATTTCTGTATAATGAATCATTTTCCTATGAATATAAGAATATAGGTGCTAGAATTTAAGAGATCTAGGTTAGAATCTTGGTTTTATGACTTAACTAACTGTAAATTTGGTCCGGTTATTGAACCTTTCTTATCTGTGAGCTTGTGGGTACTTATAGTACTAATTTATGAAGTGGTTGTGGAATTCCAATGAGATAATATAAATTTAAATTCTCAGCAGAACTCTTGGAAGGTGGTGGCAATAACTGCATAGTTTTTCAATCTGAGACCCCAAATAAAAATGGAAATAGCAAAACCAAAACCCATGGGTAACACTTGACAACAAAACTAGGTGAAAAGGTATCCCCACAAACCACAAAATTTAAGCAGTTAGGGACAGACCACCACTTCACAAGACCTGCATGCTATCAGAATCTGTGTGGGGGCAAGAAGACAGAAGCATCATGGATGTTGTCTGATGGAGCTAAGAACAGAAAAACCCTTAAAGAACTAATAAGAATTCACTAGAAATTGGGGAGGCCAATTTGGAAGGAGCAACTAAGGTTGGGAAGGGATTTGCCCTTTCCAGTACTGGGTGAGTGCTTTGGGTACATGGTAAAGGGACTTAAAGGGCTTGGAGAAATTTGACCCCTAAGAACTCTCAAAACTGACCTGACACGTCTCCCTTTTAGGACAGTATTCTTTTTTTAAAAGATTTTATTGGGGAATTGGGGGAGGGGAACAGATAAGTTGCTGTCCTTTTGTTCTTCAGTCTAGTTGTGGAGGACATTGCTTCACTGGCCCATGTTGGTATCGTCATTGTGCACTTCTCGGGTGAGGCAGATCGGTCGCCGTCCACTCACGGCTGCCCTTGGCAGCTCACGCTAGCTGCTGGCCACTCACTGTAGCCTATGGCAGCACACTGCAGCAGGGGCTGCAGCTGCGCCATCCCCGGTGACTCACAGCAGCCCAGCTCCAAGTGGAGCTGTTGTTCACCAACTTAGCTGTGGAGGGCAGTGTCTCTGCCCTTCATGTGTGATCCGAACCGGGGCCACTGGCATCCCAAGCCAGCTCTTAACCAACGTGCCACTCAGCCAGCCCTAGGATAGTATTCTTTACTGGGGAGAAACTGCTTGGAGTGGAGTCAGAATTAATCAGGATAAGGAACAGGGCAGGTCCAGACTAAAACTGAGAACAGAGCCAAGGAATTTTAGAAAGCAGTTATGTTTCTGAACACTACATAAAAACAATAGAGGAAAGAGAACTATGAAGTCAGAACAGCTTTCCTATACTCTACCTTGTTTTAAAGTTCATGAAAAATAATTTCACATAAAAGTGAACTGAAGAAAAGAACTAAGGTCAAATCTTATATCAAGATGTTTTAAGAAAAAAAAATACATCCTTATAGATGGTAAAATCATGTCAGAAATGTGCCCATTAAGCAGAACTAAACAAACTAAACTTAATTAAATTAACAAGTATTTCAGAATGAGCTAAAGACATTGATAAAATAATATAAAACATTAAAGATTAACAAATTAGAATCAGAAAAACACAGATGAGGTGACAGAAGTCAAGCAAGCATTAGAAATGCAAGAAAGTCATTTCAGTAATGAAGAGTAAACTATAGAGAACATGACCAAATACAGAGAGTTTCAAAATATGTATACACATTTTAAGAAAGAAAAAGAAAACTATTAAAATGGTAATTATACCCATAACAAAAGATAAATACAAGTCACGTGTATACATTTTTTTGGCACCCCCGGTATATACAACAGATAATGCTTTAAGAGAAAGATATAAGAAAGGGGGTGGGAATCTAAAGAACACGATGATAAGATTCACAAGTGACATACTAAAATGAGGTAAAGGAGATCAAACACTGATAGAAATCCCTGAAGTAGAAAACCAAAGTAAGGTAAAAGAACAAATACTAAAAACTGTTATTCCAGAAAATTTTCCTGTAATTCAGAAAATTAAAATTCTGAAACTGTAATTCAGAAAACTAAAAAGCTTTAAAACTACATACTGAAATACTACTGTGCATACCTGTGAATATTGATGTAGAGCAACCAACACCAGGATATCCTAGTAAAATGCCTGGACTTCAAAGAAATAGAAAGTCCTTTGATTATCTACATAAAAGAGCCTATCGAATATAAATGAAAATGTGTTTTGTTTTGTTTTCTTTTTTTTGAGGGCAGTGTCACTGACCCTCACATGTGGGACCCGAACCGGGGCTGTTGGCCTCCCAAGCCAGCGCTTAACCACTGCGCCACTCACCAACCCATTAATGAAAATGATAATCACATACTTTGACAGTGATGCTTCATGCTAGAAGAAAATGAAGTAACATTTAAACTAATAAAAGAATGTGTGGGGCCAGCCGAGTGGCTCAGTTGGTTAAGAGCGAGCTCAAGAGTGTGAGCTGAGCTCTGAGCATCAGCAGTTCGATGCCCAGCCCTAGCTGAGCTGCCGCTGAGCTGCCAACAGGTGGCAGGATGGCTCAACTAAAAAGAAAAACAAAAAAACCTTTTTAGTTTGATGATGTAGTACCACTTGTTTATTTTTTCTTTTGTTTCCTTTACCTGAGGAGATAGATGAGAAAAAATATCACTAAGAGCAATGTCAGAGTTTATTGCCTATATTTTCTTTTAGGAGTTTCATGGTATCAGGTCTTATATTTAAGTTTTTAATACATTTTGCTTACTCTTGTATATAGAGTAAGAAGATGGTCCAGTTTAATGTTTTCACATGACTACCCACTTTTCCCAACACCTTTTATTGAATAGACTGCCTTTACCCCACTGAATGTCTTGCCTCCTTTGTCACAAATCAGATTTCCATATAGGTGTGGGTTTATTTCTGGGTTCTCTGTTCTGTTCCATCAATATGTCAATATATGTGTCTGTTGTTAAACCAGGACCATGCTGTTTTATTTATTTTTTATTTTTTTAATTGGTTTCAGGTGTACAACACAGTGCAATAGTTATACTTTTTACCCCTCAAAGTGACAACCCCCCTCCCCCATTTGGCTACCCCACTCCTCCCCCCCATATCATATATATCTATTACACTTCCTCTGACTCCCTTCCACATTATAATCCACATCCCGTGATTATCTATATATTCAATTACTGTTGGTATACTATATTATACAACCTCAGCTTCAGGTGTACAGTACAGTGATCAAGCCTCTTCTCCATCCATGAAATGGTCTCCCTAACAAGACATATGACCATCTGACATTCCACAGAATATTTACATTATTAATTATATTCCCCAAACTGTTTTTCATATCCCAGTGGCAATATTGTAGTTGCCTATTTTTGCTGTCTAATCCCTTCCGCTTCTCCCTCATCCCCACCCCCGTCCCAACTAGCAACCCTGATTTTTCCTCTATGTATCTATGAGACAGTTTCTGTTTACTTTGCTCATTCATACAGTTTTTCAGATTCCACATATGAGTGAGATCATATGGTATTTGTCTTTCCTTGACTGACTTATTTCACTTAATAGTCTCTAGGTCCATCCATATCATTGCAAATGGTACGATTTCATTTTTTTTATAGCGGAGTAATACTCCATTGTATAAATATACCACAGTTTCTTAATCCAGTCATCTACTGATGGGCTTTTCGGTTGTTTCCAAGTCTTAGCTATTGTAAATAGCGCTGCTATGAATATAGGGGTGCATAAATTTTTTTGAATAAGTGTCTTGGGTTTTTCAGGATAAATACCTAGGAGTGGAATTTCTGGGTCAAAAGGTAGTTCCATTTCCAGGTTTTTGACATTCCTCCACACTGACTTCCATAGTAGCTGCACCAGTCTGCAATCCCACCAACAGTGTAGCAGGGTCCCCTTTTCCCCACAGCCCCACCAGCACTTGTTATTTGTTGATTTATTGATGATAGCCATTGTGACTGGAGTGAGGTGGTTTCTCATTGTGGTTTTTTATTTGCATTTCCCTAATGACCAGTGAGGTTGAACTTTTTTTTGTATGCCTATTGGCCATCTGTATGTCCTCTTTAGAGAAATGTCTCTTCATATCTTCTGCCCATTTTCTTATTGGGTGTTTTATAAATTTTATAAATTTTGGATATTAACCCCTTATCAGATATATTGTTGGCAAATATATTCTCCAATTCAGTAGGCTTCCTTTTTGTTTTATTAATGGTTTCCTTTGTTGTGAAAAAACTTTTAAGTCTGATATAATCCCATATGTTCATTTTTTTCTTTTACTTCCCTTGCCCGTAGGGATGTATCAGTAAAAATATTGCTCCGGGTAATGTCTGCAAATGTACTCCCTGTATTTTCTTTTAGGAGTTTTACGGTTTCAGGTCTTACATTTAAGTCTTTAATGCATTTTGAATTTGTTCTTGT
Source organism: Aselliscus stoliczkanus (assembly GCA_033961575.1). Taxonomy (NCBI): domain Eukaryota; kingdom Metazoa; phylum Chordata; class Mammalia; order Chiroptera; family Hipposideridae; genus Aselliscus; species Aselliscus stoliczkanus. Next base: position 48,164,960 of record CM066737.1, on the reverse strand, counting down.
ATATGGTGTAAGGAGGTGAGGACCATGCTATTTTAATTAGAATAGCCTTGTAGAATAGTTTCATATCAGGTAGTGTAATACCTTCAATTTTGTTCCTTTTCCCCAAGGTTGCTGTGGCTTTTCAGTGTCTTTTGTGGTTCCATATAAATTTTATTTATTTATTTATTTTTATTTTTATTTTTTTAGCTGAGCCATCCTGCCACCTGTTGGCAGCCTAACAGCAGCTCAGCTCAGGCTGGGCATCGAACTGCTGTTGCTCAGAGCTCAGCTCGCACTCTTGAGCTCGCTCTTAACCAACTGAGCCGCTCGGCTGTAAAATTTAGTATTCTAGTTCTGTGGAAAATGACATTGGTATTTTGATAGGGATTGTATTGAATCTATAGATTGCTTTGGATAGTATGGACATTTTAACAATGTTAATTCTTCCTATCCATGAGCACGTTATATATTTCCATTTATATGTATCTTCAGTTTCTTCAGTTTCTTATATTTTTCCAAGTACAGGTCTTTTACCTCCTTGGTTTCATTTATTCCTGGATGTTTTATTTTTTTCGATGCAACTGTAAATGGGATTTATTAATTTCTGTTTCTGACAGTTAATTATTGGTATATGAAAATGTAAGTGATTTCAGAATATCAATTTTGTATCCTGCTACATTACTGAATTCGTTTATTATTTCTAATAGCTTTGGTGGAATTATTAGAGTTCCTTCTATATAATACCATGTCATCTGCAAATAATGACAGTTTTACTTTTTTCTTTCTAAGTTAGATGCCTTTTATTGGTCTTTCTTGTCTGATTACTGTGGCTAGGACTTCCAATACTATGGTGAGTGAAACTGGGCATCCTTGCCTTGGTCCTCATCTTAAGGAGAACACTTTTAGCTTTTTCCCATTGATTATGATGTTCACTGTGGGTTTGTCATATATGGCCTTTATTATTTTGAGGTATGTTCCCTGTGGTCCCCCTTTACTGACAGTTTTTATCATAAATGGATGCTGGATTTTGTCAAGCGCTTTCTGTACATCTGTTGATATGATTATATGATTTTTTTATTCCCTTTTTTTTTTTTAGGGCAGTGTAACTGGCCCTCACATATTGGACCCGATCCAGGGCTGCTAGTGTCCCAAGCCAGCGCTTAACCAATGCGCCACTCAGCCGGCCCCTGATTGTATGATTTTTATCTTTCGTTTTGTTTAGGTGGTGTATCATGTTAATTGACTTGCAGATATTGAACCAACCTTGCATACTAGGAATAATATCCACTTGATCATAGCGTATGATTTTTTTAATATAATGCTGAATTTGGTTTGTTAATAGCCTGTTGAGGATTTCTGCATCTGTGTTCACTAGGGATATCGGCCTATAATTTTTTTTTTTTTGCAATGTCTTTGTCTTATTTTGGATGAGGGTAATGGTGACCTGATAAACGAGCTTGGGTGCTTTTCCCTCATCTTAAATTTTTTGGAATAGTTTGAGGAGGATAGGTGTTATTTCTCCTTTGAACGTTTAGTAAAATTCACAAGTGAAGCCATCTTGTCCGGGACTTTTTTTATTCTTTGAATTTCAGTAGTAGTAATCAGTTGGTTCAGATTTTCAGTTTCTTCTTGAGTCAGTCTGGGAAGATTGTATGTTTCTAGGAATTTGTAAATTTCTTCCAGATTGTCCAATTTGTTGGCATATAACTGTTCATAGTATTTTCTCACAATCCTTTATATTTCTGTGGTGTCAATTGTCACTTCTCCTCTTCCAATTCTGAGTTTTTGTTTTTTTATTAAAAGATTTTATTGGGGAATTGGGTGAGGGGAACAGTTGGGGAATCGGGGAAGGGGAACAGACAAGTTGCTGTCTTTTTGTTCTTCAGTCTAGTTGTGGAGGATGTTGCTTCACTGGCCCATGTTGGTATCGTCATTGCGCTCTTCCTGGATGAGGCAGATCGGTTGCTGGCCTCTGGATGTCACGCACCACGGCTATTAGCAGCTCACACTGACTGTCAACTGCTCACGCTGGCTGCCGGCCACTCACTGTATCCTATGGCAGCCCACTGCACCAGGAGCTGCAGCCTACACCGTCGCCAGGGCTCGCACAGCCCAGCTCCAGGTGGAGCTGTTATTAGCTGTAGAGGTTAGTGTCACTGGCCCTCATATGTCGGATCTGAACCAAGGCCACTGGCATCCCAAAACCAGCTCTTAACCAATGCGCCTCTCGGCCAGCCCCCAATTCTGAGTTTTTAAAAATTTTTATTTGGGTCCTCTCTTTTCTTGATGAGTCTGGTTAAAGGCTTATCGTTTTTTTATCTTTTGAAAGAACCAGCTCTAGCATTCATTGATCTTTTGTATTGTCTTTAGAGATTGTATTTCATTTATTTCTGTTCAGTCTTTGGTATTCCCTTCCTTATACTCACTTTGGGATTTGTCTGCTGCTGTTTTAATTTCTTTAAGTGTAAGGTTAGATTGTTCACTGGAGATTTTTTTCTTGTGTCTTGAAATAGGCCTGTGTTGCTATGAATTTACCTCTTAGGACTGTTTTTAATGTGTCTATAGATTTTGGGTCATTGTGTTTTAATTTGTCTGAAGGTATCTTTGACTTCTGCCTTGATGTCATTCTTCATCTATTCATTATTTAGTAGCATGTTTTTTAAGTCTCCATTTATTTTCAGTTTTTTTTCTTGTAATTGAGTTCTTGTTTCATACCAGTGTGGTCAGAGAAGACACTTGATGTGATTTCAGGCTTCTTAAATTTATTGAGGCCGGGTCTAAGGGAGATGTCAGTAGGGTGGGGCAAGTGGTGTTCACCAGGTTACTGTAGATTCTGGTTTGGTGCAGGTGCTGAGAGTGGAGCTACTCAGCAAAAGTCTCAGAGCACACTGAGGCTAACTGCCACCTGCCTGGGGCCCACGGACCCACACAAGTTGTCCAAGAGAGAGAGTACAATGCAGTTGGGACTGGCTGGTTACCTTGAAAATAGCCCTAGTGTTGTGTGAACCAGGTGGTGCTGCGTCCCTGGTAGTCATCAGGGTCGAGCGAGCAGAGTTCACTAGGGCCAATGTGATTTGGACTTGTGGGAGATTTCTCAACATAGGAGATGGCACCCAACTGCAGGCTGCACAGGAGAAGGATTCTATATAGGGAATATGGTGATGTTCCTTCAGCCTTTGCGCTGAAGCCACACAACTTACTTTTGTATGTCTGTGGCACCTCCCGTGTCACTATCCCTCCACTGTAGCCCAGGGTGCGTACCTATGAGAAAGTGAGTCTGTACATGGGTTCTGCAGGAGGACACCTGGGTTTCCCACAGCCTTCTGTCTCACCTGGCTGGACAGAATTTGCACTGTTTTTCCCAGCCAGATGTTATGGGGGCTCCTCTTCTTGGCACCTCTTCTCTGGGTTGGGGAGCCTAGTGTGGGGCTGGGGTCCCTCCTTGCTTTTTGGAGGACTTCCAGTGGCTGAAATATCCCTCCCAGTTCTCATTCACCACACGTAGGTAGGGAGTGGACTATTCTGCGTCTTTATGCCTCCCACCATTCTTGACGTGGCTTCTTTTTTATGTCCTTAGTTATAAAAAGTTACAAAAGTTATGTGTAGCTAGACTTCATATAGTTTTCCAGGTTGATTGTTCTATAATTTAGTTGTAATTTTAATGTGGTCACAGGAGAGGCAAGTACAGTATTTTTCTACTCCACCATCTTGGATCTCCCTTCCGTTAGCTTTTTTAAAAATTAAATTTATTGGGGTGACTGGTTACTAACATATAAGTTTCAGGTGTACCAATTGTATAATACATCATTTGTATAGTACATTGCGTGCCGACCACCAAAAGTCTAGTGTTCTGTTGTATATTTTACCCACTTTAAAGAGGGTAACTCTTTATCTTCTCCGCCACCCCCCTTCCCTTCTGGTAACCACTAAACTGTTGTTTGTGTCTATGAGTTCGTTTGTTTCATTTGTTGCTTCATGTTTCATTCATTTATTTTTTTTTGAGGGCAGTGTTACTGGCCCTCATATGTGGGACTGAACCGGAGCCGCTGGCTTCCCAAGCCAGCGCTTAACCACCACACCATTCAGCCAGCCCCATTCATTTATTTTTAAATGATGTGATTTGAGTGCTAATTTAAAAGGCATAAGCATGGAGCTTTGTTGAAGAAGCCATTAAGCTTTTAGAACATTTGGAGATATTCTAAAAATCAAATCCCTCTTCCAAACTGTAAATGTGAAGATTTCCATATGTGTGACAAAACTCCAGAAAAGTTAGTTGAGCAAGTGTTTAGAATTTACTGTTTAATTTATATATGGTAAAATTCATTTTTGGTGACAGTTCTATGTGTTTTGACAGTGCATAGAGTTTTAACCACTACAGTCAAGAAAGAACAGTTTCATCACCCTCAGAGTTGTTTATCAAGTTTTAAATCACCCTGAGACTCAGATCTCCTATTACTATTAGCCTATAACTGTGTAAACGGTATAGATAATGTGTATTGTTAATATTTATGTTGGTGAATGAAAACAACATGGATTATTTGTAATACTTGGCCTTAAATTTCTGTTGCTAAATTCTTAAAATAACAAATTCAGCCTGTGTTGACTGTTGCTGTACTTAAAGTAACTGTTCTAAGACTCTGAATTTAAACCTTTATTGAACAAATAGACTAATCTTTCTGTATTTCTCAGGGTTAAAATTATAGTGCAGGTCATACAATGATAAAGTGTAGTGCCTTAATTTCTTAGCTAAAATGTTCAATTAAATTCAAAGGGTTGTATCATTTATCTTTTGTCAAAAAATTTAACAGATTTATCTGGCATGCTGTGAATATATGGAGATATTTTTACTAGGTTGGAACGACATTGTTTCCTTTATCATAGAAGAGTGTATTAATATTTAAACATAATTATATTTGAATTCCTGATGTCAAAAACTGAAATTCCTAAGTATTTTTTTGAACTGTAGTAGTATAGAAAGTAAAAGGGATAAGATATTTCATCTAACCTGTCTGTTTTAGATTCTGTATTTCCTTAGAAATGGAACTGTCATGATTTAGAGCCCCCTACATTACTGTGATGTTACCAAGTAGAATCCTTCAAGGATTACTTAAATCTGTAATCTATGCAAATTAGACTCTCTTCTTACTTTCTATATCTTCTGATTTGACTAAGAGTGTTAGATGGCTGAAAACATCCTTAACTTTGTATTCAGCTAAGTAAAACTTTTGCTTTAATGGTATTTTTTTTAATGTACCTGTTAGCTAGTGTTCAAAGTCTTGTTAGTCAAAGTTTTTCCTTTTCATTTCAAGTAATTATCTTAACTCAACCTGTAATGAACTAGTTTTCAAGTGGCATGTCTAAGAGGATGTGGGGCAGTTCACCTTTCAGGTTTTTGTTTTTAAGTTAAACCATAAAAATTAGAGTTGTTTTACCATGTTGGAACACACAAGAAGTGGATGAACTAAGTTTATAAGGTGTTACAGTTGTGAATTGTTACTTTGTGCTTTGTTTTGTAGTGATTGCTTCACCATACTTCTCTGCTCCAATGCCTGCTGTTGCTGCCTCTCTGCCACCAACAATACCACCTCTACCTCTTCCCCCACCTCCTCCTCCTTTTGAAGTGGGAGAAGCTTCAGGCTTACCCCCACCACCACCACCTTATTCCTGTGATCCAAGTGGCAGTGATCTGCCTCAAGGTACATGCATTTTGAGAGTTGGGTGAGAGTTATTTAGGACAGGGATATATATTTTTTTTAATTTTAGAGAATATCTCTGGTCAACCAGTGGAAGTCTGGTGGGGTACCAAATGAAATTTACTTGAGAGCACAATGCTAAGTAAATGACTAAGGACAACGAAAGCTGAGAATACCTTGTGCATAATCAAGAAGTGGATGGTTTAGCTGACTCATGCTGCTGCTTTTTGGTAGCTAGCTATGTGTCTGTCTTGGAGAAAATTCTCAACTGGATATTTTTGCTCTCTCAACTGTTTTTCTTGAAAAGGAGGAATCAATATCAGAATCTTCTCCATTTATTTTCTTAAATCCCTACCACAAACACAAATATATGGAATTGTTACAGTCTTTGATATTTAATATTTAGGATTCTAACTGAATTTTGAAGACTTGGAAAAGTTTTATTATTATTATTGAGGAGTTGGGGGTCTGATATGCCTTAGATTTCAGCCATATGTTCTTGTTTCCCTAATTAAACCAAGGAGTAGCTTTCCATTGGATGTTTTTTGTTACCCCTCACTTTGGCAATGTTTCTCAAAAGAGAATTATAGTTGAAAGTTGTAACTTATTTATACTTGCTTTGTTGTAACATTCTCGTGATTTTTCTAGCTGCTTTTCTATTTTTTTCCAGCCCCTAAGGTAGTCACCAAGATCTTCAACTCCGTTCTGTTCTCTCTACCTTAAACCTTCAGTATCACCTTTATGTAGATGATTCCTAAATCTGTCTAACTCTGGCCTTTGAAGTTTCAGGTACTTTTCTCTGGCTACTTCCTAGACATTTTTCACTTGGCTTTCTTTTAATTAATTAATTTATTTTTAATTAACTTCAGGTGTACAACAAAGTGCAATAGTTATACTTTTTACCCCTCGAAGTGACAACCCCCTCCCCCAATTCTCCCCCCCACTCCTCCCCCCCATATCATACATATCCACTACAATTCTCTTGACTCCCTTCCACTGTATAATCCACATCCCATGACTATCTATATATTCAATTACAGTTAGCATACAATATTACACAACATCAATTTCAAGTATACAGTACAGTGATCAAGCGTCTACTCCATCCACGAAGAAGTCTCCCCAACAAAACATGTGACCATCAGACACCCCACAAAATTTTAACATTATTATATTCCCAGAACTGTCTTTCATATCCCTGTGACAATACTATAGTTACCTATTTATGCTGTCTAATCCCTTCCCCTTCTCTATTTATTTTTAATTAGTTTCAGGTGTACACCACAGTGCAATAGTTATACTTCTTATTTATTTTATTTTATTTTTTTTGAGGGCAGTGTCACTGGCCCTCATATGTGGGACCAAACCGGGGCCGCTGGCTTCCGAAGCCAGCGCTTAACCACCGCACCACTCGGCCGGCCCTAGAATAGTTATACTTTTTACCCCTCAAAGTGACAACCCCTGCCCCGAATTTGCCCCACTCCTCCCCCCCATATCATATATATCTATTACACTTCCTCTGACTCCCTTCCACAGTATAATCCACCTCCCGTGACTATCTGTATATATTCAGTTACAGTTAGCACACAATATTATACAACATCAGCTTCAGGTGTACAGTGCAGTGATCAAGCCTCTACTCCATCCATGAAGTGGTCTCCACAACAAGACATGTGACCATCTGACACCCCACAAAATATTTACAACATTATTAATTATATTCCCCGAACTGTCTTTCATATCCCTGTGGCAATATTGTAGTTGCCTATTTTTGCTGTCTAATCCCTTCCCCTTCTCCCTCATCCCCACCCCCCTCTCACTTGGCTTTCTTACTTGCACTTAAAACCTAATCTGACTGTGATGAAAGTCCTCATTATCTCCCTTCTTTCTTCTCTGTAGGCCATGCAAAATATTAACTCTCTTTGATTTCCTATTTCCTTAAGTGTACCATATAACAGTATTTCATTCCTTTTTATGGCTGAATAATACTTCATTGAATGGATACACCACATTTTATTATCTATTAGTTGATGTACATTTGGGCTTCCAATTTTTTGCTATTGTGAGTAATAACTGCTATGGATCTTTGTATACAAGTTTTGTGTGGATGTATGTATATATCAAGGAATGGAATCCCGTGCCATTTAAAGTAGCAGTAAACATATGTGTATATATCCAGAGTCTCCAACTAAAGACAGAGGGGTTTTGTGACAATTCATTTGTTAGTGGAATTCAGGTTATAGTATCTTATTTATAAGAATTTATAAGAAATAAGTATTCTTATTTATAAGAAATAATTTATTTATAGTATCTTATTTATATAATATTTATAAGTACATGCATCCAAGGTTAGTCGGTAAAAATACATTTATATAATTGGAATGCTAAGACTTATCTCTTCCCCCATACATCTAGTTTATGTTCATTTCTGAAATATTTTAATTCTATGTCTGGAGAAATTTTATCATCTGAGGATTTAACTAATTTCAAGTTACTGTGCCTGTTTCCTCTTGTTTTAGGAGTTCTAGTGGTGATTAGTCATGTTGACTAAAAACAAGGGGACTTGTTTCTTATAGTGTTAGTTATCTCAGTAGGCATAACTAATTTTAGCATTAGCAGAACATTTAGTTTGTAATAAATGAGAACCAATATGATTGCTCCACGAATAGAGAACCAATATGATTGCTTATGTAGTAGATTTGTATTGAAGTAAAATTTTAGGGCTGGCCAAGTGGCATGGTGGTTAAGTGCTGGCTTGGGAAGCCAGCAGCCCTGGTTCGGGTCCCACATATGAGATGATCAAAAAAAAAATCCATTACTGGGTTCTTTGTAAATATTAGCAGAATGGCATTCTTGTAACATCTGCTAGTATTAAGAGTAGAAATAGGGCCGACCGAGTGGCGCGGTGGTTAAGCGCTGGCTTGGGAGGCCAGCGGCCCTGGTTCAGGTCCCACAGTGACACTGCCCTTAAAAAAAATGAGTAGAAATAAAGTATGTATTTGGTGATTAAACCTTGGCTCAGAAAATGATCTTAGCTCTGGTGGTAGGTAAATGGTCATTTACTCTAAGGTGGAACTGATGGTGGTGTTGATGTAGGAAGACTACATTTGTATCTACCTTGATACTCAAAAGTTTTTAAGCAGCAGTTCTAATTGTTTATGTCATATAGTGACTACAATTACATTTTTTAAATTTTAGATACAAAAGTTTTGCAGTATTATTTCAATCTGGGATTACAGGTAAGAATCATGTTAAAATTGCTTTGATAAACTCTGTTTTAAAAAATATAAGCTGTTGGGCCGGCTGAGTGGTGCGATGGTTAAGTGCTGGCTTGGGAGACCAGCGGTCCCGGTTCGGGTCCCACATATGAGGGCCAGTGACACTGCCCTTAAAAAAAATACATATAAGCTGTTTTGGTCTGGCCGAGTGGCTAAGTTGATTAAGGGCTCGCTCAAGAGTACGAACTGAGCTCTGAGCAAAAGCAATTTGATGCCCAGCCGAAGCTGAGCTGCCAACAGGTGGCAGGATGGCTCAGCTATAAATAAATAAATATACATATGCTGTTTTGATCATCAGACTCTTGAAATTTGAAAGCCAAGAATACTGTCAGGGGCCTAAAAGTTATATTTTTCTGTCTATGTAAAAGATCTCTGAAGATATAGGTCAGTTTTCTACTTTAGCTTCCTAGTGCTTCAGTTTCTCTTAGAAAACAGTCATTAAATTGTGGTGAGTGGGGACTCCAAGCAGCACAACTTGAGCATATATATACTCACTTCGATATTTAGCATCATGTGCCAATCCTTCACTATGTTTTTGTCTCAAGATAATAAATGAGTTATTTATCCTGCTTGCTTAAACATTTTATGGCTATTTCTGCATTCCGTGTGAAAAGGAATTAGACAAACTCAAACATTTAAAGAGCTCTATTATTTTTAAGCACTTATATATTCATAGATATTTGCCAGAAACTTGATTTTCACCACTCCACTGAGTTGTAAAAGGTGGATACTGACAAATATCTTAATATCACTTGAAAGATGTCTCTGATTTCAAGTAAGAACTCTTTTATTCTTTCAGGGATCATTTTCTCCTTGAAATAATAACACTTGACCTCTTATATAACAAGATGATATATTTCCTGAAGAATAATGATGCATCTTAAGATTTGCCAGTGATAGTAAACTAGATAGTCTCCTGGATAATGCTCAGATTAGTTCATATTATGAGACACTGATTTCCCGAAAACCTCGGACATATCATTTCCAGAAAATTATCTTCCCCAACTAGAGCACATTTATAAGTTTAGAGTAGCGAGGTTGTTTTTTGTTATTTGAGACTATATTTCATAAAGGAAATTTCAAGAATTGAAAAAATAATTTGTCAGGGCTGGCCAAGTGGCTCAGTTGGTTAAGAGCTTGCTCAAGAGTGCGAGCTGAGCTCTGAGCAACAGCGGTTCGATGCCAGCCCGAGCTGAGTTGCCGTAGAACTGCCAACAGGTGGCAGGATGGCTCAGCTAAAAAAAAAAAAAAAAAAGGAAAAGAAAAAATAATTTGTCCCTTCAGTTGTGTTAGTTTATTATAGTTACATGTGGAAACATTGTGATTATTCCAGAAGGCTGAAGCATTTTTAAATATTCCTTCATGGAAACAAGGAAATGCAGAAAATATTTTAATATTCTTTTCATAATAAAAGTAATAGCATTCATTGTAGTATATCTGGAAAATAATAAAGTATAAAGAAAACCAAATTCACCTGTTATAACCACTGTATACTTTGACAGATTTCCTTTGAGTAAGTTTGTGAAATTTACAAAATATGGACTATGCTATGTAGTTTTTAAACATTTCTGTTAACAGTATGAGCATTTTTTTCTTTAAATATTACAAAGTATGATTTTTTAATTGCTTGTATTGTGTTCTATCCTGAATAGGTCATAACTCATTCATGCAATTCCCTATCATTGAATATTTAGGTTGTTCAAGGTGTTTTGCTTTAAAAAATAATGCTATAAAAGACATCTGTGTATACATGTCATTGTGTATATCTCTTAATTTCCATCAAATGCTGTCCTAAAAGAATTCCTAGGTCAAAATATGAAATGCAGATGCTGCAAAAGATCTTAACGTTGTAATAGAGAATAGTTTTTCCAAATGTCATATCTTTTAGTCAAAAAACGCCATTGTTACCCCATGGGAAAATTATGGCCTAACTTTTTTTTGTAGAGAGGAAGTGCACTTATTTATGAAAATAGAACAATAACATGTTTATTTTTTCCCCTTCTTGCCCAAGTGCTATTACCACAACTACTGGTACTCCATGGTCTACGTGCCACAGATGCAGCAGCAGCAGCAGCTTCATTTAGGGAATTATTCAGTCTATACTGAGCCACCTCCTCTGGTTGATCAGACCATTCCTCGGTTGTACAGTGAGGTGGGGAGACAAGATGGTACACAGGAAGAAGCATCAGCAAATGGTGAGTGTGTAATGAGATTGTTCACAAGAAAAGACAATTGTACCAGACCAGTGTTTCTCAAAACATGCTATATGGAATCCCTGAGACCCTTTCAAATGATCCATGAAGCAAGAAGTATTCATCATAATGCACAGATTTTCTTTGTCCCTTTCACTGTGTTAGATTTTCAGTGAGGGTGCAAAAATCAATGGTGGGTAAAACTGCTGGCACCTAAGCACAAATCAAGGCAGAGACACCAAACTATGCTGGTAATCAGTGTTTTCCTGAAAGCCACATACTTGTGACACAAAAATGCCAGTTTTATTTACTTTTTGTTTCATCAAACATGTTCTTATTTTTACTAAATATTTATCTTTTTTCCTTTTTAAACTTATTTTTTTCAGTTACACTTGATATTCAGTGTTACTTTATATTATTGGGTTGTCAGAAAAGTCATGATGCATTTTTGCAATGAAAAACAGAAAAAATGTCATGACTTTTCTGACAACCCAGTAGTTTCAGGTGTACAGCACAGTGGTGAGACATTTATATATTTAATTTATGTAATCCCCCAATTAGTCTAGTACCGACCTGGCACTATAGTTGTTGCAATGTTATGGACTGTATTCTCGATGATGTAGTTTACATCCCCATGACTGGTTTGTAACTACCAATTTGTATTTCTTAATCCTCTCACCTTTTTTACCCAGTTCCCAACCCGTCTCCTGTCTGGCAACCATGTTTGTTCTCTGTATCTGTGAGTCTGTTTCTGTTTTGTTTATTCGTATATTCTGTTCTTGAGATTCCACATAAAAGTGAGATCATATGGTATTTGTTTTTCTCAGTCTGACTTATTTCACTTAGCGTAATACCCACTAAATTCATCCATGTTGTTGCCAAATGGGAAGATTTCATTCTTTTCTGAGTAATATTCTATTGTACTGGTATATATGTTTCTTTTTTTTAATTTTAAAGATATTATTGGGGAAATTGGGGGAGGGGAACAGACAAGTTGCTGTCCTTTTTGTTCTTTGGCCTAGTTTTGGAGGACATCTCTTCAGTGGCCCATGTTGGTATTATGATCATTGTGTTCTTCCCGGCTGAGGCAGTCAGTCCCCGGTCATTGAAGAGCCGCTCACGGCAGCTCACGTTGGCTGCCAGCCACTCCGGTAGCTTACGGCAGCCCACTACAGCAGGGGTGGCAGCCTATGCCGTCACCGGTGTTTCACGGGAGCCCAGCTCCAGGTGGAGCTGTGATTCACCATCTTAGCTGTAGAGGGCACAGCATCACTGGCCCTCATGTGGGATCCGAACCAGGGCCCTGCTGCTCAGAGCTGGCATCCCAAGCCTACTCTTAACGCGCCACTTGGCGGGCCCTACCACAGCTTCTTTATCCAATTGTTTATTGATGGGCATTTGGGTTGCTTCCATATCTTGGCTATTGTAAATAGTGCTGCAGTGAACATAGGGGTGCATGTATCTTTTCGAATTAGTGTTTTGGGTTTCTTCAGGTAAATACCCAGAAGTGGAATTGCTGGGTCATCAGGTAGTTTTATTTTTAAGTTTTAGAGGAACCTCCATACTGTTTTCCATAGATGCTGTCAATTTGCAATCCCACCAATGGTGCACAAGGGTTCCCTTTTCTCTGTATTCTTAGCCAACACTTGTTTGTTGATTTATTGATGATATTCATTTTGAAAGATGTGAGGTGCAACCTCATGGTGGTTTCAATTTGCATTTATCTGATGGTTAGGGACCTTGAGCATCTTTTCATATGTCTTGGCCACCTGTGTTTCCTCTTTGGAGAAATGTCTATTCACTTCCTCTGCCCATTTTTAAATTGGATTATTTGGGTTTTTTGGTGTTGAGTTGTATGAGTTTTTTATAAATTTTGGATATTAACTTCTTATCAGCTGTATCATTAGAGAATACATTCTCTGATTCAATAGGTTGTCTTTTCAGTGGTTTCCATTGCTGTACAAAAACTTTTTAGTTTGATGTAGTCTCGTTTGTTTATTTTCGTTTTCTGTTTCTCTTGCCTGAGGAGATATGTCTGAAAAAATATTGGTAAGAGCAGTATCATAGAGTTTACTGCCTATGCTTTCCTCTAGAAGTTTTATGGTTTTTGGTTTTACATTTAATAAGTCTTCACTCATTTTGAATTTTATTTTGTATATGGTGTAAGAAGGTAATTCAGTTTCATTTTTTTGCATGTATCTGTCCTGTTTTCCAAACACCATTTATTGAAGAGACTGCCTTTATACCACTATATATTCTTGCCTCCTTTGTCATAGATTAAATGACCATAGATGCATACGTTTATTTCTGGGCTCTGTATTCAGTTCCATTGATCTATGTGTCTGTTTTTATGCCACTACCATGCTGTTTTGATTACTATAGCCTTGTAGAATAAAATAGTTTGATATCAGGTAGTGTGATACCTCCAATTTTCTTCTTTTTTCTCAAGATTTCTGTGGCTCTTCAGGTTCTATGTGGTTCCATATAAAATTTAAGATTATTTGTTCTAGATCTGTGAAAAATGCCATTGGTATTTTGATAGGGATTGCATTGAATCTGTGGATTGCTTTGGGTAGTACAGATATTTTAATGATGTTAATTCTTCTTACCCGTGAGCACAGGCTGTGCATCCATTTATTTGTATCTTCCTCAGTTTCTTTCTTCAGTGTCTTACAGTTTTCTGAGTACTGGTCTTTTATATCCTTGGTTACATTTCTTCCTAGATGTTTTTTTTATGCAGTTGTAAATGGGACTGCTTTCTTAATAACTCTTTCTGTTAGCTTGTTATTGGTATATAAAAATTCAACCAATTTTGGAATATTAATTTTGTATCCTACTTTTATCAGTTCTAATAGTTTTTTGGTGGAATCTTCAATGTTATATATATATATAAATATCATGTCACCTGCAAATAATGCCAGTTTTACTGTCATTTCCAGCATAGATGACTTTATTTCTTTTTCTGATTACTGTGGCTAGGATTTCGAATACTATTATATGTTGAATAAAAGTGGTGAAAGTGAATCATTATCTTTTTCTTGATCTTAAGGAGAAGACTTTTAGCTTTCCCCCGTTGAGTATGAGGTTAGCTGTGGTTTGTCATATATGGCCTTTATTATGTTGAGGTGTGTTCCCTCTGTTTCCACTGTATGGAGCGTTATTATCATAAATGGATGCTGGATTTTGTCAAATGCTTTTTCTGCATCTATTCATATGATCATGATTTTTATCTTCCATTGTGTTTATGTGGTGTATCATGTGAATTGATTTGCAGATGATAATCCAACTTGCATGCCAAGAATAAATTGTACTTCCATCATGGTGTATGATATTTTAATGTATTGCGGAACTCAATTTGCTAATATTTTGTTGAGGATTTTTGTATCTATGTTCATCAGGGGTATTATCCTATAATTTAATTTTTGTAATGCCTTTGTCTGGTTTGGAATCAGCATAATGATGGCATCATAAAATGAGCTTGGGAACTTTCCCTCCTCTTGAATTTTTTGGAATAGTTTGAGGAAGATAAGTGTTACTTCTTTGAATGTTTGGTAAAATTCACCTGTGAAGCCACTTCATCTTCTTTTGTTTGTTGGGAGCTTGTTGCTACTGATTCAAGTTTGTTAGTAATCAGTCGGTTCAGATTTTCTGTTTCTTTCTGAGTGAGTCTTAGAAGATTGTGTGTTTCTAGGAATTTATCCATTTCTTCCAGATTAGCCAGTTTGTTGGCATATATAATTGTTCGTAATGTTTTCTCGTACTCATTTGTATTTCTGTGCTGTCAGTTGTCACTTTTCTTCTTTCATTTCTGATTTTATTTATTTGGATCTTCTCTTTTTTCTTGATGAGTCTTGATGAATCTGGTTAAAGATTTATCAATTTTGTTCATGTTTTGAACTAGCTCTTGGTTTCATTGATGTTTTTTATTTTTTATTTTTGAGATTGCATTTTGTTTATTTCTGCTCTGATCTTTATTATTCCTTCTACTCTCTTTGGGCTTTGTTTGCGGGTTTTTTGGTTTTTGTTTTTCTTTTTTTCCTAAGTCCTTTAAGGTTAGATTGTTGACTGGAGATTTTTTCTTGTGTCTTGAAGTAGGCCTGTGTTGCTATGAATTTCCCTTTTAGAACTGTTTTCACTGTGTCTTTAGATTTTGGTTCATTGTGTTTTCATTTTCATTAGTCTCAGGGTATCTTTTGATTTTTTTTCCTGGAAGTCATTAATAACCCATTCATTATTTAGTAGCATGTTATTTAGCCTCCATGTTTTTTTTTTCTTTTTCAGTTTTTTATTTCTTTTAAGTGATTTCTAGTTTTATACCATTGTGGTCAGAGAAGATGCTGGATATGATTTTAACCTTTTTAAATTTGTGGAGACTTGTTTTGTGGCCTAATATGTGGTCTTCCTTGGAAAATGTCCTATGTGCACTTGAGAAGAATGTATATTCTGCTCTTTTAGGGTGAAATGCCCCAAAAATGTTGGTCAAATCTATTTGATCTAGTCTGTAAAGCCCCCTACTATGATTGCATTATTGTCTCTCTCTCCTTTTATGTCAATCAGTATTTGCTTCATATATTTAGGTGCTCCTATGTTGGGTGCATAAATGTTTAGAAGGGTTATATCTTCTTGTTGGATTGATCCTTTTATCAGTATCTGTTGTCCCCCATCATCCCTTACTGTAGCCTTTGTTTTAAAAGTCTATTTTGTCTGGTATAAGTATTGCTACTCCACCTTTTCTTTTTGTTTCTATTTGCATGAAATATGTTTTTCCATCCCCTTACTTTCGGTCTGTGTGGTTTTTTTTTAATCTGAAGTGGGTCTTGTAGACAGCATATGTATGGGTCTTGTTTTCTTTTCCATTCGGCTACCCTATTTCCTTCTATTGGAGCATTTAATCCCTTTACATTTGTAGTGATTATTGATAAATACAGTTATTGTCATTTTATTAATGATGTTCTTTTTCCCCCTTCTTCTTAAAGAAATTCCGTTAACATTTATTGTAATACTGCTTTGGTGGTGATGAACTCCTTTAGGTTTTTTTTTGTCTGGGCAGCTCTTTATGCCGCCTTCAATTTTAGATGATAGCCTTTCTAGGTAGAGTAGTCTTGGTTGTAGTTCTTTCTTTTTATCACTTGGAATATTTTGTGCCATTCCTTCTTGCCTGCAATGTTCCTGTTGAGAAACCCACTGACAATCTTATGGAAGCTCCCTTGTAAGTAACTAGTTGACCTCATCTTGCTACTTTTAGGATTGCTTGGTATTGGTCTGTTTGGGTTCATCTTTTTGGGATGCTCTGTACTTCTTGGACTTGTATGTCTATTTCTGTTTCCTTTGCCAGATCAAGAAAGTTTTCAGTCATTTTTTTTGTCACATACATTCTCAATCCCTTTCTCTTTCCTCCTTCTGGTATCTTTATTTTTTATTTTTTTTATTTTTATTTTTTTAGCTGAGCCATCCTGCCACCTGTTGGTGGCTCAACGGCAACTCAGCTCAGGCTGGCCTCGAACAGCTGTTGCTCAGAGCTCAGCTCGCACTTTGAGTGAGCTCTTAACCAACTGAGCCACTCGGCCGGCCCTATCCTTCTGGTATCTTTAGACATCAATATTGTTATGCTTGATGTCCCAGAGGTGTCCTAAATTGTCCTAATTTTTTTCATTCTTTCTTTTTTTCTTTTTTGCTGTTCTTACTGGGTGTTATCTGGTACTTTGTCTTCCAAACTGTTGATTTGCTCCTCTCCATTTCATCTGCTGGTGATTTCTTCTAGTGCATTCTTCATTCCACTTATTGTATTCTTTACTTCTGACTGGTTCTTTTTCATGGTTTCTATGTCTTTTTTTATTATGCTTGCTGTCTCTTTGTTGGAGTTTTCAAGACATACTTTCAGAATCCTTATAAGCAGTGTTTTTAACTCTGTATATGGTAGTTTGCTTGACTCCTTTTCATTTAGGTTTTTATCTGGGGTTTTCTCTTGTTCTTTCATTTGAGACATATTTGTTTTTATCTTCATTTTGGCTATCTCTCCGTGTTTGTGTTTATATATAAGATATATCTGCTACGTCTCCCAGACTTGTCCTGTGGCCTCATGTAGTAGGTTCCTTATAGGTCCCAGTGGCATAGTCTCCCTGGTCACCTGAGCCGTGTGTCCCTTGTGTGTGTTGTCTGTTCCCTCCTGTTGTAGTTGAGCCTTGATTGCTGTTGGTTCGTCAGTTAGCAGAATTGACCCTCAGGCTGACTGGCTGTCGGGTTTGGCCACATCCACAGCTTATAGGCTCCAGTGTGGCGGGCTTACACTGTGGAGCAGGATTTGCCCCAGTTGGCTCTGGTCCCTGCTGAGACCACCCTTTGGGTGTGCCGATTTTGGGGCTAATTGGGTGGTGCTTTGTTTTGGACTGATAACCTATCTCTAGGTATGTTTGTTCTGGGGCTTCTTGAGAGGGTTTTCAGTGCAGGGCCAAGACAGCCATTGCTTGTGACAAGCCTGGGACTCCCTGATAGGAGCCACAAAGCAATTTGATCAGTCACTGTCTGTACTAGGCATGCAGGCACCTGGGGGAGGCCACACTGCAGACTGAGGAGAGCTGCCAGCAGTACTGGGCCTCTACAAAAATCCGAGGGAACCCTGAGGTCTGCTGCTGAGTGAGTTCAGTGAGGTGAGATCTCAGGGAGTCACCAGAGTGAGGTGAGTGGTTTTCACCAGGTTAATGTGGATTTTGGTTTGGCACCAGTGCTGAGCCTGGAGCCTCTTTAAAAAGTCTGAGAGCACACCAGGGCCAACCACCTCCCACCATGGGTTCGCCTATGCAAAGCTGCTTCCCATGGCATGGGAGTTGAGGCCAGCTATTTGCCACTGAAAAAGTCTCCTGGGGTGTTTAGGGAAGGGCTGGCTACCAGCCACAGAAAGCTCCTCAGGCATTTCATCAGTTGGGTGGGGTAGGGTCTCAGGCAGTCACCAGGATGGAGTGAACAGATTTCATCAGACCAATAGATATTAAGGTTTGGCCATGTGGGCAGAGGGCTCAACATAGGAAAGATCATGCTTGTCTTCTGGCTGCCCAGGTGGAAGCTTCTAAACAGAGAAAATGGCAACTTTCCCCCCTGTGCTTGCCCTGAAGTCACACAACTCAGTCTCTCTTTGTATGTCCCTGGCACATCCAGAGTTGCTGTCCCTGCACCAGAGCCCAGGGTGAGTGCCTGTGAGCAAGTAAGTCTCTGTGTGGGTCCTTTAAGAGGATGTTTGGGTTTCCAGCAGCCTACTGTCTCACCCAAATGGACAGAATCCCCCGTTTTCCCCAGCCAGATGTTTTGGGGACTCCTCTTCCCTGCACTGGTATTCCAGGCTAGGTTGCCTTGTGTGGGCCTGTGTTCCCTCCTTCCTCCAGGGGAACCTCCAACACTAAGATATCCCTCCTGATTTTCAAAGGCCACACACAAGTTGGCCCGGCCCACTTCACATCTCCATCCCTTCAACCATTCTTGATGTGGCTTTTTAATATTTTATTTATAGGCCTTTGGTTCGGCTGTTCTTCAGATGGATCTCCATGTTGATTGTTCTATAATTTACTTGTAATTTAAATGTGGTCATGGGAGGAGGCAAGCACATTTTTTTCTCTAGTCTGCCATCTTGCTGATAGCCATTATTTTCTTAATATTTGCCATTGTGCTTAAAAAGTGTAGCACTAATTTTTAAAGAAGAGAATGAATTACTAAATACTTGTCTTTGAATAATTGTGCTTTTTATCTGTGTGATAAAATGAGAATCATTCATGAAACACTCTGCACACTGAAGTATGATGATTAACCTAAACCTAAGGATTTTTGAGGTTGAGTTCTGAGCTGAACTGCAGCCTTTTTTCATGGAACACTATTTTTACTTTAAAGAATGATAGATAAGCAATAGTTATTCAAACTTGGGGATCTGGAAGTTGTTTTCTCAAATTAATTACATGAGCCTACCACTTCAAGAAAAACAACTGATACTATTTGTTGTTAAAGATAAAAATTTCAGCTTTCAAGTAAAAATTAAAATTTTATAAAACTTGTATCTGCCACCATGAACTTGGCAGCTTCGCAATGCTTAGATGGGGCTATTAATGAATGTGTGTTTTTTACATTGGTTAATGAAATGTGTTAACATTTGGGAGACCTGTATAACTCAGTGAAAGAATATTTTCCCAATTACCAATGCATGATGTTACTCATTCATGATTTTATAAAAGAGCTATCCAAAATACAAGCTAAAACAGTAGATTTTAATATTAACAAAGTATCAAAAATCCACACTGCTACTGATCTTTAAGAAACTATCACTTGTCAAGGTTCGGTGTACAGTCAAGGAATATCTACAATTATCTGAAAAGGCTAGTTATTAAAAGACTTCTCTCTTATCTAAGTGCATATCTAAATGAGTCCAGATTTTGTTCATATACTTCAACTGAAACAATGTATTATAATAGATTAAATACAGAAGCAGATATGAGAACCCAGTTGTTTTCTATTATGCTATATATTAGAGATTTGCACAAGTGTAAAACAGTGCCACTATCTCACATTTTCTTTTAGTTTTGGAAAATAAACTCATTATGCATAAAAATTTTATGTTACCATAAAGGGCTTATTTTTACATAAATTAATAAAAATTTTAAATTTCTCAGTTTAATTCCTAGTACAGTAAATATTGATAGATATAAACCACATAAACAAAAGCTATTTGGGATCCTCAATTTTTAAGAGTATAAAGGGATCCTGAGACCAAGAAGTTTGAAACTATAAGGATGGTCGCTTTGCACGTTCACAGTATAATATAGATGGGGAGGCATTTTGGAGGATTTACTCGTAGAATTAGGATCTTTGGACTGCCTTTCTTGGAAAGAATCATCAGGAGGTAATAAGAAAACATGGACTAACCTAACCAAATCTGCTTCCCGCACTTCTACTTGATGGTTGTGATCTCGGCTGTGTTACTTAGCCTTCCTAAGCCTGCTTTTCTGTAAAATGGGAAATACCTGATGTGCCAGCATTGTTCTAAAAAATAATGAGACCTAAAAAAAAATGAGACCTTATGTATAAGTATACAGTGTTTGGCGCATAGGAGGAACGTGAATTTCTTTTCTCTCCTCCCTTTTTAACGGTTTTGGAATATTAGTTCTATACAGTCTCATCCCTAGTATGGTCGTGTGATGTGGCCCATAGTAATAAAAATTAAAGTACCAACCTTTATTGTATTTTATAGAGAGATTTTTTTAATGGTAATAAACCATGAGATGGTGGAAGTCTTAATTTCAAAAATGAACTAATCTAAGTTACACCAAGTAATGAAGGACTTCTTTCTGTTGAGTATTTATGTAATCTCTGTAGCAAGGCCAGAACAGCATCTTATTTCCACTGAAACCTACTTACCGTAGCATAAGTGCGGTAAAATTAAAAAGATGCTAGGATCTTAATGACATTCAAGAGATGGCACTTAAGGGCCAACCGAGTGGCGCATTGGTTAGGAACTGGCTTGGGACACCAACTCTGAGCAGCAGGGCCCTGGTTCGGATCCCATGTAAGAGGGCCAGTGACACTGCCCTCTACAGCTAAGATGGTGAACCTCCACCTGGAGCTGGGCTGCTGTGAGTCCCCGGGACGGCATAGCTGCAGCCCCTGCTGCAGTGGGCTGCCATAGGCTACAGTGAGTGGCTGGCAGCCAGGGTGAGCGGCCGGCAGTCAGCGTGAGCTGCCAAGAGCCACGGTTAGCGGCCATCCGGAGGCCGGCGACTGATCTGCCTCACCCGGGAAGAGTGCAATGACGATACCAACATGTGCCAGTGAAGCAATGTCCTCCACAGCTAGACTGAAGAACAAAAAAGGACAGCAGCAACTTGTCTGTTCCATTTCCCCAATAAAATCTTTAAAAAGAAAAAAAAAGAGATGGCACTTAAATGTTTAAATGTTCCTCAGAACTATATCTGCAAGTGCATAGACACCTGAGTTGTTTTTTTTTTAATAAGGGCAGTGTCACTGGCCCTCACATGTGGGACCTGAACCGGGGCCGCTTAACCACCGCGCCACTCGGCCGGCCCTGACACCTGAGTTGTTTTTTGTTTTTTGTTTTTTGTTTTTCTTTTAATAGCAGAGCCATCCTGCCACCTATTGGCAGCTCAGCGGCAACTCAGCTCAGGCTGGCCCCGAGCCGCTGTTGCTCAGAGCTCAGCTCGCACTCTTGAGCGAGCTCTTAACCAACTGAGCCACTCGGCCAGCAATACCTGAGTTTTTAATCGCTAAAGTAATTCAGTTATTTGGATGATTTATGTGTTATACTGGAAAACTATTGGATAACTTAATTGTGACCACCTTTTATAGGAACTTAATTGACTAGAAGGACTCTAGAGAATGTTTCTTTATGTAGTCTGTCCATGCCTAAATCACCCCAGAAAAAATAGCTATCACTAGGTAGAATACATTTGACACATTATACAAACACATAAATATTTAAAATTAGTAAATGTTCATATAATCTTTTGGTGGCCTGTTTTAGTCACATTTCATATCTAAAGTTCTCCTGCAATAATTGCTGTGATCTTTCCTATAATTAATTTTTTAAATTTAATTTTTACTTGTAAGAGCATCCATTTTTATACTGGTGTTTTAGTGAAGCTTTCTATATAAAGTGTACTATATGTATTTTTTGTTTCAGGTACTTGTCCAAATGCTGAGCCTGCATCTGTCCCTCATGGAGCAGTCTATTATCCAGTGATGACAGATCCCTGTGGGCAGCCACCTTTACCGGGTTTTGATTCCTGTCTTCCTTTTGTGCCGGATTATCCATATGTTGCCTCCTGGCATCCCGTTGGTGCAGCATATGGTGGTTCTCCTCATATTCATGGTGTTATGAATCCTGGGCCAGTTGGCTATATTGCTTCACCTTCCTCAGTTCCTCATTATGCACCTCAGAATATGTAAGATTCAGCAGTATGAATTATTCTTTCACTGCCATTTTTTCTGTTTTGGTTTTTAAAAAGAGTTTTATGTTAGTGTTTAAAAAGTGACTTAGGTGGTTACTGTTCTCTCTTTAAGATTGTCTTTTGATTTAAAATAATACTTGAAAATGAATGTTGCTTTGGTTTGTGAATAAGGAAATTGAGATGGATGTACACCTAAGCCCCATGTTGAGCATACTTCATTGTATTCAGCTGTCTTACTATCAGCCACCTTGTCAACATTATATTAGCTGATGGTACCAATTGATAAAAGGAATAAATCATACGAACTGTTTCCTTGGTTCAGATGTCACACATCATGTTAAACTGCAAAATTCAAGTAATTTCCACTTTTCTCTAGAAAATAAAAAAAAACCCCAGAGCATTTGCTTCTGAGTAACTAACTTAATATTAAATGAGAGAGTCCTTCAGGTTGCTTAAGAATTGTCTGAACTGAGTTGTGTTCTATGATATTAATCAGTTTCGAAAGCACAAGGTGCTCTGCTTTATTTTTTTAAAATTTTTTTTAAGAGGGCAGTGTCAGTGGCCCTTATACGTGGGACCTGAACCCGGGCCACTGGCATCCCAAGCTAGCTCCCGACCACCGCACCACTCGGCCGGCCCTGCTTTATATCTATCCCATATGCTGTTTAATATTGGATTTATGTAACTGTTTTACTGCACAGTGTTGAGTTGGTGTCCTTTGCACAATTAGAAATAAATACAAATTAGCATTTAAAATTCATAAAATGAGTGGGGATTTTCTTCTTTTTTGCTTTTTCATGGCATCAAAGAGTATGACGCATTTGATTGTTCCAAAATGGTTTTCCCCTGGTATTTTGGTTGCAAGAGCATGTGAATGTGCAGCATGAACTGGCAGAGCCAGTTGAAATGTTATTTAATCTCAAGATACTACTCAATGCATACTACCATATGTAGTTATTTCCCTTGAGAATGCTTTTTTAGATTGTATTTCTGGGGGTTTTTTTGTTTTGTATTTTGTTTTTTTTGGTTTTGTTTTGTTTTGAGAGCAGTGTCACTGGCCCTCATATGTGGGACCTGAACTGGGGCCGCTGGCTTCCCAAGCCAGCTCTTAACCACCACTCCACTCGGCCCTTATTTCTGTTTTTTTTTTGTTTGTTTGTTTGTTTTTTAAATATGTTAACTCCCTTATGGAACTTTAATCTGGACTTAACTTTCTCATTGTCCTGTACTCCCAAGAGTTGTCAGATCTTTCAGCTTGTTTTTTTTAGACCTGCCTTGTATCTCTCCAAGCCTGCCTTGTCTCTAACTTTCTTATGAGCTATACTTCATCAGTCCTTCTTTTCCATTTCATCTACCCAAAGACCACAAGATCTTTTGTATTCAGTTCTCTGAGGAGTAATTTGTCATGAATGCTTTGCCCATAGCTCACCTGAAAGAGCTATTTTTAAAGTGTACTTTGTTGCCATAAAACCTGTTTATATTGCCTTTTTTAAGGTATTTATGCTTGTAAATCAGTCTGTCCTTTCCCACTTTCCGCTGTACCCCAGGCAGAATGAACCATTTAAGACCTCAGGGCTCAAGGTGCTTGAACAGTTGAAAGAACTAGAGTGGAATCTGTTGCAAAGAAGATATTCTGTCTTCAGTGTGCTGTTCTCAAGATGATTGATATCAATGAGCTCTGCATCAATGTACTAGTTAAGGCTTCTGCTTCATAATAGACATGGGACTGATTGTATTTTGTTTTTGCATTCTTGATCTTAAGAAGTGCATCTGACAACTTTAGTAAAAAAAGATGAACAACAGTGTACTGATCTAACAACTTAACTCTATGTGTTAATGTTTTATCATCTTTTCTGATAACCTCCTGAGTTCTCAATTTTTGTAGCCCACAAGGTGTTTCAAGTTTTAAGAAAAGGTTTATTTTAGTCAAGCTTAAAATATGGTTCAACCCTCTCTTCAACATTTTTCAAACAAACTAACATTTCTGAAATATACATAACTCACAGCAGGTGATTGTCCTGTATTTTCAACTGTCAGTGGTTCACTAATTAGCTTCCATGGGGTGCTTTAGAAGGTTGTAGTTGTTTTTGAGAATGTGGATCTGGAAATTGTTTGGTTTTGAGACAAGCACATTGGCCTTAGGCTTCCTGTTGATGTGTTTTTATTTTAAAATTTTAGGTCACTGCCTTGCCTTGAGTTCATTACTAATTATTGCAATTTAATGAGATGCTTGTTATTAACTTAAAAACCAGAAATCAGTGGTGTATACTAGAGCAACTTAATTTTTACTGTCACAGGTGTTGAAGTCAACAGTATTTATGGTAGTTTAAATCATACAGTGTAGTCCACTTGTTCATGTATTACTCTCAGTCTTCTGTAAGAAATAATCAAGGATTGTACCCTGATTCTCCTATTGTTTGGGGGTTGGGATGATCAAGGTGACCTGTTCTGCGGAAGAAGTCTGCAGTGGGTTTTGAAGACAGCTTACAGATAAAAAGGAAGTGGTTTATCTGGTAATGAAAAAACCTTAGGACTTAACGTGTTTAATAAACCTATAATATAACCATAGTGGTAGACTTCTTTTTATATATTGCCTCTTTAGTTGCCTTTGATGTAACAAAATACTTCCTGCTTTTCCTCTGCTGTTACAACCAGATTTCATCCATTTAGAATTGGGGAAAAGACCAGACTGTGCTTTATTCTGGACCCTTTACTTCTACCCGCTTCCTGAGATAAATCTGGTCACACGAAAGGTAGAAAGCAGAATTATTTCCATAGTGATTAAAAACAATTATAATCATTTTTATGCTGTGTATATTTATTCTTAAAACTAATTGTGGTTTTCTGCCTTAAGAACAATGAAAGCACTGAATCTGTTTTACTGTTGAAATTCAATACTTGTGAATTTAAAACATCTTCCATTTCCTTGGAGTCTATAAGCAAGACATAAACTTTTAATTAGCTTTAGAAGTATAACTATGATTTTTTTTGTGTTAACACCAGACATTCAGAACTTAATTCAGACATAAATCTCCATGAATAATGATCACCTTTTTTTTTTTTTTTGAGGGCAGTATCACTGGCCCTCATATGTGGGACCCAAACCTGGGCCGCTGGCTTCCCAAGCCAGCGCTTAACCTCTGCGCCACTCGGCCGGCCCTCCATGAATAATGAAATAGTCCACTGGGGGAGAGTGGTATGTGTACTTTAATCTAGACTTTTTAAAAACTGGGACACATGTAGTTTATTTTACATGAATCCTCTTTGCAGCCATTTATGTTTCAATTTATAATAAAAACTAAGAGTTCAGGAGAACTAATATAGCAAAAGACCTCTTCTCTCCTCTGTCTTACCTAGAATGTTAAGTTTCAGTCAGAGCAACTTGTCTTCTCTCCTGCCTAAATTATCAAAGGCAGTTTAAGGGATGTGGGAGTGTTGTAGCTCCAGGAAAGGATGGACGTGAGTTTAGATAACCGACTAGTGTGGGAATAAAGGTGCTTTAGAGTGATAAATCAGGGTATTGTCTCAAAATAATCTGGGGGGTGGGGTTTATAGGTGAAAGAAGGTTAGCTGCATGTTAATAACTTGAATAATAACTTGAAACTTGGGTTCATTATACTATTCCCTCTATTTTTGTGTTTGACATTTCTCATAATAGTTAAACTACCTTGGTAACTGATGCCATCTGTAGAGTAAATGGTTATTTATGAAGTTAGTAAAGGTTAAGGTTTTAAAAAACGTTGCCTTGGGCCGGCCGAGTGGTGCGGTGGTTAAGCGCTGGCTTGGGAAGCCAGCGGCCCCGGTTTGGGTCCCACATGTGAGGGCCAGTGACACTGCCCTCAAAAAATAATAAATAAATAACGTTGCCTTGAGTGGCCAGCCAAGTGGCTCAGTTGGTTAAGAGCTCGCTCCAGGATGTGAGCTGAGCTCTGAGCAACAGCAGTTCAATGCCCAGCCTGAGCTGAGTTGCTGCTAAGCTGCCAACAGGTGGCAGGATGGCTCAGGTAAAAAACCAAACAAAAATTTGCCTTGAATCCTGAAAATAATTAAAGATTTTAGATAGTCTATCACCTAAGGTCCATTGGTCCCTGTTAAGGTATCTGGGAGTTGGGCTGGCCGAGTGGTGCGTTGGTTAAGAGCTGACTTGGGACACCAGCGGCACCAGTTCCGATCCCACATATGAGGGCCAGTGACACTGCCCTCTAAAGCTAAGATGGTGAACAACCTGGAGATGGGCTGCTGTGAGTCCCCGGGACAGCATAGCTGCAGCCCCTGCTGCAGTGGGCTGTCATAGGCTACAGTGAGCAGCTGGCAGTCGTGAGTGGCCATCCAGAGACCGGCGACTGATCTGTCTCACCTGAGAAGAGCGCAATGATGATACCAACGTGGGCCAGTGAAGCAATGTCCGCCACAATTAGACTGAAGAACAAAAGGACAGCAACTTGTCTGTTCCGCTTCCCCGGTTCCCCAACGCTGATCCCCTCCCCCAATTCCCCAATCAAAAAAATGAAAAATAAAAGATATCTGGGAGTTTGGGAAACCTGTAGTATAGGCAACTGATTCTTAAAATTCTATAATTCTCGAGAACATTTATTTGTACTTGAAACTAATTGCGGTGAGTGACCCATTTCAGGTTTTACTGCTTCACTGTTTCCCTAATCACTGTCACATTTGAGTTCACTTTTTTCCTTAGGGCTGCCTAAGGGAAGCTTGGAAACAAAGACATCCTTTACTGCTAAATGGCTATTTGTTTTTGTGTATGGGTATGTTGTTTTGTTGTTCGTTTTTTTCCTCATAGGTGGTTCTTGCCACTGGGTCAAATCTTTTGTGGAGGGTATGGTATTTGATTCAACAAGATTGAGGTTAAACTGACCCTGTTCTTATTAAATCAGGCCAGTCAATGAAATAAAACGTTAAGATCTATTTTAGCCAAACATTATTCAATTAGCAAATCTTTTTTGTAGACCTTATGGATTTTTCCAACTTATATAATACAGGTATTTCTTTTTTATGATTTTCATTGGGGGAGGGGAATGGATAAGTTGCTGTCCTTTTGTTCTTCAGTCTAGTTGTGGAGGATGTTGCTTCACTGGCCCATGTTCGTATTATCATGCACTCTTCCCCGGTGAGGCAGCTTGGTTGCTGGCCTACGGCTGTCGCTATTGGCTGCTCACGCTGGCTGCCGGCCACTCACTGTAGCCTATGGCAACCCACTGCAGCAGGGGCTGCAGCCTGCACCGTTGTTGCCTGGACTCAACGGCAGCCCAGCTCCAGTTCAAGCTTTTCTTCACCATCTTAGCTGTAGAGGGCAGTGTCACTGGCCCTCATATGTGGGATATGAACCAGGGCCCTGCTGCTCAGAGCTGGCGTCCCAAGCTAGCTCCTTACCAATGCACTACTCGACTGGCCAACATCACTGCCTTTTTAATTGTCCTTACTTACCTAACCAACATGTAAATGTTATTAATATATATCCAGTAACACTTCTTAAAATAATTAGGCCAGGACTTGCTAGTAAATTATTTTGCTGAAAGTTAAGTTCTGGAATCTAGTGCTCTGGTGCCTAAAAGTTAATGTTAATTATTAAAATAAAATATAGTAATATTTCAGGAATCTGATTTAATTAGGGGAAAGCTAATTGCTGAAAAGACTATTACTACACAAAAAAATCTTAAAAAGAAATGTCAGCTGATACTTGAGGAAATATTGCTGACATTTACTCAGAATATACTAGTTCAGTAATGACCAGCTTAACCTCAATTTATGTCTTCTCGCTTACCCACAGAGTCAAACTATCTGTACAACATGGATCATACTTTGGGTACTCAATAAATAATAAGAAATTTCCAAGCGCTGGCCGAGTGGCGCAGTGGTTAAGTGCTGGCTTGGGAAGCCAGCAGCCCCGGTTCGGTCCCACATATGAGGGCCAATGACACTGCCCTCAAAAAAAAAAAAAGAAATTTCCAGGATAGGGTCTATGTGATTTCTCAGTGGTGTAAGCTATAGCTTTATTTCTAGCTATATTTTTCCCTTCATGTCATCATCTCAAAGTTCTTTATGAACGTTTATTCAATTTTTAAATATTTAATAGTCACAGCTTTGGTTAATAGGAAATACAGGTTAGAATGATATTAATGTTTATTCTCAATAATCATTTCAAAATATATTGGACTGCAGAAGTCTAGTCTTTCTGTTGGTTAAATTCTAGTATAAAATCTATTGTTCACAAATGTTTATTGATAATGGCTATAAATGATTACATTAGGAAAAGGAGGAACAAAACACCTTAAATCTGAGCAACCGTTCATTTTTTTTGGGGGGGAATACTTTATTTTTGTTTATACTGAAGCTAAAAATACATCTTTTATTATACAAGATTCTTTTTAACACACTTAAGAATAACACTAACTTTGCACTTCTTACAGAAAGTATTTAAAATAATAGTTACTCAAGGAGTTTTAGCTTCTAACATAGAAGTTTGCGAAGTCAAAATGCCATTTACACAAACACATTCAGAATTTTCCCTTTTCATGATTAAGCCTAGGAGATAAAATTTTTAACTTTAAGTTTCATGCAAATATTTTCTATATGATAATGTGTGATAGGGGCCACCAGCTAGGCTAAGAAAGTGAATTAAACACACCACCTGTATATTCTAGTGTTCTTTATCTGCTATCAAATGTTAACTCCAAACTATACACTGTTTTGAATGGGAAGAAACTTTTCATCCTTAGATTCAACCCTGTTTTTGAGAAACTGAAATAGAATTCTGTGAAGTTTAAATATTGATATTTTCTTGAATACTATTCAAGTAGTTAAGAATACTGGTGTGCATTCTTTTTTTTTTTTGAGGGCAGTGTCACAGGCCCTCACATGTGGGATCTGAACCAGGGCTGCTGGCTTCCCAAGCCAGCTCTTAACCACCGCGCCACTCGGCTGGCCCTGTGTGCATTCTTAAATTATAAAAAAACACATGAATTAAACTGTGTTCACTTGTGGAAGATGTTTATTTATCCTTATTTGAACTGAAATGTCCTTGAGAAAGTTTTGTGTTTATAGTTGAAATAGGAAAACACCTGGGTTTACTTTTACTATGTTAAAGGAGTAATTTGAAGAGTAAAAATTTTGAAGTTATTAAGTTATCAAATTGGATTGTGTTTAACATTAAGAAAACCACAGACTAATGAATTAATCCTTTGGGTTTAGAGGTTTCCTCATGAGTGCACACATTCATTTTAGTGCCATTGGTTCCATTGGTCCTGTTAGACATTTGGGAATTCTGAGTGCTTCTGCCCAAGTATACTTAGTATTTATCACTCTGATTATTAGACTATAGGCTACATTGCTGTGGTTATTGAAACTGATCACTTAGTATATGTTGTAAAAGGCAGTCCTAAAAGGTGTGATCACAAAATGATGAAGCTGTATTTTAAGTAATATGACTAAATATTATACAGGAAATACCTAGTCTGAACAGGTGATTTACAAATGACCTAAAAATTCAGCTAGCTGCTGCCATCTCATCACTAGAGCCACTTCCTACTTCTGCTACCGGAGCTCCTCCCATTTTTCTTCAATGCCTGGGGCTTTTCACTACTGCCCTTTCTTCCTGCTAACAAACTGGTTGTCAGAACCTCAGCATTATAAAGTGTCATTGATTATGGATCAAATAAGGTTTGGGAAGCCAGTTGTGAGTTTATGTACATTACAAGCCATGGATTGGAAGTTGGAATGTGTTTTACTATTTTAAACACATGTTTCAAGGCTTAAGTCATTATGGTTTTCCCCAGATCAGTGGAGGTTCTATACCTA
Organism: Aselliscus stoliczkanus; assembly: GCA_033961575.1. Classification (NCBI taxonomy): domain Eukaryota; kingdom Metazoa; phylum Chordata; class Mammalia; order Chiroptera; family Hipposideridae; genus Aselliscus; species Aselliscus stoliczkanus. The sequence goes on along the minus strand of CM066737.1, from coordinate 48,135,066 downwards.
GATATGGTGTTCCTTAAAATATTCTCCTTGAGAACTATGCACTTACTTACGCGGGTAGGGCCTGCCACTGTTTCAAGCATGTTTGAAACTACATTCCATGGCAGAGAAGAACAAGGAATATTTTGGGGTGATGGAAATATTTTGTATCTTGATTTTGGTGATGGTTCCAGGGGTCCATACAATTGTGAAAACTCACTGAATTGTACACTTTAAATGGATGTAGGTAACTGTACACAAATTATTCTTCAATAAAGTTTATAAGAAAAAAAAAACTATTCCAAAGAGTATTTTCAGGTCACTTTACAAACCGCACAAGATATCGTCTCATTACTTTATAAGTGTGCCTATCAAACTACCTATTGTGTAACAGCACTTTAAAAAATGTTTATTTTTTACCCAGAAAAAGTAGAACTCAGCTTGATCTCTCAGCTTTTTATCAAATATGGATATCAAGCTACTTTTGACCGTTTCTAAAAATTTAATCTTACAGGATCATGATTTTCTACCATTAGATATTCAGAGATTTCATTGTGGATTTTGAAAGGCCTCCCAAAAAAAGTCCACAATAGTCGGAGTGTAATGGCAGCACTCGAGTATGGGTACAGCGTAAGGTGACTAGTTTGAAGAACAACATTTATTTGGGCACTTAAATTCGGGCATGTTTATGAAAATATCAGTCTCATTATTTTATAATCTCACTTTACATGTTTATTCCAAATTTATGAGGCTAAAATATGATACCAGATGTAGACTCTAGCTTTCTTCTATGCTACCTTCCCCCAATTTTAACTTTTATATTTCTTTCATGTAGAGTTTTGGCAAATACATTTTATTTCTTAGATAAAATTTGGAGAAATCTATCCTTCCAGTAATAGATCAAATGTGAATTTATAAAAGCCAATCAATGACATTGCACAATTTAGAATGTAACCTTACTATGGGTCCAACGTGTTGAACTTAGGAATGTAGTGATCACAAGGTGAGAACTTGCTGCGATCCAAAATTCAACCTGAATATGACCCAACTTTTGAAAAATGTACAGGTGTTCAGAGCTAGTTTTCATATACTGTTGCACTTCTGGAGTTTGTTGAGGGGCAAAATGTTGACATTAAAGTTTTCATCCAGAACTGTTTTTTTTTAATTGGAGAACTCCATCTTAATGTGGTCATCTAAAATGTTGGATAATTTGGTGATTTAGCACTAGGTTTCTTATTTTTATCTGAGCCATCCTGCCACCTGTTGGCAGCTCAGCTCAGGCTGGGCATCAAACTGCTGTTGCTCAGAGCTCTGCACTCTTGAGCGAGCTCTTAACCAACTGAACCACTTGGCCGTTCCTAGCACTAGGTTTTAAAGTGCTTATCCATACTCATCCTTACTTTGAAAGCTTTTCTATCTTTCTCTCTACTACCACCAACTAAGTACTTCCAGCACTTCCACAAAAATCCAAACCTTTTTTGTCTTACCTTCCAAGGGTCAGTTTTAAGGATTGTTTGTATAAGACCAGATAACTGTCAAGGTTTCTAGGTTGGAAGGAAATTGGTGGCAATGAGTATTTGGGGAATATATTGAAATTTGTGCGAAAAGACATAAAATGGTCAAGCCCAGCTTAACTGTACTTGCAAATGGTGGGCTACCTTAGGCTAAAACAAAAGGCATACCACCACCTACACATTGAAGTGCTACTGAGGATGGTGCCTTGGTATGTGTGTGTGCATATGTTGAGGTACAGCTCCTGGGATGTTAGGTTGCCCTGAAAACTGCTTATTGATAAAGGACAAAATAAGCTGTAAATTGGTGAAAACGACCTTCACACTGCAGGCCTTTCTTACCTACGTGTTCAGCCTTTTTTGGTTCTATCAAGTCATTTGGAGTTACAAAGGATTTTCTTTTTGAGGGTGAGGGATGAGGGTAGGGCAGATATGTGTTACAATCATGGACTTACGAAGGTTGATTACAATGGTCAAAACTTAAGGGCTTTTTCTGTTAACAGAAATTGTTTGCCTTTTATTTATGTGGTACCAGGAAGCTTCTACAGAGCTTTCAAAATTTTCACATCAGATAAGGAAACTAGTTTTTGCTTTCCGACATTGCTCTTAGTAATATCTTTTCTGCTGTGTCTCCTCGGGCAAGGGAAACAAAAGAAAAAATAAATGGGACTACATCAAACTAAAAAGTTTTTGCAAAGCAAACTAACAATGAAACAAAAAGACAGCCTATTGAAAGGGAGAAGATATTTGCCAATGACATATCTATTAAGAGGTTAATATCCAAAATTTATAAAGAACCAACTCAACATCAAAAAAAAATCAAATTGGACTTCCAGTAAAATGGCACAATAGACAGACGCTGTGCTGGATGCCTCCCAGGATAACACCAAAATTACAAATTATCCAGCATTCAACCCTGGAGGTCCCCGGAACACTAGATGAACAGAACCACTAAACAAAGAACTTAAAGAGGAGGCCACGTCGGGTCTGGTAGGACGGGCGGAGAAGAGAGAGGGCGAGCCCCGTGAGGGAAGCCCCAGCCGTGGGAAGCTTGTTTGGTTGGGGGAGAGACCCTCCAGCCGCGCACCAAGTTCACCAGCCCAGAGTTCCTTTGCCGGGAAGAGGAGTTCTAAGATAGCCGGCAGGAAATTATTGAGGACTCTCTTTGCTCAGCTCGGTGAGGCTAAGAGTGGCTGGAGAATCAGTGGGGCTGGCGCCCAGGCTTGCTCGCCGGTGAGCACTTACCTAGTTCCTGGTGGAGGGAGTGGCTGTGTGAGCTGGACCCAGGAGCCTGCGGGGACGGACTGAACTTAGTACATTTGGTGCAAAGGCTGGAGGTTTTTAGACTGTTGTTCCCGAGGAGTGGAGCCTGCACGCCAGTGGTGTAGAGCGGACGCCATTTTTGTCAGGCTTGGGCCCTCCCACAGAGGATCAGGTCCGAGGCCTCATTGGTCTGGTGAAATTGGCGCAGAAGTGCGTGTGTGCGTGCACGCGCATGCGGCCTTGGATCCCCACCCTCCACCCGGCTTATACTGCGTTGCCAGGGAAGCACTGGGCGGGTGCCCTCCAGTTCCAACAGGCAGCTCACGCAGACCCGGGAGGGCGAGAGCCACCTCAGATCCCCGCAAGGCTTGTGCTGCGTTGCCAGGGAAATGCCCGGTGGGCGTGCTCCGACTCCAACAGGCTGCTCACTGAGACCCGGAAGTGCGCAAACTGCCTAGGGTCCCCGCTCTCCGCACTCCGCTTACAGAGTTGCCAGGCTGGTGATTGGTTGTTGGGCTGCTCGGCCTGAACTGCGAGCGGCTGATTAGGACAGGCTGAGACTGGGAGTTTTCCTGGGAGTGTTGGGCCGTGAGCTGTGTGCCTGCGTGATCCAGCCAGGGCTCTCCTGGTGTTCTATCTAATACATCAAAGCAATCCCAGAGCGACAGCCAGAATGGGGAAACACAGAAACATTTCCCAAGTAAAAGATCAGAAGAATCCTCTAGAAATGGAACTAAATGAAACAGAGGGATCCAACCTTTCAGAGACACAGTTCAGAACACTGATGATAAGAATGTTTAAGGAACTTAGCGAGGACATAAAGAAGGATAGGGAAACCATAAAAAACAACCTGTTAGAACTAAAGGATACAATAACTGAAATGAAGAACACACTCGAAGGAATCACCAGTAGAGTAGATGAAGCAGAGGAGCGGATCAGCGACTTGGAAGATAAAATAGCAGAACTCACCCAGTTGGCACAGCAAAAACACCAAAGAATAAAAAACAATGAAAAGAGTTTAAGAGCCCTATGGGACAAGGTAAAACGCAACCACCCTCGACTCATAGGAATACCAGAAGGAGAAGAGAAGAAGCAAGGGGTCGAGAATGTATTTGAAAAAAATAATGACTGAGAACTTCCCTACCCTGGTGAAGGAAATCAACATACATGCCCAGGAAGTGCAGAGGGTTCCAAACAAGCTGAACCCAAACAGGTCCACGCCAAGACACATCATAGTTAAAATGGCAAAGGTTAAAGACAGAGACAGAATCCTAGAGGCTACAAGAGAAAGACAGCAGGTTACATACAAAGGAACTCCTGTTAGACTAACAGCTGACTTGTCTACAGAAACTCTGCAGGCCAGAAGGGAGTGGCAGGAGATACTCAAAGTGACACAAAATAAAGGCCTACAACCAAGATTGCTCTACCCAGCACGGCTATCACTTAAAATTGAAGGAGAAATAAAGAGCTTCTCAGAAAAGAATAAACTTAAGGAATTCATTACCACCAAGCCAGCATTGCAAGAAATGTTAATAGGGCTTTTTTAAACAAAAGAAAGGGGTAAACAAGCTAACCCAGGGAGACCAGGAATACAAATAACAAAATGGCAATAGATATGCACCTATCAATATCATTTTAAATGTGAATGGGCTAAATGCTGCAATCAAAAGACAGAGAGTGGCTGAGTGGATAAGAAAATAGTACACATGTATATGCTGTTTACAGATGGAATAAGGTATTTCATGCAAATGGAAATGAGGAAAAAAAAAGCTGGAGTACCAATACTTATTTTGGACAAAATAGACTTTAAAATGACTATAATAAAAGACAAAGAAGGGCACTATAACCCTAATAAACATCTATGCACCCAACATAGGAACTCCTAATTACATATAACAGATTTTAACAGACATAAAGACAGAAATCAACAGTAACACTATCATAGTAGGGGACTTCAACACCATTGTCACCAATGGACAGACCCTTTAGACAGAAAATCAACACAGAAAGAGGGGCCTTAAATGATACTTTACACCAGCTGGACTTCATTGATAATTTTAGAGCATTTCACTCTGAAAAAACAGAATATACATTCTTCTGAAGTACACATGGGACATTTTCCAAGATAGACCATATTAGGCCACAAAACAAGTCTCAGTAAATGTAAGAAGATTGAAGTCATATCAAGCAGATATAAAGGAAAAACTGATGGTTGCTGGCTGGGAGGGAGTGGGGAAGAGGGAGAGGGGGAAGGTTTTGGACAGTGTAGGTGGGGCTACAATGTTGCTGCAGGGATATGGGGGCAGTTCTGGGAATGTAATTGATAATGTTGTGAAGAGACTATTATGTTGTGTGAAATAAGTCAGAGAAGGACAGGTACCATGTGATCTCACTTGTGTGTGGAGTCTGAAGAGCTGAGTACGATCAAAGTAAACAGACTCGTAGATGTAGAGGAAAAACAGTGTTGCTAGTTGGGAGGGGGGTGGGGATGGGGAGAAAGGGGAAGGGATTAGACAGCATAAATATACAACTACAATATTGCCACAGGGATATGAAACACAGTTCGGGGAATATAATAATGTAAAAATTTTGTGGCGTGTCAGATTGTCACTTGTCTTGTTAGGGAGACCACTTCATGGATGGTGTAGAGGCTTGATCACTGCACTGTACACCTGAAACTGATGTTGTGTAGTATTGTATGCCAACTGTAACTGAATATGTGCATGGTCACGGGATGTGGAGTGTACTGTGGAGGGGAGTCAGGGGAGTTGTGATAGATATGTATGATATGGTGGGGGGGGAGTGGGGTGCTGAACTGGGGGAAGGGGCGTGTCACTTTGGGGGGTAAAGAGTATAACTATTGCATTGTGTTGTACACATGAAACTAATAAAAAAAATTGCTGTAAAATAAACTACTTTTTTTTTTCTTTAACAAAAAAAAAATCAAATTTAAAAAAATGGGCAGACGATCTGAATAGACTTTTTTTCCGAAGAGGATATACAGATGGCCAAGGCATATGAACGGGTGCTCAATATCACTAATCAGAGAAATGCGGATTGCAACCATGATGAGATATCACCTCACACCTGTCAAAATGGCTAGCATCAATAAATCAACAAATGACAAGTGTTGGTAATGTGTGAAGAAAAGGGAACATTTATGCACTGTTGGTGGGATTGCAAATCGGTGCAGACACTAACAAAAACATTTTGGAGGTTTCTCAAAAAATTAAAAATTGAACTACCTTATGAGCCAGAAATCCCTCTTGGGTATTTATCCAAAGACATCCAAAACACTAATTTAAAAAGATACATGCACCCCTATGCTCATTGCAGCATTATTTACAATAGCCAAGATATGGAAGCAACCCAAGTGCTCATCAATAGATAACTGGTTGAAGAATATGTGGTAGACGTATACAGTGGATATTGACCATGAAAAAGAACGAAATTTTCCCGTTTGCAACACCATGGATGGACCTAGAGAGTATTATGTTAAGTGAAATAAGTCAGAGAGACAAATACCATATGATCTCACATGTGGAATGTAAAGTACAAAATAAATGAACAAAATAGAAACAGATTTACAGATACAGAGAATAAACCGATGGTTGTCAGATGGTTGCCAGAGGGGTTTGGGGTACTGGGTAAAAAAGACGAAGGGATTAAGAAGTATGAATTGGTAATTACAAAGTAATCATGGGGATGTAAAGTAGAGCGTAAGGAACATAGTCAATAATACTATAATAACTATGTATAGTGCCAGGTGGTACCAGATTGACTTGGGGGATCACTTCGTAAATTTATATAAATGTGTAACTACTGTGCTGTACACCTGAAACTATTATAAAAGAATGTTAACTGTAATTGAAAAATTAAAAAAACTAGCTTTTGGCATAAAAACATTCCACTTAATTTTATATTTAAACATTATAATTCTTAGTATATACATGTCTCTCAAGTACCACAAACATTGATGGTATATCTCTAAAAACTGAAAGATCATGACTCATTGAATAAATTAACAAGTAAGTTTGAGATACAAATCCACTCTAGAGTGGGAATAAAACAATGAATTTAAAAATGATAAAGCACAGTAGCCTGCTACTTGTATCATTCCAGCAATTAAGTCATTTGTTTCTTAATAAACATTCTATTCTCTAAAAGTAAAGCTCTCAAAACCATCTAGCAGCACCTTCTTCTCTGGACAACCATGCAGCATATAGATGGAAACTTTAGGCCACATATCAGCATATGAATAGTAAAATGTCAAGTGTGAAGGAAATCTGAAGTATGCACCTATTTGATTATTTCACCAAAAAAGTTTGTTTTTATTTTTACAGATTGGATTCTTCTGACCTAAATGCTTTACTTTTTCTTTAAAGCAGACACCCCAGATCCTGAGAGCTCTACTATTAAGAGTTGTGCTACACGCAATGATAATACCAACATGGGCCAGTGAAGCAATGTCCTCCACAATTTGACTAAAGAACAAAAAAGGACCACAACTTGTCTGTTCCCCTTCCCCGATTCCTCAATGGTATTCCCCTACCCCAATTCCCCAAGAAAAAAAAAATTTTTAAAAAAAGTTGTGCTACAATGGATGCCTTGGTAGCAGTTCATTTTAACAATTCCTCACCACATCTCAGGAAGTTTTTTTTTTCCATTGACTTCATCCTGCTTGTCCTCCTTTCAAAATGTTATAGTAATTCCCAACAGGGATGAAGAGCCAAGGTGTGAACAATCAAAGGGTATTCATTTTCATTTTGTGTGTGTGTGTGTGTGTGTGTGTGTGTGTGTGTGTGTGTCTTGTGGGTGTATGTACACAGACAAGGTTCTCACTTTTACAAAAATCCCCCGAAAAGCAATGCAAGCCCAAACCCACATCTGTTGGAAAAAGGGATGAAAAAGTTCATCGGAAATATAGTAGAAAAAACATTTCTCTCTACTAAAGTAATGCTCTCATTGAATTGGGGTAATCAGTTCCCAGTGGCTAGTTCTACACCAACAAAGTGGATATTTAGAATAATTATCTAGATAAAGCAAGCCAAAGAAACAATCTAATATACCCATAGATGAGGCACATCTGCAGGGGTTGGGGTTGGAGGGAGCTGACTGTTAGGTATGAAGAGGTTATTTAAAATGTTCCGGACAATTACATCAACTTACATTGGCTATGTGTATACAAGCAATCTTTATTAGCACTGTTTTGATAACTTGATTACCAAAATAATATCATTTTTATGTACTTTTAAACAGGAAAGAATATCTGCCTAACTTCAAGTACTTTTTACCTGATGGTACAACAAACCAAGGTCTGGGCAACTTAAACTGTTGGTCAAAATACCACTTGAGTTTCACTCACGAAGTAATATGAACATCAACTGGTTATTTATATTTTCTTGCTGAGGTATCAACTCATATTTTTCACTCAAATTCCCAATGACATTTATAGGGGAGGGTTTACACTGCCATAGGAACTATAAAATTCTTACTGCAAAGGTATTTATTATTTAAGTCATTTAAAAGGTAGACAACTTTTTTTAAAGTTCTTTAATCGAATTGCAGACAGATGTTTAAATATTTTGGACTTAGCTGAAATACGAGTAGCTAAATGATTATAGGTCAGAGTGGAATGAAAGATGACCCTAGGAGACAGATTTGGATATTTTCCAATATTCCCATGTAAGTGGACAGAAGTATAAATTGGAGCATTTATATCCCTGTAAAATTTGGCATCTTCCAAAAGTGATGATTTTGAATTTGGAATCTTTCCTCTGCTTTGTAATCCACAGGACTTAAAACTAGAAGTGGAGGAGATACTTTAACAATGGTCATTTTCTTTGGCATAGTATTACCCTTACTAATTATCAGGGAGAATTTAATGTAACTCTGGCAGAATCAAACAAATGAATGCATGTGTCTAGATGTGATAAGAAAGCCAACAGTAATGGAGGTATAGATATTTTGATAAATAGTAAATGATTCTTATGCCATTTATAATTATGAGTATATTTGTGTTTGGAATACATTTTTAACTTTTAAATGTGTCAGTCTAAACTTGGGGAATTCACAGCATTTTGGGCCAGTGAAGACAAAGGTATCTATAGTGGTCATTCCATTTCCACATCATATATATATGCTTAATAATAACCTTGTTTCTATGAACTAGAAGATTTGGGTTTGACTGGCTGTGTGACCTTGAGCAAGGCATTATCCTTCTCTGGGCCTCTTTTTTTTTCCTATTTGTAAAATACGAGTTTGGAATAGACTAGATTCTCTCTAAGGTTCTCTTTTAGCTCTATTTTTTTATATTTATACCCTCATGTTGGCTTGTACCTTCCTGAGGGTCAGAGGACATACTTAAGCATTTGATTTGAAATACCTTTCTTGACAGTAGCTGATCCAGAGGTGAACACAAATCTCTTTCCCTTCCTACTTTTTACTGATTCAGAACTAATAAAAACGTTGGTATCACCAACAGGGAAGTTAGGACAGTAGCTGTGTAGCCTTTAACAGCTAACTGACCTCAGTCACCAACATAGCTGGGCCTAAATATAGCCAGTGAAGTCTTAAGCCCAAGTCACAAAGACATTAGCCCTGAGAAGATCTGAAAAGGAATGTGCTGTCCATGAAATAGGACACTAGTTTCTTTCAGTTGTAGAGATTGCCTACTATGATCTATACAGAGGGTGCCAAAAAAAATGGATACAAATTTTAAGAAAGGGATAAATCTATTAAAATTGTAATACAATGAATGATGCTAACATTAATTTGATTAACGCCATCTTTTGAGCGAGCATCATACTACACATTGCTACTATAATTCAATTCAACTTCGAAAAGTAATATATAGATAACTTCTCTTAAAATGTGTATATTTTTTGGCATTTTCGGTACATATTCTCTTTTTAGAACATAACGGAGAGAAGACTATATTTTGAAGCATGGCTCTCTGTCTGGTTACTCTTGCTTTCTGAGAAACTGATATAGTAACAACCAGAACAAGGTACATGCATTTGTGAGAAAGACTTATCCAAGTACATGCATTTGTGAGAAAGACTTATCTTTTTCTTTTGATGAAATAGGGCCATGTATTGGTCTTTAGTGCCGTCAATATGAGTTAGGAATGTAGCCCAGGCCGGGTTCTATTTATTATTTAAAGAAAATTTAACAATTGGGAAAGTTACATCTGTAACTTGAGAAACCTTCCTTCTGGAAAGTAACCCGTTATTGATGTGAGGGCCATTTATGATAGTCCCACTTAGTGAAGTAGGAGAGAAGTTGCATTTGAATAAATGATCTCTGATCAACAAATTATTTTGGGACTATCTCTTGCCAAACAGGTTTTGATGCAACTTATTCTCTTCATCACTTTTCCCTGGATCTGAGCTTTGTTCTTCAACACCACCTCCTGTTCCTCCATACCAGCACAGTTTATCTCTTCTTCATGCAGAATATTTTGACCATCAGTTACTAAAGCTAGGGCTGGAAATGGGAATCAATTCGAATAACAAAGTACACTGTCAAAAGCTATTTTGGAGGCATTTTTGCATTGTTGGAAAATGCTTCATTTCATTACTTTTACCAGAAAGTATAGATAAGAATTTAGATGGATTCCTATTGCTGTTGACATTTACAAGAGCAGGGCAACACCTAACTCTCTTACATTTCTGAGCTGCACATTGTTAATTTAATCTCCCGGACCCAGACCTAGGTAGGGCTGTTTCAGGTCATGTGTTAGCATAAGGTGGGGAATACCTTTGTGCTAACTTTTGTAAAAAAACAAAAACATGCTTTTTCAGCAGGTTATTGCTTGGTGGTTATTGGGTCAAGTATGATGACCATATATATGCATTATGGAGTTCATTTTTTAATTTGCAGCTTTGTATTCTGATGAGGTCCTCTTAAACTGTGGAAAACAATTTGTTTGGATGTATAAAAGCAGCTTTCTTTGAAGACAGTAGAATTTGGATCATGTTTTTAGTTCCATGAACACAGTAGGTTTATGTTATATACCTAACATAAGTTTACACATGCAATTCCATTGCCCCCAGTGAATATTAAAACAGCAGCCTGAATCAGGTTATCTAGATCTAAAATTGTTTTGTGTTTTTTATCGGAAAACAATTAATTTTAGTGAAGATGTTGTTTTTAGATTTCTACACTTCAACAAGATGTCATTTTTCTGATAAAAAAATACTCTTGGGCCGGCCGAATGGCTCAGTTGGTTAAGAGTGCGCTCAAGAATGCAAGCTGAGCTCTGAGCAACGGCGGTTCAATGCCAGCCTGAGCTGAGTTGCTGTTGAGCTGCCAACAGGTGGCAGGAGGGCTCAGCTAAAAAAAAAATACTCTCAGATCCAAGCTTTTATCTTAGAAATGCTTTCCAATAGCAATGATGATTAAAACAATCAACAGTAGATAGGACCCTATAAATATACCAGCTAATTATTTTTTCTTACCAGTATATGAGATGTAGTGACTTGGTTTGAGTGCAGTTTTTAAAAACAGTACACATCCTAAGTATCAATCTTGATACTATCAAATTTTAAAATGTAGTAAATTAACTGAAATACACAAGTCCAGGAAAGGAATTCACTAACTTATTAGATATGATGTGTACTGTGGGGTAAATATTCATTGGCACACCTTAGGAAACTACCACGTCTTTAAGAAACAAAAACATTCAGTAGCTCCCATGATAAGGAGAGGTTAGAGTGTTTAAGAACAGAAAGAACAAGAATGCCAGTTATACCTAGAAACCACAAGCTGACAGTTCTTTGCAGGCTGTTCAGTCTCATTTGATGCTGTTCACTGAACCAGAATGAGCAGCATGGAACACTGAAGGGTAACAATGATGGGCAGATTAGTTTGCCTTATTTGAGAGCTGGTGGGGATAGCTGATCTTATCCCACAACCTGGGGAAATGGTGTGAGATGCTGAGGAAGGTCAGGAATCTGTAGCAGCAACCTGGAGCTCCCAAGAAGCAAGCGGGACCTGGAGCTTCAAGGAAGCAAAGGTAAGAAAAGCAAAACCAGAGGGTTAAGTACCCAACTGCACCTCTGCTAATTAGTGGCACACACCCCTTCGGTTGGTTGTGAAATGGACTTAGTGTTTACAGGTATAAAAAGTAAATCATAGGGCCCGCTGAGTGGCTCTGTGGTTGGGCGTTGGCTTGGGAACCCAGCAGCCCTGGTTCGGGTCCCACATATGAGGGCCAGTGACATTGACCTCAAAAAAAAAAATCAAATCATAGCAGTAATAATAACAATAAGAACAAAAATAGAGAATGTAGCTATAAAAGATGGTGAAAATAATAGGCGTTTCTCTCTTCTTTCTGGGAGTGGGGGCAGTGAGGGAATCATACTCTATGTCACCTTTCAGAACAATTTTATGTCGAGTTCCAGAATAGGTGATAGGGGCTTGAATTAGAGCCGAGTTGTAACTTGTTCTTCCTGTCCATCACCCCATTTGTGCATGAGCAGGTCACAGGCCTCTCCCCAAGTTTCAAATACATCCTCTGAGGAGTCTAAAAGTTTAGAATTTGAGGAGCAGATGCTGGATATGCAGTGCAGAGAGCTGGAACAGGCTAGAGGGCATTCCCTGCTCTGAGCAGGGCCCTGGGCTTCACCTAATTCTACCTCACTGAGGTTAATTTCACTTTGAGAACAGGCCTCTGCTTTCCCTTTCTCCATCTGAGAATATCTGATGTCCTGCCACATACAGTGCTGCTGAACAATTCCATCAGAAATTGTGTACATTGGCTCTGAATTGGGTTCAGACATATGACCATTAAACTTGGAGAATAGGAGACCCAGTTTCTTGAGAGAAGAATCCATGAAGGAGTGTTTGCTTGATGACTCTGCTTTTGACTTCCCTTGGGCACCACTGTCTCTTGGCATGGTTCTGATGAGAGGTGGCCCATGGCAGGCCTTTTTCTTGCAGCCTAAATTGAAAGAGACACTCTTGGATTTGGCCCGAGCCCCACCACCGCCATCATTAGTATCATCCCTCTGAGAGAGTTCAGCGCTGCTGGTGGAAAAGCTCCTCCTTGGGTGTTTCCTATTTCCTAAGAGGTCAAGCACTTCATATCGAAAGCTGGAGATGTCCTGCTTTAATTCCTAGGGCAAGAGAGAAGGCACATTATGTTAAGAAGCTCGGTCTTCAGTTCATAATAGGCACACTGGGTATCCTTTGAAATGTTCCAGGTTCTGCCTAATAGCAAATCACAAAGTACCTGAACTACCAGAAAAATCTCACAATACTCCAGCACAAGAAGAACTTAATTCTGTGTGCAGGGCTGGCCATTAGAAAAATGGTACAATGGGTGAAGTTGATTTCAGAACTGCTGCATCAGGAGCACACCAACAGACTAGCCCCTGCTCAAGCAATAACTGACAATTAAAGTATTAGATATTAGGGCACTGGCCTCATATGTCTAGGCATCCGCATATAAACGTGCTCCTGAAGAGGAAACGCTTTTTTTAAAAGAGTTTATTGGGGGATTAGGGGAGGGGAACAGCATTGGGGAACTAGGGAAGGGGAACAGACAAGTTGCTGTCCTTTTGTTCTGCAGTCTAGTTGTGGAGGACATCACTTCACTGGCCCATGTTGGTATCATCATTGCGCTCTTCTCGGGAGAGGCAGATCAGTCGCCGGCCTCTGGACAGCCAATCACAGCGGTTCTTGGCAGCTGACGCCAGCTGTCAGCTGCTCACGCTGGCTGCTGGCCCCTCACTGTAGCCTATGGCAGCCAGCCCACTGCAGCAGGGGCTGCAGCTATGCCGTCCCTGGGGACTCACAGCAGCCCAGCTCCAGGTTGAGCTGTTCTTTGTCATAGCTGTAGAGGGCAGTGTCACTGGCCCTCATATGTGGTATCGGAACCGGGACTGCTGGCATGCCAAGGCAGCTCTTAACCAATGTGCCACTCGGCCGCCCCGAGGAAACGCTTTTAGGACTTTAAGGAATAAAACTAGGTAAGTGGATTGTGTCAGGTGATGGGGGCGCTGGTTGCCCTGTTCATTCAAGTCCCTGTGAAATGTCTTCTGTCTCTAACTGACTGCCTGGATACTAGATTACTCTTTTAAAAACCATCATTTAGGGGCCGGCCGAGTGGCTCATTTGGTTTAGAGCTCTCTCAAGAGTGCGAGCTGAGCTCTGAGCAACAGCAGTTCAATGCCCAGCACCAGCTGAACTGCCGCTGAGCTGCCAACAGGTGGCAGGATGGCTCAGCTAAAAACAAACAAACAAAAATCATCATTTAAAATCTTAAATCTGATCATGTCGACTCCATGCTTAAAACTTCAGTAACTTGTCACTGACCATAGGAAAAAGTAGAAACTCCATACCATGGACTACAAGGTTTTTCAGGGCCTGGTATCTGTCGATCTCTCTAGTTTCCTCTCTTCCTACTCTACCCACGCTCTCTACCATCTACCTGTATAGACATATTCTCTCTTGCCTCTGGGCCTTTTCCTGTGCTGTTCTCTCTGTCTAGAACATGCTTCTCCCCAACTTTCCCTTATGTGGCTACTCCTTCAAGCCTCACCTTAAAGCATCGCTTCCTCAGGAAACCTGAGCTGACTTCCCAAGTCCCAGTTGAGTGTCCCTCTTCTCTGTGTCCCCACAGCACCCTGTGTTTATCCTTTTAGAATACTTATTTGTCACCTTCTATTATTATTTGTGTCTCACTCCATGAGAGTAGGGGCTAACTATATCTTGCTCATCACTGTATTCCAGCACCCAGTAGAGTGCCTGGTACATAGCAGGCCCTCGATAGATGAGATATCTGTGGATTAGGATAACAGTCTTCCTGTGTTCCTTCATGTGTTTTAATATAGGGTTTCTCAACTACTTGACATGTTGAGCTGGATAACTCTTTGTGGTGGGGCTATCCTGTTAATTGTAGGATGTTTTGTAGCAACCCTAGTCTCTACCCACTACATGCCAATAGTACACACATCCCAGTGTGACAACCAAAAATGTCTCCAGACATTGCTAAATGTGCCCTGGAGGACAAAATTGGCTGTGGTTGAGAACCTCTGTTTTAGGCTAATTCTAATGTTTAGTGGTAGGTTTTCTTAAATCTTAGATTTAATAATAGATTTTTTTTTTGGTCTTTATCTTACATTTTTTGAAGTAAAGAAGGACTTTAAGTCTCCAGCCATCTTCCCTTTGCTATCTTTCCCCTCACCAAACATCCTTGCCACAGCATTTGAAACACTCAATTCCCACAGTGAGAAATACCCAGAATATGAAAAGAATGTGTAGGGGAGATTCTTTTGTTCATAAAGTTGGTTGTGGTGACAAACATTGGTAAAATCTTTCCACTTACTGGATGACAGACAATTCCAAGATAGAGAATAAAAATTGTGGTGGTTTTGCTGTATTACAGGCAGTTGAAACTTTGTCACCAGAAACCACAAACAGCGTGAATATTACATAAAACTGAAGAAATGTGAAATGGAAAATTCAACCACTTTGTGATAAATTACCTTAAAATTCTCTTCTGTTAGCCCCTCATTTGTTTTGGAATTTCTTATCATAGCAGCCACATATCTTTTGACTAAATTCCTGATAACTTCCTGGAATTAAAAACAAAACAAAATGTGAAGAGGCATTCAGTTTCCTTCTTGGGCTCTCAGTAAAATAAGAAACATACACATGTAATGAAATACACTTAGATTGTCTTTGCAATAGAAAATCCTCCCAGGATCCAGCCATTTTCTGCAAAAACCCTAACCTAAGTCCATTGGCTAAATAAAGAAATATTATGTGTTCAAATTTGGTGGCAGAGTGAGCCAGCAAGAACAAATTCACCTGAAAGGAAAATTTTCCACCTAAGCATAAGGCAAACATGGATTCACATTTATAGAATGACAGCGGAATAATCCTTGAATAGTCATAGTCAATATCCTATCCCCTCAGGCTGGATTCTCCTAGTAAGAGGAGAGTTGTTTTTCCTTTTATAAAGTTAAGAAAGCCATTCTTCAGTGCCACAAAGTCTGCTGATTTCAATGGCCACTAATTACATAATCAAGATATTTTTCTTAGAGTCAATCTACACTTCTCCTTTACAGGGATGGCTTCTTTTTAGTTAGCTTCCTGACAATGGCACATACATAGTCACTATGCTTTGTATTACTAATGGTGGCGATGGTAGCTACCACTTAATGCAATGTGTCAGGCACTCTCCACCACACACACAACACACACACAAAATCATACATTCTCGCAACACTGAGTTAAGTTTTGTTATCCCCGTTTGACAGATGAGGAAACTGAGGCACAGTGAGGTTAAGTGACTTGTCTAAGGTCATACAACTGACTGAGAACTATTGTGCTTAGTCTCTGTGAGGAAGCTTTACCTGATAATGTTGATTCTGTATCAGGCTGTCAGCATGGCGTTCCTGTAATTAAAAATGGACAGAGAGGTTACACCAGCAGTCTCTCAGCAACCCATTCACTCGAATATACTTCTAAATATTAGGATTGGAGAATTATACAGGAGTTCCTGCCTGACACCCCCCCAAAACATTTTAGGTTGAAGTGATTTTATGTTTGAGATAGGGAGTGTCACAAAAGAGGGAAAGCAGGAAACAGTTTTGTTTAAAAAGAAACAATTTTTAAAAGCCTTACTGTGAAGCTTCTCAAGTTGTGCTTTCTCTGTTTCCCATCAGGGTCTCTTTTGGGGCAGAAGGTGTTGTTGAACCAGTTACCAAGGTATAGAAATGACTTGGGGCTGGGGATGATGTTGAAAGGAGGTGGCAAGGTGCCACCTTCATCAAAGTAACTCATCCAGAGCTTTGTCCTTGCAAATTTCCACTCAATGTCTGCATGATCCTATGAAAGAGAGAAGTTCAAGGATTTGGGATAAGAAACTCCAAAATGCACCCATATCGCATTCTAAAAGTTGTACCTTGCTTCTATGGAAGGCAGTCCGTCAGTAGCTATAAAAAATACACACACCCTCTAATCCAGTAATCCTATTTTTAGAAATTTATTTTATCAATATAATTGCAAGAAGATATAGGCACAGGGCTGTTCACTGTAGCTTTTTAATAGCAAAACATCTGGCAACAACCTAAATATCCACAGTGGGGGAGACTGGTTAAATAAATGATGGCACATCCATAAAATGGCTTACAATATAACTGTTTAAAAATATCTATGAACATTTTATATACAGAACATGTATATGTGTATATGCATTTGTCCATATATCTGTAAGACCTCCAAGACCTCTAAGTGAAAAAAAGCAGCATAAAGCACAGTATATATTGTGTACAATGATCCCATTTATGCAACTGTAAAACCCTATATATTACCTCCTTACATGTTCTAGATAGGTACATACTAAACAGTCAGCAGTAATTATTTTTAAGGAGTGGGATTGGTGTGGAGAGGCTTTCTTTGAAAACAAAAAAATCAACATTATTGGGAAATGATGTACACAGAGTAATATTCACCTATTTTAAGTGTTTGATGAATTTTGACAAGTATATATAACTGTGTAAACTCCATCATAATGAAGACAGTCACAACTCGTGCACACATGTACATTTCTAGGTGTTTGAAGACCTGGATGGGTGGATATAACCACCACTGCAATCGAGATACGAAACCCTTCCTTCACCCCCCAGAATTCCCTAGTGTTGCCCCTTTGTGATCAAACTCTCCCCAACTCCTAAGTCCTGGCAACCACTGCTCCATTCTCCATCCCTATAGTTTCCCTTTTTCAAAATGTTATTTAAATGGAATCATACAGTAAGTAACCTTTTAAGACTGATTTATTTCACTCAGCATTAACATCTTTGAGATTCATCTATATTTTTGCATGTATCAATAGTCTGTTTTATTTATTTATTTATTTTTAGGGGGCAGTGTCACTGGCCCTCACATGTGGGATCTGAACCAGGGCCGCCGGCGTCCCAAGCCAGCTCACAACCACCGCGCCACTTGGCCGGCTCAAGTCTGTTTTATTTTATGCTGAGTAGTTTCCCATTATATGGCTGTATAACAGATTGTTTATTCATTCACCCATTGAAGAACATTTGGGTTGTTTACAGTTTTTAGCAATTATGAATACAGCTGCAATGAATATTTATGATAGGTTTTTGTGTGAACATAAGTTTAATATTTCTAGCTTAAATATCTAGCAGTGGTATGGCTGAATCATGTGGTAAGTGTAAGTTTAATTTTACAATAAACTTCCAAACTGTTTTCTAGAGTGGCTGTACTGTTTTTCATTTCCACCACTTGCTCTGTATCCCCCTTAGCACTTGACAGGTTTTTAAAGTTTAGCCATTCCAACAAATAAGTAGTGTGCTTTCATTATGTTTTTAATTTGCATTTTCTAAATGGCTGATGATGGTGAGCATCTTTTCATATGTTTATTTGCCATCTGTATGTCTTCTGTGGTGTGTCTGACAGATTCTTTGCCTATTTTTATTTTTCTTACTGGTGGATTTTAAGGCTTTTTGTTTTGTTTTGTTTTGTTTTGCTTCTTCTCCAAAATGTATTCTGGATACTAACTCTTTGTCAGAAATGGAACTTGCAGATGTATTTTTTTTCCAAGTCTGCATCTTGTCTTTCCATTTGCTTAATGGTGCCTTTAATAGAGCAAACTGTTTTAATTTCTATGAAATCAAACTTAACAATTTTTTTGAGGGCAGTGTCACTGGCCTTCATATGTGGGACCCGAACCTGAGCCGCTGGCTTCCCAAGCCAGTGCTTAATCACTGCGCCACTCGGCTGGCCCCAAACTTAACAAATTTTTAATGGGTCATATTTTGGTATTATATATGAGACCTCTTTATATAACCCAAAGTCATGAAGATTTTCTTATGTTTTCCTGTATGAATTCTATAGTTATAAGATTTGCATTCAGTTCTATGATCCACTTTGAGTTAATTTTTGCATAGTGTGTGAAGTTTGTATTAAGGTTGTTTATTTGTTTGTTTGTTTGTTTTCTGCCTATGGATAACCATTAGTCATTTGCTGAAAAGGCTGTTGTCCCTCTATTGAATTTCTTTTGCACCTTTGTCAAACATCATTTTGGCATGCTGGATGCTGGATCTACTGGATATCCACATTCAAAAGAATGAAGTTGGACTCCTACCTCGAACCACGTATAGAACTTAACTCAGAATGGATCACATAACTAAATTTAAGAGATAAAAGTTATAAAACTCTAATAAAACTTAGGGATACATTTTCATGACCTAGGATAAGACAATGCTTTCTTAGATAAGACACCAAAAGCCAAGTGACAAAAAAAAAGTTAAATGGGCCTTCATAAAAGTTCAAAACAATTGTACTTCAAAGAACATCACAAAGAAAATGAAAAGACAACCCGCAGAATGAGAGACAATAATGTAATATAATATATGTGATGAGGGTCTTTTATCCAGAATATATAAAGAACAATTACAACTCAACAATTAAAAGATAAACCAATTTAAAAATGGGCAAATCACTTGAATAGACATTTCCCCAAAGCGGACATACAAATGACCAATAAGCACATGAAAATCTGCTTAACATCATTAGTCACTAGGGTGATTCAAATTGAAACCACAATGAGAAAACTTCACATTCACTAGGATGGCTATAAT
This sequence comes from Aselliscus stoliczkanus, assembly GCA_033961575.1. Classification (NCBI taxonomy): domain Eukaryota; kingdom Metazoa; phylum Chordata; class Mammalia; order Chiroptera; family Hipposideridae; genus Aselliscus; species Aselliscus stoliczkanus. The sequence goes on along the minus strand of CM066737.1, from coordinate 48,115,700 downwards.
CAAAAAAGATAATAACCAGTGTTGGTGAGGATATGGAGAAATTGGACCCCTCACACACAGCTGGTGGAAATGTAAAATGGTGCAACTGCTTTGGAAAAGAATTCCTCAAATGGTTAAATATATAGTTACCATATGACCCAGCAACCCCATTAAAAGCTAAACACCCAAGACAAATGAAAACGTATTCCATACAAAAACTTGTACCCAAATGTTCATAGCAGCATTACTCATAAAAGTCAAAAAGCATTTGATTTCTACAAAGAATCAAATCATGCAGTGGGCCGAGTTATAAATCATAGGCATGTTTTTTGAGCTTAGGAGACTCTCTGGTGCCCCTCATTGTACCTACTCCACTTAAGTGAGGATATGACTTTTTTTTTAAGGTTTTATTGGGGAACTGGGGGAGGGGAACAGACCACTTGCGGTCCTTTTGTTCTTCAGTCTAGTTGTGGAGGACATTGCTTCACTGGCCCATGTTGGTATCGTCATTTGCTCTCTTCCCAGGTGAGGCAGATCGGTTGCTGGCCTCTGGACGGCCACTCATGGCAGCTCATGGCAGCTCACACGGGCTGCCGGCCACTCAAGCTGACTGCCGGCCACTCACTGTAGCTTATGGCAACCCACTGTAGCAGGGGCTGCAGCTACACTGTCGCTGGAGACTCACAGCAGCCCAGCTACAGGTGGAGCTGTTGTTCACCATCTTAGCTGTAGAGGGCAGTGTCACTGGCTCTCATGTGGGATCCGAACCGGGTTCCCTGCTGCTCAGAGCCGGCATCCCAAGCCAGCTCTTAAGCAATGTGCCACTCGGCCAGCTCAGGATATGACTTTTGATAAGCATTTTGAAAATAGCTCAAGGAACCCAACTGCTACTATTCCATTCCGCTAGTGCTCAGGTGAGCTCAGGTTAGGAATTACTATGTAATGGTTTAGCAGAGAAATTATTACAAATTATAATCTCAGCAGTCCTTTTCCATTCATTTATCATGTGTCAGTTCATTGTCCACCAATCCATTCATTCTTTGATTTCTATGTCAAGCAACTGCCATATTCCAGGCACTCTGCTTGGTGCTGAGTATAGAGAGGTGACTATCCTGTAGTGGTAGTGGGAGCACTTCACAGAATACAATTCAAGTACAGAGGTAACACCTAAATCCTGAAGATGGAGAAATAATAGATCACCTTGCAAGACTGGTTAAACAGTGTGAACTATAAAGTGATGAGTAACATAAGAATTCATACATACATTCATCCAACAAATATATATTAAGTTCCTGCTACACGCTAGGTGTTGAAATTATAGCAGTGAGCAATATGAACAAGAAGATGATTTGGCATATAGAAGTCTGGTTTAGTTTCAATCCTTGATCTAATTTGAATTGCAAGACTATGAATATTGCTTTTACAGTTTATTTGTCTAAAACTTCCCTAAATATATGATACCTGAGAGGCTTTCATTCATCTGCATGGAGATAGCCTTTTACCTTATTTGATAGACAAATTAGACATTAGATTTTTCTTTGCTTATTTCAGTGTTTGGTGGTGACACCCTCTTCTATTCTATGCCCTAAACTCTCTGCCCAACTATGAACATTGCCCATGGCTTCGTGCTTTTGTGGAAGACATAACCTACACAGTCATAGGCTGTGACCCTTCCTATTCCCAACTTTCAAAAAATATAACTTTGTGCTATCAGAATGTGCTTTTAATGACACATAGCTTTACATGTGTGTTCTAGTTCATGTGTGTGCCCTGCAATTCCTTTGAGATTCTCAGGTCCTGTAGAACAGGTCAGGGGTTTAATTTATGTTAACTCCTTTCACAGTTCCAGTGTAATATACTATGACTATAGACATACCCTCAAATGTTGATTTGCTCAGATTCTGAACATGTGGCCATAGCTAGATCAAATGAACATGTCTATTCAATTTTACATTTCTCAACAAATCCAAGCTCAAGGTTATTTTCCTTGCAATCAAATACAGGGCCAATTTCTTACCAGCTTTTGACAAGTTCTTATATACTCTTTCAGATCTCCTGCCAGCAACCATCTTGCCTTAGCAAATTGGAAAGCTTAATAACACAATGCAAAGGGGGCATGGCAGGCACAGCTGGTGGAGCAGAACTAATAATAACCTTTAAAAAGAAAAGTGTGGGCCAGCCAAGTCACGCGGTGGTTAAGTGCTGGCTTGGGAAGCCAGCGGCCCCGGTTTGGGTCCCACATATGAGGGGCAGTGACACTGCCCTCTACAGGTAACAACAGCTCCACCTGGAGCTGGGCTGCGAGCCCCAGCGACGGTGCAGGCTGCAGCCCCTGCTGCAGTGGGCTGCCATAGGCTACAGTGAGTGGCCGGCAGCCAGCGTGAGTGGCTTGTAGCCAGCGTGAGCTGCCAATAGCCGCAGTGAGTGACCATCCAGAGGCTGGTGACCGATCTGCCTCATCCGGGAAGAGCGCAATGACGATACCAACATGGGCCAGTGAAGCAACGTCCTCTGCAACTAGACTAAAGAACATAAAAAAATAAAATAAAATAAAAAGAAAAGCTGGGGGGGCTGGCTCAGTTGGTTACGAGTTGGCTTAGAGCTCACGCTTTGAGCAACAGTGCCGCTAGTTTGATTCCCACATGTGCCAGTGAACATTACGCCCTAGCTGAGCTGTCGCTGAGCTGCTAACACGTGGCAGGATGGCTCAGCTGGTGTAACAACAAGATTGCCTGTTCAATGGTGGGCTATGCCGACCCGAAACTTAGACTGAACTCAGCACCTTGAGCTGAGCTGCCGAACAGATGGCTCAGAGGATAGAGTATGCACTCTTAACAACAAGGCTGCTGGTTCGACTCCCGCATGGAACAGGGGCTACGCCCACCTGCAACTAAGATTGAACACAGTACCTTGAGCTTAGAGACCACGAGCTGCCAACAGGAAGCCAGATGGTGACTGGCACCCTCCACAATGAAGACAGAAGAACAACTTGGCCGGTCCCCTCCCCCAATTTGCCAACACTGTTCCCCTCCAATTCCCCAATAAAAAAATCTTTAAAAAAAAAAGAAAAAGAGAATCTGTTCCCCTCCCCCAACTCCTGAATAAAATCTTAAAAGAAAAAAAAGAAAAGCTACTCCCAGGAATCTTGGGACTGATGGCAGGCTGGTTGGAGCAATATTTTGGGGAGGGGGACATTTCAGCATCTTTCACATTTGACTAGTAGCTGCTTGCTTCATTTCAGCATGAGACCAGCTGTTTACCTATGATGGGAAAGCAACACAAAATGCTGTGACATACACACCCCAAATTGAGGTGAGAGAAATAATTTCCATGGCATATCAAGGGACGTCTACTTCACTTGGATTGCTTTTTTCTCCTGGTAGAATTCAGGGCATGCTTCTCAAATGCTGGTGTACATCAGAATCACATGGAGCATTTGTTTAAAATGCAGATTTCTGGGCCTCACCAGGAGACATTGTATGTTGTATTGTAGTTTTGCCTCAGAGCTAAAAATGCAATTTTTAAATGACGTAAGCAATTAAAAATCGTCATTCCTTGGTATACTTGGGGGATTGTTTCTAGGACCCCCATGGATACCAAAATCCAAGGATGCTCAAGTCCCTTGTATAAAATGGCATAGAACAGTGCATACAGTCAGCCTTCTGCATCTGCGGATCAAAAATACCATTTTCAGTTCGTGTTTGGTTGAATCTGTGGATGTGGAACCTGCGGATATGGAGAGCTGACTATGTATCATAGTTTTTGTAACTCTGTTTTTGTTTTTAATTAACTTAAAAAATATATACAGGAATCTTTAAAATATGGGAGTAGTCTGGGCCTCTGGTATCCTCTTGGAGGCCCAGAAGTAAAGTCCCTTCAGTGAGTATTACCATACCTCTCCATGCTCTCACCTCTAACTTATTCCAGGTGTGCAGTGGTCTAGAAGGAAGCAAATTCCCTTTCACTAAATGGTCAACAATTCTCTTCTCTTCCCCAAGGCTGCTAGTTGGTTAGAATTTCCCATTCTAATCATTCTGGGGACTGCTAAGAATGACTTTCATATTGGTTTATCTAATTTAGCACCCCTGTAGCAACCTCAATTTAAGTGTACCAACTCAGCAGCAAAAAAGAGAGCCCTCCCTTCAGCTTCAACTCACCGCCCATCCATTGCCCCTAGTACTCCCTTGCACTCTAGTACTGATGCCCCTAAACAGCGCATTTAAGCCTTCCCAAATGGCAAGAGCCCCCTCAGTGCGTGCTACAAACAGGTCCTTCTCTGTCCTGAACATGTGAAGTTGTGTATTGGGCAGCCATTATGTCTGTGCCTCCACCCCATGCATAAAACATGTAGGTATGTAGCACTTTTTCTAGGATGAGTTCGCCAACTTAATTGTCTGACCTCATATGCAAATGTCTTTGGAAAATATAAAGCACTGTATTAATTATAATTATGAAACCCATCATCTGGGCAGTTAGGTAATGCCCCTACCCATTGCCAGAGAAATGTGTTCATCTCCAAACACTAAATGTTTGCAATAGATATAAATCTATAATACATTATATATTTTCTAACATGGTTGACAAGCTGTAGATTAGAGATTTCCCCAAGTTTCTCCCTATCAATCAGTGAAAAAGTGTGTATTGAGTACCCACTATGTATCCCACATTTTACTAGGCACCAGGGAAATATAAAGAAAACGTAAAGCACAGTCCCTGAATTCATGGAGCTTTTCAGTCTACAAAGATAGAAAAGAAACATATTTTGAAAATACTAGAGTAGGAGTAGGCAAACTATGGCCTGCACTTGGTTTTGTATAGACTTTAAACTAAGAATGGTTGTTACATTTTTAAATAGTTGAAAAAAATCAAAAATGGAACAATTTTGACACCTGAAAATTATATGAATTTCACATTTCAGTACCTATAAATAAAGTTTTATTGGCACATAGTCACACCCATTTTTTTTATGTATTTTCTATGGCTTCTTTCATGTTACAAGAGCAGAACTAAATAGTGTGACAGAGATCATATACTCCAAAAAGCCTAAAATATTCACTGTCTGCCCCTCTACAGAAAAATTCTGCCAACCCTGAACTACAGGACAATAAACTGAGGCTTGATCGGCTTTGTCAGTTACTCTGTCTTCACACTTTAAAATATTCTGGAAAGTCATATGCATTAAAAATTATTAATTTGGAGTCTCTCACATGACCAGTGATTTGATCAATCACATTTAGATGTTGAAAACCCAATAAAAACTCTGACATGAAAGCTCCAAGCATCTTCCTGGCTGCTGAACACATCAATATGCCAGTAGGGTGACATGATGTGTCCTGATTCATGGGGAGAGGACACGGGAGCTCTGTGTCCATGACCTGTTTGACCCTCATCCTATGTGTCTCTTCTTTTGGGTGGTCCTGACTTATCTCCTTTATAATAAAACTGTCTTTGCAATTATAAAAAAAATTCATTTATTCAATAGACATTAAGCAAATGCCTACTATGTTTCAGACAATGTCTTGTGGCTAAGGATGGAGGAACTTCAGCACAAAGTATCTTGTGTTGGTTAGATTTCCTGTATGAAATGTATGAAATAAGGTATTAAAAGCAAAACTCTGTGGCATAATCTCCTAGAGGCTATATGGAGTGATGGAAACTTATCTGCACCTCAAGGAATCTTTAGGGTTACTCCATTGGGAACTTTGATGGAGTCAGTTAAGAGGATTCAAATTTCAGTTCAAACCTTGGATAATCATTGTTTCTTTTTTTCTCTAATGATTGAGGAAGCCTACAATACTTTCTTTTCTTTCACTATCAGGGATTCCTGATGTGCCATACTTATTAAGAGCAGCTTTAAGATAAACATATTTCTCATCAAGCCTTTGTGATTAGCTCACAATTTTATAGGCTCAGGTACTTCTATAAATTCAAACACTCAGGGGAAATTGGGAAATAGAACAGAGGAAAAGGCAAAATCCTGTGATGTAAAAGAGGAGAATAAGGAAGAGATAAATACAATTACCTTTCCCTCTCACTTTTACTCTTAGATCTGCTCTATTCTCCTCTTTTAAACAAAAGCAGATTTACCTTGACAACTGAAATAATGTAATTTTGCTGTCAGATCTCAAGTAAAAGGCAGAGTAACGCAGTGGGTTGTAACTTCTGATTCTCCTGGGTATTGAGACTTCTGTGTTTAGCTGCAGGACACCTCCTGGCCCACGGTGTCTTCCACATTGAGCCTGGCTATAACACAGGGCTCCAGTGACCTCAGGGAAAGAGAGAGTCCTTATTCATAATAATAATTTATCGCTCACATATAGTTTCTAATCCTCAAGCTGCTAGGAAATTAAAGAACATTTGTATCACTTAACTTTCCAGTCAACTGATTCCTGGTGCCCAGAAAAAGGATAATGGGAATAAGGCAGAAGTCAATAGGAATCACATGCCCCAACTATGACCTTTGTGCCATGGGCATATGACTTGTCCACAAATATTATTTGTAGCCTATGAAGAGAACATTCAGAGACCAATCCATAGGAAAGCCAGGTCTACCACAGGAACAATTCATCTTGTGACTCAGCTCTGAAATATTTGAAGATGTAAACAGCCATTTTTATCTCCAGATTGTCCATTAATAGTTGTTATTTTATGTAGGGATTGAATGTCAACTTTGGCTTGAGGACTGTTGCATAGACCTGATCCTTGGCAAAACTGTGATGATGGTGACATTTTTCTTCAGTGCCTCCAATCTTTTTATTTTCTTGCTGGTGTTCCCTCCCCAGTCTTCTCCCAGTCCATTTCCTTCATGGTATCTCTTCACTTGCTCGGCCTCATATGGAAACCTGATCTCAGTAAGAGATTGGACTAAGTTACACCTAGTCATAAGTGATCTAGTAACAGCTGAAAATATATTTGCATTATAACTGGGAACAAGGTTTTAAGGTGAGGGATGACAGTGGGAGGATGTCTATAAATCTGAGATTTTATGCTAAATTTTATGCGTGTTTGCTCACATGTGCATTTTTCTTGTCCATATTCATCAGATCATCAAAGCAATCACAAAACCCCAAAAAGGTTAATGGTGGCCTTAAGATAAACAAACAGAATACAAATAGTGATATTTGAAACTGTAACCCCATGATTGTAGACCCTGTGAGAACAAGGACTGCATCTGTCTTGTTCACCTGTCCACTATTGCTAAGTGCTAAGAACATAGTGTGTAGTACATAGTAGTCTCTTAATAAATATTTGTTAACCACATTCATTTATCCATCCAAGAAATATTTATTGTTAAGTGAATGGATGGAAGAGTAAAGGACATCAGCTACCCAGCAGATAGGCACAGGTATTCTTTGGGTATTAGGTCCTTCCTGTCACTCGCATAGTTGGTCCTGTTTCTGTTACCCAAGATAAGAGTTTCCATGAAAACTACTGATGTTCCTCAGTTTTTTGTTTTTTTTTTGAGGGCAGTGTCACTGGCCCTCATATGTGGGACCCGAACCGGGGCCGCCGGCTTCACAAGCCAGCACTTAACCACCACACCACTCGGCCGGCCCGACATCTTCCCTGGTTAGTTGTCCTTTAGCACAGGGAAAGAAAACCCACTGCCCCTCACTTATCCTCTTCCCATTCTCAACTATATGTTTGTCAGTCACCAAAATCATTACCAGGCAGCAGCAGGCATCGAAGGCTGCCGCTGCAGTTGGAAGCCGAGTCTGTTGCTCAGCAGAGACCTGCCAAAGTATACCCTCAGCATTTTGAGGCAAGGAACTTTCATCCCTAGAAGATGCGGGCTCTCAGACGCTTGGTGACTATGAGTGAGCATTGATGCAGGACAGATGAATCCATTTCTATGTCAGACCACCAGGGGGAGGACCAAGCCAGGCCCAGACAGAATGCAGAGATCTGAAGAGTCAACCTTTGGTGCCCCCTGCAGCCTTTATAGAGAGAATGCAACTCTTTCCTCTCATGAAAGTGAAGGGTGGATAATTCCATTTATTGGTGCAGCTATAATTTAAAGAGAAGCTTTTGGCATGCAAGAGCTATCTGGGAAAGAACAAGGCTGAGAGTCCTAAGGTAGGATGTGTAAGTTGAATGAGTGCTTGTCATGCAAATGAGCTTGGTAGCTATGAACTTTTTACCTTTTGTGGGTGTGGTGATCTCAGGTGGATTGTCTGATTGTTCATTTGGGAAGGCTGGGAGTATTTGGGGCAGAACTGAGGAGAAACCTCAGTTTGAAGACTGGTGGGCACACTAAGGAGAAAAAGAGCCAGTGGATATGTGTGTGGGGGGGGCAGGGGGAAGAAATCTCAGTTCAGGGAAGGAAAGAAGGTGTTCTAGGGACCTAGTAGTGGAGTGCATATCAGGTGTTTTTGGCCTCAATGTAAGTATCTGTGCGATACACACTGTGGTTCTGTGCATGAGTCTTGGGGTTTGACTACCTCAATTCAAATTGAGGTACCACCACTCTCTAGCATATGAACTTATCATTAAACTGGGATGATATAGTGCATTATCCTGGTTTTTCTCCTATGTCTCTGGTTGTTCTTTCTAAGTCCCTTTGGTCAATCCTGTTTTTCCAACTTCTACACATTAAAGTGCTCCAAGCCTCAGTTTTGGGCCTTTTCTTTTCTTTTTTCTTTTTTTTACCCATACTCACTCCCTTAGTGATCTCATCTAGTGCTTCCAAACCCCTAGCTCCACCCTGGGCCTATCTTCTAGACCTGTGGGCCACTGTCTATTCAATATCTCCACTCAGATATCTAATAGGCATTTACAACACCACATGTCTAAAATTCAACTCTGGATCTTTGCAGCCCCCCATCCCCCTCAGCCTACTCCTGCCCTACTCTTCCCTAACTCAGTAAGGGGTAGCACTTCAACCTTCCAGTTACTCAGGCCCAAAATCTTGGTGTCATCTTGACTCCTCTCTTTTGCTCACACTCCTACATCTGATGCATTGGCAGATTGGATCTATCTACAAAATACATGTAGAATCTGACCACTTCTCATCACGTTCATCATGACCACCCTAGTCTAAGCCACTATTAGCTCTTGTCTTGTTAATGCACTAGTCTCATAATTTGTCTTTCTGTCTTTTCCCCTGCACCATTTTCATCTTATCTCAATCAGCCATAATAAGATCATTAAGAATAATGATCTTATTAAAGTGCGAGTTAGATCACATACTTCCTTTGCTCAAAACCCTCCCATGGCTCCCCATTTCACTTAAGAGTAGAAGCTAAAGTCTTTACAAAGGTCTGTCATGCGCTGCACCATCCTTTCCTCACTCTCATTACCTCTTTGACCTCATCTTATACTTCTCTCCCCTTTGTTTACCCCACCTCAGTCACACTGGCCTTCCCAAGGCTGAAATAAATGTGTTGGTATATCTGAGCTGTTATCTAGAGGCTCTGGAGAAGAATCTATTTAAAGTTCATTTCCGTTGTTGGCAGAATTAATTTCCTTGTCTTAGTAGGACTGAGGTTCCCCCCCCCCCCCACTTCTTGGAGGCTGTCAGCTGGAGGGAACTTTCATGTCCTAGAGGCTGCTCACATTTTTTAGTGAATTAATTTTTATTTTTATGTAAAGTGAGTTTTACATTCATTATGCTTTGGGGGGCCTCAAATGGCTCTCTCCATCTTCAAGCCAGCAATGACACATCAAATCCTCCTTGTGCTCTGAATTTCTGGTTCTCTTCTGCTACTAGCTAGAGAAAATTCTGCTTTTAAAGGAATCATGGAATTAGATTAGGCCCACCTGAATAATCTTGATTAGTAACCTTCATTACATCTGCAAAATCCCTTTTGCCATGTAATGCAACATAATCACAAGCGTACTATCTCATCATATTCACAGTCCTGATGATTAGGGTGGGAAATTTGGGGGGAGCATTTTAGAATTCTGCCTACCACAATGATATTCAGACTGTTTAAGAAACTGACCAATCAGAATGTGTGCCAGCAATAGTACTGGAGCAGGGGCATGGAAAATACCTGCTATTCCAGGTGTTACACTTTACCTGCTGGAGTTTGGGATGGTCTGGGAGTGTCCCAGAAGGAACAGCTGGAATGGCAGCTACTGTAAGCATGATGGTATATTTTGCAAAACTTAACAATCTAGTTTACTTTTATTTTTTCTTCCTTTCTTTGTTCCCTTCCCCTCCTCCCTGATTCGATTGCTCTGTTTCCCCAAGGTTACATACATACCTTGTTCATCTGGTTAATCACCAGAACATTGATTTAAAAGAACTATTTCAGTCCTTAGACATCTAGACACTGATAACCAGGCTGAAACTCCTTTGCAATTTTCAACCAGATGCCACATGAATCGCCTGTACGACAGGGTCTGAGATAACATTATCTTGGAACGAATCGGACCTTAGGATGCATTTTTCCAGATATCAGCACCCAGGAATTGCCTAATTCCCACTTTCCTTTTTTCTGACTTTTCTTATGTGTCTATAAAACCTTCTGGCTGTTCTAGAAACTTGGAAGATGGCGTTTGAGACAGGAGTGTACCATCTTCCCAGAATGTTGGCACTTTGACTAAATCTGCTTTTTCTTTCCACCAACCCTTGTCTCTCGAACTTTGGCTTTCATGTGGCAGGCAGCCAAACCTGGGTTTTTCAGTAACACTATTTGCAACCTACTTTAATATTTTAATAACTGGGTGTCATATGAGTGCATAGCAATTGGTTTTCTGCCTGATTAGAGGGTTACAAATCATGCAGTAGTGTTTCAAGTGCTGCCTTCTTCTATGTGCTTTGAAAGGCTGAGCTTGGCCCCAGATGACTGGGGGAAGGCAGGGAGACGACCTCTGCTCCTTGGCACTTTAGTGGTGTACAGCAACCTCTTCTATCCTTGCCTCCTATCTTTATTGTTCTGGATATGTTCTAATGAATGTCATCATTTGCATTACTGTCTTCTGTAGTGGGAGAGACCACCCATCATCTGAGCCACCAAACATTGCCATCCCGAGAGGGACAACAATCCTATGTATTTGGTCTCTCCCCAAGCCATCCAGCAGATGAGACTCAGTGAGGCAAGTGCTATTTACTTACACACTGAGAAGTGTTAGAATGAATATTCCACAGCAGTCAAAGAAACTGAGGGTTCTTATTAACTTGTTGAATGAGGCTGTATTACAGATCATCATGAGCTCCATGTTTTGGGAGATCCAATCTCAGGCCACAGATATGCCCCTTATAGGTGAGCTGGTGATAGGAAGAGAATCTAAGGTGAATGAAATTTATGGGACTGCTCCGTCTCTCCCACTAATATATTTGTGTGGGTGAATTTGATTAAAATGGCATCAAAGGCAGCTTCATTTGATGCAGCTGGGAACATAGACATCAGGAACAGCAATGACAAGGTGGATGTGTGAATGAAGTGTTACAGAGGAAAATAAGCATCTCGAAGGAGGTATAAATCACTACTAAATACAAACATTAATAATATACAATATGGTCCATTTCACCTGCTGATACTGGTTGGGACCATAGAGCACAGGCCTGGAGTAATATCTGCTACCCCATTTCTTGAGGCTGACTCTATCCACTACTGCAGTAGAGCTTCTTCTGGCATAGAAATATGAATTGCCATATATCCACCCCACCAGCAGTCTGCATTCTGCAAAGATCATTGAGAAAGAGCTCAACCCTTTAAGGGATTGCTATTAACTGGTGTTCTTGAGGCCTGTCCTAGAATGTACACTGAACAGATTCACAGTACAGCATGTTGACAACTGAGCCTCTACTTAGACTCAGTCAGCCTGTGATACCTTTTCAAATAGGAGAGATTTGTCTTTAGTGGATTTTCTTCCTGCAGCCTTTCCCCTATATCAGGACCCTTCTAAAAACTGTATTCACTACTGAAGTAGAGATGCATGAAATATACTTTCTGGTCTTTACTACTTAAACAGCTCCAGTTATTTTTGGAATCAGATTTCCCAATATCAGGATTCCACTGGATCCAGCTCCAAATGGTAAAGATACATTACCAGAGGATCCTAAAGCAGCAGGTAGTATTCAGAACGGTTGGCCATGACTCTAGATATGTGAGATGGTATTGGTCAATTCAGGCCATCTCCCCACAACCCCACCAGCATCCCAACACCCAGCTCTCTCCTAAGCCAAGGTGTTTTCCTCAGATGCAGTAGTAAGTGACATTAAAACACAACTTACTACTAGGAGGTGGTGATGAGAGCTGGAGTAGTTGATTTCAATCCTTCCTAGCAAAATGTCACTGAACTCAGTAGGAGACACCACAGCCCTGCATTAAGTGACAAGAAAATTTCTCCATTTCCACTGCCATTAGGAAAAATCAGCTGTAAGACATTCAGGGAGAAAAATGACAAATGCCTTAGCATGAGTATTGCAATCTTAGCAAGGATACGGGGTTAGTATGGTAGCTATAGGTTGGGAAAATAAACTCCTGAGATTCTATGCCTGCCCCCCTTACAGAGAGAGACTAGGAGTGAGCATATCATTTCAGAGTTCTTGATCTAGTTGGGTTTGAATAATTAGAGAGAGAGAGAGAAAGAGAGAGAGAGAGAGAGAGAGAGAGAGAAATTTATCTCTATTTCATTTCAAAAGCAACAGATGGGCAGAATTTCAGAGCTAGAAAGAACATTGTGAGCCTATCCTACTCATCTATAGACACACAGACTCACAAGATATTAGAACTGGCAGGGATATTAAAAACCACTGAGTCACACCTACAGATGGTCAACAGGTACATGAAAAGATGCTCAACATCACTAATCATTAAGGAAATACAAATTAAGACCACAATGAGATTCCATCTCACACCTTTCAGAATGGCTATTATCAAAAATGTAAGGGATCACAAGTATTGGTGAAGATGTGGAGAAAAGGAAACTGTTTTGCACTGTTGCTGGGAATGTAAATTGGTACAGCCACTATGGAAAACAGTAAGGAGGTTCCTCAAAAAATTAAAAGTAGAACTACCATAGGATCCAGCAATCATACTTCTGGGTATATATCTTCAGGAAATGACATCACTATCTTGAAGTGATATCTGCACTCCCATGCCACATTATTCAAAATAGTCAAGATATGGAAACAACCTAACTGTCCATTGATGGATGAATGTATAAAGAAAATGTGGTGTGTGTACACAACACACACACACACACACACACACACACACACACAGTGGAATAGTATGCAGCCATGAGAAAGAAGGAGTTCCTGCCATTTCTGATAACATGATGAAACTATAGGGCATTATGCTAAGTGAAATAATGCTAAGTGAAATAAGTCAAAGATAAATACCGTATGATCTCACTTATACGTGGAATCTAAAAAAGCTGAACTCATAGAAACTGAGAGTAGAATGGTGGTTGCCATCAGCTAAGGATTAGGGGAAATGATGGAGATATTGGTCAAAGGGTACAGACTTCTAGTTAGAAGATGAATAAGCTCTGGGGACCTGATGTACAGCATGATGAATGTAGTTAACAATATTGTGTTATATTCTTCAAAGTAACTAAGAGTAGATCTTAAATGTTCTCACCACAAAAAAAGGTAACTTATGCGAGATGATGGTTGTGTTAACTAACCTTATGGTAATCATTTTGCATGATATATATGTATCAAATCACCACATTGTACACATTAAACATACACATTGTTGCACAGCCATGCATCGCTTAACAATGGGGATATGTTCTGAGAAATATGTCATTAGCCAATATCGTCATTGTGCAAATATCATAGAGTGCATTCACACAGACCTAGATGGTAGAGCTTACTACTCAGCTAGGCTGTATGGTATAGCCTATCGCTCCTAGGCTACAAACTTGTACAGCATGTTACTGAACTGAATACAGTAGGCAATTGTTACACAATGGTATTTGTGTTTCTAAACATGTCTAAACATAGAAAAGCTACACTAAAATATGGTATAAAAGATTTTAAAGAAATGAATTACAAGATCAATTCTGGAAAACACACAAATACATGGAGGCTGAATAACATGCTACTAAGTAGCGAGTGTGTCAAAAATGAGATCAAGGAAGAAATCAAAAGATACCTCGAGACAAACGAAAATGAAAACACCACGACCCAAAATCCGCAAGAGGGAAGTTCATAGCAGTACAGGCTTACCTAAAGAAGGAAGAAAAATCTCAAATCAACAGACTATCTTTACACCTAAGGGAACTGGAAAAAGAACAGCAAAACAAGCCCAAAGGGAGTATAAGGAAGGAAATAATAAAGATCAGAGCAGAAATAAATGAAATAGAGGACAATACAAAACAATACAAAAGTCAATGAAACCAAGAGTTGGTTTTTTGAAAAGATAAACCAAGTCGACAAACCTTTAGCTAGACGCACCAAGAAAAAGAGAGAGGACCCAAATTAATAAAATCAGAAATGAAAGAGGAGAAATGACAACAGATACCACAGAAATACAGAAAATTTTAAGAAAATGCTACAAGCAACTGTATGCCAACAAATTCGACAATCTGGAAGAAATAGATAAATTTCTAGAAGCATACTACCTACCAAGTCTGAACCAAAATGAAACAGAAACGCTGAACAGACTGATTACTGCCAAAGAAATTGAATCAGTAATCAACGAGCTTCCAACAAACAAAAGTCCTGAATCAGATGGCTTCACAGGAGAATTTTACAAAATATTCAAAAAATAATTAATACCTATTCTCCTTAAACTATTTCAAAAAATAGAGAAGGAGGAAAGGCTCCCAAACTCTTTCTATGAAGCCACTGATTCCAACAGACAAAGATATTGCAAAAAAGGAAAACTACAGGCCGATATCTCTAATGAATATAGATGGAAAAATTCTCAACAAAATACTAGCAAACTGAATTCAGCATCACAATAAAAAGATCATGCACCACGATCAAGTGGGATTCATTCCTGGTATGCAAGGTTGGTTCAATATCTGCAAATCAATTAACGTAATACATCACATTAACAAAATGAAAAATAAAAATCATATGATCATATCAATAGATGCAGAAAAAGCATTTGAGAAAATCCAGCAGCCATTTATGATAAAAACTCTTAGCAAAGTGGGAACAGTGGGATCATATCTCAACATAATAAAGGCCATATATGATAAGCCCACAGCAAACATACTCAATGGGGAAAAGCTAAAAGCTTTCCCCTTAAGATCAGGAACAAGACAAGGCTGCCCGCTTTCACCACTTCTATTTAACATAGTTCTGGAAGTTCTAGCCACAGCAATCAGACAAGAAAATGAAATAAAAGGCATCTAAATTGGAAAGGAAGAAGTAAAATTGTCATTATATGCAGATGACATGATACTATACATAGAGAATCCGAAAGACCCCACCAAAAAACTGCTAGAACTAGTAAATGAATTTGGTAAGGTAGCAGGATACAAAATTAATATTCAAAAATCAGTTGCATTTGTATACACCAATAATAAACTATCAGAAGAAGAAATCAGGAAACCAATCCCTTTTACAATGGCTGGAAAAACAATAAAATATGTAGGAATCAATTTTTTTTTTGAGGGCAGTGTCAATGGCCCTCATATGTGGGACCCGAACGGGAGACCCCAGAGTCCCAAGCCAGTGCTTAACCACCGCGCCACTCAGCCGGCCCTCTAGGAATCAATTTAACTAAAAAAGTAAAAGACCTGTACTCAGAAAATCATGAGACACTGAAGACAGAAATCAAAGAAGATACAAATCAATGGAAACACATACCATGTTCATGGATAGGAAGAATTAATATAGTTAAAATGTCAATACTACCTAAGGCAATATATAGATTCAATGCAATTGCAGTCAAACCACCAAGGACATTTTTCTGAGAAATAGAACATATAATCCTAAAATTTATATGGAACCACAAAAGACCCCAGGTAGCCACTGCAATCTTTAGAAATAAGAACAAAGTGGGAGGCATCACGCTAACTGACATCAAAACAGCCGAGTGGCACAGTGGTTAAGAGCTGGCTTGGGACACCAGCGGCCCCGGTTCAGATCCCACATATGAAGGCCAGTGACACTGCCCTCAAAAAAACATACTACAAGGCTACAGTAATCAAAACAGTATGGTACTGGCATAAAAACAGACACATAGACCAATGGAACAGAATAGAGAGCCCATGAATAAATCCATTATATATGGTCATTTAATCTATGACAATGGAAGCAAGAATTTAAATTGGAGTAAAGATAGTCTATTTAATAAATGGTGCTGCAAAAATTGGACTGACACGTGCAAAAAAATGAAAACGGGCCACCTACTTACACCATATATGAGAACAATCTCAAAATGGATTAAAGACTTAAATGTAAGACCTGAAACCATAAAACTCCTAGAAGAAAACATTGGGTTTAAATTTACAGACATTACCCTGAGTAATATTTTTACTGATATATCCCCTTGGGCTAGGGAAATAAAAGAAAAAATGAACATATGGGATTACATCAAACTTAAAAGTTTTTTTACAGCAAAGGAAATCATCAATAAAACAAAAAGGCATCCTACTGAATGAGAGAAGATATTTGCCAACGATATATCTGATAAGGAGTTAATATCCAAAACTTATGAAACACTCATGAAACTCAACACCAATAAACAAACAACCCAATTAAAAAGTGGGCAGAGGATATGAAGAGGCATTTCTCTAAAGAGGACATACAGATGGCCAACAGCCATATGAAAAAATGTTCAACCTCACTAATCATCAGAGAAATGCAAATAAAAACCACAATGAGATACCTCCTCACTCCGGTCAGAATGGCTATCATCAATAAATCAACAAAGAACAAGTGCTGGCGAGGTTGTGGAGAAAAGGGAATCCTGGTGCACTGTTGGTGGGACTGCAGGTTAGTGCAGCCATTATGGAAATTGGTTTGGGGGGTATCTCAAAAAACCGGAAATGGAACTACCTTATGACCCAGCAATTCCACTCTTGGGTATCTACCTAGAAGAATCCAAGACAGTAATTCAAAAAATGTATGCACCCTATGTTTATTGCAATCTATTTACAATAGCCAAGACTTGGAAACAACCAAAATGCCCATCGGTAGACAACTAGATTAAGAAACTGTAATACATTTATACAATGTAGTATTATTCCGCTATAAAGAAGGATGAAATCGTACCATTTGCAATGATATGGATGGACCTAGAGACTATTCTGTTAAGTGAAATAAGTCTGTCGGAGAAAGACAATATGATATGATCTCACTTATATGTGGAATCTGAAAAACTGAAGAACGAGCAAACAGAAACAGACTCATAGATATAGAGGAAAAATGATGGTTGCTAGTTGGGAGAGGGGTGAGGATGAGGGAGAAGGGGAAGGGATTAGATAGCATAAAAAGGTAACTACAATATTGCCACAGGGATATGAAAGACAGTTTGGGGAATATAATAATGTTGTAAATATTTTGTGGGGTGTCAGATGGTCACATGTCTTGTTAGGGAGACCACTTCATGGATGGAGTAGAGGCATGATCACTGCACTGTGCACCTGAAGCTGATGTTGTATAATATTGTATGCCAATTGTTATTGAACATATAGATAGTCATGGGATGTGAATTATACTGTGGAAGGGAGTCAAAGGAATTGTAATAGATAGTATGATATGGGGGGGCGATTGGGGTGACTAACTGGGGAAGGGGGGTTGTCACTTAGAGGGGTAAAAAGTATGACTATTGCACTGTGTTGTACACCTGAAACTAATTTTTTTAAAAATGTTCATTTCACAATAAAAGATTTTTTTTAAAAATTTAAAAACTGGTGTACCTCTACAGGGCACTTACCATCAATAGAGGTTGCAGGACTGGAAGTTATTCTGGGTGTTAGTGAGTGAGTGCTGAGTGAATCTGAAGGCCTAGGACATGACTGTACACTACTGTAGACTGTAAACACTGTCCTACAAGCCCTCCCCTGTTTCCTTCTGACAGGGTCAGAAATAGAACATTGAAGCTATCAATGCTGCTCAATGAACAGAGATGGGGGCTGGACTGATTGGTTATATTGAAGAGAAACTGGCTGGGTAATGCATAGATCAGCATTATAGTGACTGTCAAGAGGGAGTGGAAGGTGGTTTGATGATCAGTAGGAAGAAATCAAGATGGAGAGAAAAAGGAACACAGGGATTGTAATGACTATTTGTTATTCGCCACTGCATGTTGGAGCAGTAATCAGATTAAGAAGCCTTATGGTATTCATTTAAAAATAAAGTGTTTAACATGGAGAGGGTGTAAAATTGAGGACTCGATAGTTTTACCTTGCAAATTTGATTTTGGTTCCATTTACCCTAGCGAAAACAAAGGGATCTCTCTGGCATTAAATTGATGGAAGAAATAAAACTTACCTTTGCTTTACATCATTACATCCTGAAAATATTCCCAAAGTACAGGGACAAGCTGGCTCCACACTAGCACAGAAAGCTTTTACAAAAGTGACAGTAGCACTTAATACGTATTAAGGTAGCTCCTGTGGACCTGTGTCCTTGTACAGAATCTTAGGTTCTCAACAGAGCATTTACAGCAATGCACTCTGAAGGACATCAAGCTAGATCTGGGAGGGCTGGAACACCTCTGAATATGTAGTGCTGGAGGGGACAGGCTCCTCTGTATTGAAACAGGTCAGTGTCTGACTGATGGGGATATAATCTGTGGAGTCAAAACTGAGGTGCTGTGAGTGAGAGGGAATCTACTGCCAAGTCCCACATATATTGTTCCCATCAGAGAAAATAAAAAATTTCTCCTGAACCACATCTCATTCCATTTCCTGCAGGAAATTCAGCTCTATTATAATCGTATGGGACCACCATTGTATACGTGGTCCATTGTTGACCAATATGTCATTATGTGACACATGAGTGTATGTCAATTATATCTCAATAAAGCTGGGGGGAAAAGACCATCCATCCCAACCCCTTCAATTATTGGATGAAGAAACAGGCCACAAAGGGGAAAGTTACTCAAGGTCATGCAGTTATAAACAACAGAACCAGGCTAGAATCCCTGGTCTTCTAACTCCGAATATATTTTTTTCACCGTGGTTCCCTCCCTTCTCCCCCACCTAAGCACCTGAGATCTTAACCATCCTAGTAGATAATTTTATATCCTGATTTTTAAAACTCTCCAATGAAAGAAATCCTACAAACCCACCTAGAAGAATGTATTTATTTGCCATTTATGGTAAGGAAATTCTTCCATATATATCTCAAAAGTCTTCCACTTCAACATGAACCCATTCCTCTTTGAGATATATGTCCTTAAGTGGAAATGGATCACAGATATTCACTATCACCAATAATATTTATGAGATATGGACCACATGTGGTCTACTAAAGGACTCTTCAGTAGCAAACCAAACCTGAGAAATAGCACCTATGAAGGAAGATAAGACTCAGGTCTTTTCATTCTGTGCTTCTATGCTGCAGCAAAACTTTGAGCAACAGACAGACCCATGGGGGTGATATAACATCCAAACTCACTGATACCCAACTAAATAGGACCTCAGGTAGCCAGAACTCCTTGGTTAATACTCCACTTGTAGAAATGATAGGCAAATCATAAGAAAATAAGCTAAGGTTAGATATTTACTTTGGCATCAAAAAACAGGGCAGCGTCCAGAGTGATCCTGTATTCCAAATTTCCACTTTAGAGTAATAAATATTGCTGATTCAAATGGTAATATGATGGTCAAAAAATATTCAGCAATGGACTCTACTTCAGAGTGTTTCACAGTGAAGTACACTTACTCATATATCCTTGATTAAAAAATAGTCACTCTGTTTGAAAAGGTTGTCCTTGCCAATGGAGTGCTCATTTTGGGGAAGGAGATGATTTCTGTGAAGAGGGAGATAAGGCTCTCCTGCATAGATCAGCTCAATCTCCCCTGGAGATTAGTGGGGTGACATGTTGTAGCCAAACTGTACTCATACCTCTTGAACTTTCCTTACTAAGTCAAGAAAATGGATTCAGAGATTTAAAAATATTTTTAACAAGAAACTAGAAAATTCTATTAAGTAGAATATCTTTCTCTAGATTACCAAGATTCAATGGAATAAGAGTGCAAACTGAGTTGCTTTGGAAATAAATAATTCAATCTAACTACTTTATTTTTATTTTATTTTTTTTGAGGGCAGTGTCACTGGCCCTCATATGTGGGACCCGAACTGGGGACGCTGGCTTCGTAAGCCAGCGCTTAACCACCGCGCTACTCGGTCAGCCCTCAATCTAACTACTGAAGCTAATGTAAAATAATTGAGGCAGACTGTTTCATTGAGTTTCCTATGGGCTCCATACCAATGTGACTCCTCCTGAAGCCACCCTTGTAAAGGTAACCACCCTGGTAAAGCACAGCTACTCACGGCAATAAGCTGGTAGGAGTTGTTCATCATGGCGATCAGCATGTTCAGCAGCACTACCAGGGAGATGACATTGTACGTCCCAAACATGGTGGCTCCCACAAACTCTGTGAACTCGTGTCTGGCTTTCACATTGGTGACATAGAGATTTAAAAGGCCAAATACAGACCAGAAGAGTGACTGAAGGGTTTCAAATAGCCTAAAGAGATGAAAGAGCAGGTTAATGAATTGTCTAGGAAAGAGCAAGAAGAGAGAGAAAAATGTTAGGTGATCTGCCTAATGAGGGGGTGCCATATTTACATCCAAACAGGTAGACTGATGGTCTCATATACTTTGGTTTCTTCCCTAACCCAAACCAGCCTGGTCAGTTTATTTGTACATTCCCACTTCTAATTCTTATGCTTTGCCTTTCCACCTATAACACCATCTCCCTTTTTTTAGTCTAACAGAGCCTGTAATATTCCAAGACTTGCTTCAAGGGCTACTTCCTCTACCAAACTTCCTCTCTTATCTTCAGACCATATTATTTACCTGCCCCCTGTCAAATGAGAATGCAGTGGTGCTTGCATTCAGAATATGGTGCTTGGGTTACATTGCTCTGGGTTAAAATGTCAGCTGTCACACTTACTAGCGGAGTGAACATGAGCAAATTACTATTTCTGATACTTCTTTTGTGGTTGCCACAGGGCCTAGAATGGTGCTCAGCTCAGAGGAGGAGCTTAAGGATTCTTGAATTAACCCTTTATGTGGATTATTTTTTTTTTTGAAGGCAGTGTCGCTGGCCCTCATACGTGGGACTGAACTGGGGCCGCTGGCTTCCCAAGCTAGCGCTTAACCACCACACCACTCGGCCGGCCTATGTGGATTATTTTTAATGTTATTTTAACTAATAATTACTGAGTACTATAAAAGCATACTAGAAACTTTTATATACATTATCATTATGAACTACTTGACTTTGGGAAAGTTACATAGCCTCTTTAAACTTCAAGTTTCCTGATCTCTAAAATGGTTATTGATAGGATAACTACTAATTGTTAATATTTATTGTTCTCTTACTATGTTCCAGGCACTGTGCTGTTTTGCATGTATTATAATTTTTTTTTTAGTTTATTTATTTATTTTTAATTAGTTTCAGGTGTACAACACAGTGCAATAGTTATACATTTTACCCCTCAAAGTGACAACTCCCCCCACAATTCGCCACCCCACTCCCCCCCCATATCATATCTATCTATTACTCCTCCTCTGACTCTCTTCCACACTGTAGTATATTTATACAATGGAGTATTACTCCACTATAAAGAAGAATGAAATCGTACCATTTGCAATGATATAGATGGACCTAGAGACTATTATGTTAAGTGAAATAAGTCAGTCAGAGAAAGACAAATACCATATGATCTCACTCATATGTGGAATCTGAAAATCTGTATTATAATATTTGAGTCTCAGAATAACCTTATGAAGTAGCTACTATTTTTCTTCCATGTTTTCAGATGAGAATCTGAGGTACAGAGTGCTCACACAGGCAAAAGTGGCAGAAGTAGGGTTTGCACCTAGCTCTTCTGACTCTAGAGCCCATATACTTAACCACCTTACTCTATTACATAAGATATTGTATATAGCTCACTTAGCACAGTGCTTGGCATATGGTGAGCATTAAAATGGCAGCTTTTCTAATTGTTTACTTGTGTTTTCCATTAGGCAAGGACTTCTTGAGGATAAGGATGCCATCTTACTCAATATCTTCATTGCCTGATACATAGAAGTTGCTGAATAAATTTTTAAAAAATAAATCTGTAATAAAGATGACCGGAGAAGCAACTAACTAAGGAAAGTATAAATGAATGGCACCATTCTGTGGTGACAGTAACAAAAAGGCTATGAACTGAAATCAGTGGGAAAAGCTGGAGACAATCAACAAGGATATTTAATATCTTATCAGAAAATCAAAGAGATGAGCCTTTGTTGAGGACTGAGTTTGTATCCATGTAAATAAATTGGGAAAATAAGGACTGAATGTTAGGTAGAGAAATCACCACTGATTAAATATGAATAGCCACAAATTAATGGTGATAGTCTAGAAGAAGGCCCCAAGTGACCTGCCTAGGTCATGGCTCTGTGCTATTTAGCTTTACATATATTTGTGATTATTGCAACTTTACATAACAAATTTTACAAAACCGGTCTTATACCTGCATCCCTGGATAAAAGCTCAGACTGGAGTTTGTATACCTGGATTGAAATCCTGACTCTGCCACTTATCATTTATATGACTGGGAGCAGCCTGCTTAGCTGCTTTGTCCCCTAATTTCTCCATTTGTAAAATGTGTAATAATAATAGTGCCTATTTGATGGCATAGTTGTGAGGATTAAATGAGTTAATTCATGTAAAGCTCATTTTGTAATTAGTGCTAGGGCCTAGCACTCAGTTTAATAATAGTTGTTTTTATGAGTATTATTAACCTTGCACTGAAATACAACCTTGTTTTACCTTTCTTTATTGTCTTTATAGATTGTCATCCATTTGCATATCTAGTTGTACATAATAGTATTCAAGTGTATACAATTTTTGTGCTTTTAAAACTTACACATTTTGCATATATACAGTCTTCATATGTTATCATTTTAATAGGTAGCTGCCCAATATTCAAACCACTGAATACCAAGCCTGTCTGACAGTTTTATCAATACTTTTGATGAGAATAGATGACAAGCTTCTTAGATTTTTAGATGTCACAAGACTGGGAGTGTTGGCTAATAGATTAGGTGACAGGACAAATTTTCAGGAAGACTATAACAGCCTAGAGCAATGTGCTAGAACTAACAAGGTGAAGTTTAATAGGGATCAATGTAGAGCTTTTCTCTCAGGCCAAGTGCCCAAGTACAGGATGAGGGAGGTAGGAGAAAGGCTAAGAGTTTTTACTGACAGCAAGTTCAAAGTGGATCAGCAGAGTGACAAAGCTGGCCAGATACTTCAGCCATATGGGGCATGGGGGGCAGAAGCAGAAGTGAATCTTCTAAAATTAAAGATAGGATTTCTACTGGACTTCATTCATTTTTACACACTTAATGGTTCAATTGGCATGTTGAGCACCTTTATGTCTTAGTCTCCTCTATGATAGGTACAAGGCTTACTAAGGTGGGGGTCCCAGTCTGGTGGGTGAGAGAGACAAATGACTAAAATACAACAGGTTATCTGTTGTAATGTATATGTGCTTAGAATGCCATGGGAAACACAGAAAGAGCCTGTTAGTGAGAGCAGGGTCAGAGTAAGTAAGAAAATGCTTAAAAGAGCAGGTAACACTTTGGCAGAGTATTGAAGGATGGGGAAGAGTTTTCCAGGCTGGCCAGGAGCAGATAGGCCTTGCAGGCAGAGACATTGGCATGTGATATGCAAAGGTCTGTAGGGTTGAGACGCTTCCCTCTAGTTGAGAATGAGCAAGCTACTGGCTATGTAGGAGAGGAGTGAGAGTCTGGAGGGGGAGAGGCGGTCCAGATAACCAAACCCTATGTGCTATAGTAAAGAGGTGGATTTTATACTGGAGAAGATTCAGATACTTGGTGAGCATGGAACCAGGGTGGTTACAGGCTAACAATAGTACTTATTGTAGAATGAAACTTCTGCATGACAGGTGGGAAACTGTTTGGAGGGGAGATAAGACTGAAGGCTCAGAGACCAGTTAAGCATGCAGAAGTTCTCAGGGGAGATGATTTAGGCATGAACCAAGACAGTGCTGTGCATGTGTGTGTGTGTGTGTGTGTGTGTGTGTGTGTGTGTGTGTAAAGGGTGGATCCAAGAGATATTTAGGAAGTAGAACAGACAGGGCTGAAAGGCTGTGTGAAAGACTGGATGTGCTGAGATTGTGTTTCATGAGAGTCCCAGATGACTTGTAGGATTCTGGCTGGTGTGACTTGATAAGATGAGGAATTAAAGGGAAATAGATTTGGGGTGGGGATATGGAGATGAGGAATTTAGCTGTGCACATTTTTTTTGTTTGAGAAGCCTGTGGCACAGCTAGGTATATTCAGGAGACATTTGGAGACAAGGGCCAGGACCTCAGAAGGAAATGCAGGACTGGTGAGTTAGCTTCTTGCCACTTCCACCCTTTTTCTCTCACAAGTCTTCTGCTCTCAGAATGATGAATCCTCCCAATTGCTTCTCTCGACAGTAGTTGAAGGCCAGGTACTCCCAGTATGGAATACTGAATTTGAACCGTCAATAATACTGTCATGTGGTTGTCACCAAGGACAATGAAGTTCACTTGAATTGTGTGCCCAGGGAAAAAAAATATTTTTCCTCTTTTTTTTTTTTTTAGCTGAGCCATCCTGCCACCTGTCGGCAGCTTAGCAGCAGCTCATGGAACTGCTGTTGCTCAGAACTCAGCTCGCACTCTTTTTTTTTTTTTTTTTTTTGAGGGTAGTGTCACTGGCTCTCATATGTGGGAACCGAACACAGGCTGCTGGCTTCCCAAGCCAGTGCTTAACCACCGCGCCACTCGGCCGGCTAATATTTTTCCTCTTTTAAGCTGAAGGATAGCAATGGCATCTCTGGAGAATTAGAAGGAAAAGATGACAATAAACAGATGCTACACTTTCTGTCAGGTATACAAAAAAGCTTACTTCCTCCTTCTCTAAAAGCTGAATCTTTCTGATGCTCTGACTGAGTAGTGTGTGTTTTAATATGTTTTATAAATGCCTGAGTTGAGTAATTATATTTTATTTTTTTATTTTTTTGAGGGCAGTGTCACTGGCCCTCATATGTGAGACCCGAACTGGGGCCCCTGGCGTCCCAAGCCAGCACTTAACCACTGCGCCACTCGGCCAGCCCGAGTAATTTTAAAGGAAACATAAATCAGAGTCAGACCTGTATGGAGGAAAAAAAAAAAAACATCTAGAGGAAAGCTGAGCTAACATTACTGCTAATTTGGCCACAGCACGATGATGCTTCTTCACACCTGATGCCCTAAGATATAATTTCATGTACGACAGGTGCCCATTCTTGTCAATTGTCCTTGCTGGGCAAGTGATGGGAGCAAAATGTCAGTTGGCAACAGGGGTGTTAATAATCACTACAAACTTGCAAGGAAGCATTTCGTAAACTTCATCAGCAGAGTTCACATGAAAGGATAATTGGCAGGGACCTGTTCAATTCTGTCAAAGACGTTGATGGGAACAAATGCAATCTTCTGGTTCTTAAGCCACTACAAAATTGCTCTTTCTATTAAAAACTGGTTGATGTGAATTCTGTCTCTAGAGTTGTGCAGGAAAGCAGTTCCTAGTCCAGAGGCACTAGCAAGGTGACCAGTTGCTGTTACACATTCAGGGTTGGCTTAACTGAAAGATCACTGTTACTTTTTTGTGGGGGTGGGGGGCAGTGTCACTGGCCCTCCCTCATATGTGGGACCTGAACCGGGGCCACTGGATTCCCAAGCCAGCACTTAACCACCGTGCAACTCGGCTGGCCCAAGAACACTGTTTCTTTGTCAACCCATTTAGTCCTCTTTTTCCTTTCATATTGGTCTGGTTTCCCCATCCAAAATTTTTCCCTGAGTTCTGAAAAGAGAGGCAGGGGTGTGGCCTAGTGGAGGGAGGTGGGTGCTGCAAAATGGGCAAAGAGTAAGCCAATATTTTCCACACTCTGTTCATTGGAACCTCATCCTGGCCAATACATTTGGTAAAACCTCTCTCTACATTGTATATTCACAATGGAAAGTATCTGAGAAGTCCTACAGCAAAGAAATTTGTCCTAGTATTTCCAAAACTCATTAAATCGTATATCCCATTTTGGTGTCTATTATCATTTCCCTGAACTGTGGCTATTTGAAACTCAGTATCTTTGGAAATTCTGCTAGAGGCAAATAATGGAGGTAGGCTAGATAGCATTGTTTTTCCCTCTCTCTATTTGTACAACTTGGGGTCAAGCAGAAAAACTGTTTTTTGTTTGTTTGTTTGTTTGTTTCCTGGCCTTTGTTAATGAACATATTTCTAGAATGTCTGAGTCCACCAATGTCTGACTGCCTTAGTTTATAGAGTTAAAGGGAAAAAAGTGTATCTTAGTTTAATGACTAAGAATATCTCAAAACCTTGGGGTCATTGCTGTGAGTGGAACTCTCTATAAGTGGGAGAGGAGATGGACAAGGTATAAGACTCTGAGACCAGGGCAACCCCCATGACCATTTCTGGAACCTAACAAATTTCCTAATGTGTGCTTATTTTCTTTCTCTTTCCTATTTCTCTGATAGTGTTCATCAGAAAATAAAAGCCACTCTTAAGGTTTGAAAGTGCTAAAGCAGCAGATGTTGACTTTACAAAGAAAAGGCACAGGAGTTCCATGTGTCTGAATGCAATGGAATCATTGACAGAGAGTCATGACCTGTCTCCTGTGTCCCAAGTCACAATGGGAAACATTTTTAATCAGTACTTGGAAGCCTTTGACCCACCCAAACCTTTAAATTAATCACAGATGGTGAACTGACTTTAATTTTGCCTTCAGCCTGTCCCCTCTCTCTAGCTTACTCCTGTGCAAGGGGTGCAGTTGTCACTGGGAGGTGCTCACAGGCTTTTGCCATAAACCCCAGTCTATGCTCCATATAGGACTATGGCACAGAGCATTTGTCCCTATCAGCACTCCAGCTTCTATCCCACACTGAGTGGGCTCAGGCAATCATTATTTTTTAATCATTTTATTTTATTATTTTTAAGATTGTAATTAAAAATATAGCAAACATACAATATTATATTAGTTTCAGGTGTATGCCATAGTTATTCAAAATTTATATAAGTAAAGAAGTGATCACTATGAGAACCCAGCAACCATCTGACACTAGACCACATTATCACAATATTACTGACTATAATTGCTATGCTGTACATTACATCAGGTGTACAGCATAGTGGTTAGAAATTTATAGAATTTAAGAAGTTAGGGTCAGCCGAGTGGCGCGGTGGTTAAGAGCTGGCTTAGGATGCCAGAGGCCCCAGTTCGGGTTCCATATATGAAGGCCAGTGACACTGCCCTCAAAAAAAAAAAGAAGTTATCCCACTGACTAGTCTAGTGCCCACCTGGCACTGTACATATTTATAATATTACCATATCATTAACTATATTTCCTCTGCTTTACTTTACATCCCCATGACTATTTTGTAACTACCAATTTGTACTTCTTAATCCCTTCACCTTTTCACCCTACCTCCCAAAACCATCCCATCTATCAACCCCAACAAACCTAGTACCCATCTGACACCATACATAGTTATTACGTTATTAACTGTATTCCTTATGCTATACCCTATATCCCTATGACTACTATGTAACAACCAATTTGTTCTTCTAAACCCCTTCCCCCTTTTCACCGATCTGCACAACACCCCTCCCATCTGGTAACCATCAAAATGTTTTCTGTATTTTTGAGTTTGTTTCTGTTTTGTTTGATTGTTTAGTTTCTTCTTTAGATTCCATATATAAGCAAAATCACATTGCATCTGTCTTTCTCTGTCTGACTTACTCCACTCAGCATAATACACTGTAGGTCCATCCATGCCACCACAGATGGCAAGAACCCTTTCCCAACACGAGCCATAATCCATTGTATATATGTACCACCTCTTCTTTATCCATTCAACTGTCAACGGACACCCAGGCTGCCTCCACATCTTAGCCATTGTAAACTGCTTCAATGAACATATGGATGCACACATCCCGTCTAAGTAGCATTTTGGATTTCTTTGTATAAATACCCAGAAGTGGGATTATTGAGTCCTTCTTTATCTTGTTATAGCCTTTGTTTTAAAGTGTATTTTGTCTGGTATAAGTATTGCTAGTCCAGATTTTTTGTTTGTTTCCATTTTCATTAAATATCTTTTTTGATCCTTTGTTTGTTTGTGTCTTTCAATCTTAAGTGAGTCTCTTGTACACAGCATATGTAAGGGTTTTGTTTTTTTATCCATTCAGCCACCCTATTTCTTTTCTTTGGGGCTTTTAATTCATTTATATTTAAAGTAATTGTTTATAAACATGTAGCTATTTCCATTTTATTATTCATGTTTTTGGTCTTTTTTTCATCTTAAAAATGTCCCTCTAAGATTCCTTGTAATACTGGTTTGATGGTGAGAAAATCCTTTAGCTTTTTCTTGTCAGGGAAGCTCCTTATCTGTCCTTCAAGTTTATTTATTTATTTATTTATTTATTTATTTATTTATTTAAAGATTTTGTTGGGGAATTGGTGGAGGGGAATAGCACTGGGGAATCGGGGAGGGGGAACAGACAAGTTGATGTCTTTTTGTTCTTCAGTCTAGTTGTGGAGGACGTTGCTTCACTGGCCCATGTTGGTATCATCATTGAGCTCTTCCCGGATGAGGCAGATCGGTTGCCGGCCTCTGGATGGTCGCTCACCACGGCTATTGGCAGCTCATGCTGGCTGCCACCTGCTTACACTGGCTGCTGGCCTCTCACTGTAGCCTATGGCAGCCCACTGCAGCAAGGGCTGCAGCTATGCCATCGCCGGGGCTCGCACAGCCCAGTTCCAGTTGGAGCTGTTGTTAGCTGTAGAGGGTAGTGTCACTGGCCCTCGTATATGGGGTCCGAACTGGGACCGCTGGCATCCCAAGCGAGCTCTTAACCAATGCACCACTCGGCTGACCCTATTTAGTTTTTAGCTGACCCATCCTGCTACCTGTTGGCAGCTCAGCGGCTGGTCAGCTCAGTATGGGCATCGAACTGCTGTTGCTCAGAGCTCAGCTTGCACTCTTGAGTGAGCTCTTAACCAACTGAGCCACTCAGTCAGCCCTGTCCTTCAAGTTTAAATGGTAGCCTTGCTGGGTAGAGTAATCTTCGTTGTAGGTTCTTTCCTTTCATCACTTTGAATATTTCGTGCCAATCCCTTCTGGCCTACAAAGTTTCTGTTGAGAAATCAGCTGACAATCTTATGGGAGTTCCCTTATAAGTAACCAGTTGATTTTCTCTTGCTAATTTTAGGATTCTCTCTTTGTCTCTATCCTATGACATTTTAATTATAGTAAGTCTTGATGTGGGCCTGTTTGGGTTCATCTTATTTGGGGCTATCTGTGCTTCCTGGGCTTGTATGTCTATTTCCCTTGCTAGGTTAGCGAAGTTTTTTGGTCATTATTTCTTCAAATATGCTCTCAATCTTTTGCTTTCTCTCGTCTCCTTCTTGTACCGCTGTTATGTGAATGTTGTTATGATTGAAGTTGTCCCAGAGGTCTCTTAAACTATCCTAATATTAAAATTATTTTTGCTGTATCAATTGGGTGTTTTCTGCTACTTTATCTTCCAAAACTGAATTTGATCCTCTGCTTCATCTAGTCTGCTGGTGATTCTTTCTAGAGCATACTTTATTTCAGTTATTGTATTCTTCACTTGTGACTGTTTTTTTTTAATGGTTTCTGTGTCCTTTATTATGCTTGCTATCTTGTTGTTGAAGTTTTCACTAAGTTCCTTGAGCATCCTTATAACCATTGTTTTGAACTCTGTATCTGGTAGGTTGACTGCCTCCATTTTGTTTAATTTTTTTCTGGCATTTTCTCCTGTTCTTTCATATGGGACCTTTTTCTTTGTTTCCTAGTTTTGCCTGCCTCTCTAAGTTTGTTTCTATGTATGAGGAAGACATGCTATGTCTCCCAGTCTTGGCCTTGTCGCCTTATGTAGTAGGTGCCCTGTGGGTCCCAGTGGCACAGGCTACATTGTCACCTACTCCAGGTGCTCCAGGAGTGTCACTTGTGATGGTTATGTGTGCCTTCCTCTTATAGTTGAGCCTTGATTTCTATTCCCACATTAGTGGGTGGGATTGGCCTTCAGGCTGATTGACTGTGGGGTTTGGCCATATACACAGTGTATGGGATGCTGTGCGGGGGGCTTACCCCACTGAGTGGAATTTGCTCTATCAGGCTCTGGTGCCTGTTGAGACCGCCTATTTTGTGTGCCTCTTGTGGGTGGTGCTCTGCTGTGATCTGAAGTTAACCTCTAAGTATATTGGTTCTGGGGATTTTTGGGAGGGGCTGTGATGCAGGCCCGCTTGCCCACTGCCTGTGACCAGCCGGGGACTACCTAGCAGGAACTATAAAGCAAGCCACAGTTGTTTGTTGCCTGTGCTAAACCTGGAGGCACACTGGAGAGGCCATACTACACCGAGGATGTTTGCCACCAGTACCTGGCCAGGGGTAGCTCTGCAAAAAGCCAGGACACCCTGAGGCCTGCTGCCACCTGCTGGCTCCCTTAAGGTTCAGCCGCTGATAAAGACCTTTGTGGTAATTTGGGTGAAACAGGGTCTCAGAGAGTCTCTAGAGTGGGAAGAGTTGTTTTCACCAGGTTAATGTAGATTCTAGTTTGGTGCCAGTACTGAGCCTGGAGCTACTCAGAAAAAGTCTCAGAGCACAATGAGGCCAGTTTCTGCCTGCCTGAGGCATGTGGACCCTGATAATTTTCCATGAAAGTGTGCAATGTTTGTGGGGCTGGCTGTTTGCCAAGAAAGTGTCTCTGGCTTGGAGGATTTGGGTAGGGCAGTGTTCCAGGGAATCAGCAGGGTAGAGCAGTGGAGCTCAACAGACCAATTCAGATTCAGATTTGGTCATGCACATGGAGGGAGGGCTCAACACAGGAAAGATGGCACCAGCCTGCCAACTGCAGTGAAGTAAGACCCCACACAGTGAAAATGGCAAGTATCTCTCCAGTCCTCACTCCACAGCCACACATGTCAGTGTGCTCCCTGCTATGCCTCCAACATCCCCTGAGTCACTGTCCCTTTGCTGGAGACCAGGGTGAGTGTCTGTGAGTGAGTGAGTCTGTGTACAGCCCTTTAAGAGGATGTCTGGGTTTCCTGTAGCCTTCCGTCCCACACAGATGGTCAGAATTCCCACTGTTTTACACAGCTAGATGTATGGGCTCCTCTTCCCAGCACCAGTACTCTGGGTTGGGGAGACTGCTGTGGGACTGGTGCTCCTTACTCCTCCTGGGGGAATCTCTGAGGCCAAGATATCCCTCCCGATTCTCATCTGCTACATGTAGCTGTGTGGCCAGCCCTTTCCACGTCTCTGCCCCTCCTACCAGTCTTGACATGGTTTCTTTATATCCTTAGTTATGAAACTTCTGTTCAGCTAGACTTCAGATTGGTCTCTGGGTTGATTGTTTAATTTAGTTGTAATTTTAATGTGTTCATGGGAGGAGGCAAGACAGCATTTATCTACTCCACCATCTTGGATTTTTACCTCAGGCAATCTTACTGGTTCCCATTTAGCATGTCCAATTAACATTGCTTGAAGGGTGGAGTTTCATGCCTTTTGTTTTACAACCCTAGATAGGGGGAACATTCTCCAGTCAGATACAGTGTTCATCCCCTAATACAATCAGGTGAAAAAGAGGCAACCACTTTACATAAAGCCTGTTCAAACATACCAATTGTCCTACAAATGTTTACCTTAATTCCATCAACTTTTATGTTCCTAACTGTAGCCTCTAGTAGGGCTTCATCAACAGATTTTGTTTTTACAGTACTGGGTTGGGGAAGTATTCCACCGCCAGACATAATATCCATTCACATAAAACATTCAGGTAAAGGAGACACAACTTCTTTACATAAAGACTGCTCAAACATTCCAACTTTCATAATCCTATCAACCCTTATATTTATATATTCTCTCAATCTAATTATAGCTTGAGTCAGGGTTTCATCAATAGGTTTTGGTACCAGAGTTCATGGGACCTCCTGTATTAATGAGTCCTGGAAATTTCTCTTTCCACCCCTGACCATTTTACACACCCTGTGAAAAGGCTTTGGGACCCATGCCAGGGGTGGAGCCAAGGGTTCCTGGCCCTTTTGGAAACAGATCTTGCTTAATCTGCCTAACCTTTGCCCCAAGTGATTGCTGGTCATGTTTCTCATTGTAATTTTTGCCCTCTGGCTTTTAAAATTTCTCCAGACTGAGGTCGAGTGGGCTTTTTTGAGACCCTTTAATGTTGGGGGACCAGCATAGGGTCCCTTTGTCCCACCCAACCTTTGGTCATACTGTATTAAAACCTTTGTTTTAACCCCATCCATATCCATTTTATTGATCTTATTTCTTAATAGCCATTTAAGATTTCCATCCTGCTGCGACAAGTCCTGTGACTCTCCTCTTTCTGTTTCCTCTTTGTTTCTGCTCCTATCAATATTTTCTTTATTTAGCTTATTTCTTTTTTTGTTTGTTCGTTTGTTTGTTTTTGAGGGCAGTGTCACTGGCCATCATATGTGGGATCCGAACCAGGGCTGCCGGCGTCCCAAGCCAGCTCTTAGCCACTATGCCACTTGGCTGGCCCTACCTTATTTCTTAATAACTGTTTAAAAATTTCCACCTTTTGGCCTCTTCTTATTCTCTTGTTAATTAACCTAATTTTTTTAAAAAAAATTAGCATGTGTAAGACCCAGGCATGGAAACTGAGACAGAAAATTCAATTAGACTTCCCCAACTGTCCCTGTTTGGCAGCAGTAAGGTTATATGGGGTGCCCATGTGAAAGTGGCCCCCTTAATATAGCACTTACCATGACTTGAGTAACAGGCATATTCAGCAATAAATATTCCAGTGGTCATAAAGCCAGGCCCATATGACTTGTAAATGAAGCATATGAGCTGCTTCATCTTGGCATTCATACGGGGAGACAGACAATCCCCCTTCTCAGGGTAAACAGATGTTAGTGGCTTTTATACAGTCCACAAGGATGGCTGTTCCCTTGGGAATAACCTCCTTTGTGTCTGGATCACACATAACCATCGTTGATTGTTCCATAGTGAGCTGTGGGACCTGAATCAACCTAAACATGCTCTTCCATTCTGCAGCATTCAAAACAAGACATAGCTCCCAAATTAGTCACTCTCATAGTCCATTTCAGTATAAGTTCTTCAAGGAACTGACGATATTGAACTACAAAAATGAAACAACTCCTTCACTCTATACTACCTGGTTTCAGTAGTTCCTTGGTGTTGCCCTCCCCTTACATTGACAACCTTCTTGCTGACCAGAGGTCTTAGAGGTATTTCCTATTGTCACTGCATAATTTTTCCCTTGGTGGGGTAGCTTCGAGGCTGCTGGCCCAAGCTCAGACTGATTCAGATCTGAGCTTGGTTTAGTATCAAGGCCAAACCCAGCACTTTCTTTTACTTTCATTTTAGCTATTAGAGATAACAATAATCGAGGGATTGTATGTTTAGCATGTTCTTATTATTTTATATTTCCTTATAAGTCCAGTGAGCCAACTCAGAGTCAAGTTTACTGCCATTTGTAAATTCCACTGGTAACCTTTACCTTTAGTAACTTATCACAACACAATTGCATTTTCATACCATGGGTGTCTAGGTAGCCATCCAGGGATCAAAAGTTCATAATCCCTTTCCTTTTTATCCGTTCTCTTCCCAAACCACTCCATATTCTGTGAGCCAGGGATATTCTAGCAAATTCCATTTCTCTGACACCAACATTTCTCTGAACTCAATTCCAACATGTAGGTGCGGGGAGGTTTCCCCTGATACCACCAATTTTCTGACACCAGCTAGGTGTCTTACAGTTCAACTCAATGCTAACACTGCTGGGTGATATTGTCAGATTCCATGAGTTCAGGGCTTAGTCCCACAAGAATGCCCCCTTACCCTCCTCCCCAACCCCACAGATTTCAGATCCCGATTGCCAGTCAAGGTTGTTACTGACAGGCAAGGTTGCAAGGACTCCCAACTCAGGTTTGATTAATATTCTAGAGTGGCTCACAGAACTCAGAGAAACATTTTACTTATTAGATCACCCATTTATTATAAAATGATATAACCTAGGAACAGCTAGATGCCCAGGTATGAAGTAAAGGTGCAGGGCTTACATGCCCCTTTAAGCACATTAGACTCTCCTCAAATTTCCCCCAACCAAGAGCCTCTCAGAAATTCATCCTTTTGGGGTTTCATGGAGGCTTCATCACATAGGCATGATATATTAAATTCATTGGCCATTGGTGATTGAACTCAATCTCTAGCCTCTCTCCCCCTCCCAGAGATCGGGGGGCAGGACTAAAAGTTCCAGCCCTCTAATCATATGGTTAGCTCCACTGGCTACCAGCCCCCTTCCTTGGGTGCTTTCTAAAGGTCACCTCAGTAACACAACAAAAGACACATTTATCGCTCTCATCATTTAGGAAACACCAATGCTTTTAGGAGCACTGTGCCAGAAAGGGAAGATAGAGACCAAATACATATTTATTATAAATCACAATATCACAGGGTTCATTAAAATATTTTTGCATCCTTCCTTTTTCTTTGTTCTTGATTCAGAATAATTAAGTTATCTTTGTTAGTCAGAAAAATAGCCTTGCTGTTTCATTTCGTTAGTGAGTGATGCTTTTTTCAGTGAGGCATTATTTACCCCCTTTGCATTAATGCCCTTAAAAATATAGGATGCCACCAAAATAGTTTAGAACTAACTCTTTGGGTGAGTTACTGTAAGCCCAGTTATGTGCTTGTCTCTTTTCTCCCAAACCTAACATCACCATCTCTCCTAGTCCCCTGTATGGTGGGAAGGACCTTCCTCTACTTCAGACCTTTTGGGTTGTTCCATGAATGAGGTTTGTGTGTACTGTCAAGAGGCAGTGATGAAACTGTGGACTGAAAATAGAGCAAAAAAGGATAAGGCAGAAAAAAGGCACATGAGGTGGGGGGATCTTACGTGGAGAAAGCATTGTTCTGTTTCTCACATCGGATCCCCTTGCAGTTGTTCGGCTCATCAGTTGCTCTGGTCTCATAATAAAAGTAAAGCTGGTTCAATCCATTGGCAAAAGCCAGCAGGACCAGGCAGTAGATAAAGAGGAATTTGAGGATATCAAGCAACATACGCCCCAAAGAGATCTGCAGAGGCCCTAAATGGGAGTTGGCTGTGAACAAGGATATGAGACGCAACGAACTTAAAATGTTGGATATCGCAAAGAGTGCTTCTGCAATCAGAGTCGGATGCCACATTTCCCATTCTTCCCTTGGACGAGAACCATTATACTGAAAGAAACAAGAGCATAAGATGAGAGGTACAGTATTTGTCAAACTTTTCCCTTTCCTTCCTTCTGCACCCAAATAAAGGCACCAAAGTAATCATCAAGCATTCATTTGTACAATAGACCCCATCCATGGCACTATTTTTTTTCTCATTCAACCAATACATGATGCTGATAACTCTTATTCCTGCTCCCATCCAAATATATAGCCAGCATACAAACATAGGAAAATGAATTTCAGAGCTACCACCTGAGGTTTAACCACAGACATTTTCTAACTGCGAATTTGCCAGACTGTTGGGGAATGTAACTTGGATTGAGCCACTCAAATGCCCAAGTATGTGGGGACAAACTGCTATGCTTCCTAATGAGATTTCAAATCAGATTTACCTTCTCAGACCCCCATTTTATTCTGAGCACCACAGACAAGTTGTTCCTGAAGGGGTAGGTTCAGCCTCCTCAGTGTGCAGTATTCATCCTGACTTCCCTGCTGACTATAGTTTGGGGCTGATTGAACATCCTTAGAGGGTCGTTGCTCAGTTTACTGCTGAATTTTTAGCAGGATATCTGTAATGTATTCCATACTATTACAAATAGCATGTTAACCTTCCACATAGTGAATTTAGTACTGCTCGCACTGTGGTGTATGATGTTTTTATTGTTCCTTTGATAGCCCTATAAAGTTCAAATGTTGTCCCTCTAGCACAAATGAAGAACCTAGGGATTAAAGGAGGAGAAGAGCCAGCATTTTGGATGTTGTTACCCACTTTTCAGCCCTGTCCTGTACTTCTAGCTCCTGGAACATTGGGTGTTGCCTTCTAGAAAGATGCCTTTATTGTAAGACCTAAGGTGCAATTGGACATTGTCACTTAAAACTGCTTCAACTTCACCATAGAATGAGGATAATATCCATTCCTACCCACTATACATATTTGTGATTATATTTCCATATGTGAAAGCCTGTGTACTCCATAAGGGGAAATGTTATGCAAATACAAGAAATTCCTTATTACCTGCCTAAGACAGAAGTAGATTTTGCCTGGAATTCAATTATTGCCTTGAGCTCTCACCTAAATATCACAATTTATCAGGATGAAATGTAAACAACTTTCCTGAGAAAAAAGTTGCAAAAGGGACCAAATTACATTGTTAGGATTTCTAAAATGTGCTTCAGTTCTAATAACTGAGGAAACTGGTGTTAAAATCACTTGTGTGTATCCAATATTCTTTACTGTCAAAGACAAGTTTGGAGAATCCTTGTCACACTTCTGCTTCTGTTTCAGATAGACTTTAGGTGGCCAATCAGTTTTATACATTCTTAGCCAAATCTGGTATCTACATTTTTCCTTAAAAGAATACATTTGCTGCGTTGCTGTGAGGGGTTAGGCATTATTATGCCTATTCTGCAAATAGAGGAGCATGAAATACAGAGAGCCAGAGTGACTTGCTTAAGATCACATAGCAAGTTGATGGGAGAGCCAGGACTAAAACTCATGTCTCTAAACACTCAGTCTAGCACCATTTCTATTATGGGTTACTTATGTTATAATTGATATCACAGCACATATGTTAAATAGGCCTTTAAAGGTTTTGAGGTATATGTGAAAGATGGAGACTGCTGATAACAAAACAGACCTATGTTTTGAAACTAGAAATTATCAGCTGAAACATGTAGAGCTCATAACTTAGGGTTTTTTCCGTCCACAGCCAAAACTATAACCACAGGGAAGTCTGCTGCCTGTAGGATGATGAGTCTGGTTTTGCAGAACACTCAGAAGTGTGAAAGATGATTCTTGTGGCAAATCTATGTACATACATTTTCAGAAAGATATTGTAGAATATGAGAGTTGGGAATAACTTTGGAGCCATTTAGCATGGAGGTCAGCAAACATTTCTGTCAAGGGCCAAATAGTACATACTTTTTGGTTTTGTGGGCCATATGGGCCCTATAGCCACTACTCAAAACTTTTCTTGTAGAACTAATAGACAATACGTAAACAAATACTTGTGGTAGAAGGCCAGAGTTTCCCTGCAGACCATAGTTTGCTGACCTTTGATCGAATACAAGTGATTTTCCAACTGTGCTCCTTGAAGGCTGAGGATTCATTGGAGGCATCTGCCTGCCACTGTGGGAGCCAAAGAAGAGGCCTAGAAGACCCATTCCTTAATCCAAATTCAATCATTTAATCTCTTTAATCTACTGAAGTTCTACTTACATTTTAACTTCAAGATGTCCCATGGAAAAATTTAAAAAATTGAAAACCATCTGCAGGCCAGCCGAGTGGCGCGATGGTTAAGCGCTGGCTTCAGAAGCTAGCAGCCCTGGTTCAGGTCCCACATATGAGGGCCAGTGACACTGCCCTCAAAAAAAAAGAAGCATAATCTAAGGCTAAGGGAGGTAGAAGCATGACCTATGTAATCCAGTTTGTGATTATCAGAGCAAGGATTAAACTCAGGTTTCCTGTCTCTTGAAATAGTGATATTGGGAGGCAAGTGATTTTTCTTTTATACTTTGAGGTGGAATGTACCTTGAAAATTGGCCTCCATGCCTTTTGAAAGAGTGTGAATTGCACTCTGTCAACTCAAAAGTAAAATAGGAAGAGGGACAGTCTAATGTGGGGATTCAATCATAACAAGAGTGGGTGTGTGTATGCCTGTAGCCAAATACTTGATGAAGAAAGAACCACAACTCAATAGGCATCAAAGTTCATATTTAGTCTATACATAAGGAAGTAAGGTGGTGGTGGGATAAATCTAGGTGGTTCTATCCTAGATGACAAAAGGACAATTATTCTCCATTTGTAGCTTTATCTGGGGCACTGAAGGCCAACCTTATGTGTATTTGTTCCTTTTGATTACTTTGATGTGTGCCTTTCAGTTTCTGTTGTTTTAGACCATGTAAGGTGAATATATATATATATATATATATATATATATATATATATATATATATACTGGCTTTTTTCTTTAAGGCCAGCTTATCCCATGGTGCTTCTGTGCTTTCTCAGTACAACCGTGATCTGAAATGTTTCAAGGGGCCTTGTGACCAGCTCTTGTGGCTTTACCTCATAGAGGTTGGCTCATCCTACTTGAAGAAGTTGATCTCAGGCTGATGTGCTCTTGTGGATGAGTGAACCAGACTTCCCATTTATAATTTCTCATTGGAAATCCAAGGTCTGCATGTGACATGTCTTGCTTTGTAAATTTTCCCTTTTTGGGAAGGACTCCAACTTCTTGGCAAATGTCTCCTTTGAGTTAAGTGTTTGTCAGTTGAAGGGCATTTACTCAGCTTAGTAGAGCTGATTTATCCTTACATTCTGAGGTGGGGAAGTGTCTACATCCTTGGAAGCCTTACCAGTTAAGTTGGACAAGTTATGTAATTAGCTAATGTTGGACATCTGCAGACACATTTTCACATCCCCAAGAGTTAATTCTTTTCTTGATCACTTATTCTAAACTCTCCTATTTAAGCAAAACCCACCAATTTCTAAATTGATAATTTATTGTCCCTCCAGTATATAAATATACTTCTAAAGGAAGAAATGTGTTTATTTTTAGGCAAAGAATGTTACTTAGTCAGCAGATTGCCAGAATGACATGTATTTCATCCAGGCACATTAACTAGAGTTTCAGACATTTTCCCCAAACGAGCTTTCTCTTGTAAGGAAGTTGTAAGTATATGTTAAATGATCACCACAAGTATAAGGCATACTCTTAGGCTTCTTTCAAAAATGTTTCATGACTGCATTTAATATTCATGCTCCATATCACTAACTACCAATGTGTTAAGATTTATGCAATATGCACATTAGGGATATAAAAATAAACTAAGTTGTTGGAGATTTGGGGGACAGCCATATTCTCATTCTAAAACTTCTTAATGTGAGATTTAGTGTCAAAAGCATGATTGACTAGATAATCTTGGAGACTGGATTGTCAACATTTTCTCATGCTGGAGAAATTCAACACAGGGTGGAAGGAGGATGGCCATTCCATTATCTAATGAACACCAAATCTGAATTTGGAGCCTGTGACTACCCAAAGCGAGGGGCTGGATATGCAATGATTTTTTCAGGATAATTAATTGTGCAGGAAAAGCATCGAGGGGTGTGTGTGTGTGTGCGTGTACATTATCTTAGTTGGTAGAGAGGCATAAGCTGGGTGATACTCAAAAAGCTGGATTCCTAACAGCTTGAATGATCATCCTGGTGGTGTAAATGTTGAGGGAGGCAGACACAATTAAAGATCTATGTCTCCTGCAGTGAAATTTCTAGTGTAGTACTGTTTTGTCATATGAAGAACACTTGAG
The DNA here is from genome assembly GCA_033961575.1 of Aselliscus stoliczkanus. Classification (NCBI taxonomy): domain Eukaryota; kingdom Metazoa; phylum Chordata; class Mammalia; order Chiroptera; family Hipposideridae; genus Aselliscus; species Aselliscus stoliczkanus. Next base: position 48,076,036 of record CM066737.1, on the reverse strand, counting down.
AAAAGAGTGAATATTTAGCTTTGAGAAGAGACAACTCAGTGGGTTAGGGAGAGATGACTTCATATTGGAAGCACTGTTATGGAGAAGGAACAGCTTTGTTCTGTTTGATCCCACAGGGAAGGATTACTAATGAATATGTACAGGGCGAACATTAGAAAAATATAAAGTTAGCATTAGTTTTAGTGGAGTTGGGCAAGGGTTGAGAGGGGCTTTTGGAGTAGTGAATTCAGTGAATTTTCTGTTCCTCTGTTATGCAAGCATTAGTGGGCCACCTTCTTGGGAGAGACATTATAGGGAAGATTGAAACAATGACTGGGTGGATGGGTGTCTGAAGACCCTTTTATTCTGTGAGTTTAAGAAGTTTTAAGGATTCATTTGCAAATTGTTCCAATCTCCACTTTTTTTGTTTAGATGGACACTGAAAGAATGTCTGTTTATAGGGTACTTTCCCTCATGGATTAGACTGTCATGAGCACCTTTCCACTAAACTCTTTAGTTTCCCAGTGCTAAAGCTTAATGTAACCAAAATCATTGCTTAAGAAAAATGGTAGACATTGCAAATTACCTTGACATAGGCCACAATCTTCAAGGAAATAGTTGCCAGGTAGAGTGAGTTCATTGCAAAATCCATCAAGTTCCACCAGTCATGAATGTATTCGGTAAATCCACCATCCCACATTTCCTTAATCTCTCCCCAAATGAAACCTGAAGAACGGAGGCAAAAGGTTAATTTCTTCACAAGGTCAGAATAATCATCATATTCATCATAGTCAGGTTACCCCATGTAAAAAAAGGTGAAATAAATGAATTAATTGGGGTCAGTGGACTGAAGCTCCTAAAGGGGTAATCACTTACCACTCTTTCCTATCTCACCTCCTCATCTTGAACTTATCAAACCTGAAGATGCATATATATTATACTTTTCTGGCTAATACTCACTTTTAACATTGTTACTATAATTACTGGAATGATGTTATAGTTTTCGGTGCTTGATTCTTCCCTCTTCCCATTTTAGAGTAGGAATAATTTCATCAGTATATTAATGAGGTCTGTATTATCCCATAGTCCTTAGATTCCACTATGTGCTAGAGGGAAAACTCAATGAGTTTTGAAGTGAGCAAGCTCACCATGGACCAAAGTGCCAGATGTTGGGGCTGAAACCAGGCAATGGGGCCTAAAATAATTTAGAATCATCTTCTCCCCTTTTTCTTCTCATTGTGTGGTGGTTTTATGGAATTGTGCCGATAACATAGATGTTGCTTTGGCCTTAGAATGTGGAAAGCAAAAGTGCATATGAATCACCTGGGATGATGTTAAAATCCAGATTCTGATTCCATAGTTCCAGGGTGGGACTTGGTATTCTGTATGTGTAACAAGCGCCCAGGTGATGCTGACAGTGCTGGATTGAGGACCACTGTTTGAGTAGCAAGGACTTGGAGGATGGCAATGTATTGGAGGGTCTAGTGCAATCTAATTATTCCTGGACACTACTAATAAATCTGCTTTTACCATGAATTGTGTGCATTTCCCAGGTTCTCCTCCTGATTGTGAAATCAGTATCCAAATAGGATGTCTACTCTGAATAAGTATTGAGATTGTATGGAATAGCCATGAGAAAGCAGTAGATACAACTGCACCCTTCCTAAGTTATGGGGAAGAGGGCATTGACTAGACTGATCAACACTTGCCCTGCCTAGCTCACCTGAGGCCCGTCATGGCTGAGACTGGCTTTCCCTCTAAGCCAACTGACAGACACACCTTCCTTGTCCTTGATGATGTTAAGTTAGCAGAAACAAACCCTGGGTCCACTGCCAATCTCATTGTGAACCAAGAAATACTGAGTGACCAGGGCCTGGGGAAGAAGGAACCACATATCCAAGACTCTCAACAAAGGAATACCCCACTGCACAAGAGGGAAGGTGCCCTAGTTCAGGGCCAGTACAACTGCCTATTCTAGCAGTTTCTTTAGACAGGATCAGTAATCAATCTGGCAATATCTCCTGGTCCCTTTGACTCACCGAGAACCCAAGGCAATATCATCCATTCCACAACCGTTGGGGGAGGCCCCTGTACATGGAGGTCAGTCCTGACAATGTGCTGAGAAGCCAGGAGAAGCATGAAGAGAAAGGTCAAATATGATGCTGTGTGGCAGATAAACTTGATAAAGGGTTTCTTGATGAACAGACCAAGGTTGCTCCTAGGTGAGATCAGATAAGCTATAGACAGCATGGGAAACAGGAACCCAATGGTCATGCAGGTCAGAAGCTTGACTACCCAGTGTTTCCGCCGCCATCCAGGAAAACCATCATACCACAGAGTGGCAAGCAACTGTTGGCAATTGGGCTGTGCAACAAACTGGGAAAAGAAGAGAACAAGTTAGGCACCTGAGGTGACCAGGAGGAAGTCTACATTCATAATACCTTTCCTAGTTTACAGCTAGCTGCATGGCCAGACCCCAAAAGAGGCCTGATTTCTGGGTTCCCATGAGTGGGTTTAACCCCAGAGACAGCTCTATATGTCAAGCTATGAGACAAGATCTTCCTTAGGATTATTCATTTTGTATATTTTTTATTTTGATTTTTTTAAATTAGCTTCAGGTGTACAACAAAGTGCAATAGTTATACTTTTTACACCTCAAAATAAAAAGCCCCCTCCCCCAATTCTCTCCCCCACTCCTCCCCCAATATCATACTATCTATTACAATTCCATTGACTCCCTTCCACCGTATAATCCACATCCCGTGACTATCTATATACTCAATAACAGTTGGCATACAATATTATACAACACCAATTTCAGGTATACAGTGCAGTGATCAAGCCTCTACTCCATCCATGAATTGGTCTCCCTAACAAAACATGTGACCATCTGACACCCCACAAAATTTTAACAACATTATATTCCCCGAACTGTCTTTCATATCCCTGTGACAATATTGTAGTTACCTATGTATGCTGTCTAATCACTTCCCCTTCTCCCTCATCCCCACCCCCCTCCCAACTAGCAACCCTGTTTTTCCTCTATATCTATAAGACTGTTTCTGTTTCCTTTGCTCATTCATTCAGTTTTTCAACTTCCACATATAAGTGAGATCATATGGTATTTGTCTTTCTCCGACTGACTTATGTCACTTAACATAATAGTCTCTAGGCCCATCCATATCATTGCAAATGGCACGATTTCATTCTTCTTTATAGCGGAGTAATACTCCATTGTATAAATGTACCACAGTTTCTTAATCCAGGCATCTACTGATGGGCATTTCAGTTGTTTCCAAGTCTTGGCTATTGTAAATAGCGCTGCAATAAACATAGGGGTGCATATATTTTTTTTTGAATAAGCATCTTGGATTCCTCTGGGTAGATACCCAAGAGTGGAATTGCTGGGTCATACGGCAGTTCCATTTCCAGTTTTTTGAGATACCTCCATACCGATTTCCATAATGGCTGCACCAATTTGCAATCCCACCAACAGTGCACCAGGGTTCACTTTTCTCCACACCCTCGCCAGCACTTGTTGCTTGTTGATTTTTTGATGAGAGCCATTCTGACTGGAGTGAGGTGGTATCTCATTGTGATTTTATTTGCATTTCTCTGATGATAAGTGAGGTTGAAAATTTTTTCATATGTCTGTTGTTCATCTGTATGTCCTCTTTAACTTCTTTAGATGAATTGATTCCTAGATATTTTATTGTTTTTGAAGCAATTGTAAAAGGAATTTATTTCCTAATTTCTTCTTCTGATAGTTCATTATTGGTGTATAGAAATGCCACTGATTTCTGAATATTAATTTTGTATACTGCTACCTTACCAAATTTGTGTATCAGTTCTAGCAGTTTTTTGGTGGAGTCTTTGGGATTCTCTATATATAGTATCATGTCATCTGCATATAATGACAATTTTACTTCCTCTTTTCCAATTTGGATGCCTTTTATTTCATTTTCTTGTCTGATTGCTGTGGCTAGAACTTCCAGAACTATGTTAAATAGAAGTGGTGAAAGTGGTCAGCCTTGTCTTGTTCCTGATCTTAAGGGGAAAGCTTTCAGCCTTTCAGCCTTTCCCCATTGAGTACAATGTTTGCTGTGGGCTTATCATATATGGCCTTTATTATGTTGAGATATGATCCCACTATTCCTACTTTGTTAAGAATCTTTATCATAAATAGCTGCTGGATTTTGTCAAATGCCTTTTCTGTATCTATTGATATGATCATATGATTTTTATTTTTCATTTTGTTAATGTATTACATTAATTGATTTGCGGATATTGAACCAGCCTTGAATACCAGGAATGAGTCCCACTTGATCGTGGTGTATGATCTTTTTAATGAGATGCTGAATTCGGTTTGCTAGTATTTATTGAGAATTTTTGCATCTATGTTCATTAGGGATATTGGCCTGTAGTTTTCCTTTTTTGTAATATCTTTGTCTGACTTAGGAATCAGGTTGATACTGGCTTCATAGAAAGAGTTTGGGAGCCTTCCCTCCTTCTGTATTTTTTGGAATAGTTTGAGGAGAATAGGTACTAATTCTTTTTTGAATGTTTTGTAAAATTCACCTGTGTAGCCATCTGGTCCAGGGCTTTTGTTTGTTGGAAGATTGTTGATTACTGATTCAATTTCTTTGGCAGTAATCAGTCTGTTCAGAGTTTCTGTTTCTTTTTGGTTCAGACTTGGTAGATTGTATGCTTCTAGAAATTTATCCATTTCTTCCAGATTGTCGAATTTGTTAGCATATAGTTGCTCATAGTATTTTCTTAAATTTTTTTTGTATTTCTGTGGTATCTGTTGTCACTTCTCCTCTTTCATTTCTGATTTTATTAATTTGGGTCCTCTCTCTCTTTTGCTTGGTGAGTCATGCAAAGGTTTGTCGATTTTGTTTATCTTTTCAAAAAACCAACTCTTGGTTTCATTGATCTTTTGTATTTTTTTTTTGTTTTCTATTTTATTTATTTCTGTTCTGGTCTTTATTATTTCCTTCCTTATACTCCCTTTAGGCTTGTTTTGCTGTTTTGTTTTCTTTTTTTTTTTTTTAGTTCCCTTAGGTGTAAAGAGAATCTGTTGATTTGAGATTTTTCTTCCTTCTTTAGGTAGGCCTGCACTGCTATGAACTTCCCTCTTAGGACTGCTTTCACTGCATCCCAGAGATTTTGGGTTGTGGTGTTTTCATTTTCATTTCTCTCAAGGTATCTTTTGATTTCCTCCTTGATCTCATTTTTGATGCACTCACTATTTAGTAACATGTTATTTAGCCTCCATGTGTTTGTAAGCTTTCCAGATTTCTTCATATAATTGATTTCTAGTTTCATAGCATTGTGGTCAGAGAAGACACTTGATATGATTTCAATCTTCTAAAATTTGTTGAGACTTGTTTTGTCGCCTAACATGTGGTCTATCTTGGAAAATGTTCCATGTGCACATGAGAAGAATGTATATTCTGTAGCTTTTGGGTGAAATGTTCTAAAAATATCAATTAAATCCAGCTGGTCTAAAGTGTCATTTAAGGCCACTATGTCCGTGTTGATTTTCTGTCTGGAGCATCTGTCTATTGGTGACAACGGGGTGTTGAAGTCCCCTACTATGATAGTGTTACTGTTGATCTCTGCCTTTATGTCTCTCAAAATCTGTTTTATATATTTAGGAGCTCCTATATTGTGTGCATAGATGTTTACTAGGGTTATGTCCTCTTGTTGAATTGATCCGTTTATTATAATGTAGTGCCCTTCTTTGTCTTTTATTGTAGTCTTCATTTTAAAGTCATTTTGTCCGAAATAAGTATTGCTACTAAGGCTTTTTTCTCATTTCCATTTGCATGAAATATCTTATTCCATTCCTTTACTTTCAGTCTGTGTGTGTCTTTTGATCTGAGATGAGTCTCTTGTAGACAGCATATGCATGGGTCCTGTTTTCTTATCCACTCAGCCACTGTGTGTCTTTTGATTGGAGCATTTAGCCCATTCACATTTAAAGTAATTACTGTTAGGTGTATATGTATTGCCATTTTGTTATTTGTATTTCTTGTCTTCCTGGATTAGCTTGTTTTCCCCTTTCTTCTGTTTAAAAAAGCTCTTTTAACATTTCCTGCACTGCTGGCTTATTGGTAATGAACTCCTTAAGCTTATTCTTTTCTGAGAAGCTCTTTATCTCTCCTTCAATTTTAAGTGATAGCCATGCTGGGTAGAGCAATCTTGGTTGTAGACCTCTTTTTTGTGTCACTTTGAATATCTCCTGCCATTCCCTTCTGGCCCACAAGGTTTCTGAAGAAAAGACAGCTTGTTAGTTTTATGGAAGTTCCTTTGTATGTAACCTGCTGTCTTTCTCTTGCTGCTTTTAGGATTCTGTCTTTGTCTTTAAACTTTGCCATTTTAACTATGATGTGTCTTGGTATGGGCCTGTTTGGATTCAGCCTGTTTGGAACTCTCTGCACATCCTGGGCTTGTATGTCCATTTCTTTCACCATGGTAGGGAAGTTTTCAGTCATTATTTCTTGAAATACATTCTCAATCCCTTGCTTCTTCTCTTCTTCTGGTATTCCTATGACGTGATAGGTTGCTGCATTTCATGTTGTCCCAGAGGTCTCTTAAACTATTTTCATTCTTTTTTATTCGTTTTTCTTTTTGTTGTTCCAGCTGGGTGATTTCTGCTATTTTGTCTTCTAATTCACTGATCCGCTCCTCTGCTTCATCTATTCTACTGGTGATTCCTTCAAGTGTGTTCTTCATTTCTGTTATTGTATTCTTTAGTTCTAACTGGTGTTTTTTTTTAATTTTTTATTAGTTTCAGGTATAAAACACAAGGTAATAGTTATACTCTTTACCCCCCAAAGTAAAAACCCCCATCCCCAGTTCGTCACCCCACTCCCCCCCATATCACACATATCCATCATAACTCCCCTGACTCTCCTCCACAGTATACTCCACATCCCGTGACCATCGACATATTCATTTACAGTTGGTATACAATACTATACAACATCAGCTTCAGGTGTACAGTGCAGTGATCAAGCCTCTACTCCATCCATGAAGTGGTCTCCCTAACAAGACATGTGACTATCTGACACGCCACAAAATTTTTACAACATTATTATATTCCCCAAACTGTGTTTCATATCCCTGTGGCAATATTGTAGTTGTCTATTTATGCTGTCTAATCCCTTCCGCTTCTTCCATCCCCTCCCCCTTCCCAGCTAGCAACCCTCAGTTTTTCCTCTACATCTATGAGTCTGTTTACTTTGATCGTTCACTCAGCTCTTCAGACGCCACACACAAGTGAGATAACATGGTACCTGTCCTTCTCCAACTGACTTATTTCTTGCAACATAATAGTCTCTTCACAACATTGTCAATTACATTCCAAGAACTGCCCCCATATCCCTGCGGCAACATTGTAGTCCCACATACACTGTCCAAAACCTTCCCCCACTCCCTCTTCCCCACTCCCTCCCAGCCAGCAACCACCAGTTTTTCCTTTATATCTGCTTGATATGACTTCAATCTTCTTAAATTGTCTCTCTGGGTTAGCTTGTTTACCCCTTTCCTTTGTTTAAAAAAGCCCTTTTAAGATTTCTTGCAATGCTGGCTTGGTGGTAATGAATTCCTTAAGCTTATTCTTTTCTGAGAAGCTTTTTATTTCTCCTTCAATTTTAAGTGATAGCCATGCTGGGTAGAGCAATCTTGGTTGTAGTCCTTTATTTTGTGTCACTTTGAGTATCTCCTGCCACTCCCTTCTGGCCTGCAGAGTTTCTGTAGACAAGTCAGCTGTTAGTCGAACAGGAGTTCCTTTGTATGTAACCTGCTGTCTTTCTCTTGCAGCCTCTAGGATTCTGTCTCTGTCTTTAACCTTTGCCATTTTAACTATGATGTGTCTTGGTGTGGACCTGTTTGGGTTCAGCTTGTTTGGAACCCTCTGCACTTCCTGGGCATGTATGTTGATTTCCTTCACCAGGGTGGGGAAGTTTTCAGTCATTATTTTTTCAAATACATTCTCGACCCCTTGCTTCTTCTCTTCTCCTTCTGGTATCCCTATGATTCGAGGTGGCTGCACTTCACCTTGTCCCATAGGGCTCTTAAACGCTTTTCATTGTTTTTTATTCTTTGGTATTTTGCTGTGCCAACTGGGTGAGTTCTGCTATTTTATCTTCCAAATTGCTGATCCGCTCATCTATTCTACTGGTGATTCCTTCGAGTGTGTTCTTCATTTCAGTTATTGTATTCTTTAGTTCTAACAGGTTGTTTTTTATGGTTTCCCTATCCTTCTTTATGTCCTCGCTAAGTTCCTTAAATATTCTTATCATCAGTGTTCTAAACTCTGTCTCTGAAAGGTTGGATCCCTCTGTTTCATTTGGTTCCATTTCTGGAGGTTTCTTCTGATCTTTTACTTGTGACATGTTTCTTTGTTTTCCCATTCTGGCTGTCGCTCTGGGATTGCTTTGATGTATTAAGTAGATCACCAGGAGAGCCCTGGCTGGATCATGCAGGCACACAGCTCATGGCCCAACACTCCCAGGAGAATTCCCAGTCTCAGCCTGTCCCCAATCAGCCTCTCGCAGATCAGGCTGAGCAGCCCGACAACCAATCACCAGCCTGGCAACTCTGCAAGTGGAGTGCGGAGAGCGGGGACCCGAGGCGGCTTGCACACTTCCATGTCTCAGTGAGCAGCCTGTTGGAGCCAGATCACTCCCACTAGGCGTTTCCCTGGCAACACAGCACAAGCCGAGCGGAGGGTGGGGATCCGAGGCGGCTCGCTCACTCCCGGGTCTCAGTGAGCAAACTGTTGGAACCAGAGGGCACTCGCCCTGCGTTTCCCTGGTAACGCAGTATAAGCCGGGCAGAGGGTGGGGATCCAAGGCCGCAGGTATGCGCGTGCACGCACACACGTACTTCTTCGCCAATTCTACCAGACCAATGAGGTCTCGGACCTGATCCTTCGTGGGAGGGCCCAAGCTTGATAAAATGGCGACCTCCCCATACCACCCGCCTGCAGGCCCCATACCACGGGAATAACAGTCCAAAAACCTGCAGCCCTTGCACCAAAGGCGCTCAACCCAGTCCGTCCCCGCAGGCACCCGGGTCCGGCTCACACAGCCACTCCCTCCACCAGGAACCAGGCAAGTGCTCACTGGCGAGCACGCCCGGGCGCCGGCCCCACTGATTCTCCAGCTGCCGTCAGCCTCACCGAGCTGAGCAAAGAGAGTCCTCACTAATTACTGCCGGCTATCTTAGAACTTCTCTTCCCGGCAAAGGAGCTCTGGGCTGGTGAACTTGGTGTGTGGCCGGAGGATCTCTCCCGCAACCAGAGAAGCCTCTCCACAGCTGGGACCTCCCTCACGGGGGTTGTCCTCTCTCGTCTCTGCCTGTCCTACCAGACCAGACATGGCTTCCTCTTTAAGTTCTTCGTTTAGTGGTTCTGTTCCTCCAGTTTTCCGGGGACCTCCAGGGTTGAATGCTGTATAATTTGCTTGTAATTTTGGTGTGATCCTGGGAGGCAGTTAGCACAGCATCTGTCTATTGCACCATTTTACCGGAAGTCTCCTAACTGGTGTTTTTTTATGGTTTCACTATCCTTCTTTATATCCTCGCTAAGTTCCTTAAACATTCTTATCATCAGTGTTCTGAACTCTGTCTCTGCAAGTTTGGATACCTCTGTTTCATTTAGTTCCATTTCTAGAGTTTTCTTCTGATCTTTTACTTGGGACATGTTCCTTTTTTTTTTCATTCTGGCTATCGTTCTGTGAGTGCTTTGATGTATTAGATAGATCACCTAGAAAGAAGAGAAAAGAAAAAAAGAAAAAAAAGAGAGAAAAAAAAAGAAAGAGGTGGGGGGGCTCTCCATCCTCTTTAATCACAGACCACTTGCTCAGGGTTGCAGTGAGCTTTCCACATTTAGCTTCTGTGCTCTGGAACCATGCTCACTACCAAAAAAAAATTATCTTCACAGGTTTTTGCAGGTTGTCTGCTACTGGGTTTCAGTGAACAGTCTGATGCAGTTGGAGAGCAGCCACCCTGTGTTTCCCTGGGAACGCAACACAAGCAGGGCTGAGGTTGGGGACCCAAGGTCGCTCACGCACTCCTGCATCTCAGTGAGCAGCCTGATGGAGCCGGAGGGCACCTGCCAGGCGTTTCCCTGGCAACACAACACAAGCAGGTCAGAGGGTGGGAATCCAAGGCTGCATGCGCATGCATGCACGCACTCCTGCGCCAAGTTCACCAGACCATTGGGATCCCAGATCTGACCTTCTGTGGGAGGGCCCAACCCTGAAAAAGTGGCATCCTCCTGTATACCGCTCGTAAGCAAGCTCCACACCAGTGGAACAATAGTCCCCAAACCTCCAGTTTCTGCACCAAATGTGCTCAGTTCAGTCCTTCCCCACAGGCTCCTGGGCCTGGCTGACGCAGCTACTCCCTCCAACAGGAACCGGGTGAGTGCTCGCCGGTGAGCGAACCCGTGCTCCGGCCCCACTGGTTCTCCAGCTGCCCTCAGCCTCACCGAGCCGAGCAAAGAGAGTCCTCACTAATTTCTACTGCCCACTATCGTGGAACTCCTCTTCCTGGCAAAGCAACTCTTTGCTAGTGAGCTCGGTGTGGGGCCGGAGGGTCTCTCCCCCAACCGGAGAAGCCTCCCCACAGAGCTGGGACATCCCTCATGGTGCTCGCCCTCTCTCGTCTGTGCCCCTCCTACGAGACTTGATGTAGCCTCCTTTGTAGGTCCTTTGTTTAGAGGTTCTGTTCATCTAATGTTCAGGGGACTTCCAAGGTTAAATGTATAAATTATTTGTAATTTTGATGTGATCCTGGGAGGCAGTTTGGAGAGCGTCCATCTATTCCTCCATCTTACTGGAACCTCCTCATTTTGTATATTAAACAAAATCACTCTGGTTTGTGCTTTGGCATGCTTCCCTATTCCCCTCCCATCATGTTAGAGAAATGGTTCCCAAAACTTGGCACTGCATCAGAATTATCCAGGGGACATTAGAGAAAATCCAGATTTCCAGGTGGCACCACAAGTTGACTAAATGAGCCTCACTTGGGGGTAGAGACTGGGTAGCTGTTTTACAAAATTCTTTTGTGAATTTACACTCCTCTTAGCAAAGAATTATGGGGATATTTCATTTCAAATTGATTCACATTTACTCATTCTCCTGGCCTACATGAAATCATCAACAAATGTGCACTTTCGGCAAACACAAACTGGCAGGGAATCAGTTCATGCCTGTGGCTATAGTTTGGAATGGAAATGAGTTCCTTTTTGATTTTATCTTTTTCGCCCTTTTGTTCTAATCATCTCTTGTTTGGCTAGCGATGAATCAGGCTGCTACTTTGCAATGTATTTAATACCCTCTCTAGTCTAGACATACAAAGGAGTAAAGTATATTTGGGGGCCAATATTACAAAATTATATACTAATTTAGTTGGGATTTTACTGAAAGCAAATCATAAAGTGTCAGTGATTAATGGTTAAGCGATCATCAGCATTGCAAATCATCCTCCAGCAGCTTTTTCCTGGTAAGCAACTCAATAGTGAGCTCAGCTGTCAGCCATGGTTTTAAACACTTCCTATATTTGACTACTCCAGCTTCCCATGGAAATGGTCAAATATTGGGTTGTCAGAAATGTCATGATGCATTTTTGCAAAGAAAAACATAGAAAAATACGTCATGACTTTTCCAACAACCCAATAGATATGCACCATATATCTTACTAGCCCAACTTTACTGTTAACCTATCTAGAAAGGACACTAGCTTCCTTGAGCCCACGACTGGACTCCATCTCTCAATATCCCTTGCAGTAACATGTGGCAATGACTAAATTCTTGATAATGGAATGTTCAGAGAAATGATGAGTGGTACTTCCAGGCCTGGCCTATAGAAGTCTCCCCTGTGTGCTCCTCCATGTTCTTTCCCTCTTCTGGCTGACTGGGATGTGGTAACCTAGGATGACTTAGGGACTTCTGTCAGCCTGTGTCCCTAACTGACCATGTGGAGGAGGATCCTGCTCACCATAAATACCTGTCTTGGAATACATGACTATTTGAGCCATTATATATTTGGGGATCTAGCCTACCCTAAAGCAGTTTATTCTTACCAAACAACCAAAACTAAGCTCTAAAATCTTTTTATCATGTGATCTCAATTTCTCCAAAGATGTTCATGATCCCCAGTATGTCCTCACATCAACTTTTCACACAGTCACTCACAAAGAGACAAAATCTTATAGCCCCTTTCTTCTCTTCTTGGCATTATAGTGTATGCCAAAGGCTGGAATACAAAAGTCCTAGAAAAGCATACACAAAAGTAGAAGGGTAAAGCAAGATATTTGGGTGCAATGGGAAAAAGCGCTGGGGGTACACAGCCTACTGAGGGAGACAGATGTATAAAAAGACAGTTATAGGGCCGGGCGAGTGGCACAGTGGTTGGGAGCTGGGTTGGGACACCAGCGGCCCCAGTTCGGATCCCACATATGAGGGCCAGTGACACTGCCCTCGGAAAAAAAAAAAAAGACAGTTATAAAACAGTTCAGAAAGGGCACTAAAATGGATATGAACAAAACATAATAGGGCACAAGGGAGTGGCAAATCTGCACTGCTCAGCAAAGCCTTCTTGAGGAGGCAATACCTGAGTGGAACATTAAATGTATATAGAAGTTAGCTAGGTTTTAATTTTTTAAAGAATCGCCGTACCGTTTTCCATAGCAGCTGTACCATGTCACATCGACAGTTCACAAAGTTTCCAATTCTCCACGACCTCACCAAACTTGTTGTTTTCTGTTTGTTTGTTTGTTTGTTTCAGGTGTACAAAGCAATGTAATAGTTAGACATTTACACTGCTCACAAAGTGATAACCCTCCTTCCAAATTTACAATTTACTACCACTCTGACATCTTATATAGCTGTTACAATTCCATTGGCTATATTCCCTATGCTGTACTCCATATCCTGTGACTATATATATATATATATATATATATATATATATATATTTGACATTATTATTCAGTCATATATGCTTCGGATGAACCTTGAAGACATTACGCTAAGTGAAATAAGCCAGTCACCAAAAGACAAATACTGTGTGATTCCACTTATATGACATATTTAGAGAAGTCAGAAATCATAGAGACACAAAGTAGAATGATGGCTGTCAGGAGTTGACGGGAATGGGAAATGGGGAGCTATTGTTTATTGGGTCCACAGATACAGTTTTACAAGATGAAAAGAGCTATGGAGATGGATGGTGGTGATGATTGTACAAATGTGAATAAATTTAGTACCACTGAACTGTACACTTAAAAAAGAACTTAGCTAGGTATAGGGGAGGAGAAAGAAAGGGAGCAAAGAGCCAAGGAAAATGGGATAACATGACTACAGGCAGAGAGGTGAAAAAGAGCATGATTTGTATGGGGAACTAAAGCATTCTGGGTTGGATACAGATTGAAGTGCAAAACTGAGAATGGCAAGAGATGAGGCTGGAGAGGCAGGCAGGGGTTACGGAAAATAAAAATAATAGTCTTAGGCCATTATAAACAATATGACCCATTTTAAAAGCAATGGGGATCTGGACCGGCCAAGTGACGTGGTGGTTAAGTGCTGGCTTGGGAAGTCAGCAGCCCCGGTTCAGGACCCACATATGAGGGCCAGTGACACCACCCTCAAAACAAAAAAGCAATGGGGATCCATAAGCGAATTGTATGTGTGTGTAAAGCAACATAGTAGACTAGCTAAGACTATGAAGTGTGATTAACAAATATGGTGAAGGTTTATGTTAAAAAAATTATAGTAAAAGACACATTGCCATTAATACCCCTCAAAATACTCTGCCTTGCTTCGAACACACTTATCCCATCCTTCTTGCCACTTTCTGAAGCAGTTCTGCAAAGTCCTCTTTTGTGAGTGTCATATAGACTCTGGAGCTAGATTGCATTGGTTCTTTATTTTCTTGAATGCCTTCATCTGAAGAATGGAGATAATAACATCTACTGTATAGGGTTGTTATGAGGATTAAGTTCAGTTACTACATATGAAGCACTTAGAACTATGCTAAGCATATAGTAAGGGATCATTAAATCTTGGAAGACAATATTGTTAAGTTGGCAATACTTTCCAAACTATTCTACAGGTTCAATGTAATCCCTATAAAAACCCAGGTTTTTTTTCTCTTTTTGGTTGTTTGGTGTTTTTTTTTGTTTTTTTTTTTGCATAAATTGACACAATGATCAGAAAATTCATACAGAAATGTATTGGAGGCAGAATAGCCAAGTCAGTTCTGAAAAAGAAGAACAAATTTGGAAGACTTGTGCTTCTCAATTTTCCAAAGAGATGCATTTGTGTGTGGGTTAGTACAAACAGAGTCCTTTCCCCTTTCCCTCCTTAGGGTCTTTAAAAAGAAAACAAAGTTTGAGCAGTTACAGGAGCTTCTTAAAAGCCAGAAGACTGGGTGTTGCTCAAGGACTGGGAGCGTTCTTAGTCTTTATTTTAATCCCAATATTTTGCTAAATGCATGACCTAAGATAAACACTGAATAAATATTGTTGAATGTGTGATTGAATAAGTAAATCTGTGTTGGATGAACCTTGGCAGAACACTCTCTTTCTAAAGCCTTTCCTTAGTGTATGTAGGGGGTGAAGTCTGGTAGTTAAGTCAAGTCTCTTAGCAAATTCAACTAGGAGCTGTTCTTAACATAGTTAGATTGACTACTATCCATTGAGCTCTTATAGTGTGCCAGCCACTGTACCAGATTTTTACATGCATCATCTCACAGCAACCCTAAAGGCAGATATTAGTATTACACCCATTTTACAGATGATGGGACTGAACCCTAGCTTACATTCTTGGTAAGTGATGGAGCCAGGACTGGAGCCCTAGCTTAGCTGACCATAGATCAAGCTCTTAAACACTTCACACTGGCAATGTATGGATGGTCTGACCCAGCCTGCAGAAAGCTGAATTTCCCAGTATCTTCCCCATTGGTTTTGCTACAGTGATTGAAATGCCCATATCACTTATTGCTTTGGGTTAAGGCATTGAAGCTGTATTTGTGTTTTTAGGAAGTAGTAATGTTTGAAACAACTAACTACCCTTAACAGTTTAAAGTGAGTATATCATATGAGTGAGTTATCTAGCTATAAAGGACCTACCTGCCAGCAAAGCCCAGAAATGATGGGGCCCTTCCAGGTCTGGGCTCCTAACTAGCAGCTAGAAAAGGCAGGAGGAGCGATTCACAGCTAAGGATATTGGGGGAATCCCCAAAGATTGTTGCTGCTTGGTTGAGACCCATGCCAGATCTTTATGGGACCCACCTTTTCAACCTGTCTAAATCTTTTCTTCAAAAATCTCATGGGACCCTCACTGAAGTTTGCTTTTCCTTTGCAGTGAATCATTTCTCCAATATTCCCAGGCAAGAGCTGAGAATTATTTTTGTCCTCATTGCATAAAACTTTTGGAAAAGAACTGGCTTTTTTTTTTAAAGACTTTATTGAGGAATTGGGAGAGGGGAACAGCATTCGGGAATCGGGGAAGGGGATCAGCTAAGCTGTTGTTCTTCAATTTTCATTGTGGAGGGCGCCAGTCGCCATCTGGCTTCCCATTAGCAGCTCGTGACCTCTAAGCTCAAGGTGCTGTGTTCAATCTTAGTTGCAGGTGGGCGTAGTCACCATCCTATGTGGGAGTCAAACCAGCAGCCTTGTTGTTAAGAGCGCACACCCTATCCACTGAGCCATCCGGGCGGCAGCTCAGCTCAAGGTGCTGAGTTCAGTATTAGTTGCGGGTGGGCATAGCCCACCATAGAATAGGCAATCTTGTTGTTACACCAGCTGAGCCATCCTGCCACCTGCTGGCAGCTCAATGACAGCTCAGCTTGGGCATGGCATCACTGGCCCATGTGGGAATCGAACCAGCAGCCCTGCTGCTCAGAGCCTGTGCTCCAAGCCAACTCTTAACCAACTGAGCTACTCAGCCGGCCCAGCGCTGGCTTTTTTTTCCCTTTCACATAATGCTGTGTTTTTGGGGTTTTTTTTTGCTCTCTGCCGATTTTTTATTTATTGCTCCTCACCTCTAAATTCACCCATTTTTACCTGCTCCCATAATGCTGTGTTTTAAATGGAGTGGCTCAATAGTTCTTTGATCCTCCAAAGAATAATTCTTAATAGGAATAATGTCAGGTTCTACAATGAGCCAACTCCTCCCCCAGACAACTAGCAAAACCACTTTGCTTTCACCTCGGTAGAGCTCTGACTTCATTCACTGAGAATTATCTCCCTCGCTCACCAGTCTATTGTATGTGACTTTTGTTCCTACAGCTGCCTAAATCATCCCGTGGCTTGTGCCTGATTCACATGCTGAACCCAAGGCAGAACAGAATTTGACTTGTTCATTGCCAAGGGAATGCAAGACCAGTGTAATTCAATTTAGGTGGTTCAACAAGTATTTCTGTACACCTGCTCTGTACCCATTTCTGTGTGGCACATAGGGAGAGAATCACAACAAGAAAGACTGACAGTGATTCTGGCCTACAGGATCTCATTGAGAGACCAGCCAAACTCACATGAAACAAGTAACAGGACAATAAGGTTTGTGTTCAGATGCCTGCACAAACAGTACAGATGGTAAAAGTGTCAGGTTCCCAGATGGTTGGCTCTCACAGACTGGTGAAGGCCACTTCCTTCCAAACCAGGAAAAAAAAATTTTTTCTAGGGGAGAGTGTGAACGCAGT
Source organism: Aselliscus stoliczkanus (assembly GCA_033961575.1). Lineage (NCBI taxonomy): Eukaryota > Metazoa > Chordata > Mammalia > Chiroptera > Hipposideridae > Aselliscus > Aselliscus stoliczkanus. The sequence continues at coordinate 48,059,335 of CM066737.1, read as the reverse complement.
CCCCCACCACCACAAATTATGCAGTCGAGTTTCCCGCATTTGGGGAAATTGCAGGGGTGAGCACACCCGGAATGCAATGGATAAGCCTCGCCCTGGGAAAACCACCTTTGTGATGATGGTATCACCCCTGCCAGGTAAGTATAAGAAACTGGTGCAGCCACTGTGGCAGTCAGTATGGAGGTATCTCAAAGAACTGGAAATAGAGCTACCGTTTGATCCAGCAATTCCACTCCTAGGTATTTATCCTGAAAAAAACAAGACACTTATTCAAAAAAAGTTATGCACCCCTATGTTCATAGCAGCACAATTTACAATAGCTAAGACTTAGAAACAACCAAAATGCCCATCAGTAGATGACTGGATTAAGAAACTGTGGTATATTTATACAATGGAGTATTACTCCGCTATAAGGAAGAATGAAATCGTGCCATTTGCAATGATATGGATGGACCTAGAGACTATTATGTTGAGTGAATTAAGTCAGTCAGAGAAGGACAAATACCATATGATCTCACTCATATGTGGAATCTGAAAAACTGTATGAATGAGCAAAGTAAACAGAAACTGTCTCATAGATATAGAGGGAAAATCAAGGTTGCTAATTGGGAGGGGAATGGGGATGAGGGAGAAGGGGAAAGGATTAGAAAGCAAAAATAGGCAACTACAATATTGCCACTGGGATAGGAAAAACAGTTTGGGGAATATAATTAATAATGTTGTAAATATTCTGTGGAATGTCAGATGATCATAGGTCTTGTTAGGGAGACCATTTCATGGATGGAGCAGAGGTTTGATCACTGCACTGTATTACTAAAGTGGAGGTGGTATACCTACTGTAATTGAATATATATAGATAGTCACGGGATGTAGATTATACTGTGGAAGAGAGTCAGAGGAAGAGTAATAGATATATATGATATGGGGGGGGAGTGGGGTGGCGAATTGGGAGTGGGGGGTTGTCACTTTGAGGGGTAAAATGTATAACTATTGCACTGTGTTGTACACCTGAAACTAATTAAAAATAAAATAAAATTTAAAAAAAAGAAACTCTACTTTTTATTTTTATTTATTTATTTATTTTTTTTAGCTGAGCCATCCTGCCACCTATTGGCGGCTCAATGGCAACTCAGCTCAGGCTGGCATCAAACCGCTGTTGCTCAGAGCTCAGCTCGCACTCTTGAGGGAGCTCTTAACCAACTGAGCCACTCGGCTGGCCCTCAAACCAGGAAATTTTGCCACTAAGGATATTAAAAAACAAAAAACAAAACAAGACAACAATCAACACTGCTTCCATCTCCTGTTACCATCGTTTTATAAAAAGGAAGGTCAGAATAAACTCCGGTCTTTCAAACTGTATCCATGTAGTGTTAACAAAAGCTCACTACTTTGTTAGGAGGCATCCCAACTTAGGAACTCAGGGCATTCAGAGATGGGACAAACCAGCAGGTGTTAGCATCAGAAGGAAAAGATGCAGAGAATCATTAAATCAGAAAAATTCACTTTCTTCTGGAAGTCTTCCTTGATTGTTCTAGCCAGAGGCAATCCCTCTTCCTTGAGTCCAGACCACTTTGCTCTTTCATTGTGGTACCTCTTAGATCGTGCCTCATGTTACACTTATATGTAGAACCTGTGACTTGGCCTTCTTGCAAAAGTAAGCTTCTGAAGGGGAGGGACAATTTCATATGTTGTATGACACTTCATACCTCAAAGTATTTTGTAGGCATTCACTGTACTTGTTAAAGTGAGAAAATTCTCCTCTCTGCCTCCTTGCTAACCTTCTGACCTGAATGTTCAAGTGCCCCATGGGCATTTCAAACACATAACCCTGACAGAGCTGTTTCCACCAAAGCCACAGAAAGCATACACACATATACACGTTTCTCTTTTCACCTCCCATTCTGTGTACCTTTAAAGCATTTCTCTAGCAGTAGTCATAGTAGTCACAAATTAAATGTATTTAGAACTTCCTATGTCTTGGGTACTTTTAAAAGCACTTTATATGTATTAACAAACCCAAGAGATTGGTACTGCATTTACACCCATTTTACAGATGAGAAAATGGAGGCTCAGGGAGGTGAAATTGTAATAACAGCAATTAACATTTTTGCAAGCACTGTAGTAAGTGCTCATTTAAGAGTAGTAAGCTAGTTATAGATTTCCCTGGTTATTGATTGTGTCTCCATTCTCTGAGGAGGCAATGGACACTGAGGGAAAGCCTCCTGATAGGAGCAGAGGATCTGGGGATGGGGGTGGGCTCTGGAGAAGTAAGCCAGGCTGTGAGGCAGAGAAAAAACACAGTACCAGTGAGCTTCCGGTGGCTCTAACTGGAATGGGCAAAGGTCAGAGGACAAAAATCTTTCTTAACTCCCACAATCTACCCTGTGCCCTGCAATGAAAGCTGTCAGCAAGAAAACAATGAAATTATGATGAAACAAGTCACTCCCACATTGAATCACCTAACTGGATATTTTTAGATGATTTTAAATTGTTGGGTATGTACAAAAGTGCACTAGGTGAGCCTGGAAGAAAGGGCACCTTGACATATGTTTAACCTTCAGAGGTATAAAGCAGTACAGGCCTGTTCTCTGAAATAATTGGCAATGAGTTATCTTTGTGTGTTTCCTGAAAGAGAGCAGCTGACTTCTACCAGGTGAACTTAACAGCTGTAAACACCTCTTCCTTTTAGTTCATTTGGAGGAAAACTTCTGAAAGGTGAAAATGAGCTACCCTTCCCCCACCCCAGGGGAGAATGTGAGGATCGGGAAGAAAACTTGAGTTCCTGTCTATGGCAGGATGTGAGATGAGGCCCTTTTTTGGTAGTTTGAAAAGGCCTACTGATCTTTCAAGAAACTCTTTCTGTTCCCTCAGTGAATGGCTGCACATTGAAATAGGCCAATTTTCATTGCATCAGATGTCAGTTCTTCAAAAGATAGCTTGGTTGAATATAAGGGTGTATTTTAAAAGCCAGCCAGCAGAAACGACCTGAGATAGAATGAGTTTTTTTGGTTTGTTTTGCAGTTGTCAATCAAGCTGGGTTCTGATGAGGAGAAAAATGCTTAAAAAGAAAATTGTTAGCAATGTAAAATTTCCTGAAGAGGGAGAAATATTCAAAACACCTTCCTTCCCTCACAATTGCAGTGACCTTGCCGAGCCATGCTTTCTTGAAATGATTCAGCTTCTTAACATTGCAGCAGAAATTGGAGAAGAATAGGTTTTGGCAAGTAGATTAGGCCCAGATTATGATTGGAAGTAGACTCTACATTTTACATGTAGTCTCTGTCTAGCATAATTTGACATTTATCTACTCAGATCACTAATCCATGGGGAATTCCTTTTTTTTTTTTTTTGAGGATAGGAGACGCATGTTTATGCAGGATTACTCAGACATTTTGTACTCAGCTCAGCTGGCTGGTGTTGCAATTAGCTAACAGGCTTGTTCTCGAGCTGGGCTACTGATATTAATGGCAACCCAAGTGCAAACTCACCAAATAATTCAAATGGTAGTCATAGCTCTAATTTCAAACTAGAGCTAAGCCTCACTAATTTGAACTAAATGGAAGAAGGTGAAGCTAGATGCTGAAAACTCTGTTTTGGAACACATATTTTTAAAGAGGTAATTTTCTATTTGCAAGTATATACAACAGTTGGAATTAGCTATTGGGTTGTCGGAGTGCCGGGGACCAACAGCATCCCGGTGTCTGACAAGGCCACATTGAAATAAAGATCCACCCTCAGCACTGGATATCTGGGGTGCTGCCTTATGGTTGGTCATGTAATATCTCCTGTCTCTATGAACCCATGTGCCTTTCCTCCACATCAGATCCTATAGGAGACAGCACTTTCACTGCATTCATGGCAAGTTCCTGGGGTACCCTGATGATAGCTGACTGTGTAAGTCAAAGATGGGATTAGATTTCCCAAAAAGGAAAACTCCCTAAGACAGGCTACAGTCTGCGGGGACCCTAGAACTGAGAAAGAGGGGACTCAAGCCCTTTGAAAACTCAGGCTTAGGCCTTTGGCCACATAGGCCTAAAAAAGCCAGTCTGTGAGATACAGACAGTGTCTGTGAAAAACTGGTGCTATCGTTCGTCCTTGCCTGTGCAGCTGTGAAAAATCTCCTTCTAGACCAGCAGACCAAGGTCTTTTGGCCATGAGAGTTCTGATAAGAGACAGCTTACTGACCATGGGGTATGTTATATCAACAGCCTTGTTTTGATTCTTTGCCTTGTGCATTGCTGTAGCAACGGATATTGAAGCTTTGACTGGGAAACAGATGTTACCCTCTATTAAAATAATATTTAGTCCTCTATAGGATAAGAGAGGCTTGAGACTTCCTTTTATTATTAAGTATTGTATCACGTAGCAATAAGCTTTAGATGAGTTTTACCCTAAACACAGCCACTGATAGTTTTTTTTAAGTAATAGTTTAAATCTGTGCCCTGTGAGTTTTGCAATTATATTCAGCTGCTGGAATTTAGATAATGACTAGGTAGTCATGGTAACCACACTTTAGACGATAAGTGAATCCTTAAACATAGAATAGGTCACAGTGTACCCTGGAGAAAGCAGTTACGAAAAAGTAAAGACTGTAAAAGTCCTAAGGAAAAAAAACACATCAAAACTATGTGAAACATAATTTGGGATTGGAATATTGGTTAAGAGTGCCTATAAAAAGGACATGTTATAATAATAAATTGTGACACTCCTGTGAAACTCTTTCCGGTGTCTCCATTCTTCTTTTTCCTCGCCGACGCCGTCCCCACCTGAGGGAACCCCTGGACCTGCGGGGGCTGGCTTCCCGCATCGGAGAAGTCATGACATATTTTTGCAACGAAAACATAGAAAAAATATGACTTTTCCGACAACCCAATAAATGAGGTTTCCTGACAGATGTTACAATTCTCCTGTGTAGAAGGTGATAGGCTCTGAGCGCATTTAGTGTGGCTGAATTACACCCAGTGCAATGGTTCATTCTAGCCATGAGATGGCAGAAGAAGGGGATGGGAGTTCACTTCCTACTCCAAAGAGGGGGGGAGTTCTAGAAGAAAAGGGGAGCCTGTATTTGAAAACTTCTCACCAGGGAGAAGCTGTGGGCAATAAACCACTGATCAAGCTAGTGACGCATAGAACAGAGCAGGAATGGGGGAAAAGACTGAGGGTGCAAAAAAATTGTACACATTTTAAGAGATCTATGCATTACTATTAGAAGTTGAATTGAGTTACAGTAGCAATGTGTAATATGACATTCACTCAAATGATGGCGTTAATCAAATCAATACTATGTCATTCACTGTATTACAATTTTAATACATTTTTTTCCTTTCTTAAAATGTGTATACTGGGCCGGCTGAGTGGCGCATTGGTTAAGAGCTGGCTTGGGACGCCCGTGGCCCCAGTTCAGATTCCACATATGAGGGCCAGTGAGACTGCCCTCTACAGCTAACAACAGCTCCACCTGGTGCTGGGCTGTGCGAAGGTGTAGGCTGCAGCCCCTGCTGCAGTGGGCTGCCATAGGCTACAGTGAGTAGCCGGCAGCCAGCGTGAGCTGCCAATAGCCGTGGTGAGCGACCATCCAGAGGCCGGTGACCTATCTGCCTCATCCGGGAAGAGCGCAAGGACGATACCAACATGGGCCAGTGAAGCAACATCCTCCGCAACCAGATTGAAGAACAAAAAGACAGCAACTTGTCTGTTCTCCTTCCCCGATTCCCCAACGCTGTTCCTCTCCCCCAATTCCCCAATAAAATCTTTTAACAAAAAAAATAAAATAAAAATAAAATAAAATGTGGGGCCGGCTGAGTGGCGCATAGGTTAAGAGCTGGTTTTGGGATGCCAGTGGCCCCGGTTCGGATTCCACGTGTGAGGGCCAATGACACTGCCCTCTACAGCTAACAGCAGCTCCACCTGGAGCTGGGCTGTGTGAGCCCCGGCGATGGTGTGGGCTACGGTCCCTGCTGCAGTGGGCTGCCATAGGCTACAGTGAGTGGCCGGCAGCTAGTGTGAGCTGCCAATAACCACAGTGAGCGACCATCCAGAGGCCGGCGACAGATCTGCCTCATCCGGGAAGAGTGCAGTGACAATGCCAACATGGGCCAGTGAAGCAACGTCCTCCACAACTAGACTGAAGAACAAAAAGACAGCAACTTATCTGTTCTCTTTCCCCGATTCCCCAATGCTGTTCTCCTCCCCTAATTCCCCAATAAAATCTTAATAAATAAATAAATAAAATGTGTATACTAATTATGTCATACAAATGGCAGCGTGGGGTGAGCCTCTTGAAATCTCCCCTGGAATTTACAACAAATTGAACAGCTATAATTCCACAAAGGACTCCCTGTGCAGCACACACACAAGTCTAAGAGACTCGCAATTTAAATCGTCTAAAGGTGGGCAAATTGGGCGAGCAGGGGAGGAGAGAAGAGAGAAGTGCAGAGACTAGAGCTGCAGGATGCAGACCAGGGCTCCGAGTTCTCTGCATTCTGGAGCTACAGCAGTCATGGGTGAGTGAAAAACTGGGATTGCTAGTGCTTCCCTTATGTCCCACAGCCCTGTATGAGGGATCAGCAGATAACACAAATGAACCCAGTGCTCACGGAAGAAACCTCGGAGCAAACACTGAGGGAAGAAGGGTGAAAATGGCGGTTTAAGCCCTCACTGCCAAGTAAAGGACAGAAGGCAGAGGGATGGAACCTAATTGACTCCAACCTACCCTGCCAGAGCTTGCCCCACCCCCACCTTCCCAGTGCTAGAAGCTGAATGGTAGCAATGCCAGATCAAAAGAACAGAATATTTGGGCTGGCCGAGTGGCGTACTGCTTAAGAGTCACTTTGGGACACCAGCAGCCCTGGTTCAGATCCCACATATGAGGGCCAGTGACACTGCCCTCTACAGCTAACAACAGCTCCACCTGGAGCTGGGCTGTGCGAGCCCCAGTGACGGTGTAGGCTGCAGCCCCTGCTGCAGTAGGCTGCCATAGTCTAACGTGAGTGGCTGGCAGCCAGCGTGAGTGGCTGGCAGCCAGTGTGAGCTGCCAATAGCCACAGTGAGCGACCATCCAGAGGTCGGCGACCAATCTGCCTCATCCGGAAAGAGCGCAATGACAATACCAACATGGGCCAGTGAACTAGACTGAAGAACAAAAGGACAGCAACTTGTCTGTTCCCTTTCCCCAGTTCCCCAACACTGTTCCCTTTCCCCAATTTCCCAATAAAATCTTTAAAAAAAAAGAACAGAATATTTGAAGTTCTGAGAACTGCAGCCCACAGCCATGGACTTGCAGCCCAATTATTATAGTTCTGGCAAAGGGGAGAGAGCCTTGGGTACAGGATTGGCTGTGCTGGTGGTGACCACCATCATGCTGGACCACCTCTCACAAACCATCCCACCCCTGCCCCCACCTATCTGGGCAGATCCCTGCAGGGGTAAACACAGCCTATGAAATACATAGGCCCTGAATCTGGTGCAGGAAGAGCTTCAAAACTTCAGAAGCTCTCCACATCCCCCCACAGAGGCAGTGCCCTGAGACCCAGGCAACCTGCTGACAGAGAGAAGCCCACCTTCCATGGAATCCTCCCATTGTGTGAGAAGCCAAAACAGTGCAGAGAAAAGATAACACTACAGTGTGATAGAGGATAAAAGCTATAGTCAGAGAGAAAATGAAGCATTTTACCAACAATGAATGGAAAGCAAAAGAAAGACCTCTTCCTACCAACCTGTTGCAGAACCCATTCCTGTTGATGCCTAGGAAGAGAAATATTTGTTAATTGTCATGAATAACCAAGTTAACAAGGAAGCTCAGAAATAAAATGAAAAGTCTTCAGAAAATGAACTTAAAGACATGGAAATATGGAACTTAAATAACAGAATTCAAGGTTGCAGTTCTGAAAAATCTCAATGAGATACAAGAAAACACAGACAGTCAGTTTAATGAACTCAGAAATACAATCAAAGAACAAAATGAACATTTTACCAAAGAGACTGAAATTTTAAAAAAGAACCAAATATACTTTCAGGAGATGAAGAACCCAATAAAATAAATGAAGAATGAAATAGCCAGCTTAGGTAATAAAGCTGACCAGATGGAGGAAGGAATCAGTGACATCGAAGATAGAAATCTGGAAATGACACATATGGAAGAAGAGAGACTCTTGAGTGTTAAAAGAAATGAAAGAACTCTACAAGAACTTTCTGACTACATCATAAAGAGTAATATAAGAATAATGGGCATACCAGAAGGAAAAGAAAGGGAGAAGGGAACTGATAGCATATTCAAACAAATAGTTGAGAAGAATGTCCCAAACTTGTGGAAAGAACTGGATCCTCGAATCCAAGAAGCAAATAGAACACCTAATTACCTCAATTCCAAGAGGCCTTCTCCAAGGCACATTGTATTGAAGCTGTCAATAATTAACGACAAAGAAAGAATCCCCAAGACAGCCAAGAAAAAGAAGACAGTAACCTACAAAGGAAAGCAGCCAGCTCCCAACCACTGCGCCACTGAGTCGGCCCTATCATCTGGTTTCTCAGCAGAAACTCTACGAGCCAGGAGGAAGTGGAATCAAATATTCAAACTATTGAGACAAATTATGAGCCAAGAATAATATATCCAGCAACAATGACTTTTAGATATGAAGGAGGAATAAAGACCTTTCCAGACATACAAAAGCTGAGAGAAATTTTCTAACACACAACCTACACTGCAAGAAACACTGAAGAAAAAAAAAAAAAGAACTCCTGAAGGATGCTATTTGTCCTGAAACAAAAAAGCAAAAGAATACAAAACTATGAGTAGTATTATGAACAGACAGAAACAGGAAATGGCAGCCCCTATACCAAATAGGACACTATTCACTTAAACATAACACAGGGTAAAGAAGAAAAAAACACTTTAAAAAAAAAGAAGAAAAAGACAACTTGCTACTACAGTGCAGAAACCAACTCACAGCATAAATAGGGATAATTTGTGACAAAAAAACATAAAAGGGGAGAGAGTAAAGGTCTGAACCAGCATAAGAGGATGGAGACAGGAGGCATGCTGAAGAAAATGGAATACTCTAAATATGAAATTTTCTTTACCATAAACTTAATGGCAACCACTAAAAAAAAAAATCCAGAACTGAAATATATAACATAAAAAAAGGAGAAACAGAGGGGAAAATCATAGAATACCACCACACTGAAATAATAGACAGCAACAAAAAGGCAAAGACACAATGGAGACACAGTTGTATAAGAAAACCAAAGATAGAATGATAGGAAATCCTTATATATCAATAGTCACCCTAAATATAAATGGACTGAACTTACCAATACAAAGGCACAGAGTAGCAGACTGGATCAAAAAAACTAAACCCAACTATATGCTGCCTCCAAGAGACATATCTCAGCTACAGGGACAAATACAGATTCAAAGTGAAAGCATGGAAATTCACAATGCAACCAAGTGGTATTCCGAGAAAAGTGGATGTAGCTATACTGATATCAGATGAAACAGACTTCAGGATAAAAAGGGTAACAAGAGACGAAGGTGGACATTTCATAATGATAAAGGGGACTATACAACAAGAGGACATAACAGTCATCAATATTTATGCCCCCAATCAGGGAACCCTTATATATACACAGCAACTACTAATAGAACTAAAGGGAGAAATTGACCAAAACACAATTATAATTAGGGAACCTGAATACATCATTGACAGTCAGGGACAAATCATCAAAACAGAAAATAGGGCCGGCCGAGGGGCGCATTGGTTAAGAGCTGGCTTGGGATGCCAGCAGCCCCAGTTCAGATCCCACATATGAGGGCCAGTGACACTGCCCTCTAAAAAAACAAACAAACAAATAAACAGAACATAAATAAAGAAATATCAGCCCTAAATGACACATTAGATGAAATGGACATATTGACATTTATGGAGCACTTCATTCTGGAACATCAGACTATATATATTCTTTGCTAGTGTACATGGAACATTCAAGGATAGAACATATATTAGGACATAAAACTAGCCTCAGCAAATTAAAGAAGACTGAAGTCATACCAAGTATATTCTCTGATTACAAGACTTTGAAATTGAATATCAATTGCAAAAAGAAAGCAGCAAAAAGCACAATATGTGGACATTAAACAACATACTTTTACGGAATGACTAGGTCAAAGAAGAAATAAGAGGAGATCAAAAGATACATAGAAACAAATGAGAATGAAAATGCATCCTACCAAAATTTTGATGATGCAGCGAAAGCAGTTTTGAGGGAAATTTATGTCATTACAAGCCTATCTCAAGAAACAAGAAAAATCACAAATAAATAACCTCACATTACACCTTAAAGAACTAGAAAATGAAGAATGAATGAAACCCAAAGTAAGCAGAAGGTAGAAAATAATAAAAAACAGAGCAGAGCTAAATGAAATAGAGAACAAAATGACAATAGAAAAAATTAATGCAACGAAGTGCTGCTTCTTTCAAAAGATTAATAAAATTGACAGGTACTTCCAGTAAAATGGCACAATAGACAGACGCTGTGCTAACTGCCTCCCAGGATCACACCAAAATTACAACCAAATTATACAGCATTCAACTCTGGAGGTCCCTGGAACACTGGAGGAACAGAACCACTAAACGAAGAACTTAAAGAGGAAGCCGCGTCGGGTCTGGTAGGATGGGCAGAGATGAGAGAGGGCAAACCCCGTGAGGGAAGCCCAGCTGTGGAGAGGCTTCTCCGGTTGGGGGAGAGACCCTCTGGCCGCACACCAAGCTCACCAGCCCAGAGCTCCTTTGCCGGGAAGAGAAGTTCTAAGATAGCCGGCAGTAAATTAGTGAGGACTCTCTTTGCTCAGCTCGGTGAGGCTAAGAGCGGCTGGAGAATCAGTGGGGCCAGCACATGGGCTTGCTCGCCGGTGAGCACTTACCTGGTTACTGGTGTAGGGAGTGGCTGTGTGAGCTGGACCCGGGAGCCTGCAGGGACGGACTGAACTGAGCACCTTCGGTGCAAAGGCTGGAGGTTTTTGGACTGTTATTCCAGTGGTGTGGGGCCTGCACACGAGTGGTAGGGAGGTCGCCATTTTGTCGAGCTTGGGCCCTCCCACGAAGGATCAGGTCCGATACCCAATTGGTCTGGTGGAATTGGCGCAGAAGAGCGTGTGTGCGTGCGCGCGCACCTGCAGCCTTGGATCCCCACCCTCTGCCCAGTTTATACTGCGTTGCCAGGGAAACACAGGGCGGGTGCACTCCAGCTCCAACAGGCTGCTCACTGAGACCCAGGAGTGTGCGAGCTGCCTCGGATCCCCGCTCTCCACACTCCACTTGCAGAGTTGCCAGGCTGGTGATTGGTTGCCGGGCTGCTGAGCCGGATCTGTGAGCGGCTGATTGGGACAGGCTGACACTGGGAGTTTTCCTGGGAGTGTTGGGCCATGAGCTGTGTGCCTGCGTCATCCAGCCAGGGCTCTCCTGGTGATCTATCTAATACATCAAAGCAATCCCAGAGCGACAGCCAGAATGGGGAAACAAAGAAACATGTCACAAGTAAAAGATCAGAAGAAACCTCCAGAAATGGAACCAAATGAAACCGAGGGAGCCAACCTTTCAGAGACACAGTTTAGAACACTGATGATAAGAATGTTTAAGGAACTTAGCGAGGACATAAAGAAGGATAGGGAAACCATAAAAAACAACCTGTTAGAACTAAAGAATACAATAACTGAAATGAAGAACACACTCGAAGGAATCACCAGTAGAGTAGATGAAGCAGAGGAGCAGATCAGCGATTTGGAAGATAAAATAGCAGAAGTCACCCAGTTGGCACAGCAAAAAGACCAAAGAATAAAAAACAATGAAAAGAGTTTAAGAGCTCTATGGGACAAGGTGAAGTGCAACCACCCTTGAATCATAGGGATACCAGAAGGAGAAGAGAAGAAGCAAGGGGTCGAGAATGTATTTGAAAAAATAATGACTGAAAACTTCCCTACCCTGGTGAAGGAAATCAACATACATGCCCAGGAAGTGCAGAGAGTTCCAAACAAGCTGAATCCAAATAGGTCCACACCAAGACACATCATAGTCAAAATGGCAAAGGTTAAAGACAGAGACAGAATCCTAGAGGCTGCAAGAGAAAGACAGCAGGTTACATACAAAGGAACTCCTGTTAGACTAACAGCTGACTTGTCTACAGAAACTCTGCAGGCCAGAAGGGAGTGGCAGGAGATACTCAAAGTGACACAAAATAAAGGCCTACAACCAAGATTGCTCTACCCAGCATGGCTATCACTTAAAATTGAAGGAGAAATAAAGAGCTTCTCAGAAAAGAATAAGCTTAAGGAATTCATTACCACCAAGCCAGCATTGCAAGAAATGTTAAAAGGGCTTTTTTAAACAAAAGAAAGAGGTAAACAAGCTAACCCAGAGAGACAATTTAAGAAGATTGAAGTCGTATCAAGCAGATATAAAGGAAAAACTGATGGTTGCTGGCTGGGAGGGAGTGGGGAACAGGGAGAGGGGGAAGGTTTTGGACAGTTAAAAAATGTGGGACTACAATGTTGCCGCAGGGATATGGGGGCAGTTCTGGGAATGTAATTGACAATGTTGTGAAGAGACTATTATGTTGCGAGAAATAAGTCAGTTGGAGAAGGACAGGTACCATGTGATCTCACTTGTGTGTGGAGTCTGAAGAGCTGAGTGAACGATCAAAGTAAACAGACTCGTAGATGTAGAGGAAAAACTGAGGGTTGCTAGTTGGGAGGGGGGTGGGGCTGGGGGGGACGGGGAAGGGATTAGACAGCATAAATAAACAACTACAATATTGCCACAGGGATATGAAACACAGTTCAGGGAATATAATAATGTTGTAAAAATTTTGTGGCGTGTCAGATAGTCACATGTCTTGTTAGGGAGACCACTTCATGGATGGAGTAGAGGCTTGATCACTGCACTGTACACCTGAAGCTGATGTTGTATAGTATTGTATGCCAACTGCAACTGAATATGTGGGTGGTCACGGGATGTGGAGTATACTGTGGAGGGGAGTTCGGAGAGTTGTGATGGATATGTATGATATGGGGGGGAGTGGGGTGGTGAACTGGGGGAGGGGGGGTTTCTCACTTTGGGGGGTAAAGAGTATAACTATTGCATTGTGTTGTACACCTGAAACTAATAAAAAATAAAAATAAAAAAAAATAAAATTGACAAACCTTTGGCAATATTCATTAAGATAAAAAGAGAGAAGGCACAAACAAAATGATAAATGAAAGAGGGGAAGTTACCACGGATGCCACAGAATTACAAAGGATTATCCTAGAATACTGTGAAGGACTCTATGCCACCAAATATAATAACCTAGAAGAAATGGACATGTTCTTCAAACATATAGTCTTCCTAAGCTGAATCATGAAGAATCGGAAAATGTACATTGACCGACCAACAATAAGGAAATTGAATCAGTCATCTGCTACCTTCACAAAAGGAAAAGTCCAGGACAAGATGGCTTCACTACTGAATTTTACCAAACATTCAGAGAGGATCTAATACCTGTCCTACTCAAACTCTTCCAAAAAATTGAGGAGGAGACAATACCCCATCACTTATTTTATGAGGCCAAGATTACCCTGATACCAAAACTTGGTAAGCATAACACAAAAAAAGAAAATCACAGACCAATATCTCTGATGAATACAGAAGCTAAAATCCTAAACAAAATTCTAGCAAGTTGAACCCAACAATGCATTAAAAAGATGATACTTCACGACCAAGTGGGATTCACCCCAGGGGCACAAGAATGGTTCAACATATTCAAATCGATCAATGTGTTATACAACATAAACAAAATAAAGGACAAAAATCATATGATTATATCAATAGAGGCAGAAAAAGTGTTTGACAAGATACAACATACATTTATGATTAAAACATATAATAAAATGGGTATAGAAGGAAAATACCTTAACATAATAAAGGCCATGTATGAGAAGCCCTCAGCTAATATAATTAATACTGAAAAACTGAGGTCCTTTGCTGTAAGTTCAGGAACATGACAGGGATGTCCCCTATTACCTGTGCCATTCAACATAGAATTGGAAGTCCTAGCCAGTGCAGTCAGGCAAGAGAAAGGAATAAAAGGCATTCGAATAGGGAATGAAGAAATTAAATTGTCACTTTTTGCAGATGACATGATGCTATATATAGAAAACCCTATAGACTCTACCAAAAAGCTATTAGAAACAATAAATGAATACAGTAAAGTTGCCCGCTACAAAATCAATGTACAAAAATCCATTACATTTCTATATACTAGCAATGAAATCTCAGAAAAATAAATAAAAAGGAACCAATTCCTTTTGCAATTGCAACAAAAAGAATAAAATACCTAGGAGTAAACTTAACCAAGGATGTGAAAGATCTATGCACTGAAAACTATGAGACATTTATAAAAGAAATTGAAGAAGACAGAAAGAAATGGAAAGACATTCCATGTTCATGGATTGGAAGAATCAACATAGTTAAAATGGCCATATTACCCAAAGCAATATGCAGATTTAATGCGATCCCCATCAAAATTCCAATGGCATATTTTAAATAAATAGAACAAAAAAATCATCAGATTTATTTGGAAGCACAGAAGAGCCCAAATTGCCAAAGCAATCCTAAGAAAAAAAGAACAATGCTGGAGGTATCACATTCCCTGACTTCAGCTTTTACTACATGGCAAGAATAATCCAAACAGTATGGTAGTGGCAGAAAAACAGACACACAGGCTAATGAAATAGAATTGAGAATCCAGAAATAAACCCACATAAATATGGACAGATAATTTTCAACAAAGAAGCCAGAAACATACAATGGAGAAAAGACAGCCTCATCAATAAATGGTGTTGGAAAAATTGGAAAGCCACATGCAAAACCATGAAACTAGACTGCTCTCTGTCACCATGTACCAAAATCAACTCAAAATGGATCAAAGACTTAACCATAAGACCTAAAACAATAAACTGCACAGAAGAAAGCATAGGTACCAAACTTATGGCCCTTGGGTTGAAAGAGAATTTTATGAATTTAACTGCCAAGGCAAGGGAAGTAAAAGCTAAAATAAATGAATGGGACTATCAAATTAAAAAGCTTTTCTACACAGCAAAAGAACCATCAACAAAATAAACAGGCAACCAACCGAATGGGAGAAGATTTTTGCAAACAATGCCTCCAACAAGGGGCTATATCCAAAATATATAAGGATCTCATAGAACTCAACAACAAATAAGCAAACAATCCAATTAAACAATGGGCAGAGAACCTGAATAGACATTTCTGCAAAAAGGACATACAAATGACCAATAGACATGAAAAAATGCTGAACATCACTAATCATCAGAGAAATGCAAGTAAAAACCATAATGAGATATCACCTCACACCAGTTTGAATGGCTATCATCAACAAGACAAATAATAACAAGTGTTGGAGAGGCTGTGGCATAAAAGGAACTCTGATACACTGTTGGTGGGAATGCATATTGGTGCAGTCACTATGGAAGGCAGTGTGGAGATTTCTCAAAAAATTAAAAATAGAATTACCATATGATCCAGCAATCCCTCTCCTCGTTATCTACCCAAAACTTCTGAAAACATTTATCTGTAAAGATATATGTGCTCCAGTGTTCACTGCAGCTTTATTTATGATGGCCAAGACATGGAAACAACCAAAGTGTCCTTCGATAGATGATTGGATAAAGAATTTGTGGTATATATACACAATGGAATACTATTCAGCCATAAGCAAAGATGAAATAATGTCATTTGTGACAACATGGATGGATCCTGAGATTATTATGCTAGGCAAAATAAGTCAGACCAAAAAAGTCGGGAACCATGTGATTTCTCTGATATGTGGTATCTAAAACTGAAAACAACAAAGGCACGAGACAAACAAATGAAGAAACCAAAACTCATAGACACAGACAATAGTTTAGTGTTTACCAGAGGGTAGGAAGAGAAGGGTGTGGTAGATAAGGGTAAAAGGGATCAAATATATGGTGATAGAAAGAGAACTGACTCTGGGTGGTGAACACACAATGTGATATATAGGTAATGTATTAGATAATTGTGCACCTGAAACCTATGTGACTTTACTAACAATTGTCACCCCAATAAATTTTAATTTAAAAAAATGTGTATACATTCTTTTGGCAGCCTCTGTATGAGAGCCAATGAGGCAACTGATTCTGATGGCCTAAGTCTTTGAGAGCTGGGTGCCTTCACGGCACCAAGCCCACTGCTGGGACAATCCCCAAAGTCCACAGACCTATAGTTCCTACTCCGAAACCCTTGGGGCCAGAGGTGTTTTGGAATTGTAAATTTATTGGTTTTTAGAACAGTAATATGTTGTTTGTGCCACATATTAGGTAACATCCCCAGTGGGGTGTGAGGCAGTGCTCATATTTAGGGTTGCCAAATTTAGCAAATAAAAATACAAGACCTTCAGTTACATTTGAGTTTGAGATAAACAATGAATAATGTTTTAGTATCAGTTTGTCTCTTACAATTTAATTGGATGTCCTCAATTTTATCTGGCAACCCTACTATAATCAAACACATTAATATTCATAGCAAAACCTATGAATGCTTAGACTCAATGGGATAAATCAAGACCATAAATTTTCTCACATCAGTTCATCTAAGGGTTTGCCACCATATGTGAGTTTTGATAGAGAATTTAGTAAAAAAAGTGTTTTTCTTTTGGTTTTCAGAACCTGGTAGATTTTGGAATTGTGGACCTGTAATTGTTCAATAAATAAAACAGTGGAGAGATCTATGGTGAGATGTGTTCATGCCTTCAGTGTATCTAGTTCTTAGAGGCTGATTCCCACACCCATTTTTTTAGATTACAGAATGTGTTCAGTTACCTCAGATTTTGAAGGATTGGTGTGAATGGGAGACTAAGTCAGGTATGCCCAAGTACATTTCGTATTACTAAGAAGGGCTAGCTTTAGGTTTCATGACCTGCTATGTGCTGCATACTTCCTTTCAAATCTTCAACATGAAATTAGAAACAAAGGAGATGGAAGAAAATTAACCCCTCGCTATAATAAACAACACATTTTGAAAACATGTATTTTGAACTCTGACTCTGGTTTAGCCTCTGATTTGTGGAAAGACTTGGGGCAAGTCTTGTGTTTGGATCTTTATCTGTGCAATGGTGGTCCTGCCACCCACCTTGCCTTACTTATAGGGCTGCCATGATGATCAAATGGATCATGGTTGGCAAAATGCTTAGAAACATTCTCAAAATTGAAGATGGCATTCTTCATACTTCTTTGTTAGCTTTATAGTGCAATGTAGGCTGTATACACAAAGATATTTCTAATAAGGTAGAGTAGTAGCATGGTCTTTGGAGTCTGACAGAAAGACCTGGGGTTCAAATTCCAGCTTCACCACTTGGCTCGGTGACCTTGGAGAAGTTGCTTAATCTCTCTGGCCTCCAGTTTCCCCATCTGTAAAATGAGGATTATACTAGTAATCTATGCTATAGGTCATTATGAAGATTAAGGGAGTTCATTCTCATGAGCATTAGTAGAAGAAGCAATCAAGAAATGTTAACTATTTTCATCATTATGGCCATTATTATCTGAGATGGAAAATCATTGCTTCTTGGATAGACAGTCTTGAAATGAATATATATGTCATTTGACACAGACCTTGCCTAAAAAAATTTGCACACATCAGCACTGCTTCCATTATTAGTTTCTTTAAATGTTCTGAGGATGTGTTCTTTCATGACAATTACTGGCTCAGAATTCTGTAAAGGACTGATGGTGGTGGTAGTAGGGATAGGGATGGTAAGGCGGGAAAGAATAGTGCATTGAAGAATTACATCCAATTGGAATCAATACAATCCTGATTGAATAGTCAGAACTTATAAATAACTCTAACAAATCCCAGAAAGAAAACTGGATTATTATGCAAGACATATTTTAGAGGAAGGGAGGCAACCTTCTAGATAGAGGAGAGTATTTTTCATTGAGAAACATTGGCAAGTCAGGATTGCAGTAAGGGGGCCGGCCGAGTGGCGCGGTGGTTAAGCGCTGGCCTTGGGAAGCCAGCGGCCCCAGTTCGGTCCCACATGTGAGGGCCAGTGACACTTCCCTCAAAAAAAAAAAAGGATTGCAGGAAGGATGGCTTTTTCAGGACTGGCTGACAAGCTGAGGTATCTCAGGGGGTTCTTTAAAGCCAAGATGGAAGAGCCATGAGTATGATTTTAGCTCAAAACAAAATACTTGTTCCAGGGCCGGCCGAATGGCTCATTGGTTAGGAGTTCGCTTGGGAAGCCAGCTCTGAGCAGCAGGGCCCCAGTTCAGATCCCACATATGAGGGCCAGTGACATTGCACCCTCTACAGCTAAGATGGTGAACAACAGTTCAACCTGGAGCTGGGCTGCCGTGAGTCACCGGCGACGGAGTAGGCTGCGGTTGGGCTGGCCGGCAGCTGGCATGTGCTTTCGTGAGCTGCCATGAGCTGCTGTCCAATGGCCAGCAAGCAACTGCCTCACCCGAGAAGAGTGCAATGATAATGCCAACATGGGCCAGTGAAGCGACATACTCCACAACTAGACTGAAGAACAAAAGGACAGCAACTTGTCTGTTCCTCTTCTCTGATTCCCCAATGCTGTGCCCTTCCCCAATTTCCCAATAAAATCTTAAAAAAAAATACTTGTTCCAAGTGGCATTCATTGGGTGATTGTTCAGGGGCATGGCCTAGAGAGACAAATGCAGCATGGCTCCTGTGTCCTTTATGTAACCCAAGAACAGGATGCTGTGCACTTCCCTGCCCTCCCAACCATCCCTCACACTCCTACCTCCTCATCTTCCCCCACATTCTGTTTTTCTGTTTTCTCTTTCTCTTTCTCTCTCTCTCTCTCTCTCTCTCGCTCGCTCGCTCGCTCTCGCTCTCGCTCTCTCTCTCTCCCCTCATGACAAAACAGGGATTCTCAATGCTTGGAGGGCTTTTAAGAAGTCATTTTCCCTCTGCTTCCAGGCAGGACCACTCTGAAGTCAGTTCAATTAAGCCAGCAACATTTACTGAGCACATGCTCTGTGCCAGGTACTTGGGACACAGGCATTACTCCAGCTACCATAATTTTATTGCTGAAGGAAACACCTAAGAAATAATGACAAAATCATATCCCTGCCCTCCCATTAAGGGGTTCCCAGGGCCTGACAAGAGCCACAATGAAACCAGGAGACTTTCTCACTAAGGACTAAAACAGGAATGTAAACTCACAAAAATCCACAAGGTTTGTGTGGCTGAAGGAGAACAAAATGAGCTGGAAGCCTGAGGGATTAATTACTGCTGCTGAGTATCAAGACCATTGGGGCCCTGGTGGCTTAATTTTAAAGAAAGTGGTACCTATCCTAATTTCTGTCCTTCTCCTTCCTTCTAGGGACTAGCCTTGTGGTGGTGGGCTTTTATTAATGACTTATTGATCAGTTTACTATGTACCAGGTACTTTTTCTTTCTTTAATTATTAATCCTCACAATGACTCCATGAGGGAGGTATTACTGCTGTTTTACAAATGAAGAAACTAAAAGACTGACAGACTAAAGAGCTTGTCTAGTAAGTTGTGAGAGCCAGGTCTTGAACCCAGGTCTATCGGAGTATACATCTGATGCTCTGACCCAGGGGTCATCAGACTACAGTCTGGGAGTCAAATCCAGCCTGTTATCTGTTGTAAATAATGTTTCATTGGAATACAGCCACACTCAATTGTTTGCATATTATCTATGTCTGTTTTTGCACTATAGTAGCACAGTTGAGTAATTACAACAGAGACCATATGGTCTAAAATGCCTGAAATGTTTGCTATCTGTCCTTTATAGAAAAATTTTGCTGACCCCACTCCCCAGCTCTGACCACCATCCTACACAGTCTCTGGTATATAAACTTTGGAAGTAGAGCTGAGGTCAAGCTTGTTGTGAGGATTAAATAATATACTATATATGTAAAGTTTTTAGCGCAGTGTCTGAATTCCTGGCACATGGTAAACTCTTTTTTTTTCCTTGCAATTGATTTTTTTAATTTTTAAATTGGGGAATTGGGGGAGGAAAACAGTGTTGGGGAATTGGGAGAGGGGACCAGCCAAGTTGTTGTTCTTCAATCTTCATTGTGGAGGGCGTCAGTCGCCATCTGGCTTCCCGTCGGCAGGTCGTGGCCTCTAAGCTCAAGATGCTGAGTTCAGTCTTAGTTGTCAGTGGGCACAGCCGTCATCCCATGTGGGAGTCAAACCCGGCAGCCTTGTTGTTAAGAGTGCACGCCCTATCCACTGAGCCATCTGTGCAGCAGCTCAGCTCAAGGTGCTGAGTTCAATCCTTAGTTGCGGGTGGGCATAGCCCACCATTTAACAGACAATCTTGTTGTTACACCAGCTGAGTCATCCTGCCACCTGTTGGCAGCTCAGTGACAGCTCAGCTAGGGCTCAGCATTCACTGGGCCATGTGGGAATCGAACCAGAGGCCCTGTTGCTCAGAGCAGGGGCTCTAAGCCAATCCTTAACTAACTGAACCACTCGGCCGGCCCGCACATGGTAAACTCTTAAAAATCGTAGTTAAATTATTTGGAATAGTATAATGACAACAGATAAACCGTAGCTCTGTGTCCGGAACATAGTAGATACTCACTTAAATACCAAATATTTATATGTGTCTTATTCTTGCTGACTTCTCTAAGGCCTTCTAGTGTTGAAAAAAAGACTAAAGTTTAGGGCTGGAAGTAGAGGCATGGGGATTAGTAGGACAGGAAAGTGAACACAGTGGTTCTAACTTGGGGAGCAGGGGGTGGACAGCAGAGAATTTGCTCTGGAATAAGCTACTTAATGCTTTAAGCCTGAATAAGCCCGAATAATATTATATGACCAAAGTGAGATGTGTTTGTGTGTGTGTGTGTGTGTGTGTGTGTGTGTGTGTGTGAGAGAGAGAGAGAGAGAGAGAGAGAGAGAGAGAGAGATTGAGATTCTATGAGATTTTGGGTCTGTTTGTTGCTTGTTTGTTTGTATCTTCAAAATCCCTCTCCCTGCAGTGACCTTGAATGAACTCTGATTCCATTATTTGAAAATGTTGAAGTTTTCTTAAGGATTCTGGTGTGTGCTGATCTCTCCATTCTCCAAGTTCCTGTAGCAACTATACAAAAAAATGACTATGCAATATAGTTTGTTCTCAGTGGTGCTTGGTTGGTCTCCCTGATTAGACTCTAAACTCCTGTAGTGCAGAGACCATGGCTTATATCTTTCAGGCTGAGGGAGAAGGAGGGTGTTGCTTCTATTAAACAATGAAGGGGTGTGTGTTTGTGGGGTGTGTGTTTGTGGGGTGTGTGTGTGTGCATGAGTGTGTGCACATGCACGCACTCACGTGCATGTGCCAAACTGGAGAGGTCCCTGATAGAGAATGGAAAAATAATTTCAGAAGCAAGTTCTTTGGGAGATAAGTGAAATATTGCCCTATGCTTCTTGCAACAGAAACACGAGAAAAATGAACATGGCCAAAAAGATAAAAATAAAAATAAAATGACAGGACCCCAGCTGGGTGGCTAGGTGGCTACATTTCTTATTACCCAGATGGAAGAGAAAGTCACCTACAATGTGATGGATATTCCTACCATTAGAGAGGTAAGTCATTGGGTTATGGCACTACTATTTCTTATAGCAGTCTCTTTTCCTAATGTCTTTGTGAAGATTAGTACTTCACTCCCAAGGTGAGTTCTTTCATAAACAATTCACCACTTGCAATGTCTGAGAGCAGACAGCATAGATATGTTTTGCTGAGGGTGGGAGGCATGAGCTCTCTCTCTCCTCAATAGGGAAATCACTTGCCTTCTTTATCTGGCAGTTTTCACTTCTCATAATCTGTATTTGGAATCTCCCTGTTGGGGAATCAGGAGATCAAGAGGAGGACTGGGTTTGGGAAAGATACTGATGAGTTCATTTTAGGTATGGTAACTTACTGTCCCAGTTTCTCTGCTGTTAGGAGGATTCCCAGGACATGGAACTTCCAGCACTAAAACTGGGAAAGTCCTGGGCAAACTATGAGTCGGTCACCATAAGTTTAGAATATGTTCAATTTGAGGTGCCTGTGGGCAGTATCCAGCAGGTGGTTGGGCAGGTAGAAAGTGGTGTGTAAAAAGGATCATCAGAGTCAGAGACATAGTTTGGGGAGTTGCCTATATACAGATGATGGGTAAAATCTCAGAAGTGTGTATGATAATTAAGGGAGAATGTGTAGCATGAGATTATAACTGCCTCAGATCCCTTGTGGAATGATATATTCTTGTAGCTATAAATGAATGAATAAAATAATAAAGAGACTAAGTTGACTGAGAAAAAGGCTTCAGGTTGGAGTTTGAGGCACGCCTACCTGTATAGATTGGCTGTGGAAATAAACCTGAGGCTGAGCCCCAAGAGATCTAAAGAGAATCAGAACAGATGATGATGTCATAAAAGTCAAGGAGGAAGAGGGCCAGCAGAGTGAGTGGTGGTTAAGAGCTGGCTGGGGATGCCAGCGGCACTGGTTCTGATCCCACATATGAGGGCCAGTGACACTGCCCTCAAAAAACAAAGTCAAGGAGGAAGAGAATTTCAAAAAAGATGGGGGTTGAGGAAGATTAATATTGAAGACAGGTGATTGGCTCTGGTGATTACTGTCGCTGCTCATCTACAGGAGAACATTTTCTGTGAAATCCTAGAGTCTGTGGAGTTCTGAAATCAGATAACAAGATGCTGTTTAAATAAAGAATGGGAAGAAGGAAGAAAGGGTGCATGGACAAAGAGTGCAGTTTTCTCCTTCAAATACCAGCTCAAGATTCAACTCTTCTAAATTTTTTTCTGAACGATTGCAATAGCTGCTGTTCTCCTCCTTTTTCAAAGTTCCTATAGCACCCAGAGATTATACCACACTCTGTAGGGGATAAATACCTTATATGATGGGCTTTTTAAAATTTTTCTGGTATCTCCTGTGTGCTTGGTTGATACCCCTATTAGACTCTCAGCTTCCTTAGGGCAGAGACCATGGTTTATATCTCAGACAGTGCTCACAAAAAATATCTTCAAGAATATTTGCTAGTTATCAGGATGAGAAGGAGGGAAAGATTCTCTAGGTCAGATTTTCTCAACCTTGACACTATTTACCTCTTGGGCTGGATAAGTGTTTGTTCTGGAAGACTGTCCTGTGCATTGTAGGATGTTTAGTAGTATCCCTGGACTCTACCTACTAAGTGCCAGTGGCATCTTCCTCTCCTCTTCCCACAGTTCTGACAAGGAAAACTGTTTTCAGACATTGCCTAATGTCCCTGGGTCATTGTGGGGTGGGAATCAACTCAGTTGAAACACACTTCTCTAGTTTAGCTGGCCCTAGCTTACTTATCACCTTGTCCTTCAGCAGGGGCAATCCAAAACCACCTCCCATTGAGAAACACTGGTGTCCAGTTTACAGGCTCCGGAAAGTGAGTATAACCTCCCTTGGTTACTTGCTTACAGTTCTGAGACTGTGTAAACTAGTTCCTTCCTCTGCCTCTCCCTGGAGTGACTGAATGCCTCACTACTCGCACTTAAAGACAAAGAACTGAAATGATGCCAACACATTTCCCTTATGATCCTGAATATTTAATCAAAGCCAAGGAGATATATAATTACAGCAGTGAATTGTATTGTTTCTGGAATTGTAAAGGAAGCATTTGTTAATTTGTTCACAAAATGTAAGTAGTAGTTAATAATGCTTTTCCTTTTTAAAGTTTCTTTCAAATATTATGTTGTAACTCTGCCTGTAGCCTCCTCAGAGGTTGGGGAAATCAGAGAAAGTGGAAACTTATAAAATAAAGGTACAGAAGGTTTTTTCTCAGGCAGAACAGAAAACCCAGGAATCCTTGGCTCTCATTCTTCAGGTTAAACCTGAAGTGTCTCCCTGACAATTTTATGCATCATCCCAGTGTGACCTGTGGTTCCAGGAAGACATTTCTTTACATGGTCACTGGGGGTAAATAGATTTAGGTTGAGTTGGACTGGGGGGTGATGATAAAGAAAAACTCTATCTTTCCCTGTTCTATCATCATTTTCCAGGCTTCTGAAGTTCCATGGTTTTGCCCTGTGAATCTTCCCACACCTCCATGGGAAAGTCCAATAAACCAGTCAGTATCTTTTTATTGAGTGCCTGATAAACACTCTTAAGACACCACAAAATGATGTGAATAAAAGGAGTGAAGTTGCACAAGGGGTAGCTCATTCTTCCTGGTTCTTAATGAAGCATGTTAATTTATTGCCTAAAGCATTTTCCATAAATTCTTGGATTTGGGCCCTATGACAAACCCATGAAGTAGGTATTATTTATATCAATCCTCTTTTTGCAGAGAAGGAAATATGAAGCTCAACCAGTTTAAATCACATGCCAAGGGCGTGCAGCTACAAGGTGACAGAGCTGTGATTCAAACCCGGACCTGTACAACTCCAAAGTCTGTGCTCCTATCTACCATGCTAATATTATTTATTTATCTAGTCCACTTTCCTTATATTTCTTTTCAACTGGATAAGCTATTCCATTTTATAGAAGGAAGAAATGAGGTCCAGAAAATACAAATGACTTACCCAAGGTGATGTGGTGGTAGTGGTGGTGATGGTAAGGGGAGGAGCAGAAGGAAAAGCTAGAAAACACATGTTCTTCTTTATCTGTGTGTGCTTTTTCTACCTACCACATTCATTCTAGTTCAGAAGATGACACCCCTCATTCTTGGAAATAATTAAAGAACTAGAAAAGGTAATCTGTCATCAGCTGTGTGATACTGAATTTCTGAATTCTGTGGCACTGACAAATCAAATGATGGAGCCATTTTCTTTCCCAGTGGATGTTGGAGGTCATTAGCTATACTTAGCCAGCCAGCAGGCTTTGAGTGGAGAGTACATTGTGTCCCTGCAGGATTTTCCAGGGGATTTGAGGAGACCAAAGAATATACTACACACTTTGACCAGGGAACTGGGCTAGAGTATCTAGCTGCCACAAACCAAGAGGTTTGCTATAGCATTATGAAATTGCATTTGAGTCACTTGGAGGAGGGGGATGGAGGAAAGATACAGAACCAATTGGCATCTTCCAAGATTTAGCTGAGTGACAGGTGGAAGTTCTGAACAACCTTGAGAATTTCTTGGCCTTGAAGCAGGTTGGTTTTCTATTCTCAACTGGAATTCCCCTATATATGAGTAGTCCTATGCAATAAATTCTCTCCCATCATTGGATAAAGTGGATGAATCAGAGGGATGGGGCTAATCTCTTGCTTCCAAGAGACTAAATTTTTATTTTTGCTTGATATAGTCAGCATATATACATTCAAGAATTAGCTGTTTTATTGGCAGAATGTGGACGATTAAACATTATCATTCCTTACAATCCTAGGAATTACTGTAAATCCTCAGAGAATTTTCTTGCATTGGATAGTCACAAATCTTCTGGTTATTTTCACCCTATTTCAATAATTTACTATAAAAAAATCCTCATGGGGGCCAGCCGAGTGGCTCAGTTGGGTAAGAGCTGAGCTCTGAGCAACAGCAGTTCGATGCCCAGCCCGAGCTGAACTGCCGCTAACCTGCCAACAGTTAGTTGGCAGGATGGCTCAGCTAAAAAAAAAAAATCCTCATGAAGTATTCATTTTTGTTTGTTTTTCCCACTAAAGTGATTATAGCTCAAAGATTTTGTACAACTGTAACTATCTCTTTCTTTTCAGCCATGGTCCATACCACGCTCCTGGAGGCCTGTCACCAGATTTTCATTCCTCCCTCCCCATCAAGACCATATCCTTGAACTGACTTTGGATGGTGAACACACAATGCAATATGTAGAAATTTATACTTAAAACCTGTGTAATGTTATTAACCAATGTCACAATAAATTATATATATATATATATATATATATATATATATATATATATATATAATATATATCAAAACCATATCCTTGCCCTATCATCAAGAAGCAGGCAGAACTAAGCCAGAAGGACTAAGTTGGTGATTAGTGACTTTGGTAAAGAAATACAACGATCCCTAAATCTCTTTGCTTCGTTTCCTGAGGTTTCTAGTGCCAGACATCAGTCCTGTAGTGTGGTGGCACTGGTAAGCAGATGGGCTCTGGAGTCAGTCAGTTCTGGGTTGGAATCCTATCTCTACTGCCTACTAGCCAGGTGATCTTCAGTAACTCTCTGTTTCCACATTTATAAAGTGAGTATAATACTCATTTGTTACTGCTGTTTTTATGACCACATGGCCATTGACTCAGGTCTTTCCTCCTAATTCCTGAAGCTATTCTGTCATTTTGAGCTTTGCCCATCCCATTTGACTTTGCCCTGTGATATGCATTGTTTTATGCTAGCCTGCAATTTATGGATGTGCAGACCCTCCCTTGGTTTTGTTTGATCAAATGAACACTCCATGAAGGCAAGGGTTGTGGTTATTTGAGCTTTCCATCATATTCCCAGTCCCTAGGACCACTTCTTTCTTCTCTCTCTCCTTCCTTCCTTCCTTCCTTCCTTCCTTCCTTCCTTCCTTCCTTCCTTCCTTCCTTCCTTCCTTCCTTCCTTCCTTTCTTCCTTCTTTTGTGAAATATTGAGTTGTCGGAAAAGTTATGATGTATTTTTTCTATTTTTTTTGTTGATAAATGCGTCATGACTTTTCCGACAACCCAATAATATCAGTTTCTTGGGTTTTGTTTTTCGTTTGTTTCAGGTGTACTAAACAATGCAATTGTTATACTTTTTACCACTCACAAAGTGACAGCCACCTTCCCCCAATCCACTGCCCCCTCACACCCGATATCATACATATCTATTACAAATCCATTGACTCCAGTCCGCACACTGTATTCCACATCCCCTGACTATATATATATATATATATATATATATATATATATATATATATATATATTAAATTATAGTTGACATACAATATTATTCAATGGCAGCTTCAGATGTACAGTACAGGGGCCTAGGACCATTTCTTGCACATAATACGTGATCAATAATATTTCGGGGATGAGGGGCCTGCCGAGTGGCGTGGTGGTTAAGCGCTGGCTTGGGAAGCCAGCAGCCCTGGTTCGGTCCCACATATGAGGGCCAGTGACACTGCCCTCAAAAAAAAAAAAAAGAAAAGAAAAGAAAAGAAAAAAAATATTTCGGGGATGAATGAATGCACAAACTCCCTGATTCTGGCACCCAGATCAGTCTCTTTGACCTACTGCTGCACACAGCCTAATGTAACTAGTGGTTACATCCTACAGAACAGGCCTGGCACTACCCTGTGTGAACAGGACTACTTACCCACTTTGCCCTGAATAGTACCTACCAAGTTCCTTCAGGGCTGGTACTGAGTTACCCTGTACTTGAAGGGATTAATAGGACTGTACAAGCCCATTGAGGTTTAACTTAGAACTTGATAAGGATGACAAAAATGAATAGTTGAGGGCCGGCTGAGTGGCACGGTGGTTAAGCGCTGGCTTGGGAAGCCAGTGGCTCCGGTTCGGTTCCCACATATGAGGGCTAGTGACACTGCCCTCAAAAAAAAAAAGAATAGTTGAGCTGAAATGAACACTCAGTGAGAAACGAATCAAATGTATTTTACTAAAAAGTGAATATACAGTCATGTGACACATAACAATGTTTCAGTCAAGGATGGACTGCATATATGACAGTGGTTCTATAAGATTATAATGGAGCTGAAAATTTTCAACTGTCTAATGACATCATAGCCATCCTAATATCATAGTACAACAGATTGCTCACGTGTTTGTGGTGATGCTAGTGTAAACAAACCTACTGTGCTGCTAGTCATATAAAAGTATAGCACATTCATGCACAGCATATAATACTTGATAATTGACTGTGTTACTGGTTTATGTGTTTACTATAATATATATATATATATATATATATATATATATATATATATATTAAGATTTTTATTGGGGAATTAGGGAGGGGAACAGACAAGTTGCTGTCCTTTTGTTCTTCTGTCTAGTTGTGGAGGACGTTGCTTCACTGGCCCATGTTGGTATTATCATTGTGCTCTTCCAGGGTGAGGCAGATCAGTCGCCAGCCTCTGAACAGCCATTCAAGGTGGCTATTGGCAGCTCTCTCTGGCTGCTGGCAGCTCACACTGGCTGCCTGACACTCACTGTAACTTATGGCAGCCCACTGCAGCAGGGGATGCAGCCTAAACCGTCACCGGGACTCACACAGCCCAGCTCCAGGTCGAGCTGTTGTTCACCATCTTAGCTGTAGAGGGCAGTGTCACTGGTCCTCGAATGTGGGATCCAAACCAGGGCCGCTGGTGTCCCAGGCCAGCTTAACAAACGCACCACTCGGCCAGGCCCACTATACTATATTTTTAATCATTATTTTAGAGTATATTCTTTCTACTCATAAAAAAATGTTTGCTGTAAAACAGTATGACATATGATACTAACAGCAGCCTCATATACCTCATGTTTATTGAGTCTCTTGATTTTTCTCTTGTGCTTGATTTAATCTCATGTTGTTCTGTATTGTAAAATGCTGTCTAGGCTTGTAGCCTAGGAGCAATAAGCTATACCATATAGCCTATGTCTAATTAAAGCTCAGTCAGTGACTAAACCCAGTTAAGTACTCATCACAAATGAGTTAAGGTAAAGTCAAAGACAAAATCTAATTAAGGCCTAGTCATCTCAGTTAAGTCCTACTCATCTTAGTTAATGGTCAGCAAGTCCCTAAGCCTAGTTAGGACTTAGACCTGTTAAGGCCTAATCAGCCTAGTTATGGCCTAGTCAGGGCAAATCTGAGTTAAGGCCTAATCAGCCAGTTAAGGTCTAGTCAGGGCCCAGTGCTAGTTAAGGTCTGTTTGAATCCCAGTTAAGGTCTAGCCATGGACTAAGCCTATTTAAAACCTAGTGAAATTGTGGTTAAGGCTTATCTAAGGTGTAATTATAGAGAAGGCCTACTCAGAGTTTAGTTAAGATATGGCCCAGGCCTTGTTAATGCTTAGTCAGAGCCAAAACCTAGTAAAGGTTTGGTGAGACTCTAGTTAAGGCCTAGCCAGGGCCTACACCTATTTAAGACCTAGTCATCCTAGTTACCCAGTTAAGGTGTAGCCATGTTTAAGCCTAATTAAGTCCTAGTCAGAGCCCATTTAGCCTAGTCTAGTTAACATCTGGTCAGAGTCTAATTAAGGCCTAGCCATGACCTAAGTCTACAGAAGGCATAGTCAGTCTCATTTATAGTGTAGCCAGGGCCTGAGCCTATAAGGCCAGTTTAGCTCAGTTAAGGCCAGAAGGGGCTAAACTTATTTACATCCCAGTGAGAGTGTAATTAAGGCAAAGCCAGGGCCTAAGTCTAGTGAAGGCCTATTCATCCCAGTTAAGGTCTATTCAGGTCGTGACTTTGTTAAGGACTAGTCAAGACTAGGGTAACCAACTTATTCCAGTTTTTCCAAGACTTGACATATTTAGCACTGAAAATCCTGGATCTTGGAAAATCCCTTGGTCCCTGGCAAACCAGGTCGGTTGGTCACTCTAGTCAAGGCCTTCTGAAGAAAACTTTTCTTTGGCATGGAGTTTATAGTTCACAAAGTACATTCCCAACATAATTTCATTTCATTATTGTAGCAACCATTTGAGATAGGTGTCATCATCCCTAATATACAGGTGAATAAACTCAGGTTTAGAGAGAGATGCCATACATTTAGTAAGTGTCAGAGGTAGAGTTTAAATCTATGTTTGAATTCAAAAGCCACACTCTTATTTTTTAATCTACAGTAAAGGGGCATCTCCCTATAATAAAAAAGTTATCTAAATCACAAAAGTAATACTTGGTGAAGGCACTATCATCATCGTATTTTTAGTTCAAGAAAGTGAATCACAGTGAGCTTAAGTGACCTGAACAAGGTAAGAAAATTTTAGACCTGAACCCAGATTTCTCTGGCTCCAAACTCCATGTTCTTCCCCTTAAAAACAATTTCTTTTCTCCATCCTTTCTACTTCCCTAGTGTCAAAAACTTCAGTGTATGTCTGTGTGGCTTAGGTTGTTGTATATGTCTTCATGTTTCAGAGACATTTGTTTGCATGTGCTATCTGAAGTCCATCAAGCATTTGGTAGACTGTACTTGTGTTGACACTTCTGTTTTCAGCCTGAGGTTTATTTATTGAACTGATGCTTGCTGTATTCTTAGGGGATATTCATTGAGCCTGGCAGCACAACTGACTTATTAGTAGAATCAAGGCTCAACCAATTGATTTTCTGTTATCAAAGGTCAAGGCCACTGAAGATAAACCTGGTCTCCTTAGTAATTCTTGGGAGGGTTACTGGATACATACCTCCTTGTTATAATGACATTCTGAGGACCAGGGAAAGAGATCAGGCCACCCTCTCTGGTACTGTGGATTCAGCTGCCAGAAGGCACTGAAGACTTGGCTTGCCTTTTCCTGGCTGTGCCACTTCTGTTGCCTCCTGTGAGCTTACCAGGGGAGACAAGCACCTCTGTTCAAAATCCAGTATGTAAATATAGCTGTATCTTACACTATGTTATCCTGAAGACAAAACAGTTGCCACCCCTGCAGAGTGTAGCAGCTTCTGGATTAAACACCAATGGTGGCAGTATGCCAAGCAGGAAGTATCCTTTTTCCCCCCTGCCAACTCAACAGCAGTTCCTATTCAGTGGTGCATTTAAAGGAGCAGTCTCCACTTTTCTTGTGTGGCTGTGACAGTGGAGGAGAGCTTTCAACATGGGCAGTCAGTAGCTTAGATGGTGGCACAGTGGAAGAGACCACTAGGATGCACTTTAGGTAGCAGAAGCCTTCTTGGATTGTAATTTCCTCCTTTGTTCTGTTAAATTGCTTTGAAGAACTGTTTGGTTTAATGTGTAATGCAAGAGGAAGGCAGAGCTGGTTAGGAAAAAACAAATGATTTATTCTACTGAGCAGCTGGTATATTCAAATGTTGCTTTCTTTCTTGGAGAGAGCACCATTTGGGAATGGCATAATTTTCTCTGACATCCACATGGTGATTCCCACACATAAATTCAGGTCTTTAGATGACTTCATGCATGTATATTTCCATGAGCTGGTGAAACATATTCAGCTTCAAGGCATTAGGTTAATAACAGAAAAACTGCAAGGCCTTTACTTAGGGACTAGGGCTTTTCAATATAATGTTAGAGGCCATGGGAAGATAGCACAGAACTGGGTTCCTGGTACTACCACATTCCAGCTATGTGATTTTGGGTACATCATTTTTCCTCTCTGGATGTCAATTTTCTCTAATGTAAAATGGAGATAATAAACTCTATATTTCCCTGTCCATGATATATGGTAATTGTGAAGATTGAATCAGATGAGGTGTGAAAACCCTAGAAAAAGTACAAAGCACTATAAAAAATGTAAGGAATTATCAGTCCTATTATTCAATCAACAAACATTTATTAAGTTCCCACTACATGCCAGCCACTGTTCTTGCACTTGAACAAAACAGAGGTCACTGCCTTCATGGAGCTTACTTTCTAGAGAGGAGAGTCATAACATAAATAATCATCATAAACAATAAGTAGGGCCGGCCGAGTGGCGTGGTGTTTAAGCGCTGGCTTGGGAAGCCAGCAGCCCTGGTTTGGGTCTCACATATGAGGGCCAGTGACACTACCGTCAAAAACAAAAACACCCCTGTTCGGTCCCACATGTGAGGTCCAGTGACACTGCCCTCAAAAAAACAACAACAAAAAAACAACAACAAAATAACAAAACAAAACAACAATAAGTAAACTATACAATATGTATAGAACATGATAACTTTAAAATAATTTTAATAAGAGAGCAGAGTAAGAAACACTCAGGAGTGCCAGGATGGGAGGGGGAGGTTCAAGTTTTTCTCTTTCTTTTTATTAGTTTCAGGTGCACAATTTTTTAAAGGGTGGCAAGTGTAGCTCTCATGAAAAAGGTGAGATGTAAGCCAAGGGTTTGAAGCAGGTGAGGGATTTAGCCATTCAGATATCTGAGTAAAAAACATTCCAGGTCGAAGGAACAGCCAATGCAATGTACCTAAAAAGGAAGTGTGCTTGGTGAGTTTGACAAATGGTAAAGAGGCCAGAGCAGGGGAAACAGAAGGAAGGGCAGAGAAATAGAAGATGAAGTTGCAGATTATATCATGGAGGGCCATGTAGGCCATTATAAGGATTTGGGTTTTGCTCTGAAGGAAATGCAGAGCCATTAGAGGAAGAGTGATATGATCTGACTTACATTTTGAAGGGACCACTCTGGCTCTTGTACTGAGAAGAGACTGGAGTGAGGCAAAGGGAATCCTGTTAGGAGTCTGTTGAAATAATCAAATTGAGAGGTGAATGACGGTGGCTCACAATGACAACTTGTCAGTAGATTTTGGATACATTTTGAAGACAGAGCCAATAGAATATCCTGATGGATTGGCTGTGGATTGTGAGGAAAACAAAAGTCAAAGATAAACTCAATGTTATTAGCCTGAGTAATTGGAAGAATAGAGTTGCCATCTACTGAGATGGAGAAGGCCATAGGTGGAGTAGGTTTTGGAGGGAAGACCAAGGACCCAGTTTTGGATATATTAAGTATTAAATATTAGAAATCAATATGAAGGCAATTAGATACAAAAGTATGGGATTCTGGAGAAAGGTCTGAGCTGGCTCAATAAATTTGAGAGTCATCCATATAGGTGTTATTTACAACCTGTATGAGATTATCAAGGAAATGATTATAGATGAATAACACAAGGACTTGGGGAGAGATCAACCATGTCTAGTGTTGCCTATAGGACAAGTAAGATGAAGAGTGGGAATTGACTATTGAATTTGGGAGTGTGGAAGTCACTGGTGACTTTTACAAGGGTACTTAGGTGGAGTGGCCATTATATTTAATTAAAAGTATATTTTAGAACAGAAATACTTAACCTGGTAATATAAGTCACAAGAGATATTTTGTTCTTGTTGAGCAAACCTGCCTTTAGATCCCCCTGCATCTAGCTAATACTAAAAAATCAATACTGTAAAGAATCCTGTTAGGGCCGGCCGAGTGGCACGGTGGTTAAGCGCTGGCTTGGGAAGCCAGCCCCGGTTTGGGTTCCACATATGAGGGCCAGTGACACTGCCCTCAAAAAAAATCCTGTTAGGTCAACTCCATCCAGCCTTTCACTTGAGCAGCATGCTGATCTGATCCTGGGAGTGCTCTTGCCAAAGGACAGGGCTGTGCAGCCCTTTTTTTTGTTTGTTTTCTGAGTGCCAAGCAAACAGGCAGTGGTATTTTCTCTTTATCCTTATTTCAAACACTAAACTTTGGCCCCTTTATGAACCCTGAGAGGCAGAGGAATGAAATCTTCAGAGGGAAAGGAAAAATAAATTCATGCTCAAGGGCAAAGCATTTTTCATTTTAGGAGATTAGGAGATATTTTCTTCTGCCTCACTTCCTCCAATTTATTCTGATTGTATCTATTCCAGAGGTCAAAAAGGGAGAAGTTAGAAAACAGGAGATCAGGTACTCTTGTCTTATTTTTTTGTATTTATAGATCAGCATATGGTCTTAGAGTGATTTTAATGTTCATTTAGGTTTTGGTATCTTTCCTTTTTACTAGAGTGTTCTAACTGTACATACACATTGGGAACAATAGTATGTAGGGAAGAGGACAATGAAATGGTTATCCTCAAGGGGACTTGTGCCCTATGATCCACTTGGTATGCCATCAAACGCAGCCACGTTGTGTTCTTGTTCACATCTTAACACTGCTCCTTATTCTGCTGGTAATTTGGAGCTCCCCAGAGCGTTACTAGGCAGACCACCATGAAAGGACAGCACAGAGTGCCCAGAGATGAAAGAATCAGATTTTTACTCTTGCTCTGCTACTAACCAGCTATGTAATCTTGTGAAGTCACTTATCCTCTTTAGGTCTTCTTCACTTTCTCAGTTGTAAAATAGGGATAATACTCGCTGCACAGGATTGTTATAAGGATTAAATAAATTAATGTATGTGAAAGTACTTGAGGATATAATTAGCAGAAAGAGGGAACTAGCTTGTCGAATTTCTGAGAGTTATTCTTAAAGTTCAGGACTTAATCCAGGCTAACATGGTAAGGGATAAAAAGGATACAAATATACTTGTATGATGCTCCCTTTCTAACCCAAATGATTCAGATAGGAAGATCTGAAAATCTGGGTTAGTTCACGTGACGTCATGCTAGACACAGGGTAATAGCTTTTATTATCGTGCCTCAATGACGTTGCTCGTTATTTTCTAAGTAGATGTTTCCAAAGCACAGCCAATTAACATTTTGAAATGTTCATTGTCATAATATCAAGTGGAGGGCCTTCTCCCTGCCGCTGGCAATGTATTGGAGGAATAGCTAATGAGCAGTCCAAAGTGTAGTCAGCTTTCTCCTGCCAGAGCTCAGAGCCAGAGTGAGCAAAGTTAGGCTAGGAAGACCCACCAATCCTCAAGTATTTTCTACCTGATTGGTCTCAGGTCTCCTCAGTGTGTTATGTGTATACTAGAGCCACATGATAGACCTGTTCCTTCACATTTTTATCCAAATTCAAAGTCATGTTGATTCTAGCTATGAGATTAACTGCATCTCTGGTACTTCCTTCCAGTTTTTGTAATGTCTACAGCTGTCTCCCCTTTTAGTTTTCAGGGATCACTAGTCAGTACCCAGGATGCACCACACCCTGGTCTCCAGAATGATTATATTAGCTAGCATTTATTAAGAGCTTACTATATACCAGGCACCATTATAAGTTTGTTGCATGTATTAACTCATGTAATTCTCTCAACTGTTATTAACTTTATTTTACAGATAAGGAAACTTAGGAAAAGAGTAGTTCAACAAACTTCCACTTAGTAAGTAGAAAAGTTGAAATTCAAGTATAGGTCTCTTTGACACAAATAATACCCTCACAACCACTAGCATCATTTTACTGTCTCTCCCAAGGAGAGTATATAAAGAAAAACAATTTTCCTGAGGAAAGACTTGGGAATAGAATCCCTTTTCCTGTTACCTCCAAGTTCTTTTTTTATTTCCCTTATTTTAGACCCTGTTCTCTGCACTGGTAATATTTAAAAGCTGAGCTTATTTCTACAGCTACTAAAGTTTGTTTCAGGCTCTGTGGGGCCTGTGGGATTCTCACAACAGCCAAGATTCAGGTACAAACCTGTGCAGGGTTCTATCAAATAAAGATGGGGTGGCTGTGCTCATGTTTGGATAGTGTTTTGCTTCCTTTTTTTTTTTTTGATAACCCACTCCCCCAAGCTCTGATATCTTATATAGCTTTTACAATACTATTGACTATCTTCCTTATGCTATATTCCACATCCTGTGACTATATCTACATCTCTCTCTCTCTCTGTCTCTCTGTCTCTGTCTCTCTCTCTTTCTCTCTCTCCATTTATCTAGCTATCTATCTAATCTATTTATATATTTATTTATTTATTTATTTATTTATAGTTGACATACAATATTACTCTACTTCAGCTTTAGGTGTACAGTGCATTGGTCATGCATCTCACAGTCTCAGAAGTGATCCCCCTCATAACTCCAGGGGCCATCTGACATCTTACATAATCTTTACAACATTGTTGATTATATTCCCCATACTGTATTTCATATCCCATCACTATATTGTGTCTACTAATTTGCACTTTATAATCCCTTCACCTTCTCCCCATCCCCTACCCCTCCCACTCCCATCTAGCAACCATCACATTTTTTCTCTGTATCTCTGAGTCTATTTCTGTTTAGTTTGTGCCTTCAATCTATTCTTTAGATTACACATCTAAGTGAGATAATCTGGTATTTGTCTTTCTCAGTCTGACTTATTTCACTTAACATAATATTCTCAAGGTCCATCCATGTTGTTGCAAATGGTAAGATTTCATTCTTTTTTGTGGTCAAGTAATACTCCATTGTATAAATGTACCAAAGTTTCTTTATCCAATCATCTATCGATGGGCACTGCAGTTATTTCCATATCTTGGCTATTGTAAATAGTGCTGCAATAAACATAGGGGTGCATATATTTTTTCAAATTATTGTTTTGGATTTCTTTGGATAGATATCCAGGATGGAATTGCTTGGTCATAAGGTAGTTCCGTTTTCAAATTTTTGGGGTACATCCATACTGTTTTCCATACTGGCTGCACCAATCTGCAACCCCACCAATAGTACAAGGACACCTACTTTCACCACTTTTACTCTAGCTAGTACTGGAAGTTTTAGCCACAGCAATCAGGCAAGAAAAAGAAATAAAAGGCATCCATATTTGAAAGGAAGAAGTAAAATTGTCATTATATGCAGATGACAGGATACTATATAGAGAGATCCCCAAGGATTCCACCAAAAATTATTAGAAATGATAAATGAATTTAGTAAAGTAGCAGGATACATAATTAATATTCAGAAATCAGTTGCATTTATATACATCAATAACAAACTATCAGAAGGGGAAATTAACAAAACAATCCTATTTACAATTGCCTCAAAAACAATAAAATACTTAGGAATAAACTTAATGAAGGAAGTAAAAGACCTATAAGATATTGAAGAGAGAAATTAAAGAAGACACAAAGAAATGAAAACATAGACCATGCTCATGGATAGGAAGAATTAATATGGTTAAAATGTCCATACTACCTAAGGCAATATATAAATTCAACGGAATCCCTATCATATTACCAATGACATTTTTCACAGAGCTAGAACAAATAATCCTAAAATGTGTATGGAACCATAAAAGACCCCAAATAGCCATGGCAATCTTGAATAATAAGAACAAAGTGGGAGGTATGCTACCTGACATCAAATCATACTATAAGGCTATAGTAATCAAAACAGCATGGTATTGGCATAAAAACATGCACATAGATAAATGGAACAGAATAGAGAAATCAGAAATAAATCCATGCCTATATGGTCATTTAATCTGTGACAACAAAAGCAAGAATTTACGTTGGGGTAAAGACAGTATTTAATAAATGGTGCTGGGAAAACTGGACAGATACATGCAAAAAAAATGAAACTGGACCACCTTCTTACACCATATATAAGAATAAATTAAAGGGCCGGCCAAGTGGCACACTGGTTAAGAGCTGGTTTTGGGATGCCAGCGGTCCCGGTTGGGATCCCATATATGAGGGCCAGTGACACTGCCATCTACAGCTAACAACAGCTCCACCTGGAGGGGGGCTTGCATGAGCCCCAGAGACGGTATAGGCTGCAGCCCCTGCTGCGGTGGGCTGCCATAGGCTACAGTGAGTGGCCGGCAGCCAGTGTGAGCTGCCAATAGGTGCGGTGAACGACCATCCAGAGGCCCGCAACCGATCTGCCTCATCCGAGAAGAACGCAATGACGATGCCAACATGGGCCAGTGAAGCAACGTCTCCGCAACTAGACTGAAGAACAAAAAGACAGCAACTTGACTGTTCCCCTTTCCTGATTCCCCAATGCTGTTCCCTTCCCCCAATTCCCCAAAGAAATCTTTGAAAAAAAAGAATAAATTCAAAATGGATTAAAGACTTAAATGTAAGACCCAAAACCATAAAACTCCTAGAAGAAAATATAGGAAGGAAATTTACAGACATTACCCCTGGTAATATTTTTACTGATATATCGCCTTGGGCATGGGAAGCAAAAGCAAAAAAAAAAAAATATGGGACTACATCAAACTAAAAAGATTTTTCACAGCAAAAGAAACCATTAATGAAACAAAAAGGCATCCTACAGAGTGGGAGAAGATACTTGCCAATGATACATCTGATAAGGGGTTAATATTCAAAATGTATAAAAAACTCATACAACTCAATACCAAAAAAAACCCTATTAAAAAATGGGCAGAGGACATGAAAAGACATTTCTCTAGAGGGGATATACAGATAGCCAGCAGACATATGAAAAAATGCTCAGTATCATTAATCATTAGAAAAATGCAAACAAGGGTCGGCCTAGTGGCTCAGATGGTTAAGAGCTCTCTCAAGAGTGCGAGTTGAGTGCTGGCCGAGTGGCGTGATGGGAGCTGGCTCAGGACGCCAGCGGCCCCAGTTCGGATCCCACATATGAGGGCCAGTGACACTGTCCTCTACAGATAAGATGGTGAACAACAGCTCCACCTGAAGCTGGGCTGCTGTGAGTCCCCAGGACAGCATAGCTGCAGCCCCTGCTGCAGTGGGCTGCCATAGGCTACAGTGAGTGGCCAGCAGCCAGCGTGAGCAGCCAGCAGCCAGTGTCAGCTGCGGTGAGCGGCCATCCAGAGGCAGGCAACCAATCCGCCTCATCAGAGAGTAGCGCAATGATGACACCAACATGGGCCAGTGAAGTGATGTCCTCCACAACTAGTCTGTTCCCCTCCCCCAATTCTCCAATGCTGTTCCCCTCCCCCAATTTCCCAATAAAAATCTTTAAAAAAAAAGTGCAAGCTGAGCTCTGAGCAACAGCAGTTCAATGACTAGCCCGAGCTGAGCTGCTGCTGAGCTTCCAACAGGTGGCAGGATGGCTCAGCCAAAAAAAAAAAAAAAAAGGACAAATGCAAAGAAAAACCACAATGGGATACCACCTCACTCCTGTCAGAATGGCAGTCATCAATAAATTAACAAAGAACAAGTGTTGATGAAGATATGTAGAAAAGAACTCTCGTGCACTGTTGGCAGATAGTGTTTTGAGAAAATTATTTGTCTAGGAAAATAATGAAGAGATATATATTTTCAAACATGGTTGTCTTTCTCCAGTGACTAGGTTGTTTTTCTGAAGGGTAAGCAAGAATCTGTGATTCTCTGCAGCAGTGAGCAAATTTAGAGGAGGAGGATAGAAATTCAGTAGAATTTCACTTAAATTGAGCATAAGGACATTTCCTATTCCTCCTTTTTTCAGTTTTTGTTTTGAATTTTGCATATGTTTTTGACAAGAGGACATGTTTAGCTCCTCAGCCACACAATTTTTTCCTGTCTGTCTTGATAAATTTAAAATGGTTCATGGGGAACTTAAATGTCAGATCCTAAAGCAAGCAAATTCCTTATTGCAGAAAGCTTATTTTTTAAGGCAAAGGTTTTTAGCTTTAAATAAGATTTTAAAGGTAAATCCCATTGTTTTGTTCATTGTAGCCCATTCATCATAGCTCCTGCTATGTTAAAATTATAAAATTTGCCGTCTGAGGAGGAGGACATCTTGATTTTTTCCTCAGGGGTGGGAAGGGCAATGAGAATTAATGTCTGGAGATGTTTTAAAAAATATGTATTGACTTCCAGTAAAATGGCAGAATAGAGAGATGCTGTGCTAACTGCCTCCCAGGATCACACCAAAATTGCAAATAATTTATACAACATTCAACACCGGAAGTCCCCAGAACACTAGATGAACAGAACCTCTAAATGAAGAACTTAAAAAGGAGGCCACGTCAAGTCTGGTAGGAGGGGCGGAGACGAGAGAGGGCAAGCCCCGTGAGGGATGCCCCAGCTGTGGGGAGGCTTCACTGGTTGGGGAAGAGACCCTCTCGCCGCACACCGGGCTTACCAGCCCAGAGTTGCTTTGCCAGGAAGAGGAGTTCCACAATAACTGGCAGTAGAAATTAGTGAGGACACCCTTTTCCCAGCTCGGTGAGGCTGAGGGTGGCTAGAGAATTAGTGGGGCCAGCGCACAGGCTCACTTCCAGTGAGCACTTACCAGTTCCTGGTGGAGGGAGTAGCTGTGTGAGCAGGGCCCAGGAGACTGTGGGGAAGGACTGAACTGAGCACCTTTGGTGCAGTAGCTAGAGGTTTAGGGACTATTTTTCCCCTGGTGTGGACCTTGCACGCAAGTGGTGTACAGGAGGGGGCCATTTTGTCAGGGTTGGGCCCTCCCACAGAGGGTCAGATCCAGGACCACATTTGTCTGTGGAACTGGCGCAGGAGTGCGTGTGTGCATGTGCACGCATGCAGCCTTGGATCACCACCCTCCACCCAGCTTATACTGCATTGCCAGGGAAACGCTGGGCGGGTGCCCTCCAGCACCAACTGGCTGCTCACTGAGACACGGGAGAGCGCAAGGCGCCTCGGGTCCCCGCTCTCTGCACTGCGCATGCAGAGTTGCCAGGCTGCAGATTGGATTTTGGGCTGGTCGGCCTGCTCTGCGAGCGGCTGATTGGGACAGGCTGAGACCGGGAGTTTTCCTGGTGGTGTTGGGACATGAGCAGTGTGCATGATCCAGCTGTGGGTCTCCGGGTGATCAAATACATCAAAGCAATCCCAGAGCGACAGCAAAAATGAGGAAACAAAGAAATATGTCACAAGAAAAAGATCAGAAGAAACCTCTAGAAATGGAACTAAATGAAACAGAGGGATCCAACCTTTCAGAGACAGAGTTTAGAACACTGATGATAAGAATGTTTAACAAACTTAGTGAGGACATAAGGAAGGATAGAGAAATCATAAAACACAAACAGTTAGAACTAAAGAATACAATAACTGAAATGAAGAACACACTCAAAGGAATCACCAGTTAAGTAGATGAAGCAGAGAATCGGATCAGTGATTTGGAAGACAAAATAGCAGAAATCACCCAGTTGGAACAACAGAAAGACAAAATAATAACAAACAATGAAAACAGTTTAAGAGCCCAACAGGACAAGATGCGGCGCAACCACCAGCGCATCATAGGAATACCAGAAAGAGAAGAGAAGAAGCAAGGGGTCGAGAAGGTATTTGAAAAAAAAATGACTGAAAACTTCCCTACCCTGGTGAAGGAAATCGACATACATGCCCAGGAAGGGCAGAGGGTTACAAACAAACTGAACCGAAACAGGTCCACACCAAGACATATCATAGTTAAAATGGCAAAGGTTAAAGACAGAGACAGAATCCTAAAAGCAGCAAGAGAAAGACAGTAGGTTACATACAAAGGAACTCCTATTAGACTAACAGCTGACTTTTCTACAGAAACTCTGCAGGCCAGAAGGGAGTGGCAGGAGATATTGAAAGTGACACAAAATAAAGGCCTACAACCAAGATTGCTCTACCTAGCACGGCTATCACTTAAAATTGAAGGAGAAATAAAGAGCTTCTCAGAAAAGAATAAGCTTAAGGAATTCATTACCACCAAGCCAGGATTGCAAGAAATGTTAAAAGGGCTTTTTTAAACAAAAGAAAGAGGTAAACAAGCTAACCTAAGAAGACCAGGAATACAAATAACAAAATGGCAATACATGGCACCTATCAATAATCACTTTAAATGTAAATGGCTAAATGCTCAAATCAAAAGACAGAGAGTGGCTGAGTGGATAAGAAAATAGGACCCATGCGTTAGGGAAATGCAAATAAAAACCACAATGAGATACCACCTCACTCCGGTCAGAATGGCTATCATGAAATAAATCAACAAACAAGAAGTGCTGGCGGGGCTGTGGGGAAAAGAGGACCCTGCTGCACTGCTGGTGGTATTGCAGATTGGTGCACTATGGAAGTCAGTATGGAAGTATCTCAAAAAACTGGAAATGGAACTACCTTTTGACCCAGCAATTCCACTCCTAGGTATTTATCCTGAAAACCCCAAGATACTAATTCAAAAACATATATGGACCCCTATGTTCCTTGCAGCGTTATTTACAATAGCCAAGAATTGGAAACAACCGAAATGCCCATCGGTAGAAGACTGGATTAAGAAACTGTGGGGCCGGCCGAGTGGCACATTGGTTAAGAGCTGGTTTTGGGATGCTCTGGTTCGGATCCCACATATGAGGGCCAGTGACACTGCCCTCTACAGCTAACAACAACTCCACCTGGAGCTGGGCTGTGCGAGCTCTGGCGGCGGACTAGGCTGCAGCCCCTGCTTCAGTGGGCTGCCATAGGTTACAGTGAGTGGCCAACAGCCAGCGTGAGTGGCTGGCAGCCAGCGCGAGCTGCCAATAGCCGCAGTGAGCGACCATCCAGAGGCAGGCGACCAATCTGCCCCATCTGGGAAGAGTGCAATGATGATACCAACATGGGCCAGTGACGATACCAACATGGGCCAGTGAAGCAATGTCCTCCGCAACTAGACTGAAGAACAAAAAGACAGCAACTTGTCTGTTCCCCTTCCCTGATTCCCCAACGCTGTTCCCCTTCCCCAATTCTCCAATAAAATACAAAAAAAAAAGAAAAGAAACTGTGGTAGATGGATACAATGGAGTATTACTCCTCTATAAAAAGAATGAAATCGTACCATTTGCAACGATATTGATGGACCTAGAGACTATTATGTTAAGTGAAATAAGTCAGTCGGAGAAAGACAAATACCATATGGTCTCACTTATATGTGGAATCTGAAAAACTGAATGAATGAGCAAAGTAAACAGAAACAGTCTCATAGATATAGAGGAAAAACAGTGTTGCTAGTTGGGAGGGGGTTGGGGATGAGGGAGAAGGGGAAAGGATTAGACAGGATAAATAGGCAACTACAATATTGCCACAGGGATATGAAAGACAATTAGGGGAATATAATTAATAATGTTGTAAATATTTTGTGGTGTGTCAGATGGTCACATGTTTTGTTAGGGAGACCGTTTCATGGATGGAGTAG
This sequence comes from Aselliscus stoliczkanus, assembly GCA_033961575.1. NCBI lineage: Eukaryota > Metazoa > Chordata > Mammalia > Chiroptera > Hipposideridae > Aselliscus > Aselliscus stoliczkanus. The sequence continues at coordinate 48,016,782 of CM066737.1, read as the reverse complement.
AGGCTTGATCACTGCACTGTACACCTGAAGCTGATGTTGTATAATATCGTATACCAACTGTAATTGAATATATAGATAGTCACAGGATGTGGAGTATACTGTGGAAGGGAGTCAGAGGAAGTGTAACAGATATATATGATATGGGGGGGAGGAGTGGGTTGGCAAATTGGGGGAGAGAAGTTGTCACTTTGAGGGGTAAAAAGTATAACTATTGCCCTGTGTTGTACACCTGAAACTAATTAAAAATAAAAAAAGAAAATAGGACCCATGTATATGCTGTTTACAGATGGAATAAGATATTTCATGCAAATGGGAATGAGAAAAAAAAGCTGGAGTAACAGTACTTATTTTGGACAAAATAGACTTTAAAATGAAGACTACAATAAAAGACAAAGAAGGGCAGTATAACTCTAATAAACATCCATGCACCCAACACTGGAGCTCCTAATTATATATAACAGATTTTGACAGACATAAAGACAGAGATCAACAGTAACACTATCGTAGTAGGGGACTTTAACACCCCATTGTCACCAAGGAACAGATCCTCTAGACAGAATATCAACATGGAAGGAGTGGACTTAAATGACACTTTAGACCAGCTGGACTTCGTCGATATTTTTAGAGCATTTCACCCTGAAACAACAGAATATACATTCTTCTCAAGTGCACATGGGACATTTTCCAAGATAGACCACATTTTAGGCCACAAAACAAGTCTCAGTAAATTTAAGAAGATTGAAATATTATCAAAGAGATATAAAGGAAAAACTGATGGTTGCTGGCTGGGAGGGGGTGGGGATGAGGGAGAGGGGGAAGGTTTTGGACAGCATAGGTGGGTGACTACAGTGTTGCCACAGGGACATGGGGGGACAGTTCTGGTAATGTAATTGATAATGTTGTGAAGAGACTATTATGTTAAGTGAAATAAGTCAGTTGGAGAAAGACAAATAGCATAGTATCTCACTTATATGTGGAATCTGAAAAACTGAATGAACAAGCAAAGTAAACAGAAACAGACTCATACATATAGAGGAAAAACTGAGGGCTACTAGGTGGAAGGGGGGTGGGGATAAGGGATAAGGCGAAGGGATTAGACAGCATAAATAGGCAACTACAATATTGCCACAGGGATATGAAACACAGTTTGGGGAACATTATAATGTAGTAAAAATTTTGTGGCGTGTCAGATGGTCACATGTCTTGTTAGGGAGACCACTTCATGGATGGAGTGAGGCTTGATCACTGCACTGTACACCTGAAGCTGATGTTTATAATATTGTATGCCAACTGTAATTGAATATATAGATAGTTATGGGATGTGGAGTATACTATAGATGGGAGTCAAAGGAATTGTAATAGATATGTATGATATGGAGGGGAGTGGGGTGGCGAACTGGGGGCGGGGGGTTGTGACTTTGAGGGGTAAAAAGGATAACTATTGTACTGTGTTGTACACCTGAAACTAATTTTAAAAAATGTTTATTTCACAATAAAAGAATTAAAAAAATATGTATTGAATGCATGTATCCAAATGGTCCTGCAGCACTAGAGAAGGGAGCATTATGAAAAAAAAAATTAGACTGTAAAGAGGAAACTGGCACCTATACTCGCCAAAGGCACATTTTAATTTCTCCCACAACTGCCTGATAAGAGAAGCTTATCAAGTATAAACACAGACTGAGAGGATTTGGATTTCTTTGCTCCTCTCCTATCCTACAGTTAGATGTTTACTGCCAGTTTGCTTGTTATGGGCATCATAAAATATCAGGGTAGGACTATCAGCTAAAAGAAAATGGTGGCTTTTGATTAGTTGTGCTGACAAAAATATCATAAGAGTGAGATTAATAAAAATCTATGGGTATAAAGATTCTAGTTATCAGATAGACAGCATGGCCTCTGTCCCAGCTGTCTTTCTGAGCTTGTTGTAAGATGTGGGTTATCTCATCTTACATCAATTTACAACTGCATCTAGCTATAAGGACATCTTACTTTACTTAGCACTGTCAAGAAGTAATGAGCCACAGGGGCCAAAGGAACCGTTCTCTATATCTTGAGACTTCATTCCATTTTCATTGGCTCTGATGACTGGCTTGCCCAATCCTGGAAAGATTCTCCATCACTGTTTCGCTGTCCTTACTGGTTTTGTAGGACAGAGACCCAAAATTAAAAGTAAAATTTTTTTTGAGAGATGGCATACATATGGTGAAGTGTACAAATCATAAGAGTGTATTTGAATGTTTCTTTTTTAAAAAAGAAAAAAAAAGTGTAATCATATGAAGATATAGAACACTTCCAGGACCCCAGAAGGCTTTCTCATATCATTTTCTAGTCAATATACCCCACTCAAAGGTAACCACTGCGTTTACTTCTGTTTTATAGATTCATCTGCCTGTTCTTATAAATGTCATATAAATCTCATATAAATGGAATTGTATAACATGCACTTATATACATTTGGTTTGTTTCAACATTCTTGTACATGTATTTTTGTGGACATGTGTGCTCTTTTATTTTGGTTATATACCAAAATGTATTCTTAATAGAATTGTAGGGTCATGCAATAGAGGTATATTTAGTTTTAATAGATACTGCCAAATAAAAGGGCTTACTTATTTATTTATTTATTTATTTATTTATTTATTTATTTTGAGGGCAGTGTCACTGACACTCATATGTGGGACCTGAACCGGGGCCGCTGGCTTCCCAAGCCAGCGCTTAACCACTGTGCCACTCGGTGGGCCCTAAAAGGGCTTTTTTAAACAAAAGAAAGGGGTAAACAAGCTAACCCAGGAAGACCAGGAATACAAATAACAAAATGGCAATCCATATGCACCTATCAACAATCATTTTAAATGTGAATGGGCTAAATGCTCCAATCAAAAGACAGAGAGTGGCTGAGTGGATAAGAAAATAGGACACATGTATATGCTGTTTACAGATGGAATAGGATATTTTATGTGAATGGAAATGAGAAAAAAAAAGCTGGAGTACCAATACTTATTTTGGACAAAAATGACTTTAAAATGACTACAATAAAAAACAAAGAAGGGCACCATAACCCTAATAAACATCTATGCACCCAACATAGGAGCTCCTAATTACATAAAAAAGATTTTGACAGACATAAAGAGAGAGATCAACAGTAACACTATCATAGTAGGGGAGTTCAACACCCCATTGTCACCAATGGACAGACCCTTTAGACAGAAAATCAACACAGAAAGAGGTGCCTTAAATGATACTTTAGACCAGCTGGACTTCGTTGATATTTTTAGAGCATTTTACCCTGAAGAAACAGAATATACATTCTTCTCAAGTACACATGGGATATTTTCCAAGATAGACCACGTTAGGCCACAAAACAAGTCTCAGTAAATTTAAGAAGATTGAAGTCATATCAAGCAGATATAAAGGAAAAATTGATGGCTGCTGGCTGGGAGGGAATGGGGATGAGGGAGAGGGGGAAGGTTTTGGACAGCGTAGGTGGGTGACTACAATGTTGCTGCAGGCATATGGGGGCAGTTCTGGGAATGTAATTGATAATGTTGTGAAGAGACTATTATGATAAGTGAAATAAGTCAGTTGGCTAAAGACAAGTTCCATATGATCTCACTTATATGTGGAATCTGAAAAACTGAATGAACGAGAAAAGTAAACAGACTCATAGATATAGAGGAAAAACTGAGGGTTGCTAGTTGGGAGGGGGGTGGGGATAAGGGAGAAGGGGAAGGGATTAGACAGTATAAACAGGCAACTACAATATTGCCAGAATGATATGAAACCCAGTACAGGGAATATAATAATGTTGTAAAAATTTTGTGGTGTGTCAGATAGTCCCATGTCTTGTTAGAGAGACCACTTCATGGTTGGAGTAGAGGCTTGATCACTGCACTGTACACCTGAAGCTGATGTTGTATAATATTGTATGTCAACTGTAACTGAATATATAGATAGTCACGAGATGTGGATTATACTGTGGAAGGGAGTCAAAGGAAATGTAATAGATATGTATGATATGGGGGGGAGTGGGGTGGCCAACTGGGGGAGGGGTGTTGTCACTTTGGGGGGTAAAGAGTATAACTATTGCATTGTGTTGTACACCTGAAACTAATTAAAAAATGGGGAGAGGGGTTGTCACTTTGAGGGGTTAAAAGTATAACTATTGCAATGTATTGTACACCTGAAACTAATTAATAAAAAAAATATAATATATATATATATATATATATATATATATATATATATATATATATATATATATCAAAGCATAAATAAATGGGCAAGATCAGTAAGCATCTCCAAGGATAGACCATAAGTCTGCTACAAATTCTATTTGTTGTGCAATCTAAACTGACAGATCTGGTGCTCCTCAAATATTATAGATACTGAAGGGTAGCTATTACTCCAAGTAGAACTCGGGAATATGGACTTGGTAAAAATTCTACTGCAGAGTATTGTGAGCTTGTTAAAACTGTTAGCATTAATGAGAATACAAGCAACCATACTAACTCAAGCAGGGCATCCAAATACACCACGAGGAATCTGTGAGACTACTCCAGACCCTGAAACATGATAAAGCTTGAACCAGCCCATAAAACAACTAATGGTCGACCTGGTACTTAAGTATCAAAACAGGAAGATGCCACAACATTGTAATATGAGGAGCTGGATAGCCGCTTGCCTAAAAGGGTCACCTGGAAAGATTGTACTATAATGACACCTCAGGATTAGATAAAATATATTGCAGTGTTTGCTTTGATTGTGCAATTATGTGTGATTAAGAATTGTTAAGATGTAACCCTGCTCCAAGCAATTGTTGTATTAAGTATGTTTGCTGTATTGGAATAGGATTAGATAGAGTTAATAGTGATAAGAAATAAATTTGGAAATAAGAAAAATATTTAGGAACAAGAGTTAGTAGGCAAAGTATTTTCAGAAGAGAAGTAATAAGTTGGCAACAGTTATGCAGCTGTTTATGGTGGAAAGCCATGGCATAAATGTAGTTCCTATGCAGATTTATGAACCTAGCCCTGTTTTTATCATATGCAAATTAGCCAAGCCTAAGTTGTTGATACTGATAGAAATAGTTGGTTGGCAATTCACACAAGTCATGTACTTAAAAGCTCAATTAGAAGGAGATATATTAACTAACTTGGCAGTCCACGGATTGAATACCTCTGGCTGGAATCCTGCATCTCTCCTCCAGGAGAGTGGAGAGAGTGGGTGGTCATTTTCCAAACTAGCTCTTTTCTGGATCTTGATACCAACACCAAAGTCAACTCTTGTATGGCATGGAGGGATAGAGAGGGAAACAGGCTTATCATTCTGAGACAAACTTAAAGGCGTGAAAACCAAGGGAGATAAGCTGGTAGATGGCAGTGCATTAGGAAGCACAAGTCTTTGTCCTGTGTGCTTTGGATAAACTGTGTGGGAAGTTATAATTACACAGTTGCATCTTTATGTGTGATAATTACCGCCAGTTATTAGATTATAATTAAATAAAATCCTTATTAGCTATTGAATCACACCATTTTATTGTTATGTGTTTTAACAGATATTAACTAATAAACTATCATTCACAAATCAAAGAACTTGTGGTCATCTTAAATTACCTGGTGGAGAATTTGGAAGCTACCAAACAGGCATAAGAGAACCCTATTCAACAGCAGGTGGAGAATACTCATAATTTTGTATCAGGGGTCTGAAGTTCCACTTTTGGCTTTGTCAGATAACCTTGAACAAATTTAGGAAATATAGTCTTTCCTTGTTTGTAAAATAAGAGTTATAATAATTTTTCTGCCTACTTTCAATAGTAATGAGGACCAAATAAAATGATATAGTTTTCAATGCCTTTGGTATGATATATCTGACAATGGAACAGAATATATGAAATTATGGCTTTTTAGGAATATCTGAAAAATGTATATATGACAATACTTGCAAGTATATGTGACATGTAAAGATTATCCAGTAGTTTTATACCTGTTTTATTAGAGATTAGCACTTCTTTAATTTACTCCATGTCAAAGTTATAGTTTGGACACAGCTTTTGTTTCATTCCTCTGTGTTTGTTTGTTTTTAACACGAAGTAAAATTTTTGGGGGAGTCTACTCGAGTTCTAGCAGAAGTGGTAATGAGGAAAAAGCAACAATGAAAAAGCCTTTCAGGAAATAGTGAATTATATTCCATTTAAGATTAAGTTTTGTTCCTGAGGAGTTATATAATTCTGAACATTATTAACCCACTATTATTCAACTAGACTTTTACAATTATTTTTTATATCAAAGCTTACTACCATGTTCTTGTATTGATAGCCTTATCTTAATAGACTAAAAGGTACTTAGTCATTTCCTCTTGGACTTATTTATTCCTTTTTCAAGGACCTTATCCATCCAGTCCTTATTTAAAATTTTTTTTCTTCTGCTTACTCATATATCTTGCTTAGCTCACCAACCAATTATCCACCCAACTAAACAACCAACCAACAAAAACACCCTTTAAAAAGAAAAAAAATAACCCGTAGTTCTCTAAGTTATTAGGAAGTTATTTGTATTGACAGATACAACTCCACCAATCTCAAATGTCACATCTCTTGAGGGTAAAAAAGAATATTTGAAGGTGATCTCAATTTGTACCCCTAAAGAATGGAACGACATTTCAGCAAGGTAAGGAAAACCACTGGACTCTTTACCCCTTGTCACAATTTCATCTTACAGAACCTAGTGAAATGCTGAAAGGATGTCAAGAGGTATTTTTTAGTTTAACACAAGTATTCATGTAAAGTGGACTAGTGAGCCACAGTTATGAAATACAACTTTAGTGTTTTTGATCCCTTTAATCAGAGGTACCATTAACAAAGTCTGTTGAAAACAAATACGCATGCTTTTAGATTAAGACAAATTCTGGCAATATTGATTTTTTTAAATTTGGACCTGCAGAATTTTATTTTCTCACAGTTCTGGAAGCCGGAAGTGCAAAATCAAGGTGTTGGCAGGGCAATGTTCTCTCTGAAGATTCTAGTGGAGAATCTAATTTTGCCTCGTTAACTTTTAGTGCTTATAGGTAATCATCGGTGTTCCTTGGCTTGTAGTTGCAGAACTCCAATCTCAGCCTTCACCTTCGTGTATTCTATGTTTCTTCTCTCAATATTGATCATTTTAAATAGTTCCATTGTTCCTTGGAGAGAGATGGGTCTTTCTTGAAACTGAACCTTCTAAATTTTTAATGTTGGAAACCCCCTAACTTCCAGTTTTGGAAAATCATTTGTGAGGCAGCTCATTTTGTAGAGAAAAATTTGTCTGGGTTTATGTTTGTTCGTTTTTATGGAATACAGATTTTTGGATCAAAGTTTAAGAGACAGAGGCATGTTGTCCATTTGAAACTTTTAGATGTGGGTGGGCTTCACTTTGGGCACTTTGCCCTGGTGCAGGAGTCTCTGATGCTCTTCTCTTTTGAGAAATGCTCCTCCATCTGTTGAGAAAGTTTCCTTTTGCACTGGGTATTTCTGCCTGGCTGGAATCACAGAGTGCATTAAAAGAAGACTGAACAAGGTGCCAGCATGAATGACACTAGAGAGTGGAGAAGTGGTGCATTTTCTCTTTCCTGTTCTGAGTATAGACACTGAGGAAGTAACCTACCTATCCTTGAAAATAGAACCTCATGATCCAACTGGATTTGCTCATGGAATTAAGTGTGAAAACAAAGATAATTTTTCTTCCTTAGTTCAGTTGTCTCATTCCCAACTAGAGTTTATTTTTCCTTTGAATAATTCTGGTCCTGGGAGATAATTATTGTCCAGCTTCCTTCAGGGCCTGAAACTCATCTGGAAAAGCTCACTTTTAAAAAAGAATATCTCCAACTTGTTTAGGGGCTCCCATCATGCAACCTTCAAACAAAATATGTTCCACCAGACCCTGGAATATGACTCACTTAAGATGTAAATATATTTTTCTTCTTGATGAGTAAGCCACATAAATTATATCCCTTGAAGGAATTTGAGGCATTTTATCTAACTGAAAAGCTGAGTTAGTTTGCCCTATATATAACAGGAGGATAAAGTTAGTTTTCATTCATTGATTTGTGTCCAAAGAAAAGGTTAGTTTGCTTAGTTCCATCACATCCTACAAAGGGAGAATTTGTACTGTGAAAATTGGTACTCAAGTATATTCCATAATATGATAAATGATGAAGACTGTGATTCTTTTTATGTTTGTGGCCTTAAGCACTCTTTGTATGTTTCACTTTTTTAAAGACTAGATTATGGATATTTATTGAACAGACTTAGTCTGCTTTTTCTGATCCAGAACTTCTGAGGATGAGGTACTGAAAAATGTCTGAAAGTATTGGAACATCAGTAGCTCACAAGATTGTGTTTCTTATTCAAACACACTAAACTTGAATTATAAAAATACCCTCAAAATAAGGACATTGCTGATTTCTTCAAGGTGAGAGTATTCAGTCTTAAAGTAGACATGGGGATTGAATTGAGAGCAATTAGAGGCTGCAGTTTGGCCCTTGAGCAACATGGGTTTGAACTGAGTGGGTCCAGTTATACCTCTTGAGATCCTTTCAGCATTTCACTAGGTTCTTTAAGATGAACTTGTGACAAGGGGTAAAGAGTCCGGTGGTTGCCCTTACCTTGCTAAAATGTAGTTCCATTCTTCAGGGGTATAAATGGAGATCATCTTCAAAGATTCTTTATTTTTTTAATTTTTAATTTTAATTTATTTTTTACAATAGTGCAACAGTTATACTTTTTACCCCCAAAGTGACAATGCCCCTCCCCCAACCCACCACCCCATTCCCCCCATATAATATATATCTATTACAACTCCTCTGACCCCACTCTTACACTGTATTCCTCATCCCATGACTATATATATACATTCAAACACAGTTAACATTCAATATTACACAACATCAGCTTCAAGTATTCAGCACAGTGATCAAGCCTCTACCCCATCCCTGAAGCATTCTCCCCAACAAGACACGTGACCATCTGACACCCCACAAAGCATTCACAACATTATCAATTACATTCCCAGAACTGCCCCCCATATCCCAGCAGCAACATTGTACTCACCCACCTACACTGTCCAAAACCTTCCCCCTCTCCCTTATCCCCACCCCCACCTAGCCAGCAACCATCAGTTTTTCCTTTATATCTGCATGATATGATTTCAATCATCTTAAATTTACTGAGACTTGTTTTGTAGACTAACATGATGTAGCTTGGAAAATGTCCCATGTGCACTTGAGAAGAATGGATATTCTGTTGTTTTCGGATGAAATGCTCGAAAATATTGATGAAATCCAGCTGGTCTGAAGTGTCATTTAAGGCCACTCTTTCCATGTTGATTTTCTGTCTGGAGGATCTATCCATTTGGTGACAACGGGTGTTAAACGCCCCTACTACGATAGTATTACTGTTGATCTCTGTCTTTATGTCTGTCAAAATCTGTTTTATATAAATAGGAGATCCTATGTTGGGTGCATAGATTTTATTAGGGTTATAGTGCCCTTTTTTGTCTTTTATTGTAGTCTTCATTTTAAAGTCTATTTTGTCCAAAACAACTACTGCTACTCCAGCTTTTTTTCTCCTTTCCATTTACTTGAAATATCTTATTTCTTTACTTTCAGTCTGTGTGTGTCTTTTGCTCTGAGATGAGTCTCTTATAAACAGCATATACATGGGTTCTATTTTCTTATCTACTCAGCAACTCTGTGTTTTTTGATTGGAGCATTTAGCCCATTCACATTTAAAATGATTATTGACAGGTGCATATGTATTGCCATTTTGTTATTTTTATTCCTGGTCTTCCTGGGTTAGCTTGTGTACCCCTTTCTTCTGTTTAAAAAAAAAACCTTTTAACATTTCCTGCAATGCTGGCTTGGTGGTAATGAATTCAGTAAGCTTATTCTTTTCTGAGAAGCTCTTTATTTTTCCTTAAATTTTAAGTGATAGCCGTGCTGGGTAGAGCAATCTTGGTTGTAGGCCTTTATTTTGTGTCACTTTGAATATCTCCTGCCACTCCCTTCTGGCCTGCAGAGTTTCTGTAGACAAGTCAGCTGTTCGTCTTATAGGAGTTCCTTTGTATGTAACCTGCTGTCTTTCTCATGCTGCTTTTAGGATTCTGTCCTTGTTGTTAACCTTTGCCATTTATTTTTGAGAGCAGTGTCACTGGCCCTCATATGTGGGACCCGAACCGGGGCTGCTGGCTTCCGAGACAGCGCTTAACCACTGTGCCACTTGGTGGGCTCATAACCTTTGCCATTTTAACTATGGTGTGTCTTGGTGTGGACCTGTTTGGGCTCAGCTTGTTTGGAACTCTTTGCACTTTTGGCCTTGTATGTCAATTTCTTTCACCAGGGTAGGGAAGTTTAAAGTCATCATTTTTTCAAATACATTTTTGACCCCTTGCTTCTTCTCTCCTCCTTCTGGTATTCCTATGATGTGAAGGTGGTTGTGGTTCATCTTTTCCCATAGGGCTCTTAAACTATTTTCATTGTTTTTTGTTTTGTTTTGTTTTGTTTTGTTTTTAGTTGAGCCATCCTGCCACCTGTTGGCAGCTCAACGGCAACTCAGCTCGGGCTGGCATCGAACTGCCATTGGTCAGAGCTCAGCTTTAACTGAGCGAGCTCTTAACTAACAGAGCTATTTTCATTGTTTTTTGTTCTTTTGTCTTTTTGATGTTCCAACTGGGTGATTTCTGCAATTTTGTCTTCCAAATCGCTGATCCCATGCTCTGCTTCATCTAATCCACTGGTGATTCCTTTGAGTGTGTTCTTCATTTTAGTTATTGTATTCTTTAGTTCCAACTGGTTGTTTTTTATGATTTCTCTATCTTCCTTATGTCCTCACTAAGTTTGTTAAACAATCTTACCATCAGTGTTCTAAACTCTGTCTCTGAAAGGTTGGATCCCTCTGTTTCGTTTAGTTCCATTTCTAGAGGTTTCTTCTGATCTTTTACTTGTGTCATGTTTGTTTCTTTCCTCATTCTGGCTGTCGCTCTGTGATTGCTTTGATATATTAGAGAGATCACCAGGAAAGCCCCAGCTGGATCACGCAGGTCCACAGCTCACAGCCCAACACTCCCAGGAAAACTCCCAATCTCCCCTGTCCCAATCAGCCACTCACAGATCAGGCCAAGGAGCCCTGTAAGCAATCATCAGCCTGGCAAATCTGCACACGCAGTGCAGAGAGCGGGGACCCGAGGCAGCTTGTGTACTCCTGCATCTCAATGAGCAGCCTGTTGGAGCTGGAGCATGCCTGCCAGGCATTTCCCTGGCTATTTAGTACTAGCCATGTGGAGGGGATCCCAAGGTCAATGCTCGTGAACGCACACATGCACTCCTGCACCAATTCCTCCAGACCAATGCGTTTCCAGCCCTGACACTCTGTGGGAGGCACAACCCTGACAAAATGGCACCCTCCTGTACACTACTCAGGTGCAAGCTCCACACCGGGAGAACAATGGTCCCAAAAACTCCAGCTCCCATGCGAAAGTCGCTCAGTTCATTTAGTCCCTGCAGGCTCCTTGGCCCTGCTCACACAGCTACTCCCTCCACCAGGAACCGGGTGATAGCTCACCAGAAAGCAAGTCCATGTGCTGGCTCCATTGGTTCTCTAGTCACCCTCAGCCTCACCGAACTGAACAAGGAGTCCTCACTAATTTCTACTGCCAACTGTCGTGGCACTCTTCTTCCCGGCAAAGTAACTCTGGGCTGGTGAGCCCGGTGTGGGGCCAAAGGGTCTCTCCCCCAACTGGAGAAGCCTCCCCACAGCTGAGGTGTCCCTCAAGGGGTTCACCTTCTCTCGTCTCTGCCCCTCCTACCAGACTTGATGTGGCCTCCTCTTTAAGTTCTTCATTTAGAGGTTCTGTTGATCTAGTGTTCCGGGGACTTCCGGGGTTGAATGTTGTATAAATTATTTGTTATTTTGGTGTGACCCTGCAAGTCAGCTGGCACAGCATCTGTCTATTCCGTCATCTTACTGGAAGTCCTCCAAAGATCCTTTATTACCCTCAAGGGATTTGACATTTGAGACTGGTTGATAGTTGTATCTGTCAATACAGATAACTCCTAAACTAAAAAGTATATACAATACTGGAAATGCATTTTTCTCATGGCTTTCTTAAATTATTTTATTTTCTCTAGCTTTTTCTAAGGATATAGTAGGTAATACATATAACACAAAATATATGTTAATCAATGTTTATGTTATGGGAAGGCTTCTGGCCAATAGAACGCTATTTGTAGTTAAGTTTTGGGGGAGTCAAAAGTTATAGGGGTATTTTCAACTGTGCAGGTGGTTGGCGCCTCTAACCTCCATGTTGTTCAAGAGTTATCTGTATACTCATCTGAGACTCAATGGAATCACAGATTTAGTTTTTCATTGTATTTCACATATTGAGAAGGGTTACAGAGGGTTTTTTTTTTTAGTGGAAGTCACAATTCAGCAGAGATTTATAGATTTTGATGAGTATAAATAAATCATGTTTTACATTCTGGAAGTAGTGTCTTTGGTGTGTAAACCCTAAGGTATCTCCGAATTCTCAAGCTTGCCCTGCTAATCAGTGTGGCTTAGTTTGAAGAAAAACTAAATTAAAATTCATTGATAGCTATTTTTAAGGCATCTTGTTGGAAAATTTGGAACTAAATATATAAATCCCAAAATATGAAGTTTCTGGCCATTGGATTAAACTTTGGGCCATTTTTGGGTTTATGTAAAAGTATATTATTTTCTTCTTCATGAAATTATTGACAGTGCACTTGAGAGTCACTCGCTATCCTTGTTGCATTTGCTGCAAACCTGGAACTGGAATTTGATGTGCTCTGACTGAAACAATTCAGTCTATTAAATTCCAGAGTTCTCATTGATTTGATTCACAATGATGAGTGAACACCACCAGACCTAAAATTATTGATCTTTGCATAAACACAGTGCTTTTGTATTTTCTATTATTACTGAATATCCATAATTTTGAATAGTTGAAAGATGCTGCTTTTCCAGTGTTACAAATTAATGTGATCTGCAAAATCTAAAACTATAATTGTATGGGTTTACTATTAAAACAAAAGTGGACACCTCAAAACTTGTTGATCTTCAAAAAATGATTTCTAGTGGTGGTGGTTGCCCAACAATATGAATGTATGTAATGCCACTGAACTGTAAACTTAAGAATGGTTAAAATGGTAAATTTTATGTTACGTATATTTTACCACAGTAAAACAAATGACCTTTTTCTACTTCAATGTACACAATAAATAGACCTGGAAAACAATTTTGGAATCTCTTGTGCTTAATTATGAGAACAAAAAGTAATATAACCCCATGGTACATTCAGGTTGGTATAATGGAAGCTGAGAAATATATTGCATGAACATATAGTAACATGGAGATATTCTGTAATAAAAATAAGAAATTATGAAATAGGGGACAGAGTTTCAGGAAAGTAAAGGACTAAAACATGAGGGAAAAGAAATATGAGAAGGTTAATGAGGTTTGGAAGGCAGTGAATGTAGAACTCAAGGGTGAGTCTGTGGTCATATGCCAAGCATATCCCCATGAGAGTGAGGAAGTCATCACAATGGTTTCCAAATGGAGCAGTAAATAAAATTTGCAAATGAAGTTTAGACGAGCAGAAGGGGTCAAGTGACAAAGTAGTTGTGAGGTGATCTATTATTACAAAATTGATGAAATATTGCAGTGAAATTGTTTTAAAATAAATACTTTGTCAGTTTTCAGGGGGTTGGGGACCTAAAATTATGAAGTTTATCTGCTATCTAATGAGATAAGTAATCTGATATTCTTTTTTTTTTTTAAGATTTTTATTGGGGAATTGAGAGAGGGGAACAGACAAATTGCTGTCCTTTTGTTCTTCAGTTTAGTTGTGAAGGACGTTGCTTCACTGGCCCATGTTGGTATTATCATTGCGCTCTTCCCGGGTTAGGCAGATTGGTTGCCGGCCTCTGGACTGCCGTTCATGGTAGCTATTGGCAGCTAACTGCTGGCCGCTCACACTGACTGTTGGCCACTCACTGTAGGCAGCCCAATGCAGCAGGGGCTGCAGCCTATACCGTTGCCAGGACTCACGCAGCCCAGCTCCAGGTTGAGCTGCTGTTCACCATCTTAGCTGTAGAAGGCAGTGTCACTGGCCCTCATATATGGAATCTGAACTGGGGCCGCTGGTGTCCCAAGCCAGCTCTTAACCAACGCACCACTTGGCCAGCCCTAATGTTGTATTCTTATTTAGTTATATTCTGCAATACCTATTTATAACACTTCTATTTCTATTAACCATTTTGTCACCTGGAAGCAATTCATGTTCTAAAAATACCTGTGATTATTTTTCTCACAGTATTATATCAATTTATGTAAAGTGAAAAACATTGAAACTGTAATATACATCATTAATGAAAATATTCACACATATTAAAGTGATGAAAAGTCAATCAGGCCTTATGGCAGAGTACTTAACACAACCACTATATATAAACGACAGTATAGTGGGAGGGAGAAAGGGTTCAGGGAGGGGATGGGCCATTGCTATATCTATTACCTACAATTTTAGTACACAGGATCAGACCATATACCATGGGTCTCCATGTCTAAAAATGAAAACTAATAATAATAGCAGCTAATATTTATTGAATGCTTAAGGCATGCTGAGTGTTGTGCTATGTATAAGTATATTACCTGTTTTATTTAAACTTTATATTTCTACAAGGAGGTAAATGCTTTTATTATTATCCCCATTTTTCAGAAGAGAAAACTGAGGTTAAGTAACTTCAGGCTTAGTGAAATAACTTAAAGCAATTAGTGGCCAAAACAGGATAAGGAGACTCAGGAGTGGGTCTATCCATTTACTGTCTATCTCCCCCATATAGCCCCTTCAGTCTTCATGTTGCTCTTCTGCAATATTTTTTTATCCCCTTCAGGGTTTCCCCTGGTACTCATTTTTGCCTCGTTTGAAAGGCATATTATTTGTCTTTTTTGTATGAGAGAACAGGACCTAGTAAGCACACAATGTGATTTGCCTCAGAGCTCAGTGCCAGAAAGAGGTGGCACTGCCTGTTGCCCTTAAGATAGCAAGCACCTCTTGGTTCAACCTATTTGAATCTGACTCCTGGTAGCATTGGTAGAGACATGAAAATGGACATTAAAGTACTTCCTGTGCCACACTAGCATTTTCTGATTTATTTCCTATAATAGTCTTATGAAGTGGAGGAACTATGGTCATCCCCATTTTATAAATGATAAAACTAATGTCCTGAAAATTTGAGTGAATTTATTCAGGTCATAAAGCTGGTGAGTTTCTCTGGTTCCAAAGTCCTTGCTCTTTCTACTGTGCCATGCTGCCTACTTAACAAGCAAAATTAGGCTACTAGGCTTGCTAGGAGGCTCCCACAAATTGTTTGATTCAATGGCATAGAACCGCTCTGGCTACATTGTAAATGTGGCCAAGCTGGAAAACAAAGCCTCTCCTGTGATCTGCTTGAACTGACCTCCTCAAAGAGGTGAACCCTAAAAGTTTGGAGGTCACACCATAGCAGATGTTGCTCCAGCCTTCTACAGAATTACACACCCTGAGTATGATTCCATCTTTCAAATGCATGTCTCAGCTTTCTTGTTGAGGGGTTGCCAAGGACTTAGTTCTGACAACAAACACCAGCATCCATACAGTGAGCCATCCATGATCACTGCCCACCGTGACCCAGTACATAGGATAGGGTCTTTTGTTATGTGCTCTACTAGAAGTTCCCCTGCAGAGCACTTACATTAATATGTAATTATATATTCACTAATGTTAATGTCTACCACTAGCTTGTAAGCTCCATGAAGGCAGGGTGAGTACCTGTTTTCTGTATCCCAAATACCTAGAAGAGTTAATAAGCATTAGTTGTTGAATTGAGTGCTTTCCCATCAAAGAATCAGATAATCAGTATTTTTCCTTATCTGTCCATAAAGAAAATATGCAGAGGCTGTATGTGTCTTGGATAAACGGGCCTTTTTTTGAGGCCTGTCTAACCATTTGTTTGTTAGAGGGCTAAGTAGTATAAAAATGCTAACACTTGCCCCACTACTCTTGACTCTGGAGGTCTTAAGCTTTATGGAGAGCAGAGAAGGGCTCAGCTTACCTCTTTCTGGTGGTATTTGATTGCCACCTTCAGCTTGGCCAGGTCATGGTATTTCTGAGGGTCAAGCTCTTCACTATGGTCATCTCGATGGTTGAGAATGATCTCCAATTCCCGGGAGCTCCGAGCTTGGTCCAGCAGGTCTTTGGCAAAGAGCTTGCACTGCTGGGAGAGCTCCTCATATTCAGCCTTGAACTCATTCTCCACCTTGCTGAGCTCCTTGAGCTCCCAGCCCAGGCGGAAAGCAGTTAGGATGGGGTCCTCACTTGATAAGGCAATAAGTGAGGGGCTTGCCAAAGCTTTATAGATGTTCAGCCGGGAGCGGGAGTGGCGCAGGCTGTCTACCTCTGAACTGGACACACACTCTACACAGTTGCAGCGGATCTGGTGGGGCCGTGGGATAGTGACTCGTTTTTGGACAAGCAATTTGATGATTTCATAGTTGTTGGTGTGGGCAGCCAGCATGATGGGAGTGATGTCTGGTGTGAATTCAGAGAACTGAGTGTCCATCATCAGAGTGGGGACCTAGGTACAATAAAACAACAACAAAAATAACATAAAAATGCAGGATTAACGTTTTGAAAAAGAGGGAGCACAGGGCCTATCAAATGTTAACGATTCAGGAATCTGAGTCACCGTTCTTTTGTCTATTCTCCTTCTTACCATAATGGCTAGTTGTAGAATGCTCACTGTATGCCAAACACTGTTCTAAGCACTTTACATCTATTTTCTCATTTAATCTCCACAACAACATTGTGAGGTAAATATTCTCCTCAAATGAAGAAACTGAGGCACACAGAGGTTAAAGAACATACCTAAGTTTACACAGCTTTTAGTAGCAGAGCCAGGATTCAAACCCAGACAATATGACTCTAGAGCTTGGTTCTTAAAATTAGGCAAGCACAACATGCCCAATTCTGTCTGAGGCATGATGAGAGATACAGATAAATAAAGGACATTTTTCCTGACTTTTTAGAACTTAGTTGGATAGATTGTAATTATACAAAATTGGTAAGTAGGAGTACCTAGTAGTATGTGTTCAGTTCTAAATGAGCAGCAGAGATTGCAGGAATATTTGTTTGAAAGACTGAAGACAACCAGTAATCTTTTTTTTTAGCTGAGCCATCCTGCCACCTGTTGGCAGCTCTGCTAGGGCTGGGCATCGAACTGCTGTTGCTCAGAGCTCAGCTTGCTCTCTTAAGTGAGCTCTTAACCAACTGACCCACTTGGCCAACAACCAGTAATCTTAAAGACCATGCCACTAAATCAAGTGCTGGAGGCTGAAGGGAAGACATCCTCAAATGGTTCCACTGACTTTGCATGTATATAGGATTTCAGGGGACCAAAGATCAAGGGCAAACAGTGTTCCCGTCAACTTTCTGTAGGTCCAAACAAGGTAGGGAGAATCTGTTATTGTAAGGAAGAAGTACTCTGTAAATGAGGACCTCTAGGCTTGAGGGAGGGGCTACCAGTAACAAAAGGACCTTTGATAAAATCACTATGTCCATGATATGCTGCTTGGTGTAAATAGTAGGTATAAGTGAAAGGCACAGGGTTCTTTGGGTATTTGGGAGTATCTCTGGATGAGTGTGCAGAACCTGATCAATGATGAAAAAAATCTTTCAACTTTTTAATTTTTTATTAAATTTATTGGGATGATATTGGTCAGTAAAATTATATAGGTTTTGAGTGCACCTTTCTATAATACATCATCTATCCATTGCATTCTGTGTTGACCACCTAGTCAGTTCTCCTTCCATTACCATATATTTGACCCCGTTTTCCTTTTTCTGCAATTCCCCCCTTACCCTCTGGTAACCACTAAACTGTTGTCTGTGTCTATGAATTTTTGTTTGTTTATCTTGTTCATTTGTTGCTTTCAGTTTTATATGCCATATATGAGTGAAGTCATATGGTTCTAAACTTTTTCTGTCTAATTTATTTTGCTTAGCATAATCATCTCAAGATCCATCCATGTTGTTGCAAATGGCAGTATTTCAGCTTTTCTTATAGCCAAGTAATATTCCACTGTATATATGCACTAGATGTTCTTAATTCAATCATCTATTGAAGGACACTTTGGTTGTTTCCATATCTTGCCCACCGTGAATAATGCTGCAATGGACATAGGAGTATGCATATCTTTTTTTTTTTTGAGGGCAGTATCACTGGCCCTCACATGTGGGACCCGAACCGGGGCCGCCGGCTTCCCAAGCCAGTGCTCAACCACCGCACCACTCGGCCAGCCCTAGGAGTATGCATATCTTTACAGCTAAATGTTTTCAGATATTTTGGATAGATACCCAAAAGAGGGTTTGCTGGGTCGTTTGATAATTGTATTTTGAATTTTTTGTTGAACCTCCATACTGTTTTACATAGTGGCTGTGGCAATTTACATTCCCACCAGAAGTGTATAAGGGTTCCTTTTTCTCCACGACACCTCTAACACTTGTTGTTACCTGTTTTGTTCACCATAGCCATTCTAACATGTGTAAGGTGGTATCTCATTGTGGTTTTGATTTGCATTTCCCTAATAGCTAGTGAAGTTGAGCATTTTTTCATATATCTGTTGGCCATTTGTCTTCTTGGAAGAAGTGGGAGTGATGTCAGAAACATGGCAGCATGAGGGGTCCCCCTTGATCTCTCCCCTTGGAGTTGTTACAACAAGCTGAACAGTGCTGAACAGCTCTAATTCAACAAAGATTTCCTACGGAACACAGAAATATGTCTGAGAGATCTGTACATTGAAGCATCTGAAGGTGGGCAAATCAGTGTGAACAGGGGAGCAGGGAAGGTAGAAGTGCAGACATGGGGACTGTGGGACAAAACCCAGAGCTTACTGTGGTCGCAGGAGAAGGGAGGATGGAGACTGCAGGTGCACTCTCTGTGGTCCCAGCAATCCTGCTTGGGTGATCAGCATATAATACAGCTGAACCCAGCGATAGGGGCAGAGACCTTGGGGCAGAGACAGAAGTGCGACAACTGTGGTTTAACAGCCCTCACTGCCAGGCAGAAAACAGCAATGGAGCCTGTCTGCCACCCCCCTTCTCCCAGAGCTTGCCTCCCCCACACCCTCCCTGTTTTCATCTTTAAATGTGTGTTTTGGGATCCAGTCTGCTCTTAGTCTAACAGATAAACTGAGACAGCTCACTAGACCCACAGAAGAGTCTCAGTATGGTGAGGTCTAGGGCTAGAGAATGAGGAGGGCCAGAATCGTCACAGGAAGTCTCCTGGAGGGGTGAGGCTGAGTATTCAAAGCATACGAGGTGTTTCAATTAAGCTTGCAAACTTATCACCCTGTGCTTACATTGGCAGCACGGTACAAACAGCTCAGTAAGGTTTCATAACCTTGGTGTATCAGTGTTTCACAGCTATGTTTGTATCGACGTGTGGCAGTGTCTTGCTGAGTAGCATTCATTATTGTTCCATGTTTTTGTGTGCCGTTGTGAGAATGTCTGAGCCAGAATTAAAGCAATGAACAAACATTAAATTTTTTGTTAAACTTGGCAAGAGTGGAAGTGAAACCAGGGACATGTTGGTCCAACTTTTTATGGGGATAATGCCATGAAGACAATGGCAGTCTACAAATGGATAAAATGTTTTTCTGAGGGGAGACAAAGCATCACTGATGAAGAGAGGTCAGGGCGGCCAGTAACTAGCAGAATTGACAAAAACATTGCAAATGTTAGTTGCATTGTGCATCAAAATCTTTGGCTGACTGTGAAAAGCATAGCAGACCAAGTAAACATCAAGAGAGAAACAGTTAGGAAAATCTTAACTGAAAATCTTGGCATGAGAAAGGTGTGTGCAAAAATGGTCCCAAAGGAGCTCTTGCATCACGACACTGTACCAGCTCACACGGCACTGTCTGTGAGGGAGATTTTAGCTAGTAAACAAGTAACTGTATTGGAACACCCTCCCTACTCACCTGACCTTGCCCCCAGTGATTTCTTTCTTTACCCGAAGATAAAGGAAATATTGAAAGCAAGACACTTTTGATGACATTCAGAACATCAAGGGTAATACAGCAGCTCTGATGACCATTCCAGAAAAAGAGTTCCAAAATTGCTTTGAAGAGTGGACTAGGGGGCCGGCCGAGTGGCGCGGTGGTTGGGCGCTGGCTTGGGAGGCCAGCGGCCCTGGTTCGGGTCCCACATATGAGGGCCAGTGACACTGCCCTCAAAAAAAAAAAGAGTGGACTAGGTGCTGATGTCAGAGCATAGTTTCCCAATGGGAGTACTTCCAATGTGACCATAGTGATATTCAGCAATGTGGTATGTAGCACTATTTCTAGAATGATTTCGTGAACTTAATTGTCAAATCTCATATCTAGGATTCCAAGAAGTTATGAAATATTGATCTTAATACACTTTAAAAAAAATAGTGCCAAACACTTACTTTAACTGTGGAGAACATGGATAATTGGGATTCTCACAGAATAGCCAAATATTGTTTTAATCAATAACTTCTTTTTACTCTTAATTTTTTTTTTAGAAACCCACAGTTGCTGGAGAACTGACAAAAGGATGATTTAGTTTTCCATCATCTTTGCCTTCTTCCCACCATGGATGAAAGATTCCCATGGAGGGAAGTGGCCAGACAATGGGGTGGGGGAAAAAGGTGGAAGAGAGAGAGAAGTCTGTCAGAAATGTTCCCTTCAAGGAGTGGTTGTGTCAACCTCTGAACAGTTGAGAGCTCACTGCACATTGGCCATCACATTGCTTGGATGGAGCAGCAAGTAAACATTGTTAAACGTTTAGAGGGAGCAGCTACAAACAAAACAGCAGGGGGTGAGCAACTGGCTCATAAAGTAAATTGGACACAGTACACAATAATCTCAGAAATTAACATAAGCCTACAGGCTAAGGAAGAAGTAGGTCTGAGTGGGCCTGTTAATGAACATAAACACCACAACCAGCATAAATCTTGGAGTTGGGAGAGATGGTAAGTGAGCAATGTATCACAGTTGTCCCAGGAAGAAAGGAGCTCAGATCTGGAAATCTACCTCTTCTCAATGGGCAGGGTTATTCCTCAATCTCTGTCATGACCTAGAGGCAGGAGGTGGGGATGTAGAGGGAAAATAGACAGTAGCACAGGATTCCCTGGGTTAGATTTGAAGTATGTGTATGCTCCCTACTATGGTGCTCTTCCTGAACTTTCTCTCCACTTTCTCGCTTTTTCTATTTTCCCTACTCTTTCATTTTCTTCCTTCTTTCCTTGTATATCAATGATGCCAGGCCTGTCTAAGACACACAGTGGTACTTGTGAATATTGCTTAGCCCACTTGTGTCATGGAGCTGAGAGGCTTCTGTTTATGCTTAGAATATGAAATGATTTCTGGAGTCATCTGATTGTTGTCTTTGACTTAGTGCTCAACAAGGAGCTGTCTTAGTCTGCTCTTGTTTTCCTCACGGCATCTAGCAGCACACTACTAGACACACAGAAGGCACTCAGTAAACAGGAATTAAGTTTTCTAATCTCAAATTAAGAAATTGATTCTCATTTACAAACCTGATTCCCACAATTTCAGTCAATGTGAGCTAGTTTCTTTGGGTCTTTCTTTCCCACATCTAGCTGAGAAGGTACATGTTCCAAGACCCTAAGTAGAGTGTTAGCAGAGGGGCTTCATAAGGAATACCCTGAAGTCACCAAAGCCTGGGACAGTCCCAGTCATTTTCACAATTCTGTTGCTTCAAAATGGAGACTGATCCAAAGACTATAGATTTCTACTCCTCTTGTACCCTCTGTTTCTGCCTGTCTTCATCCTGCTGCTTTTACCTTTCTAGACTTTGTAGGGACCATGGACTGTCATCAAGACAGCCATAGTAAAGCAAGAGAGGTTCTATAATGAGGGTCAGAGGTTTGTGATAATAATCAGGACTTTGTGATATGGTCATCAACAGGAGCCAAACATAATAAGTAAAAAAAAAATGAAGGCTAGGTGTGGGTGTGTATTGTATGCATAATTGGGATGAGCGAATGGTAGGAACTTGTGAACTGTAGAGTACATACCTTCTCAAGAGGAGCATCTGCTGCTCAGATTCTTGTTGTTATCAAATATTTGTTATAAGCACAAATGAGGGCCCAGTGTTATAATTTTTTTCAGTAGAATTCAGAAATATGGATTTTTGGGGTAGAATTTTTTAAAGTTTTAAATGTCGGCTCAAAAAATTAGCAACAATATACAGGCCAAACAGAATATATATATGAGGAAATTTAGGCTTGATTGAACCAGTTAGCGACCTTTGAGCTAGCATATAAGTTGTGAGACTAAGGAGGGGTAGGAGAGGAAGCTGGACATTTAGGCAGGTATCAGATGATAAAAGGCCTCATTTGCCATATTAAGGGACTTAATGTTATCTGTTGACTATAGGGAACCACTGAAGAGTTTTAATCAGGAAAAGGACATAGCTGAACAAATGTTTTACAAAGATCAGTTTGGCTAAAGTGTGGGGAATTGGAAGTGGTAAATTGCTGCTAATGTTTAATAAGGAGCTTTCTATTAAAAAATCTTGATTTGTAGTGTTTGCCAATTTCTGTGGTGCAAATACTCCCACTGTGGCCAATTTCAGGCTCCCCATATGACATCATGGGGCACAGCTGGGAAGAGATGCATGCCACCAGTCTTCCCCAGCTGGTGGAATCCAGCTTCAGCACACCATTGGATGAGTTTCAGAAAGATAAGACTAGTTATAAGATATCACTAGTCCAGGTGAAGAAATGGTGATATCTTAAACTAAACAGTGATTCTAGAGATAGACAGGAAAGAACAGATTTAAGACAGTCATTGGATGTGTCAGGTAGTACTGAAGGGAGGAGAAATCAAGGAAGTCAGGTTTCTGGATTGCATACCTGGTTTTAAAGAAGTTTAATTTTCGACATGTTGAGTTTAAAGTACCTATTGGGACAGGAACAAGAAATTGTATAATTCTACTGTGAATCTTGAAGGAAAGGTCAGGGCTGAAAATGTAGATGTGAGAACCTTCAACCTATAGTAGTTGAAACTGAGAGAATGGATGGGATCAGTCTTTGCCTGCCTCAACTCCCCCATAGCTCAGTCTGCTGATCTACCCCAAGGAATCAGTCCTGCTCCAGTTTTCAGAGCAACTAAGGCTTGAAGCACTTAAGTGGCTGGCTTCAGACTCCTCCATTCCAAATTCCAATCATTGGGGATTTGCATTATGGTACTCTCCTTGTTCTGTTAGTTTCTGAATCCCAGTTTTTCCCCCACTTCAGCCCTAGTTTGTAAAACAAGATTTCTCTCTGGATCCCTAGTCTGAATTTCTGTTCATGTAATGGGCGTAATTACCCAGGTCTAGTATATTTTCTGAATTATCTGTGCCTCTGATTGTTTTTGAGTTATTATATAACTCTGTAAATTATAATGCAAATATTTCGTATCTGGCAGAATGCAGTTGATTATTGCCTTGTGCATCTGTTTGTAAATTTCTTTTCATCGATTTGTAAATTTCTTTCAGCCATTCCTGATGGCTTTTGTAAAAGGCTAGATAGTAAATATGTTAGGCTTTGTGGACAATACAACTCTGCCATTGTAGCAGGAAAACAGCCATGGGCAATATTTAAATGAATGGGTATGGCTGTACTCCATAACTGTTTATTTACCAAAACAGATGATAGGCTGGATTTGACTTACAGGCCATAGTTTGCAAACCCCTGGCTTCTTGGTTCCCTCCCTAATTAATGAGTTGAGTTAAACAAAAATTTTGACATGTGTTCACTTGAATTTGCATGAGGATCATGATTTAACCCCCCTTTAAAAAATTATCTTTTAACAGCCATTTGTGTTCAGATTGAGGTCAGATGGAAAATTGAATTTTATTCTTATCAAGTTTTGTCTTTGAACTTCAAAATTTTACAGAATGATATTGGGCTTCACATTAAAAATCATGTTTTCTAAAAGGAAAGAAATTGTGGTGGGAATGGAGAAGAGGGAAGGAAATCAACATACCAAGAAATTAAATTTGGTTCATATAATTATCTACAACTGTACTTCTAAAGAAACCTCATGCATGAATTGACTTGATTGAATTTTAAAATTTGCAAAGATGTGAGTTTAGGGCATGGCCACTGAGAAGTTACATTGCCTGCTTCTCTCTGAGGCTTTGCATTCAGGCCTTAATGAGTTCCCCACTGGTTCTGCCCTAGGTCTTCCTGTTTAAAAGCTAGCATTACATTCTAGGATCCTTCTGGATTAATGAGTATGGGACAGAGTCACTGGGATCAGAGCTCATCACATAAAACACAGGAGAGTGCACAGAGTGGGCTAAAGTCAGTTCTTTATATTTTCAGCTAAATTCTATTGCCAACACAACAGAAGACTAGATGATGCTCCACTTTTCCCTCTCTCTGGACTGACTCGTTATTGTTCTCAGGGGCCTCGAATGATACATTCATTTCCATTAGACTCATCACTGGACCATATCTGCTAATCGAAATATGTCTGAACCCCATTGTTACTAACCTTATGCAGCTGTCCTTGCTGGAGTTTATCACAGCCTTCTGAAATTAAGCCCACATTTGTAATTAGTGAGCTGAACCTTATCAGGAGCCACTTCATTCATACTCACAATGCAGTCTGGTCATGGGCTAACTGATCCAATTACTAGCCTGATAGTATCATGGTGGAAATGAATCTCCCATTTTGCTCCTGGATTTAGTGAAATTGTAATACCTCTTTTTCCACTTGCTGGGTCTCCTCCTCCCCACCCTAACATGTCTGATAAAATTAATGGTCAGTCTTTTCAGCAGTTCAAGGGAGTTTTAGAAACAAAATTTCATTTCTCTATATTATTCAGAAATGAAGAATGCTTGCATCTAATCACATCACATTACCAGGTGCTCACTCTGCCTTACCAATTGATCAGTTAGCTGGTAGTGGTGATGGACGAGCTTACTTTGGAGCAGCCATTGGCATCAGATAGGAAATAATGTTTCCAGGACTCCAGTAAAAGCAGAACCACTAGATTTAAGATTTGCTGGGTCATATCAACTGATTTCAAAGCCAAAGTATGTATAATTTAGAAGACTAAAATGAACTAAAATTATTTAAGGATAATGTCATAAAACACAACTGATGTTTTTCTAAGTCAATATTGATATGTAAAAATCAGTAATATATGTAACAATGGCCAGCATTACCCTTTGTAACAACAATAAAGGTAACATTGATGGCTACTAGTTATGGAGAACTTTCCACATGCAAAGCATCTTGATAGAGTATCTCATTTAGTCCTCACAATGGTTTTGTGCTACAAACATAATAATTATTTCCATCTTATACCTGAGGAAACTCAGCCATAGAGAAGCTAAGTGCCTTGCCTGAGGTCAGGTAACTAGGAAGTAGTGATCCAAACTTGAACTCAGGCAGTTTGGCTCCTAAGCCTATACTGTTAATCACTATGCTGCTTCACTCCCAACTCATGAAAGACAAGAAATTGATTTATTATCTCAATAAAAAAATCTATAATTGTAATATTTAATATTCATACATATCATAATTATGTATTGCAGGGTTTTTTTCTTTGTTTTTGAGGGCAGTGTCACTGGTCCTCATATGTGGGACCTGAACCAGGACCGCTGGCTTTCCAAGCCAGCACTTAACCATCACGCCATTCGGCCAGCCCTGTATTGCAGGTTTTATTGGGTAGCATTTAACTTCATCAACTAACGTTCTCCTTTAAACCCAGACAGACTCTACATAGCATTGCTCAAGGTTTGTGATTCCACAGAACAATGCTTGATTTCTCATCAGACATGGGATCTTAATTTTTCAGAAGACAGGCGCTAAGTCTATGAGAAAATAATATATGGCTAACTCCATAGGTTGTGAGAGTTTATAATTTCATGGCTGTAGCTAAGGAAACCTGGAAAGGCATTTTTGTCAAATCTAGATTGTCACAAATGGCTAAATGAACCATTATATACATTTTACTTTGCAAAATATGGATTATAACGAATGATGAGGACCATAAACTCCCAAAGTGAGGTGATTTTTCAGATGGATATTAGAAACAAAGTAAGAGGTGAAAGAAGCTAAGAGAGGAAGGGGATACACTGTGTTTTGTCTTTGTGAAGGCATTCTGTATGCAATGAAAATATGACATATTTCAGGAAATTGTGAAAATGATGCAATGAGTAAAAGTAAATCAGAAGGTGTGGGTTATTATGGAGACAGGAAAAATGTCAGAAGTGAAGGTGTGGTAATTGCATTTCTAACACTGCACATAAGAATGGAGCATGGGTCTGCAAGTGTGATTGTAGTTACCTTTGCAGGTAGCCCTATTCTGGAGCTTGATACAAATAGCTCTTTAGCAAAGCCATTGCAATTTGTTCATTTTTTTATAGGTCACCATGTAATTTTAAAATTAAATTTCTCTTGTAGATTGCTTTGCTGGAAAGAGGATGCTACCAAGCTGATTTAGAGTTTTCCATGCCACTGCTCTTCATGTGACTACTGGGAGTTCAGGCACTATGATAAAGGTTTCTAGACAGGGTTCCAAACACAGATGCAGAAACCTTAGTGATTCAACCAGGGCACAGGATAGCCAGAGTGACATCAACTATATGATAGGCTTCAATACAAATAACCATTTGTTATTTTATAATTTTTCCAGTGGGCACTGATTTTGATAGAAGCATATCTGCCAGCAAAACAAAATCAGAATGAACAAAAAGAGGATGTTTTATGCAGAAAGAGGAACCGAGACCCTCTATTTTAAGTAGTTCATAGCTATACAATTGAAAAGTAGGTTCATTGCCATACATCGAAAACTGGCAGGTATTATTGGGAGTCCCAGTTTAGGCCTAGAAGACCTTGGGTGATAAATAACAGGCTCGGTTGTTTCTTAGGTTTCTTTTTTCTTTTTCTTTTTTTTTTTTTACGGCAGTGTCACTGGTCCTCATAAGTGGGACCCGAACCGGGGCCGCTGGCTTCCCAAGCCAGAGCTTAACCACCGCGCCACTTGGCCGGCCCACAGTTGTTTCTTAGAATGAGAAAGGAAAAGTATAAAAGGGTAATTCTCATTATTACTCTCAAAATCAGAGTAAGATAAGCCCAAATAAAGAAAATGGTCTTTAAATTTTCTTATGGTATGTAAGAGACATTTTTTAAAAAGATATAAAGGAAATCAGACTAGAAATTTAGAAGCAAAATTCATGTTAAATAATATCAAGATTACTCCCTTTGCCAATCATAATTTTTTTCATGCTCCATACACATGCCAAAAATTATTTTGTTTTAAAGTTGTACAGTTCATATGCAGCGTTATATGATTGGAAGACAAGACTTGAGAGAGGAATGTATGTCACATTTATCAAGCAACTATTGAGCTCCACATTCCTACTTCTCTCAGTTAACCACACATGAGGCAAGCCTGGCAGCTGGCACCCAACTCTAGAGATAGAATACTACTGCTCAACAGCTACTTTATTTTTTATTTTTTTATTTTTTTTTGAGGGCAGTGTCACTGGCCCTCATATGTGGGACCGAACCGGGGCCGCTGGCTTCCAAGGCCAGCGCTTAACCACCGCGCCACTCGGCCGGCCCTTCAACAGCTACTTTAAATGTGGGCATAGTCCCGAAGATGGGGGAGAGGGTAATTTCTCTTTACATGACTGTCTTTGATCTTTTCAGCGTAGGAAAGATTATAAGGTTGTCAACTATCTTCTATCTTCCAAATCTCCAGATAATGGTAAAACACCTGCAGGGCTGAATTTTGCATATCTGGCCCTTCTGATTGCTGTTACACAGAGGTATTTGGTGTATAGTTAAAGTACAGTGAAAACTAGGGGACCATTATGTAGGATAATTTAGAGTTTCCCCAAGCTCAGAGTTATGAGAAAAACTGGGTTTATTATCTGAATTATCTAGATTGGTTTCCTGGAATAAACAGAGTAGCTTTCCAACTTTTCCCTTGAAGACAACACATGAGAAAATGTACCTAAATTGAAGCATAGAGAATTTAAGGAGACCTAAAATATAAGATCTAGCCCAATGACTGGCTCAGGCCATTACAACTCAGGCTTCTGTCTCTGAGGCATAGGAGGAAGAACTCCTTCCATGCTATCAATTTCAAAGTAAAACGGCCCTGATATTTTTGGCTCTTCTAAATAGTCCTGTATGGTTTTAGAAGATGTAAACATATCTAAATACAATCCCTTTTGAGAATGCCTTTACCCTTTTACACTGCATCACCTTTTGAGGTAATGAACATTTCGGACATCATAACTGTCATTCATCCTAAAACTTTGGCAGGTTCAAAGGCTTTCTTCCTTCTTATATACTACTAGCAATTGGTCAACTAGATCCACTTCTCCTCTATAGACTCTGTCATCGTAGATATTTCTCTTTTCTGCTTTTTTCCACATAGAAGAATTATTGTGTGTTTTTTTTAAACTCTGCCCCTAATATGGAAAGAAACAGTTTTCTTACAGGTAATCTGAAGTGAGTAAACAGGGAGTAGTGTAAACATTGCACTGAATTCTTTAGGGAGATTAGAGACCTCTTGTCTTTAGAGACTTCTAAGAGCAGAATAGAAGTTTCCTTGTCTGAGATTCTTTTTTTTTTTTTTTGAGGGCAGTGTCACTGGCTCCACATTTGGGACCCAAACCGGGGCTGCTGGCCTCCCAAGCCAGCGCTCAACCACCGCGCCACTTGGCTGGCCCTGAGATTCTTTAAGAATCCCTTCCACAGCAGAGTTTCTCATCATTTGGGATCAGATAATTCTTTCTTGTGCAAGGATGTTCTGTGCATTGTAAGGTGTTTTGAAGCATCCCTGTCTCTATCCACTAGACATCAGTATTAGCTCTCTTATCCACCAGTTTTCACAATCAAAATTATCACCAGACGTTGCCAGATTTCCACGGGGGGCAAAATCACCCTAATTGGAAACCACTGCTTGAAGGTATAAGACTTGTTTGGCAGCAGGATGACTGGAGCAAAGAAAGGAAGAACTAGCTAGAATAATTCATGCCAGTCTAAGGCTCTTCTCCTGTCCCAATCCACTTGAAGATTGCAACACACTCCCATCAGTACAGTGGCTCACGAGGACAATGATTCTCAACATCCGGAAGGAGAGGGAGTAGGGATATCCCTCTCTTCCCTAGAAGAGTTAATTGGAATTTTATTTTTGGTGGAATACTAAGTTTGTAAACTATAGAAGTGTGTAGCACATGATGATAAACACTAGCCACATTTGGCTATTTAATTGAACATAAATAATATTTTAAAGATTCAGTTCCTCAGTCACACTGTCTACATTTCAACTACTCAATGGCCATATGATGGCTACTTTATTGGACAGCATAGACAGAAAATATGTCCACTTCTGGTAATATGGTTGAATAGACAGACACAGAGACAACTGCCTCCCAGGATCACACCAAAATTACAAATAATTTATACAACATTCAACCTCGAAATTCTCCGGAGCACTGGATGAACAGAATCTCTAAATGGGGAACTTAAAGAGGAGGCTGTGTGGATTCAGGTAGGAGGGGCAGAGACTGGAGAGGGTGAGCCCTGAGAGGGACACCTCAGTGGTGAGGAGGCTTCTCCAGTTGGGGGAGACACCCTCCAGCCCCACACCGAGCTCACCAGCCCAGAGTTGCTTTGCAAGGAAGGTGAGTTCTACCATAGCTGGCAGTAAATTAGTGAGGACTCTCTTTGCTCAGCTCGGTGAGGTTGAGTGCAGCTAGAGATCCAGTGGAGCCAGCACACAGACTTGCTCACTGGTGAGCACTCACCTGGTCCCTGGTGGAGAGAGTAGTTGTGTGAGCCAGGCCCAGGAGCCCATGATGAAGGACTAAACTGAGCACCTTTGGCACGGGAGCTGGAGGTTTTGGGACCATTGTTCCCTTGGTGTGAAGCTTGCACACAAATAGTGTACAGGATAGTGTCATTTTGTCAGGGTTGGCCCCCCCCACAGAGGATCAGGTCTGGGACCGCATTGGTCTGGTGGAATTGGAGCAGGAGTGCGTGTGTGTGTGCTGCATGCACATGCTGCCTTGGAGCCCCGCTCGCCGCACGGCTTGTGCTGTGCAGCCAGGGAAATACTTGGTGGGCATGCTCCAGCTCCAACAGGCTGTTTATTGAGATGCCAGAGTCCCCCGATCTGCGAGTGGCTGGTTGGGACAGGCTGAGACTGGGAATTTTGCTGAGAGTGTTGGGCCATGAGCTGTGTGCCTGTGTGATCCATCCAGGGCTTCCCTGGTTATCTATCTAATACATCAAATAAATCCCAGAGCGACAGCCAGAATGAGGAAACAAAGAAACATGTCACAAATAAAAGATCAGAAGAAACCTCAACAAATGGAACTAAATGAAACAGAGGGATCCGAACTTTCAGAGACAGAGTTTAGCACACCAATGATAAGAATGTTTAATGAACTTAGTGAGGACATAAGGAAGGATAGAGAAATCATAAAAAACAACCAGATAGAACTAAAAAATACAATAACTAAAATGAAGAACACACTCGAAGGAATCACCAGTGGATTAGATGAAACAGAGTATCGGATCAGTGATTTAGAAGACAAAATAGCAGAAATCGCCCAGTTGGAACATCAAAAAGACAAAAGAATAAAAAACAATGAAAATAGTTTAAGAGCCCTGTGGGATAACATGTACACAACAACATATGCATCATAGGAGTACCAGAAAGGGAAGAGAAGAAGCAAGGGGTTGAGAATGTACTTGAAAAAATAATGACTGAAAACTTCCCTACCCTGGTGAAGGAAATCGACATACAAGCCCAGGATTTTCAGAGCGTTCCAAACAAGATGAACCCAAACAGGTCCACACCAAGACACATCATAGTTAAAATGGCGAAGATTAAAGACAGAGACAGAATCCTAACAGCAGCAAGAGGAAGACAGCAGGTTACATACAAAGGAACTCCTATAAGACTTAACAGCTTACTTGTCTACAGAAACTCTGAAGGCCAGAAGGGAGTGGCAGAAAATATTCAAAGTGCTGCAAAATAAAGGGCTACAACCAAGATTGCTCTATCTGGTACGGCTATCACTTAAAATTGAAGGAGAAATATTCACTCATCCTTCTAAGTTTGTCTCCTTTTCTTCATTCAGAAATAATCAACTTACTAGGACAAACTACTTCCTTTGAATCTCTCTCAAAAATACACACACACACACACACACACACACACACATCCCTTTTCTTCCTCTATATTAATGAAGTAACAGGACCCTCATCTACTAGCCCCCACCCCCACCTCTCTATATTAAAGAATTGTTAAAGCTTCTCCTTAGACGGACCTGGGATAGACGCCCCACCTTAACTGCTTGCTACATTCCACAAGTTTTAACTACCTCTTATATAAACGTGACATAAGCCTGACTGCTTCTTATCCAAACATTCCACCAGTTAATTGTTGTTTATTTATAGCCCCTGTAATGTCCTTGCTTGCTATATTTTAGTACTGTCACACTTGCTTGCTACATTTAGTGCTGTCAATGTAATTAACTACAGCTCATTTTATGATTTCTGTAACTTGCATTCTGTATTTGATGCTGTCAAAACTGTCTAAGATTTATAGAAACCATCTATTTTTTTGTTTGCAGTTTCTGCCTATATAATGCCCTTTCTTTTTTCTTTCAGCTGAGCCATCCTGCCACCTGTTGGCAGCTCAACGGCAACTCAGCTCGGGCTGGCATCGAACCGCCGTTGCTCAGAGCTCAGCTCGCACTCTTGAGCGAGCTCTTAACCAACTGAGCCACTCGGCCGGCCCCCCTTTCTTATTTTGATCGGGGCTGTGAGTTCTGTTTAGGGCATGAGCCCGCTTGCAGCTGCTAGCTAGTAATAAAAAAAAAATGAAGGAGAATTAAAGAGCTTCTTAGAAAAGAATAAGCTTACGAAATTCATTACCACCAAGCCAACATTGCAGGAAATGTTAAAAGAGCTTTTTAATTGTTTTTTATTTAATTATTTATTTTAGCTGAGCCATCCTGCCACCTGTTGGCAGCTCAGCAGCTGCTCATCTTGGGCTGGGCATCGAACTGCTATTACTCAGAGCTCAGCTCACACTCTTGAGTGAGCTCTTAACCAACTGAGCCACTCAGCCAGCCCTTAAAAGGGCTTTTTTAAACAGAAGAAAGTGGTAAACAAGCTAACCTAGGAAAACCAGGAATACAAATAACAAAATGGCAATACATATGCACCTATCAATAATCACCTTAAATATGAATGGGCTAAATGCTCCAATCAAAAGACACAGAGTGGCTGAGTGGATAAAAAAATATATACTCATGTGTATGCTGTTTACAAGAGACTCATCTCAGATCAAAAGACACACACAGACTGAAAGTAAAGGGATGGAATAAGATATTTCATGCAAATGGAAATGAGAAAAAAGCTGGAGTAGCATTACTTGTTTTGGACAAAATAGACTTTAAAATGAAGACTACAATAAAAGACAAAGAAGGGCACTATAACCCTAATAAATATCTATGCACCCAACATAGGAGCTCCTAATTATATAAAACAGATTTTGACAGACATAAAGACAGAGTTCAACAGTAACACTATCATAGTAGGGGACTTCAACACCCCATTGTCACCAATGAACAGATCCTCCAGACAGAAAATCAACATGGAAAGAGTGGCTTTAAATGACACTTTAGACCAGCTGGATTTCATCGATATTTTTAGAGCTTTCACTCCAAAGCAACAGAATACACATTCTTCTCAAGTGCACATGGATCATTTTCCAAGATACACCACATGTTAGACCACAAAACAAGTCTCAGTAAATTTAAGAAGATGGAAATCATATCAAGCAGATATAGAGGAAAAACTGATGGTTGCCAGCTGGGAGATGATGTGGATGAGGGAGAAGGGGAAAGGATTAGATAGCATAAGTAGGTAACTACAATATTGTGTGTGGTTTTTTTTTTTTAGGGCACTGTCATTGGCCCTCACATGCGGGACCCGAACTGGGGCCGCTGGCCTCCCAAGCCAGCACCCAACCACCGCGCCACTCGGCCGGCCCGATAACTACAATATTGCCACAGGGATATGAAAGGCAGTTCTGGGAATATAATTAATAATGTTGTGAATATTTTGTAGGGTGTCTGATGATCTCATATCTTGTTGGGGAGTCCACTTCAGGTATGGGGTAGAGGCTTGATCACTGTGCTGTACACCTGAAACTAATGTTGTATAATATTGTATGTTAACTATGATTGAATGTATATATATATAGTCATGGGATGTGGAGTACAGTGTGGGAGTGGAGTCAAGGGAATTGTAATAGATATGTATGATATGGTGGGGAAGTGGGGTGGCAAATTGGGGGAGGAAGTTTGTCACTTTGAGGGGTAAAATTTAAAACTATTGTGCTGTGTTGTAATAAATAAATAAATAAATAAATAAATAAATAAATAAATAAAATATTTCTACCATGACTGAAAGTTCTATTGGACAGTGCAGCTCTAGAAGGTTGATAACCACAGGACAAGAGAGACATACTGCCACTGGACAAGAGAGACCTGCTGAAGCAACCTAGAAATGCCTTAGCAATGGGTAATAGTTAAAATTTACCAAATAGTGAGCCCTCACTTAAGGTCGTCAGCAGATTCTTGCTGACTGCAACTTTAAGTGAAACAATGTATAAAGAAACCAATTTTACTGTAGGCTAACTGATATAAACGAAAGTTAAGTTCTAATATAGTGACATATTTCTGGTCACAAAAGCACCACCAAACTTCTAATATTAAACGTTGAAATAAATGTGAACTATAAATGCATTTAATAAAGATTAATAAAACAACTAAGGTAATGATTTTCCAACTTACTTATTCCAGTTCAGGGTCACAGGTGGCTGAAGCTTGTCCTGGCAGCTTAGGATGCAAGGTGGGAATCCACCCTGGACAGGAGTCCCTTCCATCACAGGGTGCACTCACACCCACACCCACACTCAGACAGACAGGGGCAATTTAGACACTCCAATTCACCTAACATGCACATCTTTGAGATCTGGAAGGAAATTAGGAGTACCTGGAGAACAGCTACACAGATATGTGGAGAATGTCCAAACTCCATACAGACAGTGGCCCTGCCAGGAATCGATTTTTTTTCCTCATCAACATTATAATGGAACAACGTTGAACAAAATTACATTATTCGGGTAATGGGAGGACCTGCTGTATTTAAAAACATGCTAGGACTTTGCTAAGCACTTGGCATCTATTATGTCATTTAGGAGATAGGAATTGCAGCTATTTGTATTTTATAGATAATAAAATTGAGGTTCAGAAAGGTAATTTGTCTAAGGTTATACAGCTCCAAATGAAGGAGCCAGGACTTCAATACAAGCAGTTTGGATCCAGAGCTTGGGTTGTTCACCAGCATACAATATGCCTCAAGGTATTCAGGCGGAATGATAGGTGTCTGACATGAGAAGCAGCCAAGACATGCTAGTAGTGGATAAGACAGTTTTCTCAAAACGTGGATGGAATACTATTTGGAGAGTGTGGATGTATGCAAAGGTCTAGGAGTTCAGATGATTGGGATTGTAGAGGACTGGCGACATGAACGGGGATACTGGGAAGGATATAATATAGGGACTTAGTTACTGAAATTAGTCCAAGATATCTCACCCTTGGCAGTCTTGACATTTTGGCCCAAGTGATTTTTTGTTGTGGCAGGCTGTCCTGTTCATTGTAGGATGTTTAGCAGCATTCCTGGCCTCTACCCCTTTGATACCAACAGCACTCCTTCCCCAAGTGTGACAATCCAAAACATCTCTAGACATTGCTAAATGTCCACCTGGGGCACAAAATTCCCTACAGTTTAAAACCACTAAATTAGAATGTAAATCAGAGGCTTGGTTACATGGCAACAAGGCAAGGGCTCAGGTATAGCTACAAAAATACAAGATTCAGAGAGGACTATCAGCTTGGCAGACTGGATGCTGAACTGCTAAGCTTCTGGCCTCTAGTTCTATAAGTCCCCATGACTAGAAATGGGATTAGTTTCAGAGCCTGTAATAGAAGAGTAACCCCATGGGAATAAAGTGACTTCATCTGGAGGTGGCAGTAATGAAGGGCTACAGTGGCAGGGAATTGAGCATGTCATTATGGAGATCACCTTTTCATGGCATGATGCTATTATTCTGTTAACCTCAGTCAAACTGAGAAGGCAGGGCACATGCATCTCTTGGCAATACCACAGTTATGGCCTTGGATATCATTGAAATGGAAACTTCATGAACTATGGATATTCTAGACAAACATGAGGTAAAACTACAATGACTGCCATTCATCTGTGAACCCCAAGAAAGAATTTATCCATTGAGATGCACTCTCTATTAACTGTGTCTAAATTCAAAAGTAGAGTCTCATTGGCCCTCATATGTGGGACCCGAACCAGGGCCTCTGGCTTCCCAAGCCAGCGCTTAACCACCGTGCCACTCGGCCGGCCCCCACAGGCTGAACTTTCAACCCCCTGCACTATGCCTGTCTGTTTATGCTGTCCGAATCAACCACTGCAGGGAAATTCATTGTCCCATCATCACCATACTACCACTTAACCAATAGATTGTGACGTGCTCTGACCAATCAGAACTGCACAAATTGTACTTCTCATTTGCATCTATATCAACCAATCCGAATTGATGAAATTTGATGTCCTCATTTGTGTGAATGAACCTGAATGGGAACCTAGGTGGGAAGTTTCTCCATAAAAGACAACCTCTCCTTCGTATCTCTGGAGGGCACTTTGTATTTTCACCAGAGGCTGTGTATTTGCAAATTGCTTGAATAAAGTCTCTCCTTTCCCCCCTACAGTGAATTTTTGATGACACATGGCAGGAAACATGTTTTATTGGTTGGTACTGTTGGAGGCACCTGGGAGAACTTTGTATTTCTGTTCTTTCTGCTTGAACTCCCCACCTGGGATTTGTGAGTGGCTTCTCTCAGAAACATTCATGCAACAAGGAGCCCTTTACTCTGCAACAGGTCTTGCCTAGAGATGGGAAGTCTTTGAGAAACGGAACTTGAGTCTGGACAGTGCCAAGAAGTTTAAATTCACCTAGCACAGACATCTTAGCAGGACTCATTTTAAGAAGATTTCTTTCTTTATTTTGTTTTACCAGAAAACTGGATTCAAACATCTCTGGTGGCCATGACAGTATATACCATGATGAGTAGCTGATTTTTCGGTACACAACAACCAGGATTAAATTACTGTCATAATAGGGCCAGCCGAGTGGCACAGTGGTTGGGTGCTGACTTGGGAGGCCAGCAGCCCCGGTTTGGGTCCCACATATGGGGGCCAGTGACACTGCCCTTAAAAAAAAAGTATAAAGGAATAGGTAGAATTCATTTTTAAAAAAAAAGAAAAAAAATTAGTCATAATAATAAATGGGTCACTTTTTAAAAATATGCAACTTTTGGTTGACAGGAAAAGTAATGTAAAGCATTTTGTGATTGAACCTGTGCCTATCATGTTGACATCAACAATGGCAAGCAACTTCTTTTCAAACACAGTCTTTGACAAGCAAAGTTTTACTGATATCCTTTAAATCACTTGCAAAACACTTACCTCTCTCTTAAAGACACATGTAACCAGACACCTTATAGCTTCAATGAAACCTTTCACTTTGTAGTACCTTTTTTTTTTTTGAGGGCAGTGTCACTGGCCCTCATATGTGGGACCTGAACCGGGGTCGCTGGCTTCCCAAGCCAGCGCATAACCACCACACCACTCGGACGGCCCTGTAATACCTTTTCAGGAATGCATACCATGGCTAATAGAAAGGAGGCCTTAGAAGGGACTGGGGTTCTAAATGAAATTCACTACCTCTTAAATTTCTCCTTCATATTCAATGAATAGAGGATAAGAATCTCAAAGAATGATGAAAATTTGCAAGAATGATAGTGATTGAGGCCCTTATATGTTTGACTGTTCCACCCCCAATTTCTACTGAGGAAGGAAACAATACCCAACTCTTGAAAGGCTCCATAAGTGCAAGGGGTTGTCTATTGTCAAAAAAAAAAGCAGGAAAGGTGATCAGGTATGCAAGGAGGAGGCTTAGCTTCCAGCAAACTCTCCTTCAACTGTTGTCTTATAATACTAGTTTTTCAGAAACTTGAGATTCCCTGGAGCCCCCAGGAATACATTTGAGAATTTGGGGCTACTGACACTTGCATAGAATTGCTTTCTGACTTCTTTCATATCCTGCCAAGGTTTTGTCCCATCAAATTAACATTCAGTGTTTAACTCTTTCAGAGGCTAGAGGTTAATGCATCTTGGATTGATTGCAGTGATAGAAGAATGGACTAGATTGCTACTATGTTTCATTTAATCCTGATGATTTTATGAATAAGTGGACCACAGCCAAACAGATATCCATCAGAGAACTCTAAGGGTTTTATTCTAGAAATGTATCAAAGACATCACTGCCTGTGGAGTTAATACTGAACTCCCCTGTGGTTTTTATCTATACTGGAGCCTTGTATTTTTGCCTCTCTACTAAACCAATTAGTTGTCAGGCACAGTACCTATTTAATGTGGATATATAAAGTAATTTTAGAATAATTTCAAAACATCATTCATTTCCTCACAGCAACCCTGTGAGGTTATTTAGTATTATCCCTTTGCTTTTCAATGGTAAAAGGTTAAGCTGTGAAGAAGTTGAGTAGTTTGCCTAAGGCTACATAACAGTTAGGGATGGAGTCAACATGACAACTCCACTCTCAAACTTTGTTCATCACATCATGTGCCACACATTGCAAAATTGCAGGGTTGGAAGAGACTTTGGAGATGACATAGTCCAACCTCATAATAGGTGTTTAACAATTTTTGGTAACACTCCTGCCCAGTGGTAACTCTACTTCTGCTCAAACGTGTCCCACAGTGATATGGCTGAGATTATAATTGGAAATTGGGTGGCCACATTTCATTTTTCCCCATCAAACCCCATTAAACACCTTTGGGCTCCCCTCTCTAGTATGGAACTCTTTACTAAAAAACAAGCCAGACAGAGAAAGACAAATATCGTATGACCTCACTTATATGTGTAATCTAAAATAAAAATGAACTTGGCCGGCTGAGTGGCGCATTGGTTAAGAGCTGGTTTTGGGATGCCAGCAGCCCCGGTTCGGATCCCACATATGAGGGCCAGTGACACTGCCCTCTACAGGTAACAACAGTTCCGTCCGAAGCTGGGCTGTGTGAGCCCCGGCAATGGTGTAGTCTGCAGCCCCTGCTGCAGTGGGCTGCCATAGGCTACAGTGAGTGGCCGGCAGCCAGTGTGAGTGGCTGGCAGCCAGCGTGAGCTGCCAATAGCTGCGGTGAGCGACCATCCAGAGGCTGGCGACTGATCTGCCTCATCCGGGAAGAGTACAATGACAATACCAACATGGGCCGGTGAAGCAATGTCCTCTGCAACTAGACTGAAGAACAAAAAGATGGCAACTTGTCTGTTCCCCTTCCCCGATTCCCCAATGCTGTTCCCCTCCCCGAATTCCCCAATAAAATCTTAAAAAAATAAAATAAAATAAAAATGAACTAATAGATGTGTAGAAGAGATTGGAGATTGGCGGTTGCCAGAGGTGAGGGCTGGGGGATAGTAGTAATGGGCGAAGGTGACCAAAAGGTACAAACTTCCAGTTACAAAATAAATAAGTCCCAGGGATGTAATACATAGCATGGTGACTATAGTTAATACTACTGTATTGTATATTTGAAAGTTGCTAAGAAAGTAGATGTTAAAAGTTTTCATCACAGGAAAAAATGTGTATTTCCAGTCAAGATATCGGAGTAGGTAAACACTGTACTTACCCCTCAGGACCTCATTAAAATGGCAAGTAACCTACAGAACAACCACTATTGAGAATCACCTGAAGTCCAGCTGAACCGAAGCCCTACAGCTAAAGACATACAGAAAAAGCCACCTTGAAACTGATATGAGGGACAGAGACATGGAATAGGCTGGTCCCACCTCTGCATGTGACCATTAAAAATCAGGAGGGATATCTCAGCTGCAGAGGTCCCCCCAGAGGAGCGAGGGGTCCCATGCCCACACCAGGCACCTCAGCCCAGGATTTCACTTCCAGGGAGAGCAGTCCTGATAACTTCTGGCTGTGCAAACCAGAGGAGACTATGACTGAGAGAGACGAGGAGGGCAGGGATCACAGGCACTCCACTTAAAGGGCCTGTGCATGGACTTACTCACTGACAGATTCATTCACTCTGAGCTGCAGCACTGGGGAATGTGCCATGGACATACAGAGAGGAACTGAGATGTCTGGCTCCAGAGTGAGGACTGGAGGAGTGGCTTTCTCTTGGATGGAGGAGCTGGTGGAAACCATTGTTTCTTTATTGAGCTCTCGCACCTCCCAGCATGCAGATGCAGGTGGCCATCATACCTGAGTGTTCATCAACCTGATTAACACTGTTCATTTGCCCTGTCCTGGTGATTCCCTGAGACCTTACCCCACCCAACTTGCAGTCCCACCTAAGCTGCTTCCAGTGGCTTTTCCATACAAATTGCCTGCCTTGCCTCATGCAGACTTCCTAAAGTCTCTCAGAGGTTCACAAACTCAAACAAGTAGCATCTGCTTTTCACATGCCCCCCTATCTTATGCTGAGCAGTCCTAAGTGCAGAACTAGAAGCAGCCAGCCTCAGTTCACAGCTTGGCCTCTTGAGGCTCTTCTAAGCCCAGCATGGGTGGTGGCCATGTGCAGATTTTTTTGGGGCTCAGGCCAGATGGCCGGGCAGGACACAGGCTGCCACTGAACTTGGCCTACAGCAGGGCCTCTCCCAGAAGGCCCTGGGGCCAGCACTCTTGGTGATGCTTGGTGCGAGAGCACTATCCAGCTGCCTCCATGGATGACATACCCAAAGAGCTGACTGGGAAGGCACTAGAACCTTGCTAAATCGAATCCTGCTCTGTAAGGTTAGCCCCTGCACAACAGTTCATCCACTGTAGTCATAACCTGTCCTTACAACCAATTAGCCTGAGGGTTTATCCCACCCACTGATGTGCCAACAGCAGCCAAGGCTCAAGTACAGCAGGAGGGCACACAATCCACACGAGGGACACACCCAGTTCCAGTGACCAGGAAGACTGCAACTGGGCCCCACAGGACACCTACTACATAGGGCCACCTTACTAAGACTGGGAGGCATAGCAGCCCTACCTAATACATAGAAACAAAAACAGGGGGACAGACAAAGGGGAAAGAAAGAAACATGTCTCAAATAAAAAATAAAAACAAAACAAAAACAGAACATAGTACCAGAAAAAGAACTAAACAAAATGGAGACAAGCAAACTACCAGATGCAGAATTCAAAACGCTGGTTATAAAAATGCTAAATTATCTCATGGAGAACTTCAACAGTGATAGGAAACATAAAAATGGAGATAGAAAACACAAAAATGAACCAGTCAGAAATAAAGATTACAATAACTGAAATGAAGAATGCATTAAAGGAACTCAACAGTAGATTAGATTAAGCTGAGGTTTGAATCAGTGATTTGGAAGATAAGGTAGCAAAAAACACCCAGTCAGAGCAACAAAAAAGGGAAAGAAAATAACTCCAAAATGAGGATAGTTTAAGGAGCCTCTGGGACAACATCAAGTGTGCCAACATTTGCATCATAGGGGTACCAGAAGGAAAACAGGGAGATCAAGGAATTGAAAACCTATTTGAAGAAATAATGATGAAAAACTTCCTTAACCTGGTGAAGGAAAGAGATATACAAGCCCAGGAAGCGCAGAGTCCCAAACAAGATGAACCCAAATAGGCACATGCAAAGACATATCAATTAAAATGCAAAAGGTTAAAGACAAATAAAGAATCTTAAAAGCAACATGAGAAAAGCAGTTAGTTATCTATAAGGGAGCACCCATAGGACCTTCAGCTGATTTCTCAACAGAAACTTTGCAGGACTGAAGGGATTGGCACAAAATATTGAAAATGATGAAAAGCAAGGACCTACAATTAAGATTACCTAGCAAAGCTATCTTTTAGAATCAAAGGACAGATAAAGAGCTTCTCAGACAAGGGAAAGCTAAAGAAGTTTATCACCACCAAACCAATATTATAAGGAATTTTAGAGGGACTTGTTTAAGACAAAAGCAAAAATCAAATATGAATAATAAAATGTCAATAAGTCCATATCTATCAACAATTACTTTAAATGTAAATGGATTAAATGCCCTGGTTCAAAGATAGCATGGCCAAATGGAGAAGAAAACAAAACACATATGCTACCTACAAGAGACTAACTTTAGATCAAAAGACACACACAGGTATCTTTTTGAATATGGCTCCTTGGGCAAGGCTAACAAAAGAAAAAATAAACAAATGGTACTACATCAAATGCATTTTTTTGTGTGTGTGTACCAAGAAGGAAACCATTAATAAAATGAAAAGACAACCTATAGAAAGGGAGAAGATATTTGCAAATGATACATCTCATAAGGGGTTAATATCCAAGAAATATAAGGAACTCATACAACAACAACAACAACAATAACACACAAGTCTAATTTAAAAATTGGCAGAGGTCCTGAATAGACATTTCTTCAAAGAGGACATATAAATGATTAACAGACATATGAAAAGATGCTCAACATCACTAATCATCAGGGAAATGCAAATTAAAACCATAATGAGAAATCACCTCACACGTGTAAGAATGGCTATCATCAATAAATCAAAAAATAACAAGTGCTGGTGAGAATGTGGAGAAAACAGAACACTCATATACTGTTGGTGGGATTGTAAATTAGTTCAACCACTATGGAAAACAGTATGGAGATCCTTCAAAAAATTAAAAATCGATGTGCCATATGATCCAGCAATTCTACTTTTGGGTATTTATCTGAAGAAAACAAGAACACAAATTCAAAAGTTATATGCACACTATGTTCATTGCAGCATTACTAGTAGTAGACAAAATATAGAAGAAACCAAGATGTGCATCAATAGACGAATGGATAAGGAAGATGTGGTATATAAAATGTACTTTCATTCAGAGTGAATATGAGAAAAGAACTAATAAATGTCAGTAACATCTCAAATGAATGAATGAATGATAAATGCAATAAAATGAATTTTCTAGCTACAAAAAAGACACACACACACACACAAATAATGAAACTGAAAGGATGGAAAAAGATATTTCATGAAAATTGAAACAAAGAAAACTGGAGGAGCAATACTTACACCAAACAAAATGGACTTTAAAATAAAGGCTGTTATAAGAGACAGAGAAAGACCCAGTAATTCCATTTCTGGGTATTTATCAAAGAAAGCCAAAACACAACTTTGAGGAGACATGTGTCTCCATATATTTATTGAAGCATTGTTTACAAGGCCAAGATGTTGAGGCAGTCTGGGTATCCATCAATGGATGAGTGGATAAAGGATAGGTGGTACATATATACAATGGAATATTGCTTGGCTATGAAAGGGAATGGGTTCTTG
This sequence comes from Aselliscus stoliczkanus, assembly GCA_033961575.1. Classification (NCBI taxonomy): domain Eukaryota; kingdom Metazoa; phylum Chordata; class Mammalia; order Chiroptera; family Hipposideridae; genus Aselliscus; species Aselliscus stoliczkanus. The sequence continues at coordinate 47,974,161 of CM066737.1, read as the reverse complement.
CCATCTGTGGCAGCAGCATGAATTGACATGGAAGGTATTTTGCTGAATGGAGTATGTCAGACATAGAAAGACAGATGTAATGTGATTTCGCTTATATGTGGAATCTAAAGCACAAAATAAACAAACAAGACAAAAAAATTCATAGATACAGAGAATATTTTGATGACTGACAGGTGGGAGGGGCTTTGGAGGTGGGTGGAAAAGAGAAGGGATTAAGAAGTACAAATTGGGGCTGGCCAAGTGATGTGGTGGTTAAGCGCTGGCTTGGGAGGCCAGCAGCCCCGATTCGGGTCCCACATGTGAGGGCCAGTGACACTGCCCTCAAAAAAAAAAAAGAAGTACAAATTGGTTGTTACACAGTAGTTGTGAGGATGTAGGGTCTAGCATAAGGAATATTGTAAATAATATTGTAATAACTATGCTTGGTGTCAGATGGGTACAGGATCTTTTGGAGTGATAGATGGGAGGGGGGTTGGTGGGGCATGGTGAAAAAAGTGAAGGGATTAAGAAGTACAAATTGGTAGTTACAAAATAGTCATGGAGATGTAAAGTAAAGCATAAGAAATGTAGTCAATAATATGGTAATGATTATGTATAGTGCCAAGTGAATACTAGTCATGGGATTCACTTCTTAAGTTATGTAAATTTCTAACCACTATGCTGTACCTGAAATTAATATAATATTGGATGTCAACTGTAATTGAAAAAGTAAAAAGGCGTGGGAGTGAAGGGGAATAAGAGGTCAACTTTCCAGGTATAAAATAAATCATGGGGATGTAATTTACAGCATAGGGAATATAGTCAATAATATTATGATAGCATGGTACAGTGTCACATGATTGCTGGACTTATCACGGTGATCACTTTTTTAGGTGTATAAATGTTCAATAACTATGGTGTACACATGAAACATATAACATTATATGTTGGCTGTATTTCAATAACATTCTTTGAAAAAAGAAAAAATGTGTAATTATTTATGGTGATGGATGATAACTAGACTTATTGTGGTGATTATTTTGCAATATACACAAATATCAGATCATTATATTGTGTACATGAAAGTAATATAATGTTATATGTAATTATATCTCAATTAAAAAACATTTATAGGGCCGGCCGAGTGGCGCGATGGTTGGGAGCTGGCTTGGGATGCCAGCGGTCTGGGTTCGGATCCCATATATGAGGGCCAGTGACACTGCCCTTAAAAAAAACAAAACATTTATAGGGTACCCGCTATGTTCCAAAAGCTGTTTGGGGCACTGAAGATCTCAAAATTCAACAAAATAGATAAAGTCCATTCTCTAGAGAGGTGACACAGGCAACAAATATATATGTTAGTTGTTGATAAGAGCTATGAAGAAACCAGAAGCAAAGCAAATGGTTAGGGAGCAATGGGGAGAGATGTTATTTTTATATATGAAGATCCTGCCTGATGAGGTAGCATTGGAGTGGATATCTAAAGAAAGAAAGGGGAGCCAGAAGTGCAACTATTTGGATGAGGAATGTTTCCAGGCAAAGGCACTGAAGCTAGATCATTCCTTTAAAGGTGAGTATGGCTGGAGCAGATTGAGTGAGAAGAGAGTGGTAGGAGATAAAAATCAAGAGCAGGGGCCCAGATCATGACAGATCTTGTAGGCATTGGAAAGGGGTTTAGAGGGATTTTATCAGAATTACATGGTCTGACTTATGTTTTGAAAGGGTGACTCAGTTGATTGAAAAAGACTAGTTTGTGTGGGGCTCAGAGGGAAAACAGCAAGATCAGTTAGGGGGCTACTGCAGTTGTCCATGTTAGAGGTAATGATGGCTTGGACTAGGGTGGTATGGAAGGGGTGGTGAAAAGTTGTCATATTCTAGGGCAATCTGGAATCATTCAAATCTTGAAGTCTCTCGTCTTGGGCATCTCATGATGTCCTCTATTCTTTGAGGTCCTTCCAGACATCATGAGTCTATATTTGTAGTTGATATACTTCAAACATGGGAAAGATTGATTTATCCCTTTTGTGAATTACCAAACTTACTAGCTTTTCTCAAATCAAAGTAAAACAAAAAATGACCTGATTAACAGATAATTGGGGTTGTTGGTAACATCAATTGAGAGCGGGCTTTTCCTCTTTGAGCTTGTTAAGGTTGTTCTATTCCAGAGGTAAATGCCATTGTATGACTGCTGACAAGAAAACACTAAAAACCTCTATCTACCTATATCAGTCAGGGCTGCCTGATAGTCTACTTTGACATGGTAGACCAGTACTATCTCAGTGTCTGAACACATTTTTAATCTAGATGATTATGTCAGCATGGCATCAAATAAAATAAGAATTTGAAAACTATCCTTTTTATCTAATCAATGTAGACAATTTGGAGAGTTTAGACCAGAAATAATATAGTCTTGTCATGTCACACATTTTCTCCCTCTTACATGTTTCCTCCCTACTAAGGGAATCAAGGAAATGTTTTCCTATATATTTGATACTTGCTGTCTTTTCTGCTGCCAACCAAGTAAGGGAAAAGAATGGATTAAATGGATTTTTGCCATTGCCTGAGTGTTAGAACTCATTCCTCTGCTAAAGACCAACTCTTCTTCCTGTCTACTTTCCTAGGAACTGAGGTGTAGGCCTGTCCAGACCTCTTCTATGGTGCTGTCAAGTTGATAAACTCTAGCTATAACAGCCATATAGACTTTCTTTCTTTTGAACAAAGATACTTAAGTACTAAATTGGAAATTTAAAAGTAAAGGAATAATTAAGCATGGATACTCTTTGGCACATAGTAAGTGCCAAATTAGTGTTAGCTGTTTTTATTATTAGACATAGTGCATTATAAATGTTTGGGGTACATCTTTGTGGGTATATCTAGCTGAAATTTGGAAAATAAATTATGGAGCTCGTGATAGAGATTGGGTTACAAAGGGAGAAGTGACACTTCTCGCCTTACACCAGAGAGACACAAATATATTTGAAGCATCATTTAAAACAATCCTATATTTTTATGCAGAAAAGGTAAAATTCTAGAACACAATTAACATTGCCCTTTGCTCCAGATTTGATGTAAAAGTCTGGGTAAGTCACTGTTCTCTAACAAATTAGGGTGATATATTAAAAGAGTGAAAAATGTGCTAATGACCGTAATATACAAAGAGTTTAGACAAATCAGTAAGAAGAAGACTCTAATAGAAAAACGGATTAAAATTAATAGTTGTTTCATAAAAGAATATAACAAATTGCTTATCATGTGAAAACATATAGTCTGGGTAAGTCACTGTTCTCTAACAAATTAGGGTGATATTTTAAAAGAGTGAAAAATGTGCTAATGACCTTAATATACAAAGAGTTTAGACAAATCAGTAAGAAGAAGACTCTAATAGAAAAACGGATTAAAATTAATAGTTGTTTCATAAAAGAATATAACAAATTGCTTATCATGTTAAAACATGAAGTCCCACTTATAATAAAGTAATTTGAATGTGAAATGATAATGAGATACCATTTTTAAACTGTCAGATTGACAAAAAATTTTAATCTTTGATTTTTTTTGCAACCTATGCTTGCAAAGAGTGAGAAATACACACGCTCACACAATGTTGGTAGGAGAGCAATTTTGGAATATAGATCAAAATTTAAAAATGCACATTCCCTGTGATTCCATATTCCCATTACTAGGATTTTATCTTATGGATATAATCACACAAGTGTTCAATGACAATATATATACAAGGATATTCATCACAGCATTGTTTAGAAAAGCAAAAATCCCAAACCAAATATCCTTGAAACAATTTAAGTGTTCATTAATAGAGGTCTTGTTAAATAAATATGGCAGATTTGTATGATATAATAAGAAACTGTCATTAAAAAGAATACAGTAGGGCCGGCCGAGTGGCACGGTGGTTGAGCGCTTGCTTGGGAAGCCAGCGGCCCCGGTTCGGGTCCCACATATGAGGGCCAGTGCCACTGCCCTCAAAAAAAAACAACGGGTGCAAGCTGAGCTCTGAGCAATAGCAGTTCGATGCCCAGCCTGAGCTGAGCTGCCGCTGAACTGCCAACAGGTGGCAGGATGGCTCAGCTAAAAACAAAAAAACAAATAAACAAACAAAAAAAATCTTAAAAAAAAAAGAATACAGTAATGATAAATATCCTCACAGGGAAAGATGTCCATAATGTATTGTTAAGGAAAAAGAAACAAATTGCAGAACATTTGTGAACAAAATTGTGTGCATGTGTGTGTGTTTCTGTTTGAATATGGATCAAAAATATATATGAGGTCACACCTATATTGTTCATAGTGATGACTTCTACAGAGTTTGATGTGAGAGTAGGAAATGGGGTGTTTTTCTTAACATGCTTTTATATTGTTTTAATTATTAAGTTAACATGCATTACTTTAACAAAAATTCCAAAATGAACAAATGAATATAAAGAAGGGTGGTGACCTAGGACACTGATACTTGAATATTTTCACACTTCAATTTGAGAGTTAAAAAATAAGGGAGGGGGGAAAGGGAGACAATTGCTTCAGTAAATGACATCTTTATTTGGGGTGGGTAGACAAAGTTCAAACTGCTCTAAACTCTGACTGTCTCAGTGGGGATTGGAACCTTCCCTGTGTAGGCTCATTGGAAGGTGGGATATACAATCTGCCTATTTGAGGATGGGTGGAGGGTGCATTGGAAGATTTGTAGAAGTCATTTTTTAGCTCCAAAATTCTATCCATAATTCTGATATGAATAATGGAGCTCATGGTGGCTACAAACATCAAATCACTCCAGGTTGTCCTTGAAGAGCAGAGGGGCATTTCAAAATCCCACTCTCCAGCTTCAGGGTTTTTGTTATGGGTCATCATCCCCCTTTTCTGGAGGAAGTGGTAAAGGTGGTAGACTCACAGTAGATTTATCATTGGGACCAGCTTCCTCTCCCTTCTATGATTCGCCTTTCCTTGGATGGTTCTTTCAGTGCCTTTTTCTTATCTGGCTCAGCGTCCTCCTTTACTAAAGGACAGGAAAAGACAGTTTACTGAAACAAAATTTTCTTCCTTCAGCTCTTGGTAATCCTGTGTTGATTACCTTCCTTTACCAAGAACCTGAGCTCAGAAGGCTGACATACTTCTTAGAACAGGGAATAGCTGCATCTGGATTGGGGTCACTTAATCCTGCCAGAGGCAACAAGGTTTGTGTTTATCTGCTGGTCACTGAATCCAGCATGATCCTCACAAAGGTGGCTCTTCCGACTACAGAGACTTTCTGCTGATAGAAACCACTTCCCTATTCTGTCTTGTCTGTTGGCCTCACTAACCACCCTCAACAATTGTAGGGCTGGATTTATCAGTGACAATTCAGCATGATTTTACGGGCCATTTTTCAGCACTCTTTTCTCAAACTATCAATCCTGTGCCTTTATTTTGAACTTTATTCTATAGGGAATAATGAACAACTGTGGTCATTTGAGTGTCATGATCAAATACCTATATGCCCACATATCCAGGACTCCCTTATCTCTAACAGCATTTATATTTCAACTAATTGTTTATGTGTTTGTCTCCTCACCTCAATTAAGTTATTGAAAGGGACTTGGTAACTGAGTGTGGGTGGCTGAAAGAGCGAGTGAAAATGAAGACAACTTCAAGCTTTCAAATCTAGATAACTGAAAGAATAACTGGAAAGATACAGGTGTCATCACTTGAGAGGATATACTAGAAGATAAGGAGGATTCAAAGGGCAAAATGAGGCTAGCACAGAGATTAAAAACTGAGGCTCTACTGCAAGGCTGCCTAGGTTTGAATCCTAGTTTGTGCACTTACTAGCCTTGTGAGCTTGGGAAAGCTATTTAACCTCTTTATTCCTTATTTAACCTCCTGATGCCCCATTTGTAAATATGGATAATAGTATTACCCTGCATCGCAGGATGGTAATGAAGTGTCAAATAAGTTAATGTATGTTATGTACTTAGAATGGTGCCTGGCACATAGTAAGTGCCAAATTAGTGATAGCTATTTTTATTATTAGAAATAATGAATTATAAATGTTTGGGGTACATCTCTGTGTGTATATCTATCTGAAATTTGGAAAATAAATTATGGAGCTCGTGAGAGAGATTGGGTTACAAAGGGAGAAGTGACAGAACTCCAGGCAGCACCAATATTGAAGGATTCTTAAAAAGAGATGAAGAAATAGTGGTCAGAGAGAGAGGAAGAATGAGATAGGCATGATATCATGGAAGCAAAGAGAGTTGTCAACCTATGACATTAAAATGTGACACAGACATTGGACCTGTGTTTATGGGGGAGGGTTTGGAGGAGAGGAGGGAGAGACTGTTATTTGGAGAAGTATAGAGATGAAATGGGAGAGTCAAAGATCAAGATGGCCAGCTCCTCATAAATATTTGCTGAGGGGCAGCCCTATCCAACCAAGCCCCTGGGTGACCAGTGGGTCCAGCTTCTTTCATCTGCACATCCGTACAAGCCCTCTGCTCTAACTGCCAGTCAGAGGACCAGTAACAACCAGTTGGTATGGTGGTGACTATTCACCAAGGTCCCAACTAAGGAGTGGCTCAACCAATGACTACAGACTCATTCTCCTTTACTCCAAATAGGAGAAGAGAAAAAAAAAAGAGTGAAGGCAGATGAGTCCAGAAAATCCAGCAACTAATATTTGTAATTAGACTCAGGACCCACCTGGTCCAGTGACCTGACTCTGAATGAGGCATTTGGGACTTTCCTCCATGAAGCTAATCTCATGAAGATAACATGAGCCCCAAGCATTGTTTTTTATCACCAATCCTTCATTCCAGGACCCACTGCAAACAAGTCACCATCATTCCCATTACCTACGTCATCACCCATTTACTTCTTTCTGACCAGTGTGCCATCCCCTTCTTTCTTTCTTTCCAGTTCAAATCCTATTTCTTTTCTTAAATGTTTCTCCCTTGAAACTTTTCTGTCTACTTGTATCCAGAGTGGCCTCCTATATTGTCCACATTACAAATTTTGGATGATGTAGCATACATTTCCTTGTACTGTTTTATTTCTGTCCCATGTTTGTTGTTGGCATATGGGAAAGAATCAGTACAAGGTAATGTTTGGTGTGCTGGGATAGAACATCTGGGAGGGGAGATGGAAGGAGAGCTCTGAGTTTTGCACTGATATTTCACACTTTAACTGAATTTACAACAAGAGCCATAAGCTGGAAACCCAATAGCAATGAGGAGACGGATTGAAAAGGAGATAAAAAAATGGCTGCCCTCTAGATAAGTGTACATGTTAGGGGAAGGATAACAGAGAATAGGTAACTTCCTAACTGGACATGTGTATGTGGGTTAGGGGTATATATAGCCAAGACTATGAAGCTACAGAGAGAAAGCCCTGAGTTGGTGGTAACCCCGAAGGGAGGTGATGAGGGTCATGACTAGAAAACCTCATGTATTTCTATTTAGTGATTTGCTTTCGAGATTACTTCATGGTTTCTTCCTTGTGAATTGTTATGTAGCCAGCTCCCTTGGTCTACTTGGGTCCATGTGTAAATAATTATTATGTTTTCTTTCTAAAATCTTTTTAAAATCTTTTCTAAAATCTGTCTTAAATCTTTTGTGTCCCTTGGAATACAGAAGCCCACTAAGAAGTGTGGACTTGTTGAACAGTATGTGCATGTCTGTTCTCCCCATGAAACTATAAATTTCTTGAGGGCACTAACTGTATCTTTCAAGTTTAGTGTGAGTCATATGATTAGTAGTCAAAAATGCTTAGAAAATTGAATACTACTGAAGAAAATCATTTGCTGGAACTCCGTCATCAATGAGTTATTCTAGATAGACACTACTGGTAGCTGCTTTGTTTATTTTCAGCTTTGTTGCAAATGTTACCACTTCTGATGATTCCTTGGAGGCTGAGTAGGTTAGTAGAAAGAGTGGCTTGGGAAACAGGAAGCATTTACGCCAGTTCAGGCTGTTGAGTGACCTTGCAATGTCGTTTCAGACCTAATGATCCCTAGACTCTTTACAGTTCTGCTCTGTGAGTGAAGTGGGACATGTTTACTGAAATTCAGCCCAAATACATAAGAGGAGATAACTCCCTTCATCAGTTTGGTCAACATGATGCCACGCAGTCATTCTGACCTTTTATTCCAATGAAGTATCTGATTTATTTTCTTGACTTAATTGATACAACTTTTTTTTTTTTTTAACTGAGCCATCCTGCAACCTGTTGGCAGCTCAGCGGCTGCTCAGCTCGGGCTGGGCACACTTTTTTTTTTGGTTAGAATTTTTACTTTGAAATGAAAATCATAGAATTAAAGCTGTTTACTCAGATTATTATAGGCATAAATACCTACTGTTATATTGGGCAATTCAGGTAACGAAGAGTTAATAATACTAAATATTTTGTATTAAAGCTAATGTTAAGAGTATCATATATTGAATGCTATGTGTCACAAATTATGCCAAATGTTAAATAATAATTCTCATTTAAACCTTGCAACCACCTATAATGCAGGTAATATCATTAACCCTATTATACAGATAAGGAAACTGATGCTTAGTCAGGGTACATAATATTCCCAAGGTCATGCAGTCTGAACTCTTAGCTACTATGTGCTAGTGGGTGCTTATTAATTTTTTAAAAAATCAATAAATGAAACCAGCCAGCAGGTGATATCAGCATGGCCTCAACTAATAGGAGTAGGTGTAGTACTACCTATATCTATTGAGTATTCATTGTGTGTCAGGCACTGTTCTAAGTAATACACATGTATTCTTTTGTTTAATTCTCACTATAACTCTATGAAGTAAACTCCATTATTATTCACATTTACAAATGAAGAAACTGAGGCTTGGAGACACTTCTTCAGGGAAACACATCTAATAAGTGGCTGAGTTCAAAGCCTATGTTCTTTCTGTCACTCTAGTCTACTGGTAAATAGGGTGACTTTACAGTTCCCTCCTTTACCTTTTGCTCTCATGTTGAATGATATTTATAGGCTAGACTCTTTAGTGTCTCTCTGCACTCCAGTCACCTTTGCCTGGGCCCTTAGTGTCCTCCTCCACCCTGTACAACCTCTCCCTGAGATCCAGATGAGATAGGAGGAGTGAATGGAGTGTCTTGTTGCTGATTTTCTACAATCTCAACACAAACACTTACCAGTGTTGCTGAGACTTAACCTCGCTAGCTCATCTGTGAGACCAATTTTAATTTGGAGCCATCTGCCACAGACAAATGAGTAATTATGGCAGAGCCCAGAGGGACAGGACATGGGGACAAGATTGGCTTAGCCTTTTTCCACCTTACTGCATTGATGCAAGTGACCAAGAAGGAAAATTACTTGGGTGGGCTCTTGATGCAGAGGCCAGCAGCCCTACCTCCTTGTGCTCAAATCCTTAGACTCCAGTGAACAAGGAGGGATGACTGTGAGGTCATGCAGCTTGCCTGGTAGCAAAAGGGAGACTATTGCCATTAAGGCCAGGGAGAAGGAGGTAATCTGTGAATGGGGCCAGATCACTCACCAACGTGTCCCTCTTACTGTATTGGTGGTGCCTGGTGATGAGTGCCACTTGCAAGCTGGTCTCTCCACACAATATGACAAGCTAAGTCAAACCGATGGAGTGAAGCTGAAAGTAATAGTCATTGACATCTGTCTAGCATTTAATTTTTGTCAAAGGACTTTAGCATATCTTTATCTTATTTGTTCCTTATATAAGGCCCCTAGATTAGGTAAGGGCAGGTGTTGTTAGCTTCATTTTACAGATGAGGAAACCGGACATGTGTAAAATTTTATGACTTGCCCAAGGTCACCCTGTTAGCTACAAGCTGGCTAGCACCTCAAACTCTGAATTAGAGCCTGTCATTATGTCTTCTGGGCCAGTAGTTTTCCAGCTATGCTTGTTCCTGCAGGGCCAAGCAGGTATAGGTGTGTGTGTGTGTGTGTGTGTGTGTGTGTGTCTGTCTGTCTGTGTGTGTGTGTGTGTGTGTGTGTGTGTGTGAATATGTGGGGCTTTGGGCCCCAACCTGCTCTTAAACTAGGGCAGCTCTGCTAGGGTATGTTTGTCTGTTTTACATCTGGGCAGGATTTAATTTAATGAAAGACTGTGCTACTGAAAATGATTGAAAACCACTTGTATAGACTAGTATTTCTCATATAGAGTGTAGAGGGTTGAATTGTATGCTCTCAAGAGATACGTTCAAGTCTTAAACCCCGGTACCTGTGAATGTGACCTAATTTGTAAAAAGGGTCTTTGCATATGTAACCAAGTTAAAATAAGGCCCCCCTAGATTCAGGTGAGCCCTAAATCAAATGACTGGTGTCTTTTTTAAGAGAAAGGAGAGGGAGAGGAGAACTCTATTAATGACAGAGACAGAGATTGAAGTGATGCAGTTACAAGCCAAGGTATGGAACAGATTCTCTCTTAGAGCCTTCAGAAGGAACCAGCTCTGTCAACAACTTTATTTTGGACGTCTGGCCTCCTGAGCTATGAGAAATGCATTTATTTTACTTTAAGCCACTCAGTTTATGGTAATTTGTTATGGCAGATATATGAAACAAATACAGAGAGGTACATAGACCTCGTTCCTAGAAACAGGTGGAGTGGGCTTATTAAAATGCTGATTCCAAGCCCCAAAACCCAAGATTCTGATTCTGTAGGTATGCAGCGGAGCTCAGGAATGTGCATTTTGACAAGATCTCCATATGCACAATGATTGATCTTTGAGCTTGTTATGACCATACAGAGATATAAGTCCCCTTTCTGGATTGTTGCTGGATTTGCTCTCCCTGCTGTCAATGCTCCTCTAGCAGTTCCCACAGTCATGGGGCTGAGGGGGTAGACTTGATAGACAAGAAATGGGCTGGATTTAAACCTTCTGTGGTCCAAAAGTTCTGAATTCTGAGAATTATTTAAGAGTGTGTACCCCAGGGAATCATAAATCCCCCAGGTCAGCAAAATCTGCCCCTAAGGAAATAGGCCATAGTGGTTCCAAAGTGGATGCTGCCAAGAAGGTCAGATTTCTAGAGCAGCATGAAGACTATGGAATAACACACATGCAAGAAGGGAACAGAGTAACACCACACACACACACACACACACACACACACACACACTGGCTTCTATGTGTTGTCTAGTGCAGGCAATTCTATCTGATAGAGCATCATCATTTTTACTTTAAGATCTGGTCTTTATTAAAAATGCAGGTCTTGCCGGCCAGTGGCACAGTGGTTAAGAGCTGGCTTGGGAAGCCAGCAGCACCAGTTTGGATCCCACATATGAGGGCCAATGACACTGCCCTCTTAAAAAAAATGAAGGTCTCCATGTGAGTGTTGATAATTGAAGGCAGTGTTAGCCATTTATGTGTAGCCTCCAGTCTTTATCTAAGAGCAGTTTTGATAGGCTACAAGAATGACAAGAGCACAACAGGCTGGGGTAAGAATGGAGCAGAGGAGATCTTGCTGCCAGCCTGAGGCCAAATTCCAATGAAGCCAAAAAGGGCACACGTTTATCTTCCCAAGATTGGTGAAGGTGAGCTGTGCGCAATCCCTTGGGGAGAGCCTCCATGAAAAAGGACAGGTGTTTGGATTCTGTTTGTGGGAAGAGTGCATTATTCAATGTAGCCTACCCCTTTGGATACAAGGTCCTTCAGGTGTCCTGTGCTTGCTCACATCTTTGATTGCTCCCAGGTAAACAAATCTCATTTCTATCTCACAGAAAAGCAGAGCTCCTGCACTGTGGCAACCTGTTGTTATAGTTACTGACATATGACTTATCAGAGCGATTGTCAGAGCAATGGAAGAAAATGAAATTTAGCAGGGGCTGGTAGTGGGGGTTGGGGCAGAGAAGAGAAAGGGAAGAGAAGCCTGCTGAAGAGTCTTGGGGACTGAGCTGATGGCTTTGTGGGCTTGTACATATGGTGTGATATTTGAGTATGGATAACAGATTTCTTAGACTAACAGTGTATCTGAAAGGATCTTGGTAAAAGACAGCTTGTCCCAAATAGCTTTTCCCAGGTTCTATATGCCTGATATTCCATTAGTGATTCATTCCTGTGGGTTAAGCACTGGTTTACTCTTAGATTGTGTAAGTTTATCTGGTATCTTTCTTCCTCAGGGTTTGCCAAAGCACTGGGGAAAATGGGGAAATGGGGGCCATCAAATAAGGACTCGTTCTATTTTCAAAACTCAGATAGGGCTGGTATTGCTAGCCCCCTCTTTGGAATTTCCCCTATGCTCTCCTCTCTTTCAAAATAGTTCTGAAACCAAATGGAACTGAACATGAAAGTCTGGGATGTCTTTTTCAGTCAGTTAGCCATTGTGGGAGATACATTTAATTCCCTCATGTTCATCAGTAAATATGTATATATTACTCATTATATACTAGGCACTGGGTTAGGTACTGATGGGGGAAACATGGAAGCAGTTGGGCATTAGAGTATGCCACACAATTAGGAAACCATCTAGTTATAGAGACGAGACATTTACACAAGTAAGGCTGACCAATATTACATGATTGGTGTCAAGTAAAGTGCTACCTAATCTCAGAGGCAGGCAAGATCATCATGCTGCAAGGTAGCTGGGTAAGCCCTAATTCAGATTGGCACATTAAATCACTCAGGCACTTAACAGGGCTCTGGGGAAACGAAGCACAGAATAAATCAGTTTTGATGGTGATGGTGATGTGGACTGAGTAGGGAATATGTTCACACCTCTCTGCTTTGCCATTCAGCTACATGATGAATCCTTTTCAGAGAGGTCATCCATCTTCCACATCTGAGAACTCCTATGTTGGGAATTCTAAGACCTAGTTGGCCAGGGAAGCAGTGCAGCCTAGAGGTTAAGAGGGTGGGTTTAGAAACTAGGCTGCTTGGGTTTCAATCCTGCCTCTAACATTTGTTGTGATCTTGGACAAGTGACTTAACCATCCTGTGACTCGATTTTTCTCATTGGTACAATGGGAATGGTAATAATAATGTCTACCTAATAGAGTTGTTGGGAGGATTAAATTAGGTACGTGGTGTAAGATGTTTAGTACAGTGCTGGTTGCATACTATTCATTCATAAAATAAATATTTATTGAGTGTATGTGATGTTGCAGGCATTTTCCCAGTGCTAGGATACAGCAGTGAAGAAGAGAGACAAGATCTCTTCTCTTTTTGTACTGTTACATTCTGAAGCGGAAGAAGGGGATTTAGGCCCTTTACTCAAGGGACTTTTAATCTAGTATCTTGCTTTCTGCTATATCAATTATAATCCTTGGTCTGAGAGTTATCACTTACCTCATTTTCATTCCTTTTTAACTAGGCAAGCATTAAAGCTATGAACTCCCTTTAAACACAGATTTGGTCATATCCCATAAGATTTGATGTTGAGTGTTTTCATTATCAATATTTTTCAAGCACTTTGCAATTTTGGTTTTGATTTGTACTATATCTACTTTTTAATATATTGCAGTACTCCATGTTTGATGACTTTGTATTTTCTTTGTCCCTACCATGTCTAATGCTATACTCCAAAGGAAGAGAGACAATGAAGAGACCTGTTTGACTTGAAAGGTTTAGAAGGGACTAGGGGAGACAGAACAAGAAAAGATTGCTAATGAAGGGTATTGAGTGTTAGGCTTCATGGGTTGGTTTATCTTCTAATGAGGAGACATTGTAGTTATTGAAAGGAAGGACAGGAGTGATAGGATTGTTACACTATTTTGGGAAGTATAAGCCTTTGTCATTGTTAAGGATGTGTTGAGAAAAAGGAGGATAAAGGCAGAGAGTCCACTTAGAAGATTTTCATGTTAGTCTAGTACATTGGTTATCAAACCTGAGTGTACATAAGTATCCCCTGGAGGACATGTTAAGCCACAGTTTGCTGGGCCCCAACTCCTGAGTTTCTGATTCAGTCTGTGGTGGGGACTGAGAATTTGCATTTTCATTTCTAGCAAGTTCCTCTGGTGATTCTAATGCTGCTGGTCTAGGGGCTACACTTTGAGAAACACTCATCCAGGAGAGAGATGATTAGAACCAGAGGCCAAGTGGTGGGAACTGGTCTTGAAAGGAAAATATGTAAAAGATATTGCGAAGGAAGAAACCACAGAGCTTAGGGATTGGATATGGAGGCAAGGGAGATGAAAGACTCAAAGATGACTCCAGTGTATGAAACCTAGGTAACTTGTAGGATAGGGGAATCACTGAGGCAAAAACTGGAACATCTAGGGGTGCAATACAGTCATGTGTCAGGTACTAGAAAAATATGTGAGCCTTGTACCCATCTGCATCTGCATTGTGGCACTCTGTTGAAAGGCCTCCTGTCCTTCTTCAGGAGAGAGGCTGGTGAGAAGGAGAAAGCCCAAGTCTGTGTTTGGTCTTTCCTTTTTGAGAATGTAGCCTTTGAGTAGAGAAAGAAAATGAAGATAGAGAGCAGAGAGTAGGAAGGATAGAAGGAGCTTGAATATTCTGGAAATGGAGAGCACTTTTGGGTTGTTAAGTATTGAATATATATTAATAAGGAAAAGTCAAATGAGGAAAACTCATCATGGGCCATGAATGGTAGTTCCAGGATACCACCAGAGATGCTATTTATGAGAGTAAAGGGTTACCACAACAGGGCTTCTCAAGTCTAGCCTACCTCACCTTTCCAGTTCCAAGGCTTCTGAAGCTGCTGCCCTACTGTCATTGGCTATATCCCAGCACATAGGGACTTCTCTTACCTGTTTCTCTCCACTGGGCCGCCTATAGCTAAGCAGAAGCTCCACAGCGCCCACTACCTCCTTTCGGATGGCGTAGAGCAAGGCATCACCTACGTACACGCTGTGCTTCAGCAGTAGCTCCATGATCTCCAAGTTCTCATTCTCAATAGCAATGAGCAGGGCACTCCGGCCCAGAGGATCCATGCAGTTGATGTTGACATTGTAGTAGATCTCAGCTTCCTGTAGGGTGTGTTTCACAGTGGCGTAGTCCCCCTTCTCTACAGCATTGAGGAAGGCCTTCTCCTCTGCAGAGAGCTCTGTTTCAGCCCTCACAATTTGCAGGGGAATGCGGTCTCTGTACGGTGAGTAGTTGAACTTTTTGTAGTACAGTTGGGCCATAGTTGATATCAATTTAGAAACCTGAGTGAGGAGAGAAAGGGAGAACAAAGATATTCTTAGATACCTGAAGGTTTCAAATGACGAGTTATGGAGGCAGCCTTACTAAGGGATTGGAAAATCCCAATCTCTTTTAATGTCATAATCCTTTTCTTCTTGCAAAGGAGTATAGCAGAAAAAGTCCCAGCTTTTGGGTCAGAAAGACCTGGGTTCAAATCCTGACTCTACCAGCTCTGTGACCTTGGCAAGCCCTCCATGTTTCAGTTTATTATTATTATTAAAGTTATCAATATTAACAATATTTATAGCAGTTATCATTAGTGACTGCTCACTGTGTACAAGGACCTGTGCTCAAGAATGATTTTCACCTCATAAAGCTATTGTGAGAGTTAAATAAGATAATACATTATCAAAGCAACTGGCTCGGGTAAACCTCCTGAGACATGGCACAAACCAGTTCCTTCCTTCCCTTCTGCTACATGAAAATACTCGTGGTAACTATTGTGATTGGTGATACAAAGTTGGAGCTCATCTTTGGCCTATTTCCCTTGGCTCTGGGACTGTGGGCTTGTGCTGATTTTCAGGATTACTTTGGCAGCCATCCCAGAGGCAGATCCTGGATTGCAATCTCATTTTAGTGCTACCTGAAACCCCATTTCTTGATGCTGGAAAGCGTTTTGGCTCCAATAGGCCAAGGCCTAATGCAAAAGATAAACATGCACCCATTCTACCCAATCATGATTTTTTCCCCTCCACCATTCCAAACCAATGAGCTGACAGATCTGAGAATATGATTCAAATCTGAGAAGTGAATGGTCTGTTTTACATGCACCACATCTAAACCCAGATTTTCATAGAATTGATTTTAATGTAAAACCTATTATTGAGTTCCTGCAATGTGTTTAACATTCTCTGGGAGAAAATAAGATAGTCCTTGCCTTCAATTGCACAGAATGAATCACAATATAAAGCTCTTGCCTTGTAGTTCACAGATCAAATTCACACACATTCCTCACTGACTCCTTGTTCTAGCCCTGTGAGATAGGAATGGGTATCCTCCCCAGGGGAGAAGATGAGGCACATTAGGTGATTGGCTCTCCTTTCTCTCCTATTCCTGAGACCTCCAGGACCAGCTGGAGGTGGTTTGGATGGACTTATTTATGTGTCTTTCATTACCAAACTGTTTTGGCAGCAAAAGGAAATGGTAATGTGATAAAGGACCTCTTGTTTCATCTCAATATAAGAGAGATGAAGATATTAAGCTCCCACAAACATTTGCCTCACTCTTCCAGGTAATTACATCCCTGTCTTGGCAGAGAAAGAAGCATATATTATACCAAATAGAATTTGCAATTTATGTGCTTGTGATCTTCTGGGAAGTTAGTATTTGAAGGTGAGGATTACCTCTTGCACTGAACAGGCCTAAATGACAAATCTCAGGAGAGCAGGGTGCTGTTTGACTGTCTTGAGAAGCACTGATATTTTCCCGTGCTACTTTCAAGTAACTCAGCAGTGGCTTAAGGAAATTAACACTTAGAATAAACATTTGTCACTAAACAGCAAATTACTTTAATAATACTAAATGTAGACTGATTCCCTGTCTCCATTAGAAACAAAAAGGAAGGAGGAAGAAGAGAAAGTGTGATTTCCTGGAAAGAGACTCAATAACCCAATATTTATATTTACTTAATCAATATGAACATGGTAAATTTATATTTACTTAATCAATACCAACATGGTAAAAACCTTCTATGTCCCTAGCACTATACTAGTCAATTTTGGAGCCTATGAAAGAACAGATCTCTGCCTTCATCATTTTTCACCAGGACCATTTCACAGTCTTAGAATTCATCATCCTGACTCTGTTCTCTCCCATTCCAGATTGTCTGTGACACCATCCCAAAATTATCTCATGAAACACAAACCTGATCCCATTTTACTCCTCCTTGGTTAATTTCCTGCTGTTCTTGTGAAAAAAATCAAGCCTCCCTTCTGAGGTCTACTAGGTCTTGGCTTATTCTTACTTCTCCAGCTTCATCTTTTTTTTTTGAGGGAAGTGTCACTGGCCCTCATATGTGGGACCGAACCGGGGCTGCTGGCTTCCCAAGCCAGCACTTAACCACCGCGCCACTTGGCCGGCCCCTTCTCCAGCTTCATCTTAAGCCACTGTCCCACCCTCATCCACTATTTTTTATTTATTTTTAAAAATTTGTTAATTACAGTTGACATACAATATTATATGAGTTTCAGGTGTACAACATAGTGATTAGACATTTATATAACTTGTGAAATGATCATCCCAATATGTCTCATACCCATCTGACACCATACATAGTTATCACAATATTATTGACCATGCTGTATTTTACATCCCTGTGACTATTATTTAGCCTTGTGGAACTTATTTCAATTCTTCCAACCTGCCAAGCTTTCTTCCACCATAAGACCTTTATCATCACCTGGAACACTCTTCTCTAGCTTTTTTCATCTTTCCAACCTCAATAACATGTCACTTACTGTCTCAGAGCAACCCTCACTAACTATGCTCTATAAAGTAGTTCATTAATAGTCTTCCTTCCACTGTATTATACTATTTTCCTTCTTAGTGCTTACCATAATTGTTATTTATGTATGTCTATGCTTTACTGGGTAACTGTCTGCTTTGTCCAATTAGCTTTAAATATTAAGTGCAGAGATTGCATCTGACTTGTTTCTCCAGCACCTGCACCTAGCCAAGTTCCTAGCACACTCTGGATGCTTGATACATAATTCATGAATGAATATTCCATATAAATATTCCAGTAAATATTCCATAACATTTTCTCAGCTCTCTTCAACCCATCCTACGTTCTAGCCATACTGAGACATATTCTCTGAATTGCCGTCTTATGACCATGTTTTTGCACATGGCTTTATCCTACTCTCTCAACAAAATCCATCTTTACTTCACTATCTTGCTTGTGGTTCCCTTTCTCTATGAAGCCTTCTCCCAGTACTCTCAGAAAGTTAGCCAATCTTCCTCTGAGTTCTCCATGGACACTTGGGTCACAATTTTCCAATGTTACCCAACTGCATGTTTGTCTTCCTGTTACTAGGGTAGGAGTACCTTGATTTCTTTCTCCGCAGAACTCACACAGGGTCTGGAACATAATGGTTGCCTAACAGATGGATATGTTTACCTAATGAGCAAACACAATCTAACTGAGGAGTGTTGGCAAAGTTATGGAATGAAGTGCTAAATTATGTGGTACTGATTTGAAGCTTTGGGATTTCAGAAAGGGCACAGGTAGGGCTGGGGGTCTGAGAGAAGGTTGAATGGAGGAGGTTGCTCTTAATTCGGTCCTTGGGAGTATGAATTAAATGTAAAAATGTGAGGGTAGTCCAGGCACTACAGAGTTCAAGAACAAAGTTAGTGAGATTCATCATGGCCTATTTGGGAGACAGTGGTGGGGGTCATATTTTCTGGGCTATAATAAATTACAGGGGTTAGAGGTGACCTAAAACTCCAAGTTAATAGCTCATAACTTCAGTTTCCTCATCTGAAAAAAATCATCTTAAACATTTGCTACCCATTTGCCACTTAAGAGTCTACCATGGAAAGAAAGGCTGGGTGACTTTTCAGATGGTGTCACTGGTGGTGCTGGGTTAAGCATTATTTCTACAGGAAGATATATGTCCACCTGAGTTAGGCACTGCTATGTGAGAAGCTAAAGACAAATGTATCCCTGGGAAAGGTGACAATGGAGGGAACTAACTCAATCTCAGTGCCCTATTTTGTTCCACCCACTGTGCCAAGAGCTGGTGCAATAAAAAATTATTATAGTTTTGAATATATAATGTCTCAGGTACTGTGCCAGGTACTGGGGCAACATTATTACTATTACTGCTTCTAATAATAATAATGAAAGCGAGATGTCCGGTAAAATGGCAGAATAGACAGACACTGTGCTAGCTGCCTCCCAGGATCACACCAAAATTACAAACAAATTATACGGCATTCAACCCTGGAGGTCACCAGAACACTAGATGAACAGAACCACTAAACAAAGAACTTAAAGAGGAGGCCACGTCGGGTCTGGTAGGACGGGTGGAGAAGAGAGAGGGCGAGCCCCTTGAGGGAAACCCAGGGAGACCAGGAATACAAATAACAAAATGGCAATACAGATGCACCTATCAATAATCATTTTAAATGTGAATGAGCTAAATGCTGCAATCAAAAGACAGAGAGTGGCTGAGTGGATAAGAAAATAGGACACATGTATGTGCCGTTTACAGATGGAATAAGATATTTCATGCAAATGGAAATGAGAAGAAAAAAAAGCTGGAGTACCAATACTTATTTTGGACAAAATAGACTTTAAAATGACTACAATAAAAGATAAAGAAGGGCACTATAACCCTAATAAACATCTATGCACCCAACATAGGAACTCCTAATTACATATAACAGATTTTGACAGACATAAAGACAGAGATCAACAGTAACGCTATCATAGTAGGGGACTTCAACACCATTGTCACCAATGGACAAACCCTTTAGACAGAAAATCAACACAGAAAGAGTTGATATAAAGGAAAAACTGATGGTTGTTGGCTGGGAGGGACTGGGGAAGAGGGAGAGGGGGAAGGTTTTGGACAGTGTAGATGGGACTACAATGTTGCCGCAGGGAGATGGGGGCAGTTCTGGGAATGTAATTGATAATGTTGTGAAGAGACTGTTACGTTATGTGAAATAAGTCAGTCGGGGAAGGACAGGTACCATGTGATCTGACTTGTGTGTGGCGTCTGAAGAGCTGAGTGAACGATCAAATTAAACAGACTCGTAGATGTAGAGGAAAAAATGAGGGTGGCTAGTTGGGAGGGGGGTGGGGATGGGGGGGAAGGGGAAGGGATTAGACAGCATAAATAGACAACTACAATATTGCCATTGGGATATGAAACACAGTTCGGGGAATATAATAATGTAAAAATTTTGTGGCGTGTCAGATAGTCACACATCTTGTTAGGGAGACCACTTCATGGATGGAGTAGAGGCTTGATCACTGCACTGTACATCTGAAACTGATGTTGTATAGTATTGTATGCCAACTGTAACTGAATATGTGGATGGTCACGGGATGTGGAGTATACTGTGGAGGGGAGTCAGGGAAGTTGTGATAGATATGTATGATATGGGGGGGAGTGGGGTGGTGAACTGGGGGAGGGGAGTTGTCACTTTGGGGGGTAAAGAGTATAACTATTGCATTGTGTTGTACACCTGAAACTAATAAAAATAAATAAATAATTTAATTAATTAAAAAAATAAAAAAATTAATAATGAAAGCAAGAAGGAGTACTATTCATTAAATTCTCACTATGTGCCAAATGCATGGTTTATAGTATTGAAGAGAGAGGACAGTAAAATCATGGTAATTTGAGACTGGAAATATGTATAATTGAATGATATATAGTCAATTCAGAGTCCAGTTTTGATTTTGTTTTAAGATTTTTTAATTGGGGAATTGGGGGAGGGGAACAGCATTTGCGAACCGGGGAAGGGGAACAGACAAGTTGCTGTCATTTTGTTCTTCAGTCTATTTGCGGAGGATGTTGCTTCACTGGCCCATGTTGGTATCATCATTGCGCTCTTCCCAGGTGATGCAGATTGGTCGCCGGCCTCTGGATGGCTGTTCACAGCAGGTCTTCAGAGCGCATACCGGCTGCCAGCAGCTCACACCTGCTGCCAACCTCTCAGGCATGCTGCTGGCCACTCACTGTAGCCTATGGCAGCCCAGTGCAGCAGGGGCTGCAGCTATGCAGTCCCCGGGGGATCACAGTAGCCCAGCTCCAGGTGGAGTTGTTGTTTACCATATCAGCTGCAGAGGGTAGTGTCACTGGCCCTCATATGTGGGATCCGAATGGGGCCACTGGCGTACCAAACTAGCTCTTAACCAACACGCCACTCAGCCGGCCCCAGTTTTACTTTTAATGTCTTGTATTTGAAATTAATCTGGCTTATTACATTTCCAATAGTTGTGTTATGAGAAGCTTCATAGTATTCCCTTACAGAGAAAAATATATTTTCTAGAGGTTTGTCTGAGATTGTACTATGAGAGTCACTCCTTTGCTTTAGGTCACTACATCTCTGAAAGTACCCCTGGAAGGAATAATAAATCATATGGCTGAACAGATAGAAGCACCTTAGTGAGAAAAGTTGCTGTGGCCTTGGGAGTACAGAGATGTGTATCTAGGACAGGGAAAATACGATGGAGGACAAAGGAGAATCTTGGTGTCCAGCCTTGTAAATCTCTTTTATGTATCCATGCCCACTGTTACACTATCCATTGAATGATGTAAAATGGGTTCCCTGCATTGTCAGTCTACATGTAGGCTTATGTAGATGTCCAGTGTCTTGCATAGTGCCCTGGCCTCTCCCAATCTCCACAGCCAGAACGACTTGACTCTCACTTACAGCTTTAGCCTCAGCCTCACTCCTGGCTCTGAGACCAATCCACTATCCATATGCTTCCTGTTAGTCCTCTTCTGCCATTATTCTGGGCATAATTAACTAATAATAGAATTTCTGAAATGTCTTAAGGATATGTTATTGGGAATTTCCCTTCCCATTGCCCTTAACCTTTATACTTGGCAGATTGCATTCATTTGCCATTAACCTAAGGCAAGAGATTTGGTTGGCTTTCCCTTCATTACACACTGGCCTTGAGGTACACTCTTTATTGAACAAAATGAAACCAGCCAGCACTTAATACCATTCCATAAGTGAACCCCATTCTCAACATAGTCTCCCAAACATGAAAGAATAGAAATGGTCAAACTGGCTGCCTCAGGGGCTTATCATTTTCATTTTGTGTTGCCAGCCAGAGTTTATATAATGGGATCTGTGACATTTCTAGGCTTACATGATATGATTTAAAGAGAAAAATCAATTGGCTGGGCAGAAGTTCAGGAGCAAAGTGGTCTTACCAAATCCTAGCCCAGATCACTGCCCAGCTCAAAACTTTATGAGGAGAAAAGCCTCGCTTTCCACCTAACTAAAAAAAGTGTCTGGAGGTATATGGTATCTATGTGTGGCTTGCATTCTGTGCCATTTGTCCATCTCTTCAGGGCTCTTTAAGGCAAGTAGATTTAATATGATAAGCTTGTACAATCTCACGTGTGAATGGCAGATAATAAATACATTTCATTAAAATACACCAGGCACTATGATACTGATGACAATGGCTAATGACTTAAAACAATAATTTTTTTAGGAAAAAAATATTAAAACAGGAACCTTGGGTATCCAATTCAAAGAGTAACTAGAGAAGTTCTGAGATGGCAGAGTAGATAAATGCTGCACTTGCTTCCTCCCATGACAACATTAAAATCACAACTAAATTATAGAACAATCAACCTGGAGAACCATCTATAGTCTAGCTGAACAGAAGGCCTATAACTAAGAATATGAAGAAGAATCCACATCTGGACCATAGGAGGAGTGGAGACACAGAACAAACTGGCCCCAACATCTTCATGTGATGGATGAGAATCGAGGGATATATCAGCAATGGATATCCTCCATGGAGGAGCAAGGGACCACAACCCTATGCTGGCTCCCCAGCCTGGAGTACTGGTGCTGGGAAGGGAGCCTGCATAACATCTGACTGTGAAACACAGTGGGGATTCTCTTGGGGTGAGATGGAAGACTGAGGGAAACCCACACATCCACTTACAGTGACCTCACACAAACTCACTCACTCATGGGTACTCACCCTGGGCTCTGACTGAGAGACAGTGACTCAGAAGGCATCAGACATACAGGTCAAGACAGAGTTGTGTGGTTTTATGGCAAAGACTGGAGAGAAAACTGCCATTTTCACTGTATACACCCCTCCTCCCATGCAGCTAGCAGGCATGTGTCATCTTTCCTGTGTCAAACCCTCCACCATATGGCCAAATCTGAATCTGCATTGGCCTGGTGAACTCTACTTGCTACACCCACTCACTCCATCCTGGTGACTCTCTGGGACCCCATTCCACTCAACTTGTGCAATGCCAGAGGCACACTTTCTTGGAGAACAGCCAGTCCTGCCTGCACTACACCCTTTCTTGGGCAACTCTCAGGGGTTCATGGACCCCAGGCAAGTGGCAGCTGACCTTGATGTGCTGAGACTTTTGCTGAGTAGCTCCAGGCTCAGCACTGGCACCAAACCAGAATCGATATTAACCTGGTGACCACCACTTGTCCCCCACCCTGGTAACTTCTTGAGACACTGCCTCACCCAGCTCTCATAGTGCAAGACAGTTTATCAGTGGTTAAAGCCTGATGGGAGCCAGTGCACAACAGCAGGACTGGGGATTCCTGGAATTCTTTTGTGGAGCTACCCCAGGTCCAAAACTGGTGGCAGCCATCCTTGGCTCACAGTGTGGCCTCAGGCAGCAATTAACCACGGATTGCTTTGTAGGTCCTATCAGGTAGTCCCTGGCCAGTCACAGGCATTGGTTGACTTGGGCCTGCACCAGAGCCCCTGTCAAGAGGCCCCAGAACCAGACCACATCAGAACTCCATCCAATTAGCCCTAGAAGTGGAATACACAAAGGTGGTCTCAACAGGAAATAGAGCCTTTTGGGATGAATCCTGCTGCACAGGATAAGCCCCCCCCCACACAGTTCCCCATAAGCTGTGGACGTAGTCAAACCCCACAGCCACTAAGCTGGAGGGTGAATCTCACCCACTGACATGCCAAAAGCAATCAAGGCTCAACTACAACAGGAGGGAACACACAACCCACAGAAAGGACACTCCTGGAGCACCCAGGACAAGTGACCAGGGATACTGCCACTGGTTCCCACAGGGACCCTACTATATAAAGCCACCCAGCCAAAACTGGGAGATGTAGCAGATCTGTCAAATACATACAAAAGAAAACAGAGAGGCAGCCAAAATGAGAAAACAAAGAATTGTGTCCCAAATAAAAGAACAGGAGAAAACTCAATAAAAAGAGCTAAGGAAAAAAAGGCAAGCAAACTCCAGATACAGAGTTCAAAACAATGGTTATAAGGATTCTTAATGACTTTGGGGTAGAATAGATGAACTCAGTAAGAACTTCAACAAAGAAATAGTAAGCATAAAACAGACATAGAAACCATAAAAGAAGAACCAACCAAAAATGTAGCATACAATAACTGAAATGAAGAATGGACTAAAAGGAATCACCATCAGACTAGATGACACAGAGGACTAGTCAGCTATTTGGAAGACAAAGCACTAGACAACACCCAATTGGAAAAGCAAAAAGAAAAAAAAGGAATAAAAAGAAATTAGGAGAGTTTAAGAAAACTCTGGGACAAAATCAAGCATAACAACTGTTGCATCATAGTTATACCAGAAGGAGAAGAGAAAACTCAAGTGATTGAGAACCTATTTAAAGAAATAACAATTGTAAAATTTTCTAACCTGGTGAAGGAAATAGAAAAATATGTCTAGGAATGATATAAACAAGTTGAGCCCCAAAAGACCCACACCAAGACACATTATAATTAAAATGACAAAGGTTAAAGACAAACAATCTTAAAAGCAGTGGGAGAACATAAATTAGTTAGTTACAAGAGAGCTCTCATAAGATTGTCAGCTGATTTCTCAAAAGAAATTTTGCAGGCAACAAGGGACTGGAATGGAATATTCAAAGTGATGAAAATCAAGAATCTCCAGTCAAGACTACTCTACCCATCAAGGTTATCATTTAAAATCAAAGGACAGGGCCGGCCCAGTGGCACAGTGGTTAAGAGCTGGCTTGGGACACCGCGGCCCGGGGTCTGGATCCCACATATGAGGGCCAGTGACACTGCCCTCTAAATAAATAAATAAATAAATAAATAAATAAATAAATAAATAAAATCAAAGGACAGATAAAGAGATTTCCAGACAAGAAAAAGCTAAAGGAGTTCATCACAACCAAACCAATATTTCAAGAAATATGAAAGGGACTTCCTTTAGATGAAGAAGAATAAGGGAGGAGGGAAATAAAGATGAATAATAAAATGGCAATAATGATGTATCCATCAATAATCACTTTAAATGTAAGTGGATTACATGTTCCAATTAAAAACACAGTGTAACAAAATGAATAAGAAAACAAGACACACATATGCTGTATACAAGAGATCCACTTTAGATTGAAAGATACTGGCTAAAAGTATTGGGATGGAAAAACATAGTTCATGTAAATAGAAACAAACAAACAAAAAACTGGGGCAGCAATAGTTATATCAGACAAAACAGGCTTTAAAACAAAGGCCATAATAAGAGACAAAGAGAGACATTACATAATGATAAAGGGATCAATTGAACAAGACAATATAATCCTAGTAAACATCTACACACCCAACAAAGAAGCACCTAAATATATAAAGCAAATATTGCTGGATATAAAGGGTGAGATCATCAGTAATACAATCATAGTAGGGGACTGTAACATCTCACTGACACCAATGGACATAAAAATCAATAAGAAAACATTGGCCTTAAATTACACACTAGACCAGATGGAATTCATTGATATATTTAGAGTATTCCACCCCAAAGTAGCAGAACATACATTCTTTTCAAGTGCACTTGGAATATTTTCCAAGGTAGATCACATGTTAGGCCACAAAACAAGTCTCAATACATTCAAGAAGATTGAAATCATATCAAGTGTCTTCTCTGACACAATGGTCTGAAACCAGAAATCAATTACAAAGAAACTCTGAAAAACAAACACAAACATGGAGGCTAAATAACATGCTAATGAATAGCGAATGGGTTCATAATGAGATCAAGGAAGAAATCCAAAGACACTTTGAAACAAATGAAAATGAAAATGAAAACACAACAACCCAAAACTATGGGACAAAGCAAAAGCATCCCCAAGAGGGAAATTCTTACTAACAGAAGCCTTCCTAAAGAAAAAAGAAAACTCTCAAATAATCAATTTACCCTTACATCTAAGGGAACTAAGAAAAGAAAAGGGAACAAAGCCCAAAGTTAGTAGAAGGGAGGAAATAATAAAGGTCTGAGAGGAAATAGAGGCAAAAAAAAACAAAACAATGAAACCAAGAGCTAGCTATTTGTAAAAAAATAAATAGAATTGATAAACCTTTAACCAAGAAAAAAAGGGAGAGGACCCAAATAAATAAAGTCAAAAATGAAAGAGAAGTGATAATGGACAGCACAGAAATGCACAAAATTTTAAGAAAATACTACTCTAAATTACATGCGAAAAGAATGGACAATCTGGAAGGAATGAATAAATTCCTAGAAGCATACAATCTTCAAAACATGGATCAAAAGGAAACTGAAAATCTGAAGCAACTGATTACTACTAATGAAATTGAATCAGTAATCAACAAGCTCACCAGAAACAAAAGTACTGGACCAGATGGCTTCAAAGGTGAATGTTACCAAACATGCAAAAAATAAACACCCATTCTTCTCAAACTATTCCAACAAATTCAAGAGGAAGGAAGGCTCCAAGCTACTTTACAAAGCCACCATTACCCCTATTCCAAAACCAGAAAAAGACATTGCAAAAAAAGAAAACTATGGGTTATATCCCTAATGAATATAAACTCAAAAATATTCAACAAAATATTAGCAAACCGAATTCAGCAATACATTAAAAAGATCATACACCATAATGAAGTAGAATTTATTCTTGAGACGCAAGGTTGGTTCATTATCTGCAAATCAATTAACATGATACACCACATAAAATGAAAATTAAAAATCATATGGTCATATCAATAGATGCAGAAAAAGCATTTGACAAAATCCAGCATCCATTTATGATAAAAACTCTCAGCAAAGTAGGAATAGAGGGAACATATCGCAACATAATAAAGGCCATGTATGACAAACCTACAGCTAACATACTCAATGGGGAAAAGCTAAAAGCATTCTCTGTAAGATCAGGAACAAGACAAGGATGTCCACTGTCGCCACTTTTATTCAACAGAGTATTGGAAGTCATAACCAGAGCAATCAGACATGAAAAATAAATAAAAGGCATCCAGGGCTGGCCGAATTGTGTGTTGATTAAGAGCTGGCTTGGGAGCACCAGCTCTGAGCAGCAGGGCCCTGGTTTGGATCCCACATGAGGGCCAGTGGTGCTGCGCCCTCTACAGCTCAGATGGTGAACAACAGCTCGACCTGGAGCTGGGCTTCCATGAGTCACCAGGGAAGGCGTAAGCTCCAGTGGGGCTGCAGTGGGCTGCCCTAAGCTACCGTGAGTGGCTGACAGCCAGTGTGAACGGCCTGCAGCCGGTGTGAGCTGCCATGAGTGACAGTCCAATGGCCAGGGACTGATCTGCCTCAGCTGGGAAGAGCACAATCATCACAATACCAACATAGGCCAGTGAAGCAATGTTCTCCATAACTAGAACAAAGAACAAAAGGACAGCAATTTGTTCCCCTCCCCCAATTCCCCAGTAAAAATCTTAAAAAAAAAATAAAAAAAAATAAAAGGCATCCAATTTGGAAGTGAAGTAAAACTGTCATTATTTGCAGGTGACATGAAACTATAGAGAAACCCAAAGATTTCAACAAAAAAGTATTAGAACTGATAAATGAATTCAGTAACGTAGCAGGATAAAAAATTAATATTCAGAAATTGCTTCCATTTTTATACACCAATAATGAATTATCATTCAGAGATATTAAGAAAACAGTCCCATTTAAAATAATGTCAAAAAATACTTAGAGGAGACTTCTGGTAAAATGGCTCAATAGACAGACGCTGTGCTAACTACCTCCCAGGATCACACCAAAATTACAAAAAAATTATACAGCATTCAACCCTGGAGGTCCCCGGAACACTAGATGAACAGAACCACTAAACAAAGAACTTAAAGAGGAGGCCACGTCGGGTCTGGTAGGATGGGCGGAGATGAGAAAGGGTGAACCCCGTGAGGGAAGCCCAAGCCGTGGGAAGCTTGTCTGGTTGGGGGAGAGACCCTCTGGCCGCACTCCAAGCTCACCAGCCTAGAGTTCCTTGGCCGGGAACAGGAGTTCTAATATAGCCGGCAGTAAATTAATGAGGACTCTCTTTGCTCAGGTCGGTGAGGCTAAGAGCGGCTAGAGAATCAGTGGGGCCGGCGCCCGGGCTTGCTTGCCAGTGAGCACTTACCTGGTTACTGGTGGAGGGAGTACCTCTGTGAGCCGGGCCCAGGAGCCTGCGGGGACAGACTGAACTGAGCACCTTTGGTGCAAAGGCCGGAGGTTTTTGGACTGTTGTTCCCATGGTGTGGAGCCTGCACGCGAGTGGTATACAGGAGGCCGCCTTTTTGTCAGGGTTGAACCCTCCCACAGAGGATCAGGGCCGAGACCTCATTGGTCTGGTGGAATTGGTGCAGAAGTGCATGTGTGCATGCGCGCGCATGCGGCCTTGGATCCCCACCCTCCACCCGGCTTATACTGCGTTGCCAGGGAAACGATGGGCTGGTGCCCTCAGGCTCCAACAGACTGCTCATTAAGACACGGGAGTGGGAAAGCCGCCTCGGGTCTCCGCACTGCGCTTGCAGAGTTGCCAGGCTGGTGATTGGTTGTCGGGCTGCTCGGCCTGATCTGTGAGCGGGTGATTGGGACAGGTTGAGACTGGGAGTTTTGCTGGCAGTGTTGGTGCCATGAGCTGTGTGCCTGCGTGATCCAGCCAGGGCTCTCCTGGTGATCTAGCTAATATATCAAAGCAATCCCAGAGCGACAGCCAGAATGGGGAAACAAAGAAACATGTCACAAGTGAAAGATCAGAAGAAACCTCTAGAAATGGAACTAAATGAAACAGAGGGAGCCAATCTTTCAGAGACAGAGTTTAGAACACTGATGATAAGAATGTTTAAGGAACTTAGCGAGGACATAAAGAAGGATAGGGAAACCATAAAAAACAACCAGTTAGAACTAAAGAATACAATAACTGAAATGAAGAACACACTCGAAAGAATCACCAGTAGAGTAGATGAAGCAGAGGAGCGGATCAGCGACTTGGAAGATAAAATAGCAGAAATCACCTAGTTGGCACAGCAAAAAGAGCAAAGAATAAAAAACAATGAAAAGAGTTTAACAGCCCTATGGGACAAGGTGAAATGCAACCACATCTCAAATCATAGGAATACCAGAAGGAGAAGAGAAGAAGCAAGCGGTCGAGAATGTATTTGAATAAATAATGTCTGAAAACTTCCCTACCCTGGTGAAGGAAATCAACATACATGCCCAGGAAGTGCAGAGGGTTCCAAACAAGCTGAACCCAAACAGGTCCACACCAAGATACATCATAGTTAAAATGGCAAAGGTTAAAGACAGAGACAGAATCCTAGAGGCTGCAAGAGAAAGACAGCAGGTTACATACAAAGAAACTCCTGTTAGACTAACAGCTGACTTGTCTACAGAAACTCTGCAGGCCAGAAGGGAGTGGCAGGAGATACTCAAAGTGATACAAAATAAAGGCCTACAACCAAGATTGCTCTACCCAGCACGGCTATCACTTAAAATTGAAAGAGAAATAAAGAGCTTCTCAGAAAAGAATAAGCTTAAGGAATTCACTACCACCAAGCCAGCATTGCAAGAAATGTTAAAAGGGCTTTTTAAAACAAAAGAATGGGGTAAACATGCTAACCCAGGGAGACCAGAAATACAAATAACAAAATGGCATTACAGATGCACCTATCAATAATCATTTTAAATGTGAATGGGCTAAATGCTCCAATCAAAAGATAGAGAGTGGCTGAGTGAATAAGAAAATAGGACACATGTATATGCTGTTTACAGATGGAATAAGATATTTCATGCAAATAGAAATGAGAAAAAAAAAGATGGAGTACCAATACTTATTTTGGACAAAATAGACTTTAAAATGACTACAATAAAAGACAAAGAAGAGCACTATAACCCTAATAAACATCTATGCACCCAACATAGGAACTCCTAATTACATATAACAGATTTTGACAGACATAAAGACAGAGATCAACAGTAACGCTATCATAGTAGGGGACTTCAACACCATTGTCACCAATGGACAGACCCTTTAGACAGAAAATCAACACAGAAAGAGTTGATATAAAGGAAAAACTGATGGTTGTTGGCTGCGAGGGACTGGGGAAGAGGGAGAGGGGGAAGGTTTTGGACAGTGTAGATAGGACTACAATGTTGCCACAGGGAGATGCGGGCAGTTCTGGGAATGTAATTGATAATATTGTGAAGAGACTATTATGTTGTGTGAAATAAGTCAGTCAGAGAAGGACAGGTACCATGTGATCTCACTTGTGTCTGGAGTCTGAAGAGCTGAGTGAACGATCAAAGTAAACAGACTCGTAGATGTAGAGGAAAAACAGGGTTGCTAGTTGGGAGGGGGGTGGGGATGGGGGGAAGGGGAAGGGATTAGATATCATATATAGACAACTACAATATAGCCACAGGGATACGAAACACAGTTCGGGGAATATAATAATGTTGTAAAAATTTTGTGGCGTGTCAGATAGTCACATGTCTTGTTAGGGAGACCACTTCATGGAGTAGAGGCTTGATCACTGCACTGTACACTGAAACTGATGTTGTATAGTATTATATGCCAACTGTAACTGAATATGTGGATGGTCACGGGATGTGAAGTATACTGTGGAGGGGACTCAGGGGAGTTGTGATAAATATGTATGATATGGGGGGGGAGTGGTGTGGCGAACTGGGGGAGGGGGGTTTCTCACTTTGGGGGATAAAAAGTATAACTATTGCCTTGTGTTTTACACCTGAAACTAAGAAAATAAATGAAAAAAAGAACAGTCATGGGGATATAAAGTAAAGCATAGGAAATATAGTCAATAATATGGTAATTACTATACATAGTACCAGGTGGTTGATGGCTTCTTAAATTATATAAATGTCTAACCACTATGCTGTAGGCTTGAAATTAATATAAAATAATATTAAATGTCAAAATAAATAAATAAAAATTACAAAAAAAATACTTAGGAATAAATTTAACCAAGGAGTGGACCGGCCGAGTGGCCCAGTGGTTAAGCACTGGCCTTGGAAGCCAGTGGCCCTGGTTTGGGTCCCATATATGAGGGCCAGTGACACTGCCCTCAAAAAAAAATTAACCAAGGAGTTAAAGACCTGTACTCTGAAAATTTTAAGATATTGAAGAAATAGAAGCATATACTATGATCATGGATAAGAAGGATTAATATAGTTAGAATGTCCATACTATGCAAAGCATTCTATAGAGTCAGTGCAACCCCTATCAAAACACCAATGACATTTTTCACAGAACTAGAATAAATATTTTTAAAATTTTTGTGTAACCATAAAAGATCCCAAATAGCCACAGCAATCTTGCAAAAGAAGAACAAAGTTGGAGGTATCATGCTACCTGTTTTCAATCTATACTACAAGGCCATAGTAATCAAAACAGCATGGTACTCGTGTAAAAGCAGACAAAGGGATCTATGGAACAGAACAGAGAGCCCAGAAGTAAACCCATGCCTATATGGTCATTTAATCTATGACTAGGGAAGCAAGAATATACAATGGAGTAAAGAAAGTCTATTCAATAAATCTTTCTGGGAAAAGTGGACAGATAATGGAAAAAAGAAAAAAAAAGAAACTGGACCACATTCTTACTTCATATACAAGAAAAAATCAAAATGATTAAAGACTTAAATGTGAGACCTGAAACTATAACACTCATAGAAGAAAACAGGCAATAAACTCTCTGGTATTGCTCTTAGTGACATTTTTTCTGATGTATCTCAAAAGAGAAAAATAAACAAGTGGACTACATGAAACCTAAAAAGATTTTCCAGAGCAAAGGAGACCACCAACAAATCCAAAAATACAGCCCACTAATTGGAGAAGATATTCACCAATGATACATCTGATTTGGGATTAATATCCAAAGTTTTATAAAGAACTCATACAACTCAACACCAAAAAACAATCCAATTAAGACATTGGCAGAGACCTGAGTAGACATTTCTCCGAAGAGGTCATACTGATGACCAATAGACATATGAAAACATGTTCGACATCACTAATCATCAGAGAAATGTAAATGATTTCAGTGCATTGTATACCCAAAACTAATTTTAAAAAAATGTTTATTTCACAATAAAATAATTAAAAAAAGAGAAAAACCTCACATGGAAAAAAATTTGAAAAAAAACACAACTACAATGAGATATTACCCCACACCTGTCAGGCTGTCTATCATCAATAAATCAACAAACAACAATTGTTGGTAAGGATACAGAGAAAAGGGGACCCTCGTGCACTCTTGGTGGGACTGCAAACTGGTGCAGCCTCTATGTCAAACGGCTTGGAGTTTCCTCAAAAAAATTAAAAATAGAACTGCCTCATGACCCAGCAATTCCACTTCTAGGTATTTATCCAAAGAGATCCCAAACATAATTCCAAAAGTTATATGCACCCCTATGTACATTGCAGCAGTATTTACAATAGCCAAGATATGGAAGCAACCCATGTTCCCATCAATAGATGATTGGATAAAAAAGAAGTGTACACATATACAATGGAGTATTATTTGGTAAAAAAAAGAATGAAATAGCACCATTTGTGACAACATAGATAGACCTACATGGTATTATCCTAAGTGAAATAAGTCAGACTGAGAAAGACAAATACCATATGATCTCACTTTTATGTGGAATCTATAGATCAAAATCAATGAACAAGCAAAACAGAACCAGACTCATAAACACAGAACAAATTGATGGTTGCCAGAGTGGAGGATGGATAGGGAGCTGGATGAAAAAGATGAAGGGACTAAGAAATACAAATTGGCCAGTACAAAATAGTCATGGGGTTGTAGCATACAGTATAAAAAATATAGTTAATAATTGTTGTCATGCAGCAGCCTACCCATCTGCCCCATGCACCTTCCCATAAAGAGTGGAGCGTCTATAAAGACAGATCCTTTTAGAGACATTGCTTTAACATTGTGCCTACTCTGTTTGTTTCCCTGTTTGGCCTCACAAGATGGCTGATTAGTAAATGATGTATAAAATTTCTCAAAGAAGGAATAACGTAAGACAGGCACAGTCGTGTGGGCGCCATAAGAAGAAATCACGCAGTTGATGAGAGTGGGCACAGACCCCCTGTCTTGGAGCTGACAGCCAGCTTATGGGCTTAATGATGTAATAACATCTGTCCTCCGTGTAATCTTATCAGTGAGTTTTGGCTTAAGAGGTTTCTGTCTCTTAGGGAGGTGCATGTAAGCACATTATGGGACTTGCCATAATGGCAGCCTGCAGGCATGGGTGATTTGGCCCTGAGCTAAATTCTCATGTATGAGACTCACAGATCATGGAAGATACACTGGTATTTTCTTGTGTAAAAGACAACAAAAAGAGCACTCAGGCCCGATTTCAGGCTCAGTCCGTGAGACTTGAGTCCCCTGGCACCGCATGCATTTCTCTTTCTTAAACTTTCGCCATCGCTTCTCGCTCTCCCACTGTTCTGTCATGCAGGATGCAACAAATAATGTTGCAACGAGTATGTATAGTGGCAGGTTGGTACTAAACGAATCAGGGGGATCACTGCATAAATTATATAAATGTCTAAGCACTATGATGTACATCTGAAACTAATATGAAATGTTAGTGAATGTCCACTTAACTGAACAAATAAATAATTTAAAAAAGTATAAAAATAAAATGGGGATGATTAAAAAAAGAGTGACTGAAATGGATATTTCATGTACAAAGGCACAGGAATGGGTTGGTCAGAGGACGGTTGTATATGTGTGCCTGTGTGTGTACATGCACACACACACACACATACACACACACACACACATACATTTGTTGTAGTGTTAATTTTGAGAGCATTTTGTCTCTTTTCAGAATACCACTTTGAGAATGTCCTAATTTTAATGTAGTAACACTAATCTGTCCCAGAAAGTTGCAGGTCTAGAACTTTTTACAAGGAACCTCAAAGATTATCTAGAATAATCCCTACCCAATGAAAAAGTGCCCTTGACAATATACTTGTTAAGTGATTGTTTAGTTAATGAGCATCTCCATTGATTGGAAACAGCACCTTCTCACTTACATAGTAAGTGCTGACTTTCAGCAAATACTTCATCTAGATTCACCTGAAATCACCTGCCTACAACTTCTATTCCATGGCCCCTACATCTGCTCTCTAGAGCATCATCAAGCAAAGCTCTCCTTTCTTCCACATGACAACCCTTCACATGTTTGATCTCAGCTCTCGTGTCTCTCTCTGCCCTGAGTTTCCCCTTCACTAGAATTATAAACATCCTAGTGGTCTGCTTGTAGTTACACAATACAGTAAAACCTTGGATTGCGAGTGACTTGGTTTGCAAATGTCCACAAGATGAGCAAACATTTCTATTAGGTTGGTGCAAAAATAATAGCGGTTTTGGCTATTACTTATAATGGCAACAACTGCAATTACTTTTGCATCACCTTAATAATACATTTTAACTTGGTAAAAGAGAGATGTCTTGCAATACGAGTAGTTTGTTTCTGGAACTAATTATGCTCACAAACTGAACTATTACTATACTTTGTTTCTCTTAAAGCATGATGCTCAGAAGTGAACCCAGTGCTCCAGAATGTTTAGACCAGCACTGATTATACTGTGGCTAGTTTTCTTCATTCATTCATTCATTCATTCATTCATTCTTTCTTTCTTTCTTTCTTTCTTTTTTTTTAAATTTATTTATTTTTAATTAGTTTCAGGTGTACAATACAGTGCAATAGTTATACATTTTACCCCCCAAAGTGACAAATCCCCACCCCCAATTCGCCACCCCACTCCCCCCATATCATATATATCTATTACTCTTCCTCTGACTCTCTTCCACAGTATAATCCACATCCCGTGACTATCTATATATATTCAATTACACTAGGTATACAACCTCCGTTTTAGTCATACAGTGCAGTGATCATACCTCTACTCCATCCATGAAATGGTCTACCTAACAAGACCTATGACCATCTGACATTCCACAGAATATTTACAACATTATTAATTATATTCCCCAAACTGTTTTTCATATCCCAGTGGCAATATTGTAGTTGCCTATTTTTGCTGTCTAATCCCTTCCCCTTCTCCCTCATCCCCCTCCCCCTCCCAATTAGCAACCCTGATTTTTCCTCTATATCTATGAGACAGTTTCTGTTTACTTTGCTCATTCATACAGTTTTTCAGATTCCACATATGAGTGAGATCATATAGTATTTGTCTTTCTCTGACTGACTTATTTCACTTAACATAATAGTCTCTAGGTCCATCCATATCATTGCAAATGGTACGATTTCATTCTTCTTTATAGCGGAGTAACACTCCAATGTATAAATATACCACAGTTTCTTAATCCAGTCATCTACTGATGGGCATTTTGGTTGTTTCCAAGTCTTAGTTATTGTAAATTGTGCTGCTATGAACATAGGGGTGCATAACTTTTTTTGAATAAGTGTCTTGGTTTTTTCAGGATAAATACCTAGGAGTGGAATTGCTGGGTCAAACGGTAGCTCTATTTCCAGTTCTTTGAGATACCTCCATACTGACTTCCATAGTGGCTGCACCAATCTGCAATCCCACCAACAGTGCAGCAGGGTCCCCTTTTCCCCACAGCCCCGCCAGCACTTGTTGTTTGTTGATTTATTGATGATAGCCATTCTGACTGGAGTGAGGTGGTATTTCATGGTGGTTTTTATGTGCATTTCCCTAATGACCAGTGAGGTTGAACTTTTTTTCATATGCCTGTTGGCCATCTGTATGTCCTCTTTATAGAAATGTCTCTTCATATCTTCTGCCCATTTTTTAATTGGGTTGTTTGTTTTTTTGGTGTTGAGTTTCATGAGTGTTTTATAAATTTTGGATATTAACCCCTTATCAGATATATCGTTGGCAAATATATTCTCCCATTCAGTAGGCTTCCTTTTTGTTTTCTTAATGGTTTCCTCTGTTGTGAAAAAACTTTTAAGTCTGATATAATCCCATATGTTCATTTTTTCTTTTACTTCCCTTGCCCAAAGGGATGTATCAGTAAAAATATTGCTCCGGGTAATGTCTGCAAATGTACTCCCTATATTTTCTTTTAGGAGTTTTATGCTTTCAGGTCTTACATTTAAGTCTTTAATCCATTTTGAATTTGTTCTTGTATAAGGCGTAAGGAGGTGGTCCAGTTTCATTTTTTTGCATGTGTCGGTCCAATTTTCCCAGCACCATTTATTGAATGGACTATCTTTACTCCAGTGTAAATTTTTGCTTCCCTTGTCATAGATTAACTGTCCGTAAATGCCTGGATTTATTTCTGGGCTCTCTGTTCTGTTCCACTGATCGATGTGCCTGTTTTTATGCCAATACCAAACTGTCTTGATTACTGTAGCCTTGTAGTAGGTTTTGATATCTGGTAGCGTGATCCCCCCGACTTTGTTCTTATTTCTCAGAATTGCTGAGGCTATTCTGGGTCTTTTATGATTCCATATAAATTTTAGGATTCTATTTTCTATTTCTGTGAAAAATGCCCTTGGTAGTTTGATAGGAATTGCATTGAATCTATATATTGCTTTAGGCAATATGGACATTTTAACTATATTAATTCTTCCTATCCATAAACATGGTAGGTGTTTCCATTTATTTGTATCTTCTATGATTTATTTCTTCAGTGTCTTATAATTTTCTGAGTACAGATCTTTCACTTCTTTGGTTAAATTTATTCCTAGGTATTTTATAGTTCTTGATGCAATTGTAAATGGGACAATCTTCTTAATTTCTCTTTCCGTTAGTTTATTATTGGTATATGCAAATGCCACTGATTTCTGAACATTGATTTTATATCCTGCTACTTTACTGAATTCGTCTATCAGTTCCAATAGTTTTTTGATGGAGTCTTTGGGGTTCTCTATATACAGTATCATGTCATCTGCATATAATGACAATTTTACTTCTTCCTTGCCAATTTGGATGCCTTTTATTTCTTTTTGTTGTCTGATTGCTGCGGCTAGAACTTCCAGCACTATGTTGAATAAAAGAGGAGAAAGTGGACAGCCTTGTCTTGTTCCTGATCTTAAGGGGAATGGTTTTAGCTTTTCCCCATTGAGTATGATGTTAGCTGTAGGTTTATCATATATAGCTTTTATTATGTTGAGATATGATCCCTCTATTCCCACTTTGCTAAGGGTTTTTAACATAAATGGCTGTTGGATTTTGTCAAATGCTTTTTCTGCATCTATTGAAATGACCATGTGATCTTTATCGTTCATTTTGTTGATGTGGTGTATCACATTAATTGATTTACGGATGTTGAACCAGCCTTGGGCACTAGGGATGAATCCCACTTGATCATGATGTATGATCTTCTTCATATATTGCTGAATTCTGTTTGCTAATATTTTATTGAGAATTTTTGCATCTATATTCATCAGGGAGATTGGCCTGTAGTTTTCCTTTTTTGTGATGTCTTTATCTGGTTTTGGAATCAGGGTGATAGTGGCTTCATAAAAAGAGTTTGGGAGCCTTCCCTCCTTCTGGATTTTTTTGGAATAGTTTGAGAAGAATAGGTGATAGTTCTTTCTTGAATTTTTGATAAAATTCACTTGTGAAGCCGTCTGGTCCAGGGCTTTAGTTTTTTGGGAGCTTGTCAATTACTGATTCAATTTCCTTGGTAGTAATCAGGGTATTTAGATTTTCTGTTTCTTCTTGTGTTAGCTTTGGAAGGTTGTATGCTTCTAGAAAATATCCATTTCTTCCAGATAGTCAAATTTGTTGGCATATAGTTGCTCATAGTAATTTCTTAGAATTTTTTGTATTTCTGTGATGTCTGTAGTCATTTCCCCTCTTTCATTCCTGATTTTGCTAATTTGAGTCCTCTCTCTTTTTTTTTTTTGATGAGCCTGGCTAGAGGTTTGTCAATTTTGTTTATCTTCTCAAGAAACCAGCTCTTGGTTTCATTGATCTTTTGAATTGTTTTTCTGTTCTCTATATTGTTTATTTCCACTCTGATCTTTATTATCTCCTTTCTTGTACTCCCCTTGGGCCTCTTTTGCTGTTCTTTTTCCAGTTCCCTTAGGTGTAAGGATAACCTGTTGATTTGAGATTTTTCTTCCTTCTTTAGGTAGGCCTGCACTGCTATAAACTTCCCTCTTAGGACTGCTTTCGCAGCATCCCAGAGATTTTGGGTCGTGGTGTTTTCATTTTCATTTGTCTCGAGGTATCTTTTGATTTCTTCCTTGAGCTCATTTCTGACCCACTCACTATTTAATAGCATATTGTTTAGCCTCCATTTATTTGTCAGCTTCCCGGATTTCTTCTTATAATTGATTTCTAGTTTCATAGCATTGTGGTCAGAGAATACAGTTGAAATGATTTCAATCTTCTTAAATTTATTGAGACTTGTTTTGTGGCCTAACATGTGGTCTATCTTAGAAAATGTTCCATGTGCACTTGAAAAGAACGTATATTCTGTAGCTTTGGGATGAAATGCTCTGAAAATGTCTGTTAAATCCAGCTGGTCTAATGTGTCATTGAAGGTCGCTGTTTCCACATTGATTTTCTGTCTGGAGGATCTGTCCATTAGTGACAGCGGGGTGTTGAAGTTCCCTACTATGATAGTGTTACTGTTGATCTCTGTCTTTATGTCTGACAATATCTGTTTTATATATTTAGGGGCTCCTATGTTAGATGCATAGATGTTTACTAGAATTATGTCCTCTTGTTGGATCGATCCCTTCATTACTATGAAGTGTCCTTCTTTGTCCTTTGTTATATTCTTCCATTTAAAGTCCATTTTATCTGATATAAGTATCGCTACTCCAGCTTTTTTCTCAGTACCATTTGCATGAAATATTTTACTCCATCCCTTTACTTTCAGCCTGAATGAGTCTTTGGATCTGAGTTGAGTCTCATGTATACAGTATATGCTGGGGTCTTGCTTTCTTATCCATTCAGCCACCCTATGTCTTTTTATTGGAGCATTTAATCCATTTACATTTAATGTGATTATTGATAGGTGTGTATTTATTGCCATTTTGTTATTTGTGTTCGTAGTCTTTCTTAGGTTGTTTTTCTCTTCTACTTAAAGAAGCCCTTTTAGCATTTCCTGCAAAGCTGGCTTGGTGGTAATGAATTCCCTTAACTTATTCTTTTCTGCAAAGCTCCTTATCTCGCCTTCGATTTTAAATGATAACCTTGCTGGATACAGCAATCTCGGTTGTAGGCCTTTATTTTTCATCACTTGGAAAACCTCCTGCCACTCCCTTCTGGCCTACAAAGTTTCTGTAGAAAAGTCAGCTGATAATCTTATGGGGGTACCCTTGTAAGTAACTTGCTGCCTTTCCCTTGCTGCTTTAAGGATTCTGTCTTTGTCCTTAACCCTTGCCATTTTCACTATAATGTGTCTTGGAGTGGGCCTGTTTGGAATCATCCTGGTTGGAACTCTCTGCACTTCCTGAGCTTGTATTTCAATGTCCTTTGCCAGGTTAGGGAAGTTTACAGACATTATTACTTCAAATATATCCTCAATCCCTTGCTCCCTCTCTTCTCCTTCTGGTACTCCAATGACCCATGAGTTATTGCGTTTGATGTTGTCCCCCAGCTCTCTTAAAGTATTTTCCATGTTTTTCATTCTTTTTTCTTTTTGTCGTTCCGCATGGGTGATCTCTGCTATTTTGTCTTCTAAGTCACTGATTCGATTTTCTGCTTCATCCAATCTGCTAGTGATTCCATCAAGTTTGTTATTTAATTCAGTAATTGTGTTCTTAAGTTCTAGCTGGTTGCTTTTCATGATTTCTCTATCCTTCTTTATATTTTCATTAATTTCCTTGAACATTCTAATAATCAGTTGTTCTGAACTCTGTCTCCGATAGGTTGGTTACCTCTATTTCCTCTATTTCCACTGATTCAGGAAGTTTCTTCTGTTCTTTTATTTGTGTTGTGTTTCTTTGTCTCCCCATTCTGGCTTACTCTTTGTGTTTGCTTCAATATAACAGATAGATCCCGCAGGTTTCTCAGTCTTTTCTGGGTAAACTTATATGGTGTGTGTCCTTTATATTTGAATTACTCAGTCTCCCTATTCTCCTGTGCTTGTATCTTAGGTGTTCCTTGTGTCGTGCATCCTCACTTGTTGAAGTTTTAGTTTTGATTACTTTTGGTTTGTCAGTAGGTGGGATTGACTCCCAGATTGATTAGCTGTGAGGATCAGCAGCGTCTGCAGTTTATGAGGTGCTGTGAGAGGATTGACCCCTCTGATGAAACTTGGACCCTATGGGCCCTAGTACCTGTAGCAACTTTCTCATTCATTCTTTCATTCAGCAGTGCTTTGTTGAGGTCAAGATAAGATAACATCTTGTTTCAGAGTGCAATTTAAACCATCCTACGTAGTAGTGTATTTT
This sequence comes from Aselliscus stoliczkanus, assembly GCA_033961575.1. Lineage (NCBI taxonomy): Eukaryota > Metazoa > Chordata > Mammalia > Chiroptera > Hipposideridae > Aselliscus > Aselliscus stoliczkanus. The sequence continues at coordinate 47,933,725 of CM066737.1, read as the reverse complement.
TAGTACTATGATTTTAATGTATATAGATATTATTCAATAATTTTATTAATTTAAAAATTATAATAAAATAACATTAAGGATTCACCATGTGCCAGATATGTGTTTGCTTTTTTTTTTTTGAGGGTAGTGCTACTGGCCCTCACATGTGGGACCGAACTGGGGCAGCTGGCTTCCAAGGCCAGCGCTTAACCACTGCGCCACTTGGCCAGCCCCAGATATGTGTTTGCTAAAACCTTCATATACATTATTTAAATTATTCCTCATTTTTTCCTCACAGTTATTATTATCTCCCACTTTCCAGATAAGGAACCTGAGGCACATAGAGGTTAAGTAAATGGCTAAAGTTCACAAAGCTACAATAGTAAGTGGTGGAAATGGGATTAGAGACAAGATTCTGACTCCAGAGTTTACATTCTTAACCAGTTTAATGAAGATAGATTCTTTTGTATGCTTTTAATGCCTATAATAATGCTAGGAACAGTAGATATTTGTATTTCAATTCAATTAATACTTGTTATGGACTTACTATTTGTCAGAACCAGAATACTTGGTAGTAGGCAATATAAATATAGGTATACAAATGACATATCACTTGCCTTCAAGTAAACCCAACTCCAGAAGGAGAGACAAAAATAAAAATAAGTTAAATGTACTATAGTGTGAAAAAGGATTCTAATATATATTAGATACAAAGGGGGAAATTTTCTACTTTACCTGAGGAGGTAATATTTGACAAAGTAATATTTGAGCTGTGTCTTAGAGGATTGGTAGGAGTTTCATAGACAGCAATATAGGGATGGTCATTCTATTATACATCATGCACATAGCATGTGCTCAGTTGTGGTTTATGAAACACAATGTATTTTAAGACAACATTAGTTTTCTTCCTATTCTTCAAATCTCTCAAGCATGTGACCACCTTGGGATCCTTGCACATCCAGTTCACTGCCTATAATCCTCTTCCACTGGATCTTCACAGTTTCCTTCTTATCATGTAGCTTTCGATCAAGTATCATCTAAGTAAGCCTTCCAAAACCACTTTTCAAAACAGAGCAAACTCCTCACATGTCACTATCTCATTACCCTGACTTGATTTTCTTCAAGAACTTACTATTTGAAATAACCACATTTTCTTTTGTTTATTATTTTAACATCTAGCTCTCCCAACAATAATGTAAATTCCATAATAGCAATAACTTTATCTGTCATCTTTACTACTCTATACCCAGAACCTAGCACATACTAGGCTCTCAATAGATATATAGTATTAAATTACTACATAAAAAAGTGGTGTAGATAGTGATGGGGGGATGCTCTGCTGGTAGTGCTCTACTTTTGTTTGTATGTTTAATATCCTCCACTCCGTGTAGCCATGTGCATATGCAAGAAGCCCCTGTACCTGAAGGAAAGAATCTTAATTAATCTAAGTCAATATTGGTAATTCCATTTGTTTCACTAGCAATTGACATAGATTTCAGAATTTGATACAATTCTGGATAATGAGATGTGCTGGAGGGCTTCTGGAAAAGGTTTCTTTATTCTTAAAAATGAGATGTAAAACAAGAAATATTTTCCTTTGTGTTTCTGAATGTTGGCATGTGCACGTGACAACAAAGGTAGTCATCATGGAACTATGAGGGGTGCCAACCTCAAAGAGGCAGCTTACATGCGAAGGATGGCAAAAAGTGGGTGTTTTATGATATCCTTGAGCCACTGAATTAACCAACCTTGGAGCTGCTCAACCTCTAAACTACTGTTGTGTGAGATGAAAATTCCCTTTTTGTTAACCTACTTTTAGGCATGTTTTTCTGTTGCAAGTTGCAATAGACATTCTAAGTGACAACATTTTCTGAAAAATTACCAAAATTATACTACAAATAAATAGAAAACTTGCACATATTAGTAATCATAGAGGAAATGAAAATAGTTTCAAAAATATACCAATTAAAAAACATTCAGCTCAGGTGATTTCACATTTGTATATCAAACTTCAAAAAATACAGACATTATCTTGAATATTAAAAATATTTCAGATTATAGAAAAAGAAAAAGACACTATTCAATTAATTCTACAGAGCTAGCATAATTGTAATGCCTAAAACTGATATGGACACCCAAAATGAAAACTAAATCTTAACCATGAAAATAATTCCAACAATTCTAAATAAAATATTATTAATAGTGAATTGAAACCAATAGTGAATTTGAAGAAAAAAACATTATGACCAAGTAGAATTTATCCTAAGAATACAAGCATGCTTCAATATGAGGAAATTTTCAATACAATTCAGTAAATAAGTCAATGACTTAAAGGGGAAAAAATGATTATATAAATAGGAAAAAAATAATTTGATATAACTCAGCACCTATTCCTTTAAAAATCTAAGCAAAATCAGAACAGAAGTAAACTACCTATGCACAAAAGACACTTCAACACAATGATGAATATCATACTAAATTGTGAAATACTGGACCCATTGCTATTAAAAATTGCAATCAAGCTAAGTATGCCACTATCTGCACTATTACTCAATTTTAGGGTTATAACTAAAGTAATAGAGAAGGACATGAGAATATTATAAATAGTAGAGGAGACACAATTACCTTTAAATGCAGATAGTATAATTATATAATGAAACGCCCAAGAAACTTTACAAAAATAAATTAGAACAAATAAGAGAATTTGGTAAAGGGACAGAATGCAAGACAAATATACAAATATCAATGGCTTTAAAAAATTTATAATACTAATAATCAGAAATTGAAATGGAAAAAAAATCCAGTGCACATTAGTGACAACATCTTAAGATATCCATGAATAAGTCTACCTAGAAAGGAATAGGATCAATTTAAAAGAAGTTGTTGATAGGGATAAAACAAGATCAAAATAGGGAAGTACACTATGTTCCTGAAAAGAAAGACTCCAATAAAAATATAATTCCTTCCCAAATTAAGATATAAATTATATAGAGCTGAACAAAAAATTAAAGTTTAAATGAAAGAATAAGTGTGTAAAAACTTTCACAAAAATTTTGATTAAGGAAAAAAGGACATTATAAAATATGGTAGAGCAGGGAATGCCAAAAAAACCTCTCTCTCTACTATTGAAATGATTAACCTAGCAAACCCCATCAGAATAAACTTTCTTTGAACTCTGGAATCTAACAAAAACTTAAAACAATCAGAGTGGTTCTCAATGAGGAAAGAAGCTACTAAGTTTTGGTAAGAGGGTTTTGTGACTTTTTCTTTTTTGAGGGCAATGTCACTGGCCCTCATATGTGGGACCCGAACCGGGGCTGCTGGCTTCCCAGGCCAGCGCTTAACCACTGCGCCACTTGGCCAGCCCTTGAGACATTTTTACTGAACTGCTGACCACACCCCTCTCCTTAGCTTGCAGATAGCCATGAGGACAGTGGCCCACATTACTAGAGTTGCTTGCTGGTGCCAGGGTGAGGGGCAATATGGATTTTGTTCTCAAGGAATTGTGATTGAATGTTTTGACTATTCAGTGAATATGTATTGAATTACTGTATTAAAAGGGATAAGCTTAGAGAAATCCCTTTGTTTTAACCATCCCCAGAGATTTTCTGAATTGGAGCAGCCTCCCTAAGAGTATTTTCCAAATGCTTAACTGTATATTTGAGTAGGTAGTAGAAAGAATAAGTGAAACAGAAGAGATATAAATGGAAATTATCCAGCCTGAGGAGCAGAAAATAGAAAAGAAGAGAAATATGTAGCACTCAGATGTATGTGAGACTATCAAGTGTAAAAGCAGATACATGATAAGAAGCCTAGAAAGAGAGAAGAAAGTGGCAGAAGGTATATTTGTGGAGACAATGGCCAAAATCTTCTAAAATTTGATGAAACATGAATCTATAATATTCAAGAAGGCCAAGAAACTCCAAGAAGTCTAAAACTCAGAGGGATTCCACACTGGCACATATAATAATCAGAGTGTTAAAAGACAAAAACATCCCCCTCATGAGGGTAAAAGTGATCAAATATATGGTGATGGAAAGAGAACTGACTCTGGGTGGTGAACACACAATGTGATATATAAATGATGTATTACAAAATTGTACACCTTAAATCTATGTAACTTTGCTAACAATTGTCACCCCAGTAAACTTTAATATAATAAAAGACAAAAACATAGAGGGGATCTTGAAAGCAGCAAAAGTGACTTGTCACATACAAGGGATCCTCAATAAAATAAACAGCCAATTTCTCTTCAGAAACATAGAGGCCAGAAGGCAGTTAGGTAATATTTTTTTTTTGAGGGCAGTGTCACTGGCCCTCATATGTGGGACCCGAAACCGGGGTGCTGGCTTCCTAAACCATCACTTAACCACTGTGCCACTCGGCCGGCCCTAGGTAATATATTTAAAGTGAAGAGAGAGAGACAGAGAGAGAGAGAGAGAGAGAGAGAGAGAGAGAGAGAGAGAGAGAGAAGAAAGAAACTCAACCAAATTCTATGTCCTGCAAAACTATCCTACAAAAATGAAGGTGAGGGCTGGCCGAGTGGTGCAGTGGTTAAGCGCTGGCTTGGGAAGCCAGTGGCCCTGGTTCAGGTCCCACATATGAGGGCCAGTGAAAAAATGAAGTTGAAATTAAGACATTCTCAGATAAACAAAAGCTGAGGGAGTTCATTACTTGTATACCTGTCCTATAACAATGCTAATGGCACTGCTCCTTCAGGCTAGATAGTAATTCAAAGCCATGTGAAGAAATAGTAAAGTTACCTTTAAAGTAACTCCACTGCTAAATATAAAAACCAGTACTGTTGTACTTTAGATTGGTAAGTATTCTTTTTTCCCTGTATAATTGAAAAGACAAATGCATAGAACCAAAATTATAAATCTATGCTAATGGGCACAAATTACATAAAGATGTAACTTGTGACCATAACAATATAAAGGGGGTGACTGAGCTATATAAGAACAGATAATTTTTATACTATTGAAGCTAATTTATTATTAATTCAAACTATTTTGCTGTAAATTAAAGATATTAATTGTAAGCCCTATGGTAACCACTAAGAAAATAACTAAAAACACATAGAAGAGAAAAATGAGAACTGAATCAAAATTATACACTACAAAAATCAATTAAACAAAAAAGAAGGCAGTAATGAAGGAATTGAGGAACAAAAAATATATATAAGACATATAGAAAACTAGTAGCAAAATGGTAAAAGTAAATCCATTAACTATAGTTTGAAGGATTTGGGTGAGGGCAATGGGACATAATGGTGTTCTATTTGGATATGTTGGATTTTTAGGGCTTTTGGAGACATCAGGAAGGGGAGAACCAGTCAGCATGTGGAGCACAGCACTGAGATCTGGTGGTACAGAATTGGAGTCATCAGCATATTGATCAAAGGTTTTCAATCCTGACTGCCCATTAGACTCACCTGAGGAGCTTTTAAAAAATACTCGGTGCTAGGGTCACAGTAAATACCTCTAACTGAGCATTTAAAAAAACACCTCCCCAAATGGATACAATATGCAGCCAAGATTGAATGCCATCATTGTTAAGTGGAAATTGGAGTTGTTGGGAGTGTATGCACTCATCAGAGAGTGCAAAGAGATGGGGGAACTGGAGAAGAAATTTCTTAGAGTGGAGATGGGTCTAGATCTCCACTGTCCAGTGCAGTAGCCGCTAGCCACACGTGACTATTTAAATATAAATGAATTAAATGAAATAAAATTTAAAAATTCAGTACTCAAAAAAAAGAAATTCAGTTCTGCATTTTCAGCAGTCACATTTCAAGCACCTAATAACCACAGGTGACTTATGGCTACCATATTGGGCAGCACAGATAGAACATTTTAATAATTACAGAACATTCCATTGGACAATGCTAGATTATCCAAATGTCTCTTCCACCTTTAAAATGTCAATAATACAGAGGATTCTTCAAAAATCAGGGAAGAAATATACACTGTCTATGTTAAAATGTGGGTACTTTCATTTGCGTAATGCATTTTCATGACTATGGGCATGTGACATTTTATTTTTGTAAGTTTTTTAACTCTTTATTCACTTCTCTTTTATGTCCAGAGTGTTAATGTAGGACTGCTGGCAGCTGGATTAGATCAATGCTTTTCATTTTCACTAGAGTGAAGGCATAAATGAAAAAGATATATTTGTCTCCCTTAAGTCATTCAGCTGCATGGGGGAGTTTAAATCTATTGCTCAACACTCATTATCATTTTGTCTGCTTGGTGTTTCTTAAAGTAGTCAAGTGAAAGATAAAATGGGATGAAACTGACTGCAGCAAATAGTAGGCAGTGCATTTGGTTAAAAGTCTTGCAATTCATTATTAGTCTAGGGGCTGGCTTTCACCCCAGATCCCACAGGCCATGGGAAATGAGTGTCTGTCCCCTCTCTGTTACCCTTCAGTTCATTTATTTGTTTATTTATTTACTTATTATTTTTAATTAAAGTTTATTGGGGTGACAACTGTTAGTAAAGTTATATAGGTTTCAGGTGTATAATTCTGTAAAACATATATATATATATATATATATATATATATATATATATACATATATCACATTGCGTGTTCACCACCCAATGTCAGTTCTTCCATCACCACATATTTGATCCCTTCTAGCCTCCTGTACTACTCTTCTCCCCCCCACTCTCTGGTAACCACTAAACTATTGTCTGTGTCTATGAGTTTTTGTTTCTTCATTTGTTTGCCTTATTACTTTGCTGTTTTAGGTTTTATATACTACATATCAGTGAAATCATATGGTCTACTTTTTCTGTCTGATTTATTTTGTTTAGCATAATAATCTCAAGATCCATCCATGTTGTGCATTATTTCATCTTTTCTTATGGCAGAATGCTATTCTATTGTGTATATATACCACAACTTCTTTATCCAATCATCTATCAAAGGATACTTTGGTTATTTCCATGTCTTGGCCACCATAAATAAAGTTGCAATAAACTTCAGAGTACATATATCTTTAAGGATAAATGTTTTCAGATTTTTGGGGTGGATACCGACGAGAGGGATTGCTGGGTCATATGGTAATTCTATTCTTCTTTTTTTTTTTTTGAGGGCAGTGTCACTGGCCCTCCCATGTGGGACCCGAACCGGGGCTGCAGGCTTCCCAAGTCAGCGCTTAACCACCGCGCCACTTGGCTGGCCTGGTAATTCTATTCTTAATTTTATTTTTTAAAAGATTTTATTGGGGGGAATTGGGGGAGGAGAATAGCACTGGGGAAACAGGAAAGGAGAACAGACAAGTTGCTGTCCTTTTGTTCTTAAGTCTAGTTGTGGAGGACATTGCTTCACTGGCCCATGTTGGTATTGTCATTGTGCTCATCCCAGGTTTGTTTCTGGCCTCTGGATGGCCTCTCACTGCTGCTCTTGGCAGCTCACACTGGCTGCCAGCCACTCATTCTGGCTGTCAGCCACTCACTGTAGCCTATGGCAGCCCACTGCAGCAGGGGCTGCAGCTATGCCATCGCTGGCGACTCACAGCAGCCCAGCTCCAGGTGGAGCTGTTGTTCACCATCTTAGCTGTAGAGGGCACAGTGTCAATGGTCCTCATATGTGGGATCTGAACCAGGGCCCTGCTGCTCAGAGCTGGCGTCCTAACCCAGCTCTTAACCAATGCGCCACTGGGTCGGCCCTATTTTTAATTTTTTGAGGAACCTCCACACTGCCTTTGATGGTGGCTGCACCAGTTGCCATTCCCACCAACAATGTATGAGTGTTCCTTTTTCTCCACATCTTCTCCAACACTTGTTATTATTTGTCTAGTTGATGATAGCCAATATAACTGGTGTGAGGTGGTATCTCATTTTGGTTTTTATTTGCATTTTTCTGATGATTAGTGATGTTGAGCATTTTCTCATATGTCTATTGGCCATCTGTATGTCCTCTTTGGAGAAATGTCTATTCAGGTTCTCTGCTCATTTTGTTATTGGATTGTTTTTTTTTGTTGTTGTTGAGTTGTATGAGTTCCTTATATATTTTGGATATTAACTCTTTAAAGGAAGTGTTGTGTGCAGATATCTTCTCCCATTCAATTGGTTTCTTTTTTGTTTCGTTGATGGTTTCTTTTGCTGTCCAGAAGCTTTTTAGTTTGATATAGTTACATGCATTCATTTTTTTTTTTATTTTTTTTTTATTAATTTCAGGTGTACAACACAGTGCAATAGTTATACTTTTTACCCATCAAAGTACAGCCCTCTTCCCCCAATTAGCCACCCCACTCCCCTCCATATCATACATATCTGTTACAATTCCTTTGACTCCCTTCCACACTATACTCCACATCCCATGACTATCTATATAATCAATTACATTTGGCATACAATATTATACAACATCAGCTTCAGGTGTACAGTGCAGTGATCAAGACTCTACTCCATCCATGAAATGGTCTCCCTAACAAAATATGTGACCATCTGACACCCCACAACATATTTACAACATTATTAATTATATACCCCAAACTGTGTTTCATATCCCTGTGGCAATATTGTAGTTATCTATTTATGCTGTGTAATCCCTTCTCCTTCTCCCTTCTCCCCACCCCCCTCCCAAATAGCAACCATCAGTTTTTCCTCTATATCTATGAGACTGTTTCTGTTTGCTTTTACTTTCCCTGCCTTTGAGGTCAAATTCATAAAATCCCCTCTGAACCCAAGGTCCATAAGTTTAGTACCTATGCTTTCTTCTATGCAATTTATTGTTTCAGGTCTTATGTTTAGGTGTTTGATTCATTTTGAGGTAACTCTGGTATATGGTGACAGATAATAGTCTAGTTTCCTTCTTTTGCATGTGGCTTTCCAATTTTTCCAGCACCGTTTATTGAAGAGGCTTTCTTTTATCTATTGTATGTTTTTGGATCCTTTGTCAAAAATTATATACATATAATTTATTTATTTATTTATTTATTTATTTATTTATTTATTTATGGGTTTTCAATTTTATTCCATTGGTCTCTGTGTCTGTTTTTCTGCCATTACCATGCTGTTTTGATTATTGTCACTTTGCAGTATAAATTGAAGACAAAGGAGTGTGATACCTCCAGCCTTGTTATTTTTTGTAGGATTCCTTTGCCTATTTGTGATCTTCTGTGATTCCAAACAAATCTGATAATTTTTTGTTCTAATACTTTAAAAATTGCCATTGGGATTTTGATGGGGATTGTATTAAATCTATATATTGCTTTGGGTAATATGGCCATTTTAACTATGTTTATTCTTCCAATCTATGAACATGTAATAGTTTAACATCTTTCCATTTCTTTGTGTCTCCTTCAATTTCTTTTAATAATATCTTATAGTTTTTAGTGTATGGGTCCTTCAAATCCTTTGTTAAGTTTGTTTTTTTGGGTATTTTATTTTGTTATTGTTGCAATTGCAAAAAGCTCTTAACATTTTGACTTTGTTTCTCTGTCCGAATGGGTTCTGCCAAGTAATAATTTTAAATGCTTAAATGCACTCAAGAAGTTCTACTGAGTATTCCCTTATAATGAAACCTCCTTCAGTGTGCCTCTTCTGTAGCTTTCTCTTTTGCATACTGGGATCTCTAAAACGAGGTCACCCTTGTTTTTCATGACAGGGTTTTACTGTTTTTTTTTTGAGGGCAGTGTCACTGGCCCTCGTATGTGGGACCCGAACAGGGGCCGCTGGCTTTCCAAGCCAGCGCTTAACCACCGCAACACTCGGCCGGCCCAGGCTTTTGCTTTTATACCAAATACATTTCTTGCAAAATTAGTTAGTATACCACCTCCCTGCATGCCCCAACATATAAGATTAGGATTTGAAATGTTAAAATAGTACAGTTTTAAAATAAAAGATAAAAACTTGTCAGGGGACTTTCCTAGAAATAATGGTACATACCTCTATATGTAAAATGGTGCAATTTAAAGAATAGTGTCCTGGGAATTTTGAGACATAGATTTTTGTCATAGCATTACCTCTTTTTTACATTTCTGTCTCCTTTTCTGTGAAATGAGGGTGAAAAAAAAGGTAATAGGTAAGATAAATGCCAGCCTTAAAATAAACTATTTATTGGAATAATAAATGCTTGTATATAGTATTAGTGACATTTGTGGTACTTAGAGACCACTGGGTTAGATACAGCCCCAAGTGTGGGATACATTTATCAGTTAGCCACGTTTTTACTCCATAAAGACAGGCAAACAGGAATGATTTGCACTAATAGAAGTGAAGTTTGAGATTAAGTTAGTGGTTTGGGCTCTTTTTATGGATGAAATAAAATAGATAATCCAGATCAAGTCACCTTTCCCTTTTTCAGTGGGTCAGTCCCACATTATATGCCTGTACTCCTAAGGTAGAATAGAAGAGGACCCAAAGATGGGGCTGATCTGCTTTTCTGAGTCCTGTGTCTGTAATATCTTGAGTGCTTATTTCCAGAAATAGCAATTATACTAATCAGAACCATCTTAATGAATTCTAGCCACTTATATCAGAAGGGGAACCAGTCCAAGATCTTTCCTCTAATAGAAACTCTGAAGAATACATTGTTAGAAGAGATGGTTTTCCTACATTGTGCCCCTTCCAAGGATTAGGACTATTACCAGAGTATCTCTATTGCTTATTAATGACCCCCTATTGTTCTGTCATCCACAACTTAACCGTAGTGCTTCTCAAATCTGAATAGCAGATCACCTGGAAGTCAGAATGCTCTCTGTGGGCCCTATAAAATATTTAATCCAACTTCTTTGAGCATTTAATCCAACTTCTTTGAGCATTTACATTCATTACTTCAATATATACTGAGCAACATGTAAATAGAGGGGCATACTAACAAATACAAAAGCTCTGCTCAGCAAATCTTTCATCTACTGCCTCAACTCAAGACCTTTTCTCTCATGCTGTCTATTCTCCCAGCTATCCTTCCGATTCACACCTTGCTCTCTGGATTAAATGCTGATGTGAACTGTGTTCTTCTTGGCCACAAACTGTAGCTTATTTTCAGAATTTTCTGCCTCAGGTTATAATTGCCTTGTTTTGCATTTCCTTCCCCCCTCCCCATTTTTCCTTTTGTAGAAGTGGCTCTTACAGGTGAGATTGAGATAGTACATTTCATACCATCATATGACTACAGGGAATTTCCACCAGCAGTGTAAGTGCAGGTACAAGTATGTGACCATGAACAAATTACACCTTATAGGGCTTTTTAGGTGTTCTTTTGCCACAGGTTCATTTGTTTTGCTGTCTTCCAGCAGTCACTAAATATATTAAGATGAATTTGTGACTAACAAAACCTGAAATGGGGAAAATTCTCCCCATGAACTAAAATTGTTTCTGCAAATTGAGAAATGACTGCCACCGATTGATTTTGGTGGCAGATAACCTTGATGAAATTGACAAATTCCTAGAAAGACACAAATTACCATAACTTGCCCTAGGAGAAATAATAAATTTGAAAAGACCTATGAGATGTGATAAAGAAATATTGTGAATATTTAAATTAGAAAAGAATTATTACAGTAAAAGACACATTGCCATTAATCCACCTAAAAACACTCCCCCTTGCTTTGAACACACTTAACCCATTATTCTTGACACTTTCTGAAGTAGTTCTGGAAGTCCTCTTTCGTGAGTGTTTTTAGTTGCACTGTTGAGGCTGCCTTGATATCCTGAATCATTTTGACTTTGGGGAAGAGTCAGAAGTCCCATGGTGCCAGATCTGGTGAATAAGGTGGATAAGACCACACTGTAATGTTTCTATTTGACAGAAATTGCTGTACCAGAAGCAATGTGTGACAGGAAGCGTTGTCATGATGGAGGATGAAATAAAGATACTCACAAAAGAGGACTTCCAGAAGTGCTTCAGAAAGTGGCAAAAATGATGGATACGTGTGTTCATAGAGAGGGGGATTATTTTGAGGGGAATTAATGGCAATGTGCCTTTTACTGTAATAATTGTTTTAAAACTTAAGCATTCACTGTATTTTTTAATCAAACCTCATCTGCAAAGTAAAGAGACTGATTTAGTAACTTTAAAACTTTTCACAAAGAAAAACTCAGGCACTGATGTCTTCACTGTGAATTTTATGAAACATTTTTAAGAATAATTAACACCAATTCTTTATAAAAATAGAAGAGGAGGGAACATTCCCAACTCATTTTATGAGGTGCATGTTACTCTGATACCAACACCAGACAAAGACATCATGAGAAAGGACACTACATACCAATATCCCTTAGGAATATAAATGCAAAACTATTAACAAAATACTAAGAAAGTGAATCTAGTAGCATATAAAAAGGATTATATACCATGACCAAGTGAGATTTATCCCAAGAATGTAAGGTTTAGTTTAACATATGAATATCAATATATGTAATATGCCATATTAATAGAATAAACATCAAAAGTTACATGAAAATCTCATTAGATGCTGAAATATCATTCCACAGTATTCAGCATACTTTTATGATAAAAATAGTCAACAAACTAGGAATAGAATGGAACTTACTCATTCCGACATTGGACATCTACAAAACTAAACAAATACATCATAGCTAGCATCACATTTAATGGTAAAAAGCTGAATGCTTTCTTTCTAAGATCAGAAACAAGACAAGGCAGTTCATTTTTGCCACTTTTATTTGACATTATATCAATGGTTCTACTTAGGGAAATTAATTAAATAACAAAAATTTTTAAAGTCATCTAGATTATAAACTGTAAAACCATCTCTATTCATAGATGGCATGATCTTGCATAAAGAAAAAACAAAAGGTATCCACATGTGAAAAATTATTGCAACTAATAAAATCAGCCAGTATGCAGGATATAAGATTAATATACAAATCAATTGTATTTCTATATGTTAACAATGAACGTTCATAAAATGAAATTAAGAAAGCAATTCCACTTAAAATAGCATTAAAAAGAATAAAATACCAGAGGTACCAAAAAAAAGTATACAAGTAGACACTTTGGTCAACGTTGTTCAAGCAGTAGTTCACAGTAATCAGAAGTGTCTCGATGCTGATGGTAACCACATTGAGCACCTCTTGTAATTGCAGAATTCAAACGTGACTTGTATTCATCTTTGGTTTGGTATATATTATTACAATTTTAATACGGTTTCCTTTCTTAAAATGTGTATACATTTTTTGGCACCCTCTGTATTTAGGAATAAATTTAACAAAACCTCAAGAAGTGTACACTACAAAATGTCCCTGAAAGAAGTTAAAGATCTAAATAAAAGGAAATATATCTCATGTTCATAGATCAGAAACTTAATACTGTTAAGGTGACAAAGATTCCCAAATTCATCTACAGATTGAATGCAATGCCTGTAAGGTCCCAGTAGGTTTTTTGTAGAAACTGGCAAACATCCTAAGTGGAATTTCAAAGACCCAGAAAACCCCAAAACATCTTGAAACAGAACAAAGTTTGAGGCCTCACACTACTCTACTTTAAAACTTACTACAAGTCCAAAATTATCAGTCAAAAAATATGGTGCTGAAAAAGGATGGGCATATAAATCAATGGAATAGAATTGAGAGTCCAGAAATTAAACCATGTGTCTGTGGTAAACTGGTTTTTGGCAAGGGTGTCAAGACCATTCAATATGGATAGAGTAGTTATTTTCAATAAATGGTGCTGGGACAACTGGACAGCTACAAGCAATATTTTAAAAATGATCTCAAAATGACTCTAAGACCTAAATGTAAGAGCAAAAAGTGTAAAGCTCTTAGAATAAAAAAAGGTGTACATTTACACAGCCTCAGATTTGGCAAAGGATTGTTGTACAAGCAGCATCAGAAAAAATAGATAAATTAGACTTTGTCAAAGTTGAAAACTTTGATAATTCAAAGAATGCTGCCAAGGAAGTGAAAAGATAACCCACAGAATGGGAGGAAATGTTTGTGAATCATATGTGTGATAAGGATTTTGTATCTAGAATATGTAGAAGCCATAACCCAACAATAAAAAGACAGATAACACAATTAAAAATGGGTAAATGACTTAAATAGACATTTCTCCAAATAAGATATACAAATGGGCAATAAGCACATGAATAGATGATCAATGTCATTAGTCATCAGGCTAATGCAAATCAAAACAGCAATGAGGTACCACTTCACACTCACTATGATGGCTATAATAAAAAAAAGTCATGATTGGGGGAAGGGGTTTGTCACTTTGAGGGGTAAAAAGTATAACTATTGCACTGTGTTGTACACCTGAAGCTAACTAAAATAAATAAATTACAAAAAATGTCACAGGGGCCGGCCAAGTGGCGCGGTGTTTAAGTGTTGGCTTGGGAAGCCAACAGCCCTGGTTCGGGTCCCACATATGAGGGCCAGTGACATTGCCCTCAAAAGAAAAAAGAAAAAAGTCATGTAATAACAAGTGTTGATGAGGATGTAGAGCAATCAGAACTTTCATACACTGATGTTGGGAATGTAAAATGGAACATCCACTTTCGAAAACAGTCTGACAATTCTTCAAATAGTTAAAAAATAGTTATATGATCCAGGAATTCTACTCCTAGGGAAACGAAACCATGTTCACACAAAAACTTGTACATGAATGTTCATAGCAGCATTATTAATCACAGTTAAAAGGTGGAAATCACCTACATGTCCATCAACTGATTAGTAGATAAACAAAATATGATTATATCCATACTATAAATATTACCGTATTTTGCCATGTATAATGCACACTTTTTTGCCAAAATTTGTGAGGGAAAAATAAGGATGCCCATTATACATGGGTAGTCCTAATTCCATACTAATTCTGTACATTTATCTATATAAATGTTTTAAATTATTTATTTATGCTTATGAGTTTAAAGTGTAACTCTAGAAATAAAAAAATGATATCCATATGCAAAATAATATCCTGGAGGGCCGGCCAAGCGGCACAGTGGTTATGAGCTGGCTTGAGATGCCAGCAGCCCCAGTTCGGATCCCATATATGAGGGCCAGTGACACTGCCCTCTAAAAAAAGAAAGCAAAAAAATAAATAATATCCTGGAATCTGATAATCAGTTTTGTTGAACTTATGATAAACTTGCCACGATGAACAGTTCTTGGCCTTCTATGATGCATAAATATTGTAAATTTGTTACCAGCACATAGAATTTCTTATATCTTGTATCTGTTTTGTGTTTTGTAATTATTAGTGACACAAAATTTCTTGTACCATAATATGTTAAAAACTAAATGCTAACATTCCTTTATAATACAAAAAACAAGTATCTAAATGTAAACAAATGAAATTTTGAATTAAAATATTTAAATGAAAGATTGTTTCCCCTGAAAGTTTGAGCCAAACATGAGGGTGTGCATTATACATGATAGCACACTGTACATGGCAAAATATGGTATTTGGCCATAAAAGAAATAAAATATTGATAAATGCAACAACATGGATGAACCTTGAAAACATTATTCTAAGTGAAATAACTCAGTCAAAAAAGATCACGTAATATATGATTCCATTTTGATGAAATGTTCAGAAAATCCAAATCTACAGACCCAGAAAGTAGATCTTGGCTTAGGGCTGAGAGAGATGGGGAAGTTGGCAGATGACAGCTAAAGAATATGTGGTTGCTTTTTTTTGTTTTGTTTTGAGGGCAGTGTCACTGGCCCTCATATGTGGGACTCGAACCGGGGCTGCCGTCTTTCCAAGCCAGCGCTTAAAAACCACACCACTCGGCCGGCCCTATGTGGTTGCTTTTTGAGGTAAAGAAAATGTTCTAAAATTTACAATAGTGATAGTTGCACATATTTGTGAATATACAAAAAACAATAACTTGAATACATTAAGTGGGTGATTTGTATACATACCATATACAAATTATATCTTAATAAAGCTGTTTTGAGGTACAAGTAGATTCATTAAAGATATAAAAATAACCAAATTAAACTTCTAGAGATGAGAAGTACAGTATCCGAGGTGAGTAGTAGACCATATGAGATTAATGGTAGAAAAGAGATTAGATGATGAAGAAGAAGGAAAAATTAGTAAATGTGAATACTCAGCAATAAAACTATCCAAAATGAGGCAAAGTGAGAAACAAGAAAACAAAAGAGAGCATCAGTGAACTGTAGGACAGTTTCATGGTGTCATCATATGTGTAACTGGAGTTCCCACAGAAGAGAGAAAGGGGATGAAAAGAAAGCATTTAAAAAATAATGTCTGTAAGAAGAACCCCGGAAAGCTGTCAAATAAGTGGAGGCTGAATAAGATGCTTCTAAATAGTGAGTGGGTCACAAATGAGATCAAGGAGGAAATCAAAAGATACCTCGAGACAAACGAAAATGAAAACACCACGACCCAAAATCTCTGGGATGCTGCGAAAGCAGTCCTAAGAGGGAAGTTTATAGCAGTGCAGGCCCTAAAGAAGGAATAAAAATCTCAGATCAACAGGTTATCCTTACACCTAAGGGAACTGGAAAAAGAACAGCAAAAGAGGCTCAAGGGGAGTACAAGAAAGGAGATAATAAAGACCAGAGCGGAAATAAACAATATAGAGAACAGAAAAACAATTCAAAAGATCAATGAAACCAAGAGCTGGTTTCTTGAGAAAATAAACAAAATTGACAAACCTCTAGCCAGACTCATCAAAAAAAAAAAGAGAAAGGACTCAAATTAGCAAAATCAGGAATGAAAGAGGGGAAATGACTACAGACATCACATAAATACAAAAAATTCTAAGAAATTACTATGAGCAACTATATGCCAACAAATTTGACAATCTGGAAGAAATGGATAATTTTCTAGAAGCATACAACCTTCCAAAGCTAACGCAAGAAGAAACAGAAAATCTAAATATCCTGATGACTACCAAGGAAATTGAATCAGTAATTGACAAGCTCCCAAAAAACAAAAGCCCTGGACCAGACAGCTTCACAAGTGAATTTTATCAAATATTCAAGAAAGAACTATCACCTATTCTTCTCAAACTATTCCAAAAAAATCCAGAAGGAGGGAAGGCTCCCAAACTCTTTTTATGAAGCCACTATCACCCTGATTCCAAAACTGGATAAAGACAGCACAAAAAAGGAAAACTACAGGCCAATCTCCCTGATGAATATAGATGCAAAAATTCTCAATAAAATATTAGCAAACAGAATTCAGCAATATATGAAGAAGATCATACATCATGATCAAGTGGGATTCATCCCTAGTGCCCAAGGCTGGTTCAACATCCGTAAATCAATTAATGTGATACACCACATCAACAAAATGAAGGATAAAGATCATATGGTCATTTCAATAGATGCAGAAAAAGCATATGACAAAATCCAACAGCCATTTATGTTAAAAACCCTTAGCAAAGTGGGAATACAGGGATCATATCTCAACATAATAAAAGCCATATATGATAAACCTACAGCTAACATCATACTCAATGGGGAAAAGCTAAAACCATCCCCCTTAAGATCAGGAACAGGACAAGGCTATCCACTTTCTCCTCTTTTATTCAACATAGTGCTGGAAGTTTTAGCCACAGCAATCAGACAACAAAAAGAAATAAAAGGCATCCAAATTGGCAAGGAAGAAGTAAAATTGTCATTATATGCAGATGACATGATACTGTATATAGAGAACCCCAAAGACTCCATCAAAAAACTATTGGAACTGATAGACGAATTCAGTAAAGTAGCAGGATATAAAATCAATGTTCAGAAATCAGTGGCATTTGCATATACCAATAATAAACTAACGGAAAGAGAAATTAAGAAAACTGTCCCATTTACAATTGCTTCAAGAACTATAAAATACCAAGGAATAAATTTAACCAAAGAAGTGAAAGATCTGTACTCAGAAAATTATAAGACACTGAAGAAATAAATCATAGAAGATACAAATAAATGGAAACACCTACCATGCTCATGGATAGGAAGAATTAATATAGTTAAAATGTCCATATTGCCTAAAGCAATATATAGATTCAATGCAATTCCTATCAAACTACCAAGGGCATTTTTTCACAGAAATAGAAAATAGAATCCTAAAATTTATATGGAACCATAAAAGACCCCGAATAGCCTCGGCAATCCTGAGAAATAAGAACAAAGTCGGGGGGATCACGCTACCAGACATCAAAACCTACTACAAGGCTACAGTAATCAAGACAGTTTGGTATTGGCATAAAAGCAGGCACATAGATCAGTGGAACAGAACAGAAAGCCCAGAAATAAATCCAGGCATTTACGGACAGTTAATCTATGACAAGGGAAGCAAGAATTTACACTGGAGTAAAGATAGTCTATTCAACAAATGGTGCTGGGAAAATTGGACTGACACATGCATAAAAATGAAACTGGACCACCTCCTTACGCCTTATACAAGAACAAATTCAAAATGGATTAAAGACTTAAATGTAAGACCTGAAAGCATAAAACTCCTAAAAGAAAATATAGGGAGTACATTTGCAGACATTACCCGGAGCAATATTTTTACTGATACATCCCTTTGGGCAAGGGAAGTAAAAGAAAAAATGAACATATGGGATTATATCAGACTTAAAAGATTTTTCACAACAAAGGAAACCATCAATAAAACAAAAAGAAAGCCTACTGAATGGGAGAATATATTTGCCAACGATATATCTAATAAGGGGTTAATATCCAAAATTTATAAAACACTCATGAAACTCAACACCAAAAAAACAAACAACCCAATTAAAAAATGGGCAGAAGATATGAAGAGACATTTCTCTAAAGAAGACATACAGATGGCCAACAGGCATATGAAAAAAAGTTGAACCTCACTGGTCATCAGGGAAATGCACATAAAAACCACCATGAGATACCACCTCACTCCAGTCAGAATGGCTATCATGAATAAATCAACAAACAACAAGTGCTGGTGGGGCTGTGGGGAAAAGGGGTCCCTGCTGTACTGTTGGTGGGATTGCAGATTGGTGCAGCCACTATGGAAGTCAGTATGGAGGTATCTCAAAGAACTGGAAATAGAGCTACCGTTTGACCCAGCAATTCCACTCCTAGGTATTTATCCTGAAAAAACCAAGACACTTATTCAAAAAAAGTTATGCACCCCTATGTTCATAGCAGCACAATTTACAATAGCTAAGACTTGGAAACAATCAAAATACCTATCAGTAGATGACTGGATTAAGATACTATGGTATATTTATACAATGGAGTATTACTCCGCTATAAAGAAGAATGAAATTGTACCATTTGCAATGATATGGGTGGACCTAGAGACTATTATGTTAAGTGAAATGTCAGTCAGAGAAAGACAAATACCATATGATCTCACTCATATGTGGAATCTGAAAAACTGTATGAATGAGCAAAGTAAACAGAAACTGTCTCATAGATATAGAGGAAAAATCAGTGTTGCTAATTGGGAGGGGGATGGGGATGAGGGAGAAGGGGTAGGGATTAGACAGCAAAAATAGGCAACTACAATATTGCCACTGGGATATGAAAGACAGTTTGGGGATTATAATTAATAATGTTGTAAATATTTTGTGGGGTGTCAGATGGTCATAGGTCTTGTTAGGGAGACCATTTCATGGATGGAGTAAAGGTTTGATCACTGCACTGTATAACTGAAGCAGAGGTTGTATACCTACTGTAATTGAATATATATAGAGATAGTCACGGGATGTGGATTATAGTGTGGAAGACAGTCAGAAGAAGAGTAATAGATATATATGATATGGGGGGGAGTGGGGTGGCGAGTTGGGGGTGGGGGATTATCACTTTGAGGGGTGAAATGTATAACTATTTCACTGTGTTGTACACCTGAAACTAATTAAAATAAAATAATAATTTAAAAAAAGACACATTGCCATTAATCCCCCTCAAATTACTCCCACTCTCCTCACTTTGAACACACTTATCCCATTGTTCTTGCCAATTTCTGAAGCAGTTCTGAAAGTCCTCTTTCATGAGTGTCTTTAGTTGAGCTGTCATGGCTGCCTTGATGTCCGAAATCAATTCAAAACATTTACCTTTCATGTCATTTTGACTTTGGGAAAGTGCCAGAAGTTGCACAGTGGCAGATCCAGTGAATAAGGTAGATGAGGATACACCATAATGTTTTTATTTGATAGAAATTGCCATACCAGAAGCGATGTGTGACATGGAGTGTTGTCATGATGGAGGATGAAACTGTTTTCCCATTTACTGTTAAGTCATTGTCCATGATCCATGATTTATGGCACACTTTAAAACACACCTTTGCTCAACCATAGCTCACATCTGACTGACTGCACTGAACAAACTGAAACTTGTCACACACTGTTACTAAGGTTTGACATGCTGTTTCCTGTATTGAAGATCCTAGCATTTCTGTTGGATGGCACTTGGCAGCAGCATTCACCGTTATCCTAATGACTTTGTTCTAGCAAATTATTAACTGTCTGTTAATGGACAATATTACCTTAATTTAAATCTCTGCGTGGGTCCAGTGCAATTGTATAGATGGAAAATCCTTCAAGATACAAAGCTTAAAATCTGAAAGAAGGCTTTTCAGACCCCATGAACAAAAGTAGAGGGAATATTTGGGGCTGGAGTGTGATGCTTCTCAGGGTCTACAGTGTTCCAGCATGCTTCTCTTGTTCAAAAGTGTAGCTTTTTGCCAGCTATTTTCTTTCCCAAGGATGTACTCTTCACTACACAAGGCCATGGGTTACAGCTGTTTGACTTACCAGCTCTGGGAAGTATGAATGTTCAGAATTTTCACACTCTTTAAGCCAATGCTCTAATTGCATATCAGACCAACTAAGACTTTCATGATTAAGTCTGGACAGTGATCTTTTGAGAAATTCATCTACCTGTCATCTAAAATGTGGATTCTAGCTCCAGCTGTGTTAAAATCTACCTTGAGGCAATCCTGAACCCTCTCTAAACCTCAGTTCTCTCTCCTTAAAAAGAGATTTGTAAATGTCCACCAAGAGGGAAGTGGATAAAGAAAATGTGGTACTCTCATACATGTAATATTGAACTTCAGTTAAAAGAATGATCTAGATCTCAAAACAATGCTGAATTAAGAAAGCCAGATTTGTACTGCATGAGACCTTTTAAACAAATTAAAACACACAAAAAATAATAGTACAGGTTTTTTTGTATGTAGAAGTACCAAAAATAGTCTGAAAGGAAAATCAGAAAATTAATAATAGTTGTTACCTCTGAGGGGATGGAATACAGAAGTTCACAAGGAGGTATCCAAATTGGAAGGAGACAGTTTTTTCTGTAACATTCTGTTCTATATTTTTTTAAATTATAGTTTTATTTACTTTCTAAATAATTTTCTAAAATAAATATATCCTTTTAAAAAATGGAGTGAGACTAAGTAGTCCCTAAGCTGTGAGACTAAGTAGTCCCTTTGAGCTGTAAAGTTCCATGACTCTAAGATGAAAAAAAGAATTCAGTAGTGGAAGGTTGCAACAGTCTTTCAAAACTCTTGTGATGGAGATCACACATTTTTCTGGGATAAATGGCTTAAGTTAAAATGGTCTGAGACAGGGAGATGGACAAGATGACCTTCAGGTGCTTACTTTGGCTAAATTTTCTTCTGTGATATCAGAGCAGGTCACAATTAAGATTTGTTTCAACATTGAGTGTCTATGAAAGCAAGTAAAAATGGACTCAGTTCTCTTAAGTGATTCTTTGCTTTTTGGGCTCCTGCATGAACTAGGTCTTGCCTTCAAAATAGGATTTGGGGATCAGAAGTGCTTGTTATCAGATGGCCTACTACAGTGAGTTTGAATTGTCCTGGATATTTCCCACCATGGAATACTTCTATCTTTGAAAAGAAAATCAAGCGAAAACGTTTTCCCTGCAGAATTTCCTTTCCCTACTTACCTTTGCTTTTATGCTAACTGTTGTTGCTAACAGGAGCTGCTCTAAACAGAATTCCTTTGTATTTTATGGGTAGACAAGGGCTTATCTAAATTTAAAAGCCCCATATATCTGATTGCCACATACTGTGGTAAAAAAGAAAGGAACTAATTGGCAACTACTCTCTTATCCCCACCAGTTGTCTGTCTCTTTCCTCCTTCCTCTCTGTATCTCTGTCTCTTCTAGGTTGGCTATGCAGGGCTGTTAGACACCTTCAATCTTGAACACTGGGGTGCTCTCTCTATATATATACCCATTGCATTTGCTACACTCACTTCTGCCTCTAACTCAGTAGTTATTCCAGTGGCTAGATGCATTTGGAATACTTACCCCTTTTCCTCTGGGACAATGTCCAGCTCCTCCTTAACAACATAAATTAGTAACTACAATATTGTCATAGGAATAGGAAAGACAGTTGGGGGAATATAATCAATAATGTTGTAAATATTTTTTAGGGGGCCAGATGGACTCATGTTTTGTTAGGGAGACTACTACATGGATGGTGTAGAGGCCTGACCATTGCACTGTATGTCTGAAGCTGCTGTTGAATAATATTGTATGTCAACTATAATTTAATATATATAGTGTCATGGGATGAGTACAATGTGGGGAGTGGCATCAATGGAATTGTAATAGATATGTATGATATGGGTCGGTGAGGGGCAATATACTGGAGGAGGGGGGTTGTCACTTTGTGATAGATGAAAAGGATAACTAGTGCATTGTTTTGTAGACCTGAAACTAATAAAAAAAATGCCCTCCCTAACTGCGTCAGTGCACAGTGACCTCTCTTCCCTATTCTTCTATGGCATATCAACAGTACCATATAAATCAATCCTTATGTTATACTGCTTTGAACTCCCTCACTATTTAAGCAATATTAATCTTCTTTCCTCATCATCCCATTTCATAAACAAGGCCTGGAAATGGCTAGATGAGTGGCAGTGGCCAAGGGCAGTAGTCTGTTAGGGCCCAGATGTTCACACATGCCTTCTTCACTCACAGATTTTCCTCCTCACTTAGAGTGAAGATATTAGGTTAATGTGTGGTTGGAGGAAACTGAGCAAATGAGAAAAGCTTATAGATAGATACTCTGATTTTTATAAAAGAAATCCCTTTAAGGCCCTATGCATCATTTTCTAAGAACTTGACAGCAATCTATCACTTTTAGGTCCATTTATCAAATAAATAGGTTTGGTAGGTTTTATTTAAAATATGAATTTAGCTGCTGAGTGGCTCTGCTCCTTTTGTCATGGTCTGGAAATCTCTCTGCTGGATAAATTAGGGATTTTTCTAAAGCTTATTCATACCAAATCCATTTTTCCTAATACACACAAGCCCAAAGGATCCCTAGGGTTTTGGTCTATTTGATAAATAATCAGGATTTTTTTTCTAAAAAAAATAAATTAATCAGCCCAGCTGATCTTTTTTAGATTGGTTTTCTAAATCAGAGAGAATTTATTATCACTCATCTAACTGTAGTTAGCCTGGATGTCAGCCTGAAGTTGAAGTTCAACATTGAGGATCTCAAGTCACAGATCAGTAAACTGACAGTAATCAAATGAGCTCGGTATATTAGGAACAGAGCTGGTATGATCATTAGGCAAGCAGAACCTTGCCTCAATTTCTGCTTTACACATTCAAAACATAATTTGTAGGGCCGGCCGAGTGGCGTGGTGGTTAAGCGCTGGCTTGGGAGGCCAGTGGCTCCGTTTCGGGTCCTAGTGAAACTGCCCTCAAAAACAAAACAAACAAACAAAAAAACATAATTTGTACTTGGAGACAGGGTGGTGGACAGAGGGGATTAACAGAGGGCTTACAGAAAGGCATGGAAACTTTTGGAGATGATGGATAGGTTATGTTGATTGTGATGATGGTTTCATATGTGCATACATATGTCAATACTAATCAAATTTTAAACTTTAAATATATGAAGTTTATTGTATTTTTTAAAAGATTTTATTGGGGAATTGGGGGCAGGGAACAGCGTTGGGAAACCAGGGAAGGGGAACAGAAAAGTTGCTGTCCTTTTGTTCTTCAGTCTAGTTGTGGAGGACATCATCTCACTGGCCCATGTTGGCATCATCACTGCGCTCTTCTCGGGTGAGGCAGATTGGTCGCCGGTCTGTGGAAAGCTGCTCACAGCAGCTCTTGGCAGCTCACACCGGCTGCTGGCTTTTCACACTGGCTGCCGGCCACTCACTCTAGCCCATGGCAGCCCACTGCAGTGGGGGCTGCAGCTATGCTGTCCCCAGGGAGACTCACAGCCACCCAGCTCCAGGTGGAGCTGTTGTTCACCATCTTAGCTGCAGAGGGCAGTGTCACTGGCCTTCATATGTGGGATCCAAACAGGGCCCGCTGGCATCCCAAGCCAGCTCTTAACCAACGCGCTACTCGGCCAGCCCATATATTGTATTTTAATTGTACCTAAATAAAGCTGTTAAAAATAATTTGAAGATATACATTTTTAAAAATTGTATTTCTTCATTGAGGCAAATTCTTGTAGGACATAATATCCAGTTTAAACTGAGTGGTTAAGAAAACTGGCTTTGAAGATGGATAGATCTGTGTGTCTGTCATTTACTAGCTTAATAACTTTGGGGTGTTTTTTTTTTAAAAAACTTTCTTATCTCAATTTCCCATCTTAAAAATCGAGATTGTAATGAGAGCACCCGAGTCATGTTTTAGGGTTAAATGAGATAATGCATGGAAAGCACTTAGCAGAGTATCAAGCACTAATTAAGCCTTAAAGAGATGGAAGCTATTATTTTACCTGCAAGTGTGATATTAATCTTGTCTAGAGTGAAATCATACAGAATTGCCTACAGATTCCTAAAGCAGTTTAATGATTATGCTCAATCAGCTACCTTTACTAGATAGTCACTTGTGGGCAGATCTCTATAAATGAAACTGCTGGGAAGTAAAAAGATATGCAAATCAGAGCCTGTAACCTCAGTAAACTGAGAAAATGAATGGGAGAGATGGGGCATGTGTTTGAATGTGATTGTACCAATGCATGTATAGAAACTTACAAAGAGGTCCCGATTTAAGTACTAGAAACAATATGAGTAATAGTGAGTAGGCAATCTGGGCAGGGCTCTGGAGGAGAGTACAGGAGGAGAGTTCACCATACTAGGGAACAGTAAGTATTTGCAGTCAAGCAAATGGGGGTTTGAGTTCCACTGCCACCACTTATTACTGGGAGAGCCTGGGCAAGTCACTGAGCCATTCGGAAACTCAGTTACATATCTTCCTTCTAGAGTCCTTGTGAAGATTGGATAAGGTAATGCATTTTCAACACTTATCACAGAACCTACAACATAGTAAACACTCAACAAAATGTGAGCAATTGCTATCATTATATCTCCATATTTCAGGGTTCTTTTTCACTTTGCAAGATTTTTATTAAAATAGAGCATGGGCCGGCCGAGTGGCGCGGTGGTTAAGAGCTGGCTTGGGATGCCAGCAGCCTGGGTTCGGATCCCACATGAGGGCCAGTGACACTGCCCTCTAAAAAATAAAAATAAAAAAAAAATAAAAATTAAAATAGAGCTAACATACAATATTCTATTAGTTTCAGGTGTACACCATAGTTATTTAACATTTATATACCTAAAAAAGTGATCACTATAATTCCAGCAACCATCTGACATTGTACCACACTGTCACAATATTATTGACTATATTCCCTATGCTGTACATTACATCGAGTGTACAGCATAGTGGTTACACACTTATATAGTTTAAGAAGTGATCCCCCTAACTAGTCTAGTACCCACCTTGCACTATACATAGTTATTACCATATTATTGACTATACTACCTATGCTTTATTTACAGCCCCATGACTATTTCATAAATTCCAATTTGTATTTCTTAATCCCTTCACCTTTTTTACCTTGCCCCCAATCCCCCTTCCATCTATCACTCCAATAGATCTACTACCCATCTGACACCATACATAGTTATTACAATATTATTGACTGTATTCCCTATACCCTACATCCTCATGACTACTGTGTAACAATCATTTTGCAATTCTTAATCATTCCCCGTTTTTCGTCCACCCTCAACCACCTTCCAACCATCAAAATGTTCTCTGTCTGTGAATTTATTTCTGTTTCATTTATTTATTTTGTTCTTCAGATTCCACTTATAAGTGAAATCATATGACATTTGTCTTTTGCTGTCTGACTTTCTACACTCAGTACAATACCCTCTAGCTCCATCCATGTTGTTGCAGATGGCAAGATTTCACTCTTTTTAACAGCTGAGAAGTATTCCATTGTATATATGTATTGCCTCTTCTTTATTCATTCATCCATTCGACGACATCCAGGTTGCCTTCATATCTTGGCTATTATAAATAATGCTGCAATGGACATATGGATGAACACATCCCTCAAAGTAGCATTTTGGGTTTCTTTGTATAAATACCCAGAAATGGGATTACTGGATCCTCCTTTGTCCTTAGTTAGAGGCTCTGTTTTAAAGTCTATTTGGTATGGTAAAAGTATTGCTACCTTGTCTTTTTTTTTCCATTTTCATGAAATAACTTTTTCCATCCCTTTACTTTCAGTCTCTGTGTGTCTTTTGATCTGAAGTGAGTCTCTTGTAGGCAGTATACATATGGGTCTTATTTTCTACCCATTAAGCACCCCCATGTTTTTTTTTATTTATTAAATTTATTGAAGTGACAATGGTTACTAAAAATACATAGGTTTCAAGTGTAATTTTGATAGTAGTGTTTAATAAATTTACATTTTAAAATAATTGTTTATAGATATGTAACTATTTCTATTTTGTTATTCATATTTTTGAATTTTTTTTTTCATTTTAAAGAAGTCCCTGTAAGATTCCTTGTAATAGTGATTTAGTGGTGATGAACTCCTTTAGTTTTTTCTTGTCTGGGAAGCTCTTTTTCTGTCCTTTGATTCTAAATTATATCTTCGCTGGGTAGGATAATCTTGGTTGTAGGTCCTTGCTTTTCATCACTTTGAATATTTCCTGCAATCCCTTCTGGCCTGCAAAGTTTCTGTCGAGAAATCAGCTGACAGTTTTTTGGGAGCTCCCTTGTAGGTAACTAACTGTTTTTCTCTTGCTGCTTTTAAGACTCTTTGTCTTTAACCTTTGGCATTTTAATTATGATGTGATTTGGTGTGTGCCTTGTTGGGTTAATCTTGTTTGGGACTCTGTGCTTCCTGGGCTTGAATATCCATTTTCTTTGCCGTGTTAGGAAAGTTTTCTGTCATTATCTCTTCAAATAGGTTTTCAATTCCTTCTCTCTCTCTCTTCCTCTGGTACCCCTATTATGTAAATGGTGGTACTCTTGATATTGTCCTAGAGGGCCTTTAAAGTCTTTTCAGTGTGTGTGTGTGTGTGTGTGTGTGTGTGTGTGTGTGTGTGTGTGTTTCTTTATGCTGATCTGTTTGGGTGTTTTCTGCTACCTTATCTTTTAAATCCCTGATTTGATCCTCTGCTTCATCTCTTCTAGTGTTGTTGCCCTCCAATTTATTCATTTCCATTATTGTATTCTTTACTTCTGACTCGTTCTTTTTTATGTTTTCTATCTCCATTTTTGTTTCCTATCTCTTTGTTGAAGTTCTCCCTGAGATTATTGAGATCCTTGTAACCAGTGTTTTCAACTCCGCATCTGGTAGGTTGTTTGTCTCCATTTTGTTCTTTTTCTGGTGCTTTGTTCTGTTCTTTTATTTGGGACAAATTTGTCTCCCCATTTTGGCTGCCTCCCCATGTTTGTTTGTATATAATAGGTATGGCTGCAATGTCTGCTGGTCTTAGTAGAGTGGCCTATGTAGTCGTTGTCCTGTGGGGCCCAGTGGTACAATCTCTCTGATCACTAGAGTTGGGTGCTTCATTGTATGGGTTGTGTGTCCTACTGTTACAGTTCAGCTTTGGTTACTGTTTGCATGTCAATAGGAGGGATTGACTCTTGGGCTCATTGGTTGTAAAACCTGGCTGTGAATATGGTGAAGAAGCTGTTGTGCAGAGGCATACCCTATAAAGCAGGATTTGCTTTAGTAGGGCTATGGTGCCTGCCCAGTGTGCCCTTTGGGTGTGTTTTCCTTAGAGGTGGCTGGGAGATGCTCCAGCTCAGTTCAAATCTGGCCACTGGGAGTGCCAGCCCCTTGGTCACCTGGGAGAGGACCTGCTGCAGGCTAAGTTCAGCTACAGCCTGAGCCCTGCTCTGGGCCACCTGGCAGGAGGCACAAAGCAATCTGCAGATGGCCACTACCCAAACTCTGCTTGGAGTTCCCTTGAGAGGCCAAGCCAGGAACCAATATTGGTTGCTGATAGTGCAGGAGTTAGGGCTGCTCAAACAGGGGTATAAGACATTCTGAAGCCAGTTGCTGCTTGTTTTCATTTTGTGAACCTTTGAGAGACTTTAGGAAAGTTTGCAGCATGGGCCCAAATAGGCAGTTTTTATGAAAAAGCCACTGGAAGCAGCATGGGGGTACCTGAAATTTGGGTGGAGCGTGGTCTCAGAGTCACCAGAGTCTGGTGAATGAATGTTGTTAGCTAGGTTGATAGAGACTCAGATATGGTGGCTACCTGTGTCTGCATGCCAGGATGGGGGAGGGCTCAACAAGAAGCAGTGGCTTCTGTCAACTCCTCTGTTCCAGAGAAAGCTACCCCTCCAACTCCCGTCCTAAATCCAGACAACTCAGTTCCTCCTCATATTTTCCTTTCATCTTTCAAGGTGCTGCCCCAGTTCTGGAGCTCAGAGTGAGTGAATCCATCAATGAGTAAGTCCATAGGTGGGCCTTCCAAGAGGAGAGCCTCGGAGTGTAGCTGCCCTCTGTCCCACTCAGCCACAATCTCCACTAATTTTCACAACCAGAAATCATGGGGACTTCTTTTCCTGGCACTGGAACCCTGGGTGGGGAGATTGGTGCAGCACTGGGGCCCCTTGCTCCTCCTGGGGGGGCCTCCACAGCTGACATATCCCTCCCAATTATTTTTTGAGGGTAGTGTCACTGGCCCTTATATGTGGGACTGAACCAGGGCCGCTGGCTTCCCAAGCCAGCGCTTAACCACCACGCCACTCGGCCGGCCCTTATCCCTCCCAGTTTTTAATGGTCATATGTGGGTGTGGGACCAGACCACTCTGCAACTCTGCCCCTCCTACCAGTCTTGATGTGGCTTCTTCTGTATGTCTGTAGTTTTAGGGCTTCGGTTCAGCAAGACCAGATGACTCTCAATGATAATTGTTCTGTAGTTTAGTTGTAATTTTGATGTGGTCGTGAGAGAAAGTAAGTACAGCATTTACCTACTCTGCCATCTTGACCAGAAAATCTCTTTTTCACTTTTGTTCACACACATTTCTGATGGGAGATTTCAATGGAAGAATCCCAGAGTAGTTTCACTGATGAGGGCCTCCTGATTTGCCTGGCAGTATGTCAGCTTCTCAGTAGGACTGACGACTGCTGCCCTTTTGAAACCTACTTAGCCATTCTAATGGATTATTAGAGCTAACACTTACATGGTCCTATGACACAACATTTTGTGTTAACTGATACAGAACATTTAGAGAGTAATCACTGGCCCAAGTCTTTCTATGCCCAAGAGTATTAGTCAATTTGGAGTGCAATAATAAAATACCATAGAATGCTGGCTTAAACAACAGGAATTTATTTCTCACAGTTCTGGAAGCTGGAATCGAAGATCAAGGTTCTGGTCAATCCCATTCCTAGTTAGGGCTCCCTCTTTCTGGTTTGCAGACAGCCTCCTCACTGTCCTCACATGTCCTCATTTTGGTGTCTCTTCTTATAAGGACACTAGTGCCATCATGATGGTTCCACCCTCATGACCTCATCTTCTCAGAGGCCCATCTCCAAATACCATCACATTGGAATTAGGGTTTCAATATATGAATTTTGGGAGGTCACAATTTAGTCCATAGAACCAGGTTACTACTTTATGTTTAGAATCAAATAAATGATAAGTGCAGTCTTATAGTTTTTCAGGCCAAAAAAACTTTGAGTCATCTAGCTTTTGGGATTCCTGGTTTGCATTTAGGGGATCCAGCTTTGACTCTTTTTTTTTTTTTTTTTTTTTTTTTTTTTTTAAAGATTTTATTGGGGAATTGGTGGAGGGGAACAGCGTTGGGGAATCTGGAAAGGGCAACAGACAAGTTGCTGTCTTTTTGTTCTTCAGTTTAGTTGCGGAGGATGTTGCTTCACTGTTAGTATCGTCATTGCGCTCTTCCCGGATGAGGCAGATCGGTCGCTCACCGCGGCTATTGGCAGCTCGCGCTGGCTGCCAGCCGCTCACGCTGGCTGCGGGCCACTCACTGTAGCCTATGGCAGGCCACTGCAGCAGGGGCTGCAGCCCACACCATCACCGGGGCTCGCACAGCCCAGCTCCAGGTGGAGCTGTTGTTAGCTGTAGAGGGCAGTGTCACTGGCCCTCATGTGGGATCCGAACCGGGGCTGCTGGCATCCCAAAACCAGCGCTTAACCAATGCGCCACTCGGCCGGCCCCAGCTTTGACTCTTGATGTGAAAATACCGGCCTGGTAGAGGGGCAGTGGTGTATAG
This sequence comes from Aselliscus stoliczkanus, assembly GCA_033961575.1. Classification (NCBI taxonomy): domain Eukaryota; kingdom Metazoa; phylum Chordata; class Mammalia; order Chiroptera; family Hipposideridae; genus Aselliscus; species Aselliscus stoliczkanus. The sequence goes on along the minus strand of CM066737.1, from coordinate 47,903,308 downwards.
TGATTTGAACTCAGACTCTTGAGCAGAAGAATTTCCTGTTTCAAACAAGGCTTTGCTACTTCAAAGAACTACCCTCTCTGTGAGGGTAATCATGTGAAAAATGGAGATAACACCATACATGCATGCATGCATGCATACATACATACATACATACATACATACCTTATTGAGTTGTGGTGAGGATTAAATGAATTAAGAAAGCAAAAGATCTTAGAAAATACAAGTACTTAATAAATGTCAGTTATTATTATCCACTAGAAGGTAAGCTCCATGAAGGTGGGGATTTTTGTTTACTTTGTTCACTGCCCTGTCTCAAGCACACAGAACAGTAACTGGTACATAGAAGGTGTTCAGTCAATATCTGTTGAATAAATGAATGAATGAATCTTCAATTTTTCTCTTTCTTTCACACTTCATATTTAATCCATCAGTTCCATTTATAAAATATATCTAGAATATAATCAGTTTTCACTCCCTTCTCTGCTACCATGGGGTCAATAGCCTCTATCTCCTTTTGCTTGAATGATCACAACAGCATCCTAACTGGCCTAGCTGTTTCTTTCCTTTACCCCTTGAAACCTGCCTCCCCATTCTTTGCACAGAATATTTTCTTCAAAATAGCACTCAGAGTGATCTTTTTTAAACATAAGTTAAATCACTCTGCTCCTCTGCTTAAAATACTCCCCTATTAATGACTCCAAGCTCATTAATAGGAAAGGCAAAAATTTTTACCTGATTTGCTCTTAGCTATCTCTTTGATGTCATCTTCTGTTACTTTCTCTTTTTGCTTGTTATGCTTAAGTCACAATGGAATACAATAGGATTTCTTTAAAACACACACCAATTATACACTCCTGCCTCAGAAATCCTTGCACTTTTCATTCCTCCTGCTAGCAATACTCTTCTCCCAGATACACCTTTAGTTAATTTCCTCACTTCCTTCAGATCTCTGCTTAAATATTGGCTTTAGAGGGACTATTCCTGATCATCCATATAAAACAGCATCCCAACCCCTAGCAGTCCCTATCCACCTTACTCTTCTTTGATTTTCTCCACATTATTTATCATCACCTGACATATCTGTTATTTATTTATTATTGTTTATCTCACCTCACCAAAATGTTATCTCCTCCAAGACAGGAACTTTGGTGGTTTGTTACTGCTATATCCCCTGGATACAGTGCCTGGAACAGTGCCTAGACTATTTTGATACTTCAATAATTATTTGTTGAATGAATGAGTACATGAATTTAAAAAAGTAAAGCCCCTCACTAATGTCTTCTTATCCTAAGGAACAGCTTATATTCTAAGATAACCTCATTCCAGGACCATTTATATGTGGCTTTGATTATTGAAGACTGGAAAAATTAATTTTCTTGATAAAATCACTTTGGTAGGCAAAATATAGGAAAACATGGGGCTCACAGGGGAAAAATATTAACAAAAGCCCTTGGGGATGAACATTTGGAAGGATAATGGCCTCATTATGTGGCATCACTCCTCCACGCTATGGACCTGGTCAAAAATTTGCCAGCCTGAGATGGGGAGTAGTAAGGGCCAGTTCCCTCTTGATGTGTTTAAAATTCATTCTGAAGAGTCTGTTATATTATTTTTATAAAACAACATCTTTCAAAAGGCTCAAGCTGTTTACAGTGTCTCCTGGGAAAAGTGGGGTTTTTGGCAGAGGAAGATGGGAGTAAGGGATGGGAAACGTTTACCTTTACTTTGATATAATTCAGTATTATTAATTTATTTTTACATGGAGCGAGAATTAACTTTTTAAATAAAAGTGGCTTCTCTATTCTGATTCCCCCCCCCTTTGGTTAGTAAAACCTTGGAAAATAACAATTGATGACTACTCTTCTTATTTTTAAAAAATGACATTCCAACTTAAATAAAAACTATAGTGCAAAAGTGTAGAAAAATGGAAAAACCTAAAAGCTGTCCACAAGGTTACTGAAGCTTTGCATTATTTAAATTTTTGAACTCACAGTTCCAAATAAAATGTTTGATTCACAGATCATTGCTTGGGGCTGTAAATTTATGCTCTGGAGTGGAGGCGATTTAAAAATTAGGAAGACTGGTTTTCCCATCTGTGTTAAATCCATATAATCAGATAAGTCACAGTGAACTTTGAGGGAGTGCAGAAGGAGAACATTCTCTGGATTTACAAAGTACAGGTCCACCAGAACGCTCTGAACCACTTCTTAGGGTTTTGTGCACACTGGCTAACAGTCAGGGAGCAGCACTAAACCGCCAGAGTGAATGATTCAGGGCACAGGCTCCAGCCTATTTGGTTTTATCTCAAATTGTAACCTAAGGATTGGGAAGTGGGGACAAGGCAGTCACCCTGAATTCAGGCTTGAGAGTGAGGATGAGGAAAGCAAGTGAGAGCCAACTTTTCTAACGCTTACCTCAGCTGAATGCTACTTCCTAAATGTCCAAAAAATGTCCTCAAATCACAGACATCCCAATAGTGACACCATAATGCAGATTCAGTCTCCCCTGCACCCAGTAAGGCTGTCAGGGAAAGACCTCCGTGCCGTATACATCACCAGTTTCTCCAGTGACTGGCACCACTGTTCCTTGGGTCGAATATCTATGAAGTGTGTTTCTGCCCTTCTCAACAGTCCCTCTCCCATTATACACTTATGCATAGCTCTCACTCTTTCTCTTTCTTTCTGATTACGTAGACTATGGCATTCAAAAGGCAAGCAAATCAACTCTAAACCACTTAGAGCTGCAGCAGCCTGTTGTCTTGGCTTTCAATGCAGAGCTCACTAGAGAATTCAGGTGTAAGGGGCTCCACCACTTGTATCATAATTCAAGGCTGTTAAACTCCTGACAGGGTGCTTTCCAAATTTTCTAAAAATTGAACAGTTACTCTGCACATCTTGAAAGCATCAAAAAGTGAAGAGACAACATACTTTACACATTCCTTCATTTATTTTAATATAATTGGGTTGGGGAGCAGGCAATCAATCAGAATGTCTATGTGCAGCATTTTGGAATCAGGAAGAAATTGGAAACATAACCATTGTGACTTCATTCTAATGAGTTTGAATGCAAGCAGAATAATTAAAGAGATGAGCCTTTCTACTCTGTCCAATTCTGCTGCCTACCTCAAAGAATCAAGTGGGAGCAAGTTGTTCTAATAGCCCTGAAAGCAGAGCATGCAGATAGCGGCTCCCTCTCCCTTATGAGTTGAATAAAAATAGGAGCTAATTATGTGGGAGAGAGAGAGAGAGAGAGAGAGAGAGAGAGAGAGAGAGAGAGAGAGAGAGAGAGAGAGACTACTACTGGCCAAGCACTGGGCTAGGTTCTGTATACAATGGTGAGCAAAAACAGATGTGATGCCTGATTTTTCAGAGTTTTTGATCTCATGGGTGAGACAGATATTAATCAAATAATTACAAGTGATTATGATTATAAACTGAGATAAATATTCTGAAGGAAAGAAACAGTTCTAAGGAAATGTACACTATAATGGGAAGTTAATTAAGGCCTCCACAAAGAAATATGATTTACACTGAGATTTGAAGGTCAGTTGGAGTTAAGTGACTGATCGGAAAAGAATTGTATTCCAAGCAGAAAGAACAGCAGGTCCAAGGTGCTGTGGAGGACTAGAAACAAGGCTAGGGTGGCTGGTGGGGTCCAGAGATCAAGGGAGTGGTGGGAGATGAAGTTGGAGAGTTCAAAGGTTTCTCAATGGAAGTGACACTGGCTTTTGGGCAGGATAATTCTTCATTGGGGTGGAGGGTGTTAGTTTGCATATGCAAGGTTACAAAAAGTTTAGCCTCTCTGGTCCCTGTCCACTAAATGCCAAACTGTCCCCGTGGTATTCATGACAACCAAAAAGCCCTTAAATTTCCAAATACCTCCCATTTAAGAACCATTGAATCATGGTCTTTTTGGCAATTGAAAGAGTTAGGGTTTTGTCCTACAAGCAAGGGGGAAACAACTGGAAACCGTTTAATCAGAGGAAGAAAGTTATCCAATTTATATCCTGAAAGGGTAATTCTGTACACACATATTACTAAGTAGAAGAAGCCAAGCTGAAAAGGGTACAACTGTATAATTCCAACTATATAACATTCTGGAAAAGACAAGAAAAAACAACAACTATGGAGAAAATAAAAATATCAGTGGTTGCCTGAGGCTGGTGAGAGAGAGAGACGAATCAGTGGAGCACAGAGGATTTTTAGAGCAGTGTTACTACTCCGTACGATACACAGATGGTATATCGTATAATGATAGATACACGTTATTATATATTTGTCTAAACCCATATAATGTACAACACCAAGAGTGAGCTCTAATGTAAACTATGGACTTTGGGTGATTATTACATGTCAATGTAGCTTCATCAATTATAACAAGTGTGCCCCTCTGCTGGGGGATATTGATAGTGGGGGAGGCAGTATATGTGTAGGGTCAGGGGGTGTATGAAGACTCTACGCACCTCTTCCCCAATTTTTCTCTGCATCTATAATTGCTCTACAAAATAAAGTCTTTTTTAAAACAAACACACAAACAAACAAACAAAGGAGGGCCAGAAGGAGCACTGTCAGAGTACTGCACATAGGAGATGAAATCTAATTCAGATGCACTCTTGGAATAAAAGAGGAGAAAGTCAATCCCTTAAACAAACAAACATCAGTCTGGTTCCAGCAAAAAAGGGAGGGATTCCCCCAGAGACCCTGCCTCACAAGGTTGTTGTTAGAATGCAAAGGCTGCCTGGGATGGGGTAACTAGGCAAGTTCTTACCAGGTATTAATAGTATAGATTTAATGCATTTGTAATAATCATTTATTGAGCATTTAATGTATGTGTTTTACATACATTATTTTATTGTATTCCTTGTAATAACCCTGTCAAGTATGATGATATGACCACATTACAGGCAAGAAAATGTCGCATCAGAGAAGTTTAGTGACTTACCAAATGTTACACAGCAGGTAAGTGGTGGATCCAGGAATCCATAGGATCTGTTTGAACCGAAAGCCCAGGCTCTTAACCACAGTGCTATATCTAGATGATATACTATCAACAGAACATCTTAGCAGAGCCCAGAGACCAAATGACATGTGAGGATGGCAGAAAAGTCTGGCTGGAGCACAGGAACCTTTGCTGTGGAGGCTTTTGAACAGCTGGAGACCAGCATGAAAACCCCGGTGCTTGGGAACAGGAGAGAAGGAATCTGAAATCAGTGGAGATAGAAAGATGCTGAAGATAAATGTTGTTTTCTTAAAGTTTGCCAAGGGTAGATCCTGCTAGAGTCATTTCTTTCTGGACTGCAGGGTCATTTTGAAAGAGGCCTTTTGGAAATTCAGGAAGGGGAGAGCAGATTCTACTGAATCGTAAATTAAAGATGAAGCCTTTCAGGCTCACACTACACAATGAAAGAATGGCGCTATCCTATGTGACTCAATTTCAGTTTGCAAAAGTTGCCCACACACCCAGGCTCCTTCTACATGTGAGAGTAAATAGCTTCATTCAAGACATATTTACAGGGCTCTTTCACTATGAGATGTAGCACTAAGCATTGTAGCAGATACAAACATAACTGCAACATAAATCCATCCTCACTGGCTTTATAGTCTCATGGAGGAGACAGAAATAAAACCAAGTGTAATCAACAGAGACACAAATAAAACACCAGGGCACTGCAGAACAGAAATGCTCTCTTTCACCTACGAGGTGGGGGGTAAAGGAAGGCTTTATAGTGAAGGCAGCATTTGAGCCTAAAGGCTAAGCTTTTTCCAGGCAGGTGGTTCTCAAAATGCTGTTGACCAGCAGCATCAAAATCACTTGGGGATTTATTAGTTTCAAATCTCAGGCCCAGTTGGACATATTGAATCAGAAACTCTGGGGATGAAGCCCAGCAATCTGTTGTAACAAACCCTCACATTTGAGAACCATTGTGTTAGGCAAATAAGGGGAGGGATTTTAGGTCAAGAAACCAGTGTAAGCAAAATTATTATGGGATTAATCTAGGTGGTGCTTCTGTGCACTGAGAAAGAACCAGGTATGACTGGAGGGTATGGCTCATGGGTGAGGGAAGCAGAAAAGTGAATAGGGGTCATATCAGGAGGCTGTTGGGCTTTCTATTTCAAGTAGTGGGTGAATAATAGTGTTCAAGGAGGAGAAACTCATGGAAACCAGGAGATTGATTAAGAGCCTTCTGTTTTCAACCAGTCCAGTGATTCTCAGCCCTGGCTGCACATTAGAATCATGGGGAGCTTGTCAACATCAACAGTGCCAGGGTCCCTCTCCCAGACCTTCAGATTTAATTGGTCTTGAGGGTGGCCCACCATCAGTACGTTTCAGAAGTTCTACAGATGATTCTCAAACACATCCAGCACTGAGGAACCCTCTTCTAAGAGAAGGATAAAGTGCACGTGTAAGTGGATGGGGAGGAACATGGAGAGACACTGCTGAAAGCTGGTCTTTCCACTACAGCTGAATTGTGGCAAAGGAACCATGCAGAAGGTCTGAGTGGGGCTCTTATTCTTCATGTAAGCTGAGCTACTTCCCTGGCTACTTTGTGAATGACTTTAGCAGCTCAGGATGGACCTTTGCTGTAAGATTGGAGTTGGTCTGATATGATTTAGGGGACTTTCCCAGAGCCATTGCATGCAGATTCCTACACAAAGCTCATCTGAAATCTCTGTGTATCCCTCAAGGTCCACCATGGGGTTGCCAGGGCAATGGATATGCCTTGGAAGGAGGGAGGAACAGTGTTCAAAGCCTGAATGTCAGTTCCCAGTGCTGCTTCCCTCAGAGGCCCTCATTGGCAAATCTGTTTCTTCCTCTCCATGTCTGCCTCTGCAGCTTCTGCAGTCCCATCATGTTGCTCCAACACTAGCAGAGGGAGAAGGGAAGAAGCTCAACAGCATGCAAACTATGATCTATAACCAGAGGAGGGTAACTGTGGTGTTCATGAGAGTGAAGTAAAGGGACATGACAGGTCACTCTGAGATACCTGAAATCCAGCCAACAATGTGGCTGATTAGACTTCTAGAACCACTTAGCTCTGTAACAATTGCAACAACAAACAATAATATAAGTAGGTAATATTTATTGAGCATTTCCTAGGGGCCAGGCACTGTGCTTAGAGATTTCTATTGTCTGTTTTTATTATCTTTTTTAATTCTTACACCACCCTATTGAGAGAAACACTGTTGGCATGACCTTTCCTCCGATGAGGAAACTGAGGTTCAGAGAGTTTTAAGAATTTGCCTACAGTCACACAGCCAGTAAATGTAGAACCGGGACCCAACGCAAATCTGCCTGACTCCAAAATGTGAACTATCAACCATTCTGCTGCAGTTAGTTAATGGTAAAACCACCCCAAATTCTGGGATGGTTGGAACTTGTATGATATGTATGGAATATTAGATAGAAGCCAGGTAATGAAAGGCCAGCCTGAGGAGTTTGGGTTTGATTCTAGAAGCACTGGGTAGCCATTAGAAACCTCAGGACATTATTACCGGCATTAACAAACAAGTTCTGGCAAAAACTGTTATGTGTAAGATGGGTCCAGTTGGGGAAAGAGAGGAAGGACTGACTATATAATTTGCGGGGCCCATTGCAAAACTAAAATGCAGGATCCATTCCTCAAAAATTAAGACTTTCAAGAAGGTAACAGCAGAGTTTTAACCAAGTGTGAGTCCCTGTGAGACTGCACAAATAGCATGTCCATGAAGCCAGCCCTGGAGACAGGAAGACAGCCAAGAATCTATTGAGTGGTAGGAGAGGGATATGGACAAGGTTGGGTGCTGGGGTAATGATGGGGCTAGAAAGATAAGGATGGATGCAAGTTTCACTGGCAAAGTAGAATTAACCAGATTTCATGAATGTTATCTTTCACTTCCCATATTAAGTGACAACTCTGAGATGAAGTCTGGATGACTGAATGGAAGGATAAGGAAGGGGAGCTAAATTGAAAGAGAAATTTTGCTTTGGAAACCTATGTAGTTCCACCTACATGTTTGGTGTTTAGATGAGTATGAATGTCCTGTAAGTGACTTGGTCTCTTGCTTAGCCATGAAGCTATGTTTTGCTGAGAGAGTGAGAGTGAGCGGGAGGGAGAGAGGGAGAGAGGGAGAGAAGGAGAGAGAGAGAGAGAGAGAGAGAGAGAGAGAGAGAGAGAGAGAGAGAATTGATAATTGATTTATGTAAGTTTGTATCTGGGAGCTAGAGGCAGGCAAAGTAAACTCTCCTCCAATCTGTTTTCTTTGGAGTAGAAAGGGAGTTCCTTACATGTGGGAGTTAGAGAACACACAGCAATAACTTCTTCCTCCTTCCATGCCTAAGAGTATGTGAGGATCCTGAAGGTTATTCCAGGTACAAGGGGGTCAGGCAGTGTAACAGATACCTTATCTTGAAATACAGCTTCCATATATTCTCAGCACTTCCTTGGCCTGATTCCCCCTAATCTTTCCCTTAGGACACAGAGGCATTCTGTGATACTTGTGCAAGATGGGAGCCTTTGAATGGTTCCACAGCAGGTAGCCTTGCTCTTCAACCAGGTCACTCTGACACTCTGACAAAGGGACAGTCTGAACCCACAGGAGTCAGAAAGGTCTCAATTTTGGTGCAGCATGGCAGGTCTGCTTGTCCATCAATGCGAGGACAGCTCCATATAAAGAATCAAAATGGAGGAGGCCACTCATCATGGCCTAACCATCCGAGTCATAGATGGTTCTAAGGGGTGAGGAATTTCACCAAATCGCCATTCCATGTTCTACTATTTATTCCCTGCTTGTCTTCTGTCTCATGAATTGTCCAGCTCTACTCCAAATGGCACCCTATTTCTTTGGAAAGTAGGCCTTCCACTCCATCCAAGGTGAAACCCACTAAACACATGCTCATATATTAGTTACCCTGGTGAGGAAGGCCTGGGTTGGACATATGTGAGGAGATGGGTGCCTTGGTAGATGATATGAGGACATTGGCACAACTCCTCCCTGATCCCCAACTGCTAGGTCCTTGGACTGCCACAGATTTCAGAATCCTTTGTAATTACAAATGAGATAAAATATTGATAGATCCTCATGCAGAAGTCACCTCCTTTTCCATGGACCTCACTGTATCTTAGAAACAGAGACAGTGGCTTTGCAAACAGCAGAAAAAAGTCCCCTGTTTTCCCCTTACAGGCTGTGTGACATTTACCCAGGTACATAACTTCCTAGGCCTCAGGGTTCTTTGTTTTATTTTTTTTTTTTATTTTTTTTGAGGGCAGTGTCACTGGCCCTCATATGTGGGACCTGAACCGGGGCTGCTGGCTTCCCACGCCTGCACTTAACCACCATGCCACTCGGCCGGCCCAGGTTTTTTAAAATAATAATAACAACTTAATAAAATTACTATGAAGATTAAATGAGTTAATACATGTACAACACTTATAACAGTGTCTGGTACACATTAAATATTTGATAACTGGAAGATTCATCATAATATATATTTTTTTGAGGGCAGTGTCACTGGCCCTCACATGTGGGACCCGAACCGGGGCCGCTGGCCTCCCAAGCCAGCGCCTAACCACCGCGCCACTCGGCCGGCCCCATAATCTTAATCATACTGATACAAGCTGAGTTTTTCGGGTGTGTGGGCTGTGTAGCCACCACACGCTCAAAGTCTGGGTTGTAAGCTATCCTAGGGGGATCTGCCTGTCCCTGCCACAAGCAATAACCCTGGCTTATTCAGACCATTATAAGGCTTTCTTGTGCCTTCTGATCTGGATGCTCTGCTGTTGCCTTGTTCTTTTAAATGCTCAAATGCCACTACAGTGTGGGTGAGGTGGGGGCAGACTTCACTGAGTAATGTCACAACCATTCAGGGGGCAACTTGAGATTGGACACCAAGTCACCAGGGGCCTGTTCATTTACCTGGGAACCTCTGCTATTGCAGAGGAGGACTTTGCTGGCACCCACCAGTTTTGACTTGGGGCTAGTTTAAGAAGTCAGATTGGGAGGGGGGCGTTACCAGGGAGAAGGTAATGTCTGTCTTCAGCAGTTTTATTTTTCCTTGTGGGGCCTTGCCCCCCAGGTACCAGTATTTTCATGAAATGCCTGGCTTCTTAGGAATCTTCAACATGGTCGTCATGCTCAGGCCTGTCTCTCCTGGACAACTGCCAGCCACAGATATTTCCTAAACTCCCTTCTTCATCTTTACAGCTTGCCTATTCAGGGAGCCAAACTCTCAGTACTCTGCTCAGCTTTGAATATAATAACTTGCTTTGAGCCTGAGTGTTAATGACCAATGATGACTGCATTACCACTGCCAAGTTTCATTCACAATTCAGGAAGGGCCTTGGATGCCTCAGAAGAGGAAGTAGAATGTGGATTCTGCCTCAGGAAGGCAAGGGGAGTCATTTTAGAGCAGAGGTCTTTACTGCCCCCCAATCCAAAGCCTGGCACACATGCCTGTATTGGTCCCCTCTGTCCCTTAGAAAGGTCTTACTTAAAGGACAGGATATTATAGTAGTTTGAAGAATAGACTGGAGCCATACTGTCTGGTCAAATCACAGCCCTCTCACTTCCCAGCTCTGTGATCTTGCGCAAATTACTTTGTCATTCTGTGCCTAAGGTTCCTCATCTGTAACATGGGCTTGATAGCTATACATACTGCACAGGGTTGTTATGGGAATAATAGATGAGTTACTATATGTATAGTGCCTAGAACAGCACCTGGTATATGGTGAGCATAACATAAATATGATATAAGTGTTGAACCAAAGATGTCTGGGAGTCAACCTTCCTGCCTGGGAGAGGGCCAGCAAGACAGCTGCCCACTTCCCTCAGGGGAGACATTGAGGAGTGTACAGGCTGAAAATGGAGTGGTATTAATCCTCTACAGCAGGGACATACCGCCCCCCCACTCCCAAATTTGGCAAGGATAAAAGGCTACATCTAAGGATGCTGTGTGGGGAAAAGGATGAGTCTGATTCTATCATCAGCTGGCATGTGGCTCCCTTTGGGAAACCTCCACATGAGAAAGCACCCCAATTTCTATTTAGATTTAGTGGGCCTTAATCCCCTTGGCTGATTTTGTTGCATTCAGGACCAAGGGACCTAAACTGCCTGTGCCTGAACAAGTCGAAACATATCTGATCCTGTGGGTGTGAAACACAGCAGTCACTTAATAAAGGTGAAAGTGACAGGACTCTGGGGGACACACATATATTTTTATAATGAAAAGGTTACAGGCATCATAAGGACTATGGCTTGGAAAGAGTCATCTGCTGCTGCTGTCTCTTCTCAGCAGAGATGAGCTCTATGAAACAGCTTGTTCCCGCTGGACAGTCTCATGGAATCTCAAGGAGCAAAGGCTGTTACCCACTTCAAACTCACTTTGGTTGTGCTGAGCTCCTTTGCCTGGAACATGGGAGATCCTCATCCTGGACTTCAGCCTGCTAGTGGAGGCTTTCTCCAGTGGGGGTTGAGTCTTCTACTATCCTCATATCCATGAGCTGGTGGGAAGGAAGGGAATGGAGTGTGATGTGTGGCTGAAAATAAGATAGTTTGAAAAAGAAAGTGTGGGGATCTCAGTAGGTCACACGGCCCAAAGGAGAGCTGATTGGCTGCCTCTAGGGCCACCAACTCTGCCTCCCTGAATTGCACATTTTGCATCATATCCAAGTTAGCACTTGGTTAAATATTTGGGGATTGCTATTGTTTTCTTGTGCATCAATTATTTTGTGACAGGATAAGAATTTACATGAAATGAGGCAGACTCATATATTAGGTTGAAACATATATTGGTGAGTTTCTCAGTAAAATGGTAAAATGTTGCAATTTGGTTTGATTTTGCCTGCCATTTTTCACCTATGCTTCACAGTACCCTTCACAGAGCTGGGTAGCAGGTATTCATCAAGACTATTGTTTGTTCAATTAGGTTGCAGGACCTCACAATTCCTTTTGCTTTCACATGCAAAGATAATTCAGGATAATAATATCCTCCCTCATTGATTGATCATTTCAGATTGTGCTGGGTTTTGTACTGGGATCTTTACATAGTCCATGCTCTTATTTAATCCTCAGAACAATCCTTATGAGGCAGATGGTGGTATTTTCATTTCACAGATGAGTCTGTGGCTCAGACATGTTAAATGATATGTCTAAGTTCACACCTCTACTGGGGAGCAGGGATTTGCACCAGGTCTGGCCTCATTTCATTGTGCTCTTTTCTTTTCACTATTTATATTTGTTCCTGATGATCTGTGTTGAGTGTTTTCCTTGACCCTTTCCTGTATTTTTCACCTTCTAATGATTAAAGGCAATTGAGGGGTTCACCCAGCCCTACAACCCTAATGAGCTCAAGAAGCTTGCCCCAGTCATTTGTGCATATTTCCCAGCTACTTCAAACAGCTTCCAACCACAAAGAGAGACTGCTGTGTACTACCCAGACAATGGAAAACTGTATTAAAAGGGCTGGTACTGTGTTTAATCAGGTGGTTGCAGGCGGTGGCTTGCCACACATTAATGATTAACCCACCTCCCATAGTAGTAGTGATAGTTATTTACCTGGTGCTGGAAATTGATCATGTTCACAGAACATATTCAGAGGCTACAGGATATTTTATGTTTATATGGTTCTATCTTCATAGAAACTTTCTGAGTCACTAAACTCAGTATTGCAATATAGATCTTTATGCAAAACAATTTTGATGTCAACAGAGTCCTTGGAGATCTTATAATGAGAATCTGTCTCCATTTTATAGTTGAAAAACTGAGACTGAAGTGGGAAGTGCTTTGCTCCAGGGCAAAAGGCTAGTTTAAAGGCAGAGCTAGGACCTGATCTCAAATATGTCTCATTCCTACTCCCTTCACTATACCATGCATCCTTCAGCACTGTTATCCTTGGATTATAGGTACTCAGATAAATACTTACTGAGCACCTATTTTGTGCCATATTTTGAGTCAGAGATGTTAGGTGACCTTCCTAGGGTCACACTACAAGCATGTGTCAGAGTTTGGATGCCCACTGTAGAGCACTCATTTGCATTTCCTCCCAGCCACATTGCCAGTCCTAAGTGCTGCACCTTTAGCAACAGTTTCCAGTCCAGAACTAAGGAGGTGTGATGGAGGCTTGATAGGCAGGATCGTTGATGAGTGATGTGAAAAAAGGAAAAATTGATGACTCCTTTGAATGAGCTCATTACATCTGTGATTCTCAAACTTGAGAGTGCGTCAGGGTTACCTGGAGGAATTGTTAAAACACAGATTGCAGGGCCATGCTCCCAGAGTTTCTGATTCACTAGGACTGGAGTGGGGTCTGAAAACATGCATCTCTAACAAATTCCAGGGATCACACATTGAGGATCACTGTTCTAGTTTACAAAATGGGTATGATAATACTTGACCTCACTCCTCGCAAAGGTTGCTTCAATCATCGCAAAATTTTAGGTGAGAATTGTTTTGGAGGTAGTACCAGGGTTTCCTCCATTATTTTGAATATGCAGAAATAGCTTCTAAATCATACCTACCCTTATGCTTTTTCATAGTATTCTAGAAGAAAATTGGAGGAAATATTAGGTCATTTATCTAGCCTCCTGCATCTAAACTGGGATGTACCTAAGCCATTCCAAATATACACGTGGCTCCTCCCACTTCTTTTGTTATTTTATTCCTTGAATGATTATGATGAGTACCTTCTTTGTCTGGTTCTATGAACTAATCATCTCTTTATCCTAATTCCTCCCCTTGGATGCTCCTCAGTGATGCTCCGGGAAATCTACCTGCTGTGTGCTGTGTGGGCCTAGTGCCTAGTGTCATGTTTGACACACATGCTTGGCACTCAGTATGCGTTAGCTCTCTTGCCTTCCTCTTCTCAAATGGGTAATGCCTTCCTAACACTAATGAGCCATTCTGATAAGCTCCTGTCTCAAACCCAGGCATTTATCAGGTGATAACAGAAAAGGGAAAGTCATCCAGATGACATCCTACCTTATTTTCTGAAAATGGTGGTTCTCACCACTGGTTGCAGTTTAGAATCATCTGGGTAGCTTTTAAAAATGTTTAATGCCTAGTCTTCAAATCAGATCACGAGTCCAAACCTCTGGGTGTAGGGCCCAGGCATCAGTATTTTTAGAGCTTTCCAGATGATTCTTATCTGCATCCGAGATTGAGAACTACTGTTAAAACCAAAGCCACTTTTCTCTTTATGCTGCCTTCTTGCCTTTTTAAGCAGGGTTTCTCTAACTATGGGCTTTACTTTAGAAGAGATTTGGTAAATAGTGGTTTTAAAATATTAGCATGCATCAGAATCACCTGAATCGCACAAATTTGTGGCCTCACTGCCTAAGATTCTGATTCAGTCGCCTTGGATTGGGGCCTGAGAATCTGGATGTCTAGAAAATTCCTAGGTAATGTGGATGCTTCTTGTTCAGGGGCCACATTTTGCAAACCACTGTTGTTAGGGGAAGGGGCACAATTCTCTTCATTTAGTACCCCTTAAAAGACAGTTGTGATGGGTAATTATTATATTATTCTTTTTTTACCTTCAATCTCCATGACAATTTTTTAGCACTATAGGGGTGTGCACACTCACACAGCTGTGTTGGAGAGAGCGGTACTAAAGTTACCAAGTGTCCATTTGCAAAGACAAGTAAAAGACAAATGGACTGCATTAGGGGAACTAAGCAAATGTTCTCTTGGATAATGGGAGGCAGTGAACAGCTGAAGAAAGAGTTAAGTCATTAGGTTGTTTATCTTGATTCAGTTTCTGTACAGTTTGGGTGTCTTTTCCTCCATCTACACCTGCTATGTTTAAAGTGTCTTCTACCACTTAAAGAGGAACACATTCATTTTTGAAGCACAAAGACACATTAGAGATCACAGGCACACAAAAAGCAGAACAAAACAAGTAAATGCAATTCTTAATCCAGGGCAGCAGACCAGAGAGAAGAATGTTTTGGATTGTTTTTTAAATATCATAGTCAGCTTTAGCTTACACTATCCAGTGCTTTCAAGCTTAATTATTCTCCACAAACGTGGAGGGGCGGGTAGCTAGGCAGGGATGATGAGGTTGGGAGGGACTTGGCTGATCATTCTGTTGGCTCTGTAGCTAACAATGCAGACCCTGCATTTGTCATCCATTTTCTCTACTCTACTGGGTACTGGGTCAAAGACAAGAACAGAGATGGCAAATGAGTCTAGCAGCCCTGAGACACTGATTACATTACACCTTGTAAAAAAAAGCATCTCTGAGATGAGAGAGAGAGAGAAAGAGAGAGAACAAGAAGGTGAAGATGCACTGTAGCTTAATGTTACCACCCAAATTCAGACTCCTTGGATTTAAATCACACTGTACCGCCTATAAGCTTCATTACCTTGAACAAATCACTTCACCACTAAGACTCAGTTCTTGTCTGAAAGCAAGGGGTAACAAAAAAGCCTGATATATAGAGTGTGATAAAAGATGGCAGAGTAGATAAATGATATACTTGCCTCCTCCCATGACTACATTAAAATTACAACTAAATTATAAAGCAATCAACCTAGAAAACCATCTGAAATCTAGCTAAAAGGAAGTTTATAGCTAAGGACATAAAGCAGGCACATCGAGACTGGTAGCAGGGGCAGAGATGCAGAATAGGCAGCCCCACACTTGCTTGTGGTGGTAGAGTATCAGGAGGGATATATCAGCTATAGAGGTCTCCCTCAGAGGAATGAGGAACCAGGCCCCACACCAGATTCCCCAGCCCAGAGTATTGGTGCTGGGTAGAGGAGCCCCCACAACATCTGTCTGTGAAAAGTAATGGAGATTCTGGATATGCATATGGGACAAAAGGCTGCGACAAACCCAGATGTCCTCTAAAGGGCCCGTGCACAGATTCAGTTGCTCCCAGGCATTCACTCTGGGTTCTAGCAGAGGGACAGTGACTCGGGAGCTGTCAGAGAAATACAGGGAGAAACTCAGTTTTGTGGCTTCAGGGTGAGGATTGGAGGGATAGGAGCCATTTCCCCTGTGTAGAATCCTCCTCCTTTGCAGCCAGCAGGTGGGTGCCATCTTTCATACATTGAGCCCTCCCTAACATAGCTACATCTGATTCTTCATTGGCCTGGTGAACTCCACTCAATCCACCCCATGACTCCCTGGGATCCAGCCTCACCTAACTCATGCAAAGCCAGAGACAGATTCAGCAGGCACCAGAGCCCACTAGGATGAATCCTGCTCCATGGGATAAGCCTTCCACACTGCAGACCATGAGCTGTGGACATGGCTAAACCCTAAACCACTCAGCCTGTGGATGAATCCCACTAACTGACATGCCAAAGCAATCAAGGATCAACGATAACAGGAGGGCATGCACAACCCATACAAGGGGCACTCCTGGAGCCGCTGGCAAAGGTGAGCAGACAGACTGCTACTGGGTCTCACAGGGCACCTACAGCATAACTCCACCTGGCAAAGACTGGGAGACATATCAGATCTACCTAATACATAGAAACAAACACAGAGGAGCAGCCAAAATGAGGGAACAAAGAAATATGTCTCAAATGAAAGAACACGAGAAAATTCCAGAAAAAGAACTAAATGGAATGGATGCAAGCAACCTGACAGATACAGAGCTCAAAACACTGGTTATAAGGATGCTCAAGGAACTTAGTTAGAACTTCAGTAAAGAGGACATTGCTTAAAAAAGGACATCAAGGGCCGGCCGAGTGGCATGGTGGTTGAGCGCTGGCTTGGAACGCTAGCAACCCCAGTTCGAGTGCCACATATGAGGACACTGCCCTAAAAAAAAAAAAAAAAAAGAATAGTACACTGATGCTTAAAGAAATTTAAAAAAAAAGACATCAAAATCATAAAAATGTACCAGTCAGCATAGTGATTAGGTATGAAATGATCCCCTTGATAAATATAGTACCCATTTGACACTATACATAGTTTTCACAATATTATTGACTGTATCGTCCATTCTGCACTTTATATCCTTGTGACTCTTTTGTAACTACCAGTTTGTCCTTCCTAATCTCTTCACCTTTCTCATCCAGCCACCCAAATCCCCAGCCATCTAGTAACCATCAGGTTGTTCTCCATATCTATGATTGAGTTGCTGTTTTCTTTGTTCGTTTATTTTGTTCTTAAGATTCCACATCTAAGTGAGATCATATGATACATGTCATTCTCAGTTTGACTTATTTCACTTAGTAAAATACCCTCTAGGCCTGCCTATATATATATATTTTTTTGGGGGGGTTGTTGCCATTTTTTTAAATTTATTTCATTTTTTAAAAATTAGTTTCAGGTGTACAACACAATACAATAGTTATATTCTTTACCCCCCAAAGTGAAAAACCTCCTTCCCCCAGTTTTCCACCCCACTCCTCCCCACCATATCATACATATCTATTACAATTCCTTTGATTCCCTTCCACAGTATACTCCACATCCCGTGACTCTCTATATATTCAGTTTACAGTTGGCATACAATATTATACAACATCAGTTTCAGGTGTACAGTGCAGTGATAAAGCCTCTACTCCATCCATGAAGTGGTCTCCCTAATAAGACATGTAACTATCTGACACGCCACAAAATTTTTACAACATTATTATATTCCCCAAACTGTGTTTCATATCCCTGTGGCAATATTGTAGTTGCATATTTATGCTGTCTAATCCCTTCCCCTTCTCCCTCATCCCCACCCCCCTCCCAACTAGCAACCCTCAGTTTTTCCTCTATATCTATGAATCTGTTTACTTTTATCATTCATTCAATTTTTTTAGATTCCACATCTAAGTGAGATCATATGGTACTTGTCTTTCTCCGACTGACTTATTTCACTTAACATAATAGTCTCTTCACAACATTATCAATTACATTCCCAGAACTGCCCCCATATCCCTGTGGCAACATTGTAGTCGCCCACCTATGCTGTCCAAAACCTTCCCCCTCTCCCTCATCCCCACTTCCTCCCAGCCAGCAACCATCAGTATTTCCTTTATATCTGCTTGATATGACTTCAATCTTCTTAAATTTACTGAGACTTGTTTTGTAGCCTAATGTGGTCTATCTTGGAAAATGTCCCATGTGTACTTGAGAAGAATGTATATTCTGTTGTTTCAGGGTGAAATGCTCTAACAATATCAACAAAGTCCAGCTGGTCTAAAGTGTCATTTAAGGCCCCTCTTTCTGTGTAGATTTTCTGTCTAAACGTTCTGTCCATTGGTGACAATGGGGTGTTGAAGTCCCCTAGTATGATAGTGTTACTGTTGATCTCTGACTTTATGTCTGTCAAAATCTGTTATATGTAATTAGGAGTTCCTATGTCGGGTGCATAGATGTTTATTAGGGTTATAGTGCCCTTCTTTGTCTTTTATTGTAGTCATTTTAAAGTCTATTTTGTCCAAAATAATTACTGCTACTCCAGCTTTTTTTTCTCATTTCCATTTGGATGAAATATCTTATTCCATCTGTAAACAGCATATACATGCGTCCTATTTTCTTATCCACTCGGCCACTCTGTCTTTTGATTGGAGCATTTAGCCCATTCACATTTAAAATGATTATTGATAGGTGCACATGGATTGCCATTTTGTTATTTGTATTCCTGGTCTTCCTGGGTTAGCTTTCTTTTGTTTAAAAAAAGCCCTTTTACCATTTCTTGCAATGCTGGCTTGCTGGTAATGAATTTCTTAAGCTTATTCTTTTTTGAGAAGCTCTTTATTTCTCCTTCAATTTTAAGTGATGGCCGTGCTGGGGAGAGCAATCTTGGTTGTAGGACTTTATTTTGTGAAACTTTGAATATCTCCTGCCGCTCCCTTCTGGCCTGCAGAGTTTCTGTAGACAAGTCAGCTGTTAATCTAATAGGAGTTCCTTTGTATGTGACCTGTGTCTTTCTCTTGCTGCTTTTAGGATTCTGTCTCTGTCTTTAACCTTAGCCATTTTAACTATGATGTGTCTTGGTGTAGAGCTGTTTGGGTTCAGCTTGTTTGGAACCCTCTGCACTTCCTGGGCATGTATGGTGATTTCCTTCACCAGGGTAGGGAAATTTTCAGTCATTATTTTTGCAAATACATTCTCGACCCCTTGCTTCTTCTCTTCTCCTTCTGGTATTCCTTTGATTCAAGCATTATTGCACTTCATCTTGTCCCATAGGGCTCTGAAACTATTTTCACTGCTTTTTATTCTTTGGTCTCTTTGTTGTGCCAACTGGGTGATTTCTGCTATTTTGTCTTCCAAATCGCTGATCCACTCCTCTGCTTCATCTACTCTACTGGGGATTCACTCGAGAGTGTTCTTCATTTCAGTTATTGTAGTCTTTAGTTCTAACTGGTTGTTTTTTTATGATTTCTCTATCCTTCCTTATGTCCTCACTAAGTTTGTTAAACATTCTTATCATAAGTGTTCTAAACTATGTCTCTGAAGGGTTGGATCCCTCTCTTTCATTTAGTTTCATTTCTAGAGGTTTCTTCTGATCTTTTACTTGTGACATGTTTCTTTGTTTCCCCATTCTGGCTGTTGCTCCTGGATTGCTTTGATGTATTAGATAGATCACCAGGAGAGCCCTGGCTGGATCACACAGGCACACAGCTCACGGCCCAACACTCCCAGGAGAACTCCCAGTCTCAGCCTGTCCCAATCAGCCGCTCGCAGATCAGGCTGAGCAGCCCAACAACCAATCACCAGCCTGGCAACTCTGCAAGCACAGTGCAGAGACCCGGGACCCGAGGCGACTTGTGCACTCCAGCGTCTTGGTGAGTAGCCTGTTGGAGCCAGAGGGCACCCACCCAGTGTTTCCCTGGCAACACAGTATAAGCCAGGCAGAGGGTGGGGATCCAATGCCGCATGCACATGCGTGCATGCACACACGCATACACTTCTGCACCAATTCCACCAGACCAATGAGGTCCCAGCTCTGACCCTCTGTGGGAGGGCCCAACCTTGACAAAATGGTGCCCTCCTGTACACCTCTTGTGTGCAGGCTCCACACCAGGGGAACAATAGTCCAAATACATCCAGCCTTTGCACCAAAGGTGCTGAGTTCAGACCGTCCCCGCAGGCTCCTGGGCCTGGCTCACACAGCTACTCCCTCCACCAGTAACCAGGTAAGTGCTCACTGGTGAGCAATCCCGTGTGCCGGCCCCACTGATTCTCTAGCCCTCTTAGCCTCACCGAGCTGAGCAAAGAGAGTCCTCACTAATTTATTGCCAGCTATCTTGGAGCTTCTCTTCCCAGCAAAGGAACTCTGGGCCGGTGAGCTGGGTGTAGGGCTGGAGGGTCTCTCCCCCAACCGGAGAAGTCTCCCCACGGCTGGGGCCTCCCTCATGGGGTTTGCCTTCTCTCGTCTCTGCCCTTCCTACGATACTTGACGTGGCCTCCTCTTTCAGTTGTTCGTTTAGTGGTTCTGTTCATCTAGTATTCTGGGGACCTCCGCGGTTGAATGCTGTATAATTTGTAATTTTGGTGTGATCCTGGGATGTAGTTAGCACAGTTTATGTCTATTCTGCCATTTTACTGGAAGTCCCCCAGCCTATTTTTTCACAAATGATATGATTTCATTCTTTTTGTATGGCAGAGTAATATTCCTTTTCATATATGGACCACAATTTATTTATCCAAATGTCTACTTATGGACACTTCAGTTGTTTCCATATTTTGACTATTGTAAATAGTGCTGCAGTGAACATAGGGGTGCATATATCCTTGAAATGAATATAAAATAATATGAATGGCAACTATAAAAATATATATAGTCACAGAGATATATATTACACTATAGGGAATATAGTCAATAATATTTTAGTAACTGTAAAGTGTCAGATGGGCAATAGCCTATTGGGGTTATCACTTGGTAACGTATATCAATGTCTAATCACTATGTTGTTTTATACACCTGATATTAATAAAAAAAGAATCATTCAAAAGTGAAGAACACAAGAACTGAAATGAAGAATGCATTAGAAGCAATCACACGCAAATTAGTTGAAGCAGAAGATTGAATCAAGCGATTTGGAAAACAAGGTAGCAGAAAACACCCAATCAGAACAGCCAAAAGAAACAAAAGTAAAAAAATGAGAATAGTTTGAGAGACCTCTGGGGCAACATGAAGTGTAACTATTCACATCATAGGGGTACTAGAGAAAGAAGAGAGAAAGCAAGGAATTAAGAACTTATTTCAAGGGGCTGGACGAATGGCTCAGTTGGTAAAGAGTTGGCTTAGAGAGTGAGGTCTGAGCAACAGGGCCACTGGTTCGATTCCAACATGGGCCAGTGAACACTGCACCAGAGCTGAGCTCTTGCTGAGCTGCCAACAGGTGGCAGGATGGCTTAACTGGTGTAACAACAAGATTGTCTGTTCCATGGTGGGCTATGCCCACCCTCAACTAAGACTGAACTCGGCACCTTGAGCTGAGCTACCACCCAGATGGCTCAGTGGATAGGGCGTGTGCTCTAAACAACAAGGCTGCTGGTTCAACTCTCACATGGGATGGTGGCTACGCCCACCTGCAACTAAGATTGAACACAGCACCTTGAGTTTAGAGGCCACTAGCTGCCGACGGGAAGCCAGATGGCGACTGGCGCCCTCCACAACGAAGATTGAAGAACAACAACTTGGCCGGTAGCCTCCCCCAGTTCCCCAATAAAATCTTAAAAAAAAAAAAAAACTTATTTCAAGAAATAATGACAGAAAACTTTCCTAACTTGGTGAAGGAAATGGATATAGACAAAGAGGCCTGCAGCAAGACATATAATTAAAATGGCAAAGGGTAGAGACAAAAAGAGACTCCAAAACCAGCAAGAGAAAGACAACTAGTTATTTACCAGGGAGCTCCCATAAGATTGTCAGATAATATCTCAACAGAAACTTTGCAGGCCATAAGGGATTGACACAAGATATTCAAATTAATGAGAAGAAAGGACCTATAACCAAGACTACTGTACCCAGCAAGGTTAATATTTAAAATTGAAGGAGAGATAGAAGGCTTCCTTGACAAGAAAAAGCTAAGGGAATTCATTACCAAGAAGCCAGTAGTACAAGAAATGTTAGAGGGTCTTCTTTAAAAAGAAGAAAAGGGGGCAAAGAACATAAAGATGAATAATAAATTGGCAATAACAATGTATCTATCAATAATTCCTTTAAATGTAAATGGATTAAATGCTCCAATGAAAAGACGTAGGGTAGCTGAATGGTAAAGAAAACAAGACCATACATATGCTGTTTACAGTAAGAGACCCACTTTATATTGAAATATACACACAACCTGAAAGTAAACTGATGGAAAAAGATATGTCATATGAATGGAAACCAAAAAGAAGCTGGGGTAGCAATACATAAATCAGACATAATAGACTTTAAAACAAAATCTATAATAAGAAACAAAGAGGGACATTACATAATGATAAAAGGATCAATCCAACAAGAGGGTATAAACCTTTTAAACATTTATGCACCCAACATTGGAGCACCTAAATTCAGAGGGTGCAAAAAATGTATACACATTTTTATAGCAATTATTTTTATTTATTTATTTATTTATTTTGGATTTTATTGGTGAATTGGGGGATGAGAACAGTGTTGGGGAATTGGGGGAGGGGAACGAATTTGGGGAATTGGGGAGGGGAACAGCCAAGTAGTTGCCTTTCAATCTTAATTGTGGAGGGTGCAGCAAGTTCAGCTCCAAGTTCAGTCACACGGCTCAGCTCAAGGTGCTGTGTTCAATCTTAGTTGTGGGTGGGCATAGCCACCATCCTATGCAGGAATTGAACTGGCAGCCTTGTTGTTAAGAGCACAGGCTCTATTCCCTGAGCCACCCGGGCAGCAGCTCAGGTCAAGGTACCCAGATCAGTCTTAGTTGCAGTTGGGCATAGCCCACCATCTCAAACAGGAAGCCTTGTTGTTAGGGGCATGTGCTCTCACCAGCTGAGTCATCCTGCCAGCTGTTGGCAGCTCAGCGGCAGCCCAGCTCTGGCACAGCTCACTGGTCCATGTGGTAATCGAACTGGGGATCCCGTTGCTTAGAGCTTGCACACTTGAGCAAGCTCTTAACGAACTGAGTCACTCGGCCGACCCCTATATACACATTTTAAGATGGTAAAAACTGTATTAAAATTGTAATACAGTAAAACCCTGGTTTGCAAGCATAATTCGTTCCGGAAGCATGCTCGTAATCCAAAGCACTTGTATATCAAAGCAAATTTTCTCATAAGAAATAGTGGAAACTCAGATGATTCATTCCACAACCCAAGAATATTCATATAAAAATGATTATAATATTGTAATATAATACAAGATAATAAAGAAAATACAAAATATAAAGAAAATTTGTTTAAACAATTTAACCTGCATTTATCTTTGAAAACCTTCATGGCTGGTGTGAGGGAGACAAAAGGGAGGAGGGTTATTGTGTAGGACGATTTTCACTATCACAAACGGAATCACTGCTATCTATTGGTTCAATGGAATCTTTTACTTTTTGCGCAACTTTACTGAGGAACCTATCCAGTAACACTTGCTTTTGCCTCCTTTTCAGGATTTTGCGGAAATGTGACATTGAATTGTCGTTAAACAGATTCCTGGCTCGCACTGCTACAGCCTTATTTGGGTGGTGCTTTTCTACAAAATTTTGCACTGTTTCCCACATTTTACACATCTTCCTACTCTCATTTGAAGTGAGGGATTCCTCCCTCTTTTACTCTTCCACCTCTGCAGACGATATCTCCTCCATAATCTCTTGCTGTTGTTCATGATGCAGATCTATCAGTTCATTGGTGGTCAGCTCCTGGCCATGTTCCTCCACCAGCTCTTTAATGTCATCCTCATTCACTGATTTCTGCCAAATACCCGCAAACCAATACCCAAGCATCACAGCATGGGAGACAATCACCCACAATCCCACAGTGAAAGAGAGAAGAACCATTGGCTCAGTTGTGATCATGTGATGCTTGGCATCACGTACTACTCATATTACAAAACATCAATCATTTATCACGTTAAAATTTATTAGAAATGTTTGCTCATCTTGCAGAACACCCGCAGAACAAATTTCTCGCTATTCAAGGTTTTACTGTATTCAATATATAACAATAACAAAAGATGAATACAAGTCATGTTTACACATTTTTTGGTACCCCTAGTGTACAGAGTAAATATTGAACAACATGAAAGTGGAGATCAATGGTAATGCAACCATAACAGGGAACTTTAACACCTAATTAACATCAATGGATAGATCTTACAGACAGAAAACCAACAAGGAAACAGCAACCTTAAATGAAACATTAGACCAGGTGTATTTAATTGATGTTTTTAGAGCATTTCATTCCAAAGCAGCAGAATATGCTTTCTTTTCCAGTGCACAGGGAACATTTTCCAAGATAGACTACATGTTAGGCCACAAAACATACTGAATAAATTTAAGATGACTGAAATCATATCAAACATCTTCTCCAGCCACAATGGTATGAAATTAGGAATCAATGACAAGAAAAAGCCTGATAAATACAAACATATAAAAGCTAAATAACACGCTTTTAAATAATGAATGGATCAATAATGGCATTCAAGAATGAATCAAAATGTATCTTGAGACTAATGAAAATCAAAGCATAATGACCCCAGGCCGGCTGAGTGGCATGGTGGTTAAGCGCTGGCTTGGGAAGCCAGCGGCCCCAGTTCGGTCCCACATGTGAGGGCCAGTGACACTGCCCTCAAAAAAAAAAAAAGAGAACTAGGGAAAGCATAATGACCCCAAATCGATGTGACACAGAGAAAGCACTCCTAAGAGAGAAATTCAGAATATAGGCCTACCTCAAGAAAAAAGAAAAACCTCAAATAAACAATCTAACCTTAAACTTAAAGGAACTAGGAAAAGAACAGCAAACAAATCTTAAATTGAGCAGAGGAAAGGAAATGGTGAGGATCAGAGTGGAAATAAATGAAATAGATTCTCAAGAAAAATACAAAAGATCAATAAAATCAAGATCTGATTCTTTGAAAAGATAAACAAAACTGATAAACCATTAATGAGACTCATCAAGAAAAAAGGAGAGAGGACTAAAATAAATAAAATCAGAAATTAAAGAAGAGAGGTGACAACTGACACCACAGATATACAAAGGATTATGAAAAAATATTCTGAACAATTTTATGCAAAAAAATTTGAACAATTTGAAAGAAATAGATAGATTCATAGTAACATACAATTCTCCAAGACTGAATCAAGACGAAACAGAAAATCTGAACCAACCGATTGCTACTAACAAAATTGAATCAGTAATCAAATATCTCCCAATAAACAAAAGTCCTGAACCATATGGTTTCACAGGTGAATTTTACCAAACATTCAAATGAGAATTAATACCTATCCTTCTCACACTATTCCAAAAAATTTCAAGAGAAGAGGAGGGAAAGCCTCCAAGCTAATTTTATGAAGCCATCATTACCCTGATTCCACATCAGACAAAGACATTACCAAAAAAATAAAATAAATAAAATTATAGGCCAATATCCCTAACCAACATAGATGAAAAAAATCACCAACAAAATATCAACAAACCAAATTCAGCAATACATTGAAAAGATCATATAATGAGATAAAGTGGGATTTATTCATTTTATGCAGGGTTGGTTAAATATCCACAAATCAATTACCTTGATACACCATATAAGCAAAATGAAAGACAAAAATCATGATCACATCAGTCGATGTGGAAAAAGTGTTTGACAAAATCCAGCATCCGTTTATGTTAAAATCTTTCAGCAATGTGGGAATGGAGGGAATATATCTCAACATAATAAAGACGATATGTGACAAACCCACAGCTAACATTGTACTCAATCAGGAAAAGCTAAATGCATTCTCCTTAAGATCAGGAAGGAACAAGACAAGAATGTCCATTTTCACCACTTTTATTCAACATAGTAGTGGAAATCTTAGCCAGAGCAATCAGACATGAAAAAGAAATAAAAGGCATCCAGATAGCAAAGGAAGAAGTAAAACTGTCATTATTTGCAGATGACATGAATTACACAGAGAGAACCTGAAACATTCTACCAAAGACTATTAGAACTGATGAATGAATTCAGTGCAGTAGTAGGATACAAAGTTAATATTCAGAAATCAATTACATTTTTATACACTAATAACAAACTATCAGAAAGAGGAATTATGAAAGCTATTCCATTTATATTTGCATCAAAGAAAGATAAAATACCTAGGAATAAATATAACTAAGAACATAAAAGACCTGTACTCACGAAAAACAGTGATGAAAGTAACTGAAGAAGATACACATAAATGGAAGCATATACTGTGCTCATGAATATGGAAAGTTAACATCATTAAACTGTCCATACTACCCAAAGCAAGCTGTAGATTCAATGTAATCCCTATAAAATACTAATGGCATTTTTCACAGAACTAAAACAAATGATCTTAAACTTTATATAGAACTACAAAAGACCCTGAATAGCCACAATAATCTGGAGACAGAAGAATAAATTGGAGGTATCATGCTGCTGAAATCAAACTATACTACAAGTCCATAGTAATCAAAACAGCATGGTTCTAGCATTAAAATCATGGTTCTAGCATTAAAATAGCACATAGATCAATGGAACAGAATAGAGAGCCCAGAAATAAACCCTGGCCAATATGGTCATTTGATTTATGACAAATGAGGGAAGAACATACAGTGGAGGAAAGGCAATCTTATTCAATAAATTGTGTGGGAAAACTGGACAGATACCTGAAAAAAATGAACTGGACCACCTTCTTACTTCATATATAAGAATAAACTCAAGTGCACAGCACAGTAGTCAGACATCTACACAATCCATGAAATGGTCTTCCTAATAAGACAAGTGCCCATCTGACTCCCTACAAAATCTTTATAGCATTATTGACTATATTTCCCAAACTGTATTTCATTCCCCTGTGGCTATATTGTGATTACAAATTTGTACTTTACCTTCTCCCTTATCCCCACCCTCTCCCACCTAGCAACCCTCAGTTTTTTTTCCCTAAATCTCTGAGTCTATTTCTGTTTTGTTTGTTCCTTTATTCTGTTCTGTAGATTTAACATATAGTGAGGTCATATCATATTTGTCTTTCTCCATCGGACTTAATTCACGTAGCATAATATTCTCTAGGGCCATCCATGTCATTGCAAATGGTAACATTTCATTCTTCTCTATGGCCAAGTAATACTTCTGTGTAGATGTCTGATCACTGCATTGTACACCTGAAGCTGAAGCTGAATAATATTGAATGCCAACTACATGTAAATATATATTATATATAGTATTCATTGGATATGGCTATTCCCTCTACATGGGATGTGTATAGGAAATAGAGTCAATGGAACTGTAACAGCTATATACAGTATCAGAGGGGTAGTAGATTGGGGGTATGGGGTTATCACTTTGTGAGGGGTGTAAATGTCTATTACATTGTTTTTAACATCTGAAAAAAAAGAACAAACTCAAAATGGATTAAAGACTTAAACGTAAGACCTGAAACAATAAAACTCCTAGAAGAAAACATAGTCAGTACAATCTCTGAGATTGCCCTTAGTAATATTTTTACTGATCTATCTCCTTGGGGGTGGGAAACAAAAGAAAAATGTAAACAAATGGGACTATATCAAATTAAAAAGGTTTTGCCAGCAAAGGAAACCATCAACAAAGTGAACAGACAGCCTACTGAATGGGAGTAGATATTTGCCAATGATACATCTGATAAGTGGTTAATAGCCAAAATTTATAAAGAACTCCTACTACTTAATACCAAATAACCAGACAGTTCAATTAAAAAATTAGCAGAGGACTTGAAAAGACATTTCTCATAAAAGGACATACACATGGCCAATAGACACATGCAGACATGCTCAACGTAGCTAATCATCAGAGAAATGCAAATTAAAACTGCAATGAGATATCACCTTACTCCTGTCAGAATGGCTATCATCAATAAATCAACAAACAACAAGTGTTGGCAAGGATGCAGAGAAAAGGGGACTCTCGTACACTGTTGATGGGATTGCAAATTGGTGAAACCACTAGGAAATATGGTTTGGAGGTTCTTCAAAAACTTAAAAATAAAACTAACATATGACCCAGAAATTCCACTTCAGGATATTTATCCAAAGAAATACAAAGCACTAATTTGAAGAGATATATGCAGCCCTATGTTCACTGCAGCACTACATACAATAGCCAAGATATGGAAGCAACCTGGTGCGCATCAACAGACAATTGGCTAAAGAAGAGGTGATACATATATACAATGGAATATTACTCTGCCATAAAAAGAATGAAGTCTTGCTATTTGCAACAACATGGATAGATCTAGAGGATATTATGCTAAGTGAAATGAGTCAGCTTAAGAAACAAATATCCTCTTATTTCACTTACATATGGAATCTAAAGTGCAAAATATACAAACAAAGAGAATGGAACCAGACTCATTGATACAGAGAACAAATTGATGGTTGCTAGAGGGAAGAGAGGGTGGGGAGCTGTATGGAAAAGGTGAAGGGATTAAAAAGCACGAATTGGTAGTTACAAAATATTAACAAGGATGTAAAGTACAGCGTAGGGAATATAGTCAATAATTTGCAAGTAGTATGTATAGTGTCACGTGGGTACTAGACTAATAGGGGGATCACTTCATAAAACATGTGAATGTCTATTATGCTGTACACCTGAAATTAATATAAATAATATTGAATGTCAACTTTAACTGAAAATTTGAATAAATAATTTTTAAAAATACACATGCTGACACAGTCACACACACACACACACAATTTGGGGATTTTTCTCTATGCTTTTGTGAAACTTAGTCAACAAATACTATGATAAAATCAATAAAAGCTATAGACTTAAATCTAAAACAAAAGAGCCTAATGTATATATTTGTTGTGATACTTAAGACATAATACATGTAAAACACTTCACTTGCCACATTATAAGGGCCTAATAATACATGTCAGCTCTTATTATCATTATCAATAATTTTATGGAGGAAGAGAAGGAATTCTGGGGTAGTCAGAGAAGCCTACAGTGGTGGCAACATAACGTAAGTGTCTGGGGGCACTGCAAAACTACTATTTTGGGCCCCTAAGAAAGCCTTTTCCTTGGGTGATTGCCAGTAACCTCATGACTGATTTAAGTTGACTATTTAACAGTCTGAAGTGTAAGATATTATTTGAAGAGGGGTTTAAAGAGTAACATTTCCAAGCAAAGAAAGGACTGGGAAGAATTTGCTTATGAGTTAGACCACCCTAAGTAGGAATAGAGAGAACTGACAGTGGATCAGTAGGCAGTAAGGCTAATTCCACAGGGGGCATTGGGCTTTTCTTCTTCCTTCCCTGTCCACATTCCAGCAGTGTCTGAAATATTATACTTGTGGTTTCTGCTTTCCTTCCTCTGGCCTTTAAGCATACTCATCCTTCTCACACTGCCAGTTCTTTGCTTATGATATTCTCTCATCCTGGAACACCCTTTTACTCATCATTCACCTGGTTAACACTTAAAAAGCCTTCCGTGTTTTCTCCCCTTCTGCAGTCTGAGTTCAACATCCTGCCTTCATGTTCTACAGTACTCAGTAATTCTCATAGATAACAAATTATCACAGTGTGTCACAGTATCAAGTAGCCACGAGCCACATACAGTTATTGAGCACTTGAAATGTGGCTAGTCTGAAACAAAGTATTTTGTAGCTGTTAAAATACACACCAGAGTTTGAAGAGTTACAAAAAAAAAACCACCCATAAAACTTCACTAATAATTCTGTATATTGATCACATGCTGAGATGATATTTTGGATATATTGGATCAGATAAAACATATTAAAATTGATTTCATTTTTTAAACTTTTCTAAAAGTTGACACTAGAAAATTTCAGATAACAAATGTGGATTGCATTATATTTCTGTTGGAGCATGGTGTACTATACTGTCAACTCCATGAGGGCAGACACCTTATCTGTTTTGCTCATCATGGAGTCCCTACTGTCTGCCACAGTGTAGTGTTCCCTAAATATTTCTAAATAATCAAATGAAGCAACTGATCTTGTATCTGAATTTGCATTGAACCCTGGAACTTTGGTTAGAAAGTGCATAGAATCATCTTGGATTTATTTTTCCATTCCTCTGGGTTACTGGGAATTTAATTCACATTAATGGATTTCATGTCTTTAATTTCACTAATGATAGGAAGTTGTAGCTATGGCTAACTGATGTAATGTTGTTCCAATTGCAAATTTATTATCTGTAAATCTTCTCATGTCTGTTCAGAGAAGTAATATGAAGAAGAGCAAACAATTCCCAAGCTAAGGGAATTTTAAATCAAAAGAAAGTTGAGAGGACAATAGGAGCCAGGACTCTAGGTAATAGGGCCTGTATTAGTGTTTTACTGGTGCATAAAAATTACCACAAACTTAATGGTTTAAAGCAACATACATTTATTATCTCACAGTTTCTGTGGGTCAGAAGTCTAGGCACAGAATGCCTAGATTCTCTGCTCAGGATCTCACTGCACTGAAATGAAGGTGTTTGTCCAGGGCTGCATGTTTCATCTGGGCTCAGGGCCTATTCTAATTTCATTCAGGTTGTTGTAAGAATTTGGGTGCCCATAATTCCTTGCCATGTGACCCCTGAAGGCAGTTCCCCAGATGGATATTTTCTTTCTTCCAATCCAGCTGAACATATCTCTCTACTTCCTCTTTCTCACAAGCCAGAGAAAATGCCCTGTCCACCATAGTTTGTGAGAATGAAATTATGAGCAGAAACTTTGAGTCTACAGAAGGGGCTGAGTATTTCAGAGCCTCAGATGGCCTTTTCAGGAAGAGGCCAAAGGATCTGTGGCGGGGACTCTGAAATAAGGAAACGTCAGCATTACAAGTCATGTTAAAGATAATATGAAATAATCCTCCCATTTTACAGACAAGCAAAGGGGGCCCAGAGAGTGGAAGCCTTCTGTGAGTGGTTATTGTAGCCATCTCATGTTCCCTCTGTAGAATCTGTTGACTGTTGAAAGGGCTGTCAGATGGATAATTTGTAATTTGGTGAAATAAAAATCTATCATCCAAACTTTCTCACTTTTCCCATGCCTATTTGTATTCTGAAACAACTTACAGCCTAAAAACACTTTTATTCTTTGAGTTTTAGAAAAGTAAATCTACTTTGTATACAGCATTGAATTTACCCTCTCATTCATATCTAACACTGAATGTACTGGTTGCTAAATCATGAATTCTGTTGAATTTCCCATTTTTCTTTAAACCGATTGTTTACGAGATGAGGAAGTTTGGCAAAGAAGGTGTGCTGTTTCTCATTGAGAACAAAGTACAGTGATTGAATTATTTGAGAACGGACTTTTAAGAGCAGGGATTTAGAGGCCCTGGACCATTGAAGACTAGGAGTCTTGACAGCTTTGGGCATCAAAGTTCTCTGTTCAGACCCCCAAAAAGACCTGATAAAGAACACAGAAGGGAACGTAATAACCTGGGCTCTCAAAGGAACATTGCCTGAGTGACATTCTTAGGCCCCAATTTTTAAAACGCATGCACACACTGTTCATTCTGTGCTGAGAATACATTATCAATGTGATAAGATGAACAAATATTTTTGCAGAGGCCAAAAAATAAAAATAAAAAATGGAATCTCTGGGGCCTGCCAAGCAATTTGTGTTTAACTTTATCAGTGACTGAATTTAAAGGTATAGCTGCCTCCTATGTTCCTTACCTTTGGATTTGGGCTGGGGCTCAGTTCACTTCCCCTTTCAAATCAGCACAGGTTATTTATTGAAAATGTTTTATTCTAATTGTTCATGTTTCTAGGATTTCAGGTACTAACAATAATTTTGCTACTGAAAAATAATCAATATTCTGACTGCAGCTGACTTTTTCTGCTCACAATAGTAGTCAATTCTCAACTCTTTTGGGGATGTGTATCTATTTGCCTGATGCTTCAGGCTACTTGCTTGATGATTTCCATTGTTTCTAGTCTTTGGTATTTTTATCCTCCCTATTACCACCTATACCACAGGGTCACAAGAGGATAGGATGAGCTGGCAGAAAATCAGTTTATTTTCTTATTGGTTGAAGCTTTAAGGAAAGATCTGACAGTTGGGGTAGTATAAAAACTACTGATTTTACTGGGCTGTGGAAAATAATCTTTCACTTATCCATTTCTCTTGTTTTCCTGTCTGTCCAATCCTTACATATAATTGAGAATTGATTTGGTGGTGCAGAAATCCTTCCAGTTTTGCAGTATTAAATGGCATCCACTTTGCCAACCCACACAGCAAATGTGATAGGTGGATAAAAAACAAGAAGAAAACAAACAAAATAATAACACAGAAAAGCCTCCAGATGATCAGTATAGGTACTTCTATTTAATTAACTCTTTGTGGCCACATTAAAACCAAACGATTTCCCCACTAAACAATGGTAAAGTAGAATATTCATAAGTTTCACCATTCATACAAGTATATGAGATTGCTGTTTTGTTTTTGCATTGATCTCTGTTGTAAAAGTGCCCTGATCTCCAATTTCCCAATTACAAAGTAAATAAAAATAGAAGAGCATACTCTCAGTCACATGTTAGTGAATGAATCTTTCACTACTACCATTACCTCCGTTTCCCCTTGGTGGCCCCATGCAAATGTGGAATCTGAAGGGAAAAATAGCTACAGAACAGTCAGGATGATTGAATATACCTGCTTCAAAGACTAAGGCTACTGTGTATTCTGTTTTTGTGGCCATGTATCAAGCACATAGAGGGATTGATAGTCCACCATGAGGACACTAGAGGGCAAGGGCCATGGAGTCATAAGATTTTTTTCATATTCAAAGTAGACTACTTAAGTAGCTTATTGACCTTGGAAAACTCATTGACACATCTTGCTAGGAAACATGAAGTCTATAAAAGTTAAAAATACCTATTTTTCATCTCCCACAGAGTTGTTGTGATGAATAAATTCAATAATAATATAAATGCATTTAACCAAATGCGTGGCAGTTAATGGGTATTCGGTAAATGGTTGTAGATTCTGAACAATGGCCCTAAGGGATCTGGCTTCAAGAGGCCCAGAAGCTTGATGGGTAGAGCTTAGGTGTACATTTTGAAGTAGAAGAGTCCAAGGAATTAGTAGGGGAAGATGCTATATTTATACTGTAAGAATTGGATGTTATAAACCACACTCAGATTTCCAAATATGCCAATCCTCTTTTGGAGAACAGGAGTACTTTTGTAGGACTCAGATACTCCATCCAACTATTAAAGTACAGACAGAGAGAAAAGAACTTCTATTTACAGTGAAAAGCTGATTCTTCATGTGTGTATGAGAATAGGTCCAAAATTCTAGTTAACAGGCCCTCCAAACAGCACATTAAGAATTCATAAGGGGCCGGCCGAATGGCGCATTGGTTAAGAGCTGGTTTTCGGATGCCAGCGGCCCTGGTTAGGATCCCACATATGAGGGCCAGTGACACTGCCCTCTACAGCTAACAACAGCTCCACCTGGAGCTGGGCTGTGCGAGCCCCGGCGATGGTGCAGGCTGCAGCCCCTGCTGCAGTCGGCTGTCATAGGCTACAGTGAGTGGCCGGCAGCCAGCGTGAGTGGCCGGCAGGTGGTGTAAGTTGCCAAGAGCCACAGAGAGCGGCTGTCCAGAGTGTGGCAACCGATCTGCCTGACCTGAGAAGAGCACAATGATAATACCAACATGGGCCAGTGAAGCAACATCCTCCGCAACTAGATTGAAGAACAAAAAGACAGCAACTTGTCTGTTCCCCTTCCCTGATTCCTCAACGCTGTTCCCCTCCCCCAATTCCCCAATAAAATCTTTAAAAAAAAAAGAATTCATAAGGACACAAGCTTTATGAGAGAGGGGATCTTTTTCTGTGGTTCTAACACTGCTGTATCTCTAGTGCCTAGAAAAATGCCTGACACATAGTAGAAATTCAATACATGTGCTGAATGGATGAATGAGTGCTCTCATTCATCATTCTGGATAGGACATTGCAACAATACCTATATATTGCTTTGTAGTATAATTTTCAGTGAGTGGAAATATGGAATCTGGCAAAGGCATGAATGTGAGATAAAGAAAAGTTTTACAATAATTCCACAATTACGACCATCCCCCCCCACTCACACACAAATTAGGTTCGCAAGACCTTCAAACTTTGCTCAAGTTACAGGAAAGTAAAAAGTATATCAACTGCCATGGAATTTACTGAAAGTAATAGTTTACTGGAGCAAGGTTAACTCCTATGGATTATACTGACAGCAAGACTAGCGTTTTCTACCTTCTTATTGCTTAGCATTCATGTAGCACAATTCTGGTACTATAGTAAATCTCTCTATCAAATCCACCCTTGGGGGTTGGGGAAGATTTGTTACAAACAGGACTTAGTTATGTTAAAATTCTTTATTGTCTCCTTCCTTCTTTGCCTTCTCTTTGTAACTCTCCTACCTGCCACTGAAATCTGTCCCCAACTTCCAGCCTATTGTTAGTTTCTCAGAGTCCTTGGCAGATCCTTTTTGATAAAGATCCTGATTCTGTGATTTGTAGCCATGTTGGTCCTGGATTGTCCAGACTCTAACCAACAGGTTCCCATGTTTCTGTGAAAAGTCTAAGAGGTTTCCTCTCAGAGACAGAAGTTGGTTTCCAAGTTCTCTTGTCTCTGGGCCTTTTTGTTAGCCTCAACTATTCTCTCCTTGGACTTGCCTTGTCATCTAGCTTCTGGAATTTTTTGCTGATTATTTGCCTGGTTCTAATCTGTTATTTTATTATTACCTGCAGTTTCCATGAACTTCCTGGATATGGACTATTTTACTGATGTGTTCCTATATTTGGGTTCTATAATCTACCTTTATCTATAGCTATAGTTCCCTATTTTTCTGTGGCTCATGGCTCTTTTTCCTGACATACTCATGCCCTTGGTACTCCAAACCCCGCCTAAGCCCCAACAGAGAGGGAAATGCTAGGTGGGACCAGCCCAAGTAAAAGAAAATGTGCAAAGGGACTGATAGCAGTTACAACTAGTAATTTTATATCCTAGCCTATTTATAGAGCTGAGGACATTGTGTCCTCAATCCCTAGAAATACCTTTATAGCAATTTTGGTCTTGGAAGTTCCATTCAGTCTATATCATCTTAAAAATGAACCCTACCTTCTTGGAAATGCTGGTCTATCTCTGAGCAGATAGAGAGAAGACTATTTCCCCATGCAAGGAGATAAGAGTTTCCCATCCCTTCTGTGATGGTCAATTTTATGTGTCAACTTTACAGGGCCATGGGTGACAGATATTTGATCATACATTATTCTGAGTGTGTCCGTGAGGGTATTTTTTGATTAGATTAATATTTGAATTGGTAGACTGAGTGAAACAGATTGCCCTCCCTAACCAAATGGCCCTTAGCCAATCAGTTGAAGGCTCGAGTAACACAAAAAGGCTGACCCTCTCCTGAGTAAGAGGAAACTCCTCCTGTTCAACTGATTGAGCTGAATGAACATCAGTTTTTTCCTGCCTTCAGGCTTGAATGGAGACATTGGCTCTTCTTGTGTCACAAGCCTGCCCAGGTTTTAGACTAGAACTTACATCATTGGCTCTCCTCATTCTCAGGTCTTTGGACGTGGATTAGAAATATACCATTGACTCTCCAGCTTGCTAATTTACCGTGCAGATATTGTGACTTTTAAGCCTCCATAATCATGTGAGTGAATTCCTTATAATCTCTCTCTTTATCAATATATATATATATATATATATATATATATATATTGATATATATATATATATCAGGGATATATATATATATTGATATATATATATCAGGGATAGGGGAAACTATTATCTCCGCAGGGGGAGATAGGATTTAGGGATCATTAGCTCTCTCTCTTTCTGCAG
Organism: Aselliscus stoliczkanus; assembly: GCA_033961575.1. Taxonomy (NCBI): domain Eukaryota; kingdom Metazoa; phylum Chordata; class Mammalia; order Chiroptera; family Hipposideridae; genus Aselliscus; species Aselliscus stoliczkanus. The sequence goes on along the minus strand of CM066737.1, from coordinate 47,867,428 downwards.
AGATGGAACAGGATATATAATATATCCTATTATCCTTTTTTGTTCATTTGTTTCTCTGCAGAACCCTGAATAATATACCTGTATTTTGACATTAGCTGCTCCATGAAGAACAAGAGAAAAGATGGAGAAAAGTTTCAAGCATTCTCATTATACTTGAGATAATATTCAAAATTAGAGTGATTTTGGAGAAAGGAAGCTTTGTTAGGAATTAAGGAACCAAAACTGTAATCCTAACTCAATTTATTTGTGGCTATAATCTTTCCTGATGTTATTTATTCCATAGGCAACATGAATCCCTTGCTTATTTTTGTGTCTTTTAAATAGTAATAGAAATATAATGTCTTCCAGTAAGAATGATTTTCGTGGTTATGACAATTCAGCAAAATTATGTGCAGGAAATTGGCGCCCAGGTATTATAAGAAAAGTCTAGCCACACATAATCAAAAAACCATGTAAATTATGGTATTTCAGTATGTGGGATAAGATTTGATATTTTATTTCCAATTTGATATCAGAGTTAAAAATAAGAATTAGCTGATCATGCCAGTAGTCATAACTGCACCTTAATTAGGGCTCATATCAAAGCGGATTTCATCCTCCAGTCCTGATACTGTTAAGAAAGGGTCAGTAGGAGGGCCGGCCGAATAGCTCAGTTTGTTAAGAGCTCACTGAAGAGTGCGAGCTGAGCTCTGAGCAACAGCAGTTTGATGCCCAGCCTGAATTGAGCTGCCAACAGGTGACAGGAGAGCTCAGCAAAAAAAAAAAAAAAAAAGGAAAGGGTCAGTAGGAACAGATGTCAGAATAAAAATCAAAATTTTATAAGAAGGATACATGGGTAACTGGCACCATTACTGCAAATAATAGCTGGAAGAGCATTCTAGATGAATCAGTGCCCCTGTACCTCTATTAAGACTGTACCTCTGTCAGGACACCCTCTCCTTGAAACTCTTGAAATCCTCTACTCAGGCCATGGACCAGTCTAAGTCCAATCTCCCCTAGGAAAAAGCTTCTGTCCACAATAGCTCCCCTGTGATTGTACCCACTCACATGATTTGTCTCTTATCAGTTATTTAGCACTTGGCAGTAGCAGAGATACCACAAGGCAGTATGTATTCTCCTCCTTTCAACACTTCATAGCTTGGCTAAACACTTGCAGCAAAACCTTGGATGGATTCCTGGACCCTTCTGAACCTCCATTTCTTCATCTTTGAAATGAATATTTGGATCAGAGCTGTGGTTTTCAATCTTTGTTTTGGTTGTGGAACTCTTTCTGTTAACAAACAGTGTAGAAATCCAATATACAAAATAGACAAAAAAAGGAGTTTCTTTTTTTTTAAAAAAAGGTGTAACAAGGCTATGGTCCTAGAGCCTTCTGGGTGCAAAAACAAAACAAAACAAAAACCTAGACCTCTTCTTAATATTGGTTACAGGCCCTTCTAGTAGAACCCTAAAAGCTCTGTGAAACAATGTGAAAACCACTGGACTCAATGATCTCTAAAGACCCTTTTCAGCCTATAGAGTTTTGCTTTTATGTGCTTGTGTGGAGTTTTGGCTGGATTTCAAGCTTTTTAAGGTCAATGATGGTGTATGACATTAGATTTTTAGGCTATATAATTCTAGATTGCCTGTGGAGAGAAGGTGCTATGTTAAGATTTGTGGGAAAAGGAGGGTGAACTCCTCTGAAGGCATATAGTCTTCTGTTTAATAGTCCGAAGAAGTTCTTGCCTTTTTCCTGGACTAGGGAGATGGAGGCAACAGTTACCACATTCTACCCTTGACCTTGATACTTTGTCCTTTAGTAGTCTCCCCTAAGTTTTGTCCCCCTAGAAGCTCTACCCTTGGTAGTACTGATAGATGGCTTGATTTACTGGGTGATTTATGTCTTCTGGGAATCACATCTAACTGGAGTATATTTCCTTTAGGTGAAAGAAATGTGTGTGTGTGTGTATGTGTGTGTGTGTGTGTGTATACACATGTACATGCATATTTGTGAAATTTTATAAGTCTTGTTATGTTTCATCTCTCAAATACAGTGTCAAAGTAGGTTTGATAATAGGAGAAAATGCCCTCAACCCTGAAAGTAGACTATATTGATAATTCATATCAAATAACAAAATTCTCTTTCTTTTAGGTTCCCTTTTATATTGGGTTGTTGGAAAAGTCATGATGCATTTTTTTTAAGCTGAGCCATCCTGCCACCTTTTGGCAGCTCCATGGCAGCTCAGCTCGGGCTGGGCATTGAACTGCTGTTGCTCAGAGCTCAGCTCACACTCTTGAGTGAGCTCTTAACCAACTGAGCCACTCGGCGGGCCCTCATGATGCATTTTTGCAAAGTAAAACAGAAAAAATTTGTCATGACGTTTCTGACAACACAATAATTATCTCAAAATCATCCCATACCCAGAACTTGTCATCTTGTCTCTGAATGTGAGTTGGTTAATTACATCCACATAGTGGCTATTACATACCCATGTTATTTGCATACTCTATTTATTCTATGCATATAAATTACAGAGGTTTACTTTCAGAGAGAATAAAGCTTAGAAGAAGTCAAGAAGGAAGTATATGTGATCTCCATCCTAGGTGTCAGGCTTATATCATTCAAATATTGGATAAAGTAGTTGATCTCTTGAGGTCCCTCAAATATTGACAGATCCATGATGTTTTTTCTTGCTAGCGAAGATTATGACTTGTCCTTTATTGTCAGCATTAGTGGTTAGTTTCATGTAAGTTTAACACTGGAAGGGATAATCTGCCCCAAGCTCCTCATTCATTATATGTAAACATAGGCCCAGGAAAATGATGTGCTAATTAGTGGAAAATCTAGGGCTAAACTCAGTGCTTCTAAGTTTTTTTTTAAAGATTTTATTGGGGAATTGGGGGAGGGGAAACAGCGTTGGGGAATCAGGGAAGGAGAACAGAGAAGTTGTCTTTTTGTTCTTCAGTCTAGTTGTGGAGGAAGTTGCTTCACTGGCCCATGTTGGTATCTTCATTGCACTCTTCCTGGATGAGGCATATCGGTTGCCGGCCTCTGGATGGTCGTTCACCGCGACTATAGGCAGCTCACGCTGGCTGCCGGCCACTCACTGTAGCCTATGGCAGCCCACTGCAGCAGGGTCTGCAGCCTACACCATCACCGGGGCACGCGTAGCCCACCTGGATCTGGAGCTGTTGTTAGCTGTAGAGGGCAGTGTCACTGGTCCCCACATGTGGGATCTGAACCAGGGCCGCTGGCATCCCAAACCAGCGCTTAACCACCGTGCCACTCAGCCGGCCCCAGTGCTTCTAACTTTTAATTGGTTATGTTTTCCACTGACAAAAGCTCTTGTCACTCAATATTTAAATTGAGCCAGATTATTAGGGACCTATATAACCTAATATAGGGGACTCTTAAAGGGTAATTTGAATGAAAAAAAAAGTAGAGATGATGGTTTATTTTCAAGACAGACTCATCTTTAAAAAGGAGTCCCTTTCTGTAAAATAGGGTAGAACTTAATATAATCATAAGAAGGAGGAAAGAATATTTGTGGGTTATTGACTATGGCTTGACAATGTGCTTAAGCACTTTACATTTATTATCTTGTACAATATACACAACAACCCTACAAGGTATTATTTCTTATGAGACCTCCAAGTCTCAGAGAAGGAAAGTGACTTGCTCAAGGTCCATAACAAATGCGTGGGAGTTCTGAAAATTGAACCAACATCTGTCTGGATCTATGGACACATCCTTGTTAGTCATTATGACATTCTGAATCCTGGAGCCTCCTGAGGAGAATAAGAAAACTATTACTCCTCTTACTTAAATGATTTCATTGTGATTTATCCATTAGCTGAGTTTCCCTTTGCTTATGAGATGTGGATACCTTTGATTTCTTAGCAGGACCAATAGAAAAGACAAGGATTCTGGGTTGAAAATTTCCATCAGCCCCATCTTTCTCTCATTCTGCTGATCTCTTCTGGAGGAATCTGCTTTTATCCCTCCCCATAAGGGATGTTTTACCAGATGAAAAAGCTTTGCTTTGGGTGTTCTACTCCATCTCCTGATATAATTGTTTTGGTATCTTTTGTAATTGAAGTTTTGGTTTATTATCCTTCATCAACGAACTCTAAATACATTTTTTTGGGGGTGGAGTGAAGTTGGAGAGAGAAGGCATCTGTAATTTGATTAAAGAAAAATAATTAGTATAGAATATTGACTATGTGCTAGGTGTTGTGTTGGTTATTTTGTATCTGTCTCACTTAATCCTCACAACAATCTTTCAGAGTTTCATATCCACATTTTTTGAAAAGGGGAAACAGTTTTGAGAAGGATAAGTAAATAATCTGAGATCACATGGCTACTCAGGAGCATAACTGGGATTTGAACCCTTGTGTTTTGTTTTTTTTTTTAGAGGGCAGTATCACTGGCCCTCATATATGGGATCTGAACCACCACGCCACTCGGCCATCCCTGAACCCGTGTCTTTTATCCTTACCCTAAAATCCAAGGTCTATTCCATTATACTACTCAGTCTTCATTTAAAACAAAGTTACCACCTTCTACTGAGAAATCTCAGTCTCACTCAATTGTCTCAAATCCTGGCTTTCCCTTTCTGGAGATTCCCCTGTAGTATAATAAACACAGTCTACCCTCATATCCAGAAAAAGAAAGTGCAAAAATCACAGCTCCTTGAGACATTGATTTGAAGGATCATTTCATATTTCCACCTGTGTTTGCCTTGGATTAAAGGTCTGAGGATACCTCTCCTGCCTTGAGTCAAATCAAGAACAGGTATGTTGGAATGGTTTCCTGGCTATGAAAGTCAAACAGTGTTTTCATTGCCTTTTAACTGCGAGCATTTTTTACAACTTCCTGTTTACAATTCCTGTACATGCTAATTGGATAATTTTGTTTTCAGTTTCTTGAAGCTTATGTATTTTTTCCTTTTTTCTAAGTTGTTGGGTTTCTTTTGTTTTTGTTTTGTTTTGTTTTTAAGATTTTACTGGGGAATTGGGGGAGGGAACAACGTTGGGGAATCAGGGAAGGGGAATAGTTAAGTTGCTGCACTTTTGTCCTTCAGTCTAGTTGTGGAGGATGTCGCTTCACTGGCCCATGTTGGTATTGTGATCATTGTGCTCTTCCCAGCTGAGGCAGATCGATCACCAGCCATTGGACAGCTGCTCATGGTAGCTCACAGCAGCTCATGGCAGCTGCTGGCCACTCACACTGGCTGCCAGACACTCACAGTAGCTTATTGCAGCACACTGCAGCCCCATTGCAGCCTACGCAGTTGCCAGCAACTCACGGCAGCCCAGCTCCAGGTCGAGCTGTTGTTTACCATCTTAGCCATACAGGGCACAGCGTTACTGGCCCATGTGGGATCTGAACTGGTGGCCCTGCTGCTCAGAGCTCACGCTCCCAATCCAACTCTTAACCAATGAGCCACTCAGCTGGCCCAAAGCTAGTGTATTCTTAATTATGTTAACAGGGGTAAACTATTTAAACTACTAACATTCAAAACAGTTACTGAGGGCCGGTCGAGTGGCGCAGTGGTTAAGAGCTGCCTTGGGAAGCCAGCGTCTCCGGTTCGGGTCCCACATATGAGGGCCAGTGACACTGCCCTCAAAAAAAAAAAAAGATATGTAAAAAAATGAAATTTACTGAGCATCAACAAGGAGAACTGACTTGGGTTGGTGAACACACAATGTGAAATATAGATGATGTATTACAGAATTGTACACTTGAAACCTATATAACTTTACTAACCATTGTCACGCCAATAAACTTTAATAAAAAAAATTATTGTGATAATATTCACACAACATAAAATCAACCATATTAAAGAACATTTCACTGTCATTTAATACACTGTTGGGCAACTATCACTTCTATCTAGTGCTAAAACATTTCCATCACTACTGAATAAAACCCCTAACCCATGAAGTAATTTCTCATTTGAACCCCACCCCTTGGCAAACACCAAACTACATTCTGTCTTTATGGTTTTATCTCTTCTGGATATTTTATATAAATAGAATTTGTGACCTTTTGTGTCTGGCTTCTTCCACTGAGTATAATGTTCTTGTGTTTTTTTTAAAGGTTCATGCACATTGTAGCATTTATCAGTACTCTACTGCTTTTTTTAAACTTTATTATTATTATTATTATTAGTTAGAGATGTACAAAACTATGCAATAGTTATCTTTTTCACCCCTTACAAAGTGACCACCCCTCCCCTTTCCCCTGCCCCCCCACCCCTGATATCATACATATCTATTACAATTCCATTGACTCTATCCCCACACTATATTTCACATCCCATGACTATATATGTGTTAAATTATAGTTGACATGTAATATTATTCAGTGACAGCTTCAGATGTACAGTGCAGTGGTAAGGCCACTACACTGTCTATGAAGTGGTCTCCCTGACAAGACATGAGTCCTTCTGATCCCCTAAGAAATATATTTACAACCTTATTGACTATATTCCCTAAACTGTCTCTTCTGTCTCTGCAGTAGTATTGTAGGTATCAGTTTGTGTTGCCTCATCCCTTCCCATTCTCCCTCATGCCCATCCCCATCCCAACTAGCCCTCATCAGTTTCTTCTTTGTGACTTTAAGACAATTTCTGTTTACATTGATCACTTATTCAGTTCTTTAGATTCCACAGTGAGAAAATATGGTATTTGTCTTTCTCTGACTGACTAATTTCACTTAGCATAATGTTCTCTAGGTCTATCCATATCGTTGCAAACGGTACAATTTCTTTCTTCTTTATAGCTGTGCAATACTCCATTGTGTACCACAGTTTCTTAATGCAGTCATTTACCAATGGGCATTTAGACTGTTTCCAAGTCTTGGCTATTAGAAATAGAGCTGCAATGAACATAGGAGTGCATATATTTTTTTGAATTAGTGTCTTGGGATTTTCAGGATTAATGGCTAGGAGCGGAATTGCTGGGTCTAAAGGTAGATCCATTTCCAGTCTTTTGAGATACCTCCATACTGACTTCCATAGTGGCTGCACCAATCTGCAATCCCACCAAGAGTGTATCAGGGCTCCCTTTTCCCCACAGCCCCACCAGCACTTGTTGTTTTTGATTTACTGATGATAGCCATTCTGACTGGAGTGGGGTGGTATCTCATTGTGGTTTTTATTTGCATTTCCCTAATGATCAGTGAGGTTGAACATTTTTTCATATTCCTGTTGGCCATCTGTATATCCTCTTTAGAGAAATGTCTCTTCATATCCTCTGCCCATTTTTTAATTGGGTTGTTCGTTTTTTTGGTGTTGAGTTGCATGAGTGTTTTATAAATTTTAGATACATCGTTAACAAATATATTCTCCCATTCAGTAGGCTAGCTTTTTGTTTTATTGATGGTTTCCTTTGTTGTGAAAAAACTTTTAAGTCTGATATAATCCCATGTGTTCATTTTTTCTTTTACTTCCCTTGCCCGTGGGGATGTATCAGTAAAAATATTGTTCCGGGTAATGTCTGCATATTTACTCCCTATATTTTCTTCTAGGAGTTTTATGGTTTCAGATCTTACATTTAAGTCATTAATCCATTCCCAATTTGTTCTTGTATATGGCGTAAGGAGGTGGTCTAGTTTCATTTTTTGCCTGTGTCAGTCCAATTTTCCCAGCACCATTTATTAAATAGACTATCTTTACCCCAGTGTAAATTCTTGCTTCCATTGTCATAGATTAACTGTCCGTATATACATGGTTTATTTCTGGGCTCTCTGTTCTGTTCCACTGGTCTATGTGCCTGTTTTTATGCCAGTACCATACTGTTTTGATTACTGTAGCCTTGTAGTATGTTTTGATGTCTGGTAGTATGATCCCCCTGACTTTATTCTTATTTCTCAGGATTGCCGAGGCTATTCTGGATCTTTTATGGTTCCATATAAATTTTAGGATTATATTTTCGATTTGTGTGAAAACTGCCCTTGGTATTTTGATTGGGATTGCATTGAATCTATATATTGCTTTAGGCATTATGGACATTTTAACTATATTAATTCTTCCCTATCCATGACCATGGTAGGTGTTTCCATTTATTTGTATCTTCTTTTACTCCTTTCTTCAGTGTCTTATAATTTTCCGAGTACAGATTTTTTACTTCTTTGGTTAAATTTATTCCTAGGTATTCTATAGTTCTTGAAGCAATTGTGAATGGGACAAGTTTCTTAATTTCAACTTCCGTTAGTTTATTATTGGTGTACGCAAATTCAACTGATTTCTGAACATTGATTTTATATCCTGCTACTTTACTGAATTCGTCTATCAGTTCCAATAGTTTTTTGATGGAGTCTTCGGTGTTCTCTCAATATAGTATCATGTCATCTTCATATAATAACAATTTTACTTCTTCCATGCCCATTTGGATGCCTTTTATTTCTTTTTCTTGTCTGATTGCTATGGCTAGAACTTCCATAACTATGTTGACTAAAAGAGGAGAAAGTGGTCAGCCTTGTCTTGTTCCTGATCTTAAGGGGAATGGTTTTAGCTTTTCCCTATTGAGTATGATGTTAGCTGTAGGTTTGTCATATATGGCCTTTATTATGTTGAGATATGATCCCTGTATTCCCACTTTGCGAAGGGTTTTTAACATAAATGGCTGTTGGATTTTGTCAAATGCTTTTTCTGCATTTATTGGTATGACCATATGATTTTATTCTTCATTTTGTTGGTGGGGTGTGTCACATTAATTGATTTACGGATGTTGAACCAGCCTTATGTACTAGGGATGAAACCCACTTGATCACGATATATGATCTTAATATATTGTTGAATTTTGTTTGCTAATATTTTATTGAGAATTTTGGCATCTATGTTCATCAGTGATATTGGCCTATGGTTTTCCTTTTTTTGTGCTGTCTTTATCTGGTTTTGGAATCAGGGTGATAGTGGCTTCATAAAATAATTTGGGAGCCGGCCGAGTGGTGTGGTGGTTAAGCACTGGCTTGGGAAGCCAGCGGCCCCAGTTCGGGTCCCACATATGAGGGCCAGTGACACCGCCCTCAAAACAAACAAACAAAAAACAAACAAAAACAAAAAACAAAAAAAAATTTGGGAGCCTTCCCTCCTTCTGGATATTTTGGTATAGTTTGAGAAGAATAGGTGATAGTTCTTTTTTGAATATTTGATAAAATTCACTTGTGAAGCCATCTGGTCCAGGGCTTTTGTTTGTTGAGAGCTTGTCGATTACTGATTCAATTTCCTTGGTAGTAATCAGACTATTTAGAATCCGTTTCTTCTCAAGTTAGCTTTGGAAGGTTGTATGCTTCTAGAAAATTATCCATTTCTTCCAGATTGTCAAATTTGTTGGCATATAGTTGCTCATAGTAATTTCTTAAATTTTTTTGGTATTTCTGTGGTGTCTGTAGTCATTTCACCTCTTTCATTCCTGATTTTACTAATTTGAGTCCTCTTTCTCTTTCTCTCTCTCTTTTTTTTTTTATGAACCTGGCTAGAGGATTGTCAATTTTGTTTATCTTCTCAAAAAACCAGCTCTTGTTTTTGTTGATCTCTTGTATTGTTTTTCTGTTCTCTATATCATTTATTTTCGCTCTAGTTTTTATTATCTCCTTCCTTGTACTCCCCTTTGGCTTCTTTTGCTGTTCTTTTCCAGTTCCCTGAGGTGTAAGGATAACCTGTTGATTTGAGCTTTTTCTTCCTTTTTTAAGTAGGCCTTAAAACTTCCCTCTTAGGACTGCTTTCTCTGCATCCCAGAGTTTTTGGGTCATGGTGTTTTCATTTTTGTTTGTCTCAAGGTATCCTTTGATTTTCTCCTTGATCTCATTTGTGACCCACTCGCTAGTTAGTATCATGTTATTTAGCCTCCATTTATTTGTCAGCTTCCCGGATTTCTTCTTATAATTGATTTGTAGTTTCATAGCATTGTGGTCAGAGAAGACACTTGAAATGGTTTCAATCTTCTTAAATTTATTGAGACATGTTTTGTGGCCTACCATGTGGTCTATCTTAGAAAATGTTCCATGTGCACTTGAAAAGAATGTATATTCTGTAGCTTTAGGGTGATACTCTGAGGGAAATACTCTGGAATATCAGTTAAATCCAGCTGGTCTAATGTGTCATTTAAGGTCACTGTTTCTGCATTGATTTTCGGTCTGGAGGATATGTCCATTGGTGACTGTGGGGTGTTGAAGTCCCCTACTATCATAGTGTTACTGTTGCTGTCTGTCTTTATGTCTGACAACATCTGTTTTGTATATTTAGGTGAAGAATAAAATCATATGGTTATATCAATAGATGCAGAAAAAGCATTTGACAAAATCCAACAGCCATTTATGTTATAAACCCTTAGCAAAGTGGGAATACAGGGATCATATCTCAACGTAATAAAGGCCATATATGATAAACCTACAGCTAAAATCATACTCAATGGGGAAAAGCTGAAACCATTCCCCTTTAGATCAGGAACAAGACAAGGCTGTCCAATTTCTCCTCTTTTATTGAACATAGTTATGGAACTTCTAGCCATAGCAATCAGACAAGAAGTGCTCCCCTTGGGAAGCTATGCACTAATGCCAGCACTTAGTCCACCCTTCACAGCAATTTTGAAACTCCTTTTCTTGTATGGCCATCAGAGATATCACTGTATTACCTTTGATGTACTGAATGCCATCAAGATGCCTTCCTCACAATATTTCCTTTTTCTTCGGGTAAAGAAAGAAATCACTGGGGGCCATATCAGGTGAGTAGAGAGGATGTTCCAATACAGTTGTTTGTTTACTGGCTAAAACCTCCCTCACAGACAGTGCCATGTGAGTTGGTGCATTGTCGTGAAGCAAGAGCCATGAATTATTGATGAAAAGTTTAGTTCATTTTCATCTAATTTTTTTTTTTGAGGGTAGTGTCTCTGGTCCTCATATGTGGGATTCGAACCGGGGCCGCTGGCTTCCCAAGCCAGAGTTTAACCACTGTGCCACTCTGTCGGCACCATTTTCATCTAATTTTTAAAAGCAGCCTTTTCAGCACTTCCAAATAGTTAAACTTGGTTAACCGTTTGTCCAGTTGGTACAAATTCCTAATGAATAATCTCTCTGATATCAAAAAAGGTTAGCAACATTGTTGCAACAAGTTCACGAACTTAATTTTCGGATCTCGTAAAATAACCTAGTGGCTGTGAAATGCTCATTGTGGTTTTTTAAAATTAATTTATTTGGTTTTATTAGTTTCAGGTGTGCAAAACAGTGCAATAGTTATACTTTTTACCCCTCACAAAGTGACAACCCCCCTCCCCCAATCCACCATGCCACTCCCCCCACAACATCATACATATCTGTTACAATTCCACTGACTCCACTCTCCACACTATACTCCACATCCCCTGACTGACTATCTATCTCTTTATCTATGTATCTATCTCTCTATCATCTATCTATCTATCTATCTATCTATCTATCTATCTATAATTATAGTTGACATACAATATTATTCAATGTCAGCTTCAGGTCTACAGTGCAATGGTCAAGCTTCTACACCGTCCACGAATCAGTCTCCCTAACAAGAAATGTGGGACTTCCGGTAAAATGGCGCAATAGACAGACGCTGTGCTAACTGCCTCCCAGGATCACACCAAAATTACAAGCAAATTATACAGCATTCAACCCTGGAGGTCCCCGGAACACTGGAGGAACAGAACCACTAAACGAAGAACTTAGAGGAGGCCACGTCGGGTCTGGTAGGATGGGCAGAGACGAGAGAGGGCGAGCCCCGTGAAGGAAGCCCCAGCCGTGGGAAGCTTGTCTGGTTGGGGGAGAGACCCTCCAGCCGCACCCCAAGCTCACCAGCCCAGAGCTCCTTTGCCGGGAAGAGGAGTTCTAAGATAGCCAGCAATAAATTAGTAAGGACTCTCTTTCCTCAGCTCGGTGAGGCTAAGAGCGGTTGGAGAATCAGTGGGGCCGGTGCCTGGGCTTGCTCGCCGGTGAGCACTTACCTGGTTCCTGATGGAGGGAGTGGCTGTGTGAGCCGGGAGCCTGCGGGGACGGACTGAGCTGAGCACCTTTGGTGCAAAGGCTGGAGGTTTTTGGATTGTTGTTCCCATGGTGCGGAGCTTGCACGCGAGTGGTGTAAGGAGGGCGCCATTTTGTCGGGCTTGGGCCCTCCCACGAAGGATCAGGTCCGAGACCTAATTGGTCTGGTGGAATTGGCGAAGTACGTACGTGGGTGCGTGCATGCGCGCGCACCTGTGGCCTTGGATCCCCACGCTCCGCCCGGCTTATACTGCGTTGCCAGGGAAACATAGGGCGGTGCCCTCCGGCTCCTACGGGCGGCTCACTGAGACCCGGGAGTGCGAGAGCCGCCTCAGATCCCCACCCTCCGCTCGGCTTGTGCTGTGTTGCCAGGGAAACGCCTAGTGGGAGTGATCCGACTCCAACAGGCTGCTCACTGAGACGCAGGAGCACGCAAGCCGCCTTGGGTCTCTGCTTTCCACACTGCGCTTGCAGAGTTGCCAGGCTGGTGATTGGTTGTCGGGCTGCTCGGCCTGATCTGCGAGTGGCTGATTGGGACAGGTTGAGACTGGGAGTTCTCCTGGGATTGTTGGGCCGTGAGCTGTGTGCCTGGGTGATCCAGCCAGGGCTCTCCTGGTGATCTATCTAATACATCAAAGCAATCCCAGAGCGACAGCCAGAATGGGGAAACAAAGAAACATGTCACAAGTAAAAGATCAAAAGAAACCTCCAGAAATGGAACCAAATGAAACAGAGGGATCCAACCTTTCAGAGACACAGTTTAGAACACTGATGATAAGAATGTTTAAGGAACTTAGCGAGGACATAAAGAAAGATAGGGAAACCATAAAAAACAACCTGTTAGAACTAAAGAATACAATAACTGAAATGAAGAACACACTCGAAGGAATCACCAGTAGAGTAGATGAAGCAGAGGAGCGGATCAGCGATTTGGAAGATAAAATAGCAGAACTCACCCGTTGGCACAGCAAAAAGACCAAAGAATAAAAAACAATGAAAATAGTTTAAGAGCCCTATGGGACAAGATGAAGCGCAACCACCTTTGAATCATAGGGATACCAGAAGGAGAAGAGAAGAACCAAGGGGTTGAAAAGGTATTTGAAAAAATAATGACTGAAAACTTCCCTACCCTGGTGAAGGAAATCAACATACATGCCCAGGAAGTGCAGAGGGTTCCAAACAAGCTGAACCCAAACAAGTCCACACCAAGACACATCATAGTTAAAATGACAAAGGTTAAAGACAGAGACAGAATCCTAGAGGCTGCAAGAGAAAGAGAGCAGGTTACATACAAAGGAACTCCTGTTAGACTAACAGCTGACTTGTCTACAGAAACTCTGCAGGCCAGAAGGGAGTGACAGGAGATATTCAAAGTGACACAAAATAAAGGCCTACAACCAAGATTGCTCTATCCAGCACGGCTATCACTTAAAATTGAAGGAGAAATAAAGAGCTTCTCAGAAAAGAATAAGCTTAAGGAATTCATTACCACCAAGCCAGCATTGCAAGAAATGTTAAAAGGACTTTTTTAAACAAAAGAAAGGGGTAAACAAGCTAACCCAGAGAGACAATTTAAGAAGATTGATGTCATATCAAGCAGATATAAAGGAAAAACTGATGGTTGCTGGTTGGGAGGGAGTGGGGAAGAGGGAGAGGGGGAAGGTTTTGGACAGTGTATGTGGGACTACAATGTTGCCACAGGGTTATGGGGGCAGTTCTGGGAATGTAATTGATAATGTTGTGAAGAGACTATTATGTTGTGAGAAATAAGTCAGTCGGAGAAGGACAGGTACCATGTGATCTCACTTGTGTGTGGAGTCTGAAGAACTGAGTGAACGATCAAAGTAAACAAACTCATAGATGTAGAGGTAAAACTGAGGGTTGCTAGTTGGGAGGGGGGTGGGGATGGGGGGACGGGGAAGGGATTAGACAGCATAAATAGACAACTACAATATTGCCACAGGGATATGAAACACAGTTCGGGGGATATAATAATGTTGTAAAAATTTTGTGGCGTGTCAGATAGTCACATGTCTTGTTAGGGAGACCACTTCATGGATGGAGTAGAGGCTTGATCACTGCACTGTACACCTGAAGCTGATGTTGTATAGTATTGTATGCCAACTGCAACTGAATATGTGGGTGGTCACGGGATGTGGAGTATGCTGTGGAGGCGAGTCAGGGGGGTTGTGATGGATATGTATGGTATGGGGGGGAGTGGGGTGGCGAACTGGGGGGGGTTTCATTTTGGGGGGTAAAGAGTATAACTATTGCATTGTGTTGTACACCGAAAACTAATACAATAAAAGAAAAAGAAAAAAAAAAGATACAAAAGAAAAAAAAAAAAGAAATGTGACCATCTGACACCATACAAAATATATACATTATTGATTATATTCCCTGAACTGTCTTTCATATCTGTGTGGCAGTACTGTACTTACCAACTTATGTTGTCTAGTCCCTTGCTCTTCTCTCTCAACCCCACCCTCTCCCTTCTAGCAACCATCAGTTTTCCCTCTATGTCTCTGAGAGTATTTCTGTTTACTTTGTTCATTTATTCAGTTTAGATTCCATATATAACTGAGATCATGTGGTATTTGTCTTTCTCCAACTGACTTTTTTCACTTAACATAATGTCCTCTAGGTTCATCCATATTGTTGCAAATGGCAAGATTTTATTTTTCTTTATAGCTGAGTAATACTCCGTTGTATAAATGTAACACAGCTTCTTAATCCAGTCATCTACTGATGGGCATTTCGATTGTTTCCAAGTCTTGGCTATGTAAATAGCACTGCAATCAACATAGGGCTGCAAATTTTTTTTTCAAATTAGCGTCTTGGGTTTCTCTGGATAGATACCTAAGAGTGGAATTGCTGGGCCATAATGTAGTTCCATTTTCAGTTTTGTGAGATACCTCCATACTGATTTCCATAATGGTTGCACCAATCTGCAGTCCCACCAACAAGGCATCCAAATTGGAAAGGAGGAGGTAAAATTGTCATTATATGCAGATGACCTGATACTATATATAAAGAATCCCAAAGACTCCACCAAAAAACTGTCAGAACTCATAAATCAATTTAGTAAAGTAGCAGCATACAAAATTAATATTCAAAAATCAGTTGCATTTGTATGCACCAATAATAAACTATCAGAAGAAGAAATCAAGAAATCAATCCTATTTACAATTGCTCCAAAAACAATAAAATACCTAGGAATAAATTTAATAATTGTGGTTTTGATTTTCATTTCTCTGATGGCTAATGATGATAAGCACATTTTTACATGCTTGTTCGCCATTTATATATCTTCTTTGGAGAAATGTATATTTAAATTTTTTGCTTATTTTAAATTGGGTTTTCATCTTTTTCTTGTTGAGTTGCAAAAGTTCTTTATATATTTTGGATACCATGCCCTTATTAGATTTATGATTTGCAAAAATGTTCAGATTTTGTAGGTTATCTTTTTCAATTTCTTGGTAATGTCCTTTGGCACATAAGTCTTTAATTTTGATGAAGTACAATTTATCTATTTTTTGTTGCTTATACTTTTTTTTTTGAGGGCAGTGTCACTGGCCCTCATATGTGGGACTCGAACCGGGGCTGCTGGCTTCCCTAGCCAGCGATTAACCACTGTGCCACTCTGCCGGCCCTGTTGCTTATACTTTTGGTGTCATATGTAAGAATCAATTGTGAAAGCCAGGGTAATGAAGAATTACCCTTATTACTTTTTGTAAGAATTTATATGGTTTTAGCTCTTATATTTAGGTGAGTGATCCATGTTGAGTTAATGTTTATATGTGGTGTGAAATAAGGGTCCAACTGCCTTCTTTTGCATGTGGATATCTAGTTGTCCCAGCAACATTTGCTCAAGACTGTTGTTTCCCCACTGAATGATCTTTGCATTTTGTCAAAAATCAATTGGCCATAATGTATGGGTTTATTTTGGACCCTCAATTCCAATCCATTGACTTATATATTGGTCTTTATATTGGTACCTCACTGTATTAATTACTGTAGCATTGAAGTAAGTTTGAAATCAGGAAGTATGAGTTCTCAAACTTTGTTCCTCTTTTTAAAGTTTCTTTTAGCTTTTAGGGGCCACTTGAAAATACTTATGAATTTTTTTTTTTTGAGGACAGTGTCACTGGCCCTCATATGTGGGACCGAACCGGGGTCGCTGGCTTCCCAAGCCAACGCTTAACCACCGCGCCACTCAACCGGCCCAAAATACTTATGCATTTGATAATTGGTTTTTCCATTTCTGAAAAAAAGGCTGTTGGAATTTTGATAGGGACTGCATTGAATCTGTATATCCCTTTAGGCCATATTGACATCTTAATAATATTATGTCTTGCAATCCATGAATATAGAATGTCATTCTATTTATTGAGTTTTACTTTAATTTTTCTAGCAATGTTTTGTTTTCTTTTTTCTCAATGCACATATTTCATCTCCTTGGGTAAATTTATTCCTAGGTATTTTATTAGTTTGACTGTTAATGGAAAACAGAATTATTTTCATAATTTCCTTTTTGGTTTTTTTTTGTTGCTGGTTTATAGAAACACAACTGATTTTTTCCTATTGCTTTTCTGTTCTGAAACTTTGCTGGATTTATTAGCTTTTTCTGCATCAATTGAGATGATGATGTTGTTTTTCTTGTTCTTTATTTTAATGTAATATTTTACACTGATGGATTTTTTTTCAGGTTAAATCACCCTTGAATTTCTGGGACAAATTTCATCTGGTCGTGGTATATAATCCTTTTAATATGATTTTGAACTCAATTTACCAGTATTTTGTTGAGGATTTTCATATATATATATATTTAGCTGAGCCATCCTGCTACCTGTTGGCAGCTCAGCAGCAGCTCAGCTCAGGCTGGGAATTGAACTGCTGTTTCTCAGAGCTCAGCTTGCACTCTTGAGCGAGCTCTTAACCAACTGAGCCCCTCTATATTTATAAGGTGTATTTTTCTATAGTTTTCTTTTGTTGTGATATCTTTATTAGGATAATGCTAGCCTCATACAAAGAGTTATGGAGTTTTTCTCTCCTCTTCAATTGTTTGGGAGCTTTTGAGAAACATTGGTATTAATTACTTTTGAAATGTTAGGCAGAATTCACCAGGGAAAACATCAGGTCCTGAACTTTTCTTTGCTGAGAGGTGTTTTGTTTCGTTTTTGTGTGTTTTTACTAATTTAGTCTACTATTCAGAATTTCTATTTTGTCTTCAGTGAGTTTTGGTAATTTGTAAGAATCTTGGAATTTGTATGTTTTGTCTAGGTCATTCAATTTACTGTCATATAACTTTCACAGTATTCACTTATAATTCTTGTTATTTCTGTAAGGTTGATAGTAATGTTCCCATTTTCATTTCTGATTTTAGTTATTTGAGTTTTTTTCATTTTTTTCCTTTATCAGCCTACTTAAAGATTTACCAATATTGTTGATATTTTCAAAGAACCAATTTTTTGTTACTTTGATTTTTCTCTATTACTGTTTTTTCTCTATTTTGTTTATCTCTAACATTATCATTTCATTTTCTCTGCTACCTTTGCATTTACTTTGCTCTTTTTTCCCTAGTTCTTTAAGATGTAAAGTTATATTATTGATTTGAGATTTTTTTAAAAGTAGGATCTAACAACTATAAATTCCCTCTTAAAAATGTACTACATCAAGTGTAGTTTCTGTTCATTTATTTTTTGCTGTGAATGGACCATACTTTCCTGTTTATTTGTACACCTTGTGATTTTTTTTGTTGAAAACTGGACATCAAGTATTATAATGCTATGTAACTGAAAATTACATTACCCCTCTTCTCCAGTGTTTGCTTCTTTGTTTACTGCATAAGGCTGTAGTTTTCTATGTGTTTTATGTCTGTTACAAATTATGCTTTGTAAAGACAGTATTCCTTACCATGTGTAGTTAGTGAGGTCTCTGTTCCTTTAGCTTATATTCAACTAGTGTTTTGAGAGAGATTTCCTTGAACTCCAGAATACAAACACACACATACACAAACCCCAACATAAAAAAAATCCCAACTCTCCCAGTGTTTTCAGATTGGTTCTATGCTGGAACACTCCTTCAACAATTAGCCAGACAGTTTACAACTCTTGCTTAATCTTAATTACCTGCTTACACTGAGCCCAGAGATCAACCAAAGGTGAAAGCTTAGAGTCTTCTTAAGTCTTTTCTGAACATGCACCTGGGAATGTGTGTGGCTTTCTAAATTCCCCAGTATACACAAGTGCTTTTTAATGTCCTACTTCCCTCAAAAAAACTCTCTCCCTAGATATTATTTCAGACTTTAGGCAGTCTATTATTTGTCTCAACCATAATATTTTGCCCCAGGTGGGTCAGGTTTTTCATTTGTCTTAGAACATTTTTGAGGAAAATCCACCCTAAGTGATTTCTGAGTTAGGTGTCTCACGTTGAAACTTCAGGTAATCCCAGACAGTTTAGAATAGATAAAACCAATAATTCTCAAATAAGGTCTGCTCTGCTCCCTCTAGAACCAGGTACCAGGGTCTCACACAAGGAATGGAGGTTACTGTCTTCAAGACTGCTGCTGAACTGGGGAGGCAGTGGCACAAGGGCAGGAAAAATACCACAAAGCTTTCCTACTGCGTGGGAAATTTGCTTTTCTTCTTGATTCAGCATTTGCTTGGTTTCTGTAAATCTTTGACTGCTTTCCATCATTCTGACAAAGTTGATTCTGACAGTTTGTGATGTTTTCCAATGTTTCTGAGGAAGGATGGGAATATTGAGCTGCCTATCCTGAAATTTTGCTAATGTTACTCTTACCAACAAAGTTTTAACTGAACCATTGACTCCAGGACTTATTCTGGAAGGCTTGGCTTAGGGATGCTATAATTTATGCCCACCACAGATATTTCTCTCCAGAGACCCTTAACAGTAACTCTAGTCTCCATATGTCTTCCCTGCATAGGAATCCTTGCTTAGACTTAGACCTAGAAGATGCCCATAGACTTTTGAATGTTAATGAGTGGTGGAAATACATTCTGGTAAATATTAAAGCAGTGGGAAGTCAAGCAACATTTTAAAGTCTAGGGACCAGATTCCAGTCTTTCCTCAAAATATGTCCCCACTAATGGCTTTCACTGATACATTTGGTCTCTCCTTGAGTTGTTTGTTATTCCTTCTCTTTTCTGTTTCCATTCATTGTAAATGCTCCATCTGGCTTTTACTGGCTACTTCCTTTTGAATATGACCATTTTACTTATTGGGAAATTTATGCCCACTTTCTTTTGCCTTATCTTTCCCCCACTAAATCTTTCCTGCAGTATTGCTCTCCCTTAGAGGTAACTTTTTAGCCCTTAGGTCTAACCCATGCAATTTCCTTTTCATCTCAGTTTTCTCTCCCTCTGCCTCTTTCCCTTTTCCAAAATCTCCAAACTATACCTTGCAAATTTAGGTAGCTTCCATTTCTTTGGAATTTTCAGAAGATGTAGGTTATGGACCTGTCAGACAAATTGTCAAAGCTGCAGTCATAGCAGGTGAAATAGAAACTAAGTACTGAGTGTACAGATTAGAAATCATAATAAATGCCTCATGATCTAATTGAACAAACATTCTACTACAATGATGAATTGTGGGTAATTTTGTTCTATTTTGTGGGGGTCTATATTTGCACTCGATTTTTTTATTAGAAATTCACTGCTAATATAAGAGTAAGGATACTTTATGACCCCTTAGAAGCATACAAAATACGCAATTAAAAAGCAAGAGTCCCCTTCTTCCAAGAGCTGAAATACTTGGGAAAACGAAGCACATGTATTTTTCCACTGCATAAAGGAGTATCGTATGCAAAATCATCATCTTTCTCCACCAAGAGGTGATCAAGACTGTAAAAGATGAGGTCATAATGATGTAGAGTGAAACCACAACAAAATATGTATCTCTTGAAAAAAGAATCTTTCTGGATAGCAGAGTTTTCTGAAGTTCAGATTTATCTCTTTTCATTTTCATGAATCTTAATTTAGTCATTTTGGCTAGAACATTTTCTAACATGTATTGCACACTTTCTTGCCTCTTTAAGCAAAATATATTGAAAATAATTTCACCTTTTCTTGATGACTCAGTGTCCATGCTGTGATTTTTCTGCTTCTTAGTGTATTGTATCCAGTGATGCCCTCAGGGCCTGTTGTAAGCAATAACAATGTTTGCTTCTACACTAAATGTTCCCAGACTGCAGAGTTAGTCTGTCAGCTTTTTCCTAGTTTTATCTCTATTAATCTGCCCTTGGTGTAAGTGTTTTCTTCTCTTTGTTTTAACATTTACTGTGTAACATTTGACCTGATGTTTCTAATCTTTGGTAGAATTGGAAATAAAATATCCAAACTTGCTTAGAATTATACACAAAATACAAGTGCATAGATTTTTAATCAAGTCCTACTGGGACTCACTTTAAGGTATGTACATCCATTAAAGTGCATACATGTGGTGCTCAGATACCCTTTTTGCTTTGTTCCTGGTTATTAGCTATGTTACAGGTAAGTGATGTTAGCTATGTTACAGGTAAGTGAGGTTATAAAGTGATGTTGGGAAAGGTGATGTGTTACTTTGTACAGTAATATTCAAGTTACTGTAAAGTCAGGAGGTAGTTGGCAATGTAATTCCTCCTGCATTTCACTGTTCTAAATGATACCCCCATTATTCCACCTCTTCCAGAGAAATAGAGTAAAGCCATAGCTGATGGATATAATTTAAGCACATCAGTGGGTTCCTTTTTCCTGCAAACTTAGTTTAGGATCTCATGAATACCTTATGTTTAATGCCCAGGATTGAAGGCTTTCACCTATAGGTCCTGCAGATGGAGGAGATAAGGTAGATAGCAAGGGTCAGGGTGGAGTCTCTTTTGTATTTATTTTTAAGCATGTGCTTATAGAAGCTTCTTGTTTGATCACATCCCTAGGTCTGACTATTGTAACAGAAATGATTTCTAATTTGGTAAATATTCTTTAGGAGCTTTGGTAAAGATGGCTTCTTTTACATCTGACAAGGGATTAATATCCAAAATTTATAAGAAACTCATACAACTCAACACCAAAAAACAAACAACCCAGTTAAAAAATGGGCAGAAGACATGAAGAGACATTTCTCTAAAGAAGACATATAGATGGCCAACAGGCATATGAAAAGATGCTCAATGTCACTAATAATTAGACAAATGCAAGTAAAAAATCACAATGAAATACCACCTCACTCCTGTCAGATGGCTATCGTCAATAAATCAACAAACAACAAGTGTTGGCAAGGATGTAAAGAAAAGGGAACCCTCGTGCACTGTTGGTGGGATTGCAGATTGGTGCAACCACAGTGGAAAACAATATTAAGGTTCCTCAAAAAACTGAAAATGGGACGACCTAATGACCCAGCAATTCCACTCCTGGGTGTCTATCCGAAGAAGTCCGAAACAGTAATTTGAGAAAATATATGCACCCTTATGCTTATTTCAGTGGTATTCACAATAGCCAAGATATGGAAACAACCAAAATGCCCATCGATAGATGATTGGATAAAGAAACTGTGGTACATTTATACAATAGAGTATTACTCAGCCATATAAAGAATGAAATCTTACCATTTGCATCAACATAGATGGACCTAAAGAATATTATGCTAAGTGAAATAAGTCAGACTGAGGAAGAGAAATACCATATGATCTTACTTATATATGGAATCTAAAAAACAGAATAAATGAGCAAACAAGACAGAAATAGACTCAGAAATACAAAGAAAAACTGATGGTTGCTAGACTGGAGAGGAAGGGGATGGAGGAGAAGGTGAAGGAATTAGAAAGTAGAAATTAATAGTCACAATATAGTCACAGGGATATGAAATACATTATGGGGAATATAATCAATATAATCAATAATTTTGTAAAAGTTATATAGAGTACCAGATGGGTATTGGACTTATCACTTCATAGATTGTGTAGATGCCTGCACACTGTGCTGTACGCCTGAAGCTGAAGCAGAATAAACTTCAATGTCAGCTATACTTATATATATCATCACGGGATGTATAGTACAGTATAGGGAATATAGTCAATGGTATTGTAATAGCTATATATGATGTCAGAGGGGTAGTAGATTGGGAGGGTTATCATTTTGTGAGGGGTGTAAATGTCTAACTATTACATTGCTGTGTACACCTGAAAGAAATAAAAAAATTCTCAAAATCATAAGCTATTTTATATATATACTTATTTATAGGATGTAAAGTACAGCATAGGGTATATAATCAATGATATTGTAACAGCTATATGCAATGTCAGAGGGGTAGTAGATTGGGGGTTATCACTTAGTAAGGGGTGTAAATGTCCAACTATTAGATTGCTTTGTACACCTGAATCTAATAAAAAAATAAACAATACATTTTTTTAAAGAAAGCTTCTTTGATTATTCTCTTAAGGAATAACTATGGTAGCAGTTTTTAATTGAAGTTTATAGTGAAAAGTCATGTCAAATCCTTTTGTCAAAGCTGAAGTTCTCCTTCAGTTCTTTTATCTATCCCAAAGCTGCAGAGAGCCTGTATTACTGGCATGCGGAGCCTAAAATCAACTGGAGAAAACAGGGACAATGAAAACAGCAGATCTATGCTAAATCAGCTTTGGTGAAAAGCATTCAGATGTGAGCAAGTCCTGTGTTTGCCACTTAATTTAATCAGTGATTATTTTATCCCAACATCTAGACCCAAGTCATTTTTATGAAACATAAAAATAGTCCAATGTGACCTTGGCATTCACCTGTGTACTGAATATATTGGAGTGAAGGCAAGCACAGGAGATTTTATCTATTCTTACCATGCTTTCCTAATTACAGCCCTTCACAGGGGATCAGATGGGCAGTAATTAAGGAGGCTCTCAAAATAAGAGACCCCAATGTACAGAATCTTCTTATGCTCTACATCCAACAGATGCTCAGTCTAACTAGTGTCAGTTATGGTTCCCAGGATTATGGGGTATTTTCCTTTAGGGTAGGAGATACAGAACATAGAGATGGCCCAGAAAAGATGGTTTATCACATAAATAAATCCTTATTCCCACTAGTGCATCAATTTGGGAACCACCAGCAGCTAGCTCTTTTATAATTCTTTCAATGTAATGAGAATTGGTATGACGCATGTGAGCTTGAGGCCCTTTGAATCCCCAATTTCCTACCAAATCATCAAAGGCAACTAACTTGCATTCATTGTAACTACAATGCTAAATGTTACTTAAAAAATAAGTTTCAGCTAATTAAGAACTCCTCTAATAGCTAGACTCCTTGATGAGCTAGAATAATGTGTTTCCAGACTCTGACACATAATTCAGTTTTCATTAGGTAGATGGCTAGTTAAGATCATACACTTAAAGAACAAACTCATAGGGCTGGCCAAGTGGCGCATTGGTCTAAGTGCTGGCTTGGGACGCCAGCGGCCCCGATTCGGGTCCCAAATATGAGGGCCAGTGACACTGCCCTCAAAAAAAAAAAAAAGAACCAACTCGAAAATATGCATACCACATGTGGAAAAGTTTAATGCTGTGAGTCAGTTGGAGTGTGAGCCTTTCTTGCCTTGTCCAGACATACTTTTGGGAGATTTATGATATGCAATGAGGAGGACGATAATGGGAAATTACTGACATTATTAGTCTGTTTGTGTGCAGCTGGGAAAATCTATGATATATACTCTGGTAGCAGATAAAGAATATAGCTGGCCAAGAGATTGGGTTCTAGTTCCAGCTCTTCCATTAAGTACCCGCAATACCCACAACTCAGTTTACTTATGTAAAATTATGATGTCTACCTTTACCTATAATCACAGGTTTGTGAGAAAAATCTTAGTTTGGGGTCCTCAAACTAAGATAAGGATTCAAGTGTAAACAATTTGAGGGTTGAAGGAAATACTGGTAGAAGAGCAGGGTAGAAGCAAGGAGGAGAGGAAAGCAGAGATTAAAAGGACCATTATGAAACTAGCTACCACAGAGAGTGACTGAGGCTTAAGCATTCAGGAGAAGATCTGAGAGTTAGTGTATAATATCTGCTTCAGAGTTACCACACTTTTGAGGTGTGGCAACACTAACTTCTATCAGTCTTTGGTTGAGGGCCTTCAATACCTTGATACATTCACCAGTCACACAGGTTGGCAAAGCAGCTTCAGCATCCAGAGAAAGTCCTCAGGGAAAGAAATGCAGTTGCTGACGGTGGGGAGTTGGGATAGCATGTCGTAAGAGTGAAGAGGTATGTTCATGATAGCATCTGCTACAGTTGGTACAAAAATATAAGTGAATGTATTTGTATAAATTACTTCTTAATAATTATAAGCATTAGAATTATAGTTACTTCCTAATACCCATAAAAATGATAACAAAGACAGATGGCTGGAAAAATTAAAATAATTATGATCATAACATCTATTGAACACTACTATGTGTCAGGTAGTATGATATGTATTATAAATACATTGACTGATTTAATCCTCTTTATGAGATAAATATTATTGTTATATCCATCTTTTAAAACTGAAGTTCAGACAGCTGACATAACTTACTCAAGGTCACAGAGCTTATAAATGGCAGAACTGGAATTTGAACCCTGGAGTCAAATTATCTAGTGCATTCTCATAAAAACATTATATTCTACTTGCAGTCCTGGGGGGAAGGGGCACAGCAGCCTCTTTGGACACCTTGAAGATCCTATCTCTTTAATTTTTCACTTATAACCAACCACTTCAGCTGGTAAAGAGGTTTTAAGATATCTTGCTGAGGTTTTGTTTGCTGGTTTCTGGACCAGTGCCTTGAAAATGACAGGAATGTCTGAGATATTTTTTTAATTTTTTAAAATTTTTTAAAGATTTTATTGGAGAATTGGGGGAAGGTAACAGCGTTGGGGAATCGGGGAAGGGGAACAGACAAGTTGCTGCCTTTTTTGTTGTTGTTCTTTAGTCTAGTTGTAGAGGACGTTGCTTCACTTGCCCATGTTGGTATCATCATTGCGTTCTTCCGGATGAGGCAGATAGGTCGCCGTCTTCTGGATGGTCGCTCACCGCAGCTATTGGCAGCTCATGCTGGCTGCCGCCGCTTACGCTGGCTGGGCTGCCAGCCACTCACTGTAACCTATGGCAGCCCACTGCAGCCTACACCATTGCCGGGGCTCACACAGCCCAGCTCCAGGTGGAGCTGTTGTTAGCTGCAGAGGGCAGTGTCACTGACCCTCATATGTGGGATCTGAACCGGGGCCACTGGCATCCCAAAACCAGCTCTTAACCAGTGCACCACTCGGCCGGCCCTGTCTGAGCTATTTTATACAGGCTAAATTGCATATAGCTCTGTAGTGGGAAAGAAATCAACACATTTTAAGAACATGGCTCCCCTTATTGTAGAAAGATATTTTATAGCTTGACTCTCTCATTCTCAATGGTCTTAGGCAAGATGGTCAATTTGGAAAACAGTTTTGTTTTACCTGTCATTTTATTGACAGTGGGGATGATTATTCAAATGTAAAGCAAATAAACTAAGTTTAATTTGCATGTCTCAATCCACTGAGGAGAAGCATTATGGGGAAAATAGTGTGTTAAGTGTTAGAAACTAATTTTTTTTTTTTTTAGCTGAGCCATTCTGCTACCTTTTGGCAGCTCAGCGGCTGCTCACCTTGGGCTGGGCATCGAACTGCTGTTGCTCAGAGCTCAGCTGGCACTCTTGAGCGAGCTCTTAACCAACTGAGCCACTCGGCCTGCCCTTAGAAACTAATTCTTTATGTGCAGCCTATGATGAGCCTGAGAGATGCTCATTGCTGATATGACACGTGCATATCTTATCTAAAAATTGTCTTCTGCAAGTACTTTGTTATAAACATTCTTACTGGTGCCCATGAAATGACAGTGTTGCAATCAAATTTCCTGAGCCATTAAATGCACAATCGGTGGGGAGGTAAGATACATAGTGCTGAACATTTGGAGGAAAAATAGAAGGTGCCACATTAGACCTGGAGACTCTGATGTTATTGATGGGTTGTGCTCAGTTGCTCCAAGAGGCAAGAATGTTTTCTTCTTTAACTCTCTTCCTACATCTGAGACCACATCTTCAATTGTCTCTTCTGTGCATACACCTATAACCCTCAGAGACAAACCATACAAAACAGAACTCACCGCTCTTCTTCAACTCTTTTGGGAAGTCTATTAGTACTAAAGGCTTTCTGTTCCCTCTTAGCTTACCTGCTCAAGGTCATGGTCCCTCCCTTTTCTCTTTTTCTCCATTGATTGGCCCTCTTCAGTCACCCAAACCTGGCTTCTCCTCTATCACTAATCATAACTGCAGACCTTCTCTGACCTCTGCTTTCATTCTTACTGCCAGAACCCAGTCTTCGTACTCTAACAGATGGAAAGTATTACAGGCAGATCATCTTTCCCAAATGCTCTGCCTTTAAGACCATACATTATACAACTTGGCTAATTTCTCCATTCTAGTTTCTTCTCTATCCAGGCAAGTCCCTATTCTGACATGCAATTCTATCAGATTCATTCTCTCTGCCTTTGTGAAATTTATTCCCTCCACCGGAACTATTTTGCCTCTTGTATATGTTCATGTAAAATCTACCCATCCTTTAAGTTTTGCTCCATGAAACCTCCCTGTCTACTATACTACTGTCACTATTTTGAATAGGCACTTATGTACATATTATATGTATATTATAGAAATGTTTCATTTAGGAACCTTATCTCATCACTGGATTGTAAATATCTTGAGACAGGAACAAGAGTGAATTGTCATGATGTTATCATGACAATACCTCTTCATGCTTACATTTCTCTTGAGTTTCTCATTCCTAGTAGAGTGCCAATCCTAGTTTTACCTTTAAGGCTGGTGACAACCTAGATACTGTTTACTCCAATGTACTAGTGTATCTGTGATTATACATCTCCATATAAAAAGTTCTTAAATGTGAGGGCACTTTGATTTGCTGTTTTGGTGTGAGCTTGGGTTTTTATCACTTAACTTGGAAAAGAAGGAGCTCATCTGTAGCAAAAGGTACCAAATGTATGCTGCAGGTAGTTAGAGATCTGCTAAATAAACTCGTCTTGTATAAATTTCAAGTTACACTAAGCCAGCAGCTGCTTTGGACATATCTGTTAGGAGGAGGGATGTTGCTATCTGCTATAGACTGAATATTTGTGTCTCCCAAAAATTCATATGTTGAAACCTAATGCCCAGTATTATGAGGTGGGGACTTTGGGATGTCCTTAGGTCATGACAGTGAAGCCCTCATGAATGGGATTATTGCTCTTAAAAAAAGATACCATAGGGACCCTTCTCCATCTAAAGACACAGTGAAAAGGCAGATGTCTATGAACCAGGAAGTGGGTCTTTGCCAGACACTAAATCTTCCAGTGCAGTGATCTTGGACTTCCCAGCTTCCAAAAGTGGAAGAAATAAACTGTTTGTTGTTTATAAGCCACCATCTATGGTATTTTGTTTTTGCAGCTCCAACAAGCTAAGTCACTATCTTTTTAGGACTGGGATAAAGGAAAAGAAATGGGGCTATGTAATAACACATTGCTGTTCGATAATTTCTCTGCTGAGGAGAGGCAGAGAAGATAGAGATAAGAAACTCAAAAGGAGAAACTGTCTTGCCTACTCTTTTGTCACTCTAGAAGTCCTTTCTTGACTTCTTAGAGAGAAACTGGGAATGAATAAAGCTTTTTCCACCTGAGAAAAAGAGCCCATGGCTCTTTCGTTGGTAAGACAAATAGAAATCTGGAAGCCATCTAATAGTCACAAAAGGATTTGATTTGAAAATAAATATTTAGAGTGAAGTAGGGGCCGGCCGAGTGGTGCGGTGGTTAAGCGCTGTCTTGGGAAGCCAGCAGCCCCAGTTCGGGTCCCACATATGAGGGCCAGTGACACTGCCCTCAAAATAAATAAATAAATAAATAAATAAATAAATAAATAAAGTGAAGTAGAATGGAACATTTTACTAATTATAGTCTGTGGATAAGACCAAGCTTTTGTTCAACTGTAGTTTGATTAATGGATTAATTTGAAAGACAACAAATTACATGTTTTTAAAAAATTTTTTGGGTCGGCCAAGTGGCACAGTGGTTAAGCACTGGCTTGGGACGCTAGTGGCCCCAGTTCGGGTCCCATGTATGAGGGCCAGTGACACTGCCCTAAAAAAAAAATTCTTTAAGTGATTTTATGCACCTGACATTTAAGTATATCTAAACATATTAAAATAAGAGAGACTAGCAAATTGTAATATTCTTTTGTTTGTTTGTTTGTTTGTTTGTTTTTGTTTGTTTTAGCTGAGCCATTCTGCCACCTCTTGGCAACTCAGTGACTGCTCAGCTAGGGGCTGGAATCCAACCGGTAACCCTGTTGCTCAGAGCTCGAATTCTTGAGCAAGCTCTTCACCAGCTGCACCACTAAGCCAGCCCTTGTAATATTCTTTATAAAATGTCAAGTCCCAGAAATCCAGTTTTTTTGTTGTACTCTAAGTATGTACACTTAACTGTTTAAATATGATCATTCAACCACTTTCTCAAGGAAGTTACTGCCACCTGTTCTTCATGTATCTGAATTATATGAAAAGCACCTAAGGATATTTGAGTCGCTAGTGGGTTGAACTACGTAACTAAACATAAAAAGTGACACACCCTCTATACTGACATATCAGTATCTATGGTCATAGCCTTATGAGATATCTGGATATATCATCCTTAAATTAGAGATAATATTTGGAAAACATAATTATGATAAGAAGAAAGTTTGGATTTTATTCCAGCTTGGGAAAATCACTTAACTTCCTGAACTTCAGTTTCCTCATCTATAAAATGAAATGATAATAATGATTACATTTCCATACCAAGGTGTTGTGAGAATACAACTGGAAACTCTTGTGTGAAAAAGTTTTGTAAAATTGTACATAGCATATGCCTCACCATTATTGCCAATGTATAGTGCTAAACAGCAGATGAAATAAAATACTGTCATACACTCAATGAATATAAAAAGGCTACTTGCATGGGCTGGCCGAGTGGCGTGGTGGTTAAGCGCTGGCTTGGGAAGCCAGTGGCCCCAGTTCGGATTCCACATATGAGGGCCAGTGACACTGCCCCCCCCCCCACCAAAAAAAAGGCTACTTGCCGTCTTCTCATACCAGGTTAAATCTCCATTTGTTTCCCTTGTTTTATTCCAATATCTTGGGAGCATCTATGTGGTTGGTACCCCAAGCTCCTCAACATGATATAAGGTTATCAAGAATATTCCCTAGCCGGGCCCGCTGAGTGGCGCATTGGTTAAGAGCTGGTTTGGGGATGCCAGCGGCCCCGGTTTGGATCCCACATATGAGGGCCAGTGACACTGCCCTCTACAGCTAACAACAGCTCCACATGGAGCTGGGCTGTGCCAGCCCCAGTGATGATGTAGGCTGCAGTCCCTGCTGCAGTGGGCTGCCATAGGCTACAGTGAGTGGCCGGCAGCCAGTGTGAGCAGCTGGCAGCCAGCATGAGCTGCCAATAGCCGCAGTGAGCGACATCCAGAAGCTGGCAACTGATCTGCCTCATCCTGGAAGAGCACAATGACGATACCGATCGGCCAGTGAAGCAACATCCTCCGTAACTAGACTGAAGAACAAAAAGACAGCAACTTGTCTGTTCCCCTCCCCCAATTCCCCAACGCTGTTCCCCTCCCGCCACTCCCCAATAAAATCTTTTTTTAAAAAAAAAGAATATTCCCTAGCCAAGAGACTACACTTCCTAATCCTTAAGATTATACAAATGCCACAGTGCATTTCACTACGTTTTCTGGAGGAAGGGCAAACAGGTGTCTACATTTCTGGGCCATAGTTAGTTGAAAAGCAGTTAGGAGCCCTGAATTCTTGCCCAATCTCTGCCAGTCTCCCATTATGCAACCTCTTATAAGTCATTTAATTATTTTTTGTTTTTTAAAGTCATTTTTTTTAAAGATTTTTTTTAAATTGGGGAATTGGGGGAGGGGAACAGTGTTGGGGAATTGGGGAAAGGGACCGGCCAAGTTGTTCTTCTTCAGTCTTCGTTGTGGAGGGTGCTAGTCGCCATCAGGCTTCCTGTCGGCAGCTCGTGTCCTCTAAGCTCAAGTTGCTGTGTTCAATCTTAGTTGTGGGTGGGCGTAGCCACCATCCCATGCGGGAGTCGAACCAGCAGCCTTGTTGTTATGAGTGCATGCCCTATCCACTGAGCCATCCGGGTGGCAGCTCAGCTCAAGGTGCTTAGTTCAGTCTTAGTTGTGGGTGGGCGTATCCCACCATCAAACAAGCAATTTTGTTGTTACACCAGCTGAGCCATCCTGCCTCCTGTTGGCAGCTCAGTGACAGCTAAGCTCAGGCTCAGCATTCACTGGCCTATGTGGGAATTGAACTGGCAGCCCTGTTGCTCAGAGTTGGTGCTCTAAGCCAACTCTTCATCAACTGAGCCACTTAGCCAGCCCTCATTTAATTTCTTTATGCCTGTATTTCCTCATATAAAAAATGGAAATAATAACATTTCCTTTTTATTAAATTTATTGGGGTGACATCGGCTAGTAAATTAGTATAGGTTTAATGTGTACATTTCTATGAATATAATATATCATCCATCTATTGCATTGTGTGTTCACCACCCACAGACAGTTCTCGTTCCATCACCATATATTTGACATCCTTTACCCTCTTCTAACACCCAAATTACCATCTGGTAACTACTAAACTGTTGCCTGTGTCTATGAGTTTTTGTTTCTTTATTTGTTTGTCTTGTTCCTTTGTTGCTTTCCATTTTATATGCCACATATGAGTCAAATCACATGGTTCTCGACTTTTTCTGTCTGACTTAGCTCACTTAGCATGATAATATCAAGATCCATCTATGTTGTTGCAAATGGCAGTATTTAATCTTTTCTTATGGCCCAGTAATATTCCATTGCATATATGTACCACATGTTCTTAATCCAATCATCTATCAATGGACACTTTGGTTGTGTCCATGTTTTGACCACCGTGAATAATGCTGCAGTGAACATAGGGGTACATATTTCTTTAGAGATAAATGTTTTCAGATTTTTGGAGGGTAGATAACCAGAAGAGGGATTGCTGGGTCATATGGTACTTCTATTGTTAATTTTGGGGGGAACCACCATACGGGTTTCCATAGTGGTTATGCCAATTTACATTCCCACCAGCAGTGTATGAGGGTTCCTTTTGCTCCACAGTCTCACCAACACTTGATATTACTTGTCTTGTTGTTAACAGCCATTCTAACAGGTGGAAAGTGGAATCTCTTTTGTGGTTTTGATTTGCATTTTCCTAATAGTGGGTGAAGTTGAGCATTTTTTCATATATCTGTTGGTCATTTGTATGTCTTCTTGGGAGAAGTGTCTGTTGAGGTCATCTGTGCATTTTTTTTTGAGGGTAGTGTCACTGGCCCTCATGTGTGGGACCTGAACCGAGGCCGCTGGGCTCCCAAGCCAGTGCTTAACCACCGTGCCACTCGGCTGGCCCCATTTGTGCATTTTTTAAATTGGATTGTTTTTTTTTGTTGTTGTTGTTGAGTTGTATGAGTTGTTTATACATTTTTGATATTATCCCCTTATTGGAGATTTTTTTTTTTTTGCAAATATCTTCTTCCATTTGGTTGCTGGACTCTTGATTTCGTTGATGGTTTCTTTTCCTGTGCAGAAGCTTTTTAGTATGATATAGATCCACTCATTTATTTTTTCCCTTACTTCCCCTGCTTTTGAGGTCAAATTCATAAAATCCTCTCTGAACCCAAAGTCCATAAGTATAGTACCTATGCTTTCTTCTATGCAATTATTGTTTCAGGTTTTATGTTTAGGTCTTTGATCCATTTTGAGTAAATTTTGGTAAATGGTAACGGATAGCAGTCTAGTTTTGTTCTTTTGCCCATGCCTTCCAATTTTCCCAGCACCATTTATTGAAGACACTTTCTTTTCTCCATTGTGCTTTTGGTACCTTTGTCAAAAATTATCTGCCCACATATATGTGGGTTTATTTCTGGGTTCTCATTTCTATTCCATTGGTCTGTGTGTCTCTTTTTCTGCCAATACTGTGCTGTTTTGATTATTGTCACTTTGTAGTATAAATTGAAGTCAGGGTATGCAATTCCTCCATTCTTGTTCTTTTTTCTTACAGTTACTTTTGCTATCCAGGGCTTTTGTGATTCCATACAAATCTGATGATTTTTTGTTCTACTTCTTTAAAAAATGCCATTGGGATTACATTAAATCCATATATTGCTTTGAGTAATATGGCCATTTTAACTATGTTGATAATTCTAATCCATGAGCATGAAATCTTTTTCCATTTTTTTGTGTCTTCTTCAATTTCTTTTTAAAATGTCTTATAGTTTTTGGTGTAGATGTCTTTCACATCATTTGTTAAGTTTGTTCCTAGGCATTTTATTCTTTTTGCTGCAATTGCAAAGGGAATTGTTTTTGTTGTTGTTTATTTCTCTTTCTGTAAATTCATTGTTAGTATATAGGAATGCAGTGGATTTTTGTACTTTGATTTTATAGCCAGCAATTTTACTGTATTTGTTTATTATTTCTAATAGCTTTTTGTTGGAGTCTTTAAGGTTTTCTTTATAAACAATCATGTTATCTGCAAAAAGTGACAATTTAACTTCTTCATTCCCTATTTGGATGTCTTTTATTCCTCTCTCATGCCTGATTGCTCCGGCTAGGACTTCCAATACTGTGTTGAATAACAGTGGTGATAGGGGGCAACCCTATAATATTCATGAATGTAGAGAAAAAGGCTTCAGTTTTTCACCATTGAGTATGATATTAGCTAAGGGTTGTCATATATGGGCCTTATTATATTTTTTTCCTTCTATACACATTTTACTAATTGTTTTAATCAGAAGTGAATGTTGCATCTTTTCAAATGCTTTTCTCACATCTATTGATGTAATCATATGCTTTTTATCCTTTTGTTTGTTTGTGTGGTTTATCACATTGATTGATTTGCATATGTTGAACCATCCTTGTGCCTCTGGAATGAACCCCACTTGATCATGATGTATAATCTTTTTAATGTATTGTTGTATTCAATTTACTAGTATGTTGCTTAGGATTTCGGCACCTGTATTCAACAGAGATATTGGTCTGCAGTTTTCTTTTTGTGTTACCCTTACCAGGTTTTCATAGTGTAATGTTGGCCTCATGAAATGAGTTAGGAAGTTTTGACTCTTATTCATATTTTGGAAGAGTTCGAGGAGGCTAGGTATTAAATCATCTTTGAATGTTTCATAGAATTCACTAGTGAAGCCATCTGGTCCTGGACTTTTGCTTTTGTGAGGGTTTTGGATGAGTGTTTCAATTTCCTTACTGTTGCTCAGTCTATTTATATTTTCTAGTTCTTTGTGATTCAGTCTAGGACAGTTCTATATTTCTATGAACTAGTTCATTTCTTCTAGGTTATTGAATTTGGTGGCATATTGTCTTTCATTGTATTTTTATATAATCCTTGTATGTCTTTGATATTCATTGTAACTTTGCCTCTTTCATTTCTGAATTTGTTTATTTGTGTCTTTTCTCTTTTTTCCAGATAGTCTAGCTAGGAGTTTTTCAATTTTATTCTTTTCAAAGAACCAGCTCTTTGTTGAATTAATTTTTCTCTTGTCATTTTGTTCTCTATTTCATTTATTGCTGCTCTAATTTTTATTATTTTCTCCTTTCTTCTGACTTTGGGTTTCATTTGTTCTTTTTTTCCTAAAGATGTAATGTTTGGTTGTTTATTTGTTTTGTTTTGTTCTGTTTTCTTCTTTCTTGAGATAAGCCTGTACTTATATAAATTTCCCTCTCGATACTGCTTACGCAGCATCACAATAATTTTGATATGACAGATTTTCATTCTCATTTCTTTCTACCTCTCTTTTGATCTCTCCTTTTATTTCTTCTTTGACCCAGTAATTTTTTTTTTAGTAGTATGTTGTTTAATCCCCATATATTTGTGGTTTTCCCCACTTACTTTTTTTCAGTTGATCTCCAATTTCAAAGCATTGTGGTCAGAGAGTATGATTCATATGATTTCAATCTTCTTAAATTTGCTGAGGCTAGTTTTATGTTCCTGTTATGGTCTATCCTTGAGAATATTCTATGTGCACTGGAATAGAATATATAGTCTGATGTTCTGGGATGAAAGACTCTGTAAATGTCAATTATGTCCATTTGCTCTTATGTATCATTTGTGGCTGATATTTCCTTATTAATTTTCTGTTTGGATGATCTATCCATAGCTATCAATGGCATATTTACGTCCCGTACTATAATTGCGTTTTTGTCCAGTTCTCCCTTTAGTTCTGTTAGTAGTTACATTACACATTTTGGTGCTCCCTGATTAGAGGTATATATATGCATTATGTCTTCTTGTTGTATTGTCCCCTTTATCACTATGAGATGTCCTTCTTTTTATCTTGTTACCTTTTTTATCCTGAAGTCTGTTTCAACAGGTGTAAGTATGGATACATCTGTTTTATCTGATGTCATTTGTTTGGAGTATTGTTTTCTACATTTTCACCTTGAATCTATGTTTGTCCTTCGAGCTGAGATTATATTTAGGGTGATTATTTATTAATCAGGTGTTCCTATAGCCAATCTATCTTTTGTTTTATGTTAGCTTAGTGTCTCCATTGTTTCTTCACCTTTATGTTTCTGTATGTAATTTTAGTTTGGTGGTATTCTATGATTGCCCCCTCTGTTTCCTTGTTTTTATGTTACGTGTCTCAGCTCTGGATTTTTTTCTTTTCTTTCTTTTATTTTTTTGAGTGATTACCATTAAGTTTATGTAAAAAAAAAAGTTGGAGATGACATCATAGAAATGGCAACATGAGGTGAGCCTCTTGAAATCCCCCCTGGAATTTACAACAAATTGGGCAACTATAATTCCACAAAGGACTCCCTGCACAGCAGATAGGCAAGACTAAGAGACATGCAACTGAAATCATCTAAGGGTTGGCAAATTGGATAAACAGGGGGGAAGCGACAGGTCAAAGAGCAGAGACAAGAAGCCATGTGGGCTCTGAGCTTCCTGCATTCCAGAACTACCACAGTCATGGAAGAGGGAGGAATTTGGACTGCTAGAACTCCCCTATGTCCCACAGTCCCACCTGAGGAATCAGCATATAACACAAATGAACACAACACTCACAGCAGAGACCACAGAAAAAATACTGCGGGAAGAAGGGTGAAAACAGCGGTTTAAGCCCTCACTGTCAAGCAGAGGATGGAAGGCATAGGCACGGAACCTAGCTGCACCCTCCCCCACATTCCCAGAGCTTGTCCCAGCCCCCACCTGCCCAGTGGTAGAAACAGAACAGTAGCAGTGTCAGATCAAAAGAACAGAATATTTGCAGTTATGAAAACTGCAGCCCACAGCCATGGACCCATAGCCCAACTAGTTCAGCTGAAGGGGAGAGAGCCTAGGGTGCAGGACTGGCTGTGCTGGCGGTTGTGGCCATTGTTCAACTACCCTCCCCCTGCCCCCACCTATCAGGGTGGATCCTTGCAGGGCTAAACAGAGCCACTGAAACACTCAGGCCCTGAATCTGGTGCAGGAAAAGCTTCAGAATTTCAGAAGGTCTCCACATCCCCCAATGGATGTGGTGCCCTTAGACACAGGCGACCTGCTCACAGAGGAGAAGCTCACCTTTCAGAGCATTCTCGCATTGTATGAGAAGTCAGAGTAGTGCAGAGAAAACATAACACTATAGTGTGAGAGAATAAAAGGCTGCAGTAGGAGAGAAAATAAAGTATTCAATCAACACCTACTAGAAAGCAAAAGAAACACTACTTTCTACCAAACCATTAGAGAACCCACTCCTGTAGATGCCTAGGAAGATAAATAATTATTCATTAATGGTAATGAATAACCAAGGTAACAAGGCAGCTCAGGAAGTAAATGAAAAATTTCCAGAAAATTAACTTAAAGACATGTAAATATGTGACTTAAATGACAGAGAATTCAAGATTGCAGTTCTTGAGAAACTCAACGAGATGAAAGAAAACACACACAGGCAGCTTAATGAACTCAGAAACACAATCAAAGAACAAAATGAATAAAAGTGGTGAAAATGGGCAGCAGCCTGGTCCACAGCAAAGAAAACCATCAATAAAACACAAAGGGAGCCGGGAACTTCTGGTAAAATGGTGCAATAGACAGACGCTGTGCTAACTGCCTCCTAGGATCACACCAAAATTACAAGCAAATTATACAGCATTCAACCCTGGAGGTCCCCGGAACACTGGAGGAACAGAACCACTAAACAAAGAACTTTAAGAGAAGGCCGTGTCAGGTCTGGTAGGACGGGCAGAGACAAGAGAGGGCAAACCCCGTGAGGGAGGTCCCAGCAGTAGGGAGGCTTCTCCGGTTGGGGGAGAGACCCTCAGTCTGCACATCAAGCTCACCAGCCCAGAGTTCCTTTGCCGGGAAGAGGAGTTCTGAGATAGCCGGCAGTAAATTAATGAGGACTCTCTTTGCTCAGCTCGGTGAGGCTAAGAGCAGCTGGAGAATCAGTGGGGCCGGTGCCTGGGCTTGCTCGCTGGTGAGCACTTCCCTGGTTACTGGTGGAGGGAGTGGCTGTGTGAGCTGGACCCGGGAGCCGGTGGGGAGGGACTGAACTGAGCACCTTTGGTGCAAAGGCTGGAGGTTTTTGGACTGTTGTTCCTGTGGTGTGGAGCCTGCAAGCGAGTGGTGTAGGGAGGGCACCATTTTGTCCGGTTTGTGCCCTCCCCCGGAGGAATAGGTCTGAGACCTCATTGGTCTGGTGGAATTGGCGCAGAAGTGCGTGTGTGCATGTGCGCATGCGCATGCAGCCTTGGATCCCCACCCTCCGCATAGCTTGTGCTGCACTGCCAGGGGAACGCCTGGTAGGCGTGCTCTGGCTCCAATAGGCTGTTCACTGAGACACAGGAGAGCGCAAGCAGCCTCAGGTCCCCGCTTTCCTCACTGCCCTTGCAGAGTTGCCAGGCTGGTGATTGGTTGTCAGGTTGCTCAGCCTGATCTTCGAGTGGTTGATTGGTACAGGCTGAGACTGGGAGTTTTCCTGGGAGTGTTGGGCTGTGAGCTGTGTGCCTGCGTGATCCAGCCAGGGCTCTCCTGGTGATCTATCTAATACATCAAAGCAATCCCAGAGTGACAGCCAGAATGGGGAAACAAAGAAACATGTCACAAGTAAAAGATCAGAAGAAACCTCTAGAATTGGAACCAAATGAAATAGAGGGATCCAACCTTTCAGAGACACAGTTTAGAACACTGATGATAAGAATGTTTAAGGAACTTAGCGAGGACATAAAGAAGGATAGGGAAACCATAAAAAACAACCAGTTAGAACTAAAGAATACAATAACTGAAATGAAGAACACACTCGAAGGAATCACCAGTAAAGTAGATGAAGCAGAGAAGCAGATCAACGATTTGGAAGACAAAATAGCAGAAATCACCCAGTTGGCACAATAAAAAGTCCAAAGAATAAAAAACAATGAAAATAGTTTAAGAGCCCTATGGGACAACATGAAACACAACCACCTTAGAATGATAGGAATACCAGAAGAAGAGAAGAAGGGGTCGAGAATGTATTTGAAAAAATAATGACTGAAAACTTCCCTACCTTGGTGAAGGAAATCAACATACATGCCCAGGAAGTGCAGAGGGTTCCAAACAAGCTGAACCCAAACAGGTCCACACCAAGACACATCATAGTCAAAATGGCAAAGGTTAAACACAGAGACAGAATCCTAGAGGCTGCAAGAGAAAGAGAGCAGGTTACATACAAAGGAACTCCTATTAGACTAACAGCTGACTTGTCTACAGAAACTCTGCAGGCCAGAAGGGAGTGGCAGGAGATATTCAAAGGGACACAAAATAAAGGCCTACAAACAAGATTGCTCTACCCAGCATGGCTATCACTTAAAATTGAAGGAGAAATAAAGAGCTTCTCAGAAAAGAATAAGCTTAAGGAATTCATTACCACCAAGCCAGCATGGCAAGAAATGTTAAAAGGGCTTTTTTAAACAAAAGAAAGGGGTAAACAAGTTAACCCAGGGAGACCAGGAATACAAATAACAAAATGGCAATCCATATGCACCTATCAACAATCCTTTTAAATGTGAATGGGCTAAATGCTCCAATCAAAAGACAGAGAGTGGCTGAGTGGATAAGAAAATAGGACACACGTATATGCTGTTTACAGATGGAATAAGTTATTTCATGCAAATGGAAATGAGAAAAAAAAAAAGCTGGAGTACCAATACT
The DNA here is from genome assembly GCA_033961575.1 of Aselliscus stoliczkanus. Classification (NCBI taxonomy): domain Eukaryota; kingdom Metazoa; phylum Chordata; class Mammalia; order Chiroptera; family Hipposideridae; genus Aselliscus; species Aselliscus stoliczkanus. Next base: position 47,829,154 of record CM066737.1, on the reverse strand, counting down.
TATTTTGGACAAAATATACTTTAAAATGACTACAATAAAAGACAAAGAAGGGCACTATAACCCTAATAAACATCTATGCACCCAACATAGGAACTCCTAATTACATATAACAGATTTTGATAGACATAAAGACAGAGATCAACAGTAACACTATCATAGTAGGGGACTTCAACACCCCATTGTCACCAATGGACAGACCCTTTAGACAGAAAATCAACACAGAAAGAGGGGCCTTAAATGATACTTTAGACCAGCTGGACTTCCTTGATATTTTTAGAGCATTGCACCCTGAAAAAACAGAATATACATTCTTCTCAAGTACACATCGGACATTTTCCAAGATAGACCATGTTAGGCCACAAAACAAGTCACAGTAAATTTAAGAAGACTGAAGTCATATCAAGCAGATATAAAGGAAAAACTGATGGTTGCTGGCTGGGAGGAAGTGGGGAAGAGGGAGAGGGGGAAGGTTTTGGACAGTGTAGGTGGGACTACAATGTTGCCGCAGGGGTATGGGAGCAGTTCTGGGAATGTAATTGATAATGTTGTGAAGGGACTATTATGTTGCATGAAATAAGTCAGTCGGGGAAGGACAGGTACCATGTGATCTCACTTGTGTGTGGAATCTGAAGAGCTGAGTGAACAATCAAATTAAACACTCATAGATGTAGAGGAAAACCTGAGGATTGCTAATTGGTAGGGGGGTGGGGATGAAGGGAAGGGAAGGGATTAGACAGCATAAATATACAACTACAATATTGCCACAGGGATATGAACACAGTTCTGGGAACAATAATGTTGTAAAAAATTTTGTGGCATGTCAGATAGTCACATGTCTTGTTAGGGAGACCACTTCATGGATGGAGTAGAGGCTTGATCACTGCACAGTACACCTGAAGCTGATGTCATATAGTGTTGTATGCCAACTGTAACTGAAAATGTGGATGGTCACAGGATGTGGAGTATACTGTGGAGGGGAGTCAGGGGAGTTGTGATAGATATGTATGATATGAGGGAGAAGGGGAAGAGATTAGAGAGCATAAATTGGTAACTACAATATTGCCACAGGGATATGAAAGACAGTTTGGGGGATATAATTAATAAAGTTGTAAATATTGTGTCTCTTGTTAGGGAGACCATTCATGGATGGCATAGAGCATTGACCACTGTACTCCCTCATCCCCAGCCCCCTCCCATCTAGCAACCTGCCCCCTCCCATCTAGCAATCTCCTTCTGGTATGCCCATTATTCTTATATTGCTTTTTCATAGAGCCAGAAAATTCTTGTAGAGTTCTTTCATTTCTTTTAACTTTCAAGTCTCTCTCTTCTTCTATCTGTGTCATTTCCAGATTTCTATCTGGAGAAGGGAACAGAGAGTATATTCAAACAAATAGTCGATGAGAACTTCCCAAACTTGTGGAAAGAACTGCATCCTTGAATCCAAGAAGCAAATAGAACACCTAATTACCTCAATCCCAAGAGGCTTTCTCCATGGCACATTGTATTGAAGCTGTCAATAATTAATGACAAAGAAAGAACCATCAAGGCAGCCAGGGAAAAGAAGACATTAGATTATCATCACATTTTTCAGCAGAAACTCTATAAGCCAGGAGGGAGAGGAATCAAATACTCAAACTATTGAAAGAGAGAAATTATGAGCCAAGAATAATATATCCAGTTAAGATATCCTTTAGATATGAAGGAGGAATAAAGACCTTTCCAAAGATACAGAAGCTGAGGGAATTTTGTAACACAAGACCTGCAATACAAGAAATACTGAACAGACAGACAGAAGCAGGAAATGGCAACCCCTACACCAAATAAGACACTATACACTTAAATGTAACATACAGGGTAAAGAAGAAGAAAAAAAAAAGAAGAAGAAAAAGACAACTTGCTATTACAGTGCAGAAATCAACTCACAGCATACATAGGGATAATTTGTGACCAAAAAAACATAAAAGGGGAGACAGTAAACGTCTTAACTGGCACAAGGGAATAGAGAAAGAAGCATGCAGAAGAAAATGGAACTCTAAATATGAAACTTTCATTTACATAAACTTAATGGTAACCACACAGAGAAAAAAATCGAGAAATGGCGGGCCAAGTGGCGCAGTGGTTAAGTGCTGGCTTGGGAATCCAGCGGCCCCGGTTCGGTCCCACATATGAGGGCCAGTGACACTACCCTCAAAAAAAAAATAAAATAAATGGGCTGGCCGAGTGGTGTGGTGGTTAAGCGCTGGCTTGGAAGCCAGCGGGCCCAGTTCGGATCCTACATGTGAGGGTCAGTGACACTGCCCTCAAAAAAAAAAAAAAATCCAGGACCGAAATATATAATATAAAAAGGAGAAACAGGGGCAGCCAGGTGGCTCAGTTGGTTAGAGTGCATGCTCTGAGCAACACGGTTGCCGGTTTGATTGCCACATGGGCCAGTGAGCTGTGCCCGCTGCAACTAGATTGCCGACAAGGATTTGGGCTGAGCTGCCGCTGAGCTGCCTATGGGCAGCCAGATGGCTCAGTTGGTTACAGCACATGCTATTAACAACAAGGCTGCTGGTTCAACTCCCACATGGAATGGTAGGCTGAGCTCCCGAAGCTAGATTGAAAATGGCAAATGGACTTGGAGCTGATGGGTCCTGGATGAAACACATTGTTCCCAAATAAAGTTTTTTTTAAGACATTTTTGGTAGGCTTGGGGGGAACAGAATTGAGGAATTGTGGAAGGGAAACAGACAAGTTGCTGTCCTTTTGTTCTTCAGTCTAGTTGTGGAGGATGTGGTTTCACTGGCCTATGTTGATATTATCATTGTGTTCATCCTGGTGAGGCTGCTCGGTTGCCAGCCACTGGACAGCTGCTAACAGCAGCTCTTGGCAACTCACGCGAGCTGTGGGCTACTCACGCTGTCTGACCACCACTCACAGTAGCTTATGGCAGCCCACTGTAGCAGGGGTTGCAGCCTATGCTGTCGCTGGTGACTCATAGCAGCCCAGCTCCAGGTCCTGGTGTTGTTCCCCATCTTAGCTGTAGAGGGCAGTGTCACTAGCCCTCATATGTGGGATCTGAACCACGGCTCTGATGCTCAGAGCTGGCATCCCAAGCCACCTCTTAAGCAACACACCACTTGGCTGCCACCCCCAATAAAGTTTTTATTAAAAGAAGGAGAAATAGAGGGAAAAATCATAGAATACCACCACACTGAAATAATACACAGCAAGAAAAAAAAAGGAAAAGAAACAAAGGAGACACCGTCCTAACAGAAAACTGAAGATGGAATGATAGGAAATCCTCATATATCAATAGTCACCCTGAATGTAAATGGACTGAACTCACCAATAAAACAGCACAGAGTAGCAGATTGGATCAAAACACTAAACCCAACCATATGTTGCCTCCAAGAGACACAGTTCAGCTACAAGACAAATATAAACTCAAAGTGAAGGGGTAGAAATTGACACTCCAAACAAATGGTATTCAGAATAAGCAGATATAGCTATACTGATATCAGATGAAACAGACTTCAGGATGAAATAGGTAACACGAGACAAAGATGGACATTTCATAATGACAAAGGAGAGTATACAACAAAGAGATACAACAGTCATCAATATATATGCCCCCAGCCAAGGAACACCGAAATATACAAAGCAACTACTAACAGAATTAAAGAGAGAAATTGACCAAAACGTAGTTATAGTAGGGGGCATAAATAGGTAATCCAAACAGAAAACAAATGAAGAAGTACCAGCCCTAAATGACATATTAGATGAAATGGACATAATTCACATTTATAGAGCACTTCATACTAGAATATCAGACTATAGATTACTTTCTAGTGTACATGGAACATTCTTTTTTTTTTTTTTGAGGGCAGTGTCACTGGCCCTCATATGTGGGACCGAACTGGGGCTGCTGGTTTCCCAAACCAGCACTTAACCACCGCGCCACTCGGCTGGCCCTCGAACATTCTTAAAGATAGACCATATATTGGGACATAAAACTAGCCTCAGCAAATTTAAGAAGTTTTAAATCATACCAAGCATATTCTCTGATCACAAGGCTTTGAAATTGGATATCAATCGCAAAAACAAAGCAGGAAAAACCACAAATATGTGGAAATTAAACAGCATACTTTTAAAAACCAACTGGGTCAAAAAAGAAATAAGAGGAGGGATCAAAAGATAAATAGAAATAAATGAAAATACATCCCACCAAAATTTTTGGGATGCAGCAAATGCAGTTTTAAGAGGGAAACTTATATCATTATAAGCCTATCTCAAGAAAGAAGAAAAAACCCAGATAAAAAACCTCATATTACAACTAAAGAGAACTAGAAAAAGAAGAACAAATGAAACCAAAATTCAGCAGAATGAAGGAAATAGTAAAAATCACTGCAGAAATAAATGAAATTGAGAACAAAAAGACAATAGAAAAAACTGAGGCGGGCTGGCCAAGTGGCTCAGTTATTTAAGAGCTCGCTCAAGAGTGCGAGTTGAGCTCTGAGCAACAGCAGTTTGATGCCCAGCCTAAGCTGAACTGCTGCTGAGCTGCCAACAGGTGGCAGGACGGCTCAGCTAAAAAAAAAAAAAGAAAAGAAAAAAACTGAGGCAACAATGAGCAGATTCTTTAAAAAGAGTAATAAAATTGACAAACCCTTGGCTAGACTCACTAAGATAAAAAGAGAAAAGACACAAATAAAATCAGAAAAGAAAGAGGGGAGGCTACCACAGATGCCACAGAAATAAACGGATTATCTAAGAATACTATGAAAGTTTATAAGCCACCAAATTCAATAACCAGAAGAAATGGACATGTTCTTAAAAACATATAGCCTTCCTAGGCTGAATCATGAAGAACTGGAAAATGTAAATAGACCTATCAACAGTATCGGAATTGAATCAGTCATCAGAAACCTTCCCAAAACCAAAAGTCCAGGATCAGATGGCTTCACTAGTGAATTCTACAAAACATTCAAAGAGGATCTAATACCTGTCCTACTGAAAGTCTTTCAAAAAATTGAAGAAGAGACAATACTTTCTAACTCATTTTATGAGACCAACATTACTCTGATACCAAGATCTGGTAAGGATAACACACACAAAAAAATTATAGACCAATATCCCTGATGAATATATATGCAAAAATCCTAAACAAAATTCTAGCAAATCAAAAGCAACAATGTATTAAAAACTTATACATCATGACCAAGTGGGGTTCATCCCAGGGACACAAGGATGGTTCAACATATGCGAATCGATCAATGTGATACACCACATAAACAAAAGAATAGACAAAAATCATATGATTATATCAATAGATGCAGAAAAAGCATTTGACAAGTTATAACATCCATTTATGATTAAGACACTTAATGAAATGGGGATAGAGGGAAAATTCCTTAACATTATAAAAGTGATATATGACAAACCCTTAGCTAATGTCATAATTAACAGTGAAAAACTGAAGTCCTTTGCTCTACATTCAGGAACATAACAGAGCTGTCCCCTGTCACCTCTCCTTTTCAACATAGTATTGGAAGTCCTAGCCAGAGCAATCAGGCAAGAGAAAGGAACAAAAGGCATCCAAATAGGGAATGAGGAAGTTAAATTGCCTCTTTTTGCAGATGACATGATGTTATATATACAAAACCCTAGAGTCCACCACAAAGAAACAATAAACAAATACAGTAAAGTTTCCAACTACAAAATCAACATACAAAAAGTCCATTGCATTCCTATATACTAACAATGAAACCTCAAAAAATGAAATTTAAAAAAGTAAAATAAGGGGCCAGCCGAGTGGCGCGGTGGTTAAGCGCTGGCCTGGGAAGCCAGCAGCCCTGGTTCGGGTCCCACATATGAGGGCCAGTGACACTGCCCTCAAAAATAAAAAATAAAAAATAATAAAAAAGTAAAATAATTCCTTTTGCAGTTGCAGCAAATAGAATAAATACCTACGAGTAAACTTAACCAATGATGTGAAAGACCTATACACTGAAAGCTATAAGACATTTTTTAAAGAAATTGAATAAGATACGAAGAAATAGAAAGACATTCCCTGTTCATGGATGGGAAGAATTAACATAGTCAGAATGACCATATTACCCAAAACAATATACAGATTTAATGCAATCTCCATCAAAATTGCAGTGGTGTTTTTTTAACGAAATAGAACAAAAAAATCATCAGATTTGTTAGAACCACAAAAGACCCCGAAGTCCAAAGCAATCCTAAGAAAAAATATCAATGTTGTCACTCCATGACTTAAGCTTGTACTACAGGCCAACAATAATCAACACAGTATGGTATTGGCAGAAAAACAGACACACTGACCAATAGAATAGAACTGAGAACCCAGAAATAAACACACATAAATATGGACAGAAATAAACACACATAAATATGGACAAAATATTCATTTTGATCGTTGATTTTATTTTTGAGTTCATTAAACTGCCAATCTGAGTTTTCTTGCATCTCAGAGTTTTTTCAGAACTGCATTCTTGAATTCTTTGTCATTTAAGTCACATATTTCCATGCTTTTAAGTTTATTTTCTTGAGGTGTTTCATTTTCTTTCTGAGCTGCCTTGTTGCCTTGGTTATTCATAGCAATTAATGGATTATTTCTCTTCCTGGTCATCTACAGGAGTGAATTGTGCAGCAGTTGATATGAAGAGTTTGTTGTTGTTGTTGTTTATTTACTTTCCAGTAGGTAGTACTGGAGTGCTTTACTTTCTCTTGCTGTGTTCCAGCTTCTTACATGATGGGAGATTTCCTGGGGAGGTGGCTTCTCTTCCGTGACCAAGCAGCCTCAGTCTCAGGGCATCACCCCTCTGAGAGGATGTGGTGGTCCACCATGTTCCGAGCCTCTGAAATTCCAGTGCTGCCCCTGTCGCTGGATGCAGAGCTGTGTACCTCAGCAGCCCCTGAGATCAGCTGTGAATGGTGGGGATTGGGTGGGGTGGGAGAGGCTGTTTGTGTGTTTGTGGCTTTGTTCTCCTCCTAGTAATGGCAACTGCCAGAACACAGCTGCCTTGCCCCTATATCTCCTTCCTTGTCACTAGAATTAGCCACAGTGTGTGTTTACCACTCAGGAACTGTTTCTGCAGTTGTCAGGGCTGTAGATATGCTGCTCTTTAATCTGATATTGCTCCAGCTTTTTTTCCCCCTGGGGCCCACTGCTAACACTGGGAGGGTGTGGGGGAGGCAAGCTCTGTGAGGGTGTGGGGAGGCAGCCAGTCTCTGTTGCTTTGTTTTCTGCCTGATAGTGAGGGTTGTTAGACCATAGTTGTTGCACTTCTGTATCCAGTCATTGACCTGATCTCTGCCCCAATCACTGGGTTCAGCTGTATTATAGACTGATTCCTCAGGCAGAGTTGCTGGGGCCATAGAGAGTGCACCTACAGTTTGATTCATCCCCTCTCCTGGGCCTGCAGTGAGCTTCGGGCTGCATCCTATGGCCCTCCATGTCTGTACTTCTCCCTTCTCTCCTCCCCTGTTTGCTCCAATTCACCCACCTTCAGATATTTTGATGCTCAGATCTTTCAGATGTGTTTGTGTGTTGCGTAGGGAATCCTTTGTTCAATCATAGCTGTTCAATTTGTTGTACCTTCAAGGGAGAGTTCCAGGAGCACTCCTCATTCTGTTATGTTTCTGATGTCATTCCAATAATCTTTGCTTTTCACCTGCTTCACAAATGTGGTGTGGTAGGCTGATAATAGCCATTCCCTCCAAAACAAACAAACAAACATGGCCTAATCTCTGAACCCTGTGAATGTTACCTTATATGGCAAAAACAGACTTTTCAGATATGATTTAATTAAGGATTCAAGATGGGGAAATTATCCTGGATTAATTGGTAGACACTAAGGGCAACTATATGTGCCCTTATAAGAGGGAGGCAGAGGGAGTTTTGATAACACACAGAAGAGTAAGAGGTAATGTGACCACAGAGGCAGAGATTGGAGTGATGTGGTCAAAAGTCAAAGAATTATAGCAGCCACCAGAAACTGGAAGAGTCAAGAAACAGAAAACTCTCCCTTAAACACTCTGAAGGTCGTATGACCCTGTCAACACCTTAATTTTGGCTCAGTGATGCTTATTTCATACTTCTCATTTCTTAATCTGTGAGAGAATATATTTCTGTTGTTTTAAGTCACCAAACATGTGCTAATTTGTTATAGTACCCACAATAATTTAATACAGGTGGTATGACTATCAAAAGTTCATGGTACATAGAAAATGACCAATGAATGTTAAACTGAACTCAAATTAAATGACAGATATAAAAAATATGAAGTGTCATACATTTGTAAGGAGTAGTCATCATATCTTGATTTTAGGCTAATTGTTGACCTTCAGGAATTCATCTTTGGTGATTGAAATATTGCTCCAATAATGTTGAGCTTTTTAAAGTCAGTGGAAGCAGTTGAGAGAAGATTATATGTGGGAAAGAGTTTAATATCCAAATTATTTATGTGAGCCTTGAAGTGGTGTCTTCTGTATTTAGACTGAATCAATCTATCCAGCTTAGAAAATGTAGTGTGTTTGATTCCGCAGGAGTTAGTATCCAGGATCTTTAAGTGCCCTTATATTGTGCAGTGGCTCTCAATTAGATGTGATTTTATACCCCCTTTTCCAGAGAAATTGGTGACATCTCATTGGTTGTCACAATGCATTTTTTTGGGGGGTGTGGCTACTGATATCTACTGAGTGCAGGCTGGGAATACTGCTAAACATCTTAAAATGGAGAAGACCACCCCACAACAAATAATTATCTCGTCTAAAACATCATGAGTGCCAAAGTTCAGAAATCCTGCACTAGAGAGAAAACTAGTAGCAGCATAATTCTTTCCTTCTGTTTTTTTTCCTGTTGTTGTAGTTAGTTAGTTAGTTAGTTAGTTAGTTAGTTAGTTAGTTAGTTTTTGTTTTTAATTTCTTCTGGATTAGAAAAGATGATTGTTTTAAAAAAAATTGTTGAAAGCTGTGGGACATGGTGGGACAGTAGCCTCGTCAGATACCTTCTCTGGATGGCTTCATTGGTTTACTGCCAATGGAAGGAAAAGCTCTGGATCTCTTTCCAAAGCTCTTAGAGAAATGAACAGCTCTCCCAGGAAAAGGAGCTGATCCAGAGCCTAGTGTTTCCCTCCATACCAGGGGTTGGATCATTAGCTTAATTCCTGACCCCCTGCAGGTTGTCATGTTCTCACAGTCACCAGGGCTTCCAATATATTATTTAGAATCAGAATGTTTATTTACATGCCTAGAAAAGATGGATCTGGCATTTCTGTTACACTGCAGTAAATAGCTAGAGCTTACATAAGCCAGCTAAGTGCAAAGTCAAGGTGACTCTATTTTATGTATCACATTAACATAGAATTGAAAATATCTGGGTCACATTTCAGGAATCAAAGGAGGTCATGGCTCCACTGTGTAGAAAAGGGAGAAGATACATACAATTTGGAGAAACAATATGGATAATGAGAACTGAGTAAAACCTTGGCATATCTCCCACCTAGAATCTATCTCTGTTGTGGACCAGTCTGTAATGGAGATTCAGCAGTACCAAATTTGATGGACCAATTGTGTCCACTTCTCATTTTCCACTTTTGTCTCCCCTATTCTGACCAGAATGCGCTTATATTATCATTGCTCCAACTTTCCTACTTTCCAACTGTTCAGAAACAGTGCAAGCTGGAACTTGCCCTGGCCATCCAACCTACTTTCAGGAATTGCTCCACTAGACAATCAGCTTTGTGAGGGCTGGGACCCTTCCCTTACTTCTTTATTAAATCTTCAGTACCTAGCACAGTGTCTAGAGCAGGGGTCGGCAAACTGCGGCTCACAAGTCACATATGGCTCTTTGGGTACATTGCGAATCAAAAGTTTGGCGACCCCTGGAAGAGCCAATCCTGTCCCTCACAATCTAAAAATTATTCAAGGGCCGGCCGAGTGGTGCAGTGGTTAAGAGCTGGCTTGGGAAGCCAGCGGCCCCGGTTCAGGTCCCACATGTGAGGGCCAGTGACACTGCCCTCAAAACAAAAATTATTCAAGAACCATAAATATATTTTTACATAATCACCATTATGTGAATAATATTCTTTAAAAATTTTATAAATGAAACTATGATAGTTTTATTTTCATTTTCAATTTTACTTCATAGCCTGTGGCTTGCGAACCACAGTTGCTGACCCCTGGCATCTCTTCTGTCTCAAAAGTTTGCTGACCCCTGGTCTAGAGCATAGTAGGTCTCAAACGTATTTGTTATATAAAACGATGAATGAATTCTTTTTTCAAGCCCTTTTTGTTGTTGTTGCTGATCAGGCCCATGTTCTTTGATTTTGTCTTTGGTGGTGCTATTGGTCAGATGACCTACCTCCATCCATGAATATCCATTGAGTATATGCCTAAAAGTTGTTCTTAAACTTAATCATACCTCAGAATCATGTGGAGGGCTTGTTAAGATACAGATCACTGGGCCCCACATGCAGAGTTTCTGATTTAGTTGGTCTTGATGGGGCTTGAGAATTCCCATATCTACCAAGTTGCCAGGTGATGCCAGTATACTCTAAAGATCCCAGAGGGAGAATAATTTAAGAACCACTGCCAGGGGTTCTGGTAAGATGGCGGAATAGATGGACGCTTTCCAAACTGCCTCCCAGGATCACATCAAAATTACAAATAATTTATACAACATTTAATCTTGGAAGTCCCCTGAACACTAGATGAACAGAACCTCCCAACGAAGAACTTAAAGAGGAGGCCACGTAAAGTCTGGTCAGAGGGGCACAGACAAGAGAGGGCGAGCCCCATGAGGGATGCCCCAGCTGTGGAGAAGCTTCTCCGGTTGGGAGAGACCCTCTGGCCACACACAAAGCTCACTAGCCCAGAGTTGCTTTGCCAGGAAGGGGAGTTCTACAATAGCGGGCAGTAGAGATTAGTGAGGACTCTCTTTGCTCGGCTCAGTGAGGCTGAGGGCGGCTGGAGAACCAGTGGGGCCAGCACATGGGCTTGCTTGCCGGTGAGCACTCACCCGGTTCCTGGTGGAGGGAGTAGCTGTATGAGCCTGGCTCAGGAGCCTGCGGAGACCGACTGAACTGAGCACCCTTGGTGCAGAAGCTGGAGGTTTTTGGACCATTGTTCCCCTGGTGTGAAGCTTGCAGACAAGCAGTATACAGGAGGGCACCATTTTTTCAGGGTTGGGCCCTCCCACAGAGGGTCAGATCCAGGATCACATTGGTCTGGTGAAATTGGCGGAGGAGTGCATGTGGGTGTGCACATGTGGCCTTGGATTCGCACCCTCTGCCCTGCTTGGGCTGCATAGCCAGGGAAAGGCAGGGCGGGTGCCCTCCAGCTGCATGAGTCTGTTCACTGAAACTCAGGAGTGAGCGAGCCGCCTTCGGACCCTGCTCTTCGCACTATTTGTGCAGAGTTGCAGGGCTGGGAATTGGCTGATAGGCTGCTTAGACTGATCTGTGGGCAGTTGATTGGGACAGGCTGAGATGGGGAGTTTTGCTCAGAGTGTTGGGCATGGAGCTGTGCACCTGCGTGATCTGATCGAGACTTTCCTGGTGAGTTTGTGTGGACTGATTGCTGGTGCAGAGTGAATGCTGCTCTGACCACTGACCACATCAAGAGGTGACTTGGGGGCCTGCCCCACCCACCTAGAGCTGTGTTGCCAGATGCACCCTGAGTCCCCGGTACCTGGACCACATCTCCACAGGCCACAGAGGGTTTTTTTCTCCAGTAGCCGACAACCTGCAACAACTTGTGAAGATTTGTTTTTTGTTTGTTTGTTTGTTCTGGTAGTGAGCATGGTTCCAGAGCACACAGCAGCTAATTGTGGAAAGCTCACTGCAAGCCTGAGAGGGAGGCTGGCATATAACAAGTTAAGCTTTTCCCTCCAATAGCTGGTGCTGAGTCACCCAGAGACACTCTGTTGCTGAACAAGTGGTCTGCAGATAAAAGAGGACAGAGAGCCCCCCACCTCTTTTTTTTCTTTCTTTCTCTCTTCATTCTAGGTGATCTATCCAATACATCAAAGCATTCACAGAACGACAGCCACAATGAAGAAACAAAGAAACATGTCCCAAGTAAAATATCAGAAGCAAACCCTAGAAATGGAACTAAATGAAACTTTCATAGACAGAGGTTAGAACACCGATGATAAGAATGTTTAAGGAACTTAGCGAGGACATAAAGAAGGATAGGGAAACCATAAAAAACAACCAGTTAGAACTAAAGAATACAATAACTAAAACGAAGAACACACTCGAAGGAATCACCAGTAGAATAGATGAAGCAGAGAAGTGGATCAGCGAATTACAAGACAAAATAGCAGAAATCACCCAGCTGGAACAACAAAAAGAAACAAGAATAAAAAAGAATGAAAATAGTTTAAGAGATGTCTGGGACAACATGAAATGAAACAACATTTACGCATAATAGGAATACCAGAAGGAGAAGAGAAGAAGCAAGGGATTGAGAATGTATTAAAAAAAATAATGACTGAAAACTTCACTATCATGGTAAAGGAAATCGACATACAAGCCCAGGATGTGCAGAGAGTTCCCAACAGGCTGAATCCAAACAGGCCAACACCAAGACACATCATAGCTAAAAGGGCAAAGCTTAAAGACAAAGACAGAATCCTAAAAGCACCAAGAGAAAGACAGCAGGTTACATACAAAGGAACTCCTATAAGACTAACAGCGGACTTTTGTTCAGAAATTCTGCAGGTCAGAAGGGAGTGGCAGGAGATATTCAAAGTGACAAAAAATAAAGGCCTACAACCAAGATTGCTCTACCCAGAGCACGGCTATCACTTAAAATTGAAGGAGAGATAAAGAACTTCTCAGAAAAGAATAAGCTTAAGGAGTTCATTACCACCAAGCCAGCATTGGAGGAAATGTTAAAAGGGCTTTTTTAAACAGAAGAAAGGGGAAAACAAGCTAATCGAGGAAGACAAAGAATATCCATAACAAAATGGCAATAAATATGCACCTATCAGTAATCACTTTAAATGTGAATGGGCTGAATGTCCCAATCAAAAGACACAGAGTGGATGAGTGGATAAGAAAACAGGACCATGCATATGCTGTCTACAAGAGACTCATCTCACATCAAAAGACACACACAGACTGAAAGTACAGGGATGGAATAAGATATTTCACGCAAATGGAAATGAGAAAAAAGCTGGAGTAGTAATAATTATTTCGGACAAAATAGACTTTAAAATGAAGACTACGATAAAAGACAAAGAAGGGCACTACACAATAATAAAGGGATCAATTCAACAAGAGGACATAACCCTAGTAAACATCTATGCACCCAATATAGGAGCTCCTAAATATATAAAACAGATTTTGACAGACATAAAGACAGAGATCAACAGTAACGTTATCATAGAAAGGGACTTTAACACCCAGTTGTCACCAATAGACAGATCCTCCAGACAGAAAATCAACACAGACATAGTGGCCGTAAATGACACTTTAGACCAGCTGTATTTAATTGGTATTTTTAGAGCACTTCACCCCAAAGCTATACAATATACATTCTTCTCAAGTGCACATGGAACGTTTTCCAAGATAGACCACATGTTAGGCCACAAAACAAGTCTCAACAAATTTAAGAAGATTGAAATCATATCAAGTGTCTTTTCTGACCACAATGCTATGAAACTAGAAATCAATTACCAGAAGAAATCTGGAAAGCTTACAAATACATGGAGGCTAAATAACATGCTACTTAATAGTGAGTGAGACAAAAATGAGATCAAGGAGGAAATCAAAAGATACCTCGACACAAACGAAAATGAAAACACCATGACCAAAAATCTCTGGGATGCAGCAAAAGCAGTTCTAAGAGGGAAGTTCACAGCAGTGCAGGCCTACCTAATGAAGGAAGAAAAATCTCAAATCAACACACTCTTTACACCTAAGGGAACTCGGAAAAAAAAAAAGAAAAACAAACCTAAAGGGAGCATAAGGAAGGAAATAATAAACACCAGAGCAGAAATAAATGAAATAGAGAACAAAAAAAAATAGTACAAAAGATCAATGAAACCAAGAGTTGGTTTTTTGAAAAGATAAACAAAATTGACAGGCTCACCAAGCAAAAGAGAGAGAGGACCGAAATTAATAAAATCAGAAATGAAACAGAAGTGACAACAGATACCACAGAAATACAGAAAATTTTAAGAAAGTACTACAAACAACTACATGCCAACAAATTAGACAATCTTGAGGAAATGGATAAATTACTAGAGGCATACAACCTACCAAGTCTGAACCAAAAAGAAACAGAAAGTTTGAACAGTCTGATTACTACCAAAGAAATTAAATCAGTAATCAACAATCTTCCAACAAACAAAAGCCCTGGACCAGTTGGCTACACAGATGAATTTTACAAAACATTCAAAAAAGAATTAGTGGACCCGCCGAGTGTCGCGGTGGTTAAGCACTGGCTTGGGAAGCCAACAGCCCCGATTCGGGTCCCGCATATTAGGGCAAGTGACACTGCCATCAAAACAAAAGCAAAAACAAAAAAGAATTAGTACCTATTCTCCTCAAACTACTCCAAAAAATAAAGAAGGAGTGAATGCTCCCAAACTCTTTCTATGAAGCCACTATCAGCCTGATTCCTAAGTCAGACAAAGATATTTAAAAAAAGGAAAACTAAAGGCCAATATCCCTAATGAACATAGATGCAAAAATTCTCAACAAAATACTAGCAAGCTGAACTCAGCATCTCTTTAAAAAGATCATACACCATGATCTAGTGGGATTCATTGCTGGTATGCAAGGTTGGTTCAATATCCACAAATCAATTAACATAATACATCATATTAACAGAATGAAAAATAAAAATCATATGATCATATCAATAGATGCAGAAAAGGCATTTGACAAAATCCAGCAGCCATTTACGATAAAAACTTAGCAAAGTGGGAATATTGGGGTCATATCTCAACATAATAAATGCCATATATGATAAGCCCACAGCAAACATCGTACTCAATGTGGAAAGGCTAAAAGCTTTCCCCTTAAGACCAGGAACAAGACAAGGCTGCCCACTTTCACCACTTCTTTTTTTTTTTTAAGATTTTATTGGGGGAATTGGAGGAGGGTAACAGTGTTGGGGAACCGGGGAAGAGGCACAGACAAGTTGCTACCCTTTTGTTCTTCAGTCTAGTTGCGGAGGACGTTGCTTCACTGGCCCATGTTGATATCGTCATTACGCTCGTCCCGGATGAGGCAGCTGGTCACCAGCCTTTGGATGGTTGCTCACCGCGGCATTGCTGCTGTCGTGGGCTGCCAGCCGCTCACGCTGGCTGTCAGCCGCTCACGCTGGCTGCCGGCCACTCACTGTAGCCTATGGCAGCCCAATGCAGCAGGGGCTGCAGCCAACACCATCACCGGGGCTCCCACAGCCCAGCTCCAGGTGGAGCTGTTGTCAGCTGTAGAGAGCAGGGTTACTGGCCCTCATGTGTGGGATCCGAACCAGACCACTGTCATCCCAAAACCAGCTCTTAACCAATGTGCCACTCGGCCAGCCCTCACCACTTCTATTTAACATAGTTCTGGAAGTTCTAGCCACAGCAATCAGACAAGAAAATGAAATAAACGCATCCAAATTGGAAAAGAGAAAGTAAAATTGTCATTATATGCAGATGACATGATACTATATATAGAGAATCCCAAAGACTCCACCAAAAACTGCTAGAACTGATAAACGAATTTGATAAGGTAGCACGATACAAAGTTAATAATAAAAAATCACTTGCATTTGTATACACCAATAATAAACTACCAGAAGAAGAAATCAGGAAATCAATCCATTTTACAATTGCTTCAAAAACAATAAAATATCTACGAATCAATTTAACTAAAGAATTAAAAGACCTGTACTCAGAAAATTATGAGACACTGAAGAGAGAAATCAAAAAAGGTACAAATCAATGGAAATATATACCATGCTCATGGATAGGAAGAACTAACATAGTGAAAATGTCAATACTACTTAAGGCAATATATAGATTCAATGCAATTCCAATCAAACAACCAAGGACATTTTTCTCAGAAATAGAACATAGAATCCTTAAATTTATATGGAACCATAAAAGACCCCGAATAGCCACGGCAATCTTGAGAAATAAGAACAAAGTGGGAGGCATCACGCTATTGACCTCAAAACATACTACAAGGCTACAATAATCAAAACACTATGGTACTGGCATAAAAACAGACACATAGACCAATGGAACAGAATAGAGAGCCCAGGAATAAACCAATCCATATACGGTCATTTAATTTATGATAATGGAAGGAAGAATTTACATTGGAGTGGAGACAGTCTATTTAATAAATGGTGCTGGGAAAATTGGAATTACAGGTGCAATAAAATGAAAATGGACCACCTACTTACACCATATATGAGAACAAACTCAAAATGGATTAAAGACTTAAATGTAAGACCTGAAACCATAAACCTCCTAGAAAAAAACATAGGGAGTAAGTTTGCAGACATTACCCTGAGTAATATTTTTACTGATATTTTTACTTGGGCAAGGGAAATAAAAGAAAAAAATGAACATATGGGATTACATCAAACTGAAAAGTTTTTGCACAGCAAAGGAAATCATCAATAAAACAAAAAGACAGCCTACTGAATGGTAGAAGACATTTGCCAACGATATATCTGATAAGGGGTTAATATCCAAAATTTATAAAACACTCATGAAACTCAATACCAAAAAATCAAACAACCCAATTAAAAAACAGGCAGAGGATATGAAGAGGCAATTCTGTAAAGAGGACATACAGATGACCAACAGGCATATGAAAAAATATTCAACCTCACTAATCATCAGAGAAATGCAGATAAAAACCACAATGCGATACCACCTCACTCCAGTCAGAATGGCTATCATCAACAAATCAACAAACAAGTGCTGGCGAGGGTGTGGAGAAAAGGGAACCCTGGTGCACTCTTGGTGGGACTGCAAATTGGTGCAGCCAATATGGAAATCAGTATGGAGGTATCTCAAAAAACTGGAAATGGAACTGCCGTATGACCCAGCAATTTCTCTCTTGGGTATCTACCCAGAAGAACCCAAGACGGTAATTCGCAAAAATATATGCACCCCTATGTTTATTGCAGCGCTATTTACAATAGCCAAGACTTGGAAACAACTGAAATGTCCATCCGTAGATGACTGGATTAAGAAACTGTGGTACATTTATACAATGGAGTATTACTCCGCTATAAAGACGAATGAAATCATACCATTTGCAACAATATGGATTGACCTAGAGGCTATTATGTTAAGTGAAATAAGTCAGTCAGAGAAAGAGAAATGCCATATGATCTCACTTATATGTGGAATCTAAATAACTGAATGAATGAGCCAAGTAAACAGAAACAGTCTCATAGATATAGAGGAAAAACAGGGTTGCTATTTGGGAGGGGGGGTGGGGATGAGGGAGAAGAGGAAGGGATTAGACAGCATAAATAGGTAACCACAATATTGCCACAGGGATATGAAAGACAGTTCGGGGAATATAATAATGTTGTAAATATTTTGTGGGGTGTTAGATGATCACATATATTGTTAGGGAGACCACTTCATGGATGGAGTAGAGGCTTTATCACTGCATTGTATACCTGAAACTGATGTTGTATAATACAGTATGTCAACTGTAATTGAATATATAGATAGTCACGGGATGTGGATTATACAGTGGAAGGGAGTCAAAGGAATTGTAATAGATATGTATGACATGGGGGGAACAGCTGGGTGGCGAATTGGGGTAGGGGGTTGTCACTTTGAGGGTTAAAATGTTTAACTATTGCACTGTGTTGTAGTCCTGAAGCTAGATAAAAAAATGTTTATTTCACAATAAAAAAAACTAAACCCTGCCCTAGGTTTATGCTATACTTGTGTATAGTAGACATGTTCTTGTCAAAGCTGAAAACACAGTGCTATTGATTAGTTCTTCTGGTGGAGTGGAAACATTATGAGGTAAAGATAATTGTTCAACATTACTAATAATTTTTAAAAGCTAATTTAAAAAATGGGTCCTCTGACCAGAAGATTGGTAAAGAAAATGGAGACTATCCCATATTGGCAAGAGAATGGCTATCTCTTACTTTACTTGTGGGAGTCTAGTTTGGTGCAGCCTTCCCCTCACTGGCTATTTCTTTCTTATCCTTCAGATCTCGGTTTAATTCCTTCTTCCTTAGAGAAGCCTTCCATGCTTGCCTAATCCAAAGAAAGACTATTGTTATCCTACATAGTTTTTGATAATTTATAAATATCTCTATATACAGAGGGTGCAAAAAGCATGTATACACATTTTAAGAAAGGAAAAATCTGTACTAAAATTGCAGTACTCAATATATACCGATAACAAAAGATGAATACAAGTCATGTGTACACACTTTCTGGCACCTCCGGTATTTATTAATGTGTTTACTGTTTGAATGAATACCTACTGTCCCCACTAGACTATCAACCACTGGAGGGTTAGGTTTCATAGCTATTTTGTTCATTTCTCTTTTTGTAGCAATCAGTACTGATAGGGTAAGCTAGAAACGAGCCGGAGGAGAGACTTAGCTCTGGTTAGAAAGCCCCTTGCTGCAGCTTGTATTTGGGTCAAGACCCCTTGCAGCTGCTCAGCAGAATTCTAGGCTTACACATACCTATAAGGGATGTGTTTACATATGTTCCTAAAAAAAAGGGGTGTGTTTACACATGCCCATAGATCAAAGAAATGCATTGTTAAATGCCAGAGTGGGCACCAGGGGGAGAAAGAGAGATAAGAGAATGGAGAGAAGGAGACAATTCTATCCATAAAAATAAAAGACTTCGGGGGCCGGCCGAGTGGCGCAGTGGTTAAGCGCTGGCTTGGGAAGCCAGCGGCCCTGGTTCAGGTCCCGCATATGAGGGCCACTGACACTGCCCTCAAAAAATCAAACAAACAAATAAATAAATAAATAAATAAATAAATAATTTAAAAAAATTAAAAAATAAAAGCCTTCATACAATGTAAGAGGGCTTCTTCCCTCTCTTATGTCAGCCCACTCCATGTCTTGGAGTATACTCACTTTTACTAATAAACTTTTTGCTGTCCTATTGCTGCAAAAGAAAGGAAGAAAGAAAGAAAGAAAGAAAGAAAGAAAGAAAGAAAGAAAGAAAGAAAGAAAGAAAGAAAGAAAGAAAGAAAGAAAGAAGGAAAAACTGTCTCTTGACTGAATTCTTTGCTTCAGGAAGAGAAGAACCAAGGTACAACGTCATTCTCAGTAACAGTACTATGTCTGGCACCCACTAAGATCTTGATTTTTCAATTACTATTTATTGTTCAGTGCTGTTTTTAGTTGAGAAAAGTTGTACACAATTTAAATGACCAGCAATAGGTGTTTGGTTAAAAAATGTGGTAGATTTAGTCAGTGGACTCTTTTGCATCACTTAATGTACTGTTGTAAAAATATACCTATTGACATTGTGGATGAAAAAGAGGCCACATCCTCAACCTGACAAGCTCAGACAAGGCCTACATGACAGGCAGGCCCTATAAACTCCGAGGCTGAAATTAACCGCATAGGATGATCTGAACATAAAAAATCCTAACTAAAAGTGGGCAGTGGCCAGTAATCACGTCCTTCATCTGTAGCTTCTTTGACAAAGGTTCATCTTTACCTTCAGTGAGCCTGTCTATTGTCTTTTTGCACCTAAGATAACATACCTTTGGAAAGTCACAGTAATCCCCTTTTCTGGACACATTAGGGCACAACCCACCACACCAGAGCAGGAATCTGCAGAATCCATCATTGTTGTTCTTGTCACCTGATCACCATCTCTATGTGCTATAAAGTGCTAACTATAAACTATCTTGGGGCTGGCCGAGTGGCGCAGTGGTTAAGCACTGGCTTGGGAAGCCAGTTGCCCCAGTTTGGTCCCACATATGAGGGCCAGTGACACTGCCCTCAAACAAACAAACAAACAAACAAACAAACAAACAAATAAATAAATAAATAAATAAATAATCTTGTACCCACCAATGTAAAAGAAGTATCTGTCTCTACCATTTACGTTTTATCCAATCACAGAAATTTCCCCATTTTGCTTTCTACCACCCTCTTAATCTACCACCAGTGGATTTCATTTAACCCTCCTTCTTTGATTCTAATGTATAAAAAAAGTTGCAAAACTGCCATTTTCCAAAGCATTTTCTCAATACGTTGAGATTTTGCTTCCCGCTAATTGTCATCAGTTTGGCTCAAATAAACTCTTATAAGCTTTATTTTAGGCTGGATGTTTTTTTCATCAACAGTGTAATAATGCCAAGAAATATGGGGGATGGTCACTATAAAATAGTCTCAGGGGTATGAAATATAGCATAAAGAACATAGTTGATAATATGGTAATAATTATTTATGGTGTAGATGGGTACTAGATTTATTGGGTTATCACTTCATAAGTTATATAAATGTCTAGTCACTGTGTTGTACACCTGAAATTAATATAATATTTTATGTCAACTGTATTGAAAATAATTATTAGAAATAAAAAAGAAAGAAATGTGGGGGATGGTAAAAGCAGGTTCCAAAAGAGTAATCTGGAATAATTTGGTGGGAAAAATAAGATTTCTCAATGACTCTAAAATGTCATGATCATAAGCCACATCATCTATATGATAACCCTCACCATATTTGTGAGGGAAGTACTGCCACATCAATTGTACACATCCATTGGAAGACATGGCCCAATTCCAGAAAACTTGCATATGAAAGATAATGTGTCCTAGAATCTAATATGCATAGAAAAGGGTCTGGAATATTATATACCACTGGGTCAGTAGTACAATCATATGCCATTTAACAACAGGAATAAGTTCTGAGAACGTTAGGCAATTTCGTCATTGTGCTAACATCATAATAGAGTGTACTTACACAAACAGATAGTATAGCCTACTGCTGTAAATTTATGTGCTATACTTTTTTTTTTGAGGGCAGTGTCACTGGCCCTCATATGTGGGAACCGAACCAGGGCAGCTGGCATCCCAAGCCAGCCCCTAACCACTGCGCCACTGGGCTGGCCCTGTGCTATACTTTTAATTAGACTAGAAGCACAGTAGGTTTGTTTAAACCAGCATCACTACAAACACTTAAGTAATTGTAGCAAAAGCCTAACAGTTAGCTTTTCTTTTTGTAATGCAAGTGTTTGATTGATTGCCAAGGCATACACTTCAAAGACAACTATCTCAAATAAATACACTGCCAGCCACACAACTAGATAAAGAGAAAGGCCACCTCCCCTTCTCCCTCACCTTCCCTGAGGCTACTTTGTTTTAAAGATCTGGATTGATTTTGGTAACTGATCATTTGCACTATTTTTTTCTTCCAGTGCTTTAAATTCCCACTCTTATTTTAAAAAAGATTTTTATTAAAATATAGCTAACATACAATATTATACAGTAATACCTTGGTTTGCAAGCATAATTCATTCTGGAAACTACTACTCATATTGCAAGACATCACTTGTTTACCACGTTAAAATGTATTAGAAATGTTTGCTCATCCTGTGGAACGCTCACAAACCATGTTACTCGCAATCCAAGGTTTTACTGTATTAGCTTCAGGTGTACACCATAGTTATTCAACATTTATATACCTAAAGAAGTCATCACCATAAGTCCAGCAACCATTTGACACTGTACCATGCTATCACAGTATTTTTGACTATATTCCTTGTGCTATACCCTACATCCCTATGACTGCTTTGTAACCCCAATTTGTACTTCTTAATCTCTTCCCCTTTTTCATCCACTTTCCCAACACCCCTCCCATCTGGCAACCATCAAAATGTTCTCTGTATCTATGAGTTTGTTTCTGTTTTGTTTGTTTGTTTTTTAGATTCCACATGTAAGTGAGATCATATGTCATTTGTCTTTCTTTGACTTAATCCCACTCAGCATAATACCCTTCAAGTCCATCCATGCTGCTGCACATGGCAAGAACCCATTCCCTTCCATGGCTGAGCAATATTCCACTGTATATGTGTACCTCCTACTCTTTATCCATTTATCCATTGATGGACACCCAGGCTGCCTCTACATCTTGGCCATTGTAAACAATTTACCAATAAAGAGTGAGCCAGTGAAACCCTAGGCTCCAACCCAAGGCAGAACCCCAAGCCTGTTCTCTCTCTCTCTCTCTCTCTCTCTCTCTCTCTCTCTCTCTCTCTCTCTCTCTCTCTCCTTCCCTCCCTCCCTTCTACTGAGAACTTACTGTGTACCTCTAGTGTGCCTGTACCCTCCAGAGCCTTTGAAGTAATAAAGATATTTTATTCAAAGTTTCCTAATAGTTATTGCTGAAGGGTATCTTGCAATTGTATTAACAACCACAAGGGTTGTAACAGTTGTAACATTGGTTTAGAAAGGAGAGATATCTGTGGAATGCTCACCTGAGCCCAGGTGATCGTCCCCAGACATTTCTAGCCTATATCATTACTATCAATAGACTGCAACTGGCACAAAACAGTAATTCACTGTGCTACAACATTAAAATGGGCACAGTGTCACTAGCAATAGGAATTTTTCAGCTCCATAACAATCTTATGAGACCACCATTGTTATATGATCTGTTGTTGACTGAAACATCATTATGAGACACATGACTGTAGTTTTTTTTCTGGACAGGTAGTTATGGGTGTTTATAAGTATTTTCATTTTTCTTCTTTTGGTTATATATATTTTCTGACCTTTCTGTAATGAGCATGCTTAACTTTTGCAATAAAGGGAAATCTCTTTAAAGATACTCTGCTTATTCCTCCATCCTTGGAGTTTAATCAAGGGCAAAAGGATACCCTCACCCCTGCTTCCTGTCCTGGCAGTGAAATGCTGAGTACCAAGTGCCCAATGAGTTTGAGTCATTACAAAGCTGAGGGAATCTTTTTTTTTTTGAGGGCAGTGTCACTGGCCTTTCTATGTGGGCCCTGACCCGGGGCCAGTGACTTCCCAAGCCAGCGCTTAACCACCACGCCACTCGGGCAGGCCCAAAGCTGAGGGAATCTTATCTTTCTGCCTCTGGCCTTGGTGCATTAAAAGAAGCACTGGATTTGAAATGTCAAGACATGCTTTTGAGGCCTGGCTCTGCTGACTAACCTTGGAAAATATACATAATCTTGCTGTTTTTCATCTGCAAAATGAGGGTAATACCTATCTTATTTGTTTAGAAATAGCATGATGCATGTGAAAGCTTTCTGCAGCTGCACAGTGTTCTTCAAATGTGAATTGTTATTGTTAGTGCACATACAGCAGCCACATTTCATCTTGCGTAAAAATGCCAAGTATCAAGGGACTACCTGTCTTAATGACATTCTGGAGTGCCTATTGTTTTCTGATTTGGTAAGAAATTATTCCTTTCTATGCACTGCCAATGCATCTGGAAGCACCACAACTGCAGGGGTCACCAGGGCAGGAAATGAGAGAGAAATATGTTATGTGCTGAAATATGTTTTTTTAAATTTTAAATGTAACATTTTTGAGCTGAATTATGAATGTACAGAGAGGCTATCTGGATAAAGGACTTGATTTAGCAATTCAGATCATTCAAAGAACTTGAGATGCTGTGGGAACAGTGGTGGGAGGGTTCCACAGTCAAATAAGTTTGGCAAAAACAAAACAAAGCAAACACTACATACTTTACTACTAGAATACTCCCAGAGATGCACAACATACATTAGAACATTGAAGGCTCTGAGAATTCCTATAGTAAAGGTGCGTCTTTGTCTTTGTTTTCCCCAGCATTTTCCAAACAGATTTATTTCCCCTTGTGACATCTGCTAACATTCTAGATTCACACATGCTGGGCAATATTTCCTTGAGTGATTCTCCTAGGGACAATTGGTTTCCCACATAGTATGATGTAAAAGACAAAGTAATAATGAGTGTCCTTGTTCCCATTTCCATGGATAGCAATATTGGTTGATGAAAGCAACACCAAATAACTGGGTTTGAGTAAATATTTGTGTGACTTGAGGCAGGGAAAAATGAGGGACTCTGTGTGTGTGTGTGTGTGTGTGTGTGTGTGTGTGTCTTGCTGAAAAATCTATGGACTCGGAAGGGAGATTAATAATATCTAGTTCAGGTATTTATGCATGGGAAAACCAACGCTGAGGGAAAGTCACTTTGCTTGAGACCACAGGTCTCCCTCCTACCACCTACCAGGTTAGTTTTTTCCACTATGCTAGTTGTTTTTTTGACCTTCCAAGGTAGAGGAGGGGTTAAGGAAAGAGTAAAAGAAACAATTTTTCATGTCTAACAGCACATTGTAGGGTAAAAAAGAGTATCATTCATTATTTTATTTGAGATCATAAAGCTCCTGTCAGGGGGCAGGACAAGGAGTACTATGTACAAATTCCTAAGTGGATCAAAAATAAGAGTAGGTTAACTGACTTGCCAAAGGTAGCATGGTTAGGGACAAGCCTAATACTAGAACCCAAATGTACTACTTACTCTGTTTGTCATCTATACACCAGAACCATTTTCTACCCTTCTCTGTGCCTTGAGGGACTAACTCCAGCAGATCATATAGCCTAGGTTCTTTGCTGGCTGGTTTCTAGTTGAGATCAGCCAATGGGAAGTTCCTGGAGAATACTAAGGGGTGGGAAGAGATAGAGCTCAGGATATTCCTTCTTTGCTTCCTCTTTGCTTTGGTGCCATTTCCTTGGAGTCATGACTCTAGCTTCTTCCAGGTAGCTCCCCCTTCAAGGCTCTAGTTCTCACTATTTCCTCTTCTTATTCCTCCTCTCGAGGGGTGAGAATAGAGCCACAGTGTTGTTAGTCTCTGGGTGCTTCGCCCTCCCTTTGTCCATTCCCTTTATTAAAACTTTTTGAATATCTGGGGTGAGTTCTGTTTCCTGTGTCTTGTCAACTCAAAATATGCTGCTTTTACCCTCCACTATCTGCCTCAGTGATGTGGAGCATGGGTTAGAGGTATTTATTAAAGCAATATTCATCTGCTCCAAAGTTCATAGAAGTGGATACAGAAACTGAGGAGTCATGAGAAAAGATGTCTTCGCATTGTTCCATCTGATCTTAGAGCCCGTTTTTCCAGGAAAATTCATTTTTTAATTGCAGTAAAATGCACATAACACAAAATTTACCATCTTAACTAATTTTAGGTGTATATTTCAGTAGTGTTAAGTACATTCACATTGTTGTGCAACCAATCTTCAGAACTCTTTTTATCTTGAAAATATGAATTTCCATACCTATTAAACAATAACTCCCCATTTCTCCTTTCCCCCACCCCCTAGAAACCACCATTCTACTTTCTGTCTCCATGAATTTGACTATTGGAAGTGGAATCAAACCATATTTACCCGTTTGTGTCTGCTTATTTCACTTAACATAGTGTCTTCAAGGTTCTCCCATGTTGTAGTATGTGTCAGAATTCCCTTCCTCTTTAAGGCTGAATAGTATTCCATTGTATGTTTAGACCACATTTTGTTTACCTATTCATCTGTCAATGGGTTGTTTCCACCTTTTGGCTATTATGAATAATTCTGCTATGAACATGGATGAACAAATATTTCTTTGATGCCCTGCTTTCAATTTTGTTTGGTATATATTTAGATGTGGAATTGCTGGGTCATATGTTAATTATATTTTTAATTTTTTTTTTAGGAATTTACATATTGTTTTCTGTAGTGCCTGTACCATTTCACATTTTCACCAGCAGTACACAAGGATTCCAGTTTCTCCAACACTTGTTATTATTATTATTCAATAGTAGTCATCCTAAAGGGTGTAAGGTGGTAACTCATTGTGGTTTTGATTAGCATTTCTCTAGTAATTAGTAATGTTGAACACCATTTCATGTACTTGTTGGCCATTTGCATATCTTTGGAGAAATGTCTATTCAAGTCTTTTGTCCATTTTTTAATTGGATTGTTTATGTCTTGTTGTTGAGTTGTAGGAGTTCTTTATTTAATCTGTATATTAACCCTTTATCAAATATATGTTTTGTGAATGTTTTCTCATTCTGTAGGTTGCCTTTTCATTATGTTGATTGTGTCTTTTGATGCACAGAAGTTTTAAATTTTTATGTAGTCCAATTTATTTATTTTTGGTTTTGTTGCCTGTGATTTTGGTGTCATATCCAAGAAATCATTACCAATCCAATGTCATAAAGTTTCCCATGTTTTCTTCTAAGAGATTTTTTCTTTTAAGATTTTATTGGGGATTTGGGGTGGGGAACAGACAAGTTGCTGTCTTTTTGTTCTTCAGTCTAGTTTGTGGAGGACATTGCTTCACTGGCCCATGTTGGTATCCTCATTGTGCTCTTCCCGGATGAGGCAGATCAGTAGCCCGCCTCTGGATGGTCGCTCACGGTGGCTATTGGCAGATCACGCTGGCTGCCAGCCATTCATGCTGGCTGCAGGCCACTGACTGTAACCTATGGCAGCCCACTGCAGCAGGGGCTGCCTCCTACACTGTCGCTGGGGCTCGCATGGCCCAGCTCCAGGTGGAGCTGTTGTTAGCTGTAGAGGGCAGTGTCACTGGCCCTCATATGTGGGATCTGAACCAGGGCCGCTGGCACCCCAAAACCAGCTCTTAACCACTTGGCCAGCCCGCTAAGAGTTTTATAGTTTTAGCTCTTACATATTAAGGTCTTTGATCCATTTTGAGTTAAATTTTATATATAATATAAGACAAAGTTACAAATACATTTTTTACATGCCGATATATTTTCCTAGTACCACTTGTTGAAAAGACTGTCTTACCCCCATTGAATGATATTGACAGCCTTGTCAAAAAAATCATATGAGCGTATATGTGAAGGTTTATTTCTGGACTTTCTAGTCTACTCAATTGGCCTATGTCTGTCTTTATGTGCCAGGAAACCTTTTATGGAGAGATCTCAGATATATATATATATATATATATATATATATATATATAGATATATAGATATATATATATATATCTTATTATATTGGATTGTCGGAAAAGTCATGACATATTTTTTCTATGTTTTTCATGGCAAAAATGCATCATGACTTTTACAACAACCCAATATATATAATATATAAAATGTATATTTAATATATATATATATATATTCATTCTATTTATCATCTATCTATGATCAAACAATATGGTGAATGTTTAAATTTTAAAAAATTACAGTAAAAGACACATTGTCATTATTCCCACTCAAAATGCTCCCCCTCACTTTGAACACAATGATCGCATTATTGTTGACACTTTATGGAGCAGTTATGGAAGTCCTCTTTCATGAGTGTCTTTAGTTGCACTGTCATGGCTGCAGCAATGTCCTGAATTGATTCAAAATATTTACCTTTTATGGTCATTCTGATTTTATGGATGAGACAGAAGTCACACAGTGAATAAGGTGGATGAGGACATACTGTTATGTTTTTATTTGACAGAAATTGCAGTACCAGATGCAATGTGTGACACAGAACCTTTCCATTGTGATCAAAACATACTGTGAATGTTGCTGCTGAGTGCCATGCAATGGAAAGACAGGGATCTTCAATTCAGGAAGCGGCGTGTTGAACCTCAATAACAGTGTGTAACAAGTTTCAAGTTGTTCAGTGCAGTCAGTCAGATGTGAGCTATGGTTGAGGGAAGGTGTGTGTGTTTTTAAAAATGTTATTGGGGAGTTGAGGGAGGGGAACAGTGTTGGGGAATTAGGGAAGAGGAACAGATAAGTTGCTCTTCTTTTGTTCTTCAGTCTAGTTGTGGAGGATGTTGCTTCACTGGCCCATGTTGGTATTATCATTGTGCTCTTCCCGGGTGAGGCAGATCGGTGGTTGGCCTCTGTATGGTCACTCATGGTGGTTTTTTGGCAGCTCATGCTGGCTGCAGGCCACTCATTGTAGCTTATGGCAGCCAACTGCAGCAGGGACTGCAGCCTATGCCCTCGCCAGCGACTCACAGCAACCCAGCTCCAGGTCGAGCTGTCATTCATCATCTTAGCTGTATAGGGCAGATTCACTGGCCCTCATATGTGGGATCCAAACAGGGGCCCTGACTCTCAGAGCTGGCGTCCCTAGCCAGTTCTTAACCAATGCACCACTCGGCCAGCCCGAGGAAAGGTGTGTTGTAAAGTGTGCTGTAAACCATCCTCCATCATGACAACGCACTGTGTCAAACATTGCTTCTGGAATATGGCAATTTCTGTCAAATAAAAACATAACAGTATGTCCTCATCCACCTTATTCACCATCTGGCACTGTGCAACTTCTGGCTCTTTCCCAAAGTCAAAATGTTTCAGGACATCGAGGTAGCCATGATAGTACAACTAAAGACACTCACAAATGAGTACTTCCAGAACTGCTTCAGAAAGTGGCAAGAATGATGGCATAAGTGTTCTTGAAGTGAGCGGGGGTATTTTGAGGGGGATTAATGGCAATATGTCTTTTACTGTAATATTTTATTTAAACATTCACTATATATATATATATATATATATATATATATATATATATATATATATATATTAGCATAGTGGTAGCACCCCTTGCCCATTGCAATATGGGAGGAATCAGATGGAAACACAGGCAATTTTAAGAAAACCTATCAGCTAATGGCAACACTAACAGTAGTGTACTTTTTTTAAAATTAAAGTTTTTTTGGGTGACAATTGCTAGTAAAGTGACATAGGTTTAAAATGTACAATTCTGTAATACATCATCTATATATCATGTTGTGTGTTCACCACACAGATTCAGTTCTCCTTCCATCACTATATATTTGAGCAGTGGTGTACTTTAGGACAAAGCAGTGTAACTGGAGAAATGAAATTGACACACTTTACGAAGGAACTCACAAATTTTTTAATGGTTTAAATTCAAGAAGCTGACATTTAAATCAACTTTGGGAACTTGGTTTTCATATTTTTGTAGGAAGAAGGTATACATGGTACCTTCCTTCCAAAGCCAGATCATAAAAGAACATTTAACCCAGAATATGTTTGAAGTAATGGTTATTGGTAATAAAAAATATAGTAGGCTGGAATACCATTGTACTCTTTGAAAGATAATAAATGGAGACAATAATTTGTATGTTTTATCTTAAAAGTAGTCCTGGGGTAACAAAAAAAAATAGTTCAAGGAACAAAGCAGATTGGTGAAGACTTTAAGAGTCTCAAGAGAACTTTCCAGACTTTGGAGCAGAGTGGTAAGGGAAGGATTGTGAGTCAGGTAACCTGAGTCTGCTACTTTCTAGCTGTATGACTTAGATTCTTTGAGCCTCATTTCCTCATCTATAAATGGTGATGGTGGTGCCTATATTTTGGGAGTTATAGTGTGGAGTAAATGAAATTCTGTGTGCTTAGCATCTATGATAACACTTGGTCCATGGTAGGTGCTTAATAGATGCTGTTCCCTTACATTTAAAGGGTTTCAGAGGTTTTCATGCTAATGTATGAATAGCACCATCTTTTATACCATTATTTAAAGTTAATAGAGGAATGATTAGTTGGCGATATATGGGTGAGTGATGGAGAGTTTTTTTCTGGGGTCAAGAGTTGGCCAAGAAAGGAGATATATGAAGGGTATGGGAGAAAGCGTGCAGGTGTATATGAAAGAACTTCCTGGTGTGATTAACTAGGTGGAGGAAAATGGGGAGCAATATAAGTGCATCATTTCCCTGAGGTTAGAAAAAGGAGTTGGCAGGGGAGGGGACATGGCACCAGTTATCTGTCTTCTCATATATGAGTGCTTAATGTGTTTAATAAAACTGTTTTTAGGGAACCCATTAGTTCACATGTTTTGAATTCACTCACATGCATCTAGCTTACATGTATCTAATTGTACTAATTATAATTTTATGCAAATCTTAATAAAGCAGACGTGGTCATGCTGCTATTTGGTAATACTTTGTAAGTCACTGGTTTAGGCAGATACATGTACTTACAAAGTATTATGTTCTTCAAATTTGATTTTTTCTTTACTCATTAGAATGCTCAACTGATCTAAAAAAGGTAAGATTTTACTGTGATCCAAAGAGATTTCAACAGCTTGAGGTGATATGGGAGTATAAAGTAATCAGGGTGGGGTAGAAGAATATGGGGAATACTACCTGGAGACAATGAGATCTGAGCTGGGCCTTGAAGAGAGTAATGTGGGTTGATAGTGGAGGGGGATGAATCATTAAGGGAGAGGAATGTCATATTAAATAATGATAAAGAGAGGGGAGGTATTGCAGTTGAAGGGCTCAAGAAAGTATCTTAGCACACTAACATGAGGTGGTTGAGATGCAGGTGCTAGAGGCTGAACTAATGTGCATGGATTTAACTTGGTAGGCGATATGGAGGTAAAAGGGAGCCACTATGCAATATTGTAATAGGGAATGACAGGATGTGGGTACAAATTATTATATGATCATGGTTATGGCCATGGTCTACTTTGGTGGTTCCCAAACCTAGCTTAGAAAATACAGTTGCCCAGTTGGCATCCTATAAGATTTGAATTAAAGGGGTGGATATGAGACAAGTGGGCATAGGGAATCTATGGTTATATATGAGGTAGGTGAGGTTCATGGCCAGAGGTAAGTATCAGAACCGAGAAGCCTGCCTGTTTTCAAAGTCTATGAACACAACCACCTCATCTCTTCAACTGTTCTCATATTATTGCTTCTTTGGGATGCCTTTTTTCTCCATCTTCTTGAAAATTTTTCCCATCATCATCATCATTATCATCATCATCATCACTATTATATTACTACTATTATTCCAGGCCCAGTTCAGATGCAGCCTCCTCTAAGAATCCCTCCATGATTATCTCCTTCCCAACTGCTGTGACCTTTCCAGTGGTTACTATGGGATAGGATCTGAGAATTCACTAGGACTAGAGTTCAGAGGGGAATTGGTGGAATGTAGCCAGTCCCAGTCCATGAATATTAAGGGAAGAATCTAAAGAGTGGGACGGAAGTTACAAAACAAGGAGAGACTGATGGTGTCACCCTCATTCCTTCATTTACTCTCTGCCTTATTGGAACTTATTTTAGTTTGTGTGTGCCTGCTTGTTTGGAATCACAGAGCATACTGTCTCATTTTAACTATCCTAATCCTCACAACATGAGCAAATAGTTTAAAATTTTTCCTGCATATGCACCCGGGATTGAGGACAAACGTAGCATAAACACAAGAGAAAAATAAGAAAATGGCAGAGCTAATGCCATTCTACTCCTAGAAGGTTCTACTCCTAAAATGAACTAATTGCCAGGCACATTACCAAATAAAAACAGCAAAAATTTAATTAATAATCTGATAGGAAGTGAGTCAATAATATTTACCAAAAATCTTTGTGAAGTATCTTTTTGGGGGATTGTGACAGCCATTAATATCAAGAATTGAAATTACTGAACTTGGAATTGGAACTTTAGATTGTTGTACAATGAAGGATTAAATTAAGATTTTAAAATGAAGTTTATTAAACACATTGCTCTCTGTACAGACATTGGTTTAATATTTTTTTAGTGAAAGCAAAATGATTTTGGAGCTGTTAATATATTTATAAGTTATTTTAAAATATGGTTAATTTCATCTTTATTGCATACTTTTAAATTTCTTTTTTGTGTTGTTTTATACTATATAAAATTAGTATACTGTATTAGTACAGTCTAAACTTCTGAAAATCTCACTAAACTTGCCTTCCCAAATTAAAAATGAGTTTAATTTAGGGAATGTTTATAACCAATGATCTAGCTGTGTGACCCTAGGTTAATAATCACCTTCCCTCTTTGATCTTCAGTTTCTTCAGTTTCTTCAGTTATAAAATGAAAGAAGTCGAAATAGATGATCTGTAAGGTCATTTCCATCCATAGCATCATGTGTTCAATACATTTTGCTGCTTAATGATGTATAAAAATTATCTGCCAGGCAGCCTGTGCTGCTACATTTTACTGGCTGGTTTTGGCTAGTTTTCACTAGAGGGTTGAAGGCATATGTTCAGTCTAATTTTGATTTTAGAGAGGGGTTATTTTTACCATTAATTTCATTGTTCCTCTTGCCAGTGTCTAGTAGGCACCCCTAAAGTGGGGTATCAGGATAGGCAGCATTTACGGCCAACCACAGTGTGGAAACTACAATTTTTTAATTATCCTTCATGTAACTATATGCTTAACTGAATATCATATTTAATCATACACCTTGCAAACTATTTTTACATTTTTTTCTTTCCTGGCTTATCTAGTTCATAGCTATCAAACAAGAGGTCTAGGGCCGGCTGAGTGGCGCGGTGGTTAAGCGCTGGCTTGGGATACCAGCGGCCCCAGTTCGGGTCCCACATATGAGGGCCAGTGACACTGCCCTCAAAAAAAAAAGCAAGAGGTCTAGCTTCAGCATTTGAAGGCTTGAGCAAAGCAGCTGAAGATCTGTGAGCACAACTAGAGAAATATTTTTCACTTCTTTTTTTTTAAAGATTTTATTGGGGAATTGGTGAAGGGATCAGTGTTTGGGAATTGGGGAAGGGGAACAGCCAAGTTGTTGTCCTTCAATCTTAGTTGTGGAGGGTGCAGCTATCTCAGCTCCAAGTCCAGTAGCCATCCGGCAGCCTATCAGCAGCTCTTGGCCGCTCAGCTCAAGGTGCCATGTTGAATCTTAGTTGAGGGTAGGCGTAGCCCACCATCCCATGTGGGAGCTGAACCAGCAACCTTCTTGTTACGAGCACGTGCTCTCACCAGCTGAGCCATCCTGCCACCTGTTGGCAGCTCAGTGGCAGCTCAGCTAGGGGCAGATCACTGGCTCATGTGGGAATCGAACTGGCGACCCTGTTGCTCAGAACTTGCGCTCTTAACAAACTGAGCCACTCACCTGATCCTCACTTATTCTTTTAATATTATTCCTAGAGACAGAAATGTAAGCCTCCTTTCATGTATCTCAGTCTTCATATAGTTCAGGCTTTTCCCTAAACTACCACCAAATCTAGTCACTTTATTTTCAAAACAGAAATATTTGCTAAGAGATTCTGCAGCATTTATTGGTTCCACATTCCAAAATGCCTAACTACCTTTTCAGAAGCTTTTTTACCCAATTCAATTTACTCCAGCTACAATTATACCCATTTCCTTTCCATAACTGACTTGTTGATAATTGAGGCCCAAAATAGCTAATCAACCTTTCAAGTTGGATTCAGGGAGCTGGTGATTGATTAGACCAGTGGTTCTTAAGCAAGTTTCTTAATGGACAAATGAATCACTTGGGGAGTTTATTAAAATATAAACTCATGAGCCCCCCCCCCCAGCACAGATTCATATCCAGTGGGTTTGGGTATCACTTATCAATGTAACATTTGAATAAGAACTCCAGATGATTTCACTGCAGGTGGCCAGTGGTCCACCATCAGAGGAACATTTCTCTTGAAAGATGGCAATGGAAAGAGACTATTAATGCCAGTCATTGCTTGCCAGTTCTGTAGACCCTAGCCTATCTCTTTTTTCCAGTCTATGTTGTTGTATTTTAGATTAGAAGACAGACATAGAGAGAAAAACTGATGAGCCTACAGTCACACGGTGGGTAAATGGCATGAGAGCAGAGGCACTATCCACTTGTATACTACTGTAGCATTGGAAGTAGCTCTGAGGGGTAACTTCAGCATGCCTGCATTCAGCCTGAGCTGTCCCACTGAATTAGGAAAGTGTATGTACAGGGCACTGACTCCTAGTCAAGGAATGAAACACATTGATTCATATTGTTGCCTTGTCACTAAGGATCTGAGGAGTTTGGGGATGGCTTGAACCAGCTTGTCAGCAATGTTTTTTTTTTTTTTTTTGTGTGTGTGTGTGTATTAAAATATAGCTAACATACAAAATTATATTAGTTTCAGGTGTACACCATAGTTATTCAGTACTTATATACCTAAAGAATTGATCACCATAAGTCCAGCAACCAACTGACACCGTACCACACTATCACAGTATTATTGACTATATTCTCTATGCTGTACATTGCATCCCCATGACTTATTTGTTTTATACCTGGAAATTTGAACCTCTTATTCCCTTTCACCTTCCTTCTCTTTTTTAGTTTTTCACTTACAGTTGACATTCAATATTATTTTATATTAATTTCAGGGGTACAGCATTGTTATTCAACATTTATAGACTTAAAGAAGTGATCACCATAAGTCCAGCATCCATGTGACACCATGCACACTATCACAAAATTATTTGAATATATTCCCTATGCTGTACGTTACATCCCCATGACTTATTTATTTTGTAACTGGATATTTGAACCCCTTAATTCTCTTCACTTTTTTCACCTTTCTCCCACCCCATTACCCTTTGGCAACTCAATTTGTTCTTTATATTAATGAGTCTGGTTCTCTTTTGTTTTGAGTATTTATTTTGTTTTTCAGATTCCACATAAAAAAATGGAATCATATGGTATTGTTTTGTTTATGAGGTATAATTTCCATATAACATTATATTAATTTCATATGTACAACATAATGATTCAGCATTTGTATATATTGCAAAATGATCACCACAATAAGTCCAGTTAATATCTGTCACCTTACATAGTTACACAAATTTTATTTTCTTGTGATGAGGATTTTTAAGATTTATTCTTTTTTTTTTTTTTTAATTTTTTGAGGGCAGTGTCACTGGCCCTCATATGTGGGACCCGAACCGGGGCCGCTGGCTGCCTAAGCCAGTGCTTAACCACCGTGCTACTCGGTGGGCCCTAAGATTTATTCTTGAAGGACCAAGATGGCCAAATAATTAAAGACCATGTCTGCTGCCCTCATGATCACATTAAAATTACAACTAAATTATAGAACAATCAACCTCAAGAATCATCTGAAGACTAGCTGAACAGAACCCCTATAACTAAGGATATAAAGAAGAGGTCACATTGAGACTGGTGGGGGAGGGCACAGATGTGAAACAGGTTGACCCCAAACCCATAGGTAGTGGTTCAGCACAGGGAGGGACACCATGGTGGTAGAGGTCCCCCCTGAAGAGTGAGGGGTCCACTCCCCATGCCAGGCTCCCCAGACCATAGGTCCTATGCTTGGAAGAAGAGACCCAACAACATCTGGCAGTGAAAATCAGTGAGGATTCTGTGCATCCATCACAGTGAGACAGAAGGCAGCTGGATATCCAGATGTCCTAAAGGGCCCAAGCAGAGACTCACTCTCTTGCAAGTACTCACCTTGGCCTCCAGCAGAGGCGTTGCAGCATAAGAGGTACCAGAGACATACAGCAAAAGACTGAGTTGTGTTGCGTCAGGGTAAGAGCTGGAAGGACAGCTGCTATTTTCCCTACGTGGAGCCCACCTCATTTGTAACCTACAGAAGGGCGCTATCTTTCCTGTGTTGAACCCACCTTCAAAAGGTCAAATCTGAGAATCCATTGATCTGTTGAAATCTGCATGCATGCACCACCTTGTTGACACCCTTGGAATCTCCTTTGCTCAGCTAGTGAGGCATCTCTGGGGGCACTCTCAGCCCCTGGGTGGACAGCCCTGCCCCAGAAGCTGCAGGAGGCTCTTGCAGTAGCAAACGACCTGCGACAACCTAGGGAAATTTCAGTGGTGGGCGATCAGCCCCAGCTCACACAGCAAGTTTTCTTAGGCAGCTCTCAGAGTTCTATGGACCTGAGTTGAATGATGACTGACTGTGGTGTTCTCAGGGCATTTTGTAGAGTGGCCACAGACTTAGCATTGGCACAAGAACTGAATCTGCGTTAACTTTGTAAAAACCAGAAGACACTCCTGTTCCTCCCTGGAACCCTGCTCTGTCCAGGTAGCATAGCATTGATGGGTGTACTCTCAGCACCTGGACCGCTAGCCCCAACCCACAATGTACTGGAGGGGTGTACAGCAGCAGATGGTTAGCAGTGGCCTGGAATATTTTCAGTGTAGGGCAGTGAGCCCCAGCTTATGCTGCAACCTTTCTTGTGTGACTTTCAGAGTTCTGTGGTTCCAGGGTGAATGAAGGCTGGATATACTCATGTCATTTTGCATAGTGGCTGTAGGCTCACCACTGGCACAAGAACCGAATCTGCATTAATCTTGTGAAACCACTGGCCACACATCATGACTCCCTGGAACCCCACCCCACCCAACTTGAGTGATATTGCCAAGGGCACTGTAAACACAAGGTCCATTAACCTAGCTTGCACATCTAAGAAGGTTCTTTCAGTATCTGAGCATTATGGACAATTGGCAGGTGGCAAAAGGACTGGGGGACCCTGAGCCTTTTACTAAGCTGCCCCAGGAATGATATTGGTGGCACCAGCATTGGTTCACAGTGAGGCCACCCTTGAATGCCTCCAGATACAACACGCAACAACTAACTGCATGGAGCTTTGTGGCTCTGACTAGGTAGCACTGGGCCAGTCAAAGGCAAGGCTGAAATTGGCTTGCATTGGAGGCTCTCCCAAGAGATATCAGAAACAACAAACCCAGCAGCTGGCCTCACACCACACCAAGCACTACCAGATAAGCCCCACCAGCATCACACACAAAGGGTGTCACAAAAGGCACAAGAGCCTGTTGGGACAAATCCCTTTCTGAGGAGTCAGCCCACACAAAGCAGCTCATACACTGTGAATATAGCCAATTCTCACAGCCAGTCAGCCTGAGAGTCAAGCCCACCTACTGACACACCAGAAACAATTAAGGCTCAACCACAAGAGGAGAATACACACACACACACACACACACACACACACACACACACACTCCTGGAACACACACAAACACAGATGATCAGGGATACTGTATCAATGGACCGCACAGGACACCTACTACATGACGCCACCTGGCATAGTCCACAAACATAGGAGTTCTACCTAACACATAGAAGCAAACACAGAGAGGCAGTCAGAATGACGAACCAAAGAAACATGTCTCAAATAAAACAATAGGAGAAAACGCCAGAAAAAGAACTAAATGAAATGGAGACAACTAACCTACTAGAGACAAATTTAAAGCACTGGTAATATGTATGCTTAAGTAACTTAGTGAGAAATTCAACAGAGAGAAATAAAAACCATAAAAAAGAAACAGTCAGAAATAAAGACCTCAGGGGTAAAAAGTATAACTATTGCACTGTGTTGTACACCTGAAGCTAATTAAAAAAATAAAATTAAATTAAAAATTTTTTAAAAAGAAATAAAGACCTCAATAACGGAAATTAACAATTCACTAGAAGGAATTAACACCAGAGTAAACAAAGCAGAGGGTGGAATTAGCGATTTGGAAGTCAAGGTAGCAGAAAACACCCAATTGGAACAACAAAAAAGAAAAAAAGAATAATAATAATTAAAAAAACAAAGATAGTTTAAGGGATCTCTGGTACAACATCAAGAGTAACAACATTTGCATTATAGCAGTACCAGAAGAGCAAAAGCAAGGGATTGAAGACCTATTTGAAGAAATAATGACTGAAAACTTCCCTAACCTAGCAAAGGAAAGAGGCATACAAGCCAGGAAGCACAGAGAACCCCAGTCAAGATGAATCCAAGCAGGACTACACCACCCATTATAATTAAAATGCCAAAGCTCAAAAACATGAAAGAACCTTAAAATCAGTAGGAGAAAAGCAGTTAGTTACCTACAAGGGAGCTGCCATGAGATTGTCAGCTGATTTCTCAACAAAATATTTGCAGACAATAAGGGATTGGTATGAAATGTTTAAAGTGATAAAAAGTAAGGAGCTACAAATAAGACTACCCAGCAAGGACACTAAAATTGAAGGAAACATAAAGAGCTTACCAGACAAGAAAAAGCTAAAGTAATTCATTACCAAAAAGCCAGTATTACAAGAAAAGTTAAAAGAGCTTTTTTAAGAAGAGAGGGAAAAACAAACAAGCAAACAAACAAACAAACAAACAGACACATATCAAAAATATGAATGATAGGGCTGGCCGAGTGGCGCGGTGGTTAAGCGCTGACTTGGGAAGCCAGCAGCCCTAGTTCCGGTCCCACATATGAGGACCAGTGACACTGCCCTCAAAAAAAATATGAATGATAAAATGCCAATAACCTGTGTACCTGCGAATTATCATTTTAAGTGTAAATGGATTAAATGCTCCAATCAAAAGACAGAAGGTAGTTGAATAAATAATAAAACAAGACCCAAATATACGCTATCAACAAGAGAACCTCAGATTAAGAGACACAGACACACTGAAAATAAAGGGATGGAAAAATATATTTCATGGGAATGGAAATGAAAAAAAAGCTGGGGTAGCAGTATTTATATCAGACAAAATAAACTTTAAAACACAAACTATAATAAGATACAAAGAAGGGCATTATGTAATAATAAGGGGTTCAATTCAACAAGAGGATATAACCCTAGTAAACTATGCATTCAACAAAGGAGCACCTAAATATATAAAACAAATACTGATTGACAGAGGCAGAGATCAACAGTAACATAATCATAGAAGGGGACTTTAACAATCCACTGACACCAATGGACAGATCTTCCAGACAGAACATCAACATGGAAAAAGCAGACTTAAATGACACATTAGACCAGTAAATTTAATTGATATTTTTAGAGCCTTATACCCCAAGCAGCAGAATATACATCCTTTTCTAATGCACACAAAACATTTTCCAAGATACACTACATTTTAGCCAGCAAAATAAGTCTCAACAAATTTAAGAAGATTGAAATCATATTAAGCGTCCTTTTTAACCACAATGTTATGAAACTAGAAATCAATTACAAGAAAAGAACCTGAAAAACATACAAACACATGGAGGCTAAATAACATATTACTAAATAATGAATGGGTAAACAATGAGGTCGAGGAATAAGTCAAAAGATACCATGAGACAAATGAAAATGAAAACACAATGACCCCAAATCTATGGAAAATAGCGAAAGCAGTCTTTTTTTTTTAATCAATAGCATTTTATTTATTTATTTTTTATTTTAACTGCGAAAGCAGTCTTAACATGGAAATTCATAGGAATGCAGGCCTACTTAAAGAAATAAGAAAAATCTCAAACAGTGCAACTTTACATCTAAAAGAACTGGAAAAAGAACACCAAATAAAGCCTAAAGTGAGTAGAAGGAAGGCGATAATAAAGACCAGAGTGGAAATAAAATACAGATTAAAACAAAATACAAGGGCCGGCTGAGTGGCTCAGTTTTTGAAGATTCGCTTGGAGCAAGTGCTCTGAGCAACGGGGCTGCTGGTTCGATTCCCACATGGGCCAGTGAGTGCTGCGCCCTAGCTGAGCTGTCGCTGAGCTGCCAACAGGTGGCAGGATGGCTTAGCTGGTGTAACAACAAGATTGCCTGTTCAATGGTAGGCTATGCCCACACACAACTAAAGATTGAACTTGGCATCTTGAGCTGAGCTGCTGCCCAGATGGCTCAGAGAATAGGGCGTGCACTATTAACAACAAGGCTACCAGGTTTGACTGCTGCATGGGATGGTGGCTATGCCCACCCACGATTACGACTGAACTCAGCACCTTGAGCTGAGCTGCTACCCAGAATGCTCAGAAGATAGAGCATGCACTCTTAACAACAAGGTTGCTGGTTCAACTCCCGCATGGGATGGGGGCTACGCCCACCCGCAACTAAGATTGAACACAGCACCTTGAGCTTAGAGGAGGCCACCAGTTGCTGACAGGAAGCCAAATGGTGACTGTCGCCCTCCACAACGAAGATTGAAGGACAACAGTTTGGCTAGTCCCCCTCCCAATTCCCCAACACTGGTCCCCTACCCCAATGCCCCAATTTAAAAAAACAAATCTAAAAAGAAATACAAAAGATCAATGAAACCAAGAGCTGTTTTTCTTAAAAGATAAACAAAATTAATAAACCTTTAACCAGACTCATCACCAAAAAAGGACAGGACCCAAATAAATAAAAACAGAAATGAAAGAAGACAGTGACAACAAACACCACAGAAATACAAAAAAAAATGAAATTAATTAATTAATTAATTAAAAAATAAGATAAAACTACAAGCAACTATACACCAAAATATTGGACTATCTGGCAGAAATGGATAAATTGGGAATTTGTAGGCAAACATGCACTCTTCCAAGTCTCAATCATGAAGAAACAAAATCTGTTCTGACCAATTACTATTAATGAAATAGAATCAGTTATCAACATGCTCCCAACATACAAGTGTTCTGGATCAGATCGCTTCACATGTGAATTTACTAAATGTTCAAAAAAGAATTAAGACCTATTCTTCTCAAAATATTCCAAAAAAATCAAGAGTAGAATGGCTCCTAAGCTCATTCTATAAGGCCACCATTACCCTGATTCCAAAACCAGGCAAATACGTTACAAAACAAACAAATGAAACTATAAGCTGGTATCCCTAATGAATATAGATGCAAAAATCTTCAACAAAATATTAGCAAACCAAATCCAGCAATACAGTAAAAAAATCATACACCGCAATCAAGTGGGATTCATACATGGTATGCAAGTTTTATTTAATATTGTCATATCAATTAATGTGATACACCACATAAACAAAATGAAAAGTAAAAATTATATGTTCATATCAATATATGCAGAAAAATCAGTTCACAAAATTCAGCATCCATTTATGATCAAAATTCTCAACATAGTGGGAATAGAAGGAACATATCTCAATATAAGAAAAGCCATATATGACAAACCCATGATAGTATGTACATAGAACCCTAAAGATTCCACATAGAAAAACTATTAGAACTGATAAATGAATTTAGTAAAGTAGTGTGATACAAAATAACTATTAAATTGGTTACATTTTATACACCAATAATGAACTATCAAAAAAGAAATTAAGAAAACAGTCCTATTTACAACTGCATCAAAAACATAATAAAATACATAGGAATAAATTTATCTAAGGAAATAAAAGACCAGTACTCAGAAAATTATAAGACACTGAGGACAGAAATTAAAAAAGATATGTATAAATTGAAACATAGACCATGCTAATGGATAGGAAGAATTAACATAGTGAAAATGTCAATACTACCCAAAGCAATCTATAGATTCAGTGCAATCCCTATTAAAATACCAATGGCGATTGGGAGCCAGATGGCGGCTGTGAGGAGGGCTCCCTGAAATCTGCCTTGGAAATATCCACAATTTGAACTTCTATTACGCTTCAAAGAGACGTCTACTCATCACACAGAGCAACTAAGAGTTTCACACAACGATTGCTGGAAGGTGGGCAGGCCGGGCGAGTAGGGGAAGAAGGCGGTGAGACGTGTGAGGTGCAGCCACCACCCGCGGCTGCGGAGGCACCGAGCTTCAGAGAGCAGATCGTTGAGTGTTCCCACGGCTCGCTCCCGGCGGCCCATGGCCCATCTAGAGTACAGCAAGAGCACATTGGTTTGTAGTCTGAGGCAAAAGCCTCAGGCCGAGCAAGTGCAGGAGGAGAGAGAGGAGACGACTGTGCATAGGTACGAGCTGCACCCGCAGCTCGCCGGGTCCCCAGGAAGCAGGGTACAGAGCCCGGCAGCGACAGGGCAAGATCAATCCCTGCACCCTCCTGGTTCAGGGATTAGTCTCTGTGCCCACCGGGTCCCACAGAGCGCAGAAGCCTAAAACCCGGGAGCAAGGGAGAAAAGAATACAAGCGCGCAGAGAAGCAGCGCGCGCCGGGCAGAGACACAGGTCCCTGAGAGACAGAGCGGGGATCTGAGCCATGTGGGAGGGTGTGCGCAGTCCCCTAAACCCCGGCAGCCCCTTTGGGAGAGCAGCAGGAACTCCGCTGGAGCACGTGAGGCAAAGGCCTTAGCTCAAAACAGTGTTGGAACTATGTCTTTTTTTTTTCCTTTTTCTACTCTCTTGAACAGAAAGCAAAAAAAAAAAACCCAAAAACAAAAAAACAATAACCTACCCACTCCCACAAACTTTGTCACCCACCAAGCCAGAGTCTTAAACTGACCCGTGAATGGAGCAGTAGGGGCAGACTACAGACCTAGTCCTACCCGTAGGGGTTTGAGAATTTCCACCCCAGAAGAGGCTGCAGAGTGAGACTATCTACCCTGCCCCACCTTTCCTGCAAGGCTTGGGAGACAGGGCAGGTTCAGCTGCTGAGGCACTAATTAACAGACTCTTGGCAGCTGGCTTTTGGCAGTGAGGAGCTTTTTCATTCTCCACAGCTGTCAACGGAGAGGGTGCCCAAAGACACTCACTGAGCCTTTGAGGGTGCAGCCAGCCTCGGGAGAGGCGAAAGCAAAATGGCAGTGACTTTGTAAAAACTACCAATCACATGTCACAACCACATTCAAGTAAAGCAAACCTGCAGTGCCAGGATCACGCTAGGTGTCAGGTGGCCTACTCTGTTCCCATAAGACGCACAGGAATTCTTGTACAGCAGAGGACAAAGGTGGACTTTTGTCAAGAGGGCTTGGTGGACTTTAGCCAAGACCGGAACAGCTTTTGTGTTTTGTTTTGTTTTGTTTTGTTTCTTTTTTTCCCTTTATTGGTTGCTTATCTTGGTTGTTTTTGGTTTTTATTTCTATTTCATTTTTATCATTTTCTAGTTGTTAATATAGGCATATACATAGGTGTACATAGGTGAATATATGTCCATATATATGGGTGTGTAGACAAATATATATATATATATATATTTTCTTTTTCTTTCTTTTTTTATCTTTTTTTCCCACCCTCACTTTCTCCCTTCTTTTATTCATTCTTCTCACTGCTATACTTTTCCTCCTTCCCTTTTTTCTGCAAATTTTATTTTTTTTCATTTTTCTTTTTATTTTTTTTAAATTTTTTTATTTTTCAACTTTAATTTTTATTTTTTGGTATACCATTCAGTTTCTCGTGTTTATTCTATTTTTTATTTTATGATATATTTTATTTTGTTTCCTCTTCTGTTCTTATTGTGTGTGTGTGTTTATTGTTTTGTTTCTGTTTGTTTTCTTCTTTTGTATTTCTGTACAAGTTGACTCTAGATTGATGGTTGTTGTTTTTTTTTACATGTGAGAGCATTTGGTTTCCTTTGGTGGCTGTGAAGGTTGTTCTTGTTGATCTGTTTTGCTCTAAAATCACTTGGCAGCACTGGGTGCAAACAAACAGACACAAGAATCATCATACCTGGAGGCCAACTTTAGATAAAACCAGAGCATTTCTGGGTTTGACATACAAGAGTCACACCCAAAAGGAAGTTGCTACAGGTACTAAGGCCCAAAGGTTCCAAGTCTCATCAGAGGGGTCAACCCTCTCACAGCAGCTCATAAACTGTGCACACTGCTGATCCTCAAAGCTAATCAGTCTGGGAATAAATCCCACCTCCTGAAAAGCCAAAAGTAATCGAAACTAAAACTTCAACAGATGAGGACGCACAACACAAGGAACACCTCACATAAATACATGCACAGGAGAATAGGGAGACTGAGTAATTCAAATATAAAGGACACACACCATATAAGTTTACCCAGAAAAGACTGAGTAACCTGG
The DNA here is from genome assembly GCA_033961575.1 of Aselliscus stoliczkanus. NCBI lineage: Eukaryota > Metazoa > Chordata > Mammalia > Chiroptera > Hipposideridae > Aselliscus > Aselliscus stoliczkanus. The sequence continues at coordinate 47,785,702 of CM066737.1, read as the reverse complement.
GGAATCTATCTGTTATATCAAAGCAAACACAAAGAGTAAGCCAGACTGGGGAGACAAAGAAACACAACCCAAATAAAAGAGCAGAAGAAACCTCCTAAATCAGTGGAACTAGAGGAAATAGAGGTAAACAACCAATTGGAGACAGAGTTCAGAACACTGATTATTAGAATGTTCAAGGAAATTAATGAAAATATAAAGAAGGATAGAGAAATCATGAAAAGCAACCAGCTAGAACTTAACAACACAATTATTGAATGAAATAACAAATTTGATGGAATGACTAGCAGATTAGATGAAGCAGAAAATCTAATCAGTGACTTAGAAGACAAGATAGCAGAGATCAACCAAGTGGAACAACAAAAAGAAGAAAGAATGAAAAGCATTGAAAATAGTTTAAGAGAGCTAGGGGAAACATCAAACGCAATAAACTATGGATCATTGGAATACCAGAAAGAGAAGAGAGGGAGCAAGGGATTGAGAACATATTTGAAGTAATAATGTCTGAAAACTTCCCTAACCTGGCAAAGGACATTGAAATACAAGCCCAGGAAGTGCAGAGAGTTCCAACCGGGATGATCCCAAACAGGCCCACCCCAAGACACATTATAGTGAAAATGGCAAGGGTTAAGGACAAACACAGAATCCTTAAAGCAGCAAAGGAAAGGCAGCAAGTTACTTACAAGGGTACTCCCATAAGATTATCAGCTGACTTTTCTACAGAAACTCTGCAGGCAAGAAGGCAGTGGCAGGATGTTTTCAAAGTGATGAAAAATAAAGGTCTACAACCGAGATTGCTGTATCCAGCAAGGTTATCATTTAAAATTGAAGGCGAGATAAAGATCTTTCCAGAAAAGAATAAGTTAAGGGAATTCATTACTACCAAGCAAGCTTTGCAGGAAATGTTAAAAAACCTTCTTTAAGTACAAGAGAAAAACAACCTAACAAGAAAGCCTAGGAACACAAATAGCAAAATGGCAATAAATACACACCTATCAATAATCACATTAAATATAAATGGATTAAATGCTCCAATCAAAAAACATAGGGTGGCTGAATGGATAAGAAAGCATGACCCCAGCATATGCTGTATACAAGACTCACCACAGATCAAAAGACTTATTCAGGATGAAAGTAAAGGGATGGAGTAAAATATTTCATGCAAATGGAACTGAGAAAAAAGCTGGAGTAGCGATACTTATATGAGATAAAATGGACTTTAAATTGAAGAATAACCAAGGACAAAGAAGGTCACTTCATAATAATGAAGAGATCGATCCAACAAGAGGACATAACCCTAGTAAACATCTACGCATGTAACATACGAGCTCCTAAATATATAAAACACATATTGTCAGACATAAAGACAGAGTTCAACAGTAACACTATCATAGTAGGGGATTTCAACACCCCGCTGTCACCAATGGACAGATCCTCCAGACAGAAAATCAGTGCGGAAACAGCGACCTTCAATGACACAGTAGACCTGCTGGATTTAACTGATATATTCAGAGCATTTCACCCCAAAGCTACAGAATATACATTCTTTTCCATTGCACATGGAACATTTTCTAAGATAGACCACGTGTTAGGCCACAAAACAAGTCTCAATAAATTTAAGAAGATTGAAATCATTTCATGTGTATTCTCTGACCACAATGCTATGAAACTAGAAATCAATTATAAGAAGAAATCCAGGAAGCCAACAAATAAATGGAGGCTAAATAACATGCTACTAAATAGTGAGTGGGTCACAAATGAGATCAAGGAGGAAATAAAAAAATACCTCGATACAAATGAAAATGAAACCACCATGACCCCAAATCTCTGGGATGCTGCGAAAGCAGTCCTAAGAGGGAAGATTATAGCACTGCCGGCCTACCTAAAGGAGAAAGAAAAATTTTAATCAACAAGTTATCCTTACACCTAAGGGAACTGGAAAAAGAACAGCAAAAGAGGCCCAAGGGGAGTACAAGAAAGGAGATAATAAAGACCAGAGTGGAAATAAACAATATAGAGATAAGAAAAACAATTCAAAAGATCAATGAAACCAAGAGCTGTTTTTTGAGAAGATAAACAAAATTGACAAACCTCTAGCCAGGCTCATCAAAAAAAAAAAAAAAAAAGAGGGAGAGAGAGAGAGGACTCTAATTAGTAAAATCAGGAACGAAAGAGGGGAAATGACTACAGACATCACAGAAATACAAAAAATTCTAAGAAACTACTATGAGCAACTGTATGCCAAAAAATTTGACAACCTGGAAGAAATGGATAATTTTCTAGAAGCATACAACCTTCCAAAGCTAACTCAAGGAGAAACAGAAAATCTAAATAGCCTGACTACTACCAAGGAAATTGAATCAGTAATCGACAAGCTCCCAACAAACGAAAGCCCTGGACCAGATGGCTTCACAAGTGAATTTTATCAAACATTCAAAAAAGAACTATCACCTATTCTTCTCAAACTATTCCAAAAAATCCAGAAGGAGGGAAGGCTCCCAAACTCTTTTTATGAAGCCTCTATCACCCTGATTCCAAAACCAGATAAAGACATCACAAAAAAGGAAAACTACAGGCCAATCTCCCTGATGAATATAGATGCAAAAATTCTCAATAAAATATTAGCAAACAGAATTCAGCAATATATTAAGAAGGTCATACATCATGATCAAGTGTGTTTCATCCCTAGTATGCAAGGCTGGTTCAACATCCGTAAATCAATTAATGTGATACACCACATCAACAAAATGAAGAATAAACATCACATGGTCATATCAATAGATACAGAAAAAGCATTTGACAAAATCCAACAGCGATTTATGTTAAAAACTCTTAGCAAAGTGGGAATACAGGGATCACAACTCAACATAATAAAGGCCATATATGATAAACCTACAGCTAACATCATACTCAATGGGGAAAAGCTAAAACCATTCCCCTTAAGATCAGGAACAAGACAAGTCTGTCCACTTTCTCCTCTTTTATTCAACATAGTTCTGGAAGTTCTAGCCACAGCAATCAGACAACAAAAAGAAATAAAAGGCATCCAAATTGGCAAGGAAGAAGTAAAATTATCATTATATGCAGAAGACATGATACTGTATATAGAGAACCCCAAAGACTCCACCAAAAAACTATTGGAACTGATAGACGAATTCTGTGAAGTAGCAGGATATAAAATCAATGTTCAGAAATCAGTGGCATTTGCATATAACCAGAATAAACTAACGGAAGGAGAAATTAAGAAAACTGTCCCATTTACAATTGCGTCAAGAACTATAAAATACCTAGGAATAAATTTAACCAAAGAAGTAAAAGATCTGTACTCAGAAAATTATAAGACACTGAAGAAAGAAATCATAGAAGATACAAATAAATGGGAACACCTACCATGCTCATGGATAGGAAGAATTAATATAGTTAAAATGTGCAACCTGCCTAAAGCAATATATAGATTCAATGCAATTCCTATCAAACTACCAAGGGCATTTTTTCACAGAAATAGAAAATATAATCCTAAAATTTATATGGAACCGTAAGAGACCCTGAATAGACTCGGCAATCCTGAGAAATAAGAACAAAGTCGGGGCTATCATGCTATCAGACATCAAAACATACTACAAGGCTACAGTAATCTAAACAGTATGGCATTGGCATAAAAACTGGCACATAGATCAGTGGAACAGAACAGAGAGCCCAGAAATAAATCCAGACATTTACGGACAGTTAATCTATGATAAGGGAAGCAAGAATTTACATTGGAGTAAAGATAGTCTATTCAATAAATGGCGGTGGGAAAATTGGACTGACACATGCAAAAACATGACACTGGACCACCTCCTTACACCATATACAAGGACAAATTCACAATGGATTAAAGACTTAAATGTAAGACCTGAAACCATAAAACTCTTAAAAGAAAATATAGGGAGTACATTTGCAGACATCACCCGGAGCAATATTTTTACTGATTCATCCCTGCGGGCAAGGGAAGTAAAAGAAAAAATGAACATATGGGATTATATCAGACTTAAAAGTTTTTTCACAACAAAGGAAACCATCAATAAAACAAAAAGGAAGCCTACTGATTGGGAGAATATATTCGCCAATGATATATCTGATAAGGGGTTAATATCCAAAATTTATAAAACACTCATGAAACTCAACACCAAAAAAAAACAAACAACCCAATTAAAAAATGGGCAGAAGATATGAAGAGACATTTCTCTAAAGAGGACATACAGAAGGCCAACAGGCATATGAAAAAATGTTCAACCTCACTGGTCATTAGGGAAATGCATATAAAAACCACCATGAGATACCACCTCACTCCAGTCAGAATGGCTATCATTAATAAATCAACAAACAACAAGTGCTGGCGGGACTGTGGGGAAAAGGGGACCCTGCTGCACTGTTGGTGGGATTGCAGGTTGGTGCAGTCACTATGGAAATCAGTATGGAGGTATCTCAAAAACCTGGAAATGGAACTACCTTTTGACCCAGCAATTCCACTCCTAGGTATTTATCCCGAAAAACCCAATACACTAATTCAAAAAAATATATACACCCCTATGTTCATTGCAGTGCTATTTACAATAGCCAAGACTTGGAAACAACCGGAATGCCCATTGGTAGATGACTGGATTAAAAAAATGTGGCACATTTATACAATGGAGTATTACTCCACTATAAAGAAGAATGAAATCGTACCATTTACAATGATATGGATGGACCTAGAGACTATTATGTTAAGTGAAATAAGTCAGTCAGAGAAAGACAAATACCATATGATCACACTCATATGTGGAATCTGAAAAACTGAATGATTGAGCAAAATAAACAGAAACTGTCTCATAGATATAGAGGAAAAACAGGGATGCTAGTTGGGAAGGGGGTGCAGATGAGGGAGAAGGGGAAGGGATTAGTCAGCAAAAATTGGCAACTACAGTATTGCCACAGGGATATGAAAGACAGTTCGGGGAATATAATTAATAATGTTGTAAAAATTTGGGGGGTGTCAGATGGTCACATGTCTTGTTGGGGAGACCATTTCATGGATGGAGTAGAGGCTTGATCACTGCACTGTACACCTGAAGTTGAGGTTATATAATAGTGTATGCCAACTGTAATTGAACATATAGATAATCACGGGATGTGGATTATACTGTGGAAGGGAGTCAGAGGAAGTGTAATAGATATATATGATATGGGGGGGGAGGAGTGCGGTGGCGAATTGGGGGAGGGGGGTTGTCACTTTGAGTGGTAAAAAATATAACTATAGCACGGTGTTGTACACCTGAAGCTAATTAAAAATAAATAAATTTTAAAAAATAATTAAAAATAAAATACTAATGGCATTTTTCACAGCACTAGAACAAATCATCCTAAAGTTTTTATGGAACCACAGAAGAACCCTAATATCCACAGCAGTCCTGAGTAAGAGGAAAAAAGCTGGAGGTATTACACTACCTGATATCAAAGTATACTACAAGGCCATAGTAATCAAAAAAGCATGATATTGGCATAAAAATAGACACAAATATCAATAGAACAAAGTAGAGACCCCAGAAATAAATCCATGCTTATATGGTCTTTTAATTTATGACAAAATAAGCAAGAATATACACTGCGGTAAAGACAGTTTATTCAATAAGTTGTGCTGGGAAAACTGGACAGATACATGCTAAAAATGAAACCGGACTACCTTGTTACTCTGTATTACAAGAATAAACTTAAAATAAATTAAAGACTTAAATGTAAGACTGGAAACCATAAAACTCCTACAAGAAAATATAGAAAGTAACCATCTCATTCATTACCCTTAGTGTTAGTTTTACTGATATATCTCCTCAGTCAAGGGAAACAAATTAAAAATAAACAAATGGAGTGAACTGTATTTGACTTCAAAGGCAAGGGAAGTAAAAGCAAAAATAAATGAATGGGACTATATCAATCTGAAAATATTCAGTACAGCAAAAGAAACCATCAACAAAACAAGAAGGCAACCAACTGCATAGGAGAAGATATTTGCAAACAAAACCTCCAATAAGGGACTAATATCCAAAATACATAAAGAACTTGTGCAATTCATCAACAAAAACAAACAAACAATCCAATGTAAAAAAATTGGCATAGGACCTGAACAGACACTTCTCCCAAGGAGACATACAAATGGCCAACAGATATATGAAAAGATGCTGAACTTCACTAGCTATTAGGGAATTAAAAATCAAAACCACATGAGATACTACCTCATGCCTGTTAGAATAGCTATTATCAGCAAGACAGAAATGACAAGTATTGCAGTGGCTGTGGAGAGAAAGGAAACCTCATACACTGCTGGTGGGAATGTAAATTGGTACAGCCACTATGGAAAATAGTATGGAGGTTCCTCAAAAAATTAAGACTAGAATTACCCTATGACCCAGGATTCCCTTTTCTGGGTATCTACCCCAATAACCTGAAAATAATTATCTGAAAAGATATATGTACCCCCATGTTCACTGCAGCATTATTCATGGTGGCCAAGACATGAAAAAACCCAAAGTGTCCTTCAATAGGTGATTGGATAAAGCAGATGTGGTACATATATACAATGGAATATTACTTAGCCATAAGAAAAGATGAAATACTGTCATTTGCTACCACAAAGATGGATCTTGCAATTATCTTGCTAAATGAGATATGTCAGACAGAAAAGGTTGAGAACCATATGACTTCACTCACATGTGGGATATAAAACTGAAAGCAACAAAGGAACAAGACAAACAAACAAACAAAAACTCATAGACACAAACAACAGTATAGTGGTTACCAGAGGGTAAGGTGAGGTGGTAGAAGGGGGAAAATGGTGATGAAAGAACTGACTGTGTGGTGAACACACAGTGGAATATTAGGTGATGCATTATAGAAATGTACACTTGAAACCTATATAATTTTACTAACCATTATCACTCTAATAAATTGAATAAAGATTAAAAAATAAATATTACTATTATGAATAAAAAAATCAATACACAATTGGAACTACATCAAACTAAGTAATTTTCGCACAGCAAAAGCTATCAACAAAATGAAAAGACATCCTATTGAATGGTAGAAGATATTTGCCAATGATACATCTGATAGGAGTTAATATCCAAAATTTGTTAAAAAACTGATACAACTCAACACCAAAAAAAAAAAAAATCCAAATAAGAAATGGGCAGAGGACCTGAAAAGACATTTCTCCAAAAAGGTCATACAGATGGCCGATAGACATATGTAAAGATGTGCATCATCACTAATCATCAGAGAAATGCAAATAAAAACCACGAGGAGATATCACTTCACACCTGTCAGAATGGCTATCATCAATAAATCAACAAACAAGTGTTGGTGAGGATGTGTAGATATGGAAACCCTCGTGTACTCTTGGTGGGATTGCAAACTGGTGCAGCCACTATGAAAAACAGTATGGAGGTTCCTCAAAAGGTTAAAAATAGAACTTTCTTATGACCTAGCAATTGTATTCCTGGGCATTTATCCAACGAAATTCAAAACACTAATTTGAAAAGATATATGCACCCCTATATTTACTGCAGCACTATTTACAATAGCCAAGATATTTAAACAACCAAAATGCTCATCAATAAATGATTGGATAAAGTGGTACATATATAGAGTGGAATATTATTCTGCCATAAAAAAAATCTTACCATTTGTGAAAATATGAATAGACCTAGAGAGTGTTATATTAAGTAAAATGTCAGCCTGAGAAAGACAGATACCATATGATCTCACTTATATGTGGAATCTAAAGAACAAAATAAGCAAACAAACAAAAAAACAGACTCAAAGGTACAGAGAACAAACTGGGAGGGGGGTTGGGGAGCTGGGTGAGAAAGATGAAAAGATTAAGAAGTATAAATTGGTATTTACAAAAGAGCCAGGGGAATGTGAAATATAGTATGGAAAATATAGTTAATAATATTGTAAAAACTATAGTTTCAGATGGATGCTAGACTTATCAGGGACATAACTTCATAAATTATATAAATGTGTATATACTAATATACACTAATAGAAACTAATAGAAAATAATATTGAATGTCAACTATAATTTTAAAAATAATCATGGGTTGTGACCGGCTGAGTGGTGCGGTGGTTAAGAGCTGGCTTGGGATGCCAGTGGCCCTGGTTCGGATCCCACATATGAGGGCCAGTGACACTGCCCTCTAAAAAAATAAAATAAAAAAATAATCATGGGTTTATATAATACAACATAGTCAATAGCATTGTAATTACTATGCAGTGTTAGATGGGTAATATACTTATTGTGGTTATAACTTTGGGAGGTATATAAATGTCTAATTATGTTGTATTGTATACTTGAAACTCAAAATATAAAAACATAAAAAATAAAAAACAATTTACTCTCTTAGTAACTTTCAAATAATATGCAATGCAGTATTATAGACTATGTCACTACACTGAACATTACATCCCCAGGACTTACTTGGTTTATAACTGGAAGTTTGTACCTTCAACCCTATTTTGTTCCTGTTCTGCTCTTTATGCAGTGTGTTTGTGAGAGAAGGAAGGACATCTTTCCAAACACTGTTTTCTCCAAGTTCAGAAAGAGAATGTGACTTCTCCAAAGCCCTTACCCAGTGAAAAGGAACAATATTTCAGTTTCCTCTCCTAGCTTGCAGTTGATCTCCTATGCTCGACTGTTTTTAGAGCAGTCTTACCCTACCATTCAGCACGATAATAGGCCAGGATGAAAAGCGAGGCAATGCACTTAGTCCTTTTACCTACCAGTTTGTCTGTGTAATTCCAACGATCAATGTTAGGTTTAGTAGGAAATAAAATGAAATAATTTATAAATAAAACATTGCCCTCTGATGCTTGGTGCAGCTTTCACTGTTAAAGGATATCTCTACTTTCCTCTAGCAGCTGAAGTGAGCAGATGAACTTGGTACAGGAGCCTTTGATTCCACAATTCTGGTATCATCAAGTTAAGACAAAATAGAAAGGACCACTCATAGTGTGACAAAGAGGACCTCAGATATATGTAGGATATCATTCCCTTTTACCAAGGTTTAGGTAAAAAAAGAAGTGTCTCCTGATCTTGAATAAAAGCTTGTGCTATCAAAAAAATGCTTGGAAAATCTATGATATAGTCCCACCATCTTATTTTACAGATGGGTAAACTGAAATCAAAAGAGAGGATGTGACTTCAAAGTTCTTTTCAAACTTTTAAATGCTGAGCATTGATTTCAATTCTTACTCTTAATAGTTTATAAGAGGAAAGCATATTAATAATAGCTAATCTATTTGAATATTCATTACATGCTAGGAAACTGTTCTATGTGCTTAATATTTAATCCCCACAGCAGCACTGTAGGGTATATATTATCATCCTCATTTTATAGATGACAGAACTAGACACAAGAAGTTAAGCAAATTGCCCATGGCCTCATAGATAGCCTTAGAGTTGGGATTAGAGCCCAAAGAATCTGGCTGCAGAGCTTTTGAGTTTAACTACTCTGCCTCCTGTCTTTTAAACAGAAAGGGCAGGATTACCAAAATAATCGCCATCAAACTCTCTCTTGCTTGTCAAAAACCCACATTGGGTCCTGATTGCAATGATACTGAATCTTGACTAGCTTCACTGACATTTGAGGAATTCTAATCATGATGAAATGAGAACTCCAACTCACCAATGATACCTTGCATTACTACTCATATTCTCCACCATCTGATCAAGTTCATTTTAGTGTTTGGTGCTATTCTATGCACAACATATGGAATGATCTATGCCCTCTAGGAAACTTTACACCTAAAACATCTCCACAGCTGTCCTGGACAACAGAGCTTCTTGTTGCATACTGTTATTTTGGTTACTATTGTCTCTGCCACATAATGCAGTTCCATTTCTAGAACTGTTCAGATTATTGATGTAAAACCCATTCAAAGAGTGTGGTTCAAGAGATGCACTCAGTGGGCAAGATAGCTCTCTGGGGCTTCTGAGTTATGCCGGAGTTTAAGGTATGGAAGTTTTGGACAGCATAGAAAAGAGAGCCCAACAACCAAATCAGTGGTCTTCTGCTAACTGAAAAACTCCATGCCAATTCCTGCCATCATAAACTCAGCCTAAAGTGTCCATTTTTTAGAGTTTTCACATGTGCCAATCTCAGAACAGGGCCAAGTTAGAGACTCAGCTCTATGCTATCCAAATGCCAGAGTGCCTGTCACAGAAAATATTAAGAGACAATGTTGAAGGTAAATGAAAGAGACTTTATGGAACTGTTTCAGTCGAAGGAGAACCATGCAAGACTTTTGTTCTGGGAGATAGAATAAAGTAATTTGTATTGAGGCATGAGCAATCTGATTTTTTTTTTAGCTGAGCCATTCTGCCACCTGTTGGCAGCTCACTGGCAGCTCAGCTCAGGCTGGGCATTGAACTGCTATTGCTCAGAGCTCAGCTTGCACTCTTGAGCGAGCTCTTAACCAACTGAGCCACTAGGCCGGCCCTTGAGCAATCTGATTTTTAATGAACCTCATTTAGAATCTAATCATTAAGGAATTCTGATTGATGTGCAATGTTAAATAAGTACAAAATAACAAAATCTTCTATCTGAAAGATGTTGAGGACTCATCAAACGAGGTGCCCAAAAATTGAGTTCAAAACATATGTTTTGCCAGCATGTGGTTTAAACAAGTTTTAAATTTAAGTCCTTTGGGGACTTCTGGTAAAATGGCAGAATAGACAGATTCTGTGCTAACTACCTTCCAGGATCACACCAAAATTACAAACAAATTATACAGCATTCAACCCTGGAGGTCCCCGGAAGACTAGATGAACAGAACCACTAAACGAAGAACTTAAAGAGGAGGTCACGTCGGGTCTGATAAGGAGAGGCGAAGAGGAGAGAGGGCGAACTCCGCGAGGGAGGCCCCATCTGTGGCCTCTGGTTGGGGGAGAGACCCTCCGGCCTCACACCAGGCTCACCAGCCCAGAGTTCCTTTGCCGGGAAGAGAAGTTCTAAGATAGCCGGCAGTAAATTAGTGAGGACTCTCTTTGTTCAGCTCGGTGAGGCTAAGAGCGGCTAGAGAATCAGTGGGGCTGGTGCACGGGCTTGCTCGCCGGTGAGCACTTACCTGGCTCCTGGTGGACGAGTGGCTGTGTGAGCCGGACCCGGGAGCCTGCGAGGATGGACTGAACTGAGCACCTTTGGTGCAAAGGCTGGAGGTTTTTGGACTATAGTTCCCCTGATGTGGAGCCTGCACGTGAGTGATGTAAGGAGGACTCCATTTTGTCGGGCTTGGGCCCTCCCACGGAGGATCAGGTCCGAGACCTCATTGGTCAGGTGGAATTGGCACAGAAGTGCCTGTGTGTGAGTGTGCCCATGCGGCCTTGGATCCCCACCCACTGCCCGGCTTGTGCTGCGTTGCCAGGGAAACACCTGGTGGGAGTGCTAAGGCTTCAACAGGCTGCTCACCAAGACGCGGGAGTGTGCAAACTGCCTTGGTCCCCGCTCTCCACACTGCGCTTGCAGAGTTGCCAAGCTGGTGATTGGTTGTTGGGCTGCTTGGCCTGATCTGTGAGCGGCTGATTGGGGCAGGCTGAGACTGGGAGTTTTCCTGGGAGTGTTGGGCCGTGAGCTGTGTGCCTGCGTGATCCAGCCAGGGCTCTCCTGGTGATCTATCTAATAGATCAAAGCAATCCCAGAGGGACAGCCAGAATGGGGAAACAAAGAAACATGTCACAAGTAAAAGATCAGTAGAAACCTCTAGAAATGGAACCAAATGAAAAAGAGGGATCCAACCTTTCAGACAGAGTTTAAAACACTGATGATAAGAATGTTTAACAAACCTAGTGAGGACATAAGGAAGGATAGAGAAGTCATAAAAAACAACCAGTTAGAACTAAAGAATACAATAACTAAAATGAAGAACACACTCGAAGGAATCACTGGTAGAGTAGATGAAGCCGAGGAGCGGATTAGCGATTTGGAAGACAAAATAGGAGAAATCACCCAGTTGACACAACAAAAAGACCAAAGAATAGAAAACAATGAAAATAGTTTAAGAGCCCTATGGGACAAGGTGAAACACAACCACCATCGACTCATAGGAATACCAGAAGGAGAAGAGAAGAAGCAAGGGGTCAAGAATGTATTTGAAAAAATAATGACTGAAAACTTCCCTACCCTGGTTAAGGAAATCGACATACATGCCCAGGAAGTGCAGAGGGTTCCAAACAAGCTGAACCCAAACAGGTCCACACCAAGACACATCAAAGTTAAAATGGCAAAGTTTAAAGACAGAGACAGAATCCTAGAGGCAGCAAGAGAAAGACAGCAGGTTACATACAAAGGAACTCCTGTTAGACTAACAGCTGACTTGTCTACAGAAACTCTGCAGGCCAGAAGGGAGTGGCAGGAGATACTCAAAGTGACACAAAATAAAGGCCTACAAACAAGATTGCTCTACCCAGCATGGCTGTCACTTAAAATTGAAGGAGAAATAAAGAGCTTCTCAGAAAAAAATAAGCTTAAGGAATTCATTACCACCAAGCCAGCATTGCAAGAAACGTTAAAAGGGCATTTTTAAACAAAAGAAAGGGGTAAACAAGCTAACCCAGGGAGACCAGGAATACAAATAACAAAATTGCAATCCATATGCACCTATCAATAATCATGTTAAATGTGAATGGGCTAAATGCTCCAATCAAAAGACAGAGAGTGCCTGAATGGATAAGAAAATAGGACACATGTATATGCTGTTTACAGATGGAATAAGATATTTCATGCAAATGGAAATGAGAAAAAAAAAAAGCTGGAGTACCAATACTTATTTTGGACAAAAGAGACTGTAAAATGACTACAATAAAAGACAAAGAAGGGCACTATAACCCTAATAAACATCTATGCACCCCACATAGGAACTCCTAATTACATATAACAGATTTTGACAGACATAAAGACAGAGATCAACAGTAACACTATCATAGTAGGGGACTTCAACACCCCATTGTCACCAATGGACAGACCCTTTAGACAGAAAACCAACACAGAAAGAGGGGCCTTAAATGACGCTTTAGACCAGCTGGACTTCATTGATATTTTTAGAGCATTTCACCCTGAAAAAACAGAATATACATTCTTCTCAAATACACATGGGACGTTTTCCAAGATAGACTACGTTAGGCCACAAAACAAGTCTCAGTAAATTTAAGCAGATTGAAGTCATATCAAGCAGTTATAAGGGAAAAACTGATGGTTGCTGGTTGGGAAGGAGTGGGGATGAGGGAGAGGGGGAATGTTTTGGATAGCTTAGGTGGGTGACTACAATGTTGCCACAGGGATATGGGGGGCAATTCTGCAAATGTAATTGATAATGTTGTGAAGAGACTATTATAGTAAGTGAAATAAGTCAGTCGGAGAAAGACAAGTACCATATGATCTCACTTAAATGTGGAATCTGAAAAACTGAATGAATGATCAAAGTAAACAGACTCATAGATATAGAGGAAAAACTGAGGGTTGCTAGTTGGGAGGGGGGTGGGGATAAAGGGGAAAGGGAAGGGATTAGACAACATAAATAGGCTACTACAATATTGCCACAGGGATATGAAACACAGTTCGGGGAATATAATGTGTAAAAATTTTGTGGCGTGTCAGATAATCACATGTCTTGTTAGGGAGACCACTTCATGTACACCTGAAGCTGATGTTGTATAATATTGTATGCCAAGTGTAACTGAATATATAGATAGTCACGAGATGTGGAGTATACTGTGGAAGGGAGTCAAAGGAATTGTAGTGGATATGTATGATATGGGGGCGGAGTGGGGTGGTGAACTGGGGGAGGGGGGTTATCACTTTGGGGGATAAAGAGTATAACTATTGCATTGTGTTTTACACCTGAAACTAATAAAATAAATAAATTAATTAATGTAAAAAAATTTAAGTCCTTTGTTTCAGTATGTCCTCTCCTGGTCACCACAGTTCTCATCACCCCCATTTGTCTTGTATCCAATTATTTCATGCTTTATGTTATCATTCTGACCTGTGAAGATGTTTCAATTTGTAACCCCTGCCAAACTACCACAGAGTGATGAAATTATATACTGTGGTGGGGGGGGTGGCGGCCCAGGACCACATGCAACTGTTGCAAACCTGAAGCAAGAGGGAATGAAATATATTATTCTTACAAATTCAAGTGAGTTGTGATATACTAGTAATGTATATGTTGAAGGATTTATAGTCAATAACATTATAGTGCATATTTGAAAGTTACCAAGAGAGTAAACCTTAAAAGTTCTCATAACAAGGAAAAATGCTTTTATAATTGTGTAGGGTGACACATGGTAACTAGACTTACTGTGGTGATCATTTTGCAGTGTATACAAATATAGATTCATTATATTGTACACCTTAAACTAATATAATGTTATATGTTAATTATACCATAATAAAAAATGAGTAAGCTAGACTATGACAGGAAAGATACCAGGCTATTTTGTTCCTAGTCATGAACAAAGTGAAAAACATCCTTATAGCGTAATCAAAATATTATTGACTCTTTTTGCACCGAGTACCTACTTCTGAAATCTCTTTTAAAACTCCATTCATTACTCCTTCCACTTGAGAGAAGGTAGGAAAAGGAAGTTAATGAAGATCAAACTCAAGTCAATAAACATGGGTATTTTTTAGCAGATGGCATGGGTATGAAGTTTAATTTGTTAAGAAGGATGAAATAAACATGTTTTATGTGGGGGAAAAAACTAACATTTTCCAATGTTGATGCACATGAAGGTGTTCCTATCAGTATATTAAATTACTTAGATATTAACAAATTTGAAATAAAATACCTTATCTGAGGCCCTGTGTCAAAGATATTGGTGCTTTCAGATTCCTGTGTTTAGTTAAATTGATCAACCTAGTTTAGCTCAGTGGTTCTTTGCTGGGGGGAGTACATAAACATATTATTGGGTTGTCAGAAAAGTCCTGATGCATTTTTACAATGAAAAGCATAGAAAAATTACGTCATGACTTTTCTGACAACCCAATAGAAACTCCTCCTCAGGGCAAGTCCCCACAGCAAATCGCTCTGTGAAATGGGATATGTTGGTGACTGAAGTATGTTGTTTGTATAAATGGTGTGCGGGCCCCTTAAAATGGTTGAGATCTACCTACAGAGCCTATTTTGAAAAGTTTCCCAAGAAAGGGCTGGGTTGTTAGCTTCAATTTACTTTCTCTTTGAATTCATGCCTCTATGGTTTCCTTGTGAAATGGAGAATATAAAACCTGTCTTTCTTTGTTTTCTTATTTTGTGGACTCCTAGATGAAAATGCCTGATGGCTTAATCTTGGCTTTCCCCTAGACTCAGCCATTTTTCTGACCTTAATGTTCTGTTTCCCCCTTGTAAAATCCCTTGTAAGTGAGGAAAATACATCCTGGGTTGGTTCCTTCCTGATTTGTGTCTGATTCAGCTTGTAGTTAGTCAAAGCTGCTCAACAACTGTTTATTAATTAAACACCCACAGGGTTTCTTGAACTGTACCAAGCTCTGCCTACTCTGTGCCCAAGTTGAATTTTAATCACATCTGTGCTGAAGGCTACAGGTAGCAAAACAAGGAAAAGAGAGTTGACAGAAATCTTCATCTCCTACTAAATATCAGCACTCAACCCTGTCAGAATCCCTGTGGTGCACAAGCCCTGAAGGTATACTTGGAGATATTCCCTGGATATTAGAGCAGACTTGTTTCATTAGGAGGCAAGGCACAGAGTGGGGCTAAGGGAGAATGCAAAGCCATGTCTGAGGAGCAGTGCTAAGGGGAAAAATTGCAGACCATGATCTGAGATAAGTGTGGAGCCTGAAATCAGAGCTGAAGCAAAAGAGGAGGAGCCGAATGAAGGCAGGGCAGGTAAGGAAGCAAGTTGCCCGAGAATCTCTGGCATTTGTTTTAGGGATAGGAATGTGATTACACTTATCAACTTAATTTTAGTCCTCCAGGGAAGCAGGAAAAAGCAACCTTTACCAGGGCAGGCCTCTCTCTCTCTCTCTCTCTCTCTCTCTCTCTCTCACACACACACACACACACACACACACACACACACACATTCGAAACCTGTGTGTGTGTGTGTGTGTGTGTGTGTGTGTGTGTGTGTGTGTGTGTGTGTAAGGGCTCTAGTGGTAGTCGGGGACATAGCAGGGAGGAAATAACGGGAAAGGGTGGGGGAAAGAGAGTAAAGGGAAAAGTCCAGAAACAAATTTTTCTGAATCCCCACTTACTTGCTTTCTTTACAGTAATCTACATTCTGTAAGGAAAACTAAAGTGGGGCTGGCCAAATAGCTCAGTTGGTTAAGAGCTAGCTTAGGAGTGTGAGCTCTGAGCAACAAGGCTGCCGGTTCAATTCCCACATGGGCCAGTGATGCTGCACCCTAGCTGAGCTGTCACTGAGCTGCCAATAGGTGGCAGCAGGATGGCTCAGCTGGTGTAACAAGACTCAATGGTCAACATTGAACAACAGGGTTCAATGGTGGGCTACGCCTGCCCACAACTAAGACTGAACTCGGCATCTTGAGCCGAGCTGCTGCCGGATGGCTCAGTAGATAGAGCATGCGCTCTTAACAACAAGGTGGCTATGCCCATCCGCAACTAAGATTGTAGCACAGCACCTTGAGCTTAGAGGCAGTCAGATGGCGACTGGAGCCCTCCACAACTAAGATTGAAGAACAACAACTTGGCTGGTGCCCCTCCCCAATTCCCAAACACAGTTCCCCTCCCCCAATTCTCCAATTAAAAAAAAGAAAGAAAACCTAAAGTGAATGCGTAAGTGGAAGTTATTGAGAGTTTTGCATTAGTTCTCCTGTCTAAAACCAGAAAGGGTATATTCCAGTGGCATAATGGTTTTTATTTTCTTTTATGAGTTAGTCATCATCTTTCTCTTTCTCCTTTATGGTACAGATATATATATATAGTGTCCAGACTATTCCATTTAATCAGCAAAATGTGTTTTTGTTCTTGACTTGAAATTCAATTCTATTGTGGCTGAGATAACCAACTCATTTAATTTTTTGCCCTGATTCATTTAGACTGTTTTGATGCTGCCTGACAGTAACTACCTCCCTAAGCAATAAGATTTCTGATGGTAAATATTCTGTTATAAAAATAATTGATATTTATTGTCTTTTTATCATATGCAAGACAACGTGTTATTTGCAGGTTGTGGAGTGAGTGCTGAATAGAAAGAAATACACACCCAAGTTCCTGCTGTCATGGGGCTTAGTCTACTTGAGAAGAGAACATCTTTAGACAGAAAACTATGGATAATAATAATATAAAGAGATAATTTAAAGGCCGGCCGAGTGGCTCAGTTGGTTAAGAACTCAATTAGGTGTGCGAGCTGAGCTCTGAGCAACAGCAGTTTGATGCCCAGCCCAAGCTGAGCTGCCGCTAAGCTGCCAACAGGTGGCAGGATGGCTCAGATAAAAAAAAATTTAAAAATAAATTAATTAATTAAAAAAAGAAATAATTTAAAAAGAAGAGTTGTGAAATTTAGACACTACCCAGTGAACTCAGAAGAGGGAACAATCAATCATCAAAGACTAGGAAGGCTAGCAAAGGCTTTAGAATGTGGCTTGGGAACTGCAATTTGTCAGCCCCTGTTCTAGAGTAAAGGTTTATGGAAGGAGCTTCACTGGAAATGTGATTGGTGCCATATAACAGAAGGCCTAGAATGCATGAGAATGGAGTTTGAGCTTTATCATGTAGTTAATGGGGAACCACTGAAGGTTTTCAGCAAAGGATAATGTTAAGGGAGGATGAATCAGGTGACAGTGTGCAGGATGGATTAACAGGGAGAGACTGGAGTCAGTTGGGCCAGTTAGGAGGCTACTGCAGTAGTCTGGACAAGAAGTGATAAGGGCTGTAACTAGGGTAATAGCAGAAAATGTAGTAAGATATGCAATATCATGTAAAAGATAAATGAATAGGATTTAGTGACTTGATTTCATATATGGGGCAAAGGAAAGGTAGAAGGTAAGATGACTCAGGCTTCCAGTCCATGAGACCGAAGAAGAGTGGTGGCATTACCATAAATATTTTCTCTGATTAAATTGTTAAATAGTGTCTTGGGCTATTTTGCAAAAGGAAAAGTCTCAGGGAGCTAATTTTGTTGGCTGTTTAAATCTATTTTTATCATTGTATCTTGGCACTCTGGGGCTTCAATAGACCTAGAGATTCTAGATTGGCAGGTTTGAACTAGAGATTTTAGGCAGGGTCAACCTAAATTATGACAGATTGATTCAATTTTGTCCTGATTCATCTCTGTTGCTATTTCATTCAGAATGCAAGTTTGTTGATTCTATCCAGGTTGCCCTTTTTTAGGCAATCCATTTAGTGGCTAAATAACTTCCATTCATTGACATGTGTTCCTCTTAACTCACCTCAGCAGCACAGTTTCTCTGCTTGATACTAGCACATGCCTTCAAGCTTATTTTTTGCCTTTTAGCACTACAGACACGCAGGGATTAACACTTGCTGCTTTGTATGCAACTGAAGGCACTAGTCCTAGAAAACTAATGATGCCTTTATTTTTATTTTATTAATTTAAATAAAGAAGCCCTTTTGCTTGTAGAGCAGTCACAGAGGCACAAGAAGATTGTTTCTATTTATGCTTTTCATTTCCTTACAGGGACTTGTGTTCAGTAATGTATGTTTATGTTTGAATGAATTCCTTGAAGCATAAAGATTCTAGAGGAAGATATATGAAATATTAAAAGAACAATATCAGGTAGTATATAAAAATCTACTTAGCATTTTTAAGTGCTTACTTATTCCAAAGCCATTTATACTATTTTAGTTTGTCTATAAACCAGCATAATCCCCAGTCCACCCCAAACACACGCACACTCAAAAAATAATAATAATAATTAGGCTGGTGCAAAAGTAATTGCAGTGTTTGCATTGTTGAAATTTGCCTTTGATATTGGAATAGATTCTTAAATAAATATGGTTATGTTATACATCACTTTAATGCACGTTTCATGTTTTATGTTTTTTTGCTAATGACTTATTACTTGCTGTTTGTCTCATATGTATTTTAGACTATGGAAATGATTTTAGACAAAAAGCAAATTCGAGCAATTTTCTTACTTGAGTTTAAAATGGGTAATAAAGCAGTGAGACAACTCACAATATCAACAACAGATTTGGCCCAGGAACTGCTAACAAATGTACAGTGCAGTGGTGGTTTGAGAAGTTTTCCAAGGAGACGAGAGCCTTGAACATGAGGAGTGTAGCGGTCAGCCATCACAAATTGACAATGACCAACTGAGAGCAATCATGGAAGCTATCCTCTTACAACTACACGAGAAGTTGTCGAAGAACTCAATGTCGGCCGTTTTATGGTCATTTAGCATTTGAAGCAAATTGGAAAGGTGAAAAAGCTAGATAAGTGGGTGCCTCATGAGTTGACCACAAATCAAAAAGATTGTCATTTTGAAGTGTTGTCTTCTTTTATTCTATGCAACAACAATGAACCATTTCTTGATTGGATTGTGACATGTGACAAAAAGTGGATTTTATACAACTAGTGATGACCAACTTAGTGGCTGGACCTAGAAGAAGTTCCAAAATACTTCCCAAAGCCAAATTTGCACCAAGAAAAGGCCGTGGTCACTGTTTGGTGGTCTGCTGCCGGTATGATCAACTAAAGCTTTCTGAGTCTCAGCAAAACGATTACATCTGAGAAGTTTGCTCAGCAAATCAAGCATCTCGACAACTTTTTGCAGGGAAAACACTTCCACAACCAGCAAGATGCAGAAAATGTTTTCCAAGAGTTCCTCGAATCCCAAAGGATGGATTTTTATGCTACAGGAATAAACAAATTTTTTTCTTGTTGGCAAAAATGTGTTGATTGTAATGGTTCCTATTTTGATTAATAAAGATGTGTTTGCGCCTAGTTATAATGATTTAAAATTCATAGTCCGAAACGGCAATTGCTTTTGCACCAACCTAATAACAAATTTCTGTGGTCACTTTCGTAATATATAGGAAAGTAAATGGAGGCAGAGTAAAATACCATTTTTGATTGGAACAATGATACATTGGAATGTAGAGCCCAAGGATCTTGGTGCTTAAAATTATAATATATTTTGCTTACATTGTATTTTGAAAAGCATTTTCATACCTCTTAGTTCATTCGATTCTCACAGCTTTCTTGTGAGGTAGATCAGATAGATATCATTATTTCCTAAGCAACAGAGGATAAATTACTTGCCTCAGGTCACT
Organism: Aselliscus stoliczkanus; assembly: GCA_033961575.1. NCBI lineage: Eukaryota > Metazoa > Chordata > Mammalia > Chiroptera > Hipposideridae > Aselliscus > Aselliscus stoliczkanus. The sequence continues at coordinate 47,765,416 of CM066737.1, read as the reverse complement.
GAGCAATTTAGCATCAATGTCCTTTCTTTTTCTTCTTTATTTTCCTCAGAAGAGGAAAATCTATTGCCAAGCTTTACTATGGGCCTCAATAGTCAATCAGTCATCAGGGAATGGGACAGCTGGAAGAGGGATGAAGTCCCTTCTGCAATATAGATATCATGGAGCGGCTCTCCATTGAGGCAGCCCCACACACTTCTGGAAGCTAACTTCAGAAATGGGAAGGAAGCACACAGAGTTTGTGGCTCAGCTCACTAAGAATGGAAGCCAATGCTCTGCCTTGCCCATATCCAGGACTGATTTTCTTTAAGCATCTAGAAATGTGTGGGAATAACCTCCCTACTAGAAAAGCAAGGCATCTCCTTTTATCTGAAGACCTAGAGAGTTCTCTTTCAGCATAGGATGGATCAAGTCATGGTATGTGTGATTCTGAAAGAGATCAATCTCATTCACACACATAGTTTCAATGACTGATTTGTACAACAGTGAATATCAAATTTAATTTCCTTATACCAATCTCCGTGTGTCAAACTGCCTAGTGAGCAAGCTCACTGGTATGTAATTCCTCCACATAAACTACAAACTCAACAGATTTAATACCAAATTCATCATCACTCCCATTTTAATCTACCTCACATATTTATATCTGTTTTAGGCACACTATCCAGTTTCTCAGGCCAAGAAAATGGGAGTCATCCTTGAATCCTTTTCCATTACTGTCTCACATTCCATCACCAAGTCTATCAATACAGCCTCTAAAGAGGATCTCTCATCTCCATTCCCTTCTCTCTATTCCTATGCTGTTGTTTGGGTTCAGGACTTTGTCATCACTGTATTGGACTACTGTGACCTTCAATTTTGTGGTCTCCCTGACTTCATGCTCTCCTCCATATTTCACTCAATGATTATGGGATTTCCATAACACAAATATTACCGTATCTTTCCCCTACTTAAGAGTTCACCAATGGTTTTACTCTGGTTACAGGATCAAGTTTGAATTGATCAGGAGGCCCCTAACTAGCTCTCCAAAAGTATTTTCTGCTACTCCCACTCACATATCCTGGACTCCAGCCACACCAGACTGCCTTTCCCCATCACACCTGTGACTTTCTATATGCTTTTATTTTGGCTTGGGATGCCTCCACCTGATGTCTATTCTCTGCTTGTGAATACCTAACTCTCCTTCAAGTTGTAGCTGAAACATTACTTCGCCTCTCTACAGCCTTCCCTGACCTTTCCAGGCAGAACCAAATCCTCCTATGACTGTGCTCCCATGATCCCAGAGTTGTCTATAGTTCTGTCTATACTGAATATAGCTCCTGTGGCGAATTGGGGGAGGGCGGGTTGTTACTTTGAGAGGTAAAATGTATAACTATTGCACTGCATTGTACACCTGAAACTAATTTTTCTAAAGAAGTTTATTTCACAATAAAAGAATTTTAGGGCCGGCTGAGTGGCATGGTGGTTGGGTGCTGGCTTGGGAAGCCAGCAGCCCTGGTTCGGACCCCACATATGAGGGCCAGTGACACTGCCCTCAAAAAAAAAGAATTAAAAAATAAAAGAAACAAAATAGCTCCTGTCTCAAAGCACTGCAATTATTTGTTTTTCACAAATAAAACAAGCTTGAGGATAGGAAGATGGGTCTTGTCTATCCCTCCTCCATCCTAGACACTTTGCATAGTATTTGGAACTTAGATGGTTTTCAACAAATACTCATTAAATCTGTATTTCATTAATAAATTCATTTAATCATTCAGCCCCTATGTTAGGCCCTGGGAATTTAGCAGTGTGCCAGGAAGGCCTGGTTCTGCCCTCATGGAGCCTATCATCAATGTGTAGATTGGTGGTGGTTACCCACATATAAATACAGAATTCCACTAGAACATGGTAAGTGTACAGTTTGAATTTAAGTTGTCAGCCAGCATAACGTAGATGTTAAGACCATGGTCTCTTCTCGAGTTGGGCTAGCCTAGATTCGAATCCTGGTTTCACCATTTACTAGTTGTGTTGCTTTAGGCAATTTACCTAATGTCCCTGTGTCTTGCTTTCCTCATTTGTAAAATGGGAATTATTATGGTCTTTACCTGATGGTGTTGTTATGAGGATTATATGAGTTAATATTTGTAAAACACTTAGTGTCTGGTATATACCAAGTGCTAATAAAATAAATGCAATCTAGTGGTGAGTACAGAGAAACTTAAATGGCTTAGTTTGAGGGATAATGTGGCTGGCCTTGTTGCCCACTTACCAACTCTGATTCTACCTCCTCATGATGACCTTCCCCATTCCTGCCACTTTAAGTTCAGGGCTTATTTGGGAAAATAAAAGAGGAAGACATGGTGGGAATGCCCCTGCAGGGTGGATTGCACAGCCCACCATCCTGCCACTCTATTTACCTACCTCACATCCCCAGAGCTTTGTCCTTGCTCAGGGCTAATTACCTGTGTGTGTGTGGCTAGGGTTGAGTCATGGGGCCTTAGTACTTCTCTGTCCTATCACCAGTCTCATCTCTTTTCCACACCTCACTGGGGGGTGGCTCTTAGCCCATCCCTGTCTGCTCCCCTCACAGAAAAGACAGTGGAGGCCCCTGGGACTTGAGGGCAGACATTTTGCAGGGCCCTCGACAACCAGTGGCCAAATGGTATCCTTTTCTTCCTCTATCTGCCAGTCTTGTGGGGACTCTAAGCCCAGTAGAGTCAAGGGCGGGAGGGGGGGGAAGAGAACAATACCTAATAGCTTCAGTAATTATTTATATATTGTGTTATTTATTTCCTGAGACAACTTTTGTTTTGCCATATTCCTGGAATGTATATCTGCCTTCTCAGATCTGGCAGGCTAATTATGTCACTGCTTTAATGACTCCAAAGCTGCATCTCTGAGAGGTCATCCTAATTGTTTCTGCACCCCCAGCTTGACACCAGAGGTTTCATATCTGTCTGGAGGCCACAGCTGGCTGGTGGAAAGGCAGGCATTCTCAAGCACCTTGCCCTCTGCCCACTGCCCACATCCACTGCTTTCCTATCAGAGTTCACGAGACCTACTGCGGGCCCCAGGAAAGCTGGTAAACTCTTCCCCTTTGTCAGAGATGGGGAGGGATGTGGACTCAGAGATGAAGCATGGCAGGTACATGAAATGCTTCACTTCACAGTAGAGGGGGAGGAATGCCACATGTGTCTCACCTGGGTATTAGCTATCAAGGTCACTGCGCCCTTGAGCCTCCTTTGAGAAGTTCACCAGGTCCCTTTAGTTGCCAGGTTCCTAACAATCCTTATATCTGGGCAGGGATTTATAAACATGTTCACCCACATTTTATTCTTCTTACTCTTTTTTTTTTCTTACTCTTAAAAGAATCCAGTGACATAGATGATATTATTCTATTTCACAGGTGAAAAAAAAAAACGATACTTAGGGATGTTAAAAAATTAGCTCATCTTGGGCCGGGCGAGTGGTGCAGTGGTTAAGCGCTGGATTGGGAAGCCAACAGCCTCGGTTCAGTCCCACATATGAGGGCCAGTGACACTGCCCTCAAAAAAAAAGAATTTAGCTCAGCCAGCCGAGGGTGTGGTGGTTGGGTGCTGGCTTGGGAAGCCAGCGGCCCCGGTTCAGGTCCCACATGTGAGGGCCAGTGACACTGCCCTCAAAAAAATAAAATAACAATAATAATAAAAAATTAGCTCATAATATAGGAACCCTGAACTTTCCATTCCAAGCCCATGCTCTTTTCAACATTTCAAGGATGTCTCTTCACTTTTTCCTGTCCCTTCATCCTCAGAAATGGTACAGATGAACTGCTTTAATAGCCTACCTTTTATGTGCCCCTCTCTCAATTTATAATGTTTCCCCACTGTCTCCATTGTCTATTATCTGTACAGGAGTGCTGGGCAGTGTCCTATACTTTAGATCGCCCTTTCCCCACTCCCAGCAAGAAAAAAGAGAGGAGGAATCTGATTCCTACTATTAAGCTGATGATGGATCCTTGGTAGCAGGCCTCATATGCAGGTCCAAGGGAATTCATCTTTTGAACTAAGAAGCTTAATGGAACAATGATCACCTGGTGGAGACTCGGATGCCAAGGTCAGCTGGTAGTGGGGTGAGGAAAGTATTTTGAAGTTAGCTAGAGCTCTCTATTTTCAAATACTGTTCAGTAGCTATAGGAGCAAAGAGAAGGATATGAGGTTCTTGCTTTTGACATCTGCCTAAACAGAGCTCAGCTGGTGAGCAGCAGGGAAGCACACACATTGGCAGAGTCTCCATTGCTGGGACCATATGGGACCCTGTATTCTGGGTAAAGAACCAACTGCTCCTGGAGAATATAAGTGGAAAGAGCCCTGGTTGGGAGGAGAGGGCCTTGGGTTCTCATTCTTGGTTTGCTGTTGCTTCATTGAGCAAATGCCTTTACCTCTTGGGTCTCTTTTCTTACTTGTAAAATGGGGCAAAGCTCTCTCACATGAAAAATGAGCATCTGGAGAGTACTGTATACTTTTCACACAACATCTTGTTTGATCAGCAAGTCTGATTTAAATTGAGAATGAGGAAACAAGCTCAGGGAAGTTATGTGACTTGCCCAAAGTCTTATGATCAATAAGTGGCAGAGCCAGGATTCAAGCCCAATTTTGTTCATGCTTCAGGGTCTTTATATGTTAAATGGAAATGATGATGATGATGATAGTGACAACGATGGCAGTTAATGAGAGCCTATCATAAGCCAGGCACTTTGCATAAGCACTGTTATTTAACTCTCACAACTCTGTAAGGACAGTGCTATTATTAACCTCATTTTGCAAATGCTAAAAGCTGAGGCTCAGAGTGCTTAAGTGCCTTGCTTAAGTTCATTATAGTAAGTAGCAGAGCTAGTGCTTAAACCTAGGACTATTGACTTCCAGGTTAGTGCTCTTGACACTATACTAGTCTGCTTAAAATTCTAGATGAGAAAATGCCTTGGGAATGTGCAGTGGTTTCTGATTGCAAACTGGTCTATATTTTATCAGGCCCATCAAATAAGCTTGGCAGCATCTAATAGGAATGTACACTTATCTGTGTCCCAGGTCAGAAGGTCAGGGCAGGACAGGGCAATGCCTACAGGAGACCCACTTTTACCAGCAGGAGGCTCAATGTCTCTGAAAGAAGTATATGCAGAATCCTCAGACCTATCCTGTTGCCTGTCGTGTCAGTTCATCTACATGTCACCAGGGAACTCAATGGGCACCTGTTTGGGAGCAGCTGTTGTTCCATTTATTTCCTCGCCTCCTAGTTAAAGTGTTTGTTCCCCGCATCTCTGGCCTTTTCAGGCAACTAGGGAGACATACCACCTTCCCCACCCCTGCTCTGTCTTTAGTTTGCCCAGACAGGAGTTGGACTGTCACTTTACCTCTTGAGTCTCAAGGGAACCAAACCTAATGCACCAGCTATTGTAGCATTTCATTTAGAGCCACACTGGGGCACAATAAAGCTTGCATCCTGCATATTGCAAATTGAAAGGAATTTTATTGTTGGGTTCATAGAGTCCTGATAGATACTCAAGCCATCTCTAGCAGTAGCCCACATTTTTCGCCAGTATCATTGTCTCTCCATAAAAGTCTCAGTTTATGTTACTCCTTACAGCTTTCCAATGTACCATCTGTATATTATCATGTTGCAAAAAAATTTCAGGGAAAGAAACCCAGAAATGTCCGGGAAAACTGTGCTGTCATGCAAACTAGATACCACACGCAGTGGGATAAACATGAGCAAGCTGCAGAGCCTTCTGACAAGACAGTGGTTCTAGGGACAGGCTGGTGTGGGATCAAGTGGTTGCCAGTGGTGGCATCATATTTTCCAAGTCTTTCAACACACCTGCAAGTCCTGACTCAACTCTTCATTTCCCAGATTTCTTTTCCAGGCTTTCAGGCACCTCCAAAGCAAGTCATGTGGCTATGCAGATCAGTGCCCCCAAGTTCTGATTTTCCAAGCTCTGCCAAGCCCATAGTGCTATTCCATACATGCTTCTCTTTTGAATTTCTTGTGTCTGCTTCCTTTTAAAAGTCCCATAGGCAGGGATACACCCTGTTCCCCTGTGCCCCACCCTCCACCTCACACCAGAAAGTTTGTCTCCTACCATGCAGAGGAAAGAGTCTATGAGCTATGAACTTCCTCTGTTCCATGTCAGATCTTATATTTGTATCCAACTGTATTCACTTTTTGGGGTGTTCCTTCTCCTTTCTAAAGCTAATCTCTCCACCTTGGTGCTTGATCCTCTACCTCTTACCTCCTCAGTATAGTATGTTCTTCCATTTTTTTCTCCCAGATGTTCAATCTTCTTCACTCAATTTTTTCCTTCTCAGCCCTTGAATGTGGTCAAGTCTCTACATCCAAAATAAAAATTGCCCCCTCAAGCTTCTACTTTCTACCCCATCCTCAAGTCTTCTGTGAAAATTCTCAAAAGCATAGTTTCCATTTGTGTAGTCTTTATTTCCAATTCCTTTTGCTACCCACTACAGTTTGGCTCTGTCTCCATGACTCATTTCTACCATATCAGAATAATAATAGTAGTTAACATTTACTAAGTTTTTACTATGAGCCAGGCATTGTATGAGGCACTTTATACAAATTGTCTTCTTTGATCCTCACAATAACCCTATGAGATAAGCACTATTATACACTCCATTTTACAGATGATGATAATTAGAGCTTTGGAGTGACTTGTCCAAGGTCACCTAGCCTAGTGCATAGTAGAGCTGGGAATTGAATAGAGGTAATCTGACATTAGATCCCATACACTAACTCAGGGTCCCACGAACTTGTTCCATAAAGGCCTAGATAGTAAAGGTTTCAGGCTTTGCATGCCATACAGTCTCTGGTGCTACTGCTCAACTCTGCCACTGTGGTATGGAAGCAGTCATAGAGAATGTATAAATGAATGTGAGTGACTGTGTTCCAATAAAACTTTATTATGGACACTAAAATTGGATTTTCTATAGTTTTGAATGTCATTAAGAGTATTCTTCTCTTTTTTTTTTAACCTTTCCTCAGGCATTTAAAAATGTAAAGGTACAGATGTGTTCTGGCTAGACCTCCTGGGCATTGGCATCCTGACCATTCGTGCTGCTTGCTGTTAATAAGAAGGGCTATTGTAGAGTTGTAGATCTTCCATTAACCAGTCTGATAATTAAACAGACTATGTTCAAATTTTCCAATCTTCATCTTTTTATAAAAATATGGAGAAAATATCACTTTCTCATACAGAATATAATTTTTGGAGTTAAATATGTAAAATAAAATTTAAAAAGAACAAACTAAAAAGTCACTGGCATATGGCTCATTAGTAATGTAAAATAAGGTGTTTCCAAAGCTCAATTTCATATTATACGGAAGATGATATCTTAACACACAACAGAACAATGTTAACTGACCCTGCTGGAAAGTGCATTCTCGAGGACATCTTGATATTTGGAGAACTATGACTTTCACTTACTAATGACTCATTTGTTAGCTGGAACTTTGAATCTGGTTTTCCCACCTAGATGTTTAAAAGGCATTTTGGACAATTAAAGAAAAAATATATAACTGACAGATCTAAAGAGGGAATTTTCACTATTATGTTGGATTGTGCTGGTCGACCAAGTATAATAATAATCCCTTATAATTATATGTCTCTATAGTTTTAAAGTAGTTTACACACACACACACACACATATGTACATACATATATGTATATATGTAACATAGCTACTTATGCAGTTTAATTTGAATTATTATGCTGTATAATCATAAAGACAATCTAATAAAATAGACAATGTTTGCATTATACGTGACCAAAGAGATTCACTAAGTTGAAGTGGCTTCTACAAAGATCCAGAATTCATCATTAATAGAACTGATACCATAATAGAAACAAAAAGGCAAAGGCCATTTTTAGCTTGCAGTCCCTACAAAAACAAGTGGTGGGCCAGCTCTGGCTCGTGATTGTGTTTTGCTGAAACCTGCTCTAACCATTATATTATTCAGGGTTCCTCCACCTGTAAAATACTAAAGCTACAGTTTTAATGCAGATGACACACTCCCCTTTTCCTCTTTTCCAGTGATTTTGAAGTCAACAGTCACTTCCAGTTTTCCTTCTATTTCTATGATACCTTAGTCTCTGAAAGCGTTTTTTTCCTCCAACCTATCTCTCAAATGTTAGTGTTTCCCAGGATCAGCAGTTGACTTATTTCTTTGTTTACTCTGCTAGAGTAATTGATTCTATTGTACTTCCATGACAAAAACATGCTGTTAATGTAGTAACTCAGAGCACGGGCTTTGGAGTTTTACTTACCTAGGTTTAAATTCTGGCTCCAGTGGATACTGCTTGTGTGACCTCATGGGGTTGTTGTGAAGATTAAATGAATTATTACTTGGAAAACTCTTGGAACCATGTTTTTAATATAATATATGCTTTCCAAAATACTTGTTTCATTATTGTTATTATTGTGCTACTGTTATGGGATGTCAACTTCCGTCTATATCTCCAGCTCAGACTTCTATTTCAAGCCCTAGACCCATTTATTTAACTGCCTATTTAACATCTGTTCTTAGATATCCCACTGTCACCTTGACCTCAACATGCCCCAAACTTACCTCATTATCTCTCTCCCACCCCATATCTCCACACTCTAACCTGCTATTTTCCTCCATCATTCCTTATTCTTGTTAACAATAACAGGGTCCCCTTAGTAAGTGAACTGAGAAACCCAGGAGTCTGGTTCATATCAGAAAAAAAATGACATGAAACATCTAGCTTTAAAGCCAAGATGAGACTGAACTTTTTTAATCCCCCTCAGTTGGGATTTGAGATTAGCTATGTGGTTGATGTGAAAATTTTTCCTATCTTCCCTTCCCTAATCATCTCCCCTTTGCTCCTGTCAGATTGATCTCCTCTCTCTCCTTCAAATTTGATATGCCCATTTCTAACTCATCAACTTTGATTACACAGTTCTTCTCATCTTAAATGCACTCTCCCATATATCACCAAATATCATTTATCATTCAAGAGGTAAGAGGAAACCCTTGTGCACTGTTGGTGGAATTGCAGATTGTTGCAGCCACTATGGAAAACAGTTTAGAGGTTCCTCAAAAACTTGAAAATGGAACTACCTTTATTACCTAGCAATTCCATTCCTGGGTATCTATCCAAAGAAATTCAAAACACTAATTTGAAAAAAATATATGTACTCCTATGTTTACTGCAGTGCTGTTTACAATTGCCAAGATGGAAACAACTGAAATGTCCATCAATAGACAATTGGATAAACAAACTGTGGTACATTTATTATTTTATTTATTTATTTATTTATTTATTTATTTATTTATTTATTTTAGCTGAGCCATCCTGCCACCTGCTGGCAGCTTTGCGGCAGCTCAGCTTGGGCTGGCATAGAACTGCTGTTGCTCAGAGGAAACTGTGGTACATTTATACAATGGAGTATTTCTCTGCCATAAAAAAGAATGAAATCTTACCATTTGCAACAACATGAATGGACTTAGAGAATATTATGCTAAGTGAAATGAGTCACACTGAGAGAGACAAATACCATATTATCTTACTTACATGTGGAATCTAAAGAACAGAACAGACAAGCAAACAAATCAGAAATAGACTCAGAGATATAGACAAAAAAACCTGATAGTTGCTAAATGAGAGGGGGATGGGGGAAGGTGAAGGGATTATAAAGGACAAATTAGTACTCACAATATAGTCACGGGGGTATGAAATACAGCATGGGGAATATAATCAATAATGTTGTAGGGCCGGACAGGTGGCATGGTGGTTAAGCACTGGCTTGGGAGGCCAGCAGCCCGGGTTTTGGTCCCACATATGAGGGCCAGTGACACTGCCCTCAAAAAAAAAAGATTATGTAGGATGCCAGATGGGTACTGGACTTCTCAGGGGGATCATTTCATGGACTGTGTGGGTGCCGGACCACTGTGCTATACAACTGAGGTTGAAGTAGAATAATATTGAATGTCAAATATATATTATATTCATGGGATATATAGTACAGCATAGAGAATATAGTCAGTGGTATTGTCACAGCTACATACAATGTCATAGGAGTAGTAGATTGGGGGGGTTATCACTTTCTGAGGGATGCAAATATCTATCATGTTGCTTTTTACATCTGAAACTACACAAACAAAAAACAAAAATAAAAAACAGAAAAAAACCCATGAAGACTTCTTGACTTCTCTAGTCAACAAAATAAGGGCTTTTTTGGAACCGAGAGCTTATATTTCAAAATTGAATTTCTTTATTACATATTTCATACTGTATAATGCTTTCTGTCAGAAGTTTACAAATCATATTGTTTCAACTGGATTATAAGCATCTTAACTTTACAGAACACAAAATGTTCTTGTGAATTTTCCATAGCGACTGTATCAGTCTCCTTTTGACTTTGATCACTCTTTCTCTGGCTCCTCTCCCTCCAATAAAAGTGGACCATGATGTTCTACTTTATCTGCATTTTTCCTCTTCTGATTTTCTTCCTTGGATATTTTAAATCTATTTTTAGAGATAATTTTTCTATACTGATATCTATGACTTCCCAAATTTCCTTCTCATTTCCTAACTTCTCTCTTGAGCTCCATTTCCACATCTCAAAATTTTTGGTGAAAATTTTCAGGAGGATGCCTTGCCTGACTTCAAACTTCGTACTATGTCAAAATCTCAACTCATCATCTTTCCATCTCACCCCACCTCATATTTCTTAATGGCATCATCATTCTCTATTACCTGGATAAAATCTGTAGTTGTATTGGACTACCTTTATCATACAAATACAACCACTCACCATAGTATATCTACTGTTTCTTTATGGTGTCTTTTATGCCCCCTCCTTTCCAGGTCCACTACTACAGTAACAACAACAATATTAACAATTATAAGTTAATATGGATGGATCAAGTGTTATGGTCAGGTGCTAGGCTAAGTGGTTTATATGTATTAATTCATTACATCCTCATAGCATTCCCATGAGGTAGGTATTCTTAGTATCCTGTTTTCATAAGTGAGGAAACTAATCCTCAGAGTGGCAGTGCTAGAATCACACTAAAATGGGTTTGGACCCAGATTCTCTGCTTAACACAGTGCTACTTCTCCTCATGCCTAGATTTCTATAATGCCCCCTAACTGGTATGCTTGTCATTGTTTCTCCTCCATAAATCCTTCCTGCATACCATTTCCAGAATAATCATTTCCAAACATTGCTATTATTATTTCATTTCTCATCTCAAAATCCATTGGTATCTCCCTTTCACCCACTAAATTAAATCTATCCACAGCCAAACTTATAAAGCCCTCTACAATCTTGTTACAACCTAACTTTCCATCTTTATTTTCTGGAAGTGTGTGTGTTCCCTGCCATTGAGTTGGCTCCAACTTCTGGCAACTCTATGGATGTATTATGTTCACAATGTTCTGTCCTCAACAGCCCTAATCAACGTCTATAGACTTATGCTGATGGCTGATTTTATTGAGTCAATCCATCTCACAGTTGGTCTTCCTCTTTTTCTGTAGCCTTCTATTTTTTCCAGCATTACTGTCTTTTCCAAAGAACCCTGCCTTCTCATGATGTGCGCAAAGAAGGATAGGTTCCGTTTTGTAATTTTTGCCTCCAGCAAATGTTTCAGGCTTAATTTTTCTAGGACCCACTTCGTTCATCTTTCTGATTCTCCAGGGTATCCATAGAGCTTTCCTACAACACTATATTTCAAATGAATCATTTTTTTCCTAACAGCTTTCTTCACTGTCAAACTTTCACATTTATACCTGCATATAGTTCCACAAGTAGATTAAACCACTGTGCCCTACTCAGCTGAACCATGATTTCATTTCATGTTTGACCCCATCATTCTATTCACTCCTGACCATGTTATGAACTCCTAGAGGGAAGAGGTTGGACATTTGAGTACATTTTTGCACCCCCAGTGCTGTCCAACTAGTTCACACTCAGTGAATATTTGTCAAGTGATTGACAGCAAGGGTTTAGTTACCAGTTGGAGGACTGGGTTATTTAGTTACTCCTTTATACTCTCCTCTTTCTTTCCTCCCCATTAGCCCTCTCATTTTTCTATTCCCTGGCATAATTACCATACAACAAATGTAAAATCCTCTCTTCTGCAACATCAACATCGTAGGGAAATCTTTACTTATGCATCATTATTTCATCAGCTTTTTCCTCATTTTATCCCCAAACAGCTTCATGTCAATCTTTCTTCATTGCTTGGTTTTTATCATTAGACTAAAAGTTACTAACCTAGGGAAAGTTTCTGGGGTGACCACTGTATGATGACAATAGCACAGTTTACAGCAAAAAGTTCTCTGGTGGTCTTTGAGGTGAAGTATTTTATGTAAGCTGCGGCAGACTTTCAGGCCATGTTCAACATTGGACAGGGTCCCTGGGCCATTGTATCCAACAGGTGTCAATGGAAGTAACAACTGGGAAGCTCAGTTCCAAATCCAGATATTATAAATCTCCAGATGTTCTTGCATCACAGAGAAAGCATGACTATTTTTATTGGATTTTTTTAGTATTCCTTTGAATCCTTACTGCTTTCTGGGCTTTACCACAGATTAGGGACCAGAGTGCCAAAGCACAGCATTGAACTCCCTTATAGGTAAAGAACATCAAGGTTTTTTTTTATTTTAGGCAGAGATTTACTTATTTATAATGATTATTTGTTAGATCTAGCCAGTGGTTCCAATCATTCAAAGCCACATTTATCAAACTTTTAGACAAAAATCCACAGCAAAAAAAATATTTCACATTGGACCCAATATACACATAAATATGTGCATATGTGTACACACACACAGTTACACCCATACATTATTGAACAAAAGTTTTATGGGACAACGTTTACTCTTGCTACATGAAATCCACACTTTTTTTCTCTTTTAATCTATTTCATTTAAAATACTGGTGATGAACTACTAAACTCATTTCACAGTAAATAATGAAGCATTGCCCACATTTTGAAAAACACTGATTTAAAGGATGGAAACAAAAAAGATGATGATGAGATGTTCTATTTTGTGCTACTGGAAGGCAAGTATATATTGCATGCAGCTACTATGCTGAGAAGATGTGGTTCTTAAGTTACACCTAAAGACCAATATCCATAGCAGGGATAACAAAAATAATTAACCGTGGTGTATTGATTTTGTTACAGGCTTTACTCAATTCTTTGTTCAAACCAAACTTGTCATCTTTTGTTTTCTGTGCTTGTTTCTATATAACACGCTACTCAATTATGTAGTAGTCTGTTTCAATGTTTACAATTATGCAAGAGTTTCATGTTCTTTTCCAAGTTAGATAGAAAGCTATGTCAATTTCAAAGATTATTTATACATAGGATATGGGGCTCATTTATACTAAAATGTGATCACTTTATTAGTATATGGAATAATAACTATATTTCGTGAATTTGTTTTGGATTTTTCCCCAGTGTGCACTGTGGACATTCTTCTCCTCTCCTTCCCTCCCCTCCCCTGCCCTCCTCTCTTCTCTCTTCTTCTTCTTCTTCTTCTTCTTCTTCTTCTTCTTCTTCTTCTTCTTCTTCTTCTTCTCTCTCTCTCTCTCTCTCTCTCTCTCTCTCTCTCTCTCTCTCTCTCTTTCGCTCTTATTTGTACTTCTTAAAATTCCAAATTTCTAGAATGTTCAGATAAAATTGGTGGGATATATAACAATATTAAGGGATTAAGGGATTGGTGTTATATAACATACAGAATATTCAGGTGAGCATCATGGGGCCAAAGGGGCTAAAAAACATTATAGAAAGTGGGCATAGTTATGATTGCTTGCATAATTGATTGGTTCAAAGATCTGTACCTTAACACAGATGTTAGTTCTTCCAAAGTTGCATTGTAGTGAGAATGCAGCAAAAGGCCAAAATGGATTTGAACTGTATTTGTGAGATTTTGTTATGAGGTAAAGATGTTTTTGAACATTGATTCATAGTTTCTTGTATTTTCATACAGAAATTCTAGTGGGAATAAAATAAAGTAGGGGGTGGGTTGTGGCAAGTAGATGAGAAATAGAGTGAGAGCAAGCTTTGTTACTGAATACCCTTTATATATTTTGATTTTGAAAAATAGACAAATTACCTATTAAAAATTTTAAATAAAAAAGAGAAAACAGGAAACAAAATAACAAGGAAAACAAAAATAACAACCAAAAGAGATTTCCAATAATGAGGAAACAGTATAATGTAGGCCAAGAGAAAATGCAAGACTTAGAGGAAGAGAGACCTATGTTTCTGTTTTGCCTCAATCATTTACCAGCTACGCAATATCAGGCACACCACTTAACTTGCCTGATCCTGTTTCCTAATCTGTTAAATGGGAATAATAATACCTATCATGTAGAAATGTAGTGAAAATTATTTAAGATAATGCATTTGTATCACTCAATACAGAAGACTGTGATAGGCAGTATAATGGCCCTCTAAGTATGTCAACACATCCCCAGAACCTATGCATCTCTTAGGTTACATGGCAATAGGGATTTTTGACAGAATTGAGATTGTTAATTAGATGACCTTAAAATAAGGAGATTATTCTGGATTATCTGGTGGACCCAATGTGATCACATGGGCTCTTAAAAGCAGAAGAGGAAGGCAGAATAGTCAGAGAGAGCTGCAAAGAAAGAAGAGGCAGGAAAGAGTCAAAGTGTGAGGTTTTAAATCTGCCCTGGTTGGCTTTGAGGTTGGAGGAATGAGGTCATGGGCCAAGAAATGTGGGTGGCCTCTAGAAGCTAGGAATGGCCTTCAACTGACAACCAGCAAAGAAATTAGGACTTCATTCCTATAACCACAGGGAAGTAAATTATGGTAACAACCTGAATAAGGCAAGGAAATGGATTCTCCCTTAGAGCTTCCTACTGACACCTTGATTTTAGCCCAGTAATCCCTGTATCAGACTTCTGACCTACAGAAATATAATGATAATAAATTTGTGGTGTTTAAAAGTGCTCAATGTGTGTTTATTTGTTATGGCCACAGTAGAAAACTAATACAAAGATGTTCAACAATTGAGAGCAATTATAATTATTAATTTAGTGAACACAAGAAATCTTACAAATTAGTAATCTATTTGTCTATTATAGGATTATTGATGCCATACTAATCTGATTCTTTTAAAAATCAAAGGATATTGGGCAACTTCAGTTTCAATAGAAGCTGCAGGTCTCAAATATGCCAAGGAGCTGGGACCCAGAGGTTGTGGAATCTGGCTCTATGTCTTTACAATTAGGCTGCCCAGATCACATATACCAATGAATAAATCTTTAGAGAATCCAGTGCTTAGTGATTTTATTCAAATTTGTAGAATTTATTGGAATTTATAGAGTTATTGTAATTAATATCTATCAACAGGTGAGAAAATTGAGCAGGTAGGGCATACTGTGGGCTGGGAGGAGGTAGGATGTGTTCATTTTTTAAACATGTAAAGTAGTGATAGGTATAGTATTTACCTAAGTTTTAAACTATACAATGAACAAGTTACTTAATTCCTTTGAGCTTAAGTTTTATCTGTCAAAGGTGATAATAAACATATTTCATGGAGTTGTTGTGAGGGTTTAAATGAGATACTGAATGTAAAATGCTTGGCACATGACTGAGCACTTTCTAGATGTCAATGTTGTTGTTGGGCTGACCTTTGTAAAATGTGTCAATAAATTAAAATATTTCTTATGTAACACCAAATCATTACTTTTGGGGTGAAAATCATTGTAGCTTAGCTGGTGATTTATATATAATATTTTTGCCCCTTTTATGGGCTCAGATTCAGAAATATTTGTTGAGTTTCTCTGCTATGCCTTTACCTACATCATTTATTTTACCCAAATATCTCACATCCATCATGTGAAGTAGAGGTTCTAATTCACCCATTTTATAGATTGTTATCAGGCCAAAAATTCAGTAATATTTAGTTCTTACCTGAGAATGCTATTTCAGCCATGATTTTTCACAGTTCATAAATTGAAAGATGTGTGTGTGTGTGTGTGTGTGTGTGTGTGTGTGTGTGTGTGTGTGTATGGGTCCTGATGTGCATGTGTTTGTATGCTGCATATACATGGAAACATGCAGAAAGAGCCTCACTACTAACTTTCTGAATTGGTAATTTTGAGACATGCCATATAAAATAGGGTCACTTCTGATTTTGGTCTTATTCTACGAATTGATTTCACCAAGGACATGTGTAATTCTTTCTGAATAATATTTGTATTTGGGTCTTCATTCCATTCAAATATGCAGAGAGTGCCAAAAAATGTATACACATTTTAATAAAATAAAAAAAACTATTAAAATTATGCTGATGGTAACCACTTTGAGCACCTCTTGTAATTTAGACGTCAAATGTGACTTGTATTCATTTTTTGTTATTGGTATATATTGAGTATTACAATTTTAATACAATTTTTTTCCTTTCTTAAAATGTGTATACATTTTTGGCACCCTCTGTATTTTACTTTTCTATATCATTCTTAGTATTCTATCTGTGGGAAGCCCAATGTGGTTCACACCAATCAGAAATAGATGCCTCGTGCCCCAAGACACAATATCCAGTGTGTAGTTTTCTAGCAAACTGGAATTATTGGCCAAATCATAGCTAATATTTTATAGTGTCTCATTTAATCTTCATAGCAACTCAATGTCAGTGGGTCCTATGTTTAACCCCTTTACGCAAATCATGAGGAATCTGAGGCCCAGAGACAAAGTACCTTGTACAAGTTTACACAGCTAGTTATTTGTGGGCAGGACTAGGATTTGAACTCGGGTCTGTGTGAGTCCCCAAACCCAGGTCCTCCTGGTAAACAGAACAATGATGTGGTCTTACTTCCTTTGAATAAACTCTCTTGTCCACACTTGAGGTTTTTATGCTAGATTACAAGAGAAGTGGACTTGGGGAAAGTTTATTTTTTTTATTTTTTAAATGATAAGCTGCATGAATTGTCCCTACATGTTCATTAAGTATTGTTTATTTTTAAATGATTTTCAGATTTTTTTTGGAAAAGCTCTAGCCCAGTGCCTCTCAAACTTTAGTACACAAACAAATCACTGAGGATATTCTTAAAAGTCAGATTCGGGACCGGCTGAGTGGCACGGTGGTTAAGCGCTGGCTTGGGACGCCAGCAGCCCTGTTTCAGGTCCCACATATGAGGGCCAGTGACACTGCCCTCAAAAAAGAAATCAGATTCCAATTCAGTAGGTCTGAGGACAGGCCTAAAATTCTGCACTTATAAATAGCTCCCAGTGGAAGGTGGTGCTATGGGTGTGGGGACCATACTTGGAGTAATCAAGTCCTGGCACACTCCATCCTAGCCCCTCTTTTTTAACCTTGTATAGCCTCATTGTAATGTGGAACTTCTTCATGTCATCCTTCTGGGCTATAATAGACATGTTCACATTGGCCTATTTTCTAGGGTGGAAACCAGGTAGCAAGGCTGAAAAATGGAGTCAGGAAAGAACAATCCCTGCCCCTGTAAACGTTCCTTCTCATACTCTACTATAAAAAAACCATCTGCCTTGCCCTTTCCATTTCCTTTGTTTTAATTTTTCAGCAAGTGTGTGAACTTGTGTGTGTGTATGTGTGTGCGCTTGCACACTTATGAGAGCTGATTCTGAGACAGTATATAGAGCCAGAGTCACAGTCACTGGATTCCACCAGTTTCTATTCCTCAAAACTATAGGGAAATGCAAAGACTGGGTTTTCTAGACACCTTGCTGTTGGTGGTATGAGCTAGAACAGCAAGAAAAGTGTGAGCAGCTACAACTTTGTCATGTTTAATTCTACCCTCCACCTGAATATGCTAGCTATAGGCATATGCCATGTTTTCTTAGCTAGCAAAATATGGAATAAGTGAGTGTGTGTGTTTGTGTGTGTGTGTGTGTGTGTGTGCGTGTGTGTGTGTATGCGTGTGTGTGTTGGGTCAGGTGGTGGTTGAGAAGGCAAGTTACAAAAAATATGGAAATAAACATGTAAATATAAATATGTGATGGGAATAGAGGGTGGTGATCTTAGTCAAAATGGCTTTAGTTTCCTCTGATTTCATGGGAAAAGTTCCAGATTTTTAGGAAATTTAGTGTTACCATGCAGTCCTGAGTTCTGGTTTTGGTCTGTTGCTGAATAGTTGCATCATTTGGCAAGTCATTTCTATTCTCCTGGCTTCAATTTCTCTATAGGTGAAATGAGAGAATTAGATTCTGCCATGATCCCTGCGTGTTTTGCATCATCAGCTCTTTCTTTGCCTTTGTTAAGACAAAAAGCTGGGGCAATTGCATTGGCCACCAGCATCTAAGTGCCAACTCTGGAATGGGTAGTAGAGAAGCAAACTTGGGGATCTTGCAAAATTCCCTTGACCCAGTGAGCTTTAATTTTTGCTGTGCCTGCCAGCTTTTATTATTATTTTTAATCATAGAATAAATTTATTTACCTGAAACCATATTTATGCAATGCTTCTTGTGTTTTGTTATTTTTTGAAATCATTTGTTATTAGTCAGTTGAGCATGATGTACATATTTGTTTATGAGACCACAGCTAAGTCATTGAGGACTCATTCTTTGCTGATGGGGTGGGTTGGTTGGTCTCACTGGACAAAGGGCTTGAGAGAACCATCAACAGAAGGAAAGCCACATGAGTTTTAGAAAGGATGATACTATGAAAACCTCAGCTACTAAGCTCTGGAGTTGGTGGCTAGTCTCAAGTTGCCCTAATCTGGGATTGATTAGCTGAAACTTCTGCGTAGAATGAGGCATCATTTCTGTCTGCAGGCTGAAAATTTTGACACTCCCCTTCCTGAAAACCTGGAAAATGTCCAGGCTATGTTAGGTTGGTGGCACCTTGGAGAGAAAGGTCCTGCCCCTCATATTCCCCAAATAACAGAGGCTCTCAAATGGCTTAGTGTACTTAGCTGAAAACAAGAACCTTTGGCAGAAGGAGGCAGAAATGTTTTTGGTCCTTCTCTTTCAGTGATGGAGCTATGGCAAAAGACAAATTTGAATATTTGGAAGCAGGCTGAAGGAAGATAGCATGAAACATTTGAAATATTCATTTGATAATTAAGCACATGCATGGCTCATAGATAAAAATTTAATATGCTAAGGAAGGAATCCAGATGGAAAAAGTGAAAATGTACTCCAATGCACCAAATTATCTGGTTCTATGGAATTCTATCACTGTATATTTAGTTTTTACAAGGCAGCTGTGGGAAATTTTAGGTCACTTCATATCTCAGTCAATTTTCTGGACTAATTCCATCCTCAGCCAAAACAAAAGAAAGCAAAGACCTCAATGGTTTCCTTTCCATGTGTTTCAAAACATTTTGGGGTTCTCTCTCTCCTATCCCTCCTCTTCCTCCTGACTTTATCTCTAATTTTCTGATCAAGCCTTCTCTAAGTGTTGTGGTTCTGTGTGTCATTCTAGTTTCAGATGTTAATTCTAGAAAAAATGGAATCACAGGACTATAGCTCTTATAGCTGGTAGGCAGCAAATATTTGGTCCAGGTATCTATGTTGGAGCATACACTGAATCCAGGTGAACATGTGTCAATACAGGTGGGGGCGTCATTTGTTCTTGATCCCTGAAATGCCATGTCCCCAGAGGAACCATGGATCAGACTCACTGCAGCAACCAGATACATCACCAGGAGCAGAGCAAAGACCTACACCTTAGGCTTCATCTCTGTTGACACTTTCAGTTCTTCCCAAGTATGAAGCTGCCAGTTCTTTCCCACCTGTCTGCAGACTGCTCTTTTCTATTTATGAAAAGTGTAATTTTAACCTAAGAAGATATTTGTTTTTGATCACCTAAAAAAGTAACAGAATAGGCACCTTTTCAGATCCTACTTGAATAATTCTTGTTCTGTTCTGACTCTCAGCAGTGAGCTATAGAACAAATTGCCTGATGCAATATAAACAGTTCCACTTAATGCAGAATCTGTTTCTCTCATTTACTGAATTGTAAGGAGGTAATTCATGTATTCCAGTAACATAGTAATAAATAGAAAGTTTAACAGAAGAGCCTGAGTGCTGTGCATGCATGAATTCAAATGCTCTCCTCTCTGCTAAGCAGCACAGAGACCAGATTTGTAGTATGGGGTTGATCCAGGTTTTTGAAAAAATACACACACACACACACACACACACACACACACACCCCATACATATATGGTGAAAGCAGCATCTCCCAGGGCCCAAAATATAGATTTCAAGTGGGATTCAGTTTTTCCTTCAACCTTTCAAGCAGACTGACAGAGGCTCCTTTTGACTGTGGATTTCCTTTATTCCAGGCTAAACATTTGCTTTGAAACAAACTTGGTATTATGTGAGTGTATTTCCATGCCTTTTGATTTAGAATAAGCAGATGTTAAAGACTGAGTGAAAGGTACCATTTGACATCATTTATATCTCAGCTCTGTACGAGTCTATGGGAAAGGAGATGTGATATAGATCATCTGTAGAACAACAACAACAACAAAAAATGCCTGAGACCAACAATAGACAATATTGAATACTGCTATATAAACTTGCTATATTTGCCAACTGTCGTGGGGATAAATATATGGCAATAGACAAGTGGGTGTGCGTGCTATGTAAATGTAGTAATTATTTTTCATTTGAAGCCAAGACTGATATGAACAATCTCTAAGCAGAGCATTATTGGTTAGTCTGTGTTTTTCCTACTCATATAATAAATTCAGGTAAAGTTCAGAGATCCTGTCTTCCAGGCTGGTTTCCCAGGTCCAGGTTTTTCATGAGGGAGTGATAACCTCGCTAGCCACTCATCCACCACCACATACCTGACTATAGCCAGAAAAGCTCAGGGTGGCAATGGGGAATAAGCCCTTCTCCCAGTTTCATTCTTAGAGACCGTGGAGAAAGATCAAGATCTGTGAATACAGCTCACTACCTGTGTGTGTGGGGTATATGATCATGACTGTCCAAGTCAGTATTTATGTGTTTGCAGGGAGAAGAGGGTGTCCACTTTGGAGCAGAGATCAGACTGATGTCCCCAATTTTCATTTCCTGGTTCCTTTAAGGAAGCCAGGAAAACGAATCCGGTTATTTCATAAGTTTGAAAGATACAAAACAGAAAGAAGGTTCTTCTTCTGGTCCTTGAGCTCCCATAAGCTCAACACTGCATCTTAAAGTGGATTTTGGCAAAAGGGCCAGTGTACTTATTCCCATGCCCATCTGATTTTGAGGAGGCCTAGGACCAGTTTCCTAGGGAGCTTAATACCTATGAGGGATGAAACAAATAGATCACTATTCAGAGGTAAGGCAAAGCTCTGATTTTAGAGAGTAACCCAAGTGAAAAGGATGCTTTTGGTCATTGCCAAAAGCCACCTTGTCCTAAGGCCACTAGAGCTTCCCCCCACCCCCACTACATCTCTCTACCTGTGTCCAAAAACAATCTGTTGCTGCCTTTGCTCTGCTCCCTACCATGCAAGCCCAAGGCCAGCCAGCTAGTACCTCCCAGCCCTCAGCATTCCCATCCAGTCACCTTAACTCAACCCGCACCTTGCCACCCCTTGGCAGTGCTCCTGCAGCAAAAGAGAAGGCACAGGTTGCTTATCCACTTACCCTGGCCAAGTCGTTTGTTCAGATCTGCGACGTCTGGTGTCCCTGAGTCAGGGAGCGCGGTGAGGCGTGCTTTCTGGTCTCTTCTCCCTTGCCGCACAAACAGTAGCAACCTGGGACAGCAGGGGGCTTTCAGGTTGCTGGGAGGGTGGGTGCGTGAGCACCCGGAAAGGGGCGGGGTGCAGTGAGGGGCGCAAGTGCTGGCCCCAACCTTGGTTTCTCCCTCCCCTCCTCAATTATCTCCAAACTTCCCTCTGGGCTGGCTGGCCCTCCTCACCTTTCGCCTTCGTCAGTGCCCAGAAACTCTTTACCTTTCTCTCCCTGGCTTCCTTTTCTCAGCTCTCTGAGCCAACCTGGGCGCCTTCAAACACACGTACTCCTTTCACGCAGCCAACCACACAATACCAGCAAGAGAAGAAACTGACACGGGGAAACTGACAGGGTTAGCTGACACTAGATTGTGAGGAATAAAATGTGAGCGATAGAGAGGGAGGGAAGGAGGGAAAGAGGGAGAGGGGAGAGAAAGAGGGAGAGAGAGAACCGCATTACACTCTTACATCTACAAATGCACACTCAAGCTCCAGCTACTAGATAGCGGCTAGTAGGAGCCCCCCCACCCCACCCCCCCGCCACCCCTCCAAATCTTTGTAGACTAGGTTTCTGTCCCCTTCTGCTGTCGCTTCTGGAAAATGCTACACAGCAAAGGGAGATAAAAGAAACGGGGGGGAGGGAAAAATTGAGGAGGCGTGCTCTCTTTCTCCTCCCCACCAAGCTCCAAAAATGTCCAACCCTGAGCTCTCCTTTTTCCCTTCTATCTGCTCCTGGCTTCCCTCAGTTCTTGTTCTCTCCTTCTCCCTCCTTTTGGGTGACTGCGGAGAACCCGTCACCCAAACCAGGTCGAGGTCGTGAGGTGTGTGTGAGGAGTGGGCGGGGGAGACCACCGCTGTCGGCGAAAGCACCTCTCACCTCCCCCCAGCCGGGCCAATGCCTCACACGCTTCACGCTCTCAGCAGGGGCGGGAGGGAGGGCGGGAGAGGTAGAGAAGCGGGAGGGAATGAGGGAGGACTGGGCAGTCGCTCCTGCTTTCTCTGCAGCTTGGAGGCCAGGGGTGGAAGGAAGCCGCAGCCGCAACCCCAAGTCAGCCCCCGCTGCCGTGTCCCACCGTCTCATCTCTCCCCTATCGGTACGGAATTTTCTGGATCGTTCCTTTGCTTCCCTGGGCCTCTCCCTCCCCTGGGTGGTGGCAGAGACTGGGGGGCTGAGCGTGGGTGCGGGTAGAAGGGACCAGAGCGTCTTGCGGTTCCTGGCTTATAGAGCCTTTCTTTGCCCCTTGGCCTGAGAGCCCCCTACTTTGGACAGTGCCCCCCACCTGTCCCTCAGCTCTGGGCTTGGCGGGCGGCAGCGGGGTTGCGCCGGCAACCACGTATCATACCTGGGGAAGGAGAGTTGAGCCAACCGGAGAGCGGGCGAGCAGTCTGGGGACAGCGGGGCCCTGCGCCGACAGGGGCTCACCTGGGGTCCTCTGGGGCCGGCTTTCATCCCTGAGGGGTCTAAGTGTAACCCAGTGCAGGCAGCCGAAGGAACGCAACCCAGTTCTTCCATCCCTGTCCCCCTCACCCATAAGTTTGGTCTCCCAAGACCAAGCCTAGACTTAAAGGGTTTGGGGACGGATAGTGGTATAGTAGGAATGAGGGAGTAACTTGCTTAGTGGTGGCAATGGCATCTGTCTGTGCCTGTGTGGAATGTCACCCGACCTTTGAATGACTCTGATCTCTGCGTCTTGCCCTCCTGTCACATGAGGCAGCGCCCCACCCCCACCTCTCACCCTACACTCTGGCACCAAGAATGCAGACCCTCTTGAAACCTCCTGGAACCTGGAACCAACTGAATGACCCCAACACCACCACAAACCTGAGATTTCTACCTGCAACCTGCAGGCGCTTAGGTCCTCTACCTGGCAGCATCTCCTGACCCCACTGCACAGCCCCAAATCTGGCTTTGCTTTTTATTGCCCTCACTACCTCTCGCTGGAAAGGGGGTGTGATGCTCTGCCTTTCTGGGCCCTGGACTATACCTAAAACTCTTTTCCCTACCCATTCTCAGAACAACCCAGAAATGAGACAAAGCTCAGCTTGAGCTGTACTTCCAGCTGTGTCCTTAAACCCTTGAGCAAACACTGCTAGCCTGAGTGGAGCTCCAGAAAGACTCAGAGCCACCTTTCCTGCCTCAATGGCCCAGTGTTCCCATTGCCTTCTGGCAAAACTGGCATAGTTATGTTTAGTGGCCACCTTAGCAACTCTCCTAGTCTACCTTGGGAAAGTCCCTCAGGGCACCAAGCACAAGTTTTTCTGTTGTGGTTGGTCCCCTTAGCCCTGAGGTGGCCCAATATATTCTGGGGAGTGTTAAGCTTTTGTGTGGGAGCAAGTCACTAGAGAAAAGAATTGCTTTGGGGGATGAAGAGTTTGTGTTTGTGTATTGAAGGAGCAAGGGTGAGTTTTGAGCCTCCCCTTCATACTGTTTAAACACTTTAGGAAGTGTTTGTTAATATTGGCCAATGATGTAGATGATGTAGATGGAGAAAAAAAAAGTAACTTGATCCTGGAACCTTTCAGCCTTCCACTCAAAGGCATTTTTACTGTGGTCAGCAACTTCAAATGTACAGCTTCTGAAACAAAAGACGTCTATGTTGTTATGAAGCTAGTCCTTCCTTTGACATGAGGAGTGAGTAGGGTATGTGGCTGTGGACAAGACTTCAGGGCATTTCCTTTTCTCTGACCAAACTTGCAATCCACCTGAGGCTTCTACTTCAAACCTGAGATACAACCAGAAGCAGTGCTGAGGGAGAAAGAAAGCCTTATTCTTGTGAGCTGTCTCCTTCAAGGCACCTATATACAGTACAGTCGTCTTTAACATATGAGGATTATGGGTGTTTTTGAATTTGGATGCTTTCCCAGTAGATTGTGGATAAACCCAAATATTTCTACCTGCTCCTGCCCGACCCTGCTAACCTCTTCAGGAGATCAAGGATATACAAAGGAAAACCCTTCCAAAGTTGAAAGCACCATGCAAATATCATGCATCACTATAAGAATTCCAGGACAAAACTGGAGGATCTCTTAGTGCAATTAAGAAGCTGATGGGGGGGGGGCAAGTGGTGTGGTAGTTAAGCACTGGTTTGGGAAGCCAGCAGCCCCGGTTCGGGTCCCATATATGGGGACCAGTGACACTGCCCTCAAACAAACAAACAAACAAACAAAAATGAAGCTGATGGGGGCAGGAACCAAAGCTTGCCTAGGTGCCTGCATTATTGCAGGATGGCTCACCTTTACTGTGGGTATGGAAATATTCAGAGTTTCTACTTGGAAGTTGAGGCTGTATGTTTGTGTGAACTCTCCCAGAGTAATTTGCAACCAGAGGGTCACATCTGCAAAAGTGGTTCAAAGCCCAAAATGGGGGGTCACTGTGCATAATTTAAACCCTGATCTACCTGGCTTTTGGGGAAGTTCACTCCCATGGCCTGGCCTATGCAAACACCACCCAAATATGACTGACAAAATGCAATTGAGACTTAAACATTTAGGGTAACTTTTTTTTTTCTCTTTTCATACAGCCTTGACCATAGAGGTAAAGGAATATACAGACCAGAGTTTAGTGTAATATCATAGGGAAAAAGACATTGATATGAGGAACCCAGACAGTAAAGGTATTTTCTTTCTTTTTTTTTCTGTTTTATATTTTTTTTCTGAATTGCTTTTTTTAAATTAAAATTTATTGGGGTTACAGTGGTCAACAAAACTACATAGGTTTCAACTGTACAATTCTATAACACATCATCTATATATTGCATTATGTGTTCACCAACCAGATTCAGTTCTTCTTCCATCAACATATATTTGACCCCCTTTACCCTCTTCTACCAGCCCCTTCCCCGCTTACCCTCGGTAACCACTACACTGTTGTCTGTGTCTATGAGTTTTGTTTCTTTATTTGGTTGCCTTGTTCCTTTGTTGCTTTCAGTTTTATATCCCACATATGAGTGAAGTCATGTGGTTCTTCACTTTTTCTGTTGGACTTATTCCACTTAGCATAATAATCTCAAGATCCATCCATATTGTCACAAATGGCAGTATTTCTTCTTTTTTATGGCAGAGTAGTATTCCATTGTCTATATATACCACATCTTCTTTATCCAATCATCTATCGAAGGACACATTGGTTATTTCCATATCTTGGTCACCATAGATAATGCTGTAATGAACATTGGAATACATATATCTTTATGGATATGTTTTTTATTTTTTGGGGGTGTATACCCAGGAGAAGTATTGCTGGGTCATATGGTAATTCTATTCTTAATTTTTTAAAGGAAACTCCATATTGTTTTCCATAGTGGCTATACCAATTTACATTCCCACCAGCAGTGTATGAAGGTACCTTTTTCTCCACAACCTCTCCAGGAATTGTTATTACATGTCTTGCTGATGATAGCCATTCTAACAGGTGTGAGATGGTATCTCACAGTGGTTTTGATTTGCATTTCCCTAATAGAGCATATTTTCATGTCTGTTGGACATTTGTATGTCTTCTTGGGAGAAGTTTCTGTTCACGTATTCAGCCAATTTTTTAATTGGATTGTTTCTTTTTATTGTTGAGTTGTACGAGTTTCTTATATATTTTGGATATTAACCCCTTAGCAGAGACATTTGCAAATATCTTCTTCCATTTGGTTGGTTTCTTCTTTGTTTTGTTGATATATTCTTTTGCTGTGCAGAAGCTTTTTAATTTGATATATAGTCCCATTCATTTATTTTAGCTTTTACTTCCCTTGCCTTTGAGGTCAAATTCATAAAATCCTCTTTGAACTCAAGGTCCATAAGTTTAGTACCTATGCTTTCTTCTATGCAGTTTATTGTATCAGGTTTTATGTTTAGGTCTTTGATTCATTTTGAGTTAATTTTGGTGCACAGTGACAGACAGCAGCCTAGTTTCACTCTTTTGCACTTGGCTTTCCGATTTTCCAAGCACCATTTATCGAAGAGGCTTTCTTTTGTCCAGTGTATGTTTTTTGCTCCTTTGTTGAAATTTATCTGTCCATATTTATGTGGGTTTATTTCTGGGTTTTTAATTCTATTCCATTAGTCTGTGTGTCTGTTTATCTGCCAATACCATACTGTTTTGATTATTGTGTTTTTGTTTGTTTGTTTGTTTGTTTGTTTTTAGAGGGCAGTGTCACTGGCCTACATGTGTGGGATCCGAACTGGGGCCGCTGACGTCCCAAACCATCTCTTAACCAATGTGCTGCTTGGCAGACCCCTGTTTTGATTATTGCTGCTCTGTAGTAAAAGCTGAAGTCGGGGAGTGTGACACTTTCAGCATTATTCTTTTTTCCTAGGATTGTTTTGGCTATTCAGGGGCTTTTGTGATTCCATACAAATCTGATTATATTTTGTTCTATTTCTTTAAGAAATGCCATTGGGATTGCATTAAAACTGTATAATTGCTTTGGATAATATGGCCATTTTAACTGTGTTGATTCTTCCAATCCATGAACACAGAATGTCTTTCCATTTTTTTGTATCTTCTTCAATTTCTTTTAAAAATATCTTATAGTTTTCAGTGTATAGGTCCTTCACATCCTTTGTTAAGTTTATTCCTAGGTGTTTTATTCTTTTTGTTGCAATTGCAAAAGGAATTGTTTCTTTTATATTTTTCTAAGATATCATTGCTAGTATATAGGAAAGCAATGGATTTTTGTAGATTGATTTTGTAGCCAATAACTTTGCTGTATTTATTTATTGGTTCTAATGGCTTTTTTAAAAAAAGAATTTATTGGGGAACCGGGGAAGATGAATGGACAAGTTGCTGTCCTTTTGTTCTTCAGTCTAGTAGTGGAGGACGTTGCTTCACTGGCCCATGTTGGTATTATCATGCGCTCTTCCCGGTGAGGCAGATCTGTCGCTGGCCTATGGATGGCCACTCACGGTGGCTCACGGCAGCTCACATCAGCTGCCGGCCACTCATGCTGGCTGCCGGCCACTCTCTGTAAATTATGGCAGCGCACTGCAGCAGCGCTGCAGCCTACACTGTTGCTGGCGACTCACAGCAGCCCAGCTCCAGGTTGAGCTGTTGTTCACCATCTTAGCTGCAGAGGGCAGTGTCACTGGTCCTCATATGGGGGATCCGACCCAGGGCCCTGCTCCTCAGAGCTCACGTCCGAAGCCAGCTCTTAACCAATGCACCACTTAGCTGGCCCTCTAGTGGCTTTTTAGTCGAGTCTTTAAGGTTTCCTACATAAAGAATCATGTCATCTGCAAAATGTGACATTTTAACTTTTTTATTCCCTTTTTGGAAACTTTTTATTTCTTTCTTTTGTCCACTTCCTTTGGCTAAGGCTTCCAATCTATGTTGAATAGCAGTGGTGATAGGGGACAACGCTGTCTTGATCCTGAATGTAGAACATAAAGCTTCAGTTTTTTACCATTAATTGTGACATTAGCTGAGAGTTTGTCATAGATAGCCTTTATTATGTTAAGGAATTTTCCTTCTATATCTATTTTATTGTTTTAATCATAAATAATTTAGTATTTTGTCAAATGCTTCTTCTCCATCTATTGATATAACCATATGATTTTTTTTTCTTGAGGGCAGTGTCACTGGCCCTCATATGTGGGATCCAAACCGGGGC
The DNA here is from genome assembly GCA_033961575.1 of Aselliscus stoliczkanus. Classification (NCBI taxonomy): domain Eukaryota; kingdom Metazoa; phylum Chordata; class Mammalia; order Chiroptera; family Hipposideridae; genus Aselliscus; species Aselliscus stoliczkanus. The sequence continues at coordinate 47,737,140 of CM066737.1, read as the reverse complement.
TGCTGGATTCCCAAACCAACACTTAACCATCGCGCCACTAGGCCGGCCCTAGTCATATAATTTTTATATTTTGTTTTGCTCATATGGTGTATCCCATTGATCGATTTGTGTATGTTGAACCATTCTTGTGTCCCTGAGATGAACCCCACTTGATCCTGTAGTATCATTTTGTTTGTTTGTTTGTTTGTTTTGTTTTGAGGGCAGTGTCACTGGCCCTCATATGTGGGTCCCGAACTGGGGCTGCTGGCTTCCCAAACCAGCGCTTAAACACCGCGCCACTCGGCCAGCCCAGTAGTATCATTTTTTTTCTCTCTCTTTTTTTTTTTTTAGTTTCAGGTGCAAAACACAATACAGTAGTTATACTCTTTACCCCCCAAAGTGACAACCCCCCCCAGCTCGCCACCCCACTCGTCCCCTGATATCATACATATCTATTACAATTCCTTTGACTCCCTTCCACAGTATAATCCACATCCCGTGACTATCTATACATTCAGTTACAGTTGGCATACAATATAATACAACAACAGCTTTAGGTGTACAGTGCAGTGATCAAGCCTCTAATCCATCCAAAATTTTTACAACATTATTATATTCCCAGAACTGTGTTTCATATCCCTGTGGCAATATTGTAGTTGTATATTTATGCTGTCTAATCCCTTCCTCTTCCCCTTTATACCTACCCCCTCCCAACTAGCAACCCTAAGTTTTTCCTCTATATCTATGTGTCTGTTTACTTTGATAGTTCATTCAGTTTTTCAGATTCCACATATAAGGGAGATCATATGGTACTTGTCTTTCTCCAACTGACTTATTTCACTTAACATAATAGTCTCTCCACAAAATTATCAATTGCATTTCCAGATCTGCCCCCACATCCCTGTGGCAACATTGTAGTCCCACCTACGCTGTCCAAAAACTTCCCCCTCTCCCTCTTCCCCACTCCCATCCCACCAGCAACAATCAGTTTTTCCTTTATATCTGCTTGATATGACTTTAATCTTCTTAAATTTACTGAGACTTGTTTTGTGGCCTAATATGGTCTATCTTGGAAAATGTCTCATGTGTACTTGAGGAGAACGTATATTCTGTTTTTTCAGGGTGAAATGCTCTAAAAATATCAATGAAGTCCAGCTGGTCTAAAGTGTCATTTAAGGCCCCTCTTTCTGTGTTGATTTTCTGTCTAAGGGGTCTTTCCATTGGTGACAAAGGGGTGTTGAAGTCCCCTACTATGATAGTGTTACTGTTGATCTCTGTCTTTATGTCTGTCAAAATCTGTTATATGTAATTAGGAGCTTCTATGTTGGGTGCATAGATGTTTATTAGGGTTATAGTGCCCTTCTTTGTCTTTTATTGTAGTCATTTTAAAGTCTATTTTGTCCAAAATAAGTATTGGTACTCCAGATTTTTTTTCCTCATTTCCATTTGCATGAAATATCTTATTCAACCTGTAAACAGCATATACATGTGTCCTATTTTCTTATCCATTCAGCCACTCTCTGTCTTTTGATTGGATCATTTAGCCCATTCACATTTAAAATGATTATTGATAGGTGCATATGGATTGGCATTTTGTTGTTTGTATTCCTGGTCTTCCTGGGTTAGCTTGTTTACCCCTTTCTTTTGTTTAAAAAAGCCCTTTTAACATTTCTTGCAATGCTGGATTGGTGGTAATGAATTCCTTAATCTTATTCTTTTTTGAGAAGCTCTTCATTTCTCTTTCAATTTTAAGTGATAGCCATGCTGGGTACAGCAATCTTTGTTGTAGGCCTTTATTTTGTGTCACTTTGCATATTTCCTGCCACTCCCTTCTGGCCTGCAGAGTTTCTGTAGACAAGTCAGCTGTTAGTCTTATAGGATTTCCTTTGTATGTAACCTGCTATTTTTCTCTTGCTGCTTTTAGGATTCTGTCTCTGTCTTTAAACTTTGCCATTTTAACTATGATGTGTCTTGGTGTGGACCTGTTTGGGTTCAGCTTGTTTGGAACCCTCTGCACTTCCTGGGCATGTATGTCGATTTCCTTAACCAGGGTAGGGAAGTTTTCAGTCTTTATTTTCTTAAATACATTTTCGACCCCTTGCTTCTTCTCTTCTCCTTCTGGTATTCCTATGAGTCGAGAGTGGTTGCACTGCATCTTGTCCCGTAGGGCTCTTAAACTATTTTCATTGTTTTTTATTCTTTGGTCTTGTTGTTGTGCCAACTGGGTGATTTCTGCTACTTTGTCTTCCAAATCGCTGATCCGCTCCTCTGCTTCATCTACTCTACTGGTGATTCCTTCGAGTGTGTTCTTCATTTCAGTTATTGTATTCTTTAGTTCTAACTGGTTGTTTTTTTATGATTTCTCTATTCTTCTTTATGTTCTCACTAAGTTTGTTAAACATTCTTATCATCAGTGTTCTAAACTCTGTCTCTGAAAGGTTGGATCCCTCTATTTCATTTGATTCCAATTCTGGAGGTTTCTTCTGATATTTTACATGTGACATGTTTCTTTGTTTCCCAATTCTGGCTGTTGCTCTGGGATTGCTTTGATGTATTAGATAGATCACCAGGAGAGCCCTGGCTGTATCATGCAGGCATACAACTCACGGCCCAACAATCCCAGGAAAACTCCCAGTCTCAGCCTGTCCCAATCAGCCACTAGTAGATCAGGCCAAGCAGCTCGACAACCAGTCACCATCCTGGCAACTCTGCAAGCACAGTGAGGAGAGCGGGGACCCCAGGCATCCTGCGCACTCCCACGTCTCAGTGAGCAGCCTGTTGGAGCCAGAGCTTGCCCACCACACGTTTCCCTGGCAACGCAGCACAAGCCGTGTGGAGGATGGGGATCTGAGGCGGCTCGCGCACTCCCGGTTCTCAGTGAGCAGCCTGTTGGAGCTGGAGGGCACCTGCCCAGCATTTCGCTGGCAATGCAGTTTTAGCCAGGTGGAGGGTGGGGATACAAGGCCGCATGCGCACACGCGCACGCACGCACGCACTTCTGCGCCCATTGTACCAGACCAATGAGTTCCCAGACCTACTCCTCTGTGGGAGGGCCCAACCATGACAAAATGGCGCCCTCCTGTACACCATTCGCATGCAGGCTCCACACCAGGGGTACAATAGTCCAAAAACCTCCAGCCTTTGCACCAAAGGTGCTCAGTTCAATCCATCCCTGCAGGTTCCCGGGTCCAGCTCACACAGCTACTCCCTCCACCAGGAACCAGGTAAGTGCTCACCGGCGAGCAAGCCTGTGCACTGGCCCCCCTGATTCTCTAGCCACTCTTAGCCTCACCGAGCTGAGCAAAGAGAGTCCTCACTAATTTACTGTCAGCTATCTTGGAACTTCTCTTCCTGACAAAGGAACTCTGGGCTGGTGAGCCTGGTGTGCGGCCAGGGGGTCTCTCCCCCAACCGGAGAATCCTCCCCACAGCTGGGACCTCCATCACGGGGTTCACCCTCTCTTGTCTCCGCCTGTCCTACCAGACCCGACGTGGTCTCCTCTTTAAGTTCTTCGTCTAGTGGTTCTCTTCATCCAGTGTTCTGGGGACCTCCAGGGTTGAATGCTGCATAATTTGTTTGTAATTTTGGTGTGATCCTGGGAGGTAGTTAGCACAGCATCTGTCTATTCCGCCATTTTAGCGGAAGATCTCATTTTTTAATGCATGGTTATATTCAACTTGTTAGAGTTTTGTTTAGGATTTTTGCATCTGTATTCATCAGAGATATTGGTCTGTAATTTTCTTTTTTTGTGTTATCCTTACCAGGTTTTGGTGTCAGGGTAATGTTGGCCTCATAAAATGAGTTTTGGAGTATTGTCTCTTCTTCAATTTTTTGGAAGAATTTGGGGAGGATGGTTGTTAGATTCTCTTTGAATATTTGGAAGACTTTACTAGTGAAGCCATCTGGTCCTGAACTTTTGCTTATGGGAAGGTTTCTGATGACTGATTCAATTTCCTTATTGTTGATCAGTCTATTTAGATTTTCCAGTTCTTTGTGATTCAGCCTAGGAGGGCTATATGTTTCTAAGAACTTGTCCATTTCTTCTAGATCAGGGGTTGGCAAACTGCAGTTCATGAGCCACATGCATCTCAAAAGTTTGCCAACCCCTGGAAGAGGCAATCATGTCCCTCACAACAATTTAAAACAATTTTAAAAGCTTTGCAAGGCCCATGATACGAATGAAATCACCATTATGTGAATAATATCCTTTAAAACTTTTATAAATGAAACTATGATAGTTTTATTTTCATTTTCAGTTTTTTTTTTTTGAGAGCCGTGTCACTGGACTTTATATGTGGGACCCGAACCAGGGCCGCTGGCTTCCCAAGCCAGCACTTAACCACCGCGCCACTCTGCCGGCCCCTTCATTTTCAGTTTTTATTCAGAGGCTCACGAGCTGCAGTTTGGTGAATGCTGGCGGCTCTTCTGTCTCAAAAGTTTGTCAACCCCTGTTCTAGATTATTGAGTAAAGGCATTTTTTTCTCTTTTGCAGGGTTTCTCAATATGGGCACTATTGACATTTTGGGTCAGATAATTCCTTGGTGTGTGTTTGTGGGGGTGTCTGACTTGTGCACTGTACGATGTTTATCAGCACCCCTGACCTCCACTAGATGCCACTAACATCCCATATCTTGTGACAACCAAAAATGCTACCAGACACTGCCAAATGTTCCCTAATGGGCAAAATCTCCTTCCCTCTTGGGAACAACCACTCTTTAAGGTAGTATGACATTTCAAAGACCATATTTTACCTTAGTTACACCCACATGGCATGTCCATATCTTGTATTGAACAGAATCTCAGAAGATACGGAATATATTTTGTGAGGAAACAGCCAAAAAAAATAGGAGTCCTCAAAAACTAATAAATTTTGACAAATGGTTGAATTCACTATTGTCACCACCCCATCACCATCTAACTTTTGTTGAGTACTCACTGTGAGTAGGGTGTTGATTAGAACAAAGATCTATAAGGCATAATCCCAGCCTTCAATATATTAACACACTATCAACCTTTATGTCTCCAAAGGGAGAAGCATTACAGACTTTCATGGATAACCGGTTTCTGGATTGAATTTAATCTGGCTTTCTCCCTCTTTCATTTGTCCTTTGTCCCCAAACAGTGACTCATTCTTTAAGGTTCTGCCTTAGGGAGATTGCTCTTTGTCTTGCTAATTACCATAGCCCTTGTTGAATATAAGAGAAGTTGAATCTTCTCTTAAATGGCACCTATGCCTTTCAATGTATCCTGCATTGAAAAAACCAGGACATCACAAAAGCTTTAACAAATTAAACAGTTTGAAGGAAAGTTTTTATTTATAAAGGAAAGAATTCTAGTTTCCTCTATGTTAGATAAATACTGGACAATAGCAAAGGCAAAGGGAATGGAATGGAATGGGATAAGAGGTGATTGTTAACATACTGTGGAATGTTGAAAAAAGTCTTGGTGTGATCATAAGTTTTAACACTCAGCAATCTCTCTGCCCCAGGAAGTCAAACACCACTAATGTGAGCTATAGGATCCTCATCAGGAATTCAACAAAGGAAAAATGCAGAAGGAAGTGTGGAATATCTGTTCAAAATCAGCGGAGTAAGCGCCTGCCTTAGTAAATAAGTTTCCAGTGAGCCAGACCTGCATGAGTGTTACTTGCTTTGAATAACTCCTAGCCTAATACCATGCATACACACAGCAAATGTCACTGGTAAAGACCAGTGTGGTGCAACAATCAGTACGTTTAAACTTTGTAAATTTATAAATTATGATTCTCTTGCTGAGGCTAATTATTTATTTAAATAAAAGTTTTGCCTGAATTGTGACCATCAATGCCTGAGTAATTGAAAACATATTTCACATTTCAAAAGTATTTTTAAATTCTAATTTCACAGAGGGATCCATGTAATCAAGGCATAAGACCTTAAATAGTGATTAATCTTAATAAAATAAACCACATTGCATGGATTAGCTAAGGATTTTGCTGTGCTTAACATTAATAGGAATGCAAATGGTGCTGGCTTTGAGCAAATTTATAAATTTGAATTACAGTATCACAGGAGATTAGAGAACATTGGGCCATTGAAAAGGACCTTGCCTGAGGTTCTATGATAGTTACAGACTCAAGACTCCAGTCAAGCCTTTCTGCTCTGTGACTGACACTCTGTGTGGCCTCAAGAAGGGCAATTATAGTCTTTATTCTGCCTGCCCCCTTTTCAGCTTATTAAAATATGCCCTCATGGAATGATATTATCTGGCTTAATCAAGATACCAATGTGTTTCATCTCCCAGGAATAGCTCTGTCTTTAGCCTTTTTTTTTCAATTTTGGAAAAAAATGACTCTATCTTCTTAGTAAAGAGAGTTAAAGCATGAGGGGACATGTATTTCTTTAGGATAAAGACATCCTGAAGCCCCTGAAATCACCCCAATTTCAGTTCAGGCTTTGTATATCTGTGGAGGATGGGACTAGAACAGAGGAAGTTCATTTCTCCTGCCTTTTCAAGAATGGATTTTTGTTTTTTTCAAGGAGATTTTAATACAAAAATGAAAATTTTATTTAAGTATTTTTCTCTGGATGGTTCGTTGGAATATGAGCTGTGATTTATTCTTGATCAATGGCACAGGTTCCTATGGACGGCTTAATGTGGGGATCGCTGTGGAAGGCTCTTGAAGAGTGAGTTGTGGTAAATAGTGTAGGCTTTGGAGGCAGAGAGATATGGGTTTGAATTCCAGCTCCATGTCTTATTAGTTGTGAAATTTAACTTATGTGAACGTTGGTTTGCTCATCGCTAAAATGGAGATAATGACTCACAGAGTTGGTTAGTGGATTTAATTAGATAATACGCAAACTCAACACAAAGCTTAATATATAGCAGTAGCTCAATAATTGCTAATTTCTTTTCTTCTCCCTTTCTGCCTCTTTTAGTGTTGAGGTGACACACATAACATGAAATTAACCATATTAAACTATACAATTCAGTGGCATTTAGTACATTCACATGTAGACCAACCTTCATCTCAATCTAGTTTCAAAACATTTTCATCAACCCCAAAAGGAGACCCTGTACCCATTTATCAGTAACTCCCAATTCTTCCCTCTCCTAGCCACTGATAACAATTAATCGGCTTTCTGTCTCTGTGGATTCAGCTATTTTAGGTATTTCATATAAATGGAATCATATAATATGTGACCTTTTGTGTCTGGCTGGTTTACTTAATGTAATGTTTTCAAGGTTTATCTATATTCTAGCATGTATGAGTATCTGATTACTTTTAATGACTGAATAATATTACATTACATATTACATGTATTTATATATTACATTACATATTACATGTATTTATATATATATATATATATATATATATATATATATATATATATATATAGAGAGAGAGAGAGAGAGAGAGAGAGAGAGAGAGAGAGAGAAAGAAAGAGAGAAATGTATATACTTTTTTTTTGAGGGCAGTGTCACTGGCCCTCATATGTGGGATGCGAACCAGGGCCGCTGGCATCCCAAGCGAGCGCTTATCCACCGAGCCACTTGGCTGGCCCTGTATATACATTTTTAAAAAGGAAAACTGTATTTAAATTGTAATACTCAATATATACCAATAACAAAAGATGAATACAAGTCATGTTTGACTTTTGCAATCACAAGCAGTGCTCAAAGTGGTTGCCATCAGCATCCAGACATTTCTGATTACGGTGAAATACTGCTTGAGTAACATTGACCAAAGTGTCCACTTTTATACATTTATTGGCACCCCTGGGAGATATATATATATATATATATATATATATATATATATATATATATATTTACATGTATATAGATATATCAGCCTGGACTAAGATATCTATATCTATCTAGATTATAGATATAGATATAGATGATATAGATATATCTGTTATAACAGAATACCATACATTGAGTTGCTTAAATAATAAACATTTATTTGTTACAGTTTTGAGGTTGGGAATTCCAAGATCAAGATTCTGTGTCTGGTACGGACCCTCTTATCCTCCTCTTGGTTTGCCAGAGGTGGCTTTCTGGTGTGTTCTCACATGGCAGTCAGTGGTGGGGTAAGGAGAGAGCAAGGGAAGGAGGGAGGGAGGGAAGGAGGGAGGGAGGGAGGGAGGGAGGGAGGGAGGGAGGGAGGGAGGAAGAGGGAGAGAGAGAGAGAGAGCTCTCTCTCATTTCTCCTTATAGGGCTACTATTGGGTTATTGGAAAAGTCACGACACATTTTTGCAATGAAAAAAATAGAAAAAATATGTCATGACATTTCTGACATACAATAATCACCTCATAGGTGATCTCATCTCATGGTTGAGATGAAAGCATTGGTGATCAATTTATAGGTGATCTCATCTCATGGTCTCATCTAAACCCAAATACCTTCCAAAGGCATTGCCTCCAAATACTATCACATTGGAGATTAAGACTTCAACATGTGAATTTTTGGAGGGACACAAACATTTAGTCAATAGGAACCTTATTTTGTTTTATCCATTTATCAGGTGATGAGCATTTGGGCTGTTTCTACCTTTTGGTTATTAATAATGGTGCTCTAAACATTTATGTACAAGTACATATTAATTGAAAACCTGTCTTGTTATTTTTGGTACATACCTGGGAGTGGAATTTCTGGGTCATATGGTACTTCTATGTTTGACTGTTTGGGGAACCACCAAACTGTTGTCCACAGTGGCCGCACCATTTTTGCATTCCCATCAATAATGTACAATGATTCTAATTTGTTCACATCTTTGCCAACATTTGTTATGTTCCATCTTTTCATCAGATCCATCCTAATAGGTGTGAAGTGGTATCTTATTTGAATTTGGATTTGGATTTCCCTAATGATTAGTGATGTTGAACATCTTCATGTGCTTGTTGGCCAATATATATCTTTTTTAGAGAAATGTATATTTAAGACCTTTGCCTATTTTTAATTGAGTCAATTTTCTGTGAATTGTTCAATTGTAATATTTCTTTATATATTCTGGATATTAGATCTTTATCCAATATATGATTTACAAATATTTTATCTCATGCTTTAGGTTGTCTTTTTGTTTTCTTGGTAGTTTCCTCTGATGCAAAAAAGGTTTTAATTTTGATGAAGTCCAATTTATCTATTTTATTTTTGTTGCTTGTGCTTTTGGTGTCATATTTATGAAACCATAGCATAACTCAAGGTCATGAAGATGACTTCTATGTTTCCTTCTAAACGTTTGGTGATTTGAGCTCTTATGCTTAGGTCTTTGATTAATTTTTAGTTAATTTCTGTTTATCATGTGCTATGGAAGTCCAGCTTCATTCTTTTGCATGTGCATATCTAGTTGTCCCAACATGACTTTGGATGTGGATATCTAATTGAAGAGATTATTCTTTCCCCCATTGAATGGACTTGGCACCTTGTCAAATGTCAATTTGCCATAGATATATAGATTTATTTCTGGACTTTCAATTCTATTCAAATGGTCTAATTTGTCTATCCATATGCCAGTACTACATTCTTTTGATTGTCTTTAAGTTTTGAAGTAGGGAAGTGTGAGGCCTCCAATATTATTCTTTTTCAAAATTGATTTGGCTATCCAGGGTCTCCCGGTTCCATAGAAATTTGAGGATGAACATTTCTATTTCTTCAAAAAGGACCATTGTGATTTTGATATAGATTACACTGAATCTGTAGATCACTTTGGGTAGTATTTCCATCTTAACAATATTGCTTTCCAATCTATGACATGTGACATCATTCCATTTATTTAGATTCTCTTTAATTTCTGTCAGCAGTGTTTTGTAGTTTTCAGTGTGTTAGTCTTGTTCCTCCTTGGTTAAATTTATTCATAAGTATTTGACTCTTTTTGATGCTATTGAAATGAAATTGTTTACTTAATTTCCTTTTTGGATTGTTCATTTATAATGTACAGAAATACAAATGATTTGTTCATGTCAATCTTTTTTGTTTTTGAAGATGTTTATTCGGGAATTGGGGAGGCGAATAGTGTTGGCGAATTGGGGAAGGGGAACACTGTGTTTTTCCAGGACCCATCAGTTCAAAGTCAAGTTGTTGTCCTTCAATCTTAGTTGTGGAGGGCGCTTTCAATCTAGTCGCGGGTGGGGGGGGTGTAGTCCACCGTCCCATGCAGGATTCGAACCAGCAATCTTGTTACACACTGAGCCATCTGGCGCCTGTCAGCAGCCCATGGCTGCTCAGTTCCAGGTGCCATGTGCAATCTTAGTTACGGGGTGGGGGACACATCCAACCATCCCATATGGGTGTTGAACTGGCAAACTTGCTGCCAAGAACAAGCACTCTCACCAGCTCAGCAGCAGCTCAGCTCAGGCACAGCTCATTGGCCCATGTGGGAATCAAACTGGCGACCCTGTTGCTCAGGGCCCGCGCTCTTAACCAACTGAGCCTCTCAACCGGTGCTGTGCATGTCAAACTTGTACAACCTGCAACTTTGTCAAATTGTGCACTAATTGCAATTGTTATTTTTTGTATTCTTTAGGAATGTAAATATTTAATCATGTCATCTCTGAATAAAGATAGTTTTGTTTCTTCCTTTCCAATTTAGATGTCTTTTATTTCTTTTGTATGCCTAATTGTTCTGGCTAGAATTTTCAGTCCAGTGTTGAATGCAGGTGAAAAAAATGGACACTCTTTTTTTGTTTCTGATCTTACGGGGAAAGTGTTCGATTTTCACAATTGAGTATGATGTTACCTGTGGTTATTTCATAAGTGCTCTTAATGTGTTGATGAGTCTTTTTTTCTATTCCTAATTTATTGAGTGTTTTTATCATGACAGAGTGTTGAGTTTTGGCAAATGCTCTTTTTCTTCATTAATAGAGATAATCATGTCGTTTTACCTCCATTCTGTTAATTTGGTGTATTACATTGACTGATTTTTTGAACCAATCTTTTATTTCTGGAAAGAATCCTACTTAGTCATAGTATACAATCCTTTTAAGATGCTGCTGTTCTTTATTCAGTTTACTTGTGTATTGCTGAGGATTTCTGCATCTGTATCATAGAAACTATTGGTCGGTAGCTTTGTCTTTTTGTAATGTATTGACACTGACTTCATATATAAAATGAGTTAAGAAATATTGTCTCCTATTTTTTTGTAAGAGTTTAACAAGCATTGGTTTTAATTCCAATTAAATATAGAATTCACCAGTAAAGGCATTAAGTACTGAACTTTTCTTAGGAGTGTTTTTTTTTTTTGTATCTTATTTTTTATTTATTTATTTTTATTAAATTCAGGTGTACAACACAATGCAATAGTTATATCCTTTACCGCCCAAAGTGAAAACCCCTTTCTCCCAGTTCGCCACTCCACTCCCCTCCCCATATCATACATATCGATTACAATTCCTTTGACTCCCTTCCACAGTATACTCCACATCCCGTGTCTATCTATGTATTCAGTTACAGTTGGCATACAATATTATACAACATCAGCTTCAGGTGTACAGTGCAGTGATCAAGCCTCTACTCCATCCATGAAGTGGGCTCCTTTACAAGACATGAGACTATCTGACATGCCACAAAATTTTTACAACATTATTATATTCGCCGAACTGTGTTTCATATCCCTGTGGTAATATTGTAGTTGTCTATTTATGCTGTCTAATCCCTTCCCGATCTCGCTTATCCCCACCCCACTCCCAACTACCAACCCTCAGTTTTTCCTCTATATCTATGAGTCTGTTTGCTTTGATCGTTCATTCAGTTTTTCAGATTCCACATATAAGTGGGATCATATGGTACTTGTCTTTCGCCGACTGACTTATTTCACTTAACATAATAGTCTCTCCACAACATTATCAATTACATTCCCAGAACTGCCCCCATATCCCTGGGGCAACATTGTAGTCACCCACCTATGCTGTCCAAAATCTTCTCCCTCTCCCTCATCCCCACTCCCTCCCAGCCAGCAACCATCAGTTTTTCCTTTATATCTGCTTGATATGACTTCAATCTTCTTAAATTTACTGAGACTTGTTTTGTGGCCTAACGTGGTCTATCTTGGAAAATGTCCCATGTATACTTGAGAAGAATGCATATTCCGTTTTTTCAGGGTGAAATGCTCTAAAAATATCAACGAAGTTCAGCTGGTCTAAAGTGTCATTTAAGGCCCCTCTTTCTGTGTTGATTTTCTGTCTAAGGGGTCTGTCCATTGGTGACAAGGAGGTGTTGAAATCCCCTACTACGATAGTGTTACTGTTGATCTCTGTCTTTATGTCTGTCAAAATCTATCATATGTAATTAGGAGTTCCTATGTTGGGTGCATAGATGTTTATTAGGGTTATAGTGCCCTCCTTTGTATTTCATTGTAGTCATTCTAAGGTCTGTTTTGTCCAAAATAAGTATTGGCACTCCAGCTTTTTTTTCCCTCATTTCCATTTGCATGAAATATTTTATTTAATCTGTAAACAGCATACATGTGTCCTATTTTCTTATCCACTCAGCCACTCTGTCTTTTGATTGGATCATTTAGCCCATTCACATTTAAAATGATTATTGATAGGTGCATATGGATTGCCATTTTGTTATTTGTATTCCTGGTCTTCCTGGGTTAGCTTGTTTACCCCTTTCTTTTGTTTAGAAAAGCCCTTTGAACATTTCTCGCAATGCTGGCTTGGTGGTAATGAATTCCTTAAGCTTATTCTTTTCTGAGAAGCTCTTTATTTCTCCTTCAATTTTAAGTGATAGCCATGCTGGGTAGAGCAACCTTGGTTGTCGGCCTTTATTTTGTGTCACTTTGAATGTCGCCTGCCACTCCCTTCTGGTCTGCAGAGTTTCTATGGACAAGTCAGCTGTTAGTCCTGTAGGAGTTCCTTTGTATGTAATCTGCTGTCTTTGTCTTGCTGCTTTTAGGATTCTGTCTCTGTCTTTAATCTTTGCCATTTTAACTATGATGTGTCTTGGTGTGGACCTGTTTGGGTTCAGCTTGTTTGGAACCCTCTGCACTTCCTGGGCATGTACGTTGATTTCCTTCACCAGGGTAGGGAAGTTCTCAGTCATTATTTTTTCAAATACATTCTCGACCCCTTGCTTCTTCTCTTCTCCTCTGGTATTCCTATGTGTCGAAGGTGGTTGTGCTGCATCCTGTCCCATAGAGCTCTTAAACTATTTTCATTATTTTTTATTCTTTGGTCTTTTTGTTGTGCCAACTGGTTGATTTCTGCTATTTTGTCTTCCAAATCGCTGATCCGCTCCTCTGCTTCATCTACTCTACTGGTGATTCCTTCGAGTGTGTTCTTCATTTCAGTTATTGTATTCTTTATTCCTAACTGGTTGTTTTTTATGATTTATCTATGCTTCCTTATGTCCTAAGTTTGTTAAACATTCTTATCATCAGTGTTCTAAACTCTGTCTCTGAAAGGTTGGATCCCTCTATTTCATTTGGTTCCAATTCTAGAGGTTTCTTCTGATCTTTTACTTGTGACATGTTTCTTTGTTTCCCTATTCTGACTGTCGCTCTGGGATTGCTATGATGTATTAGATAGATCACCAGGAGAACCCTGGCTGGATTACGCAGGCATACAGCTCATGGCCCAACAATCCCAGGAAAACTCCTAGTCTCAGCCTGTCCCAATCAGCCACTCGCAGATCAGGTCGAGCAGCCTGACAACCAATCACCAGCCTGGCAACTGTGCAAGCACAGTGCGGAGAGCAGGGACCCCAGGTGGCTTGCGTACTCCCACATCTCAGTGAGCTGCCTGTTGGAGCCAGAGAGCACCCACCCAGCGTTTCCCTGGCAATGCAGTATAAGCCGGGCGGAGGGTGGGGATCCAAGGCCGCAGGTGCATGCGCGCACACACGCACGCACTTCTGCACCAATTCCACCAGACCAATGAGATCCCAGACTTGATCCTCTGTGGGAGGGCCCAACCCTGATATAATGGCGCCCTCCTGTACACCACTCATGTGCAGGCTCCACACCAGGGGAACTGTAGTCCAAAAGCCTCTAGCCTTTGCACCAAGGGTGCTCAGTTCAGTCCGTGCCCGCAGGCTCCTGGGCCCGGCTCACACAGCTACTCCCTCCACCAGGAACCAGGTAAGTGCTCACCGGCAAGCAAGCCCGTGCAACGGCCCCACTGATTCTCTAGCTGCTCTTAGCCTCACCGAGCTGAGCAAAGAGGGTCCTCACTAATTTACTGCCAGCTATCTTGGAACTTCTCTTCCCGGCAAAGAACTCTGGGCTGGTGAGCTTGGTGTGCGGCTGGAGGTTCTCTTTCCCAACCGGAGAAGCCTCCCCACAGCTGGGGCTTCCCTCAGGGGGTTCACCCTTTCTCGTCTCCACCCATCCTGCCAGACCCGACGTGGCCTCCTCTTTAAGTTCTTTGTTTAGTGGTTCTGTTCATCTAGTCTTCTGGGGACCTCCAGGGTTGAATGCTGTATAATTTGTTTGTAATTTTGGTGTGATCCTGGGAGGTAGTTAGCACAGCGTCTGTCTATTCCGCCATTTTACCGGACGTCCTCTTAGGGGTGTTTTTGATTACTGATTGAATCCCTTTACTTGCACATCTGTTCAGAATTTCTATTTCTTCTTGAGTCAGTTTTGATAATTTTTGTTTCTGGGAATTTTTTCATTTCAACTCAGGTATCTAATTTCTTGGTATGCAACTATTCATTTTCTCTTATAATGCTTTTCATTTCAGTAAGGTTGGTTGTAATATCCCCACTTTCATTTCTGATTTTTAGTAATTTGAGTCTTTGCTTTTATTTTTCTTAGTGTAACTAAATGCTGTTAATTTTGTTGATCTTTCCAAAAAGAAAATATAACTTTTACTTTGGTTGATTCCTTCTATTGTTTTTTTTTATTCTTTGTTCTATTTGTCTCTTCTCTAATCTTGATTCCCTTCCTTCCACTAGTTTTTTATTTAGTTTGTTCTTTTTCTAGTTCTTTAGAGAATAAAGTTAGGTTATTGATTTGAGAACTTTTTTTTTTCTTATTAGTTTCAGGTGAACAAAACAACATAATGTTTAGACATTTACACTTCTCACAAGGTGACAGCACCAAAAAATCTATGACACATTTGACACCTTAGATAGCTATTACAATACCATTGATTATATTCTTTGTGCTATACTGTATATCCTGTGACTATATATACATTTTAAAATTATAGTCGACATTTGATACTATTTTATATTAGTTTCAGGTATATACAGTGCAGTGACCAAGCATACATACAACTTATGAAGGGAGCCCTCTGTCAACTCTAACAACCGTTTGACACCACACCATTTCACATTATTGATTATACACCCCATACTGCACTTCACATCCCCATGACTATTTTGTAACTACTAATTTGTGCTTCCTAATCCCTCCACCTTTATCACTCATCCCAACAATGCCCCTCCCATCTAAGAACCATCAGTTTGTTCTCTGCGTCTCAGTCCATTTCTGATATGTTTAGTTATTTATTCTGTCCTTTAGATTCCACATATAAGTGAGATAATATGGTATTTGTCTTTCCCAGTCTGACTCATTTCGCTTAGTATGATATCCTCTAGGTCCATCCATGTTGATGCAAATGGTAATTTTTCATTCATTTTTTATGACAAGGTAATATTCCTTTGTATAAATACCACAATTACCTTATCCAATCATCTATTGATGGGCATTTTGGTTGTTTCCCCAAATCTTGGCTATTGAGAATAGCACTGCAGTAAAAATAGCACTGCATACATTTTTTGAAATAGTATTTTGGATTTCTTTGCATAAATACCCAGGAGTAGAATTTCTGGGTCATAAGGCAGTTCTATTTTTAATGTTTGGAGGAACCTCCATACTGTTTTCCATAGTGGCTTCACCAATTTGCAATACCAAAAATAGTGCACAGGGTTCCCTTTTCTTCACATCCTCACCACCACTTGTCTGTTGATTTATTGATAATAACCATTCAGACAGAAGTGACACAGTGTCTCATTGTGGTTTTTATTTGCATTTCTCTGATTATTAGTGACATTGAGCATCTTTTCGTAGGTTTTTAAACAAATTTTGGATATTAACCCCTTATCACATGTATCGTTGGCAAATACCTTCTCCTATTCAGATGGATGTCTTTTTCTTTAATTGATGGTTTTCTTTGTTGTGAAAAAACCTTTTTAGTTTGATGTAGTCCCATTTGTTTATTTTTTCTTTTGTTTCCTTTGTCTGAGGAGATATATCAGTAAAAATATTAATATGAGTAATGTCTGAGAGTTCACTTCCTATGTTTTCTTCTAGGAATTTTATGTTTTGGGGTCTTATATATGTCTTTCATCCATTTATAGTTTATTCTTTTATATGGTGTAAGAAGGTGATTTCATTCTTTTGCATGTATCTCTCCAGCACCATTTATTGAATAGACTGTCTTTACACAATGTAAATTTTTGCTTCCTTTATCATAGATTAAATGACCACTTAGGCATGAATTTATTTTTGGACTCTATTCTTTTCCATCAATCTATGTATCTGTTTTTATGACAAAATAATGCTTTATTGATTACTATGGCCTTGTAGTACAATTTGATATCAGGTAGTGTGATAGCTCCAACTTTGTTCTTTTTTATCAGGATTGCCATGGCTATTCAGAGTCTTTTATGGTTCCATAGAAACTTAAGGATTATTTGTTCTAGTTCTGTGAAAAATGCCACTGGTATTACATTTTGATAAGGATTGCATTGAATCTATAGGTTGCTTTGTGTGGTATGGACATTTTAACTATATTAATTCTTTCTATCCATGAGCATGCTATATGTTTCCATTTATTTATATCTTCTTTAATTTCTCTCTTCAACGTCTTATAATTTCCTGAGTACAAGTCTTTTACTTCTATGGTTAAATTTATTCTTAAGTATTTTATTATTTTTATGTAATTTTAAATGGGATTGTTTTCTTAATTTCTCTTTCTGATAGTTTGTTATTGGTGTATAAAATGGAACCAATTAGTTCTGATTATTAATTTTGTATCCTGCTACTTTACTAATTTCATTTATCAGATATAATAGTTTTTTTTTCATGGAATCTTTGGGGTTCTGTCTATATAATATGTCATCTGAAAATAATGATAATTTTACTTCCTTCTATCCAATTTGGATGTGTTTTATTTCATTTTCTGGTCTGGTTGCTGTGAATAGAACTTCCAGTAGTCTGTCGAATTAAAGGGGTGAAAGTGGGCATCCTTGTTGTGTTCCTGAACTAAAGGGGAATGCTTTTAGCTATTCCCCATTTAGTATGATATAACTGTGGGTTTGTCATATATGGCCATTATTATGTTGAGATATGTTCTTTCTATTTCCACATTGCTGAGAGTTTTAATCATAAATGGATGCTGGATTTTGTCAGATGCTTTTTCTGCATCTATTGATATGGTGATATGATTTTTATTTCTCAATTTGTTCATGTGGTGTATCACATTAATTTATTTGTGGATATTGAACCAACCTTGCATACCAGGAATGAATATCACTTGATTGTGGTGTATGATTTTTTTTTAAAAGATTTTTTTTTTTTTAAATTGGGGAATTGGGGGAGGGGAACAGAGTTGGGGAATTGGGGAAGGGGACCAGCCAAGTTGTTCTTCAGTCTTTGTTGTAGAGGGCGCCAGTCGCCATCTGGCTTCCCGTCAGCAGCTCATGGCCTCTAAGCTCAAGGTGCTGTGTTCAATCTTAGTTGCAGGAGGGCGTAGCCACCATCCCATGCAGGAGTCAAACCCAGCAGCCTTGTTGTTAAGAGCACAAGCCCTATCCACTGAGCCATCTGAGCGGCAGCTCAGCTCAAGGTACTGAGGTTAATCTTTAGTTGCGGGTAGGTATAGTCCACCATTGAACAGGCAATCTTTTTTTTTTTTTTTTTAATTTTATTTTATTTTTAATTAGTTTCAGGTGTACAACACAGTGCAATAGTTATACATTTTACCCCTCAAAGTGACAACCCCCACCCCCAATAGTTTCAGGTGTACAACACAGTGCAATAGTTATACATTTTACCCCTCAAAGTGACAACCCCCACCCCCAATACACCACCCCACTCCCCCCATATCATATATATCTATTACTCTTCCTCTGACTCTCTTCCACAGTATAATCCACATCCCGTGACTATCTATATATATTCAATTACAGTAGGTATACCACCTCCACTTTAGTAATACAGTGCAGTGATCAAACCTCTACTCCATCCATGAAATGGTCTCCCTAACAAGACCTATGATCATCTGACATAACACAGAATATTTACAACATTATTAATTATATTCCCCAAACTGTTTTTCCTATCCCAGTAGCAATATTGTAGTTGCCTATTTTTGCTGTCTAATCCCTTCCCCTTCTCCCTCATCCCCATTCCTCTCCCAATTAGCAACCCTGATTTTTCCTCTATATCTATGAGACAGTTTCTGTTTACTTTGCTCATTCATACAGTTTTTCATATTCCACATATAAGTGAGATCATATGGTATTTGTCCTTCTCTGACTGACTTATTTCACTCAACATTATAGTCTCTAGGTCCATCCATATCATTGCAAATGGCACGATTTCATTCTTCTTTATAGCGGAGTAATACTCCATTGTATAAATATACCACAGTTTCTTAATCCAGTCATCTACTGATGGGCATTTTGGTTGTTTCCAAGTCTTAGCTATTGTAAATTGTGCTGCTATGAACATCGGGGTGCATAACTATAATTGAATAAGTGTCTTGGTTTTTTCAGGATAAATACCTAGGAGTGGAATTGCTGGGTCAAAAGGTAGCTCTATTTCCAGTTCTTTGAGATACCTCCATACTGACTTCCATAGTGGCTGCACCAATCTGCAGTCCCACCAACAGTGCAGCAGGGTCCCCTTTTCCCCACAGCCCCGCCAGCACTTGTTGTTTGTTGATTTGTTGATGATAGCCATTCTGACTGGAGTGAGGTGGTATCTCATGGTGGTTTTTATTTGCATTTCCCTAATGACCAGTGAGGTTGAACTTTTTTTCATATGCCTGTTGGCCATCTGTATGTCCTCTTTAGAGAAATGTCTCTTCATATCTTCTGCCCATTTTTTAATTGGGTTGTTTGTTTTTTTGGTGTTGAGTTTCATGAGTGTTTTATAAATTTTGGATATTAACCCCTTATCAGATATATCGTTGGCAAATATATTCTCCCATTCAGTAGGCTTCCTTTTTGTTTTATTAATGGTTTCCTTTGTTGTGAAAAAACTTTTAAGATACTGTATATAGAGAACCCCAAAGACTCCATCAAAAAACTATTGGAACTGATAGACGAATTCAGTAAAGTAGCAGGATATAAAATCAATGTTCAGAAATCAGTGGCATTTGCATATACCAATCATAAACTAATGGAAAGAGAAATTAAGAAAACTGTCCCATTTACAATTGTGTCAAGAACTATAAAATACCTAGGAATAAATTTAACCAAAGAAGTGAAAGATCTGTACTCAGAAAATTATAAGACATTGAAGAAAGAAATCATAGAAGATACAAATAAATGGAAACACCTACCATGCTCATGGATAGGAAGAATTAATATAGTTAAAATGTCCATACTGCCTAAAGCAATATATAGATTCAATGCAATTCCTATCAAACTACCAAGGGCATTTTTCACAGAAATAGAAAATATAATCCTAAAGTTTATATGGAATCATAAAAGACCCAGAATAGCCTCGGCAATTCTGAGGAATAAAAACAAAGTTGGGGGGATCACGCTACCAGACATCAAAACCTACTACAAGGCCACAGTAATAAAGACAGTTTGGTATTGGCATAAAAACAGGCACATCGATCAGTGGAACAGAACAGAGAGCCCAGAAATAAATCCAAGCATTTACGGATAGTTAATCTATGACAAGGGAAGCAAGAATTTACACTGGAGTAAAGATAGTCTATTCAATAAATGGTGCTGGGAAAATTGGACTGACACATGCAAAAAAATGAAACTGGATCATCTCCTTACGCCTTATACAAGAACAAATTCAAAATGGATTAAAGACTTAAATGTAAGACCTGAAACCATAAAAATCCTAAATGAAAATATAGGGAGTACATTTGCAGACATTACCCGGAGCAATATTTTTACTGATACATCCCTACGGGCAAGGGAAGTAAAAGAAAAAATGAACATATGGGATTATATCAGACTTGAACAGGCAATCTTGTTGTTACACCAGCTGAGTCATCCAGCCACCTGTTGGCAGCTTAGCGACAGCTAAGTTAGGGCGCAGCGTTCACTGGCCCACGTAGGAATCAAACTGGTGGCCCTGTTGCTCAGAGCATGCGCTCTAAGCCAAATCTTAATCAACTGAGTCACTCGGCTGGCCCGTGTATGATCTCTTTAATGTATTGCTGAATTCGGTTTGCTAATATTTTGTTCAGAATTTTTGCATCTATGCTCATTGGGGATATCAACCTATAGTTTTCTCTTTTTGTAGTTTTATTGTTTGGTTTTGGAATCAGCGTAATGGTAGCCACGTAAAATGAGCTTGGGAACCTTCCCTCCTCTTGTATTTCTTGGAATAGTTTGAGGAGAATAGGTGTTAATTTTTTTCGTGAATGTTTGGTAAAATTCTCCTGTGAAGCCATCTGGTCCAGGTCTTTTGTTTGTTGGGAGCTTGTTGGTTGCTGATTTCATTTAATTGTTAGTTATTGGTCTGTTTAGATTTTTATTTCTTCTTGATTCCGCCTGGGAAGATATGATGCTTTTAGGAATTTGCCCATTTCTTCCAGGTTGTCTGATTTGTTGACATATAGTTTCTTGTAGTAGTTTCTTAAATTTCTTTGTACTTCTGTGGTGTCTTTTGTCATTTCTCCTCTTCATTTCTAATTTTATTTATTTGGGTTCTCTCTGTTTTTCTTGATGAGTCTGGTTAAAGGTTTGTCAGTTGTGTTTATCTTTACAAAAACCAAGCTCTTGGTTTCATTGATTTTTTTCTTTTGTCTCTATTTCATGTATTTCTGCTCTGATCTTTATTATTTCCTTCCTTGTACTCACTTTGGGGTTTGTTTGTTGTTCTTTTTCCAGTTCCCTTAGATGTAAATTTAGGCTGTTTATTTGAGATTTTCCTTGTTTCTTGTGGTCAACTTCCATTGCTATGAATTTCCCTCTGTGGACTGCATTCATTGTGTCCAATAGATTTTGGGTTATCATGTTTTCATTTTCATTTGTCTCAAGGTATATTTTTATTTCTTTCTGATCTCACTGTTGACCTAGTCATTATTTAGTAATATGTTGTTTAGCATCTATGTCTTTCTGTGTTTTTCATTTTTTTTTCTTGTAATTGATTGCTACTTTCATACCATTATGATCAGAGGAGATGTTTGATAGGATTTCAATCTTCTTAAGTTTATTAAGACTTGTTTTGTGGCCTAACATACTTGTGTTCTATCTTAGAAAATGTTCCATGTGCACTTAAGAAGAATATATTTTCTGCCTTTTTGAGGTAAAATGCCCTAAGATATCAATTAAATCCATCTCATCTAGTGTGTCATTTAAGACCACTGTTTCTGTGTTGATCATCTGTCTGGAACATCTGTCCATTGGTATCAGAGTGGTTTTAAAGTCTCCTATGATTGTGTTGCTGTTGATCTCTGCCTTTATGTCAGTCAATATTTGCTTATGCATATATTTAGGTGCTTCTATGTTGGGTACATAAATGTTTACTAGGGTGATGTCTTTTCTTGGATTGATTTCTTTATTTTAATGTTCCTCTTTGTTTTTTATTATAGTCTTTCATTTGAAGTCTATTTTGTCCAATATAAGTATTGCTACTCCAGTTTTTTTTCTCATTTCCATATGTGTGAAATAGATTTTTCATCTTTTTACTTTCAGTCTCTGTGTGTCTTTTGATCTGAAGTGGGTCTCTTGTAGACAGCATGGGTCTTGTTTTCTTATCCAGTCAGCTACCACATATATTTGATGAGAGCATTAATCCATTCACATTTAAAGTGATTAATGATAAGTACATAGGTATTGCCATTATATTCATATTTTTTTTTATCTTTGGTTGTTTCTTTTCTCCTTTCTTCTGCTTAAAGAATTCCTTTTAACATATCTTGTAATACTGGCTTGGTGGTAATGGATTACTTTAGCTTTCTGTTGCTGTTGTTGGAAAAGCTCTCTATTCTTCTTCCATTTTACTTTTATTTATTTTTTATTTTTGTGTTTTTGAGGGCAGTGTCACTGGCCCTCATATGTGGGACCCGAACCGGGGCCTCTGGATTCCCAAGCCAGCGCTTAACCACCGCACCACTCGGCCGGCCCTCTTCCATTTTAAATGACAGCCCTTCTGGGTAGAGTAGTCTTGGTACTAGGCTCTTTTTTTTTTTTTTTCATTACGTTGAGTATTTCCTGCCACTCTCTTCTCCAATGCAAAGTTTCTGTTGAGAAATCTACTCATAAGCTTATGGGAGCTCCCTTATAAGCAACTAGCTGTCTTTCTCATTCTGCTTTTAGGAGTCTCTCTTTGTCTTTAACCTTTGTGTCTTGGTAGGCCTGTTTGGGTTCATTTTGTTTGGAACTCTCCTGGGCTTTTTTGTCCATTTCCTGTGCTAGGTTAAGGAAGTTTTCAGTTATTATTTCTTTACATAGGTTCTTGATCCTTTGCTTCATCTTTTCTTCTGGTAGTCCTATGATGTGAATGCTGTTATGCCCTATGTTGTCCCAAAGGTCCCTTAAACTATCTTCATTTTTATTATTCTTTTCTCTTTATGTTTTTTTTGAGTGGGTGTTTTATGCAAACTTGTCTTCTAAATTGCAGATTTCATCCTCTGCTTTATCTAATCTGTTGTTGATTCCTTTTAGTGTATTTTTCATTTCAGTTATTGTATTTTCTATTTCTGACTGCTACATTTTATGGTTTCTATTTCCTTCTTTATGCTTGCTATCTCTTTGTTGAAATTTTCATTAAGTTCCTTAAGCATTATTTTACACCAGTGTTTAAAACTCTGTCTCTGGTAGGTTAGTCAACTCCACTTCATTTAGTTTTGTTTCTGGAGGTTTCTCTTGTTCTTTTATTTGGGACATGTCTCTTTGTGGGTTTTTTGGTTTTTCCTTTTTTCATTATGGCTGCCACTCTGTGTTTCTTCTATGTATTAAGTAGATTTCATATGTCTTTCAATCTTTGCTTGATGGCCTTATGTAGTATGTGTGTCCAGTGGCACAGTCTTCCTGGTCTTCTATGTGTGTTTTCCAGGACTGTCACTTAAGTGTGTTCTTCTGTTGTATTTAAATCTTGATTGCTTTTGGCACATCAGTGGGTGGTATTGCCTCCCACACTGACTGAGTGTGAGGATTGGCTATGCCAACAGTGTATGAACTACTGTGTGGGAGCTGTCCTATCAGGGGGGGATTTGCCCCAGCAGGCTCTTGTATCTGTTGAAGCCATCCTTTGGATATGCTACTTGTGGGTCTAATCAGGTAGTGCTTTGGTGTGGTCTGAAGCTGGTCTCTGGGTATATTGTGTCTGGGGTCTCTTAGGAGGGTCTCCCATGCAGGCCAATTTCAGCCTTGCCTGTGACCATCTCACTGCTACCTTGTAAGAACCACAGAGTTATATGTGGTTGGCTGCTGCCTGTGTTGGACCTGGAGGCATATGTGTTTGACCTCACTGTGTACTGAGGCTGGCTGCCACCAGTCTTGGGCCTAAGGTAGCTTAGCCAAAGGCCCAGGGCCCCCTAAGCCTATTGCCACCTGCCAGCTGCCTATTAGGCTCAGCCATTGAAAGAATCTCCTTAGGTGCATGAGGCAAGTTGGTTGAGCTGGATTTGAGAGTGTCCTCAGCTATGCAGCCTTATCTGGGCAGGGGTGGATCCCAGAGAGTCATGAGGCATGGCTGGTGGTTTTGACAAAGTTAATGCAGATTCAGGTCTTGCACCAGTGCCCAGCTTGTGACCATTTTGAAAAGTACCCCAAGAACACTGAAGCCAGCCATTGCTCACCTCAGGGCAGTGCCTTTCCTGTGACCACCCTGCAAGTTGCTCTAAGAATATCACAGCCAGGTACCACTCGCCTCAGGCTCACAAATTCCTGAGAGCTGCCCATAAGAGGCTGTGGCACAGGTTTTTGGTCACTGCCCACCATCAAAAGCCCCACAGGCACTCATGGGCTGTTCACTGCTGTAAAAGACTTCCATGCCCCATAGGGCAAAACCAGCCACTCAGGTGCTGAGTGTGTCTCTCGCAATGCAGCTCTAAGTGGGCAGGGCAGAGTTCTACGAAAATATAGGGTGTGGATGGTGATTTTTACAAAGTTAATGCTGTTTCAGTTCTTGCACTGGTGCCGGACCTGTGACCACTTTGCCAAAATGAACTGAGAGCACTGTGACCAGCGAACACTCACTTCAGGCATGCAGACCCTGAGAGCTTCCCAAGAGAAGCTGTGGTGCAGGGTCTGAATTCCTGGGCAGCTGCAGGCTATCTGCTGCTGTAAGAGGCCTCCTTAGTTTGTGAGAAGCGGGCCGGCCATTCAGCAGCCAAGACTGCTACCATGTGATGCAGCACCAGCTGTCTGGGGTGGGGACCCAGAGTGTCACCAAGGTGGTACACTCACATGGACCAATGCAGACTCAGATTTGGCCCTTAGGAGCAGGGTTCAACATAAAAAAGATGGTTCCCTCCTGTAGGCTACATGTGAGGCAGGCTCCACACAGGGACAATGGCACCTATCATCCAGCCCTCGCTCTGAAGCCCTACAACTCAGTCTTTCCCCATATGTCTCTGGTGCCCCTTGACCCACCACCCCTCCATCAGAGATCAGGTGAGGGTTTGCAAGCGAGTCTGTGTGTGTGGGCTTTGAAGGGGGGAATCTGGGTTTCCAGCCACCTTTCATCTCACTGGGGCTAGCAGACAGAGACCTCACTGATTTTCACTGTCAGGTGTTGTGAGAACTCCTCTTCTTCACACAAGACCTCTGGGCCTGGGAAACCAGTGTGGGGCTGGATCCCCTCCCATTTCAGGGGGGACATCTATCAGGTGTACTTCCTGTTGTTCAACCACTATCTATGGGTTTTGGATCTGGCTGTACCAGGTCTCCTTCCCTCCTACAAGTCTCAATGTGGCCTCTTTTTTTTTTACCTTAGTTGTATGTGTTCTGTTCAGCTAGTGTTCAGATGACTCTTGAGGTTGATTGTTCTATACTTTTTTTTGTAATTTTGGTGTGATCCTGGGAGGCAGCAGGCATAGTGTTTACCTAATCTGCCATTTTGCCCTTATTTGATATTAGTCCTTTTTAAAAAACAGCTATTTACAATATAAATATACTTTGGAGCACTGCTTTCAGTGCATTAAATAAGTTCTGGTATGTTGCATTTTCATTTTTCTCAAAGAATTTTCAAAATTTTTCTTGCAATTTTTTCTTGATACTTTTGTTGTTTAAGGGTTTGCTGTTTAATTTCTATATGTTTATGAAACTTTTTTCCTTCTGTTATTGATATCAATTTCTAGCTTTATTCCATTGTGTTTGGCATAGATTTGTTGTGTGTTGTTTGATTTCAGTAGTTTTAAATGTAGCAAGACTTGTTTTGTGCCCTAAACTATGGTCTATTCTGGATAATGTTCCAAATGCACTTGAGAAGAATGCTTATTCAGTTGTTTTGGGGTTGAATGTTCTGCATATATCTGTTATATCTAGTTGTCTTACAGTGTTATTCAAGACTTCTATGTAGACTCCTGTCTCATTGTTCTATCCATTATTAAAAGTGAGGCATTGAAGTCTCCAACTATTATTGTAGAACTATTTCTCCCTTCAGTTCTTGAATCTCTGTTTGGAGTCTCTGTTGTTTAGTGTGTATGTTTATATTGTTATATCTTCTTGATGAATTGACCCTTTTATCAGTATATAATAACCTTCTTTGTCTTTTGTAAGATTTTTTTGACTTAAAGTCTATTTTGTCTGATATTAGCATAGTCACCCAAACTCTCTTTTGGTAGCTATTTGCATAGAATATCTTTTCCATCTTTTCACATTCAATCTATTTGTGTTTTGGGACCTAAAGGGAATCTCTTGTAGACAGCATATACTTGGATCGTACTTTTTCTTAAATTTATTCTGCCAATCTGATTTTTATTTGGAGATTTTAATCTATTCATATTTGAAGTAATTGATGATAAGGAAGAACTTACTTCTGCCATGTTGCTATTCTTTTTCTATATATTATATATTTTGTTCCTCAATTGCTCCAATTCTACCTTCTTTTCTGTTTGATTGATTTTCCCTTCAGCTTAGGGATTCTGCCTGGTAAAAGACAAGCATGGGAAACCTATAAATATATTCTTCATACATTTATGCAATAACTATGAAATATAAAACTCTCATTTCCATCTATACCTACTTCTTCATCTTCTCTCATGGGCATGCAAATAAACTTCTCTGATTCTTACCACTCAATCTCATACCTACCCACTTATATGAACAACCGTAATTCCAAATTCATTGGTTTTGAAATTGACTACCTTTTCCCAGAAAACCCATTTTATTTTATTTTATTTATTTATTTTTAAGATTTCATTGGGGAATTGGAGAATGGGAACAGTGTTTGGGAATTGGGGAAGGGGACCGGCTAAGTTGTTGTTCTTCAATCTTCATTGTGGAGGGCACCAGTGGCCATCTGGCTTCCCATCGGCAACTTGTGGTCTCTAAGTTCAACGTGCTGTGTTCAATCTTAGTTGTGGGTGGGCATAGCTATCATCCTATGCAGGAGTCGAACCCGGCAGCCTGGTTGTTAAGAGCACATACCTTATCCACTGAGCCATCCGGGCTCAGCTCAGTTCAAGGTGCTGAGTTCAGTCTTAGTTGCAGGTGAGTATAACCTACCATTGAACAGGCAATCTTGTTGTTACACCAGCTGAGCCAGCCTTGGCAGTTCAGCAACAGCTCAGGTCAGACGCAACATTCACTGGGCCATGTGGGAATCGAACTGGTGTCCCTGTTGCTCAAAGGCGGTGTTCTAAGCCAACCCTTAACCAAATGAGCCACTCAGCCAGCCCCAATTTTATTTTAATAAGTAAAATATAATAATCAGTTATTTTATTATCCCAGTCCCCCAGACGTAAGTTTATCTTGGTTTCTTCCCTCTCCATTAGTTCTCCACTTCCATAAATCCACTAAGGTCTATTGGAAATTCCTTCTTGTCCCTTGGATTTGAGAGGATTTAAGAGCAAATTCCAGGCAAAGGTAATAGTACATGAGGATTCCTGGGGGGAAAGCATATGTTTTAGGAAGTGAAAGAAAATAAAAACAACTGTTTAAAGATTCCAAGGAGAAAGAGTGGTAAGTATAGTTAGGAACTAGATTATGCAATTATGTGAAATCATGTGAGGACTTGTTGCTATGCTAAGGTTTTTTATTTTCATCCTAAGAAAAATTAGAAGACATTGAAGAAGGAGAGCTATATGTTCACTCTGTCTATGAAGAATAGGTTAGAGGGGAAGAAGATATAAGTAGGGAGAATAGCTAACAGAGTATGGAATGATATAAGAAATAAGTAATGGTGGCCTAGAATAAGGCAGTCACAGTTAGGATGGAGAGAAGAATAATGAGATAGAAGAGATAGGAACTATAATCAATAATACAGTGACAGATTGACTCTGGCAGGTAAGGAGGAGGGATGTGTCAAAGATAGTTTCCAATTTTCTTGCTTGAACAAATAGGTGAATATTGATTCAATTTTCCTGAAGTGCGGAAACTGAAGGATATGTATATTTGAGGGGAAGAATATGAGTTCAGGCAGGATAGGAACAGTTTTAAATGCTTGTGAAATGTCTGAAGGGAGATTTTAGAGAGAGTTGGTCATAAATCTGGAGCTCAGAAGAGAGGTCAAGGTTGGTGAAGAGATTTGGAAGTTGTCAGCATATAGATGATATCTAAAGTCATGTGATTCAGTGATATCACATAGGTATCAATAGAGGAGGATAGAAGGCTCAGCTGTGGAGATCTCCAAACGTTTTAGATCAGGCAGTGAAGTAAAGGCCATCAAAGGAGACTAAAACTACTAGAGAGATAGGAGAAAAAATAAAAATGGTGTGATATTCCAATAATAGTTGAGTATGGTGGCCAAGAGATAAATATTTCAAGAGGAAGTACTCAACATTATCTGATGCTGCTGAGAAGGACAAAAAGTGACCACTGAGGTAAATGACATGATAGTTATGGTGTCTTGATTTTAGTTATAATGCACTGGACTAAAGAGTGAAATAGAGGTGAGGAAATGGAAGCAGTTAGTATAGAGAACTTATTTAAGGGATATGAAATAAAAAAAGGAAATGGAAGAACTAACTAGTTGGTGGGTTATGTGGGATCAAGTGAAGTTGACTTTCTTTGTATATTTTTAATATGGGAGACCCTTTGAGATGCTTAAATGCTAACAAGAAGGGACCAATATAAAAGGACAGAGGAGAAATGAAATAATCAATATAGTGGGGTCCCCCCAAATGGAGGAAGATTAGCCTTAGAGACAAGGGGAACATCTTTTCAATTATCAAATAAATGAAGGAGCAAAAGCATCATTGTGGATTCAGATAAGTTCTTCATATATGGAAATATATTCTTGGGAGAAGCTGGTTCCAGAGCACTATTGCATTTATTATCTATTTCTACATAACAAATTACACTAAAACTTAGCAGATTCAAACAACAAACCTTTATTAAATCATATAGTTTGAGGGCCAGGAATCTAGGAGTGGCTTACCTTGGTGTTTCTGGCTCAGAGTCCTTCACAAATTTGTTGACAAGATCTTGGCCAGGGCTGAGGTCATATCAAGGCTTGACTGGGTTTGGAGAATTCTCTTCCAGATTCACTTACATGGTTGTTGGCATGCCTCAGTTCTTCCATGGCTGATGGCCAGAAGCTTCTTTTCCTTGTCAAACCAATAGGCTGCCTGAGTATCTTCATGACATGGCAACTGGCTTCCCCTAGAACAAGTGATCCTAAAATAAAGTAGAGACAGAGACAAAGCTTCTACAGTTTTCTGTAACCTAATTTCAGAAATGTCACAACTTCACTTCTGTCATCTGCTATTTGTC
This sequence comes from Aselliscus stoliczkanus, assembly GCA_033961575.1. Taxonomy (NCBI): domain Eukaryota; kingdom Metazoa; phylum Chordata; class Mammalia; order Chiroptera; family Hipposideridae; genus Aselliscus; species Aselliscus stoliczkanus. The sequence continues at coordinate 47,708,139 of CM066737.1, read as the reverse complement.
ATACAGACTAACCCTGTTACAATGTGGGAGGGAACTATGCAAGGATGTAAATACCAGGAGGTGGGAATCATTGGGGACTAGTTTTGAGGCTGGCTACCAGAATAAATATACAGTAAAACCTTGGGTTGCGAGCATATTTTTTTCCAGAAACATGCTTGTAATCCAAAGCACTTATATATCAAAGCTAACTTCCCCTTAAGAAATAATGGAAACTCAGATGATTCATTCCACAACCCCAAAATATTCATATAAAAATGATTACAATACATAAATATAATACAAAATAATAAAAAAAATACAAAATATAAAAAAATAAATTAACCTGCACTTACCTTTGAAAACTTTTGTAGCTGTGTGAGGGAGACAAGAGAGAGGAGGGTTATTGTGTAGGATGACTTTCACTATCACTAACAGAATCACTGCTATCTATTGGCTGAATAGAATCTTTCTCCTTTCATGCAGCTTTAACAAGGAACCTATCCAAAGACCCTTGCTTTTGCCTCCTTTTGAGGATTTCGCGGAAATGTGACATTGCATTGTCGTTAAACATATTCATCGCTCCCACTGCTACAGCCTTTTTTGGGTGGTGCTTTTCTACAAAATTTTGCAATGTTTCCCACATTTTACACATCTCCCTAATCTTACTTGAAGTGAGGGATTCATCTGCCTTTTTCTCCTCCTCCTCTGCAGGTGAGATATCCTCCATAATCTCTTGCTGTTGCTTGCAATACAGATCCATTAGTTTGCTGGCGTTCAGCTTCTGGCCAGCTGTTCCTCCACCAGCTCTTGAATGTCATCCTCATTCACCTCCAGTCCCATGGTCTTCCACAAGGACACAATTTCATGTACAACTGGTAGCAGCTCCAGTTCATGAGCAAGCCCCTCTAAGTCATGTCCAAGAATGCAGTAAGGGCACAGTTTTCTCCCAGCAGAATTGAGGGGTCTTTTGGTGACCCCATCCCAGATTCTATCAATGATATTGAGGCCGGTCATGATGTGGAAATGATTTTTCCAAAACTCTCAGAGGCTAAGGTTTGTTTCTTCAGTCACCTTGAAGCATCGCTGAAATAGTGTTTTGGTGTAAAGCTTTATAAAGTTCCAAATGACCAGCTGATCCATGGGCTGGAGGATTGGAGTGGTGTTGGGAGGAAGGAACTTGACCTTAATGAACTCAAATTCCTCCAGTAAGCCATCCTCAAAGCCTGGATGATGAGGAGAGAATTATCCATAACCAGCAAGGCTTTGAGTAGCAGATTCTTTTCTAAAAGGTATTTCTTCACTGCAGAACCGAAGACCTCGTTGATCCATTCAATGAACAAGATACGAGTGACCCAAACCTTGCTGTTGGACCTCCTCATAATGTTTAACTGGCTCTTCTGCACCTTGCATTTCTTGAAGGCTCATGATTTCTCAGAATGATACATGAGCAGGGGCTTGACTTTGAAATCTCCGCTTGCATTAGCACAAAACAAAACATTGACATGGTCTTTCATGGGCTTGTGATGGGGCATCGCATTCTCTTCTTCTGTATTGTAGTACTTCTTTGACATATTTTTCCAAAAAAAATCTGTGTCTCATCACAGTTAAAAACTTGTTCCAGCAGGTAACATTTAGAAACCATGAGCTTCTGGAACTTGGTAGCGAATGCCTCAGCTGTCTTAGCGTCTGAACTCATAGTTTCTCCATGCCTCACAACACTTCTCCTCTTAAATTTATCAAACCAGCCCCTGCTTGCCTTGAAGCAATCTTCATTTTCTGTTGCTGTACCTGGCAGTTTACTTACGAGGTTGGTGTACAAGGCCTTTGTCTTCTTGCAGATAAAGTTCCTGGTCACAGTATCACCTGCTAGTTGCTTCGCATTTATCCAAACCAGAAACAACTTTTCTACAGCTTCTAGACTACATGGCAGTTGCTTTGATATTCTCATGATTCCTTTTGTTGCATCTAGCCCCTTTATTTCTTCTTTCTTCTTTAATATTGTGCAAATGGTCGACGTAGACTTCTTATAAAATCTTGCAATTTCAGCCACTCGCATACCTCATTTGTACCTCTCGATGATTTCTTTCTTAACTCCCACCATAAACATCTCCTTTTTACTGCCTTTCTTTTCAACCTTTTTCTGCATGGGAGCCATTGTATACACTCACACAGATGTTGACTACAGTACAGTATTAATAAACTCTTGTCATATATTTATTTAATGTAACTGGCAATACAGCAGCAGAGGAAAGTGTCTATATCTTCAGGTAGGCTGACCTAGAATGAAGCAAAGCATTCTTAAGCTTATTTTGTATGGAAAAACAAAAGACTGCCCATAGGTGCTTTGAAATGACAAAAAATACACTATTGCCAGTTGTGGGCACCTTCCAACATTCTGAAAAATCCCTGATTTCTGCCAAACACTGTGGCCTGAGACTGAGCATTCAAGCAAGGGAGACAATCACCCAAAATCCCGCAGCAAGAGAGAGAGAAGAACCATTGGCTCAGTTGTGATCATGTGACATTTGGTGTCACGTACTACTTGTATTGCAAGACATCACTCATTAATCAAGTTAGAATTTATTAGAAATGTTTGTTCATCTTGCAGAACACTCACATAACAAGTTACTCACAATTCAAGGTTTTACTGTACATATATTTCTGTGTATGGAGCTGCAGAGGGAAAAGATAAACAAAGAATCAAGAATAATTATCTTTGGGTGATGATATTTGGGGTTTTTTAAATATATGTTTTTCTTTATATCTATTTTCCAATTTTTATAGTGAATATAATTACTGATGTTCTATAAAATCAACAACTAATCAATACATTTTATTAAAAGAATGAGTGGGAGTTGAAGAAATAAAGAAAATGTGTATAGACTATTTTTTCAACAAGTTTGGTAGTCAAGGGAAGGCAAAGAGATAAGAATTTAATTTTAGGACTAGGGATAGTTGAGGAATGTAGGTTTTATAAATATGAAAAACATGTTTGTAGACTGAGGGGAAGGATCTGGAGGAGAGGTCAGTGTCAGTGTCACAGAAGAGAGAAAGGACCATTGATGAAACTCCAATGTATGTGGAAGGGAGTGCATTATAATGTGAAGGAGGAGACAATTGTTATAATCACAGTGAGTGATAATGAAAGTGTAGACATGTGAAAGAGTTGGCCTTGGATGTGAGAATATGTAAGTCTTGGACGGGATATATTAGCTTTGATCAAGAACAGATAGCCTTGAATTACAGTGAGGAAACATCAATCTCTGAAATATGAGAGGAGAAAAATGTGGGTATCATTATTAAAAATATTAGAGTATAAAGGCAGGAAATTTGATGGAATTGACACTTAATGGTAACTTTTATTACTCTGATAAAGCCAGAATGACATTCTGGTGAGTTTGAGATGGAGTAAAAGGCATGTAGAGGGTTGTGAAAGTTTAAAACATCTGTTGTTTGGAACGGAAAAAAGATCCAACCAGGGAAATGATTTTGGAGAAACATTGAGAGCCCAAATGATATCTGTGCTCTCGTGTCATCTTTAAACTCAAAGAACAACATTACTAGCTCCAACGTGTAACAATGTTCATCTATTGATCATTAAAATATTTGCTGCATTTCATGTTCAAGGAAAACTGTTTATCTATTCACAACATTTATGACAATAAATATATGATTCTCTCCCCCTCCCCCCATACTAACCAACCAAGTTTACAACTGTCCGGACATTAAGTGGATTCCCTATAATTAACTCAATTCTGAAACTAATTACCCAGAATTTGTGGGGTCACAAGTAAGTGTTCAGTTCCACAAGACTGACCTCAATTCAGTTGCCATTGGAAAGCAATGAGTCCCTAGGTTACCCACACTTCTGTATGACTTGGCTCCAAAGTTGGGAGTTCCCATATAACCCTCCTCAGATTTTATAATTTGCTGGAATGGCTTACAGAACTCAGGGAAATATTTACTTATATTTACTGTTTTTTTATAAAGGATATTATAAAAGATACAGATTTACAGCCAAATGAAGAGGTATGTAGGGTGAGGTCTGGATGGGTTCTGAGTGCAGGAGCTTATCTCTTCATGGAGATGGGCTGCTCCACGCTCTTGGCATGTGGATGTGTTCACCAACACGTAAGTTCTCCAAAACCCATAGTTTTTGGATTTTTACGGAGACTTCATCATGGAGGCATGATCAGTTATGAACTAAATCAGAGGTCACTCACCCCTTCCCAGAAAGTGGGCTTAGAGTTGAATTCCAAGCTTCTAATCATGGCTTTGTCTTCTGGGTTACCAGCCCCATTCGGAAGTTATCTAGGAGCCCACCAAGAGTCACCTCATCAGAACAAAAACTGTTTTTATCACCCAGGGAATTACAAGGGACTTAAGAGCTCTCTGCAAGATGCTCCTATCACTATTACATATACTACTATGCATAAAATGTAGCAAGGCACTACAAATAATCACCAACAGAAACAAAAGACAGTAGTACCTGCAAAAGGCTCAGATGTGGGATTTATGAGATCCACGTTATTTTTTTAAATTGTGTTTATAATAAAATGTCTTATATGTTTAAACAAATAAGACATAGGGTTAAAATATATCTAGGGTACAAGAAAATATAAAAATAAATCAGATTTAAATTTTAATGAAATAGAATTTCTAGAAATAAAAAATACTGTCACTAAAGCTTAAAATTCAGTGGATGAGGAGACATCACAGAAATGGCATTGCAAGAAGTGCTTCTTAAAATCTCCCCTGGAATGTACAACAAATTGAATAGCTATAATTCCACAAAGGACTCCCTGCATGGCACACAGGCAAGCCGAAGAGACACAAAATGTGAATCATCTAAAGGTGGGCAAATTAAGGGCCAGGCAAGTGGTTCAGTTGGTTAAGAGCTCGCTCAAGAAATCAAGCTGAGCTCTGAGCAACAGCAGTTTGATGCCCAGCCTAAGCTGAGCTGCCGCTGTACTGCCAACAGGTGGCAGGATGGCTCAGCTAAAATAAATAAATATATGGATTGGCCTAGAGACTATTATGTTAAGTGAAATAAGTCAGTCAGAGAAAGACAAATAACATATGATCTCACTTATAAGTGGAATCTGAAAAACTGAATGAATGAGCAATATAAACAGAAACTGTCTCATAGATATAGAGGAAAAACAGCGTTGCTAGTTGGGAGGGGGTGGGGATGAGGGAGAAGGGGAAGGGATTAGATAGCAAAAATAGGCAACTACAATATTGCCACAGGGATATGAAAGACAGTTCGGGGAATATAATTAATAATGTTGTAAATATTTTTTGGGGTGTCAGATGGTCACATGTGTTGTTGGGGAGACTATTTCATGGATGGAGTAGAGGCTTGATCACTGCACTGTACACCTGAAGCGGAGGTTGTATACCAACTGAAATTGAATATATATATATATATATATATATATATATATATATATAGTCACAGGATGTGGACTATACTGTGAAAGGAAGTCAGAAGAAGAGTAATAGATATATATAATATGGGGGGAGGAGTGGGTTGGCGAATTGGGGGAGGGGGGTTGTCACTTTGAGGGGTAAGAAGTATAATTATTGCACTGTGTTGTACACCTGACACTAATTAAAAATAAATAAATTTAAATAAATAAATAAATAAATGTGGGCAAATTGGGTGAGTGGGGGAGGAGGGATGGAGGAATTGCAGAGACTTGGTCCAAGTGCTGCAAGACTGAGACCAGAGCTCAGAGCTCCCTGCACTCTGGAATTTACCATAGTCATGGGAGAGGGACGAATTCATACTTCTAGTGCTCCCCGTATAGCCCACAATTCTTCCTGAAGGTTCAGCATATAACACAGCTGAAATTAATGCTCATGGCAGAAACTTTGGAGTAAAGACTGAGGGAAGAAGGGTGACAATGCTGGTTTAAGCCCTCACTGCCATGTAGAGGATAGAAGACATAGACACATAGACTGGCCAACCCCTTTCTACCCTCCCAGAGCTCTCCCCACCACCACTCTCCCAGTACTAGAAGCAGAAGGGTAGCAGTGTCAGATCAAAAGAACAGAAAATTTACAGCTCTGAGAACTGCAGCCTTGCAGCCACAGACTCACAGCACAACTAATTCCAATGAAAGGGAAGGATTTATAGGGGCAAGACAATTGGGTGGTGGTAGTTGCCATTGCTAAGAGCCACCTCTCACAACACACAGCAACCCCGCCCCACCCCCCGAATCTGGGCAGATCCCTGCAGGGGTAACCAGAGATGTTGAAAAACACAGGCTTTGAATCTGGTTCTAGAAAGAACTTTGGGACTTCAGAAGCTCTTCACACACACCCCCAGAAGCTCTCCATATCCCCCCACAGAGGCAGTGCCCTGAAAACCAGGTTTAATGCCCATCATCCAGGGAGCCTCCCTGCCCCCCCCGTTCATGTGAGGAGCTGGAAAAGTGCAAGAGAAACTGTAACACTACAGTGTGAGAGAGAATAAAAGGCTGCATTGGAAGAGAAAAAAAAACATTGCACCAATTCCTACTGGAATCCAAAAGAGAAATCTCTTTCCATCAACCTGTTGCAGAATGCACCCTTGTAAATGCCTAGAAAGATAAATAATAATTCATTAATGCCATGAATAACTAATGTAACAAAGCATCTCAGAAAGAAAATGAAAAGTCTCCAGAAAATGAACTTAAAGACATGGAAATATGAGACTTAAATTACAGAGAATTTAAAGTGGCAGTTCAGAAAAAACTCAACAAGATGCAAGAAAACACAGATAGGCAGTTTAATGAACTCAAAAACATAAAGATCAAAATGAACATTTTACCAAAGAGATTGACATTTTAAAAAAGAGACAAACAGAATTTCTGTAGATGAAGAACTAAATAATAAAAATGAAGAATTAAATACCGAGTTTAGGTAACAGAGCTGACCAGATAGAGGGAAAAATCAGTGACATCGAAGATATAAATCTGGAAATGACATAGATGGAAGAAGAGAGAGAATTGAGATTTAAAGGAAATGAAACTCTACAAGAACTTTCTGACTCCATCAGAAAGAGCAACATAAGAGTAATAATGGGCATGCCAAAAGGAGAAGAAATGGAGAAGTGAACAGACAGCATATTCAAACAAATCATCCATGAGAACTTTTCAAACATGTGAAAGGAACTGGATTCTCAAATCCTAGAAGCAAATAAAACAGCGAATTACCTCAATCCCAACAGGCATTTTCCAAGGCACATTGTGTTGAAGCTGTCAAAAATAAAGAAAGAATCCTCTGTAGTCAGAAAAGAGAAGATGCTAACCTACAAAAGAAAGCTCATTAGATTATCATCAGGTTTTTCTGCAGAAGCTCTGTAAGCCAGGAGGGAGTAGAAACAAATATTCAAACTTTAGAAAGAGAGAAATTACAAGCCAAGAATAATATATCAAGCAAAGATGTCCTTTAGATATGAAGGAAGAACAAAGACATTTCCAGACATACAAAATCTGAGGGAATTTTCTAACACATAACCTGCACTACCAGAAATAATGAAAGAGGCTATTTGAGCTGAAAAAAATAAAAAGCAAAAGAATACAAAATTATGATACTATTATGAACAGGCACACATAAGCAGGAAAGCAACCCCTACACTAAAATGGACACTATATACTTAAACATAACAGACAGGGAAAAGAAGAAAAAAAAACTTTAAAAGGAAAAAGACAACTTGCTGCTGCAACACAGAAATCAACTCACAGCATAAATAGGGATAATTTGTGACCAAAAAAAACAACAACAAAAAAGGGGAGAGAGTAAAGTTCTGAACTGGCACAAGGGAATGGAGAAAGGAAAAATATTGCAAAAAAATGGAATATTCTAAATATGAAACATTCCTTTTCATAAACTTAATTGTAACCACTCAAAAAACACAGAACTGAAATATATAACATAAAAAATAAGAAACAGATGGAAAAGTCATAGAATACCACCACTCTGAAATGATAGACACAACAAATAGGAAAGAAACAATGGAGACACCCTCCTACCAGAAAACCAAAGATAGAATGATAGGAAATCCTCAAATGTCAATAATCACCCTAAATGTAAATGGACTGAACACTCCAATTAAAAGGAACAGAGTAGCAGATTGGATCAAAAAACTAAAACCGAGCATACGCTGCCTCCAAGAGACACATCTCAACTACAAGGACAAATATACTCTCAAAGTGAAAGGGTGGAAATTGACACTGCAAGCAAATGGCATTCAGAGAAATGCAGATATAGCTATACTGATAAGAGATGAAACAGACTTCAGTATAATAATGCACCAAGAGGGGGAGGGCTCAAAAAAAAAAAAACAATTCACCAAGAGACAAAGATGGACATTTCATAATGATAAATGGGATTATACAACAAGAACACATAACAGTATTCAATATTTGTGCCCCCCAATCAAGGATCACTGAAATATACAAAGCAACTACTAACAGAACTAAAGGGAGTAATTGATCAAAACAAAATTATAGTAGGGGACCTAAATACATCATTGACAGCTATGGATAGATCATCCAAACAGAAAATAAATTAAGAAATATCAGCCCTAGGGTTGGCCGAGTGGCTCAGTTGGTTAAAAGTTGGCTTAAGGACGCAAGCTGAGCAACAGGGCCGCTGGTTCTATTCCCACATGGGCCAGTGACACTGTGCCTTAGCTGAGCTGTCACTCAGCTGCCAACAGGTGGCAGGACAGCTCAGCTGGTGTATCAAGATTGCCTGTTAGATGGTGGGCTAGGCCCACCCGCAACAAAGGTTGAACTCGGCACCTTGAGTTGAGCTGCCACCAAGATGGCTCAGTAGATAGGGTGTGCGCTCTAAACAACAAGGCTGCTGGGTTTGACTCCCACTTGGGATGGTGGCTATGCCCACCCTCAACTAAGACTGAACTTGGCATCTTGAGCTGAGATGCCACCCAAATGGTTCAGTGGATAGAGTGTGCACTCTTACAACAAGGCTGCTGGTTTGACTCCTGCATGGGATGGTGGCTAAGCCCACCCGCAACTAAGATTGAACACAGCACCTTGAGCTTAGAGGCCACGAGCTGCTGACAGGAAGCCAGATGGTGACTGGCGACCTCCACAGTGAAGATTGAAGAACAACAATTTGGCTGGTCCCCTCCCCCAATTCCCCAATAAAAAATCTTAAAAATGGGCGGACCGAGTGGCAAGGTGGTTAAGCGCTGGCTTGGGAAGCCAGCAGCCCCAGTTCAGGTCCCACATATGAGGGCCATTGACACTTCCCTCAAAACAAACAGACAAACAAACATGCATTTAAACAACAACTGGGTCAAAGAAGAAATGAGAGATCAAAAGATACATAGAAATAAATGAGAATGAAAATACATCCTACCAAAATTTTTTGGATGCAACCAAAGCAGTTTTAAGAGGGGGAATTTATTTCATTACAGGCCTATCTCAAAAAAGAACAAAAAAACCAGATAAATAAACTCACATTACACCTTAAAGAAGTAGGAAAAGTAGAACAAATGAAAGCCAAACTCATCAGAAAGGGATTAATAAAAATCAGAGCAGTACTAAATGAAATGAGAACAAAGACAATAGAAATAATCAATGCAACAAAGACATTGTACTTTGAAAAGATTAATAAAATTGACAAACAATTGGCTAGACTCACTAAGATAAAAAGAGGAGAAACACAAGTAAACAAAATCATCAATGACAGAGGGAAAGTTAACCACGGATGCCAAAGAAATACAAAAGATCCTTCAAGAATACCATGAAGGACTATATGCCACCAAATTCAATAACCTAGAAGAAATGGACATGTTTTAGAAACATATAGCCTACCTAAACCAAATCATGAAAAACTGAAAATCTACATAGACTGAACAACAGTAAGGAAATTGAATCTGTCATCCAAAACCTTCCCAAAAGAAAAAATCCAGGACCACAGGGTTTCACTAGTGAATTCTACCAAACATTTAAAGAAGGTCTAATACCTGTCCTACTCAAACTCTTCCAAAAAATTGAAGAGGAGACAACACTCTCTAACTCATTTTCTGAGGCCAACGTTACCCTGATACAAAAACCTGATAATTATAACACAAAAAAAGGAAAATTACAGACCAATATCTCTGATGATTACAGATGCAAAAATCCTAAACAAAATTCTAGCAAATCAAATAAAACAATATATTAAAAAGATGACCAATTGAGTTCCATCCCAGTTGTAGAAGGATGGTTCAACATATGCAAATCAATCAGTGCACCACATAAACAAAATAAAGGACAAAAATCATATGATTATATCAATAGATGCAGAGAAAGCATTTGACCAGATACAACATGGATTTATGATTAAAACACTTAGTAAAATGGGTATAGAAGGAAAATCTCTTTACATAATAAGGCCATATATGACAAATCCTAAGCTCATGTCATAACTTATGGTGAGAACTGACGGCCTTCACTGTATGTTCAGCAACAAGAAAGGGTTTTCCCCTATGACCACTGCTTTTCAACATAGTGTTAGAAGTCCTAGCCAGAGCAATCATGCAAGAGAAAGAAATAAAAGGCATCTGAATTGGGAATGAAAAAGTTAAATTAGGGGCCAGTCGAGTGGCGCTTTGGTTATGATTTGGCTTGGGATGCCAGCTCTGAGCAGCAGGGCCCCGCTTCTGATCCCACATGAGGGCCAGTGATGCTGCTCCCTCTACAGCTAAGATGGTGAACAGCAATAACGTGGAGCTGGTCTGCTGTGAGCTACCGTGAGTGGCTGGCAGCTGGCGTGAGTGGCCAGCAGCTGGCTTGAGCTGCTGTAAGCAGCCGTCTGATGACCGGCGACCAACTGTCTCAGCCAGGAAGAGTGCAATGAATGCAATACCAACATGGGCCAATGAAGCAATGTCCTCCACAACTAGACTGAAGAACAAAAAGGACTGCAACTTGTCTGTTCTCCTTCCCCGATTTCCCAATAAAATCTTTTAAAAAAAAAGTCAAATTGTCATTTTTTTTGCAGATGACATGATGCTATATATAGAAATCCCTAAAGGCTCCTCCAAAAGAGTATTAGAAACAATAAACAAATACAGTAAAGTTGCCAGCTACAAAATCAATGTACAAAAATCCATGCATTCCAACACAAACAATGAAATCTCAGAAAGAGAAATTTAAAAAGTTAATTTGTTTTGCAATTGCAACAAAAAGAATAAAATACCTAGGAATAAAATCAACCAATAATGTGAAAAACCTGTACACATAAAACCATAAGACATTTTAAAACAAATTGAAGAAGACACAAATTAATGGAAATAGAGGCCATGTTCATGGATTGGAAGAATCAACATAGTTAAAATGGCCATATTACCAAAAGCAATTTACAGAAATAATGCAACCCACATCAAAATCCCAATGGCATTTTTTAAAGAAATAGAACAAAACATCTTCAGATTTGTATGGAACCACAAAAGACCCAAAATAGCCAAAGCAATCCTAAGGAAAAAAAATGTTGCTGGAGCTATAACACTCCCTGACTCCAGATCGTACTACAGGGCAACAATAGTCAAAACAGTATGATATTAGCAGAAAAACAAACACACAGACCAATGGACTAGAATTGAGAATACAGAAGCAAACCCCCATAAATATGGACAGATAATTTTCCACAAAGGAGCCAAAAACATAAAATGGAGAAAAGACAGCCTCTTCAATAAATAGTTCTGAGAGAACTGGAAAGCCATGTGCAAAAAAATGAAGCTAGACTGCTATCTTTCACCACGTACGAAAATGAACTCAAAATGGATCACATACTTAAACATAAGACCGGAAACATTAAGTTGCATTGAAGAAAACATAGGTGCTAAACATATTGAACTTGGGTTCAAAGAGCATTTTATGAATTTGACCTAAAAGCCAAGGGAAGTAAAAGCTAAATAAATGAATGGGACTATATCAAACTTATGCACAGCAAAAGAAACCATTGACGAAATAAAGAGGCAAGCTACCAATGGGAGAAGATATTTGCATACAATGCCTCCAATAAGGGTTTAATATTCCAAATATATAAGTACCTCATACAACTCAAGAACAGCAAATAAAACAGAAAGAATCAAATTAAAAAATGGGCAGAGGACCTGAATAGACATTTCTCCAAAGAAGACATGCAGATGGCCAATAGACATATGAAAAGATGCTCAACATCACTAATCATCAGAGAAATGCCAGTGAAAACTACAATGAGATATCACCTCACACCAGATAGAAGCATCACCAAGACAAATAAGTGTGGGAGAGGCTATGGAGAAAAGGAACCCTCATACATTTTTGATGGGAATACAGATTGGTGCATCCACTATGGAAGACAGTGTGGAGGTTCCTCAGAAAATTAAGAATAGAATTACCGTATGACCCAGCAATCCCTCCCTGGGGTATTTACCCAAAAAACTTGAAAACATTTATCCGTAAAGATATATGTGCTCCAATGTTCATTGCAGCTTTATTTACAGTGGCCAAGACATGGAAACCACAAAATGTCCTTCGAGAGATGATTGCATAAAGAAGATGTGGTATATATACACAATGGAATACTTTTCTTCCATAAGACAAGATGAAATATTGCCATTTGTGACAACATGGATGGATCTTAAAATTCTTATGCTAAGTGAAATAAGTCAGACCGAAGAAGTTGAGAACCATATGATTTCACTGATATGTGGGATATGAAACTGAAAGCAACAAAGGAACAGACAAAGAAAGAAAAGCTCATGTACACAGACAATAGTTTAGTGGTTGCCAGAGGATAAGAGGGGATAAGGGTGGTAGATGAGAGTAAATGGAGTCAAATATATGGTGATGGAAGAAGATCTGACTCTGAATGGTGAACACACAACATGATATATAAATGATGTATTACAGAATTGTAAACTTGAAACCTATGTAACTTTACTAACCGTTGTCACCCCAATAATCTTTAATTTAAAAAAATTCAGTGGATGAAAACTGACAACAAAGAAATAGAAAAATCTAAATACCTCTGTATCAATTAAATAAATTGGAATCATAATTAAAAACCTTTGCACGAAAAACCCCAATCCCAAGTGGCTTGACTAGTGAATTCTACCAAAATTTTAAGAAAGATATATCAATCATATACAAAGTTATTTAGAAAGAGAAGAAGGGGATATTTCACAGCACATTTTATGAGGCCAGAATTTCCCTGATATTAAGTTCAGAAAAATAAATTAAGAGACAGGAAACTGTAGGTCAATATACCTCATGAACACAAACATAAACTATCCTTAACAAAATATTAGCAAATATAATATAATCTAGCAATACATAAAAATGATAGTACCTTGGGGTGGCCGGTTGGCTCAGGTCGTTGGAGCACAGTCTCATAGTACCAAGGTTGCTGGTTTGATTCTGACATGGGCCAAGGAGCTGTGCCCTACATAACTGGATTGAGGACAGCTACTTGGAGCTGAGGGGTCCTGGAGAAATGCACTGTTCCCCCATAAAATTTCTTTTTAAAAAAATGATAGTACCAGGCCGGCCAATGGCGCGGTGGTTAAGCGCTGGCTCCCAAGCTAGTGGCTCTGGTTCAGGTCCCACATATGAGGGCCAGTGACACTGCCTTCAAAAAAAAAATGATAGTACCTTATAGTTTATTTTAATCCCTGTACTGCAAGGTCAATTTATCATTCAAAAATCAAACAATGTAGTTCACAACATTAGTAGACTTAAGGAGACAAACCATAGATTCCTTTTATTACACACTGTAAAATCATTAGACAAAATTCAACACTTGTGCTTGTGGCCATGATGGAGTAACAGGGACTCAATTTACCCTTTTGTATAAAACAACTAAAAAATCTGGACAAAGCCTATTACACAATGATTTTCAACACACTGTGTATCAGTGTGTAAGTGTGGTAATATGAGAGATATGGGAAAATGTAGGGATTACTGCCTAGAGAGAGTACTCAGCCTATGGCACATGGAGGGTAACCCAGGTAGAACCCAGTAAAGTCTGTAATTTGAGGAGATGAATCTGAGAGTGGCTAGAGTTCACAAGGCACAGCACCAAAGAGGAGAGAGCTACACAGCAAAACAAACAAAAAAAAAACTATGTATATGTGTAGAGTGTCACTTCTGAGTATTCGGGGAGTACTGATAAAGACATGTATGTGAGGAAACTACCTAAGACATGGGAAAGAACAATGTGAAAGGATTAGAAAGAACAATTCTAAAACTCACACAGGGCTACACATATTTACTATTCTCACCAGACAGAATGAAAGATCTTATCATTAAGAGCTATGGGTAGATTACTCAGAAGGTTTTGCTTCAATAATGGGACTAACTTAGCTATAAAACCACAGATATGGTCCTGCATAAGAAAATGGTAAACAAAACTCAACATGATCAAACTCTTTCCAACTAACTTAACCATGTCCTAGGAAAACAACCTCAAGTATATTTATAGGAGCACAAAACAACCCAGCATTCAAAAGTGTAAAAGTCATGATATTTAGTATGCAACACAAAATTATCAATCATGTCTGCAGAAAAGCAGCAAAATAAGACCCATAATGAGAAGAAAAATCAATCAATTGAAAAAACCCAGAAGTTACACAGATGATAGAATTGGTAGAGAGGGTATTAAAATTATGCTCCATATATTTGGAAGCTAGAGGAAAGATGGAAGATGTTAAGTAGAGAAATGGAAATACCCATTTCAGGGCCAGCTGAGTGGCGTGGTGGTTAAGCGCTGGCTTGGAAAGACAGCGGCCCTGGTTCGGGTCCCACATATGAGGGCCAGTGACATTGCCCTCAAAAAAAAAAAAAAAAGGGAAATACCCATTTCAGATTTCTACAGAAGAAAGCTAAAATGTCTAAAATGAAAAAATATATACTGAATGGGATTAACTCTAGATTAGGTGTTGTAGAAGAAAAGAGTAGTGAACTTGAAGACATACCAATATAAATTATTCACTATGAAATATACAGAGATTAAAAAAACAAAAGCAGGGCTGGCCGAGTGGCGCAGTGGTTAAGCGCTGGCTTGGGACGCCAGCGGCCCTGGTTCGGATCCCACATATGAGGGCCAGTGATACTGCCCTCAAAAAAAAACCAAAAAAAAAAACAACAAAGCAAAAATGTACGAGAGTATCAGTACGCTGTTGAAACAATCTCAAGCAGCCTATACATGTGTAATTGGAGTCTCCAAAAGAGAGGAGGAGGGGCAAAATATTTGAAAATATAATGACTGAAAGTCAAATTTGATGAAAATTATGCAAGAAGCCAAACAAAACCCAAGCATAAGAAACATGAAGAAAACTATGCCAAGTATGGTAAGCAGTTTTTTAAAAAGATTTTATTGGGGAATTGGGGGAGGGGACCAGCCAAGTTGTTCTTCAGTCTTCGTTATGGAGGGCACCAGTCGCCATCTGGCTTCCTGTCGGTAGCTTATGGCCTCTAAACTCAAGGTGCTGTGTTCAGTTTTAGTTGCGTGTGGGCATAGCCACCATTCCATGTGGGAGTCAAACCAGCAGCCTTGTGATTAAGAGCACACACTCTATCCTCTGAGCCATCCGGGCAGCAGCTCAGCTCAAGGTGCTGAGTTCAGTCTTAGTTGCGGGTAGGCATAGCCCACCACTGAACAGGCAATCTTGTTGTTACACCAGCTGAGCCATCCTGCCACCTGTTGGCAGCTCAGCAACAGCTCAGCTAGGGCGCAGCATTCACTGGCCCATGTGGGAATCGAACTGGCAGCCCTGTTACTCAGAGCATGCACTCTAAGCCAACTCTTAGCCAACTGAGCCACTTGGCGGGCCCGGTAAGCAGTTTTTTGAGACATCTACCTTGATGACCTCCACTTCCTGATATTCATGTCCTTGTGTAATATCAAACTCTTGATCATGGGATGGAACAAATGAATAGAATATGCAAAAATGTGATGGAATTTTATAGACATTTGATTACAAATGACTGTGATTTCCAGCTTGCTGGTGCTATCTTGCTCAATTGATGAAGGCAGCTGCAATGTTGTGAACTTTCTTATGGGGACATCCATATGGCAAGTAACTGAGGGTGTCATCTGGCCAACAGCCAGTGAGGAACTGAAGCCCTCATTCCAACAACCTACAAAGATAGAAATTCTTCCAAGAATCACTAAGTGTGCTTGGAATCAGAACTGGGCCCAATTGAACCTTGAGATGACTGTGGCCCCAGCTAACAACTTAATTGTAATTTATTGGGAGACCCTGAGCTGCAGATACAGGCAAGCCATATCCAAATTCCTGATTCACAGAAACCATGAGATAATAAATGTTGTTTTATTAATCCCCTTAGTTTGGAAGGTAATGTTTTTATGCATTGAGAAATTAGTAATACACAAAAATATATTATAATTAATTGTTTAAACTAATGATATGATAAAGAGGAACAAATTTAAATAGAAATAGACAGAAGACATAATACTTACAGAAAACAAAGAAAGGATGTCACGCATTTCTCATAAGAAACAGATCAACATCTCTAGAGCACTGAAAGAAAAAAAAACAAACAACTGTGCACTTTGCATACCATAATATAAAACTACCACATTTAAAAGTAAATTATCTGAACATCACAATTAAAAGTCAGAGATTATCAGCTTGGATTAAAAAAAAGCAAGCCCCAACAATTTTCTGCCTAAAAGAAACGTACTGTCAATATAAAGATACATATATTTTAAAGTAAAAGGATGGACAAAGATATATTGTGTTAACACTAATCAAAAGAAAGTCAGATTGACTACATTAATATCATACAAGTAAAATATAGAGAAAATAATATTATCAAGAAAGTTATTTCAGGGCCAGCCGAGTGGCACGTTGATTAAGTGCTGGCTTGGGACGCCAGCAGCCCCGGTTCAGGTCCCACATATGAGGGCCAGTGACACTGCACTCAAAAAAAAAAGTTATTTCATAATGATAATGATGTCAACTCATCTAAGGACTATAAACCTAAATGTCTACATACCTAATAAGACAATATTATGGACTGAATGTGCTCCCTTCCCCACTCACATGTTGAAATCCTAACCTCCAATGTGATGATATTAGGAAGTGGGGCCTTTGGGAAGTGATTAGGTCATAACGATGGAGCCTTTATAAATGATATTAGTGCTTTATAAAAGAGATCCCCAGAGAGCTCTCTTACTCTTTTCCACTATGTGAGGACACAGCAAAAATTTGGTCATCTATGAACCAGGAAATGGACCTTCACCAGACATTGAATATACTGAGACCTTAGCCTTGAACTCCCAGACTCTAGAACTGTGAAAAATAAATAATGTTGTTTCTGACACCCAGTGTATTATATTTTTGTTATAGCAGCCCAAATTGAATAAGATATAGAGCTTCAAAAAATATTATGAAAAGATTGATAGAACTGCAAGGATAAATAAGGGAATCTGTGATTAAAATCAGGAATTCAATATTCCTCATTCAATATTTGATAAGACATGTAGACAGAACAGTAAAAATGTACAAGACTGAATACTATCAACAACTTCACCTGATTGAACTTTATAGATTATTCCATCTAAAAACAACAGATTACACATTATTTTTTTCAAGTTCATACTGAACATTTACCAAGGTAGACCATATTATGGGCCATAAAAATTCACTGTAATTTTAGAGTTAAGACATACAAAGTATGTAGTCCTACCATGAAAAAATTATACTAAAAATCAATAACAGAATAATATTGAGAGAATCCCCAATTATTGAAAAACAAAATAACCCACTTTCAAATGATCTATGGCCCAAAGGAGAAATTTAAAATGGAAATTTGAAAGTATTTGGAATTGAATGAAAAAAATAATACAACATATCAAAATTTGTAGACTACAGCTAAAGGATTGCTTGGAAGTTTATAGTATTAAATGTCTATATTAGAAAAGAAGATGGGCCGGCCGAGTGGCTCAGTTGGTTAAGAGCTCACTCAACAGTGAAAGCTGAGCTCTGAGCAATAGCAGTTCAATGCCCAGCCCAAGCTGAACTGCTGCTGAGCTGCCAAGAGGTGGCAGAATGGCTCAGCTAAAAAAAAAAAAAAAAAAAAAAAAAAGAATTAGGATCTCAAACCAATGACTTCACATTCTATCTTCAGAAATTAGAAAAAAAGCTAACGAAACCCAAAGTAAGCAGAAGAAAAAAAAATATCAGAGCAGAAATCAATGAAGAAAATGGAAAATAATAAAATCAATGAAGCCAAAAGCTAGTTATTTGACAATATAAAAAAGCAATTTGATAAACTTCTAGCCAGATTGGTGAAAAAAAATTCAGAGAAAAGACATAAATTAACAATATCAGAAATGAGAAGGGCAACATCATTAGTTTCTACAGATACCAAAATGATAATGGAATATTCAACAACTCAGATGAACTGCAAATTTACTTGAAAAGTGTAAATTACCAAAACTCCCTTGAGAAAAAAAATAGAATGAATATCCCTACACCTATTTAAAATACAATTTTCAGTTAAAAATCTTGCTGAAAAGAAAATTACAGGGTCGCTGGCAAATTTTACCAAATATTTAAGGAAGAAATGAAACAAATCCTAAATAAACTCTTCCAGAAAATTGAACAAGTGGAAATGTTTCCCAGTTTATTTTATGAGACCAGCATTATGTTGATACCAACACCAGACAAAGACATCACAAGAAAACTACAGATTCATATTCCTTATGAACATAGATTCAAAAATTCTGAACAAGATTTCTGGTCAAGATAGTAGAGCAGGAAAACAATGCCTTGCCTCTTCTCATGACCACATCAAAACTACAACTAAACTACAAAGCAACCATCACTGAGGTCAAATATATGGTGATGGAAGGAGAACTAACTCTGGGTGGTGAACACAAAATGTGATATATAGATGGTGTATTATAGAATTGTACACTTGAAACCTATGTAACTTTACTAACCATTGTCACCCCAATAAATTTTAATTTAAAAGAAAAGAAAAAGAAAGAATCCCTTCAACTCTAGCTGAACAGAATTCCTATAGAAACTTGTAGAAGGGGTGGAGACACGGAATGGGCAGGTCCTACACCAGCATATGGTGGCTAAAAATAAGGAGGGATATCTTGGCTGTGAAGGTACCCCTGAGGAATGAGGGGACCCAGCCCCACACCAGGATCCCCAAGCCAAGGTCCCAGTGATGAAAACAAGAGTCCCCACAACTTCTGACCATGAAAACTAGTGGAGATTGTGGTTGAGTGAGAGGGAGGGCTACTGGTGTGTTACCTGCTCCTCTTAAAGGGCGCAAAAACTGACTTGCTGGATGGCCTTTTGTTGTTGTTGTTGTTTTGTTATTTTATTTATTTTTATATTTAATTTAATTTAATGATTAATTACAGGTGTACAAAACAACATAGTGATTAGACGTTTGAACCCCTCACAATGTGATAACTCCTCCAAGTCTACTACCCCTCTGATACCATACATAGATATTACAATACAATTGACTATATCTCCTATGCTGTACTTTACATCCTGTGACTATATATAATGGTGTGTGTGTGTGTGTGTGTTTCACTATTATTTTCACTATTATTTTATTATTGTTTTTTTTTTTTTTTGAGGGCAGTGTCACTGGCCCTCATATGTGGGACCGAACTGGGGCCGCTGGCTTCCCAAACCAGAGCTTAACCACTACGCCACTTGGCCATCCCTCAATATTATTTTATGTTAGTTTCAAGTGTACAGCACAGTGGTTAGGCATTTATATAATCTATGAAGTGATCCCCCAATAAGTCCAGTACCCATCTGACACCCTATATAATCTTTCCAATATTATTAATTATAATTCACATACTATATTTCACATCCATGTGACTACTTTGTGACTACAAATTTGTACTTTCTAACCCCTTCCCCTTCTCACCTATCCACTACCCCCTTCCATCTAGCAACCATCAGTTTTTTCTTTGTATCTATGAGTATATTTCTGTTTTGTTTTTAGGTTTACTCTGTTCTTTAGATTCCATATATAAGTGAGATCATATGATACTTGTCTTTCTCAATCTGACTTATTTCACTTAGCTTAATATTCTTTAGGTCCATCTAGGTTGCTGCAAATGGTAAAATTTCATTCTTTTCTATGGCAGAGTAATAATCCATTGTATAAATGTACCACAGTTTCTTTATCCAATCATCTATTAATGGGCATTGTAGTTGTTTCCATATCTTGACTATTGTTGATAATGCTGCAGTAAACATAGGGGTACATATATTTTTGAATTAATATTTTGGATTTCTTTGGATAAATATCCAGAAGTGGCATTACTGGGTCATAAGGTAGTTCTATTTTTAATATCTTGAGGAATCTCAATACTGTTTTTCATAGTGGCTGCACCAATTTGCAAACCCACCAATAGTGCACGAGGGTTCCCTTTACTCTATATCCTCATCAACACTTGTTGGATGATTTATGATGATAGACATCCTGACAGGTGTGAGATGATATCTCATTGTGCTTTTTTTTTTTTTGAGGGCAGTGTCACTGGCCCTCATATATGGGACCTGTGCCGGGGCTGCTGGCTTCCCAAGCTAGCGCTTAACCACCGCACCACTTGGCCGGCCCTCATTGTGGTTTTAATTTCCATTTCTTCTGATGATTTGTGGCATTGAGCACCATTTCACATATCTATTGGCCATCTGTATATTCTCTATTGAGAAACGTCTATACAAGTCCTTTGCCCATTTGTTAATTGGATTGTTAAGTTGTTGGATTTTTTTATGTTGAGTTGTGAGAACTCTTTAGAAATTTTGGATTAACACCTTATTTAATTTATTATTTGTGAATATCTTCTCCCATTCAGTAGGTTGTGTTTTCAATGTGTCGATGGTTTTCTTTGTTGTGCAAAAACATTTTAGTATGGTGTACTTCCATTTCTTTATTTTTTCTTTTCTTTCCCTGCCTGAGGAAATATATCAATAAAAATATTACTAAAGTTAATGTCTGAGAGTTTATTTCTTAAATTAAATACATTTAAGTATTTAATCCATTTTGTGTATATGGTCTAAGAGGGTAGTCTGGTTTCATTTTTTTACATGAATCTGTTCAGATTTCCCACCACCATTTACTGAATATGAGGTCTGACATTAAGTTTGCGAGCTTGCCACTGTGTGCTTACATTGGCAGCACTGTACAAACAGCTCAGTAAGGTTTCATAACCTCAGTATATCAGTGTCTCACAGCTGTGTTCATGTCTGCATGTCTTGCCGAGTGGCATTCATTATTGTTGTGTGCCGTTGAGAGAATGAGCTTGAACTTGAGCAATGAACAAACATTAAATTTCTTGTTAAACTAGGTATGAGTATAAGTGAAATCAGGAACACGTTAGTCCAAGTTTATGGGGATAATACCAGGAAGAAAACAGCAGTGTACAAGTGGATTAAATGTTTTTCCGAGGGAAGAGGATGCACCACTGATGAAGAGAGGTCAGAACAGCCGAAAACAAGCAGAACTGATGGAAACATCACAAAAATTCATGGAATTGGGCATCCACATTATTGGCTGTCTGTGAAAAGCATAGCCGACCAAGTAGACATCAATAGAGAAACAGTTCAGAAAATCTTAACTGAAAATCTTGGCATGAGAGAGATGTGTGCAAAAATGGTCCCAAAAGAGCTCACTGATGAATAAAAGCAAAGGAGAGTTGAAGTTTGCTGAGACATTTTGGAGAGGAAGACAATATTTTGGGCGATGTTATCACTGGTGATGAAACATGGGTGTACTAATATGACCCTGAAACAAAGCATCAAATTGCACAATGGAAGTCAGCCAATTCTCCATGACCAAAAAAAAGTTTTGTCAGTCCAAATCAAGAGTCAAAATGATGTTGCTGACCTTTGTTGTTATCAGAGGGATTATTCATTATGAATTTGTACCAACTGGACAAGCAGTTAACCAAGTTTACAATTTGGAAGTGCTGGGAAGGCTGCTTGATAAAGTTATATGAGGGGCTGGCTGAGTGGCTCAGTTGGTTAAGAGTTGGCTTCGGAGCACGAGCTCTGAGCAGCAGGGCCACTGGTTTATATCCCACATGGGGGTCAGTGATGTTGCACCCTCCACAGCTAAGATGGTAAACAACAGCTTGACCTGGAGCTGGGCTGCTGTGAATTGCTGGCGATGGCGTAGATTGCAGCGGGGCTGCAGTGGGCTTCCATGAGCTACTTTGAGTTCCTGGCAGCCAGCCTGAGCAGCTGACAGCCACGAGAGATGCCGTGAGCCACCGTGAGTGGCCATCCAATGGCCGCCGACTGACTGTCTCAGCTGGAAAGAGCGCAATGATCACAATACCAACATGGGCCAGTGAAGCGGCATCCTCCACAACTAGACTGAAGAACTAAAGGACAGCAACTTGTCTGTTCCCATTCTCCAATTCCCCAACACTGTTCCCCTCCCCCAATTCCCCAGTAAAATCTTTTTAAAAACCCAAAGATTTGGAAATAACCCAAAAGAGGTCCTCAGAAGCAGAAAAAAAAAGTTAGACAAAAATGACCTAAACTTTTCAACAATTCATGGCTGTTTCATCACAACAATGCAGCAGCTCACATGGCACTGTCTTTGAGGGAGTTTTTAGCTACAAACAAATAACTGTATTGGAACACCCTCCATACTCACTTATTCTAGCACTCAGTGACTTCTTTCTTCACCCAAAGATAAAATAAATGTTGAAAGGAAGGCATTTTCATGGTATTCAGAATATCAAGTGTAATACGATGACAGCTTTGCTGGCCATTCCAGAAAATGAGTTCCAAAATAACTTTGAAAGGTGGATTAGGCACTGGTGTTGGCACATAGGCACATAGCTTCCCAAGGTGAGTACTTCAAAGATGACCATAGTGACATTCTGCAATGAGGTATGTAGCACTTTTTCTAGGATGACTTTCCGAACTTAATTGTCAGACCTCATAGACTGACTTTATCCCAATGAAAATTTTTGCTTTCTTTGTCATTGATTAAATGAACATACACACATGGAATTATTTCTGGTCTATTTTATTCCATTGATCTATGTGTCTGTTTTTATGCCAAACCCATGCTGTTTTGATTACTATGGCCTTTTAGCATAATTTGATATCGTGTAGTATGATACCTTTAGCTTTGTTCTTCTTAGTCTAGATTGCTGTGGCTATTCAGGGTCTTTTATGGTTCCATATACATTTTAGGATTATTTGTTATAGTTCTGTGAAAAATGTCAATGGCATTTTGATAGGGATTGCATAGAATCTATAGATTGCTTTAGGTAGTAGGGACAATTTAAATGTATTAATTCTTCCTATCTATGAGCATGGTACATATTTCTATTGAATTGTGTCTTCTTTAATTTCTCTCTTTAATGTCTTATAATTTTATGAGAACATGTCTTTTACTTCCTTGGTTAAATTTATTCCTAAGTATTTTTTTGATGCAGTTGCAAATGGGATTGTTTTCTTAATTTCTCTTTCTGATAGTCTGTTGTTGGTGTATAAAATGCAACTAAGTTGTGAATATTGATTTTGTATTCTGCTACTTTAATAAATTCTTATCAGCTCCAATAGTTTTTTTAGTGGGATCTTTGGGTTTTCTATATATGGTATCATGTCATCTTCAAATAATGGCGGTTTTACTTCTTCCTTTCCCATTTCTGATTATATTTGTTTGAGTTCTCTCTCTCTCTCTCTCTCCTCTCTCCCCCTCTCCCTCTCCTTTGAGAGTCTGACTTAAGGTTTGTCAATTTTATTTTATCTTTTCAAGGAACTAGCTCTTGGTTTCATTGATCTATTTTATTGTTTTATTAAAACTCTATTTCATTTATTTTCATTCTGATTTTTATTATTTTCTTCCTTCTCACTTTGGGCTTTGTCTGCTGGGTTTTTCTCCAGTTCCCTGAGGTGTAAAGTTAAATTATTTATTAGAGATTTTTCTTGTTTCTTCAGGTAGGCCTGCATTGCTATGAATTTTCCTCCTAGAACTGCTTTTGCTGTGTCACATACATTTTGGGTCTTTGTGTTTTGCATTTTCATTTGTCTCAATGTATGTTTTGATTTTTTTCTTGATCTCATTGTTGACCCATTCATTATTTAGTAGCATGTTATTTAGCTTCCCTGTGTTTGTGTATTTTTCAGGGTTTTTGTTTTTTGTTTTTTTTTGGTAATTGATTTCTAGTTTCATTCCATTGTAGACTGGGAAGATGTTTTATGTGATTTCAAACTTCTTAAATTTATTGAGACTTGTTTTGTGTCCTAACATATGGTCTATCTTGGAAAATATTCCATGTGCACTTGAAAAAAATGTATATTCTGCTTCTTTGAGGTGAATGCTCTAAAGATATCAATTAAATCCATATGGGCAACTGTTTCATTTACAGACCTCTATTTTCTTGTTTATTTTTTCTGAAAGATCTATCTGTTGGTTTCAATGGGGTGTTATACACCCTTACTGTGACTGTATTACTCTTGATCTCCTTTGTTTTCCCACTCAGTATTTGTTTTATATATTTAGGTGCTCCTATGTTGGTACATAGATGTTTACTCAAGTTCTGTCCTCTTGTTGGATTGATTCCTCCGTCATTATGTAATGTCCTTCTTTGTCTCTTATTATGGCCTTTGTTTTAAAATCTGTTTTGTCTGGTATAAGTATTTTTACCACACATTTTTTTTCCTTCCCATATTCATGAAGTATCTTTTTCATACCTTTACGTTAAGTCTGTGTGTGTCTTTTCTTCTCATGTGTGTCTCCTGTAGACAGCATATGTATGGGTCTTGTTTTCTTATCCCTCAGCTATACCATATCTTTTTTTCTAAATTTATTTATTTATATATTTTTTTAAATTAGGTGTACAACAAAATGCAATAGTTATACTTTTTACCACTCAAAGTGACAACCCCCTTCCCCAATTCTCCTCCCCCACTCCTCCCCCCCATATCATACTATCTATTACAATTCCTTCCACCGTATAATCCACATCCCGTGACTATCTATATATTCAATTACAGTTAGCATACAATATTATACAACATCAATTTCAGGTATACAGTGCAGGGATCAAGCCTCTACACCATCCATGAAGTGGTCTCCCTAACAAAACATGTGACCATCTGACAACCCACAAAATCTTAACAACATTATATTCCCCGAACTGTCCTTCATATCCCTGTGACAATACTGTAGTTACCTATTTATGCTGTCTAATCTTTTCCCCTTCTCCCTCATCCCCACCCCCCTCCCAACTAGCAACGCTGTTTTTCCTCTATATCTATGAGACAGTTTCTGTTCCTTTTGCTCATTCATTCAGTTTTTCAAATTCCACATAGAAGTGAGATCATATGGTATTTGTCTTTCTCCGACTGACTTGTTTCACTCAACATAATAGTCTCTAGGTCTATCCATATCATTGCAAATGGTACAATTTCATTCTTCTTTATAGCAGAGTAATACTCCATTGTATAAATGTACCACAGTTTCTTAATCCAGTCATCTACCAATGGGCATTTCGGTTGTTTCCAAGTCTTGGCTATTGTAAATAGCGCTGCAATAAACATAGGGGTGCATACATTTTTTTCGAATTAGCATCTTGGATTCCTCTGGGTAGATTCCCAAGAGTAGAATTGCTGGGTGATATGGCAGTTTCATTTCCAGTGTTTTGAGATACCTCCATACTGATTTCCATAATGGCTGCACAAATTTGCAGTCCCACCAACAGTGCAGATGGGTTCCCTTTTCCCCCCACCCTCGCCAGCACTTGTTGTTTGTTGATTTGTTGATGATAGCCATTCTGACTGGAGTGAGGTGGTATCTCATTGTGATTTTTATTTGCATTTCTCTGGTGATTAGTGAGGTTGACCACTTTTTTCATATGCCTGTTGGCCATCTGTATGTCCTCTTTAGAGAAATGCCTCCTCATATCCTCTGCCCATTTTTTAATTGGGTTGTTTGTTTTTTTGGTGTTGAATTGCATGAGTGTTTTATAAATTTTGGATATCAACCCCTTATCGATATATCGTTGGCAAATACCTTCTCCCATTCAGTAGGCTGCCTTTTTGTTTTATTGATGATTCACTTTGCTGTGAAAAAACTTTTAAGTTTGATGTAATCCCATGTGTTCATTTTTTCTTTTATTTCCCTTGCCCGAGGGGATATATCAGTAAAAATATTACTCAGGGCAATGTCTGCAAACTTACCCTATATTTTCTGCTAGGAGTTTTATAGTTTCAGGTCTTACATTTAAGTCTTTAATCCATTTTGAGTTTGTTCTCGTATATGGTGTAAGTAGGTGGTCTATGTTCATTATTTTGCACGTGTCAGTCCAATTTTCCTAGCACCATTTATTAAATAGACTATCTTTACTCCAGCATAAATTCTTGCTTCCATTGTAATAGATTAAATGACCGTATATAGATGGGTTTATTCCTGGGCTCTGTATTCTATTCCATTGGTCTATGTGTCTGTTTTTATGCCAGTACCATACTGTTTTGATTATTGTAGCTTTGTTGTATGTTTTTATGTCAGGTAGTGTGATGCCTCCCACTTTGTTCTTATTTCTCAACATTGCCGTAGCTATTCGTGGTCTTTTGTGGCTCCATATAAATTTTAGGATTCTATGTTCTATTTCTGAGAAAAATGTCCTTGGTAGTTTGATTGGAAATGCATTGAATCTATATATTGCTTTAGGTAGTATTGACATTTTAACTATATTAATTCTTCCTATCCAGAGCATGGTATGTATTTCCATTTATTTGTATCTTCTTTGATTTCTCTCTTCAGTGTGCCATAATTTTCTGAGTACAGGTCTTTTCTTTAGTTAAATTGATTCCTAGATATTTGATTGTTTTTGAAGCAATTGGAAAATGGATTGATTTCCTGATTTCTTCTTCTGATAGTTTATTATTGGTGTATAGAAATGCCACTGATTTATGAATATTAATTTTGTATCCTGCTACCTTACCAAATTTGTATATCAGTTCTAGCAATTTTTTGGTGGAGTCTTTGGTATTCTCTCTCTATAGTATCATGTCATCTGCATATAATGACAATTTTACTTCCTCTTTTCCAATTTGGATGCCTTTTATTTCATTTTCTTGTCTAATTGCTGTGGCTAAAACTTCCAGAACTATGTTAAATAGAAGTGATGAAAGCAGGCAGCCTTGTCTTGTTCCTGATCTTAAGGGGAAAGCTTTCAGCCTTTCCCCATTGAATATGATGTTTACTGTGGGCTTATCATATATGGCCTTTATAATGTTGAGATATGATCCCACTATTCCCACTTTGCTAAGTTTTGGGTTTTTTTTTAAGATTTTATTAGGGAATTGGGGGAGGGGAACAGCACTGGGGAAACGGGGAAGGGGAACAGACAAGTTGCTGTCTTTTTGTTCTTCAGTCTATTTGCGGAGGATGTTGCTTCACTGGCCCATGTTGGTATCGGCATTGCGCTCTTCCCGGATGAGGCAGATGGGTCGCCAGCCTCTGGATGTTGCTCACTGCAGCTATTGGCAGCTCACTCTGGCTGCCAGCCACTCATGCTGGCTGCCGGACACTCACTGTAGCCCATGGCAGCCCACTGCAGCAGGGGCTGCAGCCCACACCGTAGCAGGGACTGTAACAGCCCAGCTCCAGATGGAGCTGGTTGTTAGCTGTAGAAGGCAGTCACTGTGGGATCCGAACCGGGGCCACTGGCATTCCAAAACCGGCTCTTAACCAATGCGCTGCTGGGCCATACACCCACTTTGCTAAGTTTTTATCATAAATGGCTTCTGGATTTTGTCAAATGCCTTTTTCTGCATCTATTGATTTGATCATATGATTTTTATTTTTTATTTTGTTAATATGATGTATTACATTAATTGATTTGCGGATATTGAACCAGCTTTGAATACCAGGAATGAATCCAACGTGATCGTGGTGTATGATCTTTTTAATGAGATGCTGAAATCGGTTTGCTAGTATTTTGTTGAGAATTTTTGCATCTATGTTCATTAGGAGTATTGGCCCTCGTTTTCCTTTTTTGTAATATCTTTGTCTGACTTAGGAATCAGGGTGACAGTGGCTTCATAGAAAGAGTTCGGGAGCCTTCCTTCCTTCTGTATTTTTTGGAATAGTTTGAGGAGAATAGGTACTAATTCTTTTTTGAATGTTTTGTAAAATTCACCTGTGTAGCCATCTGGTCCAGGGCTTTTGTTTGTTGGAAGATTGTTGATTACTGATTCAATTTCTTTGGCAGTAATCAGTCTGTTCAGAGTTTCTGTTTCTTTTTGATTCAGTCTTGGTAGATTGCATGCTTCTAGAAATTTATCCATTTCTTCCAGATTGTCGAATTTATTAGCATATAGTTGCTCATAGTATTTTCTTAAAATTTTTTGTATTTCTGTGGTATCTGTTGTCACTTCTCCTCTTTCATTTCTGATTTTTTAGTGTGGGTCCTCTCTCTCTTTTTCTTGGTTAGTCGTGCTAAGGGTTTGTCGATTTTGTTTAACTTTTCAAAAAACCAACTTTTGGTTTCATTGATCCTTTGTATTTTTTTTTTTGGTCTCTATTTCATTTATTTCTGCTCTGGTCTTTATTATTTCCTTCCTGATACTCCCTGTGGGCTTGTTTTGCTGTTTTGTTTTTTTTCGAGTTCCCTTAGGTGTAAAGAGAGTCTGTTGATTTGAGATTTTTCTTCCTTCTCTAGGTAGGCCTGCACTGCTATCAACTTCCCTCATAGGACTGCTTTCGCTGTATCCCAGAGATTTTGGTTCGTGGTGTTTTCATTTTCGTTTGTCTCGAGGTATCTTTTGATTTCCTCCTTGATCTCATTTTTGACCCACTCACTATTTAGTAGCATGTTATTTAGCCTCCATGGATTTGTGAGCTTTCCAGATTTCTTCGTATAATTGATTTCTAGTTTCATAGCATTATGGTCAGAGAAGACACTTGATATGATTTCAGTCTTCTTAAATTTGTTGAGACCTGTTTTGTGCCTAACATGTGGGCTATCTTGGAGAATGTTCCATGTGCACATGAGAAGAATGTATATTCTGTCACTTTGGGGTGAAATGCTCTAAAAATATCAATTAAATCCAGCTGGTCTAAATTATCATTTAAGGCCACTATGTCCGTGTTGATTTTCTGTCTGGAGGATCTGTCCATTGGTGACAATGGGGTGTTGAAGTCCCTTACTATGATAGTGTTACTGTTGATCTCTGCCTTTATGTCTGTCAGAACCTGTTTTATATATTTAGGAACTCCTCCTATATTGGGTGCATAGATGTTTACTAGGGTTATGTCCTCTTGTTGAATTGATCCCTTTATTATTATGTGGTGCCCTTCTTTGACTTTTATTGTAGTCTTCATTTTAAAGTCTATTTTGTCTGAAATAAGTATTGCTACTCCAGCTTTATTCTCATTTCCATTTGCATGAAATATCTTATTCCATGACTTTACTTTCAGTCTGTGTGTATCTTTTGATGTGAGATGAGTCTCTTGTAGACAGCATATGCATATGTCCTGTTTTCTAATCCACTCAGCCACTCTGTGTCTTTTGATTGGAGCATTTAGCCCATTCACATTTAAAGTAATTACTGATAGGTGTATATTTATTGCCATTTTTTTATTTGTATTTCTTGTCTTCCTGGGTTAGCTTGTTTTTCCCCTTCTTCTGATTAAAAAAGCTCTTTTAACATTTCCTGCAACGCTGTTTTGGTGGTAATGATCTCCTTAAGTTTATTCTATTCTGAGAAGCTTTTTATCTCCCCTTCAATTTTAAGAGACAGCCATGCTGGGTGAAGCAATCTTGGTTGTAAACCTTTATTTTGTGTCACTTTGAATATCTCCTGCCACTTCCTTCAGCCTGTGAAGTTTGTGAACAAAAGTCAGCTGTTAGTCTTATAAGAGTTCCTTTGTATGTAACGTGCTGTCTTTCTCTTGCTGCTTTTAGGATTCTGTCTTTGTCTTCAAGCTTTGCCATTTTAACTATGATGTGTCTTGGTGTGGGCCTGTTTGGATTCAGCTTGTTTGGAACTCTCTGCACATCCTGGGCTTGTATGTTGATTTCCTTCACCAGGGTAGGGAAATTTTCAGTCATTATTTCTTTAAATACATTCTCATTCCCTTGCTTCTTCTCTTCTCCTTCCCATACTCCTATGATTTAATGTTGTCCCAGAGGTCTCTTAAACTATTTTCATTCTTTTTTATTCTTTTTTTCTTTTTGTTGTTCCAGCTGGGTGATTTCTGCTATTTTGTCTTCTAGTTCGCTGATCCGCTCCTCTGCTTCATCTACTCTACTAGTGATTTCTTCGAATATGTTCTTCATTTCAGTTACTGTATTCTTAAGTTCTAAGTGGTTGTTTTTTATGGTTGTCCTATCCTTCTTTATGTACTCACTAAGTTCCTTAAACATTCTTATCATCAGTGTTCTAAACTCTGTCTCTGAAAATTTGGATACCTCTGTTTCATTTAGTTCCTTTTCTAGAGTTTTCTTCCGATCTTTTACTTGGGACATGTTTCTTTGTTTTTTCATTGTGGTTGACGTTCTGTGAATGCTTCAATGCATTAGATAGATCACCTAGAAAGAAGAGAAAAGAAAAAAAGAAAAAAGAGAGAAAAAAAAGAAAGAGGGGGTTCTCCGTCCTCTTTAATCTGCAGATCCCTTGCTCAGGGTTTCAGTGAGCTTTCCACAATTAGCTGCTGTGTTGTCTGGATCCATGCTCGCTACAACAGCAAAAAAAATTGTCTTCACCGGTTGTTGTAGGTTGTCTGCCACTGCAAAAAAAAAAAACCCTTTGTGGCCTGTCGAGATGTGGGCTAGGCACTGGGGCTCTGGGTTCCTCTGGAAAGACAGCTCTAGGTGGGTGGGGCAGGCCCCCAAGGCACCACTTGATGTGGTCAGCGGCTCCCACCAAGTCAGAGCAGCATGCATTCTGCACCAGCAATCAGTCCACACAAATTCACCAGGAAAGCCTCGATGAGATCACACAGTTGCAACACTCCCTGCCCAGCACTCTCAGGAAAACTCCCTGTCTCAGCCTGTCCCAATCAACTGCCCACAGATCAGGCTAAGCAACCCAACAGCCAATCCCCAGCCTTGTAACTCTGCACAAACAGTGCAGAGAGGGGGGACCTAAGGGGGCTCGTGCACTCCTGAGTCTCAGTGAACAGACTGATGCAGCTGGAGAGCACCTGCCCTGCCTTTCCCTAGCAACGCAGCACAAACGGGGTGTAGGGTGGGGATCCAAGGCAGCTTGTGCACTCCTGATCTCAGTGAGCAGCCTGATGGAGCCAGAGGGCACCCGCAGGTGTTTCCCTGGCAACGCAGCAAAAGCAAGGCAGAGAGTGGGAATCCAAGGCCGCATGTGCACACACGCATGCACGCTGTCCTGCGCCAAGTTCACCAGACCAATGGGATCCTGGATCTGACCCTCAGTGGGAGGCCCCAATGCTGAAAAAATGGCGCCCTCCTGTAAACCGCTCGCGTGCAAGCTCCCCACCCGTAGAACAATGGTCCCAAAACCTCCAGCTTCTGCACCAAAGTTGCTCAGTTCAGTCCTTCCCCACAGGCTCCTGGGCCCAGCTCACATAGCTACTCCCTCCAACTGGAACCGGGTGAGTGCTGACCGGCGAGCGAACCCGTGCACTGGCCCCACTGGTTCTGCAGCTGCTGTCAACCTCACCGAGCCAAGCAAAGAGAGTCCTCACTAATTTCTACTGCCCGCTATCGTAGAGCTCCTCTTCCTGGCAAAGCAACTCTGGGCTGGTGAGCTCGGTGTGGGGCCGTAGGGTCTCTCCCCCAACTGGAGAAGCCTCTCCACGCAGCTGGGGCATCCCTCACGGGGCTCGCCCTCTCTCGTCTGCGCCCCTCCTACCAGACTTGACGTGGCCTCCTCTTTAGGTCTTTCGTTTAGAGGTTCTGTTCATCTATTGTTCAGGGGACTTCCGAGGTTAAGTGCTGTATAAATTATTTGTAATTTTGATATGATCCTGGGAGGCAGTTTGGAGAGCTTCTGTCTATTCCACCATCTTACCGGAACTCTCCTTTAGTTTTCTTTTGAGATCTGCAGTCTGAACAAATTTCTAGTGATATGGCATAGTTAGTTTAAGTGTGCTGCTTATGGGTTGAGCTCAAAGGGGCTGTCAACCTCCCTAGTTTATTCAACCCTCTTATGTGCCTCAGTTTCTCTCCCCAGCTGTCTAGTACAACCATGAGGACTTGGAGCATTATGTAGCCAGCCTTTATGTGTGCATCCCTGGATGAGTCAAGTATTTAATTACAGTTGTGTTGAAATTCCCTATGGGGCAACTGCATGTTCTGAGGAGTACCCTCAAACACCTCCACAAAGATTCTTAGTCACCTAAAAATACTGAAATTTGAACTGGAGGGAATAAATGCCCCTTTTCTTCGGAGTTGAACACGTTCAAACTCTCATTTATCCAGCCGAAGGTTTTGTTCAGACTTGCAGTACACAATTCCAATTGAAAAGCCAAAATTAAAACCAGCCACCCATTTTTTTCTCCTGTCCAAGAGTTATCTTAACTCTTGTCCTTAACCTGCATTATCTCAACCCTGCCACCTCAAGGATTTAAAAACAGCTCAAATAAAGTCAGGGCCACCTATCTTAAAATAGGGAGGTCCAGAGTTCCAAGAAAAACTCGCTGAAATTCACCCGATGTGAAGCAGGGAGCCGATGGGGTACAATGGGCCCCTGTTGGTACTCAGCACCAAATCCGGGCCTGCAGGGTGTTCCTGGGTAGGCTTCTTTGGAATCCTGCTGACTATGCCAAGTAATGTCGATGAAAAACATCCAGCCTAAAAGAAAACTTATAAGAGTTTATTTGAGCCAAACTGACTGCAATTGCCGGGAAACAAAATCTCAACAGATTGAGAAAATGCTCCGTGAAATGGTGGTTTGCAGCTTATTTTATACATAAAATCCAAGGAAGAAGATTGCATGAAATCCCTTGGTGATTGATTAAGTGGGTGGGAGAAATAAAAGCAGGGAAATTTCTGGGATTGGATAAAAGTGAATTGGAGAGACAGGTACTTCTTTTACACAGGTGGGTGCAGGATAGTTAACAGTTCGCTTTTTACAGAACAGAGAGGTGGTAATTAGGAAACAAGCATAAAAATGAGGAAGTTTGCAGTTCCTAGCTCTGGTCCAGAAAAAGCATTACTGACATTCCAAAGATGTTATCTTAGGTGCAAAAGGACAACAGAGAGGCCCACTGAAAAGGCACAGATTAACTTTATGAAGGAAGCTACAGATGTGACTTCCCACCATGGCCCAGTTAGTTATGAAATTTTTTTATGCTCATGCCATCTTATGTTATTTTCAGTCTCCTGAGCTTGTCAGGTTAATATGTGGCCCATTTTCCATCCACACCATTTTTTGAATACTTATTATGTATCAGATACTTTAGATGTATTTTCTCTTAAAAACTCCCTACAACTCTATACAGGTAGGTACTATTATCATCTCCATTTTGCCAATGAACAAATGGATGCACATAGAGGTTAAGCTACTTGCTCACAGTCACAAGTGGTAGAAGTAGTACTTTAAACCTAGTTTTTTCTGGTTCAAGAGTCAAAGGTTCTATTTTATCATTACTGTGATAAGGACTTTGTCTTATCTCAATCTCATGTGATACTCACAAAAACCCTATAAGGTAAATATTGTTATTAATTCCACTTTACAGATGAGGAGACTGTGACTAAGGATGGTTATGTGACTTGCCTGAGGTCATATGAGGAATAAGAGGTAAGGCCAGTATTTAAGCCCTGATAATCAGAATCCAGACTACATGCACTTAACTGTTACGTTGCTGCTGTGAAAGCAATCCCTGATAATTACATGGGGATAAAGAGGTCAAAGAGACATACCTGTGGCAACAAGACAGGCCAAACTGGAATCAGAAGCTCCAGTACATGAACTTGGGGTTGGTAGGCATTGTAATTCAGGTGGACCAATGAAATGTCAAAAAGGTTACATGGAGCAGAAAGCAGGTAATTTAGGTTCAGATATAGGAGATAAAGCCCAGAAATATCAGCTAAGGCAGGTAGTGGCATAAATGCACTAAACAAAGGGTTCACATCTGGTATCTTTACAGAAGACAGGAGATGTGGGTTCTAGTCCTAGCTCTATCATCACCTCCATGCAAATTGTAGGCAAGTTAAGTATCTTTGAGCCTCAGTTTTCCATTAGAACATCTATATAATTTTACTAACCAATGTCACCTCAATAAATTTAAAATTAAATAAAATTAAACAATAAAAATATTTAAATTAGAGTCCATGCTCTATCTTACAGAGGTATTGTGAGAATAAAAGAAAATAATAGACATTAAAGAGCTGTTCAAATGTTTTCATTTTATTAAATTAATTTTTGGAGTAATTAGACCCATGTTCTATCTGTTTTTGCAACATACATCCACTTTCTGAGTTTATCTGACTCTTGGTGATTAATTGACTCAAATGGACCCACTGAATGTTTTAGGAAATATCTAGAAATGACAACTAACCATTATTCAACAGGCATCTCCCTGGGACTTCATGCTGAGTGATCTGGGATAGGGAAAAATTATATTCCATCACTTTTACTATTGACTTTAGTTTTTCCAACTTGCTCATTTGGTTAAGGGAGATGACACTGGAGTGGGCTTGCCTGAATTTGGCAAAACAATTACCCCTTTCTTTTGTTTCTTGAACTGTTAGCTGAAATTTTTCTTGCCCCCCATCCAGGTTACAAGCTTAATCCCCCACCCTAGATGCCACTTTCCTCACTATTTGAGGAAAACTGAGCTAAGGCCTAAAATCCTTACCCTATTTTGGACCTAATTCTCAGGAAAGGGGTATGGGGATGGTATTTCAGGCAGGCAGAGGGATGGTCAGCTAGACATTTTAAAGTCTTCTGTTTCTTTGGGACAAAGAAGTAGTAGTAGTGTAGTAAAATTTAATCACCCCTTTGGACACAGAACATTAGTGTATCTTGGGCATAGAGGGGAAAAGAGTGTTTTCTCCCTCTTCCCACTGGTGATCTGAGTCACCTACCAAACATACACCTACCAAAGGAGTGCAAACTCACAGAAAGGTCATAGTGGACATAGTTGAATATGTGGTAGAAAGGAAACTCAAGAAAACAACCAATATCCATGTCCTTCAAACTGGTTATTTTCTTTATCCTGTGATTGTAACTAAGTTAAACCTGTCTTTTGGGCTGTGACTGTTTCATGCTGGAGAGAGCTCAGAAGAAGCTGAAACACAAAGTCAAATGACTTTGGAGCTAAGCCCTGTTATAGCTGTTGAAGCAAGGAGACAATCTTCTACTCTCAATCTGGGCATGACTGAGCTCTTATATGCCTCATCAGGAGTCAGCAATGTGCTACAGAAAGAGTAGCAGCAAAAGGAGTGCTGTTGGACATTCCTTTTTTTCCTTTTACATTAACACTTTATTTTTTAAAGGTATTTATTAAAATATAGCTAACATACAATATTATATTTGTTTCAGGTGTACACCATAGTTATTCAATATTTACATATCTAAAGAAATCTTCACCATGATAAGTAGTCCAACAACCATCTAAATCTGTACTATGCTATCACAATATTATTATTATTATTATTATTATTATTATTATTACTTAGCTGAGCCATCCTGCCACCTGTTGGCAGCTCAGCTCGGGCTGGGCATCGAACTTCTATTGCTCAGAGCTCAGCTCACATTCTTGAGCTAGCTCTTAACCAACTGAGCCACTCGGCTGGCCCTATCACAATATTATTGATTATATTCCCCATGCTGTATGTTATATCCCTATAACAATTTGTTATATAACTGGAAATTTGAACCTTTTATTCCCCTTCATCTATCCCCCCATTTAAAATTTTTGAATTGCAGTTGACATTCAATTATTATTGTATATTAATTTCAGGAGTACCGCATACTGTTTAGACATTTACATAATTTTAAGAAATGATCCCCCTGACTAGTCTAGTACCCACCTGGCACTATACATAGTTATTTCCATATTATGGTCTATATTCCCTATGCTTTAGTTTACATCCCTGTGACTATTTTGTAATTACCAATTTGTACTTCTTAATCCCGTGCCCACCTTCACCCATCCCCTAATTATCCTCGAGCTGACAACCATCAAAATGTTCTCTGTACCTATGAGTTTGTTTCCATTTTGTTGTTGTTGTTATTCATTTATTTATTTCCTCAGCTTCCACATATAAGTGAAATCATATGGCATTTATCTTTCTCTGTCTTACTCAACTCAGCATATTACCCTCTAAGTCCATCTATGTTGTTGAAGATGGCAAAATTTGATTCTTTTTTTAAGGCTCAGTAGTATTCTATCTATCTATCTATCTATTTATCTATCTATCTATCTATCATCTATCTATATTTGCATATCTATATCTAATTGTATATCTATATCTAGATAGATAGATAGATAGATAGATAGATATAAATATAGATATATAGATATATATCACCTCTTCTTCATCCATTAATCCATTGATGAACAGCAAGGATGCCTCTATATTTTAGCTATTATGAATAATGCTGCAATGAACATATGGATGCACATGTAGCATTTTGGGATTCTTTGGATAAATACCCAGAAATGGGATTACTGGGTCCTTCTCTGTCTCTTATCATAGACTTTGTTTTTTTTTCTCTCTTTTTTTTTTGAGGGCAGTGTCACTGGCCCTCATATGTGGGACCCGAACAGGGGCTGCTGGTTTCCCAAGTCAGTGCTTATCCACCACGCCACTCGGTCGGCCCTCATAGCCTTTGTCTCAATGTCTTTTTTGTCTAAGTATTTCTACCCTAGCTTTTTTTTTCCTTCAATTTCCATGAAATATCTTTTCCATCCTTTTATTTTCAGTCTGTGTGTGTATTTCGATCTGATGTGAGTATCTTATAGGCTATGTATATAAGGGTCTTGTTTTCTTATACATTCAGCCACCCTATCTTTTGACTGGAGTATTTAATCCATTTACATTTAAAGTAATTGGAGATAGATATGTAGTTATTTCCACTTTATTATTCATATTTTTCATCTTTTTTCTCATTGTTTTGAATTCTGTATCAGTTAGGTTGATTGCCTCCATTTTCCTTAGTTCTTTTTCTGGAGCTTTGTTCTGTTCTTTCATTTGGGACATGTTTCTTGTTCTCCCCATTTTGGCTGCCACCCTGTGTTTGTTTCTATGTGTCAGGTAGGCTAATATGTATCTTGGTTGCAGTAGTGTGGCTTTATGTAGTAAGTGTCCTGTGGAACCCAGTGTGCAGTCCTTCTGGTCACCTGAGCTGGGTGCTCCAGGTGTGTCCCCTTTGTGGTTTGTGTATGCCCTCCTGTTGAAGCTGAGCCTCGGTTTCTGTTTTCACATCAATGGGAGTAATTGACCCTTTGGCTTATTGGTTGTGAGGACTTGCTGTGACTACAGTGTAGGAGATGTTGTGCAGGGCCTGACCCTATGAAGCAGGATTCACTTCAGTAGGGCTCTGGTGCCTGCCCAATCTTCCCTTTGTGTGTGTTATTCTCAGAGGTGATGCTAGGGCTTGGTCTGAAGATAGCCACTGGGCATGCCAGCCTGGAGGCTTCCTGGGAGGAGGCCCCCCACAGGCCATGTTCAACAGCAGCCCCTGCCTGGGGCCATGTGGTATGAGCCACAAAGCAATCTGCAGATGGCCACCGCCTGTGTTGGGCTTTGAGGTGCTTTGAGAGACCTAGCTGCAAATTGAGGTCAGCTGCCAATAGTGCCAGGCATGAGGCTGTTCAGCAACGGGTATGAGGCATTCCAAGGCCAAATGCTGCTAGATCAGGTTTTGTGAACCTTCAAGATATGTTGGAAATGACCTCAGCATAAACCAAGACAGACTGTATGGAAAAGCCACTGGAAGTGGTTTGGGGGAGCCTGAAATTTGGGCAGTGTGTGATCTCATGGAATCACTAGGGCAGGGCAGATGAATGGTGTTACCTAATTTGATGGAGATTCAGATATGGTGGCCTCCTGTGTCTGCACTCCAGGAGGGGGTAGGGCTTAACAAAGAAACAATAGCTTCTGTGTGGGAGAAGGCTGCCCCTCTAGCACTTGCCCTGAAGTCAGACAACTCAGTTCCTCCTGATATATCCTGGGCACTTTATGAGCTGCTGCCTCAGTGCTGGATCTCAGAGCCAGTGAGTATGTTAGCAAGTAAGTCCATATCCAGGCGCTTTAAGAGGATCACCTGGGACTTTAGCCACCCTCTGTCTCACCCAGAAATAAACTCTGCCTGTTTTTAAGAATAGAAGTTATTCTCTCCCTTGTCCTGGAACCCTGGGCTGGGAAGCCTGGTGTGTGGCTAGGACTCTTTACTCCTTTGGGAGTGACCTCTGCAGCCAAGATATCCTTCCCAATTTTTTAATGGTCAGATGCAAGTGTGGGACTAACCTGTTTCGTATCTCTGCTCTCCCCCCACCCATCTCAAGGTGGCTTCTGTATGTCCTTAGTGGTAGGACTTTGGGTCAGCTAGACTTCAGGTGATTCTCAATGATGGTTGTTCTGTAGTTTAGTTATAATATTTATGTGGTCATGAGAAGAGGCAAGCACAGCATTTACTTACTCCACCATCTTGATTAGAAATCTCTCCAACCTCGTGAGAATATTTTTAACCATTGAAAGTGAAGACAATGAAGAGCTTTTTGTGAATAAAATTAAACTTAGGGAGAATTCCCTCAAAACCAATCCTCCGACAAACAGAAAATCTGGCAAGCCCTACAATTATTGTTAAAAATTTGAATAGTTAAGAAACTTCTTCCTCTAACAAATTTGCAAAAAAACAAACTTTCAAAGAACATGTCTCCAATTTGCATAAATGTTCCTGAAAGAGTATTCAATTCTGTAAGGAGCCTAATTTAGTTTTGACATGAAAAGTAGAAAAGGACAGAATGAAAATGAATAACTTAGGCTAAGCTTAATTATAAACATAGACACAAAACACTAAATAAAACATTACAAATCCGTCCATCTATATATCATATCATGACTGAGTCTGGTATATCTGAAGACTGCAAAGATAGTTTAACATTCAATAAAAGAAAAGTATTTTGTCTTTTAACATTATAAGATAAAGCAAAAAAAGAATTTGATGAAATGCAGGAAAAGCTTTTGATAAAAATACTCTTTCAAAATATAAATATCTCACACTATAATATTTTCATTTGACAAAAATTGCCATACCATAAGTGATGTGTGACACTGAGCCTTTCCATTGTGATCGCAAAATATGGTGAATGATGCTGCCGAGTGCCATCCAGCAGAAAGGGAGAGATCTTCAATATGGGAAGTTGCACTTCAAACCTTATTAACAGTGTGTGACTAGTTTCAAATTGTTCAGTGCAGATGTGAGCTATGATTGAGAGAAGGTGTGTTTTTTGTTTGTTTGATTGTTTGTTTTTTTTGAGGGCAGTGTCTCTGGCCCTCATATGTGGGACCAAACCGGGGCTGCTGGCTTCCCAAGCCAGCGCTTAACCACCATGCCACTCAGCCAGTCCTTGAGGGGATTATGGCAATGTGTTTTTTTCTACAACATATACAAAGTCAGACAATTCAGTAAGCAACCTCATTTTAGAAAAAGTGCTACATACCTCATTGCTGAATATCACTAGTCACCTTCGAAGTACTGTCCTTGGGAAGCTGTGTACCAATGCCAGTGCCTAATCTGCCCTTCAAAATAATGTTGCAACTCTTTTTCTAGAATGGCCATCAGAGCTGTCGTCGTATTACCCTTGATGTTCTGAATGTCATTAAATTTCTTCTTCTCAATATTTCCTTTATCTTCAGGTAAAGAAAGAAGTCATTGGGGGCCAGATCAGGTGAGTAGGGAGGGTGTTCCAATACAGTTATTTGTTTACTGGCTAAAGACTCCCTCACAGATAGTGCC
Organism: Aselliscus stoliczkanus; assembly: GCA_033961575.1. Lineage (NCBI taxonomy): Eukaryota > Metazoa > Chordata > Mammalia > Chiroptera > Hipposideridae > Aselliscus > Aselliscus stoliczkanus. The sequence continues at coordinate 47,668,232 of CM066737.1, read as the reverse complement.
ATGTGAGCTGTTGCATTGTCATAATGCAAGAGCCATGAATTGTTGGCAAAAAGTTCAGGTCGTCTAACTTTTCCATGCAGCCTTTTCAGCATTTCCAAATAGTAAACTTGGTTAACTGTCCAGTTGGTACAAATTCATAATGAGTACCCCCTCTGACATATAAAAAGGTTCGCAAAATCATTGCAACAGTTTTGCATACTTGTATTTTTTAAATTTAAATATTCAGCATGTTTTTTGAGCACACCTCCTATATGTAACTATACATTTATCCAAACCCACAGAATACATGCCACTATGAGTTAATCCTAAGGTAAACTATGGACTTTGGATAATCATGAGGTGTGAATGTAGGTCCATCCTTGGAAAAAAATGTACCATTCAGGTGAAGGATATTGATAATAGCTGAGGCTGTGCAAGTGTGCAGGCAGGTGGGTATAAGGGATATTTTTGTATCTCCCTCTCAATTTTGTTTCAAATATAAAGCCTCTCTAAAATCTTTAAGGGTTAAAAAGTTTTTGTCCTTAACTTGATAAAGGTTAACTAGTGGAACATGTAACAAAACCATAATTGGTGATACCTTTGAAATACTTTCTTTAAAAAATAAGGAGGGGGGGCAAGATGGCGGCTGTGAGGAGGGCTCCCTGAATTCTCCCCTGGAAATATCCACAATTTGAACTTCTGTAATGGTTCAAAGAGACGTCTACTCATCACACAGAACAACTAAGAGTTTCACACAGCAATTGCTGGAAGGTAGGCAGGCCAGACAAGTAGGGGAAGAAGACAGCAAGATGCGTGAGGTGCAGCCCACACCCGCGGCTGCTGAGGCACCGAGCTTCAGAGAGCAGATTGGTGAGTGTTCCCACTGCTCCCTCCCTGAGCCCCACGGCCCGCCTAGAGTACAGCAAGAGCACAAAGATCTGCAGCCTGAGGAAGAAGCCTCAGACCGGGCGAGTGGAGAAGGAAAGAGGGCAGATGAGCGTGCAGAGTTACGACCTGCACCCGTGGCTCCTCAGGTCCCCAGGAAGCAGGGTGCAGAGCCCGGCAGCGACAGGGCAAGATAAATCCCTGCACCCACCCGGTTCAGGAATTAGTCTCTGTTTCCACCGGGTCCCACGGAGCGTAGGCTCTGAGGCAGAAATCTGAAACCAGGCGAGCAGGGGGAAAAAAGATACTTGTATGTGGAGACACAGCACGCTGGGTGGAGATGCAGCTCCCCAAGACATGGAGCGGGGATCTGAGCTGCATGGCAGGGTGCATGCAGTCACCTAAACCCTGGCGGCAGTCCCTCCAGAAGCACAGCAGGAGAAATGCGCGGCCGCGCGCCGGCTCTGAGGCATAAGCCTGAAACCGGGCGTGGAGGGCAAGAAAGAATATTCGCCTGTGGAGCCGCAGTGCGCGCCATGCGGAGACGCAGGTCCCTGAGAGACGGAGCGGGGATCTCAGCCACGCGACAGGGTGCTCACAGTCCCGCAAAACCCAGCAGCCCCTTTGGGAGAGCAGCAGGAACTCCACTGGAGCATATGAGGCAAAGTCCTTAACTCACAAGTGTTGGAACTGTGTCTTTTTTTCCTCATTCTTTTCTTTTTCTCCTTTCTTGAACAGAAAGAAAAAAACAACAATAACCCACCCACTCCCACAAACTTTGGCCCCCGCAAATCCAGAGTCTGAAACTGACCCCGGAATGGAGAAGTAGGAGCAGACTACAGGGGTATTCCTACCTGCAGGGGGTCGAGAATTTCCGCCCCAGTAAAGGCTGCAGAGTGAGACTACCTACCCCGCCCCCACCTTTATGCAAGGCTTAGGAGGCAGGGCAGGTTCAGCTGCTGAGGCACTAATTAACAGACTCTTAGCAGCTGATTTTAGGCAGTGAGGAGCTCTTTCATTCTCCACAGCTGTCAACGGAAAGGGTGCCCAAAGACACTCATTGAGCCTTTGAGGGTGCAGCCTGCCTTGGGACAGGCAAAAGCAAAATGGCAGTGACTTTGTAAAAACTACCAATCACATGCCACAACCACACTCAAGTACAGCAAACCTGCAGTGCCAGGATCACGCTAGGCATCAGATGGCCTACTCTGTTCCCACAAGACGCACAGGAATTCTTGTAGAGCAGAGGACAAACTGAAGAGAGCTAGGTGGACTTTAGCCAAGACCAGTATGGGTATTTTTGTTTGTTTGTTTGTTTGTTTTTTCCCTTTATGGCTTGCTTATCTTGGTTGTTTTTGGTTTTTATTTCTATTTCATTTTTATCATGTTCTAGTTTTTAATACAGGCATATATATGGGTGTATATACGTGAATATATGTCCATATATGGGTGTGTAGACAAATATATATGTATATGTATTTTCCTTTCTTTTATTTTTCATTTTTTCCCACCTTCAATTTCTCCCTTCTTGTATTCATTCTTTTCCCTGCTATACTTTTCCTCCTTTCCTTTTTTCTGCAAATTTTATTTTATTTTATTTTATTTTATTTTTACTTTTACTTTTTTAAATTTTAAATTTTTAATTTTAATTTTAATTTTTTGGTATAGCTATTCGATTTCTCATGTTTATTCTATTTTTTATTTTATGATATTATATTTTATTTTGTTTCCTCGTCTGTTCTTTTTGTGTGTGGTTATTGTTTTGTTCCTGTTTCTTTTCTTATTTTGTATGTTTGATATTTCTGTACAAGTTGACTTTAGATTGATGGTTGGTTTTTTTACATGTGAGAGCATTTGGTTTCCTTTAGTGGCTGCAGAGGTTGTTCTCATTGATCTGTTTTGCTCTAAAATCACTCTGCAGCACAGGGCCCAAGCAGACACAATAATCATCATAGCTGGATGCCAACTTTAGAAAAAAACCAGAACATTTCTGGGTTTTGCATACAAGAGTCACACCCAAAAGGAAGTTGCTACAGGTACTAGGGCCCAAAGGGTCGAAGCCTCATCAGGGTGGTCAACCCTCTCACAGCAGCTCATAAACTGCGGAAACAGCTGATCCTCACAGCTAATCAGTCTGGGAGTCAATCCCACCTACTGACAAGCCAAAAATAATCAAAACTAAAACTTCAACAGGTGAGGACACACAACACAAGAAACACCTCAGATAAATACATGCACAGGAGAATAGGGAGACTGAGTAATTCAAATATAAAGAACACATACCACATAAGTCCACCCAGAAAAGACTGAGAGAACTAGGGGATCTATCTGTTATATTGAAGCAAACACAAAGAGTAAGCCAGAATGGGGAGAGAAAGAAACACAATCCAAATAAAACAGAAGAAACTTCCTGAATCAATGGAACTAGAGGAAATAGAGGTAAACAACCTATTGGAGACAGAGTTCAGAACACTGATTATTAGAATGCTCAATGAAATTAATGAAAATATAAAGAAGGATAGAGAAATCATGAAAAGCAATCAGCTAGAACTTACAAACATAATTACTGAATTAAATAACAAACTTGTTGGAATGACTAGCAGATTGGATTAAGCAGAAAATTGAATCAGTGACTTAAAAGACAAGATAGCAGAGATCAGGTAAGCTGAACAACAAAAAGAAAAAAGAATGAGGGCTGTTCAAGTGGCACAGTGGTTAAGCGCTGGCTTAGGAAGCCAGTGGCCCCTGTTCGGGTCCCACATATGAGGGCCAGTGACACTGCCCTCAAAAAAAAAAAAAAAAGAAAAAGAATGAAAAACATTGAAAATAGTTTATGAGAGCTGGGAGATAAAATTAAACACAACAATAGCGGTGCATTGGAATACCAGAAGAAGAGAGGGAGAGTGGGATTGAGAACATATTTGAAGTAACAGTGTCGAAAACTTCCCTCACCTTGCAAAGGACAGTGAAATACAAGCCCTGGAAGTGCAGACAGTTTCAACCAAGATGATACCAAATAAGCTCACACCAAGATACATTATAGTGAAAATGGCAAGGGTTAAGGACAAAGACAGAATCCTTAAAGTAGCAAGGGAAAGCCAGCAAGATACTTACACGGATACCCCCATAAGATTATCAGCTGACTTTTCTACAGAAACTCTGCAGGTCAGAAGGGAGTGGCAAGAGGTTTTTAAAGTGATGAAAAATAAAGGTATGCAACCCAGACTGCTGTATCCAGTAAGGTTATCATTTGAAATTGAAGGAGAGATAAAGAGCTTCCTTGAAAAGAATAAGTTAAGGGAAATCATTGCCACCAAGCTAGCTTTGCAGGAAATGTTAAAGGGCTTCTTTAAGCAGAAGAGATAAACAACCTACCTAAGAAAGACTAGGAACACAAATAACAAAATGGCCATATATATGCATCTATCAAAAATCACATCAAATGTAAATGGATTAAATGCTCCAATCAAAAGACATAGGGTGGCTGAATGGATAAGAAAGCAAGACCCCAGCATATGCTGTATACAAGAGACTCACCTCAGATCAAAAGACTCATCAGGTTGAAAGTAAAGAGATGGAGTAAAATATTTCATGCAAATGGAACTGAGAAAAAAGCTGGAGTAGCGATACATATATCAGATAAAATGGACTTTAAATTGAAGAATTTAATAAAGGACAAAGAAGGATTCTACATAATAATAAAGGAATCGATCCAACAAGAGGACATAACCCTAGTAAACATCTACACACCTAACATAGGAGCTCCTAAATATATAAAACAGATATTGTCAGACATAAAGGAAAAGATTAACAGTAACACTATCATAGTAGGGGACTTCAACACCCCGCTGTCACCAATGGACAGATCCTCCAGACAGAAAATCAATGTGGAAACAAGGACCTTAAATGACACATTAGACCAGATGGATTTAACTGATATATTCAGAGCATTTCACCCCAAAGCTACAGAACATACATTCTTTTCAAGTGCATATGGAAAGTTTTCTAAGATAGACCACATGTTAGGCCACAAAACAAGTCTGAATAAATTTAAGAAGATTGAAATCATTTCAAGTCTCATCTCTGACCACAATGCTATGAAACTAGAAATCAATTATAAGAAGAAATCCGGGAAGCCTACAAATAAATGGAGGCGAAATAACATGCTACTAAATAGCGAGTGGGTCATTAATGAGATCAAGGAGGAAATCAATAGATACCTCGAGACAAACAAAAATGAAAACACCATGTCCCAAAATCTCTGGGATGCAGCAAAAGCAGTCCTAAGAAGGAAGTTCATAGCAGGCCTACCTAAAAAAGGAAGAAAAATCTGAAATCAACAGGTTATCTTTACATCTAAGGGAACTGGATAAAGAACAGCAAAAGAAGCCAATGGGGACTACAAGGAAGGAGATAATAAAAACTACAGCAGAAATAAACAATATAGAGAACAGAAAAACAATACATAAGATCAATGAAACCAAAAGCTGGTTTTTTGAGAAGATAAACAAAATTGACAAACCTCTAGCCAGGCTCATCAAAAAAAAAGAGAGAGAGGCCTAAAATTAGTAAAATCAGGAATGAAAGAGGTGAAATGACTACAGACATCACAGAAATACAAAAAAAATTTAAGAAATTACTATGAGCTACTATATGCCAACAAATTTGACAATCTGGAAGAAATGGATAATTTTTTAGAAGCATACAACCTTCCAAAGCTAATTCGAGAAGAAACAGAAAATCTAAATAGTCTGATGAATGCCAAGGAAATTGAATCAGTAATCGGCTAGCTCCCAACAAACAACAGCCCTGGACCAGACGGCTTCACAAGTGAATTTTATCAAACATTCAAGTAAGAACTATCACCTATTCTTCTCAAAACATTCCAAAAAATCAAAAAGGAGGGAAGTCTCCAAAATTATTTTTATGAAGCCACTATCACCTGGATTCCAAAACAAGATAAATACAGCACAAAAAAGGAAAACTATAGGCCAATATCCCTGATGAACATAGATGCCAAAATTCTCAATAAAATGTTAGCTAACAGAATTCAGCAATATATTAAGAAGATCATACATCATGATCAAATAGTTTTCATCCCTAGTACGCAAGCCTGGTTCAACATCCGTAAATCAATTAACGTGATACACCACATCAACAAAATGAAGAATAGCAATCATATGGTCATATAGATAGATGCAGAAAAAGCATTTGACAAAATCCAACAGACATTTATGTTAAAAACCCTAACAAAGTGGGAATACAGAGATCATATCTCAACATAATAAAGGTCATATATGATAAATGTACAGCTAACATCATATTCAATGGGGAAAAGCTAAAACCATTCCCCTTAAGATCAGGAACAAGACAAGGCTATCCACTTTCTCCTCTTTTATTCAACATAGTTCTGGAAGTCCTAGCCACAGCAATCTGAAAAGAAAAAGCAATAAAAGGCATCCAAATTTGCAAGGAAGAAGTAAAATTGTCATTATATGCAGATGACATGGTACTGTATATAGAGAACCCCAAAGACTCCATCAAAAATAATTGGAACTGATAGACTAATTCAGTAAAGTAGCAGGATATAAAATTACTATTCAGAAATCAGTTGCATTTGCATATAGCAGTAATAAACAAACGGAAGGAGAAATTAAGAAAACTGTCCCATTTACAATTGCTTCAAGAATATAAAATACCTAGGAATAAATTTAACCAAAGAAGTGAAAGATCTGTACTCAGAAAATTAGAAGACACTGAAGAAAGAAATCAAAGAAGATACAAATAAATGGAAACACATACCATGCTCAAGGATAGGAATAAGTAATATACTTAAAATGTCCATACTGCCTAAAGCAATATATACATTCAATGCAATGCCCATCAAACTACCAAGGGCATTTATCACAGAAATAGGAAATATAATCCTAAAATTTATATGGAACCAAAAAAGACCCCAAATGCAATCCTGAGAAATAAGAACAAAGTTGGGGGATCACGCTACCAGACATCAAAACATACTACAAGGCTACAGTAATCAAAACAGTGTGGTACTGTCATAAAAATAGGCACATAGATCAGTGGAACAGAACAGAGAGCCCAGAAATAAATCCATGTATATACGGACAGTTAATCTATGACAATGGAAGCAAAAATTTACACTGGGGTAAAGATAGTCTATTTCATAAATGGTGCTGGGAAAATTGGACTGACACATGCAAAAAAATATAACTGGACCACTTCCTTACGCCGTAAACAAGAACAAATTCCAAATGGATTAAAGACTTAAATGTAAGACCTGAAACCATAAAACTCCTAGAAGAAAATATAGGGAGTAAATTTGCTGACATTACTTTGAGCAATATTTTCACTGATACATTCCAAAGGGCAAGGGAAGTAAAAGAAAAAATGAACATATGGGATTATATCAAACTTAAATGTTTTTTTTACAACAAGGAAACCATCAATAAAACAAAAAGGAAGCCTGCTGAATGGGAGAATATATTTATCAATGATATATCTGATAAGGGATTAATATTTAAAATTTATAAAACACTCATGCAACTCAACACCAAAAAGCAAACAACCCAATTAAAAAATGAGCAGAGGGAATGAAGAGACATTTTTCTAAAGAGGACATACAGAAGGCCAACAGGCATATGAAAAAATGTTCAACCTCACTGGTCATTAGGGAAATGCAAATACAAACCACAATGAGATACCACCTCACTCCAGTCAGAATGGCTATCATCAATAAATCAACAAACAACAAGTGCTGGCGTGGCTGTGGGGAAAAGGGGACCCTGCTGCACTGTTGGTGGGATTGTAGATTGGTGCAGCCACTGTGGAAGTCAGTATGGAGGTATCTAAAATAATTGAAAATGGAACCACCTTTTGACCCAGCAATTCCACTCCTAGGCATTTATCCTGAGAAAACCAAGACACTAATTCAAAAAAATATATGCACCCTTATGTTCATTGCAGTGCTATTTACAATAGCCAAGACTTGGAAACAATCAAAATGCCCATCGGTAGATGACTGGATTAAGAAACTGTGGTACATTTACACAATGGAATATTATGCAGCTATAAAGAAGAAATCGTACCATTTGCAATGATATGGATGGACCTCGAGAACATTATGTCAAGTGAAATAAGTCAGTTGGAGAAAGACAAATACCATATGATCTCACCTATATGTGGAATCTAAAGAACTGAATAAATGAGAAATGTAAACAGAAATAGTCTTAGAGACACAAAGGAAAGACTCATGAGGTCTAGATGGGATGGGGTTGGGAGAAGGGGAAGGGTCGAGGCAACATAAACTGATAACTACAATACTACTGCAGAGACAGAATAGACAGTTTAGGGAATATAATGAATAGGGTCGTAAATATTTTTTTAGGGGACCAGAAGGATACATGTCCTTTTAGGGAGACCACTTCATGGATGGTGTAATGGCCTTTCTACTGCACTGTACATCTGAAGCTGCCGCTGAACAATATTATATGTCAACTATAATTTAACATATATATTGTCATGGGATGTGGAATATAGTGTGGGGATGGAGTCAATGGAATTATAATAGATATGTATGATATCGGGTGTGGGGGTGCAGGGGAGAGGGGAGTGGGAGTCACTTTGTAAGCGGTGAAAAAATAACTATTGCATTGTTTTGTACATCTGTATCTAATAATAATTACAATAATAATGATAAAAAAGAAAAATAAATAAATATAAGGAGAGATACATATATGTTTTCACAAATGGCATTATTTCATCTTTTTCTTATGGAAGAATAATATTCCATTATGTATATATACCACACCTTTTTTTTTTTTTTTAGCTGAGCTATCCTGCCACCTGTTGGCAGCTCAACGGCAACTCAGCTCGGGCTGGCATCAAACCGCTGTTGCTCAGAGCTCAGCTTGCACTCTTGAGCGAGTTCTTAACCAACTGAGCCATTCGGCCAGCCCTTTTTTTTTTTTTTTTTTTGAGGGCAGTGTCACTGGCCCACATATGTGGGACCTGAACCAGGGCCGCTGGCTACCCAAGCCAGCACTTGACCACCGTGCCGCAGGCCCTACCACATCTTTATCCAATCATCTGTTGAAGGACACTTTGGCTGTTTCCATGTCTTGCCCACCACAAATAAATCTGCAATAAACATTGGTGCACATATATCTTTACAGATAAAAGTTTTCAGATTTTTTTGGGTATGTACCCATGAGAGGGATTGCTATGCTATATGGTAATTTTATTCTTAATTTTTGAGGAATCTTCACACAGCCTTCCATAGCAGCTGCACCAATCTGCATTCCCACCAACAGTGTATGAGAGTTCCCTTTCCTCCACAGCATCTCCAACACTTGTTATTATTTGTCTTGTTGATAATAGCCTTTCTATCTGGTGTGAGGTGCTGTTTCATTGTGGTTTTTATTTGCATTTCTCTGATGATTAATGTTGATGAGCATCTTTTCATATATTATTGGCCATCTTGAGATTATTATCCTAAGTGAAATAAGTCAGACAGAAAAAGTTGAGAACCATATGATTTCAGTGATATGTGGGATATAAAACTGAAAGCAATAAACAAACAAGACAAACAAATGAAGAAACAAAAACTCATAGCCCAGGTTCGGGTCCCACATATGAGGGCCAATGACACTGCCCTCAAAAAAAAAAAAAGAAACAAAAAAAACCTCATAGACATAGACAATAGTTCAGTGTTGCCAGAGGGTAAGAGGTGAGGAGGGTGGTATTTGAAGGTAAATGGGATCATATATATGGTGATAGGAGAACTGACTCTGAGATGTGAACACACAATGTGATATATGGATGATGTATTACAGAACTGTACACTTGAAATCTATGTAACTTAACTAACTATTGTCAGCCTAATAAATTAATAAAAAAATAAGGAGAGAGTGCTTACTAGTACTGTTTTAATTTAATGCTATACTGGGAGACTTGGCCAATGCAATGAGACAAGAAAAAAATGTATATCTCTACAGGAAAGAAAATGTTGACATTATTTGGAGATAATATGTTTGTTGACAAAGAATACTCAAGAAAAACTATAAGCTTGTAAAACTAAAATATTGCTGGATACTAGATATACAATTAATGTACAAAAATTGTATTCTAGTACAATTAATTTAGCAGCAATTAATTTAAAAGTAAAATAAATATCAGTACTATTTACAATAGGAAAAATATTATAAGTATTAAAGAATAAATCTAACAATAAAACTGTACATCTTTTATGAAAAAATTATAAAATATTATTAAAAGCATAAAAGAAGATATAACTAGATGGAGAAATGTTAATGTTCCTGTGACATATTCTTGGATGAGTAAATCAATATTGCAAAGAATATAATTTTCTCTGCATTATACCATAAATAGAATATAATTTCAACAAAAATTTTCTTCAAAACCTCATCCTAAAATTTATATTAAAGATTAGAAGGTCAAAGTAGCCAGGGTAATATTTATTAATAATAATAATAATAATAATAATAATAATAATAAATGGACAGTTCTTCCACCCATCAAGGCTTACTATAAACTATCATTTTGTTAAGTGTAGTATTGGTGCAGAAATAGACAAATAGACCAAGGGAATGTAACAGAAAATCCAGAAACAGACCAAGTTTACATATCTGAGCTTTGTGTGTGACATAGATTCCATTATAAATTAATTAAGAAAATATGGGATAAACCATTCATTACATTTTTTTTTCATTAGTTTCAGGTGTATAAAACAACATAGTGATTAGTTATTTATATGCCTTACAAAATGATACCCCAATTAGTCTCTTGCCCATCTGACACTGTACATAGTTTTTATATTACTGACTATATTCCCCATGCTGTACTTTATATCACCATGGACAGTGAAAGATGTCTCTTGAATTCCCTGGGACTACTGCTATGATCTTTTTTGATATTCAATATTATTTTATATTAGTTTCAGGTATACAAACAGTGTAGTGGTTAGACAGTTATATAATTTCTGAAGTGACCCCCTGATAAATCTAGTACCCATCTGACACTATATATAGTTATTACAATATTATTGACTATGTTCCCCATGCTGTACTTTATATCCCATGACTATTTTTAAATTAAAGTTGACATTCAATATTATTTTATATTAGTTTCAGGTGAACAATGTAGTGGTTAGAGATTTATATAATTTATGAAGTGATTCCCCCGATAAGTCTAGTACCCATCTGACGTTATACATATTTATAAAATATTATTAACTACATTCCCCATACTGTATTTAATATCCCTACAACTCTTTGGAACTACCCATTTGTGCTTCTTAGTTCCTTCACCTTTCTCATCTGGCTATCCGCCTCCCTCCCATCTGGTATCCATCAGTTTCTTCTCTGTATCTATGAGTTTGTTTCTGTTTGGTTTGTTAGTTTATTTGTTCTTCAGATTCCACATGTAAGTGAGATTATATGGTATTTGTCATTCTGTCTGAAACTTATTTCACTTAGTATAATACATGCTAGATCCATGCATTTTGTCTCAAATGATAGATAAGATTCCATTCTCTTTTATGGCAGAGTAATATTCCATTGTATACAGGAATCACAATTTATTTAATCATCTATTGATATTCATTTCAGTTGTTTGCATGTCTTGGATATTGTAAATAGTGCTGCAGTGAACATAAGGATGCATATAGCTTTTTGAAGTCGTGTTTTGGATTTCTTTTTTTATTCATTCAAAAGATGTTGATTGAGGAGATCGGCCTAGTGGCTTGGTTGGTTAAGAGCTCTCTCAAGGGTGAGAGCTGAGCTCTGAGCAACAGCAGTTCATTGCCCAGCTTGAGCTGAGCTGCCGCTGAGTTACCAACAGGTGACAGGGTGGATCAGCTAAAAAAAAAAATGTTTATGGAATTCCTACTATTTGTCACACACTGTGCTAAGTATTAGGTGCCAGGGATAGGGATTCAACAGCAAACAAGATGCAAAACTTGTGGGGGTTACAGATAAGTATATAGGCAATCACAGCTTTATATATATATATATATATATATATATATATATATATATATATATATATATATATATATACACACACACACACACACACACACACACACACACACACGAACATATACAGAGGATGCCAAAAAAATGTATAGACTTTTTTTTTTGAGGGCAGTGTCACTGTCCCTCATATGTGGGACCTGAACCGGGGCCGCTGGCTTCCCAAGCCAACGCCTAACCACCGTGCCACTCGGCCAGCCCCATGTATACACATTTAAGAAAGGAAAACGTGTTAAAATTGTAGTACTCAATATATACCAATAACAAAAGACGAATACAAGTCACATTTGACTTCAGCAATTACAAGAGGTGCTCAAAGTGGTTACCATCAGCATCCAGACACTTCTGATTATGGGGAGCTACTGCTTGGGCAATGTTGACCAAAGTGTCCACTTCTTTACATTTTTTGGTACCCCTGGTACACTGAAAATCTGAACTTCAGCATGTAGCTGCTCAAAGAGGCATACTCATGACAGTTTATTTAATGAACAGCTAAGCCAGATTTAGTTAAATGTCCAGGAGTGGAATTGCTTGGTCATAAGTTGCTCTAATTTTTAATTATTTGAGAGAAATCCATATTGTTTTCCATACTGGCAGTATCGATTTACAATCCCAACAGTGCATAAGTGTTCACTTTCTCCGCGTTTTTACTAACTCATGCTATTTGTCAATTTATTGTTGATGGTCATTCTGACAGGTGTGAGGTGCAGTTTTTTATTTGCATTTTTCTGATGATTAGTGACATTGAGATCTTTTCATATGTCTATTGGCCATCTGTATGACCTCTTTGGAGAAATGTCTATCCAGGTCCTCTGACCATTTTTAATTGGATTGTTGAGTTGTATGACTTTTTAAAAAAATACATTTTGGATATTAACCCCTTATCAGATGTATCATTGACAAATATCTTCTACTATTCAGTAGGATGTATTTTCATTTTGTTGATGGTTTTCTTTGCTGGTCAAACACTCTTTAGTTTGATGTACTCTCATTTGTTTATTTTTCCTTTTTCTCCTTACCCGAGAAAATGCCGTAAAAATATTGCTAAAATTATTGGGTGACAGAAAAAGTCAAGGATAATATGACTTCAGTCATATGTGGGATCTAACAAAGGAACAAGACAAACAAATAAAAAAACATAAACTCATACACACAGACAACAGTTTAGTGATTACCATAGGCCATAGGGTAAGGAGAGAGGGGAATGTTCTAAGAGGGTAAAGGGGATCAAATATATGGTGATGGAAGGAGAACTGACTCTGGGTGGTGAGCACACAGTGTGATATATAAATAATGTATTATAGAATTGTACACTTGAAACCTATGTAATTTTACTGATCATTGCCAATCCAATAAATTTAAATTGTTTAAAAAAAGATTGTCTGAGAGTTAACTACCTATGTTTTCCTCTAGGAATTTTATAGCTTTGGGTCTTACTTTTAAGTTTTTAATCCACTTTGAGTTTTTTCTTGTATGTCTAATAAGAAGGGATCCCAGTTTCATTTTTTTTTGCATGTGTCTGTCCTGTTTTCCCAGCACCATTTATTGAGCGGACAGTCTTTACACTAGTGTATATCCTTGCTTTATTTGTCATAGATTAAATGACCATATAGTCACGGATTTATTTTTGGGTGCTCTATTTGGTTCCATTAATCCATGTGTCTGTTTTTATGCCAATACCATGCTGTACTGATAACTAAGGCCTCATAGTACAGTTTAATAACAGGTAGGATGATACCTCCAGGTTCTGCATTCTCAAAACTGTCATGGTTACTCAGGGACTTTTATGGTCACATATAAATTTTAGAGTTATTTGTTGTGGTTCTGTTAGAAATTCCATTGGTATTTTGATAGGGATTGCACTAAATGTACTTTGCTTGGTAGTATGGACATTTTAACTATATTAATTCTTCCTATTCATGAACAAGGTATATATTTATATCTTCTTTAATTTCTCTTGTCAGTGTTTATAATTTTCTGTTTATGGTTTTCTACTTCCTTTGGTTAAATTTATTCCTACTTTTTTATGATGCAATTGTAAATGTGATTGGTTTCTTAATTTCACTTTCTGATAGTTTGTTTTTGTGTATCATAATGCTATAAATTTCTGAATATTAAATTTGTATCTTTGTACTTTAATGAATTTATTTATCAGTTTTAACAGTGTTTGGGTGAAATCTTTGGGATTCTGTAACATAGCATCATGTCATCTCCAAATAATGACAATTTTACTGCTTCCTTTCCAATTTGGATGCTTTTTATTTCTGTTTCGTCTCTAATTGCTGTGGCTAGGACTTCCAGTACTATATTGAATAAAAGTGGTGAAAGTTGATATCCTTGTCTTGTTCCTGAAAAGGCCTTTAGCTTTTCTCCATTGATTATCATATTACCTGCAGGTTTTTCACATATAGCCTTTTTAATGTTTAGATATATCCATCTAATCCTACTTGCCTTGAGTTTTTGTTTGTTTGTTTTTGTTTTTGTTTTTTTTTAGCTGAACTATCCTGCCACCTGTTGGCAGCTCAGTGGCAGCTCAGCTCGGCTGGGCATCAAACTGCTGTTGCTCAGAGCTCAGCTCGCACTCTTGAGCGAGCTCTTAACCAACTGAGCCACTCAGCCAGCCCTTAGATTTTTATCATAAGTGCATGTTGGAAATTTTGAAACAGTTTTTCCTGTATTTATTATATATGATCATATGATTTTTTGTTATTAATGTCAAGTGTATGAAACAAAATATTGATTAGATATTTATTCACCTAACACAGTGATAACCCCAAGTATACTACCCAATAAACACTGTACATAGTTAATACAATACCATTGACTATATTTCCTTTGCTGTACTAGACATCCCATGAAGATATATATATATATATAAACTTAAATTAGACTTAACCTTGAATATTATTTTATAGTAGTTTCAAGTGTACAGCATAGTGGGTAGACATTTATATAATTTATTAAGTGATTCACTTGAGAAGTCTAGTACCCATCTGACACTATGCATAGTTTTTACAATATTATTGACTATATTCCCCATATTGTATTTCACATCCCTGTGACTATTTTGTAACTACCAATTTGTACTTCAAAATCCCTTCAACTGTTGCAATCTTCCCCGGATACCCATCCCATATAGCAACCATGAGTTTATTTTCTGTATCTATGAATCTTTTTCTATTTTGTTTGTTCGTCTATTTTTTTCTTTAGATTCCACATATTAGTGAGATAATATGGTATTTGTTTTCCTCAGTCTGAGTTATTTCACTTAGCATAATACACTCTAGGTCCATCCATCACATTGCAAATGGTAAGATTTCATTATTTTTCATGGCAGAGTAATACTCTATGATTTAGACTTCCGGTAAAATGGCAGAATAGAAAAACGCTGTGCTAACTACCACCCAGGATCACACCAAAATGACAAACAATTTATACAACATTTAACCCCGGAGGTCCCCGGAATACTCGATGAACAGAACCACTAAATGAAGAACTTAAAGAGGAGGCCACATCAACTCTGATAGGAGGGGTGGAGATCATAGAGGGTGAACCCCGTGAGGGAAGCCCCAGCTGTGGGGAGGCTTCTCCAGTTGGGGGAGAGGCCCTCTGGCCACACACCAAGCTCACCAACCCAGAGTTCCTTTGCTGGGAAGAGGAGTTCCAAGATAGCTGGCAGTAAATTAGTGAGGACTCCCTTTGTTCAGCTCGGTGAGGCTAAGAGTGGCTAGAGAATCAGTGGGGCAGACTCACGGGCTTCCTCGCCGGTGAGCACTTACCTGGTTCCTGGTGGAGCGAGTAGCTGTGGGAGCCGGGCCCAGGAGCCTGTGGGCACAGACTGAACTGAGCACCTTTGGTGCAAAGACTGGAGGTTTGGGGCCTATTGTTCCCCTGGTGTGGAGCCTACACGTGAGTGGTGTACATGAGGGTGCCATTTTGTCAGGTTTGGGCCCTCCCACAGAGGGTCAGTTCCAGGACCTCATTGGTCTGTTGGAATTGGTGCAGAAGTGTGTGTGTGTGTGTGTGTGCGCGCGCACGCGCGTGCGTATATGTGCATGTGGCTTGGGTCCTGACCTTCCACCTGGCTTATACTGCGTTGCCAGGGACATGCTGGGCAGGTGCCCTCCAGCTCCAACAGGCTGCTCACTGAGACCCAGGAGTGCACAAGCTGCCTCGGATCCCCACCCTTCGAATGGCTTGTGCTGCGTTGCCAGGGAAACGCCTGGTGGGTGCACTCTGGCTCCAACAGGCGGCTCACTGAGACGCGGGATTGCACAAGATGCCTTGGATCCTGGCTCTTCGCACTGCGCTTGCAGAGTTGCAACACTGATTATTGGTTGTCGGGCTGCTCAGCCTGATCTGCGAGTGACTGATTGGGAAAGGCTGAGACTGAGAGTTTCCCCGGGAGTGCTGGGCCGTGAGCTGTATGCCTGCATGATCCAGCCAGGGCTCTCCTGGTGATCTATCTAATACATCAAAGCAATCACAGAGCGACAGCCAGAATGAGGAAACAAAGAAACACACCAAAAGTAAAAGATCAGAAGAAACCTCTAGAAATGGAACTAAATGAAACAGAGGGATCCAGGGGCCGGCCGAGTGGCTCAGTTGGTTAAGAGCTCGCTCAAGAGTGCGAGCTGAGCTCTGAGCAACGGCGGTTCGATGCCAGCCCGAGCTGAGTTGCCTTTGAGCTGCCAACAGGTGGCAGGATGGCTCAGCTAAAAAAAAAAAAAATGAAACAGAGGGATCCAACCTTTCAGAGACAGAGTTTAGAACACTGATGAAAAGAATGTTTAACAAACTTAGGGAGGACATAACGAAGGATAGAGAAATCATAAAAAACAACCAGTTAGAACTAAAGAATACAATAACTGAAATGAAGAGCACACTCGAAGGAATCCGCAGTAGAGTAGATGAAACAGAGGAGCAAATCAGTGATTTGGAAGAAAAAAAAGCAGAAATCACACAGTTGGCACAACAAAAAGAAAAAATAATAAAAAACAATGAAAATAGTTTAAGAGCCCTGTGGGACAAGGTGAGGCGCAACCACCTGCAGCTCATAGGTATACCAGAAGGAGAAGAGAAGAAGCAAGGGGTCGAGAATGTATTTGAAAAAATAATGACTGAAAACTTCTCTACCCTGATGAAAGAAATCAACATACATGCCCAGGAAGCGCAGAGGGTTCCAAACAAGCTGAACCAAACAGATTCACACCAAGACACATCATAGTTAAAATGGCAAAGGTTAAAGACAGAGACAGAATCCTAAAAGCAGTAAGAGAAAGACAGCAGGTTACAGACAAAGGAACTCCTATTAGACTAACAGCTGATTTGTCTACAGAAACTCTGCAGGCCAGAAGGGAGTGGCAGGAGATATTCAAAGTGACACAAAATAAAGGCCTACTACCAAGATTGCTCTACCTAGCACGGCTATCACTTAAAATTGAAGGAGAAATAAAGAGCTTCTCAGAAAAGAATAAGCTTAAGGAATTCATTACCAACAAGTCAGCATTGCAAGAAATGTTTAAAAGGCTTTTTTAAACAAAGAAAGGGGTAAAGAGCTCATCCAGGAACACCAGGAAATCAAATAACAAAATGGCAATACATATGCAATTATCAATAATCATTTGTAATGTGTATGGGCTAAATGCTCCAATCAAAAGACAGAGAGTGGATGAGTGGATAAGAAAATGGGACAAATGTATATGCTGTTTACAGATGGAATAAGATATTTCATGCTAATGGAAATGAGGGGGAAAAAAAGCTGGAGTACCAGTACTTATTTTGGACAAAATAGATTTTAAAATGACTACGATAAAAGAAAAGAAGGGCACTATAACCTTAATAAACATCTATGCACCCAACATAGAAACTCCTAATTATATATAACAGATTTTGACAGACATAAAGATAGAGATCAACAGTAACACTATCACAGTAGGGGACTTCAGCACCCCATTGTCACCAATGGACAGACCCTTTAGACAGAAAATCAACACAGAAAGAGGGTCCTTAAATGACACTTTAGACCCGCTGGCCTTCGTTGACATTTTTAGAGCATTTCTGCCTGAAAAAACAGAATATACATTCTTCTCAATTACACATGGGACATTTTCCAAGATAGACCACATTAGGCCACAAAACAAGTCTCAGTACATTTAAGAAGATTGAAGTCATATCAAGCAGATATAAAGGAAAAACTGATGGTTGCTGGCTGGAAGGGGGTGGGGATGAGGGAGAAGGGGACGGTTTTGGACAGTGCAGGTGGGTGACTACAATGTTGCCACAGGGATATGGGGGACAGTTCTGGGAATATAATTGATAATGTTGTGAAGAGACTATTATGTTAAGTGAAATAAGTCAGTCGGAGAAAGACAAGTACCATATGATAACACTTATATGTGGAATCTGAAAAACTGAATGAAAGAGCAAAGTAAACAGACTCATGGATATAGAGGAAAAACTGAGGGTTTCTAGTTGGGAGGGGGTGGGTAAAAGGGGGAAGGGGAAGGGATTAGACAGCAAAAATAGACAACTACAATATTGCCACAGGGATATGAAACACAGTTTGGAGTATATAATAATGTAAAAATTTTGTGGCATGTCAGAAAGTCACATGTCTTGTTAGGGAGACCACTTCATGGATGGAGTAGAGGCTTGATCACTGCACTGTACACCTGAAGCTGATGTTGTATAATATTGTATGCCAACTGTAACTGAATACATAGTTAGTCACGGGATGTGGAGTGTACTGTGGAATGGAGTCAAAGGAATTGTAGTGGGTATGTATGGTATGGGGGGGAGGAGTGGGGTGGCGAACTAGAGAAGGGGTGTTGTCACTTTCGGGGGGTAAAGTGTATAACTATTGCATTGTATTGTACACCTGAAACCAATTTTTTTTAAAAACTAAGAAATAAAAATAAAAATAACACACTCAAAGGAATCACCATTAGAGTAGATGAAGCAGAGGAGCAGATCAGTGATTTGGAAGAAAAATAGCAGAAATCACCCAGTTGGAACAACAAAAAGACAAAAGAATTTAAAAAAATGAAAATAGTTTAAGAGCCCTATGGGAAAAGATGAACTTCAACCATCTCTCATCACAGGAATCATAGGGGTTGAGAATGTATTTGAAAATATAATGACTGAAAAGGTCCTTACCCTGGTGAAGGAAATCAACATACATGCCCAGGAAGTGCAGAGGGTTCCAAACAAGCTGAACTCAAACAGGTCCACACCAAGACACATCACAGTTAAAATGGCAAAGTTTAAAGACAGAGACAGAATCCTAAAACCAGCAAGAGAAAGACAGCAGGTTACAGACAAAGGAACTCCTGTTAGACTAACACTGACTTGTCTACAGAAACTCTGCAGGCCAGAAGGGAGTGGCAGGCGACATTCAAAGTGACACAAAATAAAGGCCTACAACCAAGATTGCTCTACCCAGCATGGCGATCACTTAAAATTGAAGGAGAAATAGAGCTTCTCAGAAAAGAATAAGCTTAAGGAATTCATTACCACCAAGCCAGTATAGCAAGAAATGTTAAAATGCCCTTTTTAAACAAAAGAAAGGGGTAAACAAGCTAACCCAGGAAGACCAGGAATACAAATAACAAAATGGCAATACATATGCACCTATCAATAATCATTTTAAATGTGAATGGGCTAAATGCTCCAATCAAAAGAAAGAGAGTCGCTGAATGGATAGAAAATGGGACACAACTATATGCTGTTTACAGATGCAATAAGATATTTCGTGCTAATGGAAATGAGAAAAAAAAAAGCTGGAGTACCTGTACTTATTTTGGACAAAATAGATTTTAAAATGTCTACAATAAAAGACAAAGAAGGGCACTATAACCCTAATAAACATCTATGCACCCAACATAGGAACTCCTAATTATATATAACAGATTTTGACAGACATAAAAATAGAGATCAACAGTAACACTATCATAGTAGGGGACTTCAACACCATTGTCACCAATGGACAGACCCTTTAGACAGAAAATCAACCCAGAATGAGTGGCCTTAAATGACACTTTAGACTAGCTGGACTTCGTTGATATTTTTAGAGCATTTCACCCTGAAAAAACAGAATATACATTCTTCTCAAGTGCACATTGGACATTTTCCAAGATAGTCCACGTTAGGCCACAAAACAAGTCTCATATCAAGCAGATATAAAGGAAAAACTGATGGTTGCTGGCTGGGAGGGAGTGGGGATGTGGGAGAGGGGGAAGGCTTTGGACAGTGTAGGTTGGTGACTACAATGTTGCTGCAGGGATATGGGGGGGCAGTTCTGGGAATGTAATTGATAATATTGTGAAGAGACTACTATGTTAAGTGATATAAGTCAGTCGGAGAAAGACAAGTACCATATGAACTCACTTATATGTGGAATCTGAAAAACTGAATGAACAAGCAAATAAATAAGACTCATAGATATAGAAGAAAAACTGAGGGTTGCTAGTTGGGAGGGGGGTGGGGATAAGGGGAAAGGGGAACTGATTAGACAGCATAAATAGACAACTACAATATTGCCACAGGGATAAAAAATACAGTTCAGGGAATATAATAATGTAAAAATTTTGTGGTGTGTCAGATATTCCCATGTCTTGTTAGAGACACCACTTCATGAATGGAGTAGAGGCTTGATCACTGCACTGTACACCTGAAACTGATGTTGTATAATATTGTATGCCAACTGTAACTGAATATATAGATAGTCACGGGATGTGGATTATACGGTGGAAGGGAGTCAAAGGAATTGTAATAGATATGTATGATATGTGGGAGTGTGGGGTGGCGAACTTTAGTTTCAGGTGTACCACACAGTGCAATAGTTATACATTTTACCCCTCAAAGTGACCACCCCCCACCCCCAATTCACCACCCGACTCTCCCCCCCATATCATATATATCTATTACTCTTCCTCTGACTCTCTTCCACAGTATAATCCACATCCCGTGACTATCTATATATATTCAATTACACTAGGTATACAACCTCCGCTTTAGTTATACAGTGCAGTGATCAAACCTCTACTCCATCCATGAAATGGTCTCCCTAAAAAGACCTATGACCATTTGACATTCCACAGAATATTTACAACATTATTAATTATATTCCCCAAACTGTTTTTCATATCTCAGTGGCAATATTGTAGTTGCCTATTTTTGCTGTCTAATCCCTTCCCCTTCTCCCTCATCCCCATCCCCCTCCCAATTAGCAACCCTGATTTTTCCTCTATATGAGACAGTTTCTGTTTACTTTGCTTATTCACACAGTTTTTCAGATTCCACATATGAGTGAGATCATATGGTATTTGTCTTTCTCTGACTGACTTATTTCACTTAACATAATAGTCTCTGGGTCCATCCATATCATTGCAAATGGTACGACTTCATTCTTCTTTATAGCGGAGTAATACTCCATTGTATAAATATACCAGTTTCTTAATCCAGTCATCTACTGATGGGCATTTTGGTTGTTTCCAAGTCTTAGCTATTGTAAATTGTGCTGCTATGAACATAGGGGTGCATAACTTTTTTTGAATAAGTGTCTTGGTTTTTACAGGATAAATACCTAGGAGTGGAATTGCTGGGTCAAACGGTAGCTCTATTTCCAGTTCTTTGAGATACCTCCATACTGAATTCCATAGTGGCTGCACCAATCTGCAATCCCACCAACAGTGCAGCAGGGTCCCCTTTTCCCCACAGCCCAGCCAGCACTTGTTGTTTGTTGATTTATTGATGATAGCCGTTGTGACTGGAGTGAGGTGGTATCTCATGGTGGTTTCTATTTGCATTTCCCTAATGACCAGTGAGGTTGAACTGTTTTTCATATGCCTGTTGGCCATCTGTATGTCCTCTTTATAGAAATGTCTCTTCATATCTTCTGCCTATTTTTTAATTGGCTTGTTTGTTTTTCTGGTGTTGAGTTTATGAGTGTTTTATAAATTTTGGATATTAACCCCTTATCAGATATATCGTTGGCAAATATATTCTCCCATTCAGTAGGCTTCCTTTTTATTTTCTTAATGGTTTCCTTTGTTGTGAAAAAACTTTTAAGTCTGATATAATCCCATATGTTCATTTTTTCTTTTACTTCCCTTGCCCGTAGGGATGTATCAGTAAAAATATTGCTCCGGGTAATGTCTGCAATTGTACTCCCTATATTTTCTTTTAGGATTTTTATGGTTTCAGGTCTTACATTTAAGTCTTTAATCCATTTTGAATTTGTTCTTGTATAAGGAATAAGGAGGTGGTCCAGTTTCATTTTTTTGCATGTGTCAGTCCAGTTTTCCCAGCACCATTTATTGAATAGACTATCTTTACTCCAGTGTAAATTCTTGCTTCCCTTGTCACAAATTAACTGTCCGTAAATGCCTGGATTTATTTCTGGGCTCTCTGTTCTGTTCCACTGATTGATGTGCCTGTTTTTATGCCAATACTAAACTGTCTTGATTACTGTAGGCTTGTAGTAGGTTTTGATGTCTGGTAGTGTGATCCCCCCGACTTTGTTCTTATTTCTCAGAATTGCCAAGGCTATTCTGGGTCTTTTAAGATTCCATATAAATTTTAGGATTATATTTTCTATTTCTGTGAAAAATGCCCTTGGTAGTTTGATAGGAATTGCATTGAATCTATATATTGCTTTAGGCAGTATGGACATTTTAACTATATTAATTCTTCCTATCCATGAGCATGGTAGGTGTTTCCATTTATTTGTATCTTCTATGATTTCTTTCTTCAGTGTCTTATAATTTTCTGAGTACAGATCTTTCACTTCTTTGGTTAAATTTATTCCTAGGTATTTTATACTTCTTGACGCAATTGTAAATGGGACAGTTTTCTTAATTTCTCTTTCCGTTAGTTTATTATTGGTATATGCAAATGCCACTGATTTCTCAACATTGATTTTATATCCTGCTACTTTACTGAATTCATCTATCAGTTCCAATAGTTTTTTTGAGAGCAGTGTCACTGGCCCTCATATGTGGGACCAAACCGGGGCCGCTGGCTTCCCAGGCCAGCGCTTAACCACCGCGCCACTCGGCCGACCCCCAAGAGTTTTTTGATGGAGTCTTTGGGGTTCTCTATATACAGTATCATGTCATCTGCATATAATGAAAATTTTACTTCTTCCTTGCCAATTTGGATGCCTTTTATTTCTTTTTGTTGTCTGATTGCTATGGCTAGAACTTCCAGCACTATGTTGAATAAAAGAGGAGAAAGTGGATAGCCTTGTCTTGTTCCTGATCTTAAGGGGAATGGTTTTAGCTTTTCCCCATTGAGTATGATGTTAGCTGTATGTTTATCATATATGGCTTTTATTATGTTGAGATATGACCCCTGTATTCCCACTTTGCTAAGGGTTTTTAACATAAATGGTTGTTGGATTTTGTCAAATGCTTTTTCTGCATCTATTGAAATGACCATGTGATCTTTATCCTTCATTTTGTTGATGTGTATCACATTAATTGATTTACAGATGTTGAACCAGCCTTGGATGAACCCCACTTGATCATGATGTATGATCTTCTTAATATATTGCTGAATTCTGTTTGCTAATATTTTATTGAGAATTTTTGCATCTATATTCATCAGGGAGATTGGCCTGTAGTTTTCCTTTTTTTGTGATGTCTTTATCTGGTTTTGGAATCAGGATGATAGTGGCTTCATAAAAAGAGTTTGGGAGCCTTCCCTCCTTCTGGATTTTTTGGAATAGTTTGAGAAGAATAGGTGATAGCTCTTTTTTGAATGTTTGATAAAATTCACTGTGAAGCCGTCTGGTCCAGGGCTTTTGTTTTTTGGGAGCTTGTCAATTACTGATTCAATTTCCTTGGTAGTAATCAAGGTATTTAGATTTTCTGTTTCTTCTTGCGTTAGCTTTGGAAGGTTGTATGCTTCTAGAAAATTATCCATTTCTTCCAGATTGTCAAATTTGTTGGCATATAGTTGTTCATAGTAATTTCTTAGAATTTTTTGTATTTCTGTGATGTCTGTATTCATTTCCCCTCTTTCATTCCTGATTTTGCTAATTTGAGTCCTCTCTCTTTTTTTTTTTGATGAGCCTGGCTGGAGGTTTGTCAATTTTGTTTATCTTCTCAAGAAACCAGCTCTTGGTTTCACTGATCTTTTGAATTGTTTTTCTTATCTCTATATTGTTTATTTCTGCTCTGGTCTTTATTATCTTCTTTCTTGTACTCCCCTTGGGCCTCTTTTGCTGTTCTTTTTCCAGTTCCCTTAGGTTTAAGGATAACCTGTTGATTTGAGATTTTTCTTCCTTCTTTACATAGGCCTGCACTGCTATAGACTTCCCTCTTAGGACTGCTTTCGCAGCATCCCAGAGATTTGGGGTCGTAGTGTTTTCATTTTCGTTTGTCTCGAGGTATCTTTTGATTTCCTCCTTGATCTCATTTGTGACCCACTCACTATTTGATAGCATATTGTTTAGCCTCCATTTTTTGTCAGCTTCCCGGATTTCTTCTTATAATTGATTTCTAGTTTCATAGCCTTGTGGTCAGAGAATACACATGAAATGATTTCAATCTTCTTAAATTTATTGAGACTTGTTTTGTGGCCTAACATGTGGTCTATCTTAGAAAATGTTCCATGTGCACTTGAAAAGAACGTATATTCTGTAGCTTTGGGATGAAATCCTCTAAAATGTCTGTTAAATCCAGCTGGTCTAATGTGTCATTTAAGGTCGCTGTTTCCACATTGATTTTCTGTCTGGAGGATCTGTCCATTAGTGACAGCGGGGTGTTGAAGTCCCCTACTATGATAGTGTTACTGTTGATCTCTGTCTTTATGTCTGACCATATCTGTTTTATATATTTAGGGGCTCC
This sequence comes from Aselliscus stoliczkanus, assembly GCA_033961575.1. Lineage (NCBI taxonomy): Eukaryota > Metazoa > Chordata > Mammalia > Chiroptera > Hipposideridae > Aselliscus > Aselliscus stoliczkanus. The sequence goes on along the minus strand of CM066737.1, from coordinate 47,643,442 downwards.
TATGTTAGGTGCATAGATGTTTACTGGAGTTATGTCCTCTTGATGGATCGATCCCTTCATGACTATGAAGTGCCCTTCTTTGTCCTTTGTTATATTCTTCAACTTAAAGTCCATTTTATCTGATATAAGTATCGCTACTCCAGCTTTTTTCTCAGTACCATTTGCATGAAATATTTTACTCCATCCCTTTACTTTCAGCCTGTATGAGTCTTTGGATCTGAGGTGAGTCTCTTGTATACAGCCTATGCTGGGGTCTTGCTTTCTTATCCATTCAGCCACCCTATGTCTTTTTATTGGAGCATTTAATCCATTTACATTTAATGTGATTATTGATAGGTGTGTATTTATTGCCATTTTGTTGTTTGTGTTGGTAGTCTTTCTTAGGTTGTTTTTCTCTTCTACTTAAAGAAGCCCTTTTAGCATTCCTGCAAAGCTGGCTTGGTGGTAATGAATTCCCTTAACTTATTCTTTTCTGCAAAGCTCCTTATCTCGCCTTCAATTTTAGATGATAACCTTGCTGGATACAGCAATCTTGGTTGTAGGCCTTTATTGTTCATCACTTTGAAAACCTCCTGCCACTCCCTTCTGGCCTGCAAAGTTTCTGTAGAAAAGTCAGCTGATAATCTTATGGGGGTACCCTTGTAAGGAACTTGCTGCCTTTCCCTTGCTGCTTTAAGGATTCTGTCTTTGTCCTTAACCCTTGCCATTTTCATTGTAATGTGTCTTGAAGTGGGCCTGTTTGAAATCATTCTGGTTGGAACTCTCTGCACTTCCTGAGCTTGTATTTCAATGTCCTTTGCCAGGTTCGGGAAGTTTTCAGACATTATTACTTCAAATATATTCTCAATCCCTTGCTCCCTCTCTTCTCCTTCTGGTACTCCAATGACCCGTGGGTTATTGCGTTTGATGTTGTACCCCAGCTCTCCTAAACTATTTTCCATGGTTTTCATTCTTTTTCCTTTTTGTTGTTCCGCATGGGTGATCTCTGCTATTTTGTCTTCTAAGTCACTGATTCGATTTTCTGCTTCATCCAATCTGCTAGTGATTCCATCAAGTTTGTTATTTAATTCAGTAATTGTGTTCTTAAGTTCTAGCTGGTTGCTTTTCATGATTTCTCTATCCTTCTTTATATTTTCATTAATTTCCTTGAACATTCTAATAATCAGTGTTCTGAATTCTCTCTTCGATAGGTTGGTTACCTCTATTTCCTCTATTTCCACTGATTCAGGAAGTTTCTTCTGTTCTTTTATTTGTGTTGTGTTTCTTTGTCTCCCCATTCTGGCTTACTCTTTGTGTTTGCTTCAATATAACAGATAGATCCTCCAGGTTTCTCAGTCTTTTCTGGGTAAACTTATATGGTGTGTGTCCTTTATATTTGAATTACTCAGTCTCCCTATTCTCCTGTGCTTGTATCTGAGGTGTTCCTTGTGTCGTGCGTCCTCACTTGTTGAAGTTTTAGTTTTGATTACTTTTGGTTTGTCAGTAGGTGGGATTGACTCCCAGATTGATTAGCTGTGAGGATCAGCAGCGTCTGCAGTTTATGAGCTGCTGTGAGAGGATTGACCCCTCTGATGAAACTTGGACCCTATGGGCCCTAGTACCTGTAGCAACTTCCTTTTGGGTGTGACTCTTTTATGTGAAACCCAGAAATGCTCTGGTTTTATCTAAAGTTGGCCTCCAGGTATGATGATTCTTGTGTGTGTTTGTTTGGACCCACTGCTGCAGAGTGATTTTAGAGCATAACAGATCAACAAGAACAACCCCCGCAGCCACCAAAGGAAACCAAATGCTCGCACAGTAAAAAAAAACAACCATCAAACTACAGTCAACTTGTACAGAAATATCAATCATACTAATGAAGAAACAGTAACAAAACAAAAACCACACACACAATAATAGCAGAAGAGGAAACAAAATAAAATACAATATCCTAAAATAAAAAATAGAATAAACATGAGAAACCGATTAGCTATACCTAAAAAATAAAAATAAACTAAAATAATAATAATAAAAAAGTAAGAATAAAAATTAAAAAAATAAAATTTGCAGAAAAAAGGAAAAGAGGAAAAGTATAGCAGTGAGAAGAATGAATAAAATAAGAGAGAAAGTGAGGGTGGGGGAAAAAGAAAAAGAAAAGAAAGAAAAAGAAAAAGAAAAAATATATATATATATATATATTTGTCTACACACCCATATATATGGACATATATTCACCTATATACACCTATATATATATACCTATATTAAAAACTACAAAATGATTAGAATGAAATAGAAATAAAAACCAAAAACAACCAAGATAAGCACCCAATAAAGGGAAAACAAAACAGAATAAAACCAAACAAACCAAAAATACCCATGCCGGTCTTGGCTAAAGTCCACCAAGCTCTCTTCAGTTTGTCTGCTGTACAAAAATTCCTGTGCGTCTTGTGGGAACAGTAGGCCACCTGATGCCTAGCGTGATCCTGGCACTGCAGGTTTGCTGTACTTGAGTGTGGTTGTGACGTGTGATTGGTGGTTTTTACAAAGTCACTGCCTTTTTGCTTTTGCCTGTCCCAAGGCAGGCTGCACCCCCAAAGGCTCAATGAGTGTCTCTGGGCACCCTTTCAGTTGACAACTGTGGAGAATTAAAGAATTCCTCACTACCAAAAGCCTGCTGCTAAGAATCTGTTAATTAGTGCCTCAGCAGGTGAACCTGCCCTGCCTCCCAAGCCTTGCATAAAGGTGGTGGCGGGGTAGGAAGTCTCACTCTGCAGCCTTTACTGGGGTAGAAATTCTCAACCCCCTGCAGGTAGGAATATCTTCCTAGTCTGCCCCTATTGCTCCATTCAGTAGTCAGTTTAAGACACTGTCTTGGTGGGGGCCAAAGTTTGTGGGAGTGGGTGGGTTATTGGGTTTTTTTGCTTTCTGTTCAAGAGTAGAAAAAGGAAAAAAAGAAGAAACATAAAAATAAACAAAGCCACAGTTACAACACCGTTTTAAACTAAGGCATTTGCCTCTTATGCTCCAGCGGAGTTCCTGCTGCTCTCCCAAAGGGTCTGCTGGGATTTAGGGAATTGCGCGCACCCTACTGTGTGGCTAAGATCCCCGCTCCGCATCTCTCGGGAACCTGCATCTCTGCCCGGCGCGCTGCGTTTCTGCGCGAGTCTTCTTGTTTCCCCTCCTCCCGGGTTTAAGGCTTCTGCCTTGGAGCCGGCGCGCGCCTGCGCGGTGCTCCTGCTGCTCGCCCAAAGGGTCTGCCAGGATTTAGGGGACTGCGTGCCCTCTGCAGCGCGGCTAAAATCCCCGCTCCTTCTCTCCGGGACCTGTAACTCCGGCCAGTGCACGCTGCTTCTCCGCGGGCGAGTCCTCTTTTTTCCCCTGCTCCCAGGTTTAAGGCTTCTGCCTCGGAGCGGGCGCACGCCCACGCGGTGCTCCTGCTGCGCTTCTGGAGGGACTGCCGCATGGTTCATGGGACTGCGCGCACCCTGCCACGTGGCTCAGATCCCAGCTCCTTCTCTCAGGGACCTACGTCTCCGCCCAGCGCGCTGCATCTCCTCGCGTGAGTCCTCTTTTTTCCCCTGCTCCCGGATTTCAGGCTTCTGCGCTCTGCGGGACCCGGTGGGCGCAGAGACTGATCCCTGAACTCGAAGGGTGCAGGGATTGATCTTGCCCTGTCGCTGCGGGGCTCTGCACCCTGCTTTCTGGGGACCCGGCAAGCCAAGGGTGCAGCTCATACCTCTGCACAGTCGTCTCCTCTCTCTCCTCCCGCACTTGCCCGGCTTGAGGCTTCTGCCACCTGAAACTAATTTAAAAAAAATATTTATTTCACAATAAAAGATTTAAAAAAAAATACTCAATGGTTTATGTGTACCAGAATTTATGTTTTTTTCTTTCTTTTTTGTTTTCATTTTGCACAGCACATTTTATATGGCATGTTTTTTTCTAAATGTAATTTAATATAATTTTTTTATATTAATTTCAGGTGTACAAAAGAACATAATTATTAGACATTTATACCCTCACAAAGTGATAACCCCCCGTCCCAGTAAACTACCACTCTGACATTGTATATAGATGTTATAATACCATTGACTGTATTCCCTATACTATACTTTGTATTCCTTGACTATATATATTTAATTATAGTTGACATTCAAAGTTATACTATACCTGCTTTGGGTGTATAGCACAGTGGTCGGGCATCTACATAGTCTATGAAGTGATACCCCCGATCAGTCCTGTACCCATCTGGCATCCTATATAATCTGGCCAACCTCATTGATTGTATTCCCATACTGTATTTCACACCCTCATCACTATTTTGAGACTACTAGTTTGTACTTTCTACTTTCTAATCCTTTCCCTTCTCTCATATCCCCCAATTCCCCTTCTATCTGGCATCCATCATTTTTTCTCTGTATTTCTGTATCTATTTGTTTTGTTTGTTGTTTATTCTGTTCTTTAGATTCCACTTATAAGTGAGATCATATGGTATTTGTCTTTCTTGGTCTTATTTCACTTAGGATAATATTCTCTAGGTCTATTCATATTGTTGCAAATGATAAGATTTCGTTCTTTTTGTGGCAGAGTAATACTCTGTTGTATAAATGTACCACAATTTCTTTATCCAATGTCTGTTAATGGGCATTTCAGTTGTTTCCATATTTTGGTTATTGAAAATAGTGCTGCAATAAACATCAGGGTGCATATATATATTTTTTGAATTAGTGTTTTGGGTTTGTTTGGATGAATACCCAGGAGTGGAATTGTTGGGTCATAAGGTAGTTTTATTTTTAATTTTTTGAGGAACATCCATGCTGTTTTCCACAGTGGCTGCACCAATTTGTAATCCAATCAACAGTGGCAGGGTTTCCTTTTCCCCACATTCTCACCAATTTGTTCTCTGTTTATATACTGATGATGCCTATTCTGACCAGTGTGAAGTGATATCTCATTTAGGTTTTTATTTGCATGTTTTCTGATGATTAATGATGTTGAGCATCTTTTCATGTCCACTTGCTATCTGTATGTCTTGTTAGGAGAAGTATCTATACAGGTCCTCTGCCTAGTTTTTAATTGGATTGTTTGATTTGGTGTTGAGTTTTATGAGGTTTTTTTTTAATAAAGTTTCAACATTAACACCTTATCAGATATATCATTGGTGAATACATTCTCCCATTCAGTAGGATGTATCTTCATTTTGTTAAAGGTTTTCCTCTGCTGTGTAAAAGCTTTTTTATTTTGACGTAGTCCCATTTGTTTATTTGTTTCTTTTTTCCTTGCCTGAGGAGATATATCAGTAAAAATATTACTACAGTTAATGTCTGAGAGTTTTACTGTCTATGTTTTCTTCTAGGAATTTTATGGTTGTGGGTCTTGCATTTAAATCTTTAATCCATTTTGATTTTATTCTTGTATATGACATAAGAAGATGGTCCAGTTTCATTTTTTAATATATCTATCCATTTCCCCAGGACCATTTATTAAAAGGACTCTCATTACCTCCAATGTATATTCTTGCTTTATTTTTCATAGATTAAGTAGCCATACAAGCATTTAGTTTCTGGGGTTTCTCTTCCATTACATTACTCTATGAGTCTGTTTTTATGCCTGTACCATGCTGTTTTTGATTACTATGTCCTTGTAATATAATTTGATATCAGGCAACATGGTACCTCCAGATTTGTTCGTCATTCTCAGGATTGCCATGGCTATTCAAGTTTTCATGTGATTCCGTATAAATTTTAGGATTATTTGTTGTAGTTCTGTAAAAAATACCATTTGTATTCTGATAGGGATTGCATTGAATCTCTAGATTGCTTTGGGTCATGTGGGCATTTTAACTATATTAATTCTTTCTATTTATGAGCATGGTGTACAATTCCATGTATTTGTATTTCTTTAATTTCTCTCTTCAAATTATTGTAAGTTTCTGAGTACAAGTCTTATACTTCCTTGTTTACCTTTATTATTGTTTTTTTGATACAATTTTAAATTAGATTATTATCTTAATTTCTCTTTCTGATAGTGCATTATTGGTGTATAAATATGCAGCTAATTTCTGAATATTCATTTTAACTTTTCCACATTTTTTTTGAGGGCAGTATCACTGGCCCTCATATGTGGGACCGAACCGGGGCCGCTGGCTTCCCAGGCCAGTGCTTAACTACCGCGCCACTTGGCTGGCTCTTTCTGAATATTCATTTTGTATCCTACTAGTTTAGTAAATTCATTTATGAGATCTAATAGATTTTTGGAGGGAATATTTGGGATTCTCTTTATATATTATTATGTCATCTACAAATAATGACACTTACTTCTTTCATTTCTATGTCGATGCTTCTTATTTCTTTTCTTGTCTGATCGCTGTGGCTAGGACTTCCAGTACTATGAAGAATAAAAGTGGTGAAATTTGGCATTCTTTTCTTGTTCCTGAAAAAGGTTTAAGCTTTGCTCCATTGAGTATGATATTAGCTGTGGGTTTGTCATATGGTCTTTATTATGTTGAGATACATTCCCTTTATTTCCACTTTTCCTGAAAGTTTTAATCATAAATGCATGTTGGGTTTTGTCAATAGCTTTTATTGCATATGGTGATATGGCCATATGATTTTTATTTTTCATTTTGTTCGTATGGTTTATCATGTTAATTAATTTGTGGATATTGACCCAAACTTGCATTCCAGGAATGAATCTCACTTGACCATGGTGTGTGATCTTTGTAATGTATTGTTGAATTCAGTTTGCTAAAATTTGGTTGAGAATTTTTGCATCTGTTTTCATCATGCACATTAGTCTATGGTTTTCTGTTTTTAAAATTTCTTTGTCTGAGTCTTACACAGTGGCTGCTGGAAGGTGGGCAAACTGGGCGAGTGGGGGAAGAAGGAGGTGAGACTCATAAGGTGCAGCCCATACCTGTGGCTGCTGAGGCACTGGGCTTCAGGGAGCAGATCGGTGAGTGTACGCACTGCTCACTCCCTGTGTCCCGCAGCCCACCTAGAGTACAGCAAGAGTGCGACCATCTGCAGTGTGAGGAAGAAGCCCCAGGCCAGTTGAGAGGGGGAGGAGAGAGAGAGGAGATGAGCATGCAGAGGTACGAGCTGCACCTGCAGGTGTGGAACCCCGGGTCCCCAGGAGACAGAGTGCAGAGTGGCAACTACAGGGTGAGATCAATCCTTGCACCCACCCGGTTCAGTAATCAGTCCGTGTGCCCACCGGGTCCTGCGGAGCACAGCAAAAGCACTTAGGTGTGCGGGCTCAGACGCAGAAGTCTGAAACAGGGCGAGCAAAGGAAGAAAGAAAACTGGTGCGGGGAGACAGCATGCATCAGGCGGAGGTGCAGGTCCCCGAGAGATGGAGCGGGGATCTGAGCTGCTGCAGGGTGTGCGCAGTCCCCTAAACCCTGGCAGTCCCTCTGGGAGAGCAGCAGGAGCTCCGCTGGAGCATATGAGGGAAAGGCCTTAGCTCAAAAAAGCAGTGGGACTGCTTTGTGTGTGTGTGTGTGTGTGTGTGTGTGTGTGTGTGCTCCTTTTTTCCCCTCTCTTAAACAGAAAGCAAAAATACAACTATAGAAATAAGAAACCACCCCCACCCTCCCTCAGAAACCTTGGCCCCCACCAAGCCAGAGTCTTAAGCTGACCCCTGAATAGAGCAGTAGGGTCAGATTACAGAGTTATTCCTACCCATAGGAGGTTGAGAATTTCTGCTCCAGAAGAGGCTGCAAAGAGTGATATCATCTACCCTGTCCCCACCTTTTCTGCAAGGTTAGGAAGGCAATGCAGGTTTAGCTGCTGAGGCACTAACAGACAGACTCTTGGCAGCTGACTTTTGGCAGAGCTGAACTCTCACATTCTCCACAGCTGTCAGCAGAAAGAGTCCCCAAAGACACTCATTGAGCCTTTGGGGTGCACAGCCTGCCTTGGGATAGGCGAAAGCAGAAACAGCAGAGACTTTGTAAAAAACTACTAATCACACGTCACAACCACACTAATGCACAATAGACTTGCAGTGCTAGGATCAATCTAGGTGTCAGATGGCTGAATCTGTTCCCACAAGACACAGAGGAATTTTTGTACAGCAGATGACAACCTGAAGTGAGCTTGGTGGACTTTAGCCAAGACTGGCACTGTTTTTTTTCATTTTTTCCCTTTATTGGTTGCTTATTTTAGTTTATTTTGGTTTTTATTTCTATTTAATTATTATCATTTTCTAGTTTTTAATAAAAGCATATATACATGTGTATATAGGTGAATTTATGTCACTATATATAGGTGTGTAGACAAATATATATATTTTTTTTAATTTTTTTCTTCTTTCTTTTCTTTTCTCTTTCTTTCTTTCCCACCCTCATTCTCTCCCTTCTTTTCTTCATTCTTCCCACAGCTCTACTTTGCCTCCTTTCCTTTTTTCATTTTTTTTTGTTTTGCTACTTTGTTTTGTTTTCTTGTGTTTTTTGTTTTTGTTTTTGTTTTTTTGTCTTTTGTATTGCTATTTGGTTTCTCATGTTCTATTTTTTATTTTGTTTTCTCTTTTGTTTTGTTTTGTTTGTCGTTGTTGTTTTGTTCTTGTTTGTTTTCTTCTTTTGTATGTTTGCTATTTCTGTACAAGTTGACTGTAAGTTGTTGGTTATTATTTTTTTTACATGTGAGAACATTTGGTTTCCTTTGGTGGCTGTGGTGGTTGTACTTGTTGATCTGTTTTGCTCTAAAATTGCTCTGCAGCTGGGTCCACCAAAAGAGACACAAGAATCATCATACCAAGAGGCCAACTTCAGATAAAACTAGAGCCTTTCCAGGTTTGAACTAGAAGAGTCACACCCAAAAGGAAGTTGCTACAGGCTCAAGACTGAAAGGGGCCAAGCCTCATCAGAAGGTTCAACCCTCACACAGCAGCTCATAAATTATGGACACTGTTAATCCTTACAGCTAATCAGCCTGGGAGTCAATCCCACCCAATAACAAGCTAAAAGTAATCAAAGCTCAACTTCAACAGGAGAAGACACACAACACAAGGAACACTTCAGGTATACATGCACAAGAGAATAGGAAGACTGAGTAATTCAAATATAAAGGACACACTTCGTATAAGTTCACCCAGAAAAGACTGAGAGACCTAGGGGATGTATCTGTTACATCGAAGTAAGCACAAAGAGTAATCCAGAATGGGGAAACAAACAAACACAAACCAAATAAAAGAACAGAAGAAACCTCCTGAATCAGTGGAACTACAGGAAATAGAGGTAAACAACTTAAGGGACACAGAGTTCAGAACACTGATTATTAGAATGTTCAAGGAAATTAATGAAAACATCAAGAAGGATAGAGAAATCATGAAAAGCAACCAGCTAGAACATAAGAACACAATTACTGAATTAAATAATGAACTCAATGGAATTACTAGCAGATTGGATGAAGCAGAGGATCGAATCAGTGACTTAGAAGACAAGATAGCAGAAATCATCCAAGCGGAACAACAAAAAGAAAAAAGAATGAAAAACATTGAGAATAGTTTAAGAGAGTGTGGAGACAACATCAAATACAAAACTTTCATATCGTTGGAATTCCAGAAGGAGGAAAGTAGGAGCAAGGGATTGTGAACATATTAGAAGTAATAATGTCTGAAAAGTTCCCTAACCTGGAAAGGACACTGAAATACAAGCCCAGGAAGTACAGAGAGTTCCAACCAAGATGATCCCAAATAGGCCCACACCAAGATACATTATAGTGAAAATGGGAGAATCCTAAAAGGAACAAGGGAAAGGCAGCAAGTTACTTACAAGGGCACCCCCATAAGATTATCAGCTGACTTTTCGACAGAAACTTTGCAGGCCAGAAGTAAGTGGCAGAAGGTTTTCAAAATGATGAAAACAAAGGCCTAAAACCCATATTGCAAGGTTATCATTTAAAATTGAAGGAGAGATAAGGAGCTTCCCAGAAAAGAATAAATTAAGGGAATTCATTATCACCAAGCCTGCATTACAGGAAATGTTAAAAGCACTTCTTTAAGGGCTAGCCGAGTGGCGCAGGGGTTGAGCGCTGGCTTGGGAGGCCAGCAGCCCCGGTTCGGGTCGCACATGTGAGGGCCAGTGACACTGACCAAAAAAAAATAAAATAAATAAAGCGCTTCTTTAAGCAGAAGAGAAAAACAACCTAACTAAAAAAATCTAGCAACACAAATAACAAAATGACAATAACTACGCACCTATCAATAATCACATTAAATGTAAATGGAATAAATGCTCCAATCAAAAGATATAGGTTGGGTTCGGCCGAGTCACACATTGGTTAAAAACCAGCGGCCCTGTTTCAGATCCCACATATGAGGGCCAGTGACACTGCTCTCTACAGTTAACAATAGCTCTACCTGGAGCTGGGCTGCACAAGCCCTGGCCCTGGTGATGGAGTAGGCTGCAGCCCCTGCTGCAGTGGGCTGTAATACACTACAGTGAGTGGCTGTCGGTCAATGTGAGCAGCTGACAGCCAGTGTGAGCTGCCAATATCCGCAGTGAGTGATCATCCAGAAGCTGGAGACTGATTTGCCTCCTCCGGGAAGACCTCAATGATGATAGCAACATGGGCCAGTGAAGCAACGTCCTCCGCAACTAGACTGAAGAACAAAAAGACAGCAACTTGTCTGTCCCCATTCCCTGATTCCCCAGTGCGGTTTCCCTCCCCCGATTCCCCAGTACCAAAAAAAAAAGACATAGGGTGGCAGAATGGATAAGAAATCAAGACCCCTGCATATGTTGTATACAGGAGAATCACCTCAGATCAAAAGACATATACAGGCTGAAAGTAAAGGGATGGAGTAAAATATTTCATGCAATGGAAATGAGAAAAAAGCTCGAGTAGTGATACTTATATCAGATAAAATGTACTTTAAATTGAAGAACATAATAAAAGACAAAGAAGGACACTTCATAATAATAAAGGGATTCATGTAACAAGAGGACATAACCCTAGTAAACATCTATGCACCTAACATAGGAGCTCCTAAATATATAAAACAGATATTGACAGATATAAAGATGGAGATCAACAGTAACACTACCATAGTAGGGGACTTCAACACCCTGCTGTCACCAATGGACAGATCCTCCTGACAGAAAATCAATGCAGAAACAGCAACCTTAAATGACACATTAGACCATGCTGGATTTAACTGATATTTTCAGAGCATTTCACCCCAAAGCTACAGAACATACATTCTTCCCAAGTGCACATGGAACATTTTCCAAGATAGACCACATTTTAGGCCACAAAACAAATCTCAATAAATTTAAGAAGATTGAAATTATTTCAAGCGTCTCCTCTGAACACAATGCTATGAAACTAGAAATTAATTTCAGGAAGAAACCTGGAAAGCTGACGAATAAATGAAGGCTAAATAACATACTACTAAGTAGCCAGTGGATCACAAATGAGATCAAGGAAGAAATCAGAAGATACCTCAAGACAAACGAAAATGAAAAACCATGACACCAAATCTCTGGGATGCATTGAAAGCAGTCCTAAGAAGGAAGGTCATAGAGGTGCAGGCCTATCAAAAGAAGGAAGAAAAATCTCAAATCAACAAATTATCCTTACCCCTCAAGGAACTGGAAAAAGAACAGCAAACGAAGCCCAAAGGGAATACAAGGAAGGAGATAATAAAGACCAGAGTGGAAATAAATATATAGAGAACAGAAAAACAACACAATAGATCAACGAAACTAAGAGCTGTTTTTTTAAGAAGATAAAAAACATCAACAAACCTCTAGCCAGGCTCATCAAAAAAAAAAAAAAAAGAGAGAGAGGACACAAATTAGTAAAATGAGGAATGAAAGAAGAGAAATGACTACTACAGACACCACAGAAATAAAAAAAAGTATAAGAAATTACTATGAGCAACTATATGCCAACAAATTTGACAATCTGGAAGAAATGGATAATTTTATAGAAGCATTCAACCTTCCAAAGTTAACTCAAGAAGAAACGGAAAATCTAAATAATCTGATTACTACCAAGGAAATTGAATCAGTAATCGACAAGCTCCCAACAAACAAAAGCCCTAGACCAGATGGCTCACAAGTGAATTTTATCAAACATTCAAAAAAATTACTATCGTGTATTCTTCTCAAACTATTCCAAAAAATCCAGAAGGAGGAAAGGCTCCCAAACTCTTTTTATGAAGCCACTATCACCCTGATTCCAAAACGAGATAAAGACAGCTCAAAAAAGGAAAACTACAATCCAATCTCCCTGATGAATATAGATGCAAAAATTCTCAATAAAATATTAGCAAACAGAATTCAGCAATATATTAAGAATATCAGGGCCGGCCGAGTGGCACGGTGGTTTCTGAAGCCAGCGGCCCCAGTTCGGGTCCCACATGTGAGAGCCAGTGACACTGCCCTCAAAGAAAAAAAAAAAGAGAAGATCATACATCATGATCAAGTGGGTTTCATTCCTCGTATGCAAGGCTGGTTCAACATCCGTAAATCAATTAATGTGATACACCTCATCAACAAAACGAGAAATAAAATTCACACGGTCATATCAATAGATGCAGAAAAAGCATTTGACACGCTGGCCGAGTGATGCATTGGTTGAGAGCTGGCTTGGGTCCTGGTTCGGATTCCATATATGAGAGCCAGTGACACTGCCCTCTACAGCTAAGATGGTGAACAACAGCTCCAACTGGAGCTGGGCTGCTGTGAGTCCCTGGGATGGCATAGCTGCAGCCGCTGCTGCAGTGGGCTGCCATGGGCTACAGTGAGTGACCAGCAGCCAGCGTGACCATCAGGCAGCTGGTTTGAGCTGCCAAGAGCTGCTGTGAGGAGCCGTGAGAGGCCAGCGACCAATCTGCCTCATCCGAGAAGAGCACAATGATTATACCAACATGGGTCAGTGAAGCGACATCCTCCACAATTAGACTGAAGAAAAAAAGGACAGCAATTTGTCTGTTCCCCTCCCCGAGTTCCCCAACAAAATCTTTTAAAAAAAAGAATTTGACAAATCCAACAGACATTTATGTTAAAAACCCTTAGCAAAGTGGAAATAGAGGGATGATATCTCCAAATAATAAAGTCCATGTATGATAAACCTACAGCTAACATCATACTCAATGGTGAAAAGCTAAAACCATTCACCTTAAGATCAGGAAAAACACAAGGCTGTCCACTTTGTCCACTTTTATTCAATATAGTTCTGGAAGTTCTAGCCACAGCAATCAGACAAGAAAAAGCAATAAAAGGCATCCAAATTGGCAAGGAAGAAGCAAAATTGACATTATATGCAGATGACATTGTACTACATACAGAGAACCTCAAAGACTCCATCAAAAAACTATTGGAACTGATAGACGAATTGAGTACGACAGCAGGATACAAAATCAATATTCAGAAATCAGTTGCATTTGCATATACCAATAATAAACTATCAGAAGGAGAAATTCAGAAAACAGTCCCATTTGCGTTTGCTTCAAGAACTATAAAATACCTAAGAATAAATTTAACCAAAGAATTAAAAGATCTATACTCAGAAAATTATAAGAAACTGAATAAAGAAATACAAGATACAAATAAATGTAAGCACCTACCATGCTCATGGATAGGAAGAATAAATATAGTTAAAATTTCCATACTGCCTAAAGCAATATATATATATATATATATATATATATATATATATATATATATATATTCAATGCAATTACTATCAAACTACCAAGGGCATTTTTCACAGAAATAGAAAGTATAATCCTAAACTTTATATGGAATCATAAAAGACCCTGAATAGCCTTTGCAACCCTGAGAAATAAGAACAAAGTCAGGAGTATCATGCTACCAGACATCAAAACATGCTACAAGGCTACAGTAATCAAAACAGTATGGTATTGGCATAAAAACAGGCACATAGATCAGTGGAACAGAATAGAGAGCCCAGAAATATATCCATGTGTATACGGACAGTTAATCTATGACAATGGAAGCAAGAATTTATACTGGGGAAAAGATAGTCTATTTAATAAATGGTGCTGGGAAAATTGGACTGACACATGCAAGAAAATGAAATGGACCACCTCCTTAACCCATATACAAGAAGCAATTCAAAATGGATTAAAGAGTTAAATGTAAGGCCTGAAACAATAAAACTCCTAAAAGAAAATATAGGGAGTAAATTTGCAGACATTATCCTGAGTAATATTTTTACAAATACATCCATGCTGGCAAGGGAAGTAAAAGAAAAAATGAACACATTGGATTACATCAAACTTAAAAGTTTTTCACAAAAAAGGAAACCATCAATAAAACAAAAAGGAAGCCTACTGATTGGGAGAATATGTTTCTCAATGATATATCTGATAAGTGGTTAATATAAAAAATTTATAAAACACACATGCAACTCAACAACAACAAAACAAACAACCCAATTAAAAAATGGGCAGAGGATATGAAGAGACATTTCCCTAAAGAGGACATACAGATGGCCAACAGGCATATGAAAAAATGTTCAACCTCACTGATCATTAGGGAAGTGCAAATAAAAACCACAGTGAGATACCACCTCCCTCCAGTCAGAATGGCAAACATCAATAAATCAACAAACAACAAGTGCTGGCGGGGCTGTGGCGAAAAGGAAACCCTGGTGCACTCTTGGTTGGATTGTAGATTGGTGCAGCCACTGTGGAAGTCAGTATGGAGGTATCTCAAAAATTGGAAATGGAACTACCTTTTGACCCAGCAATTCCACTCCTAGGCTTTTATCCTCAAAAACCCAAGATACTGTTTCAAAAAAATATATTCACCCCTATGTTCATTCAGCACTATGTACAATAGCCAAGACTTGAAAACAATTGAAATGCCCATTGGTAGACGACTGGATTAAGAAACTGTGGTACATTTACACAATGGAGTATTACGCAGCTATAAAGAAGAAAGAAATCGTACCATTTGAAATGATATGGATGGACCTAGAGAACATTATTTTAAGTGAAATAAGTCAGTCAGAGAAAGACAAATACCATATGATCTCACTTATATGTGGAATCTAAAGAACTGAATAAATGAGCAATGTAAACAGAAATAGTCTTAGAGACACAAAGGAAAAACTGATGAGGGCTAGATGGGATCAGGATGGGCATGAGGGAGAAGGGGAAGGGACAAGGAAACACAAACTGATAACTACAATACTACTACAGAGACTTAAGAGACAGTTTAGGGAATATAATCAATAATGTTGTAAATATTTTTTTAGGGGACCATATGGACTCATGTCTTGTCAGGGACACCATTTCATGAATGGTGTAAAGGGCTGAGCACTGCACTGTACATCTGAAGCTGCCACTGAATAATATTAGATGTTAACTATAATTTAACACATATATAATCATGGGATGTGGAGTATAGTGTGGGGATGGAATCAATGGAATTGTAATAGATTTGTATGATATTATGGGTGGGGGAACAGGGGACGGGGGAGTCACTTTGTAAGGGGTAAAAAGAGATAACTATTGCATTGTTTTATACATCTAATAATAATTATAAAATAATATTAAAAATTAAAAATGAATAATAATATGTCTATCTGGTTATGGAATCAGGGTAATTGTGTCCTTGTAAAATGTGATTGGGAGCCTTTCCTCCTCTTAAATTTTTGGATTAGAGAAGAAAAGTGGTCATTCTTTTTTTTTCTATATCTAATTATGTATGTATTTTAATATCTTGCACACCATGCACAAGTACATTTTTAAAGTCCTGGGTTTTTTTGTTTTATTTTATTTTATTTTAATTAGCTTCAGGAGAGTGGTCATTCTTTTTTGAATGTTGGGTAAAATTAACCTGTGAAGCCATCTGGTCCATGATTTTTGTTTGTTTGGAGCTTGTTGATTACTGATTCAATTTCATTAGTAGTAATTGATTGGTTCAGATTTTCTATTTCTTCTTGATTTAGCCTTTGATGGTTGCATGCTTGTTGGAATTTACCTTTCTTTCAGATTGTCCATTTTGTTGGCGTGTATGAGTGTTTTCATGTAGTATTTTCTTAAATATTTTTGCATTTCTGTGATGTTTGTCATCAGCTCCTATCATTGTTCTCTGATTTTATTTATATGTGTCCTCTCTCTTTTTTTCTTGATGAATCTGATTAAAGGTTTATATATATTTTTAAATCTTTTCAAAGATCCAGCTCTTCCTTTCATTGATCTTTTGTATTGTTATCCTGGCCTCTATTTTGTTTACTTTCACTCTGATTTTTATTATTTCCGCTTTGGGCTTTGTTTGCTATATTTTTCCAGTTTCCTAGCCTGTAAATTTAGACTATTTATTGAGAATATTTCTTGTTTTTTTTTTTAAGATTTTATTGGGGAATTGGGGAAGGGGAACAGCATTGGGGAATCGGGGAAGGGGAACAGACAAGTTGCTATCTTTTTGTTCTTCAGTCTAGTTGCGGAGGACGTTGCTTCACTCGTCCATGTTGGTATCGTCATTGCACTCTTTCCGGATGAGGCAGATTGGTCGCCAGCCTCTGGATGCTCGCTCACTGTGGCTATTGGCAGCTTGTGCTGGCTGCCAGCCGCTCGCACTGGCTGCTGGCCCTAACTGTAGCCTATTGCAGCCCACTGCAGCGGGGGCTGCAGCCTACTCCATCACTGGGGCCGGGGCTTGTGCAGCCCAGCTCCAGGTGGAGCTGTGGTTAGCTGTAGAAGGCATTGTCACTGGCCCTCATATGTGGGATCCGAACCAGGGCCGCTTGCATCCCAAAACCAGCTCTTAACCAATGCGCCACACGGCCGGCCCTCTTGTTTTCTAAGGTAAGCCTGAACTGCTATGAATTTCCCTCTTAGGAGTGCTTTAATAGTGTCCTATTTATTTTAGGTAATTATGTTTTCATTTCCATTTGTCTTAAGGTATCTTGATTTTTTCCTTGATCTCGTTGTTGAACCATTCGTTATTTCGTTGTTGTTGTTGTTGTTGTTGCTTTTCAAGTGCATTATTTTGCTACGGAACAGTCAAAATGAAGATGTATAGCTTTGTGGTTAGTTTAAATTATACACTCTCTAGATACTATACCAATTTTAAAAGTTACACATAGGGCCGGCCGAGTGGCGCAGTGGTTAAGCGCTGGTTTGGGACGCCAGTGGCCCTGGTTCGGATCCCACTTATGCGGGCCAGTGACACTGCCCTCAAAAAAAAAAGTTACACATAGACCAACAGATGTCCATCAGTTCATCTGGACTGACCCAGACACTCCAGCTGGATCATTGAAAACAAACCAGGCAAACGTGGAAAGAAAATCCACTTGTGCAATTTGTCTATAGAGGTTACTAATGGGCACACTGCACCCCTGGCCCATGATGGCTGCTGCTCTCTTCATCAGAGCTATCATTATAAGTTTCACACCACTGACCACCTCCTGAGTCCCGGGTGCTATCGAATTCCTGAAGCTCTACCTCCTCAGTGTCTCCAATTATGTTTGGAACTGCTGGTCTAGAGGGCAGAGGATCTTCTAGTTCAGAAAGCTTGTCTGGATTGATCCAGTTGTTTTCAGGAAACTGCACATCAAATTTTATGTAAAGATCACCTTTTTCAAAGGGATTACAATACTGTGGCATTCCTTCAACTTGAACTACATGGACCCATCCTGGTTCAATCACTTTGCCTGGTGGGTATTTTACCACAATCTGATATGCATCAAGGTGCTTAAATGTGAACTGAAATCCACACAGAGCTTCAATAAGTCCTATCTTATATGTCATGAGCAAATCATTCCCATCTCCCTGGACACCTCGTGTTCTTTCTCCTGTAGCAAGAGAACAATGTCTCCTGGCTCCACTCCAGAGGCCTGGTCTGCTTCTCCTGTGAACGTGATTCTCTGTCCATGTTTCATGCCTTTGTCCACATGGACTTCAAGAATCTTGACTTCTTTTATCACCTTCTTCCCTTCTATTTTTTACAGCGGTCCTTTTCATTAATTACCTCTCCTCCGTTACAGTCAGAACAGACAGACTGCATCTGCTGTACCATTCCCGGAACCAGCTGTCTGATCATGATGCGAACACCTCGACCGTGACAAGCACTACACTTCTACACAGCTCCCGACTCTCCACCTTGGCCACTGCATGCACTACATAGTACATTCTTGCTAAGCTGTAGTTTGGTTGTCTTGCCATTATACAGATCTTCTAAAGATACTTTGAGTGGCTGGATCATGTCTTCTCCTCTTCTGCCATTTCGACTTCTACTCTGATTGCCCATGAAGCCGTACAATCCCCCACCAAAAATGTGAGAGAAAATGTCGTCCATGCCGCCTCCTCCGCCGTTGCTTTCCCGAAGACCTTGTTCGCCATATCTGTCATATATCTTGCGCTTCTCAGGATTTGATAGTACTTCATATGCAAAACTTATTTCTTTGAATTTGTCACCAGCATTTGGATTCTTATCAGGATGGTATTCCTTGGCTAACTTTCTGTACGCCTTCTTCAGCTCGCTCTTGCTGCCACTGGGCGGGACGTCCAGGATGTCGTCCAGCTTCGTGTCGATCATGTTCACCATGGTGGCGGGCCAGGCAGCATGCAGGCAGGAAGGCAGTGGAGCGGGCGGAGCGGAGACTGGCCTTCAGTGGCCGAGGCTGCAGCGCAGGCTGAGGAGACAGCGAGATGAACCATTCCTTACTTAGTAGCATATTATTTCGCCTCCATGTGTTTCTGTGTATTTCAATTTTTTTTTCTTGTAATTAATTTGTAGTTTCATACCATTGTGGTCAGATAAGATGCTTGATATGTTTTTGATCTTCTTAAATTTATTGAGACTTGTTTTGTGGTCTAACAGTAGTCTATCTTGGAAAATGCACCATGAGCAGTTAAAAAGAATGGTGTATCCTGCTCTTTTGTGATGAAATGCTCTAAAAATATCAATTCAATCCATCTGGTCTAATATGTCATTTACAGCTGCTCTTTCCTTGTTGATTTCTGTCTGGAAGGTGTGTCCATTGGTGGCATTTCGGTATTAAAGTCCCCTATTATGATTGCGTTATTGCTGATCTCTGTCTTTAAGTTGGGCAATATTTGTTTTATACATTTAGGTGCTCCTATGTTAGGTGCATATTTGGTAGGTTTATGTCCTGTTGTTCAATTGATCCCTTTATCATTGTGTAATGTCCTAATTTGTCTTTTATTAAAGTGTTTTGAAAAATTTGTTTGTCTGATATAAGTATTGCTGCCCAACTTTTTTGCCATTTCTATTTCTGTGAAATATATTTTTCCATCCCTTTACTTTTTTCTTTTTGAAAGATTTTATTGGGGAATTGGGGGAGGGGAACAGTGTTGGAGAATTGGCAGAGAAGACCAGCCAAGTTGTTGTTCTTCAATCTTCGTGGTGAAGGGCACCAGGCACCAGTCACCACCGACTTCCCATTGGCAGCTGGTGACCTCTAAGCTCAAGGTTTTGTGTTCAATCTTAGTTGTGGGTGGGCATAGCCACCATCCCAGGTGGGAGTTGAACCAGCAGCCTTGTTGTTAAGAGCACACATTCTATCCTCTGAGCCATCCAGGTGGCAGCTTAGCTCAAGGTGCTGAGTTCAGACTTATATGCGGGTGGGCATAGCCACCATCCCATGCGAGAGTCGAACCAGCAGCCTTGTTGTTAAGAGCATATGCCCTATCCATTCAGCCATCAGGCTGCAGCTCAGCTCAACGTGCTGAGTTCAATTTTTAGTTTCAGGTGGGCATATTCCACCATTGAACAGGCAATATTGTTACACCAGCTGAGCCATCCTGCCACCTGTTGGCAGCTCAGTGACAGCTCAGCTAGGGCGCAGTGTTCACTGGCCCTTGTGGGAATCAAACTGGAGGCCCTGTTGCTCAGAGCACACGCACTAAGCCAACTCAACCAACTGAGCCATTTGGTCGGCCCCTCCATCCCTTTACTTTTAATCTACATGCGTGCATCTTTCAATCTGAGGTGGGCCTCTACTACACAGCATATACATGGGT
Source organism: Aselliscus stoliczkanus (assembly GCA_033961575.1). NCBI lineage: Eukaryota > Metazoa > Chordata > Mammalia > Chiroptera > Hipposideridae > Aselliscus > Aselliscus stoliczkanus. The sequence continues at coordinate 47,623,489 of CM066737.1, read as the reverse complement.
CTTACCCATTCCCCTACCTTGTATCTTTTTATTGGAACATTTAATCCCTTTGCATTTTAAAGGCATTATTTACAGGTACATTGTTATTGCCATTTTGTTATTCATATTTTTATCTTCTTTTGCTTATTTGTTTTTCCCTTTTAAAAGATTTTATTAAAATATAGATAATATACAATATTATATTACTTTCAGTTGTACAACATATTTATTCAGCACTTATATACTTATAGAAATGATCACTATAATTCCAGTGACCATCAGTAACTGTACCATGTTATTACAGTATTATTTACTATATTTCTGATGCTGTACATCACATCATCTTGACTTATTTATTTTATACTTAGATATTTAAAGATATTTAAACCTCTTATTTCTCTTCAATATTTTGCTGCATATTAAATATTTCAATTACAGTTGAAATTCAATATAATTGTATATTAGATGCAGGTGTATAGCATAGTGATTATACATTTATATGATTAATAAGTGATCCTTCTGACTGGTCTAGTTCCTACCTGGCACTGTGCAAAGTTATTATCATATTATTGACTGTATTTCCTATGCTGTACTTTACATCCTCATGACTCTTTTTTAACTACCAATTTGTAGTTAATCCCTTTACCTTTTTCACCCAGTCCTCCAAACCCCCTCCCATCTCTCACCCGATAAATCTAGTATCCATTTGACACCATACATAGTTATTACAATATTATTGACTATATTCCTTATTATATACCCTGCATCCCCATGTTTAATGTGTAACAACCAATTTCTACTTAATCCCTTCACCTTTTTCAACCACACTGCAACCCCCCTATCTGCCAACTATCAAAATGGTCTCTGTATCTATGTTTCTTTCTCTTTTGTTTTCTTTGTTTATTTTGTACTTTAGGTTTCACATATGAAAGAAATCATAAGGCATCAATCTTTCTCTGTCTCACATAATCCACTCAGCACAATATCTTGCAGGTCCATCCATGCAGCCACACATGGCAAGAAGCCATTCACCTCCATAGTTAAGCAATATTTCATCATATATATGTACCACATCCTCTCTGTCCATTCTTCCAACATGAACACCCATGCTACCTCCATCTCTTGGCGATTGTAAACAAGCTGCAATGAACATATGAATGCACATGTCCCCTCAAAGTAGCGTTTTGAATTTCTTTAGATAAATAACCACAGATGCGATCACTGGGTCCTTCTGTCTCTCGTTATAGTCTGATTTAAAGTCTTATATTGTCTGGTATAAGTATCACTATTCTACATTTTCTTTTTATTTGTTTCCATTTTCATGAAATATCTTTTTCTATTGCTTTACTTTCAGTCTGTGTATGTCTTTCAGTATGAAGTGAGTCTCTTGTAGACTGTATATGTAAGGGTCTTGTTTCCTTATCCATTCAACCACTCTATGTCTTTTGATTGGAACATTTAATTCATTTACATTTAAAGTTACTTTTGATAGATATATAGTGGCCTTAATGAAGTCCCTTTAAGATTCCTTCTAATATTGGTTTGGTGGTGATGAACTCCTTTAGCTTTGTCTTGTCTGGGAAGTTCTTTACCTGTCCTTTGATTCTAATGATAGCTTTGCTATGTACAGTAATGTTAATTGTAGTGCTTGCTTTTCATCATTGAATATTTTGAGCCAATCCATTCTGTCTTGCAAAGTTTTTGTTGAGAAATCCGCTGACAGTATTATGAGAGCTCCCTTGTTGATAAATAACTGCTTTTATTTCATTTTTTTATTAAAATTTATTGGGGGTGACAATTGTTAGCAAAGTTACAGAGACTTGAGGTGTACAATTCTGTAATTCATCATCTATATATCACATTGTGTGTTCACCACCTAGTCATTTGTTTTTTCCTCACCATATATTTGATCCCCTTTACCCTCCTCTACCACCCCTCCCACCTTACTCACAAGTAACCACTGAACTATTTATTGTCTGTGTCTATGAGGTTTTGTTTCTTCATTTCTTTGTCTTGTTCCTTTGTAGTTTCAGTTGTATATACCACATATCAGTGAAATCATATGCTCTCTACATTTTCTGTCTGACTTATTTCACTTAGTATAATAATCTCAAGATCCATCCAAATTGTCGAAAATGGCACTATTTCATCCTTTCTTATGGCACAATATTATTCCACTGTGTATATACACCACATCTTCTTTATCCACTCATCTATCGAAGGACACTGGTTGTTTCCATGTTTTGGCTACTGTAGATAAAGTTGCAATGAACATTGGGGCACATAAATCTTTACAGATATATGTTTTATGATTTTTTGCATAGATGTCCAGGAGAAGGATTGCTGGGTCCTAGGAAAATTATATTCTTTCTTTGTTTTAAAGATTTTATTGGGGAATTGGGGGAGGGGAATAATGTTGGGAATTGGGGAAGGGGAACAGACAAGTTGCTGTCCTTTTGTTCTTCAGTCTAGTTGCAGAGGATGTTGTTTCACTGGCCCATGTTGGTGTTGTCATTGTGCTCTTCCCAGATGAGGCAGATCGGTCACTGACCTATGGACAGCTGCTCACAGTGGCTATTGGCAGCTCACTCCAGCTGCCAGCTGCTCATGTTGGCTGCCGGCCACTCACTGTAGCTTATGGCAGCCCACTGCAGCAGGGGCTGCAGCATACATCATCGCCGAGACTTGTGCAGCCCAGCTCCAGGTGGAGCACTTGTTCACCATCTTAGCTGCAGAGGGCAGTTTCACTGGCCCTCATATGTGGGATCCAACCTGGGGCCGCTGGCATCCCAAGCCAGGTCTTAACCAATGCACCCCTCAGCCGGCCCTATATTCTTAATTTTTTGAGGAACCTCCACAATGCCTTCCATAGTGGCTGCACCAATGTACATTCCCACCAACCATGTATAAGTGTGCCATTTCCTCCTGAAACCTGTGTAACTTTACTAACAATTGTCACCCAAATAAACTTTAATTTAAAAATGATATCAGAGTAATGTTGGCCTCATAAAATGGGTTAGGGTGTATTGTCTTTTCTTCGATTTTTTGGAAGAGTTGGAGTAGGACAGATGTTAGATCCTCTTTGGTGGTTTCGTAGGATTCATTAGTGAAGCCATCTGGTCCTGGACTTTTTTGCTTTTGGGAAGGTTTCAGATGACTGATTCAATTTCCTTACTGTTGAACATTCTGTTTAGATTTTCCAGTTCTTCTTGATTTAGCCTAGAAATGATATGTTCCTAAGAACATGTCCATATCTTCTAGGTTATTGAATTTGGTGACATATTCATGTTATTCTTCAATGATCCTTTGTACTTCTGTGGAATATGTGGTAACTTCCCCTCTTTCATTTCTCATTTTGCTTCTTTGTGTCTTTTCACTTTTTTTCTCAGTGAGTCTCACCAAGGGTTTGTCAATTTTATTAATCTTTTCAAAGAACCAGCTATTTGTTGCTGGTTCTATTAGTTTTTTCTATTTTTTTTTTGTCCTCTATTTCACTTGGTTCTTCTCTGATTTTTCTTTTTCTTGTGCTGATTTTAGGTTTCATTTGTTTTACTTTTTTAGTTCTTTAAGGTGTAACATGAGGTTATATGTCTGGGATTTTTCTTGTTTCTTGCGATAGGCCAGTAATTATATAAATTTTACTCTTAAAACTTCTTTGGCTGCATCCAAAAAAATTTTGTTACAATGAATTTTCATTCTCATTTTGTTCTATGCATCTTTTGATCTCTCTTATTTCTGCTTTGACCCAGTCATTTTGTTTAATCTCCACGTGTTTGTGGTTTTCCCTGCTTTCTTTTTGCAGTTAGTATTCAATTACAAAGACTTGTGATTAGAGAATAAGCTTCATATGAATTCAATCTTCTTAAATTTGCTGAGGCTAGTTTTATGTCCCAATATACGGCCTATCCTTGAAAATATTCCATGTATACTAGAAAAGAACACATAATCTGATGTTCTAGGATGAAGTGTTCCATAAATGCCATTTATGTTCATTTCATCTACTGTGCCATTTAGGGCTGGTATTTCTTCGTTTATTTTCTGTTTGGATTATCAATTTAAGCCCCCTACTATAATTGGTCAATTTCTCTCTTTGGTTCTGGTAGTAGTTGCTCTGTATATATTGGTGCTCCCTGAGTGGGAGCATATATATTGATGACTGTTGTATCTCCTTGTTGTATACTTCCCTTTGTCATTATGAAATGTCCATCTTTGTCTCTTTTTAATCCAGAAGTCTGTTTCATCTGACATCAGAATAGCTACACCTGCTTTTTTCTGAATACCATTTGCCTAGAGAATCAATTTCCACCCTTTCACTTTGAGGCTATATTTGTACTTGTATCTGTGATGTGTCTCTTGGAGGCAGCATGTGGTTGGGTCTAGTTTTTTTATCCAATATTCTACTGTGTGTGTTTGTATTGGTGAGCTCAGTCCATTTACATTTATGGTGACTGATATATAAAGATTTCCTAACGTTCTATCTTTGGTTTTCTGGTAGGACTGTGTCTCCATTGTTTCTTTGTCTTTTTGTTGCTGTGTATTATTTCTCTTTTTTTTTTGAGGGCAGTGTCACTGGCCCTCATATGTGGGGCCCGAATTGGGGCCACTGGTTTCCCAAGCCACTGCTTAACCACCACGCCACTCGGCCGGCCCGCTGTGTATTATTTCAGTGTGGTGGTATTCTATGATTTTTCTCTCTATTTCTTTTTTTATGGTATATATTTCAGTTCTGGATGTGTTTGTGTGTGTTCACCATTAAGTTTATGTAAAAAAAAATTTCATATTTAGGGTATTGCATTTTCTTCAGTATGCTTCGTTACTCCATTCCCTTGTGCCTGATCAGAACTTTACACTCTCCCCTTTTATGTTTTTGTTGTCACAAATTATTCCTATTTATGCTGTGCATTGATTTCTGTGCTGCAATAGCAAGTTGTCTTTTTCCTGTTTTTTAAATGTTTATTTTCTTCTTTACCCTGTATGTTATATTTAAGTGTATAGTGTCTTATTTGGCATAGGAGTTGCCATTTTAGGCATCTGTCTGTTTGTAATACTACTCATGATTTTGTGTTCTTTAGATTTTTTGGTTCAGATCAAATATACTTCAGTATTTTTTGTAGTGCAGGTCGTGTGTTTGAAAATTCCCTCAGTTTCTGTATGTCTGGAATGGTCATTATTCCTCCTTCATATCTAAAGGATATCTTTGATGGATACATTATTCTTGGCTCATAATTTTTCTTTCAATAGTTGGAATATTGGATTCCACTTGCTCCTGGCTTGTAGAGTTTCTGCTGAAAAAATGTGATAATAATCTAATGAGCTTTCTTTTGTAGGTTACCATCTTCTTTTCCTTGACTCTCTTGAGGATTCTTTGTCATCAATTTCTGACAGCTTCAATACAATGGGCCTTGGAGAAGACCTGTTGGGATTTAGGTAATTAGGTGTTCTATTTGCTTCTTGGATTTGAGGATCCAGTTGTTTCCACAAGTTTGGTAAGCTCTCTTTGATTATTTGTTTGACTATACTCTCTTTTCCATTCTCCATTTCTTCTCCTTCTGGTATGCTAATTATTCTTGTATTGCTCTTTCTGATGGAGTCACAAAGTTCTTGTAAAGTTCTTTCATTTCTTTTATCTCTCAAGTCTTTCTCTTCTTCCATCCATGTCATTTCCAGATTTGTATCTTCAATGTTACTGATTTTTTCCTCCATCTGGTCAGCTCAATAACCTAAGCTAACTATTTTATTCTTCCTTTCTTTTATTGAGTTCTTAATCTCCAGAAACTCGATTTGGTTCTTTTTTAAATATTTCAGTCTCAGGCTGGCCGAGTGCCGTGGTGGTTAAGCGCTGGCTTGGGAAGCCAGCGGCCCCAGTTCAGGTCCCACATGTGAGAGCCAGTGACACTGCCCTCAATAAAAAAAAAATTTCAGTCTCTTTAGGAAAATGATAATTTGTTCTTTGATTGTGTTTTTGAGTTAATTAAACTGCATGTCTGTGTGTTCTTGCATCTTGTTTAGTTTTTTTTAGAACTGCAGTCTTGAATTCTCTGTCATTTAGGTCACGTATTTCCATGTGTTTAAGTTCATTTTCTGGAGACTTTTCATTTTCTTTCTGAGCTACCTTGTTAATTTGGTTATTCATGGCAATTAATTAATTATTATTTCTTTTCCTAGGCATCTACAGGAATGAATTCTGCAATGGGTTGATAGGAAGAGGTCTTTCTTTTCCTTTCCTGTAGGTGTTGGCAGAATGCTTTTTTTTCTCTTCGACTGCAGTCTTCTACTCTCTCACACTGTTGTGTTATATTTTGCTGCCCTATTCAGTTTTCTTAAACAGTGGGGGGATTCTCTGGAAGGTGGGCTTCTCCTATCTGAGCAGGTTGCCTTGATCTCAGGTCACCATCTTCATTGGGGAATGTGGAGAGCTTCTGAATATCCAAAGCTCTTCTTGAACTAAATTCAGGACCTTTGTGTATGAGCAGCTCTCTTTACCCCTGCAGGGAACCACCCAGATAGTTTGGGCCAGAAGCTGGGTGGATTGTGAGAGGTGGTTCTGAGCAATGGTGGCAACCTCCAGCACGGCCAATCCTGCACCCAAGGCTGTCCCCTTTTGCAAGAACTAGTTGGGCCTGGAGATCCTGGCTGTGGACTGCAGTTCTCAAAACTGCAAACACTCTGTTCTTTTGATCTGACATTGGTAGTCTTCCTCTTATAGCTCTGGGTTGGTGGGGTTGGGGAGAGCTCTGGGCTGGTAGGGAGAGGTTGGCTGTGCACTGTACCTATGCCTTCCATCCTCTTCTTGGCAGTGAGGCCTTAAACTACTGTTTTCACCCTTTTTCCCTCAGTCTTTGCTCCAAGGTCTCTGCCATGAGAGTGGTGTTCAGCCATGTTATATCCTGATCCCTCAGGCGGGACTGTGGGCCAAAAGGGGAACACTGGCAGTCTGTATTCTTCCCTTTCTCATAACTGCTATAGCTCCAGATTGAAGGGATCTCAGAGCTCCAAGCTCGTTCTGCATCCTTCCTGGGGCCCTGTGCACCCCTATGTTTATTGCAGCACTAGTGACAATAGCCAAGACATGGAAACAACTGAAATGCCCATTGGTAGATGACTAGATAAAGAAACTGTGGTACATTTATATAATAGGGTATTGCTCATCCATAAAATATAATGAAATCTTACCATTTGCAATGATATGGATGGACCTAGAGAACATTATGCTAAGTGAAATAAATCAAATGGAGAAAAATAAATACCATATTATCTCACTTATATGTGTAATCTAAAGAACACAATCAATTAGCAAACTAAACAGAAATTGTCTCAGAGATATAGAGAAAAAAATTGATGGTTGCCTAATGGGAGGGGATGGGCTGGGGGACAAGGTAAAGGGGTTAGAATGTACCAATTAATAGCCACAATATTGTCACAGGGATATGAAAGACAGTTTGGGGAATATAATCAATAATGATGTAAAGATTTTGTGAAGTTTCAGATGGGCACTTGTCTCATTATGGAGAACACTTCATGGACTGTGTAGATTTCTGACCACTGTGCTATACACCTGAAGCTGAAGCTGAAGCTGAATAATATTGAATGTCAACTATAATTTAACACATTGAGGATGGGGCATTTAAATATATAGATGCAAATCTGCATCACCGGTCCACAATGTGTTAATAATATATAGTCATAGGATGTGGAGTACAACATAGGGAATAGAGTCAATGGAGTTGTAACAGCTATATATAATGTCAGAGTGTAGTAGATTGGGGGAGGGGTTACCTGTTTGTGAAGGGTGTAAATGTCTAACTATTAATATTACATTTTTTGTATACCTGAGACCAATAAAAAAAAAGAAAAAAGAAAATGTGGTACACTTATACAATGGAGTATTATTTGGCCATAGAGAAGAATGAAATCTTACAATTTGCAACAATATGGATGGACTTAACGTATGTTAAGTAAAATAAGTCAGATAGAGAAAGACAAATGCCATATAATCTCACTTATATGTGGAATCTAAAGAGCAGAATGAATGCAGCCTTTTTAATGCCCCTGAAATAAAACCATCTTGCCAGCTGACCTTATGCTACAGAAGGTTAGTCCTGATCAAGAGAAAAGAAGACTGTCCTGAAATTTAGGATTATTTACTGGAGACCACTTAATACTGGGGCTCTTTGGCTCATTTATGGAAGGTCTAGGAGACAATATTTTTCCTTGTTTTTTTTTGGCTTCTAGGGCCTTTTCACTTCTCTTGGATCATCACCCTCTTCAGTCTTCAAATCATGCAATGGCATCACTCCAATTTCTGATTCTGTCATTACATTGCCTTCTTCTGCCTTTGACCCTTGGTTCTCTCTTATAAGGACGCTTTTTTTAAAAAAAAGATTTTATTGGGGAATCGGGGAGGGGAACAGCGTTGGGAAATCGGGGAAGGGGAACAGACAAGTTGCTGTCTTTTTGTTCTTCAGTCTGGTTGCGGGGGACGTTGCTTCACTGGCCCATGTTGGTATCGTCATTGCACTCTTCCTGGATGAGGCAGCTCGGTGGCCGGCCTCTGGATGTCGATCACTGTGGCTATTGTCAGCTCATGCTGGCTGCCAGCCGCTCACGCTGGCTGCTGGCCACTCACTGTAACTTATGGCAGCCCACTGCAGCAAGGGCTGCAGCCTACACTGTCCCAGGGCTCGCACAGCCCAGCTCCAGGTGGAGCTGTTGTTAGCTGTAGAGGGCAGTGTCACTGGCCCTCATATGTGGGATCTGAACTGGGGCTGCTGGTATCCCCAACCAGCTCTTAACCAATGCGGCACTTGGCTGGCCCAAGGACCCTTTTAATTATATTAGCCTAAGCCAGATATTTAAGGATAATTTCCTCATTTTAAGATTCTTAATTTAATCACATATGTAAAGCCCCTTTTTCTATGTACGGTAACATGTTTATGGATTCCATGGATTAGGATGTGAACATCTTTGAGTAGAGTGGGGCATTATTCTACTTTGTTCTTTTATCCACCTCATGGCCTTGATTTTAATCCAAAATTTGTCTGGTGTCTCAACTGATTTCTGGCATTGACTGTGGTTTGAGTCTGGACATTGTGAATTTCTCTACCTTTTGGTTACTTTCAAAGGATAACATACATAAAGGTGTACTTAGGAGGATGAGAAACAGGCAGTGTCTCATGGAGAGGAGAAGGGAATGACACTTAATCCTCACAGTAAAATATTATCCCCATTTTGTAAATGAAGAAACTGAAGATCCTAGAGGTTACATCACTTATTTAGATCACACAGATAGGAAGTGACAAACCATAGTTGAGAGAACACTGTTGTGGTATTGGGTTCTGTGAACCAATTCATCAAAATTAGGCAAAAATAAACTGCTAAGTGAGCTTCTAGGTACATTTAAACCATTCTCTTCCCCTCCTTAGCACTTGGGCCAACTTTGCAGTATAAATTGTTTCACACTTTCCCTCCTCTTTTTATCCCTTTCCCACCCTACCTTCAAAGTAATAGCTTGCTCTATTGCCAAAAACATTTGTGGAAACATTAACAGACCTAAAATGAATCATTTTATCAGCCTTAGTTGTGAGTAGACTCTTGGGAACTGAAATATCCCAGTATGCTCATGATAAAATTTCCCAGATTTAAACAATGAAGGAGAGAATGGCAGTAAGTTAGAATCCTTGCCTCAAGAATGGCTTCTTCCTGAAAGCACCAATAAAGCATCTGATCATGTTTTGGTAGGGTGCTATGCCCTACTTTTCAATGAAACTTTGGCTAGACCTTATAAAGTTCTAAATTGGCTTGGCATTTTTATTGGATAAAACTACTATTTATACTTTTGCTTAAGTCACAATAAGTAAAAAGATAATACCCAATAATTAGAGATGAAATCCTCTAAAGCTCTGGGACTCAATTCCATAACAGGCTGTGTGGTCAAACCATGCCTTCATAGAAGTCACATTTAGGTACACAACCTCCCTGTAAAGCAAATAACAGTACTGGCAGTAAAGCCAATTTCAGGGATTACTTTGAGCCAAAAACAAAGGAACATTTCTGGTATGAGCCACTACGGAATTCTGGGAAATTAGCAGAGGCATCTTAGAACTTCAGACCTAGATACTGAAAGCTACTCTCCTTTATTGAGTAGACTATAGCCTCAAGTTTGACTCCCTTTGGGGATGTGGTCATGTCACTTGCTGTTAAGGAGACTGTATTCTGGCCTGGAGTAGCTATTTGTTATTTGTCCTTGAGTGAGTACACTAATATGTTTGCTGTGGAGGACAAATGATAGGTTTTTTGTTTTTTTTTTTGAGGGCAGTATCACTGGCCCTCATATGTGGAACCCGAACCGGGGCTGCTGGCTTCCCAAGCCAGCGCTTAACCACTGCGCCACTCAGCCGGCCCCAAATGATAGGTTTTTAAAAAGCTAAAACTGAAATTTCTATTCATTTGAATTTGACACCATCGGTTGAAAATATTTTTATGAGCAGACCTTTATAATATATCTCAGTTTTGCTGCCAGATACAACTTGGAGTAGAAAAAGGCAAAGAAATATACCTGAATCCTGAAAACAGGTAAGTTGAATCACAAGCTCCAAGAGCAGAAGCCCCAAACATATCTAAGAAGCCAAACCTACCTTCCCATTTGATAAATATTGGGTCGTTGGGAAAGTCATGATGCATTTTTGCATTGAAAAACATTGAAAAATACATCTTGACTTCCCCGATGACCCAATACTAGCCAAACCTCAAGGCCAGGATTAATTTAAGTACTTACCAAACTAGAATTATAAAGCTATACTGTGTACTCCCCACTTTTTGATCCATTAATTATACAGCAATCATAATGAAATTATATGAAAGTGGTAAATCAAGCCATACAGGCTTGCGTTTTACTGGAGGAAGTGCTGTTGTTCCCACTTGTCTGATGGACAGATTCAAACTCATATTTTCTGGAGTACAAAAATTAGCCCATCAACCTGGGTTATCTCCAACCACTTATTTGCTGTGACACAGGCAGAGGGGAAAAAAAGAATGAGCTCAGGTGGGTGGATGGAATTCAAGAATGACTAATGGCTTGCAGTCCTTTGGCCTAAGTGCAGACTATGTAGAAATGACAAACTTTGGCATGTTGACCACTAGTTCTGGAGATAACGGCAACTATGGAGATAGCACTCTTATATTTAGATGAAAAACACAAAAGATCCCAGTACCTAGAATATACAGTGTTAATGACAGTCTAGAGCAGTGCAGGGCCCCAGGAAATTTAACTGTTTTACCTGGACCCAGGTTAGGTTTTCAGACCAGGTTAGGTTTTCAGACCTACTTGTTTCTCTTTTCCATGGTTATGTCATACTTGTGCAGGGCTGATGCCCCAACAGAAAAAAAAAGGTGACACTTTGATTTTTAGTTCCAAAAGATGAATGTACTGAGTAAGAAGGCAACCATTTACTATGTGTTACAGAAAGTTTTTGTTTTTAAGGCAAATCAGTATCATGCCATGTTGCCAAATACATAGGAAAATTGTTAATAGTTGAATGTCTACTCTGTAGCAGGGTACTGCGCTGGCTGTTTTACCTATGGTATTTAACTTAATCCTCAAAGTATATCTGTAAGGAGGGCATTGTTAACTCTGTTGGATAGGACAAACACCACTACAGCTCAAAAAGATTGTAAATTGTCCAAAGTTACATAGCCGCAAAGGGTTTTATATGACTTGAAAGTCATAATCAATGGATTATCATAACTGTTGAGAGAAATCTTCTGATAAATAAAGCCAAAGCTGTCAAGTGACAATAGAAAGATTCAGAAAGTCCAACAGCAATTTCTGGTCAAGATGGAGGAGGAAGAAATGCTGGGCTTGCTCCTCTCATGACTATATCAAAATTACAACAAAACTACAGAACAAACATCATTGAGGATTGCCTGAAGTCTAGTTGAACAAAAGTCCTACAACTAAAGACTTACAAAAGAAGCCATATTGAGACTGGTAGGAGGGACAGAGATGCAGGATGGACTGGTCCCACACCCACATGTGACTGTTAAAAATCATGTGGCATATCTTGACTGCAGAGGTCCCCCAAGAAAAGCAAGAGGCTCCACTCCCACACCAGGTTACCCAGTCCAGGGTTCAAGTGCCAGGGTGAGAAGTCCCCATAACTTCTGTCTGTGAAAACCAGTGGAGATTGTGGCTGAGTGAGACAGAAGGCAGCTAGAGTCCCAGGCATTCCTTTTAAATGGCCTGAGCCCAAACTTACTTGCTGATGGACTCACGTGTTCTAAGCTCCTGCACTAGGGTAGCAACTCAAAAGTCTCTGGGGACATATGGAAAGGAACTAAGTTGTCTGACTTCAGATCGAGGGCTGGAGGGGCAGCTTTTACCTACACAGAAGTGCTGGAAGAATCCATTGTTTCTTTTTTGACCCCTCCCCATCCCAGAATGCAGACACAGGTGGCCACCACATCCTAGTCTCCATCAACCCAGCTAACACCATTCATTCACCCCACCCTGGTGATTCCCTGAGACCACACCACAGCAAATCTTTGGACCCAACCAGCTGCATCCAGTGGCTTTTCCACACAAATGGCCTATCTTGGCTCATGCTGAAGACTTTCCTAAAATCCCTCAAAGGTTTACAAAACCCAAACAAGCATCATCTGGCTTTGGTGTATCCTGTACCTCTTGCTGAGCATCCCCAATCCTGGCACTAGTGGTAGCTGGCCTCAGTTCATTGTTTGACCTCTCAAGGCACCTCCAAGCTGAGCACAGTTGGTGACCATCTATGGATTGCTTTGTTACTCAAACCATGGGCAGAAGACAAACTGCTTCTGAACTTGGCCTGTGGCAGGACCTCTCCAAGAAAGTCTCACAGCTTGCAGGCCCAATGGCCAGTTTCAGACTAAGCAAAAAGCATCACTCAGCTGTCTCCAAGAATGACACACCCAAAGGGCAGACTGCACAGGCACTAGAGCCCTGCCAAAACGAATCCTGTTCTGTAGGGTCAGCCCCTGCTCAACAGTTCTTCCACTCTAAACAAAGCCAGATCTCACAACAATGTAGCCTAAGAGTCAGTCCCTCCAATTGATGTGCAAACAGCAATCAAAGCTCAACTACAACAAAAAGGCACATTACAACACACACAAGGGACACATCTGGAGCACCCGCTCAGGTGACCAAGTAACTGCACCACTGGGATTCACAGGACATCTACTACTTAAGGCCAATCTGCTAAGACCAGGAGAAATAGCAGCCCTATCTATTACATAGAAACAAACACAGGGAGGCAGCCAAAATAGGGAGACAAAGAAGCATGTCCCAAATAGAGAAACAGAACAAAGTTCCAGAAAAAGCACTAAAGAAAATGGAGTCAAGCAATCTACCAGATGCAGAGTTCAAAACAACGGTTATAAGGATGCTCAGTGATTTCAGGGAGAACTTCAACAGAGAGATGAGAAACATGAAAATGGAGATAGAAACATAAAAAAGAACCAGTCTGGTAAAGAAGGCTCACAATGGTGGAACAGGAAAATGATGTCTACTCTACCCCATAAATACATTAAAATTACAACTAAATTATAGACAATCAACCTCAAGAAACACCTGAAGGCTACCTGAACAGTACCCCTATAAATAAAGATATAAAGAAGAGGCCACATTGAGACTGGTAGGAAAGGCAGTGATGCAAAATGGGCTGACCCAAAACCCACAGGTAGTGGTTGAGCACGAGGAGGGACACCTCAGTGACAGAGGTGCACCCTGAGGAGTGAGGGTTCCCAGCCCCACACTGGGCTTCCTAGCCCAGGCATCCTGTGTCAGGAAGAGGAGTCCCTACAACATATGGCAGTGAAAATCTGAGAGAATTCCATCTGTCTATCCAGGGGAGAAGGGAAGTGGCTGGAAAGCCAGACATTTACTTAAAGGGCTCCCACACAGACTAACTCACTTGCAAGCACTCACCTTGGTTTCCGGTGGAGAGGAAGCAACTTGAAAGGCAAAAGACATACAGGGAAAGTCTGAGTTTTGTAGTCTCAGGGAGAGTGCTAGAGGGACAGCTGCCATTATCCCTGTGTAGATCCACCTCACTTGTAACCTACAGGAATGTGCCAGCTTTCCTGTGTTGAACTCATACCCAAAAGGCCAAATCTGAGACCCTAGTGGTCTACTAAAATCTGTACATGCACTTACCATCATGGTATTTCGCTTGGACCATCCCCCAACCCTCCACCCCCCACTCCCCACCCCCATCCTCCAGTGCAGCATTGCCGGAGGCACTCTCAGTTCCTGGGCATCCAGCCCCATTCCACAAGCTACAGGAAGCATGTATAGCATCGTACAGCCCATGGCAGCCTGGTAAACCTTAAGTGGTGTGCAGTCAGCCCTAGCTTGCACTGCAGTGTTCCTTGGGTGGCTCTCAGGGATCTGCAGGCTTGAAGCAAGTGGTGGCTGGCTACTGTGTTCTCAGGGCATTTTATGAAGTGGCTACAGGCTCAGCACAGGTGCAAGAACTGAATCTGCATTAATTTTGTGAAAACCACTGACCACAGCTCAAGACTCTTTGGGACCTCACCCAGCCAAGGTAGTGTGGCATTGATGGAGACACTCTCAGCTCCTGGGCAGCTAGCCCCATCCCAAAAGCTGCTGGAGGTTTGTATAGCAGCAGGAAGCCCACAGCAGACTCAGAAAATTTTGGTGGCAGGTGGTCAGCCCCAGCTCTACCTGCAGTCTTGCTTGGGTGGCTTTTGGGCATCTGTGGTCTTGAGGTGAGTGCTGGCTGGCTACAGTGTTCTCTGGGTGTTTTGCAGTGTGGCCACAGGCTCAGCATTGGCACAAGAACTGAATCTGCATTAACTTTGTGAAAAATACAGACCACACCACATTATTCCCTGAAATCCCACCCCACTCAACTCAGGCAGTATCACTGGGGACACTGTCAACACTAGGTCAATCAGCTCAGTCTGCCCACATAAGGAGGCTCTTTCAGTGGCTAATGATTACAGATAGCTGGCAGATGGCAACAGGCCTAGGGGAGTCCTGGGTATTTTGCTAAGTTGCCCCAGGCCTGATACTGCTAGCAGCTGGCCTCATTTCACAGCAAGATCACCTTCACATGCATCCAGGTCCAACACAGGCAGCAACCAATTGAATATAGTTTTGTAGTTCCTATCAAGTATCATCAGACCAATCACAGGAAAGGCTGGAATTGGCTTGCATGGGAGCCACTCCCAAGTGGCATCAGAACAACACACCAAGTTGCTGACCTCAGACCACACCAGAGTACTAACCAAATAGTCTCACAAGTGGCAAACACAAAGGGTGGTCTCAACAAGCACAAGAACTTTCTAGGGAGAATACCCCTCTGAGGTGTCAGAACCACACAAAAGATCATACTTTGTGGGTAGAGCCAATCCTAATAACTAATAAGCCTGAGAGTCAATCCTACACAATGACACACCAAAAGCAATTAAGGTTTACTACAACAGGAGAATTCACACAACACACTCAAGGGACATGGCTGAAAAACACACACACACAGGTGATCAGGAAGAATGTGGCACTGGACTATACAGGAGGCCTACTACATAAGGCCACCATGAAAACACTGAGAGACATAGGAGATATACATAATACATAGAAGCAAACACAGAGAGGAAGCCAGAATGAGGAAACAAAGAAACATGTCTAAAATAAAAGAAGAGGTGAAACTTGCAGATATAGAACTAAATGAAACAGAGGCAACCAACCTACCAGAGACAGAGTTTAAAACTCTGGTTAGGGGGGCGGGGCAAGATGGCGGCTGTGAGGAGGGCTCCATGAAATCTCCCCTGGAAATATCCACAATTTGAACTTCTAATACGCTTCAAAGAGACATCTATTCATCACACAGAGCAACTAAGAGTTCCACACAAGGATTGCTGGAAGGTGGGCAGGCCGGGTGAGTAGGGGAAGAAGGCGGCGAGACGCGTGAGGTGTAGCCCGCACCCCTGGCTGCTGAGTCACGGTGAGTGTTGCCCCGGCTCGCTCCCTGCGGCCCGTGGCCCACCTAGAGTTCAGCAAGAGCGCGTTGGTTTGCAGTCTGAGGCAGAAGCCTCAGGCCGGGCAAGTGCGGGAGGAGAGAGAGGAGACAACTGTGCAGAGGTACGAGCTGCACCCGCGGCTCGCTGGGTCCCCAGGAAGCAGAGTGCAGAGCCCGGCAGTGACAGGGCAAGATCAGACCCTGCACCCTCCCAGTTCAGGGATCAGTCTCTGTGCCCACCGGGTCCTGCGGAGCTCAGAAGCCTGAAACCCGGGAGCAGGGGGAAACAGAGGACTCGCCCGCGGAGACGCAGCGCGCCGGCCGGAGTCACAGGTCCTGGAGAGACAGAGCGGGGATCGGAGCCACGCGGCACGGTGCACGCAGTCCCCTAAATCCCAGCAGATCGTTTGGGAGAGCAGCAGGAGATCTGCGCGGGCGCGCGCCAGCTCCGAGACAGAAGCCTGAAACCCGGGAGCAGGGGAAAAAGAAGACTCACTCAGACAAGCAGCGCGCTGGGTGGAGAAGCAGGTCCCCAAGAGAGGGAGCGGGGATCTGAGCCTCAGGGCAGGGGGCGCACAGTCCCTTAAACACTGGCAGTCTCTTCGGGAGAGCAGCAGGAACTCTGCTGGAGCATAAGAGGCAAAGGCCTTAGCTTAAAACAGTGTTGGAACTGTGGCTTTGTTTACTTTTATGTTTTTTATTTTTTTTCCTTTTTCTACTCTTGAACAGAAAGCAAAAAAAACCCCAATAACTCACCCACTCCCACAAACTGTGGCCCCCACCAAGACAGTCTTAAACTGACTCCTGAATGGAGCAATAGGGGCAGACTAGGAAGATATCCTTACCTGCAGGGGGTTGAGAATTTCCACCCAGTAAAGGCAGCAGAGTGAGACTACCTACCCCGCCCCCACCTTTAGGCAAGGCTTGGGAGGCAGGGCAGGTTCACCTGCTGAGGCACTAATTAACAGATTCTTAGCAGCAGGCTTTTGGTAGTGAGGAATTCTTTAATTCTCCATGGCTGTCAACCCAAAGGGTGCCCAGAGACACTCATTGAGCCTTTGGGGTGAAGCCTGCCTTGGGACAGGCAAAAGCAAAAAGGCAGTGACTTTGTAAAAACCACCAATCACACGTCACAACCACACTCAAGTACAGCAAACCTGCAGTGCCAGGATCACGCTAGGCATCAGGTGGCCTACTGTTCCCACAAGACGCACAGGAATTTTTGTACAGCAGACAAACTGAAGAGAGCTTGGTGGACTTTAGCCTAGACCGACATGGGTATTTTTGGTTTGTTTGGTTTTATTCTGTTTTGTTTTCCCTTTATTGGCTGCTTATCTTGGTTGATTTTGGTTTTTATTTCTATTTCATTCTAATCATATTGTAGTTTTTAATATAGGCATATATATAGGTGTATGTAGGTGAATATATGTCCACATATATGGGTGTGTAGACAAATATATATATATATATATTTTTCCTTTTTTTCTTTTTCTTTTTCTTTCTTTGCTTTTTCTTTTTTCCCCACCCTCACTTTCTCTCTTATTTTATTCATTCTTCTCACTGCTATACTTTTCCTCTTTTCCTTTTTTCTGCAAATTTTATTTTTTTAATTTTTCTTACTTTTTTATTATTATTTTAGTTTATTTTTATTTTTTATTTTTTAGGTATAGCTAATCGGTTTCTCATGTTTATTCTATTTTTTATTTTAGGATATTGTATTTTATTTTGTTTCCTCTTCTGTTATTATTGAGTGTGTGGTTTTTGTTTTGTTTCTGTTTGTTTTCTTCATTAGTATGATTGATATTTCTGTACAAGTTGACTGTAGTTGGATGGTTGGTTTTTTTTACTTGTGCGAGCATTTGGTTTCCTTTGGTGGCTGCGGAGGTTGTTCTTGTTGATCTGTTATGCTCTAAAATCACTCTGCAGCAGTGGGTCCAAACAAACAGACACAAGAATCATCATACCCAGAGGCCAACTTTAGATAAAACCAGAGCATTTCTGGGTTTGACATACAAGAGTCACACCCAAAAGGAAGTTGCTACAGGTAGTAGGACCCATAGGGTCCAAGTTTCATCAGAGGGGTCAATCCTCTCACAGCAGCTCATAAACTGCAGACGCTGCTGATTCTCACAGCTAATCAATCTGGGAGTCAATCCCACCTACTGACAAACCAAAAGTAATCAAAACTAAAACTTCAACAAGTGAGGATGCACGACACAAGGAACACCCCAGACACAAGCACAGGAGAATAGGGAGACTGAGTAATTCAAATATAAAGGATACACACCATATAAGTTTACCCAGAAAAGACTGAGAAATCTGGGGGATCTATCTGTTATATTGAAGCAAACACAAAGAGTAAGCCAGAATGGGGAGACAAAGAAACACAACACAAATAAAAGAACAGAAGAAACTTCCTGAATCAGTGGAAATAGAGGAAATAGAGGTAACCAACCTATCGGAAACAGAGTTCAGAACACTGATTATTAGAATGTTCAAGGAAATTAATGAAAATATAAAGAAGGATAGAGAAATCATGAAAAGCAACCAGCTAGAACTTAAGAACACAATTACCGAATTAAATAACAAACTTGATGGAATCACTAGCAGATTGGATGAAGCAGAAAATCGAATCAGTGACTTAGAAGACAAAATAGCAGAGATCACCCATGTGGAACAACAAAAAGAAAAAAGAATGAAAAACATGGAAAATAGTTTCACAGAGCTGGGGTACAACATCAAACGCAATTACCCACGGGTCATTGGAATACCAGAAGGAGAAGAGAGGGAGCAAGGGATTGAGAACATATTTGAAGTAATAATGTCTGAAAACTTCCCTAACTTGGCAAAGGACATTGAAATACAAGCCCAGGAAGTGCAGAGAGTTCCCACCAGGATGATTCCAAACAGGCCCACTCCAAGACACATTATAGTGAAAATGGCAAGGGTTAAGGACAAAGACAGAATCCTTAAAGCAGCAAGGGAAAGGCAGCAAGTTACTTACAAGGGTACCCCCATAAGATTATCAGCTGACTTTTCTACAGAAACTTTGCAGGCCAGAAAGGAGTGGCAGGAGGTTTTCAAAGTGATGCAAAATAAAGGCCTACAACCAAGATTGCTGTATCCAGCAAGGTTATCATTTAAAATCGAAGGCGAGATAAGAAGCTTTGCAGAAAAAAATAAGTTAAGGGAATTCATTACCACCAAGCCAGCTTTGCAGGAAATGCTAAAAGGGCTTCTTTAAGTAGAAGAGAAAAACAACCTATGAAAGACTACCAACACAAATAAGAAAATGGCAATAAATACACACATCAATAATCACACTAAATGTAAATGGATTAAATGCTCCAATAAAAAGACATAGGGTGGCTGAATGGATAAGAAAGCAAGACCCCAGCATATGCAGTATACAAGAGACTCACCTCAGATCCAAAGACTCATACAGGCTGAAAGTAAAGGGATGGAGTAAAATATTTCATGCAAATGGTACTGAGAAAAAAGCTGGAGTAGCAATACTTATATCAGATAAAATGGACTTTAAATTGAAGACTATAACAAAGGACAAAGAAGGACACTTCATAGTAATGAAGGGATCGATCCAACAAGAGGACATAACTCTAGTAAACATCTATGCACCTAACATAGGAGCCCCTAAATATATAAAACAGATATTGTCTGACATAAAGACAGAGATCAACAGTAACACTATCATAGTAGGGGACTTCAACACCCCACTGTCACTAATGGACAGATCCTCCAGACAGAAAATCAATGTGGAAACAGCGACCTTAAATGACACGTTAGACCAGCTGGATTTCACAGACATTTTCAGAGCATTTCATCCCAAAGCTACAGAATATACGTTCTTTTCAAGTGCACATGGAACATTTTCTAAGATAGACCACATGTTAGGCCACAAAACAAGTCTCAATAAATTTAAGAAGATTGAAATCATTTCATGTGTATACTCTGAACACAATGCTATGAAACTAGAAATCAATTATAAGAAGAAATCCGGGAAGCTGACAAAAAATGGAGGCTAAACAATATGCTATTAAATAGTGAGTGGGTCACAAATGAGATCAAGGAGGAAATCAAAAGATACCTCGAGACAAACGAAAATGAAACCACCACGACCCAAAATCTCTGGGATGCTGTGAAAGCAGTCCTACGAGGGAAGTTTATAGCAGTGCAAACCTACCTAAAGAAGGAAGAAAAATCTCAAATCAACAGGTTATCCTTATACCTAAGGGAACTGGAAAAAGAACAGCAAAAGAGGCCCAAGGGGAGTACAAGAAAGGAGATAATAAAGACCAGAGCAGAAATAAACAATATAGAGAACAGAAAAACAATTCAAAAGATCAATGAAACCAGGAGCTGGTTTCATGAGAAGATAAACAAAATAGACAAACCTCTTGCCAGGCTCATCAGAAAAAAAGAGAGAGGACTCAAATTAGCAAAATCAGGAAAGAAAGAGGGGAAATGACTACAGACATCACAGAAATACAAAAAATTCTAAGAAATTACTATGAGCAACTATATGCCAAGAAATTTGACAATCTGGAAGAAATGGATAATTTTCTAGAAACATACAACCTTCCAAAGCTAACGCAAGAAGAAACAGAAAATCTAAATACCCTGATTCCTACCAAGGAAATTGAATCAGTAATTGACAAGCTCCCAAAAAACAAAAGCCCTGGACCAGACGGCTTCACAAGTGAATTTTATCAAACATTCAAAAAAGAACTATCACCTATTCTTCTCAAACTATTCCAAAAAATCCAGAAGGAGGGAAGGCTCCCAAACTCTTTTTATGAAGCCACTATCACCCTGATTCCAAAACCAGATAAAGACATCACAAAAAAGGAAACTACAGGCCAATCTCCCTGATGAATGTAGATGCAAAAATTCTCAATAAAATATTAGCAAACAGAATTCAGCAATATATTAAGAAGATCATACATCATGATCAAGTGGGATTCATCCCTAGTGCCCAAGGCTGGTTCAACATCCGTAAATCAATTAATTTGATACACCACATCAACAAAATGAAGGATAAAGATCACATGGTCCTTTCAATAGATGCAGAAAAAGCATTTGACAAAATCCAACAGCCATTTATGTTAAAAACCCTTAGCAAAGTGGGAATACAGGGATCATATCTCAACATAATAAATGCCATATATGATAAACTTACAGCTAACATCATACTCAATGGGGAAAAGCTAAAACCATTCCCCTTAAGATCAGGAACAAGACAAGGCTATCCACTTTCTCCTCTTTTATTCAACATAGTGCAGGAAGTTCTAGCCACAGCAATCAGACAACAAAAAGAAATAAAAGGCATCCAAATTGGCAAGGAAGAAGTAAAATTGTCATTATATGCAGATGACATGATACTGTATATAGAGAACCCGAAAGACTCCATCAAAAAACTATTGGAACTGATAGACGAATTCAGTAAAGTAGCAGGATATAAAATCAATGTTCAGAAATCAATGGCATTTGCATATACCAATAATAATCTAATGGAAAGAGAAATTAAGAAAACTGTCCCATTTACAATTGCGTCAAGAACTATAAAATACCTAGAAATAAATTTAACCAAAGAAGTGAAAGATCTGTACTCAGAAAATTATAAGACACTGAAGAAAGAAATCATAGAAGATACAAATAAATGGAAACACCTACCATGCTCATGGATAGGAAGAATTAATATAGTTAAAATGTCCATACTGCCTAAAGCAATATATAGATTCAATGCAATTCCTATCAAACTACCAAGGGCATTTTTTCACAGAAATAGGAAATATAATCCTAAAATTTATATGGAATCATAAAAGACCCAGAATAGTCTCGGCAATTCTGAGAAATAAAAACAAAGTCGGGGGGATCACGCTACCAGACATGAAAACCTACTACAAGGCTACAGTAATCAAGACAGTTTGGTATCGGCATAAAAAGAGGCACATCGATCAGTGGAACAGAACAGAGAGCCCAGAAATAAATCCAAGCATTTACGGACAGTTAATCTATGACAAGGGAAGCAAGAATTTACACTGGAGTAAAGATAGTCTATTCAATAAATGGTGCTGGGAAAATTAGACTGACACATGCAAAAAAATGAAACTGGATCATCTCCTTACGCCTTATACAAGAACAAATTCAAAATGGATTAAAGACTTAAATGTAAGACCTGAAACCATAAAAATCCTAAAAGAAAATATAGGGAGTACATTTGCAGACATTACCCGGAGCAATATTTTTACTGATACATCCCTACGGGCAAGGGAAGTAAAAGAAAAAATGAACATATGGGATTATATCAGACTTAAAAGTTTTTTCACAACAAAGGAAACCATTAATAAAACAAAAAGGAAGCCTACTGAATGGGAGAATATATTTGCCAACGATATATCTGATAAGGGGTTAATATCCAAAATTTATAAAACACTCATGAAACTCAACACCAAAAAAACAAACAACCCAATTAAAAAATGGGCAGAAGATATGCAGAGACATTTCTATAAAGAGGACATACAGATGACCAACAGGCATATGAAAAAAAGTTCAACCTCACTGGTCATTAGGGAAATGCAAATAAAAACCACAATGAGATATCACCTCACTCCAGTCAGAATGGCTATCATCAACAAATCAACAAACAACAAGTGCTGGCGGGGCTGTGGGGAAAAGGGGACCCTGCTGCACTGTTGGTGGGACTGCAGATTGGTGTAGCCACTATGGAAGTCAGTATGGAGGTATCTCAAAGAACTGGAAATAGAGCTACCGTTTGACCCAGCAATTCCACTCCTAGGTATTTATCCTGAAAAAACCAAGACACTTATTCAAAAAAAGTTATGCACCCCTATGTTCATAGCAGCACAATTTACAATAGCTAAGACTTGGAAACAACCAAAATGCCCATCAGTAGGTGAATGGATTAAGAAACTGTGGTATATTTATACAATGGAGTATTACTCCGCTATAAGGAAGAATGAAGTCGTACCATTTGCAATGATATGGATGGACCTAGAGACTATAATGTTGAGTGAAATAAGTCAGTCAGAGAAGGACAAATACCATATGATCTCACTCATATGTCGAATCTGAAAAACTGTATGAATGAGCAAAGTAAACAGAAACTGTCTCATAGATATAGACGAAAAATCAGGGTTGCTAATTGGGAGAGGAATGGGGATGAGGGTGAAGGGGAAGGGATTAGACAGCAAAAATAGGCAACTACAATATTGCCACTGGGCTAGGAAAAACAGTTTGGGGAATATAATTAATAATGTTGTAAAAATTTTGTGGAATGTCAGATGATCATAGGTCTTGTTAGGGAGACCATTTCATGGATGGAGTAGAGGTTTAATCACTGCACTGTATTACTAAAGCGGAGGTGGTATACCTACTGTAATTGAATATATATAGATAGTCACGGGATGTGGATTATACTGTGGAAGAGAGTCAGAGGAAGAGTAATAGATATATATGATATGGGGGGGAGTGGGGTGGTGAATTGGGGGTGGGGGTTGGTCACTTTGAGGGGTAAAATGTATAACTATTGCACTGTGTTGTACACCTGAAACTAATTAAAAATAAAATTAAAAAACTAAAAAAAAAACTCTGGTTGTAAGAATTACTAAGAAACTTCGTGAGAACTTTAACAAAGAGATAGTCAACATAAAGGACATAGAAACCATAAAGAATAACCAGTCAGAAATAACGAATACAATAACTGAAATGAAGAATACACTGGAAGGAATCAACAGCAGATTAGCTGAAGCAGATGATCGAATCAGCAATTGAGAAAATAAGGCAGTAAAAAACACCCAATTGGAACAACAGAAAGAAAAATAGAATGAGAAAAAAACAAAGATAGTTTAAGGGACAACTAGGACAACATCGAAAGTACCAATCTTTACATATGTGTACCAGAAAAAGAAGAGAGAAAGCAAGGGACTGAGGACTGATTTGAAGAAATAATGACTGAAAACTTCCTTAACCTCAATAGGCCAGAAAGGAGTGGCAGAAAATATTCAAAGTGATGAAAAGCAAGGGCCTATATCCAAGACTATTCTACCCAGGAAGGCTAAGTGAAATAAGTCAGACAGCAAAAGTCGAGAACCATATGATTTCACTGATGTGTGGTATAAAAAACTAAAAACAACAAAGAAAGAGACAAACAAATGAAGAAACAAAAATTCCTAGACACAGACAATAGTTTAGAGGTTACCAGAGAATAAAGGGGGAGGGGAGTGGTAAATGAGGGTAAAAGGGATCAAATATGTGGTGATGGAAAGAGAACTGACTCTCCGTGGTGAGCACACAATGTGATATACAGATGATGTATTACAGAATTGTGCACCTGAAACCTCTGTAACTTTACTAACCATTGTCACCCCAATAAAGTTTAATTAAAAATAAATAAAATCAGGCTGGCCAAGTGGCGTGGTGGTTAAGCGCTGGCTTGGGAAGTCAGCGGCCCCGTTCGGTCCCACATGTGAGAGCCAGTGACACTGCCCTCAAAAAAGAAAAAAAAAAGACATGTGCAAGTATAATTTTGGGCCGGCTGAATGGCGAGGTGGTTAAATGCTGGCTTGGGAAGCCAGAGGCCCCGGTTCGGGTCCCAGGTATGAGGGCCAGTGACACTGCCCTCAAAAAAATAAATAAATAAATAAATAAATAAATAAATAAATAAATAAATAAATAAAATTAAATTAAATTAAATGGAAGGAGTGGTTCCGGTCAAGATGGTTCAGTAGGTTAATGCCATGCTTAACTTCTCTCACAACAACATCAAAATTACAATAAAACTACAAAATATCTATCATTGAGAATTGCCTAAAATCTTGCTGAACTGAAGCCCTACAACTAAGGCTATTCAGATGACACCTTGAGACTGGGAGGAAGGGCAGAGATGTGGAGTGGGCTCGTCCTACTCCCACTTGTGACTATTAAGGTCAGAAGATATATCTCAGCTGTGCAGGTTCCCCCCAACCCCAGAGGAGCAAGAGTCCCAGCCCCACACCAGCTCAGGGTTCTAGTGCTGGGGAGAGAAGTCCCCAGATTTTCTGGTTGTGAAAACCAGCAAAGATTGTAACTAAGTGAGACAGAAGCCAGCAGCACTCCCAGACACTCCTTTTCTAAGGGACCCTGAGGATTTACCCACCAACAAAATCACTTGATCTGAGCTCCAGCACTGGGGAAGCAGCTGGGAAGGTGGCAGGGTCATATGGTGGGGAACTGAGTTGTCTGGATTGGGACAGGACTGGAGAGACAGCTCGCTCCTAGATGAAGGAGCTGGTGGAAGCCATTGTTTATTTTGTTGAGCCCTCCCTCTCCCTGGCATGTAAACATAGGCAGCTGACATATCTGAGTCTCCATCAAGCTGGTTAATACTTTTAATTTGCCACACCCTGATTTCAGACCACACCCAACTTTCAGACACACCCAGGCTGCTTCCAGTAGCGTTTGTGTACAAACCTCCTGCCTTAGCTCGTGCTGCAGACTTTCCTAGGGTCACTCAATGGTTCACAGAACACAGATAAGAAGCATCTTGCTTGAGTATGTCCTGTATCTCCAGATGAGCAGCCCTAAGCCTGGCACTAGTGACAGCTGTCCTTGGTTCACAGCTTGGTCTCCAAGGCATTTCCAAGCATGACATGGGTTGCAGCCAGGTGACCCAAGGTGGGCCAGGGCTGTGTCTGAACTTGACCTACAGGAGATCCCCCCAAGGTGGTACTGGGGCTGGCATCCCCAATAGCTAGCTTCAAAATGAGCTAGAACATCACTCAGCTACCTCCACGAATAACAGAGCCAAGGGGTGGATTGGGCAGACACCAGAGTTCTGCTGAGGTAGATCATATTCTGTAGGGTCAACCCCTGCACGACTCTTCCACTGTAGTCAAGGCCAGTCCTCACAACCAGTGAGCTCAAGGGTGAATCCCTCTTATTGATGTGCAAATATTAGTCAAAGCTCAACTGCAAGAGGATGGCACATACAACCCACATAAGGGACACAGCTGGAGCCCATTGCTCAGGTGACCAGGAAGACTGTGCCACTGAGCCCCACAGCACACCTACTACATGAGGCCACTCTACTAAGAAGGGAAAACATAGCAGTCCTAACTTATACATAGAAACAAACACAGGGAGGGAGCCAAAATGCAAAGACAAAGAAACGTCTCAAATAAAAGAACAGAACAAAGCTCCAGAAAAAGAATTAAACAAAATGGAGACAAGCAATCTACCAGGCGCAGAGTTCCAAACACTGATTATAAGGATGTTCAATGATCTCAGGGAGACCTTCAACAAAGAGATAAGAAACATAAAAATGGAGATAGAAAACATGAAAACGAATCACTCAGAAAAAGAGAATACAATAATGAAAATGAAGAATACATTACAGGCAATCAACAGTAGATGAGATGAAGCAGAGGATCAAACCAATGATATACAAGATAATGTAGCAGAAAACACCCAATCAGAACAGCAAAAAGAAAAAGAATCCAAAAAATTGAGGAGTGTTTAAGGGGCTTCTGGGACAACATTGAGCATACCAATATTTGCATTATAGGGGGTACCAGAAGGGGAAGAAAGAAAGTAAGG
Source organism: Aselliscus stoliczkanus (assembly GCA_033961575.1). Classification (NCBI taxonomy): domain Eukaryota; kingdom Metazoa; phylum Chordata; class Mammalia; order Chiroptera; family Hipposideridae; genus Aselliscus; species Aselliscus stoliczkanus. The sequence goes on along the minus strand of CM066737.1, from coordinate 47,596,886 downwards.
AATTGAAAACCTATTTGACGAAATAATGACACAAAACTTCTTTAACCTGGAGAAGGAAATAGATATACAAGCCCAGGAAGGACAGAGAGTACCAATCAAGATAAAACCAAAGAGGCCAACACCAAGACACATCAAGTTAAAATACCAAAGGTAAAAGACAAGGAGAAAGTCTTAAAAGCAGCAAGAGCATAACAGTTAATTACTTACAAGGCAGCCCCCATAAGTCTGTCAGCTGATTTATCAACAGAAACTTCGCAGTCCAGAAGGGATCTGCGGGAAATATTCAACGTGATGAAAATTAAGACCTATAAACCCAATTACTCTACCCAGAAAAGCTATCCTTTAGAATTGAAAGACAGATAAAGAGCTTCCCATACAAGAAAAAGCTAAAATTGTTCATCACACCAAAGCAGTATTACAAGGAATTTTAGAGGGACATCTTTAAGACAGAAAAAAAAGAATAATGAAATGTCAATAACTACAAACCTATCGACAATTACTTTCAATGTTAATGGATTAAATGCTCCAATCCAAAGATAGGGGGGATGAATGGATAGGAAAACACGACTCTTACATATGCTGCCTATGAGTATAAGAGACACATTTCACATCGAAAGACACACAGACTGAAAGTAAAGGGATGGGAAAAGATAATTCATTAAAATGCAAACAAACAAAAGAACCAAAAATGCTGGGGTAGCAATAGTTATACCAGACAGAATAGACTTTAAAACAAAAACTATTGTATAAAACATGACAAAGAAGGACCTAGTAATCCTACTTATGGGTATTTATCTAAAGAAACCTGAAGCTCTACTTTGAGGGGATATGGAACACATTCATTGCAACATTTATGTAAGCCAAAATATGAGGCAACCTGCGTGTCCCTGAATGGATAAATGGATGGAGAAGAGGTGGTACACATATACAATGGAATATTATTCTACCATAAAAAGGAAGAAAATCTTGCCATTTACAACAGCATGGATGGACTTAGAGCGTACAATGCTGGGTGTAGTGGGTTGGATAGCAACAGACAAATGTCATGTGATTTCACTTATAGGTGGAATATGGAGAACAAAATGGATGGGGAAATGAAGCAGAAACCAACATGGATACAGAGAACATGTTTGATGGTTGCCAGATGGGAGGGGGTTTAGGGGTGGGTGAAAAGAAGGGATTAAGAAGTACAAGTTGATTGTTACACAATAGTTATGGGGATGTGGGTTATAGCATAAAGAGTATAGACAATAATATTGTAATAACTATGTATGGTGCCAGATAAGTTTTCACCAAGCACTAGAGACTGCTAGTACAAATCCTGGTCTGCATGGTAAGCCCCCTGTACAGCATTCCATAAGATGCAGATGTGGCTAAAGCCCACAGCTAGTGAGCCTAAGGGTCAATGCCAAACACTGACATACCAATAACAATCAAGGCTCAAGTATAAAAGAAGGGCAAGCCCAAAACAAAAAATGGATACTCCTGTAGCCTCCTGTGCTGGTTACCAGGAAGACTACACCACTGGGCCACAGAAGGCACCTTACATAAGGACACATGGCCAAGATGGGGAGACATAGAAGATCTACCTAATACATACAAATAAAAACAGATAGGCAGAGGGCCGGCCGAGTGGCGCATTGGTTAAGAGCTGGTTTGGGATGCCAGCGGCCCTGGTTCGGATCCCACGTATGAGTGCCAGTGACACTGCCCTCCTCAGCTAACAACAGCTCCACCTGGAGCTGGGCTGTGCGAGCCTTGGCGACCGTGTGGGCAGCAGCCCCTGCTGTAGTCGGCTGCCATAGGCTACAGTGAGTGGCCGGCAGCCAGCGTGAGCGGCTGGCAGCCAGCGTGAGCTGCCAATAGCCACGGTGAGCGACACCCAGAGTCCAGCGACTGATCTGCCTCATCCGGGAAGAGCGCAATGATGATACCAACATGGCCAGTGAAGCGACGTCCTCCGAAACTAGACTGAAGAACAAAAGAACAGCAACTTGTCTGTTCCTCTTCCCCGATTCCCCAACGCTGTTCCCCTCCCCCAATTCCCCAATAAAATCTTTGAAAAAAACCAAAAATAAATATAGGCAGAAAAAATGAGGAAACAAATAAGTAATTCCCAAATAAAAGAACAGGAGAAAACCCAGAAAAAGCAATACATAAAATGGAGGCAATCAACCTACCAGATACAGAATTCAAAACAATAATAATGAGGATGCTCAAGGAAATAAGTGAGAATTTAAATAGATAGAAAACCTATAAAGGACATAGAAACTAAAAAAGAAACAGTCAGAGTGAAGAATACAAAAACTGAAATTCAGAATGCCCTAGAAGGAATCACCAGCAGATTAGATGAAACAGAGGATCAAATCAGCAATTTGGAAGACAAGGTAGTAGAAAACACCCGCTAGAACAGCAAAAAAGAAAAAAAAAGTCCAAAGTTAAAATAGTTTAAGAGGCCTCTGAGACAACATCAAGCACAAAAAAGTACACATCATGGTGTAGCAGAAGGAGAAGGAGGAAATCAAGGGACTGAAAACATATTTGAAGAAATAATAACTGAAAACGGATGATTACAGGTCTTGTTAGGGAGACCACTTCATGGATGGAGTAGAGGCTTGATCACTGCACTGTATACCTGAAGCTGATGTTGTATAGTATTGTATGCCAACTGTAATTGAATATATAGATAGTCACAGGATGGGGATTATATGGTGGAAGGGAGTCAAAGGAATTGTAATAGTTAGTATGATATGGGGGGAGGAGTGGGGTGGAGAATTGGGAGAGGGGGGTTGTCACTTTGAGAGGTAAAAATTATAACTATTGCACTGTGTTGTACACTTGAAGGTAATAAAAAAAATAACTGAAAACATTCCTAACCTGTTGAAGGAAATACATAAACAAGGCCAGGAAGCACACAAAAGACAAAGTGAAAGAGTCCCACAATAAGACACATCAAAGTTAAAATGGCAAACATTAAAGACAATGAGAAAACCCAAAGGCAGCAACAGAAAAGCAGCTAATTACTTACAAGGGAGCACCTATCAGAAGATCAGTAGATTTCTCAACAGAAAGTTTGCCAGAAGAGATTGCATGAAATATTCAAAGCAATGAAAAGCATGGAACTACAACCAATACTACTCTACTCAGCAAGGCTACCATTTAAAATGGAAGAAGTAAAGGAACGAGGCAACATAAAATTGTAATACAATACTACTGCAGAGACAGAAGATACAGTTTAGGGAATATAATCAATAATGTTGTAAATATTTTTTTAAAGATTTTATTGGGAGTTGGGGGAGGGGAACGGCGCTGGGGAATCGGGGAAGGGGAAAAAACAAGTTGCTGTCCCTTTGTTCTTCAGTCTAGTTGCGGAGGACGTTGCCTCACTGGACCATGTTGGCATCGTCATTGCGCTCTTCCTGGATGAGGCAGATTGGTCCCCGGCCTCTGGATGGTCGCTCACCGTGACTATTGGCAGCTCACACTGGCTGCCAGCTGCTCACGCTGGCTGCCGGCCACTCACTGTAACCTATGGCAGCCCCGTAAATATTTTTTTAGGGGACCAGATGGACTCATGTTTTGTCAGGGAGACCACTTCATTGATGGTGTAGTGGTTTGAGTACTGCACTGTACATCTGAAGCTGCTGCTGATTAATATTAGATGTTGACTATAATTTCACACATATATATTAATGGGATGTGGAATATAGTGTGGGGATGTAGTCAATGTAATTGTTATAGATATGTATGATACCGGGAATAGGGGGACAGGGGAGGGGGTAGTCACTTTGTAAGGGGTGAAAAAGATAACTATTTGCATAGTTTTGTACATCTGTAACTATTAATAATTATAATAATAATAATAATAATAATAAAAGATCTTCCCAGAAAAGAAGAAGCTGAAAGAGTTAATCACCACTAAACCAGTATTACAAGAAATATTAAAGGGATTTATTTAAGAAAAAGAAGGGGGAAAAAAGAATTTAAAAATATGAATAAGGGCCAGCTGAGTGGCGCATTGGTTATGAGCTGGTTTTGGGATGCCAGCGGCCCCGGTTTGGATCCCAAATGTGAGGGCCAGTGACACTGCCCTCTATAGCTAACAATAGCTCCACCTGGAGCTGGGCTGTGCGAGCCCCGGAGATGGTGTTGGCTGCATCCCCTGCTGCAGTGGGCTGCCATAGGTTACAGTGAGTGGCCGGCAGCCAGCGTGAGCGGCGAGCAGTCAGTGTGAGATGCCCATAGCAGTGGTGAGTGACCATCCAGAGGCCGGTGACTGAGCTTTCTCATCCGGGAGGAGCGCAGTGACGATACCAACATGGGCCAGTGAAGCAACGTCCTCCGCAACTAGACTGAAGAACAAAAGGACAACAACTTGTCTGTTCCCCTACCTCGGTTCCCCACGCTGTTCCCCTCCCCCAATTCCACAATAAAAAAAATCTAAAAAAAAAAAAAAAAAAAAAAAATATATATATATATATATATATATATATATATATATATATATATAAACAGCAATAACTAATGTCTATCTATAATCACTTTAAATGTAAATTAAATGTAAATGAATTAAATGCTGTAATCAAAAGACAGGGATAGGGCCAGCCCAGTGGCTCAGTTGGTTAAGAGTTGGCTTAGAGTGCGTGCTCTGAGCCACAGGGCTGCCGATTTGATTCCCACATGGGCCAGTGAATGCTGCGCCCTAGCTGAGCTGTCGCTGAGCTGCCAAGAGGTGGCAGGATGGCTCAGCTGGTGTAACAACAAGATTGCCTGATCAATGATGGACTACACCCACCAGCAACCATAGAGTGAACTCCACACCTTAAGCTGAGCTGCGGGGGACCTGCCTCCGCTGACCAGGGTTCGAGAAGGTGTACACGGCGTCGGCGGTCGATAAAAGACAGAAACTGTTTGTTGCAGTAAAAGACAGAACATGGAGAGATAACTCTCCAGTTTATTTGTTGCAGGCTTTATATACAGTTTTTAGGTAGGGGGTACGTGCAGCATAGCAGGAAACAAAGTGCATTACCTCAGTGAAAAGTAGATCATTAACTAGTTTTCAGAAACCTACAGGTCAGTGAAACCCGGGGGAGTCAGCTTCTCAAGACAGTTTCTCACCATTAATCCTGATAGCCATCTTTCTTTTGTGTCCCAAGGAACTGGCCGTCCTCACCACATACCTCAATAAGTACTAAGCACCCTCCAGGTGCAGGAAGAAACAATGAAAGCAGGAAAACAAGTTTATGCTTCACCAAGCCCACTAAAGCCAGCTTGCAAGCCCCTTATTATTGGGGACCATGGCCCTCAACATTTCCCCATTTTTTATTATTTAAAAAGCATGCCTGTGACCCCAGGCAGCTGCGAGTCACAGTGCCTGTCTTAGGTGTCCTCCAATGAAATAACGACCCGTCATTGGCACTCGATCCTCTGGCGATCAAGCCCTGTCTTAGGTTAGTTACATTCAAGGAGGTCCTTACCCGTCTTTGGCTAGCCTGTCCTCACTGAAGCTTAGGGGTAGAGGAGCTAATAAGCAGGTGGCTAAACTTGAGGCTTTGCCTTAAGTTTGATCTCATGAATATTGGCTTGGACGTCCAATATTTGTTTGAGAAAACATCTAATGAGGATGGGGAGTAGGCACAGAACCAAGCAGACACAAATGCCCAATGTAAGGAATGTCACAATGGAATGGCCAATATTTGGCAAAGACGGCAGGGCATTTCTCATCATATCAACAAACTCAGAGGCAGCTTGAGCTGCATCAAATTTCAAGGGTTTAGCTTCTCTCATGTTTTGAATTTCTTCATGAAGCCGAAGCATGTCTAAAGACAGATTAGCATTATGCCAAATTCCTTGAAGATGTAGACGAACTCTATTTTAATCATGTTGACTACTATTATACATTTTTGGGGTTACACAAATCCAATGATAATCTGAATGACATTGCAAATGAGACCTAACTTTTAAACTTTGAATTTCATCACCTAAATATTGAACCATATCATACAAAGCATTTACCTTTTGTTCTAATTTCTTATCTATATCCTCTTGAGTTCCTAAGGCTAAAGTAACATTTTTTGAAAGCGTATTAACATAATGAGCATTTTGAACAGTTTGTGAAAGAGCCATAGCAGCAGTAGCAGCAGTTGCAATTAAAGTAACCAAAGCCATAATTCCAGCAATCAAAAGCCCTATAAATCTTTTTGGTCTACTTAAAGCATACTCGATTTTTTAAAAAATTTGTAAACTTTTTTCATCATACCAAGGTCCCGAAACATTAACAGGAAGCATGACAAAAGATGGTTGATGAAATATCATAACACGGGTCCCAAGGGGTACCCAAGAGACACAATTTGTTAAAATACAATTATAGCAAGATACATTAAATCTTAAACCATTAAAAGTAATAGACAAATTTCCAATCATGAGTACATAAGGAGAAGGAACACAAGCAGATACATTAACAGAGCGACTATTTGAAGTACAGGGAGTATCTGGTCTACAAACCGTCACCATTTGAAAGTTTTTACCCATTGTTCCTGCAAGTTTCCAAAGAGAGTTTTGTTGATAATGAGTGTCAGATTTCCATATTCCAGCAGCTAGTCCCCTTGTCCAACTTGTTTTGTTACTTTGAGACCAGTCCAGAATGTACCAATTCAATCCAGGAATATTGTATCTCACTGGCATGTTGCCATGGCACATTCTCCAGGGGACAGCTTTGGTGTTCATAGACCGGGATTTCTGGGCTCTCCCAGACAGACGGATGGAGGATGAGAACTGGGTGGCCAAGCAGAAGGCCTACTCCGGAGCAGTGGAGAAGGGAGGGGCATCAGTGGCCGGTGGACTGTAAGGGTTGCGGTGGCCTGGGCACAGCAGGGGGCTGTTATGGTGGCTGCGGTGGTAGTGTGAGTACCAGGAGGCGACAGCTGCAGTGGGGGCAGATCAAATGATCTGGAATCCAAACTGGAGTGTCTGTGTCCTGAGGAAATACTCAAGCATACCCTCTTCCCCTGGGTTAACAGTATGTTTGGTCCCTTTCAGGTACCAGTTAACAGGTCCTTTTATTTTACTAAAGCCCTAGGCTGACACAGGTCAGAGTTTTAATGTTTATACATAGATGAGTGTTTTGATGTATCTATATTTAAAATACGACCGGAGAGTCAGGGGTTAACATTGTAAGGGCAGTGGAGCTGAAGTCCAACCCTGTGCTCCCTGGGGTTGCTCTGAAGAGCTCAGGGACTGATTTAAATTGTTAAATAAGTTGTTGTTGCTAAATGGGTTGCAAATGGATGTCCTATTGTTGCCTGGGCCCAAGGCTGGGGCCCTGGAGCGCTTCCCAACTAAGGGACAACCAGTTGGTTGAAAAGGAAGGACTTTAGAGATAAGATTGTTCGGAGGCAATAACTGTCCATTTTTACGATATTTGGAATGGCAGTCTATCAGGCAGTGAAATCCCTTGTTGTATCGTGGACATATAGTCTGTGGCATCAAGGATGAAGTTTGTTGTGAGACATTAGGAACACTTTGTGGCTGTATATCTTGTGATTGGGGAGCTCGTCTAGGCTTAAGACACTGTCTGTTAAAGTGTCCCGGTTTCCCACAATTATAGCAATTGTAGCCACCGTTTCTGTTATCACTATTGGGAGTGGCCTGCGTTGACTGAGTTACTGTCTTAACATCCCCTTTAAGGGTGGCAGCTATTGTTACTCCTTGAATAAAAGCTGGAGAGACATCAGCACATTGTTTTACATAATCATTAATAGTGTCAGATTTACTGATAGGCTGGAGTAGATTTTGACATGTAGAATTTGTGTTTTCAAATGCCAACTGTTTGATTAAAATATCTGTGGCTTCATCGTTAGTAATTACTCTACGAACTGCTTGAATGAGCTGAGACAAAAAGTTTTGAAAAGGCTCCTCACCTCTTTGTATTACGGTAGTTAATGTAGTTGGCTTTTCCGTGGAGGCGGGGAGTGCTCTCCAGGCATTAACAGCACAATCAGTGACTTTTTCTAGGACCTTTTTAGATAGATACATCAGGTCTTGTGCAGGAGAATATTCACCTCTTCCCATAAGCATATCTGTAGTAATTGAATCACGTTTACTGACAAATTTTTCTGTCTTATCATCATATTCAGTCCTCCAAAGGAGATAATCTCCACCTGTATAGCAGGCTTTACAAACCTGAGTCCAATCATAGGGAGTCATCCATTTTCCTGCCAATGTATTAATTAAAGAAAGAGTATAAGATGCTACAAGTCCATACTCTGCGCATGCAGATTTCAGCTCTTTTAAGATTTTATAGGGCAGGGGCTCCCAGGAAGGCCATTCATCTCCTTTTTGATCCATATCAAAGGCCACTGGGCAACAAAGAGTAAAATCAAATTTTCCGTTTGTCTCTTCCTCCTGAATGGCTCTACGAAACCGAGATGTGGGTTTAGAATTACATGGAGGCATAGGCATTACAGGATGCTTTAAAAGAGGTTGGGGTTTTACGTATTTTTCATTTTTAGCTGAATATTTTGGGGGACCTAGCCCCTTATCCTCCTTTTTAGTAATGGGAAAGTTCCATAGATCTTGTTCATTATAGTTGGCTGCCTCCATTTTCAATTTGGCAGCATCTAGGGGAGGGAGGTTTTTTCCCTCACTGTCTGAATTATTGTTTGAATCTGTATATTTTTTAACTGAAAAGGCCAGATTAGTTTTAGAGTGAGCAGTGGACAATAACAGCATATGTTTATCAGATAGTGCCGTTGGCACAGAAATAGTCTCTGGAACGAGTGTATCTTTAATTAAGTTCCAGAAGGCAACAAAAAGTAGAAACTTGGCTATCTGAAAAGTTCCAACCTTTAAATCTCGGGCTGCAAGAGAGCAGCGAATTAAGTTAATAAAGAGTTTAAGTTTCTTAGATTCGGTTTGACCCATATTTAATGTTAGTAAGTATAAAGGATAGAAAGAAACAATCACTCGATGTCCACTCTGATGCTCATCTGGCCACGCCCCTCGCGGGACTAAGTCTGTCTTGGCAAAGGCTCTACGGTATAAGCCCCAGCACAGGTGAACGAGTCAGTTGCCGTTATGCCTTATGACAGAGAACGGAACCGCAGATTAGAGCCTACTCAAGTTCCGTAGCCAAGAGCCGTGGAACTATATGCATTCACTCACACAATCACACCCTTACACACGAAACAATTAGTAGTATATATGTTTTCTAGGGACGTAGATCACACACCTCAAATCTTTGATTACCACTTATACTCACCTGACGTTACTAGCCAGGAGGTCTCGAGCACCCTCAGTGGAAGCCTATCCGTGTCGGGAAAAATAGAGAAGACTAACCTTCAGGTCCCTGTTCGGGCGCCACTTGCGGGGGACCTGCCTCCACTGACCAGGGTTTCAAGAAGGTGTACACGGCGTTGGCGGTCGATAAAAGACAGAAACTGTTTGTTGCAGTAAAAGACAGAACATGGAGAGATAGCTCTCCAGTTTATTTGTTGCAGGCTTTATATACAGTTTTTAGGTAAGGGGTACATGCAGCATAGCAGGAAACAAAGTGTATTACCTCAGTGAAAAGTAGATCATTAACTATTTTTCAGAAACCTACAGGTCAGTGAAACCCGGGGGAGTCAGCTTCTCAAGACAGTTTCTCACCATTAATCCTGATAGCCATCTTTCTTTTGTGTCCCAAGGAACTGGCCGTCCTCACCACATGCCTCAATAAGTACTAAGCACCCTCCAGGTGCAGGAAGAAACAATGAAAGCAGGAAAACAAGTTTATGCTTCAACAAGCCCACTAAAGCCAGCTTGCAAGCCCATTATCGAGGCTTTCCTGGTGAGTTTATGTGGACCGATTGCTGGTGCAGAGTGCATGCTGCACTGACTTGGTGGGGGCCACTGACCACATCAAGTGGTGCCTTGGGGGCCTGCACCACCCACCCAGAGCTGTGTTACCAGAGACACCTTGAACCCCCAGTGCCTGGCCCACATCTCAACAGGCCACAGAGGGGATTTTTTGCAGTAGTGGACAACCTGCATCAACCTGGGAAGATTTTTTTTTTCCTAGTGAGCATGGTCCCAGAGCACACAGCAGCTAATTGTGGAAAGCTCACTGCAAGCCTCAGCAAGTGGTCTACAGATTAAAGAGGACAGAGAGCTCCCACACCCCTTTTTTTTTTCTTTTTTTCTTCTTTTCTTTTCTCTTCTTTCTAGGTGATCTATCTAATACATTGCAGCATTCACAGAACAACAGCCAGAATGAAGAAACATGTCCCAAGTAACAGATCAGAAGAAAACTCTAGAAATGGAACTAAATGAACCAGAGGTACCAAAATTTTCAGAGACGGAGTTTAGAACACTGATGATAAGAATGTTTAAGGAACCTAGTGAGGATATAAAGAAGGATAGGGAAACCATAAAAAAACAACCAGTTAAAACTAAAGAATACAATAACTGAAGTGAAGAACACACTCGAAGGAATCACCAGTAGAATAGATGAAGCAGAGGAGCAGATCAGCCAATTAGAAGACAAAATAGCAGAAATCACCCAGCTGGAACAACAAAAAGAAAAAAGAATAAAAAAGAATGAAAATACTTTAAGAGACCTCTGGGACAACATGAAACGCAACAACATTCACGAATCATAGGAATACCAGAAGGAGAAGAGAAGAAGCAAGGGATTGAGAATATATTTAAAGAAATAATGACTGAAAACTTTCCTACCCTGGTGAAGGAAATCGACATACAAGCCCAGGATGTGCAGAGAGTTCCAAACAGGGTGAATCCAAACAGGCCCACACCAAGACACATCATAGTTAAAATGGCAAAGGTTATAAACAGAGACAGAATCCTAAAAGCAGCAAGAGAAAGACAGCAGGTTACATACAAAGGAACTCCTATTAGACCAACAGCTGACTTTTCTTCAGAAACTCTGCAGGACAGAAGGGAGTGGCAGGAGATATTCAAAGTGACACAAAATAAAGGTCTACAACCAAGATTGCTCTACCAAGCAAGGCTATCACTTAAAATTGAAGGAGAAATAAAGAGCTTCTCAGAAAAGAATAAGTGTAGGGAGTTCATTACCATCAAGCCACTATTGTAGGAAATGTTAAAAGGGCTTTTTTTCAACAGAAGATAGGGGAAAACAAGATAACCCAGGAAGACAAGAAATACAAATTTAAAAAATGGCAATAAATATGCACCTATCAGTAATCACTTTAAATGAGAATGGGCTAAATGCTTGAATCAAAAGACAGAGAGTGGGGCCGGCCAAGTGGCATGATGGTTAAGCGCTGGCTTGGGAAGCAAGCAGCCCTGGTTTGGTCCCACATATGAGGGACGCTGCCCAGTGATGCTGCCCTCAAAAAAAAAAAAAGACAGAGAGTGGCTGAATGGATAAAAAAATAGGACCCATGCATATACTGTTTACAGATGGAATAAGATATTTCATGGAAATGGAAATGAGAAGAAAAAGCTGGAATAGCAGTGCTTATTTTGGACAAAACGGACTTTAAAATGAAGACTACAATAAAAGACAAAGAAGGGCACTATAACCCTAATAAACATCTATGCACCCAACATAGGAGCTCCTAATTATATATAACAGATTTTGACAGACATAAAGACAGAGATCAACAGTAACACTATCGTAGTAGGGAACTTCAACACCCCGTTGTCACAAATGGAGAGATCCTCTAGACAGAAAACCAACATGGAAAGAGTGGCCTTAAATGACACTTTAGACCAGCTGGATTTCATTGATATTTTAGAGCATTGCACCCTGAAATAACAGAATATACATTCTTCCCAAGTGCACATGGGACATTTTCCAAGATAAACCACATGTTAGGCCACAAAACAAGTCTCAGTAAATTTAAGAAGATTGAAATCATATCAAGCAGATATAAAGGTAAAACTGATGGTTACTGGTTGGGAGGGGATGGGGATGAGGAAGAGGGGGAAGGTTTTGGACAGTGTAGGTGGGACTACAATGTTGCTGCAGGGATATGGGGGGCAGTTCTGGGAATGTAACTGATAATGTTGTGAATCCTTTGTGGGGTGTCAGATGGTCGCATGTCTTATTGGGGAGACAGCTCGGGGGTGGGGTAGAAACTTGATCACTGCACTGTACACCTAAAGTTTATGTTGTATAATGTGGAATGTTAACTGTGATTGAAAGTATACATATAGTCACGGGATGAGGTGTACAGTGTAGGAGTTGGGTCAGGGGAGTTGTAATAGGTATTATGATATGGTGGGAGTGGGTCAGTGGATTGGGGAGGGGAGTTGTCACTCTGAGGAGTAAAAAGTATAACTATTGCACTGTTGTAAAAAATAAATGAATTAATAAAAAAGTTTTTAAAAATCCTGAATGATAAGAAGGAACAAGCCATGTGAAGATCTAGAGAAAGACTTAAGTTTTGGGATGGTTGAGAAACAGAGAGAAGGTCTGTGTGGTTGGAGTAGAATGAGAATAACAGAGAATGGTAAGACATGAGATTGCAGAGGCAGCATCTGATGAGAAAAGTTTTGGATAAATTTCATTATAATACACATAGCTTAATGGTCCACAAAACTAGAGCTAGTTCTATAGTACCTTCCCCAACAGGATCTCTCATCCCTTTTACCATTTTAAAGTAATTAACCATACTGTTTTTCCTGGGGCTGTCCTGGTTTTAGCGCTAAAAGTCCATTTCCCAGGCAAATCCTTGGTTCCAGGCAAGCCAGGATGGTTAGTCATCCTATCACATCTCAGATCCCTTATTTCCAATATGCATAAATACCATCCAAAAGCCTGAGCTGTATCTCTCCCAAAGTTACATGGCAAAAGCACAAAGTGTACTCTGCAACTCACCTTACCTCCCTTCCTTTATGTCAGATCTCAGTTCCTCTTTCTCTTCCCAAGGAGGAGACAAAGATATCTGTTCAAGGAAGGGTAGAGGTAGGAGGTAATTGAGTTTGAGATTTAAGGAAAGATCAGCTCTGAAACAGACTTTGTGATGGGAACACTTGGGAGACAATGAAAACAATGAAAGGTTTGAAGATTTCTGCAAAGTTTAGACCAGCTCTGCAAAGTTCTGTGTCCCTTCCTATCTGCAGGGAAACAAGAGATACATAATCATTTCTTCCTATTAAATGTTTGGAGGGTCCCCAGGGAAAGGTGATATCTGCATTGAAATTCATCCCAAGAGGACAAGTACTTTTAAATCAAGGATAAGAGGGGAATGCATTAGGAAACTGAGATAAACTCCCAGCTTATTGTGGTGTCATCTCCAGGAATCTACAGCAGTTTGCCAATTGACCATGGATGTTGGGAGCCCTATACTCACACTTATGGCAGAGTACGAGTAATCAGTAGCAAGTGTCTGATATTTGCATTCTAAGTATAACCATTCAGAAGATAAACCAAGAAACAGAAGTTAAATCACAGTTTGACTGCAAAAATAGACACCTGCTCCTTGTTTATTCACACTTTATGAAATGCCCTTTAATTTCAAATGCTCCTGTTTTGGATGTTGTATTTTGTAAATAAAAGCTAATTATGTGAAGCACCATTAACCTTCAGCACCATTGACATAAATATGACATAATCTCCATATTTAGCAGTTAGAGAACTGACCCATATACAGGACATTCAGGAGGTGACTACAGTAAGATACATAGCTAGAGGGAGCCAGAAGCACTAATGTGGGATATTTTTCAGAAGGTGAGTGATTAGAGAGGTGAGCAAAATCATTTCTAATTAATAACGGTATTTGTTTTACTTAACCATTTTACAAACATGAATATTTGTTATTTTAGAAACACTATTGTCAATTCCCTCAGTACCATGGACATCGCAGGTAGGCACTCAGTAAGACTTGTTGAACTGAATGGAACAGGAAGAACCCGGGTAATGGAAATCCACTGTATCCAACAGTTGTAAAGTTAATTTTAACAGAACTTCTGAACTCCCCCCAAAAAAGTTAATGTGACTGACTTAGATTTTCTCTTTTATGGTTTCCAAGACTAATCACAGTGCTACCATGTAGGCCATTGCTTAGGTAACTGTGAGATTTGGAGGTCACCCCCTCCCCAACACACCCACCACTCCCTACCAACACCCATTCACATATATGAAGTTTGACTGAAATTTCAATATCACAGATTTATTTCTCTGGCTTAAAGCACTGGGGCTTCAGAAATGGATAGTGTATATATCATCACTTTGAAATTCCTAAGACTTAAAGCAATTGGGTTGGGCATCAACATGTTAGCATGACTTTATAACTTAGAACTACATGCCAGTATAATATCTCATTTAGATCTGGGGAAATAAGATGGATCTTTTTAGATGAAAGAGTATGGTGATGGGAGTACAAGAAGTAAAGATCAGTCAGTGGACATGGACCACTGCTGGGGAGTTCAGGGAATGACAGAAGCATCTCTGAGCAGCTATGGGACCAGAGGTTGGGAAGCAGCAGAGCACAGAAAGCGATATAAAAAGAAAGGTAAGAACAAGAAAAAGAAATATAAATAATACAATGATCAGCAGGTGGGGAAAAGAGAATGAACTAGGTTAAACTAAGTCTTGATTATTTACTGGTGTTAACTAGTATCCTACCACCATGAATACTTTATGATGTGACACATTTTCTGAATTCAAATTATTATTGATATTAATTCAATTCAAAAATATTTGCTGGATACTTACTGTATGTCACATACATGGTAGGTATGGGCACACAGCAACAACAATGCCCCTCATATAGCTTACACTCTGATACTGGTTACCTGTAATTGCAATCAGAGTATAAACTATATTAGGTGTGATTGAAAAATATGGTGAAGGTTTAAATTAAAAAAAAATTATTACAGGGCCAGCCCGAGAGGCGCGTTGATTAAGAGCTGGTTTGGGATACCAGCAGCCCCGGTTCGGATCCCACATATGAGGACCAGTGACACTGCCCTCTACAGCTAATAGCTCCACCTGGAGCTGGGCTGTGGGAGCCCCGGTGACAGTGTAGTCTGCAGCCCCTGCTGCAGTGGGCTGCCATAGGCTACAGTGAGCGGCCACAGCCAGCGTAGGAGGCCCGCAGCCAGCGTGAGCTGCCAATAGCCTCGGTGAGTGACCACCCAGAGGCCGGCAACCGATCTGCCTCATCCAGGAAGAGCACAATAACGATACAAACATGGGCCAATGAAGCAACATCCTCTACAACTAGACTGAAGAACAAAAAGACAGCAACTTGTCTGTTCCCCTTCCCCGATTCCCCAATAAAATCTTTAAAAAAATTATTACAATGAAAGACACATTACCATTAGTAACCCACAAAATACTCCCCCTTGCTTTGAACACATTTATCTTGTCATTCCTGTCGCTTTCTGAAAAAGTTCTGGACATCCTCTTTCATGAGTTTACCTCATCCTCCATCATGACAATGCTCCATTTCACACATCGGTTCTGGTATGGCAATTTCTGTAAAATAAAAACATTACCGGGCTGGCTGAGTGGCACGGTGGTTAAGCGCTGGCTTGGGAAGCCAGCGGCCCCGGTTTGGGTCCCACACATGAGGGCCACTGACACTGCCCTCAAAAATAAATAAATAAATAAATAAATAAATAAATAAATAAATAATAAAATTTTTTAAAATCTTTAAAAAAAACACACAAAAAAAAACAAAAAAATACATTACCATATGTCCTAATCCACCTTATTCATCAGATCTGGTATTGTGTGACTTCTGGCTCTTCCCCCAAGTCAAAATGACCATGAAAGGAAAATGTTTTGAATCAATTCAGGACATCAAGGCAGCCATCACAGCACACAACTAAAGAACCTTATGAAAGAGGACTTCCAGAACTCTTTCAGAAATTGGCAAGAACAATGGGATAAATGTGTTCGAAGCAAGGGGGATTATTTTGAGGGAGGTTAATGGCAATGAGTCTTTTACGGTCATTTTTTTAAAAATTTAAACATTCACCATATTTTTCTATCACACATCATAGCGTGGTGTATAGGTCATTGTGTAAAACAGCATGGAGGAGTTGCCTAATCAGGTGTTGGGTAGGGTCAGGGAACGCTCGTCAGAGGAAAAGAATTTTAAGTTGGTGCCTGAAGGATCAGTAGAAGTATGCCAAGGCAACATCATTGGAGTGGGAAGAAAGTTCCAGAAGAAACAGCATACACGAAATCCAGAGGTGAAAGAGGGAGTCACTTTTAAGGAACTGAAAAGAAAAGTATTGTTGTTTTTTTTTGAGGGCAGTGTCACTGGCCCTCATATGTGGGACCGAACTGGGGCCGCTGGCTTCCCAATCCAGCGCTTAACCGCCGTGCCACTCGGCCAGCCCAAAAGTATTCTTGTTGGAACACACAGTGCAAGGCAGATAGAGGTGAGAGAATTGGTTGGAGAAATAGGCTTGGAGCCAGGTCATAAAAAATCCATGTTAATTTATTTATACATGACCCATGAACAACATGGGTTTGAACTAAATGCAATCTCCACTTATATGCAGATTGTTTTTAATAAATACCTCGACTGTTTTTGATCCACAGTTGGTAGTCCATGAATGCAGAGGTCCAACATTATGCACTGTTTTATGCCATTTTATATAGAGAAATTGAGCATCTATGGACTTTGGTATCTGTGGTGGGAGGGGGTTCCTGGAAACTGGAGACAATCACCTGCAAATATTGAGGGACAACTAACATTTTGGGGGAGTGAAAAGTGATATGTGGACTTTCAACTGCATGGTGTTCAGCATCCCTAACCCCTGCATTGTTCAAGGGTCAACGGTACTTTATCTTAAAATCTATAGAAAGTCAGTCACTTTATATCAGCCTTCCCAGACCAACATACAAAAGTCAGACACTTCCCAACTTATTTCTGCTGGTTGTCATTCCTCTGACTAGGAGTCAATCAGTTATGTAGGGGTTTAGCCATCATACATTAAGGCCTTCAAACCACCAATATGAAATACTTTTGATTCAAGTTACATAATATGAGAGTTTTGTAGAATCACTGGGAAGGTCACCTGACTCAGAAAGAGTAACCCAGCGAGCTTAATGTTGATATCAGTCTGTCTGACCCATTAATAGGATGATTTGACATATAATGCCCCTTCTGACTTGAATGCTCATGATTGTTGTCCTAGATCTTCTGCATTTCACCTCTATGCTCTTTCTGTACACCATACTACCTGCCTAAGTGTAAGGACATTAGGAAAATAAAAATTATGACTGTACAGGCAATAAGCCCATCTACATTCAACTTGAGAAATGGTAGTATTCTGTCTTCTCAGACATTGCTATCTTTGAACTCAACTTAAGGTTCTCCTCCCCTGCTTATTCAAGCTAGATGCTTCTTCTTATCCCAGCCTGCACTTCTGGCTAAGTTGCTCTGGTTATTCAGAAAGCTTCTATCCCACTGATGCAGAGTACCTCCTGAATTAAAGACCCTTCTTCTTTTCTTCACATCTGATGCCCTCCTGGAAATGTAGATTCTGCTTTGAGCTGTGGTTTGCAGTAACCCACAAGCATTTTCTTTCTTTTCTTTTTTGAGGGAAGTATCACTGGCCCTCATATGTGGGACCTGAACCGGGGTCGCTGGCTTCCCAAGCCAGTGCTTAACCACCGCGCCACTCAGCCAGCCCGCATTTTCAACTTCTGAAGTAATCAGAGAGGCTTCTCTCATTTGGCAATTAAGTAATACCAATAAGTTATGACAGTTGATACAATGCAGCAAGATAGAAAGTGAATGAGCACCAGCAAACCTGAGTTTTTGTTCGGCTCTACTCTGCCCTGGCTGTAAGATCTTGGGTAAGTCACTTATTTCTGCTGTGTCTTGGTTTCTCCTTGAAAAAGAGGAAATAATGGACGTGACAGTACTCATAAAAGTAGAATATTGAGAAAAGGTAAGGTAATACTTAACATAGTGACCATCATCATCATCATCATCATCATATACAGACATGATATATGCTACACCGATGACACATTCAGGTACATGCATTGGTGGGTGACTTCTCACAATCTCTGAACATACCACAGGTCACTCCTTGCCTAGAAGCTGCCTCTGGGGGAATATAATGATAATAGAGTTTTGTTTTGTTTTGTTTTTGAGGGCAGTGTCACTGGCCCTCATATGTGGGACCCGAACCAGTGCCACTGGCCTCCCAAGCCAGCACTTAACCACCACGCCACTCGGCTGGCCCTGGGGAAATATAAAATATAATCCTAGAGTTTATGAAAGGATGTGCACTCATGTAATTAAGACTCTATGTGGACAACTGTTGTGCTCTCTGGAGTTAAGTATCTGTTTATCCAGTGACTGATTTCATCAGTTTGCTAGGCTGCCTTCCCAGGCTGTCTGACATGCATTTTTCATGTGCCCCTTCCTGGCAAATTCTACTGAAGGCAGCCTTTTCTCTTTCTTTTTGTATCCATACTCCATAAACTTGTGCAAACTTCAAATCTGTTTCATATATATATATATATATATATATATATAGAGAGAGAGAGAGAGAGAGAGAGAGACAGAGAGAGAGACAGAGACAGAGACAGAGACAGAGACAGAGACAGAGACAGAGAGAGAGAATAGATAGATAGTGTGTGTGTATGTGCACTCGTTAGGGATGGAATAAAAATGATACCTCTGCCTTCCTTGGTTGAAGACGGAAAGTGTCAAATGGCAAATCTAGAGGTCTAGTCTGAGGCAGCTTTGGCCAGTCCTAAAATTGAATCCTGAAAGTCACATTCTGACTCCAACAAACAGGGTATGTGTTCCCAGCTATGAGGGTGATGCAGTCAATTAGACCATTGTCTTTCAAGTCCCTTGTCCTGCCTGGAGCACAACTGAGAATCAAGGAAGTGGTATAAAGGACTACCAATGGGTCAAAATAGCTCCTGCATGCTCTAATGCTCATATTCTTTACACAGGAAAACTCCTTCATCCTACCCTATGCCAAGATATTTCTATCCTATATACAGTTCTAATATAATTGCCCATTTCCTTTTAGCATATTAGAAACAGCAAAATAGAAAGGAAACATTACATTGGACTCCCACATTCCTATTGCTAAGTTATTAGTCTCAGTCATGCTGATCACTGCCATAAATGACACATGCCTGAAAACTGATAACTAAAAAAAAGAAAAATGCAGAATGGAAAAGTTCAGCTGTTTGGGACCTTTGAGTACCAATGCAAATAATAAGACCTGTCCTCAGAGTCCCTAAAGCCATCATAATATGAAGGTACCATACTATGCTTAATGATGCCACTAAGTCATCAGGAAGAAAAAAAAAACACCTAAATTATATTATATATCTTTCCTTTAAGTAAACAGAGGCTGATAGAGGTGTAATTTTAAAGAAAAGAAGAACGTTGTAATAAAAAAAAACCCTGGTTTTATTAATGAAATATGAATTGAGCACTTGGCTCTGTGCCAGACACTGGGGCTAGAATGGTGAACAGGACATAGCCCATGCTATCTTGGAAATTACATTTTAATGGGAGAAACTGACAAGGTAATAGGTGATTAAAATGCAGAATAAGAAAGGGGTTAATAGGGCGCTAAGAAACAACTCAGGAGGGGCAAAGGCCTGGACATGAGTGTTCATGGAAGGCTTCCTGGAGGATACGATGTTTAAGTTAATTGATTCAGACAGAAATAAGTGGAGGTGACTACTTCTATGCAGACAGAACACCATGTATGATAGACTAAAAATGAAAAAGCATACGGCATATTTGTGGAAACACAAGTAGTTCAGTGGGAAGAGAAATATGTGCAAGTGCCAGATAACAGGTATATATGTTTGACATTTTTCATGAAGACAATGGGAAGCCACTGAAGAGTTTAAAGTATTTCAGTTTTAAATGAATCAGTTTTTTTAAATTAAAATTTATTGAGGTGACAATGGTTAGTAAAATTATGTAGGGTTTGAATGTACAATTATGTAATACATCAATCTATATATCACATTGTGTTTTCACCACCCAGAGTCAGTTCTCCTTCTATCTCCATATATTTGACCCCGTTTACCCTTTTCTACCAACCCCTCCCCCCTTACCTCTGGTAACTACTAAACTATTGTCTGTGTCTATGAGTTTTTATTTCTTTATTTGTTTCTCTTGTCCCTTTGTTGTTTTCAGCTTTATATCCCATATATCAGTGAAATAATATGGTTCTTGACTTTTTCTGTCTGCCTTATTTCACTTTGCATAATAATCTCAACATCCATCCATGTTGTTGCAAACGGAACTATTTCATCTTTTCTTATGTCAGAGCAGTATGCATATATATATATATATATATATATATATATATATATATATATATATATATATATAAAATCTCACATCTTCTTTATCTAATCATTTATTGAAGGACACTTTGGTTGTTTCCATGTCTTGGCCACCATAAATAAAGCTGCAATGAACATCAGAGCACATATATCTCTATGAATAAATGTTTTTAGACTTTTTGGGGGAAAGATGCCCAAGAGAGGGATTCCTGGGTCACATTCTATTCTTAATTTTTCCTGGGAATTCTATTCTTAATTTTTTTGAGGAACCACCACAATGCCTTCCATCACAGCTGTACAAATTGGCATTCCCACCAAAAGTGTATGAGGGTTCCTTTTTCTCTATATCAAACTAAAAAGATTCTGTACATGAAAAGAAACCACTGACGGCTGGCCAAGTGGCACGTTGGTTAAGAGCTGGCTTGGGATGCCAGTGGCCCCAGTTCGGATCCCACATGTGAGGGCAGGTGACACTGCCCTCTACAGCTAAGATGGTGAACAACAGCTCCACCTGGAGCTGGGCTGCTGTGAGTCCCCAGGACGGCATAGCTGCAGCCCCTGCTGCAGTGGGCTGCCATAGGCTACAGTGAGTGGCTTGCAACCAGTGTGAGTAGCCAGAAGCCCGTGTGAGTTGCCAAAAGCCACTGTGAGCAGCTGTCCAGAGGTTTGCGACCAATCTGCCTCACATGAGAAGAGCACAATGACGATACCAACATGGGCCAGTGAGGCAATGTCCTCCACAACTAGACTGAAGAACAAAAGGACAACAACTTGTCTGTTCCCCTTCCCCGGTTCCCCAATGCTGTTCCCCTCCCCCAATTCCCCAATAAAATCTTTAAAAAAAAAAGAAACCATTGAGAAAAAAAGAGGCAACCAACCAAATGGGGGAAGATTTTTGCAAACAATGCCTCTGATAAGGGGCTAATATCAAAAATATATAAGGAACTGGGCCAGCCGAGTGTCGCATTGGTTAAGAGCTGGATTGGGATGCCAGTGGACCCGGTTTGGATCCCACATATGAGGGTGAGTAACTCTGCCTTCTACAGCTAAGATGGTGAACAACAGCTCCATCTGGAGCTGGGCTGCTAGAGTCCCAGCAATAGTGTAGGCTGCAGCCCCTGCTGCAGTGGGCTGCCATAGGCTACAGTGAGTGGCCGGCAGCCAGTGTGAGCAGCCAATAGCCACAGTGAGTGGCCTTCCAGAGGCTGGTGACAGATCTGCCTCATCCTGATCTGCCTCATCCAGGAAGAGTGCAATGACAATATCAACATGGGCCAAGGAAGCAACGTCCTCCGCAACTAGACTGAAGAACAAAAGGACAACAACTTCTCTGTTCTCCTTCCCCGATTCCCCAACACTGTTCCTTTCCTCCAATTCCTCATTAAAATCTTTTAAAAAAAAATGTATATATATATATATATATATATATATATATATATATATATATATAGATATATATATATATATATGATAGAACACAACAACAACAAAAAATCTGATTTTAAAAATGGGCAGAGGACTTGAACAGACATTTCTCCAAAGAGTACATACAGATGGCCAATAGACATGAAAAGATGCTCAACATCACTAACCATCAGAGAAATGCAAGTAAAAACAAGAAATTACCTCACATCGCTTAGAATGGCTATCATCAAGACAAATAATAACAAGTGTTGGAGAGGCTGAATCAATGTTACAGTGTTTACTCTGGCTACAGTGTGCAGTGTGGATAATAGATAAGAGGGAGCAAGGCTAGAGACAGAGAATACAGTAGATGGATCTTTCAGTGACCCAGGTGAAAGAAAATGTAAGCCTGGTCTAATACAGTGGCTGTAACAATGGAGACGATATGGATTTGAAAGAGAATTAGAAATTATGTTGATAGGACATTGTGAACGTCTGGTGAGGGCGAGAGTGGAGTCAAGAATAATGTCAAATTTTCTAGCATGGGCAACAGTGGTACAGTGGCCATTTCTTTTAGTAGCTCCTATTTAGCCACACACTAGCTTTGAAATCAAATTCAGTTTCCTCAGTGGTAAAATGAAGGATATAGATTAGATGATTGGTTTTCAAAGTGGAGATTTTGTCCCTCACCCCGGGTACATTTGGCTGTGTTTGGAGACATTTTGATTGTCATATCTGGGGCAGATGGGTATTACAGCATTCAGTGGGTAGACACTAAAGATGCTGCTAAAGATCCTTCAATGCACAGAAGAGTCCTTTCCCGTCAATAAAGATTTTGGGGCTGGCCGAGTGGCGTGGTGATTAAGCATTGACTTGGGAAGCCAGCGGCCCCGGTTTGGGTCCCACATATGAGGGCCAGTGACACTGCCCTCCAGAAAAAAAAAATAATTCTTTTGTCCAATACACCAATAGTGCCAAAGTTGTGAAACCCTGGGCTACATAATATAAAGGATTTGGACTAGAAAAACACAGAGGTCCCTTTAAAGCTTATGAGTTTACAAGCTACAATGGTTATGTACGTTTTGACACCTTAGTGGATCAGTTTTAGTGACGTGAAAGACTCTGTTCTGTGGACCAGCTGGATAAATGAAGAACTACTAAAATTATATGATTGGTAATAACCAGATTTTGGTGTATGTAATATCAATAACCTAAGCCAATTTTCAAGGGTACTGGGGTGAACCAAGTGCTGCTAGTATATTTGGAGTACATTTGCACGTGATGCTTACAGTGTATCTGCAAAATTATTCTGATCTTCCAGAGACCCAGAGTGCTTCTTACCCATGTGCTTTTTTTTTTTTTTGAGGGCAGTGTCACTGGCCCTCATATGTGGGACCCGAACTGGAGCTGCTGGCTTCCCAAGCCAGCACTTAACCACCATGCCACTCGGTCAGCCCTTGCCCGTGTTCTTTTAGTCCAACATGCAATGAGCCCACTTGCACTTTAGGGAAGAAGGACAGGAAAGAAATTGATGGGGCTATGGTAGCCCTGCATGAGCTGTATATCTCCCAGAATTGTTCATGGCACAAGAAGCCTTGTTTGTGCAGCTTTAGACCCCATGAGTAGGACCACAGGCAGAGTCTCACAGAGTATCAACCATAAGCCAACATATTTTATAAGCTTTTGGCTTTAGGGTGTAGCTTAAATTATGATACCAGGAGCTGTTATCCCATTCTGTATTAAGAAATACTCTACCTGAAGGTGAGTCTCCTACTCTCAGGCTTGGACTATTCAGGACTATTCCCCATAGAAAGGGAATAAACTTAAGGCCTCCTGTGTAAGGTTATGAAGCTCCCACCTAGAGTCGTCCGCAGACAGCTAAGCGATGAGGTACTTACCTCAGTCCTTCACAACATGGAGTAGGCATTCAATAAGTAAATGCTTGCTGGATGAATGAATGAGGTCCCTACATTTTTGTGTGGCAAGAGGATTCCCTGAGTTTCATGGAAGGGAAAAAGAAGAAAGGCAATTTTACATTTTATTAGTAGATATTTAGTGAAAGCTCATTATGTGGCAATGCTGTTCAAAGTACTTAAGGAGTTTCAAATCTGACTGCTTCTATAGCAATAGACTGAACATTTGTGTCCTCCCACCACAAAATTCCTTTGTAGAAACCTAATCCCCAATGTGATGGCATTAGGAGGTGGGGCCTTTGGGAGGCAGTTATGTCATAAGGAGGAAGCTCTCATAAATGGGATTAGTATCCTTATAAAACAGGCCCCAGAAAGCTCCTTAACCCTTTCACCATGTAAGGACACAGCCAAAATTCAATCACCTATGAAACAGGAAGTAGGCCCTCACCAGACAATAAATCTGCTGGTACCTTTATCTTGGAATCCCTAGCATCAAGAAATGTGAGAAATAAATTTATGTTGTTTATAAGCCACCTAGTCTATGGTATTTTTGTCATAAGAGCCCAAACAAACTAAGACACTGACTTATGCTTTAACACAATCCCTTTGGCTAGAAGCTAGAAGACCACCTAGGAATTTATTGCAGTAATCAGAAGCAAGTAATAATGATGGTCAAAACCAGTATGACAGTAATGAATATGGTAAGAAATGGATTGGGTTCTGGATGTATTTTGAAGGTAGAGCCAACATGGCCTCAGAAACCTCCAAAAATGGGTTTGGGACTTTAGAACTTTCGCTCTCTATTCTATGTCCAATTGTGCATTCCTGTCACAGCAACAACAGTTAAATCCTCCATGTGATATTTAAATCTCAGAAGGTTACTTGGTTATATTTATCATTTCCTTCAGACTAATATGATTATTAATCCTGACTGAATAAGAATCAATTCTTACCATGATAAGATTTAAGATTTTTTTCTCTGCATAATTCATATACAAATATGTTGAAAAGCAGTTTAAATGAAAGCTGCCAGCTGTCAGTTTGCTTTTGGCAAGGCATCATTGTCCCTGAATTCTGACAGCAATTATTTGTTTTGCTCCACACATCTTCAGCTAATTGTTCACAGGCTGAAAGTCTAATGTGGTAGGTGCTACTTTAGGTATAAGATATTCTCCCATTGCTGTTGCACAGTATTTATTATCATTCCAAAGGACACTCCTCTTGCTTTGAGGGAACCATTGCTCACCTTAACTTCTTTTGTGGTGACACAAAGATGGTATCATTGATTTCTGAAGGAGGTACTGGAAAAGGAGAAGCAGAAAATACTGGCCTGAAGTATGGCTCTGAGTTTACCATATTCCCTGTTCTGTGTCTCAGACAGGACAGCATCCAGAAGTGGTCCTAATTTTTTTGAAGTGGTTTAGGTATATTTCACATCGTAATTAGAGTAAATAAATCTTGATTTCCAAGTTTTATGGCTATGGTGACAATGATAATTCACACAAGGTCTTTGGTGCCGGGGCACATATGCTGTCTAAGACAACAGTTTTTATAAAGGATGTGGATACACTTGGGGATACATGAAGACTTTCTAATAAATACACAGACAGTTTTAAGAAAATCGTTTGCCAGATTCTCAATTTTCATAATTGTTTTTTTCTAAAAATAAATCTGTATTTGGATTGTCATGCTAGTTCCCCTTTTGCACCTCTTCTTTCAAAGTCACTCTTTTCCTGCTCACAAAAGAAAGGCATAACCCTCACCCATCCTGAATTACTATGATGTAGTCCATCCTTCAACTACTGGTAAAGAATGTAACACTCTGGCCTAATGAAAGTAATATAAGGATATAACCTTGGTAAGGAATGTCTTTTGTAAGTCCTGCATTTACTATTAGTCAAATACCTTAATTTCTTCTTGCTATTAATTTCCACAAAGAACATTAAACTGAAGTCTTAAAAACATAGCATCTACTTAATGGAAAAGTAAGACAAAATATTTCCAAAATGTGCAATCTAATATGTAATGACTTGAACTTTAGACTACCAGTTTTATTTCATTAGGGTTAATTTTGCCCCCTCTAATATGTTCTATTTCTGTCAAATTATTTTCAACCATGAAATGAAATTATTGACTTATTTATATATAATAATTCTCAAATTTCCATCTCTCTATTCATCTGTCATGCCCTTAAAGACACTTTGAAACTGTCTATGTTAGAAATTAGCATTAAATATTTAGATGCTAATTCTCAGACTATGGGAAAAAACACAATATGCACACTTTTAAATTCTATGAGTTATTTTATTCCCCAATTTTGTTTATGTTTAGCTCCATATACAAGGTGCCTATAGGTGGAAAAGTTACATATATAACCCATATGCTTTCATTTTCATAAATAAATTGTTTTTTTGATACATAATATACATACAGAAAAGTATTCAAATAAATAAATGTTTATCTTTATAAATTACAACACAGTGAATAGACCCACATAACCAGTCAAAATCAAAAACATTTCCAGTACTATAGAAGGCCCCTTGAGCTTTCCAATCACAATGTCTTTTTTTTTCTCTCTATAGTTAGCCATTCTTGACTTCTAGCAGCATAGATTTGTCTGTTTTTTAACTTTTTTTACTTTCAATCATATGGCATGTATTCTAGTGAGCCTCATTTATTTTATTTAACACTATATTTGAGAGGTTCATCCATGTTGTTTAGTGTGGCAAAATCCATTTATTTATTTCCATTGCTATGTACTATTCTATTGTATTAATATAACATACTTGATTTAACATTTTTATTGTTTATGCACACTAGGGTTGTTTCCATATTTGGGTTATTGCAAATAATGCTAATATGCTTGTGTAATGGGAAAAAGAGGATTTCTCTACTCTACCCCAGAGGCAAGTGGGAATTTCTTCTACTCCTGCCCCAGAAGCAATAGATTTTTACCTGGGCCTTAAAGGGAGAAAACCTTTGTTACACCACCACCACCAGCATAACCTTCACTTTGTAGGAAAGAAGGATGCTGGAAAGCATTTGGGCTCCTTGCCTAACTGTCAAGAAGTAGCTGATCCCATATTGCACTACCAAGGGGAGATGGGGTCTTTTAGTCTTTCGCTCTACCTCCAATCTTCTTCACAAACACCTGGAGACATCCATAGAAGTAAGCTAGTGGGCAAGCGTGAGTTCTTCTTGTGTCAAGTACTTCTAGCTATTACAAACTGAGTATAGCCTGTACTTGCCCTTAAGAATTTGATAAAGTTATAGCTGATTTCATCTTACCTGTTGGTATGTTGGCCATTTTTTTCTCTTGTGCTCTGCTGAAGGTGAAAAAGTTCTGGTTGCATCTCTCCTTGGAGGCCACTTTTCACACTTTGGAATGTTTATTTGGTTACCTTGATAACACAACTCTCTGACCAGCTCAAGAAAAGTTATTTTGGTGCCGGCCGAGTGGCGCATTTGTTAAGAGCTGGTTTTGGGGTGCCAGCGGCCCTGGTTCGGATCCCACATATAAGGGCCAGTGAAACTGCCCTCTACAGCTAACAACAGCTCCACCTGGAGCTGGGCTGTGTGAGCCCCGGCGATGGTGTGGGCTGCAGCCCCAGCTGCAGTGGGCTGCCATGGGCTACAGTGAATGGCCAGCAGCCAGCGTGAGTGGCTGGCAGCCAGCATGAGCTGCCAATAGCCACGGGGAGCGATCATCCAGAGGCCGGCAACCGATCTGCCTCATCCGGGAAGAGCGCAATGACGATACCAACATGAGCCAGTGAAGCAACGTCCTCCGCAACTAGACTGAAGAACAAAAAGACAGCAACTTGTCTGTTCCCCTCCCCCAATTCCCCAGTAAAATCTTAAAAAAAAAAAGAAAAGTTATTTTGTAGATTACCTTCTTTGCACTATCAAAATGGGGACAATTTTCTCTTTTGGTTATCTGCATTCTAAGTATAAGTATAGCTCTCAAATTATGGACATTCCTATAGCTATCCTTGATGTATTCATGTACACCTTTCAATTGGGTATATACCTAGAAGTAGAATTGTTGAATCATGTATGTATATGTTCAATTTTATTACACACTGCCAATCTTCTAACATATTTTATCAATTTACAATTCCACCAGCAGTGTAAGAGAGTTCCAGGAACCATTTGTATTTGTCATTTGTTGTTGTTGTTTTAACCATTCTTACAGGCATATCATGATATCTCATCGTGGATTAACTTGAATTTCTCTGTTGAACACACTTTCATTTTTACCACTTGATCTCTTTTACTCATTATCTATTGAGTTGTTTATCTTTTTCATATTGATTTATAGGAACTCTTTAATCATGAAAGTGAGCTCTTAAAGTCATATGTATTTCAGGTATTGTTTCTCACTTTGTGGCTTGCTTCTTTGTTCTCCTAATGGTGCCTTTTGAAAAAGTCAAATTTATTGAGATGTAAATAACATACAAATCTAATGTAATACACACAACAATATGCACCCATTTTAAGTGTACTGTGCAGTGAGTTCTGACAAACAGATACACCACCACAGTTAAGGTGTAGAATATTTCTATCACTCCAGAAGTTACTGCCTCCCTCTTTCCAGTCAATAACCATTTGCCACCCCTGACTCCAGCCAACCAATGGTCTGCTTTCTGCCACTATGTTTTAGGTTTATCTTTTCTAGAGTTTCTCACCAAAGGAATTATTGTGTTTCATTTTGTTTATTTCTTTTTTTCTTACCACAATAATTTGAGATTCACCCATGGTGTCATACCAGTAGTTTCTTTCTTTTCATTGCTGTGTAGTTGAATGTTGACTTTCGATGCATATAATAATATAGTATTTTCTTAACATAGATTGGGGCAATTTATCAATCATTTTCTTTATTGTTAATGTTTGTGAGTCCTTTGTGAGTGTAAGCAATGTTTGCCTACCCTAAGTTCATGAATATGTTCTCCTATGTTATCTTCTAGAAGTTTGATGTTTCACCTGGCACTGGTAGAGAAAACATACTTGGGATTAGTTGTTGAGGTATTAAGGTAGGGGTCGAGTTTCATGTTCAATATATTATAGATATCCTAATTACCTAACTAACACCATTTATTGAAAAAACTGCTCTTTGCTCAGTGTCACCTTTGTTATAAATCAGTGGTCCATATGTGAGTTTCTGTACTCTCTATTCTGTTCTATTTATCTATCTGTCTATCTTTCTTCCAATGCCACACTGCCTTGATTATAGCTGTATAGTAAAATTTGAAATCAGGTTAGTATAAATCATCCAACTTTGTTCCTCTTAATGATTTTCTTAGCTGTTTTTGATCCTTTGTATTTCTTTATACATTTTAGAATTCACTTGTTATTTTTCTATGCAAAATCTGCTGCAACTTTCATTGATTTTTAGATCAATTTGAGAATTATTGACATGTTTACAGTATGAGACTTCCAATCCATGCACATGGAAAGTCCCTTATTTTTTGTTTTGTTTTGTTTTTTGAGGGCAGTGTCACTGGCTCTCATATGTGGGATCCGAACCAGGGCTGCTGGCTTCCCAAGCCAGCGCTTAACCGCTGCGCCATTGGCCAGCCCAAGTCCCTCATTTTTTAAGTCTTTTCAATTCTATCTCCAAATTTTTCAAAAATTTTCTTTGTAGATACCTTGCATATCTTCTGCAAGATTTACTCCTAGATGAAGTGAAAACTGTGGTGTGCTGCCCATGTGTCCTGCTACAGGACTAAGGAATTCACTTCAATAGCTGCTGGGAGTCTTGGATACTGAGCACTATTGGTTTTCTTTATCCAGAGATTTCTCTCAGATGCAGGGAGCTGCCTAACCATAATCTCACCTCTCTTGCAATGACTGGTACATGAAGGAGAGCAGTTATAAAGCCCTATTTCCTTGTCACAAGTGTTTGCAGATAAAATATCAGATACTGAGTTAAATTTTAATTTCAGATATACAAGAATATTGTATTAATATTTAAACATATTTAGTAAAAAATTATCCTTTCTTTATCCAAATGTTAAATTTGACTGAGTAGTTTACATTATTTATTTATTTATTTATTTATTTATGTATTTATTTATGTTATTGGGGTGACAGTGGTTAGTAAAATTATGTAGGTTTCAAGTGTACGTTTCTATAATACATCATCTATATATTGCATTGTGTGGTCACCACCAAAAGTCATTTATCTTTCCATCACCATATATTTGATTCCCTTTACTCTCACTTACCACATCCCTCCCCTGTTACTATCTGGTGACCACTAAACTATTGTCTAAGTCCATGAGTTTTGTTTCTTCATTTATGTTGTTCTTTTGCTGTTCTCAGTTTTATATACCACATATCAGTGAAATCATATCGTCGGCTTTTTCTGTCTGACTTATTTTGCTCACCATTATAATTTCAAGATCCATCCATGTTGTCTCAAATGGCAATGTTTCATCTTTTCCTTCGGCCAAGTAGAATTCCATTGTGTATATATACCACATCTTCTTTATCTAGTCATCTATCAAAGGACACTATGGTTGTTTCCATGTCTTGGTCACAATAACTAACGCTGCAATGTTCATCAGGGTACATAAATCTTTATGGATAAATGTTTTCAGATATTTTGGGTAAATACCCAGGAGAGGGATTGCTGGCTCATATGGTAATTGTATTATTTATTTTAAAATATTTTTTATTGGGGAATTGGGGGAGTAGAACATTGCTGGGGAATTGGGGAAGGGGACTGTCCAAGTTGTTGTTCTTCAGTCTTCATTGTGGAGGGCACCAGTCGCCATCTGGCTTCCCATCAGCAGCTCATGGCCTCTAAGCTCAAGGTGCTGTGTTCAATCTTAGTTGCAGGTGGGCATAGCCACCATCCCATGTGGGAGTCGAACCAGCAGCCTTGTTGTTAACAGCACACACTCTATCCACTGAGCCATCCAGGTGGCAGCTCAGCTCAAGGTGCCAAGTTCATTTTTAGATGAGGGTGGGCATAACCCACCATTGAACAGGCAATATTGTTACACCAGCTGAGCCATCCTGCCACCTGTTGGCAGCTCAGTGACAGCTCAGCTAGGGCACAGCATTCATTGACCCATGTGGGAATCAAACCAGTGGTCTTGTTGCTCAGAGCACGCACTGTAAGCCAACTCTTAACCAACTGTGTTTGTATTCTTAATTTTTGTGGAACCTCCAACTGTTTTCCATAGCAGTTGTACCTATTTATATTCCCACCAACAGTGTATGAGGGTTCCTTTTTAAAAAAAAAAAATTAAAATTACTTTCAGGTGTACAAACATAGTGATAAAACATTTATATGCCTCAGTGATAACCCCAATACGTCTATGATCCATCTGACACTGTACATAGTCATTACAATATTATTGACTATATTCCCTATGCTATACTGTATACCTCCATGACTATTTTTTAAATTAAGTTGACATTCAATATTATTTTATATTAATTTCAGGGGTATAGTGCAATAGATAGACACACATGTTTATGAAGTGATCCTCCAATCAGTCTGGTACCCATCTGAAACTATACATAATTTTAGAAATATTATTGACTATGTTCACCATATTGTACTTTACATCCCCATGACTCTTCTGTAACTATGAATTTATACTTCTTAATCCTTTCACCTATTCTACCCAACCTCCCTCCCATTTAGTAACTATCAGTTTGTTCTCTGCATCTATATGTCTGTTTCCATTTTGCTTACTCTTTTATTTTGTTCTTTAGATTCCCCATATAAGGGAGATCATATGGTATTTGTCTTTCTCAGTATGACCTATATAACTTATTATAATAACCTTCAGGTCCATCCATATTGTGGCAAATGGTAAGATTTCATTTTTATGGCTTAGTAATACTCCATTGTATATAGTACGTACCACAATTTCTTTACCCCTTCATCTATTGATGGTAATTTCAGTTTTTTCCATATCTTAGCTATTGTAAATAGCATTACAGTGAATGTAGGGGTGCATATATCTTTTCAAATTAGTGCTTTCAGTTTCTTTGAATACATACTCAGAAGTGGAAGTACTCGGTCATAAGGCAGTTCTACTTTTAATTTTTGTAGAACCTCCAAATTGTTTTCCATAGTGGCTGCACCAATTTGCAATCCCACAAACAGTGCATGAGGATTCCCTTTCCTCTACATACCCTCCAGTACTTGTTTGCTGATTTACTGATGGTACCATTCTGAGAGGTGTGAGATGATATCTCAATATGGTTTTAATTTGCATTTATCAAATGATTAGTGATGTTAAACATCTTTTCATGTGTCTATTGGCCATGTGCATGTTCTCCTTGGAGAAATGTCTGTTCAGGTCCTCTGCCTACATTTATTTATTTATTTATTTATTTATTTATTTATTTATTTATTTATTTTCAGGGCAGTGCTACTGGCCCTCATATGTGGGACCCGAACCGGGGCCACTGGCTTCCCAAACCAGTGCTTAACCACTGCGCTACTCAGCTGGCCCTCTGCCTACTTTTAAATTGGATTTTTTGCTTGTTTGGTGTTCATTTGTATACGTTCTTTATATATTTTATAAAGGTGATATTAACCCATTATAGTTGTATCAGTGTGTATATCTTTGCCCATTTAAGAACTTATCTTTTCATTTTTTTAATGGTTTCCATTGATGTGCAAAATATAAATAAATATAAATAAATAAACAAACAAAAAAATAAATAATAGTTTCATGCATTCCCTTTGTTTATTGTTTCTTTTGTTTCCCTTGCATGAGGAAATATATCAGAAGAAATATTACTAAGGGCAATGATAATTTACTTCCTATGTTTTCTTCTAGAGGTTCTGTGGTTTCAAGTCATACATTCAAGTCTTTAATCTATTTTGAGTTTATTCTTGTATATGGAGTAATAAGGTGGGCCAGTTTCACTTTTTGCATGTATCTGTCCAGTTTTACCAACACCATTTGTTGAATGGACTTTCTTTACCCCATCGTATATTTTTGCCAACTTTGTTACAGATTACATGAGCATATAGGCGTGGGTGTATTTCCAGGCTTTCTATTTTATTCCATTGATCTATGCATCTCTTTTAATGCCAGGACCAAAGTGTTTTGATTACTATTTTCTTGTAGTATTGTTTGATATGTGGGCACATGATATCTCCAGCATTGTTCTTCTTTCTCAACATTGCTGTGGATATATATATATATATATATATATATATATATATATATATAGTTATAGTTATAGTTATAGTTACAGTTACAGTTATAGTTACAGCTATAGTTATAGCTATAGTTATAGTTATAGTTATAGTTATAGTTATAGTTATAGTTATATAATATATATATTATTCTCATTCTGTAAAAAATGTCATTGGTATTTTGACAGGGATTGCATTGAATCCCTAAAGCAATCCCAATAGATTGCTTTGGGTAGTATGGACATTTCAATGATGATAATGCTTCCTATTTGAGAGCCTGGTATAAGCTTCCATTTATTTGTATCTTCTTCAATTTCTCTCTTCAATGTCTTATAATTTTCCAGGTACAAGTCTTTTACCTCTTGGGTTACATTTCCTTCTAAGTATTTTTTTAAATGAGATTGTTTTCTTAATTTCTCTTTCTGATAGCTCATTATTGCTGTATTAAAAAAATGCAACCAATGTCTGAATACGAATTTTGTATCCTGCTACTTTACTGAATTAATTTATCAGTTCTAATAGCTTTTTGGTAGAATTTTTGGATTTTTGTCTATCTAGTATCATGTCATTTGCAAATAATGACAATATTGGTTCTTCTGTTCCAATTTGGATGTCTTTTATTTCTTTTTCTTGCCTAATTGATTTGGCTAGGACTTCCAGTACCATGTTGAATAAAAATACTGAAAGTGAACATTCTTGTTTTCTTCCTGATCTTAAGGAGAATGCTTTTAACTTTTCCTGTTGAGTATGATGTTAGCAGTGCATTTCTCTTATGTGGCCTTTATTCTGTTCAGGTATTTGCCCTCTATTTCCACTTTGCTGAGAGTTTTATCAATACCTCATGGTGGATTTTGTCAGATGCTTTTTCTACATCTATTGTTTATGATCATATGCTTTTTATCTTTCATTTTGTTTATATGGTGTATCACATTAATCAATTCACAGATATTGAACTAACCTTGCTTCCAGGGGTGTATTTCAATGTACTGCTAAATTTGATTTGCTAATATTTTGTTGAGAATTTTTGCATCTATGTTCATCAGTGTTATCAGCCTATAATTTCACTTTCATTAGTGTCTTTTTTTATTTATTTATTTTTGAATCAGGGTAATAGTGACCTTGTTAAAAGAGCTTGGGAGAATTCCTTTCCCTTGAATTTTTTGGAATAGTATGAGATGGATAGGTGTTAATTTTTCTTTGAATGTTGGTACAATTCAATTGTGAAAACATCAGT
This sequence comes from Aselliscus stoliczkanus, assembly GCA_033961575.1. Classification (NCBI taxonomy): domain Eukaryota; kingdom Metazoa; phylum Chordata; class Mammalia; order Chiroptera; family Hipposideridae; genus Aselliscus; species Aselliscus stoliczkanus. Next base: position 47,562,885 of record CM066737.1, on the reverse strand, counting down.
TCCATGGGCCAGCCAAGTGCCGCAGTGGTTGAGTGCTGGCTTGGGAGGCCAGCGGCCATAGTTCGGGTCTCATATGTGAGGGCCAGTGACACTGCCCTCAGAAACAAAACAAAACAAACAAAACATCAGTTCCAGTCCTTTTTTTTGTGAGGAGTTTTTTGATTACTGATTTAATTTTATTTGCTATAATTGGTGTGTTTTGATTTTCTGTCTTCTTCATTCAGTCTTGGAAAATTATATGATTCTAAGAGGTTACCCATTTCTTCCCATAGTATTAATTTCTTGTGCTATCCTTATCTTTGGTATTATGTTAATTCTGGTCTAATAAAATAAGTTTAGGAGTGTTCCCTTCTCCTCAGTATTTTTGAAATATTTTCAGGAAATTTGGCGTGATTATTTAAATGTTTGGTAAAATTCACCTGGGAACTGATCTGATCTTCACCTTTTTATGTTTTGGAGGTTTTTGGTTATGATTCGATTTCCTTACTTATCATGGTCTATTCAGATTTTCTATTTATTGGTGACTCACACTTAATAAGTTGAATGTTACTAAGAGTTTATTCATTTTTTCCTGTTTTCCAGTTTTTTTGGTATATAATTCTTCACAGTACTCTCTTATTATCCTTTGTATTTCTATAATAGCCATTGTAATGTTTCTTTTTCCATTTCATTTTTAAAATTAAAGTTTATTGGGGGACAATTGTTAGCAAAGTTACTTAGATTTCAGGTGTACAATTCTGTAATACATCATCTATATATCATGTTGTGCATTCATCACCCAGAGTCAGTTCTCTTTCCATCACGATATGTTTAATCCCCTTATTCCCATCTACCATCCCCCACTTTATCCTCTTGTAACCACTAAACAATTGCCTGTGTCTATGAGTTTAGTTTCTTCATTTGTTTTTCTTGTTTTTCTGTTGTTTGAGCTTTATATAACACATATCAGTAAAATTATATGGTTCTCTACTTTTTCTGTCTGATTTATTTCGCTTAGCATTATAACCTCAATATCCATGCATGTTGCTGCAAATGGCACTATTTCATTTTTTTCTTATGGCAGAATAGTATTCTATTGTGTATATATATCACAACTTCTTTATCCAATCATCTATCCAAGGACACTTTGGTTGTTTTCATGTTTGCCCACTGTAAAAAAAAAAAAGCTGCAAAGTACATCAGAGTGCATAATTCTTTGTGGATAAATGTTTTCATATTTTTTGGGTAGATACTCAAGACAAGGATTGCAGGGTCGTATGGTAATTCTATTTTTAATTTTTAAAAGAATCTCCACACTGCCTTTCATAGTGGCTGCACCAATCTACATTTTTACCAACAGTGTATGAGGGTTCCTTTTTCTCCATAGCCTCCCCAAGAGTTGCTATTATTTGTCTTGTTGATGATAGTCATTCTAACTGGTGTGAGGTGATATCTCATTGTGGTTTTTATTTTCATTTCTCTGATGATTAGTGATGTTGAGCTTTTTTTATTCATATGTCCATTGGCCATCTGTATGTCTTCTTAGGAGAAATGTCTATTCATGTCCTCTGACCATTTTTTAATGGGATTTTTTGTTGTTGTTGTTGTTGTTGTTGTTAAGATGTATGAGTTACTTACACATTTTGGATATTTTTTAATGGGATTTGTTGTTGTTGTTGTTAAGATGTATGAGTTACTTACACATTTTGGATATTAGCCCCTTATCAGAGATACTGTTTGCAAAATCTTCTCCTATTCTGTTGTTTGACTCTTTATTTTGTAGATGGTTTCTTTTGCTGTGCAGAAGTTTTTAGTTTGATATAGCCCCATTCATTTATTTAAGTTTTTATTTCCCTTGGTTTTGAGGTCAAATTAATAAAATTCTCTTTGAACTCAAGGTTCATAAGTTTAGTATGTATGATTTCTTCTATGAAGTTTATTGTTTCAGGTCTTATGTTTAGGTTTTTGATCCATTTTGAGTTGATTTTGATACATGGTGATATGCAGCCTTCTAGTTTTCTTTTTTTGCATATAGCTTTCCAGTTCTCTCAGCACCATTTATTTCAAATGCTGTGTTTTCTCCATTGTATGTTTTTTGCTTCTTTGTCGAAAATAATCTGTCTATATTTATGTGGGTTTATTTCTGTGTACTCAATTCTATTCCACAGATCAGTGTGTTTGTTTTTCGGCCAGTACCATACTGTTTTGATTATTGTTGCCCTGTAGTACAAGCTGAAGTCAGGGAGTGTGATACCTCCAGCATTGTTCTTTTTTCTTAGGATTTATTTGTCTATTCATGGTCTTTCGTGATTCCATACAAATCTGATGATTCTTAGTTCTATTTCTTTAAAAACTGCCATTGGGATTTTGAAGGGGATTGCATTAAATCTGCATATTGCTTTGGGTAATATGACCATTTTAATTATTGGTTATTAGAAGTATCATGACACATTTTTGCAATGAAAAACATAGAAAAAATACATCATGACTTTTCCGATAACCCAACATGATGATTCTTCGAACCCATGAACGCAGAATGTCTATCAATTTCTTTGTGTTTTCTTCAGTTTCTTTTTTTTAAGGTTTTATTGGGGAATTGGGGGAGGGAAACAGACAAGTTGCAGTCCTTTTGTTCTTCAGTCTAGTTGTGGAGGACATTGCTTCACTGGCCCATGTTGGTATTATTATGCATTCTTCCCAGTGAGGCAGATCAGTTGCCGGCCTCTAGACAGCTGCTCACGGTGGCTCTTGGCAGCTCCGACCACCTGCTGACTTCTCAGGCTGGCAGCCAGCCACTCACTGTGGCTTATGGCAACCCATTGCAGCAGGCGCTGCAGCCTACACCATCACGTGCGACTCATGGCAACCCATCTCCAGGTGTAGCTGTTGTTCACCATCTTAGCTGTAGAGCTAAGTAGAGCCAGTGTCTCTGGCCCTCATATGTGGTATCCGAACCAGGGCCTGCTGATCAGAGCTGGTTTCCCAAGTCAGCTCCTAACCAATGTGCTACTCTGCTGGCCCTCTTCAGTTTCTTTTAAAAGTGTCTTATGGTTTTCAGCATATGGGTCTTTCACATCCTTGGTACAGTTTATTCCTAAGTGTTTTCTTTATTTATCTTTTTTGCAATTGCAAAAGGAATTGTTTTTTATTTCTTTTTCTGAGATTTAATTGTTAGTGTATAGGAATGCAATGGATTTTTGTATGTTGATTTTGTTGCCGGCAACTTTACTGTATTTCAGTATTGTTCCTAATAGTTTTGTGGTGGACTCTTTAGTGTTTTATATATATATATATATCATGTCATCTGCAAAAGGTGACAATTTAATTTCTTCATTCCCTATTTGGCTAGGATTTCCAATACTATGTTGAAAAGCAGAGGTGATAGGGGACAGACCTTTTGTATTCCTGAATGTAGAGCAAAGTGCTTCGGTTTTTCACTGTTCATTATGAATTTGTCATATATGTGCTGTATTATGTTAAGGTGTTTTCCTTCTATACCCATTTTACTAAGTGTTTTAATCATAAAGGGATGTTGAATCTTGTCAAAAAAATTTTTCTGCATCTATTGATATAATGATGATTTTTGTCCATTATTTTGTTTATGTGGTGTATGACATTGATTGATTTACATATGTTTAACCATCCTTGTGCCCCTTGTTGCATGCAATTTGCTGAATTTTGTTTAGGAATTTTGCATCTGTGTTCATTAGAGATATTGGTCAGTACTTTTTGTTTGTTTGTTTGTTTGTTTTGTTATCCTTACCAGGTTTTGGTATCAAGGTAATGTTGGTCTCATAAAATGAGTTAGGGAATTTGGCCCTTCTTCAACTTTTTGGAAGAGTTTAAGTAGGAAGGTATTTGATCCTCTTTGAATGTTTGGTAGAATTCACTAGTGAAGCCATTTGGTATTGGACTTTTGCTTTGGGGAAGTTTTCAGATGACTGATTCAATTTCCTTACTGTTGATCAGTTTATTTCGATTTTCCAATTCTTTTTGTTTCAGCCTTGTAAGGCTATATGTTTCTAAGAACATGTCCATTTCTTCTAGGTTATTGAATTTTATGGCATATAGCCCTTCATAGTATTCTTGGATAATCCTTTGTATTTCAGTGGCATCCCTGGTATCTTCCCCTTTCATTTCTAACTTTGTTTATTCATGTCTTGTCTCTTTTTATCTTTGTGAGTCTAGCCAATGGTTTGTCGATTTTATTAATCTTTTCAAAGAACCAGCTTTTTTTGCATTAATTTTTTCTACTGTCTTTCAGTTCTGTATTTTATTTAGTTATGCTCTGATTTTTATTAATTTCTTCATCCTGCTGACTTTGGTTTTCATTTGTACTTCTTATTGTAGTCCTTTAAGGTGTAACGTGGGGTTATTTATCTGGGATTTTTCTTTCTTTCTTTTTTTTTTTTTTTTGAGGACAGTGTCACTGGCCCTCACATGTGGGACCGAACCGGGGCCGCTGGCTTCCCAGGCCAGCGCTTAACCACTGCGCCACTCGGCTGGCCCTCTAGGTATCTTTTGACCTCTCATCTTCTTCTTTGACCAAGTCATTCTTTAATATTATGTTGTTTAGCTCCACCTGGAGCTGGGCTGCTGTGAGTCCCCGGGATGGCATAGGATGCCATAGGCTACAGTGAGTGGCCGGCAGCCAGCGTGAGCTGCCAATAACCACGGTGAGCGGCCGCCGTCCAGAGGCCGGTGACCGATCTGCCTCATCCGGGAACAGCGCAATGATGATACCAACATGGGCCAGTGAAGCAACGTCCTCCACAACTAGACTGAAGAACGAAAGGACAGCAACATGTCTGTTCGCCTCCCCCAATTCCCCAATGCTGTTCCGCTCCCACAATTCCCCAATAAAACCTTTAAAAATATATTATGTTGTTTAATCTCCAAATATTTGTTGTTTTTTTCTTTTTTCTTTTTGTAGCTGACACCCAATTTCAAAGCCTTGTGATCAGAGAATATGCTTGGTATGATTTCAATCCCCTTAAATTTGCTGAGGCTAGTTTTATGTCCCAATATATGGTCTATCCTTGAGAATGTTCCATGTGCACTAGAAAGCAATGTATGATTTGATGCTCTAGTGTGAAGTCTCCATAAATGACAATTATGCCCATTTCATCTAATGTGTGAATCAGGGCTGATATTTATTTTCTGTTTGGATGATCTATCCATATTTGTCAATGATGTCTTTTTTTTTTAAAGATTTTATTGGGGAATTGGGGGAGGGGAACAGCGTTGGTTAACCAGGGAAGGGGAACAGACAAGTTGCTGTCCCTTTGTTCTTCAGTCTAGTTGTGGAGGACATTGATTCCCTGGCCCATGTTTGTATCATCATTGCCCTCTTCTCGGGTGAGGCAGATCAGTTGTTGTCCTCTGGACAGTCACTCACAGAGGCTCTTGGCAGCTCACATCGGCTGCCGGCCACTCACTGTAGCCTATGGCAGCCCACTGCAGCAGGGGCTGCAGGTATGCCGTCCAAGGGCCTCACAGCAACCCAGCTCTAGGTGGAGCTGTTGTTCACCATTTTAGCTGTAGATGGCAGTATCACTGGCCCTAATGTGGGATCCAAACTGGGGCCACTGGTGTTCCAAGCCAGCTCTTCACCAATGAGCCACTTGGCTGGCCCATCAACAATGTCTTTAGGTCCTCTACTATAATTGTGTTTTGGTCAATCTCTCCCTTTAGTTCTGTTCTTAGTTGCTTTGTATATTTTGTTGCTCAGTGATTGGGCGCATAAATATTGATGATTACTATGTCTTTTTTGGTATATTCCCCTTTATCATTATGAAATGTCCATTTTTGTCTCATGTTACCTTTTTTCATCCTGAGGTCTGTTTCATCTGATATCAGTATAGCTACAGCTGCCTTTCTCTGAATACCATTTGCTTGGAGTGTCAATTTCCACCCTTTAACTGTTAGTCTATATTTGTCCTTGCAGTTGAGTTGTGTTTCTTGGAGGCAGCATATGATTCGGTTTAGTTTTTTTTTTTTTTCCAATCTGCTACTCTATGCCTTTTCATTGGTGAGTTCAGTCCATTTACATTTAAGGTGATTATTGATATATGAGGATTCTATAATTCCATCTCTGGTTTTCTGGCAGGCCTGTGTCTCCATGGTTTCTTTGCTTTTTTGTTGCTATTATTTCAGTATTGTGGTATTCTATGATATTTTTCCTCCTGTTTCTTCTTTATTTATGTTATGTATTTCAATTCTGTATTTTTTTTTGTACAGTTACCATTAAGTTTGTATAAAAGAAAGTTTCATATTTAGGGTATTCCATTTTCCCTAGCATGCTTTCTTTCTCCATTCCCTTGTGCCACTTCAGATTCTCAAGCCTTTTTTGTTTTTGTTGTCACAAATTATCTGTATTTATGTTGTGAGATGATTTTGGTACTACAGTAGAAAGTTGTCTTTTTCCTCTTTTATAGAAAATGGTTTTTTTTTCTTCATCACCCTGTATGTTATGTTTAAGTGTATAGTGTCTTATTTGGTGTAGGAGTTGCCATTTCCTGCTTCTGTCTGTCCCTTCGTAATACTACTTATAATTTTGTATTCATTTGATTTCTTGTTTCAGATCAAATATCCTCCTTCAGTGTATCTTGTAGTGCAGGTACCATGTTAGAAAATTCCCTCAGCTTCTGTATGTCTGGAAAGGTCTTTATTCCTCCTTCATATCTAATGGATATCTTTGCTGGATATATTATTCTTGGCTCATGATTTCTTTCAATAGTTTGAATATGTGATTCCACTGTCTTCTGGCTTGTATAGTTTCTGCTGAAAAATCTGGTGATAATCTAATAGGCTTTCTTTTGTAGGTTACCATCATCTTTTCGTTGGTTGCCTTGAGGACTCTTTCTTTGTCATTAATTTTTGACAGCTTCAATACATGTGCTGTGGAGAAGGTCTGTTGGGATTGAGGTAATTAGATTTTCTGTTTGCTTCTTGGATTCGACAATCTAGTTTTTTCCACAAATTTGGGAAGTTCTCATTCACTACGTATTTGAATATACTCTCTGTTCACTTCTCCCTTTTTTTCTCCTTCTAGTATGCCCATTATTCTTTTTTTTTTTAAATTATTTTATTGGGGAATTGGGGGAGGGAAACAGCGTTGGGGAATCAGGGAAGGGGAACAGACAAGCAGCTGTCTTTTCTTTTGTTGTTCTTCAGTCTAGTTGCGGAGGATGTTGCTTCACTGGCTCATGTTGGCATCCTCACTGCGCTCTTCCCGGATGAGGCAGATCGGCCGCCGCCTCTGGATGTCGCTCACCGCAGCTACTGGCATCTCACGCTGGCTCCTGGCCACTCACGCTGGCTGCTGACCACTCACCATAGCCCATGGCAGCCCACTGCAGCAGGGGCTGCAGCCTACACCATCGCCAGGGCTCGCACAGCCCAGCTCCAGGTGGAGCTGTTGTTAGCTGTACAGGGCAGTGTCACTGGCCCTCATATGTGGGATCTGAACCGGGACCGCTGGCATCCAAAACCAGCTCTTAACCAATGCGCCACTCGGCTGGCCCTGCCCATTATTCTTATATTGCTCTTTCTGATGAGGTCAGAAAGTCCTTATTGAGCTCTTTCATTTGTTTTAATTCTTAAGTCTCTCTCTTCTTCCATTTGTGTCATTTTGAGATTTCTGTTTTCAATGTCACTTATTCTTTCCTCCATCTGCTCAGTTCTATTACCTAAGTTGGCTGTTGCATTCTTCATTTTTTAAAATTCAGTTCTTAATCTCCAGAAATTCTATTTGGTTCTTTTTTAAAATTTTCAATCTCTTTGGTAAAAATGTTCATTTTGTTTGTTGGTTGGTTTTTTTGAGAGCAGTGTCACTGGCCCTCATATGTGGGACCCGAACCGGGGCCTCTGGTGTCCCAAGCCAGCACTTAACCACTGCACCATTCGGCCGGCCCCATTTTGTTCTTTGATTTTGTTTCTGAGTTCATTAAACTGCCTGTATGTGTTTTCTTGAATCTCGTTGAGTTTTTTAGAAATGCAATCTTGAAATCTCTGTAATTTAAGTCACATATTTCCATATCTTTAAGTTCATTTTTGGGAGACTTTTCATTTTCTTCCTGAGATGCATTATTATCTTGGTTATTCATAGCAATTAATGAATTTTTATTTCTCTTCCTAGACATATACAGGAGTGGTTTTGCAACAGGTTGATATGAAGAGGCCTTTCTTTGCCTTCCAGTAGATGTTGGTAGAATGCTCTATTTTTCTCTTCTATTGATTCCTTTTATTTTCTCTCATGCTGTAGTGTTATATTTTCTCTGCAGTGTTCCTAATTCTCATACTATGCGGGGATTCCCTGGAAGATGAGCTTCTCCTTTGTGAGCAGGCTCTCTGGGTCTCAGGGCACTGCCTCCATTGGGGGATGTAGAGAGCTTCTGAAGTTCAGAAGTTCTTCCTGCAACAGACTCAGGCCCTGTTTGTTTCAGAGGTTCTGTTTACCCCTGCAGGGATTCATCCAGATAGGTGGCGTCAGTGCAGGGTGTGTTGTGAAAGGTGGTAATGGTGGCAATGGTGGCAATCAGCAGCAATGGTGGCAATCAGCAGCACATACAGCCATGCACCCAAGGCTCTCTCCACTTTGCTGCAACATTTTTGGCTGTGAGTCCATGGCTGCTGGCCCCAGTTTTCAGAACTGCAAGTATTCTGTTTTTTGGTTTTTTTTTAATCTGACATTCCTACTGCTCTGCTTCTAGCACTGAGCAGGTGGAGTTGGGGCAAGCTCTGGGAATGTGGGGATGGGGTGACTAGGCTCCATCCTATGCCTTCAGTCCTTTGCTTGGCTATGAGGGCCTAAACCGCCATTTTCACCTTTCTTACTTCAGTCTTTGTAATGAGGTCTTTGCCATGAGCATTCTGTTCAGCCGTGTTATATGCTGATCCATCACGTGGGACTGTGGACCATAAGGCTAGTGCTAGCAGTTCAAAATCTTCCCTCTCCCTTGACTGTTGTACCTCCAGAATGCAGGGAGCTGAGAGCTCAGAGCTCTAGTCTTAGTCCTCCACCTGCATGGCCTGTGTCTCTGCTCTTCCCTCCTCCCATGCTTGCCCAATTTGTCCACCTTTAGATGATTTCAGTTGCACTCCTCTTACTTTTGCCTGTCTGCTGCGCAGGGAGTCCTTTGTGGAATTATAGTTATTCAATTTGTTGTAAATTCCAGGGTAGATTTCAAAAGGCTCACCTAATGATCCACTGCTATTATGTCGTCTCTTCTTTTTTCATTTATAAATTCATTTATTCAAGTCCTTGCTCTTTTTAGTGGTTAATGTAACTAAAGGTTTGTCAGTTTTACTTTTCTTTTAAAAAAGTAACTGATTTTTGCTAATCTCTTTTATTGTTTTTCTATTCTCTATTTCTGTTCTTATGTTATCTTCTTCCTTCTACTAACTTTGCTCTCAGTTTTTTTGGTTGTTCTTTGAGGTATAAAGTTAGGTTGCTTACTTGAGATCTTTCTTTTTCTAAAAGTGCAGGGATTTATTGCTATAAATTTCTCTCTTAACATTGCTTTTCTGCAATGCATACATTTTTAATATGCTTTATTTTTCTTTTTGGTGTTGCAATACTTTTTGTTTCTCTTTTGATTTCTTTTTTTGACCCATTAGTTTTTCAGGAGTGTGTTGTTTAATTTTTACGTAATTGTGAAATTTCTAGTTCTCCTGTTATTGATTTCTATTTTCATAACATTGTGGTTGGAAAAGATATTTGGTAAAATTTCAGCCTTTTTGAGTTTCCTGAGATTTGTTTTCTAACCTAACAGATGACTTATCCTAAACAATGTTTCATATGAGCTTAAGAAGGATTTACATTTTGCTACTATTGGATGGAATGTTCTTTTTTTTTTTTTTTTAAAGATTTTGTTCGGGAATTGGAGGAGGGGAACAGTGTTCGTTGGGGAATTGGGGAAGGGGAACAGAGAAGTTGCTGTCTTTTTGTTCTTCAGTCTAGTTGTAGAGGACGTTGCTTCCCTGGCCCATGTTGGTGTCCTCACTGAGCACTTCCCGGAGGAGGCAGATCGGTGGCTGGCCTCTGGATGGTCGCTCACCATGGCTATTGGCAGCTCATGCTGGCTGCCAGCCACTCACGCTTGTTGCTGGCCACTCTCTGTAACCTATGGCAGCACACTGTAGCAGAGGCTGCAGCCTACATCATCACCGGGGCTCGTGCAGCCCAGCTCCAGGTGGAGCTGTTCTTAGCTGTAGAGGGCAGTGTCGCTGGCCCTCATATGTGGGATCTGAACTGGGGCCGCTGGCATCCCAAGCCAGCTCTTAACCAATGCACCACTCGGCCGGCCCAGATGGAATGTTCTTTATATCTCTTCTCTGTTTGGACTATGAGGTCTAAATATACATTAAGTCCAATGTTTTCTTATTGATTTTCTGTATAGATGAGCTATCCATTGCTAAAAATTGGCTACTGAAGTCCCCTACTATTATTGTATTGTTATTACTCCCTGTAGAGCTGTTATTAGTTTTTTTAATTTATTTAGGTTTCTCAATGTCAGGTGCATATATATATTTATGACTGTTATGTCCTTTTTGTTGACCACTTTATTATTATATAATGAGCTTGGTCTCTTGTTACATATTTTGACTTAAATAAATTATATCATATGTGATAGAAATATAGCTACTTTTGCTCTCTTTTTGTTTCCATCTGTATAGACAATCCTTTTTCATTCCTTCATTTTGTTCCTTTTTTTTTTTTTTTTTAGCTGAGCCATCCTGCCAACAGCGGCAGATCAGCTTGGGCTGGACATCGAACTGCTGTTGCTCAGAGCTCAGCTCTCACTTCTTTTTTTTTTTTTTTTTTGAGGGCAGTGTCACTGGACCTCATATATGGGACCCGAACCAGGGCCGCTGGCTTCCCAAGCCAGCGCTTAACCACAACGCCACTCAGCCGGCCCTCAGCTCTCACTTTTGAGTGAGCTCTTAACCAACTGAGCCACTCTGCTGGCCCTATCCCATCATTTTGAAGCTGAAGGGAATCTTCTGTATTCACCATGCATTTTTTTTCAACGTATTCAGACTCTCTATTAGGCTATATGATTTATAATAAAGAACACAGGGTCTGAACTATACAGATAATCCGGTTCAAACCCTGGCTATTTCATTTATTAGCTGAATAACCTTAGTCATGTCACTTACCCCTCTGCTTCAGTTCACTCATCCCTCAAAAGGAATAACAATAGTCATTATGCTACCTCATGGGGTTGTCCTGAACATTAAATGCAATAATGTCTGTAAAATGTTTAGTACAATTCCAAGCACATAGTAAGCTCCCATTAAATGGTAACTGTTATTTATTTGTCCTAAAACTAGGAAGGTAAAATGATATAGTAGTTATGATCAGGGTTTATAAACAGACCTGATATGTGACCTTGAATAAGATAGTTAAATTCTCTGAGGCTTAAATCCCTCTTCTATAAGTAAAGGGGAGAATAGTGTCCACCTCATAAGGTTGTTAGTGTTAAATAGGAATAATAAATTGCAAAATTTGACACATAGTAGGAACTCAGTAAATGTTAGTTATTACAATTGTTGAGAGAAACTAAAGACTTAGAGAGTTATGGCAGCAGACTCAAGTGGTTAAGAGCATGAAAAATAAGGATTGAAGATAGTATCTGCTTCAGGGCCGGTCGAGTGGCTCAGTTGGTTAAGAGCTCACTCAAGAGTGCAAACTGTGCTCTGAGCAACAGCAGTTCGATGCCCAGCCTGAGCTGAGCTGTGGCTGAGCTGCCAACAGGTGGCAGGATGGTTCAGCTAAAAAAAAAAAAAAAGTACCTGCTTCATAGGGTTGTTCAGAGGAATAAATGAGATAATCCCTGCAATAGCACTCTGTCTAATACATGGTAACCAATGGGTAAATGTTAGGTATTATTGGCTACCAGGGCACAGAAGAGACCTAACAACACTTAACCAAACAACACTGAGACTATGCACCCAGCCGGTACTCTGAACCATGGAACAACTCTTCCTGGAGCCTCTCTAAATGTGTAGTTGATTCTGTATGGCTACAGACCATCAACCAGAACACTAGGAACCTCAGGGATTTTTAATCAATGAAGGAAAAAATAGCATACAACTATTGGAGTTTTTAGGAAAGTAGGGACAGACAGCCTGTTTGTGCCTTGTTCAAGGAATGTGATGTAGTAGAAACTCCATAATGCTGAGAGTAGGGAGACATGAATTCTAAATTTGCTTCTACTCCAAATTGGATTCCCTTTTAGGAATACTAATTTTTTTCCTGGCTTTATTTTCCAGACATATTGAAGCATAATGGTATTTACCCTGCTTAACGTACAGACAAAATAATAAAGAATGGAACTATTTGTAATAGAGAAAATTATATATAAGGTAAGACATGTTTATTCAATTATATACATCACTGACTCCAAAAAGGGGACAAGAGTACTCCCATAGAAAGGCTAAGGGGGCTGAGATTCTAGTTGTAACAAGAAAGGGCCTTGAGTATAGTTTCATAGTTTTAGACTCATTATTTTGTAAAGATTTCCCACAAAATCTTGAAGCTCTTGTTAATCAGAACAGATGCAGCCCAGGCTACTATATGCCATGAAGAAAAAGAGCTTCTGGCAAAGAAAAATAATCAAACCAATGTCTTTATCTTATTACAGAATGGAAAATGTCACCTTCCCTAGATTACAGAGTAAGGCTTCAAATCAGAGAAACTTACATTCACACTCAGGAATGGGAAACTTCTCTGGGAAGAGCTAAGTTGTTATTAGGAGAGTGGGTAGGTGGCAGTGATGTTTTGCTTCTTCTGAAGTTCTTTGTGAATGCCCATAAAATTCTAAGAAATGTTTAGAAATTGATTAACCCTGTTGTATCTCCTCCAACACACAGAGCTGTCCAGATAACTTCAGACAATTAATCCATTGGATATGGTATAAGCAAGAACATTGTGCCAGTGAAAGACTTGGTGTGTCAACTTGATGAACCAAGAGCAGACACATTCACTTAAGGTCAGGTCTGGAAGTACTACAGCTTGAGGGACAAGCTGATCTCTTATGTTGCCCAAAACATTCTTCTAGTTGGAACTGGTGGACTAAGGAAGTAATCACCAGCAGCTCCTTTTATCTCATTTTGTTATGTCGAGAGATGTTGTAAGATAAAAGAGTCAAAAGAAGGATCTGAGGGCCAGCCGAGTGGCGCGGTGGTTAAGTGCTGGCTTGGGAAGCCAGCGGCCCCGATTCGAGTCCCACATATGAGGGTCAGTAACACTGCCCTCAAACAAAAAAAAAAATAGAAGGATCTGAGAGAGGGGTAATTAGGAATAAGTATTAATGGAACTTGACAAAAAGGGAGGGGTATCCTGCCAACAGGAAAATACGTATGTTACACAATGTTGTACAGTGGTTTAATGCATGAGCTCTGCCAGTAAGAGCTGATTTATATTCAGGCTCTGATACGGATATTCTGTGATAAATGAAAAATGGGATGAAAATAATAATGATCTTATGCAGTCTTTATGAGGAGAAACTAAGGTTGTATACTTAAAAATATGTATGTAGCATACTTCCTGGAACATAGGAAGTATTAAAATTAAAAGTAGTTATTATTATGTGTTTGTCTGCATGGCATTCGAAGTCCTTCCCAATTTACCTCATGCTTATATTTCACTTTTCATTTCCTATCATTCTTTGCCACATATCTTATGCCTCACCACAGAGGGTCCGCAGGACTGTTCACCGGTCTCAGATTTGATCACATATGTCCACATTTTTCCTTTTTAGTTTGTGCTCATCTTTCTGCCTTCTATGCCCTTTCTCTCTTTTCTACTCACGTAAAAGTCTTGCTTTCCCATCAGTTTCCAGCTAATGTTCCACCACTTTTGTAAAACGTCCCCATTTTTTTTAATCTAGGAAATATTCAACCTTGTTTTCTTGTGTTCCCACTTCAGTCTTTATTTCAGTGTGTTAAGTGCCAAACTAGCATTATCAACAACTGTACATATTTTAGTAATCTCCAGGACCTTGTGAGAACAAGGGCTCTTTGTAAGTATTTTTATATCTCCATCACAGTAACCGGCACACAGTAGGTAGTCATTAAAATTCATTGACTAGAACTGAGGTTGTCAAGGGGTTTAGTAATGCCGATTTCATCTGTTTCATAACAGGTTGCCATGTGGGAAAACTGTAAGAACATACATGAAGGCACTAAAAAATGTAAAGTTTTATACAAATGTAAGGGATTGGTTACCCAGAATTCAAACTGGAGAGTTTAAAATAAAAATAATTCTTCTCAACTCCTGTCAAATGATAATCAACATACATATTACTGATTTTAATGCATTTCTAGCTCATGAATTGACTTCTGAATTATTATGAACTTTTATTTAAAATGTATTTTGGGGCCGTCCGAGTGGTGCGGTGGTTAAGCGCTGGCTTGGGAAGCCAACGGCCCCGGTTCGGGTCTCACATATGAGGGCCAGTGACACTGTCCTCAAAAAACAAAACAAAACAAAAAAAAGTAAAATGTATTTTGATTCTTTCACATTTGAAAATTTATAGGCAACACAGCTGATACAGTGCCAATCCCCAACCACTCTGGAGAAATGGATTTTTGATGTATACATGAAAGAGTGGAAAAGTTAGTATCTTACCTACCATCAGCATCCACAGGAAAGGCTAACATGAATGCCTTGAATGACACAAGGGTGCTCTTTCTGGAGCACATACTGTAATTTCTGCCTGTAATACACATATTTGATGATGTTCTTCAGTTTGAGACTTGATTCCATACACTTTTTCATTCTTCATTCATAGTTTTTTGTGTGAGTCTGATCTTGACTTTGATTACATAATTTCATAATTTGAGGCCATTCCAGGGACCTGGTATTCTATTTATGTGACATACACAACAGTGCTTAGCATAGTTGCTGAAAGCATTGGGAACTCTTGGTAAGTAGTAGTTGAACTTAACTGAATTTAGGGAAATACATAAAGAAGTTAATATACAGGTTAAATAAATTAAAAGATTATTTCAGACTCAACAAAAAACAGTTGAATCAATCTCAGAACCAATTTTATCAAATATGGTAATGATATAAAAATTTTATTACTAAGAAATCACATTTCTTAATAAAGTTTTATTTTATAGTTAAAACAAAATCATATTACTGAGAGAATTTTGTAATGCTTTGTCACTTATAAAGTTATCTTATACACTCTTTCTCTCAAAATAGCCAATCTGGGTGGAACTAGATACTCAGGTGTTTAGCTGTCAACTAATTAGGGTGAAAAATATTATTCCTAAGAAAGAGAATACTAAAAATTAACACTTATACAAAAACTACTATAAGGTAGATATAATTCTATGTACTGTCTTATTTAATCCTCTCAACAAACCTGTGCTTTGGTAATTATTTCCAATTCATAGATGAAAAAGATGAGGCTTAGGTGAATTCATTTGCCCAAATTCACACATCTAGTAATTGATGAAAGATGACTCTTCACCAAAAAGTGTAAGTCAACAAACCTGAAAGGAAGTTCTACCATAAGAGGAACTAGACATAGATGTTTGAGCACACTCTTTAAAGCCTCATATCTAGAAAATAATTTGTGAAGAAAAAGCATTACAAAGTCACAGTAGAATAACCAAAATAATGAATGAAGTCTTGGCTAACAAAAACTAATCCAAAGTTTAAATGGCATATTGGATCCAAAGCAACAACCTCACACTCTGAAAGTATTTTTCCATGTAAGAATGATAGCTAGAGAGGGTATGGGTCTTTGTGTGGAACTGAAAAGATCTTTATAGGAAAAACATGGATCACCAGAAACAAACAAGAATTTAAAAAGAAAAGAAAGGTCCAAACAAGAAGTCAATCAATCAATATATAAAATAATGACAGTTGTTCAGTATGAGATTTATAGAGCACCAACATGTAGACTTACTGCAATGACAGCTTTGCCTATATGTATGGGAACCATTTGAAGGTGACCACCTAGAACTCTTTCTTAAAGAATCCTTGTTAACAGTCCAGCCTAATGGTCAGACTGGGTTGACTCATCTACTGTAAAACTGTCTTATTTTGTGATCTTTTTACATGGGCTTGTACTCATTCAAAAATTGCAGATGCTGGTACAGATGCTGCCTTGCCCCATTTCTGTGCCCATGCTAGACATTGAACATAAGTCACAAGATGAAGTCACAGAAATGGGGGCATGAGGTAAACCTCTTGAAATCTCCTCTGAAATTTATAATAAATTGAACAGCTATAATTCCACAAAGTACTCCTTGCACAGCAGACAGGCAAGACTAAGAGAAGTGCAATTAAAAACACCTAGGTGAGAAAATTGGGCAAGCCAGGGAGGAGGGAGAGGGGAAGTGCAGGGATACTGGCCCCAGGAACAGCAGGATGCAGACCAGAGCTTTAAGCTCTGAACTCCCTGCATTCTGGAGCTACCACAGTCACAGAAGAGGGAAAAAGTTGTACTGCTAGTGTTCCCTGTATAACCCACAAGTCACAACTGAGGAATCAGCATATAACACAGTTGAAACTAAGGTTCATGGCAGAGACCTCGGAGCAAAGACTGAGTGAAGAAGGGTGAAAACTTTGTTTAAGCCATCACTGCAAACAGAAGAAGGAAGGCATAGGCACAGAGCCTAGTTGCCCCCTCAACAGCCTCGCAGAGCTCAGCCAAGCCCCACCTTCCTAGTGCTAGAAGCCAAACAGTAGCAGTGTCAGATCAAAAGAACAGAATATTTGCAGTTCTAAGAACTGAGGCCCACAGCCACAGAGTCAGAACAACTATTTAATGCTAATGGAAAGGAGCCTCCAGTGCAGGGCTGGCTGTGCTGCTGGTTGCTGCCATTGCTCAGAGCCACCCCTCACAAACCACCCTGCCCCTGCCCCCACCTATCTGGGTGGATCCCTGCAGTGGTAAACAGAGCCACTACCTGAATCTGGTGCAGAAAGAGCTTCACAAATACAGAAGCTCTCTACATTCCCCAATGGAGGAGGTACCCTGTGAACTAGGTGACCTGCTCACAGAGGAGGAGCCCACCTTCCAGGAAATCACCCAATTGTGTGAGAAGCTGGAACAGCATAGAGAAAATGTAACACTACAGCATGAGAGAGAATAAAAGGCTGCAGTCAGAGAGAAAATACAGCATTCTACAAACAATGGAAAGCAAAATAAAGACCTTTTCCTATTAACCTGTTGCAGAACCCACTCCACTAGATGCCTAGGAATAGAAATAATACTTAATTAATTGCCATGAATAAGGCAGCTCAGAAAGAAAATGAAAAAGTCTCCAGAAAATGAACTTAAAGACATAGAAATATGTGACTCAAATTACAGAGATTTCAAGATTGCAGTTCTGAAAAAAAAACTCACTGAGATGCAAGAATACACAGACAGGCAGTTTAATGAACTCAGAAACACTATCAAAGAATGAAATGAACATTTTACCAAAGAGATTGAAATTTAAAAAAAAAAAAAACGAAATAGAATTTCTGGAGATTAAGATCTCAATTAAAAAAAATGAACAATGAAACAGCCAGCGTGGGTAATAGAGCTGACCAGATGGAGGGAAGAATAAGTGACATCGAAGACAGGAATCTGGAAATGACACAGATCGAAGAAGAGAGAGACTTGAAATTTAAAAGAAATAGAAGAACTCTATAAGAACTCTGTGTCTGTCAGAAAGATCAATATAAGAATAATGGATGTAACAGAAGAAGAAGAAAGGGTAAATGGAAGAGAGAGTATATTCAAGCCAATAGTCGATGAGAACATCCCAAACTTGTGGAAAGAACTGGATTCTCTTATCCAAGAAGAAAACTGAACAACTAATTACCTCAGTCCCAACAGGCCTTCTGCAAGGCACATTGTGTTGAATCTCTCAAAAATTAACGACAAAGAAATAATCTTCAAGGCAGCCAGGGAAAAATAAGATGGTAACCTATGAAGGACAGCCCATTAGATTATTATCAGATTTTTACAGTAACTCTACAAGCCAGGAGGGAGTGGGATAAAATATTCAGACTATTGAAAGAGAGAAATTATGAACCATGAATAATATATCCAGCAAAGATATCCTTTAGATATGAAGGAGGAATGAAGACCTTTCCAGACATACAGAAGCTAAGAGAATTTTCCAACAAGTGAACTTCACTAAAAGAAATACTGAAGGAGGCTATTCAACCTCAAACAGAAAATCTGAAGAAAACAAAACCATGATTATTATTACGAGCAGACAGACAGAAGCAGGAAACTGCAACACCTAAACCAAATAAGACACTATACATTTAAACATAAATGCAGGGCAAAGAAGAAGAAAAAACACTTAAAAAATGAGAAAAAAAGACAACTTGCTACTGCCGCACAGAAATCAACTCACAGCATTAATAGGGATAATTTGTGACAACAAAACCATAAAAGAGGAGAGAGTAAAAGTCTGAACCAGCACAAGGGAATGGAGAAAGTAAGCACGCTGAAGAAAATGGAATAATCTAAATATTCCATTTCTTTTGCATGAACTTAATCATAACCACTCAAGAAAAACACAGAACTGTATAGTAACATAAATAAGAACAAACATAGGGAAAAATGAAAGAATATGTCCCCAATGGAATAATAGACACCAACAATGGAGACACAGTCTTACCAGAAAATCAAAGACAGGATGAAAGGAAACCTTCATATATCAATAATCACCCTAAATTAAATGGACTGAACTCACCAATAAAAAGACACAGAGTAGCAGATTGGATCAAAAAACTAAACCCAAACATGCTGCCTCCAAGAGACACATCTCAAGTACAAGGACAAATATAGACTCAAAGTGAAAGGGTGGAAGTTGACACTCCAAGCAAATGGCATTCAGAGAAAAGCATGTGTAGCTATACTGCTATAACATGAAAAACAGACTTCAGGATAAAAAATGGAAGAAGAGACAAAGTTGGACATTTCATAATGATAAAGGAGACTACACAACAATAAGACATAACAGTCATCAATCAGGGGGCACCAAAATATACAAAGCAAATGCGAACAGAGCTAAAGGGAGAAACCCACCAAAACACTATTATAGTAGGGGACATAAATACATCATTGATAGCTATGCATAGGTCATCCAAACAGAAAATAAATACAGAAATATCAGCTGTAAAAGACACATCAGATGACATGGACATAATTGGCATTTATAGAGCACCTCATCTTAGAACAATAGACTACACATTATTTTCTAGTGTACATGGAACATTCTCAAGGATAGACCATATATTGGAAAATAAAACTAGAATCAGCAAATTTAAGAAGAACTGAAATCATGCCAAGCATCTTCTCTGATCACAAGGCTTTGAAATTCGATATCAATTTCAAAAGGAATGCAGAACAAAACAACAAGTATGTGGAGATTATACAACATAGTTGGTTTTTTTTTAAATTGGAGAATTGGGGGAGGGAAACAGTGTTGGGGATTTGGAGAAGGGGACCAGTCTAGTTGTTGTTCTTCAATCTTAGTTGTGGATGGTGCCAGTCACCATCTGGTAGACCATTGGTAGCTCATGGCCTCTAACCTCAAGGTGCTGTGTTCAATCTTATTTGCGGGTGGGCATAGCCCCCACCCCATGCAGGAGTCAAACCAAAAGCCTTGTTGTTAAGAGCACAGGCTCTATTCACTGAGCCATATGAATGGCAGCTCAGCTGAAGGTGTCCAGTTCTGTCTTAGTTGTGGATGGGCATAGTCCACCATCTAACAGGCAGTCTTGTTTTTAGTAGCATCTGCTCTCACCAGATGAGCCATCCTGCCACCTGTTGGCAGCTCACCAATAGCTCAGCTTGGGCAGAGTAACACTGGTCCATGTGAGAATCAAATTGGCGGCTCTGTTGCTCAGAGCCCATGCTCTTAAGCTAACTCTTAACCAACTGAGCCACTCATCCAGCCCCTAAACAACTTTTTAAAAGAACAACTGGGTCAAAGAAGAAATAAGAGGGGAACTTCTGATAATATGGCGGAATAGACGGACACTGTGCGAACTGCCTCCCAGGATCACACCAAAATTACAAATAATTTATACAACATTCTACCTCAGAAGTCCCTGAGCTCTAGATGAACAGGACCTCTAAGTGAAGGACCTGGAAGAGGAGGTCACATCAAGTATGCTAGAAGCGGCAGACACGACAGAGGGCAAGCACCTTGGGGGACTCCTCAGAGGTAGGGAGGCTTCTCTGGTTGGGAGAGAGACCCTCCGGCCCCACACTGAGCTCACTAGCAAAAGTGGCTTTGCCAGGAAGAGGAGTTCTACAATAGCTGGCAGTAGAAATTAGTGAGGACTCTCTCTGCTCGGCTGGGTGAGGCTGAGGGCAGCTGCAGAACCAGTGGGGCTGGCATACAGACTCGCTCGCCGGTGAGCACTCACCTGGTTCTTGGTGGAGGGAGTAGGTGTGAGCTGGGCACAGGAGCCTGTGGAGATGGACTGAATTGAGAGCCTTTGGCATGGTAGCTCAAGGTTTTGGGGACCACTGTTCCCCTGGTGTGGAGCTTGTACACGAGTAGTGTACATCAGGGCTCCATTTTGTCAGGGTTAAGCCCTCCCACAGAGGGTCAGCTCCTGGACCGCATTGGTCTGGTGAAATTGGCACAGGAGTGTGTATGTGCGAGGGAGCACATACAGCCTTGGATCCCCACCCTCTGTACTGCTTGTGGTGAGTAGCCATGGAAATGCCAGGCGGGTGTGCTCCAGCTCAATCAGGTTGTTCACTGAGAGGCAGGAGTGCACGAGCCACCTTAGGTTCCCACTGTTCAGACTGCTTGTGCAGAGTTGACAGGCTGGGGATTGGCTGTTGGGCTGCTCAGCCTGATCTACGAGTGACTGATTGGGACAGGCTGAGATTGGGAGTTTTCCTGAGATTGTTGGGCCGGGAGCTGTGCTGTATGATCCGGTCGGGATTTTCCTGGCTAGTTTGTGTGGGCTGATTGCCGGTACAGGAGTGCCTGCAGCACTGACTTGGTGGGGGCCACTGACCACATCCAGGGGAGCCTTGGGGATTTGCCCTGCCCTACTAGAGCTGTGTTACCAGAGGCACCCTGAGCCCCTGGTGCTTGACCCCCACATCCGCAGGTGACAGAGGGATTTTGCAGCAGCAGACAACCCGCAACACCCTGTGATCATTTTTGGTAGTGAGCACTTTACAGAGCACACAGCAGCCAATTGCAGAAAGCTCACTGCATGCCTAGGGTGAGGCCCAGCCCATAACACATTAAGCTCTTCCCCACAACAACTGGTGCGGAGTCGGTCAGAGACACTCTATAGCTGACCAAGTGGTCTGCAGATTAAACAGGATGGAGAGCCACACCACCTTCTTTTTTTCCCTCCTTTTCCTTTTTCTTCTTTTTTTCACATTTTACTTTATTTTTATTTCTTTTTCTCTTTTTTTGCTCTTTTTTCCCTTTTCTTTATTCTTTTTCTTCTTTCTAGGTGATCTACATAGTACTTTGAAGCATTCACAGAACGACAGCCAGAATGAAGAAACAAAGAAACATGTCCCAAGTAAAAGATCAGAAGAAACCTCTAGAAATGGAATTTAATGAAACAGAGGTATCCAAACTTTCAGAGACAGAGTGTAGAACTCTAATGATAAGAACGTTTAAGGAACTAAGCGAGGACATAAAGAAGGATTGGGAAATCATAAGAAACAACCAGTTAGAACTGAAGAATACAATAACTGAGATAAAGAACATACTCGAAGGAATCACCAGTAAATTAGATGAAGCAGAGGATCAAATCAGCGATTTTGAAGACAAAATAGCAGAAATCATCCAGGTGGAACAACAACAACAAAAAAGACAAAAGAATAAAAACCAATGAAAATAGTTGAAGATACCTATGGAAAAAATGAAATCACAGCAACACTTGCATCGTAAGAATACCAGAATAAGAAGAGAAGAAGCAAGGGATTGGGAATGTATTTCAAGAAATAATGGGGCCGGCCAAGTAGCGCGGTGGTGGTTAAGCACTGGCTTGGGAAGCCAGAGGCCCCAGTTCGGGTCCCACATATAAAGGCTAGTGACACCACCCTCAAAAAAAAATGACTGAAACCTTCACTACCTTGTTGAAGGAAATCGACAAACAAGCCCAGGAAGTGCAGAAACTTCCAAACAAGCTGAACACAAAAAGGCCCACAGCAAGACACATCATAGTTAAAATGGCAAAGGTTAAAGACAATGACACAATCCTAAAACAAGCAAGAGAAAGACACTAGGTTACATACATAGGAACTCCTATAAGACTAAGAGCTTACTTGTCTACAGAAACTCTGCAGGCCAGAAGGGAGTGGCAGGAGATACTCAAAGTGACACAAAATAAAGGTCTACAACCAGAATTGCTCTAACCAACACAGCTATCACTTAAAATTGAAGTAGAGATAAAGAGCTTCTCAGAAAAGAATAAGCTTAAAGAATTCATTACCAGTAAGCCAGCACTGAAGGAAATTTTAAGAGGACTTATTCAAACAGAAGAAATGGGAAAACAAGCTAACCCAGGAAGACCAGAAATAAAAATAACTAAATGTAAATAAATATGCACCTATCAGTAATCACTTTAAATGTAAATGGGCTAAGTGCTCCAATCAAAAGACACAGAGTAGCTGAGTAGATAAGAAAACAGGACAATCCATATGCTGTTTACAAGAGACTCATCTCACATCAAAAGACGCACACAGGCTGAAAGTAAAGGGATGGAATAAGATACTTCATGCAAATGGAAATTAGGAAAAAGCTGGAGTAGCAATTCTTATTTCAGACAAAATAGACTTTAACATGAAGACTAAAATAAAAGACAAAGAAGGGCACTACGTAATAAAAAAGGGATCAATACAACAAGAGGACATAACCCTAGTAAACATCTATGCACCCCATATAGGAGCTCCTAAATATATAAAACAGATTTTGACAGACATAAAGACAGAGATCAACAGTAACACTATCGTAGTAGGGGTTTTGAACACCCCGTTGTCACCAATGGACAGATCCTCCAGAGAGAAAATTAACACAGACACAGTGGCCTTAAAAGACACTTTAGACCAGCTGGATATAATTGATGTTTTTAGGGCCTGTTACTCCAAAGCTACAGAATATACATTCTTCTCAAGTGCACATGGAGCATTTTCCAAGATAGATCACATGTTACACCACAGAAAAACTTTCAACAAATTTAAGAAGATTGAAATCATATCAAGTGTCTTCTCTGACCACAATACTATGAAACTAGAAATCAATTACAAGATGAAATCTTGAAAGCACACAAATACATGGAGGCTGAATAACATGCTACTAAATAGTGAGTGGGTCACAATTGAGATCAAGGACGAAATCAAAAGATACCTCGAAACAAACAAAAATGAAAGTACCACAAGTCAAAATTTCTGGGATACAGTGAAAGCAGTTCTAAGAGGGAAATTCATAGCAGTGCAGGCCTACCAAAAGAAGGAAGAACAAACTCATATCAACAGACTATCTTTAAACCTAAGGGAACTGGAAAAAGAACAGGTAAACAAGCCCAAAGGGAGTACAAGGAAGGAAATAATAAAGACCAGAGCAGAAATAAATGGAATAGACACACACACACACACACACACAAAAAAAAAAACAACAACAATAAAAAGGATCAATGAAACCAAGAGTTGGTTTTCTTTTTTCTTTCTTTTTATTTTTTGAGGGCAGTGTCACTGGCCCTCAGATGCGGGACCCGAACCTGGGCCGCTGGTTTCCCAGGCCAGCGCTTAACCACCGCGCCACTCGGCCGGCCCAAGAGTTGGCTTTCTTAAAAGATAAACAAAATCGACAAACCCTTAACCAGACTCACCAAGAAAAAATGAGAGAGGACAAAAATTAATAAAATCAGAAATGAAAGGGGAGAAGTGACAACAGATACCACATAAATACATAAAATTTTAAGAAAATACTATGAGAAACTATATGCAAACAAATTTGACAATCTGGAAGAAATGGATACATTTCTAGAAGCATACAATCTATCAAGTCTGAACCTAAAAGAAGCAGAAACTCTGAACAGACTGACTATTGCCAAAGAAATTGAATCAGTAATCAACAAGCTTCCAACAAACAAAAATCCTGGACCAGATGGCTTCACAGGTAAATTTTACAAAACATTCAGAAAAGAATTAATGCCTATTCTCTTCAAACAATTCCAAAAAATACAGAAGGAGGGAAGGCTCCCAAGCACATTTTATGAGGCCAATATTACTCTGATCCCAAAATCAGACAAAGATATTACAAAAAAAAATACTATAGGCTGATATCCCTATTTAACATAGGTGCAAAAATCCTCAACAAAATACTAGCAAACCAAATTCAGCATCACATTAAAAAGATCATACTCGACGATCAAGTGGGATTCATTCCTGGTATGCAAGGTTAGTTCAATATCCGCAAATCAATTACATCACATTTATAAATCAAAAAATAAAAATTACATTATCATATCAATAGATGCAGAAAAGGCATTTGACAAAATCCAGCAGCGATTTATGATAAAAACTCTTAGCAAACTGGGAAGAGTGGGATCATATCTCAACATAAGAAAGGCCATGTAGGATAAGCCTACAACAAACATCGTACTCGATGGGGAAAGTCTAAAAGCTTTCCTCTTAAGATCAGGAACAAGACAAGGCTACCCACTTTCACCACTTCTATTTAACATAATTCTGGAAGTTCTAATACAGCAATCAGACAAGAAAATGAAATAAAAGGCATCCAAATTAGAAAGGAGGAAGTAAAATTGTCATTATATGCAGATGACATGACACTATATAGAGAGCATCACAAAGACTTCACCAAAAAACTGCTAGAACTGATAAATGAATTTGGTAAAGTAGCAGGATACAAAACAAATATTCAGAAATCAGTTGCATTTGTATGCACCAATAATAAACTGTCAGAAGAGGAAATCAGGAAATCAATCCCTTTTACAATTGCTTCAAAACCAATAAAATATCTAGGAATCAATTTAACTAAAGAACTAAAAGAGGGCCGGCCGAGTGGCGCATTGGTTGAGCGCTGGTTTTGGGATGCCAGCGGCCCGGTTCGGATCCCATGTGAGGGCCAGTGACACTGCCCTCTACAGCTAACGGCGGCTCCACCTGGAGCTGGGCTGTGCGAGCCCCGGTGATGATGTGGGCTGCAGCCGCTGCTGCAGTGGGCTGCCATGGGCTACAGTGAGTGGCCCGCAGCCAGCGTGAGCAGCTGGCGGCCAAGAGTGAGCTGCCAATGGCCGCGGTGAGTGACATCCGGGGGCCGGCGACCGATCTGCCTCGTCCGGGAGGAGCGCAATGACGATACCAACAGTGAGGCAACGTCCTCCGCAACTAGACTGAAGAATAAGGAGACAGCAGCTTGTCTGTTCCCCTTCCCCGATTCCCCAACGCTGTTCCCCTCCGCCAATTCCCCAATAAAATCTTTAAAAAAAAAGAACTAAAAGAACTGTACTCAGAAAATTATGAGACACTGAAGAGAGAAATCAAAGAAGATACAAATCAATGGAAATACATACCATGTTCATGGATAGGAAGAATTAATATAGTTAAAATGTCAATACTACCTAAGGCAATATATAGATTCAATGCAATTCCAATCAAAATACCAAGAACATTTTTCCCAGAAATAGAACATAGAATCCTAAAATTTATGTGGAATCACAAAAGACCCCGTATAGCCATGGCAATCTTGAGAAATAAGAACAAAGTGGCAAGCATCACACTACCTGACATCAAAACATACTATAAGCCTACAGTAATCAAAATAGTATGGTACTGGCATAAAAACAGGCACAAAGACCAGTGAAACAGAATAGAGAGCCCAGGAATAAACCCATCAATTTACGGTCATTTACTCTATGACAATGGAAGCTAGAATTTACACTGGGGTAAAGATAGTCTATTTAATAACTGGTGCTGTGAAAATTGGACTGACACATGCAAAAAATGAAAATGGACCACCTATTTACACCATATAAGAGAACAAACTCAAAATGAATTAAAGATTAAATGTAAGACCTAAAACCATAAAACTCCTAGAAGAAAACATAGGGAGTCACTTTGCAGACATTACCCAGGGTAATATTTTTATGATATATCCCCTTGGGCTAGAGAAATAAAAGAAAAAATGAACATATGGGATTACATCAAACTTAAAAGTTTTTCACAGCAAAGGAAATCATCAATAAAACAAAAAGGCAGCCGACTGAATGGGAGAAGGTATTTGCCAAAGATATTTGTAATAAGGGGTTAATATCCAAAATTTATAAAGCACTCATTCAACTCAACACCCAAAAAATCAAACAACCCAATTAAAAAATGGGCAGAGGATATGAGGAGGCATTTCTCTAAAGAGGACATACAGATGGCCAACAGGCATATGAAAAAATGTTCAACCTCACTAATCATCAGAGAAATGCAAATAAACACCACAATGAGATACCACCTCACTCCGATCAGAATGGCTATCATCAATAAATCAACAAACAACAAGTGCTGGCGAGGTTGTGGAGAAAAGGGAACCCTGGTGCACTGTTGGTGGGACTGCAGGATGGTGCAACCATTATGGAAATCAGTATGGAGTTATCTCAAAAAATGCAAAATGGAACTACCGTATGACCCAGCAATTCCACTCTTGGGTATCTACCCAGAAGAATCCAAGACATTAATTCGAAAAAATATATGCGCCCCTATGTTTATTGTAGCGCTATTTACAATAGCCAAGACTTGGAAATGACTGAAATACCCATCGTTAGATGACTGGATTAAGAAACTGTGGTACATTTATACAATGGAGTATTGCTCCACTATAGAGAAGAATGAAATAGTACCATTTTCAATTATATGGATGGACCTAGAGACTATTTTGTTAAGTGAAATAAGTCAGTCAGAGAAAGGCAAACACCATACGATCTCACTTATATGTGCAGTCTGAAAAACTGAATGAACGAGCAAAGTAAACAAAAACAGTCTCATAGATATCGAGGAAAAACTGATGGTTGCTAGTTGGGAGGGGGTAGGGATGAGCGAGAAAGGGAAGGGATTAGACAGTATAAATAGGTAACTACAATATTACCATAAGGATATGAAAATCAGTGTGGGGAATATAATAATATTGAAAATATTTTGTGAGGTGTCAGATGGTCATATGTCTTGTTAGGGAGACCACTTCATGGATGGATTAGAGGCTTGATCACTGTACTGTATATCTGAAACTGATGTTATATAATATTGAATGCCAACTGTAATTGAATATACAGATAGTCATGGGATGTAGAGTATACTGTGGAAGGGACTCAAAGGAATTGTAATAGATATGTATGACTTGGTTGGGAGGAGTGGGGTGGCAAGTTGGGGAAAAGGGTGTTGTCACTTTGAGGGGTAAAAAATATAACTATTGTACTGTGTTTTACACCTGAAACTATTTTTTTTTTAGGGCAATGTCACTGGCCCTTATATGTGGGACCCGAACCGGGGCCACTGGCTTCCCAAGCCAGTGCTTAAACACCGCACCACTCGGCCAACCCCTAAAACTAATTTTTAAAAATGTTATTTCACAATAAGAGAATTTTTTTTTAAATTTAAAAATGAAAGTTCCTCCAAAGCAAATAAAACCCCAAACAATTACTCATAAGTTTGCTTTTGAATGCATTTAGCAAAACAAAGCTTAGTAACAAATGAAATGCAAAATAAGAAAAAAGAAAACAAATGAAAGTAGAGAAGTGGCAATAGACAGCAGAGATATACCAAAATGTAAAGAATATGGCCCGGTCGAGTGGTGCGGTGGTTAAGCACTGGCTTGGGAAGCCAGTGGCCCGGTTCAGGTCCCACATATGAGGTCCAGTGACACTGCCCTCAAAAAAAAAAAAGAATATACTATGAGCATCTATATGCCAAAAAATTGGACAATCTGGAAGAAAAGCATAAATTCCTAGAACCATACAATCTTACAAGGCTGAATCAAAGAAATACAGAAAATCTGAATTGACCAATTACTTTAATGAAATCGAATCAGTAATCAACAAGCTTCCAATATACAAAAGTCCCTGACTAGATGGTTTCACAGGGGAATTTTCCCAAATATATACACAAAAAATTAAAACTTATTCTTATGAAATTATTCAAAGCATTCAAGAGAAGAGAGGCTCGCAAGCTCATTTTATGAGGCCATGATTACCCTGATTCCAAAAACCAGATAAAAGTAGTACAGAAAAAATAAACTATAGGCTAATATCCCTAATGAGCATAGATGCAAAACTCCTCAACAAAATATTAGAAACCAAATTCAGCAATACATTAAAAAGATCAAGTGAGATTCATTTCTGAGATAAAATGTTAATTAAATATCCTCAAATGAATTTGTGTGGTACACCACATAAACAAAATGAAAAATAAATATCTTATGGTCATATGGATTGATGCAGACCAAGTGTTTGACATCAAGTAACCATTTATAATAAAAACTCTTGGCAAAGTAGAAATAGGGGGGACATATCTCAACATAATAAAGGCCATATATGACAAACACACAGCTAATATCATAATCAATGGAGAAAAGCTAAAAACATTCTCCTTAAGATCATGAAAAAGACAAGGATGTCCACTTTCACCACGTTTATTAAACATAGTAATGGAAATTGTAGCCACAATAATCAGATAAAAAAGAAAGAAAGAAAGAAAGAAAGAAAGAAAGAAAGAAAGAAAGAAAGAAAGAAAGAAAGAAAGAAAGAAAGAAAGAAAGAAAGAAAGAAAGGGCATCCAAATTGGAAAGGAAGAAGCAATACTGTCATTATGTGCAGATTACATGATAACACAGAGAGGCCCCCAAAGATTCCAGTGAAGTGTTAATGTTCCCTATTATGATTGTGTTACTGTGTTACTGTGGATCTCTGACTTTATGTCAGTCAATATTTGTTTTATATATTTATTTTTATTTATTTATTTTTTTTTGAGGGCAGTGTCACTGGCCCTCATATGTGGGACCCGAACAGCGGCCGCTGGCTTCCCAAACCAGCACTTAACCACCACGCCACTTGGCCGGCCCATGTTTTATACATTTAGGTGCTCCTATGTAGGGTACATAGATTTTTACCAGGGTTATGTCGTCTTGTTCAATGGTTCTCCTGAACCATTATGTAATGTTCTTCTTTGTCTTTTGTAGTCTTTGTTTTAAAGTGGTTTTTTTTTTCATTTGATTTGCAAGAAATATCTTTTTGATCCCTTTACTTTCAGTGTATGTGTGTCTTTTGACCTGGGGTGTGTCTCTTGTACACAGCATATGCAGGGTTCTTGTTTTCTTATCCATTCAGCTCCCCTATGTCTTTTGATTTGATCGTTTAATCCATTTACATATACAGTGATTATTTTTTATTTTTATTAAAAATATTGGGTTG
This sequence comes from Aselliscus stoliczkanus, assembly GCA_033961575.1. Taxonomy (NCBI): domain Eukaryota; kingdom Metazoa; phylum Chordata; class Mammalia; order Chiroptera; family Hipposideridae; genus Aselliscus; species Aselliscus stoliczkanus. Next base: position 47,533,469 of record CM066737.1, on the reverse strand, counting down.
AGGGCCGACCGAGTGGCGCAGTGGTTAAGCGCTGACTTGGGAAGCCTGTGGCCCCGGTTTGGGTCCCACATGTGAGGGCCAATGACACTGACCTCAAAAAATAAATAAAAAATATTGGATTCACATTAGTTAGTAAAATTGTATAGTTTTCAAGTGTACATTTATGTAATACACCATGTAACTATTGCATTTAAAGTGATTATCAATAAGTACATATTTATTGCTGTTTTATTATTAATATATTTTTTAAAGATTTTATTGGGGAATTGGGGGAGGGGAACAGTGTTGGGAAATTAGGGTAGGGGACCAGCCAAATTGTTGTTCTTCAATCTTCGTTGTGGAGGGCGCCAGTGGCCATCTGGCTTCCCATCAGCAACTCGTGGCCTCTAAGTTCAAGGTGCTGTGTTCAATCTTAGTTGTGGATGCGTGTAGCCACCATCCCACATGGGAGTCAAACCAACAGCCTTGTTGTTAAGAGCGTATGTCCCATCCACTGTGCCATCTGGGCAGCAGCTCAGCACAAGGTGCCGAGTTCAGTCTTAGTTCCTGGGAGGCATAGCCCATTATTGAACAGGCAATCTTGTTACGCAAGCTGAGCTATCCTGCCACCTCAGATGCAGCATTCGCTGGCCCATGTGGGAATCGAACGAATGGCCCTGTTGCTTAGAATTCGTGCTCTAAACCAACTCTTAACCAACTGAGCCACTTGGCCGGCCCTATTCATACTTTTTTATCTCAATTTGTTTGTTGATAAGTTTTCCCCTTATTTTTCTTAAAAGAGTCTTTTTAACATTTCTTGTAATACTAACTCGGTGGTGATGAATTATTTTAGATTTTTCTTATCTGGAAGCCCTGTATCTGTCCTTTATTTATTTTTTTCTTAAATTAGCTTCAGGTGTACAACACACAGGGCAATAGTTATACTTTTTACCCCACAAAGTGACAACCATCCTCCCCCAGTTCGCCACCTATTCCACCTCATATCATACATATCTATTACAATCACTTTGAACCCCTTCCACCATATGATCCACATTCCGTGATTATCTATATATTCAGTTACAGTTGCCATTCAATATCATACAACATCAGTTTTAGGTATACAGTGCAGTGATCAAGCCTCTACTCCATCCATGAAGTGGTCTCCCTAACAAGACATGTGACATCTGACACCCCCAAAAATATTTACAACATTATTATATTCTCCGAACTCTCTTTCATATCCCTATGGCAATATTGTAGTTACCTATTTATGCTGTCTAATCCCTTCCCTTTCTCCCTCATCCCCACAACCCTCCCAACTAGCAACCCTGGTTTTCCTCTATATCTATGAGACTGTTTCTGTTTACTTTGCTCATTCATTCAGTTTTTCAGATTCCACATATAAGTGAGATCATATGGTACTTGTGTTTCTCTGACTTATTATTGAGACTAACATAGAGACTATTATGTTATTTCACTTAACATAATAGTCTCTAGGTCCATCCATATCGTTGAAAATGGTACAATTTCATTCTTCTTTATAGTGGAGTAATACTCCATTGTATAAATGTACCACAGTTTCTTAATCCAGTCATCTACCCATGGGCATTTTGGTTGTTTCCAAGTCTGGGCTGTAGTAAATAGTGCTGGAATAGACATAGGGGTGCATATATTTTTTTCAAATTAGTGTCATGGATTCTTATTGGTAGATACCCAAGAGTGCAATTGCTTGGTCATACCTCAGTTCCATTTCCAGTTTTTTGAGATAACTCCATACGGATTTCCATAATGGCTGCACCAATTTGCAGTCCCACCAACAGTGCACCAGGGTTGCCATTTCTCCACCCTCGCCAGCACTTGTGTTTGTTGATTTGTTGATGATAGCCATTCTGACTGGAGTGAGGTGGTATCTCATTGTGGTTTTTATTTGCATTTCTCTGATGATTAGTGAGGTTGAACATTTTTTCATATGCCTGTTGGCCATTTGTATATCCTCTTTAGAGAAATGCTTCTTCATATCCTCTGCCCATTTTTTAATTGGGTTGTTTGTTTCTTTGGTGTTGAGTTGCATGAGTGTTTTATAAATTTTGGATATTAACCCCTAATCACATATATCGTTGGCAAATGTCTTCTTCCATTCAGTAGGCTGACTTTCTGTTTTATTGATGATTTCCTTTGCTGTGAAAAAACTTTTAAGTTTGATTTAATCCCATATGTTTATTTTTTCTCTTAGTTCCCTTGCCCAAAGGGACATATTAGTAAAAACATTAATAAGAGTGATGTCTGCAAACTTACTCCCTATGTTTTCTTCTAGGAGTTTTCTGGTTTCAGGTCTTACATTTAAGTCTGTAATCCATTTTGAGTTTGTTCTTGTATATGGTGGAAGTAGATGGTCCATTTTCTTTTTCTTTTTTTTGCATTTGTCGGTCCAATTTTCCCAGCACCATTTATTGAATAGACTATCTTTACTCCAATGTAAATTCTTGCTTCAATTGTCATAGATTAAATGACCATATATGGATGGGTTTATTCCTGGGACCTCTATTCTGTTCCATTGGTCTGTCTGTTTTTATGCCAGTACCATACTGTTTTGATTACTATAACCTTGTCATATGTTTTGATGTCAGGTAGTGTGATGCCTCCCACTTTGTTCTTATTTCTCAACATTGCTGTAGTTATTCGGGGTCTTTTGTGACTCCATATAAATTTTAGGATTCTATGTTCTATTTCAGAGAAAAATGTCCTTGGTAGTTTGATTGGAATTGCATTGAATCTATATATTGCTTTAGGAAGTATTGACATTTTAACTATATTAATTCTTCCTATCCATGAGCATGGTATGTGTTTCCATTTATTTGTATCTTCTTTGATTTCTCTCTTCAGTGTCTCATAATTTTGTGAGTACAGGTCTTTTACTTCTTTAGTTAAATTGATTCCTAGATATTTTATTGTTTTTGAAGCAATTGTAAAAGGGATTGATTTCCTGATTTCTTCTTCTGATAGTTTATTGTTGGTGTATAGAAATGCCATTGATTTCTGAATATTAATTTTGTATCCTGCTACCTTACCAAATTCGTGTATCAGTTCTAGCAGTTTTTTGGTGGAGTCTTTGGGATTCTCTATATATAGTATCATGTCATCTACATATAATGACAATTTTACTTCCTCATTTCCAATTTGAATGCCCTTTTTTTTCATTTTCTTGTCTGATTGCTGTGGCTAGAACTTCCAGAACTATGTTAAATAGAAGTGGTGAAAGTGGGCAGCCTTGTCTTGTTCCTGATCTTAAGGGGAAAGCTTTCAGCCTTTCCCCATTGAGAATGATGTTTGCTGTGGGCTTATCATATATGGCCTTTATTATGGTGAGGTATGATCCCACTATTCCCACTTTGTTAAGAGTCTTTATCATAAATGGCTGCTGGATTTTGTCAAATGCCTTTTCTGCATCTGTTGATATGATCATGTGATTTTTATTTTTCATTTTGTTAATGTGATGTATTACGTAAATTGATTTGTGGATATTGAACCAGCCTAGCATACTAGGAATGAATCCCCCTTGATCGTGGTGTATGATCTTTTTAATGAGATGCTGAATTCGGTTTGGTAGTATTTTGTTGAGAATTTTTGCATCTATATTCATTAGTGATATTGGCCTGTAGTTTTCCTTTTTTGTAATATCTTTGTCTGACTTAGGAATCAGGGTGATAGTGGCTTCATAGAAAGAGTTTGGGAGCCTTCCCTCCTTCTGTATTTTTTGGAATAGTTTGAGGAGAATAGGTACTAATTCTTTTTTGAACGTTTTGTAAAATTCACCTGTGTAGCCATCTGGTCCAGGGCTTTTGTTGGTTGGAAGATTGTTGATTACTGATTCAATTTCTTTGGCAGTAATCAGTCTGTTCAGAGTTTCTGTTTCTTTTTGGTTCAGGCTTGGTAGGTTGTATGCTTCTAGAAATTTATCCATTTCTTCCAGATTGTCGAATTTGTTAGCATATAGTTTCTCATAGTATTGTCTTAAAATATTCTGTATTTCTGTGGTATCTGTTGTCACTTCTCCTCTTTCATTTCTGATTTTATTAATTTGGGTCCTTTCTCTCTTTTTCTTGGTTAGTCGTGCTAAGGGTTTTTCGATTTTGTTTATCTTTTCAAAAAACCAACACTTGGTTTCATTGATCTTTTGTATTGTTTTTTTTTTGTTGTTTTCTATTTCATTTATTTCTGCTCTGTTCTTTATTATTTCCTTCCTTATGCTCCCGTTAGGCTTGTTTTGCTGTGTGTTTTTTTTCGAGTTCCCTTAGGTGTAGAGAGAGTCTGTTGATTTGAGATTTTTCTTCCTTCTTTAGGTAGGCCTGCACTGCTATGAACTTCCCTCTTAGGACTGCTTTCGCTGCATCCCAGAGATTTTGGGTCGTAGTGTTTTCATTTTCATTTGTCTCGAGGTATCTTTTGATTTCCTCCTTGATCTCATTTTTGACCCACTCACTATTTAGAAGCATGTTATTTAGCTTCCATGTGTTTATAAGCTTTCCAGATTTCTTCTTATAATTGATTTCTAGTTTCATAGCATTGTGGTCAGAGAAGACACTTGATATGATTTCAATCTTCTTAAATTTGTTGAGACTTGTTTTGTGGCCTAACATGTGGTCTATCTTGGACAATGTTCCATGGGCACTTGAGAAGAATGTATATTCTGTAGCATTGGGGTGAAATGCTCTAAAAATATCAATTAAATCCAGCTGGTCTAAAGTGTCATTTAAGGTCACTATGTCCGTGTTGATTTTCTGTCTGGAGGATCTGTCCATTGGTGACAACGGGGTGTTGAATTCCCCTACTATGATAGTGTTACTGTTGATGTCTGCCTTTATGTCTGTCAGAATCTGTTTTACATATTTAGGAGCTCCTATATTGGGTGCATAGAGGTTTACTAGAGTTATGTCCTCTTGTTGAATTGATCCCTTTATTATTATGTAGTGCCCTTCTTTGTCTTTTATTGTAGTGTTCATTTTAAAGTCTATTTTGTCCAAAATAAGTATTGCTACTCCAGCTTTTTTCTCATTTCCATTTGCATGAAATATCTTATTCCATCCCTTTACTTTCAGTCTATGTGTGTCATTTGATCTGAGATGAGTCTCTTGTAGACAGCATATGCATGGGTCCTGTTTTCTTATTCACTCAGCCACTCTGTGTCTTTTGATTGGAGCATTTAGCCCATTCACATTTAAGGTAATTACTGATAGGTGTATATTTATTGCCATTTTGTTATTTGTATTTCTTGTCTTCCTGGGTTAGCTCGTTTCCCCCTTTCTTCTGTTTAAAAAAGCCCTTTTAACATTTCCTGCAACGCTGGCTTGGTGGTAATGAACTTCTTAAGCTTATTCTTTTCTGAGAAGCTCTTTATATCTCCTTCAATTTTAAGTGATAGCCTTGCTGGGTAGAGCAATCTTGGTTGTAGGCCTTTATTTTGTGTCACTTTGAATATCTCCTGCTACTGCCTTCTGGTCTGCAGAGTTTCTGTAGACAAGTCAGCTGTTAGTCTAACAGGAGTTCCTTTGTATGTAACCTGCTGTCTTTCTCTTTCTGTTTTAGGATTCTGTCTTTGTCTTTAACCTTTGCCATTTTTAACTGTGATGTGTCTCGGTTTCGGCCTGTTTGTATTCAGCCTGTTTGGAACTCTCTGCACATCCTTCGCTGGTATGTCAATTTCCTTCACCAAGGTAGTGAAGTTTTCCGTCATTAGTTCTTTAAATACATTCTCAATCCTTTGCTTCTTCTCTTCTCCTTCTGTTATTCCTATGATGTGTACATGTTGTTGTGTTTCATGTCATCCCAGAGGTCTCTTAGGATATTTTCATTCTTTTTTATTGTTTTTTTTTTCTTTTTGTTGTTCTTGCTGGGTGATTTCTGCTATTTTGTCTTCTAACTCGCTGATCCGCTCCTCTGCTTCATCTATTCTACTGGTGATTCCTTCGAGTGTGTTCATCATTTCAGTTATCATATTCTTTAGTTCTAACTGGTTGTTTTTTATGGTTTCTCTATCCTTTTTGTCCTCGCTAATTTCCTTAAACATTCTTATCATCAGAGTTGTAAACTCTGTCTCTGAAAGTTTGGATACCTCTGTTTCATTTAGTTCCATTTCTAGAGTTTTCTTCTAATCTTTTACTTGGGACATGTTTCTTTGTTTCTTCTTTCTGGCTGTCGTTCTGTGAATGCTTTGATGTATTAGATAGATCGCCTAGAAGGAAGAGAGAAGAAAAAAAAGAGGTGTTGGGGCTCTCTGTCCTCTTTAATCTGAAGACCACTTGCTCAGCAATAGAGAGTCTATGGGCTCCTCACCACCATCAATTGGGGGAAAGAGCTTAACGTGTTATGCACCAGCCTCCCTCTCAGGCTTGCAGTGAGCTTTCCACAATTAGCTGCTGTGTGTTCTGGAACAGTGCTCAGGTCTGTCTCTGCTGAAGCTTGCTTTGTTCAAGGCATGGGAGCAGAATATCCCTGTCCTTCATTTTTAAATAGTAGCCCTGCTGGGTAGAGTAGTTTTGGTTGTAGACTCTTGTTTATCATCACTTGTGTATTTCCTGCCAGTCGTTTTTGGTCTGCAATGTTTCTGTTGAGAAATCAGATGATAGTCTTATGGTAGCACTCATGTAAGTAATTAGTTGTCTTTTTTGTTGCTTTTAGGATTCTCTTTGCATTTAACCTTTGCCATTTTAATTATAATGTGTCTTGTTGTGGGCCTGTTTGGGTTCACCTTGTTTGGGACTCTCTGTGCCTCCTGGGCTTGTATGTCTATTTCTTACAATAGGTTAAGGAAGTTTTCAGTCATTATGTCTTCAAATATGAAGGTCTGACAATTAAGTTCACAAATTTTTGCAACAATATCACAGGGATTTTTTTTATATTAGAAGGATTTTTCATTATGAATTTGCACCAACTGGACAGTCAACCAAGTTTACTCTTTGGAAGTGCTAAAAAGGCTGCATGAAAAGTTTCTGCCAAGAATTTGTGGCTCTTGCATCACACCAATGCACCAGCTCACATGGCACTGTCTGTGAGGGAGTCTTTAGCCAGTAAACAACGGACTGTATTGGAATACCCTCCTTGTTCACATAATCTGGCCCTGAATGACTTTTTTCTTTACCCGAAGACAAAGGAAATATTGAAAGAAGACATTTTGATGACATTCAGGACATTAAGGGTAATACGATGATAGTTCTGATAGTCATTCCAGAAAACGAGTTCCAGAATTGCTTTGAAGGGTGGACTAGGCGCTGGTGTTAGTGCATAACTTCCCTAGGGGAGTACTTTGAAGGTGACCATAGTGATATTCAGCATTGAGGTATGTAACACTTTTTCTAGGATGAGTTCCCTAACTTGATTGTCAAAGTTTGTATTTTTTCAATCCCTTGCTCCCTGTCTTCTCCTTCTGGTACTCCTATCATGTGAAGTTGTTATGCTTGATGTTGTCAAAAAAGTCCCTCAAGCTATATTTATTATTATTATTATTATTATTATTATTATTATTCATTGTTGTTGTTGTTTTGATTGGGTGTTTTCTGTTACCTTGTCTTCTAAATCACTGAGTGGACCCTATGTTTCATGTAATCTGCTGTTGATTCTTTGTAGGGTACTATTAATTTTTGTTATTGTACTCTTTCTTTCTGACTGTTTTCTTTTTATGGTTTCTATGTTCTTCTGTATGCATATGATCTCTGTGTTGAAGATCTCACTAAGTTCCTTAAGCATTCTTATAACCAGTGTTTTAAACTCTATCTCTGGTATGTCAGCTGCCTCCATTTCATGTAGTTCTTTTTCTGGAGGTTTCTCCTGTTCTTTTATTTGGTACATGTTTCTTTGTTTTCTCACTCTGGCTGCCACTCTATGTTTGCTTCTATGTATTAGGTAGATCTTCTAGGTCTCTCAATCTTTGCCAAGTGGCTGTATGTAGTATGTGTCCTGCATGGTCCAACAGTGCAGTCTCACTGATCACCTGTTCATGTGTTTCCAGGAGTGAACCTTGTGGGTGTTGTGTATATTCTCCTGTTGTAGTTGAGACTTGATTGTTTTTGACATGTCAGTGGTTGGGATTGACTCCCAGGCTGACTGGCTATGGAGTGGCTAAACCCACACTATATGAGCTGCTGTTTATAGGCTTGACCCCTCCAAGGGGGATTCACTGCAGTGGACTGTTGTGCCTGCTGAAACCACCCTTTGCATATGCTACTTCTGGGGCTACCAGGGTAGTCCTCTGGTGTGGTCTAAAGCCAGCCTCTGGTTGTGTTGTTCCTGGTGCCTCTTGAGAGGGGCTCCTTTGCAGGCCAAATTTAGCCTTGCCTGTGATCAGCCTGGGGCTACCTGGTAGGAACTGCAAAGCTATGTGTGGTTGGTTGCTGCCTGTGCTTAATGTGGAGGTATATGGGGTTGTCCTTGCTGTGAACCTAGATCAGCTGCTATCAGTATTGTGTCTGGGGCAGCTTAGCAAAATGCCCAAGGCCCCCCTAAGTCCTGTTGTCTCCTGCCAGCTGCCCAAAAAGCTCACCTATTGAAAGAGCATCCTTAGTTGCATGGTCTGGGATGATTGCCCTGGTATTGAGAGTGCCCTAGGCAATCCAGAACTACCTGAGTTGGGTTGGGATCCAGGAAGTCATGAGGCATGAGCAGTGGTTTTTACAAAGTTAACGCAGATTCAGTTCTTGTGCAATTCCTGGCCCATGACCACATTATAAAATATTTCAGGGCCTTTTTTATATGCTTTTAAAAATGATTTTCGTTTGAATGAATTAATACAAAGTTTGAAAAAATATATTACATAGATTCTCTCCTTTGGCTTCAGATCTCTATTTGATTCAAACTAGTACTCTTACTGACATTGTGCTCAGGCTTTCAGGTTGTGCTTATCTAATACCTCTCTTATTTAGTATCCTAAATCTCAGAACTGGACTTTGACTTACTTGGCTTGGATTTTCACATGTTTTTTCTCTCTGACCAGGTTCCTTTTACAAATCTACATGCCCAGTACCCGTTGCTGAAACCTGCCTTTAATTCATGCATGCATTGTCTGGGATGATTTTGCAAAATTCCCTCTTGAATTCATGAGAATCAGCCATGTAAATACAAAGTGACAGCTCTTTCCAGTTGGGGCATGCTTCGAGATTTAATATAAATGAAAGTATATAAATTAGCTCATGTACACCTATAACGACCCCAGGGCATGCTATGGAGGGTGTTGATAAAAAATCTTTAATATACTATTTTCAAGGCAGCACATACATAGACTTTGTTAATATCTTTGGAGAGCTTGGCTTTGAGGGACTTATTCCCATTTAGAAATTCTCTTTGCTTTAGCTACACTCACTCTGATTTATCTTCTTGACTTTGAGTTATAGAAAAGTTCACAAGCATTGCAAAAACACTCATTCAAAACAGAAATGTTGATTATCATTGTGTGGGGAGGTTGAAAATAAATCTTTTGGCAACTGCTACATTTGGGATTGCAGTAAATTACATTTTTGGATCAGTGCCCACATCATGGATCTTCTAGTGCACAACACTGCTAAGTTTACAACAAGTCTTAAGTAAAGATGGTAGCAATTTAATAAAATGGCCCGAAGTGTGGAGAAGATTAAAAGTTTTATTGTCATCATGTCTACCTGGAAAAAGGCATATAGGCAAAATATAAATCTGGGAATGATTTTTTGACTTTTACTGAATTTTTAGTATTAACAAGCTTTATTTTTAGAGCAGCTTTAGGTTCACAGCAAAGTAGAATGAAATGTACAGAGATTTCCCAATATTCCCTGTTCCCTCCCATACACAATGTCCTCCACTATCAACATCCCATAACAGACTGGTATATTTCTTACAATTGATGAAATTATATTGAACCTCATTATTACCCAAAGTCCATAGTTTACATCAGTGATTATTCTTGGTTTTGTACATTCTACAGTTTTGAAAAGTGTATGACATATATCCACCATTAAAGTATAAAAAATAGTTTCACTGCCTTAAAAATACTGTGTTCTGCCTATTCATCACTCCCTTCCTCTAACCTCTGGAAACCACTAATTTTGTTACTGCCTCCACAATTTTGTCTGTTCCTTATGGTTGGAATTGTACAATGTGTAGTCTTTTCAGATTGGCTTTTTTCACTTAGTAATATACATTTAAATTTCTTCCATGTCTTTTCATAGCTTGATAACTTTTTTGGTGTGTGCTGAATAATATTCCATTGTCTGGATATATCAGAGTTCATCTATCCATTCACCTACTGAAGGACATTTTGTTGCTTCCAAGTTTTAGCACTTATGAATAAAACTGCTATTTATACACTCATATGCAGGTTTTATGGACATAAGTTTTCAATTTATTTGGATAAATAACAGGGAATGTGTTTACTGGATTATATAGTAAGAGTATGTTTAGTTTTGTAAGGAACCGCAAACTATTTTCCAAAGTACCTGAACCATTTTTCATTCCCACCACAATGAATAAAAGCTCCTGTTGTTCCATATCCTCGCCAGCATTTGGTGTTGTAAGTGTTTTGAATTTTGGTGCAGAGTAGTATCAACTTGTGTTTGTTATCAATTGACAGTTCCCTAATTATGTATTAAACACCTTTTCATATGTTTACTTTCCTTCTGTATGTCTTCTTTGGTGATATGTCTTTTCATGTCTTCAGGAATTTTTTTAACCAGGTTGTTTGTGTTCATTGTTGAGTTTTAAATGTTCTTTGTATATTTTGGATAACAGTTTTTCATCAGATATGCCTTTTTGCAAATATTTTCTCCCAGTTTGAAGTTTGTCCCATCATTCTATTGACACTCACTGTCTTTCACACAGTAGAAGATTTTTTTTATATAGTTTATTCAAAATTTTAATTCATCTAATGACTTTTTTTATTTTTTATTTTTTTAAAGATTTTATTGGGGAATTTGGGGAGGGGAACAGTGTTGGTGAATCAGGGAAGGGGAACATACAAGTTGTTGTCCTTTTGTCCTTCAGTCTAGTTGTGGAGGACGCCGCTTCACTGGCCCATGTTGGTATTGTGATCATTGCACTCTTCCCGGATGAGGCAGTCACTCACTGGCCATTGGACAGCCACTCATGGTGGCTCATGGCAGCTCACACTAAAGCTCACGTCAGCTTCCAGCCAGCCCCACTGCAGCTTACACCATCACCAGTCACTCACGGTAGCCCAGCTCCAGGTCGAGCTCTTGTTCACCATCTTAGCTGGAGAGGGCGCAGCATCACTGGCCCTCAGGTGGATCCAAACCGGGGCCCTTCTCCTCAGAGCTGGTGTCCAAAGACAACTCCAACCAACACGCCACTCTCCTTGCCCCATCACTGCCTTTTTAAAGATCTAAAGCAACTGTGACTGTGAAATGATATATCATTTCCTAAATAACTGTTCTATGCTCCATTCTCCAAGAGTCTGACTCTAAGCAGTAATAGAGGCTACTGAGTCTGGTGTTAAGAACATCAGACAAAGAGGAACTTGGTTCAAGTCTTGTTTCTTCTACTTATAGATATTTGATCTTAAGGAGAGAATTTGTTTTATTTTTTGCCTCAATTTCCTGAAAATGAAGGAGTTATTTTGGATAATTATTAAGATCCTTTCTAGACTATTACAAAATGCTGACTACATCCATAAGAGACTACATTTTTAAAAAGACATTAAGATAGTGAAATCTTCAGATCTCCATACTAGATTGTGGGGGGAGAGATTTGGTTGTAATGGTACCTCTTCAGCTCCTCAAATCATTACATCTAGAAAGGTAATTAAATAGAGAGGCAACATAGTGTAATGGAAAGCATGTAGGATTTAGAGTTAGATGGCCTGGGTTTGGATGTTGGCTCCTTCATTTTGCATCTCCTAATTTTTAAAAAGTATCAAAACAATAATATTACTGGAAGTCAAATTTGCTAAAGCATAAGAAAGCAGGGAGACGTCTGTTTTTGTTTATGATGGAATAACAAGTACCAAAGTGCCCTCTTGCTCTTAAAAAAAAAGAAAATATAAAACTGAATGTAATGTCAAACAACTGTTTTAAGGTATGGAACAATAGGCAGTGCAGAACTTTGATTACTGAAAAAAGGAAAATGCATAAAGGTGATCCAAAAATTTATGTCAGTTCTCTGCTTTGAGACAATTTCCAAAACAAGACACAGGGAAGTAAAGATCAAACAGAACATAATAGTACTGTTCACCTGAGAGAACAGATACTGGATTTCAGGGAATAATATCAGAGAGGAGCTGTGCTTTAGGGTTCATAGGTGATTCTGTCATGGTTTCCCATAAGTCATTGGCCAATTGTTGGGCTACATATGTGCAGGACAAAACTGTGCAAGTCATAGCAGCAAGAGGCTGTAGGGTTGAGAATGGAACAGAGATTCTAGAGGTTGCACAGTGATCAGAAACCTTGGTATTCCACCAAAATCAGAGTAGAGAGACCTCAATAAAATCCCCAGCATTCACCTAAAACAACAAAAAATCCATGCACTAGGAAAAAGACCATGCCAAAAGATAAGAGCTACTCTAGACTCACCCTAACCAAACTGCCACAAATGCAAGGAGAAATGCCAGTAAAGAAAAACAGCATTCGTAATCCATTCTTTACAACATATCATCCAAAATGTCTAGCAACACATCAAATTTTTTTCAACATGAAAAGAAGAAAATATGAGTTTAAATCAAGGAAAAAGCAATCAACATAAAGAGACTCCAAAAAGACCCAGATTTTGTAATTAAATGAGAATTTTAAAGCTGCTGTAAAAAAATATACACATTTAAAGATATAAAGAATAATAATATTTGAATAAAAGGAGAGTTTGAATATGAGAAAAGAATGTCTCAACAGAGAAATGAAAACAATAAGGAAGAACCAAATTAAAATTCTAGAAATTTAAAGTGAACTATCTGAAATGAGAAAATTTATTAGAAGATCTTATAAGTAAACCAGAGTTAGAAAGGGTTCAGTGAGTTTGAAGACAAATTCAAAGGAATAGTACAGCATCAAAAACAGACAGAGAAAGGGCCGGTCAAGTGGCGCGGTGGTCAAGAGCCAGCCTGGGACGCCAGCGGCCCCAGCCCGGATACTACACATGAGGGCCAGTGACACTGCCCCCCGCCAAAAAAAAAAAAAAACAGACAGAGAAATATTGAAAAACAATTAAGTAAATTTTATGAGTTAATACAACCTGTGAGATAATAAAACAACTCTCAAACTTACATGGAATAGGATACGTAGAGGCAAAAAAAGGGAGAATGGGGCACAAAGATTTTTTGAAGAAATAATGTTCAAACTTTATTAAATTTGGTGGAAAACAACAACCTACTTATTCAATAGCTCAGCAAAACTCAGTAGGTGAATTATAATGAAAACCACACTCAGACACATCATAGTTAAATAACTGAAGATCCAAGGTGGAAATTGTTGGAAGCTTCTAGGGAATAATGATATATTGCTCACAAGGCAATAGAAACATGTGATAACATCAAGGTATAGTAAAACTAATTGTGTTTCTATATACTAACAAAAAACAATTAGAAAAAATAAATTTTACAAGTAAGTTCATTTAATATGTTAAAAGGAGTTAGGGATAATTTTTCCAAAATATGTACTAGACATGTACACTGAAATCTATAAAACATTTCTGAAATAAAGTAGGCCTAAATAAATGGAGAGATAGTCAAGCTCATAATCCGAAGACTTAATTTTCTAAAGGTGTCAATTCTACCTAAATTGATTCAATACAATTTTAGCCAGTAGTTCAGCAAAAATCTTTTTAGAAATGCATAAGTTTATTTTAATATTCATATGGAAGTACAAAAAAACTAAAATAAACAAGCAATCTTGAAAAGGAATAGCAAAGTTGGAAGGCTTATATTACTTCATATCAAGACTTTCAATAAAGCTACAGCAATCAAGACAGTGTGGTGTTGGCAAAGATATTCAAGTAACATCAATGGAATAGAATGGAGCAAAAGTGTATGCTCAATTGAGTCTTAACAAAGGTTTCAAAGTAATTCAATATGGAAATCACAGTCTATTCAACCAGTGGAATTGGATCAACTGGATAGACAAACAAGAAAAAAAATATGAATCTTTACCTCAAATCACACACACAATCAACTTGAAATGGATCATATTTCTGAACTTAAAAGCTAAAATTATAAAATTTCTAGAATACATAAAAGAAAATCTTTGTGATCTTGATATCTTAGGACAAAAATACACTCAACATAATAGAAAAAAATGTTGAGTTGAATTTAATGAAAATTAAAAACTTCTGCTTTTAAAAATACACCAACAAGGGCCAGCCGAGTAGCACAGTGGTTGAGCACTGGCTACGGAAGCCAACGGCTCCGTTTCGGGTCCCACATGTGAGGGCCAGTGACACTGCCCTGAAAAAATAAATAAATAAAAATAAAAATACACCAACAAATAAAATTAAAATGCAAGCCCTCCCTAGATTGGAAGAAAATATCCACAAAATATATATCTGACTATGTACTGGCATGCAGAATATATAAAGGACTCTTACAACTCAATATTAAAAAGACAAGCAAGCTAATAAAAGGAGGGGATGCAAATCACTTTGAACATTTTACAAAAGAAGATATATGGAAGACTTCTGAGCTCATGAAAAGTTGCTCAAAATATATAGTCTTTAAGGAAATGTAAGTTAAAGCCAAAGTGAGATTTTAAAAAAATGCATGGCCACTACAATGACTCAAATTAAAAAGAGTGATAATATTGAATGTCAATGAGAATTTGAAGAAATTGGAACTTGCATACATCATAGATAGGAATATAAAATGGTAAAACCTCTTCAAAAACTTCTTTTTGCAGTTTCTTATCAAGTTAAATATATATCTACCCTATGACCCCAGAAATTCCTATCTAGTTATTTTGTGTTTTCATTTTCATTTGTTCATAGCAGTTTTTGTTGTGTTTTTTTTTTGTGTTTTTTTTCAGCTGAGCCATCCTGCCACCTGTTGGCAGCTCAACAGCTATTCAGCTCGGGCAGGGCATCGAACTGCTGTTGCTCAGAGCTCAGCTCACATTCTTCAGCGAGCTCTTAACCAACTGAGCCACTCGGCCAGCCCGGTTCTTGACTTTTCTATCTGACATTTTACTTAGGATGATACTCTCAAAATCCATCAATTTTGTCACAAATGGGTACTATTTCATCTTTTCTTATGGCCTAATAACATTCCATTGTATATATGTACCAAATATTCTTTATCCACTCATCTATCAAATGACACTTTGATTATTTTCATGTTTAGGCCACCATCAATAATGCTGCAATGAACATAGGGACACATATATCTTTTTTTAAGTTTCTTTGGGTGACAATTGTGAACAAAGTTATACAGATTTCAGGTGTACAATTTGCAATGCATCATCTATATATCACATTGAGTATTCATCACCCAGAGTCAATTTTCTTTCCATCACCATGTATTTGACCCCCTTTACCCTCATCTACCACCTCCCTCCCCCCTTAACCTCTGGTATCAACTAAACTATTGTCTGTGTCTATGAGTTTTGTTTCTTTATTTGTTTTTCTTGTTCCTTTTGTTGTTTTCAGTTTTATATACCACATAACAGTGAAATGATATGGTTTCAACTTTTTTGGTCTGATTTATTTTACTTAGCATTATAATCTCAAAATCCATCAATATCATTGCAAATGGCACTATTTCATTCTTTCTTATGGCAGGATAGTATTCCATTGTGTATATGTACCACAACTTCTTTATCCAATCATCTGTTAAAGGACAGTCTGGTTTTTTCCATGTCTTGGCCACCATAAATAAACCTGCAATGAACATTGGAGTACATATATATTTACTGATAAATATCTTCAGATTTTTGGGGTAGATACCCAGAGGAGGGATTGCTGATTGTATGGTAATTCTATTCTTAATTTTTTGAGGAACATCCACACTGTTTTCCATAGTGGCTTTACATTCATACACGGAATGTATGAAGGTTTCCTTTTTTCACAACCTCTCCAATACATGTATTGTTGAAACCATCCATTCTCTCACTGTGGTTTTGATCCCCATTTCCCTAATAGCTTAGGACATTGAGCATTTATTCATACATCTGTTGGCCATTGGTGTGTCTTTTTGGGAGAAGTGCCTGTTCAGGTTCTATATGCATTTTTTAAAAAATTAAAGTTTAGTTGGGTGACAATTGTTAGCAGAGTCACATATTTTCAGGTGTACAATTATGGTAATGCATCATCTATATATCACATTGTGTGTTCACAACACAGAGTCAGTTTCCTTCCATCACCATATATTTGACCCCTCTTATATTCATCCAGCACCTTCCTCTCCCCTTAAATTCTGGTGATCACTAAATTATTGTCTGTGTTTATGAGTTTTTGTTTCTTAATTGGATTATTTTTTGTTGTGTTGTTGAGTTATGAGTTCCTTTTTATTTAATTTTGGGGATATTAGTCCCTTATTGGAGGTGTTGTTTGCAAATACCTTCTCTTATTTGGTTAGTTGCCTCTTTGTCTTGGTGATGGTTTCTTTTGCTGTGCAGAAGCTTTTCAGTTTGATATACATGCAGCACTCTACAAACAGCTTGGTAAGGTTTCATAACCTTGGTATAGCAGTGTCTCACAGTTGTGTTCGTGTGAACATGTTCTGGTGTTTTGCTGAATAGCATTCATTATTGTTGTTGATTGTTTTTTGTGTGATGTTGTAAGAATGACTGTGCTTGAATTAGAGCAATGAACAAACATTAAATTTCTTGTTAAACCTAGCAACAGTGGAAGTAAAAACAGGGACATATTAGTCCAAGTTTATGGGGATAATGCATAAAAGAAAAATGGCAGTGTACAAATGGATTAAACATTTTTCTAAGGGGAGAGAGTGTGTCACTGATGAAGAGAGGTCAGGGTGACCAGTAAAGAGCAGAGCTGATGAAAACATTGCAAAAATTTATTGGATTTTGCATCAAAATCTTCATCTGACTGTGAGAAGCATAGCAGACTAAGTAAGCATTGATACAGAAACTGTTAGAAAAATCTTAACTGAAAATCTTGGCATGAGAAAGATATGTGCAAAAATGGTCCCAAAGGAGTTCACTGATAAACAAAAGCAGAGGAGAGTTGAAGTTTCCCAAAACCTTTTGGAGAGGCATTGCAATGTTTTGGGCCATGTTATCATTGATTATAAAACTTAAACTTAACCAAGAATGTGAAAGACCTATACACTGACAACTATAAGACATTTTTTAAAAGAAATTGAAGAAGACACAAAGAAAGGGAAATCCATTATCTGTTCAAGGAATGGAAGAATCAACATAGTTAAAATGACCATGTTATCTGAAGTTAATATATAGATGGAATGCAGTCCCCATAAAAAATTGCAACAGCAATTTTTAAAGAAATAGAACAAACTATCATGAGATTTGTATGGAACCACAAAAGACCCCAAATAATCAGAACAATCCTTTAAAAAAAAAAGAATAATGCTGGAGGTATCAGATTCCCTGACTTCAGCTTATACTACAGAGCAACGGTAATCAAAACATATGATATTGGCAGAAAAACAGACACACAGAACAATGAAATAGAATCAAAACCTGAGAAATAAAACCACATAAATATGGCTAGATATTTTTTACCAATGAGCCAAAAAAAGGTACAATGGAGAAGACAGGCTTTTCAATAAATGGTGCTGGGAGAATTGGAAAGCCCCATGCAAACGAATGAAACTAGAATTCTATCAGTCATTGTGTACCAAAATTAACTCAAAATGAATAAAAAACCTAAACATAAGCCCTGAAACAATAAGCTGCATAGAAGAAAACATAGGTATGGATCTTGCATGAAAGAGGATTTTAAGATTTAACCTCACAGGCAAGTGAAGTAAAAGGTAAAATAAATGAATGGGACTATATCAAATTAAAAAGCTTCTGCACAGCAAAAGAAACCATCAACAAAGTAAATTGGCAACCAAGAGAATGGGAGAAAATATTTGAAAACAACACAGCAGAAAGGGACTAATGTCCAAAATATATAAGGATCTCATACAATTCTACAACAAAAACACAAATAATCCAGTTTAAAAATGGGCAGAGGACCTGAATAAATCTTTCTCCAAAGAGGACATACTGATGGCAAATAGACCTATGAAAAGATGCTCAACATTACTTATCATCAGGGAAAGCAAATAAAAACCACAATGAGATATCACCTCACCCCAGTTGTAATGGTTGTTGTCAACAAGACAAATGTTAATTGTTGGAGAAGCTGTGGAGAAAAAGAACCCTCATAAACTGTTGGTGGGAATGCAGATTGGTGCTGCTGCTATGGAAAGCAGTGTAGAGATTCCTCAGAAAATTCAGAATAGTATTATCAGATGACCCAGCAATCCCTCTTATGGACACCTGCCTAAATAATCTGAAAACATTTATTTGTAAAGATATATGTACTCCAATTGTCACTGAAGCTTTATTTACAATGACCAATACATGGAAATAACCAAAGTGTTCTTCGATAAATAAGTGGATAAAGAAGATGTGGTAGAGCCAGCGAAGTGGCACATTGGTTAAGAATTGGGTTGGGATGCCAGCGCTGAGCAGCAGGACCCTGGTTCAGATCCCACATTAGGGCCAGTGACACTGCGCCATCTACAGCTAAGATGGTGAACTACAGCTCGACCTGGAGCTGGGCTGCTGTGAGTCACCAGTGATGGCGTAGGCTGCAGTGGGGCTGGCCAACAGCTGGTGTGCTCTTTAATGAGCAGCCGTGAGCCACCATGAGTGGCTGTCCAATGGCTGGTGGGTGACTGCCTCATTCGGGAAGAGCGCGATGATAATACCAACATGGGCCAGTGAAGCAATGTCCTCCATAAGTACACTGAAGAACAAATGGACAGCACCTTGTCTGTTCCCCTCTCCCAATTCCCCAATAAAATCTTTTTTTTAAAAAAAAGATGTGGTATATATACACAATGGAATATTCTTCTGCCATGAGAAAAGATGAAATAGTGCCATTTTTGACAATATGGAAGGATCTCGAGATTATTATCCTAAGCAAAATGAGTCAGTCAGAAAAAGTAGAGAACCATATGATTTCACTGATATGTGGGATATAAAACTGAAAACAACAAAGTAACAAAACAAACGAATAAAGAAACAAAAGCTCATAGAAATACAGTTCAATGTCCAGCCCGAGCTGAGTTGACGCTGAGCTGCAAACAGGTGGTAAGATGGCTCAGCTTAAAAAAACAAAACAAACAAACAAAACTCATAGAAATAGACAATAGTGTAGTGCTTAACAGAGGATAAGAGGGAAAGGAGGTGATAGATGAGGGTAAATGGAATCCAATATATGGTGACTGAAGAAGAACTGACTCTGGGTAATGAACACACAATGTGATATATAGTGATATACTGCAGAATCATACACTAGAAACTTATGTAACTTTACTAACCATTGTTACCCTAATAAACTTTAATTATATAAAAAAAGAAAAGAACATATGGGGTACCAATATGACCATGAAACAAAGAGTCAAAGTGCACAATTGAAGTCAGCCAATTCTCCACGACCTAAAAAGTTCTCAGTGCAAATCAAGAGTCAAAATGATGTTGCTAAACTTTTTTTTTGATGGCAGTGTCACTGGCCCTCATATGTGGAACCCCAACCGGGGCCGCTGGCTTCCCAAGCCAGTGCTTAACCACCGTGCCACTCGGCCAGCCCAAATATTTTGATATCAAAGATTATTCATTATGAATTTGTACCAAGTGGACAAACAGTTAACCCAATTTACCGTTTGGATGTGCTGAAAAGGCTGCATGAAAAAGTTAGATGACCTGAACTTTTCACCAACAATTCATGGCTCTTGCATGGCGACAATGCACCAGTTCATACGGCACTGTCTGTGAGGGAGTTTTTAGCCAGTAAACAAATAACTGGATTGAGATACCCTCCTTACCCACCTGATCTGGCCCCCAATGACTTCTTTTTTACCCAAAGAGAAAGGAAATAGTGAAAGGAAGATATTTTGATGACATTCAGGACATCAAGGGTAATATGAAGAGAGCTCTGATGACCATTCCAGAAAATGAGTTACAAAATTGCTTTGAAGGGTGGACTAACGTAGGTGTCAGTGCATATCTTTCCAAGGGGAGTACTTTGAAGTTGCCTGTAATGATATTCAACAATGAGGTCTGTAGCACTTTTTCTAGGATGAGTTCATGAATTTAATTTTCATATCTCATACTATATTGAATATCAGTTGTAAGATCATGCATCCTTGTCTTGTTTCTAATTGTAGAGGAAAAGCTTTCAGTTTTACACTATTAAGTAAAATATTAGCTGAAAGTTTGTCACATATGGACTTTATTATGTTGTGGTTATTTTCCTTCTATACCCATTTCATTAGTTGTTTTAATTATAAATGAATATTATATCTTATCAAATGCTTTTTCTGCATCTATGTATATGATTATATGGTTTTTATCCTTTATTTTGGTTATGTGGTGTACCTCATTCTTCGATTTGCAAATGTTGAGCCATGCTTGCAAACTTGGAATGAACCCCACTCGATCATCATGTATAATCTTTTAATGTATTCTTGTATTCAATTGCTAATGTGCTGTTTAGGATTTTTTTCATGTGTATTCATCAAAGATATTGGTCTGTAGATTTCTTTGTTATTGTTTTATCCTTACCAAGGTATGTTATCAGTGCAATGTTGGCCTCATAACATGAGTTAAAAAGTGTTGCCTCTTTTTCAAATTTTTGGAAGAGTTTGAGGAGGAAAGAGGCTAAATCCCCTTTAAATGTTTGGTAGAATATACTAGTGAAGCCATCTGGTCCTGGAGTTTTGTTTTTGGGGAGATTTTGGATTATTGTTTGAATTTCCTTACACTTGATCAGTCTATTTATATTTTCCAGTTCTTTGTTCACACTCAGAAAGCAAAAGATTTCTAAGAACTTGTCTATTTCTTCTAAATTGTAAAATTTGATGGCAAATAGTAGTCCTTTATAGTATTCTATGAAGATTTGTATTTCTGTGGTATCTGTCATAACTTCTCCTCTTCCATTTCTGATTTTGTTTATTTGTGTCTTTTCTAATTTTTGCTTTAGTGAGTCTAGACAGGAGTTTGGAAATTTTTTTAAAAATATTTTATTGGGAAATTAGGGGAGGGGAACAGCGTTGGGGAATTGGGGAAGGGGAACAGAGAAGTTGCTGTCCTTTTGTTCTTCAGTCTTGTTGTGGAGGACATTGCTTCACTGGCCCATGTTGGTATGATCATTACACTCTTTTCGGGTGAGGCAGATCAGTTGCTGGCCTCTGGATGGCCGCTCACAGCAGCTCTTGGCTACTCATACCGGCTGCCAGCTGCTCACGCCGGCTGCAGGCCACTCACTGTAGCCTATTGCAGCCCACTGCAGCAGGGGCTGCAGCTATGCCGACCCAGGGACTCACAGCAACCCAGCTCCAGGTTGAGCTGCCATTCACCATCTTAGCTGTAGAGGGCAGTGTCATTGGCTCTCATATGTGGGATCTAAACTTGGGCCGCTGGCATCCCAAGCCAGCTCTTAAACCAACGCACCTCTCGGCCGGCCCGTTTTGGCAATTTTATTAGTCTTTTCAAACAACCAGCATTTGTTGGTTCTTTGTTGAATTAATTTTTTCTATTCTATTTTTGGTTCTCTATTTCATTTAATTTTACTCTAATTTTCATTATATCCTTCCTTCTGCTGACTTTGGGTTTCCATTGTTCTCCTTTTTCTAGCTGTTTAAGATGTTATGTTAGGTTATTTATTTGGAATTTTTCTCATTTCTTGAGATAAACCGTAATGATATGTTTCCCTCTTATTTCTGCTTTCACAGTATCCCAATAATTTTGATATGTTGTATTTTCTTCTTTTATTAATTTTGTTGTTTAATCTTTTTTCTTTATTTTAATTTTTGTTTTTTAAACTCTTTTCATTTGAATATGAAACCTCCTAGAGTGAGTCTCTCAGGTTTTTATTATTTAGCTATCATTTTTAAATTATTATTATTTTTTCAAATTATATTCAGGTGTACAACACAATGCAATATTTATACTCTTTACCCCCAAAAGTGACAACCCCCAACCCCCAGTTCAGACCCCACTCCTTGCCCCCTATATCATACATATCCACTACAATTCCTTTGACTCCCTTGCACAGTATACTCCACATCCGGTGACTATCTATATACTCAGTAACAGTTGGCATACAATATTATACAATATCAGCTTCAGGTGTACAGTGCAGTGATCAAGCCTCTACTCGATCCATGAAGTGGTCTCCCTAACAAGACATGTGACTATCTGACACGTCAAAATTTTTACATTATTATATTCCCCGAACTGTGTTTCATAACCTTGTGGCAATATTGAACTTGTCTACTTATGCTGTCGAATCCTTTCCCCTTCCCCCTTATCCCCACCCCCTCCTAATTAGCAGCCCTCAGTTTTTCCTCTATATCTATGAGTCTGTTTACTTTGATCGTTCATTCAGTTTTTCAGATTCCACATATAAGTGAGATCATATGGTACTTGTCATTCTCCGACTGACTTATTTCACTTAACATAATAGTCTCTTCACAACATTATTATTTATATTCCCAGAACTGCCCCCAAATCCCTGAGGCAAAAATGTAGTCACCCACCTACGCTGTCCAAAACCTTCCCCCTCTCCCTCATCCCCACTCCCTCCCAGCCAGCAACCATCAGTTTTTCCTTTATATCTGCTTGATATGACTTCAATCTTCTTAAATTTACTGAGAATTGTTTTGTGGCCTAACGTGGTCTATCTTGGAAAATGTCCCATGTGCACTTGAGAAGAACGTATATTCTGTTTTTCAGGGTGAAATGTTCTAAAAATATCAACGAAGTCCAGCTGGTCTAAAGTGTCATTTAAGGCCCCTCTTTCTGTGTTGATTTTCTGTCTAAAGGGTCTGTCCATTGGTGACAATGGGGTGTTGAGGTACCCTACTATAATAGTGTTACCATTGATCTCTGTCTTTATGTCTATCAAAATCTGTTATATATAATTAGGAGTTCCTATATTCGGTGCATAGGTGTGTATTAGGGTTACAGTTCCCTTCTTTGTCTTTTACTGTAGTCATTTTAAAGTCTATTTTGTCCAAAATAAGTATTGGTACTCCAGCTTTTTTTTTCTTATTTCCATTTGCATGAAATATCTTATTCCATCTGTAAACAGCATATACATGTGTCCTATTTTCTTATCCACTCAGCCACTCTGTTTCTTTTGATTGGAGCATTAAGCCCATTCACATTTGAAAGGTTATTGATAGGTGCACATGGATTGCCATTTTGTTATTTGTATTCCTTGCCTTCCTGGGTTCGCTTGTTTACCCCTTTCTTTTGTTTAAAAAAAGCCCTTTTAACATTTCTTCCAATGCTGGCTTGGTGGTAATGAATTCCTTAAGCTTATTCTTTTCTGAGAAACTCTTTATTTCTCCTTCAATTTTAAGTGATAGTCGTGCTGGATAGAGCAATCTTGGTTGTAGTCCTTTATTTTGCGTCACTGAATGTCTCCTGCCACTCCTTTCTGGCCTGCAGAGTTTCTGTAGACAAGTCAGCTATTAGTCTAATAGGAGTTTCTTTGTATGTAACCTGCTGTCTTTCTCTTGCTGCTTTTAGGATTCTGTCTCTGTCTTTAACCTTTGCCATTTTAATTATGATGTGTCTTGGTGTGGACCTGTTTGGGTTCAGCTTGTTTGGAACCCTCTGCACTTCCTGGGCATGTATGTTGATTTCTTTCACCAGGGTAGGGAAGTTTTCAGTAATTATATTTTCAAATACATTCTCGACCCCTTCCTTCTTCTCTTCTCCTTCTGGTATTCCTATGATTCCATCGTTGTTACATTTCATCTTGCCCTATAGGGCTCTTAAACTATTTTCATTGTTTTTTATTCTTTGGTCTTTTAGTTTTGCGAACTGGGTGATTTCTGCTAGTTTCTCTTCCAAATCGCTGATCCACTCCTCTGCTTCATCTACTCTACTGGTGATTCCTTCGAGTGTGTTCTTCATTTCAGTTATTGTATTCTTTAGTTCTAACTGGTTGTTTTTTATGATTTCTCTATCATTCCGTATGTCCTCACTAAGTTTGTTAAACATTCTTATCATCAGTGTTCTAAACTCTGTCTCTGAAAGGTTGGATCCCTCTGTTTCATTTAGTTCCATTTCTAGAGGTTTCTTCTGATGTTTCACTTGTGACATGTTTCTTTGTTTCCCCATTCTGGCTGTTGCTCTGGGATTGCTTTGATGTATTAGATAGATCACCAGCAGAGTCGTGGCTGGATCACACAGGCACACAGCTCATGGCCCAACACTCCCTGGAGAACTCCCAGTCTCAGCCTGTCCCAATCAGCTGCTTACAGATCAGGCCGAGCAGCCCGACAACCAATCACCAGCCTGGCAACTCTGCAAACGCAGAGTGGAGAGCTGGGACCTGAGACGGGTTGCGCACTCTCACGTCTCAGTGAGCAGCCTGTTCGAGCCGGAGCATCCCTACCAGGCGTTTCCCTGGCAATGCAGCACAAGCCATGCCGAGGGTGGGGATCCAAAGCAGCTTGCACACTCCTGGGTCTCAGTGAGCAGCCTGTTGGAGCTGGAGGGCAACAGCCCAGCGTTTCCCTGGCAACACAGCATAAGCCAGGCGGAGGGTGGGGAACCAAGGCCGTATACGCATGCGCATGCACACACGCACTTCTGCACCAATTCCACCAGACCAATGAGGTCTCAGACCTGCCCCTCTGTGGGAGGGCCCAACCATGACAAAATGGTGCCCTACTGTACACCACTCGCATGCAGGCTCCACACCAGGGGAACAATAGTCCAAAAACCTCCAGCCTTTGCAACAAAGGTGCTCAGTTCATTCTCTTGCCACAGGCTCCTGGGCCTGGCTCTCACAGCTACTCCCTCCATCAGGAACCAGGTAAGTGCTCATGAGTGAGCAAGCTCATGTGCATGCCCCACTGATTCTCTAACCGCTCTTAGCCTCACCGAGCTGAGCAAAGAGAGACCTCACTAATGTACTTCCAGCTGTCTTGGAACTCCTGTTCCTTGCAAAGGAACTCTGGGCTGGTGAGCTTGGAGGGTCTCTCCCCCAACCAGAGAAGCCTCCCCACAGCTGCGGCTTCCCTCACGGGGTTCACTCTCTCTCGTCTCTTCCCCTCCTACCAGATCCAACGTGGCCTCCTCTTTAAGTTCTTTGTTTAGTGGTTCTGTTCATCTAGTGTTCCGGGGACCTCCGGGGTTGAATGCTGTATAATTTGTTTGTAATTTTGGTGTGATGCTGGGAGGTAGTTAGCACAGTGTCTGTGATTTCCGCCATTTTACTGGAAGTCTTAATCTTTTTTAATTTATAACATTTATTTGTTGGTTATTAAAATTTTATAGGTTTCAAGTGTATATTTCTATAATATATCATCAATATATTGCATTGTGTGTTCACCTCCCAGAGTCAGTTCTCTTGCCATCATCTATATTTGATCCCAAATGAGGATATTTTGTATTTTCATTGTCATTTGTTTTTATATATCTTTTAATCTATCTTTTTATTTCTTCTTTGACCCAGGCACTCTTTACTAGTATGTTTTTATTCTCCATATATGTATGGTTTTACCCTTTTTCTTTTTCCAATCAATCTCCAATTTCAAAGTGGCTGGAGAATATGCTTGCTATGATTTCAATGTTCTTAAATTTGTTGAGGCAAGTTTTTTGTCCCACCATGTGATATATCTTTGAGAATATTCCATGTGTACTTGAAAACAATGTATAGTCTGGAATTCTGGGATGCAATACTCTGTAAAAGTCGATTATGTCCATTTGGTCTACTGTGTTATTCAAAGCTGATATTGCCTTGCTGATTTTCTGTTTGGATGATCTATCAATAGCTGTCAATGGGGTATTCAGGTCTCTTACTATAATTGTGATTTTGCCAGTTCCTCCCTTTAGGTTTTTTTTATTATTAATTAATTAATTTATTTTTTTAATTAGCTTCAGGTGTACAACAAAGTGCAATAGTTATACTTTTTACCCCCTCAAAGTGAAAACCCCCTCCCCCAATTCTCCCCCCACTCCTCCCCCCGAATCATACTATCTATTACAATTCCTTTGACTCCTTTACACCGTATAATCCACATCCCGTGACTATCTATATATTCAATTACAGTTGGCATACAATATTATACAACATCAATTTCAGGTATACAATGCAGTGATCTAGCCTCTACTCCCTCCATGAAGTGGTCTCCCTAAGAAGACATGTGACCATCTGACACCCCACAAAATATTTACAACATTATTATATTCCCTGAACTGTCTTTCATATCCCTGTGGCAATATTGTAGTTACCTATTTATGCTGTCTAATCCCTTCCCCTTCTCCCTCATCCCCACCCCTCTCCCAACCAGCAACCCTGTTTTTCCTCTATATCTATGAGACTGTTTCTGTTTCTTTTGCTCATTCATTCAGTTTTTCAAATTCCACATATAAGGGAGACCATATGGTATTTGTCTTTCTCCGACTGACTTATTTCACTTATCATAATAATCTCTAGGTCCATCCGTATTGTTGCAAATGGTACGATTTCATTCTTCTATATAGTGGAGTAATACTCCATTGTATAAATGTACCACAGTTTTTTAATCCAGTTATATACCGATGGGCGTTTTGGTTGTTTCCAAGTCTTGGCTATTGTAAATAGCACTGCAATAAACATAGGAGTGCATACATATTTTCGAATTAGCGTCTTGAATTCCTCTGGTTAGATACCCAAGAGTGGAATTGCTGGGTCATATGGCAGTTCCATTTCCAGTGTTTTGAGATACTTCCACACTGATTTCCATAATGGCTGCACCAATTTGCAGTCCCATCAACAGTGCACCAGGGCTCCCTTTTCTGCACACCCTCGCTAGCACTTGTTGTTTGTTGATTTGTTGGTGATAGCCATTCTGACTGGAGTGAGGTGGTATCTCATTGTGGTTTTTATTTGCATTTCTCTAATGATCAGTGAGGTTGAACCTTTTTTTCAAATGAATGTTGGTGATCTGTATGTCCTCTTAGGAGAAATGCCTCCTCATATCCTCTGCCCATTTTTTAATTGGGTTGTTTTCTTTTTTGGTGTTGAGTCACATGAGTGTTTTATAAATTTTAGATATCAACCACTTAGCAGATATATCGTTGGCAATATCTTCTCCTATTCAGAAGCGGGCTGCCTTTTTGTTTTATTGATGATTTCCTTTGCTGTGAAAAATCTTTTAAATTTGATGTAATCCCATATGTTCATTTTTCTTTTATTTCCCTTCCCTCAGGGGAAATATCAGTAAAAATATTACTCAGGGTAATGTCTGCAAACTTACTCCCTATGTTTTCTTCTAGGAGTTTTATAATTTCAGGTCTTACATTTAAGTCTTTAATCCATTTTGAGTTTGTTCTTGTATATGGTGTGAGTAGGTGGTCCATTTTCATTTTTTTGCACGTGTCAGTCCAATTTTCCCAGCACCATTTATTAAATAGACTATGTTTACTCCAGTGTAAATTCTTGCTTCCATTGTCATAGATTATATGACCATATATAGATGGGATTATTCCTGGGCTCTCTATTCTATTCCATTTGTCTATGTGTCTGTTTTTATGCCAGTACCATACTCTTCTGATTACTGTAGCCTTGTAGTATGTTTGGATGTCAGGTAGTATGATGCCTCCCACTTTGTTGTTATTTCTCAACATTGCCGTAGCTATTCGGGGTCTTTTGTGGCTCATATAAATTTTAGGATTCTATGTTCTATTTCTGAGAAAAATGTCCTTGGTAGTTTGATTGGAATTGCATTGAATCTATATATTGCTTTAGGTAGTATTGACATTTTAACTACATTAATTCTTCATATCCATGAGCATGGTGTGTATTTCCATTTATTTGTATCTTCTTTGATTTCTCTCTTCCGTGTCTCATAATTTTCTGAATACTGGTCTTTTACTTCTTTAGTTAAATTGATTCCTAGATATTTTATTGTTTTTGAAGCAATTGTAAAAGGGATTGATTTCCTGATTTCTTCGTCTGATAGTTTATTATTGGTGTATAGAAATGCCACTGATTTCTGAATATTAATTTTTTATCCTGCTACCTTACCAAATTGGTGTATCAGTTCTAGCAGTTTTTCGGTGGAGTCTTTGTGATGCTCTCTATATAGTGTTATGTCGTCTGCATATAATGACAATTTTACTTCCTTTTTTCCAATTGTGATTCCTTTTATTTCATTTTCTTGTCTGATTGCTGTGGCTAGAACTTCCAGAACTATGTTAAATAGAAGTGGTGAAAGTGGGCAGCCTTGTCTTGTTCCTGATCTTAAGGGGAAGGCTTTCAGCCTTTCTCCATTGAGTACGATGTTTGCTGTGGGCTTATCATGTATGGCCTTTATTATGTTGAGATATGATCCCACTATTTCCACTTTGTTAAGAGTCTTTATCATAAATGGCTGCTGGATTTTGTCAAATGCCTTTTCTGCATCTATTGATATGATCATATGATTTTTATTTTTCATTTTGTTAATGTGATGTATTACGTTAATTGATTTGCGGATATTGAACCAGGCTTGCATATCAGGAATGAATCCCACTTGATCGTGGTGTAGGATCTTTTTAATGAGATGCTGAATTCAGTTTGCTAGTATTTTGTTGAGAATTTTTGCATCTATGTTCATTAGGGATATTGGCCTGTAGTTTTCCTTTTTTGTAATTTCTTTGTCTTACTTAGGAATTGGGGTGATAGTGGCTTCATAGAAAGGGTTTAGGAGCCTTCCCTTCTTCTGTATTTTTTGGAATAGTTTGAGGAGAACAGGTAATAATTCTTTTTTGAATGTTTTGTAAAATTCACCTGTGTAGCCATCTGGTACAGGGCTTTTGTTTGTTGGAAGATTGTTGCTTGCTGATTCTATGTCTTTGGCAGTAATCAGTCTGTTTAGAGTTTCTGTTTCTTTTTGGTTCATTCAGTCTTGGTAGATTGTATTCTTCTAGAAATTTATCCATTTTTCCAGATTGTCGAATTTGTTAGCATATAGTTGCCCATAGTATTTTCTTAAAATTTTTTGTATTTCTGTGGTTTCTGTTGTCACTGCTCCTCTTTCATTTCTGAATTTATTAATTTGGGTCCTCTCTCTCTTTTTCTTGGTTAGTCGTGCTAAAGGTTTGTCAATTTTGTTTATCCCTTCAAAAAATGAATTCTTAGTTTCATTGATCTTTTGTATTTTTTTTTCTCTATTTCATTTATTTCTGCTCTGGTCTTTATAATTTCATTCCTTATACTCCCTTTAGGCTTGTTTTACTGGGTTTTTTTGAGTTCCCTTAGGTGTAAAGAGAGTCTGTTGATTTGAGATTTTTCTTCCTTCTTTAGGTAGGCCTGCACTGCTATGAACTTCCCTCTTAGGACTGCTTTCGTTGCATCCCAGAGATTTTGGGTCATGGTGTTTTCATTTTCGTTTGTCTCGAGGTATCTTTTGCTTTCCTCCTTGATCTCATTTTTGACCTATTCAATATTTAGTAGCATGTTATTTAGCCTCCATGTATTTGTAAGCTTTCCAGATTTCTTCTTAAATTGATTTCTAGTTTCATAGCATTATGGTCAGAGAAGACACTTGATATGATTTCAATCTTCTTAAGGTTGTTGAGACTTGTTTTGTGGCCTAATATGTGGTCTATCTTGGAGAATGTTCCATGTGCAGTTGAGAAGAATGTATATTCTGTAGCTTTGGGGTAAAATGCTCTAAAAATATCAATTAAATCAAGCTGGTCTAAAGTGTCATTTAAGGCCACTATGTTCGTGTTGATTTTCTGTCTGGAAGATCTGTCCATTGATGACAATGCGGTGTTGCAATCCCCTACTATGTTAGTGTTACTGTTGATCTCTGTCTTTATGTCTCTCAAAATCTGTTTTATATTTAGGAGCTCCTATATTGTGTGCATAGATGTTTACTAGTGTTATGTCCTCTTGTTGAATCAATCCCTTTATTATTATGTAGTGCCCTTCTTTGTCGTTTATTGTAGTCTTCATTTTAAAGTCTATTTTGTCTGAAATAAGTATTGCTACTCCAGCTTTTTTCTCATTTCCATTTGCATGAAATATCTTATTCCATGCCTTTACTTTCAGTCTGTGTGTGTCTTTTGAGCTGTGATGAGTCTCTTGTAGACAGCATATGCATGGGTCCTGTTTTATTATCCACTCAGCCACTCTGTGTCTTTTAATTGGAGCATTTAGGCCATTCATATTTAAAGTAATTACTGATAGGTGTATGTTTATTGCCATTTTGTTATTTGTATTTCTTGTCTTCCTGGGTTAGCTTGTTTTCCCCTTTCTTCTGATTAAAAAAGCTCTTTTAACATTTCCTGCAATACTGGCTTCGTGGTAATGAATTCCTTAAGCTTATTATTTTCTGAGAAGCTCTTTATCTCTCCTTCAATTTTAAGTGACAGCCGTGATGGGTAGAGCAATCTTGGTTGTAGACCTCTATTTTGTGTCACTTTGAATATCTCCTACCATTTCCTTCTGGCCTGCAGAGTTTCTGAAGACAAGTCAGCTGTTAGTCTTATAGGGGTTCCTTTGTATGTAACCTGCTGTCTTTTTTCTTTCTGCTTTTAGGATTCTGTCTTTGTCTTTAAGGTTTGCCATTTTAACTATGATGTGCCTTGGTGTGTGCCTGTTTGGATTCAGCCTGTTTGGATCTCTCTGCACATCGTGGGCCTGTATGTTGATTTCTTTCACCAGGGTAGGGAAGTTTTCAGTCATTATTTCTTGAAATACATTCTCAATCCCTTGCTTCTTCTCTTCTCCTTCTGGTATTCCTATGACATGATGGTTGTCGGCTTTCATGTTGTCCCAGAGGTCTCTTCAACTATTTTCATTCTTTTTTATTCTTTTTTCTTTTTGTTGTTCCAGCTGGGTGATTTCTGCTATTTTGTCTTCTAATTCGCTGATCCGCTACTGTGCTTCATCTATTCTACTGGTGATTCCTTCGAGTGTGTTCTTCATTTCAGTTATTGTATTCTTTAGTTCTAACAGGTTCTTTTTTATGGTTTCCTTATCCTTCTTTATGTCCTCGCTAAGTTCCTTAAACATTCTTATCAGTGTTCTAAACTCTGTCTCTGAAAGTTTCGATACCTCTGTTTCATTTAGTTCTATTTCTAGAGTTTTCTTCTGATCTATTACTTGGGACATGTTTCTTTGTTTTTTTTTTCATTCTGGCTGTCGTTCTGTGAATGCTTTGATGTATTAAATAGATCACCTACAAAGAAGAGAAAAGAAAAAAAGAGAAAAAAAAGAGGTGAGGGGCTCTCCATCCTCTTTAATCTGCAGACCACTTGCTCAGGGTTGCAGTGAGCTTTCCACAATTAGCTGTTGTGTGCTCTGGAACCGTGCTCACTACCAAAAAAAAAATCTTCACTGGTTGTTCCAGGTTGTCCGCTACTGTGTCTCAGTGAGCAGACTGATGGAGCCAGAGGGCACCCACCAGGTGTTTCCCTGGCAACGCAGCACAAGCAGGGTGGAGGGTGTGAATCCAAGGCCACATGCGCACGCATGCACGCTCTCCTGTGCCAAGTTCATCAGACCAATGGGATCCCAGATCTGCCCCTCTGTGGGAGGGCCCAACCCTGAAAAAATGGCACCCTCCTGTAGACCGCTTGTGTGCAAGTTCCACACCAGTGGAACAATAGTCCCCAAACCTCCAGCTTCTGCACCAAAGGTGCTCAGTTCAGTCCTTCCCTGCAGGCTCCTGGGCCCGGCCCATGCAGCTACTCCCTCCAACAGGAATCGGGTGAGTGCTCACCAGTGAGCGAACCCGTGCGCCAGCCCCACTGTTTCTCCAGCTGCCCTCAGCCTCACCGAGCCGAGCAAAGTGAGTCCTCACTAATTTCTACTGCCCGCTATCATGGAACTCCTCTTCCTGGCAAAGAAACTCTGGGCTGGTGAGCTCGGTGTGGGGCCGGAGGGTCTCTCTCCCAACTGAGAAGCCTCCCCACACAGCTGGGGCTTCCCTCACAGGGCTCGCCCTCTCTCTTCTGCACCCCTCCTACCAGAGTTGATGTGACCTCCTCTTTAGGTCCTTCGTTTAGAGGTTCTGTTGATCTAATGCTCAGGTGACTTCCAAGGTTAAATGTTGTATAAAGTATGTATAATTTTGATGTGATCCTGGGAAGCAGTTTGGAGAGCGTCCATCTATTCCGCCATCTTACCGGAACTCCTCCCTTTAGTTTTGTTCATATTTTTTTATACATTCTGGAGCTCCCTGAATCGGAGTGTATATATTGCTAAGTGTTATTTCTTTCTTTTTTTTTTTTGAGGGCAGTGTCACTGGCCTTCATATGTGGGACCCGAACCGGGGCCACTGGCTTCCCAAGACAGTGCTTAACAATCGTGCCACTCGGCCGGCCCTGTTATTTCTTCTATATTGTCCCATTTATCATTATGAAATGCTCATCTTTTCTCTTGTAACTTTTTTCATACTGAAGTCTGTTTCATCAAATATAAGTATGGCTACATTCAGTTTTACCTGGATGCTATTTGATTAGAGTATCATTTTCCACCCTTTCACTTTGAGTATATATTTGTCCTTGCAGCTGAGATGTGTCACTTGAAGGCAGCATATAGTTAGGTTTTTTTTTTGTTTTGTTGTGTTTTTATCCAAGCTACTACTCTATGCCATTTTGTTGGTGAGTTCTGTCCATTTATATTTAGGGTGATTATTGACATATGAGGATTTTCTATATCCATTTTATCTGTTGTTTTCTGGTAAGACAGTTTCTCCAGTCTTTCTTTGCCATTGTGTTTATGTCTGTTATTTTATTTTGGTGGTATTCTATGACTTTTTTCCTCTGTGTGCATTTTTTTTTTTGCCATATGTCTCATTTCTGGATTTTTTGAATGGGTATCATTAAGTTTATGTAAAATAAAGTTTCATACATACTGTAGTGCTTTTTCTTCAGCATGCCGCATATATCCATTCCCCTTTGGAATTCAGACCTTTATTCTCACCCCTTATGTTTTTGTTGTGACAAACCATCCCTGTTTATGCTGTGAGTTGATTTCTGAGTTGCAGTAGCAAGCTGGCTTCTTCTCTTTTTCTTTTATTATGTTTTTATCTCCTTTACTGTTTATGTTATGTTTAAGGATGTAGTGTCCTATGCTGTGAAAGGCTTGTCATTTCGTGCATCTATCTATCTGTTAGTAAACTTACTCATACTTTTGTATCATTTTGTCTTTTTGATTCAGATAGAATAACCTCGTTCTGTATTTCCTGTAATGTAAGCTTGTTGTGCAAAATTCCATAAAGTTCTGTAAAGGCCTTTAATACTCCTTCATACCTAAAGGATAACTTTGCTGGATATATTATTCTTAGCTGGTGATTTCTCTGTCAATAGTTTGAATATTTGATTGTACTCCCTCCTGGCTTGTAGAGTTTCTGATGAAAAATGTGATCATAACCTACTGGGCTTTCCTTTGTAGGCTACCATCTTCTTTTCCCTTGCTGCCTTGAAAATTATTTCTTTGTCATTAATTTTTGACAGTTTCAATATAATGTGCCTTGAAGAAGGCCTTTTAGGATTGAGGTAATTAGGTGTTCTATTTGCTTCTTGGATTCGAGAATTGATTTCTTTCCATCAGTTTGGAAAGTTCTTGTCAACTATTTGTTTGAATAGGCTCTCTGTGCCTACCTCCCTCTCTTCTGCTTCTGTTACACCCATTATTCTTATATTGCTCTTTCTGATGCAGATTTTGCTTGAGGAGTTGTTTTCTTTTTTCATTCCTTTTAACTTTCAAGTCTCTCTCTTCTCCCATCTGTGTCATTTCCAAATTTCTGTGTTTGATGTCACTAATTCTTTTTTCCATCTGGTCAGCTCTATTTCTAAGCTTGTTATTTTATTCTTCATCTTTTTTATTGAGTTCTTCAGCTCCAGAATTTCTATTTGGTTCTTTTTTAAAATTTCAATCTCTTTGGTAAAATATTCATTTTGTTCATTCATTTTATTTTTTGAGTTCATTAAACTGCCTAGCTGAGTATTCTTGCATCTCACTGAGTTTTTTCAGAACTGCAATCTTGAATTCTCTGTCATTTAAGTCACATATTTCCATGTCTTTCAGTTTATTTTCCAAAGATTTTTCAGTTTCTTTCTGAGCTGCCTTGTTATCTTGGTTGTTCATGAGAATTGATGGATTCTTTCTCTTCATTGGCATCTACAGGAATTAATTGTGCAGCAAGTTGATATGAGAAGGTCTTTCTTTTTTTTTTTTCCAGTAGGTAGCACTGGAGCTTTTGATTTTCTCTTGCACTGTTCCAGCTTCTCATGGTGGAAGATTACCTGGGGAAGTGGGTATCTCTTCTGTGACCAGGTCATCTTTGTCTCAAGGCATCAACCCCATGGGATAATATGGTGGATGATAGTGTTCTGAGCCCCTGAAATCACACTGTTTCCCCTGTAATCAGATGCAGAGTTGTTATACTGCCAGAGCACATCTGGGTGCCCCCACTGGGATCAGCTGAGAAAGGTTGAGGTAGAGTGGGCTGGGAGAGGCTGTTGGTGTGTTTGTGACTTTCTTATTCTCCAAGTAATTGCAACTGCTAGACCACAGTTGGCATATCATTACCTCTATATCATTACCCTTCTCACTGGGATTAGTTGCAGTGAGCTCTATTTTTTCAGGAATTGTCTCTCCAGTTCTCAGGGCTGTAGATATTCTGTTCTTTGATCCCACACTCACTGCTACAACTTTTTCTGGGGCCTACTGCTAGTTCTGGGAGGGTACAGTGAGGCCAACTCTAGGAGGGTGGAGGAAAACAGCCAGACTCCATGACTTTGTTTTCTGCCTGGTAGTGAGGGCTTCTAGATCACAGTTGCCACACTTTGGTATTCGGTCTCTGCCATGATCACTGGGATCAGCCATATTACATTCTGATCACTCAGGCAATCATGCTGAGGGCCACAACAAGTGTACCTGCAGCCTGAGTCCTCCCTTGTATTTGGACCTTAGTGAAATTCAAGCTGCATCCATGGCAATGAATTCCAGGCTGCATCGGTGCACCAGTCTCTCTTCCCTCCTCCCCTGTTTGCCTGATTTGCCCACCTTCAGATGTGTCTATGTGCAGATCTCTCAGACATGTTTGTTCGTTGTGCAGGGAATCCTGTGTTGAATTCTAGCTGTTCAACTTGTAACTTCAGTGGGAGAGATCAAGAGGAACCCCTCATTCTGTCATGTTTCTGACATCACTAATCATATGATTTTTAATTTTATTAATGTGATATATTACATTTATTGTTTGTATGTTTACCCATCCTTGCATCTCAATATGAATCCCACTTGATTGTGGTGTATAATCTTTTTAATGTGCTGTTGAATTCAATTGTTAGTATTTTGTTGAGAACTTTTGCCTCTGTATTCATCAATGATATTAGCCTGTAGTTTTGGGGTTTTTTTGTACTGTCCATATCTGACTTTGTCATCAAGATAATACTAGCCTCATGAAATGA
The DNA here is from genome assembly GCA_033961575.1 of Aselliscus stoliczkanus. Taxonomy (NCBI): domain Eukaryota; kingdom Metazoa; phylum Chordata; class Mammalia; order Chiroptera; family Hipposideridae; genus Aselliscus; species Aselliscus stoliczkanus. The sequence continues at coordinate 47,497,926 of CM066737.1, read as the reverse complement.
ATTTGGGAGTATTCCCTCCTCTTGAAATTTTGAAAGAGCTTGAGTAAAATTTGCAAAAATTTCAAGAATTTTTCTTTAAATGTTTGCCAAAATTCACCAGTGTAATCATCTGTTCCTGGGCTTATCTTTGTTAATAAGTTTTTTATTACTATTTGATCTTTATACTTGTTGTTGGTTTGTACAGATTTACTATTTCTCAATGATGTAGTCTTTCTAGTTGGTATGTTTCTAGGATTTTGTACATTTTTCTAGGTTGTCCACTTTGTTGATGTATTGTTATTCATTGTAGTCCCTTATAATCTCTTGCATTTATGTGGTATCAATTGTAGTGTGTCCTTTTTCATTTGTAATATTATTTATATAGGTTAGTCTAGCTAAATATTTGTCAATTTTGTTTATCTTTTAAAAGAACCTGTTTGTGGTTTTATTAATCTTTTCTATAGCTTTGTTTTTCTCTATTTCATTTATTTTTGCTCTAATCTTTATTATTTCATTCCTTCTTATAACTTTAGCCTTAGTCTTTTCTTTCTCTTCTAGTTCCTTAATGTGTAAAATTAGGTGACTTACTTGCAATATTTCTTTTTAATCAATGTATGCATTTATTGATATAAAATTTCTCCATAGTATTGCTTGTGCTGCATCCCATAAGTTTCGGTATATTTTGCTCTCATTTTTGTTTGTCTCATTTTGTATTATTTATTTATTTATGTTTTCACATTAGTTTCAGGTATACAAAACAATATAATGATTAGACACTTACACCCCTCACAAAATGTAACTCCTCCCAAGCCTACTACACCTCTGACGTCTTGTATAGCTGCTACAATACAGTTGACTACATTCTCTATGTTCTTTACATACCATGACTAAATATATTCTATTCTAGAAAACGTTCCATGTGTGCTTGAAAAGAATGTGCATTGATGGAATGTTTTGTATGTGTTAATTAGATGTGTATATTTATTGTATAGTATCATTCAAATCCCATTTGATTGTCTGTTTGGATGCTCTTTCCATTGCTGAGAGTATTAAAATCCTCAGTCCATCCAAGTGGTGCGGTGCTTAAGAGCTGGCTTGCGATGCCAGTGGCCTGGGTTCGGATACCACATATAAGAGCCAGTGACACTTCCCTTAAAAAAAAAATCCTCAACTACTATTGTGTTGGTGTTTATTTGTCCTTTTAGTTCTGTTAGTATTTGCTCTCTTTTCTTCCTTAGTTAGTCTGCCTGGAAGCTTATCAACTTCATTGATCTTGTCAAAGAAACAATTTTTGGTTCTGTTGTTTTTTTGTATTGATGTCCTCTTTTTAATTTCATTGATTTCTGCTCTGAACATTATTACTTTATTTCTTCTGCTTGCTCTGGATTCAATTTGCTCTTCTTTTTCTATTTTTTCTAAGGTAGAAGCTTAGATAATTAATTTTGGAGTTTTCTATTCTAATATATGCATTCAATAGTATAAGTTTTTCTCTAAATGTTGCTTTTGTTGTATCCTGCAAATTTTATAAGTTGCATTTTTATGTTTGTTCAGTTAAAATATTTTAAAGTTTCTCTTAAGATCGCTTATTTGATCTCTGTGTTATTTAGAAGTATGTTGTTTAATGTCTAAGTGGTTTGGGAATTTCTGGCTATCTTTTTGTTATTGATTTCTACTTTAATTTCACTGTGGTTCAAGAGCAAATATTGTTTGAGTCTTATTCTTTTAAATTTGTTAAGGTATGTTTTATGGCCTCAACTCTGGTCTATCTTGGTGAATGTTTTGTGCACACTTGAGAAGAATATGTATTCTGCTGTTGTTGGATTAAGTAATCTGGAAATGTCCATTATATCCACATGATTGATGGTGTTGAGTTCATCTCTGTCCTTTTGATTTTCTAGTTTCTGGATATGTCAATTTCTCAGTAGCAGATATTTAAATCTCCAATCATTATAGTGGATTCATCTATTTCTCCTTGCACTTCTATCATTTTTTTGCCCCACATATTTTGTTGCTCTGTTATTACCGCCATACACGTTAAGGATTATTATGTATTCTTAGAGAATTGACCTCTTTGGTATTATATAATGCCCCTTCTTTATCCCTGATGATTTTCCTTTCTTTGAATTCTTCTCTTTGTGAAATTAATATTGCTACTCCTGATTTTCTTTTTACTGGTGTTAGCATTTATAACTTTCTCTAACCATTTGCTTTCAATCTACATGAGTATATTTAAATTGTGTTTCTTGTAGGCAACGTGTAGTTGGACCTTGTTTTCTGATCTACTGTGACAATATCTGTCTTTGATTGATTAATTTGGTCCTTTTATGCTTAAGGTGATTATTGATATAATTGGATTAATTACTACCATATATCTGTTATTATTTTCTATTTGTTGTCCTCATTCTTTGTTCCTAGTTTTTTCTTCCACACTTCATGCTTTTTAAGTGAGTATCTTACATAACTCCATTTTCTCTCCTTTCTTAGTATATCAATTATACATATATTTCTCTTTATTTAATGGCTGCCCTGGAGTTTGCAATATACATTTACATGAATCTGAGTTCACTTTCAAATAAGACTATACTGCTTCATAAATAGTCCAAGTACCCTATAATAACAAAATATTTTGAATTCCTTCCTCTTGTCCCTTGTATCATTGCTGACATTCATTTCACAAATATATGTACATAAGCATATGTAATTGAGTACACTGTTGCTACTATTATTTTGAACAAACTGTTATTTGTTGGAGAAAATAAGAATAAGAAAGATTAAAGTTTTAATTTACCTTTACTTATTCATCCTCTGATATTCTCTCTTTGTTTTAGGTAGATATGAGTTTTTGACTATATCATTTTCTATTTTTTTGTAAAGCACTTCTTTTAACATTTCTTGCAAGACAGTAATACTACTGGCAATACATTTCCTAACTTTTAGTTTGAGATAGCCTTTATTTATTTTTCACTTATAAAGGATAATTTCGCACAGAACAGAACTATAAGTTAGTGTTTTCTTCTCTCAACACTTTAATATTTTATTCTAATATTCCTATTTGAATGCTTTCTGAGGAGAAGTTGAATGTAATTCTCATCATTGCTCCTCTGTCAGTAAGGTTTCTTTTACTCTGGCTCCTTGCAACATTTTTTTTCCTTTGATTTTCTGAACTTTGAAAACAGTATTTCTAGATGTAGTTTCTTTTCTTTTCCTTTTTTTTTCTTTCATTTATTCTTCTTAGTCTTCTCTGTGCTCCCTGGACCTTTGGTTTGGTGTCTGACATTAATCTGTAGGAAATTCTGTCATTATTGCTGGAAATGTTGCTTTTTTTCCCATTTCTGTCTTTCTTCTCCTGGTATTTCTATTACATATATGTTATAACGTTTACAGTTTTCCTATAGTTTTTGGACATTCTTTTTTGTTGTTTTTGTGTGTGTGTGTGTGTGTTTCAGGGGTTTTTTTTCATTGCTTTTCTGTTTTGGAAGTTTAGAAGTTTCTATTGTCTTATCTTCAATCTCAGTGTTTTTTCACAACCATGTTCAGTCTACTAAGGAGATCATCAAAAACAGTCTCAGTTTCCACTAGAGTGCTTTTAATCTCTAACATTTCTATTTGATTTTTTCCTAGAATTTCCTTCTGTCTGTTTGCATTACCCATCTCTTCTTGCCTTCTATCTAGTTTTTTCATTAGAGCCCTTAACATATTGAACATAGCTTTTAATAAATGCCTGTTATGATAATTCCAACAGTGCTGCCATATTTGACTCTCTTCTGATGCTTGTTCAGTGTCTTAAAACTATATTGTTTTGTTTACCTTTTTGTATGCTTCATAATTTTTTTATTTAAAGGTGGACATGATGTATCAGATATAAGGAACTACAGTGAATAGGCTTTTAGTAATATAGTAGCAAATTGTGGGAAGAGGAGCATTCTGTAATTTCATGGCTAGGTTTCAGAATTCTGAGGACTATGGCTCTGGACTGTGATATTTACCAGTGCTTCTCATTTTTGTTTTTCTACCTTCATGTGGAACAGGATGGCTGGAGGGGGGTGGAGTTGTGTATTTTCCTTCCCTTGTGTTGAAGACTAGAGAGTAGTGACATTGATTATTTCACTTATCCTAGGTAAGTTAGGTTCTAATAAACAGGTTAGGTAGGATCTGGTCAAATAATTTCTCCTGGGGACAGACCTTGTTAAGAATAATAAAATGCTCTGATATATTTCATAATGGTTCCTTTTCCCCTCCTGCTGGAAACATGAGGGGATTTTTCTTTGATAGTTACCATGAGAACAAGTTGAGCTCCTGGAAGTAAAACTCACAAAAACGTGGGCACTCCTGTTATTGCCCCCACACCTACCCCAGAGTTTTAACTCTGAGTTGCATATACTGAGCTTTCAGCATTTTGTCAATTATTGTCCAGGGTTTTCCACCAAGCACTGGTTCCCATGGAAGATTCTGCTTGGTGTTTCTACTCTGGTAAAATGTGATTCTCTGCATCCCCCATGTATCTCTTCAATTTGAGGGTAAGTTGTTGTCTCTCTCACCTCACTTCTTTGCCAGACCTAAAAGGAATTATTGAATATTGTTCAGTTTTTTGCTTGTCAGGACAGAATGGAAACTTCTAAGCTCCTTACATGCCAGACTGGGAACAGAAAATAAAGCTGGGACTTTTAGGTCCAAAATGATTGTTTTCTTCTGAGCCCTCCAGATCCACCATGGCTCTCATGCACCAACTTAGTGAGTTCCTAGCAAATGTCACACCAATACTAGCTTACCACTAACACCACCAAGCATCCTACAATACAGTCCCTTGCACATATTTTAGTTCTTCCTCATAACATACTCAGATTAAATATCAGCTATGCATCTGTTTGTTTTTTTTCTCAAAGAGACAGTTCCATGTTTTTGCAATTTCTGTGTGATTGTTTATAATTTATGGTACAACTTTTGTGCAGTTATTATTCTTATCTCCTTGGGAGTTTTATTTAATAGCTTTACAGTCTTTTTGGATTTTTTTTTTAGTTTAAGAAAATATATTTCGTGGGCCAGCCAAGTGGCATGTTGGTTAAGAGCTGGCTTGTGATACCGGCTCTGAGTAGCAGGGTCCCGTTTTGGATCCCACATAAGAGGGCCAATGACACTGCCCTTTAAAGCTAAGATGGTGAACAACAGCTCCACCTAGAGCTGGGCTGCTGTGAGTTGCCAGCATCGGCATAGCTGCAACCCCTGTTGCAGTGGGCTGCCATAGGCTACTGTGAGTGGCCAGTAGCCAGCATGAGTGGCCAGCAGCTGGTGTGAGCTGCCAAGAGCTGCCATGAGAGACAGCCCAGAGGCCAGCTACCAATCTGCCTCACCCAAGAAGAGTGCAATGACGATACTAACATGCGCCAGTGAAGCAACATCCTCCACAACTAGACTGAACAACAAAAGGACAGCAACTTGTCTGTTCCCCTTCCTGGTTCCCCAAAGCTTTTCCCCTCCTCCAATTCCCCAATAAAAAAAAAGAAAATATATTTCGTGAAGGAAACAATTTTCAAAGAAGTGATTGCTAAAGCAGAAAGTTCACAAGGTGCCAGAGAGGAAGCTGATGGAAAACTAAGTGTGAAGAGGAGACTAGGAAGAATCCAAAATGAGCCAAGAAATGTCACTTTGAGAACTATTGGCAAAGCATAAAGGATTTTAAAATTTCTTTAAATCTTCTTTTTAAGGATATGATAATTCATTAAGTTGTTAAATTCAAACATGCATACCTTATTTTTCTCTTTTACACCTTTAAGGAGGATATTTATCAGATGGCCATGTTCAAACTTTTCATGCTTTTTCATGTTATTTTATTATAAGTGAAATCTTCTAAGTTAACTTGGCTTCATTTCCTCTTTATCAGAGCTGATCTGCTAAGGATGTTTAATGAGGAAATGTGAAGGTGTGATAGAATGGGAGAAGTCACAGATATTTGAAAAAACTAACCTCTACCTCACAATGGGGGATAAAAAATCCTTATAATTGAAAATGCCAGGATGTCATCTCCTCTGCTGTGCACATGAGGGTTCAAGAGTATATCATGTTATTTCAGGAAAAATCAATAAGTCTCACAAAATTACCAGTCACCTCATGAACATAGAACAGTGTTTCCAAAAGCAAATATGATTTGTTGTTCTGTTTTATATGTATATTTATAGAAATTGATCAAAGATGTGGAATAACCAGAGAATTCCTTGGCAGACCCTCATAAATCAATTTTTCTTTAGTAAGATAAGAAATATATATATATATATTTCATTATGGGACATCCAGAGTACATTTCCACTGGAATCTTTAGCACCTCAGATTTGAGAAGTATAACCCAGGCTCTGTCATACAGCCTAACTTTCAGTCTGTCCCTTTGGGCTGCTGCACACAATACAGACTCCAAACATTTATTCTGCCATATGGGCAATTTCTTCACTACTCAGACAAAAGCAGCAGGTAATTGGGAGCACCAGAGGAAGCCATGGTATAGCTTATTAAATAAGAAATATTGAACTTGTGTTGACGGTGTTTGATCTCCATAATGGGTACTCTATCCTTTTGATTTGCCATCTATAAAACAGGAACAATCAATGTCTTTCACATATTAATTACAATACATAGTGATGATGAACAAATTCCATAGTAAACCCTCCAAATTTATATTGTCCATTGGCTTTTGTTTACTTTATTATTTCAGCCATCCCAGCTTTCTATATATTTGCCCAGGGGAAATTACCAGGAAACAGTGGAATGGAAGACAATGGATAGTGGGACGCAGAGGGAACAAGTTAGGAACTCAAGGTTTTCTACCAATTAAAAAAATTGATGCTTGTCTCACCTTCATCATATTTGTTATCAGATCATCTCTGCCAGGCAGTTCATTATAATTATGTGTAGTTAAGAATATAATACTTTCTGTCAGATAGACTTGGGTTTGAATCTTGGCTCTGCCACTTACTCACTATGAGGTCTTGGGCAAGCCACCTAGTCTTTCAGGTTCAATTCCTTCATAAGTAAAATGAGGTTTAAAATGCCTTCATTGTCTTATTTTCATGATTAAATAAAGTTAATGATGTAAAGAAAGTGCAGTGTTCAGCCCCAAATAAATATTGTCTAAGTGATCATTGTGCTAGAGTGTATGTGTTGCTTTTTTTTTTGAAACTATATCCACCAAATGTTTGGTTTTATTTAGCATTGTGTAAGCTGGTACAAAAAATCATGGGTCTGCAGTAATTGAATGTGTTTTCATCATTTTTCAAAAATTATTTTTGTCTTTTTAAAGTTCCTACTCATCTTTATGAACATAAGTTGATTTGGGGTCATGAACTTGGATCCTAGAATTTTCCCAGGTGTTCAATAAATGGATTTATTTTGGACAAAGTACTGACCCTGGGAGGTGAACACACAATGTGATATTTAAATGATGCATTACAGAATTGTACACATGAAAACTATGTACATTTATTAACCATTATCAACCCAATAAACTTAAATAATAGATAAATAAATAGATTCATTTTAAGTCACCATTAGCTGGTTGTCATAGTAACTACCCAGAGCTTTGAGCTTTTGTTCCTTTCTTTTCTTTTTATTTCCATCACCATATATTTGAACCACTTTAACCTCATCTACCACTCCCCTCCACGCTAACCTTCTGGTAACCACTAAACTATTGTCTGTGTCTCTGAGTTTTGTTTCTTCATTAATTTGTCTTGTTCTTTTGTTGTTTGCAGTTTCATATACCATGATACCATGATATCAGTGAAATCATATGGTTCTCAACTTTTTCTGTCTGTCTTATTTCTCTTACCATTATAATCTCAAGATCCATCCATATTGTTGCAAATGGCATTATTTCATCTTTTCTTCTGGCAGAATACTATTCCACTGTGTATATATACCAATATTTCTTTATCCAATCATCTATCTAAAGCCACTTTGGCTGTCTCCATGCCTTGGCCACTGTAAATAAAGCTGCAGTGAACATCAGAGCACATATATCTTTACAGATAAACTTTTGCAGATTTTTGGGGTACTCCCAAAAGAGGGATTGTTGGGTCATATGGTAATTCTATTTTTAATTTTTTTAAAAGATTTTATTGGGGAATTGAGGGAGGGGAACAGCGTTGGGGAATCAGGGAAGGGGAACAGACAAGTTGCTGTCTTTTTGTTCTTCAGTCTAGTTGCAGAGGACGTTGCTTCACTGGCTCATGTTGGTATCGTCATTGCGCTCTTCCTGGATGAGGCAGATCAGTTGCCGGCCTCTGGCTGGTCGCTCACTGCAGGTATTGGCAGCTCACGCTGGCTGCCGGCCGCTCAGCTGCCTGCCGGCTGCTCACGCTGACTGCGGGTCACTCACTGTAGCCTATGGCAACCCACTGCAACAGGGGCTGCAGCCGACATCGTGGCCGGGGCTCACAGAGCCCAGCTCCAGGTGAAGCTGTTTTTAGCTGTAGAGGGCAGTGTCACTGGCCCTCATATGTGGGATCCGAACTGGGGCCGCTGGCTTCCCAAGCCAGCTCTTAACCACCACGCCACTCGGCTGGCCCTATTTTTAATTTTTTGATGAATTTCCACACTGCCTTCCATAGTGGCTGCACCAATCTGAATTCCAACCCAGAGTGCACAAGGATTCATTTTTCTCCATCGCCTCTCCAACACTTGCTATTATTTGTTTTGATGATAGCCATTCTAACTGGTGTGAGGTCATATTTCATTGTGGTTTTGATTTGCATTTCTCTGATGATTAGTGATGAACATTTTTTCATATGTCCATTGGTGAGTTACTTATATATTTTGGATTTTAGCCCCTTATCAGAGGTGCTGTTTGCAAAAATCTTCTCCCATTTGGATAGTTATCTCTTTATTTTGTGGATGGATTCTTTTGCTGTGCAGAATATTTTTAGTTTGATGTAGTCCCATTTATTTTAGCGTTTACTTCCCTTGCATTTGAGATCAAATTTAAAAAATCCTCTCTAAACTCAAGGTCCATAAGTTAGAACCTATGCTTTCTTCTATGCAGTTTATTGTTTCAGGTCTTATGTTTAGGTATTTGATCAATTTTGAGTTGACTTGAGGACATGGTGATTGATAGCAGTCTAGTTTCATTCTTCTGCACATCGTTTTCCAGTTCTCCCAGCACCATTTCTTGAAGAGACTGTCTTTTCTCCATTTTATGTTTTTGGCTTCTTTGTCAAAAATTATCTGTCCATATTTATGTGGGTTTATTTCTGGATTCCCAATTCTATTCCATTGGTCTGTGTGTCTGTTTTTCTGCCAATACCATATTGTTTTATTATTGTTGCCTTGTTGTACAAGCTGAAGTCAGGGAATGTTATACCTTCAGCATTGTTCTTTTTTCCTCAGGATTGCTTTGGATATTCGGGGTCTTTTGTGGTTCCATATAAATCTGATGTATTTTGCTGTATTTCTTTTTTAAAAATGTCATTGGGATTTTGATGGGGACTGCATTGAATCTGTATATTGCTTTGAGTGATATGGCCATTTTAACTATATTGATTCTTCCAACCCATGAACACATAATGTCTTTCCATTTCTTTGTGTATTTTTCAATTTCTTTCAAAAAGGTCTTACAGTTTTCAGTGTATAGGTCTTTAACATCTTTGGTTAAGTTTATTCGTAGGTATTTTATTCCTATTGTTGCAATTTCAAAAAGAATTTTTTTTTTATTTTCTTCTGAGGTTTCATTGTTATTATATAGGAATTCAAAGGATATTTGTACATTGACTTTGTAGCCGGCAACTTTACTGTATTCATTTATTGTTTCTAATAGGTTTATAGTGGAGTCTTTAGGGTTTTCTATATACAGCATCACATTATCTGCAAAAAGTGACAATTTAACTTTTTCATTCCCTATTTGGATGTTTTTTTTTCCTTTCTGTTGCTGATTGCTGTAGCTAGGACTTCCAATATGTTGAAAAGCAGAAGGGATAGGGGACAGCCCTGTCTTGTTCCTGAACATAGATCAAAGCACTTCAGTTATTCACCATTAATTGTAATATTAGCTGAAGGTTTGTTATATATGGCTTTATATTGTTAAGTTATTTTCCTTCTATACCCATTCTATTAAGTGTTTTAATCATAAAGGGTGTTGTATATTGTCAAACGTATTTTCTGCATCTATTGATATGATCATATGATTTTTGTCCTTTATTTTGTTTATGTGGTGCATTACATTGATCAATTTGCATATAATGAACCATCCTTATGCCCCTGGAATGAACCCCACTTCATAGGGATGTTTAATTTTATTAATGCTTTGTTGCATTCGGTTTGCTAGAATTTTGTTTAGGATTTTCACATTTGTATTCAGTAGAGATATTGGTCTGTTATTTTCTTTTTCTGTGTTACCCTTACCAGGTTTTGGTATCAGGATAATGTTGGCCTCATAAAGTGAGTTTGGGAGTATTGTCTCTTCTTCAATTTTTTGGAAGAGTTTCAGTAGGACAGGTATTAGATCCTCTTTGAATATTTGGTAGAATTCACAAGTGAAGCCATCAACTCCTGGACTTTTCCTTTTGGGAAGGCTTTGGATGACATATTCAATTGCCTTACTGTTGAGGGGTCTACTCAGAATTTCCAATTCGTGATTCAGCCTAGGAAGGCTGTATGTTTCTAAGAACATGTCCATTTCTTCTAGGTTACTGAATTTGGTGGCATATAGTCCTTCATGGTATTCTTGAATGATCCTTTGTATTTCTGGGGCATCCCTGGTAACTTCCCCTCTTTCATTTCTGATTTTGTTTATTTGTGTCTTTTGTCTTTTTATCTTAGTGAGTCTAGCCAAGGGTTTGTCAATTTTATTAATCTTTTCAAAGAACCAGTTCTGTGTTGCATTGATTTTTTTTCTATTTTCTTTTTGTTCTCTATTTCATTTAGTTCTGTTCTGGTTTTTATTATTTCCTTCCTTCTGCTAACTTTCAGTTCCACTTTTTCTTCTTTTTCTAGTTCTTTAAGTTATAATGAGGTTATTTATATGGGAGTTTTCTTATTTCTTGAGATAGGCCTGTAGTGATATAAATTTCCCTCTTAGAACTGCTTTTGATGCATTCCAAAATTTTTGGTGGGATGTATTTTCATTCTCATTTGTTTCTATGTATCTTTTGATCTCTCCTCTTTTTCTTCTTTGACCCAGTCACTCTTTAAATGTATGTTGTTTAAGGTCCACATATTTGTGGTTTTCCCTGGTTTCCTTTTGCAGTTGATATCCAATTTCAAGGCATTGTGATCAGAGAATATACTTGGTATGATTTCAATCTTCTTAAATTTGCTGAGGTTAGTTTTATGTCCCAATATATGGTCTATCCTTGAGAATGTTCTATGTACACTCAAAAAGAATGTATACTTTGATTTTCTAGGATGAAGTGCTCTATAAATGTTAATTATGCCCATTTCATATAATGTGTCATTTAAGGTTGACATTTCTTTATGTATTTTCTGTTTGGATGATCTGTCAGCAGCTGTCAATGATGTATTTAGGTCTCCTACTATAATAGTGTTTTGGTCAATGTCTCCCTTTAATGCTGTTAGTAGTTGCTTTTCATATTTCAGTAATCCCTGATTAGGGGCATAAATATTGATGACTCTTATATCTTCTTGTTGTATAGGCCTGTTTATCATTATGAAATATCTACCTTTCTCTCTTGTTACATTTTTTATCTTGAAGTCTGTTTCATCTGATATCAGTATGGCTAAACCTGAGTTTCTCTGAATAGCATTTGCTTGGAGTGTCAATTTCCACCATTTCACTTTGAGTCTATATTTGTCCTTGTAGCTGAGATGTGTCTCTTGGAGGCATGATATGGTTGGGTTTAGTTTTTTTTTTTTATCCAATCTGTTACTCTGTGCCTTTTTATTGCTGAGTTCAGTCCATTTACATTTTGGGTGATTATTGTTTTATGAGGATTTCCTATCATTATATCTTTGAGTTTTGGGGGGACTGTGTCTCCATTGTTTCTTTCCCTTTTGTTGCTGTCCATTATTTCAGTGTGGTGGTATTCTATGATTTTTCCCTCTCTTTCTTCTTTTTTTATGTTATATATTTAATTTCTGGATTTTTTTTGTGTGCAGTTTCCATTAAGTTTATGTAATGGAAAGTTTCATATTTAGGGTATTGCATTTTCTTCATCATGCTTCCTTTCTCCATTCCCTTGTGCCAGTTCAGACCTTTACTCTCTCCCTTATATGTTTTTGTTGTCACAAATTATCCCTATTTCTGCTGTGAGTTGATTTCAGCACTCTAGTAGCAATTGTCTTTTCCCTCGTTTTTGAAAAAAAAATTTTTTTTTCTTCTCTACCCTGTATGTTATGTTTAAGTGTATAGTGTCTTATTTGCTGTAGGGGTTGCCACCTCCTGAGTCTGTCAGTCTGTTCGTAATACTATCCATGGTTTTGTATTCTTTTGCTTTTTTGTTTTAGGTCAAAGATCCTCCTTCAGTATTGTAGTGCAGGTTGTGTGTTAGAAAATTCCCTCAGCTTCTGTATGTCTGGAAACTTCTTTGTTCTTCCTTCATATCTGAAGTATATCTTTGCTGGATATATTATTCTTGGCTTTCAATTTCTCTCCTTCAATAGTTTGAATATTTAATTCCACTCCCTGCTGGCTTGTAGAGTTTCTGCTAAAAAGCCTGATGATAATCTGATGGTCTTTCCTTTGTAGGTTACGATCTTCTTTTCCCTGATTGCCTTGAGGATTATTTCTTTGTTGTTAATTTTTGACAGCTTCAGTACAAATGTGCCTTGGAGAAGTCCTGTTAGGACTCAGGTAATTAAGTGATCTATTTGTTTCTTGGATTCGAGGATCCAGTTCTTTCCACAAGTTCCTGAAGTTCTCATATAGTATTTGTTTGAATATACTCTCTTTTCCTTTCTCCCTTTCTTCTCTTTCTGGTATGTCCATTATTCTTATATTGTTCTTTCTGATGGAGTCAGAAAGTTCTTGTTGAGCTCTTTCATTTCTTTTAACTCTCAAGACTATCTCTTCTTTGGTCTGTGTCATTTTCAGATTTCTATCTTCAATTTCACTGATTCTTTCCTCCATTTGGTAAGCTCTATTACCTGTGCTGGCTATTTCATTCTTCTTTTCTTTTATTGAGTTTTTCATCTCCATAAATTCTATTTGGTTCTTTTTAAAAATTTCAACCTCTTTGGTAAAATGTTCATTTCACTCTTTGATAGTGTTTCTGAGGTCATTAAACTGCTTGTCCATGTTTTCTTGCATCTCATTGAGTTTTTTCAGAACTGCAATCTAGAGTTCTCTGTCATTTATATCACATATTTCCATGCCTTAAGTTCATTTTATGGAGACTACATTTTCTTTCTGAGCTGCCTTGTTACATTAGTTATTCATGGCAATTAGTTAATTATTATATCTCTTCCTAGTCATCTACATGAGTGAGTTCTGCAACAATTTGGTAGGAAGAGTTTTTTCTTTTGCCTTCCATTAGGTGTTGGTAGCTAGCATGCTTTAGTTTTTCTTCTACTGCAGCCTTTTATTTTATTTTATTTTAAAAGATTTTACTGGGGAATCAGGGAAGGGGAACAGGCAAGTTGCTCTCCTTTTGTTCTTCAGTCTAATTGTGGAGGACATCGCTTCACTGGCCCATGTTGGTATTATCATTGAGGTCTGCCCAGGTGAGGCAGTCACTCGCCAGCCATCGGACAGCCACTCACAGCGGCTCAAGGTAGCCCATGAAAGCACATGCCAGCTGCTGGTCAGCCCCATTGCAGCATATGCCATCACCCAGTGACTCCCAGCAGCCCAGCTCCAGGTTGAGCTGTTTTTCACCATCTTAGATGTAGAGGGCGCAGCATCACTGGCCCTCATGTTGAGAACTGGGGCCCTGCTGCTCAGAGCTGGCATCTGAAGCTAACTCTTAAACAATGAACCACTCAGCTGGCCCTTACTGCAGCCTTTTATTCTCTCTCATGCTAGGGGCTGGCCGAGTGGCGCGGTGGTTAAGCACTGGCTTGGGAAGCCAGCGGCCCCGATTTGGTCCCACATGTTACAGCCAGTGACACTGCCCTCAAAAAAAAGAAAAGAATCTTTCCATATTCTCTCTCATGCTGTAGTGTTATATTTTCTTTATATTGTTATGACTTCTTATACAATGGGGCGATTCACTGGAAGGTGGGCTGACCCTTGCACAGGCTGCCTGGGTCCCAGGGCACTGCCTCCATGGGAGGATGTGGAGAGCTTCTGAAGTTCCAATGGTCTTCCTGCACCAGATTCAGGGCCTGTGTGTTTCAGTGGTTCTTTTCATTGCTGCACGGATCTGCCCAGATAGATGGGTTCAGGGCCATGGTGGGTTATGACAAGTGGTTCTGAGGAATGGCAGCAACCACCAGCACAGCAAATTTTGCACCCAAGTCTCTCTCCCCTTTTCCAGAACTAGTTGTGCTGTGAGTCTGTGGCATGGGCCAGTTTTTAGAACTGGAAATATTCTGTTGTTTTGATCTGACACTGCTACTGGTTTGCTTCTAGCACTGGGCAGGTGAGTGTGGGTGATCTCTAAGAGGGTAGGAAAGAGTCAGATAGGCTCTGTGCCTATGACATCCACCCTCTGCTTGGCAGTGAGAGCTTAAGCCCCTGTTTTCACCCTTCTTCCTTCAGTCTTTGCTATGAGGTCTCTGTTGTGAGTACTGGGTTCTGCCGTGTTACATGATGATCCCTTTGGCATGACTGTGGGCCATAAGGGGAAAGCTAGCAGTCTGAGTTTTTCTCTCTCCCTTGACTGTGGTACCTCTGGAATGGAACTCCTGAGCCCCAGTCTGTGCCCTGTGCTCACATGGCCTGGGCTTCAGCTCTTCCCTCTTCCCTTCTCCCCCACTCACCCAATTTGCCCCTTTAGATGATTCCAGTTGCACATCTCTTCATCTTTCCTGTCTGCTATGCAAGGTATCCTTTGTGGAATTATAGCTATTCAAATTATTATAAATTCCAGGTTTTGAGAGGCTCACCTCACACAGCTATTGCCATGACACCATCCAAAAATTTCTTTCTAACTAATCTGCTGATGGAGCCAGAGGAGCCATTCAATTACACTGAATTGAGAGTGTGTTTCATGCCACTTACCCTTCACTAAGAGGTGAGGCCTGTGTGAGAGTGTTAAAATATCAGTCCTGAACCTAACAAAGTTCACTCTCCTGAACTATGGAAAGTACTAAATTTGAAAATGATGAACTTTGGGGAAGCCAGTGTCCATATACACTCCCAGAAGTAAAGAAAGAAACTTATCAATTTTCTCTAGATGCTCATAAGTCCATCACTTTATTGGCCTCACTAGTAGGCCTAAACTCACACTAGTTCTTGAGCCAATACTGGTAAGGTTGTAAGGGCTTTCCAAAGATAAACCCCTCCCTTAAACCACACCCTTATATGACCAAATCAAAATAGGGTACATGGGGAGCTGGAATACAGTCTTGTTGGCAAAACACCCTATGTCCATAGTGAGGTTAATGGTCAATTTTAGAATTGCTTTAGCCCCTAACAGGATGGCCCAACTTGACTGAGTTAATCAAAACCATGGCTTCCACCATTGTTGATATTTGGGTTCTCAGTCCTCTCTCTGGGACTTGGAGTTCAATGTGATAAAGAGTTAAGAGTTTCACTCCTTTCTCCAAGAATCACTGAAAGTCAATCAGTTTCCCTCTCTGGGTATCAACTATCTTCCTGGAATTACCCAGAAGTAGGGAGACTTCACGTTTTGAGGTGACACTACCCATGTGCTAGGTAATTGTCTTATAATTTTGAAAAAAATTCTACCAATACACTTACAAATGATATTTACACATGAGAATGATTAAAAACCATCTGGGCAGAATGAAGAATGGAATAAAAAGAAACACAGACAAGTATCCTTTATACAGCTGCCACTATCTATGACAAATGCACTTGAAGTTACCTAGCCCAGTGTTCTGTCTCCACTATAGGTGAATTCAAATTCATTTCATGGCTGGCATTATAACCATTCCTGAATATACTGATTCCATTTATTTGTTCACTCTGGTACACATCGAAGTTATCATTTTCTTGGTGCAATTTCACCCTTTCTTGGTTTATTTTTTTATAAAAAATGAGAGCATGTGGATTGAGACATTTTACTCTGACACAGCTTTTCAGGGTCTCCCTGCAGACAAAATCCCTGAGGCTTGGTGGCAGGTCACAACCAGTTTCCTTTACATTGATACATCCTTACAGAAGGCAGGAAGAGTATACAGTCTGACAAACACAGACACTTAAAGTATGAAGATGAATAAAAGATACGCTATTCCTGTCTGTTGATGTAAGCATTATTCTAAAAACATATAGTACCATACCAGTGCTAAAGGGTGTTGGATACAAAAAAAAGAGTTGGCAGATGGACAATTTTTGAAAGTCAGGTCTATATGGATGTGAAATCCAAGCTGAGGAGTTTGTTAATCCTTATTCATTGCCCTGCTTTGAAATTTATTTTTTAAGATTTTTATTGGGGAATTGGGGTTGGGGAACAGATAAGTTGTTCTTTTGTTATTCAGTTTAGTTGTGGAGGACATTGCTTCACTGGCCCATGTTGATATTATCATTGTGCTCTTGCTGAGTGAGGCAGATTGATCACTGGCCTCTGGACAGCTGTTCACTGGGGCTATTGGCAGCACACTGTCTGCCGGCCACTCGTGCTGGCTGCTCGCCACTCAGTGTAGCTTATGGCAGCCCACTGCAGCAGGGGCTGCAGCCTACACCGTTGTCAGGACTCATGCAACCCAGCTCTAGGTGGACCTGTTGTTCATCATCTTAGCTGTAGAGGGCAGTGTCACTGGCCCTCATATGTGGGATCCGAACCGGGGCTGCTGGCGTTCCAAGCCAGCTCTTAACCAATGCTCCACTTGGCTGACCCTGCTTTGAAATTTATATTTGGAAACTTTGCTTTCTTTCTCTTTGACTTGCTTCAAGTCCTACATTCTTAGCCAGTAGGTAGACTGGATGATAATCTAGGTACTGTGTGCAATGCAAGTGGTGACAGGCAGGAAGTTCCAGCCAAAACATCTCACTCACTGGCTGTTGTTTTGCCTGAAATTCTACCATCATATTGTCTTATTTGGGAAATGTACTACATCTCAGAAACTCTGGGAAAGGGAAAACTTCAGCTTGCACTAGTGAGAATTGATTTACAGCCATTTGTGGTCCCAGAACATTAAGGTTGGGAGTCAGCCAGAAGTCAAGTGAAAGGGCAGAAAACAACAACAACAAAAAGTCAGAAGTACAAAATGTCAATATTGTCTACTTCACATTCTCACAGAAACATTTGAGGACATTCACCAAACCTTTATCTGGTACATGAATCTGCTTCAGAATATCCCCACAAAGTATTTACCCAATACTATTTGAATATATCTCCAATGATACGGAGCTCCTTTCTTAATGAAGTTTACTTTATTGTTAGGAAATTCTAAACTTTTGAATGCTTTGTGCTATAGGAATCCGAAATCTGCCTCCTTGTAGCTTCCATGTTGTTGATGTTTGTTTTCCATAGAATTGTACTGTCTATTTGTCTCCATGGTGACTTTCTGGATAGGTAAAGGCAGCTTTTCTGATTTCCTACCCCCATAAATCTTCTCTTCACATTTCTTACAATATTCCTCAAAGGCCATGGGGAATAAGGATGATAGTGATCAGCCAATAGCAGAAAGAACAAATAGATCATGGCCATTCAGGAGCTTCTCTAAAAACTCATACAGGTAAAATTTAAAAGATTCCATTTACCCTCATCTAACCATGTTGTCACAAATGGCACTATTTCATCTTTTTTTATGGCAGAACACACAGTGTGATATATAGATGATGTATTACAAAATAGTATGCTTGAAACCGACATGACTTTACTATTGTGATTCCAACAAACTTTTGTTTTGTTTCGT
The DNA here is from genome assembly GCA_033961575.1 of Aselliscus stoliczkanus. Taxonomy (NCBI): domain Eukaryota; kingdom Metazoa; phylum Chordata; class Mammalia; order Chiroptera; family Hipposideridae; genus Aselliscus; species Aselliscus stoliczkanus. The sequence continues at coordinate 47,480,028 of CM066737.1, read as the reverse complement.
TTTTTGCCTATAATTTATTTTTAGCTTGTATCTTTTTTTAATGTAATCACAATTCAATCATCCATTTCTATTTTCAGAAAATAAACGGTATTTTGAAATTGTTACATCATCAAATGTGCTACCTGAAACACTGATGTGACAGTGAAGGCTGGCATCAGCTAATGTGGGTAGTAAGATGGAACGCTCTCTGACAGAATGTCGATCTTTGCTCACATGTATACCATAAAAGTCACAAGATACTTCTATTTTTAAACCATGTGTCTCTGATATATAAGCACAACTCTTTTCATTTCAACAAGAAACTGGACTCTTTTTAAACACTTATGAATGACAACCATTGATGAGTGAAAACATCTTTTCGCACACTTGCAAAACCCATTCAAGAAAATAGTTTTGTCATATTAAAGATAAATATACAGAGGGTGCCAAGAAAAGTATACACGTTAAGAAAAGAAAAAACTATTAAAATTGCAATATTCGGGCCGGCCGAGTGGCTCGGTGGTTGAGCGCTGGCTTGGGAAGTCAGCGGCCCCGGTTCAGGTCCCGCATGTGAGGGCCAGTGACACTGCCCTCAAAAATAAATAAATAAATAAATAAATAAATAATAAATAAAATTGAAATATTCACTATATACCAATAACAAAAGATGAATACAAGTCACGTATATACATTTTTTTTGGCAACTCCGGTATAAATACTTAAGGATACGAACATTAATTTTTTTAACATTCTTTTATTGTGAAATAAACATTTTTTTAAACATTAGTTTCAGGTGTAGAACACAGTGCAATAGTTATACTTTTTACCCCTCAAAGTAACAACCCCCTCCCCGAATTTGCCAACACCACTCCTCACACCCATATCATATCTATTCCTTTGACTCCCTTCCACAGTATAATCCACATCCTGTGACTATCTATATATCAATTACAGTTGGCATACAATATTATACAATGTCAGATTCAGGTATACAGCACAGTAATCAAGCCTCTACTCCATCCATGAAGTAATCTCCCTAACAAGACATGTGACTATCTGACACCCAACAAAATATTTACAACATTATTATATTCCCTGAACTGTCTTTCATATCCCTGTGGCAATATTGTAGTTACCTATTTATGCTGTCTAATCACATCCCCACCCCCTCCCAACTAGCAACCATCAGTTTTTCCTCTATATCTATTAGACTGTTTCTGTTTACTTTGTTCCTTCATTCAGGTTTTTCGGGTTCCAAATATAAGTGAGATCATATGGTATTTGTGTTTCTCTGACTGACTTGTTTCACCTAACATAATAGTCTCTAGGTCCATCAATATCATTGCAAATGGTAAAATTTCATTTTTCATTATAGTGGAGTATAATGCAACTCCATTGCATAAATATACCACAGTTTCTTAATCCAGTCATCTACGGATGGGAAATTCGGTTGTTTCCAAGTCTTGGCTATTGTAAATAGCGCTGCAATAAACATAGGGGTGCATATATTTTTTCGAATTAGTGTCTCGGATTCTTCTGGGTAGATACCCAAGAGTGGAATTGCTGGGACATACGATATTCCATTTCAAGTTTTTTGAAATAACTCCATAGTGATTTCCATAATGGCTGCACCAACCTGCAGTCCCACCAACACTGCACCAGAGTTCTTTTTTCTCCACAACCTCCCCAGCACTTGTTGTTTGTTGATTTGTTGATGATAGCCATTCTGAATGGAGTGAGATGGTATCTCATTGTGGTTTTTATTTGCATTTCTCTGATGATTAGAGAGGTTGAACATGTTTTCATATGCCTGTTGGCCATTTGTATGTCCTCTTTAGAGAAATGCCTCTTCATATCCTCTGCCCATTTTATAATTGGGTTGTTTGGTTTTTTGGTGTAGAGTTTTATGAGTGTTTTATGAATTTTGGATATCAAACCCTTATCAGATATATCATTGGCAAATATCTTCTCCCATTCAGTAGGCAGCCTTTTTGTTTTATTGATGATTTCCATTGCTGTGAAAAAAATTTTAAGTTTGATGTAATCCTATATGTTCATTTTTTTCTTTTATTTCCCTAGCCTGAGGGGAAATATCAGTAAAAATATTACTCAGGGTAATGTCTGCAAAGTTACTCCCTATGTTTTCTTCTAGGAGGTTTATGGTTTCAGGTCTTACATTTAAGTCTTTAATCCATTTTGAGTTTGTTCTTGTATATGGAGTAAATAGTGGTCCATTTTCATTTTTTTATGTGTCAGTCCAATTTTCCCAGCACCATTTATTAAATAGACTATCTTTACTCCAATGTAAATTCTTGCTTCCATTGTCACACATTAAATGACCGTATATGGATGGGTTTATTCCTGGGCTCTCTATTCTGTATCATTGGTATATGTGTCTGTTTTTATGCCAGTACCATACTGTTTTTACAAAGGGAGCCTTGTAGTATGTTTTGATGTCAGGTAGTGTGATCCATCCCACTTTGTTCATATTTCTTAAGATTGCTTTGGCGAGGACTTCCGGTAAAATGGTGGAATAGACAGACACTGTGAAAATTACCTCCCATGATCACAACAAAATTACAAACAAATTATACAGCACTCAACACTGAAGGTCCCCGGAACTCTAGATGAACAGAACCACTAAATGAAGAACTTAAAGAGGAGGCCACATCAGGTCTGCTAGGACGGGCAGTGATGAGAGAGGGTGAACCCCGTGAGGGAAGCCCCAGCTGTGGGGGCCTTCTCTGGTTGGGGGAGAGACCTTCCGGCCCCTCATCAAGCTCACCAGCCCAGAGTTCCTTTGCTGGGAACAGAAGTTCCAAGATAGCTGGCAGTAAATTAGTGAGGACTCTCTTTGCTCAGCTCGGTGAAGCTAAGAGCAGCTAGAGAATCAGTGGGGCCCATGCAAGGGCTTGCTTGCCAGTGAGTACTTACCTGGTTCCTGGTGGAGGGAGTAGCTGTGTGAGCCTGGCCTAGGAGCCTGTGGGGATGGACTGATCTAAGCACCTTTAGTGCAAAGGCTGGAGGTTTTTGGACTATTGTTCCCTTGGTGTGGAGCTTGCACGCGAGTGGTGTAAGGAGAGTGCCATTTTGTCAGCGTTGGGCCCTCCAACATTGGATCAGGTCCAGGACCTCATTGCTCTGGTGGAATTAGCACATAAGTGCATGTGTGCGTGCGTGTGTGCGTGCATGCGGAATTGGATCCACAACCCCCTCCGGGCTTATTTTGCATTGCCAGGGAAACGCTGGGCGGGTGCCCTTCAGCTCCAACAGGCTGTTCACTGAGACCCGGGAGTGCAGTGAACGGCCTCGGATCCCCACCCTCCGCAAGGCTTGTGCTGCGTTGCCAGGGAAAGGACTGGTGGGCATGCTCCAGCTCCAACAGGCTGCTCACTGAGACGCGGGAGGGCACAAGCTGCCTCGGATCCCGGCTCTCCGCACTGCGCTTGCAAAGTTGCCAGGCTGGTGATTGGTTGTCGGGCTGCTCGGCCTGATCTTCGAGCAGCTGATTGGGACAGGCTGAGACTGGGAGTTCTCCAGGGAATGTTGGGCCATGAGCTGTGTGCTTGCATGATCCAGCCAGGGCTCTGTTGGTGATCTATCTAATACATCAAAGCAATCCCAGAGCGACAGCCGGAATGGGGAAACAAAGAAACATGTCACAAGTAAAAGATCAGAAGAAACCTCTTGAAATGGAACCAAATGAAACAGAGGTATCCAACCTTTCAGAGACAGAGTTTAGAACACTGATGACAAGAATGTTTAACAAACTTAGTGAGGACATAAGGAAGGATAGAGAAATCATAAGAAAACAACCAGTTAGAACTAAAGAATACAATAACTAAAATGAAGAACACACTCGAAGGAATCACCAGTAGAATAAATGAAGCAGAGGAGCAGATCAGCAATTTGGAAGACAAACTAGCAGAAATCACCCAGTTGGCACAACTAAAAGACCAAAGAATAAAAAACAATGAAAATAGTTTAAAAGCTCTATGGGACAAGATGCTGCGCAACCACTTTTGACTCATAAGAATACCAGAAGGAGAAGAGAAGAAGGAAGGGGTCAAGAATGTATTTGAAAAAATAATGACTGAAAACTTCACTCCCCTGGTGAAGGAAATCAACATACATGCCCAAGAAGTGCAGAGGGTTCCAAACAAGCTGAACCCAAACAGGTCCACAACAAGACACATCATAGTTAAAATGGCAAAGGTTAAAGACAAAGACAGAATCCTAGAGGCAGCAAGAGAAAGACAGCAGGTTACATACAAAGGAACTCCTGTTAGACTAACAGCTGACTTGTCTACAGAAACTCTGCAGGCCAGACGGCAGTGGCAGGAGATATTCAAAGTGACACAAAATAAAGGCCTACAACCAAGATTGCTCTACCCAGCATGGCTATCACTTAAAATTGAAGGAGAAATAAAGAGCTCTCAGAAAAGAATAGGCTTAAAGAATTCATTACCACCAAGCCAGCATTGCAAGAAATGTTAAAAGGGCTTTTTTAAACAGAAGAAAGGGGTAAACAACCTAACCCAGAAAGATGAGGAATACAAATAACAAAATGGCAATACATATGCACCTATCAATAGTCATTTTAAATATGAATGGGCTAAATGCTGCAATCAAAAGAAAGAGAGTGGCTGAGTGGATAAGAAAATAGGACACATGTATATGCTGTTTACAGATGGAATAAGATATTTCATGCAAATGGAAATGAGAAAAAAATAAGCTGGAGTACCAATACTTATTTTGGACAAAATAGACTTTTACATGTCTACAATAAAAGACAAAGAAGGGCACTATAACCTTAATGCACATCTATGCACCCAACATAGGAACTCCTAATTACGTATAACAGATTTTGACAGACATAAAGACAGAGATCAACAGTAACACTATCATAGCAGGGGACTTCAACACCCCATTGTCACCAATGGACAGACCCTTTAGACATAAAATTAACACAGAAAGAGGGGCCTTAGATGACACTTTAGACCAGCTGAACTTCGTTGATATTTTTAAAGCATTTCACCCTGAAAAAACAGAATATACATTCTTCTCAAGTACACATCCGACATTTTCCAAGATAGACCACGTTAGGCCACAAAACAAGTCTCAGTAAATTTAAGTAGCTTGAAGTCATATCAAGCAGATATAAAGGAAAAACTGATGGTTGCTGTCTGGGAGCGAGTGGGGATGAGGAAGAGGGGGAAGGTTTTGGACAGCATAGGTGGGTGACTACAATGTTGCCGCAGGGATATGGGGGCAGTTCTGGGAATGTAATTGATGATGTTGTGAAAAGACTATCATGTTAAGTGAAATAAGTCAGTCAGATAAAGACAAGTATCATATGGTCTCACTTATATGTGGAATCAGAAAATATGAATGAACGATCAAAGTAAACAGACTCATAGATATAGAGGAAAAACTGAGGGTTGCTAGTTGGGAGGGAGGTGGGGATAAGGGGGAAGGGGAAGGGATTAGACAGCATAAATAGACAACTACAATATTGCCACAGGGATATGAAACAGAGTTCAGGAAATATAATAATGTTGTAAAACTTTTGGATGGAATAGAGGCTTGATCACTGCACTGTACACCTGAAGCTGATGTTGTATATAATTGTATGCCAAGTGTAACTGAATATATAGATAGTCACGGGATGTGGAGTATACTGTGGAAGGGAGTCAAAGGAATTGTAATAGATATATATGATATGGGGGGCGAGTGGGGTGGCGAACTGGGGGATGGGAGTTTTCACTTTGGGTGGTTAAGAGTATAAGTGTTGCATTGTGTTGTACACCTGAAACTAATAAAAGAAAAAAAAAAGATTGCTTTGGCTATGCAGGGTCTTTTGTGGTTCCAAATAAATTTTAGGATTATATATTATATTTCTGAGAGAATGTCCTTGGTATTTTGATTGGAATTGCATTAAATCTATATATTGCCTTAGTTAGTATTGACATTTTAACTATATTAATTCTTCCTATCCATAAACATGGTATGTATTTCCATTGATTTGTATCTTCTTTGATTTCTCTGTTGAGTGTCACATAATTTTCTGAGTACAGTTCTTTTACTTCTCCTTTTTAAAATTTTTTTACCTGAGCCATCCTGCCGCCTATTGGTAGCTCAACGGCAACTCAGCTGAGGCTGGCATTGATCCACTGTTGTTCAGAGCTCAGCTCGCACTCTTGAGTTAGCTCTTGAACAACTGAGCCACTCGGCTGGCCCTAGTTCTTTTACTTCTTTGGTTTATTTTATTCCTAGATATTTTATGGTTTTTGAAGCAATTGTAAAAGGGATTGATTTCCTGATTTCTTCCTCGGATAGTTTATTACATGCGTACACAAATGCAACTGATTTCTGAATATTAATTTAGTATCCTGCCACCTTTACAAATTCATTTATCAGTTCTAATAATTTTTTTTGGTGGAGTCTTTGAGATTCTCTCTATGTAGTATCATGTCATCTGCATATAATGACAATTTTACTTCCTCTTTTCCAATTTGGATGCCTTTTATTTCATTTTCTTGTCTGATTGCTGTGGCTAGAACTTCCAGAACTATGTTAAATAGATGTGGTGAAAGCGGGCAGCCTTGTCTTGTTCCTGATCTTAAGGGGAAAGCTGTCAGCTTTTCCCCATTGAGTATCATGTTTGCTGTGGGCTTATCATATATGGCCTTTATTATGTTGAGATATGATCCCACTAGTCCCACTTTGTTAAGAGTCTTTATCATAAATGGCTGCTGGATTTTGTCAAATGCCTTTTCTGCATCTATTGATATGATCTTATGATTTTTATTTTTCATTTTGTTAATGTGATGTATTACGTTATTTGATTTGCGGATATTGAACCAACTTTGCATACCAAGAATGAATCCCACTTGATCGTGGTGTATGATCTTTTTAATGAGATGCTGAATTCGGTTTGCTAGTATTTTGTTGAGAATTTTTGCATCTATGTTCATTAGGGATATAGGTGTATAGTATTTTTTTTGTAATATCTTTGTCTGATTTTGGGATCAGAGTAATATTGGCCTCATAAAATGTCCTTGGGAGCCTTTCCTCCTTCTGTATTTTTTGGAATTGTTTGAGGAGAATAGATATTAATTCTTTTTTGAATGTTCTGTAAAATTCCCCTATGAATCCATCTGGTCCAGGACTTTTGTTTGTTGTAAGCTTGTTGATTACTGATTCAATTTATATGGTAGTAATCAATCTGTCAGAGTTCCTGTTTCTTTTTGGTTCATAGTTGGTAGGTTGTGTGCTTCTAGAAATTTATCTGTTTCTTCCAGATTTTGGAATTTGTTGGCATATAGTTGCTCCTAGTATTTTCTTAAAATTTTCTGTATTTCTGTGGTATCTGTTGTCACTTCTCCTCTATCATTTCTGATTTTATTAACTTGGGTTCTCTCTCTCTTTTTCTTGGTGAGTCTGGCTCAGGGTTTGTCGATTTTGTTTATCATTTCAAAAACCAACTCTTGGTTTCATTGCTCTTTTGTATTGTTTTTTTTTTGTTCCCTATTTCATTTATTTCTGCTCTGGTCTTTATTATTACCTTCTGTATACTCCCTATAGGCTTGTTTTGCTTTTCTTTTTTGCGTTCACTTAGGTGTAAAGATAATATGTTGACTTGAGATTTTTTTCCTTTTTTAGGTAGGCCTTCACTGCTATTACTTCCCTCTGAGGACTGCTTTCACTGCATCCCAGAGATTTTGGGTCTTCGTGCTTTCATTTTCTTTTGTCTTGAGGTATCTTTTGATTTCCTCCTTGATCTCATTTTTGACCCACTCACTATTTAGTAGCATATTATTTAGCCTCCATGTATTTGTAAGCTTTCCAGGTTTCTTATAATTGATTTCTAGTTTCATAGCATTGTGGTCAGAGAAGACACTTGATATGATTTCAATCTTCTTAAATTTGTTGAGACTTGTTTTGTGGCCTAACATGTGGACTAACTTGGAAAATGTTCCATGGGCACTTGAGAAGAATGTATATTCTGTAGCTTTGGGGTGAAATGATCTAAAAATATCAGTTAAATCCAGCTGGTCTAAAGTGTCATTTAAGGCCGCTATGTCCATGTTGATTTTCTGTCTGGAGGATCTGTCCATTGGTGAGAACGTGGTGTTGAAGTCCCATACTATGATAGTGTTACTGTTGATCTCTGTCTTCATGTCTGTCAAAATCTGTTTTATATATTTATGAGCTCGTATGTTGGGTGCATAGATGTTTACTAGGGTTATGTCCTCTTGTTGAATTGATCCCTTTATTATTATGTAGTGACCTTCTTTGTCTTTTATTGTAGTCTTCATTTTAAACTCTATTTTGTCCGAAATAAGTATTGCTACTCCAGCTTTTTTCTCATTTCCATTTGCAGAAATATCTTCTTCCATCCCTTTACTTTCAGTCTGTGTCTTTTGATCTCAGATGAGTCTCTTGTTGACAGCATTTGCATGCGTCCAGTTTGCTTATCCACTCAGCCACTATGTGTCTTTTTTTTTTTTTCGCTGAACCATCCTGCCACCTGTTGGCAGCTCATCGGCATCTCAGCTTGGGCTGGCATCGAACTGCCTTTGCTCAGAGCTCAGCTCACACTCTTGAGCAAACTCTTAACCAACTGAGCCACTCAGCCAGCCCACTCTCTGTGTCTTTTGATTCGAGCATTTAGCCCATTCACATTTAAAGTGATTACTGATAAGTGCATCTTTATTGCCATTTTGTTATTTGTATTTCTGGTCTTCCTGGGTTAGCTTGTTTTCCCTTTTCCTGTTTAAAAAAGCCATTTTCACATTTCCTGCAACGATGGCTTGGTGGTATTTAACTCCTTAAGCAAATTCTTTTCTGGGAAGCTCTTTATCTCTCCTTGAATTTTAGGTGATATTCATGCTAGGTAGAGCAATCTTCATTGTAGACCTTTATTTTGTGTCACTTTGAATATCTCCTGCCACTCCCTTCTGGCCTGCAGAGTTTCTGAAGAAAAGTCAGCTGTTGGTCTAATAGGAGTTCCTTTGTATGTAACCTGCTGTCTATCTGTTGCTGTTTTCAGGATTCTGTCTTTGTCTTTAAGCTTTGCCATTTGAATGATAATGTGCCTAGGTGTGGGCCTGTTTGGATCCAGCCTGTGTGGAACTCTCTGCACTTCCTGGGCTTGTATGTCAATTTCCTTCATTAGGGTAGGGATGTTTTCAGTCATTATTTCTTTAAAATTATTCTCAATCCCTTGCTTTTTCTCTTCTCCTTCTGGTATTCCTATGATGCAAATGTAGTTGTTTTTCATATTGCCCCAGAGTTTTCTTAAACTATGTTCATTTGCTTTTATTCTTTTTTTCTTTTTGTTGTTCCAACTGTGTGATTTGTGCTATTTTGTCTTCTGATTCGCTGATCCGCTTTCTTTGTCATCTATTATACTGGTGATTCCTTCGAGTGTGTTCATCATTTCAGTTATTGTATTCTTTAGTTCTAACTGGGTTTTTTTTTTATGTTTTCCCTATACTTCTTTATGTCCTTGCTGAGTTCCTTAAACATTCTTATCATCAGTGCTCTAAACTCTGTCTCTGGAAGTTTGGATACCTCTGTTTCATTTAGTTCCATTTTTAGAATTTTCTTCTGATCTTTTACTTGGGACATGTTTCTTTGTTTCTTCATTCTGGCTGTCATTCTGTGAATTCTTCAATGTATTAGATAAGTCACCTAGAAAGAGGAGCGGAAAAAAAATAGGTTCGGGGGCTCTCCATCCTCTTTGATCTGCAGAGCACTTGCTTTGCAATAGAAAGTCTCTGGGTGACTCAGCACCAGCTATTGTGGAGGAAGAGCTTAACGTGTTATGTGTTGTCCTCCCTCTCAGGCTTGCAGTGAGCTTTCCGTAATTAGCTGCTCTGTGCTCTGGAACCATGCTCACTACCAAAAAAAAAATCTTCACAGGTTATTGCAGGTTGTTCGCTGCTGCAGAAAAACCCCTCTGTGGCCTGCGGAGGTGTGGGCCAAGCACCAGGTGCTCAGGGTGCCTCTGATTACACAGCTCTAGGTAGGTGGGACAGGCCCTAATGCACCACTTGATGTGGTCATTGGACCCCTCCGAGTCACAGCAGCATGCACTCTGCACAAGCAACCAGCGCACACAATCTTACCACAAAAGCCTCGATTGGATCACACAGGCACATGGCTCCTAGCTCAAAACTCTCAGGAAAACTCCCTGTCTCAGCCTGTCCCAATCAGCTGCCCGCAGGTCATGCTACGCAGTCCAACAGCCAATCCCCAGTCTGACAACTCTGCACCAGCAGTGCAGAGAGTAGAGAGCAGGGACCCAAGGCAGCTCGCACACTCCTGAGTCTCAGTGAACAGCTGATATAGCTGGAGAGCACCGACCCTGCATTTCCCTGGCTATGCAGCACAAGCATGGCGGAGGGTGGGGACTCAGTGGGGCCTGCGCACTCTTGTGTCTCAGTGAGCAGCCTGTTGGAGCCAGAGGGCACCCAACAAGCGTTTCCCTGGCAACGCAGCACAAGCAGGGTGGCGTTTCCCTGGCAACGCAGCGCAAGCAGGGTGGAGGATGGGAATCCAAGGCTGCATGCACATGCACGCACGCACTCCTGCGCCAATTCCACCAGACCAATGCTGTCCCGGGCCTGACCATCTGTGGGAATGCCCAACCCTAAAGAAATGGCGCCCTCCTGTATACCACTCGTGTGCAAGCTCCACACCAGGGGAATAATCGTCCCAAAACCAGGTTCTGCACCAAAAGTGCTCAGTTCAGTCCGTCCCTGCATGTCCTGGCCCCAGCCCACACAGCTACTCCCTCCACCAGGAACCAGGTGAGTGCTCATGGGCCAGCAACCCATGTGCTGGCACAACTGGTTTTCCAGCCACCCTCAGCCTCACGGAGCCAAGCAAAGAGAGTCCTCACTAATTTCTATTCCCTGCTGTCGTAGAACTCTTCCTGGCAAAGTTATTCTGGGCTAGTGAGCTCAGTGTGGGGCCGGAGTGTCTCTCCCCCAACCGAAGAAGCCTCCCCACAGCTGGGGCATCCCTCATGGGGCTCTCCCTCTCTCGGCTGTGCCCCTCCTACCAGACTTGATGTGGCCTCCTCTTTAGGTTTTTTGTTTAGGGGTTCTGTTCATATAGTGTACAGGGAACTTCCGAGGTTAAATGTTATATAAATTATTTGTAATTTTTATGTGATACTGGGAGGTATTTGGGGAATCGTCCGTCTATTCTGCCATCTTACCGGAAAGCCTTTAATTTTTTAAATTAGAGTTTATTGGGGTTACATCTGTTAGCCAAGTTACATAGATTAAAAGTGTACAATTCTGTAATACATCCTCTATATATCACATTGTGTATTCACTACCCAGTCAGCATGTATTTGATCCCCTTTACCCTCATATACCATCCCCTTTCTCCCTTACCCTCTGGTAACCACTAAACTATTGCCTATCTCTAGGAGTTTTGACTTGTTCTTTTGTTGATTTTAGTTTTACTTTGTTGTTTTCAGTTTTATATACCACATATCAGTGAACTTTTTTTTAAATTAAAATATTGACAATACCTAGTGTTTGTAAGAGCATATGACTAGTACACTGTTGGTGAGAACGCAAAATGATATAGGCATGTTGGGAAACAGTTTTCAGTACCTTATAAAGTTAAACAGTCTTACTACATTACCTATTCCTAAGTGTTTAACCCAAGGGAAATAAAAATATGTGTATGCACACATACTTGTAACAGAGGATCACAGCAGCATTTTTTTGATAATGACCCCCAAACTGGAAATAATCCAAATGTCCATCAACAAGGTGAAACAAGGTTTGATGTATTCAAACATTGGAATATTTTGGGTGATAAAAAGGAATATAGTACTAATACATGCCACAACATGGATGAATCTCAAAAACATTATGCTAAGTGAAAGGAGCCAATCAGAAAAACTCAGTTACAGTTGGCATACAATATTATACAACATCAGCTTCAGGAGTACAGTGCAGTGATCAAGCCTCTACTCCATCTGTGGAGTGGTCTCCCTAACAAGACATGTGACTATCTGACATGCCACAAAATTTTTACAACATTATTATATTCCCAGAACTGTATTTCATATCCCTGTGGCAATATTGTAGTTGTCTATTTATGCTGTCTAATCTCTTCCCCTTCCCCCTTATCCCCACCCTGCTCCCAAATAGCAACCCTCAGTTTTTCCTCTATATCTATGAGTGTTTAACTTGCTCGTTCATTCAGTTTTTCAGATTCCACATATAAGTGAGATCATATGGTACTTGTCTTTCTCCGACTGACTTATTTCACTTAACATAATAGTCTCTTCACAATATTATCAATTACATTCCCAGAACTCCCCCCATATCCCTGCGGCAACATTGCAGTCACCACCTACACTGTCCAAAACCTTCCCCCTCTCCCGCATCCCCACTCCTTCCCAGCCAGGAACCATCAGTTTTTCCTTCATATCTGCTTGATATGACTTCAATCTTCTTAAATTTACTGAGACTTGTTTTGTGGCCTAACGTGGTTTATCTTGGAAAATGTCCCATGTGTACTTGAGAAGAATGTATGTTCTGTTTTTTCAGGATGATATGCTCTAAAAATATCAACGAAGTCGCGCTGGTCTCAAGTGTCATTTAAGGCCCTTCTTTCTGTGTTGATTTGCTGTCTAAAGGGTCTGTCCATTTGTGACATTGGGGTGTTGAAGTCCCCTACTATGAGAGTGTTACTATTGTCTGTCAAAATCTGTTACATGTAATTAGGAGTTCCTATGTTGGGTGCATAGATGTGTATTATGGTTATAGTACCTTTCTTTGTCTTTTATTGTAGTCATTTTAAAGTCTATTTTATCCAAAATAAGTATTGGTATTCCAGCTTTTTTTTTTTTTTTGCTCATTTCCATTTGCATGAAATTTCTTATTCCATCTGTAAACAGCATATACATGTGTCCTATTTTCTTATCCACTCAGCCACTCTGTGTCTTTTGATTGGAGCATTTAGCCCATTCACATTTAAAATAATTATTGATAGGTGCATATGGATTGCCATTTTGTTATTTGTATTCCTGGTCTTCCTACATTAGCTTGTTTACCCCTTTCTTTTGTTTAAAAAAGCCCTTTTAACATTTCTTGCAATGCTGGCTTGGTGTTACTGAATTCCTTAAGTTTATTCTTTTCTGAGAAACTCTTTATTTCTCCTTCAATTTTAAGTCATAGCCGTGCTGGGTAGAGCAATCTTGGTTGTAGGCCTTTATTTTGTGTCACTTTGAATATCTCCTGCCACTGCCTTCTGGCCTGCAGAGTTTTTGTAGACAAGTCAGCTGTTAGTCTAAGAGGAGTTCCTTTGTATGTAACCAGCTGTCTTTCTCTTGCTGCTTTTAGGATTCTGTCTCTGTCTTTAACCTTTGCCATTTTAATTATGATGTGTCTTGGTGTGGACCTGTTTGGGTTCAGCTTGTTTGGAACGCACTGCACTTCTTGGGCATGTACGTTGATTTCCTTCACCAGGGTATTTTCGGTCATTATTTTTTCAAATACATTCTTGACCCCTTCCTTCTTCTCTTCTCCTTCTGGTATCCCTATGAGTCAAAAGTGGTTGCGCTTCACCTTGTCCCATAGGGCTCTTAAACTATTTTCATTGTTTTTTATTCTTTGGTGTTTTGTTGTGCCAACTGGGTGATTTCTGCTAGTTTGTCTTCCAAATCACTGATCCGCTCCTCTGCTTCATCTACTCTACTGGTGATTCCTTCGAATGAGTTCTTCATTTTAGTTATTGTATTCTTTAGTTCTAACTGGTTGTTTTTTATGATTTCACTATCCTTCCTTATGTCCTCACTAAGTTTGTTAAACATTCTTGTCATCAGTGTTCTAAACTCTGTCTCTGAAAGGTTGGATACCTCTGTTTCATTTGGTTCCAGTTCTAGTGGTTTCTTCTGATCTTTTACGTGTGACATGTTTGTTTGTTTCCCCATTCTGGCTGTCGCTCTGAGATTGCTTTTATGTATTAGATAGCTCACCAAGAGAGCCCTGGCAGGATCAAGCAGGCACACAGCTCATGGCCCAACACTCCCAGGAAAATTCCCATTCTCAGCCTGTCCCAATCAGTCGCTCGCAGATCAGGCCGAGGAGCCCAACAACCAATCACCAGCCTGGCACTCTGCAAGGGCAGTGTGGAGAGCCGGGACCCCAGGCAGCTTGCACACTCCCGTGTCTCAGTGAGCAGCCTGTTGGAGCCAGAGCACGCCCACCAGGTGTTCCCCTGGCAACACAGCAGAAGCCCTGCAGAGGGTGGGGATCTAAGTCCGCATGCATGCGTGCGCAAGCACACATGCACTTCTGGCCCAATTCTACCAGACCAATGAGGTCCCGGGCCTGATCCTCTGTGGGAGGGCCCTACCCTGACAAAATGGCGCCCTCCTTACACCACTCGCGTGCAGGCTCCACACCAGGGGAACAATAGTCCAAAAACCTCCTGCCTTTGCGCCAAAGGTGCTCAGTTCAGTCCATTCCCGCAGGCTCCTCGGCCCGGCTCATACAGCTACTCCCTCCACCAGGAAACAGGTAAGTGCTCACCAGTGAACAAGCCCATGCACCAGCCCCACTGATTCTCCAGCCGCTTCTTAGCCTAACCGAGCTTAGCAAAGAGAGTCCTCACTTATTTACTGCCAGCTATCTTAGAACTTCTCTTCCAGGCAAAGGAAATCCGGGCTGGTGAGCTTGGTGTGAGGCCGGAGGGTCTCTCCCCTAACCGGAGAAGGCTCCCCACAGCTGGGGCTTCCCTCATGGGGTTCGCCCTCTCTTGTCTCTGCCCATCCTACCAGATCTCACATGGCCTCCTCTTTAAGTTCTTCGTCTAGTGGTTCTGTTCATCTAGTGTTCTGGGGACCTTCGGAGTTGAATGCTGTATAATTTGTTTGTAATTTTGGTGTGATCCTGGGAGGTAGTTAGCACAGCGTCTGTCTATTCTGCCATTTTACCGTTCCATGAATTTTAAATTGATAAATTTTGTTGTGTGTAAACAATACGCTTAATATACTCACTGATTTTTTTAAGCCAGGCAGATTCCAGCTTTCTGCAGTCATGTTACTGCTGGTCCTTTTGCCTCCTTAGTTATCCTTGGTTACTCCAAGTGCCAATGGCAACAGCATTCTGAATACAGAGGTTATCAAGAACTCAGAAACACAAATAGGTGAAAAGAGCTAATGCTTATAAGAAGTATGATTTATTAGCATGATGAGAGAAGTAAACACGGACTTGCTGAAATCTGGGGTTCAAGGCAGAAGGGTTTTGCAAAGTGGGCATTTTGAGTTTATTAGAAGCAGAGGCCATGAATACAATGACAACATTTTTTCACCTGTGATGAACATGAAGAAAGGAGCTGTTTGATTGTCACTTTTATTTATTTCCCTGCCATATCTATACTTCAAATACCATAGGAGTTATTGGCCCTCTAACAGTAGTTCTTCCATTTACATTTCTTTTTTCTCTACACAAATTTCAAGCATTTTAAGAGTCACTTTTATCGTTTGAAACCCTTTTATTTTTGACCCAACTACTTGTTTCAGTCCCAAGTCATTAGCCCTTAAAAGGGAGAAGACTTGCTGTAAGCCTCACATTCACTCTAATTTGATCTTGTCAAGCTTATAAAACAGTTATTATCATTATTAGTTATTTAACAGGTGAGAAAATTGAAGTATGTAAGGTTAAAAACTTGCTTAGGTTTCTTATGACTAATACATGGGGCTAATACTCTGAGCTAGAACTACAACTCAGGTCTGAGTCCAGAGTCTATATTACAGGCTCTTAAAAAATGGCTATCATTGATTAAATTATTTTTTACGAGTCAGATACTGAGAGAAGTAGTTTGCATACATTACTTCAGTAATTCTAGAATGCTCATGCTTCAGTAGGGCTTTATACTATTTTCTGGTTCTCAAGAGAGTATCTGGCTTATAATGGACATTCAATCAAAAATTATTACATAAATAATTGAACAGTCCTCTGTAGTGAATATTATTGACTTCACTTTATGATAAAGAACATTAAGCTCAAAGAGATTAACTTGCCTGAGGTTGCAAAGCTCCCAATTGGCAGAGCCCAAAGCTCTACCACACTATCTGTTCCAGCACTAGAGTTTTGGGGAACATCAGTCAGAGAAAATTGAGCACTATAGCAGTAAGAACTCAGAATTAAAGTTGCTGCTGCTTCTTAGGATGCTAGAGAATCCCATCCCTTCCCCCATTGTCTTTCTATATCTCCCAGAATCTGCCCTACTCTCCAAACGTATGGCCTGATGATGCTTGTACTTATGAGCACATAAGTAATTCTCCTGTCTTCACTTAAGGGAAGTTGAAAATGTCATATCTTTAAAAACTGTTTTCTGGATTATTTGTATTTGTATCTTTTTAATTAAAATTTATTGAGGTGACAATTTTTAGTAAAATTACAAAGGTGTCAAGTATACAATTCACTAATACGTCATCAATATATCACATTATGTGTTCACCACCCAGAATCAGTTCTCCTACCATCACCATATATTTGACCCTGGTTACCATATTCTACTATTCCTCCTACACCATCTGGTACTCTGGTAACCACTAAACTGTTGTCTGTGTCTATTAGTTTTTGTTTCTTTGTTTGTATTGTTCATTTCTTCCAGTATTATATCCTACATATCAGTGAAATATGGTTCATGGCTTTTTCTGTCTGACTTATTTCATTTAGCATAAAGATCTCAAGATCCTTTCATGTTGTCACAAATTGCATTATTTCATTTTTCTTACAGCAGAATAGTATTCCATTATGTATGTATACCACATCTTTTTTTTTTTTTGATGTCAGTATCACCGGACCTCATATGTGGGACCCAAACTGGGGCGACTGGCTTCCCACGCTAATGCTTAACCATCGCACTACTCGGCTGGCCCTGTACCACATCTTTTTTATCCAATGATCTATAGAAGGACACATTGGTCAGTTACATGAATTGGGCACAGTAAATAAAACTGCAATGAACATCAGAGCACATATATCTTCATGGATAAATACTTTCCGATATTTTGGGTATATGAGGTAAGACAACTAAGTTTGCAAATTCATCCTAGAAAAAGTGCTACATACGTCATTGCTGAATAGGAATGACTATGGCCACCTTTGAAGTACTCCCCTTGGGAAGCTATGCATTGACGCCAGCACCTAGTCCACCTTTCAAATAAATTTTGGAACTTTTTCTGTAATGGCCATCAGAGATGTTGTCATATTGCCCTTGATGTCCTGAATGTCATCAAAATATCTTCCTTTCAGTATTTCCTTTTTCTTTGGGCAAAGAAAGTAATCATTGGGGGACAGATCAGGTGAGTAGGGAGGGTGTTCAATACACTTGTTTACTAGCTAAAAAATTCCCTCACAGACAGTGTCCTGTGAGCTGGTGCATTTTCGTGATGAAGGAGCCATGAATTGTTTGTGAAAAGTTCGGGTCATTTAACTTTTACATGCAATATTTTCAGAACTTCCAAATAGTAAACTTGGTTAACTGTTTGTTCAGTAGATACAAATTCATAATGAATAATGCCTCTGATATTTAAAAAAAATTGTTAGCAATATTGTTGCATCAAGTTAGCGACCTTGTCAGATATCATATCCCCAGGAGATGGATAACTGGGTCATATGGTAATTATATCCTCAATTTTTTTAGGAATCTCCACACTGACCTCCATAGTAACTACACCAATCTACATTCTCACCAACAGTGTATGAGGGTTCCCTTTTCTCCACAGCCTCTCCAACACTTATTATTATTTGTCTGGTTGATGATAGCCATTCTAACTAGTGCATTTGTCTGATGATAAATGATATTCAGCATCTTTTCTTATATCTATTAGCCATCTGTATGTCCTCTTTGGAGAAATGTCTATTCATGTCCTCTGCCAGTTCTCAATTGGATGTTTTTTTGTCCTTTCTTGTTGAGTTGCATGAGTTCCTTATACATTTTGGATACTAGCTGATTATCTGAGGTATTGTTTGCCAATATGTTATCCCATTTAATTGGTTCCCTTTTTGTTTTGTAAATGGTTTCTTTTACTGTGCAGAAGCTTTTTGGTTTGTAATAGTCCCATTCATTTATTTTAACTTTTGCTTCCCTTGCCTTTAAGATCAGATTCATAAAATCCTTTTTTAACTGAAGGTCCACAAGATTATTACCTAGGTTTCCTTCTGTGCAGTTTATTGTTTAGGTCTTTAATCTATTATGAGTTAATATTGGTACATGGTGACAAATAGCAACCTAGTTTCATTCTTTTGCCTATGGTGGCATTCCAATTCTCCCAGCATCATTTATTGAAGAGGCTTTCTTTTATCCATTGTATGTGTTTGGCTTCTTTGTTGAAAACTATCTGTCCATATTTATGTGGGTTTATTTCTGGGTTTTCAATTCTGTGCATTTGTTTATATGTCTGTTTTTGTGCCAGGACCATGCTGTTTTGATTATTGTAGCTCTGTAGTACAAGCTGATGTCAGGGAGTGCGATACCTCCAGAATTATTCTATTTTCTTAGTGTTGCTTTGGTTATTTGGAGTCTTTTTTGGTTCCATATAAATCTGAAGATTTTTTTGTTCTATTTCTTAAGAAAAATGTCATTAAGATACTGATGGGGATGGCATTAAATCTGTATATTTCTTTGTGTTAAATGGCCATTTTAACTATGTTGATTCTTCCAATCCACTAACATGGAATGTCTTTCCATTCCTCTGTGTCTTCTTCAGTTTGTTTTACAAATGTCTTAAAGTTTACAATGTAGAGCTTCCTCACATCCTTGGTTAAGATTATTCTGGGAGAGGGCCTGCCGAGTGGCGCGTTGGTTAACAGCTGGCTTGGGACACCAGTGGCCCCAGTTTGGATCCCACATATGAGGGTCAGTGACACTGCCCTCTACAACTAAGATGGTGAACAACAGCTCCACCTGGAGCTTGGCTGCTGTGAGTCCCCAGGATAGCATAGCTGCAGCCCCTGTTGTGGTAGACTGACATAGGCTACAGTGAGTGGCCAGCAGCCAGTGTGAGTGGCTGGCAGCCAGTGTGAACTGCCAAGAGACTTTGTGAGTGGCTGTCCAGAGGCCGGCGACCAATCTGCCTCACCTGAGAAGAGGACAATGATGATACCAACATGGGCCAGTGAAGCAATATCCTCTGCAACTAGACTGAAGAACAAAAGGACAGCAACTTGTCTGTTCCCCTACCCCAGTTCTCCTTGTTCCCTTCCCCCAATTCTCCATTAAAATCTTTAAAAAAATAGGATTATTCTGGGAGAGAAGGTATCATAGAAATGGCAGAATAAGGTGAGCTCTTGAAATATCCCCTGGAATTTACAACAAAGTAAACAGCTATAATTCCACAAAGTACTCCCTGCACAGCTGACAGGCAAGACTAAGAGATGCACAACTGAAATCATCTAAAGGTGGGCAAATTGGGCATGTGTGGGAGGAGGAAAGGTGGAAGTGCAGAGACATGGGTCACACAGGGATATAGGATGGACACAGACTGAGCACGGATCTCTGAGCTCCCTGCATTCTGGAGATACAGCAGTTGTGGAAGAGGAAAGAATTCAGACTGCTAGCTCTCCCCTTATGGCCCACAGTCCTTCCTGAGGAATCAGCATATAACATGGCTGAACCTCAACCTCATGGCAGAGATCTCAGAACAAAGACTGAGGGAAGAAACATGAAAATGCTGATATAAGCATTGCCAAGCAGAGGATAGAAGGCATGGGCATGGAGTGTAGCAGACTCCTCCAGGCCCTACCAAAGCTCATCTCACCCTCACCTGCCCAGTGCTAGAAGCAGAACAGTAGCAGAGTCAGATCAGAAAAACAGAATGTTCAGGCCGGCTGAGTGGTACGGTGGTTAAGTGCTGGCTTGGGAAGCCAGTGGCCCCAGTTCGGTCCCACATATGAGGGCCAGTGGTGCTGCCCTCAAAAAAAAAAAGAACAGAATGTTTGCAGTTCTGAGAATTGCAGCCCACAGCCAAAAGCTCACAGCTCAACTAGATCCAGCGAAGGAGGGAGAGCCTTGGGTGCCTGATTGTCTGTGCTAGTGGTTGCCAGCCACCACTGCTCAGAGCCACCTGTCACAACCCACCCTGCCCCTGCCCCCACCTATCGGAGCAGATCCCTCCAGGGGTAAACAGAGCTGCTGAAACACACAGGCCCTGAATCTGGTGCACGAAGAGCTTCAGAATTTCAGAAGCTCTCCACATTCCCCCACGGAGGCAGTGCCCTTAGACCCAGGCAGCCTGCTCACAGAGAAGAAAACCATATTCTAGGGAATCCTCCCATTTTATGAGAAGCTGGAACAGTACATAAAACATATAACACTACAGCATGAGAGAGAATGAAAGGCTGCAGTCGGAGAGAAAATAAAGAATTCTACCAACAACTACTGGAAAGAAAAGAAAGATCTCTTCCTACCAAACTGTTGCAGAACCCATTCCTGTAGATGCCTAGGAGGAAATATAATAATTAACTAATTGGCAAGAATAATCAATGTAATAAGGCATCTCAGAAAGAAAATGAAAAGTCTCCATAAAATGAACTTAAAGACATGGAAAGATGTGACTTAAATGATAGAGAATTCAATATTGCAGTTCTGAAAAAACTCAATGATATGCAAGAAAACACAAACAGGCATTTAATGACCTCAGAAACACTATCAAAGAGTGAAATGAAGATTTTACCAAAGAGTTTGAAATTTTTAAAAAGAACCAAATAGAATTTATGGACATGAAGAATTCAATAAAAGGGGGTCACAGTGGTTAAGCACTTGCTTGGGAAGTCAGTGGCCCCGGTTCGGGTCCCACATATGAGAGCCAGTGACACTGCCCTCAAAAAAAATTCAATAAAAGAAAAGAACAATGAAATAACCAGCATAGGTAACAGAGCTGACCAGATGGAGGAAAGAATCAGTGAAATTGAAGATAGAAATCTAAAAATGACACAGACCAAAGAAGAGAGAGACTTGAGAGTTAAAAGGAATGAAAGAGCTCTACAGGAACTTTTTGACTCAATAAGTAAGAGCAATATAAGAATAATGGGCATACCAGAAAAAGAAGAAAGGGAGAAGAGAAAAGAGAGTATATTCAAACAAATATTCAACGAGAACTTCCCAAACTTGTGGAAAGAACTGGATCCTCGAATGCAAGAACCAAATAGAACACCTAATTACCTCAATCCCAACAGATCTTCTTAAAGGCACATGGCATTGAAGCTGTCAAAAATTAACGACAAAAAACGAATCCTCAAGGCAGCCAGGGAAAATAGGACAGTAACCTACAATGGAAAGCCCATTAGATTACCATCAGGTTTTTCAGAAGAAATTCTACAATCCGGAAGGGAATGGAATCAAATATTCAAACTATTGGAGGAGAGAAATTGTGAGCCAAGAATAATATATCAAGCAAAGATATCCTTTAAATATGAAGGAGGAATAAAGATCTTTCAAACATACAGAAGCTGAGGGAATTTTCTCTAACACATGACCTGCATTACAGGAAATGCTGAAGGAGGCTATTATATCTGAAACAAAAAAACAACAGACTGAAAACCATGAGTAGTACTATGAACAGACAGACAGAAGCAGGAAATGGCAACCCCTACACCAAATAAGGCACTATACACTTAAACATAACATACAGTGCAAAGAAAAAAAAAAACACTTAAAAAAATAAGAGGAAAAAGACAACTTGCTCTGACCAATGGTGACCATCAGCATACAGTCCTCTTGCCCCTACAGTTCCTTCCCTTTCACTGGAATTAGTTGTGCTGTGAGTCTGTGGCTGTGGGTCTGCAGTTCTCAGAGTTGTAGATATTCTGTTCTTTAATCTTACCTTGCTACCATTTCTTCTTGAGCCTACTTCTAACTGGGATGTGGGGATGGGGCAAGCTCTGGGAGAGTTGGGGGGAGGCGACCAGGCTCTGTGTCTTTGTTTTCTGTCTGGCAGTGAGGGATTAAACCACTGTTGTCACCTTTCTGTATTCAATATTTGCTCCGAGGTCTCTGCTGCAAGTGCTGGGTTTAGCCATATTATATGATGATCCCTCAGGCAGGACTGTCGGCAATAGGGTGTACAATTGCAGCACAGATTCTTCCCTCTCCAATGACTGCAGTAAGCTCTTTAGTGCAGCGAGCTCCAGTCTCTCTCCTGCATCCTCTGACCCATGTCTCTGCATTTCTCCTTTCCCTCCTCCCCCACTTGCCCAATTTGCCCACCTTCTGGTGATTCTATTTGTGGATTTCTCAGACCTGCCTGTGTGCTGTGCAGGAAATCTTCTGTTGAATTATAGCTGTTCAATTTGTTGTATCTTGCAGGTGAGGTTTCAGGAAACACTCCTCATGCCACGTTTTCTATAACATAAAGCATTTGTATTCTTTATAAGTTTGCTAGGTAATTGTCTTGATCTAGAGCCTGGGCTATTCTGAAACTCTTCTAAGAAAAGAGTAACCACCATCTAAATTACCCTTTCATCCAAACAAAGTACATTTTCAAGGGTTTCCAAGGCTTCTCACTACTCTGGCTAAGGTTACTGAAATCCAAGCCTGGGATACCTGCCTCCTGAGCATTGGTTCCAATGCCACAAGTCTTTGTCTATATTTCTATCTGATTAACTTAGACAACTGTATTGCAAAAACATGCTAAAATGCACTGAAGAAGGGCTGTTTTTCACATACATTAGGGAAGAAAAATAGAAGAGATATATAGGGTGTAGGCAGTAGCAGACCACCTTTACTAATATCCAGTTCTAACTATGGCTTCCATGATCAGATATAAGTTCGACAAAGAATTACTGAGAACCTCTATGTGTAAGGAAGAGTGCTAGGCCCTGGCGATACAGAAATGAAATGGGATGATTCCTATCTTGATTAGATCATAGTCTGTTACAGAAAACCAGCATATAATCAATGACAAGTGATATGAATGATGCAAACGAGTCCACCAAGGCAGGTTATATACTAAGTGACTTAATTTAAGCCACTTGCTCCACACTAATTTACTTGGGTAGAATCATTTTCCTCAGCATATCCAGATGAAAACTGGAGCTTAGAACAAGGATGTTTGGTTAAGTTACCTTCCAATATCTGCAGAAAATATGATGCTGTCAGTGGCTTCTATTAATGATGTCTATTGGATGCCAAGAACTTTTTATATAGTATCTCAATGCATCATAGCTATTTTGCAATACATATCTTACAGATGAGGACACTAAGGCTCATAGAGGTAACTTGCCCAAGATCTCACAGCTTTGGCTTTGAACTCAGATTGAAATTTTAATGTAAATTCTATCTGACTCCAAAGCCATGATTTTCCTACAGTTTCAAACTACTTCCAGGGCATAGTGATGTTAGGAGCAAGAGTTGAGGATTTTAGTCCCAGGTCTATACTAAATAGTTGCATGTCCTTAGACAATTCTTACTTTATTTGTTGGAGGGAGTGTTGAATACTTGCCCTGCCTACCTCATAGTTTATGAAAATGACAAATGAGACAGTAGGGGAACAGTTATATCACAAAAATACTTTTCATATATGTGGGATGTTACCAATTATTGAATGACATTAAAAGGTTGCTTCTAGACCATACTCTATAATCTCTGTATTGTTTGTTCATTAATAGTCAATGCTGGGAGGGGAAAGAAAGGATAATTGGAAAGGGCTTGAGACTAGAACTTAGCAAGGAGAGTCATAATTATGACCCAAATCATTTGCCATTTCCTGAGCCTAAAATTCTTCATCTCTAAAAGTTGGAACTTTTATAATCTTCAGCCATTAAGAGGCTTATTTTAATTGAAAAACATGATATATGAGGTCTGACAATTAAGTTCTCAAACTTGTTGCAATGATGTTGCTAACCTGTTCTTGGTATCAGAAGGATTATTCATTATGAATTTGTATCAACTGGACAAACAGTTAACCAAGTTTATTATTTGGAAGTGCTGAAAACGCTGTGTGAAAAAAGTTAGATGACCTGGACTTTTCACCAACAATTCATGGCTCTTGCATCAAGGCTGCACCAGCTCACATGGCACTGTCTGTGAGGGAGTTTTTAGCCAGTAAATAAATAAGTGTATTGGAACACCTTCCCTACTCACCTGACCTGGCCCCAATGACTTCTTTCTTTACCCAATGAGAAAGAAAAGAGTGAAAGGAAGATATTTATTTTATTTTTTTTTTATTGTGAAATAAACATTTTTTTTGTTTTAAATTAGCTTCAGGTGTAAAACATAGTGCAATAGTTATAATTTTTACCCCTCAAAGTGACAACCCCCCACCCCCAATTCGCCACCCCTCTCCTCCACCCCATATCATGCATATTTATTACAATTCCTTTGACTCCCTTCCACAATATAATCCACATCCCGTGACTATGTATATATTCAGTCACAGTCGCCATACATTATACAAAATCAGTTTCAGGTATACAGTGCAGTGATCAAGCCTCTACTCCATCCATGAAGTGATCTCCCTACCAAGACATGTGACCATCTGACACCACACAAATTATTTACAACATTATTATGTTCCCTGAACTGTCTTTCATATCCCTATGGCAATATTGTAGTTACCTATTTATGCTGTCTAATCCCTTCCCCTTCTCCCTCATCCCCACCCGCCCTCCCAACTAGCAACCCTCTTTTTCCTCTATATCTATGAGACTGTTTCTGTTTACTTTGCTCATTCATTCAGTTTTTCAGATTCCACATATAAGTGAGATCATGTGGTATTTGTCTTTCTCCGACTGATTTATTTCTCTTAACATAATAGTTTCTAGGTCCGTCCATATCATTGCAAATGGTACGATTTCATTCTTTATAGTGGAGTAATACTCCATTGTATAAATGTACCATAGTTTCTTAATCCAGTTATCTACCGATGGGCATTTCGGTTGTTTCCAAGTCTTGGCTATTGTAAATAGCGCTGCAATAAACATAGGGGTGCATATATTTTTTCGAATTAGCATCTTGGATTCCTCTGGGTAGATATCCAAGAGTGGAATTGCTGGGTCATACGGCAGTTCCATTTCCAGTTTTTTGAGATACCTCCATACTGATAAAGGAAGACATTTTGATGACATTCAGGATATCAAGTATAATACAACAACAGCTCTGATGGCCATTCCAGAAAAAGAGTTCCAAAATGTCTTTGAAGGGTGTACTAGGTGCTGTCATCAGTGCATAGCTTCCCAAACAGAGTAGTTTGAAGATGACCATAGTGATATTCAGCAATGGAGTATGTAGCACCTTCTCTAGGATGAGTTCACGAACTTAATTGTCTGCCCACTAAGTTTCTTATATAAAGTTTTCTCCACCTTGAGCAGGGCTGCAGGTTGCCTGCTCACCACTGGAGCCTAGCTGTGCAAAAAAAAAAAAGTTTAAAGGTAAGTGGGCTAGGCTCTGTCAGCCCATCAGTTGCAAGTGGTGTTCAGCACTAAGTGAGTTGCACTTAATGTATTAAAGAAAAAAGAGACAGCAGGGAGCATGAATGTAGGAGAAGATGTTTCATTTTAAACTTAAAGGCTCATTGTTTGACTATTTGCTACCTGCAGATCAGAATTTTTCCACTCTTTCCCTAATTGTTTACTTGAAACAGTATATACTGTTTGAAATAATGGGGACATTGGGAATGGACAGAGAAACCAAGCTAAGCCTTCAAATTGGTAAACAAAGCTTGCTGTATCTTAGCTAATGATTCCCCTCCAGGAATAGTTCCTGTGAGGTAAGAGGGCAAAGTGGGTAAGGTTCAGGTTGGCTGTGGATCTGAAGATCAGCTTCTAGATTACATACAACTAACAGTCAATATTATCACCCACATTTTAGCTATATGCTCAAGCAAGTTATAGAGTCTATAGCCTTGAAAGGACTAAATCATCTTTATGCCACCTCCCTCATACCTGATTATTGGAGTCTTCACTCTAACTCTTTGCCAGGTGGCAATCCTCATTCTGCCTAAGCTCTTCCAATGATATGGCATTCATAATTTACTTCATGGAGATACTCATTGCATCTTCACCCCATCCTCCCATATGCATCTTCAGATAGTTCCTTCCTTGTCTCTGAGAACAAGTGTTGCACATGAGAGTCCTTCAGAAACAGTTATACATGGGTCAAACTTTCCTGTTGCCTCTTGACTTAATACCTCAGTGCTTTGGTTTTATGACCTAAAAAATGGAAAAATTGAGGTCAAGATCGAATGGAACAATAAATATTAAAGTGCTTTTAAAAATATTTAAATCTCTGTACACATAGACAGTGAAACTCAGTATGAATGGAAACCTAATCATTCCCTTTCAGTTGCTCATTTAATATCTTCACATATGGATTAGATGGTGATTAGATGGGTATGATGATAACTCACCTTTATTGAGATGGTCATGATTTAAAATATATCATCTGGTTGTTCTTGTGAAATGAGGTAATGTACATATTCAGTTATGCAGAACACCCTCCTAGGCTGCTTTCTTGAACATAGAGGTAATACAGAAGTTTTTATCTGACCTCAACATTTGCTTTGGATTAAAAAATAAAATTAGCCTCAGACTACTAGTAGGTATGTTTCTGCTTATCATTCCCCTAGTTCTTGTTGTCTTAGTGTATCAATCAAAACGGATTTATATAAGGCCCATGGGACCAGACCCTGCAAGGTATTATGAAGGTTCAAAGGAGAGAGGTAACCTAAATGTGGGAGCATATGAGCATGTGTACTTCCACAGCTCAGGGAATGGAGAAGTCAGTAAGGATCTGAATAGTCAGAGGAACCTGAATCGAGGAGATTGAACATGAGCTGGGCATAGGGTGAGAGAGAAATGGTCATTTAGGTGAGAGGAAAAAGAGAGATTGAAAGCAGGAGTCAGCATGATTACATGATTGGAAATGGAGGCAGAGGCTTGGTTTCCTTATGTGTAAAATGCAACTCATTATACCTACTTCAAAAGACCACTGTGAAGATTATGTGATCTGGCAGAGAGCTGGAAAAATGCATGCTCAGCATGGTGCATTTATTTCTCTAGAGCCCCTTGTAGACATTACAATCCTTCACAGCTTTCTACCAGTGAAGCCAGCCACAGGCCCAGAATCCCTTTAAATACAGCAAATACAGCTCTAGGCAGCTAGTAGCAATCAGAGTATGTAAACTGGCATAAAGTAAGTACTCAAGAAATCATAAGTATTGTTACCCCAAAGACCCACAATATGTCTGATACAACTGAAAGAAAACAAAAGTTGTCTTTTCCATTCTTATTAAATACAAATGAAAAGCTCTGTATTTACAGTGTGTCAGAAGCACACCATGTCTTCAGCACTTGCATGTGTGAAATGAGACTTAGACCCAATCCTGCTACAAAGGTTATCTGCCATATGTCAGAACATACTTTGTGAGCTGTAAGTAGCAGCACACTTGATCTTCAGAGTTCACAAACCTCCAGGACATGGCTGCTTTCACTGAAGTCTTAATTTCACCACCCATATAATGCTGATACCACTCAGGGCCTGAATCAAGTTGCCAAGTATAGCAAAGAGGTAATGGAGTCTATCTTTGGGATTTTCCTTTGAACCCATGTAATGTTCTTTATTCAAACCTAGTGATATGATGCCTATGTGATCATCTTGCCCTCCACCCAGCATCCTTTCATTCTTAGAGAAACTCACCCATTTCTTCTGAGCCTTCTTCTTTGCTGGATTGGGAGGAAAGAATGATGTGAATGGGTCATGTACTGTTAGGACAATGTTATCAATCATGATTATGGCTGGTGACTGAGCAGAATCATCCAGGCGTGTGATGTGGCTGCCAGCAGAGACAGCAAACAAAAGAGACAAGGTAGGTGAAGGAGCAGACTGAAAATCAGGACGTTAGGAGGAATGTTAAATAAGCCCATGGAGAGCCGGCCGAGTGGCTCAGTGGTTAAGCGCTGGCTTGTGAAGCCGGTGGCCCCAGTTTGGGTCCCACATATGAGGGCCAGTGACACTGCCCTCAAAAAAAAAAAAAAGCCCATGGAGTAGGAAAACTGATGGTGCAAGTGTGGTTCCTTAATAGAGTTAAACACATTTAAAAGGAAAACTGGGAACTGTGACAGGGAATACTAGTAGAGTGTTCATGACACTTTTAACTTTATGAACAGCTAGGCCATGGCTCAAACTGAGCCAAAAGTAAGGTTGAACCTTAAAGGAAGGTATGAGGTCTGAGTCATAGGAATGGCCAAATTAGCCCCACCCAAGCTGCTCTATTTCTCATAATGGGGATGGCTTTTCTACCTCATTCACAGAAAGAGCAGAGCAGAGCAGTGCAGAGCTCTTTAGCAGGTGTCGCAGCGTCCTGAGAGCAGGATCAGCTCAATTGCCACATTCTCTGTTGCCCCAAGCCAGCTATACTTCACATGCCTGAGCCAGGCCTACACTAATCCACTATGTAGAGGTGACCATACAAGTTTAGGCAGAGCCTTGGAAAGAAGTAATACAGACGTCACACACTTCAGGGGCCACTTTTGGAATCAAATACTTTCTACTTTAAAACATGTAGATAGTTGGACCGGCCAAGTGGCGCGGTGGTTAAGCGCTGGCTTGGGAAGTCAGTGGCCCTGGTTCACTCCCACATATGAGGGCCAGAGACACTGCCCTCAAAAAGACAAAAACAAAAAAACCCAAACAAACATGTAGATAGTGCTACAACAGAAAGGACATTTTGAGAATACATTTGGCCCTCCATACCTATGGGTTTTCATCCACAGATTCAATAAAGTATGGATCAAAAATAGTTTTTTAACATTCCAGAAATTTCCAAAAATCAAAACTTGAGTTTGTCACATGATGAGCATTATGCTGTTATGTGTAGGCATACCCTGCTGTAGCCTACATGTAAATATATGTTATATGCAAATATTACACCATTTTATATAAGGGACTGCAGCATCTATGGATTTTGGTATCTGTCGTGGGTCCTGGAACCAATCTCCTGCGGATACCGAGGGACAACTGTACTCAACCTAGAGTTTCTGTAAAGTGTTGGGGAAACATCTGCATCACCATTATCTTCAGAGTTCAATTAAAATTTAGATTATTTCGTTTTATTCCAAACCCATTGATTCATGCTGTCTAGAGGTGAGGCCCAAGAATCTGTGTGGTAAACTCCCATGGGATTCTGAGGTACCCTGAAATTTGAGAACCTTTTACAAATGTTGGAGCTCTGTGTGGTAAATCATCCAATATTCCCAAGGGAAAATCTAAATACCTCTTACCACGAGGTGCCCATAAAAAATTCAGAGTACGGGGTGTCCTGGAAACCCTCTTGAATCAGAATTTCTTATGTGTGATAAAGTTTGAGAAATCCAATCCCTTCATTTTACAGATCCAGAAACTGACTCAGAGAGAGGAAGTGACTTGCTCAGCATTGTCAGTCTAGATGGTAGCAGAGATAGGGTCACACCCAAGTCTCCAAAGAAGTTCAAACAGTATTTTCAGGGTTACTTATATCTCAGTTTAGCTCCTGTGGCCATAGCATTCCTTAAAGGCCCAGAGCTCAAAAGTAAGAATGCAACTACTCATGAGCCTAAGTCAAAACTTCTTCTTCAATGGGTTATATAGAACAACTTGAATACAAAGCAGTGAAAAGCAACAAAGCTCTCATATAAGCAACAGAGTACTGCAGGCCCTTCTCCAAATGGGTTTTCAGGGGACTTCAGAGTGGAGTACTTTAATACCTGGGGAAACTGTTAACCATGGCTTTGAGTTAAACTGAACATGAACCCAAAAATGGCCTGCAATAGTTTAATAATAGTAATATTGTTGTACCCAGCACAAAAATACAAACCGAAACAGGCTTTTTTGGAGTTTATTTGTGGCTGGCGACTGTGAGCGGGCTCATGCCCTGAACAAACTCACAGCCCCAAACAAAGGGAGAGAGGGGTTTTTATAGACAGAAATTGCAAGCTAAGCAAATTACAATTTTCAGGTGGTTTTCATAAATCTTAGACAGTTTTGACAGCATGAAATACATCAAGCAAGTTACAGAAGTCATAAAATGCGCTGTAGTTAATTACATTGACAGCACTAAAATATAGCCAGCAAGAAAATTACAGGGGTCATAACTAACTAATGGGAGTGTTTGGACAAAAAAACATTTAAGCTTCATGGTCTTATCACCTTATCTAGATAAACACAGCTTGCCTATGTCGTGTTTATATAAGAGGTAATAAAAACTTGTGGAATGTACCAGACAGTTAAAGGAGTCTAATTTCTTCATAAGTCTAAGGGAAACTT
Organism: Aselliscus stoliczkanus; assembly: GCA_033961575.1. Taxonomy (NCBI): domain Eukaryota; kingdom Metazoa; phylum Chordata; class Mammalia; order Chiroptera; family Hipposideridae; genus Aselliscus; species Aselliscus stoliczkanus. The sequence goes on along the minus strand of CM066737.1, from coordinate 47,449,758 downwards.
TAACAGTCTTTCATTAGAGAGAGGCTGGGGGTGGGGTCTAGCAGCTAAGGGTCCTGTTACTTCAATATATTATGTTGTTGTTTTGTAGCTGATAGCTATACCAATTAAGTAAATGCTTAAACATAAGTTACTTTGTGTCAGACCTGGTCTGAATTCCTTAGTCTGATCCCCCAAGCCCGTGTATTTGAGACTCCAGCTATTTGTTTGCTTTATCCTCCGAAGCCTGTGGTTTGGAACTCCTTTAGACTGGCATGCTGTGTCCTGGGATCTGCTGGGATGATCCAATAGAAGCACAATGATTGTTAAAAGAACAATTTCCAAAATCATAACAGATTTTATTTGAGGGATTTAAGCAATTGCCATTGACAACAGCGCTGTTGTAAAATTTGCATTTGGGCTAATACTTATAATTTTAGCAACTGTTTCACCACTGCTACATAATTAGAAAAAATAAATGCTCTGCTACCTTGAATACATAATTCTGTAAAGAAACAGGATACCTCTATAGAGATTCTGGAACTTCTGAAGATAGAGGAAAAGGACAAAAGGTAGGGACAGAGAGGGAAAGTTGTAATCACACCTTTGCAACCAAAAGAAAAGCTTGGTAGAGATCCACAAACCCTTATATTTAATTCTAAAAATCAAAAAAACAAAACAAAAAAAATCTATAAGACAGAATCTTTTTTTTTTTAAATTAGGTGACAAAAATCATTGGGCAGCAAAGCCTGACCTGAACTGACATGAACTTAGTCTTTATCTCTTTTACAATGAATATTCAGACTTTTTCCATATAGAAATATTAATGGCTTAATTATGGGATGTTTTCCCAGATACTACTGGGAGTATTATATAATAACCAGTACATATTCTGTTTATTTTTCTAAAATACAAAAAACAAAAATTCTAAAACACAGTCACACAACAGAATGTGGGCCTAGAATCATGATAGCTAACATTTATGGGGCACTTGCCACCTGCATGAAGCTGTGCTAATCTCTTTTCTTCTCATTTAATTCTCAGAGCACTGTAAGACAGGTGATAAAATCATCACCATTTTTAAAGTTTGGAAATTGATTCTCAGAGAGATTAAATAACTTTCTCAGAGTCACACAATTTTGGGCAGACCAGGTTTGAACCCTTATCAGTCTGACTCTAGAACCTACATGTTGAACTCTTACACTCTACTGCTGCCTGGGAGATATGAACAGTTGTGAAGGACAATGTGGGCTCTTTGTGGGCATTATGTGAAGACAGAATAGGCTACCACTTATTCTATGTTATTTGAGGGCCAGCCTATTACCTCCAAATATGCCCCCTCTTCATCCCTACTTCTCTTTGATGCTACTAATATAGCTTTCTTCCTTGAGGTTCACCTAGATGGTTTTTCTCATGTGGACCACTAGCATCAGAAATCTGCTGGGCAGCTTGTTAAATTACAGATCCCTGGCACCCACCTTAGACCCACTGGATCTGAATGAATGTTAGGGATCAAAACTGAATTTATTCTTATACATATTACAGTTTCAGGACACAGTGAATGCCCTTAGAAACGCCAGTCATTAACCTTCATTATCTAATACACATCTTAGCTATCAGTTGACACCTGGATTGGATTGGCAGGAATAAACTCATGGATTGGCACCTGGAAAGTGGAAGGTGTCCAAAGGGTAAATCAGGAGACTTAGAAGGGTGAGATGTAGAAAGGAAGAAAGAAAAAAAGATAAGACAATATCTCCCTTCTTTGGCAATATCTGATAAGGGTATTAGCATTGTTCAGCTTCATTGGAACAATATTAGAAGCAAATCTCTCTCTCTCTCTCTCTCTCTCTCTCTCTCTCTCTCTCTCTCTCTCTCTCTCTTTCTCTCTCTCTCTCTCTCTCTCTCTCTCCATGTGGAGGACCTATCTATTATCTCATTGATACTTACTACAGCCCTCTGAAGTAGACAGGATAGTCAACCTCATTAGATAAAAGAGGATATTGAAACCTAAATGAGTGCATCAAAGTCATCTAGCGGACTAATGCTAGTGTTTAAGTAAGTTTCTGGCCCCCAATATTACACTATTTTATTCTTCCAATAATTTATATTTGTTATCAATGCAGGGGGGATGGTTGAAAATTTTTTAAATTTTTTATTGTGAAATAAACATTTTTTAAAAATTAGTTTCAGGTGTACTGTGGTACATTTATATAATGAAGTATTACTCCTCTATAAAGAAGAATGAAATTGTATCATTTGCAACGATATGGATGGACCTAGAGAACATTATGTTAAGTGAAATAAGTCAGTTGGAGAAAGACAAATACCATATGATCTCACTTATATGTGGACTCTGAAAAACTGAATGAATGAGCAAAGTAAACAGAAACAACCTCAGAGACATAGAGGAAAAACTGATGGTTGCTAGTTGGGAATGGGGTGGGGATGAAGGAGAAGGGGAAGGAATTAAACAGCATAAATAGGTAACTATAATATTGATTTTTTATTATTATTAATTTTAGGTATGGAAGAAAACACAGTGATTAGACACACATCTCAAAAGTGATAACCAGAACAAGTCTACTACACATCTGACACCATACAAAGTTATTACAATACTGTTGATATATTCCTTATGCTGTAATTTACATGCCCTGAATATCACACACACACACACACACACACACACACACACACACACACACACACACACACAACACGAGGACTGACAATTAAGTCCGTGAACTTCTTGCAATAATGTGCTAAGTGTTTTGATATAAGAGGGATTATTCACTATGAATTTGTACCAACTGGACAAACAGTTAACAAAGTTTACTATTGGGAAGTGCTGAAAAGACTGTGTGAAGAAGTTAGGTGGCCTGAAATTTTGACCATCAATTTATGGCTCCTTCATCACTACAATGCACCAGCTCTCAAATCACTGTCTGTTTGTCTGTGAAGGATTTTTTAGCCAGTAAACAAATAAGTGTATTGGAACACCCTCCCTACTCACCTGATCTGGCTCCCAACGACTTCTTTATTTACCTGAAGATAAAAGAAATGTTGAAAGGAAAACATTTTGATGGCATTCAGGACAGCAAGGGTAATATGATGACAGTTCTGATGACCATTCCAGAAAGAGTTCCAAAAATGCTTTGAAGGTGAACTAGGTGCTGGCCTGGGTGCATAGCTTCCCAAGGGGATTACTTTGAAGGTGACCATAGTGATATTCAGCATGACTTATGTAGCACTTTTTCTAGGATGAGTTCATGAGCTTAATTGTCTGATCTCTGTATGATTGACAGTTAACAGTATTATTTTATATTAGTTTTAGGTGTACAATGCAGTAGTTAAGCATTTATATAATTTATGAGTTCTATCCCTGATAAGACTAGCACTCATCTGACACACCATACATAGTTTTTAACACATTATTGACTATATTCCCCATACTGTATTTCACATCTGCATGACTGTTTTGTAACTACTAATTTGTACTTACTAATCCCTTCACCTTTCTCACCTATCTCCCCATCCCCTCCTATCTAGCAACCATCAGTTTGTTCTCTGTATCCATGGGTCTATTTCTGTTTTGTTTGTTCATTTATTCCATTCTTCAGATTCCACATATAAGTGAAATCAGTTGATATTTGTCTTTCTCAGTTTGACATTTCACTAAGCATTATATACTAGAGGTCCATCCATGTTGTTGCAAATTTTAAGATTTCATTCTTTTTTGAGGCACAGTAATGCTTTATTGTATAAATATACCACAATTTCTTTATTCAATCATGTATTGATGGGCATTTCAGCTGTCTCCATATATTGGCTATTGTGAACAGTGCTCCAGTAAACTTAGGGGTGCATCTACCTTTTCAAATTGGTGTTTTCGATTTCTTTGGATAAATACCCAAGAGTTGAATTACTGGGTCATAGGTAGTTCAATTTTGAGTTTTGGAGGAAGCGTGATACTGTTTTCCATAGCGGCTACACCAATTAGCAATCCCACTAAGAGTAGACAAGGGCTCCCTTTTCTCCACATCCTCCCCAACACTTGTTGTTTGTTGATTTATTGATGATGACCACTCTGACAGTTGTGAGGTGATATTTCATTGTGGATTTTACTTTGCATTTCTCTAATGATTAGTGACATTGAGCATCTTTTCATATATCTATTGGCCATCTGTATGTTCTCTTTAGAGATACATCTATTCAGTATTCAGGTCCTCTGCCAATTTGCTAATTGGATTGCTTGCATTTTTTTTTGGTGTAGAGTTGTATGAGTTTTTTATAAATTTTAGATATTAACCCCTTATCAGGTGTATCATTTGCAAATATCTTCTCCCATTCAGTAGGATGTCTTTTCACTTTGTTGATGGTTTCCTTTTGCTGTGCAAATCTTTTTAGTTTGATGTAGTCACATTTGTTTATTTTTTATTTTGTTTCCCAAGGAGAAATATCAGTAAAGAATTTTACTAAGGGTAATGTCTGAGAGTTTACTACCTATGTTACCTATGCTTTCTTCTAGGGGTCTTATGGTTTCAGGGCTTACATTTAAGTCCTTAATCCATTTTGTTTTATTGTTCTACATGGCATAAGAGGATGGTCCAGTTTCATTTTATACATGTGTCTGTCCGGTTTTCCCAGCACCATTTATTGAATAGACTGTCTTTACCCAAATCTATATTCTTGCTTCCTTTGTCATAGATTAAATGACCATTGTGGAGCTCTCTGTTCTGCTCTATTTATCTACAATGTGTGTGATCAAAGAATATGATGAAAGCTGCTGCTGAGTGCCATCCAATAGAAAGGCAGGGATCCTCAATACAAGAAGCACTCCATTGAACCTTAGTAACAGTGTGTAACAAGTTTCAACTTGTTGGGTATAGTCAGTCAGATGTGACCTATGATTCAGAGAAGGTTGTTTTTTTTTTAAAATTAATGTTTATTGGGGGCTGGCCGAATGGTGCGGTGGTTTAGTGCTGGCTTCAGAAGCCAGCGGCCCTGGTTCTGGTCCCACATATGATGGCCAGTGACACTGCCCTCAAAAAAAAGTTTATTGGGATGACAACTGTTAGCAAATTTACATAGATTTAAGGTGTACAATTCTGTAATACATCATCTATATAACACATTGTGTAGGCACTACCCAGAGTAGTTCTCTTTTCATCACCATATATTTGATTCCCTTTACACTCATCTACTACCCTCCTCCCCACTTACTCTCTGGTAACCACTAAACTATTGGCTGTGTCTTTGAGTTTTGTTTCTTCATTTGTTTTTCTTGTTCTTTTGTTGTTTTCAGTTTTATATACTACATATCAGTGAAATGATATGGTTCTTGACTTTTTCTGTCTGACTTATTTTGCTTAGTATTATAATCTCAAGATCCAGCCATATTGTTGCAAATGGCACTATTTGATCTATTCTTATGGCAGAGCAGTATACCATTCTACATATACCACAACTTCTTTATGCAGTCATCTAGTGAAGGACACTTTGGTTGTTTCCATGTGTTGGCCACCATAAATAAAACTGCAATGAACATGAGGGGCCCTATATCTTTAAAGATAAAAGTTTTTACCTATTTTGGGTAGATACCCAAGAGGTGCATGCTGGGTCATATGGAAATTCTATTTTAATTTTTTGATGAATCTCCACACTGCCTTCCATAGTGGCTGCACCAGTCTGCATTTCCACCAACAGTGTATGAGGGTTCCTTTATCTCCACACCCTCTCCAACACTTGCTATTATTTGTCTTGTTGATGATAGCCATTCTAACTGGTGTGAGTTGATATTTCATTGTGGTTTTTATTTGCATTTCTCTGATGGTTAGTGATGTTGAACATTTTTTCATATGTCCTTGGCCATCTCTATGTCCTCTTTGGAGAAATGTCTATTCAGGTACTGTGCCCATTTTTTAATTGGATCATTTGTTTTTTGTTGTTGAGTTGTATGAGTTCCTTATATACTTTGGTTATTAGCCCCATATAAGAGGCTTTGTCTGCAAAAATCTTCTCTCATTCTCTTGGTTGCCTCTTTCTTTTTTTTCTTTTTTTTTTTTTGAGGGCAGTGTCACTGGCGCTCATATGTGGGACCTGAACCAGGGCCACTGGCTTCCCAAGTCAGCGCTTAACCACCGTGCCACTTGGCTGGCCCTGTCTCTTTCTTTCTTTCTTTTTTTTTGAGGGTTTTTGAGTTTCGGAGACTCACATTCATTTATGTTAGATTTTACTTTCCTTGCCTCTGAGGTCAAATTCATAAAATGCTCTTTGAACCCAAGGTCCATAAGTTTAGTACCTATGTTTTCTTCCCTGCAGTTTATTGTTACAGGTCTTATGTTTAGGTCTGTGATCCATTTTGAGTTAATTTTGGTACACGGTGACAGATAGCTGTCTAGTTTCATTCTTTTGCATGTAGCTTTCCAATTCTTCCAGTACCATTTATTGAAGAGGGTGTATTTTCTTCATTGTATGTTTTTGGCTTCTTTGTCAAAAATTATCTGTCCATATTTATGTGGGTTTATTTCTGGATTCTCAATTCTATTCCATCAGTCTGTGTGCCTGTTTCTCAGCCGATACCGTACTGTTTAGATTATTGTTGCCCTGTGGTACAAGCTGAAGTCAGGGAGTGTGATACCTCCAGCATTGTTTTTTTTTTTTCCATAGGATTGCTTTGGCTATTCAGGGTATTTTGTGGTTCCATACATATCTGATGTTTTTAATTATATTTCTTTAAAAAAATTACCATGGGATTGTAATGGGGATTGCAATAAATCTGTATATTGCTTAGGGTAGTATGCCATTTTAACAATATTGATTCTTCCAATCCATGAACATGGAATGTCTTTCCATTTCTTTGTGTCTTCTTTAATTTCTTTTAAAAATGTCTTATAGTTTTCAGAGTATAGGCCTTTCACATCCTTGGTTAAGTTTATTCTTAGATATTTTATTATTTTTGTTCCAACTGCGAAAGAAATTGTTTTGTTTTGTTTTTTATTTCTTTTTCTGAGGTTTCATTGTTAGTATACAAAAATGCAAAAAACTTTCATACATTGATTTAGTAGCTGGCAACTTCACTGTATTCGAAAATTGTGTCTAATAGCTTTGTGGTGGATTCTTTAGGGTTTTTTTGTTTTGTTTTGTTTTAAAGGGCAGTGTCACTGGCCCTCATATGTGGGACCCGAACTGGGGCCATTGGCTTCCCAAACCAGTGCTTAACCACCGCGCTACTCAGCAGGCCCTCCTTAGGGTTTTTATATATATAGCATGATGTCATTTGCAAAAAGTGACAACTTAACTTCTTCATTCCCTGTTTGGATGCCATGTATTCCTTTCTCTTGCCTGGTTGCTCTGGCTAGGATTTCCAATACTATGTTGAAAAGCAGAGGTGATAGAGGACAGCCCTGTTGTGTTCCTGAATGTAGTGCAAAGGGCTTCAGTTTTTCACCATTAATTATGATATTAGCTGAGGGCTTGTCATATATGGCCTTGATTATGTTAAGGTATTTTCCTTCTATACACATTTTATCAAGTGTTTTAATCATAAAAGGATGTTGTATCTTGTAAAATGCTTTTTCTGCATCTATTGATATAATCATATGATTTTTGTCCTTTATTTTGTTTATGATGTGTATCATAGTGATCAATTTGTATATGTTGAATCATTCTTGTGCCTCTGGGATGAACCCACTTGGTTGTGATGTATACTTATTTTAAAACATTGTTGCATTCAACTTCTAGAATTTTGTTTAGGATTTTTGCATCTGTATTCAATAGCGATATTGGTTTGTAATTTTCTTTTTTTGTGTCAGCCTTACCAGGTTTTGGTATCAGGATAATGTTGGCCTCATAAAACAAGTTACAGAGTATTGTCTCTTCTTCAATTTTTTGGAAGAGTTTCAGTAGGACAGGTATTATGTCCTCTTTGAATGTTTGCTAGAATTCACTAGTGAAGCCCTCTGGTTCTGAACTTTTGCTTTTGGGAAGATTTCAGATGACTGATTCTATTTCTTTATTGTTGATTTGTCTATTTAGACTTTTCAGTTCCTCATGATTCAGCCTAGAAAAGCTATATGTTTCTAAGACCATGCCCATTTCGTCTAGGTTACTGAATTTTGTGGCATGTAGTCCTTCATAGTATTTTGGGATAATCCTTTGTATTTTTGTGGCATCCCTGATAACTTTCCCTCTTTCGTTTCTGATTTTGTTTGTGTCTTTTCTCTTTTTATCTTAGTGAGTCTATCCGAGGGTTTTTCGATTTTATTAATCGTTTCAAAGAACGAGATTTTTGTTGCATTAATTTTTTCTATGGTCCTTCTGTTCTCCATTTCATTTTGTTCTGCTCTGGTTTTTATTATTTCCTTCCTTCTGCTATTTTTCTGTTTCATTTTTTCTTCTTTTTCTGGTTCTTTAAGGTGTAATATGAGGTTATCTGGGATTTTTCTTCTTTCTTGACATAGACCTGTAATTATATAAATTTCCCCCATAAAACTGCTTTTGCTTCATCGCAAATTTTGGGGTAGGATGTATTTTCATTCTCATTTGTTTCTATGTATCTTTTTAAAATTATTTTTAATTTTTTTTGAGGACAGTGTTACTGGCCCTCATATGTGGGACCAAACTGGCGCCGCTGGCTTCCGAAGCTAGCGCTTAACCACCGCGCCACTCAGCCAGCCCTTTATGTATTTTTTGATCTCTCCTCTTATTTCTTCTTTGACCCAGTCACTCTTTAAATGTATGTTGTTTAAGCTCCACATATTTGTGGGTTTCTCTGCTTTCTTTTTGCAGTTGATATCCAATTTCAAAGCCTTGTGATCAAAGAATATGCTTGGAATGATTTCAAACTTTTTAAATTTGATGATGCTAATTTTATGTTCCAATATATGGTGTGTCCTTGAGAAAGTTCCATGTACACTAGAAAAGAATGTGTAGTCTGATGTTCTTGGATGAATTGCTCTATAAATTTCAAGTATGTCCATTTCGTCTAGTGCATCATTTTGGGCTGATATATATTTATTTTCTGTTTGAATGATCTGTCCATAGCTGTCAATGATGTATTTATATCCCCTACTAGAATTGTGTTTTGGTCAATTTCTCCATTTAGTTCTGCTAGCAGTTGCTTTGTATGTTTTTGGTTGTTCCTGAGTGGGGGCATAAATATTGACGACCATTATGTCTTCTTGTTGTATACTCCCCTTTATCATTATGAAATGTCCATCTTTGTCTTTTGTTATCTTTTTTAACATGAAGTCTGTCACATCTGTTATCAGTATAGCTACACATGCTTTTCTCTGAATACCATTTGCTTGTAATGTCAATTTCCACCCTTTCACTTTGAGTCTACATTTGTCCTTGTACCTGAGATGTGTCTCTTGATGGCAGCATATGGCTGGGTTTAGTTTTTAGATCCAATCTGCTACACTGTTCCTTTTTATTGGTGTGTTCAGTCCATTTACATTCAGAGTGATTATTGATATATGAGGATGTCTTATCATTCTATCTTAGTATTCTGGTAGGACTGTGTCTCTACTGTTTCTTTGCCTTTTTCTTCCTGCCTATCTTATCATTGTGGTGGTATTCTATGATTTTTCCCTCTGTTTCTTTTTTTTATGTTATATAATTCAGTTCTGGATTTTTTTTGTGTGTGTGTGGTTACCTTTGAGTTTATGTAAAAGAAAGTTTCATATTTAGGGTACTGATTTTCTTCAGCATGCTTCCTTTCTCCATTCCCTTGTACTAGTTCAGACCTTTTTTCTCCACCCTTTTATTTTTTTGTGGTCATGAATTACCCCTATGTATGCTGTGAGTTGATTTCTGTACTGTAATAGCAAGTTGTTTTTTTCCTCTTTGCTAAAAAAAAAATTGTATGTTCTTTTTTCTTGTTCTTCTTCACCCTGTATGTTATGTTTAATTGTATAGTGTGTTGTTTGTTGTAGGGGTTGCCATTCCCTGCTTCTGTCTGTCTGTTCATTAATACTACTGATGGTTTTGTATTCTTTTGCTTTTTTGTTTCAGGTCAAATAGACTCCTTCAGTATATCTTGTAGTGCAGGTCATGTGTTAGAAAATTACCTGAGTATATCTGAAAAGGTCTTTATTCTTCCTTCATATCTAAAGGATATCTTTGCTGGATATATTGCTATTGGCTCATAATTTCTCTTTCAATAGTTTGAATATTTGATTCCACTCCCTTTTGGCTTGTAGAGTTTCTGCTGAAAAATCTGATGATAATCTAATAGGGTTTCCTCTGTGGATTACTGTCTTCTTTTTCCTGGCTACCTTGAGCATTCTTTCATTGTTGTTAATTTTTGAGAGCTTCAATGAAATGTGCCTTGGAGAAGACCTGTTGGGATTCAGGTAATTAAGTGTTCTATTTGCTTCTCGGATTCAAGGACCCAATTCTTTCCAAGAGTTTGGAAAGTTCTCATCAACTATTTGTTTGAATATACTCTCTGTTCCCTTCTTCCTTTCTTCTCCTCCTGATATTCCCATTATTCTTGTATTGCTCTTCCTGATGGAGTCAGAAAGTTCTTGTACATTTTTTTCATTACTTTTAACTCTCAAGTCTCTCTCTTCTTCCATCTGTGTCATTTCCAGATTTCATTTTTTTTTTCAGCTGAGCCATTCCTGACACCTGTTGGCAGCTCAGTGGCAGCTGAGCTCAGGCTGGGCATTGAATCCTATAGCACAGAGCTCAGCTTGCACTATTGAGCAAGCTCTTAACCAACTGAGCCACTCGGCCAGCCTGCCAGATTTCTATCTTTGATATCACCGATTCTTTCTTCCATCTGGTCAGCTCTATCACCTAAGCTGACTATTTCATTCTTTTTTTTTTCTGTTATTGAGTTCTTAATCTCCAGAAATTCTGTTTGGTTTTATTTTTTCTAATATTAATCTCTTTGGTAAAATGATCATTTTGTTCTTTGATTGTGTCTCTGAGTTCCTTGTACTGCCTTTCTGTGTTTTGTTTTCTTGCATCCCTTTGAGTTTTTTAAGAACTGCAATCTTGAATTCTCTGTCATTTAAGTCACATATTTCCATGTCTTTAAGTTCATTTTCTGGCGACTATTCATTTTCTTTCTGAGGTGCCTTGCTATCTTGATTATTCATGGAAATTAATTAAGTACTATTTCTCATTCTAAGCATCTACACAAGTGAGTTCTGGAACAGTATGCTAGGAAGAGGTCTTTCTTTTGCTTTCCAGTAGGTGTTGGTAGAATGCTTTATTTTCTCTTACTGTAGTCTTTATTCTCTCTCACATTATAGTGTTATATTTCTTCTGCACTGTTTCAACTTCTCATACAATGGGGCATTCCCTGGAAGATGGCCTTCTCCTCTGTTATCGGGACACATGTGTTTCAGGATACTGCCTCTTTGTCGGGATGCAGAGAGCTTCTGAAGTTCCAAAGCTCTTCCTGCACCAGATTCAGGGCTTATGTGTTTCACTGGCTCTGTTTTCCTTGCAGGGATCTGCCCAGATAGGTGGGATAAGGTTTATGGTGGGTTGTGAGAGGTGGTTCTGAGCAATGGCTGCAACCACCATCACAGCCAACCCTGCACCCAAGGCTCTTTCCCCTTTGCCAGAACTAGTTGGGCTGCAAGTCTGTGGCTGCAGGCTGCAAATTATTTGCAGTTTTCAGAATTGCAAACAATTTTTTTTTTATCTGACACTGCTACTCTGCAGGTAGAGGTGGGATGAGCTCTATGCATGTAGGGGTAGGATGAGCTCTGGAAGGGTAAGGAGGGGTTGGCTAGTCCCAGTATCTGTGCCTTCAGTCCTCTGCCTGGCAGTGAGGGCTTAAACCAGCATTTTCACCTTTCTTTCCTCAGATGTTTCTGCCGTGAGCCTTGGGTTCAGCAGTGTTATATGCTGATCCCTCAGGCATGACTGTGGTTCATAAGGGTAGTGCTAGCAGCACACATTCTTCCCTTTTCCATGACTTTGGTAGTTCCGGAATGTAGGGAGCTCAGAGCTAAGGTCTATGTCCTGAGCCTGCCTAGCCCACGTCTCCACTCTTCAGCCTTCCCTCCTCCTCCGCTTGCCCAATGTGCCCACTTTTAGATGATTTCAGTTGCTCATCTCTTAGTCTTGCTGGTCTGCTGAGCAGGGAGTCTTTCATGGAATTATAGTTGTTCAACTTTCTGTGAATTCCAGGGGAGGTTTCAAGAGGCTCACGTCACGCTGCCATTTCTATGACGTCACCTGAGGAATGAATCCCACTTGATCGTAGTATATGATTTTTTAAATGTATTGCTGAATTCAGTTTGCTAATACTTTGTTTAGGATTTTTGCATCTATGTCCATTATGTATATTGGCCTATAGGTTTTTGTTTTTGTTTTTGTTTTAGTAATGTCTTTGTCTGGTTCTGGAGTCAGGGTAATAGTGGCCTCAGAAATGAGCTTTGGAACCTTCTCTTCACTTGAATGTTTTGGAATAGTTTGAGAAGAATAGGTGTTAATTTTTTTTTGAATGTTTGCTAAAAATTCATTTGTGAAGCCCTCTAGTCCAAGACTTTTGTTGTGGGAGATCAGTTTAGATTTTCTGTTTCTTCTTGATTCAGCCTGGGAAGATTGTGTGCCTCTAGTAATTTATACACTTCTTCCAGATTGTTCAATTTTTTTGGTGTATTGTCATGCATAGCATTTTCTTTTTTTTTTTGTCTTTTTTTATTAGTTTCAGGTGTACAACACAATGCAATAGTTATATTCTTTACCCCCCAAAGTGAAAATCCCCCTCCCCCAGTTTGCCACCCCACTCCCCCCCATATCATACATATCCATCACAACTACCCTGACTCCACTCCACAGTATACTCCACATCCCGTGACCATCCACATATTCAGTTGCAGTTGGCATACAACACTATACATCAGCTTGAGGTGTACAGTGCAGTGATCAAGCCTCTACTCCATTCTTGAAGTGGTCTCCCTAACAAGACATGTGACTATCTGACATGCCACAAAATTTTTACATTATTATATTCCCCCAAATGTGTTTCATATCCCTGTGGCAATATTGTAGTTGTCTATTTACGTTGTCTAATCCCTTCCCTTTCCCCCCCATCCCCACCTCCCTCCCAACTAGCAACCCTCAGTTTTTCCTCTACATCTATGGATCTGTTTACTTTGATCGTTCACTCAGCTCTTCAGACTCCACACACAAGTGAGATCACATGGTACCTGTCCTTCTCCGACTGACTTATTTCTCGCAACATAATAGTCTCTTCACAACATTATCAATTACATTCCCAGAACTGCCCCCATATCCCTGCAGCAACATTGTAGTCCCACATACACTGTCCAAAACCTTCCCCCTCTCCCTCTTCCCCACTCCCTTCCAGCCAGCAACCATCAGATTTCCTTTATATCTGCTTGATCTGACTTCAATCTTCTTAAATTGTCTCTCTGGGTTAGCTAGTTTACCCCTTTCTTTTGTTTAAAAAAGCCCTTTTAATATTTCTTGCAATGCTGGTTTGGTGGTAATGAATTCTTAAGCTTATTCTTTTCTGAGAAGCTCTTTATTTCTCCTTTAATTTTAAGTGATAGCCATGCTGGGTAGAGCAATCTTGGTTGTAGGCCTTTATTTTGTGTCACTTTGAGTATCTCCTGCCACTCCCTTCTGGCCTGAAGAGTTTCTGTAGACAAGTCAGCTGTTAGTCTAACAGGAGTTCCTTTGTACGTAACCTGCTGTCTTTCTCTTGCAGCCTCTAGGATTCTGTCTCTGTCTTTAACCTTTGCCATTTTAACTATGATGTGTCTTGGTGTGGACCTGTTTGGGTTCAGCTTGTTTGGAACCCTCTGCACGTCCTGGGCATGTATGTTGATTTCCTTCACCAGGGTAGGGAAATTTTCAGTCATTATTTTTTCAAATACATTTTCGACCCCTTGCTTCTTCTCTTCTCCTTCTGGTATCCCTATGATTCCAAGGTGGTTACGCTTCACCTTGTCCCATAGGGCTCTTAAACTATTTTCATTGTTTTTTTTTATTCTTTGGTCTTTTTGCTGTGCCAACTGGGTGAGTTCTGCTATTTTATCTTCCGAATCGCTGATCCGCTCCTCTGCTTCATCTACTGTACTGGTGATTCCTTCGAGTGTGTTCTTCATTTCAGTTATTGTATTCTTTAGTTCTAACAGGTTGTTTTTTATGGTTTCCCTATCCTTCTTTATGTCCTCGCTAAGTTCCTTAAACATTCTTATCATCAGTGTTCTAAACTGTGTCTCTGAAAGGTTGGATCCCTCTGTTTCATTTGATTCCATTTCTAGAGGTTTCTTCTAGAGGTTTACTTGTGACATGTTTCTTTGTTTCCCTATTCTGGCTGTCATTCTGGGATTGCTTTGATGTATTAGATAGATCACCAGGAGAGCCTTGGCTGGATCACGCAGACACACAGCTCACGGCCCAACACTCCCAGGAAAACTCCCAGTCTCAGCCTGTCCTAATCAGCCGCTCGCAGATCAGGCTGAGGAGCCTGACAACCAATCACCAGCTTGGCAACTCTGCAAGCAGTGTGTGGAGAGCGGGAACCCGAGGTGGCTTGCGCACTCCCGCGTCTCAGTGAGCAGCCTGTTGGAGCCGGATCACTCCCACTAGGCGTTTCCCTTGCAACGCAGTATAAGCCAAGCAGAGGGATCCAAGTGGGGATCCAAGGCCGCAGGGGTGTGTGCGCACGCACACACGTACTTCTGCGCCAATTCCACCAGACCAATTAGGTCTCGGACCTGATCCTTCGTGGGAGGGTCCAAGCCCGACAAAATGGCGCCCTCCCTACACCACTCGCGTGCAGGCTCCGCACCACGGGAACAACAATTCAAGTACCTCCAGCCTTTGCACCAAAGGTGCTCAGTTCATTCCATCCCCACAGGCTGCCGGCTCACACAGCCACTCCTTCCAGCAGGAACTAGGTAAGTGCTCACCGGTGAGCAAGCCTGGGCGCCAGCCCTACTGATTCTCCAACCTCTCTTAGCCTCACCAGGCTGAGCAAATAGAGACCTCACTAATTTACTGCCAGCTATCTTAGAACTTCTCTTCCCGGCAAAGGAGCTCTGGGCTGGTGAGCTTGGTGTGCGGCCGGAGGGTCTCTCCCCCAACCGGAGAAGCCTCTCCACAGCTGGGACCTCCCTCATGGGGTTTGCCCTCTCTCGTCTCCACCCGTCCTACCAGACCCGATGCGGCTTCCTCTTTAAGTTCTTCGTTTAGTGGTTCTGTTCCTCCAGTGTTCTGGGGACCTCCAGGGTTGAATGCTGCATAATTTGCTTGTAATTTTGGTGTGATCCTGGGAGGCAGTTAGCACAGCATCTGTCTATTCCACCATTTACCTGAAGTCTCCGTGCATAGTATTTTCTTAATTTTTTTTTTGTATTATTGTGGTGTCCATTGTCACTTCTCCTCTTTCATTTTTTATTTTATTTAATTGGGTCTTCTTTGTGTTTTATTGATTTGTGTCATTAAATGTTTATTAATTCTGTTTATCTTTTCAAAAACCAGACCTTGGTTTAATAGATTGATTTGTTAATTTTTTAAAGATTTGAATGGAGAATTGGGGGAGGGGAACAGCATTGGGGAATCAGGGAAGGGGATGAGACAAGTTGCTGTCCTTTTGTTCTTCAGTCTAGTTGTGGAGGACATTGCTTCACTGGCCCATGTTGGGATTATCATTGCGCTCTTCTCGGGTGAGGCAGATTGGTCACCAGCCTCTGGCTGGCCACTCACAGTGGCTCTTGGCAGCTCACACAAGCTGCCAGCCACTCACGCTGGCTACAGGCCACTCACTGTAACCTATGGCAGCCCACTGCCACAGGGGCTGCAGCTGTGCCATCCCAGGGACTCACAGCAGCCCATCTCCAGGTTGTTCACTATCTTAGCTGTAGATGGCAGTGTCACTGGCCCTCATATGTGGGATCTGAACCTGGGCCTCTGGGGTCCCAAGCCAACACTTAACCAACGCGCCACTCTACCAGCCCTTTTTATTGTTTTTGAAGCCTCTATTTCATTTCTGTCCACCTGATCTTTTCAGCTTTGTCTGCAGTTTTTTTCCATTACATGTAAAGTTAGACTGTTTGTTTGAGATTTTTGTTGTTTTTTGAGGTAGGCCTGCATTGCTATGTATTTTCCTCTTAGGACTACTCTTGCTGTGTTTCATAGGTTTTTGTGTTGCTGTATTTTCATTTTTATAGCTCTGAAGGTGTCTTTTGATTTCTACCTGGACCTCATTGTTGGCCCATTCATTATTTAGTAGTATGTTATTTAGCCTCCCTGTGTTTGTGTGATTTTCAGGGGTTTCTTTCTTGTAATTGATTTTTAGTTTCATACCATTGTTGTCAGAGAAGCTCTTTGATATCATTTCAATCTTCTTAAATTTATTGACACTTGTTTTGTGGCCTAACATGTGGTCTATCTTAGAAAATGTTCCATGTGCTCTTGAAAAAGTTATATGGTGCTGCTTTAGGGTGAAGTGCTCTAAAAATGTGAATGAAATCCATCTGGCCTATTTTGTTATTTAAGGCTGCTATTTCCTTGTTGATTTTCTGTCTAGAAGATCTGTCTATTGTTGTCAATGGGGTATTAAAGTCCCCCACTATGATTGAGTTACTGTAGATCTCTGTCTTTATGTCAGCCATCATTCATCATTTGTTTTCTATACTTAGGTGCTCCTCTGTTGGGTGCATAGTTGTTTACAAGGGTTATGTCCTCCTGTTGAATTGATTCCTTCCTTCATCATTATGCAATGTCCTTCTTTGTCTCTTATTTTAGTCTTCATTTTAAAGTGTATTTTGTTCAATATAAGTATTTCTACCCCATATTTTTTCTTACGTGCATTTGTGTGAAATATCTTTTTCCATCCATTTACTTTCAGTATATATGTGTCTTTCAATCTGAGGTGGGTCTTTTGTAGACAGCCTATGCATGGGACTTGTTTTCCTATCCATTCAACTATGCTATGCCTTTTGATTGGAACATTTAATCAATTTACATTTAAAGTGATTATTGATAGGTACATAACTATTGCCATTTTATTATTCATAAGTTATCTTCTTTTGTTAGTTTGTTTTACCCCTTCTCCTTTTTTAAAAAAAGATTTTATTGGGGAATTGGGGGAGGGGAACAGCATTGGGGAATCGGGGAAGGGGAGCGGACAAGGTGCTGTCCTTTTGTTCTTCAGTCTAGTTGTGGAGGATGTCGCTTCACTGGCCCATGTTGATATCATCATTGTGCTCTTCTCACGTGAAGCAGATCAGTCACCGGCTTCTGAACGGCTGCTCACAGCGGCTCTTGGTAGCTCACACCGGCTGCCAGCCACTCACACTGGCTTCCGGCCACTCACAGTAGCCTATGGCAACCCACTGCAGCAGGGGCTGGAGCTATGCCAACCCAGGGAATCACAGCAGCCCAGCTCCAGGTGGAGCTGTTGTTCACCATCTTATCTGTAGGGGGCAGTGTCACTGGCACTGATATGTGGGATCCAAACCGGGGCCACTGGCATCCCAAGCCAGCTCGTCACCAACGTGGCACTCGGCCGGCCCATACCCCTTCTCCTTCTTAAAGAAGTTCTTTTAATGTTTCTTGTAATACTGGCTTGGTCTTAATGAATTCCTTTAACTTTTTTTTGACTGGAAAGCTTTTAAACTCTCTTTCAAGTTTAAATGATAGCTTTGTTGGGTAGAGTGGTCTTGGTTGTGATCCCTTGTTTTGCATGACTTTGAATATTTCTTGCCAGGGTCTTCTGTCCTGCAAAATTTCTTTATTTGAACTTTTTTTTTTGAGGGCAGTGTCACTGGCCCTCATATGTGGGACCCGAACCGGGGCTGCTGGCTTCCCAAGCCAGCGCTTAACCACCACACCACTCGGGCGGCCCTGTACTGCAAAATTTCTGTTGAGAAATTAGCTAATAGTCTTATGGGAGCTCCCTTGTAATTAACTAGTTGTCTTTCTCATGCTACTTTTAGGCTTCTCTCTTTGTCTTTACCCTTTGCCAATTTAATTATAGTATGTCTTCTTGTGGACTTATTGAGATTTATCTTTTTTGGGACTCCTGAGCCTATATGACTGCTAAATATTTTGATGTTTATACTTTTAAGAAATGTTTTTCTTGTTTGCTAGTTTCTCAACCTCATCTCTTCATCTTGCTTGTGATGTTTTAATTATCTCCATAACAACCAAATATGACAGAAAGGAACTAGGAAGTGATAAAAAATGAATTAACTATCATCAAAGCAATTTGATTTCCACAGAAATGCTGGCTAGGATTAGGGCACTGAGGGTAAAGTCCAACTCGTAATTATTCCAATTCAAGCTAAGTGCTCTGTTGAGCAGCTCTTCTGAAACTTCAATGCATATTTGAATCACCTGGGGGATCTTTTGGGTTTTTTTATTTTAATTTTTTTAGAGGGCATTGTCACTGGCCCTCATATGTGGGATCCGAACGTGGGCTGCTGGTGTCCCAAGCCAGCTCTTAACCACCACGCCACTTGGCCGGCCCCACCTGGGGGATCTTTTAAAGTGCAATGCTGATTCAGTAAGTCTGGAATGGGACCTGAGAATCTGCATATCTATCAACCTTCTTGGTAATGCAAATGCTACTGGTTCTCTGATCACATTGAGGAACAAGGGGCGTGAATCATCATCATGCCCAAGTAGTATATGCAAGTGAGCATATTTGTGGTTCTGGAGGAAGTGTTCTTTTGGACAGCAGTCCTGATGAGCACACCATCTTTAATATTAACTAGTTGTGTTACCTTGGGCAAACATTTTTATCTCTCTGGGTCTCTGTTTCCTCATCCGTGAAATTATGAATTTTAGCTGAATGATTTCTAAGATCACTATTGATTGTAAAAGTCTTTGATTCTCTTGGGAAGGAAAAGATACTTTAGAACCAAAGGCTTAGTCTGAGGGCAAATTGCTCCTGTGTTATAAGGAAGGGGAGTGGGAAGACAAATCTACTGTGACTTTTATAATTATCTGATTAATTCAAAATCCTCTATGTGCCCTAAGGTAATTTATTTCTTCTGAATGTGCAGAACATTGACATTCTCCATAAAGAAGAGGCAACACTGAGTAGTGGACAGCAATTTTTGGCATCTCTCCAACTCAGCTCTCAGCATCCACTTGTGATCTCATAGCTAACTGCTTTGACTACTTGCTCATGCCACTGTCTCTTTGATCACAGAGAAAATCCAATGTCTTCACATTTGTCTCCAGTACAAATACTCAATTATACTTAGTTCCAGGAGATATAATAGATAAGCACACAGAATCATCACCTACCTTGCAAGTACAGCATTCCTCCCTTTGGGTAGAGAATCTGATTCTGCAAGCACAAGTATGACATCTGACTGAGGGGAATGCTACTCTGAGGGAACAAGTCATTCCTTCCCTGGAAATACCAATGATGCCTGTACTTTGCTCACTTGACCACCCTCCCAATTTCATGGTGACTGCTAAACTCCCAGGGGTTCTTGTTCAGGTGACTAACTACTTGACAACTCTCAATATCCCCAATCCTGCAGATGATGCTCAAGTCAAGTTCTTTTTTGACTACGTATCTCAGCAGATGGCAAGTTGTGGGGTAATATCTAGACCTGACCAGAGAGCTCTGTTGAAGCAATATGAGAACTTTTTCTTGAGTTCAAGTAGTCATTTTTTGAGTCCAAAATACGTTAAATGAACCTGATAAATGCTAAGGTTAAGAAAGGGGACAACTCTTCTCAGCAGGTTGCTACTACTTTCCAGCTTTTTGCTCAATAATAAAGCCAATCAGAGTGATCACTCCCAAGAGAGACTAGCTGACCCAATTAAGGATGGAGTGAGTGGCACAGTTATGATGGACAACCTCCCAGACCTGATCACTCAGTATATTCTGTTGGACAAGAAAAGTAGTGACAGTCCAGAGCTCCTACAGTCTGAGGCCCAGCTCTCAGTGTTGGCTTCCATAATTCAACACCAAACCCTCTACAGTCCCACAGGTCCACCACCTAGGGAAGAGCCTATACAGCTAAGAGGGAGTCAGCCACCTCTCTCACCAACCAAACAATCCCAACAGCAAGAAACTCAGTTGTACCTCTACTGTAGCCAGGCTGGTCACTACACAGGAGATTGTCTTGCCAAATGATTTTGAGCCCCAGCAAGGACAAATAACCCAGCTCATGAGTAAAAGGAGTCCAAGCCAGTCATTTACAAATATATAGCTCTTATATTTCCAGCCTTACTGATTTATATACTGCATTAACATTTAAAATACAGATGGGGAACTGTGATACCACTTTATACAGTCATAACTCATGTGTTTCTGAAAGTTTAAATAACCAAATCTTGTTTATTTGATAACCCATCACCAAACCTAACTCAACAATGATGAAAACAATTCATAGGTACTTTTGCAGTTGGAACCAATTTCCCAAGAGTACTGAAAGTCTGCAGGCAAAACTCTGACGAGTCTTTGCCAGTGAAAACAACCCTGGCAGTACATTGGGAACTCCATCCTTACCAATAGATGAGATATGGGTTGAGTTTGTTGACCCGTCTTTTGTGCCTAAGATTGGGCCCCTGCCTTTCACCCTCAACTTCATTGTTCCCTTTTTTAGGAGTCTTGGCTGAAGTCCTAATTGCATTTCCATATCCTAACAATATTTTCATACTAGAGACTGGCTCCTGCTCCACCTATTGACTACAGTCCAGCTTCAAAACAAACCAACCTTCATGGAAACACAACTCTGCCAACCTCCCATACAGCTATGAATTTTGTTGCCATTCGAAGTCTTCTGCTTTCCCAACAAACTGGATCTTTGGCTATTGACAAATCAAATAGTATGGCCCTTTGAACACTCTTCTTGGAACTACTTTGAGGGCTAGCCCCTTAGGCAGGCACATTTTTTAGCCAAGCCCTAACAATCCCATCTTACCCTCCTCTTTGCCAATAACCTAATTTAAGTTTCTGCATGTCTTATGGCCAAGTCAAGATGATCTAGGACAATGACCTCTGTAAAGTATCTAATGAGATTTGGGGAAGGTGTCCCATCATAATTACTGTGTCAATAGCATGTACTTGCTGCCTTATGTAGATAACTCCACTGCAAATTGAGGGTCAGGCCCTGTAGTAGATTCTGACTCTAGAGGCCTCAGTATGGTCACAATCTAGGATCACTGCTCATTGGTGTTAAACTCTACTGCTAAGGACCACCTCTAGAAACCCTCAAATATATAAGGTTATTGAAGAACAATTAATGGCAGGCAACTTTCTGAACCATCTCATCTGAAGAATCCTGGGACGTATACATCAACACCATCTATACATAAAACTCAAAAAGTGTGTGTGTGTGTGTGGGGGGGGCGGTATTGCCTGTGTTGTGCTCTTTGCACACATCAGCTCTATATGGATTCCTAATGCTTCTGAACAAAAGTAGTGCTATGCTAGAAAGGTACAATTCCCTAAAATTTTAAGGATATCAAATGATGATCAGTGTTTGCTGGTAATTACCAGTCCTCTGTTCCCTGCTTCTTGGTGCTGATGTATATCCCTATAATGGATCTCCTGAAGAAAGATTGGTAAATCAATTTTCCCTACCAACCATCCAAGGCCTCTCAGAATATGAAGTTCAGTTGTAGTTTTGCCTTGTTCTTGGAGAATTATGCTAACATTGGCAATACTTAAACCCAGCTAGGAGCTTGCTACTCTCATATTGTAACACTAACAGACAAATCTTTTCACCCAGCAGTGCCTTGCTTACTACTGTGCCAATCCTTATTTACAGTCACAAGAGGTCTCTTATCCACAGCTTGCTATACATCTACTTTACTCCACGTACTCTCTCAACAAGGAGACATGAATGCACGTATTCCAGTTGTTCCAGGAAATTCCCACTGGGGTATGGGGATTATATGAGACTGTCTAACAGGTAGATTTATTTGAACTTTAAGTGACTCTGGAATTATCTGGAGATATCCTTATCTAGCACCACCAATTCTGTAAGAAAGTACCAACCCAATAGCTTCTGGTCACTTTCCTTTCCTTACTGACCACAGTATGGTTCTGGTATGCTGATGGTAGCATTAAGCTGGCTTGATCACCAATCTTTCCTTACCTTAGGGCCACAGTTTATCATTGTGTGCCCTGTCACAAAGACATGTCACTTTATTTCCTGTTTGGACCTTCCCTCTGCAGCAAAATTGCCTCCCCCCCCCAAGAAATCTCCCTATTTCATAGCCTCTAAGAATAGTTAATTGATTCTGGGCTAATAACTTCAGTTTACCTCTCACTTCTTGAAGCTATTTATTGAGGAATTTCCAATCAAGGACCTCCGGTGCTCTGTGTTATACAATCCAACAGCCAGACTGAGAATATGAATACAATACTGGCATAATGCTTTGCTTTTGACAAGCTAGCAACAATTTTTTTACCACTTCAAAATTTTGTTATAGTGACACCATCCACTTAAACTAGAATGAATTCATTATTTAGCATAAAGAGAGTTATATGGACATGTTCTCAGAATGTATACCTGAGTAAATTATCTGAGAGTGAAACAAATTAAAATTTACAGAGAACAGAGGAGATGTAACCGACTGAAACATGTAGTCTGCAACTGCAATGTCTTGGGGAACCCCCAGGTACAATCAAAGTTGTAGTGTTAGAGAGGCAGATCTGCTACATGATTGATGCCACCCAGCAAGATAGAATCTAATCATTTTATAATGTCTTAAGAAGGAAATGTTAACAAGAGAATGGTCTGCATGAAATCTAAAAAGGGGGGCAATTAAATAACCATACGACATTGGTAATCTCTCTAGAATCAGACAGGGGATGTTGAACAGCAGACAATTTGGCAGATCCACTTACAATGGGGTGAAGGCACCAGGCCACCCCAATGTGTGTCCTTAGTCATTAGGATTGTCACCTAACTCCCCTTATTCTGACTCCATACTCTAAAAAGTAACATGATTGTAATTACTTCATATAAAGTTTTATATGGGGAGAAATTTTGCTAACCAGTTGACATGAGTGTTCTACCCTACTTGGCAGTTAATTCTTGTTATAAATGAATAAATTGGTGTTTGGCTTATATATCAGTTTTGTTTTGTATATTTTTTTGGATATTTCAAATCCATCTTTAATTAATTCTTTTAAATTAAAGCTTATTGGGTTGGGCTGGCCAAGTGGCACGGTGGTTAAGCGCTGGCTTGGGAAGTCAGCGGCCCCGGTTTGGGTCCCACATATGAGGGCCAGTGCCACTGCCCTCAAAAAAAATAAGTAATAAGGCTTATTGGGGTGACAGTTGTTAGTAAAGTGACATAGGTTTCAGGTGTACAATTCTGTAATACATCATCTATATATCACATTGTGTGTTCACCACCCAGAGTTAGTTCACCTTCTATCACCACCTATTTAGTATGTAAAACAACAAAGGAACAAGACAAACAAATGAAGAAACAGAAACTCATAGACATAGACAATAGTTTAGTGGTTACCAGAGGGTAAGGAGGGAGAGGGGTAGTAGATGACAGTAAAGGAATAAAATATATGGTGATGGAAGAACTGACTCTGGGTGGATTTGTAGTTTTGATAACATCAATCCTCCAGATCCTAATCACCTCTGAGCACACTGCAAAAATACTATTTTCACCATGTGAAGTCAACACCACCTTGTGAAACATGCTGAATCTACTGAAGATTGGCCTTCCTGAGAACCTTGCTTCAACAGTCAGTCAGCCTTCCTCTTTATCTCTCTCATTCATCTATAATTGTAATAAAATCATTAAATACCTATGGGTTTCACTTCCTATACTTATCTTTACTCACACCCAGAACCATAGTACCTGCCATAAGTAATTGTTTCTTATAATACTGTATAGTTTAGTCTAAACATCAGAATATACAGCTACAGATGAAGACATAACACATGACTATAGATATAAGCTCATGACAAGAACTTTTAGAGAGAGATGAGTGTATATGATTGGCCTAACTCTCACTACCTCCATTACGTCCAGAATTCAAGACATAGGACCAATGCTATCACTGCCCTTGCCTCTATACATGATGGTAAAATGATTATCACCTTTTTCTGGACTCTGGGAGATTTTCTCCACCAACCACCATCTTGCCTATGGCCATTATAGTTATCTATGAAATAAAATATAACATTCAAGATATACTCATACCAGCATTTTGGCAAAATCTAACACCTGGGAGAGCTCTGGGTGCTTACGTCACATCTATAAATCCTCTACATTGGTGGTCATGCTTCATTTTCTCCCTATGAAGAAAGCTTTAGGCCTCACTTGGCCAAGAATTTGGAAGATCCCTCAAGGGAACATAGTATCATGAATCTTCAATGTCACCTCTGTGCAAGAGTCACTGCACACATTTTACAAACAAAAGTGCCAGAAGGGAGTTACGCCATTTAGGAGAGTCAATAGAATTATCTTGGTACCACATTTCCCAGTCACTGATTATGACTATAACTTAGAGCATTCATGTACTATTTTACTGGCATTACTTTTTTGTATTGGCTTTGATTCTTGGGTCTATTTGAACCTGTTTTCTTTTTTAAAAAATGTATTGGAGTGACAATGGTTAGTAAGTGTACAATTATACAATTGTACAATTCTATAATACATCATCTATATATCATACTGTGTGTTCACCACCCAGAGTTACTTCTCCTTCCATTACCATATATTTGACCCCCTTCATCCTCTTCTACCATCCCTCCTCCCTGCTTACACTCTGGTAACCAATAAACTGTTACCTGTGTCTATGAGATTTTGTTTCTTTATTTGTTTTTCTTGTTCCTTTGCTGTTTTCAGTTTTATGAACCTGTTTTCTAATCACTGGTTTCCAATACATACCTTATATGGCACTGCATCTCTTACTTGTCCAGCTCAGTGATAAGTCAGTTGTGACTTTATTCCACCAACCCCATTTGCTTCATAGTAACCCAGTGGAGGATCAATAGAATTTCAGGTTTCATTTCTTTGGACATAAAATCTAGATTTGTGTGCCTCTGGAGAAAAGGAACTAATGTTTGGTAAATGACTATTTTATGTCAAGCCCTGTGCTCAGTGCTTTAATTTGTTAATAATACTCATTTAACTTCACATTACTAAAAATGAGATATCCATTTCTGGCATTAAATACTCATCATATTTATGAGTTAGGTGTCATAAATTCAACTTAAAGATGATAAAATAGAGGTTCAGAGCAGTTAACTTACCTACCATAAAGTTATACAACTAGGAAGTAGCAGTGCTAGAATTTGAAACCAGTCTATTTTTAATGGCAGAGCGCTTTGATCTCTGGTAGAGGATAGAAATACTTGAATTCACACCTCTCCTGACCAGCCTAACTGACCCAGTTACACATCCTATAGCCACTAATACAGAGAGGCTACTCTAGTAACAGGAATTCACATAGCCACTGATTGAAACACTTGTTTTGGATAGCACGCTATAAAGGAAACACATAACAAACCAGTGACTTCCAGGACTTTGAAATTTCATTTTGGTTTCTAATGAGTCTGAGACCATTTCTTGGCCCATCTAAAAGTACACTGCGTCTGCATTATCTGATTGGGTAGGCTCCTTCATGTTGAGTCAGGATTCTAACAAATGTTTTTGACTATCACAAAGTCTTCATATTTCTGTAACACTTCATTCAAAGCTACTGAGACTTTTTTTAACAATAGCTCAATGAGACTTCCGGTAAAATGGTGGAATAGACAGATGCTGTGCTAACTACCTCCCAGGATCACACAAAAATTACAATCAAATTATATAGCATTCAACCCAGGAAGTCCCCGGAATACTAGATAAACAGAGCCATGAAATGAAGAAATTAAAGAGGAGGCCACGTCGGGTCCGGTAGGACGGGCAGAGATGGAGAGAGCGAACGACGTGAGGGAAGCCCCAGCTGTGGGGAGGCTTCTCCAGTTGGGGGAGAGACCCTCCGGCCGCACACAAAGCTCACCAACCCAGAGTTCCTTTGCCAGGAAGAGAAGTTCCAAGATAGCTGGCAGTAAATAAGTGAGGATTCTCTTTGCTCAGCTCGGTGAGGCTAACAGCAGCTAGAGAATCAGTGGGGCAGGCGTACAGACTTGCTCGCCAGTGAGCACTTACCTGGTTCCTGGTAGAGGGAGTAGCTGTGTGAGCCGGGCCCGGGAGCCTGCAGGGATGGACTGAACTGAGCATGTTTGGTGCAAAGGCTGGAGGTTTTTGGACTGTTGTTCTCCTGGTGTGGAGCCTGCATGTGAGTGATGTAAGGAAGGCACCATTTTGTCAGCGTTGGGCCCTCCCACAGAGGATCATGTCCGGGACCTCATTGGTCGGGTGGAATTGGCACAGAAGTGCATGTGTGTGTGCGTGCGCGCACATGCGGCCTTGGATCCCCACCCTCCACCTGGCTTATACTGCGTTGCCAGGGAAACGCTGGGCGGGTGCCCTCCAGCTCCAACAGGGTGCTCACTGAGACCTGGGAGTGTGCAAGCCACCTCGGGTCCCGGATCTCCACACTGAGCTTGCAGAGTTGCCAGGCTGGTGATTGGTTTTTGGGCTGCTCGGCCTCATCTGGGAGCGCCTGATTGGGACAGGCTGAGACTGGGAGTTTTCCTGGGAATGTTGGGCCGTGAGCTGTGTGCCTGCATGATCTAGCCAGGGCTCTCCTTGTGATCTATCTAATATATGGAAGCAATCCCAGAGTGACAGCCAGAATGGGGAAACAAAGAAACATGTCACAAGTAAAAGATCAGAAGAAATCTCTAGAAATGGAATTAAATGAAACAGAGGGATCCAACACTTTCAGAGACAGAGTTTAGAAAACTGATGATAGGAAGGTTTAACAAACTTAGTGAGGACATAAGGAAGGATAGAGAAACCATAAAAAACAACCAGTTAGAACTAAAGAATACAATAACTGAAAAGAAAAACACACTTGAATGCATCACCAGTAGAGTAGATGAAGCAGAGAAGCGGATCAACGCTTTGGAAGACCAAATAGCAGAAATCACCCAGTTGGCACAACAAAATGACCAAAGAATAAAAAACAATGAAAATAGTGTAAGAGCCCTATGGGACAAGATGAAATGCAACAACCTTGGAATCGTAGGAATACAGGAAGGAGAAGAGAAGGAGCGAGTGGTCGAAAATGTATTTGAAAAAATAATGACTGAAAACTTCCCTACCCTGGTAAAGGAAATCAACATACATGACCAGGAAGTACAGAGCGTTCCAAACAAGCTGAACCCAAACAGGTCCACAAGACACATCATAGTTAAAATGGCAAAGGTTAAAGACAGAGACCGAATCCTAGAGGCAGCAAGAGAAAGACAGCAGGTTACATACAAAGGAACTCCTACAAGACTAACAGCTGACTGGTCTACAGAAACTCTGCAGGCCAGAAGGGTGTGGCAGGAGATATCCAAAGTGACACAAAATAAAGGCCTACAACCAAGATTGCTCTACCCAACATGGCTATCACTTAAAATTGAAGGAGAAATAAAGAGCTTCTCAGAAAAGAATAAGCTTAAAGAATTCATTACCACTAAGCCAGCATTGCAAGAAATGTTAAAATGGCTTTTTTAAACAAGAGAAAGGGGTACACAAGCTGACCCAGGAAGAGGAGGAATACAAATAACAAAATGGCAATCCATATGCACCTATCAATAATCATTTTAATGTGAATGGGCTAAATGCTCCAATCAAAAGACAGAGAGTGCCTGAGTGGATAAGGAAATAGGACACATGTATATGCTGTTTACAGATGGAATAAGATATTTCATGCAAATGGAAATAAAAAAAAAGCTGGAGTAACAATGCTTGTTTTGGACAAAATAGACTTTAGAATGACTACCGTAAAAGACAAAGAAGGGCACTATAACCCTAATAAACATCTATGCACCCAACATAGGAGCTCCTAATTACATGTAACAGATTTTGACAGACATAAAGACAGAGATCAACAGTAACACTATCATAGTAGGGGACTTCAGCACCCCATTGTCACCAGTGGACAGACCCTTTAGACAGAAAATCAACACAGAAATAGGGGCCTTAAATGACACTTTAGACCAGCTGTACTTCGTTGATATTTTGGAGCATTTCACCCTGAAAAAGCAGAGTGTACATTCTTCTCAAGTACACATGGGACATTTTCCAAGATAGACCACGTTAGGCCACAAAATAAGTCTCAGTAAACTTAAGAAGATTGAAGTCATATCAAGCAGATATAAAGGAAAAACTGATGGTTACTGGCTGGGAGGGAGTGGGGATGAGGGAGACGGGGAAGATTTCGGACAGTGTAGGTGGTGACTGCAATGTTGCCGCAGGGATATGGGGTAGTTCTGGGAATGCAATTGATAATGTTGTGAAGAGACTATTATGTTGAGTGAAATAAGTCAGTCGGAGAAAGACAAGTACCATATGATCTCACTTATGTGTGGAATCTGAAAAATCCGAATGAACGAGCAAAGTAAACAGACTCATAGAGGAAAAACTGAGGGTTGCTATTTGGGAGCGGGGTGGGGATAAGGGGGAAGGGGAAGGGATTAGACAGCATAAATAGACAACTACAATATTTCCACAGGGATATGAAACACAGTTCGGGGAATATAATAATGTTGTAAAAATTTTGTGGCATGTCAGATAGTCACATGTCTTATTAGGGAGACCACTTCATGGATGGAGTAGAAGCTTGATCACTGCACTGTACACCTGAAGCTGATGTTGTATAATATTGTATGACAACTGTAACTGAATGTATAGATAGTCATGGGATGTGGAGTATCCTGTGTAGGGGAGTCAAAGGAATTGTAATAGATATGTATGATATGGTGGGGGAGAGGAGTGGCGTACTTGGAGAGGGGGGGTTTCACTTTTGGGGGTAAAGAGTATAACTATTGCATTGTGTTGTACACCTGAAACTAATAATAATAAAAAAAAGAGGCCCACCGAGTTGCACATTGGTTAAGCGCTGGCTTGGGATGCCAGCGGCCCTGGTTCGGGTACCACATATGTGGGCCAGTGACACTGCCCTCAAAAAAAAAAAGAAAAAAAAGAAGTAGTAACCAAAAAAAAAAAAAATTCTGGGGATGGCTGAGTGATGCAGAGGTTAAGCGCTGGCTTCAGAAGCCAGTGGCCTCAGTTCGGGTCCTACATGTGAGGGCCATTGACACTGCCCTCAAAAAAAAAAAAAAGAATTTCAATTCTGGCAATGGTCCCTAAATGTCATATAGAGATCCAACTTCTTTCCCACTTCAATCTACTTTCCTGGGTGGCATTACACCTCCACGCCTGAGACCCAGGACTAATTTAATGATCACATTGCATTTTCCTGGCCACTGTGACTATTCCAGGCAGACATGGCCTTGTGTCCTAAACTATCTAATCAGAGAGAATTTTATGGCCTTTCTTGGGAATGTTGGATAAATAGTCTTTATTTTTGTTTTGTTTTGTTTTCCAACTGGAATGGGATGCAGAAAAACGTAGCCCTGATTACTGCTGATGGAAATCTTTTGACTAAGAGATGACAGCTCATTTCATAGTGGAGACCTTCCCAGGAAGCAGAATTGAAGGGTAGGGAGGAAGAAAGCAAATTTTGATAATGGTTTTAGAATCACTGAATTCAACTGTGCCTGAAGATGTATAACCATATAAGCTAATAAAATCCTTTTATAGAGAAATATTAGGTAAAATTCTCTGTCTTTTGTAACAGAGTCCTGATACAATGATTTTCCGTATTGAAATTACATTATTTTTAGCTCAGTCTCTTACATCAACTTGAGTAATCAATGCCAAGTAATGGGGGGAAAAAATCCATATATTGCAGTGGTAGTATTAGATAAAGAACAAGAGTCTCATGAACTCTGCCCCATGTTAAACCCTCTAATACAGAAATTTCCAGCTTCCCTGCCAGGAGGAGCTTTGTAGAGTCTACTGGATTTATAAGTTTGGTTTGGCCTACTGGGGAGATGCAGACTGATGCTGTATAGACCCATAACCTTCCAAAAGGATTACAGGCTTTTGGCCCTAAGTCTGGTCATTACTTATTAAACAAATTTGAGATGGGGCTGGCCCGAGTGGCTCAGTTATTTAAGAGCTCACTCAAGAGTGTGAGCTGAGCTCTGAGCAACGGTGGTTCGATGCCAGCCTGAGCTGAGTTGCCGTTGAGCTGCCAACAGGTGGCAGGATGGCTCAGCTAAAAAAACAAAAAACAAATTTGAGATGTATTAGAATTTGGGGGCCAGGTTGTGAGCCAGAACTTATACCATCATCGACACTTGAACCTTTGCCAATGACATGGCAAGACAGCAAAGTATAATGGTTTAAGAGTGGGGAACTCTGGAGCTAGACTGCTTGGGTTCAAATTCTGTCTCTACCTCTCATTAACTGGATGACCTTTAGCAGTTTCCTTAACCTGTCTGTCTCAGTTGTCTATTCTATGTGGGATTATGATGACTAAATAAATTAATATTTATACAAAAAAACTAAAATAGTATCCAGCATATGATAACCAATATAGAAATGACCGTTAAAAAAAATAAATGCATAAAAACTACTACAAACATTTGGAATATATATGTAAGGGTCTGTCAAAATATGCATGGTCTCAAACCACATAACACATGATGTTAACAAAAGCACAGATATTTTTGGATGAGAAAGGATATTTAATCCAATGCACAGAATAGGTAATTCTTGTCAAACTCCCAACCTCATGTCATGGATTCTTCTTCCATATAATGGGATTATTGCAGAAGTGGTCTTGCTTAGAGGCTACATATGTAGAGAAGTCAATAGTGAACTAAACTCAGTCTCTCTATTTCTCAACCAGGGGATGCATTTATGCTTCTCTTCCTTTAGCTAACCCCCAAAATGACCTGGGTCTCAGTTTCAGATATGTGCTTTTGTTTGGTTTAGCAACCTAGGGAAAACTATGTTAAAGATTCTCAAATTTCATCTGCTGTCTCTGACATTTTTACACTCCCTCTAGCCAACTACAAATCCCAATTCAAGTAATCATGGAAAACTTAGCTAACTCTAGCCTACAACAGTGCCACAAGGTTTAATGGGTTCAAAGACATAGAAGATGAGTCTTAGGAACTTAAAATCTTAAAATGTTGTTGAGGAACCTTGTAAACAAAGCTAACAATGTAAGAGGTTATCTTATTTGGTTCTAAACTTTCAAGGCCATCAAGGTCCCTTGCCAGGCCTTGACCATTTCCCAGGTACTGCATCCCTTAGCCCTCCTCCAAATGGATTCCCTTGCCTTCACACATTCAGGCCTGCACTAGCCGATACTGACCACAGAGAGGAGAGGTTTAAGGAGATCCATCCTAGCACCACAGTTCATTCAATATCAGGGCTGGCAATATAATTTGTGGTGATCAATACAAAATGAAGAAGTGCAGCCTCGGGTTTAATATGCAGGAAAGTACCATTAAAAGTACTAAATAACACTTTTTGTTTCTTATGCAGTCTCTCTTGACATGTCATAACAGTGTTTTATTTTCTCAATTTTAAAAAATTCTTTTATCTTGAAATGGCCGAGTGGCGCGGTGGTTGAGCGCTGGCTTGGGAGGCCAGCGGCCCCGGTTCGGGTCCCACATATGAGGGCCAGTGACACTGCCCTCAAAAAAATTATTTTATTGTGAAATAAACATTTATTTTTAAATTAGTTTCAGGTGTAGATGGCCCAGCTTAAAAAAAGAAAAAAGACACTCTCAATTTTTTTTTGGAAAAATTTAGACCTACAGAATACCTGAAAGAAAGTATGGTGGAAACCTGATATACCGTTTTATTATTGGGTTACAGGAAAAGTCGTGACATTTTTCTATGGTTTTTATTGCAAAAATGCATCATGACTTTTCCGACAACCTAATAGTTTCCTCGGATGCTGCAACAAGTTACCACAAACTTGGTGGTTTAAAACAACAGAAGCTTATTCTCTCACAACTTTGGAGGCTAGAAATCTGAAATCAAGTTGTCATCAGGGCCAAGCACTCTCTACAATAGGATCTTTCTTTGTTACTTTCAGGTTATGGTAGCTCCTAGTTATCCTTGGCTTGAGGTAATTCCACTATCTGCCTGTGTCTTTACATGGCATTATTCCTTGCACCACCTATGTTCTCCCCTTTCTCTTATAAGGACACCAGTCATTGGATTTAGAGCCCACACTAAATCCAGTATGATAACATCTTCAAATCCTTAATTACATCTACAAAGACCCTATTTTCCAAATAAGGTCACATTCATAGGTATTAGGAGTTAGGATTTGGACAACGACAGTTCATATAAGTACAACCCTTTAACAAAATTCA
Source organism: Aselliscus stoliczkanus (assembly GCA_033961575.1). Classification (NCBI taxonomy): domain Eukaryota; kingdom Metazoa; phylum Chordata; class Mammalia; order Chiroptera; family Hipposideridae; genus Aselliscus; species Aselliscus stoliczkanus. Next base: position 47,417,476 of record CM066737.1, on the reverse strand, counting down.
CCAGTTTTTGACATTTTGCCAGCTTTGCTTTCTTTCTCTGTCACCACCTACCCCACCCCACCCCAACCTCCACACTCTTCTTCTGTGTAAACTGCAAATATCATGGCACTTCAGCTCTAAATCCTTCAGTGGGCATCTCCTAAAGAATAAATATTTATTCTACATGACATTTGGGAAATTTAACATTACTTCAATAGTACCATCTATTATCCAGTCCATATTTAAATCATCTTTTCTAGCTTTATTTATTACTCAGGATTCAATTAAGTTACCCCATTATATTTGGATTGTAATGTCTCTTCAGTTTCTTTGAATTTTGAATAGCCTAATGCTATTTTTTTTCTTTTTTTTTTTTTTGAGGGCAGTGTTACTGGCCCTCATATGTGGGACCCAAACCGGGGCCGCTGACCACCGCACCACTCGGCCGGCCCAGCCTAATGTTATTTTTGTTGATAGTTTGTATTTCATAAAACTGATAGTCTCAAAGAGCCCAAGTCAGTTCTACCATGTAGAGTATCCCGCATTCTGGAATTTTCTGATTGTTTCTTCATGACTATATTCAAGTTAAACATTTTAAAAAAGACTACCACATAGGTGATGTGAACTTCTCAGTGTATCACATCAGCAGGTCAACAATGTTGATTTTTCCCCATATCGATGATTCTGGGTTTGATCCTATGGTCATACTGGGGGTGTGGTAGCTCTCTACACTGGAAAAGTACCTTTGTTTCTTTATAGTTAAAATTAACTATATGCTGATACCCTGAGACATTTTTGACTATCTTCTCCCAACAATTTCTTACCCACTAGTCTTAACCTCCATGAAGATGTATGCTTGCACTTGTTATTACATTGAGGGATGTAAAAGGCTGACTTACTAGTTCTATCATTCCTTGCACATTTATTAGCCAACATCCTTCTATAATAAAAGTTTCCATCCCTTCCTCTCCCCTATCCTCCCTCCCTTTTCACTATAGACTCAATAATTCCATTTTTTACTCTCTAATGTGATTTGAGTTTCCTTCCTTCCTGATATTCAAGATTATTTCTTTTATCATTCCCTTTGTCTTTCAAGAACTTCTTTAACCATATATTAATGTAGGTCTCCTGGCAACACTTTTCTTAGTTTGTCTTAATCTAAGAATGTCTTGTGGCTCCTGAATTCCTAAATAGTATTTTTGCAGGATGTGGGATTAATAGTTGACAGTTCTTTTCTTTTAGCATTGTAACAATCTTGTGCCACTTCCTTCTGGCTCCCATGGTTTATTTTTGTTGTTGTTGAGGCTGCACCCTTTATTCTTTTCACTTGTTTTTCGTTATTACTTTCAGGTGTACAAAAAAATATAGTGATTAGACATTTATATACCTCAAAATGTGATAAACACAATAAGTCTACCAAAAATGTGACACTACACATAGTTATATTATTGACTATATTTCCTATGCTGTACTTTATATAGCCATGACTATTTATTTTTAATTTTAGTTGACATTTAATACTATTTTACATTAGTTTCAGGTATACAGCATAGTGGTCAGACATTTATATAATATACGAAGTGATCCCCCTGATTAATGTAGTACCCATCTGAAATACACATAGTTTTAATAACATTATTGACTTTATTTCCCAGAGAATACTTTACATCCCCATGACTACTGTGTAACTACTAATTTGCACTTCTCTTTTTTTGTTTTAGCTGAGCCATCCTGCCGCCTGTTGGCAGCTCAGCAGCAGCTCAGCTTAGGCTGGGCATTGAACTGCTGTTGCTCAGAGCTCAGCTCACACTTTTGAGTGAGCTCTCAACCAACTGAGCCATTCGGCCGGCCCTAATTTGTACTTCTTACTCCCTTCACCTTTCTCATCCAGCCCTCAATTCCCTCCCATCTAGTAACTATCAGATTGTTCTATGTATCTATGAGTTCATTTCGGTTTGGTTTATTTTGTTCTTTAGATTCCACATATAAGTGAGATTATGTAGTATTTATCTTTCTCAGTCTGACTTATTGCACTTAGTAAAATACCCTCTAGGTCCACCAGTGTTGTCAGAAATGGTCAGATTCAAATATTTTTTTATGGCAGAGTAATATTCTATGGTATATATATACCACAATTTATTTACCTAAATGCCTATTGATGGCCATTTCAGTTGTTTCCATATCTTGGTTATGGTAAATAGTGCTACAGTGAACATAGGGGTGAATATATCTTTTAGAATTAGTATTTTGGATTTTATTGGATAAATACCAATAACAAACTATCAGAAAGCAAAATTAAGAAAACAATCCCACTCACAATTGCATCCTTTACTCAGGACCCAAATCAGGACCCAGGAGTAGATTTAACCAAGGAATCTTATACTCAGAAAATTGTAAGACATCGAAGAGAGAAATTTAAAAATATACAAATCAATGGACGCACCTACCATGCTACCATGCTCATGGATAGAAAGAATTTGTATAGTAGGGCCGCCCGAGTGGCGTGGTGGTTAAGCGCTGGCTTGGGAAGCCAGCGGCCCTAGTTCAGTCCCACATATGAGGGCCAGTGACACTGCCCTACAAAAAAAAAAAAAAGAATTTGTATAGTTAAAATGCCCATACTGCCCAAAGGAATCTGTAGATTCAATGCAAATCTTATCAAAATAATAATGGAATTTTCCTCAGAACTAGAACAAATAATCCTGAAATTTATATGGCACTATAAAGGACCTTGAGTAGCCACAGCAAACTTGAGAAAGAAGAAACCTGGAGGTATCATGCTACCTGATATCAAACTATATTACAAGGCCATAGTAATTAAAACAGCATGGCACTGGCATAAAAACAGACACATAGATCAATGGAAGAAAATACAGAGCCCTGAAAAAAAATCCATGCCTATATGGTCATTTAATCTGTGACAGAGGAAGCAAGAATATATGCATATATTGGGGTAAAGACAGTTTATTCAATAAATGGTGCTCGGGGACTGCTGAGTGGCTCAGTTGATTAAGAGCTTGCTGAAGAGTGAGAGATGAGCTCTGAGCAACAGCAATTCAATGCCCAACTCGAGCTGAGCTGCTTTTGAGCTGCCAACAGGTGGCAGGGTGGCTCAGCTAAAAACAAAATGGTGCTGGGAAAACTGGACAGACACTGCAAAAAAAAAAAACAAAACTGGACAGACACTGCAAAAAAAAAAAAAAACTGCAAAAAAAAATGAAACTGGACCACCTTCTTACTCCATATACAAGAATAAACTTAAAATGAATTAAAATTTTAAATGTTAACCCCAAACTGTAAAACTCCTAGAAAAAAACATAGGTAGTAAACCCTCAGACATTATCCTTAATAATATTTTTACTGATATACCTACTCAGGCAAAGGAAACAAAAGAAAAAATAAACAAATTGGACTACATCAATCTAAAACATTTTCACACAGCAAAGGAAACCATCAACAAAATGGAAAGACATCTTACTGAATGGGCGATGTTTGCCAATGATATATCCAATAAGGTGTTGATATCCAACATTAAAAAACAAACAAAAAAAAAACAAGCAAAAAAAGCCCTCATACAACTCAACACCCAAAAAAACAAATAATCCAATTAATAAGTGGACAAAAGTCCTGAATAGACATTTATTCAAAGAGGACATGCAGATGGCCAATAGACATATGAAATGATGCTCAATGTCACTAATCACCACAGAAATGCAAATAAAAACCCCAATGAGATATCACTTCACAGCTGTCAGAATGGCCCTCATCAATAAATCAACAAGGAGTGTTGGGGAGGATGTGGAAAAAAGAGAACCTTGTGCACTGTTGGTGGGATTACAAATTGGTGCAACCATTGTGGAAAACAGTGTGGAGTTTCCTCAAAAAATTAACAATAGAACTACCTTATGACCTAGCAATTCCACTCCTGGGTATTTATCCAAAGAAATCTAAAACACCAATTTGAAAAGATATTTTCACCCTTAATATTCATTGCAGTGCTATTTACAATAGCCAAGGTTTGTGATGGATACACTGCTGTAATTTTAATTATTTTTTCTTCTCCAAACAAGATGTTGTTTCTCTCTTACTGCTTTCAGTATTTTGTTCTGTCTTTAGTTTTCAAAAGTTTGACTAAGCTCTGTCTTAGCTTGAATCTCTTTAGTTTTATTTAGTACTAGCATGTCTTTCTTTTATTTTGAATCTAGTGACCAGTATATAAATGCAAATCCCCCTGGGAAGGGTCTATATTGAGATTTGTAGTTAATTCAAGACAGAGTATAAAGAAATATATCACCCACTGTGGGATTGGGGTGGTAGCCAAGCAAAGGGCACAGAAAGGGGAAGCAATAGCTAAGGAAAGGAAACCCCTACCTCCAAAGGTTTTGCTGTTGGCTGTGAGTACTTAGAAGCCTAACCTTTAATCATGACCCAGATCTTATGCTTATTGCTGTTGAACTGATAAAGGCTTTTGACACACAGCCCCACAATGGTCTCTCACTGATTGGGGTGTCTACCCTGTTTATCCTCCTAAGAACAGTGTTAAATAAATCAAGGATGTGTCCAAGTCCATATATGCTGGCTGGGAACCGCTGAACAGTGACATTTTATTAATACAACCAATTAAATTTCCAAAATATAGTGCAACATTCCCAGGCTAACATAGCAGTCACTGAGTTTAACTGAGTGTTGAAGCTGGAAAAAAATGGTTGCCAGCTTGATAGATAGATAGATAGATAGATAGATAGATAGATAGATAGATAGATAGATCTTTATCTCTATCATCTCTATCTCTATTTATATCTATATATCTATGGAATCTAGCAATTACAAGTCCTCAAGATTTGAATCTAAACACTATCTTAGGAATTTAGACTTGTTGAGACATGTGTTTTGGAAACACCAAGCAAATGGCAGTTCCTCTCTCTACTAAAAATTAATAAACTATGTATTTTTCACACATGATAATTTTAAAATAAAGTCAATGTTAATTTGGAGAATATAGACTAATTAATTTTTTTTGAGGGCAGTGTCACTGGCCCACATATGTGTGACCTGAACCGGGGCCACTGGCTTCCCAAGCCAGCACTTAACCACTGCGCCATTCAGCCAGCCCTAGACTAATTAATTTTTGATGGCTCCAAAGCTGGTAAAATTTCCATATATGTTAGTGCCTATTTTTGCTATGTGGCCTTGATTAACTCCCAGATGCCTATGGATACAGGCAGTGGAGAATGTAAGGTAAGGTGGAACTTGACATCTGCATCCATGCCATTAGCTTAATTTGAGGTGACAGTTAGGATACAAGAAATTAATGCACACTGAGAGCCCACTATGTGCCAGGCATGGAGGGGATGCAGAAATGACTAGGACAAGGACCCTACTTTTTTTTTAAAGATTTTATTGGGGAATTGGGGGAGGGAACAGCATTGGGGAATTGGGGAAGGGGAACCGATGAGTTGCTGTCTTTTTGTTCTTCAATCTAGTTGCGGAGGACGTTGCTTCACTGGCCCATGTTGGTATCATTGTGCTCTTCGCGGATGAGGCAGATAGGTTGCCGTCCTCTGGATGGTCGCTCACCGCAGCTATTGGCAGCTCACGCTGACTGCTGGCCACTCACGCTGGCTGCTGGCCACTCACTGTAGCCTATGGAAGCCCACTGCAGCAGGGGCTGCAGCCTACACCATCACCGGGGCTTGCAGCCCAGCTCCAGGTGGAGCTGTTGTTAGCTGTAGAGGGCAGTGTCACTGGCCCTCATATGTGGGATCCGAACCAGGGCCGCTGGCATCCCAAACCAGTTCTTAACCAATGCGTCACTTGGCCAGCCCAAGGACCCTACTTTTAAAAGGGCTGTAATATGGCAGGGTCTCTGAAACCTCTGACAGTGATGATAGCTGAGATGAAAATGATAATACCTGCCTTCAGCTGAGTGTTTACCATTTACCCCGTACTGTATTTAATATTTCACAGGCATTATTTCACTTACTCCCTCTAAGAAACCTCGGATATATGTATTGCTATGCCCATTTTGTAGATGGAAACCTGGCTCAGAACCAGTAAATAGTGAGACCATGGTCACACATGCAAGATTCATACTGGGTTTGCCTGAATCTAAAGACTCAACTTTTAACCACTGTGATATAAATAACTAAACCATAAGATAGCCCATAAGACGAATTTGGAAGAGAGCTCCAAAAGCCCACAAATTCAAGTGTTTTTGAAACCAGAGGAATTTGGGAGAGATGGAAAACAATTAGAGATCCTAAAACCAAAGAATGCTAGATGACACTGGTGAGTAGGTCATTGTGCTCTGAGTGTTGATGCAGGGAGAAAAGCAAGTAAGCTTTTCTAACTTCCTGTTTTCAATGCTCTCTCTAGATCATCTTTTTCAAACCAGCTGGGAGACTGGAATTCACATACTTCAAATTACTGGATGATGTCAGCACTACTAGAAAAATAAAATTCACGCTTGAATTTGGCTGATAGGACCTTCTACCTAATTTCTATCTATTCTTTGAAAAATAACTTACTAAGCAACTATGAGCAAAGCATTGTGCTAGGCATATATAGTAAAAGTAGAGATGAATAAGGCATGGTCCCTATATGCAGAAAAATTACTTTCTAAAGGAAGAGTCAACATTTTTTTTGTTGTAATTAACCATACAGTAAATGATTTAGGCTTTGAGAGCCATGGAATTTCTGTCACAACCACTCAACTCTCCTATTATAGTGTGAAATAAGCCACAGGCAATATATAAACAAATGAGCCAATAGAATTTTATTTACAGAAATAGGCAGTGGGCTGGATTTGACCTATGGGCCAGAATTTGCCAACTCCTATCCAAAGACATGGATGCATGTGACAATTACTCCTACCCTTAACCTTGGATGCATGTTACAATTACCTGCACAATTTTAAAAAGTGTGGATGATGTCTGACTGAATCTCATCCACACAGATTCTCATTTAATTGGTTTGGTATAGGGCTTGGATCAGGACTCTTAAAAATTTCCCAGATAATTTTAGTGTGTTGATAATATGAATGACTACTTTATAAGTAAACAAACTTGATCTTAGCACTAGTACAAAACATGGGTCCAAATGAAAATATGAAAAGGTACCATGGGAATGTAGAGACAATAAACAACTGGTTTCAACTGAGAAAATCAGGTTAGTCTTTTTGGAGAAAATAGCATGTAAGTTAGCAAAGGAAGAAAAGGACACTGAAAACTACAGGACATTGTTAAAAGTAATTGGAGGGCCGGCCGAGTGACACATTGGTTAAGAGCTGGATTTGGGGTGCCAGTGGCCCTGGTTCGGATCCCACATATGAGGGCCAGTGACACTGCCCTCTACAGCTAACAACAGCTGCACCTGGAGCTGGGCTGTGCGAGCCCCAGCAATGGTGTAGGCTGCAGCCCCTGCTGCACTGGGCTGCCATAGGCTACAGTGAGTGGCCGGCAGCCAGTGTGAGCAGCTGGCAGCCAGCGTGATCTGCCAATAGCAGTGAGTGATCATCCAGAGGTCGGCGACCGATTTGCCTCATCTGGGAAGAGCGCAATGACGATACCAACATGGACCAGTGAAGCAATGTCCTCCACAACTAGACTGAAGAGCAAAAAGACAGCAACTTGTCTGTTTCCCTTCCCAGAATCCCCAATAAAATATTTTTTAAAAAAGTAATTGGAAAAGACAAAGAAATCGAATGACATTCCATGTTCATGGATTAGAAGAATCAACATAGTTACAATGGACATATTACCCAAAGCAATATACAGATTTAATGCAATACCCATCAAAATCCCACTGGCATTTTTTTAAGACATAGAATAAAAAATCATTAGATTTGTATGGAATCACAAAAGACTCCAAATAGCCAAAGCCATCCTAAGGAAAAAAAATAACACTGGAGGTATCACACCTCCTGACTTCAGCTTGAATTACAGAGCAACAATAATCAAAACAGGATGGAATTGGCAGAAAAACAGATACACCGACCAATGGAATACAATTGAAAACTCAGAAATAAACCCAAATATATATGGACAGATAATTTTTGACAAAGGATCTAAAAACATACAAGGGAAAAAGGAAAACCTCGTCAATAAACGGTGCTGGGAAAATTGGAAAGCCACGTGCAAAAGAATGAAACTGGACTGCTCTCTGTCACCATATACCATAATCAACAAAAATGGATCAAAGACCTAAATATAAGACCTGAAACAATAAACAGCATAGAAGAAAGCATATGTACTAAACTTATGGACCTTGAGTTCAAAGAGGATTTTGTGAATTTGATCTCAAAGGCAAGGGAAGTAAAAGCTACAGTAAATGAATTGGACTCTATCAAACTGAAAAGATTCTGTACAGCAAAAGAAGCCATTAAGTAAACAAAGAGGCCACCAACTGAATGGGAGAAGATATTGGAAAACAACGCATTTGAAAAGGGGCTAATTACCAAAATATATAAGGAACTCATACAAGTCAACAACAAAAAGACAATCAAATTTTTAAAAAAATGGACAGAGAACCTGAACAGAAACTTCTCTCACAAAGACATACAAGTGACCAACAAATATATGATAAAATGCTCAACTTCACTAGCTATTAAGGATATGCAAATCAAAACCACAATGAGATATCACCTGACACATGTTAGAATGTCTATCATGAACGAGAAAAATAACAAATGTTGGAGAGGTTGTGGAAAAAAAAGGAACCCTCATATACTGTTGGTGGGAAGGCAGACTGGTGCAGCAGCTTCAGAAGGCAGTGTGGAGGTTCCTCAAAAAATTAAGAATAGACTTACCATATGACCCAGCAATCCCTCTCCTCAGTATCTACCCAAAAAATCTGAAATCATTCATACAAAGATATGAAGTCTGACAAGATTGTGTACTTGTTGCAATGATGCTGCTAACCTTATTTTAAATCAGGGGGATTATTCATTGTGAATATTTACCAACTGAATAAACAACCAAGTTTACTATTTGGAAGTGCTGAAAAAGCTGTGTGAAAAAGTAAGATAACCTAAACATTTTATCCAACAATTCATGGCTCTTGCATCATGACAATGCACCAGCCCACAAAGGACTATCAATGAGGGAGTTTTTAGCTAATAAACAAATAACTGTAAGGGAACACCCTCCCTACTCACCTGATCTGGCCCCCAATTACTTCTTTCTTTACCCAAAGATAAAGGAAATATTGAAAAGAAGACATTTTGATGATATTCAGGGCTTCGAGGGTAATAGGATAACAACTCTGATGGTCATTCCAGAAAAAGTGTTCCAAAATTGCTTTGAAGGGTGGACTAGGTGCTGGCATCAGTGCATAGCTTCCCAAGGGGAGTCCTTCGAAGGTGACTATAGTGATATTCAGCAATGAACTATGTAGCACATTTTCTAGGATGAGTTCAAAAACTTGTTTGTCAAACATTGGGGTACATGTACCCCAATGTTCATCACAGCATTATTTATGGTGACCAAGACATTAAAGCAACCAAAGTGGCCTTTGATAGATGATTGGATAAAGAAAGTGTGGTGTGTATACAAAATGGAATGCTACTCTGCCATAAGAGAAGATGAAATACTGCCATTTATGACAACATGGATTGATCTTGAGGTTATTATGCTAAGTGAAATAAGTCAGACAGAAAATGTCGAGAACCATATGATTTCACTAATATGTAGGATATAAAACTCAAAGCAACAAAGAAATGAGACAAATGAATAAAGAAACAAAAACTCATAGACACAGACAACAGCTTAGTGGCTACAAGAGGGTAAGGGGTAGGGGGTATAGTAGAAGATGGTAAGGGAGGTCAAATATTTGGTGATAGAAGGAGAACAGAATCTGGGTAGTGAGTACACAATGTGAAATATAGATGATGTATTATAAAGTTGTACATTTTAAACCTATGTAATTTTACTAACTATTGTCACCCAATAAACTTTAATTTTAAAAAAAGGAAAAATTAAATATAAATGGTAATTCAGAAGGGAAAAAAGGACAGTTCAGACAACTACAAGGTATTTACTACTACTACTACTACTACTACTACTACTACTACTGCTGCTGCTGCTACTACCTGGACTCATATGCCAAGTGCTTCTCAAGATGCTTTCTATGTATTAAGGGACTGAACGCTCACCCAAAGCCTCTGAGGTAGGTATTGTTATTGTTGTCATTTTATGGAAAAGGAAACTAAGACTTTAAGACATTGAGAAATGTGCCTTTGGTCACATAGCTAGGTAAGGGGTTGAGTGGTCAAAGAGCCAGTGCATACATATGAGTATATTTGTGATAAAATTAAAAGTAAATCATGAGAACAATAAACACAAAATACAAGATAGTTGTTACCTCTGGTAGCAACAAAGGGGCCAAAGGGATTAGAGAGAGTACATAAGTAGATATAAATTTATTAGTAATGTTCTAGTATTTTTCTTTCATTAGGCAGTAGTTTAACAAATGGGATTTATAAATAAAGCACTGCGAGGACCAATTATGATAATATATCATGAATCAAGTAGTATATAAATATATAAATAATCCAACTGTGTGTAGCAGATATAAAAAAAAAGAGGAGAGAGAGAGGAGGGGGAGAGGGGTAAGTAGGGAGACAAAGAAAAAGTTGGAGAATTGGGAAGATTTAAGAGTAGTTATTTAACATGTTCCTCTGTCACTCTTTACCCACAAAAAGTCTCCACCAACCCTACCTGTCTATACAGTCATCCCAAGGTCAGGATAATCAGAAGGCTCAGCCAGGCTTCATGTTTTTGGGAGGACCTTGTGCCTCAAAGAATTGGCATTAACTCTGGAGTCTGCAGGCACAGGGAAAGGCACAGGAGAAGTAGTGGGTCTCTCAGGCTAGTCAAATTGGCATATGCTTCCCCATTACTGCCAGCATCATCAAGAGGAGATCCAGGAGGGGTGGCTAACAACATGGGTCCCTATGTATCCCAGTTCAGCCTTCTCTTTCCTGTTCTTTGTGATGCTACTTTGTCTTAAATATTCAGTTATCTGATTCCCCTGGAGAAAAAGTGTGACATTGAGGTAAATAGAATTTGACCCAGAACCCCTTCCATACCTGTTAACTTCCTTCATAGTTTGTTTCTTTCTTTCACTATCATCCTGAAAGCATGGCCAAAATCTAAGACCCCAAAGAAAAAACTGTAAAGGAACAGTGGCCAGGGACAGTTATCTTTCTTATTTCCCTGTTTGATCTAGCACCTGGTAAGATGGGGGAATAGATAGACGCTGTGCCAACTGCCTCCCAGGATCACACCAACTTTAATTTTTTGGTATAGCTATTTGGTTTCTTGTGTTTACTCTAGTTTTTATTTTATGATATTATATTTTATTTTGTTTCCTCTTCTCTTCTTTTTGTGTGTGTGTTTGTTGATTTGTTTTTGTTTGTTTTCTTCTTTTGTATATTTTATATTTCTGTACAAGTTCACTGTAGGTTGTTGGTTGTTTATTTTTTTTTACATTTAAGAGCATTTGGTTTCCTTTGGTGGCTGTGGTGGTTGTACATGTTGATTTGTTTTGCTCAAAAATCGCTCTGCAACTGGGCCCAAACAGAGAAACACAAGAATCATCATACCCAGATGCCAAGTTTAGATAAAACCAGAACATTTCTGGGTTTGACATACAAGAGTCACACCCAAAAGGAAGTTGCTACAGGTACTAGGGCCCAAAGGGTCCAAGCGTCATCAGAGGGGTCAACCCTCTTACAGCAGCTCATAAACAGCGGACACTGCTGATCCACACAGCTAATCAGTCTGGGAGTCAATCCCACCTACAGACAAGTCAAAAGTAATCAAAGCTGAAACTTCAACAGGTGAGGAAACACAACACAAGGATCACCTCAGATAAACACATGCACAGGAGAATAGGGAGATGGAGTAATTCAAATATAAAGGACACATACCACATAAGTCCACCCAGAAAAGATTGAGAGTCCTAGAGGATCTATCTGTTATGTTGAAGCAAGCACAAAGAGTAAGCCAGAATGGGGAGACAAAGAAACACAACCCAAATAAAAGAACAGAAGAAACTTCCTGAATCAATGGAACTAGAGGAAATAGAGGTAAACAACCTATCAGACACAGAGTTCAGAATACTGATTATTAGAATGTTCAAGGAAATTGATGAAAATATAAAGGATAGAGAAATCATGAAAAGTAACCAGCTAGAACTTAAGAAAACAATTACTGAATTAAATCACAAACTTGATGAAATGACTAGCAGATTGTATGAAGCAGAAAATCAATTCAGTGACTTAGAAGACAAGATAGCAGAGATCACCCAAGTGAAACCACAAAAAGAAAGAAAAACATTGAAAATAGTTTAAGAGAGCTGGGAGACAACATGAAATGCAACAACAGTGGAAAATTGGAATACCAGAAGGAGAAGAGAGGGAGCACGGGATTGAGAATATATTTGAAGTAATAATGCCTGAGAACTTCCCTAACCTGGCAAAGAACAATGAAACACAAGCCCTGGAAGTGCAGAGTTTCAACCAAGATGATCCCATACAGGCTCACACCAAGACACATTATAGTGAAAATGGTTTTCAAAGTGGTGAAAAATAAAGGTCTACAACCCAGATTTCTGTATCCAGCAAGGTTATCATTTAAAATTGAAGGAGAGATAAAGAGCTTTCGAGAAAACAATAAGTTAAGGTAATTCATTTCCATCAAGCCAGCTTTGCAGGAAATGTTAAAAGGGCTCTTTAAGCAGAAGAGAAAAACAACCTAAGAAAGACTAGGAACAAAAGTAACAAAATGGCAATAAATACGCACCTATCAATAATCACATTAAATGTAAATGGATTGAATGATCAAATCAAAAGACATAGGGAGGCTGAATGGATAAGAAAGCAAGACCCCAGCATATGCTGTACCCAAGAGACTCACCTCAGATAAAAAGACACATTCAGGATGAAAGTAAAAGGATGTAGTAAAATATTTCATGCAAATGAAACTGAGAAAAAAGCTGGAATAATGATACTTATATCAGATAAAATGGACTTTACATTGAAGAATATAATAAAGGACAAAGAAGGACACTTCATAATAATAAATGGATTGCCTCCAACAAGAGGACATAACCCCAGTAAACATCTACGAGCCTAACATAGGAGCTCCTAAATATATAAAACAGATATTGTCAGACATAAAGATGAAGATCAACAGTAACACTAGCATAGTAGGGGACTTCAACACCCCGCTGTCACCAATGGACAGATCCTCCAGACAGAAAATCAATGTGGAAACAGTGACCTTAAATGACACATTAGACCAGCTGGATTTAACTGATATATTCAGAGCATTTCACCCCAAAGCTACAGAATATACATTATTTTCAAGTGCACATGGAACATTTTCTAAGATAGAACACATGTTAGGCCACAAAATAATTCTCAGTAAATTTAAGAATATTGAAATCATTTCAAGAATCTTCTTTGACCACAATACTATGAAACTGGAAATCAATTATAAGAATAAATCCGGGAAGCTATCAAATAAATGGAGGCCAAATAACATGCTACTAAATAGCGAGTGGGTCACAAATGAGATCAAGGAGGAAATCGAAAGATATCTTGAGAAAAACAAAAATGAAAACACCACGACCCATAATATCTGGGATGCAGCAAAAGGAGTCCTAAGAGGGAAGTTCATAGCACTGCCAGCCTACATAAAGAAGGAAGAAAAATCTCAAATCAACAGGTTGTCCTTACATCTCAGGGAACTGGAAAAAGAACAGCAAAGGAAGCCAGAGGGGAGTAAAGGAAGGAGATAATAAAAACTAGAGCAGAAATAAACAATACAGAGGACAGAAAAACAATACAAAAGATCAATGAAACCAAGAAGAAAAGGAAAATCTAAATGGTCTGAATATTACCAAGGAAATTGAATCAGTAATTGATAAGCTCCCAACAAAAAAAAAGCCCTAGATCAGATGGCTTCACAAGTGAATTTTATCAAAGATTCAAAAAAAATCTATCACCTATTCTTCTCAAACTACTCCAAAAAATCCAGGACGGAAAGCTCCCAAATTGTTTTTATGAAACCACTATCACCCTGATTCCAAAACCAGATAAAGACAGCAAAAAAAGGAAAACTATATGCCAATATGACTGATGAACATCGATGCCAAAATACTCAATAAAATATTAGCAAACAGAATTCAGCAATATATTAAGAAGATCATACATCATGATCAAGTAGGTTTCATCCCTAGTACACAAGGCTGGTTCAACATCCATAAATCAATTAATGTGATACACCACATCAACAAAATGAAGAATAAAAATCATATGGTCATATCACTAGATGCAGAAAAAGCATTCAACAAAATCCAACAGCCATTTATGTTAAAAACGCTTAGCAAAGTGGGAATACAGGGATCATATCTCAATATAATAAAGGCCATATATGATAAACCTACAGCTAACATCATACTCAATGGGGAAAAGCTAAAACCATTCCCCTTAAGATCAGGAACAACACAAGGCTGTCCACTTTCTCCTCTTTTATTCAACATAGATCTGGAAGTTCTAGCCACAGCTATCAGACAAGAAAAAGAAATAAAAGGCAACCAAATTGGCAAGGAAGAAGTAAAATTGTCATTATATGTAGATGAGATGATGCTGTATATAGAGAACCCCAAAGACTCCATCAAAAACTATTGGAGCTGATAGACGAATTCAGTAAAGTAGCAGGATATAAAATCAATGTTCAGAAATCCGTTGCATTTGCATATACCAATAATAAACTAATGGAAGGAGAAATTAAGAAAACTGTCCCATTTACAATTGCTTGAAGAACTATAAAATACCTAGGAATGAGTTTAACCAAAGAAGTAAAAGATCTGTACTCAGAAAATTATAAGACAGGGAAGAAAGAAATCAAAGAAGATACAAATAAATGGAAACACCTACCATGCTCATGGATAGGAAGAATTAATATAGTTAAAATGTCCATACTGCTAAAGCAATATATTGATTCAACGCAATTCCCATCAAACTACCAAGGGCATTTTTCACAGAAATAGAAAATATAATCCTATAATTTATATGGACTTGGCAATCCTGAGAAATAAGAACAAAGTCGGGGGTATCATGCTACCAGACATCAAAACATGCTACAAGGTTACAGTAATCAAAACAGTATGGTACTTGCATAAAAACAGGCACATAGACCAGTGAAACAGAAGAGACACCCCAGAAATAAATCCTTGTATCTACGGACAGTTAATCTATGACAATGGAAGCAAGAATTTACACTGGGGTAAAGACAGTCTATTTAATAAATGGTGCTGGGAAAATTGGGCTGACTCATGCAAAAAAATGAAACTGGAACACCTCCTTACACCATATACAAGAACAAATTCAAAATGGATTAAAGACTTAAATGTAAGACCTGAAACCATAAAACTCTAAAAGAAAATATAGGGAGTAAATTTGAAGGCATTACTCTGAGCAATGTTTTTACTAATACGTCCCCATGGGCAAGGGAAGTAAAAGAAAAAATGAATATATGGGATTATATCAAACTTAAAAGTTTTTTCACAACAAAGGAAAGCATCATAAAACAAAAAGGAAGCCTACTGAATGGGAGAATATATTTATCAACAATATGTCTCATAAGGGGTTACTATCCAAAATTTATAAAACACTCATGCAACTCAACACCAAAAAAACAAGCAACCCAATTAAAAAACGGGCAGAAGAAATGAAGAGATATTTCTTTAAAGAGGACTTAGAGATGGCCAACAGGCATATCAAAAAATGTTCCACCTCACTGATCATTAGGGAAATGCAAATAAATACCACAATGAGATGCCATCTCAATCTGGTCAGAATGACTATCATTAGTAAATCAACAAACAACAAGTGCAGGCGGGGCTGTGGGGAAAAAGCAACCCTGCTGCACTGTTGGTGGGATTGCAGATTGGTGCAGCCACTATGGAAGTCAGTATGGAGGTATCTCAAAAAACTGGAAATGGAACTACCTTTTGACCCAGCAATTCCACTCCTAGGCATTTATCCTGAAAAACCCAAAACACTAATTCGAAAAAATTATATTCACCCCTATGTTCATTGCAGCGCTATTTACAATAGCCAAGACTTGGAAACAATCGAAATGCCCATCAGTAGATCACTGGATGAAGAAACTGTGGTACATTAATGAAATATTATGCAGCTATATAGAAGAAAGAAATCGTACCATTTGCAACGATATGGATGGACCTAGAGAACATTATGTTAAGTGAAATAAGTCCGTTAGAGAAAGACAAATACCATATGATCTCACTTATATGTGGAATCTAAAGAACTGAATAAACAAGCAATGTAAACAGAAATAGTCTTAGAGACACAAAGAAAAAACTGATGAGAGCTAGATGGTATTCAGATGGGCATGAGGGAGAAGGGGAAGGGACGAGGCAACACAAACTGATAACTACAATACTACTGCAGAGACAGAAGAGACAGTTTAGCGAATATAATCAATAAGGTTGTAAATATTTTTTTTTAGGGGAACAGAAGGACGCATGTCTTTTTAGGGAGACCACTTCATGGACGGTGTAGTGGTCTTACCACTGAACTGTACATCTGAAGCTGCCACTGAATAATATTATATGTCAACTATAATTTAACACATATATAGTCATTGGATGTGGAATATAGTGTGGGGATGGAGTCAATGGAATTGTAATAGTTATGTATGATATCGGTAGTAGGGAGGCAGGGGAGGGGGAGGGGGAGTCACTTTGTAAGGCGTGAAAAAATAACTATTGTATTGTTTTGTACATCTGTAACTAATAATAATAATGATAATAATAAAAAGTTAAAAAAAAGAAAGAATAGACTTAGAGATATAGAGGAAAAACTGATGGTTACTAGATGGGAGGGGGATGGGGATGAGGAAGACAGGGAAGGGATTAGACAGCATGAATAGGTAACTACAATATTGCCACAGTGATATGAAAGACAGTTCGGGAAATATAATTAATAGTGTTGTAAGTATTTTGTAGGGTGTCAGATGGTCACATGTCTTGTTAGAGAGATCACTTCATAGATAGTGTACAGGCTTGATTGATTGCTGTGCTGTACAACTTAAGCTGATGTTGCATAATATTGTATGTCAACTATAATTTCATATATATAGTCATGGATGTAGATTATAGTATGGGAGTGGAGTCAATGGAATAGTAATAGTTATGTATGATATTGGGGGGGAGTCGGGTGGGGATTGGGAGAAAGTGGTTGTCACTTTGAGGGTTAAAAATTATAACTATTGCAATGTGTTGTACACTTGAAACTAATTTAAAAAATATATCAGGTGAAATAAAGCTGCAACAAGCTTGTTATGTGCCTTCTTTATTTTAAACTGCTGAACACAAGCTGCCATTTTATTTCTTTGTGTCATTCTAATGGCTATCAGTGTAAGGATGTTCAAAGCTCTAGAGAATTTTTTTGGGGGGGGATTTATTTTTGTATTTTTTAAATTAAAAGTTATTGGGATTACAGGGCCGGCCGAGTGGGTCAGTTGATTAACAGCTCACTCAAGATTGCGAGCTGAGGGCCGGCCGAGTGGCACAGTGGTTAAGCGCTGGCTTGGGAAGCCAGTGGCCCCGGTTCGGTCCCACATATGAGGGCCAGTGAAAAGATTGCGAGCTGAGCTCTGAGCAACGGAGGTTCAATGCCCAGCCTGAGCTGAGCTGAGTTGCCATTGAGCTGCCAACAGGTGGCAAGATAGCTCAGCTAAAAAAAAATAAAATTATTGGGATGACAATGTTTAGTAAAATTACATAGGTTTCAAGTGTGCAATTCTATAATACCATACATATATATATATATATATATATATATATATATATATATATATATATTATATGATGTGATCTTTTAGATATATGAGAACACAAGAACACTCTGGAAATGATCCTAAGTGAGTCAACATAGCCATATATAGGGCTTACAATTTAGTGGGTTTAACCTAAGGCTTGCCACAGCAAGTTGGCCTTTCTTGTTTTGCACCATCTGGACTTGACTCAGCTGTTTGAGACACAAACCCTGCCTGCACTCCTCCCATCCTATGGCTCCCAGGCTATCACCGTCTTACTCCCTGACTGTTATTCCTCAGTCTAGGTTTCCCTTCTCACATCTCTATTTATGTTTTCCCTTCTTTTTGTGTCCTCAAGTTTATCTTTCTTGGTTTTTTTCTTTTTTTTAAATTTCTGTTCTCATCCCCTGTAGCTCTCCACACTCCTTTCTATCTTGGATTTTCTATTACCTGGCATCTGTGTTTTGTCCTTTCCCTTCCATTCCCTTCAGTTTCTTCTTCCTCCTCTCTGCCTCCTCCTCCCTTCCTCCTCCTTTCTTCTTCTTCTTCTTCTTCTTCTTCTTCTTCTTCTTCTTCTTCTTCTTCTTCTTCTTCTTCTTCTTCTTCTTCTTCTTCTTCTTCCTTTCTCTCTCTCTCTCTCTCTCTCTCTCTCTCTCACTCTCTCTCTCTCTCTCACTGTCATTAGCATTATTTTTTTGTTGTTGGCAGAGCATCTCTATCCTCCGTATTTCCATTCCTCTTCCCAGTCTCCAGTTCCTCTTATTTAAAATTAAAATGGATGGGAGCCCAATCCCTTACACTACTAATCTAAAATGGAAAAGCTGAAACAGTCCACCTTGGAACTACCTTTACTGGAATCCTCAGATGGTTACATTTTAGCAACAGGTACATAAACATGCATGAAGATGTGTATGTCAGGGCCACATTGTGGGTAGAGAGTGCAGGACTGGTAAATCTCCCTATGTTTTCTTCAGCACCAGCTCCAAAATGCTGGATCTGCAGCCTATTTCAGGGCCAAATCTGGCCATTGAATAGATCTCATAGAGATAGAGAAGCCTGTGAGCCAAAGCAAAATGCAAGTTAATTCCACAAAGGAATCATGGCATCACAGATCAATTTTATAGAGAGGTTCTGGCAGATCAGCCAGTGCAGAAAAGGAAAACTGGTGGAGCGGGAGTACATTCAGTCTCCATTTGTCTGCATTGCAAGTAAGTACCAGGCCTGAAATGGTTTGGGTTTCTAAATGAATTTCCTTGGGTGTGTAGTCATAGCTCTCCCATTTAAGGAATCCATGGGCATATGTGTACTAACACACAAAAATTAAAAAAGGTGACCAAAAGAGCAGAAGTGAAGCAGTTACAGAGCAGGGAATCATTGAAGCTGTGAGCAAAAGAAATCACTCATTCTCAGCAATTTTTAAAATAATTGTAGCATCAATACC
This sequence comes from Aselliscus stoliczkanus, assembly GCA_033961575.1. Taxonomy (NCBI): domain Eukaryota; kingdom Metazoa; phylum Chordata; class Mammalia; order Chiroptera; family Hipposideridae; genus Aselliscus; species Aselliscus stoliczkanus. The sequence continues at coordinate 47,398,204 of CM066737.1, read as the reverse complement.
ACTGCTTATTGTACACTATGAACCCAGTACTTTTTGCAATTACAATTGACATTCAATACTATTTTATAATAGTTTCATGTGTACAGCATAGTGGTTAGACATTTATAACTTACAAAGTGATCCCCTGATTAATCTAGTACCCATCTGGCACTATAAATAGTTATTACTGTATTATTGACTATATTCCCTATGCTGTACTTTACATCCTCATGACTATTTTGTAGCTACCAATTTGTATTTTTTTCAGAAGAGAAAATTGAGGCTCAAGAATAGACAAAGATGGCAGAATAGGCAGGCACTGTGCCACCCAGGATCTGCCTCCCAGGATCACACCAAAATTACAAATAATTTATGGAACATTCAACCTCAGGATTTATCTGAACATTAGCTTAACAGAACCACTAAACTAAGGATTTAAAGAGGCTACACAGAGACTGGTAAAGGGGCGGAGACGTGAGGCAGGCTGACTCCAGGCCCACAGAGGGAGGACAAATGCAGGGAGGGACATCTCAGTGGTGGAGGCTTCCCCTGTAGGGTGAGGGACCCTTTGGCCCCATGCCAGGCTCCTGAGCCCAAAATTCCTCTGCTGGGAAGGGGAGTCCATGATAGCTGGCAATAGAATTCAGTGAGGACACTCTTTGCTCAACTGAGGATGGGGGGATGGGAGGCAGCTAAGGCCCAGTCACCCTCCTGTGGAGCTGGCACATGGATTTTCTTGCTGGGGATCACTCACTCTGTCCCTGGAGGAGAAAGTAGCACCACAGGTTGGGGGTGGGGTGGGGGTGGGGGTCCCAGGAGCCTGCAGGGAAAGACTGAACTGAGCACCCTTGGCTCTGGTGCTGGAGGTTTTGAAGACCATTGTTTCCCCTGTATGGAGCTTGCACACAAGTAGATTACAGGAAGATGCCAGTTTTTCAGGGGTAAGCCCTCCCACAGAGGATCAGGTTTGGAACCCCACTGATCTGGTGGAATTGGCACAGACATGCGCGTGCATGCTGCCTTGGGTCCGCACTCTCCACACTGCTGCCTGTGCAGCATTGCCAGGGAAACACCTGACTGTTGGCTTGCTCTCCCTGCTCCACAGGCTGCTGATTGAGACAGGCAGAGACTGAGAATTTTCCTGAGAGTGTTGGGCCTGGGGCTGCATGGCGGTATGATCTGGCCAAGGCATTCATGGCATGTTTGTGCGGGTTGGTTGCCAATGCAGGAGCACACGCTGCTCTGACTGTGTGGGGACCACTGAACACACCCCATGGTGCCCTGAGCACCTGCCTTACCCACCTAGAGCTACATTGCCTGGGGCACTCTGGACCCCTGGATCCAAGACCCAACTCACCAGGCCATGGAGGGGTTGTAGCAGTGGACAGCTCACAGCAACCTGTGGGGATTTCTGGTGGTGAGCATGGCCCCAGAGCTTACCACAGCTAATTGCAGACAGCTCACAAAAGCCTGTGAGCCAGAGAAGGAAGCCGACCCATGCTGGGCCCTTGCCCACCACACAGCTGGTGCTGAGAGACCGGAAGACTCTCTATTGCTGAGCAAAGTGACCTGCTGATTAAAGTGAGCAGAGAGATTTTTTCTTTATTTCTTTCTTTTCCTGTTTTGTTTTTTTCATGTTTCTTTTTGGTCTTTAAGTCATCTTTGTTCTCCCCCCTTTTTTATTATTACCGTTTTTTTCCTTTTTCTTTCTCTTTCATCTTTTTGTTCCTTTTTATTTTTTTTTTCCTTCACCTGTGTTCTTTTTTTGTTTCTCTGCTTAGTTTGTCTTGGTATTGCTTTGGTTACTGTTTTTCTGCTGTTTTTGTTTCTTATATATTTTCATTTCTTCTGTCTGCTCATTGTTTGTTGTGATTTTGTGGGGGTGTATTTTGTTTTGTTTTGTTTTCTTAGCTTTGCTTTTGTTTTGTGAAGTGGGTGTGGGCACACTACTGGTGCAGGTGTTGAGACTACACTGAATTTGTAGAAACCACTGACCACAGCCTTTAGCCACCTGTAACACCACCTTGCCACTACAGCTTCATTTCCAGGGGCACTCTGGGTGCCTGGAGATAGGCTCCACCCAAAAAAACTGTGGTAAATGTTTTATACAACAGCAGACAGTCCACAGAGCTCTGAGAACATTTTGGTAGTGTTCAGTGTCGCAACATCTATACCACAACCACTTGAGAGCACATTTTGGGAACTTGCGAGCCTGAGCTGAAGGTTGGCTGCAGTGCCATTGGGGTGTTGTACAAGAGAGACATAGGCCATGTATTGCCATAAGATCTGAATCTGCACTAACATTATGAAAACCATTGGTTTCATTTAATGACTCACTTTAACTCCATACTGCTCAACTAGTGTGCATAGCCAAGGACACCCTCAACACTGGGTTAACCAGCTAGACACACGCTCCTAAGGAGCCTCTTTCAAGAGTTGGGCCATATGAGCAACTAACAAGTGAAAACAGGATTAGGGGCCCTGGGCATTTTTGCTAAATTGCCTCAGGAACAATATTGGTGGCAGCGAGCCTCAGATCACAGAAAGGCCACTGCCAAATGTCTCCAGGCCCAGCAGAGACAGCAGCCAACCAAATACAGCTTTGAGGCACCTACCAGGCAGCCACAGGCCTGTAACACACAGGGCTCAAATGGCTCTGAGTGGAAGCCCTTCCCAAGAGATACCAGAAACAATACACCTGGAAGATAGCATCAGAATAAACCAGAGCACTACCTGGTTGAACCTAAAAGCAGCACTTTCAAAGGAAATTCTCTGCAGGCACAAGAGCCTGTAGGAACCAAGCCTCATCTGAGGAGTCAACCTCCACACAGCAGCTCATACACTGTTAGCAGAGCTAATACTCCCAGCTAATTAGCCTGAGGGTCAATCCCACACTCTGCCAAGCCAAAAGCAAGTAAATATCAACTTCAATAGCGACACTTCTGGAACACATGGAACAGGGGAATAGGGAGACTGCAATCCAAAATAAAGGACACATACTACATAAGATAACCCTGTTAAGACTGACAGACTTAGGTGATCTACCTAATATATCAAAGCAATCACAGAGCAACAGACAGAATGAGAAAAGAAACATGTCTCCCAAAACAGATCAGAACAAACCTCTAAAAATGGGACAAAATGAAACAGAGACATCCAACCTATCAGAGACAGGGTTTAGAACACTGATTATAAGAATGTTTAAGGAACTTCATGAGAACTCAACCATGAGATAACAAGTATAAAAAGGATACAGAAATCATAAAAACTAACCAGTCAGAATTAAAGAAAACAACAACTGAAATGAAAAACACACTCGAAGGAATCACCAGCAGATTGCATGAAGCAAAGGATCGGATGAGCGATTTGGAAGAGAAGATAGCAGAAATCACCCAATCGGAACAACAAAAGAAAAAAGAATAAAAAACAATGAAAATAGTTTAAGAGACCTGTGGGACAGCATCAGCACAACCGCAACTCATGATAGGAATACCAGAAGAAGAAGAGAAGAAGCAATGGACTGAGAACATATTTGAAGAAATAATGACTGAAAACTTCCCTAACCTGGTGAAGGAAATCAAAATATAAGCCAGGGAAGCACAGAGAGTTCCAAACAAGATGAACACAAACAGGCCCACACCAAGAACATTGAATTAAAATAGCAAACATTAAATACAAACACAGAATCCTAAAATCAGCAAGAGAAAAACAGCAGGTTACATACAAGGGAATGCGTATAAGACATTCAGTTAACTTATCTAAAGAAACTGTGCAGGCCAGAAGGGAGTGGCAGGAAATATTCAAACTGATGAAAAACAAAGGCCTACAACCAAGATTGCTCTACCCACCAAGACAATCATTAAAAATTGAAGGAGAGATAAAGAGCTACCCAGAAAAGAATAAGCTTAAGGAATTCATTACCACCAAGCCAGCATTGCAGGAAATATTAAAAAGGCTTTTTTTAAGCAAAAGAAAAGGGAAAAGAAACAAAAAAATGAAGACCAGAAATAAGAATAACAGAATGGTGATAAATATGTATCAATAATCACTTTATTTGTTTGTTTTTTTAGCTGAGCCATCCTGCCACCTGTTGGCAGCTCAACAGCAACTCAGCTCGGGCTGGCCTCGAACAGCTGTTGCTCAGAGCTCAGCTCGCACTCTTGAGCGAGCTCTTAATCAACTGAGCCACTTGGCCGGCCCTTCAATAATCACTTTAAATGTGAATGGACTAAATACTGTAATCAAAAGACATAGAATGGCTGAGAGGATAAGAAAATAGGACTCTTGCATATGCTGTTTACAAGAGACTCATCTCAGATCAAAAGACACACACAGACTGAAAGTAAAGAAATAGAATATTTCATGCAAATAGAAACAAAATAAAAGCTGGAATAGCAATACTTATTTCTGACAAAACAGACTCTAAAACAAACTACAATAAAAGATAATGAAGGGCAGTACATAATAATAAAGGGATCGATCCAACAAAAGGACATAACCCTAGTAAACATCTATGCACACAACATAGGAGTTTCAAAATATATAAATAAGATTATGACTGACATAATGTCAGGGATCAACAGTAGCACTATCGTAAGGGACTTCAACACTCCAAGCTACCAGTGGACAAATCATCCAGACAGAAAATCAACATGGAAACAGTGGACTTAAATGACACTTTAGACCAGTACTTAATCAATGTTTTTAGAGCATTTCACCCCAAAGCAGCAGAATATATATTCTTTTCAAGTGCACATGGAAGATTTTCCAAGGTAAACCACATGCTAAGCCACAAAACAAGTCTCAATAAAATTAAGAACATTGAAATCAAAGCAAGCATCTTCTCTGACCACAGTGCTATGAAAGTAGAAATCAATTATACAAAGAAATCTGAAAAAAAAAAAAAAGAAATACATGGAGTCTGAATAACATGTTACTAAATATCTAGTGGAACAACGATGAGATCAAGGAAGAAATCAAAAGCTATCTCTAGACAAATGAAAATGAAAACACAGCAACTCAAAATGTATGGGATGCAGCAAAAGCCATCCTAAGAGGGAAATTCACAGCAATTCAGGACTGACTAAAGATACAAGAAAAATCTCAAATCTACCCTTACACCTAAGGGGACTGGAAAAAGAACAACAAAATAAGCCCAAAGGGAGTACAAGGAAGGAAATAATAAAGATCAGAGAAGAAACAAATGAAATAGAAACCAAAATAACAATACAAAATATTAATGACTCACCAAGAAAAAGAGAGGACTCAAATTAATAACATCAGAAATGAAAGAGAAGTGCCAACAGATACAAGAGCAATACAGAAAATTTTAAGAAAATATTATGAGCAACTATATGCCAACAAATTAGACAATCTGGAGAAATGGATAGGTTTATAAAAGCATACAACCTTCCAAGACTGAATGAAGAAGAAACACAAACTCTTAACAGACCAATTACTACCAAAAAATTGAATCAATGATCAATAAGCTCCCAAAAAACATAGGTCCATGATCAGATGGCTTCAGAGGTGAATTATATCAATAATTCAAAAAAGAATTAACACAAAAAATGGGCAGAGATATGAAGAGGCCTTTCTCTAAAGAGGACATACAGATGGCCAACAGGCATATGAAAAAAAAGTTCAACCTCACTAACCATCAGAGAAATGCAAAGAAAAACTACAATGAGATCCCACCTCACTCTGGTCAGAATGGTTATCATCAATAAATCAACAAACAAATGCTGGTGAGGGTGTGGAGAAAAGGCAATCCTGGTGCACTGTTGGTGGGACTGCAGTTTGATGCAGCCATTATGGAAATTATTATGGAGGTATCTCAAAAAACTTGAAATGGAACTACCATATAAACCAGCAATTCCAGTCTTGGGTATCTACCCAGAAGAATCCAAGACATTAATTCGAAAAAGTATATGCACCCCTATGTTTATTGCAGTGCTATTTACAATAGCCAAGACTTGGAAACAACTGAAATGCCCATCGGTAAATGACTGGATTAAGAAACTGAGGTGCATTTATACAATGGAGTATTACTCTGCTATACAGAAGAATGAAATTATACCATTTGCAACAATATGGATGGACCTAGAGATTATTAGGTTAAGTGAAATAAGTCAGTCGGAGAAAGGCAAATACCATATGACCTCACTATATGTGGAATCTGAAAAACTGAATGAATGAGCAAAGTAAACAGAAACAGTCTCATAGATATAGAGGAAAAACTGAGGGTTGCTAGTTGGGAGGGGTGTGAGGATGAGGGAGAAGGGACAGGAATTAGACAGCATCAATAGGTAACTACAATATTGCCACAAGGATATGAAAGACAGTTCGGTAATATAATAATATTGTAAATATTTTGTGGGGTGTCAGATGGTCACATGACTTGTTAGGGAGACCACTTCATGGAGTAGAGGCTTGATCACTGCACTGTACACCTGAAGCTGATGTTGCATAATATTGTATGCCAATTGTAATTGAATATATAGATAGTCACGGGATGAGGAGTATACTGTGGGAGGGAATCAAAGGAATTGTAATAGATATGTATGATATGGGGGGGAGTGGGGTGGTGAATTGGGGGGGCTTGTCACTTTGAGGGATAAAAGGTATAACTATTGCACTGTGTTGTACACCTGAAACTAATTTTAAAAACATGTTTTTTCACAATAAAAGAATTAAAAAAGAAGTAAAGAAAGAAACTGTGGTACATTTACACAATGGAATATTATGCTGCTATAAAGAAGAAAGAAATCGTACGATTTGCAATGATATGGATGGACCTAGAGAACATTTTGCTAAGTGAAATAAGTCAGAGAAAGTCAAATACCATATGATCTCACTTGTATATGAAATCTAAAGATCTGAATAAATGAGCAATGTAAACAGAAATAGATTTAGAGACACAGAGGAAAAACTGATGATTGCTAGATGAGACGGGGCGGGCATGAGGGCGAAGGGGAAGGGATGAGGCAACATAAACTGGTAACTACAGTATTGCCGCAGGGATAGACGAGACAGTTTGGGTAATACAATAAATAATGTTGTAAATAATTTTTAGGGGACCAGATGGAGTCATGTCTTGTTAGGTAGACCACTGTATGGACAGTGTAGAGGTCTGACCACTGCACTGTACATCTGAAGCTGCCAATGAATAATATTAGATGTTAACTGTAATTTAACACATATACAGTCATGGAATGTGGAGTATAGTGTGGGGATGGAGACAATGGAATTTTAATATGTGTAATATCGGGGGTGCGAACAGGTGGAGTCACTTTGTAAGGTGTGAAGAGAATAACTATTGCATTGTTTTGTACATCTGTAACTAACAAATATATATATATATATATATATATATATATATATATATATATATATAATTAACATGTATCTCCTCATACTATTCCAAAAAATACAGGAAGGAAGGCTCCCATGTACATTTTATGAGGCCACTATTACTCTGATCCCAATATCAGAGAAAGACATTACCAAAAACAAACAAACAAACAAAAAAAACTGCAGGCTGATATCTCTAATGAACATAGATGCAAAAATTCTCAACAAAGTACTACCAAACCGGATTCAGCAATACAATAAAAAGATCATACACCATGATCTAGTGGGATTCATTCATGGTATGCAAATTTGGTTCAATATCCACAAATCAACTAATGTGATACAAAACTTTAACAATATGAATAATAACAATCATATGGTCATATCAATAGATGCACAAAAGCAATTGATAAAATTTAGTAGACATTTATGATAAAAACTTTTGCATATTGGGAATACACGGATCATACCTCAATATAATAAAGGCCATATATGATAACACCACAGCTGACATCATACTCAATGGGGAAAAGCTAAAACCATTCTCCTTAAGATCAAGAACAAGACAAGGCTGTCCACTTTCTCCACTTTTATTCAACACAGTTCTGGAAGTTCTAGCCACAGGAATCAGACAAGATAAAGAAATAAAAGGCATCCAAATTGGAAAGCAGGAATTAAAATCGTAATTACATGCAGATGACATGATACTATATATCGGGAACTCCAAAGACTCCATCAATAAGCTTTGGGGGATGGCCAAGTAGCTCAGTTGGTTAAGAGTTGGCTTTGGGCATGTGCTCTGAGTAATGGGGCTGCCGGTTTGATTCCCACATGGGCCAGTGAGTGCTGCGCCTGAGCTGAGCTGTCTCGGAGCTGCCAACAGATGGCAGGATGGCTCAGCTGGTGTAACAACAAGATTGCCTGTTCAATGGTGGGCTATACCCACCTGCAACTAAAGATTGAACTCAGCACCCTGAGCTGAGCTGCCGCCCAGATGGCTCAGTGGATAGGGCGTGTGCTCTTAACAACTAGACTGCTGGATTCAACTACCATGTGGAATGGTGGCTACGCCCACAGGCAACTAAGACTAAACACAGCACCTTGAGCTTAGAGGCCATGAGCTGCCGATGGGAAGCTAGATGGTGACTGGCACCCTCCACAACGAAAATTGAAGAACAACAACTTGGCTGGTCCCCTCCACCAACTCCCCAACACTGTTCCCCTCTCCTAAATCCCCAATAAAATCTGAAAAAAAAACTATTAGAACTAATAAATTAATTTAGTAAAGTAGCTGGATACAATATTAATATTTAGAAATCAGTTGCATTTGTATACACCAATAATAAATTATCAGAAAGAGAAATCAAGAAAACAAACCCATTTGCAATTGCTTCAAAAATAATAAAATAATTAGGAATAAATTTAAACAAAGAAATAAAAGACATATACCTAGAAAATTATAAGAAACTGAAGAGAGAAATAAAAGAAGATAGAAGTAAATGGAAACACATACCATGCTCATAGATAGGAAGAAATAATATTGTTCAAATGACAATACAACCTAAGGCAACATGTAGATTCAATGCAATTCCTATTAAACTACGAATGACATTTTTCTCAGAAACAGAACATATAATCCTAAAACTTATATGAAACCATAAAAGACCCCGAATAGCCATCGCAATACTGAGAAATAAGAACAAAGTGGGAGGTACCACACTACCGGACATCAAATCATACTACAAGGCTATAGTAATCAAACAGCATGGTATTGGCATGAAAACAGACCCATAGATCAATGGAAAAGAAGAGATGACCAGTAATAAATCCATTTTTATATGACCATTTAATTTATGACAATGAAAGTAAGAATTTACATTGAAGTAAAGACAGTCTATTTAATAAATGGTGCTGGGAAAATTGGCCTGACATATGCAAAAAATGAAACTGGACTACCTCATTATGCCATATAAAAGAGCAAATTCAAAGTGGATTAAAGACTTAAATGTAAATTCTAAAACCATAAAAATCCTAGGAGAAAATATAGGAAGTAAATTTTTAGACACTACCTTGAGTAATATTTTTACTGATATATCCCCACAGGGAAGTATAACAAAAAAATAAACATATGGGATTACATCAAACTAAAAGCTTTTTCCCAGCAAAGAAAATCATCAATAAAACAAAAAGGCATCCTACTGAATGAGAGAAGATATTTATCAATGATATATCTGATAAGGGGTTAATATCCAAAATTTATATATATATAAAAACTCATTCGACTCAACACCAAAAAAACAAACAACCCAATTAAAAAATGGGCAGAGGACATTAAGAGACATTTTTCTAAAGAAGACATACAGATGACCAACAGACATATGAAAAAATGCTCAATCTGACTAATCACTATAGAAATGCAAATAAAAACCACAATGAGATACCACCTCACTCCGGTTAGAATGGGTATCATCAATAAATCACCAAAGAAGTATTGTCAAAGATGTAGAGAAATGGGAACCATCGTGCAATGTGGTTGGGATTGCACATTGGTTCAGCCACTATGAAAATCAGTATGGAGGTATCTGAAATGAAAATGCCTTATGACCCAGCAATTCCACTATTAGATATCTATTCAGAGAGCTCCAAGATACTAATTTGGAAAAAAAATATATGCACCCCTATATTTATTGCAGTGTTATTCACTATAGCCAAAACTTGGAAACAACTGGAATGTCCATCAGTAGATGACTGGATTAAGAGGTTGTGGTACATTTATACAATGGAGTATTACTTGGCTATAAAGAAGAATGAAATCTTACCGTTTGCAATGATATGGATGGACCTAGAGAACATTATGCTAAGTGAAATAAGTCAGTTGGAATATGATAAATACCACGTGATCTCACTTATATGTGGAATCTAAGGAACTGAATGAATGAGCAAAGTAAACAGAAATAGTCTCAGAGATATAGAGGAAAAACTGATGGTTGCTAGATGGGATCTTGTTGGGAATGAGGGAGAAGGGGGTGGAGTTAGAAAGCACAAATTTGTAACTGCAGTATTGCCACAGGAGTATGAAAGACAGTTTGGATAATATAATCAATAATGTTGCAGGCCGTCCAAGTGGCGCAGTTGTTAAGAGCTGGCCTGGGACGCCAGCGGCCCCAGTTCGGATCCCACATATGAGGGCCAGTGACACTGTCCTCTAAAAAACAAACATCAATAATGTTGTAAAGATGTTGTAGCATGTCAGATAGGCACATTACTTATTAGGGATACACTTTCATGGACAGTGTAGATGCCTGATAACTGTACTGTACACCTGAAGCTGAATTGAATAATATTGTATGTCAACTATAACTTAATGTATATAGTCATGTGTTATGGAGTACAGCATAGAGAATATATTTAATGTAACTGTAATATATATAAGATGTCAGAGGAGCACTGGATGGGGGAGGAAGGTTATCACTTTGTGAGAGGTGAAATGTCTAGCTAATATATTGTTATGTGTACCTGAAACTAATAAAAAAGAATTGAGGCTCAGAAAATTCAATTAACTTGGTTCAGGTAACAATTAATTAGTGGCTAAACCAGTTTTTAAGCCTCTGTCTGGCTTAGAATCAGTGTTAGGAAATGGGGCTGAATATAGGGTGACATCACTACTAGGGGCACTAGGATGCAAATTTGAGGCACCTAGGGTGGCAACTTTAAGGGGGCATCACGCTTAGTTGCCAACCCTGCACTTACACAATGCTGAGAGTGAGTGCCTCCTTATAGTGTGAGTCCTAGACACCTCACTTGTCTTATCATCATCTCAGCCCTGCTTGGATGTATCACTTTGTACAGAACTCGAGGACAGGCCATAGGTTAGAAATGAATTTTATACCTGAATTGGTGCATTGCAGTTGAGGTTCCTATAATTTCAATCTAACTGAGCACTGAACATGCAAATTAGTGGATTATTATATTAGTATTAAAGGTTAATTGCTGTAAAAAACCACCTCAAGTTCTCATCTTAATATAGTAAAAGGTTTCTTTCTCACTCCACAATTCAATGAGGCGTTTGTCTGGTAACATCCCACATGATAATTCTCAGACCCAGTCTCCCCTATCACCTTCTAGGGCCTTGGTGTTCTCTACTAGAGCTTCTGCTTCCAACCAGGAGATGGGAAAGAATGTGAGGAAGACCTCAGGGGTGATTTTATGGGCCAGACCTGGAAGTCATGCACATTCATTCCATCCACATTCTGTAGCCCATAGTGCAATCACATAGCCCTACTTAACTGCATGCACTCTTACAGGAAGCCAAAGGAGAGAACAGAGATGACAGTTGGTGGTGAAAAATTAGCCTTGTCCCTGTCACAGAAATGTAACCCAGGAGCCTGCACCTATGTGTACATGTGTGAAGCAAGCTTACAATGATACAGCATGCATGTGGGAGGCACATGTATAATCATTGACAGAGTTTGGATTTGAAGACAGTTACAACTGACCCTGAATAGTACTACTACTACTGTCACTACTACTATTACTACTACTATTACTACTAATAATAATAACAATTATAATAAATAAATAATAACAACAACAACAACTAATATTTGCTGACCACTTATCATGTCCCAGGCATTATTCTAAATGTCCTAAATATGCATTAAGTCACTTATCCTCACAAAACCTCAAGGAGATAGATGCTACTATTATCCTCAGTTTGTGTATAAGGAAAGCAAGACCCAGACAGGTCTAACAAAGACTTAGCTAAGTTTACACAACTGGTGACAGATGATGCCAGGACCAGAACTCATCTTCTTACCCAATATTTTGTGCAAGACACTAGTCTATGTGAATCTGAGGACATAAGGGAAATAAGAGAGTTAGTTCTGACCATAGAAGCAATTGATTAACATCCAGTTTTAGAAATTAGGCATCGACATTTGATATATTTAAATAAAAAGATGGTATATTATCCTTAGTGATAAAAAGTGTGGGGAATATGTTTTTACTATGGGAGGAGGATTCATGGAATTGGTAAAACTACAAAAGTACTTAGAAGGTAGTGGGTATTTGTAATCATAGTTTTAATATTGTTCTAATTTGTGGCTTATAGAATTATCTTCTTAAAAAGATGTTCTGGAATATCCCACTGGGGACATAGTAGCAACCATCCTGATGGTGAAAGGATGCAGAGAGTTTTACATCTTCCTGGCAAAGCAGACAGAAATAATATCCCTTGAAAAAAATGTCACTTAAAGTGCAATAGTGTGGAATCCAAGATGGCAGAGTACATAAACATTGTGTTAACCTCATACTGTGAATACATCAAAATCACAACTAAATTATAGAGCAGTCAACCTGGAGAACCATGTGAAGTCTAGCTGAACAGAAGTTTTATAGCTAAGGATATAAAAACAAGCCATGTTGAGACTGGCAGGAGGGATGGAAATGTGAAATGAGCTGCCCCAAAACTCCGTGTGGTGGATGAGAATTGAAATGGATATCTTAGTCACAGAGGTTATCCACAGAGGATCAAGGGACTCCAGCCATACACCAGGCTTCCCAGGAGTACTGGTACCAGGAAGAGAAACCCCCACAACATCTGGCTGTGAAAAAGAGGGGATTCCCAACATTTGGGTGAGATGGAAGGCTGCAGGAAACCTAGGTATTTTCTTAATGGGCCTGCACAGACTCGCTCACAGGCACTCACCCTGAGCTCAGTGGAGGTGCAGTGACTTGGGGGTCTTTGGAGACATACAGGGAAATGCTAAGTTGTGTGGCTACAGGGCAAGGACTGGAAGGACAGTTGCCATTTTCACTGAATGGTGTTCTCCTCCTGTGCAGCCAGTATGTGGGCATCACCTTTCTTGTGGTGAGACTTCCCCAACACCCATGGCCAAATCTGAATCTGAATTGGTCTAGTGAGCTCTGCTTGCTTTACCCTGGTGACTCACTAAGACCCCACAACACACAACTCCATATGGCATGAGGCTTTATCAGTGGCTGAACCTTAGAGGAGCTGCCAACTGGAAGCAGGCCTGAGAGTGTACTGGTATTTTATGGAGCTATGCCAGAAATACCCAGTAACGGTGAGAGCCATCCTCATTTCACAGAGTGGCCTCTCCCACAACCCTCCAGGTCTAGCACAGGCAGTGACTAACTATGGATCACATTGCAGCTCCTACCAGGTAGTCCCTGGCCTGTCATAGGCAGTTGCTGACCTGGATCTGCACTGGAGCCCCTCCCAAGAGGCCCCAGAACCAGCATATATGGCAGTTGGTTTCAGACTACAACAGAGCACCACCCAATTAGGCCCACAAGTGGCATACCCAAAGGGCAGTCTCAACAGGCACTAGAGCCCACTGGGGCTAATCCTGTTCTGTGTAGTAAGCCCCCTCTACAGTAGCCCATAAACTATAGATGTAGCTGAACCACACAGCCAGTCAGCATAAGGGTAAATCCCACCTACTGATGTGCCAATAGCAATCAAGGCTCAAATATAACAGGAGTACACACAAACCACACAAGAGACAATCCCAGAGAAATCAGTGCAGCTGACCAAGAAGTCTATGCCACTGGACCCCACAGTGCACTTAATAAGTAAGACCACTTGGCAACTCTGGGATACATGACAGATCTACCTAATACATAGAAACAAACAGAGAAAGGCAGCCAAAATGAGGAAACAAAGAAATATATACAAGATAAAGAAACTGGAGAAAATTCCAGGAAAAGAACTAAACGAAATGGAGGCAAACAACCTATGAGAAATAGAATTCAAAATACTGGTTTAAGGATGCTCAAGGATCTTAGTGATAACTCCAACAAAAGAGATAGCAAGCATACAAAAAGACATAAACACCATTGAAAAAAAAAAAACAGTCAGTGTGGCCGGGTGGCTCAATTAGTTAGAGCACAAGTTCTAAGCAACAGGGTTGCCGGTTCGATTCCCACATGGGCCAGTTAGTTGTGCCCGAGCTGCACTGCAACTGAGCTGCCAATGGGCAGCCAGATGGCTCAGTTGGTTAGAGCGTGTGCTCTGAACAATAAGGTTGCGGGTTGGACTCCCACATGGGATGGTGGGCTGCATCCCCTGCAACTGAGATTGAACACAGCACCTTAAGCTCAGCTGCCATTGAGCTACCAATGGGCAACCAGATGGTTAGAGCATGTGCTCTGAACAAGAAGGTTGCCGATTCAATTCCCACATGGGATGGTGGGCTGCGTACCCCGCAACTGGATTGAAAATGGTGACTGATGGGCCGGCCGAGTGGCGCCATTGATTAAGAGCTGGCTTGGGATACGAGCAGAAACGGTTTGGATTCTACATATGAGGGCCAGTGACACTGCCCTCTACAGCTAAGATGATGAACAACAGCTCCCCCTGGAGCTGGGTTTTGCGAGTCCCAAAGATGGTGTAGGCTGCAGTCCCTGTTGCAGTGGGCTGCCATAAGCTACAGTGAGTGGCCGGCAGCCAGCATGAGTGGCTGGCTGCCGGAGTGAGTTTCCAATAGCCATTGTGAGCTGCCATCCAGAGGCCGTCGACCAATCTGCCTCATCCAGGAAGAGTACAATGATAATACCAACATGGGCCAGTGAAGCAACATCCTCCGCAACTAGACTGAAGAACAAAAGGACAGCAACTTGTCTGTTCCCCTTCCCTGATTACCCAATGCTGTTCCCCTCCCCCAATTCCCCAATAAAATCTTTTTTTAAATTTTTTTAATTTTTATTTTATTTTATTTTCAATTAGTTTCAGGTGTACAACACAGTGCAATAGTTATACATTTTACCCCTCAAAGTGACAACCCCCCACCCCCAATTCGCCACCCCACTCCCACCCATATCATATATATCTATTACTCTTCCTCTGACTCTCTTCCACAGTATAATCCACATCCCGTGACTATCTATATATATTCAATTACAGTAGGTATACCACCTCCGCTTTAGTAATACAGTGCAGTGATCAAACCTCTACTCCATCCATGAAATGGTCTTCCTAACAAGACCTATGATCATCTGACATTCTACAGAATATTTACAACATTATTAATTATATTCCCCAAACTGTTTTTCCTATCTCAGTGGCAATATTGTAGTTGCCTATTTTTGCTGTCTAATCCTTTCCCCTTCTCCCTCATCCCCATTCCTCTCCCAATTAGCAACCCTGATTTTTCGTCTATATCTATGAGACAGTTTCTGTTTACTTTGCTCATTCATACAGTTTTTCAGATTCCACATATGAGTGAGATCATATGGTATTTGTCTTTCTCTGACTGAGTTATTTCACTCAACATTATAGTCTCTAGGTCCATCCATATCATTGCAAATGGCACGATTTCATTCTTCCTTATAGCGGAGTAATACTCCATTGTATAAATATACCACAGTTTCTTAATCCAGTCATCTACTGATGGACAGTTTGGTTGTTTCCAAGTCTTAGCTATTGTAAATTGTGCTGCTATGAACATAGGGGTGCATAACTTTTTTTGAATAAGTGTCTTGGTTTTTTCAGGATAAATATCTAGGAGTGGAATTGCTGGGTCAAATGGTAGCTCTATTTCCAGTTCTTTGAGATACCTCCATACTGACTTCCATAGTGGCTACACCAATCTGCAATCCCACCAACAGTGCAGCAGAGTCCCCTTTTCCCCACAGCCCCGCCAGCACTTGTTGTTTGTTGATTTGTTGATGATAGCCATTCTGACTGGAGTGAGGTGGTATCTCATGGTGGTTTTTATTTGCATTTCCCTAATGACCAGTGAGGTTGAACTTTTTTTCATATGCCTGTTGGCCATCTGTATGTCCTCTTTAGAGAAATGTCTCTTCATATCTTCTGCCCATTTTTTAATTGGGTTGTTTGTTTTTTTGGTGTTGAGTTTCATGAGTGTTTTATAAATTTTGGATATTAACCCCTTATCAGATACATCGTTGGCAAATATATTCTCCCATTCAGTAGGCTTCCTTTTTGTTTTATTGATGGTTTCCTTTGTTGTGAAAAAACTTTTAAGTCTGATATAATCCCATATGTTCATTTTTTCTTTTACTTCCCTTGCCCAAAGGGATGTATCAGTAAAAATATTGCTCCGGGTAATATCTGCAAATGTACACCCTATATTTTCTTTTAGGAGTTTTATGGTTTCAGGTCTTACATTTAAGTCTTTAATCCATTTTGAATTTGTTCTTGTATAAAGCGTAAGGAGATGATCCAGTTTCATTTTTTTGCATGTTTCAGTCCAATTTTGCCAGCACCATTTATTGAATAGACTATCTTTACTTCAGTGTAAATTCTTGCTTCCCTTGTCATAGATTAACTGTCCGTAAATGCTTGGATTTATTTCTGGGCTCTCTGTTCTGTTCCACTGATCGATGTGCCTGTTTTTATGCCAATACCAAACTGTCTTGATTACTGTGGCCTTGTAGTAGGTTTTGATGTCTGGTAGCGGATCCCTCTGACTTTGTTTTTATTTCTCAGAATTGCCGAGGCTATTCTGGGTCTTTTATGATTCCATATAAATTTTAGGATTATATTTTCTATTTCTGTGAAAAATGCCCTTGGTAGTTTGATAGGAATTGCATTGAATCTATATATTGCTTTAGGCAGTATGGACATTTTAACTATATTAATTCTTCCTATCCATGAGCATGGTAGGTGTTTCCATTTATTTGTATCTTCTATGATTTCTTCAGTGTCTTATAATTTTCTGAGTACAGATTTTTCACTTCTTTGTTTAAATTTATTCCTAGGTATTTTATAGTTCTTGACACAATTATAAATGGGACAGTTTTCTTAATTTCTCTTTCCATTAGTTTATTATTGGTATATGCAAATGCCACTGATTTCTGAACATTGATTTTATATCCTGCTACTTTACTGAATTCGTCTATCAGTTCCAATAGTTTTTTGATGGAGTCTTTGGGGTTCTCTATATACAGTATCTTGTCATCTGCATATAATGACAATTTTACTTCTTCCTTGCCAATTTGGATGCCTTTTATTTCTTTTTGTTGTCTGATTGCTGTGGCTAGAACTTCCAGCACTATGTTGAATGAAAGAGGAAAAAGTGGACAGCCTTGTCTTGTTCCTGATCTTAAGGGGAATGGTTTTAGCTTTTCCCCATTGAGTATGATGTTAGCTGTAGGTTTATCATATACGGCTTTTATTATGTTGAGATATGATCCCTGTATTCCCACTTTGCTAAGGGTTTTTAACATAAATGGCTGTTGGATTTTGTCAAATGCTTTTTCTGCATCTATTGAAATGACCATGTGATCTTTATCCTTCATTTTGTTGATGTGGTGTATCACATTAATTGATTTACGGATGTTGAACCAGCCTTGCGCACTAGGGATGAATCCCACTTGATCATGATGTATGATCTTCTTAAGATATTGCTGAATTCTGTTTGCTTATATTTTATTGAGAATTTTTGCATCTATATTCATCAGGGAGATTGGCCTGTAGTTTTCCTTTTTTGTGATGTCTTTATCTGGTTTTGGAATCAGGGTGATAGTGGCTTCATAAAAAGAGTTTGGGAGCCTTCCCTCCTTCTGGATTTTTTGGAATAGTTTGAGAAGAATAGGTGATAGTTCTTTTTTGAATGTTTGATAAAATTCACTTGTGAAGCCGTCTGGTCCAGAGCTTTTGTTTTTTGGGAGCTTGTCAATTACTGATTTAATTTCCTTGGTAGTAATCAGGGTATTTAGATTTTCTGTTTCTTCTTGCGTTAGCTTTGGAAGGTTGTATGCTTCTAGAAAATTATCCATTTCTTCCAGATTGTCAAATTTGTTGGCATATAGTTGCTCATAGTAATTTCTTAGAACTTTTTGTATTTCTGTGATGTCTGTAGTCATTTCCCCTCTTTCATTCCTGATTTTGCTAATTTGAGTCCTCTCTCTTTTTTTTTTTTTGATGAGCCTGGCTAGAGGTTTGTCAATTTTGTTTATCCTCTCAAGAAACCAGCTCTTCGTTTCATTGATCTTTTGAATTGTTTTTCTGTTCTCAATATTTTTTATTTCTGCTCTGGTCTTTATTATCTCCTTTCTTGTACTCCCCTTGGGCCTCTTTTGCTGTTCTTTTTCCAGTTCCCTTAGGTATAAGGATAACCTGTTGATTTGAGATTTTTCTTCCTTCTTTAGGTAGGTTTGCACTGCTATAAACTTCCCTCTTAGGACTACTTTTGCAGCATCCCAGAGATTTTGGGTCGTGGTGTTTTCATTTTCGTTTGTCTCGAGGTATCTTTTGATTTCCTCCTTGATCTCATTTGTGACCCACTCACTATTTAATAGCATATTGTTTAGCTTCCACTTATTTGTCAGCTTCCCAGATTTCTTCTTATAATTAATTTCTAGTTTCATAGCATTGTGGTCAGAGAATAGAGTTGAAATGATTTCAATCTTAAATTTATTGAGACTTGTTTTGTGGCCTAACATGTGGTCTATCTTAGAAAATGTTCCATGTGCACTTGAAAAGAACGTATATTCTGTAGCTTTGGGATGAAATGCTCTGAAAATGTCTGTTAAATCCAGCTGGTCTAATGTGTCATTTAAGGTCGCTGTTTCCACATTGATTTTCTGTCTGGAGGATCTGTCCATTAGTGACAGCGGGGTGTTGAAGTCCCCTACTATGATAGTGTTACTGTTGATCTCTGTCTTTATGTCTGACCATATCTGTTTTATATATTTAGGGGCTCCTATGTTAGGTGCATAGATGTTTACTAGAGTTATGTCCTCTTGTTGGATCGATCCCTTCATTACTATGAAGTGCCCTTCTTTGTCCTTTGTTATATTCTTCCATTTAAAGTCCATTTTATCTGATATAAGTATCGCTACTCCAGCTTTTTTCTCAGTTCCATTTGCATGAAATATTTTACTCCATCCCTTTACTTTCAGCCTGTATGAGTCTTTGGATCTGAGGTGAGTCTCTTGTATACAGCATATGCTGGGGTCTTGCTTTCTTATCCATTCAGCCACCCTATGTCTTTTTATTGGAGCATTTAATCCATTTACATTTAATGTGATTATTGATAGGTGTGTATTTATTGCCATTTTCTTATTTGTGTTCGTAGTCTTTCATAGGTTGTTTTTCTCTTCTACTTAAAGAAGCCCTTTTTGCATTTCCTGCAAAGCTGGCTTGGTGGTAATGAATTCCCTTAACTTATTTTTTTCTGCAAAGCTCCTTATCTCGCCTTCTATTTTTAATGATAATCTTGCTGGATACAGCAATCTCGGTTGTACGCCTTTATTTTTCATCACTTTGAAAACCTCCTGCCACTCCCTTCTGGCCTGCAAAGTTTCTGTAGAAAAGTCAGCTGATAATCTTATGGGGGTACCCTTGTAAGTAACTTGCTGCCTTTCCCTTGCTGCTTTAAGGATTCTGTCTTTGTCCTTAACCCTTGCCATTTTCACTATAATGTGTCTTGGAGTGGGCCTGTTTGGAATCATCCTGGTTGGAACTCTCTGCACTTCCTGGGCTTGTATTTCAATGTCCTTTGCCAGGTTAGGGAAGTTTTCAGACATTGTTACTTCAAATATATTCTCAATCCCTTGCTCCCTCTCTTCTCCTTCTGGTACTTCAATGACCCGTAAGTTATTGTGTTTGATGTTGTTCCCCAGCTCTCTTAAACTATTTTCCATGTTTTTCATTCTTTTTTCTTTTTGTTGTTCCGCATGGGTGATCTCTGCTATTTTGTCTTCTAAGTCACTGATTCGATTTTCTGCTTCATCCAATCTGCTAGTGATTCCATCAAGTATGTTTTTTAATTCAGTAATTGTGTTCTTAAGTTCTAGCTGGTTGCTTTTCATGATTTCTCTATCCTTCTTCATATTTTCATTAATTTCCTTGAACATTCTAATAATCAGTGTTCTGAACTCTATCTCCGATAGGTTGGTTACCTCTATTTCCTCTATTTCCACTGATTCAGGAAGTTTCTTCTGTTCTTTTATTTGTGTTATGTTTCTTTGTCTCCCCATTCTGGCTTACTCTTTGTGTTTGCTTCAATATAACAGATAGATCCCCCAGGTTTCTCAGTCTTTTCTGGGTAAACTTATATGGTGTGTATCCTTTATATTTGAATTACTCAGTCTCCCTATTCTCCTGTGCTTGTATCTGAGGTGTTCCTTGTGTCGTGCGTCCTCACTTGTTGATGTTTTAGTTTTGATTATTTTTGGTTTGTCAGTAGGTGGGATTGACTCCCAGATTGATTAGCTCTGAGAATCAGCATCATCTGCAGTTTATGAGCTGCTGTGAGAGGATTGACCCCTCTGATGAAACTTGGACCCTATGGGTCCTAGTACCTGTAGCAACTTCCTTTTGGGTGTGACTCTTGTATGTCAAACCCAGAAATGCTCTGGTTTTATCTAAAGTTGGCCTCCGGGTGTGATGATTCTTGTGTCTGTTTGTTTGGACCCACTGCGTGTGGCTAAGTTCCCGGCTCCGCGTCTCTCAGGGACCTGCGTCTCTGCCCGGCGTGCTGCGTGTCCGAGTGAGTCTTCTTTTTCCCCTGCTCCTGGGTTTAAGGCTTCTGCCTTGGAGCCGGTGCGCGCCCGCGCGGTGCTCCTGCTGCTCTCCCGAAGAGACTGCTGGGGTTTAAGTGACTGCGCGCCCCCTGCCCCGACGCTCAGATCCCCGCTCCGTCTCTCGGGGACCTGCGTCTCCACCCGGCGTGCTGCTTGTCCGAGCGAGTCTTCTTTTTCCCCTGCTCCCGGGTTTCAGGTTTCTGCCTTGGAGCCGGCGCGCGCCCGCGCCGTTCTCCTGCTGCGCTCCTGGAGGGACTGCCTCCGGGGTTTAGGGGACTGCACATCCCCTGCCGCCGGCTCCCGATCCCTGCTCCTTCTCTCCGGGACCTGTGACTCCGGCCGGCTCGCGCTGCATCTCCGCGGGTGAGTCCTCTTTTTCCCTCTGCTCCCGGGTTTAAGGCTTCTACCTCGGAGCCTGCGCGCGCCTGCACCGTTCTCCTGCTGCACTCCTGGAGGGACTGCTGCCGGGGTTTAGGGGACTGCACGCACCTTTCCATGCGTCTCCGATCCCAGCTCCGTCTCTCGGGGACCTGCATCTCCACCCAGCGTGCGCTGCTTCTCCGCGCGTGAGTCCTCTTTTTTTCCCTGCTCCCAGCTTTCAGGCTTCTGCGCTCCGCAGGACCCGGTGGCCACAGAGACTGATCCCTGAACCGGGAGGGTGCAGGGACTGATCTTGCCCTGTTGCTGCGGGGCTCTGCACCCTGCTTCCTGGGGACCCGGTGAGCCGCGGGTGCAACTCGTACCTCTGCACAGTCGTCTCCTCTCTCTCCTCTTGCACTTGTCCAGCCTGAGGCTTCTGCCTCAGACTGCAAACCAACGCGCTCTTGCTGAACTCTAGGTGGGCCACGGGCCGCAGGGAGCGAGCTGGGGCAACACACACTGTGACTCAGCAGCCGTGGGTGCGGGCTACACTTCACACGTCTCGCCGCCTTCTTCCCCTACTCGCCCGGCCTGCCCACCTTCCAGCAATCCTTGTGTGAAACTCTTAGTTGCTCTGTGTGATGAGTAGATGTCTCTTTGAAGCGTATTAGAAGTTCAAATTGTGGATATTTCCAGGGGAGGTTTCATGGAGCCCTCCTCACAGCCGCCATCTTGCCCCTCCCTCCTCTCCCCAATAAAATCTTTAAGAAAAAAAATGGCGACTGGACTTGGAGCTGAGCTGTGCCTTCACAACTAAGATTGAAGGACAACAACTTGACTTGGAACTTATGGGTCCTGGAAAAGCACAATGTTCCCCTTCCCCAATTCCAAAACACTTTTCCCTACCCCAATTCCCCAATAAAAAAAAAATCTTAAAAAAAAAGAACTAGTCAGAAGTCAGGAATACAATAACTGAGGAATACAATCACTGAAATGAAGAATGCACTCAAAGGAATCACCAGAAGAGTACAAGAAGCAGAGGATCAAATCAGCAATTTGAAAGGCAAAGTAGCAGAAAACACCCAATCAGAACAGGAAAAGAGAAAAATAATCACAGAAAATAAGGATAGTTTAAGAGACCTCTGGGAAAATACCAAGCATAACAACATTTGAATCATAGATTTACTAGAATCAGAAGAGAGAAAACATGGGATTGAGAATTCATTTGAAGAAAATAATGACTAAAAACTTTCTTAACCTGCCAAGCAAATAGACATCCAACCTCAGGAAGCAAGAGTCCTGAAGAAGTAGAACCCAACAGGCCCATTCCAAGACACATTATAATTAAAATGGCAATGGTTAAAGACAAAGAGAGTCCTAAGAGCAGCAAGAGAAAGGCAACTAGTAACTTAAAAGGGAGGTTCCATAAGATTGTCAAGTGACACTGTTTCATCTTTCCTTATGGCAGAATAGTATTCCACTGTGTATGTATACCACATCTCCTTTATCCAGTCATCTATCGCAGGACACTTTGGTTGTTTCCATGTCTAGGCCACTGTAAAAAATGCCACAATGAACATCAGAGTACATATATCTTTATGGATAAATATTTTCAGATTTTTGGTTTAGATACCCAGGAGGGGGATTTCTGGATCATATTGTAATTCTATTCTTTTTTTTTTTTTTGAGGAATATCCACATTGAATAAACTTTAATTTTTTTAAAACATCATTAGCTGATTTCTTAACAGAAACTTTGCAGACCAGAAGGAAATGGCAGGAAATATTCAAAGTGATGGAAAGCAAGGATCTACAACCAACACCACTGTAACCAGCAAGGCTATCATTGAAAGTTAAAGGACAGAAAAAGAGCTTCCGAGACAAAAAAAAAAAAAGCTAAAGGAGTTCATCAACACCAAACTAGTATTACAAGGAATGTTAAAAGGATTTCTTTAACACACACACATCACACACACAAAGATCAAAAACATGAATAAATAAAATGGCAATAACTACATATCTATCAACAATTGCTTTCAATGTAAATGGATCAAATGCTCCAATCAAAAACATAGAGGCTGAATGGATAAGAAAACAAAGCTCTTACATATGCTGCCTGTAAGAAACTCACTTCAGATTAAAAGACACATGCAGCCTAAAAGTAAAGGGATGAAAAAAGTTATGTCATGAAAATGTAAATGGAACAATATGCTGGGGTAGCAATACTTATACCAGACAAAATAGACTTTAAAACTAAAGGCTATAACAAGAGATAAAGAAGGACCCAGCATACCATTTCTGGGTATTTATCCAAAGAAACCTGAAACATTTCTTTGAGGGGATGTGTGCATCCTTATGTTCATTACAACATTATTTACAACAGCCAAGATGTGGAGGCAGCCTGAGTGACCTTTGATGAATGAATGGATTAAAAGTAGATGAAATATGTATGGGTTTTTGCCATCTGCATTGGCATGGAAGGACCTGGAGGGCATTGTGCTCAGTGGAGTATGCTAGACAGAGAAAGACAGAAGCAATGTGATTTTGCCTGTATGTGGAATCTAAAGAACAAAATAAACAACAAAAACACAACAGAAACACATTCATAGATACAGAGAACATTTTGATGGTTGTCAAATGGGAGCGGCATTGAGGGGTTGGGTGAAAAATGAGAAGGGATTAAAAAGTACAAATTGGGGGCCGGCCGAGTGGCACAGTGGTTAAGCGCTGGCTTGGGACACCAGTGGCCCTGGTTTGGATCCCACACATGAAGGCCAGTGACACTGCCCTCCACAACTAAGATGGTGAACAGCAGCTCCACCTGGAGCTGGGATGCTGTGAGTCCCCAGGGATGGCACAGCTGCAGCCCCTGCTGCAGTGGGCTGCCATAGGCTACAGTGAGTGGTCGGCAGCCAGTGTGAGGGGCTGGCAGCTGATGTGAGTGCCAAGAGCCGATGTTAGCAGCTCTCCAGAGACCGGCAACTGATCTTCCTCACCTGAGAATGCAATGATGATGCCAACATGGACCAGAGAAGCAAAATCCTTCACAACTAGACTAAAGAACAAAAGGACAGTAACTTGTCTTTCCCCTTCCCCGATTCCCCAATGCTGTTCCCCTCCCCCAATTCATCAATAAAATCTTTTAAAAAAGGCAAAAGTTGGTTGTTACAAAGTAATCATGGACATGTAGGGTATAGCATAGGAATATAGTCAATGATACTATAATAAATGTATATAGTGTCAGATGGGTACTAGAGTTATTGGGGTGATGGACTTGGGGGACAAAGTGAAAAAGGTGATGGGATTAAAAAAATACAAATTGGTAATTACAAAATAGTCATGGGAATGTAAAGTAAAGCATATGGTAGTAATTGTGTATAGTGCCCAGAGAGTACTAGACTAGTCAGGAGGATCACTTCTTAAATTATACAAATGTCTAATCACTATGCTATACATCTGCAATTAATATAAATAATATCAAATGTTAACTGTAATTTAAAAACTTTAAAGAGAAGGTAGTGAAGAGGAATAAGAGGTTCAAATTTCCAGGTATAAAACAAATCAGTCATGGGCATGTAATGTACATCACAGGGAATATTGTCAATAATATTGTGATACCATAATATGGTGTCAGATGTTTTCTGGACTGATGGTGATCATTTATTTAGATATATAAATGTTGAACAACTATGGTGTACACCTGAATCTGATATAATATTGTATGTTATCTACTTTTAATAAATATCTTATAATAAATAAAGAAGTTTAAAAAATAAAATAAAGGGCTGGCCAAGTGGCTCAGTTGGCTTAGAGTGCATACTCTGTGCAACAGGGCCGCTGGTTCAATTCCCACATGGGCCAGTGAAAACCGCACCCTAGCTGAGCTGTCGCTGAGCTTCCAACAGGTGGCAGAATGGCTGAGCTGGTGCAAAACAAGATTGTCTGTTCAATGGTGGGCTATGCCCACCTGCAACTAAGACTGAACTCGGTATCTTGAGCTGAGCTGCTGCCTGGATGGCTCAGAGGATAGAGCATGCGCTCTTAACAACAAGGCTGCTGGTTCGACTCCCACATGGGATGTCACCCACCCGCAACTAAGATTGAACACAGCACCTTGAGCTTAGAGGTCACAAGCTGCCGACAGGAAGCCAGATGGCAAGTGGTGCCCTGCACAACAAAGATTGAAGAACAACATGGCTGATCTCCTCCCCCAATTCCCCAACACTGTTCCCCTCCCTGAATTCCCCAATAAAAATAAATAAAAATAAAATAAAATGTCATAACTCTTAGGTATATACCACTAATAAATGAAGAAAGGTGTTGAAACAAAACTTTGTACACAAATGTTCATAGGCACACTATTCACAATAGCCAAATTGTAGAAAAAAAACCAAATGTCAATCAACTGATGGACGAATAATCAAAATGTGATATAGCTATATAATGGAATATTAATTAACCATAAAAAGAAGGGAATTTGGGGCCGGCCGAGTGGCACAGTGGTTAAGCGCTGGCTTGGGAAGCCAGCAGCCCCGGTTCGGGTCCCACATGTGAGGGCCAGTGACACTGCCCTCAAAAAAAAACAAAAAAACAAGGGAATTCGGACACATGCTACAACATGGATGAAACCTGAAAACATTATGCTAAATGAAAGAATCCAGATCCCAAAGCACATATATTATGTCATTCCATTTATCCAAATAGGTTGAATTGATAAGTCAATAGAGACATAAAGCTGTCAGAGGCTAGGGTGAGGGAGGAACAGGGATTGTCTGCTTAATGGTTATGTGGTTTTTTGTTGGGGCGATGAAAATGTTCTGGAAGTAGATATTGGTAATATTTGAACAACGTTATGAGTACACCAAATGTCACTAATGGAAATTTTGTTACATGTATTTCACCACAATTAAAAAAATGTATAATTGTCATATACTCATACTACCAGGTGTGCCTTCAAAAGATTTTAAAATAGAATCTGAATGAACCTTGAATATATTAGGCTAAGTGAAATAAACCAGTCACCAAAAGACAAAAACTATATGATTCCACTTATATGATGTATCTTAACTAGTTGAAGCTCATAGAGACAAAAAGTAGAATAGTGATTACCAGGAGCTGGGTGGGGGAATGGGGAGTTGTTGTTGAGTATGTATAAAGTTTCAGTTTTGCAAGATGAAAAGCTTTTGGAGATCTATTACACACAGAGTGAATATACTTAACAACACAGAACTGTATATTTAAAATGGTTAAGGTGGTAAATTTTATTACCGCAATTAAATACATATGGTGCCAAAAATATATACACACTTTAGATAAGAAAACTGTATTAAAATGGTAGTACTCAATATATACTGATAACAAAATATGAATACAAGTCACGTTTGACTTCTGTAATTACAAGAGGTGTTCCAAGTGGTTACCATTAACGTCCAGACATGTCTGATTACGGCGTAGTATCATTTGAACAACATTGACCACAGTGTGCACTTGTATACATTTTTTGGCATCTCCAGTATATATGTATGTATTCTGTCATTAATATTGTAATAACTATATACAGTGTCAGATGAGTAATAGACTTATTGGGGTGACCACTTTGTGAGGTATATAAATGTACAATCACTATGTTGTTTTGTATACCTGAAATAATATAATATTGTATGTCAATGGTAATTGAAAAATAAATTAAAATATATATATTCTGAAGGGTGGGGTGCAATCCTGGGGATCCTGGATCTGCTAGAGGTTCCTATAAAAAGATATTTATGTAAAACAACTTTGTGGTCTAGTCTCTTAGAAGAAAAGTCAATTGTCTCACCCATGTTATTGATGTTACCTTAGGCTAAGTGGTGCCCAGAATTTTCTAGATCTATATTTATATTTTTCTGTAGCTAATGGAAAGCCATGGATGAATTCATGTGTTAACTTTCTAGTGGAGCCTTAATGTCTAGAAGACCTCTTTTATCTCCATTCCTCTCTCTTCTTTCCATGTGTTGGTTTAATGCTCAGATATTCTTGCAACAAGAAAGGATAAGAAAAAAATCAATCAATATTATTCTTTATGGGTCAGCCTGGTAAGATTAATTTTGGGGAGAGGAAAGTAACACTGTTACTCCAGATTATATATGGACTTGAATATTAGAGGCAGATGGAATCATAAATGGCTGCATATATCCTTTACAAGAAGAATCATCAGAGAGCTTCTGGCCTGCCTGCCAGCCACATCACTTTCTTGGGGTTTGTCATATACTGTAAATGATGGAAAGATTAGTATATTACCCAAGATGGGGAGTGTGGGAAAGCAAGTGTGCTCTGGAGACAAACAGCCCTGAGCTCAGCCATGTGTGAACTTGGACTTGTCACTTAATCTTCACAGGCCTCAAATTTCCCATCCATTAGAGATTGTACTTTGTGACAATGTTTTGAAGATAACATTAGATAATAAATGTAAAGGGCTTAGTCAGATTCTGACACATACAAACTAGTCAATAAATGCTAGTCATTTTCAGTATGAGAACTTTGCTTTTTCCTGCAAGGAGAGGAATTCAGAGACAATAATAATATTGATCAGTTCAGTCCAGACAGCCATATTAGTTTCCTTCCATTCTTAAATATCCAACTTCCACTTCTACCTCCAGCCTGAGTTAGAGAACTTTCTTAACTATTTCTCACTTTCTATCTGCCTTCTCTCTTTCAGAAAACAAGTTCTTGCTTATCAAGTGAGCTACATGTGTTCTCCCCTGAACACTCCCATACACAGGCTTTCCATTCCTAAAAGCCTTCTTGCAGCATTCCTAATATCAAGATTTTCTTTCAAACCTGCACTTGCCATGTCCACTCCACCCATTCCTGTTTTTCAAATGGCTCCTGCAATTGATATTAATAAAGTCAAAAGTTAATTCAAAATCTCTTGAGATACTATCTATCTAAACATGTAAATCCCCTTCACACCCACTCTCACAAACACTGCAATTAATGCAAAATGTTCCTTCTTTGCTTCAACCGATTTATGATTGCATCTCAGTGCTTTTCACACATTTGTTTTCACAGTGAAAGTAGTTCTGTTATCCATAAACATCATCATCATTATTTGTCTAGATGGTAGGTGCCTCAAGGGCAGGGAATCACGATTGATGATTCATCTTTTAAACAGATGACACAGAGAACCATCTGTGGAGAACGTCTCTGAGAGCCAGACAGGAAGTGTGCAGGTATTTTCAATTCAGACATGGTTCAGACAGGAAGGACCAGCTAGTAGTATTCAACAACCTAAATCTTTAATCCTCATGCCTTCACTGCCATCTCTTTACAGACAAAATGCAACCATACAAGCAGTGGACTGGCAAGGAGGAGAGTAAATCCTCCTCCCAGGTTTAATTCAAATGCAATTAGGTAACATTCTTGATCAGTGGTCAAGGTAGAAGGGATTTCTCTACACTTACTAAGCAGTTGTGTATTCTTGGGCAAGTTCCTTAGCCTTTCAGCTTCCTTCTCTGTACAAAGAGGATGATAATAATAGTATCTACTTTATGAGAATTGTGATGGAATCTAAAGAACAAAAGAAAAAAAGAAAAAAACAGAACCAGACTCATAGATATAGAAAACAAACTGATGGTTATTAGATGGGGGGAGGGAAGGAGTCTGGGTGAGAAAGATGAAGGGATTAAGAGGTACAAATAGGTAGCTACAAAATAGTCACAGGATTGTAAAGTACAGCATAGGGAATATAGTCAATAATATCATAATAACTATGTATAGTGCCAGATGAGTACTAGACTCATCAGGGGATAACTTCATAAATTACATAAATATAGAAACATTATGCTGTACACCTGAAACTAATATAAAATAATATTTAATGTCAACTGTAATTTAAAAATTTTTTTTAAGGTTTTAAAAGAATTGTAATGTTTAAATAACATGTACATCAATTAGCACAGGGCCTGGCACATATGACCTACTTAATGAATATTTATGGTGCTAATGCTGCTGCTGATGGTATTAAGCTGACTTGTTTTAAAGAGGGTCAGTCTCAGCCTTTTGTACTAAAAATTACCAAGCAGTCAATCATTTCAACTACGTCTGTCTCAGCCTTTTGTACTAAAAATTACCAAGCAGTCAATCATTTCAACCAGACTACCTTTCTGCCACGCAGAATGAACACATATGAATCTTGGACTGGTTTTTGGAGTGTGTTTGTGTGTGTGTGTGTGTGTGTGTGTGTGTGTGTGTGTGAGAGAGAGAGAGAGAGAGAGAGAGAGAGAGAGAGAGGCAGAGAGAGAGAAGCAATTATACAGTGTCTCTTCTGGGATGTTATGGCCAAGGGGCATTGTTAAATTCATTGCCTGATGAGACAGTCAAAGAGGATAGGTTTACAAACTCCCAGAAACCCCTGCTGCTAGCTGTGGTACACACTCTAGACTTTCCAGCTTCTGCGTAAGATCCCAAGGCTCTAGCTTGGGCAGTGGGCAAACTGGCCCAAGCAAGTAGGGTCAGGCTCCCCTAACCACTCACTACATTCCTTTCTGGAAAATAAGAACTACACATGGGGCAAAGCATGATCTTTTGCCATTTCAGGTAAAGTTCGGATTCCAATTATCAAGTTAAACGTAACAACTTCATAAGATATTGTCTTGATCTTTGAGCATTTCCTTATATATATATGAGGCACTATCTTTCTCTCACCTTGGATTTTTTCTTTATACCTTTTACTCTATCAGTCTCTGATGTTCATTATTATTTTATATATAACAGGGATTTTTAGTTATATACTTAAGCAATAGCAAAAAGCCAAAAATTAAAATCCACAAGCAACCTCCCTAACATAGGCATTGGTACTATTTTGTTATGTGTGCTCTCTGAAACTTGGTTTTTCTATGCAGAAGATTCTTTTAATGGTTGAGATCATATTGAAACAGTATGATGTAATAACAGGAAAACAAGTTGTGGGTCAGATAAACTTGAGTTCATGTTATGGCTTCATCACTCATGAGTTGTATAAGTTTGGCCTCCTTTCTTAATTTCTCTTGGCTTCTATTTCTTCATCCATACCATGAAGATGAAGAATAATTTATAGGGCTGTTGTAAAACTTATGAGTGATAATATGTGTAAAGATGCTCAGCACATAAAACTTTTTGTATAATCATTTAATTCTCCATTGATTTCTGTTGCCTCATTTATTCATTAATTAACTCGCTCAATAAACATTGTAGAATGTCTATAATATGCATATTTTCTATATAGCTAGTAATGTCTATACAAGGACCTATTTGAGTATCATATATAATTTTGTTGTTGATTTTCTTATTCTTTAACAAACATCCATGTTTTGACTCTTGGAGCCTTACAATATCTAGTAGAGCTGGTCCCTTCTCATTACCCTTCTTTCCCTTCCTCATTGCATTATTGCCTGTTTATTTTTATAAATTAACAATAAAATAATGAGGTTATTTAATAACTTAAGTAAATATTTAGCTTAATATTTAAATATTTAATAACCTTTAATGGATAAACATAAGGTTCTTTATATTCCTCTTTTAATTTGAGCAAAATTTCAGTAAATGGCAAAGTACTTGGGGTGAGCTAAGAATCTTTTTCAATATTCTGCACATTTGACCTGTGTTCAAACTCTGGCCATCTAGCTAAAATCATAGTCTGGTCTATAGTGGTGGCAGAGTAGAAATATCGAGAAGGCACAGGAGCATAATTGCAAACCAACACTGGAATACCTACTTTAATACTTACTAATAATTGGACAGTTTCTTCTTCTGTATAATTGGGATAGTAATTCCTACTTTATGGGGTTCCCATGAGGATTAAATGAGGTAATGCTGGTTAAAAATGTTGGCACCAGGGGCCGGCCGAGTGGCTCAGTTGGTTAAGAGTTGGCTTAGACACAGTAATCAAGACAGTTTGGTATTGGCATAAAAACAGGCACATCGATCAGTGGAACAGAACAGAGAGCCCAGAAATAAATCCAAGCATTTACGGACAGTTAATCTATGACAAGGGAAGCAAGAATTTACACTGGAGTAAAGATAGTCTATTCAATAAATGGTGCTGGCAAAATTGGACTGACACATGCAAAAAAATAAAACTGGACCACCTCCTTACGCCTTATACAAGAACAAATTCAAAATGGATTAAAGACTTAAATGTAAGACCTGAAACCATAAAACTCCTAAAAGAAAATACAGGGAGTACATTTGCAGACATTACCCGGAGGAATATTTTTAATGATACATCCCTACGGGCAAGGGAAGTAAAAGAAAAAATGAACATATGGGATTATATCAGACTTAAAAGTTTTTTCACAACAAAGGAAACCATTAAGAAAACGAAAAGGAAGCCTACTGAATGGGAGAATATATTTGCCAACGATATATCGGATAAGGGGTTAATATCCAAAATTTATAAAACACTCATGAAACTCAACACCAAAAAAACAAACAACCCAATTAAAAAATGGGCAGAAGATATGAAGAGACATTTCTCTAAAGAGGACATACAGATGGCCAACAGGCATATGAAAAAAAGTTCAACCTCACTGGTCATTAGGGAAATGCAAATAAAAACCACTATGAGATACCACCTCACCCCAGTCAGAATGGCTATCATCAACAAATCAACAAACAACTAGTGCTGGCGGGGCTGTGGGGAAAAGGGGACCCTGCTGCACTGTTGGTGAGACTGCAGATTGGTGTAGCCACTATGGAAGTCAGTATGGAGGTATCTCAAAGAACTGGAAATAGAGCTACCGTTTGACCCAGCAATTCCACTCCTAGGTATTTATCCTGAAAAAACCAAGACACTTATTCAAAAAAAGTTATGCACCCCTATGTTCATAGCAGCACAATTTACAATAGCTAAGACTTGGAAACCACCAAAATGTCCATCAGTAGATGACTGGATTAAGAAACTGTGGTATATTTATACAATGGAGTATTACTCCGCTATAAAGAAGAATGAAATCGTGCCATTTGCAATGATATGGATGGACCTAGAGACTATAATGTTGAGTGAAATAAGTCAGTCAGAGAAGGACAAATACCATATGATCTCACTCATATGTGGAATCTAAAAAACCGTATGAATGAGCAAAGTAAACAGAAACTGTCTCATAGATATAGAGGAAAAATCAGGGTTGCTAATTGGGAGAGGAATGGGGATGAGGGAGAAGGGGAAGGGATTAGACAGCAAAAATAGGCAACTACAATATTGCCACTGGGATAGGTAAAACAGTTTGGGGAATATAATTAATAATGTTGTAAAAATTCTGTAGAATGTCAGATGATCATAGGTCTTGTTAGGGAGACCATTTCATGGATGGAGTAGAGGTTTGATCACTGCACTGTATTACTAAAGCGGAGGTGGTATACCTACTGTAATTGAATATATATAGATAGTCACGGGATGTGGATTATACTGTGGAAGAGAGTCAGAGGAAGAGTAATAGATATATATGATATGGGGGGGAGTGGGGTGGTGTATTGGGGGTGGGGGGTTGTCACTTTGAGGGGTAAAATGTATAACTATTGCACTGTGTTGTACACCTGAAACTAATTTAAAAAATTAATTACAAAAAAAAGAGTTGGCTTAGAGCACATGCTCTGAGCAACAGCGCCGCCGGTTTGATTCCCACATGGGCCAGTGAAAGCTGCACCCTAGTTGAGCTGCCAACAGGTGGCAGGATGGCTCAGCTGCTATAACAACAAGATTGCCTATTCAATGGTGGGCTATGCCCACCCGCCACTAAAGAGTGAACTCGGCACCTTGAGCTGAGCTGCCACCCAGATGGCTCAGTTGATAGGGTATACTCTCTAAACAACAAGGCTGCCAGGTTCGACTCCCGCATGGGATGGTGGTTATACCCACCCGCAACTAAGGCTGAACACAGCACCTTGAGATTAGAGGTTATGAGCTGCCAACGAGAAGCCAGATGGTGACTGTTGCCCTCCACAACGAAGACTGAACAACAACTTGGCTGGTCCCCTCCCCTGATTCCCCAACACTGTTCCCCTCCCCCAATTCCACAATAAAATCTTAAAAATCAAAATTGGCACCTACTAATGATGCAATAAAAATAAGCTGGTTAGATTTCATGTCAAGATGGTAGGGTAAGCAAACACTGTATTTGCATCCTCTGAAAACCACAACAAAATAACAACTAAATTACAGAACAATCATCATTGTGAATTGCTTGAATTCTAGCTGAATGGAAGTCCTATAACTAAGAACATACAGAAGAAGCCACCTGGAGAATGGTAGGAGGGGCAGAGACACAGAAAGAGCTGGTCCCATACCCACGTGTGACCATTAAAAATGAGGCAGGAGAGTCTGGTGATTAAGATGGCGGAATAGATGGATGCTTTCTTAACTGCCTACCAGGACCACATCAACATTAAAATAATTTACACAACATTTACCTTTGGAAGTCCTCTGAACACTAGATGAACAGAACTTCTAAAAGAAGGACCTAAAGAGGAGGTCACGTCAAGTCTGATAGGAGGGCCAAAGATGAGAGAGGGCGAGCCCCGTGAGGGACACCCCATCTGTGGGGAGGCTTCTCTGGTTGGGGGAGAGACCCTCTGGCCCCACACTGAGCTCACCAGCCCAGAGTCTCTTTGCCAGGAAGAGGAATTCTACGATAGCGGGCAGTAGAAATTAGTGAGGACTCTCTTTGCTCAGCTCGGTGAGGCTGAGGGCGGCTGGAGAACCAGTGGGGCCGGTGCATTGGTTCGCTCACCGGTGAGGACTCACCCAGTACCTGTTGGAGGGAGTAGCTGTGAGAGCCGGGCCCAGGAGCCTGTGGGGAAGGACTGAACTGAGCACCTTTGGTGCAGAAGCTGGAGGTTTTGGGACCATCGTTCCCCTGGTGTGGAGCTTGCACACAAGCGGTGTACAGGAGGGCGCCATTTTTTTCCGGGTTGGGCCCTCCCACAGAGGGTCAGATCTGGGATCCCATGGTCTGGTGAACTTGGCACTGGAGTGCGTGTGTGCACAAGGGGCCTTGGATTCCAATCCTCTGCCCTGCTTCTTTGCGTTGCCAGGGAAATGCTGGGCGGGTGCCCTTCGGCTCTATCAGGCTGCTCACTGAGACATAGCAGTGCGCAAGCAGCCTTAGATTCCCACTGTCTGCCCTGCTTATGCTGTGTTGCCAGGGAAACACAGAGCAGGTGCTCTCCAGCTGCATCAGTCTGTTCACTGAGATTCAGGAGTGTGTGAGCCGCCTTAGGTCCCTGCTCTTCACACTGTTTGTGCAGAGATGCAAGGCTGGGGATTGGCTGTTGGGCTGCTGAGACTGATCTGTGGGCAGTTGATTGGGGCAGGCTTAGACGGGGAGTTTTCCTGAGAGTGTTGGGCAGGGAGCTGTGCACCTGTGAGATCCGATCAACGATTTCCTGGCGAGTTTGTGTGGACTGATTGCTGGTGCAGAGTGCATGCTGCTCTGACTTGGTGGGGGCCTCTGACCACATCAAGTGGGGCCTTGGGGGCCTGCCCCACCTACCTAGAGATGTGTTGCCAGAGGCATCCTGAGCCCCCAGTGCCTGTCACACAACTCTGCAGGCCACAGAAGGTTTTTTTGGCAGTAGCGGACAACCTGCAAAAACCTGTGAAGACTTTTTTTTTTTTTTTGGTCATGAGCACGGTTTCAGAGCACACAACAGCTAATTGTTGTGTGCTCTGAACAACAGCTAATTGTGGAAAGCTCACTGCAAGTCTGAGAGGGAGGCCGGTGCATAACACATTAAGCTCTTCTCCACAATAGATGGTGCTGTGTAACCCAGACACTTTCCATTGCTGAGCAAGTGGTATGCTGATTAAAGAAGACAGAGAGGCTAACCACGCCACCTCTGCTTTTTCCTTTTCTCTTCTTTCTAGGTGATCTATCTAATATATCAAAGCATACACAAAATGACTGCCAGAAAGAAAAAACAAAGAAACATCTCCCAAGTAAAAGATCAGAAGAAAACTCTAGAAACGGAACTAAACGAAACAGAGGTATCCAAACTTTCAGAGACAGAGTTTAGAACACTGATGATAAGAATGTTTAAGGAACTTAGCGAGGACATAAAGAAACACAGGGAAACCATAAAAAACAACCAGTTAGAACTAAAGAATACAATAACTGAAATGAAGAACACACTCGAAGGAATCACCAGTAGAATAGATGAAGCAGAGGAGCGGATCAGTGAATTAGAAGACTAAATAGCAACAATCACCCAGCTGGAACAACAAAAAGAAAAAACAATAAAATAGAATGAAAATAGTTTAAGAGACCTCTGGGACAATAAGAAACGCAACAATTTATTGAATCATAGGAATACCAGAAGAAGACAAGAAGTAAGGGATTGAGAATGTATTTAAAGAAATAATGACTGAAAACTTCTCTACCCTGGTGAAGGAAATCCACATACAAGCCCAGGATGTGTAGAGATTTCCAAACAGGCTGAATCCAAACAGACCCACACCAAGACACATCATAGTTAAAATGGCAAAGCTTAAAGACAAACACAGAATCCCAAAAGCAGCCAGAGAAATACAGCAGGTTACATAAAAAGGAACTCCTGTAAGACCAACACCTGACTTTTATTTAGAAACTCTGCAGGCCAGAAGGGATGGCAGGAGATATTCAAAGTGACACAAAATACAGGTCTACAACCAAGATTGTTCTACACAGTACAGCTATCACTTAAAATTGAAGGAGAGATAAAGAGCATCTCAGAACAGAATAAGCTT
This sequence comes from Aselliscus stoliczkanus, assembly GCA_033961575.1. Taxonomy (NCBI): domain Eukaryota; kingdom Metazoa; phylum Chordata; class Mammalia; order Chiroptera; family Hipposideridae; genus Aselliscus; species Aselliscus stoliczkanus. Next base: position 47,362,255 of record CM066737.1, on the reverse strand, counting down.
AAGGAGTTCATTACCACCAAGCAAGCATTGCAGGAAATGTGAAAAGGGCTTTTTTCAACAGAAGAAAGGTGAAAGCAAGCTAACCCAGGAAGACATGAAATACAAAAAACAAAATGGCAACAAATATGCACCTGTCAGTAATCATTTTAAATGTGAATGGGCTAAATGCTCCAATCAAAAGACACAGAGTGGGTAAGTGGATAAGAAAACAGGACCCATGCATATGCTGTCTACAAGAGACTCATCTCAGATCAAAAGACACACACAGACCAAAAGTAAAAAGATGGAATAAGATATTTCATGCAAATGGAAATGAGAAAAAAGCTGGAGTAGCAATACTTATTTCAGACAAAATAGACATTAAAATGAAGACTACAATAAAAGACAAAGAAGGGTACTACATAATAATAAGGGGATCGATTCAACAGTAGGGCATAACCTTGTAAATATCTATGGACCCAATATAGGAGCTCTTAAATATATAAAACAGATTTTGACAGACAAAAAGACAGAGATCAACAGTAACACTATCATAGCAGAGGATTTCAACACTCCGTTGTCACCAATGGACAGATCCTCCAGACAGAAAATCAACACGGACACAGTGGCCTTAAATAACACTTTAGACCAGCTGGATTGAACTGATATTTTTAGACCATTTCACCCCAAAGCTACAGAATATACATTCTTCTCAAGTCCACATGGAACATTCCGCAAGATAGGCCACATGTTAGGCCACAAAACAAGTCTCAACAAATTTAGGAAGATTGAAACATGTCAAGTGTCTTTTCTGACCACAATGCTATGAAACTAGACGTCTATTTTAAGAAGAAATCTGGAAAGCTTACAAATACATGGAGGCTAAATAACATGCTACTAAATAGTGAGTGGGTCAAAAATGAGATCAAGAAGGAAATAAAAAGATACCTCGAGACAAACGAAAATGAAAACACCACGACTGAAAATCTCTGGGATTCAGAGAAAGCAGTCCTAAGGGGGAAGTTCATAGCAGTGCAGGCCTACCTAAAGAAGGAAGAAAAATCTCAAATCAACAGACTCTCTTGACACCTAAGGAAAATGAAAAATAAAACAAAACAGCAAAACAAGATTAAAGGGAGTATAAGGAAGGAAATAATAAAGACCAGAGAAGAAATAAACCAAATAGAGAACAAAAGAACAATACAAAAGATCAATGAAACTAAGAATTGACTTTTAAAAGATAAACAAAATTGAGAAACCCTTAGCAAGACTAACCAAGAAAAAGAGAAAGAGGACCCAAATTAACAAAATCAGAAATGGAAGACGAGCAGTGACAACAGATACCACTGAAATACAGAAAATTTTAAGAAAATACTATGAGCACCTATATGCTAACAAATTCGAAAATCTGGAAGAAATGGATAAATTTCTAGAAGCACACAATCTACCAAGTCTGAACCAAAAAAAAAACAAACAAACAAACAAAAAAAAAACAGAAACTCTGAACAGACTGATTACTGCCAAAGAAACTGAATCAGTAATCCACAGTCTTCCAACAAACAAAATCCCTGGACCAGATGGCCACATAGGTGAATTTTACAAAACATTCAAAAAACAATTAGTAGCTATTCTCCTCAAACTATTCCAAAAAATACAGAAGGAGGGAAGGCTCCCAAACTCTTTCTATGAAGCCACCATCACTCTGATACCTAAGTCAGACAAAGATACTACAAAAAAGGAAAACTACAGGCCAATATCCCTAATGAACATAGCTGCAAAAATTCTCAACAAAATACTAGCAAACAGAATTCAGCATCTCACTGAAAAGATCATACACCACGATAAAGTGGGATTCATTCTTGGTATGCTAGGCTGGTTCGATATCTGCAAATCAATTAACGTAATACATCACATTCACAAAATGAAAAATAAAAATCATATGATCATATACATAGACGAAGAAAAGGCATTTGACAAAATCCAGCAGCCATTTAGGATAAAAACTCTTAGCAAAGTGGAAAGAGTGGGATTAAATCTCAACATAATAAAGTCCATATATGGTAAGCCCACAGCAATCATTGTACTCAATGAAGAAGGGCTGAAAGCTTTCCCCTTAAGATCAGGAACAAGACAAGACTGCCCGCTTTCACCACTTCTTTTTTTTTCCCTATTCTATTAATTATTTATTTTTCTTAATTAGCTTCAGGTGTATGACACAATGCAATAGTTGTACTCTTTACCCCCCAAAACTGACAACCCGATCCCCCAGTTCACCACCCCACTTCTCCACGCCCATATCATACATATCCTCTACAATTCCTTTGACTCCCTACGACAGTATACTCCACATCCCCTGACCATCTATATATTCAGTTTCCGTTGGCATACAATATTATACAACACCAGCTTCAGGTGTATAGTGCAGTGATCAAGCTTCTACTCCATCCATGAAGTGGTCTCCCTAACAAGACATGTGACTATCTGACATGCCACAAAATTTTTACTTTATTATATTCCCCGAACTGTTTTTCATATCCCTGTGGCAATATTGCAGTGTCTATTTTTGCTGTCTAATCACTTCCCCTTCCCCTTTATCCCCATCCCCCTCCAAACTAGCAACACTCAGTTTTTCCTCTATATCTATGAGTCTGTTTACTTTGATCGTTCATTCCATTTTTCAGATTTCACATATAAGTGAGATCATATGGTACTTGTCTTTCTCCGACTGACTTATTTCACTTAACATAATAGTCTCATCACAACATTATCAATTACATTCCCAGAACTGCCCCCCATATCCCTGCGGCAACATTGTAGTCCCACATACACTGTCCAAAACCTTCCCCTCTCCCTCATCCCCACTCCCTCCCACCAGCAACCACCAGTTTTTCCTTTATATCTGCTTGATATGACTTCATCATTCTTAAATTTACTGAGACTTGCTTTGTGACCTAACGAGGTCTATCTTGGAAAACGTCCCATGTGTACTTGAGAAGAATGTATATTCTGTTTTTTCAGGGTGAAATGCTCTAAAAATATCAACGAAGTCCAGCTGGTCTAAAGTGACATTTTGAGGCCGTTCTTTCTGTGTTGATTTTCTGTCTAAAGGGTCTGTCCATTGGTGAAAATGGGGTGAAGGAAGTCCCCTATATGAGAGTGTTACTGTTGATCTCTGTCTTTATGTCTGTCAAAATCTGTTATATGTAATTAGGAGTTCCAATGTTGGGTGCATAGGTGTTTATTAGAGTTATAGTGCCCTTCTTTGTCTTTTATTGTAGTCATTTTAAACTCTACCTTGTCCAAAATGAGTATTGGTACTCCAGCTTCCTTTTTCTCATTTCCATTTGCGTGAAATATCTTATTCCATCTGTAAACAGTGTATACATGTGTCCTATTTTCTTATACACTCAGCCACTCTCTGTCTTTTGATTGGAGCATTTAGCCCACTCACATTTAAAATGATTATTGATAGGTGCATATGTATTGCCATTATGTTATTTGTATTCCTGGTCTTCCTATGTTAGCTTGTTTACCCCTTTATTTTGTTTAAAAAAGCCCTTTTAACATTTCTTGCAATGCTGGCTTGGTGGTAATGAATTCCTTAAGCTGATTCTCTTCTGAGAAGCTCTTTATTTCTCCTTCAATTTTAAGTGATACCATGCTGGGTAGAGCAATCTTGGTTGTAGGTCTTTATTTTGTGTCACTTTGAATATCTCCTGCCACTCCCTTCTGGCCTGCAGAGTTTCTGTAGACAAGTCAGCTTTTGGTCTAATAGGAGATCCTTTTTATGTAACCTGCTGTCTTTTTCTTGCTGCTTTTAGGATACTGTCTCTGTCTTTAAACTTTGCCATTTTAACTATGATGTGTCTTGTTGTGGACCTGTTTGGGTTCAGCTTGTTTGGATTCCTCTGCACTTCCTTGGCATGTATGTTGATTTCCTTCAACAGGGTAGGTAACTTTTCAGTCATTATTTTTTCAGATACATTCTCGACCCCTTGCTTCTTCTCTTCTCCTTCTGGTATTTCTATGAGTCGAAGGTGGTCGCGCGGCATCTTGTCCCATAGGGCTCTTAAACTATTTTCATTGTTTTTTATTCTTTGGTCTTTTTGTTGTGCCAACTGGGTGATTTCTGCTATTTTGTCTTCCTAGTCGCTGATCCGCTCCTCTGCTTCATCTACTCTGCTGGTGATTCCTTCGAGTGTGTTCTTCATTTTAATTGTTGTATTCTTTAGTTCTAACTGGTTGTTCTTTATGATTTCTCTACCCTTCCTTATGTCCTCACTAATGTTGTTAAGCATTCTTATCATCAGTGTTCTAAACTCTGTCTCTGAAAGGTTGGATCCCTCTGTTTCATTTGGTTCCATTTCTAGAGGTTTCTTCTGATCTTTTACTTGGGACATGTTTCTTTGTTTCCCCATTCTGGCTGTTGCTCTGGGATTGCTTTGATGTATTAGCTAGATCACCAGGAGAACCCAGGTTGGCTCACACAGGCACACAGCTCACGGCCCAACACTCCCAGGAAAAATTCCAGTCTCAGCCTGTCCCAGTGAGCCGCTCGCAGATGAGGCCGAGCTATCCGACAACCAAACACCAGCTTGGCAACTCTGCAATCGCAGTGCGGAGAGTGGGGACCCAAGGCAGCTCGCGCACTCCCCCGTCTCAGTGAGCAGCCTATTGGAGTCACAGCGTGCCGACAAGACATTTCCCTGGCAATGCAGCGCATGTCATGGGGAGGGTGGGGATCCCAGGCAGTTCACACACTCCCAGATCTCAGTGAGCAGCCTGTTGGAGCCTGATAGCACCTGCCCAGCGTTGCCCTGGCAATGTAGTATAAGCCGGGTGGAGGGTGGGGATCCAAGGCTGCATGAGCGTGCGTGCAGGGACACACACACTTCTGCACGAATTCCACCAGACCAATGCCGTCCTGGACCTGACCCTCTGTGGGAGTGACCAACCCTGAAAAAAAGGCACCCTCCTATACACCACTCGTGTGCAGGATCCACACCAGGGAAACAATTGTCCATAAACCTCCAGCTTTTGCACCAAAGGTGCTCAGTTCAGTCTGTCCCCTCAGGATCCTTGGCCCAGCTCACACAGCTACTCGCTCCACCAGGAACAAGGTAAGTGCTCACTAGCGAGCATACCCATGCGCCAGCCCCACTGATTCTCTAGCCGCTCTTAGCCTCACCAAGCTGAGCAAAGAGAGTCTTCACTAATTTACTGCCAGCTCTCTTGGAATTTGTCATCCTGGCAAAGGAACTCTGGGCTGGTGAGCTTGGTGTGTGGCTAGAGAGTCTCTCCCACAACTGGAGAAGTCCCCCCACAGCTGGGGCTTCCCTCACGTGTTTTGCGCTCTCTCATCTCTGCCCCTCCTACCAGACTTGACGTGGCCTTCTCTTTAAGTTCTTCGTTTAGTGGTTCTGTTCATCTAGTGTTCCGGGGACCTCCGGGTTTGAATGCTGTATAATTTGTTTGTAATTTTGGTGTGATCCTGGGAGGTTCTTAGCACAACGTCTGTCTTTTTCGCCATTTTACCAGAAGTCTCTAACCACTTCTATTTAACATAGTTCTGGATGTTCTTGCCACAGCAATCAGACAAGAAAATGAAATAAAAGGCATTCAAATTGGAAAAGAGGAAGTAAAATTGTCATTATATGTAGATGACATGATACTATATAGAGAGAATCCCAAAGACTCCACCAAAAATCTGCTAGAACTGATAAATGAATATGGTGAAGTAGCAGGATACAAAATTAATATTCAGAAATCAGTTGCATTTCTGTACACCAATGATAAACTATCAGAAGAAGAAATCAGGATATCAATCCCTTTTACAATTGCTTCAAAAACAATAAAATATCTAGGAATCAGTTTAACTAAAGAAGTAAAAGAGCTGTACTCAGAAAATTATGAGACACTGAAGAGAGAAATCAAAGAAGATACAAATAAATGGAAATATATACCATGCTCATGGATAGGAAGAAGTAATATAGTTAAAATGTCAGTACTACCTAAAGCAATATATAGATTCAATGCAATTCAAATCAAACTACCAAGGATATTTTTCTCAGAAATAGAACATAGAATCCTAAAATATATAGAGAGCCACAAAAGACCCCGAATAGCTATGGCAATGTTGAGAAATAAGAACAAAGTGGGAGGCATCACACCACCTGACATCCATACATACTACATGGCTACAGTAATCAAAACAGTATGGTACTAGCATAAAAACAGACAAATAGACCAATGGAATGGAATAGAGAGCCCAAGAATAAACCCATCTATATACGGTCATTTAATCTATGACAATGGAAGCAAGAATTTACACTGGAGTAAAGATAGTCTATTTAATAAATGGTGCTGAGAAAATTGGACTGACATGTGTAAAAAAATGAAAATGGACCACCTACCTACACCATATATGAGAACAAAACCAAAATGAATTAAAGACTTAAATGTAAGACCTGAAATCATAAAACTCCTAAAAGAAAACATAGGGAGTAAGTTGGCAGACATTACCCTGAGTAATATTTTTACTGATATATCTCCTTGGGCAAGGGAAAGAAAAGAAAAAATGAACATATGGGATTACATCAAACTTAAAAGTTTTTTCACAGCAAAGGAAATCATCAATAAAACAAAAAGGCAGCCTACTGAATGGGAGAACATATTTGCCAATGATATATCTGATAAGGCGTTGATATCCAAAATTTATAAAACACTCATGCAACTCAACTCCAATAAAACAAACAACCCAATTAAAAAATAGGCAGAGGATATGAGGAGGCATTTCTCTAAAGAGGACATACAGATGGCCAACAGGCATATGAACAAATGTTCAACCTCACTAATCATCAGAGAAATGCAAATAAAAACCACAATGAGATACCACCTCACGCTGGTCAGAATGGCTATCATCAACAAATTAACAAACAACAAGTGCTGGCGAGGGTGTGGAGAACAAGGGACCCTGGTGCACTGTTGGTGGGACTGCAAATTTGTGCAGCCATTATGGAAATCAGTATGGAAGTATCTCACAACACTGGAAATGGAACTGCTGTATGACCCAGCAATTCCACTCTTCAGTATCTACCAGGTAGAATCCAAGACACTAATTCGAAAAAAATATATGCACTCCTGTGTTTATTGCAGCACTATATACAATAACCAAGACTTAGAAACAACCGAAATGCCCATGGGTAGATGACTGGATTAAGAAACTGTGGTACAGGAGACTTCCAGTAAAATGGCACAATAGACAGACGCTGTGCTAACTGCCTCCCAGGATCACACCAAAATTACAAACAAATTATACAGCATTCAACCCTGGAGGTCCCCAGAACACTGGAGGACCAGAACCACTAAACGAAGAACTTAAAGTGGAAGCCGTGTCTGGTCTGGTAGGACGGGCGGAGATGAGAGAGGGCAAACCCCGTGAGGGAAGCCCCAGCTGTGGGGGGACTTCTCCAGTTGTGGGAGAGACCCTCCGGCCGCACACCAAGCTCACCAGCCCAGAGCTCCTTTGCCGGGAAGAGAAGTTCTAAGATAGCCGGCAGTAAATTAGTGCGAACTCTCTTTGCTCAGCTCGGTGAGGCTAAGAGTGGCAGGAGAATCAGTGGGGCCGGCGCCCGGGCGTGCTCGCCAGTGAGCACTTACCTGGTTCCTGGTGGAGGGAGTGGCTGTGTGAGTCGGACCCGGGAGCCTGCGGGGACAGACTGAACTGAGCACCTTTGGTGCAAAGGCTGGAGGTTTTTGGACTGTTATCCCCGTGGTGTGGGGCCTGCACGCGAGTGGTGTAGGGAGGTCGCCATTTTGTCAAGCTTGGGCCCTCCCACGAAGGATCAGGTCCGAGATCTAAATGGTCTGGTGGCATTGGCGCAGAAGTACGTGTGTGCATGTGCGCGCGTGCCTGCGGCCTTGAATCCCCACCCTCTGCCCGGCTTATACTGTGTTGCCAGGGAAACGCAGGGCATGTGCCCTCTGGCCCCAACAGGCTGCTTACTGAGACCCGGGAGTGCGCGAGCCGCCTCGGATCCCCACCTTCCGCTCGGCTTGTGCTGTGTTGCCAGGGAAATGCCTAGTGGGAGTGATCTGGCTCCAACAGGCTGCTCACTGAGACGTGGAAGTTCACAAGCCTCCTCGGGTCCCGCTCTCTGCACCCTGCTTGCAGAGTTGCCAGGCTGGTGATTGGTTGTCGGGCTCCTTGGCCTGATCTGCGAGTGGCTGATTGGGGACAGGCTGAGACTGGGAATTTTCCTGGGAGTGTTGGGCCGTGAGCTGTGTGCCTGTGTGATCCAGCCAGGGCTCTCCTGGTGATCTATCTAATACATCAAAGCAATCCCAGAGTGACAGCCAGAATGGGAAAACAAAGAAACGTCACAAATAAAAGATCAGAAGAAACCTCCAGAAATGGAACCAAATGAAACAGAGGGATCCAACCTTTCAGAGACACAGTTTAGAACACTGATGATAAGAATGTTTAAGGAACTTAGTGAGGACATAAAGAAGGATAGGGAAACCATAAAAAACAACCTGTTAGAACTAAAGAATACAATAACTGAAATGAAGAACACACTCGAAGGAATCACCAGTAGAGTAGATGAAGCAGAGGAGCGGATCAGCGATTTGGAAGATAAAATAGCAGAACTCACCCAGTTGGCACAGCAAAAAGACCAAAGAATAAAAAACAATGAAAATATGTTAAGAGCCCTATGGGACAAGGTGAAGTGCAACCACCTTGGAATCATAGGGATACCAGAAGAAGAAGAGAAGAAGCAAGGGGTCGAGATTGTATTTGCAAAAATAATGACTGAAAACTTCCCCACCCTGGTGAAGGAAATCAACATACATGCCCAGGAAGTGCAGAGGGTTCCAAACAAGCTGAACCCAAACAGGTCCACACCAAGACACATCATAGTTACAATGGCAAAGGTTAAAGACAGAGACAGAATCCTAGAGGCAGCAAGAGAAAGACACCAGTTTACATACAAAGGAACTCCTGTTCGACTAACAGCTGACTTGTCTACAGAAACTGCAGGCCAGAAGGGAATGGCAGGAGATATTCAAAGTGACACAGAATAAAGGCCTACAACCAAGATTGCTCTACCCATCACGGCTATCACTTAAAATTGAAGGAGAAATAAAGAGCTTCTCAGAAAAGAATAAGCTTAAGGAATTCATTACCACCAAGCCAGCATTGCAAGAAATGTTAAAAGGGCTTTTTTAAACAAAAGAAAGGGGTAAACAAGCTAACCCAGAGAGACAATTTAAGAAGATTGAAGTCATATCAAGCAGATATAAAAGAAAAACTGATGGTTGCTGGCTGAGAGGGAGTGGGGAACAGGGAGAGGGGAAAGGTTTTGGACAGTGAATGTGGGACTACAATGTTGCTGCAGGGATATGGAGGCAGTTCTTGGAATGTAATTGACAATGTTGTGAAGAGACTATTATGTTGGGAAAAATAAGTCAGTCGAAGGACAGGTACCATGTGATCTCACTTGTGTGTGGAGTCTGAAGAACTGAGTGAATGATCAAAGTAAACAGAATCGTAGATGTAGAGGAAAAACTGAGGGTTGCTATTTGGGAGGGAGGTGGGGATGGGTGGGAAGGGGTAGGGATTAGACAGCATAAATAGACAACTACAAAATTGCCACAGGGATATGAAACACAGTTCGGGGAATATAATAATGTAAAAATTTTGTGGCGTGTCAGATCATCACATGTCTTGTTAGGGAGAACACTTCATGGATGGAGTAGAGGCTTGATCACTGCACTGTACACCTGAAGCTGATGTTGTATAGTATTGTATGCCAACTGCAACTGAATATGTGGATGGTCATGGGATGTGGAGTATACTGTGGAGGGGAGTCAGGGGAGTTGTGATAGATATGTATGATATGGGGGGGGAGTGGGGTGGCGAACTGGGGGAGGGGAGTTTTTACTTTGGGGGGTAAAGAGTATAACTATTGCCTTGTGTTGTACACCTGAAACTAATAAAAAAAAAGAAACTGGAACATTTATACAATGGAGTATTACTCTGCTAAAAAGAAAAATGAAATTGTACCATTTGCAACGATATGGATGGACCTAGAGACTATTATGTTAAGTGAAGTAAGTCAGTCGGAGAAAGACAAATAGCATATGATCTCACTTATATGTGGAATTTGAAAAACTGAATGAATGAGCAAAAGAAACAGAAACAGTCTCATAGATATAGAGGAAAAACAGGGTTGTTAGTTGGGAGGGTGGTGGGGATGAGGGAGAAGGGGAACTGATTAGACAGCATAAATAGGTAACTACAGTATTGTCACAGGGATAAGAAAGACAGTCCGGGGAATATAATAATGTTGTAAAAATTTTGTGGGGTGTCAGATGGTCACATGTCTTGTTAGGGAGCCCACTTCATGGATGGAGTAGAGGCTTGATCACTGCACTGTATACCTGAAATTGATGTTGTGTAATATTGTATGCCAACTGTAATTGAATATATAGATAGTCACGGGATGTGGATTATACGGTGGAATGGTGTCAAAGGAATTGTAATAGATAGTATGATATGAGGGGATGAGTGGGGGGGATAATTTGGGGGGTTTGTCACTTTGAGGGGTAAAAAGTATAACTATTGCACTGTGTTGTACACCTGAAGCTAATTAAAACAAATAAATTAAAGAAAACAAAGAAGTAGAAATTCAGGGCCGGTCGAGTGGCACGGTGGTTAAGCACAGGCTGGGGAAGACCGCGGCCCCGGTTTGAGTCCCACATATGAGGGCGAGTGACACTGCCTTCAAAAAAAAAAAGAAGTACAAATTCATTGTTACACAACAGTCATGGGGGTGTAGGATATAGCGTAAGTAATATAGTAAATAATATTGTAATAACCATGTATATTGTCAAATGGGTACTAGATTTATCAGAGTGATAGATTGAAGATGGATTGGGGTGCAGCGTGAAAATGGTGACAGTATTAAAAAATACTAATTGAGGGCCAGCCGAGTTGTGCATTGGTTAAGAGCTGATTTTGTGATGCTAGCGGCCCCAGTTCGGATCCCATGTATGAGGGCCAGATACACTGCCTTCTACAGCTAACAACTGCTCCACCTGGAGCTGGGCTGTGCGAGCCCAGGCGACTATGTAGGCTGCAGCCCCTCCTGCAGTGGGCTGCCATAGGCTCCTGTGAGTGGCCGGCAGCCAGCGTGAGTGGCTGGCAGCCAGCGTGAGCTGCCAATAGCCGCAGTGAGCAACATCCAGAGGCTGGCGACCGATTTGCCTCATCCAGGAAGAGCACAATGACGATACCAACATGAGCCAGTGAAGCAACATACTCTGCAACTAGACTGAAGAACAAAAAGACAGCAACTTGTCTGTTCCCCTTCCCTGGTTCCCTAAGGCTGTTCCCCTCCCCCAATTCCACAATAAAATCTTAAAAACATATATACCAATTGATAGGTACTAAATAGTCATGGGGACATAACGTAAAGCAGCATAGGGAACATAGTCAATAATATTGTAATAACTATGTATATATAGTTCCAGGTGGGTACTAGACTAGTCAGAGTGATAACCTTTTAAACTATATAAATGTTTAACCACTAAGCTGTATACTTGAAATTAATGTAAAATAATATTGACTGTCAACTGTAATTGAAAAATTAAAAAGGGGTGGTGGTAAAGGGGAATAAGAGGTTTGCATTTCCAGTTGTAAAACAAATAAATCATTGGGATGTAATGTACAGCATAGGGAATATAGTCAATAATATTGTGATAGCATGGTACAGTGTCAGATGGTTGCTGAGCTTATCATAGTGATCAATTCTTTAGGCACACAAATGTTGAATAACTATGGTGTACACCTGAAACATAATATTGTATGTTAGATATATTTTAATAAAAAATCTTTTTAAAATTAAGAAAAAGAGCTGGTTAGAACTAATATTATATTGTATTTAACTCAGAAAGGTTGAGTTACTAAACTAAGGTCACACAGCCAGTAAAAACAGAACTGGGACCCAAACCCAGGTTTGTCTTACTCCAAACCTATGTTTTTCTTATTATATCACATTGTCTCAATGTGGCTCTGAGCATGCAAACAAGCCACTGCATTGCCAAGGATAACTACCCAGTATGCTCTCAATGAAAATATACCAGCTATAATCAAATGTGATTGTATTATTATTTTATTTATTTATTTATTTTTTAGCTGAGCCATCGTGCCACCTATTGGCAGCTCAGTGGCAACTCAGCTCGGGCTGGGCATTGAACTGCTGTTGCTCAGAGCTCAGCTTGGAATTGTGAGTGAGCTCTTAACCAACTGAGCCACTTGGCCAGCCTGACTGTATTATTTTTAAACTGCAATATACTCCTTGATCTTCCAAACTAACACCATCCTTCAATCCTTGTTATAGTGTAGATTTTAGAGCTGGAACAGTCCCACAGTATTTATAAAGGCTACTTTAAGTATTTAATTTAACTGGAAGCAGAATAAAGCACAAGTAACAGTGGTTCCACACCACCTGGGTTTACAACCATGCTGTCACTTGCCAGCTGTGTGACCTTGGGAAAGCTTCCTGAATGCTTTTTGCCTCAGTTTCCTCATATTTAAAACTGGGGTAAAGGCCCGCCGAGTGGCGCGGTGGTTAAGCGCTGGCTTCGGAAGCTGGTGGCCCCGGTTCGGGTCCCACATATGAGGGCCAGTGACAGTGCCCTCAAAAATAAAAAATAAATAAATAAATAAAACTGGGGTAAAGCTGGTACCACACGCAATGGGAAGATTTAAAAAGTTAATAATTTTAAGTACTTGGAAGATATCTGCCACAAATTTAGTGTCAATAAGCACTAGGTGGCATTATTATTATTATTGTTAGTTGTAGTAGTAGTAGTAGTAGTAGTAGTAGAAGTAGAAGTAGTAGTAGTAGTATCTTTCGTTTGACCTTCTATAGAACCTTTTATGCTGGTACTAGATTACATGTAATTTTAGACATAATTATGAAAATTTTGTACTTATCTTTTAGGTGTGTATCATGTCTTCTTTGCTAGATTGAGAGCTCCTGGGGTCAGGAGACAGTTATTGGGCTTTGAATCTCTCATAACATCTAGCAAATTGCGGGGTACAGGGTACTCGCTGAACAAATCTTTGTGTATTGAAATGGTACACACTGCTCTTTGTTTAAAGATAGTCAGAAAGAATCCTTGATGGCTTTTAAAATAACTTAGTGTCTTTATCGTTTCCCATTGTTCTACAGAGAGCCACATTAAAGCTTGTAGCCCTGACGACTAATGACCAAATCTCCAGGGTATCTGAGGTTTGCTTCATAGCCTTTGTTTCATGATTCTCCAGGATGCATGGAACAGAAGCAGAGAGAATGTAATTGATAATTCAATCTTCTACATACAGAACCTGCAAAACTGGACTCCAATGGCCCTTAGCTGGATGTACCTGGTACAGGTTCCCTGCCATGCAATTTCAGGAGAGGTCTAAAAAAATGATGGAAATACACCAAGATTCAGGTTTAGGAGGTGTGGAGGAATGAGTTTGATGGGAGGTTGGTAATAGGGGCTAGTCTAGTTTGGGAAAATAACCTGCAGTTTATTAACTAAGCCAAGGTGAAGATTTGCAAAATGGAGGAGGCTGTTAATCTATAAAGTGTCACCAATCCCAGCAAGCAGATATTGCCCCATGATCTAAATTCAGGCTCTGGAACTGGGCAACCTGTGTGTGAATCCTGGCTCTGCCACTTGACAGTTATGTGACCTTTCTTTTGGAAGAAAAGGAGCAAAGAACCAGAAAGCAGACGATGAAGTTACATAGGTGGAGAGCTCTGGCTCAATGCCCCCTATTGTTTGGCCTGTGATTATCTGAAATGTGTGACAATGTCACCTGCTTCTCTCACTGTAAGCTGTTGGGGAGATAAGACCTGGAGAAAGGCATATCATAGGTACTCAATAAAGTACCTAAACAAGTGTTTTTCCCTCACAATATGTAATTGTATAGAATGCAGCATGGCATAATTAGGAAAATTACCTATAGCCACCAGCATAACAGCAAACCCTGCTGTCTAGACAAAGGTAAATTTGTCCCTTACTCCCATCCATAGTATTGCATCTCTGATCAATACTCCTTTATTCTCCAGGATTATCCATTTCCACTGTTCCCTAGAGCCTTCTGCTTTCTCACCTACCAATTAACATTGCACTATAAGGATATAGCAGTGTTGTTGGTTTCTTTTTACTTTTGGTGGGTGAACACATAGGGTGGATTACTTATATGCACACATGCATGTGTGCACATGCATGTGCACACACACACACACACACACACACACACACACAGAGTTGGTCCCAAGGTAGATTGTTTTGAAGGTTATTTAAATTGGTCATCCACATGAGTCCAAGTAAGCAGGTTCATCACTTACCCATCTCACTCTGTATTCAGGATAAATACTCCCAGATTTGATGTAGGGAAGACAAGGGGTTGTTTCAAAATACCCCATTTTTAATTATACTGTGGGAGTCAAAGGAATTGTAATTGTAATAGATATGTATGATATGGGGGAAGTAGTGGGGTGGCAAATTGGGGGAGGGGGATTGTCACTTTGAGGGGTAAAAAGTATAACTATTGCACTGTGTTGTACACCTGAAGCTAATTCAAAAAAAATGTTTATTTCACAATAAAAGAATTTAAAAAAGATAGCATCTCTAGGAAAGACCTGGGAACCTACACTGAAAAATAATGGCAGTAATTAGGTGAGCTACTATTTAAAAAAGAGCAAAATAAAAAAAAAATACCACATTTTAAAAAAAGTAACTCCTTTGGCTTCAATGCCAAAAAACCCTCTGTGGCTTCCTCATTATCTGTCCCCATGGTTTTTAGAGTCAACAAAAAGAGAGTTATTAATCCAAAACAAATGCATATATGTTAGTTTCTCCATTTGCTGAGACAGATTCAAAACGTACAGCCAGAAATAGACTTCAAGTCTCTCAAATGGACTCTTCCAGATTATAGTACTTCTTACATCTGTCCGGGCTTCTTGCTCTAAAGTTGAGGGTTAAAGTAATTAGAAATTATGTACCTGTTCATCAGCCTGGTCCATGGCCCAAAGAATTCACAGCATCTGACCTTGTCCTTTTTCTTTCCTCTCTCAGTTTAACAGAGTTCATGGAAGTTCTTCCTTTTATGGCAAAAATTCATTTTATATTTGTATGGCACTTCATAGTTTATTAAGTGCTTCCAAATACATTATATCATTTTAAACTTTAAATTAGGTTGGCAAAGAAACTATTAACCTTATTTTATAGGCAAGGAAGGTAAAACCAAGACTACCAAAGCAATTTTCCCATAGTCACATAGCTCACAAATGATGGAGCTGAAAGTCAAATTCAAGATTTCCGATTCTAAATCGTAGGCTCTTTTTACCACTTTGTGAATGAACCTCCTCTCAGAGCTTTCCTCTCTTTAGAGACCTAATCTCATTAGTCAGGTGCCAAACCTTAATCATTATTCAATCATTATTCAAATGCTTCCTGGCTATTAATATATTTCAATAACACAGTTAGCTTTATAAAAACAGCCACACTATATTCCTGACTCATTCTCAGTTGGTGGTCCCAAGCTATCAAATTAATAAAACTAGAAATATTGTCTAACGTGTTAGATGAGAAAAAAAATATTCAAAAACATCTTGGAATTTTGGAACACTAGGCCAAAAGATGAAAATTATCAGGAAAAAATGAAAAGTTTTGCATTTAATGTAAAAAAATGACCTGAGTACAAGAGAAGAATGATTTCACTTAAAAATTAAACACTGAAAAAATTTAGTTTACCATAAACTTAAGATCTGCAACAATGTTAAACAGATGCCAACAAGTTTAATGAGTTTTTGACAGGAGAAATATTGATGTTTAACTGTTCACAGGCTTTCCCCCACCTCCTTCAGCCAGGGAAAGTTCTTTCTTGGCAGGTCCAGTTCCTTGGTCTTCTTAAGAAATCAGTGGAGTTGGTAAAAGGAAAGAAGTTTGATTGATCTATTAGAAAAGTTAGAGAGATGTTGAAAATGAGAGGAGTGATTAATAAAGGCAAAGTGAGTAAGCACTGGCTACAAGAGAGGGTTTGGGAAGTATATGTGAGACAGAAAAGAGAAAGAAATTGAATTAACTATTGTGTTATAGCAAGGGGAGTTTTTAGATGAAGAGAGAGGTTTTAAGGGAAGTATCATGTATTATAAATATCATGTCTACTTTGTATGTGTTTTAAAAGACATAAGTAAAATTTAAACATTTTCCCAATTGTTTTTGGATGTCTGAAATGTGTGTCTTTGAATGGAACTTGGAGCTGATAAACTGCCACAGAATATCTGGACTGTATACAGTTTATAAAATCTTATGTCACATGAACAGAACTCCACTGTTCACAATTCTGAAGATGACAATCATGTCATTTGGTCATCTTAGCTCTGGACACCACATTTTTATAAGGTGTACATAGTTTGCTGGGACTGCCATAACTAAGTACCACAGACTGGGTAGCTTAAACAACAGAAAATTATTTCTCACAATTCTGAAGTCTAGAAGTCCAAGATCCAATGGTTGACAAACTGTTTTCCTCTGAGGCATTTCTCTTTGGTTTGTAGATGGTCATCTTCTCCCATTGTCTTCACATTGTCCCTTCTCTGAATGTGCCTGTGTGTGTGGTGTCTCCTCTTTATATAAGGACTCCAGTCATATTGGATTAAGGCTCAGTATAATGACCACATTTTAATTTAATTACCTCATTAAGACTTTATCTCCAAAAAGGAACCCTCATACACTTGGTGGAAATATAAATTAGTACAACCATTACAGAAAGTACTGTGGAGTTTCCTCAAAAAGTTAAGAATAGAATTACCATATGACCCAGCAATCCTACTCCTGGGTATCTACCCCAAAACTGAAAACATTTATCCATAAACATATATGTACTCCTCAGGAATGACATCATAGAAATGGCGGCTTGAGGTAAGCTTCTTGAGTTCTCCTCTAGAAGTTCTCCAAAATGGAACATCTATAATTCATCAAAGGATTTTCTTCTTATCACAAAGAACAGCTAAAAGACACGCATGAGAATTACCTGAAGGTGGGAAAACCAGGCGAGCAGGGAAAGAAGAAAGGGGAAATGCGGAGACACAGGCTGCAGCTGCAGAGATGTGGTCTGCAGCTGCAGAGACAAGGGGTCCCAGGATGCAGACTAGAGATCACAACAGTCCAGCCTGGCTGTGGATTTTCTCCCTGTACCCCACAGTCCTGCAGAGGGATCAGCATACAGGATGGCATTGCCCAGCTTTAGAGGCAGAGACCTCAGCTGAGAACTGCGGTTTGGGGTTTCATAGTCAGGCAGAAAGCAGAGAAAGCACCATGCCTAAACCCTCCCCCCACTCTCCCTACCCCTACCCTTCCAAAGTTTTAAGCAGGCCCCAGAACAGGAAGGAGTAGTGTCAGATTACAGAGGAACCATGGCTCCAAAGAACTAGAAAAACCTGTCTGACAGTTGTGACCTGGGGAAGAGGCTGGGACAACTGTGGTCCTGCTGGGCTGTCCAGGCAGAAAAAGGCACCAGCCTACCCAGCCCCCACCTTTTCTGGGTGGCTCCTGGCAGGGCAATTAGAGCTGGTGAGACACACACAAGTGTTACCAGTGGGTGCAGAGTCATCTCTGAGCTTTCAGAAGCTCAGAAATCTCAATCCCTCCACACCCTTCAAGGGAAGAAGTGTCCTAAGACCCAGGTGACCTGTACACAGAGAAGAAACCCACTTCCCAGTGGTTGGCTGTTGTATTAGCATGTGTTTGTGCAAGCGAGAGCAGAAACTGCGCTGACATTGTAAAAACTACCATAGCCCTACTCATCTAGAACTGCATTACCAGGGTCAGTCTAGGTGCCAAGTGGCTGACTCTGCCTCTACAAGATGCAGAGGAGTTTTTGTAAAGCAGAGGACAACCTAGAGATAGCTTGGTGGACTTAAGCCAAGACTGGAGCTCTTTAATATTATTATTATTATTATTATTATTATTATCATCATCTTTAGATATATTTTTCCTTCTTTTTTTCCATTTTTCTCTCTGATTCTTTTTTTCTTTTTTTTTTGCACTACTTACCCTCCTTCTTTCTGTTTTTCTGTATTGATTGTTTTCTGTCGGGGGCCGACATCTGACAAGGTCACATTGCCCTGTTCAGCACTGGATGTTTGGAGTGCTGCCTTATGGTTGGTCATGTAATGTCTCCTGCCTCTATGAACCCATGTGCCTTTCCTCCTATAGGAGACAATATATTCACCGCATTTGTGACAAGTTCTTGTGGTACCCTGATGATAGCTGGTTGTGTAAGTCAAGGACGGGGCAAGATTTCCTAAAGAGAAGGAAACTCCCTAAAACAGACTAAAACCCGAGAGGACCCCTGAACTGAGATATTGGGGACTCCAACCCCTTGGAAACTGAGGCACAGACCTCTGACAACATAGGCCAAGAAGGCTGCCTGTGGCCTAAGGGCCATGCTGTGAACAGTCTCCTTAAAGATGAAAAGTCTTCAGGCCATGAGAGTTCCGGTAGGAGGGGACTTCCTGATCATAGGGTATGTTAACAACTTTGTTTAAATTCCTTAACAGATACTGAAGCTTTGACTGAGAAACAGATGCTACCTCCATAGGATAAGAGAGGTGTGAAATCCCCTTTGGTTGCTAGGTATTGTATTTACATAGAAATAGATTTTAGATGCTTTTACCCTAAACACAACCACTCCTAGTCTTTTGGTATAGCTCAAGTATACATCCTGTGAGTTTGATGATTGTGTTTAACTGCTAGGATTTAGGATAATTTGTAGATAGTTAAGATAGTCAAGATAAACATTCTTTAGGTGATATATAGAAGCTAAGTCTGGGTTTCATGGTAATTATCATAATAAAGACAAGGTAATCCTTTAACGTAAGAGTAAGTCACAATACACCCTAGAGAGAGCAAATTACAGGGAAGTAAAGACTGAGTAAATCCTGGGAACTAGAAACCACCAAACTCATGTGATTGAGGTAATGGTCAAGAATCCCTATAAAAAGAACATGCTGTGGCAATAAAGGGTGACACTTTTTTCTCTTTAATTCCCCCGGTTTCTCCACTGTCTCCCTTCTTTATTTTCCTCCCCTGCCAACGCCGTCTCCACCTGAGGGAAACCCTGGTCAGTGGAGGCTGGACCCCCGCAGCTTTCTTTTTGTTATTTTTTGTTTTGTTTTTTATATTTTTGATATTTTTGTTTGTGTTGAGTGTTTGTTGTCAGTTTTTTTATGTGTGAGTGTATTTGTTTTCTTTTTTTTTACTATTGTTGTGTTTGTTGTTTTTTTTTGTTCTGAAATCACCCTGCATGAGAACCCAGCCAAAGAGGCACATAATCAACACACCCAGAGACCAACTCCAGAACAAACCAGAACATTACCGGGTTTGACCTAAAAGAGTCACACCTAAAGGGAAGTCTCTACAGGCACAACAGTCCATAGGGGCCAAGCCTCATCTGAGGTGTCAACCCTCACACAGCAGCTCATACACTGTAGACATAGCCAATCCTCACAGCCTGGGAGTCAATCCCACCCACTGACAAGCCAAAAGCAATTAAAGATTAACTTCAACAGAAGACACACAACACAAGGACACCTCTAGAACACATACACAAAAGAATAGGGAGACCACATAATTTGATTATAAAGGACACATACTATTGGGTTGTCAGAAAAGCCATAATGTATTTTTTCTATGTTTTTTGTTGCAAAAATGCATCATAACTTTTTCAACAACCCAATATATAATACAACGAACTAAAGACTTAGAGATATAGGGGAATTACCTAATACATCAAAGCAATCACAGAGTGACAGCCAGAATAAGGAAACAAAGGCACATGTTCTGAATAAAAGATCAGAAGAAACCTCCAGAAATGGAACTAAATGAAACAGAGGCAACCAACCTATCAGTGACAGAGTTTAGAACACTGATGATAAGCAAGTTTAAGGAACTTAGTGAGAATCTCAACGAAGAGAGAGCAAACATAAAGAAGGATAAATAAATCATAAAAAATAACCAGTCAGAATGAAAGAATACAATAACTGAAATGAAGGACACACTAAAAGGAATTACCAGCAGATTGGATGAAACAGAAGATTGAAAGAGCAATTTAGAAGACAAGATAGCAGAAATTACACAATAGGAACAACAAAAAGAAAAAAAGAAAAAGCAATAAAATTCGTTTAAGAGACCTGTGGGATAACACCAAGTGCTACTATACACACATCATAGGAATACCAGAAGGAGTAGAGAGGGAGCAAGGTATTGAGAACATATTCCAAAAATTATGACCAAAAACTTCCCTAACCTAGTGAAGGAAATTGACATAAAAGCCCAGGAAGTTCAGAGAGTTTCAACCAAGATGAACCCAAACAGGCCCACACCAAGACACATTATATTTTAAATGGCAAAGATTAAAGACAAAGAGGGAACCCTAAAAGCAGCAAGAGAAAGACAGCTAGTTACTTACAAGGAAGTTCTCATAAGACTTCCAGCTGACTTTCTACAAAAAATTTGCAGGCCAGAAGGAGTGGTGGGAAATATTCAAAGTGATGAAAAACAAAGGCGTACATTCTAGACTGCTTTACCCAGCAAGGTTATTATCTAAAATTGAAGGAGATATAAAGAGCTTCACAGAAAAGAGTAAACTAAAGAAATTCATTATCACCAAGCCATCATGACAGAAAATGTTAAAATGGCTTCTTTAAGCAGAAGAGAATTGAAAACTAACAAACTAACGAAGACCAGAAATACAAATAACAAAATGGCAATTACTATTACCTATCAATAATCATTTTAAATGTAAATGAATTAAATGCTCCAATCAAAAAACAGGGTGGGGCTAGCCGAGTGGCACATGGTGGTTAAGTGCTGGCTTAGGAAGCCAGTGGCCCCGGTTCGGATCCCACATATGAGGGCCAGTGACACTGCCCTCAAAAAAAAAAAAAGACATAGGGTGGCTGAGTGATTAAGAAAACAAGACACTTGCATTTGCTGTATATAAAATACTCACCTCAGTTCAAAAGACACACACAGACTGAAAGTAAAGAGATCGAGTAAGATATTGCATGCAAATGGAACTGAGAAAAAAGCTGGAGTAGCAATACTTATATCTGAAACAATAGAATTTAAAATGAAGAATTAATAAAAGACAAAGAAATGTACTACATGACAATAAAGGGATTGATCCAACAAGAGGGCATAACCCTAATAAACATCTATGTGCCCCACATAGGAGTACCTAAATAAATACATAAAACACATCTTGACATACATAAAGACAGAGATCAACAGTAACACTATCATAGTAGGAGAATTCAACACACCACTGACACAAAAGGACAGATCCTCCAGACAGAAAATCAATGTGGAAACAGTGGCCTTAAATGACACATTAGACCAGTTGGATTTAATCAATGTATTTAGAGCATTTCACACTAAAGCTGCAGAATATACATTCTTCTAGAGAAAACATGGAATATTTTCCAAGATAGACCACGAAACAAGTCTCAATAAATTTAAGAAAGTTGCAATCATATCAAGCATCTTCTCTGACCATGTTGCTTTGAACTTAAAAATCAATTACAAGAAAAAATGGAAAACACACAAATACATAAAGACTAAATAACATGGTACTACATAATGAATGGGTCAACAATGAGATCAAGGCAGAAATCAAAAGACACCTTGAGACAAATAAAAATGAAAAAGACAACAACCCAAAATGTATGGGGTGCAGTGAAAGCAGTCTAAAGAGGGAAATTCACAGCAATGCATGCCTACTAAAGGAAACAAAAAAATCTCAAATCAACAATCTGTCTTTACAGCTAAGGGGACAGGAAAAAGAAAGGCAAGCTAAGCCCAAAAGGAGTACATGGATGGAAATAATAAAGATCAGAGTGGAAATAAATGAAATAGAGTCCAAAAAAAATACAAAATATCTATTAAATCAAGAGGTGTTTTATTTTTTTTTTAAAGATAAACAAAATCAACAAACTTTTATCCAGACACATCAAAACAAAGAGAAAGAGGACACAAATTAATAAAATCAGAAATGAAAGAAGAGAAGTGACAACAGACACCAAAGAAATACAAAAGAAATTAAGAAAAACTATGAACAACTATACGCCAACAAATTAAACAATCTGGAAGAAATGAATAATTTTCTAGAAGCATGCAACCTTTCAAGGGTAAATCAAGAAGAAAGAGAAAATCTGAATAGACTGATTACTACTAGTGAAATTGAATCAGTAATCAACAAGCTTCCAACAAACAAAGCCTTGAACCAGAAGGCTTTACAGGTGAATTTAATCAAACATTCAAAAAGGAGTTATCGGGCCAGCCGAGTGGTGCAGTGGTTAAGCGCTGGCTTGGGACGCCAGCAGCCCCGGTTCGGAACCCACATATGAGGGCCAGTGATGCTACCCTCAAAAAAAAAAAGGAGTTATCACATATTTTCCTCAAACTATTCAAAAAAATCCAAAAGGAGGGAAGGCTCCCAAACTCTTTTTACAAGGCCACTATCACCCTGATCCCAAAACCAGACAAAGACATTACAAAAAAAGGAAAGCAACAGGCTGATATCCCTGATGAACATAGATGCAGAAATCCTCAACAAAATATTAGCAAACAGAATTCATCAATACATTACAAAGGTCACATCATACAATCAAATGGGATTCATTCCTATACAAGTTTGGTTCATTATCTTCAAATCAATTAATGTGATATAGCACATTAACAAAACAAAAAATAGAAATCATATGATCGTATCAATAGAAACAGAAAAAGCATTTCACAAAATCCAGTAGCCATTTATGATAATAACTCTTATAAAAGTGGGAATGCAGAGATCTTATCTCAACATTATAAAGCCCATCTATAATAAACTCACAGCTAACAATACTCATCAGGGAACAGCTAAAACTATTCTTCTTAAGATCAGGAACAAGACAGGTTTGCCTTCTCTCACCACTTTTATTCAACACAATTCTGGATTTCTAGCCACAGCAAACAGACAAGAAAATTAAAGTCACCCAAATAGGAAAGAAAGAAGGAAAATAGTCATTACATGCAAGTGACATGATACAATTAATATTTAGATAGAAGGGGCTGGCCGAGTGGCGCAGTGGTTAAGCACTGGCCTGGGAAGCCAGTGGCCCCGGTTCGGTCCCACATATGAGGGCGAGTGACACTGCCCTCAAAAAAAAAAAAAAAAAAAAATATAAATATATATATATATATATATATATATATATATATACACACACATATATATAACCCCAGAGAACCCCACCAAAAACTATTAGAACTAATAAATTAATTTAATACAGTAGCAGGATACAAAATATTCAGAAACCTCTTGCATTTGTATACACCAATAATAAACTATCAAAAGGAGATATCAACACAACAATACTATATACAATTGCCTCAAAAAATATAAAGTATACCTCCGGTAAGATGGCAGAATAGACAGACGCTGTGACAACTGCCTCCCAGGATCACACCAAAATTACAAATAATTTATGCAACATTTAACCTCGGAAGTCCCCTGAACACTAGATGAATAGAACCTCTAAATGAAGGACCTAAAGTGGAGGTCACATCAAGTGTGGTAGGAGGGGCAGAGACGAGAGAGGGTGAGGCCCATGAGGGATGCCCCAGCAGTGGGGAGGCTTCTCTGGCAATGGGAGAGACCCTCCAGCCCCACACTGAGCTCACTAGCCCAGAGTTGCTTTGCCAGGAAGAGGAGTTCTATGATAGCTGGCAGTAGAAATTAGTGATGACTCTCTTTGCACGGCTTTGTGAGGTTGAGGGCAGCTAGAGAACCAGAGGGGCCAGCGCACAGGCTCACTCACCAGTGAACACTCACCCAGTTCCTGGTGGAGGGAGTGGCTGTGTGAGCCGGGCCCAGGAGCCTGTGGGGACGGTCTGAACTGAGCACCTTTGGTGCAGAAGCTGGAGGTTTTGGAACCATTGTTCCCCTGTGTGGAGCTTGCACGAGTAGTATATAGGAGGGAAGCATTTTTTCAGGGTTGGGCCCTCCCACAGAGGGTCAGATCCAGGACTACATTGGTTTGGTGAAATTGGTGCAGGTATGTGTGCGTGTGTGCGCATGTGGCCTTGGTTTCCCACCCTCCACCCTGCTTATGCTGCGTTGCCAGGGAAACACCAGGCAGGTGCACTCCTGCTCCATCAGGCTGTTCACTGAGACGCAGGAGTGAGCGAGCCACCTGAGTTCCCGCTCTCTGCACTGTTTGTGCAGTTGCCAGGCTGGGGATTGGCTGTTGGGCTGCTCAGCCAGATTTGTGAGCAGCGGACTGGGACAGGCTGAGACTGGGAGGTTTCCTGACAGTGTTGGGCCAGGAACTGTGTGCCTACATTATCTGGTCACGGCTTTCCTTGCTAGTCTGTGTAAGCTAGTTGCTGGTGCAGAGTGCATGCTGCTTTGACTTGGTAGAGGCACGGACCACATCCAGTGGTGCCCTGGGGGCCTGCCCCACCCACCTAGGGCTGTGTTGCCAGAGGCACACTGAGCCCCTTGTGCCTGGGCCCCACCTCTGCAGGCCATAGAGGGTTTTTGCAGCAGCAGACAACCCACACAAGCTGTGCAGATTCTTGGTAGTGAGCACAGTTTAAGAGCACACAGCAGCTAATTGTGAAAATCTCACTGCAAGCCTTGAAAGGGAGGCCAGCACATAACACATTAAGCCTGGGCCAGCTGAGCGGCATGGTGGTTAAGAGCTGGCTTGGGATGCCAGTGGCCCCCATTCAGATCCCACAGTGAGGGCCAGTGACACTGCCTTCTAAAACAATAAAATAAAATAAAAACACGTTAAGACCTTCTCCCCAACAACACAAGGAAGGATAGAGAAATCATAAAAAACAACCCGATAGAACTAAAGAATACAATAACTGAAATGAAGAACACACTCGAAGGAATAGCCAGTAGAGTAGATGAAGCAGAGGAGTGGATCAGCGATTTGGAAGACAAAATAGCAGAAATCATCCAGTTGGAACAACAAAAAGACCAAAGAATAAAAAACAATGAAAATAGTTTAAGAGCCCTATGGGACAAGGTGCAACACAACAACCTACGAAGCACAGGAATACCAGAAGGAGAAGAGAAGAAGCAAGGGGTTGACAATGTATTTGAAAAAATAATGATTGAAAACTTCCCCACCATGGTGAAGGAAATCAACATACATGCCCAAGAAGTGCAGAAGGTTCCAAACAAGCTGAACCCAATCAGGTCCACACCAAGATATATCATAGTTAAAATGGCAAAAGTTAAAGACAGAGACTGAATCCTAAAAGCAGCAATAGAAAGACAGCAGGTTACATACAAAGGAACTCCTGTTAGACTAACAGCTGATTTGTCTATAGAAACTCTGCAGGCCAGAAGGGAGTGGCAGGAGATATTCAAAGTTCACAAAATAAAGGCCTACAACCAAGATTGCACTACCCAGCACAGCTATCACTTAAAATTGAAGGAGAAATAAAGAGCTTCTCAGAAAAGAATAAGCTTATGGAGTTCATTACCACCAAGCCAGTATTGCAAGAAATGTTAAGAGGGCTTTTTTAAACCAAAGAAAGGGGTAAACAAGCTAACCCAGGGAGACCAGGAATACAAATAACAAAATGGCAATCCATATGCACCTATCAATAATCATTTTAAATGTGAATGAGCTAAATGCTCCAATCAAAAGACAGAGAGTGGCTGAGTGGATAAGAAAATAGTACACATGTATATGCTGTTTACAGATGGAATAAGGTATTTCAGGCAAATGGAAATGAGAAAAAAAAAGCTGGAGTAGCAGTACTTATTTTGGACAAAATAGACTTTAAAATGACTACAATAAAAGACAAAGAAGGGCACCATAACCCTAATAAACATCTATGCACCCAACATAGGAACTCCTAATTACATATAACAGATTTTGACAGACATGAGGACAGAGATCAACAGTAACACTATCATAGTAGGGGACTTCAACATCCGATTGTCACCAATGGACAGACCTTTTAGACAGAAAATCAACACAGAAAGAGGGGCCTTAAACGACACTTTATTTTTTTATTTTTTTTTAATTAGTTTCAGGTGTACAACACAGTGCAATAGTTATACATTTAAAATGACACTTTAGACCAGCTACACTTCGTCGATATTTTTAGAGCAGTTCACCCTGAAACAACAGAATATACATTCTTTTCAAGTGCACATGGGACATTTTCCAAGATAGACCATGTTAGGCCACAAAACAAATCTCAGTAAATTTAAGAAGACTGAAATCATATCAAGCATATATAAAATAAAATTGATGGTTGCTGGCTGGGAGGGAGTGAGGATGAGGGAGAGGGGGAAGGTTTTGGACAGTGTAGGTGGGTGACTACAATGTTGCCGCAGGGATATAGGGGGCAGTTCTGGGAATGTAATTGATAATGTTGTGAAGAGACTATATTTGTTAAGTGAAATAAGTCAGTCAGAGTAAGACAAATACCATATGATCTCACTTATTTGTAAAATCTGAAAAACTGAATGAATAAGCTAAGTAAACAGACTCATAGATATAGAAGAAAAACTGAGGGTTGCTAGTTTGGAGGGGGGTGGGGATGAGGGAGAAGGGGAAGGGATTAGACAGCATAAATAGACAACTACAATATTGCCACAGGGATATGAAACACAGTTCAGGGAATATAAGAATGCTTTAAAACTTTTGTTGTGTATCAGATAGTCACATGTCTTACTAGGGAGACCACTTCATGGAGTAGAGGCTTGATCACTGCACTGTACACCTGAAGCTGATGTTGTATAATATTGTATGCCAACTGTAATTGAATATATAAATAGTAACGGGATGTGGAGTATACTGTGGAAGGGAATCGAAGGAATTGTAATAGATATGTATTATATGTGGTGGGGGGAGTTGGGTGGTGAACTAGGAGGGGGGTGTCACTTTGAGTGGTAAAAAGCATAACTATTGCATTGTGTCATACACCTGAAACTAATTTAAGAAATTTTTTGTTCCACAATAAAAGAATTATTTTAAAAAAGAAAGAAACTGAGCAAGGAGGTGATTTCATATGAAATCTGGCCTTAACCTGACACTATAGGTAGTTATTTGTTTGTATACATAGATCTGAAGGGTACATCCTACCTTGAGACAAAGGGATGGGAATTTTGTATTATACCATTGCTCAAATCAGTCACTGGCTATGGCCAGCCTAGGGGGACAGGAATAATTCCCAGGCACCTTTAGGTGATGTGATGAATAAATAAATGAATAATTTCCAACACTCTCTCTTTACAGCAGCAAACAAACAAAAAACCTGCCAAGCTTCACCAATTTATTTTTTCTGTTTCACTGTATCTTCAAAAATATTCTACTGCCTTCCCCACACTCCATGAATAGTTTATTTCTGAGGGTCTCAGCTTGCTGCTAACAAGTTCTTCTATAGCTTCGGTTGAACTCTTATTGTGTAACCAGCCCAAGAGATACTGAACACAGCTCTGCATTCTAGGCCAATTACACTCAGCTGAACTGAGGTATTAATTAGGACACAGACAGGAAGTGTTCCATTTAGAGATCTGCAGCTAAATGAGCAGGTTTTTGGTAAGTCAAGGACTCTTTTCAGGGACCAGTGAGGAGATACATGTAGTTCAGTTTAATAGTGTCAGGCTTGATTCTATAGTCAATAGGCAATTTTACTTGCAACTTTTTTGGTGTTAACAAAAAAATAAGCCTCCTGTTTAATCCAGTTACAAGAACTGTAAGATGTGATTCACCCAAAGGCAATATCAGACCATTGCTTTTCCTTGGGGCTACTTACATTTACTTAGAAAGTTTTACTTGGGTACTACTTCTCACCCTGCCCTGAACACAGACACACAGCTTCTCTCTCAGTCTCTCGCTGTCTCTCTGTCTCTCTCTGTCTCTCTCTCTCAACAAGGCAGTCATTGTTGCAGTAGCTTTGAAAGCAAGAAGCAAGAAGGGCCTTATTAATAACTATGCCCTGGGAGTTTTAACGATGCTTGGGAGAATCAGAGAACTGAGTTAGGTTGCTTGATATGAGGAAGGAATTAGAGAATACAGAAAAATGATTAGGGGTTGTAAATAAAGTGGCCAGAAGTGAGGTGGGTGATAAGGAAAACAAACTGCCCATTTCAGTTTTTTATGGCCATTACTGAACACTGCTCTCCAAGGATTTGATTTAAGGTAAATGCAAATAGATCAAACTTCTTGGCTATGCCACTTACTTGCTGTGCAATCTTGAGCATGTCACTTAAAATCTTTGTACTTCATTTTTATAAATGAAGATAGTAATAGTACCTACCTTATTGGGTTGTTGTCAGATTAAAGGAGGTCACATACATAAAACACTTATTATGTGTCTGGCACATAGTAAGAGTAATATAAGTGATAGATGTTATTGTTGTTATTATTTTTATAATTATTAGTATCAATTGAGAATATTTTAATCATTTACACCATTCCTCCCTACTTCCTAAAGCTACAGCTTTTGAGAAATGCTTCAGTATTGATTTACTTCCTTGTATAGGCAAATGTTCTG
The DNA here is from genome assembly GCA_033961575.1 of Aselliscus stoliczkanus. Classification (NCBI taxonomy): domain Eukaryota; kingdom Metazoa; phylum Chordata; class Mammalia; order Chiroptera; family Hipposideridae; genus Aselliscus; species Aselliscus stoliczkanus. Next base: position 47,333,632 of record CM066737.1, on the reverse strand, counting down.
GGCATTTGGGCTATCTGGAATTGGAACAGAGCACAGAGACAGGACTAAAATTTGGGGGAAAGACTCCAAGCTCCAGAAATACCAGGGAACAGGGACTACAAAAGGGTCTGTAGTATTAGATGTAAGTTTCATAAAGTATATTCTTTAGATACCTGTCTCAATGTACCTGTTAAAAATTTCCTACTACAGGGCCGGCCGAGTGACACTGTGGTTAAGCGCTGGCTTGGGAAGCCAGCGCCCCCGGTTCGGTCCCACATGTGAGGTCCAGTGACACTGCCCTCAAAAAAAAATTAAAAAAAATACTAAAAAAAAAAAATTTCCTACTACAGTCATGTCAAATTAGAATTCTGAGAGTGGGACTCAGAAATCTATATTTTTAACAAAGGTTCCAAGTTGGATTGCCAGATTTACAAAATAAAAGTACAGGAAGTCCAATTAAATTTGAGGTTCAAGTTTTATACCACATATCAATGAAATCATATGGCTTGATATACAAAACGGGAAACAACAAAAGAACAAGACAAACAAATGAAGAAACAAAAACTCAGAGACACAGACAATAGTTTAGTGGTTACCAGAGAGTAAGTGGGAAGGGATGGTAGATGACGGTAAAAGAGATCAAATATGTGGTGATGGAAGGAGAAGTGACTCTGGGTGGTGAAACACACAATGTGATATATAGATGATGTATTACAGAATTGTACACCTGAAACCTAAGTAATTTTGCTAACAATTGTCACCCCAATAAACTTTAATTTAAAAATATAATGGATGTTCAAATTTTTAAAAATCATTTTTATTACAAATATGTCCCAAATATATAAATCATACTAAAAATGATTTGTTGTGTACCTGAAATTTGAATTTAATTGGGCATCCTTTTTGTTAATCTGGCAGAGTACACCTAATTCCAATGTACTCTGAAATTAGAAGACCACTCCTTTAGAGGAATGTGCATTCTGGGGACGCTGTCTTTCCAAGAGCTTATGTCAGGAAACCAAAGAAGGATCCAGTTATTGAAACAGGGGTGTGAAATGGGGCACTGATTAAAAAAAAGTTTAGGGCCGGGTTGAGTGGCGCGGTGGTTAAGCGCTGGCTTGGGAAGCCAGCAGCCCTGGTTCGGGTCCCACATATCAGGGCCAGTGACACTGCCCTCAAAAAAAAAGTTTAAAGTGCCTGGTTCATTAACACTGGGACAGAATCGAGATAAATCATGAGGCAGAAGCAGTGACTTCAGTCACTGAACCAAAACTCTAAATTGACCCCAAGGTCTGAATTCTTCCTAGAGCAATGGTTCTCAATGGATAAAAAGTCAGGAGTGGGTGCCTTTTTAAAAAGCATCTCATGGGTACTGGACTTACTGGGGGACTTCATAGATTATGCTAATGTCTCACCACTGTGCTCTACATCTGAAACTAATATAAAATAATATTGAATGTCAACTATAATTAAATATATATTTATATAGTCACAGGATATAAACTACAGCATAGGGTATATAGCCAATGGTATTGTAATAACTATGTATGTCAGAGAGGTAGTAGATTTCCTTGGGGATTATCACTTTGTGAGGGGTATAAATGTGTAACCATTATTTTTTTTGTACATTTGAAACTAACAATAAAAAAAGCACCTCAAGTACAATTGTCCTTCGGTATCCACACTAGATTTGTTCCAGGAACCCCACAGATACCAAAATCTGTGGATACTCAAGTCCCCTATGTAAAGTGGTGTAGAACAAAACATACAGTCAGCCCTTCCCATCTGTGGACTCCCAAACATGGATTGAAAACAGTACAGGTATTTATTGAAAAAATCAGCATATAAGTGGACCCACACATTCAAATCCATGTTGTTCAAGAGTCAATTGTACTTCCAACACCACTTCCCTGCCCATTTGTAGGGGAGGAAAAAAAAGTCTCCTCTACTCTTTTAGTTTGTGTACCTGGGGCCTACAAGTTGTGAAAAAGTAAGATGACAAAGGAAAATGTATTGGGCTTCCAGGCACAATAAATTGTGGGATGGTAAATACTGCAGGTGCCAAAAATAATATACAAGTAGATACTTTGATCAACGTTGCTCAAGCAGTAGTTTGCCATAATCAGAAGTGTCTGGATGTTGATGGTAACCACTTTGAATACCTCTTGTAATTATAGAAGTCAAATGTGACTTGTATTAATCTTTTGTTGTCAGTATATATTCAGTATTACAATTTTATTGGGTCTTCAGAGAAGTCATGATGCATGTTTGCAACAGATGGCACTAGTTCATTTTTGGAAGTCCTAGAGCCATTCACATCTATGTTATTGCTATGTCATTTGACAGCTGACAGTTATAGCTTCATTCTTTAAAAAAAATGAGTGATTTTGTTGAGTTTTGTAGATTTTACAATGAGTTAAAGATGGAAGACCAAACTGTGCATTTTTGCCATGTTTTACTCTTTTACTTCCATAAAGGGAAGAACGTACATCAAGCTTCTGAAAAGCTGCATAAAGTTTATGTTGACAACGCTCTACAAGAGTGTCAGTACCATGGTTCATGAAATTCCATGCTGGTCATTTTGATCTCAACGATGCTCCTCGGTCAGGGAGGCCCACCGAGGTTGATGGTGACAAAATAAAGGCATTGATCAAGTCAAAACCACGTTACACAACATGAGAGATTGCAGAAACATTGAACATCCATCATTCAAGCATTCCCAACCACCTGAAGAAGTGGGGATACTTAAGCAAGCTTGAAATTTGGGTTCCACATGAACCCAAACAAATTCATTTGACAGCCTTTATAAACATCTGCAATATGCTCATTAAATGTGAGGAAAATGATTCTTTTCTAAGGCAACTGATAACTGATGATGAGAAATGGATTGTTTACAACAATGTGGTGCACAAATGGGCTTGGTCCTGAAGTGATGCTTCGCCTCAAACAACATTAAAGCAGACATTCATCAGAGAAAGGTTATGCTCTCAATGTGGTGGGATTTTATAGGTGTCATGTTTTTCAAGCTCCTACCAAGGAACCAAACAGTCAATTCGAATGTGTACTATTGGCAACTGGACAGTTTAAATGAATCCATCACCCAGAAACTTCCAGAGCTTGTTAATTATAAAGGAGTTGTGCTCCATCACAACAACATGAGACCACACACAAGTTTGAACATTAGTCAAAAATTATTGGAGCTTGGATGTGATGTGTTGCCACACACACCATACTCACCTGACTTTGCACCATCAGACTTCCACTTGTTTTGCTCTCTTCAAAACTGCTTGCATGGTATAATGTACAATTCAGATGAGGTTGTAAATCAGCACCTTGTTCAGTTTTTCAAAAATAAAGACAGGTCCTTCTTTGAATGAGGAATTATGGAGCTCACTGAAACATGGCAAAAGGTTATCAAAAAAATGGGCAATATATTATTGGTTTATCTTTGTTCTTTATATTAACAAATGACCTTTGAAAAACATAGACTGTCACATCCAGCACTGTTGCCTGACAACAGTTGACCCCTGCGTTTGCCCCATGTCAAAAACGACGTAAGGAAGTGTCTCGGAAAACCAGACCCAGTGGAATAATATCGGTAAAACTTCCTTAAGGGATATTCCCGGAACACTGAGGCATGGTGGAATGATATCAGGCTTTCTCCCTTATCAGATGGTTTCATTACCTTGGAGCCATCCTCTGGGGTGAAAGCATGGGTGCATGAAAGCACAGTACGCGTTGGAATGCAAACGGGAGTTGGCAGGGAGATAGCCAGCAGGCACACACTTATCACAGACCTTGGAGAGAATAAATTTTTTCTTCCTTTGATGTTTCTTAATAAAAGCTCTGACTCAGCCCGATTCCGGGCCTTCAGTCCTTGTGAGACTGTTGGTCCCTAGGCCCCAGCTTGCACCTAAATCACTGGCTCTTTGTGTTTATTTCAACTTTTACCGCCCCTTCCCGAGTTTCATTGCTCTTTGTTGTGCAGAACGTGACACAGCAGGACAAGAGCAGTGAAATTCTGGAAGGGACCGCGAGGGTTAATAAAGACAGGAGCCAAGATTAACGTGCAAGCAAGTGGGGCTAAGGGACTTGTCTCAGGGACGGAGCACGGAATCTGGCCAATGTGTAACTTTTATTAATGATCTTACAAAGAAGTAAAAGTTGCATTTATTAAGATCTGTGAATTCCGTGCCTGCTAGCTGCTTTCCCCAGAAGCTCCCATTGTGTTCCAACATAATTGCGTCTTCACACACACAGCATCATCCCAGGGGATGAAGCCATATTACCGAGGCCATCTGGGAGAAGGGAGATTATCCCATATTATTCCACTGGGTCTCAGCATTCCAAGGCACTCCCTTAAGGAAGCTTTTACTGATATCTTTCCACCAGGTCTCAGCATTCCAAGACAGTTCCTTACAAAGTCACTTTTGACAATGGGTTAGCAGGGTGGGGCAAATAGGTTGGCAGCTGTAAGGGAACATATCCCCCTTTTTAATTTCATAGCAGGAGATACACAGACTTGGTAGTTTCTTTCATTAATGCCCATCAGAGGGCTTGTTGTCCACATCTGAGGACTACACAAAATAAAAGAAGAATAATTAACAGAAGGACAATATGTACCAGCACATCCTCCATATAGGTTTTTACTCAAGTGAGGGGATTTAGGGAAGAAAGTCCCTCCACAGCCAAGGAGAGTGTCTCCTTTCCAAGTCCTATTAGGTTTAATACTTAAGGCTATTTTCCATAACGTTTTTTGAAATGGGCCTCTAATGGGCTGAATCATTTGTAATTGAGGAGGAGCAAGGGCTCCATCCATCCAGGTTGCAGAGCACACATGGGCTCAATAAGAGTGTTTACAGCTCGGAGGTCAGTGGGCATTTGCCATTTTCTTGTTTTTCTTCTTAATTACAAACACTGGAGAGTTCCAGGGACTAGTAGAAGATTCTATATGATTTTGTTCTAACTTAATTTGTACTAATTCTGTGAAAGCCTCCCATTTCTCCTGAGAGAGGGGCCACTGTTCAATCCAGAGAGGCTTATTATTAGCCCACTTAAGAGGTATGGGAGTCCATATGTCAGCAACAGTGGCTCCTATAAAAACGTTTTTTGTATCTATGTTTTATATCCTAGTCCCTCTAGTCCTTGCTGGGACCAGGGAAGAATAGGCTGAGTAATTCCCTGATTAAATTTTCCTAATCTTTTGCCTGGTGTAAATCCCATTTGATTTCTCATCTTCTGACTTTGAGGACTATATTATCCAGGGGGTATCCAGATTTCTGCCTACCATTGAGTGAGTAGATCTAGACCCCATAAATTAACTGGAATGAGAGGGTTGTAAAAATCCCTTTTGTCCTTCAGGTCCAAGGTAGGGCAAAATGCAAACACTTTGGCCCAAGCCTGAAGCTCGCCCCACCCCCACAATGGTAATGTCAGGTTCCTGTACGTTCCAATTATTTGGCCATTCCTGAGAACTAATTATAGAAACATCAGCTACAGTATCTAAAAAAACTTTAAATTTTTTGCCTTGTATTTCAATCTGGCAAACAGGAAGAATTCCTGATATCTTTCCTCCTAGAAAAATACCTGCCTGTCCAGTACTTCCAAATCCTCCATTTCCTCTTTTCTGTGTTCCTTTTTACTCAGGAGAATATACAGAAGCAGAAGTAATTGTGCAACCCACTCTCCCTTTTTTTGCTGACCAGGAGACAGATGAGGACATTACAATTTTAATTTCTCCTTCATGATCAGAATCAATAACACCAGTGTGGACTGTAACTCCTTTTGATGTTAAACTAGAGTGACCAAGGAGAAGTCCCACTTATTTGGGGGGAAACAGACCAAAAAGTCCTGTTGATACACATAAAGGAGATTCCCCAGGAAGCAGTAAGATATCTTGAGCCAAACAGATATCTACGGCTGCACGCCCTTCTGTGGTTGGACTTAATTGTTGAACTGAAAATCTGAGGGAGGTACTGTCTGATAATTTTGAGAAGCAGCCTGTGTCATGTGTGGCCCTGTTATTGTTGGGGCATGAGGTTGGCCCCTCCTCCCGTTTCCCTGAAGCAGAGTTCCATTCTTATGTAAAACTGACTTACATTCTGAGGACCAATGCTTTCATTTTTGGCATCTATGGCACAATCCAGGTGGTTTAGGTCCCGAAGAATTAAAAGTATTAGGTAAGAACCAGCCGAGTGGCGCTGTGGTTAAGCACTGGCCTGGGAAGCCAGGGGCCCCGGTTCGGGTCCCACATATGAGGGCCAGTGACACTGCCCTTAAAAAAAAAAAGGTAAACTGGAGCTGTTTTTTTTTTTTTTCTGGTGTGACCTGTTTTACCACAATTATAGCAAGTGCCGGGAACTTTGTTTTGTCCTATTTTTAATCCTGTCATAGCTTGAGCCAGCATCATGGCTTTAAATTGTTCTGTTCCTATTCCTTGACACAAAGGAACATAGCCTGTAACATCAGTCTTTCTTTCATTGTTCCAATAGCCCTCTGGCAATCCTCATTAGCATTATCATATGCAAGAATTTGCCGTATCATATGCAAGAATTTGCCGAATTACATCAGTGGCTTGTGAATTAGCCACTTTTTTTTTGTAAAGCATCCTGCAAGCAAGCAGCAATAAATTTTGTGATAAAAAGCTGGCAAAGACCTTGTAGAACCTTTTGAAAAGATGCGGAGGTCTTGCCATCTGATCCTACCTTTGCTCAAGCACATAAACAAATCTTTCTTAACTGCTCTGTAGCCTGGTCTTCCATATCTATTTGATTTTGTGTACCTTCCCATTCACCTTGTCCCAGCAGTTGTTCTGGGGAAATATCCACATTATTAGTTTGATTATGTCTACTGTGAGTCTCTGCGCCATCAACCCCCATGTTTTAAATTGTAAATATTGAGAATTTGATAGACAGGTCTTTGCTATCATATTCCAATCTATTGGAATTAATCTATCACCATCAGCTAAATTATAGACAATGTCCAGGGTATAAGACAAAGTTGGTCCATACTGAGTGACAGCAACCTTTAATTCTTTTAATAATTTAAAGCGCAAAGACTCACAGTGATATTCTGCAAGTCCGTTGGGACTGTCAGGATCCACACTGGGAGCAATATGCTATTGAATAACAACAGGAAAGGCAAGCGATTCTAAGTCTCCCTCCCATTGTGTCTGTCAGATGCCTTTCTGTATTGCAGAAAGAGGCACCTGAGAGCCTTTGGAAGGAGGAGGAAGTGGGCATGTCGCTTCGGAAAAGTTAACCCACTTTGTTGGTTTTAAAGGTGGTTCCCATTCACATTCCAGCTGCAACTCATCTGTAGGTGCCGCATAGGATCTTTCTTCCTCATCCTCAGCTCCCTCCTCTTTCCATTCATCTTCCTCTTCAGTTTGTCAGGGTTCTAAAACTGACCAGACCTGCTGCCAAGTTTCTGGCAGAGGAACTCCTCTATGATATACTCTACGGAGTTCAGTACCTAATTTTTCCCATGTCTTTAAATCTATCATTTTTACATTTGGAAACCAAGAACAATGAGTTTCAAATACTTTAAAAAGTTCCTCCAATCCTCATTCTGATAGTTGGGCTCCCCCAGCCTGAAGAAGTTGCTTAAGAAAACAAATATGAGGTTTATAATGGCTGGTAACATTTCCCATTTTATACTAAAAAGAAAAGTTTCACTCAAAATTCACTCAGATGCCTGTCTGGCCACTTCCCTCATGGGAATTTAAGGTCCATCTTGGCTAAGGTGTACCCATATAAATCCCAGGCTTGGGTTGTACCATCAGATTCCAAATCACCATTCTGCCTTATGATGCGACTATGGAACTGCAGATTAGGGCCCAATCAAGTTCTGTATCCTAAGCTGCGGAACCACAAGCAAACATGCACACATTCATACACTTGCACACAGCTGTAAGACAACAATAGACAAAATATGTCATGACTTTTCCGAAGACCCAATAGTACAGTTTTTCTTTCTTAAAATGTATATACATTTTTGGCACCCTCTGTATATGTTAGAAACTAATGAAAGATAAGGGTTATTTTAGTGATGTCTTTTTGCAGACCCATCTCAGTGCTGACTTTCTGTCTTCAGTGATAACAGTTGTTATCCTACTATGGAATGGGGAAGGAGGAACACCTTCACAATGGGAAATTATATCATTCTTTTAGGCAGATAGAGGTCAATCAAAGAGCTCTTCTTGTTTTCTGTGCTTCTCAATTGCCTTCAGCTCAAATCATACTTTATGACAAAGTGACATAATTTGGGGTGGTCTATTCTGATTTCCTTCACCCTCATATTGAGAACCACTATCACAGAGCTTCAACCTGAAAATAAAACAGAAAAATAAGTCATTATTAAATATACCTATTGTCTCTTGGTGTCTCTGAGTCCCTGACTCAGTAGATAGTAGATTTCTTCACTACAACACAGCCAAACTTTTCCACCACTTCCCCACAGACTATTCTCTTCATTTGTACAAACAGAAAGCAGCTCTATGACCCCTGCACTCCTGTGACCATTTCCTTTAATAATGGCTATTGTCAAGGTCTTAGTAGTCACTAGTATGCAGTAATGCTTACTAATTTGAGGAGACTGTGTAGAGAGCTGTGTCAGTTTTCTTGACAGGGATATATTCTGAAATTTCCCATTGCCATCATGTCAAATACGAGCTGTATTTACAAGTCTTGTTTTGTGGGGCCACACCCATCCACTGCATGGGGCTGTTAGCACAGCACAGCCAGACTCTATATCCTACCTACTGTCTGATCACATTTTTTTTAAGAGGGCAGTGTCACTGGCCCCTCATGTGGGATCTGAACTTGGGCCGCTGGCATCCCAAGCCAGCTCTTAACCACTGCGCCACTCGGCCGGCCCCTGAACACATTTTTATTATGACCCATAGGTTAGCACAGAAGTGTCTACTTTCTGAAGGGGGGGGTGATAAATGAGAATAAACAGGATCAAATATATGGTGACGAAAGAACTGACTCTGGGTGGCAAACACACAATGTGATATATAGATGATGTATTACAGAATTGTACACTTGAAACCTATGTAACTTTGGTAACCATTGTCACCTCAATAAATTTTAATTTAAAAAAAGAAAGCACAGGGCAGGCCTAGTGGCTCAGTTTGTTAAGAGCTCTCTAAAGAGTGCAAGCTGAACTCTGAGCAACAGCAGTTCAATGCTCAGCCCAAGCTGAGCTGCAACTGAGCTGATAAGAGGTGGCAAGATGGCTCAGCTAAAAAAAATTTTAAAAAGAAAGCATATAAAAAGAGAAACTACCTATTCTAATGAGCCTAATCCTCCTTAGTTCTGTAAGGATTAAAAAGAAGGCTTTTTCATCCGAAGGCCAAACTGAACACTGGCACCAATGACTCAGTTTAATTGCTATTTCTTCTTCTTTTTTTTTTATTAGTTTCAGGTGTACAACACAATGCACTAGTTATACTCTTCACGCCCCAAAGTGACAAACCCCCTCCCCCATTTCGCCACGCCACTCCCCCCCATATCATACATATCTATCACAACTCCCCTGACTCCCCTCCACAGTATACTCCACATCCTGTGATCATCCACATATTCAGTTACAGTTGGCATAAAATACTATACAACATCAGCTTCAGGTGTACAGTGCAGTGATCAAGCCTCTACTCCATCCATGAAGTGCTCTCCCTAACAAGACATGTGACTATCTGACACGCCACAAAATTTTTACATTATTATATTCCCCGAAATGTGTTTCATATCCCTGTGGCAATATTGTAGTTGTCTATTTATGCTGTCTAATCCCTTCCCCTTCCCCCTATCCCTACCCCCCTCCCAACTAGCTACCCTCAGTTTTTGCTCTAAATCTACGAGTCTGTTTACTTTGATCGTTCACTCAGCTCTTCAGACTCCACACACAAGTGAGATCACATGGTACCTGTCCTTCTCCGACTGACTTATTTCACACAACATAATAGTCTCTTCACAACATTATCAATTACATTCCCAGAATTGCCCCCATATCCCTGCGGCAACATTGTAGTCCCACCTACACTGTCCAAAACCTTCCCCCTCTCCCTCTTCTCCACTCCCTCCCAGCCAGCAACCATCAGTTTTTCCTTTATATCTGCTTGATATGACTTCAATCTTCTGAAATTTACTGAGACTTGTTTTGTGGCCTAACATGGTCTTCTTGGAAAATGTCCCATGTGCACTTGAGAAGAATGTATATTCTGTTTTTTCAGGGTGAAATGCTCTAAAAATATCAACGAAGTCCAGCTGATCTAAAGTATCATTTAAGGCCCCTCTTCTGTGTTGATTTTCTGTTCAAAGGGTCTGTCCATTGGTGACAATGATGTTGAAGTCCCCTACTATGATAGTGTTACTGTTGATCTCTGTCTTTATGTCTGTCAAAATCTGTTATATGTAATTAGGAGTTCCTATGTTGGGTGCATAGATGTTTATTAGGGTTATAGTGTCCTTCTCTGTTTTTTACTGTAGTCATTTTAAAGTCTATTTTGTCCAAAATAAGTATTGGTACTCCAGCTTTTTTTTGTCATTTCCATTTGCATGAAATATCTTATTCCATCTGTAAACAGCATGTACATGTGTCCTATTTTCTTATCCACTCAGCCACTCTCTGTCTTTTGATTGAAGCATTTAGCTCATTCACATATAAAATGATTATTGATAGGTGCATATGGATTGCCATTTTGTTATTTGTATTCCTGGTCTCCCTGGGTTCACTTGTTTACCCCTTTCTTTTGTTTAGAAGAGCCCTTTTAACATTTCTTGCAATGCTGGCTTGGTGATAATGAATTCCTTAAGCTTATTCTTCTCTGAGAAGCTCTTTATTTCTCCTTCAATTTTAAGTGATAGCTGTGCTTGGTAGAGCAATCTTGGTTGTAGGCCTTTATTTTGTGTCACTTTGAATATCTCCTGCCACTGCCTTCTGGCCTGCAGAGTTTCTGTAGACAAGTCAGCTGTTAGTCTAACAGGAGTTCCTTTGTATGTAACCTGCTGTCTTTCTCTTGAAGTGTCTAGGATTCTCTCTGTCTTTAACCTTTCCCATTTTAACTATGATGTGTCTTGGTGTGGACTTGTTTGGGTTCAGCTTGTTTGGAACCCTCTGCACTTCCTGGGCATATATATTGATTTCCTTCACCAGGGTAGGGAAGTTTTCAGTCATTATTTTTTCAAATACATTTTCGACCCCTTGCTTCTTCTCTTCTCCTTCTGGTATTCCTATGATTCGAGGGTGGTGGCAATTCATCTTGTCCCATAGGGCTCTTAAACTATTTTCATTGTTTTTTATTCTTTGGTCTTTTTGCTGTGCCAACTGGGTGAGTTCTGCTATTTTATCTTCCAAATCGCTGATCCACTCCTCTGCTTCATCTACTCTACTGGTGATTCCTTTGAGTGTGTTCTTCATTTCAGTTATTGTATTCTTTAGTTCTAACAGGTTGTTTTTTGTGGTTTCCCTATCCTTCTTTATGTCCTCGCTAAGTTCCTTAAACATTCTTATCATCAGTGTTCTAAACTGTGTCTCTGAAAGGTTGGATCCCTCTGTTTCATTTGGTTCCATCTCTGGAGGTTTCTTCTGATCTTTTATTTGTGACGTTTCTTTGTTTTCCCATTCTGGCTGTCACTCTGGGATTGCTTTGATGTATTAGATAGATCACCAGGAGAGCCCTGGCTGGATCACGCAGGCACACAGCTCATGGCCCAACACTCCCAGGAAAATTCCCAGTCTCAGCCTGTCCCCAATCAGCCGCTCGCAGATTAGGCCGAGCAGCCCGAGAACCAATCACCAGCTGGCAACACTGCAAGCGGAGTTCGGAGAGCGGGACCCGAGATGGCTTGCGCACTTCCGCGTCTCAGTGAGCAGCCTGTTGGAGCCAGATCACTCCCACTAGGCATTTCCCTGGCAACACAGCACAAGCTGAGCGGAAGGTGGGGATCCGAGGCGGCTTGCGCACTGCCGGGTCTCAGTGAGCAGCCTGTTGGAGCCGGAGGGCACCCACCCAGTGTTTCCCTGGCAACACAGTATAAGCCGGGTGGAGTCTAGGGATCCAAGGCCGCATGCGGGCGTGTGCACGCACGCACACACACTTCTGCGCCAATTCCACCAAACCAATTAGGTCTCGGACCTGATCCTCCGTGGGAGGGCCCAAGCCTGACAAAATGGCGACCTCCCTACACCACTCGCGTGCACGCTCCACACCACGGGAATAACAGTCCAAAAACCTCCAGCCTTTGCACCAAAGGTGCTCAGTTCAGTCCATCCCCGCAGGCTCCCGGGTCCGGCTCACACAGCCACTCCCTCCACCAGTAACCAGGTAAGTGCTCACTGGCAAGCAAGCCCGGGCGCCAGCCCCACTGATTTTCCAGCTGCTCTTAGCCTCTCTGAGCTGAGCAAAGAGAGTCCTCACTAATTTACTGCCAGCTATCTTAGTACTCCTCTTCCCAGAAAAGGAACTCTGGGCTGGTGAGTCTGGTGTGTGGCCAGAGGGTCTCTCCCCCAACCTGAGAAGCTTCCCCACGCCTGGGGCTTCCCTCACGGGGCTCGCCCTCTCTCGTATCCACCCATCCTACCAGACCCGATGTGACCTCCTCTTAAAATTCTTCATTTAGTGGTTCTGTTCATCTAGTGTTCCGGGGACCTCCAGGGTTGAATGCTGTATAATTTGTTTGTAATTTTGATGTGATCCTGGGAGGTAGTTAGCACAGCGTCTATCTATTGTGCCATTTTACTGGAAGTCCTATTTGCTATTTCTTCCCACCAATTCCAGGTGTTGTGTCAAAGAGATGGTACCTAGCCAAGAAAAACAGCTTTTTATTAGCTTCCTCCCTCACACCCACCCAGTACCACCAAAGCCCTTTGAAGGAGAATGGACCAGAGTGCATAACTCATATTCCAGCCCTTATAGAGATTAACTGGCTGCTGGTAGGAGAGAATAAAGGCCATGCAATGGCCAGCAAGAACACACACACACACACACACACACACACACACACACATACACACAATTTATTTCAAAACACGTAGCATAATTGAAGTCTACAAAATGCATAGGTGAAAACAAATACCGTATGCCCAACTGAAGATGCCAGAACTTGTATTCCTTTTAGTGATATGCTTTAGCATTCCCAATGTCACTGGCCAGTGTGTCTTGATTGAGAGTTATTGGTGTTATCTTATATGTTCCCATACCCCACTGGACTACGATTTCCTCCAGAGTGGGGCTACATCTTATTTATCTCTTAATTACTTACAACACTTAGCACAAAACCTGGGTTAGAGTAAGTACTTTATAAATTCTTATAAAAATAAAAGTAGTGGCAGAATACAGAAAACTCAGGAACAGAAAAGCAACTGCAGGACAACTTTGAAATCTGGACCAAGTATCAGCAACTGAGCCCAAAGCAGGCAATAGTAGTTTTGAACTAGATCAAATAGAAATAAAAGAGCATAAAATGGACAGACTGCAGCTTTGGCCAACATATGAGCTAAAAATGGTCTTGCCCTACCAGTAAGAATTACAAGAAAACTCAAGCTGCTCATGTGGCCTACAGTTGACAAGACTTTTTTTCTAAACTGGAAGACATTCATAAAGTTTAAATACAATGAAAACTATCTTACCCTTGCTTGATCCATATCTGAATTCATGTATTCTCCCCTCCTTCTTCCCTCTGCCTGTGAAATCCTATCCATAATCTAAGGCACAGCTTCCCAGGTCTCCATGAAATTTTTGAAATTCATGTCATGTGTCTGATCTCAATCCGAATGAGATCTACTTTAGGGGAACTACAGACTCTCAGGTTTTTATAGCAATCACTAAGTCTTACGCTTCACCTCTGGATACTGTAATCACCTAGAATAGTGTTGGGCCCATTATAGGGATTTAATAAATACTTGTTGATTGCCCTATTTATGGTAAATAGAAAACCAATCCTGCAGAATGCTGAAGATGGTCCCGCTTTTCTGGAAACAGATTTAATTTGGATTCATTAATGACAAAGCTAGGCCCATCTCAGGCCAAATAGTCATATTACCTTTTGAATATTATTTTTCACTGACTGGTCGAGAAGCAAATATGTTATGATTAAAGAATAAGAAGTTTATCCACCCCTACTGCAGGAAATTGGAATAAATAACATAAAACTCCTCAGTGAAATGACTAATGGTTTGTGTTTTCCCTTTAATCAAGAAAAAAAGGACTCGAAGCTTTGAAGGAAACTTTAGATGTCATTTCCCTTGATTGCTAAACAACAATAACAGGAATCTGTCTTATTTCATTTCAAAGAACAATCAAGAAAAGTAAAGAGGGGAGGACATTCTCTGAGAGAAGCTGATCAAAAATAGGGGCAAACAATCCTGTGAAGAAAGTGAAGCCCAGAAAATAAAAGTTGTGGAGAGAAGGATACTAAATTCTGCCAGATTTGAAAACCTAGAACAGTTGGGGATGGGATGAATTGAGCTGTTACATTATTGACCTAAAGAGGAAATTTTTGTTGAAAGAAATAAGAGAATCAGTGAACAGAAATTACCCTGAGATTGGGATGTTCCAGGAAGAGGAGCCTGAATCCCAGAATTTTCTATATACCCAATATAAGATAGTTGTGGTAGGCAGCCTTCTAAAATTTCCCACCTACTCCATTGATCCCTGCCTTCCAGTATTCATATCCTTATGTAATCCCCATTCCTTGTATAATCCACTCCCCTAGTTCGTGGACTGCATCTAGTCATTTCTTTCTAACCAACAGAAAAACACAAAAATGAAGGGATATCATTTCTGAGATTAAGCCATAAAAGACTGTGACTTTCATTGTGTTTGCACACTCCCACTCTCTTGCTCTCTTTCACTTGCTCACAGTGATGAAGCCAGCTTCCATGTTGTGAGCTGCTCTATTGAGAGGCCTATGTGGCAAAAAAGATAGGGTATTCTATGGTCAACAGCATTGTGGAATTAAGGCTGTCATTCCAATCGTCCTCAAGGGGCTGAACTCTGCCAATAACCACTGAATGAGCTCAGAAGTGCATCCTGTCCTAGCAGAACCTGGAAGGGACTGTGGCCCTAGCCATCACCTTGATTGTAGACTTGTGTGAGTCTCTGAGTCAGAGCGCCAAGCTAAGCCATCCACAGATCCCTGACCCATAAACTCTGAAGTAATAAATGTGTGATGTTGTAAGCTTCTAACATTTGAAATAATTTGTTATGTAGCAATGAATAACTAATATGACAGGGAAAGCAGCATCTGAACTCATGGGTGGTAAAAAGAAAAATGAAGTGGGTTCCATAACATTTTGCGGAAACAAACGGCAGGAAACATTAGATCACAGTGCTGTTCATTACAAGGCAGTAGGGAAGGGGAGATTTGAGAAATAATATTCTAGTAAAGCCCATTGCCCTGTTTTTACCAAAGATACCTAATGGAAACAGAATCAAGGGCACAGAGAGGAAGTTTCAAATAAAGGCCAGAGGACAGAAGCCCAAAAGAATTAGCAGCCTGGATTAGTCTCATGGTCTAGTCAGTGCAGGCATCTATCATTACCACAGGTCTGATAGGACAGAAATTTCCTCTGTGACCACCTTTTCAAGTCTTCCCTTAAATAATGAGGACTTGGATGGGAAGGAGGAAATAGAAGGTTCCTGTTACATTTGTAGTTCCCAAGATGTGCTGTGTGAATTGAAGAGAAAATCAATAGGAAGGTGAATGGGAAATATTATCCTGGGCATAATGGTGAGAGGAAGGGTCATCTGTAAATAGCCACTGTGCCTATTTTCTTGTTTTCTTGAACAAGGTTCGTGGGGTAATGTGAGGCAGGAAGAAGGTCAGAGTTAAGACATCATTCATCTGCTTCCATTACCTCTGCTTCCTATGCCCTCAGCCCAGGTGTTTCTGATCTATCAAAATGGGAGAAGGGTATAAGGGATTTGCTAAACTTGGAGTCAAAATGATGCATTTCCTCAGGGTTGTTTTTGACTTCCAGTTTTCCTGGGGCAATGATGGCACTGTGATTTATGTACATCATGACAGACCCTAACACAATCCTACCTGTCATCTTAGTAGCCCTTCCTCACTCTCATTTCTACCCTTACACAATACCAGAAAATAATTGTTTAGTGTATTTGGTTGTTTGATGCTCACAACAGCCTTATAAGGTGGATAAGATACACATTGTTACTCTTACTTTGTGTACAAAGAAACTGATACCCAGGGAAGTTAATCAACTGGTATAAAGTCACACAGGAAGTTAGTGGAAGAGCTGGTAGAGAAACTAGGTATTTGGACTCTTAATCCTATACCTGTTTAAAAAAATTTGTTCCACGCTGCTTCCAAAATAACTTGAAAAGAGTTACAGAAATGTCAACACTCATTACTATATAATTATACTTGCCCTTTCAATAATGAAAAGTTTGTTTTTCCTTTATGACCTAGGGAATGACAGAAATGGTTGCAAGTGTACAATACAAATAAGCCCTAAATGCAAGCTTGGTGTTATATAGGATGACTTCCAGTGTGGTCCCTTCCTTAATATCTCTTTGAAAACATTTTCTAAATGGTGATCTGCAATATATCATAAGGTGTTTCTCCAAGAAAAGAGGCCATGCTTATATGAATTAGATATGGTGGATCTAAAAAAGAGAAACAGGTTTTATGACTCCAGAACTTCTTAGATCCTTTAATATGATTACATGTGTAGTAAAATGCAAGATGAAATTTAAAGTATGAAGCCTTACCAAATTTATTTTATGATAGAGTCCATTTCCCTCACAGCATCTTGAGGGACTAGTGTACTCAGAATGTAGTTTGAGAAATGTTGGTCTATGAACTATCGAAACTGTGCTTTGTTAATGTATTATATTAATACATGTCTTCAGTCATGGAAACCATGAAGGAGAAAGATTGTACCAAACACATATAGAACTTTCCTAGGCTGTGATTTTATTGGACTAGTGGAGGGAATTGCACATTTGAAATGTGTTAGAAACACGTTTTATTCCAAATAACAAGGAAAAGTCATTCTCCCCTAACCACTGGTGAAATGGAGTGAAGTTTGGGAAAGTGAGCCAAACACTTAAACTCTCCATTGAGCTGGCACCTATGGACCCCAGCATGCTTTCCAAGCTCTGTGTGCAGCCCCTAAACAATTATAGGCTATGCTACATTATTCAGCCAAATAGCCCAGGAAATTTTAGAGCACAGCTAAGGTTGTGGACTTGATGTGTTTAGAAAGCCATAACTATAAACAAGAGAATGGTGTTAGGCCAAGGAATGTAGCCTTAAAACCCTAGAATTTTACAGTTGATTTTGTCAAAAAGACTACCACAAGAATAAGGTGTTTTGATAGACTTCTGAAGGGATTCTGTGAGATTTTCCAAGACTCTTTGTTCATTTGAAATTGGAAGAAACATAATCATGAAGTGCATACCAATGCAACATCTCTATCCCTGCTCTTACTCCAATTTTTTTTGAAAAGATAATTCTTAAAAGCAATTGCCGCAACTGCTTTTTTTCCCTTGAGAGTAGGGCTCTGGCTTAAAACTGCAATTGCCTAGAATATTAGAGCTAAAGACCTTGCAAAACATCTAGCCTTGTTATGGCTCATTTTAATCCTAGAAGGAATTGTTTTTAAATACTTAAGGTTAAAAGAGTGTTTGTATTAACAACAACAACAACAACAACAACAACAACAACAACTAACTTCTTCCTCTGGATTGTGTTCTGCATCTAAGGGGCAAAGACTACTCCAAATGTAAAAATGAAAGTGAAACACAAGGGCCGGCCGAGTGGCGGGGTGGTTCAGTCCTGGCTTGGGAAGCCAGCGGCCGGTTGGGGTTCCGCATATGAGGGCCAGTGACACTGCCCTCAAAAAAAAAAAAAAGAAAGAAAGAAAGTGATACTCAAATTCTTGCCCGTTGGCCAAAAGCAGTAATTAAGTGGCTGCATCAAAATCACCAGTGTCTTGTTTAAAAATATCCATTCCTGTTTCCCCAGTAGATATGTTAAATCCGAATTTCTAGAGGAGGAGTTTAAGAATCTAATTTCTAAAGAAGTTCATCAAGTGATTCTGATGCATATACAGGGTTGAGAACGATTAGATTAGATGGTCTACAACATCTTTTCTAAACCTAATATATATGGGGCTTCATTATTTTTGAAAATAGATAAATTCACCACATACTATGTGCCAGGAACCCTCCTAGGCTTGAAGCTGTTCTCAAACAAGGTCCCTCATCTGAACCACAGGCCATAGAAAATAATTTGCATAAATATTTTTTCAATTCTTCCAAGTATGGTAAAAAATTATTATCATCATAGATGCATAGGAGAGAAGTTAATACATTATGAACAATTGCTGCCTTAGAGCATTAGGACTTAGTTCTTTCAGGATTGCTTAATGTTACTAGCAGAAAAACAATTTGTGAAGAACAGACAAAGTATCTAAAATATAATGTACTTATACTGTAGATGGTTCAATTACAAGGTAGTGCCTCCCATCTTCTGGCCCCCTGAATGATTATGTTGTATGAAATAGGCCCCCATCTCTTCTCCCACACCTATGTCAGAAACATACAGTAATCAATAAATAAAGTACTGTTGAGATTTGGCCACTTGATAACACCAAAAACCAATGATAGTTGTCTTTAGCAAAGACTTTTATAATCATATATCTTAAATGCAAATTAAGAGCAAAGCAGAATCCCTATGAAGCATAATATCCTGACTGAGGAGATCTTTGAAAGATCAAAGAGCTTGGAGGCCTTGTTAGAGAAATACACTGGACAGTAACTTCCTTCCAGGCAATAGTCAAGATAAACTACTAGAAGCCTATTTACTTGAGGATATTACAATGACAAGTAAATAACCTACATCAAACTCACACAGAAAAAAAATCCCAACCCACACTATCATTCTATTTTGTAATAAGCATTTAAGAAGTACTTAAACATACCAAGCACAAAAAAAGTGTTGTGAGTTATGGAAATAAATAAAATGTCATCTTGCTTTCAAGAAGTTTGCAGACAACTAGACTCCCATGGTCCTTGAGGCTCTACATTACCTGCTCTGCCTGTCCCAATCCATTCTGAACTACTCTTCTCACTATGCACCAGGCACTTCTTTCTGATCATTGAACACACCAAGCCTGTTAGTGATTCTGCATTATCTTCTTCCTTTCCCTGGAATGCCAATAACACCAATCTTTCCCAAAATATCTCTTCTTCATTATTGCCAGTTTAGACAGTCCTTCCCTGAGCATCCTTCCTAAAGTAATTCTCCCCTTTACTCTTTCTCAGTATCCTGATAGTTTTCTTCAAAAATCTTATTATAATTGACATTATTAATTATTTATTTCTATTTGTCTTTTTCACCATAATGTAAATGTCATGAGAGTAGGCACTGAGTCCTGTTCACCACTGAATCCCCAACAATTAGCACTATGTCTGGCATATAGTACTTGCTCAAAAATATGTATTGAATGAATGAATGAAATAATAAGGCATGTACACAAATAACCACTATACAGTGCAGTGTAGAAAAATACAGTGGAACACTGTAGTGGACATTTGTCTCTCCAGGATCCATTCTCCCTTCTTTTGGCAATGGTTCTGGTCTTCCCTTCCCAACTTCAGTCCATTCCTAACCTGAGAGGGTGGAACATGTGACCTGGGCCTAAGGCAAGCAGTGCATCACATTCTCTTGGCCACAGTTCTTGATTCACTGGTTGGTACAAGCATAGAAAATCTCAGGACTTTACTGGGAATGGTGACTTTACTCTCTTCTTCTGGCAGGGCAGATGAGACTGGAGCTAAAGCAGTTATCTTGTAATCATGAGGGCAAGGGAATATTATGGAAGCTCAAGACAGGGACAGACCATTGTAAGCCAGGAGCTATGGGCTGGGGTAGTACTTGAACTAGACATGATGAAAACAGATGTTGTTATTTATGTTATTCAGTAATTTCCTCTTTTTAAAAAAATTTATTTTATTAGTTTCAGGTGTAGAAAAAATGCAATAGTTACACTTTTCACCCCTCGCAAAGTGACAACCTCCCTCCCCCAATCCACTACCCCCCACACTCGATATCATACATATGTTATACAATTCCATTGACTCCACTCCCTACACTATACACCGCATCTATTAAATTATAGTTGACATACAATGTTATTCAGTGTCACCATCAGGTCTACAGTACAGTGGACAAGCCTAAACACTCTCCATGAAGTGATCTTCCCTAAGAAGACATGTGCCCATCTGACACCCTACAAAATATTTACAACATTATTGATTACATTCCCCAAACTGTTTTTCATATTTCAGTGGCACTACTGTAGTTACCAATTTATGCTGTCTAATCCCTTCCCCTTCTTTCTCATCCCCACCCCCTTCCCATCTAGCAACCATCATTTTTCCCTCTATATCTCTGAGACTATTTCTGTTTACTTTGCTCATTTATTCAGTTCTTTAGATTCCACATATAAGTGAGATCATATGGTATTTGTCTTTCTCTGACTGACTTATTTCACTCAACATAATAGTCTCTAGGTCCATCCATATCGTTGCAAACAGTGCAATTTCATTCTTCTTTATAGCAGAGTAATACTCCATTGTATAAATGTACCACAGTTTCTTAATCCAGTCATCTACCGATGGGCATTTCGGTTGTTACCGAGTTATGGCTATTGTCAATAGTGTTGCAATAAACATAGGGGTGCATATATTTTTTTGAATTAGTGTCTTGGGTTTCTCTGGATAGATACCTAACAGTGGAATTGTTGGGTCATACGGTAGTTCCATTTCCAGTTTTTTGAGTTTTCTCCATACTGACTTCTATATGACTGCACCAATCTGCAGTTCCACCAACAATGCCCCAGAGTTACCTTTTCTCCACAATCTTGCCAGCACATGTTGTTTGTTGATTTATTGATGATAGCCATTCTGACCAGAGTGAGGTGGTATCTCATTGTGGTTCTTATTTGTATTCCTCTAATGATTAGTGAGGTTCACCATTTTCTCATATTCCTGTTGGCCATCTGTATGTCCTCTTTAGAGAAATGTCTCTTCATGTCCTCTGCTCATTTTTTAATTGGATTGTTTGCTTTATGGCATTGAGTTGCATGAGTGTTTTATAAATTTTGGACGTTAATCCTTTATCAGATATATCATTGACAAATAGCTTCTCCCATTCAGTAGGCTTATTCTTTTGTTTTATTGATGGTTTCCTTTGCTGTGAAAAAAACTTTTAAGTTTTATGTAATCCTAAGTTATTTTTTCTTTTACTTCCCTCGTCTGAGGGGATATATCAGTAAAAATATTACTGAGGGTAATGTCGGAAAATTTACTCCCTATATTTTCTTCTGTGAGTTTTATGCTTTCAGGTCTTATATTTAAGTCTTTAATTTATTTTGAATTTGTTCTCCTATATGGCATAAGGAGGTTTCACTCTTTTACATGTGTTTGTCCAGTTTTCCCAACATCATTTATTAAATAGACACTCTTTAATGTAAATTCTTGCTTCCATTGTCATAGATTAACTGACTCTATATGAATGGATTGATATTGGGGCTTTCTTCTGTTTCATTGATCTATGTGTATGTTTTTATGCCAGTAACCTACTTTTTTGATTACTATAGCCTTGTAGTATGATTTGATGTTGGGTAGTATGGTACCACCAAATTTGTTCTTATTTTTCAGGATTGTCATGGCTATTCGGGGTCTTTTATGGTTCCATACAAATTTTGGGATTATTTTTTCTGTTTTTGTGAAAAATGTCGTTGGTAGTTTCATAGGAATCACACTGAACCTATATATTGCCTTAGGCAGCATGGACATTTTAAATAGGGTTGTCAGAAAAGTCATGACATATTTTTCCTATGTTTTTCATTGCAGAAATGTGTCATGACTTTTCCGACAACCCAATATATTAATTCTTCCCATCAATGAGCATGGTATGTGTTTCCATTTATTTGTATTTTTTTTAAATTTCTCTCTTCTCTGTCTTATAATTTTCTGAGTACAGGTCTTTTACTTCTTTTGTTAAATTTATTCCTAAGTATTCTATAGTTCTTGAAGCAACTGTAAATGGGACTGTTTTCTTAATTTCTCCTTCTGATAGCTTGTTATTGGTGTATACAAATGCAACAGATTTCTGAATATTGATTTTGTACCCTGCTACCTTACTGAATTCATTTGTCATTTCCAATAGATTTTTGGTGGAGTCTTTGGGGTTCTCTATGTATAGTATCATGCCATCTGCATATAACGACAATTTTACTTCTTCCTTGCTAATTTGGATGCCTTTTATTTCTTTTTCTTGTCATATTGCTGTGGCTAGAACTTCCAGAACTATGTTGAATAAAAGTGGAGAAAGTAGAGAGCCTTGTCTTGTTCATCTTAAGGGGAATGGTTTTGACTGGCCGAGTGGCTCAGTTGGTTAAGAGCTTGCTCAAGAGTGCAAGCTGAGCTCTGAGCAACAGCGTTTGATTCCCAGCCCGAGCAGAGCTGCCACTGACCTGCCAAGAGTTGGTAAGATGGCTCAGCTAAAAATAAAAAAGGGGGGAATGGTTTTAGCTTTTCCCCATTAAGTATAATGTTAGTTTTGGGTTTATCATCTATGGCCTTAATTATGTTGTGATATGATCCTTCTATTCCCACTTTGCTAAGAGTCTGCTCTCTCTTTGTTTTTTCAGATGAGTCTGACTAGGTGTTTGTCTTCTCAAAAAATAGCTCTTGATTTTATTGATCTTCTGTATTGTTTTTCTGTTTTCTATTTCTTTTATTTCAGCTCTGGTCTTTATGATCTCCTTCCTTGTACTCCCTTTGGGCATATTTTGCTGTTCCTTTTCCAATTACCTGAATTGTGAGGATCACCTGTTGCTTTGAGATTTTTCTTGTTTCTTTATATATATTTATATTTATATATTTATTTATTGAGGGCAGTGACACTGGCCCTCATATGTGGGACTGAACTGGGGCAACTGGCTTATTTTTTTTTTTTTTAGCTGAGCCATTCTGCCACCTGTTGGCAGCTTAGCAACAGCTCAGCTCAGGATGGACATCGAACTGCTGTTGCTCAGAGCTCAACTTGCACTATTGAGCAAGCTCTTAACCAACAGAGCCTCTCGGCCAGCCCTCTTGTTTCTTTAGGTAGGCCTGCACTGCTATGAACTTTTCTCTTAGGACGGCTATCACTGCATTCCAAAGATTTTCGGTTGTTGTGTTTTCATTTTTTTGTTCGTCTCGAGGTATCCTTTGATTTCTTACTTGATCTCATTTTTGACCCACTCGCTAATTAGTAACATTATTCAGCCTCCATGTATTTGTGTGTTTTCTAGTTTTTGTCTTGTAGTTGATTTCTAATTTCATAACACTGGTCAGCGAAGACACTTGATATGATTTCAATTTTCTTAAATTTATTGAGACTTGTTTTGTGGCCGAACATATTGTCTATATTGGAAAAGGTTCCATGTGTGCTTCAGAAGAATGTATATTCTGTAGCTTTGGGGTGAAATGCTCTGAAAATATCAATTAAATCTAGCTGATCTAATGTGTCACTTTAGGCCGCTGTTTTCACTTTGATTTTTGATCTGGGGCATCTGTCCCATGTTGTCAGTGGTGTGTTGAAGTCCCCTACTATGATAGTGTTACTGTTGATCTCTGTCTTTATGTCTGTCAATATCTGTTTTATATATTTAGGTGCTCCTATTTTAGGTACATAGATGTTTACTGGGGTTATGTCCTCTTGTTGGATCGATCCCTTTATTATAATGTAGTGCCCTTCTTTGTCTTTTATTATATTCTTCAATTAAAGTCTATTTTGTCTGATATAAGTATTGCTACTCCAGAATTTTTCTCATTTCCATTTGCATGAAATATTTTATTCTGTCCCTTTACTTTCAGTCTGTATGTGTCTTTTGATCTGAGGTGAGTCTCTTGTGTACAGCATATGCTAGGGTCTTATTTTCTTATCCATTCAGCTATGTATATCTTTTATTTGGAGCATTTAATCCATTTACATTTAATGTGATTATTGATAGGTGCATAGTTATTGCCATTTTGTTATTAGTGTTTCTAGTCTTCATTAGTTGGATTGTTTTTCTCTTTCGTCTGCTTAAAGAAGCCCTTTTAACATTTCCTGAAATGCTGGCTTGGTGGTAATGAATTCCTTTAGCTTATTCTTTTCTGGGAAGCTATTTATCTCACCTTCAATTTTAAATGATAGCCTTGCTGGATAAAGCAATCTAGATTGTAGTCCTTTGTTTTTCATCACTTTGAATACCTCCTGCTACTCCTTTCTGGCCTGCAAGCTTTCTATAGAAAATCAGCTGATATTTTTATTGGGGTACCCTTGAAAGTAACTTGCTGCCTGTCTCCTGCTGCTTTTAGGATTCTGTCTTTGTCTTGAACCCCTGCCATTTTAACTATAATGTGTCTTGGTGTGGGCTGTTTGGGTTCATTTTGATTGGAGCTCTCTGAAATTCCTGGGCTTGTATGATGAATTCCCTTATGAGGTTAGGGAAGTTTTCAGTCATTATTACTTCAAATGCGTTCTCTGTCCCTTGTTCCCTCTCTTCTGGTATTCCTATGATTTGATTGTTGTTGTGACTCTTGATGTTATTGCTCAGCTCTCTTAAACTGTTTGCAGTGTTCTTTATTCTTCTTTTTTGTTGTTGTTGCACTTGGATGATCTCTGCTATCTTGTCTTCTAAGTTGCTGATTCAATCCTATGCTTCATCCAATCTGCTGGTAATTCTTTTGAGTGTGTTCTTTATTTCAGTAATTGTATTCTTTAGTTCTAACTGGTTGTGTTTCATGATTTCTCTATCCTTCTTTATATTCCCACTAATTTTCTTGAATGTTCTAATCATTAATGTTCTGAACTCTGGCTCTGATAAGTTGGTTGCCTCTATTTCATCTAGTTCCATTGATTCTGGAGGTTTCTTCTGTTCTTTTTTGGGGGATGTGTTCCTTTGTTTTCCCATTCTGACTGACTCTTTGTGCCTGCTTAGATATATTAGGTAGATCCCCTAGATTTCTCAGTCTTTGCTGGGTGGACTTATGTGGTGTGTGCCCTTTATATTTGAATTGCTTATTCTCCTGTGCATGTGTTCCAGAGATGTGCCTTGTGTTGTGTGTCTTCTCTTCTTGAAGTTGAGCTTTGATTGCTTTTGGCTTGTCAGTAGGTGGTTTTGACTTTCAGGCTGACTAGCTGTTAGGATTTGTTATGTCCACAGTGTATGAGCTGTTGTGAGAGGGTTGACCCTCAGATGAGGATTGGCCTGTATGGGCTCTTGTGCCTGTAGAGAGTTCCCTTTAGGTGTGACTCTTGGAGGTCAAACTGGGTAATGCTCTGGTTTGATCTAGAGTTGGCCTCTGGGTGTGATGATTCTTGTGCCTTCTTGGCTTGGCCCTGGTGAAGAGCGATTTTAGAACAAAATGGATCAAGAAAAACAACAACATCAACCAAAAGAAACCAGATACTCCCACATGTAAAAACAACCAACAACCCAGACTCAACATGTACAGAATTATCAAAAATACAAAACACAAAAGGAACACAACAAACAAAATACCAACAACAAAAGAAAAAAACATTGCAGAAAAATGGAAAGAAGGAGGAAAAGTAGAGCAGGGAAAAGAAAAAAGAAAAGAAGGGAGATTGAGGAGGAGAAAAAAAAAAAAAAAAAAAAATATATATATATATATATATATATATATATATATATACACACACATACATACACACACACACACCTAGATATGGACATATATATACACATATAAAAGACTAAAAATGGGGCTGGCCAAGTGGCTCAGTTGGTTAATAGTTAACTTAGAGAGCGTGCTCTGAGCAACAGGGAAGAATCTGGTGCAATTCCCACATGACCCACTGAATGTTGCGCCCTAGCTGAGCTGCCAACGGGGGGCAGGATGGCTCAACTGATGTAACAAGAAGATTACCTGTTCAATGGTGGGCTACGCCCACCTGCAACTAAGACTGAACTCTACACCTTGAGCTGAGCTGCTGCCCAGATGGCTCAGTGGATAGGGCATGCGCTCTTAACAACAGAGCAGCCAGGTTCGAATCCCGCATGGGATGGTGGCCACGCCCACCTGCCAATAAGATTGAACACAGCACCTTGAGCTTAGAAGCCACGAGCTGCCAATGTGTAGCCAGATGGCGACTGGGCCCTCCACAACGAAGATTGAAGAACAACTTGGCTGGTCCCCTTCTCCAATTCCCCAACACTGTTCCCCTCCCCCAATTCCCCAATTAAAAAATCTATAAGAACAAAACATAAAAACTAAAAATGATAATAATAAAATAGAAAAAGAAAAACAACCAAAACAAAAAAACAAAACTAATAAAATATAATAAACAAAAAATAAAAAACAACCAAAAAATACCAGTGCCATTCTTGGCTAAAGTCCACCAAGCTATCTCAAGGATGTCCTCTGCTGTACAAGGACTCTTCTGTGTCTTGTGGAGGTAGAGCCGGCTACCTGGCATCCAGGGTGACCCTAGCAATGCAGTTCTAGATAAGTGGTGCTATGGGGCATGGTTGGTAGTTTTTACAAAGTCAGTGGGGTTTCTGCTCTTGCCTGTCCATGTGCACCTGCTGAGAGTACCACAGCCCGAAGACTTGTTGTGCACAGCCAGAGTTCTCCTAAATCTATGAACACTCTCTCCACTGGGACCTGTGAAGAGTGTGAGATTTCCCAGCTGCTAAAAGCCCAGCACTGCCTCTACTATGTCCTGCTGTGACTCAGCAACTGAAGTTGCCCTGCAGGAAGCCAAGCCATGGCAAGAAGTGTGGGAACAGTATAGGCAGTCCCAAACTTCTTGCAGCCACTTCCCTAGCTGAGTTTTTCCATTTCCTGGGAGTAGGAGCTCCTCTGTAATCTGACAGTACTCCTCCATTCAGGGACCAGCTTAGGACACTGGAAGGATGGGGGTCATTGCAATGGGAGGGTGGGGATCAGGTTCTGGTTATGGAGTTGCTTTTTGCTTTCTGACTGAGAGAGCCCAGCCGCAGTTTTGAGCTGAGGCTTCTGCCTCAGATGCTGGGCACTGCAATGCTCTCTGCTGAACTCTCAGCTGGACTGTGGTATACAGGGAGTGAGCTCATCACCTTGCTGCTGTAATAGTCTCCTATCTGTTTCCTGGGGCCCCGCATCTGCACAGCCACAGATGCAGGCTTTGTCTCTGCATGCCTCCCTTCCCCTCTTCCCCCAGTTGCCTGGTTTGCCCACGCTCAGGTAATTATCATGCCAGTCTCTAAGCTGCTCTGTTTGGTGAGGAAAGATTACTCTGATGAGTTATAGCTGTTCAATTTGTGGTAATTTCCAGGGGAGAACTCAGGTAGCCCACCTCTCTGCCACCATTTCTATGATGTCAATTTTTCTCTTTTTTTAACTTTTCAAATAGGAAAGAACCTTAGAGATCTAGAAAAGTAACGCTTAGAGAAGTGAATTGGTTTGCTAACATTCACATGGAAAGTTAATGGCAGAGCCACAACCAATATCCAGACCTACTATCTCCTGGCCCAGAATTCTTTCTACTTTATATGGAGGATTTTGGATCTTAAGTTTGGCATTCTAGATGGAGGAACAGATGTACCATGAGTGATTTGGCATACATTTTTAAAATGCTCATAAGACAAAAATCTGTCTTTGTAGCTAGAGGAAAATGTGTCAGTAGAACAGCAAGAGATCAGGTAGGAAACATCAGTTTGGATCAGATTTTAGAAGGCAAAAAAAAAGGTATTCACAATCTTGAATAAGAGTATTATGATTTAGGTACTGTGGAAGATGGAGACAAAGCAAGCAAAGAGAACAGCTAGGTAGTTGTAATAAACATTTACTATTAAATATGTTTCAGATTAATTATTCCGTAAATTTTATTTTATTTAAACCAATAAATTTTGTTCATGTATGTTCACCTAGTCATCTGGATTTCATGCTATTTATGATAGTAAAGGGACAATGGAGAAACTCAGACAGGCACTTGGCCTTTGCTTTATCATTTCTCACCAATTTCCATTTAAGGATAGCCTTTCTACCCCCAAAAGGGAAGTAAGCTCCTCCCTTTTTCCGGGATGTAAATTTTGGAGCTAAACCTATCAGGAAAGAATAAGACTACCCCCTAAGCCAAGAGCCTAGGCAAAGCTGGCTACCTGCTTATTCTGTTGCAAGAATCAATGTGGGCCACTTCTCAGCTTCTCCACTGGATAATCACCCAAAATATGGCACAGGCAATTGTCCCTGTCTCCTCAGTTGGGGAAGCTGTTCAGACCAGCCTCATGATTCTGCTTTGCTCTATGCTCAGCAACATGTTAGAGGCAAAAATAATAGTATTAGAGGAGAGGGAACAAAAAGAGCTCAGGGGAGAAGTGAAGCGATTCAAGTAATCATTCATCAGTCCAAACTGAGCATTGCAACTATTTATTTGTGAATCTTTGGGTTGTAATAGTGACATGTTTCTTCATGGGCTAACTCTTTTCTAGGTCAGATATTTCAAAGAACACACACACACAATTATACACATACATTTTCCTGATTTTATTGAACAGGATGCCTGGGATAGAAGATAAAGCAGAGCATTTTAGAGTGAAGGAATGAAAGATGAGCTGAGTGAAGGGTTGGGTAGGGTGAAGAGAATAAAATAAATATCAATGTAAAGGTGACCATAGTCTGGATTTGCCTAGGACAGTCCCATTTTATGCCTGTTGTACATCATTAAGAACTATTAATAACTATTTCACTTGCAAATTTATCCATATTTGGAGGTAAATTATATGGTCATCTTACCAAGTCCATTATTTTAAAGAGACACCCTTTACATTTTTATAGCTCATTATAATTTTCTGTAGATTTTGTTATCCATTTTCTCTATGAATGTTTAAAATAATCTTATAGGGTGCACACAACAGGAGCTATTATGCCCTTTTAACAGATGAGAAAACTGATGTCAGAAGAAGTTCTTTATCCTGAGGCTACTAAATGGCAGAACTGAGTTTTCTGATTTCCGGTCTTATGCCAGGTTTTACACTTGTTTTGTATTCATTCATTCAGTCATTCAACTAATATTAAGTGCTCACAGGTCATATGGAAGGTGCCAGTGACAGAGCAATGAACAAGACATGATTTCTGCTATTGTTGATCAGCTCACAGTCTAATGGGGAAATAAAACAGGTAAATGAATAATTACAATACAGCATAATTTGTGTTATTCGTTCATTTATTCACAGATTTGTTCAACAAATATTTTATTCAACATCCGTTGTATGCCAATCATTGTTCTAGGTCTTGGGGATACATGATAAGCAAGAAAGACAAGAGGCATCACCAATATCTGCATGCCCACAGTACCTTACACCCAACAAAGTACCTGACACAAAGACAGCTTTTAACAGATAAATGGCATAGTTTACTCTGTCATTATGTACAGGTCACCTAGACTGCAGGCACATTTTCAGGAAGATCAATTTTAGGAATTATACATATGGAAGTTGGGATGTGCTTGAAATTGATTCCCTTAATTCTCTTTTTACCTGCATATCCCTTGGTAAGTCTTTGTGATCATCAGAGAGAAAATAATTCTGCTGATTTATGGTGATTTCAAAGTTTCAGAAAGACCTGCCAATTTTTGCTTCAATGCTTCCATAGTTTCAACAATGCTTCAATAGTTTCAACTTGAACATTATGAAGGTTATAATTGGTAAAAATATTGCTAATGTTATATATGTCATAGTAATAGCTTATATTGCAGAGTACTTTTGGGTTTTTAATTTCTCACATATATGTTATTTTATGCCACGCTGTCTTGGTCTTAGTTATATGAGATGCAGAGCCTGAGGGGAAAACGTAGTTGCAGGTAATATATTTGAGAAGTAGTTCCTGGGAGAAATATGGAGAAGTGAAACAGGGAAGAAGAGAAAGAAAATGCAAGGAAGCATTCTTGAGTTGGGTATCTCTGTGGATTCTTGGGAAGTTAAGGAAAATAAGGGTGTGTCTCAAGAGAAAAATGGAAAGCATATACATCAAGCATAGTTCCCATTGGTCAAGGGTGGTCCCAAAGAAATGCAAACCCAAGATGTCCTCAAAACCACAAGGAAAGGAGAAAGAGATATTATCAGAGAGTTCAAGATGAAATAGTGTCAGGTTGCAAGTCATTGAGGAAATAAACAATGCAGTAGTGACTGGAGTATAAGGTAAGGTCACACAAGAGACGTCTTATACATGCCGTAATAGCAACACTGTCAGATAGGGAAGACATTATTCTTACCTCATTTTAAAAGACAAATGTGGGGCCGGCCGAGTGGTGCTGTGGTTAAGCGCTGGCTTGGAAAGCCAGCGGCCCCGGTTTGGGTCCCACATATGAGTGCCAGTGAAACTACCCTAAAAAAAATAGACAAATGTGTCTTTTATCTATTATGTCATTCTTAGTAAATAATTTGACCTCTCAGTGCCTCAGTTTCCATTGCCAGAAAAAAATAAGGTATTAAAATAAAACCTCTGACCCCTCCATTTATGACAATAACTAAGATCTCTTCTACCCCCATCTACCACCTCCTTACCCCCTTACCACCTGGTAACCACTATACTATTGTCTGTGTCTATGAGATTTGCTTCTTCATTTGTTTGTCTTGTTCCTTTGATGTCTTTAATTTTATATACCAAATATACGGTGATGCAAGGAGAACTGACTCTGGATAGTAAACTCATAATGTTATATATAGATGATATATTACAGAATTATACAACTGAAACCTATGTAACTTTATGAACAAGTCTCACCCCAGTAAACTTTAATTTAAAAAAAATAACTAAGAGAAAGGCAGCAAAATGCTATGAGCTCCCTAAAGAACACAGCTACCTAAATTACTGTTATTGTGCTTTATAGTATATTTGAAAATGAGATGAGTTGCTTGTCATTTCAAAATATTGAATTCTATATCCAGCAAAACTAAAAACTACATAGAGACCAATTTTATCTCTTTTTTTTAAATTGGGGTATTGGAGGGGGCAGCCAGGTTGTTTTTCTTCAATCTTAGTTGTGGTGGGAGCCAGTCACCATCTGGCTTCCCATTGGCAGCTTGTGGCCTCTAAGCTCAAATTGCTGTGTTACAATCTTAGTTGAGGATGGGCATAACCACTATCCCATTTGGGAGTCAAACCAGCAGCCTTGTTGTTAAGAGCACATACTCTATCCACTGAGACATCCAGGGGGCAGCTCAGCTGAAGGTGCCGAGTTCAGTTTTAGTTGTGGGTGGGCGTAGCCCACCATTGAACAAGAAGTCTTGTTGCTAGGAGAAAGTGCTCTCACCATCTGAGCCATCCTGCCATCCATTGGCAGCTCAGCAGCAGCTCAGCTCTGGCACAGTGTCACTGGCCTATTTGGGAATAGAACTGGCAGCCCTATTGCTCAAAGCTTGTGCTCTTAAACTAACTCTTAATCAACTGAGCCACTTGGCCAGCCCATTATCTCTGGTTCTTCATGCATACTTTTTACTGAATTTAAAGAGAGTTTGACCCTCTGTGTCTATACATAATTGTAGAATGTAATCATAAAATTCCACATTTTAGTGCTATTCAAATGAGACACAAATGTAAAAAATTACCTAAAATATTCATAGAAAATATTCCCTTCTGATTTTAGGATTGATAATTCACAGCTGCGTCTATTTTGTGATCAATAACAACTATTGGTATTATTATTAATTTTTTTTTTTAGAGGGCAGTGTCACTGGCCCTCATATGTGGGATCCGAACCGAGGCCGCTGGCATCCCAGGCCAGCTCTTAACCACTGCGCCACTCAGCCGACCCAACTATTGGTATTATTATTTCTTAGAATTTATGCCCTCATTCAGGACCTAACAGGTGTGATCAAAAAGTACAGTGAATATTTAAATAAAAAAGAATTATTACAGTAAAAGACATTGCCATTAATCCACCTCAAAGTACTCCCTCTTGCTTCAAAAACAGTTATCCCATTATTCTTGCCACTTTCTGAAAACATTCAGGAAGTCCTCTTTCATGTCTTTAGTTGTGCTGTCATGGCTGCATTGATGTCCTGAATCAATTCAAAACATTTAATTTTATGGTCATTTTGACTTTGGGGAAGAGCCAGAAGTTGCATGGTGCAAGATCTACTGAATAAGGTGGATGAGGCGACACCATATTTCTTTTATTATTAAAGCTTATTGGGGTGAAAATTGTTAGTAAAGTTACATAAGTTTCAGGTGCACAATTCTGTAATACACCATCTATATATCACATTGTGTGTTCACCACACAGAGTCAGCTCTCCTTCCATCACCATATATTTGACCCCCTTTACCCTCATCTACCACACTCTTCCCCTCTTATCCTCTGGTAAACACTAAACTATTGTCTGTGTCTATGACTTTTTATTTCTTCATTTGTTTGTCTTGTTCCTTTGTTGTTTTCAGATTTATATCACATACCAATGAAATCATATCATTCTTGACTTTTTATGTCTGGCTTATTTTGCTTAGCATTATAATCCCAAGATCCATCCATGTTGTTGCAATGGCACTACTTCATCTTTTCTTATGGCAGAATAGTATTCCATTATGTATTTATACCACATCTTTATCCAATCATCTATCAAACAACACCTTGGTTGTTTCCATGTCTTGGCCACTGTAACTAAAGCTGCAATGAACATTGGAGCACATATTTCTTTACAGAAGAATGTTTTCAGATTTTGGGGATTGATGCCCAGGATAGAGATTGCTGGGTCATATGGTAATTCTATTTTTAATAATTTCAGAACCTCCACACTGCCTCCCATAACAGCTGCACCAATCTGCATTGCAACCAACAGTGTATGAGGGTTCCTTTTTCCCCACAGCCTCTCCAACACTTGTTATTATTTGTCTTATTGATGCTAGCCACTCTAGCTGGTGTGAAGTGATATCTTTGTGGTTTTTATTTGCATTTCTCTGATGGTTAGTGATGTTGACCATCTTTTCGTATGTCTATTGGCCATTTCTATGTCCTCTTTGGAGAAATTTTTATTCAGGTCCTCGGCCCATTTTTTTTTGAGGGCAGTGTCACTGGCCCCCACACATGGGACCCGAACCGGGGCCGCTGGCCTCCCAAGCCAGCGCACAATCACTGCGCCACTCGGCCGGCCCCTCGGCCCATTTTTTAATGATTGTTTGGTTTCTTGTTGTTGAGTTGTATGAGTTCCTTATATATTTTGGATATTAGTTCCTTACCAGAGCTGTTGTTTGCAAAAATATTCTCCCATTCTGTTGGTTGCCTTTTTGTTTTATCAATTGTCTCTTTTGCTGTGCAGAAGATTTTTAGTTTGATATAGTCCCATTCATTTATTGTAGTTTGTCTTTGAAGTCAAAGTCATAAAATCCTCTGCAAACCCAAGGTCCATAAGTTTAGTGCCTATGTTTTCTTCATTGCCATATATTGTGTAAGGTCTTATGTTTAATTCTTTGATCCCTTTTGAGTTAACGTTGTTACATGGTGACAGATAGCAGTCTAGTTTGATTCTTTTGCATGTGGTTTTCCAATTCTGCCAGTACCATTTATTGAAGAGGCTGTCTTTTCTCTATTGTATGTTTTTGGCTTCTATGTCAAAAATCATTTGTCTATATTTATGTAAATTTATTTCTGGTTTCTCAATTCTATTCCATTGGTCTGTGTGCCTGGTTTTTTAGCAACACTACTGTTTTGATTATTGTTGCCCTGTAGTACAAGCTGAAGTCAGGGAGTGTGAAACCTCCAGCATTGTTCTTTCTTATTAGGATTGCTTTGGCCATTTGGGGTCTTTTGTGGTTCCATACTAATCTGATGATTTTTTGGTACTATGTCTTTAAAAAATACCATTGGGATTTTGATGGGGATTGCATTAAATCTGTATATTGCTTTGGGTAATATGGCCATTTTTACTGTGTTGGTTCTTCCAATCGATGAATATGGAATGTCTTTCTATTTCTGTGTGTCTTCTTCAATTTCTTTTGAAAAATGCCCTATATTTTTCAGCGTATAGGTCTTTCACATCCTTGGTTAAGTTTACTCCTTGGTATTTTATTCTTTTTGTGGCAATTGCAAAAGGAATTGTTTGGTTTTTTTTCAATTTCTTTTTCTGAGATTTCGTTGTTTGTATATAGTAATGCAATGGACTTTCGTATGTTGATTTTGTACCAGCAATTTTACTGTATTCGTTAACTGTTTCAATAGCTTTTTGGCAGTATTTAAGGTTTTCTATATATAGCATCATGTCATCTTCAAAAAATGACAATTTAACTTCTTCATTTCCTGTTCAGATGCTTTTTATTTCTTTGTCTTTCCTGATTACTATGTCCAGGACTTGAAATACTATGTTGAAAAACAGAAGTGATAAAGGACAGCCCTGTCATGTTACTAAACACAGAATGAAGGGCTTCATATTTTCAATATTAATTATGATATTACCTTAGGGTTTGTTATATATGGGCTTTATTATGTTAAGGTATTTTCCTTCTATACAAATTGTATTAAGTGTTTTGATCATAAAGGGGTTTTGTATCTTCCAAATTCTTTGTCTGCATCTATTAATATAATTATATGATTTTTGTCCTTTATTGTGTGCATGTGTTTTATCCCATTGATAGGTTTGTCTATGTTAAACCATTCCTGTGCCCCTGGGATGAACCCAGTTGGTCGTGATGTATAATATTTTTAATGCATTGTTGCATTTGATTTGCTAGAATTTTGTTTAGCATTTTTCATCTGTATTCATCAGAGATGTTGGTCTGCAATTTTCTTTGTTTGTGCGTTATCTTTACATTGTTTTAGTATCAGAGTAATGTTTGCCTCATAAAATGAGTTAGGAAGTATTCCCTTCTTTAATATTTTTGGCAGAGTTTGAGTAGGACAGGTTTTAGATGCTCTTTGAATGCGTAGTAGAATTCACTACTGAGGCTGTCTTGCCCTGGACTTTTGCTTTTTTGAAGGTTTCAGATGACTGATTCAATTTCCTTACTTTAGATTGGTCTATTTAGATTTTTCTGATATTCATGATTCAGCCTACAAAAGCTATATGTTTCTAAAAACATATCCATTTCTTCTAGGTTATTAAATTTGGTGGCATATGGCCTTCTATAGTATTCTTGGATAATCCTTTTGATTTCTGAGGCATCCAAGATAACTTCCCCTCTTTCTGATTTTTTTTTGTTTTGTTTTCTCTTTTTATCTTAGTGAGTCTAGCCAAGGGTTTGGCAATTTTATTAATCTTTTGAAAGAACCAACTGCTTCGCATATTAATTTTTTCTATTGTCTTTTTCTTCTCTATTTCATTTAGCTTTGCTCTGATTTTTATTATTTCTCTCCATCTGCTGACTTTGGGGTTCATTTGTTCTCCCTTTTCTAGTTCTTTAAGGTGTAACATAAGGTTATTTATTTGGGATTTTTCTTCTTTTCAATATAGTCCTGTAATGATATAAATTTCCCACTAAAACTGCTTTCATCTCATCCCCCAAATTTTGGTAGGATGTATTTGCATTCTCACTTGTTTCTATGTATCTTTTGATCTCTCCTCTTATTTCTTCTTTGACCAAGTCATTCTTTAAAAGTATGCTGTTTACATAGGCACTCCCAAAAGTATAAAACAAATTTTGACAGACATAAAGACAGACACCAACAGTAACACTATCATAGTAGGGGAATTCAACATCCAGTTGTCACCAATGGACAGGTCCTCCAGACAGAAAATCAACACGGACATAGTGGCCTTAAATGACACTTTAGACCAGCTGGATTTAATTGATATTTTTAGAGCATTTCATCCCAAAGCAACAGAATATACATTCTTCTCAAAAGCACATGAAACATTTTCCAAGATAGACCACATGTTAGGCCATAAAACAAGTCTCAACGAATTTAAGAAGATTGAAATCATATCAATCGTCTTCTCTGACCACAATGCTATGAAACTAGAAATCGATTATAAGAAGAAATCAGGAAAGCTAACAAACACATGGAGGCTAAATAACATGTTATTAAATAGCGAGTGGGTCAAAAGTGAGATCAAGGAGGTAATCAAAAGATACCTTGTGAAAAACAAAAATGAAAACACCAGATCCAAAATCTCTGGGATGCAGCAAAAGCAGCCCTAAGAGGGAAGTTCATAGCAGTGAAGGCCTACCTAAAGAAGGAAGAAAAATGTCAAATCAACAGACTATCTTTACACCTCAGGGAACTGGAAAAAGAAGAGCAAAAGAAGCCCAAAAGGAGTTCAAGGAAGGAAATAATAAAGAAAAGAACAGAGCAGAAATAAATGAAATAGAGACCAAAAAAAACATTACAAAGACCAATGAAACCAAGGGATGGTTTTTTGAAAAGTTAAACAAAATTGACAAACCCTTAGCCAGACTCGCCAAGAAAAAGAGAGAGAGGACCCAATTTAATAAAATCCGAAACAAAAGAGGATAAGTGACAACAGATACCACAGAAATACAGAAAATTTTAAGAAAATACTATGAGCAACTATATGCCAACAAATTCAACAATCTGGTAGAAATGGATTAGTTTCTAGAAGCATACAATCTACCAAGTCTGAACCAAAAAGAAACAGAAACTCTGAAAAGACTGATGACTACAAAAGAAATTGATTCAGTAATCAACAAGCTTCTAACAAACAAAAGTCCTGGACCAAATAGCTTCACAGGTGAATTTTACAAAACATTCAAAAAAGAATTAATACATATTGTCCTCAAATTATTCCAAAGAATGCAGAAGGAGGGAAGACTCTCAAACTCTTTCTATAAAGCCACTATCACACTGATTCCAAAATCAGACAAAGACATTACAAAAAAGGAAAACTACAGGAGATATCCCTAAAGAACATAGATGCAAAAATTCTTAACAAAATACGAGCAAACCAAATCTCCATCACATTAAAAAGATCATACACCACAATCAAGTGGGATCCATTCCTGGTATGCAAGGTTATTTCAATATCAGCAAATCAATTAACATAATACATCACATTAACGAAATGAAATATAAAAATCATACGATTATATCAATAGATGTAGAAAAGCATTTGACAAAATCCAGCAGCCTTTATGATAAAAACTCTTAGCAAAGTGGGAATAGCGGCATCATATCTAAACATAATAAATGCCATATATGATAAGCAAACAGCAAACATTGTACTCAAAGGAGAAAGGCTAAAAGCTTTCCCCTTAAGATCAGGAAAAATACAAGGCTGCCCATTTTCACCACTTCTATTCAACATAGTTCAGGAAGTTCTAGTCACAGATATCAGACAGGAAAATGAAATAAAAGGCATCCAAATTGGAAAGGCAGAAGTAAATTTGTCATTATATGCAGATGACATGATAATATATATAGTGAATCCCAAAGACTCCGCCAAAAAACTGTGAGAAATTATAAACTAATTTGGTAACGTAGCAGCATACAAAACTAATATTCAGAAATCAGTTGCATTTGTATGCAACAATAATAAATTATCAAAAGAGGAAATCAGGAAATCAATCCCTTTTACAATTGCTTCAAAAACAATATATCCAGAATAAATTTAATTAAAGAACTTAAAGTCCTGTACTCAAAAATTTATGAGACACTGAAGAGAGAAATCAAAGAAGATACAAATCAATGGAAATACATACCATGTTCATGGACAGGAAGAATTAATATACTTAAAATGTTGGACTGGCCGAGTGGCGTGGTGGTTAAGCGCTGGCCTCGGAAGCCAGCGGCCACGCTTCGGTCCCACATATGAGGGCCAGTGAAACTGCCCTCAAGAAATATATATATAGTTAAAATGTCAATACTATCTAAGGCAATATATAGATTCAATGCAATTCCAATCAAAATACCAAGGACATTTTTCTCAGAAATAAAACATATAATCCTGAAATTTATGTGGAACCAAAAAAACCCCCAAATAGCCACAGCAATCTTGAGAAATAAAAACAAAGTAGGAGGCATCACGTTACATGACATCAAAACATACTACAAGGTTGAGCCGGCCGAGGGGCGCATTGGTTAACCGCTGGCTTGGGATGCCAGCGGCCCCAGTTCGGATCCCACATATGAGGGCCAGTGACACTGCCCTCTACAGCTAAGGTGCTGAACAACAGCTCCACCTGGAGCTGGGCTGTGATGGTGTTGGCTGCAGCCCCTGTTGCAGTGGGCTGCCACAGGCTACAGTCAGTGGTCGGCAGCCAGCGTGAACTGACAATAGCTGCGGTGAGCAACTGCTGCGGTGAGCAACCAGAGGCCAGCTACCGATCTGCCTCTGGGAAGAGCGCAATGATGATACCAACATGAGCCAGTGAAGCAACGTCCTCTGCAACTAGACTAAAGAACAAACAGACAGCAACGTGTCTGTTCCACTCCCCCAATTCCCCCCAAAAATCTTTAAAAAAAATACTACAAGGCTAGTAATCAAAACAGTATAGTGCTGGCATAAAAACAGACACATATACCAATGGAACAGAATAGGGAGCCCAGGAATAAACCCATCCATATATAGTTACTTAATCTATAAAGTGGTACCAAAAATTTACATTGGAGTAAAGGTAGACTATTTAATAAATGGGGCTGGAAAAATAGGAATGACACGTGCAAAAAAAATGAAAATGGATCACCTACTTACATAATATACTGGAACAAAATCAAAATGGATTAAAGACTTAAATGTAAGACCTGAAACCATAAAACTCCTAGAAGAAAACATAGGGAGTAAATTTGCAGTAATTACCCTCAGTAATATTTTTACTGATATATCCACTTGGGCTAGGGAAATAAAACAAAAAATGAACATATGGGATTACATCAAACTGAAAAGTTTTTTCACAGCAAAGGAAATCATTAATAAAACAAAAATGGGGGACGTCCGAGTGGTACGGTGGTTAAGCGCTGGCTTAGGACCCTCATATGAGGGCCAGTGACACTACCCTGAAAAAAAAAAGGAGCCTACTGAATGTGAGAAGATATTTCCCAATCATAGATCTCATAAGGGGTTAATATCCAAAATTTATAAAACACACATGAAACTGAACACGAAAAAAACAAACAACCCAATTAAAAAATGGCCAGAGGATATGAAGAGGCATTACTCTAAAGAGGACATACAGATGGCCAACAGGCATATGAAAAAATGTCCAACCTCACTAATCATCAGAGAAATGCAAATAAAAAACACAATAAGATACACCTCACTCCGGTCACAATGGCTATCATTAATAAATCAACAATCAACAAGTGCTGGTGAGGTTGTGGAGAAAAGGGAAACCTGGTGCACTGTTTGCAGGACTGCAGATTGGTGCAGCCATTATGGAAATCAGTATGGAGGTATCTCAAAAACTGGAAATGGAACTACCGTATGACCCAGCAATTCCACTCTTCAGTGTCTACCAGGAAGAATCCAAGACACTAATTCGAAAAAATATATGCACCCCTATGTTTATTGCAGCGCTATTTACAATAACCAAGACCTGGAAACAACTGAAATGCCCATCTCTAGATGACTGGATTAAGAAACTGTGGTACATTTATACAATGGAATATTACTGGGCTATAAAGAAGAATGAAATCATACCATTTGCAACAATATGGATGGACCTAGAGACTATTATGTTAAGTGAAATAAGTCAGTCAGAGAAAGACAAATACCATATGATCTCACTTATATGTGGAATCTGAAATACTGAATGAACAAGCAAAGTAAACAGAAATAGACTCATTGATATAGAGGAAAAACTGATTGTTGCTAGTTGGGAGAGGGGTGGGAATGAGGGAGAAAGGGAAGGGATTAGACAGCATAAACATGTAACTATAATATTGCCACAGGGATTTGAAAAACAGTTTGGGGAATACAATAATGTTGTAAATATTTTGTGGGGTGTCACATGGTCACATGTCTTGTTAGGGAGACCACTTCATGGATGGAGTAAAGGCATGATCACTGCACTGTACACCTGAAGCTGATGTTGTATAATATTGTATGCCAACTGTAATTGAATATATAGATAGCCACGGGATGTGGAATATACTGTGAAAGGGAATCAATGGAATTGTAATAGATACATATGATATGAGTGAGGGAGAGGGGTGTGAATTGGGGAGGGGAGTTGTCACTTTGAGGGGTACAAAGTATAACTATTGCACTGTGTTGTACACCTGAAAGTAATTAAAAAATAATAACTGAAAAAAAAAGTATGTTTTTCAATATCCACATATTTGTGGTTTTTCGTGCTTCTTTTTTGCAGTTGATATCCACTTTCAAAGCCTTCTGATCAGAGAATATGCTTGGTATGATTTTAATCTTCTTAAATTTGCTGAGGCTAGTTTTATGTCCCAATATATGATCTATCCTTAGGATTTTCCATGAACAATAGAAAAGAATGTATAGACTGATATTCTAGGATGAAGTGATCTATAAATATCAATTATGTCCATTTCATCTACTGTGTCATTTAGGGATGATATTTCTTTCTTTATTTTCTGTTAGCATGATCCATCCATAGCTGTCAATAATGTACTAAGTTCACCTACTATACTCTTGTTTTGGTCAATCTCTCCCTTGAGTTCTGTTATTAGTTGCTTTGCATTTTGGTGCTCCCTGATTGGATGCATAAATATTGATGATTGTTATGTCTTCTTGTTCTGTAGTCCCCTTTATCAATATGAAATTTCCATCTTTGTATCTTGTTACCTTTTTTGCCCTGAAGTCTGTTTCATCTGACCTCAGTATAACTATATCTGCCCTTCTCTAAATACCATTTGCTTGGAGTGTCAATTTCCACCCTTTCACTTTGAGTCTTATTTTTCCTTGTTGCAGAGATGTGTCTCTTGGAGGCAACATATGGTTGGGTTTAGTTTTTTTTTTTTTTAATTCTTCTATTGTGAAATAAACATTTTTTAAAAAATTACTGTCAGGTGTACAACACAGTGCAATAATTATACTTTTTAACCCTCAAAGTGACAACCTCCCTCCCCTATTCGCCACCACTCCCCCACCAATATCATATCTGTCTTTTAAAATTCCTTTGATTCCCTTCCACAGTATACTCCACATCCCGTGACTATCTATATATTCAATTACAGTTGGCATACAATATTATACAACATCAGCTTCAGGTGTACAGTGCAGTGATCATGCCTTTACTCCATCCATGAAGTGGTCTCCCTAACAAGACATGTGACCATGTGACACCCCACAAAATATTTACAACATTATTGTATTCCCCAAACTGTTTTTCAAATCCCTGTGGCAATATTATAGTTACATGTTTATGCTGTCTAATCCCTTCCCTTTCTCCCTCATTCCCACCCCTCTCCCAACTAGCAACAATCAGTTTTTCCTCTATATCAATGAGTCTATTTCTGTTTACTTTGCTTGTTCATTCAGTATTTCAGATTCCACATATAAGTGAGATCATATGGTATTTGTCTTTCTCTGACTGACTTATTTCACTTAACATAATAGTCTCTAGGTCCATCCATATTGTTGCAAATGGTATGATTTCATTCTTCTTTATAGCCCAGTAATATTCCATTGTATAAATGTACCACAGTTTCTTAATCCAGTCATCTAGAGATGGGCATTTCAGTTGTTTCCAGGTCTTCGTTATTGTAAATAGCGCTGCAATAAACATAGGGGTGCATATATTTTTTCGAATTAGTGTCTTGGATTCTTCCTGGTAGATACTGAAGAGTGGAATTGCTGGGTCATACGGTAGTTCCATTTCCAGTTTTTGAGATACCTCCATACTGATTTCCATAATGGCTGCACCAATCTGCAGTCCTGCAAACAGTGCACCAGGTTTCCCTTTTCTCCACAACCTCACCAGCACTTGTTGATTGTTGATTTATTAATGATAGCCATTGTGACCGGAGTGAGGTGTATCTTATTGTGTTTTTTATTTGCATTTCTCTGATGATTAGTGAGGTTGAACATTTTTTCATATGCCTGTTGGCCATCTGTATGTCCTGTTTAGAGTAATGCTTCTTCACATCCTCTGGCCATTTTTAAATTGGGTTGTTTATTTTTTTCGTGTTGAGTTTCATGTGTGTTTCATAAGTTTTGAATATTAACCCCTTATCAGATCTATGATTGGGAAATATCTTCTCACATTCAGTAGGCTGCATTTTTGTTTTATTGATGATTTCCTTTGTTGTGAAAAAACTTTTAAGTTTGATGTAATCCCATATGTTCATTTTTACCTTTATTTCCTTAGCCCAATATTTTTATTTTAAAAATATTACTCAGGGTAGTGCCTGCAAATTTACTCCTACGTTTTCCTCTAGGAGTTTTGTGGTTTCTGATCTTACATTTAAGACTTTAATCCATTTTGAGTTTGTTTATGTATATGGTGTAAGTAGGTGGTCCATTTTCATTTTTGTTGCACGTGTCAGTCCAATTTTCCTAGCACCGTTTATTAAACAGACTACCTTTACTCCAACGTAAAGTCTGGCTTCCATTGCCATAGATTGAATGACCGTATGGATGTGTTTATTCCTGAGTCCTCTATTCTGTTCCATTGGTCTACGTGTCTATTTTTATGCCAGTACCATACTGTTTTGATTGCTCTGGTCTTGTAGTATGTTTTTTTTTTTTAATTCTTCTATTGTGAAATAAACATTTTTTTAAGTTAGTTTCAGGTGTATAACACAGTGCAATAGTTATACTTTCTACCCAAAGAAGTGGCAACCGCCCAACCACAGTTTGACACCCACCCACCCCCATATCATACGTATCTATTGCCTTGTAGTTTGTTTTGATGTCAGGTAGCGTGATGCCTCCCACTTTGTTCTTATTTCTCAAGTTTACCTTGGATATTCGGGGTCTTTTGTGGTTCCACATAAATTTTAGGATTATATGTTCTATTTCTGAGAAAATTTTCCTTGGTTTTTTGGTTGGAATTGCATTGAATCTATATATTACCTTAGGTAGTATTGCCTTTTTTGTTTTGAGGACCTGCAGAATTTCTGTAGAAAAGTCAGCTGTTATTCTTATAGGAATTCCTTTCTATGTAACCTGTGTCTTTCTCTTGCTGCTTTTAGGATTCTGTCTTTATCTTTAAGCTTTCCCATTTTAACTATGATGTGTCTTGGTGTGGGCCTGTTTGGGTTCAGCTTGTTTGGAACCCTGTACTTCCTGGGTTTTGTATGTTGATTTCCTTCATCATGGCAGGCAAGTATTTAGTCATTATTTCTTCAAATACATCCTCAACCCCTTGCTTCTTCACTTTGTCTTTTGATATTTCTATGATGCTTTAGTTGTTTTGTTTTTCATGTTGTCCCACATGACTCTTAAACTATTTTCATTCTTTTTTTCTTTTTGTTGTTCCAACTGGGTGATTTCTGCTATTTTGTCTTCTAATTTGCTGATCCCATCCTCTGCTTCATCTATTCTACTGGTGATTCATTCGAGTGTGTTCTTTATTCAGTTATTGTATTCTTTAGTTCTAATTTGTTGTTTTTTATGGTTTCTGTTTCCTTCTTTATGTACTCACTAAGTTCTTTAAAGATTCTTACCATCAGTGTTCTAAACTCTGTCTCTGAAAGGTTGGATCCCTCTGTTTCATTTAGTTCCATTTCTAGAGGTGTCTTCTGATCTTTTACTTGTGACATGTTTCTTTGGTTCCTCATTCTGGCTGTCGTTTTGAGATTGCTTTGATGTATTAGATAGATCACCAGGAGAGCCCTGGCTGGATCATGCAGCACACAGCTCATGGCCCCACACTCCCAGGAAAACTCACAGTCTCAGCCTGTCCCAATTAGCTGCTCGCAGATCAGGCCGAGCAGCCCGACAACCAATCACCAGCCTGGCAACTCTACAAGTGCAGTGCAGAGAGCAGGGACCGAAGGCAGCTCGTGCAGTCTCACATCTCAGTGAGCAGCCTGTTGGAGCCGGAGCACACCCACCAGGCATTTCCCTGGCAATGCAGCACAAGCTGTGCGGAGGGTGGTGATCCAAGCTGCTTGCGCACTCTCGTGTCTCAGTGAGCAGCGTGTTGGACCCGGAGGGCACCCGCCCAGTGTTTCCCTGGCAATGCAATATGAGCCAGGCAGAGGGTGGAGATCCAAGGCCGCATGCATGTGCACGCACACATGCACTTCTGCACCAATTCCACCAGACCAATGAGGTCCCGGACCTGACCCTCTGTGGGAGGGCCCAACCCTGACAAAATGGCACCCTCCTGTATACCACTCACATGCAAGCTCCACACCAGGGGAACAATAGTCCAAGAACGTCCAGCTTTTGTACCAAAGGTTCTGAGTTCAGTCCGTCCCCTCAGGCTCCTGGGCCCAGCTCACACAGCTACTCCCTCCACCAGGAGCAAGGTAAGTGCTCACAGGCGAACAAGCCTGTGTGCTGGCCCACTGATACTCTAACCGCCCTCAGCCTCACCGAGCTGGGCAAAGAGAGTCCTCACTAATTTACTACCAGCTATCTTGGAACTCCTCTTCCTGGCAAAGGAACTCTGGGCTAGTGAGCTCGGTGTGAGGCCGGAGGGTCTCTCCCCCAACTGGAGAAGCCTCCCCACAGCTGGGGCTTCCCTCACGGTGTTTGCCCTCTCTCATCTCTGTCCCTCCTACCAGATTTGACATGGCCTCCTCTTTAAGTTCTTCATTTAGTGGTTCGGTTCATCTAGTGTTCCGGGGACCTCTGAGGTTGAATATTGTATAAATTGTAATTTTCTTGTGATCCTGGGAGGTAGTTAGCACAGCATCTCTCTATTCTGCCATTTTATCAGAAGTCCCCTATTAGTGATTCTTTATTGCCTGTAATATTCCA
This sequence comes from Aselliscus stoliczkanus, assembly GCA_033961575.1. Lineage (NCBI taxonomy): Eukaryota > Metazoa > Chordata > Mammalia > Chiroptera > Hipposideridae > Aselliscus > Aselliscus stoliczkanus. Next base: position 47,288,846 of record CM066737.1, on the reverse strand, counting down.
CTTACTAAAAATATATCAAATATGTAGAATTAATGATTTTAAGTTTCTCATTAAATACTTCTCAATGAATGGACCTCACAGTCACATTTGGCCTCACTTTAGACTCTCATCACTTGTTTCTTTATTCTTTCTTATTTCTCCCTTAAGAGTCATATTCATTCATGATAATGATAGCCATCACATCTTTAAGGTCAAAGGAAAGTGAAAGGTACTGTTTGCCCTGAAGGCCAGCTCAGCCATGCAGTAATGGGCTCATACCCCGCATCCTGCTTGGCACAAAACCAAGTGGGAAATACATCATCCATATCCTGCTTGGCACAAGTAGAAATTTTCCAAAAACACCAGGCATTGCCCTAAGCCATTGCCACCAGACATTTCCACCGGTTACTTACTCCACCCTATCAAAACTTGATCTTTTCCTTATTCGGAGGTGACGCCTCTCATGGGCTCAGCCTGGCAGGTTAATAAACTTGCTGGCTTGAATATTAGTGTCTCTTGCATCCTCTCTCCTCGGAGAACCTTTCATTTTGGTGTCAAAACCCAGGAGGGGCAAGATTAGGAAAGTGCTCGATCGCCCTTACCCACTTCTCCCTCCCTCGGACTCGATCCATGCTCTGGTCTCCCTCCTTGACCTACTGGGGAGACACCCGCAGGGTATTTCTCGCTTCCATTGCTGACCTCACAGACATTAGTAGGCTAGTCCACACCTCCTATTTGGGTGAGTACGGATTCCCTACTCTCATTCGGGTCTTCTGCACTCTGTTCTCTGTCTTGGCTCATCAGACCAAGACCTAATACTAGGCCAGAAGACTCCTTCAGCCCATAGGGCCCCAACTCTCTCAGTCTGGGGACATCCACCATGGGAGAGGTCTCTCACAGTCTCAGGAATAAGATATCAGAAGGTGGGACACCTGCTCCCTTTATCCTCTTCCTAGTGGGGATTTCTGCTCTCACCTTCCTCTTACATCTGTCTCACACCATAGGCACTTCCTCATCTCTCCCACCTAAAAGTATGCCCTTAAGGTGCCTTTTACCCAATTTGGATGCCCTAGGCTTACAGGATGATATCCGGCCTAAACACTTAATTTTCTTTTGCAACAACTCCTGACCTCAATATAAATTAGATAACAAATCTCAGTGGCCCGAGAACAGAACTTTTGACTATAACACACTTAGAGATCTAGATAACTTCTGTCATCGCACTGGAAAGTGGTCAGAGATCCCCTATATTCAAGCTTTCTTTGCTCTCTGATCCCATCTCTCCCTCTGCCAAGCCTGTTCCACATTCTAGATACTTCTAGCACATACTAAACTTCCCCCCAAAGATAAATCTTTCTCTTCTGACCCAGCTGACCCCTTCCCCCCCTACTGAACCCCCTTCTTTTCTTTTTTTTAAGATTTTTTATTGGGGAATTGGGGGAGGGGAACAGCGTTGGGGAATTGGGGAAGGGGAACAGACATGTTGCTGTCTTTTTGTTCTTTGGTCTAGTTGCAGAGGATGTTGCTTCACTGGCCCATGTTGGTATCCTCATTGCGCTCTTCCCCGATGAGGCAGATAGGTCGCTGGCCTCTGGATGTTGCTTACCACAGCTATTGGCAGCTCACGCTGGCTGCCGAACACTCACTGTAGCCTATGGCAGCCCACTGCAGCAGGGGCTGCAGCTTACACTGTCGCCGGAGCTTGCACAGCCCAGTTCCAGGTGGAGCTGTTGTTAGTTGTAGAGGGCAGTGTCACTGGCCCTCATATGTGGGATCCGAACCACGGCTGCTGGCATCCCAAAACCAACTCTTAACCAATGTGCCATTCGGCTGGCCCTGCACTCCCTACTTATGTGCTTGCACTCCCTCTTTCTCCTCCAACCTCCTCCTCTGCTGACAATTCATACTCTAATACCTCAGGGCCCTTGGCCCCAAATCCCCAGGAAGACATGACTTCCCTTCCAGGCTCTCCCCCGTACTCATACTCTCTCTTTTTTTTTTTTTGGAGGGCCGTGTCATTGGCCCTCATATGTGGGACCGAACTGGGGCCGCTGGCTTCCCAAGCCAGCGCTTAACCACCGCACCACTCGGCCGGTCCTAACTCATCCTCTGTTGAGTGCACCCTGCTCCTCTCCTCCCACTTCAGGAGGTGGCTGGAGCAGAAGGCATTACCCAAGTCCATCTCCCATGGTCTCTCCCTGACCTTTCTCAGCTAGAAAAATGATTAGGTTCCTTCTCTTCCGATCCTGACACCTACATTAAAAAGTTCAAATACTTAACCCTGTGTTTATGACCTTTCATGGCACGACCTATACATCTTCTCCTCTACCCGCTTGCCAGAGGAGAAGGAGCAAATATGGGTAGTGGCCCAGAGACATGATGATGAGCTCCACTGACAAGATATCCAAAAACCCATTGGCACAGCACCCGTTCCCTGTGAAGAACCAAATTGGGATTATCAGGCCAATAACTCAGGGTGGGCCTACAGAAACCATATGATTGCCTGTCTCATAGTCGGCCTCCATAAAGCAGCCCACAAAGCAGTTAACTTTGAAAAGATGAAAGAAATCTCTCAACAACCTGATGAAAATCCAGCCCAATTTTTATCCTGCTTCACTGAGGTTCTTCAGAAATACACTAAAGTAGACACCTCATCTTGGGAAGGAGTCATTATCCTTAATACTTAATTTATCTCACAGTCAGCTCCATACATCAAAAGAAACAAAACTCAAAAAGGCTGAAGATAGCCCTAAAACCCCCCAACAAGACCTTTTAGCCTTGACCTTCAAGGTCTTTAACAATCGGGATAAACAGGCAAAAATAGAAAAGGCCAGCCAAGATCAGACAAAATGCCAGCTGCTGGGAGCTGCTCTCAGGGGCTCCGACCAAAAGGGAGCTCTTAACAAGGCACAAGATCCATCACCAAGTGGCCCACAGAAGGACCCCCCAACCATGCTTCAAGTGCAGCAAAGACGGGAACTGGGAAAGAGTTTGCCCCGGTCCGTGACACCCGCCCAGACCCTGTCCTTCTTGTGGTAAGAGGGGACATTGGAAAGTTGACTGTCCTTACCAGGGAAGAGGCATTTCCCTTCCCCCCATGGACGATGAGTTTCACCTCACCCTGCTGAGCTTACTCGGCCTTGCTGCTGAAGACTGACGGTGCCCAGGGCTCCTGACCCCATCTCCCATCACCACCTCGGAGTCCAGGGTAATGTTTCTAGTGGCAGGTAAGCCAATCTCCTTTTTGATAGATACAGGGGCCACCTTTTCCACCCTGCCTGAATTTTTGGGTCCCACACACCCCTCCCAGGTCTCTGTTGTGGGTGTTGATGGCCTAATATCTCAGCCTCTCTAAACCCCCTTACTGTCATGCACCATTTTTTAACATTCTATTTTCACACTCCTTCCTGATCCTTCCCTGATGTCCCAATCCTATACTAAGAAGGGACCTCTTTTCCAAGTTTAAGGCCTCGATGTCCTTCCATCTCCCAGATCCAGCCTTATTCCTCTTTCTCAATCCCGCCATCTCTTCCCCTCCCCTCCAACATCCTCTGCCCTTTTCAGAGGTAAATCCCCTCATTTGGGATACCTCAATTCCTTCTGTTGCCAAACATCACCCTCCCATAAGGATTCAGCTTCATGATCCCCTAAATTCCAAAACCAGTCACAATACTCCATTTCCCTTCCCCATCAAAAGGGACTCAAACCTATTATTGACAAGCTCCTTACTCAAGGCCTCCTAAGACCAACATATTCGCCATACAATACCCCCATCCTGCCAGTATGGAAACCCAATGGGACATATAGATTGGTCCAGGACCTCCAAGTCATAAACTCTGTGGTACTTCCCATTCACCCTGTGGTCCCCAACCCATATATGCTGCTATCCCTCACCCCTTCTACTACCACTCATTTCATGGTTATAGACCTCAAGGATGCGTTCTTTACCATCCCCCTCCACCCATACTCACAAGACTTTTTCACATTCACTTTGACGGACCCCTATACCCTACAATCCAGACAGCTCACTTGGGCGGTTCTCTCACAAGGCTTCCGCGACAGCCCTCACTTCAGCCAGGCACTTGCCTCTGATCTGGCCTCCCTTGATCTAGCCCCTAGTACGGTCTTACAGTATGTGGATGATCTGCTCCTCTGTAGTCCCTCCTATGCTCTATCCCTTCAACATACTGCCTCCCTACTAAGTTTTCTAGCCTCTAAAGTATACAGGGTATTTCCCACCAAGGCCCAGCTTTCCACACCCACCGTTAACTACTTAGGGACTCAACTCTCCCCCACCCGGAGGGCTATCACTGCAGATCAGACGGCTCTCATTAGGGACCTCGCACCTCCTAACACAAAAGGAGAAATCCTCTCCTTCCTTGGACTGGCAGGGTTTCTCCATATCTGGATCCCTAATTTTGGTCTCTTAGCTCGCCCGCTCTACCAGTCTGCTAAGGGTTCCCTTTCAGAAACCTTAGACACCACTGTCAACATTGTCCCAGCCTTCAGAGGTCTTCATCAAGCTCTCCTCTCTGCCCCAGCCCTCTCCCTCCCAGACTTGTCTAAGACTTTTCTCCTCTATGTAACAGAAAGATGGTATATTGCCCTCAGAGACCTGGGCCAAAACAAGGGGCCTACCTTTGGACCTGTAGCTTCTCTGTCCAAACAGCTAGATGGCATTGTAAAGAGATGGCTCATCTGTCTATGAGCCTTGGAGACTGCTGCCCTCTCAGCTCTGGAAAGAAGGAAATTAACCTTTGGACAAGACACCACTATCTATTGCTGACACAATCTACAGGACCTCCTTTCTTACAGTGATGGGCTACCTATCACCATCAAAAGAGTACAGCAGCATGAAGGTTTAAAATTCAAAGGATGAGAGGGTGACTGAGGAAGTGTGATGGTCCTCTAACCATGGGAAAAGCTGCATTTGGGCCACTGAACAACAGGTTTTTTTTACAGAACCTCATGCTGGGACTATGATTTAGGCTCTTCCTTCCTCGAACAGTCAGTCTGCCTTTCCCCGGCTTGTGTCTTACATCTAGGCCTCAAGCCTCCTCGTCCCCACCAAGGACCAGCTGGAAGCCATTTTGATTAAGCTCCACCACAGAAGGACAATACAGCCCCGCCCAGAGCAGGCGCGTCCCCGCAGCGGGCAGGTGCTCGTGTCCGCGCCTCTTCGCGCCGGCCTGGCGGGCACCGGGCCCAAGCCGGGACGGCGCGGGGCGGGGGATGGGGGCGGTTATGTAAGCGTTGCGCGCTCCCGCGAGGTGGCAACCAACAGGAGGCCCCGGCCGCTCGTGCTCGCGCACGCACGGTGTGGGGAGGGAGCGCACGATGTGCACGCGCCCTCTCCTTACTCCACCGCTGCCGCCTCCTTCTGCCGCTCCTGGTGCTGCTTGTGTGCTCGTTCCGTGCGGACCTGGTACCTCTTTTGTGAAGCAGCAGCTGAGGAGACTCCAGCGCTCGCCATGGCCGACGAAAACCCAAGGAAGGAGTCAAGACTGAGAACAACGATCATATTAATTTGAAGGTGGCGGGGCAGGATGGTTCTGTGGTGCAGTTTAAGATTAAGAGGCATACACCACTTAGTAAACTAATGAAAGCCTATTGTGAACGACTGTTTGTCAATGAGGCAGATCAGATTCCGCTTTGACGGGCAGCCAATCAATGAAACAGACACACCTGCACAGTTGGAAATGGAGGATGAAGATACAATTGATGTGTTTCAGCAGCAGACAGGAGGTGTCTACTAAAAAGGGAACTTGCTACTTTACTCCAGAACTCTGTTCCTCCAGACCAAGACAGTCTCCATTAGAAAACCGCAGTTTGGTTCCACCACATCCTGACTACTACAGTATAGTTTTCTCTATTCTTTCATTTTCCCCTTCCCCATTCCTTTATTGTACATAAAGTAACGGATGTATGTGCACAAGCATTTGCTTTTTTTTTTAACTAAATGGCCAATGGTATGTTTTGGTTGACATCAAATGGAGATGAGAGGGGGCAAAATACTGGTTCTGTGAAAATACCCCCTTTCTCCATTAGTGGCATGCTCATTCAGCTCTTATCTTTATATTCCAGTAAGTTATTTTGGTCTCACTGTTTAACAAAAAGAGAACAACATAAAAATCCTTGCATACCTTGTTTGATTAGAGAATTTTAATGTTTTTCATTTATCATTGTAAAACCAAGGACAATTTTATAACTTTTTTGTACATAGCTGTTACATGTAGGGCAATCTGTCTTTAAGTAGGGATAAATTACTCTAAAAGAAATGAATCCTAGATAGTTTTCCCTTCAAGTCAAGGGTCTTGTTGTTTAAATAAACTTCTTGTTTAAAAAAAAAAAAGAGTACAGCAGTTTCACACCATATTTATAGAAACGACCAACCTCAAGGTAGACATAAACCCTCCTCTCAATCCTGTGACACTTCTCCATGACCACTCAAACTCCCTCATACCTTCCTATGTAGAGATTTGAGAACATCTTAAACCTTATTTTCCTAACATTGCAGCAGAACCCCACTCAGATCTCGTCTAGTTCATTGACGGGAGCTCCACCCCTCAGGATGGCACAAAAACAGCAGGATATGTCATTGTCTCCCTTACAAACACTGTAGAGGCAAACCCCCTCCTCAGAGGGACTACCTCACAGAAGGCAGAACAGATCACTCTCACTCGAGCCATAACTTTGGACAAAGGAAATAAGGCCAATATCTACACTGATTCCAAATATGCTTACCATATCTTATACTCTCATGCAGCCATCTGGCAGGAGTGAGGGTTCCTATCCACAAAAGACTCCCCCATCACAAATGCCCCTCTCATTCTCCATCTCCTCCAAGTGACCCATCTTCCTGATAGGGCTGAAGTCATACATTGTAAAGGACACCAAAAGGGAACAGACCTCATATCAGTTGGTAAAAACAAAGCAGATGAAGAAGCAAAATGAGCTATCGTCTGCCCCAGCTAACCAACTCCTTGTCATGCCACAAATACAGCCCCACTACTCCCCATCTGAACAGGAACATCTCTTGGCCCAAGGAGTTTTCCTCCAAGGAGATTGGCTTTTCTCCAATGGGTGATATATCTTCTCCCAAGTCCAGGCTAGGGAGATCCTAACAGTCATTCATCAATCCTTCCACATTGTCTTCAAGTCTCTACACCATCTTCTAAGGCCTCTACTAACCTTTCGACATTTTCCTACCCTTCTTTGTGAACTCACTGCTGCCTGCACTATCTGTTCTGTTATCTCCCCACAAGGGGCCATCTGGTCTCCATCCTTTCCCACATACCAGCTACAGGGACACCTCCAGGGAGAGTGTTGGAAAGTAGATATCACACATATGTCTTGTCAAGAAAACAAGATATCTACTAACCATGGTAGATACCTTTTCAGGGTGGGTAGAAGCCTTCCCCACCACCTTGGAGAAGGCCTCTGAGGTCACCAAGGTCTTACTACAAGACATTATTCCTTGTTTTGGGCTATCACACTCTCTTCAGTCAGACAATGGCCCAGCCTTTACTTCTCAAATAACCCAACAGGTATCTGAGGCTTTGAACATCTAATGGAGGCTTCACATTCCCTACAGGCCACAGTCCTCAGGGAAAGTAAAGCAGGCAAACAGTATCATCAAAGCCCAGCTAAGCAAACTCAGTCTGGAGGTGAAGAGACCCTGGATTAACCTCTTGCCCATAGCTCTCTCCTGTCTTCACACCAGCCCTCATGCCCCTACCTTTCTGAGCTGCTTCGAGCTTATGTATGGTAGGCCTTCTCTGTTAGGAAACATCCCTAAGCAGGCATCTCCCTCGGTCTACTACCTACTAATCCTAACTTTAATTAGACAGCTTCTTAGGGAACATGTGGGCCAGGCTCTCCCTCAGCCCCGTGAAGGCCCTCACCTCACTTCCCTCTTCCCTGGGGGACTGGGTTATCCTTAAGGCTCTTCACCCAACTGATCTCCAACCAAAATGGACTGGACCTTTCCAGGTCATACTCACCAACCCCACCGCTGCCACGCTCTCAGGTCACCCTTCTTGGTTCCATAACTCTAGGTTGAAGAAAACTGAAACTGGATTAAAGTCCCCCCCATCTGGAATCCCACCCCAAGGACTAGTAGCCGAGATACTCCAGTACTCTCCTGGGGCCAACCAAAGTCTGACTCACCACCATCCCTGAAGAAAGAGTCCTATGAGTGGTAACCCCTGTGCGTGTCAGCCTTTCCAGAGCCCACTTTGCTCCCACTGCCCCTGTGTTGGGTGCCAAGGGCCCCGACCCAGTGGCTCCCCATTACCCATCTCCTATCAGATCCTAGAGGTACTTTTTGCCATCCCCCTTAATCTTCATTACCAAGTTCTTGTATACCTCTTTACTGCACGTCTTCAGGGAAAATTTGATTACCCATGGGAATTAATCAGTAACCTAATAGACCTTATGGGGTGGTCACTCAGGTACAAGACCTACACAATATCCTCCCTTCCTCCGACTTGGACTCCTAATCCTCCTATCCTCCGCTCAATGTGGGAATGAAGGACTCCCCATCCACTCCGTTAACAGCCATTCATTTGGAACTTTCCCTTAACCTCACTCAGGCACTCCATCGTGCCAATTCTTCATCACCCCAAATTGTTGGGCATATCTCTCCATATCCTCCTTGGCCTACATGGTCCTACCTATCCCCCTAGCCATAGCCCCCAGCCTAACAACTCGATTAGCTTTTACCATACAAAAGGGGGCCACAATTTTTGAGCACACTGACTCCCTAATTGGAAACTACCCATTCTCTGCTGCTAACCAAGCTTCCCTCCTATTTCAGACCTACATAAACACCCTTAAAACCCAGGCTCCAACCACCTCCCCAGTTCATGGTCCTGTTACCTTTACTACCCCTCTCATCTCTACAACCCCTCTCTGCTTCACGAGTTCCAGTGGACAGGATCCCATCGGACAGATTCCACTGGACAAATGTAATCTTACCATACCTATCCAACACCCCAATGAATGGGAAAATCATTGAGGGAATTACCAGGTCTCTCCCAAGGCTAACGGCCTGTTTAAACAGCCAGTACGATTCACTGCACCTCCAACAGTGCAGGCTTCCTCCTTAAATTGCTCATATTCCTCACTTACTTTTACCCGTTGGATGTCCCCCACCTTACTTAAATGCAAAAGGCCCTCCACAACCCACCTATCCCCCCTGATAGGGGCTTCCTTCTCTTCCTCCCTTAGTATTTGAAGCAATGAACTGGAGTCCAGTGGAAAATACCCTCTTCTTGACCTTTTCTCCATACACGTATCAGCCTGTTTACCCAAAACAGGAGTCTTCTTCCTATGTGGGACTAATACCTATCTCTGCCTACCCACCAACTGGATGGGGACCTGCACCCTAGTTTATCTGACCCCCAATATTGTCCTGGTACCCCCAGACCAACCACTGCCTATTCCAAGTATACAACATTTAAGACAAAAGAGGGCAGTCCAAGTCATTCCACTACTAGCCACTCTTGGGATAACCACAGGTGTGGGTCTTTGAGCAGGGGCCCTAGGGACCTCACTCACTTACACTCAGCCTCTCAGAGAACTTCCAAAACTCCTTTGATAAGATCACACACACCCTAGTCAATCTCCAAGACTAGCTTGATTCCTTGGCTACTGTTACTCTACAGAACCATAGAGGTCTAGACCTACTAACTGCTGGAAAAGGAGGACTCTGCCTGTTCCTTGATGGACAGCGCTGCTTCTATCTCAATCAATCTGGCTTGGTGAGAGATACAACAAAAAACACAGGGACCGCACACAAAAAATCTGAGAAAGATAAACTCAATGGATTTCCTGGTTAATAACAAACTGGACCTCTTGGCTTCTTCCTCTAATAGGACCTCTAACATTCTTGTTTCTACTCCTAGCTTTTGACCTCTGCCTACTATGCCTTCTTACATGCTTCCTACAGGATCGTCCCCAGACTTTCACCAACAACACGACTCGAGATATGATACTACTTAGTGATTATCACCACATGTCATCCAACTCAGAGCCCGACAGTACCCCTAACTCTAGCCCCTACCCCTGCTCTGACGTCACCCCTCTCAGAAGGAAGCAGCTCCAGAAGAGAGACAAGCTGCCCCTATTCCTTAAAAATCATATAATAAAAAGGCTGGAATGAAAGTTACTGTTTGCCCTGAAGGCCAGCTCAGCCATGCAGTAACGGGCTCACACCCCACATCCTGCTTGGTGTGGAACCCAGTGGGAAATACATCATCCATATCCTGCTTGGCACAAGTAGATATTTTCCAAAAACCCCCAACCATTGCCCTTAGCCATTGCTACCAGCCTTTCCCATCGGTTACTTACTCCACCCTATAAAAATTAGACCCTTCACTTAGTCAGGGCTGATGTCTCTCATGGGCTCAGACTGGCAGGTTAATAAACTTGCTAGCTTGAATATCAGTTTCTCTCACACCGTCTCTCCTCAGAGAACTTTCCAGAAAGTTCCTAGATGGTCACATCTGCCACTCCTGGTGTGGTATTTTCTGTGAGCTCCCTTGTCTATACCTTGTGACTGTTTTAGTTATTACCACTTCCACTTCTTCACCCTAACCTAGATAAGATACCTAAAATTGAACTCCACATAGTGGTATCTGAATCATAGTCAGGTTAGATGATGGAAACAGGTGCCTGTAGCACTGGAGAGACAAGATAGGATAAATGCATTAACTCCAGATTTAATTACATCTCTTGAGGCAAATGCAACTCACTGCTTGCTCATTGACTGAGCTGCTTAAATTTAATGTCTAGAGCTTGTAATTTCAGCAAGTGTTCCCAGGATCCTTGTAATCTAACTATACTGTATAATTTTCTTCAGATACTTTAAAGCAAATCATCATTGTGTGTCCAGTCTAAGTGCCACCAAACATAATGTCATACTAAGTCAATGCCTCAACACAGGTCTGTGTTGGCTCAAGCCAGTATTTAGTAATAATGCTGTTATTAGCTGCTTTCCCTGGGCTGTTTTCATTTATCAGAAACTCACTGAACTGTCTGGAACAGTCAGATGGCTAGTGTTCCTATAGAGTAAGGAACTTATTTGCTTTAAAATGGATTGAAGTTGAGTAGGCCATGTAGCCTGCAATGGAGCATATAGTAATGTTCTAGATTCATTTGGCCAAACCCAACTCACCAGGGACTAACTCACATTAAGGTGAAAAAAGAAAGATAGACAAGCCTCCAACCTGGATTAGTGCAATAATGCCTTACATGAACTTGTGAACTCTCAGCCCTTCCATGCATGTGTTCTCTAGGTCACTGCTAGAGACATTTCTTACTGGGCTATTCACATATTTAAAAACTTCTAGTGGCTTTCCCACATTCTATCACCTCCTCACTTTCTCTGGAAGCCTTGCAAGACCACTATCATCTGACTCCAACTTGCTGCCTAGTAAATCCCACCCCTAACAACACTCCTCTCCCCCCCACACACACCGCATCACACCACATCACACCACATTACACCTTTGCTGCTTACATAGTCAGTTTGCTCCACTACCATCACCTTCCTCCATCCTGGTGCCTGTGTGATGCTCATTCCTACTTCTGTGCCATTGCTTACACTGAAGCCTCAATCTGGAGCACTTTCCACTCTTCACATTAATGGAAATTTTGCATTTCTTTTTCTTTTTTTTTTTTTTGAGGGCAGTATTACTGGTCCTCATATGTGGGACCCGAACCGGGGCCGCTGGCTTCCCCAGCCAGCACTTAACCACCATGCACTCAGCCAGCCCAATTTTGCAATTTTTTTTTCAAGGCTTTATATATATTTATTTATATATGTAAATTATAGTTGACATTCAATATTATTTTATATTAGTTTCAGGTATACAGTGCATTTATATAATTTATATAACATAAGCAGTGATTCCACTGATAACCTGATAAGTCTAGTACCCATCTGACACCATACATATTTTTTACAGCATTATTGAAAATATTTACCCTATTGTATTTCACATTCCCATGACTATTTTGTGATTACCAATTTGTACTTTGTTTTAAAATTTATTTTTAATTAGTTTCAGGTGTACAACACAGTGCAATAGTTATACATTTTACCCCTGAAAGTGACAACCCCCCACCCCCAATTCGCCAGCCCACTCCCCCCCCATATCATATATATCTATTACTCTTCCTCTGACTCTCTTCCACAGTATAATCCACATCCCGTGACTATCGATATACATTCAATTACAGTAGGTATACAACCTCAGTTTTAGTTATACAGTGCAGTGATCAAACCTCTACTCCATCCATGAAATGGTCTCCCTAACAAGACCTATGACCATCTGACATTCCACAGAATATTTACAACATTATTAATTATATTCCACAAACGGTTTTTCATATTCCAGTGGCAATATTGTAGTTGCCTATTTTTGCTGTCTAATCCCTTCCCCTTCTCCCTCATCCCCATCGCCCTCCCAATTAGCAACCCTGATTTTTCCTCTATATCTATGAGACAGTTTCTGTTTACTTTGCTCATTCATACAGTTTTTCAGATTCCACATATGAGTGAGATCATATGGTATTTGTCCTTCTCTGACTGACTTATTTCACTCAACATAATAGTCTCTAGGTCCATCCATATCATTGCAAATGGCATGATTTCATTCTTCCTTATAGCGGAGTAATACTCCATTGTATAAATATACCACAGTTTCTTAATCCAGTCATCTATTGATGGGCATTTTGGTTGTTTCCAAGTCTTAGCTATTTTAATTGTGCTGCTATGAACATAGGGGTGCATAACTTTTTTTGAATAAGTGTCTTGGTTTTTTCAGGATAAATACCTAGGAGTGGAATTGCTGGGTCAAACGGTAGCTCTATTTCCAGTTCTTTGAGATACCTCCATATTGACTTCCATAGTGGCTGCACCAATCTGCAATCCCACCAACAGTGCAGCAGGGTCCCATTTTCCCCACAGCCCCGCCAGCACTTGTTGTTTGTTGATTTGTTGATGATAGCCATTCTGACTGGAGTGAGGTGGTATCTCATGGTGGTTTTTATTTGCATTTCCCTAATGATCAGTGAGGTTGAACTTTTTTTCATATGCCTGTTGGCCATCTGTATGTCCTCTTTAGAGAAATGTCTCTTCATATCTTCTGCCCATTTTTTAATTGGTTTGTTTGTTTTTTTGGTGTTGAGTTTCATGAGTGTTTTATAAATTTTGGATATTAACCCCTTATCAGATATATCGTTGGCAAATATATTCTCCCATTCAGTAGGCTTCCTTTTTGTTTTATTAATGGTTTCCTTTGTTGTGAAAAAACTTTTAAGTCTGATATAATCCCATATGTTCATTTTTTCTTTTACTTCCCTTGCCCGTAGGGATGTATCAGTAAAAATATTGCTCCGGGTAATGTCTGCAAATGTACTCCCTATATTTTCTTTTAGGATTTTTATGGTTTCAGGTCTTACATTTAAGTCTTTAATCCATTTTGAATTTGTTCTTGTGTAAAGCGTAAGGAGGTGGTCCAGTTTCATTTTTTTGCATGTGTCAGTCCAATTTTCCCAGCACCATTTATTGAATAGACTATCTTTACTCCAGTGTAAATTCTTGCTTTCCTTGTCATAGATTAACTGTCCGTAAATGCCTGGATTTATTTCTGGGCTCTCTGTTCTGTTCCACTGAACGATGTGCCTCTTTTTATGCCAATACCAAACTGTCTTGATTACTGTAGCCTTGTAGTAGGTTTTGATGTCTGGTAGCGTGATCCCCCCGACTTTGTTCTTATTTCTCAGAATTGCCGAGGCTATTCTGGGTCTTTTATGATTCCATATACATTTTAGGATTATATTTTCTATTTCTGTGAAAAATGCCCTTGGTAGTTTGATAGGAATTGCATTGAATCTATATATTGCTTTAGGCAGTATGGACATTTTAACTATATTAATTCTTCCTATCCATGAGCATAGTAGGTGTTTCCATTTATTTGTATCTTCTATGATTTCTTTCTTCAGTGTCTTATAATTTTCTGAGTACAGATCTTTCACTTCTTTGGTTAAATTTATTCCTAGGTATTTTATAGTTCTTGACACAATTGTAAATGGGACAGTTTTCTTAATTTCTCTTTCTGTTAATTTATAATTGGTGTATGCAAATGCCACTGATTTCTGAACATTGATTTTATATCCTGCTACTTTACTGAATTCGTCTATCAGTTCCAATAGTTTTTTGATGGAGTCTTTGGGGTTCTCTATATACAGTATCATGTCATCTGCATATAATGACAATTTTACTTCTTCCTTGCCAGTTGGATGCCTTTTATTTCTTTTTGTTGTCTGATTGCTGTGGCTAGAACTTCCAGCACTATGTTGAATAAAAGAGGAGAAAGTGGACAGCCTTGTATTGTTCCTGATCTTAAGGGGAATGGTTTTAGCTTTTCCCCATTGAGTATGATGTTAGCTATAGGTTTATCATATATAGCTTTTATTATGTTGAGATATGATCCCTGTATTCCCACTTTGCTAAGGGTTTTTAACATAAATGGCTGTTGGATTTTGTCAAATGCTTTCTCTGCATCTATTGAAATGACCATGTGATCTTTATCCTTCATTTTGTTGATGTGGTGTATCACATTAATTGGTTTACGGATGGTGAAACAGCCTTGCGCACTAGGGATGAATCCCACTTGATCATGATGTATGATCTTCTTAATATATTGCTGAATTCTGTTTGCTAATATTTTATTGAGAATTTTTGCATCTATATTCATCAGGGAGATTGGCCTGTAGTTTTCCTTTTTTGTGATGTCCTTATCTGGTTTTGGAATCAGGGTGATAGTGGCTTCATAAAAAGAGTTTGGGAGCCTTCCCTCCTTCTGGATTTTTTGGAATAGTTTGAGAAGAATAGGTGATAGTTCTTTTTTGAATGTTTGATAAAATTCACTTGTGAAGCCGTCTGGTCCAAGGCTTTTGTTTTTTGGGAGCTTGTCAATGACTGATTCAATTTCCTTGGTAGTAATCAGGGTATTTAGATTTTCTGTTTCTTCTTGCGTTAGCTTTGGAAGGTTGTATGCTTCTAGAAAATTATCCATTTCTTCCAGATTGTCAAATTTGTTGGCATATAGTTGCTCATAGTAATTTCTTAGAATTTTTTGTATTTCTGTGATGTCTGTAGTCATTTCCCCTCTTTCATTCCTGATTTTGCTAATTTGAGTCCTCTCTCTTTTTTTTTTTTTTTTGATGAGCCCGTCTAGAGGTTTATCAATTTTGTTTATCTTCTCAAGAAACCAGCTCTTGGTTTCATTGATTTTTTGAATTGTTTTTCTGTTCTCCATCTTGTTTATTTCTGCTCTGGTCTTTATTATCTCCTTTCTTGTACTTCCCTTGGGCCTCTTTTGCTGTTCTTTTTCCAGTTCCCTTAGGTGTAAGGATAACCTGTTGATTTGAGATTTTTCTTCCTTCTTTAGGTAGGCCTGCACTGCTATAAATTTCCCTCTTAGGACTGCTTTCACAGCATCCCAGAGATTTTGGGTCGTGGTGTTTTCATTTTCATTTGTCTCGAGGTAGCTTGATTTCCCCCTTGATCTCATTTGTGACCCACTCACTATTTAATAGCATATTGTTTAGCCTCCATTTATTTGTCAGCTTCCCAGATTTCTTCTTATAATTGATTTCTAGTTTCATAGCATTGTGGTCAGAGAAAACACATGAAATGATTTCAATCTTCTTAAATTTATTGAGACTTGTTTTGTGGCCTAACATGTGGTCTATCTTAAAAAATGTTCCATGTGCACTTGAAAAGAATGTATATTCTGTAGCTTTGGGATGAAATGCTCTGAAAATGTCTGTTAAATCCAGCTGGTCTAATGTGTCATTTAAGGTCGCTGTTTCCACATTGATTTTCTGTCTGGAGGATCTGTCCATTAGTGACAGCAGGGTGTTGAAGTCCCCTACTATGATAGTGTTACTGTTGATCTCTGTTTTTATGTCTGACAATATCTGTTTTATATATTTAGGGGCTCCTATGTTAGGTGCATAGATGTTTACTAGAGTTATGTCCTCTTGTTGGATCGATCCCTTCATTACTATGAAGTTTCCTTCTTTGTCCTTTGTTTTATTCTTCAATTTAAAGTCCATTTTATCTGATATAAGTATCGCTACTCCAGCTTTTTTCTCAGTACCATTTGCATGAAATATTTTACTCCATCCCTTTACTTTCAGCCTCTACGAGTCTTTGGATCTGAGGTGAGTCTCTTGTATACAGCATGTGCTGGGGTCTTGCTTTCTTATCCATTCAGCCCCCTATATCTTTTTATTGGAGCATTTAATCAATTTACATTTAATGTGATTATTGATGTGTGTATTTATTGCCATTTTGCTATTTGTGTTCGTAGTCTTTTTTAGGTTGTTTTTCTCTTCTACTTAAAGAAGCCCTTTTAGCATTTCCTGCAAAGCTGGCTTGGTGGTAATGAATTCCCTTAACTTATACTTTTCTGCAAAGCTCCTTATCTAGCCTTCGATTTTAAATGATAACCTTGCTGGATACAGCAATCTCGGTTGTAGGCCTTTATTTTTCATCACTTTGAAAACCTCCTGCCACTCCCTTCTGGCCTGCAAAGTTTCTGTAGAAAAGTCAGCTGATAATCTTATGGGGGTACCCTTGTAAGTAACTTACTGCCTTTCCTTTGCTGCTTTAAGGATTCTGTCTTTGTCCTTAACCCTTGCCATTTTCACTATAATGTGTCTTGGAGTGGGCGTGTTTGGAATCATCCTGGTGGGAACTCTCTGCACTTCCTGGGCTTGTATTTCAATGTCCTTTGCCAAGTTAGGGAAGTTTTCAGACATTATTACTTCAAATATGTTCTCAATCCCTTGCTCCCTCTCTTCTCCTTCCGGTACTCCAATGACTCATAGGTTATTGCATTTGATGTTGTCCCCCAGCTCTCTTAAACTATTTTCCATGTTTTTCATTCTTTTTCCTTTTTGTTGTTCCGCATGGGTGATCTCTGCTATTTTGTCTTCTAAGTCACTGATTCGATTTTCTGCTTCATCCAATCTGCTAGTGATTCCATCCAGTTTATTATTTAATTCAGTAATTGTGTTCTTAAGTTCTAGCTGGTTGCTTTTCATGATTTCTCTATCCTTCTTTATATTTTCATTAATTTCCTTGAACATTCTAATAAGCAGTGTTCTGAACTCTGTCTCCGATAGGTTGGTTACCTCTATTTCCTCTATTTCCACTGATTCAGGAAGTTTCTTCTGTTCTTTTATTTGTGTTGTGTTTCTTTGTCTCCCCATTCTGGCTTACTCTTTGTGTTTGCTTCAATATAACAGATAGATCCCCCAGGTTTCTCAGTCTTTTCTGGGTAAACTTATATGGTCTGTGTCCTTTATATTTGAATTACTCAGTCTCCCTATTCTCCTGTGCTTGCATCTGAGGTATTCCTTGTGTCATGCATCCTCACTTGTTGAAGTTTTAGTTTTGATTACTTTTGACTTGTCAGTAGGTTGGATGGACTCCCAGATTGATTAGCTGTGAGAATCAGCATTGTCTGCAGTTTATGAGCTGCTGTGAGAGGATTGACCCCTCTGATGAATCTTGGACCCTATGGGCCCTAGTACCTGTAGCAATTTCCTTTTGGGTGTGACTCTTGTATGTCAAACCCAGAAATGCTCTGGTTTTATCTAAAGTTGGCCTCCAGGTATGATGATTCTTGTGTCTGTTTGTTTGGACCCACTGCTGCAGAGTGATTTTAGGGCATAACAGATCAACAAGAACAACCTCCGCAGCCACCAAAGGAAACCAAATGCTCGCACAAGTAAAAAAACCAACCATCAAACTACAGTCAACTTGTACAGAAATATCAATCATACTAATGAAGAAAACAAACAGAAACAAAACAAAAACCACACACACAATAATAACAGAATAAGAAACAAAATAAAATACAATATCCTAAAATAAAAAATAGAATAAATATGAGAAACCGATTAGCTATACCTAAAAAATAAAAAATAAAAATAAACTAAAATAATAATAATAAAAAAGTAAGAATAAAAATTAAAAAAATAAAATTTGCAGAAAAAAGGAAAAGAGGAAAAGTATAGCAGTGAGAAGAATGAAGAAAATAAGAAAGTGAGGGTGGGGAAAAGAGAAAAAGAAAAGAAAGAAAAAGAAAAAGAAAAAAAAATATATATATATATTTGTCTACACACCCATATATATGGACATATATTCACCTATATACACCTATATATATACCTATATTAAAAACTACAAAATGAAAAGAATGAAATAGAAATAAAAACCAAAAACAACCAAGATAAGCAGCCAATAAAGGGAAAACAAAACAGAATAAAACCAAACAAACCAAAAATACCCGTGCCGGTCTTGGCTAAAGTCCACCAAGCTCTCTTCAGTTTGTCTGCTGTACAAAAATTCCTGTGCGTCTTGTGGGAACAGTAGGCCACCTGATGCCTAGTGTGATCCTGGCACTGCAGGTTTGCTGTACTTGAGTGTGGTTGTGACATGTGATTGGTGGTTTTTACAAAGTCACTGCCTTTTTGCTTTTGCCTGTCCCAAGGCAGGTTGCACCCCAAAGGCTCAATGAGTGTCTCTGGGCACCCTTTCGGTTGACAGCTGGGGAGAATTAATGATTTCCTCACTACCAAAAGCCTGCTGCTAAGAATCTGTTAATTAGTGCCTCAGCAGGTGAACCTGCCCTGCCTCCCAAGCCTTGCCTAAAGGTGGGGTCGGGGTAGGTAGTCTCACTCTGCAGCCTTTACTGGGGTGGAAATTCTCAACCCCCTGCAGGTAGGAATATCTTCCTAGTCTGCCCCTATTGCTCCATTCAGGAGTCAGTTTAAGACTCTGTCTTGGCGGGGGCCAAAGTTTGTGGGAGTGGATGGCTTATTGGTTTTTTTTGCTTTCTGTTCAAGAGTAGAAAAAGGAAAAAAAAAAAAAAACATAAAAATAAACAAAGCCACAGTTCCAACACTGTTTTAAGCTAAGGCCTTTGCTTCTTATGCTCCAGTGGAGTTCCTGCTGCTCTCCCAAAGGGTCTGCCAGGATTTAGGGAATTGCACACACCCTACCGTGTGGCCAAGATCCCTGCTCCGTCTCTCGGGGACCGGCGTCTCTGCCTGGCGCGCTGCGTGTCTGAGCGAGTCTTCTTTTTTCTCCTCCTCCCAGGTTTAAGGCGTCTGCCTCGGAGCTTGCGCCCGCCCGCGCGGCTTTCCTGCTGCTCTCCCAAAAGGTCTGCCGGGATTTAGGGGACAGCGCGCAACCTGCAGCGTGGCTAAGATCCCCACTCCGTCTCTCGGGGACTTGCGTCTCCGCCCAGCGCGCTGCGTCTCCGCGCCCGAGTATTCTTTTCTCCCCTTTCCCGGGTTTCAGGCTTCTGCGCTCCGCGGGACCTGGTGGACGCAGAGACTGATCCCTGAACCGGGAGGGTGCAGGGGTTGATCTTGCCCTGTCACTGCGGGGCTCTGCACCCTGCTTCCTGGGGACCCGGCGAGCCGCGGGTGCAGCTCGTACCTCTGCACAGTCGTCTCCTCTCTCTCCTCCCGCACTTGCCCGGCCTGAGGCTTCTGCCTCAGACTGCAAACCAATGCACTCTTGCTGAACTCTAGGTGGGCCGCAGGCCGCAGGCAGCGAGCCAGGGGAACATTCACAGTGCCTCAGCAACCGCGGGTGCGGGCTGCACCTCACGCGTCTCGCCGCCTTCTTCCCCTACTCGCCCGGCCTGCCCACCTTCCAGCAATCGTGTGAAACTCTTAGTTGCTCTGTGTGATGAGTAGATGTCTCTTTAAAGTGTATTAGAAGTTCAAATTGTGGATATTTCCAGGGAAGATTTCATGGAGCCCTCCTCACAGCTGTCATCTTGCCCCTCCCAATTCAATTATGCATTTCTTTAGTGGCCTAGCTTAAACCCAACATTTGCTTTTCAACCAAGCCCATTGTGATAATTTTTCCCTCATGGTTTCCTAGTTATCTCATATATCTTTATATATTTCATGATCCATCTTAAACTCTGTCTTCCACATAATAAAGCTGTTGACTCCTTTTAAACCCACCAGAATGCTTGTGGGACTGGACAAAACTATAGCTACTTAGTGAACACTTGCTAAGGAATTCTTAGCATTCTTGACTGTTTGCCATAGGAGAAAGTGAAGGGAAGACTAAGAGGTATAGCTCTGTCATCCACTGCCAGCAGCAGAATAATCACAGTGGTTCTTTTATTCATTCTGATGATTGAGTTTCAGAATAAGATTATATTTGAAAGAAAGTACTCTGTATACTATTTTCTGTTATTCTTTTTAAGTATGAAAGCCAGTGATAAAGATCATTCATTCATTAGCCCATTCATATAACACTTACTGAATATTTACTGTGAGGCCAGCATTGTGATAAGCATTCCTTTTTTTCTTTTTTAAAAAATTCCTTTCTTTTTTAGATTTTTGTTTAAAATTTTGGCTAACATACAGCTTCATTATATCAGTTTCATGTGTACACCACAATTGTTCAATGTTTATATACCTAAAGAAGTGATAACCATGATAAATCCAGCAACCATCCAACACCTTACTATGCTATCACAATATTATTGATGATATTCCCTATGCAGTACATCACATCCCCATGACTTATTTGTTTTATACCTGGAAATTCTGACTTTTTATTTCCTTTCACTTTTCCCCTATTTTTAATTTTCAATTACAATTAAAATTCAATATTATTTTATATTATTATCAGGTGTACAGCATAGTGGTTACACATTTGTATAATTTAAGAAGTGAACCCCCTGAGTATTCTAGTGTTCACCTGGCACTATACATAGCCATCACCACCATATTATTGACTATATTCCTTGTACTTTACTTTACATCCCAAAGCCTAAAGTATAACTATCAATTTGTACTTCCTATTCCCTTCACTTTTATTACTATCCCCAAATCATCCTCCCATCTGGCAACATTCAAAATGTTCTCTGTAGCTATAAATTTGTTTCTGATTTTTTTAAATTTAAATTCTTTTATTGTGAAATAAACAATTTTTTATAATTAGTTTCAGGTGTACAACACAGTGCAATAGTTATAATTTTTATTCCACAAAGTGACAACAACAACAACCCTCCCCCAGTTCGCCACCCCACTCCCCACCATATCATACATATCTATTAAAATTCCTTTGACTCCGTTCCATGGTATACTCCACATCCCGTGACTATCTATATATTCAATTACAGTTGGCATACAATATTATACAACATCAGTTTCAGGTATACAGTGCAGTGATCATGCCTCTACTCCATCCATGAAGTGGTCTCCCTAACAAGACATGTGACCATCTCACACCCCACAAAATATTTACAACATTATTTTATTCCCCAAACTGTCTTTCAAATCCCTGTGGCAATATTGTACTTAACTTTTTATGCTGTCTAATCCCTTCCCCTTCTTCCTCATCCCAACCATCCTCCCAACAGGCAACCATCAGTTTTTCCTCTATATCTATGAGTTGATTTCTGTTTACTTTGCTCGTTCACTCAGTTTTTCAGATTTCACATATAAGTGAGATCATATGGTATTTGTCTTTCTCTGACTGACTTATTTCACTTAACACAATAGTCTCTAGGTCCATCCATATCACTGCAAATAGAAGATTTCATTCTTTTTTATAGCGGAGTAATACTCCATTGTATAAATGTACCACAGTTTCTTAATCCAGTCGTTTACCGATGAGCATTTCGGTGGTTTCCAAGTCTTGGCTATTGTAAATAGTGCTGCAATAAACGTAGGGGTGTATATATATTTTTGAATTAATATCTTGGTTTCTTCTGGGTAGATATCCAAGATTAGAATTGCTGGGTGATACAGTAGTTCCATTTCCAGTTTTTTGAGATACCCCCATACTGATTTCCATAATGGCTGCACCAATCTGAAGTCCCACCAACAGTGCACCAGGGTTCCATTTTCTCCACAACCTCACCAGCACTTCTTGTTTGTGGATTTATTGATGATAGCCATTTTGACTGGAGTGAGGTGGGATCACATTGTAGTTTTTATTTGCATTTCTCTGACGATTAGTGAGGTTGAACATTTTTTCATATGCTTGTTGGCCATCTGTATGTCCTCTTTAGAGTAATGCTTCTTCACATCCTCTGCCTATTTTTTAATTGGGCTTTTTTTTTTTTGAGGGCAGTGTCACTGGCCCTCACATGCAGGACCTGAACCGGGGCCACTGGCTTCCCAAGTCAGCGCTCAACCACCGCGCCACTCGGCAGGCCCTTAATTGGGCTTTTTTTGTTTTGTTTTGTTTTGTTTTGTTTTGTTTTGTTTTGTTTTGTTTTGTTTTGAGGGCAGTGTCACTGGCCCTCATATGTGGGACAGAACTGGGGCCACTGGCTTCTAAAGCTGGTGCTTAACCACCGTGCCACTCGGCCAGCCTGGGTTGTTTGTTTTTTTGGTGTTGAGTTGAATGAGTGTTTTCTAAATTATGGATATTAACCCCTTATCAGATATATCATTGGCAAATATCTTCTCCCATTCAATAGGCTTCCTTTTGCTTTTATTAATGATTTCCTTTGCTGTGATAAATTTTTTCACTTCGATGTAATCCCATATGTTCATTTTTTCTGTTATTTCCCTTGCCTGAGGGGATATATCAGTAAAAATATTACTCAGGGTAATGTCTGCCAATTTACTCCCTATGTTTTCTTCTAGGAGTTTTATGGTTTCAGGTCTTACATTGAAGTCTTTAATTCATTTTGAGTTTGTTCTCATATAGGGTGTAAGTAGGTGGTCCATTTTCATTTTTTTCACGTGTCAGTCCAGTTTTCCCAGCACCATTTATTCCATAGACTATCATTACTCTTATGTAAATTCTTGCTTCCATTGTCATAGATTAAATGACCATATATGGATGGGTTTATTCCTGGGCTCTCTATTCTGTTCCATTGGTCTATGTGTCTGTTTTATGCCAGTACCATACAATTTTTATAACTATAGCCTTGTAGTATGTTTTGATGTCAAGTAGCGTGATGCCTCCTACTTCCTTCTTATTTCTCAAGATTCCTGTGGCTATTTGGGGTCTTTTGTGGTTGCATGTAAATTTTAGGATTATATGTTGTATTTCTGCGAAAAATGTCATTGGTAGTTTGATTGGAATTACATTGAATTTATATATTGCCTTAGGTAATTCTTTCTATCCATGAACATGGTATGTATTTCCATTGATTTGTATCTTCTTTGATTTCTCTCTTCATTGTCTCATATTTTCTGAGTATATGTCTTTTACATCTCCAGTTAAATTGATTCCTAGATATTTTATTGTTTTTGAAGCAATTGCAAAAGCAATTGATTTCCTGATTTCTTCTTCTGATAGTTTATTATTGGTGTATACAAATGCAACTGATTTCTGAATATTAATTTTGTATCCTGCTACCTTACCAAATTTGTTTATCAGTTCTAGCATTTTTTTGGTGGAGTCTTTGGGATTCTCTCTATATATAGTATCATGTCATCTGCATATAATGACACTTTTACTTCCTCTTTTCCAATTTGGATGCCTTTTATTTCATTTTCTGGTCTAATTGCTGTGGCTAGAATTTCCAGAACTATGTTAAATAGAAGTAGTCAAAGTGGGCAGCCTTGTCTTGTTCCTGACTTTAAGGGGAAAGATTTTAATCTTTCCACATTGAATATGATGTTTGCTGTAGGCTTAACATATACGGCCTTATTATGTTGAGATGTGATGCCACTAATCTCACTTTTTTAAGAGTTTTTATAATAAATGCTGCTGGATTTTATCAAATGCTTTTTCTGCATCTATTGATATGATCATATGATTTTTATTTTTCATTTTCTTAATGTGATGTACTACGTTAATTGATTTACGGATATTGAACCAACCTTGCATACCAAGAATGAATCCCACTTGATCGTGGTGTATCATCTTTTTAATGTGATTGTGAATTCGGTTTGCTAGTATTTTGTTGAGAATATTTGCATCTATGTTCATTAGGGATATCGGCCTGTAATTTTTCTGTTTTGTAATATCTTTGTCTGACTTTGGAATCAGGGTGATAGTGGCTTCATAGAAAGAGTTTGGGAGCCTTCCCTCCTTCTGTATTTTTTGGAATAGTTTGAGGAGAATAGGTATTAATTCTTTTTTGAATGCTTTGTAAAATTCAACTGTGAAGCATCTGGTCCACAACTTTTGTTCGTTGGAATCTTATTGATTACTGATTGAATTTCTTTGGTAGTAATCAGTCTGTTCAGAGTTTCTGTTTCTTTTTGGTTCAGACTTGGTAGATTCAATGCTTTTAGAAATTTATCCTTTTCTTCCAGATTTTGAATTTGTTCTCAGATAGTTACTCGTAGTATTTTCTTAAATTTTTCTGTATTTCATTGGTATCTATTGTCACTTTTCCTCTTTCATTTCTGATTTTATGAATTTGAGTCCTCGTTCACTTTTTCTTGGTGAGTCTGGCTAAGGGATTTTCAATTTTGTTTATCTTGTCAAAAAAACAACTCTTGGTTCACTGATCTTTGTGTGATTTTTGTTCTCTATTTCATTTATTTCTGCTCTGGTCTCTATTATTTCCTTCCTTATACTCTCTTTGGGCTTGTTTAGTTGTTCTTTTTCCAGTTCCCTTAGTTGTAAAGATAATTTGTTGACTTGAGATTTTTCTTCCTACTTTAGCTGGACCTGCACTGCTATGAACTTCCCTCTTGGGACTGCTTTTGCTGCATCCCAGAGATTATGGGTCATGGTGTTTTCATTTTCGTGTGTCTCGAAGTAACTTTTGATTTCCCACTTGATCTCACTTTTTACCCATTAGCTATTTAGTAGCATGTTATTCAGCCTCCATATTTTTGTGTGTTTTCCAGATTTCTTCTTGTAATTGAGTTCTAGTTTCATAGCATTTTTGTCAGAGAACACACTTGATATGATTTCAATCTTCTTAAATTTGTTGGGACTTGTTTTGTGGCCTGATATGTGCTCTATCTTGGAAAATGTTCCATGTAAACTTGAGAAGAATGTATATTCTGTAGCTTTGGGGTAAAATGCTCTAAAAATATGGAATGAATCTAGCTGGTCTAAAATGTCATTTAAAGCAAATATGTCCATGTTGATTTTTGTCTGGAGGATCTGTCCATTGGTAACAACATGGTTTTGAAGTTCCCTACTATGATAGTGTTACTGTTGATCTCTGTCTTTATGTCTGTCAAAATCTGTTTTATATATTTAAGAGGTCCTATGTTGGATGCATAGATGTTTACTAGGGTTTGTCCTCTTGGTGCATTGATCGCTTTATTATTATGTAATGCCCTTCTTTGTGTTTTATTGTAGTCTTCATTTTAGAGTCTATTTTCTCCTAAATAAGTATTTCTACTCCAGCTTTTTTCTCATTTACATTTGCATGAAATATCTTATTCCATCCCTTTACTTTCATCATGTGTGTGTCTTTTGTACCACGATGAGTCTCTTGTAGATATCATATGCATGGGACCTGTTTTCTTTTCTTTTTTTGAGGGCAGTGTCACTGGCCCTCATATGTGGGACCGAACCAGGTCCTCTGGCTTCCCAAGCCAGCGCTTAACCACCACGTCACTCTGCCGGCCCTTGGGACCTGTTTTCTTATTCACTCAGCCACTCTGTGTCTTTTGATTGGAGCATTTAACCCATTCACATTTAATTGATTATTGATAAGTGCATATTTATTGCCATTTTATTATTTGTATTTCTTGTCTTCCTGGGTTAGCTTGTTTTCCCCTTTGTTCTGTTTAAAAAAGCCCTTTTAACATTTCCTGCAATGCTGGCTTGGTGGTAATGAACTCCTTAAGCTTATTCTTTTCTGAGAACGTCTTTATCTCTCCTTCAATATTAAGTGATAGCCTTGCTGGGTAGAGCAATCTTTGTTGTAGACCTTTATTTTGCATCACTTAGAATATCTCCTGCCACTCCCTTCTGGCCTGCAGAATTTCTGTAGAAAAGTAGGCTGTTAGTCTTATAGGAGTTCCTTTCTATGTAACCTGCTGTCTTTCTCTTGCTATTTTACGATTCTGCCTATGTTTAAGCTTTTCCATTTTAACTATGATGTGTCTTTGTGTGGGCCTGTTTGGGTTCAGCTTGTTTGGAGCTCTCTGCACTTCCTGGGCTTGTATGTCGATTTCCTTCACCAGGGTAGGGAAGTTTTCAGTCATTATTTCTTCAAATACATTGTGAATCTCTTGCTTCTTCTCTTCTCCTTCTGGTATTCGTATGATGTGGAGGTTCTTTGGTTTCATGTTGTCCCACATGTCTCTGAAAATATTTTCATTGTTTTTTTTTTCTTTTTGTTGTTCCAACTGGATGATTTCTGCTATTTTCTCTTCTAATTCGCTGATCGGCTCCTCTGCTTCATCTAATCTACTGGTGATTCCTTTGAGTGTGTTCTTTATTTGAGTTATTTTATTCTTTAGTTCTAACTGGTGTGTTTTTTATAGTTTCCCTATCCTTTTTATGTCTTCACTATGTTCCTTAAACATTCTTATCATCTGTGTTCTAAACTCTGTCTCTGAAAGTTTGGATCCCTCTGTTTCATTTAGTTCCATTTCTAGAGGTTTCTTCTGATCTTTACTGGGACACGTATTTTTGTTTCTTCATTTTCGCTGTCTTTCTGCAAATGCTTCGATGTATTAGATAGATCACCTAGAAATAAGAGAAAATGGAATAAAAAAGAGGTGGGGGTGCTCTCTGTCCTCTTTAATCTGCAGACCACTTGCTCAGCAATAGAGAGTCTCTGGGCGACTGAGCACCAGCTGTTGGGGGAAAGGGCTTAACATGTTATGTGTCAGCATCCCTCTCAGGCTTAGAGTGAGCTTTCTGCAATTAGGTGCTATGGGCTCAGGAACCATGCTCGCTACCAAAAATCTTCACAGGTTTTTGCAGTTTGTCTGCTACAAAAAAACAAAAACAAAACAAAACAAAACAAAAACCCTCTGTGGCCTGTGGAGATTTGGGCCAGGCACCAGCGTTTCAGGGTGTCTCTGGCAACACAGCTCTAGGTGGGTGGTGCAGACCCCCAAGGCACCACTGGATATGGTCAGTGCCATCCCTGCAAGGCAGAGCAGCATGCACTCTGTACCAGCAACCAGCCCACACAAACTCGGCAGGAAAACCCTACCAGATCATGCAGGCGCACAGCTCCCATCCCAATTCTCTCAGTTAAATTCCCTGTCTCAGTCTGTCCTAATCAGCTGCTTGCAAATCAGGCTAAGCAGCCCAACAGCCAATCCCCAGCCTGGAAACTCTGTAAAAACAGTGTGGAGAGCAGAACCCAAGGCAGCTCTTGCACTCCTGCCTCTCAATGAACAGCCTGATGGAGCTGGAGCAAAGATGCCCTGTGTTTCCCTGGCTACACAGCACAAACAGGGCAGAGGGTGGGCACCCAAGGGGGCTCGCACACTCCCGTGTCTCACTGATCAGCCTGTTGGAGCTGGAGGGCACCTGCCTGGCATTTCTCTGTTGATGCAGCCAAGCAGGGTGGAGGGTGGGAATCTAAGGCCGCATGCATGTGCACACATGCACGCATTCCTGCACCAGTTTCACCAGACAAATGGTGTCCCGGATCGGACCCTCTGTGGGAAGACCCAATCCTGAAAAAATGGCGTCCTCCTGTACACTTCTCATGTGTAAGCTCCATACCAGGGAAACAATGGTTTCAAAACCTCCAGCTTCTGCACCATAGGTGCTAAGTTCAGTCTGTCCCCACAGGCTCCTGGGCCCAGCTCATGCAGCTACTCCCTCCACCAGGAACTGGGTGAGAGTGCTCACCGGTGAGCAAGCCCGTGCATCAGCCCTACTGGTCCTCCAGCCACCCTCCTCCTCACCAAGCCGAAGAGTCTTCGCTAATTTCTACTGCCAGCTTTCATAGAACTTCTCTTCCTGGCAAAGCAACTCTGGGCTAGTGAGCTCGGTGTTGGGCCGGAGGGTCTCTACCCCAATCAGAGAAGCCTCCCCACTGCTGTGGCATCCCTCATAGGGCTCACCCTCTCTCGTCTGCGCCCCTCCTAACAGACTTTACGTGGCCTCCTCTCTAGTTTCTTTGTTTAGAGGTTCTGTTCATCTAGTGTTCAGGGGACTTCTGAGGTTGAATGTTGTATAAATTATTTGTAATTTTGGTGTGATCCTGGGAGGCAGTTGGCACAGTATACGTGTATTCCACCATCTTGTTTCTTTTTTTTTGTTGTTCATTTATTTTGTTTTTTGGATTCGATATACAAACAAAATCACATTGCATCTGTTTTTCTCTGTCTGACATACTCCACTTAGCACAATACATTGTAGATCATCCATGCTACCACAGGTGGTAAAAATCCAATCCTTTTGATGGCCAAGAAGTATTCCATTGTATATATGTACCATCTCCTTTTAATCCACACATTCACCAATGGACACTCAGGTTTCCACTACATCTTGGCTATTGCAAATAATTTTGCAATGAATATAAGAATGCACACATCCGTCTAAGAAACATTTTAGTGTTTCTCTTGATAAATATCTAGAAGTGGGATTGTTGGATCCTTCTTTGTCTCCTTTTACAGACTTTGTTTTAAAGACTATTTTGTCTGGTATAAGTGTTAGTACCCCAGCTTTTTTTTTCCATTTCCAGTTTCATGAAATAACTTTTTTCATCCCTTTACTTTCAGTCTGTGTGTGTCTTTTAGTCTGAAGTGAGTCTCTTGTAGGCAGCATGTATAAGGGTTTTGTTTTCTTATCCATTCAACCACACTGTTTTTGACTGGAGCATTTGATCCATTTACTTTGAAAGCAATTGTTGATAGGTATATAGTTATTGCCATTTTATTATTCATTTTTTTCATGTTAAAGAAATTCCTCTAACATTCCTCGTAATACTAATTTGGTGTTGATGAACTCATTTAGCGTTTTCTTTTCTGGGAAGCTCTTTATCTGTCCTTTTATTTTATTTTATTTTTTTATTTTTTTTGAGGGCAGTGTCACTTGTCCTTATATGTGGGACCTGAACCGGGGCCTCTGGCTTCCGAAGCCAGCGCTTAACCACCGCGCCACTTGGCCGGCCCTGTCCTTTGATTTTAAATGATAGCTTTGCTGGGTACAATAATCTTGGTGATAGATCATTGCTTTCCATCACTTTAAATATTTTCTGCCAATCCCTTCTTCCCTGCAAAGTTTCTGTTGATAAATCAGCTGAGAATCTCATGGGAGCTCATTTTTAGATTACTACTTGCCTTTCTCTTGCTGCTTTTAGGATTCTCTCTTTGTCTTTAACCTTTGTCATTTAATGTGTCTTGGTACGGGCCTGTTTGGTTCATCTTGTTTGGGATTCTCTGTGCTTCCTGCGCTTGTATGTATAATTCCTTCACCAGCTTAGGAAAGTTTTCAGTCATTATTCAGATAAGTTCTCATACACTTGCTTTCTCTCTCGTCCTTTTGATACCATTTGATGTGAATGTTGTTATGCTTATTGTTGTCCCAGAGGTCTCTTAAACTATCCTCATTTTTTTGAGGGCAGTGTCACTGGCCCTCATATGTGGGACCCAAACCGGGGCTGTTGGCATCCCCAGCCAGCTCTTAACCACCACGCACTCGGCCGGCCCTATCCTCATTTTTAAAAATTCTTTTTTTTCCTTTTGCTTTTCCAATTGAGTGTTTCCTGCTACATTGTGTTCCAAATCACTGCTTCGATCCTCTTCTTCATCTAATCTGCTGGTGATACCTTCTAGTGCATTCTTCATTTCAGTTATTGTATTATCCACTTTTGAATGGTTCTTTTTTATGGTTTCTATTTAATTTTTATGCTTGCAATCTCTTTGTTGAAGTTCTCACAATGTTCTTTGAGTATTCTTATTACTAGTGTTTTGAGTTCTGTCTCAGGTAGGGTGCTTGCCTCCATTTTCCAGTTTTTTTCTGAAATTTTCTCTTGTTCTTTCATTTGGGATATATTTATTTGTTTCTTCATTTTGTGAAGAAACACTGCCTCTCCATGTTTGTTTTTATGTAATAGGTAGATTTGCTATATTTCTAAGTCTTTCCAGGTGGCCTTATGTAGTAGGTGTTTTGTGGGGCTCAGTGGCACAGTCTTCCTGGTCACCTGCACTGGGTGCTCCAGGAGTGTGAGTTGTATGTCCCTTCCTGTTATGTTTAAGCCTTGATTGCTATTGGCATGTCAGTGTGAGGGATTGAACTTCAGGCTGACTGGATATGGAGTCTGGCCACATCCACCAATTATGGGCTGCTGTACAGGGGGCTTACCACACAGAACAGGATTTTTGTCAGCAGGCTCTGGTGTCTGTTGAGACTGTCTTTTGGGTGTGCCACTTTTGGGTCTAACTGGGTGGTGTCCTGCTGTGGTCTGAATCCAACCTCTAAGTATGTTGGTTGTGGGGTCTCTTGGGAGCAGCTTCAGTGCACGCCCAGGTCAGCAACTGCCTGTGACAAGCCAGAGACTACCTGGTAGGAGCTACAAAGAGGTCCGTGATTTTTTTCTGCCTGTGGTAGACAAGGCAGTATTTGGGAGAGGCCACTCTATGAAATGAGGATGGCAGCCACCATTACCAGGTCTGGGGTAGCTCCACAAAAATCCAGTACACCCCCAGGCCTGCATCCAGCTCCTATAATGTTCAGCAGCTGATAAAGCCTTATGCCATATGGAGTTAGGTGTAGTGGGGTCTTAGTCACCAAGGTAAAGCAAGAAGTGCTCACTAGACCAATTTAGATTCAGATTTGACTATGGGCATCAGGGAGGTATCACCACAGGAAAGATTTTGCCCATCTGCCAGCTGCATGGGAGTAGGACCCCACACAGGGAAAATGGCAACTGCCTCTCTAGTTTCTCCCTGAAGCCACACAACTCATTATTTCCCCAATATACCTCCAATGCCCCCTGAGGCACTGGCCTTCCACCAAAGCTCAGGGTGAGTGCTTGCAAGTGAGTCTGTGCATTCCCTTTAAGAGGACATCTGGATTTCCTGGAGCCTTCAATCACACTCAGGTGGTCAGAATCCCCCTGTTTCTCACAGCTAGGTGTTGGGAGGGGGTCCTCTTTGTGACAACAGTACTAAAGGCTGTGAATCTTGATATGGGGCTGGAGTCCATTGCTCCTCTGCAGGGAACCTTTATGACTGAGATATCCCTCCCAATTTTCATCTGCCTCACAGAAATTTGGGGCTGGCTCTTTTTACATCTTCACCCCTCCTAGTAGTCTCAATGGGACTTCTTTTTATCCTTAGTTATAAAACTTCTGTTCAGCTAGACTTCAGATGGTTTCTCCAGGTCTATTATTCTGTAATTTAGTTGCAATGTTGATGTGTTCATGGGAAGAGGCAAACAGAGTGTTTATCTACTTCGCCATCTTGGATCTTGTGCTAAGCATTCTTATGGGCAGTTAGGGAAGGGGTTAGAATTATTAAAGACTTCTACACACTAAAGATTTAGAAGTATAGAAATATTGTGGAAGGGCTTTCTGGGAATCAGAGTAACTCATCACCTAGCATGTGATGCACTGAGAAGGTGCAGGTATAAGCTCTCCATCCCTGTTCTCTCAGAGGGAGGGCACAATGAGTAGGGCATTCCTTTCTTAGTGCTTTGTATCAGCCCCTCTCCCAATGCCCTGTGTCTTGCCAGTCTTGCCACATCAGAACGATATGGTGGCCTTGGTTTCCTGCATCTCAAAATCATACTAGACATACTGAGGTGCTGGGTTGGTTATTTTCTGTTTTAAGCACCAGAATTGCCTGTGGGCACTGGAATTTCTGCATCTGCTCACATAACAGGCTGCTTATATGAAATCTTCCCCCTGACACTCCAGATCTACTGGGAGATAGAGTTGGCATCAAGAAACTGTTTTGCCCATAATTCACTTCTGTGATACTGAATACCAAACACCTGAAGCAAAGCGTTTTTGTATCACCCCCACCAGGCAAAACTAAATCATGTGCAGACACCAACACCCCAGGTTGCTGGGTAAGAATAAGCTAACCAAAAAGTAACCTGCACTATCCCCAGTGGACCTTATTTCCCACCATCCCTTTCATTTCTTCTGCTTATGGTTAGCTGAAGGGCCAGGCAGATAGGTAGCTCCTGAGCCCTGAAATAACATTGACAACAGAAATAAATCTCCTGCTTGGGTTAGAGGCTCATCAAAGCTACTTATTAACATTCTGCCACTTACTAAATTGCATTCAGGATTTCTAGTATGGGCTTCAGTGGCTTCTGGACCTACCCAGTTCAGGTACATGAGGCATGCATTTGAATAGGGAAGGGTGAAGGCACCGGCCAAGTGGCTCAGTTGGTTAAGAGCTTGCTCAAGACTGTGAGCTGAGCTCTGAGTAACAGCAGTTCGATGCCCAGCCCAAGACAGGTGGCAGGATGGCTCAGCTAGAAAAAATTTTAAAAAAAATGAATAGGGA
This sequence comes from Aselliscus stoliczkanus, assembly GCA_033961575.1. Taxonomy (NCBI): domain Eukaryota; kingdom Metazoa; phylum Chordata; class Mammalia; order Chiroptera; family Hipposideridae; genus Aselliscus; species Aselliscus stoliczkanus. Next base: position 47,256,431 of record CM066737.1, on the reverse strand, counting down.
AGGGTGGGATTAGGTTGATAGAGATAACTGGGCTTAATGGCAGGGAGAACCAAGAAGTTTGTGATCATGAACTCAAAATTTCATTCTCGTACCAAGGCCCCCAGTCTCTATGAATAGACCTTCATTCAGGCTGTCTGAATGGACAACTGCAGCCAATACATTCCTGGTTAATGGGAAAAAATTGTTGCTAAGGACGGGGGCTCCTTTCTGATCATGAGAAGTCACAATATTTTATACTACCAAGTCCAAAAGTGGGGACACCTTTTCTAAAAATGAACACAAAGCAGGAGGTGAAGGTATTGGTGTTCTCTAAATTTGAGTCTCAACTGCTTAACAATCTGATAGGTGAGAGAGCCAACAACCCTCACTCACCCCTCATGGTTACCAATAAGTGTCATCTCAGAAGAGGAATTTTCTTCTCACCTAGCACCATAGGATGGATTAAGTTTTTGACTCTGTCTAGCCCAAAGGCAGAAGGTACTGGTTCTTTTAGAACTAGGAGATTTATCAAGAACAAGAAGTGGGAATGTATGGGTGTGTAAGACTGCAGACCTTAATGACCTAAAAATGACCTGTGATATCAAAACCAGGGATTCTCAATAGGAATAGGAAGAAAAGAAGTAGAACATCAGTATTTTGAAAAGCATATCAGTTATTGTGATCCACACTTTGAACTTTATATCCATGCATTAGCAAGTTTTTCTTATTAATTTCCTAATTAACTGAAGAGACAAAATGGCCCAGATAAGTAGCATGACCTACAAAAGGTCCCGTAGCTGACAGCCATGCCAGAACCTGTATGTATCTTTAAGAGATAACACAATCATCACTGTTAGCCTGCTTAAACCTTTGCCTATGAGAATAAGTAATTTAGGGCAACCCTTACTCAGCACTGAGAACAATATTTATTCACATGCGTATTATTAGTCAGCTTGGGCTACCATAACAAAACGCTGTAGACTGGGTAGCTTAAACAATAGAAGTTCATTTTCTCACAGTTATGGAGGCTAGAAGTCCAAAACCAAGGTGTAGGCAGGATTGGTTTCTGCTGAGGTTCCTGTCCTTAGCTTGCAGATGGCCAGCCACTTTTTTATTGTGTCCTTACATGGGCTTTTTTTCTGTGCATGTGCCTCCCTAGAGTCTCTTACTCTTCTGATAGGTACACTAGTCCTATTAAGTTCCCACCTTTATGACCTATTTAACTTTACATCATTAAAGGTTCTATCTACATATACAGTCACATTGGAACTTAGGGCTTTAACATATTAATTTTGAAAGGGTACAATTATGTCCAGAACAGCATGTAAACTCTGAAAACTGGGTAGAAAGAATGTTTATCCCAACATCACCCTGCATCCATGCACTACAATTCAGTTATTCTTTCCAACCTCATGCCCAAAAAAACCTTCATCTACCCCTCTATAACCATAACTGCTGCTTCCACTAAGTCACATCCTTTGCACTCTTCTCCAGGCCCACATCACCTTGTGTGACCCTGGGGCCACCTGTGTCTTCTGTGTGTCTTTTTCATATATGGGTTTTATGTTTCCCAGCAACTCTATTAGCTCCTTAATGGTAGGAACCAAGTCTTCTGTTTTTCTTGGAGTCCAAGAAGACAGGGAAAATTTCTGGGCACACAGAGGGCACTTGCAGTGAAACCACATTATACCCTGTTTAATGGCATGACATGAAATGATAGTAAATGTCACAGTACTCCAGAAATTTTGACCGAGCAACTGCCAAGGGACAAGAAAAGTGTCACTTCATCTTCCTTTCTGCTCCTTTTTTTAGTCTTTTCCAAACGCTATGGAAAAGGTCTGACTCTCTGCATCTGTTACCCTGTTCTATTTTCTACCTTTACAATCTAGGCTGTGAGAAGCTCAAATAACAATAAAAGGCATTTATCTCACCCTGAGAGGCTGAGGTTTTCTTTCTGCTGCTGCTCTACAGCTCTCACTCTCATAGCCAAACAGCTCAATAGCAAAAGAGAGAGAGAGAGAGAGAGAGAGAGAGAGAGAGAGAGAGAGAGAGAGAGAGATTAGGAATAGGGCAGAAGGGAAAGAGGGAGGAAGAAAAGGAAAGAATGGAGGTGGAAGGGAAAGCCAAGCCCACATTACAGTGCCCATTGCTGCCCTCCAGGAACCTACATTTTGCAAAGTACCTGTAAATATAGCCTTACTCTGGACAAACCTTAATGAGAACTGAAAGAGGAATGAGTCCTTTTCCATTTTCATGATCATGTTAAAAGTGTAACTTCATCAACTGGCTCCTCATCAGCCCAAGAACAAGGGCAGCAAGTACCTAGTAGTTTATTTTTATCCCCAATGTCATCTCCCAGATCCCAGGGGGAGCCTAGTCTGGCTTATTGAAGACCACATGATGTTGCTTTTAAGCTTGTGTGTGCCTAAGGGACCCTTCCTATCTGTTATAGGAGAAGAGAGTACCTAAACTGAACCCCTTGGCTCCCTAACCCTCATCTTCCAGCCAGCAGTTTAATAGTACCAGTGAGTCAGAGAAATAGCTCAATGACACTCCAAGTCCAATGAATTCATTGAGTAATTGCACCTGGCCCAGTGAGCTTTTTTGTCACCGTTCAACAGTTCTGGAGTATTCACTGGACATAAGACTTTGAGTTAGGGACAGTGGGTCTTTTCCATAGAGATGACATGATCCATGCTTTCATGAGCTCCAAGATACTGGGACGAGATTAAATCAGTAATACATTAATTTTTAGTGCTTCCTAACATATTACCATAAACTTTGTGGCTTAAAATAACACCCATTTATTAAATCATAGTTCTGTAGGTCAGGAGTTGCAGCATGTTGTTACTACAATCTGCTTTGGGTCTTACAGGGCTGAAATCAAGCTGTCATCTGGTAGTTTCGGGCTCTTTTCCATGGTTGTGTGATTGTGGCAGAATTCATTTCCCTGCAGTTATAAAACTTAGGCCCCCATCTTCTTGCTGATTATGGCCAGGAAGCCACTCTCTCCTCCCAGAGGTCACTTACATTCTTTCTCACATAGCCCTCTCCATATTTGAAGTAGCAACAGCACTTCAAATCATTTTTATGCTTTGAATCTCTTTGACTTCCTCTTCTGCCTTTCTTTTCTCCTACTACCAGAAAATGTTGTCTGTTTCTAAGGGCTCTTGTGATAGATTAGGCCCACTGGGATAATCTTCCTGTCTAAAAATCATCTGTACCATATAACATAATATAATCACAGGAGTGATATCTAATCACATTAGGGAGTGAACCTGGTCAAGGAGGGGGAGGCATTTTTAGATTTCTTCCTACCACAAGTAATAAAAGCACACTTGTATATGTGTGTATACCAACATACACTCTTTACCCCTCCCTCTTCACCATGCATAGCTTTGTAGACCTGTGAGTCCATAAATCAGTACAAATCCAGGATCTAGCAACAGTTAGAATTTTCTACAATTTCTCCTTTTCTTGTCATGACTTTGGAAATATAACAGATCCTACTGTGCCTATCATTGCATATACTACTGTAGTCCTTGAGTTTAAACTGCAAAAAAAATTTGACTGAGTTCACATTGTAGTAGAACACTACTTTGAGGATAAATTCTCCCTCATTGTTGGCCAGAAGAATGGAAACCACTTTTTTGTTTGCTTCTTTGTTGTTTGTTTTGGGTTTGCGTTTTACAAACTTTTTAAAAGGTGTGTAATAGTGGGTGGTGGCAATTTAGATTTCATAAGCTCATTAGAACTCTGACTCTCTATAAGTTGCTGATTTTGAAAATGTTTCAATTTATCTAAATGCCTGTGATTTTTTTTTATCATTTAGAAATAAAATGGCCACCATAAATAAAGCTGCAATGAATATCAGAGCACATATATTCTTATGGATAAATGTTTTCAGATTTTTAGGGTATATACCCAACAGAGAATTTGCAGGGTTTATATGGTAATTCTATTTTTAATTTCTTGAGGAATCTCCACATTGACTTCCCTAGCGGCTGCATAAATCTGCATTCCCACCAACAGTGTATGAGGGTTCCTTTTTCTCCACAGCTTCTCCCACACTTGCTATTATTTGTCTTGTTGATAATAGCCATTCTAACTAGTGTCAGGGCATTTCATTGTGGCTTTTATTTGCATTTCTCTGATGATTAGTGACGTTGAGCATTTTTCCATATGTCCGTTGGCCATCTGTATGTCTTCTTTGAAGAAATGTCTATTCAGCTCCTCTGCCAGTTTTAAAATTGGATTGTTTGTTATTTTGTTGTTGAGTTGTATGAGTTTCTTATATATTTTGGATATTAGCCCCTTATTAGAGGTGCTGTTTCTAAAAATCTTCTCCAATTTTGTTGGTTGCCTCTTTATTTTGTTGATAGTTTCTTTTGCTGTGCAGAAGCTTTTTAGTTAGATATAGTCCCATTCATTTATTATAGCTTTTACTTCCCTTCCTTTGAGGTCAAAGTCACAAAATACTCTTTGAACACAAGGTCCATAAGTTTAGTACCTATGTTTTCTTCTATGCAGTTTATTGTTTCAGATCTTATGTTTAGGGCTTTGATCCATTTTGAGTTGATTTTTGCACAGGGTGACAGCAGTCTAGTTTCATTCTTCTGCACATGGCCTTCCAATTCTCCCAGCACCATTTCTTGAAGAGGCTGTCTTTTCTACATTGTATGTTTTTGGTTTCTTTGTTAAAAATGATCTGTCCATATTTATGTGGGTTTATTTCTGGATTCTCAATTCTATTCCATTGGTCTGTGTGTCTGTTTTTCTGTGATGATTATTGTTGCCCCATAGTACAAGCTGAAGTCAGGGAGTGTGAAATCTCCAGCTTTATTCTTTTTTTCTTGAATTGCTTTGGCTATTTGGGGTCTCTTGTTGTTCTATACAAATCTGATGATTGTTTTGTTCTATGTCTTTAAACAATTCCGTTAGGATTTCGAAGGGGATTGCATTAAATCTGTATATTGCTTTGGGTAATATGGCCATTTTAACTATGTTGATTCTTCCAATCCATGAACATGGAATGTCTTTCCATTTCTTTGTGTCTTCTTCAATTTCTTTTTTTTTTTTGAGTGCAGTGTCACTGGCCTTCATATGTGGGACCCGAACCGGGGCTGCTGGCTTCCCAAACCAGCACTTAACCACCACGCCACTCGGCTGGCCCCTTCATAGTATTCTTGAATAATCTTTTGTATTTCTGTGGCATCTGTGGTAACTTCCCCTCTTTCATTTCTGACTTTGTTTGTGTCTTTTCTCTTTTTATCTTAGTGAATGTAGCCAAGGGTTTGTCATTTTATTGATCTTTTCAAAGAACCAGCTCTTTGTTGTATCAGTTTTTTCTATTGTCTTTTTGTTCTCTATTTCATTTAGTTCTGCTCCGATTTTTATTATTTCCTTCCATCTGCTGACTTCGGGTTTCATTTGTTCATCTGTTTTTTACTTTTTTTTTTTTTTTCTTAGATTTTTTTCTTGGGGAACTGGGGGAAGGGGACAGTGTTGGAGAATCGGGGAAGGGGAACAGACAGGTTGCTTTCTTTTTGTTCTTCAATCTAGTTGCAGAGGACGTTGCTTCACTGGCCCATGTCAGCATTGTCATTGCGTTCTTCCCGGATGAGACAGATGGGTCGCCGGCCTGTGGATGGTTGCTCACCACAGCTATTGACAGCTCATGCTGGCTGCTGGCCACTCACACTGACTGCCGGCCACTCACTGTAGCCTATGGCAGCCCACTGCAGCAGGGGCTGCGGTCTACACCATCGCCGGGGCTCCTACAGCCCAGCTCCAGGTGGAGCTGTTGTTAGCTGTAGAGGGCAGTGTCACTGGCCCTCATATGTGGGATCTGAACTGGGGCCGCTGGCATCCCAAAACCAGCTCTTAACCAATGCGCCACTCTGCCGACCCTGATTTTTACTTCTTTTAAGGCATAAGACAAGGTTATTTGTCTGGGATTTTTCTTGTTCCTTGAGATAGACCTGTAATGATATAAATTTCCCTCTTAAAACTGCTTTCGGGTTGGCCAAGAGGCGCAGGGGTTGGGAGCTGGTTTGGGACGCCAGCTCTGAGCAGCAGGCCCCAGTTTGGATCCTACAAATGAGGCCAGTGTCACTGCCCTCTACAGCTAAGATGGTGAACAACAGCTCTACCTGGTTGCCTCAATAGCTAAGAAGGCCGGCGATGGTGTCGGCTGCAGCCTCTGCTGCAGTGGGCTGCCATAGGCTACATTGAGTCTCTGGCAGCAAGTGAGTGGCTGGCAGCCAGTGTGAGCTGCCAAGAGCCGCTGTGAGCAGCTGTCCAGAGGCTGGCGAGCAACTGCCTCACCCGGGAAGAGCGCAATCACGGTAATAACATGAGCCACTGAAACAACGTCCTCCACAACTAGACTGAAGAACAAACAAAGAAAAGGACCGCAACTTATCTGTTCTCCTTCCTTGATTCCCCCACACTGTTCCCTTTCCCCAATTTCCCATTAAAATCTTAAAAAAAAAACTGCTTTTGCTGCATCACCAAAATTTTGGTAGGATGCATTTTCATTCTCATTTGTTTCTATGTATCTTTTTTTTTTCTTTTTTTGAGGGCAATGTCACTGGCTCTCATATGTGGGACAGAACCGGGGCCGCTGGCTTCCCAAGCCAGTGCTTAACCACCGTGTGACTCGCCCGGCCCTCTATGTATCTTCTGTTCTCTCCTCTTATTTATTCTTTGTCCCAGCCATTCTTTAAAAGTATGTATTTTAGTTGCCACATACTTGTGGTTTTTCCTGCTTTCTTTCTGCAGTCAATATCCTATTTCAAAGCCTTGTGATCAGAGAATATGCTTGGTATGATTTCAATCTTCTTACATTTGCTGAGGATAGTTTTATGTCCCAATATATGGTTCATCCTTGAGAATGTTCCATGTACACTAGAAAAGAATGTATATACTGTTGTTCTAGGATGAAGTGCTCTATAAATGTCAATTATGTGCACTTCATTTAATGTATCATTTAGGACTGATATTTCTATATTTATTTTCTGTTTGGATGATCTATCCATAGCTCTAAATGATGTATTTAGGTCCCCTACTATAATTATGGTTTAGTTAATCCCTCCTTTAATTTTGTTAGTTGCTTCGTATATTTTGGTGCTCTCTGATTGGGGTCATAAATATTGGTGACTGTTATGTCTTCTTGTTTTATTTTTTATTTTATTTTATTTTTTTAAGGGCAGTGTTACTGGCCCTCATATGTGGGACTGAACCGGGGCCGCTGGCTTCCCAAGCCAGTGCTCAACCACCACGTCACTTGGCCAGCCTTGTCTTCTTGTTTTATAGTCTGCTTTATATTATGAAAAGTCCATCTTTGTCTCTTGATATCTATTTTTTATGACAATCTTTTTTTTATTAGTTTTAGGTGTACAACACAATGCAATAGTTATATTCTTTACCCCCCAAAGTGAAAACCTCCTTTCCCCAGTTCACCACCCCACTCCCCCCATATCATACATATCTACTACAATTTCTTTGACTCCCTTCCACAGTATACTCCACATTCTATGACTATCTATATATTCAGTTACAGTTGGCATACAATATTATATAACATCAGCTTCAGGTGTACAGCGCAGTGATCTAGCCTCTACTCCATACAAAATTTTTACAACATTATTATATTACCCGAACTGTGTTTCATATCCCTGTGGCAATATTGTACTTGCCTATTTATGCTGTCTAATCCCTTCCCCTTCCCCCTTATCCCCACCCCCCTCTAAACTAACAACCCTCAGTTTTTCCTCCATATATATGAGTCTGTTTACTTTGATCGTTCATTCAGTTTTTCAGATTCCACATATAAGTGAGATCATATGGTACTTGTCTTTCTCCAATTGACTTATTTCACTTAACATAATAGTCTCTTCACAACATTATCAATTACATTCCCAGAACTGCCCCCATATCCCTGCAGCAACATTGTAGTCACTCACCTACGCTGTCCAAAACCTTCCCTCTCTCCCTCATCCCCACTCCCTCCCAGCCAGCAACCATCAGTTTTTCCTTTATATCTGCTTGATATGACTTCAATCTTCTTAAATTTACTGAGACTTGTTTTGGGGCCTAACGTGGTCGATCTTGGAAAACGTCCCATGTGTATTTGAGAAGAATGTATATTCTGTTTTTTCAGGGTGTAATGCTCTAAAAATATCAACAAAGTGCAGCTCGTCTAAAGTGTCATTTAAGGCCCCTCTCTCTGTGTTGATTTTCTGTCTAAAGGGTCTGTCCATTGGTGCCAAAGCGGTGTTGAAGTCCCCTACCATGTTAGTGTTACTGTTGATCTCTGTCTTTATGTTTGTCAAAATCTGTTATATGTAATTAGGAGTTCCAATGTTGGGTACATAGGAGTTTATTAGAGTTATAGTGCCCTTCTTTGACTTTTATTGTAGTCATTTTAAAGTCTATTTTGTTCAAAATAAGTATTGATACTCCAGCTTTTTTTTTTCTCATTTCCATTTGCATGAAATATCTTATTCCATCTATAAACAGCATATACATGTGTCCTATTATCCACTCAACCACTCTCTGTCTTTGGATTGCAGCATTTAGCCCATTCACATTTAAAATGATTATTGATAGGTGCATATGTATTGCCATTTTGTTATTTGTATTCCTCCTCTTTCTGGGTTAGGTTGTTTACCCCTTTCTTTTGTTTAAAAAAAGCCCTTTTAACATTTCTTGCAATGCTGGCTTGGTGGTAATGAATTGCTTAAGCTTATTCTTTTCTGAGAAGCTCTTTATTTCTCCTTCAATTTTAAGTGATAGCCATGCTTGGTAGAGCAATCTTGGTTGAAGGCCTTTATTTTGTGTCACTTTGGATATCTCCTGCCACTCCCTTCTGGCCTGCAGAGTTTCTGTAGACAAGTCAGCTGTTAGTCTAACAGGATTTCCTTTGTATGTAACCTGCTGTCTTTCTCTTGCTGCCTCTAGGATTCTGTCTCTGTCTTTAACCTTTGTCATTTTAATTATGATGTGTCTTGGTGTGGACCTGTTTGGGTTCAGCTTGTTTGGAACCCTCTGCACTTCCTGGGCATGTATGTCGATTTAATTCACCAGGGTAGGGAAGTTTTCAGTCGTTATTTTTTCAAATACATTCTCGACCCCTTGCTTCTTCTCTTCTTGTTCTGGTATTCCTGTGATTCGAGGAGGGTTGCGTTACATCTTGTCCCATAGGGCTCTTAAACTATTTTCATTGTTTTTTATTCTTTGGTCTTGTTGTTGTGCCAACTGGGTGAATTCTGCTATTTTGTCTTCCAAATCGCTGATCCGATCCTCTGCTTCATCTACTCTACTGGTGATTTCTTTGAGTGTGTTCTTCATTTCAGCTGTTGTATTCTTTAGTTCTAACTGGTTGCTTTTTATGATTTCTCTATCCTTCCTTATGTCCTCACTAAGTTTGTTAAACATTCTTATCATTTGTGTTCTAAACTCTGTCTCTTAAAGGTTGGATCCCTCTGTTTCATTTGGTTCCATTTCTAGAGGTTTTTTCTGATCTTTTACTTGGGACGTATTTCTTTGTTTCCCCATTCTGGCTGTTGCTCTGGGATTGCTTTGATGTATTAGATAGATCAGCAGGAGAGCCCTGGCTGGATCACGCAGGCACACAGCTCACGGCCCAACACTCCCAGGAAAACTCCCAGTCTCAGCCTGTCCCAATCAGCCGTTCGCAGATCAGGCCAAGCAGCCCGACAACCAATTACCAGCCTGGCAATTCTGCAATCACAGTCCGGATAGTGGGGACCTGAGGAAGCTTGAGCACTCCCGCGTCTCAGTGAGCAGCCTATTGGAGCTGAGGGCACCCACCCAGCTTTTCCCTTGCAACGCAGCACAAGCCTTGCGGAGGGTGGGGATCTAAGTCCGCATGCACGCACATGTACGCACACATGCACTTCTGCGCCAATTCCATCAGACCAATGAGGTCCTGGGCCTGATTCTCTGTGGCAGGGCCCAACCCCAACAAAATGGCGCCCTCCTTACACCACTCACGTGCAGTCTCCACACCAGGGGAACTATAGTCCAAAAACCTCCAGCCTTTGCACCAAAGGCGCTCAGTTCGGTCCGTCCCTGCAGGCTCACACAGCCACTTTCTCCACCAGTAACCAGGTAAGTGCTCACCAGTGAGCAAGCCCGTGCGCCGGCCCCAGTAATTCTCTAGCCGCTCTTAGTCTCACAGAGCTGAGCAAAGAGAGTCCTCACTAATTACTGCCAGCTATCTTGGAACTTCTCTTCCCGGCAAAGGAACTCTGGGCTGGTGAGCTTGGTGTGTGGCTGGAGGGTTTCTCCCCCAACCAGAGAATCCTCCCCACAGCTGGGGCTTCCCTCACGGGCTTTGCCCTCTCTTGTCTCCGCCCCTCCTACCAGACCCGATGTGGCCTCCTCTTTAAGTTCTTCGTTTAATGTTTCTGTTCATCTAGTGTTCCGGGGATCTCCAGGGTTGAATGCTGTATAATTTGTTTGTAATTTTGGTGTGATCCTGGGAGGTAGTTAGCACAGCGTCTGTCTATTCCACCATTTTACCGGAAGTCCCATGTCTTGATATCTATTTTTATCCTGAAGTCTGTTTCATCTGATATCAGTATAGCTACATGTGCTTTTCTCTGAATACCATTTGCTTGGAGTGCCAATTTCCACCCTTTCATTTTGAGTCTATATTTGTCCTTGTAGCTGAGATGTGTCTCTGAGGCAGCATATGGTTGGATTTACGTTTTTTTTTTTTTTTTTTTTAATCAAATCTGCTACTCTGTTCCTCTTTATTGGTGTGTTCAGTCCATTTACATTTAGGGTGATTATTGATATATGAGGATTTCCTATCACTCTATCTTAGGTTTTCTGGTAGGATTGTGTTTTCATTGTTTCTTTGCCTTTTTGTTGCTGTCTATCATTTCAGTGTGCTAGTATCCTATAATTTTTCCTTCTGTTTCTTCTTTTTTACATCGTACACTTCAGTTCTGGATTTTTTCTGCGTGCATACCATTAAATTTATGTAAATGAAAGTTTCATGTCTATAGTATTCCATTTTCTCAGCATGATTCTTTCCTCCATTTCCTTGTGCCAGTTCAGATCTTTACTCTCTCCCCTTTTATGTATTTGTTGTGACAAATTATCCCTATTTATGCTGTGAGTTGATTTTTGTACTGCAGCAGCAAATTGTCTTTTTCCTCATTTTTTAAAAAATAAAAAGTAATTTTTTTCTTCTGAACCCTGTATGTTATGTTTAAGTATATAGTATCTTATTTGGTGTAGAGGTTGCCATTTCCTGCTTCTGTCTGTTTGTTCATAATATTTCTCATCATTTTGTATTCTTTTGCTTTTTTTGTTTCAGACCTAAGAGCCTCCTTCAGTTTCTTGTAGTGCAGGTCATCTGTTAGAAAATTTCCTCTGTTTCTGTGTTTCTGGAAAGGTCTTTATTACTCCTTCATATCTAAAGGAATTTTTGTTGGATATATTATTCTTGGCTCATAATTTCTCTCTTTTGATAGTTTGAATATTTGATTCTACTCCCTTGTATTTTGTAGAGGTTCTGCTGAAAAATCCGATGATAATCTAATGGGGTTTCCTTTGTAATTTACTCTCTTTTTTCTCCCTTGCTGCCTTGAGGATTCTTTCTTTGTTAATAGTTTTTGACAGCTTCAATACAATGTGCCTTGGAGAAGGCCTGTTGGGATTCAGGTAATTAGGTGTTTTATTTGCTTCTTGGTTTCAAGGATCCAGTTCTTTCCACAAGTTTGTGAAGTTCTGGACTACTATTTGTTTGAATATATTCTCTGTTCCCTTCTCCATTTCTTCTCTTTCTGGTATTCACATTTTTCTTATATTGTTCTTTCTGATGGAGTCAGAAAATTCTTGTAGAGTTCTTTTATTTCTTTTAATACTCAAGTCTCTCTCTTCTTTGATCTGTGTCATTTCCAGATTTCTATCTTTATTGTCACTGATTCTTTCCTCTATGTAGTCACCTTTGTTACCTAAGTTGGCTATTTCATCCTTCATGTCTTGTATTGAGTCCTTAATCTCCAGAATTTCTGTTTGGTTCTTTTTTAAAATTTCAATCTCTTTGGTAAAATGTTCATTTTTTTCTTTGATTGTGTTTCTGAGTTCATTAAACTGCCTGTCTGTGTTTTCTTGCATCTCAATAAGCGTTTTAAAAACTGCAATCTGGGGTCGGCTGAGTGGCACATTGGTTAAGAGCTGGTTTTGGGATGCCAGCGACCCCAGTTCAGATCCCACATATGAGGGCCAGTGACAAAGCCCTCTACAGCTAACAGCAGCTCCACCTGGAGCTGGGCTGTGCGAGCCCCGGCGACGGTGTGGGCTGCAGCCCCTGCTGCAATGGGCTACCATGGGCTACAGTGAGCGGGCGGCAGCCAGTGTGAGCTGGCAATAGCCGCAGTGAGCGACATTCAGAGGCCGGCAACCGATCTGCCTCATCCAGGAAGAGCGCAAGGACGATACCAACATGGGCCAGTGAAGCAATGTCCTCCACAACCAGATTGAAGAACAAAAAGACAGAAACTTGTCTGTTCCCCTCCCCCAATTCCCCAATAAAATCTTCACAAAAAAAACTGCAATCTGAATTCTCTGTCATTTAAGTCACATATTTGCATGTCTTTAAATTCATTTTCTGGAGACTTTTCATTTTGTTTCTGAGCTGTCTTGTTATCTGGGTTATTCATGACAATTAGTGAATTATTATATCTCTTCCTAGGCATCTACAGGAGTGGGTTCTGCAACAGGTTGGTAGGAAGAGGTCTTTCTTTTGCTTTTAAGTAAGTGTTGGTAGAATGCTTTGTTTTCTCTTTGACTTCAGCCTTTTATTCTCTCTCACACTCTTGTGTTATATTTTCTCTGCATTGTTTAGTTTTCTCACACAATGGGGGGATTCTAAGGAAGGTGGGATTCTCCTCTGTGAATAGGTCTTCTGGGTCTCAGAGCACTGCCTCTGTGGGGGGATATAGATAGCTTCTGAAGTTTCAAAGTTCTCCCTGCACCAGAATCAGGGCCTGTGTGTTTCAGTGACTCTGTTTACCTTTAGAGGTATCCGCCCAGATAGGTGGGGTAAGCAGTGTTGTGGGTTGTGAGAGGCATCTCAGAGCACTGATGGTGACCACCAGCATAGCCAGTCCTGCACCCAAGTCTCTCTCCCCTTCACAGGAACTATTTGATCTGGTAGTTTGTAGCTGTGGGCTGCAGTTCTCTGGACTTCAAATATTCTGTTCTTTTGATGTCACACTCCAACTGTTCTGTTTCTTGCACTTGGTAGGTGGAGGTGGGGTGAGCTTTCAGAGGGCAGGGGGAAGCAACTAGGCTCCATGCCTCTGTCTTTTGTCCTCTGCTTGACAATGGGGGCTTAAACAACTGATTTCACTTTTCTTCCCTCTGTCTTTGCTCTGAGATCTCTGCCATGAGTGTTGGATTCAGCAGTGTTATGTGCTGATCCCTCAGGTGGTACTCTGGGCCATAAGGTAAGTACTATCAGTCCAAATTCTTTCCTTTCCCGCAACTGCAGTAGCTCCAGAATGCAGGGAGCTTGGAGCTCTGAGCTCATTCTGCATCAGCCCTGGGCCTGCATGGCCCATGTCTCCACACTTCCTCCTTCCCTCCATCCCCACTTGCCCAATTTCCCCACCTTTTGATGATTTCGGTTGCATGTCTCTTAGTCTTACCTCTCTGCTGTGCAGGGATACCTTTGTGGAATTATGGTTGTTCAGGTTGTTGTAAATTCCAGAGGATATTTCTAGAATCTCACCGCACACTGCCATTTCTATGACATCATCTACCTCTTCACCTTTTTCATCCTGCCCCTCAAACCCTCTCCCATCTTTAACCCTGATAAATCTAGGACCCATCTGACACCATACATAACTACACAATAAAGTCTTACAACATTATTGACTGTACTCCTTATGTTAAACCCTGCATCCCCATGACTACTTTGTAACAACCAATTTGTACTTCTTAATCCCTTCCCCTTTTTCAACCACCTCCAAACTATCTTTTGTTTGGCAGCAATGAAAATGTTCTCTGTATCTATGAGCTTGTTTCTGTTCTGTTTGATTGTTAGTTGTTTGTTTTGGTCTTGAAATTCCACATGTAAGTGAAATCAGATTTCATCTTTCTTTCTGGGGTCTGACATACCCCACGCAGCACAATACCTTCCAGGTCAATCCATGCTGCCTCTGATGGCAAGAACAAATTCCTTTCCATGAACGAGCAATAATCCATTGTATATATGTATCACCTACTCTTTATCAACTCATCCACTGATGGACACCCAGGCTGCCTCCACATCTTGGTAATTGTAAATAATGCTGCAATGAACACATAGATGCACATGTACCTTTGTAGTAATATTTTGATTGTTTTCAGATAAATACCCAGAAGTGGGATCACTGGCTCCTTCTTTGTCTCTTAGCCTTTGATTTAAAGTTGTTATTTTTTCTGGCATAAGTACTCCTACCCCAGCTTTTGTTTGTTTGTCATAGTTTGGTTTCCATTTTCATGAATATCTTTTTCCCATCAATTTACTTACAGCCTGTGTGTGTCTTTTGATCTGAAGTGGTTCTCTTGTAGACACCGTATATAAGATTCTTTTCTTTCTTTTTTAAAAAAAATATTTTATTGGGGAATTGGGGGAGGGGAACAGTGTTGGGGAACTGGGGAAGGGGAACAAAAATGTTGCTGTCCTTTTTGTTCTTCAGTCTAGTTGGGGAGGACATTGCTTCACTAGCCCATGTTGGTATCGTCATTGCGCTCTTCTCAGGTGAGGCAGATTGGTCACCGGCCTCTGGACGGCTGCTTACAGTGGCTCTTGGTAGCTCACACCTGCTGTCAGCCACTCGCCCTGGCTGCTAGCAACTCACTGGAGCCTATGGCAGCCCACTGCAACAGGGGCCACAGCCATGCAGCCCTGGGGACTCACAGCAGCCCAGCTCCAGGTCGAGCTGTTGTTCACCATCTTAGCTGTAGAGGGCAGTATCACTGGTCTTCATATGGGATCCGAACCTGGGCCGCTGGCATCCCAAGCCAGCTCTTAACCAATGCACCACTCGGCCAGCCCCAAGGGTCTTATTTTCTTTTCCATTTAGCCCCCCTATCTTTTGATTGGAACATTTAATCCATTTACATTTAAAGTAATTGTTTATAGATACGTAGTTATTGCCATTTAATTATTCATATTTTTATCTTTTTTTTTTTTGTCTTAAAGACGTCCCCCTAACATTGCTTGTAATATTGATTTGGTGGTGAGAAATTCCTTTAACTTTTTCTTGTCTGGAAGCTCTTAATCTGTCCTTTGATTCTAAATGATAGCTTCTCTGGGTAGAGTAATCTTGGTTGCAGGTACTTACTCTTCATCACTTTAAATATTTTGCGCAAACCCTTTCTGGCATGCAAAGTTTTTGTTGAGAAATCAGCTGATAGTTTTATGAGAGCCACCTAGTTGGTAACTAACTGCTTTTCTCTTGCTGCTTTTACAATTATGTCTCTGTCTTTAACCTTTGGCATTTTAATTTTGATGTGTCTTGGTGTCAGTCTCTTTGTGTTCATCTTATTTGGAACTCTCTATGCTTCCTGGGCTGGTATGTTTATTTCCTTTTCCAGGTTAGGAAAGCTTTTTGTCATTATTTCTTCAAATAGGCATTCAATTCCTTGCTCTTTACCTTCTTCTAGTACCCCTATGATGTGAATATAGGTACACTTGATGTTGTCCCAGAAGCCCTTCAAACTATCTTCATTTTGTGGGGTTTTTTTTTTTTTGTTTTGCTATTCTGTTTGGGTGTTTCCTCCTACCTTCTTTTCTAAATTGCTGGTTTCATCCTCTGCTTCATCTAATCAGTTGATTCTCTCTAATGTATTCTTTTTTTAAAAAAAAAAGATTTTATTAGGGAATTGGAGGAGGGGAACAGTACTGTGGAATTGAGGAAGGGGAACAGACAAGTTGCCGTCTTCTTGTTCTTCAGTCTAGTTGCAGAGGACGTTGCTTCACTGGCCCATGTTGGTATCGTCATTGCGCTTTTCCCGGATGAGGCAGATCAGTCGCCCGCCTCTGGATGGCCGCTCACCATGGCTATTGGCAGCTCGCACTGGCTACCAGCCACTCACACTGGCTGCAGGCCACTCACTGTAGTCTTGGCAGCCCACTGTAGCAGGGGCTGCAGCTTACACCATCACCGGGGCTCGCACAACCCAGCTCCAGGTGGAGCTGTTGTAAGCTGTAGAGGGCAGTGTCACTGGCCCCCATATGTGGGATCCGAACCGGGGCCGCTTGCATCCCCAAACCAGCTCTTAACCAATGTGCCACTCGACTGGCCCTCTCTAATGTATTCTTTACTTCAGTATTTGTAGTCTTTATTTCTGACTGGTTCTTTTTTATGTTTCCTATCTCTTTGTTGAAGTTCTCCCTGAGATCATTGAGTTTTTATAACCAGTGTTTTGAACTCTGCATCTGGTAGTTTACTTGTCTCCATTTTGTTTATTTCTTTTTCTGGAACTTTGTTCTGTTCATTTATTTGGGACATGTTTCTTTGTCTCCTCATATTGGCTGCTTCCTTGTGTTTTTTCTTTTTCTTTTCTATGTAATAGATAGGGCTGTTATGTCTTCTAATCATAGGAGAGTTGCCTTATGTGATAGGTGTACTGTGGGGATCAGTGACACAGTCTTCCTGGTCACCTGAGCCAAGTTCTCCACTTGTGTCCCTTGTGTGGGTTGTGTTTGCTCTCCTGTTGTAACTGAGCCTTGGTTGCTTTTGGCACATCAGTGGAAGGGATTGACACTTGAGATGACTTGTTATAAGGACCAGCTGTGACTACAGTGGAAGAGCTCTTGTGCAAGGCCTGACCCTATGGAGCAGAATTTGTTTTAGCAGGGCTCCATTGCCTACCCTGTGTGTTAGTTGGGTGTGTCGTCCTCAGAGGCTGCTGGGTAATACTTCTGCTGGATCTGAAGCTGGCCACTGGGAGTGCCAGCCTTGGGGCCTCCTGGGGGGGTGCCCCACCATCAGTCAAGTTCAACGACATTCTTTGCCCTTCCAGGGACCACCTGGCATGAGCCACAAAACAATCCACAGATTACCACCACCCATACTGGCTTGAATGTGACTCAAGAGGCCAAGCACCAACCAAGGCTGACTGTCTCTAAAGCAAGGCTTAGGACAGCACAGCAAGAACTACAGAACACCCTGACACCAGATGCTGCTTGTTTGAGTTTTATGAGCCTTTGAGAAATTCTAGGAAAGTCCACAGTATGAGCCAAGTCCACAGTATGTTTATACAGAGAATCCACTGGAACTGGCTTGGGTGGGACTGAACGTTGGGTGGGGCAGGGTCTCAGGTAATCTCGGTGAACAGATGGTGTTACCCAGGCGGATGGAGACTCGTTTTTGGCAGCTGCCTGCCTTTGCATGCTGGAAAGGCTCAACAAAGAGACAATGGCTTCTGCCAGCTTCATCGTATGGGAGAAAGTTGGTCCTCCATCCCTCACCCTGCAACCAGGCACTTCAGTTCCTCCCTGTACGTCCCTGGTGCCTTTGGGACTGCTGCCTTAGCACTGAAGCTCAGAGGGAGTAAGTCTATCAGTGAGTATGTTCATGCATGAGCCCTTTAAGAGGAGCACTTGCGAGTGGAGCCAACCTCTGTCTCCTTCAGCCACAATTTTCTCTGGTTTTCACAGCAAAAAGTTTTGGGGTCTTCCTTCCCTGGCACTGAGACTTTGGACCTGGGATTCTCATGTGAGTTTGGGACCCCTCGTTACCCCATAGGCGACCTTCACAGCCAAGTTATCCTTCCCAATTTTTGTTTTGTTTTGTTTCTGAGGGCAGTGTCACTTGCCTTCATATGTGGGACCCGAACCGGGGCCACTGGCTTCCCAAGATAGTGCTTAACCACCGCGCGACTCAGCCAGCTCATCCTTCCCAATTTTTAATGGTCACATGTGGGTGTGGATCCAGCTCATTTCTTGTCTCTGCCTCTCATACAGTCTGGAAGTAACTTTTTCTGTATGTTCTTAGATGTAGGGCTTCAGTTCAGCCTACTTTTAGGTGATTTTTAATTATTGTTCTGCAATTTAGTTGTAATTTTGATATGGTCTTGAGGAGATAAGCACAGAGTTTATTTTTTTCTGCCATCTTGACTGGATCTCCCATAATTTTCTTTTGTACAAGTTAAATTTGGGGATCCTGACCATGTTTAAATCAGTTCATCATTGGCATATAGATGGTATGACCTGGGGAGATTCTGCATCTTGAGAGGAGCAATTTTCCCTGGATCATTTCAATATTAAATGTGAGACAGAGGCAGAAGAGTCAAGAAAGGATGACAATGGCCCAAGAAGGCAGGGAGAAAACCAAGTAAGTATGGTGCCATTTATTTACTTAGATGGGGAAAATTCCAAGAGCAGGTTTAGGGAGAAAGATTTGGATCTTCCTTGTGGATATGTACAAGTTATCAAGCCTATTAAACATCCAAGTGAAGATGTAGAGTATGTAGGTGGACTTATGAACCTGGAATAAATAGAAGAAGCTTGTCTTAAAGATATTAATTTGGGAGTCATCAATATTTAGTCAGTAGTTCTCAAACATGGCTGTACATTAAAATAACATTGTGACTTATAAAATTCATGTTATGTCGAGTCCCTACCCTGTACCAACTAAATTTAAAACCTCCGAAATTCATTACACTAAAAGTGAGTAGAGTTTTAACTCTCTGATTCCAATTTTCTTTCTTTTTTTAAATTCTTTTATTGGGAAATAAACATTTTTTAATTAGTTTCACGTGTGCAACACAGTGAAACAGTTATACTTTTTACCCCTCACAGTGACATCCCCTTTCCCAATTGGCCACCCCACTCCTCCCCACATATCATACATATCTATTACAATTCCTTTGACTCCCTTGCACAGTACACTCCACATCCTGTGACTATCTATATATTCAATTACAGTTGGCATACAATATTATACAACATCAGTTTCAGGTATACAGTGCAGTGATCAAGCCTCTACTCCATCCATGAAGTGGTCTCCCTAACAAGACATGTGACCATCTGACACCACACAAAATAGTTACATTATTATATTCCCCAAACTGTCTTTCATATACCTATGGCAATATTGTAGTTACCTATTGATGCTGTCTAACCCCTTCCCCTTCTCCATCATCCCCACCCCACCCCCCAACTAGCAACATTTAGTTTT
The DNA here is from genome assembly GCA_033961575.1 of Aselliscus stoliczkanus. NCBI lineage: Eukaryota > Metazoa > Chordata > Mammalia > Chiroptera > Hipposideridae > Aselliscus > Aselliscus stoliczkanus. Next base: position 47,237,232 of record CM066737.1, on the reverse strand, counting down.
TCCTCTATATCTATGAGTCTGTTTCTGTTTACTTTGCTCGTTCATTCAGTTTTTCAGATTCCACATATAAGTGAGATCAGATGGTATTTGTCTTTCTCCGACTAACTTATTTCACTTAACATAAAAGTCTCTAGGTCAATACACATCATTGCAAATGGCACAATTTCATTCTTCTTTATAGCAGAATAATACTCCATTGTATAAATGTACCACAGTTTCTTAAACCAGTCATCTACCAATGGGCATTTCAGTTGCTTCCAATTCTTGGCTATTGTAAATAGTGCTGCAATAAACATAGGGGTGCATATATTTTTTTGAATTAGCATCTTGGATTCTTCTGTGTAGATACCAAAAATTGGAATTGCTGGGTCATACGGTAAACCTATTTCCAGTTTTTTGAGATACCTCCATTCTGATTTCCATAATGGTTGCACCAATCTGTAGTCCCACCGACAGTGCACCAGGGTTCCCTTTTCTCCACAACCTCACCAGCATTTGTTGTTTATTGATTTTTTGATGATACCCATTCTGACAGGAGTGAGGTGGTATCTCATTGTGATTTTTATTTGCATTCTCTGATGATTACTGAGGTTGAACAATTTTTCACATGCCTCTTGGCCATCTGTATGTCCTCTTTAGAGAAATGCCTATTCATATCCTCTGCACATTTTTTAATTGGGTTGTTTGTTTTTTTGGTGTTGAGTTTCATGAATGTTTTATAAATTTTGGATATTAACCCCTTATCAGATATATCGTTGGCAAATATCTTCTCCCATTCAGTAGGTTGACTTTTTGTTTTGATAATTTCCATTGCTGTGAAAAAACTTCTAAGTTTGATGTAATCCCATTTGTTCAATTATTCTTTTATTTCCCTAGCCAAGGGGATATATCAGTAAAAATATTACTCAGGGTAATGTCTGCAAACTTACTCCCTAAGTTTTCTTCTAGAAGTTTTATGGTTTCAGGTCTTACATTTAAGTCTTTAATCCATTTTGAATTTGTTCTCAAATAGGGGATAAGTAGGTGGTCCATTTTCATTTTTTGCACGTGTCAGTCCAATTTTCCCAGCACCATTTATTAAACAGACTATCCTTACTCCAATGTAAATTCTTGCTTCCATTGTCATAGATTAAATGACCATATATGGATGGGTTTATTTCTGGGTTTTCTATTCTGTTCTATTGGTCTATGTGTCTGTCTTTGTGCCAGTATCATACTGTTTTGACCATTGGAGCCTTGTAGTATGTTTTGATGTCAGGTAGTGTGATGCCTCCAAATTTGTTCTTATTTCTCTAGATTGCTGTGGCTATTCAGGGTCTTTTGTGGTTCCATATAAATTTTAGGATTATATGTTCTATTTATGAGAAAAATGTCATTGGTATTTTGATTGGAATTGCATTGAATCTATATATTGCCTTAGATAGCATTGACATTTTAACTATATTAATTCTTCCTATCCATGAACATGGTATGTATTTCCAATGATTTGTATCTTCTTTGATTTCTCTCTTCAGTGTCTCATAATTTTCGGAGTACAGGTCTTTTAATTATTTAGTTAAATTGATTCTTAAATATTTTATTGGTTTTGAAGCAATTGTAAAAGGGATTGATTTCCTTATTTCATCTTCTGATAGTTTATTATTGGTGTATAGAAATGCAACTGATTTCTGAATATTAATTTTGTATTCTGCTAGCTTACCAAGTTCGTTTATCAGTTCTAGCATTTTTTTGGTGGAGTCTTTGGGATTCTGTCTATATAGTCTCATGTCATCCTCATATAATGACAATTTTATTTCCTCTTTTCCAATTTGGATGGCTTTTATTTCATTTTCTTGTCTATTGCTGTGGCTAGAAGTTCCAGAACTATGTTAAATAGAAGTGGTAAAAGTGGGCAGCCTTGTCTTGTTCCTGATCTTAAGGGAAAAGCTTTTAGCTTTTCCCCATTGAGTACAATGTTAGCTGTGGGCTTATCATATATATTCCACTTGATCGTGGTGTATGATCTTTTTAATGTGATGCTGAATTCAGTTTACTAGTATTTTGTTGAGAATTTTTGCATCTATGTTCATTAAGGATATCAGCCTGTATTTTTCCTTTTTTCTAATATCTTTGTCTGAGTTCGGAATCAGGGTGATAGTGGCTTCATAGAAAGATTTTGGGAACCTTCCCTCCTTCTGTATTCTTTGGAATAGTTGAGAAGAATAGGTATTAGTTCTTTTTTTAATGTTTTGAAAATTCAACTGTGAAGCCATCTGGTTCAGGACTTTTATTTGTTGGAAGATTGTTGATTACTGATTCAATTTCTTTGGCATTAATCAGTCTGTTCCAAGTTTCTGTTTCTTTTTGGTTCAGACTTGGTAGATTGTATGCTTATAGAAATTAATCCATTTCTTCAACATTGTCGAATTTGTTGGCATATAGTGTTCATAGTATCTTCTTAAGATTTTTTGTATTTCTGTTGTCATTTCTCTTTCATTTCTCCTCTTTCATTTCTGATTTTATTAAGTTGGGTCCTCTCTCTTTTTCTTGGTGAGTCTGGCTAAGGGTTTGTCGATTTTATTTATCTTTTCAAACACCAACTTTTGGTTTCACTGGTATTCTGTATTTTTTTTTTTTTTTAGTTCTCTATTTCCTTTATTTCTGCTCTGGTCTTTTTTTTTTCCTTTCGTTATTTATTTATTTATTTATTTATTTATTTATTTTTATTAGTTTCAGGTGTACAACACAATGCAATAGTTATGCACTTTACCCCCCAAAGTGAAAAGCCCCCTCCCCCAGTTCGCCACCCCACTCCCCCCACCATATCATACATATCTATCACAACTCCCCTGACTCCCCTCCACAGTATACTCCACATCCCAGGACCATCCACATATTCAGTTACAGTTGGCATACAATACTATACAACATCAGTTTCAGGTGTACAGTGCAGTGATCAAGCCTCTACTCCATCCATGAAGTGGTCTCCCTAACAAGACATGTGACTGACATGCCACAAAAATTTTAAAACACTATTATAGTCCCCGAAATGTGTTGCATATCCCTGTGGCAATATTGTAGTTGTCTATTTATGCTGTCTAATCCCTTCCCAGTCCCCCCCTCCCCACCCCCCTCCCAACTAGCAACCCTCAGTTTTTCCTCTACATCTACGAGTCTGTTTACTTTGATCGTTCACTCAGCTCTTCAGACTCCACACACAAGTGAGATCACATGGTACCTGTTCTTTTCTGACTGACTTTTTTCACACAACATAATAGTCTCTTCACAACATTATCAATTACATTCCCACAACTGCCCCCATTTCCCTGCGGCAACATTGTTGTCCCATCTACACTGTCCAAAACCTTCCCCCTCTCCCTCTTCCCCACTCCCTCCAAGCAAACAACCATCAGTTTTTCCTTTATATCAACTCTTTCTGTGTTGATTTTCTGTCTAAGGGGTCTGTCCATTGGTGACAATGGTGTTGAAGTCCCCTACGATGATAGTGTTACTGTTGATCTCTGTCTTTATGTCTGTTAAAATCTGTTGTATGTAATTAGGAGTTCCTATGTTGGGTGCATAGATGTTTATTAGGGTTATAGTGCCCTTCTTTGTCTTTTATTGTAGTCATTTAAAGTCCATTTTGTCCAAAATAAGTATTGGTACTCCAGCTTTTTTTTTTCTCATTTCCATTTGCATGAAATATCTTATTCCATCTGTAAACAGCATATACATGTGTCTTATTTTCTTATCCACTCAGCCACTCTGTGTCTTTTGATTGGAGCATTTAGGCCATTCACATTTAAAATGATTATTGATAGGTGCATATGTATTGCCATTTTGTTATTTGTATTCCTGGTCTCCCTGGGTTAGCTTGTTTACCCCTTTCTTTTGTTTAAAAAAGCCCTTTGAACATTTCTTGCAATGCTGGCTTGGTGGTAATGAATTCCTTAAGCTTATTCTTTTCTGAGAAGCTCTTCATTTCTTCAATTTTAAGTGATAGCCAAGCTGGGTAGAGCAATCTTGGTTGTAGGCCTTTATTTTGTGTCACTTTGGATATTTCCTGCCACTCCCTTCTGGCCTGCAGAGTTTCTGTAGACCAGTCAGCTGTTAGTCTAACAGGAGGTCCTTTGTATGTTACCTGCTGTCTTTCTCTTGCTGCTTTTAGGATTCTGTCTCTGTCTGTAACCTTTGCCATTTTAATTAAGATGTGTCTTGGTGTGAGCCTGTTTGGATTCAGCCTGTTAGGAACTCTCTGTATGTCCTGGGCTTGTATGTCGATTTACTTCACCATGGTAGGGAAGTTTTCAGTCATTATTTCTTTAAATACATTCTGAATCCCTTGCTTCTTCTCTTCTCCTTCTGGTATTCCTATGACGCAAACATTGCTGCGTTTCATGTTGTCCCAGAGGTCTCTTAAACTATTTTCATTCTTTTTTATTCTTTTTTCTTTTTGTTGTTCCAGCTGGGTGATTTCTGCTATTTTGTCTTCTAATTCACTGATCCGCTCCTCTACTTCATCTACTCTACTGGTGATTCCTTCGAGTGTGTTCTTCATTTTAGTTATTGTATTCTTTACTTCTAACAGGTTGTTTTTTATGGTTTCCCTATCTTGCTTTATGTCCTAGCTGAGTTCCTTAAACATTCTTATCATCAGTGTTCTAAACTCTGTCTCTGAAAGTTTGGATCCCTCTGTTTCATTTAGTTCCATTTCTAGAGTTTTCTTCTAATCTTTTACTTGGGACATGTTTCTTTGGTTTTTCATTCTGGCTGTCGTTCTGTGAATGCTTCGATGTATTAGATAGATCACCTAGAAAGAAGAGAAAAGAAAAAAGAAAAAAAAAGAAAGAAAAAGGAAAGAGGTGGGGGTGCTCTCTGTCCTCTTTAATCTGCAGACCACTTTCTCAGGGTTGCAGTGAGCTTTCCACAATTAGCTGCTGTGTGCTCTGGAATCGTGCTCACTCCCAAAAAAAAAAAAAATTCTTCACAGATTGTTGCAGGTTGTCTGCTACTGAGTCTCAGTGAACAGAGTGATGCAGCTGGAGAACACCCGCCCTGCGTTTCCCTGGCAACGCAGCTGAAGCAGGGCGGAGGGTGGGGATCCAAGTCAGCTTACGCACTCCTGCGTCCCAGTGAGCAGCCTGATGGAGCTGGAGGGCACCCACCTGGCATTTCCTTGGAAATGCAGCACAAGCAGGGCGGAGGGTGGGGACCCAAGGTGGCTCACGCACGTTTCAGTGAGCAATCTGATGCAGCCGGAGGGCACCTGCCCGGTGTTTCTTTGGAAACGCAGCACTAGCAAGTCAGAGGGTGGGGACCCAAGGCCGCTCGTGCACTCCTGTGTCTCAATGAGCAGCCTGATGTAGCCAGAGGGCACCCGCCAGGCGTTTCCCTGGCAATGCACCACAAGCAGGGTGGAGGGTGGGAATCCAAGGCCGCATGCACACGCACTCCTGCACCAAGTTCACCAGACCAATGGGATCCCGGCTCTGACCCTCCGTGGGAGGGCCCAACCCTGAAAAAATGGCAGCCTCCTGTACACCGCTCGTGTGCAAGCTCCGCACCAGTGGAACAACAATCCCAAAACCTCCAGCTTCTGCACCAAAGGTGCTCAGTTCAGTCCCTCCCAACAGGCTTCTGGGCCCGGCTCATGCAGCTACTCCCTCCAACAAGAACCAGGTGAGTGCTCACTGGCGAGCGAAACTGTGCACCAGCCCCACTGGTTCTCCAGCTGCTCCCAGCCTCACCGAGTCGAGCAAAGAGAGTCCTCACTAATTTCTACTGCCCACTATCATGGAATTCCTCTTCCTGGCAAAGCAACTCTGGGCTAGTGAGATCGGTGTGGGGCCGGAGGATCTCTCCCCCAACCGGAGAAGCCTCCCCACACAGCTGGGGCATCCCTCATGGGGCTCGCCCTCTCTCGTCGGCGCTCCTCCTACGAGACTTGACGTGGCCTCCTCTTTAGGTCCTTCATTTAGAGCTTCTGTTCATCTAATGTTCAGGGGATTCCCGAGGTTAAATGTTGCATAAATTATTTGTAATTTTGATGTGATCCTGGGAGGCAGTTCGGAGAGCATACGTCTATTCCGCCATCTTACCGGAACCTCCCAAGCCAAGTCCTAACCAGCACACCACTTGAACGGCCCAGTAAATGCCTTCTATAGATCCTTTTGAGTGTGGAGATCAGCAGCAGATAGGAGATGCTATTGTAGAAAGTTTAGTAAGTGCAGAGAAGTTATGTGACTTGCCTGAGGACACACAGCTCAGAAATGTTTCGGCTGGGATTCAAATGATCTGATTACAAAGACTAGACTGTCTTCACTTTACCATGCTGTCTAGGGAACGTTATTTTACTTAAAAGATTCAGAGAGATGGCTGAGTGGTGCGGTAGTTAAGTGCTGGCTTAGGAAGCCAGCGGCCCCAGTTCGGTCCCACATATAAGGGCCAGTAACACTGCCCTCAAAAAAAAAATACAGAGAGATATCTTAGAAAGAGATGTAAAGTTCCCCAAATTTTATTGTAATAGGCCACAGGGGGAGAAGGCAACATGTCTCTGGAACGATTCCAATATTTACCCCTCTATCTATACTTCTTTATTCCCCTTGATCTTTCTACCTTTCTTTGTTTCCCTTCTGTAGTTGCCACCACCTCTCCAGAAAGTAGATACACTACATGCAAGACAGCCAACATCAGGAGCTGCCCTCTGGGATGCCAGCTGGCTTCAGTGTCTCTCTTCTCCAAGTGCTGTTCTCTGGGGTCTCCTTTCTGAAGAGGGAAGAAGGAGCAGGATAGTGTTGCAGTCAAAACCAAGCATTTTGTCACTTCTTACTTCTGCCTCCTGACATATCAGCAGCTCTATATAATGAAAATCTAAATCACTTGTGTGCACATATAGCAACTATTTATTTGCTGTTAGCTTTGAGGACTCAGTGGGGGTTCGATGCATTTAGAAAAGAGATCAACACTAGGAGAGCCTAATCTCATAAGTAGACAAAATGAAAATTGAAGTGGAAGATGCAACTCTCTACTTGTGAAAGAGAGGCTAATAATAAATATCCTTCAACTTCAGCACCCCTCCAGCTCAGAAAAATACTCTTAAACTAAGGACACAAGGCAGAGATGTCTCCTTAGAAGTATCCTGCCTCCAGTTTGCTAACAAAGCTTTACTAAGCCTGGTTGGAGATTGATTGTGAGTTCTAGAAATAGCATACTTTCTCCTAAAGACACCAAGTGGGATGCCTTCCCTCTTTTACAAAATGCATTCACTATTAGTTTCCTTGAAACTTCCTCCCCCCCACCCCCACCCCCATGACAGGCTGCCTTGGGATCAAATGCAGTCCTGAAGCTTCTTCACATTTGATCATCTCTATTTCTACCAAGAGAGAATACCAGACTAAAGAAAGCATCCTTATCACATTCTGAAAGGGCCAGGCCCTCTCTCTTTGTTCAATTTACTGCACAGTTTATAAAGCCTCTGCTTGCCAGCAGCTTCCTTATTCCCTCATCCTCCCAGGGTTTCCCTTCCTCCAATGCAAACCTGTTTATACTTACTCTGGCAGAAGCCAGAACTCCCTTTTCCAGAGGCTAGAGCCTGTTCATCTTGGTTCAGAGCACATGACCCTGCAACGTGGGAACCCACTGCCTGGAAGTCACCAGAAGCTATAAATAAATGAAGGCATTTACTCTCCTGGGGCAAGGATGGTGAGGAGTGACATTAGGGAGGGGGCACCACTCAAGACAGACCTGAGTGACACCACTTGCCATATATCAAGGGCCATCCCAGGTGTAGAAATTGTAACCCTACAGACACAAAGGCATGCAAATTGGGCAGTAACTGCACACTTGGCATTCTCTGAAAAATGGACTCATAAGAAGTATTCAGTTGATTATGAGGTGAATAGATTCCAACCTCTCTCACCCCCCTGCCCCCACATACACACAAGATCTAAGTGGTTCCAAGAGTCAGAAACTACCCATGGTTAGGCATTCCATCTATATACATTCAGGGAACATGACAGTCAGCCAGGCATGGGACAAACCAGTCTCTGAGGTCCTCACTTCACTTGTTCAGCCCTTTACCTGACCCAGGGCTTTCCTTCCTTTCTGCTCAACAGCAGCCAGAGTAGGTAAGCTTAGCTTTCAAGAATTTGCTCGGTTTGGGCCAGCCCCGTGGCGCGGTGGTTAAGCGCTGGTTTGGGAAGTCAGCAGCCCCGGTTTGGGTCCCACATATGAGGGCCAGTGACACTGCCCTCAAAAAAAAAAAAAGAATCTGCTCGATGGGCCGGCAGAGTGGCGCAGTGGTTAAGAGCTGGCTTGGTACTCCAGCGGCCCCGGTTCCGATTCTACCTGAGGGCCAGTGACACTGCCCTCTTAAAAAAAAAAAAAAAAAAAAAAAAAAAAGAGCGGCCGGCCGCATGGCCCGGTGGTTAAGTGCTGGCTTGGGAAGCCAGCGGCCCTGGTTCAGTCCCACATATGAGGGCCAGTGACACTGCCCTCAAAAAAACAAACAAACTAAAAAAAAAGAGTCTGCTCGAGGCCACAGGGGGGACAAAAAACCCAGGCTAGTCAGACAGCTATGCAAAAACAAGGCTTCGCAAAAAAGAAAGCAGACACAGGCAAGAAGGAATTAAAATTCAAATTGAATAAGGGGCTGGATCCCTCTTTGAATATAAGCCACTGAAGGCCTGCTTTCTTCACAGAAAAAAATAATCCGTTTTAAATCCTATTCCCTTTCCATGGAAAAGAAGATGAAGCATTCCAGCTAACTAGAACCTTGCACAAGGTGACAGTCATTTAGAATGGTTCTTTCAAATTAACCCCATCCTTGCTCAGTCTCCTATCTAAGGTGCAACTACATCACAGGGTGTTTAGATATCTGAGCCATGGATAACAGTGAAGCACTGACTTCCTGGGAAGCGATGTATAAGGGAATGGTAGCATCAGGAGCTAAGAACACTCACTGAGCTGTTTTGTTTTGTTTTTCCATTTCCCCCTCATACTTCAAGGTCCATTCTCTGCCCTTCTCTGCCATGCTTTGTGCCAGTGGAAGCTCACCTCAATGGACAATAGTAACAGGCTTCCTTGCCAGTTGGTGTTTGTCTAGTTCTGACTAATGGCGGGCACCGACAGGAGATCAGAGAGTGGGAAGATCAGGAGATACATATTTTATGCCCCATTCTCCCTCCTAGTTGTGTTGCATTTAGGCAGAGATGACATTGTGCTACCTAAAGCCACAGCTCCTAACAGGCAGCCCTCTTGCACTGCTACAGCTCTTGCTGGGTTCTGATAGAATGATTATTTTTCTTCTTGCCCCTTCAGTCTTATGAGTGATAACAGCCCTCCACCTTTTATAGTCTCTGAATGCCTCATTATCACTCATAGGTTCCCTTAATCCTATCCAAACCTCCATAAATGGTCCCTTCATTAAACCCATCTCAGAAAAAACCCTTAAGGGCCAGCTGAGTGGCACATTGGTTAGGAGTTGGCTTGGGACACCAGCTCTGAGCAGCAGGGCCCCAGTTCAGATCCCTCATATGAGATCCAGTGATGCTGCACCCTCTAGAGCAAAGTGGTGAACAACAGCTCGACATGGAGCTGGGCTGCCGTGAGTCACCTGCAACCACGTAGGCTGCAGTGGAGCGGGCCAGCAGTGGGCATGAGCTTTCATGAGTTGCTGTGAGCCACCATGAGAGGCTGTCCAATGGCTGACGAGTGACCTGCCTCAGCTGGGAAGAGCACAATGAAAATACCAACATGGGCCAGTGAAGCGACATCCTCCACAACTAGACTAAAGAATGATAGTACAGCAACTTGTCTGTTCCCCTTCCCCAATTCCCCAACAATGTTCCCCTCCCCCAATTCCCCAATAAAATCTTTTAAAAAAAAGAAAGAAAAACCCCTTGAGTATGCCATATATTTCTTGCCCAGATTCTGACTTAAACTCATATCACATCCACAAATTCTATCCCACAGAATTCCAGAAGTCTCCCTAACCTGAGAAGAGAGAGCATCTGATTCAATTTCCTTTTTTTAGAACACTTTTTTAAAACTTTAAGTCTATTGGGGTGACAATTGTTAGAAAAGTTACATAGGTTTTAGATGTACAATTCTGTAATATATCATCTATGTATCACATTGTGTGTTCACCACCCGGAGTCAGTTCTTTTATCACCATATATTTGATCCCTTTACCCTCATCTACCACCCCCTTCCCTCTTAACCTCTGGTAACCACTAAACTATTGTCTGTGTCTATGATGTTTTGTTTCTTCAATTGTTTGTCTCGTTCCTTTGTTTTCAGTTTTTTTTTTGTTTGTTTGTTTGTTTTTTAGCTGAGCCATCCTGCCACCTGTTGGCAGCTCAACGGCAACTCAGCTCGGGCTGGCATTGAACCACCGTTGTTCAGAGCTCAGCTCACATTCTTGAGCGAACTCTTAACCAACTGAGTCACTCAGCCGGCCCTGTTGTTTTATATATCACATATCAGTGAAATCATATGGTTTTCGACTTTTTCTGTCTGACTTATTTCGCTTAGCATAATAATTTCAAAATCCATCCATTTGTTGCAAATGGCATTATTTCATCTTTTCTTATGGCAGAATAGTATTCCATTGTGTATATATATACCATATCTTCTTTATTCAATCACATATGGAAGGACACTTTGGTTATTTCCATGTCTTGGCCACTGTAAATAAAGCTGCAATAAACATTGGATCACATATATCTTTCTTTACAGATAAATGTTTTCAGATTTTTTGGGTAGATACCCAGGAGATAGATTGCTGAGTCATATTATAATTCTATTTTTAATTTTTTGAGGAACCTCCACACTGCTGTCCATAGTGGCTGTATCAATCTGCATTCCCACCAACAGTGTGTGAGTGTTTCTTTTTCTCCACAGCCTCTCCAACACTTGTTATTATCTCAACTGCTTTTTCTAAGGAGAATGATCTGCCTTTTCTCAAATGTTTGACATAGTCTACATATACTGGGCTGACCTAAGTTAAAGGTGTATTACTGTGTCTACACAATAATAAAAATGAGGTTTGATTAATTCCATTTCTTTCTTTTTTTTTTTTTTTGAGGGCAGTGTCACCGGCCCTCACATGTGGGACCCGAACTGGGGCCACTGGTTTCCCAAGCCAGTGCTTAATCACCATGAGACACGGCCAGCCCCATTTGTTTTACCTTTTCTTAGCAATCTTTCTTGGGCAAAGGGGATGTTGCAAACACAATTACATTGCTTCCCTCAGAGTGAGGTATGTTCAACATGCCTTACCTGAAACACTTCATCCAGTTCTATAAGGAACATAATATTTGACGTGTATTTTATTATCAGTTCCTTTCTATCTGATGATCAAATTTGATCAAACATATTTGTATCTTGATAGTAGTAAACCACCTATATTCCAGGGTGGTTATTCCAAAATTTTAACTTGCCCTCACCTACATATATTTATTAGATATTAAGTGCTATGGAACCTACTTCTTAAATATCTTTTTTTTTTCTAATTTGTCCATTTGCTCCAGCCCCACAGTTACTACCTTACATTAGGACTTGATCCACTTACATCTAGATTATCTAAGTATGTCTAGTCTCTCCCTATTCTCTTTCATTTTCCTCATTTTAATCAAACTGATCTTTGAAAAAAAACACAAGTATTTCCATGTCCCTTCTTTTTCAATGCCTGCCCCCTTTAAGATAAAAATCTAAACTTCTTATCATGATGTAGAATGTCCCACAGGATCTGGCTAGTATTTCTCTTTTCAACTTCAGCATTTGCCACCTTCCTTTTCACATCCCTAGTTTTTGTTCTACTGATGGTGCCATATTCTTTCATGTCTCCATGCTACTGCTTTCCCTGCTCCCTGTCTAGTACATGTTTGCTTTTGCTGGCTAGATTTCCCTGTTCAACTCTCAGACTCAAATTAGGCATCATCTTTTCTAGGAAGCTTTCTCATGTACCCCAAGTTTATGTGATCTTTCAGCCCCTTTCTCTTCACTTACTAACACTTAATACACTGTTTGGTAATTATTTATCTACATATCTGTCAATACCCAACCATTTTAGGGTGAGAAATTGTCTCAATTTTAGGGTGAGAAATTGTCTCCATTTTTTTTTATCCCCAGTACTTAGTACAGAATATGGCATATAGTAGGATACTTAAGAAATGTATCCAGAGTGAGAGTCTAAATGAATGAATATGCTCATGAATTAAGTATATGCTTGAATTCACTTACCTATATAAGGTTAATATAAGGACCCTGACTTTTATTGGAAAAGCATATAACTTATGAGGCCAGTTTATGCCATGTTTCTCTTTCCAGGTAGGGCTGTACCAAAAGACTCTGTAGTAATTAAAAATAAGAACAGATGAATTGGCCATTTGAGTCACAAGATATTCCTAGTCACTAAAGTTAGAGTTATAGAAGAATAGAGCTGGCCTGAATTAGTTGAGTGGGTTGGGGGGAGATAAATTCTGTCTCTGGGAGACACCAAGTTCTTCTATACCATCTGTCAGCCTTGTGCACAAATGGGATGGAGGCCAGGCCTAAAAATACATCAGACTTTAGTGACATCGGGGCTGTGTTCTTTCATGTCTAACTCACTCCAGATGAAGGGTAAAACATTTGATAAGCAGTCTGAAACAGGTGAAAAACTTACATCATGCTAGGAATGACTGTTGGGGCAAAAGGCCACTGAGGATTTTCTATTCAATAAAAATTAACTCTGGTAGAAATTTCAATAAGGAGCCAGCAGAATCTTCCCTGTCATCATCATCATAAAATCATGTTTATTGAGTTTACATCAAATGCATTATCTGCTCAGAATGTTTAAGGAACACTATTTCTGTATCTATAAGGAATTAGGGAATATTTGCCACTATATGAGGGCTGACAATTAAGTTCGAGAACTCATCCTAGAAAAAGTGTTACATACCTCATTTTTTGAATATCACTACAGTAAACTTCAAAGTACTCCCCTTGGGAAGCTATGCAACAACACTAGTGCCTAGTTCACCCTTCAGAGCAATTTTGGAACTCTTTTTCTAGAATGGCCATCAGAGCTGCTGTCCTATTACCCTTGATGTCCTGAATGTCATTGAAATGTCTTTCTTTAAATATTTCCTTTATCCTTGGGTAAACAAAGAAGTCATTGGTGGCCAGTTCAGATGAGTATGGAGGGTGTTCAGTTATTTGTTTACTGGCTAAAAACTCCCTCACAGACAGTGCCCTGTGATCTGGTGCATTGTCGTGATTCAAGAGCCATGAATTGTTGGCAAAAAGTTTAGGTCATCTAACTTTTTTCACGCAGCTTTTTCAGCACTTCCAAATAGTTAAACTTGGTTCACTATTTGTCCAGTAGGCACAAATTCATAATGAATAACCCCTCTGATATAAAAAATGGTTACTAACATTATTGCAAGAAGTTCACTAACTTAATTGTCATTTTTATATTGATGCGAGTCACACAACCCAAAATGAAAATTAATTCATGAATATTCTAAAGCATAATGAGGAAGATGGACTTAGACTATAAGCAAACATCCTTGGTTAGTGTTTTCTTTACTGGAAGTCACCTTTCCCACAAGGTTCCCCACAACTGGAAAAGAAAAGAAGCAGGAGAAAAGAGGAAGAGACAAAGTATTGTCCCAAGAAAGTCACAAAAAATTTGAACAGTGGCACTCAGTGTATATTTGGAGATAACAGTAAATACCAGGAGGAGGTCCATAGGAATGGAATGGTAGGAACCAACCGTGTCCACTACCTGGTCCCTCTTTGCACAAGTGTTCTTACCCAGCCTTAAAGCTTTGTGTTAAATGACAGACAGGAGCTCTAGAACTCTGATGAGCTGCTTGATTGTGTAGTTACCTTTCAAATAAGGATCTTCTCCTCATTTTGCATAAAGGATTACTTTGGGACATGGAGACTAGCTACATAAACATGAGAGAGTCACTATTCTTGATGAATTTTGTAAGTAGCAACTAACCCACTGGCTTAAGGGAAAGTGGAAATTAATGATCAATGTGTTAAAAAGCATGCAACACTAGGCTATACTGCTCACAGGTGGGTGGCAACTGGCTTAGTCTTATCTCTTTTCAAGGATCCCTTCCCTCCTCTTTCCCACTCTCTCCAATCTTCTGCCAAATCTCAAGGTTTGAGGCAGTATTCAAGTTCTATGGCATAAGAATTAGAGTTCCTCACGATGCTCTCCACCAACATGACAGGCTTGGGGTTTCTTCCAGCAAAGCAAGAGAGCCAGGTGCAAATCAACATGGCTGCAGCTGCTCCACCTCCAGCACAGTAATAGGCCCAACCCAGGTGACAGGTACCTGTAGAAACAGGGACAGAAACATGAGGGTAAAAGTGAGAGTAGGAAGCAGTGAATGAAACTGGGATCCCTGCGTCCTCCTTTCCTCTTTTGCTAATGGATAGCATTAGCTTTAGCAAGAGGTCATAACATTTTATTCTGTTACAGTAGGAACCTGGGGGTGGTATGGGCAGTGGTTGTGGTGGTTATGTTCATGACAATGATGACAAGAACAACTTGATACAGTGTCAAGAACTATGCTAATGTCCTTAGACATACATCTCAATGATCATTAAATAGCTATATGAGATAGATACTTTTCTTATGATTCTTGTTTTATTTATTTATTTTTTAAGATTTTATTGGGGAATTGGGGGAGAGGAACAGCATTGGGGAATCGGGGAAGGGGAACAGACAAGTTGCTCTCCTTTTGTTCTTCAGTCTAGTTGTGGAGGACATCACTTCACTGGCCCATGTTGGTATTATCATTGCGCTCTTCCTGGGTGAGGCAGTCACTCACCAGCCATTGGACAGCATTTCATGGTGGCTCATGGCAGCTAACAAAAGTGCACACCAGCTGCTGGCCAGCCCCACTGCAGCCTACACCATCACTGGCAACTCACGGCAGCCCAGCTCCAGGTGGAGCTGTTGTTCACCATCTTAACTGTAGAGGGCACAGCATCACTGGCCCTCATGTGGGATCAGAAGTGGGGCCCTACTGCTCAGAGCTGATATCTCAAGCCAACTCTTATCCAATGCACCACTCAGCCAGCCCATATCCTTGTTCTATACAAGATGAAACAATCAAGGCACAGGTTAATTGTGAAAAATAACATAGCTAGAAAGTGGAAGAGTCATGACACAAACCCTGTCTCATCTTGACTCTAATGCTCCACACTTTTTGCCACATTGATATCCTACAGTGCATGGACTGTTTTAAAAGAACTGTATCCTGCATCATCAGGAATTTTGACAAAATCATACTGTTTACCCCTTACTCCATCTCTCTATCCTAACTTAACCTGTAAACATCCAGGGAGGAAATGTCCATTGGCATCAAGGCCAAGCTTCTAATGGGGTAGTTTCAGTTTGAAAGGTAATGAGAAACGTCACCTGCTCACAAAATTCTACCCAACCACCTGCCACTCTCTTAGAGGCTTTCTTTCATTTGAAATATTTGGGTTTGGTTTTTTTTTCAGATAATTCTCCTCAGAGAATTTTCCTTCAGAAAATGTCAATGCCCAAAGAAAGAAGAAGACCTATTATTTTACCAAGGATCAGAATAACAACTAACTGCAAAAAAATTGAGTGCTTAAGCAAACAGAACTCCAGAAATTGGGATTGATGCCCAGTGATATAAAATTGCAGAGGAGTCCTGGGAAAAGAGGTAGGCAGCAGCCTTCAACTACCTCACAGTCTTGCACAAACATAGTTCTGACTATAATCAGTCAATTTGTGATGTCAAGGCTGATCTTCAAAACAATTTATTTTTTCTTTTTCTTCCTCTTTTTTTATAATTTACTTTTTAATAACCTATTATTTCTGTTCATATAGTGCCCAGTGAATCTTAATTTTTCTTATTTTGATTGACTGGTTGGCATGTCATATAAAGAGTCTAAGATGGCCCCAAGCTATGCTGCTTCACTTTTCCATTCAGGCCAGGCTAATTTATCTCAAATTTCCTACCTCAGCTATAATCTTTCTACCACTAAATCATCATTCAGGCTATTTCTTCTGCCAGAAAGATCTTCTTTTTCATTCACCAATTCATATCTTTCTTAGAACACTGCATAACTCAGCACTTCCAGGAGGCCTTCCCTGATTAATTCTAGTGAGCTCAAGTCACCTCAACCAAGTATCCATCCAAGAATTTGCCTGTACACCCCTTACATGGCTGTACCTGTTCAGTAAAACTTTGGGATGAAGATTTTTATATCTCATATAGTTTTTATTAGTTTAAGGTGTACAAAACAACATAAGGTATCATGTATTTTTTTATCTGCCCTTTACCCCCTATCAGATTGTTGGCTCAACAGTACAGATGTATTTGTTTATTTCTTGATAATGTCTCCCATGCTCTATCAACAATGGGTGCTCAGTATGCATGTTTCAGCCTAACAGTACTTCAAAGAACTACATACTTGTATTATCAACCTTCAACACCCCAAACTATGGCTTAAATTTTGAATTAAAGTTACATAACCAGCTATAGTAGTATAATATTTTTATTTTCTTGGATGTGCTATGGTCTTTTCCACCATAAATCCTGTGCACATTCTGTTTCCCTTACCTAAAATGCTTACTTCGTGTGCATGTGCACATGCACACATACACTTCCCACAATTCTCTTTGCCTAGTTAATGGTTAATTATTATTCAGAGTTCAGCTCAATCATTAATTCTTTAGTGAAGCCTTTTCTGAACTCCCCCAATGTCAAATTTCTTCATCAGTGGCACTCATTAGCACTGTGCACCTTTCCTTGTGTACTTGAATGAATGAATGAATCCCTAATCCACTCTTATGTCAAGTGTAAAAGTTTAGTTCTTCAGAGGAGATAGTAGTTCACTTATAGACTGAAACAGTCACATAAATTCCTGATGTCCCAGGCCCCATCCAAAATCATGGTGAAAGCTGGACTACAATAGCTATGAAAACAATGCTATCTAGGTTGAAGTTGAAAGAGAAGCCTTCTTAAAGAAAGGAATCCAACTATCTATAAAGTGGCTTCAATATGAACAACAGTGGTGGAACTCTGGGAAGAGTAAACTAAAGAATATCATATTGAGGCAAGCAGCCAATAGATCTGCATTCTCCCACTTTGTGACACCTCCCCTTAGACACACTCTCATTCACTCACTGGAAGAAAAAAGTTTATGTAATGCTTTGGGTTTCACAGAGTTGAAAACTCTAGAAATGGGTAAGCCTTCAAATTCTGCCATCCTTGGGAGGAAGGCTGCAGGCTTTATTGCATCCACTACAGATACAGGAATGTGAGTCTCAGTTGAGAGCCCTAGGGATGCTCTCAAAAGCAGAGAGGTAGAGGGGTAAGGGCAGGGACCAGGCCAAGCCTCTTCACTCTGAACCTGGTATATTGTAGTCTACTGCTTTTTAAATTCTCCCAAAAGCCATTTTCATCTTATAGGACCCTTGACCTTGACCTAAAGAGGAGGTTCCTAAATCAATTTGTAATAAACTCACCTGAGTTTTTCTCCTAGCCCCTCCAGCCAAAATCTCCTGTGTTCATAAGGCAGAGTAGACAGGAGACAGCTCTATGGTGGGCCCACAGTCAGGCAACTTACTCCTCGCTGGCATGTTCCACACCTAGCATAGACAAGCTATCAAAAGTCTCATTCTGGGGCTGGCAGAGTGGGCGTGGTGGGTAAGCGCTGGTTTGGGAAGCCAGCAGCCCCGGTTCGGGTCCCACATATGAAGGCCAGTGATACTGCCCTCAAAAAAAAAAAGTCTCATTCTGTTTTTTCATTGCCTGTCTGGTCATCCCCCATTGGAGTAGCAGTGATATTTCTATTAGGTACATGCACCCTGGGACCATGGAAAGATTTGTTTCTGTAAATGAAAAGAATAAATGCATAACATGCCATTACCCCAAAGCTCTAAGCAAGAAGAATGCTGACACAGTGGGCAGCTCCAGAGTAAAAGGCTGGATAGAAAGGTCTCAATAAACCTTATTGAAATTAATCCATAACCAGGTATCAGTGGGCTAGGAGTCAACACCAAAGTGCTTTCATTGCTTCCCAAGTGCACTCTGAGTTTTCTCTCACAAAGACTTCCATTAGACCACTGAACATTATCTAAGTCCCAGGCCTCTACCACACAAGAATCCAAGAAGAAATAGAGGAAATATATCTTCTATGCAACCCTCTCCCCACAACCCTATCTGTCACCTTCTTGAGGGAATACAGAGGTTATATCACTAGCATTACAGAAGGCAAAAAAAAACAAACAAACATTCTACAAACTATATTTCCAAGTTGAGAGCTTCTGTCCATACTCACCCACTCCACAGAAAGCTTGGATACTTGTCTGATGGCCTACAGAGGAATTTGCATTTTCTATGGAAAGCTGCAAAATTAAGGAGCAGAGGGAACAAACTACCACCATTTATCCCCAATCACCTTTCAGTGAAGCCCCATGACCCAAAACCAATCCCTAAATCCTATTTCTTGAAGTACTGTTAATCCTTCTATTCATTTGACAAATATTTATTAAATCCCTACTATGCACCAGATATTTTGAATAGACCATCTCATTTGACTCTCACAACAGCTGTGATTATTTCCATTTACACTTGAGAACACTGAATCTCAGAGAGCTGAATTACTTTGCCAACTTACAAGTGTCAGCGTTGAGATTTGAATGCCAGGACTCAAAGTCCATGTTAATTTGTTTCAAGCATACCAGGGGAGTGGAGCCAAGGGTGCAAGTATGGTCCAAATTTTATGAAAAAAAAAACATTATGCCTTTAACTAATCACTTCCCGTGTTTGGATCTCAATCTCTGTTATTTAAGTGCAGGCAATTTTACTGGAAAGATTTCTAAAATCCCCTTCCAATTTAAAATTTTCCATTCTACTATGAATGTGATAGGCAAATGAGTAAAATATCACAGAAACATCCAGGGAAAGAGTAATTATTTGTAGCTGTGAGAATTCAGGCTCAGTTTAGGTTTTATAGAGGAGGTAGCATTTCAACTTGACTTTAGTAGTGGGAAGTGGGCATTCTAAGCAGTGGGAATGGTTGGTTTGAGCACAGTTATGTAAGTGAGAAAGTAAAACAAATGTTTCAGAAACAGCATTCCATTCCTCATTGTTTCAGAAAAGGATCTGTAGTTGGCAAATAATGAGTTCAATCTAGACCAGGAAGAGCCATGAAATCTGTCATGTTTCCCACAAGCAGTGGGGAACAATGGAAAGATTCTGTTCAGAGGATGGTATAATAGAGCAAGGTTTCTCAACATTGGCACTACTGACATTTTGGGCCAAAACATTTTTGTTGTATGGTGGTGGGGTGGGAAGGGTTGTCTTGTGCATGGTAGCACCCTGGCCTCCATCTACTAGATTTTTACAACTTGCCCCACTCCCTCTGAGTTGTGTAAGCAAAAAATATTGAAGACATTGCCAAATGTTCTCAGGTGTGAAGATGGTGGATTCCTTTCCATTAAGTACCATGGAGTTAGGGCCAGCCAAGTGGGTCAGTTGGTTAAGAGCTCGCTCAAGAGTGCGAGCTGAGCTCTGAGCAACAGCAGTTCGATGCCCAGCCCAAGCTGAGCTGCTGCTGAGCTGCCAACAGGTGGCAGGATGGCTTAGCTAAAAAAAAAAAATCATGGAGTTAGAATCATGGTTTGGAAAGACGAGCCTAAAAGCTCTGTGTAAAAAATATTGGACAAAGTTGTATGCTATAGGCAGAGACCAGTTAACCAGAGGCCAGGGATGCTGTTACTAAGTCAACAATACAAAAAACAGCCTCCCACCACAAAAAAAAATGAACTAGCCAAAAACATCAATATTTTTGAGATTGAGCAACACTAATCTAGACAAACACCAGATATTTAAACTTTGTTTTTTGTTTTTTTTTTGAGGGCAGTGTCACTGGCCCTCATATGTGGGACTGAACCGGGGCCGCTGGCTTCCCAAGTCAGCACTTAACCACCGTGCCACTCGGCCGCCCTTCAGATATTCATACTTTGAATTACCTCCAAAATGAATCTTGATGACTGAAAGGTTAATCTAATAGAATGGAATCTTCTACCTTAAGAATAGCTGGGCATGGTTCCTTATTGACCTGGGAAGCTCTCTGGATCTAGGACATGGCCAGACTTGGACATTTCTAGTATGCTAGCCCAGAAAAGCTAGGGAAGGTCAAGGAGAAAGATCTGACAAGGTATTGAAGAGGAAGTACTGATTCCCTGGGAGTCAGGAGACTGGAGTCTTTGAAGAAATCTCTTAAACCTACTGTAACTCAGCTCTCTCACCCTTAAAATGGGAGAAAATAGGTAAGTCCCTGCCTAAAGACAGAGCAATAGAACCAGATGAGTTCTTGAGTTCCCTTTCAGAAATAGCCAGATTCACTACTGCCTTGCCTTTTAGACTGAATGCACTGACTCTGAACTCCGTGCTAGAATTGTTCAATGGCCCATGTCTTCAGGAAATACTGCAGTAAACTGGCATTGCACCTGGAGATTATCTTTATGTACATGCATAGGTATCTGTGAAAAGAAAGATTTGATGACAGGATAGAGGGAAAGAAGAGGTCTTAACTGCAAATTAGCTTTATACAAATATTCTGGATGAGCCCTGAGATAAATCCTGTTCCTTTTTGTGCTCTTCTATATCATTTTTAACACCGTATCATGAGTCACTCTATTGCAGTGTTGAATTTGCTGTGACAAGATTCCTCATAAAAGTTATTAAATCATCACTCAGCAGTGGGCCTGACATTTAAATCAAGAAATGCTGCTTTTATTCCAAGTTGCAAATCAAATTGGTTTGGAGTTTGACTCTATCTACTTTCATTCAGCATTAACTTATGTTATAAAATCTCTGCTATTTAGAGAACAAATTGTCACTGGTTGCTACATAAACTGATCCCCTCCCTTAGAGCTTCAGCCATATGCCCTACAGGCACATGGTTTCTGGCCAGCTGTCAATGGTTCATGCTGAGCTACTGGGAGAACTTAGCCATATACTGATGGTTTTGGTAGGTCCTAGCATTGGTGTGGGTGTCAGGGTTTGGAATTATAGTAGGAAACAGTCAGAAAAGTCTGACGAAGAGACTCTCTCTGCAGGTGGCAGGCTCAGAATACCATTTGAGAAGCCAAGAATGCTAAAGAATTAATCTAAATAAAGAAGTACTCCTTGGAGAAAGAGGGAAAAGGCATAAAAAAAAGAGTGACCCCACTTCAGAAGACAGCTGATGGTTTCTTACAAAACCAAACATACTCATACCGTATGATCCAGCAGTAGCACTCCTTGGTATTTATCCAAATGAGCTGAAAACCTATGTCCACAGAAAAACCTGCACATGGATGTTCATAGCAACTTTATTCATAATTGCCAAAACTTGGGAAGAACCAGGATGTCCTTCAGTATGTAAATGGATAAATAAAATGTGGTACTCCAGACAATGAAATATTACTCAGAGCTAAAAAAAAAGAGCTATCAATCCATGAAAAATCACAGAGGAACCATAAATCCATATTAATAAGTGAAAGAAGCCAATTTAAAATGGCTAAATTTTGGGCTGGCCAGGTGGCGTGGTGGTTAAGTGCTGGCTTGGGAAGCCAGTGACTCCGGTTCGGTCCCACATGTGAGGGCCAGTGGCACTGCCCTAAAAAAAATGGCTAAATTTTGTACAATTTCAATTGTATGACATTCTGGAAAACATAAAACTATGAAGACAGTACAAGGGTCAGTAGTTGCCATGAATTGGGAGGTTTGGGGAAGGATGACTAGGCAGAGCACAAAGGAAAGAGAGACTAAAGGAGGGTCAGTGGAGTAGGTGGAAGAGGAGAAAAGAGAAAAAAAGCAAGGGTTATATTTAGAACACATTAGGAGAAGATTAGAACACTAACGAAGATGGCGCACGGGGACAGAAAGGTAAAGAGACTGAGCTTTTCAACAGACCTCTTCCTAATAAGGTTGTTAAGTTTTCCAAATCACACCCAGCTCAGGAAAGCCTGCTGCTTCTCCCATCATTGTGGCACCATCTAAGCTTTTGAAACCAGTGCTGAAACCCACCTCCCAAACTGCTGTTTGGTGTACATGGTTGCGGGAAGGGAGAGGTTAAGTTGCTATTTGCTTACTCAACATATTTTTGCCATGAGGACCTGAATTTTGTATTAAAGAGGCAGCAGGGGTTTGGAAGAAGCTGGTGGTTCCATCTGTTCAGAGAGATACTCCTGACTTTAGGGTCTCCATAGACAACAGCATAAAAAAAATTTTCAATGCAGCCAAGCTAAATAAGCAGAAAATTTTCTGTTAGGTTCTGCACAGATGAATAATCATCAAAGATAAAGCAAAGCCAACTAATTCAAGGACAATTGCCAAGTGCCCTGCCTTCCACACCCTGCTGCAGCCTCCAATAAAAAGATACCCAAAACTATTAGAACAGCATTCTTCTCACTCTACAGGCTGGGCATGAGTATGAACAGGACACCAGATTGGAAGCCCAGAACTCACTGAAGATTCCAGGAGCTTGTCAGGCTGCCTTACCAAAGAAGGAAAAAATAATCTTCTGAAAACTTCCATAGTTCAAGTAAACAAGTTATTGCTAGTAGTCATAATTCGGCCCAATCAGGTCTGCTAGGGAGGTAAGACATTCTGAGTTGCCAACTCCTTAGTCGAATCCAATGTTCTAAACAGTAAGGGCAGACCAGAGCACTTGCTAGAAAGTCAGGATAGTACTCAATAAAGAGTCAAATTGTCATGGTGACAGAGACACCCTTCTGCCAAAAAATTGAGGCCTTTTACTCACATGTTTCCCAGCACTACTGAGCATTTCCTTCTGACCTATCCTCATACTTTATCAACCAGTCTTTCTTATTTGTATCATCTCTATCAGAGCTAGCCTGAATTTTAGCTTCTCTGCTCATCTTTTTCTTCATTGGGGGGGTGGTCCAGTGGAGAAACCATATCTCAGGCCAAGATTGGCCTTCCCACTTGCTCCTGAAAAAAAATACATGGCACTGTGTATTGTCCTTTGTATAGCCCATCAACTACTCTGAGAGCAGCTTTTTAGAAGAGCTTTCAGAACTGCTATAGACTGAATGTCTGTGTTCCCCAAAATCTGTAAATTAAATCATAATCCCCAGTGTGATAGAATTTGGAGGTGGGGCTCTTTGGAGGTGATTAGGTCATGAGGATGGAGCCCTCATGAATGGGATTAGTGCACTTGTCAAAGAGACCCTTTCTGCCATATGAGGATGCAGAGAGAAGATGGCCATCTATGAATCAAGAAGGACGTTCTCACCAGACACTGAATCTTAGACTTCCCAACCTTCAGATTTGTGAGAAAAACATTTCTGTTATTTATAAGTCACCCAATTTTTGGTATTTCTCAAAGCATCCCAAAGAGGCTAAGACAGGTATTCTCCCAAAACAGATAGTGCAAAACACAGCTAACCAAGCATTGGCCTCTTTGACCCTGCATGAGCTCTCTAGGATACTTGGCCTCTAAGAAACTAACCCCTCTCCTCTAACATCTACTTAATAGAAACCTACCTGCATCCACTTGAACATTCTCAGCTAATTAAGTCTGGAGCTAGAATAGTAAAAGCTAATATTTTTCAAATGCATTTTTGTGCCAGGCACTGTTGTCAATTCTTTAAAATATGTTCTCACATAGGTAAGACCAATCAAGCAGATGAATGAAATGGAGCCACAGACAGAAGGGGAACAAATAAACAGATAGTGTGACCAAAGCTATGACATAGGGTGATACAAGGATATAGAATAGGGGCATTAAATCCAGTTTAAAGGGGGCAGGGTGATTTGAAAAAAACAACAACAGTAAGTTAGCTAAGTGAGGAAGGGGAAAAGAGTATTATTAACAAACGGAAGAACACATGCAAGATTGCAAAGGATTGAAGAACATGGTATTTTCTGGATGTCTCAGCAACAGAAGAAGCTTGACTGATTTAAGTGATGGCCAGGGTCCCTATAGGCCATGCTAAAGAGTCTGGATTATATCCTGAAGGCAGTGGGGAATCATGGCTAAAGAATGGAGGGAAAAGGTGGTCAAATATATGGTTATGAAAAGAAAACTGACTCTAGATGGTGAACTAACATAACAGTGCAATACACAGGTGATGTATTATAGAAATGTACACCTGAAATCTATATAATTTTATTAAACAATGTAACCCCAATAAATTTAATAAATAAAGAATGGTAATGGATTCAGATTTGCTCTTTTGAAATATTACTTTGGGCACAAAATGGAAACCAGATCAAGGGAGTGATGTGCAGTAACTTTGGGAACAGGGAGAGTGTCAGGGCTATTTTTTTTTTTGAGGGCAGTGTTACTGGCCCTCATATGTGGACCCGAACCGGGTCCCCAAGCATCGCGCCACTCGGCCGGCCCTCAGGGCTATTTTTTATAATCCAGATGATAACTGATTCTAAGGAAAAGAAGGTTGATTAAGAGTTCTCATTGGGACCGGCTGAGTGGCGCGGTGGTTAAAGCACTGGCTTGGGAAGCCAGTGACCCCAGTTTGGGTCCCACATATGAGGGCCAGTGACACTGCCCTCAAAAAAAATAAATAAAAATAACAGTTTTCATTGGGACTTCTGGTAAGATGGGGGAATAGAAAGATGTTGTGCCAACTGCTTCCCAGAATTATACCAAAATTACAAATAATTTATACAACATTCAACCTTAGAAGTTCCCTGAACACTAGATGAATAGAACCTCCAAATGAAGGACTTCAAGAGGAGGCCACGTCGAGTCTGGTAGGAGGAGTGGATATGAGATAGGGCAAATCCCATAAGGGACACCTCAACAGTGGAGAGGCTTCCCTGGTTGGGTGCAAGACCCTCCGGGCCCACACTGAGCTCAATAGCCCAGAGTTACTTTGCTAGGAAGAGGAGTTCCACGATAGCTGACAGTAGAAATTAGTGAGAGCTCTCTTTGCTCAACTCGGTGAGGCTGAGGGTGGCTACAGAACCAGTGGAGCCAGCACACAGAATTGCTTGCTGGTGAGCACTCACCTGGTCCCTGATGGAGTGAGTAGCTGTGTGAGTGGGTCCCAGAAGCCTGTGGGGAAGGACTGAACTGAGCACCTTTGGGGAGGGAGCTGAAGGTTTTGGGACCATTGTTCCCTGGTGTGGAGCTTGCACACGAGTAGTGTACAGGAGGGCACCATTTTTTCAGGGTTGGGCCCTTGCACAGAGGGTGAGGTCTGGGACCACACTGGTCTGTTGGAATTGCTGCAGGAGTGCGTGTGTGCGTGGGTGCACATGCAGCCTTGGATCCCTACCCTCCTCACTGCTTGTGCTGCGTAGCGATGGAAACACCTGGTGGAAGCACTCTGGCTCCAACAGGCTGCTCATTGAGACACAGGAGTGTGCTCCAGCCTCCTTGGGTCCCTGCTCTCCACACTGCATATGCAGAGTTGCCAGGCTGGCAATTGACTGTCGGGCTGCTTGGCCTGATGTGCAAGTGGCTGATTGGGACAGGCTGAGACTGGGAGTTTTCCTGGGAGTGTTGGGCAATGAGCTGTGCACCTGCGTAATCCAACCAGGGCATTCCTGGTGAGTTTGTGCAGGCTGGTTGTGTGTGCAGAAGTGCATGCTGCTCTGACTTGGTGGGGGCCACTGGCCACACACTGTGGTGCCCATCTAGAGCTGTGTTGCTGGGGGCACCCTGAGCCTGTGGAGCCTGGCTCCCACCTCTACAGGCCCCAGAGGATTTTTGCAGCAGCAGACAACCCTCAACAACCTGTGAGGATTTTTGGTGGTGAACATGGTTCCAGAGCACAAAGCAGCTAAATGCAGGAAGCTCAATGCAAGCTTGAGAGGGAGGCCAGCAAATGATGCACTGAGCCCTCTCCTCCAACATAGCTGGTGCTGAGATGCCCAGAGACTCTCTGTTGCTGAGCAAGTGGTCTGCAGATTAAAGTAGGTGGAGAGCCTTTCCTTTTTTAATTTCTTTTTTCCTGTTTTTTTTTTTTTAAATTACTTTTTCCTTTTTTTTTCTTCTTTTTTCTTCCACCTTTTTTCTTTGTTATTTTTTTTCTTTCTCTTTCATCTTTTTGTCCCTTTCCTTCTTTTCTTTCATCTGTTTTCTTTTTATCATTGTTCCTCAGACTTGTTTATCTGGACATTGCTTTGGTCACTGTTTTCCTATTTTGTTCCCCTGTTTCTGTTTGTGTCTCTTTTATTATTATTATTTTTAATTCTTTTATTGTTAAATAAACATTTTTTAATTAGTTTCAGGTGTCCAACACAGTGCAATAGTTATAATTTTTACCCCTCAAAGTGACAACTCCCCCCCCAATTCACCACCCCACTCCTCCTTCTATATCATACATATCTATTACAATTCCTTTGACTCCCTTCCACAGTATAATCCACATCCTGTGACTATCTATATATTCAATTACAGTTGGCATACAATATTATACAGCATCAGATTCAGGTGCACAGTGCAGTGATCAAGCCACTACTCCATCCATGAAGTGGACTCCCTAACAAGACATGTGACCATCTGACACTCCACAAAATGTTTACAACATTATTATATTACCAAACTGTCTTTCACGTCCCTGTGATGGCTTCAATGTATTAGATAGATCACCTAGAAAGAAGAGAAAAAAATAATAATAAATGAAAAAAAAAAGGGTGGGGGGCTCCCTGTCCTCTTTAATCTGCAGACCACTTGCTCAGCAATAGTCTCTGGGCGACTGAGCACCAGCTGTTGGGGGGAAGGTCTCAACGTGTTATGCACAGCCTCCGTCTCAGGCTTGCAGTGAGTTTTCTGCAATTAGGTGCTGTGTGCTCTGGAACCGTGCTCACTACCAAAAAAATCTTCACAGGTTGTTGCAGGTTGTCTGCTGCTGCAAAAAAGCCCTCTGTGGCCTGCAAAGTTGGGGGCCAAGCACCAGGGGCTCAGGGTGCCTCTGGCAACACAGCTCTCGGTGGGCGGGGCAGACTCCCAAGGCACCACTAGATGTCGTCAGTGGCCCCCACCAAGTCAGAGCAGCATGCACTCCTGCACCTGCAACCAGCCCACACAAACTCGCCAGAAAAGCCCCAAGCAGATCGTGCAGGTGCACAGCTCCCGGCCCAACACTCTCAGGAAAACTCCCAGTCTCAGCCTGTCCTAATCAGCCGCTTGCAGATTAGGCTGAGCTGCCCGATAGCCAACCACCAGCCTAGCAACTCTGCACAAATAATGAGGAGAGAGGGGACCCAAGGCGGCTTGCTCACTCCTGCCTCTCAGTGAGCAGCCTGTTGAAGCCAGAGTGCACCCGCCCGGCGTTTCCTTGACTCTGCAGCACAAGCAGGGCAGAGGGTGGAAATACGAGGCCACATGCGTGCACAAGCACACATACACTCCTGCACCAGTTTCAGCAGATCAATGTGGTCCCGGATCTGACTCTCTGTGGGAGAGCCCAACCCTGAAAAAATGAAGCTCTCTTTGGGTCTCTTTTATATACTTTTGTTACTCCTGTCTGATCATTGCTTATGGAGTTTCCATGGAAGTGTATTTGTTTTTGGTGTTGTTGGGTTGCCTTGCTTTGTTTTTGTTTTATGTAGTGGATGTGAAAGTAGCACTGGTCCACGAGCTGAGACTACACTAAATTTGTAGAAATTACACACCACAGCCTTTACACACCTATAACACCACCTTGCCCACCTACAGCTGCATTACCAGGGGCAATCATGGGGCCAGGGTGACTAACCCCATGCCCACAAACTATGGAAAAGTTTTTTACAACAGAAGGTGGTTTGCAGAGCCCTGGGGTCATCTTTGTGGTGTTCAGTGACCACAAAATGGCACCACTCGAGAGTAGCTTGTGTGAATCTGTGAGTGTCAGGTGGAGGCTGGCTATAGTGCCCTTGGAATGCTACACAAGGGGGTCACAGGCCAGGTATTGGTGTAAGATCTGAATCTGCACTAATACCTTAAAAACTACCAATCATTTTGCATTACTCTGTTGAACTCCATCCTGCCAAGGTAGTCCCACATCACAGAGGCACCATCAACATAAGGTCAAGTAGCCAGACACATGCCCCTAAAGAGCCTCTTTCAATGGGTGGGCCTTCCCAGCATCTGAATGGTGGCAGCAGGCCTAAGGGGCCCTAGGCCTTTTCCTAAACTGCCTTAGGACCAATATAGGGGGCAGCCAGCTTCAGTTCACATGGAGACAATCCCTAAAAGACCCCAGGTCCAACATTGGCAGCCGCCAACTGCATACAACATTGAGCCACTCACCAGGTAGCTATGGACCAGGAACAGGCAGGTCTGAAACAGCACTGAGTGGAAGCCCTGCCCAAGAGACACCACAACCAATATACCCAGAGGCCAGTGTTAGACAAAACCAGAGTACTGCCTGGTTGAACCTACAAGTGGCACTCTCAAAGTACATTTTCATCAGGCACAAGAACTCACAGTGGCTAAGACTCTTCTGAGGGGATCAACCTCCACACAGCATCCCATACACTGTGAATAGAGCTAATTTTCCAAGTTAATCAGTCCGAATTCAATCCCAACCTCTGACAAGCCAAAAGCAATTAAAGAGCAACTTCAACAGCAATACCTCTGGAACACACGGGACAGGAATACAAGACTGTGCAATCAAAATATAAAGGACACAGAGAACAGGAGCATCCAGCAATGATTGAGAAGCATAGGTGATCTATGTAATCCATCAAAGAAATCACAGAGTGACAGCCAGAATGAAAAAACAAAGAAATATGTCCCAAGTAAAAGATCAGAAGAAACCTCTAGAAATGGAACTAAATGAAATAGAGGAATCCAACATTTCAGAGACAGAGTTTACACCACTGATGATAAGAACGTTTAAGGAACTTAGGGAGGACATAAAGAAGGATAGATAAATCATAAAAAAACAACCAGTTAGTACTAAAGAATACAATAACTGACATGAAGAACACTCGAAGGAATCACCAGTAAACTAGATGAAGCAGAGGACCGGATCAGCGATTTAGAGAACAAAATAGCAGAAATCACCCAGTTAGAACAACAAAAAGAAAAAAGAATGAAAACAATGAAAATAGCTTAGGAGACCTGTCGGACAACATTAATCAAAACAACAGTTGGATCATAGGAATACCTGAAGGAGAAGAGAAGAAGCAAGGGGTCGAGAATGTATTTGAAGAAAAAATGACTGAAAACTTCCCTACCCTGGTGAAGGAAATCAACCTACATGCCCAAGAAGTGCAGAGGGTTCCAAACAAGCTGACCCCAAACAGGTCCACACCGATATATCATAGTTAAAATGGCAAAGGTTAAAGAAAAAGACAGAATCCTAGAGGCTGCAAGAGAAAGACAGCAGGTTACATACAAAGGAACTCCTGTTAGACTAACAGCTGACTTGTCTACAGAAACTCTGCAGGCCAGAAGGGAGTGGCAGGAGATATTCAAAGTGACACAAAATTAAGGCCTACAACCAAGATTGCTCTATCCAGCATGGCTATCACTTAAAATTGAAGGAGAAATAAAGAGCTTCTCAGAAAAGAATAAGCTTAAGGAATTCATAACCACCAAGCCAGCATTGCAAGAAATGTTAAAAAGGGCTTTTTTAAACAAAAGAAAGGGGTAAACAAGCTAACCCAGGGAGACCAGGAATACAAATAACAAAATGGCAATACATACGCACCTATCAATAATCATTTTAAATGTGAATGGGCTAAATGCTCCAATCAAAAGACAGAGAGTGGCTGAGTGGATAAGAAAATAGGACACATGTATATGCTGTTTACAGATGGAATAAGATATTTCATGCAAATGGAAATGAGAAAAAAAAAGCTGGGGTACCAATACTTATTTTGGACAAAATAGACTTTAAAATGACTACAATAAAAGACAAAGAAGGGCACTATAACCCTAATAAACATCTATGCACCCAACATAGGAACTCCTAATTGCATATAACAGATTTTGATAAACATAAAGACAGAGATCAACAGTAACACTACCATAGTAGGGGATTTCAACACCATTGTCACCAATGGACATACCCTTTAGACAGAAAATCAACACAGAAAGAGGGGCTTTAAATGATATTTTAGACCAGCTGGACTTCGTTGATATTTTTAGAGCATTTCACCCTGAAAAAACAGAATATACATTCTTCTCAAGTACACATGGGACATTTTCCAACATACATCATGTTAGGCCACAAAACAAGTCTCAGTAAATTTAAGAAGATTGAAGTCATATCAAGCGGATATAAAGGAAAAACTGATGGTTGCTGGCTGGGAGGGAGTGGGGACAAGGGAGAGGGGGAAGGTTTTGGACAGTGTAGGTGGGACTACAATGTTGCTGCAGGGATATGGGGACAGTTCTGGGAATGTAATTGATAATGTTGTGAAGAGACTATTATGTTGTGTGAAATAAGTCAGTCGGAGAAGGACAGGTACCATGTGATCTCACTTGTGTGTGGAGTCTGAAGAGCTGAGTGAATGATCAAAGTAAACAGACTCGTAGATTTAGAGGAAAAACTGAGGGTTGCTAGTTGGGAGGGGGGTGGGGATGGGGGGTAGGGGAAGGGATTAGACAGCATAAATAGACGACTACAATATTGCCACAGGGATATGAAACAGAGTTCGAGGAATATAATAATGTTGTAAAAATTTTGTGGCGTGTCTTGTTAGGGAGACCACTTCATGGATGGAGTAGAGGCTTGATCACTGCACTGTACACCTGAAACTGATGTTGTATAGTATTGTATGCCAACTGTAACTGAATATATGGATGGTCACGGGATGTGGAGTATACTGTGGAGGGGAGTCAGGATAGTTGTGATGGATATGTATGATATGGGGGGGAGTGGGGTCGCGAACTGGGGGAGGGGGGTTGTCACTTTGGGGGGTAAAGAGTATAACTATTGCCTTGTGTTGTACACCTGAAACTAATAAAATAAAAAAAATAAAAAAACAGTATGGTTCTGTCATTAAAACAGACACATAGACCAATGGAACAGAATAGAGAGCCCAGGAATAAATCCATCCATATATGGTCATCTAATCAATGACAATGAAAGCAAGAAATTACATTGGAGTAAAGATTGTCCTTTTAATAAACGGTGTGCTGAGAAAATTGGACTGACACATGCAAAAAACTGAAAATGGACCACGTACTTACACCATACATGAGAAGAAATTCAAAATGGATTAAAGACCCTGCTCTTTTTGACCGCTTCTTCCTTTTTGAACACCTTTCTCCCTTTTTTGAGCCTTTTGAGACGCCTTTGCACGTGGCCTGCTCCAAACTCCTGGAATGTAATTTCTCTTCTAATAATGGGCCCTTGAGCCATTCTCTACTGCTTGGGCCTACTTCCACTTCTTTGAAATGTACTATCTCCTCTAATAAACTACTTTTTACTCTGATATCTCATTCAATTCTTTGATCTAGTTGCCAAGGACCTGGACTTTGCACCGAGAATGGCCCACTCTCCAACAACATATTTGGCGAGGCAGCCAGGAGATAAGCACATATAGGGGAACCCAAAACCTCTTGCTCATTCTTCTGTGATCTCTTATGGCATAATGTCTAGCTGAAGACCTGATTTTACATCTGTGCTTTTTTCTTTTCTCATCATCTCACTGAACTCCTCTGGGAACTTTAGCCAGCACCAGGCCTACTGTCTGACTCCTCTCCAGGGGTGGGGGCGGGTCACCGCTGCTGAGAGCATTTCCACCAGCAGCAGTGGTACAGTGCGTAGCCACTGGCACCTGGATGGGAGGGCCTGTGGGGAATGTGGCTCAGGGTGGGGTCTAGCCTCTTCCTGCTTCCCCTGTGGGAGGGAACGGAGGACTAGCAGCCCCCTCTTCAGCACCCCCCCTGCAGCAGCACTCCCCGAATCCCAGGTCAAGACAACAGACCGTTGCCACACTCTCCCCCTCACCCAGCTCAGCACTGCTGTAGCAGCCTAGAGCAGAGGCCATAAAAATGCTGCTCTGAAGTGCTGGGATGCCACATCTCCTTCAGCCATTGCCAGGCCTCTGTGAGCAGTGCCCATGCATCTTTTCTTTTGCCTAACCCCCGTGGTCTCCTCAACTCAAAGGATCTCTTCAAACCTCTTCCTTTTCTTTTGCCTCTTCCTATTTAGGGTCATTATGGGTTTTCTTTGCTCACCTCCAAATTTTAGAGCAGGACCTGAAACATTTTGTGCCATCCCCATTCACTTTATTTCGAACTTCCCTACCTAGATCATTCATAGAGTCATAGTTATGACTTAACTAGTGGGATACAAGTTGCTGAGCACTCTACCCATGGATACCACGGGTTGTTAGACATAGTCTTTGGAGGAGTCCTGTATCTAAGCCTAAGCCTTAGTCTAAGTCAAAGTGGTCTAAGTCAAAGTGGCAGCAGTGCCCACCCAAGCACCAGAGATGTCTGGCATCTGAGTCAGGATGTCTCCGAGGAGTACACTCTGGAGGATCCAGCGGGACTAACTACCTCTCATGGAGGGCCACCTCACAGGGGAGTTTTTTCCTCACCTAGCTGTGGCCCAGGCTCCGGGTTTGACTCCCAGCCCTGTGGACTCTCCTTAGAGTCTCTCATCTTTTGCAGCATGGGAAATGAGCCATTAACTTCAATCCCAATGGACTCTCCCTTCAATTACATCCTTAACCACTGTGACAAATTTGATTCCTATAATTTAAAGATGGAATGCCTCATCTTTTTTTGCAATGAGGCTTGGCCCCAACCCAAACTAGGAGACCAAAAATGTTGGCCAATTAATGGAAGTTCGAACTATGATACTATCTTGCAGTTAGATTTAGTATGCAAAAGGGAAGGTAAATGGTCAGAAGTCCCATATGTTCAGGTCTTTATGGCCCTCTATCAAGACCAGAAACAAAGCTTAGACCTTATTGGTGACCCCCTACTCATGCCTCCCCCTATCTCTCAAGGACCACAGGCTCCTCCAACCCCTCAGGCGGAATCATGTCCTCCACCATACCCATCTTCTCCTAGTGCTCCCTCTGAGGACCCTAAGGCTATCCTACAATCCAGGAGTGGGACACTTTATCCTACAATCCCACCATCTACCTCTGCTCTCTTTCACCTTAGGGAAGTAGCCAGAGCAGAAGGTAAGGGTTCATGTCTCCTTCTCAATAACAGACATTCAGCAATGTAAGGAGAAACTAGGAAGGTATTCTGAGACCTGACAAATTTGCAGATGGGTTTCAAACTTTAACTTTGGCCTTTGGTCTCTCATGGTGGGATGTTCAGTTTATCTTAGCCACCTGTTATACTGCTATTGAAAGGGACCACATCTTAGAAGTGGCCTACAGAGGCTGATGAGGCATTTGCCAGAAACCCACAAGGCAATGCCCCAGAGCCTGACACAGTGCCTTTTGTTGCTCCTAACTGGAACTATAATACCACAGAAGGGATGGCCAGACTTGCCAGGTTTCTAGAAGCCCTAATTGGGGGCATAAAAAAAGGAATTCAAAACCCTGTAAATTATGATAAATTTAGAGAAATAATCCAAGGAAAGGGTGAGAGCCTGGCTAACTTTTAGCTGACTAGAAGAGACTCTGAGAAAATATACCAACCAAGATCCTGCCTCTCGAGATGGACAAGTCCTTTCAGGATAATATTTCATTAGTCAATCAGCACTGACATCAGATGTGAGCTTCAGAAGCTACAGTTGGGACCACAGCCTACTCAAAGACAACTATTAGACATGGCCTTCATGGTCTATAACAATCAGGATCTCAAGGAGAGAAAAAGGGAACAGATTAAAGTAAAATGATGAGCCGGTGTTATGGCAGTCACAATTGGCAAGGCCCTTGTTACCCAAGGAATGTCTAAGTCCCATCTAGAGGGCTTAGAAAAAAGGGTTCCTGCTTTAGGCGCAAGAAAGTTGGACATTGTGCAAAGGAGTGTACCAAGCCGCCTCCAAGACACTGTCGACTATGCCAAGACACAGATGTAGACCCCTGGCACTGGAGGGTTGACTGCCCATGTTCCCAGAGAGAAAGGCAATCAGTCAGCACTCTGGAAGTGCACCAGGGGAAACTAAGTGACTGAGGAGGCCTGGGGCCACACTTGCTGCCCCTGTACAGAAATGTCATCACAAGCCAGGAATGCCAGGTAACTCTGGACGTCAGGGGTAAGCAAATTCAATTTCTTTTAGATACAGGGGCTACTTAGTCTGTTCTCCCTACATTTGCGGGAAGACCCTCCATGATAACTATGATTGTTATGGGGGTGGAAGGAGAACAAAAGCTAAGAAACTTCACCCCACCACTAACCTGCCAATTTGAAGGCCAGATATTTTTATTAAGTCTAGGAAGCCTCTATGATAAATTCTAAAAAGAAAAGAAACTAGGTTCCGGTAAGAGGGAGGAGTAGACGGACCCTCTCCGAACTGTCTCCCAGGATCACATCAAAATTACAAATGATTTATGCAACATTTAACCGCAGAAGTCCCCTGAACATTAGATGAACAGAACCCCTAAACCAAGGACCTAAAGAGGAGGCCACGTCAAGTCTGGTAGGAGGGGCACAGATGAGAGAGGGCGAGCCCTGTGGGGAATGCCCCAGCTGTGTGGGGAGGTTCTCCGGTTGGTGGAGAGACCCTCTGGCCCCACACCGAGCTCCCCAGCCCAGAGTTGCTTTGCCAGGAAGAGGAGTTCTACGATAGCGGGCAGTAGAAATTAGTGAGGAGTCTCTGCTCAGCTCGGTGAGGCTGAGGGCGGCTGGAAAACCAGTAGGACCGGCGCACGGGATTGCTTGCCAGTGAGCACTGACACATTTCCTGTTGGAGGGAGTGGCTGTGTGAGCCGGGCCCAGGAGCCTGTGGGGAAGGACTGAACTGAGCACCTTTGGTGCAGAAACTGGAGGTTTTTGGACCATTGTTCCAGTGGTGCGGAGCTTGCACATGAGCAGTGTACAGGAGGGTGCCATTTTGCCAGGGTTGGGCCCTCCCACAGAGGATCAGATCTGGCATCCCATTGGTCTGATGAACTTGGAGGAGGAGTGCATGCATGCCTGCTTGCGTGCATGCGCATGCGGCCTTGGATCCCCACCCTCCGCCCTACTTGTGTTGCATTGCCAGGGAAACACCTGGCAGGTGCCCTCTGGCTCCATCAGGCTGCTCACTGAGATGCAGGATTGCGCAAGCCACCTTGGGTCCAGACCCTCCACCCTGCTTGTGCTGCGTTTCCAAGGAAATGCCAGGCAGGTGCACTCCGGCTCCATCAGGCTGCTCACTGAGACGAAGGAGTGTGCAAGCCGCCTTGGATCCCCACCCTCCACCCTGCTTGTGCTGTGCTGCCAGGGAAACGCAGGGTGGGTTCCTTCCGGCTCCATCAGGCTGCTCACTGAGATGCAGGATTGCGCAAGCCACCTTGGGTCTTCCTGAGAGTGTTGGGCAGGGAGCGGTGCACCTGCATGATCCGATTGGATCCCTACCCTCCACCCTGCTTGTGCTGCGCTGCCAGGGAAACGCAGCGTGGGTGCCTTCTGGCTCCATCAGGCTGCTCACTGAGATGCAGGATTGCGCAAGCCACCTTGAGTTTTCCTGAGAGTGTTGGGCAGGGAGCGGTGCACCTGCATGATCCGATTGAGACTTTCCTGGCGAGTTTATGTGGAGTGATTGCTGGTGCAGGGTGCATGCTGCTCTGACTTGGTGGGAGCCACTGACCACATCAAGTGGTGGCTTGGGGGGCTGCCCCACCCATCTAGAGCTGTGTTGCCAGAGGCAACCAGAGCCTCCAGTGCCTGACCCACACCTTGACAGGCCACAGAGGGTTTTTTTTTTGCAGTAGTGGAAAACCTGCAACAACCTGTGAAGATATTTTTTTTTTTGGTAGTGAGCACGGTTCCAGAGCACACAGCAGCTAATTGTGGAAAGCTCACTGCAACCCTGAGCAAGTGGTCTGCAGATTAAAGAGGACCGAGAGTCCCCCCCCTTTCTTTTTTTTGTGTCCTCTTTTTTTCTTTTCTCTTCTTTCTAGGTGATCTATCTAATACATCGAAGCATTCACAGAATGACAGCCAGAATGAAAAAACAAAGAAACATGTCCCAAGTAAAAGATCAGAAGAAAACTCTAGAAATGGAACTAAATGAAACACAGGTATCCAAACTTTCAGAGACAGAGTTTAGAACACTGATGATAAGAATGTTTAAGGAACTTAGCGAGGACATAAAGAAGGATAGGGAAACCATAAAAAACAACTAGTTAGAACTAAAGAATACAATAACAGAAATGAAGAACACACTCGCAGTAATCACCAGTAGAATAGATAAAGGAGAGGAGCCGATCAGCAAATTAGAAGACAAAATACCAGAAATCACCCAGCTGGAACAACAAAAAGAAAAAAGAATAAAAAAGAATGAAAATAGATGCAGAGACCTCTGAGACAACATGATACCCAACAACAACTGAGTCATAGGAATACCAGAAGAAGAGAAGAAGCAAGAAATTCAGAATGTATTTAAAGAAATAATGACTGAAAACTTCCCTACCCTGGTGAAGGAAATCAACATACAAGCCCAGGATGTACAGAGAGTTCCATACAGGCTGAACCCAAACAGGCCCACACCAAGACACATCATAGTTAAAATGGCAAAGCTGAAAGACAAAGACAGAATCCTAAAAGCAGCAAGAGAAAGACAGCAGGTTACATACAAAGGAACTCCTATAGGACCAACACCTGACTTTTCTTCAGAAACTCTGAAGGCCAGAAGGGAATGGCAGGAGACATTGAAAGTGACACAAAAAAAAGGTCTACAACTAAAATTGCTCTACCCAGAATGGCTAACACTTAAAATTGAAGGAGAGATAAAGAACTTCTCAGAAAAGAATCAGCTTAAGGATTTCATTACCACCACACCAGCATTGCAGGAAATGTTAAAAGAGCTTTTTTAAACACAACAAAGGGGAAAACAAGCTAACCCAGGAAGACAAGAAATACAAATAACAAAATGGCAATAAATATACACCTATCAGTAATTACTTTAAATGTGAATAGGGTAAATGCTCCAATCAAAAGACACAGAGTGGCTGAGTGGATAAGAAAACAAGACCCATGCATATGCTGTCTACAAGAGAGTCATCTCACATCGAAAGACACACATAGACTGAAAGAAAAGGGATGGAATAAGATATTTTATGCAAATGGAAATGAGAAAAAAAGCTGGAGTAGCAATACTTATTTTGGACAAAATAGACTTTAAAATGAAGACTACAATAAAAGACAAAGAAGGGCACTACATAATAATAAAGGGATCAATTCAACAAGAGGACATAACCCTAGTAAACATCTATGCAGCCAATATAGGAGCTCCTAAATATATAAAACAGATTTTGACAGACATAAAGGCAGAGATCAACAGTAACACTATCATAGTAGGGGAATTCAACACCCCGTTGTCACCAATGGACAGATCCTCCAGACAGAAAATCAACACGGACATAGTGGTCTTAAATGACACTTTAGACCAGCTGGATTTAATTGATATTTTCAGAGCATTCTACCCCACAGCTACAGAATATACATTCTTCTCAAGTGCACATGGAACATTTTCCAAAATGGACCACATGTTAGGCCACAAAACAAGTCTCAACAAAGTTAAGAAGATTGAAATCATATCAAGTGTCTTCTCTGACCACAATGCTATGAAACTAGAAATCAATTATAAGAAGAAATCTGGAAAGCTTACAAATACATGGAGGCTAAATAACATGCTACTAAATAGTGAGTGGGTCAAAAATGAGATCAAGGAACAAATCAAGAGATACCTCGAGACAAACGAAAATGAAAACACCACAACCCAAAATCTCTGGGATGCAGCGAAAGCAGTCCTAAAGGGAAAGTTCATAGCAGTGCAGGCCTATCTAAAGAAGGAAGAAAAATCTCAAATCAACAGACTCTCTCTACACCTAAGGGAACTCGAAAAAAAACAAACAGCAAAACAAGCCTAAAGGGAGTATAGGGAAGGAAATAATAAAGACCAGAGCAGATATAAATGAAATACAGAACGAAAAAACAATACAAAACATCAATGAAACCATGAGTTGGTTTTTTGAAAAGATAAACAAAATCGGCAAACCCTTAGCACGACTCAACAAGAAAAAGAGAGAGAAGACGCAAATTAATACAATCAGAAATGAAAGAGGAGAAGTGACAACAGATACAACAGAAATACAGCAAATTTTAAGAAAATACTATGAGCAACTATATGCTAACAAATTCGACAATCTGGAAGAAATGGATAAATTTCTAGAAGCATACAATCTACCAAGTCTGAAACAAAAAGAATCAGAAACTCTGAACAGACAGATTACTGCGAAAGAAATTGAATCAGTAATCAACAATCTTCCAACAAACAAAAGCCCTGGACCACATGGCTACGCAGGTGAATTTTACAAAACATTCAAAAAAGAATTATTACCTATTCTCCTCAAAGTATTCCAAAAAATACAGAAGGAGGGAAGGCTCCCAAACTCTTTCTATGAAGCCACTATTACCCTGATTCCTGAGTCAGACAAAGATATTACAAAAAAGGAAAATTAGAGACCAATAACCCTAATGAACGTAGATGCAAGCATTCTCAACAAAATACTAGCAAATCAAATTCAGCATCTCATTAAAAACATCATACACCACGATCAAGTGGGATTCATTCCTGGTATGCAAGGCTGGTTCAATATCCGCAAATCAATTAACGTAATATATCACATTCACAAAATGAAAAGTAAAAATCATATGATCATATCAATAGATGCAGAACAGGAATTTGACAAAATCCAGCAGCCATTTATGATAAAAACCCTTAGCAAAGTGGGAATAGTGGGATCATACCTCAACATAATAAAGGCCATATATGATAAGCCCACAGCAAACATCGTACTCAATGGGGAAACACTAAAAGCTTTCCCCTTAAGATCAGGAACAAGACAAGACAGCCCACTTTCACCACTTCTATTTAACATAGTTCTGGAAGTCTAGCCACAGCAATCAGACAAGAAAATGAAATAAAAGGCATCCAAATTGGAAAAGAGGAAGTAAAATTGTCATTATAAGCAGATGACATGATACTATATAGAGAGAATCCCAAAGACTCCACCAAAAACTGCTAGAACTGATAAACGAATTTGGTAAGCTAACAGGATACAAAATTAATATTCAGAAATCAGTTGAATGTCTATGCACCAATAATAAACTATCAGAAGAAGAATTCAGGAAATGAATCCCTTTTACAATTGCTTCAAAAACAATAAAATATCTAAGAATCAATTTAACTAATGAAGTAAAACACCTGTACTCAGAAAATTATGAGACACTGAAGAGAGAAATCAAAGAAGATACAAATCAACGGAAATACATACCATGATCAGGGATAGGAAGAATTAATATAGTTAAAATATCAATACTACCTAAAGCAATATATTGATACAATGCAATACCAATCACACTACCAAGGACATTTTTCTCAGAAATAG
This sequence comes from Aselliscus stoliczkanus, assembly GCA_033961575.1. Taxonomy (NCBI): domain Eukaryota; kingdom Metazoa; phylum Chordata; class Mammalia; order Chiroptera; family Hipposideridae; genus Aselliscus; species Aselliscus stoliczkanus. Next base: position 47,197,771 of record CM066737.1, on the reverse strand, counting down.
AACATAGAATCCTAAAATTTATATGGAGCCACAAAGACCCCGAATGGCTACAGCAATGTTGAGAAATAAGAACAAAGTAGGAGGCATCACGCTACCTGACATCAAAATATACTACAAGGATACAGTAATCAAAACAGTATGGTACTGGCATAAAAACAGTCACATAGATCAATGGAATAGAATAGAGAGCCCAGGAATAAACCCATCTATATACAGTCATTTAATCTATGACAATGGAAACAAGAATTTACACTGGAGTAAAGATAGTCTATTTAAGAAATGGTGCTGGGAAAATTGGACTGACACGTGCAAAACAATGAAAATAGACCACCTACTTACACCATATACGAGAACAAACTCAAAATGGATTAAAAACTTAAATGTAAGACCTGAAACCATAAAACTCCTAGAAGAAAACATAGGGAGTAAGTTTGCAGACATTACCCTGAGTAATATTTTTACTAATATATGCCCTCAGGCAAGGGAAATAAAAGAAAAAAATGAACATATGGGATTACATCAAACTTAAAAGTTTTTTCACAGCAAAGAAAATCATCAATAAAACAAAAAGGGGACTTCAGTAAAATGGCACAATAGATAGCCGCTGTGTTAACTGCCTCCAGGATCACACCAAAATTACAAGCAAATTATACAGCATTCAACCCTGGAGGTCCCTGGAACACTGGAGGAACAGAACCACTAAATGAAGAACTTTAAGAGGAAGCCACGTCGGGTCTGGTAGGACCGGCGGAGACGAGAGAGGGCATGCCCCGTGAGGGAGGTCCCAGCCGTGGGAAACTTCTCTTGTTGGGGGAGACACCCTCCGGCCGCACACCAAGCTCACCAGCCCAGAGTTCCTTTGCCAGGAAGAGGAGTTCTAAGATAGCCGGCAGTAAATTAGTGAGGACTCGTTTTGCTCAGCTCGGTGAGGCTAAGAGCGGCTGGAGAATCAGTGGGGCCAGCGCCCGGGCTTGCTCGCCGGTGAGCACTTATCTGGTTCCTGGTGGAGGGAGTGGCTGTGTGAGCCAGACCCGGGAGCCTGCGGGCATGGACTGAACTGAGCACCTTTGGTGCAAAGGCTGGAGCTTTTTGGACTGTGGTTCCCGTGCTGTGGAACCTGCACACGAGTGGTGTAGGGAGGATACCATTTTGTCAGGCTTGGGCCCTCCCATGGAGGATCAGGTTCGAGACCTTATTGGTCTGGTGGAATTGGCAGAGAATTGCGTGTGTGCGTGCGCTCGCATGCGGCCTTGGATCCCCACACTCCACCCAGGTTATACTGCGTTGCCAGGGAAACGCTGGGCGGGTGCCCCCCGATTCCAACAGGTTGCTCCCTGAGACCCGGGAGCGGGCGTGCCGCCTTTGATCCCCACCCTCCAGACGGCTTGTGATGCGTTGCCAGGGAAACGCCTGGTGGGCATGCGCTGTCTCCAACAGGCTGCTCACTGAGACACGGGAGTGCACAAGCCACCTCAGTCCCCGCTCTACACACTGCGCTTGCAGCGTTGCCAGGCTGGTGATTGGTTGTCGGGCTGCTCAGCCTGATCTGCAAGCGGCTGATTGGGACAGGCTGAGACTGGGAGATTTCCTGGAAGTGTTGTGCCGTGAGCTGTGTGCCTGCGTGATCCAGCCAGGGCTCTCCTGGTGATCTATCTAATACATCAAAGCAATCCCAGAGTGACAGCCAGAATGGGGAAACAAAGAAACATGTCACAAGTAAACAATCAGAAGAAACCTCTAGAAATGGAACTAAATGAAACAGAAGGAACCAACCTTCCAGAGACAGAGTTTAGAATACTGATGATAAGAATGTTTAAGGAACTTATCGAGGACATAAAGAAGGATAGGGAAACCATAAAAAACAACCTGTTAGAACTAAAGAATACAATAACTGAAATGAAGAACACACTCGAAGGAATCACCAGTAGAGTAGATGAAGCAGAGGAGCGGATCAGCGATTTGGAAGACAAAATAGCAGAAATCACCCAGTTGGCACAACAAGAAGACCAAAGAATAAAAAACAATGAAAATAGTTTAAGGGCCCTATGGGACAAGGTGAAACACAAACACCTGCAACTCATAGGAATACCAGAAGCAGAAGAGAACAAGCAAGGGGTCAAGGATGTATTTGAAAAAATAATGACTGTAAACTTCCCTACCCTGGTAAAGGAAATCAACATACATGTCCAGGAAGTGCAGAGGGTTCCAAACAAGCTGAACCCAAACAGGTCCACACCAAGACACATCGTAGTTAAAATGGCAAAGGTTGAAGACAGAGACAGAATCCTAGAGGCTGCAAGAGAAAGACAGCAAGTTACATACAAAGGAACTCCTATTCGACTAACAGCTGACTTGTCTACAGAAACTCTGCACGCCAGAAGGGAGTGGCAGGAGATCTTCAAAGTGACACAAAATAAAGGCCTACAACCAAGATTGCTCTACCCAGCACGGCTATCACTTAAAGTTGAAGGAGAAATAAAGAGCTTCTCAGAAAAGAATAAGCTTAAGGAATTCATTACCACCAAGCCAGCATTTCAAGAAATGTTCAAAGGGCTTTTTTAAACAAAAGAAAGGGGTAAACAAGCTAACCCAGGAAGACCAGGAATACAAGTAACAAAACGGCAATACATATGCACCTATCAATAATCATTTTAAATGTGAATGGGCTAAATGCTCCAATCAAAAGACACAGAGTGGCTGAGTGGATAAGAAAATAGGACACATGTATATGCTGTTTACAGAAGGAATAAGATATTTCCTGCAAATGGAAATGAGAAAAAAAAAAGCTGGGGTACCAATACTTATTTTGGACAAAATAGACTTTAAAATGACTACAATAAAAGATAAAGAAGGGCACTATAACCCTAATAAACATCTATGCACCCAACATAGGAACTCCTAATTACATATAACAGATTTTGACAGACATAAAGACAGAGATCAACAGTAACACTATCATCGTAGGGGACTTCAACACCATTGTCACCAATGGACAGACCCTTTAGACAGAAAATCAACACAGAAAGAGTTGATATAAAGGAAAAACTGATGGTTGCTGGCTGGGAGGGAGTGGGGATGAGGGAGAGGGGGAAGGTTTTGGACAGTGTATGTGGGACTACAATGTTGCCGCAGGGATATGGGGGCAGTTCTGGGAATGTAATTGATAATGTTGTGAAGAGACTATTATGTTGCGAGAAATAAGTCAGTCGGAGAAGGACAGGTACCATGTGATCTCACTTGTGTGTGGAGTCTGAAAAGCTGAGTGAACGATCAAACTAAACAGACTCGTATATGTAGAGGAAAAACTGAGGGTTGCTAGTTGGGAGGGGGGTGGGGATGGGGGGGAAGGGGACGGGATTAGACAGCATAAATAGACAACTACAATATTGCCACAGGGATATGAAACATAGTTCGGGGAATATAATAATGTTGTAAAAATTTTGTGGCGTGTCAGATAGTCACATGCCTTGTTAGGGAGACCACTTCATGGATGTTGTAGAGGCTTGATCACTGCTCTGTACACCTGAAGCTGATGTCGTATAATATTGTATGCCAACTGTAACTGAATATGTGGATGGTCACGGAATGTGGAGTATACTGTGGAGGGGAGTCAGGGGAGTTGTGATAGGTGTGTATGATATGGGGGGGGAGTGGGGTGGCAAACTGGGGGAGGGGGCTTGTCACTTTGGGGGGTAAAGAATATAACTATTGCATTGTGTTGTACACCTGAAACTAATAAAAAAAAATGAAAAATAAAAAATAAAAAATAAGGCCGGCCGAGTGGCGCAGTGGTTAAGCGCTGGCTTGGGAAGCCAGCGGCCCCGGTTCAGGTCCCACATATGAGGGTCAGTGACAGTGTCCTCAAAAAAAAATGAAAAATAAAAATAAATAAAAAATAATAATAATAAAATAATAATAAAAATAAAAACAAAAACAAAAAGAACACACACAAAAAAACAAAAAAAACAAAAAGGCAGCCTACTGAATGGGAGAAGATATTTGCCAATGATATATCTGATAAGGGGTTGATATCAAAAATTTATAAAACACTCATGCAACAGAACACCCAAAAGACAAACAACCCAATTAAAATATGGGCAGAGGATATTAAGAGGCATTTCTCTAAAGAAGACATACAGATGGCCAACAGGCACATGAAAAAATTTTCAACCTCACTAATCATCAGAGAAATGCAAGTAAAAACCACAATGAGATACCACCAGTTACTCAATTCAGAATGGCTATCATCAATAAACAACAAGTGCTGGTGAGGGTGTGGAGAAAAGGGAACCCTGCTGCACTGTTGGTGGGACTGCAAATTGGTGCAGCCATTATGGAAATCAGTATGGAGCTATCTCAAAACACTGGAAATGGAACTGCCATATGACCCAGCAATTCCACTCTTGGGTATCTACCCAGAGGAATCCAAGACGCTAATTCGAAAAAATATATGCACCCCTATGTTTATGGCAGCGCTATTTACAATAGCCAAGACTTTGGAAACTGAAATGTTCATTGGTAGATGACTGGATTAAGAAACTGTGGTAGATTTATACAATGGAGTATTACTCTGCTATAAAGAAGAATGAAATCGTTTCATTTGCAACAATGTGGATGGACCTAGAGACTATTATGTTATGTGAAATAAGTCAGTCGGAGAAAAACAAATACCATATGATCTCACTTATATGTGGAATTTGAAAAACTGAATGAATGAGCAAAGGAAACAGAAAGTCTCATAGATACAGAGGAAAAACAGGGTTGCTAGTTGGGAGGGGGGTGGGGATGAGGGAGAAGGGGAAGAGATTAGACAGCATAAATAGGTAACTACAGTATTGTCACAGGGATATGAAAGACAGTTTGGGGAATATAAGAATGTTGTAAAAATTTTGTGGGGTGTCAGATGGTCACATGTTTTGTTAGGGAGACCAGTTCAGGGATGGAGTAGAGGCTTGATCACTGCACTGTATACCTGAAATTGATGTTGTATAATATTGTATGCCAACTGTAATTGAATATATAGATAGTCATAGGATGTGGATTATGCGGTGGAAGGGAGTCAAAGGAATTGTAATAGATAGTATGATATGGGGGGGTAGGAGTGGGGTTGAGAATTAGGGGAGGGTGGTTGTCAGTTTGAGGGGTAAATAGTATAACTGTTGCACTGTGTTGTACACCTGAAGCTAATTTTAAAAAAAAGAAACTGAACTGATAGTTCAGAGAAAAGGGGGCTTCTCCCATCTTCTCATTCACTTGTAACCACGAATGCCTGAGGCTAAGGTAACTGAAGGAAAACGAGACACTTTTGAATCCAAGTGGCTAACTTTCAAGCCAGACCTCCCAGCCCTTTTTCCAATCTCTTTGAATTTGTAGGGACAATTGTAAAATCTTAGGACCTCTCTGCAATTGTTAATAATTCTGTTTCTCTAATATCTGTGATTGTCTGTGTTTTATATAAAATATAGTGTTTTTGCCTCCTGATGGTATTACATATAGTATGGATGCTTGTACGAGGTTTCTAAGCATCTGTTAGTAACTTAAGATTTCAGTTCTACTGCTCTTGTCACAGAAAAGCTAAAAGATTAAGATCTGTTAATATATATATATCTTGTATTTTATTAAAAACCTGTACTTCTAATGGTCACAAAATGTATTGTGGACTTGCTAATGCAAATATTGGTTACTTTTATTTTTTAGTTTTTATTTATGAGGGCAGTGTCACTGGCCCTCATATGTGGGACCCGATCCGGGCCGCTGGCTTCCCAAGTCAGCGCCTAACCACCGTGCCACTTGGCCGGCCAAAATATTGGTTACTTTTAGTTGCCAGTAGGAATTAAGGTTCTAAGGTTATGGGTTAAGTTAAACACAACTGATTGAGTAAGTTTAAATATCAAAATAAGCTGGTATATAATTCAAGTTAAGTTTTCTCTCTCTGCTAAATAAGGTATAGTTTGTTAGGCTATTGGTCTACTATTTATTTTACCAAAAGAACAAAGAATATGTGTCATCAAAATAATTATCTATTTTATATTGTCTCCATCAGATCTTTAGTTACTCAAGAAATTTAAAAATTAAGTTTTACTAATATTTATTTAAACTTATGTATTTTGAAACCAGTAGAGTCCTATAGGTAAAGTCTCTAACAAACCAGTTAGTTCATATATGGAATAACTCATTACAATTTTTCTGAGCACCCCAAAGATTGTTGGGCTCCAGAAAGTCAATGACTGGGTCCAATTCCCTCAGATCAAACTTACTTCATTTAATTTAAGTCTCCGCAGGACTCCCCCTCCTGTTTCTGTGACCCAACTGAAGACCTTAAGCTCCTCTTCAAACAGAACTGCTCATTAATACTTTTGTCTTAGAATACTGGATTTCCTCTGTGGAACTAGATCTTATCTATGACTTCCAGCTAATTGGATGGGGACCTGCACCTTAGTCTACTTGACTCCGAAGATCAACATAGTCCCCAAGAACCAGTGCCGAAAAGGGGAAACTATGTTTATTTTAGGAACCTGTTGTTTCCATGTTAATCAGTTTGGCATAGTCAGAGATACTGCCAAAACATTAAAAGATATGGCTTACAGGATCTACCAACAATTAAACAAATCTTAGGGATCCCGGTCTACTATTTCAGAAATCCTACTGTCACATCTAGACCAAACAGGGTGGGAATTTCATAGTTCACTAATGGTCTCATAGATATGAGACACTACCACTGTGAGGGGGGAATGTTGTGGGCCAACTGAGTAGCCTCTCCAAAAAATACTTTCAAGTCTTCTTTCCTATCGAAATGTTAAGTATAGAAGTGTTAAGTCTTCTCCCTAATTTCTTAGTCCCTTAGCTCCTGGCTTTGAAAGATTGCTTCTAGCCTAAATTGTAGCATTCTTCTATCCTCCCTGCTTCTTGATTGCTTTGTAAATCACTTTCTGAATCCTAAACAATAGAAATCTCCTACCCCTGCTTCAGATAACTACTTGAAAGCCTGTGACTTCCTAATATCCCGCAGGCCAGTAAGCCTAATAATTTTTTCCAAACCCATTCTGGGCCCAGGCAAATGATGCCACCTGAGTGACAGGCTGAATGGCCACAAGCTTCATAAGAACTAACAGATTTATTAATTAAAATCCATTTTTCCTCATTCAGAGTCCTTGGGGATACAGATGATACCCCAACAAGATTGCCAGTCACAACCAAAGAAGCCAACACAGTCTTACAGGCAGAGCTCGAGACCCCTTCTTCTCATCTGAGATCAGATAGGGTGAGAGTTCTGTGAACCCCCAATAGGCAGGGACAGCTCTATGCCCCTGCCCAGCAGGAAGCAGATACAGAAGAAAAGACCTCCTGTCCCTCAGCTTCCCATAGAGATTTTATGGGGATCACATCTCTCAAGGAGAAAACATGGCAGGAAGTTAGAGGCAGACATTGGGTCTCTGCATTCCTGCACATCCCACCGCCCAAAAGAAACTTCCCTTTCAACTATAACCACTTGTCAATCACAGGTGCCAATCAAGTAGTCCCATGCCCAGAGGGGAACAACCCATTCTAGAGAAAAAGGGATGAAAACTCCAAGTCCTGGTCAGTCAACACTTTTTGGAGCCCCTTTGAGCCCTTCAAGTATTTTAAGCCTTGCCTTTGCTCTCCCTCTCAAAACTTGGGTGTGTACTTTCTCTTCTAATAATGGGCCTTTGAGCCATTTTCTAAGACTTGGGCCTGCTTCTATTTCTTTAGAGTGTACTATCTTTTCTAACAAACTGCTTTTTCACTAAAAAAATGGATTAAAGACTTAAATGTAAGACCTGAAAACATAAAACTCCTAGAAGAAAACATAGGCAGTAAATTTGCAGACATTACTCTGAGTAATATTTTTACTGATATAGCCCCTCAGGGAAGGGAAGGGGAAGTAAAAGAAAAAATAAACATGGAATTACATCAAACTTAAAAGTTATTTCACAGCAAAGGAAATCATCAATAAAACAAAAAGGCAGCTTACTGAATGGGAGAAGATATTTGCCAAAGATACATCTGATAAGGGGTTAATATCCAATATTTATAAAACACTTATTCAACTCAACACCCATAAAACAAACAACACAATTAAAAAATGGGCAGAGAAGGGCCGGCTGTGTGGCTCAGTTAGTTAGGAGCTCACTCAAGAGTGTGAACTGAGCTCTGAGCAACAGCAGTTCGATGCCCAGCCCGAGCCGAGCTGCCACTAAGCTGCCAACAGGTGGCAGGATGGCTCAGCTAAAAAAAAAGAAAAATGGGCAGAGAACATGAAGACGCATTTCTCTAAAGAGTACATACAGCTGGCCAATAGACTTATGAAAAAATGTTCAACCTCACTAATCATTAGAGAAATGCAAATAAAAACCACAATGAGATACCACCTCACTCTAATCAGAATGGCTATCATCAGTAAATCAACTAACAACATGTGCTGGCAAGGTTGTATAGGCAAGGGAACTCTGGTGCACTGTTGGTGGGACTGCAGATTGGTGCAGCCAGTATGGAAATCAGTATGGAGGTATCTCAAAAAACTAGAAATGGAACTATTGTATGACCCAGCAATTCCACTCTTGGGTATCTATCCAGAGAAGTCCAAGATGCTAATTCGAAAAAAAATATATGCATCCTTATGTTTATTGCAACGCTATTTACAATAGTCAAGACTTTGGAACAACTGAAATGTTCATTGGTAGATGACTGGATTAAGAAACTGTGGTACAGGGCCGGCCGAGTGGCACATTGATTCTGAAATTACTTTTTTTTTTTTTTTTGGCTGAGCCATCCTGCCACCTGTTGGCAGCTCAACGGCAACTCAGCTCAGGCTGGCCTCGAACAGCTGTTGCTCAGAGCTCAGCTCACACTCTTGAGCGAGCTCTTAACCAACTGAGCCACTCGGCCAGCCCATTGGCACATTGATTAAGAGCTGGTTTGGGACGCCAGTGGCCCCGGTTCATATCCCACATATGAGGGCCAGTGACACTGCCATCCACAACTAACAACAGCTCCACCTGGAGCTGGGCTGTGCGAGCCCCGGCAAAGGAGTAGGCTGCACCCCTGCTGCAGAGGGCTGCCATAGGCTGCAGTGAGTGGCCGGCAGCCAGCGTGAGCGGCTGGCAGCCAGCATGAGCTGCCAATAGCCGCAGTGAGTGACCATTCAGAAGCCGGCGACCAATCTGCCTCTTCTGGGAAGAGAGCAATGATGATGCCAACATGGGCCAGTGAAGCAATGTCCCCTGCAACTAGACTGAAGAACATAAGGACAGCAACTTGTCTGTTCCCCTTCCCCAATTCCCCAACGCTCTTCCCCTCCCCCAATTCCCCAATAAAATATCTAAAAAAAAAAAGAAGAAACTGTGGTACATTTAAACAGCAGAGTATTACTCTGCTATAAAGAAGAATGAAATTGTACCATTTGCAGAAATATGGATTGGCCTAGAGACTATTATGATAAGTGAAATAAATCAGTTGGAGAAAGACAAATACCATATGATGCCATTTATATGTGGAATCTAAAAAGCTGAATGAAAGAGCAAATAAACAGAAATAGTCTCAGAGATATAGAGGAAAAGCTGATGGTTGCTAGTTGGGAGGGGGCAGAGATAAGGGAGAAAGGGAAAGGGTTAGACAACATAAATAGGTAACTACAATATTGCCACAGAGATAGAAAAGAGAGTTTGGGGAATACAATTAATAATGTAAATATTTTGTAGAGTGTTAGATGGTCACATGTCTTGTTAGAGAGACCACTTCATGGATGGAATAGAGGCTTGATCATTGCACTGTACACCTGAAGCTGATGTTGTATAATATTGTATGTCAACTATAATTGAATATATATATATATATATATATATATATATATATATATATATATATATATATAGTCACAGATGTGGAGTATAGTGTGGGAGTGGAGTCAATGGACTTGTAATAGATATGTATGATATCGGGGGGAATGGGGCGATTGATTGGGGGAGGAGGGTTCTCACTTTGAGGGGTAAAAAGTATAACAATTGCACTGTGTTGTATACCTGAAACTAATTTTTTCCAAAAAGAGTTCTCATTGAATGTCTTTGCTAGTAGAATTTATTTGTTCTAATGATTGACATCATTAGGTTGTAGGATTTACATTACTATTTTATATATATAAGTGATGTCATAAAATAAGCAGCTTGAAATGACCCTCTTGAAATCTCTCCTGGAATTTAAAACAAATCGAACAACTACAATTCCACAAAAGGGGCCGGCTGAGTGGCGTGGTGGTTAAGAGCTGGCTTGGGAAGCCAGCGGCCCCGGTTCGGGTCCCCCATATGAGGGCCAGTGACACTGCCCTCAAAAAAATAAATAAATACATAAATAAATAAATATAATTCCACAAAGGACTCCCTGTGCAGCAGACAGACAAGAATAAGATACTCGCGACTGAAATCATCTAAAGGTGGGCAAATTGTGTGAGCGGTAGTAAAGGAAATGGGAAGTATAGAGACGCAGCCATGCCTGTCCACAGGATAAACACAAACTGAGCTCAGAGCTCTGAGCTCATTTCATGTGGGTGCTACAGCAGTCATGAGAGAGGGCAGAATTCAGACTGCTAGTCCTACCCTCATGGCCCACAGTCCTGCCTGAGGGATCAGATTATAGCATGACTGAACCCCACCCTCATGGCAGAGACCACGGAGCAAAGACTGAGAGAAGAATGGTGAAAATGGTGGTTTAAGCCCTCCCTGCCAAGCAGAGGTCAGAAGTCATAGGCATGAAGCTTAGTCTGCCCCTCCTCACCTTCCCAGAGGCCGCCCCACCACCATCTCCCCAGTCCTAGAAGCAGAACAGTAGAAGAGTCTGATTCAAAAAACCCCAGAATATTTGCAGTTCTGAGAGTTGCAGTCTGCCACCATGAACTCATGGCAAAACTAATTCCGGAAAAGGGGAGAGATGCTTGGGTGCAGGATTTGCTGTGCTGGTCGTTGCCACTATTGCTCAGAGCCACCTCTCACAACCCACCCTGCCCCTTCCCCCACCTATCTGGGCAGTTCCCTGAAGGGGAAAACAGAGATGTTGAAACACACAGGACCTCAATCTGGTGCAGTGAGAGCTTAGGAATTTCAGAAGATTTCCACATCCCCCAATGGAGGTGGTGCCCTGATACCAAGGTGACCTGCTCCCAGAGGACAAACCCACCTCCAGGGAATCCCTCATTGTGTAAGAAGATGGAAAGTGGAGAGAAAATATAACACAATAGTGTGAGAGATAATCAAAGGCTGTGGTCACAGAGAAAATAAAGCGTTCTACCAACACTTACTAGAAAGCAAAAGAGAGAACAATTTCTATCAACCTGTTGCAAAACCCACCCCTGTAGATGCCTAGAAAGAAAAATAATTCATTAAATGTCATGAATAACCAAGGTAACAAGGCAGATCAGAAAGAAAATGAAGTCTCCGGAAAAAGAAGTTAGAGACATGGAAATATGTAACTTAAATGACAGAGAATTCAAAATTTCAGTTCTGAAAAAAACTCAATAAGATACAAGAAAACACAGACAGGGAGTTGAATGAACTCAGAAACACAATCAAAGAACAACATGAACATTTTACCAAAGAGACTGAAATTTTAAAAAGAACCAAATAGGGGTCAGCCGAGTGGCACGGTGGTTAAGCACTGACTTGGGAAGCCAGCGGCCCTGGTTCAGGTCCCACATATGAGGGCCAGTAACACTGCCCTCAAAAACTAAATAAATAAAATAAAAATAAAAAGAACCAACTAGAATTTCTGGAGATTAAGTACTCAATAACAGAAAAAAAGAATTAAATAGCCAGCTTAGGTAATAGAGCTGAACAGATAGAGGAAAGAATCAGTGACATCAAAGATAGAAAACTTGAAATGACACAGAGCACAGAACAGAGAGATTATGAGTTAAAAGAAATGAACAAACTCTACAAGAACGTCCTGACTCCATCAGAAAGAGGAATATAAAAACAATGGGCATACCAGAAGGACAAGAAAGGGAGAAGGGAACAGATTTTATTCAAACAAAAAGTTGATGAGAACTTCACAAACTTGTGGAAAGAACTGAATAGTCAAATTCAAGAAACAAATAGGACACCTAATTACCTCACCCAAACAGGTCTTCCCCAAGGCATATTGTACTGAAGCTGTCAAAAATGAACAACAAAGAAACAAGGCAGCCAGGGAAAAGAAGATGGTAACCTACAAAGGAAAACCCATTAGATTATCATCAGATTTTTCAGCAAAAACTCTACAAGTCAGGAGGGAATGGAATCAAATATTCAAACTATTGAAAGAGAGAAATCATGAGCCAAGAATAATGTATCCAGGAAAGATATCCTTCAGATATGAAGGAGAAATAAAGACCTTTCCAGACATACAGAAACTGAGGTAATTTTCAAACACATGACCTGCAGTACAAGAAATACTGAAGGAGGCTATTTGACCTGAAACAAAAAGTCAAAAGAATACAAAACCATGAGTAGTATTACAAACAGATAGACACAAGCAGGAAATGGCAATCACTACACCAAATAAGACACTATACACTTAAAACATAAAGGGTAAAAAAGAAAAATAAACACTTTAAAAAAAGAAGAAAAAGAACATAGAATCCTAAAATGTATATGCAGCCACAAAAGACCCTGAATAGCTATGGCAATGTTGTGACATAAGAACAAAGTGGGAGGCATCACACTACCTGACATCAAAATATACTACCAGGCTACAGTAATCAAAACAGTGTGGTACCGGCATAAAAACAGACACATAGACCAATGGAATAGAATAGAGAGCCCAGGAATAAACCCATCTATATATGGTCATTTAATCTTTGACAAAGGAAGCAAGAATTTACACTGGAGTAAAGATAATCTATTGAATAAATGGTACTGGGAAAATTGTACTGACACATGCAAAAAAATGAAACTGGACCAGCTACTTACACCATATATGAGAACAAACTCAAAATGGATTAAAGACTTAAATGTAAGACCTGAAACCATAAAACCCCTAGAAGAAAACATAGGGAGTAAGTTTTCAGAGATTACCCTGAGTAATATTTTACTGATTTATCCCCTCGGGAAAGGGAAATAAAAGAAAAAATGAACATGTGGGATTACATCAAACTTAAAAGTTCTTGCACAGCAAAGAAAATCATCAATAAAACAAAAAGGCAGCCTACTGAATGGGAGAAGATATTTGCCAACGGTATATCTGATAAGGGGTTGATATCAAAAATTTGTAAAACACACATGCAACTCAACATCAAAAAAACAAACAACCCAATTAAAAAATGGGCAGAGGATATGAGGAGGCATTTCTCTAAAGAGGACATGCAGATGGCCAACCATATGAAAAAATGTTCAACCTCACTAATCATCAGAGAAATGCAAATAAAAACCACAATGAGATACCACCTACTCCGGTCAGAATGGCTATCATCAATAAATCAACAAACAACAAGTGCTGGCGAAGGTGTGGAAAAAAGGAATCCTGCTGCACTGTTGGTGGGACTACAAATTGGTGCAGCCATTATGGAAATCAGTATGGATGTATCTCAAAACACTGGAAATGGAACTGCCGTATGACCCAGCAATTCCACTCTTGGGTATCTATGCAGAGGAATCCAAGACGCTAATTCAAAAAAATATATGCACCCCTATGTTTATTGCAGTGCTATTTACAATAGCCAAGACTTGGGAAACAACCGAAATGCCCATCAGTAGATGACTGGATTAAGAAACAGTGGTAGATTTATACAATGGAGTATTACTCTGCTATAAAGAAAAATGAAATCGTATCATTTGCAACGATATGGATGGACCTAGAGACTATTATGTTAAGTGAAATAAGTCAGTCAGAGAAAGTCAAATACCATATGATCTCACTTATATGTGGAATTTGAAAAACTGAATAAATGAGCAAAGGAAACAGAAACAGTCTCATAGATACAGAGGAAAAACAGGGTTGCTGGTTGGGAGGGGGGTGGGGATGAGGGAGAAGGGGAAGCGATTAGACAGCATAAACAGGTAACTACAGTATTGTCACAGGGATATGAAAGACAGTTCGGGGAATATAATGTTGTTAAAATTTTGTGGGGTGTCAGATGGTCACATGTTTTGTTATGGAGACCACTTCATGGATGGAGTAGAGGCTTGATCACGACACTGTATACCTGAAATTGATGTTGTATAATATTGTATACCAACTGTAATTGAATATATAGACAGTCACGGGATGTGGATTATATGGTGGAAGGGAGTCAAAGGAATTGTAATAGATAGTATGATATGGGGGGGGAGGAGTGTGAGGGGAGAATTGGGGGAGGGGGATTGTCACTTTGAGGGGTAAAAAGTATAACTATTGCACTTTGTTGTACACCTGAAGCTAATTAAAAGTATAAATAAATAAATAAATAAATAAATAAATAAATAAATAAATATGGGGGGGAAAAAACCTTTTTTACAATTAAAAAAAAAAAAAGAAAAAGAAAAAACAGACTGATATCTCTAATGAATACAGATGCAAAAATCCTAAATGGAAATCTAGCAAATTGAATGCAACATTGCATTGAAAAGATTTTACATCATGACCAGTTGGGTTCCATCCCAGTTGTAGAAGGATGATTCAACATAAGCAAATCGAACAATGCGATACACCTCAAAAAAAAAAGACAAAAAGCATATGATTATATCAATTGATACAGAGACATCGTTTGACAAGATACAACATCCATTTATGATTAAAACACTGAAAAAATGGGTATAGAAGGAAAATACCTTACCATACTAAAGGCCATATATGAGAAATCCTCAGCTAATATCATAATTGACAGTGAAAAACTGAAGTTCTTTGCACTATGTTTAGGAACACAGGCTGTCCTCTATCACCTCTCCTTTTCAACATAGTATTGAAAGTCCTAGCCAGAGGAATCAGGCAAGAGAAAGGAACAAAAGGTTTCCAAATTGGGAATGAAGAAGACAAATTGTCATTTTTTGCAGATGACATGATGCTATATATAGAATACCATAAAAACTCCATCAAAAAGCTATTAGAAACAGTAAACAAATACAGTAAAGTTGCTGGCTATGAAATCAACCACCAAAAGTCCATTGCATTCCTATATACTAACAAAGAAACCACAGAAAAGAAATTTAAAAAGAAATTCCTTTTGCAATTGCAACAAAAAGAATAAAATACCCAGAAATAAACTTAACAAAGTGATGTGAAAGACCTATACACGGAAAACTATAATACATTTTTTAAAAAAACTGGAGATGACTTAAAGAAATGGAAACATATTTTATGTTCATGGATTGGAAAAATTAACATAGTTAAAATGACCATATTACCCAAAGCAATATACAGATTTAATGCAATCCCCATCAAAATCCCAATGGCATTTTTAAAAGAAATAGAACAAATATCATCACATTTTTATGGAACCACAAAAGACCCCGACTAGCCAAAGTAGTCCTGAGAAAAAAGAACAATGCTGAAGATATCACACTCCCTGACTTCAGCTTGTACTACAGGGCAACAATAATCAACACAGTATGGTGTTGGCAGAAGAACAGACACACAGACCAATAAAATAGAATTGAGAAGCCAGAAATAAGCCTACATAAACATGGACAAATAATTTTTTACAGAGAATCCAAAAACATACAATGGAGGAAAGACAGTATTTTCAATAAATGGTGCTTGGAGAATTGAAAAGCCACATGCAAAAAAAGGAAATTAGACTGCTATCTGTCATTGTGTATCAAATAATTCAAAATGATTCAAAGATCTGAACATAAGACCTGCAACAATTAGCTCCATAGAAGAAAACATAGGTACGAAACTTATGGACCTTGGGTTCAAAGAGCATTTTATGATTTTGATTTCAAAGGCAAGGGAAGTAAAAGCTAAAAACACAAAAAACAAATGGGACTGTATCAAACTTAAAAGATTCTGGACAGCAACAGAAACTATTCACAAAATAAAGAGGCAACCAACTGAATGGGAGAATATTTTCATAAACAATGCTTCCAATAAAGGGCTAATATTCAAAATATATAAGAAACTCATACAACTCAACAACAAATAAAAAAACAATCCAATTTTAAAAAGGCAGAGGACCTGAGTAGTCATTTCTCCCATGAGAACATGATAATAAACAATAGACATGAAAAAATGCTCAACATCACTAATCATTAGAGAAATACAAATGAAAACTACAATGAGATATCACCTCACACCAGTTAGAATGGCTATCATCAAAAATACAAATAATAGCAAGTGTTGGAGAAGCTGTGGAGAAAAAGGGACCCTCATACACTGTTGGTGGGAATGCAGATTGGTGCAGCAGCAGTGGAAGGCAGTGTGGAGATTCCTCAGAAAACTAAGAATGGAATTACCATATGACCAAGCAATCTACCTGGGTATCTATCCCAAATATCTGAAAACATTTATCCACAAAGATATATGTACTCCGATGTTCATTGCAGCTTTATTTAAGGTGGCCAACAAAAAGTGTCCTTCAATAGATGATTCAACGAAGACGTTGTGGTATTTATATACAATAGAATACTATTCTGCCATAAGAAAAGATGAAATAGTGCCATGTGCGACAACGTGGATGGGTCTTGAGATTATAATGCTAAGCAAAATAAGTCAGACAGAAAAAGTCTAGAACCATATGATTTCACTGATACGTGGTGTATAAAACTGAAAACAACAAAAGAACAACAAAAACAAATGAAGAAATGATACACATAGACACAGACAATAGTTTAGTGGTTACCAAAGGGTAAGGGAGGTGGGTGGTACATGAGGGTAAATGGGATGAAATACATGGTGATGGAAGGAGAACTGACTCTGGATGGTGAACAGACAATGGGATATATAGATGATGTATTACAGAATTGTACACCTTAAATCTATGTAACTTTGCTAACAGTTGTCACTCCAATAAACTTTAGTTAAAAAAAATGTGTATAAGGGCCGGCTGAGTGGCGCAGTTTTTAAGCGCTGGCTTGGGAAGCCAGCGGCCCTGGTTCGGTCCCACATATGAGAGTCAGTGACATGGCCCTAAAAAAAAAAATGTGTATACATTTTTTTGGATAGTGTATACATTTTTTGGAGATATATACATATATATATTTAATACAACAGACAAGCAAGAAATCTACAAAAGGAGGGAAGAAGAAGCAAACTGCTTATGCTGAGGTTTATAGAAGGAAATCTAGTGGAGGAAACAAATACAAGAAAATCAAGTAGGAATCACATTCTTTGACGTGAGGGCCAGAGGCAGGACTGAGAAAAAAGCATAGAACAGAATGAATTCACCTATCTTTACTGCCATCGTGTGGTGGTCTGATGTATATATAGACGACGATTCCACAATTCTGCATTCACTGTTTCAGTCTGTGAGCCTCCTACACCTAATGCTTGGCACTGAGCTGGGATGGCCACATAAAGCAGAAGACCTGCCCTAGAGGTCTTTTTAGAGCCTTGTCTTCCTCTGGATTCACAGGGTTGGAAGTAACCTTAGGGATCAACTATTACAGGATTAAGCACATTTTCTCATGTGGGCTATTTCAGGGAAAGCACAAATATTTATAAGCACCATATATTTTTTTTAATTCAAAAATGAAAATAGCTTACATTACTTTAAATTCTTCACTATTTTGAATAGAAGATGGTCAGTGAGAATATTGGCACTGAATTTTAGGCAATAAAATGATAGGGAGGAGAAAATCTAATGGTATATCAGATTTCTTGACTTTTACCCCTTATACATGTAGAGAATTATTTTTGTAAAACACATCCATATGCACTTTGTCATTTCATAGCCAAAACAACCCCTGAAGATAGATAAAATCACCCTCAGTTTAGGCGTGGGGAAATAGGTTTAAAGAACTGAAACCTATATGTGGAGTTTAAAAAAGCCAGACTTGTAAAAAAAAAAAAAAGTAGAGTTAGGACAGATGTTATTTAAGAGAACAAACTTGGGCTGGCTGAGTGGCTCAGTTGGTTAAGATTTGGCTTAGAGCACATGCTCTGAGCAAATGGGCCGCCGGTTCGACATGGGCCAGTGAAAAATACACCCTAACTGAGCTGTCGCTGAGTTGCCAAGAGCTGGCAGGATGGCTCAGCTGGTGTAACAATTTGATTGCCTGTTCAATGGTGGGCTCTGCCTACCAGCGACTAAAGATTGAACTCGGCACCCTTAGCTGAGCTGCCACCCCTATGGCTCAGTGGATAGGGCATGTGCTCTTAACAACAAGGCTGCCGGGTTCGACTCATACACCCACCCACAACTAAGATTGAACACAGCACCTCGAGCTTAGAGGCCATGAGTTGCCGATGGGAAGCCAGATGGAGACTGGTGCCCTCCACAACAAAGATCGAAGAACAACAACTTGGCTAGTCCCCTCCCCCAATTCTCCAACACTGTTCTCCTCCCCAAATTCCTCAATAAAATCGTTTTTAAAAAGTACAAACTTGTAACAAGTAGTAAATAAGCCCTAGAGATCTAATGTACAGTATAGTGGATACTGTATTACAATCATCCAACTTGCTAAGAGACTAGAATTTAATTATTCCAACCAATAAAAGAATAATGAGTATGTAACATGATAGATGTGCTAATTATTGCTATAAATGATTATTTTATTACATATATAAATATCAAATTAACACGTTGTACACTTTAAATTTACACAATGCTATATGAATATGTCAAATGACTGGAATGTCTTAGCTATGGCCATACAGTAAGATGCCAATAGAGATGCCTTAGAATTTGTTCATTCCACTCAATGCAACATTGAGAGAGCACCAGGGTTTGCCAGGAACCAGAGGTATGCAGGTGAATTAAGTTGCTCCCTGACCCATGGACTCCAGCCCGCCTCCACTAACTTAGCTCAGCTTCTCCTCTGAAGGGAGGCTCCTCTCTGTGTGGGCTAGGAGGGCAACTGAAAAACTTTAAGCAATACTTGAGCCATAAGTTTTCCAGAAAAACTGCCTGCCCAGGTCATTCTTATTAATGCTGCCCAAAGAATGAGTTGCTCTTGGCAGTCCCCTGGTAGATCCCTGACCCTCATTCCCACGGGTGATTGATACTAAATGGCTCCTTTCCTCTATCTAGGAGGGCTGCCTTAAATACATTGGTTTACATTTCTAATTTTTTTTTTCAGGGCAGTGTCCTGGCCCTCATATGTGGGACCAAACCAGGGCTGCTGACTTCCCAAGCCAGCGCTTAACCACTGCGCCACTCAGCTGGCACATTGGTTTACTTTTCCATTATATTTATGGTTTTTAAGAACAAAATAGATAAATATAAAATTAAATCAAATGCCTCAACCTAAATGTAGGCAGGTCATAACAAGGAGTGAGGTAGGTATCTGGGACCTACAGTTGCTCATCAGTCCAGTCCAATGCAAGCTCTGTAAAAACAGGAAAACTAAAGCTCAAGGTGGAAAAGTGATGTGCTCAGGAAAACTTAGGAAAATTAAAACCCACATGTCCTTATACAAGGCCAGGGCTCTGTCTACCACACTCTGCTGCCACTCTCTGGACATGAGAATGCATTAAGCTGCCTGATTGTGCTCTGGGGAGCAGAAGAAAACAGACTGTCCATAAAGAAAGAAACTGACAGAAAGTAAAATAACAGGAAGTGCCTGGGAGCTGAACCCACAAAGGCCAAACTCTGAGTCACCATAAAAGACTTTGAACTGGCAAGAATGAGAGGAAATGATGGGAGAAAAAACGAAATGGGCTTATGCGATGAAACACAGGGAGTACACACAAGGGCATTGGGTAGCTTCTGTCACAGTCTTTGTCAAGTTGAGTGGGCCCCACCATCTTTCCCAACAGCCAAGCCTGGGAATGCTCTCCAAAGAGGTTTTGAGAACGGTGCTGACTCCCTACTAATAGCAAGTTACATTTAGTGGAGCCTATTGTGCTAAATGCTTTATATGTGTTATTTAGTCTTCTCAATAATCTTATGGGGAAATTTTTTTATCAATTCCAATTAATGGAGGTTAATTTGATAAAAACACAGAGAGGTTAAGTAGAGTGCCTAAAGACACACAACTTCTAAGTAGTAGGGTTCAAATTTGAACCCATATCTTTCTATACCATTAACCTGTGTTTTTATCCATCATGCTATATAGTGGGACCTTGCTGTAATATATCCTTTTTCTGAAAACTAAAGTACTGGTGGGCTGGCCGAGTGGCGCGGTGGTTAAGCGCTGGCTTGGGAAGCCAGTGGCCCCTGTTCGGGTCCCACATAGGAGAGCCAGTGACACTGCCCTGAAATAAAAAAATAAAATAAAATAAAGTACTGGTAACATTTTCCTTTCAATGACTGGTATCAATTATAATTATAATGATGATGATGATACAAGACAACTACTGTTTATTTGTTACAAAACACTATAGTAGGTGTTTTTCATGTGTGATCTCATTTAATCCTCACAACACCCCATGAGTTAGCAATAAGCATCCAAATGACCAAGGTCACAGAGCCAAGGATGTAACCATGCTAAAGCCCACTTTTACTACTAGTCAATCCGTCCATGGATTTTTCCTTGGCTCCCACTGTTCTTGAAGTCAGCCACAGGCTTGAAGAAGGATAACCAGGAGGTGAAGTTAAATGAATCAATTTAGTGTTGGACTGAGAAGGATTCATTTGTGTGAGATCAAGTCCATAAAATTTTCATTTGATGGCTAGGGATCGGTTAACAACCATCAAAAGACCTTTCTCAACTTACATACTTAATCAATTTAAAGTATGGGAAAGTGTGCACTTGACAGGGCTATTGCTGGGAGACTTTGTTTGACTTTCCCCCATCTTACTGAATGGTGATTCACTCAACAAACAGATATTGGATTGCCACTGAGCAGCATACACAGTGTGTGTGAAAGTCAGAAAGCTAGCCCATAGTTGTGGGGTCTTGAGAAAGTCATTTGCCCTTATTGGGTCTCGGTAGCTATAAATATACCCACTGATTGATCTGAAAGGTTTCTTCCATATTTGGTTCCAGCTCAAGCTTATGATTAATTTTTTTTCTGTTTTAAATATATGATTGTAACTTTCTTATTTTTATGAGATGTAAATGGTATATAACATTACAGTAGTTTTAGGTGTGGAACATAATGATTTGATATATGTATATATTACAAAATGATCACCACAATAAGTCTAGTTACATCCATCACCACACATAGTCACATATTTTTTATAAATAGACATTTTGTTTTATTTTATTTTATTTTTTTGAGGGCAGTGTCACTGGCCCTCATATGTGGTACCCGAACCGGGGCCGCTGGCTTCCCAAGCCACCGCTTAACCACAATGCCACTCGACCGGCCCTAAAGAGACATTTTAAGATTTACTCTTTTAACAAATTTCAAATATAAAATAAAATATTATTAACTAAAGCCACCATGCTGTCAATTACATCCTTAAGACTTATTTATTTTCTTTTTTTTTTAGCTGAGCCATCCTGCTACCTGTTGGTAGCTCAGCGGCTGCTCAGCTCAGGCTGGGCATCGAACTGCTGTTGCTCAGAGCTCAGCTCGCACTCTTGAGCGAGCTCTTAACCAACTGAGCCACTCGGCTGGCCCTAGGACTTATTTATTTATTTATTTATTTATTTATTTATTTATTTATTGAGGGTAGTGTCACTGGCCCTCACATATGGGACCAGAACCGGGGCAGCTGGCTTCCCAAGCCAGCACCCAACCACTGCGCTACTCGGTTGGCCCTAGGACTTATTTATTTTATAACTGAGAGTCTGCACCTTTTGACACACACCCCCTTCATTCACTTTGCCTACCCTCATCTTATGCCTCTGGCAATCACCACTTTTATAATCCATTAGTTTGCTTGGTATTTTTCTTTTTAATTAATTTTTTCAGTTATGCTTGACACTCAATATTATTTTATATTAGTTTGAGGTGTACAGCATAGTGGTTAGACATTTATAAAATATATGCAGTGATCCCTGAAATTAGTCTAGTATCCACCCTCCTGGCACATTATGTAGCTGTTGCAACATTATTGACTATATTCTCTATGCTGTAATTTAAATCCCCATGACTATTTTGTAACTACCAATTTGCATCTATTAACCCCTTCACTTTTTCCATGAAGTTGCCCAAAACCCTTGCCTTTTGGCAACCATCAGTTTGTTCTCTGTATCTATGAGTCTGTTATTGTTTTGTTTGTTCATTTATTTTGTTTTTCAGATTCCACATATAAGTGATGTTATATGGTGTTTGTCTTCCTCAGTCTGACTTATTTCACTTAGCATAACCTCTGGGTCCATCCATGCTGTCATAAATGGTAAGATTTCTTTCTTTTTATGGCCAAGTTATATATATATATATATATATATATATATATATATATATATATATATATATATATATATCACATCTTCTTTACCCAGCCGTCTAATGATGGGCACTTCAGTTGCTCTCACATCTTACTATCTTTACACAGACAGTAAGCTCCCAGACATTGCTCTTAGCAATATTTTTATCTGACCTATCTTCTGGGTAAAGGGAAACAAAAGAAAAAATAAACAAATGAGACTACATCAAACTAAAAAGATTTTGTGCAGTAAAGGAAACCACCAACAAAATGAAAAGGCAGATTAATGAATAGGAAAAGATATTCACCAATGATAAATCTGATACAGAGTCAATATCCAAAATTTAAAAACAAACAAACAAAAAACCTCATACAATTCAACATCAAAAAAAATGAACAATCCAATAAAAATGGTCAAAGGACCTTATTGGCATTTCTCTTAAGAGGACACACAGATGGCCAATAGAAATATGAGAAGATGCTCAATGTCACTAATCATCAGAAAAATGCAAATAAAATCCAAAATGAGATAACATGTCACACCTGTCAGAATGGCCAACATCAGTAAATCAACGAATAACAGGAGTTGGTGACGATATGGAGAAAAGGGAACCCTAGTGTACTGTTGGCAGGGTTGCAAATTGGTGCACCCACTATGGATAACAGTATGGAGGTTCCACAAAAAATAAAAAAATAGAACTACTTTATGACCCAGCAATTTTACTCCTGGGTGATTATCCAAAAAAATCCAAAACACTAATTCAAAAGATATATTCACTCCCTATGTTCACTGCAGCACTCTTCATACTCCTTGTTTAATTTTTTGTTGTGTTTTCTTGTTTGTTTTGTTTCATTTTGGTTTTTCTGTTTGTTTGTTTTAGGTTATATGGTATCTGACTTATTTCACTTAGCATAAGAGAAATAAACAAGGTCCATCCATGTTTTTGCAAATGGCAAGAGTTCCTTCTTTTCTTATGTCTGAATACTATTGTGTGTGTGTGTGTGTGTGTGTGTGTGTGTGTGTGTATGTGTGTGTGTTGCATTTTCTTTATTCACTCACCCATTCATGGACATGTAGATTATGTCCATGTCTTTGCTATTGTAAATAATCCTATAATGAACATGGGGATGCATATATCTTTTTGAGTTAATGTTTTCATTTCCCTCGGATAAATGTTCCTAACTGGAATTGCTGGATTATATATGGCCATTGTATTTTTAATTTTTCTGAGGAAGCTCGATACTGTTTTCCAAAGTGGATCCACCAATATACATTTCCACCACCATCGTACGAGGGTTCCCTTTGCACAATATCCTCACCATCACTTGTTATTTTTTTATTATTTTTTAAAAATAGTATGCATTCTAACAAGCGCAAGGTGATACCTCATTGCAGTTTTGATTTGCATTTCTTTGATGACTGGTGATGTTGAGTACCTTATTATATGCCTGTTGTCTATCTGTATGTTTGCTTTGGGAAAATGTCTACTTAGATCCTCCACTCATTTTTATTTGATTTTTTTTCTTTTTTTGCTATTGAGTTGCATAAGTTATCTACATATTTTGGATATTAACCCCATACCTGAAATATGATTTGCATATATTTTCTCCCATTCAGTAGGTTGCCTTTTCATTTTATTGGGAGTTCTCATGGTTGTGCAGAAGATTTTATTGTCATGTACTCTCCCTTATTTACTTGCTTTTCTTGCATTTGCTTTGTTTCAAATCCAAAACAAAACCAAAAAGACATTGCTGTAACCAATTTCCAGAAACTTGCTGTATATGCTTTCTTCTAAGAGTTTTTCTTTAATTAAAGTTTATTGGGGTGACAATTGTTAGCAAAGTTACATCAAATTTCAGGTTTACATTTCTGTAATACATCATCTATATATCATATTATGTGTTCACCACTCAGAGTCAGTCCTCTTTCCATCAACATATATTTGATCCCCTTTTACCTCATCTACCACCATGCTACCCACTTTGCCTCTGGTAACCACTAAACTATTGTGTGTCTACGAGTTTTGTTTCTTCATTTGTTTTCCTTGGTTTTAGTTTTATATACCACATATCAGTGAAAATCATATGGTTCTCGACTTTTTCTGCCTTATTTCACTCAGCATTATAATCTCAAGATCCATCAATGTTGCTGTAAATGTCACTATTGCATCTTTTCTTATGGCAGAATAGTATCCCATTGTGTATATATACCACAACTTCTTTGTGTAATCATGTATCAAAGGACACTTTGGCTGTTTCCATGTTTTGGACACCGTAAATAAAGCTGCAGTGAACATCAGAGCACATATATATATTACGGATAATTATTTTCAGATTTTTTTGGGTAGATACCCAAGAGAGAAATTGTGAGCTTATGTGGTAATTCTATTTTTAAATTTTTGAGGTATCTCCACACTGCCTTCTATTGCAGCTGCACCAATCTGCATTCCCACCAACAGTGTATGAGGGTCCCTTTTTCTCCACAGCTTCTCCAGCACTTATTATTTGTCTTGTTGATGATAGCCATTCTAAATGGTATGAGGTGATATCTCATTGTGGTTTTATTTGCATTTCTCTGATGATTAGTGATGTAGAACATTTTTCATATGTAAACTGGCCATCTGTATGTCCTCTTTGAAGAAATGTCTCTTCAGGTCCTCTGCCCATTTTATAATTGGATTGTTTGTTTTATTGTTGTTGAGTTGTATGAGTTCCTCATACATTTTGGGTATTAACCCCTTATCGGAGGCATTACTTCCGAAAATCTTCTCCCATTAAGTTGGTTGCCTATTTATTTTGTCACTGGTTTCTTTTGCTGTGCAGCAGCTTTTGTTTGATATAGTCCCATTCATTTATTTTAGCTTTTACTTTCATTACCTTTGAGGTGAAATTCATAAAGTGCTCTTTGAATCCAAGCTACATAAGTTTAGTACCTATGTTTTCTTCTTTGCAATTTATTGTTTCAAGTCTTATGTTTAGCTCTTTGATCCATTTTGAGTTAATTTTGGTACATGATGACAGATAGTAGTCTAGTTTCATTTTTTGTACATGGCTGCCAATTCTACCAGCACCATTTATTGAAGAGGATGTCTTTTCTCCATTGTATGTTTTTGGCATCTTTGTTGAAAATTGTCTGTCCATAATTTGGGTTTATTTCTAGGTTCCCAATTCTATTCCATTGGTCTGTGTGTTTGTTTTTCTGCCAATACCATACCGTGTTGACTTTGTTGCCCTGTAGTACAAGTTCAAGTCAGGGAGTGTGAAACCTCCAGCATTGTTCTTTTTTCTTAGGAGTGCTTTGTTTGTTCAGGGTATTTTGTGGTTCCATACATATCTGATGATTTCTTGTTCTATTACTTTAAAATATGCCATTGTAGTTTTAATGGTGATTTCATTAATTCTGTATATCGCTTTGGGTAATATGGCAATTTTAACTATGTTGATTCTTCCAATCAATGAACACAGAAAGTCTTTCCATTTCTTTGTGTCTTCTTCAATTTCTTTTAAAAATGTCTTATAGTTTTCAGTGTGTAGGTCTTTCATACCCTTGGCTAAGTTTATTACCAGGTGTTTTATTCTATTTGTTGCAATTGCAAAAGGAATTGTTTTTTTTTATTTCTTTTTCTGAGGTTTCCTTGTTAGTATATAGGAATGCAATGGAGTTTTGTATGTTGATTTTGTAGCCAGCAACTTTATTCATTTATTGCTTCTAATAGCTTTTTATTAGACTTTTTATGGTTTATGGTTTTCTGTATATAGTATCATGTCATCAGCAAAAGATGACAATTTAACTTCTTAATTTCCTATTTTGAAGCTTTTCATGCTTTTCTCTTACCTGATTGCTGTGTCTAGGACTTCCAATACTATGTTGAAAATGAGAGGTGATAGGGGACACCCCTGTCGTGTTCCTGAATGTAGAACAAAGGGATTCAGATTTTCACCATTAATTATGATATTAGCTGAGGGTTTCTCATATATGGCCTTGTTTATGTGAAGGTATTTTCCTCCATACCCATTTTATTAGGTGTTTTAAACATAAATTGATGTTGTATCTTGTCAAACACTGTTTCTGCATTTATTGATATAATGATATGATTTTTGTTCTTTATTTTATTTACGTGATGTGTCACATTGATCAATTTGGGTATGTTGAACAATCCTTGTGCCCCTGGGATGAATCCTACTTGTTTTCTTTATTTTTTATTTTTTATTTTTATTTTATTTTTTAAATTTATTTATTTATATATTTTTAATTAGCTTCAGGTGTACAACAAAGTGCAATAGTTATACCTTTTTCCCCTCAAAGTAACAACCCTCCTCCCCCAATTCTCCCCCCTTCCTTTCCCCCATATCATACTATCTATTACAATTCCTTTGACTCCCTTCCACTGTATAATCCACATCCCATGACTATCTATATATTCAATTACAGTTGGCATGCAATATTATACAACATCAATTTCAGGTACACAGTGCAGTGATCAAGCCTTTACTCCATCCATGAAGTGGTTTCGCTAAAAAAACATGTGAGCATCTGACACCCCACAAAATTTTAACATTATATCCCCTGAACTGTCTTTCACATCCCTGTGACAATACTGTAGTTACCTATTTATGCTGTCTAATCCTTTCCCCTTCTCCCTCATCCCCACCCCCCTCCCAACTAGCAATCCTGTTTTTCCTCTATATCTATGAGACTGTTTCTGTTTCTTTTGCTCATTCATTCAGTTTTTCAAATTCCACATATAAGTGAGATCATATGGTACTTGTCTTTCTCCGACTGACTTATTTCACTCAACATAATAGTCTCTAGGTCCATCCATATCGTTGCAAATGGTACAATTTCATTCTTCTTTATCGAGGAGTAATACTCCATTGTATAAATGTACCACAGTTTTTTAATCCAGTCATCTACTGATGGGCATTTCGGTTGTTTCCAAGCCTTGGCTATTGTAAATAGCGCTGCAATAAACATAGGGGTGCATATATTTTTTCGAATTAGCGTCTTGGATTCCTCTGGGTAGATACCCAAGAGTGGAATTGCTGGTTCATACGGCAGTTCCATTTCCAGTGTTTTGAGATAGCTCCGTACTGATTTCCATAATGGCTGCACCAATTTGCAGTCCCACCAACAGTGCACTACTTGGTTTTTTGTTTTGTTTTGTTTTGTTTTTTTTGAGAGCAGTGTCACTGGCCCTCATATGTGGGAACGAACGGGGGCCACTGGCTTTCCAAGCCAGCGCTTAACCACCGTGCCACTCGGCCGGCCCTGCACTACTTGGTTTTAATGTACAAGATTTTAATGCATTGTTGCATTTGATTTGCTAGAAATTTGTTTAGGATTTTTGCACGTGTAATTATTATAGATATTGGTGTGTGTTTCTCTTTTTGTGTGTGTTATCCTTACCGGGTTTTGGTATCAGGGTAATGTTGACCTCATCAAATGAGTTAGGGAATATTGTCTCTTCTTCAACTTTTTGGAAGAATTTGAGTAGGAGAGGTATTAGATCCTCTTGGAACATTTGGTAGAATTCTCTAGTGATGCCATCTGGTCCTTGACTTTTCTTATTTGAAGGTTTCAGATGATAGATACAATTTCCTTACTGTTGATCAGTCTATTTAAATTTTCCAATTCTTCATGATTCAGCCTAGGAAGGCTATATATTTCTAAAAACATGTCCATTTCTTCTAGGTTATTGAATTTGGTGGCATATAACACTTCATAGGATTCATGGATGATCCTTTGTATTTCTGAGGCATTTGTGGTAACTTCCCCCCTATCATTTCTGATTTTTTTAATTTATGTCTTTTTTTCTTTTTATCTTAGTGAATCTAGCCAAGGGTTCATCAATTTTATTAATCTTTTCAGAGAACCAGCTCGTTGTTGAATTATTTTTTTCTGTTGTCTTAATCTACTTTCTTTCATTTAGTTTGCTCTGATTTTTATTATTTCCATCCTTCTGCCTACTTTGGGTTTCATTTGTTCTTCTTTTTCTACTTCTTTAGGTGTAACGTTAGGTTATTTATCTGAGGTTTTTCTTCTTTCTTGACATAGGCCTGTAATGATACAAATTTCCCACTTAAAACTGCTTTCACTGCATCCCAAAAATTTTGGTAGGATCTATTTTCATTCTCATTTGTTTCTATGTATTTTTTCTTTTTAGCTGAGACATCCTGCCACCTGTTGACAGCTCAACGGCAACTCAGCTCGGGCTGGCATGAAACCGCCTTTGCTCAGAGCTCAGCTCGCACCGTTGAGTGAGCTCTTAACCAACTGAGCCACTCGGCTGGCCCTGTTTCTATGTATTTTTTCTTTCCTCTTATTTCTTCTTTGACCCAGTCATTCTTTAATAGTATGTTGTTTACTCTCCACATGTGTGTGGTTTTTCTTCCTTTCTTTTTTGCAGTTGATATCCAATTTCAAAGCCTTGTGATCAGAGAATATGCTTGGTATGATTTCAATCTTCTCAAATTTGCCAAGGTTAGTTTTATGTCCTAATATATGGTCCATCCTTGAGAATGTTCCATGTACACTAGAAAATAATGTGTAGTCTGATTTTCTAGGATGAAATGCTCTATAAATGTCAATTATGTCCGTTTCATTTAATGTTTCATTTAGGGCTGATATTTCTTTGTTTATTTTCTAATGCATGATCTATCCATAGCTGTGAATGATGTACGTAGGTCTACTACTATAATTATCTTTTGGTCAATCTCTCCCTTTAGTTCTGCTGGTGGTTGCTTTGTATATTTCAGTGCTCCCTAATTGGGGGCATAAATATTGATGACTGTTATGTCTTCTTGTTGTATAGTCCCCTTTATCATTATGAAATATCCACCTTTGTCTCTTGGTACTTTTTTAAAAAGATTTTATTGGGGAATAAGGGGAGGAAAATAGCATTGGGGAATCAGGGAAGGGGAACAGACAAGTTGCTGTCCTTATTTTCTTCAGTCTAGTTCTAGAGGACATTGCTTCACTGGCCCATGTTGGCATCATCATTGTGCTCTTCTCAGGTGAGGCAGATCAGTCACTGGCCTCTGGATGGCCACTCACAGTGGCTCTTGGCAGCTCACACTGGCGGCCAGCTGCTCACGCTGACTGCCGGCCACTCACTGTAGCCTATGGCAGCCCA
Source organism: Aselliscus stoliczkanus (assembly GCA_033961575.1). Classification (NCBI taxonomy): domain Eukaryota; kingdom Metazoa; phylum Chordata; class Mammalia; order Chiroptera; family Hipposideridae; genus Aselliscus; species Aselliscus stoliczkanus. Next base: position 47,168,254 of record CM066737.1, on the reverse strand, counting down.
GTGCAGCAGGGGCTGCAGCTATGTCAACCCAGGGGCTCACAGCAGCCCAGCTCCAGGTGGAGCTGTTGTTCACCATCTTAGCTGTAGAGGGCACTGTCGCTGACTCTTATGTGGGATCCGAACCGGGGCCGCTGGCGTCCCAAGCCAGCTCTTAACCAATGTGCCACTCGGCCAGCCCTCTTGCTACCTTTTTTATCCTGAAGTTTTTCATCTTATATCAGTATGGCTATACCTACTATTCTCTGAATACTATTTGCTTCAGGTGTCAATCCACCCTTTCACTTTAGGTCTATATTTGTCCTTGTAACTGAGATGTGTCTTTTCAGGGCAGCATATGGTATGAGGATTTCCTATCATTCTATGGTTTCTGGTGGGACTGTCTCCCTATTTTTTCTTTGCCTTTTTGTTTTTCTGCATTATGTCAGTGTGGTTGTATTCTATGATTTTTCCCTCTGTTTGTTGTTTTATTATGTTGTGTATTTCAGTCCTGGATTTTTGTTTTTTGAGTATTTACCATTAAGTATATGTAAGAGAAAGTTTCACATTTAGAGTATTCCATTTTCTACATCCTGCTACTTTCTCCATTCCCATGTGCTGGTTGAGATCTTTACTCTCTCTCCTCTTATGTTTTTGTTGTTGTGAAGTATCCCTTTTTATTCTGTGAGTTGATTTCTGTACTGCAGTAGCAAGATATATTTTTCCACTTTTCTTAAGTGTTTTTTTTTCTTTTTTACCCTGTATGTTATTTTTAAGTCTATACTGTCTTTTTTGGAGTAGGGGTTGCCATTTCCTGCTTCTGCCTTTCTCTTTGTAATAGTAGTTATGGTTTTGTATTCTTTTGCTTGTATGTTTCAGGTTGAATAGCCTCCTTCATTATTTGTTGTAGTGCATGACATGTGTTAGAAAATTCTCTCAGCTTCCGTATGTCTGGGGAGGTCTTCATTTCTCCTTCGTTTCTAAAGGATATCTTTGCTGGATATATTATTCTTGGTGCTTAATTTCCATCTTTCAACAGTTTGAATATTTGAGTCCACTCCCTACTGTCTTGTGGATCTTCTGCTGAAAAACCTGATGATAATCTAATGCGTTTCCCTTCATAGGTTACTGTCTTCTTTTCCCTGGCTGCCTTGAGGATTCTTTCTTTGTCATTAATTTTTGACTCTTTCAGTATAATGTGCCTTCGAGAAGGCCCATTGGGATTGAGGTATTTAAGTGTTTTATTTGCTTCTTAGATTTGAGGATACAGTTCTTTCCACAAGTTTGAGAAGTTCTCGTTGACTATTTGTTTGAATATTCTCTCTGTTCCCTTCTTCCTTTCTTCTCCTTTTGGTATGCCTATTATTCTTATATTGCTCTTTCTGATGGAGTCAGAAAGTTCTTGTAGAGTTCTTTCATTTCATTTTTTTTTTGAAGGCAGTGTCACTGGCCCTCACATGTGGGACTGAACCAGGGCCGCTGGCTTCCCAAGCCAATGCTTAACCACCACACCACTCGGCCGGCCCAAGAGTTCTTTCATTTCTTTTATTTCTCAGTTCTTTCTTCTTCCATCTGTGTCTTTTCCAGATTTCTATCTTCAATGTCACTGATTCTTTCCTCCATCTGATCAGCTCTACTACCCAAGCTGGCTATTTCATTCTTCATTTCTTTTATTGAATTTTTGATCTTCAGAAGTTCTATTTGGCTCTTTTTAATATTTCAATCTCTTTGGTAAAATGTTCACTTTGTTCTTCGATTGTGTTAAATTGTCTGTCTGTGTTTCCTTCATCTAGCTGAGTTTTTTCAGAACTGCAGTCTTGAATTCTCTGTCATTTAAGTCACATATTTCCATATCTTTAAGTTCATATCCTGGAGACTGTTCAATTTCTTTCTGAGCTGCCTTGTTACCCTGGTTATTCTTAGCAATTAATGAATTATTATATATCTTCCTTGGCATCTATAGGAGTGGGTTCTGCAACATGTTGGTAGGGATAGGTCTTTCTTTTGCATTCCAGTAGGTGTTGGTAGAATACTTTATTTTCCCTCTGAATGGTAGCCTTTTATTCTCTCTCATGCTGTAGTGTTATATTTTTTTCTGCACTGTTCCAACTTCTCACACAGTGAGGGGGTTCCCTGGAAGGTGGCCATCTTCTCTGTGAGCAGGTTGCTTGGGTTTCAGGGCATTGCCTCTGTTGGGGGATGTGGAGATCTTGTGAAGTTGTGAAGCTCTTTCTGCACCTGGTTCAGAGCCTGAGTGTTCAGCAGCTCTGTTTACCCTTGTTGGGGTCTGCCCAGATAGGTGGTGCAGGGGTGGAGTTGATTGTGAGTAGTGGTTCTGAGCAATGGTGGTGACCACCAGCACAGCTTTTCCTGCATCCAGGGCTCCCTCCCCTTTATCAGAACTAGTTAAGCTGTCAGTCCATGGTTGTGCATCACACTTTTCAGAACTGTAATTATTCTGTTCTTTTGATTTGATACTGCTACTGTTCCACTTCTAGCACTGGGAAGGTTAGTGTGAGGTGAGCTGTGGGAGGGTAGGGAAGGGTTAGCTAGACTCTGTGCCTATGCCTTCAGTCCTCTGCTTGGCAGTGAGAGCTTAGACCACCATTTTCACCCTTCTTTCAGTCTTTGGCCCAAGGACTCTGCTGTGAGCATTGGGTTCTGTCATTTTATATGCTGATCCCTCAGGCAAGACTGTGAGCCATAAAGGGAGTGCAGGAGTCTGAAGTTTTCCCTCTCTTGTGACTGAGGTAGCTCCAGAATGCAGGGAGCTCGGAGCTTCGAGCTCTGGTCTGCATCCTGTGCCTGCACGGCCCACGTCTCATCGCTTCCTGCTTCCCTCCTCCCCCACTGGCCCAATTTGGCCACTTTTAGATGATTTCAGTTGAGCATCTGTTAGTCTTGCCTGACTTCTGAGCAGGGAGTCCTTTGTGGAATTATAATTGTTCAATTTGTTGTAAATTCCAGGGGAGATTTCAAGAGGCTTGCCTCATGTTGCCATTTCTATGACATCCTTCTTCTATGAGTTTTATGGTTTCAGGTTTCTTGTTTGTTCTTAACCCATTTTTAGTTAGTTTTTGTATATGTAAGATAGCAATCCAGTTACTTTTTTTTTTTTTTTTTTTTTTTTTTTTTTTTTTGCGTATGGTTGTCCATTTTCCCCAACACCATTTGTTGAGGAGACTCTCCTTTTCCTATTGTATATTCTTGGAACCTTTGTCATAAAGTAATTGACCATATTTGCATGGCTTTATTTTTAAGCTCTCTTCTGTTTCATTGCTCTATATATCTGTTGTTGTTTTTTTGTCAATATCACACTCCTTTTGCATAATACAGCTTTGTAATAATTTGAAATCAGGGAGTGTGCTGCCCTCTACGTTTTTCTTCTTTCTCAAAATTTTTTTGGCTATTGGGGTCTTTTGGGTTTTCATACAATTTAATTTCTTTTGTAAATGAAGAAAAAGAAGAGAGAGAGAAAATTCCCTAGACTGCTCAACTGATGACTTCAGTGGGTGCAAATTAGGTAAGTAATCTTCCAGGGGTGTGTACAGCAGGCACTGGGGGACTGGGACAGCAGGTGACCTTGAAAATGGACTGGGAGACATTAGAGGAGATCCTAGAAACTGGAGAGGTGGTGAAAGGAAGAAGGTCAGACTTTGGGAGGACAAGGGGTTCAGGATTATTTTTGCAACTGTAAGTTTTTGCCTTGAGAGCTGTGTATTCCCCAACCCTCTTCTGATCTTTTATTCTACTTCCCCCCCCCCCACAAAAACACACACAATCTCTTTATCTCAAGAAGAGAAGCTGAGATAAGGAGTAGATACCCCAGAAGACCAGAGAGAATCCCTAGGTAGATTGTATATAACCTTAGAACATGTGCAACAAAACACTTTTTTTTATATCTTTCTTCCATAATCAAGTTCAGCAAAACTATATAGGTGCCTTTATTGGTGCAAGTCAAATTTCCCACACATATCTATTCTACTGAGGATCTCTTCCAGAATCCCATCAGGTCCAGCCACTGCCTTATTTATTTCCTCTCTGATTATGTGAAAAGATCAACAGAAGACTGAGGCTGAGGGTGGGGGTGGAGAAGACAGGATGCAATACTGGGTACAGAATGTAATACATGATGTTTTAGACATTTGTTTTGGAGAACAATAGAGCTAAAATATATCTTAAGGAAAAATTATGAAATGACTTTAGCAATACCCTCACCAATAGAAAGGAAAAAAGTCATTGTGGCACCCACAAGACAGTGAATTAGGAGATAGACTCCATTCACAGTTCTATATTTAATTTGCAGTATGACCTTATGCAAATCACTTTACCACTTCATATCTCAGGGTTTCCTCATTATAACATGGGTATATTACCATCGGCTATGCATGCACTTTTAAAGATGAAATTACATTATATTCATGAGGACATGTTGCAAATGTGCTGTACTGATAAACAGTACAGACCTTACCTTAGAATTAAGTGCTATTGATAACACAGTGGTTTTATAAGCTTACTTGCAAACAGCTATGTCTCCTTAGAAGTATTTAGCTTTCAATTCTCAGTGGGGTTGATTTGGGTGTCCACTAAATTCCTTAGCAGTTGTGTGGATCTAAGAGGATTTTGAAAACTACAACAAAGCTGAAACACACTTGTTAGGAAATCAGTGGAAATCAATTGAAATCTCGGTTCAAGGATTCTTTTCATTGCCCTTCACTTTCTCAAGGACCTTGTTTTTCTGAATAAATATCTACTATAAAATCATTACCATCATAATTCAAGTATTTGGCCATCTTAGAAAAATCTTCTCTTCATCCCACGTTCTCCTCCAAATATTGCTCAGTTTTTCTACTCTCCTTCGTATCAAAATGCAGAATTGTCTACACATGCCACTTACATTTTCCTGGTTTCACAATACCTCCAATGTCTATAACTCCAAAACTGCTTCTCTAGGTCACTTTAGTCTGGCTGACTCTGGTTACTTTTCTATCCTCACCCAGAAATTTGCAATAGCATTAAATAAAATTGACTACACTCTCTTTCTCTTGGCTTTTGTTACTTCACATTCTTGATTTTCATTACATGTCTCTCTGGCTACTCTTTCTGAGTCTCCTTAAAAGGCTCTTTTTTTTTATAGAGGCATATAAGAGCTAAGAGCACAGACTCTCAAGCCGTGCTGTCTAATATGGTAATCACTAGTCACATTGTGGCTATTGCATTTAAACTAATACAATATATTAAATTAAATTCATAAAATTAAATATTTATTAAATAAAATAAGTTAATATTAAATTAAAATTAAGTCCAAAAAATCTAACATTTCAATTGGTCAACAACAACATGTGGCTAATGGCTAATACATTGGACAGTAGAACACAGGAACTTCATTGCAAGAACTTCAATTAGATAGTACTACCTAAACTAGACTTCTAGAATTCGAATTCTAGCTCTTCCAGCTTAATGACCTTAGGGAAGTTAATCTCACAGACAAAAATTCCTGTCCTCATGGAGTTTATGCTATCCTTATAATAAAAAAATCCATGGCATGACTAAAATGTGGGAGAGAGATGTATAAACATTGATAACTCTCCAAGAAATATTGGTAAGTGAAAAAATGCAAAGTGAAGAACTACATAGCTAGATAGATACATAATATGATCTTGTTTAAAAAAATAGAGATATGGGCCAGCCAAGTGGTGTGTTGGTTAAGAGTTGGATTGAGACGCCAGCTCTCAGCACCAGGGCCCTGGCTTAGATCCCACATAGAGGGCCAGTAAAACTGGGCCCTCTACATCTAAGATGGTGAACAATGGCTTGACCTGGAGCTGGACTACTTTGAGTTGCCGGAGATGGCATAGGCTGCAGTGGGGCTGGATGGCAGCTAGTGTGGGCTTTTATGAGCTGCCATGGGCCACCGTGAGTGGCTGTCTAATAGCTAGTGGGTGACTGCCTCACTCTGGAAGAGTGCAATGATAATACCAACATGGGCCAGTGAAACAATGTCCTCCACAACTAGACTGAAGAAAAAAAGGACAGCAACTTGTCTTTTCCCTTTCCCTGAATCCCCAATGCTGTTCCCCTCCCCCAATTCCCCAATGAAATATTTAAAAAATAAATAAATAAAATAAAAGAAATATATGCATAGAAACACATTTTTATATTTATTAACAATTCTGGAGAGATACAAAGGCATTTAGTGGTCCATTTGGGGAATGGGATTGTGGTCAGGAAGAAGAATGAATATGCATTTTAAAGTTCTATGTACTGTTTTATTTTGTGTCATACATAAATTGCTTTTGATTTAAAATAATAATCTTAAATTTACATGCATATGATTTTGGATTTTTCTGGCTATCCGTTGTTGTATTAAAAACTACCTCCAAAACATCATAGCTTAAAACAACAATCATTTAATATCTCATGAATCTGTCATTCCAATTTGGTCTGGGCTCAACTGAGTAATTCTTCTACTGTAATGGCATCAACTAGGGTCATTCAGTGGTATTTAAATGGCTACCATGGAGGGTACAAGACTGTTTCAATCACATGTCTGGTGCTTTGGCAGAAATGGCTGGACGTTTGGACTCAGCTGGTCCTGTCTCCATCTCCAAGTATCTCTGGGACTGTACATGTGGTCTCTCCAGCAGATTAGTCAGATTTTCTTACATGATGGCTCAGATTTCCAAGAAACCAACATAGAAACTATAAGTTTTTTAGAAGTCAGGCCTAGAACAAGCTTGATGTCTCTTCTGCCATACTCTATTGGTTTAAGCAGTTATAGGTTAGTCCAGATTTGGGAGGTAAGTCTTAGAAATAGGCCCAACCTCTCTATGGGAAGAGTATTAAAGAATTTCTGGCTAATTTTAGCTCAACACAAACACTGAGATAGATCCCTTAATACAAGTTATATCTTTGATAATTCAAGTTAAGACTAAAAATTACAACTGTGGATGGTTTGGGATAACTTGAATGGAAACATAGGAAAAGAGGAGTTGAAGACATTAATGTTACCCCTTTATACTGGAGGCTATAGGAAGTCATTCAGAGTCTCAGAGTAAGAAATCTATTTTACTCACATTCAGAATAATTTTGGCAGACTGAAACTGCCTGACTGTCCGGTCCTCCCTACCCACTTCATCTCTCTCAAGGAAATCATGGTAAGATTTTTTTCCTTGGGTAAGGTCCATGTCTTTCTTGGCTCTGTGAATCTACCTTCCCAAAATATATTTAGAACACATAATAAAGTTTAGACCTACAACAAAATCAAAGTAAATGCCATCAATTGATTATCTACCCTTCAGTGCATCTTACGCTATCTTTTAAAGAAGGGCACTATCTACTTTAAGTTAAACACTATGCTAAGTACTTTAATATACATTTTATTATAGCATTGTAATAACAACACTGATACAGGTATTATTATCCCCCATTTTAAAGAGAAGAAAATGAAGACACAAACATCAAAGCAACTTTACCCCATCTCCTCCTACATAGGCGGAATAGCCTAGACACCAACTGAGATCTTTTACTCCAAAGCCTATGATTTTTCAGTATACCATGCTTCCTCTAAATAAAAAAAGAACAAAAATCTGTACACTTACACTCCATATATTTTTCTCCTATTTCATTCATCCATCCGGAATATATATAAGGTTTGTTGAGGATGCTTCCATATTACCAGAGTATCCACAGTATAAAAAAAATTCTAAGCATAAAGGGTGCATCTAGCATTGGCATTCCCAAACCATGGTATTCACAAGCTTGGCATTCCCAACAAATCATAAATTACTGCAGGTTTTGCTGCTACTCCTGGCACCTCTATTTTGTAAGGGAATACTTAATACAGTTGGCATAGTTGTGTATGTTTGGGCAACTGATGAGAAAAGTGTTAAGGATGGCATGGGTCCTCTATTCTTTTCAGCATTAACCATAGAGGTGTTTATATGGGGGCATGTAATTGAAAAAGATGGGCAGGAAATGTGGGCCTCAGAAGGATGAGAGATACTTAGACAGTTGGAAGAATGCAAAGATGTTCTTAAAAAGGAACTAGGAAGGCTTGACTCAAGCAGGATTAAACAATCCCTTTATCCATAAGGATTCACAGAATAACAGTGTTCAGTGCACTGAGGAGAGGGGGAGCTAGAGCAGTTGGGTAGACACATGGTGCAGGAGAAAGGGGTAAATAAAGGAGGAGAATGCAATGGATAGAGAAACAATAAGAAAAAAATGAGACAAGGGGCTGGCCGAGTGGCTCAGTTGGTTATGAGATGGTTTGGGAGCAAGAGCACTGAGCAGCAAGGCCTCTGGTTTGGATCCCACATAGGCCAGTGACGCTGCACCCTCTGCAGCTAAAATGGTGTGCAACAGCTCGAACTGGAGCTGGGCTGCTGTGAGTCGCTGGCACTGGTATAGGCTGCAATGGGGCTGCAGTGGGCTACCATGAGATACCATGAGTGGCTGGCAGCCAGCGTGAGTGGCCAGCAGCTGGTGAAAGCTGCCATGAGCTACCATGAGCCACTGTGAGCAGCGATCCCATGGCCAGTGACTTACTGTCTCAGCCTGGAAGAGCACAATGATCATAATACCAACATGGACCAGTGAAGCGACATCCTCCACAACTAGAATGAAGAACCAAAAGACAGCAACTTGTCTATTTCCCTTCCCAGTCTCCTCATCGCTGTTCCCCTCCCTCAATTCCCCAATAAAATCTTTAAGAAAAAAGTGAGTCAAAGAAGAAAGAGAAAATTAATGACCCTGTGATGAACACAATTGAAGGCCATTTACTTGGCACAGAGGCAGCCACATACAAAATTATTGCTTGTTTGTAAACTAGGTACTTGGGTGTCATTAGTACAGAAAACTGCCAAATTACAATGTGCAAATCACACCTCTATTTTTTTTTTACTTTGGCATTTTACATTAATCAAAGTAGAATCACAGCAACTCATTCTATGAGGACAATATTACCCTTATTCCAAAGTCCAACCAACACATCATAAGAAAAGAAACATGCAGAATAATTTTCCTAATGAATATAAATGCAAAAATACTAGCAAACTGAGTCCAGCAAAGTATCAAATGGATTGTACAGCATGACCAACTGTAATTTATCCCAGAAATGCAAGGTTGGTTTAACATACAAAAATCAATCAATAAAATGCATATAAACATCTCAGTAGGTGAAGATAAAATATTTGACAAAAATCTATCACCCTTTCATGGTGAATATACTTAACTCATTACGAATGGATAGAAGGGAATATTCTCAATATAATAAAAGCCATCTATGAAAATATATATATATATAGCTAACATGAATACTTAACCCTCCAACGGGTGCAACTGATCTCACAGATTCATTGCACACAAGTTTTCAAATATCTAACAGTTAACTTAAGTATCGTGACTCATCACTTCCGTATCTTAACCCTCTACCGTAACCTATCACCAGTCATGTTTGTGACTTAGTACAATAAAGATGTATTTCATAGCATCGTCTTTGTGTGCAGTGAATCTGTGAGATCAGTTGTGCCTGATGGTGGGTTTTAATAGTGAAAAATTGTATGCTTTGCTCCTAAGATCAGGGATAAGACAAGAATGTTTGCTCTCACAAGTTCTATTCAACGTTGTCCTGGAGATTCTAACCAGGATAATTAGACAAGGAAAAGAACAAAAGACACTTAGATTGGAAAGGAAGAAGTAAAACTATCTTTATTCTCAGATGACATGATCTTATATATAAAAAAAATCCTAAGGTATTTACTAAAAAATTATTAGAATTAAAAAAGGAGTTAAGCAAGGTTGCAGGATACAAGGTAAATAAAGAAAAATTATTAGTATTTCTATACACTAACAATGAACAATTCAAAAATAAATTTAAGAAAACAATTCCATTTACAATATACTTAAATATCATCAAAACAATAAAATATTTAGGAATACATTTCACAAAAGAAGTGCAAGACTTGTATACTGAAAACTACAAAATATACTTGAAATAAATTAAACATGACTTAACTCAATGGAACATCATCTCATGTTCATGAACTGGAAAACTTTATATTGCTTAAGCAACGATACTCTCCAAACTGACCTTTGGATTTCAAACAATCTCTACCAAAATTCCAAATGCCTCATACTAGAAATTGACAAGCTGAACTTAAAATTCATAAGGAAATGCAAGAATAGCAAAAACAATCTTCATGACCTTGGATTTGTCAATATATGGTTAGATATGACACCAAGAGCAAAAGCACAAAAGAAAAACAAATAAAATTAGATTTCATCAAAATTAAATAACTTTTTTTTTTGAGGGCAGTGTCACTGGCCCTCATATGTGGGACCGAACCAGGGCCGCTGGCTTCCCAAACCAGCACTTAACCACCAAGCCACTCGGCCGGCCCCTAAATAACTTTTTACTTCAAAGAATGTTATCAAAAAAAGTGAAAGTACAACCCACAGAAGGGGGACAAATACTTACAAATCATATATCTGAAAAGGGTCTAGTATCTGGAATACTTAAAAAACTCTTACAATTCAACAACAACAACAAAAGGCAAATAACCCACTTAAAAATAGGCAAAGGATTTGAATAGACATGTCATTAAAGAAGATATAAAATGAGCTTCTGCTCATGATAGCAGAGTACATAAATGCTATACTTGTCTCTTCTCACAACCACATCAAAATTACAACTAAACTATAGAACAACATCATTGAGAATTGCCTGAACTCTAGCTGAACAGAAGTCTTATAATTAAGGATATACAGAAGAAGCCTTGTTGAGACTAACAGGAAGTATAGAGATGCAACATGGGCTGGTCCCACATGTGGTGGTTAAAAATCAGAAGGGTTATCTCAGCTGTGGAGGCACCTCCCCAGAAGAGCGAGGGGTCCCAGAACCACACCAGGCTTCCCAATGCAGGGCTCTCATATCTGGGAAGGGAAGTCCTCACAACTTCTGGCTGTGAAAACCAGCACAGAATGTGGCTGAGTGAGAAGAAGCGGATCTCAAGTTCCTCTTAAATGACCCATGCACACTCTTACTCACTGATGGATTCACTCAATCTGAGTTTCAGTGCTGGGGAAGCAGCTTGAAAGGGACAGGGATATACATAGATGAACGGAATTGTCTGGCTTCAGAGTGAGGGCTGTAGGGGCAGCTTTCTCCCAGACAGAAGTGCTGGCAGAAGACATTGTTCTTTTATTGAATCCTCTCTTGACCCAATGTGCAAACATAGGTGGATCCCATATGTGTCTTAATTATCCTGGCTAACACCATGTACCCCACCCTGGTCATTCCCAGAAACACCACCCAACCCAAATTTTGGGACCAGCAAAGCCACTTCCAGTGGCTTTCCCATGGAAATGCCATAGTTTGGCTCATGTTTTGGACTATCCTCAAAGGTTCACAAATCCCAAACGAGCAGCATCTTGTGTTGACATGCCCCATACTTTTTGCTAAGTAGGCCCAAGCCTGGCAATAGCAGCAGATGGTTTCAGTTCTAAGCTTAGCCTTCTCCCAGCTATATCCAAAGCCCACCACAAGTGGCAACCAACCGCAGGTCACTTTTCAGCTCATACCAAGTGGCTGGGTGAGAGTACTGCCAGCAGCTAGTCTTGGCCTGCAACAGACCTCTTCCCAAGAGGCCCCAGAACCAACATACCCAATAGCTAACTTCAGACCACACAAGAACACACACAAACACCTCCTCAAAAGACACACCAAAACGGCAGACTTGACAGGCACCAGAGCCCTGCTAAAGGGAATCGTGCTCCATAGGGTCAGGCCATGCAAAACAGTTCCTCAACTTTAGTCATGGTCAGTACTCACAACAAATTAGCCTGATGGTCAATCCCTCCCACAAATGTGCAAACAGAAAGCAAGGCTCAACTACAACAAGAGGCAACATGCAACTCACAAGGGACACACATGGAACACACAGATCAGGTTAAGACAGAAACTTTGCCACTGGGCTCCACAGGACAGCTAATACATAATCACTCTACTAAAACTGGAGACATAGCAACCCTACCTTATACATGGAATGAACACCAGGAGGCAGCAAAAATGGGGACACAAAGAAACATGTCTCAAATATAAGTACAGAACAAAGCTCCAGAAAAGGAACTACACAAAATGGAGACAAGAAATCTTCAAGATGCAAACTTCAAAGCACTGGTTATAAAGATGCCCAGTGATCTCAGGGAGAACTCCAAAAAAGAGATAGGAAATATAAAAATGGACATAGAGAGACTTCTGGTAAGATGCCAGAATACATAGATGCCATGCCAACTGCCTCTCAGGATCACATCAAAATTACAAATCATTTATGCAACATCTAACCTCAGATGTTCCCTGAACACTAGATAAACAGAACCTCTAAATGAAGGACCTAAAAAGGAAGCCACATCAAGTCTGCTAGGAGGGGCGCAGACGAGAGAGGGCGAGCCCTGTGAGGGACACCTCAGGGGTGGGGAGGCTTCTCTGGCTGGGGGAGAGACCCTCTGGCCCCACACCGAGTTCACTAGCCCAGAGTTGCTTTGCCAGGAAGAGGAGTTCTATGACAGCGGGCAGTATAAATTAGTGGGGACTCTCTTTGCTCTGCTCGGTGAGGCTGAGGGCAGCTGGACAACCAGTGGGGCCGGCACATGAGCTTGATCACCTGTGAGCACTGACCCATTTCCTGGTGGAGGGAGTCGCTGTGTGAGGAGGACCCAGGAGCCTGCAGGGATGGACTGAACTGAGCGCATTTGGTACAGAAGCTGGAGGTTTTGGGACCATTGTTCCCCTGGTGCAGAGCTTACACACTAGTAGTGTACAGGAGGGCTCCATTTTGTCAGGATTGGGCTCTCCCACAGAGTCTGGCACTGCATTGGTATGGTGAAATTGGCACAGGAGTGTGTGTGTGCATGCGGCCTGGATTCCCACCCTCCACCCTGCTTGTGCTGTGTTGCCAGGGAAATGCTGGGAGGGTGCGCACCAGCTCCAGCAGGCTGCTCACTGAGAGTCAGGAGTGCGCGAGCTGCTTAGGGTCCCTGATTTCCACACTGTTTGTGCAGAGTTGCCAGGCTGGCGATTCACTGTTGGGCTGCTCAGCCTGATCTGCGAATGGCTGATTGAGAATGGCTGAGACTTGGAGATTTCCTGAGAGTGTTGGGCTGGGAGCTGTGTGCCTGCATGATCTGGTTGGGACTTTCTTGGCAAGTTTGTGTGGGCTGGTTGCTGGTACAGAGTGCATGCTGTTTTGACTTGGAGAGGGCCACTGACAACACACAGTGGTGACTTGGAGGCCTGCGTCACCCACCTAGAGCTTGTTGATAGAGGCACCCTGAGCCCCTGGTGCCTGGCCCCCACCTCTGCAGGCCACAGAGGGTTTTATGCAGCAGCAGACAACCCGCAACAGCCTCTAAAGATTTTTGGTAATGAGCACGGGTCCCAAGAACAGCAGCTAATTGCAGAAAGCTCACTGCAAGCCTGAGAGTGAGGCTGGCCCATAACACATTAAGTCCTTCTCCCCAATAGCTGATGCTGAGTCAACAAGAGATTCTCTCTTGCTGAGCAAGTGGTCTGCAGATTAAAGAGAACGGAGAGACCCCCACCTTTTTTCTTTCTTTCTTTCTTCTCATTTTCTTATTTTTTTTTATTTTTTTTTCTCTTCTTATTTTCCTTTTTTCTCTTTGTTTTTATTCTAGGTGATCTATTTAATACATCAAAGCAATCACAGATTGACAGCCAGAAAGAAGAAACAAAGAAACATGTCCCAGGTTAAAGATAAGAAGAAACTTCTAGAAATAGAACTAAATGAAACAGAGGTATCCAAACTTTCAGAGACAGAGTTCAGAACACTGATGATAAGACTATTTAAGGAACTTAGCGAGGACATAAAGAAGGACAGGGAAATCATAAAAAACAACTAGTTAGAACTAAAGAATACAATAACTGACATAAAGAACACACTTGAAGGAATCATCAGTAGAATAGATGAAGCAGGAGATTACATCAGAGAATTAGAACACAAAATAGCAGCAGAAATCACCCTGTTGGAACCACAAAAATAAAAAATAAAAAGAATGAAAATAGTTATAAGAGAGCTGTGGAACAACATGAAGCACAAGCACATTACTTCATAGGAATACCAGAAGGAGAAGAGAAGAAGCAAGGGATTGAGAATGTATTTGAAGAAATAATGACTGAAAACTTCCCTACCCTGGTGAGGGAAATCAACATACAAGCCCAGGAAGTGCAGAGAGTTCCAACAAGCTGAACCCAAACAGGTCCACACCAAGGCACATCATGGTTAAAATGGCAAAGGTTAAAGACAAACACCAATTCCTAAAATCAGCAAGAGAAAGACAGCAGGTTACATGCAAAGAAACTCTTTTAAGACTAACACATGACTTGTCTAGAGAAACTCTACAGGCCAGAAGGGAGTGGCAGGAAATATTCAAGGTGACGCAAAATAAAGGTCCACAACCATGATTGCTCTACCCAGCATGGCTATCACTTAAAGCTGCAGGAGAGATAAAGAGCTTCTGGGAAAATAATAAGCTTAAGGAATTCATTACCACCAAACCAGCATTCCAGGAAATGTTAAAAGGGCTTTTTTAAACAGAAGAAAGGGAAAAGCAAGCTAACCCAGGAAGACAAGAAATACAAATAACAAAATGGCAATAAATATGCACCTATTAATAATCACTTTAAATGTGAATGGGCTAAATGCTCCAATCAAAAGACATAGAGTGGCTGAGTGGATAATAAAACAGGACCCATGCATATGCTGTCTACAAGAGACTCATCTCAGATCAAAAGACACACACAGGATGCAAGTAAAAGGATGAAATAAGATATTTCACGTAAATGGAAATGAGCAAAAAGTCGGAGTAGCAATACTTCTTGCAGATAAAATAGACTTTAAAATGAAGACTACAATAAAAGACGAAGAAGGGCACTATATAATAATAAAGGGATCAATTCAACAAGAGTACATAACCCTAATAAACATCTATGCACCCAACACAGGAGCTCCTAAATATATAAAACAGAATTTGACAGACATAAGACAGAAATCAATTGTAACACTGTCATAGTAGGAGACTTCAACACCCCGTTGTCCCCAATGGACATATCCTCCAGACAGAATATCAGCACCGACACAGTGGCTCTAAATGATACTTTAGACCAGCTTGATTTAATCGATATTTTTAGAGCATTTCACCCCAAAGCAACAGAATATGCATTCTTCTCATGTATATACAGAACATTTTCCAAGATAGACCACATGTTAGGCCACAAAACAAGTCTCAACAACCTTAAGAAGATTGAAATCATATCAAGTGTCTTCTCTGACCACAATGCTATGAAATTAGAACTCAATTACAAGAAGAATTCTGGAAAGCTTACAAATACATGGAAGCTGAATAACATGCTGCTAAATAGTGAATGGGTTAAAAATGAGATCAAGGAGGAAATGAAAGGATACCTGAAGACAAACAAAAAAGGAAACACCATGACCCAAAATCTCCGGGGTGCAGTGAACGCAGGCCTAAGAGGGAAGTTCATAGCAGTGCATGCCTACCTAAAGAAGCAAGAGCAATCTCAACTCAACAGATATCTTTACAACTAAGAGAACTCGAAAAAGAACAGCAAAACAAGTCCAAATGGAGTACAAGGAAGGAAATAATAAAAACCAGAACAAAAATGAATGAAATAGAGACAAAAAAAAACAATTCAAAAGATCAACGAAATGAAGAGTTGGTTGTCTGAAAAGATAAACAAAATCTACACTCCTTAGCCAGACTCACCAAGAAAAAGAGAGAGAGGACCCAATTTAATAAAATCAGAAATTAAAGAAGAGAAGTGACAACAGATAACAGAAATACACAAAATTTTAAGAAAATACTACAAGAAACTATATGCCAATGAATCCGACAATCTGGAAGAAATGGATAAATTTCTAGAAGCATACAATCTACAAAGTCTGAACCAAAAAGAAACAGAAACTCTGAACAGACTGATTACTACCAAAGAAACTGAATCAGTAATCAACAAGCATCCAACAAAAGTCCTGGACCAGATGGCTACACAGGTGAATTTTACAAAACATTCAAAAAAGAATTAATACCTATCCTCCTCAAACTATTCCAAAAACTACAGAAGGAGGGAAGCCTCCCAAGCATATTTTATTAGGCCACTATTACTCTGATCCCAAAATCAGATAAAGATATTACTAAAAAGGAAAACTACAGGCCAATATCCCTAATGAACATAGACGCAAAAATTCTCAACAAAATACTAGCACACCGAATTCAACATCTCATTAAAAGTTCATACACCACGATAAAGTGGGATTAATTCCTGGTATGCAAGTCTGGTTCAATATGCGCAAGGCAATTAACGTAATACATCACTTTAACAAAATGAAGAATAAAAATCATATGAGTATATCAATAGATGCAGAAAAGGCATTTGACAAAATCCAGCAGCCATTTATGATAAAAACTCTTAGCAAAGTGGCAATAGTGAGATCATATCTCAACATAATAAAGGCCATATTTGATAAGCCCACAGCAAATATCATACCCAATGGGGAAAGGCTAAAATCTTTCCCCTTATGATCAGTAACAAGACAAGGCTGCCACTTTGACCACTTCTTTTTAACATAGTTCTGGAAGTTCTAGCCACAGCAATCAGACAAGAAAATGAAATAAAAGGCATCCAAATTGGAAAAGAGAAAGTAAAATTGTCATTATATGCAGATGACATGATACTATATAGAGAGAATCCCAAAGACTCCACCAAAATCAGCTAGAACTGATAAACGAATTTGGTAAGGTAGCAGAATACAAAATTAATATACAGAAATTAGTTGCATTTGTATACACCAATAACAAACTATCAGAAGATGAAATCAGGAAATCAACCCATTCTACAATTGCTTCAAAAACAATAAACTATCTAGGAATCAATTTAAATCAAGAAGTAAAATACCTGTACTCAGAAAATTATGAGACACTGAAGAGTGAAATCAAAGAAGATACAAATAAATGGAAATACATACCATGCTTATGGATAGGAAGAATTAATATAGTTAAGATGTCAATACTACCTAAAGCAATATATAGATTCAATGCAATTCCAATCAAGCTACCAAGGACATTTTTCTCAGAAATAGAACACAGAATCCTAAAATTTATGTGGAAACACAAAAAACCCTGAATAGCCACGGCAATACTGAGAAATAAGAACAAAGTGGGAGGCATCACACTACCTGACATCAGAACATACCACAAGGCTACAGTAATCAAAACAGTATGGTACTGGCATAAAAACAGACACACAGAACAATGGAACAGAATACACAGCCCAGGAATAAACCCATCCATATATGGTCATTTAATGTATGACAATGGAAGCAAGAATTTACATTGGAGTAAAGATAGTCTATTTAATAAATGGTGCTGAGAAAATTGGACTGACACGTGCAAAAAAATCAAAATGGACCACCTACTTACACCATATACAAGAACAAACTCAAAATGGATTAAAGACTTAAATGTAAGACCTGAAACCATAAAACTCCTAGAAGAAAACATAGGGAGTAAGTTTGCAGACATTATCATGAGTAATATTTTTAGTGATATGTCCCCTCGGGCAAGGGAAATAAAAGAAAAAATGAACATATGGGATTACATCAAATTTAAAAGTTTTTTCAGCAAAGGAAATCATCAATAAAACAAAAAGGCAGCCTACAGAATGGGAGAAGATATTTGCCAACGATATATCTGATAAGGGGTTGATATCTAAAATTTATAAAACACTCATGCAACTCAACACCGAAAAAACAAACAACCCAATTATAATATGGGCAGAGGATATGAAGAGGCATTTCTCTAAAGAGGACATACAGATGGCCAACAGGCATATGAAAAAATTGTCAACCTCACTAATCATCAGAGAAATGCAAATAAAAACCACAATGAGATACCACCTCACTCCGGTCAGAATGGCTATCATCAACAAATCAACAAACAACAAGTGCTGGCGAGGGTGTGGAGAAAAGGGAACCCTGCTGCACTGTTGGTGGGACTGCAAATTGGTGCAGCCATTATGGAAATCAGTATGGAGGTATCTCAAAAAACTGGAAATGGAACTGCCATATGACCCAGCAATTCCACTCTTGGGTATCTATTCAGAGGAATCCAAGATGCTAATTCGAAAAAAATATAGGCACCCCTATGTTTATTGCAGTGCTATTTACAATAGCCAAGACTTGGAAACAACCGAAATGCCCATCGGTAGATGACTGGATTATGAAACTGTGGTAGATTTATACAATGGAGTATTACTCCTCTATAAAGAAGAATGAAATGGTACCATTTGCAATGATATGGATGGGCCTAGAGACTATTATGTTAAGTGAAATAAGTCAGTCGGAGAAAGACAAATACCATATCTCATTTATATGTGGAATCTGAAAAACTGAATGAATGAGCAAAGAAACAGAAACTGTCTCATAGATATAGAGGAAATACAGGGTTGCTAGGTGGAATGGGGATGGGGATAAGGGAGAAGGGGAAGGGATTAGACAGCATAAATAGGTTACTACAATATTGCCACGTGGATATGGAAGACAGTTTGGGGAATATAATAATGTTGTAAAAATTTTGTAGGCTGTCAGATGTCTTGTTAGGGTGACAACTTCATGGATGGAGTAGAGGTTTGATCACTGCACTGTACACCTGAAACTGATGTTGTATAATATTGTATACTAACTGTAATTGAATATATAGATAGTCACAGGATGTGGATTATATGGTGGGAGTCAAAGGAATTGTAATAGATAGTATGATACGGGGGCGAAGAGTGGGGTAGAGAATTGGTGGAGAGGGGCTTGTCACTTTAAGGGGAAAAAGGTATAACTATTGCACTGTGTTGTACACCTGAAGCTAATTAAAAATAAATTAAAAAAAAAGAAAGAAAGAAAAATAAATAAATGTGAGGTTTGTAAAAAAACAAACAAAACAAAAAACTGGAAATGTAACTGCCGTGTGATCCAGCAATTCTACTTTTGGGTATCTACCCAGAAGAATCCAAGACTCTAATTTGAAAACATATATACACTGATATGTTTATTGTAGCGCTATTTACAATAACCAAGACTTGGAAACATCCGAAATGCCCATCAGTAGATGACTGGGTTCAGAAACTGTGGTACATTTTTGCAATGGAGTATTACTCCACTATAAAAAAGAATGAAATTGTACCATTTGGAACGATATGAATGGACCTAGAGACTTTTATGTTAAGTGAAATAAATCAGTCGGAGAAAGACAAATACCATATGATCTCACTTATATGTGGGATCTGAAAAACTGAATGAACAAGCAAAGTAAACAGAAGCAGACTCAGATATATTGGAAAAACTAATGGTTGCTAGTTGGGAGGGGTGTGGGGATGAGGGAGAATGGGAAGTGATTAGTCATCATAAATAGGTAACTACAATATTGCCACAGGGTTATGAAAGACAGTTCGGGGAATATAATTAATAATGTTGCGAATATTTTGTGGGTTTTCAGGTGGTCACATGTCTTCTTAGGGAGACTACGTCATGGATGGAGTAGAGGCTTGATCACTGCACTGTACACCTGAAGCTTATGTTGTATAGTATTGTATGCCAACTGTAATTGAATATAGAGATAGTCACGGTATGGGTATGTGGAGTATACTGTGGAAGGGAGTCAAAGGAATTGTAATAGATATGTATGATATGGTGGGGGTATTCAGGTGGCAACTTGGGGGAGTGGGTTCTCACTTTGAGGGGCAAAAAGCATTTTTGCACTGTGTAGTACCCCTGAAATTAATTTAAAAATAAATGTTTATTTCACAATGAATGAATTAAAAATAAAACATAAAAAAATAAAAGAGGACTGGCCGAGTGGTACGGTGGTTAATCGCTGTCCTGGGAAGCCAGTGGTCCTGGTTCAGGTCCCACGTATGAGGGCCAGTGACACTACCCCCCCAAAAAAAAATAAAAGAAATTAAAAAAGGAAAAAAGCTGGCGATAGAAAACCCACACATAAAAAAAATTAGTCAGAAATAAATAATACAGTAACTGAAATGAAGAGTGCATTACAGGGAATCAACAGCAGATAAGATGAAAGAGTGAATCAAAATAGTGATTTGGTATATAAGGCAGCAAAAAACATCCAATCAGAACAGCATAAAGAATCCCCCCCAAAAAGAAAAAAAATAAACATGAGGACATTTTAAGGGGACTCTGCGACAACATCATCATGCCAACATTCACATCACAAGTGTACCAGAAGAGACAGATCAAAGAATTGAAAACCTACTTGAAGAATTAATGATGGAAAACTTCCCTAATTTGATGAAGGAAATAGACATACAAGCCCAGGAATTTCAGAGTCCCAAACAAGATGAAGCCAAAGAGGCAGACACCAAGACACATGATAAATAAAATGCCAAAGGTTAAAGACAAAGAGAAAAACTTAAAAGCAGCAAAAGAAATTCAGTTAGTTACATGCAAAGGTGCTCCCATAAGAATATCAGTTGATTTCTCAACAGAAATTTTGTAGGCCAGAAGGCAAGGTAAATAATAGCGAGTGTTGGAGAGGCTGTGGAGAAAAAGGAAACCTTATACACTGTTGGTGGGAATGTAGATTGGTGCAGTTGCTATGGAAGGCAGTATAGAGATTCCTCTTAACAAACTGAGCCACTTGGCCAACTCAAGGTTGTCTAACTTTTACATGCAGCCTTTTCATCACTTCTAAATAGTAAACTTGGCTAGCTGTTTGTCCAGTTGGCACAAATTCATAATTAATAATCCCTCTTATATCATTAAAGGTTAGCAATATTGTTGCAACCCATTTGTGAATTTAATTGTAAGACCTCGTGACATATCATGGAATTGTGCACTTGAAACCTATGTAATTTTACTACCCATTATCATCCCAATAAATTTAATTTTAAAAATGTATTATCAACTGAACTATAAAACAATAATAATAATAATTAGTTTCAATGTAAATGTCTTAAAGGTTCCAATCAAAAGACACAGCATTGTTGAATAGATAAGAGAACAAAACTCTTTTTTTTTGAGGGCAGTGTCACTGGCCCTCATATGTGGGACTAGAACCCAGGCTGCTGGTGTCCCAAGCCAGTGCTTAACCACCGCGCCACTCGGCCGGCCCAAGAGAACAAAACTCTTACATATACTGCCTATAAGAGACTCACTTCAATATGAAGAGACATTTCTCTAAAGAGGACATACAGATGGCCAACAGGCATATGAAAAAAAGTTCAACCTCACTGGTTATTAGGGAAATGCAAATAAAAACCACCATGAGATACCACCTCACTCCAGTCAGAATGGCTATCATCAACAAATCAACAAACAACAAGTGCTGGCGGGGTTGTGGGGAAAAGGGGACCCTGCTGCACTGTTGGTGGGACTGCAGATTGGTGCAGCCACTATGGAAGTCAGTATGGAGGTATCTCAAAGAACTGGAAATAGAGCTACCTTTTGACCCAGCAATTCCACTCCTAGGTATTTATCCTGAAAAAACCAAGACACTTATTCAAAAAAAGTTATGCACCCCGATGTTCATAGCAGCACAATTTACAATAGCTAAGACTTGGAAACAACCAAAATGCCCGTCAGTAGATGACTGGATTAAGAAACTGTGGTATATTTATACAATGGAGTATTACTCCGCTATAAAGAAGAATGAAATCGTGCCATTTGCAATGATATGGATGGACCTAGAGACTATAATGTTGAGTGAAATAAGTCAGTCAGAGAAGGACAAATACCATATGATCTCACTCATATGTGGAATATGAAAAACTGTATGAATGAGCAAAGTAAACAGAAACTGTCTCATAGATATAGAGGAAAAATCAGGGTTGCTAATTTGGAGAGGAATGGGGATGAGGGAGAAGGGGAAGGGATTAGACAGCAAAAATAGGCAACTACAATATTGCTACTGGGATAGGAAAAACAGTTTGGGGAATATAATTAATAATGTTGTAAATATTCTGTGGAATGTCAGATGATCATAGGTCTTGTTAGGGAGACCATTTCATGGATGGAGTAGAGGTTTGATCACTGCACTGTTTTACTAAAGTGGAGGTGGTATACCTACTGTAATTGAATATATATAGATAGTCACGGGATGTGGATTATACTGTGGAAGAGAGTCAGAGGAAGAGTAATAGATATATATGATACGGGGGGGTGTGGGGGGGTGTATTGGGGGTGGGGGGTTTGTCACTTTGAGGGGTAAAATGTATAACTATTGCACTGTGTTGTACACCTGAAACTAATTAAAAATAAAATAAAATAAAATAAATAAATAAATAAATAAATAAATAAATAAAAAAAGAGACTCACTTCAGATCAAAGGACACACCCAGACTGAAAGTAAAAGGATGGAAAAATATTTTATGACAATGAGAACAAACAAACAAGAAGCTGGCATAGCCATACTTATGCCAAACAAAATAGACTTTAAAACAAAGGCTATAACAGACAAAGAAGGATCCAATAATCCAATTTCTAGGTATTTTTCTGAAGAAACCCAAAGTTCATACTTCAAAGGGACATACTCATCCATATGTTCTTGCAGCGCTTTTACAATAGCTAAGATACAGAGGCAACCTGAGTGTCCATCAATTTATGAATGGATAAAATAGGTATATATGTACAATGGAGTATTAGCCATAAAAAAAGAATTAAATCTTGCCATCTGCAACAAAATGCATGGATCTAGAGGGTACTGCAAAGCAGAAACAAACTCATAGATATAGAGAACACTTTGAAGGTTGCCAGATGGGAAGGGTGTTGGGGGATGGGTGAAAAAGGGGAAGGTATTATAAAGTACAAATTAGTAGTTACAAAATTGTCATAGGGATATAAAGTATAGTGAATAATATTGTAATATTGTAACTACAATAATATTATAACATTGTAATATTATATTGTAATAACTATAATATGTATATTGTCAGATGGGTAGTAGATTTATCTGGGTGATCATTCTGTAAGTTATATAATGTCTATTTGCTATGTTCTACACCTGAATCTAATATAATAGTGTATGTCAAGTGTAATCCAAAAATTAAAACTACAATAGCCGGCGGAATGGCGCGGTGGTTAAGCGCTGGCTTAGGAAGCCAGTGGCCCCGGTTCGGTCCCACATATGAGGGCCAGTGACACTGCCCTCAAAAAAAATAAAAATAAAAAAATTAAAACTACGTATTTTAAAAATAAAAAAATAAAATAAAGAAAGTTAGGGGCATAGGAAAATAAGATACAGAAGTGGCCAATAGGTAGATGAAAGGATGTCCAGCATCATCAGTAACCAGGGAAGTGCAAATTAAAGGAAATACCAAGAAATATCATGTCATACTCACTAGGATGGCTATTATTTAAAAAAGGGAGAATAAGTATTGGTGACGGTATTGAGGAATTGGAACTCTTGTACTTTGCTGGTGGATATGTAAAAGGATGCAGTCACTCTGGAAAATTGCCTGGAAGTTCCTCAAAGACTTATTCATTAATAAGTCTTATTAATAGAGCCACCAATTGACCCAGAAATTCTGCTTCTAAATATATGTACAAGATAAATGAAAAATATGTCCATACAAAAATTTGTACACAAATATTCGTAGCAGTATTACTCATAATAGCTCCAAATTGGAAAAACCCATGTATCTATCATCTGATGAGTGGATAAAAAAATGTGTGAGATGCAGCACGTGACTCCTGATGCATGCAGGCTGCCTGGGTGGCGCAGGGAAGCGCGGCTAGTGCTCGCTTTGGGCGCCCCCCCTCTTGGCTCACAGTGGCTGCTGAGTCCCGTCAAGTCCATAAGTCAGTTAGTTTGGGCCCTCAGACGTCGTGGACATGGGGAGTTTGAGGACATCTATACACATGCATCAGAGCACACTTGAGTCTTATAGGGACTAGAATTGGGAACTGAAAACAGGAACTAAGCCCATTAGGTGCTGAAAAGGGGAAATAAGGTATGAGTTGTGATTAAAAAAAATATGGTGAATGTTGCTGCTGAATGCCATCCAATGGAAAGGCAGGGATGTTCAATATGGGAAGAGGGCACCGAACCTTAGTCACAGTATGTGATAACTTTCAACTTATTCAGTGCAGCCAGTGAGTTGTGAGCTAGGTATGGTTGAGAGAAGGTGTGCTTTAAAGTGCTGTAAATCATGGATCATGAACAACACATGAACATGAAATTTTGTTTCAAACTGCAAAAATGTGCCGGAGAAACATACGAAATGTTAAAATTGTTTATGGTGATGTTGCAGTGACCATGAAGACAGTTTACAAGTGGTTTGAGTGATTTCATAATGGTTGTGAATCTATCGAAGATAAGGAGAGATCGGGACATCCTTCAAAATCAAAAGCCCAAGAGAATGTTGAAAGAATAAGTGAAATGATTCACTCAAACAAATGATTGGCTATTATGGAAATTTCTGAGGATCTGAACATCTCTTTGAACATGTTCTGTTTAAAGCATTTTAACAACAGATTTGAACATGAAGCGAGTGAGTGCAAAATTTGTTCAACATATTTTGATTGTCAAACAAAAGCAACAGCATCTGTCAATTTTGTTGGAGCTGTGCGATTTGCTGCTTCAGATTCCATCTGTTTAAGTCATGTCATCAAGCGACTGTGGTAATGATCCTGAGACCAAGGTTCAGAGTTCTCAATGGAAATCACCCAGTTTTCCTCGTGTGAAACAAGTAAAAATGTATGAGTAACATCAATGTGATGTTAATTGTGTTTTTTTAACCTTGATGGAGTTGTGCCAGCTGAGCTTGTATCCAGGAATACTACAGTCAACTCTGAATATTATAAGGGCTTAATAGAGCTTTTAGGAAATGATGAGTGTAGAAAACAGCCTGAGAAATGGGCAAATGGTTTCATTCTGCATCATGACAATGCTCTGTGTCACAGATTGCCTCTGGTATGGCAGTTTCTGTCAAATAAAAACATTATGATGTGTCCTCATTCACCTTATTCCCCAAATCTGGCACCGTGCAACCTCTGGCTCTTCCTCAAAGTCAAAATGACCAAGAAAGGTAAACATTTTGAATTAATTCAGAACATCAAGGCAGCCACAATAGTGCAACTAAAGACACTCACGAAAGAGGACTTCCAGAACTGCTTCAGAAAGTGGCAAGAATGATGAGATAAGTATGTTTGAAGTGAGGGGGAGTATTTTGAGGATGAGTAATGGCAATGTGTCTTTTACTGTAATAATTTTTTTTAAATTTAAACATTCATCATATTTTTTGGATCATACCTATTGTCATACAGTAAACATTAATTGGAGTGTTGCTTTGCTCTAGGGCAGAGATTTTCCCTTGATATGCCAACTCTAGTCAGTTTTGGAGGCTGAGGAGTACTGTGTTGAGAAGGATTTTGAGATTGTTTCTTTGTTCTACTGGGAAGAGTGTTTGATTTGTGATGTCTGCTGTGGTCTGAAGTAATTGTTGACCTGAGTGACCTGTGTTTTCTATCTTTAATCTGGGTTAATTACTGTCTAAATGATATATTAGTGTTTATTTTCTACTTTCCTTTTGTTGTACCTATACACTCTTCAGTGGATTGTATTCATGTCAGTTCCTTAATTTGAGTGGCAGCAGATCATTGAAGTATTAAACTTTATAAGTAAGTTTTTTCAAATAAAGAATTTTTACAAGCCAGAAAAAGTGTGTTATAACCATATAATGAAATATTATTCAACCACGAAATACAGAAATCCTGCTACAATATGAATGAACTTTGAAAACATTATGCTAAGAAGCCAAACACAAATAGCCACCTATTATATGATTCCAAATGTCCAGAATAAGCAAATTTATATTGACAGTGTTTACTAGGGGCTGGGTACAAGGGGAAATGGAGAATGACTGCTAATGGGTAAGTGGTTTCTTCTGGAGGTTATGAAAATAGTCTAGGATTGAATATTATTGATGATTGCACAATCTTGTGAATAAAGTGGAAACCACTATTTATGCACTTTAATAGGAAAATTGTATGGTACATTCATTATATATCAAAAAAGCCATTTGTTTGTTTGTTTTTTGTTTTTTTTTCAGGGCAGTGTCATTGGTCCTCATATGTGGGACCCAAACCGGGGCCACTGGCTTCTGAAGCCAGTGCTTAACCACTGCACCACTCGGCCAGCCCGTGTTTGTTTTTTAATTAGAATTATTTGTCTAACAACCACGGAGGAGAAATGTGTTAAACCTTCACCTTTCCCTATCCTGGCTAGCAGGTCCAGTAGCTTGCTTCCCTTTTCTCCACACTTGTCACATCTTCTATATAGCCCTTCCCTTGTGTTATGTTTGTACAGCGAACATCTCCTTCCACCGATAATGAGTCAGGTGAGGTAACAGAGAGAAAGGGAAGTAATGGAGCATAAGCTATAGGAAATGGGTGGCCTCATTGTTCCAAAATTTTCTCCTACAGTTGAGAATACTCAAGGACTCTGTGAGGGGTGTAAATGCCTAATCATTGTGTTGTTTTGTACACCTGAAACTAATATAAAAATAAAATTAAACAAAAGAATTACATCAGAGAGAGAGAGAGAGAGAACTCCAGGAAACCTAGGTATTCCTTCTCTTATTCTCTTCCATCATGGTAGGTTGGGAAAATATTTTAAAGTGTTTCAATTAGAGTCTAATCTATTTCCAATACGCAGTAGTGAATTTAAGCCATTCTTAGTGAGAGTTGGCAGTACAGAGCTACTTCTGTCACCCCCCCTTCTAATATTTAGCAGCTCTTGCCATTAATATGCCAGTAACAATGTAATAATACCCATAACATGCCAATAACAGTTCCAAATATTTAACCTAGGTTCCTAATGTTTGATATCATACGAAACAAATTGCCTCTTGTTATATCTTCAGTGGGGATTGAGAAGCAATACTGGTGATTTATATTTGGAAAACTGTGTAGGAGGAAATAGTAGTAAGAAGTAGGATTTACTCAGAGGGTGACAGATCATTGGTATCCAAAAATTTGAAATCCCTCCGTAGATAGGATGGCCCAAACTGGTCACAAGACTCTGGGTAAAAGTGTATAAAGGGTGTAGAGAGACATAGTAAAAGAAGTGGAATTCTTTCCCACTCTTTGTGAGTTATCAAGGCCAGATGAGTGTGGCCAAGCCACCATTTATCACAAGCTAACTCAATGAGAGAGACACAGGCAAGAACCACTAATAAGCAGAATCCCATCCAAGAGGCAAAGTACTTTTAAAAACATATTCCCAATGAACCGCCACTGCCATCCTGCCCAGGCCACCTTACCTAAATGAAATTGATTGGAGACATTCCCACATGTTTGCATTATCTCCGGGCTATTCCATCCTAAGGGATATAATGCACAGCCTGAACTTATCAGCAGCCCTGGAAAGAAAAGCATACACACAGATAGAAGAATATAATAGGTCTTCCGTCATCCCAACATTCCCTCTGGATTAGCTCAGTTTAAATTCTGCCTCCTCCATTCAGAGTTTACTTCTCTCCTTTTACTCTAAATGTCTATGACACTACCAACACAACAGGATTTCTTTGTCATGTCATAGGCTGTGAGTTGCAGAAGGTAGTAGAAGGGACAACTCATAAAGGGCAGTATTGGGATATGAGACAGGTCAATGTACTTATTATATTACAAATATTTTTGACAATGACTTACAAATTTAAGTTGGCCTCTCCAACCAGACTCCTCTTCTATCTTGGTCTGATATACAAAGAATCAAAATGTAGAAACTACTACTCATTTCCAAAACTCAGCCCTTTCTAAGAGTCAAGTATGTCCCTAGTAGTTGAAGGTAGGTCATGATTTCTGTAACTTGGAATAAGCTGCCAGACTGAAACCTGTAGAAGCATATATGTTGAGTAGGCTTCATCTGGTGAGCAGAGCACTGCACTCATTCTTCTAGAAATATTTCCTTCTGAAAAATGATTCCAAAATCATGCTAAGCATGCCCCCCCCTTTCTTTAGCTTCTGATACCTTCCACTGTGCCTTTTGCCTTCATCCCCATTTTGTTTAGGTCATTTAGTCACTATAGGGAATCTTTGTGGGATCTTAGTAATAATCTTACTCTTCTGACCAGAGATACAAACCTGAGTCTACTTGCTAACACTACTTTCCAAGGGCATCTGCCTCATGCACAGCTCTTGCTTACTGCCAAGGTTTACATTTTTATCCTCTGACCTCCTCTTCCCCACTGTGTCTTTGGTGACAGTGGATTGGACCAAGCATTTGCATCTAACAAAAAGCAACCAAATTCCTTGATTGGCCAGTCATGGTTGACATCATAACTTTGCATGAACAAATGAGCTGGGGCATATTCTTCTTTCTGAAAATTTTAATCAAGAAACATAGAGATGCTGAGCTAGCTAGCAGATAGATCAAACATTAAGAAAAAAACACCAGCAGGTAGAATCAAATCTGTGTCAAGGAAAGTCAAGTTCAAACTAACGTTATGAATAGACTTCATTTCTGGGTAAGCTGAGAAAACCGATTGGTAGAGGGAAAGAATACAGTGGCATAAAGCAGACACACCATGAGGAAAAACTCCATACTGTCCATGAAAAAGCTAGAGAGAATCCAGTCCTATCCAATGACTTTCAAGTTCACTTTCCTTGTTGTAATAAACTCCCTTTTCATTGAGAGATCTCAAGTGAGTCTCCTACTTGCAACCAACCAAGAGAGCCTAATTACAAGGACATTATACTTGGGTGCTACACCAAAGGTCATGATGTGGTCACCTGCCACAAATGTGGATGCAGATAGTAACACATAACACAGAATCTCCAGAGAGCAGGTGTTGAACAGTGGCATATTTATAGATTCCAGGACTCGAGGGCTCACTCAACTGGACAATGATGGCAGATTGCTCCAGGGACTGCTAGCATCACCTTTACTTCTCTTTCCTCAATGAGGAAAATTTCATATGCACTCTGTGAAGCTCATAGCCCACTTTGCCTTTAGATGAATCCTTTTGGAAGGACATCTCAAAGCATTCTTTAAGTTTGTCTGCAACATGGAAAACAGCGTTTTGTACTCAATGAGGCCAAAGAAAGAAACAATAACCTTAGGAAATAGCAGGAGTGGTTTAAATAGAACAGAGAGAATTTTCTGACAGTGAGAAAGGGTTTAGAAACTTTTTTTTAATGACCAATTAAGGGCGTGGTGGTTAAGAGCTGGCATGGGATGCCAGTGGCCCTGGATTGGGTCCCACATATGAGGGCCAGTGACATTGCCCTCAAAAAAAAATGACCAATTAAGGTTAGAAATTCCCTTCAATGGAATGCTTAAATTAGAAGGCATTCTTATCTGTCTCATAGGCTTGAAGGAAATGGGGCTGGTCATTCAAAGAATTTTCTAGGCTCTGAAATTTATCCAGTGACAGTGCAACAACACTCCTGTTTTTTGTTTTGTTTTGTTTTGTTTTACACAGACAAACTGAAATCCTATAATATGAGGAGGTATGAACCAGAGTGTGTGACCCCAAAGTACGCACAATGGGTTAAGGACAAAATTGGAGATGAAACCTAAGCCTGTTCCTGATTCTGGTGTATGCCCTTTGAGGGAAGAGTTAATAAAAGTGAGCTTTTTCACACAGACTAGGAAGGAAAGAACACAAGTTTATAAAAGGACAGTTCAGCTTCCCAACTTCCACATTCAGGTGCCTGGGACTGGCATGAACTCTGACTTCTCAAGCAGGAAGTAGTGCTGGCCAAATGCCTTTCTTTTCACAGCAGGGGGAAACTTCTACCTTCTTCAGCCACCCTACTCCTCAGGTCTTCCCATGCTGAGAGGCTCAAGTCAAAGAGCACTTCCTTCAGAAGGTCTTTTCTCACCATCCCCAACCCCCAGGCAAAGTTACATATTCTTTCTCTGTCTTCCCATAGTATCGTGTGCTTACTCCTGTGATTAAAATGTTCTGTGATATATATCCTTCATAGTTGTTTGTTGTTTGCTTCCCCCACTAGAGAGTGCAATCCTTGAAGGGAGGGGTGGGTCATGTTTATTCTCAAATATGTATCCTTGAACCTGGTCCATAATAAGTGCTCAGTAAATGTATCTGTTTCACAGTGTGCTCTGCCTACCTAACAGACAGCTTTCTTCACCCACACTACACAAGCGGGAAGCCTTCTGAAGGGATCTCCATGGCAGATGGCAGATCATCCTAGATACCTGATACAGTCAGCCATAGAACCTGAGAGAGGGAACTGCCTTTGGAAATTATCTATTCCAGTCCCTCCCCATTACAGATGTTGATGTTGAGACCCAGAGAGGGAAAGCGACTTACCCACAGTAACATGGCTTATCACTGGTAATATATTCTTTTCTCATTAGTTAGATATCATCAACCCTTAGAAATTCTGTCTTTCCAGAAACAGGTATCCAGAAATGACCACGTTTTGTCAGCAATATTTCTAGTAGACACTAGGAATCTTACATATAGGTATTAGATCCAGAGAAACAGCCCAACATGATGCCTTAAGAGAATAATACTGCATTTTATACTTGAAAGTTGCTAAGAGAGATCTTAAATGTTCTCACCATGAAAAGGTAATTATATGAGGTGATGAATGTGTTATCTAATCTTGTGGTAATCATTTCACAATATAGAGAGGGTGCAAAAAATTTAGACACATGACTTGTATTCATTTTTTAAGGATATTATTCACATAATGTTAATTATGTAAAAATATATTTATGGCTCTCGAATTATTTTTAAATTGTTGTGAGGGACAGAGTTTGCTCTTTTGAGATGGAACATAACCAAAGAGCCAGATGTGGCTCACGAGCCGCAGTTTGCCAAAGTTCAAATTGCAGCTCTGCCACTTGGCAACTGTGTGACTTTAGGCAAGTTATTTAATCTTTCTGTGTCTCAGTTACCTCATTTTTAAAATGGAAATAATAACATTCTATCTTACAGGGCTGTTTCAAGAACTAATACTCATAAAGTGCTTGGCACATAGAAAATGCTCAACAAAGACTGATTATTATTAAACAGTAGATTCTCCCTATGGCTCTTCTCTCACTTTCCAGCTATATTCTCTATGCTAATGTTTTCCTTACTTCTTTGTCCTCACTACAAATGGCTGAAAAGTCAAAAGCTGAACAGGGCCACATTCAAAAGCTGCTTAGTTAGAGTTGTTATCTTGCAATGTTTCACAGGCACCAGGCCAGAGACTAGGAATCTCTGCCAGGCATGTCTTCTGCCCCAGTGCATGTGGCTCCATGCTCTTCTCAACCTGCCCTACCGCCCTTCCCATCTCCCATCCTTCTTCCTTTTAGACAGGTGAGCACAGTAGGTTTTACACATACTTCATGGAGACATTTGATGTGTAACTAGCAACTGATTCCATTATATTTGATCATACTTCGAGAAAAAAGTCCTGGGAAAGTTTTAAAAATGAAATCAGAGGGAATCTATCCTCAATTATATTTGTCCCCAGCAATTCTTATCAATTTGGGATTGTGAAGATGCTCTTAAAATAGTAACACAGAAGACATTCGCTAGGGCCCTGCCACCTTCTGGAAGAGGAGGGGTTTATTAAAAATGTAGATTTGGAATATATGGTGATGGAAGAACTGACTTTGGGTGATAAACACACAATGCAACATATAGATGATGTATTATAGAAATATATACTTGAAACTTATATAATTTTACTAAGTGATGTCACCCAAAAAATTTAATAAAAAAATGTAGATTTGGGGATCTCACCCACAAATATTTCAGTAACTGCAGCCCAGGAATATGCATTTCAGAAGCACCCTAATGATGCTGATGCATATGGTCCTTAAACCAAAATTTAAGAAAAGCACCACTAAAATTATTAAAAAGAAGAGCTCTTGTAGCAAAGAAAACTAGTTTAAATCTAGATCCTGCCACATATGAGTTGTAGCCCTGGCTCCCACTTCTCTATTTGTCATTGTTCACTCCCAGTTTTTCTACACCTCCAACCATATATGCCCTTTGGAAAAACCTCTCCCAACTACATATGCTCAGCAGGGTACTTTGCTATCTCACCTACCTCTAGAAAGGGAAAGAAAACCCTTTAAAGTGTGTTACCATCCTCACTAACCTACTGCACATGTGCAGGTGACGAGTAGGCTGCCATGTTGCTTCCATTCCTCACTGCTTCTTCCACAGGAATTCCCAGATCACGAAATGTACTAAATACCCTCCCCCCCCAAAAAAAAATATGGTTGCTATGGTTTGAATTCACTGCTCTGAGCAAGCAGAGGCCTGGAGTTAGACACTTTATTCAGCTGCAGCCCTTGTGGCAACCTATGCACCAATACAAACAAACCTTCAAGAGCACATACTCAGACAGAACTTGGAACCCTTCCTGCGGTTACATCCCAGCGGTCCTCAACCTCCCCCTGCAGCCAGAATTATTACTTGCCCATATCACAACAGCTGAAGAAATCCCTCCCAACTGCATTCTTTCAATTAGCAAATGTCTAATTTTTGTCTCTGGGCAGGGAATGACTCCTCGCTGGGTGTTACCAACCCTTTCCATGCGCCCCTTCCCATTCAGAAGTAAAACTTTTGAGTGAGTTCACAGCCATTTTGTTACATGCCCCACTCTACCCCCAAATATCTGTCCAAATATGGTTATTAGGTAGTTTGAATTTACTACCCTGACCAGAAGCCTAGCATAAGTTAATTTGTTATTAACTTGCTCAATTTATTGCTCTTGTAGCAACTTGAACTCAAACTCAGTAGAAACTTTATATCTTCCCTCTCGCTAATCTCAGATTTCCCTCCCCAGGGAACTCCCCCACTCAATTCTCCCATTCATTCGACTCCATATATTCTGTAAGAGTTGTAAGACAGTTCACTTTTGCTAGAAATTTCTAAAGTAGGTCGGGGAAGCTTCACAAAGAAGCTGCGTTTGACCTGGCCTTTGAAAGATAAAAGAGAGATTTATGTACAGGCAGAGATGGGAGAAAAGGGCTCTCCATAAAAAAGCAGCACTATAACAAAACTGAGCAAAGGTTCTCAAATTTTAGTATGTATTAGAATGTGCTGGGGATTTATAAACAACAAATCCAACACAGTAGTTACCTTTACTGTGGGGACAAAGGAGTGTGATCAGGGTTTGAAGGAGACTTCAACTGTATTGGTAATACTCTATTTTTATTTATTTTTTTAATTGGGGAATTGGGGGAGGGGAACAGTGTTGGGGAAATGGGGGAGGGGACCCGAAAATTTGTTGTTCTTCATTCTTCATTGTGGAGGGTGCAAGTGACCATCTGGCTTCCCATCAGCAGCTTGTGGCTCCTAAGCTCAAGGTGCTGAGTTCAGTCTTAGTTGCAGGTGTGCATAGCCACCATCCCATGTGGGAGTCAAACCCAGCAGCCTCATTGTTAAGAGCTCATGCCCTATTCACTGAGCTATCTGGGTGGCAGCTCAGTTCAAGGTGCCGAGTTCAGTCTTTAGTTGCGGGTGGGTGTAGCCCACCATTGAACAGGCAATCTTGTTGTTACACCAGCTAAGGCATCCTGCCAACTGTTGGCAGCTCAGCAACAGCTCAGCTAGGGCGCAGCATTCACTGGCCCATGTGGGAATCAAACCAGCGAACCTGTTGCTCAGAGCACATGCTGTAAGCCAACTCTTAACCAACTGAGCCACTCTGCCGGCCTGGTAATACTCTATTTCTAAAGTTCAGTGGTACATAAATCAGATGTATTTCATATTATAGTTTCAAAAACAAATCAGATAGGATTCTCTAATCAAGATGGAAGAGTAGGCAAACATTGTGCTTAGGTCCTCTCATGACCACATCAAAGTTACAACAACAACCATCATTAAGAATAGTCTGTGGGGCCGGATGAGTGGCGCAGTGGTTAAGTGCTGGCTTGGGAAGCCAGCGGCCCTGTTTCAGGTCCCACATATGAGAGCTGGTGACACTGTTCTAAAAAAAAAAAAAAAATACTCTGAAATCTAGCTGAACTAAAACACTACAACTAAAGACATACTCAAGAAACCATTGCCACCTCAAAATAATTTTAATTTAAAACAAAAGAAGCCACCCCAAGACTGTTAGGAGGGGCAGAGACATGGAACAGACTGATTGCACACCTGTATGTGACCATTAAAAATTGGGAGGGATATCTCAGCTGCAGAGGCCACCTCAGAGGAACAAGGGGTCCAAGTGCCACACCAGGCTCCCTATCCCAGCATTCTAGTGCCAGGAAGAGTAGTTCCCATAACTTTTGCTTGTGAAAAACAGTGGAGATAGTGGCTCAGTGAGACAATGGTGGCAGTTCTACTTTTAATCTTTTTTTTCCTGTCTTAAAGAAGTTCCTTAAAACTTCCTTGTAGGACTGGCTGAGTGACGTGGTGGTTAAGCACTGGCTTGGGAAGCCAGTGGCCCCGGTTTGGTCCCACATATGAGGGCCAGTGACACTGCCCTCAAAACAAACAAACAAACAAACAAAGAAACAAACAAACATCTTCCTTGTAATACTGGTTCTGTGGTGATGAACTCCCTTAGCTATTTATTGTCTGGGAAGGTCTTTATCTGTTCTTCAATTATAAATGACAGCTTTTCTGGGTAGAGTAATCTTGGTTGGTTGGGCCAGTCCCTTCTGGCATGCGAAGTTTCTGTTGACGAATCAGCTGACAGTCTTATGGGAGCTCCCTAACTACTTTTAAGATTATTTTTTTTTGTTCTAAAGTTTTGAAATTTAGATACAGCGTTCCTTGGTGTGGGTCTGTTTGTGTTCATCTTTTTTGGGACTCTGCACTTCCTGAGCTTCTATGTCTA
Source organism: Aselliscus stoliczkanus (assembly GCA_033961575.1). Taxonomy (NCBI): domain Eukaryota; kingdom Metazoa; phylum Chordata; class Mammalia; order Chiroptera; family Hipposideridae; genus Aselliscus; species Aselliscus stoliczkanus. Next base: position 47,133,419 of record CM066737.1, on the reverse strand, counting down.
TTTCCTTCACCAGGTCAGGGACGTTTTTTGTCATTTTTTCAAATAGGTTTTCAATCCCTTGTTTCCTCTCTTCTTCTTCTGGGATTCCAATGATACGAATGTTGGTACATGTTATGTTGTCACAGAGGCCCCTTAAATGATCCTTGTTTTATTTAAATTCTTTTTTCTTTTTGCTGTTTTGATTGGATGTTTTCTGCTACCTTATCTTCTAAATCACTGATTCGATCCACTGTTTCATTTATTCTACTGTTGATTCTCTCTAATGTATTTTTTTAAGATTTTATTGGGGAATTGAAGAAGGGGAACAGCGTTGGGAAATCGGGGAAGGGGAGCAGATAAGTTGCTGTCATTTTGTTCTTCAGTCTAGTTGCAGAGGACGTTGCTTCACTGTTGGTATCGTCATTGCGCTCTTCACGGATGAGGCAGATCAGTCGCTGGCCTCTGGATGGTCGCTCACCGTGGCTATTGGCAGCTCACGCTGGCTACCAGCCACTTACGCTGGCTGCTGGCCACTCACTGTAGCCTATGGCAGCCCACTGCAGCAGGGGCTGCAGCCTACACCATCGCCGGGGCTCGCACAGCCCAGCTCCAGGTGGAGCTGTTGTTAGCTGTAGAGGGCAGTGTCACTGGCCCTCATATGTGGGATCCGAACCGGGGCCGCTGGCATCCCAAAACCAGCTCTTAACCAATGCGCCACTCGACCGGCCCTCTAATGTATTTTTTTTAAAGATTTAATTGGGGGAATTGTGGGAGGGGAACACCATTGGAGGATTGGGGAAGGGGAGCAGACAAGTTGCTGTCCTTTTGTTCTTCAGTCTAGTTGTGGAAGATATTGCTTCACTGGCCCATGTTGGTGCTGTCATTGCGCTCTTCCCAGGTGAGGCAGTCGTTTGCCAGCCATTGAACTGCCGCTCATGGTGGTTCATAGCATGCTCATGAAAATGCACACCCACAGCTGGCCAGCCCCACTGCAGCCTAGGCCATCACCAGTGACTCATAGCAGTCCAGCTCCAGGTTGAGCTGTTGTTCCCCATCTTAGCTGTAGAGGGCAAAGAATCACTGGCCTGCATGTGGAATTCGAACCGGAGCCCTGTTGCTCAGAGCTGGCATCCCAAGCCAACTCTTAACCAACACGCCACTCGGCTGGCCCTCTCTAATGTATTCTTCATTTGAGTTATTGTATTCTTCATTTCTGGCTGGTTCTTTTTAATGTTTTCTGTCTCCATGTTTATGTTTTCTATCTCTTTGTTAAAATTCTCCCTGGGATCACTGATCATCCTTATAACCAGTGTTTGGAACTCTCCATCTAGTAGGTTGCTTGTCTTCTTCTGTTAAGTTCTTTTTCTGGAGCTTTGTTCTGTTCTTTTACTTGGAACATGTTTCTTTGTCTCCCGATTTTGGCAGCCTCCCTCTGTCTGTTTCTATGTCCAAAGTAGGACTGTTATATCTCCTGGTTTTAGTAGAGTGGCTTCATGTAGTAGGTGTGCTCTGTGGCTCAGTGGCACAATTTTCTTGGTCACCTTAGCCAGATATTCCAGGTGTGTCCCCTGTGTGGGTTATGTGTGACCTTCTCTAGTAATTGAGACTTGGTTGCTGCTTGCACAGCAATGGGAGGGTTTCATCCTCAGTCTTGTTTTTTATGAGAACAGGACATGACTACAGTTTTACAGCTATTGTACAGGAGTTGACCCTATGGAGCAAAATTTACTTTAGCATGTCTTTATTGCCTGCTCAGTTTTCCCTTTTGTTGTGCAATCCTTAAAGGTGGCCAGGTGATGCTCTGGCTGGCTGTGGTGATTCCCACTGGTGTGTCAGCCCTGGAGCCTCCTGGAAAGGATCCAACTTCAGACGAAGTTCAGCCATACCCTGTGGTCTGTCCTGGCCACCTGGCATGAGCCACAAAGCAATCCACAGATATTTGCTGCCAATGGTGGGCTTGGAGATGCCTCAACAAACCATTCTGTGAACCATGGCCAGGTTCTGCTAGAGCTGGGCTTAAGGCTGCTCAGCCGGGGGTGTGGGACATGCCAAAGCCAGATGCTGCTTGTTGGGTTTTTGTGAAGCTTTGGAAGATTTTATGAAAGTCTGAAGCATGAGCCAAAGCAGGCTGTTTATATGGAAAAACCACTAGAAGGGACTTGGGTGGGCCAGAGAGTGGAGTGGGGTCAGGTTTCAGGGAATCAGGAAGAACGAACAGTATTAGCCAGATTGATGGGGACTCAGATATAGCAGCTGCCTACATCAGCACACTGGGAAGGAGGTGGGCTCAACAAAGAAACAATGACTTCCACCAGCTCCTTTGTCCAAGAGAAATGTGCCCCTGCAGCCCTCACCCTAAAGCCAAACAATTCAGTTTTTCTGTGTATGTCCCTGGTCCCTTTTGAGCTGTTGCCCCAGTGCTAGAGGTCAGAGAGAGAGTTAGCCCACCAACAACCTTTAAGATGATTGCCTGGGACTACAACATTAGTCTCATCCAGCCATAACCTCTGCTAGTTTTCACAGCCAGAAGTTATGGTAACTGCTCTCCCTAGCACTGCAAACCAGAGCTGGGAAACCTGATGTGGGGCTGTGAACTCTCCTTTTTCCGGGGTACCTCCAATTTTTAATAGTCACATGTGAGTGTGGGATCAGCCCTTTTCTGCATCAAAATGTTCTCTGCATCTCTGTCCCTCCTACCTTTCCTGAGGAAGATTCTAATGACCTTAGTAGGGCTTTTGTTCAGTTAGTTTTCAGGTGATTGAAACATGGAACAACTGATGGTTGTTCCATAGTTTCATTGTAATTTTGATATGGTCATAAGAAGAGATAAGCTCAGCATTTATCTACTTCACTATTTTGACTGTATCTCCAAATAGATTTTAAAGCAAGCACTATAACAGAGACAACAAAGGACCCACTTCAGATAAATATCTAACGAAACCCAAAATAATAATCTCAGGGGACATGTGCATTCATATGTTAATTGCAGCATTGTTTACTATGGCCAAATGTGGAGGCAGCCTGGGTGTTCAATGATGGAAGAATAGATAAATAGGAGGTGGTACATACATACAATGGAATATTGCTCAGCCATGGAAGGGAATGGGTTCTTGTTGTCTGTGGCAGCATGGGTGGGCCTGGAGGGAATTGTGCTGAGTGGATTGTGTCAGACAGCAAAAGACAGACGCAATGTGAATTTGCTTATATGTGGAATCTAAAGAACAAAATGAACAAACAAAACAGAAAGAAACTCACAGATGCAGAGAACATTTTGATGGTTGCCAGATGAGAGGAGGGTTGAGGGTGGGTAGAAAAGGTGACGGGATTAAGAAATACAAATTGGTTGATGCAAACTATTCATTGGAATGTAGGGTATAGCATAAGGAATATAGTCAATAATATTGTAATAACTATGTATGATGTAGGATGGGTACTAGAATTATTGGGGTAATGGATGGAAGGGAGGTTAGGGAGCAGAATGAAAAAGTTAAATTGCTTAAAAAGCACAAATTGGGGGCTGGCTGAGTGGCCCAGTTGGTTAAGAGTTGGCTTAGAGTGCGTGCTCTGAGCAACAGGGTCCAGTTCCCACATGGGCCAGTGAATGCGGTGCCCGAGCTGAGCTGTTGCTGAGCTGCCAACAGGTGGCAGGATGGCTCAGCTGGTGTAACAACAAGATTGCCTGTTTAATGGTGGGCTACACCCACCCACAACTAAAGATTGAACTCGGCACCTTGAGCTGAGCTGCCACCCAGATGGCTCAGTGAACAGGGCATGCAGTCTAAACAACAAGGCTGACGGGTTTGACTCCCACATGGGATGGTGACTATTCCCAGCCGCAACTAAGACTGAACTCAGCACCTTGTGCTGAGCTGTCGCCTGGATGGCTCAGAAGACAGAGCATGCACTCTATCAACAGCGAGGCTGCTAGTTTGACTTCCACATGGGATGGTGGCTACTCCCACCCGCAACTAAGATTGAACACAGCACCTTGAGCTTAGAGGCCACAAGCTGCCGATGGGAAGCCAGATGGCAACTTGTGCCCTCCACAACGAAGATTGAAGAACAACAACAACAACCTGTTGGCCGCTCAGTGACAGCTCAGCTAGGGTGCAGTGATCACCGGCCCATGTAGTAATCGAACCGGTGGCCCTGTTGCTCAGAGCATGGGCTCTAAGCCAACTCTTAACCAACTGAGCCACTCAGCTGTCCCAATGGCAAAAAGTTTCTTATATTTACTTTTAACCTCTTTTTTCTTTGATTAGATATCACTGAAGATAGAGGATAATTCACAAGCATCTTACATATGTATACACAGGGGAATACGAATAATGACCCTGTTCTCAGGGACTGGGGGCCAGCTGGTTGGAAATATTATCATCCCCCGGGTTGAAATAATCTCCTGACCAAATGTTTCTTCACTGGTTGGAGCAGGGCACGAAAGTATCAGTGGAAGGCTCTCTAAACCCTAGGCTTGTTCAGCTGGATCAGCTGCAAGTGGAGCAAATGGGATTCAAGGGCTCCATCAGCTCACCTTGCTGAGTATGACTCGGGCAAGCAGCTCTTTATTTCTTCCTGTCTCTCCCACTTCCCACTGCTCATCTCTGTGGGGAGCCGCTAAACTGGGAACAAGAGTCAAGCAGGGGTAGGGGTAACTCTTAATGGATACTCCATCTCTTCAGTAGTTTGGGGTCTGGCAGAGATAAACCAGACCTGAAATAAATTGGCTACTCCCCATAATGTATTTTGGTTAATGCATTAGCTGCTGAGAAGCATCCCTGCCTAGAGCAACAAAATCAATTCCCCTCTGCTGAACAACAAGCTTAAACTAACCCTCCACAACTCTTTCTCTTGTGTCTTTTATCCAAGGAGCTCAAAATGCTGTTCAGGATTGGCTGCCTGCCAGTGACAGAGCCCGTCTCCGAGAGGTCAGACCTGAGATCTTTGAAGAGCCTTGGGTAATGGTCATGTGCCAAGGCGCTCCTAGAAAATATGATACATCCAAGCAGTCTTCACCAATCCTTCACATCTTATGCAACCATAACAAGCGTCAGTTTCTAAAACAGAGGTTGGAGTGACACTTAATTTACTGTTGTTATAGATGTGAAATCTGTGGAAATTTAGCAATCAGTCCAGTATCATTCCCTTGCCCAGTGATAAACCTTGTAGCACATCTGAGTCTTGACTCTTTCCATGACTACTGAGAAATATCATTTTATTCTTGAACTTCAAAGACCCTCATCTAAGTGTAAATACTGTGACTGTGTTCCTATAAGAAAGGGTCAATGAGGAATATAGAACATCAGGATCACATGAGATAAAAATGGCACTGATATATATTTTGAGGGCAGTGTCACTGGCCCTCATATGTGGGACTCAAACCAGGGCCGCTGGCGTCCCAAGCCAGCACTTAACCAATGCGCCACTTGGCCAGCCAAAAATGGCACTGATACTTTGACTTCCTCTGTATGACACCTGATACTCAGCTAAAGTTCTTCCTCACTCAGCCCATGAGTGTCTAAATGTCAATTACCTACCCACATCTCCCCTCAAAAATTTCCTCTGAATTTCTAGACCTAAGAGGTGGGACTAACTACAATATGTAATATGGAGAACCTTAAGTTGTTTGTAAAAGTCTCAGCCAATCCCAAGATAGGAAGTGAGCTGGGAGTAAGAGCCACTCTTAATGTTTGGAATCCGATGCAGACTATTACTACTGGCCTGATTCGAACCAATTAGTACCTCCTCACACTCTGCCAGAAATTCTTAGAAATGCAAGTGAGGCTAAGTTGTCACTCTCAAGACAGAAGAGAACTCTGGATGCTAACACCTTTGAATGGAAACCTGGGGGCGAAAAATAAGGAAAGGATGTGAATGAACCCAGCTCTCATATGTGCATCTTATCCCCAGATACACTAAACATTACCTTAGCCATGTGTTCATTCTTCCTACAGTTACTAACCACCTGCTCTGTGCCAGGCACTGAGCTGGACCCTGGAGCTATAAATATGAGTTTCAAGGACCATCCCTTACTCCTGCAAGGTAAGTGAAAAGTGATCCTGCTTAAAGTTAATGTATCTGGGGAGCCCCTAAAGAGGGATTAACTCATTGGCTTAGACTAGCCTTAGTAACTGCTTCTGTACCACTTTTGAAAGAGAAAAAGTAAACTAATCTAATGACTGTCCCATATGGCTAAAGAACATTAGTAGCTAAAGAGTAGAAAAATTCAGTGAAAAGGGAAGACAGAATGTTAATTCAGATTTAAAACTTTTACAATGAGTCTGAGGAAAGAGAGAATCTAAAAACATCACCTTAACTGTGATGCAACAAAAATAATCTGATGCTTGTCATAAGCAGGCCAGGAAGCCATGATGCCTTAGCCTCAGGATTTCTCAACTTTGACACTATTGATATTTTAGGCCAGATACTTTTTTTTGTTGTGAGTGGGGAGCTGTCTTGCTCTTGTGCATTGTGGTATATTTAACAGCATTACTTGCCTTTACCCACTGGATGTCAGTAGCACCATTTTCAAGTTGTGATAACCAAAAATGTCTCGAAAACATTACCAAATGTCCCCTGGAAGAGGGTGTGAAAAATCAGTCCCTGTTGAGAACCACTGTCATAGCTCATTACTACCATCTCAACCCAAGGCCACCTGAATGCAGTCATTGGAGAGAAGAAAGAAAATTAGGATCTGAACTATCTTGCCAAAGAACAAATTCAAGGAAAGAAGAGAAATGAACATAGGAAAGCTCAATGTCATTTGCCCATAGTCACAAGACAAACTAGTGGAAGAGCCAGAAGTAGAATCCAAGTTTCTTGGATCCAGTAACTCATATTGTGTTGCTAATAAAGACAATAATGATAATTAATCGAATAATGATTCTAAAACTTCGTGAACAACAACACGCTTCAACAATAGCTTTTATCAGCACTTTTTGTCAGGGTCCCATCCAGGTGTAAAAAATAGCTCACATGTCACACATATGCTTGTCCGTCTACACTTATTTTTTTCCCTTCTACAGTTCAAATTAATCTGCTCCTATCTCTTCCTGAAGTTTGACATTTTTGCATTTGGTCTTTCCTAGTCCATTCATACACTGCCAGCATCCCAGCTCACCTGCACTAATTTAGAGGGAGTTTGAATGAAGGAAAAGATAAGTAGGATAGGAAAGGGCCATAAGAAATCTGGATAGCCTGTTAATGGATACCAGACAGGGCTAGCCTTAGATGTAAGCCAAATAAGTGGGCACTTACAGTCTGTCTTGTATCTAGCATTAGAGATGTATTTCTTTGGTGAGGATTGTACATTGAACTCTTGTTAGTAATTAGCACTTGTGTATATGTGTTTATTAGATCACTGTCCTCTAAGATAACTACCAGAGTTCAGGGCTTTTAAAGATCAAGTTTATATTGGGTCAATAATACTAGAGTATATGTTGCTGCCCCTATAAACCAGACCTGGATAATATTCATAAGAGGGCACCCTGTAGGCATGGTGATGAAAGGTACACCCTTTCATATGTAGACTTAAAGATGGTCATAGGGGAGGGAATGAAAGTAGATTTCCCATAAGGCAACACTTTCCACTCCCTCCCTGCCTCCTCAAAAAAGCTCCCGAACCTACCCAGTCCCAGCAACACAGCCTTACCTCCCACAAACTGTGCTGCTCCCAAGCAACGTCCCATCATCCTGGAGATGAGCTCCTCCATGCAGCAGCCCAGTACAGCAGCCAGTGCCACCAAGAGCAGCAGAGCAGAGCCAGCTCCTGTCACCACTGTGCACATCTTCCAGGCAAGGCTTGGGATGGCACTGAAGCTGGCATAGCGCCCACACTCTTCCACCATGATCAGGCCGTGCCCCTCTCCCCGCACAGGATAGTTGCACCTCCGGAATGTGCTGAATGATACTGGCTTCCCCAACTGGGATCCAAAGAGCCAATAAGGCAGAAAGTAACTGGTAGAACTGGCCACAGCAGTAACAAGGGACAGGAAGGCCCAGAGGGTTCCCACCAGTGTCAGGCTGCTTCCCATGATCCCAGGTTTCTCTGCAGGGATGGGGAGATGAGTTGGGTCACAGCATCAAAGACAGAATATTATCATGTAGGCTCCATCAGCTTATTTTTTATCTGACTGACCAGTCCTAGGGCTCATTTATGTGTCACTTGTCCCTTGATTCTGGATAGGATTATTCTCTTGGGGACCATTTCAGTCCTTATGGAATTTTTCTTTCCAGCACTTTTTTCACCTTCCCTTTCTTCCACCTGATTTGATGTTCTGCGGTCTCTAGGCTGTAATGAAAAAACAATAGAACTGAATTAGTGACTGCTCTGCCAACTCAAATGCAGCCTTGATTAGATAGCTTTTAGCTTTTAACATCCAGCATGGAACAAGTGGCCAGAAGGAAGATTTAATGAAACCCAAGCAGCCTGGAGAGCCCCAGCTTCCAGTGAAATGCCTTGCTGGCTTGGAGTCCTAGAAGGAGGTGATATCTCAAGAAGGTCAGAAACTGGGCCGGCCGAGTGGCATGGTGGTTAAGCGCTGACTTCGGAAGCCAGTGGCCCCGGTTCGGGTCCCACATATGTGGGCCAGTGACACTGCCCTCAAAAAAAAAAAAAGAAGGTCAGAAACCAAGTTGTGTTCAGTAAGTTAAAGAACAAAGAAGACAACTCACAGGGCCTGCCTCTACTACAAGGGAGAAGAGAGAATAAGAAACCATCATGGAGTTACAGGATATGCCTATGTGACCTACGTAGGATGTCCAATAGTGCATTCATGTTGGCTTTTCACAGGGGTACATCAGCCAGGATAAAATGGGTAGAATACAATAAGTAGTGCCTAGTCTCACACCCTATGCTTATCACTGAGTGAGTGCCATTCAGTCACTTTCTCCCAAAATCAAAATAAGAGGAAACTTTCTAACCAGTGAGGTTGTTTAACTCTAGACTGGCTACTAAGAAAAGCCGCCTCTTCCTTTGTTGTATATATTCAAGAAAACTTCTCATCTTTCTGAAATAAATGGATCAGGTACCCTGCCTTGCAGCAGGAATATATATATATATATATATATATATATATATATATATATATAGCTATAAGGACCTTTCAAGGTGCCTTTGGAACAAGTAACCTCAGGTTCAAGATGTTGAGAATCTTTACAGATCTAATCTCCTTGTCCCAGCTCACAAATGGCTTTCACAGACTCCTCTGTCAAAAATCAACCATTTCCTTCCCAACTCCATTAATCTGCCACTGCTTTCTGGCCTGTTTCTAGATTAAGGCAGCCAGAGACCACACTGCAGCTTGATGACAACACTGAATGTCTCCAGCAGGCAGAAGGTGGAGTATATTTCAACACTGGTTAAAATTACAGGTGGTGGGAGCCTTTAGGTCCAGGGCTGGGACACCCATGGCAAGAAAAGTGCAGGAACTGGCTGTATGGAGCCACCACAGTGCCAATTTGTAATACTGTCAGAAGCAAGAAGAAATTATACTCAGAGTCTCAGGGAACTTGCCCAGCCATGAGCCCTTTCATAACCATCACCAAACTGTTTGGCACAGAGATGACACTCCAAGTCATGTTTATTTAATGAAACTCATTTCATAAATGCATCCAATTTCCAGGCTGTCAGGGGCCTTAATGTCTCTTATAACTCAACCTTCTGCTGTTGTTTGTTTGTTTGTTTGTTTGTTTTTTCATATAGGGAAGTATGGCCTCGTGAAGAAGGAAATGATTTCTCCCAAGTCACAGAGTATGGTAGCAAGCAAAAACGCCAGAATAAGAAACCTGATCTGCAGTTTCCTAGGCCAATCAATACTTTTCTACCACACAGTACTAACCCCCCCCCTTCCATCACTTACAGATAGGAATACAGAGAGGAAGTGATTTACCCAAGGGTAAAGCTCTATTGAGGCACACTGGCCAGACCACAGCCCAGTTATTTCACTCTCAGTATAATGCTCTTTTCCATTTCCCCTCCTGATACATATATTTTGTATGCTATGTGTTTTGTGCAGGAAGAGAGGAGAGATCCTAAATTGCAGAGCTTACTTTGGAATGCTAGGACTTGGGAAGAAAGTGCCCTGAGTTGGGCCCTTGGAAAAAAGGTTTTGTGCCTGAGAGTGGGGGGAATGAAAGAAAGATGTGATGAGAGATTGAAAGTCAACAAGAGAAGTGGAATTCATTTTGAGTAATTGCTGTTAGAAAGAAAGCATTCTCGGCCACAGTGAAGTAATGTCTCTGCTTGTTATATTATAGTTAGTAAGATTATGAAAAGTGCAAGCAGCCCTCTGTTATGGACTCACTTCCTGGTAAAGAAGTCTAGGCTAGAAGATGAGAGGAAGCTGATCAACAGCTATGGCTGCATCATCATAGTTTCCTTTCTAAGTTCCTGATTTCACTTGCTCTGCCCACCAACATCCTTAGGTTGGTAAGAAAGGTATTGTTACAATTTACAAATGAGCAAATTGAAGGTCAGGAAGCTAAGTGGCTTGCCTAAGGTTAAACAGTGATTCAATGGCAAAACCATCATATCCCACTTCTCCTTTGCCTGTAACCTTCCCCATATTCTCCCTCATGACACCAATAATACTACAGTTAAAAGCCTCTGTGATATCCCATTAAGGATTTCCAAAAAATATTTAAGTGTGGTGAAAAAATTATACAGGAAGACAATAATGGTAGGAAAAAGGCCACTTTCTCTAAGCAGTGTGTAAACCAACATAACAGGAGCATTAGTTATTTCAGACTCAGCAATTATAGTCAGAACTAATCCCATATGACTCCCATTAACACAATCACTTTGATATCAAAAGTCCCTGTATGAAAACAAGTAGAAAGGCAGAGAAAGAAACTGTATTAGTGAGTGGTACTTAGACTGCATTAGTAATAAGGGGAGAGGAGATGCTAATTCAAAAGAATACATGCACCGTTATGTTTATTGCAGTGCTGTTTACAATAGCCAAGACTTGGAAACAACTGAAATGCCCATTGGTAGATGATCAGATTAATAAACTGTGGTACATTTATACAATAGAGTATTACTCCACTATAAAGAAGAATGAGGACTTCTGGTAAAATGGCACAATAGACAGACGCTGTGCTAACTGCCTCCCAGGATCACACCAAGATTACAAACAAATTATACAGCATTCAACCCTGGAGGTCCCCGGAACACTAGATGAACAGAACCACTAAACGAAGAACATAAAGAGAAGGCCACATTGGGTCTGGTAGGATGGGTGGAGACGAGAGAGGGCGAGCCCCGTGAGGGAAGCCCCAGCTGTCAGAAACTTGTCTGGTTGGGGGAGAGACCTTCTGGCCAAACACCGAGCTCACCAGCCTAGAGTTCCTTTCCCGGGAAGAGGAGTTCTAATATAGCCCGCAGTAAATCAGTGATGACTCTCTTTGCTCAGCTCGGTGAGGCTAAGAGCGGCTGGAGAATGAGTGAGGCCAGCGCCGGGGCTTGCTCGCCGGTGAGCTCCTACCTGGTTACTGGTGGATGGAGTGGCTGTGTGAACTGGACCCAGGAGCCAGCAGGGACGGACTGAACCGAGAACCTTTGGTGCAAATGCTGGAGGTTTTTGGATTATTGTTCCCCTGGTGTGGAGCCTACACCCGAGTGGTGTAGGGAGGGCGCCATTTTGTCAGGCTTGGGCCCTCCCAAGGAGGATCAGGTCCAGGACCTCATTGGTCTGGTGGAATTGGCACAGAAGTATGTGTGCATGCGCGCACGCCTGCGGCCTTAGATCCCCACCCTCCACCCAGATCATACTGCGTTGCCAGGGAAACACTGGGCGGGTGCCCTCCGGCTCCAACAGACTGCTCACTGAGACCCGGGAGTGCACAAGCCGCCTTGGGTCACGGCTCTCCACACTGCGCTTGCAGAGTTGCCAGGCTGGTGATTGCTTGTCGGGCTGCTCGGCCTGAACTGCAAGAGGCTGATTGAGACAGGCTGAGACTGGGAGTTTTCCTGGGAGTGTTGTGCCGTGAGCTGTGTGCCTGCGTGATCCAGCCAGGGCTCTCCTGGTGATCTATCTAATACATCCAAGCAATCCCAGAGCCACAGTCAGAATGGGGAAACAAAGAAACATGTCACAAGTAAAAGATCAGAAGAAACCTCTAGAAATGGAACTAAATGAAACAGAGGGAGCCAACCTTTCAGAGACACAGTTTAGAACACTGATGATAAGAATGTTTAAGGAACTTAGCGAGGACATAAAGGATAGGGAAACCATAAAAAACAACCTGTTAGAACTAAAGAATACAATAACTAAAGAATACAATAACACTCGAAGGAATCACCAGTAGAGTAGATGAAGCAGAGGAGCGGATCAGCGATTTGGAAGATAAAATAGCAGAAATCACCCAGTTGGCACAGCAAAAATACCAAAGAATAAAAAACAATGAAAATAGTTTAAGAGCCCTATGGGACAAGGTGAAACACAACCACCTTCGACTCATAGGAATACCAGAAGGAGAAGAGAAGAAGCAAGGGGTCGAGAATGTATTTGAAAAAATAATGACTGAAAACTTCCCTACCCTGGTGAAGGAAATCAACATACATGCCCAGGAAGTGGAGAGGGTTCCAAACAAGCTGAACCCAAACAGGTTCACACCAAGACACATCATAGTTAAAATGGCAAAGGTTAAAGACAGAGACAGAATCCTAGAGGCTCAAGAGAAAGACAGAAGGTAACATACAAAGGAACTCCTGTTCGACTAACAGCTGACTTGTCTACAGAAACTCTGCAGGCCAGAAGGGAGTGGCAGGAGATACTCAAAGTGACACAAAATAAAGGCCTACAACCCAGATTGCTCTACCCAGCACGGCTATCACTTAAAATTGAAGGAGAAATAAAGAGCTTCTCAGAAAAGAATAAGCTTAAGGAATTACCACCAAGCCAGCATTGCAAGAAATGTTAAAAGGGCTTTTTTAAACTAAAGAAAGGGGTAAACAAGCTAACCCAGGGAGACCAGGAATACAAATAACAAAATGGCAATACATATGCACCTATCAATAATCATTTTAAATGTGAATGGGCTAAATGCTGCAATCAAAAGAAAAAGAGTGGCTGAGTGGATAAGAAAATAGGACACATGGATATGCTGTTTACAGATGGAATAAGATATTTCATGCAAATGGAAATGAGAAGAAAAAAAAGCTAGAGTACCAATACTTATTTTGGACAAAATAGACTTTAAAATGACTACAATAAAAGACAAAGAAGAGCACTATAACCCTAATAAACATCTATACACCCAACATAGGAACTCCTAATTACATATAACAGATTTTAACAGACATAAAGACAGAGATCAAAAGTAACACTATCATAGTAGGGGACTTCAACGCCACTGTCACCAATGGACAGACCCTTTAGACAGAAAATCAACACAGAAAGAGGGGCCTTAAATGATACTTTAGACCAGGTGGACTTCGTTGATATTTTTAGGGCATTTCACCCTGAAATAACAGAATATACATTCTTCTCAAGTACACATGGGACATTTTCCAAGATAGACCATGTTGGGCCACAAAACAAGTCTCAGTAAATTTAAGAAGATTGAAGTCATATCAAGCAGATATAAAGGAAAAACTGATGGTTGCTGGCTGGGAGGGAGTGGGGAAGAGGGAGACGGGGAAGGTTTTGGACAGTATAGGTGGGACTACAATGGTGCTGCAGGGATATGGGGACAGTTCTGGGAATGTAATTGATAATGTTGTGAAGAGACTATTATGTTGTGTGAAATAAGTCAGTTGGAGAAGGAGAGGTACCATGTCATCTCACTTGCGTGTGGAGTCTGAAGAGCTGAGTGAACGATCGAAGTAAACAGACTCGTAGATGTAGAGGAAAACCTGAGCGTTGCTAGTTGGGAGGGTGATGGGGATGGGGGGAAGGGGAAGGGATTAGACAGCATAAATAGACAACTACAATATTGCCACAGGGATATGAAACACAGTTCAGGGAATATAATAATGTTGTAAAAATTTTGTGGCGTGTCAGATAGTCACATGTCTTGTTAGGGAGACCACTTCATGGATGGAGTAGAGGCTTGATCACTGCACTGTACACCTGAAACTGATGTTGTTTAGTATTATATGCCAACTGTAACTGAATATGTGGATGGTCACGGGATGTGGAGTATACTGTGGAGGGGAGTCAGGGGAGTTGTGATAGATATGTATGATATGGGGGTGAGTGGGGTGGTGAACTGGAGGAGGGGGCTTGTCACTTTGAGGGCTAAAGAGTATAACTATAGCATTGTGTTGTACACCTGAAACTAATAATAAATAAATAAATAAATAAATAAAATTTAAAAAAGAAGAATGAAATCGTACAATTTGCAACAATATGGATGGACCTAGAGAGTATTATGTTAAGTGAAATAAGTCAGTCAGAGAAAGGCAAATAGCATATGATCTCACTTATATGTGAAATCTGAAAAAAATAAATGAAGGAGCAAAGTAAACAGAAACAGACTCATAGATATAGAGGAAAAACTGATGGCTGCTATTTGGGAGGGGGGTGGGGATGAGGGAGAAGGGGAGGGATTAGACAGCATAAATGGGTAACTACAATATTGCCACAGGGATATGAAAGACAGTTTGGGGAATATAATTAATAATGCTGTAAATATTTTGTGGGGTGTCAGATGGTCACATGTCTTGTTAGGGAGACCACTTCATGGATGGAGTAGAGGCTTGATTACTGCACTGTACACTTGAAGCTGATGTTGTATAATATTGTATGCCAACTGTAATTGAACATATATAGTCACAAGATGTGGAATATAGTGTGGAATTGAGTTAAGGGAATTGTAATAGATATGTATGATATGGGGGGAGTGGGGTGGCGAATTGGGGAAGAGGGGTTGTCACTTTGAGGGGTAAAGAGTGTAACTCTTGCACTACATTATACACCTGAATCTGCTTTTAAAAATATTTATTTCACAATAAAAGAATTAAAAAATAAACTAAAATACCTAGGAATGAACTTAACAAAAGTTGTGAAGGACCTATACACTGAAAACTATAACACTTTTTGTTTTTAAGTCAGGTTTATTAAGGCATCATTTACATATAGAAAAATTCCCCCAGAGTTCTATTTATTTCAACAAATATATACAATGGCATAACTGTATACACTTGTCAAATCTCTTAGAACTCACTGTATGTAAAATATAACACATTTTTATTTTATTTTTTATTTATTTTTTTTTTTGAGGGCAGTGTCACTGGACCTCATATGTGGGACTGAACAAGGGCCGCTGGCTTCCCACGCCAGCGCTTAACCACCTCGCCTCTCGGCTGACCCTTAAAATATAACACATTTTTTAAAAAAAATAGGAGACACAAAGAAATGGAAAGACATTCTGTGTTCATGAATTGGAAGAATCAGCATAGTTAATTTCCTTTTTTTTTTTAGGGCAGTGTCACTGGCCCTCATATGTGGGACCCGAATCAGGGCCACTGGCTTCCCAAGCCAGCACTTAACCACCGTGCCACTTGGCTGGCCCAGAATCAGCATAGTTAAAATGACCATATTATCCAAAGCAATATACAGATTAAATTCAATCCCCATCAAAATCCCAATACATTTGGGATACCATACATTTAACCCCGTTGACCCTCTTCTACCACATTCCCGCTCCCCTTTCCCCCTGATAACCACTAACCTGTTGTCTGTGTCTATGAGTTTTTGTTTCTTTATTTGCTTGTCTTTTTCCTTTGTTGCCTTCAGTTGGAATGAGAACTGACTAGGAGTGGTGAACACATAAAGCAATACATAGATGATGTATTATAGAAGTATACACTTGAAACCTATGTAGCTTTGTTGACCATTCTCACCCCAATAAATTTTAATTTAAAAAATCCTAATAGCATTTTATAAAGAAATAGAACAAAAATATCATCAGGTTTGTATGTAATCACAAAAGACCCTGAATACTTAAACTAATCTTAAGGAAAAAGAACAAGTCTAAGGTCGGCCGAGTGACTCAGTTGGTTAAGAATTAGCTTAAAAGCATGAGCTCTGAACAACAGGGCTACCAGTTCAATTCCCACATGGGCCAGTGACACTGTGCTCAAACTGAGCTTCCACTGAGCTACCACTGAACTGCAAACAGGTGGCAAGATGGCTCAGCTCCTGAGAGCATGTCCTCCTAACAACACACCTCCTGTTAGATGACCGCAACTAAAGACTGAACTCATCACCCAGAGCATGGATAGCGCATGTGCTCTTAACAACAAGGCTGCTGGTTTCACTCCTGCATGGGATGGTGGCTATGCTCACCTGCAACTAAGATTGAACACAGCACCTTGATCTTAGAGGCCATGAGCTGCCGATGGGCAGCCAGATGGCGACTGGCACCCTCCACAATTAAGGATGAAGAACAACTTCCCCTCCCCCAATTACCCAAATTTTTTTAAAAAAAAGTCTAGTCTAGAGGTATCACACTCCCTGGGTTCAGATTGTACTACAAAGTGACAATAATCAAAACAGCATGGTATTGGCAGAAAAACAGACACACAGACAAATGGAATAGAATTAAAACCCAAGAAATAAACCCACATATATATGGGCAGACAATTTTTGACAAAGGAGACAAAAGCATACAATGTTCTCCATTTATTAAAGAAAACCTCTTCAATAAATGGTGCTGAGAAAATTGGAAACTCATATGCGAAGAATCAAACTAGACTGCTGTCTGTCACCCTATACAAAAATTAACTCAAAAATGGATCCAAAACCTAAAAAAAGACCTGATACAATAAACTATATAGACGAAAACATAGGTACTAAACTTATGGACCTTGGGTTCAAGGAGTATTTTATGAATTTGACCTCAAAGGCAGGGAAGTGAAAGCTAAAATAAATGAATGGGACTATATATAAAACAAAAAGCTTCTCCACAGCAGAAAAATCATCAACAAAATAAAGAGTCAATGAAACGAATGGGAGAAGATTTTTGCAAACAATACCTCCAATAAGGGGCTAATATACAAATCATATCAAGAACTCATACAACTCAACAACAGAAAAACAAACAATCCATTTAAAAAATGGGCAGAGGTCCTGAACAGACACTTCTTCCAAAAAGATTTACATACAACCAATAGATACATGAAAAAATGCTCAACTTCACTAGCTATTTGGAAGATGCAAATAAAAACCACAATGAGATATCACCTCATACCTGTTAGAATGATTATCACTAACAAGAGAAATAATAAGTGTTGGAGAGGCTGTGGAGAAAAGGAACTCTCATATAACGTTGGTGGGGATGTAAATTGATACAGCCACTATGGAAAACAGTATGAAGTTTCCTCAAAAAACTAAGAATAGAATTACCATATGACCCAGCAATCCCTCTCCTGGTTATCTATCAAAAAATCTGGGGCTGGCCGTGTGGTACAGTTGGTTCAAAGTGCGAGCTCTAAGCAACAGCGTTGCTGGTTTGATTCCCACATGGGCCAGTGAGCTGTGCCCAAGCTGAGCTGCCACTCAGCAAATGGGTGGCTGGATGACTCAGCTGGTGAGAGCGTGTGCTCCTAACAACAAGGTTGCCAGCTCGAATCCCGCATGGGATGGTGGGCTGCGCCCTCCCTGCCCCTACAACTAGATTGAAAGCAGCGACTGGACTTGGAGCTGAGCTTGCGCTCTCCACAAGATTGAAGGATGACTACTTGACTTGGAGCTGATTGAGCCTGGAAAAACACAAAGTTCCCCAATTCTCCAACACTGTTCCTTTCCCCAATTCCCCAATAAAATTTTTTAAAATAATAATAATTATGATTATAATTACAAGATTATCATTAAAAAAATCTGAGATCATTTATCCATAAATATATATGTACTCTGATATTCATTGCAGCATTATTTATAGTGGCCAAGACATGGAAACAACTAAAGTGTCCTTTGATAGATGATTAGATAAAGATGTGGTATATATACACAATGGAATACTACTCTGCCATAGAAAAGATGAAATACTGCCATTTGTGTCAACATGGATGGCTCTTGAGGTTATCATGCTAACCAAAATAAGTCAGACAGAAAAAGTCGAGAACCATATGACTTCACTCATTCATAGAATATAAAACTGAAAGCAACAAAGGAACAAGACAAAGAATCAAAGAAACAAATACTCATAGACACATACAACAGTTTAATGGTTACCAGAGGGTAAGGAGGGAGGGGCAATGGTATGAGGGAAAAAGGGATCAATTATATCGTGATGGAAGGAGAACTGACTCTGGGTGGTGAACACACAATGTGATATATAGACGATGTATTACAAAATTGCACACTTGAAACCTATGTAATTTGTCACCCCCAGAAAACTTTATTTTTTAAAAATATGCAGAAGATAACTTCTAGCACCTGGCTTCATAGCTGGAAAAAAAAGAAAAAGAAAAAAAGAACTATAATATTACAATTATAATATATACATGATTTCATTATTTTTCATGGGCGAGTAGTATTCTATTATATATATGATATTATGCTAAGTGAAATAGGTCAGACAAAGACAAATGTTATATTATTTCACTTATATATGTACTGCAAAATATATGAACAAACAAAACGAAACAGAGGTTGCTGGACTTATCTCTTCTTTGGGTATATAAATGTTGAATAACTATGGTGTACACCTGAAACAAATACAAGATATTGTGTGTTAGTTGTATTTAATAAAAATATTTTTTAAAACAGAAACACATTCATAGATATAGAGAACAAATTGGTGGTTGCCAGAGGGGAGAGTGTAGGGAATGGGTGAAAACGGTGAAGAGGATAAGTGGTACAAACTTCTAGGTATGAACTAAGTCATGGAAATGTAATGTAGAGCATAGGTACTATTGTCAATAATATTGTAATAAATGTGTACAGTAACAAATGATTACTAGATATATTGTGATGATCACATTGTAAGGTATATAAATGTAGAATCACTATGTTGTACACCTGAAACTGACATAATATTGTATGTCAACTATACTTTGATAAAAATATTACAATACTGCCAACCACTATCATTATTAACTTCCTTTTTAAAATGGTGTTTTAAAGCCAGGATGTGAGAAGGAAGAATCACCAAATCCAGTTTAAATTAAAAATGTTTAGCTTTAGAAAAACTCATTGACTTCCACAATTTAAACTAAATACTTTCAAATACAGGAAAAACTCATTGTTCTTATTCATGTCAGTTTGCCTGATACTGCGGCGATTTTTTGGCTTGTGGGACTTTCATTGATAAAACTAGAAATGACCTGAATTTAGATGAGTTATTTAGGACTATTTAGGACCACCCTGTTTAGGACTAGAGGTGTGGTGAGCCAGCACCTTTCATGGACAGCAGGTTGAAAATCACTACCACAGATAATTCTCTAGTGTTATCTCTTCAGGACTCAAACAATATAAAGTTAAAAGTGACCATGGAGGGCCGGCCGAGTGGCTCAGATGGTTAAGAGCTCACTCAAGAGTGCGAGCTGAGCTCTGAGCAACGGCGGTTTGATGTCAGCCTGAGCTGAGTTGCCGTTGAGCTGCCAACAGGTAGCAGGAGGGCTCAGCTAAAAAAAAAAAAGAAAAAAAAAAAAAAAGTGACCATGGAATTGATGAAGACATGAGGGTTATACATTTGGAATGTATAACCTTTGTGAATGTAAACCTTTGTGAATCACAGACTTGACCTCATGCAGTCAAGGAAGAAATCTCAGAAACCTAAGGACTCACTATTTTCTGAGACCAAAATAAGCCCAAGCCCAGCTTGTGCTGTGGCTGGATAGGAAGGCACTTGTCCATGTGGAGTCTGTATGCACATTGCTACATGTTCACATGTGCAAGACAGGGAAGTGCATTCAAGAAATGCTTTTAGTCTATTTTTTGAGGAACCTCTATACTGTTTTCCATAGTGGCTGCACCAATTTGCAATCCCACCAACAGGGCAGGAGTGTTCCTTTTTCTTTACATCCTTGCTAGCATTTGTTGACAAGTAAAATGCCCATCAATAGACAATTGTATAAAGATATTGTGGTACATTTATACAATGAAGTATTACTCTGCCATAAAAAAAGAATAAAATCTTACCATTTGAACAACATGGATGGACCTAGAGGGTATTGTGTTAAATGAAATAAGTCAGACTGAGAAAGAAAAATTCCGTATGATCTCACTTATATGTGGCATCTAAAGGACAAAATAAATGAACAAACAAAACAGAAACAAACTCATACATGCAGAGAACAAACTGATGCTTACTAGATTGGAAGGGGTTGGGGGCTGGTGGAAAAGGTGAAGCAATTAAGAAGTATAAATTGGTAGTTACAGAAGAGTCATGGGATTGTAAAGTATATTATGGGGAATACAGTCAATAATATTGTAAGTACTATGTATAGTGTTAGATGGGTACTAGACTTACCAGGGGGTCGCTTCATAAATTATAGAAATGTTTAACCACTATGCTGTACACCTGAAACTAATACAAAATAATATTGAATGCTAACTATAATTGAAAAAAATTAGTCACAAGGATGTAAAGAACAGCATAGGGAATACAGTCAATAATATTGTAATAACTATGTACAGTGTAAGGTGGGTAACACACTTATTGGGGTTATTATTTTGTGAGATATATAAATGTCTAATCACTATGTTGTTTTGTACACCTGAAATTAATAAAAAGAAAACATTTTAAAAATGCTTTTAGTGGGCCGGCCGAGTGGCATGGTGGTTAAGCGCTGGCTTGGTAAGCCAGCGGCCCCGGTTCGGGTCCCACATATGAGGGCCAATGACACTGCCCTCAAAAAAAAAAAGTGCTTTTGGTTCCTGCATTGCCTGCAATGGGGTAACCTCCCTTCATAACAGTCCTCCAAAGCGATCCACATTCATTCCCAGGAACTAACCAAGTCTCTTTGCATTAACATAAATAAAAATCACACACAATACTTACTTCATTCTATCTTTATTCCTCTTAAATATTTCATGTATGCAATAGTTTTGTTTCCCTGCCCTGGAATGTCTAGCCACACTGGATTTCAGAAAGCAAGAACTAACCCTGGTGGTGCTCCTGCTAAGTGGTCCAGTAACCAGGTATTGCTAGAATTGCTATTGACACTCTCTCTTTGGTGTTACATGGTCCCTCATGCTTTAGTTTCTTCATCTCCTAAATGGGTCACATGCCTGTTTCTGAGAGTGGTTATGTGTTATGCAGTGAGTGTGGGCAAAAAGTTGTAACAACCAGAGTGGAAGCATGAGGTCTGTTCTGAATTTACTTTCCTTACTAAAGACTAATGTTCATTAATCTTTAAAGACATGGTAGTCATTCTAACATAGATCATGGGTAGATATCACTTCAATCTATATGAGGCAGGAAACCAACCTAAGTTTTACATGTCAAATGGTTATCTATACTGCTTATAATAATAACTCTAAAGAAGGGGATTCTACAATTTTTCTCAGTAACTTAACAACTCTCACTGTTAATAAGTCATTGGTTATGTCTCATTCTAAACCTTTTCTGTTGCAATTTAGGTTCAATTCTTTTGGTCATTTTCTCAGAGGAAATGGAGAACATCTTGGTCATTATCCTCCAGATGAGAGTGCTTCATCACCTCAGATTACTGGTAGTTTATTGGTAGCCTTTTTCCCCTAAAAGAGCACTCTACGTCTCCCTGTGGTGTCACACTGCCAGGTTGGTTTTTTTTTTAAAAGACTTTATTGGGGAATTGGGGGAGGGGAACAGCATTGGGGAACTGGGGAGGGGAACAGACAAGTTGCTGAAATTTTGTTCTTCAGTCTAGTTGTGGAGGACATTGCTTCACTTGCCCATGTTGGTATCGTCATTGCGCTCTTCTTGGGTGAGGTAGATTGGTCGCAGACCTCTGCGTGGCTGCTCACAATGGCTCTTGGCAGCTCACACCAGATGCCAGCCGCTCACACTGGCTGCCAGCCACTCACTGTAGCCTATTGCAGCCCACTGCAGCAGGGGCTGCAGATATGCTGTCCCGGGGACTCACAGCAGCCCAGCTCCATGTGAAGCTGCTGTTCACCATCTTAGCTGTAGAGGGCAGTGTCACTGGCCCTCATATGTGGGATCCAAACCGGGACCACTGGTGTCCCAAGCCAGCTCTTAGCAAATGCGCCCCTCAACCGGCCCATCACTGCCAAGTTTTTAATCATTTGTTCTCACCCTTTCACTCTCATGTGTACCTTCTCCTATGTGAGGACTTACTTTGTATCAGTAAAACTGGAAACATTGCTCTTATAGTTTACTTGGTGGAGAAAAACCAAATCCTTCCTCTACCTCTCCTCCTCCCCAGTCTCCACAGAAAGAGAATCAAATCCTTTCATTCTCACTTGAGCTTGTAATACCACTTCTGAGTTAAAGAATGCACTACCTTACCAAGGGTAATAGGGTCTAGGCAAAGCAGTCTATGAGTTAATGACCAGAACATGATGTGGTCAAAAAGGGAGTCTCTGACTTGCAGCTGCTGAGCAAAATGTGGCTCTAAGACTATTGAGATTGATTGGTCTGCAAAGAGGCATTTTGCTGGCATTTGTTTTCGGTGAAGGAATATGAACAGATCTTTCCCCTCACTCCACCAGATAGTGTGCATTGCCTACCTGCTAACCCTGTTACAAATACATCATACTTAGTGTTGAGACTACCCTAGGAAATGAGCAAGATATACAGGCATGCTTCCAGTGCATAGAGTCCTGTTCCAGAAAATTGTCTTTGACCAATATGACTCTTTGTATCAAGTTGGGTACATAAGCAGCCTGACCATTCTAGATCATTGTGTTTCAGACACAACCTCAAAAAGTATCCATTAGGGTGGGGGGGGCGAGTGGCTCAGTTGGTTAAGAGTTGGCTTAGAGCACGTGCTCTGATCAACAGGGCTGTCAGTTCGATTCCCACATGGGCCAGTGAATGCTGCGCCCTAGCTGAACTATCACTGACCTGCCAACAGGTGGCAGGATGGCTCAGCTGGTGTAACAACAAGATTGCCTGTTCAATGGTGGGCTACGCCCACCCACAACTAAAGACTGAACTCAGCACCTTATGCTGAGCTGCTGCCTGGATGGCTCAGTGGATAGGGCATGTGCTCTTAACAACAAGGCTGCTGGGTTTGAGTCCTGCATGGGATGGTGGTTACGCTCACTGGCAACTTCCTCAGCTTTTGTGATTGTTGATGTTCTTTCTAAGATGTCTTCCTCCTTCCCTCTTTTTTTTTTTCTGGGATAGAGAGACTAGCAAAACTAGCTGTGTTTGATGTGTTTGCTTGTTTATTTGAATCTTTCCATCCTGAGGTGGAGATAATCACAAGCAGGTAAGGCATTAGAAGACAGGATTCCAGAGAGTAAGTGAGAGACAGAACCACAAGTCATCGACAATCTAGGGGGCCAATTCTGACCAATAACTTTGATCATGCAAAGACAGAGAAAGCCCATAAAAAGAACCTCCATGTCAGGTCCCTTTCTCCAGAGTTTGAAGTTAGAAAGGTAAGGATTAGAATGATTTCCCTGAATTTCATATGAAAGTCTCCTTTCCCTGAAAATAAAATGCTGCTCACTAAGCTCCCCATCGACCTTCTGCTCTGAAAATTGGGGTGCAAATTAGAGATCTTCAACCCAGTTCTTATTCTGTATGGACAGGTTCCACCACCTTCAGTGCTCAGTTGGTTCTCTAGGAGTCTTATCTCATACTATCCACCAATCAGAAACTATTCTTACCAGCCTGCTCTGGCAAGACCCTAAGTCTTATCAATAATGGGCTAACTGATAAACCACCTCCCCACACTCTTAGGTTCATAGCCCCAGCCTAGCTATTGTTGCCCCAGTAGTCCCTCAACCCATGGCCTCAACACAGAATAAACCACCACTGCAGCTGACCACCAACATTCAGTATCTCTGGCCTGTATAGGAAAAAGGTGAGCTGAATGTTCTCCAACCACTTCAGTAGACATGAAAGGCAGCATGTCATATTAAAGCTGTTTCTCAAAATGGGGTCCCTAACCCCTCTGAATCAGAATTACCTTTAATGCTTGTTCAGAATGCACACTATTACACTCCTTTAAGATTCACTGAATCAGAACTTATGGGATTTGCCTTTTTTAAAAATTCTCAATTGATTATGATAGTGATGAATGATTGAGAAATGCTATTTTAATGTAAAAGAGTCCAGATTTTGGAATCAGATCTGGAATAAATTCTTGAGGTCTCTCCCTTACAGGTTCTGTGAACATGAGAGGATTACTTTAAATCTCTGAGTTTCAGTTTCATCTTTAAAGTGGAGATGGTAGACTGTAAAATTCAAGCAAAATAAACTCTGTGTTCTACTTAACATGAGGATAGGTGTCAACTCTCCCCTACTGGACAAGACTGCATTCTCTCATAAGTAATAGAGGAGATTTGAAGTCACTCAACAAGTAAAACATCACTTCTCTCCCCTCTCTCTCCTCCAGCCACTCAGCAATCTCTCTTCACCTTTAGGTTTCTTTCTGCTTTCAACTTCCCACCACAAAATGGAACCATTTGGCCCAGTGTTCCTTTCAAGAATGGATTTATAGTTAAACTAATTCAGGTTTTTTGTTTGTTTGTGTATCATTCTTGGCACATAGCAGGAACTCATAAATATTTACTGAGGAATGTAATCTTTTATTTCTAGCTCAAATGACTTCAACATCTGCATTTCAGTTTAATGCCGTCACCGCATTTCAGTCCCATAACCTCAATTTAGACAAGTCTAAGAGATCAACCCAGTACATCAGCACACTAGATCCACTTTTACTTCTACAGACAGATCAGAATAAAATCACTCCCTGCATTCCCAGAGGCATGCAGTTCCTCTCCTCAAGTTACCAATTCTGGGGTAAACCAACCAGCATTTAACACTTAGATCCTCAAACCATGCAATATGAAATACGAATCCAATCATGATTCGGTTTAGTCTCTGTGCAAACAACAGACTATGAGTAAGGAAAAATGGATCAGGCTGCCTTTGGGACAAAAACAGCTATTCTGAGCCATGAGATGAAAGGACAGGAAGCCTGAGAAAGGAAGATGAGACTGTGGGGGGTGGCTGAGCAAGGGGAGATCAAAGGAGTTTCTTATCAAGCTTTTTCAATTGCATTTGGTCCAAGATGCAAATTTACCTTCTGACTACAAGGCTGATTGACTTGTTTTCTCTCTTCAGACTCACATGAGAAACAACTTCTCCTCACAGCTTGTCAGAAGTGGATAGGAATCCCAGCTGCTCTTTGCAGTGATGCCTGAAAACCTTGCTTTACCTTTGAGAGAAAGGGGAGGAGTCCAACCTAATGGGAATTAACTCCAAACACGCTGGAGGTTTCGAATCCAGACTCAGACAAGCAGGCACTTCAAGTAGCTTAGTGGGCACTGAGTCCCCCACCACCTCCATTCTCACAGCTGCCAAGTCAGCTGAGTGTGTGAGTGTGAGTGTGTATGTGTGTATGTGTATGCATGTATGTGAGTATGCATGCACATGCACAAGTGCACCCACACCCACACTTAAACTACATATGTATCCACTTCCTCATGTGCTGCCCAAATGCCTGCTGAGGAATAGAGGTTGTCCCTAACTTTTCCCCAAAGCACTAAATAATAACCTCCACCATACCTATTAAACAGACTATATGGATGGAAATTACTCAGAAAACACATGCCTGAATGGAGTAAAACAGAATAACCTTTTTTTTTTTCCAAACTGATTTCCCCTGTCTGATGGGGAAGGTGCTTTAACAGAGAGATGTATGTCTCCAGGTTTACATTTAAGAAACTTAAAATCAGACATTGAGAAGGCTAAATAATACCTTTTAGAAATAACAGTACTGCCACAAGGTAGTCTCTAACTTATCCCAAAGCATTAATAAATGCCTTAGTGCTTGGAAAAAGAGCTGATAGGTCTAGAGGTTAATGGAACTTTGCTTGACATTCTGGTCCAACCTGATGTAATCTCTCCCACCTTTGAATGTCCCTGGCACTCCATATTTATTTGAGGAAACGTATCACTTTCTACCTTGTATGAGTTCTTTTTTTTTTCTTATGGGTCTCATTTCCTAGAAGCCTTGTGAACAGGGAAATTTGCTGAACAAAATGAGTTGGAAAGAGAAATGGTTACTAGCTTAACTTAATAGGACACACAAAATTGATCCAAAGTAACTTTGCTTCTATAATGGCCCACTTGCCTTCCCAGAACTCTATGAAGGCTATCATGCTTGTTTTCTAGCATTTTGAAGCAATAATTCAAAACACAAGAGTAAATAAATTAACAGTTTAACACATTCATTTTATCCTGATTATTTAATGAAAGTGATTAAGTTTTTTTCTGTCTGCTGTGGACACAAGCAGGCATCCTGTCTTTTGTCTGTCATATTGCCATATATTCATGCATGTATTCATTTGTCTATCTTGCTGTTTTCCATCAGCAGTTTTTAACCATTTTTTTGTGTCCCAACACACTGCTAAACCACATTCCCACCCGTAATAATGGCTTACTAAGGCAGTTTTTGAGGGAGGGAGAGATGACACCTTAGGTGGAATGTCAAACTTAACAGTGTAACCTCCTGAGATGTTTTATAATCTCCCAGTTAGTGTCCCCTAAAGAATAACTGTTTTATATATAGGGCGACATAAAGAGGAATGCTAAATCCTCTCTTATTAGAAACAAGTCAATATTAACAGACACATAATAACTGTGTAATAGCTAAAATTTTTGACATAAAAAAACAGCTGATTCCACTCTATGCAACAATAAATATTGCCCTTTGCTTAGTGGCTACCCCTATCAATTGGGGAACCAATGACTATTTGCAAATTAAGAAGAGATCATTTTAATTACCTCTTTTTATACTCTATTCCCTGTGCTTCCAGTTACTTTAAGTTGAATACTATGGAAACTTAAATAAGAATCTAATTTTATGAGTAAACTTTTGTTTCTTGTTCTTAATTTAACAGTTGATGATTCTCTCAAAAAAATTGTTTGCATCTTGTGATTTTTGATATTTTTCACTTAAAAATACTGTTCAGTCCTGCTTCTATAAGATCATGCACGAAGGATTCAGAAGAGAACACTTTTTGTAATTTTTTTAGGGGATTTGATATGTCATAAATTTTTTAAAATTCTTTTACTGTGAAATAAACTTTTTTTTTTTAATTAGTTTCACTGATAACTACAATACTACTGCAGAGACAGAAGAGACAGTTTAGGAAATATAATCAATAAGGTTGTAAGTATTTTTTTAAGGGGGACAGACAGATGCATGTATTTTTAGGGAGATCACTTCATGGACGGTGTACTGGACTTACCACTGCACTGTACATCTGAAGCAGCCGCTGAACAATATTATATGTCAACTATAATTTAACACATATATAGTCATGAGATGTGGAATATAGTGTGGGGATGTAGTCTATGGAATTGTAATAGATATGTATGATATCGGGGGTGGGAGGGCAGGGGAGGGGGAAGGGGAAGTCACTTTGTAAGGGGTGAAAAAAACTATTGCATTGTTTTGTACATCTTTAAATAATAATAATAATAATAATAAAATAAAATTTTAAAAAAATTAGTTTCAGGTGTACAACACAGTGCAATAGTTATACTTTTTACCCCTCAAAGTGACAACTTCCATCCACTAATTCGCCACCCCACTCCCCCATATCATACATATCTATCACAATTCCCTTGACCCCACACCATAATATACTCCACATCCCGTGACATATACACATTCAACCACAGTTGGCATACAGTATTATACAACACCAGCTTCAGGTGTAAAGTGCAGTGATCAAGTCTCTACTCCATCCATGAAGTGGTCTCCCTGACAAGACATATGACCATCTGACACCCCACAAAATATTTACAACATTATTATATTCCCCAAACTGTCTTTCATATCCCTGTGGCAATGTTTCAGTTACCCATCTGTGCTGTCTACTCCTTTCCTCTTCTGTCTGATCCCAACCCTGCTGTCAACCAGCAATCATCAGATTCTCTATATCTATGAGACCGTTTCTGTTTACTTCGCTCATTCATCTAGTTTTTCAGGTTCCACATATACATGAAGTCATATGGTATTAGCCTTTTTCCAACTCACTTACTTCACTTAAAGCAATAGTCTCTAGGTCCATCTATATCATTGCAAATGGTACGATTTCATTCTTCTTTATAGTGGAGTAATATTCCATTGTTTAAATGTGCTGCAGTTTCTTAATCCAGTTGTATACCGATGGGCATTTCAGTTGTATCCAAGTCTTGGTTTTTGTAAATAGCACTGCAAAAAACATAGGGGTGCATATATTTTTTCAAATTAGCATCTTGGATTTCTCTGGGTAGATACCCAAGAGTAGAATTGTCTTGGTGTGGGCCTTTTTGGGTTCAGCTTCTTTGGAACTCTCTGCACTTCCTGGGCTTGTACGTGGATTTCCTTCCAGGGTAGGGAAGTTTTCAGTCATTATTTCTTCAAATACATTCTCAATCCCTTGCTTCTTCTCTTCTCCTTCTGGTATTCCTATGATGCTATATTGTTTTGAGACATCTTGTCCCACTGGTCTCTTACACTTTTTTCATTCATTTTTATTCTTTTTTCTTTTTTGTTGTTTCAACTGGGTGACTACAGCTATTTTGTCTTCGAATTCGCTGATCCAATCCTCTGCGTCATCTAATCTACTGGTGATTTCTTCAAGTGTGTTCTTTATTTCAGTTCTTTATTTCAGTTCTTTACTGCCAGATATCATAGAACTCCTCTTCCTGGCAAAGCAACTCCAGGCCTGTGGGCTTGGTGTGGGCCAGAGGATCTCTCCCCCAATTGGAGAAGCCTCCCCATAGCTGGAGCATCCCTCACAGAGCTCGCCCTCTCTCGTCTCCAACCCTCCTACCAGACTTGACATGGCCTCCTCTTTAAGTTTTTCGTTTAGTGGTTCTGTTCATCCAGTGTTCTGGGGACTTCTGAGGTTAGATGTTGTATAAATTATTTGTATTTTTAGTGTGATCCATGGAGGCAGTTGGCACAGCATCAATCTATTCCGCCATCTTACTGGAAGTCCAGAACTGACAACTTTTTTATTGAGTTTCCTTATTGACCTCAGAGGATGAATTGATAGTGTTGATCTATGATGTGGTGTGCTGGGTAAATATTTAATAACTGACTTTGAGTGGCAGTGGTAGCAAGAAAGCCCTGATTGTGGTATTAGCTAATTCCCATTGCATAAATACTCCCACCATGCCCAATTTCAAGCTACCAACTTGAAGTCAATGAAAGTGGAGTTGGGAAGATATATATACACAATCTACTCTTATGAGCTGGTACAAGCCAATTCCAGTATATCATTGGTACTCAGGTTCAAGAAACTACTTCAGTCTTAGTTTGTGTAGATTTAGAAGCTACATACAATATTTACAAAAAAAAAAGGATAGCTATCATTGTTGTTTCATATGTGACACAGAGATGTCTCCCCACTATATACTATGCTAGCTGGCACTGAAACATTTCAAAATTATATTGTGCAACAACTTTTAAGCTTTTTGAATGTAATTTGTGTATTATTCAGAAGTAAGCCAAATATAAACTATTCATGGATCTTGCTGTCTGCTTTAAAAACTTTTTTTAGCTGAGCCATCCTGCCACCTGAAGGCAGCTCAGCAGCAACTCAGCTCGGGCTGGGCATCTAACTGCTGTTGCTTAGAGCTCAGCTCATGTTTTAACAACTTTTGAGACAGGATTTCTGTTATGTATAATAGATGAAAAACAAACCAGATGATAGATCCCTTTTTAAAAAACTTAAATCATAAACCATATTTTGGCCAAATTGTATAGTGTAAGCTAAACTGAATTGCACTATATTAATCACTATGAGTATCTTTCTGTAAGCATATTTATATTGAAATAAATTTTTTAAAAATGTGAAGAAATTTTCCATCTAGGTGTCATATAAAACTGTTTAAAAGTTCTGTATGGTAGGTGGAGAAGATCTATCACTCATGCTGATTGTTGACCTCTTGGAGAAAGGCAATGCACCAAAAATTACTTACTAACCATTAACATGCACGAGGCACTACGTCAGTTGCTGGAAAAACAAGGCTTAAGAAGATAGACAGGGTCCCTGCCCTAATGAAGTTTATATTCTACTCAAGGAGATGGAAAAGATTAAGCAAGCAAACAAATATGATAATAATACACAGTGCTAAATATTAAGTGATTTAAAAATAGTGATAGAAGATTTCTGGTAAGATGGCGGAATAGACGGATGCTATGCCAACTGCCTCCCAGGATCACACCAAAATTAAAAATAATTTATACAACATTCAACCCCGGAAGTCCCTGGAACATTAGATGAACAGAACCTCTAAATGAAGAACTTGAAGAGGAGGCCACATCAAGTCTCGTAGAAGACGTGGTGACGAGAGAGGACAAACCTCGTGAGGGACTCCTCAGCTGTGGGGTGGCTTCTCTGGTTGGGGAAGAGACCCTTTGGCCGCACACCAAGCTCACCAGCCCAGAGTTCCTTTGCCGGGAAGAGAAGTTACACGATAGCTTGCAATAGAAATTAGTGAGGACTCTCTTCGCTCAGCTCAGTGAGGCTGAGGGTGGCTGAAGAACCAGTGGAGCCAGCACAAGGACTTGCTTGCTGGTGAGCACTCACATAGTTCCTGGTGGAGGGAGTAGCTGTGCGAGCCAGGCCCAGGAGCCTGCAGACACAGACTGAACTGAGCACTTTTGGTGTGGAAGCTGAAATTTTTGGGACCATTGTTCCCTAGGTGTGGAGCTTGCATGCGAGCGGTATACTGGTGGGCGCCATTTTGTCAGGGTTATGCCCTCCCACAAAGGGTCAGGTCCAGGACCGCATTGGTCTGGTGAAATTGGTGCAGGAGTGCGTGTGTGCATACGTGTGCATGCAGTCATGGATCCCCACCCTCTACCCTGCTTGTGCTGCGTGGCCAGGGAAATGCCAGGGTGGTGCACTCTGGCTCCAACAGGCTGCTCACAGAGACGTGGGAGTGTGCAAGCCACCTTGGATCCCCGCTGTCCGTACTCAGTGTGCAGAGTTGTCAGGCTGGTGATTGGTTGTCAGGCTGCTCGGCCTGATCTGCCAGTGGCTGACTGGGACAGGCTGAGACTGGGAGTTTTCCTGGGAGTGTTGGGCCATATGCTGTGCACTTGTATGATCCAGCTGGGACTTCCTGGTGATCTGTCTAATACATCAAAGCAATCCCAGAGCGACAGCCAGAATGAGGAAACAAAGAAACATGTCACAAGTAAAAGATCAGAAGAAACCTCTTGAAATGGAAATAAATAAAACAGAGGGATCCAACCTTTCAGAGACAGAGTTTAGAACACTGATTATAAGAATGTTTAACAAACTTAGTGAGGACATAAGGAAGGATAGAGAAATCATACAAAACAACAAGGTAGAACTAAAGAATAGAATCACTGAAATGAAGGACACACTCGAAGGGATCACCAGTAGATTAGATGAAGCAGAGGATCAGATCAGCGATTTGGAAGACAGAACAGCAGAAATCACCAGTTGAAACAAGAAAAAGACAAAAGAATAAAAAACAATGAAAATAGTTTAAGATCCCTATGGGGCAACATGAAGCATAACATTTTGGCATCATAGGAATACCAGAAGAAGAGAGGAAGCAAGGGGTCGAGAATGTATTTGCAAAAATAATGACTGAAAACTTCCCTACCCTGGTGAAGGAAATCAACATACATGCCCAGGAAGTGCAGAGAGTTCTAAACAAGCTGAACCCAAACAGGTCCACACCAAGACACATCATAGTTAAAATGTCAAAGCTTAAAGACAGAGACAGAATCCTAAAAGCAGCAAGAGAAAGACAGCAGGTTACATAGAAAGGGACTCCTATAAGACTAACAGCTGACTTGTCTACAGAAACTATTCAGGCCAGAGGGGAGTGGCAGGAGATATTCAAAGTGATGCAAAATAAAGGCCTACAGCCAAGATTGCTCTACCCAGCATGCTATCACTTAAAATTGAAGGAGAAATACAGAGCTTCTCAGAAAAGAATAAGCTCAAGGAATTCATTACCACCAAGCCAGCATTGCAAGAAGTGTTAAAAGGGCTTTTTTTTAAACAGAAGAAAGGGGTAAACAAGCTAACCTAGGAAGACCAGGAATACAAATAACAAAATGACAATACATATGCACCTATCAATAATCATTTTATTTTATTATTATTTTTTTTGTATTTTTGGTGGCTTACGCAACATTTATTTCAAAACAATTCTCGAAGCTGGCAGTTGAAGATCACAGTGCCAGCAGATTAGGTTCTTGGCGAGAGCCCTTTTCCTGGTTCCAGATGGCCCCAATCTTGCTGTGTCCTCACATCATGGATAGAGAAATGATCTCTCTCCTGTCTTTTCTTCTAAGGGCACTAATCCTATTTACTAGGGCTCCACCTTCATGACATAATTATCTCTCAAAGGTCCAACTACAGATACCATCATGCTAGGGATTAGGAACTCAACATATGAGTTTGCAGGAGACAAACCTTCAGTCTATAGCAGTGTTGGTTATTTTGAGTCAATATTCTCATAGTGTAGTTTCAATTTGGTTTCTTTTATTTTAATTCTTTTATTGTGAAGTAAACTTTTTTTAAAATTAGTTTCAGGTGTATAACACAGTGCAATAGTTATACTTTTTACCCCTCAATCTGACTACCCCCCTCTCCCAATTCACCACCCCACTCCTCCACCCATATCTATCAATAATCATTTTAAATGTGGATGGGCTAAATGCTCCAATCAAAAGACAGAGAGTGGCTTAGTGGATGAGAAAATAGGACCCATGTATATGCTGTTTACAGATGGAATAAGATATTTCATGCAAATGGAAATGAGAGAAAAAAGCTGGAGTAGCAGTAATTATTTTGGACAAAATAAACTTTAAAATGAAGACTACAATAAAATACAAAGAGGGGCACTATAACCCTAATAAACATTTATGCACCCAACATAGGAGCTCCTAATTATATAAAACAGATTTTCACAGATATAAAGACAGAGATCAACAGTAACACTATCGTAGTAGGGGACTTCAACACACCATTGTCACCAATTTACTGTCTTGAGACAGTAAATCAACACGGAAAGAGTGGCCTTAAATGACACTTTAGACCAGCTGGATTTCATCGATATTTTTAGAGCATTTCACCCTGAGACAACAGAATATACAATCTTCTCAAGTGCACATGGGACATTTTCCAAGATAGACCACATTAGGCCACAAAACAAGTCTCAGTAAATTTAAGAAGATTGAAATCATATCAAGCAGATATAAAGGAAAAAGTGATGGTTGCTGGCTGGGAGGGGGTGCAGATGAGGGAGGGGGGAAGGTTTTGGACAGCGTAGATGGGTGACTACAATGTTGCTGCAGGGATACGGGGGGCATTTCTGGGAATATAATTGATAATGTTGTGAATACTTTGTGGGGTGTCAGATGGTCGTGTGTGTTGTTGGGGTGACCACTTCGGGGATGAGGTAGAGGCTTGATCTCTACGTTGTACACCTGAAGCTGATGTTGTATAATATTGAATGTTAACTGTGGTTGAATGTATACATATAATCATGGGATGAGGTGTACAGTTTGGGAGTGGGGTCAGGGGAGTTGTAGTAGATATTATGATATGGGGGAGTGGGACGGTGGATTGGGGGAGGGAGGTTGTCACTTTGAAGGATAAAAAGTATAACTACTGCACTGTTGTAAAAAGTAAATTTGAAAAAAGAATTAAATCAGGGCCGTCCGATTGGCTCAGTTGGTTAAGAGCTCTCTCAAGAGTGCGAGTTGAGCTCTGAGCAATGGCGGTTTGATGCCAGCCTGAGCTGAGTTGCCGTTGAGCTGCCAACAGGTGGCAGGATGGCTCAGCTAAAAAAAAAATTAAAAAATAAATAAATAAACAAACAAGTAAATGTTGTCAAGGATGTGGACAAAAGGGAGCCCTCATACACTGTTGGTGGGATTGCAAATTGATGCAGCCATTATGGAAAATAGTATGGAGGTTCTTCAAAAAATAGAAATAAAACTGTCTTATGACCCAGCAATTCCATTTCTGAGTGTTTATCCAAAGAAATCCAAAACACTAATTTAAAAATATATATACATCCCTTTGTCCATTTTAGTATTATTTACAATAGTAAATATATGTAAGCAAACTAAGTGCTCATTAATAGATGATTGGATATAAAATAAGTGATACATATACACAGTGGAATGTTACTCAGCCCTGAAAAAGAATGAAATCTTACCATTTTCAAAAACATGGATACCTGGAGGGTATTATGCTAAATGAAATAAATCTGACACAGAAAGACAAATACCATACGATCTCACTTATATATGAAATTTAAAGACATAATAAACAAACAAACAAAACAGCAACAGACTCATAGATACAGAGAACAAACTGGTGGTTGCCAAATGGGAGGGTGGTTGGGGGATTGGGTGAAAATGGTTAAGGGATTAGGAAGCACACATTTGTAGTTACATAATAATCACAGTGATATAAAGTACAACATAGGGAATATAGTAAATAATATTGTAATAACTATGCATAGTGCTAGATAGGTAATACACCAATATGGGGGATCACTTTGTATATTATATAAATGTCTAACCACTATGTTGTTCACCTGAAACTAATATGAAATGATATTGAATGTCAACTGCAATTGAAAAATAAAAATAATAAAACAAAAAAATAGTGATAATGATAGAGTAATAGGAATGAGACTTACTTACTTTAAATAGATGTATCAGGAAAGGCTTCTCTGATGTGGCAGGAAGTTGAAAACCTGAAGGATGAGAAGCTAGAGAGGAGCTGGCAGAAGATTGTAAATTCAAAGGCTCTGAGGAGGGGAGGATCCTGGCATTTTAAAGAACCAAAAGACCAGTGGGGTTGAAGCATGGTGCACCAAGCAGAGAGTGGTACTAGGTAAGGCTGGAGAGGTAAGCAAAGGGCAATCCATTTGTAGGATTTCCTTTTAAGTACAGTGGAAAACTATGGGCAGACCTTCCATGAGCTCAGTTTGACACACACACACACACACACACAAAAAAAAAAAAAAAAAACCTCACACACACACAAATACACTGTAAATCATAGGTAACTATGGCAAAATAGGTTAAGTCCCAGACTGCTGATTTGGCCAGCCTCCAGTCTCTCAGTTTTTAAGACCATACAACTTCAGACATACCTCTATGAAAACAGGAGCACCTACAGGAAACAGCAACTATCAACTCCTATTTTTACCTCAGGGTTTCCTAGGTAATATTGTTCACAGATTTGTTAGTAGTAAACTGAGATTTATTACTTAAGCCTGAAGTTTACTACTTTATTACTTAGGCTACCTTGACCTAGTATGAAACATTATCTTCATCAGTCTTTTTGGCCAGGCTTTCTGATCTAGCCTAGCACAGACCAATGGGAAGGCATTCCTGGTTTAAAGAATTTTCTGATCCATATTTGAAAATTGTCTCCTTGTTAAATAAAAACATGTGTTAAATTGGCATTTCCAGGTCCCAGATCTTCCTCAATGCTTTCTTCTTCTCTTAGTGATTATCTTGAACTTGCAACCTCCAAACTTTACTTTCCATTTCCCTTTCGGCTCCTGAATCAAAGACACCTCTATTCTGAACTAATCATTAGATTGATTTGCTTAGAAAGAGAAGATCCACTCTCTCATTCTCCAACTGATCAAGGATTGAGTAGAATTCTATTCCTAGAGCAGTATCCTAAATAATGGTCTACATAGCTGAAAGAACAGATGGTCTCCTCCCAAGGCTATCAACAGTATTTCCTCTGTTATTCTTCCCCATCCCACTTCTCTTACCACAAAATGATCAATGTCTCTTAAAGTCTTTCTATTAGCTCTAACACCCTTCACAGTTGGCCAAACCATGTGTGGCAGTGACCACTGGTAGCATAACTGGTTTTCTAAACCACCCTGATTCATTTCCCAGAGGATTACTGTGTTATAAGAGTTTTAATGAAACAAGAGAAACAGCATTCCAAAACCAAGAAATCTTCATTATCCTTGATTCTTCTTCCTGAAGCAAGTCATGGAGCTTTGTCAATTTAAGGACCTCACTCACAAAGACTGGCTTCTAAGCATCCAGTTTGTTATTACAGCATTACTACACTTCAGTGGCTTTGCTGAATCATGTAGCCAGACCGGATGCTCCAAAGACCTGGGCAAATACATCACAGAAGGATATTAAAAGAGACGAAAGGATGAGTGTGACTCCTATCATCAGTATTGCCTTAGAGGCTGAAGAAAAAAGTTAGAATTATAAAATAACTCAATAAATGCTCAGGAAATGAGATGTACAACTGCATGAGATGTACGACAGCATTTTTCACAAAGGTAATCTGATAGGTCTAGTAGCAGGCCAGTGGAGACAGCATTATGAGCCAGACTACTCCTCCACAAAATCTCATGAAGCGGCAGCTGCAGGAAGCAAGGACCAAATAATAAGAAAGGCCCTACTCTATGAAGCTCAGCTTTGTTCTCTGGGTATTTAGGTGCTTGGTTAAAACCACCCCAGGGCATAACTGGTCATTTGTCTAGTGACCTGCAGTATATACCATGTTTTCTTTGCAGCTGTGTGTAAAATACAACTTACAGCCAAAAACCTTTGTTCTATCTCTTTCTGGGATATAATGCTGATTTGGCAGGACATCGTAGGCATACCGGTGATTCTAAAATGTCTTCCTTTCCATCTAGAAATGTGTCCAGGAAATTATTATCATGGATATTTTCTGGGAATTGTGGGTAAACATTGCCTAATCTTTGCAAACCAGAATCACCTTTTCCTAAGTAATTGTCTCTTAATTTTAATAATAAAGTTGATCCTCACAACATCCTTATGAAGTAGGCATTATCCCCATTTTCAAGGTGTGAAACTGAGTCTTAGAAAAACTAAATGACTTACCAAAAGCCACAGAGCTCTTAGGTCTACTAAATGATGGTTTCAGAAAAGGACTTGGAGACACAAGACAGGCTGAATGGGAACAGAGGGGAGGGGCTGAAAGGATATGAGGAAAAAGGAGAAATATAGTATGAATATTACATTTATGCTTTGAGAAACTGGATACATGGAGATATCCTTCATTAAGTAAGGAATAAAGGCAGGACTTCCAGTAAAATGGCACAATAGACAGATACTGTGCTAACTGCCTCCCAGGATCACACCAAAATTACAACAAATTATACAGCATTCAATCCTGGAGGTCCCCGGAACACTGGAGGAACAGAACCACTAAACGAAGAACTTAAAGAGGAAGCCGCATCTGGTCTGGTAGGACGGGCGGAGACGAGAGAGGGCGAGCCCCGTGAGGGAAGCCCCAGCTGTGGGAAGCTTGTCTGGTTGGGGGAGAGACCCTCCCGCCGCACACCAAGCTCACCAGCCCAGAGCTCCTTTGCCAGGAAGAGAAGTTCTAAGATAGCCAGCAGTAAATTAGTGAGGACTCTCTTTGCTCAGCTCGGTGAGGCTAAGAGCGGCTGGAGACTCAGTGGGGCCGGCGCCCGGGCTTGCTCGCCGGTGAGCACTTACCTGGTTCCTGGTGGAGGGAGTGGCTGTGTGAGCCGGACCCGGGAGCCTGCGGGGACGGACTGAACTGAGCACCTCTGGTGCAAAGGCTAGAGGTTTTTGGACTGTTATTCCCGTGGTGTGGGGCCTGCACGCGAGTGGTGTAGGGAGGTCACCATTTTGTCAAGCTTGGGCCCTCCCATGAAAGATCAGGTCCGAGACCTCATTGGTCTGGTGGAATTGGCGCAGAAATACGTGTGTGCGTGCCCGCGCGCACCTGCGGCCTTGGATCCCCACCCTCTGCCCAGCTTGTACTGTGTTGCCAGGGAAACGCCTAGTGGGAGTGATCCGGCTCCAACAGGCTGCTCACTGAGACGCGGAAGTGCGCAAGCCACCTCGGTCCCACTCTCCACACTCCGCTTGCAGAGTTGCCAGGCTGGTGATTGGTTGTCGGGCTGCTTGGCCTGATCTTTGAGCGGCTGATTGGGGACAGGCTGAGACTAGGAATTTTCCTGGGAGTGTTGGGCCTTGAACTGTGTGCCTGCGTGATCCAGCCAGGGCTCTCCTGGTGATCTATCTAATACATCAAAGCAATCCCAGAGTGACAGCCA
The DNA here is from genome assembly GCA_033961575.1 of Aselliscus stoliczkanus. NCBI lineage: Eukaryota > Metazoa > Chordata > Mammalia > Chiroptera > Hipposideridae > Aselliscus > Aselliscus stoliczkanus. The sequence goes on along the minus strand of CM066737.1, from coordinate 47,095,253 downwards.
GAATGGGAAAACAAAGAAACATGTCACAAGTAAAAGATCAGAAGAAATCTCCAGAAATGGAACCAAATGAAACAGAGGGATCCAACCTTTCAGAGACACAGTTTAGAACACTGATGATAAGAATGTTTAAGGAACTTAGCAAGGACATAAAGAAGGATAGGGAAACCATAAAAAACAACCTGTTAGAACTAAAGAATACAATAACTGAATTGAAGAACACACTCAAAAGAATCACCAGTAGAGTAGATGAAGCAGAGGAGCGGATCAGTGATTTGGAAGATAAAATAGCAGAACTCACCCAGTTGGCACAGCAAAAAAGACCAAAGAATAAAAAACAATGAAAATAGTTTAAGAGCCCTATGGGACAAGGTGAAGCGCAACCACCTTCGAATCATAGGGATACCAGAAGGAGAAGAGAAGAAGCAAGGGGTCGAGAATGTATTTGAAAAAATAATGACTGAAAACTTCCCCACCCTGGTGAAGGAAATCAACATACATGCCCAGGACGTGCAGAGGGTTCCAAACAAGTTGAACCCAAACAGGTCCACACCAAGACACATCATAGTCAAAATGGCAAAGGTTAAAGACAGAGACAGAATCCTAGAGGCTGCAAGAGAAAGACAGCAGGTTACATACAAAGGAAATCCTGTTAGACTAACAGCTGACTTGTCTACAGAAACTCTGCAGGCCAGAAGGGAGTGGCAGGAGATACTCAAAGTGACACAAAATAAAGGCCTACAACCAAGATTGCTCTACCCAGCACAGCTATCACTTAAAATTGAAGGAGAAATAAAGAGCTTCTCAGAAAAGAATAAGCTTAAGGAATTCATTACCACCAAGCCAGCATTGCAAGAAATGTTAAAAGGGCTTTTTTAAACAAAAGAAAGGGGTAAACAAGCTAACCCGGAGAGACAATTTAAGAAGATTGAAGTCATATCAAGCAGATATAAAGGAAAAACTGATGGTTGCTGGCTGGGAGGGAGTGGGGAATAGGGAGAGGGGGAAGGTTTTGGACAGTGTATGTGGGACTACAATGTTGCCGCAGGGATATGGGGGCAGTTCTGGGAATGTAATTGATAATGTTGTGAAGAGACTATTATGTTGCGAGAAATAAGTCAGTTGGAGAAGGACAGGTACCATGTGATCTCACTTGTGTGTGGAGTCTGAAGAGCTGAGTGAACGATCAAAGTAAACAGACTCGTAGATGTAGAGGAAAAACTGAGGGTTGCTAGTTGGGAGGGGTGTGGGGATGGGGGGGAAGGGGAAGGGATTAGACAGCATAAATAGACAACTACAATATTGCCACAGGGATATGAAATAGAGTTCGGGGAATATAATAATGTTGTAAAAATTTTGTGGCGTGTCAGATAGTAACATGTCTTGTTAGGGAGACCACTTCATGGATGGAGTAGAGGCTTGATCACTGCACTGTACACCTGAAGCTGATGTTGTATAGTATTGTATGCCAACTGCAATTGAATATGTGGATGGTCACGGCATGTGGAGTATACTGTGGAGGGGAGTCAGGGGAGTTGTGATGGATATGTATGATATGGGGTGGGAGTGGGGTGGTGAACTGGGGGAGGGGTTTTTTTACTTTGGGGGTTAAAGAGTATAACTATTGCCTTGTGTTGTACATCCTGTTATATGAGTCTGGAGCTCACAGGAAAAATTCTGGGCTGAAAGTTCAATAGTGGAAGACACGTCCTAAGTGTAGATGACATGACCAAGATGCTTATCATATATGAGGGCCAAGGACAGGAACAACCTTGATAAACCTCCACAATGAAAAGATGGATAAAGAGACAAGGACTTGTGAAGGCTACGAAAATTGCTCAGTCATCTTCTTACCTATTTTCCACACACCACAGTCTCTCAAGAACAAGATCTAGTTCAGGAAAATTCGCTGAGGAAGGATGTGAGAATATAGGGGTTGCAGGGAGCAGAGTGGTTAAAAATTATTCAGAGTTAGGTACTTTATTGACCAACAATTGTCCGGAAGTAACCAAGGATGAGCTTGAGAAACCAATTTCACTCAGAAATGCAACTGTATTTTCCAGCTTGTTAACAAGTCTTTTTCATTTTTAATGAGTTTTAAAGGGCCACTCAGTAACTGACATTTGTTGTGTTTGGCAAAGAGCCACAAGTCTGGTATACCTGGGTTTCCTCCCTGAATTTAGAGAAACTTTGAGGAACAACAGGGAGGCTGAAAGGAGGTTCAAACACCTTGGATTTGCCCTTGAATGGTCTCTTGAGTCTTTCTGTTTTACTCTTGTGGGACACCACAGCTAAATTAATGCTGTGGGAATTATTCCACAAATCAAAGCCTCTATGTTTGACCTTAAGGAATCACTTTTCCCCTTTCAGAACTTAATTTTCTTACCTAGGAAAACAAATTTAGAAAATTAAAAACCATCCTCATGCACTATGAGGACAGATCATCTATTAAGTGGAAAAATAATTTGGAGGACATTGTTGTCAGTATACTAGTGATGGGGCCATTACATTCATTTTACAGTGATTTGTTGACTGCTATTATGAGTCAAGCACTGGAGATACAGTGATAAAACAGGATAGACAAGGGCTCTGCTCTCACAGAGCTCACATTCTAGTGAGAAAGAAAACCAATTAAACAAGTGAACAATTAATAAAATATCGTGGTAAGTTCTAACACAAAAATATAATTTGTTTATAAAATAGGGTGTTGAGTGAGAATAAGGACAACTTTAGATTAAATCAGGTAGTTAGGAAAGGCTCTGAGGTGATATTTGACATGAGTCTTAAAAGATCAAAAGCAGGGCCAGCTGAGTGGCACAGTGGTTGAGTGCTGGCTTGGGAGGCCAGCGGCCCCGGTTTGGGTCCCACGTATGGGGGCCAGTGACACTGCCCTCAAAAAAAAAAAAGATCAAAACAGCCAGGCATGCAAAAAGCCAAGTTAAGAAACTTGGGCAGGCCGAGTGGCGCGGTGGTTAAGCGCTGGTCTTGGGAAGCCAGTGGCCCCGGTTCGGGTCCCACATATGAGGGCCAGTGACACTGCCCTCAAAAAAAAAAAAAGAAACTTTCAGGCAGAAGAAACAGAAAATGAAGAGGACTCAAGTCATAAAAATGCTCAGAGTGTTTAAGGAAATAAAAGCAATTTGAGGACAACTAGATGTGCACATTCAAAAGACAGAAGCTGAACTTCTACTTCACCTCACACCATATACAAAAATTAACCCCAAATGAATCAAAGACCTAAATATAGGAGTTAAAACTATAAAACACATAGAAGAATACATAAGCACAAATCTTCATGACCTTGGATTAGGCAATGTGTTTTAGATATGACACCAAAAGCACAACCAACAAAAGTAAAAACAGATAAATTGGACTTCATCAAAATTAAAAACTTTTGTGCATCGAAAGATACTATCCAGAGAGTGAAAAGACATCCAATAGAAGGGGTGGGAATGATTGCAACTCATATATCTGATAAGGGCCTAGTATTCAGACTATGTAAAGAACACATAAAACTCGACAAGAAAAATAAAACCTGATTCCAAAATCAGCAAAGGACTTGAGTATATATTTCTCCAGAGAATATATGTAAGTGGCCAATAAGCACATGGAATGATGCTCAGTATCATCAGTCATTAGGAAAAAGCAAATCAAAACCACAAAAATATACCACTTTATGTCCACTAAGATGGCAATAATAATTATAATAATAATGATGATGATACGGGCTGGCTGAGTGCTCGTTGGTTAAGAGTTGGCTTGGGAATGCGAGCTCTGGGCAGCAGGACCACTGTTTCGGATTCCACATGGGCCAGAGATGCTGTGCCCTGTACAGCTAAGATGGTGAACAACAGCTCAACCTGGAGCTGGGCTGCAGTGAGTTGCCAGCGATGGCGTAGGCTGCAGTGGGTCTGCAGTGGGCTGCCATAGGCTACTGTGAGTGGCCGACAGCCAGAATGAGCTGCTGTGAGTGGCCGTCCAATGGTCGGCGACCGACCTCCCTCAGCCGGGAAGAGCACAATGATCACAATACTAACATGGGCCAGTGAAGTGATGTCCTCCACATCTAGACTGAAGAACAAAAGAATAGCAACTTGTCTGTTCCCCTTCCCTGATTCCCCAATGCTGTTCCCTCCCACAATTCCCCAGTAAAATCTTAAAATAATATAAGGATGATGATAATGATGATGATAGAAAATAAGTGTTGGATAGGAAGTGAAAATTTTGGATCTTTTGCACATTGCTTGTGGGAATGTAAAATCACGTAGCTGATGTGGAAAACAGCTTGGTAATTCCTAAAAAAGTTACACAGAATGACCATATGATGCAGCAATTATTTTCCTAGGTATATACCCAAAAATTAACCCTGAAAACAAGTATTCAAAAAAAAAACGTGTGTATGAATATTCACAGTAGCACTTTTTACAATTGTCAAAAGGTTGAAATAACCCAAAAGTCCATCAATTGATGAATAGATAACCAAATTGTGGTATATCCATGCAAAGGAATATTATTCAACCATAAAAAGAAGGAAATTCTGACACATGCTATTATAAATGGATGAACCTTGAAAACATTTTGCTAAGTGAAGTAAGCTAGACAGAAAAGATCATTTTCATATGATTTCATTTATACGAAATTCCAGAGTAAGCAAATTTATAGCATTGGAAAGTAGATTAATGGTTGCTAGGGACTGGGGGAAAGGGAATGGGGAAGTGATTGCTCAGTGAGCACAGGGTTTCTTTTGGGAATGATGAAAATATTTTCAAACTATATAATGGTGAAGATTTCACAACTCTGTAGTTGTACTGAAAACCATTTTATATGGGTATATTGAATAGTATGTAAATTATATCTCAATAATAAGCTGTTATCACAAAAAGCAGGTTAATGTTATAGAAGAATAGTAAGGGAAAGTGATAGAAGGGGGAGCAGATATAGAAATTGACTAAGGATACCATCCTTCTAAGGCTCTATGCAGATCTAAGGTTCATAACACTAAACATACTCTGACCAGCTTCCTTGGCCTCTTTGTTCTAGGCCTTTTCTTACTTTTAGAAATTATCACTGTATAATCAAAGAGCAGAGAACCTTAAAAAAACTTGGGGATCAAAAGAATGTTTGTCCCTTCATCTAGAGCTAAGGTATTCCAATTCCCATACCTAGTCCTATTCAGGGTGGGAGCTTCCTACCAACACCCACGAAATACCATAGAGACATCAAAAGAATCAAAGGAGCAATGGAGAGAGGATACAGTAAGCTTGCACCAAGGACATGGAGATTTAATGGCTTCCTGCATGACATCAAAAGCTCTACTCTCCAGAGCTGCGGCCTGGATCACCTTGGTTATTTAACATTAACAGCTACATTTACTAAATGCTTTCTCTGTGCCAACTATTATGCTAAGTGAGTTCACATAGGTTGTCTCATTTGATCCACACAACAATCTAGTAAGGATTTTACATATATTTATCCCCAATTTGACAACTGAGGAAACTCAGGCACAGCTAGGTCAAAGTGTGCCTAACATTTTATAGGCAATAAGGAATACCAAAGTGCTGCTAATCTAAATTTGCTTTTAAGCTCCACATCCTACTGTTCTCCCTCCTCTGATTCCCAGGAGTACTCCCCTTCTGTGAAGTGAGGAGATGGACACTTGCATCCTTCTAGAAGCTGGGGTATGTTCATTACACCTTATATTCTTAATCTGGTTAATTTAGTGAACTAAATAGATAAAGTTTTGGTTAACCATGTATTCAGCTGGCCAACTTAGAGGAGATGGTCAGAGTATCAGTAATGTCCTTTCTGGAGGATGTCCAGTAAAGATGGCAGAGTAGATAAACATTGTTTGCATATTCTCATGACCATATCAAATTTACAGTTAAACCACAGAACAAACATCATTGAAATCACTTGAAATCTATCTGAACAGAAGTCCAACAATTCAGGATATTCAAAAGAAACCAGGCCAAGAGTGGTAAGAGAAGCAAAAATTTGGAATGGGCTGTTCCCACACCCACACATGGCACTTAAATTGGGAGGGATATATCAGCTTCAGTGGTTCCCACTGAGTAGCAATGGATACCTAGCCCCACACCAGGCTCCCTAGCTCAGAGTTCCAGTGCTGGGAAGAGCAGTCCTCACAACTCCTGGCTGGGACAAACAATGGAGATTGTGGCTTAATGAAACTGAGGGCTGCTGATGTCCCAGGAGTTCCTCTTAAAAAGCACATGCATTGACTTACTAGCTGAAATACTCACTTTCTCTGAACTGCAGTGCTGGGACAGCAGCTCGAAAAGCACTAGGGACATATGGGGAGGAACTGAATTGTCTGGCTTCAGGGCAATGGCTGGAGAGGCAGCTTTCTTCCAGATAGAAGTGCTGGCAGAAGGCATTATTCCTTTCTTGAGCCCTCCCCTCACTCAATGTGCAGACATAGGTGAGCACAATATCTGAGTCTTCATCAACCTAGCTAACACCATTCATCTACCCTGTCATTGTTATTCCCTGAGACCTAGCCCCGCTTAACTTATGAGCCCATCCAATCAGCTTCTAGAGGCTTTTCAATATAAATGACCTGTCTTGGGTCATGCTTCAGACTTTTCTAAAATCTCTCAAAGGTTCACAAAGCCCAAAGAAACAGGATCTGGCCTCAGCATTCCCCATACCTCTTGCTAAGCAGCCTTAAACCTGGTGTTCGCAAAGCTGGCCTCAGTTCATACCTTAACATCTCCCAGATATCCCCAAACCTAGCACGAATGGTTGCCATCTGCAGAAAAGCTTTTGGGCTCATTCCAGGTGACACCAGGCAGGGCACAGGGTGTTGCTGAACATGGTCTACAGCAGGGCCCCTACCAGGACACTCTGAGGACCACACAACCAGTGACCCACCATAGACCCAGCCAAAGTACCACCCAGCGGCCTCCATCAACAACACACCCAAGAGGCAAACTGGACAGGGAGAAGAGCCCTGCTAAAGTGAATCCTGCTCTGTAGGGTCAGCCCGTGCACAACAGCTCCCCCACTGTAGTCATAGGCCGTCCTTACAACCAATCAACCCAAGAGTCAATACCTCCCATTGACATGCTAACAGCAATTGAGGCTCAACTACAACAGGAAGGTACACAACCCACACAAGTGACACATCTAGAGCACCTGGCTCAAGTGACCAGGGAAACTGTACCACTGGGCCCCACAGGAAACCTACTACACAAGACCACTCAACTAAGATGGGGAAACATAGCGCCTTACCTAATATATAGAAACAAGTGCAAGAAGGCAGACAAAATGGGAAGACTATATAATCAATAAGGTTGTAAATTTTTTTTTTTTAGGGGAACAGACGGATGCATGTCCTTTTAGGGAGATCACTTCATGGATGGTGTAGTGGCCTTACCACTGCACTGTGCATCTGAAACTGCCACTGAACAATATTATATGTCAACTATAATTTAACACATATATAGTCATGGGATGTGGAATATAGTGTAGGGATGGAGTCAATGTATGATATCGGGTGTCGGAGGGCAGGGGAGGGAGGAGGGGTGAGTCACTTTGTAAGGGGTGAAAAAAATAACTATTACATTGTTTTGTACATCTGTAAATAATAATAATAATAATAATAATAATAATAAAAATAAAATAAAATTTAAAAAAAAGATATATACCCCAAATGAAAAAACAACCAAACTCCAAAAGAAGAACTAAACAAAATGGAGATTAGCAATATACCAGATGCAAAATTAAAAACACTGGCTATAAAGATGCTCAGTGATCTCAGAGAGAACTTCAATGAAGAGATAGGAAACATAAAAAAAGTCAGAAAGGAAAAATGCAATCACTGAAATGAAGAGAACATTACAGGAAATCAGCAGTAGATTAGGTGAAGCAGAGAATAGAATCAGCAATTGGGAAGATAAAGTAGAGAAAACACCCAATCTGAACAGCAAAAAGAAAAAAGAATCCAAAAGAATCCAGGAAAGTTTAAGGGGTCTCAACATCAAGCATATCAACATTCTCATCATATGGTTACCAGAGAAAAAGAGATAAAATGGAATTGAAAGGCTATTTGAAGAAATAATGACAAAAAGCTTTCCTAACCTGGTGAAGGAAATAGACATACAAGCCCAGGAAGTGGAGAGAGATCCGAAGAAGGTGCACCCAAAGAGGCCCAAACTAAGACACATCATAATTAAAATGCAGCAGGAGAAAAGCAGTTAGTTACCTTCAAAGAAGTCCCAGAGACTGTCAGCTGATTTCTCAACAGAAACTTTGCAGGCCATAAGGGATTGGACACAAAAAATATTCTAAGTGGTGAAAATCAATGAACTTTAATCAAGATTACTGTACCCAGCAAAGCTGTCATTTAAAATTGAAGGACAGATAAAGAACTTCTGGGCCAGCCGAGTGGCTCAGTTGGTCAAGAGTTGGCTTAGAGTGTGTGCTCTGAACAACAGGGCCTCCAGTTCGATTCCCACATGGACTAGTGAATGCTGCACCCTAGGTGAGCTGTTGCTGAGCTGTCAACAGGTGGCAGGATGGCTCAGCTAGTGTAACAACAAGATTGCCTATTCAATGGTGGGCTATGCCCACCCACAACTAAAGAGTCAACTCGGCACCTTGAGCTGAGCAGCCACCCGGATGGCTCAGTGGATAGGGCGTGTGCTCTGACCAAGGCTGCTGGATTCGACCCCCACATGGGATGGTGGCTATATCCACCCCCAACTAAGACTGAACTCAGCACCTTGAGTTGAGCTGCTGACCGGATGGCTCAGAAGATAGAGCGTGCGCTCTTAACAACAAGGCTGCTGGTTTGACTCCCACATGGGATGGTGGCTATGCCCACTCACAACTATGATTGTACACAGCACCTTGAGCTTAGAGACCACAAGATGCCGACGGGAAGCCAGATGGTGACTGGCACCTTCCACAATGAAGACTGAAGAACAACTTGGTTGGTCCCTTCCCCCAATTCCCCAACATTGTTTCCCTCCCCCAATTCCCCAATAAAAACTGTATGGGGCCAGCCGAGTGGCTCAGTTGGTTGAGAGTTGACCTAGAACACGTGCTCTGAGCAACAGGGCTGCCAGTTTGATTCCCACATGGGTCAGTGAATGCTGTACCTTAGCTGAGCTGTCACTGAGCTGCCAACAGGGGGCAGGATGGCCCAGCTGGTATAACAAGATTGCCTGTTCGATGGTGGGCTATGTCCACCCACAATTAAGACCGAACTCAGCACCTTGAGCTAAGCTGTTGCCCAGATGTCTCAGTGGATAGAGCATGCACTCTTAACAAAAAGGCTGCTTGTTCAACTCCCGCATGGGATGGTGGCTATACCCACCCGCAACTAATTGAACACAGCACCTTGAGCTGAGCTGCACTACTGGACTTGGATCTGAGCTTGCTACGCCCTCCACAACTAAGATTGAAGGACAACAACTTGCCTTTTCCCCTTCCCCAATTCCCCAACACTGTTCCCCTCCCCCAATTCCCCAATAAAATCTTAAAAAACCGAGAATGTGTCATTTAGTTTCCACATATTTGTGGATTTTCCAGTTTTCCTTCTGCTATTGATTCCTAGCTTCATTACATTATGAATGGAAAAAATACTTTGCATGATTTAAATCTTGATTGTTAAGACTAGTTTTGTGGCCTAACATATTGTCTATCCTGGAGAATGTTCCACAATAAGAATATATTCTGCTATTGCTTGGTGAAATTTTCTGTGTATGTCTATTAGTCCAATTAGTCTATGGTGTTGTTCAAGTCCTCTATTTCCTTATTCATCTTCTGTTTGTTTATTCTATCCATTATTAAAGTGGGGTATTGAAATCTCCTACTATTATAGTGTTGCTGTCTATTTTTACCTCTAATTCTGTCAAAATTCAATTCATATATTTAGGGGCTCTGAGGTTTGCTGCATAAATATTTACAATTGCTATATCTTCTTGGTGAATTGATCCTTTTATTATTATACAGTGTCTTTCTTTGTCTCTTGTGACAGTTTTTGACTTAAAGTCTATTTTGTCTGATCTTAATATGGTGATTCCTTATGATTTTTGCTTACCATTTGCAACAGAGCCCTTACTTTTAGCCCCTCCACATTGTACTCTGTCAGGCCCTTCTGTGTTTCTTTCTTGTGGAGAGAGGGTACCTTGAGTTCCTTCTAGAACTTAGGTATGTGTTACTAAGATATTTTATTATTATTTTTGTAAATTCAGTGGGATAATGAACAAGTTCTATGGCCATCCAGGGGTGTGGCTGGACCCCTCCAAGAAAGAGCTTTATGGACTATCAGAGAATTTTGCCTGTACATTCATGAGGTCACTTCTCTAAAACCTCTTTCTGTACTTATGTAATCACCTCTGACCAGTGAGATGATGCTTCAAAAACTCAAGTCCTTTTTTTTAATATATACTTTTAATTAGCTTCAGGTGTACAACAAAGTGCAATAGTTATACTTTTTACCCCTCAAAGTGACAACCCCCCTTCCCCAATTCTCCCCTCCCACTTCTCCCGCCTCCATATCATACTATCTATTACAATTCCTTTGACTCACTTCCACTATATAATCCACATCCCATGACTGTCTATATATTCAATTACAGTTGGCATACAATATTATACAACATCAATTTCAGGTATACAGTGCCGTGATCAAGCCTCTACTCCATCCATGAAGTGGTCTCCCTAACAAAACATGTGACCATCTGACACCCCACAAAATTTTAATAACATTATATTCCCCGAACTGTCTTTCATATCCCTGTGACAATACTGTAGTTACCTATTTATGCTGTCTAATCCTTTCCCCTTCTCCCTCATCCCCACCCCTCTCCCAACTAGCAACCCTGTTTTTCCTCTATATCTATGAAACTATTTCTGTTTCTTATGCTCATTCATTCAGTTTTTCAAATTCCACATATAAGTGAGATCATGTGGTATTTGTCTTTCTCTGACTGACTTATTTCACTCAACATAATAAAAAATATGGAACACTTCACGAATTTGCGTGTCATCCTTGCGCAGGGGCCATGCTAATCTTCTCTGTATCGTTCCAATTTTAGTATATGTGCTGCCGAAGCGAGCACTCAAGTCCTTTTTAAAGTGTCTGTATTCCTCACCACTGAAACGGAATGAGGCTTAAAGTATCCTCAAACCTTTAAGCCTTCATCTCATCATTTGCTAAAAGTGCTTTCTGACTTTAAAATCCAGTGTTTGCTGTGGTCAAGACTGATAGAGTTCTTTGAAAACTTTTGGGTTTTTTTAGTTTTAATATTATTTCTGGCTTTTATTTTACTTTTTAATTGTATTGACATTATTCTATTTTCATTGTATTCATTTTTATTAGTTTCAAGTGTACAAAACATTGTAATAGACATTTACACCCCTCACAAAATGATAACCCCTCCTTCTATGAGGCTCGAAAAAGGAAAATATGAAATAAGTGTTCTTGCTAAATCTGTAATCAATTTCTCTGAAAGTCAGGTCCTCTGAACTAACACAACACTGCTTTCAGAGTGAACCTTGTTGCCTATATTTGACTGCTTGTGTTCTCAGTCTGCTCCTGGGGATTTCTTTCAAGTGGGATATTTCCAATTAATCTCTGAACACTAACTGTAGAGAAGACCTCTCACAAGCCAGGGCAGTGGCAGTAAAACTCACTACTGCAGCTATCATTCTTCCAGTGACATGCACTCCCACTTTCATCTCCCCATACTACAGCCAGCTTCAGTCCTCACTGAATTATATCTTTTTCAGAACATCTTCCTATAAATGCAAGTATTCAGGTTGGCTATCGCTGGCTTTGTGCCTATGTCTTTTTGAGAAAAATAAGGCTAATAATAGAGTTTTGTGTGAAAATAGCTGAAAGACATCAAATAATCATGAGACATCCTGCTGATTAATAGTCCAATTGTCCTGAAGGTCATCTGGTCTAAGCTTGGCTAAAAAGTCATTAAAACATGGGGTGTTATTCAAAGTAACAGCCGTGCCTTCAGAGCTTCCATTTTAGCAGAGAATTAGAGATGGCAATCAGATTTTTGACTCACAGATGGACTGTGTCTTTAACTGAAGCTTCCATCAGCTTTCTTTCATGTTTCTCAAAAGGGCAGCTGATTATTGATGCACATAACCTGATTTTTCCCTTTGTGGGATTCCTAAATGTCCAGTCATCATATGCTCCAAGCAATTTCTACAAAAATTGGCCTTTCAATATATACATCAAAGTAAACAAAGTGTAGAGTTTATACAAAGTGTAGGGTTTATTGTGTGGATAAGTCTCTATGTATAACCCTTCATTTCCCTGCTTTTCTTATTATCATTTATTTTGTTTACTTCCTTTGGGCAGGGGTAGGAAATGTTTTCCAATGTTTCCCCTTGGGAATAGAGGAAGCTCTCAATAAAAACATTTTATCACTAAAAATGAATGATTGGTAGGCTTGCCACAATAGACAAACACATAAACAAATGACAATATTAGGAAATAAAACTATCTTTCAAGGTTTCAATGTTGTAACCCCCAGTTTCATGAGTGTTTAGTGGTGTGTAGTGTTTCTTTGCTAAATAAATTACTTTATTTTCCTTTTTAGTTAGAGGAAGTTATCATTGTCTTTTAATAGAGGATGACCACTTCAGCTTTGCTAAGGCAAGCACTCAGGACAGATTAGAAAGATTAAGAGACTTCCTCATCAATTACTGCCCATTCTGAGCCTGCTGCTAACCTCACCCTTGGGTTTAGTCAATGAACGTTCTAAAAGGGAGCTTGTCTTCCAAGGAGACCTTCTGTGTCTTTACTTTTGCTAGCTTCTTGGCTAAGTTCTTCAATCTACCCCTCCCCCACCATATATACAGGAATCAGTATTTTGAGAGCCTCCATAGGCCTACCACTGTAAGACAGTCAAGCCATAAAGATTCCTTATACAGGTCCTGGCATCACACAAAGGAGTGGTGGCCTTCATGTGTGTTCCCTGGTATCAATACTTTCTGTTACTGTATTTTATACTTTTGAAAATGTTTGTTTTCTTCTTTTATTTCAAAAATATCTCCTGGAGGGAGGGGCAAGATGGCGGCTGTGAGGAGGGCTCCATGAAATCTCCCCTGGAAATATCCACAATTTGAACTTCTAATACGCTTCAAAGAGACATCTACTCATCACACAGAGCAACTAAGAGTTCCACACAAGGATTGCTGGAAGGTGGGCAGGCCGGGCGAGTAGGGGAAGAAGGCGGCGAGACGCGTGAGGTGCAGCCCGCACCCGCGGCTGCTGAGTCACGGTGAGTGTTCCCCCGGCTTGCTCCCTGCAGCCCGCGGCCCACCTAGAGTTCAGCCAGAGCCCGTTGGTTTGCAGTCTGAGGCAGAAGCCTCAGGCCGGGCAAGTGCGGGAGGAGAGAGAGGAGACAACTGTGCAGAGGTAGGAGCTGCACCCGCGGCTCACCAGGTCCCCAGGAAGCAGGGTGCAGAGCCCCATAGCAACAGAGCAAGATCAGTCCCTGCACACTCCCGGTTCAGGGATCAGTCTCTGTGCCCACCGGGTCCCGTGGAGTGCAGAAGCCTGAAACCCGGGAGCAGGGGAAAACAGAGGACCCGCGCACGGAGAAGCAACGCGCGCTGGGCGGAGACGCAGGTCCCCGAGAGATGGAGCGGGGATCGGAGCCGCGTGGAAAGGTGCGTGCAGTCCCCTGAACCCCGGCGGCAGTCCCTCCAGGAGCGCAGCAGGAGAACGGCGCAGGCGCGCCCCGGCTCCAAGGCAGAAGCCTTAAACCCGGGAGCAGGGGGAAACAGAGGAGTCACCCGCGGAGACGCAGCGCGCTGGCCGGAGTCACAGGTCCCGGAGAGACGGAGTGGGGATCGGAGACACGCGGCACGGTGCGCGCAGTCCCCTAAATCCCGGCAGACCGTTTGGGAGAGCAGCAGGAGATCCGTGTGGGCGCGCCGGCTCCGAGGCAGAAGCCTGAAACCCGGGAGCAGGGGAAAAAGAAGACTCGCTCGGACACGCAGCGCGCCAGGTGGAGACGCAGGTCCCCGAGAGACGGAACGGGGATCTGAGCCTCGGGGCAGGGGGCTTGCAGTCCCTTAAACCCTGACAGTCTCTTCGGGAGAGCAGCAGGAGCACCGCGGGCGCGCGCCGGCTCCAAGGCAGAAGCCTGAAACCCGGGAGCAGGGGAAAAAGAAGACTCACTCAGACACGCAGCGTGCCGGGCAGAGACGCAGGTCCCCGAGAGACGCAGAGTGGGGATCTTGGCCACACGGTAGGGTGCACGCAATTCCCTAAATCCTGGCAGACCCTTTGGGAGAGCAGCAGGAACTCCGCTGGAGCATAAGAGGCAAAGGCCTTAGCTTAAAACAGTGTTGGAACTGTGGCTTTGTTTATTTTTATGTTTTTTATTTTTTTTCCCTTTTTCTACTCTTGAACAGAAAGCAAAAGAAACCCCCAATAATTCACCCACTCCCACAAACTTTGTCCCCCGCCAAGACAGTCTTAAACTGACTCCTGAAGGGAGCAATAGGGGCAGACTAGGAAGATATCCTTACCTGCAGGGGGTTGAGAATTTCCACCCAGTAAAGGCAGCAGAGTGAGACTACCTACCCCGACCCCACCTTTAGGCAAGGCTTGGGAGGCAGGGCAGGTTCATCTGCTGAGGCACTAATTAACAGATTCTTAGCAACAGGCTTTTGGTAGTGAGGAATTCTTTAATTCTCCACGGCTGTCAACCCAAAGGGTGCCCAGAGACACTCATTGAGCCTTTGGGGGTGCAGCCTGCCTTGGGACAGGCAAAAGCAAAAAGGAAGTGACTTTGTAAAAACCACCAATCACACGTCACAACCACACTCAAGTACAGCAAACCTGCAGGGCCAGGATCACACTAGGCATCAGGTGGCCTACTGTTCCCACAAGACGCACAGGAATTTTTGTACAGCAGACAAACTGAAGAGAGCTTGGTGGACTTTAGCCTAGACTAGCACGGGTATTTTTGGTTTGTTTGGTTTTGTTCTGTTTTGTTTTCCCTTTATTGGCTGCTTATCTTGGTTGTTTTTGGTTTTTATTTCTATTTCATTCTAATCATATTGTAGTTTTTTAATATAGGCATATATATATATAGGTGTATATAGGTGAATATATGTCCATATATATGGGTGTGTAGACAAATATATATATATTTTTTCCTCTTTTCTTTTTCTTTTTCTTTCTTTTCTTTTTCTTTTTTCTCCACCCTCACTTTCTCTCTTATTTTATTCATTCTACTCACTGCTATACTTTTCCTCTTTTCCTTTTTTCTGCAAATTTTATTTTTTTAATTTTTCTTACTTTTTTAATTATTATTTTAGTTTATTTTCATTTTTTATTTTTTAGGTATAGCTAATCGGTTTCTCATGTTTATTCTATTTTTTATTTTAGGATATTGTATTTTATTTTGTTTCCTCTTCTGTTATTATTGAGTATGTGGTTTTTGTTTTGTTTCTGTTTGTTTTCATCATTAGTATGATTGATATTTCTGTACAAGTTGACTGTAGTTTGATGGTTGGTTTTTTTTACTTGTGCGAGCATTGGGTTTCCTTTGGTGGTTGCGGAGGTTGTTCTTGTTGATCTGTTATGCTCTAAAATCACTCTGCAGCAGTGGGTCCAAACACACAGACACAAGAATCATCATACCCAGAGGCCAACTTTAGATAAAACCAGAGCATTTCTGGGTTTGACATACAAGAGTCACACCCAAAAAGAACTTGCTACAGGTACTAAGACCCATAGGGTCCAAGTTTCATCAGAAGGGTCAATCCTCTCACAGCAGCTCATAAACTGCAGAAGCTGCTGATCCTCACAGCTAATCAATCTGGGAGTCAATCCCACCTACTGACAAACCAAAAGTAATCGAAACTAAAACTTCAACAAGTGAGGACGCACGACACAAGGAACACCTCAGATACAAGCACAGGAGAATAGGGAGACTGAGTAATTCAAATATAAAGGACACACACCATATAAGTTTACCCAGAAAAGACTGAGAAACCTGGGGGATCTATCTGTTATATTGAAGCAAACACAAAGAGTAAGCCAGAATGGGGAGACAAAGAAACACAACACAAATAAAAGAACAGAAGAAACATCCTGAATCAGTGGAAATAGAGGAAATAGAGGTAACCAACCTATCGGAGACAGAGTTCAGAACACTGATTATTAGAATGTTCAAGGAAATTAATGAAAATATAAAGAAGGATAGAGAAATCATGAAAAGCAACCAGCTAGAACTTAAGAACACAATTACTGAATTAAATAACAAACTTGATGGAATCACTACCAGATTGGATGAAGCAGAAAATCGAATCAGTGACTTAGAAGACAAAATAGCAGAGATCACCCATGCGGAACAACAAAAAGAAAAAAGAATGAAAAACATGGAAAATAGTTTAAGAGAGCTGGGGGACAACATCAGACACAATAACCTAAGGGTCATTGGAGTACCAGAAGGAGAAGAGAGGGAGCAAGGGATTGAGAATATATTTGAAGTAATAATGTCTGAAAACTTCCCTAACCTGGCAAAGGACATTGAAATACAAGCCCAGGAAGTGCAGAGAGTTCCAACCAGGATGATTCCAAACAGGCCCACTCCAAGACACATTATAGTGAAAATGGCAAGGGTTAAGGACAAAGACAGAATCCTTAAAGCAGCAAGGGAAAGGCAGCAAGTTACTTACAAGGGTACCCCCATAAGATTATCAGCTGACTTTTCTACAGAAACTTTGCAGGCCAGAAGGGAGTGGCAGGAGGTTTTCAAAGTGATGAAAAATAAAGGCCTACAACCAAGATTGCTGTATCCAGCAAGGTTATCATTAAAAATAGAAGGCGAGATAAGGAGCTTTGCAGAAAAAAATAAGTTAAGGGAATTCATACCACCAAGCCAGCTTTGCAGGAAATGCTAAAAGGGCTTCTTTAAGTAGAAGACAAAAACAACCTATGAAAGACTACGAACACAAATAAGAAAATGACAATAAATACACACCTATCAATAATCACATTAAATGTAAATGGATTAAATGCTCCAATAAAAAGACATAGGGTGGCTGAGTGGATAAGAAAGCAAGACCCCAGCATATGCTGTATACAAGAGACTCACCTCAGATCCAAAGACTCATACAGGCTGAAAGTAAAGGGATGGAGTAAAATATTTCATGCAAATGGTACTGAGAAAAAAGCTGGAGTAGCGATACTTATATCAGATAAAATGGACTTTAAATTGAAGAATATAACAAAGGACAAAGAAGGACACTTCATAGTAATGAAGGGATCGATCCAACAAGACGACATAACTCTAGTAAACATCTATGCACCCAACATAGGAGCCCCTAAATATATAAAACAGATATTGTCAGACATAAAGACAGAGATCAACAGTAACACTATCATAGTAGGGGACTTCAACACCCCGCTGTCACTAATGGACAGATCCTCCAGACAGAAAATCAATGTGGAAACAGCGACCTGAAATGACACATTAGACCAGCTGGATTTAACAGACATTTTCAGAGCATTTCATCCCAAAGCTACAGAATATACGTTCTTTTCAAGTGCACATGGAACATTTTCTAAGATAGACCACATGTTAGGCCACAAAACAAGTCTCAATAAATTTAAGAAGACTGAAATCATTTCAACTGTATTCTCTGACCACAATGCTATGAAACTAGAAATCAATTATAAGAAGAAATCCGGGAAGCTGACAAATAAATGGAGGCTAAACAATATGCTATTAAATAGTGAGTGGGTCACAAATGAGATCAAGGAGGAAATCAAAAGATACCTCAAGACAAACGAAAATGAAAACACCACGACCCAAAATCTCTGGGATGCTGCGAAAGCAGTCCTAAGAGGGAAGTTTATAGCAGTGCAAGCCTACCTAAAGAAGGAAGAAAAATCTCAAATCAACAGGTTATCCTTACACCTAAGGGAACTGGAAAAAGAACAGCAAAAGAGGCCCAAGGGGAGTACAAGAAAGGAGATAATAAAGACCAGAGCAGAAATAAACAATATAGAGAACAGAAAAACAATTCAAAAGATCAATGAAACCAAGAGCTGGATTCTTGAGAAGATAAACAAAATTGACAAACCTCTATCCAGGCTCATCAAAAAAAAAAAAAAGAGAGAGGACTCAAATTAGCAAAATCAGGAATGAAAGAGGGGAAATGACTACAGATATCACAGAAATACAAAAAATTCTAAGAAATTACTGTGAGCAACTATATGCCAACAAATTTGACAATCTGGAAGAAATGGATAATTTTCTAGAAGCATACAACCTTCCAAAGCTAACGCAAGAAGAAACAGAAAATCTAAATACCCTGATTACTACCAAGGAAATTGAATCAGTAATTGACAAGCTCCCAAAAAACAAAAGCCCTGGACCAGACGGCTTCACAAGTGAATTTTATCAAACATTCAAAAAAGAACTATCACCTATTCTTCTCAAACTATTCCAAAAATCCAGAAGGAGGGAAGGCTCCCAAACTCTTTTTATGAAGCCACTATCACCCTGATTCCAAAACCAGATAAAGACATCACAAAAAAGGAAAACTACAGGCCAATCTCCCTGATGAATATAGATGCAAAAATTCTCAATAAAATATTAGCAAACAGAATTCAGCAATATATTAAGAAGATCATACATCATGATCAAGTGGGATTCATCCCTAGTGCGCAAGGCTGGTTCAACATCCGTAAATCAATTAATGTGATACACCACATCAACAAAATGAAGGATAAAGATCACATGGTCATTTCAATAGATGCAGAAAAAGCATTTGACAAAATCCAACAGCCATTTATGTTAAAAACCCTTAGCAAAGTGGGAATACAGGGATCATATCTCAACATAATAAAAGCCATATATGATAAACCTACAGCTAACATCATACTCAATGGGGAAAAGCTTAAACCATTCCCCTTAAGATCAGGAACAAGACAAGGCTGTCCACTTTCTCCTCTTTTATTCAACATAGTGCTGGAAGTTCTAGCCACAGCAATCAGACAACAAAAAGAAATAAAAGGCATCCAAATTGGCAATGAAGAAGTAAAATTGTCATTATATGCAGATGACATGATACTGTATATAGAGAACCCCAAAGACTGCATCAAAAAACTATTGGAACTGATAGACGAATTCAGTAAAGTAGCAGGATATAAAATCAATGTTCAGAAATCAGTGGCATTTGCATATACCAATAATAAAGTAATGGAAAGAGAAATTAAGAAAACTGTCCCATTTACAATTGCGTCAAGAACTATAAAATACCTAGGAATAAATTTAACCAAAGAAGTGAAAGATCTGTACTCAGAAAATTATAAGACACTGATGAAAGAAATCATAGAAGATACAAATAAGTGGAAACACCTACCATGCTCATGGATAGGAAGAATTAATATAGTTAAAATGTCCATACTGCCTAAAGCAATATATAGATTCAATGCAATTCCTATCAAACTACCAAGGGCACTTGTCACAGAAATAGAAAATATAATCCTAAAGTTTATATGGAATCATAAAAGACCCAGAATAGCCTCAGCAATTCTGAGGAATTAAAAACAAAGTCGGGGGGATCACGCTACCAGACATCAAAACCTACTACAAGGCCACAGTAATCAAGACAGTTTGGTATTGGCATAAAAACAGGCACATCGATCAGTGGAACAGAACATAGAGCCCAGAAATAAATCCAAGCATTTACGGACAGTTAATCTATGACAAGGGAAGCAAGAATTTACATGATAGAAAGATAGTCTATTCAATAAATGGTGCTGGGAAAATTGGACTGACACATGCAAAAAAATGAAACTGGATCATCTCCTTACGCCTTATACAAGAACAAATTCAAAATGGATTAAAGACTTAAATGTAAGGCCTGAAACCATAAAAATCCTAAAAGAAAATATAGGGAGTACATTTGCAGACATTACCCGGAGCAATATTTTTACTGATACATCCCTACAGGCAAGGGAAGTAAAAGAAAAAAATGAACATATGGGATTATATCAGACTTAAAAGTTTTTTCACAACAAAGGAAATCATTAATAAAACAAAAAGGAAGCCTACTGAATGGGAGAATATATTTGCCAACGATATATCTGATAAGGGGTTAATATCCAAAATGTATAAAACACTCATGAAACTCAACACCAAAAAAACAAACAACCCAATTAAAAAATGGGCAGAAGATATGAAGAGACATTTCTCTAAAGAGGACATACAGATGGCCAACAGGCATATGAAAAAAAGTTCAACCTCACTGGTCATTAGGGAAATGCAAATAAAAACCACCATGAGATACCACCTCACTCCAGTCAGAATGGCTATCATCAACAAATTAACAAACAACAAGTGCTGGCGGGGCTGTGGGGAAAAGGGGACCCTGCTGCACTGTTGGTGGGACTGCAGATTGGTGCAGCCACTATGGAAGTCAGTATGGAGGTATCTCAAAGAACTGGAAATAGAGCTACCGTTTGACCCAGCAATTCCACTCCTAGGTATTTATCCTGAAAAAACCAAGACACTTATTCAAAAAAAGTTATGCACCCCGATGTTCATAGCAGCACAATTTACAATAGCTAAGACTTGGAAACAACCAAAATGCCCGTCAGTAGATGACTGGATTAAGAAACTGTGGTACATTTATATAATGGAGTATTACTCCGCTATAAAGAAGAATGAAATCGTGCCATTTGCAATGATATGGATGGACCTAGGGGCTATAATGTTGAGTGAAATAAGTCAGTCAGAGAAGGACAAATACCATATGATCTCACTCATATGTGGAATATGAAAAACTGTATGAATGAGCAAAGTAAACAGAAACTGTCTCATAGATATAGAGGAAAAATCAGGGTTGCTAATTTGGAGAGGAATGGGGATGAGGGAGAAGGGGAAGGGATTAGACAGCAAAAATAGGCAACTACAATATTGCTACTGGGATAGGGAAAACAGTTTGGGGAATATAATTAATAATGTTGTAAATATTCTGTGGAATGTCAGATGATCATAGGTCTTGTTAGGGAGACCATTTCATGGATGGAGTAGAGGTTTGATCACTGCACTGTATTACTAAAGTGGGGGTGGTATACCTACTGTAATTGAATATATATAGATAGTCATGGGATGTGGATTATACTGTGGAAGAGAGTCAGAGGAAGAGTAATAGATATATATGATATGGGGGGGAGTGGGGTGGTGTATTGGGGGTGGGGGGTTGTCACTTTGAGGTGTAAAATGTATAACTATTGCACTGTGTTGTACACCTGAAACTAATTAAAAATAAAATAAAATAAAATAAAAATAAAAAATCAAAAAACAAAAAACAAAAAAAAAACAAAAATATCTCCTTTGTTTTATCAGCCAAGATAAACCCCTATGAATCCTAAAAACTTTCTAACCAGTGTCTACCTGTTCTTTAATATTTATGTTATAACACATTCTACACTTTGGGTCATGCCAAGGGACTCTGTTTGGGGCAGGCTTAGCATTCTTGGGTTTTGTAGTTTAACGTATGAACAACTGGAAGGTCTCAATATGGTAGATTCCCCTTTTCTCATTTTCCTCTTTTTGGCGAAGGGAAATATTTCATATCTTTATTACAGAGAATGGTACCATGCAGTTAGCTAGAGCAATACACAGCATACATTACAGAAATTTCATCATCAAAGCCTAGATACTTTATCATGGAAGACTGTATATTCTGGAAACCTAAGTGTTTTAATATAAGCATTCTGCTCCCTCTTGAACCCTAACTTCAGGCTTAGCCAAGAGACCCTGTAAACAAGGAATTTACCTTTCCAGAAGGCTCTCTGAAGTTTAACTTTTTATTGACTTGAAGCCAGACCTTTGGCAGACCTCTTCCTTGTACCAACACAAATATCACTATTCTCACTCCATTATCCATTTAAGGCATAAACTCTTTTTTATTTTTATTAGTTTCAGGTGTACAAAAGAAAGTGATACTTAGACATTTACACCCCTCACAAAGTAATAACTCGCCTCTCCAATCTACTGTCACTCTGACATCATATATAGCTGTTACAGTTCTATTGACTCTATTCCTTATGCTGTACTCCACATCCTATGAATATATATATATATATATATATATATATATATATATATATATTATAGTTGGCATTCAGTATTATTCAGCTGTAGCTTCAGGTGTACACTACAGTGGTCAGACATCTACGCCATCTATGAAGTGGCCTCCCTAATAAGACATGTGCCCATCTGACATCCTGCAAAATCTTTACAACATTGCAGATTGGTGTGGCCACTATGGAAATCAGTATGGAGGTATCTCAGAAAACTGGAAATGGGACTACCTTATGACCCAGCAATTCCACTCTTTGGTATCTATGCAGAGAAATCCAAAACAGTAATTAAAAAATATATATATACCCCTATGTTTATTGTAGCACTATTCACACTAGCTAAGGCATGGAAACAATCGAAATGCCCATTGGTAGATAACTGGATTATGAAACTGTTATATACTCATACAATGGGTATTACTCAACCATAAAGAAGAATGAAATATTACCATTTTCAATTATATAGATGGACCTAGAGAACATTATGCTAAGTGTAATAAGTCAGATGAAGACAAATACCATATGATCTCACTTATATGTGGAATCTAAAGAATAGAATAAATGAGCAAATTAATTAGAAACTGTCTCAGAGATACAGCGAAAAAACTTAGGATTGCTTGATGAGAGGGGTGGGGATGAGGGAGAAGGTAAGGGAATTAGAAAGCACAAATTGGTAACCACAATAAGACATAAAGTCTGATTCTAGGTGTCCTGGCACCACAAAAAAGGAATGATGGCCTTCAGGTGGAATCCCATGAAGGAATACTAATAATTACTATATTTTGGTTGTTATATATTTCTGTTTCAACAGCAGGACTTCAGCCATGTGGTTGGTCAAGGTGAAACCCTGTTTGCCACAAAAGTTTCTCCTTTCTCAATGTCTACCTTCCCTTTTATCTTTATTTTATTTTATTTTTTCTTTATCATTGTGCTCTTTCCCGGCTGAGGCAGATCAGTTGCCTGACATTGGACAGCCACTCATGGCTGCTCACAGCAACTCACGCCATGCTGCTGGCTACTCACATTGACTGCCAGCCACTCACAGTATCTTACAGCAGCCCACTGCAGCCTATGCTGTTGCCAGCAACTCACGGCAACCACTCAGCTGGCCCTGTCCTGTTATCTTTAAATAAACCACATTGCTACCTACTGTGTCCAGCCTTCTGACTGTTTCTCGACAGTTTGCCCCTCTGAACATACATGTGATTTTACACACAAGTCCTAGATAGTGTACAAGAAGCCTCAAGGAGCCATGACCATAGATTGTCAGTCAAGATACTGAGAGAAGACATGCCTGAGGCCTAGGCTGCAGTGAGAGTGCTTTGGAGGCCAAGATCATTTTAAAGTATACAGATAGGAGATCGTTGTGTAATTCAGTGGTATTTTGTACTGGCTTTCCTTACTTTTCCACCACCTCAGGATCTCAAAGGAAGCCTCTAGACTCCATAAGAAGTTAAAAATCAGATCCCTCATCTTGAGCATAGCCTGAGAGGAACCTGAGAAGGACACCTGGAGGCTGCTAGGGCAACACTGACTGGTAGGGAAATCCCTACTTCTTTGGTGGGTATGTGACAAGGTTCCAAGTTTCTGGCAGAATGTGGCATGAATGGGGAACTGATTTGGTATAGAGGGTAGGAAAAGACAATGAAGCTCATGACTTCTTCATATTGAGAACAAAGAAAATGAGACATCCAGTGGAGGTATACCATGGACTTATTGGGGGAAGTTCCCACCCATGTATTCCTTTTCCCCATATTGAGAGAGATGGGCAGCAGGTACATAGAAATATTCTTGATTTTACTCACACAAATCAGGCCTAACTGATCTGGCAGAGTCTAATATGGAATTGTGAAGAGAAATGATAGTTGGAAGGTATAGGAGGAAACAATCCTAAGGGGAATAGAGCTCAAGACGCAACAAGAAGGGCCGGCCAAGTGGCTCATTGGTTAAGAGTTGGTTTGGCAGTGTGAGCTCTGAGCAGCAGGGCCACTGGTTCAGATCCCACATGGACCAGTGATGCTGCGTCTTCCATAGCGAAGATGGTGAACAACAGCTTGACTTGGAGCTGGACTGCTGTGAGTCACCCGCGATGCCATAAGCTGCAGTGGGGCTGCAGTAGGCTGCCGTAAGCTACTGTGAGTGGCCAGCAGTGGTCGTGAGCTGTCGTGAGCAGTGTCCAATGGCTGGTGACTGATCTGCCTCAGCCGGAAAGAGCGCAATGAACACAATACCAACATGGGCCAGTGAAGCGACATCCTCCACAACTAGACTGAAGAACAAAGGATAGGAACTGGTCTGCTCCCCTTCCCGGATTCCCCAACACTGTTCTTTCCCCCAATTCCCCAATAAAATCTTTTTTTAAAAAAATTTTGGGGGAATTGGGGAAAGGAACAGCAAAGGGGAACTGGGAAAGGGGAGCAGACTAGTTGCTGTCCTTTTATTCTTCAGTCTAGTTGTGGAGGACATCGCTTCACTGGATCATGTTGGTATCATCACTGTGCTCTTCCCGGGTGAAGCAGATCGGTCTCTGGGGATGGCCGCTCATGGCGGCTTTTGGCAGCTCACACTGGTTGCTGCCGGCCACTCGCGCTTGCTGCCGGCCACTCATTGTAGCCTATGGCAGCCCACTGCAGCAGGGGCTGCAGGTATGCCATCTCCTGGTGACTCACAGAAGCCCAGCTCCAGGTGGAGCTGTTCACCATCTTTGCTGTGTCATTGGCCCTCATATGTGGGATCTGAACTGGGGCCTTGCTGCTCAGAGCTGGTGTCCCAAGTCAGCTCTTAACAAAAAAAAAAAAAGGCAACAAGAAGGAGAACACTCACATGTTATGCTAGGAGACACCATGCACTCTCCATCTCCTTGGTGTGGGGAACATAGTGATGTTGACTGACACCCTATTCGAAGTCCTCCTAAATCACTCGAGTCATAAATGCATGCCCTGGCACCACACCATGCCCAAGAGTGGTGGGCTTCATGTTTTCTCATCCTTCAAAATGACATCTGCTATTTTCTAGAGCCTTTGTAGATTTTTCTTAAAGTATATTTTTAGATGCTTTCTTCCTTTTATGTTTTCTGTTTATTTTATATTTCTTTCTGTTGTGTTTTTTTCCCTTCCTTTGCAGTTTAGAGGGGGGTGCCCCTCAAGTGCTGTGGTAGCTCAGTGTAAGCAAGCCAGCTTTACTGTGAGCAGCCTTCTTCTGCCTTTTGGGCTTGCCTATTGCCAAGACACTACCCTGAACATTGCCCCTTTTAAACAACAACTTAGCCTCCAGAAATTAAAATAGATGAAATAATCTGTGACTGATAGTTCTGGGTATGGTAGTCTCCTATTTTTCTTGACTTGCATTTCTGTTTTATTTTTTTGTTTCTTGATTAGAGGAAATGATTTTTCTCTTTTAATGGAATGTAACACCTTGCAGTTAGTGATAGAAATCATGGGTACATATATTATGCCCCTTTTATAATCAGAGCCCACTGTTACTCTAACCTTGGTTCTATCCAATGTATACCCTAAGCAGAGAGCTAGCCTTCCCAAAAGGCCTTTGAATTCATCTTTATGATTCACCAAAAGCCAGTTTTTCGACTATATTTCTTGCATTTTACCCCACCACAGAAATCAGTTTCTCTGATAACCCACAAGGCCTTTGTTCTTGAGCCACTTAAATAAAAAAATCTTTTATTAAATATCCTGGCACAAAAGGAAAGCGTGGTGGTTCTCAAGCATTATCCATTAAAGGGATATTTTTTGGTTGTCTTCACTTTGGGAAATTTGTGTTTGTTTTCTCCTATATAGACAAGAAGCCCTAATTCTTGGAGTCAGCCAAGGTAAAAATCTGGTGGTCATCACAGCAGCTTGGAGACTCCCTGTCCAATGTCTCTAAGTTCTGTAATTAATTAACAATGATTCCCTGTCCCCAGAGTGAGCCTCTAACTAATAGCTTTCCCTTATTCTCCCTTCTTCTTCTTGCTACTCTTGCTGTCTACTTGGATCCTACACCCAACCTTGTCCCAAAACACACACACACACACACACACACACACACACACACACACACACTCAACTAATTTGTAACTTTTTCATATGCATGTATGTATACAAGTCACGGGATGTGAATTATACGGTGGAAGGGAGTCAAAGGAATTGTAATAGATAGTATGATATGGGGGGGAGGAGTGGGGGGAGACTTGGGGGAGGGGGGTTGTCACTTTGAGGGGTAAAAAGTATAACTATTGCACTTTGTTGTACACCTGAAGCTAATTTAAAAAATATATAAACAGGGTCGGCCGAGTGGCCTGGTGGTTAAGCGCTGGCCTTGGAAGCCAGCGGTCCCGGTTCGGTCCCACATATGAGGGCCAGTGACACTGCCCTCAAAAATATATATATATATATACACACAAATAAATTAAAAAAAAAAGACTGACAGGGCTATATATGAGAGTTTTTGGGGTGTTTTTTTCCTGTGTGTGGGATGCGTATGTAAATGGGAATGGGGTTCATTGCTTTTTTCATTGTAAGTTTATTTTTTTCTTTGTTGCCTCTTTGGAAATGTTCACACTAATATCACCATT
Organism: Aselliscus stoliczkanus; assembly: GCA_033961575.1. Taxonomy (NCBI): domain Eukaryota; kingdom Metazoa; phylum Chordata; class Mammalia; order Chiroptera; family Hipposideridae; genus Aselliscus; species Aselliscus stoliczkanus. The sequence continues at coordinate 47,068,569 of CM066737.1, read as the reverse complement.
TTCTGTAATCATAAAATAACAGTGCAGTTTGTCCTTTTTGGTCTGATGAAGTTGATCTTACTCTGTCTCAAGACTGTCTTACTGTTTCTCTTTTCAATACCAGGCTTTTATTTCAAGCTTTTCCCAAAATATTAAAAATAATTAAAAATGATCTTCAAAAAACAAAAATGTATTAAGATGCAGGTATAAACGGCTGATAGGATTGAGTGTCATACCCCCAACCATCCCCTTATTATTTGTTTTATTTTTGTTTGATTTTTTTTTTCTAACTTGCATCTTTAAAGATACCCTCAAACAGAAAAGTATTTTGGTCTTCTGGGTCAAGAAGTGGTGACCCTCTTTTAGGAGATATAAATGACTAGATTGGTCCCCTATGGCAATGCTCTTACCTTTTCTTTTTTAAATTTTCTTTATTTAATATTAAAAGGAAGGAATTCCTATATTGTAAAAAAAAAAAGAATGTAACTTTGCAGTTAACTAGAGACAATATGAAGCATTCATTTTTCAGGTGCCTTCAAATTTTGTAGCATAAATGTTTTAATCTGAGAACACTGCTTCTCCAAACCATGAATCAAACCTCCAGACCCTTCTAATGAAGCTTTGTCTTTGCAGAAAGCTGCTAGCATTTCAGCTCTCTATTAAAACAAAAAAAGTAAGCATTTTGCCTTACCATACCTTTATTTACCATCACCCCACCCACCTACCACTAGCTTCCTGAAACCACTTTAATGAACTGTAAATCTTCTGTTATGTGTCCTAGAACCACACATAACAGTGGTGGCCCTCCTGAGTTACTTATTATCTATCAAAGAGATACTTTCTCTTGATATATTTAAACATTTTTATCTTTTATAAATCTTTGGAATTTCCTTTGTTTTTTGTTTTTTAATATTTCTTTTCTTTGAACAATAGCCCCTAAGTTTTGTGGTCAGCCAAGGTGAACTCATGTGGGTCTTGAAAGCTAAAGATATCTTCACCAACATCTCTCTGTTATGTAGTACTTAAATAACAACTTACTTAAAATTTAGATTTTTGAATGTATTTTTGTATTCTTCGATTTCATCAATAGCCCATTAAATCATGTGGTCTGCCAAGAGATGTGCTGTGGGTTCTGAAAGCTTGGAGGTGTATTTGCCAACGTCTGCCTTTTAAAGTTCTTTATATAACAATGCATTCTACTCCTGGGTCAAGTGACCTGAGCCTCCTGGGGACAGACTTTACAACCCAAGTCTTCCTACTTATGAGATACCCTCCTTAGCAGAAATAAAAATATTTCTTCAGCAAACTTTCTAAATCGATTGCAAGGAGGTAAAAATTTCTGAAAAGATTCAATGTGGTAGCCAAACATTTCATTTATTTCCTTCTCTAAAAAAATTATTAAATTTATTGGGGTAACAGTGGTTAGTAAAATTATATAGGTTTCAACTGTACATTTCTATAATACATCAAATACATATTGCATTGTGTTCACAACTCAGTCAGTTCTCCTTTCATCATCATATATTTGAACATAGGGGTATATGTATCTTTACAGATAAATCTTTTCAGATTTTGGGGGCAGATACGCAGAAGAGGAATTGCAGGATCATATGGTACTTCTATTTTTAATTTTTTGAGGAAACTCCACACTATTTTCTATAGTGGCTGTACCAGTTTACATCTCCTCCAACAGTGAATGAGGGTCCACTTTCACCACAACCTATCCAACACTTGTTATTATTTGTTTTGCAGATGATAGCCATTTTAGCACCTGTGAGGTGCTATCTCATTGTGGTTTTGATTTGTATTCCCTAATAGTTAGTGAAGTTGAGCATTTTTTCCATATATCTGTTGGCTGCTTGTATGTTTTCTTGGGAGAAGTGTCTATTCCTATCCTCTGTCCACTTTTTTTGGGCTAATAATATTTATTGAAGATTTATGCTGTGTTAGGCACTTTTTTATTCTTTTGAGGCCAGTGTTACTGGCTCTCATATGTGGGATCCGAACCGGGGACACTGGCTTCCCAAGCCAGCTCTTAACCACCGCGCCACTCGGCTGGCCCATCAGGCACTTTTTAAAGCACTGTTACATGTATTAACTCATTTAATCCATACAACACTCCCAGAAAGTGTTTGCTATTATTATACCCATTTTTCAAAAAAATAAAACTGAGGCCCAAGAAGGTGAGGTGACTTGTACAGTTTGTTTTTTTGTTGTTGAGTTGTATAAGTGCCTTATATATTTTGGGTATTAGCCCTTTATTGGATGCGTTGTTTGCAAATATATTCTCCCATTAGATTTGTCACTTCTTCGTTTTGTTGATGGTTTATTTTGCTGCACAGAAGATTTTTTATTTGATATAGTCCCATTCATTTATTTTGGCTTTTACTTCCCTTGCTTTTGAGGTCAAAATTTTCAAAATCCTCTCTGAAACCAAGGTCCATAACTTCAGTACCTATGCTTTCTTCTATGCAGTTTATGGTTTCAGGTCTTATGATTAGGTCTTTGATCTATTTTGAGTTAATTTTGGTATATGGTGACAGATAGCAGTCTAGTTTCATTCTTTTGCACGTGGCTTTCCAATTTTCAAAAGCAACACTTATTGAAGAGTCTTTTTTGCATGTATGTTTTTGGCTCATTTGTTGAAAATTATCTTCCTATATGTACCAGAAGTGCCAAAAAAAAGTATATAAGTGGACACTTTGGTCAACCCAAGCAGTAGTTTGCCATAATCTGAAGTGTCTGGGTGCTGATAGTAACAATTTGAGCACCTCTTGTAATTGCAGAAGTCAAACGTGACTTGTATTCATCTTTTGTTGTTGGTATATATTGAGTACTACAATTTTAATAGCTTTTTCCTTTCTTAAAACGTGTATACATTTTTGGCACCCTCTGTGTGTGTGTTTATTTCTGGGTTTTCAATTCCCTTTTTCATGGTTCCCATCTCCATTTTTATGCTTCCTGTCTCTCTGTTGAAGTTCTACCTGAGATCATTGAGTATCCTTATAACCAGTGTTTGGAACTCTGCATCTGATAGATTGCTTGTCTCCATTTTGCTTAGTTCTTTTTCTGGAGTTTTGTTCTGTTCTTTTATTTGGGACATGTTTCTTTGTCTCCCCATTTTGGTTGCCTCTCTGTATTCATTGCTATGTAATACGTAGGACTGCTATGTCTTCCAGTATTAGTAGAGTGGCCTTATGTAGTGGGTGTGCTGTGGGGCTCAGTGGCACTGTCTTTCTTGTCATCTGACCCAAGCAGGTGTGTGGGTTGTGTGTGCCCTCCTCTTGTAGTTGAGCCTTGGTTGATAATTGCACATCAATGGGAGGCACTGGCTCTTGGGATCACTGGTTGTGAGGACTGGCCTTGATTACAGTGGGATTGCTGTTGTACAGTGGTTGATCATACAGAGCACGATCTGGCTCAGCAGGACTCTGTTGCCTGCCGAATCTGACACTTGTGTGTGTCATACTTGGAGGTGGCTGGATAATGCTCCAGCATGTTTTGAAGTTGGCCACTGGGGGCACCAGCCTCAGGACTACCTTGGACGGGATCTGTTGTAGGTCAAGTTTAGGCAGAGCCCATGCCCCTCCTGGGGCCACCTGGCAGGAGCCCCAAACAAATTTGCAGATGGCTGCCAACAGTATTGTGCCTAGAAGCAGCTTGAGAGGCCAAGCCATGAACCAAGGCTGGCTGCTGCTAGTGCCATGCTTAGGGCTGCTCAGCCAGAGATATTGGACATGCTCAAACCAGATGCTTCTTGTCTGGTTTCCTCAAACCTTTGAGAAAGCCTAGGAAAGTGTACAGGTTGAGCCAACGCAGGCGGTCTGCATGAAAAAGCCAATGGAAATTGGCCTGGATGTGCCTGGAAGTTGAGGTTGGAGGGCAGTGTCTCTAATTGACAGGGCATGGTGAATGATCAGCAGAGACTTAGATATGGTGGCCACTTGTGTCTGCACGCAGGGAAGTGGGAGAGCTCAGCAAAGAAACAACGGCCTCCAACATCTTCCCCGTACAGGAAAAAGCCACCTCTCCACCTCATCCCAAGCCAAACAACTAAGTTCCCCACCATATGTTCCTGCTTCTTCTCTAGCCCCTGCCTCAGCGCTGAGCTCAAAGCGAGTGATTCCGTTGGTGGTTAAGTCTATGTGCAGTTCCTTTAAGAGGAATGCCTGGGAGTGCAGCCACACCGAGTCTCACTCAGTCACAATCTCTGCTGGTTTTCACAATCAGAAATCATGGGGACTTCCTCCCCAGCACTGGAACCCTAGGCTGGGGTGGGGCTGGGACCTCTCACTTCTCTGGGGGTTGGGGGGGGACCTCCACAACTGAAATATCCCTCCTAATCTTGAATGGTCACATGTGGGTTTCGGACCAGCCTGTTCCATGTCTTAGCCTCTCCTACCATTCTGAAGGTCGCTTCTTCTGTGTATCTTTAGTTGAAGGGCTTCAGTTCAGCTAGATTTTAGGCAAATCTCAATAATGGTTGTTTTGTTAATTAGTTGTAATTTTGATGTGGTTGTGAGAGAAGGTAAGCACAGCGTTTACCTACTGTGCCATCTTGGTGTGCTCTCCTGACTTTCGTCCTTTATTTTATTTATGTGGTATATCACAATGATTGCTTTGTGTATATTGAACCATCCTTGTGACCCTAGGATGAACCCCATTTGATTGTGATATATAATCTTTTTATTTATTCATATTTATTTATTTACTTATTTTACTTTTTTTTTTCTTTTGAGGGCAGTGTCACTGGCCCTCAGATGTGGTACCCGAACCGGGGCCGCTGGTTTCCCAAGCCAGCGCTTAACCACTGCGTCACTCAGCCGGCCCCTAATCTTTTTAATATTTGTTGTATTTGGTTTGCTAGAATTTTATTTAGGATTTTTGCATCTGTATTGATCACAGCTATTGTTCTTTAATTTTCTTTTTTTGTGTTATCCTTACTAGGTTTTGGTATCAGGGTAATATTGGAGTCATAAAATGAATTAGGAAGTATTGCCTCTTCTTCATTTTTTTGAAACAGTTCAAGGAGGACAGGTATTAAATCCTCTTTGAATGTTTGGTAGAATTCACTAATGAAGCCATCTGATCCTAGAATTTCGCTTTTGGGAAGGTTTTGGATGACTGATTCAATTTCATTACTGTTGATCAGTCTATTTAGATTTTCCAGTTCTTTATGATTCAGTCTAGGAAGGCTATATGTTTCTAAGAACTTGTCCATTTCTTCCTGGTTATTGGATTTGTTAGTGTATAGTCCTTCATAGTAGCCTTGGATGATCCTTTGTATTTTTGAGGCACCCATGGTAACTTCTTTTTCATTTCTCATTTTGTTCATTTGTATCTTTTCTCTTTTTACCTTAGTAAGTCTTCCCAAGGTTTAATCAATTTTATTAATCTTCTCAAGGAACCAGCTTTCTGTTGCATTAATTTTTCCATTGTTGTTTTGTTCTCTATTTAATTTTGTTCTGCTATAACTTTTATTATTTCCTTTCTTCTGCTGACATTGGGCTTCATTTGTTCTTCTTTTTCTTGTTCCTTAAGGTGTAATGTTATGACGATTTCCTATATCCATTTTATTTTTTGTTTCTGGGTATCTTTGTGTCTCCATTGTTTCTTTGCCTTTTTGTTGCTGTCTGTTATATTTTTTTATAGATTTTATTGGGGAATTGGGGGAGGGGAACAGTGTTGGGGAATTGGGGAAGGGGAACAGACAAGTTGCTGTCTTTTTGTTCTTCAGTCTAGTTGCGGAGGACATTGTTTCACTGGCCCATGTTGGTATCATCATTGCACTCTTCCCTGATGAGGCAGATCAGTCGCTAGCCTCTGGATGGTTGCTCATTGCGGCTATTGGCAGCTCATGATGGCTGTCAGCCGCTCAGGCTGGCTGCCGTCCACTCACTGTAGCCTATGGCAGCCCACTGCAGCAGGGGCTGCAGCCTACACCGCCGCCAGGGCTTGCAGCCCAGCTCCAGGTGAAGGTGTTGTTAGCTATAGAGGGCAGTGTCACTGGCCCTCATATGTGGGATCTGAACTGGGGCCGCTGGCATCCCAAGCCAGCTCTTAACCAATGTGCCACTCAGCTGGCCTGCTGTTGGTTATTTTAGTGGAGTGCTGTTCTATTATATTTTCCCTCTGCTTCTACTTTTTAAAAATCTTATATGTCTTAGTTCTGGATTTTTTTTTTGAGGGCAGTGTCACTGCCGCTCATATGTGGTACCTGAAACAGGGCTGCTGGCTTCCCAAACCAGCACTTAACCACTGCGCCACTTGGCCAGCCCTGGATTTTTTTTTTTTAATGGCTACCATTAAGTTTATATAAAAGGATGTTTCATATATACAGTAGTCCTTTTTCTTCAACATGCTTCTTATCTCAATTCATCTTTGGAGACTAAAACATTTACTGTCTCCCTTTTTATGTTTCTTTTGGCACAGGTTACCCTACTTACACTATGAGTTGATTTCTGAGTTGCAGCATCAAGTTGTCTTTTTCTTCTCTTTTTCCTTTTTTTTGAAAAATGTTTTTATCTTTTTTTACCTTTGAGTTATGTTTAAGTGTATTCTGCTGAATTTTATCTATAGGTTGCCATTTCTTGCTCCTGTCTGCCTCTTGTAAAATTGCACATGGCTTTGTATTCTTTTGGTTTTTTGCTTCAGGTCGAATAGTCTTCCTCAGTATTTCTTGTAATGAAGGTAGTGTGTTAGAAAATTCCCTCAGCTTCTGTATGTCTGGAAAGGTCTTTATTCCTCCTTCATATCTAAAGGATACCTTTGCTGGATATATTATTCTTGGTGCTTAATTTCTCTGTTTCAATAGTTTGAATACTTGATTCCACTTCCTCCTGGCTTGCAGAGTTTCTGCTCTGATGATAATCTAATGGGCTATCCCTATAGGTTACTGCTTTATTTCCCCTGGCTGCCTTGAAAATTCTTTGCCATTAATTTCTTTTTTTTTAAGATTTTATTGGGGAATTGGGAAAGGGAACTAGCCAAGTTATTATTCTTCAATCTTTGTTGTGAAGGGCTCCTGTCACCATCTGACTTCCTGTTGGTAGCTCGTGGCCTCTAAGCTCAAGATGCTGTGTTCAATCTAAGTTGCGTGTGGGCATAGCCACCATTCCATGTGGTAGTCAAACCAGCAGCCTTGTTAAGAGCACATGCTCTATCCTCTGAGCCATCTGGTGGCAGATCCGCTCAAGGTACTGAGTTCAGTCTTAGTTGCTTGTGGGCGTAGCCACCATCCCATGTGGGATTCGAACCAGGCAGCCTTGTTATTAAGAACACATGCCCTATCCAATGAGCCATTTTGGTGGCAGCTCATTTCAAGGTGCCGAGTTCAGTCTTTAGTTGCGGGTGGGTATAGCCCACCATTGAACAGTCAATCTTATTACACCAGCTGAGCTATCCTGCAACCTGTTGGCAGCTCAGCTACAGCTCAGCTTGGGCTCAGCATCACTGGCCCATGCAGGAATCGAACCGGCGGCCCTGTTGCTCAGAGTATGTGCTATAAGCCAACTCTTAACCAATGGAGCCACTCTGCCAGCCCCTCTTTGTCGTTAATTTTTGACAGCTTCAATTCAATGTGCATTGGAGAAGGCCTGTTGGAATTGACGTAATTAGGTGTTCTGTTTGTTTCTTGGACTCGAGGATCCAGTTCTTTTCATAGGTTTTGGAAGTTCTTATTGACTATTTGTTTGAATAGACTCTCTGTTCCCTTCTCCCTCACTTCTACTACTGGTATACCCATTCTTTTTTTTTTTTTTTTGAGGGCAGTGTCACTGGCCCTCATATTTGGGACCCGAACCAGGGCCGCTGGCTTCTCAAGCCAGTGCTTAATTACCATGCCACTCGGCCGGCCCATACCCATTATTCTTATGTTGCTGTTTCTGATGGAGTGAGAAAGTTATTGTAGAGTTCTTTCATTTCTTTTAACACTCAAGTCTCTCTCTTCTTCCATCTGTGTCATCTCCAGATTTCTATCTTTGATGTCACTGATTCTTTCCTCGTTCTGGTCAACTCTATCACCTAAGATGGCTATTTCATTCTTCATTTCTTTTACTGAATTCTTCATTTCCTGAATTTCTATTTGGTTCTATTTTAAAATATCAATTTCTTTGATAAAATATTATTTTTTTTCTTTTTTTTTCCAGAAAACATGAAATTTATTTTATTTTATTTTTAATTAAAGTTTATTGGGGTGAAAATTGATAGCAAAGTTACATAGATTTCAGATGCACATTTCTGTAGTACATCATCTATATATTACATTGTGTGTTCACCACCCAGAATCAGTTCTTTTTCCATCACCATATATTTGATCACCTTTACCCTCATCTACCACCCCCTCCACCTTTACCCTCTAGGAACCACTGAACTATTATTTATGTCTAGAGTTTTGTTTCTTCATTTGATTGTCTTGTTCTTTTGTTGTTTTCAGTTTTATATACCACATACCAGTTAAATCATATGGTTCTCCACTTTTTCTGCCTGACTTATTTCACCTTAGCATTATAACCTCAAGATCCATCCATGTTGTTGCAAATGGCACTATTTCATCTTTTCTTATGGCAGAATAGTATTCCATTGTGTATATATACCACAGCTTCTTTATCCAATCATCTATCGAAGGGCACTTTGGTTGTTTCCATGTTTTGGCAACTGTAAATAAAGTTGCAATGAACATCAAACATATATCTTTATGGATAATTTTTTTCAGATCTTTTGGTTAGCAATCCCCCTCTTAGGTATCTATTTTATTTATTTTTTAATTAAAGTTTAATGAGATGACAATTGTTAGTAAAATTACATAGGTTTCAGGTGTACAGTTTTGTAATACATCATTGATATATCATCGAACACAACAAAGGAACAAGATAAATGAAAAAAACAAAACTAATTTTATTCTTTGACTGTTTTTCTGAATTCATTAAATTGCCTATCTGTGTTTTCTTACATCTCATTGTGTTTTTTTCAGTACTGCAATCTTAAATTTTCTGTAATTTCAGTCACACATTTCCATACCTTTAAGCTCATTTTCTGGAAAATTTTCATTTTCTTTCTGAGCTCTCTTGTTACCTTGGTTATTTATGGCAATTAATGAATTATTATTTCTGTTCCTGTGTATCTACAGGAGTGGGTTCTGCAACAGGTTAATTTGAATAAATCTTTCTTCTGCTTTCCAGTAGGTGTTGTGGAATGTTTTATTTTCTCTCCCACTGCAACCTTTAATTTTCTCTCACATTGAAGCATTTTATTTTTTTTTGCACGGTTCCAGCTTCTCATATGATGGAAGGTGTTCTTCTCCTCTGTGAGCATGTTGCCTGGATCCCAGGGCACCATTTCCATGGGAGAAATGAAGGGTGATGGAGTTCTCTGCTTCTGAAACCACATTGTTTCCTCTGCAGTCCAATGCAGAGCCTGTGTGTCAGTTGCTGTGGTTGCCCCACTGGAATCCACCCAGAAAGGTGAGGCAGGGTGGGCTGTGAGAGTTGGCTGGTGAATTTGTGGCTCCAAGCAATCATGAATACCAGTTCACAGCTGTCTTGTCCCTACATCTCTTTCCTAATCACTGCAATTAGTGGTGCTGTGCATCTGCTGCTGAAGAGATGTCACTTCAGTTCTCAGGGCTGTAGATATTCTGTTCTTTAATCTGACACTACTATTATTTCTTCTGTAGCCCACTTCTAACACTGGGAGGGTGAGGATGTGGTGATCTCTGGGAGGGTGGGGAGTAAGTCAGCCATGCTCCATGTCTTTGTTTTCTGTTTTCTGCCTGAAAGTGAGGGCTTAAACCACAGTTCTCACCCAAGTCTAAGCCCAGAATGTTGTATTCAGCTGTATTATATGCTGACCCTTCAGGCAGGACTGTGGGCCACAATGAGTGCACCCACAGCTTGGATTCATCTCTCTCCTGATACTGCAGTTAGCTCAGGACCACTTTCTGCAGCCCATGGCCTGTTTCTCTCCACTTCCCCCTTCTTTGCTGCCTTGGTTGCCCAATTTGTCCACCTTCAGGTAATTCAATGGGTATATCTCTCAGACATGCTTGTGTGTTACTTAAGTTTCTCTTGTTGAATTATAGTTATTCAATTTCTTGTAACTTTTAGGAGAGATTTCAAGAAGCAGTCCTCATGCTGCTATTTTGTAGAAATGAAATCTCTTTATCTGATGAAGGTATGCATTAAATATCTCAGATTTGGAAGGGGGTGGGGAGACAATGGAAGCAGAAGCAATCTCTTCCAATTTTCAACCACCATATGTGGGGGTGGGACCAGCCCATTTCACATCTCCGCTCCTCCTACCAGTCTTGATGTGGCTTCTTCTTTATATCCTTAGTTATAAAATGCGTGTTCAGCCAGACATCAGATGGTTCTCCAGGCTGATAGTTCTATAATTTAGTTGTAATTTTCATGAGTTCACAGGATGAGGCAAGCACAGTGTTTAACTACTCTGCCATCTTGAATCTTCCCCAAATTCTGCCCTTTAATTGGAGAGTTTAATCCATTTACATTTAATGTAATTACCAATGTGGTATGATTTACTTTCGCCATTTTGCTATTTGTTTTCAGCTATGTTGTTCAGACTAGCCAGAGTGATATATACAATGTGTGCAAGAAACACACACATTGCCAGCAATGAGTTATTTAAAAACATAGCTTCTCTGTAAAATGTAGTATTGAAGAATTTATCCCTTTGTCAGCTGAAAAATTGGTTTGAAATTTAAAATTTTAACAAAATGAATCTCCACAAAGATGAGTCAACTTAATAATTAAAATGCATCACTAACCAATTGACTAAATAAATAAATAAAGCCAACTGAACACATTCTCATAAATTTTTAGAAGCATCATTCTCTCCCATTTTACATTTATTCCATTATCTCAGCTAGAGAGATAATAACATGTTGCAGTGCAGTGTAAACTCATTAGCCCCTTAACCTACTTCTGAGATTGAATTACTACCACCACAAATGTCTCATGATTCTATTTCAAAAGTTACAGTTAAATGTTAGGAGACAAAAACATAACTCTATGCCTACTCCAACAAAAGTCAGAAAACACAACCATAATCAAGAACTAAATGTGACTGCAGCAGCAGCTCAATTTAGGTATGTACTTTCCCATAGAAAATACTTCCCAGGCAAAAGTAATGCACTCAGTATTTAATTTACATTTTATAATCTAGGCGTTTGTTGACAGCATAGACCATAGAAAATAACCAACTTTGATCTGTGATGGAATGTAAAAATGGTCAGATATAATGATTCTTAGAAATATATTGAATTACACTGGCCAATTAAAAAGGGAAAGTACATAAGAACTAGCATAAGACCCTGGTTTTGGCTTAGAATATATAAAAAGATTAAATTACATATTATACATATTATAACAAAAGACAGCCGCTCAGTTTGTTCATTCGATAATAGAAAACATCCATAGCAGCACCCTACACACCACCTAAAGTTAGAATGTATAGATTTGCCTTTGGGGTTCCAATGCAATAATGGGGACTCATCATTTAACCTGCTATGATAGGCTTATCCTAAAGACTGGAAAGCATCTTTTTTTTCTGGATGTTAGTGAAAGTGCTTCTGTGTATGTGTTAACTTCTAAAATTTCTTTAAATCATGGGGAGAAGTATAAACTTTTCTCTATGGAAAGCATTATATGTGCCTGGGATAAAATTATGTACAATAATTCTTTAGGCTTTATTGATCTTATTGTGAAATTTCTGAGAAAGAGAACAATTGGTCCAGTTGGTGGCTCTGTCAGGACCTCTATGGTTAAATGGTTTCAACTGAAGCTATCTCAGGTGTCTTACGAAGCTTGGACTTCTACAAGATTACAGTCCATTGATTCTCATTGTCCAGGCCTACCATCTGTGAACAAAGAGAGTTGAAAAAAATTTACCATCAAATCTTTGGCCTTGCTCTGAATGCTATTGAATAGTACCTAACTGGTTTCCTTGAGACCCTGGAGTTTTTCTTCAAAAACTGAGGAGCTGGGCAAAGGAGAATCAGTCAGCTGGCCCCAAGGGGTATGGGGCAATATCATTAAAAGATTTCAACACAGGTAGACATTGGTTAGGGAGTCTCCACCCTGGGTTACCACATGAATTCAGGCGATGCTAGGGAAAAAAAGTGTACTGGGGGGAAAAAAATCCGAAATATGAATTGTGGTGGTCATCGTACATTGGAAAAAACACACATCTTCAAACTATCTCTTCTCTGAGTGGAATTTCAGACACCACTGTTTTCTTGCAAAATTTCAAAATTTTGCAATATTGTCACATATATATACACACCACAGTTACTGGATCCTACCCATCAGATCCATTCCACGTATTTCAAATCTCTTGATTCCCACATTTCCTATTAACTTTATGCTTCATAGCATGCCAAAGTTGAACTGAAAATGGTCTCTATCTAGTAACGCAGCCTTCAATTAAGCAAAGTATCCCAAATTAGTAACCTGTTACTCTCAAAGCAGTCTATTGCCTGTATTCCCCACAGTGCCAATCTGTTGCCTTTTTTACCTATCTCTAGCAAGATATCAAGATGCTTTTTATCTCTGAGTCCCAGGAGTTTGCTTTCTTCCCTGGAATGTTTCACTAGCAATGGACTTATTTAAATTAACTGGTGACTACATCAGTGAAAGAAACCTAAACACATAGCCTTGTTTGCCCTATTATATAGTAAGAAAAACACCCCCCTTTTATATTTTCTTCAGTATCTCAGTTCAGCATCCCCTTTGGGGTCATCCCACAGTGCTAGCCATCCCAGATCATGTTAAGCATGTCTGTATCTCAGGATGCTAGAGAGAGTCCTCTCCAACCTTGAAATAAGAATGTTCCTAAGGCAATAGGTAAGAGTTAGGAAAGTACATTCACTTTGCTATACTTAGGGGTAAGACTGACATTTAATGGTAAAAATTTGCAGACTTTCAAATGGGAATTTTTGTCACAATTTCAGTTAAATATCCCAAAGTTGAAGATAGTAAGAGTGAATTACCTCTCCATACATACAGATTCTAAACAAACAAACAAACAAACAAACAAACATCAAACAGCTATTATACAATCACATCAAGGCTTTCTAAGAGATATTTAAGCTGCCCTGTGAACTTCACCTTGCTCCCACCCCTGCTGAGCTACATGGGAGAAGTATGTTGAATTAAATTAATTCATAGGATAGTGAAGGGTGGGGAGAATGGGCTTTTTTCCTCACAGTCTCGATATTGCCCTGGAAAAGAGAAAGAAGAAATGGAAAGAAAGAAAGAAGTAAGTGGATAACAAAAAAAAAAAAAAGGTCAGCATCCTGATTCTTGGCTGTGTGGATAATCAGGGCTCATGACTTCATGAAACAAATAGCTATAGGGTGAATTTTTAAGACAGGGCCATAATAAATCTCATAAAATATACCAATGTCCCAAATGTAGAATAGAAGTAATACAAAGATCACCACATTCCAAACATACTCTAAACAGCAGCTCTCTCCTGGACCCCATAAGTTCTCAGACAGGGACACTAGCAACAAGAAAATGACAACTTGTGTGAACTAATAGACAAAACTCAGATGGCTCCACATTTTTCTCTCCTTAATGCCTTATCCTTGTTGAAGATCTCCCTTAAAGGAGTGTCAGTTACTCAGGTTGATTATTGGGTGAGAATAGACACTGAATAAAGACAACAAAATTTTTACTGAGGGTAACATGGAGGAGAAAAATGTAGCAGGGGCTCCAGGTACAGTTTAGGCATTATCAGGATGATTGATGGGCCTTGGAAGGATATTATACTAGGATCTAAGGATTTTCCTGGGAAAGAATCATATGGAAAATACCAAGATGAACAAATTCAATTCAATGAAATTACACCAGTGTTTGAACACAGAGGTAAGGCAGACTTTCAGTAAATTGACCCAGCCAAATCAACCAACATAGGGATATCTTCTAGTAAAACTACTGAACTCTAAGGGAAAAAATTCAGGGAAAGGACCAAAAACACTCATAAAATAGAGAAATCCAGATCATTATCAGACTTTGACAACAAATCATTATGCCAGCAGAAAAATAGAATATAATTAGTGTACTCAAGGAAACAAAATGGGAGCCAAAGATTTTTATCCAGCCTGATTTTCAAATAAAAAGGCCACAAATTTACCAACATGTGAAAACTCAGGGCATATTGTTTCCACAAGTCCTTTCTTATTTTAAAGCTTCTAACAACCAAAATGTTTGAAGAGACATCATCAACATAACGACTGATGTCATTGATCATTAACGGTGGCTAACATCATGAAAAAGAGAGGCAACCACAAATTATGTACCTCTAGATAGAACATACCATGACCTATAAAGCCAAAAAAAAATCTGATCCAGCCTGTAGAACCAACTACGAATATATAGGAAATTCAAGAGAGAACAATACGAGTGTATTAAACTACAAAAGAGGATGCCATCAAGCAAAATCAAGCCTATGGGAAACTCTAGAAGACGAAGGACACCATTTCTTCAAGAAACACATTATGGAGAAAAACAGAATAGTCTCTAGATTAAAGACACCTCTGGGGGAGGGGAAGCATAACTGAACTAGTGCTTAGAAATGAATATTTGGGTGATAAACTTATAAAGAAAATAAAGAAGTGATTACCATAAAGGTAAGTACTGTAATCACTTTTGAGGAGAGGGATGCAGTTGTTATTAGGATAAGTGAATGATAAAATTCTACTTTTTATCTAGGTGGTGATTATAAGGCTGTTTGCCTCATAGAAACTGATTAACTAATGCATTTGTTTTATGGAGTTTCCTATATCTGCTAACTTTTACAATAAAGTATATTTTTTAAAACACTATAGGTTGTCTCATATAGGTTATTTTTTCATTTTACAGCAGGGAGGTATTAATACGCAGATGAAAATATGCATAATTATATATACTGAAGCAGGTCTAGAAGTCTAGTTGCTTAGGAAATAAAGAAAAACTCAGAGTTTATTCAGAATCCTGCAGGGAAAAAAGGAAGAAAAGGAGAGATAGGGAGAGAGAAGGAGAGGGAAGAAGGAAGGAAGAGAGGGAGAAGGACATGGACAGGGACAGGAACATGGACAGTGACAGGGACAGAGACAGGGAGAGGAAGAGGGAGGAGACAAACATCATAAAACACATTCCCCTGCTTTTGTCCACAGGAGGTCTTATCACTTCCATCATCTCTGTTATAAGTGGTGTTTTCTTATGCTTTCATCAAAGTAAGCAGCAGAGAATTGTTTAAGAAAACTGTATGGGGCCAGCCGAGTGGCTCAGTTGGTTGAGAGTTGACCTAGAACACGTGCTCTGAGCAACAGGGCTGCCAGTTTGATTCCCACATGGGTCAGTGAATGCTGTACCTTAGCTGAGCTGTCACTGAGCTGCCAACAGGGGGCAGGATGGCCCAGCTGGTATAACAAGATTGCCTGTTAAATGGTGGGCTATGCCCACCCACAACTAAGACTGAACTCAGCACCTTGAGCTGAACTGCCACCCTGATGGCTCAGAGGATAGAGCATGCATTTTTTTTTTTGAGGGCAGTGTCACTGGCCCTCATACTTGGGACCCAAACTAGGGCCACTGGCTTCCCAAGCCAGTGCTTAACCACCACACCACTCGGCTGGCCCAAGAGCATGCATTCTTAACAACAAGGCTGCTGGTTCAACTCCCGCATGGGATGGTGGCTACACCCTCCTGCAACTAAGATTAAACACAGCATCTTGAACTTAGAGGCCATGAGCTGCTGACAGGAAGCCAGATGGTGAATGGCACCCTCCACAACGAAGAATGAAGAACAACAACTTGGCTGGTCCCCTCTCCCAATTCCCCAACACTATTCGCCTCCCCCAATTCCCCCCAAAATCTTAAAAAATAAAAGAAAACTGCATGCACAAAGATTTAGCCAAATAATGCCAGTTAACACCATTGCTTGCAGAAGACCAAAGCCAACACAAGCTATCCCTAGAAAAATCCTAAAATATTGCTAAAGTTGAAAGTTCCTACTTCCTAGTTGTATTTACACTACCAGTTATCACGAGAGTCTTTGGAAGGCCAAAGCCAACAAAATCAACAACTTCATCTGGAAATTTTATATCTTACTAAACTTTGTTTGCAATGTTATAGCTCTACTTTAGAGTTCAATTCATATAGATAATGGGAAAAGAATTTACCTGGAAGCAAGATATAGGCTAGTCCTAGCTTTGTTCTAAATCAAGTCACTTAAAATGTTGAACCTGTCTCCTCAGAGGATGAGTGATACCAAAGTTTTCTTAAAGCTCTGTGTCTCTGTTTTTACCAAATTTATTTTGAGTAGCACTATCTTTCTACGGAGTTAGAAGATAAAGCTTAAAAGGCTTTCACATTGAGTCAACTGAACTTTAAAATGCTTTAAGAGAAATAAGGTTAAGATACATTAGCACTTTTAAAAATATTTTAAAATATGTTTTAGCTAAATATACCATCACTGGTATTCCAAGAAGCTGCTATTCCTGAGATTTTTTTTCTAACATGGTTTTGGAATATGAGATATTGTTCTTTAAAGAGTTGGAAAATCACGGACTTGGTATGTAATGAAATACTCAACTAAGAAGTGTTTGGGGGGGACAAAAATTTTAAATCAGAACTCTGTTTCAGATCAACTTCAGGGCCAGATTTTATCCTGATCTTAACCTCTAAAAATAATAATGTTTACACTTAAAATATGATTATTATTGTCATTCTAGAAAAATATAGAAAGCAAAATTGCTTCCTAATAGGAAAACGAATTTCTGGGTTGAAAAACGCTTATTATCCATCAATTGGTATTATTATTTTTCCAATCCCATCTTTCTACCACCATGAGAAAAGCTTAGACCATGGCATGACTGAGCGCACTCTGAATGCTGTTTTTTAGTGCATTGCGAGGGCCATCTCATGGAAGCATACTGCTCAGAACAATGAAACACATTTCTTAATCCCCTCCAAATACTCACTAAAATCATTATCATAAATTCAACTTACTTTTTGGTGTATTGCCCGTATGGAGAAAGGCTTTGGCTTTCAAATCAGCTTCTGATCCTTCTATTGTTTCTCTCAACCAGAAATTATGGTGGAGGGTTCCACAGCTCATTAACATGTCTCTCAAAAGCCCATCAGTCCAGTCTTCAAGGCCTTTGCCTCTATGTTGCTGACCTTGCACATCATTGCGGAATGGCCACTATCTGCACATGTTTCTATCTACTTGAAGAAATGATCAATGATTCCTGGCTACCTGGAATTTTCTGCCCTCTCCTCATTGCCCACATTTCTTTCCACTGTAAGACATCTGGCTGTTTCTCCATAATTGGGGTTCCTTGGCTGTGCACTTTCCCACTTTCCTTTCTACTAAAAAGGCAGATTTGCTTTCTATGGTAACTGGAATTTCCTATCCACTGACAGATTTCACATCTGCTACCACTGTAGGTAGAGATTCCTGTGCACTTCAGCTGTCCAATTTCTTTTTCACTATGACCCAGGATAACTTGTTGCCACTATTCTAGAGTCCCCTGCCTACTCCGAGGCAACACTTCCACTACATCTGTCTGTTATGGCTTGCCTCTACTACACCCCAGTATTCTCATCATATTAGGAAGCTCTCTCATGCTCTTACCTATTTTTCTTCACCAAAATTGCACTTTGGGACCAAAACCAATGCTAGTCACATCCACATAGACTTTTTAATGAACACATAGTATATAATACAGCTTATCTGGACATGTGTTTGGTGGTGACTTTTGTTTCCTTCTTCTTCAGATAAGTATTTACTGCTTATATGCACCAGTCAACACTATTAACTAGTCCAGAAACAAACATCACTCAAATTAATTTGAGATGACAGTTTTCTCCCCTTCCTTCATTTACTTACATTGTTCATGACTCATCACTAACTTTCCCAGAATCTTATATCACTGGAATTAATTTTGATATTAGCATTCATCTCCCTCCTCTTTCATATCAGCATGTACTTGTAAGTATTAGACAACATGAATAACTAGTCTAGAAACAGACATAATTTCATGTGTTTGGGGAGTGCCTTTTTTAATTCTTCCTCTTAAGAGAAGGGGTTACTTATATGAGTTAGACCCCCATGACTAATTTATCCAGAATCCCATATCACTTGGATTAATTTTGGTGACAACATTTTCCCCTCTCCTCTTTCCAATAAGCATTTACTTCTATGGATCAGACAACATAGACATCTAGTAGAGAAACAAACATTCCTGGATGAAATTTTGTAATGACGTTTAATATTCTCTTCCTTCACATAAGATTTAAGTATATTTTCCAGAACCCACAGCTGTCTCATCCAATCTCAATGACCACTGACATTAATTTCCATATTTACCCAGAGCCAAAGATTCTCCCTTGGCTTGGGGTTTTATCAGTTTCTTTACCCAGTCCCAATCTCAAGTCTTATCTTTTTCTAGTACATTTTTGTTCTTCCTACTTTATTTAGCATTGTATTTCTCTTCTCTTCCCCATAACAATACAAGATTTTTCAATTTTGCATCTATAAATTTATTGACTCTCTGGTTTAAAGAGCATCTGAGGCTGGCACACTCTAGCCTTGGGATTGGATATACAGAGTCCATATTTAAAAATATACATATAGGGCCGGCCGAGTGGCATGGTGGTTAAGCGCTGGCTTGGGAAGCCAGCGGCCCCGGTTCGGGTCCCACATATGAGGGCCAGTGACACTGCCCTCAAAAATAAATAAATATATATATATATATATATATATATATATATATATATATATAGAGAGAGAGAGAGAGAGAGAGAGAGAAGTAATCTAAGATGGTGGAGTGAGTAAACACTGTATTTGCAATCTTTCATGACCACATCAAAATTATAACTAAACTACAGAACAACCATTATTGAGAATTGCCTGCAGTCCAGCTGAAGAGAGATGTCCTATGAATAAGGACATACAGAAGCCATCTTAAGACTGGTAGGAGAGGCAGAGGCACACACATGTGTGACCATTAAAAATCATGAGGAGGCCGGCCAAGTGGCGCGTTGGTTAGGAGTTGGCTTGGAACATCAGCTCTGAGCAGCGGGGCCCTGGTTCGTATCCTACATAATAGCCACTGATGCTGCGCCCTCTACAGCTAAGATGGTGAAAAACAGCTCGACCTGGAGCTGGGCTGCCATGAGGCAATGATGTAGGCTGCAGTGGGGCTGGCCTGCAGCAGGCGCGAGCTTTCGTGAGCTGCCGTGAGCCACCTTAAATGGCTGTCCAATGGCTGGCAAGCAACTGCCTCAACCGCGAAGAGCACAATGATAATACCAACATGAGCCAGTGAAGTGATGTCCTCCACAACTAGACTGAAGAACCAAAGGACAGCAACTTGTCTCTGTCCCTTCCCCGATTCCCGAATGCTGTTCCCCTCCCCCAATTCCCCAATAAAATCTTTTAAAAAATCAAGAGGGCTATCTTGGCAGACAGTTCCCTTCCAGAGGAACAAGGAGTCCTAACCCCACACCTGACTCCCCAGCACAGAGTTCCAGTGCTGGGGAGAGAATTCTCCATAATTTCTGGATTTGAAAACCAGCAGAGATTGTGGCTGGGTGAGATGGAAAGCAGCTGGAGTCCCAGGTAATCCTTTTAAAGTGCCTGAACATGACTTACCTGCTGATGGACTCACCCACCCTGAGTTCCAGCAGTGGGCAGCCGCAGCTTGAAAGGCATCAGGAACATATGGGAATGAACTGACTTGTCTGGCTGCAGAACAAGGGCTGGAATGGCAGCTTTCTCCCAGAAAAAAGTGCTGGCAGAAGCCATTGTTTCTATGTTGAGCCCACCCCGTGCCAACTTGCACATACAGATGGTTACCTTTTCTAGGTCTCCAACAACCTATCCAATACTGTTCATCCACCCTGCCCTAGTGATTCCACAAGACCCCACCCCACCTAACTGTGGGCACACCCAAACCACATCCAGTGGCATTTCCGTACAAAAGGTATGTTTTGGTCCACACTCCAGACTTTCCTAAAATCTCTCAAAGTTTCACAAACCCAAACAAGCAGCATCTGGCTTTGGCATGTCCCATACCACTTGCTGAGCATCCCCAAGCTTGACACTAGTGACAAATGACCTCAGTTTGTGCCGTGGCATCTCCAGGCACAACCAAGCACAGTGTGGGATGCAGCTATCTGTGGATTGTTTTGTGGCTCATATCAGGTGGCCCTGTGCAGGGCACAGGCTGTATCTGAACTTGGACTGTGGTGGAGCCTCTCCCAGGAGTTCCCTGGGCTGACATTCTTGGTGTCCAGCTTTAGACTGAACCAGAATATCACCTGGCCAACCCAGAGGATAACACACCCAAAGGGCAGACTGGGTAAGCACCAGAGCCTGGTTAAAGTGAACCCTGCTCTGTAGGCTCAGCCATTGCATAACTGCTCCTCCACTATAGTCACAAAACCAAATAACCTGAGTGTCAATCCCTCCGCTTGATGTGGAAAAAACAACCAAAACTCAACTACAGGAGGGAAAACACACACACACACTCACACACCTGGAGCACCCAACTCAGGGGACCAGGGGGACCGTGTAACTGAGCCCCACAGGACACTTACTATGTATGGCCACTCTACTATTACCGAGAGACATAGGAGGCCTACATAATACATAGAAACAAACACAGGTAGGCAGCCAAAATGCAGAGACAAAGAAATATGTCCCAAATAAAAGAACAAAATAAAACTCCAGAAAAAGAACTAAACAAAATGGAGACAAGAAATCTACTAGGTACAGAGTTTAAAAT
The DNA here is from genome assembly GCA_033961575.1 of Aselliscus stoliczkanus. NCBI lineage: Eukaryota > Metazoa > Chordata > Mammalia > Chiroptera > Hipposideridae > Aselliscus > Aselliscus stoliczkanus. The sequence goes on along the minus strand of CM066737.1, from coordinate 47,047,793 downwards.
AGTGGTTATAAGGATGCTCAGTGATCTCAGAAAGAACATCAACAAAGAGACAGGAAACATAAAAAATAGATACAAAACAAAAAAGAACCAGTAGGATATAAAGACTACAATAACTGAAATGAAGAGTACATTAGAGGGAATCAACAATATATTAGGTAAGGCAAAAAAATCAATTCAGTGATTAGAAGTTAAGGTAGCAGAAATCACCAAATCAGAAAAGCAAAAAGAACATAATTCCAGAAAGTGAGGAACCTCTGGGACAAAATCAAGTGTATGGATGTTTGCATCAAAGGAGTACCAGAAGGAGAAGAAAGTGAGCAAGGAATTGAAAACCTATTTGAAGAAATCATGATGAAAAAGATTTTTTTAATCTGGTGGAGGAAATAGACATACAAATCCAGGAAGCACAGAAAGTCCCAAGCAACATGAACCCAAAAAGGCCCACACAAAGACACATCATAATTAAAATGCCACAGTGAAGACAACACGACTCATGCATATGCTGTTACAAGAGACCCACCTCAGATCAAAAGTCAAACAGGGAGCGAAAGTTAAGTGAAGGAATAAAATATTTCATGCAAGTGGAAATGAGAAAACAGATGGAGTAGCAATACTTATTGAGGACAAACTAGACTTTAACACGAAGACTACATATAATAAAAGAAAAATAAGGGCATTACATAATAATAAAGGGATTGATCAAACAAGAAGACATAACCCTAGTGAACATCTATGCACCCAACATAGGAGCACCTAAATATATAAAAAATATACTGACTGATGTAAAGACAGAGATCAACAGTAACACTTCATAATAGGGGACTTCAACACCCCACTGACACCAATGGACAGATTATCCAGACAAAAAAATCAATACAGAAAGATTGCCTTAAATGACAGTTTAGGCCAGTTGGATTTAATTGATATTTTTAGAGCATTTCACCATAAAGCAGCAGAATATACATTCTTCTCAAGTGTACATGGAACATTTTCCAAGATAGACCACATGCTAGATCATAAAATAAGTCTCAATACAGTTAAGAAGAATGAAATCATATCAAGTTTCATATCTGACCACAGAAATCAATTACAGGATGAAAAACAGAAAACACACAAACACATGGAGACTGAATAACACATTACTAAACCATGACTCGGTCAACAATTAGATCAAAAAAGAAATCCAAAGATACCTGAAGATAAAAGAAAATGAAAACACAATGACCAAAAATTTATGGAATGTAGGGCCGGCTGAGTGGCGCGGTGGTTAAGCGCTGGCCTTGGAAGCCAGCGGCCCCGGTTCGGTCCCACATATGAGGGCCAGTAACACTGCCCTCAAAAAAAAAAAAAAAAAAAAAAAAAAAAAAAAAAAAAAATTTATGGAATGCAGTAAAAGCAGCCCTAAAAGTGAAATTCATAGCAATGCAGACCCACCTAAAGAAACAAGAAAAATCTCAAATCAACAGTCTATCTTTACATGTAATGGAACAGGAAAAATGTTGCCATGCAGCAGCCTACCCGTCTGTCCCCCATGTACCTTCCCATAAAGAGTAGAGTGTCTATAAATACAGATCCTTTTAGGGACATTGCTTTAACATTATACCTACTCTGTTTGTATCCCTATTAGGTCCCACAAGATGGCTGGTTAGTCAAAGACAAATAAGATTCCTCAAGGAAGGAACAACCTAAGACAGGCACAGTCACATGGGCTCCATAAGGAGAAATCACAGAGTTGATGAGAGTGGGCACAGACCCAGTCTTAGAGCTGACAGTCAGCTTATGGGCTTAATGATGTGATAACATCTGTCCTCCGTGTAATCCTATCAGTGAGTTTCGGCATAAGAGGTTTCAGTCTCTTAGGGAGGTGCATGTAAGTAGATCATGGGACTTTCTGTAATGGCAGCCTGCAGGCATGGGTGATTTGGCCCTGAGCTAAGTTCTCATATATGAGACTCACAGACCGTGGAAGATACTTTGATACTTTCTTGTGTGAGAGACAATAAAAGGAGCACGTAGGCACAATTTGGGGCTCAGTCCATGAGACTTGAGTCCCCTGGCACCACATGCATTGTCTCTCTTTCTTAACATTTTGCCATCCCTTCTCGCTCTCCCACTGCTCTCTCGTGCTGGACGCAACAGAAAAAGAACAGTAAAATGCCCAAAGGGAGTACAAGAGAGGAAATAATAAAGATCACAACAGAAATAAACAAAATAGAAACCAAAAAAACAATGCAAAAGATCAATGAAACCAAGACTTGGTTTTTTGAAAAGACACACAAAATTGACAAACCTTTAGGTAGACTCATCAAGAAAAAGATATACAAGAAGGCCGGCCGAGTGGTGCTTTGGTTGAAGCTGGCTTGGGACGCCGGTTGCCCCGGTTCGGATCCCATGTGTGAGGGCCAGTGATGCTGCCCTCTGCAGCTGAGATGGTGAACAGCAGCTCCACCTGGAGCTGGACTGTTGTGAGTTCCCGGGACGGCATGGCTGTGGCCCCTGCTGCAGTGAGCTACAGTGAGTGGATTGTAATTGATATGTATGATATGCGGGGGGAGTGGGGTGGTGATTTGGGGAGGGGGTTTTCACTTTTAAGGGTAAAAAGTATAACTATTGCACTGTATTGTACACCTGAATCTATTTTTTTAATGAATTTATCATACATCTTTACAAAATTTACACAGCTTATGTCACACTGGAAACGACCTGGTACATCATACTTAGAACAAAGTAGGACTCTGTTCAAAATGTTTAAAAAAAAAACTTTTAAGAGGACAAAATTGTTACACATAGCCTGTACTGAAGTCATAAGCATCATCTTCCTCTTGAGTCATTTTATCCAAGACATAACATCGTGCAGATTGTTCATCTGCTTGAGACTCTTCATGCAGTACCTCCCAGGCCTCTTTTGCAGGGGACATATCTGAGCTCTTTTCACTGGCTTCATCAACACTTTCCTGGTCATTATCCATGTCTTCATAGTCCTCCCCCCACTTCCTGCTTCCTCTCTTTCTGTTTTGGCAATTCTTCACTTACGTCCTTTTCCTCTGTTATTCCATTTGTCAGACCGGAGGACTGGAAAAGGATGCTATTGGCTAAACGAGGGCCCCTGATGGCTTGTATGCTGTGTGCATTGTTCTTTTCTAGTTCTTCCAGATTAAAGCCCCACTTCATGTCCATCACAATACTCTCATTAAAATGTGGAGAAAGAGTCCAGGATGCAGGGGGATGGCAATAGTAACCTCAGGAGCCACCTGTCCACTGAGACCACAGCAGTTTGGCAGCAATTTCTACATTTGGGCTTCCACCCTTTTGGTGCAGTCCTCTTTTCTGTGCAAGAAAAGTAAAGAATTCCAGAGAATTCTTAAAGTCTGGGACAGTGAATTTCAGTACTAAGTGTCGTGTGTCAGCCTAGGACAGGATGGCACTGGCAGCCTCTACTGGTTTTAGTACTTCAATCTTTGTTGGACTTCTCAGAGCAAGTGTAGTGGGAAAGTTAAGTGGAGACACAATGAAACTTGGACTATCTATGATTGTGATTTGTTTGTCCAGGAGGACAGCCTGCATGCTCCTTGTAAGCCCCATGGATACACCAACATTACATATCCGTTCTTGTTTTAAGCTATTGATGGTACTGCTTTTCCCCACATTTGGGAAAAAAATTACTCCAACCTGAATAGCTTTGCCCAAAGTCTCCTGAAAACCTCTAAGAAGCTTCATAAGACCTTCTTTCCCAATGCAGACTTCACTTTTGAATGGAGCAGCTTTCCTCTTTACCTTGGTTATCTTCCCCTTGCCCTTCAGATTTGTTGAGGCTTTGAACACCACTGTTGGCAATTCCTTCTTCAAATAATTCAGCCAGTTCTCCAGATTTTCCTTTGGTACCAAATCTGATTTATTTAGTATAAGTACCAGCCTTTTCTGTCCACCCTGGGCAATGGCCTCGTCTACCTGGGGACACCTGCAACCAAGAGGATCTCTGCCATCCAACACTTCCAGCACAACATCTGAGGCTTCAACCACCTTTTTAAGTTCCTGACAATACAACTTCTTTGGATTCTGTTTGCCCGACTTGGCTTTGTTCTTAGTGTTGCATTGCCCAAATTCCTCCTTCACAGGTTCCACGTTAGATGACTCAACACCAGAGTTCGTGTCAAGTTTTCTTTTCTTTTCCTGTTCTTTCTGCCTGTCAAGTTTCTGCTGCTGTTTTAGTTCTTCAAGCCTCTGTTTCTTTAGCTCAACTTCCCGAAGAAGAGCCTCCTTAAAGGGAGCACTGTTTGGAACTCCCAGGTCTTTCCTAGGCTTCTTGTGGCCCAGTTTCTTAGCCTCCTTCCTCAATTTTCGATGTTGTTCTCAAACCTTTTTTTTGGATCTTATACCGCTTATGGCAGGTCATGCGTTTACTTGCTTTCTTTAACTTCGGACGCTTCATACTGGATGGAAGTCGTAATGTGGCGGGAGAGTTAGTAGCTACAACGTGCCTCCACCGTCACCACATGTGAACTGAAGACACCAGCCCTGAATCTAATTTTTTTTAAATGTATATTTCACAATAAAAGAATTAGAAAAAAATAACAACAAAAAAAATATTGCTTACGTAGTAGTTTGCCATAATCAGAAGTATCTGAACACTGATGGTAACAACTTTGCACACCTCTTGTAATTGCGGAATAGAAGTGACTTGTATTCATCTTTTGTTAATGTTATATATTGAATATTATATTTTAATACAGTTTTCCTTTCTTAAAATGTGTATAAATTTATTTGGCACGTCTGTATATAATTATACTTGACATTCAATGTTATTCAATTTCAGCATCAGGTGTATAGAGCAGTGATCAGGCATCTACACAGTCTATGTAGTGTTCTCCCTAATAAGTCCAGTGCCCATCTGGCAGCCTGCATAATATTTACAACATTATTGATTATATCCCTCAAACTGTATGTCATATCCATGTGACTATAATGTGACTACTAATGTTCTACTTTCCAAACATTTACCATTTCCCCATTCTCACCCCTCCCATCTAGCAACCATCAGTTTGTTCTTTGTATCTATGAGTGTATTTCTTTTTTTTTTTTTAGCTGAGCCATACTGCCACCTGTTGGCAACTCAGCGGCTGCTCAGCTCAGGCTGGGCATTGAACTGCTGTTGCTCAGAGCTCAGCTCACACTATTGAGCAAGTTCTTAACCAACTGAGCCACTTGGCCAGCCCTATTTCTCTTTTGTTTGTTATTTATTCTGATTTTTAGATTTCACATATAAGTGAGAATGCATGGCATTTGTCTTTCTCAATTATAACTTATTTCACTTAGCATAATATTCTCTAGGTGCATCTATGTCGTTGGAAATGGTAGCATTTCATTCTTTCTATGGCCAGGTAATACTCTGTTGTATAAAAGTACCACAGTATTTATTTATTTATTTATTTATTTATTTATTTATTTATTTGTTAGTTTCAGGTGTACAACAGAGTGCAATAGTTATACTTTTTACCCCTCAAAGTGACAACGCCCCTACCCCAATCCGCCACCCCACTACTCCCCGATATCATACGTATCTTTTACAATTCCTTTGTCTCCATTCCCCACTATACTCCACGTCCCATGACTATATATATATATATATATATATATATATATATATATATATATATTCAATTATAGTTGACATACAATATTATACAACATCAGCTTCAGCTGTACTGTGCAGTGATCAAGCCTCTACCCCATCCATGAAGTGGTTTCTCTAACAAGACAAGTGACAATGTAACACCCTACAAAATATTTACAACACTATTAATTATATTCCTCGAACTGTCTTTCATATCCCTGTGGCAATATTGTAGTTACTTATTTATGCTGTCTAATCTCTTCCCCTTCTCCCTTATCCCTACCCCCCTCCCAACTAGCAACTATCAGTTTTTCCTCTGTATCTCTGAGACTATTTCTGTTTACTTTGCTTGTTCATTAAGTTTTTTAGAGTCTTCACGTAAGTGAGATCATATGGTATTTTTCTTTCTCTGACTGACTTATTTCACTCAGCATAATGTTCTCTAAGTCCATCCATATCCTTGCAAATGGTAAGATTTCATTCTTCTTTATAGCTGAGTGACACACCATTGTATAAATGTACCACAGTTTCTTAATCCAGTCATCGATTGATGAGCATTTCTGTTGTTTCCAAGTCTTGGCTATTGTGAATAGTGCTGTGATAAACATAGGGGTGCATATATTTTTTCAAATTAGCATCTTGGGTTTCTCTGGATAGATACCCAAGAGTGGAAATGCTGGGTCATAAGGTAGTTCCATTTCCAAGTTTTTCAGATACCTCCATACTGATTACCATAATGGCTGCACCAATCTGCAATCCCACCAACAGTGCACCAGGTTTCCCTTTTCTCCACAACCTCGCCATCACTTTTTTGTTGATTTATTGATGACAGCCATTCTGACCAGTGTGAGGTGGTATCTCATTGTAGTTTTTATTTTCATTTCTATAATAAATAGTGATGTTGAATATTTTTCCATATTTCTGTTGGTTGATTATTTGTATGTCCTGTTTAGAGAAATGTCTCTTCATGTCGATACCCATTTTTTAATTGTGTTTGGTTTTTTGATGTTGAGTTGTATGAGATTTTTTTTTTAAATTTTGGAACCTACCTCTTATCAGATGTGTCATTGATAAATATCTTCTCCCATTAAGCAGGATACCTTTTAGTTTTATTGATGGTTTCCTTTGCTGTGAAAAAGTTTTTGATTTGATGTAATCCCTGAAGCTTATTTTTTCTTTTCCTTTGCTTGCCCAAGGGTATATATCAGTAAAAATATTACTGAGAATAATATCAACAAATTTACCTCCTATATTTTCTTCTAGGAGTTTTAGGGTTTCAGGTCTTATATTTAAGACCTTAGTCCATTTTGAATTTATTCTCATATATGGTGTAAAAAGGTGGTCCAGTTTCTTTCTTTTTTTCTTTTGTGTGTGTCTGTCAAGTTACCCCAGCACCATTTATTAAGTATACTGTCTTTACCCCAGTGTAAATTTTTGCTTCCATTTTCATAGATTAAGTGACCATAAAGGCATGGATTTATTTCTGGGGTCTTTATTCTGCTCCAAGATCTATGTAACTGTTTTTTGTGTGTGTGTGCCAATACCATGCTGTTTTGATTACTATAGCCTTGGAGTATGATTTGATGTCAGGTAGCATACCTCCCACTTTGTTCTTCTTTCTCAAGATTGCTGTGGCTATTTGGGGTCTTTTATGGTTCCATATGAATTTTAGGATTATATGTTCTTCGTCTATGAAAAACGTAATTGGTAATTTGATAAGGATTGTGCTGAATCTATATATTGCCTTAGGTAGTACTGGTATTTTAACTATATTAATTGTTCCTCGCCACGAGCATGGTATTTGTTTCCATTTATTTATATCTTTGATTTCTCTCTTCAATGTCTTATAATTTTCTGAGTAGAGGTCTTTTACTTCTTTGGTTAAATTTATTCCTGGATATTTTATTGTTTTTGAAGCAATTGGAAAAGGGATTGATTTCCTGATTTCTTCTTCTGATAATTAATTATTGGTGTATACAAATGCAACTGATTTCTGAATACTAATTTTGTATCCTGCTACTTTATTAATTCATTTATCAGTTCTAATAGTTTTTAGTGAAATCTTTGGGTTCTGCATATATAGCATCATGTCATTTGCAAATAATGACAATTTTGCATCTTCCTTCCCAATTTGGATGCCTTCTATTTCTTTTTCTTGTCTGATTCCTGTGGCTAGAACTTCCAGAACAATGTTGAATAAAAATGTAAAAGTGGGCAACCTTGACTTGTTCCTGATCTTAAGAGGACTGGTTGTATCTTTTCCCCATTGAGTACGATGTTTACTGTGGGCTGATCATATATGGCCTTTATTTGATCTGTTTTTTTGTTTTTTTTTTTGAGGGCAGTGTTACTAGCCCTCATATGTGGGACCGAACCGGGGCCGCTGGCTTCCAAGGCCAGCGCTTAACCACCGCGCCACTCAGCCGGCCCTATATATGGCCTTTATTATGTTGAGATATGATCACATTATTCCCACTTTTATTAGAGTTTTTATAATAAACGGCTGAGGGATTTTGTCAAATGCTTTTTCTGCATCTATTGATATTATCATATGATTTTTATTTTTCATTTGGTTAATGTTACGTATTGCATTAATTGATTTGCGGATATTGATCCAACCTTGCGTACCAGGAATGAATCCCACTTGATCATATTGTATGATCTTTTTAATGTGATGCTGAATTCGGTTTGCTAGTAGTTTTTGAGGATTTTTCAATCTATGTTCATTAGGAGGGATATCGCCCTGTAGTTTTCTATTTTTTAATATCTTTGTCTGACTTTGGGATCAGAATAATAGTGGCCTCATAAAATGTGCTTGGGAGCCATCCCTCCTTCTGCATTTTTGCAATAGTTTGAGGAGAAGAGGAACTAATTTCTCTTGTATATTTTATAAAATTCACCACTGAAGCCATCTGGTCCAGGACTTTTGTTTGTTCGAATCCTGTTGATTACTGATTCAATTTCTTTGGTAGTAATCAGTCTGTTAAGAGTTTCTTTTTCTTTTTGGTTCAGACTTGGTAGATTGTATGCTTCTAGAAATTTATCCATTTCTTCCAGATTGTTGAAGTTGTTGGCATATAGTTAGCATATAGTATTTTCTTAATATTTTTTGTATTTCTGTGGTAATTGTTGTCACTTTTCCTCTCTCATTTCCGATTTTATTAATTTGGATCCTCTCTCTCTTTTTCTCGGTGAGTCTGACTAAGGGTTTGTCGATTTTTTTATCGTTTCAAAAAACCAGCTCTTGGTTTCATTGATTTTTCGTTTTTATTTCATTTTATTTTATTAGTTTCAGGTGTACAACACAATGCAATAGTTATACTCCTTACCCCCAAAGTGACAACCCCCCTCCACCAGTTCACCACTACACTCCCCCTTCCATATCACGCATATCTATTACAATTCCTTTGACTCCCTTCCACAGTATACTCCACATCATGTGACTATCTATATATTCAGTTACAGTTGGCATACAATATTATACAACATCAGTTTCAGGTGTACAGTGCAGTGATCAAGCCTCTACTTCATTCATGAAGTGGTCTCCCTAACAAGACACGTGACTAACTGACATGCCACAAAATTTTTACATTATTATATTCCCCAAACTGTGTTTCATATCCCTGTGGCAATATTGTAGTTCTCTATTTATGCTGCCTAATCCCTTCCTCTTCCCCCTTATCCCCACCCCCTCCCAACTAGCAACCCTCAGTTTTTCATCTATATCTATGAGTCTGTTTACTTTTATTGTTCATTCAGTTTTTCAGCTTCCACATATAAGTGAGATCATATGGTATTTGTCTTACTCCGACAGACTTATTTCACTTAACATAACAGTCTCTTCACAACATTATCAAATACATTCCCAGAATTGCCACCATATCCCTGCGGCAATATTGCAGTCACCCACCTATGCTGTCCAAAACCATCCCCCTCTCCCTCATCCCCACTCCCTCCCAGCCAGCAACCATCAGATTTTCCTTTATATCCGCTTGATATGACTTCAATCTTCTTAAATTTACTAAGGATTGTTTTGTGGCCTAACGTGGTCTATCTTGGAAAATATCCCATGTGTACTTGAGAAGAACGTATATTCTGTTTTTTCAGGGTGAAATGCTCTAAAAATATCAACGAAGTCCAGCTGGTCTAAAGTGTCATTTAAGGCCCCTCTTTCTGTGTTGATTTTCTGTCTAAAAGGTCTGCCCATTGTTGACAATGGGGTGTTGAGGTCCCCTACTATGATAGTGTAATTGTTGATCTCTGTATTTATTGCTGTTAAAATCTGTTATATGAAATTAGGAGTTCCCATGTTGGGTACATAGATGTTTATTAGGGTTATAGTGCCCTTCTTTGTCTTTTATTGTAGTCATTTTAAGGTCTATTTTGTCGAAAATAAGTATTGGTACTCCAGCTTTTTTTTTTCTCATTTCCATTTGCATGAAATATCTTATTCCATCCATAAATAGCATATACATGTTTCCTATTTTCTTACCCACTCAGCCACTCTCTGTCTTTTGATTAGGACATTTAGCCCATTCACATTTAAAATGATTATTGATAGGTGCATATGTATTGCCATTTTGTTATTTGTATTCCTGGTCTTCCTGGGTTAGCTTGTTTTCCCCTTTGTCATGTTTAAGAAAGCCCTTTTAACATTTCCTGCAATGCTGGCTTGGTGGTAGTTAATTTCTTAAGCTTATTCTTTTCTGAGTAGCTCTTTATCTCACCTTCAATTTTTAGTGATAGCCGTGCTGGAGGAATCTAATGTAGATCCTTATTTTACATCACTTGGAATATTTCCTGCCACTCCCATCTGGCCTGCAGTGTTTCTGTAGACAAGTCAGCTGTTAGTCTTATAGGAGTTCCTTTTTATGTAACCAGCTGTCTTATTCTTGCTGCATTTAGGATTCTGTTTTTGTCTTTAACCTTTGCCATTCTAACTATGATGTATCTTGGTGTGGGCCTGTTTGGGTTCAGCTTGTGTGGAACTCTCTGCACTTCCTGGGCTTGTATGTCAATTTCCTTCACCAGTGTAGGGAAGTTTTCAGTCATTATTTCTTCAAATACATTTTCGACCCCTTGTTTCTTCTCTTCTCCTTCTGGTATTCCTATGATGAAATGTTGTTGCGTTTCATCTTGTCCCGCAGCTCTCTTAAACTATTTTCGTTCTTTTTTATTTATATTTTCTTTTTTTTTGCTCCAACTGAGTGATTTCTGCTATTTTGTCTTCTAAATTGCTGATCCAATCCTCTGCTTCATCTCATCTACTGGTGATTCCTTCGAGTGTGTTCTTAATTTCAGTTATTGTATTCTTTAGTTTTAATTGGTTGTTTTTTATGGTTTCCTTATTTGTTTACGTCCTTGATAAATTCCTTAAACATTCTTATCATCAGTGTTCTAAACTCTGTCTCTGAAAGGTTGGATAAATCTGTTTCATTTAGATCCATTTCTAAGGTTTCTTCTGATCTTTATTTGGGACATGTTTCCTTGTTTCCTCTTTTTGAGTGTTGTTCTGTGATTTCTTCGATGTATTTGGTAGATCACCTAGAAAGAAGAAAAAAAAAAAGAAAAAGAAAAGAAAACAGAAAGGAATGAGGAAAAAAAAGAAGAAAAATCAAAAGAAAAAAAGAGGAAAAGAGGAAAGAAGGGGAAAATGAGGGGGGCTCTCTGTCCTCTTTATTCTGCAGACCACTAGCTCAGCAATAGAGAGTCTCTGGGCGACTCAGCACCTGTTGTTGGGGGGAAGGGCTTAATTTGTTTTATGCTGGCCTCCCTTTCAGGCTAGGAGGGAGCTTTCTGCAATTAGCTGCTCTGTGCCCTGGAACCAAGCTCACTACAAAAATTCTCACAGATTGTTGTGGGTTGTCTGCTGTTGCAAAAAAAAAAAAAACCCTCTGTGTCCTGCAGAGGTGGGGGCCAGGCACCAGGGTCTCAGGGTGCCTCAGGCAACACAGCTTTAGGTGGGCAGGGCACGCCCCCAAGGCACCACTGGATGTGGTCAGTGACCCCAAGCAAGTCAGAGCAGCAAGAATTCCTGCAGCGTCAACCAGCCCACACAAACTTGCCAGCAAAGCCCTGACCAGATCATGCAGGCACATAGCTTCTGGCCCAACACTGTCAGGATAACTCCCAGTCTCAGCCTGTCCCAATCAGCCACTCGCAGATCAGGCTGAGCAACCCAACAGCCAATCCCCAGCCTGGCAATTTGCACAAGCAGTGCGTACAACGGGGACCCAAGATGGCGGGATCCATCCTGCATCTCAGTGAGCAGCCTGTTGGAGCCAGAGGGCACCCACCCAGTGTTTCCCTTTCAACACAGCACAAGCAGGGCGGAGGGTAGGACTCCAAGGCCACATCCCTGCGCATACACACATGCACTTCTAAGCCAATTTCACCAGACCCATGGGCTCCAGGACCTGACCCTCTGTGGGAGGGCACAACTCTGAAAAACTGGTGCCCTCCTGTACACTACTCGTATGCTAGCTCCACCAGGGGATCACTGGTCCCAAAATCCTCCAGGTCCCCACCAAAGGCCCTCAGTTCGGTCTGTCCCTGCAGACTCCTGGCCTGGCTCACACAGCTATTCCCTCCACCAGGAACTGGGTGAGTGCTCACTGGTGAGTGAGCCCGTGCGCTGGCCCCACTGGTTCTCCAGCTGCCCTCAGCCTCACCGAGCCTAGTAAAGAAAGTCCTCACTAATTTCTACTGCCAGGTATTGTGGAGCTCCTCTTCATGGCAAAGCAACTCTGGGATAGGGAGCTCGGTGTGGGGCCAGAGGGTCTCTCCCCCAACCGGAGAAGCCTCCCCACTGCTGAGTCATCCCCCACGGAGCTTGCCTTCTTGTCTCCACCCCTCCTATCAGACTTGACGTGGCCTCCTCTTTATGTCCTTTTTTAGAGGTTCTGTTCATCTAGTGTTCAGGGGACTTCTGAGGTTGAATGTTGTATAAATTATTTGTAATTTTGGTGTGATCCTGGGATGCAGTTGGCACAGCATCCATCTATTCCACCATCTTACCAGAAACTCCTGCTTAAACAATGTTGACCAAAGTGTCCATATATACATATATAGTCACTGGATGTGGAGTACAGCATAGGAAATATTGTCAATAGAATTGTAACAGCTATATACAGTGTCAGAGAGGTAATAAATTGGTTGGGTGTTATCCCTTTGTGAGGGGTGTAAATTTCTAACTATTACATTTATTTGTACACCTGAAACAAAAACAAAAACAGAAGAATCCATTTAGGAATCAAGATATGAAAAGCCCTGAGATGCTTTAAAAAAAAGTGATTGCATCAGGAAGATGTGATACAATATACAATGGAATATTGCTCGACCATAAGAAAGATGGAAATCTTACCATTTGTGACAATATGGATATACCCAGAAGATATTATCCTAAGTAAAGTAATTCAGAGTGATAAAGACAAATACCATATGATCTCACCTATATGTGGAAACTAAAGAACAAAAGAAATGAACAAACAAAACAGAAGCAGGCTCAGAGATATGGGCAACAAACTAATGATTGCCAGAGGGGACCGGTGAAAAAAATGGTTGCCAGAGTTGGGGGACCAGTGAAAAAAGTTGAAGGGTTAAGAAATACAAATTGGTAATTACAAATTAGTCATGGAGATATAAAGTACAGCATAGAGAATGTAGTTAACAATTTGCAACAGCTATGTATAGTGCCAGATGGTACTAGGCTAATCAGGGGACAACTGCATAAATTATATAAATGTCTAATCACTGTGCTGTATACCAGAAACAATATAAAATAGTATTGAATGTCATCTGTAACTGAAAAAAAATTTTTTTTAATTCCACAAAGAAAGACAAGAGAGACTCTTAAAAGCAGCAAGAGAAAAGCAGTTAGTTACCTATAAGAGAGCTCCCATATGACTGTCCGCTGATTTCTCAACAAAAACTTTGGAAACAAAAAGTGACTGTCATGAAATATTCAAAGGGATTTAGAGTGGGACCTACAACCAAGATTACTCTAACCAGCAAAGCTATCATTTACAATCAAAGGGCAGATAAAGAGCTCCCCAGACAAGAAAAACCTAAAAGTGTTCATCATCACCAAACCAGAATTATAAGGAATCTTAGAGAGACTTCTTAAAGACGAAAAAAAAGGTAAAAATATGAATAATAAAATGGCAATAAGTGCATATCTATCAACAGTTAAGTGAAAATGGATTAAATTTTCTAATCAAAAGACACCTGGTATCTGAATCTAGAAGAAAACAGGCCCTTTCATATGGTGTCTACAAGAGAGTCACTTCAGATCAAAATACACACACACAGACTGAAACTAAAGAGATGAAAATAGATATTTTGTGAAAATGGAAAAAAAATAGGTTAGGAGTCAGAGAAAATAGACTTTAAAACAAAGTTATAACGATACAAAGAAGGACCCAGTAATCCCACTTCTGGGTATTTATCCGAAGAAACACAAAATGCTACTTTGAAGGGAATGTGTGCATCCAGATGTTCATTGCAGCATTGTTTACAATTGCCACGATGTGGAGGCAGCCTGGGTGTCCGTCGATGAAGGAATGGATAAAAAGAGTTGGTACATATATACAATGGATTATTGCTCAGCCCTGGAAGGGAATGGGTTCTTGTTATCTGTGGTCGAATGGATGGACCTGGAGAGTATTGTGCTGAGTGGAGTATGTCAGACAGAGAAAGACAGATACAATGTGATTTCACTTATATGTGGAATCTATAGAACAAAATAAACAAAACAGAAACAAAATCATAGATACAGAGAACATTTTGATGGTTGCCAGATGGGAGGTGGGTTGGGAGGGTGGGTGAAATGGGGGAAAGTTTTAGGAAGTACAAATTGGTGGTTACAAAGTAGTCATGGGATGTAGGGTATAGCATAAGAAATATATTCAGTAATGTGGTAATAACTATGTATGGTGTCAGATGGGTACTAGATTTATTGGGGTGATAGATGGGAGGGTGTCAGGGCAGAATATAAAATGTGAAGGGGCTTTTGATGTACAAATTGGTAATTACAAAATAGTCATGGGAATTTAAAGCATAGGGAATATAGTCAATAATACAGTAGTAACTATAGATAGTGCCAGGTAGGTTCTAGACTAGTCAGGGGGATCTTTTCTTAAATTATATAAATGTATAACTTCTATGCTGTACACCTGAAATTAGCATAAAATAATATTGAATGTCAACTGTAATTGAAAAATTTTTAAAAGGGGGGAGAGGTGAAGGGATATAAGAGGTTCAAATTTCCAGGTATAAAACAGGTATGTAATGGGGATGCAACGTACAACATAGGAATATAGTCAAGAATATTGTGATAGCATGGTATAGTTTCATATGGTTGCTGAACATACCATGGTGTTCATCATTTCTTTAGATATATAAATGTTGAATAACAATGGTGTATACCTGAAAGTAATATAATATTGTATGTTAGCTATATTTTAATGAAAATCTCTAAAAAACAACAAATGAACTTAGAGTTGGATACCATTTGCTCCACTCTAAAGACAGATTAGCAAGTTTAATAACCATTTCTGATTTAGGCCTACTAGCAGTACAGGTCAATGAAAGAATATTCTGATGTAGTGGGGGAAATTCATATAGTAAAAGCAGTTTGTTTTCTGTCTATTTAGATCCTTGAGAATCATAATCATGTATGATGATCAGTCACCATTTCCAGAAACAGCCTCTGTAAGGCTCTGCCTTTTATCACCTAGTGCTTTTCCAGAAAGTTCTGTCCTCAGTTTTGTACCTTCAGAGAAACACCAGGGGAGAGGGCTTTGTTCAGTTATCTTTCTTTCTACCAAACACATCTGACCTTGTACCTCACTATTTCCTTCTTTCAGAATGTTCTGTCTTCATGCCCTTGCCCTTGCAGAAATTCCTGGGGAGGGGAATTCTACTCAATTTTCTTTCAACCAATCAGTCTATGCCTGTTCTTGATATTTTTCTCAACTAGCCCTCAGAGCACTCAAGTTCAGGCTTCTCTTTGTGCCATACACCAAGTTGTCTGGCCTCTCCTTCAGGGCCCTGAGCCCAGACAAGCCCTGAGGGAAAACAGCTCAGGAGCTATAGCAATGACAACAAAGGACTGGATTTGGAGCAAAAGTCTTTGTGAATACTGCCTGCTCTGTGTCCAATAGGCAGCCTTCCCTTCAGTACACACATGTGGCTAGACATGCAGATCCTGGGGAATAGGTCATGGAGACAGCTCATCAGGAGGGAGGTGCCGAGAAGAGGCATACCTGAGGCCTGAGCTCTAGTGACTTTCTTCTGGTTTCCCTTAAGTCTCCATCAGTCCAGTTCAATAGTTCTGCCCACTTATCCAGAGCATACAATAGCTCCCCAAATAGTACCTTAATGAAATGTATAAATAGTGATAAATAGTTCCACTTTCAGTATATGCACTGATGGAAAATAGTTCCACTTCCAATATATACAATGGTACTATTTTCATGAACCACAAAGTAGGGCACATTTTCTGATAAGGATTTAAAGCCAGACAGAGCTTTTGGAATCGAGGCTACCTTGGGAGATCCAAGGTTTTTGGTTTCCAGGGAGTAGGTCTAGGCCAGTTTTTTGGAGGAATCTGAAGTTAAACTTACTAAAATGATCATAACTCAGTCAGCTGGACTTGTGACGTGCTCATGTAGTCAATGCTGTACACTATCAGATCAGACCTTTCATTATCCCTTTCCTCAAGAGAACGGCAGAGATTGTTCCAGCTCCAAAATGCTATAAGAGGCACCAGGGTCTCCATAGAAAGGAGTATGTGTAAACCTGGACATACAGGGATGCTGATGACTGAACACTGTGCACACCAAATAAAGATGTCACAGTGATTATTTATAATATGTAAGTTATTCATATACCACTTACTGACAATAAATACACATTGGAAATATTTAAAAAGAGTACCTTGTACAGGTACAGTGATGGGTGACAAGAGCTACAAACTGGTCATCAAGTAACCCAAGCATTACCATTCACTCTCTGTGTCACCTTAAGCTGATATAAGTTGCTTAAAGCAGGCTACCTAAAAATGTTTGCCAGTTCCTTAATGGATCAGATCCTGGACTTCTGCAATTTTCAGGATCCAAAAGAAAGGAGAATAGTAATAACTTGAAGCAGTAAAATCTATCTTGGTTCTATGGGCTCTCTTCAAATCTAGATGTATCTGGAAATACAGCAAAGAAAAAATAATTGCTCTCTTTATTCATACTAAGGAAGATGCTGTGGTTTACACTGTTATCTTTACTCAAACACAAATGACCACTTTACTCAATGGAATCCAGAACAAGATTCAGGCATTTCTCTCTTTCATCCACAACCAGACATGTGCTGGTAAATGTTTAACAACTGGCTCTCCAGAGGAAAAAGGATCTTGATTTATAGCATCTACATATTTCCATGGTGTAAAAATCCCCCACCATGGTCAATTTTAAGTCACCACAATGGTGTCACTGAATAAGGAGTCAGGAACAGATGCACACAATTCACTCACACGAGATGATGTGAACTGGCTCCAGCTCTGTGACCAGATATGTAATTCATCCAGAAGAGAACAGAAAGTTGAAATGGTAAAGAGTGGTAGATTCTCATTTTGAAGGGCCATCATAAAAGGTGGTGTTTACTCATTATTTATCTCAATGTTGCCCAAAACAAGTGAAACAGCCTACTGCAGGAAGATGAGTGACTGGTATAGAAGGTAGAAATTAGAACCAATTTGGATCTATATCCTTATCCTGTCATCACCAACTTTGTCATTTAATTTTATGGAGCTTTATAATCCCTATCTAGAATAACTCAAGATGGTAGCACATGCTGAATTCTAAGAACAACATATGGCACACTCAAGAAAGAAAATACTAACTCCTCCTTCTCCTTCTCCTCCTCCTTCTCCTTCTTCTTATTCTTATTCTTTTATTCACCATCACTGTTGCTGTCTCTGCCTAATTCTTCTTTCTTCTTCTTTTGCTTCATCATCATCATCACCATGATTATATGCAGAATTGGTATAAAAAACAGCCTACTTTTCCACAGAGGTTTAACAAACTGAAATATTGCATGCACAAGTAATTTGTAATCTACAAACTATTCCAATTTACAACATTGTTTCCATGTCGTTTGCTGACCTCAGAAATGTAAGAAAACAAAAGCTATTTCTAAGGGAAATGTATGCTTACTCAAGGAAGTTCTAAAAATAAGAGGGTGTCTCTATGAGGTCTCCTGTCATATTCACAGTCACAGGGCATGTTTTAAACTTTAGAGATCACCTGATCAAACACCCTCATTGTATTGATGTGAAAATGGTTGCTGAAATTTTAAGTAACTTAACTGAAAGTTAGCAGTAGAGCAATAACTCACATTCAGGTCATTTGACTCACAGTATTCTTATCACAAAGGGCACATCAATATTGGATCCTACAATTACTTGCAGGTCCTGCTGTATTACCAGCCAAAGAAGGAGAGTAAATGGGAAAAAATTATCTTAAACAAATCCTGAGATCAGAAGGTAGTGGGAGTTTTATTTTTAATTAAAGTTTATTGGGAGTGACAATGGTTAGTAAATTTACACAGGTTTTAAGTGTACAATTCTGTAATACATCATCTATACATTACATTGTGTGTTCACCACCCATTGTCAGTTATCCTTCCATCACCATATATTTGATCCCATTTACTTTCATCTACCACCATCCTTACCCCTTATCCTCTGGTAAACACTAAACTATTGTCTATGTCTATGAGTTTTTGTTTCTTGTTTGTCTTGCTCCTTTGTTGCTTTCAGATTTATACCCCACGTCCTCATACGAGGTCGGACAATTGAGTTTGCAAACTCATCCTAGAAAAAGTGCTACATACCTAATTGCTAAATGTCACTACAGTCACATTTGAAGTACTCCTCTTGGGAAGGTGTGCACTGCCACTAGCACCTAGCTCACTGTTGGAAACAATTATGGAACTTTTTATGGAATGGCCATCAGGGCTGTCATCATATTACCCTTGATGTCCTGAATGTCATCAAAATGTCTTTTTTTCAATATTTCCTTTATCTTTGGGTAAAGAAAGAAGTCATGGAGAGACAGATCAGGTGAGTAGGGAGGGTGTTCCAATACAAGTATTTTATTACTGCTAAAAACACCCTCACAGACAGTGCAATGTGTTGTTGCATTGTTGTGAAGCAAAAGCCATGAATTGGTGAAAAGTACAGGTCATATAACTTTTTCACACAGTTGTTTTAGCACTTCCAAATA
Source organism: Aselliscus stoliczkanus (assembly GCA_033961575.1). Lineage (NCBI taxonomy): Eukaryota > Metazoa > Chordata > Mammalia > Chiroptera > Hipposideridae > Aselliscus > Aselliscus stoliczkanus. The sequence goes on along the minus strand of CM066737.1, from coordinate 47,028,905 downwards.
GTAAATATGGCTAACTGTTTGTCCAATTGGTACAAATTCATCATGAATAATCCCTCTGATATCAAGAAAAGGTTAGCAATATCATAATTGTTCATGAACGTAATTGCCAGAACTCATACACTCTTGGTGGGAATGCAGACTAGTGCAGGTGCTATGGAAGACAGTGTACAGGTTCTTCAAAAAATTAAAAATAGAATTATCATATGATCCAGCAATTCCTCTCCAGGGTATATAGCCAAAAATTTAGTGGGGATTTGACATATATTATATGCTAAATTCAGTATCACGGTTTGAGGTTCACCCTCATAATATTTCTTATCCCCACAAGGTAGAGAACCAGAAGAATCTGGGTTAGGGCTGGCCGAGTGGCACGGTAGTTAAGAGCTAGTTTGGGATGCCAGCAGCCCTGGCTCGGATCCTACATATGAGGGCAAGAGACACTGCCCTCAAAAAAAAAGAATCTGGGTTAATCTAAACTGCAGTTACATTTCTTCTAGTTACATTACTATTCTGGGGTCACTTTTTGCTTGTTCTTTTAAGACGCAAAAGAAAAGATCCCCAGTTCACTTGCATCCAAAGTGTGATCTCATCTCCAAAGTTCCAGCACTCCTCTGAGCTTCAGTTTCATCTGTAAAAATAGTTGATTTGATTAGATAATTCAATTTTCTGATCATGAAATATTTATTGAGTGTCTATTATGGGGCAAATATTTTGCTAAAGCAGGAAGCAAACAAGTCCTTATCCTTATTGAATTTAAGAGTTGAATGGAGGAAACAAACATATATATTAAGCCACAATTGGAATCTGTTTCTCTAATAGCTAAACATAATTGAGAAAAGTGGATTCCCAGTAAGATAGCCCTGGCACCACATGATAGAAAAATATATACAGCCCAGGAGCATTGGCATTGCTACAGGGGACTCATACACAAACAAATTTAACTGTGCTACAATTTGTGAAACAATACCAATATGTACACAGTGCCATAGAGAAGAAAATAACCTCTGGTAATGAGGAAGCTTTCAAACAGCAGGTGATATTTAAGTTAGGTCTTCAAGGATAAGTAGGAGATTAACAGGTGAAGAACTTAACATACAGCATTCCAGTCAGAATAAACAGCATTCAAAAAGACAGACACGAAAATGGCACAATAGACAGATGCTGTGCTAACTGCCTCCCAGGATCACACCAAAATTACAAGCAAATTATACAGCATTCAACCCTGGAGGTCCCCGGAACACTGGAGGAACAGAACCACTAAACGAAGAACTTAAAGAGGAAGCTGCGTTGGGTCAGGTAGGACGGGCGGAGACGAGAGAGGGCGAGCCCTGTGAGGGAAGCCCAAGCTGTGGAGAGGCTTCTCCGGTTGGGGGAGAGACCCTCCGGCCGCACACAAAGCTCACCAGCCCAGAGCTCCTTTGCCGGGAAGACAAGTTCTAAGATAGCTGGCAGTAAATTAGTGAGGACTCTCTTTGCTCAGGTCGGTGAGTCTAAGAGCGGCTGGAGAATCAGTGGGGATGGCACACAGGCTTGCTCACTGGTGAGCACTTACCTGGTTCCTGGTGGAGGGAGTGGCTGTGTAAGCCGGACCCGGGAGCCTGCGGGGACGGACTGAATTGAGCACCTTTGGTGCAAAGGCTGGAGGTTTTTGAACTGTTGTTCCCGTGGTGCGGAGCCTGCACGTGGTGCGGAGCCTGCACGCGAGTGGTGCAGGGAGGGCACCATTTTGTCGGGCTTGGGCCCTCCCACGAAGGATTAGATCCGAGACCTCATTGGTCTGGTGGAATTGGCGCAAAAGTACGTGTGTGCGTGTGCGTGCACACCTGCGGCCTTGAATACCCACCTTCTGCCTGGCTTATACTGCGTTGCCAGGGAAACGCAGGGCAGGTGCCCTCCGGAACCAACAGGCTGCTCACTGAGACCCAGGAGTGGGTCAGCCGCCTCGGGTCCCCACTCTCCACACTACACTTGCAGAGTTGCCAGGCTGGTGATTGGTTGTCGGGCTGCTCGGCCTGATCTGCAAGCGGCTGATTGGGACAGGCTGAGACTGGGAGTTTTCCTGGGAGTGTTGGGCCATGAGCTGTGTGCCTGCGTGATCCAGCCAGTGCTCTCCTGGTGATCTATCTAATACATCAAAGCAATCCCAGAGCGACAGCCAGAATGGGGAAACAAAGAAACATGTCACAAGTAAACGATCAGAAGAAACCTCTAGAAATGGAACCAAATGAAACAGAGGGATACAACCTTTCAGAGACAGAGTTTAGAACACTGATGATAAGAATGTTGAAGGAACTTAGCGAGGACATAAAGAAGGATAGGGAAACCATAAAAAACAACCTGTTAGAACTAAAGAACACAATAACTGAAATGAAGAACACACTCAAAGGAATCACCAGTAGAGTAGATGAAGCAGAGGAGCGGATCAGCGATTTGGAAGATAAAATAACAGAACTCACCCAGTTGGCACAGCGAAAAGACCAAAGAATAAAAAACAATGAAAATAGTTTAAGAGCCCTATGGGACAAGGTGAAACACGACCACCTTCGAATCATAGAGATACCAGAAGGAGAAGAGAAGAAGCAAGGGGTCGAGAATGTATTTGAAAAAATAATGACTGAAAACTTCCCTACCCTGGAGAAGGAAATCAACATACATGCCCAGGAAGTGCAGAGGGTTCCAAACAAGCTGAACCCAAACAGGTCCACACCAAGACACATCATAGTTAAAATGGCAAAGGTTAAAGACAGAAACAGAATCCTAGAGGCTGCAAGAGAAAGACAGCAGGTTACATACAAAGGAACTCCTGTTAGACTAACAGCTGACTTGTCTACAGAAACTCTGCAGGCCAGAAGGGAGTGGCAGGAGATACTCAAAGTGACACAAAATAAAGGCCTACAACCAAGATTGCTCTACCCAGCACAGCTATCACTTAAAATTGAAGGAGAAATAAAGAGCTTCTCAGAAAAGAATAAGCTTAAGGAATTCATTACCACCAAGCCAGCATTGCAAGACATGTTAGAAGGGCTTTTTTAAACAAAAGAAAGGGGTAAAGAAGCTAACCCAGAGAGACAATTTAAGAAGATTGAAGTCATATCAAGCAGATATAAAGGAAAAACTGATGGTTGCTGGCTGGGAGGGAGTGGGGATGAGGGAGAGGGGGAAGGTTTTGGACAGTGTAGGTGGGACTACAATGTTGCCGGAGGGATATGGGGGCAGTTCTGGGAATGTAATTGATAATGTTGTGAAGAGACTATTATGTTGCAAAAAATAAGTCAGTCGGAGAAGGACAGGTACCATGTGATCTCACTTGTGTTTTTGTGTGGAGTCTGAAGAGCTGAGTGAACGATCAAAGTAAACAGACTCGTAGATGTAGAGGAAAAACTGAGGGTTGCTAGTTGGGAGGGGGGTGGGGATGGGGGAAGGGGAAAGGATTAGACAGCATAAATAGACAACTACAATATTGCCACAGGGATATGAAACATAGTTCGAAGAATATAATAATTTTGTAAAAATTTTGCGGTGTGTCAGATAGTCACATGTCTTGTTAGGGAGACCACTACATGGATGGAGTAGAGGCTTGATCACTGCACTGTACACCTGAAGCTGATGTTGTATAGTATTGTATGCCAACTGCAACTGAATATGTGGATGGTCACAGAATGTGGAGTATACTGTGGAGGGGTGTCAGGGGAGTTGTGATGGATATGTATGATATGGGGTGGGGTGGCGAACTGGGGGAGGGGGTTTTCACTTTGGGGGGTAAAGAGTATAATTATTGCATTGGTTTGTACACCTGAAACTAATAAAAAAAAACTCTAACAAAAAAATGCACTTACCACATTCAAAAAAAAAAAAGACAGACACACACAGTGTGATATATAGATGATGCATTACAGAATTATACACCTGAAACCTATGTAACTTTACTAACAATTTTCAACCCAATAAACTTGAATTAAAAAAAGGGGAAAAAAAGACAGAGAAGTATCAAAATGCTTGATTGTTTTTGGCAACTTCAATAAATTTGTATGATGATGAGTATTGAGTGTCTAATGAAAAGTAGCAGTTAAATTTATTGAGAATTTCATATGAGCCAGGAGCTGTTCTGGAATCAATATTAAAAATCTGAGGGGGGCCAGCCGAATGGCGCATTGGTTAAGAGCTGGTTTTGGGATGCCAGTGGCCCCAGTTCGGATCCCATGTATGAGGGCCAGTGACACTGCCCTCTACAGCTAACAACAGCTCCACCTGGAGCTGGGCTTCGTGAGCCCTGGCGATGGTGTAGGCTGCAGCCCCTGCTGTAGTGGGATGCCATAGGCTACAGTGAGTGGCTTGCAGCCAGTGTGAGCTGCCAATAGTTGTGGTGAGCAACATCCAGACTCTGGCGGCTGATCTGCCTCATCTGGGGAGAGTGCAATGACGATACCAACATGGGCCAGTGAAGCAACATACTCTGCAACTAGACTGAAGAACAAAAATACAGCAACTCGTCTATTCCCCTCCCCCAATTCCCCAATAAAATCTTTTTTAAAAAAATCTGAGAGGGAGTCGTGGGTAAGATAGTGGTGTAGACGAATGCTGTGCCAACTGCCTCCCAGGATCACATCAAAATTACAAATAATTTATACAACATTTAACCTCGGAAGTCCCATGAACATTAGATGAACAGAACCTCTAAACAAAGGACCTAAGGAGGAGGCCACGTCAAGTCTGGTAGGAGAGGCACAGACGAGAGAGGGAGAGCCCCATGAGGGATACCTCAGTGGTGGGGAGGATTCTCTGGTTGGGGGAAAGACCAGCCCCACACCGAGCTCACTAGCCCAGAGTTGCTTTGCCAGGAAGAGGAGTTCTATGATAGCTGGCAGTAGAAATTAGTGAGGACTCTCTGCTCGGCTTGGTGAGGCTGAGGGTAGCTGAAGAACCAGTGGAGCTGACACACAAGCTCGCTCACCGGTGATCACTCACCCAGTTCCTGTTGGAGGGAGTAGCTGTGTGAGCCGGGCTCAGCTGCCTGGGGGACGGACTGAACTGAGCACCTTTGGCACGGGTGCTGGAGGTTGTGGGACCATTATTCCCCTGGTGTGGAGCTTGCACACAAGTAGTGTACAGGAGGGCACCATTTTTTCAGGGTTCAGCCCTCCCACAGAGGGTCAGATCCGAGACCGCATTGGTCTGGTGAAACTGGTGCAGGAAAGCGTGTGTGCGTGCATGCGTGTGTGGCCTTGGATTCCAACCCTCCGCCCTGCTTGTGATGCGTAGCCAGAGAAATGCAGGGCAGGTATGCTCCAGCTCCATCAGTCTCTTCACTGAGACACAGGAGTGTTCTGGCCACATTTTTTCCCCACTTTCCACACTGTTTGTGCAGAGTTGCCAGGCTGGGGATTGAATGATGGGCTGCTTAGCCTGATCTGTGAGCAGCTGATTGGGACAGGAAGAGTAGGGGAATTTTCCTGAGAGTGCTGGGCCAGGAGCTGTGTGTCTGTGTGATCAGATTGGGACTTTCCTGGAGAGTTTGTGTGGGCTGGTTGCTGGTACAGAGTGCATGCTGCTCTGACTTGGTTGGGGCCACTGACCACATCCAGTGGTGCATTGGGGCCTGCTCCACCTACCTAGAACTGTGTTGGCAGAGGCATCCCGAGTCTCTGGTGCCTGGCCCACAACATTGCAGGCCACAGATGGGTTTTTTTTTTCAGCAGCAGACAACCCGCAACAGCCTGTGAAGATTTTTGGTAGTGAGCACGGTTCCAGAGAACACAGCAGCTAATTGCAGAAAGCTCACTGCAAGCCTGAGAGGGAGGCCAGTGCATAACACATTAAGCCCTTCCCGCCAAAATCTGGTGCTGAGTCGACCAGAGATTCTATTGCTGAGCAAGTGGTCTGCAGATTAAAGAAGATGGAGAGAACCACCCACCTCTTTTTTTCTTTCTTTCTTTCTTTTTTTTCTCTTATTTCTAGATGATCTATGTAATACATCGAAGCATAAACAGAACGACAGCCAGAATGAAGAAACAAAGAAACACGTTACAAGTAAAATATCAGAAGACACCTCTAGAATTGAAATTAAATGAAACAGAGGTATACAATCTTTCAGAGACAGAGTTTAGAACACTGATGATAAGATGTTTAAGGAACTTAGTGAAGACATAAAGAAGGATAGGGAAATCATAAAAAACAACCAGTTAGAACTAAAGAATACAATAACCGAAATAAAGAACACACTCGAAGGAATCACCAGTAGAATAGATGAAGGAAAGGAGTGGATCAGAGAATTAGAAGACAAAATACCAGAAATCACCCAGCTGGAACAACAAAAAGAAAAAAGAATGAAAATAGTTAAAGAGACCTCTGGGACAACATGAAAAACAACAACTAATGAATCATAGGAATACCAGAAGGAGAAGAGAAGAAGCAAGGGATTCAGAATGTATTTGAAGAAATAATGACTGAAAACTTCTCTACCCTAGTGAAAGAAATTGACATACAAGCCCAAGAAGTGCAGAGAATTCCAAACAAGCTGAACCCAAACAGGCCCACACCAAGACACATCATAGTTAAAATGGCAAAGACAGAATTCTAAAAGCAGCAAGAGAAAGACAGCAGGTTACATACAAAGAAATTCCTATAAGATTAACAGCTGACTTGTCTACAGAAACTCTGCAGGCCAGAAGGGAGTGGCAGGAGATATTCAAACTGATGCAAAATAAACGCCTACAAACAAGACTGCTCTACCTAGCATGGCTGTCACTTAAAATTGAAGGAGAAATAAAGAGCTTCTCAGAAAAGACTAAGCTTAAGAAATTTATTACCACCAATCTGCCATTGCAGGATGTTAAAAGGACTTTTTTAAAGGGGTAAACAAGCAAACCTAGGAAGACCAGGAATACAAATAACAAAATTGCAATACATATGCACCAATCAATAATCACTTTAAATATGAATGGGCTAAATGCTCCAATCAAATACAGAGAGTGGCTGAGTGGATAAGAATCCAGTACCCATGCATATGGTGTCTACAAAAGACTCATCTCAGAGCAAAAGATACACACAGACTGAAAGTAAAGGGCTAGAATAAGATATTTCATGCAAATGGAAATGAGAAAAACACCTGGAGTAGCAATACTTCTTTCGGACAAAATAGACTTTAAAATGAAGACTACAATGAAAGACAAAGAAGGGCACTACATAATAATAAAGGGATCTATTCAACAAGAGGACATAACCCTAGTAAACATCTATGCACCCAACATAGGAGCTGCTAAATATATAAAACAGACTTTGACAGACAAAAAGACAGAGATCAACAGTAATACTGTCGTAGTAGGGGACTTCAACACCCCGTTGTCATCAATGGACACATCCTCCAGACAAAAAATCAACATGGCAACAGTGGCCTCAAATGACACTTTAGACCAGCTGGATTTAATCGATATTTTTTAGAGCATTTCACCCCAAAGCAACAGAATATACATTCTTCTCAAGTGCACATAGAACATTTTCAAAGATAGACCACATGTTAGGCCATAAAACAATCCTCAGTAAATTTTAAAAGATTGAAATCATATGAAGCAGATATAGAGGAAAAACTAATGGTTTCTAGCTGGGAGGGGTGTATAACAGGGAAAAAGGGAAAGGATTAGACAGCATAAATAGGTAACTACAATATTGCCCCAGGGTTATGAAAGGCACTTCTGGGAATATAGTTAATAATGTTGTGAATATTTTCTAGGGTGTCATATGATCGCATGTCTTGTTGGGGAGACCACTTCAGGGTTGGGGTACAGGCTTGATTGCTGCACTTTACATCTGAAGCTGATATTGTATAATATTGTATGTTAACTCTGATTGAATATATATATATATATATATATTTATATATATATATATATATATATATATATATATATATATTCAAGGGATGTGGAGTACAGTGTGGGAGTGGAGTCAAGGGAATTGTACCAGATATATATGATATGGGGAAGGAGTATGGTGGTGGATTGGGGGAGGAAAGTTGTCACTTTGAGGGGTGAAAATTATTAGTATTGCACAGTGTTGTAAAAAATAAATAAATATATGGAAGAAACAGAAAATCCCATCAGGCCAATTCCTACCAATGAAATTGAATCAGCAATCAACAAGCTCCAACAACAAAAGTCCTGAATCAGATGGCTTCATAGATGAATTTTACCAAATGTTAGAAAAAGAATTAACATCTATTCTCCTCAAACTATTGCAAAAAATCTAGGAAGGAAGGCTTCCAAGCACATTTGACAAGACTACTATTACTCTGATCCCATAAACAGAGAAAGACATTTCAAAAAAAGAAAACTACAGGCCAATATCCCTAATGAACATGGATTCAAAACTCCTCAACAAAATATTAGCAAACCAGATTCAGCAACACATTACAAAGATCACATACCATGATCAAGTAGGACTCATTCCTGATATGCATGGTTGGTTCAATATCCGCAAATCAATTAATGTAATACATCGCATATAAAAAATGAAAAATAAAAATCATATAATAATATCAAAAGATGCAGAAAATGCACTAGACAAAATCCAGCAGATATTTATGATTTAAAAAACTCTTAGTGGGCCAACCAAGAGGTGTGTAGGTCAGGAGCTGACTTGGGACTCCAGCCCTGAACAGCAGGGCCACAGTTCGGATCCCACACATGAGGGCCAATGACACTGCCCTCTACAGCTAAGATGGTGAACAACAGCTCCACCTGGAACTGGGCTGCACTGAGTCACTGGCTACAGAGTAGGCTGCAGTGCCTGCTGCAGTGAGATGCCATAAACTAAAGTGAGCGGCCGGCAACCAGCGTGAGTGGCCAACAGCTGGTGTGAGCTGCCAAGATCGCTGTGAGCGGCTGTCCAGTGGCCAGCAACCAATCTGCCGCACCCGGGAAGATTGCAAGATAATACCAACATGGACCAGTGAGGCAACGTTCTCCAAAACTAGATTGAAGAACAAAAGGACAGCAATTTGTCTGTTCTCCTTACCTGATTCTCCAATGCTTTCCCCCTCCCCCAGTTCCCCAATTAGAAAGAAAAAAAAACTCTTACAAAATGTGAATGAGGAATCATATCTCAACATAATAAAGGCCATATAAGGGCCGGCCGAGTGGCGCGATGGTTAAGCGATGGCTTGGGAAGCCAGCGGCCCCAGTTTGGGTCCCACATATCAGGGCCAGTGACACTGCCCTCAAAAAATAAATAAATAAATAAATAAATAAATAAATAAATAAATAAATAAATGAAATAAAGACCACATATGATAAACCCACAGCTAAAATCACACTCAATGGGGAAAAGCTAACACCTTTCCCCTTAATATCAGGAAAAAGACGTTTGCCCACTTTCACCACTTTTATTCAATATAGTTCTGGAAGTTCTAGCCACAGCAATCAGACAAGAAAATGAAATAAAAGGCATCCAAATTGGAAAGGAGGAAGTAAAATTGTCATTATATGCAGATGACATGATACTATATAGAGAGAATCCCAAAGATACCACCATTAAACTGTTAGAACTGAGAAATTAATTTAGTGCAGTAGCAGGATACATAATAAATATTCAGAAATCAGTTTCATTTGTATACACCAATAATAAACTATCAGAAGAAGAAATCGGGATGTCAATCACTTTAAAAATTGCTTCAAAAACAATAAAATATTTAGGAATAAATTTAACTAATGAAGTAAAAGACCTGTACTCATAAAATTATGAGACACTGAAGAGAGAAATCAAAGTGGATACAAATAAATGGAAATACATACCATGTTAATGGATAGGAAGGATTAATACAGTTAAAATGTCAATATTACCTATGGCAATACATAGATAAAATGCGATTCAAGTCAAACTATCAAGGACATTTTTCACAGAAATAGAATATATAATCCTAAAATTTGTATGAAACCATAAAAGACCTGAATAGACACGGCAATCTTGGGAAATAAGAACAAAGTGGCAGGTGTCACACTACCTGACGTCAAATCGTACTACAAGGAAACAGTAATCAAAACAGTATGGTACTGGCATAAACACAGACACATAGACCAATAGAACAGAATAGAGAGCCCAGGAATAAATCCCTTCATACATGGTCATTGAATCTATGACAATGGAAGCAAGAATTTACGTTGGAGTAAAGATAATCTATTTAATAAATGGTGCTGAGAAAACTGGACTGACACATGCAAGACAATGAAAATGGACCACCTACTTACACCATACATGAGAACAAATTCAAAATGGATTAAAGCCTTAAATGTAAGACCTCAATATAACTCCTGGAAGAAAACATAGGGAGTAAATTTGCAGACATTACCGTCAGTAATATGTTTACTGATATATCCCCTCGGGCTAGGGAAATTAAAGAAAAAATGAACATATGGGATTACATCAAACTTAAAACTTTTTTCACAACAAAAGAAATCATCTCTAAAAGAAAAAGGTAGTCTACTGAATGGGAGAAGATATTTGCCAATGATATATCTGATAAAGGGATAAAATCTAAAATTTATAAAGCAATCATTGAACTCAACACCAAAAAAACAAACAACCCAATTAAAACATGGGCAGAGGATATGAAGAGGCATTTTTCTAAAGAGAACATACAGATGGCCAAGAGGCATATGAAAAATTGTTCAACCTCGCTAACCATTATAGAAATGCAAATAAAAACCACAAAGAAATCCCACCTCACTCCGGTCAGAATGGCTATCATCAATAAATCAACAAACAACAAGTGCTGGAGAGGTTGTGGAGAAATGGGAACCCTGGTGCACTGTTGGTGGGACTACAGATTGATGCAGCCATTATTGAAATCAGTATGGAGGTATCTCAAAAAACTGGAAGTGGAACTACCGTATGACCCACCATTTCCACTCTTGGGTATCTATCCAGAGAAATCCAAGATGTTAATTTGAAGAAATATATGCACCCCGATGCTTATCACAGCACTATTTAGAATAGCCAAGACTTGGAAACAACAAAAATGCCCAAAGTAGATGACTGGATTAAGAAATTGTGGTACATTTATACAATGGAGTACTACTCCACTATAAAGAGGAATGAAATCATGCCATTTGCAATGATATGGATGGACCTAGAGATGATTATGTTTGGTGAAATAAGTCACTAATGATTAGAGAAATGCAAATAAAAAATGCAATGTAATACCACCTCACTCCGGTCAGAATGGGTACCATCAGCAAATCAACAAACAAGTACTGGCAAGGATGTAGAGAAAAGGAAACCGTGGTTGAGTGTTGGTGGGACTGCAGATTGGTGCACCCATATGGAAATCAGTACGGGGGTATCTCAAAAAACTGGAAATGGAACTACCTTATAACCCAGCAATTCCACTTTTAGTTATCTATGCAGAGAAATCCAAAATGCTAATTCAAAAAACGATATGCACCCCTATGTTTATTAGAGTGCTATTCACAATAGCCAAAACATGGAAACAATAGAAATACCCATTGGTAGATAACTAGATTAACAAACTTTGGGGCCTGCTGAGTGGCAGGGTGGTTAAGCGCTGGCTTGGGAAGCCAGCGGCCCCGGTTCGGGTCCCACATATGAGGGCCAGTGACACTGCCCTCAAAAAAAAAAGAAACTGTTGTACATTTATACAATGGAGTATTGCTTGGAATGAAATCTTACCATTTGCAATGATATGGATGGACCTATACAACATTGTCCTAAGTGAAATAAGTCAAAGGGAGAAAGACAAATGCCATATGATCTCACTTATATGTGGAATCTAAAGAACAGAATAAATGAGCAATCTAAACAGAAATAGTCTCAGAGATATAGAGAAAAATCATGGTAGCTAGTTGGGAGGGGTCTGGGATGAGAGAGAAGGTGAAGGGATTAGACAGCACAAATTGGTAGCCACAATATTGCCACAGGGATATAAAGGACAGTTTGGGGACTATAATCAATAATGTTATAAAAATTTTGTAGAGTGTCAGACGGGCTCTTGTCTTATTAAGGAGACCACTTCATGGTTGATGTAGATGCCTGACCACTGCACTGTACACCTGAAGTTGAATTGAATGTAAAAATGTATACTAATTGAATGTCAACTATAATTTATATATATATATATAAATTTCATGGGATATAGAGTACAGTGTAAGGAATAGGGTCAATGTAATTGTAACAGCTGTATATGATATCAAAGGGGAAGTAGATTGGGGGAGGGTGTTCTCATTTTGTGAGGGGTGTAAATATCTAGTTATTACATTGTTCTGTACACCAGAAATTAATACAAAAAAAGAAAGAAAGTAAAAGACACAAATAACCAAAATCAGAAATGATAGAGAAGTTACCACGAATGCCACAGAAATACAAAGGATCATAGAAGAATATTATGAAGGACTATACTCTACCTAATTCAAACATCTGGAAGAAATGAACAAGTTCTTAGAAACATACAGTCTTTCTAAACAGAATCATGTCTGTCTAGACATGAACTGGAAAATCTAAATAGACTGATCAACAGTAAGGAAATTGAATCAGCCATCCAAAACCTTCCTAAAAGCAAAAGTCCAGTACAAGGTGGCATCACTAGTGATTTCTACCAAATATTCAAATAGCATCTAACATCTGTTCTCCTCAAATTTTTCCAAAATATTGAAAGAGAGGAAATAATACTTCCTAATTAATTTTTGAGGCAAACATTACCCTGATACCAAAACCTGATAAAGATATCACAAAAAAAGAAAATTATAGACCAATATCTCTGATGAATATAGATACAAAAATCCTAAACAAAATTCTAGTAAATCGAATACAGCAATGCATTAAAATGATTATACATCATGATCAAGTGGGACTTATCCCAGTGGAGCAAGGATGGTTCAACATATGCAAATTGATTAATGTAATATAGCACATACACAAAATAAAGAACAAATTCATACGATTATATCAATCAATGCAGAAAAAAACATTTGACAAGATATGACATCCATTTATGATTTAAAAAGTTAATGAAATGGGTATAGAAGGAAAATACCTTGGCATAATAAAGGCATATGTATGACAAACCCTCAGCTAGTATCAGAATTAACGGTGAAAAATTAAAGACTTTTTGATCTATATTCAAGAATAGGACAAGGTTGCCCCCTATCACCACTGTTATTCAACATGGAATTGGAAATCCTAGACAGAGCAATTAGGCAAGAGAACTAAATAAAAGACATGCAAATTGGGAATGAAGAAGTTCAATTGTGACTTTTTGCAGATGACATAAGGGTCATCTATAAGGGTTTCTCTATAAGGGTTTCCTTATAGAGAAAACCCTAAAGACTCCACCAAAAAGCTATTAGAAACAATAAACGAGAGGATTTCTGGTAAAATGGTGCAACAGACAGATGCTGTGCTAACTACCTCCCAGGATCACACCAAAATTACAAACAAATTATAGCATTCAACCCTGGAGGCCCGTGGAACACTAGACGAACAGAACCACTAAACGAAGAACTTAAAGAGGATGCCACGTCGGGTCTGGTAGGACAGGCGGAGATGAGAGAGAGATGAGAGAGGGCGAGCCCCGTGAGGAAGCCCCAGCCGTGGGAAGCTTGTCTAGTTGGGGGAGAGACCCTCCGGCCGCACACCAGGCTCACCAGCCCAGAGTTCCTTTGCTGGGAAGAGAAGTTCTAATATAGCCGGCAGTAAATTAGTGAGGACTCTCTTTGCTCAGCTTGGAGAGGCTAAGAGCAGCTGGAGAATCAGTGTGGCCGGTGCTTGGGCTTGCTCGCTGGTGAGCACTTGCCTGGTTCTTGGTGGAGAGAGTGGCTGTGTGAGCCGGACCCAGGAGCCTGTGGAGATGGACTGAACTGAGCACCTTTGGTGCAAAGGCTGGAGGTTTTTGGACTGTTGTTCCCGTGGTGTGGAGCCTGCACGCGAGTGGTGCAGGGAGGGCACTGTTTTGTCAGGCTTGGGCCCTCCCATGAAGGATCAGGTCCGAGACCTCATTGGTCTGGTGGAATTGGCACAGAAGTGCGTGTGTGCGTGCGCACGCGCATGCAGCCTTGGATCCCCACCCTCTGCACAGCTTGTGCTGCATTGCCAGGGAAATGCCTCGTGGGCGTGCTCCAGCTCCAACAGGCTGCTCACTGAGACACGGGAGTTCGCAAGCCGCCTCGGGGCCCCGCTCTGTGCACTGCGCTTGCAGAGTTGCCAGGCTGGTGATTGGTTGTCAGGCTGCTCGGCCTGATCTGCAAGCGGCTGATTGAGACAGGCTGAGACTAGGAGTTTTCCTGGGAGTGTTGGTCCGTGAACTGTGTGCCTGCGTGATCCAGCCAGGACTCTCCTGGTGATCTATCTAATACATCAAAGCAATCCCAGAGCAACAGCCAGAATGGGGAAACAAAAAACATGTCACAATTAAACGATCAGAAGAAACCTCCAGAAATGGAACTAAATGAAACAGAGGGATCCAACATTTCAGAGACAGAGTTTAGAACACTGATGATAAGAATGTTGAAGGAACTTAGCGAGGACATAAAGGATAGGGAAACCATAAAAAACAACCTGTTAGAACTAAACAATACAATAACTGAAATGAAGCACACATTCGAAGGAATCACCAGTAGAGTAGATGAAGCAGAGGAGCGGATCAGCAATTTGGAAGATAAAATAGCAGAAATCACCCAGTTGGCAGAGCAAAAAGACCAAAGAATAAAAAACAATGAAAATAGTTTAAGAGCCCTATCGGACAAGGTGAAACACAACCACCTTTCAACTCATAGGAATACCAGAAGGAGAAGAGAAGAAGCAAGGGGTCGAGAATGTATTTGAAAAAATAATGACTGAAAACTTCCCTACCCTGGAGAAGGAAATCAACATACATGCCCAGTAAGTGCAGAGGGTTCCAAACAAGCTGAACCCAAACAGGTCCATACCTAGACACATCATACTTAAAATGACAAAGGTTAAATACGGAGACAGAATCCTGTTAAATACGGAGACAGAATCCTAGAGGCTGCAAGAGAAAGACAGCAGGTTACGTACAAAGGAACTCCTGTTAGACTAACAGCTGACTTGTCTACAGAAACTCTGCAGGCCAGAAAGGAGTGGCAGGAGATATTCAAAATAACGGCCTACAACTAAGATTGCTCTACCTAGCACGGCTATCACTTAAAATTGAAGAAGAAATAGAGCTTCTCAGAAAAGAATAAGCTTAAGGAATTCATTACCACCAAGCCAGCATTGCAAGAAATGTTAAAAGGGCTTTTTCAAACAAAAGAAAGGGGTAAACAAGCTAACCCCGGGAGACCAGGAATGCAAATAACAAAATGGCAATACATATGCACCTATCAATAATCATTTTAAATGTGAATGGGCTAAATGCTCCAATCAAAAGAAAGAGAGTGGCTGAGCGGATAAGAAAATAGGACACATGTATATGCTATTTCCAGATGGAATAAGATATTTCATGCAAATGGAAATGAGGGGAAAAAAGCTGGAGTACCGATACTTATTTTGGACAAAATAGACTTTAAAATGACTACAATAAAAGACAAAGAAGGGCACTATAACCCTAATGAACATCTATGCACCCAACATAGGAACGCCTAATTACATATAACAGGTTTTGACAGCCATAAAGACAGAGATCAACAGTAACACTATCATAGTAGGGGACTTCAACACCATTGTCACCAATGGACAGACCCTTTAGACAGAAAATCAAGACAGAAGAGGGGCCTTAAATGACACATTAGACCAGCTGGACTTCGTTGATATTTTTAGAGCATTTCACCCTGAGAAAACAGTATATACATTCTTCTCAAGTACACATGGGACATTTTCCAAGATAGACCATGTTATGCCACAAAACAAGCCTCAGTAAATGTAAGAAGATTGAAGTCATATCAAGCAGATATAAAGGAAAAACTGATGGTTGCTGGCTGGGAGGGAGTGGGGAAGAGAGAGAGGGGAAAGTTTTGGACAGTGTAGGTGGGACTACAATGGTGCTGCAGAGATATGGGGGCAGTTCTGGGAATGTAATTGATAATGTTGTGAGGAGACAATTATGTTGTATGAAATAAGTCAGTCGGAGAAGGACAGGTACCATGTCATCTCACTTGCGTGTGGAGTCTGAAGAGCTGAGTGAACGATCAAAGTAAACAGACTCGTAGATGTAGAGGAAAAAATGAGGGTTGCTAGTTGGGAGGGGGTGGGGATGTGGGGGACGGGGAAGGGATTAGACAGAATAAATAGACAACTACAATAGTGCCACAGGGATATGAAACACAGTTCGGGGAATATAATAATGTTGTAAAAATTTTGTGGCGTGTCAGATAGTCACATGTCTTGTTAGGGAGACCACTTCATGGATGGAGTAGAAGCTTGATCACTGCACTGTACACCTGAAACTGATGTTGTATAGTATTGTATGCCAACTGTAACTGAA
This sequence comes from Aselliscus stoliczkanus, assembly GCA_033961575.1. Lineage (NCBI taxonomy): Eukaryota > Metazoa > Chordata > Mammalia > Chiroptera > Hipposideridae > Aselliscus > Aselliscus stoliczkanus. The sequence continues at coordinate 47,012,461 of CM066737.1, read as the reverse complement.
TATATGGATGATCACAGGATGTGGAGTATACTGTGGAGGGGAGTCAGGGGAGTGGTGATAGATATGTATGACATGGGGGGCGAGTAGGGTGGCGAACTGGAGGAGGGGGGTTCTCACTTTGGGGGGTAAAGTGTAAAACTATTGCATTGTGTTGTACACCTGAAACTTATAAAATAAATAAATAAATAAATAAAATTAAAAAAAGAAACAATAAACGAATACAGTAATGTTTCTGGCTACAAAGTGAAAGTACAAAAGTCCATTGCATTCCTATACATTAACAATTGAAATTTCAGTAAAAGGAATGAAAAATCAATAAATTAATCAATTGCAGCAACAAGAATAAAATACCTAGGAGTAAACTTCACAAAGGATTTTAAAGGACCTATATACTGGAAACTATAAGATTTTTCTTTAAAGATTTTATTGGAGAATTGGGAGAGGGGAAGAGCGTTGGGGAATTGGGGAAGGGGAACAGACAAGTTGCTGTCTTTTTGTTCTTCAGTCTGGTTGCGGAGGACGTTACTTAACTGTCCCATGTTGGTATCATCATTGAGCTCTTCCCGAATGAGGCAGATCAGTCGCCGGCTTCTGGATGGTCGCTCACCACGGCTATTGGCAGCTCATGCAGGCTGCCAGCCGCTCATGCTGGCTGCGGGTCACTCACTCACTGTAGCCTATCACAGCCCACTGCAGCAGGGACTGCAGTCCACACCGTCGGGGCTTGTGCAGCCCAGCTCCACATGGAGCTGTTGTTAGCTGTAGGGGGCAGTGTCACTGGCCCTCATATGTGGGATCTGAACCGTGGCCGTTGGCGTCCCAAACCAGTTCTTAACTAATGCGCCCCTCGGCTGGCCCTATAAGATATTTTTAAAAGAAATTGAAGAAAACACAATGAAATGTAATAATATCACATGTTCATAGTTTGGAAGAATCAACATAGTTAAAATGGCCATATTACCCAAAGCAATGTACACACTTAATGCAATCCCCATCAAAACCCCAGTGGCATTTTTTAAAGAAATAAAACAAAAGATCATCAGATTTGTATGGAATCACAAAAGACTCCAAATAGCCAAAGTAATCCTAAGAAAATAGAACAAGCCTGGAGGTATCACACTCTCTGACTTCAGCTTGTACTACAGAGCAACAATAATCAATACCAGCATGGTATTGCCAGAAAAACAGACACACAGGCCAATGTAATAGAACTGAAAACTGAGAAATAAACCCACATAAATATAAACAGATAATTTTTGACAAATGAGTTAAAAACATAAAATGGAGAAAAGAAACCCTCTTTAATAAATGGTGCAGGACAAGTTGGAAAACAATGTGCAAAAGAATGAAACTAGACTGCTATCTGTTACCATGTACCAAAATTAACTCAAAATGGATCAAAGGCCTAAACATAAGACCTGCAACAATAATCTGCATAGAAGAAAACATAGGTACTAAACTTATGAACCTTGGGTTCAAAGAGGATTTTATTAATTTGACTTTAAAGGCTAGGGAAGTAAAAGGTAAAATAAATTAATAGGAGTATCAAATTAAAAGCTTCTGCACAGCAAAAGAAACCATCAACCAACTGAATAGGAAAAGATATTTGCAAACAACGCCTACAATAAGGGGCTAATATCCAAAATATATAAGGAATTCATGCAACTCAACAACAAAAAGACAAACAATCCAATTAAAAAATGGGCTGAGGGGCCGGCTGAGTGGCGCATTGATTAAGAGCTGGTTTTGGGGTGCCAGCAGTCCTGGTTCAGGTCACACGTATGATGGCCAGTGACACTGCCCTCTACAGCTAACAACAGCTCCACCTGGAGCTGGGTTGCGCGAACCCCAGCGACGGTGTAGGCTGCAGCCCCTGCTGCAGTGGGCTGCCATAAGCTACAGTGAGTGGTCGGCAGCCAGTGTAAGCTGCCAATAGCTGCGGTGAGCCACCATCCAGAGGCCGGTGACCGATCTGCCTCATCTGGGAAGAACGGAATGACGATACCAACATGGGCCAATGAAGCAATGTCCTCCGCAACTAGACTGAAGAACAAAAAGACAGAAACTTGTCTGTTCCCCTTCCCCAATTCCTCAACACTGTTTCCCTCCCTCAATTCCCCAATAAAATATTTGAAAAAAAAGTGGGCTAAGGACCTGAATAAGCATTTCTCCAAAGAGGACATACAGATGGCCAATAGACAGATGAAAAGATGCTCAACATCACTAATCATCAGAGAAATGCAAATACTCTGCACCTTAATTCAGACCAGTCACATTTGAGATGCTCAATAGCCACTTGTGACTAGTGACTGCTATACTGGACAACCTAGTTCTAGGTGATAGTTTTTGTTGTGCTCTGGTGTTAGAGTTTCTGGTATTATTTTCTGTTTGTTTGTTTGTTTGTTTGTTTCAACAATATTACAGTTCATATAGACATTCAAGGTGATCCAGTGTAGATTCTGAAAACTCAGAGATTCCATAACCAACCTGTTCTGTGGTCTTCAAATTGACTATCCCTTTTGTCAGGCCAAGTGATCTTCCTCTATGCCATTTTCATATTCTTCGACTTGTCCAGTAGGTAAGTGAATCAGCATATCTTGACCTCAGCATGGACTTAATAGGATATGTGTGGTGACTTATTAATCAGCACATAGTGGGAGTTGAAACCATAGGAATGGATGAGGTCAGCTGAGAAAAATGTGTATATATTGCTGAATGAGAAGACAAGAAGGCTGAATGTGTTCAGGAAATCACCCATACAGAAGGGTACACCAAAAGAAGAGAAATGGTCAAAAAGTTATGAACAGAAGCAGAGAAAGCGTGTTGTCTCAGGACCCAAGGAAGGAGATCCTTTAAAGAAAAGAGGAGGCAACCATATCAAACACTGGGGAGAGATTACAATGATTAGGGAATCTATCAGCTCTATCATTGTATGATTCAATGATCAGTTGATTAATATTTCCACAGAAAGCAAAGTTAATTTTTTTTAAAGATTTTATTGGGAAATTCAGGGAGGGGAACAGTGTTGGGGAATCGGGGAAGGGGAACAGACAAGTTGCTATCTTTTGGCTCTTCAGTCTAGTTGTGGAGGATGTTGCTTCACTGGCCCATGTTGTTATTATCATTGCACTCTTCCATGGTGAGGCAAATCAGTCGCCAGCCTCTGGACGGCTGCTCACGGATGCTCTTGGCAGCTCACGCTGGCTGCTGGCCACTCACTGTAGCTTATGGCAGCCCACTGCAGCAGAGACTGCAGCCCACTCTATCGCCTCTACTTACAGCAGCCCAGCTCCAGGTGGAGCTTTTTTTCACCATCTTAGCTAAAGAGGCAACCAGGTGGAGCTATTGTTCACCACCTTAGCTATAGAGGGCAGTGTCACTGACCCTCATATGGGGGATCTGAACCGGGGCCCTGCTGCTCACAGCTAGCATCCCAAGCCAGCTCTTAACCAACACACCACTCAGCCGGCCCAAGTTAAATTTTTTCATGAAAAGAAAATAAAGATAGTAGAGCCTACATTAAACTGCCTTTTTTTCTTTTCATTTTAGCTTAAAGCTCCCTCTTGTGTCCAGAGTGGGGATTTCCTTGACAGTTGTCAAAATGCTTTTAAGAACAGCATCTCTTAATTTATATTTTTCCTAATATTCTTCCATAATGTTCACTTTTGTTAATAAGTGTGTATTAATGTTACAAACATAAATATTATAATCAAAAGAAAAAACAAGGTGATGTTTTTCTTCTATAGATATATGACTGTATTTGGGAGGACAGTCATCGTGTAAACACAAAAAAATTCCATTGAGTGTTACACCTTTCTCAAAGGGGCAGAGAGAGTTCATTGAGATTCAGTGACAGCTGGCAAAGAGCGACATGTTTAACAGTAAGCTCAGGTGATTCAGATCACTTCAGAGTTTGAAAACAATCTCTCTAGATCCCCAAACTATCATGTCTCCACTAAAAAGAGGAAAAACAAAACAAATCATGCAAAACAAAAAGACTCCCTTTGAGAGACCCAAGAGATTTGTAAGGCTCATAGTCTAGACACGGAATAGAGTAGCAGTGGAGGGTGCCAGAAGCAGAAGTCCTAGCCTAGTTTGTTTCACTGGAGGAAATGCTGGGGAATTTAGGAAAGAACACTGCCCTAGGAAGCTGGAAACCAGAGTGTAGTATCTTACCTCTGCCTCTAAGAGTGTGTGTGTGTGTGTGTGTGTGTGTGTGTGTGTGTGTGAGAGAGAGAGAGAGAGAGAGAGAGTGAGAGAGAGAGAGAGAGAGAGAGAGAGAGAGAGAGAGACACATTGGACAAGACACTGCCTTTTCTGGACCTCAGATTTTCCTTTGATGGTATCCTTCCATTCCATGATCTAAGAGTCACACCCCAAAGGAAGCTTAACTATAAAGCAGGCGATGGTTCCTTTCCTCTCATCTTACTTGTTTTCAGGGCTATTAACCCCATGAAAGCCCACAGTCTCATGCCTCCCATGCTAAACTACTGAGAACCCTCTATTTCAGCACCCTGTGCAAACCAGGAGCAGCATGGACCAACTTCCTCTTCACAGTAAAATTTACCTATAAGACAAGGAACAGTTAACAGTGGTTCAGCGGTTACATTTGCAAAAGGAACTGAGGGTTTTTGTGGAAGAGGGGATAGATACCTCGTTATTGTATGTCTTTTGTTAGGTTCAGATCGTTTGCCACAAACACATTTTGTGTGCACAACTGTGTGTCTATATGTGTGTGTGAAGCTACAACATACGTTGCCTGTCAATTGGAACCCATTTTCCTCATAGCTAAACTCACTTGAGAAAAGTGGATTCTCAGTGAGATAGTACAGGCACCAAATAATTATAGAAAATCATATACAACCCAGAAGCATTGGCATTGCTAAAGGGGACTCCAACACAAACTTCTTATGAAAGGGAGTTAATTTGGGTTCAGACACTTCAATGCCCTGGAATGAGAAACTAGGGTGATCTGATTCCAATGCCTGGCCTCTCTCCATCATATTATATACTTTCCTTGACCTCACATCAGGGAATGGAAAAGCTGGTGCTCAAAGAAATATCATTTGTTTAATGAATTCCTGAGCGGAGAAAAAAAGGAAAGCCACATGAGCTAGGCTTGGAGTCTGGGGACAGTTATAGGGTTTTCTTTTTTCTTAGCTTTTCTCTCCTTTTATCTTTTTCTGTTCCATCCTTTATCTTCCCTTTCTTTCCTTCTTCTATTTTTGTGTCAAAGAATGAAAAAAAAAACAATTTCCCTTACCCGCATCTCCTAGAGACAGAGATCAATAGAGTAGCAGCAGCAACAGGGACTTGGTGGTGATGAAGAATGATATGTTTTGTGTGTTAGCTATAATCTGGCAAAGGGATAATGATCTCATCTCAATTGATCAATGAAGGCATTGCCTTGGATGAGAGCACAGCTTGCCCGTGGAACAGTAGTTTTGTAGGGGAAGGCAGGGAGGTGTAGGTTATTATAACATTGACTAGAGTTTGTTTTTGTTGTTCGTTTGTTTTTTTTTGTTTTTTTAATTCAATACTATATTAACAAAAAAAGTTATGTAGGAAACAAAGGACACTATCCTCTCCTCGTGAAAAAAACCAAGGGTCATATTTGGATTGGATTGTTACCACTAATCATTGGGAAGGAAATAGCTTCATGGGATTTAGGACACATCTCGGTATCAACTATTACAAGTACAAAGCTCACAGAGAAAATAGTGCATGTAAGTCGCGATACATATTGTCTCCTCTCTCTCTCTCTTACTCTCTCCCCCTCCCTCCACCGATTTTTCTTTCCTTTTTCTTCTTCATTTCTTTCTCTCTCCTCTTTCTCCTCTCTGTCATTTATTTCCCCTCTCCTTCTATCACCTTCTCACTAAGGTAATCCAACCAGAGAGTCTCTTCAGAGACTTATTACAAGTAAATTGAGAGAACGCAGAGTAGTTTGGTTCTCTCCTATAAAACCCAATACACAAATGGCAACTCAGTACTCCCCAGGGAGTTCTCTAACATCCCTTATCCCTTAGGAGAGAGGAGATGTAAGCAGCTAGTCAGGCCCGCCTACTGAATAGAGGCCAATTGTGGGGAAAATGACTGAGTGCTACTCCTGTGCTGTCAAATGAAGTTTGCTTGAGAGCCAAACACACTAAAATAAGGTCTGGAAGCTATCAGGGAAGTAATCTGATGCATGTATATTTTTACCCACAGTCGTCCATCACCAAGGATTTTTGCATTTGAGGCATGTTGCAGAGGGGCAAGCTGCTGTATATCAACTGTGATCAGTTTTTAACATGCTGTAATAATCTAAAGGGAAACAGTCCCTGGAATCTACATACCAAATTGTTTTCTTTTTCTAATTTGCCCTTTGGTGCCAAAAAATTAAAACAAAAACCTGAAAGGCAAGATTTAAATTGAGCCATCAGTATTTTAGAATGACTTAACTTACTTGTGTGTGAGTGTAGCTGCAGGATGGGGTATGCATATTTAGATAAAGACAATGAATTCTGGCAATGCCACTTAAATTGTGTTGTCACCTACTATGTTCCTAAGCATTGTGCTTAGTGCTTAGTGCTTTACATGTGTTCAAACTCAAAGGTAGAAACTTTTCCTAGGTCAAAAGGGATGTGATACTTCAAAAGCATTTTAAGTAAATGTGATAAAGAAAATAAACATATTTTTCTGCTTAAACAGGCTTTCAGTTAAGGAACTCAGAAAACTTCATTATACGCATTGTTGCAAGGCAATTTACAACAATATTCAGGAAGAGGTACTATACTAGAAGTTGGAAAATAATGCAATCTGAATTTTTTTATTATCCTCAATCATGTAGGCCACAAAATAGTTTTTGAAAGTTCCATGAAGGAAAGAATGGGGATACTACGTTTGGGTTTCTCATTTAATCATACAATTACTAAAATATATAGTCCAGGGCAAGCACCAGCCTTTACTGGAACCTCTCCTCTGTCTGTCCCTTGAATACTGATAGTCATCCAATCTCACTATGCATCGCCTCTCTAAGTGATCTCATATCCTCTGATGATTTTTACCATCATCTGTATGCTGATTCTTTCCAAATCTCAATCTCTGCATTGACATCTCCCTGGAGTTCTAAACTCATATATCAAAAAAATCACCAGTGGACATCTCCACTTGGATGCCCCACAACCATCTGAAACTCAAGATGTCCAAAACCAAACTCATCATTTTTCTTCTAGAATCTGTTCTCCATTATTTATCTGGATTGGTGAATTCCAAAATTCACTCATTCGTTGTTAAGGCCAAAACCTGGGAGTCTCCCTTAACTCTTTTTCCTTCAACAACCATGTCAAAGCAGCCACCAAGTCCTGCCACTTTTAATTCCCCCAATAACTCCCTTCCTTTCTATCAGCCCTATCTTGCTTTAGCTGAGTCATTCATAATCTTTAGTGTAAAGTATCACAATAATTTCCAACCAAGTTTTCCTGCTTCTGGTCTTGTCTCTTCTAATCTCACTGCCTCTATACAACTACTAGTCTAATAGGTGCATCAATACATCTGATAGGCCCCTAATTAAATTATTTCAATGAGCCAGCCGAGTGGTGCGGTGGTTAAGCTCTGGCTTGGGAAGCCAGTGGCCCCGGTTCAGGTCTCACATGAGGGCCAGTGACACTGCCCTCCAAAAAAATATATATATATATATTTCAATTGTTCTATTTCACCTACTAGATTAAGTCCAAACTTTTTGGCATGGCATATACAATCCCCTAAACTCAGCCCCTGCTTTTCTCCCTAGCCTCATCTCCAACCACTCTCCTGCCCTTGCCAATGATGCTCTTTCTTCTCCATCAGTATTGAAATACTTGATGCACCGTACAACTGAAGCTGAAGTAGACTAATATTGTATGTCAACTATAAGAAATTATATATATAATCTCCACAGGAGGTGGAGTATAGCATAAGGAAGATAGTCAATGGTATTGTAACAGCTATATAAGATGTCAGAAGAATAGCACCTTGGGGGAGGGGGGTATCACTTTGTGAGGGGTATAAATGTCTAACTATTACGTTGCTTTGTACACCTGAAACTAAAAAAAACATATTGAAATACTTGTGGTTCATCCCACATTCCATGTTGTTGCATACCTCTGCACCTCTGCTTGTGTCATGCCTAATACTGGGATGACAATCGTACTCCTATCCTTTCTTTGCTTACAAAACTCTTTCACCACTCAAGGCAGTTCTAGAGGTCCCTCTTATGAGTAGCCTTTCTTCATCATCAACCCCAGAGCAATGTTCTTTCTTTGTGCTTCTCCAAGCACCCTATGTGTATCTTTCTTACACTAAGCATACCACATTGTATTATAACAGTTGGTTTGTCTTTGATTTGGGGTTGGTCTTCTGCACTGTATTGTGAGATCCTTCAAGTGAAAGTAGAGGCTGCATTGCAAGTGGACTTACCTCTCTATTCTCCCTACTACTATATTAGTACAGACCCTCATTATCATTCACCTTAATCCCCTTGCTGTATACAACCTTTCCATATCCTTGATGATTCCCTACAGGATAAAGTACAAACTCCTGAGTGTGGCATGCACAAATGGGTTTCAGCCAACCTTCAGGTCTATTTCCTGCCAATACCTACCCTGCTCACATCTGCACTGCAGCTATGCTCAAATTTCATGCATTTGCCTTTGCATACTTTCTGCCCTTCTTCATAAACCCTTATTTACCCTTTGGAACCCACCTAAATGTGCCCTCCTCTGTTATGCCTTCCCCAGATTTCCCCAGGTAGTGTTAGACATGTCCATCCTTGTACACCTATTGCACCTGTCTATTACAGCACCTTCTACATTCAATTACCATCATCATCTTAATTTCTCTTAGCCTCAGTTTCCCCATCTGGAAAATGAGGGATAATAATAGTTTCCACATTATAGGGTTGTTGTAAGAAGTAAAGGAGACTACTGTGCCTGACACATAGTAAATACTGAATAAATAATACCTCCCAATTGAGTTCTCAGTATGTGTCAGGTACTTTCCATGTATGAATTAATTTCATTGTTTTCATGAAGTAGGCACAACTATTGCCTCCATGTTCTAAATGAGGATAAAATGATGGGGAAGTGGGGAATAGCTAGCCCAAGATCACATGCTGGTTAGTGGAAGATCTGGTTAAATACATGTGGTCTGGCACCAGGGCCATGCTCTTTTTTGTTTGTTTGTTTTTTGTTTTTTGTTTTTTTTTTGAGGGCAGTGTCACTGGCCCTCATATGTGGGACCCGAACCAGGGCCGCTGGCTTCCCAAGCCAGTGCTTAACAACTGTGCCACTCGGCCGGCCCAGGGCCATGCTCTTAACCATTGTACATCTATGTGCACTTTTTACATCCCTACTACATGTGAACTCCTGTGGTACGGAAATTACCTCTGCCTTCATCGAAAAGGTAGACTCACAATCTCTAACTCTCAGATCTGCTCTGAAGAGGAGATAGGGACCAGATTTCTAGACCTCACCTGTACTTAGACAACAAACACTTTACCTCCTTTTCCTCAGTTGCCCCTGCTATTCAGCCACATTGCCCTAAAACAATGTATTTTATTTACATTTGTAAGCCTGTCTTCACCTGCTGCTTTGCTTCTCCACATTACCTCAAAGACTTTAATACTTTCCAAATCCACCTGAGGAGGCCCAAGTGCATTTCAAGTGAATAGAACAGGGTTCTACATTGCATAAGGATTTTTTAAACATTCTTTTATTGTGAAATAAATATTTTTAAAAAAATTAGTTTCAGGTGTACAACACAGTGCAATCATTATACCTTTTAACCCCTTAAGGTGACAAACCCCTCCCCCAGTTCGCCACCTCACTCCTCCCCATATCATAAGTATCTATTACAATTCATTTGACTCCCTTCCCAGTATAATCCACATCCCGAGACTATCTATATATTCAATTACAGTTGGCATATAATATTATACAACATCAATTTCAGATATACAGTGCAGTGATCAAGCCTCTACTCCATCCATGAAGTGGTCTCCTTAACAAGACATGTGACCATCTGACACACCACAAAATTTTTACATTATTATATTCCTTGAACTGTCTTTCATATTCCTGTGGCAATATTGTAGTTGCTTATTTATGCTGCTTAATCCCTTCCCCTTCTCCCTCATCCCCACCCCCCTCCCAATTAGCAACCCTCAGTTTTTCCTCTATATCTATGAGACTGTTTCTGTTTACTTTGCTCATTCATTCAGTTTTTCAGGTTCCATGTATAAGTGAGATCATATGGTATTCGTCTTTCTCTGACTGACTTATTTCACTTAACGTAATAGTCTCTAGGTCCATCCATATCTTTGCAAATAGTATAATTTCATTCTTCTTTATAGCAGAGTAATACTCCATTGTATAAATGTACCACAGTTGCTTAATCCAGTTGTCTACCGATGGGCATTTTGGTGGTTTCCAAGTCTTGGCTATTGTAAATAGCGCTGCAATAAACATAGGGGTGCATATATTTTTTTCAATTAGCGTCTTGGATTCTTCTGGGTAGAAACCCAAGAGTGGAATTGCTGGGTCACACGGCAGTTCCATTTCCATTTTTCTGAGATACCTCCATACTGATTTCCATAATGGCTGCACCAACCTGCAATCCCACCAACAGTGCACCAGGGTTCCCCTTTCTCCACGCTCTCGCCAGCACATGTTGTTTGTTGATTTATTGATGATAGCCATTCTGACCGGAGTGAAGTGGGATCTCATTGTGGTTTTTATTTGCATTTCTCTGATGATTAGTGAAGTTGAACATTTTTTCATATGCCTGTTGGCCATCTGTATGTCCTCTTTAGAGAAATGCCTCTTCATATCCTCTGCCCATTTTTTAATTGGGTTGTTCGTTTTTTTGGTGTTGAGTTGAATGATTGCTTTATGAATTTTGGATATTAACCCCTTATCAGATATATCATTGGCAAGTATCTTCTCCCATTCAGTAGGCTGCCTTTTTGTTTTATTGATGATTTCCTTTGCTGTGAAAAAACTTTTAAGTTTGATGTAATGCAATATGTTCATTTTTTCTTTTATTTCCATAGCCTGAGGGGATACGTCAGTAAAAATTACTGAGGATAATGTCTGCAAATTTACTCCCTATGTTTTCTTCTAGGAGTTTATGGTTTCAGGTCTTACATTTAAGTCTTTAATCCATTTTGAGTTTGTTCTCGTATATGGTGTAAGTAGGTGATCCATTGTCATTTTTTGCACGTGCCAGTCCAATTTTTCCACCACCATTTATTAAATAGACTATCTTTACTCCAATGTAAATTATTGCTTCCATTGTCATACATTATATATATAAACCATATATAAATAGGTTTATTCCTGAGCTCTCTATTCTGTTCCATTGGTCTATGTGTCTGTTTTTATACTGTTTTGATTACTGTAGCCTCGTAGTATGTTTTTTTAAAGATTTTTTTTTATTGGGGAACTGGGGAGGAGAACAGCATTGGGGAATTGGGGAAGAGGAACAGACAAGCTGCCATCCCTCTGCTCCTCAGTCCAGCCGCAGAGGATGCTGCCCCACTGGCCCATGTTGGCATCATCATTGCATTCCTGAATGAGGCAGATCGGTCACCGGCCTCTGGACGGTTGCCCACCACGGCCATTGGCAGCTCACGCTGGCTGCCGGCCGCTCACGCTGGCTGCTAGCCGATCACGCTGGCTGCCGGCCAATCACTGCAGCCCACGGCAGCCCACCACAGTAGGGGCTGCAGCCTACTCCATCACCGGGGCCAGGGCTTGCACAACCCAGCTCCAGGTGGAGCTGCTGTTAGCCGCAGAGGGCAGTGTCACTTATCCCTCATATGTGGGATCCGAACCAAGGCCGCTGGCATCCCAAAACCAGCTCTCAGTCAATGTGCCACTCGGCCGGCCCCCTTGTAGTATGTTTTGATGTCAGGTAGAGTGGTGTCTCCCACTTTGTACTTATTTCTCAAGATTGCCGTGGCTATTCAGGGTCTTTTGTGGTTCCATACAAATTTTAGGATTTTTTTTTTTAAATTAAAGTTTATTGGGGCGACAATTGTTAGCAAAGTTACATAGATTTCAGGTTTATATTTCTGTAATAAATTATCTATATATTGCACTCTGTGTTCACCACCCAGAATCAGTTCTCTTTCCAACACCATATATTTGATTCCCTTTACCCTCATCTACAAGCTCCCTCCCTCCTTGCCTTCTGGTAACCACTAAATGATTGTTTATGTCTATCAGTTTTGTTTCTTCATTTGCTTATCTTGTTCTTTTGTTGTTTCCATGTTTTTATATCACATATCAATGAAATCATATTGGTTTCAACTTTTTCTCTGACTTATTTCGTTTAGCTTTATAATCTCAAGATCCATCCAATGTTGTCGCAAATGGCACCATTTCATCTTTTCTTATGACAGAGCAGTATTCCATTGTGTAATATACCACAACTTCTTTATCCAATCATTTATCAAGGGACACTTTGGTTGTTTCCATGTCTTTGCACCATAAATAAAGCTGCAGTGAACATTGGAGCTGACTTTTTTTTTTTTGAGGGCAGTGTCACTGGCCCTCACATGTGGGACCAAACCTGGGCCACTGGCTTCCCAAACCAGCGCTTAACCACCGTGCCACTCGGCCAGCCCGACATATTTTTATGGATAAAAGTTTTCAGATTTTTTTGGGTAGATACCCAAGAGAGGGATTGCTGGGTCATATGGTAATTCTATTTTAGATATTTTGAGGAACTCCAGACTGCCTTCCATAGTGGCTGCACCAATCTGCATTCCCACCAACAGTGTAAGAGGGTTCCTTTTTTTCCCACAGCCTCTCCAACACTTGTTATTGTTTGTCTTGTTGATGATAGCCATTCTAACTGGTGTGAGGTGACATCTCATTGTGGTTTTTTATTTGCATTTCCCTGATGATTAGTAATGTTGAGCATTTTTGCATATGTTCATTGGCTATTTGTATGTCCACTTTGGAGAAATGTCTATTCAGGTCCTCTGCCCATTTTTTTAAAGATTTTATTGGGGAATTGGGGGGAGGGGAACAGCATTGGGGAATCAGGGAAGGGGAACAGACAAGTTGCTGTCTTTTTGTTCTTCAGTCTAGTTGTGGAGGACGTTTCTTCACTGGCACATGTTGGTATCATCTTTGTGCTCTTCCCGTGTGAGGCAGATTGGTCGCTGGCCTCTGGATGGTTGATCACTGTGGCTACTGGCAACTCACGCTGGCTGCCGGCCACTCACTGTAGCCTATGGCAGCCCACTGCAGCAGGGGCTGCAGCTTAAACCGTCACCAGGGTTCACAGCCCAGCTTCAGGTGCAGCTGTTTTTAGCTATAGAGGGCAGTGTCACTGGCCCTCATATGTTGGATCCACACCAGGGCCACTGGTGTCCCAAGCCAGTTCTTAACCAATGCGCCACTCAGCCAGCCCTCTCTCCATTTTTTAATTGGATTTTTAAAAAAGATTTTATTGGGTAATTGAGAGGGGGAACAGTTTAGGGAATTGCAGAAGGGGAACAGCCAAGTTGTTGTCCTTCAATCTTAGTTGTGGAAGGCACATCTATCTCAGCTCCAAGTCCAGTCACCATCCGGCCACCCATGCCTTGTGGCCACTCAGCTCAAGGGTAGTGTTCAATCTTAGTTGCGGGGAGACGTAGCCCACCATCCCATGCAGGAGTGGAACAGAATTTTTAGGATCATGTATTCTCAACAGCTGAGCCATCCTGCTACCTATTGGCAGCTCAGCGGCAGTTCAGCCTGGGCCCAGCTCGCTGGCCCACGTGGGAAACCAACCGGTGACCCTGTTGCTCAGAGTGGGCACTCAACCAACTGAGGCACTCTGCCAGCCTGGATTGTTTGTCATTTTGTTGTTGAGTTGTATGAGTTCCTTATACGTTTTGGATATTAGCCCCTTATCAGATAATTTTGTAACCTGCTACTTTGTTGTTGTTTTTTTGTTGTTGTTGTTTTTGTTTTTTTCTTTTGAGGGCAGTGTCACTGGCCCTCATATGTGGGACCCGAACCAGGGCCGCTGGCGTCCCAAGCCAGCGCTTAACCACCGCGCCACTCGGCTGTCCCTGTATCGTGCTACTTTTTAAATTCATTTATCAGTTCTAACAATTTTTGGTGGAGTCTTTTGGATTCTCTTTACATGGTACCATGTCATCTGCATATAATGACAATTTTACTTCCTCCCTACCAATTTGGATGCCTTTTATTTCATTTTCTTGTCGGATTGCTGGTGAGAACTTCCAGAACTATGTTGAATAGAAGTGGTGAAAGTGGGCAGCCTTGTCTTGTACCTGATCTTAAGGGGAAACCTTTTAGGCTTTTCCCATTGAGTACAATGGTAGCTTTGGGCTGATCATATATGGCCTTTATTATGTTGAGATATCATCCCTCTATTCCCAATTTGCTAAGAGTTCTTATCATAAATGGCTGCTGGGTGTTGTCAAATGCTTTTTCTGCATCTATTGATATGATCATATGATTTTTATTTTTCATTTTGTTAATGTGATGTATTATGTTAATTGATTTGTGGATATTGAACCAACCTTGCATACCAGGAATGAATCCCACTTGATTGTGGTGTATGATCTTCTTAAGGTGTTGCTCAATCCTGTTTGCCAGTGATTTGTTGAGGATTTTTATGTCTATTTGTTTTTATTTTTATTTTTTGAGGGCAGTGTCACTGGCCCTCATATGTGGGACTGAACCAGGGCCACTGGCTTCCCAAGCCAGCGCTTAACCACCGCGCCACTCGGCCGGCTCGAATTTTTATGTCTATGTTCATTAGGGATATTGGCCTGTAGTTTTCTTTTTTTGTAATCTTTGTCTGATTTGGAGATTAGGGTGATATTGGCTTCAAAAAAAGTTTGGGAGCTTTCCCTCCTTCTGGATTTCTTGGAATAGTTTGAGGAGAATAGGTGATAATACTTTTTTGAATGTTTGGTAAAATTCATATGTGAAGCCATCTGGTAAAGGGCTTGTTGATTACTGATTCAATTTCCTTGGTAGTAATCAATCTATTTAGGTTTTCTATTTCTTCCTGAGTTAGCCTTGGAAGGTTGCATGCTTCTAGGAAATTGTCCATTTCTTCCAGATTCTCAAATTTGTTGGCTTATAGTTGCTCATAGTATTTTCTTAAAATTTTCTGTATTTCTGTGGTATGTGTTGTCACTTCTCCTGTTTCATTTCTGATTTTATTAATTTGCATCCTCTCTCTTTCTTTCTTGGTGAGTCTGGCTAAAGGTTTGTCGATTTTGTTTATCTTCTCAAAAAACCAGCTCCTGCTTTCATTGATCTTTTGTATTGTTTTTTTGGTCTCTACTCATAAGTTTAGTACCTATGTTTTTTATATGTTGTTTATTGTTTCAGGTCTTATGTTTAGGTCTCGATCCATTTTGAGTTAATTTTGGTACATTGTGACAGATAGCAGTCTAGTTTCATTCTTTTGCACGTGATTTTCCAATTCTCCCAATACCATTTATTGAAGGGGCTGTCTTTTCTCCTTTGTATGTTTTTGGCTTCTTAGTCAAAAATTACCTGTCTATATTTATGGATTTATTTATTTATTTATTTCTGGATTCTCAATTCTATTCCATTGGTCTGTGTGCCTGTTTTTCTGCTAATGCCATACTGGGTTTTTTTTTGTTGTTGTTTTTTAGGGCAGTGTCACTGGCCCTCACATTGGGGACCCAAGCCAGGGCCGCTGGCTTCCCAAGCCAGCACTTAACCACCGCACCACTCGCCTGGGCCGATGCCATGCTGTTTTGATTATTGTTGCCCTGTAGCACAAGCTGAATTCAGGGCATGTGATACCTGTAGCATTGTTCTTTTCTCTTAGTATTCCTTTGGATATTCAGGGTCTTTTGTGGTTCCGTACAAATCTGGTGATTTTTTTGTTCTATTTTTTAAAAATTGCCATTGGGATTTTAATAGGGATTGCATTAAATTTGTATATTGCTTTGGTTAATATGGCCATTTTGACTATGTTGATTCTTCCAATCCATAAACATGGAATATTTTTCCATTCTTTGTGTCTTCTTCAATTTCTTTAAAAAAAAGGTCATAGTTTTCAGCATCTAGGCCTTTCACAACCTTGGTAAGTTTATTCCTAGGTATTTTATTCTTTTTGTTGCAATTGCAAAAGGAGTTGTTTTTTATTTCTTTTTCTGAGGTTTCATTGTTAGTATATAGTATATGTTGATGTTGTAGCTGGCAACTTGACAGTATTTGTGTATTGTTTCTAATAGCTTTGTGGTGGAGTCTTGAGATTTTCGATGGATAGCATCATGTCATGTGCAAAACGTGACAATTTAACTTCTTCATTCTCTATTTGGATGCCTTTTATTCTATCTTCTTGCCTGATTGCTCTGACTAGGACTTCCAATCCAATGTTGAAAAGCAGAGGTGATAGGGGACAGCCCTGTTATGTTCCTGAACATAGAGAAAACGGCTTCAGTTTTTCACCATTAAGTATGACATTACCTGAGGGTTTCTTATATATGGCCTGTATTATATAAAGGTATTTTCCTTCTATAAACATTTTATTAAGTATTTAATCATAAAAGTTTGTTGTATATTGTCAAACATTTTTTCTGCATTTATTCATATAATCACATGATTTTTGTCCTTTATTTTGTTTATGTGGTGTATCACATTGATCGATTTGCATATGTTAAACCATCCTTGTGCCCTTCGGATGAACCCCACTTGGTCATGATGTATAAGGTTTCCAATGCATTGTTGCATTCAATTGGCTAGAATTTTGTTTAGGATTTTGCATGTCTATTTATTAGAGATACTTGTCCATAATTTTCTGTTTTTGTGTCATCCTTATCAGGTTTTGGTATCAGGATAATGTTGCCCTCATAAAATGAGTTAGGGAATATTCTCTGTTCTTCAATTTTTTGGAAGAGTTTGATTAGGACAGGTATTAGATTCTCTATTGAATAGAATTCACTATTGAAGCCATCTGGTCCTGGAGATTTTCTTTTGGGAAGGTTTCTGATGATTGATTCAATTTCATTGACGTTGATTGGTCTATTTAAATTTTCCCATGCTTCATGATTCAGCCTTGGAAGGCTATATATTTCTAAGAACATGTCCATTTCTTCTAGGTTATTGAATTTGCTGGCATATAGCCTTGACAGTATTCTTGGATAATCCTTTTTATTTCCGTGGCATCCATGGTAACTTCCTCTCTTTCATTTCTGATTTTGTTTATTTGTGTCTTTTCTCTCTCTATCTTAGTGAGTCTAGCCAAGTGATTGTCAATTTTATTAGTCTTTTCAAAGAACAAGCTCTTTGTTGCATTAAGGTTTTCTATGTTTTTTTGTTCTCCATTTCATTTAGTCCTGCTCTGTTTTCTATAATTTACTTTTCCCTGATGACTTTGGGTTTCATTTGCTCTTTTCTTTCTAGTACTTTGAGGTGACACATGAGGTTATTTATCTGGGATTTATCTTCTTTCTTGAAATTAGCCTATAATTATATAAATTTCCCTCTTAAAACTGCTTTCACTGCATCCCAAAAATTTTAGTAGGATGTATTTTCATTCTCATTTGTTTCTATGTATCTTTTTTTATATTTAATTAACATCAGGTGTACAACACACTGCAACAGTTACATTTTTTACCCCTCAAAGTGACAACCCCCTCATCCCCTAAACCCCGCCCCACTCCTACCCCCCATATCATACTATCTATTACAATTCTTTTGACTCCCTTCCACCGTACAATCCACATCCCGTGACTATCTATATATTCAATTACAGTTGGCATACAATATTATACAACATCAATTTCAGGTATACAGTGCTGTGATCAAGCCTCTACTCCATCCATGAAGTGGTCTCCCTCACAAAACATGTGACCATCTGACACCGCACAAATATTTACAACATGATTATATTCCCCAAACTGTCTTTCATATTCCTGTGACAACACTGTAGTTACCTATTTATGCTGTCCGATCCCTTACCTTTCCCCCTCATCTCCACCCCCCTCCCAACTAGCAACCCCATTTTTCCTCTATATCTATGAAACTGTTTCTGTTTCCATTGCTCATTTATTCAGTTTTTCAAATTCCACATATAAGTGAGATCATATGGTATTTGTCTTTCTCCGACTGACTTATTACACTCAACATAATAGTCTCTAGGTCCATCCATATCGTTGCAAGTGGTACAATTTCATTCTTCTTCATAGCAGAGTAATACTCCATTGTATAAATGTACCA
Organism: Aselliscus stoliczkanus; assembly: GCA_033961575.1. NCBI lineage: Eukaryota > Metazoa > Chordata > Mammalia > Chiroptera > Hipposideridae > Aselliscus > Aselliscus stoliczkanus. The sequence continues at coordinate 46,994,207 of CM066737.1, read as the reverse complement.
CAGTTTCTTAATCCAGTCATCTACCAATGGACATTTCTGTTGTTTCCAAGTCTTGGCTACTGTAAATAGCACTGCAATAAACATAGGGGCCCATATATTTTTTCAAATTAGCATCTTGGATTCCTCTGGGTAGATACCCAAAAGTGGAATTGCTGGGTCATACAGCAGTTCCATTTCCATTTTTTTGAGATACCTCCATACTGATTTCCATAATGGCTGCACCAATCTGTAGTCCCACCAACAGTGCACCAGTGTTCCCTTTTCTCCACAACCTCGCCAGCACTTGTTGTTTGTTGATTTGTTGATGATAATCATTCTGACCAGAGTGAGGTGGTATCTCATTGTGCTTTTTATTTGCATTTCTCTGATGATTAGTGAGTTTGAACATCTTTTCATATGCCTGTTGGCCATCTGTATGTCTTCTTTAGAGAAATGCCTCCTCATATCCTCTGCCCACGTTTTAATTGGGTTGTTTGCTTTTTTGGTGTTGAGTTGCATGAGGGTTTTATAAAGTTTGGATATCAACCCCTTATCAGATATATCATTGGCAAATATCTTTTCCCATTCAGTAGACTGCCTTTTTGTTTTATTGATGATTTCCTTTTCTGTCAAAAAACTTTTAAGTTTGATGTAATCCCATATGTTCACTTTTTCTTTTATTTCCCTTGCCCGAGGGGATATATCAGTAAAAATATTACTCAGGGTAATGTCTGAAAACTTATTCCCTATGTTTTCTTCTAGGAGGTTTATGGTTTCAGGTCTTACATTTAAGTCTTTAATCCATTCTGAGTTTGTTCTCGTATATGGTGTAAGTAGGTGGTCCATTTTAATTTTTCTGCACATGTCAGTCCAAATTTCCCAGCACCACTTATTAAATAGACTATCTTTACACCAGTGTAAATTCTTCCTTCCATTGTCATAGATTAAATGACAGTATATAGATGGGTTTATTCCTGGGCTCTCTCTTCTATTCCATTGATCTATGTGTCTGTTTTTATGCCAGTACCATAGTGTTTTGCTTACTGTAGTCTTGTAGTATGTTTTGATGTCAGGTAGTGTGATGCCTCCCACTTTGTTCTTATTTCTCAAGATTGCCGTACCTATTCAGGGTCTTTTGTGGCTCCATGTGAATTTTAGGATTCTATGCTCTATTTCCGAGAAAAATATCCTTGGTAGTTTAATTGAAACTACATTGAATCTATATATTGCTTTAGGTAGTATTGACATTTTAACTATATTAATTCTTCCTATCCATGAACATGGTATGTATTTCCATTTATTTGTATCTTCTTTGATTTCTCTCTTCAGTGTCTCATAATTTTCTGAGTACAGGTCTTTTACATCTTTAGTTAAATTGATTCCTAGATATTTTATTGTTTTTGAAGCAATTGTAAAAGGGATTGATTCCCTGGTTTCTTCTTCTGATAGTTTATTATTGATGTATAGACATGCAACTAATTTCTGAATATTAATTTTGTATCCTGCTACCTTACCAAATTCGTTTATCAGTTCTAGCACTTTCTTAGTGGAGTCTTTGGGATTCTCTATATGTAGTATCATGTCATCTGCATATAATGACAATTTTACTTCCTCTTTTCCAATTTGGATGCCTTTATTTCATTTTCTTGTCTGATTGTTGTGGCTAGAACTTCCAGAACTATGTTAAATTGAAGTGGTGAAAGCGGGCAACCTTGTTGTTCCTGACCTTAAGCGGAAAGCTTTCAGCCTTTCCTCATTGAGTACAATGTTTGCTGTGGGCTTATCATATATGGCCTTTATTATGTTGATATATGATCCCAGTATTCCCACTTTGCTAAGAGTTTTTATCATAAATGGCTGCTGGATTTTGTCAAATGCCTTTTCTGCATCTATTGATATGATCATATGATTTTTATTTTTCATTTTGTTAATGTGATGGATTGCGTTAATTGATTTGTGGGTATTGAATCAGCCTTGCATAACAGGGATGAATCCCACTTGATTGTGGTGTATGATCTTTTTAATGAGATGCTGCATTCGGTTTGCTAGTATTTTGTTGAGAATTTTTGCATCTATGTTCATTAGGAATATTGGCCTGTAGTTTTCCTTTTTTGTAATATCTTTGTCTGATTTAGGTATCAGGGTGATAGTGGCTTCATAGAAAGAGTTTGGGAGCCTTCTCTCCTGTATTTTTTGGAGTAGTTTGAGGAGAATAGATACTAATTCTTTTTTGAATGTTTTGTAAAATTCACCTGTGTAGCCATCTGGTCCAGGGCTTTTGTTTGTTGGACGATTGTTGATTCCTGATTCAATTTCTTTAACAGTAATCAGTCTGTTCAGAGTTTCTGTTTCTTTTTGATTCAGAATTTGTAGATTGTATGCTTCTAGAAATTTATCCATTTCGTCCAGATTGTAAAATTTGTTAGCATATAGTTGCTCATAGTATTTTCTTAAAATTTTCTGTATTTCTGTGGTATTCTTTTTCAGTTCTCTTTCATTTCTGATTTATTAATTTGGGTCCTCTCTCTCTTTTTCTTGGTTAGTCGTGCTAAGGGTTTTTCGATTTTGTTTATCTTTTCAAAAAAACAACTCTTGGTTTCATTGATCTTTTGTATTGTTTTTTTTGTTCTCTATTTCATTTATTTCTGCTCTGGTCTTTATTATTTCCTTCCTTATACTCCCTTTAGGCGTGTTTTGCTGGGTTTTTTTTTTTTTGAGTTCCCTTAGGTGTAAAGAGAGTCTGTTGATTTGAGATTTTTCTTCCTTCTTTAGGTAGGCCTGCACTGCTATGAAAATCCCCCTTAGGACTGCTTGCCCTGCATCCTAGAGATTTTGGGTCGTGGTGTTTTCATTTTCGTTTATCTCGAGGTGTCTTTTGATTGCCTCCTTGACCTCATTTTTGACCCACTCACTATTTAGTAGCATGTTATTTAGCCTCCATGTATTTGTAAGCTTTCCAGATTTCTTCATATAATTGATTTCTAGTTTCATAGCATTGTGTTCAGAGAAGACACTTGATATGATTTCAATCTTCTTAAATTTCTTGAGACTTCTTTTGTGGCCTAATATGTGGTCTATCTTGGAAAATGTTCCATGTGCACTTGAGAAGAATGTATATTGTGAAGCTTTGGGGTGAAATGGTCTAAAAATATCAATTAAATCCAGCTGGTCTAAAGTGTCATTGAAAGCCACTATGTCCGTGTTGATTTTCTGTCTGGAGGATCTGTCCATTGGTGACAATGGGGTGTTGAAGTCCCCTACTATGATAGTGTTACTGTTGATCTCTGCCTTTATGTCTGTCAAAATCTGTTTTATATATTTAGGAGCTCCTATGTTGGGTGCATAGATGTTAACTAGGGTTATGTCCTCTTGTTGAATTGATCCCTTTATTATTATGCAGTGCCTTTCTTTGTCTTTTATTGTACTCTTCATTTTAAAATCTATTTTGTCCAAAATAATTCTTGCTACTCCAGCTTCTTTCTAATTTCCATTTGCATGAAATATCTTATTCCATCCCTTTACTTTCAGACTGTGTGTGTCTTTTGATCTGAGATGAGTCTCTTGTAGACAGCATATGCATGGGTCCTGTTTTCTTATCCACTCAGCCACTCTGTGTCTTTTGATTGGAGCCATTTAGTCCGTTCACAGTTAAAGTAATTATTGATAGGTGTATATTTATCGCCACTTTGTTATTTGTATCTCTTGTCTTCCTGGGTTAGCTTGTTTTCCCCTTTCTTCTGTTTAAAAATGCCCTTTTAACATTTCCTGCAATGCTGGCTTGGTGGTAATGAACTCCTTAAGCTTATTCTTTTCTGAGAAACTCTTTATCTCTCCTTCAATTTTAAGTGATAGCCATGCTGGGTAGAGCAATCTTGGTTGTAGACCTTTATTTTGTGTCACGTTGAATATCTCCTGCCATTCCCTTCTGACCTGCAGAGTTTCTGTAGATTAGTCAGCTGTTAGTCTTACAGGAGTTCCTTTGTATGTAACCTGCTGTCTTTCTTTTGCCACTTTTTGGATTCTGTCTTTGTCTTTAATCTTTGCCATTTTAACTATGATGTGTCTTGGTGTGGGCCTGTTTTGATTCAGCCTGTTTGGTACTCTCTGTACATCCTGGGTTTGTATGTCAATTTCCTTCACCATGGTAGGGAAGTTTTCAGTCATTATTTCTTTAAATATCTTCAGAATCTCTTGCTTCTTCTCTTCTCCTTCTGGTGTTCCTGTGATATGCAGGTAGTTGTGTTTCATGTTGTCCCAGAGGTCTCTTAAAGTATTATCTTTCTTTTTTATTGTTCTTTTTTTCTTTTCGTTTTCCAGCTCAGTGATTTCTGCTATTTTATTTTCTAATTCACTCATCCGCTCCCCTGCTTCATGTATTCTACTGGTGATCCCTTCGAGTGTGTTCTTCATTTCAGTTATTGTATTCTTAAGTTCTAACTGGTTGTTTTTTATTGTTTCCCTATCCTTCTTTATGTGCTTGCTAAGTTCTTTAAACATTCTTATCATCAGTGTTCTAAACTCCTTTCTGAATGTTTGGATAACTCTGTTTCATTTAGTTCCATTTCTAGAGTTTTCTTCTGACCTTTTACTTGGGACATGTTTCTTTGTTTTTTTATTCTGGCTGTCATTCTGTGAGTGCTTCGATGTATTAGATAGATCACCTAGAAAGAAGAGAAAAGAGAAGAAAAAGAAGAAAGAAAGAAAGAAAGAAAGAAAGAAAGAAAGAAAGAAAGAAAGAAAGAAAGAAAGAAAGGAAGAAAGAAAGAAAGAGGTAGGGGGCTCCCCGTCCTCTTTAATCTGCAGACCACTTGCTCAGCGTTGTAGTGAGGTTTCCACAATTAGCTGCTGTGTGCTCTGGAATCGTGCTCACTACCAAAAAACAAAAATCTTCACAGGTTTTTGCAGGTTGTCCACAACTGCAAAAAAGTAAAAAACCCTCTGTGACCTGTCAAGATGTGGGACAGGCACCAGGGTCTCAGGGTGCCTCTGGCAACACAGCTCTTCATATGCGGGGCAGGCCCCCAAGGCACCACTTGATGTGGTCCGTGACCCCCACCAAGTCATAGCAGCATGCACTCTGCACCAGCCATCAGTCCACACAAACCCACCAGGAAAGCCTCAATTGGATCACGCAAGTGCACCACTCCCTGCCCGACACTCTCAGGAAAACTCCCCTTCTCAGTCTGTCCCAATCAACTGCCCGCAGATCAAGCTAAGCAGCCCAACAGCCAATCCCCAGCCTTGCAACTCTGCACAAACAGTGCAGAGAGCGGGGACCTAAGGGGGCTCACACACTACTGAGTTTCAGTGAACAGACTGATGTAGCTGGAGAGTACCTGCCCTGCATTTCCCTGGCAATGCAGCACAAGCAGGGCGGAGGGTGGGAATCCAAGGCTGCATGCACACGCATGCACTCCTGCGCCAAGTTCATCAGACCAATGGGATCCCAGATCTGACCCTCTGTGGGAGGGCTCAACCCTGAAAAAATGGCACCCTCCCATTCGCCGCTCGTGTGCAAGCTCCACACCAGTGGAACAATGGTCCCAAAACCTCCAGCTTCTGCACCAAAGGTACTCAGTTCAGTCCTTCCCCACAGGCTCCTGGACGCGGCTCACACAGCTACTCCCTCCAACAGGAACCGGGTGAGTGCTCACCAGGGCGCGATCCCCTGCACCGGCCCCAGTGGTTCTCCAGCCGACCTCAGCCTCACTGAGCCGAGCAAAGAGAGTCCTCACTAATTTCTACTGCCTGCTATCTTAGAACGCCTCTTCCTCGCAAAGCAACTCTCGGCTGGTGAGCTCGGTGTCGGGCTGGAGGGTCTCTCCCCCAACCAAAGAAGCCTCCCCACACAGCTGGGGCATCCCTCATGGGGCTCGCCCTCTCTCGTCTGCACCCCTCCTACCAGACTTGCGTGGCCTTCTCTTTATGTCCTTCATTTAGAGGTTCTGTTCATCTAATGTTCAGGGGACTTCTGAGGTTAAATATTGTATAAATTATTTGTAATTTTGATGTGATCCTGGAAGGCAGCTCGGAGAGCATCCTTCTATTCCATCATCTTACCCCAGAATCCTCTGTGTATCTTTTGATCTCTCCTCATTTCTTCTTTGACCCAATCATTATTTAAGTCTATGTTGTTTAATCTCCACATATTTGTGGTTTTTCCTGCTTTCTTTTTGCAGTTCATATCCAATTTCAAAGCACTATTCTCAGGGAATATGCTTGCTATGGTTTCAGTCTTCTTAAATTTGCTGAGGCTAGTTTATGTCCCAATATATGGTCTACCCTTGAGAATATTCAATGTACACTAGAAAATAATGTATAGTCTGATGTTCTAGGATGAAGTGCTGTATAAATGACAATTATGTCCATTTCATCTAATGTGTAATTTAGGGCTGATATTTCTGTATTTATTTTCTATTTGCATGATCTATCCATAGCTATCAATGATACAGTTAGGTCCTTTATTATAGTTTGGTCAATTTCTCCTTTAGTTCTGTTAGCAGTTGCTATGTGTATTTCAGTGCTCCCTGATTGGGGGCATAAATATTGATGACTGCTATGTCTTTTTATTGTATAGTCCCCTTTATCATTATGAAATGTCTATCTTTGTCTCTTTTACCTTTTTTATCCTGAAATCTGTTTCATCTGATATCAGTATAGCTACACTTGCTTTCTCTGAATACCATTTGCTTGGAGTGTCAATTTCCACCCTTTCACTTTGAGTCTATGTTTGTCCTTGTAAATGAGATGTGTCCCTTGGAGGCACCACATAGTTGGTTTCAGTTTTTTGTTCCAATCTGATATTCTGTACCTCTTTATTGGTGAGTTTAGTCCATTTACATTTAGGGTGATTACTGATATATGAGGATTTCCTATCATTCTATCTTTGGTTTTCAGGTAGGACTGTGTCTCCACTGTTTCTTTGTCGTTTTGTTGTTGTCTATTATTTCAGTATGGTGGTGGTAGTCTATGATTTTCCCCTCTGTTTCTTCTTTTTTTATGTTGTATATTTTAGTTCTGGATATTTTTGTGTGTGGTTACCATTAAGTTCATATAAAAGGAAGTTTCATATTTAAGGTATTGCATTTTCTTCATCATGCTCCCTTTCTCAATTCCCTTGTGCCAGTTCAGACTTTTACCCTCTCCCTTTTTATGTTTTGTTGACACAAATTATCTTTATTTCTGCTGTGAGTTGATATCTGCACTCTAGTAGGACGTTGTCTATTCCTCTTTTTGAAAAAAAATTGTTTTCCCTTTTACCCTGTATTTGGTGTAGGGTTGCCATTTCCTGCTTTTGTCTGTCTGTTCATAATAGTACTCATGTTTTTTGGGGGTATTTTTGGAGGGCAGTGTCACAGGCCCTCATATGTAGGATCCGAACCAGGGCCGCTGGCATCCCAAGCCAGCTCTTAACCACCCCGCCACTCGGCCAGCCCATACTATTCGTGGTTTTGTATTCCTTTGCTTTTTTGTTTCAGGTCGAATAGCCTCCTTTAGTATTTCTTGTAGTGCAGGTCTTCTGTTATACAATTCCCTGAACTTCTGTATGTCTGGAGAGATCTTTATTCCTCCTCCATATCTAAAAGATACCTTTGCTGCATATATTATTCTTGCCTCATAATTTCTCTTTTACAATACTTTGAATATTTGCTACCACTCCCCTCTGGCTTGTAGAGTTTCTGCTGAAAAATATGACGACAATCTAACAGGCTTTCCTTTGTAGGTTATTGTCTTCTTTTCCCTGGCTGCCTTGAGGAATCATTCTTTGTCGTTAATTTTGACAGCTTCAATACAGTCTGCTTTGGAGAAGGTCTGTTGGGATTGGGGTAATTAGTTGTTCTATTTGCTTCCTGGGTTTGACTATCCAGTTCTTTCCACAAGTTTGTGAAGTTCTCATCAATTATTTGTTTAAATATACTCTGTTTCCTTCTCCCTTTTTTTTCCTTCTGATATGCTCATTATTCTTATATTGCTCCTTCTGGTGGAGTCAGGAAGTTCTGTAGTGCTCTTTCATTTCTTTTAACTCTCAAATCTCTCTCTTCTTCAATGTGTGTCATTTCCAGATATCTATCTTTGATGTCACTGATTCTTTCCTCCATCTGGTCAGCTCTATTAAGTAAGCTGGCTATTTCATGCTTCATTTCTTTTATTGAGCTCTTAATCTCCAGAAATTTTATTTCTTTTTTTTTTAAATTCCAATCTCTTAGGTAAAATGTTCATTTTGCTCCTTGGTTGTGTTTTTGAGTTCATTAAACTGCCTGTCTGTTTTCTTGGATCTCGTTCAGTTTTTTCTGAAATGCAATCTTGAATTCTCTGTCATGTGAGTCACTTATGTCCATATCTTTAAGTTCATTTTCTGGAGACTTTTCATTTTCTTTCTGAGTTCTCTTGTTACTTTGGTTATTCATGACAATTAATGAATTATTATTTCTCTTCATAAGCATCTATAGGAGTGGGTTCTGCAACAGGTTGATAGGAAGAGGTTGTTATTTTGCCTTCCAGTAGGTGTTGGTAGAATGCGTTATTTTCTGTCCTACTGCAGCCTTTTATTCTCTCGCAGCTGCAGAGTTATATTTTCTCTGCACTATTCCAACTTCTCATATAATGGGGAGATTCATGGAAGGTGGTCTTCTTTGTGAGCAGGGCACCACCCCTGTGATTGGATGTGGAGAGCTTCTGAGGTTCTGAAGCTCTTCCTGCACCAGTTTCAGGGCCTTTGTGTTTCAGTGTCTCTGTTTACCTCTGCAGGGTGGGGACAGGGGTGGGGTTGGTTGTGAGAGGCGGTTCTGTGCAATGGTAGCAACCAACAGCACAGCCACTCCTGTACCCAAGGCTCTCTCCACTTTGCTGAAACTAGTTGGGCTACAAGTCCACGGCTGCAGGCTGCAGTTTACAGAACTGCAAATATTCTGTTCTTTTGATCTCACACTGCTACTATTCTGCTTTTAGAAGTTGGTGGGGGCAAGCTCTGGGAGGCTGGGGAGGGGGTTGCTAGGCTTTGTGGTTATGCCTTCTGTCCTCTACTTGGCAGTGAGGGTTTCAACCACCATTTTCACCCTTCTTCCCTCAGTATTTGATCCCAGGTCTCTGCCGTGAGGGTGAGGTTCAGCCATGATATATGATGATCCCTCAGGCAGGACTATGGGCCATAAGGGGTGTGCTAGCAGTCTGAATTCTTCCTTCTCCCATGACTGTGGTACCTCTGAAATGCAGGGAGCTCTGAGCGTTGAGCTATGGTCTATGACCTGCATCCACATGGTCATCTCTACTCTTCCCCTTTCCCTTCTCCCCTGCTCACCCAGTTTGCCCACCTTTAGATTATTTCAGTTGCATGTCTCTTAGTCTTGCCTCTCTACTGCATAGGGAGGCCTTTGTGGAATTATAGTTCAATTTGTTGTAAATTCCACGGGAGATTTCAAGAGGCTCACTTGGTGCCACCATTGCTATGATGTTATCTCCCATAAGAATTTCAACCAATGTTTATTAACTGTTTTAGTGAGTATAATTTTATAGTGATCATGAACAGAACAGCAGAGTCACTACACAGATTATTTTTCTCATTTATATGTTTAGGCCATAACCTGGGACCTATATACACAATTTAGTTTCTACAATCATCCCAGTCCATTCTAAACATGTTAAATATTGGTACTGTTTTTGTAGTCTTGAAAAAGGTGTAGCATGTAACATGAATGGCCAACGGTAGCTCCAGAATTTCTCTCCAGGGAAGCTGCCCTCTTCTCCCCCATATATCTTTTACTGTTTGCATTCACATTCTCTATATATGTGAAGGGGCTTGATGGGGCAGATAAATTTTAAGGGATTTGTCTTGAAGGTGTATTTGTAGAACAGCAAGCACACTTTTCTTCTTATTTTATTTATTTAGTTTTTTTTTTTTTGGAGGGCAGTGTCACTGACTCTCATATGTGGGACCCGAACCGGGGCCACTGGCTTCCCAAGACAACGCTTAACCACTGCACCACTCGGCTGGCCCCAAGCACACTTTTTGTAAGCTTATTTAAGGTAACTTTAAAGTGACTAATAGACCCTTCCCCAAGCCAAATGACACTGTCACTGAGAATGATTCATGGTCACATAGTGCAACTTGGACAAAAGATAGATGAGAAGTTTCCACTTCTTGGCTCCAATTGCTAGGTTACAGAAAAGTTTGTTCCACCATCCTTTCCAGACACTTACTAATTTTGGAGGAGGTGGAAACCCTTTGCTAGTGAGAAATCCCAATTAGAAAGATAATAGCCAATCCAGGGAAGAATGAAGTTGGGGGAAGTTTGGGACAGGAGCCAGAAAGAGGGAAATCACACCCACACCAGTCAAGGCAAGGTGTGTAGTTTCCACTAAGAAACCAGAAAGCTCAAAACAGGAAGAAAAGGGTGAGGTGCAATCCAAAAAGCAATCAGCTTACTGACATTTTATTTATTTTTACCTGGGGAAAGGGGTTTGGAAAGGGGGTTTGGGCTCCCAGGCTGACCCAGCAGCTGCAGCTGCTATAAAGGAAGTGTGAGCTTGGGGGAGGGGACACAAGGGCAGGGGGTGAGGCCAGTTCCTTGCTCCTAACAGAGGCCCAGAGAATCTAAAGGAAGGAACCTGAGACTGTGTGAAGCCCAAGAGAATGAGATATTTACAAGCCCCATAGAAAAGGAATCCACTCTCCAAGGACACAGAATCTATCCTAGCCCCTACCTGGGACCCCAGAGGATATCTCCCGCCCTTATTTCCTTTAAACTGCACTGTTCACCTAGGCTATTTTAAGTGAAAATAAAGGCAATAGAGTTGCAAAGGAGATGGAGAGAAAGACATAAACTATGCCAGTAAAATATACAAAATTAACTGAAAACAAGACTTTCCTGGGATTTCCCCCTTCTCCCACCCCAATCTTATAGCATCTGGTTTCATTTCTCCTCCCTAAAGAATAAAGGAAAAGAAAAGAAAAAAGAATAGAGGTGGTGGCTGAAAAACACAGCACATATGTTTTCAATGGAGTCCTTTAAAACATATGCAGGCAGCTGGGAACTGGGGCTATAAGGTGAAGCTCTTGTCGCCAGAGCCAACACCACCCTGTCAGAAGGGTATACAGGAATCTGAGTGGTCCTGAGTAAGTCATTTCACTTTCTTTCCCAGGTTATGCCTCACAGAATGGGTAGTGACACATTCAAAAGAAGTAACAGAAGAAAATACAGGGAAAAGTATAATAACTACAGCACTAACATTTTCTAGAAGCTTTTCTGTACTTTACAAGCACTTCCTCACTTAATTCCTATAAAATTTGATGTGATTGGTATTATCATCATCCATTTTATACATGAGAAAACTGAATAATAGAGAGGTTGACTTGTTAAGGTTAAACAGCACATAATTGGAGGAGTTTGAGCCCAGCTGTTACTGAAACCAGACCTTTTAACTCCTAGATTATACAAGGTAAGATTGTTGGTGTTGTTACTAAATCATACATTTCATGATTTCCACATTTTGTCTTCAGGAAATGTTCAATATGAATAGGATTTTCTTATCTGAGTTTGAGAAATGAAGACTGGGGTACTTCTGTCTGGAAAATGGGAATTGAGAGAGAGGAACATTTGATGCCATGACCCAAATTCCAAAGTTATAACTGGAGCAAGTGATATCTCCCATCAGGCATTCTGGACTCAGTAATATCAGCCTGAGCTGGTCAAGTGATATATCTGCTAAGTACCCCAGTCTTCAACCTCTTTGTAATCCAGTTTCCTCATCTATAAAATGAAGCAATAATAGTACTTATTACAAAGATTTTGTGGGAATTGAATAAAAAAATGCATGTAAAGCACAGGAATGCTTTCATAAAAAGTGTCATTGTTATATGTCTACTGTTACTAAAGAGTGCCATAAATGAGCTACTTCCAACCACAGCCTTCAAAAATGTAGAGCATGGGGCACAGATCATATCCACTGCATATGGAACTGTGGAAAGATCTCTAGAGTTAAGGGTGGGATACTTGGATTCTATTTCTAGATTTGCCTCTGTCTAGCAGTATGACCATGGACAAGTCACTTGAGTGTCAGTATGTAAGGTTAATTGTATGTTCCTAATCTATTTCACAGGGTAGTAGCCAAAAAGAGCTCTACTAAGTAGTATGAATACAGTTTTATAGTTGGTTCCACAGGCCACACTGTGACCATGCCTTGTAATATCAAAGACTGAAAAATATTCTCAGAAATTGAAAGTAGTATTTGAACTATGTGGCATTATTATTATTATTATTATTATTATTATTATTATTTTGAGGGCAGTGTCACTGGCCCTCATATGTGGGACCTGAACTAGGGCCACTGGCTTCCCAAGCCAGCGCCAAACCACTGTGCCACTCAGCTGGCCCGTGGCATTGTTATTTTTAATTGGCATTTCACACCATTTTTCCATGGAGGAACTAGATTTCAGCTTTTTCCATGCTGGACACGAGTAGGCCCCCTTCACTTCCTAAATTTTTAATCAATGTATGGGTGGCTGTGGAAAAAATATAATGGCCAGAGGCAGTCTGTAGAAGAAAATGTATCCATCCAGGAAATCACCCTGGACAGTGGAAATATAACTCTGTCTTCTGACTATGGCTTAGCAAGTAAATATGCAAATATAGTGAGCGAGGTGGGAGACAAAAACAGATAAAGTAACAGGGAGGCAGAAGATACAGCTGAGGTGACTGGGAGGAAGGCAGGGTGAAGGACAAAGTGTTGAAGAAATTCAGATGGGAGTCTTGGTCTTTAACACACCCAGCAGATGTTCAACCCTGGAGCATACATAGAAAGGTGTACAGATTTTTAATTTCATCTCTGAAAAATACAAAATGAGTATTTGGCTCACATGAAGATAACTTATTTCTTTATTGATCAATGTTTGCCTGAATGCAGAGACCAGAGGGTGGTTCTCTGCTGTGAACTAATTATACTCTTACTTCAAGTCTTTCCCATTCCCTAAGCTTTGGGTCTCTCAGAAAGTATTGGAAGTACTGAGGATGGGAGCAGAGAAGGGGAGAGGGAATCAGGACAGAGGTAAGCTAGATGTGAAGGGACTTGCTGGCCTTTACAATGATTCCCTCACTGGCTAACAATGCCAATATAGCATAGTGGTTATGAGCACGGACTTAGAAGTTAGCCAGACCTGGGCTTGAATCCAGAATCTGCCACTTTCCAGATATGTGTCCTTGCTTATTCTCTGTGCCTCAGTTTTCTCACATGCAATATAAACATAATAATATCTTATGTATCCTAATGTAATTATGAGGATTAAATGAGTCAAGACAATTTTAAAAACCTGGCAAACAGCCCAGCACATAGTAGTAAGTACTTAACAAATGTTCAACATTACTATAATTTGGTACCAGAAATAGTTCCACGTGAGCCATATTTTGCAGAAATGTTCCATTTATAGTGATTGCCAGAACCAAACTAGCCTGTACCCTCCACACTTTTTCAAATGCTCTCTCAAAATTCTGAAAATATTTTTCTTTTAACAATCCTCTCTTGCCTTAGTGTCCTCTCCAGCTCTCTCACACTCTTTTGTTCTCTCTCTCTCTCTCTCTCTCTCTCTCTCTCTCTCTCACACACACACACACACACACACACCACCTCCCCCTCCATCACAAAAGAAGCCCCCAACACTTTAAACAGATATAAATATGGTATAGTACACATGCTGTTTCATTTGAAACTGGATAAATGTGTCCAAAGGAGATGAAAATATTGCTTTTGTTTCTCAGATCCTAGAATCTCCCACAAATCCTTAAGGGGATATTCCAGCACCTCTTCATCCCACTCCTAGCTACTTCAACCTGGGCTTTCAGGAATCCAACAGTGCCACATTTAAGGCCTCACTCACAGTTCTGACACCTGCATCCTGGCTCCTATAGAAATGCTCTCTCTTCTCAATGTATGTGATGTTGAGAAAACTACATGATGAATGCAAAGGCATAATCATAATGTTAGCGGTACTTTAGACATGCAAATGTATGTTGTGAGCATGGATGAGCTGAATAAAGTCTGTGTGAGGGGCAGGAATGGACAAGTGCCATCAGAGCTCCAGATGTGTGATGTTGGGAGGAGGGGAGTGAGACATAATGAAAGGAAGCATAAGGGTTATTTAGAAAAATTGGACATTTTTTAAAAAAGATTTTATTGGGGAATTGGGGGAGGGGAACAGCGTTGGGGAATTGGGGAAGGGGAACAGACAAGTTGCTGTCCCTTTTGTTCTTCAGTCTAATTGCGGAGGATGTTGCTTCATTGGCCCATGTAGATATCGTCATTGTGCTCTTCCCGGATGAAGCAGATCAGTCGCCGGCCTCTGGATGTTGCTCACCACAGCTATTGGCAGCTCACGCTGGCTGCCAGCCACTCACGCTGGCTGCTGGTGACTCACTGTAGCCTATGGCAGCCCACTGCAGCGGGGGCTGCAGCCTACATCGTTGCCGGGGTTCACACAGCCCAGCTCCAGATGGAGCTGTTGTTAGCTGTAGAAGGCAGTGTCACTGGCCTTCATACATGGGATCCGAACCGGGGCCTCTGACATCCCAAAACCAGCTCTTAACCAATGCGCCACTCGGCCGGCCCCAAAAATTGGACATTTGAAGGACTCAGTGAAAGGTGTGTAAATGGACAGACAGCATGAGAAAGTAGGATAAAGAAGGCTGAGTGCCTGCAAGAAGCATAGATCAGAGAATTCTTTTTTTTTAATTGGGGGAGGGGAACAGACAAGTTGTCCTTTTGTTCTTCCGTCTAGTTATGGAGGATGTTGTTTCACTGGCCCATGTTGGTATCATCATTGTGCTCTTCTCGGCTGAGGCAGATCAGTCACCTTCTTCTGGACATCTGCTCACAGTGGCTCTTGGCAGCTCACACCAGCTGCCAGCTGCTCACGCTGGCTGCTGACCACTCACTGTAGCCTACGGCAGCCCACTGTAGTAGGGACTGCAGCTATGCTGTCCCCGGGGACTCACAGCAGCCCAGTTCCAGGTGGAGCTGTTGTTCACCATCTTATCTGTAGAGGGCAGTGTCACTGGCCCTCATATGTGGGATCCGAACTGGGGCTGCTGGCGTCCCAAGCCAGCTGTTAACCAACATGCCACTCAGCTGGCCCAGATCAGAGAATTCCTGAATGCTGGAGAGCAGGAGAGGAGGAGCCTGGATGGGGAACTGCCTCCACTTGGGGCCTTTGAGCTCAAAGAGGTCCAGGACAGGAGGCCATGGGATCCTGTCTGATCAGACTGCCAGGTAGATTCAGAGAAGTTTCAACCTGGCACCAAAGGACTCTCCTAGAAATCAGGTTGAAAGGATCTCGCTTTCCACTGATGAATTAAGCTAGAGTGTGAACCTGGGCTTTTCATATCTGTGTAGTCTTTGGACCTTGCATTTTTTCCCACTGTAATAATGCACTTCGAACAGCTAACTAAAATTTCTGGCAAAGAGGATCAGAGGAGACTAAGAGAACACAGGAAGGGCCCTGGTCTTGTGTCTAGCCTACATCAGTGTCTATGTCCCAATACATTGCTCTTCTCTTAACAATGTTTTCCAAACTATCGTCTCAGAGAATACTGTGTTCTGTGAACAAAACATGAGTATTCTGACACTAAAAATAAAATGAAATGAAAGGAAATAATGGTCTTTTTTTCCCAAAATTTTCAAGGACAATCAATAAGTTAATGGATAAAATGTGTTCCCATAAATTTTACTCCCATGTGCTTATACTAGAATATAAAAGTTAGCATTTGAGTTAGAGTGGAATTATATTTGTAGATATTTTATGATTTAAATATGAATATTTCATGATATTGCACAAAGAGCCCTTGATTTCCAGTGCTGTGTCACTGAAAAGGTTTCGAATTAAAAACGTTTCTAGAATTAAAGATTGGGACCATTTTCTTTACTCTGCATGATAATGTTCCCCCTTCCAACTCATTCTCCTCACAATAGCAAGAATTATTTTTCTAACATTTCAACCAGATCACGTCAGTTCCCAGCTTTAATCTCTTTAATGACTTCTTAGTGCCCTTAAACTAAAATGCAGATGTTAACCATCACCCAAAGGCACTGGGTGAGCTGGCCTCTGTCCACCTCTCCAATATCATCTTACCCCACTGTCCTCTTTGCTCACAATGTTCCAGGTACACTGGCTTTTTCAGTTCTTCAAATATGTCAAACTGGAGTACATCTCAGTGCACTTGTTCATGCTGTTCCCTCTGCCTAGAATATCTTTTCTATCTGTGGTAGGCAGAATCTTGGTCCCCATAACATTTCTTCCTTGGTGTCATACTTATTGTATAGCAATATTATATAACAAGAGGAATTATTAAAATATATTTATGGTTATTAATAAGCTTCCCTTAAGATTGAAAGATATCCTGGATGTGATCACATGAGATCTTAAAAGCAGAGGGATGCAGACAAGGAAATCAGAGAGATTTTAAGTATGAGAAGGACTTGAGTCACTCTTACTGGCTTGAAGATGGAGGGGGCCACATAGAAAACATAAAAAAGAAGTGAGCTCAGAAGTGTATTCTTCCTCACCATCCTCAGTGAGGAATGCAGCCCCCAGCTTATGACTTGAATTTGACCTTGGAAGACCCTGAGCAGAGAACCTAGCTGAGCCATGCTGTGTCTGGACTGCTGACCCATGCAAACCATGAGACAATAAATTGGTGTTCTTTGTGGTAATTTGTTATAATAGCAATAGAATATGGATGCATCATCCTTTTGTATTCAGAGTTATCTTCTTTCCATCTTTTGGATCTCTGCTTAAATGTCATCATGTCCAAGGGTCCTACACTGACCATACTGCTCAAAATGAGTCTCCTTCCCTTTTCCCTATTACTCTCCTTTTCAGCCCCCATTGTTTGCTTCTATCATGACTCTTATCAAATTTTTGGCTATTTTATTTTATTTTATTTGACCTTTAATATAAGCCCCATGAGAACAGGGATTTTCATTCACTGCTGTAACTCTGAGTCATAGGACAGTGAATAGCACAGGGTAAGCATTCAGTATTTATTGAATGAATGAATGAAT
Organism: Aselliscus stoliczkanus; assembly: GCA_033961575.1. Taxonomy (NCBI): domain Eukaryota; kingdom Metazoa; phylum Chordata; class Mammalia; order Chiroptera; family Hipposideridae; genus Aselliscus; species Aselliscus stoliczkanus. The sequence continues at coordinate 46,977,182 of CM066737.1, read as the reverse complement.
ATTGAGCACCTACTTTGTGCCAGGAACAATGTTATGCACTTGATCTGTTTTATTTTTTTTGGATCCTCACAATACCAACTCAAGTTAGGCACTGTTGTTTTCTCTGTTCATAGATAGATGCTCCTCAGTGAGCTAAGTACATTGTTCATGGTCATACAGCTAGTAAGTGGTAGAGTCAGAATTCAAAGCCAGGTCAGAACCACATTGAATCCCAAGTGTTAACACTACAGATTACATTCCTGCCTGATAATAGCTTCTCAATGGGGCGAAAAAGCAGATATTCACATGCATGTAAAATGATGCATACAGTTTCAGGAAATTCAGAGAACCCATAACCTCAGGTTAACTTCAACTATGCTACACATATCAAAGGGTATTCAAACTTGAATAGAGATTAGCTGGGTTGGATCAAATGAACTTCAGATGTTCTTGTTCTTACGTAGGCATTCCTGAAGATGGGGAAATAACCTTAAGACTCAAAGACATTAAATGTGAATAGTAAGGTTACAGATATGGGGGCAACCAGTATTTTAGGGACTAGGCTCTAATATCCCCTATGATTGAAGATCATGTAAGTATTCTACCAGTAAAATCTGTAGGTCTGTAGCAGTTCTCTGGTAGAATCTAATATTCCAAACCTTTTGAAGTCACCAGAGATTTGAGATAGCCTGAAGAAAAATAAATAACAAAGGCTCACCACAGAGTTGTGAACTTTGAGGTAGGCCAGGGTTTCTAACTACTCATCTATGGTTCAAGAGCTGGAAGCTGTAACAGCTTTAAAAAAAAAAGACTTTATTGGGGAACTGGGGAAGGGAAACAGTGATGGGGAATTGGGGAAAGGGGACAGCCAAATTATTGTCCTTCAGTCCTAGTTGTGGAGCTAGCTCAGCTCCAAGTCCAGTTGCCATCCAGCTGCCTGTTGGCAGCTCGCTGCCACTCAGCTCAAGGTGCCATGTTCAATCTTAGTTGCAGGAGTCGAACTGGCCACCTTGTTGTTAGGACCATGTGCTCTCACGAGCTGAGCCATCCTGACGTCTGTTAGCAGCTCAGCAGCAGCTCAGCTTGGGTACAGCTCACTGGCCCATGTAGGAATTTAAGTGGCAAAGGTGTTGCTCAGAACTTATGCTCCTAACCAACGGAGCGTCTCGACAAGCCCTGTGACAGCTTTTTTTATCCATAAACCCTCACCCTTCTCTGGCTCTGAGAAGCTTTTCCACCCCCCTCTGAGCATTATTACATCAAAACCAAGTATTTATGTTCCCTCTCAGCTTTGTGTAATGGAAATTCCTTCCAGATAAACAACAGAACTGTGGCCAAGAAAGAGCCAAGAAAGAAGTGAGAGATAAGACCTCAATGCTTGATTTATGAAGTCAAGTTTCTGAAAGCTGCTCATATCCCTCACTGGCCAGGCAGTAGCTGGCAGACTTCTCTCTTCCAGTTTCACTGCTCCCACCCCAGTGCTTGCCAGGGTTCTTCTGGTGCCCATAATCTTGGAATGCCACTCTCCCTTTTCCTTATCTCCCATCCTCTTCCTCACAGTGAGTCATTATGACAGCCACAGACTCTTAGTCTGGGCTTTCTGAGTACAACTGAAACTACTTTGGGACAGACAGCAGTGAGAGCATAAATTCACCCCGTTCACATGCAAGGCTTGCTTATTCTCCACAGACATGGGCCACCCCAAAGCACATGTTCTCTTATCAGTCTGGACAGTGTCCAGCTAAACCCCATTCACTTTTCTAAATGGCTTCTTTGCTCCCCAAAGCTTTCCCTGGTGTTTCAACTACCAGATTGCAATGGGATAGCATAGTGGTTAGAAGTCCAGGCTCTGGAGCCACACTGTATAGGTTCATATTCAGCTCTGCTACTGCTTTCAAGCTTAACTGTGTTGTCTGCAGCCAGTAACCCAACCTCTCTGGGCCTCTTTCTTCATCAGTAGAATGGAAATAGTAATGATAACCCTGAACTCTTCGTATTATAAAGATTAAACAAGTTAATATAAGTAAAGCACTTAGAACATTGCCTTACTCATAGTTAGCACTCAACAAATGTGAACTATTATTCTTTACCTATTCTGGGAGGCAAGGAATCCTCTTGTGTATTCATAGCACAAATAGATACTTTAACTGCTGCTTTCAAATCTGTTAATACTTACTATATTATGCAGTGAGATGCTCTTAACTTGGGGCTATGTGATACACTGCCATGATAATAATAACAGATATGGCTTTTTGAGCACTTATTATGTTTCAGGTCCTCCCCTAAGCACTTTACACACATTATTTTATTCAATACTCAATAAAAACCTAAGAGATGGATGCTATTGATTTTCTCACCTACCCTATTGAGGCAGAGAGATTAAAGAACTATGTAGTGTAAAATATAAGAAAGCTAGTTCAAGGGGTAATTATCATGGGCTGGAGAAAAAAAATAGAATGCTCTATAGAGGAGACAGAACTGTGATTTTTGAATCACAAACTAAAATTTTGATAAGCAAAGAGGAAAAAGAGGGAGAATTCCAAGTAGAAAAAAACATGAAATGGAAGGTAGAAATGAGCTTGGTGTGTGTGCAATAAAGAGAATAAAGTGGGGCCGGCCGAGTGGTGCATTGGTTAAGCGCTGGTTTTGGGATGCCAGCGGCCCCGGTTCGGATCCCACATGAGGGCCAGTGACACTGCCCTCTACAGCTGACAACAGCTCCACCTGGAGCTGGGCTGTGCGAGCCCCGGTAATGGTGTGGGCTGCAGCCCTTGCTGCAGTGGGCTGCCATAGGCTACAGTGAGTGGCCCGCAGCCAGCGTGAGCGGCTGGCAGCCAAGCGTGAGCTGTCAATAGCCGCGGTGAGCGACATCCAGAGGCCAGTGACCGATCTGCCTCATCCGGGAAGAGCGCAATGACGATACCAACAGTGAAGCAACATCCTCTGCTACTAAACTGAAGAACAAAAAAGACAGCAACTTGTCTGTTCCCCTTCCCCAATTCCCCAACGCTGTTCCCCTCCGCAAATTCCCCAATGAAAAAAATCTTTAAAAAAAAAAAAGAGAATAAAGTGCTCTGACTGTTCCAGAGGTCAATGATGGAGAAAGTTAGGAACTCAGGGTGATAGCATTATCCTTCCCACCTCACAAATTGACCATTGAGCCTTGGTACTGGAACAGCAGCACTCAGCTACTCCAATCCAGAAGCAGCAATCTTTTGCTTTCCCACTCTATTCTATCCACTTTAGATGATCATGCTTTCTAAATGATTCCTCTAGGATCCCCCAAAACAGGCTCCAGGGCCATATGTATACCCTCAGTTTTCAAGGCCACAATCTCTCCTAAGCAGCCCACTGAGATTTTGCAAGGTGCATAAGCTGGGTCAAGAGTGGGAGCCTTAAATGAGGACTGAGCTAAAGTTGATCCATCCCTTACCTTTCGATCCCAAAGCAATTCAGACCCATGCCAGAACCTTACCACAACCTCATACATGTCCTCATTTAAAATTCTTGCTTCACTGCTGACCCTGACTTTTCGATTTTGCCCCAGGTGGTAAGAGCCCTTTAAGAAATATAACATTTATTTTTGCTACAAAAGCCTGTGAATCTCTCAGCATGTCAGACCATTGGTTGAATCCATTGCAGTCTATGGAATCAGGAGATAGGATTAAACAGATTTAGATTTCTAGGGAAGGAGAGCTAGCAAGAACTATTGTTTTCCAAGCTTGAAAGTGTTAATGGCAACACAGTGTTTTATATTGCAAACAAAATACTAATGAAAAGAAAAACCTCTCCCCTCCCTCCCTCCCTCCCTTTATTCTTTTTTCCCCTTCTTTCACTTTCAAAAATGAGGACATTGCAAACAAGAAGAAAAGAGAGTGCCCTCCCTCCCATCATCCCCACCCTGCCTTCCCCCACCACACACACACACACACACACACACACACACACACACACACACACACACACTTGACAGTTGGAGGCCCATTCTCTTTGAGTGATAAGAAACCCATCTTGATAGGAATGCTAGGCCAGCCAGTATGTGAGAATTCTATCTTCTCCCTGGAGACAAAAATGCATGCCCAGATGCTACCATGGTAACTCACTAGCACTCAGGTTCCAATTTACAGAAGTGTGATGCTTCTCTAGTGACCACCAGATGCCATAGCTTTTAGGTTAGTTTCACATTTTCTGGACACCAATAACATGCTGGAGACTTACTGTAAGATGGCGAAATAGGCAAATGCTGTGCCAGCTGCCTCCCAAGATCACATCAAAATTACAAATAATTTATACAACTTTCAACCTCAGAAGTTCCCTGAACACTAGATGTACAGGACCTCTAAACGAAGGACTTAAAGAGGAGGCCACGTCGAATCTGGTAGGAGGGGCGGGGACGACAGAGGGCGAACCTCTTGAGGGACACCTCAGTGGTGGGGAGGCTTCTCCAGTTGGGGGAGAGACCCTCCGGCCCCACACAAAGCTCACCAGCCCAGAGTTACTTTGCCAGGAAGAGGAGTTCTACGATAGCTGGCAGTGGAAATTAGTGAGGACTCTCTTTGCTCAGCTCAGTGAGGCTGAGGGCGGCTAGAGAACCAGTGGAGCTGGCACATGGACTTGTTTGCTGGTGAGCACTCACCTGGTCCTTCGTGGAGAGAGTAGCTGTCGGAGCAGGGCCCAGCAGCCTGTGGGGAAGCATGCCTTTCACACAGGAGCTGGAGGTTTTGTGACCACTGTTCCCCTGGTGTGGAGCTTGCACATGAGTAGTGTACAGGAGGGCACCATTTTTTCATGGTTGGGCCCTTCAACAGAGGGTCTGGACAGGAGGCCCATAGGTCTGCTGAAATTGGCTCAAGAGTGCATGTGTGCATGCCTGCACATGCAGTCTTGAATCCCCATCATCTGTCCTGCTTGTGCTGTGTAGCCAGGGAAACACCTGGGGGCTAAGCTCCAACTCCAACAGGCTGTTCATTGAGATGCAGGAGTGCATGAGCCGACTTGGGTCCCCACTCTACGCACTGCGTGTGCAGAGTTGCCAGACTTGCGATTGGCTGTCAGGCTGCTCAGCCTGATCTGTGAGCAGCTGATTAGGATAGGCTGAGACTGGGAATTTTCCTGGGGTGTTGGGCCATTAGCTGTGAGCCTGTGTGATCCAGACAGGGCTTTCTTGGCAAGTTTTGGGGTGCTGGTTGCCAGTGCAGGAGTGCATACTGCTCTGACTTGCTGGGGGCTACTGACCACATCCAGTGGTGACTTGGGGGCCTGTCCTGCCCACTTAGAGCTGTATTGCTGGGGGCACCCTGAGCCCCTGGTGCCTGGCCCCCACCTCCCAGAGCCACAGAGGGTTTTTTGCAGCAGCAGACAACCTCCAACTACCTGTGACGAGTTTAGGTGTTGAGCACGGTTCCAGAGCACACAAGCTAATTGTGGGAAGCTCACTGCAAACCTGAGAGGGAGGCTGGTGCATGACGTTTTGAGCCCTTCCCCCTCAGCTAGTGCTGAGTTTCCCAGAGACTATTGCTGAGCAGGTGGTCTGCAGATTAAGACGGGTGGCGAGCCCCTCACCTTTTTTTTTTCTTTTCTTTTCCTTTTAATTCTTATTTTTTTCTTTATTACCCTCCTTCTTTCTTTTTTTTCCCTAGGTGATCTAGCTAATACAACAAAGCAATCACAGAGGGACAGCCAGAATAAAGAAACAAAGAAACATTTCCCAAGTAAAAGATAAGATGAAACCTCTAGAAATGGAACTAAATGAAACAGACATATCCAAATTTTCAGAGACAGAGTTCAGAACACTGATGACAAGAATGTTTAAGGAACTTAGTGAGGACATAAAGAAGGATAGGGAAATCATAGAAAACAACCAGTCAGAACTAAACAATACAATAATTGAAATGAAGAACACACTGGAAGGAATCACCAGTGGGTTAGGTAAAGCAGATGATTGGATCAGCGATTTAAAGACAAAACAGCATAAATCATCCAGTTGGAACAATAAAAAGAAAAAAGAATAAAAAACAATGAAAATAGTTTAAGAGACTTGTGGGACAACATCAAGTGCAAGAACAATGACATCATAGGAATACCACAAGGAGAAAAGAAGAAGCAAGGGATCGAGAATGTATTTGAAGAAATAATGCCTGAAAACTTCCCTACCCTGGTGAAGGAAACTGACATACAAGCCCAGGAAGTGCAGAGAGTTCCAAACAAGCTGAACCCACCAAGACACATCATAGTTAAAATGGCAAAGGTTAAACACAAAGAATCCTAAAAGCAGCAAGAGACAGACAGCAGGTTACACACAAAGGAACTCCTATAAGGCGAATTTGGGGAGGAGGGTTGTCACTTTGAGGGGTAAAAAGTATAACAATTGCACTGGTGTTGTACACCGGAAACTAATTTTTAAAAATGTTCACTTCACAATAATAGATTTTAAAACAATTATTATAATATGCTGGAGTCTTAGTGGAACACAGGTTAGTCTGGGAAACACATGTACCACTAATAAATGCAAAGGGAAAAAGAGTAGGCCAAATCTGGTCTGTAAGGTGGCACATTGGTATTTATTTGGAGCCCTGAATTAGTAGACAATGTAAAAACAAGATGCTTCACCTCTCATGACCTAATATTCCCTTTATTGTCTGAGGGAGGTGAACTAGCTGATTTTCAAAGGCTTTTCTCTCCCTAAAATAATTCCATACACATCTTTATCATGCATGGAAATGTCTGTGGTAACTGTTTCTGGAGCATCAGCTAGGGCCCTGAGAAATTGAAAAAGAAGTTATTTAGTGAAAGTCCTGTGAAAGGGGTGGGAGGGAGAAAGAAATTAAATGTGGGTTTGGGGATGACTGGGAATAGTAGACAAAGTGTAACTTCATACTCTTCAGTTTGGTGGAAAGATACTCAAGGTCACACATAAGTGTCCTTTGAATCTGCTGGGTAGTTGGTATCTCTCACTCTACTCTCTCTCAAATTTCCAGATTACAGGAGCTCATTCTCACTTTTTTGCCTTTATGTGACTGGGCTGCTCTCCCCCTCTGAACTCCCTATCATCTCTAGGGACCAAATCCTACATATGTTTAAAGTCTAGCTTAAGTCCTATCTCCCCCCATTAAAGTTTACCTTTGCTCTCTCAGGGTGCAGGGATTATTCACGCTTCTGAATGCATGTAGTGCTTGGGATGTGCACCTCCTTCTAATGCTTAGCACAGACCACTCTCCCATTTTAGGTACCATTATGTGTATTGGCTTAAATATGTTTTTTTTTAATGAAAGTTTATTGGGGTGACAATTGTTAGTAAAGGTACATAGGTTTCAGATGTACAATTCTGTAATACATCACCTCTATATCACATGATGTGTTCACCACCCAGAGTCAGTTCTCCTTCCATCACCATATATTTGAAACCTTTTACCCTCACCTATCAGCCCCCTGCCTTGTTACCCTCTGGTAACCACTAAATTATTGTCTGCATCTCTGAGTTTTGTTTCCTTATTTGTTTGTCTTTTTCCTTTGTTGTTTTCAGTTTTATATACCACATATCAGCAAAATCATATGGTTCTCAACTTTTCCTGTCTGACTTATTTTGCTTAGCATAATAATCTCAAGATCCATCCATGTTGTCACAAAAGGCACTATTTCATATTTTCTTATGGCAGAGTAGTATTTCACTGTATATATATATATATATATATATATATATATATATATATATATATATATCACATCTTATATATCCAATCATGTATCAAAGGACACTTTGGTTGATTCCATGTCTTGGCCTCTGTAAATAAATCTAAATAGAACAATCAACAATAAGGATATTGAATCAGTCATTCAAAACCTCCCCAAAAGCAAAAGTCCAGGACCAGACGGCTTCACTCGTGATTTCTACCAAACATTCAAAGAGGATTTAACACCTGTCCTACTCCAACTCTTCCAAAAAACTGAAGAAGAGACAACACTCTTTAACTCACTTTATGAGGCCAACATTGTCCTGATACCAAAACCTGGTAAGGATACAACAACAAAAAGGAAATTACAGACCAATATCTCTGATGAATGCAGATGCAAAGATCTTAGACAAAATTATACCAAATCTAATACAGCAATGCATTAAAAAGACCCATGACTCATGACCAAGTGGGGTTCATCCCAGGGGCACAAGGATGGTTCAACATATGCAAATTGACCAATGTGATACACCACATAAACAGAATAAAGGATAAAAATCATATGATTATATCAATAGATACAGAAAAGCTTTTGACAAGGTACAACACCCATTTATGATTAAGACACTTAGTAAAATGGGTATAGAAAGAAAATACCTTAACATAATAAAGACCATATATGACAAACCCTCAGATAATATAATTAATGGTAAAAAACTGAAGCCCTTTTTTCTATGTTCAGAAACATAATAGGGTTGTCGCCTATCACCTCTGCTTTTCAACATAGTATTAGAAGTTATAGCCAGAGCATTAAGTGGACAGAAAGAGAATAAAAGGGATCTGAATAGGGAATGATGAAGTCAAATTGTCACTTTTTGCAGATGACATGATGGTATATATAGAAAACCCTAAAGAGAGATTCGGGGGGAAATGGCAGCTGTGAGGTGGACTCCCTGCATTCTCCCCTGGAAATAGCCACAATTTGAACTGCTTTAGTTATTCAAAAGAACCTCTACTCATTACACAGAGCAGCTAAGATTCTTGCACAATTGCTGGAAGGTGGGCAGACCGGGCAAGTGGGGGAAAAGGGATGAGAAATGAGTGGAGGCGCAGCCCGCACCCATGGCTTCTGAGACACAGGGCTTCAGAGAGCAGATCGGTGTGTTCCCGCTGCTCTCTCCCTGTGCCTCCCGGCCCACATAGAGTACAGCAAGAGTGCGATGGTTTGCAGTCTGAGGCAGAAGCCTCAAATGGGGCAGCAGGGGAAGAAGGAAGTGAGACTCGTGGAGACACAGCCCGCACCCAAAGCTGTGGAGAAAAGGGACCCCAGGAGGCAGAGCAGACAGCATAGCAGTGGCAGGGTGGGCACAGTCCCTGCACCCCCGCTGTCCATAAGGGAGCACAGCAGGAGCTTGGCTGGAGCACCTGAGACAGAAGCCTCAGCTCAAAACAGCGGTGGGATGATTTTTTGTTTTTTTTTGTTTCTTGTTTTTTCTTTCTCACTCAGAAAGCAAAAAATAATTGCATAGATAAGAACCCACCCCCATCCTCTCTCAGAAACCTTGGCCTCCCTGCTATGCCAGAGTCCTAAACTGAATGGAGGAGTAGGGTCAGATTACAGAGGGACTCCTACTCCTAGGGAATTGAGAATCTCCGCCAGAGAATAGGCTGCAGAGTGTGGGCCTACCTATGCCGCCCCCACCTCTCCTGTGTGGCTTGAGAGGCAGGGCAACTTGAGGTGCTGCTGAGTTGCTTGCAGGTCCCCCTGCTGGTGGCTTTTAGCAGCACTGAAATCTCACACCTCCCACAGTCTCCAGCAGAAAGAGTGCCCGAAGACCTTCTGGGTGTGCAGCACTCAGAGTGCCGTGGGTCAGGAAAGAGCAGAAATAGCAGTGACTTTGTAAAAACTACCAATCACGCCTCATAATCTCACTCATCTATAATAGACTTGCATTGTCAGGGTCACTCTAGTCACCAGGTGGTCGGCTCTGCCCCCACAAGACGCAGAGAAGTTTTTGTACAGCAGAGGACAACGTGGAGAGAACTTAGTGGACTTTTGCCAAGACTCGCACTGTTTTTTTTCTTTTTCTTTGGTGTGGTTTTTTTTTTTTGTTCTTGTTTTGGTGTTTTTGGTTTTTGTTGGGGTTTTTTTTGTTGTTTGTTTTTAGTTTTTTTTTCTATTTCATTATTATCATTTTTAGCTTTTAGTATAGGCATATATATGGGTGTATATATGTGAATATATATGTCCATATATATATTTCTCTTTCTTTCCTTATTTCTTTTCTACCCATTCTCTCTCCCTTCTTTTCCTCTTTTTTGTCACTGCCTTACTTTCCCTCCTTTCCATTTTTCTGCAAACTTTTCTTGGGGGGTGTATTGCTGGTTTGTTTCTCATGTTTATTCTATTTTTTATTTTATTTCATTTTGTATTTCATTCTTTTTTTGTTGTTGTTGTTGTTGTTTTTCTTTTGTATGTTTGATATTTCTGTACAAGTAGAGTGTAGGTTGTTGGTTGTTTCTTACCTGCGAGGGCATCTGGTTTCCATTGGTGGCTGTTGAGTTTGTGCTTGTTGATCCGTTTTGCTCTAAAATCGCTCTGCAGCAGAGCCCAGCCAAAGAGGCACAAGAATAATCACACCCAGAGGCCAACTTTAGATAAAACCAGAGCATTACCGGGTTTTACCTACAAGAGTCACACCCAAAGGGAAATTGCTATATGCACAAGAGCCCATAGGGGCCAAGCCTCATTGGAAGGGTCAACCTTCACATAGCAGCTCAAAAACTGTGGACACAACGCATCCTCACAGCTAGTCAGCCTGGGAGTCAATCCCACCTACTGACAAACCAAAAGCAATCAAAGCTTAACTTCAACAGGAGAAGAGTCACAACACAAGGAAAACCTCTGGTACACATCCGCAGGAGAATAGGGAGACTGAGTAATTCAAATATAAAGGACACACACCACATAAGTCTACCCAGAAAAGACTGAGAGACCTAGGGATCTACCTATTACATCGAAGAATTACAAAGAGTAAGCCAGGATGGGGAAACAAAAAAACACATTCCAAATAAAAGAACAAAAGAAACCTCCTGAATCAGTGGAACTAGAGGCAATAGAGCTAAACAACCTATCAGAGACAGAGATCAGAACATCGATTATTATAATGTTCAAGGAAATTCGTGAGAATATAAAGAAGAACTTAAGAATACAATTACTAAATTAAATAACAAACTCGATGGAATTACTAGCAGATTGGATGAAATAGAGGATCGAATCAGTGAGAACATCAAGTACAACAACATTACATCATAGGAATACCAGAAAGAGAAGAGAAGGAGCAAGGCATTGAGAACATGTTTGAAGTAATAATGTTTGAAAACTTCCCTAACATGACAAAGGAAATTGACGTACAAGCCCAGGAAGTGCAGAGAGTTCCAACCAAGATGATCCCAACCAAGCTCACACCAACACACATTGTAGTGAAAATCGCAAGGGTTAAAGACAAAGACAGAATCCTAAAAACAGCAAGGGACAGGCAGCAAGTTATTTACAAGGGCACCCCCACAAGATTATCAGCTGAATTTTCTACAGAAACGTTGCAGGCCAGAAGGGAGTGGCAGGAGGTTTTTCAAAGTGAAGAAAAACAAAGGCCTAAAACCCAGATCGCTTTATCCAGCAAAGCTATCATTTAACATTGAAGGAGAGATAAAGAGCTTCCCAGAAAAGAATAAACTAAAGCAATTCATTAACACCAGTCCAGCATTGCAGGAAATGTTAAAAGGGCTTTTTTTTTTTAAGTTCCTTTATTGTGAAATAAACTTTTTTTTTTTTTAAGAGGGCAGTGTCACTGGCCCTCATATGTGGGATCTGCCAGGGGCCGCTGGCATCCCAAGCCAGCTCTTAACCACCGCACCACTCCTTAAGCCCAACTTTTTTTTAATGAGTTTCAGGTGTACAATGCAGTGCAATATTTAGACTTTTTACCCCTCAAAGTGACAACTACTCTCCCCCAATTCGCCACACCATTTCTACCCCACATAGCATATGTATCTATTACAATTCCCTTGACTCCCTTCCACAGTATACTCTACATCCCTTGACTATCTATACATTCAATTACAGTTGGCATAAAATATTATACAACATCAGCATCAGGTGTACAGAGCAGTGATCAAGCCTCTACTCCATCCATAAAGTGGTCTACCTAACAAGACATGTGACCATCTGACACCCCACAAAATATTTACAACATTAATTAGATTCCGGAAACTGTCTTTCATATCCCTGTGGCAATATGGTAAATATTGTAGTTACCTATTTATGCTGTCTCATCCCTTCCCCTTCAAACTCATCCCCACCCCCTCCAACCTAGCAACCATCATTTTTCTGTCTATGTATATGAGACTGTTTCTGTTTACTTTGCTCATTCATTTAGTTTTACAGATTCCACATATAAGTGAGATCATATGGTATTTGTCTTTCTCCGACTGACTTATTTCACTTACATAATAGTATCTAGGGCCATCCATACTACTGCAAATGGTATGATTTCATGCTTTATAGTGGAGTAATACTCGATTGTATAAATGTTTCTGAATCCAGTCGTCTACCAGTGGGAATTTTGGTTGTTTCCAAGTCTTGGCTATTGTAAATAGCACTGCAATAAACATAGGGGTGCATGTATCTTTTCAAATTAGCGTCTAAGATTCTTCTGTGTAGATAACCAAGAGAAGAATCGCTGGGTCATTGGGTAGTTCAGAGTTTCCAGTTTTTTGAAATACCTCCATACTGATATCCATAGTGTCTGTATCAATCTACAGTCCCACCAACAGTGCACCAGGGTTCACTTTTCTCCACAACCTCGCCAGCACTTTTTGTTTGTTTATTTATTGATGATAGCCATTCTGACCGGAGTGAGGTGGGATCTCATTGTGGCTTCTGTTTGCATGTCTCTAATAATCAGTGAGGTTGAACATTTTTTCATATGCCTGTTGGCCATCTGTATGCCCTCTTTAAAGAAATTCCTCTTCATATCCTCTGCCCATTTTTTAATTGGGTTGTCTATTTTTTTGTTGTTGAGGTTCATGAGTTTTAATAAAATTTGTTTGTTTTTTCGTTTTGTTTTGTTTTGTTTTTTTTGAGGGCAGTGTCACTGTCCCTCATATGTGGGACCGAACCGGGGCTGCTGGCTTCCCAGGCCAGCACTTAACCACCGCGCCACTCGGCCGGCCAGTTTTAATACATTTTTAATATTAACCCTTATCAGATATATCATTGGCAAATATCTTCTCCCATTCACTAGGCTGCCTTTATGTTTAACTGATGATTACCTTTGCTGTGAAAAATCTTTTAAGTTTGATGTAATCCAATATGTTCATTTTTTTTCTTTGATTTCCCTTGCCCAAGGGGATATATCAGTAAAAATATTACTCAGGGTAATGTCTGCAAATTTACTCCCTATGTTTTCCTCTAGGAGTTTTATGGTTTCAGGTCTTGCATTGAGTCTTTAATCGATTTTCAGTTACTTCTCATATATGGTGTAAGTAGGTGGTATATTTTCTTTTTTTCACAAGTGTGATGACAATTTTCTCAACACCATTTATTAAACAGACTATCTTTACTCCAATGTAAATTCTTGCTTCCATTGTCATCGATTAAATACCTGTATATGGGTGGGTTTATTCCTGGGCTCTCTATTCTGTTCCATTGGTTTGTGTGTCTGTTTTTATGCCAGTACCACACTGTTTTGATTACTGTAGCTTTGTAGTATGATTTGATGTCAGGTAGCATGATACCTCCCACTTTGTTCTTGTTTCTCAAGATTTCCGTGGCTATTCAGGGTCTTTTATAGCTCCATATAAATTTTAAGATTATGTGTTCTATTTCTGAGAAAAATATCCTGGTAGTTTGATTGGAATTCCATCGAACTATATATTGCTTTATGGGGTATGGACATTTTAACTATATTAATTCTTCCTATCCATGAACATGGTATGTATTTCCATTTATTTGTATCTTCTTTGATTTCTGTCTTCAGTGTCTCATAATTTTCTGAGTGCAGTTCATTAACTTGTTTTTTATGTATTTATTTATTTCTCTATTTATTTTTTTTTTGAGGGGTGTGTTACTGGCCTTCGTATGTGGGACCGAACCGGGGCCGCTGGCTTCCCAAGCAAGGGCTTCACCTATGCGCCACTCGGCCGGCCCTTAATTTATTTATTATAATTAGCTTCAGGTGTACAACACAGTGGAATAGTTATACTTTTTACCCCTCAAAGTGACAACCTCCCTCCCCCAATTCTGCACACCACTCCTCCCCCCATATAATACTATCTATTACAATTCCGTTGACTCCCTTCCACCGTATAATCCACATCCCGTGACTATCTATATATTGAAAGAGAGTTGGCATACAATATTATACAACATCAATTTCAGGTATACAGTGCAGTGATCAAGCCTCTACTCCATCCATGAAGTGGTCTCCCTAACAAGACATGTGACCATCTGAGCCCCCACAAAATTTTTACATTATTATATTCCCTGAATTGTTTTTCATATCCCTGTGACAATACTATTTATGCTGTCTAATCCCTTCCCCTTCTCCCTCATCCCCACCCCCCCAACTAGCAATCCTGTTTTTCCTCTATATCTATGAGACTTTCTGTTTGCTTTGCTCATTCATTCAATTTTTCAGATTCCACATATAAGTGAGATCATATGGTATTTGTCTTTCTCTGACTGCCTTATTTCACTTAACATAATAGTCTCTAGGTCCATCCATATCATTGCAAATGGTACGATTTCATTCTTCTTTATAGCAGAATAATACTCCATTGTATAAATGTACCAGAGTTTCTTAATCCAGTCATCTACAGATGGGCATTTTGGTTGTTTCCAAGTCTTGGCTATTGTAAATAGCGCTGCAGTAAACATAGGGGTGCATATATTTTTTTCAATGAGCGTCTTGGATTCCTCTGGGTAGATACCCAAGAGTGGAATTGCTGGGTCATACGGCAGTTCCATTTCCAGATTTTTGAGATACCTCCATACTGATTTCCATATTGGCTGCACCAATTTGCAGTCCCAAAAACAGTGCACTAGGGTTCCCTTTTCTCCACACCCTTGCCAGCACTTGTTGTTTGTTGATTTGTTGATGATGGCCACTCTGACTGGAGTGAGGTGGTATCTCATTGTGGTTTTTATTTGCATTTCTCTGATGATTATTGAGGTTGAACATTTTTTCATATGCCTGTTGGTCATCTGTATGTCCTCTTTAGAGAAATGCCTCCTCATATCCTCTGCCCATTCTTAAGTTGTGTTGTTTGTTTTTTTGGTGTTGAGTTGCATGAGTGTTTTATAAATTTTGGATATCAACCCTTTATCAGATATATCGTTGGCAAATATCTTCTCCCATTCAGTAGGCTGCCTTTTTGTTTTATTGATGATTTCCTTTGCTGTGAAAAAACTTTTAAGTTAGATTTAATCCCTTATGTTCATTTTTTCTTTTATTCCTTTTGCCCGAGGGGATATATTAGTAAAAATATTACTCAGGGTAATGTATGCAAACTTACTCTCTATGTTTTCTTCTGGGAGTTTTATGGATTAAAGTCTTACATTTAAGTCTTTAATCCCTTTTTAGTTTGTTCTTGTATATGGTGTAAGTAGGTGGTACATTTTCTTTTTTTGCACGTGTCAGTCCAATTTTTTCGGCACCATTTATTAAATAGACTATCTTTACTCCTGTGTAAATTTTTGCTTCCATTGTCATAGATTAAATGATGGTATATAGATGGGTTTATTCCTGGGCTCTCTATTCTATTCCATTTGTCTATCTGTCTGTTTTTATGCCAGTACCAAACTGTTTTGCTTACTGTAGCCTTGTAGTATGTTTTGATGTCAGGTAGTGTGCTGCCTGCCATTCAGGGTCTTTTGTGGCTCCATATAAATTTTAGGATGGTATGTTCCATTTCTGAGAAAAATGTCCTCGGTAGTTTAATTGGAATTGCATTGAATCTATATATTGCTTTAGGTAGTATTGATATTTTAACTATATTAATTCTTCCTATCCATGAGCATGGTATGTATCTCCATTTATTTGTATCTTCTTTGATTTCTCTCTTCAGTGTCTCATAATTTTCTAAGTACAGGTGTTTTACTTCTTTAGTTAAATTGATTATTAGATATTTGATTTTTTTTGAAGCAATTGTAAAAGGGATTGATTTCCTGATTTCTTCTTCTGATAGTTTATTATTGGTGTATAGAAATGCCACTGATTTCTGAATATTAATTTTGTATCCTGCTACCTTACCAAATTTGTGTATTAGTTCTAGCAGTTTTTTGGTGGAGTCTTTGGGATTCTCTCTATATAGTATCATCTCATCTGCATATAATGACCATTTTACTTCCTCTTTTCCAATTTGGATGCCTTTTATTTCATTTTCTTGTCTGATTGCTGTGGCTAGAAGTTCCAGGACAATGTTAAATAGAAGTGGTGAAAGTGGGCATCCTTGTCTTTTTCCTGATCTTAAGGGGAAAGCTTTCAGCCTTTCCCCATTGAGTATGATGTTTGCTGTGGGCTTATCATATATGGCCTTTATTATGTTGAGATATGATCCCACTATTCCCACTTTGTTAAGAGTCTTTATCATAAATGGCTGCTGGATTTTGTCAAATGCCTTTTCTGCATCTACTGATATGATCATATGATTTTTATTTTTCATTTTATTACTGTGACGTATTATGTTAATTGATTTGTGGATATTGAATCAGCCTTGCATACCAGGAATGAATCCCACTTGAACGTGGTGTATGATTTTTTTTTAAATAGATTCAGGTATACAATACAATGCAATAGATATACTCTTTACTCCCTAAAGTGACAACCCCCCTCCCCCTGTTCGCCACCCAACTCTTCCCTCCCCATATCATACATATCCTCTACAATTCCTTTGACTCCCTTCCACAGTATACTCCACATCCAGTGACTATCTATATATTCAGTTACAGTTGGCATACAATATTATACAACATCAGCTTCAGGTGTACAGTGCAGTGATAAAGCCTTTACTCCATCCATGAAGTGGTCTCCCTAACAAGACATGTGACTATCTGACACGCCACAAAGTTTTTACAGCATTATTATATTCCCCAAACTGTGTTTCATATCCCTGTGGCAATATTGTAGTTGTCTATTTATGCTGTCTAAGCTTTTTCTCTTCCACCTTATCCCCACCCCCCTCCCAACTAGCAACCGTCAGTTTTGCCTCTATGTCTATGAGTCTGTTTACTTTGATTGTTCATTCAGTTTTTCAGCTTCCACATATAAGTGATATCATATGGTACTTGTCTTTCTCTGACTGACTTATTTCACTTAACATAATAGTCTCTACACAACATTATCAATTACATTCCCAGAACTGCACCCATATCCCTATAGCAACATTGTAGTCACCCACCTATGCTGTCCAAAACCTTCTCCCTCTCCCTCCTCCCCTCTCCCTCCCAGCCAGCAACCATCAGTTTTTCCTTTATATCTGCTTGATATGACTTCAATCTTCTTAAGTTTTCTGTACCTTATTTTGTGGCCTAACGTGGTCTATCTTGGAAAATGTCCCATGTGTACTTGAGAAGAATGTATATCCTGTTTTCTCAGGGTGAAATGCTCTTAAAATATCAACGAAGTCCAGCTGGTCTAAAGTGTCATTAAAGGCCCCTCTTTCTGTGTTGAGTTTCTGTCTAAAGGGTCAGTCCATTGATGACAATGGGGTGTTGAAGTCCCCTACTATGGTAGTGTTACTGTTGATCTCTGTATTTATGTCTGTCAAAATCTGTTCTATGTAATTAAGAGTTCCTATGTTGGGTGCATAGATGTTTATTAGGGTTATAGTGCCCTTCTTTGTCTTTTATTGTAGTCATTTTAAAGTCTATTTTGTCCAAAATGAGTATTGGTTCTCTAGCATTTTCTTTGTCATTTCCATTTGCATGAAATATCTTATTCCATCTGTAAACAGCATATACATGTGTCCTATTTACTTATCCACTCAGCCACTCTCTGTCTTTTGATTGGAGCATTTAGCCCATTCACATTTAAAATGATTATTGATTGGTGCATATGTATTGCCATTTTGTTATTTGTGTTCTGGTCTTCCTGGGTTAGCATGTTTACCCCTTTCTTTTGTTTAAAAAAGCCCTTGTAACATTTCTTGCAGTGCTGGCTTGGTGGTAATTAATTCCATAAGCTTATCCTTTTCTGAGAAGCTCTTTATTTCTCCTTCAATTTTAAGTGATAGCCGTGCTGGATAGAGCAATCTTGGTTGTAGGCCTTTATTTTGCATCACTTTGAATATCTCCTGCCACTCCCTTCAGGCCTGCAGAGTTTCTGTAGACAAGTCAGGTGTTAGTCTAATAGGAGTTCCTTTGTACGTAACCTGCTGTCTTTCTCTTGCTGATTTTCGGATTCTGTCTCTGTCTTTAACCTTTGTCATTTTAAATTTGATGTGTCTTGGTGTGGACCTGTTTGGGTTCAGCTTGTTTGGAACCCTCTGCACTTCCTGGGCATGTATGTTGATTTCCTTCACCAGGGTAGGGAAGTTTTCAGTCATTATTTTTTCAAGTACATTCTCGACCCCTTGCTTCTTCTCTTCTCTTTCTGGTATTCCTACTAGTCGAAGTTGGTTGTGCAGCATCTTGTCCCATAGGGCTCTTAAACTATATTCATTGTTTTTTATTCTTTGGTCTTTTTGTTGTGCCAGCTGGGTGATTTCTGCTATTTTGTCTTCCAAATCGCTGACCTGCTACTCTGCTTCATCTACTCCATTGCTGATTCCTTCGAGTGTATTCTTCATTTCAGCTATTGTATTATTTAGTTCTAACTGGTTGGTTTTTATGATTTCTGTATCCTTCCTTATGTCCTCACTAAGTTTGTTAAACATTCTTGTCATCAGTGTTCTAAATGCTGTCTCTGAAAGGTTGGCTCCCTCTGTTTCATTTAGTTCCATTTCTAGAGGTTTCTTCTGATCTTTTACTTGTGACATGTTTCTTCGTTTCCCCATTCTGGCTGTCGCTCTGGGGTGGCTTTGATGTATTACATAGCTCAGCAGGAGAGCCCTGGCTGGATCATGCAGGCATACCACTCATGGCCCAACATTCCCAGGAAAACTCCCAGTCTCAGCCAGTCCCAATCAGCTGCTTGCAGATCAGGCCAAGCAGCCTGACAACCAATCACCATCCTCGCAACTCTGCAAGCGGAGTGCAGGAAAGCCAGGACCCGAGGCGGCTCGCACACTCCCGCATCTTGGTGAGCAGCCTGTTGGAGGCGGAGCATGCCCACCAGGCATTTCCCTGGCAACACAGCACAAGCAGAGCGGAGGGTGGGGATCTGAGGCGCTTCGTGCACTCCCAGATCTCAGTGAGCAGCCTGTTGGAGCCAGAGGGCACCCGCCTAGCATTTCCCTGGCAACGCAGTATAAGCTGTGCACAGGGTGGGGATCCAAAGCCGCATGCACGGGAGTACACACACACACGCACTTTTGCGCCATTGCACCAGACCAATGAGGTCCCAGAACTGACCCTCTGTGGGAGGGCCCAACCATGACAAAATGGTGTCCTCCTGTACACCACTCACATGCAGCCTCCACACAGGGGAACAACAGTCCAAAAACCTCAAGCCCTTGCACCGAACGTGCCCAGCCCAGTCCACCCCCATGGGCTCCCGGGCCCGGCTCACACAGCTAGGCTCACCAGTGAGCAAGCCCGTGCACCGGCCCCACTGATTCTCCAGCCGCTCTTGCCTCACCGAGCTGAGCAAAGAGAGTCCTCACTAATTTACTGCCAGCTATCTTGGAACTCCTCTTCCTGGCAAAGGAACTCTGGTCTGGTGAGCTTGGTGTGTGGCTGGAGGGTCTCTCCCCCAACCAGAAAAGCCTCCTCACAGCTGGGGCTTTCCTCACGGGGTTCGCCCTCTCTCGTCTCCGCCCCTCCTACCAGACTTGATGTGACCTTTTCTTTAAGTTCTTCATTTAGTGGTTCTGTTCATCTAGTGTTCCAGGGACCTCCGGGGTTGAATGCTGTATAATTTGTTTGTAATTTTGCTGTGATCCTGGGAGGTAGTTAGCACAGTGTCTGTGTATTCCGCCATTTTTCCAGATTCCTGATCTTTTTAATGAGATGCTGAATTCGGTTTGCTAGTATTTTGTTGAGAATTTTTGCATCAATGTGCATCAGGGAATTTGGCCTGTAGTTTTCCTTTTTTGTAATATCTTTGTCTGATTTTCATATTAGAGTAATAAACTGTGCTTGGGGGCCTTCCCTCCTTCTGTATTTTTTGGAATAGTTTGAGGAGAATAGGTATTGATTCTTTTTTTAATGTTTTGTAAAATTCAACTGTGAAAACATCTGCAGGTCTTTTGTTTATTGGAAGCTTGTTGATTACTGATTTAATTTCTTTGGTAGTAATCAGACTTTTCAGTTTCTGTTTTTTTGTTGTTTCAGACTTGGTAGGTTGTATGCCTCTAGTAATTTATCCATTTCTTCAATATTGTCAAATTTGTTGGCATATAGTTGCTTGTAGTATTTTCTTAAAATTTTCTGTATTTCTGTGGTATCTGTTGTCACTTCTCCTCTTTCCTTTCTGATTTTATTAATTTGAGCCCTCTCTCTTTTTCTTCATGAGTCTGGTTAAGGTTTGTCGATTTTGTTTATTTTTTCAAAAAAATATCTTGGTTTCGTTGATCTATTATATTATTTATTTTGGTGACTACCATTTATTTCTGCTCTGGTCTTTATTATTTCCTTCCTTGTACTCTCTTTGGGCTTGTTTTCCTCTTCTTTTTCCTGTTCCATTAGTTGTAAAGATAGTCTGTTGATTTGAGATTTTTCTTCCTTCTTTAGGTAGCTCTGCAGTGCTATGAACCTTCTTCTTAGGACTGCTTTCTCTGCATCCTAGAGGTTTTGGGTTGTGGTGTTTTCATTTTCATTTTTCTCGAGGTATCTTTTTAATTCCTCCTTGATCTCATTTTTGAACCACTCTCTACTTAGTAGCATGTTATTCAGCCTCCATGTATTTGTTAGCTTCCCATATTTCTTCGTATAATTGATTTCTAGTTTCATAGCATTGTGGTCAGAGAAGTTGCTTGTTATGATTTCAATCTTCTTAAATTTGTTGAGACTTGTTTTGTGGCCTAACATGTGCTCTATCTTGGAAAATGTTCCATGCGCACTTGAGAAGAATGTATATTCTGTAGCTTTGGGGTGAAATGCTCTAAAAATATGCATTAACTCCAGCTGGTCTAAAGTGTCATTTAAGGCCACTATGTCCGTGTTGATTTTCTGTCTGGAGGATCTGTCCATTGGTGACAATGGGATATTGAAGTCCCCCACTACGATAGTGTTACTGTTGATTTCTGTGTTTATGTCTGTCAAATTCTGTTTTATATATTTAGGAGCTCCTATGTTGAGTGCATAGATGTTTACTACGGTTATGTCCTCTTGTTGAATCGATCCTTTTATTATAATGTTGTGCCCTTTTTGCCTTTTATTGTAGTATGCATTTTAAAGTCTATTTTTCTGAAATAAATACTGCTACTCCAGATTTTTTTCTCATCTCTATTTCTGTGAAATATCTTATTCCATCCCTTTACTTTCAGTCAATATGTGTCTTTTGATCTGAGATGAGTCTCTTGTAGACAGCATATGCATGAGTCCTGTTTTCTTATTCCCTCAACCACTCTGTAACTTTTCATTGGAGCATTTAGCCCATTCTCATTTAAATTGATTATTGATAGGTGCATATTTATTGCCATTTTATTATTTGTATTTCTTGTCTTCCTGGGTTACCTTGTTTTCACCTTTCTTCTGTTTAAAAAAGCCCTTTTAACATTTCCTGCAATGCTGGCTTGGTGGTAATGAATTTCTTAAGCTTATTCTTTTCTGAAAAGCCCTTTATCTTGCCTTCAATTTTCAGTGATAGCCATGCTTGGTAGAGCAATCTTGGCTGTAGACCTTTATTTTGCATCACTTTGAATATTTCCTGCCACTCCCGTCTGGCCTGCAGAGTTTCTGTAGAAAAGTCAGCTGTTAGTCTTATAGGAGTTCCTTTGTATGTAACCTGCTGTCTTTCTCTTGCTTCTTTTAGGAGTCTGTCTTTGTCTTTAACCTTTGTCCTTTTAACTATGATATGTCTTGGTGTGGGCCTGTTTGGGTTCATTTTGTTTGGAACTCTCTGGACTTCCTGGGTTTGTATGTCGATTTCTTCACCAGGGTAGGGAAGTTTTCAATTATTAGTTCTTCAAAAACATTCTCAATTCCTTGCTTCTCCTCTTCCCTTTCTGGTATTCCTGTCGGATGCAAATGTTGTTGTGTGTATGTTGTCCCACAGCTCTCTTAAACTATTTTAATTCTTATTTATTCTCTTTTCTTTTTCTTGTTCCAACTGGGTGATTTCTGCTATTTTGTCCTCTAAATTGATGATCTGGTTCTCTGTTTCATCTAATCTACGGGTGATTTTTTTCAAGTGTGTTCTTCATTTCAGTTATTGTATTCTTTTGTTCTAACTGGTTGTTTTTTATATTTCCCTATCCTTCTTTATGTCTTTGCTAAGTTCCTTAAACATTCTCATCATCAGTGTTCTAAACTCTGTCTCTGAAAGGTTGGATACCTCTGTTTCATTTAGTTCCATTTCTAGAGGTTTCTTCTGATCTTTTACTTGGGACATGTTTCTTTGGGACTTGTTTCTTTGTTTTTTCATTCTGGCCATCAATCTCTGATTTCTTTGATGTATTAGATAGATCACCTAAAAGAAGAAAAGAAAAGAAAAAGAGAAAACGAAGAAGAAAAAAGAAAAGAAAGGGAAAACAAACAAACAAAAAACAGAAAAAACAAAAGGTTGGGGTGCTCTCCATCCTCTTTAATCTGCAAATCACTTCCTCAGCAACAGAGAGTCTGGGTGACTCTGCACCAGATATTAGTGGGAATGGCTTAATGTGTTATGTGCCAGCCTTCCTTTCAGACTTGCAGTGAGCTTTCCACAATTTGCTGCTGTGATTTCTGGAACCGTACTCTATACCAAAAATCCTCACAGGTTGTTGCAGGTTGTCTGCTACTGCAAAATCCCTCTGTGGCCTGCTGAGGTGGGCGCCAATTACCAGAGGCTCAGGGTGCCTCTGACAGCACAGCTCTAGCTGTGCAGGACAGACCCCCATGGCACCATAGGATATAGTCAGTGGCCCCCAGAAATTCAGAGCAGCATGAACTCTTGCACAGGCAACCAGCCCACACAAACTCACCAGGAAGGCCCTGACTGGATCATGCATGTGCACATCTCCCAGCCCAACACTCTCAGGAATACTCCTGGTCTCAACCTGTCCCAATCAGCTGCTAACAGATAGGACTGAGGAGCCCAACAGCCAATCCTAAGCCTGGCAACTCTGCATGTACAGTGCAAAGAGCAGGGACCCAATGTGGTTCATGCACTCCTGCGTCTCAAAGAACAGCCTGATGGTGCTGGAGAGCGCATTTCCCTGGCAAAGCATCACAAGCAGGCATTTCCCTGGCAACGCATCACAAGCAGGGTGGAGGGTGGGGGTCCAAGTCCACTTGGGTATACCCACACACATGCACTCCTGCACCTATTTCACCGGACCAATGCGGTCTAGGACCTGACCCTCTGTGACAGGGCCCAACCCTGACAAAATGATGCCCTCTTCTACACCACTGGTGTGCAAGCTCCACACCATTGGGACAGTGGTCCCAAAAACCTCCAGCTCCTGCACCAAAAAGGCTCCGTTCACTCCGTCCCCGCAGGCTCCTGGGCCCCGATCACACAGCTACTCACTCCATCAGGAACCGGTTGAGTGCTCACCGGTGAGCTAGCCCATGTGCCGGACCCACTGGTACTCCAGCTGCCCTCAGCCTCACCGAGCAGAGCAAAGAGAGTCCTTACTAATTTCTACTGCCAGCTATTGTAGAACTCCTCTTCCTGGCAAAGTACCTTGTGCTAGTGAGCTCGGTGGGGGGGGCTGGAGGGTTGCTCCCCAACCAAAGAAATCTCCCCACTGCTGAAGCATCCCCAATGGGGCTCGCCCTCTCTCGTCTCTTCCCCTCCTACCGGACTTGTCGTGGCCTTCTCTTTATGTCCTTTGTTTAGAGGTTCTGATCATCTAGTGTTCAGGGGACTTCCAAGGTTGAATTGGATTCTTTATTTCTGACTTTTTTTATGGTTTCTATGTCCTTCTTTATACTTAGTATCCCTTTGTTGAAATTCTCACTAAGTTCCTGAAGCATTCTTTTTTTTTTGAGGGCAGTGTCACTGGCCCTCATATGTGGGACCCAAACCGGGGCCACTGGTTTCCCAAGCCAGTGCTTAACCACCACGCCACTCGGGCAGCCCATCCTGAAGCATTCTTATAACCAGTATTTTAAACTCTACATCTGGTAGGTTGTTTGACTCCATTTCTCTTTGTTGTATTTCTGGAAGTTTCTCCTGTCCTTTGATTTGGGACACATTTCTTTTTTTCCTCATTCTGGCTGACTCTCACTGTTTGGTTCTCTGTATTAATTAGATCTCCTATGTCATTCAGTCTCTATTGGGTGACCTTATATAGTATGTGTCCTGTGTGATCCAATGGCACAATCATCACGATTCCCTGTGCTTGTGTTCCATGAGTGTCTCTTGAGTGCATTCTCATGTTATAGTTGAGCCTTGATTGCTTTTGGCACATCAGTGGGTAAGATTGACCCCAAGGCTGACTGACTGTGAAGGTTGGCTATGCTTACATTGTATGAGTTGCTTTGTGGGGGACCACTCATAGGGGAATTTGCTCCCATGGGCTCTTGTGCTTTTGGTTATGCTGCTTGTGGGCTGACAAGGTAGTATTCTGATTAGGTCTGAAACCAGACTCTGGATGTGTTGTTTCTGGTCTCTTGGGAAGGTCTCCCATGCAGGCCAATTTTGCACTTCCCTGTGAACAGCCTGGGATTGTATGGTAGGAACTATAAAGCTATATTTGGTTGGCTGCTTCCTATGCTGGACATAGAGTGTGGAGGTGGCCTCGCTGAGAACCAAGGCCAACTGACACCAGTATTGGGACTGGGGAAGCTTAGCAAAAGGGCCCAGGGTCTTGTAGGCCTGTTGCCATCTGCTGGCTTCCCATGAATCTCAACTGTTTAAAAAGCCTCCTTAGGGTCAGCTGAGTGGCGCGGTGGTTAAGCGCTGGCTTGGGAAGCCAGAAGCCCCGGTTCGGGTCCCACATATGAGGGCCAGTGACACTGTCCTAAAAAAAAAAGCCTCCTTAGGTGTGTGGGCCAGGTTGGTTGACCCAGTGTTGAGACTATCCCCAATGATTAAGCACTAGCTGGGCCAGGTGTGTCCTAGGAAGTCACCAGCATGGCTGGTGGTTTTTATAAGATTAATACAGATTCAGTTTTTATGCCAGTGCTGGACTGTGACCACTTTGCAAAACACCCTGAGAACACTATAGCCAGCCACCGCTCACCTCGAGACTGCAGGTTCCCAAGAGCTGCCCAAACCAGGCTGAGGCACAAGTTGTGGCTCACTGCCCACCACCATAGGTTATCCATGCTGCTGCTGTACATCCATTGATGTAAAAAGCTTCTGTAGGGCCAGCTGAGTGGCTTGTTGGTTAAGAGTGGCTTGGGAGGGCCAGCTCTGAGTAGCAGCGCTACCAGTTCAGATCCCACATGGGCCAGTGATGCTGTGCCCTCTACAGCTAAAATGATGAACAACAGCTTGACCTGGAGCTGGGCTGCCATGAGCTGCCTGCGATGGCATAGGCTGCAGTGGGCTGCCATAAGCTACTGTGAGCACCCAGCAGCCAGCATGAGTGGCAGACAGCTGGCATGAGCTGCCATAAGCCATCATGAGTGGCCGTCCAATGGAGAGCGACTGATCTGCCTCACATGGGAAAAGCACAATGGTCACAATACCAGCATGGGCCAGTGAAGCAACGTCCTCCACAATTAGACTGAAGAACAAAAGGACAACAACTTGTCTGTTCCCCTTCCCTGATTCCCCAGCGCTGTTCCCTTCCCCAATTCTCCAATAAAAATCTTAAAAAAAAAAAAAGTTTCTGTGGCTTGAGGGGCGGGGCTGGATGCTCAGTAGCCAAGAGTGCTCCACCCTTCAGTGATGCAGTTGTGTGGGGCAGAGACCCAGGTCATTACCAAGGTGGAACATATGCATGGATTTTTCCAGACCAATACAGTCTCAGATTTGGCCATTTGGGGGAGGGTTCAACATAGGAAAGATGGCACCCTCTTGTAGGCTACAAGTGAGGCTGTCTCCACAGAGGGATAATGTCAGCTGTCCCTCTAACCCTCGCCCAGAAGGCACAAGACTCAGTTTCTCAAGTTGCCTCTCAAGTTGCTGTCCCTCCTCCAGAGACCAGGTGAGTTTTTGAAAGTGAGTGATTCTGTGCATGGGCCCTTTATGAGGACGTCTGTGTTTCCAGCTGCTTTCCATCTCACTGGGACAGCCAGACAGAGTCATCACTGATTTTTCAGTCAAATGTTGTGGGAACTCCTTTTCTTAGCACAGGGCCCGTGGGCTAGTGACCCTGGTGTGGAGCTGGGACCCCTTCCTCTACCAGAGGTCCTCAGCCACTGAGGTGTCCCTCTCAGTGTTTCACCACTATCTGTGGGTTTGGGGTCAGCGCGTTTCATGTCTCTGCCCCTCCTACCAGTTTCAATATGGCTTCTTCTTTATTTCCTTTGTTATAGGCGTTCTGTTCAGCTAATCTTCAGATGATTCTTGAGGTCAATTGTTTTACAATTTATTTGTAATTTTGGTGTGATCCTGGGATGCAGGAGGCATAGCATTTACCTAATCTACCATCTTGGATCCCCTCCAGAAGATATAAGTTAACATCATCTGAGCCTTCAGAGAGTTATAATCTTTTTTGCTGGTGGAGGTTCTTTTCTCAATGTTGATAAAAATGCAGTATCCTTCTAATGCAGTCTGTCTTGGTCTTTGTGGAGTGGGGGGTAAGATAGGGGTGCTTCAGCATCTCTCTTGTGTACTAGGCTTCTTTCAGGGATATATTGTCCATGAGTTGTTATTAGTTGATGTTCTTATGAGGGGGTTGAAGTCAGGAATTAGTTATGTCACCATCTTTGTACCATCACATGCTGCACATCTTGAACAGTGATAAATCCTGATAAGTCCAGATTCTGGGTCCTCACCACGGAGATTTTGATTTAGCTGGCCAAGAGTGCAAACTGGGGGTCTGAGTTTCTAACTGGTGTGATTCTGGTTTCCATACAGGTGATTCTGATCATCTGTAAGACTTGGAGATTCTTGACTGGGAAGCAACTTTCTCTTTCCCTTTCCCAGGTGCCAGGCAGAGGCTGAGCTCTTGTGGGTCATGGGAACCCAGAAACAATTGTCTTACCTCTGCGTTCATGTGACTTCCAGCTGCCATTTGGCATCTCCCCAGCAGCCTCTAAGGAATCGTCTTTATATGTATTCATATTCTCTCATTCTCTCTCTCTCTCTCTCTCTCTCTCTCTCTCTCTCTCTCTCTCTCTCTCTCTCCCCCCTCCCTCCCACCCCCAACACACGGTAATATATACACACTTCACCCTTGCTTCCCTTTCCCCTGAATAACATAGATTAGAGATTTTCTCGTATCAGCCCATACAGATGTAACTTATTCTTTTCAATGTTATTCCCCCAACATTCCAATGTATGGCAGTAGAAGTATTTATTTATTGAGTCTCTATTGATAAATATTTTGGTAATTTCCAGGTTTGGGGTTTTGATTTTAATTAAGGGTGTGTGTGTGTGTGTGTGTGTGTGTGTGTGTGTGTGTGTTTGCTGTTACAAAGTTGCAATAATTATCCTTCTTCATATTTTTGGCCAACTTTTGCAAGTCTGTGTAGAAGAAATTCTTACCAGTACAATTTGGTAATCTTTTATGTGTTTGGGTCTTGTCTTATTGGATAGACCGCAAGCTCCAAAGAACAGCTTGTATCTTTAAATGCTTTGTATCTACTTCAGAACTTTGACATATAGTTAATTGCTGGTAAATTCTTGTTAAATGAGTATAAATAATATAATGATAAATGAAGATAAAAAAAACCTTAAGATAATTAAAACCCTCATGAATGTCCTCATATAGATCTTAAAAATCAGACAAAAATATATAACAAGAGCTTAAAAATACACCATTTGACCCTGTGGTACCACTTCTAGCTATGTTTTTCCGAAGGAAATCATTTTAAATGTAGATAGAAATTTATGAATGAAAATATAAATTAGAACAGTGTTCCTAATAGAAAAAAACCTTTGTGAATGCCTAAATGCTCAAGATTGCTGGGGTGCAGTATGCCTGTTTGCAAAACTTTGTATGATATGGGACAAAATTTTAAGATCAAGTGAAAAAAAAAGCAAGCTAAAAATCATATATATAATTCTCAACTATGTAGAGGTGTTTTAAAGACACTGGAATAAAACTGGACCAAAGCATGAATAGTGGGTGCAGCTAGGTAGAAGAATAAGAAGCAATGTTTTTTATCTGCATTTAAACACTTTTCTATACTATTCTTATTACATTTCTATAATAAGCTTGTATTGTTTTGATAATTTGGATCAAGGTTTTTTTGTTTAGCTTTGTTTTGTTGTTTTTAAGGTAACTAGAGGGAAAGTATCTCATCTACTCAGGATGCTTTTTAACAATACCATAGACTGTGCCTGCCGAGTGGCGCATTGCTTAAGAGCTGGCTTGGGATGCCAGAGGCCCCAGTTCGGATCCCACATATGAGGGCCAGTGACACTGCCCTCTGCACCTAAGATGGTGAACAACAGCTCCACCTGGAGCTGGGCTGCTGTGAATCCCGGGATGGCATAGCTTGCAGTCCGTGCTGTAGTGGGCTGCCATAGGCTACAGTGAGTGGCCGGC
The DNA here is from genome assembly GCA_033961575.1 of Aselliscus stoliczkanus. Taxonomy (NCBI): domain Eukaryota; kingdom Metazoa; phylum Chordata; class Mammalia; order Chiroptera; family Hipposideridae; genus Aselliscus; species Aselliscus stoliczkanus. The sequence goes on along the minus strand of CM066737.1, from coordinate 46,948,614 downwards.
AACCAGCATGAGTGGCTGGCAGCTGGTATGAGTTGCCAAGCACCGCTGTGAGTGGCCATCCAGAGGCTGGCGACCGACCTGCCTCACCCAAGAAGAGTGCAATGATGATACCAAAATGGGCCAGTGAAGCAATGTCCTCCACAACTAGACTGAAGGACAAAAGAGCAGAAACTTTGTTCCCCTTCCCCGGTTCCCCAACGCTGTTCCCCTCTCCCAATTCCCCAATAAAATATTTTTTAAAAATACCATAGACTGTGTAGCTTATAAACAACAGAAATATATTTCTCAAAGTTCTTGAGGTTGGGAATCCCAAAACCAAGGGATCAGTAGATTCAGTGTCAGGGTCTACTTTCTGGTTCATAGACAATACCTTCTCCCTCTGTCCACACATTTTGGAAGGAATGAGGACTCTCTCTGGGGCCTCTTTTATAAATGCACTAATCTTACAGATGAGGACTCCACCCTCCCAAAGGCTTCACCTCCTCAGACCATCACATTGGTGGTTAGGATATGAACATATGAATTGGAAGGAGACAAAAATCATTAAATCTGTAGCAGAAAAGATTCTCATTTCTAACTCCACATAGAGGTAAAGGAGCATCTGTTGTCACTTACTCATACCATCCCCCACCTGGTACCCTAGTGGATTCTGACAAGGTCCCTGGGATGCATTGGTAACCATAATGTGTACTCTGTCATGCGCCCATTTTATAAACTCCAGCCCAAGTTGAATCATATTCCTTATTGTCCCCAGCTCCACACACACCTTCCCATTGGGCTCATTCTATTTCAGATCAATCAGGTTGGCTACTTGATCATTTTGCCACCTCTGTCATTCTTGGTATTATCTCCATAATGGTTGTCTTGTCTCTGTTTCTCAATATTTACCTACTTGAAGTCCCCTAAGACCTGGGGAATGCCACTTATGAGAAAGTGGAAAGCCAAATAGCTTAACAAAGGAGTCTGATTGATTTGGGTTGCTATTCAGCACCAGCTGTTTCAGATGGGTGTCTTTTTCTGGATTCTTTGTTCTTCCCTTGTCTTTGGGACTTCCATAGATAGTGGAAAATGTTTATAAAGCTAGTTCCATGTAGTATACCACATCTGTCCATCCAATATTCTGTCCTCAAGTCAGTCTTGCCTTTCTCATACCATATCCATATTTTCCCAGATCATATGTATGATCACATGTCCTAATTGGGGGAAGGGAGCCAGAGATCTACATGCAATCTACAATTAAACATATCTACTCTCAGGCTGGCCAAGTGGCTCAGTTGGGTAACAGCTTGCTCAATAGTGCAAGCTGAGCTCTAAGCAACAGCAGTTCGATGCCCAGCCCAAGCTGAGCTGCCGGTGAGCTACCAACAGGTGGCAGGGTGGCTCAGCTAATAAATAAATAAATAAATAAATAAATAAATAAATAAATAAATAAACATATCTACTCTCTAGGCCAAGGGTTGACAAACAATAGCTTATAGGTCAAGTATGCTCAAGCAGCCTGTTTTTGTGTGGACTATGAGCTAAAAATGTTTTGTTTTTTTACATTTTTAATGTTCAAAAAAATCAAAAGGATATTTAATGATCATGAAAATTATATGAAATACCAATTTCAGAGTCCATATATAAAGTTTTATAGGAACACAACCACACCCTTTAGTTTATAAATCTATGACTGCTTTCACACTACAGTGGCAGAGTTGAGTAGTTGATACAGAAACTGCATAGGCTACAAAGCCTAAAATATTTACTGTCTGTCTCTTTACAGAAAAACTTGCCAACCTGTTCTAGTGCATGCCCATCTGTTAATTGTTAGGGTTCTCCCAAAGTCCCGTGCTTGGCAAATGCTAGGTTATTAACATAAATGGGTGAAACTGTCTGAATATAAAACAATAAGAAAGGAGGTGGCGAACTAAAGAACATATGTCTATCTAAAGGTAACAACCACACTTTTTGATCATTCATGGTTCAGGCTCAGCTGTGCCAAATCTAAGTTTTCAAGAAAAGAAAGAAATCCATATTTTTACGTGAACTATCCTGATTATTTTATGTTGGAAAACACTGCTCAGGTCAAATAAATCATGTCTTCCAACTACCAATTTACAACTCCTCCTCTAGGGCTTCTAACATGCAAGGAGCCATTTCAGGTTTTAAGTCAGAGCCCCACATTTCACCATCCTTGCAAACGAATGATGCAAGCAAAGAATAATTGAGATCATTAATAGGCTGCTTCGCTGCAGATGCCACAGTGCTTGGGTGTGAGGATTGGAAATGAAAATGAGAAGTCTAGTATTTCCCTATACTGCCTTATCCATGTGACTTCTCTGGTTGCTTTTTACACTGGTGACCACTCTCTTGTTTTTGTTTTTTTTCTTTATTTCTCCCTGCCTCTTTCCCCTTCCCTCCTGCCTCCACCATTCATTGTTCTCAGTCTAGTTGTGGAGGATGCCAATTCACTGGCCCATGTTGGTATTATGATCATTGCACTCTTCCTGGCAGAGTGAGGCAGTTGGTCGCCGGCCATTGGATGGCTGCTCTCGCTGGCTGCAGGCCACTCACGGTAGCTCATGGAAGCCCACTGCATCCTACACCGTCGCCGGCCACTCACGGCAGCCCAGCTCCAGGTCAAGCCATTGTTCACAATCTTAGCTGTAGAGGGCACAGCTTACTGGCGCATATGGGAGTCGAACCAGCAGCCCTGTTGTTCAGAGCTCGCGTTCTTACCAACCGAACCCCTCGGCCAGCCCAGTGGTTTCTTCTCGAAACCCCCACACTCTCTGGGAATTTCTCCTACCTCTCTGGCCTGTTTTACTGTTTCTTTCTCTGGCTCCTCTTCTGCTGCCATCCATTTCCTCTCTTCCACTAAACTGAGGTTCTCTTTCCTATTGCCACTCCTCCAGGTACCTAAGTGAATAAAAGGGTCACAGAATTTGGTCTTGGCTCTGTTGCTCTTGCAGTTTCCTCCAGATTCTACCCAGAGAGTGACAGATTCTAGAATGAGGTAGAAGCCCTACCTAGGTCTCTGACGTATAAACTCCAATCCAACTTTCCTAAATAGCCATACATTGAGTTTTCAGCTTTTTCTGTTAAAGTGATATTTTATCCCTTATTTGACTACAGTTCTCTGCAAGTCTTTCCCTAGGAAAACTCATCAAGGAAAAGGGCTGACTGGCAGCAAAGGATTTCAACATTCTCGTGTAGTATAGACAAATGCCATTGAAATACTAGCAAAATTTCATCCCATTTCCCAAAAGAAACCTTTTCTCTTCATTTTCTTCTTTTCTCTCAGGCTCCATTACTAAGCCCCTTCTTGTGCCCACCCCTTAAATACTGTGACCAAGGTTGTTTCCTTGCCCATTTTCTCCTTGCACTCTATACACTCTTCCTATGCAATGTCAACCATTCCTCTGGCCTTAAATACAGCACACAAATTAATAAATTCAAAATTTTATCTCCAGTCTAGATCACTCTCATGAGCTTCAGACTCATATATTCATCTGCTTACTGGTTGTCTCAGCTTGGATGTTCCAAAGGAACCTCAAACTCAACATGTCCCAAACTAAAATCAATGATCACTTCTCCCTCTCCTCAAACATTGTTCCTGTGTACTCTTAGTGCATTGCCTCAACATTCTTTAAGATACCCAAGCAAGTTTCCTGGGAGTCAACTTAGATCCCTCTCTCTACCCTCTCCTACCACATTCAATCACTCACTGTGTCCTGTGAATGCCACCTCTTAATTATCTCTAAAATTTATCCCTCCTCTCCATTTTTATTGCTGCTACTTGCCCTAGTTCAGACATGCATTATTATTCATTGAAAACAAACAAACAAACAAAAAACCCAAATATGGGTACTACCTGCTTCAAGTCTGACCCCTTTCAATCCATCCACCCAGCTGCTTTCAGAGTAATTTTTCTAAATGGCAAAGCTGGTTTATCCCTTTCCTGCTTAAAACATATTACTCTGCAGAAGGTTAAGTCTAAACCCCTGTGTATGGCATGTAAGGCTTTGTAGGATGTGACTTTTGCTTTGGACACTCTTCTTCAAATTTGTCCTGCCCCTGTTGTCTTGAGCCTCTTGCATTCTTCAACTGCAAACACATTGTGCTACTTCTGACCTGTGTGTCTTTGACTAGAATACCCTTCTTTAAAACCACCCTACAGGGCCGGCTGAGTGGTGCGGTGGTTAAGCGCTGGCTTGGGAAGCCAGCGGCCCCAGTTCGGGTCCCACATATGGGGGCCAGTGACACTGCCCTCAAAAACAAACAAACAAACAAACAAACAAAAACACCCTATAAATTCTATAGCCCAGCTTGTCAGAGATTTGCTAGGTGACAAGCTAGCTAACATTTGATAAACATTCATACTGAGATGGCTGGTGACTATTTCTTGTCAAAGAATAATACTTGTGGGCTGGCTGAGTGGCGTGGTGGTTAAGCGCTGGCTTCGGAAGCCAGCGACCCTGGTTCGGATCCCACATATGAGCGCCAGTGACACTACCCTCAAAAAAAAAAGAATAATACTTGTAATAGCCAATGCTTATATAGTGCCTACCATGTGACAGGCATTTTTCTAAGTGTTTTCTTATATTAACCCATTTAATATTCATGACGTCTCTATGAGATAGGTGCTACCAGCATCCATATTTCATAGATGAAAACACTGAATCATGGTCACAACAGTTCATAAGTGGTAGAGCAGGTTCAAACCCAGGCATTCTGACTCCAGATTGTGCTTTTAACCCACAGCTCTCTTGGTGTGATATTGCCTTAATCATGTCACCACTTTGTGGAAAGCAGCATGGTATAGCACTTAAAAGTGTGGGCTCGGGGTGGCCAGGTGGCTCAGTTGGTCAGAGTGCATGCTCTGAGCAACATGGTTGCCGATTTGATTCCCACATGGGCCAATGAGCTGCATCCTCTGAAACTAGATTGAAAACGACTTGAGCTGAGCTGCAACTGAGCTGTCGGTGGGCGTTGGTTAGAGCCAGTGCTTCTAACAACAAGGTTGCTGGTTCAACTCCCGCATGGGATGGTGGGCTGCGTCCCCTGCAACTAGATTGAAAATAGTAACTGGACTTGATGCTGAGCCCTCCATAACTAAGACTGAAGGACAAAAACTTGACTTGGAGCTGATGGCTCCTGGAGAGAACACATTGCACCCCGATTCCCCAATAAAGTGTTTTTATTTAAAAGTGTGGGTTTTTCAGGGCCAGCTGAGTGGCACGGTGGTTGAGCGCTGGCTTAGGAAGCAAGCGACCCCAGTTCCAGTCCCACATATGAGGGCCAGTGACACTGCCCTCAAAAAATAAATAAATAAATAAATAAATAAATAAATAAATAAATAAAGTGTGGACTTTTCAAACAGAAATTGTTTTATTTATTTTTTTTTTAATTTTTATTTATTTATTTATTTATTTATTTATTTATTTTATTAGTTTCAGGTGTACAACACAATGCAATAGTTATACTCTTTACCCCCCAAAGTGAAAACCCCCCTCCCCCAGTTCGCCACCACACACCCCCCTCATATCATACATATCCATCACAACTCCCCTGACTCCCCTCCACAGTATACTCCACATCCCGTTACCATCCACATCTCCAGTTGCAGTTGGCAATACTATACAACATCAGCTTCAGGTGTACAGTGCAGTGATCAAGCCTCTACTCCATCCATGAAGTGGTCTCCCTAACAAGACATGTGACTATCTGACACGCCACAAAATTTTTACAACATTATTATATTCCCCGAACTGTGTTTCATATCCCTGTGGCAATATTGTAGTTGTCTATTTATGCTGTCTAATCCCTTTCCCTTCCCCCCCATTCCCACCCCCCTCCCAACTAGCAAACCTCAGTTTTTCCTCTACATCTACGAGTCTGTTTACTTTGATCGTTCACTCGGCTTTTCAGACTCCACACACAAGTGAGATCACATGGTACCTGTCCTCCAACTGACTTATTTCTCGCAACATAATAGTCTCTTCACAACATTATCAATTACATTCCCAGAACTGCCCCCATATCCCTGTGGCAACATTGTAGTCCCACATACACTGTCCAAAACCTTGCCCCTCTCCCTCTTCCCCACTCCCTCCCAGCCAGCAACCATCAGTTTTTCTTTTATATCTGCTTGATATGACTTCAATCTTCTTAAATTGTCTCTCCGGGTTAGCTTGTTTACCCCTTTCTTTTGTTTAAAAAAGTCCTTTTAACATTTCTTGCAATGCTGGCTTGGTGGTAATGAATTCCTTAAGCTTTTTCTTTTCTGAGAAGCTCTTTATTTCTCCTTCAATTTTAAGTGATAGCTGTGCTGGGTAGAGCAATCTTGGTTGTAGGCCTTTATTTTGTGTCACTTTGAGTATCTCCTGCCACTCCCTTCTGGCCTGCAGAGTTTCTGTAGACAAGTCAGCTGTTAGCCTAACAGGAGTTCCTTTGTATGTAACCTGCTGTCTTTCTCTTGCAGCCTCTAGGATTCTGTCTCTGTCTTTAACCTTTGCCATTTTAACTATGATATGTCTTGGTGTGGACCTTTTGGGTTCAGCTTGTTTGGAACCCTCTGCACTTCCTGGGCATGTATGTTGATTTCCTTCAGCAGCGTTGGGAAGTTTTCAGTCATTATTTTTTCAAATACATTTTCGACCCCTTGCTACTTCTCTTCTCCTTCTGGTATCCCTATGATTCGAAGGTGGTTGCGCTTCACCTTGTCCCATAGGGCTCTTAAACTATTTTCATTGTTTTTTATTCTTTGGTCTTTTTGCTGTGCCAACTGGGTGAGTTATGCTATTTTATCTTCCAAATCGCTGATCCGCTCCTCTGCTTCATCTACTCTACTGGTGATTCCTTCAAGTGTGTTCTTCATTTCAGTTATTGTATTCTTTAATTCTAACAGGTTGTTTTTTATGGTTTCCCTATCCTTCTTTATGTCCTTGCTAAGTTCCTTAAACATTCTTATCATCAGTATTCTAAACTCTGTCTCTGGAAGGTTGGATCCCTCTGTTTCATTTAGTTCCATCTCTAGAGGTTTCTTCTGATCTTTTACTTGTGACATGTTTCTTTGTTTCCCCATTCTGGCTGTCGCTCTGGGATTGCTTTGATGTGTTAGATAGATCACCAGGAGAGCCCTGGCTGGATCACGCAGGCACACAGCTCACGGCCCAACACTCCCAGGAGAACTCCCAGTCTCAGCCTATCCCAATCAGCCACTTGCAGATCAGGCCGAGCAGCCTGACAACCAATCACCAGCCTGGCAACTCTGCAAGCGGAGTGTGGAGAGTGGGGACCCGAGGCGGAGTGCGGAAAGTGGGGACCCGAGGCGGCTTGCGCACTCTCGCGTCTCAGTGAGCAGCCTCTTGGAGCCAGATCACTCCTACTAGGCGTTTCCCTGGCAACGCAGCACCAGCCGTGCAGAGGGTGGGGATCCCAGGCTGCAGACGCATGCACACATGTACTTCTGCGCCCATTCCACTAGATCAATTAGGTCTCGGACCTGATCCTTTGTGGGAGGGCCCAAGCCCGACAAAATGGCGTCCTCCCTACACCACTCGCGTGCAGGTTCCGCACCACGGGGACAGCAGTTCAAAAACCTCCAGCCTTTGCACCAAAGGTGCTCAGTTCAGTCCGTCCCCGCAGGCTCCCGGCTCACACAGTCACTCCCTTCACCAGGAACCAGGTAAGTGCTCACCGGCGAGTAAGCCCGTGCGCCGGCCCCACTGATTCTCCAGCTGCTCTTAGCCTCTCCGAGCTGAGCAAAGACGGTCCTTACTAATTTACTGCCAGCTATCTTAGAGCTTCTCTTCCCGGCAAAGGAGCTCTGGGCTGGTGAGCTTGGTGTGCAGCCAGAGGGTCTCTCCCCCAACCAGAGAAGCCTCTCCACAGCTGGGACCTCCCTCACGGGGTTTGCCCTCTCTCGTCTCCGCCCATGCTACCAGACCCAATGCGGCTTCCTCTTTAAGTTCTTCGTTTAGTGGTTCTGTTCCTCCAGTGTTCCGGGGACCTCCAGGTTTGAATGCTGTATAATTTGCTTGTAATTTTGGTGTGATCCTGGGAGGCAGTTAGCACAGCATCTGTCTATTGCGTCATTTTACCGGAAGCCTCAAACAGAACTTCTTTTAAATCAAAGCTTTGTCACTTACTGGCTGTATGACCTTGAGTAAGTGAATTAGCCTCTCTGATTCTCAGTTTCTTTCTAAAAAGAGGATAGTTGTTGTAAAGGTTAAATGAGATAAGTGATATATGTTAAGTGTTTAGTACAGTAACTGATACATACTAAATCTTTGATAAATGCTATTATTGATTGTTATAATGAATATAAACAATGACTTTATAATGGTGGAGATTTCAGAACTCAAAAGGAAAGAAATACAGAAAAATGGTTAAGTAAAAGACTTTGACTCCTAGCTCTTGAAAACCAAAAGACTTAATCTCTCTGTCTTTGTTTCTTCATCTATAAAATGATATCATAATAGCATCTGTTTCTTGGGATGATTTTGAGAATGAAATGAGTTAATAGATTTAAAAATTTAGAACAGTGTCTGGTACTTAGTAAGTACTACATGACCATTGGGTTATGATAACAAATATATTTCTTAAGGTACTTGTTTCTTCTGTCCATGTATATGTTCCACCCTACGTGCAACTTTATTTTGGTAACACCTGTGCCAGACTACTTCTTCTTCTTCTCCTTCTTCTCCCTTCTTCCTCCTCTTTTCTCATCACTAATGTCCTTAAAGGCAGAAACTTGACTTCACTATATCCTCAAAGTTAGTACAATCTCTGGAACATAATCTGATGAATGAATGAACAAATTAATGAGTGGGTCTGAATCAAAACATGAATACATTTTTTTCTGAGGGCAGTGTCACTGTCCCTCATATGTGGGACCTGAACCAGGGCCGCTGGCTTCCCAAGCCAGTGCTTACCACCGTGCCACTCGGCTGGCCCAAAACATGAATAAATTTTTAAAAAGCATTAAAAATTGGGTTGAGGGTCAGAGACACTGCCCTCAAAGACAAAAACAAAACAAAAATTGGGTTGAAATTTTGGAGCTATTGTAAAATCAGGTAAGACTAATTTTTCTGACCAAACAATAGAATGGAAAATTACTTCCTTCCCACTCTTGGGACTTATTAAATATTAATAAATGGCACTTAAATAGCATTATGCAGATGGCATATTATATTTCATTTAGCTCAATGTGCTACCTCATAGTTCTTTATCTGAAAGCAAGTACAACTGATCATTAATTTCACTTTACATATTAAACATCAGCATGAAATAGCTGCCTTTTTTCAAACCATGGCAGTCTGAGGGTCTGAAATTGAACTAGCTAAAGAAAGCTGAGGTTGGCTCTGGTACAGTTATATCTACCTCTTAATTTTGGAGGCCCTCAAAGGCAAGGGTTTTCTGTATTTTTTTTTAAAGGGCAGTGTCACTGGCCCTCATATGTGGGACCCGAACCAGGGCTGCTGGCTTCCCAAGCCAGTGCTTAACCACCGTGCCACTTGGCTGGCCCAAATTTTTTTTTTTTTTAGCTGAGCCATCCTGCTACCTGTTGGCAGCTCAACGGCTGCTCAGCTCAGGCTGGGCATCGAACTGCTGTTGCTCAGAGCTCAGCTTGCACTCTTGAGCGAGCTCTTCACCAACTGAGCCACTCGGCCAGCCCAAGGCAATGATTTTCAATGCTGACTGCATCAGAAAACTTGTGAGTTTATTATATAAATATGCGGATACATAGGTGCCATAACAGACCTCCTCAATCATATCTGCTGGGAACAGAATCCCAGGACTGTATTTTTAGACATCTGCCCAAATGAATCTAAAGCAGTTCCTTAAGGATAGCCAAGATTGGCCAGTAGATGTAACTGAATCCTTCTTAGCCTACATTATCCACCTGTCCTGTTGTCCTAACCTTTACACACTTATTGGAAAACTGTCTATAACAAGTAGCTCCATATCCCAGAAGCATCCATAGCTCAGGTCACATGGACCATGAGCGAGAACAAGGGCCCTGTCACACATAGCATCTAAAAGCCAAATGCTTTACTGGGCAGCTTGGTGAAGATTATGCAGGAAGCAGCCCCCAAGTCTGTGTTTTTTTATTCCATTTTGATATACTGACTGCTAAGGTAATATAGTCTGAAAAAACTACTGTTCCTTTGGATGCCTTGAAATACATAGGTCTGTTAAATAGAGATAGAATCAGAAGCAGCAATAGCAATACATTTTTAAAAAGTAAAAGAAAATATAATTTAATTTCTAAATCAACTTCAATTTTTAATTTACTTCTAATTCTAAAGAAACAGGGAAAAAACATAGCAAAGAAGGTGCAGAAATAATCCCATCTGTTACTGAAGGCCTCTACAGAACCTTACCATTAAAAAAGCAAACAGACTGTACATTGCTTCAATAACTCAGCTTCTCGTGGTTCAATAGAACCAGCCCTACCAAGGAAGGATTCACCAGTTTACTCAAAAATGTGGTTTATTTTAAAACACAATCTACCCACTGCTGGAAAATAGTTGTTGATTCCAGCAACCCAACATTGAATTTCAGAGCTCCTTGTCTTAGGATACAGGTACCACTCATTCACACACCAAAAATCACTGCCCCCATGCCCCACATTTAGGGGTCTCAAATAAAGGTGGAATTTCTGTTCCTCTTGTTTTATAACTCTTTCTTCCATGACCGCTATGTGAAACTCTGCATGTGCCTGAAATGTAATGGCAAGCATCAGGCAGCAACAAATGCCATAGACTGAGTCCTTAAACAACAGAAATTTATTTTCTCACAGTTCTGGAGGCAAGGAAGTCCAAGATCAAGATTCAGCATGTTTGGGCTTCTGGTGAGAGCTCTCTTTCTATCTTGTTAGACAGCTGCCCTCTTACTGTGTGCTGACATGGCCTTTCCCGAGTGCTTGCCCATGGAGAGAAGGAGACATCTCCCTCTTTCTCTTTTTATAAAGCCACAAATGTTATCAGATTAGGACCCCATTCTTATGACCTCATTCACCTTAACTACTTCCTAAAAGTCCTTCCTCCAAATCCAGTCATATTGGGGTTATAGTTTTAAAATATGAATTTGGGGGAGACACAATTCAATTTATAGCAAGAAGGCAGTGTAGGGAAACTGAAAACAGACACCTATACTAGCCTGCAAACACTTGAAAAGGCCCAACTGGGAAAGAGAAGCATACATCAGACAAGGGAAAGAGCCTATACTCAACTGCCAAAGGGCCAGTTTGCACTCCCTGACCACCACCCTCCACCCCATTGCCCTCCCCAATGGCTAAAGGTATTCATTCTTCCAAGTAGTGTCTGATTTAACTCACAATTAAACAGGTACCCCAGCTGGTAGATTTATGCCATCTAAGGCTCAATTATTCTTCCGTTAAGGAGAATAAGGGGAGGTTAGATAAATTGGGTACCAATCATCAGCATGGTAAGAAAAATGAATATTAGCTGTGTATCACAAGAGCAAAGACATGAAATACTTGTATAACAATGATCATGATTGCATTTGTAGAGCATGGTTTACTTTGACTAAATGCATTCTAGTACATTATCCCATTTGATCTTCAAAGTAAATGAAGGGTATTTATTCCTAGTTTATTCCTATGAGAAAACAGGTACACATGGGCTGTGTCAGTGCCCAAGGTCACAAATCAGGTTACTGTTGCAATCACTAGTGAACTCCTAAAGAATATCAGCAGTCATTGATAAAGTAACAGGACCACACTGGCCCCAAAAGTGTTGTTATGTAGACAGCACCACACAATTTATCACTGAAGTTTTTTCCTATGACCTCATATATATTTATTTGGTCTCCTCAAATTGTAAGTTTCACAAAATCAGAGACCTAGGTTTGTATGTTATTGAATTGCTTATAAGTCCTAGCATAAGGCTGGACCAAGACTATGAATTCACTGAAAATATTTAGATATCGGTATAGCACTTTACGGTCTGCAAAATGGTTTCACATGTATTTTATTTCATCTTTATGGAACTACCAGAATATCATTTTAGGAAAAGTAATTTTGTTGTCTCATCTTCATAATGCTTATTTTAATTATATTTTAATACATTCATTTTATGAAACATTTACTGAGAACTTACTATTATTTTTACCATTAATAACTAACGATGATTGAGCACTACTATGAAACAGGCATTGACCCAAGAACTGTGCCAAATGCTGAGAATGCAAACATAAATCATATATGTCCCTGCCCTGAGGAGTCATGTGAATGCAGTTTGGTAAATGTCTGTTAGTCATAATTTGGCCTCTATATAGCTCTTATGATGAGGATTTAATCATTCTGTAATCGAATAGTTCTGATAGAAAGCTCTTCATTACCTTGCATAAATCTTCCTTCCCTTTACTTCCACCCCTTGCTCCTAAACTTAGCCCTGGGACCACATAATGCAAACCTTCTTTTTCTCTTGACAACCTTTCAAATATTTGAAGGCAACTATTATGATCCACTCCCTCCTCAGCCTCTCTGTCTCTGCCCACCCCAGCTCCCCCATAGCTGGATCCACTGATCTACCCCCAAGAATTCAGCCCTGTCCATTTTCAGGGCAACCAAGCCTTGAGGTAGGAAGCTCTCAAGTGGCTGGCCTCAGCCTCTGCCATTTCAAATTCCAATTATTGGGAATTTCCATTAGTTGACTCTCTTTGTTCTGTTAGTTTCTGAATCACAGCTTCTTTCCCCAATTCTGTCCTAGTTTGTAAAACAAGAGATGAACCTGCAGATGAGCACATTAATTAGATTGGAGAAGGAACTGGGGAGGAGGAGAAAGGTTGCAGATAAGGGAAAGAGGGGGCTTCATGGGTAGATCGAAGTGCCATAGGAGATGAGGTTGAAGTCCAGAGCGAAGGTGGAGGTGTCAGGGTTGATCTTGAACTGGAAGAAGGATGCCTTATCCTCAGAGACTGTAGGGAAAAGCTTACTATTCAACTTTAGCGCCATTCATATGGAGCTGTAGGTAAGATTTCTGTTTGAGAGGGCTTGAAGTTGAGGTTGTTTCTGAGGCTGATTTTAACTGGTTAACACCAACATGGCAATAGCAGTTGTTTACAGCTGAAGTGCTTTCTGAGTGGTCAATGGTGGTGCTCTACCTATTGTTATATATATTTTTAATATGAATCTCAGGTTGCCAACTGAAAACTCTGCTTTCACATTGAAGTGGGAGTTGAGGCTATCTGTGAGTGAGGGAGATAGATATTTTCAGGCTGTGCGAGAAGAGTGAAAGCATAGAATATTTTCTGAGGGGAACAATAAATTGGCCAAGGGCAAATATAGAAGTGCCCAGCTGAAATCGGAACCTCTAGAATGTATAGCAACACCAACCTACTCATTTTTCTCCAGCAACCACATTAACTCAGATACAAAAGTGGAGAATACAGTTTGCTGGATTGAGCATTTATTCATTTAACAAAAATACAGTTAGTGAATACCTACTTTATATCAAGCACTATTGCAGGCTGTAAGGATATAATAATGAACAAAATAGGGTCACTTACAATATTAAAATGGATGCATATGTCAGTAGTTTACTTTTCACTTCCTGGAACTCTTGTAAGAGCAACAAAGGAGATTGGGGAAAAAAAAAGTCTACATGCTACACCTATCTATTAACATAGATAAAAATCTATAGATTCAAAAATAAAGTTATATCTGCCAAAAGTATTTGAGATAAGGGAGGAATGGAGAGAAGTGATGGGAAGTGAAGAGATGAGGCACTGAGAGTGTAGAAAGCTTCAAGCAACTTCGACAAAAAATATACTTCCTGAAAGTAATTGGTACATCCTGAGGTGTCAAAACTATTTCCATAGTTTGAAACAACAAGGGATTGGGATAAGTAGAGCAGGGGCAAATGTCCTCCTGGACTAGGTTTGTCTCTGAGGGGCTGACGAAGTGGAAATAGACAAAAAAAAAAAAAAACACCACACAGTGGAGCCATGATTGCCATAAAATATCCATCTCTCTTCCTGCAAGGGATAGAGTTTTGGGATACTGTTGCATAGAAGGCTCACCCTGTCCCATTTTCCATCACTGGAATCTCCTGCAAATACCTGAGACTTGATCATTCAAAGCGTTTAATGATGGATATTTAAAAAATCAAACACAGTACTGATAAAAGTATGCTATCTTTTAAAGGGTGGAAAAATGTAACAAAAACAAACGTCCTAAAGAATGTTGCCAGGACCGGCCAAGTGGTTCAGTTGGTTAAGAGTTTGCTTAAGAGCACAAGCTCTGAGCAACAGTCACTGGTTCGATTTCCACATGGGTCAGTGAAGGCTGCGCCCGAGCTGAGCTGTCGATGAGCTGCCAACAGATGGCAAGATGGCTCAGCTGGTGTAACATCAAGATTGCCTGTTCAGTGGTGGGCTATGCCCACCCGCAACTAAGACTGAACTCGGCACCTTGAGGTGAGCTGCCGCCCGGATGAATCAGTGGATACAGTGTGCGCTCTTAACAACAAGGTTGCCCGTTTGACTCCTGCATGGGATGGTGGCTAAGCCCATCTAACTAAGATTGAACACAGCACCTTGAGCTTAGAGGCCACAAGCTACCAACTGGCAGCCAGATGGTTCAGTGGTTAGGCTATGCGCTCTTAACAACAAGGTTGCCAGTTTGACTGCCACATGGGATGGTGGCTATGCCCAGCTGCAACTAACATTGAACACTGCACCTGGAGCTTAGGGGCCACGAGCTACCAAAGGGAAGCCAGATGGCGACTGGCACCCTCCACAATGAATATTGAAGAACAACAACTTGACTGGTCCCTTTCTCCAATTCCCCAACACTGTTCCCCTCCCCCAATTTCCCAATAAATTCTTTTTAAAAAAATTGTTTAAGAGAGCTGTCAGATAACATCAAGTGCAACAACATGCATGACCTAGGAACACCAGAAGGAGAAGAGAGGGAGCAAATAATTGAGAAAATATTTCAAGTAATAATGACTGAAAACTTCCCTACCCTGGTGAAGGAAATTGACATACATACCCAAGAAATGCAGAGAGTTCCAACCAAGATGTACCCAAACAGGCCCACATCAAGAAACATCATAGTTAAAATGGCAAGCATTAAAGACAAAGACAGAATCCTAAAAGCAGCAAGAGACAGGCAGCAAGTTACTTACAAGGGTACCAACATTAGAATATCAGCTGATTTTTCTACAGAAATTTTGCAGGCCAGAAGGGAATGGCAGAACGTATTCAAAGTGATGAAAAACAAAGGCCTACAACCTAGATTGCTTTATCCAGCAAGGCTACCATTTAGAATTGAAGGAGAGATAGAGAGCTTCCCAGAAAAGAATAAGCTGAAGGAATTCATTACCACCAAGCCGGCATTGCAGTAAATGTTAAAAGAGTTTCTTTAAGCAGAAGAAAGAGGAAAACTAACTAATGAAGACCAGAAACACACATCATAACAAAATGGCAATAACTATGCACCTGTCAATAATCACACTAAATGTAAATGCATTAAATGCTCCAATCAAAAGATATAGGGTGGGGCCGGCCGAGTGGCGCATTGGTTAAGAACTGGCTTGGGACGCCAGGGGCCCTTGTTCGGATCCCACATATGAGGGGAAAAAAATAGATGTAGTGTGGCTGAAAGAATAAGAATACAAGGCCCTTGCATATGTTGTTTACAAGAGACTCACCTCAGATCAAAGACACATAGAGGATGAAAGTAAAGGAATGGCTAAGATATTTCAGCAAATAGAAATGAGAAAAAATCTGGAGTAGATTTCTGACAAAATAGACTTTAAATTGAAGAAAACAATAAAAGATAAAGAAGGTCACTACATAATAAAGGGATTGATCCAACAAGAGGACATAACCCTAGTAAACATCTGTGCACCTAACATAGGAACACCTAAATATATAGAAAAGATATTGACAGACATAAAGACAGAGATCAACAGTAACACTATCATAGTAGGGGACTTCAACACCCCATTGTCACCAATGAACAGATCCTCCAAACACAAAATCAATACAGAAACAGTGGCCTTAAGTGACACTTTACAGAGAGTGTTTTTTTTTTTTAGGGCAGTGTCATTGACCCTCACATGCGGGACCCGAACCGGGGCCGCTGGCCTCCCAAGCCAGCACCCAACCACCGCGCCACTCGGCCAGCCCAAATGTTGCCATCTAAGCAAGTTCTGTTTTAGTATTCTATTTTTTTTTCTTTTTTCTGAGGGCAGTGTCACTGGCCCTCACATGTGGGACTGAACCGGGGCCCCTGGCTTCCCAAACCAGCGCTTAACCGCCGCACCACTCGGCCAGCCCTTTAAGTGACACTTTAGACTAGCTGGATTTAATAGATGTTTTTAGAACATTTCATTCCAAAGCAACACAACGTACATTCTTCTCAAGTGGACATGGGACATTTTCCAAGACAGACCACATGTTTGGCCACAAAACGAGTCTCAATAAATTTAAGAAGATTGAAAACATATCAAGTGTCTTCTCTGACCACAGTGCTATGAAATTAGAAATCAATTAGAAGAAAAAAACTGGAAAGCACACAAATAAATGGATACTGAATAACATGTTACTAAATAATGAATGGGCCAAAAATGATTTCAAACAAGGTATCAAAAGACACCTTGAGACAAAAGAAAATGAAAAAAAAAGACCCAAAATCTCTGGGATGCAGTGAAAGCAGTCCTAAGAGGGAAGTTCATAGCAGTGCAGGCCTACCTAAAGTAGGAAGAAAAATCTCAAATCAACAGGTTATCTTTACAACTCAAGGATCTGGATAAAGAACAGCAAAATAAGCCCAAAGGGAGAATGAGAAAGGATATAATAAAGACCAGAGCAATAATAATGAAATAGAGAACAGAAAAACAATACAAAAGATTAATGACACCAAGTGCTGGTTTTGAGAGATAAACATTAATCTATCTTGAATTTGTTCTCGTATATGGTGTAAGTAGGTGGTCCATTTTCATTTTTTTGCACGTGTCAATCCAATTTTCCCAGCACCATGTATTAAATAGACTATCTTTACTGCAATATAAATCCTTGCTTCCATTGTCATAGATTAAATGAACATATATAGATGGGTTTATTTCTGGGCTCTCTATTCTGTTCCATTGATCTATGTGTCTGTTTTTATGCCAGTACCATACTGTTTTGATTACTATAGGCTTGTAGTATGATTTGATGTCGGGTAGCATGATACCTCCCACTTTGTTCTTATTGCTCAAGATTACCGTGGTTATTCGGGGTCTATAATGGTTTCATATAAATTTTAGGATTATATGTTCCATTTCTGAGAAAAATGTCCTTGGTAGTTTGATAGGAATTGCATTGAATCTATATATTGCCTTAGGTAGTATTGGCATTTTAATTATATTAATTCTTCCTATCCATGAACATTGTATGTATTTCCATTTATTTGTATCTTCTTTGATTTCTCTCTGTAGTGTCTTATAGTTTTCTGAGTACAGGTCTTTTACTTCTTCGGTTAAATTTACTCCTAGATATTTCATTGATTTTAGAGCAATTGTAAAAGGGATTGATTTCCTGATTTCTTCTTCTGATAGTTTATTATTGGAGTATACAAATGCAACTGATTTCTGAATATTAATTTTGTTTCCTGTTACCTTACTAAATTCATTTCTCAGTTCTATCAGTTTTTTGGTGGAGTCTTTGGGATTCTCTATATACAGGATCATGTCATATGCATATAATGAAAAGCTTACTCCATCCTTACCAATTTGGATGCCTCTTATTTCATTTTCTTGTCTGATTGCTGTGGCTAGAACTTCAAGTACTATATTGATTAGAAGTGGTGAAAGTGGGCAGCCTTGTCTTCATCCTGATCTTAAGTGGAAATCTTTCAGCCTTTCCCCATTGAGTACAATGTTTGCTGTGTGCTTATCCTACATGCCTTTATTATGTTGAGATATGATCCCTCTATTCCCACTTTGCTATGAATTTTTATCATAAATTGCTGCTGGATTTTGTCAAATGCTTTTTCTGCATCTATTGATATGATCATATGATTTTTATTTTTTATTTTGTTATTGTGGTGTATTACATGAACTGATTTGCAGATATTGAGCCAACACCAACCTTATATACCAGGAATGAATCCCACTTGGTCGTAGTGTATGATCTTTTTAATGTGATGCTGAATTCGGTTTGCTAGTATTTTGTTGAGGATTTTTGCATCTATGTTCATTAGGGATATATGTCTGTAGTTTTCCTTTTTTGTAATACCTTTGTTTGAATTTGGAATCAGGGTGATAGTGGCTTCATAGAAAGAGCTTGGGAGCCTTCTCTCCTGTATTTTTTGGAATACTTTGAGGAGAATAGGTATTAATTCTTTTTTGAATGTTTTGTAAAATTCACCTGTGAACCCATCTGGTCCAGGATATTTGTTTGTTGGAAGCTTGTTGATTACTGATTCAATTTCTTTGGTAGTAATGAGTCTGCTCAGGGTTTCTGTTTCTTTTTGGTTCAGACTTGGTAGGTTATATGCTTCTGGGAATTTATAGATTTCTTCCAGATTGTCAAATTTGTTGGCATATGTTGCTCATAGTATTTTCCTAAAATTTTCTGTATTTCTGGGGTATCTGTTGTCACTTCTCCTAGTTTTGGTCCTTACTCTCTTTTTCTTGGTGAGTCTGGCTAAGGGTTTGTCAATTATTCTTATCTTTTTAAAAACACATCTTTTGGTTTCATTGATCTTTTTTATTGTTGTTTTTTTTCTTGGTTTTTATTTCATTTATTTCTGCTGTGGTCTTTGTTATTTCCTTCCTTATACTCCCTTGGGGCTTATTTTACTGTTCTTTTTCCAGTTGCCTTAGGTGTAAAGATAGTCTGTTGATTTGAGTTTTTTCTTGTTTCTTTAGATAGGCCTGCATTGCATTGCTATGAATTTCCCCTCTTAGGACTGCTTTCACTGCATCCCATAGATTTTGGATTGTTGTGTTTTCATTTTCGTTTGTCTCGAGATAGCTTTTGATATCTTCCTGGATCTCATTTTTGACCCACTCGCTATTCAGTAGCATGTTATTCAGCCTTCACGTATTTGTGTGGTTTCCAGATTTATTCTTATAATTGATTTCTTGTTTCATATCATTGTAGTTGGAGAAGATTCTTGATATGATTTCGATCTTCTTAAATTTATTGAGGCTTGTTTTGTTGCCTAACATGTGGGCTATCTTGGAAAATGTTCCATGTGCACTTGAGAAGAATGTATATTCTGTAGCTTTGGGGTGAAATGCTCTAAAAATATGGATTAACTCCAGCTGGTCTAAAGTGTCATTGAAGGCCAGTGTTACCATATTGAATTTCTGTCTGGAGAATCTGTCCATTTGTGACAACGGAGTGTTGGAATCCCCTACTACTATAATGTTACTGTTGATCTCTGTGTTTATGTCTGTCAAAACCTATTTTATATATTTAGCAGCTCCTATGTTGGTTGCATAGATGTTATGTTCTCTTGTTGAATCAATCCGTTTATTATTATGTAGTGTCCTTCTTTGTCTTTTATTGTAGCATTCATTTTAAAGTCCATTCTGTCTGAAATAAGTATTGCTACTCCAGCTTTTTTCTCATTTCCATGTGCATGAAATATCTTATCCCATTCCTTTACTTTCAATCTGTGTGTGTCTTTTGATCTGAGATGAGTCTCTTTTAAACAGCATATTCATGGATCATGTTTTCTTATCCACTCAGCCACTCTATCTTTAGAATGGAGCATGTAGCTCTTTGACATTTGAAGTGATTATTGATGGGTGCATATGTATTGCCATTTTGTTGTTTGTCTTTGTTGTCTTCCTGGGTTAGCTTGTTTTTCCTTTTCTTCTGTTTAAAAAAGCCCTTTTAACATTTCCTGCAATGCTAGTTTGGTGGTTATTAATTCCTTAAGCTTATTCTTTTCTGAGAAATTCTTTATCTCTTTTTCAATTTTAAATGATAGCCATGCTGGGTAGAGCAATTTTAGTTGTAGGCCTTTATTTTGCGTCACTTTGAACATTTCCTGCCACTCCCTTCTGCCTTGCAGAGTTTCTGTAGAAAAATCAGCTGTTAGTCTTATAGGAGTACCGATGTTTGTCCTGCTCTCTTTCTCTTGCTGCTTTTAGGATTCTGTCTTTGTCTTTAACCCTTGCCATTTTAACTATGATGTGTCTTGGTGTGGACCTGTTTGGGTTCAGCTTGTTTGGAACTCTCTGCACTTCCTGGGCTTGTATGTCGATTTCCTTCACCAGGGTAAGGAAGTATTCAGTCATTATTTCTTCAAATACATTCTTGACTTCTTGCTTCTTCTCTTCTCCTTCTGGTACTCCTATGATGTGATTGTTCTTGCACTCTATGTTGTCCCACAGGTCTCCTAAACTATTTTATTTTTTTTTATTGTTTTTTCTTTTTATTGTTACAACTGGGTGATTTATGCTATTTTGTCTTCTAAATCGCTGATCCAATCTATGCTTCATCTTATCTACAGGTTATTCTTTCGAGTGTGTCCTTCATTTCAGTTACTGTATTTTTTAGTTCTAATAGGTTGTTTTTTTAAATTATTTCTGTATCCTTATTTATGTCCTCACTAAATTCCTTAAACCATCTTATCATCAGTGTTCTAAACTGTCTCTGAAAGGTTTTGTTTCATTTAGTTCCATTTCTAGAGGTTTCTTCTGATCTTTTACTTGAGACATGTTTCTTTGTTTCTTTATTCTGGCTGTCACTCTGTTATTGCTTCGATTTTTTAGGTAGATAACCTATGCCTCTTAGTCATTGCTCAGTGATCTAGCTGTATGTGTCCTTTATTTTCTGATTGTACTGTCTCTGAATTCTCCTGTCCCGTGTGTTCCAGGAGTGTTGCTGTTGAGTTTGCTCTTTAATAGCTTTTGGCTTGGCAGAGGGTGTGATTGACCCTCAGACTGATTACCTGGGAGAATTAGCTCTATTCACAGAGTATGAGATGCTGTGTGGAGGTTGATCCCCTCAGAGGAGGCTTGGCCACACTGGGTTCTTGTGCCTGTGGAAAATGTCTTTTGAGAAAGCTACTTGTAGGTTAAACCAGGTAGTACTCTGTTTTTTTCTAACACTGTTCTCTGGGTGTATTAGTTCTGGTGTCTCTTGGGCGGAGCTCTCACTCTGAGCCTTTGCAGCCCTGTCTGTTACTAACATGTAGCTATCCAGTAGTTTGTACACAGTTGGCTGCTGCCCATGCTGGACCTGGGGTCATGTGGGGATGGTCTCTGTGTGAATTGAGGCTGGCTGCCTCCAATATTGGTTCTGAGGCAGTTTAGCAAAAGGCCTAGGCCCCCCTAAGCTTGTTTCTACCTGTCAGATGCCAGTAAGGCCCAACTATTGAAAGATGCTCTTTAGGAGCATTTGTCTGGCTATGTGTCCTGGTGTTGAGGGTGCCTTTGGAGATGTGTCTCTAGCTTGGCAGGATAGAGTTCAAGTGAGTTATGTGATGTAATTGGTGGTTTTTAAGACTTTAATGTAGATTCAGGTCTAATGCCAATACCTAGCCTGTGACCCCCTTGTATAGCATCCCAACGGCACTACAGCCAGCCTCCCCCTCATGCTCTCAGGTTTACAAAAGCTGTTCCTCTCGCTGTTGTGTAAGTTTGTGGTCACTGAACACCACGTAGATGACTCCAGGGCTCTGCAGACCATCTTCTGTTGTAAAAGAAACTTTTCCACAGTTTTTGTGGGTCGAGCCAGTCACCCCGGCACCCCGTTTGCTCCTGGCAATGCACCTGTAGGGTGTCAAGGTGGCGTTACAGGTGCATAAAGGCTGGGTTCAGTTGATTCTACAAATTCAGTGTAATCTCAGCTCTTGCACCAGTGCTAGGTCCAAGTCCACTTCATAAAACAAAAACAAAGCAAGGCAACCCAACACCATGAAAAAAACAAGTGCACTCCCACAGAAACTCAATAAATAATGATCAGACTGGAGAAACAAAAGTATATAAAAAAGACACAAACACAAACACAAAAACAGGAGAATAAGACAGAAAAACTGACAAAAGCAATATCCAGATAAACAAGTCTGAGAAACGATGACAAAAACGAAACAGATGAAAGAAAAGAAGGAAAAGGAACAAAAAGATGAAATAGAAAGAAGAGAAAAAAATAATAATAAAGAAAAAAGGGGAAGAAAAAAGAAGGAAAAAAAAGAAGAAAAAAAGCTCTCCGCCCACTTTAATCTGCAGACCAGTTGCTCACCAATAGAGAGTCTCTGGAGTACTCAGCACCAACTATGTTGTGGGAAAGGGCTCAACACATCATGCACTGACCTCCCTCTCAGGCTTCCAGTGAGCTTCCCACAATTAACTGCTGTGTGCTCTGGAACTGTGCTCACCACCAAAAATCCTCACAGGTTGTTGCGGGCTGTCTGCTTCTACAAGAAACCCTCTTTGCCCTCAGCAACACAGCTCTAGGTGGGTTGGGTGGGCCCACAAGACACCACGAGGTGGTCAGTGACCCCCATCAATTCAGAGCAGCATGCACTCCTGCACCAGCAACCAGCCAACACAAATGCACCAGGAATGCTACAGCTGGATCATGCAGGTGCATGGCTCCCTGCCCAACATTCCCAGGAAAATTCCCAGTCTCATGCTGTCCCAATCAGCAGCTTGCAGATCAGGGTGAGCAGCCCAGACAGCTAATCACCAGCCTGGCAACTATGCAGGCGTAGAGTAGGGAGCAGGTACCCAATGCGGCTTGCGCACTCCCGCATCTCAATGAGCAACCCGTTGGAGCTGGGGTGCGCCAGCCAGATGTTTCCCTGGCTACGCCGCACAAGCAGCATGGAGGGTAGGGATCCAAGGCCCCATGAGCGCACACGCACGTATGCATTCCTGTATCGATAAGGAAAATTATCGATTAGCTGTGCACAGACTGATTGATTAAATGGAGGACCGATACGCAAGACACACTACCACAAGCCGCTTAAGAGTAGATCAAAGGTTTATTAAAAGGTTTAATATTAAGGGAAAGAACTAAGGAAAATGGAAAGTAAAGTAAATAGTTACAGCATACCACCGGGACCCCATCAACATCAGCACCGGCAAAGCATCATGGGCAAAGCATCATCAGCACCAGCAGAGCATACCGGGCGAAGCATCAGAAAAACATCATGGGCATCAGCACCGGCAAAACATCACGGGCATCAGCACTGGAAAAACATCACGGGCATCAGCACCGGCGAAGCATCACGGGCATCAACACCGGAGAAACATCACGGATATCAGTACTGGAAAGACAGCATGGGCGAAACGCAGAGTTGCATCAGGGCAGTGGTGGCTCTTGCTGCTGCGGCTACTGCTCACGGACTTTTCAGCTCCCTTCTTATAGGGGTCTGGACAAAGAAGGCTTAGTGCCAAAAGACTAGAACTTGGTGCCAAATGACGTACGCTCAAGCACATACGGGCCCGGATCTGGCCAGGAGCCGGGGCCGCAGTGCGTTACTTTTATCTCCTTCCGGGCTACGCCCAGAAGTTGTTTCTAAAATTTATCTTATCCCAGTTCCTCAAGGGATGGCCAGTTCCTTGAGGGAGTGGGTGCATACCCAAGCTGTATCTTCTCCTATGACCCTAAGCAGACCTTTATTCTATATCATCAATACAACTCCTGCGTCAATTCCACCAGACCAATGCATTCCTGGGCCTCACCCTCTGTGAAAGGGCCCAACACTGAAAAAATGGCACCCTCCTCCTGTACACTACTCATGTGCAAGCTCCACACAAGGGAGCGATTGTCTCAAAACCTCCAACTCCCTCACCAAAGGCTCTCAGTTCAGTCCATCCCTGCAGGATCCTGGGTCCCGCTCACACAGCTACTCCCTCCATCAGGGACCAGGTGAGTGCTCACCAGTGAGCAAGTCCGTGTGCCAGCTTCACTGGTTTTCTAGCTGCCTTCAGCCTCACCGAGTTGAGCAAAGTGAGTCCTCACAAATTTCTACTGCCAGCTATCGTGGAACTCTTCACAGCAAAGTAACTCTGGGCTGGTGAGCTCGGTGTGGGGCCAGAGGGTCGCTCCCCCAACTGGAGAAGCCTCTCCACTGCTGAGGTGCCCCTGAGTGGGTTCGCCCTCTCTCATCTCCGCCCGTCCTACCAGACTCAATGTGGCCTCCTCTTTAAGTCCTTGGTTTAGAGGTTCAGTTCATCTAGTGTTCAGAGGACTTCCGAGATTGAATGTTGCATAAATTATTGTAATTTTGGTGTTATCTTGGGAAGCAGTTGGAACAGCGTCTGTCTATTCTGCCATCTTACTGGAAGTCTCTGGGAGTAGCACTTTAAATTTTACATTAATATTTCATCTTCATGAATACTGAAATATTTATGGATGAAATGCTATGATGTCTGGAATGTGCTTCAAAATAACATAGGGTGGATGGGTGGTGGCAATAAATGAAGAAAGATTTGCAGTGAGTTGATAAGCTGATAATTGTAGAAGCCCAGCAATGGATACAATGGATATGTGGAGATCCCTTACAAGTTGTTTTATTTTTGTGTATGTTTGAATTTGTTATTTAATTGAAAGTTTAGGAAACCATTTCATCGTTATAAATTCAGTCCATTGTTTTGACTGGCATCTTTTTATATTCTCACGTTGTAAAGCTCTCTTATCCCCATTCCATGAGATCCACAGAGATAGGTATTTATCCCCATTTTACTGATAAACCTCTTTGATCTTGTTAAGGGATTTGTCCACAGGCAAACATCTGCTTAGCAGCCAGTTTAGGACTAGAACTCCATATTCTTTGACTTCTGGACCTGTACATTCTATTCACGAACTGAGCAAATTTGCAAGTTCCCATTAAAAAGTTGTTAAAAAAAATGCCAGATGTCTTTTGGGCCGGCCGAGTGGCGTGGAGGTTAAGCGCTGGCTTGGGAAGCCAGCAGACCCGGTTCTGTTTCACATATGAGGGCCAGTGACACTGCCCTCAAAAAAAAAAAAAGTTGTTAAAGTTCAGGATTTCTCTAGGGCCTTTGATCTTGGAAATATAGTCTTCATTTGATTGCAGGTCTGACAAAATGAGATTGCCTTTGCAGTTTCTTCTGCATAAAACGTTCTTCCCCCTCCCATAATTCACCAAATTAATGCCTACACATCCTTCAAAGCTCAATTTAGTTTCCCCACACATACTCTGTGCCATCCCAAAAATCATTCCCTTCTTTGCATTAGTTCTGTATCTTGTCCAAACTTTTTTTCATTTCACGTATCACAATGAATTCTAAGTGTGTGTGTGTGTGTGTTTGTGGTTTTCTCTCATGAACTAGAATCATGGACTGAATTTTTTTAAACTTTAGGGCCTTTTACATGATGGCACCATCTACTATGTGGTTATTTAACAACTCAAACATGCCTGAATCTATTGGTAGAGGCAACAGGCTAATAAAAAAAATATGGGAGCCAAAATAAATACCCTGGGCTTGGCCAGTTTGTGCATCTGAGGAGTACTTATGATGTGGAATGAGATTCTGCTGTTGTGGAGAACATTTTTCTTTTCGGAAACTAAGTCCTGTCATTCAGAGGTCTTCACTCAATTTCCAGGGTGATTGCCAATAAATGTAGAAAGTGTTCGAAGACCAAGTCACTTACACTTGTATCCTCCAATAAAAACCTCCCTGCAGGATAAGATGGAGATATAGAAGGTGGGAAGCAGGAGGTGTTTTTTTTTTTTCGGCAACTGTGTAACTCATAGATTGTGCAAATCACTTATCACAGTAGGGGAGGCCCACAGGAAGAGAGAAGTACCACACAGTCAGATCAGTTATAATACTGGATAATATCTAGAAAAGTGCATACAATGTCACCTTTTGAAGAAATACTTGCGTATTCTTCCCACAAATGACTGCTCATTAAGAACTGGACACAGTATAATCCTGAATGGAATGCTTCACAAAACTGTAAGAAGGTATTATTAATACCATCTTCTCTGTCCTGAAAAAGAGGAGTGGTTTTTCACACATACAGTTTTCAAAGCACTCATTATAATTAAGGAGGTAATGTAGCCCTACTTACTGAAAAAAAATCAAATACAAAGTGAATTGTATACCCTCTTCCCATTTATTTTGCAACACCCATCAAGACAATTTTGTTGCGAAGTGTCATTTCCAAGCCCGTGGAGATCTTATCCTCCTGGTCAGGCAGGGATTCAGTGGTAAACAGGAGGTGCCGGCAGGGCAGTGTAAAGACAGCTTTCCATTTTCAGTGAAATGAGCCAACATGTTTGTGGTTTTGATTTGCTTTTAATAACAAGCTCCCTCAACCAAAACTGATGAATTGGCATAAGAACAAGGGTACAAAAGGAACATCAAGGGCCCTTTCAAAATGCTAACCAAATGAAGAATTCTGTGCTTTGTGTTGCCATCATTTTATCCCTTGGAATCAGAAGATAAAAAGATTCAAAGCTTTTAATATATGCTGCTTGAATATATAAAGAAACCAATTAGAGCATGCGTCCAGTGGTGGTGTCTTAATACTTTATAATCACATTCATACTTTAAGCAAATGTAAATTCTGCTGCATGCTGCCCTTAAAAGACAGTTTTATTGCATACTGAAAGTAATCACTGATACAGTGTAAATAAAGCATCTACTGGGTAAACACCAAAGCATTTTCCACACAGTTCTGCATTTTAAAATAGCTAACTTTATTGTCAGTGAAAAGATAGACAAAATGTGGATTCAAACCTGCTTAACTTTACTGGAACTAGCTCAGTTGACTACAGAACAGGGTTTTAATCATAATGGGGCCACATACATTTCAAATCAAAGGTGGTTCTTCTTTAGCCATCTGCCAACCCCAGCTATCCATTTTACAAACACAGGCCATTAATCACAAGGGAGGCCAGAAGGAGGTTTGAGGGCTTCATGTAATCTGTCGTTGCTACCAGAAAAAAAATAAACAAACTCCAGGACACTTGTCCCACTGATGATAGATGGCACTTGGAAGATATATTTCCAAGGAATCATGGTGGGCTGAAATGGATGGCAATTAGCCCATAGCTGATGCCTTCCTTTGAAAACATGTTCCGTAAGAATGAACACATTTTCAGTAACACATTCCATATGTGAATGAGCAATTGAGATAACAGGAGACTGACTGCATGGCTAACAGACATGAGAATATAATTTATAAAACTTAGTGCATATGTATATACTTTAAGCTACCACATTATTAGTGTTTAGACTCTTCATAAAAAAATAGTTTGCACAGTGTTTGTTCATTTTCCAACTGTTATACCCACCCAGCTGTGTATTAAGGAAAAGAGAATGTGATGGGTCTCTTATATTTCTTATGGCAGAAGATGGCAGGTATTTCAGGTTCCTGCTATCCTGCCATCCTGAGGCTCAAAAGCAGCATTAAAAATAGACCTTCATTAAAACAACAATCAAGATACATGATTTTAAAAGAAAGCTCAAGCTACTTTTATTTAATATAAATTGTTAAGAATTTTGTATCACGTTTGTTCTAATGAAGTTTTTCTGTACACGGAACATAGGGTACAACTGACTTAGAAGGTCCCAAGAGAACACCAGGCAGTACAAGTTAAGACAACAAAGTCACCCCTCCTGTTCTGAGATGCCAGTAAAATGCATAGGTAGGTGGGAGTCCAGAAAGATCCCCCAAATGTTACATCTACACATTTGTGAAAAGGTGGATAACTTTGAGATTTCTCACATAATCCTGAATTTTTAAAATGACATCTATTAGAGATCTTCTGAAAAGGCTTAATCTATATTCTTTGTAAACATAATACACTGACATGGACTTCTTCCATCTCTTAGATGTAAAATATTATTTTAGCAAATCACCTGGGATTAAAAACTGAGCCAAAAGGGACTGCCTCTGGTGTGAGGGGTCAGATATGTTGTATTAAGTTCAAAACAGTACTTAGCCAAGAACTTCCCCCTTTCCCCAAAATACATGATCCTAAAGAGATGGCTGACACAATGTGAAATGCATGACATTTGTCACCTTACAGAATGTGATTAAAATCATGGTTCCCAGAGCTAGCAAAATTTCTGGCAATGTGTTATAACCATGAAAGGTTTATTTTTATTTATTTATTTGAATAGAAAGTAGCAGTCCTGAAGTTTGCTTCTACTATTTGATGTTTATTTCCTTATGACTAACAGGTAGTATGAATGAGAATTAACACAATTGCACTTCTATTTTCTATTTGGGATTCACTTGATCACTGAAGAATAACCACTTTATTAGTAGGATGATCATTTTTTTATTCACAATGTCAAGACTGGCTGAAAAATCACATCACCTTCCCTCTTGTCTATTCCCTCCCCATACACAAAATAATTCCTTTGGAACATAATTAGGAATGACACAAAAATGCTGCTAAATACCGTGTTTCCCCGAAAATAAGACCTACCTGGAAAATAAGCTCTAGCATGGTTTTTCAGGATGCTCGCAATCTACCCCAAACATAAGCCCCAGTTAGGATCATCAGCCAGATACGACTGTTTGAATAAATGTGTATTTTGTACACGAATAAATGTAGATTGTTGGAGCAAAAGTTAATATAAGACCTGGTCTTATTTCTGGGGAAACATGGTAGGTCATTCCTGTACTAACAGAGGAACCCTGTAAGATTATCCAAGACAGTCAATCTTATAGCAAGAGAAGTAAGGTTGATTTCTTGGGGTGGAGGAATGTTTCATGTGACTCTAAGGATCAGGAAAGAGAAAACCTTGCAAAAGGCATTGCAGGGGAGACAAGATAGGAATTTAGGACCCTGGACAAACTACTTAAGCAGGGACATTTTATAAAATACACATGCTGTGGACCATGAAGATACCTTTTCTTAAAATGAGGCATATATATCCCAAAATAAGCATGGTATTTGTCAGAGTGGAAGGCTGTGTTGTGTGATCTTGAAAAAGGTCACTTAACTTCCCCAGGTGTCAGATTCCTCATCACTAAAATGAGGGGGTAGGGCTATAGTACTGCTAAAGTTCCTTCCAGCCAATATGTCTCACAATGTAATATATCAGGCCTACTCTTCTAGTAATCTGGTTTCTAACTAACATATCCCCAAGCTTCTACCCCCCACCCTTAACTAACGCCCTACTCCCCTTACCTCCCCCCATACCCCTGAAAACTGACCTTAATGACACTGTCTGTGGATATGTCACTATAACGAAGGGCAGAGAAGTGACACGGTGCAGGGACTTGTGGCACTAGGAAGCCCTTCTGTGGCCCTGGAAGCAGCCCTTAGGCAAAAACAAAGCTTGGAGGCATAGCCTCCTTGGTCCCTGCCCATATATGCATCTCCTACTGCTCTCCCAAAGTATTTCGAAATTGAGTCACTGGCCATGAGAAGAGGTAGCTGAGGATGCTGCTGCAGCCCACCTCTCCCACAACTGCAGCATAGTACTTTGGGCTTCTGATGCGATTCCCCTGGAGGTGATAGTCAAATATGTCTTTTAAGATGTAGGCTAAGAAATTGAGAAGACAAAATGAGTTATTTCAAAGTAGACTCCAGAAATTCAAGGCATTCAACCTGTCACCAAATACATTTCTTCATTTTGCAAATGACTGGCAATTTGAAACTGGTGACACAGCCAGGGAATTTGTGCTGGAGAAGAAATGGACACTAAGCAGACTGGTCTCAGGAAAGGCAAGCGAGCTATTCATGGCTGGACACAGACCACAGAGGTCTGCATGCAAGCACCTCATGCAACTCTCCATCAAGGCCTCTGATGGTCTAACTCCCTACGAGAGAGGAAGTTTCAGCTAATTTACTCTACTAGCAGCTGAAAGCAATATATTAATTATCCAAATGCATAAGTTACTCCAAAGTGTGTGTGTGTGTGTGTGCGCGCGCGCGCGCACGTGTGTATGTATATATATGAATGTATGAACCTCCATGAGGGAACCAAAAGAATCTACTCCCAAAGCACCACTGAAATGAAGATAAACACAATCTCCTGACACAGGGTAGCTGGTGATTTGGGAGGAAAAATGAGCTCCAGCACCCTTCCACACCCCAACACACCCTACCTTTCCTCTGGTTTACTTGGCTCCCCAAACTATTCTCTCTCATGAGCCCATGGCAAGAGCTCTCTCTCTGGATGCTGCCTAGATGGTAACTCTACAAATCAGCACCATGTGCAAATTCTCTTCATCTTCCCACTTCTGAACTACATGTTACACACTGTCTTCCAAACATACTGTGTTCTTTAATTGAAAAAAATACTTGAAACATGGAAATGCTAAACAAATTTAAGCACATTGAAAACACTGATGTACATCCATCTACTAACAGTCCCAGTATTTGTATAAATCCAAATAATAACCTTTAGAGCACATTCTGATTAATCTGTCTTTAGAGGTACCCTTTACATGTACCAAAATAGGCTGGAGCTCATGTTCTTCTTACTTAAGTACTATATTGTTTCAATAAAAAGTCCCTTTTAAAAAACATCTCACACAACCCTTGTCCTTACCCTCAAAATAACAGCAACAAAAGGGGAAAATAATTAAAAGCTTTGTTGTTGATAAGCCACAGGTCTTGATTAGTCCATTTAGATGAGATATTCCACCATCTCTGCATCAGGCTCTTGTCCCAAGATCTGAATAGCAGTTTTTCTTTCCAGAGTACTGGAGTGGAAAACAGGACCATCTAAATAAAAATAATGGGTTAGAAAACACTTAGGGACAAGGTAAAAACACAGATTTCTAGAAATAGACAGCTTTAGAGCCCTTATGAAGCCAATGGCCAGATGAAACTTGCTGCCACCCTACCTTGATCACCTAAGGATTTATTTACTTCTACTGGCATAATGGCCTTGACTCATCATGGTTAGCATCTTGGTATAGGAGAAGTTATTTACAGATTCTGCCTTTATCTCTCCTGATTAATCACCTTCAGAATATGAAAAACCTCTCTCCAAATGACCAACTGTGCCCGTTTGGGTGCCAACAAGTGAATTTGTAAGAGAGGGCAGAACCAAAAGCAACCTGGTATGGAGAATTATTACCTGTCTTGTCTGGGTTATAGGTCAGACTTGGTGTAGATAAACGATGTGGTCCAGAAGCTATAGATGGATTTGCAGGAGCCTCAGCCTGAGCCAAAGCTGGAGTTGGAGCTGGAGCTGGAGTAGCAGCTGTACCTGGTACTGGAGTTGGTGTTTGAGTCTGAGCAGGAGCAGAAGCCAGAGCCGATGTTGGAGCCAGAACTGGAGAGGGAGCCACAGCTGGAACTGGAGCTATAGAAGCTGAAGCAACCTGAACAACAGCAGTAGCAACAGGAGCAATAAGAGTAGCAGCAACAGCAGAGGCAGTGGCTGGAATCTGAGTAGCAGCAGCTGGAGAAACAGCAGCAGCAAGAGAAACAGCAGCAGTTGTTGGAGATGGGACAGCAGCAGCAGCTGGAGCAGCAGCAGCAACAGCAACTGGAGCAGCAGCTACCATGGTGGTGGTATTGGTGGCAGCAGTGACAGTGCTGGTGGCAGCGTTGGCAGTGATGGCAGCAGCAGTGGCAGCAGCAACAACTGGAGCAGGAACAGAGATTGGAGCAACAGCTGCAGTTTTGTTTGTTTCCATTCCCCGTTCAGTTTGGGTGCTGCAGTCTCGGCTGCCTGTCTTAGAGTGACCTGAAAGCAGGGGTGTCGAGGGTGGCACAGGTGAGGGTGTGGAAGGGACAGAGTCCACACGGTAGTCTCCACCCAGGAGAATACCTACAAAGGAAAGAGGGAAAAAGGTTAGAAAACTATAGGTTATTCACATACTGCCATCTCATTACCTCTTCTCCTTTATAGGAGGTTCAGGAAAAATATGAATGGGTCTAAATTCTTTACTTTATCCTCTAGCGAACCCAGGAATCAGTTTGTCAGGCATGTCACATCATGGCTAAAAGTTTTTTTCAGATTTGGCAGATCCCTTCTGGTCCTCATTCTCCTACCCCCAGTACATCATATTAAATCTTTAAATGTCCTGGTATGTGTTTTGATTTATTTTCCCAATAGTGATTGATTTCTGCCAAGCTGTTAGAATGCTTCTACTAGGTTCCACTTATAACCAACACTATACCAGACAGCTGGAAAAGATCAGTAGATGAAGTCTATGGTCACAGATGTGTATGCTAATAGTGTAACCTAAGGTTCTAATCATGACCATGGTCCCCAAAATGCCTATTCTAACCAAAGGATGCTAAAAGTGTCAGAAAACCAAGGAAAGTATTAGAAGCAACAAAAAGCTAAAATTAAAATATACCTAGGGTGCCAAAAAAAAGGGAAGAAAAAACGTATACAAGTGGACACTTTGGTCAGCATTGCTCAAGCAGTAGTTCACCGTAACCAGAAGTGTCTGAATGCTGATGGTAACCACTCTGAGCACCTCCTGTAATTGCAGAAGTCAAACATGACTTACCTTCATCTTTTATTATTGGTATATATTGAGTATTACAATTTTAGTAGTTGTTTCCTTTCTTAAAATGTGCATATACTTTTTGGCACCCTCTGTATGTAGCTTGCCTCCTCAAGTCCTAACAATGTGCCTCATGATATCCACAATACTTCTGGGGTTATTAGAGGAAAAGGAATGGACAGGAAAGAAATGAAAAGATACATTCTGTTCTTATCTCAGAACATGCTGATAACAAAAACCGGCCACACAGCTTCATTTAACTTAATTCGAACTCTGAGTCCTCCAATTTCATGGGAGAAACAAATATAGAAAAAGCTGGAATTTTGAAATTTTGAATGGCATAAAGGCTGCACGGGCTTTGGACACAGGCAAAAGGCCCCACATGCTAAAAGCCAAATCTGAGAATATTTTAGAGAAATCAAGTTATTTTCCTTCCCACACAAATAGAACTCAGGGTTCTTATCTTCTAAGGCTGTGACTTCAACCAGTGTTCTCTAAGTGAGACTTCACAGTCTGGAGGAGCTCCTGTATATAGCAAGCCTCTCAGGAGGACAATTGCCCAACCTGCTATATCTTCTTCTCTAGCATTGGGACTATCACTCCTTTCCCTTGCTACATGGGCATGTATCTAAGTCAGTGCTCTCTTTAAACATGTCACTTAAATTGTCCTTATTTATTGTCATTACCTAGGCTCCCCTTCCAACTCTTGTCATCTCGCTTCTCTTCCATGATGGGAGTGCCAGTCATGGTGGAACAGTGGGATAGCAAGCCTGACCCAGCATTGGATATGGACATCAGAGACTTTGCTGGCCGCATGGATGATAGCTGCTCAGTCTTACTTGGCTCCTTCCGGGAACGCTGCTGGAGTACTTTGATCATGGCATCCTTCTCAATAATCTGGGCATGGAGGGTCTTAATCCTATGAGCCAAAGACAAAGAACATATAAAGACCTTGTTTCCACCTCCATGCTCTGGTCTCACTGCTTACATGGACTTGAGCTTCCATTATCTTTTGGACTAAGGGGTAGTCTAGTTATTTCTGAGTTGCAAGATAAGGGAACGTGTGCTACATTGTTTAAAATGCCATTATGCACACCCAAATGAACAGAGCAGAACATCCAGGCATTGTTGCTTAAACTTTAGGAAGTCGAAGTAAAATATCAGTGAAAAGAAAGACCATATATGAGAGTAAACTAATGTAGGTGCTATAGTAAAGAATCTGAGTCCACAGACAATGTAGTCAGTGAGAAGATGAGAACTTGTATTAAGAGACATGAGGCGTAGCATAAGTGGATGTTCTTTTACTGAGCATTCTGCTGTATAACAGGGTTGAGGGGCAGTGCTGGAAAGAATACCCCAGACTGCAAATACCAACAGTTCAGTTCTGGTAGAGGGCAGATGGAAAGAATTACCAAGGCCAGTGGGGGAAGCAACACTACTTGGAATTCCACAGTGAGTGGGAACGATCAAGGTAAATGTCATTGCATCTCAAATCCTAAGTAACAGGCTGGCAGGGGTGAAGGGGTGGGGAGAGGCTACATTATCAGGTTTCTCAGTTGTGAATGAAGATGCTTGCCCTTCCCTAATGACCTATTCGTTGTCCATACCAATTTCTCAGATGCACCACTGTCATCAACATTTTACCTGCCCTCCATGTCAAGGCAGCGCTTGTTGGCCATCAAGATTTCTTCCTCCTCCTTTTGGATGCGAGCTTCTAGAGCTGTGTCATAGCTAGTGTTAGGAGAGTGGCTTATGACTGTTGTGTCCCTGGGAAGAAAAATGGCAGTGCTGATAATGGAAGAGCAGTAAAATCAGTGAATCCTATCTCCTTCCTAAGTCAAAAGTATTGCTGGGAAAGCCCTAAGCTGAAATCAAACTCATTAGGAATGGTTTGTTTCTGGGTTACTTACTGATAAGAGCCTCCAAGATAGGAAAGTTCAGCTTCCATATAGCTAGAAAATATTAGTGGCATGGACATAACTGAAAATGTCAGTCAGTAAGGGATTTTCTGAGAAGTGCATGGGTTTCCCTTCAGAACTAAACAGACATCCTTTGAAAGGCTTCTTGTTTATAGATCGCGGCCAGGCAACAGATATTGATATTTCTACTTTATATTATTTACATTACATATAATATATAGTTCCACTTTATTCTCATGACAGTCATGAAATGGAAAAAGCTAGACTTTAAAGGAAGTCAGAGTACATATTAAATAGTTATTGCTACAAATGAATAGCAGTAACTACACCCAAGTGCTAGAAACAAACCATAGACACATCAACAGGTTGGGCATGTGAGCTGAGTGAGAAGCAGGCCTTTGAGTCAGTGTCATGTGATTCCTATATAACCTACATCTGAAAGAGTCTACTGCCAAAGCACTGAGTCTCCCCCAACTATTCTCTTGCCTGAGTGCCAACTACTTGAGAGGTCATCATGTCCCATCTAAAAGTGTCTCGGGGGGACGGCCGAGTGACGTGGTGGTTAAGCGCTGGCTTGGGAAGCCAGCGGCCCCAGTTCGGGTCCCACATATGAGGGCCAGTGACACTGCCCTCAACAAAAAAAAAGTGTCTCAGGCCATAGACTCAAAGACTAATAAGGAGAAAAGTTTTTTGTGTGTGTGTGTTGAGAGAGAAAGAGGGAGGGAGGGAGGCAGGGAGGGAAGATGGGAGGGACAGAGAGAGAGAGAGAGAGAGAGAGAGAGAGAGAGAGAGAAAGAGAGAGAGAGAGAGATACAGAGAGAGATACAGAGAGAAAAGAAGAGTCTAGTCCAAGGCAAGGCTCATGTCTAAACAGTACAAGTCAAAGAAAAACGGGAATCCTTAATCCTGCTGATAAGTGAGGTCATGCATCTTTCTTTAGTTCATTGACAAATAGCGATAGAGAAAAGAGGGAAGGGGATGAAGAAAATTGGATCTAATTTGAGTAACTTGAATGGAAAGAAAAAGATTAGGAAGAATATTGATGTAATCATATTGCTCTTGAAGGAAATGAGACAATAGGCTGGGAAAACAATGAACTAGCACTGCTTCATTATATTTCCTATGAGAACAAGGATCTGTGGGAGACCTCCAGGTATATTTTCTGCTGGCAGCTAGCTGTGTTCCCTTAACTTAGAAACTGTAAACAGTGCAGATGGGAGTAAAGGAGTAGTGGAATGAAGAGGCAGAAAGTTGGGAAATTTTGGTGTGCTACTCCAAAAATACTGTTCCCCAAAATGCTTGCACCTTACATAAAAGACTGAAACAATTTATTTGAATAGAGAAATAATCAGAGAATAAGAAGGGGAAGGACTACAATGGCTGTCATCATTTGCTAAATTCAAAATATTTTAGCATCTCAGAATCCTACACTTGCTCAAGTGCAGTTTACTGGCTTGTAGTCCTACTGGGAATGGCCCCTGTGTTCCAAAGTACCCAAGAGAAAGTGGTATTGTGTACTGTTGAGAGCATGGACTCTGACTGTAGACCACATCAGGGTTAAAACCCAGCTTTCCCAAGTACACTGTCACTAACAAAATTTATGAGCTCAGAAGTCAGTTAAGTCCTCTGAGCCTCCGTCTCCTCATATGCAAAATGGAAAAAATATGAATAATAATTTTACCTATATTTCATGGGGGTTTAGGGAATAAAATTAAAGTATGCATGTAAAACACATAGTGTTACATGGCAATTCTATTCTTAATTTGTTGAGGAAACTACATACTGTTTTCCTGGCTATACCAATTTACATTCCCACCAACAGTGCATGAGGGTTCCTTTTACTCCACAGCCTCTCTAACACTTATTTGTCGTGTTGATGACAGCGACTCTAACAGGTGTGAGGTGATATCTCATTGTGGGTTTTTTTTGTTTGTTTTTTTATTTTGAGGGCAGTGTCACTGGCCCTCATGTGTGGGTCTCGAACCGGGGCCGCTGGCTTCCCAAGCCAGTGCTTAACCATTACGCCAATCAGCTGGCCCTCATTGTGGTTTTGATTTGCATTTCCCTAATAGCTGGTGAAGCTGGGCATTTTTTTATATATCTGTTGGCTGTTCGTATGTCTTCTCGGAAGAAGTGTCGGTTCATCTCCTCTGTCCATGTCTAATTGTATTGTCTGTCTTTTTTTTTTTTAATTGAGTTTTTTTTATTTTTTATTTTTTTTTATTTTTTTGAGGGCAGTGTCACTGGCCCTCATATGTGGGACCCAAACCAGGGCCGCTGGCGTCACAAGCCAGTGCTTAACCACCGCGCCACTTGGCCGGCCCTTGTCTGTCTTTTTATTGTTGAGTTGTATGAGTTCCTTATATATTTTGGATATTAGCCCCTTATCGGAGGCTTCTTTGCAAATATCTTCCACCATTTGGTTGGCTACCTCTTTGTTTTGCTGATGGTTTATTTTGCTGTGCAGAAGCTTTTTAATTTGATATAGTCCCAATCATTTATTTTAGCTTTCACTTCCCTTGCCTTTGAGTTCAAATTAATAAAATGCTCTTTGAACCCAAGGTCTGATAGATGACTGGATAAAGAAGATATGGTACATATATACAATGGAATATTGCTTGGTCATAAGAAAAGATGAAGTTGGGCTGGCCGAGTGGCACGTTGGTTAAGAGTTGGCTTCAGATGCCAGCTCTGAGCAGCAGAGCCCTGGTTTGGATCCCACATGGGCCACTGACACTGCACCCTATACAGCTAAGATGGTGAACAACAGCTTCACCTGGAGCTGGGCTGCCGTGAGTCGCCAGTGACGGCGTAGGCTGCAGTGGGGCTGGCTGGCAGCTGGCATGCACTTTTGTGAGCTGCCGTGAGCCGCGGTCCAATGGGCGACGAGCGACTGCCTCACCTGGGAAGAGTGCAATGATAATACCAATATGGGCCAGTGAAGTGACGTCCTCCATAAATAGACTGAAGAACAAAAGGACAGCAACTTGTCTGTTCCCCTTCCCCAATTCCCCAACACTGTTACCCTCGCCCAATTCCCCAACAAAATCTTTAAAAAAAAAAAGATGAAGTACTTCTATTTGTGACAACATGAATGGATATTTAGATTATCATGCTAAGCGAAATAAGTCATACAGAAAAAGTCAAGAACCATATGACTTCACGCATATGTGGTACATAAAACAAATACAAGGGAAGAAGACAAACAAACAAAGAAACAAAAACACATAGACACAGACAACAGTTGACAGGTTACCATGGGGTAAGGGGTGAGGGGGTGGTAGGAGAAGGAAAAAGGGAACAATTATTTGGTGATGGAAGAACTGATTCTGGGTGATGGAAACACAATGCAATATATAGATGATGTATTATAGAACTGTACACTTGAAACCTATATAATTTTACTAACCAATGTTACTGCAATGAATTTAATTAAAAATATAACAAAATAATCTAATTCCTAGCCTCCGGTAAGATGGCGGAATAGACGGACGCTGTACCAACTGCCTCCCTGGATCACATCAAAATTACACATAATTTATACAACATTTAACCTCAGAAGTCTCCTGAACACTAGATGAACAGAAACTCTAAACAAAGGCCCTAAAGAGGAGGCCACATCAAGTCTTGTATGAGGGGCGCAGACAAGAGAGGGCAAGCCCCGTTAGGGACGCCCCAGCTGTGGGGAGGCATCTCCGGTTGGGGAAGGGACCCGCCGGCCCCACACCGAGCTCACTAGCCCAAGGTGGCTTTGCCAGGAAGAGGAGTTCTACAATAGCTGGCAATAGAAACTAGTGAGGACTCTCTTTGCTCAGCTCGGTGAGGCTGAGGGCGGCTAGAAAAACAGTAGGGCCGGCGCACAGGCTTGCTTGCCGGTGAGCACTCACCAGATTCCTGTTGGAGGGAGAGGCTGTGTGAGCGGGGCCCAGGAGCCTGTGGGGACAGACTGAACTGAGCACCTTTGGCACAGAAGCTGGAGGTTTGGGGACCATTGTTCTCCTGGAGTGAAGCTTGCACAGAAGTAGCTTACAGGAGGGCACCATTTTTTCAGGGTTGGGCCTTCCCATGGAGGGTCAGATCTGGGACCGCAATGGTCTGGTGAACTTGGCGCAGGAGTGTGTGTGCGCATGTGTGCGCGTGCATGCAGCTTTGGATTCCCACCCTCCGCCCTGCTTGTGCTGCATAGCCAGGGAAACGCAGGAAGGATGCTCTCCAGCTCAATCAGGCTGTTCAATGGGACTCAGGAGTGCACGAACCACGTTGGGTCACTGCTCTCCCCGCACTGTTTCTGCAGAGTTGCCAGGTTGGGGATTGGCTGTTGGGCTGCTTAGCCTGAACTGCGAGCAGCTGATTCGGACAGGCTGAGACGGGGTGTTTTCCTGAGAGTGTTGGGCCGGGAGCTGTGCCCCTGCATGATCCCATCAGGGTTTTCCTGGCCAGTATGTGTGGGTTGGTGGCTTGCGCTGAGTGCATGCTGCTCTGACTTGGTGGGGGCCACTGACCACATCCAGTGGTGCATTAGGAGCCTGCCCTGCCCACCTAGAGCTGTATTGCCAGAGGCAACCTGAGCCCCTGGTGCCTGGCCCACACCTACGCAGGCCACAGAGGGGTTTTTGCAACAGCAGACAACATGCAACAACCTGTGAAGATTTTTTGGTAGTGAGCACGGTTCCAGAGCACACAGCAGCTAATTGTGGAAAGCTCACTGCCAGCCTGAGGGGGAGGCCGGTGCATAACATGTTAGGACCTTCCCTACAAAAGCTGGTGCTGAGTCGCCCAGAGACTCTCTATTGATGAGCAAGTGGCCTGCAGATTAAAGAGGACAGAGAGCACCCCTACTTTTTTTTCTTCTCTCTTATTTCAAGGTGATCTATCTTACTACATCAAAATATTCACAGAATGACAGCCAGAACAAAGAAACAACGAAACATGTCACAAGTAAAAGATCAGAAGGAAACTCTAGAAATGGAACTAAATGAAACAGAGGTATCCAACATTTCAGAGACAGAATTTGGAACACTGATGATAAGAATGTTTAAGGAACTCAGTGAGGACATAAAGAAGGATAGGGAAATGATAAAAACCACCCAGTTAGTACTAAAGAATACAATAACTGAAATGAAGAATACACTCGAAGGAATCATCAGTAGAATAGATGAAGCAGAGGAGCGGATCAGCAAATTAGAAGACAAAATAGCAGAAATCACCCCACTGGAACAACAAAAAGAAAAAAGAATAAAAAAGATTGAATATAGCTTAAGAGACATCTGGGACAACATGAAACACAACACTTTCGCCTCACAGGAACACCAGAAGGAGAAGAGATGAAGCAAGGGATTGGGAATGTATTTAAAGAAATAATGACTGAAAACTTCCCTACCCTGGGGAAGGAAAATGACATAGAAGCCCACAAAGTGCAGAGAGTTCCAAACAGGCTGAATCCAAAGAGGCCTACACCAAGACACATCATAGTTAAAATGGCAAAGCTTAAAGACAAAGACAGAATCCTAAAAGGAGCAAGACAAAGACAGCAGGTTACATACAAAACGAACTCCTATAAGACTAAAAGCCTACTTTTCTACAGAAACTCTGCAGGCCAGAAGGGCATGGCAGTAGATATTCAAAGTAACACAAAATAAAGGTCTACAACCAAGATTGCTCTACCCATCACGGCTATCACTTAAAATTGAAGGAGAGATAAAGAGCTTCTCAGAAAAGAAAAAGCTTAAGGAGTTCATTACCACCACACCAGCATTGCAGGAAATAGTAAAAGGGCTTTTTGCAACAGAAGAAAGGGGAAAATAAGCAAATCCAGGAAGACAAGAAATACAAATAACAAAATGGCAATAAATATGCACCTATCAGTAATCACTTTAAATATGAATGGGCTAAATGCTCCAAACAAAGGACACAGAGTGGCTAAGTGGATAAGAAAACAGGACCCATACATATGCTGTCTACAAGAGACTCATCTCAGATGAAAAGACACACAGAGACTGAAAGTAAAGGGATGGAATAAGATATTTCATGCAAATGGAAATGAGAAAAAAGCTGGAGTAGCAATACTTATTTTGGACAAAATAGACTTCTAAAATGAAGACTACAATAAAAGACAAAAAAAAGGGCACTACATAATAAAAAAGGGATCAATTCAACAAGAGGACATAACCCTAGTAAACACCAATGCACCCAACATAGGAGCTCCTAAATACATAAAACAGATTTTGACAGACATAAAGACAGAGATCAACAGTAACACTATCATAGTAGGGGACTACAACACCCCGTTGTCACCCAAGGACAGATCCTCCAGACAAAATACAAACACGGACATAGTGGTCTTAAATGACACTTTAGACCAGATGGATTTAATTGATATTTTTAGATCATTTCACCCCAAAGCTACAGAATATACATTCTTCTTAAGTGCACATGGAACATTTTCGAAGGTACACCACATGTTAGGACACAAAACAAGTCTCAACAAATTTAAGAAGATGGAAATCATAACAAGTGTCTTCTCTGACCACAATGCTATGAAGCTAGAAATCAATTATAAAAAGAAATCTGGAAACCTTACAAATACATGGAGGCTAAATAACATGCTGTTGAATAGTGAGTGGGTCAAAAATGAGATCAAGGAGGACATCAAAAGATACCTCGAGACAAACGAAAATGAAAACACCACGACCCAAAATCTCTGAGATGCAACGAAAGCAGTCCTATGAGGGAAGTTCATAGCAGTGCAGGCCTACCTAAAGAAGGAAGAAAAATCTCAAATCAACAGACTCTCTTTACACCTAAGGGAACTCGAAAAAGAACAGCAAAACAAGCCTAAAGGGAGTATAAGGAAGGAAATAATAAAGACCAGAGCAGAAATAAATGAAAATAAGAGAACAAAAAGACAATACAAAAGATCAATGAAACCAAGAGTTGTTTTTTTGAAAAGATAAACAAAACCAACAAATGCTTAGCCAGATTCACCAAGAAAAAGAGAGGACCCAAATTAATAAAATCAGAAGTGAAAGAGGAGAAGTGAGAACAGATACCACATAATACAGAAAATCTTAAGAAAATACTACGAGCAACTATATGCCAACAAATTCGACAATCTGGAAGAAATGGATAAATTTCTAGAAGCATACAATCTACCAAGTCTGAACCAAAAAGAAACAGAAACTCTGATCAGTCTGATTACTGCCAACGAAATTGAAACAGCAATCAACAAGCTTCCCAACAAACAAATGTCCTGGACCAGATGGCTTCACAGGTGAATTTTACAAAACATTCAAAACAGAATTAATACCTATTATTCTCCTCATAGTATTCCAAAAAGTACAGAAGGAGGGAAGGCTCCCAAACTCTTTCTATGAAGCCACTATCACCCTGATTCCAAAGTCAGACAAAGATATTACAAAAAAGGAAAACTACAGGCCGATATCCCTAATGAACATAGATGCAAAAATCCTCAACAAAATACAAGCAAACCGAATTCAGCATCACATTAAAAAGATCATACACCACGACCAAGTGGGATTCATTCCTGGTATGCAAGGTTGGTTCAATATGCGCAAATCAATTAACGTAATACATCACATTAACAAAATGAAAAATAAAAATCATATGATCATATCAATAGATGCAGAGAAAACATCTGACCAAATTCATCAGTCATTAATGATAAAAACTCTTAGCAAAGTGGGAATA
Organism: Aselliscus stoliczkanus; assembly: GCA_033961575.1. Taxonomy (NCBI): domain Eukaryota; kingdom Metazoa; phylum Chordata; class Mammalia; order Chiroptera; family Hipposideridae; genus Aselliscus; species Aselliscus stoliczkanus. The sequence continues at coordinate 46,906,606 of CM066737.1, read as the reverse complement.
GTGGGATCATATCTCAACATAATAAAGGCCGTATATGATAAGCCCACAGCAAACATCGTACTCAATGGGGAAAGGCTAAAATCTTTCCCCTTATTGCAAACTGGTGCAGCCACTATGGAAGTCAGTATGGAGGTATCTCAAAGAAATGGAAATAGAGCTACCTTTTGACCCAGCAATTCCACTCCTAGGTATTTATCCTGAAAAAACCAAGACACTTATTCAAAAAAATTTATGCACCCCTATGTTCATAGCAGCACTATTTACAATAGCTAAGACTTGGAAACAACCAAAATGCCCATCGGTAGATGACTGGATTAAGAAACTGTGGTATATTTATACAATGGAGTATTACTCCGCTATAAAGAAGAATGAAATCGTACCATTCAATGATACGGATGGACCTAGAGACTATTATGTTAAGTGAAATAAGTCAGTCAGAGAAAGACAAACACCATATGATCTCACTCATATGTGGAATCTGAAAAACTGTATGAATGAGCAAAATAAACAGAAACTGTTCATAGATGTAGAGGAAAAATCAGGGTTGCTAATTGGGAGGGGGATGGGGATCAGGGAGAAGGGGAAGGGATTAGACAGCAAAAATAGGCAACTACAATATTGTCACTGGGATATGAAAAACAGTTTGGGGAATATAATTAATAATGTTGTAAATATTTTGTGGGGTGTCAGATGATCATAGGTCTTGTTAGGGAGACCATTTCATGGATGGAGTAGAGGTTTGATCACTGCACTGTATACCTGAAGCAGAGGTTGTATACCTACTGTAATTGAATATATATAGATAGTCACGGGATGTGAATTATACTGTGGAAGAGAGTCAGAGGAAGAGTAATAGATATATGTAATATGGGGGGGGAGTCGGGTGGCGAATTGGGGGGGTTTGTTACTTTGAGGGGTAAAATGTATAACTATTGCACTGTGTTGTACACCTAAAACTAATTATAAATAAAAAAATAAATAAATAAAAATAAAAAATAAATAAATAAATAAATAAATAAATAAATAAATAAATAAAATCTTTCCCCTTAAGATCAGGACCAAGACAAGGCTTCCCACTTTCACCACTTCCATTTAACATAGTTCTGGAAGTTTTAGCCACAGGAATCAGACAAGATAATGAAATAAAAGGCATCCAAATTGGAAATAACGAAGTAAAATTGTCATTACATACAGATGACATGATACTATATATAGAGAGAATTCCAAAGACTCCACCAAAATAATGCTAAAACTGATAAACGAGTTTGATAAGGTAGCAAGATACAAAATTAATACTCAGAAATCAGTTGCATTTGTATACACCAATAATAATCAGAAGAAGAAATCAGGAAATCAATCCCTTTCACAATTGCTTCAAAAACAAACTCAAATTGGATTTAAGACTTAAATGTAATACCTGAAACCATTAAACTCCTTGAAGAAAACATAGGGGACAAATTTGCAGGCTTTACCCTCAGTAATGTTTTTACTGATATATCGCCTTGGGCAAGGGAAATAAAAGAAAAAATGAACATATGGGATTACATCAAACTTAAAAGTTTTTTCACAGCAAAGGAAATCATCCATAAAATAAAAAGTCTGCCTACTGAATGGGAGAAGATATTTGCCAACAATATATCTGATAAGGGGTTAATATCCAAAACTTATAAAACACCCATGAAACCCAACACCAAAAAAACAAACAACCCAATTAAAAAATGGGCAGAGGACATGAGGAGGCATTTTTCTAAAGAGGACCTACAGATGGCCAATAGGCATATGAAAAAATGTTCAACCTCCCGAATCATCAGAGAAATCCAAATAAAACCCACAATGAGATACCACCTCACTCCAGTCAGAATGGCTATCATCAATAAATCAACAAACAACAAGAGCTAGCGAGGTTGTCGAGAAAAGGGAACCGTGGTACGCTGTTGGTGGGACTGCATATTGGTGCAACCATTATGGAAATCAGTATGGAGGTATCTCAAAACCCTGGAAATGGTACTGCTATATGACATAGCAATTCCACTCTTGGTTATCTACCTAGAAGAATCCAAGACTTTAATTCAGAAAAATATATCCATCCCTAAGTTTATTGCAGCACTATTTACAATAGCCAAGACTTGGAAACAACCAAAATGCCCATCCATAGACCACCGGATTAAGAAAATGTGGTACATTTATAAAATGGAGTATTACTCCGATATAAAGAAGAATGAAATCATATTATTTGGAATGATATGGATGGACCTAGAGACTATTATGTTAAGTGAAATATGTCGGTCGGACAAAGTCAAATACCATATGATCTCACTTATATGTGGAATCTGAAAAACTGAATGAACGTGCAAAGTAAACAGAAACAGACTCATAGATATAGAGGAAAAACTGAGGGTTGCTAGTTGGGAGGGGGTTGGGGAGAAAGGAGAAAAGGAAGGTATTAGACAGCATAAATAGGCAACTACAATATTGCCATAGGGATATGAAACATATTTTGGGGAATATAATAATTGTGTAAAAATTTTGTGGCATGTCAGATTGTCCCATGTCTTGTTACGGAGACCACTTCATGGATGGAGTAGAGGCTTTATCATCTCACTGTACACCTGAAGCTGATGATGTATAATATTGTATGCCAACTCTAATTGAATATATAGTAAGTCACACGATGTGCAGTATACTGTGGAAGGGAGTCAACGGAATTGTAACAGATATGTACGGTATGGGGTGGGAGTGGGGAGGCGAACTGAGGGAGTGGGGTTGTCACTTTGAGGGGTAAAAAGTATAACTATTGCACTGTGTTGTACACCTGAAACTAATTTAAAAAAATGTTTATTTCACAGTAAAAGAATTAAAAAAAAATCTAATTCTTAAAAACTAGTGCAACACACAAAATTGGAGATACACAGTAAAAACACTCAACACATTAATCTATTATTAGGAAAGAAAAGTATAGGTAGAAGAGAAAAACATTCAGGAGAGTATGGCTTGATAGAATTCCAGCTCTTGGTAAAACCTTGGAGGCAATTCCTGCAGTGTAGAGTTCCAAGGTGATGTCTGAGGCTTCAGAGCCAGGCCTCTCTAAAAAGTATATGGTGGGCCAGCCGAGTGGCTCGTTGGTTAATAGTTGGCTTGAGAGCAGCAGCTCTAAGCATCAAGGCCACCAGTTCAGATCCCACATGGGCCATTGACACTGCCCTCTACAGCTAAGATGGTGAACAACTGCTGGACCTGGAGCTGGGCTGTCATGAGTTGCGGATGATGCAGTAGACTGCAGCGGGGCTGCAGTGGGCTTCCACAAGCTACCGTGAGCAGCGGGAAGCCAGCGTGAGCTGCCATGAGCCACTGTAAGTGGCCATCCAATGGCCAGTGACAGATCTGACTCAGCCCGGAAGAGTGCAATGATAATACCAACATGGGCCAGTGAAGCGATGTCCTCCACAACTAGACTGAAGAACAAAAGGACAGTAACTTGTCTGTTCCCCTTCCCTGATTCCCCAATGCTGTTCCCTCCCCCAATTCCCCAATAAAATCTTTTTTAAAAAAGTATGTTATTTATGGACTCTGTTGACTTGAGCATACAGTTTGTCACTGGGTGAGCCAGTGCTGGCGTACTGCCACAATCATTGTATAAAAGGCCATTTGGGGGATTCAGAGCCCTGCCACCTAATTGATATGGACATTGTGAGCTCCTCAGAAATGGAGACCGAAAATGTGGGGCACCTAGTGAATTCCTACAGAGTTTTCTGGATGGCCTTCAACATCAATTTTCCTTCTAGAAGTGTGGGGCTATTCATCCAATGGCTTAGGCAAAAGCAAGCAAACACAGTGTTTGAAGGAGCAATGTGTCCTGCTAACTTGCAATACTGTGAGATGATCCTTAAGTACATCAGTAGAGACATGTTAGGCTTGAAAACACAACCTATAAACCCGAAACCCAAGATCCCTGAATTTGACATCCTCCATCTCAAATTCTTAAGTAAACAATTTCCGGCAACTATCCCTCCAGTCATCTTCTCTCTCCTTCCTTTCTCTGACAAAGTTATCCCCATCACTTACATTGCTTTCTAGAATGTCACCCATAACCTTCTAATTAGAACAGCTAATGGCCTTTTAAACTTCAAGTCCATCTTTTCATATTGATAGCATCCTTTTGTTTATTTAATGTGTGAACTCAACCATGAGTAGAGCACTGTGATTGAAGTTACTGGGAGACTGGGGAGTGGCTAGAGATGGGTAATACTAGTCACTGGCTGCAAGAAACTTGTAAGGGAGACAAAAATGTAAATGATTTAACAATTATAGAAATGAGTTTGGATTTTAACAGGCATTGAAAATTTTTAGATCTTTCAAGGTAAATGAAATGATCCCAGCTGTGTATTAGGAAGGTAGCATTATTTTGTGCTGAAATGTAATGGAGGGATAAGAGTAGCATATAATAGAATTGGACAGACCAGTCGGAAAGGTTATATTCCCAGAAAGGTAATAATCTTTAACAAAAGATAATGAAAACAAGAACCAGTGATGCGGCAAGGGAACTGGAAACAGACTATAGAAGGCAGGCTTGCTATAAGTTGGAGGTTGTTTAAATGTGTGTGTTGCAGAGAGGGAAAAATGAATGAGAACTTTGTTGTTTCTAATTCAAATGACTACAAAGATGGCATACTGCTCGTTTTCTGAGACAGGAAACCAAGGAGAGATTTTTTTTCTCAAAAAACACTATAAAGGGTTTTTATTTTAGGTACATTTGAGTTAAAGTGCCTTATGAATAGCCATATGACAATGTCTAACAACTTTAAACTTGGAGATGTCAGAGTTACTATTTGAAGTTATAGGACAGAACAAGATAACTAAGATAGAATGAAAAATGAGAAGAGAGTCAAGGATGGAAACTGAGAAAGACCTACAATGAAGGAAAAGGTAGACAAGTGTAATTAATGTGTGTGACCAGGTTCCACTTCCTGCTTTTCCTTTATTCCTTCTTTCCCAGATTTACTTTACCCAAACGAAACATTGCAAATTCTGAGAAAGGCAATAACCTGATTTAATAAATGTAAACTCATAAATTAAATGGTTGATCAGGTATCTTTTTATCCTTTTGCTGACCTTCAAAAATAAATTCACCATTTGTGAGCTGAAACTAAAAATCTGCACTGCCAAATCACTTTCTCTGGACTTGTACTCTACTGGATAATAATTGTTCTCATCTATATTAAGCATCTAAAGAGGAATCTCTAGAGATATAATAATATAGAGTTGTAATATAGGCCCTATTATTGTGATTATTTATAATATTTCTAAATGACTAAATAATAAGCCTCAAATAGTAACTCTTAAACAGGGAATAATCTCTATTTCATCATCTTTGAAATCATCATATTTGGGAGGCATCAGATTATAGTGGTTAAGGTGTCAAAAATGTAGATTTAATTCCTGGTTCTTCCACCTCTTAATAGCTGTGTGGAATGTTGGGCAAACTATTTAAATTGTGCCTCAGTTTCCTTATCTGTAGAATCAATAATAGCACTTATCTCAAAGAATTAGCATGAGGATGAGCAATAATTGTAAAGTGCTTAGACGAGTACCTTATACAGTAAATACTATATGTGATTTCTTGCATGAACATCTTTCCTTTTGATAAGAGGTGCTTCATATAATCAAAGTGCTAGAAGGGCTATAAATAGATAACCTATTTATATCCTCTCACCTGAGGAAAAGTAGCTGTCTATTCTATTAAAAATCTGTATTTTAATATTCACCAAGGCCAAACACTGGAAACAATCCGAATATCCATCATCATATGAATGTATAAATAACTGTGGTACATCCATACCATGGAACACTACTCAGCAATAAAAAGAAATAAACTGTTGGTATATGCATGAATTTGGATGAATCTCAAAATAATTATACTGAATGAAAAAAGTCAAAATGAATACATATTATATGGCTCCTTTTATAATATATGACATTCTAAAAAACGCAAAATTATAATGACAAAAAGCAGTTGTTGTCTGGCATGGGAGGAAGGGAGGAAGTTAAAGAGGCACAAAGACACTTTAGAATATGTCTGCTATCTGGATTGTGGTGGTGACTATGTAATTGTATACAGTTACTAACATTCATCAAACCATACACTTAAAGTCGGTGATTTTTAATATGTAAATAATACTTTAATTGAAAAAAATATTCTACAACTACCATTGATACCACCCAAACTACATGTCCTAATTGTGCAAACTGTTATTTACCTATGAGCTATTACGTTGGGAATATGCTAAGTTTCAGATACTAGCAGAATACATAGAAACCAAGCAGGCCATTAAAATGGGCACTCGATTTAGGCATTTCAATTATAGAGTTAGAAATCATCTTCTTCCTTATTTCATTCTTCTTTTCTCTTTCCCTTTTTCTTTCCTTCCTTCCTTATTCAAATATGTTGTGTACTTCCTTTTTTTGTTTTTTTGATGGCAGTGTCACTGGCCCTCGGGGCCCTGGTGGGACCCGAACCAGGGCCGCAGGCTTCCCAAGCCAGCACTTAACCACTGCGCCACTCGGCCGGCCCTGTTGGACGCTTTCTATACTGGGCACGTATAAATTATTTTGGAAGAAAATAGAGTACTGTATAAAGCTTTTCCCACAAAAGAGACAAACAGTAGAGCCTTCATCAATACCTACATTTGGGTTGGGAGGAGGGAAGAGTGAAACCATTTAACAGAAAAGGAACAGCAGAAAATGTTGGAAGGGAAGGCAGAAGTGCCCACAGGTTCTGAAATAAAGTTTTCTGAATGTTACCTTCCAAATTTGAAATCTCATTTAAAAAAAAAAGGAGGAGAAGGAAACCAATTTTCATAGCAGAATGTTAAGAGGCACTATCTATGGAAATATAGAATAATTCTAGTAATATAGGGGTCTGAAGGAATCACCTAGCCCAATTCTCTCTTTCTATAGGGATTTAAATACGTATCTCAATCTCTGACTCTCTCCCGTGGGTTGGATTAATAGGCATGAAAAGGTACAGAGTCCAGATATGGAACATTTGCCCAAGGAACTATCTCAAGTTGTTCCTACTAGGGGGGAACTGGCTGTTTTTTATATTAAATGATAATCATGCACATTTTACTGAAAACAGTGATTACATGGAAATTGTCTACTGGGAATTCAAAGGAATTTGATTTAAACCTACCTTTCTGTTTTGTGTGTTCATTCATTTTGTTCTTTAGATTCCACATATAAATGAAATCATATGGTATTTGTCTTTCTCTGACTGATTTCATGTAGCATAATACCCTCTAGGTCCATCCATGTTGTTACAAATGGTAAGATTTCATTCTTTTGTATGGCGGAGTAATATTCCACTATATATAATGGACCACCTCTTCTTTATACAATTATCTATCCATAGATACTTAAGTTACTTCCATATCTGGGCTACTGTAATTAACGCTACAGTGAATGTAGGGGTGCATCTATCTTTTCCAATTAGTGTTTTGGATTATTTTGGATAAATACCCAGAATTGAAATTGCTGGGTCATAAGGTAGTCCTGTGTTTTTTTTTTTTAATTGGGGAATTGGAGGAGGGGAGCAGTGTTGTGGAATTAGAGAAGGGGACCAGCCAAGTTGTTCTTTAATCTTAGCTGTGGAGGGCACCAGTTGCCATCTGGCTGCCCAACAGCAGCTCGTGGCCTCTAAGCTCAAGGTGCTGTGTTCAATCTTAGTTGCAAGTGGACGTAGCCACCATCCCATGCGGGAATCAAACCAGCAGACTTGTTGTGAAGAGCATATGCCCTATCCACTGAGTCATCTGGGTGGCAGCTCAGCTCAAGGTGCCAGTTCAGTCTTAATTGTGGGCAGGTCTAGCCCACCATTGAACAGGCAGTCTTGTTAGGAGCACATGCTCTCACCAGCTGAGACATCCTGCCAGCTCAGCATCAGCTCAGCTCAGGTGCAGTGTCACTGGCCCATGTGGGAATTGAACCAGTGGCCCTGTTGCTCAGAGCTCATGCTTTTAAGCTAATGCTTAACCAACTGAGCCACTCAGCCGGCCCAAAGTAGTTCTATCGTTAATTAACAAGTTGATGATTACCAGATTGGAGGGAGATTGGGGGGCTGGGTAAAAAGTTGAAGGGATTAAGAAGTACAAATTGATAGTTACAAAACAGTCATGGGCATGTAAAGTGTAGCATAGGAAACATAGTCAATAATATTGTAATAACTATGTATGATGCCAGGTGGCTACTAGGCAAATCGGGGGATTGCTTCATAAATTACATAAAGTCTAATCACTATGTGGTACACCGGAAACTAATATAAAATATTGGGTTGTTGGTAAAGTCATGACACATTTTTCCAACAAAAACATAAAAAATACGTCATGAGGGAGGAGCGGGATGGCGAACTGGGGGAGAGTGGTTGTCACTTTGAGGGGTAAAAAGTGTAACTATTGCACTGTGTTGTACACCTGAAGCTAATTTAAAAAAATGTTTATTTCACAATAAAAGAATAAAAGAATAAAAAAACAAAACAAAAAAAATACGTCATGACTTTTTTGACAACCTAATGATATTGAATGTCAACTGCAACTGAAAGATAAAAATTAAATTAAAAAATAAATTAATTAAATATACCTTGTGGGAGCTAACAGATTCTGGAAAGAAATCCAATTGAAGGGGGGTTCCTCCAATACTCAAAACTTTCCAGGGAGAAAGGAAAGGGGTTGTTTATTTATACTAGGTCCTAGTGACAACCTCCTAACTTTCCTGCATCTTGACAGAGTCTATACTGAAGTCAGTTTCAGCAGTGAACCTCCCAGTACCAAGAACCTGGCTGTCCAACACTTTCTCACACTGTACAACTTCATGAGCCACTTCTTTCTAAGTATCTGCTCAAAGACGACAAAACTACCTTGCATTCCCTTTTCAGGATTAGGGTTTCCTGAATAAGTTCTGAACAACTGTTGCACACAGGTGTCTTTGTGAAAGCTAGCAGCCTAAATTAGAATGAATTCTACTTCTAATCTACCTACAAACTTCTTGACCATCTTTTAGCACACATTTTTGTGCACTCTATTACTATACTAGCATGTACTCAGCACATTGCTCTCAGATAACAAAGAGGAAAGATTAAGCCTATGAGGACCTCAACATCAAGACACAGGTAATTTTAATCTATTTAATAAGGTTTATATGGAATATCTAGAGAGATATTAAGATGTATGTCTAGAGAATTGGAAGTAGGTTCACAAACTAACAGTCCATCTCTTAAGCACTGACCTCCCTCTGATTTGGTATGAGAAGGACTTGAAACCAAATGTATCCCCCACCCCCTCCACACAGAACCCAGCCCAAAGTCTGCCAAGTGCTTCCAGACTCTCCCAGCTCACTGTGTTTAGCAGAATGCTAAAAACAGCACTGTGGTTCTTAATAAGTTTCTGGATAGAGACCTAGCTGGGTGCAGTATGCTACAACCAACCTTATATACCCAACTCCAGACCAAGGCTCTGTCTATACCTCCACAATCTATGTCATCTCCTGATTTGAATTTAGTTTTTGTCATTATTTCTTTCTTTCCCAACTGATGATTATGAACAGCAGTGAGACAAACTGGATAAGAGCACTGTTTCCTACAAAGATCAATAATTAATGTTTATAATGTAAAAAGGGGAACAAATAATAAGAAAAGTTTTAAAAATCCTCCTGCCACTTTCTCTCCCTTTCCAAATGGAATGTGACTGCTTACATATGATGGTCTCATGGACAGAGAATGTAGCCTTCAAATACAGACCTTCTCAAAGGACAGGGATCAATTCATGTTCAGCACAGCCTTTAGCATATCTTGGACAAGCCAGAGCTATCAAATGGGCAGCCACTCCTGAGTGACATTTAGTTTCAGAGTGGCATTTCTCTGGAGAGGCTTTCACTCCAGTCCAAGGGTTAAACAAAGAAACCTACAACAGATAGCTAAAAGAAACTGGCGAAGGAGGTGTGCAAACATTCAGTTGATCCCATCTGTGATTGTTCTGGCTCTTGAGGAAAGCTGAACTATGATTTCAATAAGTTTATAAGTAACTTCCATTTTCAAATCCCTTACCCTCTGCCCCCACAGTCATTTAGTCCCATTTATTAACCAATAAAAGAAAACACACGTAAGCAGAAACTGGGAGGAAAAAAACAAAACAGAACATTACAGAAGAAAAAAAACACACTGGAAAATCTATTAATCAGTCACCTTTCTTTTCTCCCCGTCCCCCCATGCCTTTCAAGGAGTGACTGTACTAGCCAACTACTTACCTTTGAGCAGCTACAGTTGCAGCAGCATCCAGAGCGAAATGTCTCATTACATTCTCCTCTAAATACTTCTGCTCCCACTTAGTCATATCAGCTTCCAGAGCCAGGATCCTTTCCTCCTTCTCACGAAGGAGTTCCATCAGCGCTGCAGCATTGTATTCTGAAACACTGGTGGGCTGACAGTTGCCCTGGCGCTGTTGGTAGAGATGCCAAGACCCCTCAGATTAGTGATAGAAGACTCATGGTGGCTGAGTCCCATTCAAAGAGTCCCTATAAAGTAATACCTTGGTTTGCGAGCATAATTCATTCCAGAAACAAACTACTGGTATTGTAAGACATCGTTTGTTTACCAAGTTAAAATGTATAATTAGGTTGGTGCAAAAGTAATAGCAGTTTTTGCCGTTATGAGTAATGGCAAAAACCGCTATTACTTTTGCACCAACCTAATAGAAATGTTTGCTCGTCTTGCGGAACGCTCGCAAACCAAGTTACTCACAATCCAAGGTTTTACTGTATTTGGAAAGGATTATTGTGCAAGCCACTTCAGTGTGAATTCTGATTCCAAAGGCCTTTCCTCCTAAGGCCACAGGACTTTCTATCTTTGGCTTGAATACGAGATTCCCTTGATCAGGAAAAGAGCTTGCCATATTGAATTGTCACGCTGCTCAGAAAGTGGATCAATGGTTCAAAAACCACCATCCCTGCTTGCCAGCGTGGTACACAATAGAAATGGGAATTAAAAATCAAGGATTTGGTTTCTACCATGCCACTTAACTTGGTATATGACTTTTCAATGAGTCAGGCAACCTTTTCTGGGTCTTGATTTTCTCTCATCTAAAAATGGGAAGGGGTATGGCCAGGTGATTCCAAAGATCATTTCCAATTCTAAAATGATTAGGAGTCTATTTGCATAGCAACTTCACTTCTTATTGGGTATACTGTTTCTGGGATTCATATGAAAAATAAAAGGTAGGGGCCGGCCGAGTGGCGCAGTGGTTAAGCGCTGGCTTGGGAAGCCAGCCGCCCTGGTTCGGGTCCCACATATGAGGGCCAGTTACACTGCTCTCAAAAATAAATAAATAAAATAAATAAATAAATAAATAAATAAATAAATAAATAAAAGGTAGAAGATAACAGGTATTAAGGATTTTGCTGGGATAGGAAGTTAAAGATGCAGTCTTCATCTTTACAATTGGGAGGCCCTGTGGAGTAAGATCAGGTGGAGCAAAAATCCTGAAGATGAGCAAGAGTGTGTTTTTTGTCTTCATGTAAAACACCAAGTGAAAAGTAAGCAATCAGGAATACTTATTTTCTTTAAGGTCTCCAAACCTGTTGAATTCTGAGGGATTCCAGTTCTCTCTCTAGTCGTGTCCGTAGACGGTGCTCCAGCTGCTCACGTTTTTCACATGCTGCCTGGAGCTGTACAAGAGCCTGCTGCATCTTCTCCACCTTATCTACATATACCTGCTTCTTTTTCAGCTGAAAAGCCACAGTCACAAAATGGAAGTAAAGAGAACAACAGGGTCAGTTATGCAGCCCCAAAATCCAGCACTCTGTTTAGATCTCTTTGTGTCCAGCTCCAAAACAGAAAGAAAGGCAAGAAGGTTCTTCATGAGTAGCAGGTTGCCTTGTATATATCATAATGTACTATACAGAGAATGTGACAAGGAATAGGAATTAGGAGCCCTTTTTTTTTCTCTTCCTCCTTCCCCATCTCTATGTCTTCCCCAAGTCTAAGACAGCCTCTACTGATGCAAGCAATAGTAGATGTCAAGCTCTTAAGATTCCCAGTTATGGATGTCCTCACCTATGCTCTTCTTCACTCTAAACTGGAATATTCTAGGGGAACATTATATCTTACTTTGGTTGTTATAGTAGAGAAATGCTTACAAAATAAGAAAGCAGGGTTCTCCATGGAGAAAAGCTTAATTTGTCATGGAAAGGAATCCCACCTTACTTTCACATGGCTTTCTCCTCTCCAAATGAGAGAAAAAGAATGATCAACTGCTAAAAGTACAAAAAGTCCAAAATTATCTGTTTGAAGTCTGCAGTCCTAGTAATTACCCTTTATTAAATTAACACAGATTATTTGCAATTTCTGTCTCACTCATATTGGACTGTAATCTCTCAACTTTTATTTTGGGACCTTTAAAGATCCCTAAAGACTCAAACTAATGAATCATCTATAAGTCTAAATAAGTCAAACACAATTCTTCCTCCTTGCAATTCTATGAGCCATATCCAAAAGCAAAAGTCGAAGCAAGGGCCGGCCGAGTGGCGCTGTGGTTAAGTGCTGGCTTCGGAAGCCAGCGGCCCAGGTTCAGTCACACATGTGAGGGCCAGTGACACTGCCCTCAAAAAAAAAATAGAAAAGTAGAAGCAAGCTAACACTAAGAATTTAAATTCTTTGTATACTTGCAACTTAGAAGCCAAATCCTGACTCCATGGGAATGAAATAATGAAGAAAATCTCCATTTAAGGAATATATACACACCCTCAACAACTAAGAATATAGGGGTAACTGGAGCCTTCCCAGTTTGTTAGTAAATGAAAAGATTATGTTTTCATAACACTTGTGGGATACCTGTCTTGCTAATGAAATCAACTGGACTCTTTATAAAGCAGAAATTCTTCCAAGCTGTCATCATTTTCATGGAAGGTGAGGTTATGGATACTTTCCATTATTATAATTTAAATCTGAAAACATTTTTGATAACTTGGTCAAAAGGAAATTCAAATTCTCAACGAAGTCCCAAGCTCTTGAGCCACCAGGGAGACAGTTTCAGTGTAAGAGGCTACCCACTCTACCAGCATTGCCCACACATATTTTACTGGAGCCAAGCCAGCAAAACCAATCTAATTGCTCCATTCAATAAACCAGGTAACTCCTTAATAGTAATGAGTGCAAATCACTGCTATCTAGAATGTCCACTAAAAAAAGCAATGGCATGAGCCAGTAGGGGAAACTCTCCTTGTCTTATAACTCTCCTCTCCCCAAATTGGAATTGCTGAACTTTTTCTAGGTATACAGAAATCTATATTATATTTTCCTACCAGACCTGTGATATGTTTTACCTAGGTGATTGGGAAAAAAAATTTAAAATATTTTCTGGGAGATTTCCCATCAAGATGGTGGACTAGGTAAACACTGTGCCTGCTTCCTCTCATGACCACATAAAAATCACAGCTAAACTACAGAACAAACGTCATGAAGAATCACCTTAAATCTAGCTGAACAGAAGTTTTACAACTAAGGATACACAGAAGAAACCATCTGGAGACTGGTAGGATAGGTGGAGAAGCAGAACGGGCTGGTTCCACACCTACACATGGTGGTTAAAAATTAGGAGGACAATCTCAGCTGTGTAGGTCCCCCTTGAGGAATGAGGCATCCCAGCCCCACAATGGGCTCCCTAGCCCAGGTTTCCAGTGTCAGGTAGTGAAGTCCCCATAGTTTCTGGCTGTGAAAACCAGCAGCAATTGTGGCTGAGTGAGATGGAGGGCTGCTGAAGTCACATGCATTCCTCTTAAAGGGCCAGTGCATGGACTCACTCGCTAACAGGCTGGATAGCTCTGAGCGCCAGCACCAGGGCAGCAGCTTGAAGGGTGCCAAAGACATATGGGGAGGAGCTGAGTTGTCTGTCTTCAGGGTAAGGGCTGGAGAAGCAGATTTCCCCCAGACGGAAGTGCTGGCAGAAGCCATTGTTCCTTTGTTGAGCACTCCCCCAGACCAATGTGCAGCCACGTATTTACCATATCTGAATCTGCATAAACCTGGCTAACACCTTTCCTCTCACTTGGTGATATCCTGAGACCCTGCCCCACCCAACTTTCAGGCACACCCAAGCCACTTCGTGTTTTTTCCATACAAAAGGCCAGTTTTGGCTTGTCATGTAGATTTTCATAAAATCTCTTAAAGCTGCCAATGGACATACGAAAAAATGCTAAACATCACTAATCATCAGAGAAATGCAAATAAAACCCACAATGAGATATCACCTCACATAAGTTAGAATGGCTATCATCAATATGACAAATAATAGCAAGTTTGGAGTGGCTATGGAAAAAAAGGAACCCTCAAACACTGTTGGTGGGAATGTAGACTGGTGCAGCCTCTATGGAAGGCGGTGTGGAGATTCCTCAAATTATTAAAAATAGAGTTACCATATGACCCAGCAACCCCTCTCTTGGGTTTCCACCCAAAAAATCCAAAAACATCCTTAAAGATATATGTACTCCAATGTTCACTGCAGCTTTATTTACAGTGGCCAAGACATAGAAATAACCAAAGTGTCCTTCAATAGATGATTGAATAAGGAAGTTGTAGTATAGACACACAAAGGAATACTATTCTGCCATAAGAAAAGATGAAACGGTGCCATTTGCAACAAGATGGATGGATCTTGAGATTATGATAAGTGAAATAAGTCAGACAGAAAAAATCGAGAACCATACGATTTCACTGATATATGGTATATAAAACTGAAAACAAAAGAACAAGAAAAACAAATGAAGAAATAAAACTCATAGACACAGACAATAGTTTAGTGGTTACCAGAGGGTAAGGGGGGAGGGCGTGGTAGATGAGGGTAAAGGGGATCAAATATATGGTGATGGAAAGAGAACTGACTCTGGATGGTGAACACAGAATGTGATACATAGATGATGTACTACAGAATTGCACACCTGAAATCTATGTAACTTTGCAAGCAACTGACACCCTAATAAACTTTCATTAAAAAATGCAAAAAAAAATCTCTCAAAGCTTCACAAACCGCAAACAAGCAGCACCTGGTCTCAGTGTGTCCCATACCTCTTCATAAGCGCCCCAAGCCCGGCACTAGTGGCAGCTGGCCTCAGTTCATGGCTTGGCCTCTTGAGTCATGTCAAAGCACAATGCGGGTGGCTACCATCTGTGGATTGCTTTGTGGCACACATCAGGTAGCCCTGGGCAGGACACAGGCTGCAACAGAACTTGGCCTGTGGTAGGGGCCCTCCCAGAAGGCCCCGGGGCTGGCATGCCTGGTTGCTGGCTTCAGATTCAGCCAGAGCACCACACTGCTGTCTCTGCACCTGACAAACCCAAGAAGCAGACTGGCAATGCACCAGAGCCCTGCTATAATAAATCCTGTTCAAGAGGGCCAGGCCCTGCACAACAATTCCTCCACTGTAGTCATGGCCAGTCCTCACAAACAATCAGCCCAAGGGTCAGTCCCTCCCACTGAGCTGCAAACAGCAACCAAGTTTCAAATACAACAGGATGAAACACACCATCCACACAAGAGAAACACCTGAAGTACCGGCTTAGGTGACCAGGGAGACTGTTACAATGAGCCCAGCAAGACACCTATTACATGAGGCCACTCTACTGTGACCAGGAGACAGAGCAGTCCTACCTAATATAGAAAAATAAAAAAACACAAGCAGGCAGCCAAATTAAGGAGACACAGAAACATGTCCTAAATGAAAGAGCAGAACAAAGATGCAGAAAAAGAACTAAACAAAATGGAGACAAGCAATCTACCAGACACCGAGTTCAAAGCACTGGTTATAAGGATGCTCATTGATCTCCAGTAGAACTTCAACAAAGAGATAGGAAACATAAATATGGAGATAGGAAATATAAACAGGAACCAGTCAGAAATAAAAGAGTACAATAACTGAAATATAGACTACATTTAGGGAATTGACAGTACATTATTATAGATAAAGCAGATGATCAAATCAGCAATTTAGAACTTAAAGTAGCAGAAAATGTCCAATCAAAACAGCAAAGAGAAAAAAAGAATCCAAAAAATTGAGGATAGCATAAGAGGCCTCTGGGACAACATCAAGCATACCAATATTTGTATCATAGTGATACCAGAAGGAGGGAGGAAGAGAACCTATCTGAAGAAATAATAACTGAAAACTTCCCTAACCTGGTAAAAGAAATGGGCCTACCAGCCTGGGAAGCCTAGAGAATCCCAAACGATGAATCCAAACAGGCCCACACCAAGTCACATCATAATTAAAATACCAAAGGTAAAGACAAAGAGAGAATCTTAAATGCAGCAAGAGAAAAGCAGTTAGTTACCTACAAGGGAGCCCCAATAAGACTGTCAGCTGATTTCTCAACAGAAAATTTGCAGGCCAGAAGGGACTGGCATGAAATATTTAAAATGACAAAAAGAAAGGATCTACACCCAAAATTACTCTATCTAGCAAAGCTATCATTTAGAATCAGATGAAGAGCTTCCCATATAGGAAAAAGCTAAAGGAGTTCATTGCTACCAAATCAGTATTACAAGAAGTGTTAGAGGGACCTCTTTAAGACAAAAAAGAAAACCCAACAATATAAATAATAAAATAACAATAACTACATATCTATGAACAATTATTTTCAATGTAAATGGATTATATGTTCCAATCAAAAGATAAGGTAGCTGGGGCCGGCCGAGTGGCACGTTGGTTAGGAGTTGACTTGGGACGCCAGCTCTGAGCAGCGGGGCTCCGGTTCAGATCCCACATATGAGGGCCAGTGACACTGCCCTCTATAGCTAAGATGGTGAACAACAGCTCCACCTGGATCTGGGCTGCTGTGAGTCGCCTGCAACGGTGTGGGCTGCAGTCTCTGCTGCAGCGGGCTGCCATAGGCTACAGTAAGTGGCCGGCAGCCAGCGTGAGCGGGCGGCAGCCAGTGTGCACTGCCAAGAGCCACCGTGAGTGGCCGTCCAGAGGCCGGCAACCAATCTGCCTCACCTGGGAAGAGTGCAATGATTATACCAACAAGGCCAGTGAAGCAACGTCCTCCACAACTAAACTGAAGAACAAAGGACAGCAACTTGTCTGTTCTGCTTCCCTGATTCCGAACACTGTTCGTTCCCCTTCCCCAATTCCAGATTAAAATCTTAAAAAAAAAAAGATAAGGTGGCTGAATGGATAAGAAAACAAGACCCTTCCATATGCTGCCTGCAAGAGACTCACTTCAGATCGAAAGACACACACTGACTGAAAGTAAAGAGATGGACAAAAGATATTTCTTCAAAATGGAAACAAACAGGGCCGGCCGAGTGGCGCAGTGGTTAAGAGCTTGTTTTGGGATGCTAGCAGCCCCAGTTCAGATCCCACATTTGAGGGCCAGTGACACTGCCCTCTACAGCTAATAACAGTTCTACCTGGAGCTGGGCTGTGTGAGCCCTGGCCCCGGTGATGGAGTAGGCTGCAGACCCTGCTGCAGTGGGGGCTGCCAAGGCTACAGTGAGTGGCCAGCAGCCAGCGTTGAGTGCTGGCAGCCAGCGCGAGCTGCCAATAGCTGTGGTGAGCTACCATCCAGAGGCTGGTGACCGATCTGCCTCACCCGGGAAGAGCGCAATGATCATAATACAAACATGGGCCAGTGAAGCAACGTCCTCTGCAACTAGACTGAAGAACAAAAAGACAGCAACTTGTCTGTTCCCCTTCCCCAATTCCCCAACACTGTTCCCCTCTCCCAATTCCCCAATAAAATCTTTTAAAAAAATGGAAACAAACAAAAAGCTGAAAAAGCAGTACTTATACCAAACAAAACAGACTTTAAAACAAGGGCTACATATAAAACAAGAGACAAACAAGGGACCCAGTAATCACCTTCTGGGTTTTAATCCAAAGAAACCCAAAACACTACTTCTAAGGGACATGTGCATCCATATATTCATTGCAGCATTATTTTCAAAAATGAAGGTATGGAGGCAACCTGGGTGTATATCAGTGGGTGAATGCATAAAGAGCTGGTACATATATACAATGGAATATTACTCAGCCATAAAAAAAAATCCTGCCATCTGCAACAACATGGATGGACCTAGAAAACAAGTATTGTGCCGCATGGAGTAAGTCAGACAGAGACAGACAAATGACATATGATTTCACTTACATGTAGAAGCTGAAGAACAAATAGACACACAAAACAGAAACAAACTCATAGATACAAAGAACATTTTGACAGTTGCCAGCTGGGAGGAGCTTTGGGGAGATGTGTGAAAATGGAGAAGGAGTTAACAAGTACAAATTGGTAGTTACAAAATATTCATGGGGATGTAAAGTATAACATAAGGCAGTTATGTTATATTCAATAATACTGTAATAATTATGAATGGTGTCAGATGGGTACTAGATTTATAGAGGTGATCACTTTGTAAGTTATATAAATGTCTAATTGCTATGTTTTACACCTGGAACAAATATAGCATTGTATGTTAACTCTAATTGAAAAAAATATTCTGACCTTTTTCTTACTATTTTTGTGTGTATATGTTTTTTTTTAACTCAAATAAAAATGTACATACTGTTTTTGGTGTTATTTGTTTTTCTTAGATATATACTTTATAAGGCCCGCCAAATGGCACTTTGATTAGGAGTTGGCTTAGGAGTTGGGATGCTAGTTCTGAGCAGCAGGAAACCAGATAGGTTCCCACATGAGGGCCAGTGATGCTGCATCCTCTACAGCTAAGATGGTGAACAACAGCTCGATCTGGAGCTGGGCTGCCAGGAGTCGCCAGTGACGGTGTAGGCTTCAATGGGACTGGCCGGCAGCTGGCATGCACTTTTGTGAGCTGCTATGAGCTGCCATGAGCGGCTGTCCATTGGCCGGCAAACTACTACCTCACCCGGGAAGAGCACAATGATAATACCAACATGGGCCCGTGAAGTGATGTCCTTCACAACTAGACTGAAGAACAAAGGGACAGAAACTTGTCTGTTCCCCTTTCCTGATTCCCCAACGCTGTTACCCTCCCCCAATTCCCCAATTAAAAAAATGTTTAAAAAAAAGAAATATACTTTATAGACTTCAGTCAAGTGAGTAAATATTTCTTAAAATACTATTTTATTTTTTTGAGGTAGTTTTGTCCTTTTATTTATTTAATTATTTATTTATTTATTTTTTTTGAGGGCAGTGTCACTGGCCCTCACATGTGGGACCGAACCAGGGCAACTGGCTTCCCAAGCCAGTGCTTAACCACAGTGCCACTTGGCCGGCCCTGATGTAGTTTTTTTATTTGCCACATTTAGGCATCATTGCTTGACAAAGATTATCATCCACCAATGCCATTTTTCTTTTCTTTTAAAAATTTTTATTAAATTTTTTGGGTGACATCGGTAAAATTATATACGTTTCAAGTGACATTTCTATAATACATCATCTATATATTGAATTGTGTGTTCACCACCCAGGGTCAGTACTTTGTTGATATTTCCTTTCATTCCAAGGCCTAGTTCAATTTAAACTTATAAATCAAATGAGGTGAGTTATGAATCTAGATGTTTTTAACTATTAGACGTGCTCCTAAGAAATAAAACAAACAAACAAACAAACAAACAGAAACCATCATTATGTTTGCCTCAATAATCTTAAATCTTACTTTCCTTAGATATGTGACTATTTGTAACAACACTGACTAGGGAAATGAAGACTTTTTTTAAAAGATTTTATTGGGCATTGGGGGAGGGAAACAGTGTTGGGGAATCAGGGAAGGGGAAGAGCTAAGGTGTTGTCCTTCAATCTTAGTTGTGGAAAGTGGAGCAAGCTCAGCTCCAAGTCCAGTCACACCACTCAGCTCAAGGTGCTGTGTTCAATTAGTTGAGGATGGGCATAGCCACCAACCCATCCAGTAGTCGAACCAGCAGTCTTGTTGTTAACAGCACACGCTCTATCCCCTGAGCCACCCAAAGTGGCAGCTCATCTCAATGTGTTGAGTTCAGTCTTAAGTTGCAGGCGGGTGTAGCCCACCATCTCCAACAGGCAATCCTGTTGTTAGGAGCATGTGCTTTCACCAGATGAGCCATGCTGCCACCTGTTGGTAGCTCAATGGCAGCTCAGCTCGGGCACAGCTCACTGGCCCATGTGGGAATCGAACTGAAGACCCTGTTGCTCAGAGCTCACACTCTTTTTTTTTTTTTAAGACTTTATTGGGGAATTAGGGGAGGGCAACTGCATTGGGGAATTGGGGAAGGGAAACAGACAAGTTGCTGTCCTTTTGTTCTTCAGTCTAGTTGTGGAGGACATCACTTCACTGGCCCATGTTGGTATTGTGATCATTGTGCTCTTCCCTGCTGAGGTAGTCACTCGCTGGTGGCTGCTCACGGCAGCTCACTGCAGCAGGGGCTGCAGCCTACGCAGTCGCCGGCGACTCATAGCAGCCCAGCTCTAGGTTGAGCTGTCGTTCACCACTTTAGCTGTAGAGGGCACAGCGTCACTGGCCCTCATGTGGGATCCGAACTGGGGCCATGCTGCTCAGAACTGGCATCCCAAGCCAACTTTTAACCAACGCGCCACTCGGCAGAGCTCACACTGTTGAGCAAGCCCTTAATCGACTGAGTCATGCAGCCGGCCCCAACGAAGACTTTTAAGGCCATGGATGCCTCTGCCTTCCTATTTGCTATGCTTTAAATAATTTGAGAGCAGGAAATACCCTCTATTCTTCACATTTTGGGTTCTATTATCCTCATGAGCTATTTAAATTTGGAAGCATTTATTTGTGAATTGCTCTGAAAACCCTAGAGGAGCAGTGCAATGTTAATGCAGTGAGTTAACTATAATTACTGAGGCTTATAGCAGTTATACTGAAAGGCAATTACAGTTAGATAGCATGCAGTTCTTGCCTTGATGACAAAGTGCTGCAATGTATCCTCAGAGAGCTAAAAAATCAGTACTCCAGGGCTAGGTCAATTTCTCCACGCTCTGCCTTTTTTGAGAAAGGAAATGTCAATATCTTAGCAAAAGCATCCTCATCAGAAGTCGCTGCACCAACGCTATCGAAGGGAAAAACAATAAAGGCCCAGAGACTTTCCTCAGTTTGCTGAAGATAGGCATGCAAATCAGACAACTTCCTCAAAGCAGGTCAAGAAAAATCCCATTATTTTTTGTCACTGGGATGATTTCCACAAGGTACCAGGACCTCTGTTGCTGTCATAATTCTCTTAACTCCTTGAAAAGAAGAGTGAATCTCACCCAAAAACACTATGATCACCTAGTAAATGTTTAATCTCTGGTTAAGTAAGGATATAAAATGACGACTCTTGGATGCAACCAATGTATGATCCTATACATGCAATCAACAAAGTCACCTATCTTCTAAGTATATACTCTATGTTTTCTAGATCTCATCTATACGTAGAAAGATTCCTCTTCCTAGATGTCATATGCTTTATTTTTATGTTCATCATAATAAATCCCTTGTTTTGTCTGCCTGTCCTCTATAAACTTATCTCCTGTGCTAAACTGCTCAAATGTTAGAACAGTAATTAGGACATTTCAGGTCCCCAACTTCATCTTTCAGTGCTATCACTGATGTCAGAGGTTCCTTCTTAGCTAAAGAGAGAGGCCATATAGTAAAATGGTAAAGGTCATGAGCTCTGGTCTTGGACTGCCCAAGTCCAAACCTTGGTTCTCCCACTCACTAAGCATGCAATCTCAGGTAAGCTATTTAATCTCCCTGAGCTTTCATTTACTCATTTATGAATAGCATGGAGATGATACATGATATACCTCAAATGAGATAACATATGAGGTGCTTAGTAGAGTGTCTGGTACACAAAGTACTGAATTGTTTTCCTTTTTTAAAGAAAAAGTTAATGCCAAGTTACACATATTCTAGTCCTCTCAACTTTGAACATTTACTCCAGATAGCCTTGGCATGATTCTCATTATCTCAGTAACTCTAATTATCACATCAATGTCTAAGTTATTACAAACAAACCCTTTTTCCCAGAAAGACATATAGCACCAGGCCTCAAACACTTCATGCAATAGAGCTTCAGGTTATCTTTATAGGCCAAGGCCCTCATTGGAGATACAATTAAAAGCAAGCAAAAAGTAGCTGCCAGGACACCATGTTCTTTCAAAATGACATGATTTAGGGGTACTTCCACTGTATTAGAAATAAACACTTTATCTATGATTGAAGGTACTGTTTAACTAAAGGCAGAGCTAATTCTCCAACACATACACACATGTGTACGTACATGTACATGCACACACATACACACACTCACAAATACATGTAAGAAATTTCTATCTTACAACAAACAAAATGAATGGTAAAGAAACAAAGTGGCAATTAGGAGACCTGGTTTCTAGTTCTAACTCTGCTCTTAATGGTAATTTGTTTCCCTGCTCTCAGCCTCAGAGTCCCTATTTGTTAAAAATGAGGGGGCGTTTAGAAGTCAGCAAACCAAAATGGTAAGCAATGGGACAAATCCAGCCATGCCCAGCAAACCAAAATGGTAAGCAACGGGACAAATCCAGCCATGCCCATTCATATACATACTGCCTATGGCTGCCTTCCTGCTATAATAGCAGAGTTCAGTAGTTGCAGTTGCAAAATAAACTGTATGGTCCATAAAACCAAAAATATTTACTATCTAGTCCTTTACAAATAAACTGCCAGCTCCTGCAGTAATTTTCAAACTGTGTTCCAGAGTTCTAGTGTTCTGCTGAGTGCTTCAAAAGTCACTATGGTGAGTGAGTTTATCACATGGCTCCTCTTATACAGGTTTTATATATTAGGGTATTATATAAAACTTCATTTCAAACATATTGCTACATCTTAGAATATATGAAGATAGATGATAGATAGATAGATAGATAGATAGATAGATAGATAGATAGATGATTGATAGATAGATAGATAGATAGATAGATAGATAGATAGATAGATAGATAGATAGAATAGACAGACAGATTTTCCTTCTTGTGTGTTGTCTGTCTTCTGTAGAGAATGGGCCTCCCAGCTTACCTCACTTCATCATATTTTTACACTTGACACTTCAGCATGGTTATATAACTTAAGATTCCTAAGGACCCCCATGATATTTCATCCCTCATTGATCCTTTGGATATGGCATTCTGTCTCTTAGGAATACCCATGCATTAGGTTTTAAGAAGTTATAACAACAAGAACAACAACACTGGACTAGACAATAGATCTCCGATGTTCTCTAATAGTCTTTCAGTTCATAAATACTTTGTGAATGTAAGCTTCCCCTTTTTTGCCTTCAACACAGACCAATAAATAAGAGGGTTAGGCAAAATTGGAATCTAGAATTCCGTATAGGCGCCATCTTGGAGGCAATAACAAAATTACAACCCTGCCTTAGTTTATGTGTATGTATATGCATGAAAGAGACAGAACATACAATGTGTGTAGTCTCCATAGGATCGCTGATGTTATATTTTTCGAAGACTTCAGTGTTCAAGGAAGTAAAAGTTGATTTGAAAAATCTCCACAGCCAAGGTGTAGCTTAGGCCTAGAGATGAGTATCCATGGGCCCCTAGGATAAGCCGAGTAAATCCATCAGATTACCTCCAGATATTCAATGAATAGAGAAAGTCATTCATCCATTCAAGTTTTCTTATCAAATGCCATTTTTCAAAAGCTTGTCAAAGCCCTCTTTCTCTTGCTTTACCTAAATCTATCCTTTCCTAATATGGTTCCTTAAATCACTCTCACTTTCTTTTTCATTTTTCTTTCACATTTTCAATTACAGTTGACATTCAATATTATTTATTATTTTATATTAGTTTCAGGTGTACAGCATAGTGGTTATACATACATAGATATAGATAGATATAGATACTCTAGTGTGTGTACATATACAATTAAGTTCGCAAACTCATCTTAGAAAAAGTGCTACATGTCTCTTTGCCGAATATCACTATGGTCACTTTTGAAGTACTCCCCTTGAGAAGCTATGCACCAATGCCAGGACCTAGTCCACCATTCAAAGCAATTTTGAAACTGTTTTTCTCAAATGGCCATCAGAGCTGTCCTTGTATTACACTTGATGTTCTCAATGTCATCAAAATGTCTGCCTTTCATTATTTCCTTTATCTTCGGGTAAAGAAAGAAGTCATTGGGGGGCCAGATCAGGAAGGGTATTCCAATACAGTTACTTGTTTGCTGGCTAAAAACTCCCTCGCAGACAGTGCCGTGTGAGCTGGTGGATTATCATGATGCAAGAAAGATGAATTGTTGGTGAAAACTTCAGGTCGTCTTAACTTTTTCACGCAGCTTTTTCAGCATTTCCAAATAGTAAACTTGGTTAACTGTTTGTCCAGTTGGTGCAAATTCATATCAAAAAATGTTAGCAACATCGTTGCAACAAATTCACGAACTTAATTATCAGACCTAATACGGTATTAAGTATTATAACTTTAATACAGTTTTTTCCTTTCTTAAAATGTGTATACATTTTTTTGGGCACCGTGTGTGTGTGTGTGTGTGTGTGTGTGTGTGTGTGTGTGTGTAAACACACAAGTTCTGATAATTAAGTTCGCAAATTTTTTGCAATGATGTTGCCAACATATATATATATATATATATATATATATATATATATATATATATATATACAGATACATACACACATATATATACACATATATATAAATATATATAAAATCTATGAAGTGACGCCCATCAATTAGGCTAGTACCCACCTGGAACTGTACATAGTTATTACAATATTATTGACTATATTCATTATGCTGTACTTAACATCCCCATGAGTATTTTGTAGCTACCAATTTGTACTTCTTGCTTCCTTCATCTTTTTCACCTAGCCCCTCAACTCCCCTCCCATCTGGCAAGCATCAGTCTGCTTTCTGTATCTGTAAGTCCGCTTCTGTTTTTGGAATAGTTTGAGAAGAATCAGTATTAATTCTCCTTTGAACATTTGGTCAATTTCACCTCTGAAGCCATCTGGTCCAGGACTTTGGTTTGTTGGGAGTTTTTGGATTATTCATTTGATTTTTCTTGTAATAATCAGTCTGTTCTAATTTTCTGTTTCTTCTCTATTCAGTATTGGAAGATTGTATGCTTCTAGGTATTTATCCATTTCTTTCACATTGTCCAATTTGTTGGCATATAATTGTTTGTAGTATTTCCTTACAATTCTTTGTATTTCTGTGATGTCAGTTGTCCCTTCTTAAATCACTCTCACCTCCTGTCTTGATCTTTTAGACCCATCTTCCCTTCCAACCACACCCCTACCTTCTGCTGTAACCAAAAGATCCAATCTACGGTAGTTTGCTCTTTTGCCTCTATACCAGTGGTTCTTAACTAAGGGTGATTTTTCCCTCCAAGGAATATTTAGCAATGTGTGGAGATATTTTTTGTTGTTACAGTTGTGAGAAGGTTGCTACTGGGATCTCATGGGTGGAAGCTAGGGACACTGCTAAATATCCCACATTGCACAGGACAGCTTCCTCTACCACTACCACCAAAGAATTACCTGGAACCAAATGTCAATACGTTGAGCTTGAAAAACTTTGCTCTATACCTCAGCAGTACTGGAAATCTTCTCCATGGCACACTTTCAACAGGTGCTTATATTCATATTTTAAGGTTATTGTGCTCTATTTCATCACAAGCTTCTAGCTGAGTGTAAGATTTCTCACTCTGACACTTAATATGCCCCAGAGTGCTTTCATGTTTCCCAAAAATGCTATCCTTTTTATAGTTCAGCCATTATCATCCCTTATACTATTTTTCCAATCTCAAAATTTTGGAATTGCTAATCTTCCCTCTTTCTTTTGTACACTGTGTTCAATCTATAACTATCTATCACTATGTCTTAATTCTAACTAACATCTCTCATATTCTTTCATTTCCTTATATTTTTGTAGGCTACATAGTTTAAGTTGTTACTTCAAAACTAAATTATTATAATAATAACCTAAGGATTCTGATTAAGATATCAGAGTATGTAAACGCTGTGATTCCTACTTCCACGACCACCTACAAGTTATAATTAAACTACAGAACAGCCATCATGGAGAATCGCCTGAAGTCTAGCTGAACAGAAGTCCTGTAACTAAGGACATAGGAAAGAAGCCACCTTCAGACTCATAGGAGGGGCAGAGAGGTAGAACAGGCTGGTCCCAAACCCACATGTGGTGGTTAAAAATCAGGAGGGATATAACTGCTGCAGAGGTACCTTCTGAGGAGTGACAGGTCCTAGCCCCACACCAGACTCCCCAGCCCAGGATTCCAGAGCTGGAATAGAAGTTACTATGACTTCTGGCTGCGTAACCCAGTGGAGATTGTGGATGAGTGAGATGGAGGGCTGCAAAGTCTGAGGCACTTCTCTTAAAGGGACTACACACGGACTTGTTCACTAATGGACCAACTCACTCTGAGCTCCAGTGCTGGGGCAGTAGTTCAAAAGTCTCCAGGGACATACAGGGAAGAAATGAATGGTCTGGCTTCAAGGCAAGGGCTGGTGTGGCAGCTTTTTCCCAGACAGAACTGCTGACAGAAGCCATTGTTCCTTTGTTCAGCCCACATCCCAACTAACATTTACACACAAGCAGGCACCATATCTGAGACTCTACCAACCTAGCTAACATGGTTTCTATCCATCCTGGTGATTCCCTGAGACCCTACCACACCAAACTGACAGGCCGACTCAAGCTGTTTCCAGTGGCTTTTCCATACAAATGGCCTGTCATGGTTCATACGGTGGACTTTCCTAAAATATGTCTAAAGTTCACAAACACTGAACAAGTAACATCTTGCCTCAATATGCCCCGTATCTCTTGCTAAGCAGCCCCAAGCCTGGCACAAGCAGCAGCAGGCCTCAGTTCATAGCCTAGCCTTTCCTAGTCACCTCCAAGCCCAGTACAAGTGGAAACCATCTATAAATTGCTTTGTAGCTCAAAGCAAGTGGGGCAGGGCACAGGTGCGGCTGATCTTCACCTGCACCAGAGTATCCCCCACGAGGTCTCAGAGCACACATAACTAGTGGCCAGCTTCAGACCACACCAGAGCATCACCCAACCACCTCCACAAATAAAACACTGAAAGAGAAGATTGGGCAGGCACCAAAATCCTGCTAAAACAAACCCTGCTCTGTAGGTTCACCCCTGCACAAAGGCTGCTCCAACATAGTGAGAGCCAGTTCTTACAACCAATTAGCCTGAGGGTCAATCACTCCCATTTTCATGACAAAGGAAACCAAGGTTCAACTAGCACAGGAGGGCTAACACAGCCCACACAAGGGACACACCTGTAGCACTCAGCTCAAATGAACAGGGAGACTGTGGCACTGGGTCCCACAGGACACCTATTATGTAAGCCCAATTTACTGAGGCCAGGATACATATCAATCTCTACATAAATACATAGAAACAAACACAGGGGGCAACTAAAATGGGGCAACAAAGAAACATGTCCAAAGTGAATGAGTAGAACAAAGCTCTGGAAAAAGAACTAAACAAAACGGAGACAAGCAATCTACTAGATGCAGAGTTCAATGATGCTCAACAGTCTCAAAGAGAACTTAAAGAGCTATAAAACATAAAAATGGAGATAGAAAACATAACAAAGAACCAGTCAGAAATAAAGAATACCATATTCTACAACACAGATGGATCTTGAGATAATTATGCTAAGTGAAATAAGTCAGACAGAAAAGGTCCAAAACCATATGACTTCACTTATATGTGGAATATAAAACTGAAAGCAACAAAGGAACAAGACAAACAAATGAAGGAACAAAAACTCATAGACACAGACAACAGTTTAGTGGTTACTAAAGGGAAAGGGGGGCGGGGGGTGGTAGATGAGGGTAAAAGAAATCAAATATATGTTGATGGAAGGAGAACTGACTCTGGGTGGTGAACACACAAGCTCTTAGCAGCAGGGCAGCCGGTTCAGTTCTCACATGGGCCACTGACGCTGCACCATTTACATCTAAGATTCTGAACAACAGCTCCACCTGGAGCTGGGCTGCCATGAGTTGCCGGCGACGGCATAGGCTGCAGCCCCTGCTGCAGTGGGCTGCCATGAGCTACCATGTGTGGCTGGCAGCTAGCATGGGTGGCAGGCAGGCAGCGAGAGCTTCTGTGAGCCGCTGTGAGCAGCCAACCAATGGCTGGCGACTGAATGCCTCACCCGGAAGAGAGCAATGATAATCCCACCATAGGCCAGTGAAGCGATGTCCTCCACAACTAGAATGAAGAACAAAAAGACAGGGCCAGCCAAGTGGCTCAGTTGGTTAAGAGTTGGCTTAGGGCCGGCTGA
The DNA here is from genome assembly GCA_033961575.1 of Aselliscus stoliczkanus. Taxonomy (NCBI): domain Eukaryota; kingdom Metazoa; phylum Chordata; class Mammalia; order Chiroptera; family Hipposideridae; genus Aselliscus; species Aselliscus stoliczkanus. Next base: position 46,878,272 of record CM066737.1, on the reverse strand, counting down.
GTGGCGTGGTGGTTAAGCGCTGGCTTGGGAAGCCAGTGGCCCCAGTTTGGGTCCCACATATGAGGACAAGTGACACTGGCCTCAAAAAAAAAAAAAGAGTTGGCTTAAAGCGCGAACTCTGAGCAACAGGGCTGACAGTTCGATTCCCACATGGGCCAGTGATGCTGCGCCTTAGCTAGGCTGTCACTGAGCTGCCAACAGGTGGCAGGATGGCTCAGCTGGTGTAACAAGATTGCGTGTTCAATGGTGGGCTATGCCCACCCACAACTAAGACTGAACTCGGCACCTTGAGCTGAGCTGCCACCCGGATGGCTCAGTGGATAGGGCGTGCACTCTTAACAACAAGTCTGCTAGTTCAACTCCCGCATGGGATGGTGGTTATGCCCACCCACAACTAAGATTGAACACAGCTCCTTGAGCTTAGAGTCCACGAGCTGCCAATGGGAAGCCAGATGGCGACTGGTGCCCTCCACCAACAAAGATTGAAGAACAACAACTTGGCTGGTCCCCTTCCCCAATTTTCCAACTCTGTTCATCCTCCCCATTCTCCAATAAAATCTTAAAAAAAATAACGAAAATAAGGACAGCAACTTGTCTGTTCCCCTTCCTGGATTCTCCAATGCTGTTCCCCTCCCCCAATTCCCCAATAAAATCTAAAAAAGAATACAAATAAAATGAAGAATACATTAGAGGGAATCAACAGTCGATTAGATGAAGTAGAGGATCACATCAGTAATTTGGAAGATAAGGCAGCAGAAATCACCCAATCAGAACAGCGAAAAGAAAAAAGAATCAAAAAACAAATGAGGAGGGCTAGCCGAATGGCACGGTGGTTAAGCACTGGCTTGGGAAGCCAGTGGCCCTGGTTCGGTCCCATATGTGAGGGCCAGTGACACTGCCCTCAAAAAAAAATGAGGAAAGTTTAAGGGCTCTCTGGGACAACATCAAGAGGATCAACATTCATAGCATAAGGGTACAGGAAAAGAGAGAGAGCATGGAATTGAAAACCTATTTAAAGAAATAATGATGGAAAACTTCCCTACCCTGGCAAAGAAAACACACATGCAAGCCTAGGAAGCACAGGTAGTCCCAAAGAAGATGAATCCAAACAGGCCCACTCCAAGACACATCATAATTAAATTCCAAAGGTTAAAGACAAAGAGAGAATCATAAAAGCAGCAAGAGAAAAGCTGTTATTTACCTACAAGGGAGCATCCACAACTCTGTCAATCATTCTCAACAGAAACTCTGCAGAACAGGAGGGATTGGCACAAAATATTCAAAGTAATGAAAAGCAAATACCTACAACCAAAATATCTCTACTCAACAAAGCTATCGTTTAGAATCCAAGGAGAGATAAAGAGCTTCCCAGACAAAGAATAGCTAAAGGGGTTCATTACCACCAAACCACAATTACCAGATATGTTAAAAGGACTTCTTTATGAAGAAGAAAAAAAAATCAAAGCCCTGAAAAATAAAATGGCAATAACTACATATCTATCAACAATCACTTTGAATGTAAATGGATTAAATGCTGCAATCAAAAGATATAGGGTGGGGCCGGACGAGTGGTGTGATGGTTAAGAGCTGGCTTGGTACACCAGCTCCAAGCAGCAGGGCCCCAGTTCGGATCCCACACTAGGGCAAGTGATGCTGCAACCTCCACAGCTAAAATGGTGAACAACAGCTCATCCTGGGGCTTGGTTGCCGTGAGTTGCCGGCAACAGCATAGGCTGCAGTGCAGCTGCAGTAGATTGCCATAAGCTACTATGAGTGGCTGGCTGCTAGAGTGGCCATGAGTCGCCATGAGAGGCCGTCCAATGGCCAGCGACTGATCTGCCTCACCCGGGAAGAGCCCAATGATCACACCAACATGGGCCAGTGAAGTGACGTCCTCCAAAACTAGACTGAAGAACAAAAGGACAGCAACTTGTCAGTTCCCCTACCCTAATTCCCCAATAAAATCTTTCCAAAAAAAATTTAAAAAAACAACAACATAGGGTGGAGGCCTGCTGAGTGGCTCAGTTGGTTAAGAGCATGAGCTCTGAGCAACAGGGTCACCAGTTCAATTCCCACATGGGCCAGTGAGCTGCACCCAAGCTGAGCTGCCACTGAGTTGCCAACAGGTGGCAGGAGAGCATATGGTCCTAACAACAAGGTTGCCGGTTTGATTCCCACATGGGATGGTAGGCTATGACCACCCGCAACTAAGACTGAACACCGGTCTTTGAGCTGAGCTGCCCAATGGCTGGGGAGATGGCAACTGGACTGGGACCTGAACTAGCTGCTCCCTCCACAAGGGACAACAAGTTGGCAGTTCCCCTTCCCCAATTCCCCAACACTGTTCCCCTTCCCCAATTTCCCAATAAAATTCCTTTTCTTTTTTTAAAAGACATAGGGCACCCGAATGGAGAAGAAAACTAAAACACATATGCTGTTCACTTCAGATCAAAAGACATACAGAGACTGGAAGGATGGAAAAATTATTTCATGAAAATGGAAATTAAAAAATAAAAGAAGCTGGTGTATACAAACTTATACCAGACAAAATAGACTTTAAAACAAAGGCTAGGGCCAGTCGAGTATCTCAGTTGGTTAAGAGCTCGCTCAAGAGTGCGAGTTGTGCTCTGAGCAACAGCAGTTTGATGCCTAGCCGGAGCTGAGCTGCTGCTAAACGCTAAGCTGCCAACAGGTGGAAGGATGGCTCAGCTAAAAAAAAAAAAAAAAAAAAAGGGCCGGTCGAGTGGCGCATTGGTTAAGAGCTGGTTTTGGGATGCCAGCGGCCCCGGTTCGTATCCCACATATGAGGGCCAGTGACACTGCCCTCTACAGCTAACAACAGCTCCACCTGGAGCTAAGCTGTGCAAGCCCCGGTGACAGAGTAGGCTGCAGACTATGTTGCAGTGGGCTGCCCAGGTTAAGTGAGTGGCCAGTAGCCAGCGTGAGTGGCTGGCAGCCAGCGCGAGCTGCCATTAGCTGCGGTGAGCGACCATCCAGAGGCCGGCGACTGACTCTGCCTCATCCGGGAAAAGTGTAATGATGATACCAACAGTGAAACAGCGTCCTCCGCAACTAGACTGAAGAACAAAAAACAGCAACTTGTCTATTCCCCTTCCTCGATTCCCCAATGCTGTTCCCCTCCCCCAATTCACCAATGGAATCTTTTTTCTTTTTTTTTGAGGGCAGTGTCACTGGCCCTCATATATGGGACCCAAACTGAGGCCGCTGGCTTCCCAAACCAGTGCTTAACCACCGCGCCACTCGGCCGGCCCGGAATCTTTAAAATAAAACAAAAAAACAAAAGACTAAAAAATAAATAAATAAATAAATAAATAAATAAATAAATAAATAAATAAATAAATAAATAAATAAAACAAAGGCTATAGGCAAGAGACAAGGAACCCAGTAATCCCACCTGTGAGTACTTATCCGAAGAAACATAAAACATTATTTCAAAGGGATATATGAATTCATATGTTAACTGCAGCATAATTTACAATAACTAGGATATGTAGGCCACCTGGGTGTCCATCAATGTATGAAAGGAAAAATAAGATGTGGTATATAAGAGGTCAGAAAATTAAGTTCAAAAACTCACCTTAGAAAAAGTACTAAATAACTCATTGCAGAATACCACTACAGTCACCTTCAAAGTCCTTCCCTTGGGAAGCTATGCACCAACACCAGCAACTAGTCCACCCTTCCAAGCAATTTTGGAACTCTTTTTCTAGAATGCCCATCAGAGCTGTCATCATATTGCCCTTGATTTCCTGAATATCATCAAAATGTCTTCCTTTCAATACTTCCTTTATCTTCAGGTAAAGAAAGAAGTCATTGGGAACCATATCAGGTGAGTACGGAGGGTGTTTCAATACAGTTATTTGTTTGCTGGCTAAAAACTACCTCACAGACAGTGCAGTGTGAGCTGGTGCATTGTCATGACGCAAAAGCCATGGATTGTTAGTGCAATTTTCAGGTTGTCTAACTTTTTCACACAGCCTTTTCATCCCTTCCAAATAGTAAACTTGGTTCAATGTTTGACCAGTTGGTACAAATTCATAATGAACAATCCCTTCTGATATCAAAAAGGGTTAGCAACATTGTTGGAACAAGTTCGCAAACTTAATTGCCAGACCTCATATATACAATGGAATATTACTCAGACATAAAAAAAGAATGAAGGGCCGGCCGAATGGCTCAATTGGTTAAGAGCTCGCTCAAGAGTGCAAGCTGAGCCCAGAGCAACAGCAGTTCGAGGCCAGCCCTAGCTGAGTTGCCGTTGAGCTGCCAACAGGTGGCAGGATGGCTCAGCTAAAAAAAAAAAAGAATGAAATCTTTCATCTGCAACAGTGTGAATGGACCTACAGGGTATTAAGCTGTGCAGAGTAGGTGTGACAGAGAAAGACAAACGCATATGATTTTACTTATATGTGGAATATAAAGAATATAAACAAACTAACAAAACAGAAACAAACTCACAGATACAGAGAACATTTGAGGGTTCACAGATGGGGGTGTTGGGAGGATGGATGGGGAAGGATTAAGGGACAGGATTAAGAAGTACAAATTGGTAGTTACAAAATAGTCATGGGGATGTAAAGTATAGCATAAGGAATATAGTCAATATATCATAATAACTATGTATGGTGGCAGATAGGTACTAGAATTACTGGCATGATAGATAGAGGGTTGGGGGCCAGGGTGAAAAAGTCAATGGATTAAGAAATACAAATTGGTGGTTACAAAATATACATACGTATGTAAAATAAATCATAGGGAATATAGTCTATAATGTGGTAATAACTATGTATAGTACCAGGTGGGTGCTAGACTACTCGGGGATCACTTCTTAAATTATATAAATGTCTAACCACTATGTTGTACACCTAAAATTAATATAAAATAATATTGAATGTAAAAAAACACACAAAAATACATTAGAGGGAATCAACTGTAGATTAGATGAAGCAGAGGATCAAATCAGCAATTTAGAAAACAAGGTAGCAGAAGACACCCAATCAGAACAGCAAAAAGAGGCACCAGCCAAGTAGATCAGTTTGTTAAAAGTTAGTTTAAGAGCACGAACTGAGCAACAAGGATGCCGGTTCGATTCCCACATGAGCCAGTGACGCTGCACCTGAGCTGAGCTACCACTGAGTTGCCAACAGGTGGCAGGATGGCTCAGCTGGTGAAAGCATGTGCTCCTAACAATAAGACTGCCTGTTCGATGGTGGGTTATGCCCGTCCGCAACTAAGACTGAACTCAGTACCTTAAGCTGAGCTGCCACAGAGATTGCTCAGTGGATAGAACATGTGCTCTTAACAACAAGGCTGTCAGTTAAGACTCCCGCAAGGGATGGTGGCTATGCCCACCCACAAGTAAGGCTGAACACAGCACCTTGAGCTTAGAGGCCACCAGCTGCCAATGGGCAGCCATATGGCAACTGGCACCCGCTACAACTAAGATTGAAGAACAACAACTTGGATGGTCCCCATCCGCAATTTCCAACAATGTTCACCTCCTCCAATTTCCCAATTAAAAAATAATTTAAAAAAGAAATAAAAAGAAATAAAAAGAACAGCAAAAAGAAACCAAGAAAATGAGGATAATTACTGAGGGTTTTTTTGTTTTTTGTTTTATTTTTTTAGCTGAGCCATCCTGCTACCTGTTGGCAGCTCAGCGGCTGCTCAGCTCAGGGTGGGATTCGAACTACTGTTGCTCAGAGCTCAGCTCGCACTCTTGAGCGATCTCTTAACCAACTGAGCCACTTAGCCAGCCTTGAAAATGAGGATAATTTAAGGGGACTCTGACAACATCAAATATATTAACATTTGCATCATGGGGATACCCGAAGAAGAGACAGAGAGCAAAGGATTGAAAACATATTGGAAGAAATAATGATGGAAAACTTCCCTAACTTGGCAAAGAAAATAGACAAGCTCAGGAAGTGCAAAGTCCCAAACAAGATGAAGCCAAACGGGACCACACCAAGACACATCATAATTAAAATGCCAAAGGTGGGCCGGCTGAGTGGCGCAATGGTTAAGTAGAGGTTTGATCACTGCACTGTATGACTAAAGTGGAGGTTGTATACCTACTGTAATTGAATATATAGAGATGGTCACGGGATGTGGATTATACTGTGGAAGAGAGTCAGAGGAAGAGTAATAGATATATATGATATGGGGGGTTGGCGAATTGGGGATGGGGGTTGTCGCTTTGGGGGGTGAAATGTGTAACTACTGCACTGTGTTGTACACCTGAAACTAATTAAAAATAAATTAAAAAATAAAAAATAAAAAAAAATAAAATGCCAAAGGTTAAAGACAAAGAGGGAATTCGTATTTTAAATGATTTTTATTAAAATATAACTAACACATAATATTAGTTTCAGGTTTATACCATAGTTATTCAACATTTATGTACCTAAAGAAGCGATCACCATGATAAGTCTTGCAACCATCTGACACAGTACCATGCTATCATAATATTATGGACTATATTCCCCATGCTGTACATTACATCCCTATGAATTTGAACTTCTTATTCCCCTTCACCATTCCCCCTGCCCTTTTTTACTTTTTCAATTACAGTTGACATTCCATATTATTTTATATTAATTTCAGGTGTGCAGCATAGTGCATAGACATTTATGTAATTTATGAAGTGATCCTCCCTATAAGTCTAGAACCCACCTGGCATTATACATAGTTTTATAATATTATTGACTATATTCCCTATGCTCTACATCCTGTAACTATTTTGTAACTATCAATTTGTACTTCTTAATCCCTTAACCTTTACTTGTTTGTTTGTTTTTTGAGGGCAGTGTCACTGACCCTCACATGTGGGACCCGAACCGGGGCCACTGGCTTCCCAAGCCAGCGCTCAACCACCACGCCACTCCGCCAGCCCTCCCTAAACATTTAAAATGTTACACACACATTCCTTTTTTTATAAAAGATTTTATTGGGGAATTGGGGGAGGGGAACAGTGTTGGGAAATCAGGGAAGAGGACCAGCCAAGTTGTTGTTCTTCAATCGTCGTTGGTGGAGGGTGACAGTCACCATCTAGCTTCCTGTTGACAGCTCATGGCCTCTAAGCTTAAGGTGCTGTGTTCAACCTTAGTTGCGGGTGGGCATAGCCACCATCCCATGACGGAGTCGAACCAGCGGTCTTGTTGTTAGGAGTGCACGCCCTATCCACTGAGCCATCCGGGAGGCAGCTTAGCTCAAGGTACCAAGTTCAGTCTTAGTTGGGGGCGGGTGTATCCCACCATTGAACAGGTAATCTTGTTGTTACACCAGCTGAGCCATCCTGCCACTTGCTGGCAGCTCAGCAACAGCTCAGCTCGGGCACAGCATTCACTGGCCCTTGTGGGAATCGAACCGGCGGCCCTGTTGCTCAGAGCTCCCGCTCTAAGCCAACTCTTAGTCAACTGAGCCAGTCAGCCGGCCGGGGAACACACACATTCTTAAATGTATTTACTTTGCTTAGCAAATCAAAATATTCCTATTAAGAGTTAAGTCTTTTAAGGGGAAAAGTGGGAGGAAGAACAGCAGGAAAACAACCTATGGAAGAATAGAACACATACTTGAGCTCAATCATACTTCTATATTACACTTCTGAAATAAGATGAACCCATTCCCATGTATTTGGCACGTCTCTTAACCCCTTTGTGACTCAGGAAAATCTGATCCCTGCAAATGAATACCATGGGATGGCATGTCTTCCTTTCTTCAACAAGTGTGGATGTCTTTCAAGTTTATTATTATTATTATTATTATTTTAACTTTTTTTTTTTTGAGGGCAGTGTCCCTGGCCCTCATATGTGGGACCCAAACCGGGGCCGCTGGCTTCCCAAGCCAGCGCTTAACCACCACGCCACTCGGCCGGCCCTATTTTAACTTTTTTGAGAGCAGTGTCACTGGTCCTCATATGTGGGACCGAACCGGAGCCGCTGGCTTCCCAAGCCAGCGCTTAACCACCGTGCCACTCGGCCAGCCGGTAATTTTTTATATAGCCATCCTTTAAAAAATAAACTTGAGGGCTGGCCGAGTGGCACGGTGGTTAAGCGCTAGCTTGGGAAGCCAGCGACCCCGGTTCGGATCCCACATGAGGGCCAGTGACACTGCCCTCTTAAAAAAAATTACTTCTAGGCCCCTAAAGTGACCCATTTGTCCCAGTCTTTTGCAAGGAAGTGATTTAGTCATTAACCTTCTCCATCTATTAACTAGTGGACAAAGCATAGGGTCAGATAGTTTCGAATTAAGAGATGAGGATTTTTCCCGATTTATCACTCACTGTACAAGCTGTGCATACTTTAATTTCCTAATCTGTCAAAAGAAGATAAAACTTGCAAAATTCGTACAGGAGGATACAATAATATATTTAGAATTATTTTCAAAAGATTAAAAAAATATTGGGGGTAGGAATAAATAAGTAGAACACAGGATTTTTAGGGCAATGAAAATACTATGTATGATACCATATTGATGGATACATTTCATTACACTTTTATCCAAACCCATAGAATTCTACAACCCAAAGAATGAACAACATAAACTATGGACTCCGGGTGATTATGACCTGTCAGTGTAAGTTCATCAATTTTAACAAATGTACCACTCTAATGGAGGATCCTGATAATGGGGGAAGCTATGCATGTGTAGGGTAAGGAGGTATATGGGAACTCTCTGTACTTTCCTCTTAATTTTGCTATAAACTTGAAAATATTCTTAAAAAATAAAGTTCTTAATAATTTATTAAAAATATACAGATGGCTAGGTAGAGTGAGTGGATTATTATTACTGCCTGGAGGAACAGCAATACATATACACACACTCCATTGGATAAAGGACACTGGGATTAACAATACAGAACTAAGTCCAGTACCACAGAGGACATCCTTTATTATGTCTGATTTTTGTCTTCCCATCTATTGGCTACAATTTGAAACATTAACTGTCACAAATGTCACAAATGAAGTATACTTTATTTGCTCCTCTCCTTCATACAACTAGTTGTATGTTTCTCCATGAGCCTTCAGTGTTTTCCATTTGATTTGATTTAGCCTTACCCAGCAGCCACTGGCTCCAAGCAAGAGTTACCTCTGAAGCAATTTTGTAACACTACGCTGGTATTAGCAAGCTGCCTCTGTCCATTGCCAAGAGGCTGTGGTCCACTGGTGGATATTAAAAGAATTTAAGAGTAGAAACCACGTCTAGAAACAGTTGCTATCAAGGAGTTCTTTCTGTTAAGGAAACTAAAAAATATATATACAAGGCTGTCAATATGGGAATTTCAAAAACCAAAATCTTTGGGAAAAACTGAGAAAAATTAAGCTCTGAGAGGTTGCTCCACCTCTATTTGGGGTGGGGACATAATGTCTTAACATATTGGGTGGGACAACACATACTTCAAAGAAAATATGCTGCTATAAATATAGGAAATGTCATCCTTAGATGAAATGTCCTTCAAATAAGTCAATAACGCAACAGCAGAACATTCTGGAAGATTCCTGGGTGGGTATGTACTATAGACACTCTAAATGTATATATAACTCACACCCTCAGGTCTTCCATCCACATTTATAATTCATCATAACCATTATATGAGTTTTAACTACACCAACAAAATCCTATTGTTTGAAGACTATTTAGACTACACATATACATATCTATGTCTAGGACATTTTCCTCTAATATTGGGAAAAGAGGAGACTAGTTATAGTACTGTGTGGATAGGTGTGATGGCAGAAAATTTTACATCTCTAAAACCAAAAAGATTGGGGCCAGCTGAGTGGCTCAGTTGGTTAAGAGTGTAAGCTCTGAGCAAGAGGGTCACCGGTTTGACTCCCACATGGGCCAGTGAGCTGCACCCAAGCTGAGCTGCCACTGAGATGACAACCGGTGGCAGGATGGCTCAGGTGGTGAGAGCACACGCTCCTAACAACAAGGTTGCCAGTTCGACTCCCGCATGGAATGGTGGGCTACGCCTACCAGCAACTAAAATTGAATATGGCACTTTGAGCTGAGCTGACCTGAGCTGCCAACAGGCAGCCGGATGGCTCAGTAGGTAGAGTGTGAGCTCTTAGCAACAAGGCTTCCAATTTGACTTTGGCAGGGGTGAGCTGTGCCCACCCGCAACTAAGATTGAAAACGGCACCCTGGGCTCAGCAGCTGCTAGCTGCCAACAGGTGGCCAGATGGTGACTGGACTTGCAGCTGAGCTAGCTGCGCTCTCCACAACTAAGATTGAAGGACAACAACTAGACTGTTCCCCTTCCCCAACACTGTTGGCCCTTCCTGAATTCCCCAATAAAATCTTTTTTTAAAAAAGATAAATAAGTAACAAGGGATTTAGAAATAAGATAAAATACTCGCCATGAAGAATAATGGTAGAAAGATAATAAAACAGTATGAATTTAGTTTTGTAGAATTGATCAGAGTGGCAAAAGGGCTCTGAAAAATGCACTGCCACCAACAGTCATCACTGTGATGTCTAAATCATCAGCAGCCATTGAGTTCAGAACTCAAGTTAACACTTGAGTCCCTTTTTTACTGAATCTCTGTGGCTGTCACTCCAGCCTAAAGTTAAAAAACAAGGCTCACTGGTTCTTTCTGCCAGTCCTCCTACATTCCATTTTGTCCCTTCCTGTGCCCTTTCCTTAGTAAGTAGCCCACCCGCTGCATCTTTCCTCTTTGATTTTGTCTGGGCCTTTTTCCCACCATTTCTGAAACAATTTCCCAAGTGGTGGCTCAGCTCTGGATTATAAGACAGCAGGCAGCCAGAAGCCTGGGCTGTCCAGAGCATTGTGAGTGAATATGCCAGGCTCGCCAGTGATGTCAAATTAGTGGGGACAAGGGGAGGTCTCTTTGAATGGGTAAAACCATAGTTGCTGTAGGACAGTTCTTTTGACTTGGAATTTAAGAAGCCTCCACTTCAATAGGACCTATGTGTCCCAAAAGATAAGGGCAAGGATGGAAAGGCACCATTTGTCTCGGCTGGCTGCCTGCTGCATAGGCTGAAGATTGGTGGTAAGACCTGGATCATAGTGACTCACCAAAAAAACAGGTCTGCTCTTTATTTGGAGTGCTATCCCCTCCCTGGCAAGACACCTCTCTCCATGTCAGCAGAGCAGGGTCCATGAGAGAATCTATGCTGAACTTCAAAGAGGAGGTTGTGATTGTAGGAGAAAGTTCTCTCTGTAAGCCTGAGACACCATTTCTGTGTAGAGCTTAGAATATAGTGAACGTAGATAGAGTACCACGGGCAAGAAAATTAATGACATTAGGAAGATGGAATGGATTTCAGGAAAAGTATGTAAATGATGACTTTGTAGAGAGAAAGACATAAATTCATGCAAGTGTCCTCAGGCCATTAAACTAGTCATAATCTTTCCCTGACCATCTTTTTTTAAATTGATTTATAATGGACATATTATAAAATATTATATTAGTTTCAAGTGTAAAACATAATGACTTGAAATATGTATTGACCTGACTATCTGGATACAGTAGAAAATAGTTATCTGACTTACCTTGCCACTTTAGAGGGCTAACAAAATATTCCCTAGACAAAAGACTTAATTTAGGTAAGCTTCCCTATTTCACATTTGCTAAGTAGACTAGGGAGGTTTTCTTTGGAAGAACTTCTAAGGAAAACTCATGGTGCCATCTGTAAACCATAACTAAATTATATGTTTATATGAGACCTAGACAGGCATCTGACATATCCCTCTGCCTTTAAACATGACCTTACCTGAGCCATTTCCAACAGATAGAAGGATACATTTTTTTTTATTTATGAATACCCTTCTTGATTTACAAATTTTTACTACTTTTGTAAAGACTTCTTTCTAGATTAGATCCAGGGCTACCTATTCATCCTAAATACAGTCTTAATGCTCCATAATTTTTTGTCTTTTGTTTTTTAATTAAAGTTTATTAGGGTAACCATTGTTAGTAAAGTTATATAGATTTCAGGTATACAATTCTGTAATACATCATCTATATATCATATTGTGTGTTCACCACCCAGAGTCAGTTCTACTTCCATCACCATATATTTGATCCCTTTTACCCTTATCTACTACTCCCTTCCCCACTTACCCTCTGGTAATCTTTCAACTGTTGTCTGTGCCTATGACTTTGTTTCTTTCTTTGTTTGTCTTGTTCCTTTGATGTTTTCAGTTTCTTACCACACATGTCAGTGAAATCATATGGTTCTCGGCTATTTCTGTCTGACTTAATTCACTTAGCATAATAATCTCAAGATCCATCCATGTTGTGGCAAATGGCACTGTTTCATAATTTTTAAAAAATTACCCAAGGAAGAAAGCAGCCTAATGAGAAAGAGGGTAAAAAGGAATTTGAGGAGAAGCCTGATGAATAAACAGAAAATTCATTTCCTGGTCAAAACCAGCTAACCAAAAACAGACATTATGAGTTACGATAATTACAAGGCAAAGAAGCCAGTCACATTAATTAATATATATATATATATATATATATATATATATATATATATTTGAGTTGAGTCACAGCAGAAAAGCAAAATTTCAATTATCAATTCCTGTATTTGAAAATAAAGGAAAGGAATGTATTCCTTTGCCTATTATACAGGATATAGGAAAAACACCACTCAGGAGTAAACCATGCTCTGACAGGCTGCTAAAACAAAAAGGAAAATAAGAACCAATGGATTTTCCCTGAGACATGACTTCAAGCCTCTCTATGTGGCAGAGGTGATCTGACCAGTTACCACTGAACCCTCAGAAACTGCAAACCAAGATTGCTGCAGTCTTTTTCACCACTTATCTTCAACTAGATGGGTAACCTTCTTGGAGGGGCAGTGGAGCTGTTTTGTACATCCCAATCACAGAGAAGTCTGGATAAGCTTTTCATAGTTTGTTGGAAAAAAAAAAAGAGGGCCCAACAGGTAGAGCAATTCAGAAAAAAAAATGAAAAGATGTATGTAGTCGAAAAACTCAGGGGCCAGGGCTGGCCGAGTGGCGTGGTGGTTAAGCACTGACTTGGGAATCTAGCGGCCCCAGTTCGGGTCCCACATATGAGGGCTAATGACACTGCCCTCAAGGAAAAAAAACTCAGGGGCCAGCCAAGTGGCTCAGTAGGTTAAGAGTGCGAGTCCTGAGCAAGAGGGTCACTGGTTCAATTCCCACATGGGCCAGTGAGCTGCACCCGAGCTGAGGTGCTGCTGAGCTGCTGCTGAGCTGTCAACAGGTGGCAGGATGACTCAGCTGATGAGAGCAAGTGCTCCTAACAACAAGGTTGCCGGTTTGACTCCCACATGGAATGGTGGGCTATGTCCACCAGCAACTAAGTTTGAACACAGCACCCACCTTGAGCTGAGTGGTGGCGGGCTGCCAATGGGCAGCTTGGATGGCATCTGAACTTGGAGCTGGGCTAACTGCGCCCTCTACAACTAAGATTTAAGGACGACAACCTGGCTGTTCCATTTCTCCAATTCCCCAACACTGTTCCCGTTCCCCAATTCCCCAACAAAAATCTTAAAAAAAAGACAAAATTCAATCCATGTAATCAAAAAAAAAAGACCTAGATCGGATGGCTTCATAGGTGAATTTTACTAAATATTCAAAGAAGAATTAACAGCCATCCTTCTTAAATTATTCCAAAAATTTAAAGAGGAGGTAAAGCTCCCAAGCTCATTTTATGAGACCACCATTACCCTGGTTACAAAACCAGGCAAAGATGTTACAAAAAAATGATAATTATAAGTCCATATCCATGATGATCTTAGATACAAAAATCCTCAACAAAATATTTGCAAACCAAATTCAGCAATACATTAAAAAGATCATGCAGGCCGGCTGAGTGGCACATTGGTTAAGAGCTGGTTTTGGGATGCCAGCGGCCCCAGTTCCGATCCCACATATGAGGACCAGTGACACTGCCCTCCACAGCTAACAACAGCTCCACCTGGAGCTGGGCTGTGCGAGCCCCAGCGACAGTGTAGGCTGCAGCCCCTGCTTCATTGGGCTGCCATAGGCTACAGTGAGTGGCCAGCAGCCAGCGTGAGTGGCTGGCAGGCAGGGTGAGCTGACAATAGCCATGGTGAGCGACCATCCAGAGGCCGACGACCTATCTGCCTCATCCGGGAAGAACGCAATGATGATACCAACATGGGCCAGTGAAGCAAGGTCCTCCGCAACTAGACTGAAGAACAAAAAGACAGCAACTTGTCTGTTCCCCTTCCCCAATTCCCCAACGCTGTTCCCCTCCCTCAATTCTCCAATAAAATCTTTAAAAAAAAAGATTATGCACCATGTATAAGTGGGATTTATTTCTGAAATGTAAGATTGGTTAAATATCCACAAATCAATTAACCTGATACACCATGTACTCAAAATGAAAAATAAAAATCTTACGATTATATCAATTGTTGCAGAAAAAGTATATGACAAAATCCAGGATCCAAGAGCAGCAAGATAAAGACAACTATAGTGCCCATAAGACTAACAGTTTAAAAAAAAAATTAGGATTACTTTATGAGAAAAACTCTCAGCAAAGTGGGAATACAATGAACATACCTCAACATAATAATGGCCATCTATGACAAACCTATACCTAACAATAAATTCAATGGTGAAAAGCTAAGTGTTTTCCTTAAAATCAGGAACAAGACAAGGATGTCTACTTTCCCACTTTTAGTCAGCATAGTATTGAAGTCCTAGCCACAGTAATAACACAAGAAAAATAATAAAACACATCCAGTTGCAAAGGAAGAAATAAAACTCTCTTTGTTTACAGATGACATGATACTATATAGAGAGAACCCCAAAGATTCCAACAAAAAACTATTAGAACTGATTGATCAACTTGGTAAAGCAGTGCGGTACAAAATTACTATTCAGAAATTGGTTGCATTTTTATACACCAATAATGAATTATCAGAAAAAGAAATTAAGAATACTATCCCACTTATAATTGCATCAAAAGAATAAAATACCTAGGATTAAATTTAATCAAGGAGATAAAAGAACTGTACTCTGAAAACTGTAAAACACTGAAGAAACAAATTGAAGAAGATACAAATAAATGGAAGTATAGGTTGTGCTCATGGACAAGAAGCATTAACATCATTAACATGTCCATACTACCCAAAGCAATCTACGGATTCAATACAATCACTATCAAAATACCAATGGCATCTTTCACAGAACTAGAACAAATAATCTTAAAATTTATATGGAACCTAAAGTGACCCTGAATAGTCCCAGCAATCATGAAAAGAAAAAAAAGAACAAAATTGGAGGTATCATGCTACCTGATATCAAACTCTAGTACAAGGCTATAGTAATCAAAACAGATTTTTATTGGCATAAAAACAGACATACATCAATGGAACATAGAGCACCCAGAAATAAACCCACAACTATATTAATAGTTAATATAGTTAATCTATGACAAAGGAGGCAAGAACATACATGAGGTAAACACAGTCTATTCAATAAGTGGTGTTGGGAAAACTGAACAGATTCACACAAAATAATGAAACTTGAAAACCTTCTTACACTATATACAAGAATAAACTCAAAATGGGTTAAAGACTTAAATGTAAGACATGAAATCATAAAACTCCTAGAAGAAAATATAGGCAGTATATCTCTGACATTGTTCTTAGTAGTATTTTTTTCTGATTTATCTCCATAGGCAAGGGAAATAAAATAAAATAAACAAATGGGACTATATCAAACTAAAAAGTTTTTGCACAGCAAAGGAAACTATCAACAAAACAAAAAGACATCTTACTCAATGGGAGAAGATATTCGCCAATGATACATCTGATAAGGGGTTAACATCCAAAATATATTTATAAATATATAAACTCATACAGCCCAACACTAAAAACACAAATAATACAATTAAAAAATGGGTAGAGGACCTGAACAGACATTTCTCCAAAGAGGACATACACATGGCCAATAGACAAATAAAAAGATGATCAACATCACAAATCGTTAGAGGAATGAAAATAAAAAAAAAACAATGAGGTATCACCTCATACCTGTCAGAACGTCCAGCATCAATAAGTCAATAGGGCCAGCCGAGTGACTCAGTTGGTTAAGAGTTGGCTTAGAGCGCGAGCTCTGAGCAACAGGTCTGCTGGTTTGATTCCCACATGGGCCAGTGAACGCTGTGCCTGAGCTGAGCTGTTGCTGAGCTACCAACAGGTGGCAGGATGGCTCAGCTGGTGTAACAACATTGCCTGTTCGATGACGGGCTATGCGCAACCGAAAGTAAGACTGAACTCAGCACTCAGCTTGTGCTGATCTGCCACCCAGATGGCTCAGTGAATAGAACCTGTGCTCTTAACAGCAAGGCTGCTGGTTTGACTCCTGCATGGGTTGGTGGCTACGCCCACCTGCAACTAAGACTGCACACAGCACCTTGAGCTTAGAGGCCACGAGCTGCCGAGGGGAAGCCAGATGGCGACTGGCGCCCTCCACAACGAAGATTCAAGAACAACAACTTGGCTGGTCCCCTCCCCAATTCCCCAATAAAATCTTTAAAAAAATAATCAACAAACAAGAAGTGTTGGCGAGGATGTCTCAATGAAGTGACATCTCATTGTGGAGAAAAGGGAACCCTCATGCACTTTTGGTGTGATTGTAAATTGGTGCAGCCACTATGGAAAACAGTATGGAGGTTCCTCAAAAAAATAAAAATACAACTATTTTTTTGACCCAGCAATGCCACTTCTGGGTATTTCTCTGAAGAAATCCAAAACAGTAATTCTAAAAGATATATGCACCCCTATGTTCACTGCAGCATTATTTACAATAACCAAGGTATGGAAGCAACTCAAGTGCCTGCACATCAATGGACAATTGGATAAAGAATTTGTGATACATACAAGTATATGCAATAGAATATTACTCAACCATAAAACACAATGAGGGTAAAATGGTGGAATAGACAGATGCTGTGATAACTATCTCCCAGGATCACACCAAAATTACAAACAAATTATACAGCATTCAATCCTGGAGGTCCCTGGAACACTAGATGAAAAGAACCACTAAACAAAGAACTTAAAGGGGATGCCACGTTGGGTCTGGTAGGACAGGCGGAGACAGGAGAGGGCGAACCCCGTGAGGGAAGCCCCATCTGTGGGGAGGCTTCTCCGGTTGGGGGAGAGACCCTCTGGCAGCACACCAAGCTCACCAGCCCAGAGTTCCTTTGCTGGGAAGAGAAGTTCCAAGATAGCTGACAGTAAATTAGTGAGGACTCTCTTTGCTAAGCTCGGTAAGGCTAAGAGCAGCTAGAGAACCAGTGGGGCTGGCACACGGGCTTGCTCGCAGGTGAGCACTTACCTGGTTACTGGTGGAGGGAGTAGCTGTGTGAGCCAGGCCCAGCAGCCTGCGGGGACGGACTGAACTAAGCACCTTTGGTACAGAGGCTGGAGGTTTTGGGACTGTTGTTCCCCTGGTATGGTGCCTGCATGCCAGTGGTGTAAGGAGGGTGCCATTTTGTCAGGGTTGGGCCCTCCCACAGAGGATCAGGTCCGGGACCTCATTGGTCTGGTGGAATTGGCGTAGAACTGCGTGTGTGCGTGCATGCGTGCACATGTGGCCTTGGATCCCCACCCTGCACGCAGCTTATACTGCATTGCCAGGGAAACGCTGGGCAGGTGCCCTCCGGCTCTAACAGGCTGCTCACTGAGACCCGGGAGTGCACGAGCCGCCTCGGATCACCACCCTCCACATGGCTTGTGCTGCATTGCCAGAGAAACGCCTGCTGGGCGTGCTCTGGCTCCAACAGGCTGCTTACTGATACGCGGGAGTGTGCAAGCGGCCTCGGGTCCCTGCTCTCTGAACTGCGCTTGCAGAGAGTTGCCAGGCTAGTGACTGTTTGTCGGGCTGCTCGGCCTGATCTGCAAGCGGCTGATTGGGACAGGCTGAGACTGGGAGTTTTCCTGGGAGTGTTGGGCCGTGAGCTGTGTGCTGGCATGTTTCAGCCAGGGCTCTCCTGATGATCTATCTAATACATCAAAGCAATCCTACAGCGACAGCCAGAATGGGAAACAAAGAAACATGTCACAAGTAAAAGATCAGGGCCAGCCGAGTGGCACAGTGGTTAAGCGCTGGCTTGGGAAGCCAGTGGCCCTGGTTCAGGTCCCACGTATGAGGGCCAGTGACACTGCCCTCAAAAAAAAAAAAAAAAAGGAACAAGTAAAAGATCAGAAGAAATCTCTAGAAATGGAACCAAATGAAACAGAGGGATCCAACCTTTCAGAGACTGAGTTTAGAACACTGATGATAAGAATGTTTAACAAACTTAGTGAGGACATAAGGAAGGATAGAGAAATCATAAAAAACAGCCAGTTGGAACTAAAGAATACAATAACTAAAATGAAGAACACACTTGAAGGAATCACCAGTAGAGTAGATGAAGCAGAGGAGCAGATCAGCAATTTGAAAGACAAAATAGCAGAAATCACCAACTTGGCACAACAAAAAGACCAAAGAATAAAAAAACAATGAAAATAGTTTAAGAGCCCTATGGTATAAGGTGAAACGCAACCACCGGAATACCAGAAGGACACGAGAAGAAGCAAGGGGTCGAGAATGTATTTGAAAAAATAATGACTGAAAACTTCCCCATCCTGGTGAAGGAAATCAACATACATGCCCAGGAAGTGCAGAGGGTTCCAAACAAGCTGAACCTACACAGGTCTACACCAAGACACATCATAGTTAAAATGGCAAAGGTTAAAGACAGAAACAGAATCCTAGAGGCAGTAAGAGAAAGACAGCGGGTTACAAAGGAACTCCTGTTAGACTAACAGCTGACTATTCTGCAGAAACTCTGCAGGCCAGAAGGAAGTGGCAAGAGATACTGAAAGTGACACAAAATAAAGGACTACAACCAAGATTGCTCTACCCAGCACGGCTATCACTTAAAATTGAAGGAGAAATAAAGAGCTTCTCAGAAAAGAATAAGCTGAAGGAATTCATTATCACCAAGCCAGCATTGCAAGAAATGTTAAAAGGGTTTTTTTAAACAAAAGAAAGGGGTAAACAAGCTAACCCAGGAAGAACAGGAATACAAATAACAAAATGGCAATCCATATGCACCTGTCAATAATCATTTTAAATGTGAATGGGCTAAATGCTGCAATCAAAAGACAGAGAGTGGCTGAGTGGATAAGAAAATAGGACACATGTATATGCTGTTTACAGATGGAATAAGATATTTCATGCAAATGGAATTGAGGGAAAAAAAGGCTGGAGTACCAATACTTATTTTGGACAAAGTAGACCTTAAAATGACTACAATAAAAGACAAAGAAGGGCACCATAAGCCTAGTAAACATCTATTCACCCAACATAGGAACTCCTAATCACATTTAACAGATTTTGACAGACATAAATACAGAGATCAACAGTAACACTATCATAGTAGGGGACTTCAACACCCCATTGTCACCAATGGACAGACCCTTTAGACAGAAAATCAACACAGAAAGAGGGGCCTTAAATGACACTTTAGACCAGCTGGCCTTCGTTGATATTTTTAGAGCATTTCACCCTGAAAAAACAGAATATACATTCTTCTCAAGTACACATGGGACATTTTCCAAGATAGACCACATTAGGCCACAAAACAAGTCTCAGTAAATTTGAAAAGATTGAAGTCTTATCAAGCAGATATAAAGGAAAAACTGATGGTTGCTGGCTGGGAGGGAGTGGGGATGAGGGAGAGGGGGAAGGTTTTGGACAGCATAGATGGGTGACTACAATGTTGCCGCAGGGATATGGGGGCAGTTCTGGGAATGTGATTGATAATGTTGTGAAGAGACTATTATGTTAAGTGAAATAAGTCAGTCGGAGAAAGACAAGTACCATATGATCTCACTTATACGTGGAATCTGAAAAACTGAATGATCAAAGTAAACACACTCATAGATATAGAGGAAAAACTGAGGGTTGCTAGTTGGGAAGGGGTTGGTGATAAGGGGGAAGGGGAAGGGATTAGACAGCATAAATAGACAACTACAATATTGCCACAAGAATATGAAACACAGTTCAGGGAAAATAATAATGTTGTAAAAATTTTGGATGGAGTAGAGGCTTGATCACTGCACTGTACACCTGAAGCTGATGTTGTATAATATTGTATGCCAACTGTAACTGAATATATAGTCACGGGATGTGGAATATGCTGTGGAAGGGAGTCAAAGGAATTGTAATAGATATGTATGATATGGTGGGGGTGGAGTGGGGTGGTGAACTGGGGGAGAGGGGTTGTCACTTTGGGGGGTAAAGAGTATAACTATTGCATTGTGTTATACACCGGAAACTAATAAAAAAGATGAAAACAAACAAACATAAAAAACAATGAAATCTTGCCATTTCCGACAACATGGATGGAACTAGTGGGTATTACGCTAAGTGAAATAAGTCAGACTGTGAAGACAAATACCATATATGCTCATATGTGGACTCCAAAAAACAAAATAAATGAACAAACAAAATAGAAACAGAGTCATAGGTACAGAGAATAAACTGATAGTTGCTAGATGGGCGGGGAGTTGGGGTGCTGGGTGAAAAAGGTGAAGGGATTAAGAAATACAAATGGTGTAGTGGCCTGACCACTTCACTGTATATCTGAAGGTGCCGCTGAATAATATTATATGTCATCTATAATTGAACACATATATAATCATGGGATGTGGAATATAGTGCAGGGATGGAGTCAATGGAATTGTAATAAATATGTATGATATCGAGGGTGGGGGAGTTGGGGAGGGGGGAGGAGGGAGTCACCTTGAAAAGGGGTGAAAAAGATAACTATTGCATTGTTTTGTACATCTGTAACTAATAATAATAATAAAGTTTAAAAAAAGAAATACAAATTGATAGATAGAAAATAGTCAAGGGGATGTAAATTACATCATAAAGAATATAGTCAATAATGTTACAATTATGTATAGTGCCAGGGGTGTACTAGACTAATCAGGGGGAATCACAGCATAAATTAAATAAATGTCTAACTACTATGCTGTGCAACTCAAACTAATATAAAATAATATTGAATATCAACTGTAACTGAAAAAAAGAAACAGTTTTAGAAGAATGAATATGCATATTGCTGAACATTATACTTCAATATACATGTAAAAAATGAAATTCAGCCTAACATTGAAGACCAGCTGTTCAATTCCATTTATTTCCCAAGCTCACGTTTATTTGCCATGCTTATTTAGAGATGAATAAATATATCAATATTCAATTAAAAAAATTGCAGGTTACCAAATCTGAACACACACCCACATTTTCTTTTTGGGAGTGGAACCGAAGGATGATTCAGATAGGATGATTCAGATAGGGAGACAGGCAGCAGGGTCTAGGGAATGAAGAGTCATGAGATTCCAATTTTATTCCTGGCTCTACCCAAGATTTGACATGTGACCACCAGCAAGCTACTTCCTCTCAGCAGATCTCTCAGTTTTCCCTTCTCTAAAAAAATATAGTCTTATCTTCATCCTGTACTTCATTCTGATTTCCTCACAGAATGGGAGAGGAAGGGAATATATGAGGTGTAGCAAAAGGTTAAAGAGTGTGCTAAGCTCCTCAGACTTGGACACCAGGAATACACATTTTCCTCATTTTCAATAAGGCAACTTTACGATTTTCAATAAAGCAACTTAGCAGTATTTCTGATGTAGACAATTCATAAAGTAGGACATTAGCCTGACTTTACACAACCTGAAGTTTAACCATTAAGCAATTCAGGTTAAAGGACATCATAGGCTACATGGTATTACCTACTGGAAAAATATAAACCTACAACCCAGCTCCGGCAAGCATTTTCATACCCAAAAAAGGAAGCAAAGGATGTCTGTAAGTCAAAAGATCTCTAGTAACTAGAAGCATTCTTTCTAAGGGAGAGGAAGCAGGCAATGAAGGAAAAATACCTCACATACAATAGCCACGGTGCTGAGGGCTTTGGTCACTAAACAATTTTATTTTTTTTGTCTCAAGTTTACAAAACTTTCTACTTGTTATAATGGAGGCTACATTCTCTCTTAAAACATTCAAATTTTAGAATAGATAAGTCAGTGGGATGTGAAATTTTCTTTACCAAGTTACACTTTATCACCAATTTTTGCTAAAACACACCCATTCCCTGAGTACAAAACATCTAAGAGATAGTACTACTCCAATACAATGACAACTGACATCCAAAACTAATTAATGACAAGCCAGCAACTAAGCTCCCTCTGTTTCACAGGAACACAGTTTAGTGTGGCAATTGAGTTACATCTACCTCAAGATTAATCATATGCTTAGTAGTTGGGGGTCCCTACATTTGTCAAGGAAAGGCTCCATCCTTGCACACAAGTAACAGACAACTTCACTCCACCATATACCTATATTCCAGAACCAAGCCAGTAAGAGCCTATCATACACAAACTGTCCCTGGGTCCCTTCATATCCCTGACCACCAAGATGGTTTTTCTCCTAAAACCAATCTGCAAAACTAGAGGCAGAACCATCAAGATTCATTTTTCTTACCTGAGGGGATCAAGTTCCCACTGAGCATGGGGAGATGAGGACCATTTTGATTTCAAGATCTGTAGAGAACTTTAAATTATCTGAAATCATTTTCTACCCTTCCAAAATAAAGCTTTAAAACCCTGTAAGGGCAGGAATACACACACACACACACACACCCAGGGGTGCCAAAAATGTATACAAGTGGACACTTTGGTCACGTTGCTCAAGCAGTAGTTCATTGTAATCTGAAATGTCTGGACATTGATGGTAACCACTTTGAGCACCTCTCATAACTGCAGAAGTCAAATGTGACTTGTATTCATCTTTTGTTATCAGTATATATTGAGTATTACAATTTTAATAGTTTATTTTCCTTTCTTAAAATGTGTATACTTTTTTGACATCGTGTGTGTGTGTGTGTGTGTGTGTGTGTGTGTGTGTGTGTGTGTGTGTGTGAAAGGCAGGGCTAGGTACATAGTAAGAATTTGGCGGGGGGTGTTAGCTCATTGGAATGAGCAAATGGAAATTGCTCCTTGACCTTGGTGATTTTCTATTCTGGAGTAAAAGGAAAGAACTTGCAGAGAAAAGAAATCAAAGCCTACTCACATAGCACAGCTATAACAGAAGTAGCAGATGGTACCTTCCTGTTGGGGGACAGTGCAGCTGTCAATTCACCAAAATGAAGAGCTCCCAGTACCCTTGACTCCCCAGCCCTTTTACCCTCAGGCTTGTAAGCTGCCTGAGGAAACTACACATACCTCTTCCTCCAACTTTACCACCTTGGCCTGGGCGTTGCTCAGGGCCTGGTCTCGGATTTCGATGTGTCGCCTTTGGTCCTCATTGGTAGAACGGGCAGTGGCCAGCTCTGCTTCCAGCTTCTCCTTCTCCCGCTGGCTTTCCTTATCTATCAGGACATGAAATACCTATACTGCCATTCTGGAGCTGGCTCAAAACCTTACCTGAGCAAAATTGATAATCATACCCATTACTAAACATTCTAGTGTTCTAACACACAGATAAATGAACCAGGAAACCAAGATCTGGATTCTATCACTGGGTTTACCGCTAACTTGCTATGTAAATTAAGAGCAGTCATTTAACAATGGTTGTTGCGCAGAAGCAATGCGAAAGTAGATATAAAAACTGTTATGAAAAGTATTACAGAAAGGAGAATATACACATAAATATTAAAAGAACAGGTAGGCATGTCTCCTCAATTTTATATCTTCAAACAGTTTTGTATAGACAAAAGAATTGACAACCCCCCATTTCCCCATTGTTTCCTCATGCAAGCATATTAAATCAATCTAAAAATGGTGTTTCATAAACTATATAAAACCTCAAATCCCACCCTTTACTCATTACCATACATTATTTTTTAACTGAGATCATTCCAGAACTGCATTGTAACTACAGATGACCATGACACATGTAATTATGCCCCATGCCTTTCTAGGGTCCTTCCCTTTTAATTAGACAGACCTCATACGAGAAATTCAAATGAGCAGTTTTGATTCTCATTTAGAAGTAAATTGCCCTTCCTCTTTAGACCTTAATACTTAAGTTTGTAGGAGAAACTTTAATAGGGTAGCCTTGCCTTCCTTCGCAATCTGACTTTACATATCCATTCAGATGTACCTTGGAAAGAAACGAATATTTGTTGAATACTTATTACATACCAAGTGTTGTATTAACTTAATCATCAGAACAACCATATAAGGAAGGTACTATTCCTTGTCATATTACATGAGAAAACAGAGACTCAGAGGGCTTGAGTAACTTGTACAAGGTCCCACAATTGGTAAATAAGTAGTGGAAAGTGGAGACCATACTTAAGGCTAAGTTGTTCTAAACTCTTTCTACTGTACCAGGCTGACTTCTCCTAGGGTCCAGTTGGTTTGGCTTCTCTAAGGTAGTTTAAACACATTCCCCAAGGAGACTTTTCAAGAGGGCTTTCTTGGCTCCTGCCATAGTCCCAACCATGTGGCACCCTGTGGATGTTGAAAGGCAAAAGAAATTATGGGGCCACAAGTTATGCCGTCTTCCCTGCCTACTAGATAGAGTCAATTTTTCCCTTCTAGAAACATTTATGTCTTCCACTCTGCTGTTAATATAGTTCAATCTGCTAAATTACCACATTTTATAAATTAGTAGCAGAGCTACTAGGACACCCAAAATGCCATCTCCACACAAGGAGGAGTGTCGACTAGCAGATCCAAGACAAGAATCCATACATTTTCTGTTTTGTTTTGCTTTGTTTTGTCCTGGGCGGCTGCCACCCTCTCTACCTGTGAACTAGCCTCCACGGTAACCGTGACATCAGAAAGGCAACTTCACAACAATTTACATTAAGCACTGATGACACCAGAAAAACTACATTCCTTCCTCTAAGACATACTGACAAAGGGACAGGAGTTTCAGCGAAATGAAGGGGGGAAAAAGTCCCGGTTTTGAAGCCAGTGCACAACTGAGCAAACTAGGAAGGCGGGGGGATATTATTGTAAGTAAAGATCAAACAGACTCATAAAAGCTGACTGGAAGTTGCATGGAATAACTTGAAAGAATCATGTGGAAGCCCAGCAAAGATGGGGCCTGACAAGTCCCTACCAAGCACTATTCCAGCTGGGAGCTGTGCCGAGGAAGGCTTGAGGTAGGGGACACCAAATACAGGCGTCTGCTGAAGTGGGGGTAGTTAATCTGTTTCCCCTGAACTCATTCTCCCTATGGACTCAATCCACTGTATAGTTTTTATTGCTGGTTTTATTGTGGCAGTTGGAAAGAATGAGGCCTTGTCTAGCTGGATGGGGTCCATTTTGGACCGATAAAGAAGAGGATTAATCCACTGTCAGTCCTAGGAGTATTTGACAAAGGAAACACTGTTATGAGAAGACATAGCTCTGCCCTCCACCATACCCTCCAACTCTGTAACTAGTCACTAGTTCAGGCCATAGCAGTGGTCCTTGTCTAGCTACACTTGCAGTCCACCAAGGTATAATTATAATACAGGTTGTTTTAACTAAGGGAGCCCCAGGTTCAGATTAGGTAATCATCAATCCTGCATGTTAATCCCATCTCAACCAGAGCCAGCACATGGAGCCTTCAACAATAAATCCCTTAAACATTAAAGAACCCCATGGTCACTGAGGTCCTTTTCAGCCAGCTGTGGCAAAAGCAGGGATTTCAAGGGGCTTCTCTTGTTTAATACAGTAGGAGCCATGTTGATGTGACTAGATGTTGTGGCAAGCAGCCTTTTTGGCCTAGGAGGAAAAAAAATAAAATCTCCCAACTTCATGCTTGAACAGGAAAAGTTCTCCCTAAATGACATTCACTCTACCCTGGTTGTTCTAGAAGGCTAAATAGAACTGTGTGACCTCTTCAGACACCTCATTCCCATCCACACAGTAATACCTGCTGCTGAAGCTTTCAGACTTACTTTTTGCAAAGAGCTGAGAGATGGTTTTTCTGGTATCCTCTGACCCCTCATATTCCTTCTCTGCAAGCTGCTTGTTGGCTGTCTCTAGACGCTCTGTGGAATTAGGACACAATAAACAAGGTCCCATACACAAACTTCCATGCACATACTGTTGGCCCTCTCAGTACTGATCTCGGGCAAAACAAGCCTGCTTCTTCTTATTACACAGGAATGGGTGACACAAACATAGGTTTGTAAATGTGGATCCCAAAACAACATAGACCATGGCAGGGAAAGGGGAGGTGAGTACTTAACACTTTCACTCTTCACTGACAAAACCAAAGTACAGAATTCTAAATTTCCACAAAGTAATTTATCCCTGAATATGATATCTTTCATTCACCAGGCAAGAGTACCAGTTATTACAAAGTCTTCAAAATCATGTAATGTCAAAGCTGGAAGGAGACCATAGGCAGCATCTAGTTCAGTTCCTTCATTTTATAGACAAGATGCCCTAAACCCAACGATAAAAAATAACATCCCCAAGGCCATCAGTTCTGAAGGTGGTTATTTCTCACCATCTTCAATATTATATATTAAGGTAAAAATACAAAGAGGGAATCCTAGAAACAATAGAGGATATCACTATTTCAAGCTTGACCAAAGCAGGCCTCTATAAAACCTATAAAGGAAGAGAGGCAGCACGGATTGTGTGGGTCAGCCAGGTAGGTCCAGAAGTCCCAGGATGGGCACTGTACAATTAACACATCAGCTAATCCCACTTTGATTAAGCAAGCTTGGGACCAAGAACTACTGTGGTCACAAAAACCTAGCCTGGTTTATGCCCTGCAATTTACTGATCATTCTAGTAGTCTGGACAAACCTAAGAACCTCACGGTATGCTACTGAGCTCTTCCCTTCACCATTTTGGTAAGTGTGTCAAAAGTGATTCCCTCACCTCTCAGATCCCTGTTGAAGTCATGCATTCTTCGAATCTCGCCCTCTAGCTTGTTTCGCATGGCTTTTTCCAGGGCTTCTCTTTTGGAGGATGACTTCACAAGATTCTCATATGCCTCCGAGACACGCTGGATTTCTGTCTCCACCTGAACAACAACAACAAAACAAAACAAAGGAAAATAGTAGGGATGGTAGGGGCTTGAGGGGAAAGATAGCCTGAAAACATACATATGAATACGTAATGAGGACTTCTCCCAGGGCTTTTTCAGATGGCCAGTAGGCAAACATAACACAGATAAGAAAACATTCCCAAAAGGACTTATAAATTCAACCTTAAGCTCAGTAATTTACTCACAGGGTCATGATATTTCCTCAGGTTTTTACAAATACTTGTTTCTGCCTTCAGAGAAGGTGGTAGGAGAGAATAAATTTCGTAAGTATAGTTATAAGTGATTTTCATTTCTGAATGAGAAGTTTCTTAATTTTGAAAATAATAATAATATATATAGTATAGATAACGTTATTCTTGAGCAGGGGTTGGCAAACTGTGGCTCAAGAACCACATGCAGCTCTTTGGGTACGTTCCTGTCTCAAAAGTTTGCCGAACCCTGGTAGAGCCAATCTTGTCCCTCACAACAATTAAAAAATTATTTGAGAGACATAAATGTATTTTTATATAATCACCATTATGTGAATAATATCCTTTAAAAATTTTATAAATGAATCTATGATAGTTTTATTTTCATTTTCAATTTCACTTCAGAGCCACATGTATGTTCCCAAAGAGATGTACATTCCCAAAGAGCTGCATGTGGCTTGTGAGCCACAGTTTGCTGACCACTGGCGGCTCTTCTGTCTCAAAAGTTTGCCGACCCCTGGGCCAGCCAAGAGGCACGGTGGTTAAGCGCTGGCTTGGGAAGCCAGAGGCCCCGGCTGGGTCCCACATATGGGGGCCAGTGACACTGCCCTCAAAAAAATAAAATAAAATAAAAAATAAAAAGTTCGCCGACCCCTGTTCTAGAGCATACAAAGTGCTTTCACATGCTTATTTCAATTCATCCTGATCTCGGCCTTCACAAAAATACCTCTCCCCATTTAGCAGAGAGCAGAGTTAAATTGTCTTTTCCATGATGAAGTTAGCAGCAGAAGCAAACCATAAAAACTCTTAAGCGTCAAACTCATGTAGTAGTTCAGTTCAATTTATCAAATATTTAACAAGGGTCAAATGTTTATAAGAACTCTTTAATGCACTGTGGGGTATGTAAATATGAGTGAGGACATCATCATTGCCCTCAAGGAGCTTTTGAGCTAATCAGGTAAAATAATATAGGGAAAGAGACAGTATTAAGAAAAGTAGTAGTAGTGCTATAAAGTGCAGGTGAGGAAGAAGTTATTCCTGGTTGGGGTAAGGGAAGAGGAGGACAATTTCAGGGAGGGGGTGGCATTTAGAGTCAGATCCTGAAAGCTGAGTCATATACCAATCAGCAGATGTGAGGAGAAGGCTATTCTATGACTGAGTGAGCAAATGCATTCCCAGAATGACCAGTAGTCCCATTTGGGTGGACACTGTGGGGTACTCAGAGGGAAACTGGTGAGATCTGGCGGCAAAGACAGACAAGTCAGACTGGAGTCAGGTCATAAAAGGGCTTTAATGCTAGGCACTTGGACTTTATTCCATAGTCAGTGGGAAACCAGTACAAATTTTTGACCAGAAATTCACGATTTGAGTTTAGTTTTATGACACCCCTGCAAATCTTGTAAAACGGAAAAAACAACACAAAACCTCAAAGGGAAAGGATTTTGCCCTGAATCATCCCAAATCAGGAAGAAAATAAGAAATTATACTCCAGAGTCTTTCTGTAACCTGTATAGCTTCATTGCACATAAAATAACCACATAGATATCTGCATATAATCTGTGTAAGACAAATAAACCCCATGATTATTAAGCAATATTCAAATTAAATATGATTCCTGTAACCATTCTGCATTTATTCTCAGTTTGACACTATCCTCCCTAACAAAGCTCAAGGTAATTTGTGGACAAAAATATCAGGCCTCCTGTGGAAGACTGGGGAAAAGATGGGATTACCAAACAACTCAGATTCCACCTGCCCCAGCTCCAAAATTATGCCTGATGCAGGACTGCCTGCAAACAAATGAGGCTTACACCACAGAAAAGAGAAGACTTGAGAGTGTTTGTCTCTTTGCAGATGGCACCAAGATAGCAGCACAGAAGGGGAAAACTGGTCAATGGCATTTAGAGACATGATCTGCAAGGCCTGAGCCTGATCAAGCTTCTGTGTGAAATTCAAGTGCTGAGTAGAGAAAATAAGCATTTCCATTTGAAAGAGCAGCTTGGTGTGGGTCTCCTCTGGGCAGCCTTTAGAGTACAAGGCTTTCCAGTCCCTCACAGAATGCCACACCTGGAAGGCAGTCCCTCTACTCTAGTTGTTCAGTAGTACTATTTCCAGATCTTGTACCAATCCTTTCCCTGCGTAGATACTGTACCCTCCAAAAGAGCAAGCTGTATGTCTGTCAATAAAACCTTCCAGGAAAAGAAGTCACTAAGGGCATATCTACTAGTTTGGTCTATGTGATGGTGGGGGCAGAGAAGAGGAAGAGTGATGGTGAGTTTCCAGGCTTATTCTCTTTACTTAGTCCTCTCATGAACCTCAGGTCTTATTTGTTCCAGCACCAGCTAGTATCTACCTGATTCTCCCTACTTTCCTTTTCCTTTTCTACATGACCTGTGCCTCTCATCCACTGCAGCACAGGTTCGGCCTTCACTTCCCCCAATAACCAAGCTGTGCCAATTACACTTGTTTAAGGCATCTTTCTTCATACTGCGAAACAAACAACACAAATCCTATTACGTTCCTCTTCCTGCCACCCACACACCTCCTCAAAAATTAACCATGGATCCTTTGGTAATGAGGATCTATAGAAGATTTGGGTTCATCCTTCAGTTACTGCATCAAAGATGGTGTCGGGGCCACCCTGAATAGAGAATTAGGGAGGGGTACCAACTGTTAAACCTAATCAGCCAAACCGGACCAGTTTGCATATAGTGTGTGAATATGGTCAATTTATTGCATCAATGTGATGGGGGGTATAGCTAAATGAGCTGAGAGAGAAAATTTAAAATTGGGGGCAAGCTAGGGAGAAACAGTTCTCACTCAACCCCAACAACCCCCATCCCAATTTGAGAACACTGGAGCGAAAGCATTTTTTGCCACATAAAAATATTTAGCTGACTTCCCCTCTCCCTAAGAATTTAGATCTGATGTTTACATATTCTCAGCTTCATTCAGGTCCCTGAAATTTCCACTCGAGGGTGTCTCCTAAGGACAGAGTTGCTGAACAATACCAGGCAACCTCCCCTCCCTTCCCCACCTTCACCCTTACCTCCCTGAACAGTTTACATAGTCAGGAGAACAAACCACATGAGCTCTACCATGACAAAAGCTGCAAAGAGGCTGCCAAAGGCATAGCCCTATGCACCAACAGCCACTGGAAGCTAAGAGCTAAGGTTCCTTGCTTAGGGCACTCACAAGCTCAAGTCCCAGCTGCAGGAGATAGGAGGGGCCCAGGGAAGAATGTGAATTGGGGACATATACTCCTTTTTCTATTTCCTCAGCCCCGAGCTGTCAACTGTCACCCAGCTGTGGTGCTAAGCCCCTCCTGCCCCCCCATACACACCAGAGAAAGATAGAAGATGTTGAATTTGAGCTGTAGGGAAGGACAAAGCAAAAAGGAGGAAAAGGAAGGGGTGTTGAAAAAGTTACCATGGGAACTCCCACTCAGAAAAGTGCTCTAAGCTGTTTCCAGAACAAGGCAGGAGCAGGATCTAGCTTCGGTGGTGAAGTTTTTTTTCTAGGAACTATGATTTTATATAGGATTCAAATTCAGTATTTGGGAAAATATAATCAAGACAGAAAGTCTTTATGCTGGCAGTTCCTTTACCTATATGGACATCACCAGTGTTCTTTACCTTATGAAGAAGTTTCTTTGCCTTTTGGAATTCTAAAGCAATCAATTAAGTTTTCTTTAGGGCTATGGTTTCTGGAAAAACTGTATAAATGTTTTTTTCTCATCACATAAGTATAAAATGTTACTTCTTGTGGAAAGACAAGCATAAGGCTTTTCCTAAACTTTGATCCATATCTAACCTTCAGTTATAAGAATTGTGAAGACCCGCCCATAAGTCATGCAGAAACCCACAAGTGCAGACTTTTACATTGATATTAAACAAAAAAGGTTTAAAGGAGACTCTAATATCCTAACACAGGGACCTCACCTTCTGCAGTCTTGCCACCTTCTCGTAGCATCCTTCCAACTCCTGCCGTAAGTTCCGGTTCTCATCTGAGAGTATCTCAACCATCTGCTGGGCTCTGGAAACAATGGCAAAAGGGTCTGCTGGCATTGGCTGATAAGAAGCAGGCGACTGCTGAGCTCTAGGCATAGCTGAATAGGTTTCTCCTGGCTGTTGCTGGTGATGGTGGTGGTGGTGTTGCTGCTGCTGCTGTTGCTGCTGACTTAGTCCCGGCTGGGTCAGGCGGTAATGATCTCCCTGGTGAGCCTGATTAGGAAGGAAATGTTGCTGCAGCCTAGGTAGGTGAGCTGAGTGGTCTCCTTGGTTTGGGACCAATGGGTGTTGGGCAGGAGATAATCTAGTGGATGGTGGAGACTGCAGCAAGGGCAAGGAACCCCCAGATGTGAGGGAAGAAGTAGGGCTGTGAGGCTGAGAGGTCCTGGCTGACAACGGCAATGAGATGTCCTGTGTTGGCCTGTAAAACATGGAGGGCATGCCAATATTAAGCTCTCTCTGAAGGCACTGGGGGAGAAGGGCACCAAAAAAACGAGATGGGGAGGCTTCCAGTGCCCCTGGGACACCTGCAACATGAGTAGCAGGCAGTGTTAGGGATCCCTGCAAAAGACCTCTACTGTCCTTTCCAAGCCCAACCCTTCGTGACTGGCTGACAAACAGAGGTGTGATCCCATGGAGGATTGAACCAGATGATCTCAAAGTCCGCTTTGTGAAAATCAAAATGATGTATGCTTGAGTACAGACAGTGTTCAAGTTAAAGCATTTTAAATAAGTCTTCTATAAGGTAATTTCCACCTTTCACATCATTATTTTAAACTAAACTTTTTCTTACATTCTATGTGTGGTATAGCACACATAAAAGGTCAAAAATTTAGAAAACATGTTCCCCTTGCCCAGAAGGAAACAGCAACAACAGTCAAAACCATCACTCATGTAACAACCTAAGTGTCCATCAACAGATGAATGGATAGAGAAGAACTGGTACATTGGGCCAGCCAAGTGGCGTGGTGGTTAAGCGCCTGCTTGGGAAGCCAGCGGCCCGGGTTCGGGTCCCACATGTGAGGGCCAGTGACACTGCCCTCAAAAAAAAAAAAAAAGAAGAAGAACTGGTACATATATACAATGGAATCTTACTTGGCCATAAAAAGGAATAAAACCTTGCCATCTGCAACAACATGAATGAACTTAGAGGATATTGTGATGAATGGAGTAAGTCATAGAAAGACAAATGACATATGATTTCGCTTATATGTGAAATCTAAAAAACAAAATAAATGAACAAACAAAAACAAAAAAACTCATAGATACAGAGAACACTTTGATGATTTCCAGCTGGGAGGGAAGTTGGGGGACAGGTTGAAAAAGGGGAAGGACTTAAGAAGTACAAATCGGTAGTTACAAAATAGTCATGGGGATGGGTGTAAGATATAGCATAGGAAATACAGTCAATAATATTGTAATAACTATGTATGGTGTCAGATGGGTACTATATTTATCGGGGTGATCACTCCATAAGTTATATAAATATTGGGTTGTCGGAAAAGTCATGACATATTTTTTGATTTTTGTTGCAAAAATACATCATGACTTTTCCGATAACCCAATATCTAATCACTATGTTGTACACCTAAAACTGATATAATATTGTATGTCAACTAAAACTATAAAAAATTACAACAAATATATTTAAAAACACCCCTTATTTTGCTATCTGCACCCATTTTTGATAATATATATGTACACAAAAAAATTACTTGAGAATATGTACATATTTATTACATTAGATACCAAATAATTATTGATATTAATTGACTGGAGGCCAGCCGAGTGGCTCAGTTGGTTAAGAGTTGACTTAAGAGCATGAGCTCTGAGCAACAAGGCCACCAGTTCGATTCACACACAGGCCAGTGACACTGCGCCCGAGTTGAGCTGTTGCTGAACTGCCAACAGGTAGCAGGATGGCTCAGTTGGTGGAACAACAAGATTGCCTGCTTGATGGTGGGCTACGCCCACCCGCAACTAAGACTGAACTTGGCGCCTTGAGCTGAGATGCCACCCAGATGGCTCAGTGGATAGGGCGTGCGCTCTTAACAACAAGGCTGCTGGGTTTGACTCCCACATGGGAAAGTGGCTACACCCACCCGCAACTAAGACTGAACTCGGCATCTTGAGCTGAGCTGCCGCCTGGATGGCTCAGTGGATAGAGTGCGCACTCTCAACAACAAGGCTGCTGTGTTTGACTCCCGCATGGGATGGTGGCTATGCTCACCCACAACTAAGACTGAACAAAACACCTTGAGCTTAGAGGCCATGAACTACCGACGGGAAGCCAGATGGCGACTGGCGCCCTCCACAACGAAGATTGAAGAACAAACAACTTGGCTGGTCCCCCTCCCCCAATTCCCCAATAAAGTTTTTAAAAATAATAATAATAATTGACTGATGCCTATTAGCAGTAATAATATTATGACTTGGAGGGGATTACAGGCAACACTATCATACTATATTTGATATATTGAAACACAAAAGGACTGGAAAGGCCTTAAAGAAATAATTTAGTCCAACTCTGTCACTGGACAAAGGGGAAAACGGAGGTCCAGAGAGGGGAAGCAATCTGCCAAATATTACAAAGTGAGTTACTGGTAGTGCCAGGGTTGAACCCTTGTTTCCCAATTCTCATTTTCAGGCTCTATTCACTATCATAGTACATTGGTTTCCATGAACTGATGTTCAAATTCCCACACTATTGTTTATAGAAAGTTCCAGAAAGACAACTTTGGTACATTGCTTAATATGACTCTCCCATTTTTGTACCTAATACCGGACTATTAGCCATTAAAAGAAACAGAGTGTGTGAATGAATCACTTCCACCAGCACCACTACCAGGAAGAATATCTGTCAATAGACACCAAAGACAAAAAGCTTGTTTACCACCATCCCCCAGCCCATGCCCAACTAACTTCATATACTCTCACATTGGGCCGGCCGAGTGGCGCAGTGGTTAAACACTGGCTTGGGAAGCCAGGGGCCCCGGTTCGGGTCCCACATATGAGGGCCTGTGACACTGCCCTCAAAAAAACAAAAAAAAAACATATACTCTCACATTTTGTGGATACTTGTCCTACAGTTGATATTTCTCAATCCAGGGAAGACAGATGATGGCTAAGAGCATGGGATTTGGATCCCAAGTGTCTTCCGAGACTTTTTTACTGCTTACTAGCTGTGTAACCTTGCTCAAGTTACTTAATCTACATGAACCTGTTTTGTTCCTGAGGTTGCACATGAATTATATAAGTACTGCACTCTTCTCATTTTTTAGCTCAATAGGAATTACAGAGTCTCTTATGTACCTCCCATTGAGATAGGTTCACCGCATTAGTGATTTTGCTTATGGGATATCCATTTAATCTTTGCACTAAATTGCATAAAATTCATGAGAACTGAGACAAATCACCAGGAGCAATTAACTTTTAACTGGTATTCCAGGTGCTATAAAGCACATCCCTCCCACACACACCCTCCAATTATCTACCCCTACAATAGATCTTCACTATCAGGGCTTTTCACAGCTGCAAAAATAATTCCAAACACTTCCTCACGGATACCCAATTGCCGAGATGTTCACCAAAGCCCGCTAACCTGCTCAAACCCTAGGTTCTGTCTCTCAGCGGCATCAACGCCTCTGGTGTACCCACATTCTTCCAGGTTCATACATATGTCACTATAAATAATTGGTGAATATTGAAGAGAGCAAGTAAACTATTTGAGGATAGAAGAATTTACATGGTTATCTTGCTAACAACTGGAAAGTTGCTACCATACATAACCTTTCTTTCCAAGAACTCAAAGCATTCATCCAATCAAAAGCCTGGGAGCTGTTTATAAACCTATCTGGGGAAGAGTCTTTCTGCATTTTCCATACTGTGGATATTCAGTTTCCTCAGAGGTAAAATGCATTGTGTGCTCTCCTTCCTCTTTGAGCAAAAGCTATTATGAAATAGATAGATAGATAGATAGATAGATAGATAGATAGATAGATAGATATAGATAGATATCTAGGGAATATAGATATTAATATTTTATAGTATATATATAATGTATGTTACATATTATATATACTATATAACATAGTTATATTAATATCTAAATCTATCTCTAGATATCTCTATTTATATCATCTATATCTATATCTATATCTATATCTATATCTATATCTATATCTATATCTATATCCCTGGAGTTAAATATGTCCAAGGATTTGTTGGGGCTTTTGGATATTCTGGACAGACAAGAAGGGCTTACATTACATGTTCTTCAATCCAGCTCTCAAATTTTAAGGGAAAAACAACCATATTAACCTTCATCCTCATTGCCAGGATTTGGAAACCCAAGGAGGGAGGTGTTCTCTTTCTTTTTTTTTTTTTAAAGATTTTATTGGGGAATTGGGGGAGGGGAACAGCATTGGGGAACCAGGGAAGGGGAACAGATAAGTTCCTGTCCTTTTGTTCTGTCTAGCTGTGGAGGACATCGCTTCACTGGCCCATGTTGGTATCATCATTGTGCTCTTTTGGGTGAGGCAGATCCGTCACCAGCTTCTGGACAGCTGCTCACAGCAGCTATTGGCAGCTCACACCGGCTGCCAGCCACTCACTGTAGCCTATGGCAGCCCACTGCAGCAGGGGCTGCAGCTATGCCATCAGGGGACTCACAGCAGCCCAGCTCCAGGTGGAGCTGTTGTTAGCTGTAGAGGGCAGGGTCACTGGCCTCATATGTGGAATCCAAACCGGGGCTGCTGGCATCCCAAGCCAGCTCTCAACCAATGCGCCACTCGGCCGTCCCAAGGTGTTCTCTTTTAAAGACTGAATGCCCAGTTTAAAACTTGGCTTCATTGCCCCACCTCCCCAGGGCCCCATCAGCAGCACAGGCCTCTCAAACATACCTGACACTGGCCTCCCTCATGTTTAAAGGCATAAATACCCCTCCCCCCATGCCCTGGAGAAGCACATGGAGGAGGAGGAGACCACAAGTTCTCTGGAAGGAGGTCTCTGGAGTCAGATAAGCCCAGGATTTCAGTGGCCCTGGCATAACTCTGGCTCTGCATATAGATAACTGGAAACAAGGCAGCTGCCCCTCGGGATCCCCAGGCTAGAAAAGGAAACAGATTTCAGTGCACCGTGATGTTGGGAAAACCAAGGCAGTCTGTCCCTGGCAGGTTTGCAAACACGATGCAAGACTTGGGCAGTCGCAAAGGGAGAGAAAGCCCTCCAGCCAAGGAACTCCATCTGCGCTCCAGCATCCGCCCGCCACAAAAAAAGCAGGACAGTATTAACATTCTTTCGAAGTTTCCCCTGAAAGGAGGGGACTGAGGAATGACAGGGGTTGGAGTGAGCTAGAGGGATATCAGAGGAAGCAAAACTACACTCAAGATTAAATAATAACAGAAATAGTAATAATAAAGGTGGCAGCTGCGTGAGCGGCACACTCCCCAGGTCCTTATACAGCACAGCAGCATGAATTGCTCCTCATTGACACATTAACCAGGAACAAACAGGCAGCCAGCAGACAATAGAATCACATGATCCCATGGAAGCCCTGACTTGCCTCCCTGCCCGTTCCCTCTCTACATCCTGCCCCTTCCTAAGACAATCTGGGTCCCTGGTGATCTGTGGGAAGCAGGACATGGCATACATGCAGGACAGAGACCAATGACTAAAATCACCATACCTCTAAAGCTCGGGAACTCCCTCCCAGAGACAGTTTGCAAAGATGCAAAGGGAAAGCAAAAGCCAGTTTATCTAGTTAATAGCACCTCCCACCCAGCCACCTCGCTGACTGGGAGCTCCTGCCCTCCCCAGCCACACACCCCTCACACACACACACACATACTACACATTCACGGCCCACACATGTACAAGCCCACACACTCAGACTCTCACCAGAACAGGTGCCACCAATAGCCTGGAACCCGATTTATTCTCCCCACAAAAACTGTACCTTTCCCAGGTTCTGTGATGGTGAATATGTGAATCCTGGAGAGGGCTGCAAATTCCTGATTGTTTCTCTTGCACAATCAGCTCTGTTCTGAACTACAAAGTTAGGTCACCCTTAGATTCCACTCAACGAGAATTTCAAGAAACCTCAGATCTGGGCATGATTTCAACAACTGAAAGGAGGTGGCTGCTTTACAAACAGAAAGGATTTAATTTTTAAAAGCAGTTGATAAATATATAAACCCCAGATGCAGAAAAGGCTCAGCACTTAAAAAGACAAAGATTCAGAAAATTTATAATTTTTCACATGGCTGGGCCTTGTTTCCCATCTGGAGTTCTGGGCATGCAGGATATTTATTTTTTAACTGGGGAGGAGGGCATCGGGAAGATGAAGTAATAAAAAGATTGTTTATAACATTTTGTTCACTTTAACAGCAAATGTCTAGCATTTCACTGCACCTCTAAAGGCAAATTGCTGTTTTATGAACAGCAATTTGTTCAAAGAGCTTGCTTTGCATCCCGATCTGTAATTTATGGATTAAGAACTAAGAATTTCATCTTCTAATTGTTTGGTGCTAGCAGCGGCTACTTAGAAAGGTACTAACAAACTGTCTAGCTACTTGTTTAAAGGCAGTAAGGAGGACAAATGTGTCACCACCTAAAGGCCTACACTCCTGGGAAGCAGTTCAACTACATTCCCTTGCCAGTAATTTGTCAATAGGTGCTACTCCTTCACCCCATGCCTAGCTAACATTTTATTGCCAGAATTTGTCTGATGCAGACTCAAACTTCACATAGAGCATCTTTCGATTAGGACCATTTTAAGTTTGATTATTCATCGAGCATAAAAAGCACCTTGTTCCTCTCCCATAAAGAAAAAAAAAACTGTTAGGGCAAACCTGTATATTATAATGGTGCTCAAGAGAGGATAATCAGCATGGGCTCTACTGCTTTGGGGATAGAAAAATAGATCCACAGACAATGTAGGAGGGAGGAGAAAATACAAATATCTTTCTGTAAAATATATGCAGCTAAATTTGTTGGATGGTTTAATCAGTAGGGGAAGAAAAAGTAATCCCTCTTGGGCTCCTTATTATTTATTTAGGCAGATCAAAGGGCTTTTCCATCTATCTTCAAACACTGTGGGAGTCATTTCAGATCACAAACAATACTGGTGATGAATTCTGAAAATAGCTTTCCTGGGAAGGTGGGCCATGTGCTGAGCCGGGCTTTGGATTCTGCTCCACACTCTAGCCAGCATACTGCCCTCCCACAAGGCAACAAACATCAGCCCATCCACATACGGGAGACAGTCCCACAGACTCTTCCATGCTGATGGGAAGAGTAAAACGAAAAACCCCCATCTTCATTGACATTTTACTGGCTTGGACACGTTTCTGCTAAGCTAAGCAGTCCAACAGACCAACCCCTCCCTTCGTCTTCCATTTCATTGGGCAGATGGGAATTGGATTCTTACTCTCATTTAAACCAGAAGGGCTCTATCCATTATCCCATTTCCTGTTCCAAGCCACTTATCAGAAATTAGGCTCCTGACCTTTGAAAGCTGCACAGAGGAGGTTGAAAAAAGGTTATGAAATCAACCTGGGTTAAGGAAAAAGAAAATTCGAAACTGGTCAAGTTAGGGGTGGAATCCAAAGTGATTTGCCTCTGGCTAAAAAAATGGACCTAGAAGGGGAGAAGGATGAAATACCAGGAAATGCCAGGTTCATTCTCCTACCTTACCTCAACTCCACCCCTGACTGCTTTGTCTCCAGAATCACCCTCTGAACTTCTAGTCAAGAGGTTCTTTCCCAAAAGAGTGAAAAAGGGACAGGAGGCAGAGTCAGGCGTCAAAAAGATCACAGGCCTAGTCTGGGGGTTCCTATGGAAAAGGCCACCCTAGGTCCAGGGAACTTCAAACCTCATGGCCACTTATAATTACCTGCAGTAATGGCAGGAATACCACATAATTTCCATCATTGTTGCCCATGGTTGAAATGTTCCGTTCCCCCGCCCCATACGCTGAGATACTAGTAACGATCAGAGACATCGTCCCAATAGGAACAGCAAATAGAGTCATGGAATCATAAGGTCCGGTTGATACAATGGGCTCTTGAATAGTTCAGAAGTATATTTAGGAAGAACTCAATATATGAAACAGTCCTCCTGACTAACAGCAAGGTACATTAGTCATGGATATATATTTTTCCTTCTACAATTTAGGATCTGACCAAAACTTCTATATAATAGATGTGAATTTAATTTAGATGTTTAAAAACATAACAGACAACTAACAAAATCTCTACAGAAGATGAAGCAATCCAGACTTCATAAAGTGCAAGGAAGTATAAGACAAGTTACATTCTGAACCTACACATACACAGTTCCCCCCGCATAGTAATATCTGGGTGTTTGTTTAGTGTCCGGAAGAATCATGGTTTTCTGCACAAAGATGTGTTCACAAAAATATGTGATGAGAGTTTTGTGGAGGGGAATAAGTAGAAGTGATAGGATATGCCAGACTAATTAAAGTCCAAGACGATTTGCTTCTGCTCCTCAAGGAAGGGTGTAATAACTCAGATGAGGAACACTGACCCTTCAATATCCTAGGAGACAGAACAGCAAATAGCTGCTGAAATCAAGCCTTGTGCTCCTGTTCATCCACTAGGTAATTGAGGCCATGCTCAACCTATAAAGTTAAGGGGATGTTTATACAGTGCTAATTATGGCTAGAAATTCAGGTTGGCAGAAAATTTACTAAGTCAGAGGCCAGCCATGCATTGCAGAGTCTGTTATAACAAACACCTGCCCATCCTTTATTTAAAATTCCCCCCCACATAGCAGAAGCTGGTTGGGGAGGAGGTCAGGAAATTATAGAAAGGGAACTCTCTTACCTGGCTGCTCCATACTCAGGGGGATGCTGATACCTCATCAGTTGCCCCTCTGTTCTCCCTGGCTGGTTCAGACGATGCTCACTATAGAAGTGCCCTGGCTCTTGGGGCTTGCACACTACAGACTGGGGTGGCATGCCCTTGAAGGGATACTCTGGTGGGGGGCCTCGGTGTTCCATGCCCTTCAGGCTATGTTGGCTGGAAGGTGGCCCTTGGGCCTTGTAGAATTCACTGGAACTTGTGGGATTCTTGTAGACGTCATTGGGTTGTGGTGGGGAGAGGGGAGCGCTGGTAACAGGTGGATGGGCCTTAACTCCACTGGTGGCCAGTGACATCTGCATTAGTCGTTCACTCAAAGAGCGGACATGTCCTTGCTTAAGGTCTCTGAGTCCTTCATCCTGGTGCATCTTCCCAGGATTAAGTCGCTGAACTGATGGGCGTCCCTCAGTCCTCATCTTCTGGCTGGTGACTCCTGTGACATAGAAGGCAGCTCCAACACTTGCATGCTGTTGGCCCCGAAAGTACTGGGACTGAACTTTGGCTTCTTCATAGGTTGGGAGTTCTTCATTATTCTGCATTCGAGGGGAAAGCTGCTTCTCCATGATGATGTTTTCTGACTGAATTTCCTGCCCCTGGGGTTCTTGTCGAGCAGCATGTGCCACAAGCTGTTGGTGGTGGTCTTGGGGACTCAACACATCATTCTGAGGACATGGGTTCCCACTGCCACTGGGGAAAGGAGGGCCATTCCCTGTGGCTTGTTGGTGTATGGCAAGCAGGTTGCGATTTTCATTAGGATTGCCATAGCGAAGCTGCTCCTGTAGCAGACGCTGTAATACCGTGGTTCCTCCACTTGGCTGTTCTTCAGAATTTCTCATCTCTATTGCTGGTGGTGCCTTGTGAAGAGAGAGAGAAATTGGGCACCTGGGCTGCCCTTGACCTAGGAAGGGGAAACAGGAAGCTTAACATCCAGTTGATGGATAAATAACTCCTCTAAAGGGGAAGAAAATGGGTATTTGGGGGTGAGAACTCCTTGCAGAAACAAAGTAGATAATCAAATCTAGAATTAATAAATTAATTGTTGGCAACTCCTGACTCTAGCATTGATAAGATGAAGAATTTGGAGGCATAAGAGCTCTCTATTTCCTCTTTCACTTTTAGCATGGGTTACATATTCAATCTCGACTTAACTCCTAAGAGGACTGGGCTAACCTGGAGCAGTCAAGTAGGATGATCAGAGAGGGCAATTTTTCTAGGCCCTTACTCACAAAGTTCATCTCTCCATATTCTATTTAAATGAAAAATCCAACTCTTATGGCTGTGGGAGTATGGGCAGGGCAGTGGGGTGTAGTTATCCCACAGACAGGATCTGTAAAGCAGTTCAGCATGTGAAGATACAAAATGCCAAATAAGTAAAATAAATAAAAACTGAAGAGAACTTGGCCTGCACCAGATAAAAATGACCCCAGCTGATGCAAATCATTTTCTCTGAAACCTATCTTTTTAAAAAAATAAATCCTTTTTGTATTTTCCATTTTGGGTGCTCCTTGGCTTAGTAAGAGAAGTGCTTGGGATAATTGTTAATGACAGTTTCTCTTTCAGCTATCCAGGAATTGTTCTTGAGATTTTGTTGTTGTTGTTGTTGCTGTTGGGTAGGAGAAGCTTAAAGGGGAAACCCTCTTTCATTTGAAGGGTGCCTCTGACAGCATTTAGAAATTGAAAATAAAAAGGTCGTCTTTCTAGAAAGGGTATGATTAAAATATCCCACTGGCACCACCACCAGCACCCACCAGCATCGCAACCACCACGAATTCTTCTTAAGTAAGTAATATGGATTGAGTGAAACAGATATCAGTAGTAAGACAACGCAAGATTTAAACTGTAAGCATCTCATGGGTTTAAAGGGTAACTTAAGCAATTCATTCCCCTTTTCTTGTCTTCTGTTCCCCCACCTGAAAAATAGTAGTAGGTGACCTCCTTTGATCTCCCCTCCTCTTCCTTTCCCTCTCTCTTCCTTCCCCACCCCTTCTCCATTCCTTCCCTTCCTTCTCTCCATGGTATACTACACACAAACTCATGAGAGGCTCAACAAATCTTTGGACAGAACCTGTCATGTTAAGAACTGCAATTCAGTATGTGAAAGTGGTCTGGCTTTTGACATCTGTCACCCCACTGATTGCCAGGGTTGATTTGGCTGATCTGGCTGGCTAGGTGGGTGTCCCCTTCCTCCCTCACTGCTCCATGTGTGTCCCTCCTGAAGCTGTTCACTCAGTTGAAGAGGATGACCTTCCACCATAGAGGAGAGGACTGTTCTTCAGTCAAGGATATACGAGAAGCTGCACTCACCGACGAGAACCTCTAAACAAGATCTCAAGAACTGCAATTCAATATCAGTGTTCAATAATGAAACGTTCACTCTAAGAATCTTAAGTAGTGTTGGAGAATGGACATGATGTCACACAAAACATCACAATAAAGGTCAACCTAACCAGCCTCAGGTTCCTAAATGAGAACTCTGGAATACTGGCTACCAGGCCAATTTCTACATTAGATACCCTTCACACTCTCTGGCAACATGACCTTCGTTCCTTTAGTCTTTCAGGGGTGACCCAGGCAGGAGATGTGTATGGTAGATGGAGAAAGGTCATCTTCTCTCCTTTTGCACTTCTTGCATGGTTACTGCTACCGGATTTCCAGTTATTGTATAGAGCTGTTGAACCCCACAGTTAACCTTCCAAAGGCCCTTTTTAAGTCCCATTGACCATATTCTTTGGGGAAGTGCACACCAAGGGCCTGAGGAACCTGCCTTCTAGTCCACTTTCCCTCCCTCTCAGTGGCACTCTTGTATTTAAACTGTCAGATAGGAATATTCTGATAGGCTGACATATAAATCTCTTTTGGTGCTCAAAACTGTCAAGATGATAATCAAACCACTTTTCTTTTTCTCAAAAAATGGAAAAGCGAGCATGTATGGTTATAACAAAATCACTTATAAACCCCTTCTGCAAGGCAGGGAAATCTAGACATTGACCTGCCCCAGACACTGAAGAGTATACACCCCCTTCCCATTCCACACCCGCCCCACCCTGCATACACACAGGCTCTCACACACACACCAATAGTCCATACCTATTTCTGCTTTCTTTTAGGCTTAAAGCCTTGATCAGGATAGGGAATTCTTGCTTATGAGCAGCTCCAGAAACCGCAACGGCAGATTCCCTCTCCCCTAACACTCAGGTTCAGGGTAAGCGCCGCCAAGAGTCCAACCACTGGTCACTCTGAAATGTTCAGGAGGGGGAGGGAGGGAAAAATAAAAATGTCGTTTCTATTTTGCCACCAATGGCCAACAGTTAACCAAACCAGTCCTTCCAAAGGAATGGCTTGTTCTCCCATGCGCTTGCCCTTTATATGGGTGGCAGAGTCTATTTACACTAGGACAAAAAAAAACCCTCACTCTCCAGCAGTGTGTTCAGGGGGTCAGCCAGTATCCAGAGGATAGAAATGTTCAGGTCTGAGGCTGGAAACGATTGCTCTGTTCTAGCTTTACAGCCCCCAAAAGTCACTGCTTCCATTCTCAATTAGAATGGTGGGTGATGACAAAAGCCATAACCACTGTCACCTTTACGGTGCACCTTTAAACTGTTATCTGTAGCAGAGCAGGTGAGATAGGCTCACTGGCCTACAACCCAGAAGGAAAGGTAGTCATCAGAATGTAGGTTTTTGGTCAAAGACAGAATGCTCAGTGAAGCTCCCGATTTAACTGCCACAGTCTCAGATTGGCAGAAGAAAACCCAAACTCCTTTTAACCAAGTCATTATGTATTTATTGCATACTGGCTATTCTAGACAATTGCCGGCCTCATGCAGAACACAATGAGGGATACAAAAGACACACAACATGTAGTTTCTGCCCTCACAGAGCTTACAATCTGATCAACAGCCCATCCATTCTTACTGGAGTAGCAAAGCAATTGCCCTTAGCAATGCATAGCAGCAACACTTCTTCTTGTTCAAGGATAAGAAGCTTTCACTTGCTGTTTCAGCACTTCCACTGCCCCAGTATGTCCACATGTGGAAAAGACTAAGCCTACACTACAGAGATTAGATGCAAACACTCACCCGATATGGATTTGAAATAGTACTCATTTCTAATTAC
The DNA here is from genome assembly GCA_033961575.1 of Aselliscus stoliczkanus. NCBI lineage: Eukaryota > Metazoa > Chordata > Mammalia > Chiroptera > Hipposideridae > Aselliscus > Aselliscus stoliczkanus. The sequence continues at coordinate 46,833,991 of CM066737.1, read as the reverse complement.
TGCTTTAAAACAGCCTGCAGTTCTAACCAAAATGGTAATCAAACTGAGGAGTTTGTGTTTCAATGAGATGCACATGATCCACATCCCTATTTTCCATCCTGGTTTAGCCATGATTCACGCATATCACTTAAAGGAAAGGCTTTAATCTGCACCAGAGACATGATTTGAGGAGCAAGGCAATGCAAAGGAAGCATACAACTGTCTCTGTATTTTGGGCGCATGTCCAAAACATCCAAGTTAAAAAAAAAATCCACAGGGCTGGTCGAGTGGCTCAGCAACTTAACAGTTAGCTTAAGTGTGCGAGCTCTGAGCACCAGGGCCGCTGGTTTGATTCCCACATGGGCCAGTGACACTGCGCCCCACCTGAGCTGCCATTCAGCTGCCTACAGGTGGCAGGGTGGCTCAGCTGGTGAGAGCACATTATCCTCACAAGACTGCCTGTTTGATAGTGGCTATGCCCACCGCAACTAAGACTGAACTCAGCACCTTGAGCTGAGCTGACATCAGGATAACTCAGTGGATAGAGGGTGCACTCTTCACAAGGCTGCTGGTTCGACTCCCGCATGGGATGGTGGCTACGCCCACCAGCAACTAAGATTGTAACATACCTTAAGCTTAGAGGCCATGAGCTGCCAACAGGCAGCCAGATGTGACTGCCGCCCTCCACAACTAAGATTGAAGAACAACAACTTGACTGGTCCCCTTCCCCAATTCCCCCCAATTTAAAAAAATCCACAAAATGACAGTGATTAATTTAGCATGATTTCCTTGCAATGTTGCCAAAAAAAAGTGAATAGATCTAGAGTGAACAAACATGGAAATTTGTCTTTCCATCTTGTTTTGGCCCAATGTGCAATCAATCACAATCAAAAGCAGAATCCAGTCTGCAAGGTAATTATTTTGGGGTGTCTCCCCTAATTTCAAAAAGAGGAACAACTTCTAATTGGAATCAAAGCTGGATTGTTAACAGTGTTATGGTAAATAACCACCATGCTTCTACTGTCCAATTCTGAACAAAACTGTTGTCTTATTTTTCAACTGAAACACAGAGAAAACTGCCCAAGGTGTTTTAAATTGAGCTTCTAGAGAGAAACCACCATACAGTTCTTTGCTGGTATTATTTAGATTCTTCATGCCAATCTTGACTGGCTTGCTCCTGACACCCTGCTCCTCACCAAAAAATAAATAAAACAAAACTTTACTTGTCCAAAGTCTTACTCTCTTCTCTTAATGTTGTCTTCTCTCCTCCATATCCTTTTCAAAACCCAAATCATTTATGTCAACTGAACATAGATTGTCCCTCCCTACTACCCCACTCCTTGGCCTTTTTTTTGTTTCTGTTTAAAAATGGAAAATAAATCAGCATAAGAAAACAACCTTGTTGATTTCTCTCCAGTTTACTGATTTTTTATTAAAGAACTTATGTTCATCTACATGTTAAGAGTCACATAAAAAGGAAAACACTACTCCATTTATTTATTAGAGAAAAGAAAGGAAAATATCCCTTGTCTCATGTGCAAGTACTAAAATAGTATGAACTCTGCAACCTTTAATCTGCCCACAGCTTTAATTACACCACTGACATCATCTTCAATCAATAAAATAACCTTGTTTCTCCTGGACAGACAGACTGTCCCTGAGGATATTTGAAAGGGGAAGAAAGGACATCCGTGGTTCTCTCTTTAAAAACGCAATTTGAATCTAAATATTAACTCTTCTGTAGTAACAACAGGGCACCAAAGCCAAGCCAAATTTTTAATCCATTTGCAGTCATTGGCCTCTCCCAATATACCTGAGAGGTTGAGCAAAAACACATTAGTGAGAGCCCAGACGTTTCCCAAGCCAAGTCCCAGAAAATCAATATTACAAGGTAGCCAGGGCAGAGCAGATTTATACCCTTCAAATAAATTTTGAAATATGCCTATAAGATCTTTCTATCCCTTCTATCTCCTCCTTCCCATTCTGCGCCCACCCCTCACTCCACCAACCAGGATAAAGAATCTAAGTCTAGGAAACCTGTTTGCTAAATCTTGGTCAACTTGTTTCACATAATTTTACTTCTAGCTAAATGGAAAGGAGCCAGTTCAAAGTTTTCCCTATATCTATGTGCATGTATTTGTGCATTACACACACACCCACACAGACACACACACACACACACACACACACACACACACACACACCCTCCCACACAAAGAGAAAGGCAAAACAGCCCACTGAATTCTCTCCTATCCTCTTAGGTTGGCCCATACTGTAGCCTTAAATGTCCTAAGGAACACCTTTCCCAATGGTCATGCTATCCTGGATACTCATTCACTTTCTTTGGCAGGTAAGAAACAATGGTACCAATTCAGGTGATCCCAAAACTTTCAGTGGTTAATGGGACAAGGCAGTACAAACACCATGGTTAAGAGCCTGGGCCTAGAATTATTCTATTGAAGTTCAAATCTTGGATCTAAGGCTTACTAACTGACCTCAAACATGTCTCTTGACATCCCCAAGTCTCAATTTCATCATCTGCAAAATAAGGATAATGGTGCTCATACCTCATAGGGTCGTCATAAAGATGAAAGGAGTTAATCCATGTAAAGTATAAGCACAGAGCCTGAAATATAGTAAAGGCTTAATAAAAGTTAGCTTTTATTGTTATTTCAAAGTGTATTCCTTTTTCTAGGAGGCTGCAGCAATTTTATGAAGTAAGATTGTTTTTTATTTTTTTATTTTTTATTTTTTGAGGGCAGTGTCACTGGCCCTCATATGTGGGACCCAAACCGGGGCCGCTGGCGTCCCAAGGCAGCGCTTAACCACTGCGCCAATCGGCCGGCCTGAAGTAAGGTTGTTTTCGTAAAACCTTTTTTGCAACTCAGTCTTTTGTGCAAGGGTCCTTAAATCAGGGAAGGTGAGAACTAAACTCTTGGGAGTCTAGTGATCCAACCCCCTCTTTTCATAGATGAAGATGCCAGAACTTAAAAAGCATAAGAGCCAGGACCAGAACGCAGGTTTTATTACTCCTAGGACAATAGTCTTTCCACTACAATATATTGTCTTGTTTTCTTTTGGAGGGCAGTGTCACTGGCCCTCAGATGTGGGACCCGATCCTGGGCCACTGGCTTCCCAGGCCAGCGCTTAACTTAACCACTACGCCATTCGGCTGGCCCTACAATATATTGTCTAGCATACTAGCTTGTACATAGAAAATGACTAATAAATATTCATTAAATTGAATTGACTCTGATTTTTTTTTTTGAGGGCAGTGTCACTGGTCCCCACATTTTGGACCCAAACTGGGGCTGCCGGCTTCCCAAGCCAGCACCCAACCACCGTGCCACTCAGCCAACCCTAATTGACTCTGATTTTTTTTTTGAGGGCAGTGTCACTGGCCCTCACATGTGGGACCCAAACCAGGGCTGCTGGTTCCCAAGCCAGCGCTTAACCACCGTGCCATTCGGCCGGCCCTAATTGACTCTGATTTTTAAGAAACTATAAACCTGGCTTAAGGGTACCACCAACTTTTCAATTCCATTGAAATTGAAATGCTAATGGCAGAGAGGGAATCCAAAAAGGTAAGGAGGATGTGTTTAATTAGATGTATAGCAGAGGACCTCACAAAATCTCTCCTCTTTAGGCCAAGATATGCAGACAGGTCTGAGAGTAACATGAACCTCCACCTATCAATGTTTCCAGGCCTGTTCTAGGTCTTGTCAACATCATAACAACTTGGTACTTACTCTTACTTAAGTCTAGCACTAGCTTAAGAAAGGCTTTGAGCCGGCCCCACCTCTTTGCCCCTATCATTACCTCAATCTAGATTAGGCTGGAAAATTATTTTAAGACCCACAGTAAGGCCTTGGCATTTTCAAATCTTACTGACATAGGATCAGTGTCAGTTATCTGTTTCGCAGATAGCAACTCAAAAGCTTGATCAATTTGATCTCAGTTTTACTTTTCTGTACTCTAAAGCAATTAAGTTGAACATGTTAACCTGCAACAAAAGTGATTAACTCTAAAACGTACATGATGGGGCCGGCCGAGTGGCTCAGTTGGTTAAGAGCACAAACTCTGAGCAACAGCGTCACTGGTTCGATTCACAAATGGGCCAGTGAGCTGCGCCCAAGATGAGCTGCCGGTGAGCTGCCAACAGGTGGCACGATGGCTCAGCTGGTGAGAGCATGTGCTCCTAACAACAAGGTTCCTGGTTCGACGCCCACATGTAATGGTGGGCTATACCCACCCGCAACTAAGATTGAAAACGGCACCTTGAGCTGAGCGGCTGTAGCTGCCGATGGTAGGCTGGATGGAGACTGGACTTGGAGCTAGCTGCACCCTCCACAACTAAGATTGAAGGACAACAACTTAGCTGTTCCCCTTCCCCAATTCCCCCAATAAAATCTTAAAAATAAATAAATAAATAAATAAAATAAAAAATAAAATGTACATGAGCAGTGAAATATTGGGTAATAAGGAAAATCCTGTTGTCACCACCCTTCCACCTCCCTCCACACACACCCATTCCAAGGGCGGAATAAATAGATCACGGCCTCACATACCATTTCTTCTTGCCTCAGAAAAAGTATAGGCAGTTAATAAAATCAGATTGAACAAAAACTGAGAAAAGTTTACAAATATACATAGAAGTTGCCTGCTTTACCAATATCCTATCTTCAGTGGCATACTACCCACTTTTATTTTTATTTTTACTTTATTTTACAAATAATATAAGCACAACATGCAAATATTCATAACAAAGAGAAAAAAAGTCACTCATAATTCCAGCACCTCAATCAAAACATTATTAGCATTATAGAACATTTCCTTCAGTTTTATGCGTTGTGTATTTGTGTTTTTACAAGGCAATTAAATAAGAATGCACATATACTTTTGGATCCTACATTTCACTTTATCATAAGCACTTTCTCCTTGTTGTGGCATCGACTTCATAACAAACATTGCAATGGCTGTGTAATAGTCCATTAAATGAGTGTATCAAGATTTACTCACCCATTCTCCAATTATTAAGACATTTAAATTCCTTTCAATTTTGTTCTAGTCTAAATGATGTTATAAAAATAACTTTGTGATTTAGCATTTTTCAATATTTTGGATTGCTTCCTAATGAATAGAATCCCATAAATGAACTTAATGGGTCAAAGGAGCATGAAAGTTTTTGACAACCCACTAAATAAAAAAACTAGCAAAACATCAAAGCCCCATGAAATCTCTCCTTCATTTAATGAAAAGTTCTCCTGCTCCTATTTTCCCACCAGCGCAGAGCAGTACTCCTGGGAGGGAAAGAAGCCAAGAGAAGCACTGTAGTATCCCAATGGCTTGCGAAATGGCAGAAGGGAATGTGGGCTTCCCTGTGAATCCAGCTTGCATGTTCTTGCCCCAAATTGTCACCAGCCAAGAAGCTAATTAGTAAAAGCATCAGGTGGGTGAGAACAGGTTCATGGACTCTAATGACTTATATCATGTTTCATTTTTGCCCTTGAAAAGATGTGACAGTCAGCTTGAAGACATTCAGTTCTAGTGACCCAACCTGCTACATTCTCAGGATTAAATTTGTTAGTTTTCAGTTATCAAACTTCAAAATATTTTAAAGGGTATTTTGTGGTATAGAACTATGCATACATGACCAATGAGTCTGTGTGTTTACCTCTATTTTCATCCACAGTTAAGGTGACACATTTAAGGTCGGCACTGTTTAATATTACATGACTAAATGGTACCTGTTTTAAATTGTCAATGTGTTATAGACAGAGGTTTATTTGCAGACCCGACCATAAAAACTATCCAGTCTTAATGCAGGGGAGGCAACAAGCCAGAGATGTCCCTGGCTTAGCAAAAGCAGACACAAGAGACATTTCTTTCCTACACTGCTTAGTCAGAACTCTCAGAAGAGGGCAGTGCTTCCCACCTTCTCCTTGAAGGTTTTTCCATAATCCTCCATCTTCCCTCTGCCCCCAACTCTGGTCAATATGGAAAATTAATTCTCCTCAGTGTTGCCACTGGACTTTGTACACATCTCAGAGCACTTATCATACCATATTTTCCACAAACATTTTAAGCACTTAACTATAGCCAGACACTGTACAGGTCCTAGGGTGGATTAAAAAAAAAAAACCAACAAAACAAAACAGAATCCACCCCTCAGGACCTCCAATCAAGCAGAGAGGGCACAATCCAACAGAAAACCAGAGTAAGGCAACACTAGAGACTCTGCAAAATAACTCTGGGCCACCTGAACAAAGCTTCCCAGAGGAAAAGACCTGTGAGCTGAGTAGGAGATATGGAATCTGATAACCAAATTGATACTGGGGAAGCTGGAAAGGGAAGAGTCAAAGATAGGTTGAGATATATCTTTGGGAGTCATTAGCATATGGATAACAGCGAAGGACAACTAGGGGACTGGATAATATAGAGTAGGAGGAGAATGGAACCAAGGATGAAACTAAGGATTGGACCCTGCAAAAAGTGAGCAAGGATACTTTGCAAATGTTGGAGGGAGAGAGAAATTCCTTTATTTACTCCATGGTTCCTCACCCTTCCCCATATACCTTCAATCTAGACCTTGGAATAACTGCTCCAGAGACAGAAGTCCCCAGTTAAAATGCACAGAGGGAAAAAGTAGTTAATTGTTGTCTTTTAAGCTTCTAAGTACCCAGGCAGAAATCTGTGTAATAGGTTGAGCTGGAAACAGAAGTTGTTGGAGTACAAGATCTTAGAGAGCATGGGCTGGGTGCAAGCTTTTCCTCTGTATCATTTGCAACACCTAAAACATTAATTGGTACATAAAATATGCTTAATTAGTGCATACTAAGTAAATAACAACTTCCCAAAGACATTGCTACATACCACAGAAAGAGAAGAAAAGGAATGAAAGAAGAGCAGTAACAATAATACTATTACCTTTAGTTTCTCAGACTTTCTTCTAAGGAGACAAAAGCTGTTTCATTTCTGTTCTCGTATTTGTCCTTCTCAGCAGCTCTGTGAGGAAATAAAGGGTGATGTGATTAATTCTATTTTACAACTGCAGAAGTTTAAGTCCAGAACAGATAGCTAATGATAACTAATTTGACCAAGGTTTCACTGTGGCTTACTGGTGGGGCCAGGATAAGAATCCAGGTCCTGTGACTTCCTGACCTGTGCTGGCTTACTAGACAAAAACCTCTACAGAACTGACTCGTTTGTTGTTGTTGTTGTTGTTGCTGTTGTTGTTTTTACTAAAGTTTACTGGGGTGACAATTGTTAGTAAAGTTACATGCGTTTTAGGTGTACAATGCTGTAATACATCATCTGTATATTATATTGTGTGTTCACTACCCAGTGAGTTGTTTTAAAGAGGACAATTTACAAGAGAAATTCATTAGGAAAGCAGAATCCCTCAAGACTCCAACAGTATCTTGAGCAAGCCAACGCACTGCACCTATAAGAAAATACCTAAGATGTGACCCCTTACCAACATTGGAACGGCTAAATACAATTGGCAATGGTGGTCCACTAACATAATTGGGAGTTCCCTGTTTTGTTGTGCCCCTTTAAAGGGAGCCCCACCTGTCTTCAGTCTAGCTTTTGTGTCTGAGTGGGGCTCAGGTGCTCACTGCAGGTGTGGCATCCAGCAGGTGCATGGACAGGAGCCAGCATTTCATATCTTCATACCAAAGGGCCTGAGTCACTCCCCAAAGTGAGCCCCACCTCCTCCTGCTGACCTGCAAGCCCCAAGAACCTCTCTTGACTGAGTTGCCACTGCAAAACTAAATCTAAACCCTCCCTACCTTTCCTGGAAAGACTAGGGTGAAATCAGTTAAACTACAAATCATACACCCCAGTCAATGTTCCCACTCTCCAAAACTAATGCACACATATGCTACAGGCATAGTGTCAAGGAATACAGGTACAGAATGACTGTCCCTTACTAGTTATGGGGAATAGGAGGACCACAGCAGACCCACATTATATACACATTACATTATTTAGTTACAGAGCACTTATTCTATTACAAATGACCCTGAAACTTCAGGAGCAAGTATTCATTCTCCTAAAAAAGACAGAGTACAGTACAAAAACGTGCTAGGAACCCTGCACTCCAGTTCCCATCATAAACACTCTCCTTCAGGCTGCCAAGGGAAAACTGCTTAACCTAATCACAAAAATTACCAGGTCAGAAAAGTCATCATGTTGTCTTAGTGTGAGCCTGAGGCAAGTAGAATGTTCTTGAGTGTAAACGAAGTCATCAAAATTTTCTTAGCTCCAAAAATTATTTGCTTAAAAAAAATGCCTTTCCCAAACACACACACATGCACACACACACGCACATGCGCACACACACAGCAAACAGAAACTAATTTATTGTAAAAGAAAAAAAAAACAAATGTTACCTTAATAAAAGCGTTTATTGTCATTCGTCGTTTTTCTCCAATTCATATGGGAAACTCAAATTAATAAGCTTTGGTTTACAGCCCATAATCCGAAAAGTAAAACTGGCTACTAAACTAAAATGTGATCACTGTATATAAACAGAGTGAAACAAAAATCTGCACTGAAAACCAAAATGTAATAAAGAGGAAATTAGATTTCTTCAAAATAGGCAATCGAAATAATTTTCCCTGTCTGTGATTTTTATCTTAGTTTGCTATCACATGGAAAAAATGTCATTAATTCAATGCAAATCCATGTCCCTTGAAAACAACCTAAATGAATAAGTGATGTACTAATTAGCTTCCTAATGGAGAAGGTTTTAATTGAACTGTTTTATAATAACCTTCATCAAAGTTTCCAGGTCAACTTCATAAAAGGATGTAAAACCTGGCCCATATTTTTATCCCCTTAAAAATAATTCTTGATGCATAGAAACACAGAAAGCTTATTTCTCTTCAATGCTGTTAACACTCAGGCCACTACATTTTCTGATGTCAGCAATCCCCTTCCCACAAATATTCCAAGAATGCACCACAGTCATTCTCCTTTCAATTATGTGGTTTCTCTGCTCCTTTACTGATTGAGTCCAGACCTCTTGGATAATGAGAAGCATGTGCAAGGAAAATGTGCTGTTAAAAAATACATACATCAGTTTCATCTGCATTATGAAGGCAGGAGAGATCATTTGTCCATATCAATAGGATCAAAATGTAAAGTTTGCTATGGATTATATAAAGGGAAAAAAAAGATGAGTATCAATGCCCAAAGTTGGGGATGGGGCAGTTATTGCGATCTGAAGCAACACCAATAAGAATAAGGGAGACTCCCCCCCTCAAAAAAAGTACACAACCTTTGCAGCTTGGCCACATTTATATTTAATGTTATCTTAATGTTGCTTTGGGGGGTATTTAAGTCCTGACATACACATGGAAATGAGCCATGGGTTGTACTGCAAGCATAAATATTCCATCATTAATAAAAACCAGCTGTGTATAAAACACCACAATGGTTGGGTTTCAGTTACTGGCTATCATCAGTATGTGTCACAAGCAAACATACTCAAAACTTTCTCCCTTAACACACACACACACACACACACACACACTCCCACAGAAATTTGCTTTACTCCTTTTTAATCTTCTGGAAGATCTTTGAAGAACTCACTGATCTCTATGGTACATTCCAACTTATGTCTCTTTTTGAAGCTATTTTTCATCACTCTGGCAGATGCTAGAGTCCTCTTACTAGAACTTCAATTTAACACAGAATGAAAACGTTTAATTTTTTTAAGAGCCAAGAGGGTCAATAATACAAATGTTGGTACAATCAATTATAGTCAGTAAGACAATGAAGCACCAAGGACATTGTATGCTATAAGAGAGCAATGCTTATTAAAAGTTAACACCTGATCAGGACCCTATAATAAGCCTGCTCTGCCATCATGCAAACACCTTTCATTCAATGACCTCAAAGCATGTGCCCAATATGAAGCATGCCTAAACACCTCTGTGAAGTATTAATATCCTTGCTTCCCAGAAGAGTAACTGAAACTCAGAGCAGCTAATTCATTTACTCTTGGTTACGTGGCAAGTCAGAGAGGGTTGGGCAGAGAAACCCAGATCTTGGCTTCAAGTCACACAGTCTAATGATATTTCATGGAGTTGGGGCAATAGTGAAAGTGACTTTACACATGTGAAAGACAGCCTATAGAGTGAACAAAAATAGATTTGCAAAAATTACCTTAGGATATATTAGCAAATATATCCATTGCATTTTCCCTATGAACATAGATCATAAAAAAATGTCCCTGTACTGAATTTGGTACTAAGTACTAAAAGCCCATACTTCACCTTGCTATTCCAGTTAAAGAAATTTAATCCAATTTATGATAAGCCACTGGTTTCCATCAATGATTCTATCAAAAATTGGAGATCATACATATATTATCTTTGGAATCAAAGGAAAAGTAAAGGACCATGTAATTAAAGGACCATTTCACTATACAGTGAATGTCTCAAATGAAGAACCCATTATGCGTGGGTTATCCTGCTAAACCTACATGTCTTTTATTTGTCTACAATTCATAGTTCTCTTACTATTTTTTCATCTAATTTAAACATTATTTTCAAAGGTATAAAACATAACATTTCTGCTTTCCTGCTTTTCCTTTCTTGTTTGTAAGATTTCACAGTCTTCCCAAATCTGTACTCTCTTTATAGGATATCATCATACAGTGGTTTGAGAATCATTGCTAATGATTTAGACAAAGTTAACAGCGAACCCTAGTTTCCTTTCACTTAAGAATAATGGGCAAGAGGTAAGAGGAGGTCAAGGGAGTAGAATTAACTGCCTCACTAGATACATGAACATCCCTAAAGCACACAAAGTGTTAAAGGATTACTTATTAAATCTGTTAGTCTCTCCTGACATTTGAGGAACAAATGTATGTGATTCTTCATGTGTACTCAGTCAGGTTCTGACTTCATTCCTCCACATAGGTTTACACAGGTACGTCTTAGATAGGCTCTTATTTAAAAGAAACAGTGGACATTTCTGTGACTATAACTATGTAAAAATCATGTAAGTACAGAAACAAGGACTGAAATGAATTATGAAAAATGAAAACAGGTGCTCTGTTACAATGATGTGATTCTTCATGATGTTTTGGGCTGGGTCTTAGCTTTTTTATTAGATATGTTGTTAAAAATACAAAACACAATGAATTTACACTGATATATCTTTAGAGGCTTTAAAAAAATCCAGATGACTACATGATTACATTTCTAACAACTTTTGCACCTCATTCTAGTAGGAATTATTCACATTCACATCAGAAAAAGAGGCATAGGAAGGGAACCATAAACTTTTGAGAATCAGTTCTAAAAATCACCCTGTGAGACCCTCACAATTTACAGAGGAGGAAACTCACCAAAGGTAGTAAAACTGAGTTAGAGGTGGGTGAAGAGTCCAGTTCCCTCTCAACAATAAGATCACTTGGAAAGCTTATTACAGATTCTTCCATTTAAAATGAAATTAGTTGTTGTTATTTACCAGAAATAGTTTTCTGTATTCTTGGGATATTCAAATACATTAACTAGGATTAAATGTTTTACCTATATGGGGTAGAGAGTCCCATCCTTAAACTTATCATACATAATCTGTGAAGTCAGATTCATCTCCAGAAAGTCATACTAGCTCCCTTCTACAAGAGGTTGTAGGCGGGGGTTAAACGTGGCCAGCATTATTACAAGCCAGAATGATTTAGACAATTAACTCCAACCCGTATAACAAAAAGATTTCAAAAGCCAAATAATGGCCTCACTTAATTAAAGCAATAATAATTACAAGAAAATTCTAATGTCTTCCTTTATGCAATAAAACTGTTTCTGAGATGGCCCAGTTATAGGAATTTTTATATATCGAGTCATAGCTCAAAGGCACTAACTAGGAAAACTAGTTCTTTCAGAGAAACCATCAGTGGATTCTTTTACAAAGCAAATGACCTCCTATTTTCCTTATTTTTCCTTTTTAATGTTCAGCTTTTTCTGTGTAATGAGGGAAGGGGCAACTTCCCTCCTTTCTTTGGGTTAAAGGGAGTCCGAGGCCCAGAATGGAGCAGAGTAATGCAATATGTATGGGCAGCCTGTTTAATGCCCTCATCGTTCCTGGGACCAAACTCTAACCTTTGACTTGGGGGTGGGACCCTAGATTTTGGACCAAAGTCTACAAGAGGCCGCAAAAAACAAAGAAGTAAGCAAGACTAAAGACAACATGTCATAGTAAACTACCAACAAAAACTCCTGGAGACAGGAAATCAATGAGCACAATTCTGAACAAACTGGTTTAGTCCCAACCTAATTAATTTGTCAAGCAGATCTCCAAACCCAGTGAATCCATCGGGAAAGAGGCGATGTAATAGATGTGGGAACATATACCCATTTGCCATCCTAAAAGGCTTGACCATGACCACTCACACCTCTGTCTACCCTTTTCAGTGGTTTTAAGCTGGGCTTAATGGGTGTAAAGGACAATTTCTTCCATATAGTCTCTAAGAATAGACTGTTCTCGTGCATTCCAAATGCTCCGTCTCCATGGACGAGGCTACCTGGTCACAAGCATTTCCCAAAGGGTAATATATCCTCTACTTCTCCTCATTAGTAACCCCTCCTCCCCAACAACAAAACAAAACAACTTCTAACCATCCTGAGAACTCTGGGAGACTTTTTTCTGGGGGAAAGGGAAAGAAACCTTAAGAGGGGAGTGGAAGAGTGTGAGAAACTCCTCTTGTCTCCAAATGGAAAAAAGGCCTTAAAAAGCTGGATCAAAGGAAGAAAGGAAGATGGGGGAGAAGAGCTGCTTAATTACAAAGACACCCTTTTAAAGAAGGCGCAGGCCCTGGGAGAGGGCTCTTAGAAAAGGCACAGGAGCAGATGTACTCACTTAGAATTCTGGCACTCAATAGGACTTCAAGATCATAGCATCCATCCCTCTGCTTTCTGAATAGACTGTTCTTAAGGCATTCTAGAGTCTGATTGCTTCTTTATAAAACCTCAGATAAAGCAATTCCACAAAATGCCTCGGTTATGCATTAGTCTAATGAATCCTACTTCACAAACCAGAAATGAGATTTCAATTTCCAAATCCGAAAGAGTATATTAAAGATGAGGTTTTAAATTCCCTTCTAAAATCTTGTAAATAGGTAAAGAGATCCACAACTTTCACAGAAAATTTACGCTATACACAAGCATGTCAGAGGTTTACTTCATATCTACACTAAGAAGTTAGGAAAAGCACTTTCAATTTTACATAGCCAGACTTTTCCAAAGAAAGAAGTATCTTAAAATGAAGTATGATGTAGTGCCAGAAAGTATCTGTAAATGACACCGGATAAACCCATACAGAATAGCTGGAACCTGAGTTATCATCTGTAAATAGTGCAACTACTTTAAAACCACCTGGCTATTAAAATGTCCCAGGCCAATTATAAAATGTAGCTTGGTCAGGCCAACTTTTCCCTCCCAGCTGATCTGAAACATGATAGCCTTTAAAATTGTCACCCTATAATGTCCCCTCTCTCCCTTCCTGCTTTCCTTTTCCCCCATTAAAATCAACCAGTGAAATTATTTTAAAATGTCACTAATTTTTCCTAAATAAGCAATGGGTTGAGGACATCTTGGTAATAGGTCTTTGCACACCACCCACCATTCTTCTAAGTTTGTCATGCTTGCCAGTTGGAGATAGGTGGCACATGGGTGAAGATTTACCCTGCATCCAAAATGGTATCTTAAACTATTCTTAGCTACTAAATGAGGGGTGCTGAAAGGTCTAACTGAAAAGACTTCACAAAGGCTGGCCTGAGAAAGGACTTTTCACAAAGCTTAGTTCAAGGAGACTTAAATAACCTTAGCCCTCCATTATTAAAGATTGTGGTGACTAATTATCTTCCTCTGAATGGAAGAAGAGGATTATATTCCAAAAAATTTAAACTGCCTCCCAACTTCCACTCTTCTTGGGGTGGGTGAGGAAGGGGAGGGAGGAGGAAGGAGCGCTAAATTAGGCACTCTATGTGTTGTAAAATTCTTTCTAAAATACATGCTAGAGATTAGAAATGCTGTTTCTCACAGTCTCCCTTGCCGGTCTCATTTGATTCTATTTAATCCTTTGCTGCAAATTATTATATTATTAGTAGCAAATTACCAGGGACTGCTCAGTCTACAAAGACTGTCACTTCCCCTCTCACTCATCCTATTGAAATTATATCGATATGTATTTCCATATATTGATAAGACCATCTTGCAGTTGAAGCACCAACCATGCCACAGGCTTGGGACCCTAAAGACATCTGCATGATCCCGCAAAACTAGTCACTAACATATGTAAAGCAAATAAGCGGCAGCCTCCTCTTCAACACACACACACACCCAAAAAGTGTAGCGTTTGTTGTAGATTACTCCCAGACCTTAAAGTCTTCAAGAATTCAAGGCCCCCACCCCAACCCTAAGCATTTAGGAGGTACACATCTAGCAATCTGAGATAAGCATGGACTTTCCAGTTGAACTAAATGTAGACCTCAAGTCCCCTCAGGTCTTTAATTTCTTTTGTGCTTAATTACCTATAGACCTATAAGGATCCCGGGAGGCACGGAAGTAAAAGTACTGTCAAGTTGTGGTACCCACTAGCATCTCTGACGGGAAAGAAGCACGCACTTTTCAACCGATTTATCTTGCTGCACATCTTGAAAAACTCATGGCCAACTGCAAAGTAGAACACACGGGCATCCCCGCACGCATGTAGATTGACTCACTCATGCAGAGGGCACGATCAAGTTCCAGCCACCATGGATTCCAGCCCCAGTTCCCCCGCAAAAAGTAACCACGCGTCTCCTACCCCTGAAGGCACCGAAGACAAGGTGACGAGTCTATTCGCTCAAGTGGATTCGGTCCCAGGCCAGAGGCCAGAGATAAGCAGGCGGGAAGCCCCAACTCCCGGCTGCTCCGTCTTCGCTGCTCCCTCCGGGCTTTCCTTGGTGGCAGTGGACAAGCAGGATACCGGGCCGCAGGGTGGAGCAGCGGATAGTCGGAGACTAGACAGACTGGAGGTGGGGGTGGAGGGGGCGGTGAGAACTAACAGAAGATAAAGCCAAAGAGAGAGGAGATGGAGAAATAAATCAGGGGTCTACCAGCTTGGGCAGTCAGAAAGCTCTTCGGAAGGAAGGGGCGGGACTGCGACGATGGCAGCTCCTGGGCAAAGGATGAGAGATAGGGGAGGGGGGCGAATGGGTGGTTTTTCTTCTTGCGGTGAGCGGCTAGAACCGCCCAGGAACCGGGAGTGGACTAGGGAGGGGGCGGGGTAGAAGGCGGGGGAAGAAGGGAGGGGGCGTGCCCGGAGCCTGGTAGTGGGGCGGGCGGGGGGGCGGGAGAGAGGTGGGGCTAGAAGGCGGGGAAGTTTCAAACAATTGAATGGCGGGTCCGACCGCTCGTGCAAAGGCGGGGGGCGATCGCTCTGGTCCTCCCACTAACATGGCACAAAACGTTTACAGTAGCCCTGAGAATCTATGCAAGGACTGGCTGGGAGGAAGGGAAGGTTTTTACAAAGACTAGAATAATAATCTAGGGCAACAGCGGAGCAGAGTTGCGTGGGAGGGCCAGTGCAGCTCCCAGCCCCACTGAGGGAGGAAGACAGACAAATAATAGAAATGCTGAAATGCAGCTGCTTGCAAACCCTGCTTAAAATATTGCTGGAAGGAGCAACACTTCTTCATGTTCCTTCCCTTCTTGTTTCCTATTACCAGTACGCCTCCACCCATGTCGCACGCAGCTTGGCAAGACACGCTCCTTTCTTCCTCCGCTCTCCCTAGACTCCACCTTCCTCCCACTACTACCTCATCGCCGCCCCCCTACCCCCAGTGGCAGGCCGCGCTGGCAGCAGGGCTAGCGTGGGCGCGTCACTGCGCAGCCTCCGCCCCTGAGAGGGCCAGCCCCTGCGGAGCTGGCCCAGAACGGGTAAATCCCATCCACCATTCTTTTGCAACTACGGGTTGGCTAGTCCAGGCCTAGGATTCGCTTGCGATTGGTCACTTGCGCTGTCGATCCGATCCTTTTGTCCCGCCCTCAAAATTAATAAAACTAAACAGGAGACTGTTGTGTTGCTCTGGAATCTTCCTAGCTACTGCTGAGAAGAGAAAGCTGAGCCGGTTGGCTTCTCAGTCTACTAAGAGAGTGCGACAATGTGTCAGCAGGCTCTGGCACATTTTTATGTCACTGTCAGGCCCTCTGGGACTAGGTAACTTTTCTTGCACTTTAATTCACTAGTCCAGGAGAGGGAAAAGTACGTGAAGTGTCCAGTGAGGTGTTCACATTTCCTGTCGGTGAAAAACTGATATTGTTTAAGAACACAGAGGGTTGAGAACAGCATCCTGGAAGACGGAAAATCTTCCATTTTAGATCTGGGAAATTAAAGCACAAAGAAACAGTCTAAGGGTGGCAGAATAACATAGAATTTGGAAATATTAATAGAGGAAGAATTCATATCAGGCTCTAGCACTTACCAATTAGTTGTGTGACTTTTGTGAGGTCGCTTAACATCCCTGAGCCTTAATTTTCTTATCTAAATAAAAGCTATGAAACATACCCTATTACTTAATTGCACTGGCATATGAAAATAAAATGAATTGTGTGTGAACACTATAAATCACAAATCACGCCACACGTGTATGGGATCCTACTTATGTATATTACGCACTGGAGAATCTCACATGTGTTTGAGAATCAAATATTCTGCTCATCTGTTTTAAGCATTTACATCCAAGGTGTATATGTCTTGTGACTATATTTTAATAAGTCAACTCTCTTCCTACAGTTTTGGGATGAATATGAAGCTGGCTCCCTGCAGTTAGAATAATAAATTACCCGTTTTCTAACCAGGGTGAGTGAGATTACTTTTCTGCCGTGATGCCATGACCTAAATCTATTATGGTGCTGGTACTGAAAAAGGAAATCATGCTGTGTATATCTGAAGTGAACTTGAGAAAGAAAAATACAAGGGAACATTTACCATGGAAACCACCATTCTCTACAGATCCATATTTCCTCGAAAACGTTAGAAGGAGGATGCAAGTCTAAATATAAAGGCCTTGGCAACACAGAGCTATTATAATGAACTCATGCCAATAAAAAACTGAGATCCAATTCAAGGCTGCCTAATGGGAGCCTTCTGAGGGGCCATGGATCAAGGAATGCAAGAGGAAGTGTGCTCAAAGGAAACACTATCTCACTGTGCACAGCGTGCACAGTGAGAATATAAACCAAGTGCATGAAAAGTAGTGGGTGGGTGCCATGTTGTGGGTTAGCCTCAGTATATAAAGCACTTAGCAAAGGCTGCTGAAAGATTCAAAAGCAGGAGCATGGGCAAAATGGATTCTTTGGTATGATTCTGTGTGAGGTGAAGTTATTCAGGTGAGTTTTCATGGAGAAGGTGAGATTGTTGAGTGTTAAAGACATGGAGACACCTGGTTTGTGAATCAAGGGAAGTCCTGCCTTGTTATTTGGAGGAGGGGAGGCGGACAGCAGACCTAGATAGGATGAGAATATGCTGCAAACTACTTATGATCACTGTGGCAACAGGATACTTGCTAACAATGCTGTTAAAATGGAAAGAGTAGGACCATCTGAGTGGCTCAGTTAGTTAAGAGTGCGAGCTCTGAGCAACAGTGTTGCTGGTTCAATTCCCACATGGGCCAGTGAGCTGCACCCAAGCTGAGCTGCCACTGAGCTGCCAACAGGTGGCAGGATGGCTCAGCTGGCGAGAGCACATACTTCTAACAACAAGGTTGCCAGTTCAACTCCCGCAAGGGATAGTGGGCTACGCCCATGGGCAGCAAAGCTGCTGACAGGGGGCCGGATGGCAACTGGACTGGGAGCTGAGCTAGCTGTGCCCTCCACAACTAAGATTGAAGGACAAAACTTGGCTATTCCTCTTCCCCAATTCCCCAACACTGTTCCCCTTCCCCAATTCTCCAATAAAATCTTTAAAAAAAAAAGCTTTCTAAACTAATAATAAAATGGAAAGAGTAAAATATGGACAGGGTGAAAGTAAAACAGTACTGAAAGGAGTGAAGCGTTCTCTCCACCACTCCATTTTCATAGTCCCTTTCTCCCTTTGTCTCTACGCTTGTGTATAATCTTCAAAATATATTATGTCTCTTAAATATCCTTCCATCTCAGGATAACTTCCTGTACCTCATTCTTTGTCATGATAGCTCAGTGTTCCATTGCACAGATGTGCCAAAATTAGTTTAGTCATTCCCCTGTTGAGGTGATGTTGGCCATTTTCCATTTTTTGCCATTACAGAAGACACTGGCAAACAAATCCTAGTACAAAGGCCTGGCAGCTGTGTTTGTAGGATGCCTGCCCCTAGCCTTGAAGTTGCCCTCAAAAGACTTCCAATTACACTTCCCCATTACTATGGGGGACCCACATACAGTGGAAAATCCTAAAACACATGATTCCCCCTCCTCAAATCCTGCCTTGGGTATTATTCTTCTACAAATTCAAATTTTGATGGAGTAGAATGAGAGCTCTAAAATTGATGGTGGAATAGGTTGTGTGTGATTCACTTCTTAGCCTGTGGCAAACAACAGGTTTTTTGGTACCTGCACTTTGCCCAGGTCTCTAAGCTTCTTAGGTGTTCCTTGTCTCCTGCCTAGCAAGTATTCATTTTATTTTTACCCTGAAAACAATTTGGTTTGTTTAAACTGAGTTTGAATTTAAAGCTATGATTTACCAGCTCTACGTAAAAGGAAGTGGGAGGGGAGGCCAACATCAACAAACATTGATAGACTATTATGGAACAGACTAAAAAAACAGAGGAATGAGACTTGGCTCCTGCCTTTAAGGGTATATACAGAAAAAGACAACTAACAAGTGTATGCTAACTGCTAAGTGAATGGGATTGACAGTAAAAGCTGTGACAGTTCAAAACAGGGAGTGAAAACTAGTTTCAGAGAGTTTATGCAGCAAAGTATTTCACACCCATTTAACTAATCCCCAGAGCATCCTTATGGCTTCATATCCTGACTATAAAATATGGAAAAGCCTCTGGGGGGTATCAGGAGAATTAACGACTAACTGCAAAACACCTATGTAAAGACACTGGGTTGCTTAAGTATATTAAGAACTTACATTTATCAATAATGGATATAATGACCATTTTAAGCTTAGAAGTCAAAAGTCTCCATCCCAAATGATCTGTCCTGTTGGCTTTTTTTTACCAATAAAAAGCAACCCCTCCTTTAACAAGCAGTAAAAATCAATGTGTATGCTCTAAAAAAAGTCAATGAAAAAAAATCAATATCTCCCTTAAAAACGTTATGCTAAGAAGCTGGACACAAATGAACAAATATTGTATGATTGTACTTATCTGAGCTACTTAGAATAGGCAAATTCATAGAGACAGAAAGTAGCATAGGGCCTATCAGGCCTGAGGGCTGGGAGGAATGGGGAGTTACTATTTAATGAGCAGTTTCTGTTTGATATGATGTAAAAGTTCTAGAAAGATTGGTGAAGTTTGTGCATTTTGAATGTACTCAATGCCACTTAAAATGGTAAATAAATTTATGTTATGTATATTTTACAACAATAAAAAATAAAAGTAAAAACCCTCAGGCTTGGTGTCAGGAGACAAGACCAATGATGTAGGCTGCCAAGAATGCAGGTCCCATATAAAGGGGTATCTTTCCCATGGTCAGCTATCCCATCAATTTCCTATGGTGAGAAATTCAGGCCCAACGTGGCCAGGACTTCTGATTTTTCAAGAGAGGAATCTAATATTTTAATGTACAGACTCCTTGTTCCTAATTTGGGCAACTAAAAAAATCTTTAATTAAAAAAAAAATCTGCCCTTTGCATGCAATATTTTTGCTCAATGTACAGGAAAAGTAAGGACAATGCAGCATACAGTCTATTCCTCAATCCCTGGCTAAATCCTTCTATAGGGTTGTCGGAAAAGTCATGATGTATTTTGTCTATGTTTTTCAAAGGTCATTTATTTATATAAAGAACAAAGATCAATCAATGATATATTGCCTGTTTTGTTCACTGACCTTTTACCATCTTTCAGTGAGCTTCATAATTCCTCGTTCATAGAAGGACATGTCTTTATTTGCGAAAAAACTGAACAAGGTGCTGATTTACAGCCTCATCTGAATTGAACGTTGTACCATGCAAGGAGTTTTAAAGAGAGCAAAACAAGTGGGAAGTCTGACTGTACAAGGTCAGGCAAATATGGTGGCTGTTGCAACACATCCCATCCAAGCTCCAATAATTTTTATTTTATTGAGGGCAGTGTCACTGGCCCTCATATGTGGGACCCGAACCGGGGCCGCTGGCTTCCCAAGCCAGCGCCCAACCACTGTGCCACTCAGCCGGCCCAAGCTCCAATAATTTTTAACGGATGATCAAACTTGTGTGTGGTCTCGCATTGTCGCGATGGAACACAACTCCTTTACAATTAACACGCTCTGGACGTTCCTGAATAATGGATTCGTTCAAACTGTCCAATTGCTGACAGTACACATTCGAATTGATTGTTTGGTTCCTTGGTAGGAGGTCGAAAAACACGACACCTTTAAAATCCCACCACACTGAGAGCATAACCTTCCTCTAATGAATGCCTGCTTTTGATGTCGTTTGAGGTGAATCATCACGTCGGGACCAAGACTGTTTGCACACCATATTTTTGTAAACAATCTACTTCTCATCACCATTTATCAGTCACTTCATAAAAGGATCGTTTTCCTCACATTTAATAAGCATATTGCACATGTTTATACATGCCATCAAATGAACTTCTTTGAGTTCATGCGGAACCCAAATATTGAGCTTGTTTTACATACCCCAGCATCTTCAGGTGGTCATGAACACTTGAATGATGGATGTCCAATGTTTCTGAAATCTCTCGTGCTGTGTAACATGGGTTTGACTCGATCAATGCCTGTATTCTGTCATCATCAACCTCGATAGGCCTCCTTGACCAAGGAGTGTCATTGAGATCAAAATCACCAGCACGGAATTTCATGAACCATCATTGGCATTGACATTCTTGTAGAGCATTGTCACCATAAACTTCATGGAACTTTTCACAAGCTTGACGCACGTTCTTCCCTTTATGGAAGTAAAACAGTAAAATATGGCAAAAATGCACGGTGTTGTCTTCCATCTTCAACTTGCTGTAAAATCTCCAAAACTCAACCAAATCACTCAGTTTTTTTTTAAAGAATGAAGCTAGAACTGTTAGCTGTCAAATTCCATAGCAATAACATAGATGTGAATGACTCTGGGACTTCCAAAAATGAACTAGTGCCATCTTTTGCAAACATGCGTCATGACTTTTCCGACAACACAATAGACGTAAAGACCATAAAATCATAGTGTTTTCTACTGAATGACCTTTCTCCCCCACCCACCAAGTCAACTGCAAGTGTGAAATGAGCACATCTTCCTCTAATTTCCTGGTGAACAACTAAATCATTTAAATGCATTTGGAAACAAAACAGAGGCAAGCACATACACTAGGGAAATAAATCCTAAGGATTTATGGCTCCACATAACTCTCTCCTTCCCTCCCCCCAAAAATCACCTGATAAATATATCAGACAAACAATGAAAAGCATCTTTTTCCAGGACACCTCCTAAAGTCAGTCTCCTATTTATTCACAAATATACTAGACCTGATTATGCAGAAACCAACTGATCATATAATAGCAGCTTTATCTGAATGGGAAAGGAACAAAGGGACACTTATGCAATGTAAGCATTGAGGTAAATGCTCTTCCTTTTGGATCCTCCCTCTTTCTCACTGGCCCTCATATGTGGGATCCAAACTGGGGCTGCTAGTGTCCCAAGCCAGCTCTTAACCACCTCGCCACTCAGCTGGCCCTTTCTCATCTTTTCCAAGCATATAAATACACACACACACACACACACACACACACACACACACACATGGTTCAGACACAGGAAGTTTGAAACTTGATCCATGTGTAGAAAACAGCAATGTGGGAATTGAGGAAACAACACCAGAACTGTGGTCCAAGACCATGACCTGCTGTAGCATTTGGGAGCTAAGTTACTCCATTGGTATTTGTGGGCCCAAGCATTTTCGAAGTAAATTGCCTATGGAAAATTTAAGCTGCCTGCAAATCTATTCCCCAAGCACCTCTTAGGGTCCAGTTTGAGTAACCTGGGTTCACCTCTTTATGATTTATGCAGGGATTCACTTCAGTTTAACTAAATACCATATCTCCTTTGACAGCTTGAGTTTCTGGAAAAGGCCAGACTGTCCAAACTTCTCAGTAGGATTTGTTTGCAAAGTCCTAGGTTAGCTGGAGGAAGAAGGAGGAAGGAGAATCTAGGAACACACGTCAAAGTACGCATTCTGAAAAGTGGTAGGATGAGAAGGAGAATGTGATTTAATCAAAGACAAAAAAAAACAAATCACTGAAAGCAAGTCGGAGGGAAATGAAATTCCTGAGCCACTAAGCTCTTTAAGTGTACAAAGTTTACAGGATTAAAAGGAAGTTCATCCTCTGACATTACCCTTTACAAATAAGCTCTTGATTGATTCAGCACTCTGTTTCTATAGTTGCCAGAGTGTCTGAGAGTTGTTATCCCAGTTGGAGGAGAAGAAGGCTGTGAATTGATTAGAGATTTATCTTCTCTGGCATGCTGCCTCATTTCAGGAACTACAGGCAGAAGGTAGGTCAATGACATTCCGGTGGGATTTAAGGCAGGCCCACTTTGCAGTCCCCCATCAGCCTTCTATTCAGGTCTACCATGGTCCTGTGATATTCACACAGGAAAAGACCCTTGTGAAAGTGCAAACATGTAACCTGGAAGGGTTAAATATTAAGCCATCTTTGATATGCTCTGATGGGAAAGGTATAGATTTTTAGAATCACTCAAGCCTGGATTTCAGTCGCAGCTCCAGTACTTACCAATGAGGTAAATTACTGAACCATCCTGGGCCCCAGTTCCCTCCTCTATAAATGGGGATAATAATTTCTCCACCATGAAGAGTGGCAGTGAAGATTAAATGAAATAACATATTTAGAGGTCCTGTCATGAAGCTTGAAATTTAATAGTCACTTCACAGTTTATTTAATCATGCCCTTCCTTTCAATCTTCTTAGAGAAGTCCAGGGGTTAGGACAATGTGTTTGGTTAGTGGCCTACAAGGATTAAGGCCCTCTGCCCTACTAACCCTGCTCAGTAGTGCAGTATGGTACTAAGCCTATGGGCTATAGCACCTAAAAGACCTTGTGTCATAGTCTTCATTTTGTCACTTAATAGCTATGTGACTTTTTGGCACATTTGGAGCCTATTTCCTCATTTGTAAAATAGAGTAATAACAGGACCTATATTTTTATATTAGAGCTTTTTTATTCTCATTTTTAAGTTATGAACCACTAATTCCCTGACAAGTTTGATTATATCTCAACAGCCCAATTGAAAATTTATTTACCTGTGCAGCATTTAAAAGTGAAAATTACACTTCTAATGTATGCTTTCAGTCTGGAAAATTTCTCTTCCACTCCCCAAAAGGACTCCCATTAATTGCAATTCTTTAAAACCAAAAGAAGTTTTGAATCAATTTTAGTTAACTTTCAAATAATTTTTCTACATCAGTATTTTAGATACAATTTACATACAATAAAATGTCCAGATCTTCACTGTACTGCTTGAACAATTTTGACAATTATATTTACCCATGTAACCACCATCAAGATATAGGACGTTCCCAGTTCCCATCACCCCAGAAAGTTCCCTTGGGATGCTCTGTAGTCATTCCCGAACTCTACTTCCCACATAGGGGCAGCCACTTTGGCTGTGGGATCTTATTCTTATGTGGCCAGAAAATGAAACCAAAAACAATTTTATAATTTTAAGGTGATAAAATAGTGAGATGGCCCAAGCAAATAGCCCCCAACACTGGACAACTTTTAAGTTTTCTTTCTTATAGAAATTTTAAGTCTCTTCACTAGTTTCTTAGTCCCTGATTTTGATTGCTCTTCTTTTTTTTTTTTAATTTTATTTTTACTAATCCCTGCTTTAGATAACTACTTAAAGCCTGTGACTTCCCAACATTCCGTAAGCCATTCCAGATCTAACTCTTGGATAATCTCATCCCAGAGACCAAATAGGTTTCAACAAATCCCCAGGCCAGTATACTTGTTGATTGTAAACATTAAAGCTTAATATTTTTTCCAAACCCATAGCCACCCTACATCAATAGCTTTGAACTCTGCTCTTTAAGAAATTTATTAATTAAAACCTATTTTTCCTCATTCAGGAGCCTTGGGGACACAGAGGGTACACCAGCAAGATTGCCAGTCGCAAACAAAGAAGCCAACATGGTCTTCCAGATGGATCTTGAAACCTCTTCCTCTCATCTCAGATCAGATAGGGTGAGAGTTCCATGAATCCCCCAAATAGGCAGTGACAACTCTACGCCCCTGCCCAGCAGGAAGTAGATACAGAAGAAAAGACCTCCTGTCCCTCAACTTCCCATAGAGATTTTATGGGGATCATGTCTCTCAAGGGGAAAACAAGGCAGGCAGTTAGGGGCAGGCATTGGGTCTCTGCATTCCTGTATGTCCCACAGAATGCACCACCCAAAGGACCTCCCCTCTCCACCCTAAACTTTCCCTTTCATTGTAATTATCTACCCCTATGGGGAAACAAATGGGTACAAAATACCTGACTGGATTAGACCAGTCACTCACTCCTGTACAGTAAAGGCCATAACGACCTTCATTTCACCTGGGCCTCATTATATTATACATATGCCCGGAAGTTCATTAATATCATTATAAAAGACTGAAATCTGTGAAAGACATTCGCAGTCTAAAGAGATGAAACCAGTTGTCAACCACTGGTTTCAATCAAGTGGTCCCATACCTAAAAAGGAACAGCCCAGTCTAGAGAAAAAAGGATAAAATCTCCAAGTCCTGGCCAGTGAAAGCCACTTGAGCTCCTTTTGCTTGGCCTGCTCCAAACTCTTTGGAATGTACTTTCTCTTCTAATAATGGCCCTTGAGCCATTCTCTACTGCTTAGGCCCACTTCTGCTTCTTTGAAATGTATTTTTTCTTCTAATCAATTGTTCTTGTCTGCAACTTTACATCTCTGGTCCATGTTTCCATTCTTTGGTTCCATGAGACCACGATCCCAGTACACAGACACAATCAAACAATACCACTAAGAATCATAAAGTTCCAAGTTTCCTGAAGGTGCCCTTAATATGTTTTAATCCTCAATCAAAAGCTTGTTTACTATGCAATAGGAAGGATTGCAGAAGTCCTTGAGTTTGGCTCACTTTACAGCGTGAGTGTTAATACAATTTCTACAGCACCTATTTTATAGGGTGGTGGTGAAGATCAGATGACAACCATATACAAATATTAGCTGATATTGTTACTTGTAATACTTTGTACAATAAGCTAACTAGAATTTACTTTTATACCAAGCAGTTTCTAATCTAAGCTAGTAAGTGGTTTTAGCAAGAGTATTGAAAATCGTTAAGCAATGACAGCTATGTGTGTCCTAGCTTCCTGGTCTTGACTAAGGAATTTGGGATTGTACTGGAGAATCTATAGACATTTCAGCTCCAGGCTATTTGACCTCCTCCCCCAAGATTTTCATAGTGTTTTGGCAGGATGTGAGTAAAAAGAGGGACTCCTAGGAAGTGCTGCTGGAGATCCTGGGATAATAGAACAGCCTACCTGTGGAGTGTGCACAATGGACACTCAGACCTCCAACTCCTTGAATCCCACACTTTTCCCTGACTTAGAACACTTGCAGATATTATTCTTTGCGCCAAAGACACTACATGTAATATACCCCCTTTCACTCCACTGTCTTCCGTTTTTCACCTTGCTAACTCAATCTTATTTCTCAGGGCTCAACTTAAATGTCACTTCTTCAGGGAAATATTTTTTTTTTTTGAGGGCAGTGTCACTGGCCCTCATATGTGGGACCTGATCCGGGCTACTGGCGTCCCAAGCCAGCGCCTAACCACCGCGACACTTGGCCGGCCCAGGGAAATATTCTTTGAACCATAACCTCTAGCTCAGTCTCCTTTTTATCTTTGAACATTCATGTGAATTGCCTATTCTATGTGATGTTATATCATAAATGGTTTTATTATAAAAATAATATTTAAGTTATTCAATAAGTAAATTATTTATGTTTGTCTCACAATATAGAAAATTATTGGTCAAGGAAGAAGCTTCAGGCTTATCCTGTAGCATTATGTACACCTGGCACCTTCTTGCCTACCTCCTTAGGGATACCCATGGGCTGGCCCAAGTTAGGAATATTTAGTTACTCCTGTCCTAGGTGGGAATATTGAACTAGATGATCTTTAGGGATGCTTGCAACTCTTGACTGCTGACAGTTTTCAGAATGCTGATGAAATGCTGGTGGGGGGAGCATATCAGAAGTATCATCAACAACCTCCTGCCTCCCAGTTCCTTGATCTTGGTGTATAATGGGGACTTTTCAAGTGTGGTGAGAAAATGTGGGTGTGACCTGTTTAAGAAGGTGGTATGTTTATGTGGTGCCTAGCAAATAAGTGCTGTAAGATCAGAAGAAAGACGGCACAGGCATGAGCAGTAGGGACTAGATTAATTAGACTGTGACTGGCTGGCTCAATGCCTTTGATGGCAACAAGATGGTTTCTTATAACTTTATGGATGGTGTTGTTGCGGGATACTTAGACAGAGAGACGGGACACCAAGGCTCAGCGTGGGATGCAGCGTTTATTGATGCTGGCACCAGCTCAGCGGATTCATATCAAAAGGCTGAGCCCCTATATGGACTGGACTCAGAGCTTTATACCCTGAGATTTCTGGGTTAGCAACTAGGATTCCGTATTAGGGTATGTGGCATCATGTTAGTTTCTGACTGGTTCCCGGGTGAGGTAGGAATTAGGAAATGTTAAATGCAGAAGTCTTGGTGGCCATGTGGTCTGGGAAAACCTTTGCCTAGGGCTCCCTGCCACAGTGTCACTTCCTGTACCCCTATCAGAACTGTAAACTAGGAATAGATTTACCAAAAGGCAGACTAGTATAGTGGCAGAAACAAAGGAGAAATTTCATTCACATAGAAATGGGTTAAGATCCCCATATTCAAATTGTTATGTGACCTTGAATAAATCTCAAATTTATAATTTATTGGTTGAACAAATATATAATGCATATCCAAAATGTGTTCAACACTGTTCTAAACACTTGGGATGCATTGATGAACAAAACAGGCAAAATCTCTGCCTTTATGGAAATTACATTTTGGAGAGCTTATATTTAAAGATCTCTGAAGATTCGTGATGTTGTCCACAGAGTCCAGGGACATGGTAGGTACTTGATAAATGGTGTCTATTATTTATTATCATTTGTTAGTAAAACAATTACCATCTATGAAGCCAGCTAATTTCTATACAAACTCAAATTTCTACATGAAGTGTGGTTAAAAAGAAACAAAAAAGAAAACTCAGGTGAAACCAGGTAATTTCTGTACAACAGATAGTAGATGACTTGAATAAAGTACTTGAGATTCTTGCAATATAGTTAGCAGGTGGCTTGTATAAGTTTTTCCATCCTAGATGGCATTTTCTTTTCTACTATGGTTTCCTCAGCAGCAGTTCCATCTGCAGCAAAATTTAGCCCAGAGTTTCCCTAAGCAGTAGGTTTAACCTCCATTTGGATAAACTTTCTTCCTTCATTATCTCCAGGAGATTAAGGAGCATAAATCTGGGATCGTGACTTTCCCCTACAATGACTCCTGTCATGAACCTGCCCAGGTGACATTAATCAACCAAACTTAATATAAGTTCTGTTTTATGTCCCACCTCTCTAGTCCCATAGCTCCCTTTTAAGAAGCATAGTGTCAGAAAGGGGGGAAGGAAGGCAATGCTGCTCCTTTATTTTCATGGTTCATAGTTTCTACCTTGATAACAAAGTTGAAATTTTTACCTTGTTACAGAATAGAACCATGATTTGTTTCACAATTTGTGTAGTTCAATTCACTAGGTGTCATGTTTAATGTACTTTCACCTTTCCAGCATTTCAATCATTATGCTGCTTCTGCAGGACTAGGGCAGGCATTGAGTCAGGGTAGGGAAGCATGATGCCCTGTGGGCTAGCAGCACCCTGACCTCCTCTCTTTTTCCCAAGGCTGCAATTTTCATCCTAGTTCCTCTCTGTCAGATTACTCATCATCACATTGTTTTGCTGCTCTTCACTCTGGATTTCCAACTAGACTTTAGATTCCCCGGAGATCACAGAAAGTGTCATTCACTGCTGTATCCCAACACCTAGCACATGCTGTATTGAAACAGGAGTTTTTGATGTGTGAATGTATGTGTGCTGGGATCGTGGTTTCATGGAGCCGAAGAATGGAGACATGGACCAGAGAGGTAAAGTTTCAGAAAAGGAGTTTATTAGAAGAAAAAATACATTTCAAAGAAACAGAAGTGGGACTTGGGACTGGACAGTAGAGAATGGCTCCAGGGCCATTATTAAAAGAAAAAGTAGGGCTGGCTGAGTGGCGCGGTGCTTGAGGGCTGGCTTGGGATGCCAAAGGCCCGAGTTTGGATCCCACATGTGGGGGCCAGTGACATTGCCCTCAAAAAAAAAAAAAAAGAAAAGAAAAAGTACACTCCAACGAGTTTGGAGCGGGCTGAGCGAAGGAAGCTCAAAAGGCCCAACGGAGCCATGGGCAAGGGCCAGGGCCAGGGAGTCATTATTGGCAAAATACACTCCAAAGAATTTGGATCTGCCCCAAGCAGAAGCAAGGTTCAAAACGCTCAAAAAGCACTGACTGACCAAGACTTGGCATTTTAATCCCTTCTTTCTCTAGAATGGGCTGTACATGCCTGGGTGTGGGACCATCTGATTGACACTTCTGATTGACAAGAGACAATTATCTCATCTCTTTGGACTGTGCATGTCCTTCCTAGTATTCAGTCTTTTATAATGATATTAATGAACTTCCGGGCATATGTATAATATAATGAGGCCCAGGTGAAATGAAGGTCGTTATGGCTTTTACTGTACAGGAGTGAGTGACTGGTCTAATCCAGTCAGGTATTTTGTACCCATTTGTTTCCCCATAGGGGTAGATAATTACAATGAAAAGGGAAAGTTTAGGGTGGAGAGGGGAGGTCCTTTGGGTGGTGCATTCTGTGGGACATACAGAAATGCAGACACCCAATGCCTGCCCCTAACTGCCTGCCTTGTTTTCCCCTTGAGAGACATGATCTCCATAAAATCTCTATGGGAAGTTGAGGGACAGGAGGTCTTTTCTTCCGTATCTACTTCCTGCTTGGCAGGGGCATAGAGCTGTCCCTGAGATAGGAAAATTATAGGTAGTCACGTAAATATCCAAAGTAGAGGGAATCAGGGTGAAAACCCAAAACAAAAGCCAGGAGAAATAATTTTAATAGCTGACTGACAGGTTTAAGTCACAGGACCCCACCAGAAGGACAAACTTGGGAGGTGGAGGAGGAAATAATGTTTCAAAGCTTATAACAAAAAATCAGAAGTTAAATTTCACCTCCAAAGTGGCAATTAAAACAGGTTAGTTAACATAACATAAGGCAGTCAGGAACTCCCTAATAGAATCAGCAACAGACAATGATATCTTCAAAGCCACAGCCTTGAGATAGCATAATTCTATCAAAAGAGTCATCAATTCTAAGGAAATTAGACAGTTTTGAGAATACGCCTTATCCAGGCTAGGCAACAATGTAAATCTGATAATAGTGCCAAGAGGCCCCTGTCCCCAGACATACAAAAAGTATAAAACTCAAGGCTTTTGTCCTAACTAAGGGGCAACCCAGTCGGGACCCACTCTCGTTTCGAGAGCTTTTACTTTCTACCCAAATAAACTGTCTTCTGCTGTAAACTTTACCTCTCTGGTCCGTGTCTCCATTCTTCGGCTTCAGGAGACTAGGATCCCGGCACAAGAAATATCCTACATCATCCCTGCCTACTGGGGGATTCATAGAACTCTCACCCTATCTGATCTCAGATGAGAGGAAAGGGTTTCAAGATCCATTTGGAAGACCATGTTGGCTTCTTTGGTTGGGACTGGCAGTCTTGCTGGGACACCATCTATATCCCCAAGGCCCCTGAATGAGGAAAAATATATTTTAATTAATAAATTTCTTTTTTTAAAAAAGATTTTATTGGGGAATTGGGAGAGGGGAACAGCATTGGGGAATCAGGGGAGGGGAACAGACAAGTTGCTGTCTTTTTGTTGTTCAGTCTAGTTGCAGAGGACGTTGCCTAACTGGCCCATGTTGGTATCGTCATTGCACTCTTCCCGAATGAAGCAGATCAGTCGCTGACCTCTCGATGATCACTCACCGCGGCTATTGGCAGCTCACGCTGGCTGCTGGCCACACACTGTAGCCTATGGCAGCCCACTGCAGCAGGGGCTGCAGCCCACACCATCGTCGGGGCTCGCACAGCCCAGCTCCAGGTGAAGCTGTTTGTTAGCTGTAGAGGGCAGTGTCATTGGCCCTCATATGTGGGATCCGAACCCGGGCCGCTGGCATCCCAAAACCAGCTCTTAACCAATCGCTACTTGGCCAGCCCAATAAATTTCTTAATGAGTAGAGCTCAAAGCTATTGATGTAGTGTGGCTATGGATTTGGAAAGAACATTAGCCTTTAATGTTTACAATCAACAAGTATAGTGGCCTGGGGAAATCTTAAAATCTATTTAGTTTCTGCGATGGGATTAGTCAAGAATTAGGTCCAGGGCCAGCCGAGTGGCGTGGTGGTTAAGCACTGGCTTGGGAAGCCAGCAGCCCCGGTTTGGGTCCCACATGTGAGGGCCAGTGACACTGCCCTCAAAAAAAAAAAAAAGAATTAGGTCCAGAATGGCTTGGGGAATGTTGGGAAGTCACAGGATTTTAAGTAGTTATCTACAATAAAGCCAGGGTGGGTGACAGATATTCTGTGATTCAGTCTAGGCGCAATCTTTAGTCTAGGATTCAGAAACTGATTAGAAGAGTAAGCAAAGCCAGGGGCCAAGAAACTAGGGAAGAGGAGACTTAAAATTTCTATAGGAAAATTTAAAAGTTGTCCGGTGCGTGTGAGAGGGGTCTACTTGCTTGGCCCGCATCAATATCTGGCACATAGTGGGTACTCAGGAAATATTTGTTGGGTGAAAGAAACATGTATTTCATGACAGGTTTTTGTGTAAATGAGTTATTTACAGTCCTTTTCAACTGCCCATTCTATTTTATGTTTAAATCCAAAAATCAAAGCTACTTGTTTCAGCATTTGTGATCAACTGAGCGCTGTGATCAATTGCTCAGCTGTATCCCTCTGCCCCAAGTGGAAATCTCTGGAAGCTTTCCCAACCCAATCTTACTGGCTTTCCCAAGTTATCCTCAACAGTTTAAAATCTCATCTGCCTGTTCCCTTGGAATGCAGAGTATGATTCAGGACTGTTTCAATTTAAAAACCTTTTCAATTCCTATCCTTCTGAAAGCCTTAATTTTTTTCACAACTGCACTGCCCTTACCTTGTAATTGTTCATTTCTGTCCCACCCTCTCCAACTCCTAACTGAGTCACCTCTTCTGGGGATGTCTGTTTCTGCTAGCCATTTCTCACCTTGATGTATTCTCACTAAGAACACTGACAGTAGTGTAAAAGTAGCATTGGATTTGTCATCTTGAGAGATTTGAGTGTGGTGCTGCTTCTTAAAAACTTTGTAAATGATTTAGGACTACAATGACTTGTTATGAGCTGCAGAGCAAACAATGTTTGTGAAAACACCTTGGAAACTGAAATATATTGTTATTTTCAAGGAGACCTGCGGTTGCCACCCACACTAACCTTTCCTCCTTTCAATTAGGCCCAGAGCACTTACTCAGTCTTAAAAGCTCTAGCCCTGAGCTAAAGTGGGTGAGGGGAACCATTGTTTTTCCTATCTTCTTGACAAGTTGATCTGATCTAAGTTTAAGGCTTATTGCCCTCAGGTCTTCTCAGTCAGCATCAGGAGGAGCCCCTCACTTAGTTTCTCAAAAGCTTATTTGTCAGGTGCTCTTTAGATACTGTGTAGTTTCTACTTTCACACCTGCTTTCTCCTTCCTAGGGAAAAGTTGGTTCCTGTTGGGGAAGGAAAAAGGGAACTTTTTCCCTTTTACACCAGAACTTCTAGGGTCTCCACAAACTAAAATTTTTCAGGCATAATTTCTTTGTATCCATCAGGACTTACACCATGAGGTATTTTAAACTGATCCAGACAGGTAAGTTATATTTTGCAGAGATTTCACTTATTACCAAAATGTAGTTAAGGCTGTTTGGTAATTACAAAGCCCAGGACTTCCTCTGCTTTTGTGGTCAAAAACACCCTGAGGGTTTGCCTCTCCTAGACCCTGGCTTCCAGATTGCCTTTGGGTCTGCTCTGAAAGCTCCTGGGGGAGTTCACCAGCTTCAGTTTGACCAGATGTTCTGTGTCCTGCTCTAATCACATTCCCCTATTATTTTTTTCACTTTGAATAGCTTTACACAGATCCTTAGATTCACTCAAATCTGACCCCCTTCAGAAGCAACTACTAATTCCTGTGGGGAGCAGTTGCCCTGTTTGCACTCTGAGAATCCATGGTTAGTTAGTCTTAGGTTTAGTCTTTCCCTCATTCAGAATCCTCTTCACATTTACCCTAGAGGGTTTCCACTGCTGATTCTGCAAAGTTGATTTTATCACAGTAAGTATTCTTTAAGTTGAAATATAACTGAAATTCACACACACACACACACACACACACACACACACACAATCTTCTAGAGCAAAGGTGGACCCACAGCTACTAAAAATTTTTAAAAACAGTTTTAAAAGGTTAAAAGAAACAAAGGAGAAAGTATATCTGAAGACCACAGGGTTTGTAGTTTGCTTGCTATCTGGCCCTTTAAAAAAAAGTTGATGACCCCTAGAGTGTTCTTCAATATCCAAAAACAGATTTTGAAGTAGTGTTGACCTTATCACCTTCTCTCCCAAGTTACAGGAAATTACTGACTTATTTATTGCCACATTTTACCATCTCATCTATCCCTTCAATTCAATTTCTAGTCTAGCTATGAAGAGTTTAAAAGGTTTCTGTTCTACCTCCTGAACTCTCATTTGTTTCCCAGGGAATAAACTAACTTCCTTTGGTGAGACCAGCTCCCTGCTCCCTCCCCTCCTGCCTCTAATTAATATCCCTTTGGCTTTGGTGGACATTTGGAAAGTGAGAGTTCCTTGCTCATTTTCACAGGGTCTTAGAAAAATAAGTAATTTGAAGACAGAGCAGATGTTAAATATGGGGAGATTTTTGTGAAGGACTAAAACCATGGAGACACTTAAAATCCCCCTGCAAATAGAGACTAACTTTGTTTCACCCACAAGGTGATTTATTTCCAAAGCTCTTTGGAGAAGGCAGGATCAGTTTACTAGGGCTCAGCAGAAGGGCTAATCTCTGTTTAAATGTATTTTCTGCTGAATTTAATCTTACTCTCACAGTTGTTCCTTGTGCCCTACCTTCATAGTTACTGAGGGTGGGCCACACCCAAAGACTATTGCCAGGCTCAAACAAAGAACATCAGCAGTTAGTCCAAACACAAATACTAACTGGAGAACAGATTAGATACCTAGCATGTGATTGGTGCTGTATGGGGTACAAAGAAGTCTAAATTTGGACTCGGCTTCCAAAAACTGCAGTTTAGCTAGAGAGACAAAATACTAAAATAACTATACAAGGGTTTCTCTAATGCAATTCAGATGAGTGAATAACCTCAATTTTAAACAATCTCTCCTCATTGTCCCATAGCACACATATATTTGTTGAACTGACATTCTATTCTGAATTTATGGTCACTGTAACCATGCTTGCTGTAAAAAGAAAGAGAAAGGAGAGAGCTGTATGAATTTTGATTGGCAAAGAAGGTATAAAGTATGTGTTCATTTAAGATTCCTTCAGTGACTGTAGGTAGAGAGGGTATTCTAAGCTCATAATAGCACTAGCAAAGGATTACAATCTGAAAAATTTGGTTTGTTTTCAATACAAGTGAGTAGACAGTTTGTGTAGAGGCTAGGACAAGTTCAGTTTAGCTATTTAATGTTGATCCTGACAAGGAACATACTTGTCAAAAAGGACTCCTTGTGGTTCATGGGGCCCAGAGTCTAGCAGCCATATTTTAGGGGCCTCTCAGGCACCTTGCATTTCAGGGGAAAGCCACAGACTGGGCTGCCAAACCTCCTGTAAACTCTTCCAGCCTTGTGAGATTACCTTTATAAAAGAGTTCCTAGACTCATATTTCTACCAATAGGCTGAGACCTGCCCATCCAATTGGAGATGCTTATGTATATCCTTATTTGCATCTTTAGCAACCAATCGGAGTACCTCCATAAGGACGGAAACAGGATGTGTGATTCCAACCAATCAAGATGGTGCTATGTAGACCAATTCCTCATTTGCATAAAAATGGACAAATGAGGGACCAGGGTGGGCACTTTCTCTATATAAGCTGGCCTCCTTTTTGCCTCTTGGAGCGCACTTTCAGTTTCCAATGCAGGCTGTGTTTACAAACTGTTCACCTGAATAATGTCTCTTATTTTACTGCATCTCTGATTGGGGATTCCTTTTGACACTGGATTGGTGGCAGAAACTTTGTATTAACTGCAAGGTAGGACCAGATTTTTGAGGAACTTGAATGCCACCTAGAGAAATTGGAACATTTTGTTTTGGAGGTTTGGAAGACTGATGAAAGTGGTGTTTTACAAAGAATAATGTGGTGGTGGTCCAGAATGGTTTAGAAGATATATCATACTGGAGGTCAGGAAGAATTTACCAAGCATTAAGAACAATAAAGGCCAAAGCAAAAAATATACAACCTTTTATTCATTCTGTCCTGTTCTTCTTTTTTATTTTTGAGGGCAGTGTCACTGGCCCTCATATGTGGGACCCAAACCAGGGCCACTGGCTTCCCAAGCCAGTGCTTAACCACTGCACCACTCGGCCTGCCCGTGTCCTGTTCTTCTTGATGCATACATGCTAATTTAGTGAGGCATCAAGACTGAGAGGTAAAAAGTTTGACTTTATTGGATCTTTTACCACCCCTTGAACAATACCTTAATCACTGCATATGTCACATTTCACAATCAAAGTCCGTAGACTCCCCTGGGTCAACAGCAACTAGACTGAGCTGGTAGGACAAGGCCAGCCTTGAAAGTGGCCAAGACCATGCAAGTGTTTCAAGGAGGTGTATCCCCTCCCATCTTAAAATATCTCTTCTTCCTGTTGTTGGGGATTCAGAAACCAAAGACTTTTTATAACCTCACAGAACAACAAGGGGACATATTGACTAATTATTCCAAAATCAATACCACCTGTCACATCCCTTATAAGGTCCATGTATCAAACTACCTGCTGAAATCCCCTGAATATTATATAGGTATCTCAAAATTAATATGTATAAATCTGAACATATTGGACCAGCCGAGTGGCGCATTGGTTAGGAGCTGGCTTGGGACGCCGGATCTGAGCAGCAGCACCCCAGTTCGGATCCCACATATGAGGGTCAGTGACACTGCCCTCTGCAGCTAAGATGGTGAACAACAGGTCCACTTAGAGCTGGGCTGCTGTGAGTCACCCACGACGGCGTACCTGCAGCCCTTGCTGCCATAGGCTACAGTGAGTGGCCGGTGGGCGGCAGCCAGTGTGAACTGTCAAGCGCCACCGTGAGGGGGCCGTCCAGTGGCCGGTGACCAATCTGCCCACTAGGGAGAGCGCAATGATGATACCAACATGGGCCAGTGAAGCAATGTCCTCCACAATTAGACTGACGAACAAAAGGACAGCAGCTTCTGTGTTCCCCTTCCCTGATTCCCCAATGCTGTTCCCCTCCCCCAATTTTCCAATAAAATCTTTAAAAAAATAAAATAAAACTGAATATATCATCTGCCTCCATCCCAACCCATAATTGTCATCTGCCTCTTCTTGTATCACCCCTCTCCATGATTGACTCCACCATTTACCTTATTGACTAATTACCCAAGCCCAAATCACAGAAGACTTACAAATCTCTCTCTCTCTCTCTCTCTCTCTCTCTCTCTCTCTCTCTCTCTCTCTCCTTACTTCTTCTTTGTTTGTTTATTTACTACTTTATGCTTGGAGACTCAGTTTAGCCATTATGTTCTTGAGAAACCCTGCCTCTATTTTGCTAGCATGGGTTAAATGTTCCCCTGTCTCAGATGGTACTTTGGTCATTCTTTTAATACAAAATTAATGACATTCTTCGATATTGTAACGGTCTGTTTTTCCCATTAGAAAATGAGTCCCTTGATGGAAAATGTCCGTATATTTTTTCTATCAATGATGTCTACATATAATTACATACTTTAGACTATTTGTTACTGGAAGGGATGGATGAATGAATTTGAACATATTCATAGTGATATGTAAAAGGTTAATTACCCAGGGAGAAATAGTGCTTATAGAAGGAAGAAGACTTTCATACTTTTAGTCACAAGAAAACATATGAATGAAAGCATCATCAACCACCTCACTCTTTCCTCCCTGACCCTAAGTGACTCTCTGAATGAGAGTCCCTTAGACCTGTGTAAGACAATCTATGGGATATTCTAGGGATGCAGGACTGGGCTTGAGGCATTGACTACATGATATGATTTGAAGTAAAAATATCTTAAGTTCTTAGAAGGCATGGCATGCTGTATTCATTTCTGTATCATCCTATAAGACTCAAGGTATAATCTTGCAGATAAGGAGGCATTCCTTTGATTTTTATTTATTCATTTTTTTTTGAGGGCAGTGTCATTGGCCCTCATATGTGGGACCGAACCAGGGCTGCTGGCTTCCCAAGCCAGCGCTTAACCACCGCGCCACTCGGCCAGCCCTCCTTTGATTTTTAACATGTTTAATGGGGTAGTGCAGTACAGAAAAAAGAGTACTAGATTTAGATGTAGAGAGACATCAGGAACTAGTTCTAACATTTACACATTCCTGCTGTCTGACCATGGAAACTCTGTCCCTCAGTTTCCTTTTCCTTAAAATTTAAATATCAATATCTACTTCACCAAGTTTTTGTGAATAATACAGTGAGCTGACTGAGTGAAAGAAAACATATGGCACAATTGGGCAAAGAGTACATACTCTATACAGCTCCTTTGGAAGTGAATAAATGACTATGAGAGGGTACAGGACCCCTGCCCCAAAGGATTCATCTACTGCATGCCAACCCTTTATTAGAGCTACATTTCTTCTTTTGGTTTTGAGGGATTTTGATCTCTGAGATGCACCTCTGTAAAAATAAAATACTTCTCTGAGGAGTCACACCTCATGCGAGTACCTTGTTATCAGTACCATTGCATGCAAAGTTACCACAGCAAGCCAAACCAAGAATGAGACAAGGGCTGAAGAAAGGGCTCCTTACTGGGGCTAAGCAGAGGGAGGTGGAGTATGACAGAAAGTGGGTTCTCTAACCATTAATGTGGGGGTGAAATAAAGACGGATGTTGCCTACTTCATCAATTTGCCTAGGGCTTATTATCATGGTGGCAGGAAAGTCTAAGCGATAAGGCCTAGGATCTGTTACTGAGGGTGACATTTAATTGGCATTTTGTATATGTGTACACCCACACACACACACACACACACACACACACAGACCTAGAGGCAAAGCCTCATAATGTGACATAAAATGAACTATGTATTTTATTAAATTTTAGTAATGAAACAGTGCCACAGTGTACTCCCTGTGTTGTGTTTCATATAGCTGGTGAGGAGCTCGTCATTTTACAGCAGGAGAAATGTCACTGGAAATATGGATTAATTGGGAAAGATATATGCAGGAAACAAATGAAAGCTTCCTAGAATCTTTCCCCTTTCCCACTCTCCTTCTGTGGCCACCGCAGAGGGAGAGGGAGCTGTGTGAATGACTATGTTCCTGGATAAAAGGTATTGTCAAGGGCTGGCTCAGTGGCTCAGTTGGTCAAGAGCTCACTCAAGAGTGCGAGCTGAGCTCTGAGCAACAGCAGTTGGATGCCCAGCCTGAGGTGAGCTGCTGTTGAGCTGCCAGCAGGTGGCAGGATGGCTCAGCTAAAAACAAAACAAAACAAACAAAAAAAAAAGGTATTGTCAGAAGTGCCGGGATTAATCTGGTCTTTAGAAGACCTACTTACTCTACATACATGAGCAAATAAGGCAAAAGAATGTGTATTTGCCAGGTCACAGGGTAGGAAAAGTCATCTCTAGGGCCCTGGAAATGGCCTAATCCATAGTAGAAAACTGAAGTCTGCTTTAACAGAAGAATAGGGCCTGTCTTATTCTTGTATTTCCCCAGTGCCTAGCATAGTGCCTGGCACACCGTAGTTATTTGGTAAATGTCTCATGGAATCCCAAATAATGGCATGTATTAGTTTCCTAGGTCTGCCTTAACCAAGTGCCACAAACTGGATGGCTTAAAAGAACAGAACTGTCTTCTGTCACAGTTTGGAAAGCCAGAAGTCCAAAATCAAGGTGGTGACAGAGCCATGCTACCTCTGAAGTGTCTAGGGCAGGATCTTTCCTTGCTTCTTCTAGCTCTGGTAGCCCCAGATGCTCCTTGAATTCTGGCAGCATAACTCTAGTCTCTGCCTCCATCTTCAATGGTCGTCTTCCTTTTGTGTGTCTCTGTGTCTCCACATAATGCTTTCCTCTCTGTATCTTCTCCTCTTAAAGAATGAGAATCATATTAGATTAGGACCCAATCTAGGATTTCTTTTTTTTTTTTTTTTTGAGGGCAGTGTCACTGGCCCTCATATGTGGGACCAAACCAGGGCCACTGGCTTCCCAAGCCAGCGCTTAACCACCGCACCACTCGGCCGGCCCTAGGACCCATTCTAATGACCTCATGTTAACTTGAGTACATCAGCAAACACCCTATTTCTAAGGTCACATTTACAAGTACTGGGGGTTAGGATTTCAACATATCTTTTGGGAAACACAATTCAACCTACAATAGGGCCCAAATGAGCCCAGGTACCACAAAGCATTTCCTGGTTATTAAGTTTGGAGAAGATAATCTTTATCCAAACCCTAGCTTCAGGCTTGATATTATCATGGTCAAACTCTCCCCTTCTCTGCCTCACATCCTTTTCTTTAGGGAAAAAAATATATGTGCAATCTTATTTGAATGGCCATGTTTTATTTATTTTATTTATTTATTTATTTTTTTTAGCTGAGCCATCCTGCCACCTGTTGGCAGCTCAACGGCAACTCAGCTCAGGCTGGCCTCGAACAGCTGTTACCAGAGCTCAGCTCGCATT
This sequence comes from Aselliscus stoliczkanus, assembly GCA_033961575.1. Classification (NCBI taxonomy): domain Eukaryota; kingdom Metazoa; phylum Chordata; class Mammalia; order Chiroptera; family Hipposideridae; genus Aselliscus; species Aselliscus stoliczkanus. The sequence continues at coordinate 46,794,707 of CM066737.1, read as the reverse complement.
CTTGAGCAAGCTCTTAACCAACTGAGCCACTCGGCCATCCCTGAATGGCTATGTTTTTAATATCTTAATTCACTCAGTCAAATAGTATGCCCAACCCAATTGTGGTGTTTGCTTACTTCCTTTTTTTCTACTTTTTTTTTTATTAGTTTCAGGTGTACAAAACAACGTAGTGATTAAATATTTACACACTTCACAAAGCATTAACTCCACCAAGTCTATTACACATCTGATACCTTACGTAGCAATTACAATACCATTGACTATATTCCCTATGCTGTACTTTACATTCCGTGACTACATAGTTTCTAAGTTATAGTTGACATTCAGTTCAAATTCTTTCAATGTGACCATATGTTTATTTTTCTCTAGTTTGCAAACATTAGGGGGTGAGGGGAAGCAAGGCTCTTGAGGAAGCAGGAAGAACTGCAATATTGATGAAGTACATGGAAACAGTTCAAGTCCTACACATTAATTTGCTAGACTCAGCTATCATAGCTGTATTCCTTGAGATTCTTCAATATCCTATCCCACATCAGAGCCTTTGGGTTACCACAATCTGCCCTCCCAACCTCCTACTACAATACCCACCCAGCTTTGGGTCCTACCTGAGTCCCTGGTTCCTGATCAGTAAGTGAGAAAGTAGGATAAGAGCAGGGTTTCTCAACCTTAGGTTCACAGACTAATTGAAATCTACAAGATTGTGAGTAAATATGTGTGTTTCTATTACTTTCTTGTGGCTGATGTACTACATTATCACAAACTTTGTGACTTTAAACAACAGAAGTTTATTCTTTCACAGTTCTGGCATTCAGAAGTCAGAAATCAAGGTGTGGGCAAAGCCATGCTGCCTCCGAAGTCTACACAGGAGATTCTGTTCCTTGCTTCTTCCAGGCAGCTTCTGATGACTTCCAGCATTAGTTGACTTATGGCTACATCTCTGCTTCCATCTTCACATTACATCCTCCTCTCCTGTCTACTCTGTGTTTCTTAAGAACACTTGTCAATGAATTTAGTGCCCACCTGAATAATCCAGGATGATCTCTGTATCTCAACATCCTTAACGTGGCCCAGCCGAGTGGCACGTTGGTTAAGAGCTGGCTTGGGATGCCAGCTGCTCCGGTTCAGATTCCACATATGAGGGCCAGTGACACTGCCCTCTGCAGCTAAGATGGTGAACAACAGCTCCACCTGGAGTTAGGCTACTGGGAGTCCCTGGGCTGCTGTGAGTCCCCGGGATGGCATAGCTGCAGCCCCTGCTGCAGTGGGCTGCCACAGGCTACAGTGAGTGGCTGGCAGTCAGCGTGAACGGCTGGCAGCCAGTGTGAGCTGCCAAGAGCTGCTGTGAGCAGCCATCCAGAGGCTGGCAACCGATCTACCTCACCTGAGAAGAGCACAATGATGATACCAACATGGGCCAGTGAAGCAATGTCCTCCACAACTAGACAGAAGAATAAAAGGACAGCAACTTGTCTGTACCCCTTCCCTGGTTCCCCAACGCTGTTCCCCTCCCCCAATTCCCCAATAAAAATCTTTAAAAAAATTCTTAACGTAATTGCATCTTGATAGATTCTTTTTTCAAAATAAAGTCACATTCACAGGTTATAGGGATTAAGATATGAAATTTTATTATTTATTTTTTTTTAGGGAGGGAGCCACCATTCTAACCACTAGTGTTGTTACTGTTGTTTTCCTGGGGGGCAGTTCCATACAGTTTACCAGATTCCAAAGGGTCTGTGATACAGAGAAAAATTAAGAAGCAATGACCTTTAAGACCTTTTTAGGTCCAATATTCTATGATTCTGTAAATGGTGAGGTAATGTGATTTCACCTTAGTAAAATATCTTGCTTGTAAGAGGTATCAGTAATTTTTTTTCTTCTCATTCTCAAATTTTTATTACATCAGTTCTTCTAGTTAGGGTATTTCTAATTTTTCTAATGCTCACATCCTAGTACAAAATAATTACTTAAGCCTCCAGCGTTTGTTTTTTTTAAATTAAAATTTAGGGCCCACCCAGTGGCTCAGTTGGTTAAGAGTGTGAGCTCTGAGCAACAGGGTTGCCAGTTCAATTCCCATGTGGGCCAGTGAGCTGTGCCCGAGATGAGCTGTGGCTGAGCTGCCAAAAGGTGGCAGGATGGCTCAGCTTGTGAGAGCATGTGCTCCTGACAAGAAGGTTGCCTGTTCAGTGGACTATGCTCACACCCAACCAAGACTGAACTCGGCACCTTGAGATGATCTGCTGCCAGGATAGCTCAGTGGATAGAGCGTGAGCTCTAAACAGTGAGGCTGCTGGTTCGACTCCCACATGAAATGGTGTCTATGCCCACCCACAACTAACAGAACACATCACCTTGAGCTGAGTAGTGTGACTGGACTTGGAGCTAAGCTAGCTGCATCCTCCACAACTAAGATTGAAGAAGAACAACTTGGCTGTTCCCCTCCCGCAATTCCCCAATTAAAAAATAAATACATAAATAAATTAATTAATTAAATTCAAATTTAACAAATACAGATGTACTTTATTTTTTTTTAAATCTACCTATTACTTTTTTTTTTTGAGGGCAGTGTCACTGACCCTCATATGTGGGACCCGAACTGGGGCCGGTGGCTTCCTAAGCCAGCGCTTAACCACCGCACCACCCGGCCAGCCCAAGAGAATGTATGTTATGAAGTGTGTGATAAATCATCCTCCATCATGACAATGCTCCGTGTCACACATCACTTCTGATATATGGCAATTTCTGTCAAGTAAAAATATTACATTGTGTCCTCATGCACCTTAGTCACCTGATCTGGCACCATGCAACTTCGAGTTCTTCCCCAAAGTAAAAATGATTCAGAACATTGAGGCAGCCAAGAGAGCGCAACTGAAGACACTCATGAAAGGGGACTTCCAGAACTGCTTCAGAGTGTCAAGAACATGAGATAAGTATGTTCAAAGCAAGGGGGAGTATTTTGAGTGGGATTAATGGCAATGTATCTTCTACTGTAATATATTTTTTTAAGATTTTATTGGGGAATTTGGGGAGGGGAACAGCATTGGGGAATCAGGGAAGGGGAACAGACAAGTCACCGTCTCTCTGCTCCTCAGTCCAGTTGTGGAGAACATTGCCCCACTGGCTCATGTTGGCACTATGATCATTGCAGCTCCTCCCGGCCAAGGCAAATCAGTCACCGGCCATTGGACGGCCACTCACGGTGGCCCACGTCAGCCCCGCTACCTCTTATGACGTTGTTGGTGACTCATGGCAGCCCAGTTCCCGGTCAAATTGCCGCCCACCATCTCAGCTGCAGAGGGCACAATGCCACAGGCCCTCGTGTGGGACCAGAACCAGGGCCCGGCTGCTCAGAGCCGGCACTCCCAAGCCAACTCTTAACCAGTGCACCACTCAGCCAGCCCTGTAATATTTTTTTATTTAAACATTCATCATATTTTGTGATCACACTTCATATATATATTTAATTAGAGTTGACATTCAATATTATTCTACATGAGCTTTAGGTGTACTGTGCAGTGGTCAGGCATCTAACCAAACTATGAAGTGATCCCCCTCGATCATGGCAACTAATTTAAATTCCCAGTCCTAAGGGCTGGCCGAGTGGCTCAGTTGGTTCAACAGGGTCGCCAGTTCAATTCCTGGCCCAAGCTGAGCTGACAACAGCTGCCAACAGGTGGCAGGATGGCTCAGCTAACATAAATGAATGAATAAATAAATAAATAAATTCCCTGTCCTAGAACGTGTCCTGTATAGGAGGGGGGCAATGTGTTATAGAGGACATTATTGGGCCAATTGACAAAACTTGAAAACAGATAGTGAATTGGATAAAATATTGTACCAATGTTAAATCACTGAAGTTGTTTACTATGGCATGTAAGAAAAATATCTTTATACCTAGGAACTGTACACAAAATATTTTAGGAGCAAAAGTTTTTCTCAAATGTTTCAGGAGTATAGATATATTCATTACATAAAAGAAAATGGGGGTAAACTGCCAACAGTAGGTAAAGCTGGGTAAAAGATACATGGGTGTTCTATGTGCTGTTTTATTCTTGCAACTTTTCTAAGTTTGAAATTATTTCCATATTAAAAAATATTTTTTAAATGTATGAAAGAAAAAATTTAAAAATTTAAGTCTATGGTAATAAAAGGTTAAAAAATAAAATGTATGTGGAAATACATACCATGATCATGGATAGGAAGAATTAATATAGTTAAAATGTCAACAATTCCTAAAGCAATATATAGATTCAATGCAATTCCAATCAAACTACCAAGGGCATTTCTCTCAGAAATAGAACATAGAATCCTAAAATTTATATAGAGCCACAAAAGACCCCGAATAGCTACAGCAATGTTGAGAAATAAGAACAAAGTGTGAGGCATCACACTACCTGACATCAAAACATACTATAAGGCTACAGTAATCAAAACAGTATGGTACTGGCATAAAAACAGACACATAGACCAATGAAATAGAATAGAGAGCCCAGGAATAAACCCACCTATTTATGGTCATTTAATCTATGACAATGGAAGCAAGAATTTACACTGGAGTAAAGATAGTCTATTTAATAAATGTGCTGGGAAAATTGGACTGACACGTGCAAAAAAAAGAAAATAAATCACCTACTTATACCATATACAAGAACAAACTCAAAATGGATTAAAGACTTAAATGTAAGACCTGAAACTATAAAACTCCTAGAAGAAAATATAGGGAGCAAGTTTGCAGACATTACCCCGAGTAATATTTCTACCGATATATCCCCTCAGGCAAGGGAAATAAAAAGAAAAAATGAACATATGGGATTACATCAAACTTAATAGTTTTTTCACAGCAAAGGAAATCATCAATAAAACAAAAAGTCAGCCTACTGAATGGGAGAAGATATTTGCCAATGATATATCTGATAAGGGGTTGATATCCAAAATTTATAAAACACTCATGCAATTCACCACCAAAAAAAACAAACAACCCAATTAAAAAATGGGCAGAGGATGAGGATATGAGGAGGCATTTCTCTAAAGAGGACATACAGATGGCCAATAGGCATATGAAAAAATGTTCAACCTCACTAATCGTCAGAGAAATGCAAATAAAAACCACAATGAGATACCACCTCACTCCAGTCAGAATGTCTATCATCAACAAATCAACAAACAACAAGTGTTGGCAAGGGTGTGGAGAAAAAGGAGCCCTGGTGCACTGTTGGTGGGGCTGCAAATTGGTGCAGCCATTATGGAAATCAGTATGGAGGTATCTCAAAACACTGGAAATAGAACTGCCGTATGACCCAGCAATTCCACTCTTGGGCATCTACCCAGAGGAATCCAAGATGCTAATTCGAAAAAATATATGCACCCCTATGTTTATTGCAGCGCTATTTACAATAGCCAAGACTTGGAAACAACCGAAATGCCCATCGGTAGATGACTGGCTTAAGAAATTGTGGTACATTTATACAATGGAGTATTACTCCGCTATAAAGAAGAATGAAATTGTACCATTTGCAACGATATGGATGGACCTAGAGACTATTATATTGAGTGAAATAAGTCAGTCGGAGAAAGACAAATACCACATGATCTCACTGATACGTGGAATTTGAAAAACTGAATGAATGAGTATAAGAAACAGTAACAGTCTCATAGATATAGAGGAAAAACAGGGTTGCTAGTTGGGAGGGGTGTGGGGATGAGGGAGAAGGGGAAAGGATTAGACAGCATAAATAGGTAATTACAGTATTGTCACAGGGATATGAAAGACAGTTCGAGGAATATAATGTTAAAATTTTGTGGGGTGTCAGATGGTCACATGTTTTGTTGGGGAGACCACTTCATGGATGGAGTAGAGGCTTGATCACTGCACTGTATACCTGAAATTGATGTTGTATAATATTGTATGCCAACTGTAATTGAATATATAGACAGTCACGGGATGTGGATTATATGGTGGAAGGGAGTCAAAGGAATTGTAATAAATAATATGATATGGGGGGGAGGAGTGGGAGGGGAGAATTGGGGGAGGGGTGTTGTCACTTTGAGGGGTAAAAAGTATAACTATTGCACTTTGTTGTACACCTGAAGCTAATTAAAAATATATATAAATTAAAAAAAATAATAGTAAAAAATAAAATGTATGAAACATTCATTGGGGATCCTGATGATTCCCCTTTTTAAAAATATTTGTATTTTATGCTAAATGAGCAAATAACATATTTTAACATTATTATTCAAGTATGCAAACATTTATCGAGTGCCTACTATGTTCTAGGGACAGTTATATATCTTATTTAATAATTCCTCAGACACTATGCTATTTATTACTAATCCCATTTTACTGATGAAGAAACTGAGTTCCATAGATGCCCAGGGATTTGCTTAAAGTCATAAGACAATGATGTGACAGAGTTGGGCTTTGAATCCAGCTCCTCTGACACCAGGTCTAATGGGGGAGTTTGTTCTGAAGTCAAGTATGAGATGACAGCAGGTTATGCAAGTCATCAGTCACTTTTGAGATGTAGGAGTTGGATTTGAGGCAAAATCGGAGCTGAAGGTGGCCACTTAAAAACCATCTTCATAGTTGATAGTTGAAATTCTGAGGTTGGATAATATTACCTAAGAAAAAGAACATAGTAAGAAGAGAAACAGCTTGATGACAAAACCTTAGGGAAGGCAGAGTAATGTTTTTGTTTTCCTTGTCAGAAGGTCCCATGCATAATAGTAGTAAGCAAAGGAGAGCAAGTTAAAACATCTAGCAGAAGCATTAGGAGAAGTGTTGTACAGCTACTTTAAGAAGTCAAGTTCCCTCTCTTCAGGTAGATTATAGTCCATTTGTGTAAATAAGCCATGACACTGGCTGTATGAGTCAGTATAGATGTCCATCCTAAATGTGACAGTAAGTGCTATAAATGTTCATGGGAAAGGTAGAAAGGTTAAGCTTGGACAATGATTGGGTACACATATTGTTTTAAGATTGGAGGGAAGGAAGAAAACATGGTTTCAGAGAGAGAGAAGCAGAGGTAGAGAGGCCAGGTTTACCCCTCCTAAAAAGCAGGTCCTGTGGCCCATATCTTCTCTGTCATCTTCCCTGAACACCTCAGCCTATTGCCTACCCCTTCTACCTTCCACAGGCCCCACTTTAATATATACCTTCCTTTGAATCCAGCTTTGCCCTGAGTCAGCAGACAACTAGAGCAATCCCCTTAATTTGCGTTAGTCTAAGATGTCCCTGGGGGAACACTTAAGAAAATAGTGTATGTCTGAATAGGTGATTCCTTTAAATGAGTATGAATCAAATGGTTAAAATAGGTAAAAATCAGGTGTCTTTAGTCCATCTCAGAAAGACCTAAGAGTCTTTTCATAAGGTTCATTCATTCAAGTATTAGTGAATGAAAGAAAGTGTTCTATATGTTCAGTACTGTGTATCAAGACGAGATATGGGAGGGTAGCCTAGACAATTCCTCGACTTCAGTGTTGTCATGGGGCCAGCTTCACTGTGACTCTTGGAATAATGTAGGCATGACCTGGGACACATCACAGGTTATTGAATCAGCTCATTGTTTGTTCAGTGCTCTCCCATTTGTTTGACATTATGTAGACACAAGGCTCTATTGAATGAGGAGAGTGTGTTCACTGGTAGGGTCATAACTGTGGCCTTAGAATTACAATCCAAACAATCTGTCACACATTTCAGTCACACATAGCAGCAATATAATTCTGTTGCTTTGGAAAGAGTTAAAAGCTAGTTTTACAATAAGAAGGCAAGCTCTTGAAAACAGGGAGGGGCAGGCTTAGGGTGTCATTAGTATTTGACAGATATCTATGATTGTTTTTTCTATCAAAAAATGGTGATACTTAAAAGCAGTTTTAGAATCCTGCTTCTATTTTTTTTAAGAAAGCCTCTTTCTTCTACTTTTCTGTATAATGTCAGTAAATGAACTGTTTCTTCTCAAATCATGGATATTGCCTTGCAGCCTTCAACTGCACAGTAATACATCACAAACATTTCGATGTGGGAAGGGGAATGACCAGAAATAACCTTTTAGGTCACATGGGCTTTCACATGCATCTGTTTATGCACAAAGGGTCTCTACAGAAGACTTTTATTTCAGGGAATATTTTACCCTGATGACAAACTAACTCAGTGAGTCATTTTCATTGTCTGACATTTTGCTGTAAAAGTGCTTGAGAGAAGGTATGTTACTTTTACAAGCTGCTTCTGTACTGAAGCAAAGTTGCTGGCATTGTATATGACACACATAGGTTATATTGGATGATGGAAGACTGGGTTAAAATTGGAAACTTGCATTTTAAAACTTTATTGCAATTACCTTGTTATAGAATATAATGCAGTTGTAATAATGGATATTTTGAGAGCTACAGAATAAGATTGGTATAATCTAATCATAATACCTAAACTGTTACAGCTAAATATAGCCATGATCACTTTTCCCCTAATTAAAATTCTTCATTTTCATATGTCTCTAGATTCCCATTGATATATTCACTGTACTTACAAAAAGAATTCAGGAAGCCTCCAAATTAAGTTCCAAAGGTTTGTTTTCTTTGAATTCAGAAACAATTTTCCCATATAAACAATGTTATAAATTATGGGCATATTCCCAAACCAGTCCACCCAAGGCTACTAAACCCATAATGCGCTTGAAGTAAAGTACTGTGTACAACATATATAATAGCATTTCTATGAAAAACAAAGTTCATTTCCAACATGGAAAGACCAGAATAAATAAATTTCCCGTTTTCCTCAGTGACTCCTCTCCATTTCTGCCCTTTTCCCCAACTTTGAATCCCTTATCAGTCAAACAGTGATAAGGGATTAGGAAGGAAAACACCCTTTGCTCCAAGACTGATATAGTTTCTTTAGTACAGGAAGGCATATATTTTAGGCTTTTGAGGCTGCTTACTTTTTCCTTTTCTATCATCAGGTATTGCTCTGGCTGCTGCCCTAACAATACAGAGTCACTTAAAGGATTTTTTTTTGAGAGCAGTGTCACTGGCCCTCATATCTGGAACCCAAACCAGGGCCGCTGGCTTCCTAAGCCAGCGCTTAACCACTGCGCCATTCGGCCCAAGGATTTTTTAAAAGTATTTCTATTGATAGTAGTGGTGGAAACAGGGATAACAGTGAACAAATCAATGCTTCCACTTTTCTATATTAATTTACTCCCTCCACAATATATTAATCAATTTCTTTGTAGCAGGGACTGTGCTGTAAACTTCAGGCATACAACATGAATAAGCCTTTGAGGTCCTCCCAGTGTAGTGAGGGTCAGAGACATATAAACCATTGCAATGCAGCGTGCTACCTGTAGTGATAGAGTGCTATATACTAGGTAGAGTGGTGGTATAAAAGAGGCAGTGTCTTGCTTGTCCTGAAGTGGGGGGGGGTGTCAAAGAAGGCTCCACAGAACAGACACTAAGCCTAGACTTGAAAGATGAGGTGTTCCTGAGGCAGATAAGGGACTCTGAGAAGGCATTTGAGGCAACGGCAAGAAGTCATTGGGGCCGGCAGAGTAGCTCAGTTGGTTAAGAGTGCAAGCTCTGAGCAATAGGGTCGCTGGTTCAATTCCCACATAGGTCAGTCAGCGGTGCCCGAGCTGAGCTGTTGCTGAGTTGCCAACAGGTGGCAGGATGGCTCAGCAGGTGAGAGCACATGGTCCTAACAACAAGGTTACCTATTGGACTCCCACATGGGAGGGTGGGCTATGACCACCCACAACTAAGATTTCACATGGCACCTTGAGCTGAGCTGTCCTGAGCTGTTGACAGGTGGCAGGATAGTGACTGGACTTGGAGATGAGCTAGCGGCGCCCTCCACAACTAAGATTGAAGAACAACTTGGCTATTCCCTTCCCCAATTCCCCAACACTGTTACCCTGTCCCAATTCCCCAATAAAATCTTTTTAAAAAAAAATAAGTCATTAAATACCATGTTTGGAAAAATAAGAGCAATTTATTACAGCTTGATCAGAGATACAAAATAGGGCAGTGTTAGGAGATGAGTCTAGGCAGGGGCTTAAGGTGAAGAGCCTGGCATGTCAGGTTGAAGGTTGCATTTTATCTTATAGTGGTTAATGGGGAGTGTTGTGGTCAGATTCACCATTCTAATAGCACTGTGAAAAATAAGTTGAATGGCAGATGAAAGGAAAGCAGAAATCTAAGAAAGACACAAGGACGGGACAGAAACATTGTTATTTAATTATTTTAATTTTTAAAAATTTTAATTAATTGGTTTGTTTGCTTGTTTTTGTTGTTGAGTTGTATGAATTCCTTATATATTTTGGATATTATCCCTTTATCAGAGACATTATTGAAAAAATCTTCTCCCATTCGGTTGTTTGCCTCCTTATTTTGTCAATGGTTTCTTTTGCTGTTCAGAAGGTTTTGAGTTTGACATAGTCCCATTCATTTATTTTAGCTTTTTACTTTCCTTGCCTTTGGGCAGAAGACCTGAATAGACATTTCTCCAAACAGGACATACAAATGGCCAACAGATATATGAAACAATGCTCAACATCACTAATCATCAGATAAATGCAAATAAAAACCACACTAAAATATCACCTTACACCAATTAGAATGGCTATCATCAACAAGAGAAATAATACCAAGTGTTGGAGACACTGTAGAGAAAAAGGAATCCTCATACACTGTTGGTGGGAATGTAGATTGGTGCAGAGTGGAGATTCCTCAAAAAAGTAAAAATAGAATTACCATATGACCCAGCAATCCCTCTCTTGGGTATCTACCCAAAGAATCTTAAAACATTTATCTGTAAAGATATATGTACTCTGATGTTCATTGCAGCTTTATTTACAGTGGCCAAGACATGGAAATAACCAAAGTATCTTTCCATAGATGATTGGATAAAGAAGTTGTGGTATATATACACAGTGGAATACTCTTGTGTCATAAGAAAAGAAGCAATAGTGCCATTTGTGACAACATGGATGAATCTTGGGATTATAATGCTAAGCAAAATAAGTCAGACAAAAAGTAGAGAACCATGTGATTTCACTGATATGTGGTATATAAAACTGAAAACAACAAAAGAACAAGAAAAACAAATGAAAAAACAAAACTCATAGACACAGACAAGTTTAGTGGTTACCAGAGGGTAAGGGGAGAAGGGGGTGTTAGATAAGGGTAAAAAGGATCAAATATATGGTGATGGAAAGAGAATTTAATCTGGGTGGTGAACATACAATGTGATACATAGATGATGTATTACAGAATTGTACGCCTTAAATCTATGTAACTTTGCTAACAATTGTCACCCCCATAAACTTGCATTAAAACATATATAACTTAAAAAATTCAATTGTGGTAAAACACACCTAACACAGAATTTACCGTCTTAATCATTTTTAAGTATACAGGTCAGTGACATTAAGTGCATTCACATTGTTGTGAAACTGTCAACACCATTAATTGTCAGAAACTTTTCATCTTCCCAAACTGAAACTCCTTACCCATTAAACAGTAACACCTCATTCCGACCTACCCTGAGCCACTAGCAATCACCACTATACTTTCAGTCCCTATGAATTTGACTAGTCTAGGTATCTCATATAGGTGGAATCATATAGTACTTCTCATTTTGTGGCTGGCTTATTTCATTATTTTAATTTTTAAAACAAGGGTAATTCATGTGTGTGGTTTTAAAAATTACAAATACTGTCAAAATGTACAAAACGAAAAGTAAATCCATGGAATGGATGGTATATTTTGTTAATGAGGTTTTCAATAGCCGTTTGAGAACTAACATTTGCAGAGTGTACGTCATATGACACTGCATTGAGTGCTTTACATATGTAATTTAATTTACCTTTTAAGATATATGTAATTTCATTTACTCATCATATTTTATCATTAATTATCTACAGTCCCTAGGGATAGGGATCTGATAAGGCAAGCAGTCTAACTAGGCAAACAGTCAGGGTTAATGTCATAAATACTGCAATGTAGAGAAGAGCTTCTGTGCCAGTGAAGTAAGTAGAATGTATTCTGGAAACCAAGGAAGCCCAGACTTCAACGCTGAATAGAGCAGAGCAAGGCAGGGGGAGGGTATATACCCCAGGTGGGCCTGGAGTTCACAGGCCCTCCTCAGACATACTGGTTCCTGAACTTGAAAGATTTGTCAGACATGTTATCTGGTGGGGGTAGCACTCTTATCAAGCTTTCTTTGGGCTGACTTAAGAACTTTTAGTTGGCTACCAGAAACTTCTGACAGTGCTTTGGTCCTCCAGTATAGATACCAATTGATATATGTCAAACCTATTACTACACTAGCCTAGACTAGCATTCCTTAAATTGTATTTCTTGGAAACATACGAGTTTTCCATAAGATGTTAGTATGCAGTCATCAAAAAGAAACAAACAAAAGTCCCTTCTCAAATACATTTGGAAAATAGTTCATGGTAGATGCTTCTCCTAAAGATTCATCACACATATGAGCTATTAAGACTTCTGAGAAGTCCCATAATTAATAATAAAACTTTTGAACATTTAAACTACTATTTCCCAAACATTTTGACTACTGTACTGTTTTTTTCTTTTCTCCCTAACAACATCAATATATATGTGGTGGAACCTTAGTGTTCTGTGGAGCTCAGAAGCATAGTGAGTAGGTAACATCTTGGCTAGGCTGTATGTTATCTAAGGAATTGATAAAGGCTGCCCTGAGGCAGCATCCCACATATGCAGGATTTAGAACTGGACTCAATAAGGAAGAAGTCAAGGAGATATTCTCAACTTCAAGTGTGATTAGACTATCTCCAAAATGCCTGGGGTGATGATTTGTGCCAAAAGGTTAAAGTAAATTTCAAACCCATAAGTTCAAGTTCTTTAAAACTGCTTATACAGAGCCAGACTACCACTTCCTACTTCCCACTCCAGTTCTATAACTATTATTGAAGCCCTCCTACCTATGACTTCTTAGGCTACATTTTCCTCTTGCCTAAGCCTCTGAAAGACAGACACATTGACATGAATTTGGAAGGAAGATGAGAAGCAAACAACCTTTCAACTGAATACAAATAATGTAATTACCAGTTCATGTGTGGCAGTCCTGAAGTTTCCCAGAGATTTATGAACATTACATTACATTATGGACTAGAACAGTGTAGTATTATCAGTGTGCTTTAACAGTAATGTGATGTACTCTAATGTCCTTGCTTGAGTGAATAGAACACCTTGTTCTGGACAGATCTAACAACAGCCATCAATTCAATGAAAACCTCCAGAAATGTCAATTAAGTTTTCTAAATATCAAATTTCTCATCCTATAAGAAATAAAGATGCTAACTACCGAGATCCAGACCATTTTCTACACATTAAAACTATATATTAAATTGCCTAATTTTCTAGGTTTCAAGAGATATCACTAGCATTCCATGGGAAGCCTGTTGCATAGTGTTAAGAACACAAACCTTGGAGTCGGATAGACGAAATTTATATTCCAACTCTGTAAATGAACATTTGTTATCTTAGCAAATTATTTAAAATAGAGTATCAATACCTATCTAAATAGGGTTATTGTCACATAATGTATATAAAATACCTAGCATAATGCCATGCACATAGTAATAACAATAGAACTACTGACTGTGATGCAGGATGTTTATGTGTGTGATTGTGTGTGTGAGTAATGGTCTTGTGGAATTGAAGAATGGAGACATGGGCCAGAGAGGTAAAGTTGCAGAAAAGGACAGTTTATTAGAAGAAAAAGTAGATTTCAAAGAAGCAGAGTGACATAGGATATTTCTTGTGCCGGGATCATAGTCTCATGGAACCAAAGAATGGAGACACGGACTAGAGAGGTCAAGTTGCAGAAAATGAGTATATTAGAAGTAAATATACATTTCAAGGAAGCAGGAGTGGCCTGAGCAGTAGAGAATGGCTCAAGGACCATTATTAGAAAAGAAAGTACACTCCAAAGAGTTTGGAGCGGGGCAAGCAAAAGAAGCTCAAAAGGCTCAAAAAAGGCCCTGACTGAGCAGGACTTGGAGTATTTATCCCTTTTTCCCTAGAATAGGCTTTTCCTCTCTGGGTGTGGGGACACTTGATTGACATGTGTGATTGACAACAGGCTATTACCTCATCTCTTTAGACTGCACATGTCCTTCCCAGAATTCAGTCTGCTATAATGGTATTAATGAATATCCGGGCATATGTATGATATTACAATGATGGTATAATGAGGCCCAGGTGAAATGAAGGTCGTTGTGGTCCTTACTACACAGGTGTGACTGGTCTTATCCAGTCACGTATTTTGTACCCATTTGTTTCCCTATAGGGGTAGATAATTACAATGAAAAGGGGAAATTTTGGGTGGAGAGGGGAGGCCTTTTTGGGTGATCACATTCTGTGGGACATGCAGGAATGCAGAGACCCAATGCCTGCCTCTAACTGCCTGCCTTGTTTTCCCCTTGAGATATGTGATCCCCATAAAGTATCTATGGGACATTGAGGGACAGGAGGTCTTTTCTTCAGTATCTGCTTCCTGCTGGGCAGGGGTGTAGAGCCGTCCCTGCCTATTTGGGACATTCATGGAACTATCACCCTATCTGATCTCAGATGAGAGGAAGGGGTTTGAAGATCCACCTGGAAGACCATGTTGGCTTCTTTGGATGTGACTGGCAATCTTGCAGAGGTACGCTCTGTATCCCCAAGGCTCCTGAATGAGGAAAAATAGGTTTTAATTAATAAATTTCTTAAAGATCAGAGCTCAAAGCTATTGATGTAGGGTGGCTACGGGTTTGGAAAGAACACTAGGCTTTAGTGTTTACAATCAACAAGTATAATGGCCTGGGGGAATGTTAAAATCTATTTAGTCTCTGGGTTGGGATTATCCTAGAGCTAGGACTGAATGGCTTGGGAATGTTGGGAAGTCACAGGTTTTAAGTAGTTATGTAAAGCCTGGGTGGATGAGAGATATTCTGTGATCTAATCTAGTGGCAATATTTAGTCTAGGATTCAGGAACTGATTAGAAGAGTAATCAAAGCCAGGGACTAAGGAACTAAGAAACTAGGGAAAAGAAGACTTAAAATTTCTATAGGAAAGAAAACTTAAAAGTTGTCAAAAGGGGTGGGGGAGCTACTTGCTTGGCCCATATGTGTTCGTTGTGCTGAGTTGAGCATGTGAGGAAGCTTTGCCAATTCAGGTTCTTCCTTGAGGTTTCCAATTTTGAGCTAGGGGAAAAAAGGCCTTATTTTATAGATCATAAATTTAGAAGAAGACAGGGAGCTACGAGCAATCTTCAGCTCTGCCATAAGGAAAAACCTACATTGTTAGAGGAGAATGAGGCCAACAAACAAAGGAAAGCAAAGGCAAAAGATGGACAGAGATATTCCTGATGGCATCATTTGAGTGTCTAGTCCAGATATTCCAGATCCACCTCTTACTTCCCAGTTATATGAACCAATAATTTCTTTTTTTTCTCTCAAATGATTTTGATTTGGAATTGTCATTTGCATATGTACTTTCCCATAACTGCCATTGTCTATCTGGTTGCTTGGCTCTCTCCATACCTCATATGCATATTCTGTCTTCCAGCAACTCTTGCTCAATTTGTATAAACAGGACTCCACTCCACACCTGGGTCTTTGTTGCCCACTACCATTGAGCACCAAGCCAGAAACATTAGACTCCACCCGATAATGGAGCAGACATTTGAAAAATAGCCGTCCAGTCAAGAAATTGGTCTTCAACATCAGGGTAGTATAAATTAGGAGCAGATGAGGTTTACAATGAAACAAGGGGGCATCCTCATAGTGGACATGTTACAATAATGAGGAAATCGAGAGGTAGACAAAACCCAGAACATGAAAGTAACAAGTTAAAGATGAGAGGAATGTGATTTTCACTTTTTTGGTATCCTCAATTTGTTCTAGCTATCTAGTCCTCAAGTTATTTACCTAGTTACCACTTCTTATATCTAGTAACTTCTAGTTATTCAAATAAGAAATGGAATATTAGAATTGAATGGAATGTGTGTTCCTGATCCTCTCAGCTTACTCCAGTTATTCTAGTCGTCTGTAGTATGTAGCTATTAGTTGGCTTGTCACTAGTTAACTAATTATATAATTTCTCTATTTCTCTCAAGTTTTCTATAGATCTCACTTGTTATTCTAACAAGAAATAAGAGGTTAGATTTGAGAGGAATGGGGTTTTTAGCTTCTTGCTTTACTTTACTTAATCTAGTTATCTCTAGTTAACTAGTCATGCAGTCAACATTAGTTATATCTAGTTATCAATAGTTGTTCAAGCAAGATATGAGAATTTAGATTTGAGAGTATCATTCTGATCCTCTTGGCTTATTTCAGTTATTCTAGTTTTCTAGTTATTACTTAGCTAGTTACTAGTTAACTTTCTTCTCTATTTTTTCTAGTTTTCTACAGTTCATACTTATAGATTTGAGAGGATTTTTTTGTTTTTAGTTTCTCCACTTTATTTATCTCTGGTTACCTCTAGCTAATAAGTTACCTGTAGTTACAGGAACTAATAAGTTACCTGTAGTTACAGGTACTTATTAGTAGTTGTTCACCAAGCTTGTTTCCTTTTCTTTTTTTTTTAAAGATTTAGTTGGGGGATTGGGGGAAGGGAACAGTGTTGGGGAATTGGGGAAGGGGACCAACCAAGTTGCTGCTCTTTAATCTTCGTTGTGGAGGGTGCCAATCGCCATCTGGCTTCCTGTCAGCAGCTCGTGGCCTCTAAGCTCAAGGTGCTGTGTTCAATCTTAGTTGCAGGTGGGCGTAGCCACCACACCATGCAGGAGTCAAACCCGGCACCCTTGTTAAGAGTGCACTGCTCTATCCACTGAGCCATTCGAGCGGCAGCTCAGCTCAAGGTGCTGAGTTCAGTCTTTGTTGCAGGTGGGCGTAGCCCACCATCGAACAGGCAATATTGTTGTTACACCAGCTGAGCCATCCTGCCACCTATTGGCAGCTCAGCTTGTGCACAGCATCACTGGCCCATGTGGGAATCGAACCAGCGGGCCCTGTTGCTGAGAGTTCACACTCTAAGCCAACTCAACCAACGGAGACATTCAGCAGACCCCGCTTGTTTCCTTTTCTTAGGGACACAGATGAACTAATTTTCCCTGTTCCCCTTTGTCTATGTGGGACCATCTGACTGGTTATTCCTTTGCAATGTGAGCAAAGTGATGTGTATCTTCTGGGCAGAGGCGCGTAAGAGTGGATGTGTGTTCTCCACACTTCTTTCCTCTCCATGATGATCTTATAAACCATGTGTTGAAAATGGAGGTATTGTAAGATTGAAGGGGTCTAGGTTCCTGAATGAATGGCTGGAGTGGAGGTCCCTCTGCCTCTTTTTGACCACATTGGACTTTGACTTGAATGAGGAAAAAAACCTTTACTGAGTTAAGTCATGGATATCTTGAGGTTTGTTATAGCATTTAGCCTATCCTGTACTATGTGATATATCCTATTATAGTATTTATCACACTTTATTATAAATTGCCTGCTTTTTATTTCTCTGCATCCTCCATTAGACTGTGAGTTCCTGGAGGGAAGGTGGCCCCAATGATTTGTTCATCATTGTATCCCTAATGTTTAGTGCAGTGTTCAGTACAGCACTGCAGTGTAATTCAATAATGGATATTATTATAAGAATACAATAAATGGGGCCGGCCAAGTGGCGCATTGGTTAAGAGCTGGTTTGGGGATGCCAGCAGCCCCGGTTCAGATCCACATATGAGGGCCAGTGACACTGCCCTCTACAGTTAAGATGGTGAACAACAGCTTCACCTGGAGCTGGGCTGTGTGAGCCCCGGCAACGGTGTAGGCTGCAGCCCCTGCTGCAGTGGGCTGCCATAAGCCACAGTGAGTGGCCGGCAGCCAGCATGAGTGGCTGGCAGCCACCGTGAGCTGCCAATAGCCACGGTGAGAGACATCCAGAGGCCGGTGACCCATCTGCCTCATCCGGGAAGAGCGCAATGACGATACAAACATGGGCCAGTGAAGCAATGTCCTTCGCAAATAGACTGAAAAACAAAAGGACAGCAACTTGTCTGTTCCCCTTCTCCCATTCCCCAATGCTGTTACCCTCCCCCAATTCCCCAATAAAATCTTTAAAAAAATACAATAAATGAATGTATATTCACTGACAGGATCCCTCTTATTATCTCACTAATAAGGATCACTCTTTTTTTTGTTGTTGTTGTTGTTGTTTCTTCTCTTTTTTTCTTTTTTTATTCGTTTCAGGTGTACAAAACAATGCACTAGTTATACTTTTCATCCCTCACAGAGTGACAACACCCTCCCCCAATCCATCGCCCCCTGACATCATACATATCCATTGTAAATCCATTGACTTTACTCCCCACATTATATTCCATATCCCGTGACTATACACAAACACATACACACACACACAAACACGCACACACACATATTAAATTATAGTTGTCATACAATATTGTTCAACTTCAGCTTCAGGTGTACAATACTGTGGTCAAACCTCTACACCATCCATGACGTGGTCTTCCTAACAAGTCATGTGTCCATCTGACACCCTACAAAATATTTACAACATTATTGATTATATTCCCCAAACTGTCTTTCATATCCCTGTGGCAATATTGTAGTTACCAATTTATGCTGTCTAATCTCTTCCCCATCTCCCTTATCCACACCCTTCTCCCATCTAACAACCATCAGTTTTCCTCTGTATCTCTGAGACTTTTAAGGATCACTCTTTGCTAAAGAGAAGATACTAATTCTTCACTAATGAAGACTCAGTGCCTATCCTTCAAGTTTTGTTTGTAACTAGGTACAAGAGCTTTGTAATGACTTTGAGCTAAGTGATGAGGTTCAAAGATCAACCAGTGGCTTATTCACAGTAGATTTGAGACCCTATTTTACATAGATAAGTCAAATTTTAAGTTGCTTATAAGCAGCTAACAGAATTTTTCTAAAAAGCTAAATTTCTCATATGAAGTCTTTAGATGTCAGTATAACACAAAACAAATATACTGAAAACTGACTTCATGGGGTATAAATTGTGCATAGCCAGGATATGTTGATATTCATGGGGTTATGAAATTAAAATTTGATTAGCCATCTGTATAAAAATACAACCAACCAAACAAACATTAGCCAAACTAGTGTTTGGCAATATGCAACCAAAACGATATCTGATAGAGAGAATTTTTCATTTTCACAGGTCGAGCAATTATATATAGAAATGAGCCTAGTGGTTTTTTTGTTTTTTTGTTTGTTTGTTTGTTTGTTTTTTTAAATAGACCAGTCATTTAATTAGGTGCTTCATAATAAATTTAGGATACCAGTTTGTGAGGATAAACCCCATTTGTGAGAGCAAACACAGGGCAGAGGTAGCCCTGGAGCTGAGGAACAGCCTTGATTTTTGGCAGAATTTGCGAGTCCACAGCTTTCTGATCAATTTTGTGCTTCTCTGTAATCTTGTATTTCTTTTTCTCTGTGTCGGAGATCTCCCCCTCTTGGTGGCGTGGCTTCCTTAGCTTCTTCTTCTTCTTGAAATAAGCATCAGTGAGATATTTGGGGATTTTCACACCACTGATATCGATTTTGGTGGAGGTGGTGATGACAAATTTCTGGTGTGTTCTACACAGAGGAACTCAATTGAGGGACAGAGGTCCGGTCACAAGTAGCAAGCCACTGCTCAGCTGCTTCAGGAAAACCACCCTCTTGCCTCTATAGCGTCCAGTGAGGATGATCAGAATGGTCCCGGGAGTGATGCTGGCCCAGAGTTTTCTCATGTGCTGACTGAAGGGTTTCTTGCCTTGGCTCAGCAGCTTCCGAGGCACATCTTCAGTAGGATAGTATCTAGGCATTTTGTGAAGTTTAACCACTCGGGTGCCACCATTTTTGTCGCCACCATCTTGTTCTGTGACAGTAGCAAGAACTTTCTCCTTCTTTTTCTTTTCAATCCTGGATTTCACTGCTGAATACTTCCTCTTGTACATGGCCTTTCGGGAATACATAGCTGATCGGGAATACAGGACAGGGTTTCGGTAGGAGTGGGGCTTCCCTTTCTTAGGCGTCTTGGCCTTGAGGTTACCCTTCTTAACCTTGCCACCAGCATCAGCCTTCTTGGCTTCAGGTTTCTTCTCCTTCATGTCCGGCTTCTCAGTTTTTTACCCGCCATCTTGCAAGATGGGAAAGAGAACTAAGTTCTTGTTTTGTTCTGTAAAGATTTTATTAGGGAATTGGGGGAGGGGAATAGTGTTGGGGAATTGGGAAAGGGGAACAGACAAGTTGTCCTTTTTGTTCTTCAGTCTAGTTGTGGAGGATACCTCTTCACTGGCCCATGTTTGTATTATCATTGTGCCATTTCTGGCTGAGGCAATCAGTAGCAGGCCAGTGGACAGCCACTCACTGTAGCTCACGGCAGCCCTCTGCAGCCTATGCCATTGCTGGCCATTCAAGTAAGCCCAGCTCCAGGTCGAGCTGTTGTTCACAATCTTAGCTGTAGAGGGCGCTGAGCTTACTGGCACATGTGGGACTTGAACCAGTAGCCCCGCTGTTCAGAGCTTGCACTCTTACCAACTGAGCCACTCAGCCGGGCCGAGCCTAGTGTTTTTAAAATGAGTATTTATAATCAACAAGCAAACTTAAGTACAATCTTGTGTTTTTAAGTGCAGCAGGAATTTTTAAAGCTTTTAGGAAAAAGAAACTTGCAGCCTTAGGCGGAAACATTTTTCATTGATTCTTAGAAAAAAAGGTCACCGAAAAGATTTCTGAGAAACATCTAGAATACTCAGACTATGCCGTTTCCCGAATTGGTTTGTTCAGTTGAAAAGGAAATTGAATTAAATTAAAAAAAAAAACAAAAACAGGGGCCGGCCGAGTGGCTCAGTTGGTTAAGAGCTTGCTCAAGAGTGCGAGCTGAGTTCTGAGCAAAAGCAGTGCGATGCCCAGCCCAAGCTGAGCAGCCACTGAGCTGCCAACAGCTAGCAGGATGGCTCAGCTAAGAACAAAACAAAACAAAACAAAACAAACAAGAAACAAACAACAAAAAATAAAAACATAAAAATACTCGGGATTATCTCAAGGTCTATTCCATGCCAAAAAACTATTTTGCTTTTATTTTTCAACTACTTTTTTGGCTTTGTTTGATGCAATTTGAGTATGTATGATATTCGAGTGCTATAGGGCACTGATTGACTCTGCTATAATTCAATACACTGAGGATGCTTTTTTTATTTTTTATTTTTTTTTATTTTTTTTTTGAGGGCAATGTCACTGGCCCTCATATGTGGGACCTGAACCCAGGCCGCTGGCTTCCCAAGCCAGCGCTTAACCACTGTGCAACTCAGCCGGCCCTGAGGATGCTCTATTTAAACTTCTCTACACATATTTTTAAATAGACATAAGGAAAGTACAGTGACATGCAGCTATTGTGCTACTAAAAGACAATGAAGGTAAGGTTGCAGTTTTCCAAATGAAAGTTTTTAGTTATAATTGCACACATAGTGCATTCCTTAACCCACTTATATAGAAGACATGGCCATTTACTGCTGAGATTCAAAAAGGGACAATTTGGTCCATATTCATATGCTAATAAGCACTGAATTATTTAAACTAGTTTTTCTTTTTAAACTATGAAAATGAGAATTAAGCAATGGCAATGGAAACATAAAAGTAGTAATTACCTTCTTCAAAGTGCAGCTTTTCACATAAACACATTTGAGCTAGGAGGTTTAGTAGCTATTTTCAACTTTGAAATTTGGTGAATAAACCTCATCTTCCCCTGTAGATATAGCCTTTAAAATACAGAATATCAAGTTACCCCAAAAAAAATCTCTAAGTAAAGCAAAGTTTACTACAAATATTGCAAACTTCCGTTTCTTATTTTTGAAAGCCTGCTTTCATAAAATATGCTACAACCTCTATTTTTTTTTTCTTTTTGGAAAAAAAAGGAATCTGCAAGAAGGAAATCAGAAGGTATCCCTGTATTGTGGTTAATTGGTATTTGTTGTTAGACACCAAAGAGATTGGGGAACATGGCTATTTTATGTCTTGGAAATTAATCCCAAAAGATCTTACAGAATATTTCAGTTTTGAGATGTGACTCTCACAGCGAATATTCAACAGGCTAATGTTTGACATTTATTAGGAGGGCTGGCTGATAGTTAATAAAAAATTAAGCCATAAGAAAATTATTCCCTGATTTGCTTGAGGAATAGATTTTAATTCACCAAGTTTATCAGGAAATAAACATTCACGAAATACAAACAAATTCACACCTTAATCAGGATGTTTTGTAGTACTTAGGTCACACTGCACATTGAGTATTTGGCACATAATGTTGAGCATTAGCTCGTTACTGAACGTTAGCTATCACATCTACATCATGCCAATTTCCCTGAGCAACCTGCATGTCTGCTGCTTCTGCACAATGTATAAATATACTGAAAATGCTCCTTGAAATAAGATGATCATGTCACATTCTACTGTGAGATTTTCCTTTCAGGATTTATAGGGGACAGAATTGTGAGTTCTTCAAATACTTCCATTCCTCATTTATCTAGCATAAAAGACAACTGATTCTTATGCATAACAACTCACAGTGCAACCTTGGGTAAGTCATTTAACCTTTTTATCCCTGAAATTTTTAATGTGTTAAATGCCTATAATAATGAACACCTGTTCCACAGGATTGGCATGAGTATCAAATAAGATAATGGAATGTAAAAGGGCTTTGTAAATTGTAAAGTTCTATACAAGTGCAATGTTTTAATAATAGTCTGTTAAAAATGGATGGGGCTTTTGTTTCTGCTGCTGCCTTTTTGCCTTCGAGAAGCTAGACATTTGCCTTTTAAAAAATCAGAAATTCTAAATAAATCTAGCTGCCTACTTTTGTGTTTATGAGGTTGTTCCAAGGCAGATTGCCATTTAGCAAATTGCACAAGCTTCAAGCTCTGGTTCAAATCAGAAATAAGATGGAAGGTATACTCTGTGGCATTTGAGGTTTGTAAAAGTTCTTTCTATAAAGGGTGGGATAACATGGTCAAAGCAGAACTACATATGCAGATTCTGCATAATAGTACCATATAAGCTGGAAAACCAACCAAAGAAACAGTAACATTTTGAACGTAATAACTAGTGTGAATCAATGAAAAAGCGTTGTTTGTCCTCTTTGTTTTGCCCCATGAAATAATCCTAGATATTTTTCAATTCTGTAGTATAATCCAGACGTGGAATAAAGATCCTTTTAATCAATAGGAGAATGAAAAACATATAATGTGTTATATTATATGAAAAGTATATAGAGCTTTGTAATCCATGAAATATCAATATACAATATATTAGGTCTGCAGGAAAATATTGCTTTGGAAAGCTGATTTTGTTTTATTTATATATATTTATTGAGGGCAGTGTCACTGGCCCTCATATGTGGGACCGGAACTGGGGCCACTAGCTTCCCAAGCCAGTGCTTAACCAGTGTGCCACTTGGCCAGGCCCTGGAAAGCTGGTTTTATAGTTGATCCAAATGCTATGATTTCCCAGGTGCCAGGTGAGCCTGCTGCCCTCAGAAATGTGCCTATCCAATAGTAGACTGCAATCTGAATGTTCCTTTTTAGTTGGAGCTTCATTCTATGATCTTATGAATTTTACTCTTCTCATAATTTTTCTTATTAATGTATTGCAAGTACTTGTGTGTTATTTAAAATTATAGAAAACACCTGTTATATACAACCAAAAGTTTAAAAAAACCCGCAAAAACCCAAAACACCATCTTTTCACAGACTATGAGAAGTGATCCTTTAGTCTAAGGTGCTTCAAATCCATTTGTGAGAGCAAGAATGGATCATGAGAAATGATCTGGAGAAAGAGAGCCCAAGATTATCAAGTGCCCCATGGAAGGGATAAAAGTTGGAGACCAAAGAGGTCTCACCTACTTTTGCATTTTTCCCTTGTACACACATTCTAAAGAAACATTTGATGAGTGCAGTGACCTTGGATGATAGAATTGCACAATTATACACACCTGTTACAGTGTTAGTCTTTAGAAGTTTGCTTCTATCAGGCATACTGGCCAGCTTAAAATAATTTTAATCAAGAAGAGGTTTATGAGGTAACAACCCTTGGACTCTCTTCTCTGAAGCCCTTTTTATACCAAGCAAAAGGTTGTTCAGTCAATCAGTTGCTAATCAGGCCTATCTTAATTAAACCTTGGAAATCAGTATGCAAGTTAAATTGTTGTTAAGCTGTTATTATCCTGTTTTAGAAAGTATTCATTCTAACTGTTCATTTCTGAAAGAGATTTTCTTCATCCTGAGAGTTACAGCTGGAGCATGACTAAAACCTAACAGCAGCCAGGAAACCTCCTGCTGTGAGTGCAGTTTCCTAGCTTTCAGCATAACTATGCAAATCCATCTTTGATATTAGAGAAAGACCGGTGACAATGTCGGCCAAATGTTATCTAATTTTCACTTAGCCCATGTTAGATATTCACAAAGCTGATGTTCAAGCACTAAAATATGAACGCCATTTAAATGTATAAGGGAGTTGCAGTTTGGTTCCTGCCACTGGAGTGGTTTAATTAAAAGAAGAAACTCGCTAGTCTGCACAGAGGCCTCTCCACTTCTATCTCCTCAGCCAGCAACTGTGCTTTCAGTTTAGTGCTGATTCTTCTTTTTTTTTAATATTTTGTTTGTGTGGGGAAAATAGAGCTGGTCAGGCTCCCTTGCCTGGCCATCCGGCAGAACTACGACCTGCTGGGTCCAGGGGATGGGATGAGCATAGGGGCCGTGCACCCTGTTTATGCATATGCTTTTTTTTTAAAAGATTTTATTGGGGAATTGGCGGAGGGGAACAGCGTTGGGGAATCGGGGAAGGGGAACAGACAAGTTGCTGTCTTTTTGTTCTTCAGTTTAGTTGCAGAGGATGTTGCTTCACTGTTGGTATCGTCATTGCGCTCTTCCCGGATGATGCAGATCGGTCGCTGGCCTCTGGCCTCTGGATGTCGCTCACCGCGGCTTTTGGCAGCTCATGCTTGGCTGCCAGCCGCTCACGCTGGCTGCGGGCCACTCACTGTAGCCTATGGCAGCCCACTGCAGCAGGGGCTGCAGCCCACACCATCACCGGGGCTCGCACAGCCCAGCTCCAGGTGGAGCTGTTGTTAGCTGTAGAGGGCAGTGTCACTGGCCCTCATGTGGGATCCCAACCGGGGCGGCTGGCATCCCAAAACCAGCGCTTAACCAATGCGCCACTCAGCCGGCCCTATGCATATTCTTATATAAATATCTTGGCTGTGTGCCACCCTTGTCTCTGTGCAGGATAAAACCCGGCCATTGTACTAGGTGGGTGATACCTAGAGAGTTAGTAAATAAAGTATGTCTCTTCTGTCTGAGGCACCGCATATCTTCTTCCAGCTCTTAAAAGCGTGGGCACTCCCTGCTGGGATCCCCTCACCCTCCAACATTTGGCACAGCGAGCAGGGTGATGCTGGTCAGGTAACAGACCTGCCACAGAGACTTGCCTGCCCCGGGACAAGAGGACATGTGGCCACTGATAGGTCAGCCGGGAAAAGGAACGTGCACAGTCAGGCAAGTTAAGAAAGCTTAAGAAAGCTTATTTTATTAAGAGAGAGTCTATCGGGCAAATGTTATCCAATGTCTTGCAGACATGGCTGTGTGTAAGTCAAGGTCTCTGAGACCCAACATTCAGAAACCTAATATTAAGTCAAGGTTTTTAACATTCAGAGACCTAACAGCCACCACACAGTGTGACTGTGGAGCTGGGCACCTGAGGAGGGGTGGGATGACATGGATGGAGGAGATGCCTGTGGAGTCATCACAACTGCCGTACCAGAGGGAAGCGTTGGAAGCTCGAGTCCGCCAGCTAGAGGAGGAGGTACATGGCATGCGGTGTGAGGCAGAAGCCCCTCCGGAGTCCCCGGAGGAAGACATGGGTGATGTCGAAGCCACCCCTCACCCCCAGGTTCCACCCATCGTCCATCAGAAGGTAAACCCAAACAGCCTTTGGGTCAAGGGGGAGTAGCTGCTGGCAACCCACGGTGACTGAATTCACAGCTTATACTTCCCACACTCCCACTGAGTTACCTACCGGACTTGGGGAAGCAGTTCCGACAAAGCCCCAAGGAGAAGTCTGGGAAGGCACAACTTGTGACCCTCCAAGAACTCATGCAACCACCCGAGGACAGCTCCTTCCAGCTTTGGCTAGGGGAGGGGCCAAGTTACCCAATCAGAGAGGATGAACAGAGACCGCAGGCCCCATGTGGAACTGTCCATACAGTGGTCCCTGTGTTAACTGTTGTCTATGAGCTTTTGCTCCCTCACATGACAGACTGCATGTGGGGTGATGGTAAGCTTAGGGTTAAGAAACTTCTGGGTTTGGGGTTGAGAGAACTCCCTTCCATCTCATTCCTGGCAGGGGAGATATGAGATGATGGTGCTTTCTGTCTGAGTTGCACACAGCAACAGATAAAGTGAAAAAGTAGGCATGTTGCCAAGCTTTGGAAGGCCTTGAAGCAAAGGCCCCAGGAGAAAACAACAGGTGCTTGTCCGCACTGAACTGGTCCTGGTTGACACCGGCACAGACTGCAGCCTGATTTATGGGAACCCACAACTGTTCCCCAGACCAGCACTTGGCATTGAGGGTTACAGGGGAAAGATTTAAGGTGAAGGCTGTCTCCTTACCACTGGGCATAGGTAGACTGCCCTACCCCCCAATATTTTCACAGTGCATGTTTCCCCTCTACCTGAGTACATTCTAGGGGTGGACATGTTGCATAGCCTCAGCTTACAGACCTCGGTCATAGAGTTCTGTCTCCAGGTCTGGGTGGTAAAGATGGTGACATGCGGGTATACACACCACCCCCCTCAACTGCTGCCGCAGCCCTGGCATGTGGTCACAGTGTGACAGTACTACCTGCCACGGGGGCATGAGGAGATTGGTCGTATGGTGTTAGAACTGGAGAAAGCACATATCATGAGGCCAACACACAGCCCATTTAACTCCCTGGTCTGGCCAGTGAAGAAGCCAGATGGGACGTGGCAAATGACTGTGGATTATCAAGAAATGAATAAGGTGATGCTACCTCTGCATGCAGCAGTACCTTCAATCCACGACTTGATGGACCAGTTGACTGTTCACCTGGGCACATACCACTATGTAGAGAACCTAGTGAATGACTTTTTCTCCATGGGTATTGCACCTGAGAGTCAGGTGCAGTTTGCTTTTACATGGGCTGGACATCAGTGGACCTTTCAAGTCCTCCCACAAGAATATTTGCACAGCCCCACTGTGTGCCATGGACTTGTAGCCCAGGACTTGGCACGATGGGAGCACCCATCCTCTGTGGTCCTTTTTCATTATGTTGCTGATGTCTTACTAATTTCTGATTCTCTTTCAGATCTAGAGCAAGCAGCTCCCTCTCTCCTCTGAAACCTGAAGCCATGTGGCTGGGCGGTGAACAAGGAAAAGGTCCAGGGCTCTGGCTTATCTGTCAAATGTTTGGTGATGTTTGGTTGGGTAAGACAAAGGTTATACCCAATAGGCATTTCACCAGCCAACCAAGGTCTCCCAACTACAAGCGTATTTGGGCCTGCTGGGGTGTTGGCGGATGTTTGTTATAGATCCTACTTCCTGTGTCTTGCCCAGATACCAGTGAGACTATGGTATAGAAAAACCCCTGCTGGGGTATTGATGGATATTGGTACCCCGTTTAGCACAAGTTGCAAGGCCCTTGTATTACGTGGTGAAACAAGGCGCCTCATGGAAGTAGACAGAGGCTGTAGACCAGGATTTTGTTGTTACAAAACAGGCAATTCAGCTGACAGAGGCTCTGCAAATAGTGGACCCTGGTCGCCCATTTTAACTTGATGTTCATGTAAACCAAGGGGGGTCTGGTTGGGGCCTCTGGCAACAACAGTAACGTTTCCGGTCACTAAAGGGTTTTTGATCCCAACTGTGTAAAGGGGCAGAAGTCCGCTACTCCCTAATAGAGAAGTAATTAGCTGCTGTGTATGCGGCTTTGGTGACTACAGAAGGCATCACAGGGATGGCAAGGGTGTTGGTGTGCACCACCTACCCTGTCCAAGCTTGGATTCGTACATGGACTCAAGAGCTCAAAAAAGGGGTAGCACAGACTACCACCCTCGCAAAATGGGGGGCTTACTTGGAACTACGTAGCACCTTCAGTTCAAACTCTTTGAGCACAGAGCTGCAACAGGTCTTGGAGCCTATTGAGCTTCTGGCTCAGGCCATGCCAAACACTCTTCCTACAGGGAAGGGCTTGGAGCCCTCGCCCTATAAGGAAGGGCAGCCCCCAGTACCTAAAGATGTCTAGTATACTTATGGCTCTTGCCGGGGGACCTCCACAACATGGACGGCTATTGGAGTTCAGCCCCAAAGATACACCATTTGGTTTGATAGTGGGGT
Organism: Aselliscus stoliczkanus; assembly: GCA_033961575.1. NCBI lineage: Eukaryota > Metazoa > Chordata > Mammalia > Chiroptera > Hipposideridae > Aselliscus > Aselliscus stoliczkanus. The sequence goes on along the minus strand of CM066737.1, from coordinate 46,766,270 downwards.
GTGCCACAGTAGCCAGTAAACCGAGCTGAAGGCTGTATGAATGGTAATCAGTCACAAATCGGGGCCCCTGGTCATTTGTACAGACAGGTAGGCAATGTTCCAGGGCCTAACGTTATGGCTCCCCATCTGGAAGCACCAAAATTGGTTAATAGAACACTGTCCGCTGTGGGGTCAGGCCATGTGGCAAGACTGCTGGGATTTAGGGCAAGGAAAGGAGGTGACTCTGGTACATGTCACAGGTCACTCCCCCTTAACATGCCCAGGTAATGATGAAGCTAATGACTTAACGTGTGTCCAGTAGTTAGAGCGGGCCCCTGCCACTGATGTGGCCCATTGGCAGCATAGGAAATTGCAGCATGCTGGGAGCCGAACCATGTGGCAAGTGACCAGATGCTGGGGATTGCCCTTGAAGTGGCAAGAGATTGCAGATGCCTGCCACGACTGTGTCGTCTGTGCTCAAGATGGTCCCCAGTGACGGAAGCTCCCTTGGGCCTCCTTACGGAGGAGGTAAACCAAATGAGGAAAGGGGTCCTCCAAAACTGGATGGCTTTGGACATTTTAACTGCTGCTCAAGGAGAGACCTATGCCATCATGCATACTGAATGCTGTGTGTATAATGCAGACGATAAGAAAAATGTAAGCCAGGCGCTATCTGCCTTAACTGAAGAGATTGATGGCATTCAACACCTGAAAGGAGATCCCCTACAGGAGTGGTGGGCTCATCTTTCCTCCTCCTTGAGATGGGCCTTAGTCCTTATGGGAGGAGGGGCTTGTCTCCTAGTGTCTTTCTGCTGTTCATTGTATTGCTGCTGTGGGCTCTGGGTACAGAGCTCTGCCCTGGGGCGCTTCAGTCTGGGGAGCAGACTCCAGCCTGAAGAGGCAAACAGGTAGGTGAAGAACCCTGAAGGGGTGGAGTGTAGGGAAAATAGAGCCGGTCAGGGTCCCTCACCTGGCCATTCGGCAGGTCAAGGGAATGGGAAGAATGCAGGTGCCGTGCACCCTGTTTATGTGTATTATTATTATTTTAATAATTGTTTTATTATTTTTTAATTTCATACATGTTTAAATAAACTTTTTTTTTAAATTAGTTTCAGGTGCACAACACAGTGCAATAGTTATGCATTTTACCCCTCAAAGTGAAAACCCCCCTCACCCAGTTCGCCACCACACTCCCCCACCCAAATCATATATATCTATTACAATTCCTTGGACTCCCTTCCACAGTATACTCCATATCCCATGACTATCTATATATACAATTACAGTTGGCATACAATATTATACAACATCAGCTTGAGGTGTACAGTGCAGTGATCCAGCCTCTACGCCATCCATGATGTGGTCTCCCTAACAAGACATGTGACCATCTGACACCCTACAAAATATTTACAACACTATTATATTCCCTGAAGTGTCTTTCATATCCCTGTGGCAATTTTGAAGTTACCTATTTATGCTGTCTAATCCCTTCCCCTTCTCCCTCATCCTCACCCCCCTCCCAACTAGCAACCATCAGTTTATCCTCTATATCTATGAGACTGGTTCTGTTTACTCTGCTCGTTCATTCAGTTTTTCAGATTCCACATATAAGTGAAATCATATGGTATTTGTCTTTCTCCGACTGACTTATTTCACTTAACACAATTATCTCTAGATCCATCCATATTGTTGCAAATGGTACGATTTCATTGTTCTTTATAGCAGAGTAATACTCCATTGTATAAATGTACCACAATTTTTTTTATTATTATTATTTTATTATTATTAATAGTTAGAGATGTACAAAACTATGCAATAGTTATCTTTTCCACCCCTTACAAAGTGACTACCCTCTTTCCCCTCCCCTGTCCCCCCACCTCCGATACCATACATATCTATTACAATTCTATTGACTCCATCCCCACACTCTATTCCACATCCCATGACTATATATGTGTTAAATTATAGTCAACATCGAATATTAATCAATGGCAGCTTCAGGTGTACAGTGCAGTGGTCAGGCCACTACACCATTGATGAAGTGCTCTCCCTGACAAGACATGAGTCCAACTGTTCCCCTAAAAAAAAATTTACAACATTATTGATTATATTCCCTAAACTGTCACTTCTGTCTCTGTGGAAGTATTGTATTACCAGTTTATGTTGCCTCGTCCCTTCCCTTTCTCCCTCATGCCCACCCCTGTCCCATCTAACCCTCATCAATTTTTCCTTTGTGTCTCTAAGACTATTTCTGTTTACATTGCTCATTTATTCATTTCTTTAGATTCCACATATAAGTGAGATCATATGGTGTTTGTCTTTTTCTGACTGACTTATTTCACTTAGCATAATGCTCTTTAGGTCCATCCATATCGTCACAAATGGTACGATTTCTTTCTTCTTTATAGCTGTGTAATACTCCATTGTGTAAATGTACCACCGTTTCTTAATCCAGTCATCTACTGATGGGCATTTCGTTTGTTTCCAAGTCTTGGCCATTGTAAATAGCGCTGCAATGAACATAGGAGTGCATATATTTTTTCGAATTAGTGTCTTGGATTTTTCAGGATAAATACCTAGGAGTGGAATTGCTCGGTCAATAGGTAGTTTCAATTCCAGTTTTATGAGATACCTCCATACTGACTTCCATAGTGGCTACACCAATCTGTAATCCCATGAACAGTGCAGCAGGGTCCCCTTTTCCCCACAGCCCCACCAGCACTTGTTGTTTGTTGATTTATTGATGATAGCCATTCTGACCGGAGTGAGGTGGTATGTCATTGTGGTTTTTATTTGCATTTCCCTAATGACCAGTGAGGTTGAACATTTTTTCATATGCCTGTTGGCCATCTGTATGTCCTCTTTAGAGAAATGTCTCTTCATATGCTCTGCCCATTTTTTTTTTTGAGGGCAGTGTCGCTGGCCCTCATATGTGGGATCCGAACGGGGGCCGTTGACTTTCCAAGCCAGTGCTTAACTAACGCACCACTTAGCCGGCCCTCCTCTGCCCATTTTTTAATTGGGTTGTTTTGTTTTTTAGTGTTGAGTTGCATGAGTGTTTATAAATTTTGGATATAAACCCCTTATCAGATATATCTTTGACAAATATATTCTCCCATTCAGTAGGCTTCCTTTTGTTTTACTGATGATTTCCTTTGTTGTGAAAAAACTTTTAAGTTTGATATAATCCCATGTGTTCATTTTTTCTTTTACTTCCCTTGCCTGTGGGGATGTATCAGTAAAAATATTGCTCAGGGTAATGTCTACAAATTTACTCCCTATATATTTTTTAGGAGTTTTGTAGTTTCAGGTCTTACATTTAAGTCTTTAATCCATTTTGAATTTGTTCTTGTACATAGCGTAAGGAGGTGGTCCAGTTTCATTTTTTTTTGCATGTGTCAGTCCAATTTTCCCAGCACCATTTATAAAATAGACTATCTTTACTCCAATGTAAATTCTTGCTTTCTTTGTCATAGATTAACTGTACGTATATGCCTGGATTTATTTCTGGGCTCTCTGTTCTGTTCCACTGATCTATGTACCTCTTTTTATGCCAGTACCATACTGTTTTGATTACCGTCGCCTTGTAGTATGTTTTGATGCCTGGTAGTGTAATACCCTCCGACTTTGTTCTTATTTCTCAGGATTGCTGAGGCTATTTGTGGTCTCTTATGGTTCCAAGTATATTTTAGTATTATATTTCCTATATCTGTTAAAAATGCCCTTGGTAGTTTGATAGGAATTGCATTGAATCTATATATTGCTTTAGGCAGTATGGACATTTTAACAATATTGATTCTTCCTATCCATGAGCATGGTAAGTGTTTCCATTTATTTGTATCTTCTTTGATTTCTTTCTTCAGTGTCCTATAATTTTCTGAGTACAGATCTTTCACTTCTTTGGTTAAATTTATTCCTAGGTATTTTATAGTTCTTGAAGCAATTGTAAATGGGACAGTTTTCTTAATTTCCTCTTCTGTTAGATTATTATTGGCATATGCAAATGCCACTGATTTCTGAACATTGATTTTGTATCCTGCTACTTTATTGAATTCGTCTGTCAGTTCCAATAGTTTTTGATGGACTCTTTGGGGTTCTCTCTATATAATATCATGTTATCTGCATATAATGACAATTTTACTTCTTCCTTGCAAATTTGGATGCCTTTTATTTCTTTTTATTGTCTGATTGCTGTGGCTAGAACACCGAGACTATGTTGAATAAAAGAGAAGAAAGTGGACAGCCTTGTCTTGTTCCTCATCTTAAGGGGAATGGTTGTAGCTTCTCCCCATTGAGTATGATGTTAGCTGTAGATTTATCATATATGGCCTTTATTATATTAAGATATAATCCCTTAATTCCCACTTTGCTAAGGGTTTTTTAACATAAATGGCTGTTGGATTTTGTCAAATGCTTTTGCTTTTTCTGCATCCATTGATATGATCATGTGATTTTTCTTCTTCATTTTTTTGATGTGGGGTATCACATTAACTGATTTACGAATGTTGAACCAGCCTTGTGTACTACGGATGAAACCCACTTGATCATGATGTATGATCTTCTTAATATATTGCTGAATTCTGTTTGCTAATATTTTATTGAGAATTTTTGCATCCATATTTATCAGGGATATTCATCAGGGATATCAGGGTAGTTTTCCTTTTTTGTCTGGTTTTGGAATCAGGGTGATAGTGGCTTCATAAAAAGAATTTGGGAGCCTTCCCTCCTTCTGGATTTTTTGGAATAGTTTGAGAAGAATAGGTGATAGTTCTTTTTTGAATGTTTGATAAAATTCAGTTGTGAAGCCGTTTGGTACAGGGCTTTTGTTTGTTGGGAGCTTGTCGAATACTGATTCAATTTCCTTGGTAGTAATCAGGCTATTTGGATTCTCCATTTCTTCTTGCGTTAGCTTTGGAAGGTTGTATGCTTCTAGAAAATTATCCATTTCTTCCAGATTGTCAAATTTGTTGGCTATAGTTGGTCATAGTTATATCTTAGCATTTTTTGTATTTCTGTGATGTCTGTAGTCATTTCCCTTCTTTCATTCCTGATTTTACTAATTTGAGTCCTCTCTCTCTTTTTTTTTTTTTTTTATGAACCTGGCTAGAGGTTTGTCAATCTTGTTTATCTTCTCAAAATACCAGCTTTTGGTTTCATTGATCTTTTATATTGTTTCCCGTTCTCTATATCGTTTATTTCTGCTCTGGTCTTTTTTATCTTCTTTCTTGTACTCCCCTTGGGCTTCTTTTGCTGTTCTTTTTCCAGTTCCCTGAGGTGTACGAATAACCTGCTGATTTGAGATTTTCCTTCCTTCTTTAGATAGGCCTGCATTGCTATGAATGTCCCTCTTAAGACTGCTTTCACTGCATCCCAGAGATTTCCGGTCGAGGGGTTTTCATTTTTGTTTGTCTCAAGGTATCTTTTGGTTTCCTCCTCGATCTCATTTGTGACACACTCGCTATATAGTAGCATGTTATATAGACTCCATTTATTTGACAGTTTTCCGGGGTTCTTCTTATAATTGATTTCTCGTTTCATAGCATTGTGGTCAGAGAAGACACTTGATATGATTTCAATTTTCTTAAATTTGTTGAGAGTTGTTTTGTGTCCTAATATGTGGTCTGTCTTAGAAAATGTTCCATGTGCATTTGAGAAGAATGTATATTCTGTGGCTTTGGGGTGAAATGCTCTAAAAATATCAATTAAATCCAGCTGGTCTAAAGTGTCATTTAAGGCCACTAAGTCCATCTTGATTTTCTGTCTGGAGGATCTGTCAATTCGTGAAAATGGGGTGTTGAAATCCCCTACTATGTTTGTGTTACTGTTGATCTTTGTCTTTTGTCTGTCAAAATCTGTTTTATATATTTAGGAGCTCCTATATTGGGTGCATAGATGTTTACTAGGGTTATGTCCTCTTGTTGAGCAATCCATTTATTATGCAGTGCCATTCTTTGTCTTTTATTGCAGTTTTAATTTTAAAGTCTATTTTGTCCGAAATAAGCATTGCTACTCCAGATTTTTTTCTCATTTCCATTTGAGTGAAATATCTTATTCCATCCGTTTACTTTCAGTCTGTGTATGTCTCTCGATCAGAGATGAGTCTCTTGTAGACAGCATATGCATGGGTCCTGTTTTCTTATCCACTCAGCAACTGTTTCTTTCAATTGGAGCATTTAGCCCATTCATATTTAAAGTGATTACTGATAGGTGCATCTTTATTGCCATTTTGTTATGTGTATTTCTTATCTTCCTGGGTTAGCTTCTTTTCCCCTTTCTTCTTTTTAAAAAAGCCCTTTTAATATTTCCTGCAATGCTGGTGTGGTGGTAATGAACTCCTTAAGCTTATTCTTTTCTGAGAAGCTCTTTATCTCTCCTTCAATTTTAAGTGATAGCCGTGCTGGGTAGAGCAATCTTGGTTGTAGACCTTTATTTTGTGTCACTTTGACTATCTCCTGCAACTCCCTTCAGGTCTGCAGAGTTTCTGTAGAAAAGTCAGCTGTTAGTCTTATAGGATTTCCTTTGTATGTAACCTGCTGTCTTTCTCTTGCTGCTTTTAGGACTCTGTCTTTGTCTTTAAGCTTTGCCATTTTAACTGTGATGTGTCTTGGTGTGAGCCTGTTTGGAATCAGCCTGTTTGGAACTCTCTGCACTTCCTGGGTTTGTATGTCAATTTCTTTCACCAGGGTAGGGAAGTTTTCAGTCATTATTTATTTAAATACATTCTCAATCCCTTGCGTCTTCTCTTTTCCTTCTGGTAGTCCTATGATGCATTAGTTTTTGTGTTTCATGTTGTCCCAGAGGTCTCTTAAAATATTTTCATTCTTTTTTCTTTTTGTTGTTACAACTGGGTGATCTGCTATTTTGTCTTCTAATTCACTGATCTCCTCCTCTGCTTCATCTAGTCTACTGGTGATTCCTTCGAGTATGGTCTTCATTTCAGTTATTGTATTCTTTAGTTCTAACTCATTGTTTTTTATTGTTTCTCTATCCTTCTTTATGTCCTCTCTAAGTTCCTTAAACATTCTTATCATCAGTGTTCTAAACTCTGTCTCTGAAAGTTTGGATGTCTCTGTTTGTATCGATAAGGAAAATTATCGATTAGCTGTGCACAGACTGATTGATTAAATTGAGGATCAATACGCAGGACACACCACCACAAGCCATTTAAGAATAGATAAAAGGTTTATTAAAAGGTTTAATATTAACAGGGAAAGAGCTAAGGGAATTGGAAAGTAAGGTAAATAGTTACAGCATGCCACCAGGACCCCATCAACATCAGTACCAGCAAAGCATCACGGGCCAAGTATCATCAGCACCGGCAGAGTATACCGGGCGAAGCATCAGAAAAACATCACGGGCATCAGCACCGGAGAAACATCATGGGCATCAGCACTGGAAAAACATCACGGGCATCAGTACCGGAAAAACATCACGAGCTTCAGTACTGGAAAGACAGCATGGGCAAAACGCAGAGTTGCATCAGGGCAGTGGTGGCTCTTGCTGCTGTGGCTGCTGCTCAGGGACTTTTCAGCTCCCTTCTTATAGGGGTCTGGACAAAGAAGGCTTAGTGCCAAAAGACTAGAGCTTGGTGCCAAATGACGTATGCTCAAGCACGTACGGGCCCGGATCTGGCCAGGAGCTGGGCCGTAGTGTATTACTTTTATCTCCTTCTGGGCTACTGCCTAGAAGTTGTTTCTAAAATTTATCTTATCCCAGTTCCTCAAGGGATGGCCAGTTACTTGAGGGAGTGGGTGCATACCCAAGCTGTATCTTCTCCTATGACCCTGAGCAGACCTTAATTCTATATCATCAATACACTGTTCCATTAAGTTCCATTTCTAGAGTTTTCTTCTGATCTTTTAGTTGGGACATGTTTCTTTGTTTCTTCATTCTGGCTGTCATTCTGTGAATGCTTTGATGTGTTAGATAGATCACCTAGAAAAATGACAGAAAAAAAAAGTGGGGGGGGCTCTCTGTCCTCTTTAATCTGCAGACCACTTGCTCAGCAATAGAGTTTCTGGTTGACTTAGCACCAACTATTGGGGGGAAGATATTAACATGTTATGCACGGCCTCTCTCTCAGGCTTGCAGGGAGCTTTCCTCAATTAACTGATGTGTGCTCTGGAACCGTGCTCACTATCATGAAAAAAATTACAGGTTATTGCAGGTTGTCTGCTGCTGCAACAAAAGACTCTGTAGCCTGTGGAGGTGTGGGCCAGGCACCAGGGACTCAGAGTGCCTCTGGCAACATTGCTCTAGGTGGGTGGGGCCGGCCACCAAGCCACCACTTGATGTGGTCAGTGGCCCACACTAAGTCAGAGCAGCATGCACTCTGCACCAGAAACCAGCCCACACAAACTCGCCAGGAAAGCCTCGATCACACAGGCGCTCAGCTCATGGCCCAACACTCTCAGGAAAACTCCCCATCTCAGCCTGTCCCAATCAGCTGCCCACATATCAGGCTAAGCAGCCCAACAGCCAATCCCCAGCCTGGCAGCTATGCACAAACAGTTTGGAGAGCGGGGACCGAAGGCGGCTCTCGCACTCCTGAGTCTCAGTGAACTGCCTGATGGAGCCAGAGGGAACCTGCCCAGCGTTTCCCTGGCAATGCAGAACAAGCTGGGCGAGGGTGGGAATCCAAGGCTGCATGCACATGCATGCACGCACACACTCCTGCTCCAATTTCACCAAACCATTGAGTCCCGGATCTGACCCTCTGTGGGAGGGCCCAACCCTGAAAAAATGGTGCCCTCCTGTCAACCACTTGTGTGTGAGCTCCACACCAGAGGAAAAATAGTCTGAAAACCTCCAGGTTCTGCACCAAATATGCTCAGTTCAGTCCTTTCCCGCAGGCTCCTGGGCCCAGCTCACACATCTACTCCCTCCAACAGGAACGGGGTGAGTGCACCAATTGATCTGCAGCCACCCTCAGCCTCATTTAGCCGAGCAAAGAGATTCCTCACTAATTTCTACTGCCAACTATCATAGAACTCCACTTCCTGGCAAAGCAACTCTGGGCTAGTGAGCTCGGTGTGGGGCCAGAGGGTATCTCCCCCAATTGGAGAAGACTCCCCACAGCTGGGGCATCCATCACAGGGCTCTCCCTCTCTTGTCTGCACCCCTCCTACCAGATTTGACGGTGGCCTCGTCTTTAGGTCCTTAGTTTAGAGGTTCTGTTCATCTAGTGTTCAGGGGATTTCGGAGGTAAATGTTGTATAACTTATTTGTAATTTTGATGTGATCCTGGGAGGCAGTTGGGAAAGCATCTATTTCACCATCTTACCGGAAGCTCCCTCCCTATATCTTTTTTTGGGGGGGGCAGTGTCACTGGCCCTCATATGTGGGATCTGAACTGGGGCCGCTGGCTTTCCATGCCAGTGCTTAACCACCGGGCCACCCGGCTGGCCCCCTCCCTATATCTTTTGATTGGAGCATTTAATGTGATTATTGATAGGTGTCTAGTTATTGCCATTTTGTTATTTGTGTTCCTAGTCTTCCTTAGTTAGGTTGTTTTTCTCTTCTGCTTAAAGAAGCCCTTTTAACATTTCCTACAAAGCTGGCTTGGAGGTTATGAATTTCCTTAACTTATTGTTTTCTGGGAGTATCTTTATCTCTCCTTCAATTTTAAATGATTACCTTGCTGGATACAGCAATCTGGGTTGTAGGCCTTTGTTTTTCATCACTTTGAAAACCTCCTGCCACTCCCTTCTGGCCTGCAAAGTTTCTGTAGAAAAGTCGGCTGATAATCTTATGGGGGTGCCCTTGTAAGTAACTTGCTGCCTTTCCCTTGCTGCTTTAAGGATTCAGTCTTTGTCCTTAACCCTTGCCATTTTCACTATCATGTGTTTTGGTGTGGGCCTGTTTGGCATTATCTTGGTTGGAACGCTCTGAAATTCCTCAGCTTGTATTTCAATGTCCTTTGCCAGGTTAAGGAAGTTTTCAGATACTATTACTTGAAATATGTTCTCAATCCCTTGCTCCCTCTCTTCTCCTTCTGGTATTCCAATGATCTGATGGTTGTCGCATTTGATGTTATCTCCCAGCTCTCTTAAACTATTTTCAATGTTTTTCATTCTTTTTTCTTTTTGTTGTTCTGCTTTGGTGATCTCTGCTATTTTGTCTTCTAAGTCACTGATTCGATTTTCTGTTTTGTCCAATCTGCTAGTAATTCCGTGGAATTTGTTATTTAATTCAGTAATTGCATTCTTAAGTTCTAGCTGGTTGCTTTTCATGATTTCTCTATCCTTCTTTATATTTTCATTAATTTCTTTGAACATTGTAATAATCAGTGTTCTGAACTCTGTCTCAGATAGGTTATTTACCTCTATTTCCTCTAGTTCCACTGATTTAGGAGGTTTCTTCTGTTCTTTTATTTGGGTTGTATTTCTTTGTCTCCCCATTCTGGTTTACACTTTGTGCTTGCTTCGATATAACAAATAGATCCCCTAGGTCTCTCAGTCTTTTCTGGGTATACTTATACGGAGTGTGTCCTTTATATTTGAATTACTCATTCTGCATATTCTTTTGTGCATGTATACCTGAGGTGTTCCTTGTGTTGTATGTCTTCTCCTGTTGAAGTTTGTCTGTGATTACTTTTGGCTTGTCAGTAGGTGGGATTGACTCCCAGACTGATTAGCTGTGAGGATCAGCAGTGTCTGCAGTTTATGATCCGCTGTGTGAGGGTTGACCCCTCTTATGAAGCTTGGACCTTTTGGGCCCTTGCACCTGTAGTGACTTCCTTTTGGGTATGACTCTTGTATGTCAAACCCAGAAATGCTCTGGTTTTGTCTAAAGTTTACCCTTGCATATGATGAATCTTGTGTCTCTCTGTGTGGGCCCACTTGCAGAGCTATTTTAGAGCAAAGCAGATCAACAAGTACAACCACCACAGCCACCAAAGAAAACCAAATGTTCTCAGATGAAAAGAAAACCAACCAACAACCTACAGTCAACTTGTACAAAAATATCAAACATACAAAAGAACAAAACAAACAAAAACAAAACAACAACCACACACAAAAAAAAACAGAAGAGGAAACAAAATACAATCTAATATCATAAAATAAAAAATAGAATAAACACGATAACCCAAATAGCTATACCAAAGAAAAAAATATAAAAATAAAATAAAATTTGCAGAAAAAAGGAAAGGAGGAAAAATATAGTGGTGAGAAGAATGAAGAAAAGAAGGGAGAAAGTGAGGGTGATAAAGAAAGAAAAAGAACGAAAAAATATATATATATTTGTCTACACACTCATATATGTGGACATATATTCATCTATGTACACCCATATATATGCTTATATTAAAAACTAAAAAATGAGGGGCCTGGCCAAGTGGCCCGGTGGTTAAGCTCTGGCTTGCATAGCCAGCAGCCCCGGTTCGGGTTCCACATATGAAGGCCAGTGACACTGCCCTCCAAAAACAACTACTACTCACAAATTTAGGGCTGGCCAAGTGGCACAGTGGTTAAGCGCTGGCTTGGGAGGCCGGTGGCCCTTGTTTGGGTCCCACATGTGGGGGCCAGTAACAGTGCCCTCAAAAAAAAAACAAGCTAGAAAATAATAATAATGAAATAGAAATAAAAACCAAAAATGACCAAAACAAGCAACCAATAAAGCGGAAAAGAAAAAAAAAAGAAATAAAAATAGTGCTGGTCTTGGCTAAAATCCACCAAGCTCTCTTCAGGTTATCCTTTGCTGTACAAAAATTCCTCTGTGTTTTGTGGGAACAAAGATGGCCATATGATGCCTAGCGTGATCCTGGCACTGTAGATTTGCTGTACATGAGTGTGGTTGTGACGTGTGATTAGTAGTTTTTACAAAGTCACTGCCGTTTCTGCTTTCGCTGGTCCCAAGGCAGGGTGTGTACCCCGAAGGTACAATGAGTGTCTTTGGGCACCCTTTCTGTTGACAGCCGTGGAGAATGAGAGTTCACGGTTGCCAAAAGCCAGCTGCCAGGAATCTGTTAGTGCCTCAGCAGCTGAACCTGCCCTGCCTCCCTAGCCTTGCCGGAAAGATGGGGGCGGGGTAGGTAGTCTCGCTCTGCAACCTCCTCTGGGGCGGAAATTCTCTACCCCCTATAGGTAGGAATACCTCTGTAGTCTGCCCCTACTGCTCCAATCAGGGGTCAATTTAAGACTCTGGCTTGGCGGGGGCCAAGGTTTCTGAGGGAGGGTGGGGCTGGGTTTTTATTTCTGTAGGATTTTTTTTTTGCTTTCTGTCCAAGAGAGGAGGAACAATAAACAAACACATAAGCAAAAAACAAACAACCAAACAAAACAAAACAACAAAAAAACCCCACAGACCCAACACTGTTTTGAGCTAAGGCCTTTGCCTCATACGCTCCAGAGGAGTTCCTGATGCTCTCCCAAAGAGACTGCCGGGGTTTAGGGGGCTGTGCACACCCTGCAGCGGCTCAAATCTCCCTCCAGTCTGTCTCCCAGGGACCTGCGTCTCTGCCCAGCGTGCGCTGTGTCTCCCCGCCGCGTGCATTCTTTTTCCCCCTCCTCATCCGGTTTCAGGCATCTGCCTCAAAGACCGTGCAAGCCGCGGTGTTCCTGCTGCTCTCCCGGAGGGACTGCCGCAGTTTAGGACACTGCGTGCACCCTGCAGTGTCTCAGATCCCTTCTCCGTCTCTCGGGGATCTGTTTCTCCACCAGGCGCACGTTGCCTCTTCCCCCACAAGTATTCTTTTCCCCCCTGCTTGCCCGGTTTCAGGCTTCTGCCTCAGAGCCTGTGCTCCAAGCTGCTGTTGCTGCGCTCCGCGGGACCTGGTGGACACAGAGACTGATCCCTGAACTGGGTGGGTGCAGGGATTGATCTTGCCCTGTCACTGCCGCGCTCTGTACGCTGCTTCCTGGGGACCCTCGGGAGCCGCGGGTGCAGCTCGTATCTCTGCATGCTCGTCTCCCCTCTCTTGTCCCCCACTCGCCTGGCCTGAGGATTCTTCCTCAGGCTGCAGATCATCGTGTTCTTGCTGTACTCTAGGTGGGCCACGGGGCACAGGAAGCGAGCACTGGGAACACTCACCGATCTGCTCTCTGAAGCTTGGTGCTTCAGCAGCCGCAGGTGCCGACTGCACATCATGCATCTCGCCGCCTTCTTCTCTCACTTGCCCGGCCTGCCTACCTTCCAGCAATCATTGTATGAGACTCTTAGTTGCTCTGTGTGATGATTAGACGTCCCTTTGAAGAGTTACAGAAGTTCAAATTGTAGAGATTTCCAGGGGAGAACTCAGGGTGCCCTCCTCACAGCCGCCGTCTTGCACCCCTCTCTTCTCCACAATTTCTTAATTCAGTCATACACGGATAGGCATTTTGGATGTTTCCAAGCCTCAGATATTGTAAATAGTTCTGTAATAAACATAGGGGTGCATATATTTTTTCTAATTAATGTCTTGGATTCTTCTGGGTAGATACCCAAGAGTGGAATTGCTGAGTTATATGGCAGTTCCATTTCCAGCTATTTGAGATACCTCCATACTGACTTCCATAGTGGCTGCACCAATCTGCAATCCCACCAACAGTGCACTAGGGTTCTGTTTTCTCCACAACTTTGCCAGCACTTGTTCTTTGTTGATTTATTGATGATAGCCATTCTGACCAGAGTGAGGTGGTATCTCATTGTGGGTTTTATTTGTATTTCTCTAATGATTAATGAGGTTGAACATTTTATCATATGCCTGTTGGCCATCTGTATGTCCTCTTTAGAGAAATGCCTCCTCATATCCTCTGCCCATTTTTTTATTGGGTTGTGTTTTGGTTTTTTTTTGGTGTTGAGTTTCATGAGTGTTTTATGAATTTTGGATATTAAACCCTTATCAGATATATCATTCGCAAATATCTTCTCCCATTCAGTAGGCTGCCCTTTTGTTTTATTGATGATTTCAATTGCTGTGAAAACATTTTAAAGTTTGATGTAATCCAATATGTGCCTTTTTTTCTTTGATTTCCCTAGTCCAAAGGAATATATCAGTAAAAATATAACTCAGGGTAATGTCTGTAAATTGACTCCCTATGTTTTCTTCTAGGAGTTTTATGTTTTCAGGTCTTACATTTAAGTCTTTAATCCATTTTGAGTTTGTTCTCGTATATGGTGTAAGTAGTTGGTCCATTTTCATTTTTTTGCACGTGTCAGTCCATTTTTCCCAGTACCATTGATTAAATAGACTATCTTTACTCTATTGTAAATTCTTGCTTCCATTGTCATAGATTAAATGACCATATATTGACAGGTTTATTCCTTGCTCTCTATTGTGTCCATTGGTCTATTTGTCTGTTCTTATGCCAGTACCATACTGTTTTGATTACTATAGGCTTGTATGTGTTTTGATGTCAGGTAGCGTGATGCCTCTCACTTTGTTCTTATTTCTCAAGATTGCCGTGGCTATTCGGGGTCTTTTGTGGTTTCATGTAAATTTTAGGATTATATGTTCTATTTCTGAGAAAAATGTCCCTGGTAGTTTGATAGGAACTGCATTGAATCTGTATATTGACTTAGGTAGTATTGACATTTTAACTATATTAATTCTTCTTATCCATAAACATGGTATGTATTTCCATTGATTTGTATCTTCTTTGATTTCTCTCTTCAGTGTCTCCATTTTCTGAGTACAGTTCTTTTACTTCTTTAGTTAAATTGATTCTTATATATTTTATTGTTTTTGAAGCAATTGTAAAAGGGATTGAGTTCCAGATTTCTTCTTCTGATAGTTTATTATTGGTGTATACAAATGCAACTGATTTCTGAATATTAATTTTGTATCCTGCTAGCTTACCAAGTTCGTTTATCAGTTCTAGCATTTTTTTGGTGGAGTCTTTGGGATTCTCTATATATAGTATCATGTCATCTGCATATAATGACAATTTTACTTCGTCTTTTCCAATTTGGATGCCTTTTATTTCATTTTTTTTTGTCTGATTGCTATGGCTAGAACTTCCAAGACTATGTTAAATAGAAGTGGTGAATGTAGACAGCCTTGTCTCATTCCTGATCTTAAGGGGAAAGCTGTCAGCCTTTCCCCATTGAGTATGATGTTTGCTGTGGGCTTATCAAATATGGCCTTTATTATGTGGAGATATGATCCCACTATTCCCACTTGGCTAAGAGTTTTTATCATAAATGGCTACTGGATTTTGTCAAATGCCTTTTGTGCATCTATTGATATGATCATATTATTTTTATTTTTCCTTTTTGTTAATGTGATGTATTACATTAATTGATGTGTATTATTATATAAATGCCTTGGCTGTGCGCCACTTTTGTCTTTGTATAGTATAAAACCTGGCCATTGTACCAAACGGATGATACCTAGGGAGTCAGTGAATAAAGTTTGTCTCTTCTGCCTGAAGTTCTGCATATCTTCTTCCAGCTCCCAAAGGCGTGGGCACTCCCTACTG
This sequence comes from Aselliscus stoliczkanus, assembly GCA_033961575.1. Lineage (NCBI taxonomy): Eukaryota > Metazoa > Chordata > Mammalia > Chiroptera > Hipposideridae > Aselliscus > Aselliscus stoliczkanus. The sequence goes on along the minus strand of CM066737.1, from coordinate 46,750,890 downwards.
AGATTCCCTCAAACTTGGACAGTTTGTTTATTTTGTTCTTTATTTTTAAAAGATTTTTATTAAAATATAGCAAACATACAATATTAATTTGGGTTGTCTGAAAAGTCATAACCTATTTTCTCTATATTTTTTTTGCAAAAATGCATCATGTCTTTTCCAACAACCCAATATTAGTTTCAGATGTACACCATAGTTATTAAAGAATTTATAAAGCTAAAGAAGTGGTCACCATGATATAAGTCCAGCAATCATCTGACATCTTACCACACTATCACAATTCTATTTACTGTATTTCCTATGCTGTATATTACATCCCCATGATTTATTTGTTTTATACCTGGGAATTTGAACCTTTAATTCCCCTTCACCTTATTTTTTCAATTACAGTTGACATTCAATATTATTAAATATTAGTTTCAGGTGTACAGCATAGTGGTTAGACATTTATATAATTTACAAAGTGATTCCCCTGACCAGTGTAGTATCCACCTTGCACTATACATAGTTATTACAATATCATTGACTATATTCCCTGTGCTTTACATTCCCATGACTATTTTGTAACTACCATTTTGTACTACTTAATCCCTTGTACTGGTGATAATTTTAACACTACCAGGTGGCAATTTCCAAGACACAGACCATCGTGAACTGTGCTATTCTGGACTTGAATTGTGTGTGAACAGAAGCACCTGCTGCCAGGGTTTTATGCTGAGTTTTCAGTTTTGCTTTGTTTGTTTTTATGTAGCTCTACCCAGTATAGCCATAGTGGTATAGGAAAATATAAACTTTATGTGGCTTTTATAAGCATTATTTTTTATTATTATTTTATTTTTTTTGAAGGCAGTGTCACTGGTCCTCATATGTGGGACCCAAACCGGGGCCACCGGCTTCCCAAGCCAGCGCTTAACCACTGTGTCACGCAGCCGGCCCTATGTGGCTCTTAAAATAGAATAAAAATGGTTTAAAAAATAAAATAAAATAAAATAAAAATGGTGACAAAAATCTTTCTTACTCATTACAGAGGCTACAGAAATAGATTTGGGGGCATCATGAACTGGACACAACCATAGTATGACCTATAAATGACCACAGTTTGAACTAGAATGGTTTCTACTTTCTGCTTGTGAGTTACCAAAAGCTTGCTGCAAAGGTTGTTTAAAGTTTCTACGTAAATCAGTGGTATAGCAAGGAGGAAAACTCAGGTTTTCTGGTATCAGTTCCAATGTTTGTTGTGCTACATTCATTACATTGTTTCCAGGGGATGTTTGAGGATTAGGATCCAGCATTCTACAGAAACAACATGGGGATCTTATGGCATGAATTTTGGGAGGTTTTAAAAACCTCTTGGAGAGGACCAGAATGCAAGCCCTTACCTCCATCAAAGAAGGAAGTTTGGATATTTGCAAAACAAAATATGACCATGCAGATCAAAGATCCAGATGGTAGTGTTTTTAAGAGGGGTGGCTACTGAAGAAGATTCCCGCATTCCAGAGTATATTAGTTGGCTTTGAGAGACTCTAATGACTTAACTGAAGTAGGTTTCTTTGGTTGGGAAAGATGGATTTTATAACAGATATGTCATCCTTGGGATTCAGGAAGTCTGAGGAAAAAAGCACAGTCCATTAAGAAATGTGTTATGGAGATTTCAGATAAAACGGCAGTGAAATAGACAGATGCTGTGACAACTGCCTTCCAGGATCATACCAAAATTACAAATAATTTATACAACATTCAACCTCCGAAGTCCCCTGAACACTAGATGAACAGAACCTCTAAACAAAGGATTTCAAGAAGAGGCCACATCGAGTCTGGTAGGAGAGGTGGAGATGCAAGAGAGTGAACCCCATGAGGGACACCTCAGTGGTGGAGAGGCTTCTCTGTTTGGGGGAGTGACCCTCCTGCCCCACACCGAGCTCACCAGCCCAGAGTTACTTTGCTGGGAAGAGGAGTTCCATGATAGCTGGCAGAAGAAATTAATGAGGACCCTCTTTGCACAACTCGGTGAGGCAGAGATGGGATAGAGAACCAGTTACCCTCCTGTGGAGCTAGTACACAGACTTGTTCACTGGTGAGCACTCACCTGGTCCCTGGTGGAGGGAGTGGCTATGTAATTGGGGCCCAGGAGCTTGTGAGTAAGGACTGCACTGAGGGCTTTAGCATGGGAGCTGGAGGTTTTGGGACCACTGTTCCACCAGTGTGGAGCTCGCACATGAGTAGTGTACAGGAGGGTGCCATTTTTTCAGGGTTGGGCCATCCCACAAAGGGTCAAGCCTGGGACTGCATTGGTCTGGTGGAAGTGGCGCAAAAGTGCGTGTGTGCGTGCGTGCGCATGCTGCCTTGTGTCCCCACCCTCAACACTGTTTGTGCTGCATTACCAAGAAAATGCCTGGCAAGCACACTATGGATCCACAAGCTGCTCACTGAGACTTAGGAGTGCGCAAGCGACCTTGGGCCCTGCTCTCCGCACTGCACTGTGCAGAGTTGCCAGGCTGGTGATTGGCTGTTGGGCTGCACTACTGATCTGTGAGTGACTGATTGTGACAGATTGAGACTGGAAATTTTTCTGGGAGTGTTGGGCTGGGAGCTGTGTGCCCGCGTGATCTGGCTGGGGCATTCCTGGTGCGTTTGTGTGGGCAGGTTGCCGGCAGGAATGCATGCTGCTATGACTTGGTGGGGGCCACTGACCCCACTCCATAATGCCTTGGGGGCCTGCCCCATCCACCAAGAGCTGTGTTGCTGAGGGCATGCTGAGCCTCTGGTGCCTCGCTCCAACTTCCACAGGCCACAAAGGGATTTTGGCAGCAGCAGCAGACAGCCCACAGCAACTTGTGAGGATTTTTGGTTCCAGAGCACATGGCAGCTAATTGTGGGAAGCTCACTGCAAGCCCGAGAGTGAGACTGGCGCAAGATGCTTTGGGCCCTTGCCTCCAACACAGCTGGTGCTGAGTCTCCCAGAGACTATTGCTGAACAAGTGGTCTACAGATTAAAGTGGGCAGAGAGCCTTTGTTTTTTTTTCTTTAAATATTTTTTATTGGGGAATTGGGGGAGGGGAAAAGCCTTGGGGAATCGGGGAGGGAGAAGAGACAAGTTGCTGTCTTTTTGTTCTTCAGTCTAGTTGCGGAGGATGTTGCTTCACTGGCCCACGTTGGTATCATCATTGAGCTCTTCCTGGATGAGGCAGATTGGTTGCCGGCCTCCGGATGGTTGTTCACCGTGGCTATTGGCAGCTCACGCTGGTTGCTGGCTGCTCACGCTGGCTCCGGCCACTCACTGTAGCCTGTGGCAGCCCACTGCAGCTGGGGCCGCAGCCTACACCATTGCCAGGGCTGGCACAGCCCAGCTCCAGGTGGAGCCATTACTAGCTGTAGATGGCAGTGTCACTGGCCCTCATATGTGGGATCCAAACCAGGGCCACTGGCGTCCCCAGGCAGCTCTTAACCAATGCGCCACTCGGCTGGCCCAAGAGCCTTTTTTTTTTAATCTCTTTTTTCCTTTTTTTAATCTCTTTTTTCCTTTTTTTCTTTATTATTACTATCATTTTTTATTTTCTTTCTCTTTCATCTTTTCATTCCTTTTCCTTCTTTTCTTTCATCTGTTTTCTTTTTCTTGTTGTTTCTCAGATTTCTTTATCTGGATATTGCTTTGGTCACTTTTTTTCTGTCTTGTTCTCCTGTTTTTGTGTTTGTGTTTGTGTCTCTTTTATATACTGTTGTTTTTCCTGTATGATCATTGCTTATCCTGCTTCTGTTGGAGTATATTTGTTTTCTAATATTGTGGGTTGCCTTGCCTTGTTTTTGTTTTATGTAGTGGATGTGAACCTAGCACTGGTCCAGGAGCTGAGACAACACTGAATTTTTAGAAACCTCTGACCACAGCCTTTATGCACCTGTAACACAATTTCAGCTACCTACGGATGCATAGCCAGGGACAATCAGGGTGCCGGGATGACTGGCCCCACCCCCACAAACTCTAGAAAAGTTTGTTTATATCAGGAGGTAGTCCGCAGAACCCTCAGGTCACCTTTGTGGTGTTCAGTGACCACAACCCTGCACCACAGCCACTCGTGAGCAGCTTTCATGAATCTGAGTGCAAGGTGGAGGCTGGCTGTAGTGCCATCAGGATGCCATACAATGGTGTCACAGGCCAGGTATTCATGTAAGACCTGAATGTACATTAATGTCATTAAAACTAGCAATCACAGAGCTGGTCGAGTGGCTCAGTTGGTTAAGAGTTGGCTTAGAGTCCGTGCTCTGAGCAACAGGGCCACAGGTTCGATTCCCACATGGGCCAGTGAATGCTGTGCCCCAGCTGAGCTTTCACTGAGCTGCCAACAGGTGGCAGGATGGCTCAGCTGGTGTAACCACAAGATTGCCTGTTCAATGGTGGGCTATTCTCACCCACAACTAAAAGATTGAACTCAGCACCTAGAGCTGAGCTGCTGCCCGGATGGCTCAGTGGATGAGGCATGCACTCTTAACAACAAGGCTGCTGGTTTGACTCCCGCATGTGATGGTGGCTATGCCCACCTGCAACTAACATTGAACACAGCAACTTGAGCTTAGAGACCACGGGCTGCTGTCGGGAAGCCAGATGTCAACTGGTGCCCTCCACAATGAAGATCGAAGAACAACAACTTGGCTGGTCCCTTCCCCCAATTCCCCAACACTGTTCCCCTCCCTCAATTCCCCAATAAAAAAATCTTTAAAAGAAAAAAAAATTACCAATCACGTTGCATAAATCACTTGAACTCCATCTGCCAAGTTGGTGCCAAATTGAAGAGGCACTCTCAATACCAGGTCAAATAGCCAGAAACATGCCGCTAAAGAGCCTCTTTCAATGGGTGTGCCTTATCAGCATATGATAGGTGGCAACAGGCCTATGGGGCTCTGGACCTTCTCCTGAACTGCCTCAAGACCAATATTGGATGCAGCCAGCTTCAATTCACACAGAGACCATCCCCAAGTGACACCAGGTCCAGCACAGGAAACTGCCAACTGCGTACAGCCTTGAGGCACCTACCAGGTAGCTATGGGCCATTAACAGGCAGGTCTGAAATGGTTCTGAGTGGGAGCCCTGCCCAAGAGACACCAGAATCAATATACCCAGCGGCCTGTTTTAGACAAAACCAGAGTACTATCTGGTTGAACCTACAATTGGCACTCTCAAATGACATTTTCCACAGGCACAAGAACCCACAGTGGCCAAGACTCCTCTGAGGGGGTCAACCTTCACACAGCATCTCATACACTGGCAAAAGTGCTAATTCTCCCAGCTAAGAAGTCTGAGGGTCAATCCCACCCTCTTAGAAGCTAAAGCAATTAAAGATCAACTTCAACAGTGACACCTCTGGAACACACAGGAGATGACAATAGGGAGAGTGTGCAATCCGAATATAAAGGACACATACTACAAGATCACCCAGCAATGACTGAGTGCATAGGTGATCTATAATACATTGAAGCCATCACAGAGTGACAGCCAGAATGAAGAAACAAAGAAACATGTCCCAAGTAAAAGACCAGAAGAAATCTCTAGAAATGGAGCTAAATGAAACAGAGGTATGCAACCTTTCAGAGACAGAGTTTAGAACACTGATGATAAGAATTTTTAAGAAACTTAGTCAGGACATAAACAAGGATAGAGAAATTATTAAAAAAAAACCCAACCAGTTATAACTAAGAAATACAATAGCTAAAATGAAAAACACACTTGAAGGAATCACCAGTAGGTTAGATGAAGCAGAGGATTGGATCAGTGATTTAGAAGACAAAATAGCAGAAATCACCAGTTGGAACAAAAAAAGAAAAAAAAGATTAAAACACATTAAAAACAGTTTAAGAGACCTGTGGGAAAACATCAAGTGCAAGAACAATCACATCATAGGAATACTAGAAGGTGAAGAGAAGTAGCAAGGGATTGAGAATCTATTTAAAGAAATAATGTCTGAAAACTTCCCTACATTGGTGAAGGAAATTGACATACAAGCCCAGGAAGTGCAGAGTTCCAAACAAGCTGAATCCAGACGGGTCCACACCAAGACACATCATAATTAGTTAAAATGGCAAAGGTGAAAGACAAAGACAGAATCCTAAAAGTGGCAAGAGAAAGACAGCAGGTTCCATACAAAGGAACTCCTATAAGACTAACAGCTGACTTTTCTAGAGAAACCCTGCAGGCCAGAAGGGAGTGGCAGGAAATATTCAAAGTGATGCAAAACAAAGGCCTACAACAAAGATTTCTCTACACAGCAAGGCTATCACTTAAAATTGAAGGAGAGATAAAGAGCTTCTCAGAAAAGAATAAGCTTAAGGAATTCATTACAACCAAGTCAGCATTGCAGGAAATGTTAAAACGACTTTTTTTAAAACAGAGGAAAAGGGAAAACTAAATAAGGAAGACCAGAAATATGAATAACAAAATGGCAGTAAATATGCACCTATCAATAATCACTTTCAATGTAAATGGAGTAAATGCTCAAATCAACAGATATAGAGTGGCTGAGTGGATAAGAAAACAGGATCCAGGCATATTCTATTTGCAAGAGACTCATCTCAGATCAAAAGACACAGACTGAAAGTAAAGTTATGGAATAAGATATTTCATGCAAATGGAAAAGAGAAAAAAGCTGGAGTAGCAATACTTATTTCAGACAAAATAAACTTTAAAATGATGACTACATGGTTGGCCAAGTGTCACGTTGGTTAGGAGTTGGCATGGGACAGCAGCTCTGAACAGCTGGGCCCTGGTTCAGATCCCATATATATGAGGGCCAGTGACACTGCAGCCTCTACAGCTAAGATGGTGAATAACAGCTCCACCTGGAGCTGGGCTGCTGTGTCTCCAGCGATGGCGTAGTCTGCAGTGGGAATGGCGGGCAGCTGGTGTGTGCTTTCCTGAGCTGCCTTGAGCGGCCATCCAATGGCAGGCGAGTGAATCCTCACTGGGGAAGAGCACAATAATTATAACAACATGGACCATTGAAACGACGTCCTCCACAACTATACTGAAGAACAGAAGGACTGCAACTTGTCTGTTCCCTTCCTTCAATTCCCCAATAAAATCTTTTAAAAAAATGCTATCTCAAGACAAACGAAAATGAAAATACAACCCCAAATCTATGGGATGCAGTGAAAGCAGTCCTAAGAGGGAAATTCATAGCGATGCAAGCCTATCTAAAGAAACAAGAACAATCTTGAATCAACAGACGATCTTTACACCTAGGAGAACGGAAAAAGAACAGCAAAACAAGCCCAAAGGAAGTACAAGGAAGGAAAAATAATAAAGACCAGAGCAGAAATAAATGCAATAGAGAACAAATAAACAACACAAAAGATCAATGAAACCAAGTGCTGGGTTTTTGAAAAGATAAACAAAATCAACAAACCCTTAGCTAGACTCACCAAGAAAAAGAGAGATCCCCAATTAATAAAATCAGAAATGAAAGAGATGTGACAACAGATACCACAGAAATACAGACAAATTTAAGAAAATTCTATGAGCAACTGTATGCCAACAAATTTAACAATCTGGAAGAATTGGATAAATTCACGAAAGCATACAATCTGCAAAGTCTGAACCAAAAGGAAAAGAAACTCTGAACAAACTGATTACTACCAAAGAAATTGAATCGGTAATCAACAAGCTTCCAACAAACAAAAATCCTGGACCAGATAGCTTCACAGGTAAATATTACAAAACATTAAAAAAAGAATTAATACCTATTCTCCTCAAACTTTTCCAAAAAATAAAGAAGGAGGGAAGGCTCCCAAGCACATTTTATGAGGCCACTATTAATCTGATGCCAAAATCAGACAAACGTATTACAAAAAAAGAAAACTATAGGCTGATATCCCTAATGATCATAGATGCAAAATCCTCAACAAAATACTAGCAAACCGAATTCAGCATCACATTTAAAAAATCATACACCACGATCAAGTGGGATTCATTACTGGTATGCAAGGTTGGTGCAATATCCGCAAATCAATTAATGTAATATATCACATTAACAAAATGAAAAATAAAAATCATATGATCATTTCAATAGATGCAGAAAAAGCATTTGACAAATCCAGCAGCCATTTATGATAAAAACATTTACAAAGTAGGAATAGTGGGATCATATCTCAACATAATAAAGGCCATATATGATAAGCCCAGAGTTAACATTATACTCAACGGGGAAAAACTAAAACATTTCCCCTTAAGATCGGAAACCAGACAAGACTGCCCACTTTTACCACTTGTTTTCAACGTACATCTGGAAGCTCTCGCCACAGCAATCGGACAAGAAAACGGAATAAAAGACATCCAAACTGGAAAGGAGGAAGTAAAATTTTCATTATGTGCAGATGACTTGGTAATACATATAGAGAATCACAAAGACTGCACAAAAAACTGTTAGAACTGAGAATGAATTTAGTAAGACACCAGGATGCAAAATTAATATTTAGAAATCAGTTGCATTTGTAAACACCAATAATAAACTATCAGAAGAAATCAGGAAATCAATCCCTTTTACAATTGTTTCAAAAACAATAAAATACCTAGGAATAAATTTAGCCAAAGAAGTAAAAGACCTGTAACTCAGAAAATTATAAGACACTGAAGAGTGAAATCAAAGAGGATACAAATAAATGGAAATACATACCATGCTCATGGATAGGAAGAATTAATATAGTTAAAATGTCAATACTACCTAAGGTAATATATAGACTCAATGCAATTCCTATCAAACTACCAAGGACATTTTTCTCAGAACATATAATCCTAAAATATATGTGGAACCATAAAAGACCCCGAATAGCCACGGCAATCTTGAGAAATAAGAACAAAGTGGGAGGCATCACGCTACCTGACATCAAATCATACTACAAGGCTACAGAATTCAAAACAGTATGGTACTGGCATAAAAACAGACACATAGATCAATGGAACAGAATTGAGGGTCCAGAAATAGACTCATCCATATATGGTCATTTAATCTGTGACAATGGAAGCAAGAATTTACATCAGAGTAAAGATAGTCTATTTAGGGCCAGCCGATTGGCTCAGTTGGTTAAGAGTTTGCTCAAGAGTGCGAGCTGATGAGTGGATAAGAAAATAGGACACATGTATATGCTGTTTACAGATGGAATAAGATATTTCTTTCATGCAGATGGAAATGAGAAAAAAAAGCTGGAGTACCAATACTTATTTTGGACAAAATAGACTTTAAAATGACTACAATAAAAGACAAAGAAAGGCACTATAACCCTAATAAACATCTATGCACCCAACTTAGGAACTCCTAATTACATATAACAGATTTTGACAGACATAAAGACAGAGATCAACAGTAACACTATCATAGTAGGGGACTCCAACACCGCATGGTCACCAATGGACAGACCCTTTAGACAGAAAATCAACACAGAAAGAGGGTACTTAAATGACACTTTAGACCAGCTGGACTTCGTTGATATTTTTAGAGCATTTTGCTCTGAAAAAACAGAATATACATTCTTCTCAAGAACACGTGGGACATTTTCCAAGATAGACCACGTTAGGCCACAAAACAAGTCTCAGTAAATTTCAGAATATTGAAGTCATATCAAGTATATATAAAGGAAAAACTGATGGTTGCTGGCGGGGAGGGAGTGGGGATGAGGGAGAGGGGAAAGTTTTGGACAGTGTAGGTGGGTGAGTACAATGTTGCCGCAGGGATACGGGGCAGTTTTGGGAATGTAATTGATAATGTAGTGAAGAGACTATTATGTTAAGTGAAATAAGTCAGTCGGAGAAAGACAAGTACCATATGATCTGACTTATATGTGGTATCTGAAAAACTGAATGAACGAGCAAACTAAACAAACTCATAGTTATAGAGGAAAAACTGAGGGTTGCTATTTGGGAGCGGGGTGGAGAGGGGGGAAGGGGAAGGGATTAGACAGCATAAATAGACAACTACAATATTGCCACAGGGATATGAAACATGGTTCGGAAAATATAATAATGTAAAAATTTTGTGGTGTGTCAGATAGTCACATGTCTTGTTAGGGAGACCACTTCATGGATGAAGTAGAGGCTTGATCACTGCACTATACACCTGAGGCTGATGTTGTATAACATTGTATGCCAACTGTAACTGAATATATAGATAGTCACGGGATGTGGAGTATACTGTGGAAGGGAGTCAAAGGAATTGTAGTTGATATGTATGATATGGGGGGAGGAGTGGGGTGGCGAACTAGTGGGGGAGGGGTGTTGTCATTTTGGGTGGCAAAGAGCATAATTATTGCATTGTGTTGTACACCTGAAACTAATTGAAACAAAACAAAACAAAACAAAAAATCTAAACGCATTGAATACTAACACTGCTCTAGTTGGTAAATGTGTTTCTCCCAGTGCTGAATCTATCTATTCAACTACTTTATATGTGTGCCATGATTGAACAAATATGCAAAAAATTATAGATAATAAGTGCCAGTTTTCTTCACTGTAGGAGAAAAGGTTAAAAGAAGGAAAGTGGGAAGATTAGCAGGAGTCCTGTGGAGCTAGACTAGAGTCAAGTTATCAGTCTGGACTCATGCTTCTGTTTTAAAGATAAATACAGAAAGCAATAAAAATGTGCTGGTCGTGTGAAAGAAAAAAAAAGAAGAGTGCGAGCTGAGCTCTGAGCAACAGCAGTTCAATACCCAGCCCGAGCTGAGCTGCCACTGAGCTGTCAACAGGTGGCAGGATGGCTCAGATAAAAAAAAGAAAGATAGTCTATTTAATAAATGGTGCTGGGAAAATTGGACTGATATGTGCAAAATATTTAAAAGGGATTACCTACTTACGCCACATATGAGAACAAAGTCAATATTATTAAAGACTTAAATGTAAGACCTGAAACCATAAATCTTCTAGAAGAAAACAAAGGGTGTAAATTTGGAGATATTACCCTGAGTAATATTTTTACTGGTATACCCTCTTGGGCAAGGGCAATAAAACTAAAAATGAATATATGGGATTACGTCAAACTTAAAAGTTTTTTTCACAGCAAAGGAAATCATCAATAAACCAAAAGGCAGCCTACTAAATGGGAGAAGATATTTTCCAACGATATATCTCTCTTTTTTTTAGTTTAGCTGAGCAATCCTGCCACCTGTTAGCAGCTCAGCAGCAGCTAGCTCAGCTCGAGCTGGACATCGAACTGCTATTGCTCAGAGCTCAGCTCGCACTCTTGAGCGAGCCCTTAACCAACTGAGCCACTCAGCTGGCCCTATCAATGATATATCTGATAAGGAGTTAATATCCAAAAATTTATAAAACACTCATTCAACTCAACACTAAATAAAGAAACAACCCAATTTAAAAATGGGCAGAGGATATGAAGAGACAATTCTCTAGAGAGGACATACAGATAGCCAACAGTCATATGAAAAAACATTCAACTTCACTAATCCTTAGAGAAATGCAAATAAAAACCACAGTGAGATACCACCTCACTCCTGTCAGAACGGCTATAATCAAGAAATCAACAAACAACAGATGCTGGTGAGGTTGTCGAGAAAAGGGAACACTGGTATACTGTTGATGGGACTGAAGAATGGTGCAGCCATTATGGAAATCAGTATAGAGGCATCTCAAAGAACTGGAAATGGAACTACCTTGTGACCCAGCAATTCCATTCTTGGGTATCTATCCAGAGAATCCCAAGACGCTATTTCAAAAAAATATATGCAGCCTTATGTTTGTCACAGCACTATTTACAATAGCCAAGACTTGGAAACAACCGAAATGCCCATTGGTAGATGACTAGATTAAGAAACTGTGGTGTGAGGGAGACCACTTCATCGACTGTGTAGTGGCCTGACTACTGCATTGTACATCTGAAGCTGCCACTGATTAATATTAGAAATTGACTATAATTTAACACATATATAGTCATGGGATGTGGAATATAGTGTGGGGATGGAGTCAATGCAATTGTAATAGATATGTATGATATCAGGAGGGCAGGAGAGGGGGAGGGGTAGTCAATTTGTAAGGGATGAAAAAGATAACTATTGCATAGTTTTGTACATCTGCAACTATTAATAATAATAATAAAAATAAATAATAATAATAATTAAAAAAACAAACTGTGGTACATTTATACAATGGAGTATTACTCTGCTATAAAGAAGAATGGAATCTTACCATTTTCAATAATATGGATGGACCTAGAGAACGTTATGTTTAGCGAAATAAGTCAGTCGGAGAAAGATAAATATCCTATGATCTCACTTATATGTGGAATCTAAAAAACTCAATGAATGAGCGAAGTAAATAAAAATAGTCTCAGAGAAAAACTGAATGAATGAGCAAAGTAAACAGAAACTGTCTCACAGATATAGAGGAAAAACTGGGTTGATAGTTGGGAGGGGGGTGGGGAAGAGGGGAAGGGGAAGGGATTAGACAGCAAAAATAGGCAACTACAATATTGCCACAGGGATATGAAAGATAGTTCGGGGAATATAATTAATAATGTTGTAAATACTTTGTGGGGTGTCAGATGGTCATATGTATTGTTAGGGAGATCACTTCATGGATGGAGTAGAGGCTTGATCACTGCACTGTACACCTGAAGCTGAGGTTGTATAATATTGTATACCAACTGTAATTGAATATATAGATAGTCATGGGATGTGGATTATAATGTGGAAGGCAGTCAGAGGAAGTGTAATAGATATATATGATATGGGGGGAGGAGTGGGGTGGCAAATTGGGGGCAGGGAGTTGTCACTTTGAGGGGTATAAAGTATAACTATTTATAACTATTGCACTGTGTTGTACACCTGAAACTAATTAAAAATAAATAAATAAATGAAAACTAAAAAAAAAAGACACAGGAACACAAAACATCAGAAATAAAAGATCCTTTAGAGATTATTAGGTCACCCTTCCGCATTCTCTCAATGTCCGAATTTCCTTAATAACTTTCTCAAAAGGAGATTGTCCCTCATACTAAACATGTTCACAGGGACACCTTGGGGAATGGAGAACCCTTATCAAGCAGCCAGTTCTCTGGCTAAATAGCTCTAAAATTTTGACCTCCCATATGCAAAAGGAGATCTTGAAAAAGTATAAGATAGCTTTGCACCTATGGAAGAAGCCCAATTTGAGCTTGGTCTCAATTTTGTCTAGTAATTTTCCTATGTGACAGTGAGATGTTCTTTCTTGGGCCTCTCTGGGTTCAATTTCCCCCCAAATAAAATGAGTTAATAGGATTACCACAGATGATGATATGTCTAAGGACTGCAGAGAACATTTTGATGCTATGCATGCCTGTACACAAACACTCCAAAACTTGGCTCCATCATTACAATGTGAACCTTAGTATATAAAGTGGAAGTTTCTAAATTCATGTTATCCATGTACATGATTTGAAGCTTCTGTGCAATCTGTTGCCATACAAAGCTCCTTTGAGAGCCTGAGGACCATCAACTATGTATCTGGGTGTGAATTATAGTCCATCCATTACATGTATTTGTACAATATTTGGAAGACAAACAGGAAAAGGAGGTGATTTTCCTGTAGCCTTGGCTCTTGGTGATTATTAAAGTCATAATAGTCCATAAAAAAATAGTCTCAGAGATATAGAGGAAAAACTGCTTGTTGCTAGTTGGGAGGGAGGTGGGGATGAGAGAGAAGGGGAAGGGATTAGACAGCATAAGTAGGTAACTAGAGTATTGCCACAGGGATATGAAAGACAGCTTGGGGAATAATGTTAATAATGTCGTAAATATTTTGTATGGTGACAGATGATAACATGTCTTGTTTGGGAGACCATTTCATGGATGGTGTAAAGGATTGATCACTGCACTGTACACCTGAAGCTGATGATGTATAATATTGTATGTCAACTATAATTGAATATATAGATAGTCACGGGATGTGGAGTATACTGTGGAAGGGAGTCAAAGGAATTGTAGTGGATATGTATGATATGGGGGGGAGGAGTTGGGTGGCGAACTGGGGTAGCGGGGAGGAGTGTGGAAGTGGAGTCAATGGAATTGCAATAGATATACATAATATTAGCGGGGCAGTGGGACGGCGGATTGGGGTATGGGTGTTTTCACTTTGAGGGGTAAAAAGTATAACTATTGTACTGTTTTACACCTGAAACTTAAAAAAACACAAAAACTTTTGAATTCCTCAAAAAAAAAAGATAAAAAGAAATGTGTTATGGGTTTTCAAGCCTTATCATAGTGTGACTTGGGTAATTACCAGGGTTTAAAGAGTGCAGGCCAGATTAGAAGCAGGAAGAAGCTAGAGAAATGGAAGGGGAAAATGAGATCAATATGGATTAGAGCATAATAGAACAAAAGAAAGATGTAAGAGAAGCAATTTAATGAAAGGAGGCAGTGATCTTAGTTTCTATAATGGGTTTGCAGACAAGTTGGACTCCTGCTACTGAGATAGAAGTAGCAAAGCCAGATTGGCAAATTTGGTGAATATTAAAGACGGGATACAGGGTGTCAAAGAATGGATATCATGTAAAAGTAGTGTTGCTGATGAACCAAGCTCTGATACCCAAGTCTGAAAACTGTGTCTCCAAGTCTGAGCAAGAACAAACAAAAATCAGAGTTGAAAGGAACAAATCTGATATAAGAACTAATAAAATGGAGCCAGCATACTTATCTCCAGGCCAATTTCTAGTGTTCCGTGTTAGTGGTGGAACAAGCCCCAATTAAGGAAGGGGCCATATGTTTCTACAAGCAATTCCATTCCCAACATCTAGCATGATGCCTGGCACATAGTAGGATTTAGATAAATGTTTTTGAATGAATGAATTATTGAAGTATGTTGTTCTCTCTTAAACACCTATGTTTTCTGAATTGGGTGATTGGCCATAGTGACAAAAAAAATGCAGAGGACATGTAGAATGAGAAGATTGTGACAGAAATGTATGGGTGTAGAGGTTGAGGGTACAACATGGGGGCCTGGACACATGCCTAAAAGATAGATTTAATATAGTTTATTATTTTGCTAAGGGAAACTTTGTTTCCTTTTATATAAAATAAAATGATGATGGGCCGGCCGAGTGGTGTGGTGATTGACAGCTGGCTTGGGAGCGGCCTGGGTTCAGATCCCACATATGAGGGTCAGTGACACTGACCTCTAAAAAAAAGAAATGAATAAAAGTAAATAAATAAATAAATAAATAAATAAAATGATGTCTCTTTGTGAGCATACTTTGAAGTTTGGAATGTCAATGTGAACATGAATTATTATCATCATTGTGCACCTAGTTGAGTCAAAATATATTTGTTCTTCCCAATCCATTCCCTTGGGGCTTTTGTGAGTACAGAATTGGTGTGGGATATACCTAGATTAGATAAGTCCCAATGTATTTTTTGTCTTCCCTGTATGAAAAGAATTAATATGTAGATATTTCTTTCTTTTTTATTAGTTTCAGGTGTACAACACAATGCAATAGTTATACTCTTTATCCCCCAAAATGACAACCACCCTCCCCCAGTTGGCCACCCCACTCCCCCCTGATATCATACATATCTATCACAACTCCCCTGACTCCCCTCCACAGTATACTCCACATCCCGTGACCATCCACATATTCAGTTACAGTTGGCATATAATACTATACAATATCAGTTTCAGGTGTACAGTTCAGTGATCAAGCCTCTACTCCATCCACGAAGTGGTCTCCCTAACAAGACATGTAACTATCTGACACGCCACAAAATTTTTACAACATTATTATATTCCCCGAACTGTGTTTCATATCCCTGTGGCAATTTTGTAGTTGTCTATTTATGCTGTCTAATCCCTTCCCCTTCCCCCCCCCAATCTCCACCTCCCTCCCAAATAGCAACCCTCAGTTTTTCCTCTACATCTACGAGTCTGTTTACTTTGATCGTTCACTCAGCTCTTCAGACTCCACACACAAGTGAGATCACATGGTACCTGTCCTTCTCCGACTGACTTATTTCTCGCAACATAATAGTCTCTTCACAACATTATCAATTACATTCCCAGAACTGTCCCCATATCCCTGCAGCAACATTGTAGTCCCACATACACTGTCCAGAACCTTCCCCCTCTCCCTCGTCCCCACTCCCTCCCAGCCAGCAACCTCTCAGCCAGTTTTTTCTTTATATATGCTTGATATGATTTCAATCTTCTTAAGTTAACTGAGACTTGTTTTGTGGTCTAACATGGTCTATCTTAGAAAATGTCCCATGTGTACTTGAGAAGAATGTATATTTTGTTTTTTCAGGATGAAATGCTCTAAAAATATCAACGAAGTCCAGCTGGTCTAAAGTATCATTTAAGGCCCCTCTTTCTGTGTTGATTTTCTGTCGAAAAGGTCTGTCCATTGGTGACAATGGTGTTGAAGTCCCCTACTATGATAGTGTTACTGTTGATCTCTGTCTTTATGGCTGTCAAAATCTGTTATATGTAATTAGGAGTTCCCATGTTGGGTGCATAGATGTTTATTAGGGTTATAGTGCCCTTCTTTGTCTTTTATTGTAGTCATTTTAAAGTCTATTTTGTCCAAAATGAGTATTGGTACTCTAGCTTTTTTTTTTCTCATTTCCATTTGCATGAAATATCTTATTCCATCTGTAAACAGCATATACATGTGTCCTATTTTCTTATCCACTCAGCCACTCTCTGTCTTTTGATTGGAGCATTTAGCCCATTCACATTTAAAATGATTATTGATAGGTGCGTATGTATTGCCATTTTGTTATTTGTATTCCTGGTCTCCCTGGGTTAGCTTGTTTACCCCTTTCTTTTGTTTAAAAAAGCCCTTTTAGCAATGCTGGCTTGGTGGTAATGAATTCCTTAAGCTTATTCTTTTCTGAGAAGCTCTATATTTCTCCTTCAATTTTAAGTGATAGCCATGATGGGTAGATGAATCTTAGTTGTAGGCCTTGATTTTGTGTCACTTTGAGTATCTCCTGCCACTCCTTTCTGGCCTGCAGAATTTCTGTAAACAAGTCAGCTGTTAGTCTAACAGGAGTTCCGTTGTATGTAACCTGCTGTCTTTCTCTTGCAGCATCTAGGACTCTGTCTCTGTCTTTAACCTTTGCCATTTTAACTATGATGTGTCTTGGTGTGGACCTGTTTGGGTTCAGCTTGTTTGGAACCCTCTGCACTTCCTGGGCATGTATGTTGATTTCCTTCACCAGGGTAGGGAATTTTTCAGTCATTATTTTTTCAAATACATTCTCAACCTCTTGCTTCTTCTCTTCTCCTTCTGGTATTCCTATGATTCTAGGTGGTTGTTTTTCACCTTGTCCCATAGGGCTCTTAAACTATTTTCATTGTTTTTTTATTCTTTGGTCTTTTTGCTGTGCTAACTGGGTGATTTCTGCTTTTTTATCTTCCAAATCGCTGATCCGCTCCTCTGCTTCATCTACTATCCTGGTGATTCCTCCGAGTGTGTTCTTCATTTCAGTTATTGTATTCTTTAGTTCTAACAGGTTGTTTTTTATGGTTTCCCTATCCTTCTTTATGTCCTCACTGAGTTCCTTAAACATTCTTTTTTTTTTATTATTTTTTTTTTTTAATTTTTATTTTTTTTATTTTTTATTTTTTGGCTGTGGATTTTTTTTTATTAGTTTTCGGTGTACAACACAATGCAATAGTTATACTCTTTATCCCCCAAAGTGAAAACCCCCCTCCCCCAGTTCGCCACCCCACTCCCCCCCCATATCATACATATCCATCACAACTCCCCTGACTCGCCTCCACAGCATACTCCACATCCCGTGACCACCCACATATTCAGTTGCAGTTGGCATACAATACTATACAACATCAGCTTCAGGTGTACAGTGCAGTGATCAAGCCTCTACTCCATCCATGAAGTGGTCTCCCTAACAAGACATGTGACTATCTGACACGCCACAAAATTTTTACAATATTATTATATTTCCCGAACTGTGTTTCATATCCCTGTGGCAATATTGTAGTTGTCTATTTATGCTGTCTAATCCCTTCCCCTTCCCCCCATCCCCACCCCCCTCCCAACAAGCAACCCTCAGTTTTTCCTCTACATCTATGAGTCTGTTTACTTTGATCGTTCATTCAGTTCTTCAGACTGCACACACAAGTGAGATCACATGGTACCTGTCCTTCTCCGACTGACTTATTTCTCACAACATAATAGTCTCTTCACAACATTACCAATTACATTCCCAGAACTGCCCCCATAACCCTGCGGCAACATTGTAGTCCCACATACACTGTCCAAAACCTTCCCCCTCTCCCTCTTCCCCACTCCCTCCCAACCAGCAACCATCAGTTTTTCCTTTATATCTGCTTGATATGACATCAATCTTCTTAAATTGTCTCTCTGGGTTAGCTTGTTTACCCCTTTCTTTTGTTTAAAAAAGTCCTTTTAACATTTCTTGCAATGCTGGCTTGGTGGTAATGAATTCTTTAAGCTTATTCTTTTCTGAGAAGCTCTTTATTTCTCCTTCAATTTTAAGTGATAGCCGTGCTGGATAGAGCAATCTTGGTTGTAGGCCTTTATTTTGTGTCACTTTGAGTATCTCCTGCCACTCCCTTCTGGCCTGCAGAGTTTCTGTAGACAAGTCAGCTGTTAGTCTAACAGGAGTTCCTTTGTATGTAACCTGCTGTCTTTCTCTTGCAGCCTCTAGGATTCTGTCTCTGTCTTTAACCTTTGCCATTTTAACTATGATGTGTCTTGGTGTGGACCTGTTTGGGTTCAGCTTGTTTGGAACCCTCTGCACTTCCTGGGCATGTATGTTGATTTCCTTCACCAGGGTAGTGAAGTTTTCAGTCATTATTTTTTCAAATACCTTTTCAACCCCTTGCTTCTTCTCTTCTCCTTCTGGTATCCCTATGATTCGAAGGTGGTTGCGCTTCATCTTGTCCCATAGGGCTCTTAAACTATTTTCATTGTTTTTCATTCTTTGGTCTTTTTGCTGTGCCAACTGGGTGAGTTCTGCTATTTTATATTCCAAATCGCTGATCCGCTCCTCTGCTTCATCCACTCTACTGGTGATTCCTTCGAGTGTGTTCTTCATTTCAGTTATTGTATTCTTTAGTTCTAACAGGTTGTTTTTTATGGTTTCCCTATCTTTCTTTATGTCCTCGCTAAGTTCCTTAAACATTCTTATCATCAGTGTTCTAAACTGTGTCTCTGAAAGGTTGGATCCCTCTGTTTCATTTGGTTCCATTTCTGGAGGTTTCTTCTGATCTTTTACTTGTGACATGTTTCTTTGTTTCCCCATTCTGGCTGTCGCTCTGGGATTGCTTTGATGTATTAGATAGATCACCAGGAGAGCCCTGGCTGGATCACGCAGGCACACAGCTCACAGCCCAACACTCCCAGGAGAACTCCCAGTCTCAGCCTGTCCCAATCAGCCGCTCGCAGATCAGGCCGAGCAGCCCGACAACCAATCACCAGCCTGGCAACTCTGCAAGCGCAGTGTGGAAAGCAGAGACCCAAGGCGGCTTGCGCACTCCGGGGTCTCAGTGAGCCACCATAGGAGCCGGAGGGCACCGCCCTATGTTTCCCTGGCAACGCAGTATAAGCCGGGCGGAGGGTCGGGATCCAAGGCCGCAGGCGCGCGCGCACGCATGCACACACGCACGCACGCACTTCGCCAATTCCACCAGACCAATTAGGTCTCGGACCTGATCCTTCGTGGGAGGGCCCAAGCCTGACAAAATGGCGCCCTCCTTACACCACTCGCGTGCAAGCTCCGCACCACGGGAACAACAATCCAAAAACCTCCAGCCTTTGCACCAAAGGTGCTCAGCTCAGTCCATCCCCGCAGGCTCCCGGCTCACACAGCCACTCCCTCCATCAGGAACCAGGTAAGTACTCACCGGCGAGCAAGACCGGGCGC
The DNA here is from genome assembly GCA_033961575.1 of Aselliscus stoliczkanus. Taxonomy (NCBI): domain Eukaryota; kingdom Metazoa; phylum Chordata; class Mammalia; order Chiroptera; family Hipposideridae; genus Aselliscus; species Aselliscus stoliczkanus. The sequence continues at coordinate 46,731,024 of CM066737.1, read as the reverse complement.
TGGCCCCACTGATTCTCCAGCCGCTCTTAGCCTCACCGAGCTGAGGAAAGAGAGTCCTTACTAATTTATTGCCGGCTATCTTAGAACTCCTCTTCCCGGCAAAGGAGCTCTGGGCTGGTGAGCTTGGGGTGCGGCTGGAGGGTCTCTCCCCCAACCAGACAAGCTTCCCACGGCTGGGGCTTCCCTCATGGGGCTCGCCCTCTCTCGTCTCCGCCCGTCCTACCAGACCCGACGTGTCCTCCTCTTTAAGTTCTTCGTTTAGTGGTTCTGTTCCTCCAGTGTTCCGGGGACCTCCAGGGTTGAATGCTGTATAATTTCCTTGTAATTTTGGTGTGATCCTGGGAGGCAGTTAGCACAGCATCTGTCTATTGCGCCATTTTACCGGAAGTCTCTCCTTAAACATTCTTATCATCAGTGTTCTAAACTCTCTCTCTGAAAGGTTGGCTCCCTCTGTTTCATTTAGTTCCATTTCTAGAGGTTTCTTCTGATCGTTTACTTGTGACGTGTTTCTTTGTTTCCCCATTCTGGCTGTCGCTCTTGGATTGCTTGGATGTATTAGATAGATCACCAGGAGAGCACTGGCTGGATCACGCAGGCACACAGCTCACAGCACAACTCCCAGGAAAACTCCCAGTCTCAGCCTGTCCCAATCAGCCACTCACAGATCAGGCTGAGCAGCCCGACAACCAATCAACAGTCTGGTAACTCCGCAAGCGCAATGCGGAGAGCGGGGACCTGAGGCGGCTTGCGCACTCCCGTGTCTCAGTGAGCAGCCTGTTGGAGCCAGAGCACGCTCACCAGGCGTTTCCCTGACAACACAGCACAGGCCATGTGGAGGGTGGGGATCCGAGGTGGTTTGCGCACTCCCGGGCCTCAGTGAGCAGTCTGTTGGAGTAGGAGGGTACCCACCCAGCATTTCCCTGGCAACACAGTATAAGCCGGGCAGAGGGTGGGGATCCAAGGCCGTAGGCGTGCATGCATGCACACGCACTTTTGCGCCAATTCCACCAGACCAATGAGGTCTTGGATCTGATCCTCCATGGGAGGGCCCAAGCCCGACAAAATGGCGCCCTCCTGTACACCACTCGCGTGCAGGCTCCACACCACGGGAACAACAGTCCAAAAACCTCCAGCCTTTGCACCAAAGGTGCTCAGTTCAGTCCATCCCCGTAGGCTCCCGGGTCCATCTCACACAGCCACTCGCACCACCAGTAACCAGGTAAGTGCTCACAAGTGAGCAAGCCCTGGCGCCAGCCCCACTGATGCTCCAGCCACTCTCAGCCTCACCGAGCTGAGCAAAGAGAGTCCTCACTAATTTACTGCCAGCTATATTAGAACTCCTCTTCCCGGCAAAGGAACTCTAGGCTGGTGAGCTTGGAGTGCGGCCAGAGGGTCTCTCCCCCAACCGGACAAGCTTCCCAGGGCTGGGGCTTCCCTCACTGGGCTCACCCTCCCTTGTCTCCGCCCGTCCTACCAGACCCGACGTGTCCTCCTCTTTAAGTTCTTCGTTTAGTGGTTCTGTTCATCTAGTGTTCCGGGGACCTCCAGGGTTGAATGCTGTATAATTTATTTGTAATTTTGGCGTGATCCTGGGAGGCAGTTAGCACAGCGTCTGTCTATTGCACCATTTTACCGGAAGTCCCCCTGTAGATATTTCTTGTTAGGCTCATATGCACTAATTGTAGTGACATAAAACAGAAGTCCTTAATTCCCTTATGGTCAAAGGGTACAAGCAGAGTTGCTGAGTTGCCAAATATTTATTGGTCATGAGAATTCAAAAGGATCCTGTTTATGAAAGCGTCTACTCCCCCCTCAATAGTCTGTTTCTCCATGTTTTCATTGCAAATTGCAAATTGATCTCAAATTCTAGTGTAATTTAGGTTCATAGGAGTTAACAAATGTGTAGTAAACGAATGAATGGATGATTTCAGAGGTAATTATATTGTACAATAAAGGAAATGTTTAAATGTCTCACTGGTACTCATTAAAGAAAGAAAACAACACCTGAAACTAATTAAAAATAAAATAAAAAAATAAAATAAAAAAAAGAAAGAAAGAAAGAAAACAGTATTATAACCTGCCTTTCCTTAGTCAATTTCTTATAACCCCATCTGCTGAGTCATGATGTCCTTGGCATTCAGCAAAATGGACTGTTTGAAAATGAATCATTACAGAATATTATTTTTTTTTTTAAATCCAAATTCCTGCTGCTTGGATTACTGGTCCTTTGTAGTTTAGCCTGGTATGTTTGGGTTTGAAGTCTGCCTCCCTCACTTACTTGTTATTAACTTTATGCAAGTTATTTAACCTTTAGTGTCTCAGTTCCCTTCTCTCCAAAATTATGATAAAGGTGTCTATTCTGTAAGGTTATTCCAGGGTATGTATGATGTTAAATGCAGATAATTCTATAATAGTGCTTGGCACATAAAACATGCTCAATAAATGTTTTCTGTTATTTTTCCATTATTATAATTTTTAAATATTTTAATTAGCAGATAGATGGAAGTCTGGAAGAAGAACTGCTGGTTTGTTAGGAATGATGATTTTTTTTTGTCAGATTGAGTTTAATGTACTGGTAAAATATTCTGTAGTGCTATGAAGTAATTTGTTTTAAAAGTACAATAGTGCCTTAGGGTAGTAATTAAATTATAGAGAAAGAGATTAAGGAGATTGTTGTACAGAGATGAGAGCTGGGGCTAAAAGAGGAAACGGAATAAGTTGGGAGAGAGTACAGAAAGAGAAAAGGACTTAAGGCCTGAACCTTGGATAAAACACACATTTATGGAGTCAGAGGTGAGCTAGCAAAGGTAACAGAGGAGGAGGTCATAAAAGTGGAACTAGAATACCACCATAAAATGCAAGGGAGAAGATATCTTTTAGAAGGGATAGTCAATAGTTTCAAATACTTCTGCAGAAGAATCAAGGATGATTAGGTTGAGAAGTATATTTATTTTTGATACATTGCTTTTTCATAGCAGATATTGAGTTTTATCAATATCTGCATTCATTTTCTAGCATAGTGCCTGGCTCATGGTAAGTGGTAAATGTATATTTGTTAAATGATTGAATAAAAAAGGACATTTGGTGGAGAAATTTCAATGGAGTGTGGAATAAAAGAATAAGTTGGATGATGAGAAGATGGGAGGCACAGTTTGAGAAAATGATTATAACACGTGGGAGAATTAGGATTGTAACTGAAAGAAGTCACAGGGTAAATAAAAGGCATTTTAAAATTTGGAGGTAATGGGGGAACTGGGCATGTCTTTATGTAGAGAAGAGAGCTATAGAGAGGGAGATATTGAAGAAGGAGGGGTGTATGATGCAAGATGGTTATACAAATAGAATGGGAAGCAGAGAGTACAAATGGAGCACCTCTTCCTCTGAGAGGGAGGAAGAGAGGATGGGTGACAATATAAAAATATTGTGATTTGGAAAGGAAGTTGTGGCAAAGGTGAGGTTTAGAGATCGAAAGAAGAGAGTATGAGAAATCTAACTTCAAGTGGTCTAAGTATCGTTGGTGTTGGAAAGCATGGGTATAATTAGAAATTTGAACCAGAAAGATAGAAAACAACTCTACAGAAATGCTCTATTTGATACGGGATGGAGGAATAGGCCAACTGGCTTTAGCCTTTGGCTAAGGGTTTCATATATTCCTTGGGATCTGAAATCACTTCCTAAAAGTATTTTGTATACTTATAATATAATTTAAGTTATTAATGCTAAATCTTGAGGAAATGTATTGGGTTGTCAGAAAAGTCATGACATATTCTTTCTATATTTTTGTTGCAAAAATGCATCATGACTTTTCTGAAAACCAAATAGATAAGTCTTTTAAGAACCAAGCAGCACTTTAAAAAGAATGGTATAGGGCGACGGCCTCGCAGGATGCCAAAATCCCTGTGGTGGCCCCTGGCTTCCCACCTGGTGTGGAGACCCACACATCAGGAGAGAAGATGAGTGTGCAGAGCCTTCAGTGGAAAGAGTGCCAAAAGATACACATCGAGCCTTCTGGTTGCGCAGCCTGCCTTGGGACAAGTGAAAGGAGAAACAGCAGTGACTGTGTAAAAACTACCAATCATGCACCATAACCACACTCATCCACAATAGACCTGAATTGCCAGGATCATTCTAGGTGCCAGGTGGCCAACTCTACACCCAAAAGAGGCAGAGGAAATTTTGTAAATCAGAGGACAATCTGGAGAGAGCTTGATGGAATTTAGCCAACACTGGCATTGTTTTTTTTTTCTTTTCTTTTTTTTGTTTCGCTTTATACTGGTTGCTTGTTTTGGTTGTTTTTGTATTTTGTTTTTCTATTTCATTATTATAATTTCTTAGCTTTTAATATAGGCATATATATAGGAATATATATGTCCATATATATGGGTGTGTAGACATATATATATATATATTTTTTTTTCTTTTTCTTTTTTTCCTTCTTTCTTTGACACCCTCACTCTCTCCCTTCTTTTCTTCATCCTTTTCACTGCTCTACTTTTCCTTCTTACTTCCTTTATTCTGCAAATTTTATTTTTTGCTATTGCTATTTTGCTTCGTGTGTTTAATCTATTTTTATTATATTTATTTTGTTTTCTTTTGTCTTTTGTTCTTTTTTGTGGTTGATGTTTTGTTTTTGTTTGTTTTCTTCTTTTGTATGTTTGCTATTTCTGTACAAGTTGACTGTAGGTTGTTGGTTTTGTTTTTTTTTTTTACATGTGAGAGCATCTGGTTTCCTTTGGTGGCTGTGGTAGTTGTACTTGTTGATCTGTTTTGCTCGAAAATCGCTCTGCAGCAGAGTCCTCCCAAAGAGACACAAGAATCATCATACGCAGGGGCCAACTTTAGATGAAAACAGAGCATTTCTGGGTTTGACCTACAAGAGTCACACCCAAAGGGAAAATACTACAGGCACAAGAGCCCAAAGGGGCCAATCCTCATCGGTGGGGTCAACCCCCACACAGCAGCTCATAAACTGTGGACACTGCTAACCTCACAGCCAATTAGTCTGGGAGTCAATCCCACCTGCTGACAAGCCAAAAGTAATCAAAGCTCAAACTTCAATAGGAGAAGACACACAACACAAGGAACACCTCAGGTATGCATGCACAAGAGAATAGAGAGACTCAGTAATTCAAATATAAAGGACACACACCATATAAGTCCACCCAAAAAAGACTGACAGACCTAGGGGATCTACCTATTACATCGAAACAAGCTCAAAGAATAAGCCAGAATGGGGAAACACAGCAGTAACACAACCGAAATGAAAGAACAGAAGAAACCACTTGAATCAGTGGAACTAGAGGAAACAGAGGTAAACAACCTATCGGAGACAGAGTTCAGAACACTGATTATTAGAATGTTCAAAGAAATTAATGAGCATATAAAGAAGGATAGAGAAATCATGAAAAGCAACCAGCTAGAACTTAAGAACACAATTACTAAATTAAATCACAACTCGATGGAATTACTAGCAGATCGGATGAAGCAGAGGATCAAATCAGTGACTCAGAAGACAAGATAGCAAAGATCATCCAAGTGGAACAACAAAAAGAAAAAGAATGAAAAACATTGAAAATAGTTTAAGAGAGCTGGGAGACAACATCAAACGAAACAACTTTACAGATCATTGGAATACCAGAAGGAGAAGAGAGGGAGCAAGGGATTGAGAACATATTTGAAGTAATAATGTCTGAAAAATTCCCTAACCTGGCAAAAGATATTGAAATACAAGCCCAGGAAGTGCAGAGTTCCAAAGAGGCTGAATCCAAACAGGCCCACACCAAGACACATTACAGTGAAAATGGCAAGGGTTAAGGACAAAGACAGAATCCTAAAATCTGCAAGGGAAAGGCAGCAAGTTATTTACAAGGGCACCCCCATAAGATTATCAGCCGACTTTTCTACAGAAACTTTGCAGGCCAGAAGGGAGTGGCAGGAGGTTTTCAAAGTGATGAAAAACAAAGGCCTACAACCTAGATTGCTTTATCCAGCAAGGTTATCATTTAAAATTTAAGGAGAGATAAACAGCTTCCCAGAAAAGAAAGCTAAGGGAATTCATTACCACCAAGCTAACATGCAAGAAAAGTTAAAAGGTCTTCTTAAGCAGAAAAAAAAATCAACCTAACTAAGGAACACCAGGAACTCAAATAATAAAATGGCGATAACTACTCACATATCAATAATCACATTAAATGTAAATGGATTAAATGCTCCAATCAAAAGACAAAGGGTGTCTGAATATATAAGATAGCTAGACTCCTGTATATGCTGTATACAAGACACACACCTCAGATGCAAAGACACATATAGGCTGAAAGTAAAGGGATGAAGTAAAATATTTCATGCAAATGAAACTGAGAAAAAAGATGGAGTAGCGACACTTATATCAAATAAAATGGAATTTGAATTGAAGAATGTAATAAAGGACAAAGAAGGGTACTTCAAAATAATAAAGGGATCCATCCAACAAGAGGACATAATCCTAGTAAACATCTATGCACCTAACATAGGAGCTCCTAAATATATAAAACAGATATTGACAGACAAAAATGGAGATCAACAGTAACAGTAACATAGTATGGGACTTCAACACCCCGCTGTCTTCAATGGACAGTACCTCAAGACAAAATCAAAATGGAAAAAGCAACCTTAAATGACACATTAGACCAGCTGAATTTAACTGATATTTTCAGAGCATTTCAGCCCAAAGCTACAAAGTACACATTCTTCTCAAGTGCACATGGAACATTTTCCAAGAAAGACCACATTTTAGGCCGCAAAACAAGTCTTAATAACTTTAAGAAGATTGAAATCATGTCAAGTGCCTTCTCTGACCACAATGCTATGAAACTAGAAATCCATTACAAGAAGAAATCCGGAGAGCTCATAAATACATGGAGGCTAAATAACATGGTACTAAATAGTGAGTGGATCAAAAGTGTGATCAAGGAGTAAATCAAAATATACCTCAAAACAAGCGAAAATGAAAACACCACGACCCACATTCTCTGGGATGCAGCGAAAGCAGTCTTAAGAGGGAAGTTCGTAGCAGTGCAGGCCTATCTAAAGAAGCAAGAAGAATCTCAAATCAACAGGTTATCCTTATACTTCAGGGAACTGGAAAAAGAACAGCAAAAGAAGCCTAAAGGCAGTACAAGGAAGGAGATAATAAAGTCCAGAACAGAAATAAACAATATAGAGAACAGAGAAACAATACAAAAGATCAATGAAACCAAGAGCTGGTTTTTTAAAAACATTTTTAAAAGAATTGGTGGGCCAGCTGAGTGGTGCAGTGGTTAAGTGCTGGCTTGGGAAGCCAGCAGGCCCGGTTTGGTCCCACATGTGAGGGCCAATGACACTGCCTTCAAAAAAGAAAATTAGTTTCAGATGTACAACACAGTGCAATAGTTGTACTTTTTACCTCTCAAAGTGAAAACCTCCCTTCCCCAATTCACCACCCAACTCCCCCATCCATATTATATATATCTATTAGAATTCCTTTGACTCCCTTCCACAATATACTCCACATCCTGTGACTATCTATATATTCAATTACAGTTGGTGTACAATATTATACAACATCAGTTTCAGGTGTACAGTGCAGTGATCAAGCCTCTACTCTATCCATGAAGTGGTCTCCCTAACAAGGCATGTGACAATCTGAACACCCCACAAAATATTTATAACATGATTAAATACCCTGAACTGTGTTTCATATCCCTGCAGCAATATTGTAGTTACCTATTTATGCTTTCTAATCCCATCCATTTCTCCCTCATCTCGACACCCCTCCCAACTAGCAACCATCAGTTTTTCCTCTGTATCTATGAGTCTGTTTCTGTTTACTTTGCTTGTTCATTCAGTTTTTTCATATTCCACATAGAAATGAGATCATATGGTATTTATCTTTCTCTGACTGACTTACTTCACTTAACATAATAGTCTCTGGGTCCATCCATATCATTGAAAATGGTATGATTTCATTCTTCATTATAGTGGAGTAATACTCCATTCTATACATGTACCACGGTTTCTAAATCCAGTCGTCTACCAGTGGTCATTTCAGTTGTTTCCATGTCTTAGCTATTGTAAATAGTGCTGCAATAAACATAGGGGTGCGTATTTTTTTTTTTAATTAGTGTATTGGATTCTTCTAGGTAGATACCCAAGGTGGAATTGCTGGGTCATATGGTAGTTCTATATGGTAGTTCTATTTCCAGTTTTTTGAGATACTTCCATACTGATTTCTATAGTGGCTGCACCAATCTTCAGTCCCACCAACAGTTGCGCCAGGGTCCCCTTTTCTCCACAACCTTGCCAGGACTTGTTTTTTGTTGATTAATTGATGATAGGCATTCTAATCAGAGTGTGGTAGTATCTCATTGTGGTTTTCTTGTTTGTTTGTTTGTTTGTTTGTTGAGGGCAGTGTCACTGGCTCTCACATGTGGGACAGAACCCGGGCTGCTGGATTCCCAAGCCAGCGCTTAACCACCGCGCCACTCGACCGGCCCTGTTTTTTGGGTTTTTTTGAGGGCAGTGTTACTGACTCTCATATGTGGGACCTGAGCCGGGGAGCTGGCGTCACAAGCTAGCGCTTAACCTCCGTGCGACATGGCAGGCCCCGAATTTTGTTTTGTTTTGTTTTTTTTGAGGGCAGTGTCACTGGCCCTCATATGTGGGACCCGAACCAGGGCCTCAGGCTTCCCAAACCAGCACTTAATCACACCACGCTACTCGGCTGGCCCTCATTGTGGTTTTTATTTGCATTTCTCTGATGATTAGTGAAGTTGAACATTTTTTCATATGCTTCTTGGCCATCTGTATGTCCTCTTTAGAGAAATGCCTCTTCATATCCTCTGCCCATTTTTTTTTTTTTTAGCTTAGCCATCCTGCCACCTGTTGGCAGCTCAGCAGCAGCTCAGATCGGGCTGTGCCTCGAACTGCTGTTGCTCAGAGCTAAGCTCATACTCTTTTTTAAATTATTTATTTATTTATTTATTTATTTTTTTGAGGGCAGTGTCACTGGCCCTCATATGTGGGACCGAACCGGGGCCGCTGGCTTCCCAGGCCAGCGATTAACCACCGCGCCACTCGGCTGGCCCTCTTTTTTTTATTTTTTAAAGTTTTTTATTGGGGAATTGGGGGAGATGAACAGACAAGTTGCTGTCTTTTTGTTCTTCAGTCTAGTTGCAGAGGATGTTGCTTCACTGGCCCATGTTGGTATCATCATTGTGCCCTTCGCGAATGAGGCAGATCGGTTGGGTCACTGGCCTCTGGATGTCGCTCACTGCGACTTTGGCAGCTCATGCTGGCTGCCAGCCACTCACGCTGGCTGCCGGCCACTCACTGAAGCCTATGGCAGCCCACTGCAGCAGGGGCTGCAGCCCACACCATCTCCGGGGCTCACACATCCCAGCTCCAGGTGGAGCTGTTGTTAGCTGTAGAGGGCAGTGCCACTGGCCCTCATATGTGGGATCGGAACCGGGTCCGCTGGCATCCCAAAACCAATGCGCCACTCTGCCAGCCCTCAGCTTGCACTCTTGCACTCAGCCCAGCCCCTTTGCCCATTTTTTAATTAGGTTGTTTGTCATTTGGTGTTGAGTTTTATGAGTGTTTTATAAATTTTGGATATTAACCCCTTATCAGATATGTTGTTGGAAAATATCTTCTCCCATTCAGTAGGCTGTCTTTTTGTTTTATTGATGATTTGCTTTGCTGTGAAAAAAGTTTTAACTTTGATGTAATCCCATATGTTCACTTTTTTGTTTTATTTACCTCACCTTAGGGGATACATCAACAAAAATATTACTCCGGGTAATGTCTGCAAATTGACTCCCTATGTTTTCTTCTAGGAGTTTTATGGTTTCAAGTCTTACATTTAAGTCTTTAATCCATTTTGGGTATGTTTTCGCATGTGGTGGAAGTAGGTAGTCCATTTTCATTTTTTTGCATGTGTCAGTCCAATTTTCCCAGCACCATTGATTAAACAGACTATCTTTACTCCAACGTAAATTCTTGCTTCTGTTTTCATAGATTAACTGTCCGTATATACCTGGATTTATTTCTGGTCTCTCTGTTCTGTCCACTGATCTATGTGTCTGTTTTTATGCCAGCACCATAATCTTTTGATTACTATAGCCTTGTAGTATGTTTTTGATATCAGGTAGTCTGATGCCTCCCACTTTGTTTTTTTTTTTCTTTGAGAGCAGTGTCACTGACCCTTATATGTGGGACCCGAACTGGGGCCGCTGGCTTCCCAAGCCAACGCTTAACCACTGCACCACTTGGCTGGCCCCCATTTTGTTCTTATTTCTCAAGAGTGCTGTGGCTATTTGGGGTCTTTTATAGTTCCATATAAATTTTAGGATTATATGTTCCATTTCTGAGAAAAATGTTCTTGGTAGTTTGATTGGAATTGCATTGAATCTATATATTGCTTTAGGTAGTATTGACATTTTAAGTATATTAATTCTTCCTATCCGTGAGCATGGTATGTGTTACCATTTATTGGTATCTTCTTTGATTTCTCCCTTCAAAGTCTTATAATTTTCTGAGTAGAGGTCTTTTACTTCTTTGGTTAAATTTATTCCTAGATACTTTATTGTTTTTGAAGCAATTGTAAAAGGGATTGTTTTCCTGATTTCTTCTTCTGATAGTATATTATTGGCGTATACAAATGCAACTGATTTCTGAATATTAATTTTATATCCTGCTACCTTACCAAATTAGTTTATCAGTTTTCTGGTGGAGTCTTTGGGATTCTCTCAATATAATATAATGCCATCTGCATAAAATGACAATTATAATTCCTACTTTCCAATTTGGATGCCTTTTATTTCATTTTCTTGTCTGATTGCTGTGGTTAGAACTTCCAGGAGTATGTTAAATAGAAGTGGTGAAAGTGGGCATCCTTGTCTTGTTCCTGATCTTAAGAGGAATGCTTTTATCCTTTCCCCATTGAGTACAATGCTTGCTGTGGGCTTTTCATATATGGTCTTTATTATGTTGAGATATGATCCCGCTATTCCCACTTTGCTAAGAGTTCTTTTGTTTTGTTTTGTTTTTTTGGCTGAGCCATCCTGCCACCTGTTGGCAGCTCAGCAGTAGCTCAGCTCGGATTGGGCATTGAATGATGTTGCTCAGAGATCAGCTTACACTATTGAGCAAGTTCTTAACGAAATGAGCCACTCAGCCGACGCTTTGCTAAGCAATTTTCTCATAAAGGACTGCTGGATTTTCTCACATGCTTTTTCTTCATCTATTGATATGATCATATGATTTTTATTTTTCATTTTGTTAATGTGATGTATTACGTTAATTGATTTGTGGATGTTGCAACAACCTTGCATACCAGGAATGAATCCCACTTTATCATGGTTTATGATCTTTTCAATGAGATGCTGACTTCGGTTTGCTCATATTTTGTTGAGGATTTTTGCATCTTTGTTCATTAGGGATATCAGCCTGTAGTTTTCCTTTTTTTTTGTAATATCTTTGTCTAATTTTGGGATCAAATTAATAGTGGCCTTATAGAACATGCTTGGGAGCCTTCCCTCCTTCTTTGTTTTTTGGAATTGTTTGAGGAGAATAGGTATTAATTCTTTTTTGAATGTTTTGTAAAAGTCACCTGTGAAGCCATCTGGTCCAGGAGTTTTGTTTGTTGGAAGCTTATTGATAACTGATTCAATTTCTGTGGTAGTAATCAGTCTGTCCAGAGTTTCTGTTTCTTTTTGGTTCAGACTTGGTAGATTGTATGCTTCCAGAAATTTATCCCTTTCTTCCAGATTGTCGAATTTGTTGGCATATAATTGCTCATTGTATTTTATTAAAATTTTCTGTATTTCTGTGGTTTCTGTTGTCACTTCTCCTCTTTCATTTCTGATTTTAATAATTTGGGCCCTCTCTTTTTCTTGGTGAGTCTGGCTAAGGGTTTGTTCATTTTGTTTATGTTTTCAAAAAGCAAGTATTGGTTTCATTGATTTTTTTTTTTGGTCTCTATTTCATTTATTTCTGCCCTGGTCTTTATTATTTCTCTCCTTGTACTCCCTTTGGCCTTCATTTGCCGTTCTGTTTCCAGTTCCTTTAAGGGTAAAGATAGTCTATTGATTTGAGATTTTTCTTCCTTCTTTAGGTAGGCCTGCACTGTTGTGAACTTCCCTCTTCAGACTGCTTTCACTGCATCCCAGAGATTTTGGATCATGGTATTTTCATTTTCGTTTGTCTCGAGGAATCTTTTGATTTCCTCCTTGATCTCATTTGTGACCCACTTGCTATATAGTAGCATGTTTTTCAGCCTCCATATATTTGTGTGTTTTCCAGATTCCTTCCTGTAATTGATTTCTAGCTTCATAGCATTGTGGTCAGAAAAGACGCTTGATATGATTTCAGTGTTCTTAAAATTATTGAGACTTGTTTTGTGGCCTAACATGTGGTCTATCTTTGAACATGTTCCATGTGCACTTGAGAAGAATATATATTCTGTTGCTTTAGGGTGAAAAGCTCTAAAAATATCGATTAAATCCAGCTGGTCTAAAGCGTCATTTAAGGCCACTGTGTCCGTGTTGATTTTCGGTCTGGAGGAACAGTCCATTGGTGTCAACAGGGTGTTAAAGTCCCCTACTGTGATAGTGTTACTGTTGATCTCTGTCTTTATGTCTGTCAAAATCTGTTTTATATATTGAGAAGCTCATATTTTAGGTGCATAGATGTTTACTAGGGTTATTGCAGGGGACCAGCCTCTGCGGGTCCAGGGGTTCCCTCAGGTGGAGATGGCATCAGGGAGGGAAGAAAAGAAAGAAAAAAGAAGGGAGAGAGTGGAGACACTGGGGGAGTTTCAGAGAACAAGTGTCACACTTTATTGCCACAGCATGTCCCCTTTATAGGGACTTTTGACCATTATCCAATCAGAAGTTTAATTCCACATAGTTTTGATGCATTTTTCTTTCTTAAGACTTTTACAGTCTTTACTTCCTTATAATTGTTCTCCCCAGAGCACAGTGACCTTTTCTACGTTAAAGGATAATCTCATCTATGATAATCTCTTATGACCCAGATTCAGTTTCCACATATCACCTGAAGAATGGTTACCATGACTGCTTTGACTATCTAGTCCCAGATTCCAGCAATAAGACTCACAGGGTGTATACTTGAGCTAAAGCTTCAGTGTCTGTTGCTACAACAATGTAGAAGGCAAAAGAATCCAATTAAGGCTATTGATTAGCATAACTCATGGTCAGCAAGTCGTCTCTTATTGGAACTCTCATGACCTGGAGACTTTTAGTCTTCAAGGAGATGTTTCACAGCAGGGGCCTTAGGCAAGTGAGCTTAAGGACTGACGTTATCATCAGCTTCTCACAGGCAGGCTCTCAGTTTCTCACAGCCAGGCTTTTTGGCCTACATGGCCAGAGGTCTGTGCCTCAGTTTCCAAGGGACTTGAGTCCCCAATATCTGAGTTCAGGTGTTCCCTCAGGCTGTAGCCTGTCTTAGGGAGTTTCCTTTTTATTAGGAAATCTTGCCCCATCATTGACTTACACAGCCAGCTATCATTGGGGTACCACAGGAACTTGTCACAAATAAATTGAGTGTATTGTCTCCTATAGGAGGAAAGGCACATGGGTTCATAGAGGCAGGAGATATCACATGACCAACCATAAGGCAGCACCTCTAATATCCAGTGCTGAGCATGGCACCATGACCTTGTGAGACACTGGGGAGTTGTCAGCTCCCAACAGGTTATGTCCTCTTGTTGAATCGATCCCTTTATTATTATTTTGTGCCCTTCTTTGTATTTAAGTGTAGTCTTCATTTTAAAGTCCATTTTTTCTGAAATAAGTATTGTTACTCTAGCTTTTTTCTCATTTCCATGTGCATGAAATATCTTATCCCATTCCTTTACTTTCAGTCTGTGTGTGTCTTTTGATCTTAGATGAGTCTCTTGTAGACAGCATATGCATGGGTCCTGTTTTCTAATCCACTCAGCAACTCTATGATTTTTGATTGGAACATTTGGTCCATTCACATTTAAAGTGATTATTGATAAGTGCATATGTATTGCGATTTTGTTGTTTGTATTCCTGGTCTTCCTGGGTTAGCTTGTTTACCCCTTTCTTTAGTTTAAAAAAGCCATTTTAACATTTCGTGCAATACTGGCTTGGTGATAATGAATTCCTTAAGCTTATTCTTTTCAGAGAAGCTCTTTATTTCTCCTTCAATTTTAAGTGATAGCCATGATGGGTAGACGAATCTTGGTTGTAAACCTTTATTTTGTGTCAATTTGAATATCTCTTGCCACTCTCTTCTGGTCTGCAGAGTTTCTGTAGAAAAGTCAGCTGTTAGTTTAATAGGAGTTCCTTTGTATGTAACCTGCTGTCTTTCTCTTGCTGCTTTTAGGATTCTGTCTCTGTCTGTAAACTTTACCATTTTAACTATGATGTGTCTTGGTATGGACCTGTTCGGGTTCAGCTTGTTTGGAACCCTCTGCACTTCCTGGGCATGTATGTTGATTTCCTTCACCAGGGTAGGGAAGTTTTCAGTCATTATTTTTTCAAATACATTCCCGACCCCTTGCTTCTTCTCTTCTCCTTCTAGTATTCCTATGATTCGAAGGTGGTTGTGTTTCACCTTGTCCCATAGTGGTCTTAAATTATTTTCATTGCTTTTTATTCTTTGCTCTTCTTGTTGTGCCAACTGGGTGATTTCTGCTATTTTGTCTTCCAAATCGCTGATACACTCCTCGGCTGCATCTACTCTGCTGGTGATTCCTTGAAGTGTGTTCTTCATTTCAGTTACTGTAATCTTTAGTTCTAACTGGTGGTTTTTCATGATTTCTGTATTCTTCTTTATGTCCTCACTAAGTTTGTTAAACATTCTTATCATCAGTGTTCTAAACTCTGTCTCTGAAGGTTTGGATCCTTCTGTTTCATTTGGTTCCATTTCTAGAGGTTTCTTCTGATCTTTTACTTGTGACATGTTTCTTTGTTTTCTCATTCTGGCTGTTGCTCTGGGATTGCTTTGATGTATTAGATAGATCACCAGAAGAGCCCTGGCTGGATCATGCAGGCACACAGCTCACAGCCCTACACTCCCCAGAAAACTCCCAGTCTCAGACTGTCACAATCAGCCACTCACAGGTCAGGCCAAGCAGCCCGACAACCAATCACCAACCTGGGAACTCTGCAAGCGCAGTGTGGAGAGTGGGGACCCAAGGCGGCTCACGCACTCCTGCGTCTCAGTGAGCAGTCTGTTGGAGCCAGAGCGTGCCCACCTGGTATTTCCCTGGCAATGCAGCATAAGCCTTGGGGAGGGTTGGGATCAAGGCGTCTTGCGCACTCCCAGGTCTCAGAGAGCAGCCTGTTTGAGCTGGAGTGCAGCTGCCCAGCATTTCCCTGGCAACACAGCACAAGCAGGGCGGAGGGTGGGAATCCATGCACGCATGCGCACGCTCGCACACACGCACTTCTGCTCCAATTCCACCAGACCAATGAGGTTCCGGACCTGACAAAATGGCGCCCTCCTGTACACCACTCGCATGGAAGCTCCATACCAGTGGAACAATGGTCCAAAAACCTCCAGCCTTTGCACCAAAGTTGCTCAGTTCAGTCCGCCCCCGCAGGCTCCTGGGCTCGGCTCACATAGCTACTCCCTCCACCAGGAACCAGGTGAGTGCTCACCAGCAAGTGAGTCCATGCACTGGCCCCACTGGTTCTCTTGCTGCCCTCCGCCTCACAGTGTTGAGCAAAGTGGTCCTCCCTAATTTCTACTGCCAGCTACCTTGGAACTCCTCTTCCCAGGAAAGGAACCTTGGGCTGGTGAGCTTGGTGTGCGGCCGGGGGGTCTCTCCCCCATATGGAGAAGCCTCTCCACAGCTGGGACTTCCCTCACAGGGTTCGACCCCTCCCATCTCTGCCCCTCCCACCAGACCCGACGTGGCCTCCTCCTTAATTTCCTCATTTAGTGGTTCCGCTCATCTAGTGTTCTGGGGACCTCTGGGGCTGAATGCTGTACAAATTGTTTGTAATTTTGGTGTGATCCTGGGAGGTAGTTAGCACAGCGTCTGTCTAGTCTGCCATTTTACCGGAAGTCCTCAGTCATTATTTCTTCAAATACGTTCTCAATCCCTTGCTTCTTCTCTTCTTCTTGTTGTATTCCTATGATGCAACTGTGGTAGCTCTTCATGGTGTCCCACAGATCTCTTAAATTCTTTTCATTGTATTTTAGTCTTTTTCTTTTTGTTCTTCCAACAGGGTGATTTCTGCTATTTTGTCTTCTAATTCACTGATCTGATCCTCTGCTTCATCTTATCTACTGGTGATTCCTTCAAGTGTGTTCTTCATTTTTTTTTTGAGGGTAGTGTCCCTGGCCCTCATATGTGGGACCGAACCGGGGCCGCTGGCTTCCCAAGCCAGCGCTTAACCACTGCACCATTCGGCCGGCCCTGTTCTTCATTTAATTATTATATTATTTAGTTCTAACTGGTTGTTTTTCATGAGTTCTCTCTCCTTTTTTATGTTCTTGCTAAGTTCCTTTAACATCCTTACTACCAGTTTTCTAAACTCTGTTTCTGAAAGGTTGGATACGTCTGTTTCATTTAGTTTGATTTGTAGAGGTTTCTTCTGATCTTTTACTTGGGACATATTTGTTTGTTTCTTCATTCTGGCTGCTGCTGTGTGATTACTTTGATGTATTAGATAGATCATCTAGGGAGAAAAAAAAGAGAAAAAAAGGGAAAAAAAAGAAGAAAAAAGAAAAGGAAGAAAATGAGGGGCTCTTTGCCATCTTTAATCTGCAGACCAGTTGCTCAGCAATAGGGAGTCTCTGGGAGACTCAGCACCAGCTGTTGGGGGGAAGGGCTCAACCTGTTATGTGCTGGCCTGTCTTTCAGGCTTGCAGTGAGCTTCCCGAGCTTCCCGCAATTAGCTGCTGTGTGCTCTGGAACTGTACCAAAAATCACTACCAAATCATTACCAAAAGTCTTTACAGGTTGTTACGGGTTGTCTCCTGCTGCAGAAGACCCTCTGTGGCCTGCTGAGGTGGGAGTAGTCACCAGGGCCTATGGGTGCCTCTGGTAACGCAGCTCTAGGTGGATGGTGCATGCCCCCAATGCACCACGGGATGTGTTCTGTGGCCCCCATCAAGTCAGAGCTCTCCAGCACTGGCAACCAGCTTGTACAAACTCACCAGGAAAGCCCCGGCTGTATACCGCAGGCATACTGCTCACAGCCCAATGCACCCAGGAAAACTCCCAGTCTCAGCTTGTCCTAATCTGCCACTTGCAGATCAGGCTGAGCTGCCAAACAGCTAATCCCCAGCCTGGCAACTCTACACAAGCAGTGCGGAGAATGGGTACCCAACGCAGCTGGTGCACTCCTGTGTCTCAATGAACAGCCTGAATGAGCTGGAGAGCGCCTGCCAATCATTTCCCTGGGAACGCAGCACAAGCAGGGCACAGGTGGATATTCAAGGCCGCATGCATGCCCATGCACACAGGCACTCCTACCCCAATTTCATCAGACCAGTACAGTCCAGGACCTGTCCCTCTGTAGGAGGGCCCAACCCTGAAAAAATGGCGCCCTCCTGTACACTACTGGTGTGCAAGCTCCACACCAGGGGAACAGTGGTGCCAAAAACTTCCAGCTCCCACCCCAAAGGCACTCAGTTCAGTCCGGCACCGTAGGCTCCTGGGCCCCGCTCACACATCTACTCCCTCCACCAGGAATCAGGTGAGTGCTCACTGGCAAGTGAATCCATGCACTGGTCCCACTGGTTCTCTTGCTTCCCTCCGCCTCACAGTGTTGAGCAAAGTGGTCATCCCTAATTTCTACTGCCAGCTATCGTAGAACTTCTCTTCCTGGCAAAATAACTCTCAGCCAGTGAGCTCGGTGTGCGGCCAGAGGGTCTCTGCCCCAACCGGAGAAGCCTCCCCACCACGGAGGTGTCCCTCATGGGGTTCACCCTCTGTTGTCTCCTCCCCTCCTACCAGACTCCATGTGGCCTCCTCTTTAGGTCCTTCATTTATAGGTTCTGTTTATCTAGTGTTCAGGGGCCTTTCGAGGTTGAATGTTGTATAAATTATTTCTAATTTTGTTGTGATCCTGGGAGGCAGTTGGCACAGCATCTGTCTATTCCTCCATGCTACCAGAAGTTCAAGACTTTTATTTTTGAAACAGTTGAGTAAGGAATTCGTAGCCAAACATATGAACTGAAGAGCCACAAAAAATAGGGGAATTCCTTCACTTCTTCAACAAGAATTGCTGAAGTTTACTACACCTGCTCTCAAAGTTCAAGCAGAAGAACCTGAGGCCACCACTTTGTCAAACAAAAGGAAATGGTGTGTACCTTGCATAAGAAATAAAAGACCTTTGTAAACTTTGAAAACAATTTTTGTGCTTAGAACATGCGACAATGATTTTTGAACATTGTTTCAACATGAAATTCAATGGCAATGAAACTGCTGAAGAGCAATCAGATTAGTTGTTGTTTTTTTTTAAAAGTTTATTTGGGAACAGTGTATTTCTCCAGGACCCCATCAACCCAAATCCAAGTTTTTGTTTTCAATCTAGTTGTGGAGGGCACAGCTCACTGACCCATGTAGGAATCGAACCAACAACCTTGGTGTTAAGAGTCTGTGCTCTAACCACATGAGGTAACCGCCTCCCCATATTAATTTTTGTTATTTTATTTTATTTATTTTTATTTTTTATTTATTTTTTTGTTATTTTATTAAATGACAAATTTTGTTTTAGTTTTGTTTTGAATTTCTGTTGATTTTTATACTGAATTTATGTAATAATCATGTTATTTTTACTTTGTAGCAAATTAAAATTTTATTCTGAATAAATGATAAGGATGTTTACACGTTATTTTCATTCATTTTCAATTTAAATAAATAAATGTAATACACACATCTAGTAGATGCATGGCACCAAAACTTGTATGTTTTGCATTGCACCTGAAGACGGGTTAATGGGCCCTCGCACAGAATCAACCACTTTGCAAATACTCAGCTAGTCTCCGGAGGAGGGGTGGCAATTTGGGAGATGCCAGAGATGTACTAGGAAATGCTGAGTTGTGTGGATTCGGAGCCATGGCTGGAGGAGGGAGAGCCTCCATTTTCCCTGTGTGGGGGTCTGCCTCACAGGGAGCCTACAAGGAGGCCAGAAATAAATCCATGCCTATATGGTCATTTATCTATGACAAAGGAAGAAAGAATATACATTGGGATAAATACTGCCTATTCAATAAATGGTGCTGGAACCTTAACCTTAGAAGCACAAGCTGATTGGCAGCAAGATGGCAACTGGTGCCCTCTACAACTAAGATTGAAGAACAAAATCTTGGCTGGAGCCCCATCCTAATTCCCCAACACAGTTCCCCTCCCCCAATTCCCCAATTAAAAATAAATAAATAAATAAATAAATAAATAAATAGTGCTGGAAAAACTAGACAGATACTGAAAAAAATGAAACTGGACCACCTTCTTATGCCATATAAAAGAATAAACTCAAAGTGGATTAAAGAACTAAATGTAAGACCAGAAACTATAAAACTCCTAGAAGAAACTATAGGAAGTAAACTCTCCAACATTACCCTTAGGAATTTTTTTTATTGATATATCTCATTGGGCAAGGGAATTAAAACAAAAAAAATAAACAAATGGAACTACATCCAACTGAAAAATGTTTACACAGCAAAGGAAACCATCAACAAAATCAAAAGGCAAGTACCATATGATCTCACTTGTATGTGGAATCTAACAAACAGAATAAATGAACAAAGAAAACAGAAATAGACTCATAGGTACAGAAAACAAACTGATGGTTGCTAGATGGGAGGAGGTTGGGGAATGGGAGAGAAAGGTGAAGGGATTAGGAAGTACAAATTGGTAGTTACAAAATAGTCACCAGGATGTGAAATACAGTTTGGGGAATATAATCAATAATATTTTTCCTTTTAAAAGATTTTTATTGGGGAATTGAGGAAGGGGAACAGACAAGTTGCTGTCCTTTTGTTCTTCAGTCTAGTTGTGGAGGATATTGTTTCACTGGCCAATGTTGGTATTGTTTGTTTTTTATCTTTTTTTATTATTATTATTATTATTTTTTTATTTTATTAGTTTTCAGTGTACAACAAAATGCAATAGTTATACTCTTTACCCCCCAAAGTGAAAATGCCCCTCCCCCAGTTCGCCACCCCACTCCCCCCCATATCATACATATCCATCACAACTCCCCTGACACCCCTCCACAGCATACTCCACATCCCATGACCACCCATATATTCAGTTGCAGTTGGCATACAATACTATACAACATCAGCTTCAGGTATACAATACAGTGATCAAGCCTCTACTCCATCCATAAGTGGTCTCCCTAACAAGACATGTGACGATCTGACACGCCACAAAATTTTTACAACATTATTATAGTCCCCGAACTGTGTTTCATATCCCTGTAGCAATATTGTAGTTGTCTATTTATGCTGTCTAATCCCTTCCCCTTCCCCCCCCAATCTCCACCTCCCTCCCAAATAGCAACCCTCAGTTTTTCCTCTACATCTACGAGTCTGTTTACTTTGATCGTTCACTCAGCTCTTCAGACTCCACACACAAGTGAGATCACATGGTACCTGTCCTTCTCCGACTGACTTATTTCTCGCAACATAATAGTCTCTTCACAACATTATCAATTACATTCCCAGAACTGTCCCCATATCCCTGCAGCAACATTGTAGTCCCACATACACTGTCCAGAACCTTCCCCCTCTCCCTCGTCCCCACTCCCTCCCAGCCAGCAACCTCTCAGCCAGTTTTTTCTTTATATATGCTTGATATGATTTCAATCTTCTTAAGTTAACTGAGACTTGTTTTGTGGTCTAACATGGTCTATCTTAGAAAATGTCCCATGTGTACTTGAGAAGAATGTATATTTTGTTTTTTCAGGGTGAAATGCTCTAAAAATATCAACGAAGTCCAGCTGTTCTAAAGTGTCATTTAAGGCCCCTCTTTCTGTGTTGATTTTCTGTCGAAAAGGTCTGTCCATTGGTGACAATGGTGTTGAAGTCCCCTACTATGATAGTGTTACTGTTGATCTCTGTCTTTATGGCTGTCAAAATCTGTTATATGTAATTAGGAGTTCCCATGTTGGGTGCATAGATGTTTATTAGGGTTATAGTGCCCTTCTTTGTCTTTTATTGTAGTCATTTTAAAGTCTATTTTGTCCAAAATGAGTATTGGTACTCTAGCTTTTTTTTTCTCATTTCCATTTGCATGAAATATCTTATTCCATCTGTAAACAGCATATACATGTGTCCTATTTTCTTATCCACTCAGCCACTCTCTGTCTTTTGATTGGAGCATTTAGCCCATTCACATTTAAAATGATTATTGATAGGTGCGTATGTATTGCCATTTTGTTATTTGTATTCCTGGTCTCCCTGGGTTAGCTTGTTTACCCCTTTCTTTTGTTTAAAAAAGCCCTTTTAGCAATGCTGGCTTGGTGGTAATGAATTCCTTAAGCTTATTCTTTTCTGAGAAGCTCTATATTTCTCCTTCAATTTTAAGTGATAGCCATGATGGGTAGATGAATCTTAGTTGTAGGCCTTGATTTTGTGTCACTTTGAGTATCTCCTGCCACTCCTTTCTGGCCTGCAGAATTTCTGTAAACAAGTCAGCTGTTAGTCTAACAGGAGTTCCGTTGTATGTAACCTGCTGTCTTTCTCTTGCAGCATCTAGGACTCTGTCTCTGTCTTTAACCTTTGCCATTTTAACTATGATGTGTCTTGGTGTGGACCTGTTTGGGTTCAGCTTGTTTGGAACCCTCTGCACTTCCTGGGCATGTATGTTGATTTCCTTCACCAGGGTAGGGAATTTTTCAGTCATTATTTTTTCAAATACATTCTCAACCTCTTGCTTCTTCTCTTCTCCTTCTGGTATTCCTATGATTCTAGGTGGTTGTTTTTCACCTTGTCCCATAGGGCTCTTAAACTATTTTCATTGTTTTTTATTCTTTGGTCTTTTTGCTGTGCCAACTGGGTGAGTTCTGCTATTTTATATTCCAAATCGCTGATCCGCTTCTCTGCTTCATCCACTCTACTGGTGATTCCTTCGAGTGTGTTCTTCATTTCAGTTATTGTATTCTTTAGTTCTAACAGGTTGTTTTTTATGGTTTCCCTATCTTTCTTTATGTCCTCGCTAAGTTCCTTAAACATTCTTATCATCAGTGTTCTAAACTGTGTCTATGAAAGGTTGGATCCCTCTGTTTCATTTGGTTCCATTTCTGGAGGTTTCTTCTGATCTTTTACTTGTGACATGTTTCTTTGTTTCCCCATTCTGGCTGTCGCTCTGGGATTGCTTTGATGTATTAGATAGATCACCAGGAGAGCCCTGGCGAACTCCCAGGAGAACTCACAGTCTCAGCCTGTCCCTATCAGCCACTCAAAGATCAGGCCAAGCAGCCCGACAACCAATCACCAGCCTGGCAACTCTGCAAGCGGAGTGTGGAAAGCAGAGACCCAAGGCGGTTTGCGTGCTCCCGCGTCTCAGTGAGCAGCCTTTCGGAGTCGGATCACTCCCACTAGGCGTTTCCCTGGCAACACAGCACAAGCCGTGCGGAGGGTGGGGATCCGAGGCTGCTCGCGCACTCCCGGGTCTCAGTGAGCAGCCATAGGAGCCGGAGGGCACCGCCCTGCGTTTCCCTGGCAACGAAGTATAAGCCGGGCGGAGGGTGGGGATCCAAGGCCGCAGACACGCATGCACACACACGTACTTCTGCGCCAATTCCACCAGACCAATTAGGTCTCGGACCTGATCCTTCGTGGGAGGGCCCAAGCCCGACAAAATGGTGCCCTCCTTACACCACTCGTGCAAGCTCCGCACCACGGGAACAACAATCCAAAAACCTCCAGCCTTTGCACCAAAGGTGCTCAGCTCAGTCCGTCCCCGCAGGCTCCCAGCTCACACAGCCACTCCCTCCACCAGGAACCAGGTAAGTGCTCACCGGCGAGCAAGCCCGGGCGCCGGCCCCACTGATTCTCCAGCCGCTCTTAGCCTCACCAAGCTGAGGAAAGAGAGTCCTTACTAATTTATTGCCGGCTATCTTAGAACTCCTCTTCCCGGCAAAGGAGCTCCTGGGCTGGTGAGCTTGGGGTGCGGCTGGAGGGTCTCTCCCCCAACCAGACAAGCTTCCCATGGCTGGGGCTTCCCTCACGGGGCTCGCCCTCTCTTGTCTCCGCCCATCCTACCAGACACGATGTGGCCTCCTCTTTAAGTTCTTCGTTTAGTGTTTCTGTTCCTCCAGTGTTCCGGGGACCTCCAGGGTTGAATGCTGTATAATTTGCTTGTAATTTTGGTGTGATCCTGGGAGGCAGTTAGCACAGCGTCTGTCTATTGCCCAATGTTGGTATTGTGATCATTGCGCTCTTCCTGGCTGAGGCAGATTGGTCACCAGCCATTGAAGGGACTCTTACAGTGGCTCAAGGTAGCTCACACAGGCTGCCGGCTGCTCACAGTAGCCCACTGCAGCCCCACTGCAGCTTACGCCATCGCCAGCCACTCATGACAGCCCAGCTCCAGGTGGAGGTGTTCTTCACCATCTCAGCTGTAGAAATCACAGTGTCGCTGGCCAATGTGGGATCTGAACTGGTGGCACTGCTGCTCACAGCTCGTGCTACCAAGCCAACTCTTAACCAACTAGCCACTTGGCAGGCCCCAGTCAATAATATTTTAAAAGCTATGTATAGCTCCAGATAGGTACTATACTTATTGGGAAGATCACTTCATAAATTATATAAATGACTAACCAGTACACTGTGTATCTGAACTAATATGAAATAATATTGAATGTCAACTCTAATTTAAAAAATAGTAATGGGAGGGCTGGCCGAGTGGCACATTGGTTAGAAGCTGGCTTGGAAAGCCGGCTCTGAGCAGCGGGGCCCCAGTTCGAGCCCCCCATATGAGGGCCAGTGACACTGTTTTCTATAGCAAAGGTGGTGAACAACAGCTCCACCTGGTTGCCTCTGTAGCTAAGATGGCTAGCGACAGTGTGGGCTGCAGCCTCTGCTGCAGTGGGTTGTTATAGGCTACAGTGAGTGGCCGGCAGCCTGTGTGAGTGGCTGGCAGCCAGCTGTGAGCTGCCAGTGAGCGACATCCAGAGGCCAGCGACCGATCTACCTCACCCGGGAGAGTGCAGTGATGATACCAACAAGGGCCAGTGAGGCAACATCCTCCACAACTAGACTGAAGAACAAAACAGGACCACAACTTGTCTGTTCCCCTTACCCAATTCCCCAACCCTGTTCCCCTCCCCCTACTCCACAATAAAATCTTTAAAAAATAAAAAAATAATATCATGGGATGTAAAGTACAGCATAGGCAATACAGTCAATGGTATTTTAATAGCTATGTACGGTGTCAGATGGGTAGTAGATTGTTGGGGCTATCATTTTGTGAAGTGTGTAAATGTCTAATCCTTATGTTGTGTTGTACACCTGAAACAAAAAAAAAGGTGGGGGGAGTGCAGATATCTATTTAAATCCTGTTTTTATTTCCTTTGTCATGTACGCAGAAGTGGGATTGCTGGATCACACTGTAGATTTATTTTTAATTTTTTGAGGAACCTCCATATTGTTTTTCTTAATTTTTGGATTACTTGGAGAGGATGTCTGGGTATACAGCCACCTTCTGTCTCACTGGGATAGATAGACAGAGTCCTTACTGATTTTCACTCTCAGGTGTTGGGTGGACTTCTCTTCCTGGCACAAGACCCTTGAGCTGGGGAGCCTGATGGGGCCTGGGACCTCACCCTCTTCAGGGGGGACATCTACCACTAAGTATTCCCCCAGTGTTCAACCATTACCTGTGGGGTTCGGGTCAGCTGTTTCATGTCTCTGCCCCTCCTACCAGTCTCGATGAGGCCTCTTATATATACATATATATGAACTTTATTGGACCTTCTTACTGACATCCCTTATTCTTGGACCTAAATCTAAATCTGACTTCCTGTGTCCCCAGCACTTTACCTCTGGAAAACCATAACTCTCCATCTTAATCTACATTTCTAAAACCCAGGCATGATAGAATAATTTCACTCCCATTAACCACCACCTGCCCTTTTTTTTCCCTGATAGTCTCACTTCTCCACTTGATCCTTGACCACTCTCAACTCAAACACAGTCACTCTTACTCACAAGGAAGGGCTTGGGTCCTAAACGCTCTATAAAAACATGTTTACGGTAATATATACTGGGGGTGCAAAAAAATGTATACAAGTGGACACTTTGGTCAATGTTATTCAAGCAGTAATCACAAATGTCTGGGCACTGATGGTAACCACTTTGAGCACCTCTTGTAATTGCAGAAGTCAAACATGACTTGTATTCATCTTTTGTTACTGGTATATATGATTACAGTTTTAATACAGTTTACATTTATATATATATATATATATATATATATATATATATATATATATATAGCATTCTGTTGCAAAGAGTGATATTCAAAATATTTAACAACCAGAACACAATAAGCACCAACATTCAAAGATGATTCTGTAAGTCCTGAAAAGTTTTAAGACTTTAACTGTGTATATCAGCTAAATATCATCCTTGGCTGTAACATTTCCATCAAATTAACCCTAAAACATTTTAGAAACATAAAGTCAGTCTTTCATTTGTTCACTCCATAAATATTTCTTGCAAACCTACTATGTGTCACACACTGTGTAAAGTACTATTTATAATAAGACCTGTAATCTAGAGGAATTTATAAGTCATAGACTTATATAAGTGTTGGAAACTACCTTAAATTTCCTCTTAAATCTAGAAAGATAAATACTCTGGGCTGATGAATAACTGATCCTAATGATTTGGACACTTTTGTTGGGATTGTAAAATGGTGCAGCCACTATGGAGGTTTCTCAAAAAATTAAGAATGACATTACCATATGATCCAGCAATTTCTCTTCTAGGTATTTATGCAAAGAATATTAAAACACTAATTTGAAAAGATACATGCACCCTTATATTTATTGCAACATTATTTACAATAGGCAAGATATGGACACAACCTACATGTCCATCAATGGATGATTGGAAAACAATGTGGTACACACTCACACACACATGATATAATACTACTCAGTCATAAAAGGATGAAATATTGCCATTTGTGACAGCACTGATGAACCTTGAGGGTATTATGCTAAGTGAAATAAGTCAGACAGAAAAAGACAACAACCACATGATTTCACTCATATGTGAAATATAAAATAAAAAAAGGAACAATACAAAACTCAGATATAGACAACTGAAAATGATAAGATTGCACATCTGAAAATTATATAATTTTATTAACCAATGTTACCTCAAAAATTCCAGTGCAGAAAATAAATAAAATAAAAAAATAAGAATAATAAGCATTTAGTTTTATTTTTATAAGATAAGTAAAAGGATTTAAGGTTTTCAAAATCCATTCTGGAGCCCCAAAGAGCTATACGTAAAGAGTAGAGTTAAATAAATCCCTCAGAGTAACGTGTAGGTATTACAATATTATTGACTGTAGGAAGGAGAGAGAATATCATGTATATTAACCCCAAAAAATAAACTTTCGTATCATTTCTGTCATTTTGTATTTTTCTTAAATTAATGAGAGCTTATTTCAAACAACATTATCTTGAATTTCTTCAGATGCTTTGGTAAATGGTTCACAGCTGAAACTACAGACAGTAGACAAGATAGAAGGGAGAAAGGACATCAGGGTGAGGCCTGAGGAGAGTTTGCATGCTTAATGATCAAGAAATGTCCAGAAACACTGTGTGTTTGGGGAGCTCTGACAAGGCTGGGTCTAATTATCCAGATGTTGTGACTGGACTGAATGATGTGAGAGGTTTTTTTCTGCAGGAAATGAGCTTTATGAATGTTATTTTTCTGTAGCATGTGACGTACTAGGCAAATGTTCCTATCAGGATGATTATTTTACAGCAAAGCAAAAAAGAGGTATAAGTCTAATGCTTTTTTTTTTCAAGGTAGCATTTACTTTGGATATCTTATGAATAAGTGAAACATGAACTAAAATAACAGGCATTAGGAAATTCCTATGAAAGAAATACCTCTAAGAACTTTCTAGATACCATGAGGGATTTTAATAACTTAGAGAGCCTAAAATATTCTGGACACTGATTTATCTTTAAGCCATCTCAAAACCCTAGTTTAAAATGGCAGATAAATAGTAAGCTGTTCAATAAATGATTTTGGTTGCGTGAGTGTATATATAGATAGATTGAAGGGGATGCAGAAGTACATGGGAGTGTATAGGTATAGTGCAACTTTGTTTTTGCTTGAAGAGTTGTTTTGCTTTGTTTTGATTGTTATTTCTTCAAAAATGAAAAACATTAAGAATTCATATATTTATAAAAGTTTCTGGCATAAACATCAATATCCTTGAAGTTTCGATATATTTAATGAAGGGAGTACTCAATTGTTTATTGAAGGCAGAAGCAATTTTGATCTTTCCTTTTCTCATAAAATTTTATTTTTTTTTTAAAGATTTTATTGGGGAATTGTGGGAGGGAAACAGCATTGGGGAATCAGGGAAGGGGAACAAATAAGTTGAGGTCCTTTTGTTCTTCAGTTTAGTTGTGGAGGACGTTGCTTCACTGGCCCATGTTGGTATTATCATTGCACTCTACCCAGGTGAGGCAGATAAGTTGCTGGCCTCTGGTCGGCCACTCACAGTGGCTCTTGGCAGCTCATGCTGGCTTCCAGCTGCTCACGCTTGCTGCCGGCCACTCACTGTAGCTTATGGTAGCCCACTGCAGCATAGGCTGCAGCCCACACTGTCACTGGTGACTCACAGCATCCCAGCTCCAGGTGGAGCAGTTGTTCACCATCTTAGCTATAAAAGAGAACCTCATATGTGAGAACAGAATGGGGGGCCTGCTGCTCAGAGCTGGTGTCCCAAGCCAGTTCCTAACCAACGTGCCAATCGGCTGGCCCCTAAAATTTTCTTCCTTCATAATTTATTTTCCCCATTGATGAGGACAAATACAGTATTATATATTTTATTCTGATTTTTATATTATTTTACATTTTGTCTGATTTCCCTTCTAGCTAGGCAGCATGTTTACTAGTGGTAACCACACTGAAGGCTTCATCAGAATAGTTGAGAAGGTAAAAACAACTCTGCTTAATGTAAAAGGAAGATAACAATAATTTTTAGGCCTCTTTAGTTGCTTTGATCATGGCTTTAAAAACTTAACTGTGGAGGAAACTATACTTCTCCAAGAGCAGTGGTTTCAGAATTCACCTTCATAATCTCCTCTCTCATGGGTAAAATGCCTCCTGAAAGAGGGAAATTTTAAAGTAAATATGGTAATCATGAATCGATGTGCTAATTTTGCTGATAAAAATATCTTTTCACAATGAAATATATAGATGATATATTATAAAAATGTACACTTGAAACATATATAATTTTATGAACCAATGTCACTTCAATATTTTTTATTAGTTTCAGCTGTACAAAACAATGTAATAGTTAGACATTTATACCCCTCACAAAGGGATTACCCACCTTCCCCAATCTACTACCCCTCTGACATCGTATATAACTGTTACAGTTCAATAAATTTAATAAACTAAAAAAGAAAGAAAGGGCCGGCCAAGTGGTGCATTGGTTAAGAGCTGGTTTGTGGATGCCAGCGGCCCCGGTTCGGATCCCAAATATGAGGGCCAGTGATAATGCCCTCTACAGCTAACAACAGCTCCACCTGGAGCTGGGCTGTGTGAGCCCCAGCAATTGTGTAGGCTGCAGCCCCTGCTGCAGTAGGTTGCCATAGGCTACAGTGAGTGGCCGGCAGCCAGCGTGAGTGGCTGGCAGCCAGTGTGAGCTGCCGATAGCCGTGGTGAGCGACCATCCAGAGGCCAGCGACCAATCTGCCTCATCCAGGAAGAGTGCAATGACGATACCAACATGGGCCAGTGAAGCAACGTCCTCCACAACTAGACTGAAAAACAAAAAGACAGCAACTTGTCTGTTCCCCTTCCCCTATTCCCCAACGCTGTTCCCCTCCCCAAATTCCCCAATAAAATCTTTCAAAAAGAAAGAAAGAAAAACATATGTAAAGCAAAAAATGTCCTTTTGGACATTTCATAAAATAAATTTGAAAATATATTTCATTTCTTAAAACACATTCATGTATTTTTTGTACTGCATGAATAATACTAGATACTTTACTTTGATAATAATCTAAATACCATGTATTTATAAAAACCTGACTGTTCTGAACAGATAGGACGTTATAACCCTTTGGCTATTTCCAATTCAGATCATGTCTACATACTGTTAATCTTAATAAACAAATTACATGCTTTGGTCCTTGATGAATCTATCGGAGGAAAATGAAGATATCCCCACATAAATATTCAAACTGTCATATTGTCCAGGAATCACTGATTGCATCTATTCAGGTTGTAGCATGTACAAAGTCATCATAATGACTTAATTTTGAGAGAGAGCCTAGATGTTCTTTGTTGAACTAGTATCCAGTCGTAAGTGATTTAGGACTTGTTTTTCAAGATTGGGAAATCAAAGCAGCTAAATTTTCTCGATTGTGAATCTTCAGTGAAGGTGTTCAATTTATTTATGTATTTATTTATTTATTTTGCATCGACTAAATGCTCAGTACTATACCAGGTACTGCATCTAGAAAGGAAGATAAATGAAGTAGAATGCTACCCTATTTATTTAGAACTCAGACATTTGGCACCTGAAAATGTCTAGAATATTCACAAACTGAAATAAATAAATAAAGAAGCCTTCAAATGCAACCATTTCCCCCCAAATAGAGGAGAAGATGCAATGTGTTTGGCTAATTTTCCAAGCAGAATAAGGGAGTGTTCTGTTTGACTTGTGGTGATAGCTATAAAAGCAAAACCTTAACAGTGACAATGTATTCCACTTTTCATACAATGGAAACCAAAAGTATGACAATAAAGTTTATTTTCACCCAATGTTCCAAAACTTGGGCAAAGCCTGTAGTTTTATACTATTTTTAGAAAAAAAAATGCTTAAAAGTCTGAAATAGTTAAGGACTTAACTAATTTTCCAAGGATTGCTCTTAAACCTTTGATATTCAAATAATTTTCTTTTTATGTGTCTACTGTGGTATCATCCTTATTAGTTTTATTGTCTTCATTTGTTAACTGGTCTGACGCTACCAGAGTTGTCAATATTGTTGCGTGTGATTAGAGTAGTTCTTCAGTATCACATTCATCAAATGAAGGCAATATTAAATGTTTTGCAAGATTTGCAATTTCACTTGGAAATGGGTTTGCACTGTATTTTCTGGCAATATCTGAAAGTATGCTGGACAAGGATCAGCCGAGGCTCATACTGAGCAGAAATAGATATTTGAGTGGAGACTAATTTTATAGGTAGTCAGTTCATTAGTGAATAATTTGTGTTATGACTTTTGCTTCTCTTCATATTCTCTTAATTTCAGGGACATGAATAATGGATAATTAGATAATGAAGACCACCTGTCCTTGTGTTTCTTGCAAACCAAACCAAATTCAGAGCTTTTAAATGAGATCAGTATTGCTAAAGTGCCCTAAAGGTGAAATTTTTATGTACTATTTCATTATTAAATACAATGTACTTAAATTTAAGCCTTGAGTATATACTTATATTGTTTTAATTGTTAAATGTAAGAGAGTTCTGTCTCCCCTAAGTGATTATGAGCTTCCCAAGGGAAGGATGGCTGGTAGCAAAACACAGAATATATCTTGCATGTTAGAAGAATACGTTTTGAGGTAGCACTAAGCCTAGAAGTTGTTCTTTTTCTTTGTCAAAATCCAGAGTGCCCTATGATATTGTCCCTCAAATTATGTCCTTCGATATTCTGATTTTCCATGAGAAGATATTAAATGATCCAAGAGAACACATTTCCGTGTTTAAAATTAATTTGGGAAAGGAATGCAAAATGGATGTTTCTCAAAAAATTAAAAATAGGACTACCATATGACCCTGCAATCCCATTAATGGGAACTTATCCAAAGGAATTGAAATTAGGATCTCAAAGAAGTACCTGCACTCCTATGTTCTTAGAAGCACTATTCATATTAATCAATATATGGAAACAACTTAAATGTCCATCAAACGATGAATGGCTAAAGAAAATGTGGTACATACATACAATGGAATATTATTCATCCATAAAAGGGAATGAAGTACGAAAACATGCTACAACTTGGATGAACATTGAGGACATTGTGCTAAGCGAAATAAGCCAGTCACAAGAAGACAAATACTGCATGATTCCACTTACATGAGGCATCTAAAGTAATCAACCACTTAGAAACAAATACAATGGTAGTTACCAGGGGCTGAAGTGAGGAGGAAAAGGGGAATTGTTGTTCAATAAGTATAGAGTTTTAGTTTTGCAAGATGAAAAAGTTATAGAGATCTGTTGCATGACAATATGTATAGAGTTTAGACTACTGTACTATATATTAAAAATAGTTAAGTTGATAAATTTTATGTGTTTTCTATCATAAAATAAGTTTTCTACAATAAAAACGTTAATTTGGAGCCAGCCAAGTGGCACATTGGTTAAGAGCTGGCTTGGGACGCCAGTGGCCCTGGTTCAGATCCCACATAGGAGGGCCAGTGACACTGCCATCTACAGCTAACAACAGCTCGAGCCCCGGCGATGGTGTTGGCTGCATCCCCTGCTGCAGTGGGCTGCCATAGGCTACAGTGAGTGGCCAGCAGCCAGCGTGAGTGGCCGGCAGCCAGCGTGATCTGCCAATAGCCGCAGTGAGCAGCCATCCAGAGGCCAGCAACCAATCTGCCTCATCCGGGAAGAATGCAATGACTATACCAACATGGGACAGTGAAGCAACGTCCTCCACAACTAGACTGAAGAACAAAAAGACAGCAACTTGTCTGTTCCCCTTCCCCTATTCCCCAACGCTGTTCCGCTACCCCAATTCCCCAATAAAATCTTTTTTTTAAAGTTAATTTGGGGCTGCCTGAGTGGCGTGTTGGTTAAGAGCTGGCTTGGGATGCCAGCAGCCCCAGTTTGGATCCCACATGTGAGGGTCAGTGACAATGCCCTCTACAGCTAAGATGGTGAAGAACATCTCCACCTGGATCTGGCCTGCTGTGAGTCCCCAGGGACGACATAGCTGCAGCCCCTGCTGCAGTGGGCTTCCATAGGCTACAGTGAGTGGTCAGCAGCCAGCGTGAGCAGCTGGAAGCCAGTGTGAGCTGCCAAGAGCCACTGTGAGCAGATGTCCAGAGGCCGGCAACTGATCTGCCTCACCTGAGAAGAGCACAATGATAATACCAACATGGGCCAGTGAAGCAATGTCTTCAACAACTAGACTGAAGAACAAAAGGACAGCAACTTGTTTGTTCCACTTCCTGGGTTCCCCAATGCTGTTCCCCTCCCCCAATTCCCCAATAAAATCTTTTAAAAAAACCCATAAAAACATAAGGGTGTATATATATTTTTGAATAAGTGTTTTTGCATTTCTTCAGATAAATAACCAGAAGTGTAATTGCTGGGTCATAAGGTAGTTCTATTTTTAATTCTTTGAGGAAGCTCCAAACCGTTTTCTGTAGTGGGTGCACTAATTTGCAATCTCACCAACAGTGTACGAGGAGCCCCTTTTCCCCACATCCTCTCCAACACTTGTTTGTTGATTTATTGATTATAGCCAATCTGACCGGAGTGAGGTGATATCTCGTTTTGGATTTAATTTACATTTCTTTGATGATTAGTGACATTAAGCAACTTTTCATATGGTCATGTGTATGTCTTTTTTGCAGAAATGTTTATTCAGGCCCTTTCCTATTGGTGTTAAGCTGTATGAGTTCCTTATTAAATTTTGGATATTAACTCATTATTGGATGTGTCATTTGCAAATATCTGTTCCCATTCTGTAGGTTGTCTTTTCATCTTGTAGATGGTTTTCTTTGCTGTGCAAAGCATTTTTAGTTTAATGTAGTCACATTTGTTTATTTTTTGTTTGTTTACTTTGGTTGGGGAGATATATCCAAAAACATATTGCTAAGAGCTATGTCAAAGAGTTTACTGCCTGTTTTCTTCTAGGAGTTTTATGGTTTCAGGTATGGCATTTAAGTCTTTAACCCATTTTGAGTTTGTTCTTTATATAATGTAGGAAAGTAATCGAATTTCACTCTTTTGCATGGTTCTGTCCAGATTTCCTAATACCATTTTTTGAAGAGACTGTTTTGACCCAATTGCATATTCCTGGGGAGGTCTCTAAACTTTTATGAGTGCTAACTTTAGGGGCTTGACCTGGATCTACAATGAATATCAGAGAAAAATTCCCTTGGCAGGGAAAGGAAAAAAGTAACCATTTTGACATATGACAGAGCATTCTAGTTTTCTTAGAAATGCCTGACTTAAGGGAAATTATTTTATTAGAACCTAAATTATTGTGGGTTTTTTTCAGAAACTAACCAACTAGGGGGAAGGGAAAGATGCAACTTTAGTCTCCTCTGGCCTTCCTTATGGGAAAATGGAATTACCATACTCCAGCAGTCTATATACATTCTGTGCCACCTATGGGGGTGAAAAAATTGGAAAAGCAATTGTGAAGTTCACAATTCAGAGGCACAGGCTCACAAAAACAAAAACAAATACACCCCCCCAAAAAAAAAATAAGCCCTGAAATCTAATCAGAATTATAGAACATTTGCACTGCTTCCACAACTTACCACATTATTAAAGGTCTATTTACAGCAATTCCTTTCACTCAGTACATAATGTATAACTATCAAGGAAAATGACAAGACAGCAGAATATGACTTAGATATGGCAGGTATGTTGGACTTGTTACACTGGGAATTTAAAAAACTATGATCAAGAGGATTTCCTGTAAAATGGAGCAATAGACAGACGCTATGCTAACTGCCTCCCAGGATCACACCAAAATTACAACCAAATTATACAGCATTCAACCCTGGAGGTCCCTGGAAAACTGGAGGAACAGAACCACTAAACAAAGAACTTAAAGAGGAAGCCGCATCTGGTCTGGTAGGATGGGCGGAGACGAGAGAGGGCGAACCCTGTGAGGGAAGCGTCAGCTGTGGGAAGCTTGTCTGGTTGGGGGAGAGACCCTCCGGCCGCACACCAAGCTCACCAGCCCAGAGTTCCTTTGCCGGGAAGAGGAGTTCTAAGATAGCCAGCAGTAAGTTAGTGAGGACTCTCTTTGCTCAGCTTGGTGAGGCTAAGAGCGGCTGGAGAATCAGTGAGGCCGGCACCTGCGCTTGCTCGCCGGTGAGCACTTACCTGGTTCCTGGTGGAGGGAGGGGCTGTGTGAGCCGGACCCGGGAGCCTGCGGGGACGGACTGAACTGAGCACCTTTGGTGCAAAGGCTGGAGGTTTCTGGACTGTTACTCCCGTGGTGTGGGGCCTGCACGCGAGTGGTGTAGGGAGGTCGCCATTTTGTCAAGCTCGGGCCCTCCCACGAAGGATCAGCTCCAAGACCTAATTGGTCTGGTGCAACTGGCGCAGAAGTATGTATGTGCATGAGCACGCACGCGCGCGGCTGCGACCTTGGATCCCCACCCTCTGCCCGGCTTTTACTGTGTTGCCAGGGAAACGCAGGGCGTGTGCCCTCCGGCTCCAACAGGATGCTCACTGAGACCCAGGAGTGCGCGAGCCGCCTCAGATCCCCACCCTCTGCTTGGCTTGTGCTGCGTTGCCAGGGAAACGCCTAGTGGGAGTGATCCGGCTCCAACAGGCTGCTCACTGAGATGCGGAAGTGCGCAAGCCGCCTCGGGTCCCTACTCTCCGCATTCCGCTTGCAGAGTTGCCAGGCTGGTGATTGGTTGTCGGGCTACTCGGCCTGATCTTTGAGCGGCTGATTGGGACAGGCTGAGACTGTGAGTTTTCTTGGGAGTGTTGGGCCGTGAGCTGTGTGCCAGCGTGATCCAGCCAGGGCTCTCCTGGTGATCAATCTAATACATCAAAACAATCCCAGAGCGACAGCCAGAATGGGGAAACAAAGAAACATGTCACAAGTAAAAGGTCAGAAGAAACCTCCAGAAATGGAACCGAATGAAACAGAGGGATCCAACCTTTCAGAGACACAGTTTAGAACATTGATGATAAGAATGTTTAAGGAACTTAGCGAGGACATAAAGAAGGATAGGGAGACCATAAAAAACGACCTGTTAGAACTAAAGAATACCATAACTGAAATGAAGAACACACTCGAAGGAATCACCAGTAGAGAAGATGAAGCAGAGGAGCGGATCAGCGCTTTGGAAGATGAAATAGCAGAACTCACCCAGTTGGCACAGCAAAAAGACCAAAGAATAAAAAACAATGAAAATAGTTTAAGAGCCCTATGGGACAAGGTGAAGCGCAACCACCTTCGAATCATAGGGATACCAGAAGGAGAAGAGAAGAAGCAAGGGGTCGAGAATGTATTTGCAAAAATAATGACTGAAAACTTCCCCACCCTGGTGAAGGAAATCAACATACATGCCCAGGAAGTGCAGAGGGTTCCAAACAAGCTGAACCCAAACAGGTCCACACCAAGACACATCATAGTTAAAATGGCAAAGGTTAAAGACAGAGACAGAATCCTAGAGGCTGCAAGAGAAAGACAGCAGGTTACATACAAAGGAACTCCTGTTAGACTAACAGCTGACTTGTCTACAGAAACTCTGCAGGCCAGAAGGGAGTGGCAGGAGATATTCAAAGTGACACAAAATAAAGGCCTACAACCATGATTGCTCTACCCAGCACAGCTATCACTTAAAATTGAAGGAGAAATAAAGAGCTTCTCAGAAAAGAATAAGCTTAAGGAATTAATTACCACCAACCCAGCATTGCAAGAAATGTTAAAAGGGCTTTTTTAAACAAAAGAAAGGGGTAAACAAGCTAACCCAGAGAGACAATTTAAGAAGATTGAAGTCGTATCAAGCAGATATAAAGGAAAAACTGATGGTTGCTGGCTGGGAGGGAGTGGGGAAGAGGGAGAGGGGGAAGGTTTTGGACAGTGTATGTGGGACAACAATGTTGCTGTAGGGATATGGGGGCAGTTCTGGGAATGTAATTGACAATGTTGTGAAGAGACTATTATGTTGCAAGAAATAAGTCAGTTGGAGAAGGACAGGTACCATGTGATCTCACTTGTGTGTGGAGTCTGAAGAGCTGAGTGAACGATCAAAGTAAACAGACTCGTAGATGTAGAGGAAAAACTGAGGGTTGCTAGTTGGGAGGGGGTGGGGATGGGGGGAAGGCGAAGGGATTAGACAGCATAAATAGACAACTACAATATTGCCACAGGGATATGAAACACAGTTCAGGGAATATAATAATGTTGTAAAAATTTTGTGGCGTGTCAGATAGTCACATGTCTTGTTAGGGAGACCACTTCATGGATGGAGTAGAGGCTTGATCACTGCACTGTACACCTGAAGCTGATGTTGTATAGTATTGTATGCCAACTGCAACTGAATATGTGGATGGTCACGGGATGTGTTGTATACTGTGGAGGGGAGTCAGGGGAGTTGTGATGGATATGTAAGATATGGGGGGGGAGTGGGGTGGCAAACTGGGGGAGGGGTTTTTTACTTTGGGGGGTAAAGAGTATAACTATTGCCTTGTGTTGTACACCTGAAACTAATACAAAATAAATTTAAAAAAAACCAACTGTGATCAATATGCTAAAATTTTTAACGGATAATTTACATAGCATGCATATATAGACAGTGTAAGCAGAGAGATAGAATACTAAGAAAGAATGAAAAAGAAATGCTATAGATAAAAGTATTACAGTGACAGAAATGAAAAATACCATTGATCAGCACATTAGTAGACTGGACACAACTTAAGAAAGAATCTCTGAGCTTGAATATATTTCAATAGAAACTTCCAAAATGGAAAAACAAAGAGAAAAAAACAAAACAAACAAACAAACACAATCAGAACAAGATATCCATGAATTGTGGGAAAACTACAACAGGTGTAATGTATGTGTAAAGTGAATATCAGAAAAAGAAGGAAAAAAACAATAAAAGAAATATTTGAAACAATAATGACTGACAGTTTCCCTAAATTTATGGCATACAACAAACTGCAGATCCAGGGGGTTGGCCAAGTGGCTCAGATGATTAAAAGTTAGCTTAAGAGCATGAGTTCTGAGAACCAGGGCCAACAGTTCAATTTCTACATGGCACAGTGATGCTGTGCCCGATCTGAGCTGCTACTGAGCTGTCAACAGGTGGCTGGATGGCTCAGCTGGTGAGAACATGTGCTCCTAACAAGACTGCCTGATAGATAGATGGTGGGCTATGCCCGCCTGCAACTAAGACTGAACTCAGTGCCTTGAACTGAGCTGCCACCCGGATGGCTCAGTGAATAGAGCATGTGCTCTTAACAACAAGGCTGCTGGTTCAACTCCTGCATTGGGTGGTGGCTACACCCCCCACAACTAAGATTGTAACACAGAATCTTGAACTTAGAGGCCAAGAACTGCCAACAGGGAGCCAGATGGTGACTGGTGCCCTCCACAACTAAGACTGAAGAACAACAACATGGCTGGTCCCCCTCCCTAATTCCCCAACACTGTTCCCCTCCTCCAATTCCCCATTTTTTTTTAAAGAAGTCCTTGCTTTATTATATTTTATTTATTTTATTATTTTTTTGAGGGCAGTGTCACTGGCCCTCATATGTGGGACCTGAACCAGGGCCCCTGGCCTTCCAAGCCAGTGCTCAACCCTGCGCCACTCTGCCGGCCCTCCCAATTTTTTAAAAAAAGGAAATTCACACTACATTAAGCAGGATAAATAATAACAACAAACTATAACTAGGAATATTATATTCAAACTGCAGAAAATCAAAGGTGAAAAAAAATCTTGAAAGAATCCAAAGAGGGGAAATACATTATCTATAGAGGAAGAAAGTCAAGAATTGCATCTGACTTGTCTGAAGCAATGCAAGCCACAAGAGAGTGGAGTGAAATATTTCAAGTGTTGGGAGAAAACCCCAGTAACCTACAATTATGTACCCTGCAAAATTATCCTTAAAAAGTGATGAGGAAATGAAAACTTTACCATGCAGCCAAAATTGAAGGAGTTTCTTGCTAGTGGACTTGCTTTGCAAGAAAAGTTAAAATAAGTTACTTAGAGATAAAAATGATGTAGGTCAGAAACTCATATCCATAAAGAAAGGAAGTGTATTAGAGAAAGAATAAGTGAAGGTAAAATGATAACTTTTAATTTTTTTATTCTTAATTGATCTGAGACACAACAATTAGTTGCAAATAATAACAGTGGACTTCTGGTAAGATGGCGGAATAGACAGAGGCTGTGCTAACTGCCTCCCAGGATCACATCAAAATTACAAATAATTTATACAACATTTATCCTCGGAAGTTCTCTGAACACTAGATGAACAGAACCACTAAACAAAGGACCTAACCAGGAGGCTATGTCAAGTCTGGTAGGAGAAGCACAGAGGAGAAAGGGCGAGCCCCATGAGGGATGCCCCAGCGGTGGGGAGGCTTCTCTGGTTTGCGGAGAGACCCTCTGGCCCCACACTGAGCTCACTAACTCAGAGTTGCTTTGCCAGGAAGAGGAATTCTATAATAGCTGGAAGTAGAAATTAGTGAGGACTCTCTTTGCTTGGCTCGGTAACACTGAGGGCAGCTGAAGAACCACTGGGGCCTGCGCAAGAGCTTGCTCGCCGGTGAGCTCTTACCTGGTTCCCGGTGTAGGGAGTGGCTGTGTGAGCCGGAACCAGGAGCCTGAAGGGACAGACTGAACTGAGCACCTTTGGCACAGAAGCTGGAAGTTTTGGGACCATTGTTCTCCTGGTGTGGAGCTTGCACATGATTAATGTACAGGAGAGCACCAATTTTTCAGGGTTGGGCCCTCCCACAGAGGGTCAGATCTGGGACTGAATTCATCTGGTGAAACTGGCGCAGGAGTGCCTGTTTCTGCATGCGGCCTTGTTTTCCCACCCTCCGCTCTGCTTTGCGGCGTTGCCAGGGAAATGCAGGGGTGGTGCTCTCCGCCTCCGACAGGTTGCTCACTGAGACACGGGAGTGTGCGAGCCGCCATGGGTCCACACTCTCCACACTGTTTGTGCAGAATTGCCAGGCGGGGGATTGGCTGTTGGGCCGCTTAGCCTGATCTGCAAGCAGCTGATTGGGACAGGCTGAGATGGGGAGCTTTCCTGAGAGTGGTGTGCCGGGAGCAGTGCACTTGCGTGATCCAATCGGGGCTTTCCTGGTGAGTTTGTGTGGGCTGGTTGCTGGTGCAGAGCACATGCCACTCTGACTTGATGGGGGCCATTGACCACATCCAGTGGTGCCTTGAGGGCCTGCCCTGCCCACCTAGAGTTGTGTTGCAGGAAGCACCCTGAGCCCCTCGTGCCTGGCTCACACCTCCACAGGAAATAGAGGGTCTTTTGCAGCAGCAGACAACCTGCAACAACCTGTGAAGATTTTTGGTAGTGAGCAGGGTTCCAGGGCACACAGGAGTTAATTGCGGAAAGCTCGCTGAAGCCTGAGAGGGAGGCCAGTGCATAACACATTAATCCCTTCCCCCCAACAGCTGGTGCTGAGTCACCCAGAGACTCTGTATTGCTGAGCAAGTGGCCTTCAGATTAAAGAGGATGGAGAGCCACACCCGCCTTCTATTTTCTTATTTTCTATTTTTCCTCTTCTTTCTAGGTGATCTATATAATACATCGAAGCATTCACAAAACAACAACCAGAATGAAGAAACAAAGAAACATGTCCCAAGGAAAAGATCAGAAGAATCCTCTAAAATGGAACTAAATGAAACAGAGGTATTCAAACTTTCAGAGACAGAGTTTAAAACACTGATGATAAGAATGTTAAAGAACTTAGCGAGGACATAATAAAACGATAGGGAAACCATAAAAAACCAACCAGTTAGAACTAAAGAATATAATAACTGAAATGAAGAACACACTTGAAGGAATCACCAGTAGAATACATGAAACAGAGGATCGGATCAGTGAATTAGAAGACAAAATAGCAGAAATCACCCAGTTGAAACCAGAAAAAGAAAAAAAGAATAAAAAAGAATGAAAATAGTTTAGGAGACCTATGGGACAACATGAAATACAACAACTTATACATCATAGGAATACCAGAAGTAGAAGAGAAGAAGCATGGGATGGAGAATGTATTTGAAGAAATATAACTGAAAACCTCCCTACCCTGGTGAAGGAAATCGAAATACAAGCCCAAGAAGTACAGAGAGTTCCAAACAAGCTGAACCCAACAGGCCCACACCAAGACACATCATAGTTAAAATGGAAAAGCTTAAAGACAAATACACAATCCTAAGAGCAACAAGAGAAAGACAGCAGGTTACATACAAAGGAACTCCTATTAGACTAACACCTGACTTTTCTACAGAAACTCTGCAGGCCAGAAGGGAGTGGCAGGAAATATTCAAGGTGACACAAAATAAAGGTCTACAACCAAGATTGCTCTACCCATCACGGCTATCACTTAAAATTGAAGGAGATACAAAGAGCTTCTCAGAAAAGAATAAGCTTAAGGAGTTCATTACCACTTAGCTAGCATTGCAGGAAATGTTAAAAGGACTTTTTCAAACAGAAGAAAGGGGAAAACATGCTAACCCAGGAAGACAGAAAATACAAATAACAAAATGGCAATAAATATGCACCTATCAGTAATCACTCTAAATGCAAATGGGTTAAATGCTCCTATGAAAAGACACAGAGTGGCCGAGTGGACAAGAAAACAGGATCTATGCATATGCAGTCTACAAGAGACACACCTCAGATCAAAAGACACACACAGGGGCCGGCCTACTTGCGCAGTGGTTAAGTGCTGGGTTGTGACGCCAGTGGCCCCAGTTCGGGTCCCACATATGAGGGCCAGTGACACTGCCCTCAAAAAAAAAAAAAAAGAAAGAAAGACACACAGAGACTGAAAGTAAAGGGATGGAATAACATATTTCACTCAAATGGAAATAAGAAAAAAGCTGGAGTAGCAATACTTTTTTCGGACAACATAGACTTTAAAATTAAGACTGCAATAAAAGACAAAGAAGGGCACTACATAATAATAAAGAGATCGATTCAACAATAGGACATAACCCTAGTAAACATCTGTGCACCCAACATAGGAGCTCCTAAATATACAAAACACATTTTTACAGACAAAAAGACCGAGATCAATAGTAACACTATCGTCATAGGGGACTTCAACACCCCGTGTCACCAATGGACAGATCCTCCAGACAGAAAATTGACACTCACACAGTGGACTTAAATGACACTTTAGACCAGCTGGATTTAATCGATATATTTAAAGCACTTTACCTCAAAGCAACAGAATATACATTCGTCTCAAGTGCACATGGAACATTTTCCAAGATAGACCACATGTTAGGTCACAAAACAAGTCAACAAATGTAAGAAGATTGAAATCATATCAAGTGTCTTCTCTGACCACAATGCTATGAAACTGGAAATCAATTACAAGAAGAATTCTGGAAAACATACAAATACATGGAGGCTGAATAACATGGTACGAAATGGCATGTGGGTAAAAAATGAGATCAAGTAGGAAATCAAAAGAAACCTCGAGACACACGAAAATGAAAACACCACGACGCAAAATCTCTGGGACTCAGCTAAACCTTTCCTAAGAGGGAATTTCATAGCAGTGCAGGCTACCTAAAGAAGGAAGAAAAATCTCAAATCAACAGACTGTCTTTACACCTAAGGGAACTCAGAAAAACAATAGCAAAACAAGCTTAAAGGAAGTATAAGGAAGGAAATAAGAAAGACCAGAGCAGAAATAAATGAAATAGAGACCAAAAAAGAATACAAAAGTCCAATGAAACCAAGAGTTGGTTTTTTGAAAAGATAAACAAAATTGACAAACCTTTAGCACGACTAACCGAGAAAAAGAGAGAGAGGACACAAATTAATAAAATAAGAAATGAAAGAGGACAAGTGACAACAGATACCAAAGAAATACTGAAAATTGTAAGAAAATACTATGAGCAACTATATTCCAACAAATTCGACAATCTGGAAGAAATGGATAAATTTCTAGACGCATACAATCTACGAAGCCTGAACCAAAAAGAAACAGAAACTCTGAATAGACTCATTACTACCACAGAAATTGAATCAGTAATCAACGAGCTTCCAACAAACAAAAGTCCTCGATCAGATGGCTTCATAGGTGAATTTTACAAAACATTCAAAAAAGAATTAATACCTATTCTCCTCAAAGTATTCCAAAAAATACAGAAGGAGGGAAGGCTCCCAAACTCTTTCTATGAAGCCACTCTCACCCTGATTCCAAAATCAGATAAAGATATTACAAAAACGGAAAACTAAGGTTGATATCCCTAATGAATATAGATGCAAAAATTCTCAACAAAATATTAGCAAACTGAATTCAGCATCACATTAAAATGATTATACACCACGATCAAGTGGGGTTCATTCTTGGTATGCAAGGTTGGTGCAATAACTGCAAATCAATTCATGTAATACTTCACATTAACAAAATGAAAAATAAAAATCATATGATCATATCAATAGATGCAGAGAAAGCATTTGACAAAATCCAGCAGTCATTTATGATAAAAACTCTTATCAAAGTGGGAATAGTGGGATCATATCTCAACGTAATAAAGTCCATATATAAGCCCACAGCAAACATCGTACTCAATGGGGAAAGGCTAAAACTTTCCCCTTAAGATCAGGAACTACACAAGGCTGCCCACTTTCTCCACTTCTATTTAATATAGTTCTGGAAGTTCTAGCCACAGCAATCATACAAGGAAATGAAATATAAGGCCTCCAAATTGGAAAAGAGGAAGTAAAATTGTCATAGATGCAGATGACATGATACTATACATAGAGAATCCCAAAGCCTCCACCAAAAAACTGCTTGAACTGATAAACGAATTTGGTAAGGTAGCAGGATACAAAATTAATATCCAGAAATCAATTGCATTTGTATACATCAATAATAATGAATCAGAAGAAGAAATCAGTAAATCAATCCCTTTTACAATTGTTTCAAAATCACTAAAATATCCAGGAATCAATTTAACTAAAGAAGTAAAAGACCTGTACTCAGAAAATTATGAGACACTGAAGAGAGAAATCAAAGTAGATACAAATAAATGGAAATACATACCATGTTCATGGATAGGAAGAATTAATGTAGTTAAAATGTCTGTACGACATTAGGCAATATATAGATTCAATGCAATTCCAATCAAACTACCAAGGACATTTTTCTCAGAAATAGAACATATAGTACTAAAATAGAACCACAACTGACCCCAAATAGCCATGGCTATCTTGAGAAATAAGAACAAAATGGGAGGGCCGGCCCAGTGGTGCAGCAGTTAAGCGCTGGCTTGGGAAGCCAGCGGCCCCGGTTCGGGTCCCACTTATGAGGGCCAGGGACACTGTCCTCAAAAAAAACAAAAAACAAAAAACTAAAACCCAGCAAACTGTACATTTTTAAAATGGTGAATTTTAGGGTATGTGACCTATATCTCCATAAACACAATGGTGGAATTTAACAAATCAAAACTGCCTTTGCCTTTGTTAAGTCTACATTGATACTTGTTCATTAATTGAATAATGTCCAGCAAAAAATCCTAATTAAAAGAAAAAAAAAAAGAACAAATTGGGAGTCATCATGTTACCTGACATCTAAACATACTACAAGGCCACAGTAATTAAAACAGTATGTTACTATCAGAAAAACAGACACATAGACCAATGGAACAGAATAGAGAGCCCAGAAATAAACACATCCATATATCATCATTTAATCAATGACAATGGAAGCAAGAATTTACATTGAAGTAAAGTCAGTCTATTTAATAAAAGGTGCT
Source organism: Aselliscus stoliczkanus (assembly GCA_033961575.1). Taxonomy (NCBI): domain Eukaryota; kingdom Metazoa; phylum Chordata; class Mammalia; order Chiroptera; family Hipposideridae; genus Aselliscus; species Aselliscus stoliczkanus. The sequence goes on along the minus strand of CM066737.1, from coordinate 46,687,097 downwards.
AGGAAAATTGGACTGACATATGCAAAAAAATGAAATTGGACCACCTACTTACACCATATATGAGAACAAAGTCTTAATGGATTAAAAACTTAAATGTAAGCCCTGAAACAATAAAAGTTCTAGAAGAAAACATAGGGAGTAAATTTGCAGACATTATCCTCAGTAATATTTTTACTGATATACCCCTCAGGCTAGGGAAATAAAATAAAAAATGAACATATTGGATTACATCAAACATAAACTTTTTTTCACAGTAAAGGAAATCATCAATAAAACAAAAAGGCAGTTTGTGGGAAGTTGATAGCACCCCAGTGTCTGACAAGGCCACATTGCCCTGCTCAGCACTGGATATTAGGGATGCTGCCTTATGGTTGGTCATGTAATATCTCCTGCCTCTATGAACCCATGTGCCTTTTCTTCTATAGGAGACAATATATTCACTACACTTGTGACATGTTCCTGTGGTACCCCAATGAGCTAACTACGCAGCCAATGACGGGTAAGATCTTCTAAAAGTGGGGAGACAACCCAAGCCAGGCGGTAGTTCCATGGGGGACCCCTGAACTGTGATATTGAGAACTCAAGCCCCTTGGAAACTGAGGCACAGGCCTCTGACAAACTCAGGCCAGAAAACTCAAGCCTGTGAGAAGCTGATGCATTTGCCTAAGGGCCCTACTGTGAATAGTCTCCTGGAAGATTAAGTCTTCAGGCCATGAAAGTTCCGGGTAAGAGGCAGCTCTAAGACATCCACTGACCATGGAATTGTTAATCAGCCTTGTGTGAATTCCTTTGCCCAGTGCCTTGTTGCAGCAACAGATACTGAAGCTTTGACTGAGAAACGGATGCAGCCCTCTGTAGGATAAGAGAGGTGTGAAACCCTTTTGGTTGCTAGGTATTGTTATTTACAAACGAATAGATTTTAGATGCTTTTACCTTAAACACAGCCACTCCTAGTCTTTTGGTATAGCTCAAGTATACTGTGAGTTTTATGATTGTGTTTAACTGCTAGAATTTAGGATGATTTCTAGATAGTCAAGATAGCTTTAGTAAACATTCTTTAGGTGACTTACAGAAACCTAGTCTGGGTTTCATAGCAATTATCATAATAAAGACAAGGTAATCCTTTAACAAAAAAGTAAGTCACAGTACACCCTGGAAAGAGCACTTACAGGGGAGTAGAGGACTGTGTAAATCCTGAGAACTACAAACCACCGTTAATGATTTGTTGCAGTTTGCATCCTTGATAATTCTCAATAAAAGCTATGCGCTGACCCGATTCGGGGCTCAGTCTTCTTTGGCTGAGTCCCTTGGGCTCAGTCGTCCTTGGGTGAGTCCCTTGGTCTCGCTCTTATCTTTCTTTTGTCTCCTGTTTTTCCTTAATCTGCGTCGCCCCTCTCGTGTCCCACTCGCCCTTGCCACGCAGGACGTGACAGCAGTTGACTGAAAGAGAGAAGATATTTGCCAACGATATATCTGATAAGGGGTTAATGTCCAAAATTTATAAAACACTCATGAAACTCAACACCGAAAAAAACAAACAAAAAATGGGCATTGGATATGAAGAGGTATTTCAATTTTTTTTTTTAGCTGAGACATCCTGCCACCTGTTGGCAGCTCAGTGGGAACTCAGCTCGGGCTGGCATCAAACCGCTGTTGCTCAGAGCTCAGCTCGCACTCTTGAGGAAACTCTTAACCAACTGAGCCACTTGGCCGGCCTTGAAGAGGCATTTCTTTAAAGAGGTCATACAGATGGCCAATAGGCATATCAAAAAATGTTCAACCTCACTAATCATCAGAGAAATGCAAATAAAAGCCACAATTAGATACCGCCTGACTCCGGTCAGAATGGCTATCATCAATAAATCAACAAACAACAAGTGCTGGCGAGATTGTGGAGAAAAGAGAACCCTGGTACACTCTTGGTGGTACTGCAGATTGCTGCAGCCATTATGGAAATCAGTATGGGGTTATCTCAAAAAACTGGAAATGAGTGGCCAGCTGAGTGGTGTGGTGTTTAAGTGCTGACTTGGGAAGCCAGTGGCCTAGGTTCATGTCCCACGTATGAGGGCCAGTTACACTGCCCTCTAAAAAAACAAAAACAAAAAACAAAACAAAACAAAAACTGGAAATGGAACTGCCATATGACCCAACAATTCCAATTTTGGGTAATTACCCAGAAGAATCCAAGACATTAATTTGAAAAAATATATGCACCCCTATGTTTATTGCAGCATTATGTACAATAGTCAAGACTTGGAAACAATCAAAATGCTCATCGGTAGACAACTGAATTAAGAAACTGTGGTTCATTTATACAATGGAGTATTATTCCACTATAAAGAAGAATAAAATCGCACCATTTGCAACAATATGGATGGACCTAGAGACTATTATGTTAAGTGAAACACGTCAGTCGGAGAAAGACAAATACCATATGATCTCACTTATACGTGGAATGTGAAAAACTGAATGAATGAGCAAAGTAAACAGAAACAGACTCATAGATAAAGAGGAAACACTGATGGTTGCTAGTTGGGAGGGGGTGGGGATGACGGAGAAGGGGAAGGGATTAGAAAGCATAAATAGGTAACTACAATATTGCCACAGGGATATGAAAAACAGTTTGTGGAATATAATAATGTTGTAAATATTTTGTGGGGTGTCAAATGGTCACATGTCTTGTTAGGGATACCACTTCATGGATGGAGTAGAGGCATAGGATCACTGCACTGTACACCTGAAGCTGATGTTGTATAATATTGTATGGTGTCTGTAATTGAATATATAAATAATCACAGGATGTGGCGTATACTGTGGAAGGGAGTCAAAGGAATTTTAATAGATATGTATGATATAGGGGAGGAGTGGAGTGTCAAACAGGCAGAGGCGGTTGTCACTTTGAGGGGTAAAAAGTATAACTATTGCACTGTGTTGTACACTTGAAACTAATTTTTAGAAAATGTTTATTTCAGAGCCCGCCGAGTGGCATGGTGGTTAAGCGCTGGCTTTGGAAACCAGCGGCCATGGTTGGGTCCCACATATGAGGGCCAGTGACACTGCCCTCAAAAAAAAAAGTTTATTTCACAAGAAAAGAATTTAAAAAAATAAATAAAAATAAATAAATAAAATGGGATAATAACTAGGAAAAAAGGAAAAAGAAAGTTTTGAAATACAGAAAAGAAAATAATAATAAGAAGAATGTATTAATTACATGTGCTTATGTATTAATATATCATTTGTATGCTTTTGTATAAGTGAAATGAATTACAGTAATGATCCAGGGAAAGAGATGGAGGAATTGGGAATATTCTGTTATTATCAGGTACTCACACAATCTGTGGAGTGATGTAGTGTTGTTCTGAAGTGGTGTTGGATTCGTTTTAAAACATATTTTATAAATTCTAGGCAACCACTAAAAATATTGGAAAAACAAGTATAACTGATATGCTAAGGAGAGAAAACAGAATAATTTATCATGTGCCATTATAACCACAAAAGGCAGAAAATGAGTGGAAGAAAAAGATAGAAACAGAATAAAGGCAACAAATATAGTAGATATTAATCCGAAGCGTCAATAATCACTTTAAATGTAAATGATCTAAACAAAACAAATAAAAGATGGAGATTGTCAGTGTGGATATAAAAACTGTTCCTTTTCACCACTCCTTTTATTTGTTTATTTTTTTTTAAGATTTTATTGGGGAATTTTGGGAAGGAAAGTGTGTTAGGGAATTGAGGAAGGGGAACAGCCAAGTTGTCCTACAGTCTTTGTTGGGGAGGGTGCAGCTAGCTCAGCTCCAACTCCAGTCACCATCCAGCTGCCTGTCGGCAGCTTGTGGCTGCTCAGCTCAAGGTGCCATGTTCAATTTTAGTTGGGGGTGGTCATAGCCCACCATCCCATGTGGGAGTTGAACCGGAAACCTTGTTGCTAAGAGTGCACAGCTCTAACCACTGAGCAATCTGGCTGCCCATCAGCAGATCAGAGCAGCTCATCTCAAGGTGTCATGCTCAAACTTATTTGCAGGTGAGCGTAGCCCACCATATCATGTTGGAGTCAAACTGGCAATCTTGTTTTTGGAGCACGTGCTCTCACCAGCTGAGCCATCCCACCACCTGTTGGCAGCTCAGCTGCAGCTCAGCTCGGGCACAGCTCACTGGCCCATGTAGGAATCAAACCAGTGAACCTGCTGCTCAGGGCTCACACTTTTAACCAACTGGGCCACTTGGCTGGCCTTCGCCACTCCTTTTCAACATCATACCAGCAGCCCTAGCTAAAGCAATAAGACAAGAAAAGGAGGTACAAGGTATACAGATTGGGAAGGAAGCAATAAAAGTGACTTTACTCGCAGATGACATGTTTATGTAAAGAATCTGAAGTAATCTACAAAATATTTCCTGGTATCAATAGCAATTATAGTAAGCTACAGGCTACGAGGTTTATATACAAAACTTAATCACTTTCCTATATCCCAGCAATGAACAAGTGGAATTTGAAATTAAACACACAATGCCATTTACATTAGCCCCCTTAAAATGAAATACTAAAGTATAAAATTAACAAAAATGTACAAGATTCATATGAGGAAAACTACAGAACACTGATGAAAGAAAACAAAGAACTAAATAAATGGAGAGATAGTCCATATTCATGGATGGGAAGGCTCAATATTGCCTATATGTCAGTTCTTCCAAAATGGATCTTTAGATTCAATGAAATTCCAATAAAAATCCCACCAAGTTACTTTGTGGATATTGGTAATTGATTCTAAAGTTTATATGGATAAGCAAAAGAACCAAAAGAGCCAACACACTTTTGAAGGACAAAAACAAATTTGGAAGACTTACACTACCCAATTTTAGGAATTATTATAAAGCTACAGTAATGAAGAAAATGTGGTATTGGTGAAGTAATAGGCAAAGAAAATTGGAACAGGATAGGGAGTCCAGAAATAGGCTCATACACATACAGTTAACTGATCTTTGACAAAGGAGCAAAGGCAATAAAATTGCAGGAGAGGTTGTCTTTTCAACAAATGGTGCTGCCTGAAACTAATTTTTTTTTGAGGGCAGTGTCACTGGCCCTCACATGTGGGACCCGAACCAGGGCCGCTGGCTTCCTAAGCCAGCACTTAACCACTGCACCACACGGCCGACCCTGAAACTAATTTTTTTTAAAAAATTTTATTTAACAATAAAATAATTATGAATTTTTTAAAATAAATAATTAATTAATTAAAAAAAGAATCTAAAAAAAAAAAAAAACCCGAAAAACAAATGGTGCTGGACCAACTGGAAATCCACTTATAAAAATTTAAATCTAGGGCCGGCCAAGTGGCTCAGTTGGTTAAGAGTTAGCTTAAGAGCGTGAGCTCTGGGCAATAGGGCCGCTAGTTCGATTCCCACATGGCCCACTGTTGCTGCGCCCGCACTGAGCTGCTGCTGAGCTGCCAATAGGTGGCAAGATGGTTCAGCTGTTGAGAGCATGCATTCCTAACAACAAGACTGCCTGTTCGCAATGGTGGGCTAGCCCACCTGCAGCTAAGACTGAACTTGGCACCTTGAATTGAGCTGCCACCCGGATGGCTTAGTGGATAGAACATGTGCTCTTAACAACAAGGCAACCAACAATGCAACCAACAATGAAGCTATTTGATTGTCCAAAGGCACCTGCTGTGGGACCAAATATGATCCATGAAAGAAATCATTGCTGAGCTGGACTTCATTAAAATTAAAATTTCTGCTCTGTAAAGACACTGTCAAGGCTATGAAAAAACAAGGTTCGACTCCCACATGGGATGGTGGTTACGCCCACCCACAACTAAGATTGAACACAGCACCTTGAGCTTACAGGCCACGAGCTGCCAACAGGCAGCCAGATGGTGACTGGCGCCCTCCACAACTAAGATTGAAGAATAACAACTTGGCTGGACCCTTTCCTTAATTTTGCAACACTGTTTCCCTCCCCCAATTAAAAAAAAAATTGAATCTTGACACAGACCTTACATACATTACAAAAATTAATTCAAAATGGATCACAAACCTACATGTACAATGCAAAACTGTAAAGCTCCAAGAAGATAGATAACATAGGAGAAAACCTAGATGACTTTAGATTTGGTGATAGTTTTATACATATAATACCAACATAAATTGAATGCAACCAACAATGAAGCTATTTGATTGTCCAAAGGCACCTGCTGTGGGACCAAATATGATCCATGAAAGAAATCATTGCTGAGCTGGACTTCATTAAAATTAAAATTTCTGCTCTGTAAAGACACTGTCAAGGCTATGAGAAAACAAGCCTTAACATACTTCATCATTTATGTGAACTACAGAAAAGGTCAGAGGATAGGTAAGACTTGCAGTTTAGTGTACTGGGCCATGACATGTAGGGCTGCCTAGACCCATAGCAGTTTGTCCTCACCTCCCCTCATTTTATTTCTATTTCTACTCTCCCTGGCCTTTGCTTTTTTCTTATTTCTGTTAATGGTATCATTATCCATTCATTGCCTGTGGTAGAAAACTAAGAGCTATCTTCCTAATACCTAATTCATTGCCAAGTCTGTTTTTATCTCCAAAATCTGTCATGTGAATTCCACTTTCCCCTCCATTGCCATCATTCTAGTCCAAAGCCACCATCTTTCACCTTGATTATTGTAGTTTTCTAGCTAGTTTCCCACTTTCTTTTCTGTGTACCTACATTCATTCACCATATAGCAGCCACACAGATCATTATATAAGCAAATTTGATCATGTGACACTCCAGCTAAAAGAATTTTATTTTATTTTTAAACTGAGCCATCCTGCCACCTGTTGGATGCTCAGTGGCTGCTCTGCTCAGGCCGGCAATCCAACCAGCAATCCTGTTGCTCAGAGCTCACTCTCTTGAGCAAGCTCTTAACCGGGCCACTCAACTGGCCCATAAAGAATTTTAATGGTACACTGTTAGTTATGTTTGTGTTGAAAGAAAAAGATATAGCCAGGAACCCAATTCACTATTTCAATGATTTACTATGAAGCAGCAGTATGTATTAATAGTAACATCTATTTTTTTTTTAACATTTATTATGTGCCAGGTACTATGCTAAGCAATTTACACACATTGACTCATTGAATCCTTACAACCTTTCAAGTAAATGTTACTAATATATCAATTTTCTAGATGAGAAAACTAAAGGTAAAGAGGTCAGACGACACAGGCAAGAATTGTGAAGCTGAGACTGAGGCCCAGTACTGTTTCCTCCATCATTATTCTGCCTTAGATGAATGTTGGACAACAGGGTAGAAGAGCCTGACTTAGTGTTGGGAGTGAAGAAGGACTTCCTTTGAAAGACTCCATTTCTTTCCAGGATCTTAATCTAAACAAAAATATTATATTAACCATTCTTAGGCTCTTGTTGCTCACTCTAGGATTACAGTACGTTTCAAAAAAGTGATGGAGTATGTCCAACCTTAATTGGAAAACCTAGCTAAGTTGGAGCTGAGAAGATCTGAAAAAAGAAGAGCTGTATTATCAACCCAGTGAATAGAAATGACAGCTTCATAGTATCAGAGATATAGAGGAAAAACAGCTGGTTGCTAGTTCAGAGGTGGGTGGGGATGAGGAAGAAGGGGAAGGGATTAGACAGCATAAATAGGTAACTACAATATTGCCACAGGGATATGAAACACAGTTCGGGGAATATAATAATGTAAAAATTTTGGATGGAGTAGAGGCTTGATCACTGCACTGTACACCTGAAGCTGATGTTGTATAGTATTGTATGCCAACTGCAACTGAATATGTGGATGGTCACGGGTTGTGGAGTATACTGTGGAGGAGAGTCAGGGGAGTTGTGATGGATATGTATGATATGGGGGGGAGTGGGGTGGCGAACTGGGGATGGGGGATTTTCACTTTGGGGGGTAAAGAGTATAACTATTGCATTGTGTTGTACACCTGAAACTAATTAAAGATAAAATGAAATAAAACAAACAAACAAAAAAGCAATGAGGGCTTCAACATCTCTTACTGTAGTTAGGTTTTAAGGAAAGTAAGGAGCATTTTATATGGAAATTCTAGTTTTGGTCTACTTTTTTTTAAAAAAAGATTATATTTAGGGGAAGGGAACAATGTTGGGAAATTCAGGAAAGAGAACAGTGAAGTTGTCCTTTAATCTTAGTTGTGGAGGGTGCAGCAATCTCAGCTCGAAGTCCAGTCGCTCCGCTCAGCTCAAGGTGCAGTGTTAAATTAGTTGAGGGTGGGCATAGCCACCATCCCATGTGGGAGTTGAACTGGCAGCTTTGTTGTTTAGAGGGCACGCATTATCCTCTCAGCCACCCATGTGGCAGCTCAGCTCAAGGTGCCGAGTTCAGTCTTTAGTTACAGGTGGACATAGCCCACCATCTTGAACAGGCAACCTTGTTATTAGGAGCATGTGCTCTCAACTGCGGAGACATCCTGCCACCTGTTAGCAGCTCAGCAGCAGCTCAGCTCGGGCTCAGCTCACTGGACCATGTGGGAATCAAACCAGCGACCCTGTTGCTCAGAGCTCGCACTCTTGAGCAAGCTCATAACTAACTGAGCCACTTGGCCAGCCCATAATCTACTTTTTTATTGTTGGTGAATTCTGTTTGTCTTAAGTCAAATATGTGGAGCAATGGATGCCCACTACAGAGGTTGATTATTTCCTTTGAGAGATTTGTTCTCAAAATATGATCCTGGGACCAGTAGGAGCAGCAGCATCTGGGAACTTGTTCAAAATGCTAATTTTGGAGCCCTATCCTGATAGTCAGAAACTTGGGTGTGGAGCTCAGCAGTCTGTGTTTAACAAGCCCTCCACGTGATTTTTACTGTACACAATAATTTGAGGGCCACTGGTCTGAGCTATCACTGGGAGAAAGGCCTATATGTTCTTTCTCTGGTCTACTTATGACGACAACTATATTGTGATAGTGAACTGTTAATAAGCATTTTGTTTTGTGTAATTGGGAGATATAACAGCCTTCAGAAGAGGCAGCATCTATTCTCTCAGTTTCACAGTCCAGCTCTCAAGAAATGTATAAATCTTCCTCTCAGGACTGAGTGGGAATATAATTTTGTGGTATAACGCTGATGCATGCTAAAATTTGAGAAATACTACTTTAAGACTTTAGCTAACAATTCTAGTAGCTGCCATCAGGCAGATAGTGTTAAAATAGATTTACAGGTTTGGTACAATTGTGAAGTTTACCCAGACAGGGCTAACAGAAAAAAAGTAGGAATTTAGGTTCCTCTGAGTTTTCCAAAAAAATATGACTGTTTCTAAAATTACTGTGTAGAAATTGAAATATATCATTACTTAGGGATAAAAACAAATTGTATAAAATCTGTATAGCATGACCACATTAAAAACCCCCAAAGAGGGCCTGCCAAGTGGCTCAATTGGTTAAGAGTTGGCTTAAAGTACGAGCTCTGAGCAACAGGGCCACTGGCTTGATTTCCACATGGGCCAGTGAGTGCTGCGTCCGAGCTGAGCTGTCCCTGAGCTGCCAACAGGTGGCAGGATGGCTCAGCTGGTGTAACAACAAGATTGCCTGTTCAATGGTGAGCTACACCCACCCACAACTAAGACTGAACTCCACACCTTGAGCTGAGTTGCCGCCAGGATAGCTCAGTGGATAGAGCATGCACTCTTAACAACAAGGCATCAACAAGGCTGCTGGTTCGACTCCTGCATGGGATGGTGGCTACACCAACCTGCAACTAAGACTGAACACAGCACCTTGAGCTTAAAGGCCATGAGCTGCCGATGGGAAGCCAGATGATGACTGGCACCCTCCTCAATGAAGATAGAAGAACAACAACTTGGCCAGTGCCCTTCCCCAAATCCCCAACATTGTTCTCCTCCCCGAACACTCCAATAAAATCTTTAAAAAAAGCCACAAAGAACTTTGTGTTTGTATGTTTGCATATTTATACAAAAAGTAGTAAATAACACACATTAAACCCTTAACAGTAGCTACCTGGGAAGTAGTGGGGTAGGGTGTAGTAGCTACTTTCAAAATTCACTTTATACACTTTTCTATTTTTGAATTTGTCACAATGAATATATATTATTTGTAATATATATATATATATATATATATATATATATATATATATATATATATTAAAGATTTTATTGGGGGATTGGGGGAGGGGAACAGTGTTGGGGAATCGGAGAAGGGGAACAGACAAGTTGCTGTCGTTTTGTTCTTCAGTCTAGTTGCGGAGGATGTTGCTTCACTCGCCCATGTTGGTATCGTCATTGCGTTCTTCCAGATGAGGCAGGTCGGTCGCCGGCCTCAGGATGGTCGCTCACTGCGGCTATTGGGAGCTCATGCTGGCAGTCAGCCACTCACGCTGGCTGCCGGCCACTCACTGTAGACTATGGCAGCCCACTGCAGCAGGAGCTGCAGCCCACACCATCACCGGGACTCACAGCTCCCAGTGTAGCTGTTGTTAGCCGTAGAGGGCAGTGTCACTGGCCCTCATATGTGGGATCTGAACTGGGGCTGCTGGCGTCCCAAACTAGCTCTTAACCAATGCACCACTCAACCGGCCCGTAAAATATATTTTTAATGGACCAGTTTTTAAATTGAAAAATAATACTCACATGATAATTCAAATAGTACAAAAGGGTAGGCAAGGGCCGGCCGAGTAGCACAGTGGTTAAGAGCTGGCTTGGGACACCAGCAGCCCTGGTTCGGATCCCACATATGAGGGCCAGTGACACTGCCCTCTAAAAAAAAAGGGTAGGCAATGTTAATAAGTGTTCTTAAACTTTTAAAGTTAAATATTTAAAAATGCTTATTTCTGATACAAGTAAGAAGAATTCATATATAGAGTGAGAGAATGCTTCTAAATACCATAATATCTTATGGAAATATGACATATTAAGTTAGAATAAAGAAAGAGCTTGTACACAAGAGGAAAAATAGCAGGATAAATGTTTAACACTCATTCTTATCAAGTAGGCATAAACCTAGACATATAATATGTATGAAATAAAAAAATACTACCACGACTTATACTGGCCTTGTTTTCACCAACCTTATTAATCACTTTAAATAAAGCTTGGTGTTTTTTTCCATGTTCAAAAAAACTTTACCATTCTCTGCTACAATGCTTCCAGGCATTGAAGAGTTCTGGCACTCTATTTTCACAGCATCTTGACAAGGGCTGGCAGTTTTCTTAAACTACTAGTTTAGCTAACAATCCTCAATCTAACAATGATCAAATCTCAAAGCTCTGCTGTCCTCTCTCCTACAGGTGTCAAAAGCTGTTAACTATCTTTTCTACCTGTCCTGGAAGCAACTCACTTTTTTAATGCTGCTAATTTGATTTAGAGGGAATTGGCAGTCCATTGCCTTCTTTTCTTTAATATTCACAGCAAAAAAAAGTTTCTGCTTTTTCTCACCTTTGTTTTTATTTTCCTCCTAAATGCCTTGCTTCTAATCACAGAAAAATCTCCCTGTAGAAACGAAGTTACCAGCTCATTCAACTGACTTTCCCTCTTCTAAATGAATGGTTTCAGATCCATAGAAAGAGGGTTCATTATCATAATGTTTCAGGTTTAATATTTTCCAACGTGCTACAGACCTTCACTAGCCCTACTTTTGATGCAGACTGTTTTTGACCTTTACTCTCAAGATGTTTTAAAAGACATTTAAATATGACAGGCTAGTTTCACCTAAAGAGTAATGCAGTTCTCTCTTCTGCATAAATGAGCTGAATTTGGAACAAAATGGAGATTAGAAGAGGAAAGATAACATGCCAATTCACAAAAAAAGTCATATATTTTCTTTACTGGGATAGTAAATATCTACCCTAAATCAACAACTAACAATGTATGTAATAGTAAAACATCATATAGTTGAATTTATTTATTTATTTATTTATTTATTGTTTTTTTTGTTGTTTTGTTTTTTTAATTTATTTTTATTATTTTTTTATTAGTTTCAGGTGTACAACACAATACAATAGTTATACTCTTTACCCCCCAAAGTGACAACCCCCCTCCCCCAGTTCGCCACCCCACTCCTCCCCCCCCATATCATACATATCCACTACAATTCCTTTGACTCCCTTCCACAGTATACTCCACATCCCGTGACTATCTATATATTCAGTTACAGTTGGCAAGATAATTGAATTTAAATCAGAAATAAGATAAGAACTTATATCATTGTTATGATTTAATTTTTTAAATATTATAGCCAGTGCAATAAAGCAGGTAACATAAATAAGACGTGTCACTATTGGAAATCAGGAGGCACAATATCTGCAAATTTGGTAATTCCCTAACCCAAGAGAAAATAAATTAAATAAAATTAGAATGCAAGATTAAGAGCTTACTAGTTTTCCTAAACATTTCAGTAACCAGTTAGTAAAACACAGTGGAGAGTTCATTTGCTGTAACACAAAAATCATAAAAAATATCTAGGAATAATCTCAACAACAAATGTGCAGGACCTATCTGGAGAAAACTACAAAACTTTACAAAAAAACACTTGAAAATGGATGAGAATACAAACATTTCCAAGTTGTTAAGTCCTCTGAAATTAATGTATGGTTTTAATAAAATTTATAATAAAAATTTCAGAGATTATTTTCATACTATGATGATGTGATTCTAAACTCCATCATAAAGAATATATATATATATATATATATATATATATATATATATATCCAATAATAACAGGTATATTCTGAAAAATAAGATTAATGAGGAGGACTTTAACAAATAATAGAAACTGGTACACAAATACAATATCTAAAACAGTGAGGTAATGGTACACAAATTTTTAAAAAATAACAAATAAATGTAACAGAATATAGAGCCCCAAAATTGTAGAATAGAACTTAATATGTTTCACCACAAGTTCAGGTATGTGCCATTTTAGAACTGTGTTAGCACAGTGATAATAGGATTTGTGTTGTGGCAGCTGTATCCTTCCTGCTGGGCTCCTGGATTATTTTGAAGAGAACACTGCCAGAAAGTCTGAGTCCTTGACAGTCTGTAAGCCCTTAAGGAAAGTTAGTGGGCTTAGTTTTCATGGAGAAAGACTTCTTCTAATGCTTCCTTCTCCTTCTTTAGTGAATGTATATGCAACAAAGGTTGAATTGCTTATTTTGGCAGATAGTCTTAAATATTTAGAAGGTTAGCACTACTACTGGGTTTTCTTTCTGTAGGTTTCAGGTTATAATGAAGATATTTCATTACCATTTCTACCCTCCCACCTAAAGAATTTATTTTTGAGGGTAGTGTCACCGGCCCTCATATGTGGGACCCAAACCGGGACCGCTGGCTTCCCAAGCCAGCGCTTAAACACCGTGCCACTCGGCCAGCCCTAAATAATTTTTTTAAATGTGATTTAAAGATTCTGTTGCTTTGGGGTAATTACGCCAATTAACACATCTATTAATGTAGCATCATAGTCATCTTTTGACTAGCATCATTTTAATAAAAAAAGGAGACAAATGGATCCAATTTCAGATCCTTTTCTTTAATCTAAAATATGTATAGGACGAGGTTAGAGAAAAATGGCGCAATAGACAGACGCTTTGCTAACTGCCTCCCAGGATCACACCAAAATCACAACCAAATTATACAGCATTCAACCCTGGAGGTCCCCGGAACACTGGAGGAACAGAACCACTAAACGAAGAACTTAAAGAGGAGGCCACGTCGGGTCTGGTAGGACGGGCGGAGACGAGAGAGGGCAAACCCCGTGAGGGAAGCCCCAGCCGTGGGAAGCTTGTCTGGTTGGGGGAGAGACCCTCCGGCCGCACCCCAAGCTCACCAGCCCAGAGCTCCTTTGCCGGGAAGAGGAGTTCTAAGATAGCCGGCAATAAATTAGTGAGGACTCTCTTTCCTCAGCTCGGTGAGGCTGAGAGCGGCTGGAGAATCAGTGGGGCCGGCACCCGGGCTTGCTCGCCGGTGAGCACTTACCTGGTTCCTGATGGAGGGAGTGGCTGTGTGAGCCGGGAGCCTGCGGGGACGGACTGAGCTGAGCACCTTTGGTGCAAAGGCTGGAGGTTTTTGGATTGTTGTTCCTGTGGTGCGGAGTTTGCACGCAAGTGGTGTAAGGAGGGCGCCATTTTGTTGGGCTTGGGCCCTCCCACGAAGGATCAGGTCCGAGACCTAATTGGTCTGGTGGAATTGGCGAAGTGCGTGCGTGCGTGCGTGCGTGTGCGTGCGCCTGCGGCCTTAGATCCCCACCCTCCGCCCAGCTTATACTGCGTTGCCAGGGAAACATAGGGCAGTGCCCTCCGGCTCCTACGGAGGCTCACTGAGACCCGGGAGTGCGCGAGCCTTCTCGGATCCCCACCCTCCGCTCGGCTCGTGCTGTGTTGCCAGGGAAACGCCTAGTGGGAGTGATCCGACTCCAACAGGCTGCTCACTGAGACGCTGGAGCACGCAAGCCGCCTTGGGTCTCTGCTTTCCACACTCTGCTTGCAGAGTTGCCAGGCTGGTGATTGGTTGTCGGGCTGCTCGGCCTGATCTGCGAGCGGCTGATTGGGACAGGCTGAGACTGGGAGTTCTCCTGGGAGTGTTGGGCCGTGAGCTGTGTGCCTGCGTGATCCAGCCAGGGCTCTCCTGGTGATCTATCTAATACATCAAAGCAATCCCAGAGCGACAGCCAGAATGGGGAAACAAAGAAACATGTCACAAGTAAAAGATCAGAAGAAACCTCCAGAAATGGAACCAAATGAAACAGAGGGATCCAACCTTTCAGAGACACAGTTTAGAACACTGATGATAAGAATGTTTAAGGAACTTAGCGAGGACATAAAGAAAGATAGGGAAACCATAAAAAACAACCTGTTAGAACTAAAGAATACAATAACTGAAATGAAGAACACACTCGAAGGAATCACCAGTAGAGTAGATGAAGCAGAGGAGCGGATCAGCGATTTGGAAGATAAAATAGCAGAACTCACCCAGTTGGCACAGCAAAAAGACCAAAGAATAAAAAAACAATGAAAATAGTTTAAGAGCCCTATGGGACAAGGTGAAGCGCAACCACCTTCGAATCATAGGGATACCAGAAGGAGAAGAGAAGAAGCAAGGGGTTGAAAAGGTATTTGAAAAAATAATGACTGAAAACTTCCCTGCCCTGGTGAAGGAAATCAACATACATTCCCAGGAAGTGCAGAGGGTTCCAAACAAGCTGAACCCAAACAGGTCCACACCAAGACACATCATAGTTAAAATGGCAAAGGTTAAAGACAGAGACAGAATCTTAGAGGCTGCAAGAGAAAGACAGCAGGTTACATACAAAGGAACTCCTGTTAGACTAACAGCTGACTTGTCTACAGAAACTCTGCAGGCCAGAAGGGAGTGGCAGGAGATACTCAAAGTGACACAAAATAAAGGCCTACAACCAAGATTGCTATATCCAGCATGGCTATCACTTAAAATTGAAGGAGAAATAAAGAGCTTCTCAGAAAAGAATAAGCTTAAGGAATTCATTACCACCAAGCCAGCATTGCAAGAAATGTTAAAAGGGCTTTTTTAAACAAAAGAAAGGGGTAAACAAGCTAACCCAGAGAGGCAATTTAAGAAGATTGATGTCATATCAAGCAGATATAAAGGAAAAACTGATGGTTGCTGGTTGGGAGGGAGTGGGGAAGAGGGAGAGGGGCAAGGTTTTGGACAGTGTATGTGGGACTACAATGTTGCCGCAGGGTTATGGGGGCAGTTCTGGGAATGTAATTGATAATGTTGTGAAGAGACTATTATGTTGTGAGAAATAAGTCAGTCGGAGAAGGACAGGTGCCATGTGATCTCACTTGTGTGTGGAGTCTGAAGAACTGAGTGAACGATCAAAGTAAACAGACTCATAGATGTAGAGGAAAAACTGAGGGTTGCTAGTTGGGAGGGGGGTGGGGATAGGGGAAGGGGAAGGGATTAGACAGCATAAATAGACAACTACAGTATTGCCACAGGGATATGAAACAAAGTTCGGGGAATATAATAATGTTGTAAAAATTTTGTGGCGTGTCAGATAGTCACATGTCTTGTAAGGGAGATCATTTCATGGATGGAATAGAGGCTTGATCACTGCACTGTACACCTGAAGCTGATGTTGTATAGTATTGTATGCCAACTGCAACTGAATATGTGGGTGGTCACGGGATGTGGAGTATGCTGTGGAGGCGAGTCAGGGGAGTTGTGATGGATATATATGATATGGGGGGGGAGTGGGGTGGCGAACTGGGGGAGGGGGGTTTTCACTTTGGGGGGTAAAGAGTATAACTATTGCATTGTGTTGTACACCGAAAACTAATAAAATAAAATTAAAAAAAAATTTTTAAAAAAAATAAATAAAATATGTATAGGACGAAATATGTGCTTTTGAAAAAAATTTGACTTACAATAAATGAAACTAAGCCTGTATAGGAAAAGGCAATTATTCTAACCAATAAGCTGTAAATTAAAGAGAAAGCATTTTTAAAAACTTTGCATTATATTTCTTTTTGTAAATCAAAGGTATCAAGAGACATTAGATATTGATACTATCTAAAATTATATCTATTGCTTTCAAAAACATTCTACAGTTGCACTCAAGTTTATAACTATGGTTAAAATCATGTTCTTACTTTATGATGACTAATTTTGTCTTACTGTCCCTATTTAAAGAAAACAATAAATTTTGGCAACATATTACCTGCTGATCATTTATTTAATGGAGAAATAATTTTAGATTGCCTACCATGTGCCATACTAGTTATTACATTGTTACTACAAAATAGACACATTCTCTGCCCTCCTGAAGCTTTAAGTCAGGAAGAAACAGACAAAGTATAACTTTTTTTAATGTATATCTTTTTTTATTTGAGCGTATTATAAAATTCATATTATTTTGCATTCTTGTATTATAACAACATTTGTTTTATTTCTTTCTTTTCCCCCACTAAGCATTGTATTTTATTTATTTATTTATATATATCTTTAATTTGCTTCAGGTGTACAACAAAGTACAACAGTTACACTTTTTACCCTCAAAGTGACAACCCCCTCCCCCAATTCTTCCCTCGCACTCCTCCCTCCCCATATCATACTATCTATTACAAATCCTTTGTCTCCCTTCCACCATATAATCCACATCCCGTGACTGTCTATATATTCAATTACAGTTGGCATACAATATTATACAACATCAATTTCAGGTAGGGGAGAAAAGGGAACCCTGGTGCACTGTTGGTGGGACTGCAAATTGGTGTAGCCATTATGGAAATCAGTATGGAGGTATCTCAAAAGACTGGAAATGGAACTTCCATATGACCCAGCAATTCCACTCTTGGGAATCTACCCAGAGGAATCCAAGACACTAATTCAAAAAAATATATGCACCCCTATGTTTATTGCAGCACTATTTACAATAGCCAAGACTTGGAAACAACCGAAATGCCCATCGGTAGATGACTGGCTTAAGAAACTGTGGTACATTTATACAATGGAGTATTACTCCACTATAAAGAAGAATGAAATTGTACCATTTGCAACGATATGGATGGATCTAGAGACTATTATGTTGAGTGAAACAAGTCAGTCGGAGAAAGACAAATACCACATGATCTCACTTATATGTGGAATTTGAAAAACTGAATGAATGAGCATAAGAAACAGAAACAGTCTCATAGATATAGAGGAAAAACAGGGTTGCTAGTTGGGAAGGGGGTGGGGATGAAGGAGAAGGGGAAAGGATTAGACAGCATAAATAGGTAACTACAGTATTGTCACAGGGATATGAAAGACAGTTCGGGAAATATAATGTTGTTAAAATTTTGTGGGGTGTCAGATGGTCACATGTTTTGTTAGGGAGACCACTTCATGGATGGAGTAAAAGTATAACTATTCTACTGTGTTGTGCACCTGAAACTAATTTAAAAAAATGTTTATTTCACAATAAAAGGATTAAAAAAATAATTATGCATATTTTAAACCATATTTCACAAACAAACTGTGAAAACATATTTATCTTTGTTTATAAAATATGTTAAACATAATATTCTATTAAAAGTTACATTTTTTAGCTATCTAGCTTCTATTTTGAAGACTAAGTTCACATATTATTTATGTGTATGCATATTTGTGAGTAGGTAATGAGAGACACCATTACTTCTTGGCCAATTCCCTCTGGATTCAGTTCTGTGGGCGTATGCAAGAATGGAGTGGATCAAAAAGTCAAAAAGGAATTTCTATGATACCGAACCACACTAACCAATTCTCTCTGGGTGGTATTTTCCACCAGCTTAATTCTGCAATCCAGTTATTTAAGTATTAAGAAAATAGATTGCATAAACAAATGCTTAGGTGATTTCTTATAATTTCAATAGAATGACAATTGTGGTTATGAGGAAACATTAGTTTTTATGGAAATTGTTATATTTAGTGAGTGTGTAAAGTGTTTTTAGCACCATAAAAATGTGTTCATTGTTTCTGGAAGATTGTCATCTGGGGATACGTAGAAACCAGATAACCTAGAATGTCCTGACCATCCGCTGGGCCAAAGGCATGCCAGTGACCTCTCCTTTGCAAAAGAATTGAGAACAAATGAACTTAGTAGGTATTCCTGAAAGAGCATGAGGTAAATAGTCTCTGATTCCTAAAAGGCAGTGGTAAGTAGTCACTGATGTTTTGAAGGAGGTACCATGAATCAAATATTAAGAGAGGAAGTTAAGTGGTTGATGAATCTGTCTTAAATGAGGTAAACATGAATGAGAGGAATGAGTCAGGAAAGGACCGTCAGAGACATTTCCAAGGAGATCTGTGAAAGAGGTAACTGAAAGAACAATGATTGACAACCTGCAACTGAAGAAGAAATCTTTGAGACCTAATATGTATTCACCTTCCTTTGAAGAGCACCAAAAACTAAGTAAGGCCCAAGAGAGGTAGGACTCAAGAGATTTTGAGCATCTGTCAGGTGGAAGTCTAGCATAAGCAAGAATCAGAGAAGATGAGATGGAGGACTACTATCCAGAAAGAAATGGAAATAAGTTCTTAGAGAAACCAAGGATTCTTCCTATCTGAAAGTGGTGTCAACTCAAATCTACTTCAGATGAGAAGTCTGAGTAGCTTATTCTAGTACACTCCTATTTTTTTCCTAAAAAGTGTGAGGTGAAAGAATGGAGCTGAGATTTTTTTTTTTGAAATTGCACTAGCTAAACTCAACTGAAATGGACTTTAATTTAGTTTCCTCTGGGATATTATCTCTTGCTATATTTTCCTGTATTTTGCTTTTATTTTCCTTTATAAAGTTCCCTTTATAAAGGCTCTGGTTACAATGAGTCAACTTTATCTTGACTGAACCAAAAGTAAAAGGACTTCCCAGACATCAGGCAAGATATTTGGGAAGAGAACTAAACATGGTGCATAGCGTATAGAAGTAGCAGGAGCCATCCAGAATAGAGCAGTGTAGCTGGGATTAATGGGGATCATAGAGCTAACAAAAATTCACAGACAACTGTGGATGTGAATGCCAAATCTCCAGGGTCATTTTGTCACCTTGCTTGAAAACCAACAGACATAATGAAAAAAAAAATCAAGGATGCTTCAAAAAAATTAAAGAAAAGAACCTAAAGCAGAAGGGCCATGCACTTCTCTCAGGCTGTTTAAAAATAAATCGCAAACAAAAAAGGTCAGCTTCTAGAGAAAATTAATTCCTGTGGCTGTAAAGCTCCTAACCACAGGCGAAGTGAAGGTGATTCAGAAGGAACACATGAGAGTAGAGGCAATGGCAGAATCAGTGAAACTGATTCTCTGTCTTAAGATATCATTATTACATGTTCATACCATGGGAAAAAAATTTGTTTGCATTTCATTATCGCCATCTTTTAAGAACAGAATCTGATATGGAACAATGAGATTGTTGGTCATTAATATGCCCTAAGGCAAACCTATCCAATTATTTTTTTTTCTCTTGAAAAAAAGGTACTTAAATGTATGACTCTGGGGTTTATTGTAAATAAAGACTATAAACTTCACAGCTAATCACACTTATATTTTTATATGCTTAACAGCTTAATATAATATGCAACAAATATTTTCTTAATATTTGTTAAACAAAGACAATTAAGTTCCTAAAAAACATCTATTTTATACATACCAAAAAAAGGCAATGGTTTAGTTTGCAGATCATACATCTTCTCTGAAAATGCCCCAGAATGTCAACTTACATACTAGTCAGAAAAAAATGACTTATTTTGTATTTTGATAGCTTCCATTGAATCAGGTAACCAATTTTTGAAGGATATAAAAACAAATAAAAATTTTTATGGGTCATTGAAATGGCGGCATGAGGTGAGACTCTTGAAATATCCCCTGGAATTTACAACAAATTGAACAGCTATAATTCCACAAAGGACTCCCTGCACAGCAGACAGGCAAGACTAAGAGACTCGCAATTGAAATCATCTAAAGGTGGGTAAATTGGGCTAAAGGGGGAGAAGGGAAGGGGAAAGTGCGGAGACGCACGCTGCGCAGGCCACAGAATGCACACCAGAGCTTGGAGCTCCAAGGTCCCTACATTCTGGAACTATAGTAGTCATGAGAGAGGGAAGAATTCAGACTGCCGGTGCTCCCCTTCTGACCCAAAGTCACAGCTAATGGATCAGCACATAATACAGCTGAACCCAACACTCACAGCAGTGACCTTGGAGCAAAGACCTAGGGTAAGAAGTGTGAGAACGGTGGTTTAAGGCCCTTACTACCAAGCGGAGGACAGAAGACATAGGCACCAAGCCTAATGGACTCCTTCCTACCCACCCAGAGCTCATCCCACCCCCACCTTCCCAGTGCTATAAGCAGAACAGTAGCAGATCAAAAGAACAAAATATTTGCAGTTCTAAGAACTGTGGCCCCACAGCCATTGACTCCCAGCCCAACTAGCTTCAGTGAAAGGGAGGGTGCCTTGGGTACAGGGCTGGCTGTGCTAATGGTTGCTGCCATTGCTCAAAGGCACCACTCACAACCCACCCCACCCCTGCCCCTACCTATTTGGGCAGATCCCTGCAGTGGTGAATTGAGTCACTGAAACACACAGATTCTGAAACTGGTGCAGGAAGAGCTTTGGAAATTTAGAAGCTCTCCACATTCCCACATGGAAGTTTTGCCCTGTGACCCAGGTGACCTGCTCACAGAGGAGAAGCCCACCTTCCAGAGAACCCCACCCCCATTGGGTGAAAATCCAGAACCGTGCACAAAATATATAATAGTACAGTGCGAGAGAGAATAAAAGGCTGCTGTGGGATAGAAAATAAAATATTCCACCAAAACCTACTGGAAAGCAAAAGAAAGACCTCTTCCTATCAACTGGTTGCAGAACCCACTCCTATAGATGCCTAGGTAGAGAGAACAATAATTCATTAATTGCCATGAGTATCCCAAGTAACAAGATAGCTCAAAAAGAAAAGGAAAGGTCTCCAGAAAATGGACTTAAAGACATGGAAATATACGTCTTAAATGACAGAAAATTCAAGATTGCAGTGTTTTCAAGAATAACACATAAAGGCAGTTTAATGAACTCAGAAACACAAAGATCAAAATGAACATTTTATCAAAGACACTGAAATTAAAAGAAAAACAAAACCCAAAAAACAAATAGAATTTCTGGAGATTAAGAACTCAATAAAAGAAATGAAGAATGAAATAGCCAGCTTAGGTAATAGAGATGACCAGGTGGAGGAACAAATCAGTGACATCAAAGATAGAAATTTGGAAATGTCACAGATGGAAGAAGAGAGAGACCTGAGAATTAAAACAAATGAAAGAATTCTGCAAGAGCATTCTGACTCCATAGGAAAGAACAAAGAAGAATAATGGACATACCAGAAGGAGAAGAAAAGAGAAAGAAACAGAGAATATATTCAAACAAATAGTTGACCAGAATTTCCCAAACTTATGGAAAGAACTAAACATTTGAATTCAAGAAACAAATAGAACACCTAATTACTTCAATCGCAACAAGCATTCTCCAAAGCACATCGTATTGAAGTTGTCAAAAAATGACAAAGAAAGGATCATTAAGATAACCAGGGAAAAGAAGATGGCTACCTATAAAGGAAAGCCCATTAGATTATCATCAGATTTTTCAGCAGAAACTCTGCAAGCCAGAAGGGAGTGGAATTAAATATTCAAACTATTAAAAGGGAGAAATGATGAGCCAAGAATAATATATCCAGCAAAGAAATTCTTTAGATATGAATGAGGAATAAAAGCCTTTCCAGACATACATAAGCTGAGGGAATTTTCTAACACAAGACCTGCACTTCAAGAAATACTGGAGGCTATTAGACCTGAAACAAAGATGGAAAAGAATACAAAACCATGAGTAGTATTATGAACAGATAGACAGAGCAAGAAATGGCAACCCCTACACCAAACAGAACACTATACACTTAAACATAACATACAGGATAAAGAAAAAAAATACACATAAAAAAAGGAAAAAAAACCAACTTGCTACTGAAATGCAGAAATCAACTCAAGCATAAATAGGGATAATTTGTGATAACAAAAATATAAAAGGGAAAAGAGTAAAGGTCTGAACCGGCAAAAGAGAGTGGAAATGGAAGAATGCTGAAGACAATGGAATACTCTAAATCTGAAAGTTTCTTTTACATAAATTTAATGGTAACCTCTAAAAAAAAAATCCAGAACTGAAATATTTAACATAAAAAAAGAAACACAGGGAAAAATAATAGAATACCACCACATGTAAAAAAAATAGACAGCAATAGGGCTGGCTGAGTGGCTCAGTTGGATAAGAGCTCGCTCAAGAGTGCAAGCTGAGATCTGAGCAACAGCAGTTTGATGCCCAGTCCGATCTGAGCTGCCGCTGAGCGGCCAACAGGTGGCAGGATGGCTCAGCTAAAAAAAAAAATAGACAGCAACAAAGAGACAGAGAATCAATGGAGACACCATCGTACTGAAAACCAAAGATAGAATGATAGGAAATTCTCATATATCAATAATCACGCTAAATATAAATGGAATGAATTCACCAATAAAAAGGCACAAAGTAACAGATTGGATTAAAAAACTAAACCCAACCATATGCTTCCTCCAAGAGAAATATCTGTTACAAGGACAAATACAGACTCAAAGTGAAAGGGTGGAAATTGACACTCAAAGCAAATGGTATTCAGAGAAAAGCAGATGTAGCTATACTAATATCAGATGAAACAGACATCAGGATAAAAAAGGTAACAAAAGACAAAGATGTACTTTCATAATGATAAAAGGGACTATACAACAAGAAGACGTAACAGTCATCAATATTTATGCCCCCAATCAGGGAGCACTGAAATACACAAAGCAACTACTAACAGAACTGAAAGGAGAAATTGATCAAAACACAATTATCATAGGGGACCTAAATGCATCATTGACAGCTATGGATAGATCATCCAAACAGAAAATAAATTAAGAAATATCAGCCCTTAATGACTCATAAGATGAAATGGACATAACTGACATTTTTATAATTAAAGTTTATAGGGGTGACAATTGTTACCAAAGTTACATAAATTTCAGGTGTATAATTCTGTAATATATCATCTCTATATCACATTGTGTGTTCACAACCTAGAGTAAGTTCTCTTTCCATCACCATATATTTGATCCCCCTTACCATGATCTACTAACCCCTCCCCTTTTACTCTCTGGGAACAACTAAACTATTGTCTGTGTCTATGAGTTTTGTTTCTTCATTTGTTTTTTTTTTGTTCTTTTGTTATTTTCAGTTTTATATACCACATATCAGTGAAATTATATGGTTCTCTACTTTTTCTGCCTGACTTATTTTGCTTAGCATTATAATCTCAACATCCATCCATGTTGTTCCCATATTTCCCAAAGCAATATACAGATGTAATGCAATCCTCATCAAAATCTCAATGGCATTTTTTAAAGAAATAGAACAAAAAAATCATCAGATTTGTATGGAACTACAAAAGACCTTGAATAGCCAAAGCAATCCTAAGAAAAAAGAACCATGCTAGAGGTATGACACTCCCTGACTTCAGCTTGTACTACAGGGGAACAATAATCAAAACAGCATGGTATTGAAGACTTCCTGTAAAATGGCGCAATAGACAGAAGCTGTGCTAACTGCCTCCCAGGATCACACCAAAATTACAAGCAAATTATACAGCATTCAAACCTGGAGGACCCCGGAACACTGGAGGAACAGAACCACTAAACAAAGAACTTTAAAAGGAGGCCGTGTCGGGTCTGATAGGACGAGCGGAGACAAGAGAGGGCGAACCCCATGAGGGAAGCCCCAACTGTGGGGAGGCTTCTCCGGTTGGGGGAGAGACCCTCCGGCCGCACACCAATCTCACCAGCCCAGAGTTCCTTTGCCGGGAAGAGGAGTTCTAAGATAGCTGGCAGTAAATTAGTGAGGACTCTCTTTGCTCAGCTCGGTGAGGCTAAGAGCAGCTAGAGAATCAGTGGGGCCGGCGCACAGGCTTGCTCACCAGTGAGCATTTACCTGGCTACTGGTGGAGGGAATGGCTGTGTGAGCCGGGCCGAGGTGCCTGTGGGGACGGACTGAACTGAGCACCTTTGGTGCAAAGGCTGAAGGTTTTTGGACTATTGTTCCTCTGCTGTGGAGCCTGCACAAGAGTGGTGTAAGGAGGGCGCCATTTTGTAGGGCTTGGGCTCTCCCATGGAGGATCAGGTCCGAGATGTCATTGGTCTGGTGGAATTGGCGCCCGGATGCGGTCTTGGATCCCCACCCTCTGCGCGGCTTATACTGCGTTGCCAGGGAAACGCTGGGCGGGTGCCCTCCAGCTCCAACAGGCGGCTCACGCAGACCCGGGAGGGCGAGAGCCGCCTCCCTTCTGCATGGCTAGTGCTGCATTGCCAGGGAAAGGCCTGGTGGGCGTGCTCTGGCTCCAACAGGCTGCTCACTGAGACGTGGGAGTGCACAAGCTGCCACGGTTCCCCGCTCTCCACACTGCGCTTGTAGAGTTGCCAGGCTGGTGATTGGTTGTTGGGCTGCTCGGCCTGATCTGTGAGCGGCTGATTGGGACAGCCTGAGACTGGGAGTTTTCCTGGGAGTGTTGGGCCGTGAGCTGTGAGCCTGCATGATGCAGGCAGGGCTCTCCTGGTGATCTATCTAATACATCAAAGCAATCCCAGAGCGACAGCCAGAATGGGGAAACAAAGAAATATATCACAAATAAAAGATCAGAAGAAACCTCTAGAAATGGAACTAAATGAAACAGGGATCCAACCTTTCAGAGACAGAGTTTAGAACACTGATTATAAGAATGTTTAAGGAACTTAGGGAAGACATTAAGAAGAATAGGGAAACCATAAAAACAACCTGTTGAACTAAAGAATACAATAACTGAAATGAAGAACACACTTGAAGGAATCACAAGTATAGTAGATGAAGCAGAGGAGCAGATCAGCGATTTGGAAGATAAAATAGCAGAAATCACCCAGTTGGCACAGCAAAAAGACCAAAGAATAAAAAACAATGAAAGTAGTTTAAGAACCCTATGGGACAAGGTGAAATGCAACCACCCACGAATTATAGGAATACCAGAAGGAGAAGAGAAGAAGCAAGGGGCCAAAAATGTATTTGAAAAAATAATGACTGAAAAATTCCCTACCCTGGTGAAGGAAATCAACATACATGCCCAGGAAGTGGAGAGGGTTCCAAACAAGCTGAACCCAAACAGGTCCACACCAAGACACATCATAGTTAAAATGGCAAAGGTTAAAGACAGAGACAGAATCCTAGAGACTGCAAGAGAAAGACAGCAGGTTACATACAAAGGAACTCCTGTTAGACTAAAAGCTGACTTGTCTACAGAAACTCTGCAGGCCAGAAGGGAGTGGCAGGAGATATTCAAAGTGACACAAAATAAAGGCCTACAACCAAGATTGCTCTACCCAGCATGGCTATCACTTAAAATTGAAGAAGAAATAAAGAGCTTCTCAGAAAAGAATAAGCTTAAGGAATTCGTTACCACCAAGCCAGCATTGCAAGAAATATTAAAAGGGCTTTTTTAAACAAAAGAAAGGGGTAAACAAGTTAACCCAGGGAGACCAGGAATACAAATAACAAAATGGCAATACACACGCACCTATCAATAATCATTTTAAATGTGAATGGGCTAAATGCTCCAATTAAAAGACAGAGAGTGGTTGAGTGGATAAGAAAATAGGACACATGTATATGCTGTTTACAGATGGAATAAGATATTTCATGCAAATGGAAATGAGAAAAAAAAAGCTGGAGTACCAGTACTCATTTTGGACAAAATAGAGTATAAAATGACTACAATAAAAGACAAAGAATGGCACTATAACCCTAATAAACATCTATGCACACAACATAGGAACTCCTAACTACATATAACAGATTTTGACAGACATAAAGACAGAGATCAACAGTAACACTATCATAGTAGGGGACTTCAACACCATTGTCACCAATGGACAGAACCTTTGGACAGAAAATCAACACAGAAAGAGGGGCCTTAAATGATACTTTAGACCAGCTGGACTTCGTTGATATTTTTATAGCATTTCACCCAGAATTTACATTCTTCTCAAGTACACATGGTACATTTTCCAAGATAGACCACATTAGGCCACAAAACAAGTCTCAGTAAATTTATGAAGGTTGAAGTCATATCAAGCAGATATAAAGGAAAAACTGATTGTTGCTGGCTGGAAGGGAGTGGGGAAGAGGGAGAGGGGGAAGGTTTTGGACAGTGTAAGTGGGACTACAATGTTGCCGCAGGGATATGGGGGCAGTTCTGGGAATGTAATTGATAATGTTGTGAAGAGACTATTATGTTGTGTGAAATAAGTCAGTCGGAGAAGGACCGATACCATGTGATCTCACTTGTGTGTGGAGTCTGAAGAGCTGAGTGAACGATCAAAGTAAACAGACTCATAGATGTAGAGGAAAATCTGAGGGTTGCTAGTTGGGAGGGGGGTGGGGATGGGGGAAAGGGGAATGTATTAGACAGCATAAATAGACAACTAGAATATTGCCACAAGGATATGAAACAGAGTTCGGGGAATATAATAATGTAAAAATTTTGTGGCATGTCAGATAGTCACATGTCTTGTTAGGGAGACCACTTCATGGATGGAGTAGAGGCTTGATCACTGCACTGTACACCGGAAGCTGATGTTGTATAATATTGTATGCCAATTGTAATTGAATATATAGATAGTCACAGGATGTGGAGTATACTGTGGAAGGGAGTCAAAGGAATTGTAATAAATATGTACGATATGGGGGGGAGTTGAGTGGCGAACTGGGGGAGGGGGGTTGATACTTTGCGGGGTAAAGAGCATAACTATTGCATTGTGTTGTACACCTGAAACTAATAAAAAAGAAGAGAAAAAAATGGCCAGAGGATATGAAGAGGCATTTCTCTAAAGAGGACATACAGATGACCAACAGGCATATGAAAAAATGTTCAACATCACTAATCATCAGAGAAATGCAAATAAAACCAAAATGAGATACCACCTCACTAGGGTCAGAATGATTATCATCAACAAATCAACAAACAACACGTGCTGGAGAGGTTGTAGAGAAAAAGGAACCCCAGTGCACTGTTGTTGGGACTGCAGATTGGTGCAGCCATTATGGAAATCAGTATGGAAGTATCTCAAAAAACTGGAAATGGAACTGCCTTGTGACCCAGCAATTCCACTCTTGGGTATCTACCCAGAAGAATCCAAGACACTAATTCAAAAACACATATGTACCCCTATGTTTACTGCAGCACTATTTACAATAGCCAAGACTTGGAAACAACTGAAATGCCCATCGGTAGATGACAGGATTAAGAAACTGTGGTACCTTTATACAATGGAGTATTAGTCCACCGTAAAGAGAATGAAATCGTACCATTTGCAACAATATGGATGTACCTAGAGACTATTATGTTACGTGAAATAATTCAGTCGGAGAAAGACAAATATCATATCATCTCACTTATATGTGGAATCTGAAAAACTGAATGAATGAGCTAAGTAAACAGAAACAGTCTCATAGCTATAGAGGGAAAACTGATGGTTACTAGTTGGGAGGGGGGTGGAGATGAGGATGAATGGGAAGGGATTAGACAGCATAAATAGGTAACTACAATATTGCCATAGGGATATGAAACACAGTTCGGGGAATATAATAATGTTGTAAAAATTTTGTGGTGTGTCAGATAGTCCCATGTCTTTTTAGAGAGACCACTTCATGGATGGAGTAGAGGCTTGATCACTGCACTGTGTACCTGAAACTGATGTTGTATAATATTGTATGCCAACTGTAATTGAATATATAGATAGTCATGGGATGTGGATTATACTGTGGGAGAGGAGTCAAGGGAATTGTAATAGATATATATGATATGGGGGGAAGAGTGCGGTGGCAAATTGAGGGAGTGGGTTTTCACTGTGAGGTGTAATAAGTATAACTATTGCACTGTGTTGTATACCTGAAACTAATTTTTAAAAAATGTTTATTTCACAATGAAAGAATTTTTAAAAGTAAAAAAGTGCCTATCCATATACAAAGAATATGTAATCAGCTTCTTAGTCTCTTAATATCGTATAAAAGTGGGCCATCAAAGGAAGACATATAAGGGCTGGCCGAGTGGCGCGGGGTTTAAGCGCTAGCTTGGGAAGCCAGCGGCCCCAGTTCGGATCCCACATAAGAGGGCCAGTGACACTGCCCTCAAAAATAAAAATAATAAAGTAAAAAAATAATAATAAAATAAAATTTTTAAAAAAGGAAGACAGATAAAAACAATGTAACAAAAAACGTGAGCTTGTAAGAAACAGAGGCAATGAAAAAACAAACTTTTAAACAATATATCTTTCAGAAAGATGGGAATATACAGCTTTCATTAACAATTGGCTAATTAAAAAGAACATTCAAAATGGTTTTGGATCAATAAAATGTTTTGGAAATTTAAAATAAGATAAAATATAGTGCATTGGAATGTAAATTGTAGGAAACTTCCTGGCAATTAGAATGAAAAGAAAATAGGGAGAAGAGATGACTTGGGGGATCAATCTAGGATGTTCAATATCTGGATAATGAGATTTACAAAAAGAATAGAGATGTGGAAAAAAAGGAAATTATTCAAGAAATAAAACAAGAAATTTTCCTAAAACTGAAGTACATGAGTTTCCCAACTAAACGGGCCCATCAAGGGCCTTGTATAATGGATAAAAATGATCACATCGTAGTGTACTTTCAGAGTACCATGGCATCAACGTGGCAATGTTGACTCAACAGCAGCACTGAAATCTAGAAAGCAATGAGCTAATGCTTTCAAAAGTTTGAGGGAAAATTATTTGCAGCCTAGAACTCTATACCCAACCAAACTTAATGGTAGAATAAAGGGATTTTCAGATATGTAAGTTCTCAATGAACATTTTCTCTCTCAAGTAGCCTTGCACAGAAAGTTCTTAGAGGTTTTGTTCAATCAAAATAAAGGAGTAAGCAAAAAAATGAGGAACAATATGTGGAAAGTAATATTAAGAAGGGTTTTCAGGGCTTTCGTCAAGAAGCTGTGGAACTGTGCAAGGCTCCCTCCCACCAGTGATTCAACAATTAAAATTATTTTAAAGAGAAAATTTGATGGAAAATGTTGAATAGGGTTACCTTGATTAAAGGGTAAAAAGGGTAAAGCACCAAGAATGCTTAGATAACAAGTAGTTTCTCAAGGAAAGCTTTTCCAAAAATGGCAAGAAGATACCTAAGGAAGTTGTGAAAGGAGGAAGATGTTACAGAATTGTGTTTTCACCACCCACATAGAGAACATCCCATCCAAGGTAGTCTTGAAAGTTACTCTGATCACTGCATGGCCAAGTAGCAACCAGGCAGTCTAACTTATCTGTAAGTCACAGGTAAAAGCTGACATTCAGGAAAATGGGAAATCAGCTAACGTTGGTGCGTTGGTGTATGCGATTTCTCTTTTCCTTACCTGCATTCAGATTCCTTATGCCAACATGTTTCCCTTGCCTAGCTTAAACTTACCATACTTTAAGTAGACTTGTCCTCCATGTAAAGCAAAGTTGAATCTTGCAGACCTGCCATCTACCTTAACCAATATCCACTCTTGGTCTTGCCAATCGCTTTCAGATAGTTATCAGAGATCTCTGTTAAATAAATCTGTGCCAAGATGTTAATGACAGGTAACAGAGTTATATACTAGCTATCCAGAGGTATTTGCATTTCAACAGACTACTCATAGACACCAAAGACCTTCTAATTTCAAATGTGCTAGTGACGGGAATATTTTTAGATTTTTTTTTCTTTATTGGGAAATTGGGGGAGGGGAACAGCGTTGGGGAATGGGGAAGGGGAACAGACAAGTTGCTGTCTTTTTGTTCTTCAGTCTAGTTGCGGAGGACGTCATTGCGCTTTTCCCGGATGAGATAGATCGGTCGCCGGTCTCTGGATGGTCGCTTACCGCAGCTATTGGCAGCTCACGCTGGCTGCCAGCCACTCACGCTGGCTGCCGGCCACTCACTGTAGCCTATGGCAGCTCACTGCAGCAGAGGCTGCAGCCCACACCATCGCCGAGGCTTGCACAGCCCAGCTCCAGGTGTAGCTGTTGTTAGCTGTAGAGGGCAGTGTCACTGGCCCTCATATATGGGATCCGAACCGGGGCCTCTGGCATCCCAAAACCAGCTCTTAACCAATGCGCCACTTGGCCGGCCCATGAGGGGAATATTTTTAAAAGGTCCTGTCCTCTTAGAATGTACACAACCACCTAATTTACCTATGGGAAAAACTAGGTGGACATCTGTCTGAGATGATTCCAATGTATTTTCTGTGAGCTGGTTATTCATATAGTCATAGTGAGATATAAATTGCCTCCCAAAATAATAAATAATGTTTTTTTTAAAAAACACGTTTTTTTCAGATTATCACATGCTTGCTCTGGCTTGGGGTTAGGAAAGCCTTGAAATAATTTTAAACATGACCCAAAATATGTTAGAGGTTAATGAATTTTCTACTAAAACATGCCCCAAAAATAAAATTCCATATGTTTAGAATTAAAGCACCGAGTTTCAAATCCACTTAAAACTACTTTATATATCAAAATGCCATAATGTAATCTGATGCAATGAAATATCTCAAAGAAATATAATGTTATTATGATAGAAGATACAAAGGAATTGTATGCAATCAACTCACTTATATTGGTAATCCAAATTGCATTAAAACATTTAGGCCAAGGTAATTGGCAACAGAATCAAGCCCAGAATATCACTTGAGTCATATCAGGTCATTTGGAGAGCAAACATACTAGAAAATTCCATAACTTTGAAATCTAAGGAAAGTGATAGGGATTTCAGTAAATGTAGCAAGTACATATCTCATGTTTAGAGCTATCAAATTTGCATTGTGAACTTTAGCACAAATCTCACTGCAACTCAGGAAGATGTTGTAATTCTGGTAATAGCACTTACTAAAGTATTCTGAGGACTTCAGCTAAACCATATCTAAGTCAAAGTGTAAAATCTAAGTTAGGGTATAAAGAAGAATATGAAAATAAATACATTGGTAATATAAGGTGAGGATATTATTTAAATACTTTGCTATGTACAATGAGGCCAGAAACTCACTTTGGTGTGCTTGGTACAATGGCAAGAGCCCAATATTCAATGCCACATTCTCTGAAGAGCAGGAGGCAACGATGCCATGACATTCCATAAATGTCTTTTCACACAGTAAAATATTTCTGACAGTCACTCTGCCCAAACCTTCCTATTCATAACACTGCCAGCTGGCATGTCACTCACAGTGACAGGAAAGGAGAGAGGGAAAGATGATTGTGATGAAGAAAATGGTAGGAGTTAAATCACTGTGTGGTGAATAAGCAAGATGCACCTGCACTTTCAATTGTCACACAGATGGCTGACACTCCTAACTCAAAGGGCTAAGTGGGAAAATATCCCACTTGCCTCAGGGACATGGGTAGTCCCAATATCCAAATGACTGCAATTCAAAGAACAGGCATGAAATCCAGCTAAATTAGAGTGTCAAAAAATGGTAGCTCTTGAAGGGATCTTGGTAATTTTTTTTGGGGGGGTGCATGGTAGCCTAACTCCAAATTGAAACCTACACAGAAGTTCAGTATTTTAAATAGTTCACAAAGACCTATTTTGATCTAGAGGGCCAGCTAGAACTCCTCACTCATTCCCCATTGCCATCACAGTCATCTCTAAGATATCCCTAAGGAATTCTAGGACTCTTCACCACACCCTTGTATAATGATATCTCCAAGCCCAAAATTATTCTGCCCAAGGTCTCCTGTGGTGAGTTAGTATGGATTCAGATTCCTTCATCTCAAGTATCCCAAAACTATGCACAATTACCAGAAATCCATTGCCTGCCTTATGT
Organism: Aselliscus stoliczkanus; assembly: GCA_033961575.1. NCBI lineage: Eukaryota > Metazoa > Chordata > Mammalia > Chiroptera > Hipposideridae > Aselliscus > Aselliscus stoliczkanus. The sequence continues at coordinate 46,654,679 of CM066737.1, read as the reverse complement.
CATGTGGTCCTCTTAGTTTTATCAAATAAGCACTTAACATTGTTATCTCTAATTCTCTGAACAGCAGCTTCAGCAAGTCAGAAGCCTTACTGTAATGAAATATTTAGGAATATAGAGTTTACATAAATATAAATTGTGCTTATTTCACAGAAATATTAGAAACCAAACATGCTTAATCTTAAACATAAGATGTTTCCTACAGTATTTGTTTTCTTTTAATTAAAGTTTATTGGAGTGACAATTATTACTGAAGTAATATAGATTTCAGGTTTACAATTCTGTAATGCATCATCTATATATCACATTGTGTGTTCACCACCCAAAGTCAGTTCTCTTTCCATCATCATATATTTGATCCCCTTTGCCTTCATCTACCTCTCCCTCCTTTACCCACTGCTAACCACTAAACTATTGTCTGTGTCTATCAGTTTTGCTTCTTCATTAGCTTTTCTTGTTCTTTTGTTTTCAGTTTTATATACCAAATATCAGTAAAATCAAATGGTTCTCGAATTTTTCTGTCTGCTTGATTTCACTTAGCATAATAATCTCAAGATCCATCCATGTTGTTGCAAATGGCACTATTTCATCTTTTCTTATGCAGAATAGTGTTCCATTGTGTATATATACTGCAACTTATTTATCCAGTCATCTATCAAAGGACACTGTGGTTGTTTCCATGTCTTGGCCACCTTAACTAAAACTGTAGTGAACGTTGGAGTACATATATCTTTACAGGTAAAGATTTTCAGATTTTTAAAGATTTTATTTTTGAATTGGGGTAGGGAAACAGCGTTGGGGAATCAGGGAAAGGGAACAGACAAGTTGCTCTCCTTTTGTTCTTCAGTCTAGTTGTGAAGTGTTGCGTTCCTGCATGACAGAGAAGGTGGGAGTGGAGAAGGGATGGCAAAAGGTTAATGAAAAGAGAGAGAGACACACAAAAAGGAGAGAAAACAGTTCGGGTCCAGGGGACTTCAGCCTCGTGGACTGGAGCCCCAAATCGGACCTGACTGATCCTTTTATTATCTTACAATTAGGAAGAGAGCAGTGTAGCTTCTGCTGGTCTGTGAGTCTCACACCCAAGAATTAACCTCCAGGCCTAATTTCCCAAGCCTGCAAACTGCCATTATCAGAGGCCCCATGAGGTTATAGTCATGCACCTCTTAAGAGACAGAAGCTTCCTCTGCCAAGGCTTACTGATTAGAACGCTGGGAGGACAGGTATTATCATATCAATAGGTCATTTCACAGGCAGGCTGCCAGAACCTGAAGCAAGGGGTTTAAGTCCCTTTTCTCCTCTCCCTGATTTCTCCCATGGCACTCACTTGCACCCATGGGTACCCACTGGCACCCACTGACACCCACACAACTGCGTCTGACTTGGGTTGTCCCTCTCGTGGGATATTACCCATCACTGACGGACTGGCCATCCTTTGGTTCCAAGTGGGGATATATATAGTAAGCATAATATTGAAGTTATGATCTGTGTTTTTGGAGAGGTGCATGGAGGCAGACAGGCAGGCTATAATGTGAGAGTAAAGGACGTTGCTTCACAGGCTCATGTTGGTATTGTGATCATTGCGCTGTTCCTAGCAGAGGCAGACCAGTCACCGGCTCATGGTGGCTCTCAGCAGCTCACACCAGCTGCTGGCCGCTCTCACTGGCTGCCAGCCATTCATGGTAGCTCATGGCAGCAGACTGCAGCCCCACTGCAGCCTATGCTATCGCCAGTGACTCAGGGCAGCCCAGCTCCAGCTCAATCTGTTGTTCACCATCTTAGCTGTAGAGGGCGCAGCATCACTGGCCCTCATGTGGGAACCGAAGCAATGGCCTCGCTGCTCAGAGATGAAGCTCCCAAACCGCCTCTTAACATGCCACTTGGCCAGCCCTGTTTTCAGAATTTTGGGGTAGATACCCAAAAACGGATGTCTGGGTCATATGGTAATTTTAGTTTTAATTTTTTGAGGAATCTCCAACCTGCCTTCCATAGCGGCAGGACCAATCTGCATTCCCACCAAGAGCATATGAGGGTTCCTATTTTTCTACAGCCTCTCCAACACTTGCTGTTATTTGTCTTGTTGATGATAGATAGCCATTCCAACTGGAGTGAGGTGATATCTCATTGTGGTTTTTAGTTACATTTTTCTGATGATTAGTGATGTTGAGCATTTTTTCATATGTATATTGGCCATCTGTATGTCCTCTTTGGAGAAATGTCTATCCAGGTCCTGTGCCATTTTTTAATTGAATTGGTTTGTTGTTGTTGTTGTTGAGTTGTATGAGTTCTTTATATATTTTGGATATTAGTCCCTTACCAGAGGCATTGTTTGCAAAATCTCCCATTTGGTTGGTTGCCTTTTATTTCATCTATGGTTTCTTTTGCGGTGCAGAAGCTTCTTTGTTTGATATAGTACCATTCATTTATTGAAGCTTTTACTTCTCTTGCCTTTGAGGTCAAACTCATAAAATGCGCTTTCAACCCAAGGTTCATAAGTTGAGTACCTATATTTTCTTCCTGCAGTTTATTGTTTCAGATCTTAAGTTCAGGTCTTTGATCCATTTTGAGTTAATTGTGGTACACAATGACAGAGCAGTCTAGTTTCATTCTTTTGCACGTGGCTTTCCAATTCTCCTAACACCATTTATTGAACAGGCTGTCTTCTCCATTGCATGATTTTGGCTTCTGTGTCAAAAATTATCTGCCCATATTTATGGGTTTATTTTTGGGTTCTCAATTCTATTTCATTGGTCTGCGTGTCCATTTTTCGGCCAATACCTTACTGTTTTGATTATTGTTGCCCTGTGGTACAAGCTGAAGTTAGGGATTGTGATGCTTCAGCATTGTTCTTTTCTCTTAGGATTGCTTTGGCTATTCAGGGTCTTATGTGGTTCTATACAAATCTGATGATTTTTTTGTTCTATTTCTTTAAAAAATGCCATTGGGATTCTCCTTTGGGTGATATGGCCATTTTTTTTTGAGGGCAGTGTCACTGGCCCTCATATGTGGGATCCGAACCAGAGCCGCTGGCTTCCGAAGCTGGCGCTTAACCACCACGCCACTCGGCCGGACCGATATTGCCATTTTTAACTATGTTGATTCATCCAATCCATAACATGGAATGTCTTTCTATTTCTTTGTGTCTTCTTCAATTTCTTTGAAAACTTTTATGGAATTCAGTGTATAGCTCTTTCACATACTTATTTAAGTTTATTCCTAGGTATTTTATTACTTTTGTTGTAATTATAAAAAAATGCTTTTTATTTCTTTTTTCTGATATTTCATTGTTAGTATATATGAATGCAATGGACCTTTGTACATTGATTTCATAGCTGGAACTTTATTGTAGTTGTTTATTGTTTCTAATAGCATTTTGGTAGAGTCTTTAGGGATTTCTATATATAACATGTCATCTACAAAAAGTGACAATTTAACTTCTTCATTCCCAATTTGGATGCCTTTTATTTCTTTCTCTTGCCTGATTGTTCTGGCTAAAACTTCCAATACTATGTTGAAAAACAGAGGTGAAAGGGGACAGACCTGTTGTGTTCTTGAATAAAAAGTGAGGGGCTTCAGTTTTTCACTTTAGTTATGATATCAGCTGAAGTGTGTCATGTATGGCCCTTTATTATCATAAGGTATTTTCCTTCTATACACATTTTATTAAGTTTTTTAATCATAAATGGATGTTGCATCTTGTCAAATACTTTCTCTGCATCTATTGAGATAATCATATGACTTTTGTTTTTTATTTTGTTCATGAGGTGTATCACATTGATCGATTTGCATATGTTGCAACATCCTTGTGCCCGTGGGATGAACCCCAATTGGTCATGATGTGTAATCTTTTTAATGCATTGTTGCATTCAATTTGCTAGAATTTTGCTTAGGATTTTTGCATCTGTATTCATCAGAGATATTGGTCTGTAATTTTCTTTGGTTTGCATGTGTGATCCTTACCAGGTTTTGGTATCAGGATAATGTTGGCCTCCTAAAATGAGTTAGTGAATATTGACTCTTCTGTAATTTTTTGGAAGAGTATGGTAGGTATTAAATTCTCTTTGATTATTTGGTAGAATTCACGAGTGAAGTCACCTGGTACTGGACTTTTGCTTTTGAGAAGGTTTCAGATGACTGATTCAATTCCCTTACTGTTGATCCATCCGTTTAGATTTTCTAGTTCTTCCTGGTTCAGCCAGAAAGGCTATATGTTTCTAACAACATTTCTTCTATGTTACTGAATTACATGGCAAATAGTCCTTCATAGTGTTCTTGGTTGATCCTTTGTATTTCTGTGGCATCCATGGTAACTTCCCCCCTTTTCATTTTTGATTTTGTTTATTTGTGTCTTTTCTTTTTTGTCTTAGTGAGTCTAGCCAAGGTTTTGTCAATTTCTAATCTTTTCAAATGACCAGTTCTTTGTTGCATTAATCTTTTCTATTGTCTTTGTGTTCTTTATTTCATTTAGTTCTGCTCTGATTTTTATTATTGTCTTACTTCTGCAGACTTTGGGTTTCATTTGTTCTTCTTTTTCTAGTTCTTTGAGGTGTAACGTGAGGTTATTTATTTGGGATTTTGCTTATTTCTTGAGATAGGCTTTTATGATATAAATTTCCCTTTTAAAACTTTGTTCCCTACATCACAAAAATGTTGGTAGGGTATATATTCATTCTCAATTTTTTCTATGTATCTTTTGATATCTCCTCTTATTTCTTCTTTGACCCAGTCATTCATTAAAAGTATATTGTTTAGGGCCAGCCGAGTGGTGCGGTGGTTAAGCGCTGGCTTGGGAAGCCATCGGCCCTTGTTCGGGTCCCACATATGAGGGCCAGTAACACTGCCCTAAAAAAAAAAAGTGTATTGTTTAATCTCCACATATTTGTGGTTTTTCCTGCGTTCTTTATGCAGTTGATATCCAATTTCAAAGCCTTGTAGTTAGAGAATATGCTCTATATGATTTCAATCTTCTTCAATATGCTGAGGTTAGTTTTATGTCCCAATATATGGTCTGTCCTTGAGAATGTACCATGTACACTAGAAAAGAAAGGATAGTCTAATGTTCTTTTTTTGGGGGGGAACAGTGTCACTGTCCTTCATATGTGGGACCCAAACTGGGGCCGCTGGCTTCCCAAGCCAGAGCTTAACCACCACACCACTCGGCCGGCCCCGGGTAGTCTAATGTTCTAGAATGAAGTGCTCTATAAATGTCAATTATGAAATGCTCTTGGAACCCAAGGTCCATAAGTTTATTACCTATGCTTTCTTCTATGCAGTTTATTGTTTCAGGTCTTACGTTTAGGTCTTTGATTCATTTTGAGTTAATTTTGGTACATGGTGACAGATAGCAGTCTCATTTCATTCTTTCGCACATGGCATTCTAATTCTCCCAGCACCATTTATTGAAGAGGCTGTCTTTTTCCCATGGTATGTTCTTTCCTTCTTTGTCAAAAATTATCTGTTCATATTTATGTGGGTTTATTTCTGGGTTTTGAATTCCATTACATTGATCTGTGTGTCTGTTTTTCTGCCAATACCATGCTGTGTTTTTTTTTCATTTTTTAAAATTAGTTTCAGGTGTACAACACAATGCAATAGTTATACTCTTTACCCCCCAAAGTGACAACCCCTCTCCCCCAGTTCGCCACCCAACTCCTCCCCCATACCATACATATCTATCACAACTCCCTGACTCCCCTCCACAGTATACTCCACACCCCGTGACCATCCACATATTCAGTTACAGTTGGCATACAATAATATACAACATCAGTTTCAGGTGTACAGTGCAGTGATCAAGCCTCTACTCCATCCATGAAGTGGTCTCCCTAACAAGACATGTGACTATCTGACACGCCACAAAACTTTTACAACATTATTATATTCCCCAAATTGTGTTTCATAACCCTGTGGCAATATTGTAGTTGTCTATTTATGCTGTCTAATCCCTTCCCCTTCCCCCCCCAATCTCCACCTCCCTCCCAAATAGCAACCCTCAGTTTTTCCTCTACATCTACGAGTCTGTTTACTTTGATCGTTCACTCAGCTCTTCAGACTCCACACAAAAGTGAGACCACATGGTATCTGTCCTTCTCTGACTGACTTATTTCACACAACATAATAGTCTCTTCACAACATTATCAATTACATTCCCAGAACTGCCCCCATATCCCTGCGGCAACATTGTATTCCCACCTACAATGTTCAAAACCTTCCCCCTCTCCCTCTTCATTATTTTATCAAATACATTCTAGACCTCTTGCTTCTCTTCTCCTTCTGGTATTTCTATGAGTCCAGGGTGGTTGTGCTTCACCTTGTCCCATAGGGCTCATAAATATTTTCATTTTTTTTTATTCTTTGGTCTTTTTGTTGTGCCAATTGGGTGATTCCTGCTATTTTGTCTTCCAAATCGCTGATCCGCTCCTCTGCTTCTTCTACTATACTGGTGATTCCTTCGAATGTGTTCTTCATTACAGTTATTGTATTCTTTAGTTCTAACTGGTTGTTTTTTATGATTTCTCTATTCTTCCTTATGTCCTCACTAAGTTTGTTAAACATTCTTATCATCAGTATTCTAAACTCTGTCTCTGAAAGGTTAGATCCCTCTGTATAATTTGGTTCAATTTCTAGAGGTTTCTTTTACTTGTGACACGTTTCTTTGTTTCCCCATTCTGGCTGTCGCTCTGGGATTGCTTTGATGTATTAGATAGATCACCAGGAGAGCCCTGGCTGGATCACGTTGGCACACAGCTCACGGCCCAACACTCCCAGGAAAACTCCCAGTCTCAGACTGTCCCAATCAGCCGCTTCCAGATCAGGCCAAGCATTCCGACAACCAATCACCAGCCTGGCAACTCTGCAAGCGCAGTGAAGAGAGCCAGGACCTGAGGCGACTTGCACACTCCCGCATCTCAGTGAGCAGCCTGTTGGAGCCAGAGCATGCCCACCAGGTGTTCCCCTGGCAACGCAGCACAAGCCGTGTGGAGGGTGGGGATCTGAGGCAGCTCATGCATTCCCAGGTCTCAGTGAACAGCCTGTTGGAGCCGGAGTGCACCCGCCCAGCGTTTCCCTGGCAATGCAGTATAAGCCGCTCGGAGGGTGGGGATCCTAGCCCGAATACGCGCACGCATGCACACATGCACTTCTGCGCCAATTCCACCAGACCAATAAGGTCCTGGATGTGATCCTCTGTGGGAGGGCCCAACCCTGACAATATGGCACCCTGCCTACACCACCCACATGCAGGCTCCAAACCAGAGGAACAACAGTCCGAAAACCTCCAGCCCCTGCACCAAAGGAGCCCAGCTCAGTCCACCCCCGCAGGCTCCCGGGTCCAGCCCACACAGCCACTCCCTCCACCAGTAACCAGGTAAGTGCTCACCGGTGATCAAGCCCGTGCGCCTGCCCCACTGATTCTCTAGCCACTCTTAGCCTCACTGAGCTGAGCAAAGAAAGACCTCACTAATTTTCTACCAGCTATCTTGGAACTTCTCTTCCTGGCAAAGGAACTCTGGGCTGGTGAGCTTGGTGTGAGGCTGGAGGGTCTCTCCCCCAGCTGGATAAGCCTCCCCACAGCTTGGGCTTCCCTCACGGGGTTCACCCTCTCTCATCTCCGCCCATCCTACCAGACCCGACATGGCCTCCTCTTTAACTTCTTTGTTTAGTGGTTCTGTTCATCTAGTGTTCCGGGGACCTCCAGGGTTGAATGCTGTATAATTTGTTAGTAATTTTGGTGTGATCCTGGGAGGTTGTTAGCACAGCGTCTGTTTGTTCTGTCATCTTACCGGAAGTCTCCCAATTTGTACTTCTTAATCTCTTCCCCTTTCACCCCCTCCCACCTTAAAGAAGTCCCTCTAAGATTCCTTGTAATCCTGGTTCGGTGGTGATAAACTCCTTCAGCTTTTCCTTGTCTGGGAAGTACCTTATCTGTCCTTCAATTCTAAATGGCAGCCTTGCTGGGTAGAGCAATCTTGGTTGTATGTCTTTGATTTTCATCACTTAGAATAATTCCTACCAGTCCCTTCTTGCCTGCAGAGTTTCTGTTGAGAAATCAGCTGCCAGTCTTATGGGGGCTCCCTTGTAGGTAACTAACTGCTTTTCTCTTGCTGCTTTTAAGATTATCTCTTTGGGATTTGCTGCGTGGCTCAAGAGTGTGAGCTGAGCTCTAAGTAACAGCAGTTCGATGCCCAGCCTGAGCTGAGCTGCCGCTAACCTGCCAACAGGGGGTAGGATGGCTCAGCTAAAAAATAATAATAATAATAATATTCTCTCTTTGTCTTTAACCTTTGACATTTTAATTATGATGTGTCTTGGTGTTGGCCTCTTTGGGTTTATCTTGTTTGTGACTCTCTGTGTTTCCTGGGCTTGTGTGTCTATTTCCTGCACCAGGATAGGGAAGTTTTGTGTCATTATTTCTTCAAATAGGTGTTTAAGTCCTGTTCTCTCTCTCTTCTCCTTTTGGTACCCCTATAATGCAAATTTTGGTGTGCTTGATATTGTCCCCAAGGCCCCTTAAATGCTCCTCAAATTTTTTATTTCTTTTCTGTTTTTGTTGTTTTGGTTGGTTGTTTTCTGCTACCTTATCTTTTACGTCACTAGTTGGATCGTCTGCTTCATCTAATCTACTGTTGATTCCATGTAATATAGTCTTCATTTCCATTGTTGTATACTTTACTTCTGACTGGTTCTTTTCTATGGTTTTCATCTCTCTGTTGAAGTTCTCCCTGAAACCACTAAGTATCTTTATAACTAGTCTTTGAAACTCTGCATCTGATAGATTGCCTATCTCAGTTTCACTTAGATCTTTTTCTGGAGCTTTATTTTGTTCTTTTATTTGGGACATGTTTCTTTGTCTCCCCATTTTGGATGCCTCCCTGTGTTTGTTTCTATGTATTATGTGGGGCTACTATGTATTCCAGTCTTAGTAGAGTGGCCTTATATAGTAGGCGTGCTGTGGGTTTCAGTGGTGCAGTCTTTCTGGTCACCTGAACCATGCACTCCAGGTGTGTCCCTTGTGTGGCTTATGTGTCCCCTTCTCTTGTAGTTGAGCCTTAGTTGATAATTGCACATCAAAAGGAGGGACTGACCTTTGTGCTCACTGGTTGTGAAGATTGGCCTTGACTACAGTGGAAGAGTTGTTGTGCAGGGGCTGACCCTATGGAGCAGGAACTATCTCAGCAGGACCCTGGTGTATTCCCAACCCATCCCTTGGGTGTGTCATACTTCTAGATGCCTGGGTGATGCTCCAGCTCATTTTGAAGCTCGCCACTGGGAGTCCCAGCCCCAAGACCACCTTGTAGGGGATCTGCCGTAGGTCTACTTCAGCCACAGCCCGTGTGCCTCCCTCCCCCACCAAGGCAACCTGGCAGGAGCCAGAAAGAAATCCATAGGTGTCTGCCACTTGTGCTGTGCTTGGAATCGTCTTGAGAGGCCAAGCCACAAACCAAGCCTGGCTGCCACTAGTGTTGGCTTAGGGCTACTCAGCCAGATGTACAGTAAACGATCAAGCCAGATGCTGCTAGTCTGAGTTCTGCGAACCTTTGAGAAACGCTAGGAAAGTCTGAAGCTTGAGCCAAAGCAGGTGGCCTGCACAAAAAATTCACTGAAAGCAGCCTGGGTGTGCCTGAAAGTTGGGCGCAGCCAGATCTCAAATTACCAGGGTGTGGCAAACTAACACAAAGACTCAGATATGGTGGCCACCTGTGTCTGCACGTGGGGAATGGGGAAGGCTCAGCAAAGAAACAATGGCCTCCACCAGCTCCCTAGTCCAGAGAAAGCTGCCTCTCCAGACCCCATCCCAAGCCAGACAATTCAGCTCCCCACCATATGTCCCTGCCAGTGAGTGATTCCATTGGTGTGTAAGTCCGCATGTTGTCCCTTTAAGAGGAGAGCCTGTGAGTGCAGTCGCACTCAGTCTCAGTCACAATCTCCACTGGTTTTCACCACCAAAAATTATGGGGACTTCTCTCCCCTGGCACTGGAACCCTGGAATGGGATGGGGCTGGGACCTTTCTCTCCTCTAGAGGATGGAGGTGTCCCCCACAACTGAAATAATAGCCCTCCTGATCTTTAATGGTCAGATGCAGGTGTGGGACCAGCCTGTTCCATGTCTCTAACCTTCCTACTAGTCTGAAGGTGGCTTCTTCTGCACATCCCTAGTTGAAAGGCTTCAGTTCAGCTTGATTTTAGGTGATTCTCAATAATGGCTGTTTGTAAATTAGTTGTAATTTTTATGTTACTGTGAAAAAAAGTAAACGCAGTTTATCTACTGTGCCATTTTGGTTGTCTCTCCAGAACCAGATTTTCATTTGATCTATTGGGTTTTCAGAAAAGTCATGACACATTTTTGCAACGAAAAACATAGAAAAAAATACGTCATGTCTTTTCCGACAACCCAATATTTTTCTCTCTTGTTTTCCTGTTTTCAATTTAATTGAGTTCTGCCCTTATATTTACTATTTCCTTCCTTTTTCTTACTTTAGATTTAGTTTGGTCTTCTAGTATCTTGAGGTGGAGACTTAGATTATTAATATGAAATCTTCCCTTTTTTTTCATTTAGTTCTATATCTTTTTTAAAATTCCATTTGAGACTTCCTTTATGATCCATAAATTATTTATATTTATGCTGTCTAATTTTCAACTGTTTAATGATTTACTTTTGTCTTTATGTTATTGATTTCTTATTCAAGTTTTTTGTGGTCAGAGAACAATTCTGTATACTTACAAGTCTTCTACATTTCTTGAGATCCATTTTATGATCCAAAGTATAATATATCTTGGTGAATGCTACATGGCTGCTTGAAAGGAATTCTGCCATTGGGGGTTGGAGTATTGTATATACATCAGTTAGAATTTTTAGTTAATTGTTTTATTTGTTTAGGCCTTTTATGGCCTTGCTGATTTTCTGTTTAATAGCTCTACTAGTTGCTGAGGCTTGAGTTTGTATTACCCAACTACAATTGTGGACCTGTCTGTTTCCTTTCAGCTCTATCAGCATCTTGTCATGTGCTCTGAAGCCCTTTTGTTTGTTCCATATATATTTAGGATCATTGTATTTTCTTGGCATATTGATATTTTTATTATGATGCAATGCCCCTTTTTGCTTTATATATAATTTCCAGAACTTTTAGTTGTGCTTAGCAGGAAGAAAAGAAAAATTACATCTATTCATTATCCCTGCAACATAAGTCTCAGAACTCACTTTAAAACATGAATAGTTTGAATTTACTTAAATTATCAGTTATCTCAAAAAAAATTAGTAAACATTTAGTTGACACTGGTTGTTTTCAAGTTAACTGATAAAGGAAATTTACTACTAACAAAAATCAATGCTACAGGAATATTCCCACAGGTACAGAAAGAGGTATGTCCATGGTTGTCATGCACACATTGCTATAAATTTTAACAAAAACAGGAAATAATATAAATGTATATCAGCAAGTGATTGATTAAATAGTTTATAGCACATCCATGGTTGTTATTTAGCCAGCATGCATAAATGCAGATACACTAATTGGTAAAATATTGAAATAATTCCTGAACAGTTTGTTACTAGTTTCTGCCTTGACTCCCATACCAAGTATACCTCTCCATAACTCTGGCCATCTTGGTCTTTTTGAAGGACACTTTGAACTTTCACAGAGCCTAACAACTAAATGCTTAACAATTGCATAACAGGGGGCTTCAGGGTCACGATTTCCCATTATGACAGGTGCTCATTCTTATTGGTTTGATCCCATGTCCTACTAGATGTTAAAAATTTTGTATATCAGTCCTTGGTCCATATATACTGCAAAATAGCATATAGCTATTAAAAATGAATAAGGGGATCTCGAGGTAAGCATGGCAATTGAACAAATATATTTATATTAACTCACCCCTAAAACCTCACTAAAATGACAACAAAGAATTTTAAAAGTCATAAAATCCAAAAGGACAAAGAGAAACATGAGAGGAGATGACAGCAGAAGAGAAATGTCAGCACAAATTTTGTAATCTGAAAAGCAGATGGACAGGTGGTAACTGACTTAGCAGAGTAGATAATACTGAAACCTAAGCAGGAAACTAGGGAGAAGCCAATTTTAAAAAGCAAAGCAGGGCCGGCTGAGTAGCGCGGTGGTTAAGAGCTGGCTTGGGACGCCAGTGGTCCTGGTTCAGATCCCACATATGAGGGCCAGTGACATTGCCCTCAAAAAAAAAAAAAAAAAAAAAGCAAAACAATCCATACTTCAGAACCTCAGAAAGTTTTAGGAGTTGGAGGCACCAAGAACCTCTAGAGGTAGGGGAGTGAGTAGGTCTAAAAGCAAAACGATAGATTGGCAGTTGGTATGAGGTGTATACCCCTCCTCCTAAGTTCACTCATTCAGGTCATAAAATAATTTCAATTTCACGATGTATGTAGAAGATGAGTTATTTTCTTACTGGAAAAGTTTTTTATGGCTAAGGACCTGGGTGAGTTGCAGCACTGAAAGTGAGGATGTAAGGTATGCATATTAAATAATGCAATATTTAGTCTCTACCCACTCCTTTTGTATATCCCACAATGCGAATAAGAAGGCTTATCATAAATCATAGGAAATTGGAATATTCATCTCTGTGGAAGTGAAACTGTTCAACAGAAAAAAAAAACTAAAATTACTGATACTTTAGAGAAACCTGGTAAAATAGATGAGTTGTAGCCTTCTCAACTTACAGAGAAATGTACCACATAAAAGTGCTTATGCAGAACTTCCAGTAAGATGGCGGAATAGACGGATGCTTTCCCAACTGCCTCCCAGGATCACATCAAAATTACAAATAATTTATACAACACTTAACCTCGGAAGTCCCCTGAACAAGAGATGAACAGAAGCTCTAAATGAAGGACCTAAAGAGGAAGCCACGTCAAGTCTGGTAGAACAGGCGCAGACGAGAGTGGGCAAGCCCTGTGAGGGATGCCCCAGCTGTGGGGAGGCTTCTCCGGTAGGGGGAGAGACCCTCCGGACCCACACAGAGCTCACTAGCCCAGAGTTGCTTTGCCAGGAAGAGGAGTTCTATGATAGTGGGCAGTACAAATTAGTGAGGACTCTCTTTGCTCCGCTTGGTGAGGCTGAGGGTGGTTGGAGAACCAGTCGGACCAGTACACGGTTTCACTCGCCGGTGAGCACTCACCGGGTTCCTGTTGGAGGGAGTAGCTGTGTGAACAGGGCCCAGGAGCCTGTGGGGAAGGACTGAACTGAGTGCCTTTGGCAAGGGAGCTGGAGGTTTTGGGACAATTGTTCCCCTGGTGTGGAGCTTGCATGCGAGCGGTGTACAGGAGGGCGTCATTTTGTCAGCGTTGGGCCCTCCCACACAGGGTCAGATCTGGGACCACATTGATGTGGTAAAATTGGCGCAGGAGTGCATGCGTGCGTGGATTCCCACCCTTCGCCCTGCTTGTGCTGTGTTGCCAGGGAAATGCTGGGCTGGTGCCCTCTGGCTCCAACATGCTGCTCAGAGACACAGGAGTGCGCGAGCAGACTTGGATACCCACCCACAGCCCTGCTTGTGCTGCACAGTCAGGCTGGGGATTGGCTGTTGGGCTGCTTAGCCTGACTTGCGGGCAGCTGACTGGGACAGTCTAAGATGGGAAGTTTTCCTGAGAGTGTTGGGCTGGGAGCTATGTGCCTGTGTGATCCAATCGAGGCTTTCCTGGTGAGTTTGTGTGGGCTCGTTGCTGGTGCAGAGTGCATGATGCTCTGACTTGTTGGGGGCCACTGATGATATCCAGTGGTGCCTTGGGGACCTACCTACCCACCTAGAGCTGTGTTGCCAGAGGCACCCTGAGCCCCTGGTGCCTGGCCCACACCTCTATAGGCCAGAGAGGATTTTTTTGCAGCAGTGAAATACCTGCAACACCTGTGAAGATTTTTTTTGTGTGTAGTGAGCACGGTTCCAGAGCTGGTACTGAGTCGCCCAGAGATTCTCTATTGCTGAGCAAGTGATCTACAGATTAAAGAGAATGGAGAGCCCCCCTCCACACCTCTTTTGGTTTCTTTTTTCATTTTTTTTCTCTCTTCTTTCTAGTTGATCTATCTAATATATCAAAGCATTCACAGAATGACAGCAAGAATAAAGAAACAGAAACATGTCCCAAGTAAAATATCAGAAGAAACCTCCAGAAATGGAACTAAATAAAACAGAGGTATCGAAACTTTCAGAGACAGAGTTTAGAACATTGATGATAAGAATGTTTAAGGAACTTAGGGAGGATATAAAGAAGGATAGGGAAACCATAAAAAACAACCAGTTAGAACTAAAGAATACAATAACTGAAATGAAGAACACACTTGAATGAATCACCAGTAGAATACATGAAGCAGAGAGCAGAAAAGTGAATTAGAAGACAAAATAGCAGAAATCACCCAGCTGGAACAACAAAAAGAAAAAAGAATAAAAAAGAATGAAAATAGTTTAAGAGAACTGTGGGACAACATGAAGCTCAACAACCCTTACATTATAGGAATACCACAAGGATAAGAGAAGAAGCAAGGGATTGAGAAAGCATTTAAAGAAATAATGACTGAAAATTTCCCTATCCTGGTGAAGGAAATCCACATACATGCCCAGTAAGTCCAGAGGGTTCCAAACAAGCTGAACACAAAGAGGTCCACACCAAGACACATCATATTAAAATGGCAAAGCTTAAAGACAGAGACAGAATTCTAAAAGCAGCAAGAGAAAGACAGCAGGTTACATACAAAGGAACTCCTGTTAGACTAACAGCTGACTTGTCTACAGAAACTCTGCAGGCCAGAAGGGAGTGGCGAGAGATATTCAAAGTGACACAAAATAAAGGCCTACAACCACGATTGCTCTACCCAGCATGGCTATCACTTAAAATTGAAGGAGAAATAAAGAGCTTCTCAGAAAAGAATAAGCTTAAGGAATTCATTACCACCAAGCCAGCATTGCAAGAAATGTTAAAAGGGCTTTTTTAAACAAAAGAAAGGGGTAAACAAGCAAACCCAGGGAGACCAGGAATACAAATAACAAAATGGCAATACATATGCACCTATCAATAATCATTTTAAATGTGAATGGGCTAAATGCTCCAATCAAAAGACAGAGAGTGGCTGAGTGAATAAGAAAATAGGACACATATATATGGTGTTTACAGATGGAATAAGATATTTCATGCAAATGGAAATTAGAAAAAAAAAACCTGGAGTACCAATACTTATTTTGTACAAAATAGACTTTAAAATGACTACAATAAAAGCAGGACACTATAACCCTAATAAACATCTATGTACCCAACATAGGAGCTTCTAATTATATATAACAGACTTTGACAGACATAAAGACAGAAATCAATAGTAACACTATCATAGTAGGGGACTTCAACACCCCATTTTCACCAATGGACAGACCCTTTAGACAGAAAATCAACACAGAAAGAGGGGCCTTAAACGACACTTTAGACCAGCTGGACTTCGTTGATGTTTTCACAGCATTTCACCCTGAAGAAACAGAATATACATTCTTCTCAAGTACACATGGTACATTTTCCAAGATAGACCATGTTAGGCCATAAAACAAGTCTCAGTAAATTTAAGAAGATTGAAGTCATATCAAGCAGATATAAAGGAAAAACGGATGGTTACTGGCTGGGAGGGAGTGGGGATCAGGGAGAGGGAGAAGGTTTTGGACAGCTTATGTGAGTGACTACAATGTTGCCGCAAGGATATGGGGAGCAGCTCTGGGAATGTAGTTGATAACGTTGTGAAGAGACTATTATGTTAAGTGAAATAAGTCAGTCGGAGAAAGACAAGTACCATATGATCTCACTTATATGTGGAATCTGAAAAACTGAATGAACGATCAAATAAACAGACTCATGGATATAGAGGAAAAGCTGAGGGTTGCTAGTTGGGAGGGGGGTGGGGATAAGGCGGAAGGAGAAGGGATTAGACAGCATAAATAGACAACTACAATATTGCCACAGGGATATGAAACAGTTTGGGGAATAAAATAATGTTGTAAAAATTTTGTGGCATGTCAGTCACATGTCTTGTTAGGGAGACCACTTCATGGATGGAGTAGAGGCTTGATCACCGCACTGTACACCTGAAGCTGAGGTTGTATAATATTGTATGCCAACTGTAACTGAATATATAGATAGTCATGGGATGTGGAGTATACTATGGAAGGGAGTCAAAGGAATTGTAATAGATATGTATGATATGGGAGGGAGGAGTGGGGTTGGGATCTGGGGGAGTGGGGTTGTCACTTTGGGGGGTAAAGAATATAAGTATTGCATTGTGTTGTACACCTGAAACTAATAAAAAAAAGAAAAAAAAAGTACAAATTGGTTGTTACAAAGTAGTCATGGGGATGTAGGGTATAGCATAAGGGATATAGTCAATAATATTGTAATAACTATGTATGGTGTCAGTTGGGTACTAGATATATCAGATTGATAGATGGGAATGGGGTTGGGGGCAGGGTGAAAAAAGAGAAGGTATTAAGAAATACAAATTGATAGTTAATAGAATATGGGGAATATAATGAACAATGTTTTAAAGATCATGTAAGGTGCCAGATGAGTACTGGACTTATCAGGGGGATCACATCATAGACTGTAAATGCCTGACCAATGCACTATATACCTGAAGCTGAATGTCAACTATAACTAAATATATAGGTATATATAGTCACGGGATGTGGATCACAACATAGGGAAGATAGTCAATGATATTGTAACAGTGATATGTCAGGGAGAAGTAGCTTGGTGGGTAGGTTATCACTTTATGAGGGGTTTAAATGTCTAACTATTATGTTGCTTTGTACACCTAAAAAGAATAAAAATACCTTTTTTTAAAGAAAATCTGGTTCTTTGAAAAAAACCAGAACAACTTACAAATCTCTAGCAAAACTGACAAAAATAGAGAAAATACACAAATCATCAATATCAGAAATGATCTGAGGATATCAATAAAGACCCGACAGTCATTCAAAGGATAATAAAAGAATACTATGAACAACCTTGTGTTCATTTGAGTGTCTTTAGTTGAGCTGTCATAGCTACCTCGATGTCCTGAATTGATTCAAAATGTTTACCTTTCATGGTCATTTTGATTTTGGGGAAAGACAGAAGTTGCACGGTGCCAGATCTAGTGAATAAGGTAGATGAGGACACACCATCATATTTTTATTTGACAGAAATTTCCATACCAGAAGCAATGTGTGACACGGAGCTTTGTCATGATGGAAGATGAAGTAAAGTCCCAAACGAAAGAGGACTTACAGAACTGCTTTAGAAAGTGGCAAGAATATTGGAATAAGGATATTTGAAGTGAGGGGCAATATTTTAAGGGTGATTAATGGCAGTGTGTTTTTACTATAATAATTTAAAAAAATTAAACTTTCACTGTATTGTTTGATCATACCTAGTAGATGCAGAAATCCTCCTCAAATAATGGTTACAGTTACCAAAATCCAGAAAAATATAAAAAAGGCTATACACCTTGACAAGATGGGTTTTATTACAGAATTGCAAGTTTGTCCATTATACAAAAAAACAATCAATATAATACACCATATTTTTTTTAAAAAAAGATTTTATTGGGGAATTGGGGGAGGGGAACATCATTGGAGAACCAGAGAAGGGGAACAGACAAGTTGCTGTCCTTTTCTTCTTCAGTCTAGTTGTGGAGGACATTGCTTCACTGGCCCATGCAAGTATCAACATTGTGCTCTTCCTGGGTGAGGCAGATCTGTCGCCGGCCTCTGGACAGCTGCTCACAGCGGCTCATGGCAGCTCATACTGGCTGACAGCTGCTCATGCTGGCTGCTGGCCACTCACCGTGGCTTATGGTAGCCCACTGTAGCAGGGGCTGCAGCTATGCCATTGCCAGGGACTCACAGCAGCCCAGCTCCAGGTGGAGCTGTTGTTCACCATCTTATCTGTAGAGGGCAGTGTCATTGGTCCTCATATCTGGGATCCGAACCGTTGCCTCTGGCGTTCCAAGCCAGCTCCCAACCAACGTGCCACTTGGCCGGCCTAATAATACACCATATTAATAAAGGACAAAAGCCTCATAATCACCTCAGAGAAGGCATTTTATATGTACCCCACTGTTCATTGCAGCATCATTTATGGTAGCCAAGACATGGAAACAACAAAAATGTCCTTTGATAGATGATTGTATTAAGAACCTGTAGTACATATATACAATGGAATATTACTCAGCCATAAAAAAGATGAAATATTGCCATTTGTGACAATATGGTGACTCTTGAGATTATCATGCCAAGCGAAATAAGTCAGACCGAAAAACTCAAGAACCATATGACTTCAGTCATATGTGGGATATAAAACTGAAAGCAATGAATGTACAAGACAAACAAACAAACAAAAACTGATAGACACAGACAACAGTTTAGTGGTTACCAGCAGGTAAGGGGGGAGGGGTGGTAGATGAGGGAAAAGGGAATCAAAAATATGGTGATGGAAGAACTGACTCTGGGTGGTGAACACACAATGTGATATAAAATGATGTATTATAGAACTGTACACTTGAAACCTATATAATTTTACTAACAAGTGTCACCCTAATAATTTAATTTAAAAAAAATCAACACATACTCATGATTTTAAAAAATCATAAAAACAGGAATAGAAGGGCACTTCCCCAACTTTATAAAGAGCATCTACAAAAATCCTACAGCTAACATTATAATTAATGGTGAAAGACAATGCTTTTTCCCTAAGATCAGAAACAAAGCTAGGATGGTTACTCTTATGGTCACCATACTCATTCAGCATTGTTCTGGAAAATCTAGCCAGTGCAGTGAGGCAAGGCAAGGGAATAAATGTCATGCAGGTCACAAAGGAAGAAATTAAATGTCCTTCAGTTGCAGATGGCATGTTTGTCTATATTAAAATCTCAGGTGGGCCGGCCGAGTGGCGCGGTGGTTAAGCACTGGTTTGGGAAGCCAGCGTCCCCGGTTCGGTCCCACATGTGAGGGCCAGTGACACTGCCCTCAAAAAAAAATAAAATAAAATAAAATAAAATCTCAGGCAATAAAGAAAGGAACTCTTGGGACGGCCGAGTGGCGCAGTGGTTAAGCGCTGGCTTGGGAAGCCAGCGGCCCAGGTTCAGTCCCACATATGAGGACCAGTGACGCTGCCCTCAAAAAAAAAAAATCCCCCAATGTAGATTTTGTTTGTAGTAGACAATCTAAAATAATATATTTTTGTTTACTCAACTTTGAAAGAACAGTAGCATTGTGCTCTCTTTGAGGAGATAATAGCAGTTACAACTGCTCTAAGTAAAGTTCCTTTTTCTACATAAGTATTTATACACAAGAGCATTTAGAGTACCATGATTCAACATACCAAACAATATGAAAATCCAGCTCCAACAACCAGCATTTAGTTAGATAAATTATTTGATGAATAATTATAACCATGAAAAGCCATATTTTCAAAGAATATGCAATGTGCATAACAATCATGATATTGGTAACAAAAGTTAAGTTATAATACTATACAATAAAACATGATCACAACTTTGTAAACCCAAAATGTGAATATAATTACTTAAGCATGACTGAACAAACATTTTTTTTTTTGAGGGCAGTGTCATTGGCCCTCATATGCGGGACCCGAACCAGGGCCGCTGGCTTCCCAAGCCGGCTCTTAACCACCGCGCCCTCAGCTGGCCCTGAACAAACATTTTTATTCATTTATTTATTTTTTAAATTTTATTATTTTTTTTGAGGGCAGTGTGACTGGCCTTCATATGTGGGATCCGAACCAGGGCCGCTGGCTTCCCAAGCCAGCGCTTAACCACGGCACCATTCAGCCGGCAACAAACATTTTTAAAAGAACTAAAATTTTGTCTTTTCCAAATTTTATACCATAATAATGTATGACTTCTATAAATGGAAGAAAAATATTTAAATTATAAAAAAACTGTTTTTGAAAAGAACTCTTCCAATTTAGATTTAAAGTAATGAAGCCGCCTATATAATTAAAATCTTTAATAAATCAACTGTTCAGAAAATTATAATTTTATATTAATGGAAAATAATCAAACAGAATTCCTCGACATTGTTGTTAAAGGAGAAACAATACAAAATTAAAGAGTAGTCATAACTTGTTATGTCTTAGAATGAGCAGAATTCTTTTTTTTTTAAATTTTTTGGGGGGAACAGTGTGTTTTTCCAGGACCCATTAGCTCCAAGTCAAGCAGTTGTTCCAATCTAGTGTGGAGGGTGCTGCTCACTGGCTCATGCTGGGATCAAACCGGCAATCTTGGTGTTATGAGCACTGTGCTTTAACCAACTGAGCTAACCGACTGACCACCAGGGTTCTAATACAGTGTACTTGTATATTTTAAACACGTCCAGTTTTGTGAAATATATACACAAATAAAACCAGGCTCACTTTCCTCAACTACATGGCAATACATTCATTCTAAATGGAAGCAGTAAAGAGCAACAAACATGAGCTTTGGAGCAAGAAGATATGGCTTTCAGCCTCTGGGCCACCACCTATTAGCAGTGTGACTCAGGTCATTTATTTTTTCTGCCTTCTCATTTTCTCTTCTGTAAAATGGAGAAGTCAGTAATTTCTTTCTAAGGCTGCTAATGTGGATCAAATTAAATAATGGACGTGAAAGCACTATACACATTGTTAAAATACTATATACAGTGTTTATTATTTCTATTTTGGATGCTACAAACAGCAGCATTTGCTTTGCTTAGTAAATCCTTGGACGTACACTACAAACTAGAAACCTTTCATCAGAAAGTACATATCGGGGAAAACTATATTTTTTAGACTGTTATTTGTGCTTAAAATACATAAATATTCTATAGTGGCCTCTCCTTTCTTCCCATTATAAAGAAATGTCCTTCTAAAATAATTAATCAGAAAGCTGCTTGTGCATTGACACTGGGTTATTTAGGCATAGCAACCTGTCTCCTCCTTTTTATTAGGATCATTAGCAGTTTCAAAGGCCAAATTGCTTTTGGAGAGTTTCCCAATTTAGGCGTGGTGTTCATTTCCCATCAGAGTTGATTTCTAACTTAGAACCTTGATCGGACCTTATTAATGGCCTCTCCAGTGGCCTTCCAGTCTGAGGAATGAAAGAAGGAAAGAAAACAACCACTATTATTGTTTTTTGCTTGTTTGTTTGTTTTTACAGGCCTATTGAATTAATGTGTTAAAATGCTCAGAAAAGACCTCAGATAGATCTAGCAATGAGTACAGTTTTCATGGGTTTGGTTAGGTAACTGTGAAACTCTTGCCTAATAAAAAAGATAGAGATAAAGAAAAGGGTTTTGTAAAATTTTTCCAAAATACCAGCCATTTCACATAATAGTTTATGGTGCCCAGATTTCTTTGGCAATGCAGTATTTATGTTTTGCTTATTTGTTTGTTTCATTTTCTATTTTGAGCTAAGAGGTCCTAATCTTCTTCTCAATATAATGACAGATAAGGCATTTTACTCTCCAAGTTCTTTAGAGCATGCTCTGGGTAGCAGAGGAGGTGAAATGCATAAAGAGAATGACTCCATAACCAACACCATACCATGGGGAGATAACCTTTCTGTTACTCTGAGGTACAGTCACTTATATTCATCTTGCTGTCCTGTGTACCAGTGCCCTCTTGTGAAAGATATTGTTATGGGTGCCTACTTGTAGCCATTTTACCTATTACTTCTCAGAAAAGCAAATGAAAATGTGTATCAGACAGCGATTAAAGCATTGTTGGTCCATCCCTTTTTCCTTCTTCCTTTTCCATTCTGTTTTTTTTGGTCTCCCTTTGCATTTCCTCTGCTCTTCATGCACTCTCCCTTCTTTACCTCCTATCATTGTCCTCCTCCTTTGTTATTACATATATAGAAGCATGAAATTGCTTATAAAGGATTTCAAAAGTCTTTCCTACCTCCCACCAAAAATATAGAAATAATGAAAAAATACAAATTATTTGGGTCTTTAGGCCTTTTTTAGATTCATCTCCAAGACTTGAAGTTATTGTGGACTGAGAGGAAGCAGTATTATCTGGGGCCTAAAACAAAATTACTGTCTATGCTTAACTTCAAGGTTTATTACAGGTTGCTGAGCCAGAAGTCAAGCTATAAAACTGTTTAACAATGTAATATTTTTTTAACCGAATGAGCCTCAGTTTCCTTGTCTTTAAAATGGGGAATAAAATACTGATACATAATTAGTATTAATTATGGAAGAAAGGTACCAAATTGTGGGATGTTAACTGGCTTAAATTTCAAAACAAAAAATGTGAAGTACAGTATAAGGAATATAATCAATAATACTGTAATAACTGTGTACAGTGTTGGGTAATAGACTTAATGGGATTATCACTTTGTCAGGTATATAAATGTCTAAGCACTATGTTGTTTTGTACACCTGAAACTAATAAAAAATATATGGACTTGATTGTTACACAATAATCATCAAACTTTGGTTTTTTGTTTGTTTGTTTGTTTTTGAGGGCAGTGTCACTGGCCCTCATATGTGGGACGCGAACCGGGGCCGCTGGAGTCCCAAGCCAGTGCTTAACCACCGCACCACTTGGCTGGCCCCAAACTTTGTTTTTATCAAGTTAGTTTTAAGAAAATTGGTGTGATGGCAGAGGGTAGCAAGGATTGGAATCAGGAGACACTAAAAGTGGGCACATTATTTGACATGTCCAAATGACATGTAACGATAATTGCCAAGATGTACTGTTATGTAATGATAACTGCCAAGACATATTGACTGTTTACTATATGCTGGGTACTGTGCTAATAATTTTTTATGTCTTATCTCATTTAATCCTTTCAGTCATTTGATGTAGTATATCACATTTGTTGTTTACATTCTACAAATGAAGAAACTTAAACACAGAGCATTTAAGAAAATAACCTAAGTTGTTACTTAGTATGAGGTGACCCAAAAGAGCTGAGTAAGTGGTAAATTCAGGATTTGACCCTGGACTATCTAGCTCCAAAACCCTCAAGCTTAAACACTGTGGTATGCTATCTCGATTGTCAGTCAATAACTCTCCAAAGTGCCATTCATATGCACCACTCATTAACATACTTCAAAGAATATTTCACAATTTGGGCATTTTCTATGTAGAATAATTATTCAGTTGCCCTACATTATCTGGGTACTAAGTGGCTTGAATTTGTGATCCGCCCCCCCCACACAGAGAACTGAAGCTCTGTCCCTCAAGTATTTTTTCAAAGATTGTTTATAGTGGAACTCTTCCTAAAATATACTGTAAGCTTCACTGCCTTTGTAAAAAAATTTATCAAATATGAATAACTTAGGGTGTTTATAAATGTCAATTCTTTTGTGTTGGAAACTAAACCTTTGGAAACGATTTCAGTTTGGAATATGGTATGAACCTAAATTGAGTGACTGCCTTCAGATTCATGCTTCTTTCTTTCCTTTTTTCCTTTGACTCCCCAACACATGATTCTGTGAATTGTTAGTGAGGGGTTAGTCTATCCTGTGGCTGTAAGCCCCTGACGACTAATAGGTGCTTCTTGTGTCCTCCTTTTTTTATCTCTGTCCCTGATCACAGATGTCATTGGGTCTGTTGCTTGCGACTTGTTTTTTTTTTTTTGAGGGCAGTGTCCCTGGCCCTCATATGTGGGACCCGAACCAGGGCCACTGGCTTCCCAAGCCAGCACTTAACCACCGAGCCACTCGGCTGGCCCGATTCTTGTTTTTTATAAAGCAGATTCTCTTTTCCCATTGCTTTTCCTCTTTCCATTGTTTTTCTCTGATCTGTTTCCTTTCTTTCCTACTCTTCTCAGTTTTGCTGTAATAGGCCTGGATTTTGCTATCCAGGCTAATCCATCAACTATTCATTTTCTGTCATGTGGGTGTATTTCTACGGGTATTCACTGGGGCTATGTGAAATTTTACTGTTTTTCTTTGGTCAATTAAATAACCATTAACAACAAGACCTATAAACTTTGCACTTTTACTTCTTAGCTATTTTCATGATTTCTTTTTTTTTTGAGGGCAGTGTCATTGGCCCTCATATGTGGGACCCGAACTGGGGCTGCTGGCTTAACCACTGTGCCACTCAGCCGGCCCATGATTTCTTTTATTTTGGGATTATCGTTTGCTTTGAATACCTGCGATTGCTGGACATCTGAATCTAGAAAAGCTCACCTCTATTTTATTTCTATAATAGAAAGCTTAGTTCAGGCATTTAACTTTGAAGGGTCATGTTACCTTTAAATTAAATTGTTTCAATAGAAGTATAATAGCAATGTACCTGATATTTACTTCTTTTTTTACTTATTTAATTTATTTTTTGTAGCTGATATTTGTAATAATCTAGTCTTTCAACTATTTCCCACTTAAAAATATGTAAGTTCTGATAACTTATGTCCACACAAAAACCTGCAAGTGGATGTTTATATCATCTTTGTTTTTATTTGTCAGAAATTTAAAGCAACCAAGATGTCTTTTAGTAGGTGAATGGATAAATAAACTCTGGAGCATCCAGACAATTGAATATTTTTCAGTACAAAAAGAAATGAGCTATCAATCCAGAAAAAGACATGGAAGATTTTAAATGAATATTATTAAGTGAAATAAACCAATCTGAAAAAACTACTTACTGTATGATTCCAACTATATGACATTCTCAAAAAGGTAAAAGTATAGACACAGTTAAAAGATCTGTTGTTGCCAGGGGTTGGAGAGGGGGGAATAGGGATAAATAGGTGGGGCATAGGGAACTTTTTGGGAAGTGAAAATATTCAGTATGATATCATAATGATTGATACATGTAATTATACATTTGTTTAAACCCATAGGTTGTGCAACACCAAGCATAAACCCCTTTGGGTGATTATGATGTGTCAATATAGGTTCATTAGTTGTAACAAATGTACCCCTCTGATGGGGGGTGTTGATAATGGGGGAATCTATGTATGTGGGGGCAGAAGTATATAGAGAATCTTTGTACCTACCCCTCAGTTTTCTGTGAACATAAAAACTGTTCTAAAACAATGAAGTCTTTTTTAAAAAATTGAGGTATAATTGACATATAACATTGTATGACTTTAAGGTATACAATGTGTTGATTTGATACATTTTGCAATATAATTACCAACTTAGTGTTAGCTAATATCCCCATCATGTCACATAATTATTATTTCATTTTATTGTGAGAACATTTATGATCTAGCTTCTTAGCAACTTTAAAGTTTCTAATACAGTATGGCTGACTCTCATCACAATGCAGTGCATCAGATCCCCAGAAATTATTCATCATCTAATACAAGTTTGTACCTTTTGACTAACATCTCCCCAATTCTACCACATCCAGCCCATGGTAACCACCATTCTGCTGCCTGTTTCTATGAGTTTGGCTTTTCTAGATTCCACATGTAAGTGAGATCATACACTGTTTATTTCTTTCATAGCTGAATAATATTCCATTGTGTGTGTGTGTGTGTGTGTGTGTGTGTGTGTGCATCTCACATTCTCTTTATCCAGTCATCCATTGATAGACACTTAAATTGTAACATTTCCATTCACACCAACAGGGTAAAAGGGTTTCCTTTTTATCATTATCACCAACACTTGTTATCTCTCATCATTTTTTTTCACTGGCCCTTATATGTGGGATCCGAACCTGGGATGCTGGAGTCCCAAGCCAACTCTATTTTATTTTTTAAAGATTTTATTTGGAATTGGAAGAGGGGAACAGCGTTGGGGAATTGGGGAACGGAAACAGACAAGTTGCTGTCTTTTTGTTGTTCAGTCTACTTGCAGAGGATGTGGCCTCACTGTTGGTATCGTCATTGCGCTCTTCCCGGATGAGGCAGATGGGTCGCCGGCTTCTGGATGGTCACTCACCGCGGCTATTGGCACCTCGCGCTGGCTGCCAGCTGCTCATGCTGGCTGCCGGCTACTCACTGAAGCCTATGGCAGCCCACTGCAGCAGGGGCTGCAGCCTACTCCGTCACCAGGGCTCGCACAGCCCAGCTTCAGGTGGAGCTGTTGTTAGGTGTAGACAGCAGTGTCACTGGCCCTCATATTTGGGATCCGAACCAGGGCTGCTGGGGTCCCAAAACCAGCTCTTAACCAATGCGGCACTCGGCCGGCCCCCAAGCCAACTTTTAAGCACCACGCCACTCGGCCGCTTTCCATCTTTTTTTTTTATTTTTTTTTTAGCTGAGCCATCCTGCTACCTGTTGGCAGCTCAGCAGCTGCTCGGCTCGGGCAGGGCATCAAACTGCTGTTGCTCAGAGCTCAGCTCACACTCTTGAGCGAGCTCTTAACCAACTGAGCCACTCGACCAGCCCTTTTTTAAAGGTTTTTTTTTTCTCCTCGAGGGCAGTGTCACTGACCCTCATATGTGGGAACCGAACCGGGGCTGCTGGCTTCCCAAGCCAACACTTAACCACCACGCCACTCAGCTGGCCCTTCTCATCATTTTTTGACGATGGCCATTTTAAGAGTCAGGTGATACCTTATTGTGGTTTTGACTTGTATTTCCCTGGTTATTAGTTATGTTGAGCATCTTATCATGTACCTTTTTGGCCATCTGTGTGTCTTCTTTGGAGTAATGTCTACTCAGCTCCTCTGCCCATTTTTAAATTGGATTTTTTGTTACTATTGAGATGTATGAGCTATTTATATATTTTGGATATTGATTGCTTATCAGATACATAGTTTGCAAATATTTTCTCTCATTATGCAGGTTACCTTTCAATTTTGCTGATTTTCTTTTGCTCTGAAGAATTAGGAGATTGGGCCATATGATCCCTAAAGACCTCTTTTGCTCTTTTTAGTTTGATGGGAACACTTATTTATTTTTGCTTTTATTGCTCGTGCTTTTGATGACATATGGAAAAAAAAAGGTATCAAGAATAATGTCAAGGAGAGTTTTCTCTGTTTCTTCTAGGAGTTTTATGGTTTCAGGTCATATACTTAAATATTTAATTCATTTTGAGTTAATTTTTCCAAGTGGTGTAATATATGGGTTCAATGTATTTGTTTTACATGTGAGTATCCAGTTTTCCCAACATCATTATTGAAGAGATTATTCTTTGCCCATTGAATATTCCTGGATCCCTTGTCAAATATTACTTGGCTCTATCTATGGATTCAATGAAATATCTATCAAAATTCCAACGGCATTTTTTTCACAGAAAGAAAAAGTAATCCTAAAATGTGTATAGAACCACAAAAGACATCAAACAGCCAAAGAAATCCTGAGAAAGGAGAACACGGCTGGACACATCAAGCTTCCTGATTTCAAACTATACTTCTGAACTATAGTAATTAAAACAGTATAGCACTGGCATAAAAATAGACACAAAAAACAATTGAACAAAATAGAGAGCCCCCAAATGAACTAATACATATTTTTTAAATAAAAAATATGTAAGTTCTTGATTGTCAAATGATATAATTTTTTTTTGAGGGCAGTGTCACTGACCCTCACATGTGGGACTGAACTGGGGCTGCTGGCTTCCCAAGCCAGCATGTAACCACCACGCCACTTGGCCGGCCCTGATATAATTTTTTTTAACTGCTGTTACAGTCACAACAGGAAATTAAAATAAATAAATAAATAAAAATTTTATATATATATATATATATATATATATATATATATATATATATCAAACCTCTCAGCATTTCTTTTATAATTGAATGGGGTTTATTTTTTTTGTTTTTTTTTTTGAGGGCAGTGTCACTGGCCCTCACATGTGGGACCAAACCGGGGCCGCTGACTTCCGAGGCCAGCGCTTAACCACCGTGCCACTCGGCCGGCCTGAATGGGGTTTAGTTAATGTTTACTGTACTTGTGTAGAAAAAAATAAGTTATCCTCAAGATACTACTGACTTAAGTAGGTAAATACCATTAACTTTTTTTTAAATTGAAGTTTATTGGGGTTAAAATTGTTAGCAAATTTACATAGATTTCAGGTGTACAATTCTGTAATACATCATCTATATATCATATTGTGTGTTCACCACCCAGTCAGTTCTCTTTCCATCATCATATGTTTGATCCCTTTTAGCCTCATCTAACACCTCCTTCACCTCTTAACCTCTGATAACCACTAAACTAATATTGTCTGTGTCTATGAATTTTGTTTCTTCATTTGTTTTTCTTGTTCTTCTGTTGTTGTCAGTTTTATATACTGCATAATAGTAAAATCATGTGGTTCTCGAATTTTCTATCTGACATATTTCACTCAACATTATAATCTCAGGATCCATCCATGTTTTTGCAAATGGCACTATTTCAAATTTTCTAATGGCAGAATAGTATTCCATTTTTTTGTGTGTGTGTATGATATATATATATGTGTGTATATATGATATATATATGTATATATACATATATATGTATATATCATAACTTCTTTATCCTGTCATCCATCGAAGGACACTTTTGTTATTTCCATGTCTTGGCCACTGTAAATAAAACTGCAATGAACATTGGAGTACATTATATCTTTACAGATAAATGTATTCAGATTTTTTGGGTAGATACCCAAGAAAGGGATTGCTGGGTCATATGGTAATTCTATTTTTAACTACTTGAGGAATCTCCACACTGCCTTCCATTGCAGCTGCACCAATCTGCATTCCCACCAACAGTGTATGAGCGTCCCTTTTCTGCACAGCCTCTCCAACACTATATATGTTATTGATGATAGCCATTCTAACTGGTGTGAGGTGATATCTCATTGTGGGTTTTATCTGCATTTCTCTGATGATTAGTGGTGTTGAGCATTTTTTCATATGTCCATTGGCCAACTGTATGTCTTCTTGGAGAAATGTCTATTCAGGTCCTATGCCCATGTTTTATTTATTTAAGATTTTTATTGGGGAATTGGGGGAGAGAAACAGTGTTGGGGAATTGAGGAAGGGGAACAGACAAGTTGCTGTCTTTTTTGTTCTTCAGTCTAGTTGTGGAGGACGTTGCTTCACTGACCCATGTTGGTATTATCATTGTGCTCTTCCTGGGTGAGGCAGATCAGTTGCCAGCCTCTGGACGGCCACTCACCATGGCTATTGGCAACTCACTCTGGGTGCGGGTCGCTCATGCTGGCTGCCGGCCACTCACTGTAGCTTATGGAAGTGCACTGCAGCAGGAAATGCAGCCTACACCGCAACCAGGACTTGCACAGCCCAGCTCCAATGGAGCTGTTGTTCACCAACTTAGCTGTAGAGGGCAGTGTCACTGGCTCTCATATGTGGGATCTGAACCCAGGCCACTGGCATCCCAAGCCAGCTCTTAACCAATGCACCACTTGGCCGGCCCATCCTTTGCCCATCTTTTTTTTTTTTTTTTGAGGGCAGTGTCACTGGCCCTCATATGTGGGACTGAACCGGGGCTGCTGGCTTCCCAAGCCAGCGCTTAACCACTGTACCACTCGGCCGTCCCTGCCAATCTTTTAATTGGGTTTCGTTGTTGTTGTTGTTGTTGAGTTGTATGAGTTCCTTATGTATTTTTTATATTAACTCCTTATCAGAGGCCCAGTTTGCAATAATTTTCTCCCATTTGGTTGGTTGCCTCTTTAGTTTGTCAATGGTTTCTTTTGCTGTGCAGAATCTTTTTAGTTTGATATAGTCCCGTTCATTTATTTTAACTTTTACTTCCCTTGTCCTTGAGGTCAAATTCATAGAAAGCTCTTTGAACCCAAGGTGCATAAGTTTAATGCCTACGTTTTCTTCTATGCAGTTTATTGTTTGAGGTCTTATGTTTAGGTCTTTGATACATTTTGAATTGATTTTTGTACATGGTGATCATTAGTTTCTGACGAGCGTCCCATAGCACTCAGGATATAATTTAGAAGTAACAGGAGTTTGTTTAAAAGCAAAACAAAAAATTTAAACAGTAACTCTGACTATTTGAAACATAAGTTTATTTTGAGATAAAGTAAAATTGCTTACATTTATAGATGTAAATACTTCTTTTTTTTTTTGAGGGCAGTGTCACTGACCCTCACATGTGGGACCTGAACCAGGGCCGCTGGCGTCCCAAGCCAGCTCTTAACCACCGCACCACTAGGCCGACCCCTTGTAAATACTTCTTGATAAAATCACTTCCCTTAAAAATTTGCTTTCAGAAGAGGATTATAACTGAGGGTGTGTGTGTGGGTATACATGTATGTGTGTGTGTGGGTGTGTACACCCTTATATGAGTGCTGATAATGCTCTATTATCTGAACTGGGAGATGTTTATAAACGTTTGTCTTATAATCATTTAACTTACGTGCATTGGTATTATGCACTTTTCTGTATATGTGTTATATTTCACAATGAACAAATTTTAAAAACTGCTACATAAGTTTTGTTTTTACAAAATTAACCACATTGATAACATTCTATATAGCTGTGTGTTCTGGTTCCAAATCCTTTGCTGGAATAACTGCCTATGAGATAAACTGTGAATAAATCTTATGTGGTTGCTCTCACTGTAAGAAAAAAAAATGTTTTCAAACACTAAAATTCATAATCTTTTTTCCTTAATTAAAAAAAGGTAGTTAAGAGGTTCTGGTCAAAATGGTGCTTTAGGTAAATGCTGTGCTTACCTTTTCTCATGACCACATCAAAATTGTGACTAAACTACAAAACAACCATCATTGAGAATCACCTGAAATCTCACAACTAAGGACATGCAGAAGAAGCCATCTTAAGACTGATAGGAGGGGCAAGTTTAGAATAGGCTGGCCCCACACTCACATGTGACCATTAAAAATTGGGAGGGATATCTTGGCTGTGGCAGTCCTCCCACCCTGGAGGAGAGAGAGGTCCCAACCCCACCCCAGCACAGGTTTCCAGTGCCAGTGAGAGAAGTTGCCATAATTTTTGGTTGTGAAATTGAGTAGAGATTGTAACTGAGTGAGACAGAGGGCAGCTGCACTCTGAGCGACTCCTCTTAAAGGAACTGCACTTGGACTTACCTCTGGAATCACTGGCTCTGAGCTCCAGTTCTGGGGCAGCAGCTGGAGAGGTGACAGAGCATATTAGGGGTGGGAGGGACCTTAGTTGTCTGGGTTTGGATAGGAGCTGGAGGGGCAGCTTACTCCTGGATGAAAGAACAGGTAGAGGCCATTGTTTCTTTGTTGAGCCCTCCCACTTACAGGCATGCAGACACAGGTAGTTTGTTTGTTTGCCTGCCCTGGTGATTTGAAACCCCACCCCACCCAACTTTTGGGCACACCCAAACCACTTCCAGTGGCTTTTTTCATACAAAAAAACTGCTATAGCTCATGCTGCAGACTTTCTCAGGACCTCTCAAAGGTTTGCAGAACCCAGACAAGCAACAATGGGCTTGAGCATGTTCTGTACCTCTGGCTGAGCAGCCCTAAGCCCAGCACAAGTAGAAGCCAGCCTTGGCTCACAGCTTGACCTCTTGAGGCGCTTCCAAGTACAGCACAAGGGGCAGCCTGTGTTTTCTTCATGGCTTCTGCTGGGTGGCCCCCGGTGGGGCATGGGCTGTGGCTGAACTTGATCTACAGAAGATTCTCTCCAAGATGGTTCTGGGGCTGGCATAACCAGTGGCCAGCTTTGAAACAATCTGGAGCATCACCCAGCTGCCTCCAATGATGACACATGACAGGGGTGGATTGGGAAGGCACCAGAGCCATGCTGAGGCAGATCCTGCTCTGTAGGGTCAGCCTCTGCACCACAACTCTTTCACTGTAGTCATGGTCAGTCCTTACAACCAATGCTCAAGGGTTAATCCCCCCATTGATGTGCAAATAGCAACCAAGGCTCAACTACAAGAGGAGGGCACACACAACGCACAAAGGGCCACACCTGGAATACTCAGCCCCACAGCACACGTACTGCGTAAGGCTACTTTACTAAGATCAAAAGACATAGCAGCCCTACCTAATATATAGACAAAAACATAGGGAGACAGCCAAAATGGGGAGACAAGAAAACATGCCCCAAATAAAAGAAGAGCAAAGTTCCAGAAAAGAAACTAAACAAAATGGAGATAAGCAATCTACCAGATTAAGAGTTCCAAACACTTGGTATAAGGATGCTCAGTGATCTCAAGGAGAACAAAGAGATAAGAAACATAAAAATGGAGCTAGAAAACATGAAAGAGAACCAGTCAGAAATAACAGAAATAAATAATACATTACAGGGAATCAGCAGCAGATTAGATGAAGCAGAAGATCAAATCAGTAATGTAGAAGATAAGGTAACCTAAAGCACCCAATCAGAACAGCACAAAGAAAAAAAGAATCAAAAACAAAACCAAAAATCTGAGGAGAGCTTAAGGGGCCTGTGGGACAACATCAAGTGTACCAACATTCACATTATAGGGGTACCAAAAAGAGAAGAGAGAGAGCAATAGATTGAAAACTGACTTGAGGTCATCTAACCTGTAAAGGAAAGAGATATACAAGCCCATGAAGCACAGAGAGTCCTAAATAAGATAAACCCAAAGAGGCCAACACCAAGACACATCATAATTAAAATGCCAAAGGTTAAAGCAAGAGAAAAGCAGTTAGTTGCCTATAAGTGAGCCCCCATCAGACTGTCAGCTGATTTCTCAATAGAAACTTTACAGGTCAGGTGGGGATTGGCAGGAAATCTTCAAAATGATGAAAAGCAAGGACTTCAACTAAAATTACTCTACCCAGTAAAGCTATGATTTAGAATTGAAGGACAGATAAAGAGCTTCCCAGACAAGAAAAAGCTAAAAGAGTTCATCACCACCAAACCAATATTACAAGGAATCTTAGAGGGACTTCTTTAAGGTGAAAAAACTAGATAGGAATAATAAAATGGCAATAATGACATACCTATCAACAATTACTTTCCTGAAAGCTATAAGACATTTTTAAAAGAAATTGAAGAAGATACAAATAAATGAAAAGATATTCTGTGTTCAGGGATTGGAAGAATCAACATAGATAAAATGTGCATATTACCCAAAGCAATATACAGAATTACTGCAATCCTCGTCAAAATCCCAATGGCATTTTTGAAAGAAATAGAAGAAAAAAATCATCAGATTTGTATGGAATGACAAAAGACCCCAAATAGCCCAAGAAATCCTAAGATAAAAGAAAAATGCTGAAGGTATCAAACTCTCTGACTTCAGCTTGTACTACAGGGCAACAATAATCAAAACAGGATGGTATTGGCAGAAAAACAGACACACAGACAAATGGAATAGACTTGAGAATCCAGAAATAAACCCACATAAATATGCGTGGAAAATTTTTGACAAATAAGCCAAAAAAATACAATGGAGACAAGATAGCCTCTTCAGTAAATGGTGCTGGGAGAATTGGAAAGCCACATGCAAAAGAATATAACTACACTGCTATCTAGCACCACGTAACAAAATCAACTGAAAATGGATCAAAGACCTAAACATAAGACCTGAAACAATAAACTGCATAGAAAACAAAACAAAACAAAAATTATTTTCAATGTAAATGGATTAAAACTCCAATCAAAAAATAGGGGAACTGGGCCGGCCAAGTGGCGCGGCGGTTAAGCGCTGGCTTGGGAAGCCAGCGGCCCCGGTTTGGGTCCCACATATGAGGGCCAGTGACACTGCCCTCACCAAAAAAAAAAAAATAGGGGAGCTGAATGGATAAGAAAACAAAACCCTTACATATGCTGCCTACAAGAGTTGCACTTCACATGAAAGACACACAGAGACTGAAAACAAAGAACGAAAACAGATATTTCACGAAAATGGAAAGAAACAGACAAAGCTGGAGTAGCAATACTTATAGCAGACCAAAAGGACTTTAAAACAAAAACTATAACAAGAGACCAGGAAGTACCAAGGATTCCCACTTCTGGATATTTATCCAAACAAATCCAAAATGTTACTTCCTGATGACATGCTAATTTATATATTCATTGCAGCATTATTTACATAATCCAAGATATGAAGGCAACCTGGATGTCCCTGAATGGATGAATGGATAAAGAAGAGGTGGTACATATATACAATGGAACATTACCAACAAAAAAGGATATCTTGCCATGTGCGACAATATGGATGGACCTAGAGGGTAGTGTGCTGAGTGTAATAATTCAGTCAGTGAAAGACAAATGTCATATGATTTCACTTATAAGTGGAATCTAAAGAACAGAATAAACAAGCAAATGAAACAGAAACAAATTCATGGATACAGAGAACATTTTGATGTTTGCCAGATAGGAGAGGTATTTGGGGTGGGTGAAAAGGGGAAGGGATTAAGAAATACAAACTGGTTGTTACAAAGTAGTCATGGGGATGTAGGGTATAGCATAAGGAATATAGTCAATAATATTGTAATAACTTTGTGTGGTGTTTGATGGGTACTAAATCTATGGAGTGATAGATGGAAAAGGGTTTGGCAGCCGGATGAATAAAATGAAGGGATTAAGAAATTCAAAATAGTCATGGTGATGTAAAGCATAGGGAATAAATTCAATAATATAGTAATAACTATGTACAGTGCCAGGTTTTACTAGACAGGAGGAGCACTTCCAAGTTGTATAAATGTCTAACCACTGTGCTGTATACTTGAAGCTAATATAAAATAATATCAAATGTCAACTCTAACTGAAAAAATTAAAAGTGGGGGCATAGATCAATAATATTGTGATAGTATGGTGCAATGTCAAATGCTTGTTGGACTTATGGTGAGCACTTCTTTAGCATGGGGGATAAAATCAATAACGTGTAATAACTCATAGAGCTGGGTGGGTCTGTGAAACAACTATGATGTATAGCTGGAACTTATATAATATTGTATGTTAGCTATATTTTAATAAACATCTTTAAAAAAGGCAACCCAAATAATTTTAAAGAAAAGAAAAGTAAAAAAGGGTATATAATATCCTTCTGAAGACTTATCTACTTTTGGTTCAATTTTAAACTAACAAGTATTATCGAAGTCCATCTAAATTAAAGGTGGGAAAAATAAATGTTTCCTGTGCCTTAAGCTTATTAGAAAACATAAGGTTGCTTTATCACTAATGGATTTTCATCAGCACAATCATGCAAAATGGCCCTTATCACTGCTCTATTTAACAAGCTGTTTTCATTTGTTTGAGAATTCTCAAATAAGAAAAGGGGTATATAACAGTCTGTTAACATTGCTTGTAATTCAGGCCAGGAGACTAGAGGCAAATCTCCAAAAGAGTTCTATTTGATAGGAGGAAATTTTTTAAAATAAGGTGAACCTTCTGATTTATACATTCAATTGGAAAGTTGCAGTTGCACCCAGCCTCCGGAACTATTTTATATGAAGAATTACTAAGAAAGTAATGATTTTTTTTTTTAGCTGAGCCATCCTGCCACCTGTTGGCAGCTCAGTGGCAGCTCAACTCGGGTTGGGCATCAAACTGCTGTTGCTCAGTGCTCAGCTTGCACTCTTGAGCGAGCTCTTAACCAACTGAGCTACTTGGCCGGTCCGGTAATGACTTTTTTTTTGTAAAGATTTTTATTGGAGAATTGGGGGAGGGGAACAGCATTGGGGAATTCGGGAAAGGGAACAGACAAGTTGCTGTCCTTTTGTTCTTCAGTCTAGTTGCGGAGGACGTAGCTTCACTGGCCCATGTTGATATTGTCATTGCGCTCTTCCTGGATGAGGCAGCTCAGTCACTGGCCTCTGGATGTCACTCACCGCAGCTATTGGCAGCTCATGTTGGCTGTCGGCTGCTCACACTGGCTGCCAGCCACGCACTGTAGCCTATAGCAGCCCACTGCAGCAGGGGCTGCAGCCTACACCATCGCCAGGGCTCACACAGCCCAGTACCAGCTGGAGCTGTTGTTAGCTGTAGAGGGCAGTGTCATTGGCCTTCATATGTGGGATCTGAACCGGGGCCGCTGGCATTCCAAAACCAGCTCTTAACCAATGTGCCACTCGGCCGGCCCCTGGTAATGATTTTTTAAAGAATGATTTCTCCAGGAAATTGGATAAATTTCCAATTTAGAAAAGTGGAAAATATTATGAATAGCATGTGGAACGGCCCTAACAGAATTAAAACCCAAGACTCATTCACTTTGGCTGGGTTAGCAGGACAGTGGTGCTGGCTGCATGTTACATTACCTTAAGGTCACTGTTACACGTTATGAAGGGTTAACCACAAAATCCAAGGCAGAAACATGGTTGGGTAGGCTCTATGAATCATTGTGAATTTGTGCAGTAGGCTTACATAGGTCAGATAATTTTGTCCCTAATCCCAGGGCCATGGGTGTCATCTGGGGACTATAGAGTGGCATTGGGGATTGAGTTTGACAGTTTAACAGAGAAAAAGCTCTCTGAGGCCTCATGAAGTCTGGGGCTGTAGTCGCTCTAACAGTTGCAATATAGATGGAAATATACTTAAATCTCATGTGCCAATGTTGATCTATCAATTAGTTGTGGTTGTCAAAAACTTTGTGTTGAGAAGTTATTACCAGGTTCATCTGGAAGGAGTGTTGAGATTAGGTAGCAATGAGTGGCATAAACCTGAGAGTAGGGAGTCGGTGCAAATTTGCCAAGTGATTGCCATTTCTGGACTGGGAATTCCAACTGTCTTTTAGGTTTGGTGCTGTTAGCTCAGTCCTCTCTTGCCTGGCCAGCTCCTCATTAATGTTCATTCAGCCAGGTTCGATCACTTTAGTAAGCTATGCCCAGGGTAAACTTTCCTCAAATTTAGGGAAGCTTCGAGGGGAATCTCAGCAGTTCTCCTTTGAGACTGGTATACCTATTTTTCTGATTGTTGATGGCATCACCCCTTGAAAGTTGGATGGGAATGTGGTCATATTTTCTCATTTTTCCTGAGGCTCCCTGTATTGTGAGACTGACTCCTAACACCATGGTGCCACAGCCTTTCATGAGTCAGGTGGATAGCCAGTCTCTACTACTAATTACTAGTTTCTATTAACTCCCCAGACTAGTCAGATGGCCTCAGTCATCTAATTGCCTATGCGTGCTCTGGAATGATTATTTTCCTAGTAGCAAGTATCTGCTTAGATCAGAGTCAAGATCTCCTTAATGGTTGGTTGAAAACTTTTATTTGTTCTCCTGTACTCTTTGTCCTACACTTTAGATTCTGTATGATCTCTTAGGCCCCAGCCATGGACCCAGAGCTTTACCAGCCATCTTGTCATTTGTAATTTGACCCCATCAGGTGCTTGTCTACTTGCTCAGACACTGACTCTCCATTTACTTTCCTAAACCATTGTGTATATGTTTTCCAGATTTTTATTTACTTATCTAACTAGTTTCTGGCTCACTGCTATGTACTGGTAACTGTAAGTCCCTCATTTATGATTCATTGTCTCCTGCAACATTTAACTCATTAATTATTTTCAACTGTGAATTTCACAGATTATGAAAGCTTTATTCCAGTTCTCCACCATCTCTCCATAATGCACAGTTTCCCAATGTTGAGAAAAAACCCAGTCAGGCGATTTAGGAGATTGGTATGAGTCAGGTTAATGATGGATGTAGCCTGTCCCATAAGATCAATAGAATGGCATCTCCAGAAGAAATCAGGGTCTTCAGAAGCCAACCTGGCACATTTAGATCAGAGTAGCAACGCTGCAGTCTCCAGCAATGGCCATCTGAAAGGCTAGCATTATCATATGTGAATTTCAATCACATTTCAAACATGCATTCAATCAGAAAAACAGAGGGATGAAACAGTGAGAATGAGCTTATAGGTCTGTACCTAGAATGAGTCAGTAATTCTTTAAAATGTAGGGTTCTAGGGCCAGCCAAGTGGTGCGGTGGTTAAGCGCTGGCTTGGGAAGCCAGCGGCCTGGGTTCGGATCCCACATGTGAGGGTCAGTGGCACTGCCCTCAAAAAAAATAATAAATAAATAAATAAATAAATAAAATGTAGGGTTCTATACTATAGTGAAACTATGTTATATCCATGTTCGAGGCATAATTTAAGAGCAAAAAGGGACTTCAGTGATCATATAGCCCAATCTCCTCATTTCACAGATGAAGAAATAAAAGCCTGGAGAGGTTCAGTGACTTGCTTGTCCAAGGTCTCAGTTGACTAGTGAGTGGTACAGTTAGGACTAGAAAGTACCCAGGTCACCTTACATGCATTCCTTTCTAGGCACTACTCTCCCTGTGCACATTTACATTGTTTTTAAATTATGAGTGACTCAGATCATTTCAAAAGACAAAAAACTAATTTCCTTCTGATTAAAATGAAGCAGTCACAGGGTTTCACACAAGAAAATTGATAAATGATATATGTGGCTTAATTTTTTGTTCCTTTCTGGTTTTGACTCTGGATCAAGAGTCAAAGGAAGCTAAGGGAACAGGAAGCAAGACAAGACAATCCAATGCTAGGGCTCATACATTAGGGAAAGCAAGCAAACATCTGCTCATTGTTGGAGTGTAAATACATCTGTCTCTCTCAGCAGAGAGATGGACCAAGTCTGTAGCTGTTGGACCTCTGCTTCTAAATTGCTTGGAGCCTAGAAGATGTGGATGCTGACACTAAATGGAGTGGACTCTTTATTAAGTGCACCAACCTTGGTAGTAAGGACAACTTGGAAGAGACCCAAATCTAATTGTAGCACATTGCTGTTCTTTTAACAAAGAGAAAATGGAGACTCCTGGTTTAATGAAACATTCCTTGATTTATTGTGAAATTGACCTTGTTCATCTGAGCTCTTTTACTTAGCATCACACAAAATCTGTCTCCCTTTTACTAAATTGGACATGCCTACCTCATTTGTTTGTTTTTGTTATTGTTTATGTTTTTCATTAATTAATTTTTTCAGCATTTATAAGTGAGTACTACATTTAAGTCACTATTCTAGATGTTAGAGATACAATGTGAAAAGAAGTTCAAATTCCTGCAGTGTAGTAGGGGTAGAGAGAGAGAGAGAGAGAGAGAGAGAGAGAGAGAGAGAGAGAGAAAGTAAAAACAACAAAGTATAATAAAAGATATGATATAAGTATCTTCAAGATACAATGGAATAACAGAGGCAAGATAGTTACTTATCTGGGCTGGCCGAGTGGCGCATTGGTTAAGAGCTGGCTTGGGACGCCAGTGGCCCTGGTTCGGATCCCACATAATAGGGCCAGTGACACTGCCCTTAAAAAAAAAGGTAGTTACTTATCTGTTATGGAAAAGAAAGCCTGTCTGGAAAAGTTGGGCTTGAATTAATCTTAAAGGAAAAGTAGGATCTGGTGAGGGAAGAAATCAGGTAGAACAGAACATACAAAGGCAACAAAGTTGAGGTAGCCTGGCACATTTTGGAAACTCACAAGGTATTTAATTTGTTTGGCCTGTAGAGTTTGAGGAGTTGGGTAAGGAAAGAAAAAGCTGGGGATGTAAGCAGGGCAAAGGACTTTGTGTGCTGAATATGGTTGAAAGTCAGGGAAGCCTACTAAATATACTTCCTAAATATTCTTAAACTCAGCACATTGTAGGGGACAGTGTGTTGTAGTAAAAATAGACCATTGTCTTTGGATTCACACAGATCCATGTTCAATTCTTTTTTTTTTAAGAGTATCATGTATTTTATTCAAGCTTTGGGAGTGAGTTCAACTGAAGAAAAACAGAAGGATTTAAAAGACATCTGGCTAGATCAGAATTCTTTTTTTTTGAGGGCAGTGTCACTGGCCCTCATATGTGGGACCCAAACTGGGGCCGCTGGCTTCCCAAGCCAGCACTTAACCAATGCGCCACTCGGCCGGCCCCAGAATTCATTTTTTAATTGTGGACCTTGGGCAAGTTACTTAACTGCTTTAACTACTTTGTCTTTAAAAATGAGGATAATGGGACGGCCTAGTGGTGCGGTGGTTAAGCACTGGCTTGGGAAGCCAGCGGCTCCGGTTCGGTCCCACATATGAGGGCCAGTGACACGGCCCTCAAAAAAAAAATGAGGATAATTATTTCTGCTTCATATTTGTAGGAAAAAGTTAACATAGTGAAATCCCCAAGCATAGAACTAGTAAATAAATTCATCTTATACTCTTCCCTCTATTTCCTCCTTGCTTTTTTCCACTGCATTCTGACTAATCATTGCTTCCTTCTCTCCCTCTGGAGATTCAGTGGGTTTACAGAAATTGAGGATGTCTTGTGTGGCTTGATGTCCTTGTTCATTAAGGTGATAACATTTAGAAATCAATCTTGTTCAAGTTCTGTCCTCATAGTAGTAAATGTACCAGACCACTGCAATGTCCGCAGTTCATTGGATCTGTTTGCTGTTCCTGGGTGACCTATTTAAATGATCCTGTCATAAACATGAAACATGAAGCATTTTTGCAATTTGTAATCATAACTTTACCAAAAAAAAAAAAGGTTGCATCTGTGGTATGACTGAATTCATTATTAAACTACCCTTCTCCCCAAACCTATCAAACTGTCAGCAACCTGCCTTTGAGGAAAAAAACTAGATATTCTTATGTTGTATTATTTCCAGTGTTACCATACGCAATTCTATTTGTGCTGCAAGTACATCTGAACATTTTTTTGAGGGCAGTGTCACTGGCCCTCATATGTGGGACCCAAACTGGGGCCACTGGCATCCCAATCCAGTGCTTAACCACCGCACCACTCGGCCGGCCCTGAACATTTTTTATATGTCTAAATGAAAAGGTCGCTTCTGATATATTGTGTTTAGATAAAAAAAATCCCAAGAAGCAAAGAGCTTAATAGGCTTGAAGAGAAAGAGCTTCCATAATATTCTAAACTAAAGTGACTATCAGATTCTCAGGGCTCCTGGATAGTTTGGTTTGGAGTTCACAGAGATCACTTCGGAGCATTTTTCTTCAATCATCTAATTTACTTGGTTCCTAAAGGAAGTAGAACAGTCATCTAACTTTCAGCCTCCTGTCTTATGCTTGAGTCCTTTCTATATAGTACTACTGTCAAGTAATTTTTGGGCCTCTGGTTTACCAGATGCAGTAATGTGATGGACACCCTCTATTGCTTAAAGACAGTGCATTCCATTTTTGGACTGCTTTTACTATTTAGAAGGTGCTTCCTGATATTAAATTATAATGCCTTTTTATTACTTTTGGTTCCAGATTTATGATTATAGCCATACAGAATAAATCTGATTAGTTTTTTCACCTTTAGGCCTCTCAAATATTTGGAACCAACTAATGTCTGACAAGGTCTCTCCTCCACCAGAGTCTTTACTCTTAGTGTAATGCTTCCATTTCAATCAGTGGTTGTCTATAAGAACTGATTTCATGTTTCTGTACCATCCCTGTCAAGTGCCTCTGAATATATTTGTCTATATACTTTTTAAAGTATGCTTTAAACATTATGCTGAAAACAATGCAGAACAGTCTGTACTATCACCAGCTTTGTCCTATTAATTCAGCCTAAAATCAGATTAGCAGCTTTTGGTGGCTACATCAAAATGTTATTTCATATCAAATTTACTATTGAATAAAACTCTAAATTTCCTATTATATACTATCTATCACAATCAGTCCTTCATATTCTTTTAAAAATTTTTGTTATGTTTTCAGGCCTGGCCGAGTGGCTCAGTTGGTTAAGAGCTCGTTCAAGACTGCAAGCTGAGCTCTGAGCAACAGCAGATCGATGCCCAGCCCAAGCTGAGCTGCCGTTGAGCTGCCAACAGGTGGTAGGATGGCTCAGCTAAAAACAAAAATTTGGTTATGTTTTCTAATGCATCATATGTCTCTCCCATCTTTTGCTGTCTCCAAACATGACATCAGACTTCTGTTTCTTCATCTAAATAACTGATGAAGTTTTTGGTTTGTTTGTTTTTGAGGGCAGTGTCACTGGTCCTCATATGTGGGACCCAAACTGGGGCCACTGGCTTCCCAAGCCAGTGCTTAACCACCACACCACTTGGCTGGCCCATGATGAAGTTGTTAAAAATGAAATAACCATGTCTCCAAAAAGAACCAACTCTGACAATATCATGATTTCAGACTTCTGTGCTCCTGAACTCTGAGAGAATAAATTTCTGTTGTTTAAAGTCAAAAAGAAAAAAAAATTGAAAAAAGAAAAGAAAAAAGAAAAAGAAAGAACCAAGAAATTTTCCATTGAAAATATTCTAGTATAGCAGTTCTTAACCTGGAATCCATGAACCAACAGCAGCTTAGTGAAATTTATACAAAATGTGTACATATATAAATATTTTTTCTGTGAAAAAGCACCATAGTTTTCATCATATTCTTAAAGGTGAGCGTGATCCAAAGAAATAAGGAACTTGTATTCCAAAATGGCATCAAAATACTCTGGCTACCATCTTTCAATCACTTGAAAAAATCTATTCTTTTGAATGGTTTCTAGCCAATCGTTCTCCACCTCGAATGCATGGATATTATGAAAGACCTTGTTAAAAGCCTTTCTATATGCCTTAGAAAACATACCCTGCACACCATGTATCTCTGACTTTCAAGGCTATTGGCCATGTCAGAGAATGTAATTAAGTTTGTTTCAGTGAACCATCACTTATATTTTTAGTTGCTCATGAACCATTATTTTAATTATTTATTCCAAGATCTTTTCCATGACTCAAGTATTCAACCATTCATTCAACAAATAGTTATATAGTCTCTGCTCTGTGTCAGAGACTATTCTATTTTTTTTTGAGGGCAGTGTCACTGGCCCTCATATGTGGGACCCGAACCGGGGCCGCTGGCTTCCCGATCCAGCGCTTAACCACCATGCCACTTGGCCGGCCCACAGAGACTATTCTAAACACTGGGTATAAAACAGTGAGCAAGACAGACAAGGTCTCCACTCACCTGGAGCTTAGTGAGGGAGTCATACAATAAACAAACATACAAGTAAGATAATTTCAGGCACTGGTGAATGCTCTGAAGAAAATAAAGGAATGGGATAAAAAGTGACTGAGGTGGGGCAGGGCAGTCACATTAGAGAAGTCCAGAAGTCCTCTATTAGAGAATGCTATTTTAGCTGAGATCTGGTTGACAAGGATTTAGTCTGCAAATATGTAGGGGAAGAATACTTCAAACAAAGATAACAGCAATGCAAAGGCTCTGGGAAAGGAACAATCTTGGATCATTTAAGGAACAGAAAGATCAATGTGACTGAAGCATGGTGAACAATGGATCAGTAATAAGTGATTGAGTTTAAGAGGTAGGTAACTCAGTGGAGGCAATGGTAAAGAGTATATGTAGACTTTAACTGAAATGAGGGTTGTAGGAAGCAACAGTGTTTCATGGACTGATTTGCATTATTTAAAGAGTCTAATTGCTGTGTGTGGAAAATTGTAAAGGGGTAAGAGTGAATGGAGACAATTTGCCTATATTTAATTTTTGAATGTGTCTTCTTTCTAATCTTAAAATACAGCGGGGGGGGGGGAAGGAAAGGAAGAAAAAGGAGTACATCTCCAGCAGTCTTCCATGATTTCACTTCTCCATGATTTTTCAAAGATTATTAATATAGGCTCATCAATTGTATACATTCTTGGATTTTTTTTTTTGAGGGCAGTGTCACTGGCCCTCATATGTGGGACCCGAATCGGGGCCTATGGCTTAACTACCGCACCACTCAGCCGACCCTATACATTCTTGGATTTAATTCATACATCCAAGGAGATAGAAAGGCATTTAAAACACTAGAACACTAGATTTTCGTGTTTTTTTTTTTCTTTTTAACAATCTCTTCAACTATCTTAGGCTGAAGTTACTTTTTAGCAATAGTTGTTTTTTATACTTTTCAGCCTGACACTAATTCTCTTTGACACAGAAGACAGAAACTAAATGGGATTTAAAGGACTCTACTTTTCTTATGCCATTCATCACCCTGGACAACCTTATGGTTTATTTAGGTATTCACTTCTATTTTTTTTCTGCTACATTAGTATAATTTATAAATGTATAGTTATAATTGTCTTTTGGGGAGTTTCCTTGAATTGTATCTTGAATTCCAGTATACCATACTAGCTCTGCCATTACTCCCTTAACTAAAATAAAGTATTTAACCACTCTGTGTCTATTTACACAACTGTAAAATGGAGACAATAATATCTGTCTCATAGAGTTGTTGCAAGAAGTTCATAAGTTAAACATAAAAAATGCCTTGAACAATGCCTGGCAAAAAGAAAGTGTTCAGTAAGTATTAGCTGCCTTGTTGTTGTTGTTATTATTATTTTTTTTATTGCTATTATTAATACATTTTGAGCATGAGCTTCAGGTTCCATACCTCCTTCATACCACTTCAGTATGACAGACTTGTGATGTCTATTGTTGGATTCAATGTTAGACTTTCTTGACACCTTTTTCTTCTGTTCACATTTTTTGCATTAATTCCTGTGGCAACATTTGGGGGGAAGTTATGCAGACCTGAGTTCAAGTCCTGACTCTGACATTCACTATGTCTGTAACACTGAAATAAGAATTACTCTATTTAATCTTGAGCTTCCTTTTTGGTAAAGCAGGAATTATACTGTTCTTCACTGCTACATAGATTGACTGGGAAAATATATATATATATAGCTAGTAAAGAGCATGTCATAT
This sequence comes from Aselliscus stoliczkanus, assembly GCA_033961575.1. Lineage (NCBI taxonomy): Eukaryota > Metazoa > Chordata > Mammalia > Chiroptera > Hipposideridae > Aselliscus > Aselliscus stoliczkanus. The sequence goes on along the minus strand of CM066737.1, from coordinate 46,610,244 downwards.
AGTAAAGGCTCAATAATTTCATCTGCTTCCTTTTTTAGTGTTTTCATACTGCTCCAAACTTGTTTTTCTATCTATAGGGAAAATGAGAACTATTCATGGAGTATGATGCTCAAAACAGGTTCTCTCATCCAGTCTAGACTTCTGGCCAGCTAGGCTGCCTCTCTCAAGTTAGCAACCTTACATTCCTTGATGTTTTGCTGCCCTTGAATGGCCATGAGTTATGCTGAATTACTTGATGTTTGGCATTCTCCCATTGTAGTGCCATGTTGAGCTAGATTCAATTTATAATTCATGATGCAATCAATTTAACTTTCAGGGAACAAATACACAGTCCATGCAAACTTTTCCCACCAATGCCATTCAATAGTAATGAATCTAATACTGTTAGTTTGATCTATTTTCCCCTTACTTTAGCTTATCCTACATTAGTCTCAGTTTTCTCATTGGTAAAATAAATATCACTACTGTACCTAACTCACAAAGTATTAATAAAATTAAATAATTCAGGTACAGTACTTAGCACAGGGTCTGACTCACAGTAAGCACTCAATAAATGGTGAACAAATAGACATAGATATATAGGAATATATAATTATAGATGTCTGAATTACATGGATATAAATCTGAGTTCAATTTCCAAAGCTGCTGCTTATTAGTTATACCAGGGATCCCCATTTCTAATGATTATAATTGAAAATTTATTGCTCTTATATTCTTGCTCTTTAACCTCTTGCTTCCCTGTTTTAAATTGTCTTCATAACTGCATGTACTCAAATAGAGAGGTAGCTATTTGCCTCTGCCCTTGGTGAGGTAAGGCCCTTTACCCTTATGAAATAGGAAAATTCATTATCCCCCTTTTACAGATGAGGAAAAATGAAGTCATTTGGTATACCTGCTGAGCTGTAACCTCCCCTAATCAGCAGAACTGAGCCTCTGCCTCAAGGTACTAGAATCCCTACTAGTCCTGGATCTCTGCTCTACATGCAAACTATATTATCCTGAAGCTCTGATGCTCTGCCTGGCTGTGGCCAGTCCTTGGTAGTCTTTCCGCAAAGCACTGAGTCCTGATCCTTAGATGCACCATTTGCTTGCTCAAAAGGTCTGTTCTAAATGAATCATTGACCCTAGATTATGATGTTTCTACCTTCTTGTCTTCAAGTATTGCCTGCTTGGAACTTCCTGTTGCTATGTTGCACAAGGGAGATTTACTCTCCTGGCTAATTAGGTCAGTTGGATCCCAGTATGAAGTACGAACACCCTGCAATAATGTTTATTCCTTACATACCCCTTGGGCCAGTGATGCTATGATCTCATCAGGCCTTATGCCTAAACCCATGGGAAATGAGAAAAGGATAATTTCAGTCTGTGTGGATGAATCTTCTTTGGATAAGGCCCTTCCTTAAACCTTTAAATTTGACTAAGCATTTCTCTACTTATTAACTCTATTAGGCAAACTTGAAAAGCATTATATGGCACTCTTTAATTATTTACCAAAGTGGAAAAATGACTTTGCCCAAATTAATAATTTTGCAATGTCAAGATCCTAATCCTGGGCATGATGCCTCTTTCCTTCAAAATTCTTCAAAAATAAATCAATATGTTAAGACTAAAGCCACTTTGTTTTTAGACTTGCACCCATCTGGGGAGGGAGTGGGGGCTGAAAAATAAAAACAAATCTTATGGATGTTATAATAATTAATTGTATATCTTTTATAAACCTTATAAGAACACAGTTTACTATTCTGTCCTGTAATTATGGTTCTTTGTGATGAAAATGACATTGCCTAATGCAAAAGATACTGTCAGATGTTGATATTCTGTGAAATCTCACTTTAGATATGAATGTTTAAAAACATAGTTTTGAGGGGGGGCAAATGAGAAAAAAATCAATACTGAAGAAAGAGTGAAACCACCTTTGGATATGATGGCATTGAAGTACCTTCTAACTCCAAGGAATGCTGAGATGTCTTTTGCTATGGCAACTAACACCATTGAATTATATTGTTGATGAAAGAAGGGAATAAACTTTTATGTTTTGCTTTATTAAATTGATCTATATTTTGTAAAGTTATAGATCAAGGGATTGGGATAGTGAGGCTCCCAGCTTCTTAAAGGGTTTAATTTATGGTTTGAAGTTTATTTTGGTACTGAAAAGAACTTACATTCAAAGAATGTTATTTTTCTTAATCTCTAAATCTTAATGGAGGGCCAGCCGAGTGGCACATTGGTTAAGAGCTGGCTTGGGACGACAGCGGCCCTGGTTTGGATCCCACATATGAGGGCCAGTGACACTGCCCTCCACAGCTAAGATGGCGAACAACAGCTCCACCTGGAGCTGGGCTGCTGTGAGTCCCCGGGGACGGCATAGCTGCAGCCCCTGCTGCAGTGGGTTGCCATAGGCTACAGTGAGTGGCAGGCAGCCAGCGTGAGTGGCTGGCAGCTGGTGTGAGCTGCCAAGAGCCACAGTGAGCAGCTGTCCAGAGGCTGGCGAGCAATCTGCCTCACCTGAGAAGAGCTTAATGATGATACCAACATGGGCTAGTGAAGCAATGTCCTCGACAACTAGACTAAAGAACAAAAGAACAACAACTTATCTGTTCCCCTTCCCCCGTTCCCCAATGCTGTTCCCCTCCCCCAATTCCCCACTAAAATCTTTAAAAAAAATAAATCTTAATGGAGAAAAAATTTTATATATATATATATATATATATATATATATATATATATATATATGTATATACACTCACACACCCTTGTAGCATTCTTTAGTTATTACACTGATTCTGTCTTTCCTACTAGACTGGCTTGGGGGTATGCTCATCATTCACCACCTCCCTTCCTGGGATCTAACCAACTAAATACACACACAAAGGATGGAGAACAGTAGCCAACTAATTGTCTTAGTTTGTGAAACCAGCTCATGTGGGAGTTGGTTATTTATTGTGAAATGTTGGAACAAAGGTAGTTCAAAATATAGAAGTTAGTGATCAGTCACCTTACAAGTGATTGTATTTAATATGCTCAGTACTGTGTTTGCAATTGTGCTAAATACAATTTGCAGTTTATCTGGGGGAGACAAGATTTAGAGAGTTGCCACTTTATATCTTGTGTTATATATTCTCATATATGTGTCTTCAAAGTTTCTGCTAAGTTGGACCTAAAGCAGGTGAACTAAGGCAAATCTGGAAGTGAGCTAGATGTTTGCTTAATATAAAATAACACAAGGTTTAGTTTCATGACTTAGAAACTCTCAGGAAAGCCAGGGATGGGAAACATAATCAAACCAAGGTTCAAACATCCTCCTAATAATGTCCATACCCCAGTGTTAGTTTTTGTTATTGTCTTCTCAATCAAGACACCAAAGTATCATGGGGGGAGGGATGCTAGAGAGAGTGATGAGACTCAAAATAGGGGCATTCCTTCCTTTACTTCTGAGAACTGCCCTCTCTTTCCTGATATATGAGAACTCCTCACATCTAAGGCCCAACTGTAGTCCTACTCACATTATGGTCACAGTGAACTCCCCTCCCTCCAAAATCTTGGTGGCATGACTACCACTTATTTTGAAATGGCTATTTGTCCTCAACTGCTGCTTATGTTGCTTTGTTTCCCTCATTGTGCTTTGCCCATGGTAGGCATTCAAATATTTTTTGATGGATGGAATGGCCCATTTGTGTTTGTAGTGAAGAAAGAATCAAAGGCTGGAGGTTAAGTACCACTATGACTCTATTTGCTCCCCACTATAATAAAGCTCTATTATATCTGTTGTGTTTTATGTTAAAAGTTGTATATAGTCTTTTGTAAACAATCCAAACAGTACAGTAAGTCACAAAGAAGAAAGTATGAATCATCTAAAATCCAGATATTGGAGAATTCCAGTAAGATGGCAGAATATACGGACCTGTTCCAAACTGCCTCCCATGATCACATCAAAATTACAAATAATCTATACAACACTTAACCTCGGAAGTCCCCTGAACATTAGATGAACAGAACCTCTAAATGAAGAATCTAAAGAGGAGGCCACGTCAATTCTGGTAGGAGGGGCGCAGATGAGAGAGGGTGAGCCCTGTGAGGGAAGCCCTAGCTGTGGGGAGGTTTCTCTGGTAGGGGGAGAGACCCTCCGACTGCACAGCGAGCACACCAGCCCAGAGTTGCCTTGCCAAGAAGAGGAGTTCTACGATAGCAGGCAGTAGACATTAGTGAGGACTCTCTTTGCTCGGCTCGGTGAGGCTGAGGGCAGCTGGAGAACAAGTGGGACCGGCAGTGCTGTTTACAATATTCAAGACTTGGAAATAACCGAAATGCCCATCGGTAGATGACTGGATTAAGAAACTGTGATACATTTATACACGGAGTATTACTCCGCTATAAAGAAGAATGAAATCATACCGTTTGCAATGATATGGATGGACCTAGAGACTATTATGTTAAGTGAAATAAGTCAGTGGGAGAAAGACAAATACCATATGATCTCTCTTATATGTGGAATCTAAAAACTGAATGAATGAACAAAGTAAACAGAAACAGTCTCATAGATATAGAGGAAAAACTGATGGTTGCTAGTTGGGAGGGGGTGGGGATGAGGGAGAAGGGGAAGGGATTCGACAGCATAAATAGGTAACTACAATATTGCCACAGGGATATGAAAGACATTTTGGGGAATATAATGTTGGAAATATTTTGTGGGGTGTCAGATGGTCAAATGTGTTGTTAAGGAGACCATTTCATGGATGGAGTAGAGGCTTGATCACTGCACTGTACACCTGAAACTGATGTTGTATAATATTGTATGCCAGTTGTAATAGAATACATAAATAGTCATTCGGTGTGGATTATACTGTGGAAGGGAGTCAAAGGAATTGTAATAGATATGTATGATATGGGGGGAGGAGTGGGATGGCAAATTGGCGGAGGGAGCTTGTCACTTTGAGGAGTAAAAAGTATAACTATTGTACTGTGTTGTACATCTGAAACTAATTTAATAAAAAATGTTTATTTCACAATAAAAGAATTCAAAAACAAACAAACAAAAGATTTAGTATTTTCTATCAGGCTAAAGATGATGAGGGAAAGAAACTGAAGAGTTTTTAATTCAGCAGTAGATTGAGACTTAGGTAAAACAGGGCCTGCATTTGCTTTACCAATTGGCAGAAGTATCTTTCCTTACTCTTTCTCTCTCCTTTATTGATCTCCCTACACTCTTGGAACCACCCTCCCCAAAAGGAATTTATCATTTTTTACAATTCATGAATCAAAGTCATTGTAAAAAATTATTACTCTTTTTTTTTTTGAGGGCAGTGTCACTGCCCCTCATATGTGGGACCGAACCGGGGCCGCTGGCTTTCTAAGCCAGCGCTTAACCACCGCGCCACTCGGCCGGCCCTAAAATTATTACTCTTAAGCATAGAAAATTGGTTGTTGTTTTTTTTAAAGAAAAAGCAGGTAAAGTTTTTAACCCACAAAATAGAAAGACATGTAAATTTATACTAAGTAATATAAATCACTTGCAAATCTGCCAGTGTCCTAAATTAATGAGATTAAAGAACCATGAGAGACTGATGAGGAACTTATTCCTGAAACACCAACCCAGAATTAAAAGAGACAATATTGATTTGTTTAGTTTGGTAAAAACATTTGTTCCTAATAAATTAGTAAAAATTACTTATTCAAAAGGCTAGTCGAGTGGCTCAGATGTTTAAGAGCTTGGTCAAGAGTGTGAGCTGAGCTCTGAGCAACAGCAGTTCAATGCCCAGCCTGAGCTGCTAACAGGTGGCAGGATGGCTCAGCTAAAAAAGAAAAAATTACTTATTGAAAAATAACTTCCCTCACAATACCTTTTTTAACAAGCAAAAGTCTATATTACTACTAGATTGTGTTCTTCATGAAGATAGAAATCATTTCTATATATAAATAAATATATGGAGAATATTTATGGTATAAGAAAATATCTTCCATAATGAGAATCAGGTTTTGAAGAAATGTAGTTTTCTTATGTAACAATCACCTAACATGGTTTTTCAGTGCTTGGGTTTAGTGTAATATACTGAGCAATTAGGTCTTCAAGCTAAGAGATGAATTATCTAAAATAGATTACCACTTATGTATCTCTAATACATAAAATAACTATAGAGATGTGTCATTGAACCCATGTGGGTCAACAGATGGAGTACAAGAGAAACAGAAAAGCAACCTGAGAATTTTTTTCAAGGATATTTTACAAACACATCAAAGTCTTCTACCAGAAGACTGGGAGAAAAAGAGTGAGTTACTATGAGGTCAAGAGTATGTATCATGCGAGTGAAGGCGGAAGGGTAATGTGTTGCTGGAAGTCTAAGGAATTGAGATCAGAGAGTGGGCTATTGGTGTTAAAGATTTTTTATGTAGAACAGTTCAGAGGGGTCATAAGGACTGGAGGGCTTCCATGTCAGTGAGTGGGTAGACTGAAGTGGAAGTGAATATTACAGGAGTTAGAGGCTTAAGAACTATAAATGTAAGAGTGCTCGATGGGCTGACTGCCCATGGGGATCTTTGTTGAACTGAATAAATCATGAGTGCCTATCCTGTGGAAAGTGTGGAGATATACCATAAATAAGGAAAACACAATTCCTCACCTCACAGAACTTCTGGTAAAGAAGATAGACACTAACACAAATAATTAGAATAAAATATAATGACTGTTACTTCTCAGAAACCAAAGAAGTACATTTAGATAAGGGCAGCATATCCTCCCTTGTAGCCTATGATAATGGGAATATCTTTAAGAGGCCTATCCTTGCCCATTTTTCTGTCACTTTTTTGAGTTAAAAAAATGGCTTTCAGTTTATAGACAAAAATAAAATAGAGAAGTGAGATGATTTATCCAATGTCATATAACTAGTGAGTGGCAGAGCTAGGATGCAAAACCAGACCAGTCATCATCACTGTAGTTTCATTATGGCTATATAAGGTGACTACAGCCCATTCATTCTTCTGGCTGATTATAGCTGAAAAATATGGAGAAATAAAGAAATTGCTACTTGAGGACTCTAAAACGTTAACAAAAACAGTAAGATTATGAAGGGGAGTTAAAATTTGAAGAAGTGACCTGCATGGGGGTGAATTTCCCATTTCTCCCCCTTTGTGCTGCTTTGTGCCTAGAGTGAGTCCCACTCACATAGTGGTGTGGTGGTGTTAGAGGCTAAAACTTTTTTTTTTTTAGCTGAGCCATCCTGCTACCTGTTGGCAGGTTAGCAGCTGCTCAGCTTGGGCTAGGCGTTGAACTGCTGTTGCTCAGAGCTCAGCTCGTACTCTTGAGTGAGCTCTTAACTAACTGAGCCACTTGGCTGGCCCTGAGGCTAAAACTTTTATAGAAATCTCATCAACTCTGTGGCCAGAAGAAAAAGGGAAAGGAGCACCACAAGGCTGGATAATGTGGGAAAGAAGAGAAAGCTGAAGGGATCCTCAATACTGCACAGGTCTCGGTTGAACCCTGGAGTTATGCATGCATAGGATAGCCCCTAATTATTAGAGCAAAGGATCTGAGAACTGAAGTGAGGTTGGAATTATCCACATGAGCCTTAGATTAACTCTGAATAATGCTTGCATGAGACAGATCTAGATAAGCAGAGAAAATTTTTAGAGAAATAAAACTAAGAATTGGTATTTTGCAACTTTATTGAAGTATACTTTACATACTGTAAAATTCACCTGTTTTATGTTTATAATTCAATAACTTTTAGGAAATGTACTAAGTTGTACAACCATCACTATAGTTCAGTTTTTACCATTTCCATCACCCCGAGAAGATCACTTATTTGTTTTACAGTTAATTTCTTTTTTAAAAAAAGATTTTTTTGGAGAATTGGGGGAGGGAACAGCATTGGGGAATTGGGGAAGGGGAACAGACAAGTTGCTGTCTTTTTGTTCTTCAGTCTAGTAGTGGAGGACGTTGCTTCACTGGCCCATGTTGGTATTGTGATCATTGCACTCTTCCCGGCTGAGGCAGATCAGTCACAGGTCATTGAACGGCTGCTCATGGCAGCTCATGCCAGCTCACGCCAGCTCACGCCAGCTGCTGGCTGCTCATGCTAGCTGCTGGCCATGTACGGTATCTTTTGGCAACCCACTGCAGTCTACACTGTAACCGGTGATTGATGGCAGCCCAGCTCCAGGTCAAACTGTTGTTCCCCATCTTAGCTGTAGAGGGTGCAGTGTCACTGGCCCATGTGGGATCCATACCGGTGGCCCTGCTGCTCAGAGATTGTGCTCCCAAACCAACTCTTAACCAATGAGCCATGAAGCCAGCCCTACAGTTAATTTTTGTCCTCACCTTTAGCCCTGGAAATTACTAATCTACTTTTTGTCCCTTTAAATTTGCATTTTCTGGACCTTTCATATGAATAGTATCATACATACAATATGTGGTCTTTTGCATCTGGCTTATTTCACTTAAAATAATGTTTTTGAAGCCCACCTACATTGTAGCACAAATGAGTATTTTGTTCCTTTTTAAAGATAAAAGTATTCCAATGTATGGCTATTCCACAATCTAAACAAACTAAATTTGAACTGCAGACCATGTAAGTCAAGGCAGAATTCATGGCCTAAACCTAACAGAAATGATTGCCTGATAAAACAAAAGCATTGACATTCTCCAAAGGACCCAGTAGTCCCAGGACTCAGAGTCTAAATATCATAATAGTCAAAATATCTGAAGCTATCTAACCTGGACATACTAAGAGCCAAGGAAATACGACCAATCCTAAAGGGAGAAGACAATCAGCAGATGTGAGCTTTGAGAAAACACAGATGTTGGAATTATCAGGCAACATCTTTAAAACAATTATATTTATGATCTATGAGGTTAAGGAAAAAACATTTGAAATGAATTAATAAATGTTCTGAGCAGAGAAATATAAAGTATAAAAAAAGAAACAAATGGAAAATTTAGACCTGAGAAATGCAGCAAACATTTGAAATGAAAAATTTCCCAGATGAGCTCAGTAGTAGACATAACAGAGGACAGAGCCAGTAACTAGAAAATAGGTCAATAAAACAAAAAGTGTTTGATGTAATTTATATGTGAAATACAAAAAGTTAAGGAGTTCCGGTAAGATGGCAGAATAGAAGGATGCTCTCTGAACTGCCTCCCAGAATCACATCAAAATTACACATAATTTATACAACATTTAACCTCAGAAGTCCCCTGAACAATAGATGAACAGAACCTCTAAATGAAGGACCTAAAGAGGAGGCCACGTCAAGTCTGGTAGGAGGGGCACAGACGAGAGAGTGCGAGCCCCGTGAGGGAAGCTCCAGCTGTGGGGAGGTTTCTCTGGTAGGGGGAGAGACCCTCCGGCTGCACAGCGAGCTCACTAGCCTAGAGTTGCTTTGCCAGGAAGAGGAGTTCCATGATAATGAACAGTAGAAATTAGTGAGTACTCTCTTTGCTTGGCTCAGTGAGGCTGAGGGCAACTGGAGAGCCAATGGGGCCATCACACAGGTTCGCTCGCCGGCGAGCACTCACCCGGTTCCTGTTGGAGGGAGTAGCTGCGTGAGCTGGGCCCAGGAGTCTGTGAGGAAGGACTGAACTGAGCACCTTTGGTGCAGAAGCTGGAAGTATTGGGACTATTGTTCCACCAGTGCGGAGCTTGCATACGAGCGGTATACAGGAGAGCGCCATTTTTTCAGGGTTGGGCCCTCCCACAGATGGTTGGATCTGGGATTCCATTGGTCTGGTGAAATTGGTACAGGAGTTCGTGCTGTACGTGCATGCGTGCGCATGCGACCTTGGATTCCCACCCTCTGCCCTGCTTGTGTTGCGTTGCCAGGGAAACACAGGGCGGATGCCCTCTGGGTCCATCAGGCTGCTCACTGAGACACAGGAGTGTGCGAGCAACCTTGGGTCACCACCCTCCGCACTGCTTGTGCTGCGTTTCCAAGGAAACGTCGGGCGTGTGCCCTCCGGCTCCATCAGGTTGCTCACTGTGTCTCAGTAACAGACAACCTGCAACAACCTGTGAAGATTTTTTTTTTGGTAGTGAGCACGGTTCCAGAGCACACAGCAGCTAATTGTGGAAAGCTCACTGCAACCCTGAGCAAGTGGTCTGCAGATTAGAGAGGACGGAGAGCCACCCCACCCTTTCTTTTTTCTCTCTCTCTTTTTTTTTCTTTTTCCTTTTCACTTCTTTCTAGGTGATCTATCTAATACATTGAAGCATTCACAGAACGACAGCCAGAATGAAGAAACAAAGAAACATGTCCCAAGTAAAAGATCAGAAGAAAACTCTAGAAATGGAACTAAATGAAACAGAGGTATCCAAACTTTCAGAGACAGAATTTAGAACACTGATGATAAGAATATTTAAGGAACTTAGCGAGGACATAAAGAAGGATAGGGAAAGTATAAAAAACAACCAGTTAGAACTAAAGAATACAATAACTGAAATGAAGAACACACTCGAAGGAGTCACCAGTAGAATAGATGAAGCAGAGGAGCGGATGAGCGAATTATAAGACAAAATAGCAGAAATCACCCAGCTGGCACAACAAAAAGAAAAAAGAATAAAAAAGAATGAAAATAGATTAAGAGACCTCTGGGACAACATGAAAAGAAACAACTACGCATCATAGGAATACCAAAGGAGAAGAGAAGAAGCAAGGGATTGAGAATGTATTTAAAGAAATAATGACTGAAAAGTTCCCTACTGTGGTGAAGGAAATTGACATACAAGCCCAGGATGTATAAAGAGTTCCAAATAGGCTGAATCCAAACAGGCCCACACCAAGACACATCATAGTTAAAATGGCAAAGCTTAAAGACAAAGAGAGAATCCTAAAAGTAGCAAGAGAAAGACAGTAGGTTACACACAAAGGAACTCCTATATGATTAACAGCTAACTTTTCTTCAGAAATTCTGCAGGCCAGAAGGGAATGGAAGGAGATATTCAAAGTGACGCTAAATAAAGGTCTACAACCAAGATTGCTCTACCCAGCACGGCTATCACTTAAAATTGAAGGAGAGATAAAGAGCTACTCAGAAAAGAATAAGCTTAAGCAGTTCACTACCACCAAGCCAGCATTACAGAAAATGTTAAAAGAGGTTTCGTAAGCAGAAGAAAGGGGAAAACAAGCTAACCCAGGAAGACAAGAAATATAAATAACAAAATGGCAATAAATATACACCTATCAGTAATTACTTAAAATGCAAATGGGCTAAATGCTCAAATCAAAGGACACAGAGTGGTTGAGTGGATAAGAAAATAGGACGCATGTATATGCTGTCTAGATGAGACTCATCTCAGATCAAAAGTCACACACAGACTGAAAGTAAAGGGATGGAATAAGATGTTTCAAGCAAATGGAAATGAGAAAAAAGCTGGAGTAGCAATACTTATTTTGGACAAAATAGACTTTAAAATGAAGACTACAATAAAAGACAAAGAAGGGCACCACATAATGATAAAGGGATCAATTCGACAAGAGGACGTAACCCTAATAAACATCTATGCACCCAATATAGGAGCTCCTAAATATATAAAACAGATTCTGACAGACATAAAGGCAGAGATCAACAGCAATACTATCATATTAGGGGACTTCAACACCACATTGTCACCAATGGACAGGTCCTCCAGACAGAAAATCAACACGGACATAGTGACCTTAAGTGACACTTTAGACCAGCTGGATTTAATTGATATTTTTAGAGGATTTCACCCCAAAGCTACAGAATATACATTCTTCTCAAGGGCACATGGAACATTCTCCAAGATAGACCACATGTTAGGCCACAAAACAAGTTTCAACAAATTTAAGAAGACTGAAATCATATCAAGTGCTTTCTCTGACCACAATGCTATGAAACTAGAAATTAATTATAAGAAGAAATCTGGAAAGCTTAGAAATACATGGAGGCTGAATAACATGCTAATAAATGGTGAGTGGGTCAAAAATGAGTTCAAGGAGGAAATCAAAAGATACCTTGAGACAAACGAAAATGAAAACACTACGACCCAGAATCTCTGGGATGCAGCGAAAGCAGTCCTGAGGGGGAAGTTCATAGCAATGCAGGCCTACCTAAAGAAGGAAGAAAAATCTCAAATCAACGGGCTCTCTTTACGCCTAAGGGAAATCGAAAAAAAAAAAAAGCAAAACAAGCCTAAAGGGAGCATAAGGAAGGAAATAATAAACACCACAGCAGTAAGGAATGAAGTAGAGAACCAAAAACACAATACAAAAGATCAATGAAACCAAGAGTTGGTTTTTTGAAAAGATAAACAAAATCAACAAACCCTTAGCACGACTAACCAAGAAAAAGAGAGAGAGGACCCAAATTAATAAATCAGAAATGAAAGAGAAGTGACAACAGATACCACAGAAATACAGAAAATTTTAAGAAAATTCTATGAACAACTATACGCTAACAAATGTGACAATCTGGAAGAAATGGATAAATTTCTAGAAGCATACAATCTACCAAGTCTGAACCAAAAAGAAACAGAAACTCTGAACAGACTGATTACTGCCAAAGAAATTGAATCAGTAATCAACAATCTTCCAACAAACAAAAGCCCTGGACCAGATGGCTATACAGGTGAATTTTACAAAACATGCAAAAAAGAATTAGTACCTATTCTCCTCAAACAATTCCAAAAGATACAGAATGAGGGAAGGCTCCCAAATTCTTTCTATGAAGCCACTATCACCCTGATTCCTAAGTCAAACAAACATATTATCAAAAAGGAAAACTACAGGCCAATATCCCGAATAAACATACATGTAAAAATTCTCAACAAAATACTAGCAAACCGAATGCAGCATCTCATTAAAAAGATCATACAGCACGATCAAGTGGGATTCATTCCTGGTATGCAAGGCTGGTTCAATATCCGCAAATCAATTAACACAATACATCATATTAACAAAATGAACAATAAAAATCATATGATCATATCAATAGATGCAGAAAAGGCATTTGACAAAATCCAGCAGCCATTTATGATAAAGACTTTTAACAAAGTGGGAATAGCGGGATCATATCTCAACATAATAAAGTCCATATATGATAAGCCCACAGCAAACATCGTACTCAATGGGGAAAGCCTGAAAGCTTTCCCCTTAAGATCAGGAACAAGACAAGGCTGCCCACTTTCACCACTTCTATTTAACATAGTTCTGGAAGTTCTAGCCACAGCAATCAGAGAAGAAAATGAAATAAAAGGCTTCCAAATTGGAAAAGAGGAAGTAAAATTGTCATTATATGCAGATGACATGATACTATATATAGAGAATCCCAAAGACTTCACCAAAGAACTGCTGGAACTGATACACAAATTTTGTAAGGTAGCAGGATACAAAATTAATATTCAGAAATCAGTGCCATTTCTATACACCAATAATAAACTATCAGAAGAAGAAATCAGGAAATCAATCCCTTTTACAATTGCTTCAAAAACAATAAAATATCTAGGAATGAATTTAACTAAAGAAGAAAAGACATGTACTCAGAAAATTATGAGACACTGAAGAGAGAAATCAAAGAAGAAACAAATAAATGGAAATATATACCATGCTCATGGATAGGAAGAATTAATATAGTTAAAATATCAATACTACCTAAGGCAATATATAGATTCAATGCAATTCAAATCAAACTACCAACGATATTTTTCTCAGAAATAGAATTTAGAATCCTAAAATTTATATGGAGCCACAAAAGACCCCCAAATAGCTACAGCAATGTTGAGAAATAAGAACAAAGTGGGAAGCATTACACTACCTGACATCAAAACATACTACACGGCTACAGTCATCAAAACAGTATGGTACTGGCATAAAAACAGACACATAGAACAATGGAATAGAATAGAGAGCCCAGGAATAAACCCATCTATATACGGTCATTTAGTCTATGACAATGGAAGCAAGAATTTACACTGCAGTGAAGATAGTCTATTTAATAAATGGTGCTGGGAAAATTGGATTGACACGTGCAAAAAAAATGAAAACAGACCACCTAATCACACGATATATGAGAACAAACTCAAAATGGATTAAAGACTTAAATGTAAGACCTGAAACTATAAAACTCCTAGAAGAAAATATAGGGACTAAGTTTGCAGACATTACCCTGAGTAATATTTTTACTGATATATCCCCTCGGGAAAGGGAAATAAAAGAAAAAATGAACATATGGGATTACATCAAACTTAAAAGTTTTTTCACAGCAAAGGAAATCATCAATAAAACAAAAAGGCAGCTTACTGAATGGGAAAAGATATTTTCCAACGATATATGTGATAAGGAGTTGATATCCAAAATTTATAAAACACTCATGCAACTCAACACCAAAAAAAACAAACAACCCAATTAAAAAATGGGCAGAGGATATGAATAGGTATTTCTCTGAAGAGGACAGATAGATGGCCAAAAGTCATATGAAAAAATGTTCAACCTCACTAATCATCAGAGAAATGCAAATAAAAACCACAATGCGATACCACCTCACTCCAGTCAGAATGTCTATCATCAACAAGTCAACAAACAACAAGTGCTGGTGAGGGTGTGGAGAAAAGGGAACCCTGGTGCACTGTTGGGGGCACTGCAAATTGGTGCAGCCACTGTGGAAATCAGTATGGAGGTGTCTCAAAACACTGGAAATGGAACTGCCATGTGAACCTGCAATTCCACTTTGGGTATCTACCCAGAGGTATCCTAGACACTAATTCGAAAAAATATATGCACCCCTATGTTTATTGCAATGCTATTTACAATAGCCAAGACTTGGAAACAACTAAAATGCCCATCGGTAAATGACTGGATTAAGAAACTGTGGTACATTTGTACAATGGAGTATTATTCCGCTATAAAGAAGAATGAAATCGTACTATTTGCAACGATATGGATGGACCTGGAGACTATTATGTTGAGTGAAATAAGTCAGTCGGAGAAACACAAATACCACATGATCTCACTTATATGTGGAATTTGAAAAACTGAATGAATGAGCAAAAGAAATAGAAACAGTCTCAGATATAGAGGAAAAACAGTGTTGCTAGTTGGGAGGGGGGTGGGGAGGAGGGAGAAGGGGAAAGGATTAGACAGCACAAATAGGTAACTACAGTATTGTCAGAGGGATATGAAAGACAGTTCGGGGAATATAATGTTGTTAAAATTTTGTGGGGTGTCAGATGGTCACAAATCTGACAAAAATGTTTTGTTAGGGAGACCACTTCCTGGATGGAGTAGAGGTTTGATCACAGCACTGTATACCTGAAATTGATGTTGTATAATATTGTATGCCAACTGTAATTGAATATATAGACAGTGACGGGATGTGGATTATACGGTGGAAGGGAGTCAAAGGAATTGTAATAGATAGTATGATATGGGGGGGCGAGGAGTGGGGTGGAGAATAGGGGGAGATGCGTTGTTACTTTGAGGTGTAAAAAGTATAACTATTGCAATTTGTTGTACACCTGAAGCTAATTAAAAATATATAGAAATAGATAAATAAATAAATAAATAAAAAAGAAAAAATAACAATAAAATATCTAGGAATCAATTTAACTTAAGAAGTAAAAGACCTGTATTCAGAAAATTATGAGAGACGGAAGAGAGAAATCAAAGAAGATACCTTGCTCATAGATAAGAAGAATTAATATAGTTAAAATGTCAATACTACCTAAAGCAATATATAGATTCAATGCAATTCCAATCAAACTACCAAGGACATTTTTCTCAGAAATAGAACATAGAATCCTAATATTTATATGGAGCCACAAAAGACCCCAAATAGCTATGGCAATGTTGAGAAATAAGAACAAAGTTTGTGTCATCACACTACCTGACATCAAAACATACTACAAGGCTACATTAATCAAAGCAGTATCGTACTGGCATAAAATCAGACACATAGACCATATCCAATGGAATAGGATAGAGAGCCCAGGAATAAACCCATCTATATACAGTCATTTAGTCTATGACAATGGAAGCAAGAATTTACACTGGAGTAAAGATAGTCTATTTAATAAATGGTGCTGGGAATATTGGACTGACGTGTAAAAAAATGAAAATAGACCACTTACTTACACCATATATGAGAACAAACTAAAAATGGATCATGACTTAAGTGTAAGACCTGAAACTGTAAATCTCCTAGAAGAAAATATAGGGAGTAAGTTTGCAGACATTACCCTGAGTAATATTTTTACTGATATATCCCCTTCGGGCAAGGGAAATGAAAGAAAAAATGAACATATGGGATTGCATCAAACTTAAAGGTTTTTTCACAGCAAAGGAAATCATCAATAAAACGAAACAGCAGCCTACTGAATGGGAGAAGATATTTGCCAACGATATATGTTATAAGGGGTTGATATCCAAAATTTATAAAACACCCATGCAACTCAACACCAAAAAACAAACAACCCAATTAAAAAATGGGCAGAGGATATGAGGAGGCATTTCTCTAAAGAGGACATACAGATCACCATTAAGCATTTGAAAAAAAGGTTCAACTTCACTAATCATCAGAGAATTGCAAATAAAAACCACAATGAGATACCACCTCACTCCCTTCACAATGGCTATCATCAACAAATCAACAAACAACAAGTGCTGGCGAGGGTGTGGAGAAAATGGAACCCTGGTGCACTGTTGGTGGGACTGCAGATTTGAGCAGCCATTATGGAAATCAGTATGGAGGTATCTCAAAACACTGGAAATGGAACTGCCATATGACCCAGCAATTCCACTTTTGGTATCTACCCAGAGGAATCCAAGATGCTAATTCAAAAAAATATATGCACCCCTATGTTTATTGCAGCACTATTTACAAAAGCCAAGACTTGGAAACAACCGAAATGACCATCGGTAGATGACTGGATTAAGAAACTGTGGTACATTTATACAGTGGAGTATTACTTCGCTATAAAGAAGAATGAAATCGTACCATTTGCAACGATATGGATGGACCTAGAGACTATTATGTTAAGTGAAATAAGTCAGTCGGAGAAAGTCAAATACCATATGATCTCACTTATATGTGGAATTTGAAAAACTGAATGAATGAGCAAACGAAACAGAAACAGTCTCATAGATACGGAGGAAAAACAGTGTTGCTAGTTCGGAGGGGGGTGGGGAGGAGGGAGAAGGGGAAGGGATTAGACAGCATAAATAGCTAACTACAATATTGTCACAGGGATATGAAAGACATTTCGGGGAATATAATGTTCTTAAAATTTTGTGGGCTGTCAGATGGTCACATGTTTTTTTTAGGGAGACCACTTCATGGATGGAGTAGAGGCTTGATCACTGCACTATTTACCTGAAATTGATGTTGTATAATATTGTATGCCAACTGTAATTGAATATATAGATAGTTATGGGATGTGGATTATACGGTGAAGGGAGTCAAAGGAATTGTAATAGACAGTATGATATGGGGGGAGGAGTAGGGGGGAGAATTGGGGGAGGGGGGTTGTCACTTTGAGGGGTAAAAAGTATAAGTATTGCACTTTGTTGTACACCTGAAGTTAATTAAAAACAAACAAACAAACAAAAAAAACCTCAACACCAGAAATCAAACAACCCAATTTTAAAATGGGCAGAGGATATTAAGAGGCATTTCTCTAAAGAGGACATACAGATGGCCAACAGGCATATGAAAAAATATTCAACCTCACTAATCATTAGAGCAATGCAAGAAAACCAGAATGAGATACCACCTCACTCCGGTCAGAATGGCTATCATCAATAAATCAATAAACAACAAGTGCTGGCGATGTGGAGAAAAGGGAACCCTGGTGCACTGTTGGTGGGACTGCAAATTGGTGCAGCCATTATGGAAATCAGTACGGAGGTATCTCAAAACACTTGAAATGGAACTGCCATATGATCCAGCAATTGCATTCTTGGGTATCTACCAAGAAGAAACCAAGATGCTAATTCGAGAAAATATATGCATCTCTGTGTTTATTGCAGCACTATTTGCAATAGCCAAGACTTGGAAACAACTGAAATGCCCATCAGTAGATAACTGAATTAAGAAAATGTGGTACATTTATACAATGGAGTATTACTCCGTTATAAAGAAGAATGAAATCGTACCATTTGCAACAATATGGACAGACCTATAGACTATTATGTTAAGTGAAATAAGTCAGTCGGAGAAAGACAAATACCATATGATCTCACTTATATGTGGAATCTGAAAAACTAAATGAACGAGCAAAGTAAACAGAAATTGTCTCATAGATACTGAGGAAAAACTGATGGTTTCAGTTGGGAGGTGGGTGGGGATGAGTGAGAAGGGGAAGGGATTAAACAGCATAAATCGTTAAGTACAATATTGCCACAGGGATATGAAAGAGTTCGGGGAATATAATTAATAATGATGTAAATATTTTGTGGGGTGTCAGATGGTCACATGTCTTGTTAGGGAGATCACTTCATGTATGGAATAGAAGCTTGATCACTGCACTGTACACCTGAAGCTGATGTTGTATAATATTGTATGCCAACTGTAATTGAATATATATGTATAGTCACAGGATGTGGTATAGTGTGGAAGGGAGTCAAGGGAATTGTAATAGATATGTATGATATGTATGGGAGGGGGTCGCAAATTGGTGTGGGGTGTTGTCATTTTGAGGGGTAAAAAATATATCTACAGCACTGTGTTGTACACCTGAAACTAAGTTTTTTCAAAATGTTGTTTCTCAATAATAGAATTTTTAAAAGATGGAAAATAGGTTACAGAATTTAAATTAGATGTCATCCAATTGGCAATTATCAAAATTCCAGGACATTCTAAGGCTGTCATCATAGAAAGAAAAATAATAATTTAGCTGATTTTGCAGCTAGAATGACAGTAATAAAGAGCCAAATTATCCAGACCAGAATATTTCTTCTCACTATTAAATCAAATTAAGACTTTTCCTGTTTTAATGGGCAGCTGCAGAAAAATAGAAAATATGGCAACAAAACAGGGGACTTTGACCCATGCGGTTCTAACATATTGAGGTCTTGAAAAGATAGTTTCTTAAAACAAACAAGATTATTAGAAATGTATGGTAGTTCGTAAGTGTATAGCAGACGTTCTTTTTCTTTTCAAAATATTACCCTGGAAAATCACTCCATAGGTCCCAAGGACACTTCCCATTTTCTTGAGGTCCATTTGAGATATGTAATTGGATTTTATCCAAATGCCACCATCTGCAGGAAACAAATATATATTTGTCATGATTTGTATGTTGTCTCCCTGTGCTGAGACATTCCCTTGCAGGAGAGCAATGGCCTTAATGGTAGAGAAATTATTGAAAATAATAAATAATCCTGAGAGAATTCCTGGTGAATTATATAGTAACTGAGGTACTTATTTCACTGGACTAAAGATAACTATGTGTAATATTTGGCTTATTTTACAGTATTTTCATTGTGCTTATCACCCCAGTCCTCTGGATTGGTAGCATGTACAAATGATAAATTAAAACTCAACTAGGTAAAATTTTAGGGGCTTTCATTTTAATCTCCCTTGGCCAAAAGCTCTCCTTATAGTGCTTCTCAACCTGAGGTATTCCTTTTGGTGAATACAGTCTTTCTTCTTATTAGACATTGTTCACATTATGTGAAGGGACATATAAACCAACTTTACTAAAAGGAGACATTTTATATTCTTATCAAGGACTTACCAATTATCTTAAAAAATTAATAAATTAGTAACTCAGTCAATGTAATGTGCTCCTGGGAGATGAAGACTTCAAAGACCACGACTCTCAACCAGGAAATTTTGTCCATTGGACAAGACATCAATTAAAAACTCCAACCTTGTCAGAAAGGACCCATCAGTGGATATCAAAGACTCCTCAAGGATTAGAAGCCACTGACATCAGGGATAGACAGCTAATCCAAAACATCAAGAAGGCCTGTATATCTACATAATTGATATTGAACTAGAAATAACCATTTATTTGATTATCTTTACCTGTCTCCTAATAATATTAGTAATAATAATACTTAAACTTGTTCTTTAGGCTTTTCTCAAACCCTGTACTTATATAGCAACTGGTAATAATTGCTAAAGACATATAAGATAACTTCTTTTTTTTTAATGTTACTTCTTCCTCTTTTTTTAAAAAAAGATTTTATTGGGGAATTGGGGAAGGGGCACAGTGTTGGGGAATTGGGGGAGGGGACCAGCCAACTTGTTGTTCTTCAATCTTCATTGTGGAGGGCTCCAGTCACCACCTGGCTTCCCATCAGCAGCTCATGGCTTCCATGCTCAAGGTGCTGTGTTTAATCTTAGTTGTGGGTGGGCGTAGCCACCATCCCATGCAGGAGTGGAACCAGCACCCTTGTTGTTAATTGCTCACACTCTATCCACTGAGCCATCTGGGCGGCAGCTCAGCTGAAGGTGCTGAGTTCAGTTTTAGTTGTGTGTGGGCATAGCCACCATCCCATGCGGGAGTCGAACTCAGCAGCCTTGTTGTTAAGAGTGCATGCCCTGTCCACTGAGCCATCCAGGCAGCAGCTCAGCTCAAAGTTTGGCACATGTTTTTTGTTTTTTTTTTGAGGGCAGTGTCACTGGCCCTCATATGTGGGACCCGAACTGGGACCGCTGGTGTCCCAAGCCAGAACTTAACCATTGCACCACTCGGCTGGCCCATTGGCATATTTTTAATTGCTATTTTTGCTAAGCTTCAGTCAGATCCAGCAATGATGCAGAGTACATTCTTCTCAACAAGAAAAATAAAACTAATTTAAAAAATCAGGGAGAAATGTGAAGAGAACCCTTCTAAGAATTGTAGGGTAAATATGTTTCCTAAGTGAAGAGGAAGAAAGGGAGAACAAATATGAGAACCTAAAATCTTCAAGGGGATGAAGAGACCACAAGAAATGCCATTTCTTTAATTAGTTCAGATAGGTAGGCAGGTTGGCTAGCTATATCATGCTTGACTAAGTCAATGGGAGGGTACAAAAAAAGAATAAACTGAAGATTAAAAAGAATCAGGAAGAAGGGTTAAGTGCAAGTGATAATAGATATGAAGATTTGCATTCTAACCAAACACTTGTATATGGTTGAGGTAAGATATGTCATGAGCTAACTTTTAGAGATTGTGAATAAGATTGTATCCTCGAGTTCAATTGTTTGATATTTGCTCCAAAGTATTATTTCAGGATTTAGTTATTATTTAAGTTTACAATATGCTTTTGATATGAACAAGATGCAAAAGATGGTTGGTCTCTTATCTCAATCAACCAAGTCATAGTTTATTTCCTATAGTTCAAACCTTGGATACTGACTGTAGCATACAACTGCCATCTGGTGTTAATACTTATTTAAAAACCCTACTTCAGGGCCGGCTGAGTGGCACGGTGGTTAAGTGCTGGCTTGGGAAGCCAGTGGCCCCGGTTCGGGTCCCACATATGAGGGCCAGTGACACTGCTCTCAAGAAAAAAATAAATAATAAAAACCTTACTTCAGGGCAGAATTTGCAAAACTAAAGTGATGAAGAGATAGTAAGTTTCCCAGCGGTCTAAATTAATAAGGTGTTATTGTTGTGTTTTTTTTTTTTTAAAAGGAGGTCAGAAAGCAACCTCTGAGAATTCTTTCTCATGGAATTCAGAATGATGAAAACTGTTTTTATTTATTATTGGCAAAATGGAATTTTTATCATGGATATGGACAGTCTATGAATTGTGAATGTGGTCATTATCTTGGTGATCTGGTTTACACTTGAATGTTCTGTAAATGTACACTGAAGAGAAAGCAATTGAATACAAAAAAGTGCATTTGAAAGGAGACATTTTGTAAGCTCTAAATCTCTCATTTTAAAGGTTATAGTCCTTTCAACAGAAACAAGCATTCTTTTTCTATTGTGCAGTTCAGTCTTTTTCTGTGTCATGCAAGAGTGCTTAATGTTTCCAGAATATATTTTACTCAAAGAATTCAGTTTGATAAATCAAGCCCCATGGTGATTTCAGGATTAATAGACCTTCTGTTGCAAATAGGTATACTGCACTGTACACCTGAAACTGAAGATGAATAATATTGAATGTCAACTAAAACATTATATATATATATATATATATATATATATATATATATATATATATATATATATATATTATATGTAGCCACAGGATGTGGAACACAGCATAGAGGATAGAGTCAATGGAATTTTAACAGCTATATACAATGCCAGAGGGGTAGTAGATTGGGGGAGGGGAGTTATCACTTTGTGAGAGGTGTAAATGTCTATTACATTGTTTTGTACACCTGAAACTAATAAAAAAAATCTTTTGATGATTTAAGTATAACCATTGGATAATGAAAGAAAAAATAAAACAATAGGTATACTGGTAGCACAAATATGAGTGATCTGCTCCAATCACCTAAAGTCGGGAAGGTTGGAAGGGATTGGAAGGGACAGAACACCCAGTCTCCAGCTGTCATCTCTTGGCAGTCCAGATGTGGAAAGTTTGTCTTTCTTGAGCTTCATTTTAATTATCTGATCAGGGGAAACAGTGGTGAAATATCCTGAGGGAAATCTGAGCTTCCCAACTGAACATTACAAGACTAGAAAAGCTAAAGTATTGCATAGTTTTAAAGCAAAAAAATAACATTAGGGGTGATTGGAATTAGGAAGGAATAAGAGTCTTAAATGCACTCCTTTCTACTCTGGTCTGAGAAAATTTGCTTAACAAATTATAAATTTACAAAATATGATAATTCCCTGAGGAAAACAATCTATTTTGTTGAGAAACAGTGTAAGCTGTACACAGCTTTTAGATTTTCTTGTAGTTTTTTTTTGCGAATAATTAGTTGTCTTCTTTAATTCACACCTGGGTGTTGTGGTCAAGGGAGGAAGCTGAGCATGGGAGAAAAATGCCCAATGTAGTTTCCTGTCAATGCCTGAATATATTTTATTGGATTTCTTTTCCTGTTCTATTTGGATATGTTCTGCTACCTTATCATCTAAATCACAGATTCAGTCCTCTGCCTCACTTAATCTACTGTTGATTCCCTCTTGTGTATCCTTTACATCAGTTATTGTATTCTGCTTCTTTTTTATATTTCAATTATTTTTAATTGGGGAATTGGGGGAGGGGCCAGCCAAGTTTTTGTTCTTCAATCTTTTTTTTCTTTTTTTTGAGGGCAGTGTCACTGGCACTCACATGTGGGATCCGAACCGGGGCCGCTGGCTTCCCAAGCCAGCGCTTAACCACCGCACCACTCGGCCGGCCCTGTTCTTCAGTCTTAGTTGTGGAGGGCGCCAGTCATCATCTGGCTGCCCGTCAGCAGCTCATGGCCTCTGAACTCAAGGTGCTATGTTACAATCTTTGTGGGTGGGCATAGCCACCATCCCATGTGGGAGTTGAACTGGCAGCCTTGTTGTTAAGAGTGCACACTCTACCCACTGAGCAATACAGGTGGCAGCTCAGCACAAGGTGTTGATTTCAATCTTAGTTGCAGGTGGACATAGCCACCATCCAATGTGGGAGTCGAACCAGCAGCTTTGTTGTTAGGAGCACATGATCTCACCAGCTGAGCCATCCTGCCACCTGTTGGCATCTCAGCTCAGGCACAGCATCACTGGCCCATGTGGAAAGTGAACCTGTGGTTCTGTTGCTCAGAGCTCGTGCTCTTAACAAACTGAACCACTCGACCATCCCTATATTTCAATTTTTATGTTTCCTATCTCATTGTTGAAGTTCTCACTGAGATCACTGAGCATTCCTTATAAGCAGTGTTTTGAACTCTGCATCTGGTAAATTGGTTGTTTCCATTTTATTTAGTTTTTTTTTTTTTCTAGAGCTTTGTTCTGTTCTTTAAATTTGGGACAAATTTCTTTGTCTACCCATTTTGGCTGCCTCCCTTCACTTGTTTCTATATATTTGGTTGAACTGCTATGTATTCTGGTCTTAGCAGAGTAATCTTATATAGTAGGGTGTCCTGTGGGGCACATTCACACAGTCTCCCTGCTCACCTGAGTCAGGTACTCTGGGTGGGTCCCTTGTGTGGGTTTTGTATGCCCTCCTGTTATAGCTGAGCTTTGGTTGCTGTTTGCAAATCAATGGGAGGGATTGACCCTCAGGCTGATTGGTTTTGAAGATTGGCCATGACTGCAGTGGAGGAGCAGTTGTGCAGGGCCTTACCCTACCTTCGGAACAGGATATGCTTTAGCAGGGCTCTGGTGCCTGCCCAGTGTGCCCTTTGGGTGTGTCATCAGTAGAGACAGTCAGGTGTTGCTCTGGCTTGTTACAAAGCTGGCCTCCTGGTGTGATGTCCGTAGGCCTCCTCGGAGGGGCCCCACCACAGGCCAAGTTCACCCACCTTCTGTAACCTGCCCAGGGCCACATGGAATTAGCCACAAAATAATCCACAGATGACCACACCCTTTGCTGGGCTTGGAGGTGCTTGAGAAAGGGTAAGTTGTCAATTGAAGCCAGCTGCCTCTGGTGCTGGGTTTTAGGCTGCTTAGGAAGTAGTGTGGGGCACACCAAAGTTAGATGCTGTTTGTTTGGGGTTTGTGAACTTTTGAGAGATTTTTAACAAAGCCTGCATCAAGCCCATTTGTATGGAAAAGCTACTGGAAGTGCCCTGGGTGGGCTCACAAGCTGTGTAGGGCAGGGACTCATGGAATCATCAGGGTGGGGTAACAGTGTTAGCCAGGTTGGTGGAGACTCAGGAATGGCACCTACCTGCTTCTGAGCTCTGGGTCGGGGGAGGGCTCAACAAAGGAACAGTGGCTTCTGCCACATTTCTGTCTGCAAGGGAGTTGCCCCTCCAGCGTTTTTCCTGAATCCAGACAGTTCAGTTCTTCTCTGTATATCCCTTGCACCATTCCAGCTGCTGCCCCAGTGCTGGCAAGCAGAGTGAATAAATCTGTCAGAGAGTAAGTCCATGTGTAGAGCTTTTAAGAGGAATGCCTTGGACTCCATCAGCACTCTGTCTCACTCAGGCACAATCTCTGCTGGTTTTCACAGCCAGAAGTTATAGGGACTTCTCTTCCTGGCACTGGAACCATGGGCTAGTGAGCCTGGTGTGAAGCCAGGTCCCATTATTCCTCAGGGGGTGGGGTCCTCTGCAGCCAAGATCACTCCTGATTTTTGTGGCTTTTTTTTTTCAGGGCATTGTCACTGGCCCTCATATGTGGGACCCAAACCAGGGCCACTGGCTTCCCAAGCCAGCGCTTAACCACCATGCCACTTGGCCGGCCCTTGCTCCTGATTTTTAACCACCACATGTGTATGTGGGACCAGCTTGTTCTGCATCTCTGCTCCTCTTACCAGTCTCAACGTGGCTTTTCTGTATACCCTTAGTTGTTGAACTTCTGTTTAGCTATACTTCAGTGGATTCTTAATAATGGTTGTTCTATAGTTCATTTGTAATTTTGATGTGGTTGTTAGAGGATGCATGGAGAATGTTTACCTATTCCACCATCTTGAACAGAAATCTGTCTTGCCATTTTTAAGTTCTAACTGCCAGACACAGAATAGACACAGGCACATAAAATGAAGGGAAAGAGGAGTGAGTGAATCAATTAACCAGCAAGTATCTGTTTTTTCTTTTCTTTCTTTCTTTTTTTCTTTTTTTTTCCAGGAAAGCAAAAGAGATTTATTGAAATGAAAGTACACGCTTGAGAGGGAAGTATGAGTGAACTCAGAGAGTGAGTTGCATTGAGGAAGTCCTGACCAGGGGTATTTATACTTCCTGAGTGCTGAAATTGATGATATCCCACTTGAGTGCCTCATCAGTTTCCTCCCAGTAGCTGGGTTCCTCAGTTTCCTGCCATTTCTTCCTTATTTGGCTCCTCTGGAACTGTCATGGCATCAGATGAATGATGGGAGTCATAGTAATGGCAATGTAAATGAGAGTGTAATGACATTAAAATTAGCCAAAGGTCAGGTTCATTCCTAAGTTAGCCTTACTGGATGAAACTGGTTTTTCTCCACCTTCAAGCACTGGATACAGTCACTTGTTACTTGTGTAACCACCGAGTCACCTCATGTTGTATCCTGGAGGGGATGGTCAATTTCCTAGGCTGCTGATCCTGCCTCATAAATCTCCCCTAAGAGATTTTCAGACCCATAATCTATATGGGTTGTTGAGGGACTGGGGTTGAGGCTTCTGTAACTGCTTCCAGCTAAGATGGAGTATTGAGCTTACCTAACCTGGGACTAAAAATCTCTATCTGCCTAATCTAAGGGGTCAAGACGTCTCTCTGGTGTGATTTATGTTGAGGGCACTGGTTTAAATACTTGGAGGACAATCATTTTTATGAGGAGCTGCTGTAACTTGGAGGAGACAGACATTAAAAAGACTTGGTCTGGCAGTTTGGTATTGGCATAAAAACAGGCACATCGATCAGTGGAACAGAACAGAGAGCCCAGAAATAAATCCAAGCATTTACGGACAGTTAATCTATGACAAGGGAAGCAAGAATTTACACTGGAGTAAAGATAGTCTATTCAATAAATGGTGCTGGGAAAATTGGACTGACACATGCAAAAAAATGAAACTGGATCATCTCCTTACGCCTTATACAAGAACAAATTCAAAATGGATTAAAGACTTAAATGTAAGACCTGAAACCATAAAAATCCTAAATGAAAATATAGGGAGTACATTTGCAGACATTACCCGGAGCAATATTTTTACTGATACATCCCTACGGGCAAGAGAAGTAAAAGAAAAAATGAACATATGGGATTATATCAGACTTAAAAGTTTTTTCACAACAAAGGAAACCATTAATAAAACAAAAAGGAAGCCTACTGAATGGGAGAATATATTTGCCAACGATATATCTGATAAGGGGTTAATATCCAAAATTTATAAAACACTCATGAAACTCAACACCAAAAAACAAACAACCCAATTAAAAAATGGGCAGAAGATATGAAGAGACATTTCTCTAAAGAGGACATACAGATGGCCAACAGGCATATGAAAAAAGTTCAACCTCACTGGTCATTAGGGAAATGCAAATAAAAACCACCATGAGATACCACCTCACTCCAGTCAGAATGGCTATCATCAACAAATCAACAAACAACAAGTGCTGGCGGGGCTGTGGGGAAAAGGGGACCCTGCTGCACTGTTGGTGGGACTGCAGATTGGTGCAGCCACTATGGAAGTCAGTATGGAGGTATCTCAAAGAACTGGAAATAGAGCTACCTTTTGACCCAGCAATTCCACTCCTAGGTATTTATCCTGAAAAAACCAAGACACTTATTCAAAAAAAGTTATGCACCCCGATGTTCATAGCAGCACAATTTACAATAGCTAAGACTTGGAAACAACCAAAATGCCCATCAGTAGATGACTGGATTAAGAAACTGTGGTATATTTATACAATGGAGTATTACTCCGCTATAAAGAAGAATGAAATCGTGCCATTTGCAATGATATGGATGGACCTAGAGACTATAATGTTGAGTGAAATAAGTCAGTCAGAGAAGGACAAATACCATATGATCTCACTCATATGTGGAATATGAAAAACTGTATGAATGAGCAAAGTAAACAAACTGTCTCATAGATATAGAGGAAAAATCAGGGTTGCTAATTTGGAGAGGAATGGGGATGAGGGAGAAGGGGAAGGGATTAGACAGCAAAAATAGGCAACTACAATATTGCTACTGGGATAGGAAAAACAGTTTGGGGAATATAATTAATAATGTTGTAAATATTCTGTGGAATGTCAGATGATCATAGGTCTTGTTAGGGAGACCATTTCATGGATGGAGTAGAGGTTTGATCACTGCACTGTTTTACTAAAGTGGAGGTGGTATACCTACTGTAATTGAATATATATAGATAGTCACGGGATGTGGATTATACTGTGGAAGAGAGTCAGAGGAAGAGTAATAGATATATATGATATGGGGGGGGTGGGGGGGTGTATTGGGGGTGGGGGGTTTGTCACTTTGAGGGGTAAAATGTATAACTATTGTACTGTGTTGTACACCTGAAACTAATTAAAAATAAAATAAAATAATAAAAAAATAAATAAATAAATAAATAAAAAAAAAAAAAAAAAAAAAAAAAAGACTTGGTCTGGGGCTGGCCGAGTGGCACGGTGGTTAAGAGCTGGCCTGGGATGCCAGCAGCCCTGGTTAGGATCCCACATATGAGGGCCAGTGACACTGCCCTCTAAAAAGAAAAAAAAAGGACATGGTCTGAACAGTAGTAGTAGTAGTAGTAGTAGTAGTAGTAGTAGCAGAAAAATGATCAAGGGTCTCAGCTGGGGCAGAAACCAGGTTATGGAGGGAAAAACATTCTTTACAGCCTTCCAGATGGAGTCAGCTCTTGGATTTCCCTTTGTGAAATCATGAAACTGTTTAGTTTGGTCATTTATCTTTTTAACATCTTCCTTGTTTCCTCCACACTCTCCTAAATACATTTGCACTCTCAGTTTAATCAGTGACAATTCCTGTCACTGGTCATGGCTGAAATCATCCCATTAGACTCTATAACATTCACTCTACTGGTCAAACTTGTTGCTTCAAACAAGATTCTCATATGGCATCCCCTCGTAACACCAGTTCTTTTTTATTAAATTTATTGGGGTGACATCGGTTAATAAAATTATATGAAATTCAAGTGTATATTTCTAGGACACATCACAATATATTTGACCCACTTTTCCCTCTTCTACCTCTCCCTTTTTCCCTTGCCCTCTGCTAATTACAAAACTGTTGTCTGTGTCTATGAAATTTTATTTGTGTTTGTCTTGTTCCTTTATTGCTTTCAGTTTTATATCCCACATATCAGTGAAGTCATATGGTTCTTGAATTTTTCTGTCTGACTTATTTCGCTTAGCATAATAATCTCAAGATCCATCCATGTTGTCTCAAATGGCAGTATATGTACCCCAATATTCATTGAAGCATTATTCACAGTGGCCAAGACATGGAAACAACCAAAGTGTCCTTCGATAGATGTGATTGAATAAAGAAGATTTGGTACATAAACACAATGGAATACTACTCTGCCATAAGAAAAGATGAAGTTTTTCAGATTCCACATATGAGTGAGATCATATGGTATTTGTCCTTCTCTGACTGACTTAATTCACTCGATCACTGCACTGTATTACTAAAGTGGAGGTGGTATACCTACTGTAATTGAATATATATAGATAGTCACGGGATGTGGATTATACTGTGGAAGAGAGTCAGAGGAAGAGTAATAGATATATATGATATGGGGGGGAGTGGGGTGGCGAATTGGGGGTGGGGGGTTGTCACTTTGAGGGGTAAAATGTATAACTATTGCACTGTGTTGTACACCTGAAACTAATTAAAAATAAAATAAAATTAAAAAAAAAAGAAAAGATGAAGTAACACCAGTTGTTTTGTTTACATTAAAAAAATCTTTATTCATGATGCTGACTGATAATGAAATCAGCTTTAATAAAAATCAGTAGATATTTGGTTTCATTTTAAGTGATGGCTTATAAGTCTTGTTAAACTTATTGCCAGGGATATCAGAAAATTAAAATGAGATCATTTTATTTTAAACTAATTTCTTTGACCAGACTAGAATGAATGTAGTACTCCATAGTGAATAATATTAGTCTTTATTATGTTTAGGGGTTACTCAATTCATAGATAAAATATATATTGAACTCTAGGTCCATTTTCCTGAAATGACTCATATAAAACCAGTTGTCTAACAGAAATTTACCTTAGTATTATCAATAGCATATTTATATTTTTAACAATAAGTAATTGTCATGCTTGATGTTTGCAACACTCTCTCCAATGAGCCACATACTTTCTAAGGATAGCAACTGCTTCTTTCTAGACAACAAAATCAATATCATACTTTTCAAACTTGGTGAACTGTTTACCTCTGTCACATTATCTTTCAAATTTTACCCATATTTTCCCCAGCTCTAGTGTTGCTCTTTAATATTTTTATTAGTTTCAGGTGTAAAAAAAACAACATAATTATTAGACATTTATACCTCTCACAAAGTGCTAACCCCACCAAGTCTGTTACCCATTAGACATTGTACTTAGCTATTACAATACCATTGACCATATTCCTTATGCTGTATTTTACATCCCATGAATATATATATAGATAAAAATATAGATATATTTGACATTCAATATTATTTTATGTTAGTTTCAGGTGTACAGCACAGTGGTTAGGCATCTATACAATCTATTAAGTGATCCCTCTGATAATTCAGTACCCATCTGACACCTACATCATCTTTACAACATTATTGATTATATTCTCCATACTGTATTTCACACCCTCATGGCTATTTTGTGACTACAAATTTGTGCTTCCTAATTACTTCACTTTTCTCACCAATCCCCCACCACCCTCCCATCTCACAAATATGTTTGTTCTCTGTATTTATGAGTCTATTTCTATTTTGTCTGCTCAGAAATAACACCAGCTCCCTTCTGCCACATCCCTTTCCCATTCTTTCTCCTCTAGCTTAGCTCTCTTCTCTCTACTTAATATGCAACAATGCCATTTTCCAGTCTTCCACATTCTGGTCCTCTTTAATGCCCTTCCCTGCTCACACCTTAATCATCTTCCTTATAAACTTTCTTATCACCCATGTCCTTTAATCCCTTCCAAATTGGTGGTTCAAGAGCTATTGTAGTAACTACTGCCTCCTATTATAGTCCTTGCTCCTCACATTTTCTTTAGACTTCTCATTACAATATGATCTTTACAACCCAAATATCACCAATTAGACCTGTTTTGAGCTCTGACAGGATTCCCCATTCTTGATCCTTATTCCACACTGTTCTGCTTTGTAGACCCTCCACTATACAGCATTTCCTTTCCTTTCTTATTGCACCACGTCATTTCGTCCAGAGGTGCTTTCTATAACATATCAAGCAGTCAGAGAGGCCATTGCCCTTAGCTATTATATTAGAAAATTTACAGGGGTGTTGTCTTCCTATTCCCCTCAAAGAAGCAGGGAATGAAATGGAACCAAGAAGATTAAAACCATGCTGTTTTTTTAGTGTGGTTACAGAAGAAGCAATTATCAAGCGGTATGACAGTAGGGGCACAGGTGAAGAGAAAAAATAAGAGTTAAGTGAAAATCTAAACAGAAAGTGGCAATTAACAAGCCAAAATTTCCATTGACCCTGCAGGAAGTAATAGCTTCTGGTCTTTTGTTCACCATCTCAGGTGCATTTGTCAGGAATCAATCTTAGGCCTCCCATGTGGCAGGCAAGAATTCTACTACTGAAACACCCTGCATCACAGGGAACTTGAGTAAAAAGGGTGTAAGGATTTGGGACTATATGGTGAATGGGAACTACAACCTCATTGATAGCTCTCAAATCTTGGACCATATGATATTCTCCATTTTTTATTACAGGCAGTATATAGGGGTATTATAAGGGGGCATATGGGATTACCAGCCCAAGATAGATAAACTAATTACTGAGGGGTTTTAGTATCCTATGAGCTTCTGATTTCAAGGGATATTGGTGCTTGCATGTGTATCCTGCTCTTTCTTTTAGTCTGATCTTTATAGAAGGCACCTGAGTCACTCCTGCTTAATTTTGCATTGGGCAAAGTCTGTCATGGAGAATAGGACATGGATCCTAATGGCCCCTGCATTTCCATTTGCATCCTCTCTGAGCAGACATAGTTTGGTAGAGTTGGGGTGGTAAGAAGTTCCACTCTGGTATGTCCCATGAGGCTAGGTCCAGCTGACTCTTTTGGCAATGGGGGTTATAGAGGGGAACATAGGGAGGAGGTAAGGTAGGAGAAATTGTAGGTGGAGTTAGAGAGCAAGGGGGAAGGGGTCCTAGCCCTGGACCTGGCTGTCCTATCAGATCCCTTTCCTGCTGGGACAATAATAAGTTTCTTTCACTTTAGGCCATCTAGTTTAAAATATTTCCAGTTAGTTAAGATGCAGCCAAGTGATTAGTCTTCAGGTATAGATGAGGAATTTTCCATGGTGCCTTGGGAACGTCAGTCCAGGAGCTGATGAAGAAGTCCTGCCGTGGTCACTAGAGATGTCATCGAAAGCTCACGGGGATGTCCAAGAGAGGACTCAATGCAAAGCAGCACTGACAAGGTTCTTGTCTCTGTGCAGGAAGTAATTCGAGAGCTAGACAGATGCAGGAAAGTGAAAGAAATTTGTTGAAATGAAAGTACACACTTACAAAGGAGTTGTGGGTGAACTCAGAGAGTGAGTCGCAAAGTATCTGTATTCTTATTTACTGTTTTCACACATTATCCTAGGATTGTGGACAAAGTGGGAAATAACAAATATGGTTTCTGTAGTCTGAGAATTTACAATGTTAAGATATGTAGATAAGCATATATCTTAAAATGCAAATTAAGATATACTTTGCATCAAAAAAATCAAAACTTGGGCCGGCCGAGAGGCGTGGTGGGTAAGCACTGGCTTAGGAAGCCAGCAGCCCTGGTTCGGGTCCCACATATGAGGGCCAGTGACACTGCCTTCAAAAAAATAAAAAATAAAAACTTAAATGCTATTGGATTTCATAAAAACAGGAGTTTACAGTGGGTTGGAGAAACCAGGCAAGATTTCATGGATGGAGTGAAACCTGAGCTGATGGATGAATAAAGAGAATAATTCAATAAGTTAGAACATTATGAACAATGATGCTGAGGAATTCTGAAGTTAAAATGGAAAAGGTCGGTTTGGACTAGGTTTGAGAGACTTTGGGAGGAAAACTTTACTGTTTAAATTTGAATTTTATCTTATGGATAAAGGAAAGGCATTGTTGTGATTTGTGGTTTGTTGATTTTTAACAGGCAAGAAACATGACAAAAATAGCATTTTAGACATATTATTCTGGTGATAGGGTAACTATCAACAAATAGATGAGGTCAGTGTTGATAAGGGCTGAGAAATGTATGAGGGTTTTGAAGATACAGGACATTGGAAATCATGCATGGGATTAAGGCATGACAGTGGTAATAACATACAGAAAAGAACAAATGGGGAATTTATGAATAACTACAACAGCAATATATATATATCTCCAAAAAATGTATACACATTTTAAGAAAGAAAATATCTGTGTTAAACTTATGCTGATGGTAACCACTTTGAGTACATCTTGTAATTGCAGAAGTCAAAAGTGAAGTGTATTCATTTTTTATCAGTAATATTGAGTATTACAATTTTAATACCGATTTTTCCTTTGTCACCCCAATAAACTTTAATTAAAAAATATATATATATATGCATATACATATACAGTAAAACCTTGGATTGTGAGTAACGTGGTTTCAGAGTGTTTCACAAAACAAGCAAACATTTCTAAAACAAGCGATATGTTGGCCGGCCGAGTGGCTCAGTTGGCTAAGAGCTTGCTCAAGAGTGCGAGCTGAGCTCTGAGCAACAGCAGTTCGATGCCCAGCCTGAGCTGAGTTGCCGTTGAGCTGCCAACATGTGGCAGGATGGCTCAGCTAAAGAAAAAAAAAGAAAAAAAAAAGATATGTAAAACAAGCGATGTCTTGCAATACAGTTTGTTTTCAGAACGAATTATGCTCGCAAACCAAGGTATTACTGTATATATATCTGGGAATTACATTCACGAACTCATCCTAGAAAAAGTGCTACATAACTCATTGCTGAATATCACAACGGTCACCTTTGAAATACTACATTTGGAAAGCTATGCACTGATGCCAGTGTCCAGTCCACCTTTTAAAGCAATTTTGGAATTCTTTTTCGGGAATGCCCATCACAGCTGTTGTTGTATTACCCTTGATATCTTGAATGTCATCAAAATATCCTCCTTTCAATATCTCCTTTATCTTTGGATAAAGAAAGAAGTCATTGGGGGCCAGATTAGGTGAATAGGAGGAGGTGTTCCAATACAGTTATTTGTCTACTGGCTAAAAACTCCCTTCCAGGCTGTGCTGAGTGAGCTGGTGCATTGTCATGATGCAAGAGCCATGAATTGTTGGCAAAAATTTCAGGTCATCAAATTTTTTCATGCAGCCTTTTCAGCACTTCCAAAAAGCAAATTTGGTTAACTGTTTGTCCAGTTGGTACAAATTAATAATGAATAATCCCTCTGATATCAAAAAAGGTTAGCAACATTGTTGCAACAAGTTTGTGAACGTAATTCTCATACCTCGTATGTACCAGGGGTGCCAAAAAAGGTATATAAGTGGATACTTTGGTCAATGTTGCTCAAGTAGTAGTTTGCCGTAATCAGAAGTGTCTGGACTCTGATGGTAACCACTTTGAGCAACCCTTGTAATTGCAGAAGTAGTCTAAAGTGACTTGTATTCATGTTTTGTTATTGATATATACTGAGTATTACAATTTTAATGCAGTTTTCCTTCTTAAAATATGTATACATTTTTTGGCACTCTCTGTATATATATTTAAGTTTATGTGTATTGATTATATATATTTATATATTATACATTGTATATTATATATTACATATTATATAGCATACATTCTACATTACATATTATACATTGTATGTTATATATTACACATTATATATTATATTTATACATTGTGTATCATACATTGTATATTATACATTATATATTATACATTATATATTATATATAATATCTTATGTATATTTAAATGCCAGGCAATGTACTAGGCATTGGAGATACATCCAAGGGTGATAAACAAAATATTAATATATTTAACAATTGATACAACATGGGCATCCTAGGATTACAACAATCAGAAATCATGAAGTCCAGTATGTTGTACCAGTATTTACTGACTGAATATAGTCCTGGATAAAGCAGTCTGTGCCTTCATAGAGCTTACATTTGAAGAATGCAAATATAAAGAAGAGTATGTTTGGGGCCGTCTGAGTGGCGTGGTGGTAAAGAGCTAGCTTGGGATGCCAGCGGTCCTGGTTCGGATCCCACATATGAGGGCCAGGAACACTGCCCTCTAAAAAAAAAAGAGTATGTTTGGTGCCAGAGTATCATGAGGGAAAAGAGAGCCCACATGGAGTTGTGACACTGAAAATGGTCCCCTAGACAACAAATATGTAGAATTAATTGGACCACCCCTTGACTATTTTCTGAGTAAAGGATCCTTTGTCCTTTCATTCTGCACTAAACTACCACTTTTGGTGCCCTCTCCCTCCATGGCTCATGTGGCTTACTGTAAAACTCATTCTCAGTATAGATTGTACTTGTTTACTTCTTACTTTCAGTTACAAGTTTTGCATACTCTAGATTTAAGCACTTGTCAAATGTAAGTCGCACCACATGTGACAGATCCATTAAAACTTAGCGATATTCAAGGCCATGTCATGGCACTCATTAAAGCAAGGTTTGAATTTGGTTAAAAGGAGAGAGAGAGAGAGAGAGAGAGAGAGAGAGAGAGAGAGAGAGAGAGAGAGAGAGAGAGAGACATTGAATTACAAAGAGAATGTTAAGAGTATGCAAAATTGATTCAAGTTTACTGGTTGCTAGAGAAGAGAGATTTTTAAGGTCAAGTTGTTTTTTCTTAGATCTCTTAATGATTGCACTTTTGCATAAACAATGGGAGCACCTTTGTAGTAAATCCTTTCTGTTTTTTAAAATGTCTGAAAAGACCAGAGTGACTATTTTTCAGGCTGTTTCTTTCTTTTTGTTGTTGTTGTTTTTTTTGTTGTTGTTTTTTTTGGAGGGCAGTGTCACTGGCCCTCATATGTGGGACCAAACCGGGGCCACTGGCTTCCCAAGCCAGAGCTTAACCACTGCGCCACTCGGCCGGCCCCAGGCTGCTTCTTAGTCACCTTTAATCAAGAATAATTTTTCAAATCATTCATTAAAAATGCTATTTTTTACACCAAAGACATTTGTAATTATGAAACACTGGCAAAATTAAGTGTGTTATTGAAACACTAGGAAAGGTCAATTTTTCAGAGTCCCATCATTTAAGACCATTTCGTCCAAGACTTTTGTTTAAAAAAACAAAGAAAAATAACACCTTTATATTTTTATTTTATAAATATAATAGCTTATTGTAAAAAGTACTTTGGAGATACAGAAAAAAAATTTAAAGTTAGCTGAAAGCACTCATATTTGTATAACAAAGATGCACAAAATGTGAGTTGTTTCACCTCAACACTTTTTTCTATGCATAGAATGATGCTGTGTATATAATTTTTATCCTAAACTTTTATTTAATATTACACCCAAGGCATTTCCATACATCCCTAAATATTTTTCTAAAATATAGTTATAATTTCTATATAATGTTATGTCATATGGATGTACCATGTTTCATTTTAGTATTTGTGTACTATAGGATATTTAGTTTATCTTCATGTATGGGATATTGTTA
This sequence comes from Aselliscus stoliczkanus, assembly GCA_033961575.1. Lineage (NCBI taxonomy): Eukaryota > Metazoa > Chordata > Mammalia > Chiroptera > Hipposideridae > Aselliscus > Aselliscus stoliczkanus. The sequence continues at coordinate 46,573,951 of CM066737.1, read as the reverse complement.
ATCATATTACCATAAACAAAATTCATTTTCCTGCATTTCTGGTTATATCCCTGGATTATAAATCTATATTTGCAAATATTGTGCCAAAACATATGAATGTATATAAGGCTCTTTATACATTTTATTATCCAGAAAGATTATAACTACATACATAGCCACCAATATAATACATGAAGCTTCTGTCTCGCTATATTCTCACCATAATTGAGTATTACCACATGGGGAAAAAAATGGCAATCTTTTTTGTTTCTAGTAAACTGGCCCATCAGGTTCCCAGACTGACTCTCTCATGGAAAACAAACATAAAGCTAAATACAAACATTGTATAGATCTTCTTGAATATATCCAATAGCTAGAAAAAAATAAGGAATTGTCATCCAATGACTAAATGAAATCAGAGACCTGAAAGTGCTAAGCAGCTCTCCGAAGCCAACTTTTACTTTGAGAATACTTGCTGAGGTTAACAAAGTTTGTTTTTCATAGTCTTGAGGAGCTCAAGGAATAGAAAACAAAGCCCATGGTCCACCTAAGATGGAGAACCTAGCAGGAGATCCTTCTACAAAACTTGGGCCCCAAAAATCCATACCCACAGTTTAAGGGTCAACAAGAAATACATCTGTTCCCATTCAGGAGACTGCAAGGAAAACTATACTACCTGCTTTGAACCTTGGTAGGAGTGCGATGTAATCTCCTCTTGAGATATTGTAATAGCAAGCTGTACCTCACATAGGTATACAGCCCACATACACACCACTTGAGTGGCCTGGGAAACCTAAAGCTGAGTATTTAGTGTTAAGCAAATCTAGACTGGTGGTTCCTCCAAGTGTCTGACAGAACCAAATTCAAATTTCAGTTTTGTTTTTGTTTTTGTTTTAAGGAAACTCACCTTTATCCCAAGCCCAAGATAACTCCTGCAAATAGAGATTAAGGAAAATGAGGAGGGAACATCATTAAAGAAAAATCTACCATGAGTGAGAGCCAGTAGAAACAAAAGAAAAACAAAATAAGATCCACAAAACTTCATTTTGTAGCTATCAGACACAGAGTAGAAATTATGTTTTCTACATTTCAATAAAATAAGAAAGTATTAAAAATATGAGTAAAGAGCAAGTAGACATGAAAATAAATCATACAGAACCTGTAGAAATGGAATATATTATAACTAAAATTTTAAACTAAGTGTATAGTTTTAACAATAGACTACAGAAAATTAAATACAGATTTAATGAACTATAATAAAGAACTGAAAAAAATATACAACCAAAAAAGATGAAGGGATGGGAAATATGAAAGACAGATTAATAAATTTGTAGGATATGGGCCGGCCGAGTGGCATGATGGTTAAGCACTGGCTAGGGAAGCCAGTGGCCCTGGTTCGGGTCCCACATATGAGGGCCAGAGACACTGCCCTCAAAAATAAATAAATAAATAAATAAATAAATAAATAAATAAATTTGTAGGATAGACAGATGATCTAACATGTATGCTGTGACTGGAAAACATGGTGAATATTTAAATAAAAAAATTATACTTGTTTACCTCTGGGTGGTGAACACATGATGTGATACATAGATGATGGATTACAGAATTGTACATCTTAAATCTAGGTAACTTTGCTAACAATTGTCACCTCAATAAAATTTTAATTAAAAAAAATTATCACAATAAAAGACACATTACCATTAATCCCTCTCAAAATACTCCCCCTCCCTTTTAACACACTTATCCCATCATTTTTGCCACTTTCTGAAGCAGTTCTGGAAGTCCTCTTACCTGTCTTTACTTCATCCTCCATCATAACAATGCTGTGTCACACATTGCTTCTGGTATAATTTCTGTCCAGTAAAATCATTATGGTGTGTCTTCATCCACCTTATTCACTGGATCTTGCACTGTGTGACTTCTGACTCTACCCCAAAATCAAAATAACTATGAAAGGTAAATGTTTTGAATTGATTTAGCACATCAGAGCAGCCACAACAACGCAACTAAAGACACTCATGAAGAGCCGGCCGAGTGGCGCGGTGGTTAAGCGCTGGCTTGGAAAGCCAGGGGCCCCGGTTCAATTCCACATATGAGGGCCAGTGACACTGCCCCCCCGCCCAAAAAAAAAAAGACTCTCATGAAAGAGGACTTCCAGAGCTGCTTCAGAATGTGGCAAGAATGATGGGTTAAGTGTGTTCAAAGCGAGTGGGATTAACAGCAATGTGTCTTTCACTGTAATAAATCCTTTTCATTTAAACATTCACTGTATTTTTCAATCACATCTTGTACATTTGACCAGAGATCCAAAAGGAGAAGAAGAGAGAGGAACAGAGAAAATATTTGAAGATATAATGGTTGAACTTTCTGTAAAATCTTTAAAAGACCTAAGTACATAAATTCAAAAGCCTAATTAAACCCAAGCTAAAAAATGAAATCAACTATATGCAGTCTGTGGGAGGCATGACTTAAAGGTAAAACAGGTGAAAAGAAAAATAATGAAAATGAGGGCTGGCTGACTGGTGCGTTGGTTAAGAGCTGGCTTGGGACGCCAGCGGCCACGGTTCAGATCCCAGATGTGAGGGCCAGTGATGCTGTCCTCTACAGCTAAGATGTGAACAACAGCTCAACCTGGAGCTGGGCTGCGTGAGTCCAGAGACAGTGTAGGATGCAACTCCTGCTACAGTGGGCTGTCATAAGCTACAATGAGTGGTTGGCAGCCGGAGTAAGCTGCCAGTAGCCACTGTGAACGGCTGTCCAGAGGCCGGCGACTGATCTGCCTCACCCAGGAAGAGCGCAATGATAATACCAACATGGGCCAGTGGAACAGCGTCCTCCACAACTAGACTGAGGAACAAAAGGACAGCGGCTTGTCTGTTCCCCTTCTCCGATTCCCCAACGCTGTTCCCCTCCCCCAATTCCCCAATAAAAATCTTAAAAAATAATATTAATGAAAATGATATATTTGTCCTCCTTTATCCATGGGGCATGTGTTTCAAGACATCCAGTGGATGCCTGAAACTGTGGACATTATTGAACCCTACATATACTTTGTATTGTCCTATTCATACATACCGATACAGTTTAATTCATAAACTGGGTACAGTAAGGCATTAACAATAATAAATAATAATGAAATAAAACAATTATAACAATGTGCTGTAATAAAAGTTACATAAATGTGGTCTCTCCCTCTCAAAATATTTTATTGCACTATACTCACCTTTTCATTTAAAGGGAGCATTTTATAACTTCTCTTTGGCATATCCTAATTGCCAACATCACTACTCTTACACTTTGGGGCCATTATTAAGTAAAACAAGGGTTACTTGAATACAAGCACTGTGAAACCATGACAGTCAATCTGGTAACTGAGACACTCACTAAGTGACTAATAGGTGGGGAGTGTCTACAGTGTGGAGATGATGGACAAAGGGGTGATTCACATCCAAGGTGGGACAGAGCAAGCAACTTGAGATTTCAGCATGCTACTAAGAACAGCATGCAATTTAAAATTACACAATTGTTTATTTCTGGAATTTTCCATTTAATATTTTTGGACTGTAGTTTACTGTAGGTAACTGAAACCATGGAAAACAAAATTGTGGATAAGGGAGGACTGCTGTATATCATGCAACCATGAAAGTGTGGGGGTTGTTATGCTAATAAAAATATTTATTTTAATTTAAAAATATTTAGTTTAAAAAAATGTTATTAGAGATAAAGAGGGGCATTCATAATGACAGAAGTGTTAATATATAGGGAATAAGTAATAATTTTAACAAAAACTTTATTGAAGAACATAGTGTTTTTTCAGGGAAAAATGTGGGTTTTTTTTTCCAGGACCCACTAGCTCCAAGTCAAGTTGTTGTCCTTCAATCTTAGTTGTGGAGAGAGCAGCTCAGCTCCACCTTCAGTCAGCATTTTCAATATAGTGGCCGGGGGCACAGCTAACCATCCCATGAGGGAGTCAAAACAGCAACCGTGATGTTTAAGAGCACATGCTCTAACCAACTGAGCCATCCAGCGGCCCACTAGCAGCTCAGCTGCAGCTCATCTCATTGTCTTTAACCTAGTTGCCAAGGGTGCAGTCCACAGGTCATGTGGGAATCGAACGGGCAACACTGTTGCTCACAGCACACGCTCTAACCAACTGAGCGACCTGGCTGCCCCAAATAATATTTTTTTTTAAAATTAAAGTTTATTGGGGTGACAATGATACTAAAGTTAAACAGGTTTCAGGTGTACAATTCTGTAATACATCATCTATATCACATTGTGTGTTCAACACTCAGAGTAAGTGCTTCTTTGATCATCATATATTTGATCCCTTTTACCCTCATCTACCACTCCCCTCCCTCCTTAACATCTGGTAACCACTAAACTGCTGTCTATATCAATGAGTATACCACATATCAGTGAAATCATACAGTTATCGACATTTTCTGCTTGACTTATTTCGTGTAGCATAATAACCTCAACATCCATCCCTGTTGTCCCAAACGGCACTATTTCATCTTTTCTTACAGGAGAATAGTATTCCATTGTGTATATATACCACATCTTCTTTATCCAATCATCTATCAGAGAACATTTTGGTGGATTCCATGTTTTGGCCACTTTAAATAGAGCTGAAATGAAAATTGGAGCACATATGTCTTTATGCATGAATGTTTTCAGATTTTTTTTGCATATATAACTAGGAGAAGGATTGCTGGGTCAAATTGTAATTCTACCTTTTATTTTTCATTTTTTTATTACATCCAGGTGTACAACACAATACAATAGTTATGCTCTTTACCCCTCAAAGTGACAACTCGCCTTCCCCAGTTCGCCACCCCCCCATATCATACATATCTATCACAACTCCCCTGACTCCCAGCCACAGTATACTCCACATCGCGTGACCATCCACATATTCAGTTACAGTTGGCATACAATACTATACAACGACAGCTTCAGGTGTACAGTGCAGTGATCAAGCCTCTACTCCATCCATGAAGTGGTCTCCCTAACAAGACATGTGACTATCTGACATGCCACAAAATTTTTACGACATTATTATATTCCCCGAAATGTGTTTCATATCCCTGTGGCAATATTGTAGTTGTCTATTTATGCTGTCTAATCCCTTCCCCTTCCGCCCCATCCCCACCCCCTCCCAACTAGCAATCCTAAGTTTTTCCTCTACATCTACGAATCTGTTTACTTTGATCGTTCACTCAGCTCTTCAGACTCAACACAAGTGAGATCATATGGTACCTGTCCTTCTCCTACTGACTTATTTCATACAACATAATAGTCTCTTCACAACATTATCAATTACATTCCCAGAACTGTCCCCATCTCCCTGCGGCAACATTGTAGTCCCACCTACACTGTCCAAAACCTTCCCCCTCTCCCTCTTCCACACTCCCTCCCAGCCAGCAACCATCAGTTTTTCCTTTATATCTGCTTAATATGACTTCAATCTTCTTAAATTTACTGAGACTTGTTTTGTGGCCTAACATGGTCTATCTTGGAAAATATCCCATGTATACTTGAGAAGAATGTATATTCTGTTTTTTCAGGGGTGAAATGCTCTAAAAATATCAACGAAGTCCAGCTGGTCCAAAGTATCATTTAAAGCCCCTCTTTCTATGTTGATTTTATCTCTAAAGGGTCTGTCCATTGGTGACAATGTTGTTGAACTCCCCTAGTATGACAGTGTTACTGTTGATCTCTGTCTTTATGTCTGTCAAACCTGTTATATGTAATTAGGAGTTTTTATGTTGGGTGCATAGATGTTTATTAGGGTTATAGTGCCCTTCTTTGTCTTTTATTGTAGTCATTTTAAAGTCTATTTTGTCCAAAATAAGTATTGGTAATCCAGCTTTTTTTTTCTCATTTCCAATTGCATGAAATACTTTATTCCATCTGTAAACAGCATATACATGTGTCCTATTTTCTTATCCACTCAGCCACTCTCTGTCTTTTGATTGCAGCATTTAGCCCATTCACATTTAAAATGATTATTGATAGGTGCATATGTATTGCCATTTTGTTATTTCTACTCCTGGTCTCCTTGGGTTAGCTTGTTTACCCCTTTCTTTTGTTTAAAAAAGCCCTTTTAACATTTCTTCTAATGCTGGCTTGGTGGTAATGAATTTCTTAAGCTTATTCTTTTCTGAGAAGCTCTTTATTTCTCCTTCAATTTTAAGTGATACCCATGCTGGGTAGAGCAATCTTGGTTGTAGGCCTTTATTTTGTGTCACTTTGAATATCTCCTGCCACTCCCTTCTGGCCTGCAGAGTTTCTGTAGACAAGTCAGCTGTTAGTCGAACAGGAGTTCCTTTGTATGTAACCTGCTGTCTTTCTCTTGCAGCCTCTAGGATTCTGTCTCTGTCTTTAACCTTTGCCATTTTAACTATGATGTGTCTTGCTGTGGACCTGTTTGGGTTCAGCTTGTTTGGAACCCTCTGCACTTCCTGGACATGTATGTGGATTCCTTCACCAGGGTAGGGAAGTTTTCAGTCATTATTTTTTCAAATTCATTCTCAATCCCTTGCTTCTTCTCTTCTCTTTCTGGTATTCCTATGAGTCGAAGGTGGTTGCCCTTCACCTTGTCACATAGGGCTCTTAAACTATTTTCATTGTTTTTTATTCTTTGGTCTTTTTGTTGTTCCAACTGGGTGATTTCTGCTATTTTGTCTTCCAAATCGCTGATCCGCTCCTCTGCTTCATCTACTCTACTGGTGATTCCTTCCAGTGTGTTCTTCATTTCAGTTATTGTATTCTTTAGTTCTAACAGGTTGTTTTTTATGGTTTCCCTATCTTTCTTTATGTCCTTGCTAAGTTCCTTAAACATTCTTATCATCAGTATTCTAAACTCTGTCTCTGAAAGGTTGGATCCCTCTGTTTCATTTAGTTCCATTTCTAGAGGTTTCTTCTGACCTTTTACTTGTGACATGTTTTTTGTTTCCCCATTCTGGCTGTCACTCTGAGATTGTTTTGATGTATTAGATAGATCACCAGGAGAGCCCTGGCTGGATCACGCAGGCACAGAGCTCACGGGCCAACACTCCCAGGAAAACTCCCAGTCTCAGCCTGTCCCAATCAGCCGCTCACAGATCAGGCCGAGCAGCCCGACAACCAATCACCAGCCTGGCAACTCTGCAACCGTAGTGTGGAGAGCGGGGACCCGAGGCGGCTTGCGCACTCCCGGGTTTCAGTGAGCAGCCTGTTGGAGCCAGAGCACACCCACCAGGTGTTTCCCTGGCAACGAAGCACAAGCCGTGCGGAGGGTGGGGATCCGAGGTGGCTCGCACACTCCCAGGTCTCAGTGAGCAGCCCGTTGGTGTCAGAGGCCACCCGCCCAGCGTTTCCCTGGCAACGCAGTATAAGCCAGGCGGAGGGTGGGGATCCAAGGCCACATGTGTGCGTGCACGCACACACGTACTTCTGCGCCAATTCCACCAGACCAATGCGGTCTCAGAACTGATCCTCCGTGCAATGGCCCAAGCCAGACAAAATGGCGCCCTTCCTATACCACTCGCGTGCAGGCTCCACATCACGGGAATAACAGTCCAAAAACCTCCAGCCTTTGCACCAAAGGTGCTCAGTTCAGTCCGTCCCCACAGGCTCCCAGGTCCGGCTCACACAGCCACTCCCTCCACCAGGAACCAGGTAAGTGCTCACCAGCGAGCAATCCCATGCGCTGGCCCCACTGATTCTCCAGCCCCTCTTAGCCTCACCGAGCTGAACAAAGACAGTCCTCACTAATTTACTGCCAGCTATCTTAGAACTCCTCTTCCTGGCAAAGGAACTCTGGGCTGGTGAGCTTGGTGTGTGGCCGGAGGTTCTCTCCCCCAACCGGAGAAGCCTCCCCATAGCTGGGACCTCCCTCACGGGGTTCGCCCTCTCTCGTCTCCGCCCGTCCTATCAGACTCGACACGGCCTCCTCTTAAAGTTCTTTGTTTAGTGGTTCTGTTCCTCCAGTGTTCCGGGGACCTCCAGTGTTGAATGCTGTATAATTTGCTTGTAATTTTGGTGTGATCCTGGGAGGCAGTTAGCCCAGCGTCTGTCTATTGCACCATTTTACCAGAAGTCTGGTAATTCTACTCTTAATTTTTTTTTTTTTAAGATTTTCATTGGGAAATTACAGGACATGAACAGCATTGGGGAATCGGGGAAGGGGAACAGACACGTTTTATGTCCTTTTTTTCTTCAGTCTAGTTGTGGAGGATGTAGCTTCACTGGCCCATGTTGGTATTGTGGTCATTGTGTTCTTCCTGGGTGAGGTAGTTGCTTGCTGGCCATTGGATAGCCGCTCATGGTGGTTCACGGCAGTTCATGAAAGCTCACGCCAGCTGCCATCCAGAATCACTGCATCCTATGCAGTCGCTGGCGAATCATGGCTGCCCAGCTCCAGGTCAAGCTGTTGTTCACCATCTTAGCTGCATCACTGACCCTCATGTGGGATCCTAACCGGGGCCCTGCTGCTCAGAGCTAATGTCCCAAGCCAATTCTTAACCAACGCACCACTTGGCCAATCCTACTCTTAATTTTTAAAGAAACCTCCACATGCTTTCCATGCCAGCTGCACCAATCCACATTCCCACCAACAGTGTATGAAGATTCCTTTTTCTCCACAGCCTTTCCAACACTTGTTATTATTTGTCTTGTTGATGATAGCCATTCTAATTTGTGTGAGGTGATAACTCATTGTGGTGTTTATTTGTATTTCTCTGATGATTAGTGATGTTGAGCATATTTACATATGTCTTTTTGCCATTTTTATGTCCTCTTTGGAGAAATGTCTACTCAGGTCCTCTGCCCATTTTTTAATTAGATTGTTTTTGTTGTTGTTGTTGTTGTTGAGTTGTATGAATTCCTTATATATTTTGTATATTAGACCTTTACCAGAGGTGTTGTTTGCAAAAATCTTCTCCCATTTGGTTGGTTGCCTCTTTTTTTTTTCTTTTGAGGGCAGTGTCACTGACCCTCATATGTGGGACCCGAACCGGGGTCACTGGCATCCCAAGCCAGCGCTTAACCACCATGACACTCGGTCGACCCTTGGTTGCCTCTTTATTTTGTCGATAGTTTCTTTTGCTGTGCAGAAGCTTTTTAGCTTGATATAGTCCCATTCATTTATTTTAGCTTTCACTTCCCATGCTTTTGAAGTCAAATTCATAAAATCCTCTTTGAACCCAAGGTCCATAGTTTAGTACCTATGTTTTTTTCTATGCATTTATTGTTTCAGGTCTTATGTTTAGGTCTTGATCCATTTTGAGTTAAGTTTGGTACATGGTGATAGATAGCAGTCTAGTTTCATTTGTTTGCATGTGGCTTTCCAATTCTCCCAGCAGCATTTATTAAAGAGGCTATCTATTCTGCATAGTACCTTTTTGGCTTCTTTGTTGAAACTTATCTGTCCATATTTATGTGGGTTTATTTCACGGTTCTCAATTCTATTCCATTGGTCTTTGAGTCTGCTTTTTTGCCAATAGCATATTGTTTTGATTTTTGTTGCCCAGTAGTATAAGCTGAAGTCAGATAGTGTGATACCTCGAGCATTGTTCTTTTTTCTCAGAATTTTTTGGCTATTCAGGGTCTTTTGTGTTCTATACAAACCTGATGATTTCTTGTTCTATTTCTTTAAAAATGCCATTGGGATTTTGATAGGGATTGAATTAAATCCATATATTGCTTTGGGTAATATTGCCATTTGACTATGTAGATTCTTCCAATCCATGAACACGGAATCCCTTTTAATTTCTTTGTGTTTTCTTCAATTTCTTTTTAAAATATCTTGTAGTTTGCAGTGTATAAATCTTACACATCCTTGTTAAAGTTTATTCTAGCTATTTTATTCTTTTTTGTTGCAACTGCAAAAGGAATTGTTTTGTTTTGTTTTTAATTTCTTTTTCTGAGATTTCATTTTTAGTATATAGAACGCAATGGGCTTTTGTGCATTCATTTTGTAGCCAGCAACTTTACTATATTCGTTTACTGTTTCTAATTGCTTTGTGGTGGAGTCCTTAGGGTTTTCTATATATAGCTTCATGTCATTTGCAAAAAGTGAGAATTTAAATTTTTCATTCCCAATGTGAGTGCCTTTTATTTCTTTCTCTTGCCTGATTGCTCTGGCAAGGACTTCCAATACTATGTTGAAAAGCACAGGTAATAGGGGACAGCCCTGTCATGTTCCTGAATGTAGAGCAAAGGGCTTCAGTTTTTCACCATTAATTATCATATTCGCTGAATGTTTGTCATGTATGGCCTTAATTATGTTAAGGTATTTTCCTTCTATACACATTTTTTTAAAGATTTTATTGGGGTGTTGGGGGAGGGAAACAGTATGGGGGAATTGGAAAAGGAGACCAGCCAAGTTGTTGTTCAGTCTGCATTGTGGAGAGCTCCAGTCGCCGTCTGGTGTCCCGTCGGCAGCTCGTAGTCTCTAAGCTCAAAGTGCTGTGTTCAATCTTAGTTGTGAATGTGCGTAGCCACCATCCCATGCGGGAGTTGAATCAGCAGTCTTGTTGTTAAGAGCGCACGCCCTATCCACTGAGCCATCCAGGCAGCAGCTCAGCTCAAGGTGCCGAGTTCAATCTTAGTTGCAAGTGGGTGTAGCCCACCATCAAAAAGGCAATCTTGTTTTTTACACGAGCTGAGCCATGCTCCACTTGTTAGCAGTTCAAAAACAGCTCAGCTCGGGCGCAGTATTCACTGGCCCATGTGGGAACCGAACCTGTGGCCCTGTTGCTCAGAGCTTGTGCTCTAACCCAACTCTTAACCAACTGAGCCACTCAGTTGGCCCTCTATACACTTTTTTAAGTGTTTTAAACATAAATGGATATTGTATGTTGTCAAACACTTTTAATGCATATATTGATATAATCATATGATTTTTGTCCTTTATTTTGTTTATGTGGTCTAACGTATTGATCAATATGCATATGTTGAACCAACCTTGTGCTCCTGGGATGATCCCCACTGGGTCATGATGTATAATTTTTTTAATGCATTGCTGCATTTGATTTGCTAGAATGCTATTTAGGATTTTTGCATCTGTATTCATCAGATTAGTTTGTTATTTTCTTTTTTTGTGTTATCTTTCCCAAGTTTTGGTATCAGGGTAATGGTGCCCTCATAAAATGTGTTAGGGAGTATTGTCTCTTCCTCAAGTTTTTGGAAAGTTTGAATAGGACAGGTACTGAATCCTCTTTGAATGTTTGGTAGAATTCACTAGTAAAGCCATCTGGTCCTGGACTTTTGCTTTTGGGAAGGTTTTGGATGACTGATTCAATTTCCTTACTGTTGATCTGTCTATGTAGATTTTCCAAAGTTTCATGATTCAGCCTAGGAAGGATATATGATTCCAAGAATATATCCATTTCTTCTAGGTAATTGAATTTGGTGACATATAACCCTTCATAGTATTCTTGGATGATCCTTTGTATTCAGGTTGCATCTGTGGTAACTTACCTCTTTCATTTCTTCCTCTTTTTTTTCATTTTCATGTGTACAAAACAATGCAATAGTTATACTTTTCACTTCTCACAAAGTGACAACTTCCCTCCCCTAATCAAGCAACCCCCTGATATCCTACATATTTATTACAATTCCATTGACTCCATTCCCCACACTATACTACACATCCCTTGACTATATATATTAAATTACAGTTGACATACAATGTTATACAACATCAGCTTCAGGTGTACAGTGCAGTGGTCAAGCCTCTACACCATCCGTGAAGTGGTCTCCCTAACAAATCATGTGACCATCTGACACCCTACAAAATATTTATAACCTCATAAATTGTCCCAACCTGTCTTTCATATCCCTGTGGCAATATTGTAGTTACCAATTCATACTCTCTAATCTCTTTCCCTACTCCCTCATCCCCATCCCCCTCCCATATAACAACCATAAGTTTTTCCTGTATATCTCTGAGGTTATTTCTGTTTACTTTGCTCATTTATTCAGTTCTTTAGATTCCACATATAAGTGAGATCATATGGTATTTGTCTTTCTCTGGCTGACTTATTTCACTTAATATAATAGTCTCTCAGTCCATCCATATCATTGCAAATGATAAGATTTTATTGCCTTTCTAGCAGAGTAATACTCCATTGTATAAATGTACTACAGTTTCTTAATCCAGTAATCTACTGATGGGCATTTCAGTTGCTTCCAAGTCTTGGCTAATGTAAAGAGCTCTGAAATAAATATAGGGATGCATATATTTTTTTCAAATTAGTGTCTTGGGTTTCTCTGGGTAGATACCCAAGAGTGGAATTGCTGGGTTATACAGTAGTTTCATTTCCAGTTTTTTGAGATACCTCCATACTGATTTCCATAATGGCTGCACCAATCTGTAGTCCCACCAACAGTGCACCTGGGTTCCCTTTTCTCCACAACCTCACCAGCGCAAGTTGTTTGTTGATTTATTGATGAAAGCCATTCTGAATGGAGTAAGGTGGTATTTCATTGTGGTTTTTATTTGCATTTCTCTAATGATTAGTGAGGTTGAACATTTTTTCATATGCCTTGTGGCCACCTGTGTGTCCTCTTTAGAGAAATACCTCTTCATATCCTCTGACTATTTTTCAATTGGGTTGTTTGTTTTTTTGCTGATGAGTTGAATGAGTGTTTTATACATTTTGGATATTAACCACTTATCAGATATATCATTGGCAAATATCTTCTCCCATTCAGTAGGCTGCCTTTTTGTTTTATTGACAGTTTCTTTTGCTGTGAAAACACTTTTGAGTTTGATATGATCCCATATGTTTATTTGTTCTTTTATTTTCCTTGCCCAAAGGGATATATCAGTGAAAATATTACTGACGGTAATGTCTGTAAATTTACTCCCTTGTTTTTTTCTAGGCGTCTTATAGTTCCAGATCTTACATTTAAGTTCTCTTTTTTTTTTTAAGATTCCATTGGGGAATTGGGGAAGGGGAACAAACAAGCTGCCATCCTTTTGTTCTTCAGTCTAGTTGTGGAGGACATTGCCTCACTGGCCCATGTTGGTATTGTCATTGCGCTCTTCTCAGGTGAGGCCGATCGGTCGCTGGCATCTGGACGGCCGCTCACAGCATCTTTGGCAGCTCACACTGGCTGCCAGGCACTCATGCTAGCTGCCGGCCTCTCACTGTAGCCTATGGCAGCCCACGGCAGCAGGATTTGCAGCTATGCTATCCCAGAGTACTCACAGCACCCCAACTCCAGGTGGAGCTGCCGTCCACCATCCCAGCAGTAGAGGGCAGTGTCAGTGACCCTCATATGTAGTATCAGAACCAGGGCTGCTGGCATCCCAAGCCAGCTCTTAACCAACACGCCACTTGGCCGGCCCACATTTAAGTTTTTAATACGTTTTGAATTTGTTCTCATATATGGCGTAAGTAGGTCCATTTTCTTTTTTTCTTCCTGTGTCAGCACCATTTATTAATTAGACTATCTTTACTCCAATGTAAATTCTTGCTTCAGTTGTCACAGATTAAATGACCATATATGGATGGATTTATTTCTGGGCTCTCTATTTTGTTCAATTTTTCTATGTGTGTGTTTTTATGTCAGTACCATACTGTTTTGATTACTATAGCTTTGCAGTATAATTTGATGTCCAGTTGCATGATACCTCCCACTTCGTTCTTATTTCTCAAGATTGCTGTAGTTATTTGTGTTTTTTTTATGGTTACATATAAATTTTAGGATTATATGTTCTATTTCTGAGAAAAGTGTCATTGGTAGCTTGATACAAATTGCGTTGAATGTATATATTGCCTTAGGTTGTATTGACATTTTAACTATATTAACTCTTCCTAGTCATAAACATGGTATGTATTTCAATTTCTTTGTATCTTCTTTGATTTCTCTCTTCAGTGTCTTATGATTTTCTGAGTACAGGTCTTTTACTTATTTAGTTAAGTTTATTCCCAGGTATTTTATTGTTTTTGAAGCAATTGTAAGTGGGATTGATGTTTTGATTTCTTCTTCTGATTGTTTCTTATTGGTGTATACAACTGTTACTGATTTCTGAATATTAATTTTGTATCCTGCTACTTTACTATATTCCTTTATCAGTTATAATAGGTATTTGGTGTAGCCTTTGGTATTTTCTCTATATAGTATCATGCCATCTGCATAAAATGACAATTTTACGTCCTCCTTTCCAATTTGGATGCCTTATTTTTTCATTTTCTTGTCTGATTGCTGTGGCTAGAACTTCCAGAACTATGTTGAAAAGAAGTGGTGAAACTGGGCAGTCTTGTCTTGTTCCTGATCTTAAGGGGAAAGGTTTTAGGCTTCCCCATTGAATCCAATGTTAGCAGTGGGCTTATCATATATGACCTTTATTATGTTGAGATATAAGCCCTCTATTCACACTTTGTTAAGATTTTTTATCATAAATGGTGGATGGATTTCGTCAAATGCTTTTTCTTCATCTATTGATATGATCATATGATTTTTATTTTTCATTTTTTTAGTGTGATACATTACATTAATTGATTTGCAGATATTGAACCAACCTTGCATACCAGGAATGAATCCCACTTGATCATGCTGTATGATATTTCTAATGTGTTGTTGATTCGTTTGTTAGTATTTTGTTGAGGTTTTCTTTGTTTATGTTCATTAGGGATATTGGTCTGTAGTTTTCTTGTTTGTCTTTGTCTTTGTCTGATTTTAGGATCAGATTAATAGTGGCCTTATAAAATATATTTGGGAGCCTTCCCGTCTTCTGTATTTTATGGAACAGTTTGAGGAGAATAAGTGTTAATTATTTTTTGAACATTTTCAAAAATTCAGCTGGGAAGCCATCCGGTACAGGACTTTTGTTTGTTTGATGATTACTAGTTCAATTGCTTAGGTAGTAATCAGTCCGTTCAGACTTTCTGTTTCTACTTGGTTCAGACTTGGAGGATTGTATTGTTCTAGAAATTTATCCATTTCTTCTAGATTCTCAAATTTGCTGGCATATAGTTGCTCATAGTATTTTTTTTTTAAATTTTCTGTATTTCTGTGGTATCTGTTGTCACTTCTCTTTCATTTCTGATTTTATTAATTTGTGCCCTCTCTCTTTTTCTTGGTGAGTCTGCTATGGGTTTGTCGATTTTGTTTGCCTTTAAAAAAAAACCTGCACTGGGTTTCATTGATCTTTCGTATTGGTTGTTTTTTTTTTGTCTCTATTCCATTTATTTCTGCTCTGATCTTTATTATTTCCTTCCTTGTACTCCCTATGGGCTTGTTTTGCAGTTCTTTTTCCTATTCCTTTAGGTGTAAAGATAGTGTGTTGATTTGAGATTGTTCTTGTTACTTTAGATAGGTGTGCATTGTTATGAATTTCCCTGTTAGAACTGCTTTTGCTACATCCCATAGAATTTGGGTTGTGTTTTCATTTTCGTTTGTCTCGAGCTAGCTTTTGATTTCTTCCTTTATCTCATCTTTGATCCACTAGCTATTTAGTAACATGTTATTCAGACTCCACATATTTGTGCGCTTTCCAGATTTCTTATGGTTGATTTCTAGTTTAATAGCACTGTGGTTGGAGAACACACTTGGTATTATTTCAATTTTCTTAATTTTATTGAGACTTGTGGCTGAACATGTGGTCTATCTTGGAAAATGATCTATGTGCACTTGAGAAGAATGTATATTCTGTTGTTTTGGGGTGAAATACTCTAAAAATATTGATTAAATCCAGGTGGTTTAAAGTGTCATTTAACGCTACTGTTACCGTGTTGATTTTCTATCTGGAGGATCTGTCCATTATTGACAATAGGGTGTTGAAGCCCCCTACTACAGTAGTGCTACTGTTGACCTCCGACTTTATGACAGTCATAAACTCTTTTATATATTTAGGAGTTTCTATGTAGGGTTATATCCTCTTGTTGGATCAAACCCTTTATTTTTTAATTAATTTTTTTTAATTCTTTTATTGTGAATTAACAATTTTTAAAAATTAGTTTCAAGTGTACATCGCAGTGCAACGGTTATAATTTTTACGCCTCAAAGTGATAACCCCTGCCCCCAACTCACAATCCCACTCCCCCCCATATCATATATATCTATTACAATTCCCTTGAATCGCTTACACATTATACTCCACATTCCGTGACTGTCTATATATTCAGTTACAGTTGGCATAAAATATTATACAACATCAGTTTCAGGTATGGAGTGCAGTGATCAAGGCTCTACTCCATCCATGGAATGGTCTACCTAACAAGACATGTTATCATCTTACACCCCACAAAATGTTTACAACATTATTAGATTCCCCGAAATGTCTTTCATATCCCTGTAGCATTATTGTAGTTACCTAGTTATGCTGTCTAATCCCTTCCCCTTCTCCCTCATCCCCACCCCACTCCCAACTTGATACTGTCAGTATATCCTCTATATCTGTGAGACTGTTTCTGTGTACTTTGCTCATTCATTTAGTTTTTAACATTGCACATAGAAGTGAGATCATATGGTATTTGTCTTTCTCCGACTGACTTACATCACTTAACATAATAATCTCTAGGTCCATCTATATCATTGCAAATGGTAAGATTGCATTCTTCTTTATAGTGCAGTAATACTCCATTGTATAACTGTACCATAGTTTCTTAATCCAGTTGTCTACTGATGGGCAGTTTTGTTGTTTCCAAGTCTTGGCTATTGTAAATAGCGCTGCAATAAATATAGGGGTCCATATATTTTTTTCGAATCATCATCTTGGATTCATCCAGGTAGCTACCCAAGAGTGGAATTGCTGGGTCATACGGTAGTTCCATTTCCAGTTTTTTGAGATACCTCCATACTGATTTCCATAACGACTACACCAATCTGCAGTCCCACCAACAGTTCACCAGGGTTCCCTTTTCTCCACAACTTCTCCAGCACTTGTTGTTTGTTGATTCATTAATAGTAGCCATTCTAACCAGAGTGAGGTGGTATCTCATTGTGGTTTTTATTTGCATTTCTCTGATGATTAGTGAGGTTCAACATTTTTTCATATGCCTGGTGGCCAGCTGTATGTCCTCTTTAGAGAAATGCCTCTTCATATCCTCTGCCTATTTTTCAATTGGTTTGTTTGTGTTTTTGCTGATGAGTTGAATGAGTGTTTTATAAATTTTGGACATTAATCCCTTATCAGATATATCGTTGGCAAATATCTTCTCCCATCAGTAGGCTGCCTTTATGTTGTATTGAAGATTTTCTTTGCGGGGAAAAAACTTTTAAGTTTGATGTCATACCATATGTTCATTTTATCTTTTATTTCCCTTGCTCAAGGGGATATATCAGTAAAAATATTATTGAGGGGAATGTCTGCAAATTTACTCCCTATGTTTTGTTCTAGGAGTTCATGGTTTCAGATCTTACTTTAAAGTCTTTAATTCATTTTGAGTTTTTTCTCGTATATGGTGTAAGTAGGTAGTCCATTTTCATTTTTTTGCATGTGTCAGTCCAATTTTCCCAGCACCATTTATTAAATAGACTTAACTTTACTCCAGTGTAAATTCTTGCATCCATTGTCATAGGTTAAATCACATATATGGATGGATTTATTCCTGGGCTGTCTATTCTGTTCTTTTGGTCTATGTGTCTGCTTTCATGCCAGTTCCATACTGTTTTGATTACTTCAGCCTTGTGTGTTTTGTTGTCAGGTAGTGTGATGCCTCCCACTTTGTTCTTATTTCTCAAGATTGCCGTGGCTCTTTGGGGTCTTTTATGTTTCCATATAAATTTTAGGATTATATGTTCTATTTCTGAGAAAAATGTCCATGGTAGTTTGATTGGAATTGCATTGAATCTATATATTGCCTTAGGTAGTATTTACATTTTAACTATATTAATACTTCCTATCCATGTACATGATCTATATTTTCATTTATTTGTATCTTTTTTTATTTCTTTCTTCAATGTATCTTATTATTTTCTGAGTACAGGTCTTCTACTTCTTTTGTTAAATTGATTTCTAGGTATTTTATTTTTTGAACCAATTGTAAATGGGATTAATTTCTTGGTTTTTTTCTTCTGATACTTTATTATTGGTGTATACAAATGTAATTGATTTCTGATTTTTTTTTTTTTAGCTGAGCCATCCTGCCACCTGTTGGCAGCTCAACGGCAACTCAGCTCGGGCTGGCCTCGAACCGCTGTTGCTCAGAGCTCAGCTTGCACTCTTGAGCGAGCACTTAACCAACTGAGCCATTCGGCCGGCCCTTGATTTCTGAATATTAACTTTATATCCTGCTAACTTACTAAATTCCTTTATCAGTTCTAACATTTTTTGGTGAAGTCTTTGGGATGCTCTCTATATAGAATCATGTCATCTTCAAATAATGACAATTTTACCTCCTCCTTTCCAATTTGAATGCCTTTTATTTCATGTTATTGTCTGATTCTGCGGGTAGAACTTCCAAAACTATGTTAAATAGAAGTGGTGAAAGTGGGCAGCCTTGTCCTGTTCCTGATCTTTTTTTTTTTTTTTTTTTGAGGGCAGTGTCACTGGCCCTCACATGTGGGACCAAACCGGGGCCGCTGGCTTCCCAAGCCAGCGCTTAACCGCCGTGCCACTCGGCCGGCCCTCTGTTCCTGATCTTAAGAGGCAAGCTTTTAGCCTTTCCCCATTGAGTACGATGTTTGCTGTGGGCTTATCACATATGGCCTTTATTATGTTGAGATATGATCCCACTATGCCCACTTTACTAAGAGTTTTTATCATAAATGGCTGCTGGATTTTTCTCAATAGCTTTTATTGCATCTATTGATATGATCATATGGTTTTTAGTTTTCATTTTCCTTTTTTCTTTTCTTTTAAGATTTTATTGGGGAATTGGGGGAGGGGAACGGCATTGGGGAATCAGGGAAGGGGAACAGACAAGTTGCTGTCCTTTTGTTCTTCAGTCTAGTTGCGGAGGCTGTTGCTTCACTGGCCCATGTTGGTATCATCATTGTGCTCTTCCCAGATGAGGCAGATCAGTCGCCAGCCTCTGGATGTCGCTCACCACAACTCTTGGCAGCTCACGCTGGCTGCTGGCCACTCACTATAGCCTATGGCAGCCCACTGCAGCAGGGGCTGCAGCCTACACCGTCACTGGGGCTCGCACAGCCCAGCTCCAGGTGGAGCTGTTGTTAGCTGTAGAGGGCAGTGTCACTGGCCCTCGTATGTGGGATCCGAACCGGGGCCACTGGCATCCCAAAACCAGCTCTTAACCAATGTGCCACTTGGCTGGCCCAGTTTTCATTTTCTTAATGTGATGTATTATGTAAATTGTTGTGGATATTGAACTAAACTTGCATAACAGGAATGAATCCCAGTTGATCATGGTGTACGATTTTTTTAATGTGATGCTGATTTCAGTTTGCTAGTGTTTTGTTGAAGAATTTGCATCTGTGTTCATTAGGGATATCGGCCTGTGGTTTTCTTTTTTTGTAATATGTTTGTCTGATTTGGTGATCAGAGTAATAAATTCTTCATAAAATGTGCTTGGGAGCCTTCTCTCCTTCTGTATTTTTTGGAATAGATTTGAGAAGAATAAGTATTAATTCTTTTTCTTTTTTTTCTTTTTGAGGGCTGTGTCACTGGCCCTCATATGTGGATATGTAGGACCCGAACCGGGGCCACTGGTTTCCCAAGCCAGTTCTTAACCACCGCGCCACTTGGCAGGCCCTATCAATTCTTTTTTGAGTGTTTGTAAAACTCATCTGTGAAGCCATCGGCATCAGGAGTTGTGTTTGTTGGAAACTCGTTGAATACTGATTCAATTTCTTTGGTAGTAATCAGTCTGTTTAGAATTTCTGTTTCTTTTTGTTTCAGACTTGGTAGATTGTATGCTTCTAGAAATTTATTCATTTCTTCCAGATTGTGTAATTTGTTGGCATGTAGTTACTCTTGGTATTTTCTTAAAATTTGCTGTATTTTTGTGGCATCTGTTGTCATTATTCCTTTTTCATTTCTATTTCTTTATTTGGGTCTTCTCTCTCTTTTTCTTGGTGAGTCTGGCTAATGGTTTGTCAATTTTGTTTATCTTTTCAAAAAACCAGCACTTGTTTCATTGCTCTTTTGTATTGTTTTCTTGTCTCTTTTCATTTATTTCTGCTCTTGTCTTTATTGTTTCCTTCTTTGTACTCCCTTTGGACTTGTTTTGCTGTTCTTTTTCCAGTTCCGTTATGTGTAAGTATAGTCTGTTTATTTGAGACTGTTTTTGTTTCTTTAGATAGGTGTGCATTGCTATGAATTTCCCTGCTAGAATTGCTTTTGCTAAATCCCATGTTGTGTTTTCATTTTCATTTGTCTCAAGCTACCTTTTGATTTCTTCCTTTATCTCATTGTTGTCCCATTTGCTATTTATTAGCATGTTATTCAGCCTCCATGTATTTGTGTGGTTCCCAGATTTCTTCTTATAATTGATTTCTAGTTTCATAGCATTGTGGTCAGAGAAGAAGCTTGATGTGATTTCAATCTTTTTAAATTTGTTGAGACTTGTTTTTTAGCCTGACATGTGGTCTATCTTGGAAAATTTTCCATGTTCACTTGAGAAGAATGTATATTCTGTAGCTTTGGGGTGAAATGCTCTAAAAATATCTATTAAATCCAGCTGGTCTAAAGTGTCATTTAAGGCCACTGTTTCTGTTTGTTTTCTGTCTGAAGAATCTGTCCATTGGTGACAACGGAGTGTTGAAAACTCCTACAAAAGTGTTACTGTTGATCTCTTTCTTTATGTCTGTCAAAATCTGTTTTATATATTTAGGAGTTTCTATGTTGGATGCATAGATGTTTACTAGGGTTATGTCCCCTTGTTGAATCTATACCTTTATTATTATGTAGTGCCTTTCTTTGTCTTTTATAGTAGACTTCATTTTAAATTAATTTTGTCTGAAATAAGTATTGTTATTCCACCTTCTTTCTCCTTTCCATTTGTGTGAAATATCTTATTCCATCCCCTTACTTTAAGTCTGCATGTGTCTTTTGATCTAAGATGAGTCTCTTGTAAACAGCATATACATGGGTCCTGTTTTCTTATCCACTCAGCCACTCTGTGTCTTTTGATCGGAACATTTAGCCCATCCACATTTAAAGTGGTTTTTGATAGGTGCATATTTATTGCCATTTTATTATTTGTATTTCTAGTCTTCCTAGATTAGCTTCTTTTCCCCTTTCTTCTGTTTAAAAAAGCCCTTTTAACATTTGCTGCAGTGCTGGCTTGGTGGTAATGAATTCCTTAAGCTTATTCTTTTCTGAGAAACACTTAATCTCTCCTTCAATTTTAAGTGATAGCCATGCTGTGTAGAGCAATCTTTGTTGTAGGCCATTATTTTGTGTCACTTTGAATATTCCCTATGCCTCTTGCCACCTGTCAGATGCTGGTAAAGCTCAGCTCTTGAAACAGGCTCTTTAGAGTCATGTGTCTGGCTATTTGACACAGTGTTGTAGGTGCCTCTGTGATATGGTAATCCCTTTGCAGGATGGAGTTGCAGTGAGTTATGCGATGTGATTGGTAGTTTTTAAGACCTTAATGCAGATTCAGTTCTTTCCCTAATAGCTGGCTTGTGACCTCCTTGTATAGTGTCCCAAGGGCACTAGGGCCAGCCTCAACATCACACTCACAGATTCACAGAAGCTGCTCCCAAATGGCTGTGATGCAGGTTTTTGGTCACTGGACACCATAAAGGTGATCCTAAGGCTCTGGAGACCACCTTATGCCATAAAAATCCTTTTCTACAGTTTGTGGCTTTGGAGCCAATCACACTGCCACCCCGATTGCTACTGGCAAATCAGCTGTAGGTGGGCGAGGTGGTGTTTCAGGTGCATAAATGCTGTGGTCTGTAGTATCTACAAATTCAGTGTAGTCTCAGCTCCTGGACCAGTGCTAGGTCCACATTCACTTCATAAAAAAAAAAAAGCAAAGCAAGGCAACCCAAAAAAGCAAATACACTCCCACAGAAACTCAATAAGCAGTGATCAGACAGGAGTAATCAAAGTATACAAAAGAGTCACAAACACAAGCATAAAATCAGGAGAACAAGACAGAAAAACAGTGACCAAAACAATATCCAGAAAAACAATCTGAGAGAACAACTGCAAAAACAAAATAGATAATTGCCAGCTGAGTGGCACATTGGTTGAGTTGGCTTGGGACAGCAGCTATGAGCAGCAGAGCCCGGGTTCGGATCCCACATGAGGGCCAGTGATGCTGTGTCCTCTACATCTAAGATTGTGAACAACAGCTCAACCAGGAGCTGGGCTGACGTGTCATCAGTGATGGCGTAGGTTGCAGTGGAGCTGGCCAGCAGCTGGTGTGAGCTGCAGTGAGCCACTGTGAGTGGCCAACCAATGGCTGGTGAGGGACTGCCTCACCTGGGAAGAGCACAATGATAATACCGACATGGGCCAATGAAGCGATGTCCTCCACAACTAGACTGAAGAAGAAAAGGACAGCAACTTGTTTGTTCTGCTTCCCCGATTCCCCAGTGCTGTTCCCCTCCTCCAATACTCCAATAAAATCTTTAAAAACAAAAACAATAACAAAACAGATTAAAGAAAAGAATTAAAAGGAACAAAAAGATGAAAGAAAAAAAGGAAAGCAATAATAATAATAAAGAACAAAGAGGGAAGAAAAAATAGGAAAAAGAAAAATTAAAAAAAAGAGGCTCTCCTCCCGCTTTAATCTGCAGATCACTTGCTCAGCAATAGAGAGTCTCTGGGAGACTCAGCACCACCTGTGTTGGAGCAAAGGGTCAATGCACCATGAACTGGCCTCCGTCTCATGATTGCAGTGAGCTTCCAACAATTAACTGCTGTGTGCTCTGGAACCATGCTTACCACGAAAAAATCCTCACAGGCTGCTGCATGCTCCCTGCTGCAAAAACAAAACAAACAAACAAAAACCTCTGTGGCCTGCAGAGGTGGGGGCCAGGCACCAGGGGCTCAGGGTGCCTTCAGCAACACAGCTCTAGGTGGGCGGAGCAGGCCCCCAAGGCACCACAGAGGTGTGGTCAGTGACCCCGACCAAATCAGAGCAGCATGCACTGCTGCACGGGCAACCAGCCTGCACAAATGTGACAGGAATGCCACAGCCATATGATACAGGCACATAGCTCATGGCTCAATACTCCCAGGAAAACTCCCAGTCTTAGCCTTTACTAATTGGCTGCTCCTAGATCAGGCAGAGTATCCCGACAGTCAATCACCAGCCTGGCAACTCCGCATGCACAGTGCGGAGAACAGGGACCCATGGCATCTCGCGCAGTCCCACTCTCAATGAAATGCCTGTTGGAGCTGGATTGCACCTGCCAGGCGTTTCCCTAGCTATGCAGCACAAGCCGTGTGGAGGGTGGGGTTCCAAGGCAACATGCGCGCACATGCACACATGCACTCCTGCGCCAATTCCACCAGACCAATGCGGTCCCCGGACCTGGCCCTCTGTGGGAGGGCCCAACCCTGACAAAATGGCACCCTCCTGTACACTACTTGTGTGCAAGCTCTACACCAGGGCAACAATGGTCCCAAAACCTCCAGCTCCTTCACCAAAGGTGCTCAGTTCAGTCCTTCCCCGCAGGCTCCTGGGCCCCACTTACACAGCTACTCACTCCATCAGGGACCAGGTGAGTGATCACCAGTGAGCGAGTTCGTGTGCTGGCTCCACTGGTTCTCTAGCTGCCCTCAGCCTCACCGAGTTGAGCAAAGAGATTCCTCACAAATGTCTATGGCCAACTATCGTGGAACTCCTCTTCCCAGAATAGTAACTCTGGGCTGGTGAGCTCGGTGTAGGGCCAGAGGGTCTCTCCCACAACCATAGAAACCTCTCCACCACTGAGGTGTCTCTCATGGGGTTCACCCTCGTCTCTGCCCCTCCTACTTGATTCGCTGTGGCCTCTTCTTTAAGTCCTTCATTTAGAGGTTCTGTTCATCTAGTGTTCAGGGGACTTCCAAGGTTGAATGTCGTATAAATTATTTGTAATTTTGGTATGATCCTGGGAGGCAGTTGGCACAGCGTCTGTCTGTTCCACCTTCTTACTGGCAGTTGAAGCATATTATTCCCTCATTTCCCTTTTGAGTTGCCTAGTTACCTTGGTTATTCACGGTAATTAATGAATTATTGTTTCTCTTCCTAGGCACTAACATTAGTGTGTTCTGCAACAGGTTTGTAGGAATAGGTCTTCCTTTTGCTTTCCAGTAGGTGTTGGCAAAATGTTTTATTTTGTCTCCTGCTGCAGACTTTATTCTCTCTCATGCTCTAGTGTTATATTTTCTCAGCACTGTTCTGGCTTCTCATACAATGGGGGATTCCCTGGAAGGTGGGCTTGTCCTCTGTGAGCAGGTCACCTGGATCTCATGGGGGTATGTGGAGAGCTTCTGGTATTTTAAAGATGTTCCTGCACCAGATTCAGGGCCTGTGTGTTTCAGTGGCTCTATGTACCCCTGCAGGGATCTGCCCAGGTAGGTGGGGACAGTGACAGGGTGAGTTTTGATAGGTGGCTTTGAGCAATGGTAGCATCCACTAGCACAGCCAGTCCTGCACCCAAGGCTCTCCCCCTTTCACTGGAAGTAGTTTGGCCACAAGTGCAGCACTGTGGGCTGCAGTTTTCAAAACTGCAAATATTCTGTATTTTTGATTTGATACTACTACCATTGCACTTCTAGCACTAGGCAGGTGGGGGCAGGGTGAGCTCTGGGAGGCTAGGGTGAGGTCAGCTAGGCTCTGTGCCTATGCCTTCTGTCCTATGCTTGGCAGTGAGGGCTTAAACCGCCAATTTTCACCTTTCTTCCCTCAGCCTTTCCTCTGAGGTGTTCAGCTGTGTTATATGCTGATCCCTCAGGTGGGACTGTGAGTCATACGAGGAGTGCTAGCAGTCGAAATCCTTCCCTCTTCCATGACGGTGATAGCTCTGGAATGCAGGGAGCTCAGAGGTTCAAGTTCTGGTCTACATCCCACACCTGCGAGACCTGTGTCTCAGCTCTTCCCCGTTCCCTCCTCCCCTACTCACCCAATTTGCCCATCTTTAGATGATTTCAGTTGCATCTCCGTTAGTCTTGCTTATCTGCTGTTCAGGGAGTCCTTTGTGGAACTATAGTCATTCAATTGGTTGTAAATTCCAGGAAAGGTTTCAAGAGGCTCACCTAATGCTGCCATTTATATGATGTCATTGAATAAAGGTTCTTAAATATTTTCAATCTAAACTTCACTTTGTTAGAACTGATGAATCCAAATATGCTTCCTTATTTCTAAATAAAGCATTTATTTATTTATTTATTTATTTATTTATTTATTTATTTATTTAATATTAGTTATTTTCAGTACCCATAATTGAAATTATCATGCCTTATCATTTTTGGGACTGGATGAGAAAGTCTTTATTTAATCCATTATTTCCTTTAGTATTGGTTCAGAAACTATGTCTCATGGACATTAACTGAAACAACTTTCTGGAAAGCTTTCTCTTGTTTGCATTGTCTTTGTGGAAGATTTCTTTTTTGTTTTTGTAATTGAAGTTAATTGGGGTGCCAATGGTTAATAAAGTTACATAGGTTTCAGGTGTACAATTCTGTAATACGTCATCTATATATCACATTGCATGTTCACCACCCAGAGTCAGTAGTTCTCCTTCCATCACAGTATATTTGATCCCTTTTATTCTCATCTACCACCATGCTCCCCCCTTACCCTCTGACAGCCACTAACATATTGTCTGTGTCAATCAGTTTCTGTTTCTTTATTTGTTTGTCTTGTTACTTTGTTGTTTTCAGTTTTGTATACCTCATATCAGTGGAATCATATGGCTCTTGACTTTTTCTGTCTGACTTTGCTTAGCATAATAACCTCAAGATCCATTCATGTTGTTGCAAATGGCACTGTTTCATCTTATGGCAGAATAGCATTTCATTGTGTATATGTACCACATCTTTTGTATCCAATCTTCTATTGACAGATACTTTGGTTGTTTTCATGTATTTGCCACCATTAATAAAGCTGCAGTGAACATCGGAGAACATATATCTTTATGGATAAATGTTTTCAGATTTTTGGGGCATATATCCAGGAGAGGGATTGCTGGGTCATATGGTAATTCTAGTCTTAGTTTTTTGAGGAACCTCCACACTGCCTTCCAAAGTGGCTGCACCAATCTGCATTCCCACCAACAGTATATGAACATTCCTTTTTCTCAACATTTGTTATTATTTGTCTTATTGATGATAGCCATTCTAACTGATATGAGGTGATATCTCATTGTGCTTCCTATTTGCAATTATCTGATGATTAGTGATGTTGAGCATCTTTTCATATGTCTATTGGCTATCCGTATGCCCTCTTTGGAGAAATGTCCACTCAGGTCCTCTGCCCATTTTTAATAGGCAAGGGAAGTAAAAGCTAAAATAAATAAATGGGACTATTTCGAACTAAAAATCTTATGCACAGCAAAAGAAACTACTGACAAAATAAAGAGGCAACTGGCTAAATGGGAGATTTTTGTACTTTCTTATTTATTAAATTTATTGGGGAGACAATGTTAATTAAAATGGGAGATCAAAACCTCTATTTTTGATATATCTTTAAGGATTATTATTAAGAAATATGTAGTTCATTCTGTTTTGTTTTATTGAGATATAATTAACGTACACCATTATATTAATTTCAGATGTATAGCATAATAATTTTATATTTGTATACATTGTGAAATGATCACCACAATAAGTCTAATTCACATCCATCATCATGCATATTTACATTTTTTCTTGTGATGAGAGCTTTTGAGATCTAGTCTTAGCAACTTTAAAACATACAGTATAGGATTATTAACTGTAGTCACCATGTTTTGTTTTGTTTTTGAGGGCAGTGTCACTGGCCCTCACATGTGGGACCCGAACTGGGGCCACTGGCTTCCCAAGCCAGTGCTTAACCACCGCGCCACTCGGCTGGCCCAGTCACCAAGTTTTTTATTACCTGAAAACTTATTTTTAATGGTACCTTATCAATCCTCTCTGTCCCTTTACCCTGGTTTATTTTTCTTTACGTAATTTATCACAGCCTAGCATATTATATATTTACTTGTTTACTTTCTGGCTCTACTCTCTGAAATGTCACATCTATAAGAACAAGGGCTTTGTTTTGTTTACTGTCACTGAAACATAATAAGTTCCCAGATCATAATATGTTAGTAATAATATTAGTTGAATGAATGAGTAGATGAATTAATGAAATAAAGAATACACTATATGCTTTTAGACCTAAAATGAGTTATTTGAAAGCAGAGTATTTGTTTTTTCAATGAGTAAATACTTATTGAGCTGTTTTTATGTATAAGATATTGTATTAGGTATCTGGGGAATACAAAGTAAATTATACATAGCCATGTCATGTCTGCCCTCAAGGAGCCATTTAGTGGGGAAATTAATGTATGCATATAAATAATTTAATGCAAGGTAAAAATAAAAAACAGTCAGAAATAAAGACATCGATAAACTGCTATGAAAGTTAAAAGGGGAAAAAATGTTTTTGGCTGATGGAATCAGGGTGGACATCATAAGCAAGACAGCATTTGACACATGGTAGGTAAACATTTGGACATAGTTTGAAAGTAAATATATTTCAGACAGAGGAAAAAAGTAAATAAAATGCAGGACCATGTAAGTGCAAGATATTAGCTCATTGGATTTTAATTTCAATATTCATATAGATGACATTTTACAGAATGATGTCTGGGTTATTATCACTGAGAAAATATTGAATTGACAACATATAAAAATATTTACTCCTTTTCTGTCACTTTGATCACAGGTAAGCCAAATAATCTCATTTAGTGGCATTATGGATGGATAGGAGACAACCAACCAAATATTCTGAACTATGACAAAGGGTCCTATATGTATGAAATATGGTTTCATATTTTCTCCCCTTTGATCATACACAAAGCATCTGTGATGACTATCTTTAAAATTCAAGGAGGGATTTCGGCAGCCTGGCTAATGAAAAAGCTAGAAGAAAAATTGAGAAAATGATTGGCTTCCAGCCGAAATTGTGTTGTAAAAAATATGGAAATGCATCTGTTATTAGGTCAAAGTATAAATTTCTCATCTACAAAAAATAAAAAAAGGGAAAGTTTTTATTCTTGCAGAATGAACCGTGCTTCATTGTCTCTTCAATGAATAATTAGTGAAGGCTTATTATGTGTAAAGCACTGAGCTAGACACTGTGGGTTAAAACATGATTAATATGTATTATTCACCATAAACAATTGAAAGTGTAGTGAGGAGAATACGACATCTTTCCAAAGTGTCATAATATGTTTTTTATTCTCTTTTTTTAAATTAAAGTTTATCAGGGTGGACTTCCGGTAAAATGGCGCAATAGACAGACGCTGTGCTAACTGCCTCCCAGGATCACACCAAAATTACAAGCAAATTATACAGCATTCAACCCTGGAGGTCCCCGGAACACTGGAGGAACAGAACCACTAAACGAAGAACTTAAAGAGGAGGCCACGTTGGGTCTGGTAGGACGGGCGGAGACGAGAGAGGGCGAGCCCCGTGAGGGAAGCCCCAGCCGTGGGAAGCTTGTCTGGTTGGGGGAGAGACCCTCCGGCCGCACCCCAAGCTCACCAGCCCAGAGCTCCTTTGCCGGGAAGAGGAGTTCTAAGATAGCCGGCAATAAATTAGTAAGGACTCTCTTTCCTCAGCTTGGTGAGGCTAAGAGCGGCTGGAGAATCAGTGGGGCTGGTGCCCAGGCTTGCTCGCCGGTGAGCACTTACCTGGTTCCTGATGGAGGGAGTGGCTGTGTGAGCCGGGAGCCTGCGGGGACGGACTGAGCTGAGCACCTCTGGTGCAAAGGCTGGAAGTTTTTGGATTGTTGTTCCGGTGGTGCGGAGCTTGCACGAGAGTGGTGTAAGGAGGGTGCCATTTTGTCGGGCTTGGGCCCTCCCACAAAGGATCAGGTCCGAGACCTAATTGGTCTGGTGGAATTGGCGCAGAAGTACGTGTGTGTGCATGCGCGTCTGCGGCCTTGGATCCCCACCCTCAGCCCGGCTTATACTGCGTTGCCATGGAAACATAGGGCGGTGCCCTCCGGCTCCTACAGCGGCTCACTGAGACCCGGGAGTGCGCAAGCCACCTCGGATCCCCACCCTCCGCTCGGCTTGTGCTGTGTTGCCAGGGAAACGCCTAGTGGGAGTGATCCGACTCCAACAGGCTGCTCACTGAGACGCGGGAGCACGCAAGCCGCCTTGGGTCTCTGCTTTCCACACTCCGCTTGCAGAGTTGCCAGGCTGGTGATTGGTTGTCGGGCTGCTCGGCCTGATCTGCGAGCGGCTGATTGGGACAGGCTGAGACTGGGAGTTCTCCTGGGAGTGTTGGGCCGTGAGCTGTGTGCCTGCGTGATCCAGCCAGGGCTCTCCTGGTGATCTATCTAATACATCAAAGCAATCCCAGAGCGACAGCCAGAATGGGGAAACAAAGAAACATGTCACAAGTAAAAGATCAGAAGAAACCTCCAGAAATGGAACCAAATGAAACAGAGGGATCCAACCTTTCAGAGACACAGTTTAGAACACTGATGATAAGAATGTTTAAGGAACTTAGCGAGGACATAAAGAAAGATAGGGAAACCATAAAAAACAACCTGTTAGAACTAGAGAATACAATAACTGAAATGAAGAACACACTCGAAGGAATCACCAGTAGAGTAGATGAAGCAGAGGAGCGGATCAGCGATTTGGAAGATAAAATAGCAGAACTCACCCAGTTGGCACAGCAAAAAGACCAAAGAATAAAAAACAATGAAAATAGTTTAAGAGCCCTATGTGACAAGATGAAGCCCAACCACCTTCGAATCATAGGGATACCAGAAGGAGAAGAGAAGAAGCAAGGGGTTGAAAAGGTATTTGAAAAAATAATGACTGAAAACTTCCCTACCCTGGTGAAGGAAATCAACATACATGCCCAGGAAGTGCAGAGGGTTCCAAACAAGCTGAACCCAAACAGGTCCACACCAAGACACATCATAGTTAAAATGGCAAAGGTTAAAGACAGAGACAGAATCCTAGAGGCTGCAAGAGAAAGACAGCAGGTTACATACAAAGGAACTCCTGTTAGACTAACAGCTGACTTGTCTACAGAAACTCTGCAGGCCAGAAGGGAGTGGCAGGAGATACTCAAAGTGACACAAAATAAAGGCCTACAACCAAGATTGCTCTATCCAGCACGGCTATCACTTAAAATTGAAGGAGAAATAAAGAGCTTCTCAGAAAAGAATAAGCTTAAGGAATTCATTACCACCAAGCCAGCATTGCAAGAAATGTTAAAAGGACTTTTTAAACAAAAGAAAGGGGTAAACAAGCTAACCCAGAGAGACAATTTAAGAAGATTGATGTCATATCAAGCAGATATAAAGGAAAAACTGATGGTTGCTGGTTGGGAGGGAGTGGGGAAGAGGGAGAGGGGAAGGTTTTGGACAGTATATGTGGGACTACAATGTTGCCTCAGGGTTATGGGGGCAGTTCTGGGAATGTAATTGATATTGTTGTGAAGAGACTATTATGTTGTGAGAAATAAGTCAGTCGGAGAAGGACAGGTACCATGTGATCTCACTTGTGTGTGGAGTCTGAAGAACTGAGTGAACGATCAAAGTAAACAGACTCATAGATGTAGAGGAAAAACTGAGGGTTGCTTGTTGGGAGGGGGGTGGGGATGGGGGGAAGGGGAAGGGATTAGACAGCATAAATAGACAACTACAATATTGCCACAGGGATATGAAACACAGTTCGGGGAATATAATAATGTAAAAATTTTGTGGCGTGTCAGATAGTCACATGTCTTGTTAGGGAGACCACTTCATGGATGAAATAGAGGCTTGATCACTGCACTGTACACCTGAAGCTGATGTTGTATAGTATTGTATGCCAACTGCAACTGAATATGTGGGTGGTCACGGGATGTGGAGTATGCTGTGGAGGCGAGTCAGGGGAGTTGTGATGGATATGTATGATATGGGGGGGGAGTGGGGTGGCGAACTGGGGGAGGGGGGTTTTCACTTTGGGGGGTAAAGAGTATAACTATTGCATTGTGTTGTACACTGAAAACTAATAAAAAGAAAAGTGAAAAAAAAAAAAGTTTATCAGGGTGACAATGGTTAGTAAAGTTGCGTAGGTTTCAAGTGTACAATTCTGTAATACATCATCTATATATCACATTGTATGTTCAGCACCCAAAATCAGTTCTCCTTTCATCACAATGTATTTGATCACATTTACCCTCCTCTGCCATCCCCCTCCCCAGTTACCCTCTGGAAACTGCTAAACTATTGTCTATTTTGATGTAATGTCCCTTTTGTCCATCTTTGTCTATCACCTTATTTTAATCTTGAAATTTATTTTTGTCAGATAAAAAATATGGTTATACCTGCTTTACTCTGGATGACATTTACCATTTCACTTTGAGTCTATATGGTTGAGTTTTGATTTTTTTTTAAATTAGCTTCAGGTGTATAACATAGTGCAATAGTTATACTTTTTACCCCTCAATGTGACAACCCCCCTCCCCCAATTCTCCAACCCACTCCTCCCCCATATCATACTATCTATTACAATTCCTTTGACTGCCTTACACCGTATAATCCATATCCCGTGACTATCTATATATTCAATTACAGTTGGCATACAATATTATACAACATCAATTTCAGGTATACAGTGCAGTGATCAAGCCTCTACTCCATCCATGAAGTGGTCTCCTTAACAAGACATGTGACCATCTGACACCCCACAAAATTTTTACATTATTATATTCCCCAAACTGTCTTTCATATCCCTGTGACAATACTGTAGTTACCCATTTATGCTGTCTAATCCCTTCCCTTACTCCCTCATCCCCATCCCCCTCCCAACTAGCAACCCTGTTTTTCTTCTCTCTATATATATGAGACTGTTTCTGTTTCCTTTGCTCATTCATTCAGTTTTTCAAATTCCACATATAAGTGAGATCATATGGTATTTGTCTTTCTCCGACTGACTTATTTCACTTAACATAATAGTCCCTAGGTCCATCCATATCGTTGCAAATGGTACGATTTCATTCTTCTTTATAGCAGAGGAATACTCCATTGTCCAAAGTGTCATAATATGTTAATTAGAAAGTGTAATTGCTATAAGAGATATTGAAGCACATACTTGGAACTTCAGAGGAAGAGAACTGCATTCCCATTCGTGGGGAGATTGATGAACTAATTACCCTGGACTTGGAACTTGAAGGAAGACGAGGACTCAATCTGCAAAAATGAGAGGGGAATTTCATGGAGATGACACAACATGAACAAAGATATAGAGATAAGTAAGTGAGAAGCCTTTTTTTTTTCTTTTTAGTTTCAGGTGTACAAATAGTTATACTTTTATGCAATAGTTATACTTTTCACCGTCACAAAATTACAACTCCCTTCCCCCAATCCATTGGCCCCGCACGGATATCATACATATCTATTACAATTACATTTACTCCATTCCCCACACTATACTTCACATCCTGTGAATATATATATATATATATATATATATATATATATATATATATAAAATTATAATTGACATACAATATTATTCAACATCAGCTTCAGGTGTACAGCGCAGTGGTCAAACCTCAACAACACCATCCATGAAGTGGTCTCCCTAACAAGACCTGTGTCCTTTTGACACCCTACAAAATATTTACACTATTAATTATGCTCCCCAAACTGTCTTTTATATCACTGTGGCAATATTGTAGTTACCAATTTTTGCTCTCTAATCCCTTCCCCGTCTCATTCATCCCCACCCCCCTCTTATCTAGCAACCATCAGTTTTTCCTCTATATCTCTGAGGCTATTTCTGTTGACTTTGCTCATTTATTCAGTTATTTAGATTCCACATATAAGTGAGATCATATGGTGTTTTTTCTTTCTCCGACTGACTTATTTCACTTCACATAATGTTTTCTAGGCCCATCCATATCATTGCAAATAGCAAGATTTCATTCTTCTTTATAGAGAAGACTTTTTTATTTTTAATTTTTTGAACAGTCTTTGTAATGATACATGGATCCAATAAATAGAAGACAAATACTTGATATGCATATGGCCCATAGCCTGCATATATTAAATGATATTTTTTTCTTACATTAAAGAGCCCAATAAAATCATCTGCTTAATTACTTATTTCAATCTACTCTTAGTACACTAGTAATGCATAATAGTGGAGCATTTTGTTGTAAATTAAGGCTGTGAATTGAGAAAAATGAAATGGCTCATTTCAGACTGTGTCTGATGGTCTATGATGACAGATTGCTTCTTGACTGAATTGTTGTCAGTTGATGTTTTGTCATTGTATATGTAGATGTGAACAAAGAGTAAATGCATGTTTGCAGTGCATCTTTTGGGCTTTTATACTGATTTCATATTTTAGTTGTCATGACTACCTGTCATAGGCATAAAACATAACAGATGTTCCTTTAGTTGAATACCTATGTCAGCTCTCTATAAATAACATGTACTATTCATTAAATCAAGGGGAATGGTAGAAGTAAATGAATTTGTATCACTAAGAACTGCCTTTTCCTATCTACATCCATTTTCTCTTCTGAAAAATTATTATTGCTCTGATATATAAAAAAACCTACTTTTCTACTAATTGCAAGTGTGTGACTTTTAAGTGCCCAGACACTGGTTCTACAATGAGTGTGTATGAGTCCAACTAAACCATTAAATTCAAGATGATTATAATTGTGAGCCCATATTGATATAATTGTGGTACAATAATGTTTACATGCATGAGTAAATTGGTTTGAAAAGGAATTGAAAAGGATTTATACTGACTTCAAAGGGAAATATAAAATTTATGACTTAGTGAGTCATGCTTTTATTCTCTCATTTAATTTTCCTTTTTTATGCACTATAATTGGTCAAAAATTCTAGCTATAGGGCCGGCCGAGTGGCGCGGTGGTTAAGTGCTGGCCTCGGAAGCCAGCGGCCCCCGTTTGGTCCCACATGTGAGGGCCAGTGACACTGCCCTCAAAAAAAAAACAAAAAACACCAAACTGTCAAAAATTCTAGCTATATTAAGATAATACTCATTTACTCATTTTGGAGTCAATAGTTGATTCTGCAGATATTTTATGATTTGGGGCTAAATGAAATAATTTAAACAACTTTAGAGATGATTCACTCAACACCTCTACTCAGTCTTGCAGTTAACCACTTCTACTCTACTCCAGCAATCCAATTGAAAGGTCACACTCCAGTCTTTGCCTTCTATAACAATACTTACAATAATCTTTATAACAATTTAACAATTACAATAATTTAAAAATAATACAATGTACTGGCCACTATGTTAAGCACTTTATATAACTCAAATATTCTTTCTGACAACTCTGGGAGTAAACAGTACAATTATCACTATTTATTAGATGAGGAAATTCAGGCTAGACAGGTCAAACAATTTACCCAAAAGTAACACAGGAATGTAGAAGAAGAAACTAAAGACATGAATCAAGATTTGTCTGATTCCAAAGTCTGTACAATTTAATCACTCTGCAATTTTTCTACCTCTACTTCTAAACAGTTCCTTAGCCTCACTGAAAACTCCAATCCTGGCCAGTCCACATTTTCCAGAAGATCAGTCACTTTTGTTTTCACATCCTTCTTTAGCTAGTGTGGATACTCCCACTAGCACCCAATATCTGTGTCTTCTTATCATTTCCCTGAGCTATCCTACACATTTTCACACTTAGATCAGTCTAATCATCCATTTATTTTGCCTCTCCTCTTAAATTGTCCAGTCTTGGTTAAGTTGCTTATGATGATTGTAACAATTTGGCACCATTAAATATGTATTTTTTCTCATCTTGAGTCAGTTTTCTGTATTGGTTAGCAATCCTTTCAGTACCTTTTGACCTTTATTTTCCAGTCCCCACTGTTGATGTTTTAGACCCTATCACATTTTTTCAGACCCACCTCTCCTCCCATCCCTATCACTTCAATATACACAAAATATTTTAACTCCAGGTGTGCCATAGAGGACAAGGGACCTCAACAATTCCTTCTTCCCTCCCTCTCCAAATTTACATATTGTTCAACCCCTTTCTACCTGATTGTTTTCCGAGGTTAGTCTGTGCTCTTGAGATTATCTCCTGTACACAACCCAGTCACCCTTTCCCTCCTCCAGGATATTCTTCCATCAGTTTTCAAATCTCCCTGCCTTAATTCTCTGTCTTCCACCCCACTGCCTTCTTCCTTTCATCCAGCAAATAAGTTCAATTCAGCTCACTCTCCAGGCACCAATAACTAAAATAGTCAAACAAAAAGGAAACATTGCCTTCACCCAACTTCTTCCATAAGCTGCCTCATCCCCTTCTCTAGCATACTTATTGAGATAGCATTCTATTTTACTTCCCTGCCCCCATTTTATTGCTTTTGACTCATCCCCTAACTTGCTGATATTCCTTCACCTGGTTACATAGCCTGAAAACATACTAGATTGAGGTTTATATGAGTTTCCAAATGTGAATACTCCTGGCGAGGCTGAGAAAGGAGAATGGGTATTAGATTATGAATTACCACCTGTATGTGACTAATTTCAAAAGAATTGATTTACTTATAATATTGAGCAGCTGTTTTGAGAACATGTCATTCACTGATCAGAAAGGAGGAATAATTTTGATAGTGGAGTACTTAGGAGAGGGATAAAATCTAAGTGAAATTCTACACTAGTGGTAATTAAGTGTTTATTATAACACTTAAGATGCAATATGATTTCAGGTGTACAATTCTGTAATACTTTACTAACAATTGTCATCCCAATAAATTTTAATTAAAAAAGAGGCCATATGAGAGCAGAAGTCCCTGTGTGGTGATCAAAATAGTTATCAAGAAACAAGAGAGGGCCCCCTTTATCCTTTTCTACCTCTCCCTTACACTTACCCTCTGGTAGCCACTAAACTGTTGTCTGTGTCTATGAGGTTTTGTTTGTTTGCTTTTCTTATTTATTTGTTGATTTCAATTTTATATCCCACATATGAGTGAAAATATATTTTTCTTGTCTTTTTCCATCTGACTTATTTTCCTTAGCATTATATTCTCAAGCCCTTCTTTTTACCACAAAATATAACAACAACACCAACAACAAAGATCCACAGATGGAAGGGACTTATTTTTCTGAATATGGCAGATTTGGAGACAGTTAGTTCTTCTCACATGAATGCTTTTTCATCCTCTTAAACATGATGCATTCGTTGGATGTTGTATTATGAATTGGTGGGAGGTAAAATTAGAGGGAAATGAGCAAGATAGAACTTTTTGTCTCCTTTGCTGTTGAGTCTGTGGATATAGCCTAAGTAGCTTTTGTTATTTAAGAAAGGACAATGAATATTCTTTAAATTCACATATTTTGTGTATTTCAATTAGGAATATATATATGTGAAAAATATATTGGATGGAGCAATGGTAAATCATGGAGAGGCAATACAGAATAGTAGTTAGGAATGTAGATGTAGGTTCATAACCTATTCATTTACTTACTAACTGACAATGGACAAATGAGCTAATCTAAGTTTTAGTATTTTCGTAAATGGAAATAATGATTATGACTGGGTCATGAGGTAGTTATGAGACTTAAAGAGAAAATATGTAAAATACTTAGGACATCATAAATGATCGATATTTATTCTTGTCTTATACTGCTGTTACTTAAAAAGCTCTTTCCTATGTCATTATGTTTTCTCAAAGTTCTTTTATATTTTTATTTTTTTAATTCAACATTTTAGTCTTTAACTCAGTGATTCTCAAACCATTTAATCTCAGGGTTATTTTTCATTCTTAAAAGTTATTGAGGGCTGGCCGAGTGGAGCAGTGGTTAAGCGCTGGTTTGGGAAGCCAGCGGCCATGATTCGGGTCCCACATATGAAGGCCAGGGACACTGCCCCAAAAAGAAAAACAAGTTATTGAGGGCTACTAAAAGCTATTGTTTATATAAGTTATATCTATCAATGTTTATCATATTTGAGATTAAAACTGAGAAATTTTAAAAAATATTAATTTAAAATAATATTAAATCTATTACATATTTATATATACTTTTTATGAAAATTACCATATTTTCCAAAAGAAAAATAAATTTAGTGAGAAAAGTATTGTTGTTTTACACTTTTGCAAATCTTAGGTCTGTCTTACTAGAAGACACGTTAGGTACTCTCTGGAAAATTCTTTTATATACACATGTGTGAATAAGAGTAAACATGGCAAATAATACCTTATTTTTTTAATCTCATGGACCTTCTGCAAGGGTCTCAATAACCTCAGTGATCCTCAGGCCTCCAGCCACACATTGAGAAATTTTGCTTTAACTTAATCGGTGTGTGACATAAGATGTCTATTTTTAAGTAACCTAGCTCCATATATTGATATTCTTTTCCTTTTCCACCCCAAATTTGAAATGTTACTATTATTTCCTTACCATAAAACAAAATATACATATACTTGGTTTGTTTCTAAGCTTTCTCTTCTTTTTCATCTTTGTTATGTTTTGGCACAAGTACCACTCTTATAGCTATGTTAGGTTTATATTATATTATTTTAAAATGTTTTTAAAGATTTTATTGGGGAATTGGGGGAGGGGAACAGCATTGGGGAATCGGGGAAGGGGAACAGACAAGTTGCTGTCTTTTTGTTCTTCAGTCTAATTACAGAGGACGTTGCTTCACTGGCCCATGTTGGTATCGCCATTGCTTTCTTCCCAGATGAGGCAGATCGGTCGCCGGCCTCTGGATGTCGCTCACCACAGCTATTGGCAGCTCACACTGGCTGTCAGCTGCTAACGCTGGCTGCCAGCTACTCACTGTAGCCTATCGCAGCCCACTGCAGCAGGGGCTGCAGCCTACACCGTCGCTGGGCTTGCACAGCCCAGCTCCAGGTGGAGCTGTTGTTAGCTGTAGAGGGCAGTGTCACTGGCCCTCATACGTGGGATCTGAACTGGGTCTGCTGCCATACCCAAACCAGCTCTCAACCAATGCGCCACTCGGCCGGCCCTATATTATATTATTTTAACATCATCGATGTGAATTCCACTTCTCGTTCTCACTTTAAGTCATTATAGTAAAATTTTAATCTTCAGAAATCTATTGAAACAGTTCTTATCATGGACACCAACGACCTACATTTTGCCAAAGCCACTGGCCAATTCTCTGTTTTTATTTTAACTTTTCAAATGTATTTGCCATGATTGACTATTTCCTCACTTTAAAGCATTTTCTTCTTTTGGCTTCCATAATACTACCTGGTTTCTCCCTAGTTCATTAGCTGCTGGGCCTGATTTGCTGGATTATCTTATCTCATATGCATGACTTTTAACTATTGAAAAGCTTAAGCATTCCCTGGGCCTTCATCTCTTCTATATCTAAACTCTCTCCTTGGGCATTATCATAGTAATTACAGAACTTAAAATACCATTTAAAGACCAATGACTCTCAAATTTTTATCTCCAAGTAATAGCCATGACAATCATAAAAAAAAAGAAAACAAGAGAATTACACTACTACCAGTTAGGTACAGTTAGGTACACCTATTCTAAAGCCATAATGATTAAAATAGGTGCAAAGATAGACAAATTGACTAACGGGACAGAATGGAGTAAAAAATATTTACATACCTACATATATACACTCCCCTGATTTATGACAAAATGAGGCCATGGTGGATTAGGGAAGGGACACATTTTGTAATAAACGGTACTGGTTCAGTAAGATATCCAAGTGGAGAAAATTGTATCTTGACTCTTACTTTACACCACATACAAAATTAATTCCTGTTGTATCGTATGTGAAAGGTAAATCAATAAAAGTTTTGGAAGAAAACATGGAAAATATATTTTGTACCTCAAAGTAGACAAATATTTCTTTTTTTAAATTTATTTGTTATTAGTTTCAGGTGTAAAAAACAATACAATAGTTACACCTTTCACCCCTCACAAAGTGACAACCCCCCTCCCCAAACCCACCCCCCCACCCAATAATCATACATATCCATTATAATTCTATACACTCCACTCCCTACACTATACTCCACATCCCATGACTATATATATATTAAATTATAGTTGTCACAAAATATTATTAAACATCAGCTTAGACAAATATTTCTTAAAAGGGCTAACCATAAAAGAAAAAAAGGTAGATTGTACTATATTGAAATTTATAACTGGTTTTAATTAAGAGATTGCATTAAGCGAATTAAGAGGTAACTCACAAATTGGTACATGACATTTGCAAGACAAATAACTAATAAATGAGTAGCATTGGAAATAGATAAATTAAGAAGTATAAAATGCCAGTTATAAAAATAGTCATGAGGATGTAAAGTATAGGATAGAAACTATAGTAAGTAATATTGTAATAACTATGTATGGTGTCAGATGGGTATTAGACATATTGGGATGATTACTTCATAAGAAATATAAATGTTTAATCTCTATGTTATACACATAATAATAATGTAATATTATAAGTCAATCGTAATTGGAAAAAAGTGTAAAAATCAGAAAAAGAAAAAAATTTCTCACAGATCAATAAAATAGTAACAAAATAGAAAAATAACCAAAGGAATTAAACATACTTCACGAAAAGGCTGTCCAATGGCCAATAAAAATAAGAAAAGTTGCTGAACTTCATTAGTCATTACAGAACGCAAATTAAAACCACACTACAGGGCCGGCCGAGTGGCGTGGTGGTTAAGCGCTGGCTTGGGAATCCAGCGGCCCCGGTTCAGGTCCCACATATGAGGGCCAGTAACACTGCCCTCAAAAACAAAACAAAACAAAATTAAAACCACACTACAATAACATATACCCATCAAAATGGCTGAAACACGCAAAAAAAACATAATAACAAATGGAAAACAGAATCAATTAATAAGGATACAGAGCACCGATATTTCAAGTTATGTTAGCAAGGGTGATAGTCTGTTTACCACTTTGCAAAACAGATAGTATCGAATAAAGCAATAAGTTCACACCCTATGACTCAGCAATTCCACTTTTAGGTAAATACCCCGTAGAAATTCATACATAAATTACAGAGAAAACTTCAGCTCTGTTACATAGTCAATAATTTAGTGGTTACCAGAGAGTAAGGGGGCATGGGGTGGTAGATGAGGGTAAATAGGATCAAATATATGGTGATGGAAGGAGAGCTGACTTTGGGTGGTGAACATACAATGTTACAGAATGTAAAATTATGGAATTTTACACCTGAAATCTATATAACTTTGCTAACAATTGTCACCTGAATAAGCTTTAATTTTAAAAAACTGACATCTATGAGCAAGAGAAGATGCCTGAATTTATAAATATATATGTTGTAACACAAAAAAAAATTATGGAGAAAACTGGTATTAAAATGTTCATAGCAGACTAATGTAGCCAAAGAATGGAAATTACATGAACAATAGAATGAATGAATAAATTATAGAAAATTCACCAATGTAACACTATACAGCAATAAAAAATGAATGACAACATACATAGATCTCACAAATATAGTGCTGAGCAAAAGAAATCAGACACAAAATATATTATCTATTATTTTATTAATATAAATAAAAAACAGATATAGAAGTTAACATATGGTATTTAGATATCAAGAGAGTGGTACCCTTTGAGAATGGAAGCTTGACCAAGAGTTGGCACAGGACATTTCTGTACTACTAGTCATGTTCTGTTTCTTGATCTTGGTGTTAGTTATACAGGAATAATTTAAATTTTGTTGATTACTCATAATATGTACACTTTATTGGATATATATGATACTAAAATAACAGCTTTTTTTTCTATTTCAAGTGACTTTATTTTAAAATTATTGTTAGTTTTTAGTTACAGTTGACATATGTACAATAACATTTTATTTAGTAAATGTGGGTAGGAAAAGATAGTTTTGGAGTGTCAGCAATGTATGAATGCAGGCCTGAGTTGGCGGCTACAATGAGGAGGAAGCACAGCATATTTTTTTTTTGAGGGTAGTGTCACTGGCCCTCATATGTGGGACCTGAACTGGGGCCGCTGGTGTCACAAGCCAGCACTTAACCACCGTGCCACTCGGCCAGCAGCATATTTTAGAATAACCTAGAGATGCTAGTGAGTATTTAAGTATCTCCTAGGACTCTACCACTTGGATTGGCTGTGAACCTATCACAAGAGCTGTTCCATGGTGTCTTGGCATGGGCAGAATATCAGCCTTAAATTGACATCAAGGTTTTCAAGAGTCTTGAGAAGCTTATAGACACTGATGAGACCTAGAACAATGGTGGTGCTTTCTAGGTTGCCAGGAATTCTACTCTTCTCAGTTTAACCTCCTTCTTTAAAAACAAAATTTCAAAACCATCTATATTAACTCATATCAGGAGACAAAGAATTCAATTTGTGACTCTGTCATTAGCTAACAAGCTATTTCCTCTTTGGCTATTTCTTCAATAAAACGATGGATGATCCCCAATGTCTTTCAGCAATGAAATTCTCTC
Source organism: Aselliscus stoliczkanus (assembly GCA_033961575.1). Classification (NCBI taxonomy): domain Eukaryota; kingdom Metazoa; phylum Chordata; class Mammalia; order Chiroptera; family Hipposideridae; genus Aselliscus; species Aselliscus stoliczkanus. Next base: position 46,532,462 of record CM066737.1, on the reverse strand, counting down.
AGATTATCTGAGTCTATATTGAGTCCTAGAAAGATACTAGCTATTGTATATATTTGCATGATATTTACAATTAAAACTAAGGAACGGAAAATGGAAACTCATAGCTGAAGAACTGGGACAACAAAAGAAGTCAGAAATTTATCATTGTCTTTTGTAGTCATTTTAACAAATAATTTCTATCGTCAGTACATGCATATCTTTTTAGTTGTACAATTGTTCAACAATCAAGCATAAATGCCCTGTGGTAATTAGAGAGCATGCCTCCTACTGCAAAGTTGTAACATATGAGAACTGAGATGGTTAATTATTGCTAAAATAATTGAGGAATGGAATACACTGATCAGCCTTTTCAAATTGTGTCTTATTTTCCTCTTCAATAGTGAATAAGAGCTTTTATTACAGATAGAAGACAATGCATATTGAATTTTCAAACCATTCCAAAGGCTTTCATTATAGGAGTTATGTAACCTTAGAAATGGCAGAAAAGACTTGGTCACAAGGAAATGGAGAACCTGAATGCTCTAATTACTTAAAATATTCAGCCATAGGGCTGGCCAACTGGCGCGATGGTTAAGAGCTGGCTTGGGATGCTAGCGGCCCCAGTTCGGGTCCCACATATATGGGCCAGTGACACTGCCCTCAAAAAAAAAAAATTCAGCCATAGTGAAGTAGAACTGATTTAAAGTCTGAATGACCAAGCAAAGTGGAAGCTGGGATTGTCTCCCTTAACAAGGCATAAGCAAGCCTTCTGTAACAATAGCTGAGACCTTGCCTCCTCCATCTTCCCAATAAAGCATCTGAGGGCTTGAAACACATTAGTGTTCTCTAAAAGCCTTGCATTGATGTTTAGTTTACATGGGAAAAAATACACTTTTTCTATGCAATTTTTGTCTTATTAAAAAGGCTTATTAGGGCCGGCCGAATGGCTCAGTTGGTCAAGAGCTCGCTCAAGAGTATGAGCTGAGCTCTGAGCAACGGCGGTTCGATGCCAGCCCAAGCTGAGTTGCCGTTGAGCTGCCAACAAGTGGCAGGATGGCTCAGCTAAAAAAAAATGGTTTCTGGTATATGTGAAGTTCTGAAAATGGCTCCTTTTTACATAAGATACTGTCAAAGACATACTTTCATATTAGCACATAGAGAGTTTCATTTTTGTATTTCATAAAATATTTTATTTTTTATTTTTAAGGATTTTTATTAAAATATAGCTAACATACAATATTATATTAGTTTCAGATGAACAGCATAGTTATGCAACAATACCCACCTGGCATTATATATAATTATTACCATATTATTGATTATATTCCCTATGCTAAAGACGTGATCACCATAATAAGTCCAGCAGCCATCTGACACTGTACTTCACTATCACAATATTACTGATTATATTTCCTATGCTGTATACTATATCCCCAAGACTTATTTATTTTATACGTGAAACATTGAACCTCTTATTCCCCTTTATCTTCCACCCCTTTTTAATTTTTCAACTACAGTTAAATGAATATTAATTTATATTAGTTTCAAGCGTACAAAATAGTGGTTAGACATTTATATAATTTACATTGTGATCCCCCTGACTAGTACCAACCTGGCATTACATAGTTATTACCATATTATTGATTATATTCCCTATGCGTTACTTTACATCCCCATGACTATTGTGTAACAACAAATTTGTACATCTTAATCCCTTACCTTTTTCACCCACCCCTATACCCCTCCCACCACCCAACCTTCAAAATGTTTGATTTATCTATTAGTTTGTCTCTTTTTCACTTGTTTATTTTGTTCTTGATATTCTACTTATAAGTGAAATCATATGACATTTATCTTTCACTGCCTGACTTACTACACTCAGCACAATACCCTTTAGGTCCATCCTTGTTGTCATAAATGGCAAGATTTCATTCTTTTTTACAGCTGAGTAATATTCCATTATATATGTACCACTTCTTTATCCATTCATCCATTGATGGGCACTTAGGGTGCTCCCATATTTTGGCTATTGTAAATAATGCTGCAATGAACATATGGATGAGCACCGTTGCTTGAAGTAGTATTTTGGGTTTCCTTGGATAAATACCAAAGTGGGATTACTGGGTCTTTCTTTTTCTCTTGTTGTAGCCTGTATTTTTAATGTCTATTTTGTTTGGTATAAGTATTGCTACTCCAGCTTTTTTTGTTTTTGTTTCCATTTTCATGAAATATCATTTTCCATCCCTTTACTTTCACTCCATGTGTGTCTTTAAATTTGAAGTGAGTCTCTTGTATGCAGCATATGTAAGGGTCTTGTTTTCTTACCCAATCAGCTACCCTACGTGTTTTGATTGGATCATTTAATACATTTCCATTGAAAGTAATTGTTGATAGATATGTAGTTATTGGCATTTTATTACTGACATTTTTTATTTTTTGTTTGTTTGTTTTAAGATTCCTTGTAATACTGATTTTGGTGATAATGAACTCCTTAGGCTTTTTCTTGTCTGAGAAGCTCTTTATCTGTCCTTTGATTCTAAATGATAGCTTTGCTGTGTGATCTTGGTTGTAGGTCCTTGCTTTTTATCACTTTGAGCATTTCCTGCCAATCCCTTCTGGCCTGTAAAGTTTCTGTTGAGAAATCAGCTGGTAGTCTTTTGGGAGCTCCCTTGTAAGTAACTAACTGCTTTTCTCTTGCTGCTTTTAGGATTCTCTCTTTGCCTTTAACCTCTGGCATGTCGATTATGTGTCTTGGTGTTCATCTTGGACTCATCTTGTTTAGGAATCCCTGTACTGCCTGGACTTGTATATCTATTTCCTTCACCAGGTTAGGAATTTTTTCATTCATTATTTCTTCAAATAGGTTTTCAATTTATTGCCCACTCTCTTCTCCTTCCGGTGCCCCTATGATGCGAACATTGCTGTGCTTGATGTTGTCCCAGATGCCGCTTAAACTCTCCTCATTGTTTGGGATTTTTTTTTTCTTTTTGCTGTTCAGATTGGCTGTTTTCTGCTACCTTATCTTCTCATTCATTGATTCGATCCTCTGATTCATCTAATCAACTGTTGAGTCCCTCTAATGTATTCTTCATTTTCATCATTGTATTCTTATTTATGACTGGTTCTGTTTTATGTTTTCTATCTGTACTTTCTTATGTTTCCTATTTCTTTATTGAAGTTCTCCCTGAGATCATTCAGCATGCTTATAACCACTGTTTGGGACTCTGCCCCTGGTAGATTGCTTGTCTCCATTTTGTTTAGTTCTTTTTCTGAAGCTTTGTTCTGTTCTTTTATTTGGGACATGGTTTTCATCTCCCTATTTTGGCTGCCTCCCTGTGTTTATTTCTATGTATTAAGTAGAGCTGCTATGTCTCCCAGTCTTAGTAAAGTGGCTTTATGTAGTAGTAGGTATGCTGTGAGGCTCAGTGGTGTACTCTTCCAGGGCATCTGAGCCACACATTCCATGTGTTTCCCTTGTGTGAGATGTTTCTGCCCTCCTCTTGTATTTGAACCTTGGTTGTTATTTGCATGTCAGTGGACGGGATTGGCCCTCAGACTCATTGTTTTTGAGGACTGGCCTTGGCTACAGTGGTGGAGTTATGGTACAGGGGCTGACCCTAAAGAGCAGGATCTGCCTCAGCAGGGCTCTGTTGCCTGCCCAATCTGCCCCTTGTGTGTGTTGTTTTTGGAGGAGGCTGGGTAATACTCCATACCAGCCTCAGGGCCACTGGGAGGGCACACACTGCAAGTCAAGTTCAGCCGCAGCCCTTGCTCCACCCGGGGCCACCAAGAAGGAGCTACAAAACAATCTGCAGATGGCCACAGCCTATGCCATGTTTGGAAGTACCTCAAGAGGCCAAGTCACAAACCATGGCTGGCTGCCACTAGTGCCAGGCCTAGGGCTTCTCATCCAGATGTGAACCTTTGAGACACATTAGGAAAGTGTGAAGCATGAGCAAAGTGGGCAGTTTGTACCAAAAAACAACAACACTGAAAGCAGCTTGGGTGTGTTCTAACATTTGGTGGGATGGGGTCCCAGTATCACCAGGACATGGCGAACAAATGGTGTCAGCCAGCTTGATGGAGACTCAGAAATGGCAGCTGCCTGTGTCTGTACACTGGGAAACAGGAGGGCTCAACAAAGAAACAATGGCTTCTGTCAGCTCCTTCACCCAGGAGAAAGCTGCCCATCCAGCCCTCATCCTGAAGCCAGGCAACACAGTTTCCCCACCCCAACCCCACAATATGTGTCTGTCACCTCTCCCACTGCTGCTCCAGTGCTGAAGCTCAGAGACAGTGATTGTGTCAGTAAGTTTGTGCATGGACCCTTTAAGAGGAATGAATGGGACTCCAGCCACCCTCTGTCATACTCAGTCACAATGTCCACTGGTTTTCACAACAGAAATTATGGGGACCTCTTTCCCTGGCACTGTAATACTGGGCTGGGAAGCCTGGTGTAGTGATAAGACCCCTTGCTCCTTTTGGGGGAACCAACACAGCTGAGATATCCCTCCTGCATTTTAATGGTCACACACGGGTGTGGGACCAGCCTGCTCCACATTTCTGCCCCTTCTACCAGTGTTGAGGTGGCTTATTCTGCATGTCCTTAGTTGTAGGGCTTCAGTTCAGCAAGGTTTCAGGCAATTCTCAATGATGGTTGTTTTGTACTGTAGTTGTAATTTTGATGTGGTCTTGAGAGAAGGTAAGCACAGCATTTTCCTTCTCAACCATCTTGACGGGAACCGAGAATTTTCTTTTTTAATAACATCATGGCATTTCCATAGTCAGAATGTACCCCTATTTATTTAAAAAATTATCATTTTGGACATTATTTCTCACATTTTGCTGTTACAAATAATGTTTTATCAACATTCTCATACAAATTTACCTTATATTCATTTTCTAATGCTGAATAATAAATTGTAACAAACTGAGCACCTTAAACCAAAATAAATTTATTATCTCACAATTTTCATGAGGGCTTGACTAAGGACACACCTGATTTCAAGCTTCCTCAGGTTGATGGCAGAATGACTTAGCTTGTGGCTGTATGGTTGACATTCTTGTTTTCTTACTATCTATTGGCTAGGGACCATTCTCAGCTCTTGGAGGCCACTCTCAGGTCCTTGTCACATGGTGCCCTCCATAGACCCTCTTTCTCTTTGAATTGCTCTGATATTGGGAAGGGCTCAATCTCTGTACAAGGCTCAACTAATTAGATTAGACTGATTTGGATAATCTTCATTTTTATTAACTCCAAAGACAGCTGATTAATAACGTAATCACAGAAGTGATTTCCATTATACTCACAGGTCCTTCACACACTCAAGAGTTATAGAAGGTTTACTTATTTATTTAATTATTTATTTATTCATTTATTTATTTTTGTGATCCTCCAATTACTATACTACACCCCTGGCATTATACATAGGTGTTGCAACATTATTGACAGTATTCTCTATGCTGCACTTTACATCCTTGTGACTATTTTGTAACTACCCAATTATATTTCTTAACCCCTTCACCTTTCACCCAGCTCCCCAACCCTTCTCCCCTCTAGCAACCATTGGTTTGTTCTCTATATCTCTGAGTCTGTTTCTTTTTTTTTTAAAGATTTTATTGGAGAATTGGAGGAGAGGAGCAGTTTTGGGGAATTGGGGGAGGGGACCAGCCAAGTTGTTGTTCTTCAATCTTCATTGTGGAGGGCACCAGTCACCATCTGGCTGCCCTTTGGCGGCTCATGGCCTCTAAGCTCAAGGTGTTGTGTTCAAATAGTTGCAGGTGGGTGTAGCCACCATCCCATGTGGGCGTCAAACCAGCAGCCTTGTTGTTAAGAGCACAAGCCCTATCCACTGAGCCATCCGGATGGCAGCTCAGCTCAAGGTGTCAAGTTCAGTCTTGGTTTCAGGTGGGCGTAGCCCACTATTGAACGGGAAATCTTGTTGTTACACCAGCTGAGCCACCCTGCCACCTGTTGGCAGCTCAGCGACAGTTCAGCTAGGGCACAGCGTTCACTGGCCCATGTGGGAATTGAACCGGCTACCATGTTGCTTAGAGCCAACTCAACCAACTGAGCCACTCGGCTGGCCCCCAGTCTGTTTCTATTTTGTTTTTTCATTTATTTTGTACTTTAGATTTCACATAGAAGTGAGAGCTTATGGTATTTGTCTTTCTCAGTCTGTCTTATTTAATTTAGCATAATATCCTCTAGGTACATCCATGCTGCTGCAAATGGTAAGAATTATTTTATTTTTTTATGGCAGAGTAATGTTCAATTCTATATATGTACCACCTCTTCTTTATCCAGTTGTCTATTAATGGGCACTTGGGTTGTTCCATATCTTGGCTATTGTAAATAGTGCTACAGTGAACATAGGGGTGTATGTATCTTTTTGAATTAGGATTTTAGATTTCTTCCAGTAAATATCCAATAGTTGAATTCTTGGGTCATAATGTAGTTCTATTTTTAATATTTTGAGGGACTTCCAAACTGTTTTCTATAGAGGCTACACCAATTTGCAATCCCACCAAACATGTACATGGGTTCCCTTTTCTCCCCATCCCTGCCAACACTTGTTATTCATTGAGGTGATATGTCATTGTATTTTAAATTTGCATTTCTCTGATAATTAGTGATGTTGAGAATCTTTTTATATGTCTACTTGCCATGTGTAACACCTCTTTGAAGAAATGTCTATTCAGGTCATCCGCCCATTTTTTAATGGGATTGTATGCATTTTTGGTGTTGAGTTGTATGGGTTATTTATAACTTTGGATATAACCTTATCAGATGTATCACTGGGAAGTATCTTCCCCCATTTAGTAGGCTGATTTATCACTTATTTATTTATTTATTTTTTATTTATCATTTTTATAATGGTTTCCTTTGTTGTGTAAAAACTTTTTAGTTTGCTATAGTTTCACTCATTTACATGTTATTTTGTTTTCCTTTCTTGAGGAAATATATCAGGAAAAATATCACTAAGAGCAATGTCAAAAAGTGTACCGCTTATGGATTCTTCTAGGAGTTTTGTGGTTTAGGGTCTTACATTGAAGTCGTTAATCCATTTTCAGTTTCCTTTTGTCTATGGTGTAAAAAGGTGGTCTTGATTCATTTCTTTGCATGTATCTGCCCAGTTTTCCCAGCACCATTTATTGAATAGATTGTCTTTACCCCAGCATATATTCTTACATCGTTTGTTATAGATGAAATGTCTAACCCCATTTCAAATGAGTTTATTTCTGAGCTCTGTGTAATGTTCCATTGATCCATGTGCCTGTTTTTATGCTGGTACCATGCTGTTCTGATTACCATAACCTTGTAGTATACTTTGATATCAAATACCATGAAATCTTCAATTTTGTTATTTTTTTCTCAAGATTTCTGTGGCCATTGAGGGTCTTTTCTGGTTCCTTATAAATTTTAAGATTATTTTATCTATTTCTATGAAAACTGCCATTGGTATTTTGAAAGAGATTGCATTGAATATATAGATTGCTTCGGGCAGCATGGATATTTTACCGATGTTAATTCTTCCTACCCATTAGCATGATATATGCTTCAATTTATGTTTATCTTCTTCAGTTACTTTCATCACTGTCTTATAGTTTTCTGAGTACAGGTCTTTTATGTCTTTCATTAAATTTATTACTAGGTATTTTATTTTTCTTTAATACAAATGTAAAAGGAAAAACTTTCTTAATTCCTCTTTCTGACAGTTCATTATTGTTGTATAAAAATACAGATTATTTTTTAATGTTAATTTTGAATCCTTCATTACTAAATTCATTTATTACTTCTAATATTTTTTTGGTGAAATCTTTGATGATCTCTCCAAATAATATCCTGTCATCTCTAAATAATGACAGTTTTACTTCCTTCTTTCCAATTTGGATGCTTTTTATTTCTTTTTCTTGTCTGATTTTTGTGGATAGCACTTCCAAAAATATGTTGGATAAAAGTGGTGAAAGTAGACACCTTGTCTTGTTCATGATCTTAAGGAGAACACTTTTAACCCTTCCCCATTTAGTATGAGGATAGGTGTGAGTTTGTTGTATGAGGCTTGACAATTAACTTCTTGAACTTGCAACAATGTTGCAAGCTTTTTATTTTTATTTTTTTTTCAATTAGAGGGATGATTCATTATGAATTTGTACCAACTGGAGAAACAGTTAAACAAGTTTACAATTTGGAAGTGCTGAAAAGGCTGTGTGAGAAAGTGAGACAAGACTTCTGGTAAGATGGCAGAATAGATGGAGGCTGTGCCAACTGCCTCCCAGGATGACATCAAAATTACAAATAATATATACAACATTTAACCTCAGAAGTCCCTTGAACACTAGATGATCAGAACCTCTAAACGAAGGACAGAAAGAGGAGGCCATGTTGTCTGGTAGGAGGAGTGGAGACAAGAGAGGGTGAGCCCCATAAGGGATGCCACAGCAGTGGGGAGGCTTCCCCGGATGGGGGAAAGACCCTCCGGCACCACACCTAGCTCACAGCCCAGAGGTGCTTTCCCAGGAAGAGAAGTTCTATGATAGCCGACAGTAGAAATCAGTGAGGACTCTCTTTGCTCGGCTCGGTGAGGCTGAGGGTAGCTGCAGAACCAGTGGAGCCAGCACATGGGCTCACTCACTGATGAGCACTCACCCAATTCCTGGTGGAGGGAGTAACTGTGTGATCTGGGCCAGGGGGCCAGAGGGACAAACTGAACTGAGTGTCTTTGGTGCAGAAGCTGGAGGTTTCGGAACCATTGTTCCCCTAGTGTGGAGCTTGCACGTGAGTGGTGTACAGGATGGCGCCATTTTTTCAGGGTTGGGCCCACACACAGAGAGAGGGTCAGATCCAGAACAGCATTGGTCTGGTGATTTTGGCACAGGAGTCCGTGTGAACATGTGCACACATGCACGCCTGCAGCCTTGGATTTCAAACCTCTGCTCTGTTTGTGCTGCGTTGCCAGGGAAACACCTGGCAGGTGCGCTCCAGATCCAACAGGATGCTCACTGAGACATGGGAGTGCACGAGCTGCCTTGGATCCCCACCCTCCACAAAGTTTGTGCAGCGTTACCAGGCTGGGGATTGGCTGTTGGGCTGCTCAGCCTGATCTGCAAGCAGGTGATTGGGACAGGCTGAGACAGGGAGTTTTCCAGAGAGTGTTGGGCCTGGAGCTGTGTGCCTTCGTGATCCAGTAGAGGCTTTCTTGGTGAGTTTCTGTGGGCTGGTGGATGGTGCAAAGTGCATGCTCCCCTGACTTGGTGGGGACCACTGACCACATCCAGTGGTGCCTTGGGGGAATGTCCAGCCCACCTAGAGCTGTGTTGCCAGAAGCACCCTCAGCCCCTGGTGCCTGGCCCCCACCTCTGCAGGCCACAGAAGGTTTTTGACAGCAGCACAAAACCTGCAACAACCTGTGAAGATTTTTGGTAGTGAGCACGCTTCCAGAGCACACAGCAGCTAATTGACGAAAGCTCACTGCAAGCTTCAGAGGGAGGCCAACCCATAATACGTTAAGCCCTTCCCCACAACAGCTGGTGCTGAGTTGCCCAGAGACTCTAAGGCGGAGCAAGTGGTCCACAGATTAAAAGGATAGAGAGCACCCCCAACTTTTTTTTCCTTTTTCCTTTCTTTTGATTTTTGCTCTTTCTGTTTCCTTTTTTTCCCCTCTTCTTTCTAGGTGATCTATCTAATACATTGAAGCATTCACAGAACGACAGCCAGAATGAAGAAACAAAGAAAAATGTCCCAAGTAAAGATTAGAAGAAAACTCTAGAAATGGAAATAAATGAAACAGAGGGATCCAACCTTTCAGAGACAGAGTTTAGAATACTGATGATAAGAATGTTTAAGATACTTAGCGAGGACATAAAGAAAGACAGGGAAACCATAAACAACAACGAGTGAGAATTAAAGAATACAATAACTGAAATGAAGAACACACTCGAAGGAATCACCAGTAGAATAGATGAAGCAGAGGAGCAGAGCAGCGAATTAGAAGACAAAATACCAGAAATCACCCAGCTGGAACAACAAAAAGAGAACAGAATAAAAAAGAATGAAAATAGTTTAAGAGACCTCTGGGACAACATGAAACGCAGCAGCATCCCTCGTGTCATAGGAATACCAGAAGGAGAAGAGAAGAAGCAAGTGATTGAGAATGTATTTAAAGAAATAATGACTGAAAACTTCCCTACCCTGGTGAAGGAAATCGACATACAAACCCAGGATATACAGAGAGTTCCAAACAGGCTGAATCCAAACAGGCCCACACCAAGACACATCATAGTTAAAATGGCAAAGCTTAAAGACAAAGACAGAATCCTAAAAGCAGCAAGAGAAAGACAGCAGGTGACATACAAAGGAATTCCTATAATACTAACAGCTGTCTTTTCTACAGAAACTCTGCAGGCCAGAAGGGAATGGCAGGAGATATTCAAAGTGACACAAAATACAGGTCTACAACAAAGATTGCTCTACCCAGCATGGCTATCATATAAAATTGAAGGAGAGATAGAGCTTCTCAGAAAAAAATAAGCTTAAGGAGTTAATTACCACCAAGCCAGCATTGCAGGAAATGATAAAAGGGCTTTTTTAAACAGAAGAAAGGTGAAAACAAGCTAATCAAGGAAGACATGAAATACAAATAACAAAATGGCAATAAATATGCACCTATCAGTAATCACCTTACATGTGAATGGACTAAATGCTCCAATAAAAAGGCAGAGAGTAGGGCCAGCCGAGTGGAGCAGTGGTTAAGCACTGGCTTGGAAAGCCACCAGCCCTGGTTCTGGTCCCACATATGTGGGCCAGTGAAACAGCCCTCTTAAACAAAAAAAAGACAGGTCTGAACCAAAAAGAAAAAGAAACTCTAAACAGACTGATCACTGCCAAAGAAATTGAATCAGTAATCAACAATCTTCCAACAAACAAAAGCCCTGGAACAGATGGCTACACAGGTGAATTTTACAAAATATTCTAAAAAGAATTAGTACCTATTCTCCTCAAATTATTCCAGAAAACACAGAAGGAGGGAAGGCTCCCAAACTCTTTCTATGAAGCCACTATCACCCTGATTCCTAAGTCAGACAAACATATTACAAAAAAGGAAAACTATAGGCCAATATCCCTAATGAACATAGATGCAAAAATTCTCAATAAAATAATAGCAAAACGAATTCAGCATCTCATTAAAAAGATCATACACCACGATCAAATGGGATTCATTCTTGGTATGCAACGCTGGTTCAATATCCACAAATCAAATAACGTAATACATCACATTAACAAAATGAAAAATAAAAATAATATGATCATATCAATAGATGCAGAAAAGGCATTTGACAAAATCCAGCAGCCATTTATGATAAAGACTCTTAACAAAGTGGGAATAGTGGGATTATATCTCAACATAATAAAGGCCATATATGATAAGCCCACAGCAAACATCGTACTCAATGGGAAAAGGCTGAAAGCTTTCCCCTTAAGATCAGGAAGAAGACAAGGCTGCCCATTTTCACCACTTCTATTTAACATAGTTCTGGAAGTTCTACCCACAGCAATCAGACAAGAAAATGAAATAAAAGGCATCCAAATTGGAAAAGAGGAAGTAAAATTGTCATTATATGCAGATGACATGATACTATATAAAGAGAATTGCAAAGACTCCATCCACCAAAAAACTGCTAGAACGGATACACGAATTTGGAAAGGTAGCAGGACACAAAATTAATATTCAGAAATCAGTGGCATTTCTATACACCAATAATAAACTATCAGAAGAAGAAATCAGGAAATCAATCCCTTTTATAATTGCTTCAAAAACAATAAAATATCTAGGAATCAATTTAACTAAAGAAGTAAAAGACCTGTACTCAGAAAATTATGAGACACTGAAGATAGAAATCAAAGAAGATACAAATGGAAATACATACCATGCTCATGGATAGGAAGAATTGATATAGATACAATGCCATCAGTTCGGTCCCACGTATGAGGGCAAGTGACACTGCCGTCAAAAAAAAAATGTCAACACTACCTAAAGCAATATATAGATTCAATGTAATTTCAATCAAACTACCAAGAACATTTTTCTCAGAAATAGAACATAGAATCCTAAAATTTATATGGAGCCACAAATGACCCCGAATAGCTGCGGCAATGTTGAGAATTAAGAACAAAGTGGGAGGCATCACACTACCTGACATCAAAACATACTACAAGGCTACAGTCATCAAAACAGTATGGTACTAGCATAAAAACAGACACATAGAACAATGGAATAGAATAGAGAGGCCGGGAGTAAACCCATCTATATACGGTCATTTAGTGTATGACAATGGAAGCAAGAATTTACACTGGAGTAAAGATAGTCTATTAAATAAATGGTGCTGGGAAAATTGGACTGACACGTGCAAAAAAATATATATAGACCAACTACTTACACCATATACGAGAACAAACTCAAAATGGATTAAAGACTTAAATGTAAGACCTGAAACTATAAAACTCCTAGAAGAAAATATAGGGACTAAGTTTGCAGACATTACCCTGAGTAATATTTTTACTGATATATCCCCTTCGGGCAAGGGAAATAAAAGAAAAAATGAACGTATGGGATTGCATCAAACTTAAAGGTTTTTTCACAGCAAAGGAAATCATCAATAAAACGAAACAGCAGCCTACTGAATGGGAGAAGATATTTGCCAACAATATATCTGATAAGGGGTTGATATCCAAAATTTATAAAACACTCATGCAATTCAACACCAAAAAAACAAACAACCCAATTAAACAATGGGCAGAGGATATGAGGAGTCATTTCTCTAAAGAGGACATACAGATGGCCAATAGGCATATGAAAAAATGTTCAACCTCACTAATCATCAGAGAAATGCAAATAAAAACCACAATGAGATACCACCTCACTCCAGTCAGAATGTCTATCATCAACAAATCGACAAACAACAAGTGCTGGCGAGGGTGTGGAGAAAAGGGAACCCTGGTGCACTGTTGGTGGAACTGCAAATTGGTGCAGCCATTATGGAAATCAGTATGGAGGTATCTCAAAACACTGGAAATGGAAGTACCGTATGACCCGGCAATTCCACTCTTGTGAATCTACCCAGAGGAATCCAAGATGCTAATTCTAAAAAACATATGCACGCCTATGTTTATAGCAGCACTATTTACAATAGCAAAGATTTGGAAACAACCGAAATGCCCATCGGTAGATGACTGGATTAAGAAACTGTGGTACATTTATACAATGGAGTATTACTCCACTATAAAGACGAATGAAATTGTACCATTTGCAATGATATGGATGGACCTAGAGACTATTATGCTGAGTGAAATAAGTCAGTTGGAGAAAGACAAATACCATATGATCTCACATATATGTGGAATTTGAAAAATTGAGTGAATGAGCAAAAGAAACAGAAACAGTCTCATAGATATAGAGGAAAAACAGAGTTGCTAGTTGGGAGGGGGTGGGGTGAGAGAGAAGGGGAAAGGATTAGATAGCATAAATACGTAACTACAGTATTGTCACAGGGATATGAAAGACAGTTTGGGGAATATAATGTTAAAATTTTGTGGGGTGTCAGATGGTCACATGTTTTGTTAGGGAGACCATTTAATGGATGGAGTAGAGGCTTGAACACTGCACTGTATACCTGAAATTGATGTTGTATAATATTGTATGTCAACTGTAATTGAACATATAGATAGTCATGGGATGTGGATTATACGGTGGAAGAGAGTCAAAGGAATTTTAATAGATAGTATGATATGGGGGTAGGAGTGGGGTGGAGAATTGGGAGACGGGAGTTGTGACTTTGAGGGGTAAAAAGTATAACTATTGCACTTTGTTTTACACCTGAAGCTAATAAAAATATATAAGTAAATAAATTTTTTAAAAAAAGACACACAGTGACTGAGTGGATAAGAAAACAGGACCCATTTGCTGACTACCAGAGACTCATCTCAGATCAAAAGACACACACAGACTGAAAGTAAAGGGATGAAATAAGATATTTCACTCAAATGGAAATGAGAAAAAAGCTGGAGTACCAATACTTAGTTCGGGCAAAATAGACTTTAAAATGAAGTCTGCAATAAAGGACAAAGAAGGGCACTACATAATAATAACAAGATTGAATCATCAAGAGGACATAGCCCTAAGGAACATCTATGCACCCAATATAGGAGACCCTAAATATATAATACAGATTTTGACAGACATAAAGACACAGATCAACAGTAGCACTATCATAGTAGGGGATTTCAAAACCCCGTTGTCACCAGTGGACAGATCCTCCAGACAGAAAATCAACACGGATATAGTGGCTTTAAATGACACTTTAGACCAGCTGGATTTAATTGATATTTTTTGAGCATTTCACCCCAAACTACAGGATATACATTCTTCTCAAGGGCACATGGAACATTTTCCAAAGTAGACCACATTTAGGCTACAAAGTAAGTCTCAACAAATTTAAGAAGATTGAAATCATTTCAAGCATCTTCTCTGTCCACAATGGTATGAAACTAGAGATCAATTATAAGAAGAAGTCTGGAAAGCTGTCAAATACATGGAGGCTAAATAACATGCTACTAAATAGAGAGTGGGTCAAAAATGAGATAAAGGAAGAAATCAAAAGATATCTCAAGATAAACAAAAATGAAAACACCATGACCCAAAATCTCAGATGCAGTGAAAGGAGTCCTAGGAGGGAAGTTCATAGCAGTGCAGGCCTACCTAAGAAGGAAGACAAATCTTAAATCAACAGATTATCTTTACACTTAAGGGAACTTGAAAAAGAACAGCAAAACAAGCCTCAAGGGAGTATAAGGAAGGAAATAATAAAGACCAGAGCAGAAATAAATGAAATAGAGAACCAAAAAACAACATGAAAGATCAATGAAACCAAGAGTTGGTTTTTTGAAAAGATAAACAAAATTGACAAAACCTTAGCCAGACTCAACAAGAAAAAAATGTGAGAGGACCCAAATTAATAAAATCAGAAATGAAAGAGAAGTGAGAACAGATACCATAGAAATACAGAAAATTTTAAGAAAATACTACAAGCAACTATATGCTAACAAATTCGACAATCTGGAAGAGATGGATAAATTTCTAGAAGCATACAATCTATCAAGTCTGAACCAAAAAGACACAGGAACTCTGAACAGACTGATTACTGCCAAAGAAATTGAATCAGTAATCAACAAGCTTCCAGCAAACAAAAGTCCTGGACCAGACGGCTTCACAGGTGAATTTAAAAAAAACATTCAAAAAAGAATTAATACGTATTCTCCTCAAAGTATTGCAAAAAATACAGGAGGGAAGTCTCCAAAACTCTTTCTATGAAGCCACTATCACCCTGATTCCAAAGTCAGACAAAGATATAAAAAAGGAAAACTACAGGCTGATATCCCTAATGAACATAGATGCAAAAATTCTCAACAAAATACTAGCAAACTGAATTCAGCATCACATTCAAAAGATCATACACCACGATCAAGTGGGATTCATTCCTGGTATGCAGAATTTGTTCAATATCCCCAAATCAATTAACGTAATACATCACATTAATAAAATGAAAAATAAAAAATCCATATGATCATATCAATAGATGCAGAAAAAGCATTTGACAAAATCCAGCAGCCATTTACGATAAAAACTTTCAGCAAAGTGAATAATGCGATCATATCTCAACATAATAAAGGCCATATATTATAAGCGCACAGCAAACATCATACTCAATGGGGAAAGGCTAAAAGCTTTCCCCTTAAGATCAGGAACAAGACAAGGCTGCCCACTTTCACCACTTCTATTTAACATAGTTCTGGGAGTTCTAGCCACAGCAATCAGACAAGAAAATGAAATAAAAGGCATCCAAATTGGAAAAGAGGAGATAAATTGTCATTATATGCAGATGACATGGTATTATATATAGAGAATCCAAAGGACTCCACCAAAAAACTGCTAGAACTGATAAACGAATTTGGTAAGTAGCAGGATACAAAATTAATATTCAGAAATCAGTTCTATTTGTGTACACCAATAATAAACTATCAGGCAAGTGAATCAGGAAATCAATCCCTTTTACAATTGCTTCCAAAACAATAAAATATCTAGGAATCAATTTAACTAAAGAAATAAAAGACCTGTACTCAGAGAATTATGAGACACTGAAGAGATAAATCAAAGAAGATACAAATAAATGGAAATACATTCCATGTTCATGGATAGGAAGAATTAATATAGTTAAAAATTCAATAGTACCTAAGGCAATATGATTCAGTGCAATTCCAATTAAACTACCAAGGACACTTTTCTCAGAAATAGAACATAGAATCCTAAAATTTGTATGGAACCACAAATGACCCCGAATAGCCATGGTAATCTTGAGAAATAAGAACAACGTGGGAGGCATCACAATACCTGACATCAAAACATACTACAAGGCTATGGTAATAAAAACAGATGGTACTGGAATCCTCTCCTTTTGCCAGATCATCTTTTCCAATCTGTGGAAAAACTGTCAGTCTGAGAAAGGCAGATACCTTATGATCTCACTTACATGTGGAATCTGAAAAACTGAATGAATGAGCAAAGTAAACAGAAACAGTCTCATAGATATAGAGGAAAACTGAGGGTTGCTAGTTGGGAAGGGGTTGGGGATGAGGGAGAAGGAGAAGGGATTAGACAGCATAAATATGTAACTACAATATTGCCACAGGGATTTGAAAGACAGTTCGAGGAATATAATAATGGTGTCAATATTTTGTGGTGTGTCAGATGGTCACATGTCTTGTTAGGGAGGTCACTTCATGGATGGAGTAGAGGCTTGATCACTGCACTGCGCAGAAACGGGAGAGGGCGAATCCCATGAGGGAGGCCCCAGCTGTGGGGAGGCTTCTCCGGTTGGAGGAGAGACCCTCGGGCCACACACAAAGTTCGCCATCCCAGAGTTCCTTTGTCAGGAAGAGGAGTTCCAGAATAGCTGGCAGTAAATTAGTGGGGTCTCTCTTTGCCCAGTTCGGTGAGTCTGAGGGTTGCTAGAGTATCAGTGGGGCCGGCGCATGGACTTGCTTGCTGGTGAGCTCTTACCTGGTTCCCGGTGTAGGAAGTGACTGGGTGGGCGGGGCCTGGGAGCCTGTGGGGACGGACTGAACTGAGCACCTTTGGTACAAAAGCTGGAGGTTCTTGGATTGTCTCTCTGGTGTGGAGCTTGCACTCAGGTGGGATACAGGAGGGCGCCATTCAGGAGGGCGGCCTTGGATCCCCACACTCCGCCCAGCTTATACTATGTTGCCAGGGAAATGCTGGGCGGGTGCCCTCTGGCTCCAACAGGCTGCTCACTGAGACCTGGGAGTGCACAAGCCGCCTCAGGTACCCACTCTCCGCACTGCGCTTGCAGAGTTCCCAGGCTGGTGATTGGTTGTCGGGATGCTCAGCATGATCTGCGAGCAGCTGATTGGGACAGGCTAAGACTGGGCGTTTTCCTGGGAGTGTTGGGCTGTGAGCTGTGTGCCTGTGTGATCCAGCCAGGGATCTCCTGGTGATCTATCTAAAACATCAAAGCAATCGCAGAGTGACAGCCAGAATGAGGAAACAAAGAAACATGTCACGAGTAAAAGATCAGAAGAAATCTCTAGAAATGGAATTGAATGAAACAAAGGGATCTAACCTTTCAGAGACAGAGTTTAGAACACTGATGATAAGAATGTTTAACAAACTTATTGAGGACATAAGGAAGGATAGAGAAATCATAAAAGAGAACCAGTTAGAACTCAAGAATACAATAATTGAAATGAATAACACAATCAAAGGAATCACCAGTAGAGTAGATGAAGCAGAAGAGCGGATCAGCGATTTGGATGACAAAATAGTAGAAATCACACAGTTGGAACAACAAAAAGACCAAAGAATAAAAAACAATGAAAATAGTTTAAGAACCCTATGGGACAAGAATGAGTGCAACCACTTCTCCTCACAGGAATACCAGAAGGAGAAGAGAAGAAGCAAGGGGTCGAGAATGTATTTGAAAAAATAATAACTGAAAACTTCCCTACCCTGGTGAAGGAAATCACATACATGCCCAGGAAGTGCAGAGGGTTCCAAACAAGCTGAACCCAAACATGTCCACACCAAGACACATCACAATTAAAATGGCAAAGGTTAAAGACAGAGATAGAATCCTAAAAGCAACAAGAGAAAGACAGCAGGTAATATACAAAGGAACTCCTATTAGACTAACAGTTGACTGGACTACAAAACCTCTACAGGCCAGAAGGGAGTGGCAGGAGATATTCAAAGTGACACAAAATAAACGCCTACAACCAAGATTGCTCTACCCAGCATGGCTATCACTTAAAATTGAAGGAGAAATAAAGAGCTTCTCAGAAAAGAATAAGCTTGCTTAAGTTCATTACCACCAAGCCAGCATTGCAAGAAATGTTAAAAAGGCTTTTTTAAACAAAAGAAAGGGGTAAACAAGCTAACCCAGGAAGACCAGGAATACAAATAACAAAATGGCAATACATATGCATCTATCAATAACCATTTTAAATGTGAATGGGCTAAAGGCTCCAATCAAACAAGAGTGGCTGAGTGGATAAGAAAATAGGACACATGTAGGTGCAACCGATTGGCGCATTGGTTAAGAGCTGGTTGTGGGATGCTTGCGCCCCGGTTCAGATCCCATATGTGAGGGCCAGTGACACTGCCCTCTACGGCTAACAATAGCTCCACCTGGAGTTGGGCTGTGTGAGATCCGGCGATGGTGTAGGCTGCAGCCCCTGCTGCAGTGGGCTGCCATGGGCTACAGTGAGTGGCTGGCAGTCAGTGTGAGCTGACAATAGCCACGGTGCGTGACCATCCAGAGGCTGGTGACCTATCTGCCTCACCCGGGAAGAGTGCAATAACGATGCCAGCATGGGCCAGTGAGGCGACGCCCTCTGCAGCTGGGCTAAGGAGTAAGGGGACAGCAACTTTTCTGTTCCCCTTCCCCGATTCCCCAACGCTGTTCCCCTCCCCCAATTCCCCAATAAAATCTTTAAAAAATAATAGGACACATGTATATACTGTTTACAGATGGAATAAGATATTTCATGCAAATGGAAATGAGAAAAAATGCTGGAGTAGCAGCACTTATTTTGGACAAAATAGATTTTAAAATGACTACAATAAAAGACAAAGAAGGACACTATAACCCTAATAAACATCTATGCACCCAACGTAGGAGCTCCTAATTATATAAAATAGATTTTGACAGACATAAAGACAGAGATCAATAGTAATACTATCATAGTAGGGGACTTCAACACCCCATTGTCACCAATGGACAGACCCTTCAGACAGAAAATCAACACAGAAAGAGGGGCCTTAAACGATACTTTAGACCAGCTGGACTTCGTCGATATTTTTGGAGCATTTCACCCGGAAACAACATAATGTACATTCTTCTCAAGTGCACATGGGACGTTTTCCAAGATAGACCATGTTAGTCTACAAAACAAGTTTAAGTAAATTTGAGAAGATTGAAATCATATCAAGCATCTATAAAGGAAATACTGATGGTTGCTGGCTGGGAGGGAGTGGTGATGAAGGAGAGGGGGAAGGTTTTGGACAGCGTAGGTTGGTGACTACAATGTTGTGGCAGGGATATGGGGGGAAGTTCTGGGAATGTAATTGATAATGTTGTGAAGAGACTATTATGTTAAGTGAAATAAGTCAGTCGGAGAAAGACAAATACCATATGATATCAGTTATATGTGGAATGTGAAAAACTGAATGATCAAAGTAAACTGACTCATAGATATAGAGGAAAAACTGAGGGTTGCTTGTTGGGAGGGGAGTGGGGATAAGGGAGAAGGGGAAGGGATTAGACAGCATAAATAGACATCTACAATATTTCCACAGGGATATGAAACACAGTTTGGGGAATACAATAATGTTGTAAAAATTTTGTGGGGTGTCAGATGGTCACATGTCTTGTTAGGGAGACCACTTCATGGATGGAGTAGAGGCTTGATCACTGCCCTGTACACCTGAAGCTGATGTTGTATAATGTTGTATGCCAACTATAACTGAATATATAGATATTCACAGGATGTGGTGTATACTGTGGAAGGGAGTCAAAGGAATTGTAATAGATATGTATGATATGTGGGGGGAGGAGTGGGGTGGCAAACTAGGGGAGGAGCGTTGTCACTTTGAGGGGTATAAAGTATAAGTATTGCATTGTGTTGTACACCTGAAACTAATTTTTTTAAAAAAATGTTTATTTCACAATAAAAGATTATTTTAAAAAAATGGCCGGCCGAGTGGCGTGGTGGTGAAGCGCTGGCTTCGGAGGCCAGCGGCCCCCGTTTGGGTCCCACATGTGAGGGCAACTAATACTGCCCTCAGAAAAAAAAAAAGAAAAAATTATATGAATGTGAAACCACTATGCTGTACTCCCAAAATTAATATAATATAATTTGGAATGTCAACTGAAATTGAAAATAATTTTTAAAAAAGGGGGAGGTTAAGGGGAATAAGAGGTTCAAATTTCCAGATATAAAACAAATACGTCATGGGGATGTAATGTACAGCATTGGGAATATAGTCAATAATATTGTGACAGCCCGGGATAGTGTTAGATGGTTGCTTGACTTACCATGATGATCACTTCCTTAGGTCTATAAATGTTGAATAAATATTGTGTATACCTGAAACTAATATATATTGTATGCTAGCTATATTTTTAATAGAAGTTTTTTTGTAAAAAATAAAAAACAAAGAAAATAAACGTATCACCCTAAAAAAAAAAAATTCGACGACCTGAACTTTTTCCAACAATTCATACTTCAGGCATCACAATAATGCTCCAGCTCATAAGGCACTGTCCATGGGGATTTTTTTTTTTTTTTAGCTGAGCCATGCTGCCACCTGTTGGCAGCACAACGGAAACTCAGCTCGGGCTGGCCTCGAACCACTGTTGCTCAGAGCTCAGCTATGCACTCTTGAGCGAGCTTAACCAATTGGCTCTTAACCAATTGAGCCATTCGGCTGGCCCTTGTGGGGATATTTTTAACCAGTAAACAAATAACTGTATTGGAACACCATACTTACTCATCTGCTCTGACCCTCATTGACTTCTTTTTTTTCCTGATTATAAATGAAATATTGAAAGGAAGGCATTGTTTTTTGAGGGCAGTGTCACTAGCCCTCATATGTGGGACCCGAAACAGGGCTACTGGCTTCCCAAGCCAGCCCCTAACCACCGCGCCACTCGGCCGGCCCAAAAAGGAAGACATTTTGATGACATTCAGGACACCAAGGGTAATACGACAAAGCTCTTATGGCCATTCTGGAAAAAGAGTTCCAAAATTGCTTTGAAAGGTGTTCTAGGTGCTGGCACTGGTGATAGCTTCACAAGGGGAGTACTTTGAAGGTGACCATAGTGATATTCAGCAGTGAGGTATGTAGCATTTTTTCTAGGAAGATTTTGCGAATGTAATTGTCGGACCGTGTGTGTGTGTGTGTGTGTGTGTGTGTGCGTGTGCATGTGCATGTGCGTGTGTGTGTATGTTTTTGTCTGGTGTCAGAATCAGGCTAATAGGAGCCATGTAAAATTAGCTTGAGGGCTTTCCCTCCTCTCAATTTTTTGGAAATAATTTTAAAAGGATAGATGTTAATTTGTCTTTGAATGTTTAGTAAAATTCATCTGTGAAACCATCCGGTCCAGAACTTTCATTTGTTGGGAGTTTTTTGGTACTGATTTGATTTCATTAGTGGTAATTGGATGTTTCAGATGTTCTGTTTTTTTGATTCAGTCTTGGATGGATGGATGTTTTCAGGAACTTAACCATTTCTTCCAGGTTGTCCAATTTGATGGTATATATCTTTTCACTTTATATATATAATCCTTTGTATTTCTGTGGTGACAGTAGTCCCTTTTCCTCTTTCATTTCTGATTTTATTTATTTGGGTCCTTTCTATTTTTTCTTCTTTTTCCATGATGGGTCTTGCTTAGGTTTTTCAATTCTATTTGTTTTTTCAAAGAACCACTTCTTGGTTTCATTGATCTTTTGTATTTTATTAGCCTCTATTTCATTTACTTATACTCCAATCTTTATTATTCCCTTCCTTGAGCTCACTTTTGGCTTTCTTTGCTGTTCTTTTTCCAGGCCCTTAGTAGTAAAATTACACTGTTTATTTGAGATTTTTCATGTTTCTTTAGGTAGATCTGCATGACCATAAATTTCCTTCTCAGGACTGCTTGCATTGAGTTTCACACATATTTGGTTGTTGTGTTTTCATTTTCATTTGTCTCCAAGTATCTTTTTTTTCCTTCTTAAAGATTTTTATTGGGGAATTGGGGGAGGGGAACAGCATTGGGGAACCGGGGAAGGGAAACAGATAATTGGTTGTCCTTTTGTTCTTCAGTATAGTTGTGGAGGACATTGCTTCACTGGCCCATGTTGGTATCATTATTGTGCTATTCTCGGGTGAAGCAGATTAGTCACTGGTCTCTGGATGGCTGCACACAGCGGCCCTTGGCAGCTCACACTGGCTGCCAGCCATTCATGCTGGCTGCCAGCCACTCACTGTAGCCTATGGCAGCCCACTGCAGCAGGGGCTGCAGCTATGCCATCCCCGGGGACTCACAACAGCCCAGCTCCAGGTCGAGCTGTTGTTCACCATCTTATCTGTAGAGGGCAGTGTCACTGACCCGCATATGTGGGATCCAAACCAGGGCCGCCGGTGTCCCAAGCCAGCTCTTAACCAACGCGCTACTCAGCCGGCCCTCCAAGTATCTTTTGATTTGTTCCTTGATCTTACAGCTCATCCATTTCTTATTTAATAGCATGTTATTTAGCCTCCATGTGTTTCTGTGTTTTCATTTTTTTCTTTTCTTTTTTCTTTCTAGTTAAATTTTATTTGGTTGACAATGGTTAGTGTAGTTACATAGGTGTCAGGTGTACAATTCTGTAATACATCATCTATATATCACATTGTGTGTTCACCACCCAGAGTGAGTTGTCATTCCATCACCACATATTTGATCCCTTTTACCCTCATTTTTTTTCTTGTAACTGATTTCTAATTTCATACCATTGTGGTTGGAGGACATGCATGATATGATTTCACACTTCTTAAATTTATTGAGACTTGTTTTGAGACCTAACATGTGTTCTGTCTTGGAAAATGTTCCATATGCACTTGATAAGAATATATACTGTTTTTTTAATTCTTTTATTGTGAAATAAACATTTTTTAAAAAAATTAGTTTCAGGTGTCCAACACAGTGCAATAGTTATTCTTTTTTTTTTACGATTTATTTATTTATTTTTATTAGTTTCAGGTGTACAACACAATGCAATAGTTATACTCTTTACCCCCCAAAGTGACAACCCCCCTCCCCCAGTTCGCCACCCCACTCCCCCCCCATATCATATATATATCTATCACAACTCCCCTGACTCCCCTCCACAGTATACTCCACATCCCGTGACCATCCACATATTCAGCTACAGTTGGCATACAATACTATACAACATCAGTTTCAGGTGTACAGTGCAGTGATCAAGCCTCTACTCCATCCATGAAGTGGTCTCCGTAACAAGACATGTGACTATCTGACACGTCACAAAATTTTTAAAACATTATTATATTCCCCGAACTGTGTTTCATATCCCTGTGGCAATATTGTTGTTGTCTATTTATGCTGTCTAATCCCTTCCCCTTCCCCCCATCCCCACCCCCCTCCCAACTAGCAACACTCAGATTTTCCTCTACATCTACGAGTCTGTTTACTTTGATCGTTCACTCAGCTCTTCGGACTCCACACGCAAGTGAGATGACATGGTACCTGTCCTTCTCCGACTGACTTATTTCTCACAACATAATAGTTTCTTCACAACATTATCAATTACATTCCCAGAACTGCCCCCATCTCCCTGTGGCAACATTGTAGTCCCATCTACACTGTCCAAAACCTTCCCCCTCTCCCTCTTCCCCACTCCCTCCCAGCCAACAACCATCTGTTTTTCCTTTATATCAACTCTTCCTGTGTTGATTTTCTGTCTAAAGGGTCTGTCCATTGGTGACATGGTGTTGAAGTCCCCTACTATGATAGTGTTACTGTTGATCTCTGTCTTTATGTCTGTTAAAATCCGTTATATGTAATTAGGAGTTCCTATGTTGGGTGCATAGATGTTTATTAGGGTTATAGTGCCCTTCTTTGTCTTTTATTGTAGTCATTTTAAAGTCTATTTTATCCAAAATAAGTATTCGGACTCCAGCTTTTTTTTTCTCATTTCCATTTGCATGAAATATCTCATTCCATCTGTAAACAGCATATACATGTGTCCTATTTTCTTATCCACTCAGCCACTCTGTCTTTTGATTGCAGCATTTAGCCCATTCACATTTAAAATGATTATTGATAGGTGCATACGTATTGCCATTTTGTTATTTGTATTCCTGGTCTCACTGGGTTTGCTTGTTTACCCCTTTCTTTTGTTTAAAAAAGCCCTTTTAACATTTCTTGCAATGCTGGCTTGGTGGTAATGAATTCCTTAAACTTATTCTTTTCTGAGAAGCTCTTTATTTCTCCTTCAATTTTAAGTGATAGCCATGCTGGGTAGAGCAATCTTGGTTGTAGGCCTTTATTTTGTGTCACTTTGAGTATCTCCTGCCACTCCCTTCTGGCCTGCAGAGTTTCTGTAGACAAGTCAGCTGTTAGTCTAACAGGAGTTCCTTTGTATGTAACCTGCTGTCTTTCTCTTGCATTCTCTAGGATTGTGTCTCTGTCTTTAACCTTTGCCATTTTAACTATGATGTGTCTTGCTGTGGACCTGTTTGGGTTCAGCTTGTTTGGAACCCTCTGCACTTCCTGGGCATGTATGTTGATTTCCTTCACCAGGGTAGGAAAGTTTTCAGTCATTATTTTTTCAAATACATTCTCGACCCCTTGCTTCTTCTCTTCTCCTTCTGGTATTCCTATGAGTCGAAGGTGGTTGTGTTTCACCTTGTCCCATAGGGCTCTTAAACTATTTTCATTGTTTTTTATTCTTTGGTCTTTTTGCTGTGCCAACTGGATGATTTCTGCTATTTTATCTTCCAAATTGCTGATTCGCTCCTCTGCATCATCTACTCTACTGGTGATTCCTTCGAGTGTGTTCTTCATTTCAGTTATTGTATTCTTTAGTACTAACAGGTTGTTTTTTATGGTTTCCCTATCCTTCTTTATGTCCTCGATAAGTTCCTTAAACATTCTTATCATCAGTGTTCTAAACTCTGTCTCTGAAAGTTTGGCTCCCTCTGTTTCATTTAGTTCCATTTCTGGAGGTTTCTTCTGATCTTTTACTTGTGACATGTTTCTTTGTTTCCCCATTCTGGCTGTTGTTCTGGGATTGCTTTGATGTATTAGATAGATCATAGAATAGCCCTGGCTGGATCACGCAGGCACACAGCTCATGAAACAACACTCCCAGGAAAACTCCCAGTCTCAGCCTCTCCCAATCAGCCGCTCGCAGATCAGGTCGAACAGCCCGACAACCAATCACCAGCCTGGCAACTCTGCAAGCACAGTGTGGAGAGCGGGGACCCGAGGCGGCTTGTGCACTCCTGTGTCTCAGTGAGCAGCCTGTTGGAGCTGGAGCACGCCCACCAGGTGTTTCCCTGGCAACGCAGCACAAGCCGTGTGGAGGGTGGGGATCCGGGGTGGCTGGTGCACTCCCGGGTCTCAGTGAGCAGCCTCTTGGAGCCGGAGGGCACCCGCCCAGCGTTTCCCTGTTAACGCAGTATAAGCTGGGCGGAGGGTGGGGATCCAAGGCAGCAGGCGCGCACGCACACACACACACACTTCTGTGCCAATTTCACCAGACCAATGAGGTCTCGGACCTGATCCTCCGTGGGAGGGTCCAAGCCGGACAAAATGGCGTCCTGCCTACACCACTTGCGTGCAGGCTCCACACCACGGGAACAACAGTCCAAAAACCTCCAGCCTTTGCACCAAAGGTGCCCAGTTCAGTCCATCCCCACAGGCTCCCAGGTCCGGCTCACACAGCTGCTCCCTCCACCAGGAACCAGGTAAGTGCTCACCAGTGAGCAAGCCCGGGCGCCGGCCCCACTGATTCTCCAGCCGCTCTTAGCCTCACCGAGCTGAGTAAAGGGAGTCCTCACTAATTTACTGCTGGCTATATTAGAACTCCTCTTCCCGGCAAAGGAACTCTGGGCTGGTGAGCTTGGAGTGCAGACGGAGGGTCTGTCCCCCAACCAGTCAAGCTTCCCACAGCTGGGGCTTCCCTCACGGGGCTCACCCTCTCTTGTCTCCGCCCATCCTACCAGACCCGACTTGACCTCCTCTTTAAGTTCTTCGTTTAGTGGTTCTGTTCATCTAGTGTTCCGGGGACCTCCAGGGTTGAATGCCGTATAATTTGTTTGTAATTTTGTTGTGATCCTGGGAGACAGCACAGCATCTGTCTATTGTGCCATTTTACCGGAAGTCTCCAATAGTTATTCTTTTTAGCCCTCAAAGTGAAAACCCCCACCTCCAGTTTGCCACCCACTCCCCCCATATCATACATATCTATTACAATTCCTTTGACTCCCTTCCACAGTATAATCCACATCCCATGACTATCTGTATATTCAATTATAGTTAGCATACAATATTATACAACATCAGCTTCAGGGGTACAGTGCAATGATCAAGCCTCTATTCCATCCATGAAGAGGTCTCCCTAACAAGACATGTGATCATCTGACACGCCAAAATATATTTACAACATTATTATAATCCCCAGCTGTGTTTCATATCCCTTTGGCAATATTGTAGTTGCCTATTGATGCTGTCTAATTCCTTCCCCTTCTCCCTTATCCCCACCCCCCTCCCAACTAGAAACCCTCAGTTTGTCTTCTATCTCTATGGGTCTGTTTATTTTGCTCATTCATTCAGTAAGAATATATTTTCTGTTGTAACAACATGGACAGATCTTGAGATTATTATGGTAAGTGAAATAAGTGAGACAGAAAAAGTCAAGAACAATATAGTTTCACTGATATGTGGGATATAAAACTGAAAGCAACTAAGGAGCAAGACAAACAAACAAAGAAACAAAAACTTAGTTTAGTGGTTCCTTGAGGGGAAGGGAGAAGGCGGGTGGTAGATGAGGGTAAGTGGGGATAAATATATGGTGATGGAAGGAGAACTGACTCTGGGTTTGAACACACAATATGATTTATAGATGATGTATTGCAGAACTGTACACTTTAAACCTATGTAACTTTACTAACCATTGTCCCCCCAATACACTTTTTTTCTTTTAGCTGAGCCATCCTGCCACCTGCTGGCAGCTCAGCGGCAGTTCAGCTCAGGCTGGGCATTGAACTGCTGTTGCTCAGAGCTCGCACTCCAACTCTTGAGCGAGCTCTTAACCAACTGAGTCACTTGTCCGGCCCACCCCAATACGTTTTAATTAAAAAAAAATAGAATGTATATTCTATTTATATCAATGAAATCCACATGATCTGATTTGTCATTTAAGATCACTGTTTACTTGTTGATTTTCTGTCTGGAAGATCTGTCCATTGGTGTCAGTGGGGTGTTGAAACCTCCTACTAGGGCTGGCTGAGTGGCTCAGTTGGTTAAGAGCTCTCTCAAAAGTGCGAGCTGAGCTCTGAGCAACAGCAGTTCGATGCCCAGCCCGAGCAGAGCTGCCGCTGAGCTGCCAACAGGTGGGAGGATGGCTCAGCTAAAAAAAAAAAGAAGTCTCCTACTATGATTGTGCTACTGTGCCTTTATGTCAGTCAATATTTGCTTTATGTATTTAATGTTCCTATGTTGGATGTAGCAATGTTTATAAGTGTTATATCATCTTGTTAGATTGATCCCTTTATCATTATGTAATGTCTCTCTTCATCTCTTATTATAGTTTTTGTTATAAAGTCAATTTTGTCTGATATAAGTATTGCTACTCCAGTTTTTTTTTTCATTTCCAGTCACATTAAATATCTTTTTGTATCCCTTGACTTTCAGCCTATATGTGTCTTTCAATCTGAAGTTGGTCTCTTGTAGATAACATATGTATGGGTCTTGTTTTCTTATCCATTCAGTTACTTTGTCTTTTGATTAAAGTGTTTATCCCATTTACATGTATAATGATTGATTATTGATAGGTAAATAGTTATTGCCATTGTGTTCTCCATATTTAAGTTATCTTTCCCTCTACTACTTTTTTTTAAAGGTTTTATGGGGAATTGGTGGAGGGGAACAGTGTTGGGGAACTGAGGAAGGGGAACCGCCAAGTTCTTATCCTTCAATCTTAGTTGTGGAGGACGCAGCAAGCTCAACTCCAAGTCCAGTGGTGCTGTTCAGCTCAAAGTGCTGTGTTCAATTAGTTGCGGGTGGGCATAGCCACCATCCCATGCGGGAATTGAACCAGCAGCCTCATTCATCATTACGAGCATGCTCTATCCACTGAGTCATCTGGGCAGCAGCTCCTCTCAAGATCCACCTGGCAGCAGCTCAGCTCAAGGTGCCGAGTTCGGTCTTTAGTTGTGGATGGGCATAGCCCACCATCTCAAACAGGCTACCTTGATGTTAGGAGCATGTGCTCTGACCAGCTGAGCCATCCTGCCACCTGTTGGCAGCTCAGCAGCAGCTCTGCTCAAGCACAGCTCACTGGCCCATGTGGGAATCGAACCAGTGACACTGTTGCTCAGAGTTCACACTTTTTGTTTTTTTAAGATTTTATTGGGGAATTGGGGGAGAGGAACAGTGTTGGGGAATTGGGGGAGGGGACCAGCCAAGTTTTTGTTCTTCAATCTTCGTTGTGGAGGGCGCTAGTCACCATCTGACTTCCTGTTGGCAGCTCATGGCCTCCAAGCTCAAGGTGCTGTGTTCAATCTTAGTTGTGGGTGGATGTAGCCACGATCCCATGTCTGGAGTCAAACCAGCAGCCTTGTTGTTAAGAGCACATGCTCCATCCTCTGAGCCATCTGGGCTGCAGCTCAGCTGAAGGTGCTGAGTTCAGTTTTAGTTGTGGGTGGGCATAGCCACCATCCCATGCGGGAGTCAAAACTAGCAGCCTTGTTGTTAAGAGCGCACACCCTAGCCACTGAGCCATTCAAGTGGCAGCTCAGCTCAAGTTGTTGAGTTCAGTCGTTAGTTGCAGGTGGGCGTAGCCCATCGTTGAACAGGTAATCTTGTTGCTACACCAGCTGAGCCATCCTGCCACCTGTTGGCAGCTCAGTGACAGCTAAGCTAGGGTGCAGCATTCACTGGCCCATGTGGGACTCGAACTGGTAGCCCTGTTGCTCAGAGCATGCGCTCTAAGCCAACTCTGAACCAATTGAGCCACTCGGCTGCCCCCCCCTTCTCCTTCTTAACAATAGCCTTTTAGCATATTTTAAAGATTTTATTGGGGCATTGGGGGAGGGGAACAGCATTGGGGAATCAGGGAAGGGGAAGAGAAAATTTGCGGTCCTTTTGTTCTTTAGTCTACTTGTGGAGGATGTTGCTTCACTGGCCCATGTTGGTATCATAATTGTGCTCTTCCTGGGTGAGGCAGTTGCTCACTGGCCTCTGGTTGGCCACTCACAGCGGCTCTTGGCAGTTCACGCTGGTTGCCGGCCACTCACTGTAACCTATGGCAGCCCACTGCAGCAGAAGCTGCAGCCCCTTCATAGCCGGCCATCTTAGCTATAGAGGTAACCAGGTGGAACTGTTGTTCACCATCTTAGCTGTAGAGTGCAATGTCACTGGCCCTCATATGTGCGATCTGAACAGGAGCCCTGCTGCTCATAGCTGGCATCCCAAGCCAGCTCCTAACCAATGTGTCACTCAGCCAGCCCTTTAACATTTCTTATAATACTGGCTTAGTGGTAATGAACTCCTTTAAGATTTTCTTGTCTGGGAAACTTTATCTCTTCTTCAATTTTTTTACACTTTATTTATTTTGACATTCAGTATTATTTGATATTAATTTCAGGTGTATAGCATAGTGGTTAGGCATTTATATAATTTAAGAAACAATGCCCTTGACTCTTATAGTACCCACATGGCATTACACATAATTATTACCATATTATTGACTATATTATCTATGCTTACTTCCCCGTTAATATTTTGTAACTACCGATTTGTATTTCTTAATCCCTTCACCTTTTCTACCCTGCACCCAACACACTTTCCATCTATCACCCCAATAAATCTAGTATCCACCTGACACCATACATAGTTATTACAATGTTTTTTACTATATTTCTTTTGCTATACCCTACATCCCCATGTAACAACTAATTTTCACTTCTTAATCCTTTCCCATTTTTTTAGTTACCCACAAATCCCCTCACATCTGGTAACCATCAAAATGTTCTCTGTATCTATGAATTTGTTTTTGTTTGTTTGTTTGTTTGTTTGTTTACTTTGTTGTTTAGATTTCACATACAAGTGAAATCACATTGCAGCTGTATTTCTCTGTCATACCTCATTCAGTACAATACCTTCCAGGTCCATCTATGCCACTGCAGATGGCAAGAACCCCCTCCCATCCATGGCCAAGCAATATTCCATTGTATATATCTGTCACCTAATCTTTATCCATTCATCCAGCGACAGACACCCAGGCTGCTTCCACATCTTGTCCATTATAAACAATGCTGCAATGAACATATGGATGCATTCATCACCTCAAAGTACCATTTTGGTTTTGTTTAGATAAATATCCAGAAGAGGGGTTACTTGGTACTTCCTTGTCTCTTGGTATAGCCTTTGTTTTACTCTATTTGTCTGGTATAAGTACTGCTACCTCAGCTTTTGTTGTTGTTGTTTGTTTCCAGTTTCATGAAATATGTTTTTCCCATCTTTTTATTTTCAGTCTCTGAATGCTTTTTGATCTGAAGTGAGTCTCTTGTAGGTAGCACATGTAAGGGTCTTCTTTTCTTTTACAGTCAGGACCTTATCTTTTGATTGGAACGCTTATTCCATTTACATTTAAGTAATTTTTGATTTGTAGTTATTGTAATTTTATTACTCATAATTTTATCTTTTTTTCTTTTAATCTTAAATAAATCCCTTTAAGATTCCTTGCAATACAGGTTTGATGGTGATGAACACTTTTAGCTTTTTATTGTCTTGGGAGCTTCATATGTTTTCTGTTTCTAAATGATAGCTATTCTGGGTAATCTTGGTAGTAGGTCCTTGCTTTTTATCACTTTGAATATTTATGCCAATAATTTCTGGCCTGGAAAGTTTCTATTGAGAAGTCAGCTAACAATCTTTTAGGAGTGCCCTTATAGGTAACTAACTGCTCTTCTCTTGCATATTTTAGTATTTTTTTCATTGTGTTTAACTTTTGGCATTTTAATTATAATGTGTCTTTGTGTGGGCCTTTTTGGGTTCATCGTATTTAGGACTCGCTGCATTTCCTGGTCTTATATATCTATTTCCTTCACCAGGATAAAGAAGATTCCATTCATTATTTCTTCAAATACATTTTCAATCCTTTGCACTCTCTCTTCTACTTTTGTTGCCCCTGTTATGTGAATGTTGGTATGCTTGATGCTGTCCCAGAGGCCCCTGAAACTCTCCTCAGATTTTTGCATTCTTTTTTTCTTTTGCTGTTCTGAATCAGTGTTTTCTGATACTAGTTCTAAATTGCTGATTTTGTCCTTTGCATCTAATCTATTGTTGATTCCTTCTAATGTAGTGTTCATTTTATAATATTATTTATTTCTGACTGGTTCATATTTATGTTTACTATCTCCATTTTTAATGTTTCCCATCTCTTTGATGAAGTTCTCCCTGAAGTCATTGAGCATCCTTACAGCCAGTATTTGGAACTCTGTATTTGGGAGATTGCTTGTCTCCATTTTGTTTAGTTCTTTTTCTGGAGCTTTGTTCTTCTCTTTTATCTGGGTCATGTGTCTTTGTCTCCCCATTTTGGCTACCTCTCTGTGTTTATTTATTTGTAGTGCTGCTACACCTCCCAGTCTTGTAGAATGGCCTTATGTAGTAGGTGTCCTATGGGACACAGTGGTACAAACTCCCTGGTCATTACAGTTGTGTGCTCCAGAAATGTCCCATGTGTGAATTGTGTATGCCCTCCTGTTGTAGTTACACCTTGGTTGCTATTGGTACATCAGTGGGTTGGATTGACTCTTGTGCTTTTGTTGTGAGGATTGACCATACCCATAGCATATGCGCTGCTGTGTGGGGGCTGATCTCATGAAACAAGATTGCCCCAGTAGGTTCATGTCCTCACTTAGACCTCCCTTTGGGAGTGCCATTTGTATGGCTAATAGGGTAGTGCTCTGTTGTGGTATTAAGCCAGCATCTGGGTGTGTTAGTTCTGAGGCTTCTTGGGTGGGGCTCCTGTGCAGGCCAAATTCAGCCCTTGCCTGTGACTGGCCCAGGTCTACCTAGTATGGTCTACACAGCTATCCATGGTTGTCCATTGCCTGTGCTATACCTGGGGGCATGAGAAAGTGGCCACATTGAGAACCGAGCTGGTTGCTAACAGTATTGGGCCTGGGGAAGTTCAGCAGAAGGCACAGCATACATGAAGGCCTGACACCACCTGACAGCTGTCCACAAGTCAGCTGCGGAAAGAGCCTTGGACAGTATGCAAGTTGGGTGAGGCAGGGTCCCAGGTTGTCACCAGAGTGGAGTGACTGGTGTTTATCTGATTAATGCAGATTCATATTTGGCACCAGTGCTGAGCCTGAGGCCACTCACAAAAGGCTCAGAACACACAGAGGCCAGCCGCCACCTGCTCAAGGCCTAAAGAATCCAAGAGTTGTCCAATAAAGACTGCAGAATGAGTTAGCTTGTTGCCTGCCACCAAAAGTGCCTCTGGCATTGTGTGAGCCTAAGAGATGGAAAATACTCAAAAGAAGTTCAGATTCATGGAAATAGAATGAGACAGTCCAATAGGTATATGACAGGAGTCCCAGAAAAAGAGAATTATGTGAATTGGGGAGAGATAAGAGTCAAAAAGGTGACGCATGATAGCTTCAGGTTGCAGAAACCATGAATCACAAGCATGATAAATTAAAAGAAGACCACATCTGGCATGTTATAGTGAAACTTCCAAACACCAAAACAAAAAAAATGATGCTTAAACCAGCCAGAGAGTCGAGACAAATTTTTTTTTTGAGGGCAGTATCACTGGCCCTCATATGTGGGACCTGAAACAGGGCCGCTGGCTTCCCAAGCCAGTGCTTAACCACCACACCACTTGGCTGGCCCAAGACAAAATATATTTAAATGAATGACTATTAAATGACAGTAGGCTTCTCCAGAGTACTAACAATGTAACAATAATTTCAAAGTGCTGAGGGAACTTAACTAACTTTATATTGTGACATTTAGATAAACTCTCATTCAAGATTCACTTTTCTGGAAAGCAAAAAGGTAGAAAGAAAATTTACATAAAAGAGACGTTAACTTCACATTCCTTTCAAAACCAAAAAAAAAAAAAATTGATGAGAAAAGTAAAAGAGGATGTGCATATATACAAACAAATACTAATTGGACAAAAAAACAACAGTATCTTATTAGGCAAGTAAAAATAAAAACAGGATAAAACTAAAATACAGTACAGTAGTCACTTGTAAAATAGATATGGAGTGATCAGAGTCAAAGTATTCTAAATCCTTAGATTGTTCAAGAAGCCTAAATCTAGTGACTAACTTTAGATTTCATTAAGTATGCATCTTAAAATTTTCATGGTAACCACCCAAAGAATAGAAATAGAGTGTATTTTCATCTACATTGTTAGAAAGAGCATGAAAAAATGTATAAAAGAAATAATAAATTTCTGGCCATTTGGTTAGGAGGCTGGAAGTAAAAGAACTGGAATATCAGAGACAAAGAGGTCTGGAATGTAGGCATATGAACCTATGGAAGTGGGCACTAAATGTAAAGACTTTTTTTTTGTATTCCACATTAATGCCCAGAAGAAAGTATTCACCATGGAAGAGGCATTGGACAAACAAGTAAACAAAATGACTCATCCAGGTGCCTAAATTAGCCTATCTTTGTCATTAGCCACCATGGAAATGGTACAATGGGTGCATGGACAGAGTGGCCAGGGTGGGAAAGATAGAGGCTGTATATAGGCCTAACAGCAATCACTTCCGCTTTCCAAGGATAGTTAAGCTAGTGCTGCCTGTAAATCTCTAACCTGTCAGCAACAGAGACCAATGCTGAGCTTCTGTAATAGCTCTACACCTCAAAGAGACCAACAAGCCACTTTGTGGCAAGTCATCTACATTGGGTCCCACCTATTCAAGAAAGGTCAGTGGTTTGTCCTTATAGGGATATATATTAATCCAGCAATACATTTTCCTTTCCTGCCTGAAGAACCTCTGCCAACACTACCATCCAGCGCTTAAAGAAGGCCCAATCCATGGGCATAACATCTGACTTCTGACCAAGGTATATACTTCAAAACAAAGGAGGTTCAGGAATGGTCCCATGACCATGGTATCCATGGTTGGTATCATATATAGCAATATCCAGAAACAGCAAGCTTCAGAGAGCATTGGAGTAGCCATTTAAGGGCATAGCTAAAGCAAAACTTTGATGTGATGTTCTGCAAAGAAGGAATGTCACAAGCAGTAAAATGGATTAAATAAGAGACCTCTACTCATATGTGGCACCATGTCCGCAAGAGGACGACTACATGAATCCAGGAACCAGGAGGTCAAAGCAGGAGATATCCTCTTACCATAGGTTCCAATGAGGAGGACTTTGAGATTCCCAACTTCACAATTCTAGGTTTCTCATGGTTAAAAGTCTTGGTCCTTAAAAGGAGTGAACTCTCGTCAATGAACACTTTTTTCCTCATTTTTTAAAACAGCTATATTATATTATTATTGAAGTATAATTGACATACAATAAACTTCACATGCTTAAAGTGTACAATTTGATAAATTTTGCTATATCTAAGTAAGCATGAAACCATTGCTCCAAACAAGTTAATGAACATATCTACCTCTCAATTGTTTCCTTGTGCCTCTTTGTGCCTCTCTCTTGCTGCTCCTCACATTCCCCACTAAGGAACCATTAATCTGTGTTCTTTCACTATAAATTTGTTTTCACTTTTGATAATTTTATATAAGTGAAATCAGACAGCATGAACTCCTTTGGTTTATCTTTATTCATTCAGCACAATTAGATATCCATTCATGTCACATGTATCAATGTTGAATGCACCAGTTCATCTATTCACCTGTTTTGAGTTGTTTCCAGTTTTTGAAAATTGCAAATAAACTACTAGGAATATGCATGTACAAGTAATTGTAGGGGCATATGCTTTTATTTCTCTTATGTAAATACCTATGAGTAGAATGGTTGGATCATGATAAATATACATATCATTTTTAAGAGAGTGTCAAAATGTTTTCCCAAGTGGCTATACAATTTTACGTTATCATCAGCAGTGTACAAAGTTCCAGTTCTTCCCCATCTTTGCCAAAACTTGGTATGGTGAGTCTTTTGAAGTTTAGCCATTCTACTTGGTATGTACTTGTATCTCATGGTGGGTGTTTAAAAAAAAACTTTATTGGGGAACAATGTGTTTTTTCCAGGACCCATCAGCTCCAAGTCAAGTTGTCCTTCAATCTTAATTGTTTAGAGCAGAGCTCAGCTCCAAGTTCAATCGATCTAGTTGTGGGGGGTGCAGCCCACCATCCCATGTGGGAGTTGACCAGGCAACCTTGTTATTAAGAGTACACCTCTAACCAACTGAGCAATCCAGCTGCCCACTGGCAGCTCAGCTCAAGTCACCATTTTCAGCCTAATTGCTGGGGGAGGGGGGCACAACACACAATTCCACGTGGGAGTTGAACTGGCAACCTTGTTAAGAGTACGTGCTCTAACCAACGGAGGCATCTGGGTACCCACCAGCAACTCAGCTGAAGCTAAGCTCAAGTCATTGTCTTCAATATAGTTGTGGAGGGTGCAGCTCACTGGTCCATATGGGAACTGAACTGGCAACCCTGTTGCTCAGAGCAAGCACTCTAATCAACTGAGCCACCTGGCTGCCCCTCACTATGGTTTTAATACACATGTACTTAATGACTAACAATGTTGAGTATTTTCTCATTTGCTAATTTTCTATCTGTATGTCTCTTTCAGTGAAATACCTGTACAAGTCTTCTGACCATTTAGTTATTAGGTTGTTTGTACTTTTTATTCTTGAGTGTTAATAGTTCCTTATATATTCTGGATAAAAGATCCTTGTCAGATATACGATTTGCAAATATTTTCTTCTCATCTATGGTTTGTCTTTTCATTCTTTTAGCAGTGTCCTATGAATAATTGTGGACAAATTTCTAATTTCAATGATTGGAACTTATCACTTTTTTCTTTCCTTTCTGTGGGTTGTGCTTTTGCTGTATCTAATACAGAGATCAGTAAACCTTTCCTCCAAAGGACAAAGTAGTAAATGTTTTAGGCTTTTTGAACCATATGGTCTCTGTCACAACTATCCAACTCTGCCTTTATAGCTCAATAGCAGCCACAGACTATACAAAATGAACTGGCAAGGGGAGGTTCCAATAAATATTTATTTATAAAAACAGCTGGTGGGTTGAATGCAGCCTGCAGAAGTTTAGCAGTCCTTAATCTCAGAAATATTTACATTTAGGTCTATGATCCATTTTGAGTAAATTTTTAAATGTGTTACAAGGGGTATAGATTGAAGATTTTTGTTTGTTTTGATTTGTTTTGTTTTGTTTTGTTTTGCTTTTGCATATGGATATCCAATTATTCCATGCACATTTGTTGAAAAGACTCCTTTTCCTACTGACTGAACTCTCATAGCACCACTGTTGCAAATCACTTTTCCATACTTATGTATTAGACTATTTCTTTATTTTGTTCCCTTGATCTGTGTGAGTATTTTCACACCAATACCACACAGCCTTGATTATTATAGTTTTATAATAAGTCTTCAAAACAGGCAATGTTAGTCTTCCAATTTCCAAATGTTGTTTTGGCTACTCTAGGTCCAATAAATTGCAATATGAATTTTAGATTCAGTTTGTCAATTTCTACAGAAAAAACCTGTTGGGATTTTTGATAAGCTTTGATTTGAATACATAGATCAATTTTGGAGAACTGATATCTACTTTTATTAAAATTTAAGGGGGTGACAATGGTCAACAAAATTACATAGGTTTCAAGTGTACAATTCTATAATACATCATCTATATATTGCATTATGTGTTCACCACCCAGAGTCAGTTTTCTTTCCATCACAATACATTTTTTTTGAGGGCAATGTCACTGGTCCTCATATGTGGGACCTGAACTGGGGCTGCCAGCCTCCCAAACCAGCGCCTAACCACTGTGCCACTCAGCCGGCCCCCATCATAATATATTTGACCCCGTTAGCCTCTCCCATAATCCCCCCCTCTTCTCTTACCCTCTGGTAACCACTAATCTGTTGTCTGTGTTTATTACTTTTTATTTCTTTATTTGTTTGTCTTGTTCCTTTGGTACCATCAGTTTTATATCCCACATATGAGTAAAGTTATATGATTCACGACTTTTTCTGTCTGACTTATTTCATGTAACCTAATGATCTCAAACTCCATCCATGTTGTTGCAAATGATAATATTTCAACTTCTCTTATGGTAGAATAGTATTCCATTGTGTATATATACCACTTTTTTTTTTCATCAAATCATGAATCAATGCATACTTCGGTTGTTTTGATGTCTTTGCCACCATAAATAATGCTGCAGTGAACATCGGAGCACATATGTCTTTACAGATAATGTTTTCAGGTTTTTTGGGAAGATACCCAGGAGAGGGATTGTTGGGTCATATGGTAATTCTATTCTTATTTTTTTTTTGAGGACAGTGTCACTGGCCCTCATATGTGGGATCCGAACCAGGGCCTCTGGCGTCTCAAGCCACCTCTTAACCATGGCGCCACTTGGCTGGCACTCTATTCTTAACTTTTTGAAGAACCTCCACACTGTCTTCCCTAATGGCTGCACCAATCTACATTCTCACCAACAGTGTACAAGAGTTCCTTTTTCTCCATAGCCTCTCCAACACTTGCTATTATTTGTCTTGATAACCATTCTAACTGGTGTGAGGTGATAACTCACTGTGGATTTTATTTGCATTTCTCTGATGATCAGTGACCTTGAGCATTTTTTCATATGTCTATTGGCCATTTGTATGTCCTCTTTGGAGAAATGTCTATTCAGGGCCTCTGCCAATTTTTAAATTGGATTGTCTCTTTTTTTGTTGTTGAGTTGTATGAGTTCCTTATATATTTTGGATATCAGTCCCTTATCAGAGGCATTGTTTACAAAAATCTCTTATTCTGTTGGTTGCCTCTTTATTTTGTCAGTGGTTTGCTTTGCTGTGTGGAGGCTTTTTAGTTTGATATGGTCCCATTCATTTATTTTAGCTTTTACTTCCCTTGCCTTTGAAGTCAAATTCATAAAATCCTCTTTGAACCCAACGTCCATACGTTTCGTACCTATATTTTCTTCTATGCAGTCTATTGTTTCAGGTTTTATGTTTAGGTCTTTGATTCATTTTGAGTTCATTTTGGTACATGTTGACGGACAGCAGTCTAGTTTCATTCTTTTGCCCTTGGCTTTCCAATTCTCCAAGCACCATTTGTTGAAGAAGATGTCTTTTCTCCTTTGTATGTTTGTAGCTTCTTTGTTGAAACTTATATGACCATATTTATGTGGATGTATTTCTGCATTTTCAGTTTTTTCCATTGGTCTGTGTGCCTGTTTTTCTACCAATACCATGCTGTTTTGATTATTGTTGCTCTGTAATACAAACTGAAGTCAGGGAGTGTGACACCTCCAGCATTGCTCTTTTCTCTGAAGATTACTTTAGCTATTTGGGGTCTTTTGAGGTTCCATACAAATCTGAAGATTTTTTGTTCTTTTTCTTTAAAAAAATGCCTTTGGGATTTTGATGGGGATTGCATTAAATCTGTATATTGCTTTGGGGTATATGGCCATTTTAACTATGTTGATTCTTCCAATCCACGAACATGAAATATCTTTCCATTTCTTTGTGTCTTCAATTTCTTTTAAACATGTCTTATAGTACTCAGTATATAGGTCTTACATATCCTTGGTAAATTTATTCCTAGGTATTTTATTCTTTTTGTTGCAATTGCAAAAGGAATTGTTTTTCTTTTTTTTTTTAAATTTCATTTTCTGTGATTTAATTGTTAGTATATAGGAATGCAATTGACTTTTGTACGTTGATTTTGTAGCAGGTAACTTTACTGTATTTGTGTATTGCTTCTAATAGATTTTCGGTGGAGTCTTAACAGTTGTCTATATATAGCATCATGTCATATGAAAAACGTGACAATTTAATTTCTTCATTCCCTATTTGGATGCCTTTTATTTCTATCTCTTGCCTGACTGCTCAGGCTAGGACTTCCTATACTATGTTGAAAAGCAGACGTGATAGGGGACAGCCCTGTCATGTTCCTGAATGCAGAGCAAAAGGAATCAGTTTTTCACTGTTAATTATGAAATTAGCTGAAGGTTTGTCATATATGGCCTTTATTTTGTTAAGGTATTTTCCTTCTATACCCATTTTTTAGTGTTTTAATCATAAACTGATGTTGTATCTTGTCAAATGCTTTTTCTGAATTTATTAATATAATCATATGATTTTCGTCCTTTATTCTGTTTATGTGGTGTATAACATTCACAGATTAGTGTATGTTGAAACATCATTGTGTGTCTGAAATGAACCCCACTTGGTCACGATGTATAATTTTTTTAATGCATTGGTGTGTTCGATTTGCTAGGATTTTGTTTAGGATTTTTCATCTGTATTCATCAGAGCTATTGGTCTGTATTTTTTAAATGATTTTATTGGGGAATTGGGGGAGGAGAACACTGTTAGATAATTGGGAGAGGGGACCAGCCAAGTTGTTGTAAGTTGTTGTTCTTCAATCTTCTTTGTGGAGGGCCCCAGTAGCCATCTGGCTTCCCGTCGACAGCTCGTGGCCTCTAAGCTCAAGGTGCTGTGTTCAATCTCAGTTGCGGTGGGCATAGCCACCATCCCCTGTGGGAGGTGAACCCAGCAGCCTTGTTTTTAAGAACTCACACCCTAGCCACTGAGCCATCCAGGGAGCAGCTCAGCTCAAGGTGCCGAGTTCAGTCTTTAGTTGTGGGTGGGCATAGCCCACCATTGAACAGGCAATCTTGTTGTTGCACCAGCTGAGCCATCCTGCCACCTGTTGGCAGCTCAGAGACAGTTCAGCTAGGGCACAGCATTCACTGGCCCATGTGGTAATCAAACCAGTGGCCCTGTTGCTCAGAACATGTGCTTTAAGCCAATTCTTAACTACCTGATCCAGTGGGCTGGCCCTCAGAGGCTTTTTATTGTTGAGTTAAGTCCATTTACATTTAGTGTGATTATTGATATATGAGGCGTTCCTATCGTGTCTCTGGTTTTCCGGTAGGATGGTGTCTCCATTGTTTCTTTGTCTTTCTGTTGCTGTCTATTGTTTAAGTGTGGCAGTATTCTATGATTTTTGCCTCTGCTTCTTCTTTTTTTATGTTATATATTTCAGTTCTGGATTGTTTTGAGTGGTTATCATTTCATTTAAGTAAATGAAAGTTTCATATTTAAAGTATTCTATTTTCTTCAGCATACTTCCTTTCTCCATTTCTTTGTGTTGGTTCAGACGTTTACTCTCTCCCCATTTATGTTTTTGT
The DNA here is from genome assembly GCA_033961575.1 of Aselliscus stoliczkanus. Lineage (NCBI taxonomy): Eukaryota > Metazoa > Chordata > Mammalia > Chiroptera > Hipposideridae > Aselliscus > Aselliscus stoliczkanus. The sequence continues at coordinate 46,491,743 of CM066737.1, read as the reverse complement.
TGTCACAAATTATTCTTATTTATGCTGAGATTTGGTTTCTGTGTTGCAGTAGCAAGTTGTCTTATTACTCCCTTTTTTTAAGGGATTTTTTTTTCTTCTTTACCCTGTATGTTATGTTTAAGTATACACTGACCTAAGTGATGTAGTGGTTGCCATTTCCTGCTTCTCTCTGTTCATAATACTACTCATGGTTTTGTATTATTTTGCTTTTTGTTTCAGGTCAAATAGCCTCCTTCAGTATTTATTGTAGTGAAGATTGTGTGTTAGAAAAGTCCCCCATCTTCTTTATGTCTGGAAAGATCTTTATTCTTCCTTAATATCTAAAGGATATGTTTGCTTGATATATTAATCTTGGCTCATAATTTCTCTTTTTTGATAGTTTGGATATTTGATTCTACTCCCTCCAGGTTTGTCTACAAGCTGAAATATCTGTTGATAATCAAACAGGCTTTCCTTTGTAGGTTACCATCTTCTTATCTCTGGCTGTCTTGAGGATTCTTTCTTTGTCATTAAATTTTCAGAGCTTCAATATGATGTGCCTTGGAGAAGGCCTGTTGGGATTGAGGTAATTAGGTATTTTACTTGCCTCTTGGATTTGAGGCTCGAGTTCTTTCCACAAATTTGAGAAATTCTGATCAACTATTTGTTTCAATATACTCTCTGTTCCCTCCTCCCTTTCTTCTTCTTCTGGTATGTCCATTATTCTTATATTGCCCGTTTTGATGGAGTCAGACATTTCTTGTACAGTTCTTTCATTTCTTTTAACTCTCAAGTCCCTCTCTTCTTCCATCTGTGTCATTTCCAGATCTATCTTCAATGTCACTGATTCTTTCCTCCATCTGTGATCTGCTCTATTACCTAAGCTGGCTATTTCATTCTTCATTTCTTTTATTGACTTCTTAATCTCCAGAGATTCCATTTGGTTCATTTATAACATTTCAATCTTTGTGGTAAAATGTTCATTTTGTTCTTTGATTATGTTTCTGAATTCATTAAACTACCTGTCTGTGTTTTCTTGCTTCTCATTGATTTTTTTAAAGAACTTCAATCTTGAATTTTCTTTCATTTAACTCTCATATTTCAATGGTTTTAAGTTCATTTTCTGGAGACTTTTCATTTTTTGTCTGAGCTACCTTGTTACCTCAGTTATTCATGGCAATTAACAAATTATATTTCCCATCTTAGGCATCTATAGGAGTGGGTTCTGCAATAGCTTGATAGGAAGAGTTCTTTTTTTGCATTCCAGTAGGCATTGGTAGAATGCTTCATTCTCTCTCCTACTATAGCTTTTTTGTTTTTTGTAAGATTTTATTGTGTAACTGGGGGAGGGGAATGGAGTTGGGGAATGGGGGAAGGGGAACAGACAAGTTGCTGTCCTTTTGTTCTTCAGTCTAGTTGTGGAGGACGTTGCTTTTTTGGCCCATGCTGCTATTGTCATCATTGTGCTCTTCCTGGCTGAGACAGTCAGTCGCCGGTCATTGGATAGCCATTCACGATGGCTCATGGCAACTCATGCCGGATGCTGGCTGCTCACGCTGGCTGCCAGCCACTCACAGCACTGGGCAGGTAGGGGTAGGGTTATCTCTGGGAGGGTAGGGAGTGGTTGCCTAGACTCCATGCCTACGCCTTCTGTTTTCTGCTTGGCAGTGAGAGCTTACACTGACATTTTCACCTTTCTTCCCCCAGTCTTTCGTCCAAGGTCTCTGCCTTGAGCATTGGGTTCAGCCATGTTGTATGCTGATCCCGCAGGCTGGACAGTGGGCCATGAGGAAAGAGCTAGCAGTCCCAATTTTTTCCTCTCCCGCAACTGCAATAACTTTGGAATGTAAGCAGCTGGGAGCTCCAAACTCAGTGTGCATTCTACAGCCATGCATGGCCCACGCCTCTGCTCTTCACTTTTCCCACTCCCCCCACTCTCTCAATTTGCCCACCTTTAGAAGATTTCAATTGTGTGTCTCTTAGGCTTGCCTGTGTGCTGTGCACGAAGTCCTGTGTGGAATTATAGCTGTTCAATTTTTTATGAATTCCAGGAGAGATTTCAAGAGGCTCACCTCATGCTACCATTTCTATGTCATCACTCTAATTTTATTTTTTTATAACCATTTTTTTTGTCTCAAGTGGGGGACAGGGAAGGATAAGGTATAAACTCATCATGCATTTTTTTGTTGTTGTTATTGTTTTTGAAGGCAGTGTCACTGACCCTCACATGTGGGACCCGAACTGGGGCCGCTGGCTTCCCAAGCCAGCGCCCAAACACCACGCCACTCGGCCGGCCCTCATCATGCATTTTTTTTCTACAACATTTTTACTAGTGAAGACAAACATTTTTGGCATATTTAATTGTATTCATATTTCTTTTGTGATTTTTTTGTTCACAGTCTTTCCCCATTTTATTGGGATGTTATGTGTGTATCGTTTTTTTTTAATTGTCACTGATTTTCCAGTTTCTTTACCTATTAAATACATTGGCATTTAGGGATTTTTCAGTCAAGATGGTGAGATAGGTAAATGCTGTAGTTGCCTCCTCTCATGACCACATTAAAATGACAACTAAACTACAGAAGAGGTATCATTGAGAATAATCTGAAGCCTAGCTGAAGAGAAGTTGTATAACAAAGGATGTACAGGAGAAACCACCTTCAGACTTGTAGGAGGTGTGGAGACATGGAACGGGCTGGTCCCCATAACTTCATGTGGCAGTTAAAAATTGGGAGGGCTATCTCAGCCGCAGAGGTCCTGCCTAAGTAATAAGGGGATTCAAACCCACAACAGGCTCCTGAGCCAGGTTTCCAGTGCTGAGAAGAGAAGTCCATATAACTTCTGGATGTGAAAACCAGCAGAGATTGTGGCTGAGTGAGATGGAGGGCTGCTGAATTCCAAGGCATTTCTTCTAAAAGGCCTGCATATTGACTTAGTTACTGAGGTACTCACTTGCTCTGAGCTCCAGCACTGGGGGAGCAGCTCAAATGTCACCAGGAACATACAGGGAGAACCTGAGCTGTCTGTCTTCTGGGCAAGGGAGAGGGGCATCTTTCTCCCAGACAGAAATGTTGACAGAAGCCATTTTATTTGTTGAGCCGTTCCAGGGTGCAGATGTAGGCAGCCACCTTATCTGTGTCTCTATCAACCAAACACTCTTCACCTGCCCTGGTGATTTCCTGAGACCTTGCCCCACTCAACTTGTGTACCAACTCAAGATACTTCCAGTGGCTTTTCCATACAAACAGCCTGTCTTGGCTCATTCTGTAGACTTTCCTAAAAATCTCTCAAAGGTTCAAAAACCCCAAGAAAGCAGTATCTGGCCTCAGCGTGCGCCTGCTAAGCAACCCTAAGCCTGGCTCTAGGGGTAGCCAGACTCATTTCACAGCTTAGCTTCTTCCAGACAACTCCAAGCCTGGAATGGGTGGAAGACATCTATGGATTGCTTTTTGGCTTATACCAGGTGGCCTTGTGCAGAGCACAGGGGGCAGGTGAACTTGGGCTGTGGCAGGGCCCCTTCCAGGAAGCCCTGAAGATGGCATGCCCCATGGCTGACTTCAGACTGTACCAGAACAACACCCAATGTCCTCCACAGATGACACACCCAAAAGGCAGACTGGGCAGGCAGAAGAACCCTCCTAAAGTGAATTCTGCTTGGTAGGATAAGCTCCTGAAAAGCAGCTACTTCACTATAACCACAGCAAGCTTTCACAACCAATAAGCCTGAGTGTCAATACCTCCCAGTGACATGCAAATAGCAACAAAGGCTCAACTACAACAGGAGCACACACACAATCTACACAAGATACACACCTGAAGTAACCAGCTCAGGTAACTAGGGAGACTGTGGGCCTGGGCCCCACAGGATGCCTACTATATAAGGCCACTCTACTAACACCAGGATACATACCAGCTCTATGCAATGCATAGAAACAAGTGTAGGGAGGCAGACAAAACAGATAGTCAAAGAAACATATCCCAAATTAAAATAGAGAACAAAGATAGAAAAAAAGGAACTAAACCAAACAGAAACAAGCAATCTGCTAGATGCAGAGTTCAAAACAATTGTTGTAAGGATGTCCAATGATCTCAGGGAGAACTTCAACAAAGAGATAAGAAACATTAAATTGGAGATAGAAAACATAAAAAAGAGCCAGTCATAAATGAAGAATACAATAACTGAAATGAACAATACATTAAAGGGAGTAAACAGATTAGATGAAGCAGAAGGCTGAATAAATTATTTGGAAGATATGGTAGCAGAAAACAGCCAAGCAGAATAACAAAAAAGAAAAAAGAAAAAAAAATGAGGATAGTTTAGCAGGCCTCTGGGATAACATCAAGTGTACCAACAATCGCATCATAGGGGCACCAGAAGGAGAAGGGAGAGAACAAGGAATTGAAAACCTATTTGAGGAAATAATGGTGGAAAACTTCCCTGACCTGGTAAAGGAAATAGACATACAAGCCCAGGAACCACAAAGTGTTCCAAACAAGATGAATTCAAAAAGGCCCACACCAAGACACATCATAATTTAATTGCCACAGGTTAAAGACAAAGAGAGAATCTTAAATGGGCCAGCTGAGTGGCGTGGTGATTAAGAGCTGGCTTGGGATGGCAGCGGTCCCGATTCGGGTCCCACATATGAGGACCAGTGACACTGCCCTCAAAAAAAAAAAAAAAGGGCCGGCTGAGTGGCGCGGTGGTTAAGCGCTGGCTTTGGAAGCCAACGGCCCCGGTTCGGGTTCCACATATGAGGGACAGTGACACTGCCCTCAAAAAGAAAAAGAGAGAATCTTAAAAGTAGCAAGAGAAAAGCAGTTTCCTACAAGGGTGCTCCCCTAAGACTAACAGCTGATTTCTAAACAGAAAATTTGTGGGCCAGAAATGATTTGCACAAAATAGTCAAAGTGATGAAAAACAAGGACCTACAACCAAGATTACTCTACCCAGCTAAGTTAGCATTTAGAATCAAGACAGATAAAGAGTTTCCCAGATAAGAAAAAGTTAAAAGAGTTTATGACAACCAAACCAGTTTTAAAAGAAATATTAAGGGGACTTCTTTAAGAACAACAATAAAAAAAGACCAAAAATATGAATAATAAAATGGCAATAACTAAATGTCTATCAACAGCTATCTTAAATATAAATAGATTAACTGCTCCAATGAAAAGATAGAAGGTAGCTGAATGGATAAGAAAAGAAGATCCTTGTATATGATGTCTACTAGAGACCAACTTTAGATGGAAAGAGACACACAGAGACTGAAAAATAAAAGGATGGAAAATGATATTTTATGAAAATGGAAAACACAGAAACCAGAGTACAATACTTATACCAGACAAAATAGACTTTAAAACAAAGGCTATAACAACAGACAAAGAAGGACCCAGTAATCCCAACTCTGGGTATTTATTTGAAGAAACCCAAAACACCACTTTGAGGAGTATGTGCAATCATATGTTCATTGCAGCATTATTTACAATAGCCGAGGTATGGAGGCAACCTGAGTGTCCATCAATGGGTTAATGGGAAGAAGAAGTGATACATTTATACAATTGAATGTTACTCAGCCATAAAAAGAATGAAATCTTGCATATACAACAACATGGGTGGACCTAGAGGTTATTATGCTGAATGGAATAATCCAGACAGAGCAAGATAAATGCCATGTGATTTCACTTATGTGTGGAATCTAAAACACAAAATAAACAAACAAAAAAAACAACAAACTCATAGATACAGAGAACATTATGAAGGTTGGCGGATTGATTGGTGGGGTTTATGGGGATGGGTATAAAACAGGAAGGGATTAAGAAGTACAAATTGGTAGTTACAAGGTAGTCATGGGGATGTAAATTATGAATGGTGTGAAATGGGTACTAGATTTATTGGAGCAATTACTTTGTAAGTTATATAAATATCTAATCATTATGTTGTACACCTGAAACTAATATAATTTTGTATGTGAAATGTAATGGAAAAATAAAGATAAGAAAATTATAATAAATAAAATAAATAAATAAATAATAGATAAATGCATTGGCCCATTTTCTGCCATGTATTTGCAAAAACTTTACCCCTGATTTTCATTTTCCATTAAATTTTGTTTATTGTTCATTTACATGAACAAATGTTTCAATTGCATGCATTTATTTTTAAATTGTAGGTAGTCAAATTACAATATTTCCTTTGTAATTATCTCAATTTATAACCTATAAATTCAATATATTCTATTGTTCTACTGTGGCCATGTGCCTTCTCTTAATATTCCCTTTTCAGTATTAACAATTTTTGTTTGAAAAGTTTTTGATATCTGAATTCCCTTTAAATATTGTCAATAACCTAACAAAACCTATCAATTTATACCTACAGCACATGCTCAAAGGCTGTATAATATAGCTACATTATTCTAATTCTCTACTTTATGACTGACATGCACAAACACATTTTACACAACAGCTAGAAAACTCAAATATTAAACTCCCAATGGTGGTTGCTAATTATTTTCTTTCTTTCTTCATGACAGACATCAATTTGTAAGAATGGAATGGCAATGTACATTACAAATAGAAGTCACACTTACTGTGAACTCAATTTTCACACATCCTTATTAGAGAAATACATTAATAATAACTTACCAAAGAAAGTACTTTATCCTGAATCATTGGTGTTTAATCCTTCTTAATGCCAAGAATGTAAAAATGCTCCTGAAGTTTCTAAACAATGTTCTTTCTATGTAAAAGTTAGCACACACCTGTTAGATTACTTCCTTGGGGATTCATCACTAGAAATAAACCATGTTATTTAGTTACATCCAGTGTTCCCCTCTCAGATTTTTAAATTCTCAGCTGCAGTATCATGTCTACCTTACAAATTTTTATTTTTCCGTTTTGTTTTCAGGTTTCTCTTTTTCATGGAGTTTAGTTGGAAAAGCACTGTATTTAGAATCAAATATCCAGTATTAGAATCCAAGCTATCAATTTCCAGCTGTGTGACTTTGGTTTAGTTACAAGGTTCTTTTGAGCATTACTATCATCACAAAGCTGTTATAGTAATTACATTGTATCACATATCTAAAAACACCAAACCTAGCACACAGTGACTAATTACTAAATGTTGTTGAATCCAAATCTGAATTTACCCATTGACTTTTAGGAGGTCACCATGGTTCAGGGATAAGCTCTCTATTTTTTCTTTCTAAATTCATCCCCTTGCATGTAATACCTCTTCAAAGACTTAATGGTGCCTGCTAGATCATTTCTTTTATTACCCCCAGAAGAGTGACCCCACTTTACTATGGGCCCAATTTACTACAAAACCAACCTGGATTTGTTGATATTTTGCCTTTAAAATTTTTCCCATTATGTATGTTCAGTTGCACCAAGTAGATGATAACTTTTTGAGGTCAGAGGCTCTGTGCTTAGTTTTTGCAGGAGTTGCTGTAAGCATAATAAAATGAATGAGCCCCTCCATAACATGCAATGGTTTATCCCTTCTTAAATAAATGGTGCAGCATTATATTTGCAGATTTGTTTTAGCTAATGACAGCCTCATTAATCAAAGTTAATAAAATCATTCTACCTTTACACTAGCTTAAATGGTGCAAAATTATACTTTTCATGCTATGACTACTCAAATGAAGGGACAGTGGACTATAAATGGAAAGAATAGGACACAGGAAATAAACTAGCTTAATACAGGATTGCTGCTGAGCAGTGAATGACAACGGAATCAAACAAGTTGCCAAAGGAAAATGATGTGTGGGGAAATTGAAGGAGGTCTTATTTTTATAGTTCTCTTGCACTTTTTTTTTTTGAGGGCAGTGTCAGTGGCCCTCAAATGTGGGACCGGACCAGGGCTGCTGGCTTTCCAACCCAGTGCTTTACCACCGCGCCACTCGGCTGGCCCTATAGTTCTAATAAGTAAGTGACAACACTCCATATTCATTTACTACTCTATCAGCATTTTTATCCATGAAAATTCATATTTTGACTTCTATATACCTTTTAGGTGTGCCTCACCCTGATGCTTCAATGTCTGTTATTTTAGCAGCTGTTAATAAACAGGGGTCACAGCTTCTTTAGCAGCAGATCTGGTGAGTGAATAGCAAGAAAAAAGGAGTACTGGGGGATGCAAGACATAAGGACTACAAAGCCAGAAAATTAAGTTTGTGAATTCATCCTAGAAAAAGTGCTACATACCTCATTGCTGAATATCACTATGGTCACATTCAAAGTACTTTTTTTGGGAAGCTATGTACTGACAACAGTGCCTAGTCCACCTTTCAAAGCAATTTTGGAACTCTTTTTCTGGAATGGACATTAGAGCTCTCATCATATTACACTTGATGTCATGAATATCATCAAAATGTCTTCCTTTCAATATTTCCTTTATCTTTGAGTAAAGAAAGAAGTCATTGGGGTCCAGATCAGGTGAGTAATGAGGGTGTTCGAATACAGTTATTTGTTTACTGGCTATAAACTCCCTCACAGACAGTGCTGTGTGAGGTGGTACAGTGTCGTGATGCAAGAACCACGAATTGTTGGCAAAAAGTTCAAGTCATATAACTTTTTAATGGAGCTTTTTCAGCACTTTCAAATAGTAAAGTTAGTTACCTGTTTGTCCAGTGGTACAAATTCATAATGAATAATCCTTCTGATATAAAAAAAAATTAGCAACATCATTGCAACAAGTTTGCAAACTTAATTGTCTGATCTTTCTGTGTAATCTGGGGGAAAGGGTTCCATGTAAAGTCAAAGAGAAAAGACTGGAAGGTGTAAAAGAGCATAAGGTAATTGAGGAATCTGCAAAAGTTAAAGGTATGTGGATTTAAAGATCTCTTGTATTACATTAAGAAGTTACTTGTTTTTCAGAATCAAATATATGGTGATGGAAGAAATGACTCTGGATGCTGAACACACAACGTGATATATTACAGGATTGTACCTGAAACCTTTATACCTTTACTAACCATTGTCACCCCCAATAAACCTTAATGAAAAAGGAAGTTAATTGTTTTTCAAAACTGCCCTCAGTGGTTGAAGAGGGCCTATACACAGGGTATGATCACGCCTTCTGGTATGGAGAGAGATAAAACCACAGGAGAACTTTCAGATGAGAGATGAGTAGGGTGAGAAGTTTCTTCTCTAACACACCTTTGCCCTCTTCACCACCTGCTGATCTATTTCTCTCCAGCCCTTTTCCTTTCCATTTCTCTCCTCAACTCCTCAATTTTCTATCACTCTACTTTATGAAAACACTGTTTGTGAAAACACTCTTTTTTTGGGTAGATGATTAGATAAAGAAGATGTGGTGTATATACACAATGGAATACTATTCTGCCATAAGATGAAATAATACCATTTGTGACAATATGGTTGGATCTTGAGGTTATAATATTAAATAAGTCAGACAGAAAAAGTCGAGAACCATCGGATTTCAACTGATATGTGGTATGTGAAACAAAAACAACAAAGGAACAAGACAAACAAATGAAGAAACAAAAACTCAGACACAGACAATAATTTAGTGGTTATCAGAGGGTAAGGGGGGAGGGATTGGTAGATGAGGGTAAACAGGATCAAATATATGGTGATGGAAGGACTGACTCTGGGTGGTGAACACACAATGTGATATATAGATGATGTATTACAGAATTATACAACTGAAGCCTATGTAACTTTACTAACCATTGTCACCCCAATAAAGTACAAAAATAAAATAAAACATTCTTGAAACTGTTGTTAAACAAATTCAGCTGAGTAAATTTTAAAGATCTTTATGGGTATATTTAATGATTCATGAATTGGGCAGCATCCAATCTAGCAGCTAGAAAGGAGCTCTGAGGAGTTGTACAAAAAAGAAAGAATTTTATAGACAGAAGGGAGCTGGAACAAGGCAGTTATACTAGGCAAAAAGTGGGTTGGTCGTGGCAAGTTTACTGTCCTTTAGAGGATGGCCGTGGACTATCAGGCAGATTACCTAACTAGTGCTGAATAGGAAATTCCTGATTGCCTGGCTTACACTTCCATTTCTGGGAAAGCTGAAACTGTAATTAAGTCTGGATTTGGTGATGTGGGGCTCTGCATTTGGAGGCTGTTTTCTTGTTTTTAACACTGTGAAAGGCAATAGGCAGGTATTCTGTCTCTTGCCCATGGCCAAGTTTAAGCACTAAATGTATCATGTGGTAAGCTATATTGGGCATGAACTCTCTGGACTCACATATAACTTCCATCCACACAAAACCCGCATAGTTTGTCCAAGACAAAATTTGTGATGGTAGAGGTGGGAACTCATCCATCCTGAATACAAAAGTCAGACCTAGTCAGAGAAAAGAGATTGGCTTATCTTCAAAAAGTCAACATGTACTGTCTAAAATACATATAAAATGGTGAAAGAAATAAATGTAGAAGAGAAACCCACTATCAAGAGATTATGCAAATGTTCACCTCCTCAAAAAGAGATTTACTTAGTCTATCTGGTATAGAACTATATTCAAGGAATATCATTCTCAAAGTCAGTACAATTCTAACTTATAGTTAGATTTTTTTCCCTTTTGCCTCCCAGAAAGACATTTTATTAACAGACAGCAAAAAGTATAGCTTATAAGGCATAAATGAGTATGTATATCAAAGAAATGGTTATTGACTTCATGAGGTACTCTGTTCCTTACCCAGAAATGTGTGGCCACATTCAGTCATACTCCGAACTGTAAGTGATCCAATAAATGGAAATAATATTATAAGATAAAAATATTTAATATGTCTCAGCTGGACAGAGAGTAATTATTATTATGATATAGTTTATCAAAGTAATCTGAAGGGAGCAAAGTAAAAGGCAATCCATTACCTCATGCTTAATTTATGTAAATGTCATACCAAATGAGCCTAAATAATTGCAATGAGCCTTACAACTGCAAATTCTAAGAGTAGACAACACTAGGGAATTTTGAAGGGAAAAACATAAACTGGGGTAAAAATGCTAGTAAGTCCAAGAGTTAATAACAATTGACAGCTATTGAGTGCTTACCCTGTATCAAACACTTTTTGAAGCAATATATATATATATATATATATATATATATATATTGCTTCAAAAAGTGTCTGAATATATATATATATATATATATATATATAAAATCTATTTTCATCATTGAAACTATCTTATGTGGTAGATATTTTTGGCAGCTTTATTTTATGGATGAAGAGATTAACGAACAGAGAGAGACTAAGTAACTTGTTCAAGGTCATGCAATAAGTTGTAAAGTCAAACACTGACAGTCTGGCTCCAGAGGCCAAGTAGTTAACTGTTGAGAAATAGTGAGAGCTTAGATGAAGGGAGACCAGGTAGGAGGCCAAAGTCAAAGTGAAAGGTGATGAGTGTTTGGAATGATGATAGATGCAGTAAAAATTTAAAAGGTGTATGGAAGTATTGCAAAAGAAAAATCAGTAGAATTTTATAACTGAAGGATGGGACATTGTTCATGTTGACAGAGGTTTCAAGTCAGAGTAATTTAGTGAAATGTTATGTAACCTAGGAAAAAAAAGAACAGTGTCTTTTAAAGATGTGTTCAGTTTCAGATGCATAAAACTGAGATATCTAGAGGATGTTCAAATAAATGCCCAGGAGGCAAATAAAAATATGAACCTTGAATCCTAAAAAAATGGTTATTGACACAATTTTATTAATATGTAAGTATGAAAATTGATCTGGTGACTGAATCTTTGAAAGCATCTATAATGAGTGGATAGAAGAAGATGAGTCAGAAAAGGAAATTTTATCAGTGTTTATTACAGAGGTAAGGGGAGAATCATGAGAGCTCAATGTTCTAGAGACCAAGACAAAGAAAACTTTCCAACAGGAGGAGGTATTGAAAAATGTGTACTGTTGTAAAGGAATTGAGCAGGATGAGGACTGAGAAGATGTCATTGTATTGTCAGTTAGATAGTTTGAAGGAGTAGTTTCATTAAAGTGGTGAAGGCAGAAGTCATATTTGAAGTTGTTGAGGACAGAGAAATATTAGTGGAAATAAAACATGCTACACAATTCTTTGAAGACATTAATTCGGGAAAGAAATATGAATGATGAAGCATAGTTTTAGGAAGAAAGTGGGGTCAAATAAGGACTTCTTTAAGTGACTGACTCTTTAAACACATGTAGACAGAGATAAAGGAAGGGGTGGAGAGAGGCAGTTAAAACAAAAGATGGAAGAAAAAAATTATTTCCTTTCCTAAGAAGAAATGAGAGTAAGATTAAGATCACAAGAATATAAAGGCAGACGATGATAACATTGGGATCAATGTTTGACAGCTCATGATCTGATTTCAAAAAGACAGCATCAGAATCTTCCCAGGAGCTTATTAAGAAGATCAATTCCTGGGTTTAGCCCTCACAAGTTCTAATTCAGTAGGCCTTAGTTATGGCCTAAAATCCTGTATATTGGAAGTAGACTTGTTGGGATTATCATTTTGTGAGGTACGTAAATATCTAATCACTATGTTGGTTTGTACATCTGAAACTAATGTTTTTTTGAGGGCAGTGTCACTGGCCCTCATATGTGGGACCCAAACCGGGGCGGCTGGCTTCCTAAGCCAGTGCTTAACCACCACGCCACTCAGCCGGCACCTGAAACTAATTTTTAAAAAGCTGCTCAATGGGCCGGCGGAGTGGTTCAGTTGGTTAAGAGCTCGCTGAAGAGTGTGAGCTGAGCTCTGAGCAACAGCAGTTCAATGCCCAGCCCGACATGAGCTGCTGCTGAGCTTGCCAACTGGTGGCAGGATGGCTCAGCTAAAAAAAAAAAGAATAAATAAATAAAAAGCTGTTCAAGCAACACTGCTAATTAGTCATAGAGCAGTGATCCTTACCTCTATCAGATTGGAAGCCAGTGGCCCCAGTTTGGGTCCCACATATGAGGGCCAGTGACACTGCCCTCAAAAATAAATAAATAAATAAATAAATAAATAAATAAATAAATAAATAAATAAATACTATAACTCATCTACACACAAAATTTCAAAATGTCAATTAAATAGCTTAACCAAAACATAAAAAAGAAATACAAGCAAAGGATTTCATAATATGGCAATATGTAATTATAATATATCACATATTTCAATACATAAATGTTTGGACATGAATATACTGAAAAACACAATGAAGTCAGATGCTTATACCACTTAAAATAAAAAAGCTTGAATTTAGGAAAACATTTAACTGAATATTTTCACTACTTCTTATTTATATTTGACATTTTAAAATAAGGGCTATAGAAATATATCTGTAGAATTACCACAGATGTGACAAAATTGCTGTGTATGTGTGAACTACAAATGCAGATTAATACAGGGGTATTGTACTGACAACTGAAATACCACAAATGGGCATTGGCGCTGATGACATACTTTTTGGAAATGGTAAACAACCCCTGATTAACTTCTAAACAAAACCAAGTAAGATCATCCCTTGATTTACACAGTAGTTCCTCATCTGGAAAAGTCAGCATATATGCATGTTAAAAGTGTTCAAAAATAGTTTGCTTTCATATAAAAATGCAGTTATATTCTAGGCCCAGATAATTTTACTTTTTTGCCCCTACATCAATATCTGAGGGAGGCATTTGAAAGTCACATGAAATACAGGGGAAAACCTTCATTGTGTTAGCTTGTCCCATGTATTGCAGGGTAGGTATCTAGTGTCCTTGGCCCCCACCCATAAATGCCAGTATCATCCCCCAAGCATTGTGACAACCAAAAGAAAATGCTATATCCCCCTCCACTTCTAGAACATCTTCTAGGAATGATACTACTCACCTGGATAACCACTGCTCCAAAAGAACATAATAGAGGCTGCAAGATTAAGTGCCTTGAAAAGCCTAACAAATTATAGCAATATGGGAAATGGGTAGATGTTAAACAATAGAGTTTGTGTGGACTGTGATGAAATAGACAAAATAGGCTTCACCTAAAAGTTTTCAACATTATACCCTAAAGTGTACTTACTTTTTTCCCCCTCATAGATAAAGATAAACATTTATTCTGGCCCTTTTTTGGAAATAGTTCCTGCATTCCCCACTAATCTACAATAGAACCACTGTCACATAATAAAGTTTCCCATATTTGTGAAATTGCTTTTGGCTAGACTATGGTATTTCATTTTCTATCCCTGTTCATATACCATACCATCTCAATTACCCGTAGGTTTGTATTAATTCTTGATAGCAAAATCCTTCCTTCCTCAAAGGTCTTTTTTTTTGAGATTTTTATTAAAATATAACTAACATACAATATTATATTAGTTTCAGGTGTACAAAATAATTATTCAATAGTGCCCAGCTGGCACTATACATAGTTATTACCATATTATTGATTTTATTCCTTATGCTAAAGAAGCTATCACGATAAGTCCAGCAAACATCTGACACTGTACCACCTTATCACAATATTATTGACTATATTCCCTATGCTGTATGTTACATCCCCAAGAATCATTTGTTTCATACCTGGAATTTTGAACCTCTTATTCTTCTTTTTTTTTTAAATATTTTATTTTATTTTTAATTAGTTTCAGGTGTACAACACAGTGCAATAGTTATACATTTTACCCCTCAAAGTGACAACCCCCCACCCCAAATACACCACCCCACTCCCCCCCCATATCATATATATCTATTACTCTTCCTCTGACTCTCTTCCACAGTATAATCCACATCCCGTGACTATCTATATATATTCAATTACAGTAGGTATACCACCTCCACTTTAGTAATACAGTGCAGTGATCAAACCTCTACTCCATCCATGAAATGGTCTCCCTAACAAGACCTATGATCATCTGACATTCCACAGAATATTTACAACATTATTAATTATATTCCCCAAACTGTTTTTCCTATCCCAGTAGCAATATTGTAGTTGCCTATTATTGCTGTCTAATCCCTTCCCCTTCTCCCTCATCCCCATTCCTCTCCAAATTAGCAACCCTGATTTTTCCTCTATATCTATGAGACAGTTTCTGTTTACTTTGCTCATTCATAGAGTTTTTCATATTCCACATATAAGTGAGATCATATGGTATTTGTCCTTCTCTGACTGACTTATTTCACTCAACATTATAGTCTCTAGGTCCATCCATATCATTGCAAATGGCACGATTTCATTCTTCTTTATAGCAGAGTAATACTCCATTGTATAAATATACCACAGTTTCTTAATCCAGTCATCTACTGACGGGCATTTTGGTTGTTTCCAAGTCTTAGCTATTGGAAATTGTGCTGCTATGAACATCGGGGTGCATAACTTTTTTTGAATAAGTGTCTTGGTTTTTTCAGGATAAATACCTAGGAGTGGAATTGCTGGGTCAAACGGTAGCTCTATTTCCAGTTCTTTGAGATACCTCCATACTGACTTCCATAGTGGCTGCACCAATCTGCAGTCCCACCAACAGTGCAGCAGGGTCCCCTTTACCCCAGAGCCCCGCTAGCACTTGTTGTTTGTTGATTTGGTGATGATAGCCATTCTGACTGGAGTGAGGTGGTATCTCATGGTGGTTTTTATTTGCATTTCCCTAATGGCCAGTGAGGTTGAACTTTTTTTCATATGCCTGTTGGCCATCTGTATGTCCTCTTTAGAGAAATGTCTCTTCATATCTTCTGCCCATTTTTTAATTGGGTTGTTTGTTTTTTTGGTGTTAAGTTTCATGAGTGTTTTATAAATTTTGGATATTAACCCCTTATCAGATATATCGTTGGCAAATATATTCTCCCATTCAGTAGGCTTCCTTTTTGTTTTATGAATGGTTTCCTTTGTTGTGAAAAAACTTTTAAGTCTGATATAATCCCATATGTTCATTTTTTCTTTTACTTCCCTAGCCCGTAGGGATGTATCAGTAAAAATACTGCTCCGGGTAATGTCCGCAAATGTACTCCCTATATTTTCATTTAGGATTTTTATGGTTTCAGGTCTTACATTTAAGTCTTTAATCCATTTTGAATTTGTTCTTGTATAAGGTGTAAGGAGATGATCCAGTTTCATTTTTTTGCATGTGTCAGTCCAATTTTCCCAGCACCATTTATTGAATAGACTATCTTTACTCCAGTGTAAATTCTTGCTTCCCTTGTCATAGATTAACTGTCCATAAATGCTTGGATTAATTTCTGGGCTCTCTGTTCTGTTCCACTGATCGATGTGCCTGTTTTTATGCCAATACCAAACTGTCTTGATTACTGTGGCCTTGTAGTAGGTTTTGATGTCTGGTAGCGTGATCCCCCCGACTTTGTTTTTATTCCTCAGAATTGCCGAGGCTATTCTGGGTCTTTTATGATTCCATATAAACTTTAGGATTATATTTTCTATTTCTGTGAAAAATGCCCCTGGTAGTTTGATAGGAATTGCATTGAATCTATATATTGCTTTAGGCAGTATGGACATTTTAACTATATTAATTCTTCCTATCCATGAGCATGGTAGGTGTTTCCATTTATTTGTATCTTCTATGATTTCTTTCCTCAGTGTCTTATAATTTTCTGAGTACAGATCTTTCACTTCTTTGGTTAAATTTATTCCTAGGTATTTTATAGTTCTTGACGCAATTGTGAATGGGACAGTTTTCTTAATTTCTCTTTCCATTAGTTTATTATTGGTATATGCAAATGCCACCGATTTCTGAACATTGATTTTATATCCTGCTACTTTACTGAATTCGTCTATCAGTTCCAATAGTTTTTTGATGGAGTCTTTGGGGTTCTCTATATACAGTATCATGTCATCTGCATATAATGACAATTTTACTTCTTCCTTGCCAATTTGGATGCCTTTTATTTCTTTTTGTTGTCTGATTGCTGTGGCTAGAACTTCCAGCACTATGTTGAATAAAAGAGGAGAAAGTGGACAGCCTTGTCTTGTTCCTGATCTTAGGGGGAATGGTGTTAGCTTTTCCCCATTGAGTATGATGTTAGCTGTAGGTTTATCATATATGGCTTTTATTATGTTGAGACATGATCCTTGTATTCCCACTTTGCTAAGGGTTTTTAACATAAATGGCTGTTGGATTTTGTCAAATGCTTTTTCTGCATCTATTGAAATGACCATGTGATCTTTATCCTTCATTTTGTTGATGTGGTGTATCACATTAATTGATTTACGGATGTTGAACCAGCCTTGCGCACTAGGGATGAATCCCACTTGATCATGATGTATGATCTTCTTAATATATTGCCGAATTCTGTTTGCTAATATTTTATTGAAAATTTTTGCATCTATATTCATCAGGGAGATTGGCCTGTAGTTTTCCTTTTTTGTGATGTCTTTATCTGGTTTTGGAATCAGGGTGATAGAGGCTTCATAAAAAGAGTTTGGGAGCCTTCCCTCCTTCTGGATTTTTTGGAATAGTTTGAGAAGAATAGGTGATAGTTCTTTTTTGAATGTTTGATAAAATTCACTTGTGAAGCCGTCTGGTCCAGGGCTTTTGTTTTTTGGGAGCTTGTCAATTACTGATTCAATTTCCTTGGTAGTAATCAGGGTATTTAGATTTTCTGATTATTCTTGCGTGAGCTTTGGAAGGTTGTATGCTTCTAGAAAATTATCCATTTCTTCCAGATTGTCAAATTTGTTGGCATATAGTTGCTCATAGTAATTTCTTAGAATTTTTTGTATTTCTGTGATGTCTGTAGTCATTACCCCTCTTTCATTCCTGATTTTGCTAATTTGAGTCCTCTCTCTTTTTTTTTTGATGAGCCTGGCTAGAGGTTTGTCAATTTTGTTTATCTTCTCAAGAAACCAGCTCTTGGTTTCATTGATCTTTTGAATTGTTTTTCTGTTCTCTATATTGTTTATTTCTGCTCTGGTCTTTATTATCTCCTTTCTTGTACTCCCCTTGGGCCTCTTTTGCTGTTCTTTTTCCAGTTCCCTTAGGTGTAAGGATAACCTGTTGATTTGAGATTTTTCTTCCTTCTTTAGGTAGGCCTGCACTGCTATAAACTTCCCTCTTAGGACTGCTTTCGCAGCATCCCAGAGATTTTGGGTCGTGGTGTTTTCATTTTCGTTTGTCTCGAGGTACCTTTTGATTTCCTCCTTGATCTCATTTGTGACCCACTCACTATTTAATATCATATTGTTTAGCCTCCATTTATTTGTCAGCTTCCCTGATTTCTTCTTATAATTGATTTCTAGTTTCATAGCATTGTGGTCAGAGAATACAGTTGAAATGATTTCAATCTTCTTAAATTTATTGAGACTTGTTTTGTGGCCTAACATGTGGTCTATCTTAGAAAATGTTCCATGTGCACTTGAAAAGAACGTATATTCTGTAGCTTTGGGATGAAATGCTCTGAAAATGTCTGTTAAATCCAGCTGGTCTAATGTGTCATTTCAGGTCGCTGTTTCCACATTGATTTTCTGTCTGGAGGATCTGTCCATTAGTGACAGCGGGGTGTTGAAGTCCCCTACTATGATAGTGTTACTGTTGTTCTCTGTCTTTATGTCTGACAATATCTGTTTTATATATTTAGGGGCTCCTATGTTAGGTGCATAGATGTTTACTAGAGTTATGTCCTCTTGTTGGATCGAGCCCTTCATTACTATGAAGTGTCCTTCTTTGTCCTTTGTTATATTCTTCAATTTAAAGTCCATTTTATCTGATATAAGTATCGCTACTCCAGCTTTTTTCTCAGTACCATTTGCATGAAATATTTTACTCCATCCCTTTACTTTCAGCCTGTATGAGTCTTTGGATCTGAGGTGAGTCTCTTGTATACAGCATATGCTGGGGTCTTGCTTTCTTATCCATTCAGCCACCCTATGTCTTTTTATTGGAGCATTTAATCCATTTACATTTAATGTGATTATTGATAGGTGTGTATTTATTGCCATTTTCTTATTTGTGTTCGTAGTCTTTCATAGGTTGTTTTTCTCTTCTACTTAAAGAAGCCCTTTTAGCATTTCCTGCAAAGCTGGCTTGGTGGTAATGAATTCCCTTAACTTATTTTTTTCTGCAAAGCTCCTTATCTCGCCTTCGATTTTAAATGATAACCTTGCTGGATACAGCAATCTTGGTTGTAGGCCTTTATTTTTCATCACTTTGAAAACCTCCTGCCACTCTCTTCTGGCCTGCAAAGTTTCTGTAGAAAAGTCAGCTGATAATCTTATGGTGGTACCCTTGTAAGTAACTTGCTGCCTTTCCCTTGCTGCTTTAAGGATTCTGTCTTTGTCTTTAACCCTTGCCATTTTCACTATAATGTGTCTTGGAGTGGGCCTGTTTGGAATCATCCTGTTTGGAACTCTCTGCAGTTCCTGGGCTTGCATTTCAATGTCCTTTGCCAGGTTAGGGAAGTTTTCAGACATTATTACTTCAAATATATTCTCAATCCCTTGCTCCCTCTCTTCTCCTTCTGGTACTCCAATGACCCTTAGGTTATTGTGTCTGATGTTGTCCCCCAGCTGTCTTAAACTATTTTCCATGTTTTTCATTCTTTTTTCTTTTTGTTGTTCCGCATGGGTGATCTCTGCTATTTTGTCTTCTAAGTCACTGATTCGATTTTCTGCTTCATCCAGTCTGCTAGTGATTCCATCAAGTTTGTTATTTAATTCAGTAATTGTGTTCTTAAGTTCTAGCTGGTTGCTTTTCATGATTTCTCTATCCTTCTTTATATTTTCATTAATTTCCTTGAACATTCTAATAATCAGTGTTCTGAACTCTGTCTCCGATAGGTTGGTTACCTCTATTTCCTCTATTTCCACTGATTCAGGAAGTTTCTTCTGTTCTTTTATTTGTGTTATGTTTCTTTGTCTCCCCATTCTGGCTTACTCTTTGTGTTTACTTCAATATAACAGATAGATCCCCCAGATTTCTCAGTCTTTTCTGGGTAAACTTATATGGTGTGTGTCCTTTATATTTGAATTACTCAGTCTCCCTATTCTCCTGTGCTTGTATCTGAGGTGTTCCTTGTGTCGTGCGTCCTCACTTGTTGAAGTTTTAGTTTTGATTACTTTTGGTTTGTCAGTAGGTGGGATTGACTCCCAGATTGATTAGCTGTGAGGATCAGCAGCTTCTGCAGTTTATGAGCTGCTGTGAGAGGATTGACCCCTCTGATGAAACTTGGACCCTATGGGTCTTAGTACCTGTAGTAACTTCTTTTTGGGTGTGACTCTTGTATGTCAAACCCAGAAATGCTCTAGTTTTATCTAAAGTTGGCCTCCGGGTATGATGATTCTTGTGTCTGTTTGTTTGGACCCACTGCTGCAGAGTGATTTTAGAGCATAACAGATCAACAAGAACAACCTCCTCAGCCACCAAAGGAAACCAAATGCTCGCACAAGTAAAAACAACGAACCATCAAACTACAGTCAACTTGTACAGAAATATCAATCATACTAATGAAGAAAACAAACAGAAACAAAACAAAAACCACATACTCAATAATAACAGAAGAGGAAACAAAATAACATACAATATCCTAAAATAAAAAATAGAATAAAGATGAGAAACCAATTAGCTATACCTAAAAAATAAAAAATAAAAATAAACTAAAATAATAATAAAAAAAGTGAGAAAAATTTAAAACATAAAATTTGCAGAAAAAAGGAAAAGAGGAAAAGTATAGCAGTGAGAAGAATGAATAAAATAAGAGAGAAAGTGAGGGTGGGGAAAAAAGAAAAAGAAAAGAAAGAAAAAGAAAAAGAAAAAAGGAAAATATATATATATATATTTGTCTACACACCCATATATATGGACATATATTCACCTATATACACCTATATATATATGCCTATATTAAAAACTACAATATGATTAGAATGAAATAGAAATAAAAACCAAAAACAACCAAGATAAGCAGCCAATAAAGAGAAAACAAAACAGAATAAAACCAAACAAACCAAAAATACCCGTGCTGGTCTAGGCTAAAGTCCACCAAGCTCTCTTCAGTTTGTCTGCTGTACAAAAATTCCTGTGTGTCTTGTGGGAACAGTAGGCCACCTGATGCCTAGCGTGATCCTGGCCCTGCAGGTTTGCTGTACTTGAGTGTGGTTGTGACGTGTGATTGGTGGTTTTTACAAAGTCACTGCCTTTTTGCTTTTGCCTGTCCCAAGGCAGGCTGCACCCTCAAAGGCTCAGTGAGTGTCTCTGGGCACCCTTTGGGTTGACAGCCGTGGAGAATTAAAGAATTCCTCACTACCAAAAGCCTGCTGCTAAGAATCTGTTAATTAGTGCCTCAGCAGATGAACCTGCCCTGCCTCCCAAGCCTTGACTAAAGGTGGGGGCGGGGTAGGTAGTCTCACTCTGCTGCCTTTACTGGGTGGAAATTCTCAACCCCCTGCAGGTAAGGATATCTTCCTAGTCTGCCCCTATTGCTCCCTTCAGGAGTCAGTTTAAGACTGTCTTGGCGGGGGGACAAAGTTTGTGGGAGTGGGTGAGTTATTGGGTTGTTTTTTTTTGCTTTCTGTTCAAGAGTAGAAAAAGGGAAAAAAAATAAAAAACATAAAAATAAACAAAGCCACAGTTCCAACACTGTTTCAAGCTAAGGCCTTTGCCTCTTATGCTCCAGCGGAGTTCCTGCTGCTCTCCCAAAGAGTCTGCCGGGATTTAGGGAATTGCGCGCACCCTACCGTGTGGACAAGATCCCCGCTCCGCGTCTCTCGGGGACCTGCGTCTCTGCCCGGCGCGCTGCGTGTCCGAGTGAGCCTTCTTTTTCCCCTGCTCCCGGGTTTCAGGCTTCTGCCTTGGAGCCGGCGCGCGCCCGCGGTGCTCCTGCTGCTCTCCCGAAGAGACTGTCGGGGTTTAAGGGACTGCAAGCCCCCTGCCCCGAGGCTCAGATCCCAGTTCTGTCTCTCGGGGACCTGCGTCTCCACCCGGCGCACTGCTTGTCCAAGCGAGTCCTCTTTTTCCCGTGCTCCCGGGTTTCAGGCTTCTGCCTCAGAGCCGGCACGCCTGCGCGGATCTCCTGCTGCTCTCCCAAACGGTCTGCCGGGATTTAGGGGACTGCGCGCACCGTGCCGCGTTTCTCCGATTCCCACTCCGTCTCTCCGGGACCTGTGACTCGGGCCGGCGCGCTGCGTCTCCACGGGCGAGTCCTGTGTTTCCCCTGCCCCCGCGTTTAAGGCTTCTGCCTTGGAGCCGGTGCCCGCCCGCGCCGTTCTCTTGCTGCACTCTTGGAGGGACTGCCGCCGGGGTTCAGGGGACTGCGCGCACCTTTCCACGCGGCTCCGATCCCCGCTCCGTCGCTCCGGGACCTGCATCTCCGCCCAGCGCGCGCTGCTTCTCCGCGAGTGAGTCCTCTGTTTTCCCCTGCTCCCGGGTTTCAGTCTTCTGTGCTCCGCGGGACCCGGTGGGCACAGAGACTGATCCCTGAACCGGGAGGGTGCAGGGACTGATCTTGCCCTGTCGCTGCGGGGCTCTGCACCCTGCTTCCTGGGGACCCGGCGAGCCACGGGTGCAGCTTGTACCTCTGCACAGTCGTCTCCTCTCTCTCCTCCCGCACTTGCCCGGCCTGAGGCCTCTGCCTCAGACTGCAAACCAACACGCTCTTGCTGAACTCTAGGTGGGCCACGGGCCTGCAGGGAGTGAGCCGGGGCAACACTCACCGTGACTCAGCAGCCGCGGGTGCGGGCTGCACCTCAGGCGTCTCGCCGCCTTCTTCCCCTACTCGCCCGGCCTGCCCACCTTCCAGCAATCCTTGTGTAGAACTCTTAGTTGCTCTGTGTGATCTGAACCTCTTATTCTTCTTTATTCCCCCCTTTTTTTTCAATTAGAGTTGATATTCAATATTAATTTATATTAGTTTCAGGTATACAACATAGTAGTTAGACATTTATATAAATTAAGAAGTGAGCCCCCTCCTGGCACTATACATAGTTATTACTGTGTCATTGATTATATTACCTATACTTTACTTTTTTACTTTAGATCTCTATATTTTACTTTAGACCCCTATGACTACCAATTTGTATTTCTTAACCCCTTCACCTTTTTCACCCACTCCTAACCCCCTTCCCATCTATTATCCTGATAAATATAGTACCCATCTGACACCATACATAGTTATTATAATATTATTGACTATACTCATTATTATACACTACATCCCCATGACTACTGTGTAAAAACTAATTTGTATTTCTTAATCCCTTCTTCTTTTTCACCCACCCCAAAACCCCCTCTCATATGGCAACCATCAAAATGTTTTCTGAGACTTCCGGTAAAATGGCGCAATAGACAGACGCTGTGCTAACTGCCTCCCAGGATCACAACAAAATTACTAACAAATTATACGGCATTCAACCCTGGAGGTCCCCGGAACACTGGAGGAACAGAACCACTAAACGAAGAACTTAAAGAGGAAGCCGCGTCTGGTCTGGTAGGACGGGCAGAGACGAGAGAGGGCAAACCCCGTGAGGGAGGTCCCAACTGTGGAGAGGCTTCTCCAGTTGGGGGAGAGACCCTCCGGCCGCACACCAAGCTCACCAGCCCAGAGCTCCTTTGCCGGGAAGAGAAGTTCTAAGATAGCCAGCAGTAAATTAGTGAGGACTCTCTTTGCTCAGCTCAGTGAGGCTAAGAGCGGCTGGAGATCAGTGGGGCCGGTGCCCGGGCGTGCTCGCTGGTGAGCACTTACCTGGTTCCTGGTGGAGGGAGTGGCTGTGTGAGCCGGACCCGGGAGCCTGCAGGGACGGACTGAACTGAGTACCATTGGTGCAAAGGCTGGAGGTTTTTGGACTGTTATTCCTGTGGTGTGGGGCCTGCACACGAGTGGTGTAGTGAGGTCGCCATTTTGTCAAGCTTGGGCCCTCCCACGAAGGATCAGGTCCGAGACCTAATTGGTCTGGTGGAATTGGCGCAGAAGTACGTGTGTGCATTCGCGCGCGTGCCTGCGGCCTTGGATCCCCAACCTCTGCCCAGCTTATACTGCGTTGCCAGGGAAACACAGGGCATGTGCCCTCCGGCTCCAACAGGCTGCTCACTGAGACCCAGGAGTGCGTGAGCCACCTCGGATCCCCACCCTCCGCTTGGCTTGTGCTGTGTTGCCAGGGAAACGCCTAGTGGGAGTGATCTGGCTCCAACAGGCTGCTCACTGAGACGCAGAAGTGCGCAAGCCACCTTGGGTCCCGCTCTCCACACTCCGCTTGCAGAGTTGCCAGGCTGGTGATTGGTTGTTGGGCTGCTCAGCCTGATCGGCGAGAGGCTGATTGGGGACAGGCTGAGACTGGGAATTTTCCTGGGAGTGTTGGGCCATGAGCTGTGTGCCTGCGTGATCCAGCCAGGGCTCTCCTGGTGATCTATCTAATACATCAAAGCAGTCCCAGAGCGACAGCCAGAATGGGAAAACAAAGAAACATGTCACAAGTAAAAGATCAGAAGAAACCTCCAGAAATGGAACCAAATGAAACAGAGGGATCCAACCTTTCAGAGACACAGTTTAGAACACTGATGATAAGAATGTTTAAGGAACTTAGCGAGGACATAAAGAAGGATAGGGAAACCATAAAAAAACAACCTGTTAGAACTAAAGAATACAATAACTGAAATGAAGAACACACTCGAAGGAATCACCAGTAGAGTAGATGAAGCACAGGAGCGGATCAGCGATTTGGAAGATAAAATAGCAGAACTCACCCAGTTGGCACAGCAAAAAGACCAAAGAATAAAAAACAATGAAAATAGTTTAAGAGCCCTATGGGACAAGGTGAAGCGAAACCACCTTTGAATCATAGGGATACCAGAAGGAGAAGAGAAGGAGCAAGCGGTCGAGAATGTATTTGCAAAAATAATGACTGAACACTTCCCCACCCTGGTGAAGGAAATCAACATACATGCCCAGGAAGTGCAGAGGGTTCCAAACAAGCTGAACCCAAACAGGTCCACACCAAGACACATCATAGTCAAAATGGCAAAGGTTAAAGACAGAGACAGAATCCTAGAGGCTGCAAGAGAAAGACAGCAGGTTACATACAAAGGAACTCCTGTTCGACTAACAGCTGACTTGTCTACAGAAACTCTGCAGGCCAGAAGGGAGTGGCAGGAGATATTCAAAGTGACACAAAGTAAAGGCCTACAACCAAGATTGCTCTACCCAGCATGGCTATCACTTAAAATTGAAGGAGAAATAAAGAGCTTCTCAGAAAAGAATAAACTTAAGGAATTCATTACCACCAAGCCAGCATTGCAAGAAATGTTAAAAGGGCTTTTTTAAACAAAAGAAAGGGGTAAACAAGCTAACCCAGAGAGACAATTTAAGAAGATTGAAGTCGTATCAAGCAGATATAAAGGAAAAACTGATGGTTTTTGGCTGGGAGGGAGTGGGGAAGAGGGAGAGGGGGAAGGTTTTGGACAGTGTTTGTGGGACTACAATGTTGCCGCAGGGATATGGGGACAGTTCTGGGAATGTAATTGACAATGTTGTGAAGAGACTATTATGTTGCGAGAAATAAGTCAGTGGGAGAAGGACAAGTACCATGTGATCTCACTTGTGTGTGGAGTCTGAAGAGCTGAGTGAATGATCAAAGTAAACAGACTCGTAGATGTAGAGGAAAAACTGAGGGTTGCTAGTTGGGAGGGGGGTGGGGATGGGGGGAAGGGGAAGGGATTAGACAGCATAAATAGACAACTACAATATTGCCACAGGGATATGAAACACAGTTCGGGGAATATAATAATGTTGTAAAAATTTTGTGTCATGTCAGATTGTCCCATGTCCTTTTAGGGAGACCACTTCATGGATGGAGTAGAGGCTTGATCACTGCACTGTACACCTGAAGCTAATGTTGTATAGTATTGAATGCCAACTGCAACTGAATATGTGGATGGTCACGGGATGTGGAGTATACTGTGGAGGGGAGTCAGGGGAGTTTTGATGGATATGTATGATATGAGAGGGGAGTGGGGTGGCAAACTGGGGGAGGGGGGTTTTTACTTTGGGGGTAAAGAGTTGCCTTGTGTTATACACCTGAAACTAATAAAAAAAATAATAAAAAAAATAAATAAATAAAAATGTTTTCTGAAACTATGAGTTTGTTTCTGTTTTGTTGTTTATTTTGTTTTTTATATCCCACTTATAAGTTAAATAATATGACATTTGTCTTTTGCTGTCTGACTTACTACACTCAGCACAGTATCCTCTAGGTCTATCCATGTTGTTGCAGAAGGCAAGATTTCATTCTTTTTTATGGCTGAGTGATATTCCATTGTATATATGTACCACCTCTTCTTTATCCATTCATTTATTTGGGGACACCGAGGTTGTCTTCATATTTTGGCTTATGTAAATTATGCTGCAGTAAACATATGGATGACCATGTCCCTTAGAAATATTAGGTTGGTACAAATGAAATTGCAGTTTTTGCATTGTTGAAATTTGCCTTTGATATTGGAATGCATTCTTAAATATGTTTATGTTATACGTCATTTTGATGCACATTTCTCTTTTTGTCTTTTTGCTAATGACTTATTACTTGATGTTTATTTTATATGTATTTAGACTATGGAAATGATGTTTGATAAAAAGCAAATACGAGCAATTTTCTTATTCTAGTTCAAAATGGGTCATAAAGAAGCAGAGACAACTCACAACATCAACAATGCATTTGGCACAGGAACTTCTAATGAAGATGATAAGGAGTGCAGTGGCCAGCCATCGGAAGCTGATCCCCTTACAACTGTGCGAGAAGTTGCCAAAGAACTCAACACCGCCCATTCTACAATTATTCGGCATTTGAGGCAAATTGGAAAGGTGAAAAAGCTCGATAAGTGGGTGCGTCATGAGCTGACCGAAAAAAAAAATCATCATTTGAAGTGTTGTCTTCTCTTATTTTATACAAGAAAACGAACCATTTCTTGATTGAATTGTGACATGTGTAGAAAAGTGGATTTTATGTGACAACCAGTAATGACCAGCTCAGTGGTTGGAGCCAGAAGAAGTTCCAAAGCACTTCCCAAAGCCAAACTTGCACCAAAAAAAGGTCGTGGTCACTGTTTGGTTGTCTGCTGCAGGTCTGATCCACTACATCTTTCTGAATCCCAGGGAAACCATTAAATCTGAGAAGTATGCTCAGCAAATTGAAGAGATGCACTGAAAACTGCAATGTCTGCAGCCGGCAGCGCTCAACAGAAAGTGCCCAATTCTCCACTACAACGCCCAACTGCACATCACACAACTAACACTTCAAAAGTTGAATGAGGGCCAGCCGAGTGGCGCACTGGCTTGGGAAGCCAGCGGCCCCAGTTCGGGTCCCACATGTGAGGGCCAGTGACACTGCCCTCAAAAACAAAGAAGTAAAAATGTTGAATGAATTGGGCTACAATTTTTTGCCTCATCCACCATATTCAGTTGACCTCTTGCCAACTGACTACCACTTCTTCAAGCATCTTCAAGCAACTTTTTGCAGGGAAAACGCTTCCACAAACAGCAAGATGCAGAAAATGCCTTCCAAAAGTTCGTCAAATCCCAAAGCTCAGAATTTTTATGCTACAGAAATAAACAAATTTATTTCTCATCGGCAGAAATGTGTTGATTTTAATGGCTCCTATTTTGATTAATAAATATGGGTTTGAGCCAAGTTATAATGATTTAAAATTCAGTGTCCAAAACCGAAATTACGTTTCCACCAACATAATAGCATTTTGGATTTGTTAGGATAAATAACCAGAAGTAGGATTATTAAGTCCTCTTTTTTTTTTTTTGAGGGCAGTGTCACTGGCCCTCATATGTGGGACTCGAACCGGAGCTGCTGGCTTCCAAAGCCAGTGCTTAACCACTGCGCCACTCAGCCGGCCCTATTAAGTCCTCTGTAGACTCATGTTACAGCCTTTGTTTTAAAATCTATTTGGGGCCGGCCGAGTGGCGCGATGGTTAGGTGCTGGCTTGGGAAGCCAGCGGCCCTGGTTCGGGTCCCATATATGAGGGCCAGTGACACTGCCCTCAAAACCAAAAATCTATTTTGTCTGGTATAAGTGTTACTAATCCAGCTTTTCTCTTTGTTTGTTTCCAGTTTTATGAAATATTATTTTCCATCCCTTTACTTTCAGTCTCAGTGTGTCTTTTGATTTGAAGTGAGTTTCTTATAAGCAGCATTATGTAAGGGCCTTGTTTTCTTATCCATTCAGCTCCCCTATCTTTTGAGTGGAGAATTTAATCCATTTCCATTTAAAGTAATTGTTGACAGATACCTAGTTATTCCCATTTTATTATTCATATTTTTGATTTTTTTTTCTCTTAAAGAAGGCCCTCTAAGACTCCTTGGAGTACTGGTTTGGTGCTGATGAACTTCTTTAGATTTTCTTATCTGGAAGGCTCTTTATCTGTCCTTTAATTCTAAATGATAGCTTTCCTGGGTACAGTAATTTTTATTTTAGGTCCTTGCTTTTTATCACATTGAATATTTTGTGCCAATCCCTTCTGGCCTACAAACTTTCTGTTGAAAAATCAGCTGATAGTCTTTGAGGAGCTCCCTTGTAAGTAATTAACTGCTTTTCTCTTGCTGCTTTTAAGATTCTATCTTTGTCTTTAAACTGTGGCAATTAAAATATGATGTGTCTTGGTGTTGGCCTATTTGGGTTCATCTTCTTTGGGACTCTCTGTGCTCTCTGGGTGTGTATATCTATTTCCTTTGCCAGGTTAGGGAGGTTTGACACCATTTATTACCTCAAATAGGTTTTCAATTCCTTGTTGTTTCCCTTCTCCTTCTGGTACCCTTACACTGTGAATGTTGATACACATGATGTTCTCCCAGAAGCTCCTTAAAATTTCCTTTCTTTTAATTCTTTATCTTTATGTTCCAATTAGGTGTTTATTGCTACATTATCTTCTAAATCGCTGATTTGATCTTCTTGTTCATTTACTCTACTATTGTTTTCCTGTAATGTATACTTCATTTTAATTATTGTATTTTTTATTTATGACTGGTCCTTTTCCATGTTTTCATCTCCATTTCCATGTTTTCTATCTCTTTTTTTGTTTGTTTGCATAAAATTGTTTTGCTTTATTATGATTATTATTATTTAATTCTTTTATTGTGAAATAAACATTTTTTAAAATTAGTTTCAGGTGTAAAACACACTGCACTAGTTATACTTTTTTACCCCTCAAAGTGACAACCCCCTCCCCCAATTCTCCCCTCCCACTCCTCCCCCCCATATCATACTATCTATTACAATTCCTTTGACTCCCTTCCACCATATAATCCGCATCCCGTGACTGTCTATATATTCAATTACAGTTGGCATACAATATTATACAACATCAATTTCAGGTATACAGTGCAGTGATCAAGCCTCTACTCCATCCATGAAGTGGTCTCCCCAACAAAACATGTGACCATCTGACACCCCACAAAATTTTAACATTATATTCCTCGAACTGTCTTTCATATCCCTGTGACAATACTGTAGTTACCTATTTATGCTGTCTAATCCTTTCCCCTTCTCCCTCATCCCCACACCCCTCCCAACTAGCAACCCTTTTTTCCTCTATATCTATGAGACTGTTACTGTTTCTTATGCTCATTCATTCAGTTTTTCAAATTCCACATATCAGTGAGATCATGTGGTATTTGTCTTTCTCCGACTGACTTATTTCACTCAATATAATGGTCTCTAGGTCCATCCATATCGTTGCAATTGGTACAATTTCATTCTTCTTTATAGCGGAGTAATACTCCATTGTATAAATGTAACACAATTTCTTAATCCAGTCATCTACCGATGGGCATTTCGGTTGTTTCCATGTCTTGGCTCTTGTAAATAGGGCAGCAAAAAACATAGGGGTGCATATATTTTTTTGAATTAGTGTCTTGGATTCTTCTGGGTAGATACCCAGGAGTGAAATTGCTAGGTCATAAGGTAGTTCCATTTCCAGTTTATTGAGATACCGTCATACTGATTTCCATAGTGACTGCAACAATCTGCATTCCCACCAACAGTGCACCAGAGTTCCCTTTTCTCCACAACCTCGCCAGCACTTGTTGTTTGTTGATTTATTGATGATAGCCACTCTGACCGGAGTGAGTTGGTATCTCACTGTGGTTTTTATTTGCATTTCTCTGAGGATTAGTCAGGTTGATTATTTTTTCATATGCCTGTTGGCCATCCGTATGTCCTCTTTAAAGAATGCATCTTCATATCCCATGCACATTTTTTAATTAGGTTGTTTGTTTTTTTGGTGTTGAGTTTCATGAGTGTTTTATAAATTTTGGATATTAACCCCTTATCAGACATATTGTTGACAAATATCTTCTCCTATTCAGTAGGCTGCCTTTTTGTTTTATTGATGATTTCCTTTGCTGTGAAAAAACTTTTAAGTTTGATGTAATCCCATATGTTCATTTTTTCTTTTATTTTCCTAGCCCGAGGGGATGTATCAGTAAAAATATTATTCACAGTAATGTCTGCAAATGTCCTCCCTACGTTTTCTTCTAAGAGTTTGATGGTTTCAGGTCTTACATTTAAGTCTTTAATCCATTTTGAGTTTTTTCTCATATATGGTGAAAGTAGGTGGTCCATTTTAATTTTTTTGCACGTATCAGTCCAATTTTCCCAGCACCATTTATTAAATAGACAATCTTTACTCCAGTGTGAGTTCTTGCTACCATTGTCATAGATTAAATGACTATATATGGATGGATTTATTCCTGAGTTCTCGATTCTGTTTCATTGGTCTATGTGTCTGTCTTTATGCCAGTACCATACTGTTCTGATTACTGTAGCCTTGTAGTATGTTTTGATGTCAGGTAGCATGATGCCTCCTACTTTATTCTTATTTCTCAAGATTGCCATGTCTATTTGGGGTCTTTTGTGGTTCCATATAAATTTTAGGATTCTATGTTCTATTTCTGAGAAAAATGTCCTTGGTAGTTTGATTGGAATTGCACTGAATGTATATATTGCCTTAGGTAGTATTGACATTTTAACTATATTAATTCTTCCTATCCATGAACATGGTATGCATTTCCATTTATTCATATCTTCTTTGATTTCTCTCTTCAGTGTCTCAATTTTCTGAGTAAAGGTCTTTCACTTCTTTAGTTAAATTTATTCCTAGATATTTTATTGTTTTTGAAGCATTTGTACAAGGGTTTGATTTCCTGATTTCTTCTTCTGATAGTTTATTATCGGTGTATACAAATTTTCTATCTCTTTGTTGAAGTTCTCCGAGATTATTGGATAAAAACTCTCAGCGACATGGGAAAAAGTAATATACCTCAGTATAATAATGGCTATATATTACAAACGCACAGCTAACCACATACTAAAAAGGGAAACCTAAAATCATTCTCCTTAAGATCAGGAACAAGACAAGTATGTCTACTTTCATCATTTTTATTCACCATACTATTGGGAGTGCTATCCACAGTAATCAGACAAGAAAAATAAACGAAAGGCATCCAAATTGGAAAGGAAGATATAAAACTGTCATTATTTGCAGATGACATAATACTATATATAGAGAACTGGAAAAATTCCACCGAAATAATATTGAAAATGATAAATGCACTAAAAAAATTACAGGATACAAAATTAATATTCAGAAATGGATTGTATATTATAAAAAATTAATTAACTATCAGAAAGATGAATTAAGAAAACAATCCCATGTAGTATTCCATAAAAAAAAATACCTAGGAATAAATGTAACCAATAGGTAAAATGATTTGTACTAAGAAAATTATAAGACTTTAAGAATTTGAATTCTGGGTTGTGAATACACAATGTGATATGTAGATTATGTATTACAAAATTGTACACTTGAAACCTATCTAACTTTACTAACAATTGTCACCCCAATAAACTATAATAAAAAAGAATTATATTGAAAAATGGCAGAATAGACAGTCGCTGTGCTAACTGCCTCCCAGTATCACAACAAAATTACAAACAATTTATACAATATTCAACCCTGGAGGTCCCCAGCACACTAGATGAACAGAACCACTAAATGAAGAACTTAAAGAGGAAGCCACGTCAAGTCTGGTAGGAGGGGCACAGACGAGAGAGGGCAAACCCCGTGACGGATGCCTCAGCTGTGAGGAGGTTTCTCCAGTTCAGGAAGAGAGCCTCCGGCCGCACACCAAGCTCACCAACCCAGAGTGCCTTTGCTGGGAAGAGGAGTTCCAAGATAGCTGGCAGTAAATTAGTGAGGACTCTCTTTGCTTAGCTCAGTGAGGCTGAGAGTGGCTAGAGAATCAGCAGGGCTGGTGCATGGACTTGCTTGCTGGTGAGCACTTGCCCAGTTCCTGGTGGAGGGAGTAGTTGTGTGAGCAGGGCCCAGAAGCCTGTGGGGACGGACTGAACTGAGCACCTTTAGTGCAGAAGCTGGAGGTTTTGGGACTATTGTTCCCTTGGTGTGGAGGTTGCACGCGAGTGGTGTACAGCCATTTTATCAGAGTTGAGCCCTCCCACAGAGCATCAGGTCCGGGATCTCATTGGTCTGGTGGAATTGGCCCAGAAGTGCGTGTGTGCGTGTGCACACAAGCAACCTTGGATCCCCACCCTTTGCCCGGCTTATACTGTGTTGCCAGGGAAACGCTGGGTAGGTGCCCTCTGGCTCCAACAGGCTGCTCACTGAGACCCGGGAGTGCACGATCTGCCTCGGGTCCCACTCTCCGCACTGCCCTTGCAGAGTTGCCAGGCTGGTGATTGGTTTTTGGGCTGCTTGGCCTGATCTGTGAGCAGCTGAATGGGACAGGTTAAGAGTGGGAGTTTTCCTGGGATTGTTGGGCTGTGAGCTGTGTGACTGCATGATCCAGCCAGGTGTCTCCTGGTGATCTATCTACTACATCAAAGCAATCCCAGAGCGACAGCCAGAATGAGGAAACAAAGAAACATGTCACAAGTAAAAGATCAGAAGAAACCTCTAGAAATGGGGTTGAATGAAACAAAGGGATCTACGCTTTCAGAGACAGAGTTTAGAACACTGATGATAAGAATGTTTAACAAACTTAGTGAGGACATAAGGAAGGATAGAGAAATCATGAAAAACAACCAGATAGAACTCAAGAGTACAATAACTGAAATGAAGAACACACTCGAAAGAATTACCAGTAGAGTAGATGAAGCAGAGAATCGGATCAGTGATTTGGATGTCAAAATAGCAGAAATCATCCAGTTGGCACAACAAAAAGACCAAAGAATAACAAACAATGAAAATAGTTTAAGAGCCCTATGGGACAAGATGAAGCACAACAGTACATCACATCATAAGAATACCAGAAGAAGAAAAGAATCAAGGTTCAAGATGTATTTGGAAAAATAATAACATAAAACTTCACTACCCAGGTGAAGGAAATCGACATACATGCCAAGGAAGTGCAGAGGGTTGTAAACAAGCCGTTACCCAAATATGTCCACACCAAGACACATCATAGTTAAAATGGCAAAGGTTAAAGACAGAGACAGAATCCTAAAAGCAGCAAGAGAAAGACAGCAGATTACATACAAAGGAACTCCTATTAGACTAACAGCTGACTTGTCTACAAAAACTCTGCAGGCCAAAAGGGAGTGGCAGGAGATATTCAAAGTGACACAAAATAAAGGCCTGCAACGAAGATTGCTTTACCCCTCATGGCTATCACTTAAAATTGAAGGAGAAATAAAGAGCTTCTCAGAAAAGAATAAGCTTAAGGAATTCATTGCCATGAATCCAGCATTGCAAGAAATGTTAAAAGGGCTTTTTTAAACAAAAGAAAGGGGTAAACAAGCTAACCCAGGAAGACCAGGAATACAAATAACGAAATGGCAATACATATGCACCTATCAATAATCATTTTAAGTGTGAATGAGCTAAATGCTCCAATGAAAACACAGAGAGTGGCTGAGTGGAGAAGAAAATAGAGCCCATGTATATGCTGTTTACAGATGGAATAAGATATTTCATGCAAATGGAAATGAGAAAAAATAGCTGGCGTAGCAGTACTTATTTTGGTCAAAATAGACTTTAAAATGAAGACTACAATAATAGACCAGGAAGGGCACTATTACCCTAGTAAACATCTATGCACCCAACATAGGAGATCCTAATTACATATAACAGACTGACAGACATAAAGACAGAGATCAACAGTAACACTATCATAGTAGGGGACTTCAACACCCCATTGTCACCAATGCACAGATCCTCTAGACAAAAAATCAACATGGAATAAGAGGCCTCAAATGACACTTTAGACCAGCTGGACTTTGTCGATATTTTTAGCGCATTTCACCCTGAAACAACAAAATATACATTCTTCTCAAGTGCATATGGGATGTTTTCCAAGATAGACCACGTTAGGCCACAAAACACGTCTCAGTGAATTTAAGAAGATTGAAATCATATCAAGCAGATAAAAAGGAAAAACTGATGGTGCTGGCTGGGAGGGGGTGGGGATGAAGGGGAGCGGGAAGGTTTTGGACAGC
The DNA here is from genome assembly GCA_033961575.1 of Aselliscus stoliczkanus. Lineage (NCBI taxonomy): Eukaryota > Metazoa > Chordata > Mammalia > Chiroptera > Hipposideridae > Aselliscus > Aselliscus stoliczkanus. Next base: position 46,457,392 of record CM066737.1, on the reverse strand, counting down.
GTAGATGGGTGACTACAATGTTGCCACAGGGATATGGGGGCAGTTCTGGGAATGTAATTGATAATGTTGTGAAGAGACTATTATGTTAAGTGAAATAAGTCAGTCGGAGAAAGAAAAAGACCATATGATCTCACTTATAGGTGAAATCTGAAAAACTGAATGAACAAGCAAAGTAAACAGACTCATAGATATGGAGGTAAAACTAGGGTTGCTAGTTGGGAGGGGTGTGGAGATAAGGGAGAAGGGGTAGGGATTAGACAGCATAAATAGGCAACTACAATTATTGCCAGAGGGATATGAAACACAGTTCAGGGAATATAATAATGTTGTAAAAATTTTGTGGGGTTGTCAGATGGTCACATGTCTTGTTAGGGAGACCACTTCATGGATGGAGTAGAGGCTTGATCACTTACCCTGTATACCTGAAGCTGATGGTGTATAATATTGTATGTCAACTGTAACTGGATATATAGATGGTCACAGGGTGTGGATTATACTGTGGAAGGGAGTCAAAGGAATTGTAATAGATATGTATTATATGGGGTGGGGGGAGGAGTGGGGTGGCAAATTGGGGGAGGCAGGTTGCCACTTTGAGGGGTAAAAAGCATAACTATTGCATTGTGTTGTACACCTGAAACTAACTTTTTGAAAAATGTTTATTTCACAATAAAATAATTAAAAAAGAAAAAGAAATATATTATTAAATCTTTGTCAAAAGAAAAAAGAATAATAATGAATGTCGAGTACAATTGAAATATAAATAAATTAGCAAACAAACGAAAATATCTTTATCTTTCTAAACTTCAATCTTCAGTAATTTTTTAGGTCTATCTAACAGTTCAGAGATCTTTCCTTTATTAGTGCTTATTCTGTTGTTTGCTTCCCTTATTGAGATTTAATATTTTAGCTCAATTTTTTTCACTTAATGTTTGATTTAATTTTGAAATACAGCTGGCCTTTAAAAATAATGTCATGTTTTTTATTAAATTTTGATTATTTTATTCTCAACATGTATTTTCTATATTTTCCATTTTTTATCCATTAATTTCAGTAATTCATATCTTTGAGAATGTTGTTTTAGTGTATATTTTATCTGCTAAATTACTGTGATGGCTAATTTTTTTGTATTCCTTGTAATTTGAGATTATGTGGTCACATGCATGGGCTTCATCTGTAGAAATCAATGTTTCATTTTTTCACAGAAATTTTTGTTTTCTTCTGCTAGTCACATCAGGTTGCTACCAATTTAGGGCCACTTTGAGTTAATTCCTTAGCTTGGGATTTTCGTGATCATGCAAAATGTATAAATTGAACCACAAACCTGTGTTATAGACCTGTGGTTTTGAATTTTCAGGGGAGATATTTTTTCATCAAAAGGCTAAGTTGGGGGTCGGCCGAGTGGTGCATTGGTTAAGAGCTGGTTTTGGCATGCCAGAGGCCCTGGTTCAGATCCCACATATGAGGGCCAGTAACACTGCCTTCTACAGCTAACAACAGCTCCACCTGGAGCTGGGCTGTGCGAGCCCCGGCGACAGTGTAGGCTGCAGCCCCTGCTGCAGTGGGCTGCCATAGGCTACAGTGAGAGGCTGGCAACCAGCGTGAGCTGCTGGCAGTCAGTGTGAGCTGCCAATAGCCGCAAAGAGGGACCATCCAGAGGCCGGCGACCGATCTGCCTCATCTGGGAAGAGCGCAATGATGATACCAACATGGGCCAGTGAATCAACGTCCTCCACCTCTAGACTGAAGAACAAAAAGACAACAATTTGTCTGTTCCCCTTCCCTGATTCCCCTGTGCTGTTCCCCTCCCCCAATTAACCAATAAAATCTTTAAAAACAAAAGGCTAAGTTGGAACAGACAAGAATTACTTTCATCTCCCTTTCTTTGCTAGTGGGTAGATTTTTTTCCATCCACCAATTCATGGAAGTGTGGAACTTTGAGTTGTCTAGTTTTATGTGGTATCTCTCTCCGCATTCTCTAACCTATACAAACTTTGTATACATGCTACACAAAGTTCTTGTCCTATTTGGCTATTAATCCAAAATTTTTTATATATTGGTAAATTTCTTTTGAGAAGCTGCAACTTTATAATCAGCTTATCTCTCTGATTTCCATCTCTCTCTGTATGTGTCCATCTCTCTCTCCTTTTTTCCCCAATCCCTCACTCTTCCTTACTCATGGGCTTGAAAATTTGTTCTCTTTCTTGAGGTCTTATACATGAATATTTTTAACTTTATATTTTGATCATCTATGAATTTAATAGCATGCTTATCATATTTTATCCAGAAATTCTTGGAGTTTTTAATCAATTATTTCAAGATGTCCAATCTGCCATATTTCTAGGAACATAAGTTGACATACATGACCTTTTAAAATAAAAAAGTTATAAATTTAATTAACAGTATATATACTAATGCAGAGTTAGGAGTTAATCATATATATATATATATATATATATATATATATATATATATATATTTAAATATTTAAATCCACGTGGTAATAACACCAGGCAGTAGTAGAGGTTCTGCAAGTATTTCGAAGCACTTTCTTATTTTACCTAATTTAACCCTCTCAAAAGAGGTTGAATATTTGTACAAGGGAGGTGAAATTACTTGGTAAGTTCACATAACAAGTTAGCAGAAACTCAGATCATTAGACACTAAAAGGAACACACTCTTTGCTGTCAATTATTCACAAAATATGGTATTGGTCTCTCTACCTGATAAAACCCTCTTTTGATGTCAGGAAATCCAGAAAGCTACAATGTAGATTTTCTTATCTGAAAGCATGTTTTGGACTCTAACGTTTGTGCTTTGGGACAGGATTATAAAAAAGAAAATATATGGGCCAGCCGAGTGGCATGGTGGTTAAGAGCTGGCTTGGGATACCAGCGGCCCCGGTTCGGGTCCCACATATGAGGGCCAGTGACACTGCCCTCAAAATAAAAAGCCAAAACAGAAAATATACTGGAAGTCCAGGTTATAGTTTCTTCTGGGTTATAAAGGCAGAACAATTTGTTTTTACTTCTCTTTTGGCATGTATCATGTCATTTCCTATATTATCATTAATTATCTAAACAAATAAAATGAAAGTGCCAAGAAGCAACTGTCCTTCTATCCCTAAGAACATTAGTCAACAAAATCTCTATGGCTTAGCTTAGCTTCCTTGTGTCCCCTGCTTTTCAATATGGAAAGTGTCAGTGGCATTCAGTCATGGTGACATTCTGCATGGCCTGATATGCATACAGGTTTTATTTTAATATCATCCAAAAGGAATGAGGTTTCTTTTTTACCTGGAAATTTAACCCCCTTGGAAATTAAGCTGATTCAAACACAGCTGGGCAAGACCAAAGATGATTTTTGTAGGTAAATACTATGAATTGGTTGCAAGCTAAACAACTGTATGTAGGTGATCATTATAAGCTTATTTGCTTATGACTTGTCAGCTTATCTTGTCAGTGCTTGCAGGAGACACATAGGAAATAATCTTCCCGTTAAATATGGATGAGGTGGGCCAGCTGAGTGGCTCAGTTGGTTGAGTTGGCTTAGAGAGTGAGCTCTGAGCAACAGGGCTGCCGGTTTGATTCCTACATGGGCCAGTGAACACTGTGCCCTAGGTGAGCTGTCGCTGAGCTGCCAACAGGTGAAAGGATGGCTCAGTTGGTGTAACAACAAGATTGCCTGTTCAATGGTAGGCTGTGCCCACCCGCAACTAAGACTGAACTTGGTACCTTGAGCTGAGCTGCCGCCTGGATGGCTCAGTGGATAGGACGTGCGCTCTTAACAAGGCTGCTCGTTTGACTCCCACATGAGATGGTGGCTACGTCCACCCACAATTGAAACTGAACACAGCACCTTGAGCATAGAGGCCACGAGCTCCCGCGGGGAAGCCAGATAGTGACTGGCGCCCTCCACAACGAAGATTGAAGAACAACAACTTGGCCAGTCTCCTTCCCCAGTTTCCCAACATTGTTCCCCTCCCCCAATTCCCCAATAAAATCTTTTTTAAAAAAACAACCAAAAAAAAACTGACGCAAATGACATCAAAAACATAGTAGCACGAGGGATGCTCCTTGAAATCTCTCCCTGGAAGTTACAACAAATTGAACAGTAATTGAGTGATGGAATTAAGGAATCATTTAATAAATGATTCCTTATGCAACACAAAAACTAGTCTGAGAAATCCTTACATGGAAACATCTTTAGGTGGGCAAATCAGGGGAAACAGGATAAGGGGAGAGGGCAAATTTCAGAGATATGGGCCACAGAATGTAACCCAGATCTCACTGTGGTCCTGGGAGAGAAGATTGAGACTGCAGGTGCACTCTCTGTGGCCCGCAATCCTGCCTGAGGGATCAGCATATAATAATGCTGTATCCAGCAATCGGGGCAGAGACCTGTGGCAAAGACCAAATACAGAACAATGACAGCTCTCACTGCCATCACTGCCAGGCAGAAAACAAAGCCATGGAGCCTGGCTTCCTTCCCCCATTCTCCAAGAGCTCACCTCTGGCACACCCTCCCAGTGATAGCAGCAGGCCTCAGAAAGAAAAAAAACGAAAAAAAACTATAGCAGTGTCAGATTAAAGAGCAGAATATCTACAACTGTGAGAAATGGAGAGACAGTTATTGATTGGCAGATGGACAGTGTGGCTTATTCCAGTGAAAGGGGAGGAGCTATGTGGGTGAGATAGCTGTGGGCTGGAGTCGCCATTGTTGGGAGCCACAAACACACCTGTTGCCTCTCCTAGCCCATCTTTTCACAGCTGATTCCAACAGGGGCACCCAAGGCTGCTGAGACACACAAGTTCTGAATCAAGGTGCAGGGACGGCATTAAGGTTCCAGAAGCTCAGAACCCCATTGCTGACCACATCCTCACACAGGGGTGGTACCCTAAGACTGAGGCAACCTGATCACAGAGGAGAAGCAGTCCTCGCAGGATCTACCATTGCATCAGAAAACAAAACACGACGAGAAAAAATAAAATGCTGCAGAACAAGAGAGAAAATAAAAAAGCTCTAGCGCCACCTACTGGAAAGGAAAAGAAAGACCTCTTCATATCATCCTGCTGCAGAATCCACTCCGGTAGATGCCCAGAAAGACAAATAATCAATTAACTGCTATGAATAACAAAGGTAACAAGGCACCCCAGAAAGAAAATTTTAAAAATCTCCAGAAAATGAACTTAGAAACATGGAAATATTTGATCTAAATGACAGAAAATTCAAGATTCCACTTCTGAAAAAACTCAATGAAATGCAAGAAAACTCAGACAGGCAGTTTAATGAACTTAGAAATAAAATCAATAAACAAAATGAATATTTTACTAGAGAGAGAAATTTTTTAAAAGAACCAAACAAAAATTATGGAGATGAAGAACTCAGTAAAGGGATGAAGAATAAAACAAGAAAGAGATCTGACAAGATGCAGGAAAGAATTAGTGATATCAAAGATAGAAATTTGGATATGATGCAGATGGAAGAAGAGAGAGATTTGAGAGTTAAGAGAAATAAAAGAAACTCTACAAGAATTATCTGACCTTATCAGAAAGAGCAACATAAGAAAAATGGGCATACCAGAAGGAGAAGAAAGGGAGAAGGGCACAGAGAGGCTATTCAAACAAATAGTCAATGAGAACTTCCCAAACCTATGGAAAGAACTGGATCCTCAAATCCAGAAGAAAACAAAATAACTAATTACCTCAATCCCAACAGGCCCTCTCTAATGCACATTGAAGCTGTCAAAAATTAACGACAGGGCCAGCTGAATGGCTCGTTGGTTAAGAGTTGGCTTGGGAGCACAAGCTTTGAGAAGCAGGGCCACCAGTTCAGGTCCCACATGGGCCAGTGATGCTGTGCCCTCTACAGCTAAGATGGTGAGCAACAGCTCAACCTGGAGCTGGGCTGCCATGAGTCGCGGTGAAAGCATGGGTTGCAGTGGGCTGCCATAGGCTACCATGAGTGGCCAGCAGCCAGTGTGAGTGGCTGGCAGCTGGCATGATCTTCTGAGAGCAGCCGTCCAATGGCCAGCCACCAGTGTACCTCAGCCGGGAAGAGCGCAATGATCACAGTACCAACATGGGCCAGAGAAGCGATGTCCTCCACGAAGAGACTGAAGAATAAAAAGGACAGCAACTTGACTGTTCTCCTTCCCTGATTCCTCAACAGTGTTCCCTCCCCCAATTGCGCATTAAAATCTTTTTTAAAAATTAAGGACAAAGAAATATTCCTAAAGGCAGCTAGGGAAAAGACGATTTTAAACTACAAAAGGAAGCCCATTAAATTATCATCAGATTTTTCAGCAGAAACTCTACAAGCCAGAAGGGAGTTGAATCAAATATTCAAACTATTGAAAGAAATCATAATCATAAGTATAATATATCCAGCAAAGATATCCTTTAGATATGAAGGAGGAATAAAGACCTTCACAGACATACAGAAGCTGAGGGAAATTTTCTAACACACAGTGTACACTACAGGAAATACTGAAGGAGGCTACTTAACTTGAAAGAAAAAAGCAGAACAACACAAAACTATGAGTAGCATTATGAATAGACAGACAGAAACAGGAAATGGCCTACAACAAACTGGACACTGCACACTTAAACATAACATACAGGGTAAAGAAGAAAAAAAAACACTTAAAAAAAGAGAGGAAAAAGACAACTTGCTACTGCACTGCAGAAATCAACTCAAAGCATAAATAGGGATAATTTGTGACAACAAAAACATAAGAAGGTAGAGAGCAAAGGCTTGAAATGGCAAAATGGAATGGAGACAGGAAGCATGCTGAAGAAAATGGAATACTATCAATACGAAACTTTCTTTTACATAAACTTAATGATAACCACTCAAAAAAAAATCCAGAACTGAAATATATAACAACAAAAAAAGAAGAAACAGAGGGAAAAATCATAGAATATCACTACACTGAAATAAAAGACAGTAACAAAAAGGCAAAGAACCAATGGAGCTACCATCCTACCAGAAAACCAAAGATAGAATTATAATTAATCCTCATATATCAATAATCAGCCTAAATGCAAATGGACTGAACTCACCAATAAAATGGCACAGAGTAGCAGACTGGCTCAAAAAAACTAAACCGAAACATATGCTGCCTCCAAGAGACACATCTCAGCTACAAGTATGAATATAAAACTCAAAGTGAAAGAGTGGAAAACGATACTCCAAGCAAATGGCATCCAGAGAAAAGCAGGTGTCACCATATTTACATCTGGTGAAACAGACTTCAGGATATAAAAGGTAACATGAGACAAAGATGAACATTTCATAATTATGAAGGGGACAATACAACAAGAAGACATAACACTTATCACTATGTATGCCCCCAATCAGGGAGAACCAAAATACACAAAGAGAGTGCTAACAGAAGTAAAGGGAGAAACTGACAAAAACACAATTATAATAGGGGACCTAAATACACCATTGACAGCTATGGATCGATCATCCCAATAGAAAATCATTAAGGAAATATCAGCCTTTAATGAACATATTATACCAAATGGAAATAATTGACATTTACATACATTTCATTCTAGAACAAGACACTATATATTCTTTTCAAGTGCACATGGAACATTTTCAAGGATAGACCATATATTGGCAAACAAAACTAGCCTCATCAAATTTAGGAAGATTGAAATCATACCAACCATATTTCCTGAGCAAAGGCTTTGAAATTGGAGATCAACTGCAAAAAGAAAACAGGAAAAAACACAAATACATGGAGGTTAAACAATATGCTTAAAGAATGACTGGGGAATGAAGAATTAATAGCAGAGATCAAATGATACATAGAAACAAATGAGAATGAAAACACATATCAATTTTTTTTTTTGAGGGCAGTGTCTCTGGCCCTTATATGTGGGACCCGAACCCGGGCCACTGGCATCCCAAGCCAGCTCCTACCCATCACGCCACTCGGCTGGCCCGATATCAAAATTTTTGGGATACAGCAAAAGCAGCATTGGGAGAGAAATTTATATCATTACTGGCCTATCTCAAGAAAGAAGAAAAATCCCAGATAAATGACATAACATTACAGTTTAAAGAACTAGAAAAAGGAGAACAAGTGAAACTGAAAGTCAGCAGAAGGAAGGAAATAAAAATTAGAGCAAATCTCAATGAAATAAAGAAAAAACAGACAATAGAAAAAACTAATTCAACAATGTGCTTGTTCTTTGAAAAGAGACAAACGCTTCAGTAGACTCACTAAAAAAAGAGAAAAATAAACAATATCAGAAATGAAAGAGGAGAAATTATGATGGATACCACAGAAATACAAAGGATCATACAAGAATAGTATGAAAGACTATATACCTCCTAATTCAATAGCCTAAAAGAAATGGACAGGATTTTAGAAATGCATAGCCTTCCTTGACTGAATCAGGAAGAACTAAAAAATCTAAATATACTGATCAACAGTAAGGAAATTAAAACAATCATCCATATCCTCCCCAAAAACAAAAGTATAAGATCAGATTGCTTCATTAGTGAATTCTACCAGCATTTAAAGATGACTAAGTATATGTCCTTCTCAAAGCCTCAAAAAAAACTGAAGAAGAGGCAGTACTTCCTAAATCATTTTCTGAGGCCATGTTACCCTGATACCAAAACCTGGTAGAGATAACACATAAAAAAGGAAACTACAGACCAATATCTCTGATAAATACAGATGTAAAAATCCTAAACAAAATACTAGCAAGCAATATATTCAAGCAATACATTAAAATATTATAGGGGCTGGCCGAGTGGCACATTGGTGAAGAGTTGGCTTGGGATGGCAGCTCTGAGTAGCAGGGCCCTGGTTTGGATCCCACATGAGGGCCACTGACGCTGTGTCCTCTACAGCTAAGATGGTGAACAGCAACTCAACCTGGAGCTGGGCTGCCGTGAGTCGCGGGCAACAGCGGAGGCTGCAGTGGGGCTGGTCAGCAGCTGGCGTGTGCTTTCATGAGCTCCCATGAGCTCCTGGGAGTGGCAGTCCAATGGCCAGCGAGCAACTGCCTCACCCGAGAAGAGCATAGTGGTAATGCCAACATGGGTCAGTGAAGCAATGTTCTCCACAGCTAGACTGAAGAACAAAAAGACAGCACCTTGTCTGTTCCCCTTCCCTGATTCTCCAATGCTGTTCCCCTCCCCCAATTCCCCAATAAAATCTTTAAAAAAAGAGTGGGTGGGAAGCATATTAAGAGTTTCTAAGAGGGCCGGCCGAGTGGCGCGGTGGTTAAGCGCTGGCTTGGGAAGCCAGTGGCCCTGGCTCAGGTCCCACATATGAGGGCCAGTGACACTGCTCTCCACAGCTAACAACAGCTCCACCTGGAGCTGGGCTGTGCGAGCCCTGGAGATGGTGTAGGCTGAAGCCCCTGCAGCAGTGGGCTGCCATAGGCTACAGTGAGTGGCCAGCAGCCAGCGTGAGTGGCCAACAGCCAGCATGAGCTGCCAATAGCCGCGGTGAGCAACAAGCCAGAGGCTGGAGACTGATCTGCCTCATCTGGGAAGAGCGCAATGACGATACCAACAAGGGCCAGTGAAACAATGTCCTCCGCAACTAGACTGAAAAACAAAAAGACAGCAACTTGTCTGTTCCCCTTCCCCGATTCCCCAATGCTGTTCCCCTCCCCCAATTCCCCAATAAAATCTTAAAAAAAAACACACCCAAAACATATTATCTCATTCGATTCTCCCTATAAACCTAAAAAAAAATAAAAAGAACTTGAAAAGCCAAAGCAATCCTAAGAAAAAAGAACAAGGTTAGCAGTATCACACTCCTTGATTTGAGCTTGTACTACAAAGTGACTATATATATATATATATATATATATATATATATATGCAGCAATTGTATGGAGACACATACATACATCATAAATGAGCTATGCAGGAAGAAGATGAAGATTGGTTTCCATCAGTGTGGTTGGTTAGACTGAAACCAAGTAACACAATTATGTAAATATAATATCTTAGATATCATCTAATATCTCAGGATTTCATTTTATGGGGGAAGATACTCTGTACCAAAGAAAGTGAGTCAGTTATCCAATGACTCTCAGTTAGCATGTGATAGAGTTTGGAGTAGACTCCAGGACTGAAAAGCTTCATATAAAAGGGAATTTAGATATAAGGGACATACTTTATCAAAGAGTTTACAGAATCATATTGAAAAAGTGTTAAGAATTATAATCCACACAATTTAGGAAGAGAGCATAAGGTAGGTTGTGGCACCAAGTGAAGGTATTAGGTGAAAAGTGTTGAGGCAGATGTCTCTGATGCACCTAAACAAGAATTTATATTGATTATAAAACATATTAAGGGGCCGACCAAGTGGCGCATTGGTTAAGATCTGTCTTGGGATGCCAGCGGCCCTGGTTCGGATCCCACATATGAGGGCCAGTGACACTGCCCTCTACAGTTAAGATGGTGAAGAACAGCTCCACCTGGAGCTGGGCTGCTGTGAGTCCCCGGGAGGGCATAGCTGCAGCCCCTGCTGCAGTGGGCTGCCATAGGCTACAGTGAGTGGCCAGCAGCCAGCATGAGCAGCTGGCAGCCACTGTGAGCTGCCAAGAGCCACTGTGAGCAGCTGTCCAGAGGTCAGCACCTGATCTGCCTTACCTGAGAAGAATACAATGATGATACCAACATGGGCCAGTGAAGCCATGTCCTCCACAACTAAACTGAAGAACAAAAGTACAGCAACTTGTCTGTTCCCCTTCCCCGGTCCCCCAATGCTGTTCCCCTCCCTCAATACCCCAATGAAATCGTTAAAGAAATAACAAAAATAATAAATAAATGAAGTTAAGTTGTTAATAGCTTATAATTGAGTGCTATATAATATTTGATGTACAACTTATAATTACCACAGAGAAAATAACTATAAAAGTTACACACACAAAAAGAGAAAGGATTCAAAATCTTTCCATCCAGAAGAAAACAAAGTACAAAAGAAGGAAGCAGAAGAGAAAAAAAAGGATGAAAATACTATAAGACAGACCAAAAACAGTTAAAAACGGCAACAGTAAGTACTTCCCTATCAATAATTAATTTAAGTGTAAATGGAATAAACTCCCCAATAAAAAATACAGAGTGACTGAATGGATAAAAATCCAAGATCCAACTAAATTGAAACTCAATTTAGATTCAAGGACACATAGGCAGAAAGTGGAGGGATGGAAACAATATTCCATGCAAATGATTACCAAAGAAAGTATGAGTGGCTATATTTATATGAGATAAAGTAAATTTTAAGTAAAATACTGTCTATAGAGACAAATAAGCTTATTACATAAAAATAAAAGGACAAATTCAACAGAAAATATAACAATTGTAAATATATATTCACCCAACATCAGAACACATAAGAATATAAAGCAAATGTTGACAGATCTGAAATGAGAAATTGACAGCAATACAATAATTATAGCAGACTTCAATATCCCACCTTCAATAATAGATAGGGCATTCAGGCTATCCATTAATTGTCTGAATGGATAGACTGAAAATAAATAAATAGTAGACTTGAAAAACACTATAGATCATATGGATTTAAGAGACATATATAGAACTTTCAACAAACAGCAAAAGAAAACACATTCTTCTCAAGTATACACAACATTCTCCAGGACACATTACATATCAGGTAGCAAAAAAGTATTAATAAATTTAAGAAGGACAAAATCATATTAAGAATATTTTCCATGCACAATGGAATGAAACTAGAAATCAATAACAGCCAGAAAACAGGAATATTCACAAATATGTGAAAAATAAATAGCACACTATTGAACAACCATAGTATCAAAGAGGAAATCAAAATGTAACTTTAAAAATATCTCAAGACAAACTAAAATGAAAACACAGTTTACCAAACCCTTTGGGATGCAACGAAAGCAGTACTAAGGGAATTTTATAATAATAAGTGCCTACATTAAAAAAGTGGAAAGGGCCAGCCCAGTGGCTCAGTTGGTTAAGAGCTCACTCAAGAGTGTGAACTCTGAGCAACAGGGTCACTGATTCTACTCCTGGCCTGAGCTGAGCTGCCAACAGGTGGCAGGATGGCTCAGCTAAAAAATAAAAAATAAAAAAGTGGAGAGATGTCAGATAAACAATTTAACTTTACTCCTGAAGGAACTACAAAAAGAAGAACAAACTAAGCCCAACATTAGCATAAGAAAGGGAATATTAAATATTGGAAGGGGAATTAATCAAATAGAGAACAGGAAAACAATAGAAAAAAGTCAACAGAGGGCCAGCCGAGTGGTGCAGAGGTTAAGCGCTGGCTTGGGAAATCAGCGGTCCCGGTTCGGTCCCACATATGAGGGCCAGTGAAACTGCCCTCAAAAAAAAAAAAAGTCAACAGAATTAAAAGTTGTTTCTTTTTTCTTTTTTTTTTTTGAGGGCAGTTTCACGGACCCTCATATGTGGGACCTGAACCAGGGCCACTGGCTTCCCAAGACAGCGCTTAACCGCCGCGCCACTCGGTCAGCCCTAAAAGTTGTTTCTAGAAAAGATAAATTCACCAAACTCGTAGCTAGACTAATTAAGAAAAAAGGGGAGAAGATTAAAATAAATAAACTCAGAAATGAAACAGGAGAAATTACATAAATTGCTTCAATTGAAATGAAAAGGATTGTAAGGGACTATTATGAACAACTGTATGCCAACAAATTGGTTAACCTAGAAGATATTGATAAGTTCTTAGAAAAACACAACGTACAAGGACTGAATCAAGAAGAAATAAAAAGCCTGATGAGACCTATAAGTAAGTAGTAATCAAAAAGCTCTGAACCGGGCCAGCCAAGTGGCTCAGTTGGTTAAGAGCTCAGTCAAGAGTGTGAGCTGAGCTCTGAGCAACAACAGTTCGATGCCCAGCCCGAGCTGAATTGCCGTAGAGCTGCCAACAGGTAGCAGGATGGCTCAGCTAAAAAAAAAAAAAAAGCTGTAGGGCCGGCCGAGTGGCTCAGTTGGTTAAGAGCTCACTCAAGAGTGTGAGCTGAGCTCTGAGCAACAGCTGTTCGAGGCCAGCCCGAGCTGAGTTGCCGTTGAGCTGCCAACAGGTGGCAGGATGGCTCAGCTAAAAAAAAAAAAAAAAAGCTCTAAACCAAGAAAAATCCAGGACTAGATGACTTCATGGCTGAATTATACCAAATATTTGAAGAAGAATTCATAAATATACTCCTTAAACACTTAAAAAATAGGAGAGAATGCTTCCATACTCATTTGATGAGACCAGCATCACCCTAAGAACAAAGCCATACACACCACAAAAAACTACAGCTAATGTCTATGAAGAACATCTATGAAAAAATATTCAATAAAATACTTGCAAACTGAATTCATCAACACATGAAAAAGATTATACTCCATGACCAAGTAGGATTTATCCTTGGAATGCAAGTTTGGTTTAACATATGCAAATGATTCAATGTGATAAACAGCAGTAACAAAGTGAAAGATAAAATCACACTATAATCTCAATAAATGCAGAAATGCATTTAATAAAGTTCATTCATTCATGATAAAAATGCTTAACAAATTAGGTATAGAAGAAACTTACCTCAACACAATAAAAGACACTTATGGAAAGCCCACAGCTAACGTCAGGAAAACCTGAAAATTTTTCCTCTAATACCTAGTAAAAGACACATATCCCCACTCTTGCCGCTTCTCTTCAACATAATACTGGAAGTAGTAACAAGAGCAATCTCCCAAGATAAAGAAATAAAAGACATCCAAATCAGAAAGGAAGAAGTAAAATTACCTAATTCTTGATGTCATGATACTATGTAGAAAACCCTGAAGACTCCAGGAAAAAAAACCACCCAAAACCTGTTAGAACTAATAAATGAATTTAGTAATGTTGCAGGATACAAAAATCAGTCGTTTCTTTACATCAGCAATAATCTATCTGAAAATGAAATAAAAAAAATTATGTCATTTATGATAGCATAAACAGAATAAAATACTTAGGAATAAATTTAAACAAGGAGGTGAAAAAGCTGTATACTACACTGAAAAGTATGACATTCATTTAAAAAATTGAAGATGATACAAATAAATTGAAATGTATCATATGTTCATGGATTGGAATAATTACTATTGTTAAAATATCTGTGCAACTAGAACTATATACATATTCAACACAATCCCTATCAAAATTCCAATGGCATTTTTCACAGAAATAGAAAAAGCAATTCTAAAATTCATATGGAACCAAAAAACACACAAATTAGCAAAGTAGTCTTTATAAAGAAGAACGAAGTTGGAGGCATCGTACTTTTTTATTTGAAATTATTATACAAAGCTATACTAATAAAAACACGATGATGCTGGCATATGGTACTGGTACAAACTTATACACCAACACAACAGAAACAAACCCAAGCACATGCAGTCAACTAATTTTCAGCTGAGGCATCAAGAATAAACAATGAGGAAACGATACTCTTTTCAATAAATTGTGCTGGAAAAATTGGATATGGGGCCAGCCGAGTGGCGCGGTGGTTGGGCACTGGCTTGGGAAGCCAGCGGCACCAGTTCAGGTCCCACATATGAGAGCCAGTGACACTGCCCTCAAAAAAAAAAAAAAAAGAAAAATTAGATATCTGCATGAAAAAGAATGAAGTTGGACCCTTAACTTACCATACAGAAAAATCAACTCAAAATTTATTAAAGACTTAAATGTAACATCAGAGACTGTAAAACTCCTGGAAGAAAACAGAGGGATAAAGCTTCTTGAAATTGGCCTTGGTAGTGATTTTTAGGATGTGACCAAAAGCTAAGGCAACAGAAGCAAAAATAAACAAATGGGACTACATTAAACTAAAAAGGTTTGGTATAGCAAAGGAAACAAAGTTAAAGGCAAACAATGAATAGGAGAAAACATTTGCAAACCATATATGTGATAAGGGGTTAATATCCAAACTATGTAAGGAATTATTACAACTCAATAACAACAACAAAAAAACCCAATTTAAAAAAAAAAAAAAAAAACTAAAAAGACATTTTTCCAAAGAAGACATACAAATGGCCAACAAGTATGAGAAAATGTGCTCAATATCACTAATCATTAGGGAAATGTGAATCAAAACCACAATGAGGTATCACCTCACATCTGTTAGGATGGCTATTATCAAAATTATTACTGATTTTTAATAGGCATTGGTGAGAATATGGAGAATTTGGAACTCTTGCACACAGTTGTAGGGAATGTAAGTTGGTATAGTCATTATGGAAAACAGTATGAAGATTCCTCAAAAAATGAAAAATACAATAATACAATCCTATAATAAGATCCAGAAATCCCATTTCTGGGTATATAGCAAAAGGAAATGAAATTGCTATCTTGAAGATACATCTGTACTCCAATGTTTATTTCAGCATTACTCGCAAGAACAAGATATGGAAACAATCTAAGTGAATGTTGACAGATCAATGGCTAAAGACTATGTGGTACATACTTGGGGTGCCAAAAAGAGTATACAATGGACATTTTGATCAATGTTGCTCAAGCAGTGTTTTGCCATAATCAGAAGTGTGGAAGCTGATGGTAACCACTTTGAGTACCTCTTGTAATTGCAGAAGTCAAATGTGACGTCTATTCGTCTTTTGTTATTGCTATATATCGAGTATTACAATTTTAATAGTTTCTCCCTTTCTTAAAATGTGTATTTTTGGTACCCTCTGTACATACAATGGAATATTATTCAGCCCTAAATAAAAGGCAGTCCTGTCATTTACAACATGGATGAACTTGGAGGACATTGTGATAAGTCAAGTAAGCCACACAGAGAAAGAAAAATACTATGTGATCTCACTTATATGTGGAATCTAAAAATGTTGAACTCAGGCTTCCAGTAAGATGGTGGAATAGACAGATGCTGTGTCAACTGCCTCCCAGGATCACACCAAAATTGCAAATAACTTATACAACATTTAACCTCAGAAGTCCCCTGAACACTAGATGAACAGAATCTCTAAACAAAGGATTTAAAGAAGAGGCCACATTGAGTCTGGTAGGAGAGGCGGAGACGAGAGAGGGCGAACCCCGTGAGGAACACCTCGGTGGAGGAGAGATTTCACCGGTTTGGGGAGAGACCCTCCAGCCGCACACCAGGCTCACCAGCCCAGAGTTGCTTTGCCAGGATGAGGAGTTCCACGATAGCTGGCAGTAGAAACTAGGGAGGACTCTATTTGCTCAACTTGGTGAGGCTGAGGGTGGCTAGAGTATGAGTGGAGCTGGGACATGGACTCACTCACCAATGAGCACTCACCCAGTACCTGGTGGAAGAAGTGGCTGTTTGAGAGGGGCTCAGGAGCTTGCGGGGACAGACTGAACTGAGCACCTTTGGCATGGGAGCTGGAGGTTTTGGGACAATTCTTCCTCCTGTGTGGAGCTTGCACACAAGTAGTATACAGGAGGGTGCCATTTTGTCAGGTTTGGGCCCTCCCACAGATGGTCAGGTCTAGGACCACATTGGTCTGGTGGAATTGGTGCAGGCGTGCATATGTGCATGCATGAGCATGCGGACTTGGGTCCCCCACCTTCAGCACTGCTTGTGCTGCATAACCAGGGAAATGCCTGGTGGGTGCGCTCCAGCTCCAGTAAGATGCTCATTGAGACACAGGAGTGCAAAAGCTGGCTTGGGTCCCCGCTCTCTGCACCAAGCATGCAGAATTGCAAGGCTGGCGATTGGCTGTTGGGCTGCTTTGCCTGATCTGTGAGTGGCTGATTCAGACAGGATGAGACTGGGAGTTTGCCTGGAAGTTTTGGGCCTGGAGCTGTGCACCTGCATGATCTGGCTGGAACATTCATGGTGCATTCACGCAAGCTAGTTGCCGGTGCAAGAGTGCATGCTGCTCTGAGTTGGTGGGGGCCACTGACCACACCGCATGGTACCTGGGGGCCTGCCCCACCCACATAGAGCTGTGAGGCCAGGGGCACCCTGAGGCGCTGGTGCTTGGCCCCAAACTCCACAGGCCACAGAGGGATTTTTGCAGCAGCAGGGAGCTTGCAGCAACCTGTGAGGATTTTTGGTAGTGAGCACAGTTCCAGAGCAACAGCAGCAAATTGCAGGAAGCTCACTGAAAGCCTCAGAGGGAGGCTGGCACATGACGTGTTGGGCCCTTCCCCTCAACATAGCTGGTGTTGAGTGGCCCAGAAACTCTCTATTGATGAGTGAGGGGTCTGCAGATTAAAGCAAGTGGAGAGCTTTTTTTTTCTTTTTTTTTCTTAACCCTTTATTTATTTATTATTATTATTATTATTATTCTTTTTCCTTTTCTTTGTCTTTCTACTTTTTGTTCCTTTTACTATTTTTCTTTCATATGTTTTCTTTTCATCATTGTTTCTTGGGCAGGAAATTTTCAAAGTGATTCAAAATAAAGGCCTACAATCAAGATTACTCTACCCAGCAAAGCTATCACTTAAAACTGAAGGAGAGATAAACAGCTTCTCAGAAAAGAATAAGCTTAAGGAATTTATTTCCACCAAGCTAGCATTGCAGGATATGTTAAAAGGGCTTTTAAAAACAGAACAAATGCGAAAACAAGCTAACCAATGAAGACCAGAAATACAAATAACAAAATGGCAATAAAGAATCATCTATCAATAATCACTTTAAATGTGAATGGGCTAAATGCTCCAATCAAAAGATATAGAGTAGCTGAGTGGATAAATAAACAAGACCCATGCATATGCTGTTTACAAGAGACTCATCTCAGATCATAGACACACACAGGCTGAATGTAAAGGGATGGAATAAGATATTTCCCTCAAATGAAAAGGAGAAAAAAGCTGGAGTAGCAATACTTATTTCAGAAAATATAGAATTTAAAATGAAGACTACAATAAAAGACAAAGAAGGGCACTACATAAAAATAAAGGGATCGATTCAACAAGAGGACATAACCATAGTCAATATCTACACACCCAACATAGGAGCTCCTGAATATATAAAAAATTTTTATGACTGACATAAAGCTGGACATGAACAGTAGCATTATTGCTCATAGTGCCAGACATATCCCATTGTCACCAATGGACAGAACCTCCAGACAGAAAATCAACATGGAAACAATGGCCTTAAATGACACTTTAGACCAGCTGGATTTAACCAATAATTTTAGAGCATTTCACCCCAAAGCAACACAATATACATTCTTCTCAAGTGCACATAGAACATTTTCCAAGATAGACCGCATGTTAGACCACAAAAAAGTCTCAATAAATTTAAGAAATTTGAAATCATATCAAGTGACTTTTCCGACCACAGTGCTCTTAAACAAGAAATCAATTATAAGAAGAAATCTGGAAAGCACACAAATACATAGAGTCTGAATAACATGTTACTAAATAGTGAGTGGGTCAAAAATGAGATAAAGGAAGAAATCAAAAGCTATCTCGAGACAAACAAAAATGAAAACACAACAACCCAAAATCTATGCGATTAAGTGAAAGCAGTCCTAAGAGGGAAATTCATAGTAATGCCTGCCTATCTAAAGAAAACTCAAATCAACAGATTATTTTTACACCTAGGGGAACTGAAAAAAGAATAGTAAAACACTCCCAAAGGGAATACAAGGAAAGATATAATAAAGACCTGAGCAGAAATAAATTAAATAGAGATAAAAAAAACAATACAAAAGATCAATGAAACCAAGAGCTGGTTTTATGAAAATATAAACAAAACCAAAAGAGCCTTAGCCAGACTCACCAAGAAAAAGAGAGAGAGGACCCAAATTAATAAAATCAAACATTAAAGAGTAGAAGTGATGACAGATACCACAGAATATAGACAATTTTAAGAAAATATGATGAGCCAACTATATGCCAACAAATTCGACAATCTGGAAGAAATGGATAAATTTCTAGAAGCATACAATCAACCAAGTCTGAACCAAGGAGAAACAGGAACTCTGATCAGACTGATTACTACCAAAGAAATTGAATCAGTAATCAACAAAATTCCAACAAACAAAAGTCCTGGACCAGATGGCTTCACAGGTGAATTTTACAACACATTCAAACTATTCCAAAAAATACAGAAGGAAGGAACGCTCCCGAGAACATTTTATGATGCCACTATTACTCTAATCCCAAAATCAGAAAAAAGTTTTACAAAAAAAGAAAACTACAGGTCAATATCCCTAATGAACATAGATGCAAAAATTGTCAACAAAATACTAGCAAGCCACACATTAAAAATATACAGGGCCCGCCGAGTGGCGCAGTGGTTAAACGCTGGCTTAGGAAGCCAGTGGCCCCGGTTCGGGTCCCAAATATGAGCGTCAGTGACACTGCCCTCAAAATAAAAAAAGATCATACATCACGATCTTTATTCCTGGTATGCAAGTTTGGTTCAATATCCGCAAATCAATTAGTGTAATACATCATGTTAACAAAATGAAAAATAATAATATGATCATATCAATAGATGCAGAAAAAGCATTTTACAAAATCCAGCAACGATTTATGATACAATCTCTTAGCAAAGTGGGAATAGAAGGATCATATCTAAACATAATAAAGGCAATATATGATAAGTCCACAGAAAACATTGTACTCGATGGAGAAGGGCTAAAAGCTTTCCTGTTAAGATCAGGAACAAGACAAGGCTGCCCATTTTCACCACTTCTATTCAACATAGCTCTGGAAGTTCTAGCCACAACCATCAGACAAGAAAATGGAATAAAAGGCATGTAAATTGGAAAGGAGGCAGTAAAATTGTCATTATTTGCAAATGACATGATATTATGTATAGAAAATCCCGACTCCACCAAAAAAAGTTAGAACTCATAAATAAATTTAGTAAGGTAGCAGGATACAAAATCAATATTCAGAAATCAGTTTCATTTGTGTACACCAATAGTAAACTATCAGAAGTACAAATCAAGAAATCAATCCCATTTACAATTGCTTCAAAAACAATATAATACCATATGAAACACGGTTCGGAGAATATAATAATGTTGTAAAAAATTTGTGGCGTTAAAGCAATATATAGATTCAATGCAATTCCTATCAAACTACCAAGGACATTTTTCACAAAAATAGAAAATATAATCCTAAAATTTATATGGAACCATAAAAGACCCCAAATAGCCTCGGCAATCCTGAGAAATAAGAACAAAGTCGGGGGGATCACGCTACCAGACATCAAAACCTATTACAAGACTACAGTAATCAAGACAGTTTGGTATTGGCATAAAAACAGGCACATCGATAAGTGGAACAGAACAGAGAGCCCTGAAATAAATCCGGGCATTTACGGACAGTTAATCTATGACAAGGGAAGCAAAAATTTACACTGGAATAAAGATAGTCTATTCAATAAATGGTGCTGGGAAAATTGGACTGACACATGCAAAAAATGAAACTGGACCACCTCCTTACGCCATATACAAGAACAAATTCAAAATGGATTAAACACTTAAATGTAAGACCTGAAACCATAAAACTCCTAAAAGAAAATATAGGGAGTACATTTGCAGACATTACCCGGAGCAATATTTTTACTGATACATCCCTACAGGCAAGGGAAGTAAAAGAAAAAATGAACATATGGGATGATATCAGACTTAAAAGTTTTTTCACAACAAAGGAAACCATTCATAAAACAAAAAGGAAGCCTACTGAATGGGAGAATATATTTGCCAACGATATATCTGATAAGGGGTTAATATCCAAAATTTATAAAACACTCATGAAACTCAACACCAAAAAAACAAACAACCCAATTAAAAAATGGGCAGAAGATATGAAGAGACATTTCTCTAAAGAGGACATACAGATAGCCAACAAGCATATGAAAAAATGTTGAACCTCACTGGTCATTAGGGAAATGCAAATAAAAACCACAATGAGATACCACCTCACTCCAGTCAGAATGGCTATCATCAATAAATCAACAAGCAACAAGTGCTGGTGGGGCTGTGGGGAAAAGGGGACCCTGCTGCACTGTTGGTGGGGTTGCAGATTGGTGCAGCCACTATGGAAGTCAGTATGGAGGTATCTCAAAGAACTGGAAATAGAGCTACCTTTTGACCCAGCAATTCCACTCCTAGGTATTTATCCTGAAAAATCCGAGACACTTATTCAAAAAAATTTATGCACCCTTATGTTCATAGCAGCACTATTTACAATAGCTAAGACTTGGAAACAACCAAAATGCCCATCGTTAGATGACTGGATTAAGAAACTGTGGTATATTTATACAATGGAGTATTACTCCGCTATAAAGAAGAATGAAATCGTACCATTTGCAATGATATGGATGGACCTAGAGACTATTATGTTAAGTGAAATAAGTCAGTCAGAGAAAGACAAATACCATATGATCTCACTCATATGTGGAATCTGAAAAACTCTATGAATGAGCAAAATAAACAGAAACTGTCTCATAGATATAGAGGAAAAGTCAGGGTTGCTAATTGGGAGGGGGACGGGGATGAGGGAGAAGGGAAAGGGATTAGACAGCAAAAATAGGCAACTACAATATTGCCACTGGGATATGAAAAACAGTTTGGGGAATATAATTAATAATGTTGTAAATATTTTGTGGGGTGTCAGATGGCCATAGGTCTTGTTAGGGAGACCATTTCATGGATGGAGTAGAGGTTTGATCACTGTCATGTATACCTGAAGCGGAGGTTGTATACTAACTGTAATTGAATATATATAGATAGTCACGGGATGTGGATTATACTGTGGAAGAGAGTCAGAGGAAGAGTAATAGATATATATGATATGGGGGGAGGAGTGGGGTAGCGAATTGGGGGTGGAGGGTTGTCACTTTGAGGGGTAAAATGTATAACTATTGCACTGTGTTGTACACCTCAAACTAATTAAAAATACATTTTAAAAAAATTGTGGCATGTCAGATAGTCACATGTCTTGTTAGGGAGACCACTTCATGGATGGAGTAGAGGCTTGATCATTGCACAGTACACCTGAAGCTGATGTTGTATAATATTGTATGCCAACTGTAACTGAATATATAGATAGTCATGGGATGTGGTGTATACTGTGGAAAGGAGTCAAAGGAATTGTAGTGGATATGTATGATATGGCACGGGAGGAGTGGGGTGGCAAACTGGTGGGGGGAGGGGGTTGTCACTTTGGGGGGGTAAAGAGTATAACTATTGCATTGTGTTGTACACCTGAAACTAATTTAAAAAATATATATATGGTAAAAAAACAAGCAAACCAACAAAAAGCAAAAAAACAACAGCAATATACTAGGAATAAATTTAAATACAGAAGTATAAGACTTATGCTCAGAAAATTGTAAGACACTGAAAGGAGAAATCAAAGCAGATATAAATAAATGGAAACATATACCATGTTCATTGATAGGAAGAATTAGTATAGTTAAAGTGTCAATACTACCTAAGGTAAGGTATACAATACATTCAATGCAATTCCAATCAAACTACCCAGGACATTTTTCTCAGAAATAGAACATATAATCCTAAAATTTACATGGAAAAATAAAAGCCCCTGAACAGACATGGCAATCTTTTGAAATAGGAACAAAGTGGGAGGTATCAAGCTACCCATCATCAAATCATACTACAAGTTTATAGTAATCAGAACAGTATGGTACTGGCATAAAAACAGATACATAGATCAATGGAACAGAATAGAGAGCCCAAGAATAAATCTATCCATATACGGTCATTTAATCTATGACAATGGAAGCAAGAATTTGCATTGGAGTAACGATATTCTATTTAATAAATGGTGCTGGAAAATTGGACTCACACATTTAAAAAAATAAAGATGGACCACCTAATTATGAAACATATGAAAACAAATTCAAAATGGATTAAAGACATATATGTAAGACCTGAAACCATAAACCTAGAAGAAAACATAGGGAGTAAATTTGTAGACATTATCCTCAGTAATATTTTTAATGATATTTAAATGTTCAATATGATTTAAATGATAAATATAAATGTATTTAATGATATTTCCCTTGTGCAAGGGAAATAAAAGAAACAATAAGCATATGGGATTACATCAAAGTTAAATGATTTTTTAAAACATTTTATTGGGAAATTGGGGGAGAGGAACAGCATTGGGGAACCGGGAAAGGGAAACAGAGAAGTTGCTGTCCTTTTGTACTTCGGTCTAGTTGTGGAGGACATTTCTTCACTACCCATGTTAGTATTGTCATTGTGGTTTTGGCAGATGAGGCACATAGGTCACCGGTCTCTGGGTGGTCGCTCACCACGGCTATTGGCAGCTCACGCTGGCTACCATCCGCTCACGCTGGCTACCAGCCACTCACTATAGCCTATGGCAGCCCAATGCTGCAGGGGCTGCAGCTATGTCGTCCTTGGGGACTCACAGCAGGCCAGCTCCAGGTGGAGCTGTTCATCACCATATTAGCTGTAGAGGGCAGTGTCACTGGCCCTCATATGTGGGATCCAAACCAGGGCTGCTGGCATCCCAAGCCAGCTCTTAACCAACGTATCACTCGGCCAGCCCCCAAATTAACTTTTTTTTATGAAGATTTTATTGGGGAATTGGGGGAGGGGAACAGCATTGGGGAATCGGGGAAGGGGAACAGACAAGTTGCTGTCTTTTTGTTCTTCAGTCTAGTTGTGGAGGACGTTGCTTCACTGTCCCATGTTGGTATTGTCATTGCGCTCTTCGCGGGTGAGGCAGATCGGTCCCTGGCCTCTGGACAACAGCTCACGGCAGCTCTTGGCAACTCACACTGGCTGTCGGCTGCTCACAGTGGCTGCTGGATATTCACTGTAGCTTATGGCAGCCCACTGCAACAGGGACTGCAGCTACGCTGTCGCCAGCGACTCACAGCAGCCCAGGTGGAGCTATTGTTCACCATCTCAGCTGTAGAGAGCAGTGTCACTGGCCCTCATGTGGGATCCAAACTGGGTCCCTGATGCTCAGAGCTGGAGTCCCAAACCAGCTCTTTACCAACGTGCCACTCTGCCAGCCCCAAAGTTATGGTTTTTCACAGGAAAGGAAATTCTCAATAAAACAAAAAGGTAGCCTACTTATGGGAGAAGATATTTGCTAATGATATATCTGATAAGGGGTTAATATCCAAAATTTATAAAACACTCATGCAATTCAACAGCAAAAAAACAAACAACCCAATTAAAAATGGGCAGAGATTATGAAGAGACATTACTACAAAGAGGACCATACAGATGGCCAACAGTTATATGAAAAAATGTTCAACCTCGCTAATCATTAGAGAAATGCAAACAAAAACCACAATGAGTTACCACCTCACTCCAGTGAGAATGGCTATCATCAAAAAAATCAGCAAACAAAGCACTGGCTTGGGAAGCCAGCGGCCACGGTTCAGTCCCACATATGAGGGCCAGTGACACTGCCCTCAAAAAAAAAAAAAATCCGCAAACAAGTTATGGCGAGGTTGTGGAGAAAAATGAACCCTGGTGCACTGTTGGTGGTACTTCAGTTTGGTGCAGGCATTATGGAAATCTGTATGGAGGTATCTCAAAAACCTGGAAATGAAACTGCCTTATGACCCAGCAATCCTACTCTTAGGTATTTATCCAGAGAAACACAAGATCGTGTTTCAAAAAAATATATGCACCGCTATATGAATTGCAGTACTATTTACAATAGCCAAGACTTGGAAACAACCGAAACACCCATTGGTAGATGACTGGATTAAGAAACTGTGGTACATTTATGCAATGGAGTATTACTCAGCTATAAAGAAAAATGAAATCTTACCATTTGCAACGTTATGGATGGAACTAAGGAACATTATGTTAACTGAAATAATTCAGTCGGAGAAAGTCAAATACCATATGATCTGAATTATATGTGGAATCTAAAAAACTGAATGAATGAGCAAAATAAACAGTAGTAGTCTCAGAGATATAGAGGAATAACTGATAGTAGCTCTTTAGGAGGGTGTGGGGGTGAAAGAGAAGGGGAAAAGATTAGACAGCATAAATAGGTAGCTACAATATTGCTACAGGGATATGAAAGACAGTTCAAGGAATATAATTAATAATGTTGTCAATATTTTGTAGGGTGTCAGATGGTCCCATGTCTTGTTAGGGAGACCACTTCATGGATGGAGTAGAGGCTTGATTGCTGCACTGTACACCTGAAGCTGATATTGTATAATATTGTATGTCAACTATAATTGAACGTATTATATTGAATTATGGGATATGGAGTATAGTGTGGGAATGGAGACAATGGAATTGTAATAGATATGTATGATATCAGGGGTGAGAGTGGGGTGGTGGATTGGGGGAGGGGTGTTTTCATTTCGAGGGATAAAAAGTATAACTTTGCCTTGTGTTGTACTCTGAAACTAGTTTTAAAAAATACTCTTTACACATTTAAAAAACTTAAAAAAACGTAAAAATAAATAAATATAAAAATGTTGAACTCATAAAGGTAGAATGAAAATGTCACCAGGTGCAAGGAGGTGAAGGAAATTGATGGGTGTTGGTCAAAGGTGGCAAAGTTTCAGTTATATAAAATGAATAATTTTTAATGATCGAATGTACAGCATGATGAATTCAGTTAATACTGTAAATGTTACTGGAAATTTGTTAAGAGAGTAGATTTCAGGTGCTCTCAAAACAGACATACAAAAAATGGTACCCATGTGAAGAGATGAATATGTAAATTAGCTTGATTGTGGTAAACATTTTCCTACATTGATGTATATCAAACAGTTACGTTGTGTCCTTAAATATGTACAATTTTTTTTAAAGGATTAGTATATAGAACTCTCCAGAGTCCCTACTTTTCTGTCTGGACTATAATCCCCATTATTTGCAGAACCTTGTCCTCTGCTGTTCCTATAGGCATTTAACTGCTCACACTAAAAGGGCTGCTTAGAACTGGAGCATAGGAGAGATATCCAATTCTGTTCAAAGGAACAGAAATCCTCCTAACACTTTTTATATTAAAAATGGCATGCTATACAGAGGTCAGACACATGAAATAAAGATATCCTCTCTATGGCACAGAGAAGTGGTGGGGACTGTATAAAGTAGGCAGGCTATGCTCAGTGCTAGTCTGTTGTTGCCATGCATATATGTATATTCAGTGTTGCTAGGTATTCCAGTTGTTTATAAAAGATAGAAATTTTGTTTTTTTTTATGTGGCTTGTCCAGATTATTCAAAGTTGACACCTAGTTTTGAAAAATATAATGCCAGTAGTGTGTGAAGCCAAACAAAACACATCTGTGTACCAGATTTAGAATGTGGGTAGCAAATTTGTGATCCATGCTATAAAGGACAGAATTCCTTACATATGTGAGGTGTGATCAAAAAATATGATGAACGTTTAAGTTAAAAAAATTATTACGGTAAAAGACACATTCATTGCCATTAATCCCCCTCAAAATATCCCCCCTCACTTCAAACACACTTATCCCACCATTCTTGCCACATTCTGAAGCAGTTCTGAAAGTTTCCTTTCATGAGTGTCTTTAGTTGCGCTGATGTGGCTGCCTTGATGTCCTGAATTGATTCAAAATATTTTCCTTTCATGATCATTTTGACTTTGGGGAAGAGCCCAAAGTTGCACAGTGCCAGTTACCATGAATGAAGACACACCATAATGTTTTTGTTTGTTTTTTTTAGAGATTTTTATTGGGGAATTGGGGGAGGGGAAGTGTGTTGGGAAATTGGGGAAGGGAACCAGCCAAGTTGTTGCTCTTCAATCCTCGTTGTGGAGGGCGCCAGTTGCCATCTGGCTTCCTGTCAGCAGCTCATGGTCTCTAAGCTCAAGGTGCTGTGTTCAGTCTTAGTGGCGGGTGGTCATAGCCACCATTCCATGCGGGAGTTGAACCAGCAGCCTTGTTGTTAAGAGTGCACGCTCTATCCTCTGAGCCATCCATGCAGCAGCTCAGCTCAAGGTGCTGAGTTCAGTCTTAGTTGTGGGTGGACATAGGCAGCATCCCATGTGGGAGTGGCAGCCTTGCTAAGAGAGCATGCCCTATCCACTGCGCCATCCAAGCAGCAGCTCAGCTTCAGGTGCTGAGTTCAATCTTTAGTTTCGGGTGAGCATAGCTCACCATTGAACAGGCAATTTTGTTGTTACACCAGCTGAGCCATCCTGCCACCTGTTGGCAGCTCAGTGACAGCTAAGCTAGTGCACAGCATTCACTGGCCCATGTCGGAATCAAACAGATGGCCCCGTTTCTCAAAGCAAGCACTCTAAGCCAACTCTTAACCAACTGAGCCACTCGGCCGGTCCCCCATAATGTTTTTATTTGACAGAAATTGCCATACAAGAAGCAATGTGTGACATGGAATATTGTCATGTGGAGGATGAACTAAAGACACTCACAAAAGAGGACTTCCAGAACTGCTTCAGAAAGTAGCAAGAAGGATGGGATAAGTGTGTACAAAGCAAGGGGAAATATTTTAAGGGGGATTAATGGCAATGTGTCTTTTACTGTAATATTGTTTTTTTAAATTTAAACATTCACCATATCTTTTGATCACACCTTGTATGAGGACCGGAAACCAAAGCATATATTTTTGTCATATGGGGACTGGAAATGGAAAGTTAGGAACTGAAGATACTCTTTCTGTCTTATGGAGTCAAATGATTAGTTATCTGTATATAAGCTAGCCCTATTTCCCTGTGTTGTACTGAAAACTTAATTTTTTTCCTGTTTACTAAGGACTTATTTGATTTTAAGTGATTTTAGTTTGTCATTACACTTATTGTGGCCTTAAGCAGCCAGTCCATAAATATGGGATGTTTCCATTTATTTTGGTCTTTTGTAATTTCTCTCAGCATTGTTGTGTAATGTTCAGTGTACAATCTTGCATCTCCTTGTTTAATTTTATTCCTAAGTATTTATTCATTTTCATGTTAATGTAAATGGAATTGCTGAATTCCATTTTTGGATTATTCATTAATACTATCTAGAGATACAACTGATTTTCTTTTAAATTAGCTTCAGCTGTACAACATAGTGCAATAGTTATAATTTTTACCCCTCAAAGAGACAACCCACCTCCCTCAATTCTCCACCCCACTCCTCCCCCATATAATACTTTCACAATTCCTTTGACTCTCTTCCAACATATAATCCACATCCCATGACTATCAATATATTCAATTACAGTTGGCATACAATATTATACAACATCAATTTCAGGTATACAGTGCAGTGATCAAGCCTCTACTCCATCCATTAAGTGGTCTCACTAACAAGACATGTGATTGTCTGACACCCAAAAAAATTTTTACAACATCATTATATTCCCCAAACTGTCTTTCATATCCCTGTGACAATACTGTAGTTACCTATTTATGCTGTCCAATCCCTTCCCCTTCTCCCTCATCCCCATCCCCGTCCCAACTAGCAACACTGTTTTCCCTCTATATCTATGAGACTGTTTCTGTTTCCTTTGCTTATTCATTCAGTTTTTCAAATTCCACACATAAGTGAGATCATATGGTATTTGTCTTTCTCCGACTGACTTATTTCACTTAACATAATAGTCTCTAGGTCCATCCATATCGTTGCAAATGGTACGATTTCATTCTTCTTTATAGCAGAGTAATACTCCATTGTAAAAATGTATCACAGTTTCTTAATCCAGTCATCTACAGATGGGCATTTCGGTTGTTTCCAAGTCTTGGCTATTGTAAATAGAGCTGCAATAAACATAGGGGTGCATATATTTTTTTGAATTAGCGTCTTGGATTCGTCTGGGTAGATACCCAAAAGTGGAATTACTGGGTCATATGGCAGTCCCATTTCTAGTGTTTTGAGATAACTCCATACAGACTTCCATAATGGCTGCACCAATTTGCAGTCCCACCAACAGTGCACGAGGGTTCCCTTTTCTCCACACCCTTGCCAGCACTTGTTGTTTGTTGATTTGCTGATGATAGCCATTCTGACCGTAGTGAGGTGGTATCTCATTGTTGTTTTTATTTGCATTTCTCTGATGATTAGTGAGGTTGAACATTTTTTCATATGGTTGGCCATCTGCATGTCCTCTTTAGAGAAATGCCTCTTCATATCCTCTGCCCATTTTTTAATTGGGTTGTTTGGTTTTTTGGTGTTGAGTTTCATGAGTGTTTTATAAATTTTGGATATCAACCCCTTATCAGATATATCATTGGTAAATATCTTCTCCCATTCAATAGGCTGCCTTTTCATTTTATTGACAATTTCCTTTGTTGTGAAAAAACTTTTAAGTTTGACATAATCCCATATATTCATTTTTTCTTTTATTTCCCTTGCCCAAGGGGATATATCAGTAAAAATACTACTCAGAGTAATGTCTGCAAACTTACTCCCTATATTTTCTTCTAGGAGTTTTATAATTTCAAGTCTTACATTTAAGTCTTTAATCCATTTTGAGTTTGTTCTCGTATATGGTGTAAGTAGGTCGTCTATTTTCATTTTTTTGCATGTGTTAGTCCAATTTTCCCAGCACCATTTATTAAATAGACCATCTTTACTCCAGTGTGAATTCTTGCTTCCATTGTCATAGAATAAATGACCGTATATAGATGGGTATATTCCTGGGCTCTCTATTCTATTCCATTGGTCTACGTGTCTGTTTTTATGCCAGTACTATACTGTTTTGATTATTGTATCCTTGTAGTATGTTTTGATGTCAGGTAGTATGATGCCTCCCACTTTGTTCTTATTTCTCAACATTGCCATAGCTATTCGGGGTCTTTTGTGGCTCCATATAAATTTTAGGATTCTATGTTCTATTTCTGAGAAAAATGTCCTTGGTAGTTTGATTGGAATTGCATTGAATCTATATATTGCTTTAGGTAGTATTGACATTTTAACTATATTAATTCCTTCTTCTGTCCATGAGCATGGTATGTATTTCCATTTATTTGTATCTTCTTTGATTTCTCGCTTCAGTGTCTCATAATTTTCTGAGTACAGGTCTTTTACTTCTTTAGTTAAATGGATTCCTAGATATTTTGTTGTTTTTTAAGCAATGGTAAAGGGATTGATTTCCCGATTTCTTCTTATGATAGTTTATTATTGGTGTATAGAAATGCAACTTATTTCTAAATATTAATTTTGTGTCCTGTTAACTTACCAAATTCGTGTATCAGTTCTAGGAGGTTTTTTGGTGGAGTCTTTGGGATTCTCTTTATATAGTATCATGTCATCTGCATATAATGACAATTTTACTTCCTCTTTTCCAATTGGATGCCTTTTATTTCATTTTCTTGTGTGATTGCTGTGGGTAGAACTTCCAGAACTATGTTAAATAGAAGTGGAGAAAGCGGGAAGCCTTGTCTTGTTCCTGATCTTAAGGGGAAAGCTTTCAGCCTTTCCCCATTAAGTACGATGTTTGCTGTGGGCTTCTCATATATGGCCTTTATTATGTTGAGTAATGATCCCACTATTCCCACTTTGTTAAGAGTCTTTATCATAAATGGCTGCTGGATTTTGTCAAATGCCTTTTCTGCATCTATTCATATGATCATATGATTTTTATTTTTCATTTTTTTAATGTGATGTATTGTGTTAAATGATTTGCGGATATTGAACCAATCTTGCATACCAGGAATGAATCCCACTTGACCGTGGTGTATGATTTTTTCAGTGAGATGCTGAATTCGGTTTGTTAGTGTTTTGTTGAGAATTTTTGCATCTATGTTCATTAGGGATATTGGCCTGTAGTTTTCCTTTTTTGTAATATCTTTGTCTGACTTAGGAATCAGTGTGATAGTGGCTTCATAGACAGAGTTTGGGAGCCTTCCCTCCTTCTGTATTTTTTGGAATAGTTTGAGGAGCATAGGTACTAATTCTTTTTTGAATGTTTTGTAAAATTCACCAGTGTCTCCATCTGGTCCAGGGTTTTCTTTGTTGGAAGATTGTTGATTACTGATTCAATTTCTTTGGCAGTAATCAGTCTGTTCAGAGTTTCTGTTTCTTTCTGGTTCAGACTTTGTAGATTGTATGCTTCTAGAAATTTATCCATTTCTTTCAGATTGTCGAATTTGTTAGCATATAGTTGCTCATAGTATTTTCTTAAAATTTTCTGTATTTCTGTGGTATCTGTTGTCTCTTCTCCTCTTTCATTTCTGATTTTATTAATTATGGTCCTCTCTCTCTTTTTCTTGGTTAGTCGTGCTAAGGGCTTGTCGATTTTGTTTATCTTTTCAGAAAACCAACTCTTCGTTTCATTGATCTTTTGTATTGTTTTTTGGTTCTCTACTTCATTTATTTCTGCTCTGGTCTTTATTATTTCCTTCCTTATGCTCCCTTTAGGCTTGTTTTGCTGTTTTTTTTTTTTTAGTATTTCCCTTAGGTGTAAAGAGAGTCTGTTGATTTGAGATTTTCTTCCTTCTTTAGGTAGGCCTGCACTGCTGTCAACATCCCTCTTAGGACTGCTTTTGCTGCATCCCAGAGATTTTCGGTTGCAGTGTTTTCATTTTCGTTTCTTTTGATTTCCTCCTTGATCTCATTTTTGACCACTCACTATTTTGTTGCATGTTATTTAGCCTCCATTTATTTGTAAGCTTTCCAGATTTCTTCTTATAATTGATTTCTAGTTTTATAGCATTGTGGTCAGAGAAGACACTTGATATGATTTCAATCTTCTTAAATTTGTTGAGACTTGTTTTGTGTCCTAACATGTGGTCTATCTTGGAGAATGTTCCATGTGCACTTGAGAAGAATGTGTATTAGATATATCACCTAGAAAGAAGTGTTGCAGTGAGCTTTCCACAATTAGCTGCCGTGTGCCTTGGAACTGTGCTCACTACCAAAAAAAAAAATCTTCACTGGTTGTTGCAGATTGTCTGCTACTGAGTCTCAGTGAACAGACTGATGCAGCTGGAGAGCACCCGCCCTGCATTTCCCTGGCAACACAGCACAAGCTGGGCGGAGGGTGGGGATCCAAGGCGGCTTGCGCACTCTTGAGTCTCAGTGAGCAGCCTGATGGAGCCAGAGGGCACCCACCTGGTGTTTCCTTGGAAACGCTGCACAAGCAGGGCGGCGGGTGGGAACCCAAGGTAGCTCATGCACGTCTCAGTGAGCAGTCTGATGGAGCGGGAGGGCATCCGCCAGTCGTTTCCCTGGCAACGCAACACAGGCAGGGCGGAGGGCGGGAATCCAAGGCCGCATGCGCATGCACGCTCGCACTCCTGCTCAAGTTCACCAGACCAATGGGATCCCGGATCTGACCCTCTGTGGGAGGGCCCAACCCTGAAAAAATGGCGGCCTCCTGTGCACCACTCGTGTGCAAGCTCCCCACCAGTGGAACAATAGTCCCAAAACCTCCAGCTTCTGCACCAAAGGTGCTCAGTTCAGTCCCTCCCCACGGGCTCCTGGGCCTGGCTCATGCAGCTACTCCCTCCAACCAGAACCGGGTGAGTGCTCGCTGGCGAGCAAACCCCTGCGTCAGCCTCACTGGTTCTCCAGCTGCCCCCAGCCTCACCGAGCTGAGCAAAGAGAGTCCGCACTAATTTCTACTGTCCACTATCATGGAACTCCTTTTCCTGGCAAAGTAAATCTGGGCTAATGAGCTCGGTGTGGGGCCAGAGGTTCTCTCCCCCAACTGGTGAAGTCTCCCCACACAGTTGGGGAGTCCCTCATGGGGCTCGTCCTCTCTCGTCTACGCCCCTCCTTCCAGACTTGACGTGGCCTCCTCTTTAGGTCCTTCGTTTAGAGGTTCTGTTCATCTAATGTTCAGGGGACTTCTGAAGTTAAATGTTGCATAAATTATTTGTAATTTTGATGTGATCTTGGAAGGCAGTTCGGAGAGCATCCATCTATTCTGCCATCTTACCGGAACTATCAATTTTTTGAGAGTAGATACCCAGGAGAGGGATTGCTGAGTCATATGGGAATTCTACTCTTATTTTTTACTAAAAGATTTTATTGGGGAATTGAGGGGAACAGTGTCTGGGAATTGGGGGAGGGGACCAGCCAAGTTGTTCTTCAATCTTCATTGTGTAGGGAACCAGTCACCATCTGGCTTCCTGTTGGCAGCTTGTGGCCTCTAAACTCATGGTGCTGTGTTCAATTTTAGTCGTGGGTGTGCCTAGCCTCCATCCCATGTGGGAGTTGAACCCAGCAGCCTTGTTGTTAAGAGCGCACACCCTATCCAATGAGACATCCAGGTGACAGCTCAGCTCATGGTGCCTATTTCAGTCTTAGTTGTGGGTTTGCATAGCCCACCATCTAATAGGCAATCTTGTTGTTACACCAGCTGAGCCATCCTGCCACCTGTTGTCAGCTCAGCAACAGCTAAGCTAGGGTGCAGCATTCACTGGCCCATGTGGGAATCGAACTGGCAACCCTATTGCTCTGAGCTCATGCTCTAAGACAATTCTTAACCAACTGAGCCACTCGGCCAGCCCCCTATTGTTAATTTTTTGAGGAACCTCTACACTGCATTCCATAGTGGGTTCACCAATCTGCATTCCCGCCAATAGTGTATGAGGGTTCCCTTTCCTCCACAGCCTCTCCAACACTTGTTATTATTTGTTTTGTTGATGATAGCCATTTTAACTAGTATGAGGTAACATCTCATTATGGTATTTATTTGCATTTTCTTATGATCAGTGATGTTAAGCATTTTTTTTCATATGTCTATTGGCCATTTGTATGTCCCCTTTGGAGAAATGCCTATTCATGTCCTCTGCCCACCTTTTTTTTTTTCTTAAATAAGTATTTTCAACATTTCTTGTAATACTTGTTTGGTGCTCATGAACTCCTTTTTCTTATTCTTGTCCTGGAAGCTCTTTTTCATTCAATTTTAAATGAAAACCTTGTTGTGTAGAGTAGTCTTGGTTGTAGGCCATTGGTTTTCATCACATTGAATATTTCACACCAATCTCTTCTGATCTGCAAAGTTTCTGTTGAAAAATCATCTAACAATCTTTTGTGAGCTCCTCTGTAAATTACTATTTGCCTTTCCCTTGCTGCTTTTTGTATTCTTGCTTTGTCTTTAACTTTTGCCATTTTAATTTTAATGTGTCTTTGTGTGGTCCTGTTTGGGTTCATTTTGTGTGGGACTCTACTTCCTGGACTTGTATGTCTATTTCTTTTCCAGGTTAAGAATGTTCTTAGTCCTTATTTATTCAGATAGGATCTCAATCTCTAGCTATCTCTCTTCTCTGTCTGGTACCCCTATGATGAAAATATTGGTATGCTTGTTGTTGTCCCAGAGATATTTTAAACTATCTGTATTTATTATTTATTTTTTTGCTGTTCTTATTCAGTCTTTTCTACTCTCTTGTCATCCAAGTCTATGATTCGATCCTATGCCTCTTCTAAACTACTGTTGATTCCCTCTAATGTATTTTTCTTCAGTTATTGTATTCTTTATTTCCAACTGTTTCTTTTATATGTTTTCTATCTCCATTTTTATGTTTATTATCTGTATGTTGACATTCTCCCTGAGATCATGGAGCATACTTATAATCAGTGATTTGAACTCTGCATCTAGTAAATTGATGGTCTTTGCTTTGTTTAGTTCTTTTTCTGGAGCTCTGCTGTGTTCTTTCATTTGGGACATGTTTTTTTTTTTTCTCCTCTTCATTTTGACCGCCTACCTGTGATTGTTTCTATGTATTAGGTGGATGTGTTATATATCCTGGTCTTAGTTGAGTGTACTAGGTGTCCTGTGGGCCCAGTCACACAGTTGAACTGATCACCTAAGCCAGGTGCTGCAGACATTTCCCTCATGTGTGTTTTCTGCTACCTCCTGTTGTAGCTGATCCTTTGTTGCTGCTTGCATGGTCAATGGCAGAGATCGACCCTAAGGCTGATTGTATGTAAGAACTGGCCATAACTTCAGTGAAGGAACTGTTGTGCAAGTTCTGACCCTGCAGAACTAGATTTGTTTTAGTCAGGCTCTGATGCCCACCCAGTCTGCTGTTTGGATGTCTTTTGTGGAAGTGGTTGGGTGGTGTCTGGTTTGGACTGAAGCTGACCACCAGGTGTGTTTGTTCTGGGGCCTCCTGGGAGGTGCTCTGTTGCAGGGGCTCATTTCCTATACCCTACCAGGGGCCTCTTGGTATGAGCTACATTATCTACAAATGGTTGCAACTTGTGGTGGGATTGTAGATGACTGTGAGAGGCTATGATGCTAACTGAAGATGGCTGCCTCTAGTGCCAGGCTTCAGGCTGCTTAACAAGAAATATGGGATACACTGAGACTATATGCTGTTTGTTTAGGGTTTGTGAACCTTTGAGAGGTTTTAGGAAGTCAACAGCATGAGCCAATATAGGCTGTTTGTATGGGAAAGCCACTGGAAGTGTCTTTGGTGGGCCTGCTAGTTGGGTGGAGTGGGGTCTGAGGAAATTGTCAAGGGCGAATGGTGTTGCCCTGATTGATGGAGACTTAGGTATGGCACCTGCCTATGTCTTCATAATGGGTCGGGGGAGACTCAAAAAAGAAATAATGGCTTCTGCCAGCACTTCTGTTTGTGGGAAAGCTGTCCCTTCAGGCCTTGCACTGAAGAAAGACAATTCTGTTCTTACCTTATTTCCCTAGCACCTTTCACATTGCTGCCCCTAATCTTAATCTCAGAAAGAGTGAGTCTGTCAGTCAATAAATCCAAACACATGTGCTTTAAAAAGAAAGCCAGGTACTCCAGCGTCCTTCTCTCTCTTACAGCCACAATCTCTGTTGGTTTTCACAGTCAAAGTTGGAAGAACTACTTTCTCTGGCATTAGTACCCAGGCCTGGGTAGCCTGGTATGGGGCTGGAACCACTCACTCTTCAGGGGAGTACCATAGAGCCAAGATATCTCTCCCAATATTTAACCACCATACATGGGCGGAGGACCAACTTCATTCTGCATCTCCCACTCTCCTGCCAGTCTTGAGGTGGCTTCTACTGTTTGTCCTCAGTTATAGGACTTCTGCTTAGCTATACTTCAGGTGATTGTCAATGATGGGTGTTCTGTAGTTTAGTTGTATTTTTGATGTGGCCATGCGAGGAAGCCAGCACACTGTTTCCTTTTTCTGCCAAATTGGGCAGAACTCCTCAGAGTAATAATAATATTTCTATACTCCAGTGGGTTAACAAATAGGGCAAAGTGGAAAATGTGCTTGATTAACCTAGCCATAAGCTATTTAGATTTGCTAAAGTGCTACAAAAGTCTTCAAATTAACAAATAAAGAGATTTCCTTTTTTGACATTTTCTATATTCTTTTCTTTTTTCCCTTAAATACTATCATTTCTGTATAATTTCTGCACAAAGTTGAAGAATCATGAAATAAATGGAATTTTCTATCACAAGATGACCTTGCACCTTTTCACTAGCTAAGATAAATAAGAAGTATAATTTTTCTTTTTCAGATAAGGTCATTGTCACAGCAGTTTCCTGAATAAATAATGTGGTTTGACTATAGAAAAAAACTCACTCTTATAAGTCAAACTATATCTTTTACCACATCAGGACTGAGTTTCAATGAGTACATAAGAATTGTGTTTCCTCCAGCTTATTTCTTTCCCCCATGGAAAAGATTTTGCTTGTTATTCATTTTCATTTTCCATTATATAAATCTTAATGGTATGCTTTTGTTTTATATTCCTCATGCTGATAACTAATTAAAATAGAAAGTTATTTATTGTATATGTGAAGCAAAATATATATAAAATATCAGGAAGCTTGTAGCTTTTACAAATACCACACTGTGAGGGAAATCTTGTCCTTAAACTTCAATGCTTCCTTGATTATAAAAATACTCTGTAGTTTCCTTCAGGTTAGACTTACTGAAAATTTTGCCTGAAACATTTTGCTTGAATGTTTTTGATGAAATACATATTTTTCTCTCTTCTCCTCTTAAACAGTGTTTTCACAATAGAAACTTTCACAAAAATGTGAATATTGTAGGCTGTTCTATATATTTTTTCTGGTAGACTTTTAGACTTTTCATTAATAGGATAAAAAAGCAAAGCCTTTTAGTTATATTTTCTTAGGCTAGTTTTCATAGTCAGAAATATTGATCTTGTAACAATTTAAAATCTCTGTAAAGAACTATGGGGAGATTAGTAAATCTGAAGGATATTTTCATAGAAACTCAAATAAAGGCAGCCTCTAATCAAACATCCCAGTCCAGATAGTCACCACGTTCTACCATTCAACATGATATTGTGCTCAAAGAAAATGAGGTATTTTTAAAAAGAGAACAACTAATGACACTACTCTTAGATTTTTGCTCTGTCCGTGTTTATGACAAACATGAAAAGTTTAGCTCACAGAAGCCACAGATACTACACTTTAAGAAAAGGATAGTTCAATAACTGTGCTTTAGCTAAGTTTGCCTTTCTTGAAAAACAACAACAATCACAGAATGATTTTTTCCCATGCACCTCCAGGTCCAGAGCAGGCAATGACTGATAATGGATCATCTTGTAGTTCATCCACGTTGTTCCTGGCCAGTCACAGACAACAGCTGAACCTAGCCTACAAGAGAGCCCCTCCCAAGTGGCCCCAGAACCAACACACCCAGAGGCTGGCTTTATACCATAACAGAGCACTACCTGATTAGCCACAAAAGTGGCAAACACAAAAGGTGGTCTCAGGGGGCACCAGAGTCCATTGGGACCTGTCACACTATGTGGGATCAGACGCTCCACAGCAGCTCACAAGCTGTGCTGTGGGTGTGACTGATCCTTACAACAAGTCACCCTGAGGGTCAGTCTCATCTCCTGAAGTGCCAACAGCAATCAAGGCTCAACGACCACAGGTGAGTACACACAAACCACATAAGCACACACAAACTCTAGAGCATCCAGCACAGATGACCAGGGAAACTACCACATGGCCCCACAAGTTACCAACTACATAAGGTCACCTGACCAAGATGGAGATGTAGCAGATCTACCTAATACATACAAGCATACATAGAGAAGCTGCCAAAATGAGAAAACAAAGCAACATGTTTCCAATAAGAAAACAGGACAACATTCCAGAAAAAGAACTAAAAGAAATGGAGGTAAGCAACCTACCAGATACAGAATTCAAAATACTGGTGTTTAAAGATGCTCCATGATTTCAGTGAGAACGTCAACAAAGAGATAGGAAACATAAAAATGGACATAGAAGCCACAAAAAGAACCAGTCAGAGATGAATACAATAGCAAATGAAAAATAAAGTAGAAGGAAGTAACAGCAGATTAGATGAAGCAGAGGACCAAAACAGTGATTTGAAAGACAAGGAAGCAGAAACAACACTCTCTCAACATATGAGCACCTAATTATGAGGTGTGATCAGACAATATGGTGAAAGTTCAAATTTAATATATATATATATATATATATATATATATATTGTACAGTATAAGTATATATATTAT
This sequence comes from Aselliscus stoliczkanus, assembly GCA_033961575.1. NCBI lineage: Eukaryota > Metazoa > Chordata > Mammalia > Chiroptera > Hipposideridae > Aselliscus > Aselliscus stoliczkanus. The sequence continues at coordinate 46,419,063 of CM066737.1, read as the reverse complement.
AAGTATATATATACAGTAAAAGACACATGGACATTAATCCCCTCAAAATACTTTCTTTCATTTTGAACACACTTATCCCAGTGTTATTGCCACTTTTTGAAGCAGTTCTGGAAGTCCTTTTTAGTGAGTGTCTTTAGTTGTGCTGTCCTGGCTGCCTCGATTAAAAATGTTTACCCTTCATGGTCATTTTGAATTTAGAGAAAAGCCAGAAGTCACATGGTGCCAGATCTTGTGAATAAGATAGATGAGGACACACTAATATTTTTTTAGAGGGCAGTGTCACTAGCCCTCACACGTGGGATCCGAAACAGGGCCACTGGCATCCCAAACCAGCTCCCAACCACTATGCCACTCGGCCAACCCCAAACTGTAATATTTTATTTGACAGAAATTGCCCTATAAAAGAAGCGATGTGTGACACAGACCACCTTCATGATAGAGGGTGAAGCCATTTATCTCTTTCATGTTAATAGTGCATTGTTCATGATCCAAGATTTATGGCAAACGTTAAAACCCACCTCTCAATTGTAGTTCACACATGACTGACTACACTGAACAAGTTGAAACTTGCCACACACTGTTACAGATGTTCCATGCACTGTTTCCTGTATTGAAGACCCCTGCCTTTCCATTGGATGGCACTCAGAAGCAGCATTCACAGTGTTCTTTTTTTCTTTTTTTTAAATTAAAGTTTATTGGGGTGACAACTGTTAGCAAAGTTACATAGGTTTCAGGTGTACAATTCTGTAATACATCATCTATACATCACACTGTGTCTTCACAACCACTCAGAGTCAGTTCTCTTTTCATCACTGTGTATTTGATCCCCTTTACCCTCATCTATTAACCGCCTCACCCCTTACCCTCTGGTAACTACTAAACTATTGTCTGTGTCTATGAGTTTTGTTTTGTCATTTGTTTTTCCTGTTTTTTTTGCTGTTTTCAGTTTTATATACCACATATTAGAAAAATAATATGATTCTCAACATTTTCTGTCTGACTTATTTCACTTAGCATTATAATCTCAAGATCCATCCATATTACTGAAAATGGTACTATTTCATCTTTTCTTATGGCAGAATAGTATTCCATTGTGTATATATACCACATCTTCTTTATCCAGTCATCTATGGAAGGACACTTTGGTTGTTTCCATGTCTTGGCCACCATATATAAAGCTGCAATGAACATCAGAGCACATATATCTTTACAGGTAAGTGTTTTCAGATTTTTGGATAGATATCTAGGAGAGGGATTGCTTGGTCATATGGTAATCCTATTCTTAATTTGTTGAGGAACCTCCACACTGCCTTCCATAGTAGTTGCACAAACCTGCAGTCCAACCAACAGTGTATGAGGGTTTCTTTTTTTCCACAGCCTCTCCAACACTTGTTAGTATTTGTCATGATGATAGCCATTCTAACTGATGTGAGCTGATATCTCATTGTGGTTTTATTTGCATTATTCTGATGATTAGTGATGTTGAGCATTTATTCATATGTCTATTGGCATTTATTCATATGTCTATTCATATGTCTATATGTCAATCTGTATGTCCTCTTTGGAGAAATGTCTGTTCAGGTCCTCTGCCCATTTTTTAATTCAATTGTTTGTTTTTATGTTGTTGAGTTGTATGAGTTCCTTATATATTTTGGATATTAGCCCCTTATCAGAGGTTTTGTTTGCAAAAATCTTCTATTTGGTTGGTTGCTTTTTTATTTTGTCGATGGTTTCTATTGTTGTGCAGGAACTTTTTAGTTTGATATAGTCCCATTCATTTATTTTAGATTATACTTTCCTTGCCTTTGAAGTCAAATTCATAAAATCCTCTTTAAACCCATGGTCCTTAAACTTAGTACCTATGCTTTCTTCTATGCAGGTTATTTTAAATCTTATGTTTAGGTATTTGATCCATTTTGAATTAATTTTGGTACACAGTAACAGATAGCAATCTAGTTTCAATCTTTTGCATGTGGCTTTCCAATGGTCTCAGCACCATTTATGAAAGAGGCTGTTGTTTCTGCAGTGTATGTTTTATTTTTTAAAGATTTTATTGGGGAATTGGGGGAGGGGAACAGCGTTGGGGAATCGGGGAAGAGGGACAGACCAGTTGCTGTCGTTTTGTTCTCTAGTCTAGTTGCGGAGGAAGTTGCTTCACTGGCCCATGTTAGTATCGTCATTGAGCTCTTCCTGAATGAGGCACATCAGTCATCAGCCTCTGAATGGTCACTCATTGTGGCTATTGGCAGCTCACGCTGGCTGCCAGCTGCCCACAATGGTTGCTGGCCACTCACTGTAGACTATGGCAGCCCACTGCAGCAGGGGCTACAGCCTACACCATCACCAGGGCTTGTGCAGCCCAGCTCCAGGTGGAGGTGTTGTTAGCTGTAGAGGGCAGTGTCACTGGCCCTCATATGTGGGATCCGAACCGGGGCCACTGGCATCCCAAGGCAACTCAACCAATGCGCCACTTGGCCAGCCCTCTCCAGTGTATGTTTTTATCAAAAAATTGTCTGCCCAAGACTTCCAGTAATATGGCAGAAGAGACGGACGCTTTCCCAACTGCCTCCCAGGATCACATCAAAATTACAAATAATTTATACAACATTTAACCTCGGAAGTCCCCTGAACACTAGATGAACAGAACCTCTAAAAATGGACTTAAATAGGAGGCCACGTCAAGTCTGGTAGAAGGGGTGCAGACAAGAGAGTACGAGCCCTGTGAGGTACGCTCCAGCTGTGGGGAGCCTTCTCCAGTTGGGGGAAAGACCCTCTGGCCCCACACCGAGCTCACTAGCCCAGAGTCGCTTTGCCAGGAAGAGGAGTTCTACGATAGTGGGCAGTAGAAATTAGTGAGGACTCTCTTTACTCGACTCAGTGAGGCTGAGGGTGGCTGGAGAACCAGTGGGCCCAGCACACGGACTCGCCGGTTAGCACTACCCCGGTTCCTGGTAGAGGGAGTAGCTGTGTGAGCCAGGCCCAGGAGCCTATGGGAATGGATTGAACTGAGCACCTTTGGTGCAGAAGCTGGAGGTTTTGGGACCGTTATTCTCCTGGTGTGGACCTTGCATACGAGCGGTGTACAGGAGGGCGCCATTTTTTCAGGGTTGGGCCCTCCCACAGAAGGTTAGATCTGGGATCCCATTGGGCTGGTGAAATTGGCCAGGAGTGCGTGCATGCATGTGTGCGTGTGCATTCGGCCTTGGATTCCCACCCTCTGCCCTGCTTGTGCTGGGTTGCCAGGGAAATGCTGGGCATGTGCCCTCGGGGTCCAACAGGCTGCTCACTGAGACACAGGAATGTGCAGGCTGCATTGGGTCCCCAACCTCTGCCCTTCTTCTGCTGCGTAGCCAGGGAAACGCAGGGCAGGTGCTCTCCAGCTGCATCAGTCTGTTCATTGAGAGACAAGAGTGCACAAGCCGCCTTGGGTCCCCACTCTCTGCACTGTTTGTGCAGAGTTGCCAGGCTGGGGATTGGCTGTTGGGCTGCTTACGCTGATCGGAGGGTATTTGATTGGGACAGGCCGAAACAGGGAGTTTTCCTGAGAGTGTTGGGCTGGGAGCTGTGTGCCTACGTGATCCAATTGAGGCTTTCCTGGAGTTTGTGTGGACTGATTGCTGGTTCTGAGTGCATGCTGCTGTGACTTGGTGGGGGCCATGACCACATCAAGTGGTGCCTTGGGGGCCTGCACCACCCACCTAGAGCTGTGTTACCAGAGGCACCCTGAGCCTCCGGTGCCTGGCCCACATCTCTGCAGGCCACAGAGAGTTTTTGTGCTGCAGCGGACAAACTGCAACAATCTGTGAAGATTTTTTTTCTTTTTGGTAGTGAGCATGGTTCCAAGCACACAGCAGCTAATTTTGGAAAGCTCACTGCCAGACTGAGAGGGAGGCCGGCACATAACACATTATGCTCTTCCTTCCAATAGCTGGTGCTGAGTCACCCAGAGATTCTCTATTGCTGAGCAACTGGTCTGCAGATTAAAGAGGATGGAGAGCCCCCCTCCATCTCTTTTTTTTTTCTTTTCTGTTTCTTTTACTTTTTTTTCTCTCTTCTTTCTAGGTGATCTATCTAATATATTGAAGCATTCACAGAACGACAGCCAGAATGAAGAAACAAAGAAACATGTCCCAAGTAAAAGATCAGAAGAAAACTCTAGAAATGGAACTAAATGAAACAGAGGTATCCAAACTTTCAGAGACAGAGCTTAGAACACTGATGATAAGAATATTTAAGTAACTTAGTGAGGACATAAAGAAGGATAGTGAAACCATAAAAAACAACAAGTTAGTACTAAAGAATACAATAACTGATATGAGGAACACACTCAAAGGAATCACCAGTAGAATAGATGAAGCAGAGGATCGGATCAGTGAAATAGAAGACAAAATAGCAGAAATCACCCAGTTGGAACAAAAACAATAAAAAAGATTAAAAAGAATGAAAATAGTTTAAGAGACATCTGGGACAACATGAATGGCAAAATCTTATCTCCTTGTAGGAATACCAGAAGGAGAAGAGAAGAAGTAAGGGACTGAGAATGTATTTAAAGAAATACTAACTGAAAACTTCCCTACCCTGGTGAATGAAATTGACATACACGCCCAGGAAGTGCAGAGAGTTCCAAACAAGCTGAACCCAAACAGGTCCACACCAAGACACATTATAGTGAAATTGGCAAAGGTTAAAGACAAAGACAGATCCTAAAAGCAGCAAGAGAAAGACAGCAGATTATATACAAAGGAACTCTACAAGACTAACATCTGACTTTTCTAACAGAAACTCTGCAGGCCAGAAGGAAGTGGCAGGAGATACTCAAAGTGACACAAAACAAAGGTGTACAACCAAGATTGCTCTACCCAGCACGGCTATCACTTCAAATTGAAGGGGAGATAAAGAGCTACTCAGAAAAGAACAAGCTTAAGGAGTTCATTACAACCAAGCCAGCATTGCAGAAAATGTTAAAAGTGCTTTTTTAAACAGAAGAAAGGGGAAAACAAGCTAACCCAGGAAGACAAGAAATGCAAATAACAAAATGGCAGTAAATATGCACCTATCAGTAATCACTTTAAATGTGAATGGGCTAAATGCTCCAATCAAAAGACAAAGAGTGGCTGAGTGGATAAGAAAACAGGACCCAGGGCTGGCCGAGTGGTGCGGTGGTTAAGAGTTGGCTTGGGGTGCCAGCGGACCCGGTTCAGACACCACATGAGGGCCAGTGACACTGCCCTCTTAAAAAAACAAAAAACAAAACAAAACAAAAAAACAGGACCCATGCATATGCTGTCTACAAGAGATTCATCTCGGATCAAAAGACATGCACAGACTGAAAGTAAAGGGATGGAATAAGATATTTCATGCAAATGGAAATGAGAAAAAAGCTGGAGTGGTAATACTTATTTTGGACAAGATAGACTTTAAAATGAAGACTACAATACAAGACAAAGAAGGCCACTACATAATAATAAAGGGATCGATTCAACAAGAGGACATAACCCTAAGCAAACATCCAATATAGGAGCTCCTAAATATATAAAACAGATTTTGACAGACATAAAAACAGGGATCAACAGAAACACTATCATAGTAGGGGACTTCAACACCCCGTTGTCACCAATGGACAGATCCTCCAGACAGAAAATCAACATGGAAAGAGTGGCCTTAAATGACACTTTAGACCAGCTGGATTTAATTGATATCTTTAGAGCATTTCACCTCAAAGCTACAGAATATATATTCTCAAGTGCACATGGAACATTTTCCAAGATAGACCAAATGTTAGTCCACAAAACAAGTCTCCACAAATTTAAGAAGATTGAAATCATACAAGTGTCTTCTCTGAACACAATGCTATGAAACTAAATCAATTATAAGAAGAAATCTGGAAAGCTTATAAATACATGGAGGCTAAATAACATGCTACCAAATAGTCAGTGGGTGAAATATGAGATCAAGGAGGAAATCAAAAGATACCTCGAGACAAATGAAAATGAAAATACCATGACCCAAAGTCTCTGGGATGCAGTGAAAGGAGTCCTAAGAGGGAAGTTGACAGCAGTGCAGGCCTACCTAAAGAAGGAAGAAAAAGAGAGACAGGACCCAAATTAATAAAACAATGTAATTAATTATATCATAATTAATAATATAATATAATTATAATATAATTAATAAGGTAATATATGGATTCAGTGCAATTCCAGTCAAACTACCAAGGATATTTTTCTCAAAAATAGAACATAGAATCCTACAATTTATATGGAACCACAAAGATCCCAAATAGCCATAGCAATCCTGAGAAATAATAGCGAAGTGGGAGGCATTACACTACCTGACATCAAAACGTACTACAAGGCTACAGTAATCAAAACAGTATGGTACTGGCATAAAAACAGACACATAGACCAATGGAATAGAATAGAGAGCCCAGGAATAAACCCATCCATATACAGTCATTTAATCTATGACAATGAAAGCAAGAATTTACATTGGAGTAAAGATAGTCTATTTAATAAATAGTGCTGGGAAAATTGCACTGACACGTGCAAAAAAGTGAAAATGGACCACTTACTTACACCATACACGAGAACAAACTCAAAATGGATTAAAGACTTAAATGTAAGACCTGAAACCATAAAACTCCTAGAAAAAAACATAGGGAGTAAATTTGTAGACATTACCCTGAGTAATAATTTTACTGATATATCCCTTGGTAAGGGAAATAAAAGGGAAAATGAACATATGGGATTACATCAAACTTAAAAGATTTTCACAGCAAAGGAAATTATCAATAAAACAAAAAGGCAGCCTACTGAATGTGAGAAGATATTTGCCAACGATATATCTGATAAAAGGTTAATATCCAAAATTTATAAATCACTCATAAAAGCTGGCTGAGTGGCGTGGTGGTTCGGCGCTGGTTTTAGAAGCCAGCCGTCCCGGTTCAGGTCCCACATATGAAGGCCAGTGAACACTGCCCTCAAAAAAACAAACAAACAAAAAAATCACTATAAAATAGCACCGCACTGTACACCTGAAGCTGATGTTGTGTAATATTGTATGCCAACTGTAACTGAATGTGTGGATAGTCACGGGATGTAGAGTATACTGTGGAGGGGAGTCAGGGGAATTGTAATGGATATGTATGATATGGCAGGGGAGTGGGCTGGCGAACTGGGGGTGGGGGTTGAAACTTTGGGGGGTAAAGAGTATAACTATTGCATTGTGTTGTACACCTGAAACTAATAAAAAAAAAATACTCAACCCCAAAAAACAAAAAACCCAATTAAAAAATGGGCAGAGGAGGGTCGGCGGAGTGGCACGGTGGTTAAGCGCTGGCTTCGGAAGCCAGCAGCCCAGGTTGGGTCCCACATATGAGGGCCAGTGACACTGCCCTCAAAAAAAACAAAATGGCCAGAGGATATGAAAAGGCATTTCTCTAAAGAGGACATACAGATGGCCAACAGGCATATGAAAAAATGTTCAACCTCACTAATCATCAGAGAAATGCAAATAAAAACCACAATGAGATACCAACTCACTCCGGTCAGAATGGCTATCATCAGTAAATCAACATACAATAGTTGCTGGCGAGGGTGTGGAGAAAAGAGAACCATGCTGCACTGTTGGTGGGACTGGAAATTGTTGCCACCATTACGGAAATCAGTATGGAAGTATCTCACAAAACTAGAAATGGAACTACTGTATGACCCAGCAATTCCACTCTTGGGCATCTACCGAGAAGAATCCAAGATAGTAATTAAAAAAATGTATATGCACTCCTATGTTTATTGCAGTGCTATTTACAATAGCCACGACTTGGAAACCATGGAAATGCCCATAGGTGGATGACTGCATTAAGAAATTGTGGTACATTTATACAATGGAGTACTACTCCGCTATAAAGAAGAATGAAATTGTACCATTTGCAACAATATGGATGGACCAAGAGACTATTATGTTAAGTGAAATAAGTCAGTAGGAGAAAGACAGATACCTTATGATCTCACTTATATGTGGAATCTGAAAAACTGAATGAATGAGCAAAGTAAACAGAAACAGTCTCATAGATATAGAAGAAAAACTGAGGGTTGCTAGTTGGGAGGGGGTGGGGATGAGGGAGAAGGGGAAGGGATTAGACAGCATAAATAGGTAACTACAATATTGCCACAGGGATATGAACGACAGTTTGGGGAATATAATAATGTTGTAAATATTTTGTGGGGTGTTAGATGGTCACATGTCTTGTTAGGGAGACCACTTCATGGATGGAGTAGAGGCTTGATCACTGCACTGTATATCTGAAGCTGATGTTATATAATTTTGTATGCCAACTGTAATTGAATATATAGATAGTCACAGGATGTAGATTATACTATGGAAGGGAGTGAAAGGAATTGCAATAGATATGTATGATGTGGGGGGGGTGGAATGGGGTGGTGAATTGGGGGAGAGGAGTTGTCACTACGAGGGGTAAAAGTATAAGCATTGCGCTGTTGTACACCTGAAGCTAATTCAAAAAAGTGTTTATTTCACAATAATAGAATTGAAAAAAAAATTATCTGCCCATATTTATGCGGGTGTATTTCTGGGTTTTCAATTCTATTCCATTGGTCTACGTGTCTGTTTTCTGCCAATACCATCCTGTTTTGATTATTGTTGTTCAGTAGTACAAGCTGAAGTCAGGAAATGTGATACCTCCAGCGTTATTCTTTTTTCTTATGATTGCTTTGTCTCTTTATTTGTGGTTCCATACAAATTTCATCACTTTTTTTTGTTCTATGTATTTAAAAAATGCCATTGGGGTTTTGATGTGGATTGCATTACATCTGTATATTGCTTTGGGTATAATACCATTTTAACTATTTTGAATCTTCCAATCCTTGAACACAGAATGTCTTTCCATTTCTCTGTGTCTTCTCCAATTTCTTATAAAAACATATTGTAGCTTTCAGTGTATATGTCCTCCACATCCTTGGATAAGTTTATTCCTAGATATTTTTTTATTATTGTTGCAACTGCAAAAAAGATTTTTTAAAAATTTCTTTTCCTGGGCCGGCCGAGTGGCGCATTGGTTGAGTGCTGGTTTTGGGATGCCAGCGGCCCCGGTTCGGATCCCACATGAGGGCCAGTGACACTGCCCTCTACAGCTAACAACAGCTCCACCTGGAGCTGGGCTGTGCGAGCCCCGGTGATGGTGTGGGCTGCAGCCCCTGCTGCAGTGGGCTGCCATAGTGGCCCGCAGCCAGCGTGAGCGGCTGGCAGCCAAGCATGAGCTGCCAATAGCCGCGATGAGCGACATCCAGAGGCCAGCGACCGATCTGCCTCATCCAGTGAAGCAACATCCTCCGCAACTAAACTGAAGAACAAGAAGACAGCAACTTGTCTGTTCTCCTTCCCCGATTCCCCGACGCTGTTCCCCTCCACCAATTCCCCAATAAAATCTTTAAAAAAAAATTCTTTTCCTGAGATTTTATTAGTATATAGGAATGCAATGGATTTTTGTACATTGAGTTTGTAACTGGCAACTTTACTGTATTCGTTTTTTTTTTGTAATAGCTTTTTGGTGGAGACTTTAGCATTTTCTATGTATAGCCTCATGTCATCTGCAAAAAGTCACAATTTAACTTCTTTATTCCAAATTAGGATGCCTTTTATTTCTTTCTTTTGCTAATTGCTCTGGATATGACTTCCAGTACTTCATTGAATAGCAGTGCCAATAGGGGACAGTCCTGTCTTGTTCCAGCACAAAATGAAGGGCTTCAATTTTTCATGGTTAATTATAATATTAGCTGAGGTTTTGTCATATATATATTAGTTTAAGGTATTTTCCTTCTGTATCCATTTTATTAAGTGTTTTAATCATAAATGGATGTTGTATCTTGTCAAATGCTTTTGCATCTATTGATATAATCATATGAATTGGTTCTTTATGTTGTTTATGTGGTATACCACACTGATCAATTTGTGTATGTTGAACCATCCTTGTGACCCTGGGATGAGCCCCACTTGATTGTGATGTATAATCTTCTTAATGCATTGTTGCATTGGATTTGCTAGAATTTTTTTTAGGATTTTTGCATCTGTATCATTAGAGATATTGGTATGTGATTTTCTTTTCTTTTCTTTTTTTTGTTATCCTTAACAGGTTTTGGAGTCAAGGAAATGTTGGCCACGTAAAATGAGTTAGGGAGTATTTTCTCTTCTTCAATTTTTTTTGGAAGAGTTTGAGTACAACAGGTATTAGATCTTCTTTGAATGTTTGGTAGAATTGACTATTGAAGCCAATTGGGTTGGACTTTTGCTTTTGGGAAGTTTTCAGATGAATGATTCAGTTTCCTTACTGTTGATTGGTTCATTTAGATTTTCCAGTTATTTGTGATTCAGCTTATGAAGGCTATGTTTCTAAGAACATGTCCAATTCTTCTAGGTTATTGAATTTGGTGGCACATAGTCCTTCACAGTATTCTTGGAAGATCCTCTATATTTCTGTAGCATCCGTGGTAACTTCCCCTTTTTTATTTCTGATTCTGTTTTGTCTTTTCTCTTTTTCTCTTAGCGTGTCTAGAAAGGATTTGTCAATTTTATAAATGTTTTTAAAAAGCCAGCTCTTTGTTGCATTACTTTTTTCTTCTATTGTCTTTTTGTTCTCTGTTTAATTGGGTCCTGCTCTGATTTTTATTATTTTCTATCTTCTGCTGACTTTGGGTTTAACTGGTTCTTCTTTTTGTAGTTCTCTAAGGTGAAATGTGAGGTTATTTATCTGGGTTATTTCTTCCTTCTTGAGATAGGTGTGTAATGATATAAATGTCTTAGTTATTACTGCTTTTGCTGAATCACAATAATTTTGGTACTAATTAATTAAATAATTAATTATTTTTTTACAACACAGCACAATAGTTATACATTTTACCCCTCAAAGTGACAAACCCCTCACCCAATCTTCCGCCCCACTCCCCCTCCCATATCATACATATCTATTACAAATCTCTTGACTCCACTCCCACACTCTACTCCACATCCCGTGACTATATATATATACATTCAATCACAGTTAACATTCAATATTATACAACATCAGCTACTGGTGTACAGCGCAGTGATCAAGACTCTACCCCATCCCTGAAGTGGTTTCCCAAACAAGACATGCAACCACCTGACACCATACAGAATATTCACATTATTAATAATATTCCCAGAACTGCCTCTCGTATCCCTGTGGCAATATTGTAGTTACCCACTTATCCTGTCTAATCCCTTCCCCTTTTCCCTCATCTCTACTCCCACCCAGCTAACAAACATAGATTTTCCTCTATATCTGCTTGATATGATTTCAATCTTCTTAAATTTACTGAGAGTTGTTTTGTGGCCTAACATGTGGTCTATCCTGGAAAATGTTCCATGTGCACGTGAGAAGAATGTATATTCTGTAGCTTTGTTGTGAAATGCTCTAAAAATATTGATTGAATCCAGCTGGACTAAAGTGTCATTTAAGGCCACTGTGTGCGTGTTGATTTTCTGTCTGGAGGATCTGTCCGTTGGTGACAACGGGGTGTTGAAGTCCCCTACTATGATAGTGTTACTGTTGATTTCTGTCTTTATGTCTGTCAAAGTATCCCTATTTATGCTCTGATTTGATTTCTGCATTGCAGTAGGATGTTATATTTTTCCTTTTTTTAAATGTTTTTTTTAATTCTTTTCCCTGTATGTTATGTTTGAAGTATAGTGTCTTATTTTTTTTATAGGGGTGCCATTTCCTGTTTCTGTCTGTAATACTTTTGTTTTTTTATGTCAAGTCAAATACCTTCCTTCAGTATTTCTTGTAATACAGATAGTGTGTTAGAAAACTCCCTCAGCTTCTGCAAGTCTGGGAAGGTCTTTATTTCTCCTTCATATCTAAAAGATTTCTTTGCTGTATATATTATTCTTGGCTCATAATCTCTCTCAATAGTTTGAATATTTGATACCACTCCCTCCTCTCTTCTAGTGTTTCTGCTGAAAAAATCTGATGATAATCTAATGGGCTTTCCTTTGTAGGTACCCTCTTCTTTTCCTTGGATGTCTTGAGGATTCTTTCTTTGTTGTTAATTATTGACAGCTTCAATACAGTGTGCCTTGAAGACAGATTCAATACAGTGTGCCTATTTACTACTGTTTTGAGAATCCAGTACTTTCCATAAGTTTGGGAAGTTCTCATTGACTATTTGTGTGAATACACTCTGTTCCCTTCCCCCTTTCTTCTCCTTCTGGTATAGCCATGATTCTTCTGTTGCTCTTTCTGATGGAGTCAGAAAGTTCTTGTAGAGTTTTTTCACTTCGTTTAACTCTTACATCTCTCTCTTCTTCCATCTGTGTCATTTCCAGATTTCTATCTTTAATGCCACTGATTCTTTCTTTTCTCCATCCTATCATCTCTATTACCTAAGCTGGCTATTTCATTCTTCATTTCTTTTCTGAGTTCTTAATCCCCAGAATTTTTATTTGGTTCTTTTTAAAATCTGCATCTCTTTGGTAAAATGTTTGTTTTCTTCTTTGGCTGTGTTTCTGAGTTCATTAAACTGCCTGTGTGAGTTTTCCAGCACCTTACTGAGTTTTTTAGGAACTGTAATCTTGAATTCTCTGTAATTTAAGTAATATATTACCATGCCTTTAAGTTCATTTTTCTGGATACTTTTAATTTTTTATGAGCTGCCTTGTTATCTTGATTTTTCATGGCAATTAATGAAGTATTATTTCCGTTCCTAGGCATCTACAGTATAGGGTTCTCCAACAGGTTTATAGGAAGAGGTCTTTCTTTTACTTTCCAGTCTGTGTTGGTGGTATATTTTATTTTCCCTCCAGACAATTATCACAACAGAAAAACAGACACACAGACCAATATGTGTATTGGCTGAAAAACAGACACACGGAATAGAATCGAGAACCCAGAGATCAACCCACATAAATTTAAAGAAAAACACCTTGAGAAGAGCTAAGCAAGGAAGCATTTAAAAAAATTTATTGGAGGTGACAATGGTTAATAAAATTATATATGTGTCAAGTGTACAATTCTATAATACATTATCCATGCATTGTATTGTGTTCATGACCCCAAGTTGATTCTCCTTCCATCACCACATGTTTATTTCTCTTGATTTTATTTAGTGTTCTGAAGTTTACTAAGTTTTACTATTAATAGTAATTACTATTGTTGTTATTTTTGTTATTATTATAATTTAAATCCTGCTTTGAAGTTGTTATACTTCAATTTGAGGTTTCACTTTTAAAAATCATTTTGTGAAATTTCTAGCCATTGCCCTTTTGGATACCATCTCTTACCCATTTTTTTTTCTATTTCTTTTTTTTTGGAACTCCTAATAAAAGTAGTATATATTCTCATTCTGTATTCTATATATTTTCAATTCTCTTTCAACTTTTCTGTCTCTTCACTTGTCAATGCTGCATTTCACTGTTTCTTTTTCTTTTTTTTCCTCAGTTTTAAAATTTATCTTTAACTTCATCTAATTTGCCATTTACCCATCTATTGGCTTTTTTATTACAATGAAATTTCCAATGTTAACTTCCAAAAAATTCTATTTAGATCTCTTACAAATCTGTCTGCTCTTGTTTTTATTGTTATTCTATTCTTTTTTCATAGCTTGTGTGTTTCTCTCTCCTCTATCTTTTAATCATATTTTAAAATAATTTATCTATGTTCTATTTACTCAATATATTAAGAATCCTATTCTCCTGTTTTCTGTGTCCACCACAGTGGGCTGTTCTTTTCATGTGTTTCTTTTTCATTATCAATTATATTCAGAAAGTTTTCTTTTTTTATGGTTGGTGTCCATGTGCTCTAAATTTTACAAAATTTTTAAGAAAGCAGAAATATTTGCATGTTACATGTCTCTCAAGGATTTCACCAATCTTGGAACTAATTTTATTAATTTCCCTACTTTGTATTTCCTGCACAACATATTTATTTTAAATTAAGACTATTCATCTCTCATACCTGGGTTTTTTTTGTTGTTTTTTTTTTAAGATTTTATTGGAGAAATTTGGGGAGGGGAACAGCGTTGGGGAATTTTATTTTTTTTTAAGTCTCGATCTCTCAAATTCTTTTTTTTTTTTCAAGATTTTATTGGGGAACTGGAGGAGGGGAACAGCATTGGGGACCTGGGGAAGGGGAACAGACAAGTTGCTGCCTTTTTGTTCTTCAGTCTAGTTGTGGAGGACATTGCTTCACTGGCCCATGTTGGTATCGTCATTGTGCTCTTCCCAGATGAGGCAGATCGGTCGCCGGACTCTGGATGGTCGTTCACCATGGCTATTTGCAGCTCACACCGGCTGCCAGCCACTCACGCTGGTTGCAGGCCACTCATTGTAGCCTATGGCAGCCCACTGCTGCAGGGGCTGCAGCCTACACCATCACTGGGGCTCACGCAGCCCAGCTCCAGGTGGAGCTGTTGTTAGCTGTAGAGGGCAGTGTCACTGGCCCTCATATGTGGGATCCAAACCAGGGCTGCTGGCATCCCAAAACCAGGTCTTAACCAATGTGCCACTCAGCCAGCCCAGCGTTGGGGAATTTGAGGAGGGGACCAGCCAAGTTGTTGTTCTTCAATCTTTGTTGTGGAGGGCGCCAGTCGCCATCTGGTTTCCCATTGGCAGTTCGTGGCCTCTAAGCCCAAGGTGCTGTGTTCAATCTTAGTTGCGGGTGGGCATAGCCACCATGCCATACAGGAGTCAAACCAGCAGCCTTGTTAAGAGTGCATGCTCTATCCTCTGAGCCATCGGGGTAGCAGCTCAGCTCAAGCTGCTTAGCTCAAGGTGTGAGTGGGCATAGTTCGACTCCATGTGGGAGTTGAACCAGCAGCCTTATTGTTAAGAGCGCAAGTCCTATTCACTGAGCCATCTGGACAGCAGCTCAGCTCAAGGTGCAGAGTTCAATCTTTTATTTGCCGGTGGGAATAGCCAACCATTGAACAGGCAACCTTGTTGTTACATCAGCTGAGCCATCCTGCCACCTGTTGGCAGCTCAGCAACAGCTCAGCTAAGGCGCAGCTTTCACTGGCCCATGTGGGAATCAAACTGGCAGCCCTGTTGCTCAGAGCACGTACTCTAAGCCTAAGCCAACTCTTAACCAACTGAGCCACTCGGCTGGTCCCTCATACCTGGTATTTTGATGTCTCACAGGTGTTTTTATTTTGTTTTTAAATCTAGTCTCATATACAAACAATTTACCTTGTTATTTCCATGTACATATAAGTGGAATCTCCCTTTCCTCAGCCCCAGCGTTATTCAGTGGTTTTTCTTAAACTCCCTATCTCAAGTGGCCCATATGTGGATATTAAAACCCTATTTCTAACTGTCCTGGTGTATATCTGTGTCTCGAGACTCTCTATATTACTAACACAATAGCTCACTCTCCTACAACTTAACTTCTGCCACTGGGGAATTTCCATTTATTCCTTTCGAGATCAGCTAGTGTGTATACTTATTTTAGGAAAATTCATCCAGCATTTCAAGATCTGTAAAGGGAAGTTCTTGTTAGTTCAATGTGTAGAATGAACCTTATTAATTTTTGATTTATTGTGATTAGGCTTCCACAGCCACCACTCCACTGAAATTATTTCCCTATTTTTAAATTCTGTGACTTCATTGCTATCATGTCTGTTACTTGACATTATTGTCCCTTAGATCTTTGAAATCTTTTTTTTTTTTTTTTGCATTCTCTAAAACTTCTGTCTCTCATATCTCTGACTACCTTTTGGAACACTGTCAGTTTTTTAACCTGCTCATTTTCATTTTTTAAAGAAATATTTACACTATAAAAAAATGTACAAAAAATAATACAATGGGCACCATGATACCTAATATTGAGCTTAAGCCATAAAACTATACCAAAGCATTTGAAACACCCTGTGTGCTCTCTTTGGTGACCTCTCCCTCACTTTCTCCTAGAGGGAGCCACTATAAATTGGATGTTTATCATTCCCATGTATTTTTAAAAAAATTTATTGGGCCGGCCGAGTGGCGCAGTGGTTAAGCGCTGGCTTGGGAAACCAGCAGCCCCTGTTCAGTCCCATATATGAGGGCCAGTGACACTGCCCTCCAAAAAACAAACTCTGTTAAAAATAATAAAAATATAAAAATAAAATTTTTTTTATTACATATATATGCATCCATGATTAAAATAAAAATATAATATTTTGTGTTCACTTAAGCTTTATATAGACTATTATTCTGGATATGTGCTTCAACTTGTTTTGTTTAATATATTTTTGAATTTAATCTATGCTGATGTCTGTAGCTCTAATATATTAATTTTCACTGCTACATAGTATTGTTTTATGAATATGTCACAATTTATTTAGAGTTGACTGAAGTGCCCTCAGTCCTTTGTTACTTTCAGCATATCATGATGTGTTACAATTTACATGTGTCTAGTTAAGTGGATATCTGGATAATATAATCTAGTTTTTTTTGTTTTCTTTTAAAGATTTTATTGGGGAATTGGGGGAGGGGAACAGTGTTGGGGAATCAGGGAAGGGGAACAGACAAGTTGCTGTCCTTCTGTTCTTCAGTCTAGTTGTGGAGGACGTCGCTTCACTGGCCCATGTTGGTATTATCATTGCGCTCTTCCTGGATGAGGCATATCGGTCACCGGCCTCTGGATGGTTGCTCGCCATGGCTATTGGCAGCTAATGCTGGCTGCCCACCGCTCACGCTGGCTGCCCGCCGCTCACGCTGGCTGCTGGCCACTCACCGTAGCCTATGGCAGCCCACTGCAGCAGGGGCTGCAGCCTACACCTTTGCCGGGACTTGCACAGCCCAGCTCCAGGTGGATCTGTTGTTAGCTGTAGAGGGCAGTGTCACTGGCCCTCATATGTGGGATCTGAACCTGGGCCGCTGGCATCCCAAAACCAGCCCTTAACCAATGCACCACTTGGCCGGCCCAATATAATCTAGTTTTAAATACATTCAATTTCACAAGTGGAAATGTATCTTAACAACATTATTGTGAAAAAATCTTGTATTTAAGACAATACAAATATTGCAAACTTAAATGAACAAGGAGAATATGGGACAGATTACAATTTTACTCTTAGTTAAAGCTTTTTAACAGCCATATAAAGCATGATAAAAATTTATGGTAATATATATAAACAATATTAGGCATTTGAAAACAATGTAGTCAGGTTAAAAATGTTTTATATTACAAAGAATAATATTTTAAATACAGATTACATCTATTGTTATAAACAATGAATTTGACTTCCATGTTTTTATGCCTTGCATACTTTTATAAAGTATAATAATATAGTCATAATGATTACCAAGCCATTTAAAACCCAGTCATCCAGAACATTAAAAATGGTAATAATTGTGTTAACAACAATATTTTTATTTCTATAAATATTTCTATTTTTGTCAATTTTTTATGTTACGTAATGTTTAACAGAGTAGAACAGTAATTTAGAAATAAATAAATATACATCTTTTATTGAGTATACATGCTCAACTTTTTTCTCTAAGAGTGATAATCAGAAATCATGGAGGCCCATGTTCTAGAGGACAAATATGAAATTCATTAGTATTAACAAAATCTTTTACTTTCTAGTCCTTGACATTATAGCTTCGTTTGTATGATACCCTAGCTCCTGTTCTCCTACCCTTGCCCTGACTGTTTTAGAGTCACCTTAATAATAGCTGTTCTCTAAAGACTTCATCAATTTCTCTTTAGTCCCACTTTTCATGTTCTGCCAAGTGAACACTTAACTTTTCGTTTTTTCTTTTTTCTTTTTTTTTGAGGGCAGTGTTACTGGCCCTCATATGTGGGACCGAACCAGGGCTGCTGGCTTCCCAGGCCAGCGCTTAACCACCGCGCCACTCAGCCGGCCCTTAACTTTTCTTTTAATACTCAACTCAAATTCTAACGTTTCTTTGGAGACTTTGACTTAGAGTTAAGTGCTATATTAATACTATTGTTTTCAAGTTGCAAGCACATAATAGAGGGCATTTAATGTGTTTGTATCCTTTTTGTTCCTGCTATTGGTTTGGAATTTATATATTTATATTTATTTTATTTACTTTAAATCATTACCACTAATTATTTACCATGCATATTTCACTTAACACAGTTTACTATTAACTAGTAATTCTACTCCCTTGAACAATACAAGGTCTTTAAGACTGCTTTAACTTAGACCACTTGTCTTATATCTTTCATGTCATGCCTAGTATTTTTATTTCACATTGTTACTTTGTTTTTATATCCTCTCAAGTTAGTCATTGTAATTTTTGCTCTTATTTTAGGCAGACTATTTTTCTGATTTATCTACATTTAATTATTTAACTCATGGTTTTTTGTTTGTCTGCCTGAATATGTCTCTTTTTTTGCCTTCATTCTTGAACATTGGTTTAGCTGGATATAATATTCTAGGTTAGTGTTTATTTTTCTTAGCACTTAAGGTTATTATCTTTCTGTCTTCTGGATTCCATTTTTGCAGTTCAGAAATCTGCTAGCAGTCCAGTTGACAGTCCTTTGAAGTTAACATGCCTTTTCTCATTGATTGCTTCTAAGATCTTTTTGTCTATAATTTTCTTTAGCTTCATTGTGATTCCTCCACACTCCCTCCCTCCATTCTAAATGATGATTGAAATTTGACATTTCTCTTCAATCTGAAGATGAACTTCTTTAACAAATTCTGGAATGTTGCCTTTGTTATACTTAATTCCAACACTTCCAAGTGTTTTGTAGAGGGAGAGATTTAAAGTTATGTAATCTGCTTTATTGCCAGAAACTGAACCGGTCTGTATAACTATACTGCAAATTTTGTTTTAATATTTCTCTTAAGCTAGATTATGATTTAATGTAAGGTTGGGATGATATTGTATACCTTTCTGTATTCCTGGCACCTTTTATAGTGCCAGGGGCATAGGAAGGTTCAAATATTGTTGACTTAAGTGACCCTTATTGGGGAAATTTCAAGCAAAATAATGCTTTTTTCTGAATTATCCAAATGTGTGTAAGTCAAAGTGGGCTTGCTTTGTTGTTTGTAACTTGAGCCATTTAAATAACCATGCAATTTATTTTGGCTATAAATACTTAGTTTGAATTCCTTTTCTTCCTTAATTTCAATCTAAATGTAACAAAGTTGTTACATGGTTGTAAGTAGAATTGAATAATTGATAGTCCCATTTCTATTTAATTATATATTTCAGCCTCATTGAGCAACCGAAACTTGTTATAAAACTCATTTGGCAAAAAGTATCTTCAAGTATTTTAGAGAGCAAAAGGAACACAAAATTTATCCTTAAAATTAACCAAAGAAGACATATTTTAGAATCTACTTTGCATACCATTTGGAAGTTATTATCATTCAATAGCTCTTTTCTTTAAAGCTGTGGTACTCCATGCATATGCTCAGATATTTTTGAGAAATAGATAAGCTCATATTAGTATTTATTAGAAACAATATTTCTACCAGCCAATGTGTTCAGAAGTCTATTCAATCAAATGCCGTTTGTTGAAACCAATGTCTAATAATCTGTTAATAATCTGTTTTTAGAATTTCATTAGTTACTATGCAATGGAAACTACTCTTTTAAATGAAAATAAGAAAACAAAATTCATGCATGGTAACAGCTGATTCAGTACTGAATCAAGGTTTAGCACATTTACAAAATTCATAAAGGTTTTTTTAAATGGCTATGATTTTCAGAGTTCTAATAGCAAATTAAATGATACAGATCTCTCTTTCGTCATGCCCGTTAAGGATACATTATTTCCCAGGTGTTTGTCTCTATTTTCATCAAATCAAAACATGGTATTCAATTTGAACCTCCATACGGGAGAGCAATTAAGAAATTGGCATTTAATGGGTCTATTTTTCCTATTTCAAATTCCTAACCACTACAGTGTACACCTGAAGCTGAAGCTGAATAATACTGAATGTCGCCTATAATTTCATATATATATATATATATATATATATATATATATATATATAGTCACAGGATGTGGAGTATAGCATAGGGAATAGAGTCAATGGAATTGTAACAGCTATATATAATGTTAGAGGGGTAGTAGATTAGAGGAGGGGGGTTATCACTTTGTGAGGGGTGTAAATGTCTAACTATTACATTGCTTTGTACACCTGAAACTAATAAAAAAATAAGTTAAATCAGCTTCCTCTACTTTCTTCAGAGGAAGAATAGAATATATGTCTGTGTGAGAACAGACATCACTTGTTGGTTAACAAAATCTGATTGGGTCTTTACCCTTAACAGCAGAACTGAAATAGAAGAAACCTTGCAATGGTAACTTTGGTCAAAATTATCACCTGCAATCTGTTTACAGAAAGGTGCAAATGATAATGACATAGCTTACAAAAAGTTTTTAATGGCAGTAGAACACTAGTTCAATCCAACACTTAAGAATTTACTAAGATTTCTACATATTGTTAGCAGCTTGGAATGACATAAAGTGACTATTTCTCTCAAAAAGATTAAAATATCATTAGAGAGAGAAGTGTTAAAGCATTCCATGTACATATCAACTTAAGGAGATATGTGTGTTATATTACCTATGCAAGTTCAGTGGATGACCATATGAAAATGAGCTGATGCAGTTGGGAAAGGCTTCTTTGAAGCGGTAGTAATGTTAGGATGGAGTAAGAGATCAGGAGTGAGGAAGAGCTTGATGTGTGTTGAGTGAACAATGTGTGGAACAGTGTGGCTGAAACAGAAACCATTATGAATTGGAGAAGTAGGATTCCCACTGCAGATGAGTTCAAATAAAAAAAATAATGAGTTGAAACGTAGTGATAGTTAATGGTAAGCCATTGAGGGTTTCTTTGAGGTTTTATTACATAATATTGCAAGGATCCATTTGTTAACAGTTCTCACATTGATCTCAAAAATACTACTACTACTACTACTACTACTACTACTACTACTACTAATATATTTTTTCTTAATTCTTCCATCTTCACTCACCACCCCATGGCACTGAATAGGGAATTTTTGATTAGAGGCATTGGGCTTGAGTGGAGAAGGAAATTGGAGCCAGGACACTGGTATGGGCCAGGTACAGATAAGGCAGACCAGATCAGTTGGGTTCTTGGTGACCTAGTGGGTTACATGGCTCAAACAAATGAAGATAGAGATCTAGAAAGGGAAGACTATTATACCACCTACTGTCCATCAAGGGAAGATAATTTTAAATTTTGGTGTGAATGTAGAGGATGGTAGTACTTTCTTTATCTTTATCTCAAATAAAATATTGTGTATACTATGGCAGTTTGCCTTTCAGCTCATTTGTAAATAATTTAACTGAATTATTCTTTTATTTATTGTGCTAAAAATATTTAACATGAGATCTATCCTTTTGACAGGTTGTTAAATGTACATTGTATTGTTAACTATAGGCACTATATTGTACTGCAGATCTCTGGAACTTGTTCATCTTGCATAACTGAAACTTAATCTCATTGAATAACAACTCCCCATTGCCCCTCCCCACTCTATGGCAGCCACCATTTTACTCTATGCTTCTATTAATTGGACTATTTTAGGTACCTCATATAAGTGGAATCATAAAGTGTTTGTCCTTCTGTGACTGGCTTATTTCACTTAGTGTAATGTCCTCCAGTTTCATCCATGTTATCACATATGGCATGATTTCCTTTATTAAGGCTAATGTTCCATTTTACATATATACTGCATTTTCTGTGTCTATTTATTTATCAATGGACACTTAGGTTGTTTCCATGTCTTGGCTACTGTGAATAATGCTGCAATGAACATTGGAATACAGATATCTCTTCCAGATGCTGATTTTATCCTCTTTGGATATATACCCAAAAGTGAGATTATTGGATCATATGATAATTCTATTTTTAATTTTTTGAGGATACTCTGAACTATTTCCCATAAGGCTTATACCAATTTACACTCCCACCAACAGTGCCCAAAGTTTCCCTTTTCTTCACACCCTGGCCAATACTTGTTATCTGTTGTCTTTTTGATAATAGCCATGTTACTAGGTATGAGGTCATATCTTATTGTAGTTTTCATTTGCATTTCCATGATGAATAGAGATGTTGAGCACCTTTTGATATGCCTATTGGCCATTTGTATGTTTGCATTGGATAAATGTCTATTCAAGACCTTTCCTTATTTTTCAGTTATATATTTTGGACATTATCCCCTTATCAAATACAAGGATTGCAAACATTTTCTCCCAAACTGTAGGTTGCATTATCATTTCCTTGATTGTTTCATTTGCTGTGCAGTATCATAAATCTTTACATAAATTTGCTTTTCATACATACTGGGAAACACTGAGCACAAAACTTCTGACATTTGAAACATACTGTTAGGAGGCTTTAGCTAATTTAGCTCCAATTTGCAGGAAGTTAATTAAAATTTAGGATGCAGATAGGCTTTGAATAAATTCTGAAGTATGAATGAGATAAATTATAAAATAAATGAAGTGGCTCAGACTTATATCCCTTAAGAATTTAGCATCACAGGAGCCAGCCAAGTGGCACAGTTGGTTAGGGTGCAAGCTCTGAGTAGCGGGGTCACTGGTTTGATTCCTACATGGGCCAGTGAGATGCACCCAAACTGATCTGCCACTGAGTTGCCAACAGGTGGCAGGATGGCTCAACTGGTGAGAGCGTATGCTCCTAACAACAAGGTTGCTGGTTCAACTCCCACATGGGGTGGTGAGCTATGCCCACCTGCAACTAAGAATGAACATGGCACCATGAGCTGAGCTGCCCTGAGCTGTCCATAGACAGCTGGATGGTGACCGGACTTGGAGCTGAGTTAGTTGTGCCCTCCACAACTAAGATTGAAGGACAAAAACTTGGCTGTTCCACTTCCACAATTCCCCAAGATGGTTCCCCTTCCCCAGTTCCCCAATAAAATCTTTAAAAATATATAGCATCGTATGTTATAGTATATTGCTATAGCATAACTTTCTAAGCAGGTTCATGTGTATAATACAACTTAATAACAATAATCTCTGCATAATCATTAACTATATGATTTCCCATTAAGAACACAGGGTGTGGGATTGGCTGTAAGATTGGTTCCTATAGCTTAGTGTGAAAAGTTGAGGAAAAGGAATTAAGGATGGCTAGCAGTGTTAGTGTAAAAGAGAGGGTATTTTTGCAAATCTTACTGACAGACAAACAAAAAAGCAATCTGGTACCAGAGTAGGAAGCTCTCCATAATACATGTCACTTCAGAATAGAGTCTGAAACAATAGTTTCTGATATTCTCTTACTATTAGAGGATCTTCCTTATCGTGCACGCTTGTAGCCTGGACGCTAAAGATAGCAAAGAAGCAAGGATCCAGCACTTTTCCCTTTTTATCTCCCTTCCATTACACTCTTTTTTTCTCCTCCCCTTACTTAACCTTCTCTTTTCAGTCTTTTCAGCTTTCTTCCTCCTGCCTTCTTGTACTCTCCACTCCCTTTATTTTCTCCTAATGGTTGCTATTCAATATGGAAATAATTTAGACATTTATGTTAAACCTAATGAATGTATAGGTGAAGAAGCATAATCACAATGAACCATTAAATTCCAAGCATTGTTTTTCAAACAAGAAAGCACTGTTGTGACTTCCTAATATATGGTGTTAATATGTCTGAACTAGAAGTCCTGGAATATAAAGAAATACAATTTTATATTCAGTATAGAGAAATCAGATTGCTTTATGGAGAAATCAAACTTAGCTTTAACTTGCTTTTGCAAGTGACTAAAACATCCACTGAGTTACTCCTCTCTTATGTCTGCCTCTTCACTAAACCTCATGCTTTCTTTGTTCTAGCTAGGCAAGCCACAGATACTAAGTAACTGATTTAATTTTATTCTTCCAGGTTTTGAGAAAAGCTGACTTTGTGAAACATCTCAAAAGGTAACAATTATATTATTTGATATCTGTCTAAAACAGTGTTGCTTAATATTAGCCTCTTATTTAATAGATTGAAGCTGTTGTATTAGTCTTCCTAGTGTCTGCAAAATAACATCAGAACATATGTTCTTGGAAAATTTGCTTATATGAGGGGAGGAATAAAGTAGGGGGAAGTCTTTCCATGCATTGTCACCCAGAGTAAAATGTCTACATACATACAGCCAGATTTATGGAAATTCAGAAGTCAGTAGATAAACATTGCATCTGTGACAAGAATTTGTTTCTACACAGGAAAAGAATAGGCAATGAAAGTAATATTTCCCTTAAACCACTTTATAATACATTCTTCATCTATATAATAACACAGTGAGGAAGATTGTTATAAATGCTTCAAATGCATTTGTAAGTGGAAAGCAGCAAGGGAACTTCTTACACTCTAAAACCTGAACTAAAGGGCTGGCCGAGTGGTGCGGTGGTTAAGCGCTGGTTTGTGAAGCCAGCAGCCCCGGTTCGGGTCCCACATATGAGGGCCAGTGACACTGCCCTCAAAAACAAACAAAACAGAAAAAACCCTGAACTAAAGACTATTACATAATTATATACTTGAAACCTATGTAATTTTACTGACCATTGTCACCCCAATAGATTTTAATTAAAAAAACAACAACACCTGAGGCTGGTGGTTAGCTCAGTTGTTTAGAGCTCAGTGATCATAACACCAAGGTTGCCAGTTAGATCTCTACATGGGTCACTGAGATGCACCCTCCACAACTAGATTGAAAGACTACTTGACTTGGAGATGATGAGTCCTGGGAAAACACTGTTCTCCAATAAAAAAAAAATAATAATAAAAAAAGCCTCTCAGGTTTTTTGTCAAAGTTATGTGAAACTGAATTAATATGAACAGGAAGTGAGCAATATTCTTTTCAAATATCACTGATCCAACTCATATAGTTAGAAATCTTGAATTTGAATATCTGAGAGAAAACTCATGAAAAACACTCTGTTTTTTTTTTAATCAAAAAGAAGTGGGATGGGTCTGCCGAGTGGCGCAATGGTTAAGCGCTGGCTTAGGAGGCCAGTGGCCCTGGTTCGGGTCCCACATATGAGGGCCAGTGACACTGCCCTTAAAAAAAAAAAAAAAAGAAGTGGGATATGAGGTCTTTCCTAATATGAATGTTTCTAGCAAAGTATTTACTTATATGTGGGGAGATAAACATGGCAACCTGCAAGGACTGCTTCCTTATCTCTGACCTCAGCTTGACTCAATACCTATAGAGGCCCATCAGGAATTAACCTTCAGGACACCTCCTGAAATTTTAGATAGTTTGCCTGACAAAACCATTTCATACACCGTGTATAGTACTTTATGGCAATGTAGATGTTATATAAATTTGATTCTTAATTTGTGAATTTTTTTCTTGAGTCCTTTTATCTTCCGGGTCCAAGGCCCTGAAGAAACTGTTTAGGGGAAGCAAACACCTATACTACTATTAATCATACTTAAACAATGTTGTTTAATAAAAACTCCAACTCTATGAACTATCAACTGCTGATTATGTGTGTAAACCTATTGTTAATAATACATTCTTGGGCCAGCCAAGTGGCACGGTGGTTGGGCACTGGCTTGGGATGCCAGTGGCCCCAGTTCGGGTCCCACATATGAGAGCCAGTGACATGGCCCCCCCCAAAAAATACATTCTTTTTGGGCAAATGAACAGTAATGCAGATGCAGGATAGTTTCTTGGGGCTAACATAATTCTACCATTCATTTACATGTTTATTCAGCGCCTACCATGTCCCAGGCACTGTGTTAAGCAATGGGGATAAAGCAGTAAACAAAACATTTTCAGTGTCTGACCTCATGATGCTTTCATTTTATTGGTGGCAACAGTCTGCAATATAAAAATATTGAGTTGTTGGAAAAGTCATGATGCATTTTTGCGATGGAAAACATAGAAAAAAATACACCATGATTTTTCAAATAACCTAATATATCCCTGATGGAAGACTATTTAAGATGAAAGCTAAAGGATAAAAAGAAGTTAGCTAGATGAAGAAGGGTCAAGGAAAGCATTTCAGGTAGCAAGAAGTATGTGTGTAAAAATCTCTAGGCAAGGGCCTGCAGAGTGGTGCGGTGGTTAAGTGCTGGCTTGGAAAGCCAGCGGCCCCAGTTAGGGCCCCACATATGAGGGTCAGTGACACTGCCCTCAAAAAAAAAAAAAAAAAATCTCGGGCCAGCCGAGTGGCACATTGCTTAAGAGCTGGTTTTGGGATGCCAGCGGCCCAGGTTCGGATCACACATATGAGGGCCAGTGACACTGCCCTCTACAGCTAACAACAGCTCCACCTGGACCTGGGCTGTGCGAGCCCCGGCGACAGTGTAGGCTGCAGCCCCTGCTGCAGTGGGCTGCCATAGGCTACAGTGAGTGGCCAGCAGCCAGCGTGAGCGGCGGGCAGCCAGCGTGAGCGGTGGGCAGCCAGCATTAGCTGCCAATAGCCGCGGTGAGCAACCATTCAGAGGCCGGTGACCGATATGTCTCATCCAGGAAGAGCACAATGATAATACCAACATGGGCCAGTGAAGCAACGTCCTCCGCAACTAGACTGAAAAACAAAAAGACAGCAACTTGTCTGTTCCCCTTCCCCAATTCCCCAACGTTGTTCCCCTCCCCCAATTCCCCAATTTAAAAAAATCTTAAAAAAAAATCTCTAGGCAAGAGAGAGCATGACATACTCTAGGAACTGAAATCTATTTTATTTGGCTGTAGTGTGGATTGTGGTACAAAGAATGGAAGAGGTAGTTAGAAGCTAGATTATGCAGGAAATTGCCAGCCAGGTCAGGAAGGCTGGACTTTTTCCTACTACTAGCTGCTTTTGTGTTTGTCATTTCTCTGACAAGAGTATGTATGCTTAATGACTTTGAAGCTACTTTTTATGAGGGCTGTATAGGGACTGTCAGAGGGTGATCTACTCTACGGATCATCTTGGGTAATGGGCTAATTTCTTCTTTTAATGAAAACTTATTAGGGTGCCAATGGTCAACAAAACTACATAGCTTTCAAGTGTACAATTCTGTAATATATCATTTAAATATTGCATTATGTATTCACTACCCAGAGTCAGTTCTCCTTCTTTCACTATATATTTGACCCCCTTTACCCTCTTCTACCATTCCCCCTGACCCCTTGCTCTCTGATAACCACTAAATTATTGTCTGTGTCTATGAGTTTTTGTTTCTTTTTTTTTTGTTTGTCTTGTTTTATGTTGCCTTCAGTTTATATCCCGCATATGAGTGAAGTCATATGGTTTTCAACTTTTTTTTTTGAGGGCAGTGTCACTGGCCCTCATATGTGGGACTCGAACTGGGGCCACTGGCTTCCCAAGCCAGCGCTTAACCACTGCACCACTCAGCCGGCCCAGGTTTTTGACTTTTTATGTCTGACTTATTTCACTTAGCATGATAACCTCAAGATCCATCCATGTTGTCACAAATGACAGTATTTCATCTTTCCTTATAGCTGAGTAGTATTCCAATGTGTACATATATATACATTTTCTTTATCCAATCATCTATTAAAGGACACTGATTGTTTTTATGTCTTGGCCACTGTAAAAAAATGTGGCAATGAACATTGGAGTACATATATCTTTATGGATTAATGATTTTAGGGGTAGATACCCAGGAGAGGAATTGCTGGGATATATGGTAATTCTAATAGCAGAAGTCCTAGCCAGAGAAATCAGGTAATAGAAAGAAACAAAACACATCCAAATTAGGAATGAAGAAGTTAAAGTGTAACTTTTTGCAGATTACATGGCTCTTTATATACAAAACCCTGAAGACTCCACCAAAAAGCTCTTAGAGGGCCGGCCGAGTGGTGCAGTGGTTAAGTGCTGGCTTGGGAAGCCAGCAGCCCCAGTTCAGGTCCCACATATGAGGACCAGTGATACTGCCCTCAAAAAAGTCCATTGCATTCCTAGATTTTAAAAATGAAATTTCAGAAAAAGAAATGAAAAAAAAAAACATATGAAATCCTTTTGTAATTGCAACAAAAAGAATAAAATATCTAGTGATAAATTTAACAGAGAATGTGAAGCACATATAAACTGAAAACTATAAGACATTTTAAAAATAAATTGAAGTAAAAATGAAATAGAAAGACATTCTGTATTCATTGATTGGAAGAATCAATGTTATTAACATGGCCATATTACCCAGAGCAATATACAGATTTAAGGAATCCCCATCAAAACCCCAATGACATTTTTTAAAGAAATAGAACAAAAAGTCATCAGATTTGTATGGAATCATAAAAGACCCCAAATAACAAAAGCAATCCTAAGAAACAAAAATAATGCTGGAGATATCACAGTCCCTGACTTCAGCATGTACTACAGGGCAACAATAATCAAAACAGCATGGTACTGGCAGAAAGACAGACACACCAACCAATGGAACAGAATTGAAAAACCAGAAATACACCCACTTAAATATGGACAAATAATTTTCAACAAAGGAGACAAAAACATACAATGGAGAAAAGAAAGCCCCTTCAATGAGTGGTAATGGACTAATTTCATTTTGAGACTAATTTTCATTTAAAAGGAGATTTGAGGGGAGAGTGATTGAGGGGTGGGTGAAAAACTTGATGGGAAATATAGTCAATAATAGTGTGAAAACTTTGTATGATGATAGATGGTTATAGACTTAGTATGTTGATTACATTGTAAGGTATATCAATGTTGAACCCCCATGTTGTATACTTGAAATTAATATAACAGTGTATGCCACTATACTTTAATAAAAAAGGGGAGATATGATAACCAGATTATTTATTGCTATATAGAAAGTAAATATCATACCTTGGAGATTTTTAGTAAAATTCACTTACCCATCTACTAATCCTAAAATGATTATTCATGTTTCCATAGCATACTTCGAAGTAATGCTTATGGTGTGCACACACAATATTTAAAATATTTTACTTCTGGGCTGGCTGAGTGGCTCAGTTGGTTAAGAGCTCACTCAAGAGTGTGAGCTGAGCTCTGAACAACGGCGGTTCGATGCCAGCCCGAGCTGAGTTACCGTTGAGCTGCCAACAGATGGAAGGATTGCTCAGCTAAAAAAAAAAAAATTTTACTTCTAACATTTCCCTATAATTTGGCCATTCAATTATATGTAAATTATAAGAAAATCTAAGTACAATGTCAGACAATAAATTTCACGAACACATCCTAGAAAAAGTGCTACATACCACATTGCTGAACATCACTACTGTTGCCTTCAAAGAATTCCTCTTGGGAAGCTATGCACTGATGCCAGTGCCCAGTCAACTCTACAAAGCAATTTTGGAACTCTTTTTCTGGAATGGTCATCAGAGTTGTTGTCGTATTACCCTTGATGTCTTGAATGTCATCAAAATGCCTTGCTTTCAATATTTCCTTTATCTTTGGGTAAAGAAAGAAGTAATTGAGGGTCAGATCAGGTGAGTAGGGAGGGTGTTCCAATACAGTTATTTGTTGGCTGGCTAAAAACTCCCTCACAGACAGTGCCATGTGAGATGGTGCATTGTCATAATGCAAGAGACATGAATTGTTGGTGAGAAGTTCAGGTTATCTAGCTTTTTCATGCAGTCCTTTAGCACTTCCAAATAGTAAACTTGGTTAACTGTTTGTTGAGTTGGTACAAATTCATAATGAATAATTCGTCTCATATCAAAAAAGGTTAGCAACATTGTTGCAACAAGTTCGTAAAATTAACTGTCAGACCCATATGTTGTATGAGGAAATTAATGACCATCGAGTAAAATTACACTTTTTATCCTTTAGCTGAATATTATCTTGATGAATCAAAGACTTATTACTTATATAGCACTAGTCTTAAAAGTAAAGGAATAGGGACTTCCTGTAAGTTGGTGGAATAGACAGACACTGTGACAACTGAATCCCAGTATCACACCAAAATTACAAATAATTTATACAATATTCAACCCCGGAAGTCCCCGAAACATTAGATGAACAGAACCTCTAAAGGAAGAACTTAAAGAGTAGTCCATAGGGCCAGCCGAATGGCGTGGTGGTTAAGAGCTGCCTTGGGACGCCCAGCGGCCCGGGTTCGAATCCCACATATGAGGGCCAGTGACATTGCCCTCTAAAAAAAAAAGAGGAGGCCACGTCAAGTCTGGTAGGAGGGGAGGAGATGAGAGAAGGCAAACCTCGTGAAGGACACCTCAGCCTTTGGGAGGCTTTTCCAGTTCGGGGAGAGACCTTCCGGACCCACACCGAGCTTACCAGCCCAGAGTTACTTTGCCAGGAAGAGGAGTTCCATGTTAGCTGGCAGTACAAATTAGTGAGGACTCTCTTTGCTCAGCTCAGTGAGTCTGAGAGTGGCTAGAGGACCAGTGGGGCCAGCACACAGACTCATTTGCTGGTGAGCACTCACCAGGTTTGTGGTGGAGGGAGTAGCTGTGTGAGCCGGGCTCAGGAGCCTGCGGGGATGAACTGAACTGAGCACCTTTGCTGCAGAAGCTGGAGGTTTTGGTACTATTGTTCCCTGGCATGGAGCTTGCACGTGAGTGGTATACAGGAGGGCACCATTTTGTCAGGATTGGGCCCTCCCACAGAGGATCAGTTCCAGGACCGCATTGGTCTGGTGGAATTGGCACAGGAGTGTGTGTGCGTGCATGCACATGCGGCCTTCAATCCTTACCCTCTGCCCTGCTAGTGCTGCGTTGCCAGGGAAATGCCAGGTGGGTGCACTCCAGCTCCAAAAGGCTGCTCACTGAGATGTGGGAGTGCGCAAGCCACCTTGGGTCCCCACTCTCTGTACTTTGAGTGCAGAGTTGCCATGCTGGTGATTAGTTGTTGGGCTGCTTGGCCTAATCTACGGGAGGCTGATTGGCCCAGGCTGAGACTGGGAGTTTTCCTGGGAGTGTTGCATCGTGAGTTGTGCACCTGCATGATCCAGCCAGGGCTTTCCTGGTGATCTATCTAATACATCAAAGCAATCCCAGAGCGACAGCCAGAATGAGGAAACAAAGAAACATGTCACAAGTAAAAGATCAGAAGAAACCTTTAGAAACGGAACTAAATGAAACAGAGGGATCTAACCTTTCAGAGACAGAGTTTAGAACACTGATGATAAGAATGTTTAACAAACTTAGTAAGGACATAAGGAAGGATAGAGAAATCATAAAATCAACCAGTTAGAACTACAGAATACAATAACTGAAATGAGAACACACTAGAAGGAATCACCAGTAGAGTAGCTGAAGCAGAGGAGCGGATCAGTGATTTGGAAGACAAAATAGCAGAAATCACCCAGTTGGCACAACAAAAAGACCAAAGAATAAAAAACAATAAAAGTAGTTTAAGAGCCCTATGGGACAACATGAAGCACAACAACAATTGCATCATATGAATACCAGAAGGAAAAGACAAGAAGGAAGGGGTCGAGAATGTATTTGAAAAAATAATGACTGAAAACTTCCCTACCTTGGTGAAGGAAATCAACATACAAGCCCAGGAAGTGCAGAGAGTTCCAAACAAGCTGAACCCAAACAAGTCCACAACAAGACACATCATATTTAAAATGACAAAGATTAAAGACAAAGACAGAATCCTAAAAGCAGCAAGAGAAAGACAGCAGGATACATACAAAGGAACTCCTATAAGACTAACAGCTCACTTGTCCACAGAAACTCTGCAGGCCAGAAGGGAGTGGCAGGAGATATTCAAAGTGATGCAAAATAAAGGCCTACAACCAAGATTGCTCTACCCTTCAAGGCTATCACTTAAAATTGAAAGAGAAATAAAGAGCTTCTCAAAAAAGAATAAGCCTAAGGAATGCATTACCACCAAGCCAGCATTGCAAGAAATGTTAAAAGGGCTTTCTTTAAACAGAAGAAAGTGGTAAACAAACTAACCTAAGAAGACCAGGAATACAAATAACAAAATGGCAATACATATGTACCTATCAATAATCATTTTAAATGTGAATGGTTAAATGCTCCAATCAAAATACACAGAGTGGTTGAGTGGATAAGAAAATAGGACCCATGTATATTCTGTTTACAGATGGAACACGGTATTTCATGCAAATGGAAATGAGAAAAAAATGATGGAGTAGCAGTACTTATTTTGGACAAAATAGACTTTAAAATGAAGACTACATAAAAGACAAAGAAGCACACTATAACCCTTATAAACATCTATGCACCTTACATAGGAGCTCCTATTTATATAAAACAGATTTTGACAGACATAAAAGACAGAGATCAACAGTAACACTATCATAGTTGGGGACTTCAACATCCCATTGTCACCAATGGACAGATCCTCCAGACAGAAAATCAACACAGAAAGAGTGGTCTTAAATGACACTTTAGACCAGTTGGATTTCATCGACATTTTTAGAGCATTTCACCCTGAAACAACAGAATAGACATTCTTCTCAAGTGCACATGGGACATTTGCCAAGAGAGACAACACGTTAGGCCACAAAACAAGTCTGAAATCATATCAAGCAGATATAAAGGAAAAACTGATGGTTGTTGGCTGGGAGGGAATGGGGATGAGGGAGATGGGGAAGGCTTTGGACAGCTTGAGTGGGTGATTACAATGTTGCTGCAGGAATATGGTGGGCAGTTCTGGGAATGTAATTGATAATGTTGTGAATGCTTTGTGGGGTGTCAGATGGTCATATGTCTTGTTGGGGAGATCTCTTCGGGGATGTGGTAGAGCCTTGATCACTGCGCTGTACACCTGAAGCTGATGTTGTATAATATTGAATGTTAACTGTGATTGAATATATACATATAGTCATGGGATGAGGAGTACAGTGTGGTAGTGGGGTCAGGTGAGTTGTAATAGATATTATGATATGGGGGTGGGGCGGTGGCTGGGGGTTTGCCACTTTGAGGGGTAAAAAGTATAACTATTGTACTGTTGTAAAAAAGTAATTTAAAAAAGAAATTTAAAAAAAGTAAAAGAAAAATTAACAAAATACAAAATCAGTTGTATACCTATACACTAGTAACAAACAATCCAAACAGAAAATTAAGAAAAAAATCCATTGGCAATTGCATCAAAAAGAATAAAAAATAATAAAATACTTGAGAACAAATTTAACAAAACAGGTACAATACATGCACACTACTAATACAAAATATTGCTAAAAGAAATTAAGGAATACCAAGACAAATGTACAGACATTCTGTGTTCATAGTTTAAAAGACAATATTGTCAATATGGCAATACTATTTAAAGGAATCTACAGATTCAATGCAATCCCTATCAAAACCCCAGCAACATGTTTTACAGAAATTGAAAAGCCAATTCTAAATTTCATAATGAATCACAAGTGATCCTAAATAGACAAAATAATCTTTAAAAAGAAGGACATAGTTGGAATATTCATGCTTCCTTATTTGAATACTTACTACAAAGATACAGTTATTAAAACAGTGAGGCAGTGGCATAAGGATAGGAATATAGATTAAAGGAATAAAATTGAGAGTACAGACACAATCCCATACATCACTGGTGAATATATTTTTGACAAGTGTGGGAAAATAATATCACCTGCAACTTTTGTGCTGTGACAAGTGGATACCCATATGCACAAGAATGAAGTTGTACACTAACCTCATGCAATATACAAAAAAATAACACAAAATGGGGCCAGCCAGTGGCTCAGTTGGTTATCAGTTAGCTTAAGAGTGCAAGCTCTGAGCAACAGGGCCACTGGTTCAATTTTTACATGGGCCAGTGACATTGTGCCTGAGCTGAGCTGCCGCTGAGCTGCCAACAGGTGACAGGATGGCTCAGCTGGTGAGAGCACGTGCTCCAAACAATAAGATTGTCTGTTCAATGGTGGGCTACTCCTGCCTGCAACTAAGACTGAACTCAGCAACTTGAGCTGAGCTGCCACCCAGATGGCTCAGTGAATAGAGCATGTGCTCTTCAAAACAAAGCTGCCATTTTGACTTCCACAAGGGATGGGGGCTCTACCCACCTGCAACTAAGATTGAACTTGGCACCTTGAGCTGAGCTGCTGCTCGCATGGCTCAGTGAATAGAGTGATCAGTCTTAACAACAAGGATGCTGGTTCAATTCCCGCATGGGATGGTGGCTACACCCACACACAACTAACACTGTAACACAGCAGCTTGAGCTTAGATGTCATGAGCTGTTGACAGGCAGCCAGATGGTGACTGGCGCCCTCCACAACAAGATTGAAGAACAACAACTTGGCTGGTCTCCCACCCCAATTCCCCGACACTGTTCCCCTGCCCTAATTCCCCCATTTAAAAAAATAACTCAAAAGGGATCAAAAAACATAAATGTAAGATATAATACTATAAAAATCTTAGAAGAAAATGCAAGAGTAAATTTTCATGACCTTGAATTTGGCAATGGGTTCATAGACAAGACACCTAAAGCACAAGCAACAAAAGAAAAACCAGATAAATTAAACTTCATTGAAATTATAAACTTTTGTGCTTCAGAGGATAGTATTGCAGAATTGTACACCTGAAACCTGTGCAAATTTACGTAACAATTGTCACTCCAATAAACTTTAATTTTTAAAAAAGTGAAAAGGTAGCTGGCCGAGTGGTGCGGTGGTTAAGCGCTGGCTTGGGAAGCCAGTGGCCCCGATTCAGGCCCTACATATGAGGGCCAGTGACACTGCCCTCAAAAAAAACCAAACTGAAAACGTATCCTAGAGAATGGGAGAAATATTTACAAATTATATATCTGATAGAAGTTTAGAAACCAGAATGTATAAAATTCAATGACAAGTGCCTGCCGAGTGGCGCAGTGGTTAAGCACTGGGTTGGGAAGCCAGCGGCCCCGGTTTGGGTCCCACATATGAGGGCCAGTGACACTGCCCTGAAAAAAAAAATTCAATGACAAAGACACAAATGACATGATTAAAAGGTGGACAAAGTAATTAAAGAGAAATTTGCCCAAAGAAAATACACAAATGGGCAACAAGCACATGAAAAGCATATTAGCCCAGGTGAGTGCTTGCCAGGGAGCCAGTCTGTGGGCCAGCTCCACAAGAAAGTGACTCGGCCTCTAGCTGCCCCCCACCCCACCACATTGGGCAGACAAAGTCCTCGCTGATTTCCACTACCAGATATCATGGAACACCCTTTCCTGGCACAGGATCCCTGGGCTGGGGAACCTAGTATGGGGCCAGGGGGCCCCCTCCCTCTTCAGAGGGCCCTCTGCCATTGAGGTGTCCCTCCCAGTGTTTGCTCCCTCTCCGTGGGCCTGCAGTCAGCCTGCCTTAAGTCTCCGTCCATATGAGTTTCCATGTGGACTTTTCTTTAAATCTTTTGTTGCTAGATTGGAGGGGGTAGGGGATGGTGGAGAAGGTGAAAGGATTAGAAATTGTGAATAAGTAGACACAATATAATCATAGAGATATAAATACAGCATGGGGAATATAATCAACAATGTAATAAAGATTATGTAAGGTGCCAGAGGGGCACTGGACTTATCAGAGGGATCAATTCATGACCAATGCACTGTATGACTGCAGCTGAAGTAGAATAATATAGTATGTCAACTATAATTAAATACATATATATGAAATATATATATTATATATGAAATATATATATTATATAATCATACTACATATATATTTCATATATATATATTTATTGATGGTAGGTGGAGTATAGTATAAGGAAGACAGTCAATGGTATTATAACAGTTATATATGATGCCAGGGGGTAGTAGCCTGGTGGAGGTGGTTATCACTTTGTGAGGGGTAAATGTCTAACTATTACATTATTTTGTACACCTGAAACTCATATTAGCCATTAAAGAAATACAAGTCAAAACCATAATGAGATACTGCTTCATACCCACTATGATGACAATAATAATAATTTAAAAAATGGAAAACAACAAGTGCTGTTGGTTAGGATGTGGAGAAAATATAACCCTCATACATTGCTGGTGGGAATGAAAAATGATGTAGTCATTGTGGAAAACAGTGTGGCAGTTCCACAAAACACAGAATTACCAATTGCCCCAACAGTTCCACTCTTCATTATATAACCCAAAGATTTGAGCAGAGATATTCAAACATACACTTACATATGAATATTACTAGTGGGTTTTTATAATTGCCAAAAAGTGAAAACAACTAAAAACAAAATTGGCATAAGGAAATAGTAACATCACAACAAAACTCATATTTTTTCCCCTGAATATGGCCAGTGTTTCCATTCTCTTAACATCTTCTTAGAGCAGAAGTTTAAAACTGAGAAAGTCCAATTTATTACTTTTGTGCTTTTAAGGATTTTGCCTTTGTATTGTATATAAGAATTTTTTTTTCTAACCCAAATTTAAAAATATTTTCACCTATGTATTCTTCTAAAATAGTTATTGTTTGAGGTTTTACTTTCAGATTTTTGATTCTACTTTGAGTAAAATTTTATATATGGTACAAGGTATGACTCAAAGTTCACCTTTGGTATGTGGATGTAAAATTGTTTAATATGAGGAAGTTGTGTCTAAGACAGATTAAAACACCTCAAGGATTGCAGTTTTTACGGAGCTTCAGCTGCTTCTCTTGAGTAAACACTTCCTGGATTTTTGCAAGCCTTTCATTAATTAATTCCCAAACTTTTGAAAATGTTGATTTTGAATATATATATATATATATATATATATATATATATATATATATATATATAAAAACTTATGCATTTTTGACAATGGTCTTGTTGTTTATATAAGGAGAGGATTTCTAGGGGCCCTTAATCTGCCATTCCCGCTAATATCACTCTTACCTATTGATTTCTAATTTAATATGTTTATGGCCATATGGCCATAGCAGTTACTCTTCATGCTTTTTTTTTTTTTTTTTTGAGGCAGTGTCACTGGCCCTCATATGTGGGACCGTACCGGGGCCTCTGGCTTCCCAAACCAGTGCTTAACCACCGCATCACTCGGCTGGCCCTCTTCATGCTTTTAATCCTTATAAAATTGTTGAGAATTAGTTTATGGCTTGTGGCCTCACAGCAGCCTTGCCATTTGCCTCCCTGCATTCGCCCATAACAGCAGGGCCTCACTGGGACAGGATATTCATTATGTTTATGGCAAAACCCCATGGGACCCTAAGAGAGGTTGCCAGTCAGCCAATGACGGGCAAGACCCTAAATATGCGCATTAGGGAGGCGCTATCCTTGGGTACCCTGGGAGGAATCAAGGAGGTGAAGCATGTGGGGCCTAAGGGCCTGTGAACCCTTATCTGCAGAGCTAGCAGCCTGCCAAAGAAGAGAGAAATCTTCCTAAGAAGATAACAGCAGTCCTCCTTGCATTCTTGCCTCTAAGTCTCATAGTGAGCCATTATCTGTTCCTGTAGGAGGCAAGGTCGTATTGAACAAAGGGTCTTTCCGCTGAGGTTTTCTGTGAGGCATAGGGAGATTTGGCTAAATTCTTGGGTGACGCATGTGATTTAGAGAACTCGGAAAGAACAAAGTCCCTTCCCTGTTTGTACTCAATAAAAGCTGCAAGCTGACCAGATTCAGGGCTCTTGTCCATCAGACAGAGTCCCCTGGCTCACATTGCTTTTTAAACTATCCCTGTCTCTTGTTCTTTATTTCTTTTTCTGAGTCCCCACCGGTCCTCTCGAGGAAGCTAGACCCAGCCACGCAGAGACGCGACAGGTGGCACCCAGACTCGGGGCTCGAGAGGATACACCAGCTGTCAGCTACGAAGGGTGAGTATTACCGGCGATAGGGATCCTCGAGGCGCTGTGGCCACATCTACTCCGGGGGAGTAGGAAAGGCCTCGAGAAGTAACATTATTACCAGGGTAATACTAACATTTTTCATGTGACAGTGCGTGATTGTGTGAATGTTTTATAGTTCCACGGCTTCGGCTACGGAACTTGAGTGGGCTCTAATCTGCGGTTCCGTTGGTCAAAGGCCATAAAGACATGTGGTAACTGGACACCGCAAGATGTTTCACCAGGCCTGGGATTTATACAGGTGGACGTTCTGTCAAGGCTGACCTTAACGTTCCCACGAGGGGCGCGGCCAGAGGAGCATCAGAGTGACAGAGCGTGAATGCATGTCTTGCTATCCCTTTCATAAAAAACGAATATGGGAAACACCCATAGTCAGAGTAAATATAGCTGTATATATTAGCCTGCTTCAATTGTTGAAGGCAGGAGGGGCATGAGTCCCAGAGAAAAAGTTATTGGTACTTTTAACAGTCATTGAGGCACATGGTGTTTAGTTCCCTAATATAGGAACTTCCAATTTAAAGATCTGAAAGAGAGTAGGTTCATATCTCCAGGTTTTACATAAGAATGGAGTCTCTATTCCCATTACAATCTGGGATACTTGGAGGCTTGTTAAGTCAATCTTAGAACCTTTACAAACAGATTCAGAAGATAATAGTGAAGAGAAAGAATTAAATTTACTAGAAAAACAGGATGCTCTAAGGAATCCACTGAGATTGAACACCCTGAACCTGTAAGTCAAGCTCAGGCTCATTATAGCCACCTTTGGGAAAGTTAAAACACTGCTCGCCTCCGCCCCCGTTCCCCATACATAATACGCAATGTAAATCCACTACTCCTTTTCTTAATGAGCAAAGCTCCGTTGCTGGCAATGCCCAGCCAGCTCTTTGCTTGGTAGAACCTGGTATTAAACAAGCTCTCCTTCAACGGGATATGGAAGCTTTATCGTTTCCTGTGGTTATTCATCAACAAATCGCCCCAGGCGTTGATCCTCAAAATCCACAGGCAGTGTTTGCACAGCAATATGAGTCTATACCTTATACAATTCTTAAGAAACTAAAAACAGCTGTTTATTCAGTGTGCGCCCAATTCTCCTTACACTAGAGGCATGATTAAAAATCTGGCTGAGGTCGGGCCATCTGAGTGGCACAGTGGTTAAGCGCTGCCTTGGGACGCCAGCGACCCTGGTTTAGGTCCCACATGAGGGCCAATGACACTGCCCTCTAAAACAAAAACAAAAAAAAACACACAAAAATCTGGCTGAGGGCTACCGCTTGGTTCCACTTGATTGGCAAACTATGGCTCAGACTTGCCTTTCTCCAGCTCAATTTTTACACTTTAAATTTTGGTGGATTGAAGGAGCTGAAGCTCAAGGCCGTCGTAATCGTCATGCAAATATTAATCAGGATCAATTATTAGGCAGAGGAGTTTGGGAAGGAACTGAACAACAGATTGGAATGACTAATCAGGCTATAGATCAGTTAAGGAGGATCTGCTTAAATGCATGGGAACAACTTGAACCTGAAGGAAAAGCAACAGGTTCCTTTAGTAAAATCGTACAAGGACCTAGGGAATCATATGCTGAGTTTGTAGCTTGTCTTCAGGACGCGATTAAACGACAAGTGTCAAATGAACAAGCCGCTGAAGTAATTCAGTTAATTTTAGCCTATGATAATGCTAACAGAGATTGTCAAAAAGCAATTGGAAATCAAAAAGAAAAACAGATCTTAATGGCTACATAAGATTATTCCAAGAGGATGGTTCAGAACAATAACAATCCACTATGTTAGCAAATGCAATTACAGGAGTAAATATTGGACAAAAGGATTTTCTGGTACTTGCTTTAATTGTGGAAGTCCGGACATGTTAAAAAAAAAAAAAGGACTGTAGATGGCCACCTATTAACTCTAATTCTAAACCCCAACCTATTCCCACTGTAACTTCTGAAAGAAAACCTGAAATCTGCCATAGGTGTCAAAGAGGTAGACATTGGGTTAAAGAATGTAAATCAAAATTTCATAAAAATGACACTCCGTTGCAGGGAAATGGATGGCAGGGCAAGCCGTAGGCCCAGACAATAACCAGGGCCTCTATGGATCAAACAGTTCAACAGAATTATCAGGCTGTATCCCCACACCCAAGCTTTCAGTACAGCAATTAACTCCTGCTACAAAAGACAGTACAGTTGTAAATCTTTGCTCCACACAAAATATTCTGTTAATTCCTAATGAAACATCATTGAACAGTGGCCCCTTTTCTCAAGAAAAATTCGAGGCCTTAACAAATCTAGTTCAGGTTCAATTAGGACAAAATCATGTAGAACCTTGTACTAGTCCTTGGAGTTCCCCTGTGTTTGTAATTAAGAAAAAATCAGGGAAATGGCGAATGCTAACTGATTTGTCAGCTGTTAATGCTATAATTGAACCTATGGGAATACTTCAGCCTGGACTTCCACAATTGTCTATGATTAAAAAAAATTGGCCTTTAATAGTAATTGATTTACAGGATTGTTTTTATAACATTCCTTTACATCCTCAGGATTGCCCTAGATTTACATTTTCTATTCCATCTACTACTAATAAGGAACCAATTAAAAGATATCAGTGGAAGGTCCTTCCTCAGGGAATGCTAAATAGTCCAACCATTTGTCAACTTTTTGTAGCTAGAGCTATTCAGCCAGTCAGAGACAGTTTTCCAACTTGTTACATAATTCATTATATGGATGATATCCTTTGTGCTGCTTCATCTACGAAATAATTAACAGAGTGCTTTAAATTGTTAAAAGAACAACTTGACTCTATAGGACTCAGTATAGCTCCAGATAAAATTCAAACTACTACACCTGTTCAATATTTAGGTGCAATTGTAAATAGACAGACTATTAGACCTCAGAAAGTTCAGATAAGAAGAGATCAGATTTCTACCTTAAATGACTTACAAAAATTGTTAGGAGATGTTAATTGGTTATGCCCTACTTTGGGTATTCCTACATATGCTCTCAGTAATTTATTTAGTCTTTTAGAAGGACCTCCTCAATTGGATAGTCCTCCCAGTTTAACCCCCCAGGCTAATCAAGAGTTGAAATTAGAAGAACAAAAAATACAGGAAGCTCAAATTCAACACAGAGATCCAACACAGCCCTTACAAATTTTAATTTTTCCAACTCCACATTTGCCTACAGCGGTGATTGTTCAACAAAATGATTTAGTAGAGTGGCTTTTTTTGCCTAACAACTTTGTGAAGTCACTCCCAAGTTATGTAGAGTTAATCTCAGAACTTCTGTCAGGAGCTCAAACCAGAGTTTTACATCTTAAGGGTCAAGAGCCTAATGAAATTGTAGTTTCATTCAAAAAACAACAAATAATACATTTAAATAGTCATTCTGATTCATGACAAATTGCTATTAGTAATTTTTATGAAATAGTTGATAATCATTATCCTAAAAATAAGTTGTGTCAGTTTTTACAAAAAACTTGTTGGATATTACCTAAAGAAAATTAAACAAACTCCAATTCCACAGACTGCTATGCAAGATAAAAGAAAAAGGATGTTTTAAAATCAAAGAGACAAAGAGGAGAAAGTAGAGGATGGATCTCTAAAAGTCACCAAATTTTTATATCCACTTTCAAATTTTTATATCCACTTTCAAAAATAAATAAATAGGGCCGGCCGAGTGGCACGGTGGTTAAGCACTGGCTTGGGAAGCCAGCGGCCCCGGTTCGGGTCCCACATATGAGGGCCAGTGACACTGCCCTCCAAAAAAAAAAAAAAAAAAAAAAAAAAAGAACAAACCAAAAATAAATACATAAATAAATAAATAGCTCCACATGGTCTGTCTCTGCCAAAGCTTGCTTTATGCCAGGCACAGGAGCTGAATCACCCCTCCCTATCAAAAACGACAAGAAACACCACACCAAAAGGCCTTGGGCCTGCCTAGTACATTGCTACTAGAAACTAAAAGATTTAAAAACAGTGCAGTGATCAAGCCTCTGCTCCATCCATGAAATGGTCTCCCCAACAAGACATGTGACCATCTGACACCCCACAAAATATTTACAACATTATTAATTATATTCCCGAACTGTCTTTCATATTCCTGTGGCAATATTGTAATTGCCTATTTTTGCTGTCTAATCCCTTCCCCTTCTCCCTCATCCCCACCCCCCTTCCAACTAGCAACCCTGGTTTTCCTCTATATCTATGAGACAGTTTCTGTTTACACTGCTCATTCATTCAGTTTTTCAGATTCCACATATAAGTGAGATCATATGGTATTTGTCTTTCTCTGACTGATGGAGCAGAGGCTTGATCACTGCACTGTACACCTGAAGCGGAGGTTGTATACCAATTGTAATTGAATATATATAGATAGTCACAGGATGTAGATTATACTGTGGAAGGGAGTCAGAGGAAGTGTAATAGATATATATGATATGGGAGGGAGGAGTGGGGTGGCGAATTGGGGAGGGGGGTTGTCACTTTGAGGGGTAAAAAGTATAACTATTGCACTGTGTTGTACGCCTGAAACTAATTAAAAATAAATAAATTTAAAAAAATAAAAAATAAAAATAAATAAATAAAAACATCGGTCAAACCGGTGTTTTTTTAACAAAAAAGATTTCAGGAATTCGTCCTGTTTGCCAGATTAAAATACAAGACAAAATATTTATTTCTATAATTAATTGATGTTTTTGATGTTTCTATAATTATCTCTCAAAAAAGACCACAAAATAAAAAAGTACAGAAATCAGTTCAGACATTAATTATGGGGGTAGGGCAAGCTCAGGCTTGCAATGAAACACCTCCCCTAGTCAAATTCCTGTAGGGACCACCTACAGTGGGACTCATTGTAAGGGAAATAACCTAAGTCTCTGAGTGATAACATTCTAAATTAACTTACTTTTAAAATCATGTTATCTCTGCAACAAAGTTTGTCAAAAAATAGCTTGTTTTGGGATCTCATAAAGTGGGAACTAATAAAAGGTCATTCGAGTAAGATTTTAAGTAAAACTTTTCAGTAATGGTCATATATTAAAAGTACTTAGACGTAATTTCTCAACATCTATTAACAACTTAAGATTTTAGTTTTGATGAGCTCACCTATTTTTGCTTCTTGTCACAGTAATGTTCAAAGGTAGATTAAAATCTGTTAATAAATATATCTTATGTTTTATCACCAGCCTATACTTTTTAAGGTTAAAAAAAATCTTCCTAGATTTGCCAGTGAAAATGTTAATTATCCTACATATGCCAGAAAAATGTAGATCTGCTAAAGTTCAGATCTCCGTTTTCATTACAGGATTTTTAGACAAATACAGGACTGTTAAGGAAAGTTTTCAGACGACCCAGACATGTACATAAAAGTCTTACAAAACTTAGACCCCAAAGAAAGGCCATAGAGTAATATAGATTAATTACATCTCAACTCAAAAAGCGAAACTAATGACTGTTTTAACTGCTTTAGAGATGTTTTCAAACTCTATAAATATTAAATCAGACTCCGCTTTCCAATAATTCTATTCATTCTTTTCAAATTTTGTTAAAACAAAAATTTAAAAAGGGGCAAGAGCGGCGGGTTCCGACGGAGCCTCTGGGGCCAATGGCCAAGCGGAGAGCGGCCGAGCCGCTGACGTTTCACGTGCCTTGGAAACGGCCCCGGCTTTGCGACTTTCCGGAGGAGCCGCCGCCACCGTCCTGGATCCCGCCGCCGGGGGTCTCGCATCCTGGGCAGCCCCTTGGCGTCCTGAAGCTGCCCCGAAAGCGCAGAATCGACTCGGGGGCTATGACTGAGCCTTCGGCTTCGCCGAGCAAGCGCCGCGATGGTGGGGACCCTAGCGCTCCCGGCGGCGTGGAGCGTGCGCGCTGCGGCTTAGAGACCGGCGAGCCGCCGCTGTGGCAGCCTCCCGAGCAGCTCCGCGGGCCGGGGGAGGAGTCGCGGGGCTCCCGGCCTCCTCGGGGCAGTGGCGACAAACGGGCGGGGTTCGCCGAGTCCCTGCAAGGAGACTGGGGGCCCGCACCGCGCCAGCTCCATGAAGAATTTTGGCAGTATACTACGTTCCAGTATTGGAGGAGTCCTTTACCACCTATTGATCTGGCAGACATTGAAGGTGTAAATGAAGACAACCTGACAGAAGCAAGGCTTCAGTGCAAGAATGAAGCGGTTGAGATTGACATGGACTCCTGACAGAGGAGCTGAAGAAATGGGTTTTTCTGAATTTGAGGAGACATCCCTAAGTGAATTTATGTATTCTTAAGGAAAATAGTTATTTTCCATACTTGATGTGATTTCATTCCCAAACCTGAAAAATGAGGAAAAGTTGTTTAAAAGATAAATGCCTGTAGTCACTACTGAAACTCCCAATAGGATTTGTCAAGAATAGTGCAATTATAGGGGAAATATTTTATGTATGCATTCTTAAAAATTTAATTAGATTGCAAATTTGAAGATCTAGATCATATAAAAAGTAATTCTGGCAGTTTTAGAAATAGGTGGGAGCCCAGCTGAGCTGAGCTGCTGCCAACAGGTGGCAGGATGGCTCAGCTAAAAAAAAGAAAGAAATTGGTGGGAAACATTCAAATATTCCTCTCTGCAACAAAAAGTTCATTTGTGGTACATGAAGTGAATATTGTTCTATAATTATTAAAATTATTTCTAATACGCTTTGACTCTTAGTTGAACAAATAGCTGACTTAAACATCTATGCAAACTTAAAATGTGGGGGATTCTTTCTGAAAGCTGGTATTGTTGGAAAAGAGCTTTCTAAATGTAAAGTGAGAATTTCAATTTGGGTGGCCTTTTGCATAACTTCTGATATTTGATGTTTGTTAAACTCTACATTGGACTATCAAAAATAGATAAAGAACAAAGAGGAATGAATAGGTGCTTCCCTTCCCCCTTTCCCAGAATAAGAGGAAAGACATTTATTGCATTTTTTAAATTTCTTGGTTTGAATTGCCTCAAGGGCATGGTTTTTATTTCTTATTACTTTAGACATATAGTTCTCAACACTGACAACACTTCACAAATCTTTGCCTGGGCCCCTCTTATTTAATTGTTCTGATGTGGGCCCTGGGTATAGCTATTTTTTTAA
Organism: Aselliscus stoliczkanus; assembly: GCA_033961575.1. Taxonomy (NCBI): domain Eukaryota; kingdom Metazoa; phylum Chordata; class Mammalia; order Chiroptera; family Hipposideridae; genus Aselliscus; species Aselliscus stoliczkanus. Next base: position 46,374,290 of record CM066737.1, on the reverse strand, counting down.
GCACCAACCCTCCCTCATTCCCCCATACCTCTAATGTGCAGACAGGTTTGAGAACCACTAGACAATGGTAGTTTTTCCTGTTTAAAGGAGATAACTAATTTCATCTGTAGCAATGCCTCTTAATTAGCTTTGTTTTTATTTTGTTCTGTTGATGGCTTTCTTACAACTAAATTATTGTGTTACTATTTCGTTGTTAAAGAAATAAAGTAAGCAATTTGTGTTTGAGTTATATGACTGGCAGTGAATTTAGTTAATTTTTATATTGCGACCACAATGTTGGCTTTGTAATTGAGTAATTTGTCCTTGTTTGTATGTTTTTTTATTGTTTATGACATTAGATCCAAAGTTCAGGAAGGATAATGAATGCCAATGAGAGTGGGGGGAAAAAAACGATGTTTTGTGTGTGCTGCAGGATTTAAGTATGTGTTGACATTAATTAGAATATCTAGAACAGAAAGCAAATTGTATTCTGGTTAAGAGTTAAAGCTTCGGAGTCAGACATGTTTCAAAGTCTTGTACTGCTGCCACTTTCTAACTGTAACATTAAGCAGGTTATTTTTCATGTCCAAATTGCTCACTTGCAAAATGAAAAATAATAGTATCTACCTCAAAAAAAAGGGGGGAAGACAAAACAGAATCCCCGCAGATACAATTGGCTAAAATCATGTTTACTTTAAAAATTTTAAATTCATCTGGTTCAAGTAATGAAGTTAACATTGGACATACTGCTACAAAACATATTTTAATAATCAACAGTTCTAAACTATTGGAAAAGGTCCCTATCTCATGGAAGGATATCCAAATCAATCAATAACATTTAAAAACTTTATTAACATGGGAAAGAGGTTTTGCTTGTATTTCTACAGGTCCACAGGAATGCCCTTTGTCGATACCAGGTCTGTGTGTCAAGTCTCATGAATGACAATCAGCTGAAAACCGGCCTGACTCACACACACCCCTTTTGAAGATAATGCAGGAGACATCCAGGCAGGGGAAGAAATGCCCAGAGATTGAGAAGCAGCCTTTCCCGGAGGTCTCTAATTCTTTGCTAATGCCCGCTGATGCTTCACCAGTTAAAAGCTGTATATCATCTATACAACGGGCAAGAGTGTTTTTTTGTGCCCATTAATACGGGTGTTGGTTTGGATGTGCCTCTTCTTACCTGAGCACAAATACAAAAGCTGTCTCAAATGGCAGAAAAAAACCTTGGTCTTAACGAGATTTCCAACAACAGATGCTCATATGTTTATGGCTGTAATGTCCATCCTTATGGTTGTAAGTTCTTTACCTTAATCAGTTCAAGTCATAAATTTTACATATTGGGCTTGTGTTCCCAATCCTCCTTTACTTACCCCAGTGACTTGACATGATACCCTTCTTTAATTTACATTAATAATAGCTCCTGGCTTCCAGGGCCAGAAGATTTAAGGGGACCTGAATGCCCTGATGAAGAAGGTCACATTTTTAACTTATACCCCAATTTGTATTGAAATTGATACTCCATGCCTAGCTTTAAAAAAATGCTTGGATTGTGCCTCAAAGCAAAGAAAATGATACATCTAAAGATATGTTTATGATTTTTGGAAAGAAATTTGAAGAACAGAAGGCAAGCACTCTTAGCTTCCCTCCCCCTATTCCTACATGTACTAATCAAAGTAACTGGATTGATGGATAGTCCCATATTCATTGGGAAGAGTGTTGAGGGATGAATTGGGTGTTATTTAATGATTCCTATGGAATAGTAATAGACTGGGGCCCCTATGGGGATACAGTCCTTAACTGCACTCAATTTAATTGCTCCAATTACTAACTTCTCAGATGGTGGGTACGTACTTATAATTCTTTTCAGATTATTGATATTCAATCCTATTACCCAAAAAATAAAAATAAAATATACTTTTCTATTTAAGGAAACAAAAACAGTTTATTTACAGACATGTCTTAAAATTCCTTTTGTTTTTCTAGTTGGAACAATGACAGTAATATTAATTACAAAATTAATAGAATGTGATCAGTGTAGATTATATACTTGTATCAATTCTTCTCTTTATAATAAACATAATTAAAAAATGATTCTCAAGAGAAGATTATGAATCCCCATCCAAGCTTCTAGGGTGTGGGAAGGCTCTCCCACTTTACTTAGAGTTCTTCAATTATTACATAAGATTTCACATAGATTAAAACGATTCATGGGATTATTGATTGCTACAGTTATCGGAATTATAGCCCTCACTACTGTTACTGCTGTATCAGGAGTGGCTCTACACCAGACAGTACAGACCACTGAATTCATACAACAATGGCATCAGAATGCAAGTAAATCATGGAATCAAGAAGTAAAACTAGATCAAGAAATTAATGTTAGATTAACTGATTTAGAAACTACTATTGTTTTTCTTGGTGATCCAGTGGAAAATTTACATACTATGATTACCTTAATATGTGATTGGAATGTATCTACTTATAGTGTTACTCCTTATTCTTATAATCAGACTCGTACTGCCTGGTCAGAGGTATGAGCTCATCTTTTGGGACATGTTCCTAATCTTACTGTGGATATTTTACAACTTCAGAAAGAGGTAGATGAAATGTCCTATGCCAATCTTCAGCTGCTGCCAGGAGAAGACATGCTCTCCACTGCTACAGATGGACTGTCACATTTAAATCCTTTGAATTGGGTGAAAATCTTAGGTGGTGGTTTGCTGGCGCAATTGCCATTATGCTTATTTTACTGTGTTTGTTTTGTTTAGTCCTCAGAACCAGACAAACAGCCCTCCAACGTGTTATCAAACAGGAATCTGCGAGGTCTGTGTTTCTCATGCTTCTAAACAAAGAAGGGGAAAATGTGGCCTCACAGCAGACTCACCATTTGCCTCCCTGCATTCGCCCATAACAGCAGGGCCTCACAAGGACAGGATATTCACTATGTTTATGGCAAAACCCCATGGTACCCTAAGAGAGGGTGCGGGTCAGCCAATGACGGGTAAGACCCAATATGCGCATCAGGGAGGCGCCGTCCTTGGGTACCCTGGGAGGAATCAAGGAGGTTAAGCATATGGGGCCTAAGGGCCTGTGAACCCTTATCTGCAGAGCTAGCAGCCTGCCAAAGAAGAGAGAAATCTTCCTAAGAAGATAACAGCAGTCCTTGCATTCTTGCCTCTAAGTCTCATAGTGAACCATTATCTGTTCCCATAGGAGGCAAGGTCGTATTGAACAAAAGGTCTTTCGGCTGAGGTTGTCTCTGAGGCATAGGGAGATTTGGCTAAATTCTTGGGTGACACATGTGATTTAGAGACTTCGGAAAGAACAAAGTCCCTTCCATGTTTGTACTCAATAAAAGCTGCAAGCTGACCAGATTCAGGGCTCTTGTCCATCAGACACAGTCCCCTGGCTCACATTGCTTTTTAAACTATCCCTGTCTCTTGCTCTTTAGTTCTTTTTCTGAGTCCCTGCCGGTCCTCTCGAGGAAGCTAGACCCAGCCATGCAGAGACGCGACAATGGCTTATCATGTGATATATTTTGGTGAACATACCATTGATCATTGAAAAAATTAGACATTTTGCAATCAGTTTTGATGCTTTTTTGAGGTCCATTGAAGTTTGTTAATACTATTACTAAAATATTTATATTAGTACTAATGTTATTTAATCATCATATCAATTTATGAAAAAGGAATGTCAAAATGCTTATGATTTTGGATTCATTTAATTTTTCATTTAGTTCTGTACATTTTTGCTTCTTATATTTTGAAGCCCTACATGTTATTAGGTGCATACACATTTAACATTTTTATGTGTTCTTGATCATTTGACTCTTTTATTATTATGAAATCTTTTTATTTGTAGCAATGTTGTTTCTCTTGAAGTGTACTTGGTCTGATATTCATTTAGCACACTAGCTTCCTTATGCTTAGTGTTTATATGCTGTCAAGTTTTCTACCCTCTTACTTTTATCCTGTTTATGTCTTTATAGTTTAAGAGTGTTTCTGTAAACTCCATCTAGTTAGGGTCCATTTTTTTAGTGACTCACAATCTCTCTCTTTTTTCTTAAATTAAAGTTTATTGGGGTGACCATTGTTAGCAAAGTTACATAGATTTCTGGTGTACAATTCTGTAATATATCATCTATATATCACATTGTGTATTCACCACCCAGAGTCAGTTCTCTTTCTATCACCATATATTTGATCCCCTTTAGCCTCATTTACCACCCCCTTCCCCTTTTACCCTCTCGTAATCACTAAACTATTGTCTGTGTTTATGAGTTTTAAAAATATTTTCCTTGAAAATGGAGACTTTATTATGGTTTTAGATCTGCCCCAGTCACCCATCTTTGTACATACGTATACACACACACACACACACACACACACACACATCAAAAAAACCCACAAAATACTCAAATGCTTACTTATTTTATATACAAGTCACTTATTTAGGGTATACAAGTAAGATTTTATTGGAACCCATGAACTTACAGTGCGTTCATTATAGTTATGGTAATATGGAATTTTTTTTTTTTTGAGGGCAGTGTTACTGGACTCATATGTGGGACCTGAATCAGGGCCTCTGGCCTCCCAAGCCAGCGCTTAACCACCGCGCCACTCGGCCATCCCAATACAGAATTCTTTAAGTCTATTTATTATTCACATTAACTGGACATATCCTTAACAGCAAAACATCAAGATTATAATAGAAATTTCATGTGTTTTCCTAATAAATTTCTCTAAGCTACAACTGTTACAGTTTAAACACCACCAGACAGGTTCTCAGTATAAATATTTAAAATTAGTTTATCTTTTATTAACTTGAACATTGAAATAGGCATTTGTGTTACATATTTCAGACATTAAACAAACAGATGTAGGCAAATAAAATGATGAAATATGATTAGTGTTTTCTTTTAATCATTTTCAGAATTAACATTTACTTTCATAAGTCCTTTATACATTTTTCTTTCTTGTCTTGGCAGTATGATCTTGTAAGCTTGTGTTTTGCTTGGTTGCTATAGATTTAGAGGGTGTACTCAAATGTTGTGTATATTTTTGCATTTGGTTTGATAGAAAAAGGGCAGAAAGAAGATCTTCTCTATGTGTTAGAACAAGATATAAGGTTTGTACATCACTTTAATATACTCCTAGACATTGGTTGTGCTTCCATAAATGAAAATTAATCATGATGGTTGTTGCTAACAATGGCACCCTGGTTGCTGCAAGCAGAGAAAATTTTGTAGGTGGTTGCTAAATATTTCATAGTGTGAAAATCAAGAGACCTTTTGTTTCTCTGAAAAGCAACAAGTATTTTTTTTCAGAAACCTGGTTAGCGGGCAAAGGAAAGTTGTGTTGTATTAAACTAGTCAATCTGATACTAGTTATTTGAATTTATTCTGGTACTCAGTAGTGGTTGTTTTTAAAATGACTGGTTATTGAATGGAACTTATCTAGCTATAGTCTCGGGATTAATTTGGTTCCTGGTTCTCATGAGGCTTCTCCAAGAATGATTTAGCTCAGTAAGGGCAGGGTGAATACACTGTTCCTTGAGGGTCTCTAGGATTTCTGTAGGTTAAGGTGGTAATTAGCTATATGGTTTGTAAAGAGAGATAATTTGACAAAAGTGACCACCTCTATGACAGGGATAATTATAATAGAATGAATTAGAAATAATATCAACCTTAGTTAATTTCTCCTTGTTTTTTATGAGAAGAAATTTAGTAATAATAGAACAGAGAGAAAATTTTTGAAACCTTCTCTTGATGTAAAGTAGATCAATTAAGTTAACTTTGTTTCTTTTCTTTTCTTTTCTTTTTTGAGGGCAGTGTCACTGGCCCTCATATATGGGACCCGAACTGGTGCTGCTGGCCTCCCAAGCCAGCGCTTAACCACTGCGCCACTTGGCCTGCCCAAGTTAGCTTTGTTTCTGATTATTAATTTTGGTACTCTGTTGTGTTTTCTTTCATTTAGCCTTATAAAATGATATAGAAAAATATAGTGATTTTCTAGAATTAGAAACATGGAGTCATTGCATTAAAGGAATATTCCTAGCTATAATTTCAACTCTAGTTTCTCAGTCTATAATTTGAAGAGTGGGAACTTGGCTGAATTTCAGAAGTTATCAATATTGGAACTATGGCCTTGAGCATAAATATTTTCTCCTACAGTATCTGAATGGTCCTAATGTAAAGTAACTTCCCAGACCTTATTGAATTATACAGCTAAAATTTTAACTTACAATTTCTTGAATTGTCTAGAAGCAATGATTTTAGGAGTAGAGACTGGTCTTCCTAAAATGGTTGCCTAAGGAAAGGAAACCATCTGAAATGATTATGCAAAACTCTGCAGAACAATAAGCAATTGCCTCTGTCTGCTGAAAATATTGACTATGGCTGTTGAAAATGACCAATGCAAGCCAGCAAATGAGCATCTACATGAAATATACCAGGAGAGTAAAAAGAAATACTGTATTTATTAAGATAATATTAAGCTTGGGCTCCCAAATTACTAAGACATAGACCACTTATAAATTCTTATAGCTTTGGCTCTGATAAGTCAGAACAAGTTCTATGAAGACAATGTTGCATTGGTACTATCATAAGGTAAGAACAGGTAATGTAAGGCAGGGAGAGTGGGAGATAACATCATAAAAGTGGCAGCATGAGATGAGCCTCTTGAAATATCCCCTGGAACTTACAACAAATTGAAAAGCTATAATTCCACAAAGGACTCCCCGTAGAGCAGATAGGCAAGATTAAGAGAGGTGCAATTGAACTCATCTAAAGGTGGGCAAATTGGGCAAGTAGGGGAGGAGGGAAGGGAGAAGTGTGGAAATGTGGGCTGTGTGACCACAGGATGTAGATAGAGATCCCAAATCCATGCACTCTGGAGCTACAGCAATCATGGTAGAAGGAAGAATTCAGATTGCTAGTGCTCCCCTTATGGCCCACAGTCCCACCTGAATGATCAGCATATAACACAGCTAAACGTAATGCTCACATCAGAGACCTTGGAGCAAAGAAGGAGGGAAGAAAGGTGAAAACAGTGGTTTAAGTCACTGCTGTCAAGCAGAGGACAGAAGGCATAGGCCCAGAGCCTAGCTGACTGCCCCCTACCCTCCCAAAGCTTGCCCAACCCCCACCTACCCAGTGGTAGAAGCTGAACCACAGTGTCAGATCAAAAGAAGAGAATATTTGCAGTCCTGAGAACTGCAGTCCCACAGCCATGGACTCATGGCCCAACTAGTTCCAGAGAGGGGAGGGAGACTTGCGTGCAGGATTGGCTGTGTTGATGTTAGCCACCATTGCTCAGAGCAACCTGTCACAAATCACACTGCGACTGTACCCACCTATCTCCGTGAATCCTGGCAGGAGTAAACAGAGCCACTGAAACACACAGGACCTAAACTAGTATAGGAAGAGCTTTTGAACTTCAGAAGCTCTCCACATCCTCCCACAGGAACTTCCTGTGACCCAGGCAACCTGCTCACAGAGGACAAAGTCTTCCAGGAAAACACACCCCCCTTAATTGTGTGAGAAACCAGAACAGTGCAGAGAAAATATAATACTAAAACATGAGAAAGAATAAAAGGCTGCAGTGAGGGAGAAAATAAAATAGTCTCACCAACACCTACTGGGAAACAAAAGAAACACCTCTTCCTATCAACCTGTTGCAGAAACCCCTCGTGTAGATGCCTAGGAACAGAAATAATAATTCATTAACTACCATGAATAACCAAGGTACCAAGGCAGCTTAGAAAGTAAATGAAAAGTCTCCAGAAAATGAACTTAAAGACATGGAAATGTGTGATATAAATGACAGAGAATTCAAGGTTGCAGTTCTTAAAAACTCAATGAGATGAAAGAAAACTCAGACAGGCTGTTCAATGAACTCAGAGACACAATCAAAGAACAAAATGAACATTTTACCAAAGAGATTCAAATTTTAAAAAGGAACCAAGTACAAATCCTGGACATTAGGAACTCAATAAAAGAAATAAAGAATGAAATAACCAGCATAAGTAACAAGTTGACCAGAAGGAGACAAGAATGAGTGACATCGAAGATAGAAATCTGGAAATGACACAGATGGAAGAAGAGAGAGATATAAAAGTTAAAAGAAATGAAAGAATTCTACATCAACTTTCTGACTTCATCATAAAGAACAATATAAGAATAATGGGCATACCAGAAGGAGAAGAAAAAGAGAAGGGAACAGAGAGTACTAATATATTGAAACAACTAGTTGACAAGAACCTCCCAAACTTGTGGAAAAAACTGGATCCTCGAATCCAAGAAGAAAATCCAAGAAGAACACCTAATTACCTCAATCCTAACGGGACTTCTTCAAGGCACATTGTATAGAAGCTGTCAAAAATTAAGGACAAAGAAAGAATCCTTAAGGCAGCCAGGGAAAAGAAGACAGTAACCTACAAAGGAAAGCCCATTAGATTATCATCAAATTTTTCAGCAGAATCTCTACAAGACGAGAGGGAGTGGAGTCAAATATTCAAACAATCAAACGAGAAAAATTATGAGCCAAGAATAATATATTCAGCAAAGATACCTTCTGGATATGAAGGAAGAATACAGATCATTCCAGGCATAAAGAAGCTGAGGGAATTTTCTAACACATGATCTGCACTATAAAACATACTGAAGGAGGCTATTTGACCTGAAACAACAACAAAAACAAAACAAAAAACAAACAAACAAAAAAACCCACAAAGAATACAAAACGATGAGTAGTATTGCAAAGAGAAAGAAGCAAGAAATGGCATCCCCTACGCCAAATAAGACACTATACACTTAAACATAACATACAGGATAAAGAAGAAAAAGAAACACTTAAAAAAAGAAGAGAGGGAAAAGACAACTTGCTACTTCAGCTCAGAAATCAACTCAGAGAATAAATAAGAATAATTTGTGAGAACAAAAACATAAAAGGAGAGAGACTATAGATCTGAACTGGCATAAGTCAACGGAGAAAAGAAGCATGCTGAAGAAATTGGAATACTCTAAATATTAAACTTTATTTTACATAAAAATAGTAACCACTCAAAAAAAATACAGAACTGAAATATATAACACAAAAAAAGATGAAATCGGGAAAAATCATATTATACCACAACACTGAAATAATAGACAGCAACAAAAAAGCAAAGAAATAATGGAGACACTGTCCTACCTGAAAACAAAAGATAGAATGATAGGAAGTCCACATATATCAATAATCACCCTAAATGTAAATGGACTGATCTCACCATTAAAAAGACACAGGGTAGCATATTGGATCAAAAAATTAAATACAGGGCCGGCCGAGTGGCATGGTGGCTAACTGCTGGCTTGGGAAGCCAGCGGCCCCAGTTGGGTCCCACATATGAGGGCCAGTGACACTGCCCTCAAAAAAAAAAAAATTAAATACAGCCTCCAAGAGACACATAGCAGCTACAAAGAAAATACTGTCTCAAAGGGAAAGGGTGGAAATTGACACACCAAGCAAATGGTGTTCAGAGAAAAGCAGGTGAAGTCATACTGATATCATATGAAACAGACTTCAAGATAAAAAAGGTAACAAGGGACAATGATGGATATTTCATAAAGATAAAGGAAACTGCACAACAAAGACACATAACAGTCATCAATATTTATGCATCCAATCAGGGAGCACCGAAATATACAAAGCAACTGCTAACAGAACTAAAGGCAGAAATTGACCAAAACACAATTATAGTAGGGGTCCTAACTACATCATTGACAGCTATGGATTGATCATTCAAACAGAAAATAAAGAAATATCAGCCCTAAATGACATATTAGATGAAATAGACATAATTGACATTTATAGAGCATGCCATCCTAGAATATCAGATTATACATTCTTTCTTAGTGCACTTGGAACATTTTCAAGGATACACCATGTACTGGGATATAAATCTAGCCTTAGCAAATTAAAGAAGATAGAAATCATACCAGCCATATTTTCTGATCACAAGGCTTTTAAATTGGATATCAACTGCAGAAATAAGGCAGAAAAATGCACAAATATGTGGAGATTAAACAACATACATTTAAAAAATGGGTGGATCAAGGAAGAAACAAGAGATCAAAAGATACATAGAAACAAATGAGAATTAAAATGCATCCTACCAAAATTATGGGATGCATCGAAAGCAGTTTTAAGAGAGAAATTTATATCATTACAGGTCTATCTCAAGAAAGAAGAAAAGTTCATGATAAATGACCTCACGTTACACCTTAATGAACTAGAAAAAGAAGAACAAATGAAACCAAAATTCAACAGAAAGAAGGAAATAATAAAAATCAGAGTAGAACTAAATGCAAGAGAGAAAAACAAGACAATAGAAAAAATTAATGCAACAATGAGCTGGTTCTTTGAAAAGATTAATAAAATTTACAAACCCTTGGCTAGACTCACAGAGATGAAAAGAGAAAAGACACAGAAAAACAAAATCAGAAATGAAAGAGGGAAAATTACCACAGAGGTCAAAGAAATACAAAAAATCACCCAAGAAAGTTATGAAGGATTGTATGCCACCAAATTCAATAACCTAGAAAAAATGGACAAGTTCTTAGAAACATATAGCCTTCTTAGGCTGAATCATCAAGAACTGGAAAATCTAAACAGACTGATTAACAGTAAGGAAATTAAATCAGTCATCTGAAACCTTCCCAAAAGCAAAAGTCCAGGACCAGATGGCTTCATTAGTGAATTCTACCAAACATTCAAAGAGGATATAATACCTGTCCTTCTCAAACTCTTCCAAAAAATTGAAGAAGAGACAACACTCCCTAACTCCTTTTTTTAAAAAAAATTATTTATTTTTAATTAGTTTCAGGTGTACAACACATTGCAATAGTTATACTTTTTACCCCTCAAAGTGACAACCCCCCTCCCCCCATTCACCACCCCACTCCTACCCCCATATCAAATATATCTATTACAGTTCCTCTGACTCCCTTCCACAATATAATCCACATCCCGTGACTATCTACATATATTCAACTACAGTTGGTATACAATATTATACAACCTCAGCTTCAGGTGTACAGTGCAGTGATCAAGCCTCTACTCCATCCATGAAATTTATTGAGGCCAACATTACCCTGATACCAAAACCTTGTAAGGATAATACAAAAGAAAAAAGAAAATTACAGACCAATATTTCTGATGAATACAGATGCAAAAATCCTAAAAAAAATTCTAGCAAATTGAATGCAACAATGCATTAAAAAATTATATATCACGGCCAAGTGGGGTTCATCCCAGAGGCACAAGGATGGTTCAATGTATGCAAATCAATCAATCTGATGCACCTTGTAAACAAAGTAACAGACAAAAATATGATTATATCAATAGATGTAGAAAAAGTGTCTTTCAAGATACAACATTTATTTGTGATTAAAACACTTAATAAAATGGGTGGAGAAGGAAAATACCCTAATTATAATAAAGGTCATATATGACAAACCCTCAGCTAATGTCATAATTAACTGTGAAAAACTGAAGCCCTTCACTCTATATTCAGGAGCACAACAGGGCTGTCCCCTAACACCTCTGCTTTTCAACATAGTATTGGATGGCCTAGTCAGAACAATCGGACAAGAGAAAGAAACAAATGGCATCCAAATAGGGAATGAAGAACTTAAATTGTCACTTTTTAAATAAAGATTTTATTGGGGAATTGGAGAAGGGGAACAATATTGGGGAGTTGGAGAAGAGGAACAGCTAAGTTCTTGTCCTTCAATATTAGTTGTGGAGGGCACAGCTAGCTCAGCTCCAAGTTCAGTCACCATCTGGCCGCCCATCGGCAGCTCATGGCCAGTCAGCTCAAGGTGTCATGTTCAATCTTAGTTGCGGGTGGGCAAGACCACCATTCCATGCAGGAGTCAAACTGGAAACCTTGTTGTTAGGAGCACAAGCTGAGCCATCCTGCCACCTGTTCACATGTCAGATTGGGCACAGCTCATTGGCCCATGTGGGAATCAAAACAGTGAACCTGTTGCTCAGAGATCACTCTCTTAACCAACTGAGCCACTCAGCTGGGCCAAAACTGTCACTTTTTGAAGATGGCATGATGCTATATATAGAAAAACCAAAAGACTCCATGAAAAATCTATTTAAAACAATAAATGCAGTAAAGTTGCGAGCTACAAAATGAACCTACAAAAGTCCATTGCATTCCTATACACTAACAATGAAATCTCAGAAAAAATATATTTTAAAAAAAGGATTCCTTTTGCAGTTGCATCAAAAATAATTAAATACCTAGATAAACTTAACCAAGGATGTGAAAGAACTATACACTGAAAACTATAAGACATTTTTAACAGAAATAGAAGAAAACACAAAGAAATGGAAATATATTCCATATTTCATGAATTGGAAGAATTAAAATAGATAAAATGACCATATTACCCAAAGCAATATGTAGATTTAATGCAATCCCCATCAAAATCCAAATGGCATTTTTGAAAGAAATAGAACAAAAAAATCACCAGATTTGTGTGGAACCACAAAAGATCCCAAATCCAAAGCAATCTTAATAAAAAAGAATAAGGCTGTAGATATCACTCTCCCTGACTTCAGTCTGTACTACATGGCAACAATAATCAAAACAATATGGTATTGGGTGAAAAACAGACATACTGACCAATGGAATAGAATTGAGAACCCAGAAATAAACCCACATAAATATGGACAGATAATTTTTGACCAAGAAGCCAAAAACATATAATGGCGAAAAGACAGCCTCTTCAATAAATGGTGCTGGGAGAATTGGAAAGATACATGCAAGAGAATGAAACTAGACTGCTGTCTGTCACCATGTACCTAAATTAACTCAGAATGGATCAAAGACCTAAACATAAGACCTAAAACAATAAACTGCATAGAAGAAAACATAGGTGCAAAACTTATGGACCTTCGGTTCAAAGAGCATTTTATGTATTTGACTTCAAAGACAAGGGAAGTGAAAGCTAAAATAAATGAAAGGGACTATATAAAACTATAAGTCTTCTGCACAGCAAAAAAAAAACCATCGATAAAATAAAGAAGGAACCAACTGAATGGTAGAAGATTTTTGCGAACAACGCCTTCAATAAGGGGCTAATATCCAAAATATATAAGGATCTCATACAACTCAACAACAAAAAACAATCAATCCAATTATAAAATGGGCAGAGGACCTGAATAGACATTTCTTCAAAGAAGACATACAAATGGCCAATAGAAATATGAAAAAATGTTCAACATTACTAATCACTACATAAATGCAAATAAATACAACAATGAGATATCACCTCATGCCAGTTAGTATAGCTATCATCAACAAGACAAAAATAACAAATGTTTGAGAGGCTGTGGAAAGAAAGGGGTGTTCATGCCCTTTTGGTTGGAATGCATATTGGTTCAGCCAATATGGAAGGCAGTGTGGAGGTTCTTAAAAGAAATTAAGAATAGAATTACCATATAACCCAGTAATCCTTCTCCTGTGTATGTACTCAAAAAATCTGAAAACATTTATCCATAAAAATATATATTCTTTGATGTTCATTGCAGCTTTATTTACAGTGGCCAAGACATGGAAACAACCAAAGTGTCCTTCAACAGTTGGTTGGATAAAGAAGTTGTGGTGTATATATACACAGTAGAATACTATTCTGCCATAAGAAAAGATGAAATAGTGCCATTTGTAACAACATAATTGGATCTTGAGATTATTACGCTAAGCAAAATAGGTCACAAAGAAAAAGTTGAGAACCATGTGATTTCACTGATATGTGGTATATAAAACTGAAAACAACAAAGGAACAAGACAAATAATTGAAAAATCAAAAACTCACAGACACAGACAATAGTTTAGTGGTTACCACAGGGTATGGGCAGAAGAGGGTGGTAGATGAGAGTAAATGGGGTCAAACATATGGTGATGGAAGGAGAACAGTCTCTGGGTGGTGAACACAGAATGTGATATATAGATGATGTATTGAAAAATTGTATATCTGAAACCTATTTAACTTTACTAACAATTACTATCCAAATAAATTTCAATTAAAAAAAAAAAAGAAGGGCCGACCGAGTGGCTCAGTTGGTTAAGAGCTCGCTCAAGAACACGAGCTGAGCTCTGAGCAACAGAAATTCGATGCCCAGCCCGAGCTGAGCTGCCCCTAAGCTGCCAACAGGTGGCAGGATGACTCAGCTTAAAAATAAAAATTAAGGGCCGGACGGCCCAGTGGCGCATTGGTTAAGAACTGGTTTGGGGATGCCAGTGGCCCCGATTCGGATCCCACATATGAGGGCCAGTGACACTGCCCTCTACAGCTAACACCAGCTCCACCTGGAGCTGGGCTGTGCGAGTCCTGGCGATGGTGTGGGCTGCAGCCCCTGCTGCAGTGGGCTGCCATAGGCTACAGTGAGTGGCAGCCAGCGTGAGCTGCCAATAGCCGTGGTGAGCGACAATCCAGAGGCCGGCGACCAATCTGCCTCATCCGGGAAGAACACAATGACGATACCAACATGGGCCAGTGAAGCAACATCCTCCGCAACTAGACTGAAGAACAAAAAGACGGCAACTTGTCTATTCCCCTCCCACAATTCCCCAATAAAATCTTTAAAAAAAAAGGAAATTAAGGGACAGCTGAGTGGCACATTGGTTAAGAGCTGGTTTGGGACGCCAGCAGTCCCAGTTCAGATCCCACATATGAGGGCCAGTGACTCTGCCGTCTACAGCTAAAAACAGCTCTACCTGGAGCTGGGCTGTGTGAGCCCCGGCAGTGATGTAGGCTGCAGCCCCTGCTGCAGTGGGCTGCCATAGGCTACAGTGAGTGGCCGGCAGCCAGTGTGAGCAGCTGGCAGCCAGCGTGAGCTGCCAATAGCCATGGTGAGCTACCATCCAGAGGCCAGTGACTAATCTGCCTCATCCGGGAAGAGCACAATGACGATGCCAACATGGGCTGGTGAAGCAACGTCCTCCACACCTAGACTGAGGAACAAAAAAGACAGCAACTAGTCTGTTCCCCTTCCCCGATTCCCCAATGCTGTTACCCTCCCCCATTTCCCCAATAAAATCTTTTTAAAAAATGCAAAACTTATCATCTAATTAAAAAAAAATTAAAAATAAATCAATAAATTAAAAAAAAAACCAGGGAGGGTGTAACACCCCTGAGAAAAAATGTCCAATGGATTTGAGTGAGTATGCTAAACATCTTGATGGATATTCATTGCTTAAAAAGGATGGAAAATCATTAGTTAGAGCACCATTTATCTCTGAGTCTTAGAAAAATTTCCTATTTAAATAGGAATGTAATGACCAATTGTTTCATTTTTCTTTGGGAGGAGCTGGAAGAGGACACCAGCTAAAGGAAACTGTGCAGAACTACTCTCATTTAAAGTAGAAGAGAGCAGAGTTCAAAAATGAATTAGGTAAATGCTATGCCTATTGCATCGCAGGATCACACCAAAATTAAAAATAAATTATACAGGGCCGACCAAGAGGTGCGGTGGTTAAGCACTGGCTTGGGAAGCCAGCGGCCCCAGTTTGGGTCCCACATATGACAGCCAGTGACACTGCCCTCAAAAAAAAAATCAATAAATAAAAAAATAAATAAATTATACAACAGTCATCCTCAAGAGTCATCTGAAGAATCCTGAACAGAACCCCTATAACTAAGGATATAAAGAAGAGGCCACATTGAAACTGATAAGAAGGTGGCGACACAAGCAGACCGACCCCAAGCCCATGGATGGTGGTTGAATGCTGGGAAGGACACGTTGGTAGCAGAGGTCGGCCTGAAAGAGGGAAGGGTCATAACCCCACACTGGACTCCCCATCCAGAGGTCTTGTACTGGAGTGAGAAGTTCCCACAGCATTTGGCAGTGAAGATCAGTGAGGACTGTCTGCCCTTCTCAGTGGGGAAGAGGGTTGCTGGAAACCTAGATGCTCTCTTGGAGGTATGGCACATGGATTCACTCACTAGCAGGCAATCATCTGGTCTCTGGTAGAGAGGTGACAGCTTGGGAGGCTGAGGGATGTGCAGTAAAAGACTGAGTTTTGAGACTTCAAGGTGGGGGTTGAAGAGACAGGAGCCATTGTTGTCCTTTTGTGGAACCTGACACACATATGGCCTATAGGAGGGCACAATCTTTTCAGTGTTAGACCCTCCACCAAAGAGCCAAGTCGGGGACTGCATTGGTCTGGTGGAATCCATGCATGCACAATGCCTTTGTGACACCCTGAGTACCCACCCCCTGCATGACTGGTGTCACATAGCCCTGGAAATTCTTTCAGAATTTATTTATTTATTTTTTAATATACATTTTTTATTTATTAAATTTATTACATATAATGTGATATGTAGATGGTGTATTACAGAACTGTACACTTGAAATCTATGTAATTTTACTGTCACCCCCAAAATGTTTTTTCATTTTTAATTCTTTTTTTAAAATTTAAAAAAAAAATTTTTTAAATTAGTTTCAGGTGTACAACACAGTGCATAGTTATACTTTTTACCCCTCAAAGTGAAAACCTCCCTCCCCCAATCCGCTGCCCCACTCCCCCTATACCATACATATCTATTACAATTCCCTTGACTCCACTGCCACACTGTACCCCAGATCCCGTGATTACATATATATGTTCAATCACAGTTAACATACAATATTATACAACATTAGCTTCAGGTGTACAGCGCAGCAATCAAGCCTCTACCCCATCCCTGAAGTGGTCTCCCCAACAAGACATGCGACCATCTGACACCCTACAAAATATTCACAAGATTATTATTATTATTATTATATTTTTTTTTTTTTTTAAAGATTTTATTGGGGAATTGGCGGAGGGGAACAGCGTTGGGGAATCGGGGAAGGGGAACAGACAAGTTGCTCTCTTTTTGTTCTTCAGTTTTTAGTTGCGGAGGATGTTGCTTCACTGTTGGTATCGTCATTGCGCTCTTCCCGGATGAGGCAGATCGGTCACTGGCCTCTGGATGTCGCTCACCGCGGCTATTGGCAGCTCACACTTGGCTGCCAGCCACTCACGCTGGCTGCGGGCCACTCACTGTAGCCTATGGCAGCCCACTGCAGCAGGGGCTGCAGCCTACACCATCACCGGGGCTCGCACAGCCCAGCTCCAGGTGGAGCTGTTGTTAGCTGTAGAGGGCAGTGTCACTGGCCCTCATGTGGGATCCGAACCGGGGCCGCTGGCATCCCAAAACCAGCGCCCAACCAATGCGCCACTCGGCCGGCCCCACAAGATTATTATTTATATTCCAAGAACTACCTTTCATATCCCTGTGGCAATATTGTAGTTACCTATTTATATGCTGTCTAATCCCTTCCCCTTCTCCCTCCTCCCCACCCCCTCCCAGCTAACACCATCAGGTTTTCCTTTATATCTGCTTGTTATGATTTCAGTCTTCTTTTTTTTTAAGGGCAGTGTCACTAGCCCTCATATGTGGGACCCGAACCGGGGCCGCTGGCTTCCCAAGCCAGAGCTTAACCACTGCACCACTCGGCCCTGATTTCAATCTTCTTAAATTTACTGAGACTTGTTTTGTGGCCTAACATGTAGTCTATTTTGGAAAATATTCCATGTGCACTTGAGAATAATGCATAATGTGTTGCTTTGGGGTGAAATGCTTTAAAAACATCAATTGAATCAAACTGGTCTAAAATGTGATTTTAAGGCCACTGTGCCCATATTGATTTTCTGTCTGGAGGAGCTGTCCATTGGTGACAACAGGGTGTTGAAGTCCCCTACTATGATAGTGTTACTATTGATCTCTGTCTTTATGTCTGTCAAAATCTGTTTTATATATGTAGGAGTTCCTATGTTGGGTGCGTAGATGTTTACTAGGGTTATGTACTCTTGTTGACTAGATCCCTTTATTATTATGTAGTGCCCTTCTTTGTCCTTTATTTTAGTCTTCAATTTAAAGTCTGTTTTGTCTGAAATAAGTATTGCTACTCCAGCTTTTTTTCTCATTTCCATTTGCATGAAATATCTTATTCCATCCCTTTAGTTTCAGTCTGTGTGTGTCTTTTGCTCTGAGATGAGTCTCTTGTAAAAAGCATATGTATGGGTCCTGTTTCCTTATCCACTCAGACACTCTGTCTATTAATTGGAGTGTTTAGCCCATTCACACTTAAAGTGATTACTGATAGGTGCATATGTATTGCCATTTTGTTATTTGTATTCCTGGTCTTCCTAGGTTAGCTTGTTTACCCCTTTCTTCTGTTTAAAAAAAGCCCTTTGAAGATTTCCTGCAAAGCTGGCTTGGTGGTAATGAATTCCTTAAGCTTGTTCTTTTCTGAGGATCTCTTTATTTCTCCTTCAATTTTAAGTGATAGCCATGCTGGGTAGAGCAATCTTGGTTGTAGGGCTTTATTTTGTGTCACTTGGAATATCTCCTGCCATTCCCTTCTGGCCTGCAGAGTCTCTGTAGAAAAGTCAGATGTTAGTCTTATAGGTGTTTCTTTGTATGTAACCTGCTGGTTTTCTCTTGCTGCTTTTAGGATTCTGTCTTTGTCTTTAACCTCTGCCATTTTAACTATGATGTGTCTTGGTGTGGAGCTGTTTGGGTTCAGCTTGTTTGGAACTTTCTGCACTTCCTGGACTTGTATGCCAATTTCCTTCGCCAGGATAGGGAAGTTTTCCATCATTATTTTTTAAAATACATTATCAATGCCTTGTTTCTTCTCTTCCCCTTCTGGTATTCCTATGATGCTGTGTTGTTGTGAATCATGTTGTCCCACACGTTGCTTAAACTATTTTTATTGTTTTTATTCTTTTATCTTTTTGTTGTTCCAACTGGGTGATTTCTGCTATTTTGTCTTCTAATTTGCTGATCCAATCCTCTGTTTCATCTAATCTACTAATGATTCCTTCGAGTGTGTTCTTCATTTCAGCTAATGTATTCTTTAGTTCTAACTGGTTGTTTTTTATGATTTCCCTATCCTTCCTTATGTCCTCACTAAGTTCATTAAATGTTCTTATCATCAGTGTTCTCAACTCTGTATGAAAGGTTGGATCCCTCTGCTTCATTTAGTTCAATTTCTAGAGGTAACTTCTGATCTTTTACTTGTGACATGTTTCTTTGTTTTCTCATTTTGGCTGTCACACTGGGATTGCTTCGATATGTTAGATAGATCACAAGGAAAACCCTAGCTGGATCACACAGGTGCACAGCTCATGGCCCAACACTCCCAGGAAAACTCCCATTCTCAGCCTGTCCCAATCAGCCACTCGCAAATCAGGCTGAGCAGCCCAACAGCCAATCATCAGCCTGGCAACTCTGCATGCACAGTGTGGAGAGCAGGGACCTAAAGTGGCTCGCACACTCCCATTTCTCAATGAACAGCCTGTTGGAGCCGGAGCGCACCTGCCAAGTATTTTCCTAGCTATGCAGCACAAGCTATGTGGAGGGTGGGGCTCCAAGGCAGGATGCATACACATTTACACATGCACTCCTTCGCCAATTCCTCCAGGCCAATGCAGTTCCGGACCTGACCCTCTGTGTGAGGGCCCAACCCTGACAAAATGTCATGCTCCTGTACACTACTTGTGTGCAAGCTCCACACCAGGGCAACAATGGTCCTCAAACCTCCAGCTCCCATGCCAAAGGTGCTCAGTTCGGTCCTTCCCCACAGGCTCCTGTACCCTGCTCACACAGCTACTCCCTCCACCAGGGAACAGGTGCATGCTCAACAGCGAGCTAGTCCGTGTGCCAGCTCCACTGTTTCTCTAGTTGCCCCCAGCCTCACTGAGCTGAGCAAAGAGTGTCCTCACTAATTTCTATTGCCTGCTATCGTGGAACTCCTCTTCCTAGCAAAGTAACTCTGGGCTGGTGGGCTTGGTGTGGGGCCGGAGGGTCTCTCCCCCAACCAGAGATGCCTCCCCAGAGCTGAGGTGTCCCTCACGGGGTTTGCCCTCTCTTGTCTCCACCCTTTCCACCAGACTCGATGTTACTTCCTCATTAAGACCTTCATTTAGAGGTTCTGTTCATCTAGTATTCCAGGGACATCTAAGGTTGAATGTTGTATAAATTATTTGTAATTTTGGTGTGATCCTGGGAGGCAGTCTGTCCATTCTGCCATCTTTGTGGAAGTTTTTAATTCTCTTACTGTGGAATATACATTTTCAAAAAATTAGTTTCAGGTGTACAATGCAGTGCAATAGTTATAATTTTTACCCCTCAAAATGACAATTGCCCTCCCCCAATTTGCCTCCCCACTCCCCCCCCCATATCATACATATCTATTACAAGTCCCTTAAATGCATTCCACATTATACTCCACATCCCGTTACTATCTATATATTCAATTACAGTTGGCATACAATATTATACAACATCAGTTTCAAGTGTACAGTGCAGTGATCAAGGCTCTACTCCATCCATGAAGAGGTCTCCCTAACAAGACATGTGACCATCTGACACCCCACAAAATATTTAAAACATTATTAATTGTATTCCCTGAACTGTCTTTCATATCCCTGTGGCAATATTGTAGTTATCTAATTATGTTGTCTAATCCCTTCCCCTTCTCTCTCATCCCACCCCCTCACAACTAGCAACCATCAGTTTTTCCTCTTTATATATGAGACTATGTCTGTTTACTTTGCTCGTTCATTTAGTTTTTGGATTCCACATATAAATGAGATCATATGGTATTTGTCTTTCTTCGACTGACTTATTTCATTTAACATAATATTCTCTAGATCCATCCATATCATTGCAAATGGTATGATTTCATTCTTTATAGTGGAGTAATACTCCATTGTGTAAATGTACCACAGATTCTTAATAGCCCTGAACATTCTTGACTGCTGGGCTACTGGCCCTGCACTACAGGCTGCAGAATGCTTTTTTTCAGTGGCGGATGGAAATGTTTTCTGATGGGCAGCAATGCAAAACCTGCACCACAGTATCACTTGGGCAGCTCTGAGGAACCTGTGTGTGTGAGACAGGCAGTGACTGGCTGTAGTGTTCTTAGGGCATTTCTGTAGGGTGGTCACAGGTGCAGCATCAGTGAGGGGGTAGACACTACATTGGCTTTGTAGAAACCCCCAATCATACCTCTTAGCACTCTGGAACCCTACCCCACCCACCTAGATCTGCATTGCCAGGGCACCCTAGGTGCCTGTGTGGCTGGCCTGCCCCACAAGCTGTGGAGGCCTTTAGTAGCAGTAGATGGCCCACAATGGCCTAGAGAGATTTTGGTGGTGGACAGTGATCCAAAGCCTATGCAGCAGCCACTCTTGGGCAGCTCTTGGGCATATGTGTGCCTGAGGGAAGCGGTGGCTGGCTGTGGTGTTCTTAGCATGCTTTGCAAAGTGGTTACACACTGGACACTGGGATAAGAACTGAATCTGCATTAACTGTTTAAAACTACCAGTCATATTTTGTGACACCTTGGGACTTAACCTTGCTTACTTAGTGCTATATTACTGAGGGCACTCTTAACACCAGGTCAACCAGGCTGACCCACATATCTAAAGTGGCTGTTTCAATAGCTATGCCTTACAGGCAGCCAGCGAGCAGCAATAGGAGGCACTAGCTTTTATTTTTTTAAGATTTTATTGGGGAATTGGGGGAGTGGATCAGCGTTGAGGAATCAGGGAAGGGAAACAGATAAGTTGCTGTCGTTTTTGTTCTTCAGTCTAGTTGTGGAGGACTTTGCTTCACTGGCACATATTGGAATTATCATTGCACTCTTCCCGGTGAGGCAGATTGGTCGCCGGCCTCTTGGCAGCTCAGACTGGCTGCCGGCCACTCACTGTAGATTATGGCTGTCCACTGCAGCAGGCACTGCAGCCTACACTGCTGTCAGTGACTCACAGCAGCCCATCTCCAAGTCGACCTGTTGCTCACCATCTTAGCTGTAGAGGGCAGTGTCACTGGCCCTCATATGTGGGATCCGAACTGGGGCCCTGCTGCTCAGAGCTGGCGTCCCAAGCCAGCTCTTAACCAATGTGCCACTCAGCTGGCCCAGCACTAGATTTTTATCCTAAGCTGCCTCAGGCCCACTATTGGTAGGAGCCAGCCTCAGTTAACAGCAAGGCCACCCCACATGCCTCCAGGTCTAGCACAGTCAGCAGCCAACCACATATAACATTGTGGCTCCTACCAATAGCCATTGGCCAGTAACAGGCAAGGCTGAAATTGACCTGCACAAAATGTCCTCCCAAGAGACACCAGAAACAACACATCCAGAGGCCAGCTTCAGACCACAGCAGAACACTACCTGGTTAGCCCAACAAGTACCCCACCCAAAGTGGGTTTTAACCGGCACAAGAGACCATGGTGGTGAATCCTTCTCTGAGGCATCAGCCACCACACAGTAGTTCATACACTGTGGGTGTAGACAATCTTCCCAGGCACTCAGCCTGGGAGGGAATTACACCCACTGATTCACAAAAGGCAATTAGAGCTCAAATACAACAGGAGAATATACACAACACACTCAAGGGACGTCCTGGATCACACGCAGAGATCAGGAAGAAGGCACCATTGCATCACAAAGGACAAAGACTACATAAGGCTACCCTTATGTAGACTGAGAGACATAGGAGATCTACCTAATACATAAAAGCAAATACAGAAAGGCAGCAAGAATGAGGAAACAAACAAACAAACAAACAAAACATATCTCAAATGATAGAACAGGAGAAACCCTCAAGAAATAGAAATAAATTAAATGGAGGTATCAAATCTACCAGAGTTTAAAACACTAATTACAAGAATGTTTAAGGAACCTCATGAGAATTTCAACAAAGGAATAACAAGCATAAAGGAGGACATAGAAACCATAAAAAAGAACCAGTCAGAAATAAAGAATACAATAACTGAAATGAAGAATACACTGGAAGAAATCAACAACAGATTAGATGAAGCATAGGATCAAATCAGTGGTTTAGTAGACAAAGTAAAAGAAACCATCTCATCAAAATAAAATAAAATAAAAATTTAAAAACAATGGAGACAATTTAAAGGACCTGTGGGACAACAACAAATATAAGAACATTCACATCATAGTAGTACCAGAAGGAGATGAGAAGCAACAAGGGATTGAGAACATATTTGAAGAAATATTGACTGAAAACTTTCTAAACCTGACTAAGCCAATAGACATACAAGCCCAGGATACAGAAAATCCCACACAAGATGAACCCAAACAAGCCCACATCAAGACACATCATAATTAAAGTGGAAAATGTTAAATGCAAAAAAGAAAATCCTAAAAACAGCAAGAGAAAGACTACTAGTTATTTACAAGGGAGCTCCCATAAGTCTATTAGCTGATTTCTCAACAGAAACTTTGCATGCCAGAAGGGAATAGCAGGAAATATTCAAAGTAATGAAAAAATAAGAGACCTACAAACAAAAGTACTCTCCACAGGAAGGCTAGTATTTAAAATTTAAGGAGAGATAAAAGGATTCCTGTTTAGCTAAAGGATAAGGAATTAAAAGGAAAAGATAAAAGAATTCATCACCAGCAAGGCAGTATTGCAAGAAATGGTAGAAGGATTTCTATAAACAGAAGAAAGGAAAAAACAAATAATTGAAGCTCAAAACTATGAATAATAATGGCCAGCTGAGTGGCTCAGTTGGTTAAGAGCTCGCTCAACAGTTTCAGCTGAGTTCTGAGCAACAGCAGTTCAATGTCCAGCCCGACCTGAGCTGCTGCTGAGCTGCCAACAGGTGGCAAGATGGCTCAACTAAAAAAAAAAAGGGGGGGGGAACTATGAATAATAAAATGGCAATAATTATGTACATATCAATAATCACATTAAGTATAAATGAATTAAAATGCTCCAATCAAAAGACATAGGGTAACTGAGTGGTTAAGAAAATAAGACCCATGCCTATGCTGTCTACAAGAGACCCACCTCACATTGAAAAACACACAGACTGAAAGTACTGGGATGGAGGGGGCCGGCAGAGTGGCTCAGTTGCTTAACAATTGGCTTAGAGCTCTGAGCAGCAGGGCCACCGGTTTGATTCCCACATGGGCCAGTGAATGCTGTGTCCTAGCTGAGCTGTCACTGAGCTGCCAACAGGTAGCAGGATGGCTCAGCAAAAATAAATAAATAAATAAATAAATAAATAAATAAATAAATAATAAAATACTTAGGTACAAATTTAACCAAGGAAGTCAAAGATCTATACTTAGAAAATTACAAGACATAGAAGAGACAGATAACAAAGATACAAATAAATGGAAACATATACTATGCTCATGGATGGGAAGAATTAATATAGTTAAAATGTCGATACTCCCTAAAGCAATATATACATTCAATGCAGTCTTTATCAAAATACCAATGTCATTTTTCCCAGAACTAGAACAAATAAACTTAAAATTAAATGTAATCACAAAAGACCCTGACGGGCCACTGCAATCTTGAGAAAAAATTAAAAAAATTGAATGGTATCTGATATCAAAGTATACAACAAGGTTATGGTAATCAAAACAGCATGGTACCAGCATAAAAACAGACACATGGATCAATGGAACAGAATAGAGAAATAAACCAATGCTTATATGGTCATTTCATTTATGACAAACAATGCAAGAACATAGGGTAGGGTAAAGACAGTCTACTTAATAAATGGTGTTGGGAAAACTGGATAGATACATGCAAAGAAATGAAATGGGATCACATTCTTATGCCATGTACCACAAGCAACTGAAAATGGATTACAAACTTCAATGTAAGACCCGAAACCATAAAACTCCTTGAATAAATCATAAGCAGTAAACCTTCTGACATTTCTCTTAGTGATATTTTTTCTGATATATCTCCTCAGGAAAGGGAAACAAAAGAACAAGTAAATGAGTGGGACTATATCAAATTAAAAAGGTGTTTTTTTCACAGCAAAGGAAACCATCAAAAAAAACCATCCTACTGAATGGGAGAAAACATTTGTCAAAATATACATCTGATAAACAGTTAATCCTGAAAGTTTACATATGTATAAAAAAAAACAAACTCATGCAACTCAACACCCAAACCACAAAAAATCCCATTAAAAAAATGGGCAGAGTATCCGAAAAGACATTTCTCCAAAGAGGACATACAGAGGGCCAATAGACATATGAAAGATGCTCAGCATCACTAATCATCTGAAAAGTGCAAATAAAAACCACCATGAGATACCACCTCACTCCTATCAGAATGGTTGTCATCAGTATATCAACAAACAACAAGTGCTGATGAGGATGTGGAGAAAAGGGAACCCTCATGCACTGTTGGTAGGGTTGCAAATTGGTGCAGCCACTATGGAAAACATTATGGAGGTTCCTCAAAAAATTAAAAGTAGAACTACCGTATGATCCAGCAATTCCACTTCTGGGTGTTTATGCAAATAAATCCAAAACACTAATTTGAAGAAAATACATTCACCCCTATGTTTATTGCAGTGCTAGTCACAATAGCCAAGATATGGAAACAACCTAGATGTGCATCAATAGATGGTTGGATAAAGAATTTGTGGTGCATTTATACAATGGAGTATTACTCTGCCATAAAAAATGAAATTTTATCATTAGCAACAACATGGATGGACCTACAGAATATTATGCTAAGTGAAATAAGTCAGACTGAGAATGAAAAATACCATATAATCTCACTTATATGTGGAATCTAAAGAATAGATATGTGAGCAAACAAACCCGCAATAGATTCATAGATACAGAGAACCAACTGATGGTTGCTAGATGGGACGGTGTAGAGGAAGGGTGAGAAAGGTAAAAGGATTATGAAATACAATTGGTAGTCACAAAATAGTCACAGGAATGTGAAATGCAGTATGGGGAATATAATCAATAAAGTTGTAAAGACTATGTAGGGTTTCTAATGGATACTGGACTTATCGGCGAGTATCACTTCATAAATTATATAAATTCTGAACTGCTGTGCTGTACACCTGAAACTAATATAAAATAATATTGAATGTCAACCATAACTATATATATATATATATATATATATATATATACACACACACACACACACACACACACATACAAATGGGATGTAAAGTATAGCATAGGGAATATAGTCAATGGTATTGTAATAGCTATGTGTGATGTCAGCTAAGTAGACTTCATGGGGTTATTCATCTTGTGAGGAGTATAAATGTCTAATCATTATGTTGTTTTGTATACCTGAAACTAGTAAAATTATTTATTTATTTATTTAATAGTAAAAGAGAAAAGCAAAGTTTTATACTAAAAACTGAAATGAAATTTATAAAAGGCAAAATAAATGAAAGTACATTATTTTTCAGTGGTTTAAAAAATGACTAAGGGCACTTTAGCAAAAGTTCTCTAGGCAAATTAAGACAATTATGAGAGCTTGCTTAGCAAATGCAAAGCACATGTTTTTTTAACCAAGAATAAACCTCTGTAAATTCTGGTTTACAGGCTGAGAGCTTCAGGAGGCATTTGCATAGAGAACCGTAGGCAGAGATTTTGTTCCTTCAATTAGAGATTGGTATCCTTTTCCTATAAAAGTCTAGATGGTAAATATTTCAGACTTTGTGAGACATTCACTTTTTATTACAACTACTCAGCTCTCCTATTGTGTCATGGAAGTGGCCATAGATCATATATAAAGAAATGGAGGGCCAGCCGAGTGGTGTGGTTGTTGGGTGCTGGCTTGGGAAGCCAGCAGCCCCAGTTCAGGTCCTGCATCTGAGGGCCAGTGACACTGCCCTCAAAAAAAAACAACAACAAAAAAAGAAATGGATGTAGATGTGTTCCAATAAAACTATTTATAAAGACAGGCCATGGTGAGATTTAGCCCTGGCTGTAGATAGGTAACTTAGGCCTTTAACCCAAGGCCTGCAGATAATTTGCTGTAAACAGACAAGGATACATTCAATATATGTAATGCCTTCTTTTTGTTTAATGGCTTGTGATCAGCATACTGCATTTTAAAAAATTATTTTCTTCAGTTACAGTTGACATTCAATATTATTTTACATTAGTTTCAGGTATACAATATAGTGGTTATATAATTTATGCAGTGATCCCTGCAATTTAATGTTGTACCCACCTGGCACTATGCTCGGCCATAAACAAGAATGAAATGTTACCATTTGCAAAAACATGGATGGACCTAGAGGATATTATACTAAGTGAAATGAGTCAGATTGAGAAAGACAAATACCATATGATCACACTTATGTGTGGAATCTAAAGGACAGACTAGGGCCGGCCAAGTGGCGCGTTGGTTAAGAGCTGGCTTGGGATGCCAGCAGCCCCGGTTTGGATCCCACATATGAGGGCCAGTGACACAGCCCTCTACAGCTAACATAGTGAACAACAACTTCACCTGGAGCTGGGCTGCTGTGAGTCTCCGGAACAGCATAGCTGCAGCCCCTGATGCAGTGGGCTGCCATAGGCTACAGTCCGTGGCCAGCAGCCAGTGTGAGCATCCGGAAGCCGAAGTGAGCTGCCAATAGCCACTGTGAGTGGCCGTCCAGAGGCCGGCGACTGATCTGCCTCACCTGAGAAGAGCACAATGATGATACCAGCATGGGCCTGTGAAGCAATGTCCTCCACAACTAGACTGAAGAACAAAAGGACAGCAACTTGTCTGTTCCCCTCCCCCAATTCCCCAATTTAAAAAAAATCTTTAAAAAAAACAGAATATGTGCTCTCCTGAGGGTGGTTATTTCAATAGTGTTAATCTAGATGCACAGCAACAATGGACAGGACTTGATTAAGGCAAAGACAAATCTTTTCTTAGAGAAGTTATATGCCTGGGGCATGACTACCCACCATGGCCTGCCCAGTTAGGTATTTATTATCAGGTCACCCTATGAGGTTGCTTTCCATAGAACCCCTTTTTTATCTACATGTCCCTTCATGAAATTTTCAGGATATGATATCCTGTTTGAACCATCTTCTATTTTCGCAGCTTCTGGCCATGAGATCATAGTTATATTTTCTCTAAACTTTCTGAAATTTGCTTTGATAAAGAGTAAGGCAGTATTTGAACATGACCTATATCTCTTTTGCATTTTGTTTTGGTTCTTCTATGCCCAGTTTCTATCTATCACTTACACAATACTAAAATCCATATTTCCAAACTTCTAGTCCATTATTATGATTATTATAACACATTGGCAAGACAAAGTAATAGTTGTCTGAAACCTCTTATCTTGGACTTTCAATCTTTTTATTTTTTGTAAGCAAACTGGTTACCACATCATCACATTGTGAGTTTTCTGGTCATAAAAGAGTATATATACAGAGGGTGCCAGAAAAATGTATATACATTTTAAGAAAGTAAAAAACTGTATTAAAATTGTAATAATATATGCCCCGACCGGCGGGGCATTCAACAGGGGCCGAGGGGCAGCCTTCTGAAAGGAGAAAATAGGAGGCGCGAAGAAATGGAGGCAAGACAGGGTTCTGATCAAGCCTCGTTTATTGAAGAACAGGAGGGGGCTTATATAGTCAAGGAACTGGGAGGGGAGGGAAGGAATGTAAAGGCGGGAGTTGCCAATAGCAACGGGACTAGAAGGGGAGGAGGAATACGCAAAGGCGGGAGTTGCCAATAGCAACGGGACTAGTGGGGGAGGTAAAAAGAAAAAAGAAAATGGAAGTACCGAAAGGAGGAAGCACTATGGCTGCAGGGGGTAACCTTATAGGGCTCTGCTGATCAGAATGTGTTTGTTTAGACTCTGAGCCAAGGTTTGTTTAGACTCTGAGCCAATTACCTGTATGCAGTTGGGGGAAGGTTCCTCATGCTCAGGCCCCAGCAAATATATACTGTAACAAAAGATGAATACAAGTCACACTTGACTTCTGCAGTCACAAGAGGTGCTCAACATGGTTACCATCAGCATCATTTTAATACAGGTTTTTCCTTTCTTAGAATGTGTATATATCTTTCTTTCTCTCTCTCTCTAGAGAGAGATATCTCACATCTCAGGATTTTCATGACCACGCATGTAGTCCCATATGATTCAATATAAAGTTAAATTCATGGCTAAAATGTATTAGAGCAAAAAATACAGTGCTAGAAAGTATAAGAAAAAAAAAATATATATATATATATGTAAAAGGTAGAGAGGTCAAAAATTAACTTCTTGGGCCAGCTGAGTGGTGCGGTGGTTAAGCACTGGCTTGGGAAGCCAGTGGCCCCAGTTCAGATCCCACATGTGAGGGCCATTGACACTGCCCTCAAAAAAAATTAACTTCTTGTTCTTTCTCTTTGAGGACATGCGGATTTCATGAATGCTTTTTTATTTTATTTATTTATTTTTGAAGTCCAGTTGAATCTTAGAGCTCACAGTTCTGAAAATGAGCTGTTCATATAGGCACATACCTGCCTTGTAGCCAGCCATGGTGTGGACCCCAAACCAGGCACCAGGTGCACATCATGACTCTTCATATTTGCTTTAAACATGCTGACAAACAGTTCATCTTGAACCACTACTTCAGGAGTATAAATAACATTACCCAGTAATCTTGTGAATATTACAGTAGTTTAGTTCTCAGAGTCACTGCCATGGTTACGATGATAATAAAACATTGAATAAAATAGACCTCTGTGATTTATACACACACACACACACACACTGAGCTCTATGTGCTTCATATATTATTTAATCTTCATAATAACCCTGGCAATGGGTATAATCATGTCCCCATTTTAAAGGTGGGGAAACTGGGATATAGAGAGATTAAATGATGAGTTTAACCAAGTCACAGAAATCCTGTGTTTTCAAGTTGAGGTCTGAGCTCTTGCTCTTCTCACTGCATCACATTTCAAGGTCAGCTGAGCCTAGAACAAGTAAATGAAGATGACAGATTGAAAAAAAGACATTCAGTCATAAGCCTCTCTGAATCCAAATATTTTAAAAAGTTCATTTAAAAAGTTCATGTCACTGAAGCTGACATGGTGTTCGGTGGAATGCCACTCTGAGTCACTTATAAAGAAATGAGCTTGTTTTTCTATCAAAGACAACTAGTGTGTCTTGTATCCTTCATGTAATTTGGCACTCCTAGGAAAAACTTAAAAGTGGCATCCTTTAATAAGAGCTGTAGAGTTCCACTAGAGTTCAGCATCCTAAATGCAGCTTTCTAAAATTGCCTTTAGGCAATGAAGCAAGAAGAGCGGGTGAAGGAAAAAGGGAGAGCTAAGGAAGAGAAGGCTTGTTTGCTCATCTAAGAAGGCATAACTAGAACATTACTGAATATATTCTCTATGCTCTACTTTACATCCCTGTGATTATTTTGTAACTACTAATTGTAACTCTTTTTTTTTATCCAAAATGTGTTTATTGGGATGCTTCCTCACTCATCTTGACTCAGGGTGCCTTTAGTGCTGCTTCCTTCTGATGAATCATCCTTCTGAAAACCTTGCTTTTCCTCCTGTGGACTGACAGAGGACCATGGAGCAGCCAACACACAAAACTACCATTTGTGCATGGCTAAAGATGGTGGTGATTTTATAGCATCCTGGGCATTTCACATCCATGAAGTAGGAATTGGGGCTCTGCACCAGGCGCATCTTCTTGTGTTTCCTCTTCTCTTCTGGAGAGGGATGACAGAGATCCTTAGCGAGAGGCATATTCTCGTGTGGAGGTCATCACCACCGACCCAATTGTAACTCTTAATCCCTTCACCTTTTTCACTCAGTTCCCCAACTCCCTTCCTTTTGGCAACCATCGGTTTGTTCTCTGTGTCTATGACTCTTTCTGTTTTGTTTGTTCATTTTGTCTGTCCTTTATTTTTTTAAGATTTATTTTTATTGGGGAATTGGGGGCGGGGAACAGCATTGGGGAATGTGACTTATATTCATCTTTTGTTACAGTATATATTATTACAATTTTAATACAATTTTTTACTTTCTTAAAATGTATATATATTTTTCTGGCACCCCCTGTATATATACTCTTTTATGACCAGAAAACCCACAATGTGATGATGTAACCAGTTTGCTTACAAAAAATAAAAAGATTGAAAGTCCAGGATAAGAGGTCTCAGACAACTATTATTTTGTCTTGCCAATGTGTTATAATGATCATAATAATGGACTAGAAGTTTGGAAATATGGATTTTAGTATTGTGTAAGTGATAGATAGAAACTGGGCATAGAAGGACCAACATAAAATGCAAAAGAGATATAGGTCATGTTCAAATACTGCCTTACTCTTTATCAAAGCAATTTTCAGAAAGTTTAGAGAAAATATAAGTACGATCTCATGGCCAGAAGCTGCGAAAATAGAAGATGGTTCAAACAGGATATCATATTCTGAAAATTTCATGAAGGGACATGTAGATAAAAAAGGGGTTCCATGGAAAGCAATCTCATAGGGTGATCTGATAATAAATACCTAACTGGGCAGGCCATGGTGGGTAGTCATGCCCCAGGCATATAACTTCTCCAAGAAAAGATTTGTCTTTGCCTTAAACAAGTCCAATCCATTGTTACTGTGCATCTAGATTAACACACTATTGAAATAACCACCCTCAGAAGAGCACATATTCTGGTCTTTTTTAAAGATTTTTTTTTTAATTGGGGAATTAGGGGAGGTGAACAGACAAGTTGCTGTCCTTTTGTTCTTCAGTCTAGTTGTGGAGGACGTTCTTCACTGGCCCATGTTGGTATTATCATTGTGCTCCTCCCAGGTGAGGCAGATTGGTTGCCCGCCTATGGATGGCCATTTATGGCAGATATTGGCAGCTCACTCCGGCTGCCGGCCACTCACTGTAGCTTACGGTAGCCCACTGCACCAGGGACTACAGCCTACACTGTCATGGGGTCTCACGCAGCCCAGCTCCAGGTGGAGCTGCTGTTCACCATCTTAGCTGTAGAAGGCTGTGTCACTGGCCCTCATATGTAGGATCCAAACCGGGGCTGCAGGCGTCCCAAGCCAGCTCTTAACTAATGCGCCACTCGGCCAGCCCCCCATATTCTTTTTTGTTTGTTTGTTTTTAAGAGGGCAGTGTCACTGGCCCTCATATGTAGGATCTGAACCTAGGCCGCTGGCATCCAAAGCCAGCTCTTAACCACCTCTCCACTCGGCTGTCCCCACATATTCTTTTTAATTATTCTGTAATTCAATCTCTGCCTTGCTTTCTACCACCTTTATATAATCTTCATTTCATTCCCTCCTTAATTTCAAATGCATAAGAGAAACTGCAAAACTGTAATTGTCCAGAGCATTTGAGATCTTTCTTCCCAGCAATTGTCATCAGCTGTAGCTCAAATAAATTTTTATAAAAATTCTCTACAGGTTTGAATGTTCCTTACATTGACAGAAAGAAATGTTAGAGGAGATCAGAATGCTGGCACTTAGATTAAGAGAACATGAATGAAACAGATGGGGTGAAGTTGATGGTGGTAACACATAATCAAAGATGTGTTCAATGAGTACGTGGATTTTTTCATGAGAGTTAAAGTCCAGAATAGGTTAAAGCTTATATAAAGTGACAAAGACAAAATTGAAAACAGCTTTTTTCAGGGGCCGGCCAAGTGGTGCATAGGTTAAGAGCTGGTTTGAGATGCCAGCGGCCCTGGTTCAGATCCCACATATGAGGGCCAGTGACACTGCCCTCTACGGCTAACAACAGCTCCACTTGGAGCTGGGCTGTGTGAGCCCTGGTGATGGTGTAGACTGCAGCCCCTGCTGCAGTGGGCTGCCACAGGCTGCAGTGAGTGGCCGGCAGCCAGCATGAGCTGCCAATAGCCATTGTGTGCGACCATCCAGAGGCCGGCGACCGAGCACAATGACGATACCAATGTGGGCCAATGAAGCAACGTCCTCCGCAACTAGACTGAAGAACAAAAGGACAGCAACTTGTCTGTTCCCCTTCCCTGATTCTCCAACGCTGTTCCCCTCCCCCAATTCCCCAATAAAATCTTAAAAAGAAAAAAGAAAAAAGAAAACAGCTTTTGCACCTTTGTTTACAGATGCAAGATTAAAAGGGCTAGGTCTTACGCTTGGGGCAGATGATATGATATTGGCAGGTAACAGAGAAGGGATCTCTCTTATGTGAGCTCTCTTGTTTTTGCCCTTTATTAAAGCAAATGTTCTTTAAACTTCAAAGTATATAACAGACGTCAGATGGTGAGAGTGACCAATAGGTGAGGAAAAACTGATATGAGGACATCTAGAGCTCACCTTGATGGCAAAATTAGCTGTGTTAGGGAATATGTTAGGAAAATATATGTTGAACATATTATGTATTGCTGAAGAAAAAAAGCAATTGACAGGGTGTCTCACTAGCTCTTGGAACATGACCTTGGATAATCTTCAAATAACTTTTTAATTAATCTTTTATTTCTAAAATTATAACTTATATAAGTTATAAACTTATAACTTATAATTAAAAAATAACCTTTTAATTAATCTTTTATTTCTAAACTTATCTGTGCCCTTCCTAACTTCTATTCCTTATGTTTCAGATGCTATGATATTTTCTTCCTATTCTACTGATGGTACTCATATATTCTTTTTTTTCTCAACTGACATGTTTTATTCACTTATTCACCCATTCATGGATTCAGTCAATAGATATTTATACTTTCCAGGCACTGTTATAGGTACTGAGAGTACATTAGCAAACAAGAGAGACAAGGATCTATCGCTCATGAAAATTACCATCTAATGGAGGGGAAAGGATAGTAAATAAGAAAACAAATAAATATGCAATATGATTTCAGAATGTGGTAAGTATAATATAAGAAATAAAATTAGGAGATATACAAGAGGGTGATTTGGATTTGATGTAATACTTTTGATATAATGTTCCAGAAGAAATGAAAATTGAGCTGAGACCCAAGGAGATAAATTTATGAGTATAAAGAGCTGGGGAAATCACAAAATCAGAGGCCAGTGGTGGACATGAGCTTGACACTATAGAAACAGAAAGAAGGTCATTATGTTCAAGTCTAGTGAACACATGGAGGGTGGTACAAGATGAGTTGAAGAGATAAGTAGTGATTATGTCAGATAATGCATGGCAGATCATGAAATATGAGTTCTATTGTAGTGCCTTTAGTAGACATTGGAGTTATGTTCTTTTTAAAAGAGAATTTTAGTCCCTATGTGGAGAATGAAGAATGAGGGAGTGCAAAAGTAAAATCATATAGCCCACTTAGGAGGGTATTGAAAATGTGAGATGTGAGTAACTTGGACTCAGGGGAGTAGCTATTATATACAGAGTCATTGGATTTGAATTTTACTTTGCAGGTGAAGTTGATAGGACTTGCTAATGGATTGCATGTTTCCTGCATTTTTCCCCAAAGATTCCTTTGGGGAATTGGGGGAAGGGAACAGTGCTGGGGTGCCGGGGCCCGACATCTGACAAGGTCACACTGCCCTGCTCAGCACTGGATATTAGGAGTGCTGCCTTAGGGTTGGTCATGTAATGTCTCCTGCCTCTATGAACCCATGTGCCTTTCCTCCTATAGGAGACAATATATTCACTGCATTTGTGACAAGTTCTTGTGGTACCCTGATGATAGCTGGTTGTGTAAGCCAGCGACGGAGCAAGATTTCCTAAAGAGAAGGAAACTCCCTAAAACAGGCTACAACCCGAGGGGACCCCTGAACTGAGATATTGAGGACTCAAACCCCTTGGAAACTGAGGCACAGACCTCTGACAACATAGGCCAAGAAGCCTGCCTGTGGCCTAAGGGCCCTGCTGTGAATAGTCTCCTTGAAGATTAAAAGTCTTCAGGCCAGGAGAGTTTTGGTAGGAGGGGACTTGCTGACCATAGGGTATGTTAATTAACAACTTTGTTTAAGTTCTTTAACAGATACTGAAGCTTTGACTGAGAAACAGATGCTACCCTTTATTGTAAATATGTAGCCCTCCTAGGACAAAAGATGTTAAGTATTGTATTTACATAGAAATAGATTTTAGATGGTTTTAACCTAAACACAGCCACTCCTAGTCCTTTTAGTGTACGCCCTGTGAGTCTAGCTGCTGGAATTTGGGGAAAAATGGCTAGGTAGTCATGGCAACCACTCTTTAGCCCATATGTAGAGATAAGTAAAGACTGAGTAAATCCTGGGAACTAGAAACCACCAAACTCGTGATTGCATCAATGGTCAAGTATCCCTATAAAAACAACAAGCTCTGGTAATAAAGTGTGACACTTTTTTCTCTTTAACTCCCCCGGTGTCTCCACTGTCTCCCTTCTTTATTTTCCTCCCCCGCCAAAGCCGTCTCCACCTGAGGGAAACCCTGGACAGCGGAGGCTGGTCCCCTGCACTGGGGAACCGTGGAAGGGGAAAAGACAAGCTGCCATCCCTTTGTTCCCCAGCCGAGTTGTGTTGGTCACTGCTTCACTGGCCCATGTTGGCATCATCATTGCGCTCTTCTTGGGTGAGGCAAATTGTTTGCTGGCCTCTGGACAGCTGCTCACAGCGACTCTTGGCAGCTCACACTGGCTGCCAGCCACTCATGCTGGCTGCCAGCCACTCACTGTAGCCTATGGCAGCCCACTGCAAGCAGGGGTTGCAGCTATGCTGTCCCCGGGAACTCAGCAGCCCAGCTCCAGGTGGAGCTGTTGTACACCATCTTAGCTGTAGAGGGCAATGTCACTGGCCCTCATGTGAGATCTGAACCAGGGCAGCTGGCGTCCCAAGCCAGCTGTTAACCAAAGCACCACTTGGTCAGCCCTGTTTTCTGCATTTTTGACTTGAGAAACTGGAGAGGGAGAATTTTATGAGATGTGAAAGATAGTGACATGAGAGTGATGTGGGGAGAGAGAAACAGTTTGGAAGGATAAAATAAGTGTAAAGTCTTAGGCATTATCAATTTCTGCCTCTCTTTTGTACTTTTAACTTCTCTGATAGCTCTTTCCTTTATGAGTCTAATCATGTCTAAGTCTTTGCCACTCTAATTACCCTTTTCTTTCTTTAACTCTGCTTCTCTCTTGGAATGTTGCTCTCCTATTGTCTTTCCTTTCAGCAATAAGTTTCTCATAATAGTAATAAACACTTATTGTTACTATGTACTCTCACACCATTTCCTCATCTACCATGTACAATCTGAAGTGTTATACAAAATAGAAGAATTGAGTTTGTTTTCTTTCTTCTTTATTGACATGGATTTATAATAGGTAAGCACAAGTACAAGGTACTGATAAGGCAAAGGTCATATATATGCTCCACTTAGCTTTTTCTTGTGCTACTGCCCTAGGTGAAACTCCAGAGTACAGCCATAGCTCCCTTGGAGACATCTGTGACTTTCCAAAGTAGGCTAAGTGTGAATATACTGCTGGACGATTACAGACAAATGGCAGAAAAGGCATACACATGCTCAAAGTATTAATATGTGACAATCAGCAGGATTTGTTGACCATTTTAGTCCTTGTAAACATTTAGTAGTTCAGTCTTGGTTTTTTTTGAGGGCAGTGTCACTGGCCCTCATATATGGGACCCGAACCAGAGCTGCTGGCTTCCAAAGCCACTGCTTAACCACCGCGCCACTCGGCTGGCTCCAGTCTTGTTAAACAGTTTGTATTGATTGGTACTGTTTGTGCTCAAGAAGACTCCCTCTCTTTTTTTTTAATGTGACAGCCCATCTGTTGCTTTCAGTTTTATATCCCACCTATGAGTGAAATCATATATGAACAAGACAAAAAAACAAAAACTCAAAGAAACAAACAACAGTTAAGTGGCTACCAGAGGGCAAGGGGGGAGGAGAGGAGGGAGAAGAAGGTAAATGGGGTCAAATATACAGTGACAGAAGGAGATTTGACTTTGGTTGTTGAACACACAATCCAATATGTAGATGATGTATTATAGAATTGTACACTTGAAACTTATATAATTTTATGAACCAATGTCACTCCAATAAATTTAATAAAAAATAAAAATTAAAATACAAATATGTGACAGTCTACTCTCCTACTTAGGTAACAAGGTTATCTAAAGGATGAAATTACAGGGCCAGCTGAGTGGCGTGTTGCTTAAGAGTTGGCTTGGGATGCCAGCTCTGAGCAGCAGGGCCCCAGTTCACATCCCACATTACAGGCAGTGACGCTGCGCCCTCTACAGCTAAGACGGTAAACAACAGCTCAACTTGGAGCTGGGCTGCTGTGATTCGCTGGCAAAGACATAGGATGCAGTGGGGCTGCAGTGGGCTGCCGTAAACTACCATGAATAGCCGACAGCTGGCATGAGCTGCCAAGAGCTGCCGTCAATAGCCATTCAGTGGCCGGCAACCAATTTGCCTCACCCAGGAAGAGTGCAATGATAATACCAACATGCGTCAGTGAAGTGACGTCCTCCACAACTAGACTGAAGAACAAAAAGGACAGCAACTTGTCTGTTCCCCTTCCCCAGTTCTCCAACACTGTTCCCCTTCTGCAATTCCCCAATAAAATGTTAAAAAACATAATAAAAAATAAAGGATGACATTACAATTGCATTCTTTTGGGCACAGAGTGTGTGTTTCTTCAATTGTCAGCATAAGTGTAAGTAGATATGTTTATCATGGTACAAGAAATTTCATCAGGTGGAACTAAGAAAAGTTGGATTTTTTTAAAAGTTAGAAGCTACACAGTTCATTCAGGTCATCAAATGTACAAAAGTAGTGAAAGTAATAAAATGCTATATTAAAAAGTCCATTCCCAAATTTTTCTGATCCAAATGTTTTTTTTTAATTTAATTTATTTATTTATTTATTTTAAATTAGCTTCAGGTGTACAACAAAGTGCAATAGTTATACTTTTTACCCCTCAAAGTGACAACTCCCTCCCCCAATTCTCCCTCCCCACTCCTCCCCCCCATATCATACTATGTATTACAATTCTTTTGACTCCCTACCACGGTATAATCCACATCCCCTGACTATCTATATATTCAATTACAGTTGGCATACAATACTATACAACATCAACTTCAGGTATACAGTGCAGTGATCAAGCCTCTACTCCATCCATGAAGTGGTCTCCCTAACAAAAGGTGTGACCATCTGACACCCCACAAAATTTTAAGAACATTTTTTTTATCAACTTTTTCTTTTGTATCAACTTTTTTTTTTCTAAACCCTTATGGTTTAATCCGTTGGAATTCAGAATTTTTCAGATTTTATAAAGAAAATATTGTGCATGGACCATATATTATTTACTATCCCCAGGAAGCCTGGGCTAACACCCTGTTATCAAACACATTAATCTCTATCCAACAAAACATATGACTGACTACTCACACAAAATAAGACAAGTAAAAACTATGAATAACTTCAAGTCAGATCAAGCCAGATATTGCTTCCAAACAATTACCAGAAAACTTTCATTTTTCATAGCTTTCTAGATTTTTGAATTGTGTACCTGTTTTACAGACTGTAGCTAATAATGGACTGGGTATCAAGTGTAGTGCTTTGTTATTTATCCACGTTTGGCCAATCGCCTGCTGTTGCATTGCTAGCACACTGAATCAGGAGTCTTTGATCAGCAGTCATAACAGCCCTGTTCTTGAGTCTTGGGAAGTTCAAGTACCCATTCCCATGTGATCCATTTGTTGCCTAATCAAGGTATTGAGTCTGGCTGACAAGGTTTCTTTGACTGTAATGTGAAAGGATAATTTGTTGAGATATTGATTTGTATTTTTTCTTAGTGTTGTTCCCAATCCCCTGGATCCAAAAAGGTAGTCAGGTCCTTCATTTTCCTTTGTCTTTGCATAGGCCACATCCCTCTCCAGCATTTCTTTCCCAAAAGTCTGAAATCCTTGAGGGAATTATACTAAGAAGGAATGGAAAGGAGTGAATTATTTTGAAGAGTAAGAGACAGATAAAGGAAAGAAAGTGGATTTTTTCAAAGATTTGGAAGAGTTGGGAAATCAGCAGCCTCCACTGGGAATGGGACCTGAGGCTGCATTGGGAAAGTTGGCAAAACTTTGGAGGGAGATGGGCTGCATGGTCACCATTATGGTGTGACTGTTTGTGTCCCCTCCCCAAATGCATATGTTGAAGCTCTAACTCCCAATGTAATGGTATTTGGAAGTGGAGTATTTGGGAGGTTATTAGGTTTAGATGAGGTCATGAAGGTGAGGCCCCATAATGAGATTAAGGTCCTTATAAGAAGAAGGACAAGAGCTCACTGACTCTTTCTGCCATATAAGGACACAGCAGTAAGGTAGCTGCCTGCAAGCCAGAATAAGGACCTCACCAGGAACCAAATCTTCTGTGCTTCATCTTGGACTTTCCTGCCTCCAGAACCTCTGATAAATAAATGTCTATTGTTTAAGCCAGCTAATCTATGGCATTTTTTATAGAAGCTCAAATGGACCAAGGCAGTCACTTAGCGTTGGCAAAAATTCACACGTCCAAAGCAGTAGAAGATCCTTTAAAGGTCTATCAAGGACAATAGGAATATTAGTGCTAACAAGGTTGGACTGAAGATAGGAAGTACCACCAATAATGCTTTGTAAGTTCCCTGGAGTCCTTCATAGGATTGGGGTGGGTGGCAGGGATTCCAATATCATTGATACTGAATTTTTGCTCAACCTGGTCAGGGAAATTGGGACCAAAGTCATATTAAATTAGATTATGAAAAATAAAGTGAGGTAATGAATTTGTGCACTTAAGTGTGTGGATTAATATTGACCATAATAAATTTTCCAGTATCTTTCTCTCTGTTACCTTTCTTATCTCTTGGCTGATTTTTTTTTATAATCTTTTATTGTGAAATAAACATTTTTTTAAATTAGTTTCAGGTGTACAACACATTGCACTAGTTATACTTTTTACCCCTCAAAGGGACTACCCCATCCCCAAGTTCGCCACCCCATTCCACCCCCCATATCATACATATGTATTACAATTCCTTTGACTCCCTTCCACAGTATACTCCACATCCCGTGACTATATATTCAGTTACAGTTGGCATACAATATTATACAACATCACCTTTAGGTGTATAGGGCAGGGATTAAGCCTCTACTCCATCCATGAAGTGGTCTCCCTAACAAGACATGTGACTATCTGACATGCCACAAAATTTATACAACATTATTATATTCCCCGAACTGTGTTTCATATCCCTGTGGCAATATTGTACTTCTCTATTTATGCTATCTAATCCCTTACCCTTCTCCCTTATCCCCACCACCCTCCCAACCAGCAGCCCTCAGTTTTTCCCTCTATATCGATGAGTCTGTTTACTTTGATCGTACATTCAGTTTTTCACATTCCACATATGAGATCATATGGTATTTGTGTTTCTCCGACTGACTTATTTCACTTAACATAATAGTCTCTTTACAACATTATCAATTACATTCCCAGAACTGCCCCCCATATCCCTGCGGCAACACTGTAGTCACCAACCTACGCTGTCCAAAACCTTCCCCTTTCCCTCATCTCCACCCCCTTCCAGCCAGTAACCATCAGTTTTTCCTTTATATCTGCTTGATATAATTTCAATCTTCTTAATTTTACTGAGACAAGTTGTGTTGCCTATTTTGGAAAATGTCCCATGTGCACTTGAAAAGAATGTATATTCTGTTGTTTCTCAGTGAAATGCTCTAAAAATATCGATGAAATCCGGGTGGTCTAAAGTGTCATTTAAGTTCACACTTTCCATGTGGATTTTCTGTCTGGAGGATCTGTCCATTGTTGAAAACGGGGTGTTGAAGTCCCCTACTACAATATTGTTACTGTTGATATCTGTCTCTATGTCTGTCAAAATCTGTTTTATATAATTAGGAGCTCCTATATTGGGTGCATAGATGTTTATTAGGGTTATAGTGCCCTTCTTTGTCTTTTATTGTAGTCTTCATTTTAAAGTCTATTTTCTCCAAAATAAGTATTGCTACTCCAGTTTTTCTCATTTCCATTTGCATGAAATATCTTATTCCATCTGTAAACAGCATATACATGGGTCCTATTTTCTTATCCACTCAGCCATTCTCTGTCTTTTGATGGGAGCATTTAGCCCATTCACATTTAAAATGATTTTTTTTTTGAGGGCAGTGTCACTGACCCTCATATGTGGGACCTGAACCGGGGCCGCTGGCTTCCCAAGCCAGCGCTTAACCACTGCACAACTAGGCCGGCCCTAAAATGATTATTGTTAGGTGCATATGTATTGCCACTTTGTTATTTGTGTTCCTGGTCTTCCTGGGTTAGCATGTTTACCTCTTTCTTATGTTTAAAAAAGCCTTTTTAGGATCGATCCAACAAGAGGACATAACTCTAGTAAACATCTATGCACCTAACATAGGAGCCCCTAAATATATAAAACAGATATTGTCAGACATAAAGACAGAGATCAACTGTAACACTATCATAGTAGGGGACTTCAACACCCCGCTGTCACCAATGGACAGATCCTCCAGACAGAAAATCAATGTGGAAACAGCGACCTTCAATGACACATTAGACCAGCTGGATTTAACAGACATTTTCAGAGCATTTCATCCCAAAGCTACAGAATATACATTCTTTTCAAGTGCACATGGAACATTTTCTAAGATAGACCACATGTTAGGCCACAAAACAAGTCTCAATAAATTTAAGAAGATTGAAATCATTTCAACTGTATTCTCTGACCACATTGCTATGAAACTAGAAATCAATTATAAGAAGAAATCCGGGAAGCTGACAAATAAATGGAGGCTAAACAATATGCTATTAAATAGTAGTGGGTCACAGATAAGATCAAGGAGGAGATCAAAAGATACCTCGAGACAAACGAAAATGAAAACCCACAACCCAAAATCTCTGGGATGCTGCGAAAGCAGTCCTAAGAGGGAAGTTTATAGCAGTGCAAGCCTACCTAAAGAAGGAAGAAAAATCTCAAATAAACAGGTTATCCTTACACCTAAGGGAACTGGAAAAAGAACAGCAAAAGAGGCCCCAGGGGAGTACAAGAAAGGAGATAATAAAGACCAGAGCAGAAATAAACAATATAGAGAACAGAAAAACAATTCAAAAGATCAATGAAACCAAGAGCTGGTTTCTTGAGAAGATAAACAAAATTGACAAACCTCTAGCCAGGCTCATCAAAACAAAACAAAAAAAAACAAAAAAAAAAAAACAGAGAGGACTCAAATTAGCAAAATCAGGAATGAAAGAGGGGAAATGACTACAGACATCACAGAAATACAAAAAATTCTAAGAAATTACTATGAGCAACTATATGCCAACAAATTTGACAATCTGGAAGAAATGGATAATTTTCTAGAAGCATACAACCTTCCAAAACTACCGCAAGAAGAAACAGAAAATCTAAATACCCTGATTACTACCAAGGAAATTGAATCAGTAATTGATAAGCTCCCAAAAAACAAAAGCCCTGGACCAGACGGCTTCACAAATGAATTTTATCAAACATTCAAAAAAGAACTATCACCTATTCTTCTCAAACTATTCCAAAAAATCCAGAAGGAGAGAAGGCTCCCAAACTCTTTTTATGAAGCCACTATCACCCTGATTCCAAAACCAGATAAAGACATCACAAAAAAGGAAAACTACAGGCCAATCTCCCTGATGAATATAGATGCAAAAATTCTCAATAAAATATTAGCAAACAGAATTCAGCAATATATTAAGAAGATCATACATCATGATCAAGTGGGATTCATCCCTAGTGTGCAAGGCTGGTTCAACATCCGTAAATCAATTAATGTGATACACCACATCAACAAAATGAAGGATAAAGGTCACATGGTCATTTCAATAGATGCAGAAAAAGCATTTGAAAAAATCCAACAGCCATTTATGTTAAAAACCCTTAGCAAAGTGGGAATACAGGGATCATATCTCAACATAATAAAAGCCATATATGATAAACCTACGGCTAACATCATACTCAATGGGGAAAAGCTAAAACCACTCCCCTTAAGATCAGGAACAAGACAAGGCTGTCCACTTTCTCCTCTTTTATTCAACATAGTGCTGGAAGTCTAGCCACAGCAATCAGACAACAAAAAGGATTAAAAGGCATCCAATTGGCAAGAAAGAAGTAAAATTGTCATTATATGCAGATGACATGATACTGTATATAGAGAACCCCAAAGACTCCATCAAAAAACTATTGGAACTGATAGATGAATTCAGTAAAGTAGCAGGATATAAAATCAGTGTTCAGAAATCGGTGGCATTTACATATACCAATAATA
Source organism: Aselliscus stoliczkanus (assembly GCA_033961575.1). Taxonomy (NCBI): domain Eukaryota; kingdom Metazoa; phylum Chordata; class Mammalia; order Chiroptera; family Hipposideridae; genus Aselliscus; species Aselliscus stoliczkanus. Next base: position 46,331,167 of record CM066737.1, on the reverse strand, counting down.
AACTAATGGAAAGAGAAATTAAGAAAACTGTCCCATTTACAATTGCATCAAGAACTATAAAATACTTAGGAATAAATTTAACCAAAGAAGTGAAAGATCTGTACTCAGAAAATTATAAGACACTGAAGAAAGAAATCATAGAAGATACAAATAAATGGAAACAGCTACCATGCTCATGGATAGGAAGAATTAATACAGTTAAAATGTCCATACTGCCTAAAGCAATATATAGATTCAATGCAATTCCTATCAAACTACCAAGGGCATTTTTTCACAGAAATAAAAAATATAATCCTAAAATTTATATGGAATCGTAAAAGACCCAGAATAGCCTCGGCAATTCTGAGAAATAAAAACAAAGTCGGGGGAATCAAGCTACCAGACATCAAAACCTACTACAAGGCTACAGTAATCAAGACAGTTTGGTATTGGCATAAAAACAGGCACATCGATCAGTGGAACAGAACAGAGAGCCCAGAAATAAATCCAGGCATTTACGGACATTTAATCTATGACAAGGGAAGCAAGAATTTACACTGGAGTAAAGATAGTCTATTCAATAAATGGTGCTGGGAAAATTGGACTGACACATGCAAAAAAATGAAACTGGACCACCTCCTTGTGCCTTATACAAGAACAAATTCAAAATGGATTAAAGACTTAAATGTAAGACCTGAAACCATAAAAATCCTAAAAGAAAATATAGGGAGTACATTTGCAGACATTACCTGGAGCAATATTTTTACTGATACATCCCTATGGGCAAGGAAAGTAAAAGAAAAAAATGAACATATGGGATGATATCAGACTTAAAAGTTTTTTCACAACAAAGGAAACCATTCATAAAATGAAAAGGAAGCCTACTGAATGGGAGAATATATTTGCCAACGATATATCTGATAAGGGGTTAATATCAAAATTTATAAAACACTCATGAAACTCAACACCAAAAAAACAAACAACCCAATTAAAAAATGGGCAGAAGATATGAAGAGACATTTCTCTGAAGAGGCCATACAGATGGCCAACAGGCATATGAAAAAACGTTCAACCTCACTGGTCATTAGGGAAATGCAAATAAAAACCACCATGAGATACCACCTCACTCCAGTCAGAATGGCTATCATCAATAAATCAACAAACAACAAGTGCTGGCGGGACTGTGGGGAAAAGGAGACCCTGCTGCACTCTTGGTGGGATTGAAGATTGGTGCAGCCACTATGGAAGTCAGTATGGAGGTACCTCAAAGAACTGGAAATAGAGCTACCGTTTGACCCAGCAATTCCACTCCTAGGTATTTATCCTGAAAAAACCAAGACACTTATTCAAAAAAAGTTATGCACCCCTATGTTCCTAGCAGCACAATTTACAATAGCTAAGACTTGGAAACAACCGAAAAGCCCATCAGTAGATGACTGGATTAAGAAACTGTGGTATATTTATACAATGGAGTATTACTCCGCTATAAAGAGTGAAATCGTACCACTTGCAATGATATGGATGGACCTAGAGACTATTATGTTAAGTGAAAGAAGTCAGTCAGCGAAAGACAAATACCATATGATCTCACTCATATGTGGAATCTGAAAAACTGTATGAATGAGCAAAGTAATCAGAAACTGTCTCATAGATATAGAGGAAAAATCAGGGTTGCTAATTGGGAGGGGGAATGGAGTTGAGGGAGAAGGGGAAGGGATTAGACAGAAAAATAACAACTACAATATTGCCACTGGGATATGAAAAATAGTTTGGGGAACATAATTAATAATGTTGTAAATATTCTGTGGAATGTCAGATGATCATAGGTCTTGTTAGGTAGATCATTTCATGGATGGAGTAGAGGTTTGATCACTGCACTGTATTACTAAAGCGGAGGTGGTATACCTACTGTAACTGAATATATATAGATAGTCACGCGATGTGGATTATACTGTGGAAGAGAGTCAGAGGAAGAGTAATAGTTATATATGATATGGGGGGGGAGTGGGGTGGCGAATTGGGGGTGGGGGGTTGTCACTTTGAGGGGTAAAATGTATAACTATTGCACTGTGTTGTACACCTAAAACTAATAAAAAAAATTAAAGAAAAAAAATAGCCTTTCTAGCATTTCTTGCAATGCTGGCTTGGTGGTAATGAACTCCTTAAACTTATTCTTTTCTGAGAAGCTCTTTATTTCTCCTTCAATTTTAAGAGATAGCCATGCTGGGTAGAGCAATCTTGGTTGTAGGCCTTTATTTTGTGTCACTTTGGATATCTCCTGCCATTCCCTTCTGGCCTGCAGAGTTTCTGTAGACAAGTCAGCTGTTAGACTTGTAGGAGTTACTTTGTATGTAACCTGATGTCTTTCTCTTGCTGCTTTCAGGATTCTGTCTCCGTCTTTAACCTCTGCCATTTTAACTATAATGTGTCTTGGTGTGGACCTGTTTGAGTTCAGCTTGTTTGGAACCCTCTGCACTTCCTGGGCATATATGTTGATTTCCTTCACCAGGGTAGGGAAGTTCTCAGTCATTATTTTTTCAAATACATTCTTGACCCCTTGCTTCTTCTCTTCTCCTTCTGGTATTCCTATGAGTCGAAGGTGGTTGCGCTGCATCTTGTCCCATAGGGCCCTTAAACTATTTTCATTGTTTTTTATTCATTGGTCTTTTTGTTGTGCCAACTGGGTGATTTCTGCTATTTTGTCATCCAAATCGCTGATCCGATTCTCTGCTTCATCTACTCTACTGGTGATTCCTTCAAGTGTGTTCTTCATTTCAGTTATTGTATTCTTTAGTTCTAACTGGTTGTTTTTTATGATTTCTCTATCCTTCCTTATGTTCTCACTAAGTTTGTTAAACATTCTTATCATCAGTGTTCTAAACTCTGTCTCTGAAAGATTGGATCCCTCTGTTTCATTTAGTTCCATATCTAGAGGTTTCTTCTGATCTTTTACTTGTGACATGTTTCTTTGTTAACTCATTTTGGCTGTCGCTCTGGGATTGCTTTGATGTATTAGATTGATCACCAGGAGAGTCCTGGCTGGATCACGCAGGCACACAGCTCACGGCCCAACACTCCCAGGAAAACTCCCAGTCTCAGCCTCACCCAAACAGCCGCTCACAGATCAGGCCGAGCAGCCTGACAACAAATCACCAGACTGGCAACTCTGCAAGTGCAGTGTGGAGAGCAGAGACCCAAGGCGGCTCGTGCACTCCTGTGTCTCACTGAGCAGCTTGTTGGAGCCGGAGCACACCCACCAGGTGTTCCCCTGGCAATGCAATACAAGCCGTGTGGAGCATGGGGATCCGAGGTGGCTTGCTCACTCCCAGATCTCAGTGCGCAGCCTGTTGGAGCTGGATGGCACCTTCCCAGCTTTTCCCTGGCAACACACTATAAGCCGGGCAGAAGGTGGGGATCCAAGGCCACATGTACACTTGCACCCACTTCTGTGCCAATTCCACCAGACAAATGAGCTCCCGGACTTGACCCTCTGTGGGAGGGCCCAACCCTGACAAAATGGCGCCCTCCTTTACACCACTCACGTGCAGGCTCCACACCAGGGGAACAATAGTCCAAAAACCTCCAGCCTTTGCACCAAAGGTGCTCAGTTCAGTCCGTCCCCGCAGGCTCCCAGGCCCGGCTCACACAGCTACTCCCTCCACCAGGAACCGGGTGAGTGCGCCGGTCCCACTGATTCTCTGGCCACTCTCAGCCTCACCAAACTGAGCAAAGAGAGTCCTCACTAATTTACTGCCAGCTATCTTGGAACTCCTCTACCCGGCCAAGGAACTCTGAGCTGGTGAGCTTTGTGTGTGGACGGAGGGTCTCTTCCCCAGCCAGAGAAGTCTCCCACAGCTGGGACTACCCTCACGGGGTTCGCCCTCTCTCGTCTCCACCCCTCCTACCAGACTTGACATGGAGTCCTCTTTAAGTTCTTCGTTTAGTGGTTCTGTTCATCTAGTGTTCTGGGGACCTCCGGGGTTGAATGTTGTATAAATTGTTTGTAATTTTGGTGTGTTCCTGGGAAGTAGTTTGCACAGCGTCTGTCTATTCTGCCATTTTACCAGAAGTGATTAATTCTTTTTTGATTGTTTGTAAAATTCACCTGTGAAGCCATCTGGTCAAGGACTTTTGTTTGTTGGAAGCTTGTTGATTATGATTCAATCTCTTTCGTAGTAATTATTTTGTTCAGAGTATCTGCTTCTTTTTGTTTCAGACTTGGTAGATTCTATGCTTCTAGAAATTTATCCATATCTTCCAGATTGTCAAATTTGTTAGCATATAGTTTCTAATAGTAGTTCTTAAAATTTTCTTTATTTCTGTGGTATCTGTTGTCACTTCTCTTTCATTTCTGATTTAATTAATTTAGGTCCTCTCTCTTTTTTTTGGTGAGTCTGGCTAAGGGTTTGTCAATTTTGTTTATCTTTTCAAAAAACCAACTCTTGGTTTCATTGATGTTTTGTATTGATTTCTTTGGTCTCTCATTTTTTTCTGTTCTGGTCTTTATTATTTCCTTCCTTGTACTCCCTTTGGGCTTTTTTTTCTGTTCTTTTTCCTGTTCTCATAGGTTTAAAGATAGTCTGTTGATTTGAGATTTTTCTTCCTTCTTTAGGTAGGCCTGCACTGCTATGAACTTACCTTCTAGGACTGCTTTCACTCCATCCCATATATTTTGGTCATGGTGTTTTCATTTTCGTTTGCATGAGGTATCTTTTGATTTCTTCCTTGAGCTCATTTTTGACCCACTCACTATTTGGTAGCATGTTATTTAGCCTCCATGTATTTGTAAACTCTCTGGATTTCTTTTTATGATTGATTTCTAGTTTCATAGCATTGTGCTCAAAGAACACATTTGATATGATTTCAATCTTAATTTTGTTGAGACTTGTTTTGTGGCCTAAAATGTGGTCTATCTTGGAAAATGTTCCATGTGCGCTTGAGAAGAATGTATATTCTCTTCCTTTGCTGAAATGCTCTAAAAATATCAATGCAATCCAGCCCTCTAAAGTGTCTTTTAAGGCCACCCTTTCCATGTTGATTTTCTGCCTGGAAGATCGGTCCGTTTGTGACTGGGGTATTGAAGTCCCCTACTATGATAGTGTTACTGTTGATCGCTGGCTTTTTCTCTGTCAAAACCTGTTTTATATATTTAGGAGCTCCTATGTTGTGTGCATAGAAGTTTATTAGGGTTATGTCCTCTTGTTGAATTGGTTCCTTTGTTATTACTTTCCATCAGTGTATGTCTTTTGATCTGAGATGAGTCTCTTGTGGGCAGCATATGCATGGGTCCTGTTTTCTTATCCACTCAGCCACTCTCTGTCTTTTGATTGGAGCATTTAATGCATTCACATTTAAAGTGATTATTGATAGGTGCATATTTATTGCCATTTTGTTATTTGTATTTCTTGTCTTGCTGGGTTAGCTTGTTTTCCCTTTTCTTCTGTTTAAAACAGCTCTTTTAACATTTCCTGCAATGCTGTCTTGTTGGTAATAAACTCCTTCAGCTTATTCTTTTCTGAGCTCTTTATTTCTCCTTCAATTTTAGATGATCGACTTGCTGGGTAGAGCAATCTTGGTTGTAGACCTTTATTTTGTGTCACTTTGGATATCTCCTGCCACTTCCTTCTGGCCTGCAGAGTTTCTGTGGAAAAGTCAGCTGTTAGTCTTGTAGGAGTTCCTTTGTGTGTCACCTGCTCTCTTCCTCTTGCTGCTTTTAGGATTCTGTCTTTGTCTTTAAACTTTGCCATTTTAACTATGATGTGTCTTGGTGTGGACCTGCTTGAAGTCAGCTTGTTTGGAACTCTCTGAACTTCCTGAACTTGTATGTTGATTTCCTTCACCAGGCTAGGGAAGTTTAAAGTCATTGTTTCTTCAAATACTTTCTCGATCCCTTGCTTCTCTTCAACTGGTATTCTCTGATGCAAATGTTGTTGTGCTTCATGTTGTCCCACAGGTCTCTTAATCTATTTTCATTGTTTTTTATTCTTTTTACTGTTTTCATTTCAACAGATGATTTCTGGTATTTTGTTTTCTAATTTGCTGTACTGACCCTCTGCTTGCCACCTGTCTGATGATGGTAAATCCCAACTATTAAAGAGTCTTTTTAGGAGTTCCTGACTGGCTATTTGACCTGGTGTTGAGGATGTCCTCAATGATATTGCAGGATGGAGTTCCAGTGAGCTGTGTGATGTGATTAGAGCACTTTAAGATGTTAATACAGAATAATGTCTTACACCAATACCTGGCCTGTGATCCCCTTGTATAGCATCCCAAGGACACTACACCCAGCCTGTACCTCATGCTCACAGATTCATGAAAGCTGCTCCTGAGTGGCTGTGATGAAGATTTGTGGTCACTGAACACCATGAAGATGACCCCAGGGCTCTGTGGGCTACCATCTGTGGTAAAAAACCTTTTCTACTGTTTGTGGGGTTGTGGCTAATCACCCTAGAACCCCGATTTCCCCTGGCAATGCAGCTGTAGGTGGGTGAGGAGGTGTTACAGGTGCATAAATGCTGTAGTCAGTGGTTTCTACAAATTCTGTGTAGTGTCAGCTCCTGGACAAGTGCTAGTTCCATATCAACTTCATAAAAGAAAAACAAAGCAAGGCAACCGAACAACACCAAACCAAATACAATCCCACAAAAACACCACAAGCAATGATCAGACAGGGGAAACAAAAATACATTAAAGAGGGCTGGCTGAGTGTTCAGTTGTTTAAGAGCCTGCTCAGGAGTGCAAGCTGAGCTGTCAGCAACAGCAGTTCGATGAACAGCCCGAGCTGAGTTGCTGCTGAGCTGCCAACAGGTGGCAGGATGGTTCAGCTAAAAAAAAATACATTAAAGAGACAAAAACACAAACACAAATACAGAAGAACAAGACAGAAAAACAATGACCAAATCAATAATCAGATAAACAAACCTGAGATTCAATGACAAAAAGAAAACATATGAAAGGAGAAAAAGGAACAAATAAATGAATGAAGAAAAGAAAAAAGAATTTAAAAAAATGTAAAAAACCAGGGAAAAAAAGGAAAAAGGACAGGAAAACATGTTCTCTGCCTTCTTTAATCTGCAGACCACTTGCTCAGCAATAGTCTGTGGGCAACTTAGCACCAACTGTCTTGGGGCAAAGGGCCCAACACGTCATGCACCAGACTCTCTTTCAGGCTAACAGTGAGCTTTCTGCAATTAGCTGCCTGGTGCTTTGGGGCCATGCTCACCACCAAAACTCCTCACAGATTTCTCTGGTCTGTCTCCTGCTGCAAAAACCCTCTGTGGCCTGTGGAGGAGGGGGCCAGCACCTGGGGCTTAAAGTGCCCTTGGCAATGCAGCTCTAGGTAGGCTTGGCAGGCCCCCAATGCACATAGAATGTGATCAGTGGCCCTTACCAAGTCAGAGCAGTGTGCTCTTCTGCATCAGCAACCATCTCACACAAATGCACCACTAATACCCTGTCCAGATAATGCAGGTGCACAGCTCCTGGCCCAACACTCCTAGGAAAACTCCTAGTCTTAGCCTGTCCCAGTCAGCCAGTTTCAGATCAAGTGGAGCATCCTGACAACCAATCGCCACACTGGCAACTCTGCACAAGCAGTACGGAGAACGGGGACCCAAGGCAGCTTACATGTACCCATGTCTCAATGAGCAGCCTGTTGAAGCAGGAGTACACCTGCCAGGAAGTGCCTTGGCTACATGGTACAAGCAGTGCAGAGAGTGGGGACACAAGGCAGCATGCACTCGAGCACACACACACTCCTACGCCAATTCCACCACACCAATGTGGACCAGGACCTTACCATCAGTGGGAGGGCCCAACCCTGAAATAATGGTGCCCTCCTGTACAGCACTCATGTGAAAGCTCCACACAGGGGGAACAATGGACCCCAAATCTCCAGCTACTATGCCAAAGGCATTCAGTTCAGTCCTTGCCTGCAGGCTCCTGGGACCCCCGCTCAAGTAGCCACTCCCTCTGCCAGAGATCAGGTGAGTGCGAGAGAGCGAGTTTCTGTGCCACCTCCACAGGAGGGTGACTCATTGTCTAGCCACTCTCTGCCTCACTGAGTTGAGCAAAGAAAATCCTTGCTAATTTTTACTGCCAGCTATCTTGGAATTCCTCTTCCCAGAAAAGTAACTGTGGTCTGGTAAGCTTGGTGTGGGGCCGGAGAGTCTTTTCCACCAACAGGTGAAGCCTCTCCACCACTGAGGTGTTCCTCACAGGGTTCGCCCACTGTCCTTGAGCCTGGATTCACCCTGCCTCAAGTCTTTGTCCCTCCTACCAGTCTCGACATGGCCTCTTCTTTAAATCCTTCATTTACAGGTTCTGTTAATCTAGTGTTCATGGGACTTCTGAGGTTGAATGTTGTATAAATCATTTGCAATTTTGGTCTGATCCTGGGAGGCAGTTGGCACACTGTCCCTCTATTCCGCCGTCTTACAGGAAGTCCTAATTAGGTATGCTTTTAAGAATCAGCTTGTTAAACACCTTTAGTTCACTGCTATTTCACTGCCTCTGGAGATGGTGGGCAAGTACTCCTCAGGTCCTGGATCCTTGTTCTGAATCTTTTCCCATAATGAGCCTTCAGACTTTATTTCAGCATTTCTCTTTCCTGACTGGGTCCAGAAACCAGCTGGAATCAAACTGGTTCTGACTTAAAAAAACAGGCGGGATCTGGGACAGACTGGTTCCAACTTGAAACCTAGGCCAGATATGGGGACTGTCTGTCCAAAGAATTTTTAAACTAGCTTTCCAGGATTTGATATTTAAATTTTTGATATTTAAATAGCTTTCCAGGATTTGATATTTTCCAACTTTTTCTGTAGCTTCACACATTAGCCTTTAAGCACAGTTTTCAAATAACCTAGCTTGAAAATGGTGAACTGTAATTTGATAAAAATGTTGATTTGGCCTCTAGAAAACGAATCTACTGCAGACTATATATAAAGTTGCTACCAAAACTTAAGCATGGGTGTCACTGCTGGAGGATCTCATGAGGGTTACCATAGCTATTTGAGTCACATGCTCAATTCTAGATTCAAGCTTATCCTTAGAAGAATTTTCAACTTTCATAGATCAGGTAGATAAGATCAAGCTTTCTTTGAACTATAAAAGAAAAAGCTTTCTATGTGGAGGAGCACTTTTCTCTGTCAAGGAGCAAAATTAATGGTGGTTGTTCATTGCTTTTCAGTTATAGCCATATATCATGGGATGACATAAGTCAATCATTGGAGACAAAATCCATGAATGCCAGACTTTTTCATGTAAGATGGGTTGATTTAAATCATACTCTCCATACACTTCCGGTAAAATGGCGGAATAGGCAGACGCTGTGCTAACTACCTCCCAGGATCACACCAAAATTGCAAACAAATTATACAACATTCAACCCTGGAGGTCCCCGGAACACTATAAGAACAGAATCACTAAACGAAGAACTTAAAGAGGAGGCCACATCGGGTCTGGTAGGACGGGCGGAGACGAGAGAGGGCAAACCCCGTGAGGGAAGCCCCAGCTCTGGGAGGCTTCTCCGGTTGGAGGAGAGACCCTCTGGCCACACACCAAGCTCAGTAGCCCAGAGTTCCTTTTCTGGGAAAAGAAGCTCCAAGATAGCTGGCAGTAAATTAGTGAGGACTCTCTTTGCCCAGCTTGGTGAGGCTGAGGGCAGCTAGAGTATCAGTGGGGCCGACGCACGGGCTTGCTCACTGATGAGCACTTACCTGGTTCATGGTGGAGGGAGTAGCTGTGTGAGCCGGGCCCAGAAGCCTGCAGGAACAGACTGAACTGAGAACCTTTGGTGCAAAGGCTGGAGGTTTTTGGACTATTGTTCCCCTGGTGTGGAGCCTGCATGCGAGTGGTGTAAGGAGGCCGTCATTTTGTCAGGGTTGGGCCCTCTTACAGAGGATCAGGTCCGGGACCTCATTGGTCTGGTGGAATTGGTGCAGAAGTGTGTGTGTGCGCGGGTGCCCATGTGGCCGTGGATCCCCACCTTCCGCCCGGTTTATACTGTGTTGCCAGGGAAACGCTGGGCGGATGCCCTCCAGCTCCAACAGGCTGCTCACTGAGACCCGGGAGTTCGCAAGCCACCTTGGGTCTCCGCTCTCCACACTGCACTTGCAGAGTTGCCAGGCTGTTGATTGGTTGTCGGGCTGTTTGGCCTGATCTGCGAGCCACTGATTGGAACAGGCTGCGACTGGGAGTTTTCCTGGGAGTGTTGGGCAGTGAGCTGTGTGCCTGTGTGATCCAGCCAGGGCTCTCCTATTGGTCTATCTAATACATCAAAGCAATGCCAGAGCAACAGCCAGAATGGGGAAACAAAGAAACATGTCACAAGTAAAAGATCAGAAGAAAACTCTAGAAATGGAACTAAATGAAACAGAGGGATCCAATCTTTCAGAGACAGAGTTTAGAACATTGATGATAAGAATGTCTAACAAACTTAGTGAGGACATGAGGAAGGATAGAGAAATCATAAAAAACAACCAGTTAGAACTAAAGAATACAATAACTGAAATGAAGAACACACTTGAAGGAATCACCAGTAGAGTAGAGGAAGCAGAGGAGCAGATCAGCGATTTGGAAGACAAAATAGCAGAAATCACCCAGTTGGCACAGCAAAAAGATCAAAGAATAAAAAACAATGAAAATAGTTTAAGAGCCCTATGGGACAAGATGCAGCACAACCACCTTTGACTCATAGGAATACCAGAAGGAGAAGAGAAGAAGCAAGGGGTCGAGAATGTATTTGAAAAAATAATGACTGAGAACTTCACTACCCTGGTGAAGGAAATCGATGTACATACATGTCCAGGAAGTGCAGAGGGTTCCAAACAAGCTGACTCCAAACAGGTCCACACCAAGACACATCATAGTGAAAATGGCAAAGGTTAAAGACAGAGACAGAATCCTGAAAGCAGCAAGAGAAAGACAGCATGTTACATACAAAGGAACTCCTACAAGACTAACAGCTGGCTTGTCTACAGGAACTCTGCAGGCCAGAAGGGAGTGGCAGGAGATATTCAAAGTGACACAAAATAAAGGCCTACAACCAAGATTGCTCTACTCAGCAGGGCTATCACTTAAAATTGAAGGAGAAATAAAGAGCTTCTCAGAAAAGAATAAGCTTAAGGAATTCATTACCACCAGGCCAGCATTGCAAGAAATGTTAAAAGTGCTTTTTCAAACAAAAGAAAGGGGTAAACAAGCTAACCCAGGAAGATCAGGAATACAAATAGCAAAATGGCAATATATATGCACCTATCAATAATCATTTTAATGTGAATGGGCTAAATGCTCCAATCAAAAGACAGAGAGTGGCTGAGTGGATAGGAAAATAGGACACATGTATATGCTGTTTACAGAAGGAATAAGATATTTCATACAAATGGAAATGAGAAATAAAAAGAGGTGGCGTAGCAGTACTTACTTTGGACAAGATAGACTTTAAAATGACTACTATAACCCTAATAAACATCTATGCACCCAACATAGGAACTCCTAATTACATATAACAGATTTTGACAGACATAAAGACAGAGATCAATGTAACACAATCATAGTAGGAGACTTCAACATCCATTGTCACCAATGGACAGACCCGTTAGAGAGAAAATCAACACAGAAAGAGGGGCCTTAAATGACACTTTAGACCCGCTGGACTTCGTTGATATTTTTAGAGCATTTCACCCTGAAAAAACAGAATATACATTCTTCTCAAGTACACATGGGACATTTTCCAAGATAGACCACGTTAGGCCACCAAACAAGTCTCAGTAAATTTAAGAAGATTGAAATCATATCAAGCAGATATAAAGGAAAAACTGATGGTTGCTCGCTGGCAGGGAGTGGGGCTGAGGGAGAGGGGGAAGGTTTTGGACAGCGTAGGTGGGTGACTACAATGTTGCCGCAGGGATATGGGGGCAATTCTGGGAATGTAATTGATAATGTTGTGAAGAGACTATTATGTTAAGTGAAATAAGTCAGTCGGAGAAAGACGAGTACCATATGATCTCACTTATATGTGGAATCTGAAAAACTGAATGAACGATCAAAGTAAACAGACTCATAGATATAGAGGAAAAGCTGAGGGTTGCTAGTTGGGAGGGGGGTGGGATAAGAAGGAAGGGGAAGGGATTAGACAGCATAAATAGACAACTTCAATATTGCCACAGGGATATGAAACACAGTTTGGGGAATATAATAATGTTGTAAAAATTTTGTGGCATGTCAGAGAGTCACATGTCTTGTTAGGGAGACCACTTCATGGATGGAGTAGAGGCTGGATCACTGCACTGTACACCTGAAGCTGATGTTGTATAATATTGTATGCCAACTGTAACTGAATATATAGATAGTCACGGGATGTGGAGTATACTGTGGAAGGGAGTCAAAGAAATTGTAATAGATATGTATGATATGGGGGGGAGTGGGGTGGCTAACTGGGGGAGGGGGGTTGTCACATTGGGGGGTAAAGAGTATAACTATTGCATTGTGTTGTACACCTGAAACTAATAAAAAGAATGAAGAAAAAATTAGACTCTCCAGTAACTGGCTAGCATTAGTAACCAGTAGTTTACTGAGTTCTGGACATATAGACTGTAGGATTTACCTGAGTATGGATGGTGAATAAAACCATGAGAATAAGTAAGATTGCCTACACGGAATGTCTAGAATGAAAGGGGAAAGCAGAGTGAATCTATCTGAAAACCCTGTTGGAAAGTAACATCCAGTTGTTGAAGAGATGAAAAGATACTAAAGGGAATAGGAAGGAACAATCATGATAGGAATAAGGATTAAGAAGAGTTTGATGCTGTGGATTTCATGGGATACATTTCAAAATGGAGGGAGGAGTCAACCTGGTTAAGGGCTGTAGAGAAATCAAGTGACTCAAAATAGTATCTCAGGGGGCTGGCCAAGTGGCGTGGTGGTTAAGCGCTGGCTTGGGAAGCCAGCAGCTCCTGTTTGGGTCCTGCATATGAGGGCCAGTGACACATCTCTCAAAAAAAAATAGTATCTCGAACTATGACAATTTAGATTAGCTAATTGGTGACCCTAAGATAGAATTATAGGGACATATGTCATAATGTAATGGTAGAGTGATGACAAAGAGGTAGGCAAATGTATATAATAGCAGAAGAAAGAACATTTGTAAGACCAGGGGTTAGAGATTGTAGAGGGTTTTAGTAATGGCAAATACTTGAAGAACTGCTGAAAGGTACTGTTCTGAGCTTTGGGAATAAAGCAATGAAAAAAACAGATGACATTCGTGGCCTCTTGAGACTTATACTACAAGGGGACAGGAACAAAAAAAATGTAAAAGTAGATGTCTCTGAGACAATGAATAATTTCATTTGAAAAATCAAGGTAAGGTAATGCAGAAGGATAAGGACGCTCTTTTGTAAGGACTGAGCCTGGAAAACCTTTATAACAAAGTGGCACTTTATAAAGTTTTAAATGAGATGAGAGAACAGGCCATGCTAATATGTAGAAGTGGTGGTATGTCAGGGAAGGGAGGTGGAGACTGGATCATGATCATTCCAGGAACAGATTAGAAAAACTTGATGAAAGGGTGATGTTATGTTTGAGGAACAGGAAAAAAACAGTGTGGTTGAAGCAGAGAGAGAGAGAACAAAATAGTAGCCAGATATCTGATTGCATAAAGCTTTGTCAATTACACTGAGTGAGATGTGAGATCATTTGTGAGATTTGAACAGAGGAGAGATATGGTGTGACTTTTTAAAAAGGATATTTATAAAAAAATAGACCATGGGGGAAAGGATGGAATCAGAAAGAGTATATCTAAAGTAGTTGAAGCAATTAATGCAAAATAAGGTTATGACTTGTACCAGGGTAGTATCAGTAGTGGTAATGAGATGTAATTGGTTTCCAAATATATATGAAGCAATTTATAATAGGATATGCAAAAGAATTAGATGTGGTGTATGAGAGAAACAGTGAATTTAAGGAAGACTCAAAGTAATTTTGGTCTGACCAAGTAGGAAAATGGAATTGCCATGAAATTAGAGCAGAAAGTCTATGGTTAAATCAGGTTGCCAAAAGCTGGAAATCATGTTCAATTTGAGATAGAAATATTGAGTTAGCACTTGCATATATGTTTGTTGATCATAGAAAGGTCAGGCTGGAAATATTAATTTGAAGGTGTTTAACCTACAATCATGATTTATAGTTGTGGAATTAGATGAGCCCACTTAAGTAGTGTGCTTGGATAGAAAAGAGAAGAATATGAAGGCTGAGCCTTAGCTCTTTGCCTGTAGATGTCTAGAAGAACAAATATTATCAAAGGAAATTGACGTGATCTGGCCAGTAAAGAAGGAGGTGTCTAGGGAGTGGATTCTGAGGGAAGTGTTTTGAGCAAGAGAGTGAAAAACAGTGTCAAAGTAAGCTAATGTGTCCAGTAAAACAGAAGTTTAGAACTGACCATTAAAATTGGAGATATTGACCCACTCTGTATTTGGTCAGGGGTAAGTAAATTGGGTTAGAAGCAATGTACAGCACATGGTACCTGATTGATATTGGAAAAAAAACAGCTGAATTATTCTCTGCAATATTCCTTAGTCATTAATGTGTAAGTGTGGAGAAGGCAAATTTTAGGATTTGTCCAAGATTGGTGGTTTTATGGAGAAGAAGCATAAGAAGGCAAGAGAATTGAGGGAGCTGAAGAAATACTAACTAACTTATTAGTGCAATTAACAACATGATCTAGTTTATAAAGAGAAGACAGTGAGAACAAAAGGTTAATAAATTGCCATAAGTAGAGAAGTTAAAATGCTTATGATATCAATTAAGTCAAAGAGGAAGTGTTACAAGAGTGAGATTTCTGCATGGATAAGTAAGTATGGTTAGAATGTAGGATAATATAAATAATTTTTTCAAAAATGTAGTAGTTTTGAGTTAAGATAAAGTACAGGGGAGGGGATGGTCATATATTTGGGTATATGAAGCAGATTAGGTGAAGGTCACTGGGGTTAAAGTGTGTGGGCAATGAACTATGGTGCTATGATGTGGGATGTGTCATCCAAAATGAATGTTAAAGACACCCAGAACAGTGGCAAGATTTGATTTGCAAAGTAAGATTATGAGCTGAGCATCAACAAGTTCAATCAATCCCGGAGTGGTATGAGGGACCATGGCAGTCAAATTCTCCTACACATTCTTTGAAATAACAGTATTTTGTTCCATTTCTTCAAAAGAAGTTACATTATAATTTTGTGTTATATCAAAACATTCTTATCAGTATTAGAAAAATGAGTTGTTTCCTTCTGTCCTTTAGTTCACATGTCCTTTAGTTCATCAAAATGTTTGGAATATTCTTCTTAATATTATTTTACATATTGTTTCCTCTTTCTTGTGTTATTACTTTCTTTGGGTGGAATACATTCTTGGTGATTCCCTGAAATAGGGTACAGAGGAGGTAAATTTTTTGACACCTTCTATGTTTGAAACAATATTCATTCTATATTCACACTTGATTGACAGAATTTTGGGGGATAGAATTATAATTGGAAAAGCATTTTGCTCCAAAATGTTTAGCTCACAGTGTGGTAGTTGGGTGGTCAAAAGTAATTCTGAATTTTCACTCCTTTATAGGGGACTTGTCTTATTCTAGAAGCTTTTGGATTCCTATCTTTATTTCTACTGTGCTGAAATTTAGTGAAGATATACCCTGGTCTGAGCTTCTTTGCATTCATTTCATATGGGAGGAGGAAGACATATGTTAAGCCATTTTTCTTTTAAAGATTTTATTGGGGAATTGGGGGAGGGGAACAGCGTTGGGGAATCCAGTAAGGGGAACAGACAAGTTGCTGTCCTTTTTTTCTTCAATCTAGTTGAGGAGGATGTTGTTTCACTGGCCCATGTTGGTATCGTCATTGCGCTCTTCCTGGATGAGGCAGATTGGTTGCCGGCCTCTGGGCGGCCACTCACCATGGCTATTGGCAGCTCATGCTGGCTGCTGGCCACTCACTGTAGCCTATGGCAGCCCACTGCAGCAGGGGCTGCAGCTTACACTGTCACTGGGGCTTGTGCAGCCCAGTTCCAGGTGGAGCTGTTGTTAGCTGTAGAGAGCAATGTCACTGGCCCTCATATGTGGGATCCAAACTGGGGCCGCTGGCATCCCATGCCAGCTCTTAACCAATGCACCACTTGGTCAGCCTTGTTAAGCCATTTTAATCAGCAACAATTTGAGTTCCAGTCAAGATGGTAAAGTAGGCAAACACTATGGTTACCTCTTCCCATGACCATATTAAAATTATAACTAAATTATAGAACAATCAACCTAGAGAACCATCCAAATACTAGTTGAACTGAAGTCCTCAACTAAGGGTATAAAGAAGAAGCCACCTCAAGTCTGGTAGAAAAGGCAGAGAAGCAAAATAAGATAGCCCCACACCCACATGTGCAAGTTTAGAATCAGGAGGGATATGTTGGCCCCAGACGTGCCCCCAGAAGAAGGAGGGGTCCCAGCCTCCACACCGGACTCCCCACTCTGGAGCACAAGTGCTGGAAAGAGGACCCCTGGCAACATATGGCTGTGAAAATAAGCGGGAATTCTGTCCACTTGGGAGAGATGGAGCATGGCCAGAAACCCAGATGTCCTCATACAGAGCCTGTACATGAACTCACTCTCTTGCACCCTGGGCTCCAAAAGAGTGACTGCAGCTCAGAAGGTGCCAGAGACATACAGGTAAAGACTACATTGTATGGATTTGGAGCAAGGGCTGAAGGGAAAGTCGCCATTGTACCGATGTTGAGCCCTCCTCCTGAGTAGCCAGTGCATGAATGCCATCTTTCCTGTATCAAGGCCTCCACCCACACAACCAAATATGAATTTTCATTGGCCTGTTGAGCTACACTCAATACACCCTCATAACTCCTGGGGATACTGCTCCACACAACTTATACAATGCCAGAGGAATTTTAGTAGCTGGCAGACAGCCAGTGTTGGCCCATGCTTCAGTACTTCTTAGTCAGCTCCTGGGGGTCTATGGGCCCCACGTGGGTGGCAGCAGGACTTGGTATGTTCTCAGGCTTATGGAATGGTTTCAGGCTCATGGAACTTGAATCTGCATTTTCCCATTGTGCACAAATTATCCCACGCTGGTGACTCCCTGGAACCCTGCCCCCACCCAACTCCTGTACCAACCAAGGCTATTTCAGTGGCTGAGTCTTCTAGACAGTCAACAGGTGACAACAGGCTTTGGGGTGCCCTGGGTAATTTGATGAGCTGCCCCAGACCCAGTACTGGTGAGAGCTGGCCTCAGTTCACAGCGTGGCCTATCTTACACACCCCCAACTCCAGCAGAACCAGCAACCAATCACAGATCACTCTTTAAATTTTACCAGGTAGCCCCAGACTAGTTACAGGAAGTGGCTGACCATGACCTGCACAGGAGCCCCTCCCAAGAGGCCCCAGAACCAGCACATATGGTGGCCAGCTTCAAACTACAACAGAACACCACACAATTAGCCCCACAAGTGGCACACATAATGGGAGGTCTCAGCAGGCAACAGAGTCCATTGGATAGAGTCCCACACTGAGTAGTCAGCCACACACAGTAGCTCGTATGCTGTGGTGTGGCCAATCCTCACACCCAGTAAGCCTGAGGGTCAGTGTCACCCACTGAAGTGCCAACAGCAATCAAGATTCAACTACAACAAGAGGTCACACACAATTCATTCAAGGGACACTCTTGGAGCATCCAGCTCAGGTGACTAGGGAGATGGCATCACTGGGACCTACAGGACACTTACTACATAAGGCTGCCCTGCCAAGACTGCAAGACAGAGTAGATCTACCTAATACATAGAAAAAAGAAACACAGGGAGGCAGCAAAAATGAAGAAACAAAGAAACAAAATATGACTTAAATGGAAGAGCATAAGAAAATTCTAGAAAAGGAACTAAAAAAAATGGAGACAAAGACTCCAACAGACACAGAGTTCAAAACTTTGGTTATATGGATGCTTACAGGAGTTAGTGAGAATTTCAACGAACAGGTAGTAAACATAAAAAAGGACATAGAAATCATAAAAAAGAACCAGTCAGAAATGAACAATACAATAACTGAAATAAAGAATATATTAGAAGGAATCAACAACAGATTATGAGGAGCAGAATATTGAATTAGCAATTTAGAAGAAAGGGTAGCAGAAAACACAATCAGAACAGCAAAAAGATAAAAATAATTTTAAAATGAGGATAGTTTAAGGGATCTCTGGGGTAGTATCAAGTATAACAAAGTTCAGAGCATAGAGGTACCAGCAGGAGAAGAGAGAGAACAAGGCATTGAGCTTATTTGAAGAAATAATGATGGACCATGTCCTTAACCTGACATAGGAGATAGATATACAAGTCCAGGTGTGCAGAGTTCCCAAAAAAGATAAACCCAAAGAGGTCCACACCAGCACACATCATAATTAGATGCTAAAGGTTAAAGACAGAGAGAGAATCTTAAAAACATCAAAAAAAATAGAAGAAAAAAAAGCAGTTAGTTAACTACAAAGTATCTCCCATAAGACTGTCAGCTGATTCCTCAACAGAAAATTTTCAGGCCAAAAGGGAAAGGATCAAAATATTCAAAGTGATAAAATGCAAGGGACTACAACCAAGACTACTGTATCCAGCAAGACTATCATTTAAAATTGAAGAAGAAATGAAAAAACTTACCAGACAAGGAATAGCTAAAGCAATTCATTAGCACCAAAACAGCATTACAAGAAATATGAATGGGACTTCTTTAAGAAGAAGGAGGGTAAAAAGAACATAAATATGAATAATTAAATGCCAGTAACTATGTATTATACCTTTCCATAATAACTTCAAATGTTAGTGGATTAAATGTTCCAATCAAAAGACATAGGGTAGGGCCGGCCGAGTGGCACAGTGGTTAAGCGCTGGCTTGGGAAGCCAGCGGCCCCGTTTTGGGTCCCATATATGAGGGCCAGTGACACTGCCCTCAAAAAAAAAGACATAGGGTAGATGAATGGATAAGAAAGCAAGACCCATACATGTAATGTCTACAAGAGACACATCTCAGATCAAAAGACTCACAGAGGCTGAAAGTAAATGGATGGGAAAAAAAATTTCATGTTAATGGAAACAAAACAACACAAAAAAAGCAAGAGTAGCAATACTTGTATCAGACAAAATACACTTTAAAATGAAGACTATAAAAAGAGACAAAGAGGGATACTACATTATTAAAAAGGTATCAATGAAGCAAAAAGATATAACCCTTGTAAACACTCATGCACCCAACATGGGAGCACCTAAATATATAAAACAAATATTGGTGGACATAAAGGGAGAGATAAACAGTAATATAGTCATAGTATAGAGTTTAACACCCCATTTACACCAATGGACAGATATTTCAGACAGAAAATCTACAAGGAAATATTGGCCTTAAATTAAACATTATACCAGATAGATTTAATTGTTATTTTTAGAGCATTTTATCCCAAAGCAGCAGAATATATATATTCTTTTGAAGTACACATGAAACAGTTTCAAATATAAACCACATGCTAGGCCAGAAAACAAGTCTTAATAAATTTAATATGATAGAAACCATATCAAGCATTTTCTCTGACCACAATAGTATGAAACCAGAAATAAATTATAAGAAAAAAATACCTGAAGAACTCACAAACACATGGAGGTTAATAACATGCTGTTAAATAATGAATGGGTCAATAACGAGATCAAGGAAGAAATTGAAAGATACCTGGAGACAAACGAAAATGAAAACGCAATAACCCAAAATCTATGGGTCACAGTAAAAGAAGTCATAAGAGAAAATTCATAGCAATGCACACCTACATCAAGAAACAACAACAGGGCCGGCCGAGTGGCGGGGTGGTTAACAGCTGGCTTGGGATGCCAGCGGCCCGGGTTCAGATCCCACATATTAGGACCAGTGACACTGCCCTCTTATAAAAAAAAAACAAAAAACAAAAAAAGAAGAAACAACAACAACAAAAATGTCAAATAAACAATATAACCTTACAATTAAAGAAGTAGAAAAAAGAACAGCAAAGAAAACCAAAGTGAGTAGAAAGAAGGGAGGAATAACAATCAGAGTGGAAATAAACTAAAGAGTCTAAAAAAAAAATACAAAAGATCAATGAACCCAAAAGCTGGTTCTTTGAAAAGATATATAAAATTGAAGAACCTTTAGCCAGATTCATCAAGAATAAAGAGAACCGGAGCAGCTGGTTAGCTTAGTAGAGTGCAGTACTCATAACGCCAAGGTTGTCTGTTTGACCCCCACATGAGCCACTGAGCTGTGCCCTCCATAACTAGATTGAAACAGCTACTTAACTTGGAGTTGGTTTAGCTGGTTACTTCAGTTGCTTAGAGTGCAATGCTCCTAACACCAAGGTTGCCAGTTTGATCCCCACATGGGCCAATGAACTGTGCCCTCCACAGCTACATTGAAACAATTACTTGACTTGGAGCTGATGCGCCCTGGAAAAACACACTGTTACCCAATTTAAAAAAAAAAAAAAAAGAAAAAGAAAAAAGAGAACCCAAATAAATAAA
Organism: Aselliscus stoliczkanus; assembly: GCA_033961575.1. Lineage (NCBI taxonomy): Eukaryota > Metazoa > Chordata > Mammalia > Chiroptera > Hipposideridae > Aselliscus > Aselliscus stoliczkanus. Next base: position 46,310,629 of record CM066737.1, on the reverse strand, counting down.
ATCAGAAATGAATGAGATGTGAAAACTGACACCATAGAAATATAAAGGATTATGAGAAAATATTACAAATAAATATATGACAAAAAAATAGGACAATCTGCAAGAAATGGTTAAATTCCTAGAATTATTCTATCTTTCAAGAATCAATCAAAAAGAAACAGAAAATATGAGCAGACCAATTACTATTAACGAAATCAAACCAGTAATAAAAAAAAACTCCCCACACACAAAAGCCCTGACTGGATGGCTTCACAGGTGAATTTTAAATTTTACCACACTTTCAAAGAAGAATTAACACCTATGATTCTCAAACTTTCCAAAAAATTCAATAGGCTGGAAGGTTCCCACCTCATTTTATGAGGCCACCATTATTATCCCGATTCCAAAACCAGACAAGGACATTACAAGAAAATTACACATTGATATCCCTGACATATGGAGATTATACATTTATTTCCATAAGCATGGAGATAAAAATTGTAAATAAAACATTAGCAAACTGAATTCAGCAATATATTAAATATGTCATACACCATGATCAAATGGGATTTATTCCTGAGATGCTTCTTTTTTTTAATTTTTGTTTATTTATTTATTTATTTATTTATTTATTTTTCATTAGCTTCAGGTGTACAGCACAGTGCAATAGTTATACTTTTTTATTCAATATCCCAAAATCAATTCATGTGATACACCACATAAACAAAGCCAAAGGTAAAATCTTTTGATCTTATCAATAGATGCAGAAGAAGCATATGACAGAGCCCAGCATACATTTATGAGAAAACTCTCAGCAAAGTGGGAATAAAGGGTACATACCTCAATGTCACGTCCTGCGTGGCAAAGGCAAATGGGACTCGAGAGGGGCGATGCAGATTGAATAAGAACAAGAGACAAAAGTAAGATAAGAGGGAGACCAAGGGACTCAGCCAAAGAAGACTGAGCCCTGAATCAGGTCAACGCATGGTTTTGATTGAAAATTTTCAAGGAAGTAAAACTGCTATAAATTAGTAATCGTGTATAGTGTGTGCCTTAAGGCTGTTTTCCATTAACCTATCCCATTGTATTTCAACAAATGCTATGCCTTCATACATCACTACACAGCCCCAGGACACTGAGTTACTGTGACCTCCCAGGGGAGATAACTGATATCATTCCATCAGGTCCCAGTCATACTGAGACACCCCCCCCCCCCCCCAGAGAGCTTTACCGATATCATTCCACCGGGCCTCGGTCATACCGAGACACTCTCTCAAGACTAATAGGGTCAGGGGCTAGTGCAGAGGGGGTGGTCTTGGAATCGGCTGTAAGGCAACACCTCAACATAATAAATGTCTTATATGACAAACCACAGCTAACATCATACTCAATGGTGAAAAGCTAAAAGCATTTTTCTTAAGATCAGGAACAAGACAAGGATGCTTACCATCACTACTTTCATTCAACACAGTATTGGAAATTCTAGCCACAGTAATCAGGCAAAAAAAAGAAATAATAGGTATCCCAGTTGGAAAGGAAGAGATAAAACTATCATTATTTGCAGATGACATGATACTATATATTGATAACCCCAAAGATTCCACAAAAAAACTATTAGAACTAATGAATGAATTCAGTAAAGTAGCAGGGTACAGAACTGATATTCATATATTGTTTGCATTTTTATACACCAATAACAAATTATCAGAAAGAGAAATTAAGAAAACAATGCCACTTACAATTGCATGAAAAAAATTAAATACCTTGGAAGAAATTTAACCAAAGTTATAAAAGACTTATGCTCAGAAAATTATAAGACATTGAAGAAGATACAAATGAATTGAAGCATACACCCTGTTCATGGATAGGAAGAATTAACATGGTTAAAATGTCTTCACCACCAAAAGCAATCTATAGATTCAATGCAACCGCATCAAAATACTGATGGCATTTTCAAGAACATGAACATACAATTCTAAAACTTATGTAGAACCATAAAAGACTCTGAATAGCCACAACAATCTTGAGATAGAAGAACAAAGTTGGAGGTATCACAGTACCTGATATCAAACTATACTACAAGTTTACAGTAATCAAAATGGCATAAAAATAGACACATTGATCAATGGAACAGAATAGAGAGCCCAGAAATTAACCCACAACTATATGGTCAATTAATCTGTGACAAAAGTGACAAAATTATACAATGGGTTAAAAACAGTCTATTCAATAAATGGTGTTTGGAAAACTGGACAGATGCATGCCAAGGAAAAAGAATGAAACTGGACCACCTTCTTTCACCATCAACAAGAATAAACTCAAAATTCATTACAGCCTTCACTGTAAGACCCAAATCATAAAACTCCTAGAAGAAAACATACGCAGTAAAATCTCTGACATTGCTCTTAGTAATATTTTTTCTTCTATGTCACCTGAACTAGTGAAACAAAAGCAAATATTAAAAAATTAAACTATATTAAACCAAAAATTTTTTTTGCACAGCAAGAAATCAACAAAACTGTAAGACAACCTACTGAATGGGAGATGGTATTTGTAAGTGATACATCTGATAAGGGGCTAATATGCACAATTTAAAAGAAATCATACAACTTAATCCCCTAAAAACAAATGACCCATTTAATAAATGGGCAGAAGACCTGAATAGACATTTCTCCATAGAGGACATGCAGTTGGCCAATAAACATATGAAAAAATGCTCAACATCACTAATCTTCAGAGACATTCAAGTTAAAACCACAATGAGGGGCCAGCCGAGTGGCACAGTGGTTAAGCGCTGGCTTGGGAAGCCAACGACCCCGGTTCAGTCCCACATATGAGGACCAGTAACACCGCCCTCAAAAAAAAAAGCATAATGAGATATCACCTGTCAGAATGGCCATCATAAATAAAGAACCAACATGTGTTAGTCAGGATGCGAAGAAAGGGGAACCATTGTACACTGCTGGTGGGATTGCAAATTGATTCTGCCACTATGGGAAATGATTTGGAGGTTCCTCAAAAGATTAAAAATAGAACTATCTTATGACCCAACAATTCAACTTCTGGGTATTTATCTGAAAAAATCCAAAACAATAATTTGAAAAAAAATACGTACACCTTTATGTTCATTGTAGCATTGTTTACAATAGCTAATATATAAAAATAACCTAAGTGCCACTCAATAGACCACTGAATAAAGAAGATATGGTACATACAAATGTCAGACATTTAAGTTCACGAACTTTCCACCATGTAAGCACAATATAACTGAGCCATAAAAAAGAATGAAATCTTACCATTTGTGACAACATGGATGGGCTTGGAAGATATTACACTCAGTGAAATATGTCAGACAGAGAAAAACAAATACCATGTGATCTCACTTATATGTGGAATTTAAATAACAAAATAAATAAACAAATGAAACAGACTCATATTTGCAGGGAAAATGCTGATGGTTCCCAGATAGAAGGGTGATTGGTGGACAGGGTGAAAAAGTTGAAGGGATTAAGAAGTACTACAAATTTTTACTCACAAAATACTCATGGGGAAGTAAATGAAAGCATATAGAATGTAGTCTATAATATGGTAACAACTATGTATAGTGCCAGGTGGGCACCAGACTAATTGGGGGCCACTTCATAAATTATACAAATGTCTAACCATTATGCTGTACGTCTGAAAATGCTATAAAATAATATTGAATGTCAATTGTAATGAAAATTTTAAAAAGAGCAGAAAGTTGAAGGAAAATAAGAGGTTCCAGTTTCCAGATATAAAACAAATAAGTCATAGGGATATAATGTGCAGCATAGGTAATATAGTCAATAATACTGTGATAGTGTTGTATGGTGTCAGATGGTTGCTGGACTTACCATGGTGATCACTTTAGGTATATAAGTGATGAATAACTATGGTGTACACCTGAAACTAATATAGTATTGTATGTTAGCTATATTTTAATAAATATCTTAAAAAACAGCAACCATTTCTTTCAGTTATGGGAAATATTTTTGGAGTAATACTTTGATAATTTTAACCACCCTATTTTCTATTTTTCTTGCTAGAACTTGTCAGTCTTCTTGTAATTATCCTATGTTTTTTGTATAGTTATCTGTTTACCTTTTCTTTCCTTTTCTTTAAGGAGGCAGTGTAATGATTATATGTGTTTTCATCTGGAGCTAAACTACCTGGGATCTATATCTAGTTCTACTAATTATTATATTAGGCTTTGACCTTGGAAAAGTAACTTATCTTCTCTATGACTCATTTTCCTCATATGGGAAATTAACAGTGTCTATCTTATAGTTTTTTGTGAGAAGAAAATTAATTAATACATGTGAAGTGCCCAGAACAGTGCCTAACACATTAGAAGAACTATATAGAATTTGCTATTATAACTGAAATTATTACTTTAACTCTTTGATTGTTTTTACTTTCTGCATATAACCTCAAATTTCCATTTCACCACTTTTGATTAATTTTTTAAACTTTTGATATATGTATTTTTACATTTCCAAGATACTTTTCTTCTGTCATCCTTCTTTTTATATAGCACCCTGCATTTTTTTATGGGTTCTAAACCTTCTGTCTCTCTAATGTGTTACAGAGTTAAAAAACATTTTTTTTATGCTTTCTTGTGTTTCTCTGACTCATTTTGCTTTCTTCTTTCTATGTTTGTTCATTTTGACCTGTGTTTAACAGTACAAGTTTTCCTCAAATATCTGGTCATCCTTGGCACTCCATTCATATTTTTAAAAGATTTTTATTGTAATTGGAGATTTGGGGGAGGGGAACGTTGTTAAGGAATTGGGGAAGTGAAACAGCCAAGTTGTTGTGGAAGGTGCGCAGCAAGCTCAGCTCCAAGTCCAGTTGCGCCACTCAGTTCAATGTGCTGTGTTCAATTAGTTGCAGGTGGATGTAGCCACCATCTCATGTGGGAGTCAAACCCTGCAGCCTTGTTGTTAAGATCACATGCTCTATCCACTGAACCACCCAGGTAGCAGCTCAACTCAAGGTGCTGAGTTCAGTCTTTAGTTGTGGGCGTGAGTAGACAAGCACCCTTGTTGTTAGAAGCCCATGTTCTCACCAGCTGAGCCATCCTGCCAGCTCAGTGGCAGCTCAGCTGGGCACACAGCTCACTGGCCCATGTGGGATTGACCTGACAACACTGTTGCTCAGAACTTGCAATCTTGAAGAAGCTGTTAACCAACTGAGCCACTCGGCCGGCCCTACTCCATTCATATTTAAGAGTGAAAAAAACTCTTGATTTATATTTTAGAGTGAAACTAAAATGCTCTCTGAAAGCTCTTTCTTAGTTAACTGGTGATCTTCATTTTAGAGTAATCGTAGAAAGACATGAATATGGGGGGGGGGCTCCCAATTTATACATGTATGTTTTTTCCCCCCCGCTGTGTAGGCGCTGGTTCTTCAGAGATTAATTCTTTTAATGCTTTCTTGGTTACTTGTGTTTTGGAAGCCAGAAAGACTCTAGGCATCTCAATGTTCAATATGAAAATGTTCAGTTAAATCCATTGTTTTAAAAAGAAGTTTATTTCTCTTTCATCTGCCACGTTGCTTGATATTACAGTCTGGAGCCATTCTTTAATATCCCCAAAGACTAGATATCTGGTCACCTACTAGGATGAAGAAGGGGCCCTAGAAGTCTAAATTCTTCTCATACAGTCTTTAAATTTTTTCTCCTCTTTTCTGCTGTATACCTCCTCCCCGCCATTGTCTTTTAAGTTGTCCCAAACTCTGAGCCTTTCCCAAGTTTCATTGGTTGCATTAGTTTCCTTCTCACTAGCATTCCCTTCTGTGGGCATTTAGACATTAATTTTCTCAGCTTTGTTCAGTCAATGCTTTCCCATTCATTTCATATCTTTCCAAAATGTGTTGATATTTCTTATTGATTTTTGTCTCCTATCATGTTTTCTTTGTCCTTGTGGTTTTATGCTTTTAAAAAATTCCTTATAGTGTTCAAAGTCACAAGTTCTAGATCTGAACTCTCTGGGTCTGAACACTTCTGATGCCATATGACCAACTAAGAAATCATAGGCAATTTGCTTAACTTGTCTTAGTCTCTTTTTTTCATTTATTTTCTCATTGAACAAAAAAGGATAATATAAGCACCAATATCATAGGAATTAGTACATGTACAGTACTTGGAATAGTATCCAGCACAAAGTACCTGACTGATAAATACCAACTGGTATTATTATTATTATTTATATTAATATTATTATTGTATTATTATCATTATTTAGAAGTTGTAGGTGGGAATACAGATAAACACATGCATTCAATCCACTACTTAACCATTAGTTTATTTTTAAAATGCAGATGAGAAAAGTGAAGGCTCTATTATTAATTATCCTGGAGAACTTAAAAGAGCAGCAGAGAGTAATTGTGGTGAATTTTTAGAAATGTTATTAAGAGACTAGAAAGCATAGTTTAAATGATCAGGTACATGAGTCATTTTGTTTCTCTACTGTTCTGAACTTATTATCAGATTCATCCTAAAGATTAGTTCCATTATAGTTACAAGATGGCTGCAGCAGTTCTATATATTGCAGGCAGATATGACAAACGTACAAGGCAGAAAGGGGGACATGACATTGGTGTTTTCTGATGAATAAGGAAGTAGTTCTCATATGTCCTCAACAAAATTTTACTCATGTCCCATTGGCTACAATTCATGATTACCCTTAAATGAATTACTGGTAATGAGATTAAGACCACAGAAATTGGACTAAATTAATTAAGATTTATGCCTAGGGATGAGAATAGGATCTTTCACCCTTCAGTCATGTGGGGTAGGAGTGGATACATGAAATAAATTGTGTCTTTGCAAGAAAAAATATAGGAAATGGATATTTAGTAGGCAACTAAATATAGCAGAGAAAATTATTCTCTGGGCCATTTTTAAAGTAATAAATATTGAGTATATTGCAAATAAAATTAGGACCTATAGTTTTGATAAGCACATTGGGAAATAAAATGTTAATTTTCCTAATGGGTCTTGGCCTAGAAAGTATTCTGTGATATCTAACACTAGTCTTATTGGAATTCAAATCAAATTTATTTTACAACCTAAAGTTTACTAATCAGATTTGTATGTTGAAAATTTCATAATTCAGACCCAAATAAAAACAAATAAAATTTTCCAAGTTAACTACTTCCTTTTTCTTCAGGTATTATGTATTAGAGAAATGAAAATTGCATAAAAGTATAACTAACCATACTTTCCAATCAGAAGTGAATGTCAGTTCAGTCTCTTGACTTCTACCTATGCTAAAGAGTATCTGAGAAAAGTGAATAAGTCCCTTTCCTGACTTACTGTCTTTCTGAGTCTTTTGAAAATGAATTATAATTTTCCAATTTGTTTAAACACTTTAGTAAGCTAATTACAACAATACTCTATAGTTCATCCTGCTTAAAAATCAAACTGTGGAAGTTATGATAAACCTACTGGCAATTAAGAGACAGCAAGATGGAGTATCTCCAGAAGCTCATGGGACTTCTTGAAGTTTGGAGAGTCACATCTGTTTCTGTTATATTTTGGTATTTTTATTTTCATTGTGGAAGGTCTTTGTGATTCTGTTGATTTGCAAGTATGCAAATGAATCTTATCTAAGCATGCTTAGTTTCTGGGATGGAAACTTTCCAGGCAGATATACGACTAAAAGCCACGGTACGTTCACCTTCAGAGTCTGAAAAATGTATGCTAGGTCTCATAAGTAAACCTTCAAATTTGGAGAGAGACTGTGAAAGCTTGTTATATGTTTCAGTGTGCTTTGGTTTGGAAATAGATGAAACGTTTTTCTGCTATAACATGCACAGATGAGAATAAAATAATGCCTGTAAACAAGTCCAATAAAACCTTGAATATATTTTCTTTGAGTTTTCTACTTTTCCTTCATTCAACCTTACTAAAAATATTTATACAATTCTGTGTTGCAAGCATGTAATCAGAAGCCATAAACTGAAGAGATATTATTCTTTACCACAAATACTTCATCAGCTTTAAAGGTGAAAGTGATGTTCTTTAAAATAGTTTTGTTAATCCCCATGTAGACTGTCTTGTGATTATCAATCACATTTAAGTTCACTATTTTATTTTTTATTTATTTATTTTTTTGATTTTTAAAAGGAAATCGTTTTAATTGAATTAATGAGATGAAAAGATAGTGAAGCCCTGTTTGCTACTTACATGAAAGAAGACTTTTAAAAATAATCACTGCACAAATATAAAGGGTGGGGTAATGATGTGATATTAAATTTTTCTCCATGTTTTTCTTGATTGTTCAAGAACAAATTACAGTTTCCACGGCAAATTTGTTTTCAAAATGCCGAATTGTACTACAATCTCTGGCTTCACATTTCTGAATACCTTTAATGGTTTCTCTGCGTTGCAGTTTGTAAGTTTCCTTGTCATGGCACAGTCGATAAATAAAGAAACCCAGGTGATCAACATTTTCATTGCGATCAGTGATAACCATGTGTTCGTGAATCAGGTATGACTGAGGTAAATAGGTTCCAGCCTTTATGTTAATAAGTAATTCCAGTAGGTTTCTGGGTGGCATAACGATGGAAGTGTTCAGAGGAATCACATAGCATCTATCTAGGTTAAGATCTAAATAGGCTGTGAGTTTCTTTTTAAACTCATGAACAATGTTGGCAGGATCACTATCTGCAAATTCCGGGACAGGCACACTGATGAATTCAACTTCATTTTTCTCAAAGATCTTAATATTTTCCTCAATTGTCTGGTAGCAAGCAGCCGTGGCATCTGCAGAAGGCTCACTTAAGATGACGTCATCTTTGATGTACTTTAGTCCACAGTAGTACACATCATCCGGTTGAGGTGCAAAATACTTGTACAGGTATGCTCCTCCTAGGATGACACCTGCAAGCATAAACGCCAGTCCAAAGCACATGCACCAGCACCAGGCTCTTCTCTGGCCAATGGGTACCACTTCATCTGGGTCCTTGCAGTCCACACCGATGGCGTGGGGGGGGGCGATGATGAGCGCCTCCTCGCTGCTCTTCGGTTCGTCCTTCTTGGCCTCTTTCTGGGCCAGAGCCGAGTTGAACGTCACCTTCACCATGGCGCTGGCTGGGGCGCCCTCGGACCGGGGCAGCGGACTGGAAACGCGGGGCTGCGGGTTCCTGGGGGCGATTACAGCCTCCTCAGCCGGGCTCCAGGAGCAGCTCAAGGGCAGCTAAGGAGGACTGGCTGGCTCCGAGGCTGCTGAGGCGGCTACTGCCAAGTCCACTATTTTAGATAGGCATCAGAGAAGTCATAGATAATTGGGCCATCAGCAGAATAACACAGCAATTTCTACAACCAAAAGAAGTGAATCAACCACATATTCCTTCACATATACATAACATTCACCTACATTGTGCTAAATACCCAATCCATCATAAAATGGTTGATTCAGTTTATCTCATAAAAACTGACACATGACCCCATTAAGGTAAAATTTACTAACTAGAGCTTTGAACTTATCCAACTGCTTATAAAAATTTTAGTTTTCCATTTTTTTTTTTGAAATTTATCAAGCTCAGATTATGGTAAATTTGTATTATTAGCTGTATGTCCAGGACATATTAGAACAAGAACCTAAGCCTATGCTGATTTTTAAAATTTAGTTCTGTGCACTGCAGAGTTGTATGTTTGTATATAATCAATTAATGAATGCACATTTACACAGTTACTGTTGCATGGCTAGTGTGGTGGTGGTAAGTGTGATGCAAGGTAGGGAAGAGTTAGAACACGGAGACCCTATCACTGATTTCAGATTACACCTCTTTGGGACAAGTATAATGTCTGGAATAAAATAAATAGTTTATTGTACTATGTGATGGTTAGTCTATACATGGAATAATATGTTCATTTTTGGTGGTCACCCTAAGAAAATTTATTTAGGTCCTAGAACTTTGCGTGTAGAGAAAAGTGGGCCTTAAAGAGTTAGAGTTTTCATTGGCATGAGTGGAAAAAAGATCATACTTGTTTTGTATGATAGATGATATAACTTGGAGCAAAGAATGGGTAGCAGTTATACAGAGAAATAATTCATCTTATTTAAGAACTACGTGTTTTCCTTAACATGCATCTGAGTTATGGAGGGTTGAGTTAATCAAACTTCCCAGTTGATAACACACTAATATCAGTGCTGCTTGCGAGGTCCATATTTGTTGTTTGTTTTTATCTGTTTCCATTTTTCAATTCCCCAGGCAATAGTTCTAATCTTTTAATGTTCGTCTACTTGTGAAATGTGTTTTGTTGTTTTGTGCTAGTGTAATTTTAATTTATATAAATAGTATTGTGATACAGATCTCATTGTTTTCCTTTTTCACTTGCATATTTTTTTATTTTTTATTTTTTTATTTTTTTTTAGCTGAGCCATCCTGCCACCTGTTGGCAGCTCAACGGCAACTCAGCTCGGGCTGGCCTCGAACCGCGGTTGCTCAGAGCTCAGCTTGCACTCTTGAGCGAGCTCTTAACCAACTGAGCCATTCGGCCGGCCCTAAAGCTAAACCTGTTTTTTTTTTTTTTTTTTTGAGGGCAGTGTCACTGGCCCTCATGTGTGGGACTGAACCGGGGCCGCTGGCTTCCCAGGCCAGCGCTTAACCACCACGCCACTCGGCCAGCCCTTTCACTTGCATATTTTTAAGCGCTATCTAATTTGCTGTGTGTATATCTATTTTGTCATTTCTAAATGCTACATAATCTCCATAATACACATTAATTACACTTTACCTATCAAGTACCCGAGTGATGAATATCCCAATCACCTTCAACACTTTTTTTTTTGAGGGCATTGTCACTGGCCCTCATATGTGGGACCCGAACCAGGGCCGCTGGCTTCCCAAGCCAGTGCTTAACCACCGCGCCACTTGGCCAGCCTGACCTTCAACTCTTTATCACCATAAACAACATTGCAATAAATAGCCTTGGACATGTACCCTTTTGTACTTTTGTAAGAGAACATATTCTGAGTTTCACAGTGTACATATACATAGTTTGACTAAATAGTTCCATATTACACTCTAGAAGGGCTCCTTCCTCCAACAGTGCATGACAGATCTTGGAGCCCAGGGGCTAGCAAACTTTTTTCTATAAATAGGACAGATAGTAAATCTTTTTAGTTTTGCAAGCCCCACAGTCTTTCTTATTTCTTCTTCTGCTTCTTGTCCTTTTCCTCCTGCTTCTGCTCCTCCTCCTCCATGTCTTCCTCCTCTGCCTCTTCCTCCTCCTCCTTCTTTTCTTATTATCCATAAAAAATATCAAAACCATTCTTACCTTTTTGACTGTTCAAAAACAGGCAAGAATTTCATTTGTCCTTTGGGCCATCCAGAGGCTTAATATGGACTCACATCCCTGTTAACATGTGGCAGATTTATTAACTACTCTAGCTTTGGTCAGTTAAATGGATGTAAACTGAGAGCTCACTGTTTTAAGTTCCAATTCTCTGATTATTAATCAGTTAGATCATCTCTTCTATTATTTGTTAATATTTGGATTTCCTCATCAGTAATCCTCCTATTTGAATAATCTGCTCAATTATCTATTGTGATTTCTATAGTTTTATTGTTAATTTTTAGTAGTTTCTTGCATATTAGATATTATTCATTTTCTGGTTTAAGCATTTTAAGTATCTTTTTCCAATCATTTATCTGCTCATTAAAACTGTTTATGTTATCTTTTGTTGAACAGAAATAGTTAATTTTGATATATTTTAAGAACTTGTAATTGTCTGAAGTATAAATAGATAGAATGAGTTACCACGAAAGATAGTGAGTGTTTAAGCACTGAAGTGTTTCTGAAAAGGATAAATGGCCATTTGGAATCAATGTTATATTGTGGTGTTTCAAATATTAACTGGATGATATGGATTAGATTATTAAAATCACTTTAAACACTAAGATTATTTGATATATGTGAAGCAGGTGACAGCAATGTTTGAAAAATCATAGAATTTGGTCAATAGAAGGGATACTAGTGTATCATCTATTCCACACTTCTCATTTTCCATGGTAAGAAACAGAGGACAATGTGGTAGAGGTACTTGTTCAAATTTCCAACAGTTAGTTGGTGGCAGCATCTGGTCCAGAATTTCCTGTTTCATAGTCCACTGTACTTTCCATTACCTCAAGATAAATTCTAAATCAAATTTTTCAGAATTAACATTGTAGGTGGTTCCAGAGGTGTGAGGATAACACTGAGGTAGAAAAAGTATGCAGAATGGGCGATCTATTATACGTTTTCCTAGAATTGATTTGTTCATATTAAATGCTAATGCTAATTTTATAATGATTTGTAATCAATTTTTTGTCATTTACAGAAATTATTATAAATATCAATATAGGTTTCCCTCCCCCAAATTATTATATGTCTCCCATGCACCCCACGCATAAATTATACTATTTTTTTCTCAAATGCTAGATATGAAAGATCACTGTGCTCTTCCATCTAGGCTAGGTCCATGTAATGAACAAAAACATTGCAGAATCCTTAACATGATGCACTCAAGAGAGCTACTAAGCTGGTTTCCAGCTGCCATTGCCTGATATGTATAGTCAAGAAGTCAGTCTCCTGCCACAGTGTTCTTTAACAAAGCCTTTCAAGATATGTGCCCCATTACCTACTCTAATGGAAAAGTTTATGAGAAAACATGAAGTTGTTTAAAATCTGTACCACCCTAGGTAAAAATGAGCTTATTTGAATAAGTGCTTATTTAGATCCACTCTAGAACTACTAGTTAAATAATATCTTTGGACAGTTTCTTTTGCTTCCAGAGATTTCAGACTTTTTGAGTTTTAGACATTAGTATACCACAAAATAAGATTATGGGGCCCTTTCTGTGAGGCTATATTAACAATACCAAAAAATTCTTACACTGTCACTGTTCTAATGTTTATATATGAATTAATAGCATTACAGATTTTTATATTGGTGGAAGAAGAGGCAGAAGGTCAAGAGGCTGGTAAAAAATGGCTGGTAGCCATAATTTTCAGTGAGACATATGCACATATACACAAGGTTTGACAATTAAGTTAGCGAACTTGTTGCAAAGCTATATCTAACCTTTTTTGATATCAGAGGAATTATTCATTATGAATTTGTTCCAAATGGACTAACAGTTAACCAAATTTACTATTTGGAAGTGCTGAGAAGGCTGCGTGAAAAAGTTAGATGACATAAACTTTTAACCAACAATTCATGGCTCTTGTATCATGACAATGCACCAGCTCACATGGCACTGTCTGCGAAGGTGTTTTTAGCCAGTAAAAAAATAACTGTATTGGAACACACTCCCTACTCACCTTATCTGACCCCCAATGACTTCTTTCTTTACCTAAGGTAAATTAAATTTTGAAAGGAAGACATTTTGATGACATTTAGGACATCAAGAGTAATATGGTGGGCTGGCCAAGTGGTGCGGTGGTTAAACGCTGGCTTGGGAAGCCAGTGGCCCTGGTTTGGTCCCACATGTGAGGGCCAGTGACACTGCCCTCAAAAAAAAAAGTAATATGACTACAGCTCTGATGGTCATTCTAGAAAGTTAAAAAGTTGGTGGATATAGTGCTGGAATCAGTGTATAGCTTCCCAAGGGGAGTACTTCGAAGGTGACCATAGTGATATTCAGCAAGGAGTTATGTAGCAGTTTTTCTAGGATGAGTTCATGAATGTAATTGCCAGACCCTGTATTTTAGGATTTCATTTAAGATGCTGAAGCATTTTCTTTCTCAAGAGGGATATTTTCAGGACCATCTTGTTTCCTCTTCTGAGAAGCACAGTAGGATATTTCCCAGTTTTATCCCAGTCCTTTCCCAAATTTGACAGCTAAGTGGAAGGGTACAAAGGTTACTATCAAAATCTTTCCTCAACTGCAATTCTTCTTTCTCACCTACCTTATTCTACAATGTGTCTGCACTCCTGTTTCAAGAATATATATTTGAGGCATTTTGAGAACCTCAACTCTACTGACAACATATTCAAGTGATGACAAAGTTCAGAGTGACCAAGAACACTTCTTTATACCATGCATCCTCATTTCTCAGTGTTGTCTACTTTTGACTTCGGGAATTAAATACTCATGTGCTGAAGCTTCTACTCTTGACAATTTACTTTCCCCACATAGAATACTGTTCGGGGGTGAATAGCTTTCTTTCCTACTCCTTCCCCTAGCACTACACCTGCTTCAGTTATAATATTTTACTTTGTTATTTAGCCTGAGAACACACTTTAAACAACATAATTATTTCTCTGCAAATCAAAATACATACCCTGTTTGAATAGTGAGGAAATGAGAAAAGGGAGGGTAGGAGAAGGAGTCGGCCTGTCTTTATTTCACCTTCTTTAGATAGCACATGGCAAATTTGAGAAGTCCTAGCTAGAAAGAAATACAATGTGGACACTAGTAGTAGATGAACAATTCTAGCTCAATTCTGCTTCCTTTCCAGAAGCTAAAAAGCTAATGAGTAACCAGCAGTCTCTGAAGTAATGGTGAAGGTACATTATACTCCCTTTCCTATGCATAAGCAAATGAACCCATCAGGGTAGCTCAAACCACTTCCATCACAACACATGGTTGACCTAAAGCACCTCATTCTACCGTGCTCAGGAGAGAGGGACAAAATTGCCATAGTCTCCTATACTCACTTTCAGGTTTCTAACCCACAGCTCTAGCTTATCCCAAGTAAGGGTAAAGGCTCAATAAATATTGAAATGGTGACCAGGGCCACAGTGAGCAAGTGCTTCAAGAAAGGCAGAATATGGTTAATAGTTATAATACAGTCACAAGGATGTAAAGGAGAACATAGAAAATATAATCAATATGTTGGGACAACTATGTATAATAACAGGTTGGTACTAGACTAATTGGAGAAATCACTGCATAAATTATATAAATGTCTAATCATTAGGCTATACACATGAAACTAATATAAAATAATATTGAATGCCAACTGTAACTGAAAAAAACAAACAAACAGAAAGCAGTATAGGGTACCAAAGTATGGTATATTTACTTGTTGGTACTATAATGATTTGAGATTAGATGTTAATTAGGTGAATATCAGAATCATGGCTGCATGAGGAGCCCCCCTTGGTATCTCCCCTAGAAGTACAAGTTGAATAGCTATAATTCAACAAACACATCTGAGTTATCCTCACATTGAAACATCTGAAGGTGAGTGAATCAGCATGAACAGAGGAGGGGAGGAAGAAGAACAGAGATGGGTGCTGAGAACACAGCCCAAAGCTCACTGCTGATAATGGGAGAGGGGAGGATTCAGGCTGCATATGCACTCTTTGTGACCCTGAGAATTCCTGCCTGACTGATTAGCATGTAGTACAGCTGAATGCAGTGATCATGGCAGAGACCTTGGGGTAAAGACACCCTGAGACTTTGGGGCAGAGACCAAATACGAAAGTGCAACAGCTGTGGTCTAGCAGCTCTCACTGCCAGGCAGAAAACAAAGCCATGGAACATGGCCACCTTCCCACAACTTCCCAGAGCTCATATCCCCAAACCCTCACAGAACTAGCAATAGGCCTTAATGGGGAAAAAACAAAACTGTAGCAGTGTCAGGTTAAAGAGCACAATATCTACAGCCCTGAGAACTGGAGGGAGAGTTCCTGAGCAACAGATGAACACTATTGCTAATTCTGGTGACAAGGGTGGAGATGTAGAGGTGAGGCAGCTGTGATCTGGCAGTTGTCATTACTCAGAGAAGAACAGAGCCACAAACACACCAGTGCCACCCCAGACCACTGTGCCACAAAGTTTCATGGCTGATCATAACTGGGGAACCTACGACTGCTCAGGAAGTATAGCGCTACATCTGGATCTAGGGACACCAAGGGATTTCAGGGGCTCAGACCCATCACCTACCACATTCTCCCATGGGGGTTGTGCCCTTAGACATGCTCATAGAGGAGACTCCCACATCCCCAGGGAATCTTTCACCACAATAAGCAGGAACATATCAAGAGAAAATGCTCCAGTGACACATACTGGAAAGCAAAAGAAAGACCTCTTTACATCAACATGCTGCAGAATCCAACTCTGTAAATGCCCAGGAAGAGAAATAATATTTCATTAAGTGCCATTGATAACCAAGGTAACAAGGCAGATCAGAAAGAAAATGAAAAATATCCAGAAAATGAATGTGAAGACATTCACATGAATGTGACTTTCATGACAGAGGATTCAATTGTAGTTCTGAAAAAATCAATGTGATGCAAGAAAACCCAGATAAGCAATTTAATGAACTCAGAAAAAATCAATGAACAAAACAAATACTTGACTAAAGAGATTAAAAGACTTAAGAAGAAACAAATTGGGCCAGCCAAGTGGCTCAGTTGTTTAAGAGTTGGTTTAGAGCACGTGCTTTGAGCAATAGGGCTGCTGGTTCAATTCCCACATGGGCCAGTGAATGCTGTGCCCTAGCTCAGTTGTCATTGAACTACCAACAGATGGCAGGATGGCTCAGTGGGTGTAACAACAAGATTGCCTGTTCAATGGTGGGCTACCCCCCTGCAACTAAAGACTGAACTCGGCACCTTGAACTGAGCTGCCACCCGGATGACTCAGAGTATAGAGTGTGCACTCTTAACAACAAGGTTGCTGGGTTCATCTCCTGCATGGGATGGTGGCTATGCCCACCTGCAACTAAGACTGAACTCAGCACCTTGAGCTGAGCTGCTTCCCGGATGGCTCAGAGTATAGAGTGTGCACTCTTAATAAGACTGATGGTTCAACTCCCTCATGGGATGGTGGCTATGCCCACCCACAACTAAGACTGAACACAGCACCTTGAGGTAAGAGGCCACAGGCTGCCAACAGGAAGCCAGATAGCAACTGGCAACCTCTACAACAAAGACAAGAACAACAACTTGGCTGGTCACCTCCCCCAATTCCCCAACATTGTACCCCTCCCCCAATTCTCCAATAAAATCTTAAAAAACAAAAAAGAAGAACCAAATAGAAATTCTGAAGCCAAAGAACTCAATAAAAGAGATGAAGAATGAAATAGCAAGTTTAAGAAATAGAGTTAACCAGATGGAAGAAAGAATTCCTGATATCAAAGATAGAAATCTGCAATGAACATTGGAGTACATATATCTCTATGGTTAATGTTTTCAAATTTTTTTGGTAGATACCCAAGAGAGGGATTCCTGGGTCATAGGGTAATTCTATTTTTAAATTTTTTAGGAATCTCCACATTGCCTTCCCTAGTAGCTATACCAATCAACCTTCCCACCAGTGTATTCTCAACAGTGTATGAGGGTTTTTATTTGTATTTCTCTGATGACTAGGGATGTTGAGCATTTTTTCATATGTCTATTGGCCATCTGTATGTCCTCTTTGGAGAAATGTCTATTCAGGTCCTCTGCCCATTTTTTAATGGGACTGTTTGTTTTTTATACTGTAGAGTTGTATGGGTCCTTAAATATTTTGGATATTAGCCCCTTATCAGAGGCATTGTTTGTAAAAATCTTCTACCATTTGGTAGGGTGTCTCTTTATTTTGTTGATGGTTTATTTTGCTGTGCAGAAGATTTTTAGTTTATATTGTCCAATTCATTCATTTTAGCTTTTATTTCCTTTGCCTTTAAGGTAGAACTCATAAAATGCTCCTCGAGCCCAAGGTCCATAAGTTTAGAACCTATTGCAGCTTTATTTACAGTGGCCAAGACATGGAAACAACCAAAGTGTCCTTCTATAGATGATTGGATAAAGAAGTTCTGAGATATATATATATATATATATATATATATATATATATATATATATATATATATATATATATATAATTACACCATAAGAAAAGATGAAATAGTGCTATTTGCAACAACATGGATGGATTTATTTATTTATTTTTTTTGCTGAGCCATCCTGCCACCTGTTGGAAGCTCAACGGCAGCTCAACTCAGGCCGGGCATCGAACTGCTATTATTGCTCAGAGCTCAGCTTGCATTCTTGAGCAAGCTCTTCACCAACTAAGCCACTCGGTCAGCCCTTGGATGGATCTTGAGATTATAATGCTAAGCGAAATAAGACAGAAAAAGTGGAAAACCATATCATTTTATTGATATGTGGTATATAAAACTTAAAACAGCAAATGAAGAAGAAATACAAATGAAGAAATAAAACTCATGACACACACAATAGTTTTGTGGTTTCCAGAAGATCTGGGGGGAGGGAGGTAGTAGATGTGGGTAAAGTGGATCAAATATATGGTGATGGAAGGAGAACTGACTCTGGGTTGTAAACAGACAATGGGATATATAGATGATGTATTACAGAATTGTACACCTTAAATCTATGTAACTTTGCTAACAGTTGTCACTCCAATAAACTTTAGGTAAAAAAAATGATAGAAATCTGGAAATGATACAGATGAAGAAGAGAGAGACTTGAGAGTTGAAAGACATTAAAGAACTCCACTTGTCTTTCAGTCATCTTACTCAGTTTTGATTCCACCAAAACAGCAACATAAAAATAATGAATAAACCAGAAGGAAAAGAGAGAGAGAAGGGAACAGAGAATCTATTCAAATAAATATTTGATGAGAAGATGCCCAATCTATAGAAAGAAATGGATACTCAAATCCAAGAAGCAAACAGAACACCTAACTATTTCAATCCTCAAAGGCTTTCTCCAAGGTTTATTATATTAAAACTATCAAAAACTAATGACAGGGCTGGCCAAATGGCGCAGTGGTTAAGCACTGGCTTGGGAAGCCAGCAGCCCCGGTTCACATCCCACATATGAGGGCCAGTGACACTGCCCTCAAAAACAAAACAAAACAAAAAAAACAACTAATGTCAAAGGAAGAATTCTCAAGGCAGTCAGGGAAAAGAAGACAGTCATTGATGAACAAAGGCCCAGGAGAATAAGATCAGATTTTTTTCAGCAGAAACACTATAAGTTAGGAGGTAGTGGAATCAAATATTCAAAGTATTCAGAGAGAGACATTACCAGCCAAATGATACATCCAGGAGAGTTATCCTTTAGATATGAAAAAGTAATAAAGGCATTTCGAGATATATAGAAGCTGAGGGAATTTTCCACCATAAGGCCTCCATTACAGGAAATACTGAAGGGGGTTATTCTACTTGAAAGAAGAAGACAAAAGGATAAACTATGAGTAAGATGACTAACAGCAGCAGAAGAAAATAGCAACTGCTATTCAGAATAGGGCACTGTACACCTATATATAACATAAAGGTTAAAAGAGAAAAAACATAAAAAGAATACAGACAAGAAGAAGACAGTTTGCTACTGCAACACAGAAATGAACTCACAGCATAAATAGGGATAATTTGTGACAATAATAACATGGAAAGAGAGAGAGTAAAGGTCTTAACAGGCATAAGAGAATAAAGAAATTAAGCATGCTGAAGAAAATGGAATACTCTAAATATGACACTTTCTTTTACATGAACTTAATGATAACCACACACACACACAAAATCTAGAACTGAAACACATAACATAAAAAGAGTATAATGAAGAAAGAAATCATAGAATACCACCAAACTAAAATAACAGACAGAAATACAAAGGCAAGGAAACAATGGAGAAACTGACCAACAAGAAAACGGAAGATAAAATGGCTACAGGAAATCCTCATATACCAATAATCACCCTAAATGTAAATAGACTGACCTAACCAATAAAAACGTACAGAGTAGCAGATTGGATAAAAAAAACAAAACCCAGGGCCGGCAGAGTGGTGCGGTGATTAAGCACTGGCTTTGGAAGCAGCAGCCCCGGTTTGGGTCCAACATATGAGGGCCAGTGACACTGCCCTCAAAATACAAACAAACAAACAAACAAAACCCAACCACACAAATTCAGACAATTAAATTCAAAAACTTATCCTAGAAAAAGTACTGCATACCTGTTTGCTGAATATCAAATGGTCACCTTTGAAGTACCCCACCTTGGGCAGCTATGCACTGATTCCAGCACCTAGTCTACCCTTCAATGCAATTTTGGAACTCTTTCTGGAATGGCCATCAGAGGTGTTGTATTACCCATGATGTCCTGAATGTCATCAAAATGCCTTCCTTTCAATATTTCCTTTATCTTCATGTAAAGAAAGAAGTTATTGGTGGCCAGATCTGGAGAGTAGGGAGGGTGTTCCAACACAGTTATTTGTTTACTGACTAAAAGCTCCCTCACAGACAGTGAGTGCCATGTGAACTGGTGCATTGTCATGATACAAGAGCCATGAATCGTTGGTGAAAAATTCAGGTCATCTAACTTTTTAACGCAGTCTTCTCAACACTTCCAAATAGTAAATTTGGTTAACAGTTTGTCTAGTTAGTACAAATACATAATGAATAATCCCTCTGATATAAAGAAGGTTAGAAACATCATTGCTACACGTTCATAAACTTAATTGTCTGACCTTCAATATGCTGCCTTCAAGACACATCACAGCTGCAAGGAAACATATCGACTCAAAGTGAAAGGGTGGGAAATAATACTCCAAGCAAATGGAATCCAGAGAAAAGTGGGTGTAGCCATACTTATATCTGATGAAATAGAATTCAAGGTAAAAGAAGTAACAAGAGACAAAGATAAATCATTCATAATGATTAAGGAGACAATACATCAAAAGGCACAACATTTATCAATATATGTGCTCCCAATCAGGGAGCACCAAAATATATAAAGCAACTAAAACATAATTAAAGAGAGAAACTGACAAAAACACAATTATAGTATAGGAACTAAATGCCCTATTAATAGCTATGAATAGGTCACCAAACAAAAAAATCAATAAATATCAGCCTTAAATGACACATTAGTCCTATATAGACATAATCAACATTAAAATAGTCTTTCATCTCAAAACACCAGATTATAAAGTCTTCTCTACTGCACATAGAACATTCTCAAGGATAGACCACATTTTGAGATACAAAACTGGCCCCAATTACATTGAAATCATACCAGACATGCCCTTAGACCATAATGCATTGAAATTAGAGATGAACTACAAAAAGAAAGTGGAAAGAAACCACATATGTGGAGAATACACAACATGCTACTAAAGAAAGACTGCAACAAGTATAAATAAAAGGAGGGGCCGGCCGAGTGGTGCCGTTGGTTAAGCACTTGCTTGGGAAGCCAGCGGCTCCAGTTCGGTCCCACATATGAGGGCCAGTGACTCTGACCTCAAAAAAACAACAACCAATAAGTAAAAGGAGAGATCAAAAGATACATAGAAACAAATGAGACAGAACATACAGCATATCAAAATTATGGGGATGAAGACAAAGTAGTAATTAGAGGGAAATTTATATCATTACCAGTCTATCTCAAAAAACAAGAAAAATCCCGAATAAATAACCAAACATCACATCTTAAAGAACTACCAAAAGAAAAACAAATGAAACCACAATTCAGCAGCATGAAGGAAATAATAAAAATTAGAGCAGAAATAAATGAAATAGATAACAAAAAGACAATAGAAAAAAATAATGCAATAAAGAGTTGCCTCTTTGAAAATATTAATAAAGTAAACTCACTAATAAAAAAAGAGAAAAGACACAAATAAACAAAATCAGAAATGAAAGAGGGGAGGTTCCAATAAGATGGTGGAATAGATGGACGCTTTCTGAACTGCCTCCTAAGATCACATCAAAATTACAAATAATTTATACAACATTTAACCTTGGAAGTCCCCTGAACATTAGATGAACAGAACCTCTAAACAAAGAACCTAAAGAGGAGGCCACGTCAAGTCTGGTAGGCGGGGCGCAGATGAGAGAGGGCGAGCCCTGTGAGTGATGCCCCAGCTGTGGGGAGCCTTCTCTGGTTGGGAGAGAGACCCTCCGGCCCCACAACAAGCTCACTAACCCAGAGTTGCTTGGTCAGGAAGAGGAGTTCTACGATAGCGGGCAGTAGAAATTAGTGAGGACTCTCTTTGCTCAGCTCGGTGAGGCTGAGGTCGGTTGGAGAACCAGTGAGGCCGGCGTATGGGTTTGCTCGCCAGTGAGCACTCACCCGGTTCCTGTTGGAGGGAGTAGCTGTGTGAGCCGGGTCCAGGAGTCTGTGGGGACAGACTGAACTGAGCACCTTTGGTACAGAAGCTGGAGGTTTTGGGACCACTGTTCCCCTGGTGTGGAGCTTGCACATGAGTGGTGTACAGGAGGGCACCATTTTTTCAGGGTTGGGACCTCCCACAAAGGGTCAGATCCGGGATCCCATTGGTCTGGTGAACTTGGCGCAGGTGTGCCTGCCTGCGTGCGTGCGCATGCGCCCTTGGTTCTCCCCCCCCCCACCCTGCTTGTGCTTCGTTCCCAGGGAAATGCAGGGCAGGTGCTATCCAGCTGCATCAGTCTGTTCACTGAGATTCAGGAGTGTGCGAGCCGCCTTAGGTCCCCGCTCTCCGCACTGTTTGTGCAGAGTTGCAAGGCTGGGGATTGGCTGTTGGGCTGCTAGTCTGATCTGCAGGCAGTTGATTGGAACAGACTAAGATGGGGAGTTTTCCTGAGAGGGTTGGGCAGGGAGAGGAACACCTGCGTGATCCGGTCGAGGCTTTCCTGGTGAGTTTATGTGGACTGATTGCTGGTGCAGAGTGCATGGTGCTCTGACTTGGTGGGGGCCACTGATCACATCAAGTGATGCCTTGGGGGACTGCCCCACCCACCTAGAGCTGTATTGCCAGAGGCATCCTGAGCCCCTGTGCCTGGCTTACATCTCGGCAGGCCACAGAGGGTTGGTTTTTTTTGCAGTAGTGGACAACCTGCAACAACCTGTGAAGATTTTTTTTTTTGGTAGGGAGCAGAGTTCCAGAGCACACAGCAGCTAATCATGGAAAGCTCACCGCAAGCCTGAGAGGGAGGCTGGCACATAACATGTTAAGCTCTTCCCCCGAATAGCTTGTGCTGAGTCGCACAAAGACTCTCTATTTCTGAGCAACTGGTCTGCAGATTAAAGGGGGCAGAGAGCCCCCCAATCTCTTTTTTTTCCTTTTTTTCTTTCTCTTATTTTCAGGTGATCTCTTTAATACATTGAAGCATTCACATAATGACAGCCAGAATGAAAAAACAAAGGAACATGTCCCGAGTAAAAGATCAGAAGAAAACTCTAGAAATGGAACTAAATGAAACAGAGGTATCCAAACTTTCAGAGACAGAGTTTAGAACACTGATGATAAGAATGTATAAGGAACTTAGCGAGGACATAAAGAAGGATAGGGAAACCATAAAAAGCAACCTGTTACAACTAAAGAACACAATAACTGAAATGAAGAACACACTCGAAGGAATCACCAGTAGAATAGATGAAGCAGAGGAGCGGATCAGCGAACTAGAAGACAAAATAGCAGAAATCACCCAGCTGGAGAAAAGGGAACCCTGATGCACTGTTGGTGGGACTGCAAATTGGTGCAGCCATTATGGAAATCAGTATGGAGGTATCTCAAAACACTGGAAATGGAACTGCTGTATGACCCAGCAATTCCACTGTTGGGACTCTACCCAGAGGAATCCAAGACGCTAATTCAAAAAAAAATATGCATCCCTATGTTTATTGCAGTGCTATTTACAATAGCCAAGACTTGGAAACAACCAAAATACCCATTGGTAGATGACTGCATTAAGAAACTGTGGTACATTTATACAATGGAATATTACTCCGCAATAAAGAAGAATGAAATTGTAGCATTTGCAATGATATGGATGGACCTAGAGACTATTAGGGTGAGTGAAATAAGTCAGTCGGAGAAAGACAAATACCACATGATCTCACTTATATGTGGAACTTGAAAAACTGAATGAATGAGCAAACGAAACAGAAACAGTCTCATAGATATAGAGGAAAAACAGGGTTGCTAGTTGGGAGGTGGGTGGGGATGAGGGAGAAGGGGAAAGGATTAGACAGCATAAATAGGTAACTACAGTATTGTCACAGGGATATGAAAGACAGTTCGGGGAATATAATGTTGTTAAAATTTTGTGGGGTGTCAGATGGTCACATGTTTTGTTAGGGAGACCACTTCATGGATGGAATAGAGGCTTGATCACTGCACTGTATACCTGAAATTAATGTTGTATAATATTGTATGCCAACTGTAATTGAATATATAGACAGTCATGGGATGTGGATTATACAATAGAAGGGAGTCAAATGAATTGTAATAGATAGTATGATATGGGGAGGAGGAGTGAGAGGGGAGAATTGGGGGAGGGGGTTTGTCACTTTGAGGGGTAAAAAGTATAACTATTGCACTTTGTTGTATACCTGAAGCTAATTAAAATATATATAAATAAATTAAAAAAAGAGTCTAGATGTAAAGGAAAAACTGAGGGTTGCTAGTTGGGAGGGGGGTGCGGATGGGGGAAGGGGAAGGGATTAGACAGCATAAATAGACAACTACAATATTGCCACAGGGATATGAAACACAGTTCGGGGAATATAATAATGTAAAAATTTTGTGGCATGTCAGATAGTCACATGTCTTGTTAGGGAGACCACTTCATGGATGGAATAGAGGCTTGATCACTGCACTGTACACCTGAAGCTGATGTTGTATAGTATTGTATGCCAACTGCAACTGAATATGTGGATGGTCACGGGATGTGGAGTATAATGTGGAGGGGAGTCAGAGGAATTGTGATGGATATGTATGATATGGGGGGGAGTGGGGTGGAGAACTGGGGGAGCAGGGTTTTCACTTTGGGGGGTAAAGAGTATAACTATTGCATTGTGTTGTACACCTGAAACTAATAAAAAAAGAAAAAAGAGAGAAAAAAAAAAGAAATCACCAAGCTGGAACAACAAAGAGAAAAAAGAATAAAAAAGAATGAAAATAGTTTAAGAGACCTCTGGGACAACATGAAACACAAGAACCCCCGTGTCATAGAAATACCAGAAGGAGAAGAGAAGAAGCAAGGGATTGAGAATGTATTTAAAGAAATAATGACTGAAAACTTCTCTACCATGGTGAAGGAAATCGACATACAATCCCAGGATGTGCAGAGAGTTCCAAACAGGCTGAATGGAAACAGGCCCACACCAAGACACATCAGTTAAAATGAAAAAGGTTAAAGACAAAGACAGAATCCTAAAAGCAGCAAGAAAAAGACAGCAGGTTACATAAAAACGAACTCCTATAAGACTAACAGCAGACGTTTCTTCAGAAACTCTGCAAGCCAGAAGGGAGTGGCAGGAGATATTCAAAGTGATGCAAAATAAATGTCTACAACCAAGATTACTCTACCCAGCATGGCTATCACTTAAAATTGAAGGAGAGATAAAGAGATTCTCAGAAAAGAATAAGCTTAAGTAGTTCATTACAACCAAGCCAGCATTGCAGGAAATGTTTACGGGGCTTTTCTAAACAGAAGAAAGGGGGAAACAAGCTAATTCAGGAAGATAAGAAATATAAATAACAAAATTGCAATAAATATGATCCTATCAGTAATTACTTTAAATGTGAATGGGCTAAATGCTCCAGTCAAAAAACACAGAGTGGCAGAGTGGATAAGAAAACAGTACCCATGCATATGCTGTCTACAGGAGATTTATTTCAGATCAAAAGACACACACAGACTGAAAGTAAAGGGATGGAATAAGATATTTCATGCAAATGGAAATGATAAAAAAGCTGGAGTAGCAATACTTTTTTCGGACAAAATAGACTTTAAAATGAAGACTGAAATAAAAGACAAAGAAGGGCACTACATAATAATAAAGGGATCAATTCAACAAGAGGACATAACTCTAGTAAACATCTATGCACCCAATATAGGAGCTCCTAAATACATAAAACAGATTTTGACAAACATAAAGGTAGAGATCAACAGTAACACTATCATAGTAGGGGACTTCAACACCCCGTTGTCACCAATGGACAGATCCTCCAGACAGAAAATCAACACGGACATAGTGGCCTGAAATGACACTTTAGACATGCTGGATTTAATTGATATTTTTAGAGCATTTCACACCAAATCTACAGAATATACATTCTTCTCAAGTGCACATGGAACATTCTCCAAGATAGACCACATGTTAGGCCACAAAACAAGTCTCAATAAATTTAAGAAGATTGAAATCATATCAAGTGTCTTCTCTGACCACAATGCTATGAAACTAGAAATCAATTATAGGAAGAAACCTGGAAAGCTTACAAATACATGGAGGCTAAAAATGATGCTACTAAATAGTGTGTGTGTCAAAAATGAGATCAAGGAGCAAATCAAAAGATACCTCGAGCCAAACGAAAATGAAAACACCACGATCGAAAATCTCTGGGATGCAGCGAAAGCAGTCCTAAGGGGGAATTTCATAGCAGTGGAGGCCTACCTAAAGAAGGAAGAAAAATCTCAAATCAACAGACACTCTTTACACCTAAGGGAACTCGAAAAAACAGCAAAACAAGCCTAAAGGGAGTATAAGGAAGGAAATATTAAAGACAAGAGCAGAAATAAATGAAATAGGGAACAAAAGAAAAAAACCAATACAAAAGATCAATGAAACCAAGAGTTAGTTTTTTGAAAAGATAAACAAAATCGACAAACCCTTAGTACGATTTACCAAGATAGAGAGAGGACCCAAATTAATAAAATTAGAAATGAAAGCAGAGAATTGACAACAGATACCACAGAAATACAGAAAATTTTAACAAAATACTATGAGCAGCTATAAGCCACAAATTTGACAATCTGGAAGAAATGGATAAATTTCTAGAAGCATACAATATACCAAGTCTGAACCAAAAAGAAACAGAATCTCTGAACAGACAGATTACTACCAAAGAAATTGAATCAGTAATCAACAAGCTTCCAAGAAACAGAAGTCCTGGACCAGATGGCTTCACAGGTGAATTTTACAAAACATTCAAAAAATAATTTATACCTATTCTCCTCAAACTATTCCAAAAAATACAGAAGGAGGGAAGGTTCCCAAAATCTTTGTATGAAGCGACTATCATCCTGATTCCAAAGTCAGACAAAGATATTTAAAAAAGGAAAACTACAGTCCAATATCCCTAATGAATATAGATACAAAAACCCTCAACAAAATACTAGCAAACCGAATTCAGCATCACATAAAAAAAATAAAAAATAAAAAATAAAATAAAAAGACCATACACCAATGATCAAGTGGGATTCATTCCTGGTATGCAAGGTTGGTTCAATATTTGCAAATCAATTAACGTAATACATCACATTAACAAAAAAACAAAAAAAAATCATATGATTGTATCAATAGATACAGAAAAGGCATTTGACAAAATCCTGCAGCCATTTATGATAAAAACTCTTAGCAAAGTGGGAATAGTGGGATCATATCTGAACTAATATATGCCATATATGATAATCCCACAGCAAACATCGTACTCAGTGGGGAAAGGCTAAAAGCTCTCCCCTTAAGATCAGGAACAATCAAGCCTGCCCACTTTTACCTCTTCTATTTAACATAGTTCTGGAAGTTCTAGCCACAGAAACCAGACAAGCAAATGAAATAAATGGCATGCAAATAGGAAAAGAGGAAGTAAAATTGTCACTATACGCAGATGACATACTATATAGAGCGAATCCCAAAGACTCCACCAAAAATCTACTAGAACTGATAAATGAATTTAATATGGTAGCAGGGTACAAAATTAATATTCAGAAACCAGTTGCATTTGTGTAAACCAATTATAAACTATCAGAAGAAGAAAACACGAAATCAATCCCTTTTACAATTGCTTCAAAATAATAAAATATCTAGGATCAATTTAACTAGAGAAGTAAAAGACCTGTACTCAGCAAATAATGAGACACTGAAGGGAGAAATCAAGAGAAGTTATGAATAAATGGAAATACATACCATGCTCATAGCTAGGAAGAATTAATATAGTTAAAATGCCAATACTACCTAAAGCAATACATAGACTAAATGCAATTTCTATCAAACTACCAAGGGCATTTTTCACAGAAATAGAAAATATAATTCTAAAATTTATATGGTACCATAAAAGACCCCGAATAGCCACAGCAATTCTGAAAAATAAGAACAAAGTCGGGGGTATCATGCTACCAGACAAACAAAACGTAATCAAAACAGTATGGTACTGGCATAAAAACAGGCACATAGATCAATGGAACAGAATAGAGAGCCCAGGAATAAACCCATCCATAAATGGTCATTTATTCTATGACAAAGGTAGCAAGAATTTACACTGGAGTAAAGATGGTCTATAATAAATGGTGCTGGGAAAATAGGACTGACACATGCAAAAAAATGAAAATGAACCACCTACTTACACCATGTACAAGAACAAACTCAAAATGGATTAAAGACTTAAATGTAAGACCTGAAACCATAAAACTCCTAGAAGAAAACACAGGGAGTAAATTTTCAGACATTACCTGAGTAATATTTTTACTGATATATTCCCTCGGACTAGGGAAATAAAAAAAAATGAACACATGGGATTACATCAAACTTAAAAGTTTTTTCACAGCAAAGGAAATCAATAAAACAAAAAGGCAGCCTATTGAAAGGGAGAAGATATTTGCCAACGATATACCTGATAAGAGGTTAATATCCAAAATTTATAAAACACTCATGAAACTCTACACCAAGAAAACAAACAACCCAATTAAAAAATGTTTAGAGAATGGCTGGCCAAGTGGCGTGGTGGTTAAGAGCTGGCTTTGGATGCCAGTGTCCCTGGTTTGGATTTCACGTATGAGGGGCAGTGACACTGCCCTATAAAAAATAGATATATATGATATGGGGGGGGAGGAGTGGGGTGGCGAATTGGGGGAGGGGGTTGTCACTTTGAGGGGTAAAATGTATAACTATTGCACTGTGTTGTACACCTGAAACTAATTAAAAAATAAAAATAAAAAATAGTAATAATAACAAAATAAAAATGTGCAGAGGATATGAAAAGCCATTTCTTTAAAGAGGACATACAGATGGCCAACAGGCATATGAAAAAATGTTGAACCTCACTAATCATCAGAAAATGCAAATAAAAATCACAACCAGATACCCCTGACTCCAGTCAGAATAGTTATCATCAATAAATCAACAAACAACAAGTGCTGGCGAGGGTGTGGAGAAAAGGGCACCCTGGAGCATTTTTGGTGGGACTGAAGTTTGGTGCAGCCATTATGGAAATCATTATGAAGGTATCTCAAAATACTGGAAATGGAAATACCATATGACCCATCAATTCCACTCTTGGGTATCTACCAGAAGAATCCAAGACGCTAATCTGAAAAAATATATGTACCCCTATGTTTGTTTATTGCAGCACTATTTACAATAGCTAAGAGTTGCAAATAACTAAAATGCCCATTGGTAGATGACTGGATTTGGACAATGTAGTACATTTTTTTTTGAAGGCAGTGTCACTGGCCCTTATATGTGGGACCTGAACCAGGGCCACTGGCTTCCCAAGCCAGCATTTAACCACCGCGCCACTCGGCCAGCCCGAAATTGTAGTACATTTATACAATGGAATATTATTCTGCTATAAAGAAGAATGTAATCGTACCATTTACAATGATGTGGATGGACCTAGAGACTATTATGTTAAGTGAAATAAGTCAGTCGGAGAAAGACAAATACCATATGATTTCACTTATATGTGGAATCTGAAAAACTAAATAAATGAGCAAAGTAAACAGAAACAGTCTCATAGATATAGAGGAAAAACTGATGGTTGCTAGTTTGGAGGGGGGTGAGAATGAGGGAGAAAGGGAAGGGATTAGACAGCATAAACAGGTACCTATAATTTTGCCTCAGGGATATGAAAGACAGTTCGGGGAAACTACTTAATAATGTTGTAAATGTTTTGTGGGGTGTCAGATAGTCACATGCCTTGTTAGCGAGGCCACTTCATGGATGGAATAGAGGCTTGATCACTGCACTGTACACCTGAAACTGATGTTGTGTAATACTGTATGCCAACTGTAATTGAATATATAGAAAGTCACGGGTTGTGGAATATATTGTGGAAGGTGTCAAGGGACTTGTAATAGGTATGTGTGATATGGGGGAGAGTAGGGTGGTGTGTTGGGCGAGGGGGTTTTCACTTTGAGGGGTAAAAAGTATAACTATTGTACTGCATTGTACGCCTGAAACTAATTTTATTTTATTTTATTTTTTGAGGGCGGTGTCACTGGCCCTCATATGTGGGACCGAACTGGGGCCGCTGGCTTCCCAGGCCAGCACTTAAGCACCGCACCACTCGGCCGGCCCCTGAAACTAATTTTAAAAGAAATGTTTATTTCACAATAAAAGAATTTTTTTAAAAAAAGATGTATATATTGGGGCCGGCCAAGTGGTGTGGTGGTTTAGAGCTGTCTTGGGACACCAATGGCACTGGTTCAGATCCCACATATGAAGGCCAGTGACACTGCCCTCTAAAAAAAAAATATATATATATATATATATATATATATATATATATATATATATTGTTACAGAGTAGTCATGGGGATGTGGGGTATAGCATAAAGTATATAGTGAATGGGCGGGTTGAGTGGCGCATTGGTTAGGAGCTGGTTTTGGGATGCCAGAGGCCCCGGTTCGGATCCCACATATGAGGGCCAGTGACACTGCCCTCTACAGCTAATAACAGCTCCACCTGGAGCTGGGCTGTGCGAGCTCCGGAGATAGTGTAGGCTGCAGCCCCTGCTGCAGTGGGCTGCCAAGGCTACAATGAGTGGCAGGCAGCCAGCGTGAGTGGCTGGCAGCCAGCGCGAGCTGCCAATAGCCGTGGTGAGCGACCATCCAGAGGCCGGCGACCGTTCTGCCTCATCCAGGAAGAGCGCAATGACGATACCCACAGTGAAGCAACGTCCTCTGCAACTAGACTGAAGAACAAAAAGACAGCAATTTGTCTGTTCCCGTCCCCTGATTCCCCAACGCTGTTCCCCTCCCACAATTCCCCAATTAAATCTTAAAAAAAAAAGAATATAGTGAATAATATTATAGTAACTGTGTATGGTGTCAGTTAGGTATCAGATTTATCAGGTTGACAAGTGGAACTTGCTTGGTGGGTGAGCAGGGTGAAAAAAGTGAAGGGATTAAGTACAAATATGTAGTTATAAAATAGTCATGGGGATGCAAAGTAAAGCATAGGGAATATAGTCAACGACATGGTAATAACTATATATAGAGCCAGGTGGTTACTAAACTAGTCAGGGGAATCACTTCTTAAATTGTATAAATGTCTAACCACTACCCATGCACCTGAAATTGGAAATTTTAAAAAGGTGAGAAAAAATGTGAAAGGGAATAAGAGGTTCATATTTCCAGGTATAAAGCCAGTGAGTCATGGGGATGTAATGTTCAGCATAGGGAATATATTCAATAATACCGTAAAAGTGTGGTATGGTGTCAGATGGCTGCTGGACTCTCACATTGATCACTTTTTACATATATAAATTTTGAATAACTACTGTGTATACCTGAAATGTATATAGTATTCTAAGTTAGTGATATTTTAGTAACAATCTTTAAGAAACAAATTTGAAATTTGGATTAGCCAAACCTTATTATTGAACAATTGAATTTTAAGTATTTTCTTTTTTTTTCTTTCTTTTTTTTTTTTTGAGGGCAGTGTCACTGGCCCTCATATGTGGGACTGAACCGGGGCCGCTGGCTTCCAAGGCCAGCGCTTAACCACCGCGCCACTCAGCCGGTGAATTTTAAGTATTTTAGTTCCATAAGATGTCACATCTGTTATAGTGGAAGAAATTTTTTTATTTTGTCTGATTACTTCCTCAGAATAAATTTCTTGAAAATAAATTTCTCTGTGTAAAGTAATTTATATTGTCTTTGCTTTGGTTTCTTTCAATTAAAATATAGAACAAGGGCTTGTTTAGGGTATTTTAAGAGAAGGTGATTTGTGGTAGCAAGCTTGAGAGCCCATGGAGAGTGAAACATAAGACAATGAAAATCAATATTTGGCATTCTAGTGCTCAGTCTCATGGGAGCACTGAGGAGTCATATAGGATGCTTTACTAAAGCTTCTACTGGAGGAAAAAGGACAAAAGAACTTATGCATTGATTCTCATCCTCTTTTCATTGAGGTCTGACAATTAAGTTTGAAAACTTGTTGCAATCATGCTGCTAACTTTTTTGTTTTATTTCAGAGAGATGATTCATTATGAATTTCTACCAACTGGACAATCAGTTAACCAAGTTTACTATTTGAAAGTGATGAAAAGATTGTACAAAAAAGTTAGACGACCTGAACTTTTCACCAACAATTCATGGCTCTTGCATCATGACAACACATCACATCACACAGCACTGTCTATGAGGGAGGTTTTAGCCAGTAAACAAATAACTGTATTGGAACACTCTCCCTACTGACTTGATCTGGACCCCAATGTCTTCTTTTTTTACCCAAAGATAAAGGAAATACTGAAGGAAAGACATTTTTTTAAATTTTTTTTAATTTTTTAATTTATTTTTTTACCTGTCACTTTGAGAGGTAAAAACTTATAATTTTTAGCTCTCAAAGTTACAACCCCCTCCCCCAATCCACAGCCCCACTCTCCCCCCATACCATAATATCTATTACAATTTCCCTGACCCTACTCCCACACTGTACTCCTCATTCCGTGACTATCTGTATACATTCAATCACAGTTAACATTCAATATTATACAACATCAGCTTCAGGTGTACAGTGCAGTGATCAAGCCTCTACCCCACCACCGAAGTGGTCTCCCCAGCAAGACACGTGACCATTTGACACCCCACAAAGCATTCACAACATTATCAATAACATTCCCAGAATTGCTCTCATATCCCAGTGGAAACATTGTAGTCACCCACCTACACTGTCCATAACCTTCCCCCTGTCCCTCATTCTCAGTGCCTCCCAGCCAGCAACCATCAGTTTTTCCTTTATATCTGCTTGATATGATTTCAATCTTCTTAAATTTACTAAGACTTGTTTTGTGGCCTAACATGTGATCTCTCTTGGAAAAATGTCCCATGTGCACTTGAGAAGAATGTATATTCTGTTGTTTCGGGGTGAAATTCTCTAAAAATATTGATGAAATCCAGCTGGTCTAAAGTGTCATTTAGGGCCACTCTTTCCGTGTTGATTTTCTGTTTGGAGGATCTGTCCATTGGTGACAACGGGGTGTTGAAATCCCCACTACAATAGTGTTACTGTTGATCTCTGTCTTTTTGTCTGTCAAAATCTGTTGTATATAATTAGGAGCTCCTATGTTGGGTGCATAGATGTTTACTAGAGTTATAGTGCCCTTCTTGGTATTTTATTGTAGTCTTCATTTTAAAGTCTATTTTGTCCAAAATAAGGACTGCTACTCCAGCTTTTTTTCTCATTACCATTTGCATGAAATATCTTATTCCATCTGTAAACAGCATATACATGGGTCCTATTTTCTTATCCACTCAGCCATTCTCTGTCTTTTGATTGGAGCACTTAGCCCATTCACATATAAAATGATTATTGATAGGTGCATATGTATTGCCATTTTGTTATGTTTATTTCTGATTTTCCTAGATTAGCTTGTTTATCCCTTTCTTTTGTTTAAAAAAGCCCTTTTAACATTTCTTGCAACGC
This sequence comes from Aselliscus stoliczkanus, assembly GCA_033961575.1. NCBI lineage: Eukaryota > Metazoa > Chordata > Mammalia > Chiroptera > Hipposideridae > Aselliscus > Aselliscus stoliczkanus. Next base: position 46,277,048 of record CM066737.1, on the reverse strand, counting down.
TGGCTTGGTGGTAATGAATTCCTTAAACTTATTCTTTTCTGAGAAGCTCTTTATTTCTAGTTCAATTTTAGGTGATAGCCGTGCTGGGTAGAGTAATCTTGCTTGTAGGCAAAAGGAAGACATTTTGATGACCTTCAGGACACCAAGTGTAATACAACAACAACTCTGATGGCCATTCCAGAAACAGAGTTCCAAAATTTCTTTGAAAGGTGGAGTAGGCACCATAGCTTCCCATGTGGAGTACTTAAAGGATGACCACAATGATATTTAACAATGAGGTATGTAGCACTTTTTTTAAGATGAGGTTGTGAACTTAATTGCCTCATCTCATATATACAAGTGATGTGGATACTCCCATAGGTAACCCACATTGCAGCATCAGAGAAATCCTACGACAATAAATGAGAAAAATATGGGATCCTCTAAAGGCACTCAGTGTAATGTAGCATAAAGCCTACACAAAACTGTTCACCGTAGACATGGTTGGATTCAGAGTGGATGTGAGATGATACACCAGAAGTGCCTGATACAGTTATTCCCTACATTAAGTACAATTAGTCTTTTTTCCCCAAGGTTTTATTTTATTCAAGAGATTTTGTTTTGTTTTGCTTAAGGTAATTTCTTTATTATTATTATTAGTTACAGATGTGCAAAACAATGCAATTGTTATCCTTTCACCCCTTACAAAGTGACTCCCTACCCCTCCACTGCCCCCCACCCCATATATCATACATATCTATTACAATTCCATTAACTCCATCCCCACACTATACTCCATATCCCATGGCTATATATGTGTTAAATTATAGTTAACATCTAATATTATTCAGTGAAGTACAATTTGTCTTGAATTTGGTGGCCAGTCACAGTCTCTGTAAAAGTTTTAATACAGGAAGTTTAGTGGAAGAAGATAGTTTGTTCTTTATTTTGTTGATTCTGTATTGTAATTAATATTTACCATCTCCTCCATGGCATATTCTAAATTTCTTTCACACCTGACCAATACTTAAGTAAGTCTAGTATAATTTTCTTGTCCAGGGATGGTGGCAACTAAGACATTCAACCCTTGAGGCACCTGAGAGATTAGTTTCTTCATATTTTGGCGGGTCACATTGCTGTGTTTACCTATTTTTTATGAAGTGTTTTAATTAATCACCAAATAAATAAGTAAAATAAAATGATGCAAGTTTGCACTGCTTTCAAAGTGAATAAGATGTTGAATTTCCCAAACTCATCAATACTAGATATTTTTAGTTGCCAATATGAAAGATGAAAAATATTACTTTCACAGAAATTAAGTCTTTTTACATTGTGTGTTCATCAACATATATTACTAGGGAATTATTTTTACATAATTCTTGTCTTTCTGCATTTCTTTCTCTGTTTTTGAAGATTTTATTGGGGAATTGGGAGAGGGGGACAGAGTTGGGGAACCAGGGAAGGGGAACAGACAAGTTGCTATCCTGTTGTTCTTCAGTCTAGTTGTGGAGGACATTGCTTCGCTGGTCCATGTTGGTATCATCATTGCCCTCTTCTCGGGTGAGGCAGATTGGTCACTGGCCTCTAGACGGCCACTCACAGCAGCTCTTGGCAGCTCACACCAGCTGCCGGCCACTTACGCTGGTTGCCGGCCACTCACTGTAGCATATGGCTGCCCACTGCAGCAGGGGCTGCAGCTATGCAGTCCTGGGGACTCACAGCAGCCCAGCTCCAGGTAGAGCTGTTGCTCACCATCTTAGCTGTGGAGGGCAGTGTAACTGGCCCTTATATATTGGATCCAAACTGGGGCCGCTGGAGTCCCAAACCAGCTCTTGACCAACGATGCACCACTTGGCCAGCCTAGCATTTCTTTATTTTTGAAGACCATATTCATCTCCTTCATATTATTCTGGTGTGTCCATTTATTTGATTTGTATTGATGATTAAAAGTTCAGAAGTAATATATAACACTATGAGCCCTGAAATGTGAATGACTGTTGGTAAAAATGGCAGTTTTCTACTGCCCTTTTTTTTTTTTTTTGAGGGCAGTGTGACTGGCCCTCATATGTCGGACCTGGACCAGGGCCGCTGGCTTCCCAAGCCAGCGCTTAACCACCGCGCCACTCGCCGGCCCCTCTAGTGCCTTTTAAACTGTACTGGGTAAATTTTTGCTTATTTCTCTGCACCAGTTCTAAGATAGATTTAACAGTCTATTAATGAAGAACTCTGGAGTACATTTAAATTTTTTTTATTAATTAAAGTTTATAGGGGGTCACAATTGTTGGTAAAGTTACATAGGTTTCAGGTGTACAACTCTGTAATACATCATCTGTATAACACATTGTGTGTTCACCACAAAGAGTCAGTTCTCTTTCCATCACCATATATTTGATCCCTTTTACCTTCATCTACCACCCGTTCCCCCTTTACCCTCTGGTAACCACTAAACTATTGTTTGTATCTATGTTTTCCTTTCTTCATTTGTTTGTATACAAAACTGGACTGCATTTTTTTTTTGAGGGCAGTGTCACTGGCCCTCATATGTGGGACCCAAACCAGGGCCGCCAGCTTCCCAAGCCAGCGCTTAACCACCACGCCACTCGGCCGGCCCAAAACTGGAGTGTATTTTGAAGTGTATTAAATATTGATATTTCTGGAGTCATGTGACATTAATTACTTGAAAATATTTTCTGGTGCTGCTTAGATAATGGAATTAAAGTATTCAAATGAGATATGCTTGTGCATATTACTCTAATTTTTCCCACTGGTTATCACCAAGGTAGGGTATCAATTAAGTTTACAGGTTTATCGATCACTTGCAGCACTGTTTATATTATGTGTGCTTCCTTAAAACCCATGCCATGGAACCAATTTAATTTCCTTCTCAAGAGCACTATTTAATTTACATTCAATGTGTTTTCTTTATTTGGGATTTAAGCTCTTTCAGAAAATAGTTTCAACAGAACATTTCCCAAAGCAGGTTATAAAATCTAAATTTCAGAATATCACTGAAGAAATTTAGACTTGTGCTTGTTTGTTAATTAGCTCAGTTTATAAATTAACTTTGGCGTAGAAGTTTTCAAAAGGCAAATTTTAGTTAAAAACAAAGATAATAGTGTAATAATTTTAACTCATTAAAAATAAAGAACACTACCTCAAAAATAGTGAGTTCTCAATCACTGTCTGTGTTAAATGTCCAGAGACTCAATTGTTTTAGAGGGAGATCCTGCTGAGAGTGAGAGATTGACCTAAACTGGTGTCTGTATAAGAACAGACTATGCCTTGCCACAGTAATAAACATCCCTAAAATAGATTTAGGACAACAAAAGTTTCTCATGTGCTAAAATTCCAAGGAAGGTTGAGAGTTACATTAGGCTCTGCTAATCATTGTTACTTAAGGGAGTCAGAGTGATGGAGGCTTCATCTAGGCATGAGCTTCCATTATTGCTACATCTCTGCAAATGGAAGGTGGTAAATCACATAATACCTCTTAAAGTTTCCACTGTAAGTGACACTCCATTTTGTTGGCCAAACAAAAACACATTGCCAACTTCTAACAGAGTGGGAATACCACCCTACCATGTTTCTATAGAAAAAACTAATTTGTGTATAGACCTTGGTGCAGCCACAGTGTCCAACTATCTTTCATTTCTGGAACTACTTTGCTTCCAAATATTAGAAAGCCTATAGGTGGATGGATATAGAAATAGGGCCCCCTGTAGTGCAGTACAGATTCAGATTGTCTGCATTTAGCATCTCTTTAAAAGGATTTCATTGAAGCAAATGAGTTAGTACAGCCAAACTAATGAATGTTGCCAATTGTCATATACCACATCTGGATGAATATTACCTCTGAAGGATGGACAGAGAGAAAAGAACCATGTATCGAAATTGGAAAATAAATAAAGACAAGTTGTATAGAAGACACAGATGTAAACTCCTAACAAAACCAGTTATATTTCAAAGCTTACATTATCTTTTCTCATATGATATAAGAAATCACAAACTCTATATAATAGGAGCAGAAACACAAAAAAGCTAGACTATATTGACAAGTATAACAATGTCAGTATAGCATATAAGAATGGAGCCCTTAGCCATCTCAAAGAGAAGCATTCATAATGTTTCTATAATCTGTCTATTCATTTTTATGTTTATTATCACCATTGAAGTCCAAGCCACCATAGTCTCTAGTACGAAAAATTTCAATAGTATACTAAGTGGTTTCCATGCTTTCCCTTTTTTTTTTTTTGAGGGCAGTGTCACTGGCCCTCATATGTGGGACCAAACCAGGGCCGCTGGCTTCCCAAGCCAGCGCTTAACCTCCGCGCCACTTGGCCCGCCCAGCAAATGCAAACATTATTTTGTTACTCCTTCCTTAATATACCTCAAAGCTGCCTATTGCACTACAAAACACACACACACACACACACACACACACACACACACACACACACACACACACCACTCTTTACCATGGCCTTAAACTACTATATGATTTGGCTTTTATCTATCTATCCAACCCCGTCCCATTCCATGGGAGGTATACTCATTTCATCAAGCCAAATAATGGGGTTCAGAGATTAATATGCATTTCATGAAAAATCTAAAGGTGAAAGACTGAATGGTACATGGAGAGAAAAAAGACAGTTTTTTGTAAATAGCTTGCACCTGCAGAGATTGGCTGTGTACAGTACAGATATGTTCGTGCTACCTGATTCCCATGAGCTAAACGTGGATCCCATTGAAGGGACTCAACTTGGATCATCCCAAGGGAAATATCTTCAGGGACGAAGTGAACCAATATGTAAGGATAATATGTGTTTTCCCTCCTTCTAGCTGCTTTTAAATTAAAAATAAAATCTCTTGGGCCGGCCGAGTGGTGTGGTGGTTAAGTGCTGGCTTGGGATGCCAGCGGCCCCGGTTCGGGTCCCACATATGAGGGCCAGTGACACTGCCCTCAGAAAAAAAACAAAAACTCTTGGTCACAGCAGGTTTTCTGAGATGAGCCTATATGCAGTTTTCTTTGCATTTATTGTGCTTGGGGTAGCATCCCCTGAAACTGTAGCTTCATATTACCTCTCAACTTTGAAAAAATCTTAGGCGTTGCCACCACAATGGCTGCTGACCCACTGTTTTTATTTTTTAATTAAACTTTATTGGGGTGACTATTGTTAGCAAAGTTACATAGATTTCATGTGTACAGTTCCATAATACATCATCTATTGGTTTGTCAGACTAGTCATGACATATTTTTTCTGTTGTTCATTGCAAAAGTGTGTCCTGACTTTTTCGACAACCCAATATATATCACATTGTGTGTTTACCACCCAGAGTCAGTTTTCTTTCCATCACCATATATTTGATCCCCTTTACCCTCATCTACCACCCCTTTACCCCCTTTCCCTCTGGTAACCACTAAACTATTATCTGTGTCTATGAGTTTTGTTTCTTCACTTGTTTTTCTTGTTCTTTCATTGTTTTCAGTTTCAATTACCACATATCAGTGAAATAATATGGTTGTCTACAGTTTCTGTCTGATTTATTTCGCTTAAAATAATAATCTCAAGATCCACGCATGTTGTTGCAAATGGCACTATTTCATCTTTGCTTATGGCAGAATAGTATTCCATTGTGTACATACACCACATCTTCTTTATCCAATCATCTATCAAAGGACACTTTGGTTGTTTCCATGTCTTGGACATCGTAAACAAGGCTGAAATGAACATCGGAGCACATATATCTTTATGGGTAAATGTTTCCAGATTTTTTGGGTAGATACCCAGGAGATGGATTGTTGGATCATATGGTAATTCTATTTTTAATTTTGTGGAACATTCACACTGCCTTCCATAGTGGCTGCACCAATATGCATTCCCTCTAACAGTGTATGAGGTTCCCCTTTGCTCCGATGCCTCTCCAACACTTGTTATTATTTGTCTTGTTGATGGCAGCCATTCTAACTGGTGTGAGATGATTATCTCATTGTGGTTTTGATTTGCATTTTTCTGATGATTAGTAATGTTGAGCATTTTTTCATGTTTATTGGCCATCTGTATGTACTCTTTGGAGAAATGTCTATTTAGGTCCTCTGCCTGTGTTTTATTTGGATTGTATCATATTTTGTTGTTGAGTTTTATATGAGTTCCTTTTATATTTTGGATATTAGCCTCTGATTGGAAGCTTTATTTGCAAAAATCTTCTCCCATTAGGTTGGTTGTTTCTTTATTGTGTTGATAGTCTTGTATTGTGTACAATCTTTTTTGTTTGATATAGTCCCATTTATTTATTTTAGCTTTACTTCCCTTGCCTTTGAAGTCAAATTTATAAAATCCTCCTTGAACACAAGGTCCATAAGATTAGTACCTATGTTTTTTTCTATACAGTTTATTGTTTCAGGTCATATGTTTAGGTCTTTGATCTATTTTGCGTCAATTTTAGTACATGGTGACACATTGTAGGCTAGTTTCATTCTTTTGCATGTGGCTTTCCATTCCTTACAGCACCATTTATTGAAGAGGCTGTCTTTTCTCCATTGTATGTTTTGGCTTCTTTGTCCAAGATTATTTGTCCATATTTATGTGGGTATATTTTGAGGTTCTTGATTCTATTCCATTGGTTTGTGTGTCTGCTTTTTGGCCAATACCATACTGTTTTGATTATTGTTGCCCTGTAGTACAAGCTGAAGTCAGGGAGCGACCTCCAGAATTCTTTTGTTTATCCTTAGGATTGCTTTGGCTATTCGTGGTATTTTGTAGTTCCATACAAATCTGACGATATTTTGTTCTATGTCTTTAAAAAATGCCATTGTGATTTTACTGGGGATTGCATTAAATATGTATATTTCTTTGGATAATATGGCCATTTTAACTATGTGATTCATCCAATCCATGAACACAGAATGTCTTTCCATTTCTTTCTGTCTTTTCCAATTTCTTTTAAAAATATCTTATAGGGCTGGCCAAGTGGCGCAGTGGTTAAGGGCTGGCTTGGGACGCCAGTGGCCCCGGTTCGGATCCCACATGTGGGGGCCAGTGACACTGCCCTCTAAATAAATATAGTTTTCAGTTTATAGGTCTTTCACATCCTTGGTTAAGTTTATTTTATTTATTTTTTGTTGTTGCAATTGTGAAAGGAATTCTTTTTTTCATTTCTTCTTTGTGAGATTTCATTTTTAATATACAGGAATGCAATGGACTTTTGTACGTTGATTTTGTAGCCAGCAAATTTACTGTTTTTCTTTATTGTTTGTAATAGCTTTTTTTGGTGGAATGTTTAGGGTTTTCTATATATATATAGCATCATGTCATCTGCAAAAAGGGACAAGTTATCTTCTTCATTCCCAATTTGGATACTTTTAATTCATTTTATTGCCTGAATGCTCTGGCTAGGACTTCCAATGCTATGTTGAAAAGCATAGGCGATAGAGGACAGGCTTCTCATGTTCTGAATGCAGAGCAAAGGGCTTCAGTTTTTCACTGTTAATTATGATATTAGGAACCTGCTGAGTGGTGCATTGGTTAAGAGTTGGCTTGGGATGCCAGCTCTGAGCAGCAGGCCCCCACTTCAGATGCCAAATGAGGGCCAGTGATGCTGTACCCTCTACAGCTAAGATGGTGAACAATAGCTCAACAGGAGCTGGGCTATCATGAATGGGAAGTGATGGCGTAGGCTGCAGTGGGGCTGTCCAGCAGCTAGCATCAGTTGGCGTGAGCTTTTGTGAGCTGCCGAGAACCACTGTGAGTGGCTGTACAATGGCTGATGAACAATTGCCTCACCTAGGAAGAGTGCAATAATACCAACATGAGCCAGTGAAGGGACGTACTCCACAACTAGACTGAAGAACAAAAGTACAGCAACTTGTCTGTTCCCCTTTCCTGATTCCCCAATGCTGTTCCCTTCCCCCAATTCCCCCAATAAAATATTTTTTTAAAATATTTAAAAAATGGTATTAGCTGAGGGTTTGTCATATATGTCCTTTATTATGTTAAGGTGTTATCCTTCTATATCCATTTTATTAAGTGTTTTTACCATAAATGGATGATGCATCTAATGATATGATTTTTGTCTTTGTTTATGTAGTGTATCACATTGACTGATTTGTGTATGTTGAACCATCCTTGTGCCCCTGGAAGGAGCCCCACTTGGGCATTATGTATAATCTTTTTAATGCATTGTTGCATTCAATTGGCTAGAATTTTGTTTAGGATTTTTGCATCTGTATTCCCCAGAGATATTGGTCTGAAATATTCTTTTTTTTGTGTTATCCTTACCAGGTTTTGGCACCAGGGTAATATTAGCCTCATACAATGAGTCATGGTGTATAGCCTCTTCTTCAATTTTTTGGATGAGTTTGAGTCGGACAGGTATTAGGTCCTCTTTGAATGTTTGGTAGAATTACCAGTGTACTTATCTAATCCTGGACTTTTGTTCTGGGGAAAGTTTCAGATGACTGATTCAATTTCTTGCTGTTCATTGGTCTATCTACATTTTCCAATTCTTCATGATTAAGCCTAGGAAAGCTATATGTTTCTAAGAACACATCTATTTCTTCTAGATTATTGAATTTGGTGGCATATAGTCCTTTATAGTATTCTTTGATGATCATTTGTATTTCTGTGGTCGTGGTAACTTCCCCTTTTTCATTTCTGATTTTGTTTATTTGTGTTTTTTTTCTTTTTGTCTCTGTGAGTCTAGCCAAGGGTTTGTCAATTTTATTAATCTTTACAAAGAGCCAGCTCTTTGTTGCCTTTGTTTTCTCTATTGTTTTCTGTTTTGTTGTTGTCGTTCTCTATTTCATTTAATTCTGCCCTGATTTTTATTATTTACTTCTGTCTATTGACTATGGATTTCATTTGTTCTGCTTTTTCTAGTTCTTTAAGCTGTAAGGTGAAATTATCTATCTGTGATTTTTCCTGTTTCTTGAGCTAGGCCTGCAATGATATAAATTTCCCTCTTAAACCTGCTTTCACTGCATCCCAGAGATTTTGGTAAAATATATTTTCATTCTTATTTGTTTCTACCATGTTTCCCCAAAAATAAGACCTAATTGGAAAATAAGCCCTAGTATGACTTTTCAGGATGGTCGTAATATAAGCTCTATCCCAAACATTAGACCCAGTTAAGATTGTCAGCCAGACAAGACTGTTTGAATAATTGTAGATTTTGTACATAAATAAAAGTAGATTGTTTGAGCAAAAATTAATATAAGATCCTGTCTTGTTTCCGGGGAACATGGCATGTATCTTTTGATCTCTCTTCTTGTTTATTCTTTGACCCTGTCATTCTTTAAAGTATGTTATTTAATCTCCAGATGTTTGTGGTTTTTCCTGCTTTCTTTTTGCAGTTGATATTTAATTTCCAAACCTTGTGATCAGAGAATATGCTTGGTATGATTTCAATCTTAAATTTCCTGATGCTAGTTTTATATCCCAATATATGGTTTATCCTTGAGAATATTTCATGTATGCTAGAAATGAATGTGTAGTCTGATGTTTTAGGATGAAATGCTCTATAAATGTCAAGTATGTCCATTTCATCTAATGTATCATTTAGGGATGACATTTCTTTATTTATTTTCTGTTTGGATGATATATCGATAGCTGTCAATAATGTATTTAGATCCCCTAGTATAATTATATTTTGGTTAATTTCTCCCTTTAGTTCTTTCAGTAGTTGGTTTGTATATTTTGGTGTTCCCTGAATGGGGGCATAAATATTGAGGACGGGTATGTCTTCTTGTTTTATATTCCCCTTTATCATTATGAAATGTCCATCTTTGTCTCTTGTTACCTTTTTTATCCTGAAGTCTGTTTCATCTCCTTTAACTTTGAGTATATATTTGACCTTGTACCTGAGATGTACGCTTGGAGGCAGCATATGGCTGGATTTAGTTTTTTGATCCAATCTGCTACTCTGTGCATTTTTTTTTTGTGAGTTCAGTCCATTTATATTTTGGGTAATTACTGATATATGAGGATTTCCTATCATTCTATCTCTGGTTTTCTGGTAGGACTGTATCTCCATTGTTTATTTGCCTTTCTATTGGATCTTTAGAAAAATCATGATGAATGCTTGCAGCAAATGGCACTAATTCATTTTTGGAAGTACAAGAGTCATTTACATCAATGTTATTTGTACGTCATTTGACAGCTGACAGTTCTAGCTTCATTCTAAAAAAAATGAGTGATTTGGTTAAGTTTTGGAGATTTTACAACAACTTGAAGATGGAAGACCAAATTGTGCATTTTTGTCATATTTTACTGTTTTACTTCCATAAAGGGAAAAAACGCACGTCAATCTTATGAAAAGTTGCATAAAGTTTACAATGACAATGCTCTACAAAAACGTCAGTGATACGGATGGTTAATGAAATTCCATGCTGGTGATTTTTTCTCAATGACACTCCTCGGTCAGGGAGGCCCACCGAGATTGATGAAAACAAAATAAAGGCACTTACTGAGTCAAACCCACGTTACATGACATGAGAAATTGCAGAAACATTGAACATCCATTATTCAAGCTTTCACAATCACCTGAAAACGCTGGGATACATAAGTAAGCTCCATATTTGGGTTCTACATGAATTCATAGAAGTTCATTTGATGGCGCATATGAACATCTGCATTATACTCAATAAACGTGAGGAAAACAAACCCTTTTTTGAAGTGACTGATAACTGGTAATGAGAAGTGGATTGTTTTGTTTTGTTTTGAGGGCAGTGTCACTGGCCCTCGTATGTGGGGCCCGAACCGGCGCCGCTGGCTTCCCAAGCCAGCGTTTAAACCCTGCGCCACTTGGCCGGCCCTGAAGTGGATTGTTTACAACAATGTGGTGTGTAAACGGTCTTGGTCCCATTGTGATGATTCACCTCAAACAACATTAAAGCAGACATTCATCAGAGGAAGATTATGCTCCCAGTGTGGTGGGATTTTAAAGATGTCATGTTTTTTGAGCTCCTACCAAGGAACCAAACAATCATTTTGAATGTATTACCAGCAATTGGACATTTGGATGAATTCATCGTCCATAAATGTCCAGAGCTTGTTAATTGTAAAGGAGTTGCATTCCATCACGTCAACATGAGACCACACACAAGTTTGATGACACATCAAAAATTATTGGAGCTTGGGGCCGGCCGAGTGGTGCGGTGGTTAAGCGCTGGCTTGGGAAGCCAGCGGCCCAGGTTCAGTCCCACATATGAAGGCCAGTGACACTGCCCTCAAAAAACAATTTAAAAGAAGTAGCTTTAAAAAAAATTATTGGAGCTTGGATGGGATGTTACCACACCCACCATACTTGCCTGACCTTCTGTTATCAGACTTCTGTGTGTTTTGCTGTCTTCAAAACTCCTTGCATGGTATAATGTTCAATTCAGATAAGGCTGTAAATCAGCACCTTGTTCAGTTTTTTTGCAAATACAGACAGGTCTTTCTATGAATGAGGAAATATGATATATCTTTGTTCTTTACATAAATAAATGACCTTAGAAAAACATAGACAAAATATGTCATGACTTTCCCAAAGACCCAATATTACTTCAGTGTGGTGGTATTCAATGATTTTTTTTCCTGTGTTTCTTCATTTTTTTTATCTTATATATTTCAGTTATGGATTATTTGTTGAGTGTTTACCATTAAGTTTATGTAAAAGAAAGTTTCAGATTTAGAGTATTCCACTTTCTTCAGCATGTTTCCTTTCTTCATTCCCTTGTGCCTCTTCAGACATTTAATCTCTCCCCTTTTATGTTTTTGTTGTAACAAAATATCCCTATTTATGCTGTGAGTTGATTTCTGTGAGGCCATAGCAAGTTATCATTTTCCTTTGTTTTTTAAGTGTTTTTTTTTTCCTTCTTCTTTGCCCTGTATGTTATGTTTACGTGTATAGTGTCCTGCTTGGTATATTGGTTGCCATTTCCTGCTTCTGTCTCTCCAGTTCTCACAGCTGTAGATATTTTGCTTTGTCACCTGACACTCACTGCTACAGTTTCTCCTGGGGCCCACTTCTAGGTCTGTGAGAGTGCAAGAGGATAAGTTCTGCCAGCAATAGTGGCTGCTAGAACACAGGTGTCTCACTTCTGTATTTGGTCTATGCCCTGATTGCTGGGCACATCTGTATTATATGCTGATCCCTGAGGTAGGAACATTTGTGGCCACAGGAGTGCACCTGTAGTCTGTATCCTTTCCTCTCTTGAGAAGTGCAGTGAGCTCTGGGCTGCATCTGCAGAATATGTCTCTGCTCTTCTTCTTCCCTTCCTCCCCTGTTTGCCCCGATTCACTTACCTTCAGATATTTCAATGAGAAGATCTCTCAGACTTGTTTGTGTGTTGCTCAGGGAAACCTGTGTTGAATGATAGCTGTTTAACATGTTGTGTCTTCAAAGGGAGAGATCAAGGGGACTCCTCACACCACCATGCTTCTGCAAACACTCTAGATAGTAGTGTATTATTTTAATTCCCTATTTTTATTATGTTACAAATGCCCTTTTGGTAACTTTTCTGGGCGTTGCAACAAAGATCTTAATTCATAATAAACTATGTCATATTAATACAAATTTAATATTAAAAACTTGCATTCCTTTCATAGAAATTAATTCCTCTTTTAAAAAAGATTTTATTGGGGAATTGGGAGAGGGGAACAGTGTTGGGGAATCCGGGAAGGGGAACAGACAAGTTGCTGTCCTTTTGTTCTTCAGTCTAGTTGTGGAGGACGTTGCTTCACTGGCCCATGTTGGTATCATCATTGCACTCTTCCCGGATGAGGCGGATTGGTCGCAGGCTTCTGGATGGTGGCTCACTGCGGCTTTTGGCAGCTCACGCTGGCTGCCAGCCACTCACCTGGCTGCTGGACACTCACTGTAGCCTATGGCAGCCTATTGCAGCAGGGGCTGCAGCCTACACTGTCGCCAGGGCTCACACAGCCCAGTTCCAAGTGGAGCTGTTGATAGCTGTAGAGGGCAATGTCACTGACCCTCATATGTGGGATCAAAACCGGGGCTGCTGGCATCCCAAACCAGCTCTTAACCAATGCACAACTTGGCCGGCCCTAGAAATTAATTCTTTATACATTCTATGTTCATCAACATATATTGTAAGTACTGCTTTATGCAGTTCCCTTTTATATGAGAAAAAAATTTACAAGCAAAAATATATTTATATTATCTCTTATTATTACATATAGTTAACTTTATTAATGCTACTCATTTATTCATTAGATTCATTCAAGTTACTGTATGGCATCCTTTTATTTCACCCTGATTTGAATTACTGTTTGAGGTCATTTGTTTTCAACCTGAAGATCTTCCTTTATAGAGCAGTTATATTAGTAATGATTTATTTTCTTTGAAATGTTTTAAGTTCTGCTTTACCTTTTGAACTACAGTAGTCCCTTTTAACTTTATGGAAACATTCCAAGACCCCTAGATGATGCCTGAAACTGTCAACAGTAGTAAACCCTATATATACTATGATTTTTCTGATACATTCTTGTACATACCTATGGTAAAGTTTAATATATAAATTAGACACAGTAAGAGATTAATAGCAAATAAAAATATAATCAAACAATTTTAACAATATACCATAATAAAATTTATGTGCATATGTCATCTATCTATCTATCTATCTATCTATCTATCTATCTATCTATCTATCATCTATTATCTATCTATCTGTCTATATCTCTCTGATAACCAAGACTGCTACTAAGTGACTAATCTGTGGGTAGCATATACAGTGTGGATATACTGAACAAAGGGATGATTAACTTACCAGGCAGGACACAATGGGATGGCACAAGATTTCATAACAACTTAGAGTTGCAAGAATTTTATATATATATATATATATATATATATATATATATATATATATATTTTTTTTTTTTTTTTTGGAGGGCAATGTCACTGGCCCTCATATGTGAGACCCGAACCGGAGCCACTGGCTTCCTAAGCCAGCGTTTAACCACTGTTCCACTCGGCCAGCCCTGCAAGTATTTTAAAACTTATGAATTGTTTATTTCTGGAAATTTCTATTTAATATTTTTGGACCATGGTTGACTACAGGCATAGAAGGCATAACCGTGGATAACGGGGACTCCTGTATGATTTTGCTAGATATAGAACTCATGATTTACAATCCTTTTTTAGCATCATAAATATGTCATCTCACTGCTTCTGTCTCCCACATTTTATGAAGAGAAAACTCCTGTTCATTTTTTTTTTTGAGGGCAGTGTTACCGGCCCTCACATGCGGGACCCGAACTGGGGACGCTGGCTTCCAAAGCTAGCACTTAACCACTGCGCCATGCGGCCAGCCCACTCCTGTTAATTTTATTAAGCACTTCCTGTACATGATGGATCACTTCACTTTTGCTGCTTTAAAGATGTTTTATATTTGGCATCTGACCACTTGGCTATGCTATGTCTCTTTGTGGATCTCTTGGAGTTTATCTTACTTGAAGTTTGTTGGATGAGTTTACTAATTTCTTCTTCAATCAAATTTAGGAAGATTTTGGTTATTATTTACTCAGTCTTCCTGGTCATTTTTCTGTTTCTCTCCTCTGTTTCTGAGTGTGCCATTATGTACATATTGTTGCTCTTAATGGTATCCCACAGTTTTGTAAGCATCTGTTAATTTTTCAGCATTTTTTTTCTGTTTCTTATATTTTATCCTCTCCATTGATCTTCCTTCAAATCTGCTTATTCTTTTTTTCTGCCTCCTCATAACTGCTGTTGAACTCCTTTGGTAAATTTTTCACAATTCAAAAATTTCTATTTGTTTATTTTGAAAACAATTTCCTTTGATTGATATTCTCAATTTTGTGAGGCATTATCACATTTTTTATTAGATTTTGAGACATGGTTTCCTTTACTTCTTTGAACATACTTAAAATAATTGAGTTAAAGATTTTTGTCTAGTAAGTACAATATCTAGTCACTCTTAGGAAGAGCTTCTATCAATTGTTTTCTTTTCTGCAGATAGGCCATATTTTCTTGTTTATTTTCTCACTTCATATTTTTTAGTTGAAACCCATTTTTTAAATATAATATAACATAATAACTTTGGTAATAAGGTTATCTTTCCTATTCAGGTTTTGTTGTGTTTTTTTTTATTGTTTAGTTATTTTTCTAAACTAATTCCATGAAGTCTTTCTTGTGTATTGCCACTGAAATTTCTGATACTTTAACTTAGTGGTTATGTAGAACCAATAATTTGCCCAGTCTATTCTAAAGAGCTCATTGTACTTATTCAGGCTATTAAAAACTCTAGATTACTGTATTATTCCAAAATTCATATTTCACTTTCTCATTGTGTAAAGTCTCAAGGTTACCCAGAGGTGAGCGCTAAGGCCTTCTCATACATTTCTTGGACATGCACACAGACCTAAACATGCATATATGAACATGAATATCCCAGGAATGCCTCTGAGGTTTTCAAAGGTTCCTTGGACATGTTAATTTCTAGATTTTCCTGAAGCTACAAAATTTATCAATTTCCTGTATTTCTTTTGGTATTTGTTCCCAGGACAAAGTCTTTCCATGCTGGGTAGTTTCCATGTTTGTTCAATTAGGGCAACTTTGCAACTGAGGTCTTCCAGGGAACAACAAGACAGGTTGGATAATGACAGTTCTCTAGGAATGAGGCTTTGACATGGATTCATCCCCATTCTGCTGCTTCTGGTGGCTGTGAAGCTCCATTCTGTCACCTCCAGTGGCTGTGAGGCTGTTTTCATCAAGATTGAAGACTATGGGCTTTCAAAGCTACTGTGGAGCTGGAGAGATGGGAATGACAGAAATAAGGCAAGTTAACATCTACAGTGCTTACTCTTCTTACTGATATTCAGCTTTTTTTCTTGAATAAATGTTCTTCAGATTACTGTAAGACTTGGTGAATTTCCATAGTTCTGAAAAGATTTATTTTGTCTATTTTTACCTGTTATTTCATTGTTTTTATGAATGAGAGAGTTTTCAGAGGTTATTCCTCCACTATTTTTGCTGAACTCCCTCTGTTTTTGAAAGAAAACTTTATTGGAACACAGCTATGCTTATTCATTTACATATTGTTTGTGTATTATTTCACATTGCAATGGCAGAGCTGAGTAGTCATAGCAGAGACTGTACAACCTACAAAGTCTAAAATATTTACTATCTGGCCATTTACAAAAAGCTTCCAACATCTAATTAAGACATACCTTTTTATATTGTGTTATAGGCTAGATAATTCAGTTTTTCCTAACCTAGATTCCCATCAGGATCAGAATTGAAAATATGGCTTAAAATTCAAATACAAGATCCCCACATGCAGAAAGTCTGATTCAGTAACTGTGGGGTACAATTGGCAAGTCTGTATTTTAGAAAATGCTCAGGAATTCTGATGCAGACCATCTTCTTATTGGGAACAATTTAACTAACTTATTTTTATTGTCCTTTCTAAATATATAATTCAATGCCATACTTCACATACCAAGGGCTAGAGACAGTAAGTAGGAATAACAGTCATATATTCATTATTGAGCATATTTTTAACTCCTGTTGTGAACAGAAGTTCCATTTTGTTTGAATTGACTCATCTCTATTATAGTTATTAGCCCATGGAGGAAGAATTAATGGACCTGAGAGCCTGCATTATCACAAGTATGTGAATTGCCCTTTACTAATATTTTCTGTCAAGGGCCCAGTCTTTTTCAATTTTAATACTTGATTAACAGGTCCTATTTAAGCATATAAAATGTTCTTTTTATATAATAAATTATAAGAAAGTTTCTAAATAATGTGATTAATAGTGGAGGCTCTTTTTATGGATCCATCCCATTTTTATGGCATGTACACATAATTACTTCATTTGACAAATGGGTGAAACTGACAGAGACTACCCATATATGAGACTAGAACACTCAAGGTTATCTATTCTTCCATCTGAAAGACCTCCAATGCCCCTTTTCTTCAAAATTTTTTCTGGGCCAGCCAAGTGGCGCACTGGTTAAGCGCTGGCTTGGGAAGCCAGCAGCCTCAGTTCGGGTCCCACATATGAGGGCCAGTGACACTGCCCTCAAAAAAAAAATTTTTTTTCCAAAAACGTTGACTGATATTATGACATTATTTCACTAATTTTATCCCTTAAAACAGATAATCAAATTATTTGACTATATTCTAGAAAAATTCAGAATTACTCTTCTAGTTAATTTTTTTAAATCTCTAAGAATGCATGCTTCTGTGTGGATGGTATGGAGGCTTAACGAATTTTGATTCCCTCAGTCCACAGTCACCAAAGAATGAAAGTTCATTAATCATACACAAAGGTTAATTTTCATTCAACAAAAGATAACCAAAAACAACATAAACTTTACCTCTTTCAGAAGGATGCTTAAATCAGCAGTGAAATTAAACTAGCTTTTGGATGGTGAATAACAAAAATTATTACCAAGAATTATGGGGTAGTCCCTAAGTAATTTGACAAAATACCACAGACTGGGTGGTTTAAATAACAGAAATAATTTTCTCAAAGTTCTAGAAGATGGAAGTTTAAGATTAAGGTGTTAACAGGATTGGTTTTCTCTCAAGACTCTTTTCATGGCTTGCAGATGGCTCCCCTCTTGCTTCCTTTTCTCATGGTCATACCTTTGTACACACACACCTCTGGTATCCCTTCTTATTCTTACAGGGACCTTAGTCATATTAGATTAGGGCCCCCATAACAATGGCCTCATTTTAACTTAATCATTTCTTTATAGACTTTATTTCCAAACATAGTTACATTCAGAGGTACTGGGGGGTTGGGAATGCAATAAATGAATTTTGGTGAAGTACGATTCAGCCCATAACATGGATGACAGACTAAACTATAATACGAGCTCTGACAATTACATTCATGAACTAATCCTAGGAAAAGTGCTACATATCTCATTGCTGAATATCACTACAGTAGGCTTTGAAGTACTCCCCTTGGGAAGCTTTGCACCAACACCAGCACATAGTCCACCCTTCAAAGTGATTTTGGAACTCTTTTTCTGGTATGGCCAATACAGCTGTCATCGTATTACCCTTGATGTCCTGAATGTCATTAAAATGTATTCCTTTCAATGTTTCCTTTATCTTCAGGTAAAGAAAGAAGTTATTGTGAGCCAGATCAGGTGAGTAGGGAGGGTGTTCCAATACAATTATTTGTTTACTAACTAAAAACTTCTTCACAAGGTCTGGCCGAGTGGCTCAGTTGGTTAAGAGCTCGCTCAAGAATGTGAGCTGAACTCTGAGTGAAAGCAGTTCAATGCCCAGCCTGAGCTGAGCTGCCGCTGAGCTGCCAACAGGTGGCAGCATGGCTCAACTAATAAATAAATAAATAAGTAAATAAGTAAATAAATAAAAAACACTAAGACACCAGCAGTGGTGTAGGCTGCAGCCCCTGCTGCAGTGGGCTGCCACAAGCTACAGTGAGTTGCCAGCAGCCAGCATGAGTGGCCGGTGGTCAGCAAGAGCTGCCAAGAGCCACTGTGAGTGGCCATCCAAATGTCGGCGACCGATCTGCCTCATCCAGGAAGAGCGCAATGATAATACCAACACGGGCCAGTGAAGCGGCGTCCTCCACAACTAATCTGAAGAACCAAAGGACAGCAACTCATCTGTTCCCCTTCCCTGATTCCCGAACAGTGTTCCCCTCCCCCAGTTCCACAATAAAACTTTTAAAAAATAAATAAATAAAAACTCCCTCACAGACAGTGCCGTGTGAGCTGGTGCATTGTCATGATGCAAGAGCCATGATTTTTTTTTTTTGAGGGCAGTTTCACGGGCTCTCATATGTGAGACCCAAACCAGGGCCACTGGCTTCCCAAGCCAGCGCTTAACCACTGTGCCACTCGGCTGGCCCAAGAGCCATGAATTTTTGAGAAAAAGTTCAGGTCATTTTTGTCTAACCATTTCACACAGCCTTTTCAACACTTCCAAAGAGTTAACTCAGTTAACTGTCCATTTGGTACATATTCATAATGAATAATCCCTCGGATATCAAAAAAGGTTAGCATCATCATTTTGACTCTTGATTTGGACTAATGGAACATTTTTGTTCCTGGAGGATTGGCTGACTTCCATTGCACACTTTGAGGCTTTGTTTCAGGGTTGTATTGGTACACCCATGTTTCATCACCAGTGATAACAGAGCCCAAAACATTGTATTGCATCTTCAAAAGTTCTTGGCAAACTTTGACTCTTTTTTGTTTTTGTTCATTGATGAGTTCCTTTGGGACCATTTTTATACACACCTTTCTCCTGACAAGATTTTCAGTTAAGATTTTCTTAACTGTTTCTCTATCAATGTTGACTTGGTCTACTAAGCTTTTCACAGTCAGCCAATAATTTTGATGGACAATTCTGTGAATTTTTGCGATGTTTTTATCAGTTCTGCTCATTACTGGACATCCTGACCTCTCTTCTTCAGTGACACATTCTCTCTCCTCAGAAAAATTTTTAATTCATTTCTACAGTGCCGTTTTCTTCATGGCATTATCCCCATAAACTTGGACTAACATGTCTCTGATTTCACTTCCACTTTTGCCAAGTTAAGCAAGAAATTTAATGTTTGTCCATTGCAGTAATTAAACCTCAGACATTCTCATGATGGCACACAAAAACAACAATAATGAATGCCACTCAGCAAGACACTCTCACACGTTGACACAAACACAGCTGTGAGACACTGATATACCAAGGTTATGAAACCTTACTGAGCTGTTTGTAGAGTGCTGCCCATGTAAGTGAACTGTGGCAAGTTTGTGAACATAATTGCCGGGCCTCATGAGTTTTACTCAACTAAGATGAGAAGTCTACAAAT
Organism: Aselliscus stoliczkanus; assembly: GCA_033961575.1. Taxonomy (NCBI): domain Eukaryota; kingdom Metazoa; phylum Chordata; class Mammalia; order Chiroptera; family Hipposideridae; genus Aselliscus; species Aselliscus stoliczkanus. The sequence goes on along the minus strand of CM066737.1, from coordinate 46,257,247 downwards.
TAAAATTATAGGACTTTCAGTGTTTATTAAACTATACATGCCATAATAAACTACACCTGTTATGTTCCTCCATAGCTTCTTTGGTGTGATTACTGATGTAGTGAATCACTGCTAGTGATATTTTAATTGTATTTTTATTTATTTTTTTTAAAGATTTTATTGGGGAATTGGTGGAGGGGAACAGCGTTGGGGAATCGGGGAAGGGGAACAGACAAGTTGCCGTCTTCTTGTTCTTCAGTTTAGTTGCGGAGGATGTTGCTTCACTGTTGGTATCGTCATTGCGCTCTTCCCGGATGAGGCAGATCGGTCGCTGGCCTCTGGATGTCGCTCATCGCGGCTATTGGCAACTCATGCTTGGCTGCCAGCCGCTCACGCTGGCTGCGGACCACTCACTGCAGCCTATGGCAGCCCACTGCAGCAGGGGCTGCAGCCCACACCATCACAGGGGCTCACACAGCCCAGCTCCAGGTGGAGCTGTTGTTAGCTGTAGAGGGCAGTGTCACTGGCCCTCATGTGGGATCCGAACCGGGGCCGCTGGCATCCCAAAACCAGCACTTACCCAATGTGCCACTTGGCCGGCCCTAATTGTATTTTTAGATGCATTGGTATTCAAAGGCAATTGATAATCATGGAAAATGGACATAGTTGGATATCAGGATGGATGACAATGCTCTAAATCGTGTTAGAAATCAACATTCAAGGAATCAAAATACATATATATATAGATATATATATATATATATATATATATATAGGTTTTTGTTGTTGTTAACATATATCCTGAGGCAAAAAACAAACTGTCTTGATGTCTTAATTTATTGGGTCATTTATTTTTCAAATTCTCAGAAATACTGAGACAAGTTATAGGAAGATTATTTTTCAATTCAGCTCTAGAGATTTTGGAATAATGACATAGAGTTGGGGGATCTGATAAAACCACATAAAAAAAATCAAGTGTCAAATTATGTGCATTGGCTCAATAACACGATTGTTCAGAAAAAGAATGTAAATTGTTTGGAATAACATCTACAAAGGATATCGTACAAACTGGACATGCTTTTTTTCTCTGCCTTCTTTTACTTAACATAATACACCTGGATTTATCCAGGTGGTCATGTATAGCAAAGAGTTTTTGTTTGTTTTGTTTTGTTTGTTTTTCATTTGAATTGCTCAGAAGTATCCCCCTTGTATCGCTGTGCCACGGTAGGTGTATCATTTCTTCAGTTGAAGGATATTTTAGTTTATTTCCAAATTTTGGTGATTATAAATAAAGTTGCTATGAATATTAGTATCCAGGAATTTGAGTGAATAAAGTTATCATATCATTCAGGTAAATACTTGTAGCGGGACACTTTAGGGTCACATAGTATGTTTAACTTTTTGAGAACCTGCCCAACTCTTTTTATAAAATGGCAGCACTATTTTTCATTTCCACCAGCCAAGTGTGAAATTTCTACTTGCTCCACATGCTTACCAGCAGTCGACGATGTCAAATTTTTGAATTTTAGTCAATCCAGTATGTGTATGGTGATATCTAATTGTGGGTTTAATTTGCATTTCACTAATAATTAATGATATTGAACATCTTTTCATGTGCTTATTTGCCATTAAATTTTCTTTTCTTGTGAAGAGTCAGTTCAGATCACTTGTCCATTATTTTTGTGGTTTGTTTGTATATAATCACGTTTGAATATTCCCCATATATTCAGGTTAAAGTCCTTTGTTGATATGTGATTTGAAATGTTTTATCCTGTCTGATCTTATCTTTATATTCTCTTTGTAGTGTCTTTCACATAACAAAATTTCAAATTTTGATGAAATCTATTTCATAATATTTTTTGTAAAGTGTTTTGCTATTAATGTATACCTAAGAAATATTTGCCTAATTCAAGGCCACAGAAATTTCTTCTTTTGTTTCTTCTAAAAGTTTTTTAAAAATATTTTTATTTTTTTAATTAGTTTCAGGTGTACAACACAATGCAATAGTTAGACTCTTTATTCCCCAAAGTGACAACGCCCCTCCCCCAGTTTGCCACCCCACTCTTCCCCCTATATCATACATATCCTCTACAATTCCTTTGATTCCCTTCCACGGTATACTCCACTTCCCGTGACTATGTATATATTCAGTTACAGTTGGCATACAATATTATACAACATCAGCTTCAGGTGTACAGTGCAGTGATCAAGCCTCTATTCCATCTGTGAAGTGGTCTCCCTAACAAGACATGTGACTATCTGACACGCCACAAAATTTTTACATTATTATACTCCCCGAACTGTGCTTCATATCCCCGTGGCAATATTGTAGTTGTCTATTTATGCTGTCTAATCCCTTCCCCTTCTCCCTTATCCCCAGCCCCCTCCCAACTAGCAACCCTCAGTTTTTCCTCTATATCTATGAGTCTGTTTACTTTCAACGTTCATTCAGTTTTTCAGATTCCACATATAAGTGAGATCATATGGTACTTGTCTTTCTCCAACTGACTTATTTCACTTAACATAACAGTCTCTTCACAACATTATCAATTACATTCCCAGAACTGGCCCCCGTATCCCTTCGAGAACATTGTAGTCACCCACCTACGCTGTCCAAAACCTTCCCCCTCTCTCTCATCCCCAGTTCCTCCCAGCCAGCAACCATCAGTTTTTCTTTTATATCTGTTTGATATGACTTCATCTTCTTAAATTTACTGAGACTTCTTTTGTGGCCTAACGTGGTCTTTCTTGGAAAATGTCACATGTGTACTTTAGAAGAATGTATGTTCTGTTTTTTTCAGGGTGAAATGCTCTAAAAATATCAACGAAGTCCAGCTGGTCTAAAGTGTCATTTAAGGCCCCTCTTTCTGTGTTGATTTTCTGTCTAAAACGTCTGTCCGTTGGTGACAATGGTGTTGAAGTCCCTTACTATGATAGTGTTACTGTTGATCTCTCTGTATTTATGTCTGTCAAAATCTGTTATATGTAATTAGGAGTTCCTATGTTGGGGGCATAGATGTTTATTAGGTTTATAGTGCCCTTCTTTGTCTTTTATTGTAGTCATTATAAAGTCTATTTGTCCAATCCAGCTTTTTTTTCTCATTTCCATTTGCATGAAATATCTTATTCCATCTGTAAACAGCATATACATGGGTCCTATTTTCTTAACCACTCAGCCACTCTCTGTCTTTTGATTGGAGCATTTAGCACATTCACATTTAAAATGATTATTGATAGGTGCATATATATTGCCATTTTGTTATTTGTATTCCTGGTCTTCCTGGGTTAGATTGTTTACCCCTTTCTTTTGTTTAAAAAAAGCCCTTTTAACATTTCTTGCAATGCTGGCTTGCTGGCAATGAACTCCTTAAGCTTATTCTTTTCTGAGAAGGTCTTTATCTCTGCTGCAATTTTAAGTGATACCCATGCTGTGTAGAGCAATCTTGGTTGTAGCCCTTTATTTTGTGTCACTTTGAATATCTGCCACTCCCTTCTGGCCTGCAGAGTTTTTGTAGACAAGTCAGCTGTTAGTCTAATAGGAGTTCCTTTGCATGTAACCTGCGGTCTTTCTCTTGATGCTTTTAGAATTCTGTCTCTGTCTTTAGCCTTTGCCATTTATTATTTATTTATTTTTTAAATTAGTGTCAGGTGTACAACACAGTGCAATAGTTATATATTTTACCCCTCAAAGTGACAACCCCCCACCCCCAATTCGCCACCCCACTCCCCCCTATATCATATATATCTATTACTCTTCCTCTGACTCTCTTCCACAGTATAATCCACATCCCGTGACTATCTATATATATTCGATTACAGTAGGTATACAACCTCTGCTTCAGGTATACAGTGCAGTGATTAAACCTCTACTTCATCCATGAAATGGTCTCCCTAACAAGACGTATGACCATCTGACACCCCACAAAATATTTACAACATTATTAATTATACTCCCCAAACTGTTTTTCATATCCCAGTGGCAGTATTGTAGTTGCCTATTTTTGCTGCCTAATCCCTTCCCCTTCTCCCTCATCCCCATCCCCCTCCCAATTAGCAACCCTGATTTTTCCTCTGGAGACTATTATGTTAAGTGAAATGTCAGTCAGAGAAAGACAAATACCATATAATCTCACTCATATGCCATTTTAACTATGATGTGTCTTGGTGTGGACCTGTTTGGATTCAGCTTGTTTGGAACACTCTGCACTTCCTGGGCATGTATGTTGATTTCCTTCACCAGGGTAGGGAAGTTTTCAGTCATTATTTTTTCAAATACATTCTTGACCCCTTGCTTCTTCTCTTCTCCTTCTGGTATTCCTGTGATGCGCTGTGGTTGAACTTCACCGTGTCCCATAGGGCTCTTAAACCATTTTCATTGTTTTTAATTCTTTGCTCTTTTTGTTGTTCCAACTGGGTGATTTCTGCTATTTTGTCTTCCAAATCGCTGATCTTCTCCTCAGCTTTATCTGCTCTACGGGTGATTCCTTCGAGCGTGTTCTTCATTTCAGCTATTGTGTTCTTTAGTTCTAACTGTTTGTTTTTTATGATTTCTCTATCCTTCCTTATGTCCTCACTAAGTTTGTTAAACATTCTTATCATCAGTGTTCTAAGCTCTGTCTCTGAAAGGTTGGATCTCTCTGTTTCATTTAGTTCCATTTCTAGAGGTTTCTTCTAATCTTTTACTTGTGACATGTTTTTTTTTGTTTCCTCATTCTGGCTGTTGCTCTGGGATTGGTTCGGTGTATTACATAAATCACCAGGAGAGCCCTGGCTGGGTCACGCCGGCACACAGCTCATGGGTCAATGCTGCCAGGAAAACTCCCAGTCTCAGCCTGTCCCAATCAGCTACTCGCAGATCAGGCCGAACAGCTTGACAACCAATCCCTACCCTGGCAACTCTGCAAGTGCAGTGGGGAGAATGGGGACCCGAGGCTGCTCGCGCACTCCCGGGTCTCAGTGAGCAGCTTGTTGGAGCTGGAGGGCACCCGTCCAGCATTTCCCGGGCAACGCAGTATAAGCCGGGAGGAGGGTGGGGATCCAAGGCCGCATGCATGTGCATGCACACACGCTCTTCTGCACCAATTCCACCAGACCAACGAGATCCCGGACCTGACCCTCTGTGGGAGGTCCCAACCCTGACAAAATAGTGCCCTCCTGTACACCACTCGCGTGCAAGCTCCACACCAGGGGAACAATAGTCCAAGAACCTCCAGCTTTTGTACCAAATGTGCTCAGTTCAGTCAGTCCCCGCAAAATTCTGGGCCTGGCTCACACAGCTACTCTCTCCACCAGGAACCAGGTAAGTGCTCACTGGCGAGCAAGCCCGGGCGCTGGCCCCACTGATTCTCCAGGTGCTCTTAGCCTTACTGAGCTGGGCAAAGAGAGTCCTCACTAATTTACTGCCAGCTATCTTGGAACTCCTCTTCCTGGCAAAGGAACTCTGGGCTGGTGAGCTTGGTGTGTGGCCGGAGGGTCTCTCCCCCAACCGGAGATGCCTCCCGCCAGCTGGGGATTCCCTCATGGGATCGCCTTCTCTCATATCCGCCCCTCCTACCAGAATTGACGTCGCCTCCTCTTTAAGTTCTTCGTTTAGTGGTTTTGTTCATCTGGTGTTCTGGGGACCTCCGGGGTTGAATGTTGTATAAATTGTTCGTAATTTTGGTGTGATCCTGGGAGGTAGTTAGCACAGCATCTGTCTATTCCACCATTTTACTGGAAGTCCTCCAGTTAGTTCCAATTTTCATTCCAAGCTCCAGCAAAAGGAAAATTATGCAATTTATAAATTGCAATTAAACTCTAAGTCACAGATTTTTTAAAAAGTCCTTTAGGGCCGGCTGAGTGGTGCGTTGGTTAAAGAGCTGGTTTGGGACTCCAGCAACCCCAGTTTGGATCCCACATGTAAGGGTCAGTGACTCTGCCCTCTACAGCTAACAACAGCTCCACCTGGAGCTGGTCTGTGTGGGCCCCGGCGACGGTGTAGGCATCAGCCCCTGCTGCAGTGGGCTGCCATAGGCTACAGAGAATAGCCTGCAGCCAGTGTGAGCCACTGGCAGCCAGCATGAGCTGCCAATAGGCGCGGTGAGCGACCATCCAGAGACCAGCGACTGATCTGCCTCATCCAGGAAGAGCATAATAACATTACCAACTTAGGCCAGTGAAGCAAATTCCTCCGCAACTACACTAAAGAACAAAAATGACAGCAACTTGTCTGTTCCCCTTCCCCGATTCCCCAATGCTGTTCCCCTCCCCCAATTCCCCAATAAAATCTTTTTAAAGAAAAATCCTTTAAATTAAACTCTACAAATTATTATTGATTGGCCAATATATGAGAGATATCAGGGAAAAAAAGCAGCCTTCAATCTCTATCTTCTAAATGGTTCTAATATTCCCCTAAAACAATTTATTTAATTTACCTCCACTCAAAAAAATAAAGCAGAAGGAAAAATATTGTTAAAAGTCAAAAAAGCCATTTCTTCAGGGAACTGGACATACAGAACTGTACAGTGATCGAAATTAATTTATCAGAGTTTCTTTTTCTTTTGGTTTCCAATTAGATTGACCCTTTTTCAATGTATTTTTTTATTATTTGGCTTTTTAGATATCTTATATCTTTGATCTAGAAGAAGTTAGATAAATATTTGTTTGTGTATTTAAGGTACTTCAAAATTAGACTTATACTTAACTAATGCTTATTGGAACTTTGGGTCTTTCTTGTAGCTTGTTGCATATTTATTTATTCAAAATATTATTGACCATGTACTCTGTGTCATGTGAGATTGAAGTAAAAATTATATGAGCCACACTCAAGAATATAAAATAAAATTGCAGGGTCCTCTTTTCAAGAAGCAGAAAGAAACCCTAATATTCCTGAAGGTGTCAGACAGGTAATCCTTAAATCAATGACTATAACAAAACTGAGTTTACATATCTATTTAACTCTCCAATGCGTGCAACTGATCTCACATATTCAATGCACACAAATTTTCAAATATGAAATACGTCTTCACTGTTCTAAGTCAGAAACACAACTGGCAATAGGTTATGGTAGTGGGGGAAGATACAGAAGGAAGGAGTCATGATACTTAACTGTTAGATATTTGAAAATTTGTGTGCAATGAATCTGTGAGATCAGTTGCACCTGGCAGAAGGTTAAACAACACATAGTATAGAGGCACTTTCCCATAGAGAAAATAAATATTCTTCCTGCTAGAAATGTCTGAAATTTTATGAAAAATTCACATTTTAATGTGAAGTAGCTTAAATGATTACTCATGCTAAAGGCTACAGATTCATTTCTATACTCATATGTTTGTGAGTATATGACAGATGTGAATTAGCACTAGTATGTGGTAATAGAAAGATTAGGCATGGTTACCAAAGCAGGGTCTTGGACAGTGTTTACATTACAGTTCACATCTCAACCTTTTCATAATCTTCTTGGGCCTTCTGTGTAAAATGAGCAGTTTGAGGGTAGGGAAAGGGGAGGGACTGGCATATTTAAGACTGAAAGTCTGCATGAAACTTTGTAATTATTTTTTTTTAATGTTACACTGTCCAAAACATTTTGTAAAACCCATTTGATATATGATTCAGACTGTGATGTTCTTGCTTGCTATCCCTGGTCAGTTGAGCACAGATTTTTCCAGAAGAGAAAATTGGAATCCAGAAGGAAAGTGATTTAACCTAAGACCAACCTTTGTTTTTGTTTTTTTTGTGTTTTTTTTTTCTGAGGGCAGTGTCACTGGCCCTCATATGTGGGACCCGAACCGGGGCCACTGGCTTCCCAAGCCAGTGCTTAACCACCACACCATTCGACCTGCCCCCAAGACCAACCTTTTAAATTAGCTAACAAAGCAAGGGTTGGAACTGTGGTCAGATAAAGTCCCAAGCTTTTTCCACTACTCCAAAAGACCTTCCTTTCTTTGTCATTACATTTTTTGAATAATAGTAATTCTCTAAATGTTAATAAAATTATATTGGAAACACATGTAACCTCAGATTAAATGCTAATATATTCATAGTTTTATTTACATTCTTTAAAATTATAACAGAAATCATACAAATAGGAGAGAAAGGCATATAGTACATTGAGAAAATAAGCCAAACAAAACTTAGATTCCCAGAATAACTCATGTAAAAAAATACCCTAAATAATTGATCTGGAAATCAACTGACTTCCATTTAATTTCAGGAGTTAAATTCCTTCTGAGAAATGCACTTACAGAGACAGACACTGTACATAATAGCACTGAATAAAATATTTACTATAATTCAATGCTGGTTGGTATAATTTATAGCTTGGACTGCTTCTAATAAGGTTACACATGTGCATATTTCTGTCCATGACCTTTCTCACTGACAATAATGAGGTCTGTTCTTGACATATGGAATCATTTCCAGTTAATTAAAATGTAGCCACAAAATATAGACTTTGAAATGAAGCCTGCTATAAATATAAAGTGTAAAGCCCAGTGTAAAGATTTCGACATGACAAAACAAATACACTATATTCCTCCCCTTTGTCTCAACCTGGAAAATATTACAAACCCCCATAAAAGATTCAGAATAAGTGTTGTGGAGGATTTTTTTTCTTGTTTCCTCCACTCCTCTATTCTCTGCTCTCTGCTTCTCTCATCTTAGCTTTCTTTTTCTAACTCACTGACTTCATCATTCATTCATTTATTCATTTTTAAATTTACAAATATTTATCGAGTTTGCTGTTGGGCACTAGGGAAACAAAGGTATGCAAAACTAAGTCTCAGACAGTAAGACATATAAATAAATAAAAGTAGTAGGGTATTAAGTGCTAAAATATAAATGTGCATACCATAGTAGTGGACCCCGAAGAAGGAGTGACTTTCTCTAAATGGTATCATCAGAAAAGGCTTCCCAGAGGAAGCCATGCTTAAGCTGAATCTGGATGGATGAATAGTTTTCCAGACTCATAAAATGGGAAATGTATTACATATAGCAAAAACACTATAATGAGAGGAACTTATTGAGGGCATGGGCTTTGTCTCATCTATCTGCTCGGTGTCTGGCATATTATAGGAAATCAATAAAGTCTTGTTGTATACATACACACACATAGTCTGTGGGGAGCTATAAATACCTTGTTTTGATTAGAGCATAAGATAAATGTGAAGGAGTGGTGAGAATGAGGCTGGAAATGTAGGTTGGTGATAGGTCACAAAAGAGCATTAATACCAAGCTAAAGTGTTTGACATTTATATAATGATTAGATGAAAGATAAACCAGGTTATAACATAATATCAGCTGATTTGAGCAGATTGATAATGGAACTGAAAAATAAATGAGCAGGTTCTACAAGTAGTCCTAGTTAGAGACAATATGTCTTGATGAAGATAAGAATTTGAGTGTAGTGATGTGAAGGACAAAATGGATGGCGGCAAAATCAGTGGCAGGAATACCAGTTAGGAATCTATTACAACAGTCCATGGAAAAGATGCTAACGACCTGAACTATGACAGGATGAAAAGAAAAGACAGATTTTAAAAATATTTTAAAGGTATAATTTCCAGATTATGTTGCCTGAAGGGTGATTTTTGTTAGAAAAAAGGAAGAAATAAAGAGAAAGCCAAATACCATATGATCTCACTTACATGTGCAATCTAAAGAACAGGAGAAATGAGCAAACAAAATGGAAATACACTGGGATATATATATATATATATATATATATATATATATATATATATATATCCTAGTTGGTTGCTAGATATGAGGGGGTAGGGGATTGGGGAGAAGGTGAAGGGATTACAAAGTGCAAATTAGTAGTCACAATATAGTTATGGGGATATGAAATACAGTATGGGGAATATAATCAACAATGTTGTAAAGGTTAAGTAGGGTGCCAGATGGGCACTGCGCTTATCAAGGGGATCACTCCATTGACTGTGTAGATGCATGACCAATGCACTGTACAACTGAAGCTGAAGTAGAAAAATATTGTATCTCAACTATAATTATATATATATATGTGTGTGTCACAGGATGTGGAGTATAGCCTAAAGAAGATACTCAATGGTATTGTAGCTTGAAGGAGGGGATTATCACTTTGTGAGGGATGTAAATGTCTAAATATTAGGTTGCATGTAAAACTGAAACTAATTTAAAAAATGATAGTCACTGTGGGAAGCCGACAGCCCCCCAGTGTCTGACAAGGCCACATTGCCCTGCTGAGCACTGGATATTAGGGGTGCTGCCTTATGGTTGGTCATGTAATTTCTCCTGCCTCTATGAACCCATGTGCCTTTCCTCCTATAAGAGACAATATATTCACTGCATTTGTGGCAAGTTCCTGTGATACCCCAATGAGCTAACTACGCAGCCAAAGATGGGTAAGATCTCCTAAAAGAGGGGAGACAACCCAAGCCAGGCGGTAGTTCCATGGGGGACCCCTGAACTGAGATATTGGGGACTCAAGCCCCTTGAAAACTGAGGCACAGACCTCTGACAAACTCAGGCCAGAAAACTCAGGCCTGTGAGAAGCTGATGCTTTTGCCTAAGGGCCCTACTGTGAATAGTCTCCTGGAAGATTAAGTCTTCAGGCCATGAGAGTTCCGGGTAAGAGGCAGCTCTAAGACATCCACTGACCATGGCCTTGTGTGAATTCCTTTGCCCAGTGCCTTGTTGCAGCAACAGATACTGAAGCTTTGACTGAGAAACGGATGCAGCCCTCTGTAGGATAAGAGAAGTGTGAGACCCTTTTGGTTGCTAGGTATTGTATTTACATACGAATAGATTTTAGATGCTTTTACCCTAAATACAGCCACTCCTAGTCTTTTAGTATAGCTCAAGTACACTGTGAGTTTTATGATTGTGTTTAACTGCTAGGATTTAGGATGATTTCTAGATAGTCAAGACAGCTTTAGTAAACATTCTTTAGGCAATATATGTCAATCCTTAACATAAGATAGTCATGATAAACATTCTTTAGGTGACATACAGAAACTGAGTCTGGGTTTCATGGCAATTATCATAAATAATAAAGACAAGGTAATCCTTTGATGGAAGAGTACACCCTGGAGAGAGCAATTGCAGAGGAGAAAAGACTGTGAAAATCTTGGGAACTACAAACCACCAAACCTGTACAAGAGTCCCTATAAAACGGACATGTTATTTCATTAAAGTGTGACACTCCTGAGAAACTCTTTCCGGTGTCTCCGCTCTCTTTCTTTCTTTTTTTCTTCGCCGACTCCATCCCACCCGAGGGAACCCCTGGACTCTGCGGAGGCTGGACCCCCGCAAGTCACATTCTGGCTTAAGCACATAGTTGAATGATGACTTCATTTACCTACTAGGAGAGGAAAAACAAGTTTTGGGTGGAGTTCTGAAAATAAATTATTTTAGAAATAATAGATTTGTAATTGCACAGAATAAGTGAAACTTGCAGTTAGGGAAAAGATTTGGAGCTTAGAAAGTGGTGTTTTAGTGGCAGGAGACAGACATTTTCCATTTCCTTTTTCCTCAAATTCGTTCTCTGCCCAGCTCTTGCTCCAGGAGTCTAAGTGTTATGAAATGCATCCTTGAACTCTCTTGCCCTCATCTTACTGTTGGAGTTAGCCAATGAGAGGGATCAGCAGGAGTTATGAGGGCAAATGGGGAAATATGTTTGAGTATTTATTTCCCTGGTCCCTTCCTGTAAGGTCACAACCTTGCTCTACTCCTTTATTGAATTGCATTCTTCCCTCTGCCTCAGTGACCTGTAATATAAACCTGTAGCTCTCTCACTCGGTTTTGCTAACTGTGTTCTCCCCCCACCCCAACTTTTCTTTCTTCTGTTGCAGTTTCAGGATATTGCATCATCCCTAGTTGGTTCCCTTTAAACCTTGCCCACATAATCCCCTTGTTAAATTTTCCTTAATTCCGTGTTTGACTGTGGCTATTTGCTGTTGGAACCCCATCTGAAACAATTAGCAATGCAGGTTTTATATGGTAAACCTATACAAAGTAAGTTGGGAAAATGAAGATATATTAGAAAGCCAATATAATACATGAATATACTAACATAACTGAAATAAGAGTCAGTTAAGTGATTACAAAATTGTGATCAATGAGCTGAAGGACTGTCTTAGTCCATTTTGTATGCTATAACAAAATACCATATACTGGGTAGCTAATAAAAAACAAAACTTTATTTCTTTTAGTCCTGGGGGCTGGGAAGTCCAAGACCAAGGCACTGGCATCTTGGTGTCTGGTGACAGCCTCCTTCCTTGTTCACAGAAAGCCATCTTCTTGCTGTATCTTCACATAGCTGAAAGTATAGGGGAGCTCTCTGGGGCCTTCTTTTTATATAAGGGCACTAATCCTAGTCATGGGGGCTCCACTCTCATGACCTAATAAACTTCTAACGACCTCTCGATACCATCACATTGGAGATTAGATTTCAATATATGCATTTTGGGGAGACACAATCATTCAGTCTATAACAAATATTATTTTTTTAGCTGAGCCATCCTGCCACCTGCTGGCAGCTCAACGGCAACTCATCTTGGGCTGGCATCGAACCGCCGTTGCTCAGAGCTCAGCTTGCACTGGTGAGTGAGCTCTTAACCAACTGAGCCACTCAACCGGCCCACAAATATATATTTTTTTTTAATAAGGAGGATTTATGCTTGATTATAGCTCAGATGAAAATCTAAACAAGAAAGTTATAGAAGAAATAAATCTTTATAGGAATAAAATTTGAATACATAGGATAAGATTATGTTTAAATTTAAAAATAAATAGCAACCCATAACCTTAAAAATATGATATTTCCCGTTTGTGCCATTACTGTAGCTGCAATCTTGTCATCCTGCTCACTAGCAGTGCATGCTTGAAATGATGTAATTTGTAAGTAACTGACAAAGTTTTGGTCTCAGATAGTTTTCCACTAAAACAAATTAAGAAAGTTACTGATTCTATATCATGAGTAATGGAAAAACAAATGTGACCTTGCACATCTTTTTTATTCGAGATAGCAAGAGTGATTTAAGTGGCTGGATAGTGATGAAAAGGCAAAAGACCTAGATTAAAATGTCTTAAACTGGCTAGCTTGTGATCATTTGAGCATCAAAACAGAATGTAAAAGTTATAAATAACTGAATCAAGTGAAATCTTGAAAAACATTGTTTGAATCTGTAAAAGTCCAAAAATTTAATATAAAGCATATGAAAAAGTCAATATAAATAAAATTAAAGGAGGGTGAAATAACACAGAATGTAGACTTAGGTGACTGTTTTCTTTTGTTAAGTATGTGCCTTTTATAAAGTATAGAAATTTTATTTTTCTCCATATAAATAGAGAAGAATTCCATATTCCAGTTTTGTATCTCCCTTCTCATACAATGAGAATCCTGGTTCTCAATAATTTAAATACACTTTCTAATTTGCAAAATTGTTCTCCAATAACACTACTAATAATGTACTAAAAAATTTAAGATTTATTTTTTTTCCTAGTAAGTAAAAGTTTATTTTCCAATAGAATTTACAGAATACAGCTGCAAAATATGTGAAGCAATGATATAATTGAAAAAAGAATTAGACGAATTCCCAATTGTAGCTGGAATCTTGTTTTTTTTTTTTGAGGGCAGTGTCACTGGCCCTCATATGTGGGATCCAAACCGGGGCCACTGGAGTCCCAAGCCAGCTCTTAACCACCGCACCATTCGGCCGGCTCTATAGCTGGAATCTTTAACACCTCTCTCCCAACAGTTGATAAAACAACTGGACAAAAAAATCAGGAAGAATTTAAAAGAACTGAGGGTTTTTCACATGTATGAAGAACTGACTTACATTTTAGAAATAATCTTTGAACTTTTAAAAACATTTGTCAATTTACTAGGCATTGCCTTAATGTCATTTTGACTTGGAAAAATCTCACAAGTTTGCTTTTTTAGTCTTATTCTTTGAGACATTAGCAATGTTCTCAGTGCCTTATATTTATTCATTCAATCAATCATTCAGCACAGAGCCAGGAGACCAGAGTTCAGCTACTGACTCTCTTCTCATTTATTCTGTGACCCCAGACAAGTTATTTTCTCCCTCTGCATTGTGTTTTTTCTTACACATAACCATGGGATGCTGGAGAAAGCTATAATTCCATAATTCTCTTCAGAGAAGAATTTCTGAAAGTAATATAGGGTGCTTGTTAACTGATTTAGTCCCATGACTTTTTTTTTTGAGGGCAGTGCCACTGGCCCTCATATGTGGGACCCAAACCAGGGCCGCTGGCTTCCTAAGCCAGTGCTTAACCACAACGCCACTTGGCCGGCCCTAGTCCCATGACTTTTTAACAGTTTACTTTATTCATAATATATAGTGCTGCTATATAACCCCCACACAGAATTTAATTATAAAACATTTCAAGATTTCTTTATAGTTTTTTTGGTACATAGAATATATCCTCCTATGTGTACACAGACTACTGTGTTCAAAAGTTAACAGATTTATTGTTTTCTCTATGGTTATACTATTTATACAGTTGTGTTCATTTACTTCTTTGTACATTTTAGTCTTGTTTTTTTTTATCCAATATTTTTTGTTAATTTCAAATTTTAAATATGTAAAGCAGTCAAATGGTTATAAATTAAAATTACTTTCACAATACATTGACAACAGTGATTGGATTTGTCCTCCCAACTGAAATCATTTTATAAAACGATTTTATTGGGGAATTGGTGGCAGGGAACAATGTTTGGGAACTGGGGAAGGGGATTAGATAAGTTGTTGTCCTTTTGTTCTTCAGTCTAGTTGTGGAGGACATTGCTTCACTGGCCCATGTTGGTATTGTCATTGCGCTCTTCTCGAGTGAGGCAGATGGCTCACTGGCCTCTGGATGGCCACTCACAGTGGCTCTTGGCATCCCACACCGGCTGCCGGCTGCTCATGCTGGCTGCCAGCCACTCTCTGTAGCTTATGGCAGCCCACTGCAGCAGGGGCTGCAGCTATGCCATTCCCCGGGGACTCACAGCAGCCCAGCTCTAAGTGGAGCTGTTGTTCACCATCTTAGAGGTAGAAGGCAGTGTCACTGGCCCTCATATGTGGCATCCAAATTGGGGCCGCTGGCATTCCAAGCCAGCTTTTAAACAACATGCCACTCAGCCAGCCCTTAAATCATTTTTTAATCGGTGAAATATCTTAAGTGGTTTTTAAGATATTGGACTTCAGGGAACAAAGGGCAGTATCACTGAGAGATAGGAAATGAGCACAGTAAGCCTTATGATTGCTTCAGCTTAGTACCTAGAGTTTTGAGGGTACAGCACAGAAGAGAGGAATTCTGATGGAGCCTGGAAGTCTCCTTGTATTGATAAGATGGATCTGAGAATCCAGGGAGTGTGAGGCAATTTAATTCTCAGGACAGATTCCCGGAGAAGAGAGAGCTATAAAGAGAGAAAACCACAGAGATCTACATAAAATATCCCACAAGTTGAGTACTGACAATCATATTTTTGTAAGGAAACTACCCTCATCTGTGGAAGTATTACCTGAAAGGATTAGAATCATCAAACGCTGGGAATCCCACAAGGTTGGAAACAGTTTCTGTTCCAACAGCAGAATGGAAATCCTCATAATTCACAAAGCCTTTGGTAGATTGCTTAGTTGTAGTTGACATTTGGTTCTGCAGTAAAAAAAAATCATCCTTAGATTAATTGCTTGTCTCACATAAAAACAAAATTCAAAAGGATAAAAATGATTTCAAGTAACTTAACTGCATATAAGAATAAAGCTCAAGAACATCCATTTTTTTTAAATTCCTTTAATTCTTTTTTTAATAAACTGTTTTTAAAATTAGTTTCAGGTGTACAAAACAGTGCAATGCTTATGCTTTTTACCCCTCAAAGTGACAACCCCTCTCCACCAGTTCGCCGCCCCACTCCCCCCCATATCATGCATATCTATTACAATTCCTTTGATTCCCTTCCACAGTATACTGCATATCCCTTGACTATCTATATATTCAATTACAGTTGGCATACAATATTATACAACATCAGTTTCAAGTATACAGTGCAGTGATAATACCTCTACTCCATCCATGAAGTGGTCTCCCTAACAAGACATGTGACCACCTGATACCCCACAAAATTTTTACAGCATTATTATATCCCCTGAACTATCTTTCATATCCCTGTGGCAATATTGTAGTTGCCTATTTATGCTGTCTAATCCCTTCTCCTTCTCTCTTATCACTACCCTCTCCCAAATAGCAACCCTTAGTTTTTCCTCTGTATCTATCACTCTGTTTCTATTTACTTTGCTCATTCATTCAGTTTTTCAGACTCCACATATAAGTGAGATCATATGGTATTTCTCTTTTCCGACTGACTTATTTCACTTAACATAATAGTCTCTAGGTCCATCCCTATCGTTGAAAATGGTACAATTTCATTCTTCTTTTTAGCAGAGTAATACTCCATTGTATAAATGTACCACAGTTTCTTGATCTAGTCATCTACCAATGGGCATTTTGGTTGTTTCTAGCTATTGGGGGGAAGGGCTTAACATGTTATGCACAGGCCTCCCTCTCCGGCTTGCAGTGAGCTTTCCACAATTAGATGCTCTGTGCTCTGGAACCGTTCTCACTACCAACAAATCTTCACAGGTTGTTGCGGGTTGTCTGCTTCCGCAAAAAACCCTCTGTGGCCTGCGGAGGTGGGGGACAGGCACCAGGGGCTCAGGGTGCCTCTGGCAACACAACTCTAGGTGGGCGGGGCAGGCCCCCAAGGCACCACTGGATGTGGTCAGTTGCAGGGATCCAGCCCCCGCAAGTCCAGGGGTTCCCTCAGGTGGGGACATCGTCGGCGAGGAAAAAGAAGAATGGAGACACTGGAAAGAGTTTCACAGGAGTGTCACACTTTATTATTACAGCATGTCCTTTTTATAGGGACTCTTATCCAATATTCCAATCCCAAATTACGTTTCATATAGTTTTGATGTTTTGTTTTTCTTAAAACTTTTACAGTCTTTACTTTTTTGTAACTGCTCTCACCAGTGTACATTGTGACCTATTTTATGTTTAAGGATGCACTTATCATCTAAAGAGTGTTTACCATGATTACCTAGTCATTATCCAAATTCCAACAGCTAAATATAATTGCAAAACTCACAGAGCACAGGCTTGAGCTATTACTTAAAAAAATTATCAGTGGCTGTGTTTAGGGTAAAATTTATCTAAATCCTATTCCTACATGATTACAATACTTAGTAATAAAAGGAAGTCTCAAACCTCTCTTATCCTATGGAGGACTAAATATTATTTTAACAGAGTGTAACATCTGTTTCTCAGTCAAAGCTTCAATATCCGTTGATACAGCAATGTACAAGGCAAAGAATCAAAACAAGGCTGTTGATTATCATACCACATGTTCAGTAAGCTGTCTCTTATCAGAACTCTCATGGCCAAAATACCTTGGTCTGCTGGTCTCCAAGGAGATTTTTCACAGCTGCACAGGCAAGGATGAACGATAGCACCGGTTTTTCACAGACACTGTCTGTATCTCACAGACAGCCTTTTTGTAGGCCTATGTGGCCAAAGGCCTAAGCCTCAGTTTCCAAGGGGCTTGAGTCCCCTATTTCTCAGTCCTGGGGTCCCCTGGGACTGTAGCCTGTCTTAGGGAGTTTCCTATTTAGGAAATCCTGCCCCATCATTGACTTACACAGCCAGCTATCATTAGGGTACCCCAGGAACTTGCCATAAATGCAGTGAAAGTACTGTCTCCTATAGGATCTAATGTGGAGGAAAGGCACATGGGTTCATAGAGAAAGGAGGTATTACATGACTAACCATAAGACAGCACCGCAGACAACCAGTGCTGAGCGTGGATCTTTATTTCAATGTGGCCTGGTCAGACACCAGGAAGTTGTCGTCCCCTGGCACTGAAGGGAGTATAAGAAATGAAATAATAAAGACCAGAGCAGAAATAAATGAAATGGAGAACAAAAAAACAACGGAAGAGATCAATGAAATCAAGAATTGTTTATTTGAAAAGATAAATAAAATCGACACACCCTTAGCCAGACTCACCAAGAAAAAGCGAGAGAGGAACCAAATTAGTAAAATCAGAAATGAAAGAGAATTGACAACAGATACCACAAAAATACAGAAAACTGTAAGAAAATGCTATGAGCAACTATATGCTAACAAATTCGACAATCTGGAAGAAATGGATAAATTTCTAGAAGCATACAATCTACCAAGTCTAAATCAAAAAGAAACAGAAACTCTGAACAGACTTATTACTGCCAAAGGAATTGAATCAGTAATCAACAATCTTCTAACTAACAAAACTCCTGGACCAGATGACTTCACAGGTCAATTTTTAAAAAAATTCAAAAAAGATTTAATGCCGATTCTCCTCAAATTATTCCAAAAAATACAGAAGAAGGGAAGGCTCCCAAACTCTTTCTATGAAGCCAATATCACCCTGATTCCAAAGTCAGACAAAGATATTACAAAAGAGGAAAACTACTGGCCGATATCCATAGTGAACATAGATGCAAAAGTTCTCAGGAAAATACTAGCAAACCGAATTCAGCATCACATTAAAAATATCATACACTAGGGCTGACCGAGTGACGCGGTGGTTAAGCGCTGGCTTAGGAATCCAGCGGCCCCGGTGCCGTCCCACATATGAGGGTCAGTGACACTGCCCTCAAAAAAATATATCATACACCACAATCAAGTGGGATTCATTCCTGGTATGCAAGGATGGTTCAGTATCTGCAAATCAATTAATGTAGTATATTACATTAACAAAATGAAAAATAAAACTCATATGACCATATCTATAGATGCAGAAGAAGCTTTTGACAAAATCCAGCAAGGATTTATGGTAAAAACTCTTAGCAAAGTGGGATTAGTTGGATCATATCTCAACATAATAAAGGCCATATATGATAAGCCCACAGCAAACACCATACTAAATGGGGAAAGGCTAAAAGCTTTCCCTTTAAGATCAGGAACAAGACAGGTTTGTCCAATTTCTCCTCTTTTATTCAACATAGCTCTGGAAGTTCTAGCCACAGCAATCAGAAAAGAAAATGGAATAAAAAGCTACCCAAATTAGAAAAGCAGAAGTAAAATTGTCATTGTATGCAGATGATGTGATACTATATAGAGAGAATCCCAAAGACTCCACCAAAAAACTGCTTGACTGATAAACGAATTTGGTAAGGTAGCAGAAAGCAAAATTAATGTTCAGAAATCAGTTGCATTTGTATACACCAATAATAAGCTATCAGAAGAAAAAATCAGGAAATCAATCCCTTTTACAATTGCTTGAAAAAACAACAAAATATCTAGGAATCCATTTAACTAAAGAAGTAAAAAACCTGTACTCAGAAAATTATGAGACACTAAAGAGAGAAATCAAACAAGATACGAATACATGGAAATACATACCATGTTCATGCATAGGAAGAATTAATATAGATAAAATGTCAATACTACCTAAAGTGATATATAGATTTAATGAATGCAATTCCAATCAAACTATCAAGGACATTTTTCTCAGAAATAGAACATAGAATCCTAAAATTTACACGGAACCACAAAAGATCCTGAATAGCCATGGCAATCTTGAGAAATGAAAAAGTGGGAAGCATCACACTATTTGACATCAAAATGTACTACAAGGCTACAGTAATCAAAACAGTATGGTACTGGCATAAAAACAGACACATAGACCAATGAAACAGAATAGAGAGCCCAGGAATAAACCCCTCCATATACAGTCATTTAATCTATGACAATGGAAGCAAGAATTTACACTGGAGTAAAGATAGTCTATTTAATAAATGGTGCTGGGAAAATTGGACTGACATGCAAAAGAATGAAAATGGACCACTTACTTACACCATATACAAGAACAAACTCAAAATGGATTAAAGACTTAAATGTAAGTCCTAAAACCATAAAACTCCTAGAAGAAAACATAGGGAGTAAGTTTGCAGACATTACCCTGAGTAATATTTTTACTTATATATCCCATCAGGCAAGAGAAATAAAAGAAAAAAGGAACATATGGGATTACATCAAATCTAAAATTATTTCACAGCAAAGGAATTCATCCATAAAACAAAAAGGCAGCCTACTGAATGGAAGAATATATTTGCCAATGATATATCTGATAAGGGGTTAATATCCAAAATTTATAAAACGCTCATGAAACTCAACACCAAAAAAAACAAACAACCCAATTAAAAAATGGGCAGAGGACATGAAGAGGCATTTCTCTAAAAAGGACATACAGATGGCCAACAGGCATATGAGAAAACGTTCCACCTCACTAATCATCAGAGGAATGCAAATAAAAACCACAATGAGATACCACCTACTCCGGTCAGAATAGCTATCATCAATTAATCAACAAACAACAAGTGTTGGCGAGGGTGTGGAGAAAAGGGAACCCTGGTGCACTGTTGGTGGGACTGCAAATTGGTGCAGCCATTATGGAAATCAGTATGGACATATCTCAAAAAACTGGAAATGGAACCACCATAGGACCTAGCAATTCCACTCTTGTGTATCTACCCCGAAGAATCCAAGACGCTAATTCGAAAAAATATATGCACCTCTATGTTTATTGCAGAGCTATTTACAATAGGCAAGACTTGGAAACAACCGAAATGTCCATCGGTAGACAACTGGATTAAGAAACTGTGGTACATTTATAAAATGGAGTATTAGTCCTCTATAAAGAAGAATGAAATCGTATCATTTGCAACGATATGGATGGACCTAGAGACTACTATGTTAAGTGAAATAAGTCAGTTGGAGAAAGACAAATACCATATGATCTCACTTATATATGGAATCTGAAAACTGAATGAATGAGCAAAATAAACAGAAACAGTCCCATAGATATAGAGGAAAAACGGAGGGTTGCTAGTTGCGGGGAGGGTGGGGATGAGTGAGAAGTGGACGGGATTAGACAGCATAAATAGGTAACTACAATATTGCCACAGGGATATGAAAGAGAGTTCGGGAATATAATACTGTTGTAAACATTTTGTGGGGTGTCAGATGATCACATGTGTGTTAGGGAGATCACATCATGGATGGAGTAGAGGCTTGATCACTGCACTGTATACCGGAAACTGATGTTGTGTAATATTGTATGCCAACTGTAATTGAATATACAAATAGTCACAGGACTAGAGTATACTGTGGAAGGGAGTCAAAGGAATTCTAACAGATATGTATGATATGGGGGGAGGCGTGGGATGATGAATTGGGGGGGTTGTCACTTTGAGGGGTAAAAATTATAACTATTGCACTGTGTTGTACACCTGAAGCTAATTAAAAATATATATATAAAAGTATAGTGGTGAGAAGAATGAAGAAACGAAGGGAGAAAGTGAGGATGGGAACGAAAGAAAAAGAACAAAAAAAAATAAAATATATATATATATATATATATATATATATATATATATATATATATATATATATATATATATATATTTGTCTACACACCCATATATGTGGACATATATTCACCTATATACACCCATATATATGCCTATATTAAAAACTAGAAAATGATAATAATGAAATAGAAATGAAAACCAAAAACAACCAAAACAAGCAACCAATAAAGGGGAAAAGAAGAAAACATAACAAAAAAATAATACCAGTGCCAGTCTTAGCTAAATTCCACCAAGCTCTCTTCAGATTGTCCTCTGCTGTATAAAAGTTCTTCTGCGTTTTGTGGGAACCAAGACGGCCACCTGATGCCTAGCATGATCCTGGCACTGCAGGTTTGCTGTACATGAGTGTGGCTGTGACATGTGATGTAGTTTTTACAAAGTCACTGCTGTTTCTGCTTTCGCCTGTCCCAAGGTAGGCGGTGCACCCTGCAGACTCAATGAGTTTCTTTGGGCACCCTTTCCATTGACAGCCGTGGAGAATGAGAGAGTTCCTCGTTCCCAAAAGCCAGCTGCCAGGAATCTGTTAGTACCTCAGCAGCTGAACCTTCCAGAAAGCCAAGCCAAGCCTTGCCGAAAAGGTGGGGGGCGGTGTAGGTAGTCTCATTCTGAAGCCTCTTCTGAGGCAGAAATTTTTTTTTTTTTGAGGTCAGTGTCACCGGCCCTCATATGTGGGACCCGAACCAGGGCCGCTAGCTTCCCAAGCCAGCTCTTAACCACCACACCACTTGGCCGGCCCTCATGAATCTTGAAAATTGTATTGCTTGTATATAGGTGTGTGCATATTAAGATATTTCATGGGTACAGTATTTACCCATTAATAATCTCTTGGAAATGTGTCCACAATTTTTGTGTTTCCCAAAATAAGGAAAAGGACAGAAAGGAGGAGTGGCAACTGTGGTTTCTACTGTTTTCCATAAGCCCATAAACATTTATAATCATAAAAGACCCTCTACTGTAACCACAGATTCTCATAGGAGAGAGAGAGCAGAGTGATGATAACTATAGTTATTCCCCTTGTGGCTGATTCCGAACCTCCAAGGAATGTTTAATTATGGGGAATAGAAACTGCTTATCTTCAACCGACCACTCACTGCCCATTTCTGTGATATTTTAATATCTGCCTCGCCAGACTCTGCTTCCCACCAATCCACCTAGTCCCACCTTCTCCCAGCTATATGTTCCACATTTGCTTTTAAAGGTGTACAAGTACTAAAAACTTACAGGAATGTGGAATGGTGTGTACGTGCGTGTTTGTGCATTGTTATCAATATACCTATATATGTAAGTGTTTGAATTAAGTATGTGTGTATATGTATTTGAATTTAAGTCATTGTACAGACCTGTCAAACTAACATTGGCAATGCCTTCTTCTTTCTTATTAACAAGGTAGACTCAACCGAAACTCCAACAGAATCAATAGGCTAATGGTCAGTGGAAAGCAAAATACCAGAAAGAGTAACTTCAAACAATACATGCCCCTTTAGGTTTATGCCTAAAATTTTCCTTATTGAAAATAGAAATGTAAATGTTTACACCCTAAATATATCTGTGTGGGAAGTTTTTACGTTTTACTCTATGTTAGACGTTAGCTATAAAATAACTTTGTGGGTAAGTTGGCAGAGATGTGAGGTGACTTACTTTCTTTGTTGTATTTCTGTTTGGGGAAGAGTGTGGATGGCTGTCACTCTGTGGCTGAATCTCTTTATATTTCATGTTATGACATGAAGGTGTATTTGTGCAAATCTTACTCCCAACTCTTTTCCTCCCACAGATGCTTCAAGTTCTCTGGCTTTATTTTCATGGAAAAAGCTTACAGGTAGATACCTTTTCGGTTTTACTTTCTTTTTCTCTCTCAGGAATAGTGCCTTTCATGAACCCTGCTGCTCATTCTCACTCCTCTCCCACATTCATTGGGCAACAAGCATTGATTTTTTTTGGTAAGATGAAGCCCCAAATTGTCATAACAAATAGGACCTTTATATCATATAAAAAAGGTATTCAGGTGGTCCTGAGAAGACCATTGATGGTGGCGACCAAGCACCAGTTGTGTGGACCGTTATGTCAAGAATAAGCCAGGCTACTTCTGGAATGATCTAGATCAGGGATCGGCACACTTTTGAGAAGGAAGAGCCACCAGGGGCCAGCCAACTGCGGCTCGCGAGCCACATGCGAATCTTTGGGTACGTACATGTGGCTCTGAAGTACAATTGAAAATGAAAATAAAACTATCATAGTTTCATTTATAAAATTTTTAAAGGATATTGTTCACATAATGGAGATTATGTAAATATATATTTATGGCTCTCGAATAGATTTTAAATTGTTGAATAATTTTTTAATTATTGTGAGGGACAGGATTGGCTCTTCCAGGGGTTGGCAAACTTTTGAGACAGAATGTACCCAAAGAGCCATGTGTGGCTCTCTAGCCGCAGTTTGCCGACCCCTGATCTAGATTAAAATCAACAAGTAACAGCTAGTGGGCCAAATTCAGCCAGATGCCTGTTTTTGTGAATAAAGTTTTACTGGAACCAGCCATGCCCATTCATTTACATATTGTCTACGGCCACTTTTGTACAAAGATGGCAGAGGTGAGTAACTGCAACAGAGACCTCAAAGCCTAAACTATTTATGGGGATTTGACAGAAAATATTTGTCAACACATCTAGATCAGCATTCCCCAAAGTGTGTTCAGAACACTATTCTATTAGTTTTCTAGAACACAGTACTCTATTCTCCCGTGTTAGTAACTTTGCTTTTACAAATGGGTTCTGTGGTCTTTTAAGACCAGAAAATGCTGGATTAAACAAAGTTAAATGGCCTTTATTTTTCTGTAGGTCATCTCAGAGCCTTTCATATGCTAGTATTTATTGAGAAACTAAAAGGCAATAGAGGGTGCCTGCCTCTTAACTTATTTGACCATGGGACACCTGTTTTTCAGCTCTCCAATTGATATTTTGCAAAGTTGTGTTCGAAGGAACACTTATTTTGGAAATGCTAGCTTAAACATTCACTTAACAGAACTTTAAACTTCATAATTGACTCCTTGGATTAATTTTTCAAGTTGCAGAAGGTGAAAAGCTGTGTAGTGTAGTATTTAAGTACATGTACCTTGGTTTCAGACAAACCTGAATCTTAATTACATCTCTGCCACTTACTTGCTGTCAAGCCCTGGACAAGTTACCTGATGCTATAAGCAGGACTGGCTACATAATTTATGGGGTATGGTACAAAATGAAAAGGCAGGACCCTTTGTTGAAAAATTATTGAGAATTCCAAGATACCAATAGCAGAGCATTACACCCATCATGGGTCCTTCTGAGTACAAGAGACCTTTGTACAGATAGCAGACACATGAACTTGTAATCCCGGCTGTAAGTTCCAATTTCTGTAACTATACAACCTACTTCATGCAATTGTGAGAATTAAATCAGAAATGTATGTAAAGGGCCTAGTACAGTATCTAGAGTAGAACAGGCAATAATAAACAACTTGTGTGTAATCCAAAAGCATTTATAGCCACATTTAATAAATATTTATTGTCTACTAGTGCCAGGCACCATGCTAGGTACTCAGGGTACTATGGTGAAAAAGACAGATACCGTCCCATCTTTATGTAGATATTTGTTTAGTGCAAAAGACAGATCAGAAAAAAAAGAAAGAAACAGAAGAGAATTGCAAATAGTGATAAGTGCTATAAAGGGAAAACAGGGTGCTGGGAAAGGAATAATAGAGAGGATCTGCTTTAAATTGAGTGGTCAGGCATGTCCTCTTCTAGAAAGTGATGCTTAAATTGAAATTTGAAGGATGACAAGGAGCTTTCCATAGGAAAAGCAGGAGGAAGAGTGTTGCAGGCAGAGAGAACAGCTAGTGGAAAGGCCCTGAAGTGGGAAAGAACGTGACATTTGTGAAAAAATAAAAGCAAGCCAGTGTGGCTTTAGTGTAGGGACTGAGAAGGAGAATGGTATAAAATGATGCTGGGGAGGGGAGATAAGTAGGGCCTAGGTCATCGCACATCTTGTAGAATAAGTTAAAGATTGTGTATTTTATACCAAGTGCAATGAAAAGCTCTTGAAAGGTTTGGGACAGGCCAGTGACAAGAGGTAATTGATATTTTTAGAAGATCATGTTGGCTGCTGTGTGCAGAGGAGCCAGAGACAGGAAAGACTACATGCATAAGAGGCTATTTCAGCACTCCAAGAAAGAGTTGATAGTGCCTTGTACTTAGGTGGCATTTGAAGGGTTAGTGATAAATAAATGGATTGGAGGCTTATTTTGGAGGTATAAATGACAGGACTTGCTAACTGATTGGATGTGGAGGATTCAAGGGGAAAAAGAATGACTTCTAACATTTTTATGAGTAACTGGATGACACCATTTAACTGATGTAAGATGCCCGGGGAGGGTTTTGTTTGGGTGGGAGGTAGCAGCACAGAAATCAAGAACTCAGGTTTAGACATGTAAAGTTTGAGGAATCTTTAAGATACCCCAGTGGAGATGGTGGTGATGGTGGTATGAGTTTTAGTTGTTTGTGATGCTGTCTAGTATTCTGTGATTACTAACTCTTGGTCATCTCATTAAGATTACCAGGAATTATTTAGTAAACATCTAAAAGAAAAATACCTACAAATAGGAGTCAATAAATGTTATCACCATAGCAAGCATATAGAGTCACTACTGCTTATTGTAAAAGAACACGTTATATCAGAAAAGACACCTTGTGGAATTCCTCAAGACCATTTTATCAAAATGGAAGACGTATTTGATCCTGATGCAGAGGGCTCTAGCTCTTCCCAAACTGTGGTGCTTCAGGGATGTGCTGGGATTGGGAAAACAGCTGTGGTTCACTAGTTCATGTTTGACTGGGCAGCAGGAATGGTTACTCCAAGCCGGTTTGATTATCTCATCTATGTAAACTGCAGAGAAATCAGCCATATTGCTAACCTTAGTGCTGCTGATCTGATCACTAACACTTTCCAAAATATGGATGGACCAACCCTGGATGTTCTTCTTATACATGCAGAGAAGCTTCTATTCATTCTTGATGGATTTCCTGAGCTTCAGTGCCCTGTAGATGACCAGGGAGAGGATCCAAGTTCTAACCCCCAGGAGAGGAAGCCAGTAGAGACCCTCTTATGTAGTTTCGTGAGGAAAACACTGTTTCCTGAATGCTCTCTCCTGATAACTGCTCGGCCTACGACCAAGAAGAAGCTCCACTCTCTGTTAACACAACTTAACAAGGCAGAGATCCTGTGGTTTACAGATGCTGAAAGAGAGCTTATATCTTGAGTCAGTTTTCAGGTGCTAATGCAGCAATGGGAGTCTTTTATGGTCTGTGAGAAAATGAAGGCCTTGACATTATGTCTTCTCTTCCCATCATCTCATGGATGATCTGCACAGTCCTGCAGTCACAGGGAGATGGTGACAGGACTCTCATGAGGTCACTACAGACCATGACTGATGTGTATCTGTTCTACTTTTCCAGGTGCCTCCAAACCCTTTCGGGCATCTCGGGGTGGAAGGGACAAAGTTGCCTGTGGGGTCTTTGCTCTTAGGATGCAGAGGGCCTGCAGAATCAGCAGGTCCTATTTGAAGTCAGTGACCTCAGAAGACATGGGATAGAAGTGGATGATACTTTTCTCAATCACTTTTTGGAAAAAAAAGCTGAAAGAGGTGTCAATTTCTACACTGTCCTTCATTTCAGTTTCCAAGAGTTCTTGACCACTGTATTCTATGCCTTGAAGAATGACAGCAGCTGGGTGTTTTTTGATCAAGTGGGGAGAACATGGCAAGGAATATTCGAACTGTATGGGAAAGGGGTTTCATCATTAATGACACAGTTCTTATTTGGCCTCTTGTGTGAAGGAAAGGGAAAAGTTATGGAAACTACTTTTGGAAGAAAAGTCTCTCCAGGACTTCGAGAAGAGTTCTTGAAGTGGACTGAGAAAGAAATAAGGGATAAATCTTCTAGGTTACAGGTTGAGCCAATGGACTTGTTTCACTGTTTGGATGAGATTCAGGAGGAAGAATACGCAAAAAGGATAATTGATAATTTATAGTCAATTGTACTGCTTCAACATACCTATACAAAAATGGACATTCGGGCTATGTCATTCTGTGTGAAAAACAGTCACAGTCACCTCTCATTGTCCCTGAAGTGCCAGCACCTACTTGGATTTGAGGAGGAAAAGCGAGCCTTGGCATTCATACCGCCAACCTTGACATCTAACCAGTGAGTACATTAATGCCTTCTCCAGTGTTTTGGCCTTCAGAAGTGGTGGACTTTCTTGGTTTTTTCCAGTATTCAGGCACATGATCATTTCTAGCATTGTCAATAAATTAAATGAATCGTGTCCTCATTCCATATTTATGTCAGTCAACATAATATGTATTTATTGAATATCTATCACATATTGAATAGTGGCCTAGGTAGACACTGAGGCAAAGCTGACATTTTTTCACATTTACTATATGCCAGGCAGTGCTAGCCACTGTGTGTGTGTGTGTGTGTGTATTAGTCTTCATTGTCACTCTGTGAATGTGCTCTATAATTGTGTGTTAGAAGTACAAAAGTCAAGATTACCATTGAGGACTCTGCTGTTTTGGTGTTGATGACTATTCTGGAAAACTTAACATTGAACTCTTTGTCACTTTCCTCTACATATACCTCATCACTGAGGCCACAGAGAGCTCCCGGTTAGTAGGGCGCAAAGCTGTACTCCTGTGTGTGTTGCTGTGAAGCTTGGGCTCTTTCCACCAGACTTGTGCCTTCATAGAGGGTCGAGAACTGAAGTTCAGAGGTGTAGGTAAACCACTTCTATAATACAGGCAATGCATGACTGACTGGCTAAAGCAGCCGAGAAGACATGTAGCTGTGTTATCTGGAAAATGTCACTGGTCATAAATCTGTTCTCAATACTCACATTAAGATAAGCATTGGCTCTCCTTCAGTTGCTGGGCCAGCTGAGGGGTCAGGGACCTTGATAAGGAGACAAGAATGGGCAAAAGGCTCTACTTGGGAGTGTTAATCTGAGTCTTTTCCCTGAGAGTGCTATTTCCTCAGTGGGCAGTAGCATAATTGTGGAAATGAGCATGAGGTAGCTGTGTTTGGGGATGTGGGAAGGGGAGGTGCTGCAAGAATTTGTGTTTGGGGCTGGAGGGGAAGGAGTAGGAAAGGTTACATGGACTCAGAATTATGAAGGATTTTGGCTACAATTTCTTGACTTGCATGACAACTTCAGTCCAACTGTATATTATAAAGCAAAATAATGGATAAATACATTGAGATATGTTAAATACCGATGGAAACAAATAGGGGTTTCAGATTCACTCTGAGTAATTCCAGAAAATCAGCCTTAGATGGAGTCTCCACCCCCAACTTTATTATTGCCTTTGTCAGAGGGCTTAAACTCTCCTCAGAATTTAACGTAAAATGCTCCTTTCTGAAGTGTGTTGACTAAGTGTGACTTTACTAATGAACTTTCTTAATTCCCAATTATTGCCATTAATTCTTCTATAAGTATAGCCAACCAAGAATCAGTTATATTGTAAAGATAGCTTGACCTCTCTGAGCATCTGCAAATTGGTGATTGTAATGTCTGTCGCTGGGTTAAGGACCAGATAATTGGTGTATGTAAACTTTTTACTCCAGTTCCTGGCACAGCTTTGGCTTTGGAGTCAGACAGACCTGAGTACTGAACTCTGTTCTGTTCTTACGTATGTGACCTTGAGCACATTACTCTTTTGTGTACCTTAATTCCCTTATATGAAAAATGGGATAATACCTCCTAAGGTTTTTGGAAGAGGTAAATTAGGACTAGTATGGTAACAGAAACCAAAATAAGCCTTTTTCAATTTTTGTTTTCAATTATTTCCTTTTAAATTGTTTTTGCATTCACGTCTCTTTTAGGTCCTTCCAGCTGCACAATTTGCCAGTGTCTCAGCTACACTTGCTCTGCCAAGCACTGAGTAATCCATACTGTAAAATTAAAGACCTGAAGTAAGTTAAATTTTGCTTGAAGCTCTTAGGTATTTGCAAGTAAAGACTGGGTTGCTAGAAATGGCACTCGTAGCTCATGGACCTGAAAACAAAGTATAACTAGTGCTCAGCTTCTCCATAGGGAAACAGCAAATGGAAAGATATTCTATGAGCCTGGAACGGGTAGAAAGTGAAGCACAGATCCCTGCCAGCCTCTGCCGCCTTTATCCTTTTCTTATGTGCACTTTTGCTATACTGAGTGGGTGGGCAGGCTGTAACAGCTAAGAGATTTGTGTCTGGTGCCTATCCTGGATTTACCCTCCTTCCTTTCCCTTCCAGACTCCCGCTGTCCTCCCCCTTGGTTTTCTTTCATTTGGGTCCCTCCCCCATACAACTGTTATCCTTTTCTCTACCTGCATTCCCCCACTGTTATTCCCCAAAGTGCCACTGCTCAGGAGCCCCCACTGCCGCCCCGACCTGTCCTCACTCACTCTCAGGTGCCTTGTCTGTCCATGTCGCTCGCCCCAAAGGACGAGCCCCATTGGTTTTCCACCGCCTCACAACACAGATCAGTTTCTGCTCTCTTTCCCTTCTGTCACAAAGGAAGAGTTGGCCTTTCTAAACCCATCCAAGCCAGTAAGTTCACTTCATTTTGTATTTTTGTGAGCATTAAATTATTTAACATTATATAATGAAGTATATTAAGATATAAAAGCTCTCCTCCACCCCACTGCCCTGTAACCCACCTCACCTTATACCCGTACACCTCCACTGCTGTTTCCCATCCCCTGATCCCATCCTCCCTGGGTAATACTTTGTTTGCTAAATGTCTTTCCAGACCTTTTACTATGCTTATTCAGACATAACTCTATAATGTATACAGCACTTATAATGCTATAATATACATAGCATGTATAAACACACACACACACACACACACACACACACACACACAGAACTTTGGGGGGGCTTGTTCAGAAAAAAAATGGGCCCTTTTTTTTTTCTCATTTAACAGTGTAACACAGTAGGGAGGATCTGCCTCATTCTTTTACATCTTTCTTGCATTTTCAAACTTTCTTTAGCTATCTCCTTCCCCATGGCTCAAGGTTCTCCCATATTCAGAAGAACCCTCTCAGCTGTATAAGCTGTATATCCCACCTCTATCCCTCCATTCACAGCCAGGAGTCCTTGAAAACAAGCCTCCCTCACTGCTTGCACTTCATCTCTCCTGCTCCCTCACACCAGGAATGTCAGTTTGGCTTATGGCCCCCCACCCCCACCCAGATCTGTTCAAAGATCAAAAGTGTACACCAGGCTCAATGCACACTTTTCACCTCCTGTCTTAGGGCCCACTTGCAGACCTGGGCACTGTTCTGCCTACTCCCTGGCTGCACACTTCCCCCCTGTTCTCACACCTCCTAAGTACCTCATCACCTCTTGTGATTCCCAACAAGGGGGGTTATTTGACCCCTGCCCCCCCAGTGGACCTGTGTCAGTATTTGCAGACATTTTTGGTTGTCACAACTAGGGGGCATGTGCTACTGGCAGCTAGTGGGTAGAGGCCAGGGATTCTGCCAAACACCCTACAGTGTACCAGACAGCCCCTGCAACATAGAATTAGCCAACCTCAAGTGTCAAGAGTGCTGAAGTTGGGAAACCCTGCCTTAGAAGGACAGAAAGAAGCCCAAGGACATTTCTGACAAGTGCAAGTTAGGGATATGCCCCAACAGGAGAGAGCCCAGTCACATCCAGCTGCTGCAGAGATGTCCCAGGGCCACCAGAGCTTGTCTCCAGGTCCACAGTCCCCTGGCGATGTGCAGGGCTCCTGCAGTTTCAGTCTGGTGTGATTCCTCACCACCCTTCCACCTGTGGGCTAAACTATGCATTTAGTTGCCCTCAGTACAACTTGTTGTCATGAGAGGGGGAGATGCAGACTATTCTCCTTTCCGGTTTACCCCCTCCCTTTGGAAATTGACTTCCCATTGGGACATGTCCTATTCCACATTTCTAAATTCACTGAGGCCCATGTGGGAATCAAACCGGCGACCCTGTTGCTCAAAGCTCGCGCTCTTAACCAACTGAGCCACTTGGCCAGCACCCTGGTGCCCATTTCTGACTTGGAAATACTCTGGTTATTCAGAACAGGAACCCACTCAAATTATCTTAAAGAAAAGAGGATCTACATAGAACGAATTTTCACCCAGCACAATTTCAGGAAGTGGAAACTTCGTCAAGACTCCCATTCTCTCTGTCCCTGGGGTCATAGTTTCTGTCTCTGGGATCATAGGGTCAGCGTGTCTCTGTGGCTGTCTGCACCCTGGAACGTCATGCTGGTATCCTCCAAAAGACAACTGACCTCTGTAAAACACATGGCTCTGCTTCCCCACAGCCAGGGCTAGGCCTCTGCTGTGACCTCAGTGACCACGGCTTTGATCTTGCCTTCAACTCCAAATGACCCACTGCTTCATTGCCCAACACCAACCTGTGGAATCTGCCTCTAGTTCAGATTCTCTAGTGTGAGAATCTTACTCAGAAAGGGTCAAATATCCACTCCTGCTACAATCATCTACAGCTTAGGTAGGAGGAGAGAGAGTGGGTGCCCAGGTCCACCAGATACTAGGGTGCAGGAGAGAGACACACAAACAGAAGTTGCAGCAGGCTTGGGGTGTTGAATACTAATGCTCTGGAACACAAGCGGGATCATCACAACATGTTTCTCCCTGTCAATCTATATCCTCCCCACCTCCTACCGTGTCTCTCCTGCTCCCCTAGCCCCATTCGCCCACTCATCCCCACCCCCACTCCACCCAGCCCCTCCCCTCGGCCCCCTGAAAATTGATTTTGCATTAGTATATGTTTTTGTTTTATAAAACATTTATTTATTCAAGGCGTCTGCAGCCAGATTGCCCTCCCACAGTGGAAGCAAATTTCCCTCTGTGAAAAATTCACCGCTTTACACCAAGGGCAATCCCAATCCCCAGGCATGCGATATACTGGAAGTCTTCTCTGCTTTTGGGGATCAGCGTCTTTGCTTCTTTGTGGTACTTGAGGGTCTTTTCCCTGGTCCCCCACATCAGACCTCGGTTTAACATCAGAAGGCCCGCTGTGGGGAGATGCTGCAGTGAATGCCGCTGCTGGTCTGGATGGTGGGTGTACACCTGTGAAGGGGGGTAAAGGGTGAGTACGTGAATTAGGCAGGGAGCTGGATAGGAAGGGTTGCTGGTGAGACTGTGGATCCGTAGAAATAAAACATGCCTGCTTCCATTGATCTCCCTCCTTCAGCCTGCCAGAGGTGTATCTGCCCCCCACCCAGAAGCTGCAGGAGACCTCCCACCCAGCTCCTATGCAGCCTCTGCCCCCTCAGCATCTGTCTGTCTTCCTCCTCTTGCTGCAGCGCCCCCTGTGGTAGCAGTAGTAGTAACAGCCTCTGCTTTCTCTTCCTCCTCACCTGCTTCTGTCGCAGTCGCACTGGCAGTGACCAGGCCTTGTCCTTCTTCGATCCGCTCTGGCTCCTCGGACAACCCCAGCTCCTGGAGAGAAATAAGCAGGGATGAGACCTATTCTGGAGGCACAGAGGGGAGCGGGGCGAGGAGACGGGGCAGGGACCAAGTGGGGTAATCTTACAGCCCGGAAGAGCTTCCACGACAGCCGGTCCCTCTCTTTCTCCACCTCCTCTAGTTTAGCCTGGGTCAGACGCAGATGGTAGGTCACGTCCTTGTGATTCATCTCCTCCGCTCTTTGAACTCACTGAGGTTTGAGGCCAAGGTCTGTGGAGCCCACTTCTGCAGTTTGGAGAAGTCGTATAGCCGCCGCACTCTGCTCGCGTGTAAATGGCCCTGCGTGTGGTTAAAGTGTACGCCCAGAGCCAGGCTGCTCCAGGCACAGGCCTCTTTGGCATCGCTTGGCATCTTGCTGTCCTCTAGGACTCCCCTGAGCTTGTCCTCCACTTTGGCCCAGGACAGAGATGCATTCTCGAGATAGAACTCAGGGCCTTTCGCATGCCTGGCCATTTTCTCGTTGATGAAGGCCATCACCGTATAATGCTGAAACCCACCAGACAGGTCCTCTGGGCTCAAAGCCATGATGGCAGAAGGCCTTAGAGGCCTGGCAGGCTCTGAAGGGATAAAATACACATGTTGACCATTCCCGTCTAGCTTAGCTCCTCCCCTGCTCAGTCTCTTCCCATCCGCTTGCCCTCCCCTGCCGCCTAGGACCCGTACCCTCCGTAGGGCACCTGCTACCGGGCCTCAACCTCTCCCGTTGGCGGCCAGAAGAGGTATGGGCTGACCACACACGCTGACCACACACGCTGACCATACCCAAAGAGAGGGCAAACCTCCGTCCGTCCAACGGCTGCTACCCGAAAGGAAGCCTGGAACCAACCACAAAGGCTTTTATCCTATGACTGTTCCAACGTTCAGAGACAGCAGGGGTGGGAGGGCATGTGCCAGGAAGATCCCTTCCCCCCACCCCAGGACAAAAGGGAACCCACTACACTGTTGGAAGTCGTAGAAGGTGGGGAAAAACAGGAGTGGTCAGAAAAGACTTAGATCTAAGACTGTGAAGCACTCGTAATCAAATTTTAAAAACGTTATTCCCCCACCTCACCGCCACAATGATTTGTCCCATGACAGAGGGCCCTCCCCTCCTATAGCTGGAATGTTCTGGAACTGGAAAGAGGAGGAACCTCTCAGCGGCCTCGGGTTCCCCCTAGCGGAAGAGGGTGCATCCAGAACCTCATCCCCCATTGGTCTAGGACTGAACATTGTAGTCACTAGTCATAAATCTTGGCTGTATCTATCCCCAAAAAGTGTTTTGAATCTGCCTACCTCCCTACCCCCCCACTATCCTAGCCCTGCCCCTGCTATGTCATTTCTGGGGGATGACTGCAGCCCTCTGATACCAGTTCTGTCTCCTGCCCTACACTGTCAGCAGAGGGATCTGACCATGTCTCTTTAAACCTCCATTGGCTTTCTGATGCCTACAGGATAAACCAAACAGACGCCAGGCTGAGCCCCACTTTGCCACTTATTATATGACCTTGTGCTATAACTGAATCTCACTTTCTATCTCTGGGCTTAAGGTGAGGGCTGCATGACTAAGTGCTGTACAGTTCATGTAACGTTTTCTATAACCCTGGTTTTATAACATGTACAAACAAGTGGTGTGTGCAAGCGTGTGTGTGTGTCTTTGCATATGTTTCGTGGGAAAAGGAGTGGACAGACATACATGTGACGATTAACATTGGTTGTTTCGAGCAGGTGAATTTGGAGGGGAGGTTGGGAAAATGTTTTCATCTTTTTTTTTTTGAGGGCAGTGTCACTGGCCCTCATATGTGGGACCCGAACTGGGGCCGCTGGCTTCCCAAGCCAGCGCTTAAACATCGCGCCACTCGGCCGGCCTAGTTTTCATCTTTTTAAAGTAATGCCTTTCTATGATTTCATTTATTACAAATAGCATAACTCTGTATGTATACATGCATTAAAAATCTGTAAAGTGGGCCGGCCAAGTGGTGTGGTGTTTGGGAGCTGGCTTGGGATGCCAGCGGCCCGGGTTCAGACCTCACATAAGAGGGCCAGTGACACTGCCCTCAAAAAACATAAAAAATCTGTAAAGTTATGTACCAAAATTTTTTTTAAATTAGTTTCAGGTATACAACACAGTGCAATAGTTATACTTTTTACCCCTCAAAATGACAACCCCCTACCCCCAATTCGCCACCCCACTCCCCCCCATATCATATATATCTGTTACTCTTCCTCTGATTCTCTTTCACAGTATAATCCACATCCCATGACTATCTATATATATTCAATTACAGTAGGTATACCACCTCCGCTTTAGTTATACAGTGCAGTGATCAAATCTCTACTCCATCCATGAAATGGTCTCCCTAACAAGACCTATGACCATCTGACATTCCACAGAATATTTACAACATTATTAATTATGTTCCCCAAACTATTTTTCATATCCCAGTGGCAATACTGTAGTTGCCTATTTTTGCTGTCTAATCCCTTCCCCTTCTCCCTCATCCCCATCCCCCTCCCAGTTAGCAACCCTGATTTTTCCTCTATATCTATGAGACAGTTTCTGTTTACTTTGCTCATTCATAAAGGTTTTCAGACTCCACATGTGAGTGAGATCATATGGTATTTGTCTTTCTCTGACTGACTTATTTCACTTAACATAATAGTCTCTAGGTCCATCCATATCATTGCAAGTGGTACGATTTCACTCTTCTTTATAGCGGAGTAATACTCCATTGTATAAATATACCACAGTTTCTTAATCCAGTCATCTACTTATGGGTATTTTGGTTGTTTCCAAGTCTTAGCTATTGTAAATTGTGCTGCTAGGAACATAGGGGTGCATAACTTTTTTTGAATAAGTGTCTTGGTTTTTTCATGATAAATACCTAGGAGTGGAATTGCTTTGTCAAACGGTAGCTCTATTTCCAGTTCTTTGAGATACCTCCATACTGACTTCCATAGTGGCTGCACCAATCTGCAATCCGACCAACAGTGCAGCAGGATCCCCTTTTCCCCACAGTCCCGCCAGCACTTGTTGTTTGTTGATTTATTGATGATAGCCATTCTGACTGGAGTGAGGTGGTATCTCATGGTGGTTTTTATTTGCATTTCCCTAATGACCAGTGAGGTTGAACTTTTTTTCATATGCCTATTGGCCATCTGTATGTCCTCTTTAGAGAAATGTCTCTTCATATCTTCTGCCCATTTTCTAATTCGGTTGTTTGTTTTTTTGGTGTTGAGTTTCATGAGTGTTTTATAAATTTTGGATATTAACCCCTTATCAGATATATCTTTGGCAAATATATTCTCCCATTCAGTAGGCTTCCTTTTTGTTTTATGAATGGTTTCCTTTGTTGTGAAAAAACTTTTAAGTCTGATATAATCCCATATGTTCATTTTTTCTTTTACTTTCCTTGCCCGTAGGGATGTATCAGTAAAAATATTGCTCCGGGTAATATCTGCAAATGTACTCCCTATATTTTCTTTTAGGATTTTTATGGTTTCAGGTCTTACATTTAAGTCTTTAATCCACTTTGAATTTGTTCTTGTATAAGGCGTAAGGAGGTGGTCCAGTTTCATTTTTTTGCATGTGTCAGTCCAATTTTACCAGCACCATTTATTGAATAAACTATCGTTACTCCAGTGTAAATTCTTGCTTCCCTTGTCATAGATTAACTGTCCGTAAATGCGTGGATTTATTTCTGGGCTCTCTGTTCTGTTCCACTGATCGATGTGCCTGTTTTTATGCCAATACCAAACTGTCTTGATTACTGTAGCCTTGTAGTAGGTTTTGATGTCTGGTAGCGTGATCCTTCTGACTTTGTTCTTATTTCTCAGAATTGCAGAGGTTATTCTGGGTCTTTTGTGATTCCATATAAATTTTAGGATTATATTTTCCATTTCTGTGAAAAATGCCCTTGGTAGTTTGATAGGAATTGCATTGAATCTATATATTGCTTTAGGCAGTATGGACATTTTAATTATATTAATTTTTCCGATCCATGAGCATGGCAGGTGTTTCCATTTATTTGTATCTTCTATGATTTCTTTCTTCAGTGTCTTACAATTTTCTGAGTACAGATCTTTCACTTCTTTGGTTAAATTTATTCCTAGGTGTTTTATATTTCTTGACACAATTGTGAATGGGACAGTTTTCTTAATTTCTCTTTCCATTAGTTTATTATTGGTATATGCAAATGCCACTGATTTCTGACCATTGATTTTATATCCTGCTACTTTACTGAATTCGTCTATCAGTTCCAATAGTTTTTTGATGGAGTCTTTGGGGTTCTCTATATACAGTATCATGTCATCTGCATATAATGACAATTTTACTTCTTCCTTGCCAATTTGGATGCCTTTTATTTCTTTTTGTTGTCTGATTGCTGTGGCTAGATCTTCCAGCACTATGTTTAATAAAAGAGGAGAAAGTGAACAGCTTTGTCTTGTTTCTGATCTTAAGGGCAATGGTTTTAGCTTTTCCCCATTGAGTATGATGCTAGCTGTAGGTTTATCATATATGGCTTTTATTATGTTGAGATATGATCCCTGTATTCCCACTTTGCTAAGGGTTTTTAACATAAATGGCTGTTGGATTTTGTCAAATGGTTTTTCTGCATCTATTGAAATGACCATGTGATCTTTATCCTTCATTTTGTTGATGTGGTGTATCACATTAATTGATTTATGGATTTTGAACCAGTCTTGCGCACTAGGGATGAATCCCACTTGATCATGATGTATGATCTTCTTAATATATTGCTGAATTCTGTTTGCTAATATGTTATTGGGTATTTTTGCATCTATATTCATCAGGGAGATTGGCCTGTAGTTTTCCTTTTTTGTGCTGTCTTTATCTGGTTTTGGAATCAGGGTGATAGAGGCTTCATAAAAAGTGTTTGGGAGCCTTCCCTCCTTCTGGATTTTTTGGAATAGTTTGAGAAGAATAGGTGATAGTTCTTTTTTGAATGTTTGATAAAATTCACTTGTGAAGCCATCTGGTCCAGGGAATTTGTTTTTTGGGAGCTTGTCAATTACTGATTCAATTTCCTTGGTAGTAATCAGAGTATTTACATTTTCTGTTTCTTCTTGAGTTAGCTTTGGAAGGTTGTATGCTTCTAGAAAATTATCCATTTCTTCCAGATTGTCAGATTTGTTGGCATATAGTTGCTCATAGTAATTTCTTAAAATTTTTTGTATTTCTGTGATGTCTGTAGTCATTTCCCCTCTTTCATTCCTGATTTTGCTAATTAGAGTCCTTTCTCTTTTTTTTTTTGATGAGCCTGGCTGGAGGTTTGTCAATTTTGTTTATCTTCTCAAGAAACCAGCTCTTGGTTTCATTGATCTTTTGAATTGTTTTCCTGTTCTCTATATTGTTTATTTCTGCTCTGGTCTTTATTATCTCCTTTCTTGTACTCCCCTTGGGCCTCTTTTGCTATTCTTTTTCCATTTCCCTTAGGTGTAAGGATAACCTGTTGATTTGAGATTTTTATTCCTTCGTAAGGTAGGCCTGCACTGCTATAAACTTCCCTCTTAGGACTGCTTTCGCAGCATCCCAGAGATTTTGGGTCGTGTTGTTTTCATTTTCGTTTGTCTCGATGTATCTTTTGATTTCCTCCTTGATCTCATTTGTGATCCACTCACTATTTAATAGCATATTGTTTAGTCTCCATCTATTTGTCAGCTTCCCAGATTTCTTCGTATAATTGATTTCTAGTTTCATAGCATTGTGGTCAGAGAATACAGTTGAAATGATTTCAATCTTCTTAACTTTATTGAGACTTGTTTTGTGGCCTAACATGTGGTCTATCCTAGAAAATATTCCATGTGCACTTGAAAAGAACGTATACTCTGTAGCTCTGGGATGAAATGCTCTGAAAATGTCTGTTAAATCCAGCTGGTCTAATGTGTCATTTAAGGTCGCTCTTTCCATATTGATTTTCTGTCTGGAGGATCTGTCCATTAGTGACAGTGGGGTGTTGAAGTCCCCTAATATGATAGTGTTAATGTTGATCTCTGTCTTTATGTCTGACAATATCTGTTTTATGTATTTAGGGGCTCCTATGTTAGGTGCATAGATGTTTACTAGAGTTATGTCCTCTTGTTGGATCGATCGCTTCATTACTATGAAGTGTCCTTCTTTGTCCTTTGTTATACTCTGCAATTTAAAGTCCATTTTATCTGATCTGGAGTATCGCTACTCCAGCTTTTTTCTCAGTACCATTTGCATGAAATGTTTTACTCCATCTTTCAGCCTGTATGAGTCTTTGGATCTGAGGTGAATCTCTTGTATACAGCCTATGCTGGGGTCTTGCTTTCTTATCCATTCAGCCACCCTATGTCTTTTTATTGGAGCATTTAATCCATTTACATTTAATGTGATTATTGTTAGGTGTGTATTTATTGCCATTTTGTTATTTGTGTTCGTAGTCTTTCTTAGGTTGTTTTTCTCTTCTACTTAAAGAAGCCCTTTTAGCATTTCCTGCAAAGCTGGCTTGGTGGTAATGAATTCCCTTAACTTATTCTTTTCTGCAAAGCTCCTTATCTTGCCTTCGATTTTAAATGATAACCTTGCTGGATACAGCAATCTTGGTTGTAGGCCTTTATTTTTCATCACTTTGAAAACCTCCTGCCACTCCCTTCTGTCCTACAAAGTTTCTGTAGAAAAGTCAGCTGATAATCTTATGGGGGTACCCTTGTAAGTAACTTGCTGCCTTTCCCTTGCTGCTTTAAGGATTCTGTCTTTGTCCTTAACCCTTGCCATTTTCACTATAATGTGTCTTGGAGTGGGCCTGTTTGGAATCATCCCGGTTGGAACTCTCTGTACTTCCTGAGCTTGTATTTCAATGTCCTTTGCCAGGTTAGGGAAGTTTTCAGACATTATTACTTCAAATATATTCTCAATCCCTTGCTCCCTCTCTTCTCCTTCTGGTACTCCAATGACCCGTCGGTAATTGCGTTTCATGTTGTCCCCCAGCTCTCTTAAACTATTTTCCATGTTTTTCATTCTTTTTTCTTTTTGTTGTTCTGCATGGGTGATCTCTGCTATTTTGTCTTCTAAGTCACTGATTCGATTTTCTGCTTCATCCAATCTGCTAGTGATTCCATCAAGTTTGTTATTTAATTCAGT
This sequence comes from Aselliscus stoliczkanus, assembly GCA_033961575.1. Taxonomy (NCBI): domain Eukaryota; kingdom Metazoa; phylum Chordata; class Mammalia; order Chiroptera; family Hipposideridae; genus Aselliscus; species Aselliscus stoliczkanus. The sequence goes on along the minus strand of CM066737.1, from coordinate 46,217,194 downwards.
CATTGTGTTCTTAAGTTCTAGCTGGTTGCTTTTCATGATTTCTCTATCCTTCTTTATATTTTCATTAATTTCCTTGAACATTCTAATAATCAGTGTTCTGAATTCTGTCTCCGATAGGTTGGTTACCTCTATTTCCTCTATTTCCACTGATTCAGGAAGTTTCTTCTGTTCTTTTATTTGTGTTGTGTTTCTTTGTCTCCCCATTCTGGCTTACTCTTTGTGTTTGCTTCAATATAACAGATAGATCCCCCAGGTTTCTCAGTCTTTTCTGGGTAAACTTATATGGTGTGTGTCCTTTATATTTGAATTGCTCAGTCCCCTATTCTCCTGTGTTTGTATCTGAAGTGTTCATTGTGTCATGCGTCCTCACTTGTTGAAGTTTAAGTTTTGATTACTTTTGGTTTGTCAGTAGGTGGGATTGACTCCCATATTGATTAGCTGTGAGGATCAGCAGCGTCTGCAGTTTATGAGCTGCTGTGAGAGGATTGACCCCTCTGATGAAACTTGGACCCTATGGGCCCTAGTACCTGTAGCAACTTCCTTTTGTGTGTGACTCTTGTATGTCAAACCCAGAAATGCTCTGGTTTTATCTAAAGTTGGCCTCCAGGTATGATGATTCTTGTGTCTGTTTGTTTGGACCCACTGCTGCAGAGTGATTTTAGAGCATAACAGATCAACAAGAAATACCTCCGCAGCCACCAAAGTTAACCAAATGCTCGCACAAGTAAAAAAATACAACCATCAAACTACAGTCAACTTGTACAGAAATATCAATCATACTAATGAAGAAAACAAACAGAAACAAAACAAAAACCACACACACAATAATAACAGAAGAGGAAACAAAATAAAATACAATATCCTAAAATAAAAAATAGAATAAACATGAGAAGCCAAATAGCTATACCTAAAAAAATAAAAAATAAAAATAAACTAAAATAATAATAAAAAAGTAAGAATAAAAATTAAAAAAATAAAATTTGCCGAAAAAAGGAAAAGAGGAAAAGTATAGCAGTGAGCAGACTGAATAAAATAAGAGAGAATGTGAGGGTGAGGAAAAAAGAAAAAGTAAAGAAAGTAAAAGAAAAAGAAAAAAATATATATATATTTGTCTACACACCCATATATATGGACATATATTCACCTATATACACCTATATATATGCCTTTATTAAAAACTACAAAATGATAAGAATGAAATAGAAATAAAAACCAAAAACAACCAAGATAATCAGCCAATAAAGGGAAAACAAAACAGAATAAAACCAAACAAACCAAAAATACACATGACGGTCTTGGCTAAAGTCCACCAAGCTCTCTTCAGTTTGTCTGCTGTACAAAAATTCCTGTGCATCTTGTGGGAACAGTAGGCCACCTGATGCCTAGCGTGATCCTGGCCCTGCAGGTTTGCTGTACTTGAGTGTGGTTGTGACATGTGATTGGTGGTTTTTACAAAGTCACTGCCTATTTTCCTTTTGCCTGTCCCAAGGCAGGCTGCACCCCCAAAGGCTCAATGAGTGTCTCTGGGCACCCTTTGGGTTGACAGCCGTGGAGAATTAAAGAATTCCTCACTACCAAAAGCCTGCTGCTAAGAATCTGTTAATTAGTGCCTCAGCAGATGAACCTGCCCTGCCTCCCAAGCCTTGCCTAAAGGTGGGGGCGGGGTAGGTAGTCTCACTCTGCAGCCTTTACTGGGTGGAAATTCTCAACCCCCTGCAGGTAAGGATATCTTCCTAGTCTGCCCCTATTGCTCCATTCAGGAGTCAGTTTAAGACTCTGTCTTGGTGGGGGCCAAAGTTTGTGGGAGTGGGTGGGTTATTGTTTTTTTTTGTTTTCTGTTCAAGAGTAGAAAAAGGAAAAAGAAATAAAAAACATAAAAATAAAGCCACAGTTCCAACACTGTTTTAAGCTAAGGCCTTTGCCTCTTATGCTCCAGCGGAGTTCCAGCTGCTCTCCCAAAGTGTCTGCCGGGATTTAGGGGATTGCTCCCACCCAACCGTGTGGCTAAGATCCCTGCTCCGTCTCTCGGCGACCTGCGTCTCTGCCCAGCACGCTGCGTTTCCGCGTGAGTCTTCTTGTTTCCCCTCCTCGCGGGTTTAAGGCTTCTGCCTTGGAGCTGGTGTACGCTCGCGCGGTGCTCCTGCTGTTCTCCCAAAGAGACTGCCGGGGTTTAAGGGACTGTGAGCCCCCTGCCACAAGGTTCAGATCCCCGCTCCATCTCTCGTGGACCTGCGTCTCCGCCCGGCGCACGCTGAGTCTCTGTATGCGAGTCCTCCTTTTCCCCCTGCTCCCGGGTTTCAGACTTCTGCGCTCCGCGGGACCCGGTGGGCACAGAGACTGATCCCTGAACTGGGAGTGTGCAGGGATTGATCTTGCCCTGTCGCTGCAGGGCTCTGCACCCTGCTTCCTGGGGACCCAGCGAGCCGCGGGTGCAGCTTGTACCTCTGCACAGTCGTCTCCTTTCTCTCCTCCTGCACTTGCCCGGCCTGAGGTTTCTGCCTCAGACTACAAACCAATGCGCTCTTGCTGAACTCTAGGTGGGCCACGGGCCACAGGGAGCGAGCCGGGGGAACACTCACCATGCCTCCGCAGCCACGGGTGCGGGCTGCACCTCACGCATCTCGCCGCCTTCTTCCTCTACTCGCCCGGCCTGCCCACCATCCAGCAATCCTTGTGTGGAACACTTAGTTGCTCTGTGTGATGAGTAGATGTCTCTTTGAAGCGTATTAGAAGTTCAAATTGTGGATATTTCCAGGGGAGATTTCATGGAGCCCTCCTCACAGCCGCCATCTTGCCCCTGTCCAATCTGTACCAAAATTTTGACAGTGGCTATATTTGGGTAGTAGGGATACAGCACTTTTATAAAAAAAAACTTTTTTAATATTTTTCTCTATTGTAAAAATGATCATGAACATGTATTTTTTTAAATTTTAAAAAGACTATATTTTCTGATGCCTTCTAATCATTATAAATTTACCTAGAAAGTAAATGTCTCCCTGTAACCCCACCCCTGCCCCAACCTTTAAGATAATATATATAGTCATATATAATATGTTATATATATATATATGTATTATATATATATAATATATATATTTTCAGTCTTTACAAGTAGGCCATAGCAGAAAACTGTCAGTTTCTCATGTTTTCTCCCAGGTCTCTTAAACTATTTTCAATGGTTTTCATTCTTTTCTCTTTTTGTTGTTCTGCTTGGGTTATCTCTGCCATCTTGTCTTCTAAGTCCCAGATTCGATTTGCTGCTTCATCCAATCGGCTAGTAATTCCATCGAATTTGTTATTTACTTCAGTAATTGCATTCTTAAGTTCTAACTGGTTGTTTTTCATGATTTCTCTATCCTTCTTTATATTTTCATTCATTTCCTTGAACATTCTAATAATCAGTGTTCTGAACGGTGTTTCCAAAAGGTTGTTTACCACTATTTCCTCTGGTTCCACTGATTCAGAAGGTTACTTTTGTTCTTTCACTTGGGTTGTTTCTTTGTCTCCCCATTCTGGTTTACTCTTTGTGCTTGCTTTGATAGAACAGATAGATCCCCTAGGTGTCTCAGTCTTTTCTGGGTAAACGTATACAGTGTGTGTCCTTTATATTTGAATTACTCAGTCTCCCTGTTCTCTTGTGCGTGTATATATGAGGTGTTCCTTGTGTTGTGTGTCTTCACCTGTTGAAGTTTAGTTTTGATAACTTTTGGCTTGTCAGTAGGTGGAATTGACTCCCAGACTGATTCCGGTGAGGATCAGCAGTGTCTGCAGTTTATGAGCTGCTGTGTGAGGGTTGACCTCTCTGATCAGGCTTGGACCCTTTGGGCCATTGCACCTGTAGCGACTTCCTTTTGAGTGTGACTCTTGTATGTCAAACCCAGAAATGCTCTGGTTTTATCTAAAGTTAGCCTCTCGGTATAAGGATTCTTGTGTCTTTTTGTGTGGGCCCAGTTGCAGAGCGATTTTTGAGAAAAACAAATGAACATGTACAACCACCACAGCCACCAAAGGAAACCAAATGTTCTTCAATGCAAAAAAACAAAACAAAACAAAACAACCAACAACCTACAGTCAACTTGTACAGAAATAGAAAACATACAAAAGAAGAAAACAAACAAAAACAAAACAACAACCACACACACAAAAGAACAGAAGAGGAAACAAAATACAATATAATATCATAAAATGAAAAGTAGAATAGGGCCGGGCCGGCCGAGTGGCACATTGGTTAAGAGCTGGTTTTGGGATGCCAGGGACCCTGGTTCGGAACCCACATATGAGGGCCAGTGACACTGCCCTCTACAGCTAACAACAGCTGCACCTGTAGCTGGGCTGTGTGAACCCTGGCGATGGTGTGCTGCCGTAGGCCACAGTGATTGGCCAGCAGCCAGCGTGAGCGGCTGGCAGTTGTCATGAGCTGCCAATAGATGCGGTGAGTGACATCCAGAGGCTGGCTACTGATCTGCCTGATCCGGGAAGAGTGCAATGACGATACCAACATGGGCCAGTGAGGCAACGTCCTCTGCAAGTAGACTGTAGGACAAAAAGACAGCAACTTGTCTGTTCCCCTTCCTCGATTCCCCAATGCTGTTCCCCTCCCCCAATTCCCCAATAAAATCTTTAAAAAAAAGAATAGGGGCGGCAATTTGGCACAGTTGCTAAGACCTGGTTTGGGACACCAGCTGCCCAGGTTTGGATCCCACATATGAGGGCCAGTGACACTTCCCTAAGAAAAAAAAGGGGAGGGAAGCATCTAAGGTGGCAGAACAGATGGACACATTCCCAACTGCCTCCCAGGTTCACATCAAAATTACAAATAATTTATACAGCATTTAACCTCAGAAGTTCCCTGAACACTAGATGAACAGAAACTCTAAACAAAGATTGAAACAGAAGGCCACGTCAAGTCAAGTAGGAGGGGCACAGATGACAGTGTGCGAGCCCCATAAAGGATGCCCCAGGTTTGGGGGAGAGTCTCTCCGGCCCCACACCGAGCTCATTAGCCTAGAGTTGCTTTGCCAGGAAGAGTAGTTCTATGATAGCGAGCAGTAGAAATTAGTGAGGATGCTATTTGCTCGGTCCTGTGAGGCTGAGGACAGCTAGAGATCCATTGGGGCTGGTGCATGGGTTCACTCGCTGGTGAGCACTCACCCGGTTCCTGGTGGAGGGAATAGCTGTGTGAGCCGGGCCCAGAAGCATGTGAGGGAGGACTGAACTCAGCACCTTTGGTACAGAAGCTAGAGGTTTTGGGACCATTGTTCCGCTGGTGTGGAGCTGGCACACGAGTAGTATACAGGAGGGTGCCATTTTGTCAGGGTTGGGCCCTCGCACAGAGCGTCAGAACCCTGACCCCATTGGTCTGGTGAAATTGGTGCAGGAGTTCATACATGCGTACATGCATATGCAGCCTTGGATTCCCACCCTGCTTGTGCTGGATTGCCAGGGATATGCTGGTTGGGTTCTCTCTGGGTCCATCAGTCTGCTCACTGAGACACAGGAGTGTGCGAACAGCCTTGGGTCCCCGCTATCTGCACTGTATGTTCAGAGTTGCCAGGCTAGAGATTGGGTGTTGGGCTGCTTAGCCTAATCTGTGGGCAGCTGATTGGGACATGCTGAGATGGGGAGCTTTCCTGAGAGTGTAGGGCTGGGAGCTCTGTGCCTGCGTGATCCGATTGAGGATTTCCTGGCATGTTTGTGTGGACTGGTTGCTGGTGCAGAGTGCATGCTGTTCTGACTTGGTGGGGATCACTGACCTCAAGTGGTGCTTTGGGGGCCTGACCCACCCACCTAGGGAAGTGTTGCCAGAAGCACCCTGAGTCCCTGGTGCCTGGCCTACACCTCTGCAGGCCACAGAGGATATTTTTTTTACAGCAGTGGACAACCTGAAACAACCTGTGAGATTTTTTTTTCGTAGGGAGCAAGGTTCCAGAGCACACAGCAGCTAATTGTGGAAACCTCACTGCAAGCATGAGAGGGAGGCCGAAACATAACACATTAAGCTCTCCCACCCAACAGCTGGTGCTGAGTCACTCAGAGAGTCTCTATTGCTGAGCAAGTGGTCTTCAGGTTAAAGAGGACAGGGGGCCCACCACCTCTTTTATTCCCCTCTCTTCTTTCAGGTGACCTACCTAATACATTGAAGCATTCACAGAATGACAGCCAGAAACAAAGAAACATGTCACAATAAAAGATCAGAAGAAACCACTAGAAATGGAACTAAATGAAATAGAGTTATCCAAATTTTCAGAGACAGAATTTAGAACACGTCTGATAAGAATGTATAAGGAACTTAGTGAGGAAATATAAAAGGATAGGGAAACCATAAAAACAACCAGTTAGAACTAAAGAATACAATAAATGAAATGAAGAACACACTCGAAGAAATCACCAATAGAATAGATGAAGCAGAGGAGCGGATCAGAGAATTGGACGACAAAATAGCAGAAATCACCCAGCTGGAAAAACAAAAACCAAAAAGAATAAAAAAGAATGAAAAAAGTTTAAGAGACCTCTGGCACCACATGAGACGCTGCAACACACAAATCATAGGAATACCAGAAGGAGAAGACAAAAAGCAAGAGACTGAGAATGTATGTAAAGAAATAATGACTGAAAACTTCCCTGCACTGGTGAAGGAAATCAAAATACAAGTCTAGGAGGTGCAGGGAGTTCCAAACACGCTGAATCCATACAGGTCCACATAAGACACATCATATTAAAATGGCAAAGCTTAAGGACAAAGACAGAATCCTAAAAGCAGTAAGAGAAAGATATCAAGTTACAAACAAAAGAACTCCCATAGACTAACAGCTGATTTCTCTACAGAAATTCTGCAGGCCAGATGGGAGTGGCAGGAGATATTCAAAGTGACACAAAATAAAGGTCTCCAACCAAGATTGCTCTACCCAGCACGGCTATCACTTAAAATTGAAGGAGAGATAAAGAGTTTCTCAGAAAAGCATAAGCTTAAGGAGTTCATTGCCACCAAGCCAGCATTGCAGGAAATGTTAAAAGGGCCTTTTTAAACAGGAGAAAGTGTTAAACAAGGTAACCCAGGAAGACAAGAAATACAAATAACAAAATGGCAATAAATACGCATCTATCAGTAATCACTTTTAGTGTGAATGGGCTAAACGCTCCAATCAAAAGACACAGAGTGGCTGAGTGGATAAGAAAACATGACCTATGCATATGCTGTCTACAAGAGACTCATCTCAGATCAAAAGACACACACAGACTGAAAGTAAAGGGATGGAGTAAGATATTTCACGCAAATGGAAATGAGAAAAAAGCTGGAGTAGCAATACTTATTTCGGACAAAATAGACTATAAATGAAGAATACAACAAAAGACAACAAGGTCATTACATAACAATGACGATGTTTACCCTAATAAACATCTATACCCCCAACATGGGAGTTCCTAAATATATAAAACAGTTTATGACTGACATAAAGTCAGAGAGCAACCATAGAACTATAATAGTAGGCACTTGAACAAGTTGTCACCAAAGGACAGATACTCCAGTCAGAAAATCAACACGGAAACAATGGCCTTACATGACACCTTAGGTCAGCTGGATTTAATCAATAGTTTTGGAGCATTTCATCACAAAGCAACAGACTATATATTTTTCTCAAATGGACATGGAACATTTTCCAAGATAGACCACATGTTAGGTCACAAAACAAGTCTCAATAAATTTAAGGAGACTGAAATCATATCAAGCATCTTCTCAGACCACAGTGATATGAAACTAGAAATCAATTATAAGAAGAAATCCGGAGGAGTTCCGGTAAGATCGCGGAATAGACGAGAGGGAGAGCCCTATGATGGACGCCCCAGCTGTGTGTGGAGGCTTCTCTGGTTGGGGGAGAGACCTACCCACCCAAACCAAGCTCACCAACCCAGAGTTGCTTTGCCAAGAAGAGGAGTTCTACGATAGCGAGCAGTAGAAATTAGTGAGGACTCTCTTTGCTCGGCTTGGTGAGGCTGAGGGTGGCTGGAGAACCTGTGGGGCCGGCGCATTGGTTCGCTCACCAGTGAGGACTCACCCAGTTTTTGTTGGAGGGAGTGCTTGTGTGAGCCAGGCCCAGGAGCCTGTGGGGAAGGAATTAACTGAGCACCTTTGGTGCAGAAGCTGGAGTTTTGGGACCATTGTTCCTCTGGTGTGGCGCTTTCACACAAGCGGTGTACAGGAGGGCGCCAGTTTTTCATGGTTGGGCCATGCCACAAAGGGTCAGATCCGGGATCCCATTGGTCTGGTGAACTTGACGCAGGCACATGTGGCCTTTGATTCCCACCCACTACCTGCTTGTGCTGCGTTGCCTGGGAAATGCCTGGAGGGTGCCCTTCGGCTCCATCAGGCTGCTCACTGAGATGCAGGAGTGTGCAAGCCGCCTTGGATCCTCACCCTCTGCCCTCCTTGTGCTGTGTTGCCAGGGAAATGCAGGGCAGGTGCTCGCCAGCTGCATCAGTCTGTTCACTGAAACTCAGAAGTGCGAGAGCCGCCTTAGGTCCTCGTTCTCCAAACAGTTTGTGCAGAGTTGCAAGGCTGGGGATTGGCTGTTGGCCTCCTTAGCCTGATCTATGGGCAGTTGATTGGGGCAGGCTGGGACGGGGAGTATTGCTGAGTGTTGAGCAGGGAGCGGTGCACCTGCGTGATCCGATCGAGGCTTTCCTGGCTAGTTTGTGTGGACTGAATGCTGGTGCAGAGTGCATGCTGCTCTGACTTCGTGGGGGCCACTGACCACATCAAGTGTGGCCTTGAGGGCCTGCTGCTCCCACCTAGAGCTGTGTTGCCATAAGCACCCTGAGCTCCCGGTGCCTGGCCCACATCTTGACAGGCCACAGAAGTTTGTTTTTTTTTGCAGTAGCGGACAAACTGCAACAACCTGTGAAGACTTTTTTTCTCTTCTCTTTTTTTTATTTTTTTGGTAGTGAACACGGTTCCAGAGCACAGAGCATCTAATTGTGGAATGCTCACTGCAAGCCTGAGCAAGTGGTCTACAGATTAAAGAGGACGGAGAGTCCCCCACCTCTTTTTTACTTTTTTCTTTTTTTATTTTCTCTTCTTTCTAGGTGATCTATCTAATACATCAAAGCATTCTCAGAACGACAGCCAGAATGAAAAAACAAAGGAACATGTTCCAAGTAAAAGATCAGAAGATACTTCTAGAAATGGAACTAAATGAAACAGAGGTATCCAAACTCTCAGAGACAGAGTTTAGAACACTGATGATAAGAATGTTTAAGGAACTTAGCGAGGACATAAAAAAGGATAGGGAAACCATTAAAAAACAACTAGTTAGAACTAAAGACTACAATAACTGAAATGTAGAACACACTCGAAGGAAACACCACTAGAATAGATGAAGCAGAGGAGCGGATCAGCAAACTAGAAGACAAAATAGCAGAAATCACCCAGCGGAAATAACAAAAAGAAAAAAGAATAAAAAAGAATGAAAATAGTTTAAGAGACCTCTGGGATAACATGAAACACAACAACTCTTGAGTCATAGGAATACCAGAAGGAGAAGAGAAGCAAGGGATTGAGAATGTATTCAAAGAAATAATGACTGAAAACTTCCCTACCCTGGTGAAGGAAACCAAAATACAAGCAAGCCCATGGTGTACAGAGAGTTCCAAACAGGCTGTATTCAAACAGGCCCACAGCAAGACACATCATATTTAAAATGGCTAAGTTTAAAGCCAAAGAGAGAATCCTAAAGCAGCAAGAGAAAGACTGCAGTTTACACACAAAGGAATTCCTATAAGGCTAACAGCTGACTTTTCTTCAGAAACTCTGAAGGCCAGAAAGGAATGGCAGGAGATATTCAAAGTGACACAAAATAAAGGTCTCCAACCAAGATTGCTCTACCCAGGACGGCTATCACTTAAAATTGAAGGAGAGATAAAGAGCTTCTCAGAAAAGAATAAGCTTAAGGAATTTATTACCACCAAGCCAGCATTGCAGGAAAAGTTAAATGGGCTTTTTTGAACAGAAGAAAGGGTTAAACAAGCTAACCCAGGAAGACAAGAAATACAAATAACAAAATGGCAATAAATATGCACCTATCAGAAATTACTTTCAATGTTAATGGGCTACATGCTCCTATCAAAAGACACAGAATGGCTGAGTGGGTAAGAAAACAGTACCCATGCACATGCTGTCTACAAGAGACTCATCTCAGATCAAAAGACACACACAGGGCCGGCCGAATTTCATGGTGGTTAAGAGCTGGCTTGGGATGCCAGTGACCCCGGTTCGGATCCCACATATGAGGGCCAGTGACACTGCCCTCTAAACAGAAAAAAGACACACACAGACTGAAAGTAAAGGGATGGAAAAAGATATTTCATGCAAATGGAAATGAGGAAAAAGCTGGAGTAGCAATACTTATTTCGGACAAAATAGACTTTAAAATGAAGACTACAATAAAGGACAAAGAATGGCACTGCATAATAATAAAGGGATCAATTCAACGAAAGGACATAACCCTAGTAAACATCTGTATACCCAACATAGGAGCTCCTAAATATATAAAACAGATTTTGACAGACATAAAGGCAGAGATCAACAGTAACACTATCATAGTAGGGGAATTCAACACCCCATTGTCAGCAATGGACAGATCCTCCAGACAGAAAATCAACACGGAGATAGTGGCCTTAAATGACACTTTAGACCAGCTGAATTTAGTTGATATTTTTAGAGCATTTCACACTAAAGTTACAGAATACACATTCTTTTCATGTTCACATGAAACATTCGCCAAGATAGACCACATGTTAGGCCACAAAACAAGTCTCAATAAATTTAAGAAGATTGAAATCATATTAAGTGTCTTCTCTGATCACAATGTTATGAAACTAGAAATGAATTATAAGAAGAAACCTGGAAATAAGTGGAGTCTGAATAACATGTAACTAAATAGTGAGTGGGTCAAAAATGAGATCAAGGAGGAAATCAAAATATACCTTGTGACAAACGAAAATGAAAACACCACGACCCAAAATCTCTGTGATGCAGCGAAAGCAGTCCTAAGAGGGAAGTTCATAGCAGTGCTGGCCTACCAAAAGAAGGAAGAAAAATCTCAAATCAACAGACTCTCTTCACACCTAAGGGAACTTGAAAAAAAAAACACTGCAAAACAAGCCGAAAGGGTGTATAAGGTAGGAAATAATAAAGACCAGAGCAGAAATAAATGAAATAGAGAACAAAAAAAAAAAATACAAAAGATCAATGAAACCAAGAGTTGGTTTTTTGAAAAGATAAACAAAATCGATGAACCCTTAGCCAGACTAACCAAGAAAAAGAGAGAGGGGACCCAAACTAATAAAATCAGAAGTGAAAGAGGAGAAGTGACAGCAGAAACCACAAAAATACAGAAAATTTTAAGAGAATACTATGAACAACTCTATGCCAACATATCAAAAAATCTGGAAGAAATGGATAAATTTCCAGAAGCATACAATCTACCAAGTCTGATCCAAAAAGAGACAGAAACTCTGAACACACTGATTACTGCCAAAGAAATTGAATCTGTAATCAACAATCTTCCAACAAACAAAAGCCCTGGACCAGATGGCTATGCAGGTGAATTTTACAAAACATTCAAAAAAGAATCAGTACCTATTCTCCTCAAACTATTCCAAAAATTACAGAAGGAGGGAAGGCTCCCAAACTCTTTCTATGAAGCCACTATCACCCAGATTCCAAAGTCAGACAAAGATATTACAAAAAAAGGAAAACTACAGGCCAATATTCCTAATGAACATAGAGGCAAAAATTCTCAACAAAATACTAGCAAACCAAATTCAGCATCTCATGACAAAGATCAGACACCACAATCAAGCTGGATTCATTCCTGCTATGCAAGCCTGGTTCAATATCTGCAAATCAATTAATGTAATAGATCACATTAATAAAATGAAATATAAAAATCATATGATCATATCAATTGATACAGAAAAGGCATTTGACAAAATCCAGCAGCCATTTATGATAAAAACTCTTAGCAAAGTGGGAATAGTGGGATCATATCTCAACATAATAAAGGCCATATATGATAAGCCAACAGCAAACATTGTACTCAATGGGGGAAGGCTGAAAGCTTTCCCCTTAAGATCAGGAACAAGACAAGGCTGTCCGCTTTACCCATATCTATTTAACATAGTTCTGGAAGTTCTGGCCACAACATTCAGAGAAGAAAAATAAATAAGAGGCATACAAATGGGAAAAGAGGAAGTAAAATTGTCATTATATGCAGATGACATGATACTATATATAGAGAATCACAAAGAGTCCACCAAAAAATTGCTAGAACTGATACACAAATTTGGTAAGGTAGCAGGGTATAAAATTAATGTTCTGAAATCAGTGGCATTTGTACACACCAATAATAAACTATCAGAAGAAGAAATCAGGAAATCAATCCCTTTTACAATTGCGTCAAAAACAATAAAATATCTAGGAATCTATTTAACTAAAGAAGTAAAAGACCTGTACTCCGAAAATTATGAGACACTGAAGACAGAAATCAAAGAAGATACAAATCAATGGAAATACATACCATGATCATGTATAGGAATAATTAATATAGTTAAAATGTCAATATTACCTAAAGCGATATATAGATTCAATGCAATTCAATTCCAATCAAACTACCAAGGACATTTTTCTCAGAAATAGAACATAGAATCCTATAATTTATATGGAGCCACAAAAGACCCCAAATAGCTACTGCAATGTTGAGAAATAAGAACAAAGTGGGAGGCATCACACTACTTGACATCAAAACATACTACAAGGATACAGTAATCAAAACAGTATGGTACTGGCATACAAACAGACACATAGACCAATGGAATCGAATAGAGAGCCCAGGAATAAACCCATCTATATACGGTCATTTAATCTATGACAATGGAAGCAAGAATTTACACTGGAGTCAAAATAGTCTATTTAATAAATGGTGCTGGGAAAATTGGACTGACACGTGCAGAAATAATGAAAATAGAACACCTACTCACACCATTTATGAGAACAAACTCAAAATGGATTAAAGACTTAAATGTAAGACCTGAAACTATCAAACTCCTAGAATAAAACATAGGGAGTAAGTTTGCAGACATTACCCTGAGTAATATTTTTACTGATATATCCCCTCGGGCAAGGGAAATAAAAGAAAACATGAACATATGGGATTACATCAAACTTAAAAGTTTTCCACAGCAAATGAAATCATCAATAAAAGGCAGCCTACTTTATGGGAGAAGATATTTGCCAATGATATATCTGATAAGGGGTTGATATTCAAAATTTATAAAACACTCATACAGCTAAACACCAAAAAAAAAAAACCTAACCCAATTAAAATATGGGCAGAGGATATGAGGAGGCATTTCTCTAAAGAGGACATACAGATGGCCAACAGGCATATGAAAAAAATGTTTAACGTCTCTAATCATCAGAGAAATGCAAATAAAAAAAAACAATGAGTAAGCGACATCCAGAGGCCAGCGACCGATCTGCCTCATCCGGGAAGAGCGCAATGACGATACCAACAGTGAAGCAACATCCTCCGCAACTAAACTGAAGAACAAAAAGACAGCAACTTGTCTGTTCCCCTTCCCTGATTCCCCAACGCTGTTCTCCTCCGCCAATTCCCCAATAAAATCTTTAAAACAAACAAACAAACAAACAAACAAAAACAATGAGATACCACCTCACTCCAGTCAGAATGTCTATCATTAACAAATCAACAAATAACAAGTGCCGACAAGGGTGTGGAGAAAAGCGAACGCTGGTGCACTGTTGCTGGGACTGCAAATTGGTGCAGCCATTATGGAAATCAGTATGGAGGTGTCTCAAAAAAATGGAAATGGAACTGCCGTATGACCCAGCAATTCCACTCTTGGGTATCTACCAAGATGTATCCAAGACGCTAATTCGAAAAAATATATGCACCCCTATGTTTATTGCAGCGCTATTTACAGTAGCCAAGATTTGGAAACAACCGAAATGCCCATTGGTAGATGACTGGATTAAGAAACTGTGATACATTTATACAATGGAGTATTACTCTGCTATAAAGAAGAATGAAATCGTACCATTTGCAACGGTATGGATGGACCTAGAGACTATTATGTTAAGTGAAATAAGTCAGTCGGAGAAAGAAAAATACCATATGATCTCACTTATATGTGGAATTTGAAAAACTGAATGAATGAGCAAAAGAAACAAACAGTGTCATATATATACAGGAAAAACAGCGTTGCTAGTTGGGAGTGGGGTGGGGATGAGGGAGAAGGGGAAGGGATTAGACAGCATAAATAGGTAACTACAGTATTGTCACAGGGATATGAAAGACAGCCTGGGGAATATAATGATGTAAAAATTTTGTTGGGTGTCAGATGGTCATGTGTCTTGTTAGTGAGACCACTTAATGGATGGAGTAGAGGCTTGATCACTGCACTGTACACCTGAAATTGATGTTGTATACTATTGTAAGCCAACTGTAATTGATTATATAGATAGTCACGGGATGTGGATTATATGGTGTTAGGGAGTCAAAGGAATTGTAATAGATTGTATGACATGGTGGGGAAGAGTGGGCAGAAGGATTGGGGGAGGGGGTTTTCACTTTGAAGGATAAAAAGTATAACTATTGCACTTTGTGGTACACATGAAGCTAATTAAAAATATATTTAAAAAATGAATAAATGGGTAAACAAGCTAAACCAGGAAGACCAGGAATACAAATAACAAAATGGCAATACATATACACCTATCAATAATCATTTTATATATAGTATCATGTCATCTGCATATAATGACAATTTTACGTCCTCTTTTCCAATTTGGATGACTTTTATTACATTTTCTTGTCTGATTGCAGTGGCTAGAACTTCCAGAACTATGTTAAATAGAAGTGGTGAAAGTGGGCAGTCTTGTCTCATTCCTGATCTTTAGGGGAAAGCTTTTAGCCTTTCCCCATTGAGTACGATGTTTGCTGTGGGCTTATTATATATGCCCTTTATTATCTTGAGGTATGATACCACTATTCTGACTTTGCTAAGAGTTTTTATCATAAATGGCTGCTGGATTTTGTCAAATGCTTTTTCTTCATCTATTGATATGATCATATGATTTTTATTTTTCAATTTGTTAATGTGATATATTACGTTAATTGATTTGTGGATATTGAACCAACCTTGTATACCAGGAATTAATCTTACCCGATCGTGGTGTATGATCTTTTTAATGAGATGCTGAATTCTGTTTGCTAGTATGTTGTTGAGAATTTTTGCATCTATGTTCATTAGGGATATTGGCCTGTAGTTTTCCTTTTTTGTAATATCTTTGTCTGATTTAGGAATCAGGGTGATAGTGGTTTCATAAAAAGAGTTTGGGAGCCTTCCCTCCTTCTGTATTTTTTGAAGTAGTTTGAGGAGAACAGGTACTAATTCTTTTTTGAATGTTTTATAAAATTCACCTGCATAGCCATCTGGTCCAGGGCTTTTGTTTGTTGGAAGATTGTTGATTACAGATTCAATTTCTTTGGCAGTAATCAGTGTGTTCAGAGTTTCTGTCTCTTTTTGGATCAGACTTGGTAGATTGTATGCTTCTAGAAATTTCTCCATTTCTTCAACATTGTTGAATTTTTTAGCATATAGTTGATTATAGTATTTTCTTAAAATTTTCTGTATTTCTGTGGTATCTGTTGTCACTTCTCCTCTTTCATTTCTTATTTATTAATTTGGGTCCTCTCTCTCTTTTTATTGGTTAGTCATGCTAAGGGTTTGTCGATTTTGTTTATCTTTTCAAAAAACCAACTCTTGGTTTCATTGATATTTTGTATTGTTTTTTGTTCTCTATTTCATTTATTTCTGCTCTGGTCTTTATTATTTCCTTCCTTATGCTCCCTTTAGGCTTGTTTTGCTGTTTTTATTCGAGTTACCTTAGGTGTAAAGAGAGTCTGTTGATTTGAGATTTTTCTTCCTTTTTTAGGTAGGCCTGCACTGATATGAACTGCCCTATTAGGACTGCTTTTGCTGCATCCCAGAGATTTTGGGTCGTGGTGTTTTCATTTTCGTTCGTCTCGAGATATCTTTTGATTTCCTCCTTGATCTCATTTTTGACCCACTCACTATTTACTAGCATGTTATGTAGCCTCCATGGATTTGTAAGCTTTCCAGATTTCTTCTTATAATTGATTTCTAGTTTCATAACATTGTGGTCAGAGAAGACACTTGGTATGATTTCAATCTTCTAAAATTTGTTGAGACTTGTTTTGTGGCCTAATATGTTGTCTATCTTGGAGAATGTTCCATGTGCACTGGAGAAGAGTGTATATTCTGTAGCTTTGGGGTGAAATGCTCTAAAAATATCAATTAAATCCAGCTGGTCTAAAGTATCATTCAAAGTCACTGTGTCCGAGTTGGTTTTCTGTCTGGAGGATCTGTCCATTGGTGACAACGGGGTGTTGAATTCTCCTACTATGATAGGGTTACTGTTGATCTTTGCCTTTGTGTTTGTCAGAATCTGTTTTGCAAATTGAGGAGCTCTTGTATTGGGTGCATAGATGTTTACTAGGGTTATGTCCTCTTGTTGAATTGATCCCTTTATTATTATTATGTAGTGCCCTTATTTGTCTTTTATTGTAGTCTTCATTTTAAAGTCTATTTTGTCCAAAATAAGTATTGCTACTCCAGCTTTTTTCTCATTTCCATTTGCATGAAATATCTTATTCCATCCCTTTAATTTCAGACTGTGTGTCTTTTGATCTGAGATGAGTCTCTTGTAGGCAGCGTATGCATGGGTCCTTTTTTTTATCCACTCAGCCACTCTGTGTCTTTTGATTGGAGCATTTAGCCCATTCACATTGAAAGTAATTACTGATAGGTGTATATTTATTGCCATTTTGTTATTTGTATTTCTTGTCTTCTTAGGTTAGCTTGTTTTCCCCTTTCTTCTGTTTAAAAAAGCTCTTTTAACATTTCCTGCAACGCTGTCTTGGTGGTAATGAATTCCTTAAGCTTATTCTTCTCTGGAAAGCTCTTTATCTGTCCTTCAATTTTAAGTGATAGCCGTGCTGGGTAGAGCAATCTTGGTTGTAGACCTTTATTTAGTGTCACTTTGAATATCTCCTGCCATTCCGTTCTGGCCTGCAGAGTTTCTGAAGAAAAGTCTGCTTTTAGTCTTATTGGAGTTCTTTTGTGTATATCCTGCTGTTTTTCTCTTGCTGCTTTTAGGATTCTGCCTCTGTCTGTAACCTTTGCCATTTTAACTATGATGTGTCTTGGTGTGGGCCTGTTTGGATTCAGCCTGTTGGAACTCTCTGTACATCCTGGGCTTGTATGTCCTTTTCCTTCACCATGGTAGGGAAGGTTTCAGTCATTATTTCTTTAAATACATTCTCAATCCCTTGCTTCTTCTCTTCTCCTTCTGGTATTCCTACGACAGGTTTGTTGTTGCGATTCATGTTGTCCCAGAGGTCTCTTAAACTATTTTCACTCTTTTTTAGTCTTTTTTCTTTTTGTTGTGTCAGCTGGGTGATTTCCACTATTTTGTCTTCTAGTTCGCTGATCCGCTCCTCTGCTTCATCTATTCTACTAGTTATTCCTTTAAGTATGTTCTTCATTTCAGTTATTTTATTCTTTACTTCTAACAGGTTGTTTTTTTATGGTTTCCTTATCCTTCTTTATGTCCTCGCTAAGTTCCTTATACATTCTTATCATCAGTGTTCTAAACTCTGTCTCTGAAAGTTTGGATACCTCTGTTTCATTTAGTTCTATTTCTAGAGTTTTCTCCTGATCTTTTTCTTGGGACATGTTTCTTTGTTTTTCATTCTGGCTGTCATTCTGTGAATGCTTCGATGTATTAGATAGATCACCTAGAAAGAAGAGAAAAGAAATGAAGACAAAAAAAAGAGAAAAAAAAGGTAGAGTTGGGGAGGCTCCCCGTCCTCTTTAATCTGCAGACCACTTGCTCAAGGTTGCAGTGAGCTTTCCATAATTCGCTGCTGTGTGCTCTGGAACCGTGCTCACTACCAAAAAAAAAATATGTTCACAGGTTTATGCAGTTTGTCCGCTACTGAGTCTCAGTGAACAGACTGGTGTGGCTTGAGAGCACCCGCCCCACGTTTCCCTGGCAATGCAGCACAAGCAGGGTGGAGGGTGGGGACCCAAGGTGGCTCACACACCCCTGTGTCTCAGCGAGCATCCTAATGGAATCAGAGGGCACCCGCTTGGCATTTCCTTGGAAATGCAGCACAAGCAGTGCAGTGGGTGGGGACCCAAGGTCGTTTGCACACTCCTGCATCTCAGTGAGCAGCCTGATGGAGCCTGAGTTCACCCACCAGGCATTTCCCTGTCAATGCAACACAAGCAGGGAGGAGGGTGGCAATCCAAGGCCACATGCGCATGCACGCATGCATGCACTCCTGCGCCAAATTCACCAGACCAATGGGATTCCTTATCTGACCCTCTGTGGGAGGGCCCAACCCTGAAAAAGTGGTGGCCTCCTGTACACCACTCATGTGCATGTTCCACACCAGTGGAACAACAGTCCCAAAACCTCCAGTTTCTGCACCAATGGTGCTCAGTTCAGTCCCTCCTCACAGGCTCCTGAGCCCGGCCCACACAGCTACTACCTCCAACAGGAACTGGGTGAGTGCTAGCGGGCGAGCGAACCCATGCACTAGTCCCACTGGCTCTCCAGCTGCCCTCAGCCTCACCGAGCCGAGCAAAGAGAGTCCTCACTAATTTATACTGCCCGCTATCATAGACTCCTCTCCCTGGCAAAGCAACTCTGGTCTAATGAGCTCGGTGTGGGCCCGGAGGTTCTCTCCCCCATCCGGAGAAGCCTCCCCACACAGCTGGGGCGTCCCTCACAGGGCTCGCCCTCTCGCGTCTGCGTCCCTCCTACCAGACTTGACGTGGCCTCCTCTTTAGGTCTCTTGGTTAGTGGTTCTGTTCATCCAATGCTCAGGGGACTTCCGAGGTTAAATGTTGTATAAATTATTTGTAACCTTGATGTAATCCTGGGAGGCAGGTCGGAGAGCGTCCGTCTATTCCGCCATCTTACCGGAGCCAGCCTCAATAATCATTTTAAATGTGTATGGGCTAAATGCTCCAATCAAAAGACAGAGAGTGGCTGAGAGGATAAGAAAATAGGACCTATTCATATGCTGTCTACAAGAGACTCATCTCAGATCAAAAGACACACAAAGACTGAAAGTAAAGGGATGGAATAAGAGATTTTATGCAAATAGAAATTGAAAAAAGCTGGAGTAGAAATACTTATTTCGGACAAAATAGACATTAAAATGAAGACTACAATAAAAGACAAAGAAAGGCACCACATAATACTAAAGGGATACATTCAACAAGAGCACATAGCCCTCATAAACATCTATGCACCCAACATAGGAGCTCCTAAATATATAAAACAGATTTTGACAAACATAAACACAGAGATCAACAGTAACACTATCATAGTAGGGGACTTCAACACCCCATTGTCACCAATGGACAGATCCTCCAGACACAAAATCAACACAGTCATAGTGGCCTTAAATGACACTTTAGACCAGCTGGATTTAATTGATATGTTTAGAGCATTTCACCCGAAAGCTACAGAATATATATCTTCTCAGGTGCACTTGGAACATTTTCCAAGATAGTCCACATGTTAGGCCACAAAACAAGTCTCATCAAATTTAAGAAGATTGAAATCATATCAAGTGTCTTCTCTAACCATAATGCTATGAAACTAGAAATCAATTACAAGAAGTATTCTGGAAAACACATGAATACATGGAGGCTAAATAACATGCTACTAAATAGTGAGTGGGTCAAAAATGAGATCAATGAAGAAATCAAAAGATACCTTGAGACAAATCAAAATGAA
Source organism: Aselliscus stoliczkanus (assembly GCA_033961575.1). Taxonomy (NCBI): domain Eukaryota; kingdom Metazoa; phylum Chordata; class Mammalia; order Chiroptera; family Hipposideridae; genus Aselliscus; species Aselliscus stoliczkanus. Next base: position 46,197,276 of record CM066737.1, on the reverse strand, counting down.
AACACCATGAACCAAAATCTCTGGGATTCAGTGAAAGCAGTCCTAAGGAGGAACTTCATAGCAGTGCAGGCCTACCTAAAGAAGGAAGAAAACTCTCAAATCAACAGACTATCTTTACACCTACGGGAATTGGAAAAAGAACAGCAAAACAAGTCCAAAGGGAATATGAGGAAGGAAGTAATAAAGACCAGTGCAGAAATAAATGAAATAGAGCACACACAAAAAATACAAAGGATCAATGAAACAAAGAGTTGGTTTTTTGAAAAGATAAACAAAATAGAAAAGCCCTTAGCCAGACTCACCAAGAAAAAGAGAGGACCCAAATTAATAAAATCAGAAATGAAAGAGGAGTAGTGACAATCGATACCACAGAAATACAGAAAATTTTAAGAAATTACTGTGAGCAACTATATGCCAAAAAATTCGACAATGTTGAAGAAATGGATAAATTTCTATAACCATACCAATCTCCAAAGTCTGAATTAGAAACAAAAACAAACTTTGAACAGACTGATCACTACCAAAGAAATTCAATCATTAATCAACAAACTTCCAACATTCAAAATCCTGGACTACATGGCTACACAGATGAATTTTACAAAACATTCAAAGAAGAATTAGTACCTATTCTCCTCAAACTATTTCAAAAAATACAGAAGGAGGGAAGGCTCCCAAACTCTTTTTCTGAAGCCACTGTCACCCTGATTCCTAAGTCAGACAAAGATATTACAAAAAAGGAAAACTACAGGCCAATATCCCTAATGAACATAGATGCAAAAATTCTCAACAAAATACTAGCAAACAGAATTCAGCATCTCATTAAAAAGATCATACACCACGATCAGGTAAGATTCATTCGTGGTATGCAAGTTTGGTTCAATATCTGCAAATCAACGTAATACATCACATTAACAAAATGAAAAATAAAAATCATATGATCATATCAATAGATGCGGAAAAAGCATTTGAGAAAATCCAGCATCGATTTATGATAAAAACTCTTAGCAAAGTTGGAATAGTGGGATCATATCTCGACATAATAAAGGTTATATATGATAAACCCATAGCAAATATTGTATTCAATAGGAAAAGTCTAAAAGCTTTCCCCTTAAGATCAGGAACAAGACAAGTCTGCCCACTTTCACCACTTCTATTTAACATAGTATTGGAAATTCTATCCACAGAATCAGACAATAAAATGAAATAAAAGGCATCCAAATTGGAAAGGAGGATGTAAAATGTTCATTATATGGACATGACATGATACTGTACATAGAAAATCTTGAAGAATCCACCAAAAAACTGCTAGAACTGATAAATGAATTTGCTAAGGTAGCAGGATGCAAAATTAATAGTGAGAAATCAGTTATATTTGTACATACCAATAATAAACTATCAGTAGAAGAAATCAGCAAATCAATGCCTTTTGCAATTGCTTGAAAATCCATAACATATGTAGGAATAAATTTAACTAAAGAATTAAAAGTTCTGTACTCAGAAAACTATGAGACACTGAAGAGAGAAATCAAAGAAGATACAAATAAATGGAAATACATACCATGTTCATGGATATGAAGAATTAATATACTTAAAATGTCAATACTGCCTAAGGCAATATATAGATTCAATGTAATACCAATTAAACTACCATGAAGGACTGCAAAGATGGCCACTGTGAGTAGACCTCCCTGAGTTCTTCTCTGGAAATATCCACAATTTGAACTTCTGTAACTCTTCAAAGGGACGTCTACTCATCACACAGAGCAACTAAGACTCTCACACAACAATTGCTGGAAGGTGGGCAGACCGGACAAGTGGGGAAGAAGGCAGGCAAGACCCGTGAGGTGCAGCCTGCACCCGCGGCTGAAGAGGCACCAAACTCCAGAGAACAGATGGTGAGTGTTCCCACTGCTCACTCCCTGTGCCCCACAGTCCATCTAGAGTACAGCAAGGGCACAACGATCTGCAGCCTGAGAAAGAAGCCTCAGGCCGGGCGAGAGAGGGAGGAGAGAGAGCAGACGTGGAGCCTCACCCACAGATCCCCAGGTCCCCAGAAAGCAGGGTACAGAGCCCGGCAGTGACAGGGCAAGATCAATTCCTGCACCCGCCCAGTTCAGGGATCAGTCTCTGCGTTCACCCGGTCCCACGGAGCACAGCAAGAGCACCTCAGTGCGCAGGTGCTGAGGCAGAAGCCTGAAACCGGGCAAGCAAGGGAAGAAAGAATACATGCGGGGAGGAGGAGACACAGTGTGCCGGGTGGAGACGCAGGTCCCTGAGAGAGATGGAGCGGGGATCTGAGCCACGGGTGCGGGCAGTCTCCTAAACCCCTGTAGTCCCACCGGGAGAGCATCAGGAATACCGCAGCGTGCACAGGCTCCCAGGCAGAAGTGTGAAACCAGATGAGCAGGGGAAAAAAGTATACTCCTTGGGGGAAACACAGCATGCCCAAGCAGAGACCCAGGTCCCTGGGAGACAGACCGGAGATTTGAGCCACTGCAGGGTGCACGCTGTCCCCTAAACCCCGGCAGTGTCTTTGGGAGAGCAGCAGGAATTCCTCTGGAGCCTATGAGGCAAAGGCCTTAGCTCAAAACAGTGTTGAGACTGTGGGGATTTTTGTTGTTGTATTATTTTGTTTGTTTGTTTTACTTGTTTGTTTTTCCTCCTCTCTTCGACAGAAAGCAAAAAAAAAAAAAAACCCAAAGAAAAAAAACCAACAGAAATTAAAACGCACCTCCACCCTCCCTCAGAAACCTTGGCCCCTGCCAAGCCAGAGTCTTAAACTGACCCCGGAATGGAGCAGTAGGGGCAGACTACAGAGGCATTCCTTACTCTTAGGGGGTTGAGAATTTCCGCCCCAGAAGAGGCTGCAGAGTGAGATACCTATCCCGCCCCACCTTTTCTGCAAGGCTTGGGAGGCAGGGCAGGTTCAGCTGCTGAGGCACTAATTAACAGACTCTTAGCAGCGGGCTTTTGGCAGTGAAGAGATCTTTCATTCTCCAAGTTGGGCTTTCAACGCAAAGGGTGCCCAAAGACACTCATTGAGCCTGCAGGGCACACAGCCTGCCTTGGGACAGGCAAAAGCAGAAACGGCAGTGACTTTGGAAAAACTACCAATCACACGTCAGAACCATACTCTTGTACAGCAAACCTGCAGTGCCAGGATCACACTAGGTGTCAGGTGGCCGTCTTTATTCCCACAAGACACAGAGGAATATTTGTATAGCAGAGGACAAACTGAAGATAGCTTGGTGGACTTTAGCCAAGATTAGCACTGGAAACACAAGAATCATCATACCCACAGGCCAACTTTAGATAAAACCAGAGCATTTCTGGGTTTGACATACAGGAGTCACACTCAAAAGGAAGTTGCTACAGGTGCAAGGGCCAAAGCGTCCAAGCCTCACACAGCAACTCATAAACTGCAAACTCTGCTGATCCTCACAGCTGATCAGCCTGGAAGTCAATCCCACCTACTGAAAAGCCAAAAGTAATCAAAGCTAAACTCCAACAGGTGAAGACACAACACAAGGAACACCTCAGATATACACACACAAGAGAATAGGGAGATTGAGTAATTCAAATATAAAGGACACACACCATATAAGTTTACCTAGAAAAGACTGAGAGACCTAGGGGATCTATCTGTGGTATCGAAGCAAGCACAAAGAGTAAACCAGAATGGAGAGACAAAGAAATACAACCCAAATAAAAGAACAGAAGAAACCTCCTGAATCAGTGGAACTAGAGGAAATAGAGGTAAACAACCTATCAGAGACATAGTTCAGAAAACTGATTATTAGAATGCTCAAGTAATTTAATGAAAATATAAAGGATAGAGAAATCATGAAAAGCAATCAGCTAGAACTTAAGAATGCAATTACTGAAATAAATAACAAATTCAATGGAATGACTAGCAGATTGGATGAAGCAGAAAATCGAATTAGTGACTTATAAGACAAGATAGCAGAGATCACCCAAGTGGAAAAATAAAAGGAAAAAAGAATGAAAAACATTGAAAATAGTTTAAGAGACCTGGGGGACAGCATCAAATGCAATAACATCCGAATCTTCAGAGTACCAGAAGGAGAAGAGAATGAGCAAGGGATTGAGAACATATTTGAAGTAATAATGTCTGAAAACTTCCCTAACCTGGCAAAGGACATTGAAATACAAGCCCAGGAAGTGCAGACAGTTCCAACCAGGATGATCTCAAACAGGCCCACACCAAGACACATTATAGTGAAAATAGCAAGGGTTAAGGACAAAGACAGAATCCTTAAGGCAGCAAGGGAAAGGCAGCAAGTTACTTACAGGGGCACCCCCATAAGATTATCAGCCGACTTTTCTACAGAAACTTTGCAGGCCAGAAGGGAGTGACAGGAAGTTTTCAAAGGGATGAAAAATAAAGACCTACAACCCAGATTGCTGTATCCAGCAGGCTATCATTTAAAATTGAAGGAGGGATAATGAGCTTCCCAGAAAAGAACAAGTTAAGGGAATTCAATACCACCAAGCCAGCTTTGCAGGAAATGTTAAAAGTGCTTCTTTAAACAGAAGAGAAAAACAACCTAACTAAGGAAGACTAGGAAGACAAATAACAAAATGGCAATAAATACATACCTATCAATAATCACGTTAAATGTAAATGGAGTAAATGCTTCAATTAAAAGACATAGGGTGGCTGAATGGATAAGAAAGCAAGACCCCAGCATATGCTGTATACAGGAGACACACCTCAGATCAAAAGAAACATACAGGCTGAAAGCAAAGGGATGAAGTAAAGTATTTCGTGCAAATGGAACGGAGAAAAAAGCTGGAGTGGCAGTACTTATATCAGATAAAATGGACTTTAAATTGAAGAATATAATAAAGGACAAAGAAGGACACTTCATAATAATAAAGGGATTGATCGCACAAGAGGACATAACCCTAGTAAACATCTATGCACCTAACATTGGAGCTCCTAAATATATAAAACAGATATTGTCAGACATAAAAACAGAGATCAACAGTAACATTACCATAGTAGGGGACTTCAATACCCCACTGTCACCAATGGACAGATCCTCCAGACAGAAAATCAATGCAGAAACAATGATCTTAAATGACACATTAGACCAGCTGGATTTAGCAGACATTTTCAGAGCATTTCAGCCCAAAGCTACAGAATATACATTCTTCTCAAGTGCACATGGAACATTTTCTAAGATAAACCACATGTCAGGCCACAAAACAAGTCTGAATAAATTTAAGAAGATTGAAATAATTTCAAGTGTCTTCTCTGACCACAATGCTATGAAACTAGAAATCAATTACAAGAAGAAATCTGGAAAACACACAAATATATGGAGGCTGAATAACATGCTACTAAATAGTGAGTGGGTCACAAATGAGATTAAGGAGGAAATCAAAAGATATCTCGAGACAAACGAATATGAAAACACCACGACCCAAAATCTCTGGGATGCTGCGAAAGCAGTCCTAAGAGGGAAGTTTATAGCAGTGCAGGCCTACCTAAAGAAGGAATAAAAATCTCAAATCAACAGGTTATCCTTACACCTAAGGGAACTGGAAAAAGAACAGCAAAAGCGGCCCAAGGGGAGTACAAGAAAGGAGATCATAAAGACCAGAGCAGAAATAAACAATATAGAGAACAGAAAAACAATTCAAAAGATCAATGAAACCAAGAGCTGGTTTTCTGAGAAGATAAACAAAATTGACAAACCTCTAGCCAGGCTCATCAAAAAAAAAAAAACAAAAAGAGGACTCAAATTAGCAAAATCAGGAAGGAAAGAGGGGAAATGACTACAGACATCACAGAAATACAAAAAATTCTAAGAAATTACTATGAGCAACTATATGCCAACAAATTTGACAATCTGGAAGAAATGGATAATTTTCTAGAAGCATACAACCTTCCAAAGCTAACGCAAGAAGAAACAGAAAATCTAAATACCCTGATTACTACCAAGGAAATTGAATCAGTAATTGACAAGCTCCTGAAAAACAAAATCCCTGGACCAGATGGCTTCACAAGTGAATTTTATCAAACATTCAAAAAAGAACTATCACCTTTTCTTCTCAAACTATTCCAAAAAATCCAAAAGGAGGGAAGGCTCCCAAACTCTTTTTATGAAGCACTATCACCCTGAATCCAAAACCAGATAAAGACAGCACAAAAAAGGAAAACTACAGGCCAATCACCCTGATGAATATAGATGCAAAAATTCTCAATAAAATATTAGCAAACAGAATTCAGCAATATATTAAGAAGATCATACATCATGATCAAGTGCGTTTCATCCCTAGTACGCAAGGCTGGTTCAACATCCATAAATCAATTAATGTGATACACCACATCAACAAAATGAAGGATAAAGATCACATGGTCTTTTCAATAGATGCAGAAAAAGCATTTGACAAAATCCAACAACCATATATGTTAAAAACCCTTAGCAAAGTGGGAATACAGGGATCATACCTCAACATAATAAAAGCCATATATGATAAACCTACATCTAACATCATACTCAATGGGGAAAAGCTAAAACCATTCCCCTTAAGATCAGGAACAAGACAAGGCTGTCCACTTTCCCCTCTTTTATTCAACATAGTGCTGGAAGTTCTAGCCACAGCAATCAGAAAACAAAAAGAAATAAAAGGCATCCAAATTGGCAAGGAAGAAGTAAAATTGTCATTATATGCAGATGACATGATACTGTATATAGAGAACCCCAAAGACTCCATCAAGAACTATTGGAACTGATAGATGAATTCAGTAAAGTAGCAGGGTATAAAATCAATATTCAGAAATCAGTGGCATTTGCATATACCAATAATAAACTAACGGAAAGAGAAATTAAGAAAACTGTCCCATTTACAATTGTGTCAAGAACTATAAAATACCTAGGAATAAGTTTAACCAAAGAAGTGAAAGATCTGTACTCAGAAAATTGTAGGACACTGAAGAAAGAAATAAAAGAAGATACAAATAAATGGAAACATACCATACTCATGGCGAGGAAGAATTAATATACTTAAAATGTCCATACTGCCTAAAGCAATATATAGATTCAATGCAATTCTTGTCAAACTACCAAGGGCATTTTTCACAGAAATAGAAAATATAATCCTAAAATTTATATGGAACTGTAAAAGACCCCGAATTGCCTCGGCAATCCTGGGAAATAAGAACAAAGTCGGGGGGAATCATGCTACCAGACATCAAAACCTACTACAAGCCTACAGTAATCAAGACAGTATGGTATTGGCATAAAAACAGGCACATCGATCAGTGGAACAGAACAGAGAGCCCCGAAATAAATCCACGCATTTACGGACAGTTAATCTATCACAAGGGAAGCAAGAATTTACACTGGAGTAAAGATAGTCTATTCAATAAATGGTGCTGGGAAAAGTGGTCTGACACATGTGAAAAATAGAAACTGGACCACCTCCTTACGCCATATACGAGAACAAATTCCAAATGAATTAAAGATTTAAATGTAAGACCTGAAACCATAAAACTCCTTGAAGAAAACATAGGGAGTTTGCAGACATTTGCAGACATTACCCTGAGTAATATTTTTACTGATATATCTCCTCAGGCAAGGGAAATAAAAAGAGAGAATGAACATATGGGATTACATCAAACTTAAAAGTTTTTTCACAGCAAAAGAAATCTTCAATAAAACAAAAAGGCAGCCTACTGAATGGCAGAAGATATTTGCCAATGATATATCTGATAAGTGGTTAATATCCAAAATTTATAAAACACTCATGAAACTCAACACCAAAAAACTAACAACCCAATTAAAAAAATGAGCAGAGGATATGAAAAGGCATTTCTTTAAAGAGGACATAAAGAAGGCCAGCAAACATATGAAAAAATGTTCAACCTCACTGGTCATTAGGGAAATGCAAATAAAAACCACAATGAGAAACCACCACACTCCACTCAGAATGGCTATCATCAATAAATCAACAAACAAGTGCTGGCAGGGCTGTGGGGGAAAGGGGCCCCTGCTACACTGTTGGTGGGATTGCAGTTTGGTGCAGCCACTATGGAAGTCAGTATGGTGGTATATCAAAAAACTGAAAATGGAGCTAACTTTGGACCCAGCAATTCCACTCCTACGTATTTATCCTGAAAAACCCAAGACACTTATTCAAAAAAATTTATGCACCCCTGTGTTCATAGCAGCTCTATTTACAATAGCTAAGACTTGGAAACAACCAAAATGCCCATAGGTAGATGCCTGGATTAAGAAACTGTGGTACATTTATACAATGGAGTATTACTCCGCTCTAATGAAGAATGAAATCGTACCATTTGCAATGATATGGGTGGACCTAGAGACTATTATGTTAAGTGAAAGAAGTCAGTCAGAGAAAGACAAATACCATATGATCTCACTCATATGTGGAAACTGAAAAACTGAAAGAATGAACAAAGTAAACAGAAACAGACTCATAGATATAGAGAAAAATCAGAGTTGCTAGTTGGGAGGGGGGTGGGTATGAGGGAGAAGGGGAAGGGATTAGACAGCAAAAGTAGGCAACTACAATATTGCCACTGGGATATGAAAGACAGTTTGGGGAATATAATTAATAATGTTGTAAATATTTTGTGGGGCATCAGATGGTCACATGTCTTGTTAGGGAGACCATTTCATGGATAGAGTAGAGACTTGATCACTGCTCTGTACATCTGAAGCTAATGTTGTATAATATTGTATGCCAATATTGTAATTGAATATATAGATAGTCACGGGACGTGGAGTATACTATAGAAGGGAGTCAAAGGAATTATAGTAGATATGTATGATATGGGGGAGGAGTAGGGTGGCAAACTGGTGGAGGGGTGTTGTCACTTTGAGGGATAAAATGTATAACTATTGCAATATGTTGTACACCTGAAACTAATTTTAAAAAGTGTTTGTTGTAGTTTTTCAGTTTTTATTAGTTTGAATATTTCCTGCCACTTCCTTCTGGCATACAAAGCTTCTGAAGAAAAGTCAGCTGATAATCATATGGGCGCTCCCTTGTAAGTAACTACCTGTCTTTCTCTTGCTACTTTTAGGATTCTGTCTTTGTCTTTAACCTTTGCCATTATAACTAATATGTGTCTTGGTGTGGACCTTTTGTATTTATCTTATTTGGAATCCTCTTCCCTTCCTGAGCTTATATGTCTTTCTCCTTCACCAGGTTCAGTTAGTTTTCGGTCATTATTTCTTCATATAGGTTCTCAATCCCTTGCTCCTTCTCTTCTACTTCTTGTATTTCTATGATGTGAATAGAAAGATAACCCTTGATGTTATCTCACAGGTATCTGAAACTATTTTCATTGCTTTTTATTCTTTATCTTTTTGTTGTTCCAATTGGGTGAATTCTGCTATCTTGTCTTCTAAATCGCTGATTTGATCCTGTGCTTCATCTAATCTGCTGGTTATCCCTTCTAGTGTGTTTTTCATTTCTGTTATTGTATTGTTTATTTATGACTGTTTTTTTTTATGATTTCTGTATCCTTCTTTATACTTGGAATCACTTTGTTGAGATTCTTACTTAGTTCCATAATCATTCTTATCTTCAGTACTTTAAACTCTGTATCTGGTAGATTGACTGCCTCTGTTTCATTTAGTTCCAGTTCTGGAGGTTTCTTTTATTCTTCTATTTGGGACATGTTTCTTTTTTTCCTCATTCTGGCATCACTCTGTGTTTGCTTCCATGTATTAGGTAGATCACCCATATCTCTCAGTCTTTGCTGGGTCAGCTTATGTAGTATGTGCTTTATAGTCAAATTGCACAGTCTCCCTATTCCCCTATGCTTGTGTTCCAGGAGGTGTCCATTGTGTCATGTGTATTCTGCTGAAGTTGAGCCTTAATTGCTTTTGGTTTCTCAGTGGGTGGCATTGACTCCCAGGCTGACTAGCTATGAGAATTCAGTATGCCCACAGTGTATGAGCTACTATGAGAGGGTTGACCCCTCTGAGGAGGCTTTGCTCCTGCAGGCTCTTGTGCCTGAGAATTTCCTTTGGTTGTGTTCTTTGTAGCAAAACAGGTAATGTTCTGATTTGGTCTGAGGTTGGCCTCTGGGTGTATTGTTTCTGGTGTCTCTTGGGTGGGGCTCCAATGAAGGGCAGTTTCAGCCCTGTCTCTAACCAGCCTGTGGCTTCCTTGAAGGTGCCTAAAAGCTGTATGTGGTTGATTGTTGCCCGTGCTAGACATGGAGGCATGTGTTGATGGCCTGTCTGTGAACTGAGCCTAGTTTCTACCAATATTGGGCCTAAAGTAGCTTAACAAAAGACCCAATGCCCCCTAGGCCTGTTGTCACCTGTCAGCTGCCTGTAAGGCTCAACTCTTTAAAGAGGCTCCTTAGGAGCATATGTCTGGCTGATTGACTCAGTGTTGAGTGTGCCCTTAGTGATGAGGCACTAGCTGGGCAGGATGGAGTTCAAATGAGTCATGAAATGAGACCAGTAGTTTTTACATTAATGCAGATTCAAATCTTGTGCCAGTACCTTGCCTGTAACCCCTTTGTACAGCACCCTGAGGGCACTGCAGCCAGTCTCTATATCAGGTTCACAAATTCCCAAGAGCTGCTCCCAAGTGGATGTGGTGTAGCTTTTGGGTCATTGTTCACCACTAAAATCTCCCGAGGGTGCTGTGATCCATATGCTGCTGCACAAAACTTCTTTGCAGGTTATGGGGGTGAGGCTGGTCACCCAGGTACCCAGAATGCCCCTGACAATGCAGCTGTAGATGGGCAGAGTGGTGTTACAAGAGGCTAAGGGGTGTGGTTAGTGGTTTCTACAAATTCAGTGTAGTCTTGGCTACTGGACTAGTGATGGGCCTGTGACCACCTTACAAAACTAAATAAAACAAATCTAAAACAACAAGAAACAAATACACCCACACACAAAAACAATAAATAGCAGAAAAGACAAAAATACAGATAAACAAAAACAACCGAGCAAAACAAAAAACAGTAACCAAAACAATAAAATGAAAAAGATAAACAACAACAACAAAAAAAACAAAAGAAAAGAAAACAAGAAAAAGCAAAAGAGAAAAGAAAAAACAAAAACAGGGAAAGAAAAAATACAAAAAAGGCTCACTGCCCACTTTAGCCAGCAGGCAGCCTGTGAGGCAGAGTTGGCTGCCCAGTCTCTGGGCGACTCAGCACCAGCTTTGTGGCAGGCAGGGGCCCTGCACATCACTAGGCAGTGCCCACATGCGGGTTACACCAGACCAATGAGTGCCCAGATCTGGACCCCCGGAGGAGGGCCCACCCTGGAAAAAATGGTACCCCACTATGAGCCACATGTGTGCATGTCTCTACCTCAGGCTCCCAAGAGCTGTCTGCAAGTAGCTCTGGCATGTGCACGTGCACCGATTCCACCATACCAATGCACTCCCAAACCTGACACTTTGAGGGTGGGTTTAACACTGTAAAGATGGTGCCTTCCTAAAATCCACATGTGTACAGGCTCCATACAAGGGGAACAATAGTCTCAATCCCTCAATCTTCTGAGCCAAAGGCCCTCAGTTCAGTCCTTCCCTGCAGGCTCCTGGGACCCATGAGCTGCTACTCCTTCCACCAGAGACCAGGTGAGTGCTTGCCAGTGAGCAAGTCTGTGTGCCAGCTCCACAAGAGAGCAACTGGGTCTTTAGCTGCCCTCTGCCCCACCATGATGGGCAGACAGAATCCTCACTGATTTCCACTACCAGCTATCATGGAACTCCCCTTCTTGGCACAGGACCCTTGAGCTGGGGTCCCTGGAGTGGGGCCAGGAATCCCTCCCTCCTCAGGGGGGACCTCTGCCACTGAGGTGTCCCTCCTGGCAGTTGTTCCCTCTCTGTGGACCTGGAGTCAGCCTGCATTGCATCTCTACCAGTCTTGACCTGGCTTCTTCTTTAAAACCTTAGTTTGGGCCGGCTGAGTGGCGCAGTGGTTAAGCGCTGGCTTAGGAAGCCAGCGGCCCCAGTTAGGTCCCACATATGAGGGCCAATGATACTGACCTCAAAAAAAAAAAAAAAGACTGTATTGTTTTTCGATGCCCAGCCCGAGCTGAGTTGCCGCTGAGCTGCCAACAGGTAGCAGGGTGGCTCAGCTAAGAACAAAACAAAACAAAACAAAACAAACAAAACAAAACAAAACAAAAAACCCTTAGTTGTATTCGTTCTGTTCAGCTAGTGTTCAGATGAATCCTGAGGTTGATTCTTGTATAATTTTTTTGTAATTTTGGTGTGATCCTGGGAAGCAGTTGGTACAGATTCCACCTAATCTGCCATCTTAGACCACCGTCCATGTGTGTGCATGTGTATATATATAAATTTTTATATCAATATTAGTATTTATATTTATATCCTTATGGTTATGTTCAATCTATCACCTTCTATAATGGTCTATACCATCTTTTAAAATTTGGCTTCTTCCAATTTCTATTTTCCTGATGCCTAGTGATAGCATCTGGGCTCATTAGCCATTTATATGTCTTCTTGGCTGAGGTGTCTCTTAAAATATTTTGCCACTTGGTTTATTTCTCTTCTTAAGATTTTCCTTATGTATTTCATTTACAATCCTTTGTAAGAGATATGATTGCAAATATTTTCTCCCAACATGCACTTACCATTTTTATTCATTGTGTCTTTCAAAGAACAAAAAATGTATAATTTCAATAGAGGGAATACTTACCTTGTATCCTATGACCTTGTTAAATTTTTAGCTCTAGTAGCATCTCCACTGTAATTTCCTTTAAATTTTCAATTCACATGACCATTTCATATATAGTCCTAAGGGATTTATATGTAAACAATCAAGTCTTTTATGAGCAACAAAAAATTTATTCCTACTTGTCAATGTATTTTATTTCTTTTTCTTATTTTATTTCAGTAAGAGACTCTTAATATGATGTTGAATAGCACTGCTGAGAGCAGATATCTCTGACTTGTTCCCCATCTTAAGCTAAGAGCAATCAGTTTTTCATCATTGAGTATGATAGCTGTTGGTAATTTTCATTTAATCTTCCTCAATTTGAGGATGTTTCTTTCTATTTCTAGTTTTCTGAGAGTCATTTCATCAGTAGCTGTTGGATTTTGTATAGTGCTTTACTGAAATTATTATATGTTTTCTTGTCTTTGATTTTATTAATATGGTGATTTGTATTGACTGTTTCTTGGGGATGATAAATCAAAGTCCCAGGATGAAACCCACTGGGGTTGTGGGTATTCGGTTTCAAAATACTTTCTGAAAAAAATTTGTTTCTATATTCATTGAAATACTGACCTGTAGTTTCCCTTTTTGTGGTGTCTGCAGGTGGTTTAGTATTAATGATGTAATGATTTTCTCAAGTGAGTTGCTTTTTGTTTTTCTTCTATATTCTGAAAGTGTTTGTATAGGATTGCTATTATTTCTTTTTAAATGTTCAATGGCATTCACCATGAAGCTACCTGGGCCTGAAGTTTCTTTGAGGGAAGGATTTTAAATATGAATTCAATTTCTTTAAATTATGTATGAAATTGCATATTTTAATTTTGTGTGTGTTGGTTTTTTTAATTAATTTTAGGTATACAGGAAAATATAATATTTAGATATTTACATCCCTCACAAAGTGATAACCCCACTAAGGCTACTACCCATCTGTCATCATACATATCTATTACAATAGAATTGACTATATTCTCTATGTTATACTTTACATCCTCTGAATATATATATATATATATATATATATATATATATATATATATACACACACACATATATATGGTGCCATAACAATGTATACACATGTTAAGAGATGTAATCTATGCTCAAGCTGTAGTTCGCCAACAGAAATGTCTGGATGCTGATGGTAACTACTTTGAGCACCTCTTATAATTGCAGAAGTCAAATGTGACGTATTCATCTTTTGTTATCAGTATATATTGAGTATTAAAATTAATAGTTTTTTTTTCCTTTCTTAAAATGTGTATACATTTTTTGGCACCCTCTGTATAGTTGATTGTAGTTGATGTTCAATATTATTTTATATTAGTTTCAAGTGTACAGCGCAGTGCTTTCCAGTGTTTGTCAGTTTTGGAAATTTGTCTTTTAGTAATTAACAACATATGTAAAGTGTCAAATTTCTGGGAGGAAAATTTTTCGTAATACCCCTCTTTTATCCTTTCAATGTCTGTAAATATTTTTAGTTATTTTCACTCTTTAATTTCTGATGCTAGTAATTAGTGTATTTTCTCTTTTTTTTGACCAAGTTTATTGTTCTTCTCTGAGAAGGAGCTTTTGGTTTCATTTATTTTCTCTACAGTTTTTTTTTTATTATTTTCTGTTCAATTGATATCTGACCTTATTATTATTATTTCCTTCAGTTCATTTTGGTTTAATTTTGTTCTTTGCCTAGCTTCTTTAAGTAAACCCTTAAATCATGGTTTTGGATCTTTTTACTTCGAGTATATGGATTTAAAGCTATAATGTTTCCCCTAACTAAGGACTTCTTTAGATGCATCTCACAGGATTTCCATATTTCACACTTTTATTGCATTAGCTTAAAAATATTTTCTAGTTATTTTTATTTCCTGTTTGACCCAGTATTATTTAGAAGTATATTTTCTAATTTCCAAAATAATTTGGAATATTAAAAAATTTGGAAAATATATATATCAAAAAATACAGTGAATGTTTAAATAAAAAATATTACAGTAAAAGACATTGCTATTAATCCCCCTCACTTCAAACACACCTATCCCATCATTATTACCACTTTCTGAAGCAGTTCTGGAAGTCTTTCGTGAGTGTCTTTAGTTGATCTCTTATGGCTGCTTCGATGTCCTGAATCATTTTGACTTTGGAGAAGAGCCAGAAGTCACACAGTGCCAGATCTGTTGAATGATGTGGATGATGACACACCATAATGTATTCATTAGAAAGAAATTGCCATACCTGAAGCAATGTGTGACATGGACCCTTTGCATCATGATAGAAATATATGGTGAATGCTGTTGCAAAGTGCCCTCCAATGGAAAGGCAGGGATCTTCAATAGGGGAGGCGGCATGTCAAACGTTTGTAACACTGTGATAATTTTCAACTTGTTTGGTGTAGTCGAGTGTGAGCTAGAGTTGAAAGAAGGTGTTGTATTTTTTTTTATTTTTTTAACTTTTTATTTTGTTTTAGCTGAGCCATCCTGCCACCTGTTGAGAGAAGGCGTGTTTTTATTATTATTATTATTATTATTATTATTATTATTATTTTAATCGGGGAATTGGGGGAGGGGAACAGTGTTGGGGAATCAGGGAAGGGCAACAGACAAGCTGCTGTCCTTTTGTTCTTCAGTCTAGTTGTGGAGGACATTGCTTCACTGGCCCATGTTGGTATCATTATTGCGCTCTTCCCGGATGAGTCAGATCATTCGCCAGCCTCTGGATGGTCACTCACTGCGGCTATTGGCAGCTCGCGCTGGCTGCTAGCTGCTCACACTGGCTGCCGGCCACTCACTATAGCCTATAGCAGCCCACTGCAGCAGGGGCTGCAACCCACACCATCGCTGGGGCTTGCACAGCCCAGCTCTGGGTGGAGCTGTTAGCTGTAGAGGGTAGTGTCACTTGCCCTCATCTGTGGGATCTGAACCGGGGCCGCTGGCATTCCCGAACCACCTCTTAACCAATGCGCCACTCGGCCGGCCCGAGAGGTGTGTTTTAAAGTGTGCCATAAATCATCCTCCATCAAGACAATGCTCCGTGTCACACTTCACTTCTGATATATGGCAATTTTTGTCAAATGAAAACATTACAGTGTGTCCTCACCCACCTTATTTACTGTATGTGGCACTGTGTGCCTTTTGGCTCTTCCCAAAGTCAAAATGACATAGATGAATCTTGGATTTTTTTTTTCTTTTTTAAAATTTTAATTAGTTTATTGGGGTGACAATGGTTAGGAAAGTTACACTAGTTTCAGGTGTACAATTCTGTAATACATCATCTATATATCACATTGTGTTCACCACCCCAGTTAGTTCTCCTTCCATCACCAAATATTTGATCCCATTTACCCTCATCTGCCTCCATCCTTACAATTTTCTTTTTTTAAAAAAAAATTAGTTTCAGGTGTACAACACAACGCAATAGTTACACTCTTTACCCACCAAAGTGAAAATCCCCCTCCCCCAGTTTGCCACCCCACTCCCCCCCCATATCATACATATCCATCACAACTTCCCTAACTCCCCTCCACACTATACTCCGCATCCCATGACCATCCACATATTCAGTTGCAGTTGGCATACAATACTATACAACATCAGCTTCAGGTGTACAGTGCAGTGATCAAGCCTCTACTCCATCCATGAAGTGGTCTCCCTAACAAGACATGTAACTATCTGAAACGCCACAAAATTTTTACAACCTTATTATATTCCCCAAACTGTGTTTCATATCCCTGTGGCAATATTGTAGTTGTCTATTTATGCTGCCTAATCCCTTCCTCTTCCCCCCATCCCCACCCCCCTCACAACTAGCAACCCTCAGTTTTTCCTCTACATGTACGAGTCTGTTTACTTTGATGGTTCACTTAGCTCTTCAGACTCCACACACAAGTGAGATCACATGGTACCTGTCCTTCTCCGACTGACTTATTTCTCGCAACATAATAGTCTCTTCACAGTATTATCAATTACATTCCCAGAACTGCCCCCATATCCTTGCGGCAACATTGTAGTCCCACATACACTGTCCAAAACCTTCTCCCTCTCCCTCTTCCCCACTCCCTCCCAGCCAGCAACCATCAGTTTTTCCTTTATATCTGCTTGATATGACTTCCATCTTCTTAAATTGTCTCTCTGGGTTAGCTTGTTTACCCCTTTTTTTTGTTTAAAAAAGCCCTTTTAACATTTCTTGCAATGCTGGCTTGGTGGTAATGAATTCCTTAAACTTATTCTTTTCTGAGAAGCTCTTTATTTCTCCTTCAATTTTAAGTGATAGCCGTGCTGAGTAGAGCAATCTTGGTTGTAGGCCTTTATTTTGTGTCAATTTGAATATCTCCTGCCACTCCCTTCTGGCCTGCAGAGTCTCTATAGACAAGTCAGCTGTTAGTCTAACAGGAGTTCCTTTGTATGTAACCTGCTGTCTTTCTCGTGCAGCATCTAGGGTTCTGTCTCTGTCTTTAACCTTTGCCATTTTAACTATGATGTGTCTTGGTGTGGACCTGTTTGGGTTCAGCTTGTTTGGAACCCTCTGCACTTCCTGGGCATGTATGTTGATTTCCTTCACCAGGGCAAGGAAGTTTTCAGTCATTATTGTTTCAAATACATTTTCAACCCCTTGCTTCCTTGCTTCTTTTCTTCTCCTGGTATCCCTATGAGTTGAAGGTGGTTGCGCTTCACCTTGTCCCATAGGGCTCTTAAACTATTTTCATTGTTTTTTATTCTTTGGTCTTTCTGTTGTGCCAACTGGGTGATTTCTGCTATTTTGTCTTCCAAATTGCTGGTCCGCTCCTCTGCTTCCTCTACTATACTGGTGATTCCTCCGAGTCGGTTCTTCATTTCAGTTATTGTATTCTTTAGTTCTAACTGGTTGGTTTTTATGATTTCTCTATCCTTCCTTATGTCCTCACTAAGTTTGTTAAACATTCTTATTATCAGTGTTCTAAACTCTGTCTCTGAAAGCTTGGATCCCTCTGTTTCATTTAGTTCCATTTCTAGAGGTTTCTTCTGATCTTTTACTTGTGACATGTTTCTTTGTTTCCCCATTCTGACTGTTGCTCTGGGATTGCTTTGATGTATTAGATAGATCACCAGGAGAGCCCTGGCTGGATCACGCAGGCACACAGCTCACTGCCCAACACTCCCAGGAAAACTCCCAGTCTCAGCCTCTCCCAATCAGCTGCTTGCCGATCAGGCCAAGCAGCCTGACAATCAATCACCAGCCTGGCAATTCTGCAAGCGCATTGTGGAGAGTGAGGACCTGAAGCGGCTTGTGCACTCCCGCTTCTCAGTGAGCAGCCTTTTGGAGCCAGAGCACGCCCACCAGGTGTTTCCCTGGCAACGCAGCACAAGCTGAGCAGCTCGTGGGGATCCGAGGTGGCTGCGCACTACTGGGTCTCAGTGTGCAGCCTGTTGGAACTGGAGGGCACCCGACTAGCGTTTCCCTGGCAATGCAGTATAAGCTGGGTGATCCAAGGCCGCATGCACACACTCGTACACATGCACTTCTGCGCCAAATCCACCAGGCCAATGAATTCCTGGACCTGACCCTCTGTGGGAGGGCCCAACCCTGACAAAATGGCGCCCTCCTGTACACACTCGCGTGCAGGCTCCACACCAGGGGAACAATAGTCCAAGAACCTTCAGCTTTTTTACCAAAGGTGTTCAGTTCAGTCCGTCCCCGCAGGCTCCTGGATGCGGCCCACACAGCTACTCCCTCCACCAGGAACCAGGTAGGTGCTCATCAGTGAGCAAGCCCGTGCATCGGCCCCACTGATACTCTAGCTGCCTTCAGCCTCACCGAGCTGGGCAAAGAGATTCCTCCCTAATTTTCTGCCGGCTATCTTGGAACTCCTCTTTCTGGCAAAGGAACTCTGGGCTGGTGAGCTTGGTGTGTGGCCGGAGGGTCTCTCCCCCAACCGGAGAAGCTTCCCCACAGCTGGGACTTCCCTCATGGGGTTCGCCCTCTCTCATCTCTGCCCTTCCTACCAGACTTGACGTGGCCTCCTCTTAAGTTCTTCGTTTAGTGATTCTGTTCATTTAGTGTTCCGGGGACCTCCGGGGTTGAATGTTGTATAAATTGTTTGTAATTTTGGTGTGATCCTTGGAGGTAGTTAGCACAGCGTGTCTGTTCTGCCATTTTACCAGAATTCCCCGCCCCCCAATTTGTATTTCTTATTCCCTTTACCTTTTTCACTCTGTCCCCCAACTTCCTTCCATTTATCACCCAACAAATCTAGTACCCACCTGAAACCTACACATAGCTATTACCATGTTATTAACTATATTCTTTATGCTGTAACCTACATCCTCATGACTACTTTGTAACAACCAACTTGCACTTCTTAACCCCTTCCCCCTTTTATAACCACATCCCCAATCCCCCTCCCACCTGGCAACCATCAATTTTTTTTTATCTATGAGTTTGTTTCTGCTTTGTTTGTGTATTTTGTTTTTAAGATTCCATATGTGAGCAAAATCACATTGCATCTGTCTTTCTTTGTCTGACACTCCACTCAGCAAAACCCCTCCAGGTCTATTCTTGCTGCCACAGATGTTCTTGCTGCCAAGAACAAATTCCCTCCCATGCCCGAGCAATATTTCATTGTATATATGGACAACCTCCTGTTTACCCATTCTTCCATTGTCAGACAACTAGGCTGCCTCCACATCTTGGCCATTGTAAACAATGCTGCAGTGAACATATGGATGCACATGTCCCTTCATGTACCATTTTGGGTTTCTTCAGATAAATACTCAGAAGTGGGAATATTTGGTCTTTCTTTGTCTCTTGTTAAAGCCTTTGTTTTAAAGACTATTTTTTCAGGTATAATTATTGTTACCCTACCTTTTTTTTAATTTCTATTTTTATGAAATATCTTTTTAAAATCTGATTACATTCTGGCTGTGTCTTTCTTTCAATATGAAGTGATTCTCTCATAGGCATTATATGTTAGGATTTTGTTTTCTTAGCCATTCAGCCCTCCTATTTCTTTTGATTGGAGAATTTAATTCATTTTCATTGAAAGTAATTGTTGATAGATATGTAGCTATTGCCATTTTATTATTCCTAATTTTCATTTTTTTTTACCATCTTAAAGAAATTCCTGTACAAATCATTGTAATACTTGTTTGGTGATTGATGATGAACTCCTTTAGCTTTTTCTTGTCTGGGAAGCTCTTTATCTGTCCTTCAATTCCAAAAGATAGCTTTCCTGGGTAGAGTAATTTTGTTGTAGGTAGTTGCTTTCCATCACTTTAATGTTTCCTGCCAATCCCTTCTGGCCTGCTATGTTTCTATTGAGAAATCACTTGACATTGTTATGGGAGCTCCCTTATTAATTATTAGTTGCCTTTCTCTTGCTGCTTTTAGGATTCTTTAAGTCTTTATCCTTTGCCATTCTAATTATAATGTGTCTTGTTGTGGGATTGTGCAGATTCAACTTTTTGGGACTCCCTGCACTTCCTCGACTTGTATGTTTATTTCCTTGACCAGGCTAGGAAAGTTTTCAGTCAGTGTATCTTCAAAGAAGTTCTCAATCTCTTGCTTTCTGCCTTCTCTTTCTGGTACCTCTATGATGTGAATGTCCTTACACTTGATGTTTTCCCAGAGGTCTCTTAAACTATCCTAATTTTTTTTTTGGATTCTTTGTTGTTTTTGCTGTTCTGTTACCTTGTCTTCCAAATCGCTGATTTGATCCTCAGCTTCATCTAGTTTGCTGGTGATTCCTTCTAGTGCATTCTTCATTTCATTTTCTGTATTTTTCACTTCTGACTGATTCTTTTTTATAGTTTCTTTATACTTTTTTATGCTTGCTATATGTGTATCATTGTTGAAGTTCTCACTAAATTACTTGAGCATCCTTAAAACCAACGTTTTTAACTCTGTCTCTGGTAGGTTGCTTGCCTCCACTCCATTTCATTTAATTCTTTTTCTGGAGTTTTCTCGTGTTCTTTCATTTGGGATATATTTTCTTGTTTACTCTTCCTCATTTTGGTTGCCTCTCTGTGTTTGTTTCTATGTATTAGGTAAACATGTTACATCCCTCAGTGTTGGACAGATAACTTCATGTAGTAGGTGCCCTGTGTGTCACCCTGACACAGTCTTCCTGGTCACCTTCTCTGGGTGTTCCAGGGGTGTCTTTTGTATGAGTTGTGTGTGCCCTCCTGATACAGTTGAACCTTGATTGCTATTGGCATGTCAGTGGGTGGGATTGATTGTCAGGCTGATTGGCAGTGGGTTTTGGCCATGTACACAGATTCCAGGCTACTCTGTGGGGGGCTTACCCCACTGAGTGTGATTTGTCCCAGCTGACTCTGTTGCCTATTGAGACTGCCCTTTGGTTGTGCTACTTTTGAGGCTAATTGACAGTGCTCTGCTGTGGTCTGAAATGAACCTCCAAGTTTGTTGATTCTGGGGCATCTTTGGAGAGGCTCCAGTGCAGTTCCAGGTCACTGACACCTTGTGACCAGCTGGGGGTTACCTGATAGGTGCTACACAGTGATATGTAGTTGTTTGCTGCCTGCACTAAACCTGGAGACATGTGGGAGAGAGGCAAGACTGTGAACTGAGGATGCCTGCCACCAGTACTTGACCTGGAGTAGCTGCAAAAAAAGGACACCCCAAAGCCTACTGCCACCTGCCAGCTCCCTTAAGGTTCAGCATGTGATAAAACCTCCTGCAGTATGCAACTTGTGTGAGGCAGGGTCTCAGGGAGTCACTAGAATGGGAAGAGTTGTGACCACCAGGTTAATTTTGATTCTGGTTTCGTGCCAGTGCTGAGCCTGGAGCTACTCAGCAAAAGTTTCAGAGCACACTGAGCTATCTGTCACCCACTGGGAGCCCATGGATTCTGAGTTTTCCAATAAAACATGCAATGCATGCGGTGCTGGCTGCTCCTCGAGAAAATAAATCCAGCATGGGGCGCCTTGGGGGGGTCTCAGCTGAGTCAGCAGGGTGGAGCAAGAGGAGCTCTCCAGGCCCATTCAGATTCAGATTTGGCCTTTGGCATCAGGGGAGGGCTCAACACAGGAAAGATGGAGTTCACCTGCCTCCTGCACAGGGGAAGACCACCTCACAGGGAAAATAGTGGCTGTCCTCCAGCCCTCACACTGAGACCACACACCTCAGTCTGCCCACCATATGCCTCTGAACCACACCCCCAAGTCACCGTACCTCTGTTGGAGTCTAGAGTCAGTACTTGTGAATGAGAGTCTGTGCGTGGGCAGTTTAAGAGAATGCCTGGGTTTCCTGCAGCCTTCTGGCCTACACAGACAATCAGAATCCACAGTGTTTTTCATAGCCAGATGTTGTGCGGACTCCTCTTCCCAGTACCAGTACTCCAGGCTGAGAGCCTGGTGTGAGGCTGGAGGAGTCCCTTGTTCCTCTGGAAGAGGGGACCTCAAAGCCAAGATATCCCTCCTGATTCTCATTCACCATCCTCAAAGTTTGTGGCCATGCCCATTTCACATCTCCATCCCTTCTACCTGTCTCAACATGGCTTCTTATTTATATCTTTCGTTATAAAACCACTGTGCAGCCAGATGTCAGGTTGTTCTTCAGATTGATTGTTCTATAATTTAGTTGTAATTCTAATGTGTTCATTGAAGGAAGCAGGCATAGTGTTTATCTAATCTGCCCTCCTGAATCTCTCCAGATTGCCAATACTTTTTTTAATTAAAGTTTATTGGGGTAAAAATTGTTAGTCAAGTTACATAGGTTTCAGGTGTGGTATATATACACAGTGGAATACTATTCTTCCATCAGAAAAATTGAAATAGTGCTTTTTGAGACAACATGGATGGATCTTGAGATTATAATGCTAAGTGAAATAAGTCAGTGAGAAAAAGCTGAGAACCATATGATTTCACTGATATGTGGTACATAAAACTAAAAACAACAAAGGAAAAAGACAAACAAGTGAAGAAATAAATGCTCATAGACACAGACAATAGTTTAGTGGTTACCAGAGGGTAAGGGAGGAAGTGAGTGGTAGATGAAGATAAAAGGGATTAAATATATGGTAATGGAAGAACTAACTCTGGATGGTGAACACACAATGTAATATATAGGTGATGTATTACAGATTGCCAATATTTTTACAAAAATAACTGCATCAATTTTGGGGGGAAATATTTTGAATCTATTGGTATATGTAGGAAAAATGATAACTTAAAAATGTTAATTTTTCCTACTTATGAAAATATATTGCTTCATTTATTAAGGTCTTTCTTAAATTCAATTTTAACTCTTCCATTTATTTTTAGCAAAACTCTTTGTTTATGGTTGATTTATTGATTACAATATGCATCCTCAACTTTCATTAGTGTACATGAAATCTTTATTATGCCATCTCACTTATAATGTGTAAACTTATAGTAAATATAGCAACATTTACTGCTCTCCAAATTGTTGTGCTATTGTTGTGCAATATTTCCATTTTACATACATTATAAATTCCAATATACAGACTACTTTTTTCTCTTTTTTTTTTGAGGGCAGTGTCACTGGTCCTCATATGTGGGACCCGAACCAGGGCCGCTGGCTTCCCAAGCCAGCACTTAATCACCACGCCACTTGGCCGGTCCCAGACTACTTTTTAAAATTAAATTTATTAGGGTGACATTGGTTAGTAAATTTATATAGGTTTCAAGTGTACTTTTCTATAACACATCATCTATATATTTCATTTTGTGGTTACCATCCAGAGTCAGCTCTTCTTCCATCACATATATTTGATTCCCTTTTCCCTCTTCTGCCACCCCACCCCTTACATGCTGGTAACCACTAAACTGTTGTCTGTGTCTATGAGTTTGTTTTTTTTTAAGATTTTATTGGGGAATTAGGGAAGGGGGACAGTGTTAAGGAATCAGGGAAGAAGAACAGACAAGTTGCTCTCCTTTTGTTCTTCAGTCTAGTTGTGGAGGACGTCACTTCAATGACCCATGTTGGTATTATCGTTGCGCTCCTCCCAGGTGAGGCAGTCACTCACCAACCATTGGACGGCTGCTCCTCGTAGCTCACAGCAGCTCACAGCATCTCACGCCTGCTGCGGGCCAGCCCCACTGCAGCCTATGCTGTCACTGGTGACTCATGGCAGCCTAGCTTCAGGTTGAGCCGTTGTTCACCATCTTAGCTGTAGAGGGCTCAGCATCTTTGGCCCTCATGTGGGATCTGAGCAGGGACCCTGCTGCTCAGAGCTGGTGTCCCAAGCCAACTCTTAACGTACAAACCACTTAGCCAGCCCTTAAATATGTTTTTATGAACTTATTTGCTATCTGTATGTCTTCTGTGATTAAGTGCCTGTTAAAATCTTTGGTCCATTTTTAAGTTGTTTGTTTTTTTAGAACTGAGTTGAAGGAGTTCTTTATATATTTCAGATACATGTCCTTGGTCAGATATAAGTTTTGAAAAGCTTTCTCCTATTCTGAAATTATTTTCCTAATAGTTTCTTTGGAAAAGTAAAAGGTATTTTCTAATTTAGAAAATGTTCAATTTCTCTATCTTTTATAGTTTGTGAGGGATTTTGTTGTTATATCTTAAGTTTTATATTTAGATCTATGATGCATTTCAATTGATTTTGTATATAGTGTGAAGCATAGAGATATCCAGTTATTTGTTTTATTGGGTTTTGTGGTTGTTTTAGAGTTTACAGTGTACTTTTCTAACATATTATTATTTATCTTCAAATGACATTTTTACTACTTCATGTACAATGTAAGAACCTTACATTGGTATATTTCCATTTTCTCATGTGGCCTTTGGGAAATTGCTATCATACATTTTACTTTTAAATTTCTTATAACCCTATAATACATTGCAATTATTTTGCTTAAAATAATCAATGACCCTATAAATAGATATTTAGAGAAAAATGTTTTTATTTGTCTTCTCATATTTATCATGTATGTGTTTTTTATTTCTATTTGTAGATTAAGTTTTCTATGTCATTTCATTTATCTTTTGTCTAAAGGACTTGTTTTATCCTTTCCTACAGTGTAGATCTACTGGTGATGAAATCTTTCAGCTTTTGTATGTCTATTAAAAAAATGGTCTTTTTTTTAAAGATATTTTCACGAGTTATGTAATTCCAGTTTTTCAGCATTTAAAAAAATCCTTTAGTACTTTAGATATGTTTCCCAAAGAGAAGTCTGCTGCCATCTTTATATTTCGCTCTGTTCAGGTGAGGTAATTATCCTGTACTCTTGGAAGAGGAATATAGAGGCTTTCCTTACATTTCATCTCTAAGATTTCTTCTTTTTTGATTTCTTGAAGTGTTAAAAATAATGTGTTTTTTTTCCCCCCATGCTAAGGTCTGAATGCATGTGTTCCTCCCACCTGCCTCCTGTCAAATTCATATGTCGAAATCCTAATTTTCAAAGGTGATGGCATTAGGAAGTCAGGACTTTGTGAAATAATTATGTTATGAGAGAAGAGCCCTCATGAATGGGATTAATGCCCTTTTTAAAAAGAAACTCCACAGGGCCGGCCGAGTGGCGCAGTGGTTAAGCGCTGGCTTGGTACGCCAGTGGCCCCGGTTCGGGTCCCACATATGAGGGCCAGTGACACTGTCCTCAAAAAAAAAAAAAAAAAAAAAAAAGAAACTCCACAGAGATCCCCAGCCCCTTCTGCTATGTGAATATACAAGGAGAAGTCTGTCACACTGAAGAGAGCACTCACCCAACAAAGCCTGTACTCTGATCTGGAACTTACAGTCTCCCAAACTGTGAGAAATAGATTTCTGTTTTTTTATAAGCTAGGCAATCTGTGATACTTTGTTATAGCAACTCGAATGGAGTAAGATACCTTACAATATGCCTTCTCGGCTCCTTTTTCCTGTATTGAGCTCAACCTCAATTAACTTTTTCTCAAGTTTCCATTAGATTATACTACCAGTAGTTTGTCCTCCATGTGGGAAAAACTGAGATTTGATTAGTTTATTTTGAGTTCTAGGACCAGAAAGTTCTCTTCATTATCTAAGTTTTTTAAATTAAACATTATTCTAATTTTTCAATTATAGTTGAATTCCAATATTATATTATTTTCACATGTACAACCAAGTTGTTAGACAGTTATATAACTTATGAAGTATTCACCCTGATAAATCTAGTACCCATCTGACACCATCCATATTTATTTATTTATTTATTTATTTATTTATTTATTTCTAGAGGTCAGTGTCACTGGCCCTCATATGTGGAATCTGAACCGGGGCTGCTGGCATCCCAAGCCAGCTCTTAACCACCACACCACTCAGCCGGCCACGATGTACATATTTATTACAATATTATTGACAGTATTTTTTTAATGCAAATACTATTTTTTTTTAAGATTTTTATTGGGGAATTGGGGGAGGGAGGGAACCAGTGTTGGGGAATTGAGGAGGGGACCAGCCAAGTTGTTGTTCTTCAATTTTCGTTGTGGAGGGCACCAGTTGCCATCTGGCTTCCCGTCAGCAGCTTGTGGCCTCTAAGGTCAAGGTGCTGGTGTTCAATCTTAGTTGTCAGTGGGCATAGCCACCATCCCATGTGGGAGTCAAACCCAGCAGCCTTGTTGTTAAGAGTGCACGTCCTATCCACTGAGCCATCCGGGCATCAGCTCAGCTCAAGGTCCCAAGTTCAATCTTTAGTTGTGGGTGGGTGTAGCCCACCATTGAATAGGCAATCTTTTTGTTACATCAGCTGAGCCATCCTGCCACCGGCTGGCAGCTCAGTGACAGCTTAGCTAGGGTGCAGCCTTCATCTGGCCCATGTGGGAATCGAACAGGCGGCCCTGTTGCTCAGAGCACATTCTCTAAGCCAACTCTTAACCAACTGAGCCACTCAGCTGGCCCCTAAATTGTACTTCTTAGCCCCTTCCCCTTTATCACGTATGTCCCAAAACCCCTTCCATCTGGCACAATCAGACTTTTACATGCCCCCTTTTGTATTCTGGAAAGCTGTAGCCTGTATAGTTCTCTCCCTGCTTTAGATGCTGTTTTTCATTGGTGGTCAAGCTTCCCATGCCTAGTGGTATCCCTTCATTTTGAGGGTGAGTATCTGTTGTCAATATGATTTTCAGTGTTCTCGCTCTTGGAGCCATCAAATGTTCTATTACGTTAGTATCACTTCTTCCTCATATTTGATAGTCCCAATCAACCTTGTTCTACTGTTCGATTTGTCTCTAAGTGTGTTTTATTTTAAAAAGGATTCATTGTCAGTTTTTTTTTTTTGAGGTCAGTGTCACTGGCCCTCATACGTGGGATCCCAACCAGGGCCGCTGGCATCCCAAGCCAGCACTTAACCACTGTGCCACTCAGTTGGCCCACATTGTCAGGTTTTTATATAGTAAATGTTGGCTACAAGGTATTTTTATTGTTTTTTTTCAGCTGAGCCATCCTGCCACCTGTTGGCAGCTCAGTGACTTCTCAGCTCGGGCTGGGCATCGAACTGCTGTTGCTCAGAGCTCAGCTCACACTCTTTTTTTGTTGAATTGGGGAATAGGGGGAGGGGAACATCACTGGGGAACCGGGGAAGGGGAACAGACAAATTTCTGTTCTATTGTTCTTCAGTCTAGTTGTGGAGGACATTGCTTCACTGGCCCATGTTGGTATCATCATTACACTCTTCTCAGATGAGGCATATTGGCCTCCGGCCTCTGGATGGCCACTCACAGTGGCTCTTGGCAGCTCACATCAGCTGCCAGTGGCTCACGCTGGCTGCTGGTCACTCACTGTAGCCTATGGCAGCCCACTGCAGCAGGGGCTGCAGCTATGCCATCCCTGGGGACTAACAGAAGCCCAGCTCCAGGTGGAGCTCTTTTTCACCATCTTAGCTCTAGAGGGCAGTGTCACTGACCCTCATGTGGGATCTGAACCGGGGCTGCTGGCATCCCAAGCCAGCTCTTAACAACTGTGCCACTTGGCTGGCCTTCAGTTCACATTCTTGAGTGAGCTCTTAACCAACTGAGCCACTTGGCTGGCCTACAAGGTGTTTTTTGTTGTTATTCTGGGTTTTCTATATTTATGGGAGTGATCCAAAACTTTGCTAGCAATACAAATACTTTCCCAGAATATTCTGGCTAAAATTTTAAAAAGTGCTTTATGTCAAAAAATGGTACACTTGAAATGTTTTAATGCATTAAAATGTTTTAATTTCTTATAATCATTTTAATAATTCATTTTTGTAATTTTTACATACACTGATAATGGGGAAGATATTATTCTAATTTCTGTGCATTTCATTCTGAACCAGAAAACTGTTCCCATTATGCCCAAGAGTACATCTGCACATATTTCAATATTGGTGTCCATGCCACCATGACACATGAGTGATTCCAATAACCACCTATTATGTATTTATGCAAAGATGATAAAAACAGAACTTAAAGTATCAAATGGAATAAAATTTTGAGTCTAATATCTTGTATGTTGAAATGTACACTATTTATACAACTCGTGGGGTTTTAGGTTCCCCTTTTACACTAGAAAAGTGGAAAGAAGAGCCATTTACTTGCCTGAGCTCTAGTGTAGTAATAAATAAATTCTATAGTTTTGTTCCCATTATTTGAAGTGCTTTTCTTCATACTAGTCAAAAAAACCCAGCATACTAAAAAATATTATACCTCTATTTCAATTTATTATGTATACCCCCCAGAAAGTATATTTCAAATAAAAAATAATGTCTGCCCTTCTCTTTTGGGATCTGTAGTTCTATCTTATAAATTATGCTTTCTATTTAGATCCCTCTCTATTGGTAATTTTCCTACCTAAAAAGCACTTTTCCCCTTGAGATAGCTCTATCAGTTCATAGAGCCTTATAATATTATCTATATGATTTTCTAGGACTCACCATTGGAAAATATGGGCCATCACCAAAACATATCTAGCAATAGAAATATAGAATGTAAGGACAACCAAGATGGCACTGTAGATAAAAGCTGTGCTTACTTTCTCTCACAAACACAAAAAAATATTACAACTAATCTACAAAATAACAATTATTGAGAATCACCTAAAATCAAGCTTAACTGGAAGCCTTTCAGCTACAGATGCACAGAAGAAGCCACTTCCAGACTGGTAAGAGGGGCAGAGATATGGAATGGCCTGGTCCCACACCTGCATGTGACCATTAAAGATGAGGAGTGATATTTCAGCTTTGGGGGTTCCTCCCATCCCCCAGAAGAGCGAGAGGTCCCAGCCCTATCCCAACCCAGGGTTCCAGTGAAAGGGAGAGAAGTCTCCATAATTTCTGGTTGTGAAAACCAGTAGAGATTCTGACTGAGTGACATGGAGTGCAGCTGCACTCCCAGTCATTCTTCTTAAAGGGATTGTGTGGGAACTTATCCACCAATGGAATCACTCACTCTGAGTTCCAGCACTGGGGCAGTGGCTGGAGAGGCAGTAGGGACATATGGTGGGGAACTGAGTTGGCTGGCTTGGGACAGGACCTGGAAAGGTGGCTTTCTCCTGGACAGGGGACCTGGTGAAGGCCATTGTTTCTTTGCTGCGCCCTCCCTGTCCCAGCATGTGGACACAGGCAGCTGCCATATCTCAGCCATTCACCATGCCCTGGTATTTCGAGACCATATCCTGCCCATCTTTTGGGCACACCCAGGCCACTTTCAGTGTCTTTTTCATACAAACTACGTACCTTCGCTCAAGCTACAGCTTTCTTAGGGTATCTTGAAGGTTTGAGGAAACCAAACAAACAACATCTGTCTTGAGCATGTCCTGTATCTATGACTGAGTAGCACTAAGTTTTACTCTGATGGAAGCTGGCTTTGGTTCATGACTTGGCCTCTCAAGGCACTTCCAAATAGAGCTCAGGTGGCAGCCATCTTCGGGTTGTTTTGTGGCTCCTGCCAGGTGGCCCCAGGTGGGGCACAGGCTATGGCTAAACTTGACCTACAGTGGATCCCCTCCAAGGTGGTCCTGGGGATGGTGCCCCCATTTGCCAGCTTCAAAATGAGCTGGAGCATTACCCAGCTGCCTCCAAATATGAGACATCCAAGGGATGGATTGGGCAGGCACCAGATTCCTGTTGAAGCATATTCTGCTTCATAGGATTGGCCCTTGCACAACTCCTCCAAGGTAGTCAAGGCCAGTCCTCACAACCAGTGACCAGAGAGTCAGTCCCTCTTGTTGATGTGCAAATATCAATGAAGGCTCAACTACAAGAGAAGGGCACACACAACCTACACAAGGGACACACCTGGAGTGCATGTCTCAGGTGACTGTCACTGAACCCCACAGCACACTTACTACATAGGACCACTCTACTAAGACCAGGAGATATAGCAGCCCTACTTAATACATAGAAACAAACACAGGTAGGCAGACAAAATAGGAAGACAAAGAAACATGTCTAAAATTAAAGAAGAGGGCTGGCTCTTCTAAAATTAAAGAAGAGGGGTGCAGTGGTTAAGCGCTGGCTTGGGAAGCCAGTGGCCCCAGTTCGGGTCCCACATATGAGGGCCAGTGACACTGCCTTCAAAATAAATAAATAAATAAATAAATAAATAAATAAATAAAACAAAGCTCCAGAAAAAGAACTAAGTGAAACAGAGATATGCAATCTAACAGATGCAGAGATCCAAATACTGTTTATAAGAATGGTCAGTGATCTCAGGGAGAACTTCAATAGAGAGATAGGAAGCATAAAATGGAGATGGAAACCATGAAAAAGATCCAGTCTGAAATAAAGGATATAATAACAGAAATGAAGAATATATTACAGGGAATCAACAGTAGTTTAGATGAAAGAGAGGATCCAATCAGCGATGTAGAAAATAAGGTAGCAGAAAACAGCCACCCAGAAGAGCAGAAAGAAAAAAGAATCCAAAATGTTGAGGAGAATTTAATGGGCCTTCAGGACAATATCAAGTGCATAAACATTTACATTATACAGGTACAAAAAGGAGAAGAGAGAGAGAGAAAGGAATTGAAAACCTATTTGAAGAAATAATGACAGAAAACTTCCCTAACCTGGTGAGGGAAATAGACATACAAGCCCAGGAAGTGCACAGAGAGTCTCAAACAAGATAAACCCAAAAATGCCAACACCAAGACACATCATAATTAAAATACCAAAAGTTAAAGACAAAGAGAAAATCTTAAAAGCAGCAAGAAAAAGCAGTTAGTTACCTATGAGGGAGCCCCCATAAGACTGGCAGCTGATTTCTCAACAGAAACTTGCAGGCAAGAAGGGAATGGCAAGAAATTTTCCAAGGGATGAAAAGCAACAATGTGCAACCAAGATTACTCAGCAAAGCTATAATTTGGAATTGAAGGACACATACGGAACTTCCCAGACAAGAAAATGTAGAAGGAGTTCATCATCACCAAACCATTATCACAAAGAATCTTATAGGGAATTCTTTAAGATGAAAGGGGGGTTAAGGATGGGTGAACGGGGAAGGGATTAAGAACAAACTGGTTGCTACACAGTAGTCATGGCGATGTAGGGTATAGCATAAGGAATATAGTCAATGATATTGCAATAACTAGGTATGGTGCCAGATAGGTACTAGATCTATCAGGGTGATAGATGGGAATGGGGTTGGGGGCAGGGTGAAAAAGTTGAAGGTACTAAGAAATACAAATTTGTAGCTAATACAGTACAGGTAATATAATAAAAAATCTTGTAAAGGTCATGTAAGTTGCCAGATGGACACTGGACTGATCGGGGGGATCATTTCATAGACTGTATACATGCTTGACCATTGTGCTATACTCTGTAGTTGAAATAGAATAATATTGAATGTCAACTATAATTAAATATATAGATATATATATATAGTCACGGGATGTGGAGTACAACATAGGGATGATATTCAATGGTTTTGTAACAGCTATATAAGATGTGACAGGGGTATCACTTTGTGAGGGATTTAAATGTCTAACTATTACATTGCTTTGTACACCTAAAACTAATAAAAACACTTCAGTCAAAAAGAAATATAGAATATAATTTCTTAAATTATATTAGAAATCATCTAATCTAAGTTTCTCATTTGACTGATGAATAAAGCCAGGTCAAGCACTGGTAACAGTAATCTTGACTAAAACTCAGTCTTCCTCATGCTTATACCCAGGCACTTTCAGTTACATTATGACCCTTTCTCCTACATATACTAACATCCCCTTTGGGTCTCTCAACCTCTTCTTCACCTCTCAAAACTTTGCTTGGAATGCATCTGTTGGAATTTTTAAGACAACACAATAACTCCCTTTATAATATACGGATTTCAGATAGCTATTGAACATAATCAAACAAGCAAGAATCCTATCCAAAATGCAATTAAATTTAATCTTCTCACAGCCTACTTACCACTGAAGTCATCTTTAAACACTCCTTATATGATTGCACTAAAGATTTGCATTTATCAGGATGCAAAGTAAATGGCAGAATACTATATTTTACATGTGGAGAGTCAATTATTACTGCATTTCAGTATAAAATTAAAAGAAAATTATACTTCTGAGATGGATGTAGATTGGATCTAACTTCTCAAATGTGTTTATGCTCACAAGAATATGTATTGATGGGCTGGCCGAGTGGCGCATTGGTTAAGAGCTGGTTTGGGGATGCCAGCGGCCCCAGTTTGGATCCCACATATGAGGGCCAGTGACACTGCCTTCTATAGCAAACAACAACTCCACCTGGAGCTGGGCTGTGCGAGCCCTGGTGACGGTGTAGGCTGCAGCCCCTGCTGCAGTGGGCTGCTATAGGCTACAGTGAGTGGCTAGCAGTCAGCATGAGTGGCTGGCAACCAGCGTAAGCAGCCAATAGCTGCGGTTAGCGACATCCAGAGGCCGGTGAATGACCTGCCTCATCCGGGAAGAGCACAATGATAATACCAACATGGGCCAGTGAAGAAACATCCTCCGCAACTAGACTGAAGAACGAAAAGACAGCAACTTGTCTGTTCCCCTTCCCCGATTCCCCAACACTGTTCCCCTCCCCGAATTCCCCAATAAAATCTTAAAAAAAAACACCCATCCACCCAATGTTTTTGTCCAGTTCACAGTATTTAAAGTAAAAAGTCCATCTGTAGCAAGAGGCTGTCCATCCTAGCCGTGGTCACTGGAGAGCGCTCCAACCCTGGAAATGGTCTCAACCATCGCTGTCGTCTCCTGTCCCTGGCCTTCCAGCCTTGATCAGATTGAATCTCGACGGGTCGCTGTTCATGGTAAGGCTTAATACACCAACTAGGTACTCACAAAGGACGTTTTTCTTGACCTGGAGAAATGCAAGCAAAACCTCCTCCCCATGTTAATAAGGTTCGTAAATGCCATTGATTGGTTTGGATATCTTTCCACCATGGGTACATTTTACAATGGTTTAGAACTATGTTGATTATTAAAATGTTTTTCTGCTGCAGTTCGTCCAATGTTTGATTCATTTCTTGGACTAGATGAATTTAAGAAATTTAAAGTAAACATAGCTTTAGCCAACTGTATCTGTGGGGATTCCTTGCTATCTCCTCCCGTTTTTAATTTTTTTTTTTAATGGCATTGGCTTGCTCAACAATGACTTGACCCTCTGGGTTATATGGAATACCAGTATTGTGAATAATTTACCAAGTTTCACAAAATTGAGGAAATTTTTTACTGGTATACACAGGACCATTATCAGTTTTTATCACTAGAGGGAGCCCCATTATAGAAAACATACAAGATTGTCCTAGCAGGTTTGAGCTGCAGTTTCTCCTGTTTGTGCAGTAGCCACAAGAAAGTCAGAGGCAGTATCTATTGTGACATGCACAAATGATAACTATCCAAATGAAGAGACATGAGTCACTTCCATTTGCCACAGAACATTGGGGACAAGGCCCCGAGGATTTACTCCTGTAATTCCCCTTCCTTAGGCATTCCTGTGGTGAGTTAATAATTTCACAGTTTGGACAGGTTTGAACAATGTGTCGAGCCTGTTTTTTTATAATTGGAAAGCGTGATCGAAGTCCACCAACATTAGTATGAGTTACTGAAATAAAATGTGTTGCTTCAGCGACGTGAGCACTTCCCACTAGAGTATCGGCAATAGCATTGCAATGGGTCATAGGACCAGGCAATGAAGTATGTGCTCGAATATGTGTAATAAAAAATGGAGGACCAGCCAAGTGGTGCAGTGGTTAAAAGCTGGCTTGGGACACTAGCGGCCCCGGTACGGGTCCCACATACCGGGGCCAGTGACACTGCCCTCAAAAAAAAAAAAAAGGATTTTGGCAGCTTCTCACAATTTGTTGGAGTTGTGAAAACAGGGTCTGAGAGATTGATTTGAATCATGAGAAAGCAATGCAGTGTCTATATTTTGTACAGTATGAACCACATAGGCTGAGTCAGAAATAATATTCAAAGGACTGGAGAATTCTTTCAAAGAACAGCAACCAGTTCAGCTTTGTGGACTGAAGTGCAGTTAGTTGGTATTATTTGGTTGCCTTTTTCACTAACAATTGCTGCTTTCCCGTTGTTAGGCCCATCACTAAAACTGTGACACCTTGAGTAATGGGTGTTTGTTTAACTTTCTTAAATAGAATCCAACTAGTTTTTTGAAGAAACGGAAACAATTAATTTTTTGGATAATGATTGTCAATTATTCCATTAAAATTACTTATAGCAATCTGTCATGAATCAGAATGATTATTTAAATGTAAAATTTGTTGTTTTTTAAAAGGAACCACAATTTTATTGGGTTCCTGTCAATTGAGATGTAAAATTCTAGTCTGAGTTAATAATATGAGTTCTGAAATTAATTCCACATAGCTCGGGAGTGAATTAACGTAATTGTTAGGCAAGAAGAGCCATTCTACTAAGTCATTTTGCTGAACAATCACTGTCATAGATGAATGAGGAGTAGGAAAAATCGAAACTTGTAAGGGTTGTGTTGGATCTACACACTGAATTTGAGCTTCTTGTTTTTTTTGTTCTACTAATTGCAATTCCTGATTAGTTTGAGGGGTTAAATTGCGAGGACTATCTAATTGAGGTGCTCCTCGTAGAAGACTAAATAAATTACTGAGAGCATAGGTAGGAATGCCTAAAGTAGGACGTAGCTAAATAATGTCTCCTAATAATTTTTTTAATGTGAAATAAACATTTTTTAAAAATCAGCTTTAGGTGTACACCACAGGGCAATAGTTATACATTTTACTCCTCAAAGTGAAAACCCCCCTCCCCAATTCTCCACCCCAATCCTCACTCCCATATCATACATATCTATTACAATTCCTTTGATTCCCTTCCACCGTATAATCCACATCCCGTGACTATCTATATATTCAACTACAGTTGGCAAACAATATTATACAAGATCAGTTTCAGGTATACAGTGCAGTGATCAAGCCTCTACTCCATCCATGAAGTAGTCTCTCTAACAAGACATGTGACCATCTAACACCCCACAAAATATTTACATTATTATATTCTTCGAACTGTCTTTCATATCCCGGTGGCAATATTGTAGTTACCTATTTGCTCTCTATAATCCCTTCCCCTTCTCCCTCATCCCTACCCCCCTCCCAACTAGCAACCCTGTTTTTTTCCCTCTATATCTATGAGACTGTTTGTTTCCTTTGCTCATTCATTCAGTTTTTCAGATTCCACATATAAGTGAGATCATATGGTATTTCTCTTTCTCCGACTGACTTATTTCACTTAACATAGTAGTCTCTAGGTCCATCCATATCGTTGAAAATGGTACGGTTTCATTCTTCTTTATAGCAGACTAATACTCCATTGTATAAATGTACCACAGTTTCTTAATCCAGTCATCTACCAATGGGCATTTTGGTCATTAACAAGTCTTGGTTATTTAGCACTGCAATAAACATAGGGGTGCATACATTGTTTTGAATTGGCATCTTGGATTCCTCTGGGTAGATACCCAAGAGTGGAATTGCTGGGTCATACAGCAGTTCCATTTCCAGTTTTTTGAGATACCTCCATACTGATTTCCATAATGGCTGCACCAATTTGCAGTCCCACCAACAGTGCACCAGGGTTCCCTTTTCTCCACACCCTCACCAGCACTTGTTGTTTGTTGATTTGTTGATGATGGACATTCTGACTGGAGTGAGGTGGTATCTCATTGTGGTTTTCATTTGCATTTCTCTGATGATTAGTGAGGCTGAACATGTTTTCATATGCCTGTTGGCCATCTGTATGTCTTCTTTAGAGAAATGCCTCTTCATATCCTCTGCCCATTTTTTAATTGGGTTGTTTGTTTGGTGTTGAGTTGCATGAGTATTTTATAAATTTTGGATATTATCCCCTTATCAGATATACCATTGGAAAATATCTTCTCCCATTCAGTAGGCTGTCTTTTTTTTTATTGATGATTTCCTTTGCTGTGAAAAACCTTTTAAGTTTGATGTAATCCCATATGTTCATTTTTTCTGATATTTCCCTTGCCTGAGGGGATATATCAGTAAAAATATGACTCAGGGTAATGTCTGCAAACTTACTACCCATGTATTCTTCTAGGAGTTTTATTGTTTCAGGTCTTACATTTAAGTCTTTAATCCATTTTGAGTTTGTTCTCATATATGGTGTAGGTAGGTGGTCCATTTTCATTTTTTTGAATGAGTCAGTCCAATTTTCCCAGCACCATTTATTAAATAGACTATATTTACTCCAATGTAAATTCTTGCTTCCATTGTCATAGATTAAATGACCATATATGGATGGGTTTATTCCCTGGCTCTCTATTCTGTTCCATTGGTCTATGTGTCTGTTTTTAATCCAGTACCATACTGTTTTGATTACTGTAACCTTGTACTATGTTTTGATGCCAGGTAGTGTGATGCCTCCCACTTTGTTCTTATTTCTCAAGATTGCCATGGCTATTCGGGGTCTTTTGTGGCTCCATATAAATT
Source organism: Aselliscus stoliczkanus (assembly GCA_033961575.1). Taxonomy (NCBI): domain Eukaryota; kingdom Metazoa; phylum Chordata; class Mammalia; order Chiroptera; family Hipposideridae; genus Aselliscus; species Aselliscus stoliczkanus. The sequence goes on along the minus strand of CM066737.1, from coordinate 46,160,726 downwards.
TTAGGATTCTATGTTCTATATCTGAGAAAAATGTCCTTGGTAGTTCAATTGAAACTGCATTGAATCAATATATTGCCTTCTGTAGTATTGACATTTTAACTATATTAATTGTTCCTATCCATGAGCATGGTATGTATTTCTTTTTTTTATCATTTTTTTTATTTTATTTATTTATGTATTTATGTATTTATTTATTTATTTATCTTTTATTAGTTTCAGGTGTACAACACAATGCAATAGTAATACTCTTTACCCCCCAAAGGGACCACCCCCCTCCCCCAGTTCGCCACCCCACTCGCCCCCCCATATCATACATATCTATCACAACTCCCCTGACTCCCATCCACAGTATACTCCACATCCCGTGACCATCCACATATTCAGTTGCAGTTGGCATACAATACTATACAACATCAGCTTCAGGTGTACAGTGCAGTGATCAAGCCTCTACTCCATCCATGAAGTGGTCTCCCTAACAAGACATGTGACTATCTGACACACCACAAAATTTTTACAACATTATTATATTCCCCGAACTCTGTTTCATATCCTTGTGGCAATATTGTAGTTGTCTATTTATGCTGTCTAATCCCTTCCCCTTCCCCCCATCCCCACCCCACTTCCAACTAGCCACCCTCAGTTTTTCCTCTACATCTACGAGTCTGTTTACTTTGATCGTTCACTCAGCTCTTCAGACTCCACACACAAGTGAGATCCCATGGTACCTGTCCTTCTCCGACTGACTTATTTCACACAACATAATAGTCTCTTCACAACATTATCAATTACATTCCCAGAACTGCCCCCATATCCCTGCAGCAACATTGTAGTCCCACCTACACTGTCCAAAACCTTCCCCCTCTCCCTCTTCTCCACTCCCTCCCAGCCAACAACCATCAGGTTTTCCTTTATATCAACTCTTTACTGTGTTGATTTTCTGTCTAAAGTGTCTGTCCATTGGTGACAATGGTGTTGAAGTCCCCTACTATGATAGTGTTACTGTTGATCTCTGTCTTTATGTCTGTTAAAATCTGTTATATGTAATTAGGAGTTCCTATGTTGGGTGCATAGATGTTTATTAGGGTTATTGTGCCCTTCTTTGTCTTTTATTGTAGTCATTTTAAAGTCTATTTTGTCCAAAATAAGTATTGGTACTCCAGCTTTTTTTTTCTCATTTCCGTTTGCATGAAATATTTTAGTAGATCTGTAAACAGCATATACATGTGTCCTATTTTCTTATGAACTCAGCCACTCTCTGTCTTCTGATTGGAGCATTTAGCACATTCACATTATAAATGATTATTGATAGGTGCATATGTATTTCCATTTTGTTATTTGTATTCCTTGTCTCCCTGGGTTAGCTTGTTTACCCCTTTCTTTTGTTTAAAAAAGCTCTTTTAAAATTTCTTGCAATGCTGGCTTCGTGGTAATTAATTCCTTAAGCTTATTCTTTTCTGAGAAGCTCTTTATTTCCCCTTAATTTTAAGTGATAGCCATGCTGGGTAGAGCAATCTTGGTTGTATGCCTTTATTTTGTATCACTTTGAGTATCTTCTGCCACTCCCTTCTGGCCTGCAGAGTTTCTGTAGACAAGTCAGCTGTTAGTCTAAGAGTTCCTTTGATGTAACCTGCTGTCTTTCTCTTGCAGCCTCTAGGATTCTCTCTCTGTCTTTAACCTTTGCCATTTTAACTATGATGTGTCTTGGTGTGGACCTGTTTGGGTTCAGCTTGTTTGGAACCCTCTGCACTGCCTGGGCATGTATGTTGATTTCCTTCACCAGGGTAGGGAAGTTTCCAGTCATTATTTTTTCAAATACATTCTCAACCCCTTGCTTCTTCTCTTCTCCTTCTGGTATTCCTATGAGTCGTCGGTGGTTGTGTTTCACCTTGTCCCATAGGGCTCTTAAACTATTTCCATTGTTTTTTATTCTTTGGTATTTTTGCTGTGCCAACTGGGTGAGTTCTGCTATTTTATCTTCCAAATCGCTGATCCGCTCTTCTGCTTCATCTATTCTACTGGTGATTCCTTCAAGTGTGTTCTTCATTTCAGTTATTGTATTCTTTAGTTCTAACAGGTTGTTTTTTATGGTTTCCCTATCCTTCTTTATGTCCTCGCTAAGTTCCTTAAACATTCTTATCATCAGTGTTCTAAACTGTGTCTCTGAAAGTTGGCTCCCTCTGTTTCATTTAGTTCCATTTCTAGAGGTTTCTTCTGATCTTTTACTTGTGACGTGTTTCTTCATTTCCCCATTCTGGCTGTCACTCTGGGATTGCTTTGATGTATTAGATAGATCACCAGGAAAGCCCTGGCTGGATCACAAAGGCACACAGCTCACGGCCCAACACTCCCAGGAAAACTCCCAGTCTCAGGCTGTCCCAATAAGCCGCTCACAGATCAGGCTGAGCAGCACGATAACCAATCACCAGCCTGGCAACTCTGCAAGCGCAGTGCAGAGAGCGGGGACCTGAGGCGGATTGCACACTCCCACGTCTCAGTGAGCAGCCTGTTGGAGCCGGAGTGCACGTGCCCAGCATTTCCCTGGCAATGCAGTATAAGCCGGGCAGAGGGTGGGGATCCAAGGCCGCAGGCTCACGCGCATACACACACGCACTTTTGCTCCAATTCCACCAGACCAATGAGGTCTCGGACCGGATCCTCCGTGGGAGGGCGCAAGCATGACAAAATGGCGTCCTCCCTACACCACTCGCGTGCAGGCTCCACACCATGGGAACAACAGTCCAAAAACCTCCAGCCTTTGCGCCAAAGGTGCTCAGTTCAGTCCATCCCCGCAGGCTCCTGGGTCGGGCTCACACAGCTACTCCCTCTACCAGGAACCAGGTAAGTTCTCACCAGCGAGCAAGCCCGGGTGCCGGCCCCACTGATTCTCTAGCTGCTCTTAGCCTCACCGAGCTGAGCAAAGAGATTCCTCACTAATTTGCTGCCGGCTACATTAGAACTCCTCTTCCCGACAAAGGAACTCTAGGCTGGTGAGCTTGGAGTGCGGCCAGAGGGTCTTTCCTCCAACCAGACAAGCTTCCCATGGCTGGGGCTTCCCTCACAGAGTTCGCCCTGTCTCATCTCCGCCCATCCTACCAGACCCGACGTGGCCTCCTCTTTAAGTTCTTCATTTAGTGGTTCATCTAGTGTTCTGGGGACCTCCAGGGTTGAATGCTGTATAATTTGTTTGTAATTTTGGTGTGATCCTGGGAGGCAGTTAGCACAGCATCTGTCTATTGTGCCATTTTACCAGAAGTACCCTGTATTTCTATTTATTTGTATCTTCTTTGATTTTTCTTTTCAGTGTCTCATAATTTTCTGGGTACCAGTCTTTTACTTCTTTAGAGAAATTGATTGCTAGATATTTTATTGTTTTTGAAGCAATTGTAAAAGGGATAAATTTCCTGATTTCTTCCTTGGATAGTTTATTATTGATGTATAGAAATGCAACTGATTTCTGAATATTAATTTTATATCCTGCTACCTTACTAAATTCATTAATCAGTTCTAGCAGTTTTTTGGTGGAGTCTTTGGGATTCTCTCTATATAGTATCATGTCATCTGCGTATAATGACAATTTTACTTCCTCTTTTCCAATTTGGATGCCTTTTATTTCATTTTCTTGTCTCACTGCTGTGGCTAGAACTTCCAGAACTAGGTTAAATAGAAGTGGTAAACATGGGCAGACTTGTCTTGTTCCTGAACTTAAGAGGAAAGCTATTAGCTTTTCCCCATTGAGCACAATGTTTGCTGTGGGGTTATCCTATATGGCCTTTATTATGTTGATATATGATCCCACTATTCCCACTTTGCTAAGAGTGTTTATCATAAATGGCTGCTGGATTTTGTCAAATGCCTTTTCTGCATTTATTGATATGATCATATGATTTTTAGTCTTCATTTTGTTAATGTGATGTATTATGTTAATTGATTTGTGGATATTGAACCAACCTTGCATACCATGAATGAATCCCATTTGATCATGGTGTATGATCTTTTTAATGAGATGCTGAATACGGTTTGCTAGTATTTTTTTGAGAATTTTTGCATCTATGTTCATTAGGGATATTGGCTTGTAGTTTTCCTTTTTTGTAATATCCTTGTCTGACTTAGGAATCAGGGTGATAGTGGTTTCATAGAAAGAGTTTGAGAGCCTTCCTTCCTTCTGTATTTTTAAGAATAGTTTGGGGAGAATAGGTGTTAATTCTTTTTTGAATATTTTGTAAAATTCACCTGTGTATCTTCATAATTTTTGAAGATCTTTTAAGGTGGAGATTTTATCTGTTCTTACTTGAACTTTCTGGGGTTTAATAGTCTGTCTGTCTACAATCGTTCCCAAATATTGGACTGGTGTTGTAGTTTGAATTTTATTTGGAGCTATACAGAGTCTTGCAGAATCAAGCTGTTCTTTTAACAAATCAAAACATGTTGTTAAATTTTCTCCAGAAGATGCAGCACAGAGAATATCATCCATATAAAGGATAATGTAGTAGTTTGGAAAGCTTATTCTAACTGGCTGAATAGCTCTAGTGACAAAGGACTGACATATAGTCGGGCTATTTAACATTCCCTGATGAAGGACTTTTCATTGATATCTCTTTATTGGTTCTTTATTATTTATAGATGGTATGGAGAATGCAAACCGAGGACAATCTTGAGAATGTAAAGGGATGTTATAGAAACAATCCTGTAAATCAATTACTATTAAAGACCAATTTTTTTGGAATCATGGAAGTTTGTGGAAGTCCAAGCTGTAAAGCACACATAGGCTCAATAATGGCATTAACAGCTTGCAAATCAGCAAGCATTTCCCTGACTTTTGGTTTTCCTTGACTTTTTCTTAATTAGAAATATTGGAGAATTCCATGGACTTGTAGAAGGCTCTATATGATGTTGCTCCAACTGAATTTGTACTAGTTTTGTTAATGCCTCCAATTTTTCTTGAGAGAGGGGCCATTGTTCTTTCCATAGAGGCTTATTTTTTTATCTATTTTAAGGCTGTGGGGGTCTGAAGCCTTTTAACAGTGGCCCCTACAAAAAAAGATTTGGGGTGTCTGATTTAATCCCCTGGTTAAATATTCCTAAGCCTCTCCTGGGCTGATATCCTATCTGGATCATCATCTTTTGACTTTGATTGCTATGTTGTCCTGGGGGAATCCAGATCTCTGCCTCCTATTGTATAAATAATTATCTCCCCCATAGATTAACGGGAATGTCAGCAATATAGGGTTATAAAAATCCTTTTTCTCCCTCAGGCCCAAGGCAAGAAAAAATGCAAACACATTGGCATAAACCTGAAGCTGTGCCTATTCCCACAATATCTATATTAGTTTCTTGGACTTTCCAGTTTTGTGGCCATTCCTGAGAATTAATTATTGAAACATCTGCACCGGTATCTAAAAGACCTGTAAGTTTTTTGCCCTGTATCTCAATTTGACAAATTGGGCAAATTCCTGAGATTTTTTTTCTGCTAAAAAGATTCCTGCCTGACCAGTACTTCCAAATCCTCCCTCCTCTCTCTTTTGAGTTCCCTTTTTCTCCTGGGAGGACATAAGAGAGCAAAAGTAATTGTGCAATCTGTTCTGCCTTTTTAGCTGACCAAGTAACAGATGAGGACATTGCAATTTGAATTTCTCCTTCATAATCAGAATCAATGATACCAGTATGAACTAAAACTCCTCCTAATGTTAAATTAGAATGAACAAGGATAAGTACAACAGCATTTGGAGGGAGCAGTCCAAAGATGCCTGTAAATGTACCCAGCACAAAAAATACAGACTGAAACAGTTTTTTTGGAGTTTATTTGTGGCCGGCAACTGTCAGCGGGCTCATGCCCTGAATAAATTCACAGCCCCACACAAAAGAAGAGAGAGGTTTTTATAGACCGAAATTGCAAGCTAAGCAAATTTTAATTTTCAGGTGTTTTTCATAAATCTTAGATAGTTTTGACAACATCAAATACAGCAAGCAAGTTACAGAAGTCAGAAAATGTATTGTAATTACATTGACAGCACTAAAATATAGCCAGCAAGAAAATTACAGGGGTCATAACTAACTGATGGGAATGTTTGGATAAAACCATTCAAGCCTTATGATCTTATCACCTTATCTAGATAAACACAGCTTGCCAATGTCATGTTTAGATAAGAGGTATTAATAATTTGTGGAATGTAGCAAGCACTTAGGGGAGTCTAATTTCTTGATCAGTCTAAAGGAAACTTTAACAATCTTTTATTACAGAGAGGCAGGGTGTGAGGGCTAGCAGCTAAGGGTCTTGTTACTTCATCAGCACCTGCACTGGACCTTTGCCAGGCAACAACAAAATGTCTTGTCTTGAACATAGATCTACGATAACATTTCCCTCTGTTGTTGGAGTTAATTGCTGTACTGAAAGCTTGGGGGAGAAGGCACAGTTTGGTAATTCTGAGGTGCTGTCTTGTTCATATATGTCCCGGTTATTGTTGGGGCCTGGAACTGGTCCCTCCACCTGTTTCCCTGAAGCTGAGTGCAGTTCTTATGAAATGTAGATTTACACTCAGAAGTCCAATGATTCCTTTTTTTAAATTTTGAACATATTCCAGGTTGTCTCAATCCTGCCAGGGCATGAGATGGTAGGGAGCCGGTGTTATTTTTATTTCTATACTCTTTTTTATTATAACCGGTTTTTACACAATTGTAGCAGTTGCCAGAAAACCTTTTCTGTCTAATTGTAATTCTTGCCATAACCTGGGCCAGCATCTCAGCCTTGTATTGTTCTGTGCCAACCTCCTGACACAAACGAATGTAACCAGTTAGATCTGTGTTTCCTTTCATATTTCCAATGCCTTTTTACAATCTTTATTGGCATTATCATAAGCAAGAATTTGTTGAATTACTTCAGCAGCTTGTGTTTTAGCAACCTGATTTTTGATAGCATCTTTTTTTTCTTCTTTGTTTGTGAGGGCAGTGTAACTGGCCCTCATATGTGGGACCCGAACTGGGGCCGCTGGCTTACAAAGCCAGTGCTTAACCACCACACCACTCAGCCAGCCCAAATTCTTTTTTTTTCTTTTTAGAGGGTAGTGTCACTGGCTCTCATATGTGGGATCCAAACCGGGGTCGCTGGCGTCCCAAGCCAGCTCTTAACCACCATGCCACTCGGCAGGCCCTTGATAGCATCTTGCAAACGAGGCACAAACTCTGTGTATGGTTCAGTAGGACCTTGTAAAATTTTGTTGAAAGAATTGGTGGTTTTTCCTTCTGTTTCTATCTTTTTCTTTTTGAGGTCAGTGTCACTGGCCCTCATATGTGGGACTGAACCGGGGCCGCTGACTTCCCAAGCCAGCACTTAACCACCGCACCACTCGGCCGGCCCCTGTTTCTATCTTTTCCCATACATTTAAACAAATCCTTCTCAACTGGTCAATACCGTGATTAGGCAATCCTATTTATTGTTGTGAACTTTCACAATTACCTCTTCCTAATAATTGATACTGAATAACATCAGCATTATGGTTCTGATTGTGTCTACTTTGAGTCTCTGCTTCATCAATCCACCAAGGTTTTTTTTAATTATTATTTTTATTATTATTATTAATAGTTACAGATTTACAAAACTATGAAATAGTTATCTTTTCCACCCCTTATGAAGTGACTACCCCCTCCCCTTCCCTGTTCCCCCAACCCCAATATCATACATTTCTATTACAATTCCATTGACTACATCCCCACCCTATATTCCACATCCCATGACTATAGATGTGTTAAACTATAATTTAACAATCTAATATTATATAGATAATATATCTAATCTAGATATAATATATCTAATATTATATAGATAATATAATATTATCTATAACTAGACAATATATCTATAACTAGATAATATTATAATCTAATATTAATCAGCGGCAGCTTCAGATGTACAGTGCAGTAGTCAGGCCACTGTACCTTCAATGAAGTGGTCTCCCTGACAAGATATGAGTCCATCTGGTGCCCTAAAAAATATTTACAACATTATTGATTGTATTCCCTAAACTGTCTCTTCTGTCTATGTGGTAGTATTATATTACCAGTTTATGTTGCCTCGTCCCTTCCCCTTCTCCCTCATGCCCACCACCGTCCCATCTAGCCCTCATCAGTTTTTCCTTTGTGTCTCTAAGACTATTTCTGTTTACATTGCTCATTGATTCAGTTCTTTAGATTCCACATATAAGTGAGATCATATGGTATTTTTCTTTCTCCACCTGACTTATATCACTTAACATAATTTTCTCTAGGTCCATCCATATCATTAAAAATGGTACGATTTCTTTCTTCTTTATAGCTGCATAATACTCCATTTTGGGAACGTATGACAGTTTCTTAATCCAGTTGTCTACTGATGGGCATTTCAATTGTTTCCAAGTCTTGGCTATTGTAAATAGCGCTGCAATGAGCATAGGGGTGCATATATATTTTCGAATTAGTGTCTTGGGTTTTTCAGGATAAATACCTAGGAATGGAATTGCTGGGTCAAAAGGTAGTTCCATTTCCAGTTTTTTGAGATACCTCCATACTGACTTCCATAGTGGCTGCACCAATCTGCAATCCCACCAACAGTGCAGCAGGGTCCCTTTTCCCCCACAGCCCCGCCAGCACTTGTTGGTTGACAATCCACCAAGTTTTAAACTGTAAAAACTGAGCAGGAGAAAGACAGGTCTGAGCCATTGCTTGCCAATCTACAGGAACTAATCTATGCCCGTCAGCCAAATTTCGCATGATGCCCATTGTATATGGTGAATTAGGTCCATATTGTGTTACAGCTACCTTTAATTCCTTAAGAGTTTTGAAATGTAAGGTCTCATATTCAACTTCAATAACTTCTTGAGGATGTTGTGGATCAGTGCCAGGGGCAATTCGCTCCCTTATCACTACTGGAAAAGCTAAGGCTTCTAAATCACCTTCTAACCGTGCTTGTCCAATTCCTCTCTCTACCATAGAAATAGTGGCCCATATTTCCAGTAGGAATATGGGCATCAGAAAGAAAGGGATTATTATTTGTAAAGGAAGGTGGGGGTGAGTATGGATGAAATTCCCTCAATGATGGATACAAAGATCTTGGAACCTCAGTAGAAGCTTCTGTAATTCTTCTCTTTCTTTCCTCAAATTCTGGTTCACCTTCTTCATTTCCTGATGAGGATTATCCTCCTCATCCTCTTCTTTCTCTATATCTGTCTGTACAGGTTGTAAAACTGATTTAACTAGTCTCCATGTGTTCCAATTTGTAACTGGGATAAAAACTCCCTTTCGATGTAATGCCTGGAGATCTGTACCTACCCTTTTCCAAGTATTTAAATCTAAGGTCCCTGTATTAAAGAACCATGAGCAGTGTACTTCAGTTATTCCCAACAGCTCCATTAATCTTTTCTCTGAGACTGGCGCTACCTTAGCCTCAAGGAGCTGCTGGAGCAGTGAAATGTAAAGCTGATATTTACAATGACTATTTGTATTTCCCATGTTAGTTTTAAAACTATAGAGAAGAAAATCTCATTCATGCGTCTTCACTTTGATTCTCATCTGGTTGCATTCCTAGTAGAACTTTAAGGTCAGCCTTGGCTAAGGTGCACCCCTACGACTTGACCATGAAATCACAGACTAGAGCCCACACAATTTCCATAGCTGAAACTGTGGAACCATAATCAATCACTCACTCATTCACACTCATACATATGAAAAGTTAATTTTTCCACCCATTATCCTGGTTAAACTTCTCAAGACTTACCCTATCTCCACCAGGTAGTTGTCTGGACACTGTCACGAGTGCTTTCATTGACTGTAACACCTTTTTTTCTGACTTATAGTCCTTTTTTCTTCTCCAGCCACATGTCTGGGTGCTACTGTCACGTCCCGCATGACTGGGCTAGGTGGGTGTGGAGAAGGGACGGTGAAAAGTTAAGGAAAAGAGAGAGACAAACAAAATACAAGAGAAAACAGTTCGGGGTCAGGGGACTCCAGCCTCGTGGACTGGGGCCCTGAATGGTGCCTGACTGTTCCTTTTATTGTCTTACACATAAGCAAGGGTCAATGTAGCTTCAATGTAGCTTCCGAGGTCTGTGTGTCTCACACCCAAAACCATAGCTTAAGGCCAAATCACCCACACCTGCAAGCTGCCATTACCAGAGGTCCCATGAGGTTATTGTCATGCACCTCTTAAGAGATGAAACCTCCTCTTCCAAGGCTACTGATAAGAATGGAAGGAGGACAGATATTATCATATCAATAGGTCATTTCACAGGCAGGCTGCCAGAACCTGAAGCAAGGGGTCCATGCCCTATTTCTGTCAAATCATGATTCCTCCTACTGGTACCCACTGGTACCCATTGACACCCACGGGCACGCAGAGGCACACACATGACCATGTCTGGCTTAGGATGTCCCTCTCGTTGGATCTTACCCATCATTGACTAACTGTCCATCCTTTGGTGACAAACAGGGATATATATATAGTAAGCATAATATTGAAGTTCTGATCTGTTTTCATGGAGAGGTGCATGGAGGCAGGCAGGCAGGCTATAATATGACACTTCATAGAATAAAACATAGGTAGTAAACTTATGGACATTGGTGTTAAACAGGATTTTATGAGTTTGAACTCATAGGCAAGGGAAGTAAAAACTAAAATAAATTAATGGGACTATGTCAAACTAAAAAGCTTCTGCACAGCAAAAGAAAACATTGACAAAATAAAGAGGCATACAACCAAGAGAATGGGAAAAATATTTGCAAACAAAGCCACCCATAAGAAGCTAATACCCAAAATGTATAAGGAACACATACAAATCAACAATAAAAAGAAAACAATCCAATTTAAAAATGAGGCGATAAGGACTGGCCAAGTTGCACAGTGGTTAAGTGCTGGCTTGGGTCATGGTGCTTTCATTTTCGTTTGTCTCTAGGTATCTTTTGATCTACTCCTTGATCTCATTTTTGACCCATTCACTATTTAGAAGCATGTTATTTAGCCTCCTTGTATTTGTAAGCTTTCCATATTTCTTCTTATAATTGATTTCTAGTTTCACAGCATTGTGGTCAGAGAAGAAACTTGATGTGATTTCAATCTTCTTAAATTTGTTGAGACTTGTTCTGTGGCCTAACATGTGGTCTATCTTAGAGAATGTTCCATGTGCACTTGAGAAGAATGTATATTCTGTAGGTTTGGGGTGAAATGCTCTAAAAATATCAATTAAATCCAGATGGTCTTAAGTGTCTTTTAAGGCCTCTGTGTCCATGTTGATTTTCTGTCTGGAGGATCTGTCCATTGGTGACAATGGGGTGTTGAATTCCCCAACTATGATAGTGTTACTGTTGATCTCTGCTTTTATGTCTGTCAAAATTTGTTTTATATATTTAGGAGCTCCTATGTTGGGTGCACAGATGTTTACTAGGGTTATATCCTCTTGTTGAATCTATTCCTTTATTGTTATGTAGTGCCCTTCTTTGTCTTTTATTGTAGTCTTCATTTTAAAGTCTATTTTGTCCGAAATAAGTATTGCTACTCCGGCTTTTTTCTCATTTCCATTTGCATGAAATATCTTATTCCATCCCTTTACTTTCAGTCTATGTGTGTCTTTTGATCTGAGATGAGTCTCTTGTAGACAGCATATGCATGGGTCCTGTTTTCTTATCCACTCAGCCACTCTGTGTCTTTTGATTGGAGCATTTAGCCCATTCACATTGAAAGTAATTACTGATAGGTGCATATTTATTGCCATTTTGTTATTTGGATTTCTTGTCTTCCTGGGTTAGCTTGTTTAACACTTTCTTCTGTTCAAAAAATCCCTTTTAACATTGCCTGCAGTGCTGGCTTGGTGGTAATAAATTCCTTAAGCTTATTCTTTTCTGAGAAGCTCTTTATCTGTCCTTCAATTTTAAGTGGTAGCCATGCTGGGTAGAGCAATCTTGGTTGTAGACCTTTATTTTGTGTCACTTTGAATATCTCCTGCCATTCCTTTCTGGCCTGCAGAATTTCTGAAGAAAAGTCAGCTGGTAGTCTTACAGGAGTTCCTTTGTATGTAACCTACAGTCTTTCTCTTGCTGCTTTTTGGATTCTCTCTTTGCCTTTAAGCTTTGCCATTTTAACTATGATGTGTCTTGGTGTGGGCCTGTTTGGATTCATCCTGTTTGGAATTCTCTGTACATCCTGGGCTTGCTTGTATGTCGATTTCCTTCACCAGGGTAGGGAAGTTTTCAACCATTATTTCTTTAAATACATTCTCAATCCCTTACTTCTCTTCTCCTTCTGGTATTTCTATGATGCGAGGGTTGTTGTGATTCATGTTGTCCCAAAGGTCTCTTAAACTATTTTCATTCTTTTTTATTCTTTTTTCTTTTTGTTGTTCCAACTGGGTGATTTCTGCTATTTTGTCTTCTAGTTCGGTGATCCGCTCTTCTGCTTCATCTATTCTACTGGTGATTCCTTCAAGTGTGTTCTACATTTCAGTTATTGTAGTCTTTAGTTCTAACTGGTTGTTTTTTATGGTTTCCCTATCCTTCTTTATGTCCTCGCTAAATTCTGTAAACATTCTTATCATCAGTGTTCTAAACTTTGTCTCTGAGAGTTTGGATACCTCTGTTTCATTTAGTTCCATTTCTACAACTATTTTCTGATCTTTTACTTGGGACATGTTCCTATGTTTTTTCATTCTGGCTGTCCTTCTGTGAATGCTTTGATGTATTACATAGATCACCTAGAAAGAAGAGAAAAGAAAAAAAGAAAAAAAGAGTAAAAAAGAAAAAAGAGGTGAGGGGACTCTCCGTCCTCTTTAATCTGCAGACCACTTGCTTAGGCTTGCAGTGAGCTTTCCACAATTAGCTGCTGTGTGCTCTGGAACCATGTGCACTACCAAAAAAAAAGAAAAAAAATAAGAAAAATAATCTTCAGAGGTTGTTGCAGTTTGTCCGCTACTGCAAAAAACAAAACAAAAAACAGATCTGTGTGGCCTGTCAAGATGTGGGCCAGGCACTGGGAGCTCAGGGTGCCTCTAGCAACACAGCTCTAGGTGGATGCGGCAGGCCCCCAAGGCACCACCTGATGTGGTCAGTGGTCTCCACCAAGTCAGAGCAGCATGCACTCTGCACCAGCAGTCAGTCCACTGAAACTCACCAGGAAAACCTCGATCAGATCACGTAGGTGCACCGTTCCCTGCCCAACCCTCAGGAAAACTCCCCATCTCAGCCTGTCCCAATCAACTGCCTACAGATCAAGCTAAGCAGGCCAACAGCCAATCCCCATCCTTGCAACTCTGCACAAACAGTTTGGAGAGTGGGGATCTCGCACTTCTGAGCCTCAGTGAACAGACTGTTGCAGCTGGAGAACACCTGCCCTGCGTTTCCCTGGCAACACAGCACAAGGAGGGCAGAGGGTGAGGATTCCAGGCGGCTTGCACACTCCTGCATCTCAGTGAGCAGCCTGATGGAGCCAGAGGGCACCCGCCAGGCGTTTCCCTGGCAACGCAGCACAAGCAGGGCGGAGGTTGGGAATCAACGGCCACATGGGCCTGTGCCAAGTTCACCAGACCAATGGGATCCCGGATCTGACCCTCTGTGGGAGGGCCCAACCCTGACAAAATGGTGCCCTCTGTACACTGCTTGTGTGCAAGCACCACACCAGAGGAACAATGGTCCCAAAAATTCCAGCTTCTGCACCAAAGGTGCTCAGTTAAGTCCTTCCCCATAGGCTCCTGGGCCCAGCTCACACAGCTACTCCCTCCAACAGGAAGTGGGTGTGTCCTCACCAGCGAGGAAACCAGTGCACAAGCCCCACTGGTTCTCCAGCCACCCTCAGCATCACCGAGCCGAGCAAAGAGAGTCCTCACTAATTTCTACTGCCCACAGTCGTAGAACTCCTCTTCTTGGCAAAGCAACTCTGGGCTGGTGAGCTCGGTGTGGGGTCGGAGGGTCTCTCCCCCAACCAGAGAAGCCTCAACACACAGCTTGGGCATCCCTCACAGGGCTTGCACTCTCTCATCTGAGCCCCTCCTACCAGACTTGACGTGGCCTCCTCTTTATGTCCTTCGTATAGAGGTTCTGTTCATCTAATGTTCAGGGGACTTCCGAGGTTAAATGTTGTATAAATTATTTGTAATTTTGATGTGATCCTGGGAAGCAGCTCGGAAAGTGTCCGTCTATTCTGCCATCTTACCAGAACTCCTCCGGAATTCTTCTTATAGTTGATTTCTAGTTTCATATCACTGTGGTCGGAGAAGATGCTTGATATGATTTCAGTCTCCTTAAATTTATTGAGACTTGTTTTGTGACCTAACATGTGGTCTATCTTGGAAAATGTTTCATGTCCATTTGAGAAAAATATATAGTCTGTTGCTTTGTGGTGAAATGCTCCAAAACTATTGATTAAATCCAGCTGATCTAAGGTGTCATGTAAGGCCATTGTTTCCGTGTTGATTTTCTGACTGGAGCATCTGTCTTTTGGTGACAACATGTTGTTGACGTGCCTACTATTATAGTTCTACGGTTGGTCTCTGACTTTATGTCAGTGATAAACTGTTTTATATATTTATGAACTCCCATGTTGGGAGCATAGTTGTTTATTAGGGTAAACATCGTCATTGTTATGTAATGACCTTGTTTGTCTTTTGTTGTAGTCTTCATTTTAAAGTCTATTTTGTCCGAAATAAGTATTGCTAGTCCAGCTTTTTTTCTCATTTCATTTGCATGAAATATCTTACTCCATCCCTTTACTTTCAGTCTGTGTGTGTCTTTTGATCTGAGATGAGTCTCTTGTAGACAGCAAATGCATTGGTCCTGTTTTTTTATCCACTCAGCCACTCTGTGTCTTTTGACTGGAGCATTTAGCCCATTCACATTTAAAGTGATTATTGATAGGTGGGTATTTATTGCCATTTTGTTATTTATATTTCTTGTCTTCCTGGGTTACATTGTTTAAACCTTTCTTCTGTTTAAAAAAGCCCTTTTAACATTTCCTGCAATGCTGGCTTGGTGGTAATGAGCTCCTTAAGCTTATGCTTTTCTGAGAAACTCTTTATCTCTCCTTGAATTTTAAGTGATAGCCGTGCTGGATAGAGCAATCTTGGTTGTAGAGCTTTATTTTGTGTCACTTTGAATATCTCCTGCCACCCCCTTCTGCCCTGCAGAGTTTCTGTAGAGAAATCAGCTGTTAGTCTTATGCGAGTTCCTTTGTTTGTAACCTGATGTCTTTCTCTTGCTGCTTTTAGGATTCTGTCTTTGTCTTTAAGCTTTGCCATTTTATTATGATGTGTCTTGGTGTGGGCCTGTTTGGATTCGCCTCTTTGGAACTCTCTGCACTTCTTAGGCTTGTATTTCAATTTCCTTCACCAGGGTAGGGAAGTTTTCTGTCTTTATTTCTTTAAATACATTCTCAGTCTCTTGATTCTTCTCTTCTCCTTCTGGTATTGCTATGATTTGTTGTTGTTGCGTTTCATGTTGTCCCAGAGGTCTCTTACATTTTTTTCATTCTTTTTTATTCTTTTTTCTTTTTGTTTTTCCACCTGGGTGATTTCTGCTATTTTGTCGTCCAATTCGCTGACTCGCTCCTCTGCTTCATCTGTTCTACTTGTGATTCCTTTGAGTGTGTTCTTCATTTCATTTATTGTATTCTTTCGTTCTAAATGGTTGTTTTTATGGTTTCCCTATCCTTTTATATGTCCTCGCTAAGTTCCTTATACATTCTTTTCATAAGTGTTCTAAATTCTCTCTCTGAAAATTTGGATAAACTCTATTTCATTTAGTTCCATTTCTAGAGGTTTCTTCTGATCTTTTACTTGTGACATGTTTCTTTGTTTCTGGCTGTCATTCTGTGAATGCTTCATTGTATTAGATAGATCACCTGAAAGAAGAGAGGGGAAAAAAAGAGGGGGGCGGGCCCCAGTCCTCTTTAATCTGAAGACCACTTGCTCAGCAATAGAGATTCTCTGCGTGACTCAGCACCAGCTATTGAGTGGGGGAGCTTAATGTGTTATGTGTCGGCCTCCCTCTCATGCTTGCAGTGAGGTTTCCGCAATTAGCTGCTGTGTGCTCTGGAACCTTGCTCCCTACGAAAAAAAATCTTCACAGGTTGTTGCAGGTTGTCCGCTTCTGCAAAAAAATATCCTCTGTGGCCTGCAGAGGTGTGGGCCAGGCACCAGGGGCTCAGGGTGCCTCGGGCAACACTTCTCTAGGTGGGTGGGTCAGGCCCCCAAAGCACCACTTGAGGTCAGTGATCCCCACCAAGTCAGAGCAGCATGCACTCTGCACCAGCAACCAGTCCACACAAACATGCCAGGAAAGCCTCGATAGGATCATGCAGGCACACAACTCCCAGCCCTACACTCTCAGGAAAGCTCCCCATCTCAGCCTGTCCTAATCAACTGCCCACAGATCAGGCTAAGCAGCCCAACAGTCAATCCCTTGTCTGGAAAATCTGGACATGCAGGGTGGACATCAGGGACCCAAGGCTGTTCCCGGACTCCTGTGTCTCAGTGAGCAGACTGATGGAGCCGGAGGGAACCCAACCAGCATTTCCCTGGCAACGCAGCACAAGCAGGGTGGGAATCCAAGGCCGCATGCACATGCACGCATGAACTCCTGCACCAATTTCACCAGAACAAAGGGATCAGGGTTCTGACCCTCTGTGCGAGGGCCCAACCCTGACATAATGGCACCCTCCTATATACTACTCATGTGCAAGCTCCACACCAGGGGAACAATGGTCCCAAAACCTCTAGCTTCTGCACCAAAGGTGCTCAGTTCAGTCCTTCCCCGCAGGTTTCTAGGCCTGGCTCACACAGCTACTCCCTCAACCAGGAACCGGGTGAGTGCTCACCAGCAAGTGAACCCATGCACCAGCCCCAATGGTTCTCTGGCTGTCCTCAGCCTCACAGGACCGAGCAAATAGCGTCCTCACTAATTTCTACTGCCCGCTATCATGGAACTACTCTTCCTGGCAAAGCAACTCTAGGCTAATGAGCTCGGTGTGGGGCCGGAGAGACTCTCCCCCAACCGGAGAAGCCTCCCCACAGGTGGGGCGTCCCTCACGGGGCTCACACTCTTTCATCTGTGCCCCTCCTACCTGACTTGACGTGGACTTCTCTTTAGGTCTTTTGTTTAGAGTTTCTGTTCATCTAGTGTTCAGGGAACTTCTGAGGTTATATGATGTATAAATTATTTGTAATTTTGATGTGATCCTGGGAGGCAGTTGGGAATGCGTCCATCTGTTCTGCCACCTTAGATGCTTCCTCCCCCCTCCCTTTTTTTTAGGGCAGTGTCACTTGCCCTCATATGAGGGATCCAAAACAAGAGCCGCTGGTGTCCCAAGCTGGGTCTCAATAACTGCGCCAAATGGCCGGCTCTATTCTATTTATTTTTTAAAGATTTTATTGGGGAATTGGGGGAGGGGAACAGCATTGGGGAATCCAGGAAGGGGAACAGACAAGTTGCTGTCTTTCTGTCCTTCAGTCTAGTTGCGGAGGATGTTGCCTCACTGGCCCATGTTGGTATGGTCATTGTGCTCTTCCCGGATGAGGCAGATCGGTCGCCGGCCTCTGGATGTCACTCACCATGGCTATTGGCAGCTCATGCTAGCTGCCAGCCACTCACGCTGGCTGCTGCCTACTCACTGTAGCCTATGGCAGCGCACCGTCGCCGGACACCGCACAGCCCAGCTTCAGGTGCAGCTGTTGTTTGCTATACAAGGCAGTGTCACTGGCCCTCATATGTGGGATCCGAACCGGGGCCACTGGCATCCAAAAAACAGCTCTTGACCAATGCACCACTTGGCCGGCCCGGCTCTATTCTATTTTTCATTTTATGATGTTATATTGTATTTGGTTTCCTCTTCTGTACTTTTTTTGTGTGTGGTTGTTTTTTTTTTTTGTTGTTTGTTTTCTTCTTTTGTATGTTTTATATTTCTGTAGAAGTTGACTGAAAGTTGTTGGTTGTTGGTTTTTTTTTTTTTTACATTTAAGAGCATTTGGTTTCCTTTGGAGGCTGTGGTGGTTGTACATGTTGATTTGTTTTGCTCAAAAATCGCACTGCAACAGGGAAAACCCAAAGAGACACAAGAGTCCTCATACCCAGAGGCTAACTTTAGATAAAACCAGAGCATTTCTGGGTTTGACATACAAGAGTCACACGCAAAAGGATGTCGCTACAGGTGCAAGAGCCCAAAGGGTTCAAACCTCATCAGAGGGGTCAACCCTCACACAGCAGTTCATAAACTGCAGACACTGCTGATCCTCACAGTTAATCAGTCTGGGAGTCAATCCCACCTACTCACAAGCCAAAAGTTATCAAAGCTAAACTTCAACAGGTGAAGACACCCAACAGAAGGAACACCTCATATATACCTGCACAAGAGAACAGGGAGACTGAGTAATTCAAATATAAAGGACACACACTGTATACGTTTACCCAGAAAAGACTGAGACACCTAGGGGATCTCTCTGTTCTATCAAAGCAAGCACAAAGAGTAAACCAGAATGGGGAGACAAAGAAACACAACCCAAATGAAAGAACAGAAGAAACCTCCTGAATCAGTGGAACTAGAGGAAATAGTGGTAAACAAACATTTGGAGACACCGTTCAGAACACTGATTATTAGAATGTTCAAGGAAATTAATGAAAATATAAAGAAGGATAGAGAAATCATGAAAAACAACCAGCTAGAACTTAAGAATGCAATTACTGAATTAAATAACAAATTCCATGGAATTACTAGGAGATCGGATGAAGCAGCAAATCGAATCTGTAACTTAGAAGACAAGATAGCAGAGATAATCCAAGCGGAACAACAAAAAGGAAAAACAATGCAAACCATTGAAAATAGTTTAAGAGACCTTGGAGGAAACACGAGAAACTGACAGTTTTCTGCTATGGCCTATTTGTAAAGACTGAAAAGATATATATATTATCTTAAAGGTTGGGGCAGGGGTGGGGTTACAGGGAGACAGTTACTTTCTAGGTAAATTTATAATGATTAGAAATCATCAGAAAAAAATAGACTTTAAAATTTTAAAAAATACCTGTTCATGATAAATTTTACAATATATAAAAATATAAAGAAAAGTTTTTTTTAAAAAAAGTACTATATACCTACTACACAAATATAGCCACTGTCAAAATTTTGGTACATAACTTTACAGATTTTTTTTTTGAGGGCAGTGTCACTGGCCCCGTTATGTGATCTGAACCCGGGCTGCTGGCATCCCAAGCCAGCTCCCAAACACCACACCACTTGGCCAGCCCACTCTACAGATTTTTAATGCATGTATACATACAGAGTTATGCTATTTGTAATAAATGAAATCATAGAAAGGCATTATTTAAAAAGATGAAAACGTTTTCCCAACGTCCCCTCCAAATTCACCTCCTAGAAACAACCAATGTTAAGCGTCTGGTGTATAGCCTTCCACTCCCTTTCCCAAGAAACATGTGCAAAGACACACACACACACACACACACACACACACACACAAACAAACACACTTGTTTGTACATGTTACAAAAACAGGGTTATAGAAAACATTACATCAACTGTACAGCACTTAGTCATGCAGCCCTCATCTTAAGCCCAGAGATAGAAAGTGAGATTCAGTTATAGCACAAGGTCATATAGTAAGTGGCAAAGTGGGGCTCACCCTGGCGTCTGTTTGGTTCATCCTGTAGGCATCAGAAAGCCAACAGAGGTTTAAAGAGACATGGTCAGATCCCTCTGCTCACAGTGTAGGGCAGGAGACAGAACTGGTATCAGAGGGCTGCAGTCATCCCCCAGAAATGAAATGGCGGGGGCAGGGCTAGGATGGTGGGGGGGTGGGGAGGTAGGCAGATTCGAAACACGTTTTGGGGATAGATACAGCCAGGATTTATGACTAGTGACTACAGTGTTCAGTCCTGGGCCAATGGGGGATGAGGTTCTGGATCCACCCACTTCCGCTAGGGGGGACCCAAGTCCACTGAGTGGTTCCTCCTCTTTCCAGTTCCAGAACATTCCAGCTCTAGGAGGGGAGGGCCCTCTGTCAGGGGACAAATCATTGTGGCAGTGAGGTGGGGGAATAACTTTTTTAAAATTTGATTACGAGTGCTTCACAGTCTTAGATTTAAGTCTTTTCTGACCACTCCTGTTTTTCCCCACCTACTAGGACTTTCAACAGTGTAGTGGGTTCCCTTTTGTCCTGGGGTGGGGGGAAGGGATCTTCCTGGAACATTCCCTCCCACCCCTGCTGTCTCTGTAAGTTGGAACAATCATAGGATAAAAGCCTTTCTGGTTGATCCCAGGCTTCCTTTGGGCCAGCAGCCGTTGGACGGACGGGGGTTTGCCCTCTCTTTGGGCGTGGTCAATGGGTGTGATCAGCGTGTGTAGTCAGCCTACACCTCTTCTGACCCCAACGGGAGAGGTTGAAGCCTGGTAGGAGGTGTCCTACGGCGGGTACGGGTCTCAGGCGGCAGGGGAGGGCAAGCGGATGGGAAGAGACTGAGCGGGGCAAGGGCTAAGCTAGACAGGAATGATCAACTTGTTTATTTTATCCCTTCAGAGCCTGCCAGGCCTCTAAGGCCTTCTGCCATCATGGCTTTGAACCCAGAGGACCTGTCTGGTGGGTTTCAGCATTATACGGTGATGGCCTTCATCAACGAGAAAATGGCCAGGCATGCGAAAGGCCCTGAGTTCTACCTCGAGAATGCATCTCTGTCCTGAGACGAAGTGGAGGACAAGCTCAGGGGTGTCCTAGAGGACAGCAAGATGCCAAGCGAGGCCAAAGAGGCCTGTGCCTGGAGCAGCCTGGCTCTGGGCATACGTTTTAACCACAGGCAGGGCCATTTACACGCGAGCAGAGTGCAGCAGCTATACGACTTCTCCAAACTGCAGGAGTGGGCTGCAAAGACCTTGGCCTCAAACCTCAGTGAGTTCAAAGAGCGGCAGGCGATGAATCGCAAAGAGGCGACCTACCATCTGCGTCTGACCCAGGCTAAACTAGAGGAGGTGGAGAAAGAGAGGGACCGGCTGAGGCGGAAGCTCTTCCGGGCTGTAAGATTACCCCACTTGGTCCCTGCCCCGTCTCCTCGCCCCGCTCCCCTCTGTGCCTCCAGAATAGGTCTCATCCCTGCTTATTTCTCTCCAGGAGCTGGGGTAGTCCACGGAGCAAGAGCGGATCAAAGAAGGACAAGGCCTGGTCACTGCCAGTGCGACTGCGACAGAAGCAGGTGAGGAGGAGGATAAAGCAGAGGCTGTCACTACTACTGCTACCACAGGGGGTGCTGCAGCAGGAGGAGGAAGACAGACGGATGCTGAGGGGGCAGAGGCTGCATAGGAGCTGGGTGGGAGGTCTCCTGCAGCTTCTCGGTGGGGAGTAGATACACCTCTGGCAGGCTGAAGGAGGGAGATCAATGGAAGCAGGCATGTTTTATTTCTACGGATCCACAGTCTCACCAGCAACCCTTCCTATCTAGCTCCCTGCCTAATTCACGTACTCACCCTTTACCCCCTTTCACAGGTGTACGCCCACCATCCAGACCAGCAGCAGCATTCACTGGAGCATCTCTCCTCAGCTGGCTCTCTGAGGTTAAACCGAGGTCTGATGTGGGGAACCAGGGAAAAGACCCTCAAGTACTACAAAGAAGCAAAGACGCTGATCCCCAAAAGCAGACTTCCAGTATATCGCATGCCTGGGGATTGGGATTGCCCTTGGTGTAAAGCTGTGAATTTTTCACAGAGGGAAATTTGCTTTCGCTGTGGGAGGGCAATCTGGCTGCAGACGCCTTGAATAAATAAATGTTTCATAAAACAAAAACATATACTAATGCGAAATCAATTTTCAGGGGGCCGAGGGGAGGGGCTGGGTAGAGTGGGGGGAGGGGATGAGTGGACGAATGGGGCTAGGGGAGCAGGAGAGACACGGTAGGAGGTGGGAAAGATATAGATTGACAGGGAGAAACATGTTGTGATGATCCCGTTTGTGTTCCAGAGCATTAGTATTCAACACCCCAAGCCTGCTGCAACTTCTGTTTGTGTGTCTCTCTCCTGCACCCTAGTATCTGGTGGACCTAGGCACCCACTCTCTCTCCTCCTACCTAAGCTGTAGATGATTGCAGCAGGAGTGGATATTTGACCCTTTCTGAGTAAGATTCTCACACTAGAGAATCTGAACTAGAGGCAGATTCCACAGGTTGGTGTTGGGCAATGAAGCAGTGGGTCATTTGGAGTTGAAGGCAAGATCAAAGCCGAGGTCACTGAGGTCACAGCAGAGGCCTAGCCCTGGCTGTGGGGAAGCAGAGCCATGTGCTTTACAGAGGTCAGTTGTCTTTTGGAGGATACCAGTATGACGTTCCAGGGTGCAGACAGCCACAGAGATGCGCTGACCCTATGATCCCAGAGACAGAAATTATGACCCCAGGGACAGAGAGAATGGGAGTCTTGACGAAGTTTCCACTTCCTGAAATTGTGCTGGGTGAAAATTCGTTCTATGTAGATCCTCTTTTCTTTAAGATAATTTGAGTGGGTTCCTGTTCTGAATAACCAGAGTATTTCCAAGTCAGAAATGGGCACCAGGGTGCTGGCCAAGTGGCTCAGTTGGTTAAGAGCGCAAGCTTTGAGCAACAGGGTCGCCGGTTTGATTCCCACATGGGCCTCAGTGAATTTAGAAATGTGGAATAGGACATGTCCCAATGGGAAGTCAATTTCCAAAGGGAGGGGGTAAACCGGAAAGGAGAATAGTCTGCATCTCCCCCTCTCATGACAACAAGTTGTACTGAGGGCAACTAAATGCATGGTTTAGCCCACAGGTGGAAGGGTGGTGAGGAATCACACCAGACTGAAACTGCAGGAGCCCTGCACATCGCCAGGGGACTGTGGACCTGGAGACAAGCTCTGGTGGCCCTGGGACATCTCTGCAGCAGCTGGATGTGACTGGGCTCTCTCCTGTTGGGGCATATCCCTAACTTGCACTTGTCAGAAATGTCCTTGGGCTTCTTTCTGTCCTTCTAAGGCAGGGTTTCCCAACTTCAGCACTCTTGACACTTGAGGTTGGCTAATTCTATGTTGCAGGGGCTGTCTGGTACACTGTAGGGTGTTTGGCAGAATCCCTGGCCTCTACCCACTAGCTGCCAGTAGCACATGCCCCCTAGTTGTGACAACCAAAAATGTCTACAAATACTGACACAGGTCCATTGGGGGGCAGGGGTCAAATCACCCCTTGTTGGGAATCATGAGAGGCAATGAGGTACTTAGGAGGAGTCAGAACAGGGGGGAAGAGTGCAGCCAGGGAGTAGGCACAACAGTGCCCAGGTCTGCAAGTGGGACCCTAAGACAGGAGGTGAAAAGTGTGCATTGAGCCTGGTGTTCACTTTTGATCTTTGAGCAGATCTGGGCAGGGGTGGGGGTGCAGAAGCCAAACTGACATTCCTAGTGTGAGGGAGCAGGAGAGATGAAGTGAAAGCAGTGAGGCAGGCTTTTTCTCAAGGACTCCTGGCTGTGAATGGAGGGCTTGAGGTGGGATATACAGCTTATACAGCTGAGAGGGTTCTTCTGAATATGGGAGAACCTTAAGCCATGGAGAAGGAGATAGCTAAAGAAAGTTTGAAAATGCAAGAAAGATGTAAAAGAATGAGGCAGATCCTCTCTGCTGTATTACACTGTTAAATGAGAAAAAAAAGGCCCATTTTTTTTCTAAACAACCCCCCCCCAAAGTTCTGTGTGTGTGTGTGTGTGTTTATACATGCTATGTATATTATAGCATTATAAGTGCTGTATACATTATAGAGTTATGTCTGAATAAGCATAGTAAAAGGTCTGGAAAGATATTTAGCAAACAAAGTATTACCCAGGGAGGATGGGATCAGGGGATAGGAAACAGCAGTGGGGGTGTAGGGGTATAAGGTGAGGTGGGTTATAGGGCAGTGGGGTGGAGGAGGGCTTTTATATCTTAATATACTTCGTTATATAATGTTAAATAATTTAATGCTCACAAAAATACAAAATGAAGTGAACTTACTGGCTTGGATGGGTTTAGAAAGGCCAACTCTTCCTTTGTGACAGAAGGGAAAGAGAGCAGAAACTGATCTGTGTTGTGAGGCGGTGGAAAATCAATGGGGCTCGTGGTTCAGGGCGAGTGACATGGACAGACAAGGCACCTGAGAGTGAGTGAGGACAGGTCGGGGCGGCAGTGGGGGCTCCTGAGCAGTGGCACTTTGGGGAATAACAGTGGGGGAATGCAGGTAGAGAAAAGGATAACAGTTGTATGGGGGAGGGACCCAAATGAAAGAAAACCAAGGGGGAGGACAGCGGGAGTCTGGAAGGGAAAGGAAGGAGGGTAAATCCAGGATAGGCACCAGACACAAATCTCTTAGCTGTTACAGCCTGCCCACCCACTCAGTATAACAAAAGTGCACATAAGAAAAGGATAAAGGCGGCAGAGGCTGGCAGGGATCTGTGCTTCACTTTCTACCCGTTCCAGGCTCATAGAATATCTTTCCATTTGCTGTTTCCCTATGGAGAAGCTGAGCACTAGTTATACTTTGTTTTCAGGTCCATGAGCTACGAGTGCCATTTCTAGCAACCCAGTCTTTACTTGCAAATACCTAAGAGCTTCAAGCAAAATTTAACTTACTTCAGGTCTTTAATTTTACAGTATGGATTACGCAGTGCTTGGCAGAGCAAGTGTAGCTGAGACACTGGCAAATTGTGCAGCTGGAAGGACCTAAAAGAGACGTGAATGCAAAAACAATTTAAAAGGAAATAATTGAAAACAAAAATTGAAAAAGGCTTATTTTGGTTTCTGTTACCATACTAGTCCTAATTTACCTCTTCCAAAAACCTTAGGAGGTATTATCCCATTTTTCATATAAGGGAATTAAGGTACACAAAAGAGTAATGTGCTCAAGGTCACATACGTAAGAACAGAACAGAGTTCAGTACTCAGGTCTGTCTGACTCCAAAGCCAAAGCTATGTGCCAGGAACTGGAGTAAAAAGTTTACATACACCAATTATCTGGTCCTTAACCCAGCGACAGACATTACAATCACCAATTTGCAGATGCTCAGAGAGGTCAAGCTATCTTTACAATATAACTGATTCTTGGTTGGCTATACTTATAGAAGAATTAATGGCAATAATTGGGAATTAAGAAAGTTCATTAGTAAAGTCACACTTAGTCAACACACTTCAGAAAGGAGCATTTTACGTTAAATTCTGAGGAGAGTTTAAGCCCTCTGACAAAGGCAATAATAAAGTTGGGGGTGGAGGCTCCATCTAAGACTGATTTTCTGGAATTACTCAGCGTGAATCTGAAACCCCTATTTGTTTCCATCGGTGTTTAACATATCTCAATGTATTTATCCATTATTTTGCTTTATAATATACAGTTGGACTGAAGTTGTCATGCAAGTCAAGAAATTGTAGCCAAAATCCTTCATAATTCTGAGTCCATGTAACCTTTCCTACCCCTTCCCCTCCAGCCCCAAACACAAATTCTTGCAGCACCTCCCCTTCCCACGTCCCCAAACACAGCTACCTCATGCTCATTTCCACAATTATGCTACTGCCCACTGAGGAAATAGCACTCTCAGGGAAAAGACTCAGATTAACACTCCCAAGTAGAGCCTTTTGCCCATTCTTGTCTCCTTATCAAGGTCCCTGACCCCTCAGCTGGCCCAGCAACTGAAGGAGAGCCAATGCTTATCTTAATGTGAGTATTGAGAACAGATTTATGACCAGTGACATTTTCCAGATAACACAGCTACATGTCTTCTCGGCTGCTTTAGCCAGTCAGTCATGCAGAGCCTGTATTATAGAAGTGGTTTACCTACACCTCTGAACTTCAGTTCTCGACCCTCTATGAAGGCACAAGTCTGGTGGAAAGAGCCCAAGCTTCACAGCAACACACACAGGAGTACAGCTTTGCCCCCTACTAACCGGGAGCTCTCTGTGGCCTCAGTGATGAGGTATATGTAGAGGAAAGTGACAAAGAGTTCAATGTTAAGTTTTCCAGAATAGTCATCAACACCAAAACAGCAGAGTCCTCAATGGTAATCTTGACTTTTGTACTTCTAACACACAATTATAGAGCACATTCACAGAGTGACAATGAAGACTAATACACACACACACACAGTGGCTAGCACTGCCTGGCATATAGTAAATGTGAAAAAATGTCAGCTTTGCCTCAGTGTCTACCTAGGCCACTATTCAATATGTGATAGATATTCAATAAATACATATTATGTTGACTGACATAAATATGGAATGAGGACACGATTCATTTAATTTATTGACAATGCTAGAAATGATCATGTGCCTGAATACTGGAAAAAACCAAGAAAGTCCACCACTTCTGAAGGCCAAAACACTGGAGAAGGCATTGATGTACTCACTGGTTAGATGTCAAGGTTGGCGGTATGAATGCCAAGGCTCGCTTTTCCTCCTCAAATCCAAGTAGGTGCTGGCACTTCAGAGACAATGAGAGGTGACTGTGACTGCTTTTCACACAGAATGACATAGCCCGAATGTCCATTTTTGTATAGGTATGTTGAAGCAGTACAACTGACTATAAATTATCAATTATCCTTTTTGCGTATTCTTCCTCCTGAATCTCATCCAAACAGTGAAACAAGTCCATTGGCTCAACCTGTAACCTAGAAGATTTATCCCTTATTTCTTTCTCAGTCCACTTCAAGAACTCTTCTCGAAGTCCTGGAGAGACTTTTCTTCCAAAAGTAGTTTCCATAACTTTTCCCTTTCCTTCACACAAGAGGCCAAATAAGAACTGTGTCATTAATGATGAAACCCCTTTCCCATACAGTTCGAATATTCCTTGCCATGTTCTCCCCACTTGATCAAAAAACACCCAGCTGCTGTCATTCTTCAAGGCATAGAATACAGTGGTCAAGAACTCTTGGAAACTGAAATGAAGGACAGTGTAGAAATTGACACCTCTTTCAGCTTTTTTCCAAAAAGTGATTGAGAAAAGTATCATCCACTTCTATCCCATGTCTTCTGAGGTCACTGACTTCAAATAGGACCTGCTGATTCTGCAGGCCCTCTGCATCCTAAGAGCAAAGACCCCACAGGCAACTTTGTCCCTTCCACCCCGAGATGCCCGAAAGGGTTTGGAGGCACCTGGAAAAAGTAGAACACATACATATCAGTCATGGTCTGTAGTGACCTCATGAGAGTCCTGTCACCATCTCCCTGTGACTGCAGGACTGTGCAGATCATCCATGAGATGATGGGAAGAGAAGACATAATGTCAAGGCCTTCATTTTCTCACAGACCATAAAAGACTCCCATTGCTGCATTAGCACCTGAAAACTGACTCAAGATATAAGCTCTCTTTCAGCATCTGTAAACCACAGGATCTCTGCCTTGTTAAGTTGTGTTAACAGAGAGTGGAGCTTCTTCTTGGTCGTAGGCCGAGCAGTTATCAGGAGAGAGCATTCAGGAAACAGTGTTTTCCTCACGAAACTACATAAGAGGGTCTCTACTGGCTTCCTCTCCTGGGGGTTAGAACTTGGATCCTCTCCCTGGTCATCTACAGGGCACTGAAGCTCAGGAAATCCATCAAGAATGAATAGAAGCTTCTCTGCATGTATAAGAAGAACATCCAGGGTTGGTCCATCCATATTTTGGAAAGTGTTAGTGATCAGATCAGCAGCACTAAGGTTAGCAATATGGCTGATTTCTCTGCAGTTTACATAGATGAGATAATCAAACCGGCTTGGAGTAACCATTCCTGCTGCCCAGTCAAACATGAACTAGTGAACCACAGCTGTTTTCCCAATCCCAGCACATCCCTGAAGCACCACAGTTTGGGAAGAGCTAGAGCCCTCTGCATCAGGATCAAATACGTCTTCCATTTTGATAAAATGGTCTTGAGGAATTCCACAAGGTGTCTTTTCTGATATAACGTGTTCTTTTACAATAAGCAGTAGTGACTCTATATGCTTGCTATGGTGATAACATTTATTGACTCCTATTTGTAGGTATTTTTCTTTTAGATGTTTACTAAATAATTCCTGGTAATCTTAATGAGATGACCAAGAGTTAGTAATCACAGAATACTAGACAGCATCACAAACAACTAAAACTCATACCACCATCACCACCATCTCCACTGGGTTATCTTAAAGATTCCTCAAACTTTACATGTCTAAACCTGAGTTCTTGATTTCTGTGCTGCTACCTCCCACCCAAACAAAACCCTCCCCGGGCATCTTACATCAGTTAAATGGTGTCATCCAGTTACTCATAAAAATGTTAGAAGTCATTCTTTTTCCCCTTGAATCCTCCACATCCAATCAGTTAGCAAGTCCTGTCATTTATACCTCCAAAATAAGCCTCCAATCCATTTATTTATCACTAACCCTTCAAATGCCACCTAAGTACAAGGCACTATCAACTCTTTCTTGGAGTGCTGAAATAGCCTCTTATGCATGTAGTCTTTCCTGTCTCTGGCTCCTCTGCACACAGCAGCCAACATGATCTTCTAAAAATATCAATTACCTCTTGTCACTGGCCTGTCCCAAACCTTTCAAGAGCTTTTCATTGCACTTGGTATAAAATACACAATCTTTAACTTATTCTACAAGATGTGCGATGACCTAGGCCCTACTTATCTCCCCTCCCCAGCATCATTTTATACCATTCTCCTTCTCAGTCCCTACACTAAAGCCACACTGGCTTGCTTTTATTTTTTCACAAATGTCACGTTCTTTCCCACTTCAGGGCCTTTCCACTAGCTGTTCTCTCTGCCTGCAACACTCTTCCTCCTGCTTTTCCTATGGAAAGCTCCTTGTCATCCTTCAAATTTCAATTTAAGCATCACTTTCTAGAAGAGGACATGCCTGACCACTCAATTTAAAGCAGATCCTCTCTATTATTCCTTTCCCAGCACCCTGTTTTCCCTTTATAGCACTTATCACTATTTGCAATTCTCTTCTGTTTCTTTCTTTTTTTTCTGATCTGTCTTTTGCACTAAACAAATATCTACATAAAGATGGGACGGTATCTGTCTTTTTCACCATAGTACCCTGAGTACCTAGCATGGTGCCTGGCACTAGTAGACAATAAATATTTATTAAATGTGGCTATAAATGCTTTTGGATTACACACAAGTTGTTTATTATTGCCTGTTCTACTCTAGATACTGTACTAGGCCCTTTACATACATTTCTGATTTAATTCTCACAATTGCATGAAGTAGGTTGTATAGTTACAGAAATTGGAACTTACAGCCGGGATTACAAGTTCATGTGTCTGCTATCTGTACAAAGGTCTCTTGTACTCAGAAGGACCCATGATGGGTGTAATGCTCTGCTATTGGTATCTTGGAATTCTCAATAATTTTTCAACAAAGGGTCCTGCCTTTTCATTTTGTACCATACCCCATAAATTATGTAGCCAGTCCTGCTTATAGCATCAGGTAACTTGTCCAGGGCTTGACAGCAAGTAAGTGGCAGAGATGTAATTAAGATTCAGGTTTGTCTGAAACCAAGGTACATGTACTTAAATACTACACTACACAGCTTTTCACCTTCTGCAACTTGAAAAATTAATCCAAGGAGTCAATTATGAAGTTTAAAGTTCTGTTAAGTGAATGTTTAAGCTAGCATTTCCAAAATAAGTGTTCCTTCGAACACAACTTTGCAAAATATCAATTGGAGAGCTGAAAAACAGGTGTCCCATGGTCAAATAAGTTAAGAGGCAGGCACCCTCTATTGCCTTTTAGTTTCTCAATAAATACTAGCATATGAAAGGCTCTGAGATGACCTACAGAAAAATAAAGGCCATTTAACTTTGTTTAATCCAGCATTTTCTGGTCTTAAAAGACCACAGAACCCATTTGTAAAAGCAAAGTTACTAACACGGGAGAATAGAGTACTGTGTTCTAGAAAACTAATAGAATAGTGTTCTGAACACACTTTGGGGAATGCTGATCTAGATGTGTTGACAAATATTTTCTGTCAAATCCCCATAAATAGTTTAGGCTTTGAGGTCTCTTTTGCAGTTACTCACCTCTGCCATCTTTGTACAAAAGTGGCCATAGACAATATGTAAATGAATGGGCATGGCTGGTTCCAGTAAAACTTTATTCACAAAAACAGGCATCTGGCTGAATTTGGCCCACTAGCTGTTACTTGTTGATTTTAATCTAGATCAGGGGTCGGCAAACTGCGGCTAGAGAGCCACACATGGCTCTTTGGGTACATTCTGTCTCAAAAGTTTGCCAACCCCTGGAAGAGCCAATCCTGTCCCTCACAATAATTAAAAAATTATTCAACAATTTAAAATCTATTCGAGAGCCATAAATATATATTTACATAATCTCCATTATGTGAACAATATCCTTTAAAAATTTTATAAATGAAACTATGATAGTTTTATTTTCATTTTCAATTGTACTTCAGAGCCACATGTACGTACCCAAAGATTCGCATGTGGCTCGCGAGCCGCAGTTGGCTGGCCCCTGGTGGCTCTTCCTTCTCAAAAGTGTGCCGATCCCTGATCTAGATCATTCCAGAAGTAGCCTGGCTTATTCTTGACATAACGGTCCACACAACTGGTGCTTGGTCGCCACCATCAATGGTCTTCTCAGGACCACCTGAATACCTTTTTTATATGATATAAAGGTCCTATTTGTTATGACAATTTGGGGCTTCATCTTACCAAAAAAAATCAATGCTTGTTGCCCAATGAATGTGGGAGAGGAGTGAGAATGAGCAGCAGGGTTCATGAAAGGCACTATTCCTGAGAGAGAAAAAGAAAGTAAAACCGAAAAGGTATCTACCTGTAAGCTTTTTCCATGAAAATAAAGCCAGAGAACTTGAAGCATCTGTGGGAGGAAAAGAGTTGGGAGTAAGATTTGCACAAATACACCTTCATGTCATAACATGAAATATAAAGAGATTCAGCCACAGAGTGACAGCCATCCACGCTCTTCCCCAAACAGAAATACAACAAAGAAAGTAAGTCACCTCACATCTCTGCCAACTTACCCACAAAGTTATTTTATAGCTAACGTCTAACATAGAGTAAAACGTAAAAACTTCCCACACAGATATATTTAGGGTGTAAACATTTACATTTCTATTTTCAATAAGGAAAATTTTAGGCATAAACCTAAAGGGGCATGTATTGTTTGAAGTGACTCTTTCTGGTATTTTGCTTTCCACTGACCATTAGCCTATTGATTCTGTTGGAGTTTCGGTTGAGTCTACCTTGTTAATAAGAAAGAAGAAGGCATTGCCAATGTTAGTTTGACAGGTCTGTACAATGACTTAAATTCAAATACATATACACACATACTTAATTCAAACACTTACATATATAGGTATATTGATAACAATGCACAAACACGCACGCACACACCATTCCACATTCCTGTAAGTTTTTAGTACTTGTACACCTTTAAAAGCAAATGTGGAACATATAGCTGGGAGAAGGTGGGACTAGGTGGATTGGTGGGAAGCAGAGTCTGGCGAGGCAGATATTAAAATATCACAGAAATGGGCAGTGAGTGGTCGGTTGAAGATAAGCAGTTTCTATTCCCCATAATTAAACATTCCTTGGAGGTTCGGAATCAGCCACAAGGGGAATAACTATAGTTATCATCACTCTGCTCTCTCTCTCCTATGAGAATCTGTGGTTACAGTAGAGGGTCTTTTATGATTATAAATGTTTATGGGCTTATGGAAAACAGTAGAAACCACAGTTGCCACTCCTCCTTTCTGTCCTTTTCCTTATTTTGGGAAACACAAAAATTGTGGACACATTTCCAAGAGATTATTAATGGGTAAATACTGTACCCATGAAATATCTTAATATGCACACACCTATATACAAGCAATACAATTTTCAAGATTCATGAGGGCCGGCCAAGTGGTGTGGTGGTTAAGAGCTGGCTTGGGAAGCTAGCAGCCCAGGTTCGGGTCCCACATATGAGGGCCGGTGACACTGACCTCAAAAAAAAAAATTTCTGCCCCAGAAGAGGCTTCAGAGTGAGACTACCTACCCCGCCCCCACCTTTCCGGCAAGGCTGGGCTTGGCTTTCCGGAATGTTCAGCTGCTGAGGCACTAACAGATTCCTGGCAGCTGTCTTTTGGGAACGAGGAACTCTCTCATTCTTCACGGCTGTCAACAGAAAGGGTGCCCAA
Organism: Aselliscus stoliczkanus; assembly: GCA_033961575.1. Lineage (NCBI taxonomy): Eukaryota > Metazoa > Chordata > Mammalia > Chiroptera > Hipposideridae > Aselliscus > Aselliscus stoliczkanus. The sequence goes on along the minus strand of CM066737.1, from coordinate 46,128,592 downwards.
AGACACTCATTGAGCGTGCAGCATGCACAGCCTGCCTTGGGACAGGCGAAAGCAGAAACGGCAGTGACTTTATAAAAACTACCAATCACGCGTCACAACCACACTCATGTACAGCAAACCTGCAGTGCCAGGATCATGCTAGGTATCAGGTGGCCGTCTTTGTTCCCACAAGAAGCAGAAGAATTTTTGTATAGCAGAGGACAACCTGAAGAGAGCTTGGTGGAGTTTAGCTAAGACTGGCACTGGTATTTTTTTTTTCTTATTTTCCCGTTTATTGGTTGCTTGTTTTGGTTGTTTTTGGTTTTTATTTCTATTTCATTATTATCATTTTCTAGTTTTTAATATAGGCATATATATGGGTGTATATAGGTGAAGTTATGTCCACATATGTGGGTGTGTAGACAAATTATATATATATATATATATATATATATATATATATATATATATATATATATATATATATTTGATTTTTTTTTGTTCTTTTTCTTTCGTTCCCATCCTCACTTTCTCCCTTCGTTTCTTCATTCTTCTCACCACTATACTTTTATATATATATTTTTAAATATCTTCAGGTGTACAACACAGTGCAACAGTTATAATTTTTACCCCTCAAAGTGACAACCCCCCTCCCCCAATTCATCACCCCACACCTCCCCCCATACCATACATATCTATTAGAATTCCTGCGACTCCCTTCCACAGTATACTCTATTCCTGTGACTATTTGTATATTCAATTACAGTTGGCATACAATATTACACAACATCAGTTTCCGGTATACAGTGCAGTGATCAAGCCTCTACTCCATCCATGATGTGATCTCCCTAACACACATGTGATCATCCGACACCCCACAAAATTTTTACAACAGTATTATATTCCCCGAACTCTCTTTCATATCCCTGTGGCAATATTGTAGTTACCTATTTATGCTGTCTAATCCCTTCCACTTCTCACTCATCCCCACCCTCCCCGCAACTAGCAACCCTCCGTTTTTCCTCTATATCTATGGGACTGTTTCTGTTTATTTTGCTCATTCATTCAGTTTTTCAGATTCCATATATAAGTGAGATCATATGGTATTTGTCTTTCTCCAACTGACTTATTTCACTTAACATAGTAGTCTCTAGGTCCATCCATATCGTTGCAAATGATACGATTTCATTCTTCTTTATAGAGGACTAATACTCCATTTTATAAATGTACCACAGTTTCTTAATCCAGTTGTCTACCGATGGACATTTCGGTTGTTTCCAAGTCTTGCCTATTGTAAATAGCTCTGCAATAAACATAGAGGTGCATATATTTTTTCGAATTAGCGTCTTGGATTCTTCGGGGTAGATACACAAGAGTGGAATTGCTAGGTCCTATGGTGGTTCCATTTCCAGTTTTTTGAGATACGTCCATACTGATTTCCATAATGGCTGCACCAATTTGCAGTCCCACCAACAGTGCACCAGGGTTCCCTTTTCTCCACACCCTCGCCAACACTTGTTGTTTGTTGATTAATTGATGATAGCTATTCTGACCGGAGTAGGTGGTATCTCATTGTGGTTTTTATTTGCATTCCTCTGATGATTAGTGAGGTGGAACGTTTTCTCATATGCCTGTTGGCCATCTGTATGTCCTTTTTAGAGAAATGCCTCTTCATGTCCTCTGCCCATTTTTTAATTGGGTTGTTTGTTTTTTTTGGTGTTGAGTTTCATGAGCGTTTTATAAATTTTGGATATTAACCCCTTATCAGATATATCATTGGCAAATATATTCTTCCATTCAGTAGGCTGCCTTTTTGTTTTATGGATGAATTCCTTTGCTGTGAAATAATTTTAGATTTGATGTAATCCCATATGTTCCTTTTTTCTTTTATTTCTCTTGCCTGATGGGATATATAAGTAAAAATATTACTCAGGGTAATGTCTGCAAACTTACTCCCTATGTTTTCTTCTAGGAGTTTTATGGTTTTAGGACTTACATTTAAGTCTTTAATCCATTTTGAGTTTGTTCTTGTATATGGTGTAAGTAAGTGGTCCATTTTCATTCTTTTGCATGTCAGTCCAATTTTCCCAGCACCATTTATTAAATAGACTATCTTTACTCCAGTGTAAATTCTTGCTTCCATTGTCATAGATTAAATGACTGTATATGGAGGGGTTTATTCCTGGGCTCTCTATTCTGTTCCATTGGTCTATGTGTCTGTTTTTATGCCAGTACCATACTGTTTTGATTACTGTAGCCTTGTAGTACATTTTGATGTCAAATAGTGTGATGCTTCCCACTTTTTCATTTCTCAAGATTGCCATGGCTATTCAGGATCTTTTGTGGTTCCGTGTAAATTTTAGGATTCTATGTTCTATTTCTGAGAAAAATGTCCTTGATAGTTTGATTGGAATTGCATTCATTAAATCTATATATCACTTTAGGTAGTATTGACATTTTATCTATATTAATTCTTCCTATGCATGAACATGGTATGTATTTCCATGTATTCGTATCTTGTTTGATTTCTCTCTTTAGTGTCTCATAATTTTCTGAGTACAGGTTTTTTACTTCTTTAGTTAAATGGATTCCTAGATATTTTGTTGTTTTTTCAAGCAATTGTAAAAGGGATTGATTTCCTGATTTTTTCTTCTGATAGCTTATTATTGGTGTATACAAATGCAACTGATTTCTGAACATTAATTTTGCTTTCTGCTACCTTACCAAATTCGTTTATCAGTCAAGCAGTTTTTTGGTGGAGTCTTTGGGATTCTCTCTATATAGTATCACATCATCTGCATACAATGACAATTTTACTTCTGCTTTTCTAATTTGGGTAGCTTTTTATTCCATTTTCTTTTCTGATTGCTGTGGCTAGAACTTCCAGAGCTATGTTGAATAAAAGAGGAGAAATTGGACAAACCTGTCTTGTTCCTGATCTTAAAGGGAAAGCTTTTAGCCTTTCCCCATTTAGTATGGTGTTTGCTGTGGGCTTATCATATATGGCCTTTATTATGTTGAGATATGATCCAACTAATCCCACTTTGCTAAGAGTTTTTACCATAAATCCTTGCTGGATTTTGTCAAAAGCTTCTTCTGCATCTATAGATATGGTCATATGAGTTTTATTTTTCATTTTGTTAATGTAATATACTACATTAATTGATTTGCAGATACTGAACCATCCTTGCATACCAGGAATGAATCCCACTTGATTGTGGTGTATGATATATTTTTTTTTGAGGGCAGTGTCACTGACCCTCATATGTGGGACGGCACCGGGGCCGCTGGATTCCTAAGCCAGCGCTTAACCACCGCGTCACTCGGTCAGCCCTAGTGTATGATATTTTTAATGTGATGCTGAATTCGGTTTGCTAGTATTTTCCTGAGAACTTTTGCATCTATGTTCACTATGGATATCGGCCAGTAGTTTTCCTCTTTTGTAATATCTTTGTCTGACTTTGGAATCAGGGTGATATTGGCTTCATAGAAAGAGTTTGGGAGCCTTCCCTTCTTCTGTATTTTTTGGAATAATTTGAGGAGAATCGGCATTAAATCTTTTTTGAATTTTTTTAAAAATTGACCTGTGAAGTCATCTGGTCCAGGAGTTTTGTTAGTTAGAAGATTGTTGATTACTGATTCAATTCCTTTGGCAGTAATAAGTCTGTTCAGAGTTTCTGTTTCTTTTTGATTTAGACTTGGTAGATTGTATGCTTCTAGAAATTTATCCATTTCTTCCAGATTGTCGAATTTGTTAGCATATAGTTGCTCATAGCATTTTCTTACAGTTTTCTGTATTTTTGTGGTATCTGTTGTCAATTCTCTTTCATTTCTGATTTTACTAATTTGGTTCCTCTCTCGCTTTTTCTTGGTGAGTCTGGCTAAGGGTGTGTCGATTTTATTTATCTTTTCAAATAAACAATTCTTGATTTCATTGATCTCTTCCGTTGTTTTTTTGTTCTCCATTTCATTTATTTCTGCTCTGGTCTTTATTATTTCATTTCTTATACTCCCTTCAGTGCCAGGGGACGACAACTTCCTGGTGTCTGACCAGGCCACATTGAAATAAAGATCCACGCTCAGCACTGGTTGTCTGTGGTGCTGTCTTATGGTTAGTCATGTAATACCTCCTTTCTCTATGAACCCATGTGCCTTTCCTCCACATTAGATCCTATAGGAGACAGTACTTTCACTGCATTTATGGCAAGTTCCTGGGGTACCCTAATGATAGCTGGCTGTGTAAGTCAATGATGGGGCAGGATGTCCTAAATAGGAAACTCCCTAAGACAGGCTACAGTCCCAGGGGACCCCAGGACTGAGAAATAGGGGACTCAAGCCCCTTGGAAACTGAGGCTTAGGCCTTTGGCCACATAGGCTTAAAAAAGGCTGTATGTGAGATACAGACTGTGTCTGTGAAAAACTGGTGCTATCGTTCATCCTTGCCTATGCAGCTGTGAAAAATCTCCTTGGAGACCAGCAGACCAAGGTCTTTTGGCCATGATAGTTCTTATAAGAGACAGCTTACTGACCATGGAACAGCCTTGTTTTGATTCTTTGCCTTGTACATTGCTGTAGCAACGGATATTGAAGCTTTGACTGAGAAAGAGATGTTGCCCTCTGTTAAAATAATATTTAGTCATCTATAGGATAAGAGAGGTTTGAGAATTCTTTTATTATTAAGCATTGTAATCACGTAGGAATAGGCTTCAGATGAATTTTACCCTAAACACAGCCACTGCTAGTATTTTTAAGTAATAGTTCAAGTCTGCATCCTGTAAGTTTTGCAATTATATTTAGCTGCTGGAATTTAGATAATGACTTGGTAGTCATGGCAACCAAACTTTAGATGATAAGTGAATCCTTAAACATAGAATAGGTCACAGTGTACCCTGGAAAGGGCAGTTACAAAAAAGTAAAAACTGTAAAAGTCCTAAGAAAAACAAAACATCAGAACTATGTGAAACGTAATTTGGGATTGGAATATTGGTTAAGAGTCCCTATAAAAAGGACATGTTATAATAATAAATTGTAACACTCCTGTGAAACTCTTTCTGGTGTCGCCATTCTTCTTTTTCCTCGCCGACGCCATCCCCACCTGAGAGAACCCTGGGACCTGTGAGGGCTGGCTCCCCGCACTTCAGGTTTGTTTTGCTGTTTTTTTTCGAGTTCCCTTAGGTGTAAAGATAGTCTGTTGATTTGAGATTTTTCTTCCTTCTTTAGGTAGGCCTGCACTGCTATGAATTTTCATCTTAGGACTACTTTCGAGGCATCCCAAAAATTTTGAGTTGTGGTGTTTTCATTTTCGTTTGTCTTGAGGTATCTTTGGATTTCCTCCTTGATCTCATTTTTGACCAACTCACTATTTAGTAGCATGTTATGTAGCCTCCATGTATTTGTAAGATTTCCAGATTTCTTCCTATAGTTGATTTCTAGTTTCATAACATTGTGGTCTGAGAAGACACTTGATATGATTTCAATCTTCTTAAATTTGGTGAGACTTGTTCTGTGACCTAACATGTGGTCTATCTTGGAGAATGTTCCATGTGCACCTGAGAAATATGTATATTCTGTTGCTTTGGTGTGAAATGCTCTAAAAATATCAATTAAATCCAGCTGGTCTAAAGTGTCATTTCAGGCCACTATGTCCGTGTTGATTTTCTGTCTGGAGGATCTGTCCATTGGTGACAACGGGGTGTTGAAGTCCCCTACTATGATAGTGTTACTATTGATCTCTGTCTTTATGTCTGTCAAATTCTGTTTTATATATTTAGGAGCTCCTATATAGGGTGCATACATGTTTACTAGGGTTATGTCCTGTTGTTGAATCAATCCCTTTATTATTATGTAATGTCCTTCTTTGTCTTTTATTGTAGTCTTCATTTTAAAGTCTATTTTGTCCGAAATAAGTATTGCTACTCCAGTTTTTTCTCATTTCCATTCGTGTGAAATATCTTACTCCATCCCTTTACTTTCAGTCTGTGTGTTTCTTTTGATCTGAGATTAGTACCTTGTAAACAGTATATGCTTGGGTTGCTTTCTTATCCAATCAGGCACTCTATATCTTTTGATTGGAGCATTTAGCCCTTTCACATTTAAAGTGATTATTGATAGGTGCATATGTATTGCCATTTTGTTATTTGTATTCCTGGTCTTCCTTTTTTAGATTGTTTTCCCCTTTCTTCTGTTTCAAAAAGCCCATTTAACATTTTCTGCAGTGCTTTTGTGGTAATAAATTCCTTTTGCTTATTTGTTTCTGAAAAGCTCTTTATCTCTTCTTCAGTTTTAAGTGATTGCCTAGCTGGGTAGAGTTAGCTTGGTTGTAGGCCTTTGTTTTTCATCACTTTGAATATTTCCTGCCAACCCTTCTGGCCTGCAGTGTTTCTGTAGAAAAGTCAGCTGTTATTCTCATAGGAGTTCCTTTGTATGTAATCTGCTTTCTTTCTCTTGCTGCTTTTAAGGTCCTCTCTTTGTCTTTACTTTTTTGCCATTTTAACTATGATGTGTCTTCGTGTGGGCCTGTTTGAATTCATCTTTTTTGGAACTCTGCACATCTTTGGCTTTTCTGTCAATTTCCTTCACCAGGATAGGGACGTTTCCGGTCATTATTTCTTCAAAGGCATTCTCCAGCCCTTACTCCTTCTCTTCTCCTTCTAGTATTCCTATTATCCTCGAAGTGACAACCCCTCTCCCCCAACTCACCACCTCATTGCACCCCCCCCCACATCATTCATATCTATTGCAATTCCTTTCACTCCCTTCCACAGTATAATTCATGTCCCGTGCCTATCTATATACTCAATTACAGTTGGCATACAATATTATACAACATCAGCTTCAGGTGTACAATGCAGGGATCAAGCCTCTACTCCATCCATGAAGTGGTCTCCCTAACAAGACATGTGACCATCTGACACCCCCAAAAAAATTTACATTATTAATTATATTTGCCGAACTGTCTTTCATATCCCTGTGGCAATATTGTAGTTACCAATTATGCTGTCTAATCCCTTTCCCTTCTCTCCCATCTGCACCTCACTCCCAACTAGCAACCATCAGTTTTTCCACTATATCTATGAGACTGTTTCTATTTACTTTGCTCGTTCATTTATGTCCTCACTAAGTTCCTTAAACATTCTTATCATCAGTGTTCTATACTCTGTCTCTGAAAGGTTGGAAAGCTCTGCTTCATTTACTTCCATTTCTAGAGGTTTCTTATGATCTTTTATTTGGGACATGTTTCTTTGTTTTCTCATTATGGTTGCCATTTTGTGATTGCTTTGATGTATTAAGTAGTTAAGCTATGTCTCTCAGTCATTGCTGGGTGGTTTTGTAGTATATGTCCTTTATATTCAGATTGCAGAGTCTACCTATTCTCCTGCCCTATGTGTTCCAGAGGTGTCACTATTGAAGTTGATCTTTAATTGTTTTTGGTTTGTCAGAGGGTGGGATTTACCTTCAGGTTGATTAGCTAAGATAATTATCTGTGTTCACAGTGTATGAGCTGTTGTGTGGTCGTTGACCCCCTCTGACGAGGCTTGGCCACTCTGAGATCTTGTGCCTGTGGAAAATTTCCTTTGAAATGCCACTCATAGGTTCAGCGAGGTACTACTCTGGTTTTGTCTAACACTGGCCTCTATGTGTATTGGTTCTGGTGTCTCTTGGACGAAGCTCCCACTCAGAGTCATTTCAGCCCTCTCTGTTACTGGCCCATAGTTACCTGGTATGTGCCTCAATGCTGTATTCAGTTGGCTGTTGCCTATGCTGGACCTGAGGTCATCTGGGGATGGTCTCTGTGTGAACTGAGACTGGCTGCCATCAATGTTTTTCCTGAGGCAGCTTAGCAAAAGCTCCAGGGCCCCCTATGCCTATTTCCACTTGGCAGATGCCAGTAATGCCCAACTATTGAAAGAGGCTCTTTTGGAATGTGTGTCTGGCTATTTCACCTCGTGTTGACGTTGCCCTTGGCGATGAGGCACTGGCTGGGCTGGATGGAGTTCAAGTGAGTTTTGAAACGTGATCAGTGGTTTTCAAAAAATTAATGCAGATTCAGGTCTTATGCCAATACCTTGCATGTGACCCCCTTGTATAGCATCCCAAGGGCACTACAGACAGTCTCCACCTCATGATCACAAATTCCTGAAAGCTGCTCCTGAGTGACTGTGGTACAGGTTTATGGTAATGGGATACCACCAAAATGTCCCCAAGGCTCTGAGGTCCACCTTCTGTTGTAAAAAAAACATTTTCCACAGTTTGTGGGTGTTGAGCCAGTCACCCAGGCACCCCTAGTGCCCCTGGCAATGCAGCTGTGGGTGAGCAAGGTGGTTACAAGTGTGTAAAGGTTGTAGTCAGTGGTTTCTACAGATTCAGGGTAATCTCACATTCTGGACCAGTGCTAGGCCCATGTCCTCTTCATAAAACAAAAACAAAGCAAGGCAACTCAACGACATCAAAAAACAAATACACACCAGTTAAAACATGATAAACAATTATCAGACAGGAGAAACAAAAATATATATAATAGATAGAAACACAAATAGAAAAATAGCAGAACAAGATAGAAAAACACTAACCAAAGCAATAACCAGACAAACAAGTCCAAGAAACAACAACAGCAAAAAGAAAGCAGACAAAAGAAAAAAAAAGTAAAAGGAACAAAAAGATGAAAGAGAAAGGAAAGAAAAAAGAATAATAAAAAGGGGGAAAAAGAAAAAAAAGGAAAACAAAGAAAAAAGAGAAAAGAATAGTTTTCCACCTACTTTAATCTGCAGACCACTTGCTCAGCAATACAGAGTCTCTGAGTGACTCAGCACCAGCTGTGTTGGGGAGAAGAGCCCAATGCGTCATGTGTTGGCCTCCCTCTCAGGCTTGCAGTGAACCTCTTGCAATTGCTGCCATGTTTTCTGTGGCTGTGCTCACCACCAGAAATCTTTACAGGTTGTTGTGGGCTGTCCACTGCTGCAAAAATCCTCTGTGGCCTGTGGAGGTGGGGGCCAGTCAACGGGTGTTCAGGGTGCCTCCATCAGTGCAACTCTAGGTGGGTGGGGCAGGACCCCAGGTAACCACGGGGTGTAGTCATTGACCCCAACCAACTCATAGCAGCGTGCTCTCTAACCCTGGCAACCAGCCCGCACAAACACCCAATGAATGCCTCGGCCAGATCAGGCAGGCACACAGCTCCCTGCCCCACACTCCCAGGAAAACTCCCAGTCTCAGCCTGTCCCAATTAGCACCTGCAAATCAGGCAGAGCAACCCAACAGCCAGCTGTAACCCTAGCAACTCTGCACATGCATTGCTGCGAGCAGGGACCCAAGGCAGCTTGCACACACCTGCGCCTCATTGAGCAGCGTGTTTGAGCTGGCATTTTCCCGACAGTCAGGTGGTACCCTTGCTAACCAGCACAAACAGTGTGGAGGGTGGGAACCCAAGGCAGCATGTGTGCACACACACACATGCATGCCTGGGCCAATTCCACCAGACCAATGCAGTCCCAAACCTGACCCTCTGTGGGAGGGCCCAACCCGAAAAAAATGGTGCCCTCCTGTAAACTACTCTTGTGCAAGATCCACATAGGGGGAACAATGGTCCTAAAACCTCCAGCTCTTGTGCTAACAGTGCTCAGTTCAGTCCTTCTCCGCAGGCTCCTGAGCCCGGCTCACACATCTTCTCCCTTCACCAGGGTCCAGGTGAGTGCTCACCAGTGAGCGAGTCCATGTGCCAGCTCTACACGAGGGTGACTGGCTCTCTAGCCACCCTCTGCCCCACTGAGTGTATCAAAGAGAGTCCTCACTAATTTCTACTGCCAGCTATCATGAAACTCCTCTTCCTGGCAAAGTAACTCTGGGCTGGTGAGCTTGGTGTGGGGCCTCCCCTAACAGGAGAAGCCTCTCTGCCACTGAGGTGTCCCTCATGGTGTTCACCCTCTCTGTGGGCCTGAAGTCAACCTGCCTCACATCTCTGCCCCTCCTACCAGTTTCGATGTGGCCTCTTTTTTAAATCCTTCGTTTAGAGGTTCTGTTCATCTAGTGTTCAGATGACTTCCGAGTTTGAATGTTGTATAAATTATTTGTAATGTTGGTCCTGGGAGGTAGTTGGCACAGTACACATCTATTCCACCTTCTTAGCTCCACCTCTCTTGAATCAATTTTTACTGATGCTACCAAGACCCTTATTAATTGAAATGCAATTGATCTCTATATAGCTGGAATATTGAAACAGACAGAATTGGATTACTTTCAATGTGTTGAATAAAAGGAGGGGAATTAGTAAACTAGATAAAGCAAGATTGGGAAGTTAATTTATGCAATTTACTCACTCTGCCATATTTCTCCACCTATAAATAAAACTTCCATACATTGATCAGAAATGAGTTATTCTCATAGAATATATACCATATATATACACAGCAACTTTAAAACTCATTCACTAACCACTCCACATAAGCAGTAGTTTGGTGACATATGTGAGAATGTACAGAGAACTTAAAGAAGTCACACTATTATTGATTATGAGGTATGAGTGAAAGGTGAATGAAGCAGAAGTTCATGTCAAGGAGTTAAATCCAATATAATGGGGTAGGACTCCCATATCAATAAACTCACCCTTATACAACCTTATCTTCTGCCTTTCCTTGATCTACCACCTTCATGATACAGTACCATATATACTCTCCCTGCTTCAGCTAATACATGTTGACTAGATCCTTCAGATTCCTTGGAGTATGGTACCTTTCCTTCCTTGAGAGGCCCCAAACTTCCCCCACCCAGTTTTCTTTCTTTTCTTTGTTTGTTTTGTCTATTGACCCAGGTTTTGGTCTAGTCTCCAAGGGGGAAGGTAGATATATATCCTAATACAGGCGCAAGTTGACTTGCAAGGCAGAGGCCTGTGCATAGTCTTTAAGCCATGTGGAGTGTTAGCTACTAACAAGAAGGAAACAGCAACTTCAGAGGAATCTAGAATTTCAATGTATTTGATTGATAAATATAAATGTTTAAATCCTCCAGTATCAGGGTCTCATCCTTCCTAAACAATGACCTGACCTTGGCAAGCAGATATTCCAGGGATGAGCATTCCATCTTCTGAGGACCTCTGTTACTCTTTTAATTAAATCCTGGATATAATCCTTAGCTTTTTCTGGTCTCTAGCCTCAGGAAATAACATTCTGTTTTTCATGCTCCCAAAGATTTCCCATGACTCACACTTCACCTTCAATTGGTGGTGAATTACCTTTAGCTTTTCCTTGTTTTTCTCCAAGGAATTAACATCACTCAACAAAAACCATTTGATTACATTGTCCTTATTACTAATACTCTACCCAAAACTTGCAAAAACCTGACATATCCTGATATATATTCATCTTCTATTATCTTCTATCAGTATTCTGTCTTGCTTTACTACTTGTCAAAATTTTAACAATTACACACATGCCAGGGGTTATTAGTACTTCACTTATGCCTGGTCATGAGGAGCTCAGTTGCCAGCTGGTCAACAAGATATACACTTGAAAAATCCCATGTTAGAATCTGCTTCCTTTGACTATTCCTGGAACCATCCCTGTTTGATAGAGTTACCTAGGAAACAGACCCTGAAATGCAGATTTGTATACGGGGAGTTTATTGGGAAGTGATCTTGGGATCTAAACCTATGGGGAAATGAAGAAAGTAGGATTGTACAGAGGGAGCGAGTGACCTATGAGGCAGTTTCAACCAAGGCTTTGCTAATCCCACTGAGAATGATGGAACTAGGTAGGAGATTGATCTCTCTTAAAGGGAACAAGCTTCCAGTGTTAATTATTTGGGGCAAAGAAGCAAATCCTCAGTTAGAAAAGTCAGATTTATAAAGCGAGTCTCAAGGAAGAGCAACATGGAAAATAAAGCCCTCTTATCACCCCCCCTTTTTTTTTAACTATACTCAGTGGAACCCATACATAATTGAGGACTATTTCAGTTAACAGTGATTACAGTGGCCACATCGAGGTATTCTGAGGGCTTGCCCTGAACATACACTTTGGGAGATGATGACAAGCTAAGGATGAGAAACTTGGCTTTTAGAAATAAGGTTATCTATCTAATTATATGTTGCTCTTCAAGTTTGTTTCCCTCCCACTGTCTCCAGGTGTTTATTCATTGTGTATAAAATAAAAGCTTGGTTTCAGCTATGCATCAGAAAATTAATATGATTATATTGTTATATATAATTTTCCCATAGAGATAAACAGGAACAACATCTCCACTGCTACTCATCATAACCTTAAGGCCTACATGGCAAGAAGGATTAGTAACACATCCAGGAGGAAGAAGAATCTAGAGGAACAAAAGCCATGTCAGTATGTTTAGCCACCTTTTCTTTGCACAGACTCTCCTTTTATTATCATCTTGGAAGAACTAGATTTATTTTATTAATAGCATTGACTGATTTCCTATTCCTTCCTTGGCAGCTGATTTCTTATCATGACCAATGATAAAAGCAATTTCTGTCTTGTGCATCACCATCCTCAGAAGTCCCTGAAGGGCTTGAAGAAGTCATATAATGAATACTAATCATAACATTTTGCTCTGGTACGTTTCCATGTGCTTTCAGAATCTCAAAAGAAAGTAGTGTAAATAATACTGAAATATAAACCTAAAACATAGGCTTGGCTGTCCTACTGTGTGAGTTTGGGCAAGTATTAATAACAGTGAACCTCTAAAATGGAGGGTTGATTTACATTATTTTCAAGGTCTCTTTCATCAGTGACATCATTTGATGGTCTTTATTAATTTGATAGCTCCTATAAACCAATAAAATAGGTAGGGTGGGCATAATTAACCTTATTTGGCAGTTGAGGATATTGAGGCCCAGGTAGGCTAAATGATTCTTCTACAGTCATAGAACTATGTATGTCGATGCCTTCAATCCTTATCCCTAAAATCTCTCTCTCTCTCTCTCTCCCTCCCCACCAAATGAGTGGGGGTTTGGGGCTTCTATTCTTTAGCAATGACATATATAGAGCCTATTCTCAGGAAAGGAAAATAAGTGTTTCCTTAGAGCCCAAATAAGCTTCTCTGAAATTTATTCTTACAGGAGCTCATTCCCATGATCTACAAGATTTGGAAGATTTTATGAGATTACAAGATCTGGGATGGCATTTTGCAAAGTATGAATTGTTATTCAAATGCAAGGGATTGCAAAAATAATAATTACTGGGAGCTGCCAGTAAAGATGGTAGAATTAAGTAAATGCCTTTGCATAACAACATCAAAATTACAACTACAAAAAAAAATAAAATACAACTCTAGAACAACTGTCACTGAGAATTGCCTGAAATCTAGCTGAATAGAACTCCTGTAATTAAGGATATACATAAAAAGCCATTTAAAAGTAATAGGAGGGGTAGAGATATGGAATGGGCTGGGCCCATGCCCACTTATGACAGTTAAAAATTGAGAGGGATATCTCAGCTGTAGAGGTCCCCCATGAGAAGAAAGGGGTCTCAGCCCCACATCAGGAACCCCAGCCCAGTATTTCAGTGCCAGCAAGAGAGGTCCCTACAAATCTGGGATGAAAACCAGGGAAGATTGTGGCTGAGTGAGACCAAGTGCTGCTGGAGTCCCAGGCATTCCTTAAAGGGCCCACACTTGGATATATTTACTGACGGACTCACTTGTGCTGATCTCCAGTGCTAGGGCAGCAGCTCAAAAGGTTCCAGGGACATATGGGGAGGAAATGAGTTGTCTCACTTCAGGGCAAGAGCTGGAGGGGCACATCTCCTTGACAGAAGGGCTGGCAGATGGCATTGTTCCTTCTATGGGCCTTTCACTCTTCCAGTGAGCAGACACAGGAAGGCACCATATCTGAGTCTCCATCAACCTAAAAAACACTGTTTGCCCCAACCTAGTGATTCCCGAGAACCTGGCCCACCTGATATGCAGGCCCAAACAAACATCTTCCACTGGCTTTTCTGCACAAATGGCCTTTTTGGGCTCATGCTGTGGACTTTCCCAAAATCTCTCAAAGGTTCACAAACCCCAAACAAGCAGGACCTGGACTCAGTGTGCCTTGTACCTCTTGCTAAGTAGCTCCAACCCTTCCACTAGTGGCAGCCAGCCTGAATTCACAGTTTAGCTTCCTCCTGGCATTCAAGCTGAGCATAAGTGGCAACTATCTGCATATCACTTTGTAGCTCATGCCATTGATCCCTGGAATTGACTGATTTTGTCCTGCATCAGAGCCTCCCCCTCTCCCAAGAATCCCCAGAACAAACAAATCCAGTGATCAGCTTTAGACCACACTAGAGCATCATCTAACCACTTGAACAAACAATGCACCCAAAGGGCAGTCTTGGCAAGAATCAGTGCCCTGCCAAAGTGAATCCTGCTCCATACGGTCAGCTCTTACACAACAGTTCCTCCACTGAAGTCATGGCCAGCCCTGACAACCATTCAGCCTCAGGGTCAGTCCCTCCCATTGACATGCCAACACCAATCAAGGCTCAACTAAAACAGTAGGGCACACACAATTCACACAAGGGACACCCATAGAGAATCCAGATCATGTGAGAAGGGAGACTGTGCCACTGGAACCCACAGGACACCTACTATATAAGGCCACTTTACCAAGCTCAGGAGACATAGCAGCTCTACCTAATACATAGAAACAAATACAAGGAAACTACCAAAAATGAGGAGACAAAGAAATATGCCCCAAACGAAAAAACAGAACAAAGCTCCAGAAAAAGAACTGAACAAAATGGAGACAGGCAATCTACCAGACGCAGAGTTCAAAACATTGGTTATAAAGATGCTCTATGATTTCAGGGAGAACTTCAAAAACGTGATAGGAAACATAAAAATGGAAATAAAAAAATATAAAGAAGAACCAATCAGAAATGAAGAATACATTACAGGGAATCAACAGTAGAATAGATGAAGCAGAACATTGAATCAGCAATTTGGAAGATAAGGTAACAGAAAACAACCAATCAGAACAACAACAACAACAACAAAAAGAATTTTAAAAAATGAATATACTTTAAGGGGGTCTCTCAGACAACATCAAGCATACCAACAATCATATCACAGGGGTATGAAAAGGAGAAGAAAAAGAAAGACACAGCAAGGAATTGAAAACCTATTTGGAGAAGTAATGACAGATAACTTCCTTACCTGGTGAAAGAAATAGATGTACAAGCCCAGGAAGTGCAGAGAGTCCCAAACAAGATGAAACCAAAGAGGCCCACACAAAGAAACATCATAATTACAATTGCAATTCCAAAGTTTAAAGACAAAGAGAATCTTAAAAGCAGTACAAAAAAAAGTTACTTACCTACAAGGGAGCTCCCATAAGACTGTCAGCTGATTTCTCAACAAAAATTTTATAGGCCAGAAGAGATAGGCAGGAAATATTAAAGTGATGAAAAGCAGGACCTACAACCAAGATTACTCTAGCACTCTACCCAGCAAAGCTATCATTTAGAAGTAAAAGACAAAGAGCTTCCTAGACAAGAAAAAGCTAAAGGAGTTCATCACCACCAAACCATTATTCCAAGAAATGTTCTAGGGACTTCTTTAAGAGGAAGAAAATAAAAAGATCAAAAATATAACTAGTAAAATGGTAATAGCTATATATCTATTAACAATTACTTTAAATGTAAATGGGTTAAATGCTCCAATCAAAAGACAGAATGGCTGCATGAATAAGAAAACAAGACCCTTACCTATGCTACCTACAAGAGACTCACTTCAGATCAAAGGATACACAGAGTGAAATCAAAAGGATGGATAAAAATATTTCATGCAAAAGGAAACAAACAAAAAGCTGGAGTAGCAATACTTATACCAGACAAAAGAGATATTAAAACAAGAGACAAAGAAGGACCTACAAACTCCACTTCTTGGTATTTTTCCAAAGAAATCCAAAACACTGTTTTGAAAAGGCATATGCTTCCATATGTGAATTGCAGCCTTGTTTGCAGTGCCTAGGATATGGAGGCAATCTGTGTGTCCATTGGTGGATAAATAAATGGAGAATAGGTAATGCATATGTACAGTGGACTGTCGGTTAGCTATGGAGAATGAGGTCTTGCCATCTGCAGCAACATGGGTACCGTGCTGGGTGAATTGGGTCAGACAGAAAAAAATGGATGCCATGTGGTTTCACTTGTGCATGGAATCTGAAGGGCAGAATAGGCAAGCCAGAAGGGCAGATGGCAATTTGTAGATGCAGAGAGCTTGTTGATGATTGCCAGATGGGGTAGGAAATGGTGAAGTGTGGGCCAGGGATCAAGAGGTGCAGATTGGTAGTTGCAGGGTATCCATGAGGATGTGGACTGTAGCATGGGGTGTATAGGTAATAAAATGGTGGTGACTATGTGGAGTCGAATGGGTGCCGAATTTATTGGGGTGATTTCTTCATAATAGGTTGTGTAGAAGTCTCATCACTATGTTGTACACCTAAAGCTAGTATAATATTTCCTATCAACTGTAATTGAAAAATTATACATATCTATACATATTTTAAAAATACATGTTAGAACCAGATTGACATGATTTAAATTCCAGGTCCACAACTGGTTATGTGATCCTAATCAAGTTATCTAAAATACAGGCCTATAATCTCTTCAGAAATAAGTGGCACTTAAAAACACTAAAAGTAAAATTTTAGCTTAGGTGTAGAAAAGGGATGGGTGGAAGTCATAATCAATGAAGGTACTATTTTTAGTTAAGCAAAAACCATGAGGCTACTTAACAAGGCCTGCAGTCAGTTACCTATGTCTATGGCTATCCTGCCCTTAGAAATGTGTTTAAGGAGATGCGTTATCAATTTGAGAACATTAAGTGCCTTATTGTCACATTACCAAGTTGTGCCAATTTTTTTTTTGAGGGCAGTGTCACTGGCCCTCATATGTGGGACCGAACCAGGGCCGCTGGCTTCCCAAGCCAGCGCTTAACCACCGCACCACTCGGCCGGCCCAAGTTGTGCCAATTTTAAAAAGTAAATCAATCAAGCTGGATAGTCCATTACAAAATGATACTACTTATAATAACTAACTGTAAAACTTCACAGTATTTATAAATGTTGTATAATTAACCGGGTACTATAAGGCCCTTCTTACAGCACCTGGAGAGCATCAGGGAGAGACTGTTTAGTCTCTGAAAGACTTTCTGGACTTGTGGAGAGAAAAAAAAACCTTCCCTGCATAGGTAATTATGACAAATAAAACGAAGAATAAATTGGTAAAAATAATAATTACTATTATTATTTGAACAAAGTTTTGTTGATCTGAGTTTAATACATTCTGCATTATGAATATGCCTGCACAAGGGCTTTCTCTAGTCTTGTAACAACCGTTCTCTATAATAAATGAACCAGACTATATTGTGGGCTGAAAGGAAACTGAGTTACCCTAAATTATGAAAAATTCACTTCTTATGCAAATTACTTGTATTTTTAAAAAATATTTTACTGGGAAATTGGGGAAGGGAACAGTGTTGAGGAATTGGGGAAGAGGAACATTGTGTTTTTCCAGGACCCATCAGCTCCAAGTCAAGTTGTCCTTCAATCTTAGTTGTGGAGGAGTGCAAGCTCAGCTCCAAGCCCAGTAGCTGCTTTCAATCTACTTGCTAGGGGAGGGGGGCACAGCCCATCATCTCATGCAGGAGTTGAACCAGCAGTCTTGTTGTTAAGAGCATGTGCTCTCACCAACTGAGCCATCCGGTCACCTGTTGGCAACTCAGCAGCAGCTCAGCTTGGGCACAGCTCACTGGCCTATTTGGGAATCAAACCAGCAACCCCGTTGCTCAGAACTCATGCTCTAGCCAACTGAGCCACTTGGCCGGCCCTGCAAATTACTTTTGAATTATGTGAGCCACCTTCCATTCCCATCCCTGATATTCCAAGGGTGAAAACAATACCCCAACCAAAGTCCCTAGGTTCAAATCACTAATGCATAATAATCAAAATCAAAAGGATCTCAAAACTTTAAATAACTACATATACTGTATAAAATGAAGTGATTTTATATAAGTATAAATAATATATAAATTTTGTACATTATATAAAATAAAAATTGTTTGTATGTATGTGAGAGAGAGAGAGAGAGATTTCACATTATTAGTTCTTTAATGTCAGCCTAGCGGTTTCCTCTTTATGTCCTACAAACATTGATTTCTGACAAGAAGCTGGATCAGGTGCCTCTAATATAGTATGAGCTCAAAAAACAATTTTCTGGGTAAATGAAACAATCTATGTTAATTAAGCATTCAGAAAAAGCTGAGCAAAGTCAACTGACTGAGTAAGTAGGTTGCTATGGCAACTGTTTTCCTCATTGGAAAGAAATAATAGGAGGGTTAAGAATAGATTTTGCACAAACTGGAAATGGGGAGAGGGGAGAGAAGCAGCATGATCTTTCCTTTCTTTATTACTTTATGTATGTATGTATGTATGTATGTATGTATGTATGTATGTATTCTGTATGGAAATGAATAGGTACATAGAATAGGAAATCTGTGGTTTTCACTGAGATTAACAAGGGAGTTCTATTTCAGGAGAGGTATCAGTTGTTTTAATATAAAGCTGTTTTCTTGGCTGAGTTCGGCCCTCAATAATTGCAGGTGCAATGAGAACATGCTATAATGATGTTTAGTGTTGAGGTTGTAAGGGGCTTGCTGAAGGCTGTGTACAGGCAAAGGACACAAAGATTTTCACTGCATGGAACCACTCTTGGTGAGAAAAAGTAATGTTATTTTTACTAATTTGTTTGTTTTCCTTTGTTTGTTGGTTGCTTGGTTGGAAAAAGAACACTCAAGTCTTAGTTTAACAGTGTGGTACAGTTGTCAGATTTTCAAATGAATACCAATTAGTGGTTATTTATGCATGCTTTTTATAATTTCTGGAATCTCATGTTAGTGAAGAACTTAAGAATTAAGAAATAGATAATTAACAGGCAGGAATATTTTGTGATGCTGTTTTCATAAAAAAGAAATTCAGTAGAGTGGAAAGAGCACTAGACTAAATGTCAGAAGATCAGAGATATTGTTCCAACTTCATCACTTGCCAGGTGGATGGTCACAGAAGTTCTTTAAACATCAAATTCTGTAAATGTAACAGGGAAAAAAATCAGACCAATATTTGCTGTTCTCCCTACCTCACAAGTGTTTATAGGAATCAAATGAGTTAATTTATATGTGTCAACTATAGAAATAGTGCATAAATATAAGTGGGACCAACTTCATGGGCATGCAATCTGTGTACTTATACAAGGCCCCACAATTACAAGAGTAAAACATTTGGTTTAATGCTCTATTGTTATTGTCTTTAACTAATAATTTTGAACAAGAGGCACTACATTTTTATTTTACATATGGCCCCATAAATTATATAGTCATACTTGAATGTAAGATATTATTAGAAATATCCTCTTACAGAAGAAGCAATATTTGTGAACTGTGGTTATGAATTTGGACAGTTCACCCCTGTTGTTTATTGAATTTGAAATAAGAAGAATGGAAGGGATTAATGAACAAGACACTATTGGCATTTTGGGAGTAATTCAACTTTAAGGGATATCAAGAAAATTACATAGGTCAAGACTGAATTGAGATTAAATAACAAGGTTGAGTTTAATAATAAGTTCCAAATGTGAAAAATAATTGCATATCTCTATCTACATCATTTTCCACCAGTGTATTTTATTTGTATGGAGCATTTCAAAGGGAATAGAGTTTGGTATGTGTGTGGTGGTGGTGGGAGGGAGAGGAAGTGTGCTTATTATATTACCATTGCCAGTCAGACCAGCATTAGTGGGTTCAGTGGGAATGTTATAACACTTAGTTTAGCTGATGTTTTAGTTGACCCAATTTTCACTATAGGGTTTATATCACTCTAAGATTTAAACTTCTTTATTTGTTTGTCTTGTTCCTATAGTTTAGTGGTTACCACAGGGTAAGGTGGGAGGGGGTGGTAGATGAGGGTAAATGGGGTCAAATATATGGTTATGGAAGGAGAACTGACACTGGGTGGTAAACACACAATGTGATATACAGATGATGTAGTGCAGAATTGTACACTTGAAACCTATGTATCTTTACTAACTATTGTCACCCCAATAAACTTTAATTTTTAAAAAAGAGTTAAACTTATTAGGCCAAAATATATAGTGGGTTTCTCCTGAAACCCTATAATGGCATTTATTCTATCTGATACCTTCTAAGATAGCTAATGTTTATGAAGAAAAAAAGATTAGAAATGCATATACATTAGGGTTCAATATGTTGCCCTAATGTGTGACATCATGTGGGAACCTAAGTAAAACTCAGAGCCTTGGATACAATAATTAAACTATGAATAAAGTAACTTTGTTAACAATTGTCACCCCAATAAACTTCAATTAAAAAAAATAGAAAAACTTCAGATTTCTTTTTTTTTTTTTTGCAGTTATTTGTTGCTTTTTTCATTAGCAGTTTATGTCTGGAATCCAACCATTTTACATGTTATACTACAATGGAAAACTATTTTCATTGTACTTCCCCCATGCATTATCATTTAAATTTTTGGCTATGCATTTTCTTTCTTTCTTTCTTTCTTTCTTTCTTTCTTTCTTTCTTTCTTTCTTTCTTTCTTTCTTTCTTTCTTTCTCTTTCTTTCTTTCTTTCTTTCTTTCTTTCTTTCTTTCTTTCTTTCTTTCTTTCTTTCTTTCTTTCTTTCTGTCTCTCTGTCTTTCTTTTTTTACTTTTTAATTTATTTATTTTTAATTAGTTTCAGGTGTACAACACAGTGCAATAGTTATACATTTTACCCCTCAAAGTGACAAACCCCACCCCGAATTAGCCACCCCACTCCCCCATATCATATATATCTATTACTCTTCCTCTGACTCCCTTCCACAGTATAATCTACATCCCTTGACTATCTATATATATTCAATTATAGTAGGTATACAACCTCCGCTTTAGTTATACAGTGCAGTGATCAAACTTCTACTCCATCCATGAAATGGTCTCCCTAAAAAGACCTATGGCCATCTGACATTCCACAGAATATTTGCAACATTATTAGTTATATTCCCCAAACTGTTTTTCATATCCCAGTAGCAATATTGTAGTTGCCTATTTTTGCTGTCTAATCCCTTCCCCTTCTCCCTCATCCCCATCCCCCTCCCAATTTGCAACCCTGATTTTTCCTCTATATCTATGAGACAGTTTCTGTTTACTTTGCTCATTCATACAGTTTTTCAGATTCCACATACGAGTGAGATCATATGGTATTTGTCTTTCTCTGACTGACTTATTTCACTTAACATAATAGTCTCTAGGTCCATCCATATCATTGTAAATGGTACGATTTCATTCTTCTTTATAGTGGAGTAATACTCCATTGTATAAATATACCACAGTTTCTTAATCCAGTCATCTACTGATGGGCATTTTGGTTGTTTCCAAGTCTTAGCTATTGTAAATTGTCCTGCTATGAACATAGGGGTGCATAACTTTTTTTGAATAAGTGTCTTGGTTTTTTCAGAATAAATACCTAGGAGTGAAATTGCTGGGTCAAACGGTAGCTCTATTTCCAGTTCTTTGAGACACCTCCATACTGACTTCCACAGTGGCTGCACCAATCTGCAATCCCATCAACAGTGCAGCATGGTCCCGTTTTCCCCACAGCCCCTCCAGCACTTGTTGTTTGTTGATTTATTGATGATAGCCATTCTGACTGGAGTGAGGTGGTATCTCATTGTGATTTTTATTTGCATTTCCCTAATGACCACTGAGGTTGAACTTTTTCTCATATGCCTGTTGGCCATCTGTATGTCCTCTTTAGAGAAATGTCTCTTCATATCTTCTGCCTATTTTTTAATTGGGTTGTTTGTTTTTTTTGGTGTTGAGTTTCATGAGTGTTTCACAAATTTTGGATATTAACCCCTTATCATATATATCATTGGCAAATATATTCTCCCATTCAGTAGGCTTCCTTTTTGTTTTATGAATGGTTTTCTTTGTTGTGAAAAAATTTTAAGTCTGATATAATCCCATATGTTCATTTTTTTCTTTTACTTCCCGTGCCCGTAGGGATGTATCAGTAAAAATATTGCTCCAGGTAATGTCTGCAAATGTACTCCCTATATTTTCTTTTAGGAGTTTTATGGTTTCAGGTCTTACATTTAAGTCTTTAATCCATTTGGAATTTGTTCTTGTATATGGCGTAAGGAGGTGGTCCAGTTTCATTTTTTTTGCATGTGGCAGTCCAATTTTCCCAGCACCATTTATTGAATAGACTATCTTTACTCCAGTGTAAATTCTTGCTTCCCTTGTCATAGATTAACTGTCCGTAAATGCCTGGATTTATTTCTGGGCTCTCTGTTCTGTTCCACTGATCGATGTGCCTGTTTTTATGCCAATACCAAACTGTCTTGATTACTGTGGCCTTGTAGTAGGTTTTGATGTCTGGTAGCGTGATCCCCCCGACTTTGTTCTTATTTCTCAGAATTGCCGAGGCTATTCAGGGTCTTTTATGATTCCATATAAATTTTAGGATTATATTTTCTATTTCTGTGAAAAATGCCCTTGGTAGTTTGATAGGAATTGCATTGAATCTATATATTGCTTTGGGCAGTATGGACATTTTAATTATATTAATTCTTCCTATCCATGAGCATGGTAGGTGTTTCCATTTATTTGTGTCTTCTATGATTTCTTTCTTCAGTGTCTTATAATTTTCTGAGTACAGATCTTTCACTTCTTTGGTTAAATTTATTCCTACGTATTTTATAGTTCTGAAAATGTCTGTTAAATCCAGCTGGTCTAATGTGTCATTTAAGATCGCTGTTTCCACATTGATTTTCTGTCTGGAGGATCTGTCCATTAATGACAGCGGGGTGTTGAAGTCCCCTACTATGACAGTTTTACTGTTGATCTCTGTTTTTATGTCTGACAATATCTGCTTTATGTATTTAGAGGCTCCTACGTTAGGTGCATAGAGGTTTACTAGGGTTATGTCCTCTTGTTGGATCGATCCCTTCATTACTATGAAGTGTCCTTCTTTGTCCTTTGTTATATTCTTCAAGTTAAAGTCCATTTTATCTGATATAAGTATTGCTACTCCAGCTTTTTTCTCAGTTCCATTTGCATGAAATATTTTACTCCATCCCTTTACTTTCAGCCTGTATGTGTCTTTGGATCTGAGTTGAGTCTCTTGTATACAGCATATGCTGGGGTCTTGCTTTCTTATCCATTCAGCCACCCTATGTCTTTTTATTGGAGCATTTAATCCATTTACATTTAATGTGATTATTGATATGTGTGTATTTATTGCCATTTTGTTATTTGTGTTGGTAGTCTTTCTTAGTTAGGTTGTTTTTCTCTTCTACTCTTTTAACATTTCCTTCAAAGCTGGCTTGGTGGTAATGAATTCCCTTAACTTATTCTTTTCTGCAAAGCTCCTTATCTCGCCTTCCATTTTAAATGAAAACCTTGCTGGATACAGCAATCTTGGTTGTAGGCCTTTATTTTTCATCACTTTGAAAACCTCCTGCCACTCCCTTCTGGCCTGCAAAGTTTCTGTAGAAAAGTCAGCTGATAATCTTATGGGGGTACCCTTGTAAGTAACTTGCTGCCTTTCCCTTGCTGCTTTAAGGATTCTGTCTTTGTCCTTAACCCTTGCCATTTTCACTATAATGTGTCTTGGAGTGGGCCTGTTTGGAATCATCCTGGTTGGAACTCTCTGTACTTCCTGGGCTTGTATTTCAATGTCCTTTGCAGGTTAGGGAAGTTTTCAGACATTATTACTTCAAATATATTCTCAATCCCTTGCTCCCTCTCTTCTCCTTCTGGTACTCCAATGACCCGTCGGTAATTGCGTTTCATGTTGTCCCCCAGCTCTCTTAAACTATTTTCCATGTTTTTCATTCTTTTTTCTTTTTGTTGTTCTGCATGGGTGATCTCTGCTATTTGGTCTTCTAAGTCACTGATTCGATTTTCTGCTTCATCCAATCTGCTAGTGATTCCATCAAGTTTGTATTTAATTCAGTAATTGTGTTCTTAAGTTCTAGCTGGTTGCTTTTCATGATTTCTCTATCCTTCTTTATATTTTCATTAATTTCCTTGAACATTCTAATAATCAGTGTTCTGAATTCTGTCTCCGATGGTTGTTTACCTCTATTTCCTCTATTTCCACTGATTCAGGAAGTTTCTTCTGTTCTTTTATTTGGGTTGTGTTTCTTTGTCTCCCCATTCTGGCTTACTCTTTGTGTTTGCTTCAATATAACAGATAGATCCCCCAGGTTTCTCAGTCTTTTCTGGGTAAACTTATATGGTGTGTGCCCTTTATATTTGAATTACTCGGTCTCCCTATTCTCCTGTGCTTGTATGTGAGGTGTTCCTTGTATTGTGCGTCCTCATTTGTTGAAGTTTTAGTTTTGATTACTTTTGGCTTCTCAGTAGGTGGTATTGACTCCCAGATTGATTAGCTGTGAGGATCAGCAGCTTCTGCAATTTATGAGCTGCTGTGAGAGGATTGACCCCTCTGATGAAACTTGGACCCTATAGACCCTAGTACCTGTAGCAACTTCCTTTTGTGTGTGACTCTTGTATGTCAAACCCAGAAATGCTCTGGTTTTATCTAAAGTTAGGCTCCAGGTATGATGATTCTTGTGTCTGTTTGTTTGGACCCACTGCTGCAGAGTGATTTTAGAGCATAACAGATCAACAAGAACAACCTCCGCAGCCACCAAAGAAAACCAAATGCTCGCACAAGTAAAAAAAAACAACCATCCAACTCCAGTCAACTTGTACAGAAATATCAAACATACTAATGAAGAAAACAAACAGAAACAAAACAATAACCACACATGCAATAATAACAGAAAATGAAACAAAATAAAATACAATATCCTAAAATAAAAAATAGAATAAACATGAGAAACCAAATAGCTATACCTAAAAAATAAAAAAATAAAAAAACCTAAAATAATAATAAAAAAAAGTAAGTATAAAAATTAAAAAAATAAAATTTGCAGAAAAAAGGAAAAGAGGAAATGTATAGCAGTGAGAATAATGAATAAAATAAGGGAGAAAGTGAGGGTGGGGAAAAAAGAAAAAGAAAGGAAAGAAAAAGAGAAAAATATATACATATATTTGTCTACACATCCATATATATGGACATATATTCACCTATATACACCTATATATATGCCTATATTAAAAACTACAAAATGATAAGAATGAAATAGAAATAAAAACCAAAAACAACCAAGATAAGCAACCAATAAAGGGAAAACAAAACAGAATAAAACCAAACAAACCAAATATACACGTGCCGATCTTGGCTAAAGTCCACCAAGCTCTCTTCAGTTTGTCCTCTGCTGTACAAAAATTCCTGTGTGTCTTGTGGGAACAGAGTAGGCCACCTGATGCCTAGCGTGATCCTGGCACTGCAGGTTTGCTGTACTTGAGTGTGGTTGTGACGTATGATTGGTAGTTTTTACAAAGTCACTGCCTTTTTGTTTTTGCCTGTCCCAAGGCAGGCTGCACCCCCAAAGGCTCAATGAGTGTCTCTGGGCACCCTTTTAGTTGAGAGCTGTGGAGAATTAAATAATTCCTCACTACGAAAAGCCAGCTGCTAAGAATCTGTTAATTAGCACCTCAGCAGGTGAACCTGCCCTGCCTCCCAAGCCTTGCATAAAGGTGGGGTTGGGGTAGGTAGTCTCACTCTGCAGCCTTTACTGGGGTGGAAATTCTCAACCCCCTGCAGGTAGAAATACTTTCGTAGTCTTCCCCTACTGCTGCATTCAGGAGTCAGTTTAAGACTCTGTCTTGGCGGGGGCCAAAGTTTGTGGGAGTGGGTGGGTTATTGGCTTTTTTTTTTTTTTTTGCTTTCTGTTCAAGAGTAGAAAAAGGAAAAAAAAACTTAAAAATAAACAAAGATACAGTTCCAACACTGTTTTAAGCTAAGGCCTTTGCCTCTTATGCTCCAGCGGAATTCCTGCTGCTCTCCCAAAGGGTCTGCCGGGATTTAGGGGACTGCGCGCACCCTGCCGTGCAGCTTAGATACCCGCTCAGTCTCTCCGGGACCTGTGTCTCCAGCCGGTGCCGGCGTGCGCTGCTACTCCGTGCGTGAGAATTCTTTTTTCCCCTCCTCCTGGGTTTAAGCCTTCTGCCTCGGAGCCGGCACGAGCCCGCGGAGATCTCTTGCTGCTCTCCCTAAGAGACTGCCGGGGTTTAAGGGACTGCATGCCACCTGCTGCGCGGCTCAGATCCCCGCTCCATCTCTCGGGGACCTGCGGCTCCGCCCGGCGCATGCTGCTTCTCCGCGTGAGAATTCGTTTTTCCCCTCCTCCCAGGTTTAAGGCTTCTGCCTTGGAGCCGGCGCGCGCCCACGCGGTGCTCCTGTTGCACTTCTGGAGGGACTGCGCGCACCCTGCCGCGTGGCTCAGATCCCCACTCCGTCTCTCGTGGACCTGCGTCTCTGCCCGGCACGCTGCGTCTCCACGCCTGAGTATTCTTTTTTCCCCTGCTCCCGGGTTTCAGGCTTCTGTGCTCCGCTGGACCCAGTGGGCACAGCGACTAATCCCTGAACTGGGAGGGTGCAGGGATTGATCTTGCCCTGTCACTGCAGGGCTCTGCACCCTGCTTCCTGGGGACCCAGCGAGCCGCGGGTGCAGCTCGTACCTCTGCACAGTCGTCTCCTCTCTCTCCTCCTGCACTTGCCCGGCCTGAGGTTTCTGCCTCAGACTGCAAACCAATGCGCTCTTGCTGAACTCTAGGTGGGCCGCAGGCCGCAGGGAGCGAGTCGGGGGAACACTCACCATGCCTCCGCAGCCGCCGGTGCGGGTGGCACCTCACGCGTCTCGCCGCCTTCTTCCCCTACTCGCCTGGCCTGACCACCTTCCAGCAATCATTGTGTGAAACTCTTAGTTGTTCTGTGTGATGAGTAGATGTCTCTTTGAAGCGTATTAGAAGTTCAAATTGTGGATATTTCCAGGGGAGATTTCATGCAGCCCTCCTCACAGCAGCCATCTTGTCCCCCAAGCTCTCATATATCAAAACTTCAGATTTCTGATAGGAAATATATGTGTTCTAAAATTCACCTTATTTTCAAATGTTTTGCAGATTTTCTCTCACTAAAAAACACTAATGTCTTTCCTGAACTAAAGAAAAGTTACTTCAGACAAAGAGATGATTTCAGTTGCTGATAGAAGAGCAAATAAGACTATAGTGAATTAGCCTATGTATCACCTCTTCCTTTGACAAATATAAAGAAAGCATGTATACCTAATTTTAAAAATAGGTATGGGAAGACATTGTAAATCTATATAGAAGTTGGAATTTCTTAAATAAAATTCTGCGTAGAAAGTCTACTTAATACTAAAATTTTACCTGATTTGTTGGTGAAAACTGAAAGGTTGCTAGGTGCTGCTATGTGCACATATGTCTTCCCTGTTCCCTCTCCGTATGCAAAAAGAAAGTCTAGTTTACATATTAGAGGGGGAAAAAACCTCCTATCACCATTAGGTATGTGAATTCAACCACCTGGAATTCTTTTACTGTTTACTGCATGATTGTACCCTCACTCTAAATCATGGTGGGGAGAATGCATTTACTATACATTTAGGTTTTGTGGACTACATGTATGGCAAAATAAGTGATAGGTGAAAACAAATATAATCTAGAATGTCCAGATGGTATATGGTAATTCAGTCTTAATGCATGAGACTTTTTTTTTCTTGTCTGAGTAATTAGCAATACAAATGATTTCACTTCATATGAAACACAGTACATAGGATCTACACAAAATTAACTCTTCAAAAGTTGAATCAAAACTTACAAGTAAGTATGGAAGTAAGTGTGCACTGTATGAATCTATAGTAGTCATTATTGACATTATTAATAATACTGTGTTGTATATTTGAAAGTTGCTAAAAGAGTAGATCTTAAAAGTTCTCATCACATACACAAATTTTTAACTGTGTGGTGATAGATATTAACTAGACTTATTGTGGTGAATCAGATGTTGTACATATGAAACTAATATAATGCTATATGTCAATTATATCTCAAAAAACCCAAAATATTCTTCAGGATATGTTGAAATAAACTATGAGAGTAGTCACAAAATTCAGTTATGAACAAGGGTCAGATCTCTTTTTAGGCAAAATATCAAAGAAATATAAGTTGGTTCTTGGTGTCCTCTTCTTCTGCCTTGGGTCCTCTTCTGCTTTTTTGACCTCTTTAGCCCTGGCTTCAGAACCTCCCTATGGAAATACTCCATCTGGGTTGACCACCCTAAGCAACAATGCAATTTTCATTTTGTTTCTTTTCCTTCTTCTCATCAGTTTTTGGATTGGATGGATTATCTAATACCTGTGTCGGAATCATGCTATTTTTGGAATCTCAATAAAAAGCTAAATCAAATTTTCCCACTGTGATTTACTGGGATCATTAAGCTAATGTTCTACTCCTCTAAAGATACTGCATGGTCATTAAAATTTGAAATCATCCTTTCTTTCCAAGCAAAACATCTCTTACTGATTGGAGAATATTATCTCTCCAAAGCTGGTTATGTTTTAGTTCAGAAACAAGAAACTTAGTAACTGAATCTCCCCAAAATACTACTTATAAACAAGCATGGAATGATGCCTTTCTGATGTTTTCATTTAGTTTCTGCCCAAGCTCAGTTTCCATTAGTTTTTGAAACCTTGCAAGATTGTAGCC
This sequence comes from Aselliscus stoliczkanus, assembly GCA_033961575.1. Classification (NCBI taxonomy): domain Eukaryota; kingdom Metazoa; phylum Chordata; class Mammalia; order Chiroptera; family Hipposideridae; genus Aselliscus; species Aselliscus stoliczkanus. The sequence continues at coordinate 46,099,933 of CM066737.1, read as the reverse complement.
CAAAGATGTTAGGAGATTTTCAAATTTCATAACATTGCTCAAGATTTTAAAAAAGAATTTGTAGAACTGGATATTTATGCTTCCCACTAATTACTTTGGGACAGTAAGAATGGGTATTTATGATTACATCAAGAGTTTTTCCTAACATTTTGCATCTTAAACTTGTAGAATTTTAAATACTGAGAGAATATTCTTTCTGAGATTCACTTTGTTTCTCAGTTACAAATCTTCCATGCACTGCTTTCCTATTTTAGGGGCTTTCCTTCCTACCAGACTGTGAGATCAAAAAAATGCATTTCTAATGTCCTCCTCAGGATCCAGTTCCTCTGTGGGTGGCATTCTACTTAGATCTGCCTCCTCCCGTCAGACAGCAATTAAGGCTCTAGTGAAAACCTTTGTTTTCCCTTTGTCTTGCCAAAATATGTACCTTCTGGTTAGCTTCTTCATTTAGAGTAGTGCTACTCAAAATGTAGTTTTCAGACTGGTACTGGTCCAGGCCTGTATAAAGTAAGTACAGATATTGAGAGTAAGTAGTTAGAAAAATTTATAGCAATATGGGGGTTGGACTTGTCTTTTACTACAAATAGCTTGAAAAGTACTATTTTAGAATCCTACTTTGACAAACTGGATTTTGATAATAAATACTGGTATGAATATATTACTCCTTTGAGACAACTTACTCATTCCTGAATAAGAATGTTCTGGAGGCACAAAGGAATAATGGTTAGAATAGGAGTGTTGATCAAAGATTGTAAATCAGGATATGGTACATAAGGGAGGTTTGATTTTTCTAAAGGTAAAGACAAAATATAGCATATAATCTGAGTAACTCAGTTGAGGAAGCTCCTAGACTAAATGATATATTAGGAAGTCTTAGATGGCCTTATTTTCCTATTAGAAACCTCTCTCTCTCTCTCTCTCTCTCTCTCTCTCTCTCTCTCTCTCTCTCTCTCTCTCTCTTTCTCATATGCCTTACCAAGTGGACCTTCACAAGAACCTTAAACAGAAATAAAATGCTCTTTCTAACATTTACATCTAAGCTGGATCAAAGGTTTGTGCCTAAAGACTCTTTTCTCCATTAGTTTAGCTAAACAGTTCAGTAGCAGATTAACTGTCTTATGGGAATTCCCTTGTAGGTAACTAACTGTGTGTCTCTTGCTGCTTTATTTTTTTTTTTTTTAGCTGAGCCATCCTGCCACCTGTTAGCAGCTCAGAGGCAGCTCAGCTCAGGCTGGGCATCCAGAGCTCAGCTCGCATCTCTTGCTCCTTTTAAGATTCTCTCTTTGTCTTTAAACTTTGGCATTGTAATTATGATATTTCTTTCTGTGGGCCTCTTTGGATTCATTTTGTTTGGGATTCTGCTCTTCCTGGGATTATATGTCTTTTTTTTTCCAGGTTAGGGAAGTTTTCTGTCATTATTTCTTCAAATAGGTTTTAAACTTCTTGCTCTCTCTCTTCTCCTTCTGGTACCACTATGATGAAAATATCAGTACACATGATATTGTCCCAGAGGCCTTTTAAGCTGCCCTCATTTTTTGGATACTTTTTTTTTGTTCTGATTGGGTGTTTTCTGCTTATCTTCAAAATTGTTGATTTGATCCTCTGTTTTAACTAATCTGCCGTGGATTCCCTCTAATGTATTCCTTATTTTAGTTATTGTATTCTTCATTTCTGACTTTCTTTTTATGTTTTCTATCTCCATTTTTATGTTTACATCTCTTGGTTGAACTTCTTCCTGAGATCACTGAGTATCACTATAACCAGTGTTTTGAATTATGCACCTGGTAGATTGCTTTTGTACATTTTCTTTGGGTCTTTTTCTTGAGATTTGATCTGTTCTTTACTTTGGGAAAAGTTCCTTAGTCTCCCCATTTTGTCTGCCTTCCTATGTTTGTTTCTATGTATTAGGTAGGGCTGCTATGTTTCACTATCTTAGTAGGGAGACTTTATGTAGTAGCTGTCCTGTGGGTCCCAGTGTGCAGTCTCCCTGGTCACCTGAGCTTGTGCTCCAATTGTGTCCCTTGTGTTGGTTGTGGGTGCCTTTCTATTGCTATTGAGCATTGGTTGCTGTTTCCCCATCAATGGGAGAGACTGACTCTTGGGCTCACTGGTTGTGAGGACTAGCCCTGACTACACTGGAGGAGGTGTTATGCAGAGGCTGGCTCTACTGAGCAAGATTTTATTTAGCAGGGTTATGGTGCCTGCCCAGTCTGCCCTTTAGGTGTGTCATCTGCAGAGGCAGTTAGGTGATGCCCTGGCTCAGTCCAAAGCTGGCCACCAGGCATGCCAGCCCGAGGGCCTCCTGGGAGGGTCCCACTGCAGTCTAATTTCAGCCTCAAGCTGTGCTCTGCCTGAGGCTACTTGGAATGATCCACAAAGCATTCTGCAGCTGGCAACCACCTGCACTGGGCTTAGAGGTGCATGAGAGAGGCTAAGCTGTGAACTGAGGCTGGCTGCTGCAAATGCTGCTTTTGGGCTGCTTAGCAAGGGGTACAGGACATACAAAGACCAGATGCTGCCTGTTTTGGGTTTGTGAACATTTGAGAGATTTTAGGAAAGTCTACAGTATGAGCCAAGGCAGGCAATTTGTATGAAAAATTCACTGAAACTTCTTGGATGGACCTGCAAATTGAGGGGACAGGGTCTCAGGGGATCACAAGGGCATGGTGAATGATGTTAGTCAGGTTGGTGGAGAGTCAGATATGGTGCTTGCCTACATCTACATGCTGGGATAGGGGAATGCTCAACAATGGAACAATGTCTTCTGTCAGCACTTCTATCTGGGAGAAAGCTGCCACTCCAGCCCTTGCCCTGAAGTCAGACAATTAATTTCTTCCCCATATATCCCTGATGACTTTTGAGGTGCTGCCCCAGCACTGGAGCTCAGAGCAAGTGAGTCCATCAGTGAGTAACTTTCAGTGTGGGCCCTTTAATAGGAGCACCTGGTATTCCAGCAGCCCTCTGTCTCACTCAAGCACAATCTTCACTAGTTTGCAAAGACAAAAATTGTGTGCACTTCTTTTCCCAATACTGGAACCCTAGGATGGTGAGCCTGGTGTGGGCTTGGACCACTCAATCCTCGGGGGGGGGTGGACCTCTGCATTGGAGATAGTCTTCCTGATATTTAACTGTAACACATGGGTGTGGGACCAGCCCATTCCTTGTCTCTGTCCCTCCTACAGGTCTTGACATGGCTTCTTCTGTACAAAGTTTGATCAAACAATATGGTGAATGTTTAAATTAAAAAGATATTGCAGTAGGGCCGGCTGAGTGGCTCGGTGGTTAAGTGCTGGCTTGGGAAGCCAATGGCCCTGGTTCGTCCCACATTTGCCCTCAAAAAAAAATATTGCAGTAAAAGACACATTGCCATTAATCCCCCTCAAAATTCTCCCCGTCACTTCAAACATACTTATCCCATCGTTCTTGCCACTTTGTGAAGCAGTTGTGGAAGTCCTCTTTCATGAGTGTTTTTAGTTGCACTATCATGACTGCCTTGATGTCCTAAATCATGCTGCTTTTGTGGAAGAGCCAGAAGTCAGTCGCATGGTGTCAGATCCAGTGAATAAAGTGGATGAGAACACACCATAATGTTTTTATTTGACAGAAGTTGCCATATACCAGAAGCAATGTGTGACACTGGAATGTTGTCATGATAGAGGATGATTGTCATGATAGAGGATAGAGCATGATAGGGGATGGCCCACTTGAAAACAACTTTTTCTCAGCCATAACTCACACCCAACTGACTGTACTGAATAAGTTGAAACTTGTCACACACTGTTACTAAGGTTTGATGTGCTGCTTCCCTGCCTTTCTGTTGGATGGCACTCGGCAGCAGCATTCACCATATTTTCTGATCACAATGGAAAGGCTCCATGTCACACATCGCTTCTGGTATGGCAATTTCTTTCAAATAAAAACATTATGGTGTGTCCTCATCTACCTTGTTCACCAGATCTGGCACCATGTGACTTCTGGCCCTTCCTCAAAGTCAAAATGACTATGAAAGGTAAATGTTTTGAGTTGATTCAGGGCATCAGGTCAGCCATAACAGCTCAACTAAAGACACTCATGAAAGAGGGCTTCCAGAATTGCTTCAGAAAGTGGGAAGAAAGATGGGATGTGTGTTCCAAGTGAGAGGGAGTATTTTAAGGGGGGTTAATGGTAATGTGTCTTTTACTGTGAGAAATTTTTTATTTAAACATTCATTTTATTTTGTGATCATGTCTTGTATGTCCTTTGTTGTAGGACTTCTGTTCAGCTAAGCTTCACAGGATCCTCAATGATGATTTTCCTGTATTTGTAATTTTGATGTAGTCATTAGAGGATGCAATCACATTTACCTATTCTACCATCATGACTGGCACTGTTCATCTTGATTGACATCGATATATATTGAAGTTTTTTTTTTCAGAATCCTCTTAAGTTTTGAATCATGTTCTCTCTTTTTCAATGAAGATGAGCATGAGAGTCTTTTTATTTATTTTTAAATTATTCATTCACCAAGAGGAACCAGGTAGTGTGGAATAAACCGTTCTCCACCCACAAAGAAACAATGAATAGTCTGCCACACATTTAATTAAATACTTTTTTCTTGCTGCAGCTTAGCTTAAATGACATCCTTGGCTATTCATAAATTGTATAAAATGTCAGTAACTTCAGTTTCATTTCCTTTCCCTTGGCAGGTATTTTTTTTTTTTTTTTACTGTTTAGACTAGAAAAGATATGGCTGTATTCTATTAGGACTGATGTAGGAATAGGTACATTTGATTGACCTGCTGAACTAATGCAGCAGCATTTTCATTTGACACAGACATATAACTCTCCATGTTTAGCAGCTGTAGTACACAGATTTAACATTCTTGTTTCATAGGTCATTTCTCAAAATGTCACTGTAAAGTTTCCCCAAGTTCAACTTCTAGAATTTTAACTAAATGCAAAAGAATAAAATTGGTGTTTATGTACATTTCTAGGAGGAAATCCAGACCTGATCAACCTCTCTCTCCACTGGACCCAGAGCATTTTCTTTCTTTCTCTGTTATAGCATTAATTTCATGTTGCTTTGCATTCAAGTTAACTGTACATATTTATCTCTTCTCTGTTAACCTAAGTTCTTTGTAACTAGGAACTACATCCCTTAGTTAATATCCTCAGAGTCCCTAGTATAGCACAGAACACAAAATATATACCCAATGCATGACTGCTGAATGTATTAAACTTGTCTCATATATATCACATTTTCTTTTTCCATTCACACACATGCGTATATGTATACACACACACACATATTTCTTCGTGATTCAGTCTTGGTAGGTTGTATGTTTTAAGAATTTATCACTTTTTTTCTTGATTATCTGATTTGTTGACATATAATTGTTGATAGCATGCTCCTTCGATGCTTGATATTTCTGTGGTATCAGTTGTAATGTCTCCTTCACTTATAATTTTATTTATATGACTTTTCTTTTTCGTTTTTAGTCTAGCTAAGGTTTGTCAATTTTGTTTATTTTTTTCAAAAACTAACTCTTAGTCTTGTTGATCTTTTCCATTGTTTCCTTTTTTTTTTGGTCTCTATTTCATTTATTTCTTCTCCAATATTTATTATTTCCTTACTTCTGCTAACTTAGGGCTAAGTTTGTTCTTTTTTCTAGTTCCTTAAGGTGTATAGTTAGGGTGTTTATTTGAGATCCTACTTTTGCTTAATGTAGGCATTTATCACTATAAACTTCTCTCGGAGTGCTGCTTTTGCTGCATCCCATAGGTTTTTGTTTTGCTTCCATTTTCATTTGTCTCAAGATGTTTCTGATTTTGCTTATGATTACCTCATAGACCCATTGGTTGTTCAAGAGTGTGTTGATTAATTTCCACATATTTGTGAATTTTCCATTTTCTACCTATTATTGACTTGTAAATTTGTACCTCTGTGATTGGAATCAATATTTTATATGATTCCAATCTTCTTAAATTTTTAAGACTTGTTTTCTGGCATAACATATGATCTATCATGAAAAGTTCCAGGATAGAGTTTAATGTGCATTTTATTGCTGTTAGATGGAATGTTCTGTATATATCTGTTAGGGTCATTTGATCTATAGAGTTATTCAAGTCCTGTTTCCTTATTAACTTTGTATGGATATTCTGTCCATGTTCAAAATGAGACCTTGAAGTGGTTTACAATTATTATATTGCTGTCTATTTTAACTTTAAGTTCCGTTAGTATTTGCTTTATATATTGATGTGCTCCAATGTTGGGTACACATACATTTACAATTTTTGTATCCCCTGATGAATTGCCCCTTGTATCATTATCTAGTGACTTTCTTTGTCTCTGTGACAGACTTTGATAGAAAGTTTATTTTGTCTGATATTATTGTAGCCACCACTGCTATCGTTGGTTACCATTTGCATGGAATATCATTTTCCATCCCTTCGCTTTGAAGCTATGTGTGTCTTTGAAGCTGAAATGAGTTTTTGCAGGTGCCATATTTTTTTTAATTAAAAAAAATCCATATAGCCTCTTTTTTTAAATTGGAAAATTTAATCCATTTCCATTTATAGTAAATATTGGTATGTTAGGAATTACTGTTGCCATTTAAAAATTTGCTTCATGACTGTTCTCTAGTTCTTTTGTTTCCTTATTCCTCTTTTGCCATCTTCTTTTGTGATTTGTTGATATTTTTAGTAGTATGCTTTAATTCCTTTCTTTTATCTTTTGTGTTTCTACTGGAAATTATTTTTTTGTGGTTACCATGAGGCTTACACAAAATATCTTGGCATTACAGCACTATTTTAAGCTATTAACAAGTTAACTCCAATCACATTTAGAAACTCTACACTTTTTTATTTCTCTTGCTCCCACATTTTATGCTATTAATGTACACTTTACATCTTTGTATATTGAGTATCATTAACAGGTTATTGTACTTATAGTTATATTTTATGTTTATTTTTTCAATTACAGATGACATTTTATTTTATTTTATTTTATATTAGTTTTAGGTAAAGAGCATAGTGGTTAGACATTTACATAATTTACAAAGTGATCCCCCTGATAAGTCTAGCACTCGTCTAACACCATACATAGTTATTAAAATATTATTGACTATATTCCCTGTGCTATATATTACATCCCTGTGACTCTTTTGTAACTACCACTTTGTACTTTTTAATGCCTTCACATTTTTCATCCAGCTGCCCAACCTCCCTCCCATCTGGCAATTATCAGTTTGTTCTTTGTATCTGTGACTCTGTTTCTTTTTTGTATGTTTGTTTATTTAGTTCTTTAGATTCCACATATAAGTAAGATCAGATGGAATTTGCCTTTCTCTGTTTGACTTATTTCACTTAGCATAATATCCTCTAGGTCCATACATGTTGTCACAAATGGTAAGATTGCACTTTTATGGCTGAGTAGTATTTAATATTCCATTGTATGTACGTACCACCCCTTCTTTATCCAGTCATATATTGATGGGCATTTGGGTTGCTTCCATTTCTTGTCTATTGTAGATAGTGCTGCAGTGAACATAGGGTTACATATATGTTTTTGAATTAGTAAACATAGGTGTACATATATCTTTTTGAATTACTGTTTTGGATTTCTTCAGAGAAATAACCAGAAGTAGAATTATGGGTCATACAGTTCTATTTTTAATTTTTTTTTTGGACCCTCCAAACCATTTTCCAAACTGGCCCTATTGATTTGCAATCCCAGCAACAGAGCAGGAGGGTTTCCTTTTCTCCACATCTTTGCCAACACTTGTTTTTTTCTTATTGATGGTAGCCATTCTGAGAGGTGTGAGGTGATCTCATTGTGGTTTTAATTTGCATTTCTCTGATGATTAGTGATGTTGAGCATCTTTTCATATGTCTATGGGGCATCTGTGTGTCCTCTTTGGGGAAATGTCTATCTATGTCTTCTGCCCATTTTTAAATTGAATTTTTTTTCATGTTCAGTATGAGTTCTTTATAAATTTTGGATATTAACCCCTTATTGGATGTATCATTGGCAAATATCTACTCCTATTCAGTACGTTGCTTTTGTTTTGTTGATGGTTTCCTTTGCTGTGTGAAAACACTTTATTTTGATGTAGTCCCATTTGTTTATCATTTCTTTTGTTTCCCTTGCATGTGGAGATATATCAGAAAAGGTGGCTATTCTCTTTAAGAACAACTAAATGACTATCCTTTAACACATTGCTTTTATCATATGATTTTATTTTAAATTGAAAATTTTAAATCCATAATGATAAAAAAATCTACATATAATTCAGGTATTTAGAAAATTATAGTACCTGATTGTATATTTGCTGTTATTTATAATACATCATAAGTCATTTTAAAAACATTCTTCAAAAATTTTTGTGTATTTCTCATGGAAATATTTCTTTATAAGGCAACATCTGTGTATCATATAGCGTATTGGCTTCCACACTGGTAATAATAATATTTTCACTTTTAAACCAATCTAAACCAACTTATATTATAGCTGCATCTCCAAATTACCACATAGTCAACTGATGCCAAGGTCTTCATATATTGTAGTAAACTGAATCATTCTAACAATATTAGATAAAACACTACAAATCATGATTAGATTAGTTCCATGGTGATATAGAGATTATAAATAATAATACTGGCTTTGCATACCAGACAATAAATTATTATACTATACATTCTCATACTGTAATATTTTAGTGAAAGAGGATTAAGTTTTACAAATAAGTTAGTCAATTAAATGTTTTAATTGAGAATAGCCTTGTCTCTCTGACACTAAAACGTATTGGAAAACACATTCAAATAAGTGTGCATAACAGTTTGAAGGAAGATTAGGGTCCATGTTACATGCAGAAAAAATTGTAAAACCTTGGTCAAATCACTGCATTTTTCCTTTCTTCATCCATTCATTATGCACTAATTACTTGATGTCAGGAACTGTGCTAGTTTTGGGGAACACAAAGATGAGTAAGATGGATTCTCTTACTTTGAGGAGTTCACTGTCAGGTAGGGAAAGCAGACCAGTTAAATAATATTTACAATATAGTTAACACTCATTATTGAAGTCCCCCTATGTAAATATTGGCTATTGCCATCTGCAAAATATGTTTACTCAAAATTTACTATCTAAATTGTAAACTTACTATAAGGAACTCACAGGCACTCCAACAGAAATGACTACCTTGCACAGAAGTCCCGTCCAGAGGATATAGAATATATTAAAATAGCATATCAACTGTACTCCTGATAGCATTGTGTCTTGTGTTCTAATTGTTTTAACCTGTTGTGCATTATCATTATCACTTCTGAACCCTTTTTTGGAGGATTTAACTTTTCTTTTTTTGAGGGCAGTGTCACTGGCCCTCATATGTGGGACCCAAACCAGGGCCATTGGCTTCCCAAGCCAGCGCTTAACCACCGTGCCACTCAGCCGGCCCTGGAGGGCTTAACTCTTTGTCACTTCCAATGTTAGCTTGTCCATTGTTCATAATGCTTGTTCCTTGCAATGAGGAAAGGTATGTTTTTATGTTGAATACTATTCAATATCATGGGATATTACCAAAAACAGATATACTAATGAGTTTATCCAGTATTAAATACAATGTATTTGATATTTTAACTGCAGTATATTATGCAGAAATCCTTGGTGGATGATAATTTAGACATTCAAAACTGTTTTGGGGGCCGGCCGAGTGGCTCAGTTGGTTAAGATCTTGCTCAAGAGTGCAAGCTGAGCTCTGGGCAACGGCGGTTCGATGCCAGCCTGAGCTAAGTTGCCATTGAGCTGCCAACAGGTGGCAGGGTGGCTCAGGTAAAAAAAAAGAAAGGTTTTGGTATTATTGGGGAAAACTAGAATTTTGGAGATGAGCTGGGGATGCATTATTCGCTTTCATATCTAAAATATTAAAATACAACCAACAGCTATTTGTTTCTATATCTCTGAGTCCATTTCTGTTTTGTTTCCTCATTTATTCTGTTCTTTAGATTCCACATATAAGTGAGATCAGTTGGTGTTGTTTTTCTCAGTCTGACTTATTTCACTTAGCATAATATTCTTAAGGTCCATCCCTGTTGTTGCAAATGGTAAGATTTCATTCTGTTTTTATGTCTGAGTAATACTCCATTGAATAAATGCACCACAGTTTCTTTATTCAATCATCTATTGATGGTCATTTTAGTTGTTTCCATATTTTGACTATTGTAAATAGTGCTGCAATAAACATAGGAGTGCATATATTTTTTTCAAATTGGTGTTTTGGATTTCCTTGGATAGGTATCCAGGAGTGGAATTACTGGGTCATAAGGTAGTTCCATTTTCAATTTTTTGAGGTACTTCCATACTGTTTTCCATAGTGGCTGCACCAATCTGCAATCCTACCAACAGTGCATGAGGGTTCCCTTTTCTTAATATCTTCGCCAACACTTGTTGTTTGTTGATTATTTTATTATACAAATTAGAGTCAAATATTGTGAAAGACCTGGATTTGAGCTGCAGAATTATAAGAGAGTGTTTCAGACATCACCTCCTTTGACAACAATAATGGCCACAAATTTTTTTGAAAGTGATGGATATGTTTATGGCATTGATCATCATGATGATTTTAAAGGTATGCACTTATCTCCAAACTCATTAAGTTGTATATATTAAATATGTAAGCTTCGTACATGTCAATTATAACCTAATTGTTTTCTTGTTTTTAAATGCACCTTTAAACATTTTTTTCTAAACTTTATTGGGGAACAGTGTGGTTATTTTTCCAGGATCCATCAGCTCCAAGTCAAGTCGTTGTTTTCAATCTAGTTGTGGAGGACGTATCCCACCATCCCATGCAGGAATTGAACCGGCAACCTGTTAAGAGTGCGTGCTCTAACCAACTGAGCCATCCAGCTACCCAAGTATTTTCTTTTTAAATAATGGCCAAAAACCAATATAAATTTTCATTTTAGTTACTTTCATACATACCGAACAACTTACTGTACATTAGTAGCTTGTGCTTATTGAATATAGTCTTTATAATTACAGAAAGTGGCATAACAGAAAATTAATCGGACATTTAACCTTGATATTGAAATAACAATGTAACTTTGGAAAAATCACTTTACCTCTTTCTGCCTCTGTAAAATTAGCATAATTATTATTTGACCTACCACATAGAGTTGTTGTGAGTCTCAAATAAGTTAACATATGGTGGTATGCTATGAAGAGTTCCATTACAATATAAATGGAAGGCATTAGTTCTACATTGTGGGTAAGAGGTAGTAGCAGCTATTACCTTGGTCCTGACCTAGAAATGTAAGACAGGACTTACCATAGCAAATGCATGTCAATTAGTAATTTTCCTGAACCTAACTGCACTCACTTTTGACTATGACAACCTTTCTGGAAGTTTTATTTTGGTCTGAAATTCTCTACTTTATTGTATTTTTGCCCCTGTGAACCTTCCTTTCTTCTTTCTATACATATAATATTACTAAGGGCAACAAATTATGGAGCAATAATTTTATCATCTGGAAACAAAGAGTCTTGTGAGCTTGCAAGAATTTGAGACATTTAAATAATCAGTTGACATTCAGGCTGTGTCTATATGACAAACAAATGATTGGGAAATGAATAAAGTAGGACACATGTGGGTATTAGTTTCTTAATATGAAAATAATATGTGCCGTACAGAAAATCACATCAAAAGACTTATTTAAAGTACTCATACTTGAGGGAGATTGCAAAGCTGATTGCTTCCACTTTAACCATTATAGTGAGGTATTACCTATTCTTTTTAACTTGATCTTTAGTCTATTTCTCTTTTTAACTAAAAATCAAGGGAGGAGGCAGTGATGAACAATAAAGTTTTATATTATGAGTAGCTTTATATTTTAGGGTACATTATTGTAGAGAAAAGATAAATAAATTTAGTATAACAATACCTGCCTCTTCTTAGTTATATGAACTTGCACAAGTCATGTAACATTACTCAGACTCAGTTTCATTTCCTGTAAAGGGGAGATAATAACTGTTTTTGATCTCATAGAGTGACTGAGAATACAGTTAAAATAGTGAAAGTATATATAAACTTTGCTATAAAATACTATATCAATGTAGAGACTTAACAATATTTTGATAATATTAGTATTGTGAATTAAAATGTTTTCTTGATAGGAGTGACCATTATTGTTTTTGTTCCATTTTGAAAAAGCAAAGACAAGTAAAAAAATTTATTTCACATTGTATCCCTCCATAGCATTTAGTATTGAGTGAAATTAATTTTATTCTGTGAAAATGGGTCCTAGGCAAGTTGAAATATACAGTTTTAGTGCTAAAGTCCCAAGAACATGACAATCCAATATATATTAAAGCAAATAAAGAAAATGGTGACCTGAGTAGAATGTTTCTGGCACTCTCTCCCTCCTATCTCACTGCTTAGACAGCTAACCCATAAAATCACCCTGTTTGGCTGCTTACACTGGCAGGTGAGATCAGATACAACTTGGATTGTGAGTTGTCCAGAAGAATGTGCAGGTTTGGGGCTGTTGTTATTTTTAAATGCAGAGCCAATTAAAGACCCAGAAATTTCAACATCATCAAAGTACTCTTACTCTCTAAAGATATGCAGGTAGTCAGTGAGCAGGCATAGGTCTCCTCAGAGCTTTAAGTTAAACATTTAAGATTTGTAGAAGAATTTTCAAATCATTTTGGCAGCTGGTATGAATGTGAGTGAATGGGGGGGGTGCTACATTGAGAGGAAATTTGATCAACCCAGTCAAAGTAGAGTCTGAAAAATAAGGGAAATGAATCTACAAATATAATAAATACTAAAAATAATGTATAAGAAATATCTCACCCATTAACTTGGATATTAATGTTCTAAGTTGTCATAACAAAACAAATAAACAAAAAAACCCTCAGATTGCATAAATAGTACTTTCTACAAGAAACACTCAAACATAGAGTAATAAAAGATGGTTAAAATTTAAAAAAAAACAGTTAAAGAGATACTAGGCAAATGCAAACAATAAAATAATAGGATTGGCAGAATTAATATCAGAGCTGAATTTAAGATTAAATGCAGCAAATAAGACGAAGAGTGGAATGACTATAGGATAATTAAGATGACTATATAGTTTTTCATCCAAACTGGACAATTTTGTGAGGCATTATTAGTAACTCTGGGACAAGTGTAATAAAAAATATATAGCAGCTATAAATATCCTAACATAAAAAATAGCAACAGAATACAAAATGACAGGAAATCATGTTATGTAAGGAAAAATGGATAAAACCTTACACCTACAGCTTACAGTAGATGGTAGTATATACCTTTCAACATTTGATATACTAAGATTTAGAAGTAAGCTATACATAATTTGTATAATAACCTCAATAAGCCCAAAATAAAACTTTGAACCATAGGAATAGAAAGTCAAATAGCCATGATATACAGAAAGGAAATGATCTTGCATAAACAGAGATTGTTTAAAAACATTTTGGTTGGGGGTCCGGCTTCTTATTATTAACTTCTGAAATTATTAAAATGTGGTCAAGAGAATGAACTAATACAACCTCTATTCTATGGTATAGTTGCTTGAAATAATTTATTATTCTTATCTTATTTATTATTTTCATTGTTTATTATTATTAACATCTTGACCAAACGCAAGATCAATTTATTTCTCTATATATCATGGCTATTTGTATTCTCTATTCCTATGGCTAAAAGGATAAAACATATGGTGATGGGGCTGGCCGAGTGGTGCATGGGTTAAGAGCTGGTTTTGGGATGCCAGCGGCCACAGTTCGGATCCCACATATGAGGGCCAGTTACATTGCCCTCTACAGCTGGTGACACCTCCACCTGGAGCTGGGCTGTGGGAGCCCCGGCGATGGTGTAGGTTGCAGCCACTGCCCCAGCCGGCTGCCATGGGCTACAGTGAGTGGCCGGAAGCCAACGTGAGCGGCTGGCAGCCCAGTGTGAGCTGCCAATAGCCGCAGTGAGTGACATCCAGAGGCCGGCGACTGGTCTGCCTCATCCGGGAAGAGCACAATGATGATACCAACATGGGCCAGTGAAGCAACGTTCTCCACAGCTAGACTGAAGAACAAAAAGACAGCAACTTGTCTGTTCTCCTTCCCTGATTCCACAACGCTGTTCCCCTCCCCCAATTCCCCAATAAAATCATGTTTTAAAAATGTAAAAAAAAACCAAAAACATATGGTGATGGAAGAAGAACTGACTCTGAGGGGTGAACATACAACATGATATATAGATGAAGTATTATGGGATTGTACATCTGAAACCTATGTAGCTTTACTAACATTGTCATCTCAATAAACTTTAATTAAAAGAAACAAGTTTTGACTCAAGGTAAAAGTAAACCATAAATGATAATTTATTAACAAAATGGTAAATATAAGGATACTTCATATCAATCTGTGACATACAGAGTCAGCTGAAGTCATAGGAAAGTATTTAGTCTTACAACTGTAATTATTTAAAATGAAGATTGAACACAAAGAACTAAGAATTAAACTTCAAAAAGTAGTAAAGGAATAATAAAGTGAACCAAAAGAAAGTAGGAGGAAGAAATTTATAAAGACAATAAACTCTGAAATCAAATATAACACAAAATTAAATAGTGAAAAACAGCCTTATGGGTAAATAAAGCCAAAATATGCCTGTATAAAGAATGAATATATTGGGCTGGCTGAGAGGTGCGGTGGTTAAGTATTAGCTTGGGAAGCCAGCAGCCCCAGTTTGGGTCCCACATATGAGGGCCAGTGACACTGTACTCAAAAGAAAAAATGTCCAGTTCAATATAACCAAAATTTACAATGGATAAGATATTTTGAAACCTTGGCACATGTAAATTGTTTACATCAGCGTACATGAATTATTTCACTTAAATATGTTTGTTTCATTCCTATCACCACTATGATATTCTGATCCTAGGTAGCCATTTTGTCTTTAGGTAATGTTAAACCAGAACACAATTTTCAGTTCAGAAACAAAAAAATTAAATTTCCAACACATTGGAAAACCACTGCAATTAGACAACAGCCCTTCTATCACCTCAATAGCTTAAGATCTATGGAATAAGTTTGTTTTAGCCACAGTTAAAATTTAACGAAGTGTCTTCTGGTAAAATGGCGGAATAGAGAGACGCTGTGCAAACTACCTTCCAGGATCACACCAAAATTACAAACAAATTATACAGCATTCAACTCTGGAGGTCCCCGGAACACTAGATGAACAGAACCACTAAACAAGGAACTTAAAGAGGAGGCCACGTCAGGTCTGGTAGGACGGGTGGAGACGAGAGAGGGCGAACCCCGAGAGAGAAGCCCCTGCTGTGGGGAGGCTTCTGCGGTTGGAGGAGAGACCCTCCAGCCTCACACCAAGCTCACCAGCCCAGAGTTCCTTTGCCTGGAAGAGAAGTTCCAAGATAGCTGGCAGGAAATTAGTGAGGACAATCTTTGCTCAGCTCGGTGAGGCTAAGAGTGGCTAGAGAAGCAGTGGGGCCCGCGCATGGACTTGCTTGCCAGTAAGCACTTACCTGGTTCCTGGTGGAGGGAGGAGCTGTGTGAGCCCGGCCCAGGAGTCAGCGGGGACGGACAAAACTGAGCACCTTTGGTGCAAAGGCTGGAGGTTTTGGGACTAATTTACCCCTGGTGTGGAGCCTGCACGTGAGTGGTGTAAGGATGGCACCATTTTGTGAGGGTTGGGTTCTCCCACAGAGGATCAAGTCCGGGAAATCATTGGTCTGGTGGAATTGGCGCAAAAGTGCGTGTGTGCGTGCGGGGGAGCGCACATGCCACCTTGGATCCCCACCCTCCTCCCAGCTTATACTGTGTTGCCAGAGAAACGCTGGACGGGTGCCCTACAGCAACAACGCTCAGCTCACGGAGTCCCGGGAGTGTGCAAGCTGCCTCGGATCCCCACCCTCTGCACGGCTTGTGCTGTGTTGCCAAGAGAATTCCTGGTGGGCATGCTCCGGCTCCAAAAGGCTGCTCACTGAGACGTGGGAGTTTGCAAGCCGCCTCGGTCCCGGCTCTCCGCACTGCGCTTGCAGAGTTGCCAGGCTGCTGATTGGTTGTCACGCTGCTCATCCTGATCTGTGAGCAGCTGACTGGGACAGGCTGAGACTGGGAGTTTTCCTGGGAGTGTTGGGCAATGAGCTGTGTGCCTGCATGATCCAGCCAGGGCTCTCCTGGTGATCTATTTAATACATCAAAGCAATCCCAGAGTGACATCCAGAATGGGGAAACAAAAAAACATGTCACAGTAAAAGATAAGAAAACACCTCTAGAAATGGAACTAAATGAAACAGAGGGATCCAATCTTTCAGAGACAGCATTTAAAACACTGACGATATGAATGTTCAACAAACTTAGTGAGGACATAAGAAAGGATAGAGAAATCATAAAAAACAACCAGTTAGAAATAAAGAATACAATAACTGAAATGAAGAACACACTCGAAGGAAAAACCAGTAGAGTAGATGAAGCAGAGGAGCGGATCAGCAATTTGGAAGGCAAAATAGCAGAAATCAACCAGTTGGCACAACAAAAAGACCAAAGAATAAAAAACAATGAAAATAGTATAAGAGCTCTAAGGGACAAGATGCTGCCCAACCACTGGCAAATCATAAGAATACCAGGAGAAGTGAAGAAGCAAGGGGTCAAGAATGTATTTGAAAAAATAATGACTGAAAACTTCCCTACCCAGGTGAGGGAAATCAATATACATGCACAGGAAGTGCAGAGGGTTCCAAACAAGCTGAACCCAAACAGGTCCACAACAAGACACATCATAGTTAAAATGGCAAAGGTTAAAGACAAAGACAGAATCCTAAAAGCAGCAAGAGAAAGACAGCAAGTTACATACAAAGGAACTCCTGTTAGACTAACAGCTGACTTGTCTACAGAACCACTGCAGGCCAGAAGGGAGGGGCAGGAGATATTCAAAATGGCACAAAATAAAGGCCTACAACCAAGATTGCTCTACACAGCATGGCTATCACTTAAAATTGAAGGAGAAATAAAGAGCTTCTCAGAAAAGAATAAGCTTAAGGAATTCATTATCACCAAGCCAGCATTGCAAGAAATATTAAAAGGGCTGTTTTAAACAAAAGAAAAGGGTAAACAAGCTAACCCAGGAAGACCAGGAATACAAATAACAAAATGGCAACACACGTGCACTTATCAATAATCATTTTAAATGTGAATGGGCTAAATGCTCCAATCAAGACAGAGAGTGGGGCTGGCGGAGTGGTACGGTGGTTAAGCGCTGGCTTGGGAAGCCAGCGGCACCGGTTCGGGTCCCACATATGAGGGCCAGTGACACTGCCCTCAAAAGAGAAAGACAGAGAGTGGCTGAGTGGATAAGAAAATAGGACACATGTATATGCTGTTTACAGGTGGAATAAGGTATTTCATGCAAATGGAAATGAGAAAAAATGGAAATGAGAAAAAAAAGCTGGAGTACCAATATTTATTTTTGACAAAATAGACTTTAAAATGACTACAATAAAAGACAAAGAAGGGCACGATAACCCTAATAAACATCTATGCATCCAACATAGAAACTCCTAATTACATATAGAAGATTTTAACAGACATAAAGACAGAGATCAACAGTAACACTATCATAGTAGGTGACTTCAACACCCCATTGTCACCAATGGACAGACCCTTTAGACTGAAAATCAACACAGAAAGAGGGGCCTTAAAGGACACTTTAGACCAGCTGGACTTCATTGATATTTTTAGAGCATTTCACCCTGAAAACACAGAATATACATTCCTCTCAAGTACACATGGGACATTTTCCAAGATAGACCACGTTAGGCCACCAAACAAGTCTCAGTAAATTTATGAAGATTGAAGTCATATCAAGCAGATATAAAGGAAAAACTGATGGTTGCTGGCTGGGAGGGAGTGGGGATGAGGGAGAGGGGGAAGGTTTTGGACAGCTTCAGTGGTGACTACAATGTTGCCGCAAGGATATGGG
This sequence comes from Aselliscus stoliczkanus, assembly GCA_033961575.1. NCBI lineage: Eukaryota > Metazoa > Chordata > Mammalia > Chiroptera > Hipposideridae > Aselliscus > Aselliscus stoliczkanus. Next base: position 46,081,934 of record CM066737.1, on the reverse strand, counting down.
GGCAGTTCTGGGAATGTAATTGATAATGTTGTGAAGAGACTATTATGTTAAGTGAAATAAGTCAGTTGGAGAAAGACAAGTACCATATGATCTCACTTATATGTCGAATCTGAAAAACTGAATGAACGATCAAAGTAAACAGACTCATAGATATAGAGGAAAAACTGAGGGTTGCTAGTTGGGAGGGGGTGGGGATAAGGGGGAAGGGGAAGGGATTAGACAGAATAAATAGACAACTACAATATTGCCACAGGGATATGAAACACAGTAGGGGGAATGTAATAATGTTGTAAAATTTTTGTGGCATGTCAGATGGTCACATGTCTTGTTAGGGGGACCACTTCATGGATGGAGTAGAGGCTTGATCACTGCACTGTACACCTGAAGCTGATGTTGTATAATATTGTATGCCAACTGTAACTGAATATATAGATAATCACCGGATGTGGAATATACTGTGGAAGTGACTCAAAGGAATTGTAATAGATATGTATGATACGGGGTGAGGGAGTGGGGTGGCAAGCTGGGGGAGGTGGGTTGTCACTTTGGGGGGTAAAGAGTATAACTATTGCATTGTGTTGTACACCTGAATCTAATAAAAAAAATGTGTTTAAAAAAATTTTTAACATAGTATATCCTTCCTTCCCACCTCTGCTAAGAAAAAAAAGTAGGTGAAATGAATAAGCTGAAACCTTCAAGACCATTCTAAAAGCCATGTGTCACTGAAAAAAAATTAACATTAAAAAAGACTTTCTGTAAAATTAATACCTTTTAAAATGCCTCATTTTGAGCAATTTCTCAAGAAGCAGCCATATCTGCCAAGATTGCATTCTTTCTTGGACAAATCTCAGAGGTCTACAGATCCCAGGTGGGCCGTTGCTGGCCACAGTGTGCTCTGAAACTTTGCTAAGTACCTCCAGGTTCACCACTGGCACCAAAGTAGAATCTAACCTAGTGAACACCAGTCGTTACACTCTGGTGACTTTCTCAGAGTCCACCTCATCCAACTCAAGTACTACATGAGGCTTTATCAGTGGCTGAGCCTTATGGGAGCCAACAGGCAACAGCAAACCTGGGGGTGTCCTGGGCTTTTGGCAGAGCTACCCCAGGCCTTGTACTGGTGGGATCCATTGTTGGTTCACACTGTGGACAATCCCACATGCCTCTGGGTCTACCACAAGCTGTAAACAACTACAGATCGCTTTGTAACTCCTACCAGATAGTCCCTAGCCAGTCACAGGCAGTGCCTGACCTGGCTCCGTGTCATAGCCCCTCCCATTATGCACAAGAGCCAGCAAATCTGTAGGTTGGCTTCAGATCACAGCAAAGCATCACCTAATTAGCCCCACAAGTGGCACCCTAAAGAATGGTATAAACAGGCACAAGAGCCCACTGGAGTAAGTCCCCTGAACAACAGCTAGTAAACTATGGATGTGACCAAACCCCACAACCATTGAGCCTGAAAGTCAATCCCACACACTGATGTGCCAATATCAATCAAGGCTCAACCAGAAGAAAAGGGCACACACAAACCACAAAAGGGATACTTCTGGAGCACTCAATGTAGGTGAACAGGGAGACAGTGCCACTAGGCCCCACAGGGCAACTGGTGCATAAAGCCACCCAGCAAAGACTAGCAGACATAGCAGATCTACATAATACTTAGAAACAAACACAGAGAAGCAGCCAAAATGAGGAAACAAATATGTCCCAAATGAAAGAATAGGAGAAAACTCCAGAAGAACTAAACAAAATGAAGGCAAACAACCTATCAGACACAAAGTTCAAAATAATGATTATAATGATGCTCAATGAATTTATGGGAATAGTAGATAAACTTGCTGAGAACTACAAAAAAGAGGTAGAAAGAACCAAAAAGGACATAGAAACCATAAAAAAGAACCAGTCAAAAGTGACTGGAAAACCATAAAAAAGAACCAGTCAAAAGTGAAGAATACAATAACTAAAATGAAAATGCACTAGAAGAAATCATCAACAGCCTAGATAAAGTAGAGAACTGAATCAGTGACCTGGAAGACAAGGGAGCAGAAAACACCAAATTGTAACAGCAAAAAGAAAAAAAGAATTAGGGCCGGCCGAGTGGCACATTGGTTAAGAGCTGGCTAGGGATGCCAGCGGCCCAGTTCAGATCCCACATATGAGGGCCATTGACGCTGCCTTGTACAGTTAAGGTGGTGAACAATGGCTCCACCTGGAGCTGGGCAGCTGTGAGTCCCTGGGACGGCACAGCTGCAGCCCCTGCTGCAGTGGGCTGCCATAGGCTACAGTGAGTGGCCGGCAGCCAGTGTGAGCGGCTGGCAGCTGGTGTGAGCGGCCAAGAGCCACGGTGAGCGGCCATTCAGATGCTGGTGACCGATCTGCCTCACCTGAGAAGAACGCAATGATGATACCAACATGGGCCAGTGAAGCGACATCCTCCACAACTAGACTGAAGAACAAAAGGACAGCAACTTGTCTGTTCCCCTTTCCCAGTTCCCCAATGCTGTTCCCCTCCCCCAATTCTCCAATTTAAAAAAAGAAATAAAAAGAAATTCAATCATAAAAAATTTCAGCAGATTCTTTATATATATATATATATATATTTGCACAAGCTGATTCCAAAGTTTATATAGAATAACCAAAGACATTAGAAAAGAAAAAATTAGGACTTATGCTACCTGATTACAAGGCTTAATATAAATCTATATTATCCAGACACTTAGAGATTGTTTAGATGGTTGGCATATAGTTTAATGGTACAGAATAGAAAGTGCAAAAATAAACCCACACATATACATTATCAATTTTGACAAAGATACCAAGACAATTTAATTGTAAAAGGAAAGACTTTTCAACAAGTGGTACTGATTAAACTGCATATCCATATGAAAATAAATGAATATAGACTTTTACCTTATACCAGGTGGACAACTAAATCTAAATTGATCATATAACACTGATAACTCTCAAATATCTAGAGGAATACAGGAGAAAATCTTTGCAACCTTTATGTAGGCAAAGATTTCTTTGACAAAACACATAAAACAAAAGTCATAAAGAAAACAAAAGATAAAATTTACTTTTAAAATGTAGCTAGACAAAAGACAACCCTAAATATAAGACCTGAAACAATAAACTGCATAGAGGAACACATAGGTACTACACTTAATCTTGGGTTCAAAGAGAATTTTATGAATTTGACTCCAAAGGCAAGGGAAGTAACAGCTAAAAAAATGAATGGGACTATAACAAACTAAAAATCTTCTGCACAGCAGAAGAAACTGTCGACAAAATAAAGAGGCAACCAACTGAATGCGAGAAGGTTTTTGCAAATAACGCCTCCAACAATGGGTTAATATCAAAAATACATAAGTAACTCATACAACTCAACAACAACAACAACAACAACAACTACAAAACAATCCAATTAAAAAATAGGCAGAGGACTTGAATAGACATTTTTCCAAATAGGACATACAGATTTTCAACAGACATACGAAAAAATGCTCAATATCAGTAATCATCAGAGAATTGAAAATAAAAACCACAATGAGATGTCACCTCATACCAGTTTGAATGGCTACCATCACAAGACAAATAATAAGTGTTGGAGAGGCTGTGGTGAAAAAGAACCCTCATACACTGTTGGTGGGCATGCAGATTAGTGCAACCACTATGTAAGGCAGCGTGGAGGTGCCTCAGAAAATTAAGAATAGAATTACCATGTGAGCCAGCAATCTCTTTCCTGGGTATCTACCCATAAAAATCTGAAAACATTTATCCATATAGATATATGTACTCCGATGTTCATTGCAGCTTTATTGATGGTTGCCAAGACATGGAAACAACCAAAGTGTCCTTCGATAGATGATTAGATAAAGAAGATGTGGTATATATGCACAATGGAATACTACTCTGCCATAAGAAAAGTGCCATTTTTGACAAAATGGATGGATCTTGAGATTAGTATGCTAAGCAAAATAGTCATACAGAAAAAAATCGAGAACCATATGACTTCACTGACATGTGGGATGTAAAACTGAAAGCAACAAAGGAACAAGACAAACAAATGAACAAACAAAATCTCATAGACACAGACAATAGTTCAGTGGTTACCAGAGGGTAAGGGGGGAGGAGGGTGGTATGTGAGGTTAAAAGGGATCAAATATATGGTGATGGAAGGGGAACTGAATCTTGGTGGTGAATAAACAATGTGATATATAGATGATTTATTACAGAATTGTACACTTGAAACCTATGTAACTTTACTAAAATTTATCACCTTAATAAACTTTAATTAAGAAAAAGAAACATAAAAAGCAATCCACAAAGTGGAAGAAAAAATTGGTAACATATGTAATAGAAAACGAACTTGTTCTCTAGGTCCATCCATATCGTTGCAAATGGTACAACCTTTTCTTCTTTATAGCTCCGTAATACTCCATTGTGAAAATGTACCACAGTTTCTTAATCCATGCTAAGCTAAATAAGTCAGTCAGAAAAAGACATATACCATATGATCTCACTTATATGTGGAATCTAAAGAACTGAATAAACGAGCAATATAAACAGAAGTAGTCTTAGAGACACAAAGGAAAAACTGATGAGGGTTAGATGGTACAGAGGTGGGCATGAGGGAGAAGGGGAAGGGACGAGGCAACATTAACTGGTAATACAATACTACCACAGAGACAGAAGAGGCAGTTTAGGGAATATAATCAATAAGGTTGTAAATATTTTTTTAGGAGACCAGATGGACTCATGTCTTGTCAGGGAGACCACTTCATCGACGGTGTAGTGGCCTGACTACTGCACTGTACATCTGAAGCTGCAGCTGATGAATATTAGATGTTGACTATAATTTAACACATATATAGTCATGGGATGTGGAATATAGTGTGGGGATGGAGTCAATGGAATTGTAATAGATATGCGTGATACTGGGGGTGGGGGGTCGGGGGATGAGGGAGTCACTTTGTAAGGGGTGAAAAAGATAACTATTGCATAGTTCTGTACATCTGTAACTATTAATAGTAATAAAAATAATACAAAAAAATCACGGGGTAGAGTAGTACAGCATGGGGAATATAGTCAATAATGTTCTAATAATTATGTACAGTGTCAGGTGGATAGTAGACTTGTTGGGGTTATCACTTTGTGAGTTATGCAAATGTCTGATCACTATGTTTTTCTGTAGTCCTGAAACTAGTAAAGAAACAAACAAACAAAACAAAACAAAAAAGAAAAGGAACTTGTACTCAGAATAAAGAACATTTTTTTTTTGAGGGCAGTGTCACTGGCCCTCATATGTGGGACCCAAACCGGCACCGCTGGATTCCCAAGCCAGCGCGTAACCACCGTGCCACTCAGCGGGCCCATAAATAACTTTTATAACCCAACAGCAACAGTCAAGTAAACAAGGAATCCAACAAAAATGGACAAAAGATATGAACAATCACTCCACAATAAGGGTATATGAATGGCTAATAAGCATATTAAAAACGTTCAACATCAGGCTGGCCAAGTGGCGCAGTGGTTAAGCGCTGGCTTGGTAAGCCAGCGGCCCCGATTCGGGTCCCACATATGAGGGCCAGTGACACTGCCCTCAAAAAAAAAATGTTCAACATCATTAGTTGTCAGAGAAATGTAATTTAAATCCACAAGATGATCCCAAAAAGACAGTAAAACAACACAAAGCAATACTCATTAGAAAGGCAAAAAGTAAAAAGAAAAAGCTAGACCATACAAATTGTTGGTAAGGATGGGAAGTAATTTTGACACACTTTCACTGTTGGTAAGAACATAAAATAGCACAACCACTTTTGTAAATTTTGGCAGGTACTTAACTTGTTAAATATGCACCAGCAATTCCACTTCAAGATATTTATCCAAGATCTACACAATAGAATATTTATCCAAATGTTCATAAAAGTTTGTGTTTGTAATATCCAAAACCAGAAACAATCCAATGTTCATCAACACGTGGATGGATTATGGTACATTCATACAAGTATAATAGAATACAACCTGACAACAAAATGGAACAAATTGTTTACACAGTCAAAACCTTGGATAACTGAAAATCATTATGCTTTTTAAAGAAGTCACACAGGCTGGCTGAGTGGCTCAGTTGGTTAAGAGCTCACTCAAGAGTGCGAGCTGAGCTCTGAACAACAGCAGTTCGATGCCCAGCCTGAGCTGAGCTGCTGCTGAGCTGCCATCAGGTTGCAGGATGGCTCAGCTAAAAAATAAAATAAAATAAAATAAAATAAATAAAATAAAAAGAAGTCACACACACTCCAAAATTATCCACTGTATGATCCCATTTGTATAAACTTCCAGGAAATGCGAACTAATCTACAATGAAAGAAAAATCAGTGATTGCCTGGGGCCAGGAATAGAAGGAGGAGATAATGTAGAGAGGGATGTATTTTAAAAAGGCAGGGGGAAATTTGGGGGAATGATTAAAATGTTCTTTACCTTCATTGTAGTGATTATTTCACAAGTGTCAATATATATCAAATTGTGCCCTTTAAATATGTGCAATTTAATAATGCCAAATTTATCTCAATATTGTAGAAAACTGTGGATATACTTACATAAATTTGAACTGGCAGCTCTAATAAGAGGGAGAAAATCTTAATATGTAACTCTTGATCACAAAAAGTGGTTTTTGCAAAATGTTCCCAGTCCAAAGACTACTTTTATTTTAATTTTCTGAATTGCTTCATGGACAACATTATGTTTCACTGGAATGAAACATGTAATACTGGAATACAAATACTGGAATATAAGGTCTTTAAGAGCTTATTCTCTAGTGTCATGGAGATTTAGGTTTAATGTCTATATTTGCCATTGTTACTGGTCAATCGAGCAGCATCCCCCCCACTGAGAAACTTTTAAGTTTTCTTTCCTACAGAAATGTTAAATATAGAAGTGTTAAGTCTTCTCCCTAGTTCCTTAGTTTCTTAGCCCCTGGCTTTGATTACTCTTCTAACCAGTTTGTAAATCCTAGACTAAAGATCCCCCCTGCTTCTCTATTGCTTTGTAAATCAGTTTCTGAATCCTAAACAATAGAATACTTCTATCCCTGCTTCAGATAACTACTTGAAAGTCTGTGACTTCCTAATATCCCCCAGGCCAATAAGCCTAATGATTCTTTCCAAACCCATTGTGGGTCCAGACAACTGACGCCACCTGAGTGCCGGGCTGAATGGCCACAGGCTTCATGAGAGCTAACAGATTTATGAATTAAAATCTACCTTTCCTCATTCAGAGGTCTTGGGAATACAGAGGATACCCCAACAAGATTGCCAGTCACAACCAAAGAAGCCTTCAGTGTCTTCCAGCTGGAACTCTAGACCCCTTCCTCTCGTTTGAGATCAGCTAGGGCGAGAGTTCTGTGAATCCCCCTATAGGCAGGGACAGCTCTGTGCCCCTGCCCAGCAGGAAGCAGATACAGAAGAGAAGACCTCCTGTCCCTCAACTTCCCATAGAGATTTTATGGGGATCACATCTCTCAAAGGGAAAACTAGGCATGCAGTTAGAGACAGGCATTGGGTCTCTGCATTCCTGCATGTTCCACAGAGTATGACAGTCAAAGGGATATCCCCTCTATACTCAAAACTCTCCTTTGTACTGTAATTACCTACCCATTCAGGAAAACAAATGGGCACAAAATACCCAACTAGACCTGACCAGTCACTGGCACCTGTGCAGTACCTCTTGTCAATCACAGGTGCCAATCAAGTGGTCCCACGCCCAAAGGGGAACAGCCCATTCTAGAGAAAGGGGATAAAATCTCCAAATCCTGGGAAGTCTGCCCTGTTCTTTTTGACCACTTCTTCCCTTTTTGAGCCCCTTCCTCCCTTTTTAGAGCCTCTTGAGCCTCACTTTTGTGTGTGGCCAGTTCCAAACTCTTTGGAATGTAGTTTCTAATGATGGACACTTGAGCCATTCTCTACTGCTTGAGCCTACTTCTACTTCTTTGAAATGTACTCTCTCTTCTAATAAACTACTTTTTCACTATTTTACTCTGGTATCTTGTTCAATTATTTGCTCAAGTTGCCAAGGACCTGGACTTCTCGCCGAGAAGGGCCAACTCTCCAACAACACCATTACTGGCTATAAGATATTAAGCAGTTACTTAATCACACTAAACTTCAGTTTTCATATCTGAAATATGGGATACTAACAGTACCTACCCCACAGGAATTTGATGAGGAGTAAATTTAAAAATAAAGACTACTTTATGAAAGTGAAATTGCAATTTGTCCACATATAAGATATGCTTAATAAGTGCTAATTAAGAAAAACACTACTAGCACCCATGTGGTTGCTATTTTCATTCCATCTGTTTATGCACATTTTCTCCAGGGAAAATAAGGCACACTGTTTAGTTTCCATGGCTGCTTAATAGGCAACAGGCTTTATGGTTTTTTAAGGGGAAGGGGTCTTAATTTGCACTCAGCTTTTTTTTCCTCTCCATAAAGTGCTGAAAAGTTCTTTGTCTGACAGTAAACTTTTCCTATTAAAAATTTTTGTAAAACCCTTTTGAAATATTCAAAAGTGGTTTTTATGATTTTTTGAAATACTTATGGCTGTTGATTGATAGAGACTACTCTTTAATTAGCACTAGCTACAGGTGTTTTCTACAGTAGTAATATAAAGATGACAAAAGTACCACTATATACTTGCATCATTTTGAATATATATATATATATATATATATATATTTCTCAAATTCTATAATAAATATATGGAGGCTGAGATTCCTATCCTAGTTTAGTCCGGCAGTGTTAACAATAGCTTATAGCGCTAAGTATTGCCTTCAATTGTTACTTTTCAACCCTTATATTTGGCAAAGAAATTTAAATGAAAAAAAAAAAGATATTCCATTTTCATTGACTGGAATACATAATATTGTTAAGATTGCAGTACTCCCACCAAAACCACTCAGATTCAACACAATCTTCATAATAATCCTTGCTGACTTTTTTTTGCAGAAATTTATAAGTTGATTCTAAAATTGAAATGGAAATTCAAGGGCTCTAGAACAGCCAACTCAGTAATAGAAGAGAGGAAAAAGTTGGAGAACTCTTACTTCTCAGTTTCAAAGTTTGACATAAAACTCAGAAAAATGGAGAACATAATATTGGTACAAGTATTGACATATAGATAGATAGGTAGAACAGAATTATGAATTCAGAAATAACACTTATACCTTTATGGGTATTGATGTTTGACAAGGGTGCCAAAAATATTCAACAGGAAAATAATAGTCTTTTCATTAATTGGTGCTGGGACAACTGGATATTCACATGGAAAAGAATTAAATTTCACCCTTTTTCCTCACACCATACACAAAAATTAACTCAAAATTAATCATTGATCTAAATGTAGGGGCTAAACATTAAATTCCTAGAAGAAAACATGAGAGTAAATATTTGTGACTTTGGGTTTATTAAAGCACAAGTGACATATATATATGACACTAAAAGCACAAGTGCAAAAAGAAAAATTGGATAAGTTGGACTTCATCAAAGTTAAAAATTTTTGTGATTCAAAGGACACCATAAAATGAAAAGGTCACCCATGGAATGGGAGAAATTATTTACAAATTATATATCTAGTAAGAGACTTGTACCTAAAATATAAAGAGAACTCATATAACTCAATATTTAAAAGACAAGTTAACTCAATTTTTAAAAACGAAGAGATTTGAATAGACAGTTTTTCAAAGATACACAAATGGCCAATAAGCACATGAAAAGATGCTCAATGCCACTAGTCACTGATGAAATGCAAATCAAAACACTTAATATCACACGTAGCTAATAAATAAATAAATAAATAATAATAAAAACAAACAAACAAACAAACACTTAAGGGACGGCCGAATGGCACGGGTGGTTAAGTGCTGGCTTGGGAAGCCAGTGGCCCTGGTTTGGGTCCCACATATGAGGGCCAGTAACACTGCCCTAAAAAAATAAAAAAAATAAAATAAAGAAAACCCACTTAATATCCACTAGGATGGCCATAAAAGAAAGAAAGAAAGAAAGAAAGAAAGAAAGAAAGAAAGAAAGAAAGAAAGAAAGAAAGAAAGAAAGAAAGAAAGAAAGAAAGAAAGAAAAGAAAGGGATAAAGCAAGTGTTGGCAAGGATGTGGAGAAATTGCCACTTTCATTTTTTTTTTTTTTTTTTTTTTTTTTTTTGAGGGCAGTGTCACTGGCCCTCATATGTGGGACCGAACCCGGGCCGCTGGCTTCCCAGGCCAGCGCTTAACCACCGCGCCACTCGGCCGGCCCGAGAAATTGCCACTTTCATACATTGCTGGTGGGAATGTAAAATGGTGCAGCTGCTGTAAAAAACAGTTTGGTGGTTCCTCAAAAGCTTAGACACAGAATTACCAAATGACCTAGAAGTTCCACTCCTAGATATGTACCCCAAAAACTGAAAACAGGTTTTCAAACAAATATGTTTACAGGATTGTCCATAGTAGCACTATTCACTACAGTCAAAAGCTAAAAACAGGGCCGGTCGAGTGGTGTGGTGGTAAAGAGCTGGCTTGGGAAGCCAGCAGCCCGGTTCAGATCCCACATATGAGGGCCAGTGACACTGCCCTCTTAAAAAAAAAAAAGCTAGAAACAACCCAAATGTCAATCAAATAATGAATGGATAAAAAAAAGTGTGGTGCGTCCATACAGTGGGATATCATTCAGCCATAAAAAAGTGAAGTTCAGGTATATAATACAACATGATTACACTTGAAAACATTATGCTAATTTAAAGAAGCCCAGCACAAAATATGGAATGATTGAATTTGTATGAAATGTGAAGAACAGGCAGATCTATAGAGATGGAAATTAGGTCAGTGGTTGACAGGGGCTGGGTGGAGTGGGGAATGAGGAGTGGCTGCTTAATGGGTATAGGGTTTCTTTTGGGGGCTATGACAATGTTCGAAAATTTATCTTGGTGATGATTGTAGTACATTGTGTATATACTAAAAACATTGTATTGTGCACTTTAAATGGTTGAATTATGGTATGTGAATTATATGCTAAGGAAGAGAAGAAGGGAAGGAGGGAGGGAGGGAAGGAGGGGGATGAATGGGAAGGGAAGGGGGAAGGAAGGGAGGGAGGAAAGTAGGAAGAAAGGAAAGGAGGAAGGAAGGAAAGGAAGGGGGAAAGAGAAGGAAGAAGAAGGGGAGGAAAGAAGGAAGGAAAGGAACGGGTTAACAAAACTTTGGTTCTTTGTTGGTGTCCGAGACTTGACTGGTAAACAGTTCCTTATAGTGATAAAAATCATTCCTTAAGTAAATGTGGTTCATTACACCTACACTGTGCAAATGATAAGATTTCCTTCTGGGAGTCCAGAGTTTTAGTATATGCTAAGGCAGAAGCTACCTAATTAATCAGCATCCAGTAAAAATCTGGGAACTGGGTTTGTTTCCCAGGGCAGAAACATCACACACATACTGCTGCATTTTCAATGGTGGTGGAAGGGTTCTATGTGACCACTCACGGGAGGGAGAAAGAAAATGGAAATCTATTATTTGGCTTCTTCCAGACACCTCTTCAGACTTTTTCCCTTATGATAAGGCTGTGGAACTTTACTACATCACTTTAATATATTTTATCCAGGAGGAAAACTATATGCTGAGTCCCATGAGTCCTTGTAGTGAATCTATGAATGTGGGAGTGGTCTTGGGGACCCCTGACAAAGCAGTTACTGTGGTAGAATCACTCAACTACCATGAATCCTTGAAATATGACAACAGTGCTAATAGGAAAAAGAAAATGATAGGGGTAGGGGGTGACAAAAGCCTGGTGCCTGGGTGGATATAGAGTTATACATGGTATGAAACAGCAGTCAGCTACTGTCTTTGGTGAGAGGTAAAAGTTATCTATGAATTTCAAAATGATAGATTCAACCTCAGTAGAGTTGTCTCTGTGGATCACCCAGATGCATTTGGCATTGCTAGCTAAAGTGAGGTGAAAAGCCCGGCCCCAGGCTGAGTCATGCCTTTGCTTTTTCTTTTCTTCCAGTTGGGAAGAGAAAGGACCAAAACATTCCCTAAAATGGGGGATGGAAAAGTCAATGAAAAATATTTAGTTTTTCTCTTCTCCAGATGGCAGGGGACATAATAAAATAATTATTTGGGCCAGCCGAGTGGCACAGTGGTTAAGCGCTGGCTTGGGAAGCCAGCGGCCCTGGTTCAGTCCCACATGTGAGGGCCAGTGACACTGCCCTCAAAAAAAAATATCCTAAAGTTGGGCTATGAGTGAACTAAAAATATTAAAGATCTGCATGACTCCCTCCGCCAAGTAGTACAAAAAAAGGTTAAATCACGACTAGAAAAAAACTTTAGATGAATCAGACGGAAGAAAATGAAACAACTCCAGACTTGCTGCTGTCAGCTGCTGCAACAGCCAAACCACCCCCAAATTAACTCTTTAAATTCTAAATTTACTGCTAGATGTTTGAGTAGATTTGCAATGAGATAAAAGGAAAAGAGCTTTCTTTTTTGTGGATATAGCATCTGGATTCATGATAAAAGTTAATGTAATAGACTTCCGGTAAAATAGCGGAATAGACAGATACTGTGCTAACTCCCTCCCAGGATCACATCAAAATTACAAATAATTTATACAACATTCAAACCCAGAAGTCCTCAGAACATTAGATGAACAGAATTTCTAAATGAAGAACTTAATGAGGAGGCCACATAGGCCAGCCGAGTGTCGTGGTGGTTAAGCACTGGCTTGGGAAGCCAGCGGCCCCGGTTCGGGTTCCACTTATGAGGGCCAGTGACACTGCCCTCAAAACAAACAAACAAAAAAAACAAAGAGGAGTCCACTTCAAGTTTGGTAGGAGGGGTGGAGACAAGAGAGGGTGAACCTGGTGAGGGACGCCTCAGCCATGGGGATGCTTCTACAGTTAGGGGAGAGACCCTCCGGCCCCACACCAAGCTCCCTAGCACAGAGTTACTTTTTCGGGAAGAAAAGTTGCACCAATAACTGGCAGTAGTATTTAGTGAGGACACTCTTTGCCCAGCTCAGTGAGGCTGAGGGCAGCTTGAGAATCAGTGGGGCTGGCACACGGGCTCACTCGCCAGTGAGCACTCACATGGTTCCTGGTGGGGGGAGTAGCTGTGTGAGCCGGGCCCAGAAGCCTGGGGGGACGGACTGAGCTGAGCACCTTTGGTGCAGAAACTGGAGGTTTTTGGACTATTGTTCCCCTGGTGTGGAGCCTGCACGCAAGTGGTGTACAGGAGGGCGCCATTTTGTCAGGGTTGGGCACACCCACAGAGGGTAAGGTCGGGGACCTCACTGTTCTGGTGGAATTGGTGCAGAAGTGCATGTGAGCATGTACACGCATGCGGCCTTGGATCCCCACCCTCCTCCAGGCTTATACTGCGTTGCCAGGGAAATGCTAGATGGGTGCCCTCTGGCTCCAACAGGTTGGTCACTGAGACCCGGGAATGTGCAAGTCACCTTGGATCCCCACCCACTGCCTGGCTTATATTGTGTTGCCAGGGAAACGCCTGGTGGGCGCGCTCTGGCTCCAACAGGCTGCTCACTGAGAAGCAGGAGTGCATGAGCTGCCTTGGGTCCCCAATCTCTGCACTGCGTGTGCAGAGTTGCCAGACTGGTGACTGGTTGTCAGGCTGCTTGGCCTGATCTGCGAGTGGCTAATTGGCACAGGCTGAGACTGGGAGTTTTCCTGGGAGTGTTGGGCAGTGAGCTGTGTGCCTGCGTGATCCAGCTGGGGCTCTCCTGGTGATCTATCTAATATATCAAAGCACTCCCAGAATGACAGCCAGAATGAGGAAACAAAGAAACATGTCACAAGTAAAAGATCAGAAGAAACCTCCAGAAATGGAACTAAATGAAACAGAGGGATCCAACCTTTCAGAGACAGAGTTTAGAACACTGATGATAATAAAGTTTAACAAACTTAGTGAGGACATAAGGAAGGATAGAGAAAATATAAAAAACAACCAGTTAAAACTAAAGAATACTAAGTGAAATGAAGAACACATTCGAAGGAATCACCAGTAAAGTAGATGAAGCAGAGGAGCGGATCAGCGATTTGGAAGACAAAATAGCAGAAATCACCCAGTTGGCACAACAAAAAGACCAAAGAATTAAAAACAATGAAAATAGTTTGAGAGCCCTATGGGACAAGATGAAGCGCAACCACTATCAACTCATAGGAATACCAGAAGGAGAAGAGAAGCAAGGGGTCGAAAATGTATTTGAAAAAATAATGACTGAAAACTTCCCTACCCTGGTGAAGGAAATCGACATACATTCCCAGGAAGTGCAGAGGGTTCCAAACAAGCTGCACCAAAACAGTTCCACACTAAGACACATCATAGTTAAAATGGCAAAGGTTAAAGACAGAGACAGAATCCGAAAATCAGCAAGAGACAGATAGCAGGTTACATACAAAGGAACTCCTATTAGACTAACAGCTGACTTATCTACAGAAACTCTGCAGGCAATAAGGGAGTTGCAGGAATAATTCAAAATGACGCAAAATAAAGGCCTACAACCAAGATTGGTCTACTCAGCAGGGCTATCACTTAAAATTGAAGGAGAAATAAAGAGCTTCTCAGAAAAGAATAAGCTTAAGGAATTCATTACCACCAAGACAGCATTGCAAGAAATGTTAAAAGGGCTTTTTTGAACAAAAGAAAGGGTTAAACAAGCTAACCTAGGAAGACCAGGAATACAAATAATAAAATGGCCATACCTGTGCCCCTATCAATAATCATTTTAAATGTGAATGGGCTAAATGCTCCAATCAAAAGACAGAATGGCTGAGTGGATAAGAAAATAGGACACATGTATATGCTGTTTACAGATGGAATAATATATTTCATACGAATGTAAATGAGAAAAAAAAAACTGGGATAGCAGCACTTATTTTGAACAAAATAGACTTTAAAATGAAGACTACAATAAAAGACAAAGAGGGGCACTATAACCCTAATAAACATCTATGCACCCAACATAGGAGCTCCTAATTATATATAACCGATTTTGACAACCATAAAGACAGAGATCAACAGTAACACTATCATAGTAGGGGACTTCAACACCCCATTGTCACCAATGGACAGACCCTTTCGACAGAAAATCAACACAGAAAGAGGGGCCTTAAAGGACACTTTAGACCAGCTGAACTTTGTTGATATTTTTAGAGCATTTCACCCTGAATCAACAGAATATACATTATTCTCAAGTGCACACGGGACATTTCCCAAGATAGACCACATGTTAGGCTACAAAACAATTCTTAGTAAATTTAAGTAGATTGAAATCATATCAAGCAGATATAAAGGAAAAACTGATGTTGGCTGGCTGGGAGGGAGTGGTAATGAGAGGGAGGGGGAAGGCTTTGGACAGAGTAGGTGGGTGACTACAATGTTGCCGCAAGGATATGGGGGCAGTTCTGGGAATGTAATTGATAATGTTGTGAAGAGACTATTATGTTAAGTGAAATAAGTCAGTCGTAGAAAGAGAAATACTATATGATCTACCTTATATATGGAATCTGAAAATCTGAATGAATGAGCAAAGTAAACAGAAACAGTCTCATAGATATAGAGGAAAAACAGGGTTGCTAGTTGGGAGGGGGTTGGGGTGAAGGAGAAGGGGAAGGGGACAGCATACATAGGTAACTACAATATTACCACAGGGATATGAAAGACAGTTCGGCGAATATAATAATGCTGTAAATATTTTGTGGGGTGTCAGATGGTCATATGTCTTGTTAGGGAGTCCAGTTCATGGATGGAGTAGAGGCTTGATCACTGCACTGTATACCTGAAACTGATGTTGTATAATATTGTATGCCAACTGTAATTGAATATATAGATAGTAATGGGAAGTGGATTATACAGTGGAAGGGAGTCAAAGGAATTGTAATAGATATGTATGATATGGGGTGGAGGAGTAGGGTGGGGAATTGGGGGAGGGGTTTGTCACTTTGAGGGGTAAAAGTATAACTATTGCACTGTGTTGTACACCTGAAACTATTTATTTAAAAAAATGTTTATTTCACAATAAAAAAGAAGAAATAAGAGAGAAAAAGGGAGTGAAAGTGATCGTCTCTATCATAGCTACCTTGCAACCTTGACAAATTTTCAGATTTAGTCTCCACATACCATAAACACTTCGTTTTGAGATAATTTGAATTGCTGATTGGACCTTGAATTAATAAAACTGAACTAAAGTAATATTGCATTTTACAAAATCTTAAAGATTTTCTGCTTCTGAATATAGAAAAATACAACATTAAAAGGAGACAACCATGACTTTGGGAAAAACATAGTTTAAATTTAGTTGTAGTATCTATGTAGTTCTCACAAAATAAATTCTTCCAATTAAGCATCGTTTTACTTCTAGGTGCTCTAGTGTAGAGGCTTTAATTACTATTATATATGTTTTATGTTTCATTTTATTAAGAGATTCATATCTTCCGCATAGATCCAAGAACTCATTTCACTTACATAACATATATTGCTTTTCTAGGATAATTATTGAACATCAAGCTCAACTAAGTGTAATTGCATTTCAGAGTTGAAATGTCCATATGGGCACATTACACTCAGTAATCATTTGAACTAACCTTAGAACAGTTAAATAAAGCACATTATATTATGCAGATTAAGTGTGTTACTAAATTTTTGCATTGTGTTTATAACACTTAGGATCATCTATAATCACAAATCAGTATATTATTGTCATTGTCTTTTTTGTAAGAGTTTTATTTAGCATAAAACTCGTAGCATATGGGCCGGCTGAGTGGCATGGTGGTTAAGCTCTGGCTTGGGAAGCCAGCGGCCCTGGTTTGTGACCCACATATGAGGGCCAGTGACACTGCCCTCAAAAAAAAAAAAAAAGAAAGAAGCAGAATTCTATATGTTGGTATAGAAAGATCTGCAAGTTGTAATCAATGAAAGCAAGGCAATTAATATAATATTTTATAATATATATATATAAAACTGTATGCTGTCAGACACTCATTTAGCATAAACGTCATCCATTTAACATGTACAATTTGATGGTTTTCACTATATTCAGTCAATTACACTGTATTTTCATTTCACCCTTTAACCATCACTCTCCATTTCCATATCCCTCCGTCCCTAGGCAGCAGCTCATCTACTTTCTCTACAGAATTGTCTATTCTGGACATTTTATTTATTTATTTTTATTTATTTATTTATTTATTTATTTATTTATTTATTTTTAATTAGTTTCAGGTGCAAAACACAGTGCAATAGTTATACATTTTACCCCTTAAAGTGACAACCCCCCACCCCCAATTCGCCACCCCACTCCTCCCCCCCATATCATATATATCTATTACTCTTCCTCTGACTCTATTCCACAGTATAATCCAATTCCCATTACTATCTATATATATTCAATTACAGTTGGTATACAACCTCCACCTCAGGTATACAGTGCAGTGATCAAACCTCTTCTCCATCCATGAAATTTTCTCCCTAACAAGACGTATGACCATCTGACACCCCACAAAATATTTACATTATCAATTATATTCCACAAACTGTCTTTCATATCCCAGTGGCAATATTGTAGTTGCCTATTTTTGCTGTCTAATCCCTTCCCCTTCTCCCTCATCCCCACCCCCCTCCCAATTAGCAACACTGATTTTTCCTCTATATCTATGAGACAGTCTCTGTTTACTTTACTCATTCATACAGTTTTTCAGATTCCACATATGAGTGAGATCATATGGTATTTGCCTTTCTCTGACTGACTTATTTCACTTAACGTAATAGTCTCTAGGTCCATCCATATCATTGCAAATGGTACGATTTTGTTCTTCTTTATAGCTGAGTAATACTCCATTGTATAAATATACCACAGTTTCTTAATCCAGTCATCTACCGATGGGCATTTTGGTTGTTTCCAAATCTTAGCTATTGTAAATAGTGCTGCTATGAACATAGGGGTGCATAAATTGTTTTCAATAAGTGTCTTGGTTTTTTCATGATAAATACCTAGGAGTGGAATTGCTGGGTCAAAAGGTAGCTCTATTTCCATTTGTTTGAGACACCTCCATACTGACTTCCATAGTGGCTGCACCAATCTGCAGTCCCACCAACAGTGCAGCAGGGTCCCCTTTTCCCCACAGCCCCGCCAGCACTTGTTGTTTATTGATTGATTGATGATAGCCATTCTGACTGGAGTGAGGTGGTATCTCATTGTGGTTTTTATTTGCATTTCCCTAATGACCAGAGAGGTTGAACATTTTGTCATATGCCTGTTGGCCATCTGTGTGTTCTCTTTAGAGAAATCTCTTCATATCTTCTGCCCATTTTTTAATGAGTTGTTTGTTTTTCTGGTGTTGAGTTTCATGAGTGTTTTATAAATTTTGGATATTAACCCCTGATCAGATATATCGTTGGCAAATATATTCTCCCATTCAGTAGGCTTCGTTTTTGTTTTATGAATGGTTTCCTTTGTTGTGAAAAAACTTTTAAGTCTGATATAATCCCATATGTTCATTTTTTCTTTTACTTCCCTTGCCCATAGGGATGTATCAGTAAAAATATTGCTCCGGGTAATGTCTGCAAATGTACACCCTGTATTTTCTTATAGGAGTTTTATGATTTCAGGTCTTACATTTAAGACTTTAATCCATTTTGAATTTGTTCTTGTATATGGCATAAGGAGGTGGTCCAGTTTCATTTCTTCACATGTGTCAGTCCAATTTTCCCAGCACCATTTATTAAATAGACTATCTTTACTCCAGTGTAAATTCTTGCTTCCCTTGCATAGATTAACTGTCCGTAAATGCCTGGATTTATTTCGGGGCTCTCTGTTCTGTTCCACTGATCGATGTGCCTATTTTTATGCCAATACCAAACTGTCTTGATTACTGTAGCCTTGTAGTAGGTTTTGATGTCTGGTAGCTTGATCCCCCCGACTTTGTTCTTATTTCTCAGGAATGCCGAGGCTATTCAGGGTCTTTTATGGTTCCATATAAATTTTAGGATTATATTTTCTATTTCTGTGAAAAATGCCCTTTGTAGTTTGATAGGAATTGCATTGAATCTATATATTGCTTTATGCAATATGGACATTTTAACTATATTAATTCTTCCTATCCATGAGCATCGTAGGTGTTTCCATTTATTTGTATCTTCTATGATTTCTTTCTTCAGTGTCTTATAATTTTCTGAGTACAGATCTTTCACTTCTATGGTTAAATTTATTCCTAGGTATTTTATAGTTCTTGACCCAATTGTAAATGGGACAGTCTTCTTAATTTCTCTTTCCATTAGTTTATTATTGGTATATGCAAATGCCACTGATTTCTGAACATTGATTTTATATCCTGCTACTTTACTGAATTCGTCTATCAGTTCCAATAGTTTTTTGATGGAGTCTTTGGGGTTCTCTATATACAGTACCATGTCATCTGCATATAATGACAATTTTACTTCTTCCTTGCCAATTTGGATGCCTTTTATTTCTTTTTGTTGTCTGATTGCTGTGGCTAGAACTTCCAGCACTATGTTGAATAAAAGAGGAGAAAGTGGACAGCCCTGTCTTGTTCCTGATCTTAAGGGGAATGGTTTTAGCTTTTCCCCATTGAGTATGATGTTAGCTGTAGGTTTATCATATATGGCTTTTATTATGTTGAGATATGATCCCTGTATTCTCACTTTGCTAAGGGTTTTTAACATAAATGGCTGTTGGATTTTGTCAAATGCTTTTTCTGCATCTATTGAAATGACCATGTGATCTTTATCCTTTCATTTTGTTGATGTGGTGTATCACATTAATTGATTTACGGATGTTGAACCAGCCTTGCGCACTAGGGATGAATCCCACTTGATCATGATGTATGATCTTCTCAATATATTGCTGAATTCTGTTTGCTAATATGTTATTGAGAATTTTTGCATCTATATTCATCAGGGAGATTGGCCTGTAGTTTTCCTTTTTTGTGCTGTCTTTATCTGGTTTTGGAATCCGGGTGATAGAGGCTTCATAAAAAGAGTTTGGGAGCCTTCCCTCCTTCTGGATTTTTTGGAATAGTTTGAGAAGAATAGGTGATAGTTCTTTTTTGAATGTTTGGTAAAATTCACTTGTGAAGCCGTCTGGTCCAGGGCTTTTGTTTTTTGGGAGCTTGTCAATGACTGATTCAATTTCCTTGGTAGTAATCAGGGTATATAGATTTTGTTTCTTCTTGCGTTAGCTTTGGAAGGTTGTATGCTCCTAGAAAATTATCCATTTCTTTCAGATTGTCAAATTTGTTGGCATATAGTTGCTCATAGTAATTTCTTAGAATTTTTTGTATTTCTGTGATGTCTGTAGTCATTTCCCCTCTTTCATTCCTGATTTTGCTAATTTGAGTCCTCTCTTTTTTTTTTTTGATGAGTCTGGCTAGAGGTTTGTCAATTTTGTTTATCTTCTCAAGAAACCAGCTCTTGGTTTCATTGATCTTTTGAATTGTTTTCTGTTCTCTATATTGTTTACAGTCTTAACAAGCATTCTTAACAAGCCTGCTGGTTTGACTCCCACATGAGATGGTGCTATGCCCACCCGCAACTAAGATTGTAACACAGCAACTTGTGCTTAGAAGCCACAAGCTGCCGATGGGCAGCCAGGTGGCGATGGGCGCCCTCCACAACTAAGATTGAAGAACATCAACTTGGCTGGTCCCCCTCCACAATTCCCCAATTTTAAAAAAAATTATACATCCCAACCAAGTGGGGTTCATCCCAGGGACACAAGGATGGTTCAACATATACAAATCAATCAATGTGATACACCACATAAACAAAACAAAGGATAAAAATCATGATTATATCAATAGGTGCAGAAAAAGCATTTGACAAGATACAACATACATTATACAACATACATTTATTTATGATTAAAACACTTAATAAAATGGCTATAGAAGGAAAATGTCTTAACATAATAAAGGCCATATATGACAAAGCCTCAGCGAATATCATAATTAACAGTGAAAAACTGAAGCCCTTTCCTCTAAGTTGAGTAACATGACAGGGCTGCCCCTTCTCACCTATGCTTTTCAATATAGTATTGGAAGTCCTAGCCAGAGCAACCAGGCAAGAGAAAGGAATACAAGGCATCCAAATAGGAAATGAAAAAGTGAAATTATCACTTTTTGCAGATGACATGATACTATATATAGAAAACCCTAAAGACTCCACCAAAAAGCTGTTGGAATCAATAAAAGAATACAGTAAAGTTGTTGGCTATAAAATCAACATACGAAAGTCCATTGCATCCCTATATACTAACAATGAAATCACAGAAAAAGAAATTTAAAAAAAATTCCTTTTGCGGTTGCAACAAAAAGAATGAAATACCCAGGAATAAACTTAACCAAGGATGTGAAAGACCTATACGCTGAAAACTTTAAGACTTTTCTAAAAGAAATTCAAGAAGAATTCAAAAAATGAAAAGACATTGTGTGTTCATGTATTAGGAGAATCAACATAGTTAAAATGGCCATATTACCCAAAGCAATATACATATTTAATGCAATCCCCATCAAAATCCCAATGGCATTTAAAAAAAAGAACCCATCGGATTTATATAGAACCACAAAAGACCCTGAATATCCAAAGCAATTCTAAGAAAAAAGAGCAGTGCTGGAAGTATCACACTCCCTGATGTCAGCTGGTCTTACAGGGCAACAATATGCACATTTTAAGGAAGGAAAAAAGTGTATTAAAATTGTAACAATATATACTGATAACAGAAGATGAATACAAGTCACGTTTGACCTCTGCAATTACAAGAGGTGCTCAAAGTGGTTACCATCAGCGTAATATTTATTTATTTATTTATTTATTTATTTACTTATTTTTTTTTATCTGAGCCATCCTGCCACCTGTTGGCAGCTCAGCGGGAGCTCAGCTTGGGCTGGGCATCGAACTGTTGTTGCTCAGAGCTCAGCTCGCACTCTTGAGCAAGTTCTTAACCAACTGAGCCACTGGGCCGGCCCAATCAGCATAATTTTAATATAGTTTTTTTTTCCTTTCTTAAAATGTGTATACATTTTTTGCCATGAAATATATATTTGGCATTCAATATTATTGAACTTCATCTTCAGGTTTATAGTGCAGTGGTCAGGCATCTACACAGTCAATGAAATGATCTCCCTAATAAGTCTAGTGCCCATCTGGCACCCTACGTAAAATTCACAACGTTATTGATTACATACCCCAAATTCTAGTTCATATCTCTGTGGCTATATTGTGACCACTAATTTGTATGTTCTAATCCTTTACCTTCTCCCCCATGCCCACCCCTTCCCATCTAGTAAACGTCAGTTTTTTTTGCTATATCTCTGAGTCTATTTTTGATTTGTTTGTTTATTCTGTCTTTAGATTCCACATGTAAGTGAGGTCATATGGTATTTGTCTTTCTCAGTGTGACTTATTTCACTTAGCATAATATTCTCAAGGTCCATCCATGTTGTTTCACATGGTAAGATCTCACTCTTATTTACAGCTGGGTAATACTCTGTTGTATAAATGTACCACAGTTTCTTTCTTTGAGGGCAGTGTCACTGGCCCTCATATGTGGGACCTGAACTGGGGCTGCTGGCTTCCCAAGTCAGCACTTAACAACCGCGCCACTCGGCCAGCCCCTGTACCATAGTTTCAAATATATATATATATATATATATATATATATATATATATATATATATATTAATTAGCTTCAGGTGTACAACAAAGTGCAATAGTTATACTTTTTACCCCTCAAAATGACAACCCCCTGTACCATAGTTTCTTTATCGAATAGTCTATGGATGGTCATTTCAGTTGTTTCTGTATCTTCGCTATTGTGAGTAGCGCTGTAATAAACATAGGGGTGCATATTTTTTTTTTCAAATTGGTGTTTTGGATTGCTTTGGATAAATACCCACTGGTGGAATTCATGGGTGATAAGGTAGTTCCATTTTCAATTTTTTGAGTTACCTCCATATTGTTTTCCATAGGGACTGCAGCAATCTGCAATCCCACTAACAGTGCACTAAGGTTCCCTTTTTTCCACAGCCTCGCCAGCACTTGTTGTTTGTTGATTTATTGATGATAGCCATTCTGACAGGGGTGAGGTGGTATCTCATTGTGCTTTTTATTTCATTTCTTTAATGATTATTGACATTGAGCATTTTTTAATATGTCTGTTGGCCATCTGTATGTCCTCTTTAGAGAAATGTCTCTTCAAATTGTCTGCCCATTTTTTAATTAGGTTGTTCTGGTTTTTTGGTGTTGAGTTGTATGAGTTTTTAAATTTTAGATATTAACTCCTTATCAGATGTATCATTGGCAAATATCTTCTCCCATTCAGTAGTAAGCCTTTTTGTTTAATTGATGATTTCCTTTGTTGTGAAATAACTTTATTTTGATGTAATCCCACGTGTTTATTTTTTCTTTTGTTTCCCTTGCCTGAGGGGATATATCAGTAAAAATATTACTAAGGGTAATATCTGCAATTTGTGAATTTGTGCTTCTTAACCCCTTCAACTTTCACACCTAGTCTTCTCAACTTCTCCCATGTAGTAACTATCTGTTTCTTTTCTATGAGACTATTTCTGTTTGTTTGTTCATTTATTCTGTTCTTTAGATTTCACATATAAGTAAGACCATATGGTATTTGTCTTTATCAGTCTGACTTAATTCTCTTAGCCTAGTACCCTCTAGGTGTATCCATATTGTTGCAAATTGTAAGATTTCATTATTTTTTATGGCAGAGTCATACACAACTCTATATAGGTACCACTATTTTTTTATTCAATCATCTATTAATGGGCATTTTGGTGGTTTCTATATTAGGCTATTGTGAATAGTGCTGCACTAAACATAGGGGTGAATATATCTTTTTGAATTAATTTTGGATTTCCTCAGATAAAAGCCCAGGAGTGGAATTGCTGGGTCATAAGTTAGTTCTATTTTTAATTTTTTGAGGAACCACTGTACTGTTTTCCATAGTGGCTACACCAATTTGCAATCCCACCTAAAGTGCACAAGAGGTCCATGTTCTCCACATTCTCACCAACAGTTGTTATTTGCTGGTTTATTGATTATTGATGATAGCCATTCTGACACGTGTGAGGTGGTATATCATTGTGGTTTTTTTTTTTTTTTTTTTTTTAAGATTTTATTGGGGAATTGGCGGAGGGGAACAGCGTTGGGGAATCGGGGAAGGGGAACAGACAAGTTGCTGTCTTTTTGTTCTTCAGTTTAGTTGCGGAGGATGTTGCTTCACTGTTGGTATCGTCATTGCGCTCTTCCCGGAGGAGGCAGATTGGTCGCTGGCCTCTGGATGTCGCTCACCGCGGCTATTGGCAGCTCATGCTTGGCTGCCAGCCGCTCACGCTGGCTGCGGGCCACTCACTGTAGCCTATGGCAGCCCACTGCAGCAGGGGCTGCAGCCCACACCATCACTGGGGCTCGCACAGCCCAGCTCCAGGTGGAGCTGTTGTTAGCTATAGAGGGCAGTGTCACTGGCCCTCATGTGGGATCCGAACCGGGGCCGCTGGCATCCCAAAACCAGCGCTTAACCAATGCGCCACTCAGCCGGCCCTGTTTTGTTTTTTTTTTGAGGGCAGTGTCACTGACCCTTATATGTGGGACCTGAACCGGAGCCGTCATTGTGGTTTTACTTTGCACTTCTCTGATGATTATTGACATTGAACATGCTTTCATACATCTATTGGTAATCTGTATGTCCTCTTTGGAGAAATTTCTATTTGGTCTTCTGCCCATTTTTTAATTGGATCGTTTGCTCTTTTGGTGTTCAGTTTTTTTAAATTTTGGATATTAAACCCTTATCAGAAGCATCATTCACAAATATCTTCTCCCATTCAGTAGTAGGTCTTTTTGTTTTGTTGATGGTTTCCTCTGCTGTGCAAAAAGCATTTAGTTTGATATAGTGTTATTTGTTTATTTTTTATTTTGTTTCCCTTGCCCTAGGCAACATATCAGAAAAAATATTACTAACAGAAATGTCAGAGAGTTTACTGCCTGTGTTTACCTTTAGGAGTTTTATGGTTTTGGGTCATACATTTAAGTGTTTATCCATTTTGAGTTTCTTCTTGCATATGAAGAGAAAAGGTGGTCCAGTTTCAATTTTTGTATGTGTCTGTCCAGTTTTCCCAGCAACACTTATTGAATACACTGTCTTTACCCCTGTTTATACTGTTGCTTCACTTGTCATAGATGAAATGACGATATAAGCATGGATTTTTTAAAGGGGGGGTCACTCTATTCTGTTCCATTGATTTATGTGTCTACCTTTATGCCAATATTATACTACTTTGATTTTATGGCCTTGTATTATAGTTTGATATCAAGCAGTGTGATACCTCCTGCTTTGCTCTTCTTTCTCAGAATTGCCATGGCTATTTGGAGTCTTTTATGGTTCCATATAAATGTCAGGATTATTTGTTCGAGTTCTATGAAAATGTAATTGTATTTTGATAGGGATTCATTGAATCTAAAGATTCCTTTTGGTAGTATGGACATTTTAACTATATTAATTCTTCTCCATAAGTATGGTATATGTTTCCATTTATCTGTATCTTCTTTAATTTCGCTCTTCAATGTCTTACAATTTTCTGAATACAGATCTTTTACGTCCTTAGTTAAAATTATTAGTTATTAAAAAAAAAAGAGAGAGAGATGAGGGCTGGCCAAGTGGTGCCGTGGTTAAGTGCTGGCTTGGGAAGCCAGCAGCCCCAGTTCGGTCCCACATATGAGGGCCGGTGACACTGCCCTCAAGAAAAAAAAATTAGTTATTTTTGATGCAATTGTAAGTGGGATTGTTTTCTGAATTTGTCTTTCTGATAGTTCATTATTGCTGTGTAAAATTACATCTGATTTCTGAATATTAATTTTATATCCTGCTACTTTACTAAATTCACTGATCAGTTCTAATAGTTATTTGGTGGAATTATTGTGGTAATGTATACATAGTATTGTATCTGAAAAAATGACAATTTTACTTTTTCCTTTCCAATTTGGATGCTTTTATTTCTTTTTCTTGTTTGATTGCTGTGGCTAGGACTTCCAGTACTATGCTGAATAAAAGTTATGAAAGTGGACATCCTTGTCTTGTTCTTAAAGAGAATGCTTTTAGCTTTCCTCCATGAATAAGATATTAGCTGTGGGTTTGTCATATATTTCCATTATTATGTTGAGATATGTTCCCTCTATTCTCATCTTGCTGAACGATTTTATCATAAATGGATGCTGGATTTTGTTAACAATTTTTCTGAACCTATTGAGTTTTATTTTTCATTTTGTTTGTGTGGTGTACCATAATAATTGATTTGCTGATATTCAACCAACCTTGCATACCAGGAATGAATCTCACTTGATTATGATGTATGATCTATCAAGTGTGTATGATATTTTTTAATGTGTTGCTGAATTTGGTTTGCTAATATTTTGCTGAGAATTTTTGTACCTACAAGGTGTGATCAAGACATATGGTGAATGTTTAAATAAAAAAATATTGTTACAGTAAAAGACACATTGCCATTAATATTCCTCAAATTACACCCCTCCCCCTGCTTTGAACACCTCACTTTATCCCATTGTTCTTGCCACTTTCTGAAGCAGTTGTGGAAGTCCTCTTTTCATGAATGTCTTTAGTTGTACTGTTGTGGCTGCCTCTATGTCCTCAATCAATTCAAAATTTTTTATCTTTCATGGTCATTTTAACTTTGAAGAAGAGCCAGAAGTCATGCGGTGCCAGATCTGGTGAATAAAGTAGATGAGGACACACCATAGTGTTTTTATTTGACAGATATTGCCAGAAGTGATGTGTGAGACTCAGCATTGTCATGATGAAGGATGAAACCATTTCCCCATTTCAGTTTATGCATTGTTTGTGGTCCATGATTTAGAGCACAATTTAAAGCATACCTTCTCTCAACAATACTGCACACCTGACTGAGTTTGAGCTACCAGTTGAAACGTATCACGTACTGATACTAAGGTTCAGCATGCCACTTCCTGTATTGAAGATCCCTGCCTTTCCATTGGATAGCACTCAGCAGCTGCATTCACCATATCTTTTGATCATATCTCATAGGTTGTCATGTCCAGCATGATAGAGTAGTGGGAGTGAAGAAGGGACAATGAAAGGTTAATAAAGAGAGAGACACAAATAAGAGAAAAGTGCAGTTGGGGCCAGGGTACTTCAGTCTCATAGACTGAGAGCCCCAAATCGGGTCTGACTGCTCCTTTTATTGTCTCACAAATAAGAAAAGATCAATGTAGCTTCCATGGTCTGTGAGTCTCACACCCAAGAATTTAGCTCAGGGCCTAATCTCCCATACCTGCAAGATGCCATTACGGAAGGTATTGTCATGAACTGCTTTAGAGACAGAAACTTCCTCTTCTGAGGCTTACTGATAAGAATGCACGGATGACAGATATTATCACATTAATAGGTCATTTCACATGCAGGCTGCCAGAACCTGAAGCCAGGGTTCTATGCTCTTTCTCTTCTATGTGATTCCTCCTATGATGGCTGTACCTGTCTTAGGTCATTCCTCCCTTGAAAAATCTTATCCGTTGTTGAGTAACCAGCCATCTTTTTTGGGCCAAGTCGGGATACATAAAGTAAGCATAATATTGAAGTAACGATCTGTCTTTATGGAAAGGTGCCTGAGGGCAGATAGGCAGGCAGTGTGACGACAATATGTTCATTAAAAATACCAGCCTTTAGTTTTCTTTTTTTGTAATGGTTTTGTCTGGTTTTGAAATTAGGTTAATGGTAGCCTCATAAAATGAGGTTGGAAACTTTCTCTCCTCTGAAATTTTCTGGAATAATTTGAGAAGCATGGATGTTAATTCTGTTTTTGAATATTTGGTAAAATTCACCTGTGAAGCCATCTGTTCCAAGGCTTTTGTTTGTTAGGAGCTTTTTGATTACTGATTCAATTTCATTAGTAGTAATCAGTAGGTACAGAATTTGTTTCTTCTTTTTTTTTTTGAGGGCAGTGTCACTGGCCCTCATATGTGGGACCCGAATCGGGGCCGCTGGCTTCCCAAGCCAGCGCTCAACCACAGCGCCACATGGCCAGCCCAAGAATTTGTTTCTTCTTGATTCAGCCTTGGAACATTGTATGCTTCTAGAAATTTATCTATTTCTTCCAGTATGTGCAATTTGGTGGTGTATAGTTGCTCATAGTATTTTATTAAAAATTTTTGTATTGCTGTGGTGACCCTTCACACTTCTCCTCTTTCATTTCTGATTTTATTTATTTGGGGCCTCTCTCTCATTTTTTCTTGATGACTCTAGTCAAAGTTTTGTCAATTTTGTTTATCTTTTCAAAACCAGTTCTTGGTTGCACAGATCGTTTGTATTTACTTATTTATTTTTTAGTCTCCATTTCATTTATTTCTTCTCCGATTTGTATTATGTCAATTCTGGTACTCACTTTGGATTATGTTTGCTGTTATTTTTCCAGTTCCATCTGGTGTAAAGTCAGACTGTTTATTTGAGACTTTTCTTGTTTCTTTAGGTAAGCCTGCAATGTTATGAACATCCGACGGCTTTCACTGTATCTCATAGATTTTGGGTCATTGTGTTTTCATTTTTGTTTGTTTCAAGGTATCTTTTTATTCCTTTCTTGATCCAATTTTTCACCCATTCATTATGTGTTTGTTTGTTTTTCAGTTTTCTTTCTTGTAATTGATTTCTATCTTCATACCACTGTAATCAGAGAAGAAGCTTGATATCATTTCAGTCTTCTTCAATTTATTGGGATTTGTTTTGTGGAAGTTTTTTATGTGCACTTGAAAAGAATGTATATTCTGCTGCTTTGGGATGAAATGCTCGAAAAATATCAATTAAATCTATCTGGTGTAGTGTGTCATTTATGGCCACTGTTTCCTTGATTTTCTGTCTGGAAGCTCTGTCCATTGATGTCAGAGAGGTGTCCCCAACTATGAGTGTGTTTATGTTGATCTCTGCCTTCATGTCAGTCAATATTTGTTTTATATATTTAAGTGCTCCTATGTTGGGTTCATAGATGTTTACTAGGTTTACATCCTCTTGCTGCATCCCTTTACTTTCAAACTTTGTGTGTCTTTTGATCTGAGGTGGATCTCTTTTTTTAAAAAAAGATTTTATTAGGGAATTGGCAGAGGGGAACAGTGTTGGGGAATTGGGGAAGGGAACCAGCCAAGTTGTTGTTCTTCAATCTTCATTGTGGAAAGCGCCATCCGCTATCTGACTTCCCGTTGGCAGCTAGTGGCCTGTAAACTCAAGGTGCTGTGTTCAATCTATGTTGCAAGTGGGTTTAGACACCATCCCATGTAGGAGTCAAAACAGCAGCCTTGTTGTTAGGAGCACATGCTCTATCCCCTGAGTCATCCAGGTGGCAGCTCAGCTCAAGGTGCTGAGTTCAGTCTTAGTTGTGGGTGGGCATAGCCCACCATCGAACAGGCAATATTGTTGTTACACCAGCTGAGCCATCCTGCCACCTGTTGGAAGTTCAGCGACAGCTCAGCTAGGGTGCAGCATTCACTGGCCCATGTGGGAGTCAAACCGGCAGCCCTGTTGCTCAGAGATCATGCTGTAAGCCAACTCTTAATCAACTGAGCCACTTGGCCGGCCAAGGTGGGTCTCTTATAGACATCATATGCATGGGTCTTGTTTTCTTATCCACTCAA
Source organism: Aselliscus stoliczkanus (assembly GCA_033961575.1). Classification (NCBI taxonomy): domain Eukaryota; kingdom Metazoa; phylum Chordata; class Mammalia; order Chiroptera; family Hipposideridae; genus Aselliscus; species Aselliscus stoliczkanus. The sequence goes on along the minus strand of CM066737.1, from coordinate 46,052,201 downwards.
CTGTACTGTCTTTTTTTAAAATTTTTTTCTTTATTTTTGTAATGCTACTTTTTTTTTTTGAGGGCAGTGTCACTGGCCCTCATATATGGGACCTGAACTGGGGCCGCTGGCTTCCCAAGCCAGTGCTTAACCCACTGCGCCACTCGGCCGGCCCTGTACTGTCTTTTGATTGTAGCTTTAATCCACTTACATTTAAAGTGATTATTGACAATTGATTGAATTTCATTATTGAATTGGAATTTTTCTGACATATTTCTTCAAATAGGTTCTCAATTCCTTGCTCCCCTCTTTTTCTTTTGATACTTCTATGATGTGAGTGTTGTTATGTTTGATGTCTTCCCACAGGTCCCTTAAACTATCTTTTTTTTCCCCTTCATTTTTCTTTTTTGTTGTTGTGATTGGGTGTCTTCTGTTACCTGTCTTGTAAATGGTTTATTCAATCCTCTGCTTCATCTTTTCTTCTGTTGATACCATCTAGTGTATCCTTTATTGCAGCTATTGTATTTTTTTATGGTTTTTATGGTTCTTATTTATGATTTCTATGTTTTTCTTTATGCTTTCTATCCTTTTGTTGAAATTCTCACTATGTTCTTTATACAGTAAAAATTTGGATTGCGTGTAACTTATTCTGTGAGTGTTCCACAAAAAAAGCAAACATTTCTAATAAATTTTAACTTGACAAAAGAGCGTTGTCTTGCAATATGACAGTACGTGATGCCAAATGTCACATGATTACAACTGAGCTAATGATTCTTCTCTGTCTCTCACTATGGGATTGTGAGTGGTTGTCTCCCATGCTCGGAGGTTGTAGAGGAGATCTCGTCTGCAGAGGAGGAGGACAAAAAGGTGGAGGAAGCTCTCACCTCATATGAGATTAGGGAGATGTGTAAAATGTTGGAAACAGTGCAAAATTTTGTAGAAAAGCACCACCTGAATAAGGCTGTAGCAATGCAAGCGATGAATCTGTTTAACACAATGCAATGTCACATTTCCACAAAATTCTGAAAAGAAGGTAAAAGCAACTGTCATTGAATAGGTTCCTTGTTAAAGTTGCATGAAAAAAAAAGATCCCATTGAGCAGATAGCAGTGATTCTGTTAGTGATAGTGAAAGTCATCCTACACAATAACCCTCCTCTTTCTTGTCTCCCTCACACTAGCCACGAAGGATTTCAAAGGTAAGTACAGGTTAATTTGTTCATTTTTCTTTATATTTTGTATTTTCTTTACTATTTTGTATTATATTACAACATTGTAATTTTTTTTTAATCAACATTTACTCAAACAGCCATGTCTGGCTGATGATTTTTTTTTAAAGATTTTATTGGGGATTTAGTGGAGGGAGACAGTATTGGGGAATCAGGGAAGGGGAACAGACAAGTTGCTGTCCTTTTTGTTCTTCAGTCTAGTTGTGGAGGGCATCACTTCACTGGCCCTTGTTGGTATTGTCATTGTGCTCATCCCGGTTAAGGCAGTCTTTCACCGGCCATTGGACAGCTGCTCACAGCAGCCCACTGCAGCCTACACCATCACCAGCAACTTGTGGCAGCCCAGCTCCAAATCAAGCTATTGTTCACCATTTGAGCTGTAGAGGGCGCAGCATCACTGGTCCTCATGTGGGATCCGAACTGGGGCCCTGCAGCTCAGAGCTAGCATCCCAAGCTAACTCTTAGCCAACATGCCACTAAGCCAGCCCCGTAATCATTTTAGATGAATATTTTTGGGTTGTGGAATGATTCATCTGAGTTTCCATTATTTCTTATGGGGAAATTCACTTTGATATACAAGTGCTTTGGATTACAAGCAGGTTTCTGGAACAAATTATGCTTGCAAACCAAGGTTATACTGTATATTCTTGTAACTAATGTTGCAAACTCTGTCTCTGGTAGGTTGGTTGCTTTCATTTCATTTAGCTCTTTTTCTGGTGTTTTTCTCCTGATTGTTTATTTGAGACATATTTCTTTGTTTCCTCATTCTCGCTGCTTCTGTGTGTTTGATTCTATGTACTATGTAGATCTCCTATGTCTCTCAGTTTTTGCTTAATTTTCTTATACAGTGTGTGTCCTGTGTGGTCCAATGGCTTAATCAGCCTGATCTCCTGTGCACGTGTTCCGAGTATCCCTCATGTGTATGGTGTGTATTTTCATGCTGTATTTTAGCCTATTTTCCTTTTGGTGAGTGGAATTTTGCATGTAAGTGGGTGGAATTAACTCCCACACTGACTGACTGTGAGGATTGGCTATGGCCACAGTGTATGAGCTTCTCTATGTGGTCTAACCCCTCTGAGTGATGTTCACCCTCAAAGGGTCTTGTGCCTCTTGAAACCACTCTTTTGGTGTGCCACTTGCACTAATTGGTAGTGCTCTGTGTGGTCTGAGGTCAACCTCAGTGTGGGTTTTTTCTGGTGACTCTTGGGAGAAACTCCCTTGCAGGCCAATTTCAGCCTAGCATGAGACTAAGTTGGGGCTGCTTGGTAAGAGCTACAAAGCTATGGGCAATTTGTTTCTGCCTTTGTTGGACCTGGAGGTGTGTGTGGGTCACCTTGTTGTGAACTAGGGTCAGCTGACACCAATGTTGGGCCTCAGCAGCTTTGCAAAATGTCCAGGGACCCCTACGCCTGTTACCAACTGCTGGCTGTCCATAAGGCTCAGCCACGGAAAAAGCCTCCTTAGGTGCATGGGCTGGGCTAGTTGACCTGGTGTTAAATGTGCCCATAGTGGAAAACTGGACTGATACATGCAAAAAAATGAAACTGGACAACCTCCTTACACCATATATGAGAACAAATTCAAAATGGATTAAAGTCATAAATGTAAGACCTGAAACCATAAAATTCCTAGAAGAAAATATAAGGAGTCAATTTGCAGAGAATACCCTGAGTAATATTTTCACTGATATAAAAGAAAAAATAAATACATGGGATTACATTAAACTTAAAAGATTTTTCACAACAAAGAAAAGTATCAATGAAATGAAAAGGCATCCTAATGAATGGGAGAAGATATTTGCTAATGATATATCTGATAAGGGGTTAATAACCAAAATTTATAAAACACTCATTCAATTCAACACAAAAAAACTAACAACCCAATTGAAAAATGGGCAGAGGACATGAAGAGACATTTCTCTAAAGAGGACACACAGTTGGCTAACAGATATATGAAAAAAAAAATGTTCAATCTCACTAATCATTAGAGGAAGGCAAATAAAAACCACAGTGAGATACCACCTCACTCTGGTCAGAATGAAGCATAAGAAATCCTGATGACTTCCTGAATGTTTGAAATCTGTTCAAGGTTCTCTAGCCCTGGAGTCTAGAACAGGAAGAAGCTGGCGTTTTGCAAAACTTAGTTGGGGGCAAACACTGAAAAGTTTTGGTTTAACCCTAGGATGAGTGGGGAAGAGCTTTCTTCCAAGGATGCAGGTCCTCACTCTGTTTACAGAAGGGAGTCTTGGGTACAGTTGATGAAGGTTACAAAAAACACTAGAAGGTATGTTCATGAAAATGACTTCCAGAAAAAGAAGAATGTGACCTCCAGCCTGAAGGGGGAAGGATAGTAAAATAGTATTATTTAACCTGGTTGGTATTTATAATGAATGAATTTAATTAATCATTAGCCATAATGTTTATTTACAGTAGAATTCTCGAATGCTATTAAGTAAGCCAGGATTCAGACTGCAAGCAAACCAAGGTGTTCATTATTTAAAACGTTTTTATCTGGGCTTCTGGGTAGAGGCTGAGTGGCAGGATGTGTGTAATTAATTGGGTTGATGTGAGACCGGGCCTGTCTTGACCATTTGAGTCAGTATTGTAGGGATCTTGGAGGGCCTTGGGGTCCCGTCATCCATTTCATTGTACTTGTACATAACCGCTGCAAGAGTGGTGAAATAAAGGTTCTTTGAAACGCCAAAAAAAAAAAAGAATGGCTATCATCAATAAATCAACAAACAATAAGTGTTAGTAAGGTTGTAGAGAAAATGGAACCCTTGTGCACTGTTAGTAGGAATGAAGATTAGTGCAGCCACTATGGAAATCAGTATGGAGGTATCTCAAAAAACAGGAAATGGAACTAACTACCTTATGACCCAACAATTCCACTCTTAGGTATTTATCCAGAGAAATCCAAGACATTGATTTGAAAAATATATACACCTCTATGTTTATTGTAGTGCTATTCACAATAACCAAGATATGGAAACAACGAATATGCCCATTGGTAGATGACTGGATTAAGAAACTGTGGTACATTTATACAATGGAGTATTATTTGGCTATTAAGAATAATGAAATTTTACCATTCACAACAATATGGATGGACCTAGAGAACATTATGCTAAGTGAAATAAGTCAGAGAAAGACAAATATCTTATGACCTCACTTATATGTGGAATCTAAATAACTGAATAAATGTGCAAAGTAAAGAGAAATATTCTCAGAGATATAGAGAAAAACTGATGATTGCTAAATGGGAGGATAGTGGGGATGAGGGAGAAGGGGAGGGGATTAGAGAACACAAATTGGCAACTACAATATTGCCATGGAAATATGAAAGATGGTTTGGGGAATATAATCAATAATGTAAAGATTTTGTAGGGTGTCAGATGGGCTCATGTCTTATTAAAGAGACCACTTCATGGACGGTGTATATGCCTAACGACTGTGCTGTACACATGAAGCTGAATCTGAATAATATTGTATGTCATATATATATATATATATATATATATATATATATATATATATAGTAGTCATGGGATATGGAGCACAGCATTGGCAATGGAGTCAGTGGAATTGTAATAGATATATATGATGTCAGAGGAGCAATAGATTGGGGGAAGGAGATTCTCATTTTGTGAGGGATAAAATACGTAACTATTACACTCTTTTGTACACCTAAAACTAATAAAAAGAGCCACTCAAGTTGGGCTGCTGTACAAGTTAGTGTTGAACGCCTCCCACTGAAATTTTCCCAGCACTCCATACATGTGGATTTTACCAGCTCAATGGGGTCTCAGATTTGTCCCTTTGGGGGTGGCTTCGAAAGAGGAAATCGCACACCCTCATGTAGGTTACATGTGTGTTGGACTCCACACAGGGATAATGGAAGCTGTCTCTCTAGCCCTTGTCCTGAAACCAGCCAACTCAAACTTTTCTTGTACGTCTCTGGCACCTCTTGAGTTGTCTCCCCTCCACCAGAGCCCAGGGTGAGTACTTGCAGGTGAGTCTTGCGGGGTCCCATTAATAGTAATTCTGAGTTCCCAGCCACCTTCCATGTCACTCGGATGGATGGATGGAATCCTCACTGCGAGATGTATGGACATTTCTTCCTGGCATAGGATCCTATGGCTGGGGAGCCCAGTGTGGGGCTAGGACCCTTCACTATTCAAGAGGGACCTCCATCATTGAGGTGTCTCTCCCAGTACTCAACCAAAACCTGTGGGTTTGGGGTCAGCCTGTTTCATGTCTCCACCCATCCTACCAGTCCTGATGTGGCTTCTTCCTTATATCCTTAGTTATATAAGTTGTGCTCAGCTAGTTTTCAGATGATTCTTGAGGTTGATTGTTCTATAATTTATTTATAATTTTGGTGAGATCCAGGGATGTAATAGGCATAGCATTTACCTAACCTGCCATCGTTGATCTTCTCTGACACCCATTATTTTGTGGCTAAAATTCAGCCCTGACTCCCATATCAGTACAGTGTTCTTTTGTATTTATATGCTGAAAAGTTTTGCACAGCTATTTTCTGGACAGCTGAGATCCTGAGTTAGTCTCAATAATTTCTGAGATAAACATTTCATCCCCCTAGAAATCAAGACAGTTGACAAAGATCAAAACTTATGTTCTTAGAAAAGCTTAGGTGAGAAACACTAGTAACAATCAAGACTACCAGCGGCTTGCTCTGGAACTAAATAATAATTCTTCTTCTTATTTTCTAAGTGCTTTATGAATTCTTCCAAGCTTCTCTTCAAAACTGTGTTGTAGTAAGTGGAAATAGTAAAGTAGAGAAAACTAAAGTGGAAAATGAAAAAGATATAGCAATATGCTAGATTTGGAATTTGCGTATAGTATGGTTTAAAAATTGCTACATTCTCGTAATGCAGTATGGACTTTAAATTATTAGCTATTATAAAAGAGAATTTAAGTGAGTGATGGCAGGAATAAGGTGGCATGAGAGGTCCCCTTGATCTCCCCCCTTAAAGTTACAACAATTTGAACAGCTTTAATTCAATACACAAACATGTCTGAGAGATTTGCACATCAACACACGTGAACGTGGGTGAATTGGGGCAAAAGGTAAAGGGAGAATTTCAGAGATGGAAGTGCAGGCAGTGCCTGGAGCTGTTTGTGGTCCTCTGACAGGAGAAGACTCAGGCTGCATGTGCACAGTCTGTGGTCCTAAGCATTCCTGCCTGAGTATTCAGTTATAATACAGCTGAACCCAGAGATTGGGGCAGAGATTTCAGTCCCAAGACTGAATACAGAAATGAAACAGCTGTGGTCTAGTAGCCTTCACGGCCAGGCAGAAAACAAAGCCATGGAGCCTGGACTCCTCTCCCACACCCTTCCAAAGCTTGCCTCCCTATGCCCTCCAATAGCTATCACCATGTTCCAGAAAAAGCTGTAGCAGTGTTGGGTTAAACAGCAGAATATCTACAGCCCTGAGAACTGCAGAGATAATTCCTGAGCAACAAACACACACTGCGGCTGATCCCAGTGACAAGGGTAGAGATATACAGGCAAGGTAGCTATGGCCTGGCAGTCACAATGACTCAGAGTAGAACAAAGCCTTAAATACACCAGTGGCCACTAACAGCCCACCCCAACCCAACGTTTCATGGTTGATCCCAGCAGGGAGATCCAGGACTGCTCAGGCAGCACAGCTCTGCATCTGGCTGCAAGGGGAGCACTGGAAATTCATGGGGTCAGAACACCATCACCCACCACATTCTCCTACTGGGGTGATGCCCTGAGACCAAGGCAACCTGGTCACAGAGTACACCCCTATCTCACAGGCAGTTTTCCATTGTGAGAAGCCTGAGCAGCTCAAGAGAAAATAAAAAGATCCAGCACTAACTACTGGAAAACAAAAGAAAGACCTCTTCTTATTAACCTGCAGCAGAATTCATTCCCATAAATGCTAGACAAAGAAATAATCCATCAATTACAATGAACAACCAAGGTAACAAGAAAGCTTAGAAACAAATAGAAATTCGGGAGCTGAAGAACTCAATAAAAGAGATGCAGAATGAAATAGTCAGCTGAAGAAATAGAACTGACCAGCTGGAGGAAAGAATTAGTGACATCAAAGATAGAAATCTGGAAATGACTCAAATTGAAGAACAGAGAGACTTGAGAGTTAAAAGAAATGAAACAATGCATGAGAATTAACTGAGTTCATCAGAAAGAGCAATATAGGGATAATGAGTAGACTAGAAAGAGAAGAGAGGGACAAGGGACCAGAGAGCCCATTCAAATAGTTGACAAAAACTTCCCAAACTCATGGAAAGAACTGGATTCTCAAATCTAATAAGCAAACAAAACACCTAATTATCTCAATTGAAAAAGGTTTTATCCAAGGTACATTGTATTAAAACTGTCAAAAAATAATGACAAAGAAAGAATTCTCAAGGCAGTCAGGAAAAAGAAGACAGTAACCTATGAAGGAAAACTTATAAGGTTATCATCAGATTTTCAACAGAAACTCTGCAAACTCGGAGGGAATGAAATGAAATATGTCAAATACTGAAAGTGAGAAATTACCAGTGAAAAATAATAAATTCAGCAATGTTATCCTTTATATATGAAGGAGGAATAAAAACATTGAGAGACATACAGAAGCTGAAGGAATTTTCCATCACAATACCTGAACAACAGGAAATACTGAAAGAGGTTACTCTACCTGAAGCAAAAAGACAAAACGATAAAAAATTATGAATAAATTGACTTACAGGCAGACAAAAGAAAGAAATGGCAACCCTTATTCAGAATAAGATACTAAACACTTAATTATAACATAAAGGTTAAAGGAGGTGAAATCATAAAAAAGAAAAAGGGAAGAAGACAATTTGTTACTGCAACTTAGAAATGAAGTCCAGCATAAACAGGAATAATTTGTGATACCAAAAAACATAAAAGAAGAGGTGGTAAAAGCCTGAACTGGCAAAGGGGAATGGAGATTAGATGCATGCGGAAGTAAAGGTACTCCTGTATACATGAAACTTTCCTTTACATAAGCTTAATGGTAACTGCTCCAAAAAAACAAATCTAGAACTGAAACACATAACAAAAAAATAGGAAACAGAGGAAATGTACACTTGAAATCTATGTAACTTTACCAAACATTGTCACTCCAATAAATTTAATTTAAAAAAGAGGAAGGCGGGGGCCGGCCGAGTGGCGAGGTGGTTAAGAGCAGCCCTGGTTCGGGTCCCACATATGAGGGCCAGTAACACTGCCCTCAAAAAAAAAAAAAAAGAGTAAAGCGTCATACAATAACACCAAACTAAAATAACTGACAGAAACACAAAGGCAAAAATACGATAGGGACACTAAGCTTCATAAAATAAAATAGAATAAAATAAAAAGGTTATAGGAAATACTCATATATCAATAATCACCCTATCTTATTTATCCAATCATCTATTGAAGGACACTTTGGTTGTTCCCACGTCTTGGCCACTGCAATGAACATTGGAGCACATATATCTTTATGGATAAATGTTTTCACATTTTTGAGGGGTAGATACCCAAGAGAGGGATAGCTGGGTTATATGGTAATTCTATTCTGAATTTTTTGAGGAACCTCCACAATGCTTTCCATAGATGATTGAATAAAGAAGATGTGGTGCATATACACAATGGAATAGTATTCTGCCATGAGAAAAGGTGAAATAGTGCCATTTGTGACAACATGGATGGATCTTGAGATTGTTATGCTAAGCAAAATAAGTCACACAGAAAAAGTCGAGAACCACGTGTTTTCACTAATATGTGGTATATAAAACTGAAAACAACAAAAGAACAAGAAAAACAAATAAAGAAACAAAAACTCATAGACACAGACAATAGTTTAGTGGTTACCAGAGGGTAAGGGGAGAAGAGGGTGGTAGATGAGGGTAAATGGGATCAAATATATGGTGATGAAAGGAGAACTGACTCTGGGTGATGAATGCACAATATGATACATAGATGATGTATTACAGAACTGTACACCTGAAGCCTATGTAACTTTACTAACAGTTGTCACCCAAATAAACTTTAATTAAAATATAATAATAATCACCTGAAATGTAAATGGGCTGAACTCACCAATAAAAAGACACAGAGGGGCCACCTGAGTGGCCCCAAGCCAGCGCTTAACCACCGCGCAACTCGTCTGGCCAAGCGCTGGCTTGGGAAGCCAGTGGCCCCGGTTCGGGTTCCACATATGAGGGCCAGTGACACTGCCCTCAAAAAAAAAAAAGACAGAGTAAGGGCCGGCTGAGTGGCTCAGTTGGGTAAGAGTTTGCTCAAGAGTGTAAGCTGAGCTCTGAGCAACAGCAGTTCAATGCCCAGACTGAGCTGAGTGACTGTTGAGCTGCCAACAGGTGGCAGGATGGCTCAGCTAAAAAAAAAAAAAAAAGACACAGAGTAACAGATTGGACACATCTCAGCTACAAGGACAATTATAGATTCAAAGTGAAAGGGTGGAAAATGGTACTCCAAGCTGACACCCAGAGAAATGCAACTGTAGCCATACTTACATCTGACAAAATATAATTGAAGTTAAAAAAAGGTAAAAAGAGACAAAAATGGGCATTTCTTTTTTTTAACATTTATTTTTATTGGGGAATTGGGAGAGAGGAACAGCGTGGGGAATCAGGAAAGGGGAACAGAGAAGTTGCTGTCTTTTTTTGTTTTCAGTCTAGTTGTGGAGGACGTTGCTTCACTGGCCCATGTTGGTATTATCATTGCGCTCTTCCTGGGTGAGGCAGATCAGTTGCTGGCCTTTGGACAGCTACTCACAGTGGCTCTTGGCAGCTCACTCCGGCTGCCAGCCACTCATGCTGGCTGCTGGACACTCACTGTAGCCTATGGCAGCCCACTGCAGCAGGGTTTGCAGCTATGCTGTCCTGGGGACTCACAGCAGCCCATTTCTAGGTTGAGCAGTTGTTCACCATCTTAGCTATAAAGGGCAGTGTCACTGACCCTCATATGGGTATCCAAACTAGGGCCACTGGCATTTCATATCGATAAAGAAGACAAAACATCAAGAAGACCTAACACTTATCAATATCAAGAAAACATAACACTTATCAATATATATGTTCCCAGTCAGGGAGCATCAAAATGTATGAAGCAACTATTAACAGAATTAAAGAAAGAAACTGAAAAATACACAATGATGTTAGAGGATGTAAATACCCCATTGACTGCCCTGGATAGGTCATGCAAACAGAAAATCAATAAGAAATTATCAGCCTTAAATGACATATTAGAGCAAATGAACATAATACATATTTATAGAGCCTTTCATCCCAGAACACAAACTATACATTCTTTTCTAGCACACATGGAACACTCTCAAAGATAGACTGTATGTTGAAACACAAAGCTAGCCTCAACAAATTTAAGAAGATTAAAGTAATACCAAGTATATTCTCCAATCCCAAGGCTTTGAAATTGGAAACCATCTGCAAGAAAAGCGGGGGAAAAAGTTCTAGCCAGAGCAATCATGCAAGAGAAAGAAATAAAAGGCATCCACATAAGGAATGATGAAATCAAATTGACACTTTCTGCAGATAACATGATTCTTTATAGAGAAAACACTAAAGCCTCCACCAAAACACTATTAGAAACAATAATCAAGCACAGTAAATTTACAGGATATGAAATCAATGTATAAAAATTGAGGGCTGGCCGAGTGGAGCACTAGTTAAGAGCTGGTTTTGGGATGCCAGCGACCCCGGTTCGGATCCCACAAATGAGGGCCAGTGACACTGCCCTCTACAGCTAACAACAGCTCCGCCTGGAGCTGGGCTGCAAGCCTTGGTGATGGTGTAGGCTGCAGCCCCTACTGCAGTGAGCTGCCATAGGCTACAGTGAGTGGCTGGCAGCCAGCGTGAGCAGCGGGCAGCCAGCGTGAACTGCCAATAGCCACCGTGAGTGACCATCCAGAGGCCGGCGACCGATCTGCCTCATCTGGGAAGACTGCAATGACGATACCAACATGGGCCAGTGAAGTAACGTCCTCCACAACTAGACTGAAGAACAGGAGGACAGCAACTTGTCTGTTCCCCTTGTCCGATTCCCCAGTGCTGTTCCCCTCCCCCAATTCCCCAATAAAATCTTTATTTAAAAACCTAACAATCCAATTTAAAAATGCGCAGAGGACCTGAACAGACACTTCTCCCAAGAAGACATAGAGTCAGGCAACATATATACGAAAAGATGTTCAACTTCATTAGCTATTAGGAAAATGTTAATCAAAACCACAATGAGATACCACCTTTCACCTCTTAGAATGGCTGATATCAGCAATAAAAGTAATTACAAGTGTTGGAGAGTCTATGAAGAAAAAGCAACCCTTGTACACAGCTAGTGGGAATGTAAATTAGTACAGCCACTATGGAAAAAAGTATGGAGGTTCCTCAAAAAAATTAAACATATTGGGTTGTTGGAAAATTCATGACACATTTTTGCAATGAAAAACGTAGAAAAAATACATCATGACTTTTCTGACAACCCAATAGAATTACCATATAACCCAGCAATCCCTCTCCTGTGTATCTACTCAAGAAATCAGAAAAAAATTATCCATAAAAATATAGGGCTGAAAGTGTTGCGCATTGGTTAGAGGCTGGCTTGGGACGCCCGCCCTGAGCAGTGGGACCCAGGTTCGGATCCCACATATGAGGGCCAGTAACCCTGCCCTCTATATCTAAGGTGGTGTACAACAGCTTCACCTGGTTGCCCCTATAGCTAAAATGGTGAACAACAGCTCCAGTCCTGGGCTGCTGTGAGTAGTCAGTGATGGTGTGGTCTGCAGCCTCTGTTGCAGTGGGCTGTCATAGGCTACAGTTTGTGGCCAGCAGCCAGCGTGAGCTGCCAAGAGCTGCAGTGAGTTGCTGTCCAGAGGTTGGCGACCGATCTGCCTCACCCATGAAGAGCACAATGATAATACCAACACGGGTCAGTGAAGCAAAGTCCTCCACAGCTAGACTGAAGAACCAAAGTATAGCAGCTTGTCTGTTCCCCTTCCCTGATTCCCAAAGCTGTTCCCCTCCCCTGTTTCCCAATGCTGTTCCCTCCCCATATGCCCCAATAAAATCTTTAAAAAAAAAAGATATATGTACCCTTATGTACATTGCAGCATTATTCATGGTGGCCAAAACATGAAAACAACCAGAGTCCTTCAAGAGATGTTTGGATAAGGAAGATGTAGTACATATATACAATGGAATATTACTTGGCCATGAAAAAGATGAAATATTGCCATTTGTGATCACACGGATGGAACTTGAGATTATTATGCTAAGTGACATAAATCAGACAGAAAAAGTTGAGGACAATATGACTGCACTCATATGTGGGATATAAAATTAAAAGCAACAAATGAAAAAGAAAAATAAACAAAAAATTGTAGGCACAGACAGTTAAGTGGTTACCAGAGTATACATGTGGTGGGGGGTAGCAGAAGAAGGTAAAAGGGGCCAAATATATTTTGATGGAAGGAGAATTGACTCTAGGTGGTGAGCACACAATGCAATATATAGATGATCTGTTATAGAGTTGTACACTTGAAACTTATACAATTTTATTAACCAATTCATCACAATAAATTTAATAAAAATTTAAAAAAGAAGTCATTTTTTAATTGAATGACAGTTCAATGTTTTGAATATTCAAAATATCCCATAAGCCACTTTTATAGTAACATTATAATAACATGCATTTACTTAATTATTAACCAGGTCCATTTCTCTGAATATTCCCCATAAATATCGCAGTACACTCCCAGAAGAACTTTTCCAATGGTTTCACCCAAAGGTTGGTTAATGTGTCCAATTTTTAATGAACAAAAATATAATGTATGTTATGAATCTGTTTGTTTATATCACTTAATACTAATATTTCATTAAGTATATTTTTACCTTAATTGCATTCTTGCAGGTCAAACTTTACTGTTTAAAATTCTTGGAAAACAGAATTCACTCAACTGAAATGAACCAAGAAGATAAATTTTTAAAATGTCATTCCTTTGGGTTAAAAGGTACAAGGCTTGATTCAAGTTAGCTAGCTGTGAGGCAAGCATGGAGAAATGCAGCAGAAAATCTGTTTTGTTTGATTCAATTGTTTTCAATATTTTAGTGATGGAAAGAAAGATAGAATGAAAGCATGGGCCTTTAAATTTGGACCAATTAGGGGCAGAAGTCTGAAGCATTCTGTCAAAACTGCTTCAAAAACTGCTTCTCTAAGAAATGTTTCTAGACGGCCGAGTGGCGTGGTGGTTAAGAGCTGGCTTGGGATGCCAGCAGTCCCTGTTCGGATCCCACATATGGGGACCAGTGACACTGCCGTCTACAGCTAACAACAGCTCCACCTGGAGCTGGGCTGTGCAAGCCACGGCAACGGTGTAGGCTGCAGCCCCTGCTGCCGTGGGCTGCCATAGGCTACAGTGAGTGGCCGGTAGCCAGTGTGAGCGGCTGGCAGCCAGTGTGAGCTACCAACAGCCATGGTGAGTGACCATTCAGAGGCCGGCAACCAATCTGCCTCATCTGGGAAGAGCGCAATGACGATACCAACATGGGCCAGTGAAGCAACGTCCTCTGCAACTAGACTGAAGAACAAAAAGACAGCAACTTGTCTGTTTCCCTTCTTCAATTCCCCAATGCTGTTCCCCTCCCCCAACTCCCCAATAAAATCTTTAAAAAACAAACAAACAAAAAACACACCACACTAGTGTTTTTTTTTTGTTGTTGTTGTTGTTTTGTGTGTGTGTTTTTTTAAATTAGGTTCAGGTGTACAACACAGTGCAATAGTTATACATTTTACCTCTCAAAGTGAAAACCCTCCTCCCCTAATTCACCACGCCACTCCTCCCCCCATATCACATATATCTATTACTCTTCCTCTGACTCCCTTCCACAGTATAATCCACATCCTGTGACTATCTATATATATTCAATTACAGTTGGTATACAACCTCCACTTCAGGTATACAGTGCAGTGATCAAACCTCTACTCCATCCATGGAATGGTCTCCCCAACAAGACATGTGACCATCTGATGCCCCACAAAATATTTACACCATCATTAATTATATTCCCCGAACTGTCTTTCATATCTCTGTGGCAATATTGTAGTTGCCTATTTTTGCTGTCTAATCCCTTCCCCTTCTCCCTCAGCAAATAAAAACCACAATGAGATACCACCTCACTCCAGTCAGAATGGCTATCAACAATAAGTCAACAAACAACAAGTGCTGGCTGGGCTGTGGGGAAAAGGGGACCCTGCTGCACTGTTGGTGGGATTGCAGATTGGTGCAGCCAGTATGGAAGTCAGTATGGAGGTATCTCAAAAATCTGGAAATGGAACTACCTTTTGACCCAGCAGTTCCACTCCTAGGTATTTATCCCAAAAAACCCAAGACACTGATTCAAAAAATACATGCACCCCTATGTTCATTACAGAGCTATTTACAATAGCCAAAACTTGGAAACAACCAAAATGTCCATCGGTAGATGACTGAATTAAGAAACTGTGGTACATTTATACAATGGAGTATTACTCCGCTATAAAGAATGAAATCGTACCATTTGCAATGATATGAATGGACCTACAGACTATTATGTTAAGTGAAATAAGTCAGTCAGAGAAAGACAAATACCATATCAACTAGTGTTGATAGAGGGTAAACTACCAGAAAAGCCTTGGTTGATAGAATCACTGTCTTTTCCCCAGGTAACCTGCATCTTTGAGGTTCCTGCAAGGCTCAGAACTAACACTCATTCAATCTTGCTTTCCTCTCCCTCTCTCCTTCATCCTCTTTCCTTGTCCCCTCTTCTCTCCTTTTCTTCTTTTCTAATTCTTCTTGTTGTTAATTAACCACACAGAAGTGCTCACAGAGGCTGAAACAACTGGGCAATAAACTCCAGGTTTTGGCTGTAAGAGCTTTTTAAGAACCCTGGTGCTTCCTCAGGACGTAGCCAACACCGCAGTATCTCTGCTTCTTGGCTCTTGCAAATCTGCAGGGACCTTCTTTCTGTTTTGTGAAATCATTATTATATGGCAGTTAAAAAGGATATACAATATAAACAGTAATCATAAGAAATCTGAAGAGACTAAATTAATATTAGGAAAGTGGATATTAAGAAAAAAGAGTAATAGGGCTGGCCGAGTGGCTCAGTTGGTTAAGAGCTCGCTCAACAGTGCAAGCTGAGCTCTGAGCAACAGCAGTTCAATGCCCAGCCCAAGCTGAGCTGCCACTGGGCTGCCAACAGGTGGCAGGATGGCTCAGCTAAAAAAAAAAAAGAAAAGAAAACAGAGTATTAACAGAAGTAAAGGACATTTCATAAGATAAAATATCAATTTATTATGATATGAGTTATATTATCAACCACCTTGACCTAATTGATATTTCCAGATCACTATGCCCAACAATTGCAGAATGCACACTTTCAAGATCACATGTTACACTCAACAAAATAGTCCATATCCTGGGCCATTAAACAAGTTCTGATCCATATAAAAGGAATGAAATCACCTAAGTATCTTCTCTGACCACAAATGAATTATATTACATCAATAAAAATAAGATATGTGGCAAAACTTTGCATATTTGGCACTTAAACAATACACTTCTAAAGATATCCATAAATCAAAGATGAAATCAGAAGATAACATAGAAAAATTATTTTGTACTGAATATTGCTAAAACACTAACTGCCAAAGTTTGTGGGATACACCTAAAGCAATGCTTATGGAGGAATATGCGGGTTTCAATGCTTACACTGGAAAACAAGAGTGGTTCTCAAATCAATGACCTAAAACAGAGGTCAGCAAATTTTACCCTGCATACTAAATCAGGCCCACCATCTATTTTTATAAATAAAGTTTTATTGGGACACAGTCATGTCCATATATTGTTTATGGCTATTTTGTACTATGATGGCAGAACTGAGTTGTTGCAACAGAGAACATATGGCCTGAAAAGCACAAAATATTTACTGCCCTTTATAGAAAAAGTTTGCTGATCCCTGACCTAAAGTCCTACCTTAATAAACTAGACAAAGAAGAGCAAAATAAACTCAAAGTAAGTAGAAAAAAGGAAATAAAAATAAGAGCATATGTACCACAACAAAATAGAGATCAGAGAAACAAAAGAGAAAATTACCTAAGCAAGAGTGATTCAGTATCTGAGTAATCAATACTGGAAGATCAACCTTGGTAAGGTACAGAAGACTGCCACACAAGCAAACTTTTTGGGAAATATGTGAGTAAATGCCCAGAGAACCCAAGTATGTTAAAGAAAAACGGTTTTCTTTAAAACCTCCAGCAAAGAAAAAAGAGGCAAAACACCTGACAGCTTTGTTCAGGAATCATAGGCAGTTCATATCTCTCATAGTGATCCTGATCAGTCCACTATATAAGATCTCTTGAAAGGCAACTATCCAATGAGCTGTACAGTTTAACCTAGATAGACTGATAAAGAGGGAAAATATGAGAAAGAACATAATTGGTCAACATCAGCAACGAAAGTGAGTTTATAACTTTAGATCCTACAATTTCCTTAAAATAACACAAGAAGATACTGAAAATATGAATGGCACTTTATCAAAGAAATTGAATTCATTGTCAAAGTCATTCCCTCCAAAAAAACTCCAGGACCAGATGGTTTCACTGGTGAATTCTATCCATCTTTTTTCTTTCATACGTATTTTTTTTTTTGAGGGCAGTGTCACTGGCCCTAATATGTGGGACCCGAACCGGGGCTGCTGGCGTTGCAAGCCAGCTCTTAACCACCGTGCCACTCGGCCGACCCTACAACATTATTATATTCCCCTAACTGTGTTTCATATCCTTGTGGCAATATTGTAATTACCTATTTATGCGATCTAATCCCTTCCCCTTCTCCCTCATTCCCACCCCCCTCCCAACTAGCAACCATAAGTTTTTCCTCTCTATATATGAGTCTGTTTCTATTTACTTTTCTCGTTCATTCAGTTTTTCAGATTCCACATATAAGTGAGATCATATGGTATTTGTCTTCCTCTGATTGACTTATTTCACTTAACATAATATTCTATAGGTCCATCCATATTGTTGCAAATGGTATGATTTCATTCTTCTTTATAGCGGAGTAATACTCCATTGTGTAAATATACCACAGTTTCTTAATCCAGTTATCTACCGATGTGCATTTCGGTTGTTTCCAAGTCTTGGCTATTGTAAATAGCGCTGCAATAAACATAGGGATGTATATATTTTTTCGAATTAGTGTATTGGATTATTCTGGGTAGATACTCAAGTGTGGAATTGCTGGGTCATACGGTAGTTCCATTTCCAGTTTTTTCAGATACCCACATATTGATTTCCATAATGGCTGACCAATCTGCAATCCTAACAACAGTGCACCAGGGTTCCATTTTCCCCACAACCTTGCCATCACTTGTTGTTTGTTTATTTATTTATTTATTTATTTATTTATTTATTTATTTATTTATTTATTTTTTGAGGGCGATGTCACTGGCCCTCACATGTGGGACCGAACCGGGGCGGCTGGCTTCCCAAGCCAGCGCTTAACCACCACGCCACTCGGCCAGCCCTGTTTGTTGATTTATTGATGATAGCCATTCTGACAGGAGTGAGGTGGTATCTCATTGTGGTTTTTATTTGCATTTCTCTGATGCTTAGTGAGGTTGAACATTTTTTAATATGTCTGTTTGCCATCTGTATGTACTCTCTAGAGAAATGCCTCGTAATATCTTCTCCCCATTATTAAATTATTTGGGTTTTTTGTGTGTGTGTGTTGAGTTTCATGAGCGTTTTAGAAATTTTGGATATTAACCCTTTATCAGATATATCGTTGGAAAATATCTTCTTCCACTCAGTAGGCTGCATTTTTGTTTTATTGATGATTTCCTTTGCTGTGAAAAAACGACTGTTATATATAATCCCATTTGTTCATTTTTTCTTTTATTTCCCTAGCCCGATGGAATATATCAATAAAAATGTTACTCAGGGTAATGTCTGCAAATTTACTCCCTATGTTTTCTCTAAGATTTTTATGGTTTCAGGTCTTACATTTAAGCCGTTAATCCATTTTGAGTGTGTTCTCATATATGATGTAAGTAGGTGGTCCAAATTTCATTTTTTGCACGTGTCAGTCCAATTTTCCCAGCACCATTAATTAAATAGACTACCTTTACTCCAATGAAAATTCTTGCTTTCATTGTCATAGATTAAATGACCGTATATTGATGGGTCTATTCCTGGTCTCTCTATTCTGCTCCATTGGTCTATGTGTGTGTTTTTATGCCAGTACCATACTGTTTTGATTACTACTGCCTTGTAGTATGTTTTGATGTCAGGCAGTGTGATGCCTCCCACTTTCTTCATATTTGTCAAGATTGCCGTGACTATACAGGGGCTTTTGTGGTTCCATATAAATTTCAGGATTACATGTTCTATTTCTGAAAAAAAAAAGTCCTTGGTAGTTTGATTGGAATTGCACTGAATCTATATATTGCCTTAGGTAGTATTGACATTTTAACTATATTAATTCTTCCTATCCATAAACATGGTATGTATTATCATTTATTTGTATCTTCTTTGATTTTTCTCTTCAGTGTCTCATAATTTTGTGAGTACAGGTACTTTACTTCTTTAGCTAAATTTATTCCTAGATATTTTATTGCTTTTCAAGCAATTCTAAAGGGACTGATTTCCTGATTTCTTCTTCTGATTGTTTATCATTGGTATATACAAGTACAACTGATTTCTGAATATTAATTTTGTATCCTGCTATCTTACCAAATTCGCTTATCAGTTCTAGCAGTTTTTTGGTGGAGTCTTTGGGATTCTCTATATATAGTATCATGTCATTTGCATATAATGACAATTTTACTTCCTCGTTTCCAATTTGGATGCCTTTTATTTCATTTTCTGGTCTGATTGCTGACCTAGAACTTCGAGAACTATGTTAAATAGAAGTGGTGAAAGTGGGCAGCCTTGTCCTGTTCCTGATCTTAAGAGGAAAACTTTTAGCCTTTCCCCATTGAGTACGATGTTTGCTGTGGGCTTATCATATATGACCTTTATTATGTTGAGATACGATCCCACTATTCCCACTTTTCTAAGAGTTTTTATCATAAATGGCTGCTGGATTTTGTCAAACGCCTTTTCTGCAGCTATTGATATGATCATATGATTTTGATTTTTTCATTTTGTTAATGTGATGTATTATGTTAATTGATTTGTGGATCTTGAACCAGCCCTGCATACCAGGAATGAATCCCACTTGATCGTGGTGTATGATCTTTTTAATGAGATGCTGAATTCGGTTTGCCAGTATTTTGTTGAGAATTTTTGCATCTATGTTCACTAGGGATATTGGCCTGTAGTTTTCCTTTTTTGTAATATCTTTGTCTGACTTAGGAATCAGGGTGATAGTGGCTTCATAGACAGAGTTTGGGAGCCTTACCCTCTTCTGTATTTTTTGGAATAGCTTGAGGAGAATAGGTAGTAATTCTTTTTTGAATGTTTTGAAAAATTCACCTGTGTAGCCATCTGCTCCAGGGCTTTTGTTTGTTGGAAGGTTATTGATTACTGATTCAATTTCTTTGGCAGTAATTAGTCTGTTCAGAGTTTCTGTTTCTTTTTGGTTCAGACTTGGTAGATTGTATGCTTCTAGAAATTTATCGATTTCTTCCAGATGGTCGAATTTGTTAGCATATCATTGCTCATAGTATTTTCATAAAATATTCTGTATTTCTGTGGTATCTGCTGTTACTTCTCCTCTTTCAATTCTGACTTTATTAATGTGGGTCCTCTCTCTCTTATTCTTGGTTAGTCGTGCTAAGGGTTTGTCGATTTTTTTTATCTTTTCAAAAAACCAACTCTTGGCTTCATTGATCTTTTGTATTGTTTTTTTTGTTCTCTATTTCATTTATTTCTGCTCTGGTGTTTATTATTTCCTTCCTTATACTTCCTTTAGGCTTGTTTTGCTATTTTTTTTTCGAATTCCCTTAGGTGTAAGGATAGTCTGTTGATTTGAGATTTTTCTTCCTTCTTTAGGTAGGCATGCACTGCTATGAACTTCCCCCTTAGAACTGCTTTCGCTACATGCCAGAGATTTTGGGTCGTGATGTTTTCATTTTCGTTTGTCTCGAGGTATCTTTTGATTTCTTCCTTGATCTCATTTTTGACCCACTCACTATTTAGTAGCATGTTATTTAGCCTTCATGTATTTGTAAGCTTTCCAGATTTCTTCTTATAATTGATTTCTAGATTCATAGCATTGTGGTCAGAGAAGACACTTGATATGATTTCAATCTTCTTAAATTTGTTGAGACTTGTTTTGTGGCCTAATATGTGGTCTATCTTGGAAGATGTTCCATGTGCACTTGAGAAAAATGTATATTTTGTGGCTTTGGGGTGAAATGCTCTAAAAATATCAACTAAATTCAGCTGGTCTAAAGTGTCATTTAAGGCCACTGTGTCCGAGTTGATTTTCTGTCTGTAGGATCTGTCCATTGGTGACAACGGGGTGTTGAAGTCCCCGACTATGATAGTGTTACTGTTGAACTCTGCCTCTATGTCTGTCAAAATCTGTTTTATATATTTAGGAGCTCCTATGTTGGGTACACAGATGTTTACTAGGGTTATGTCCTTTCGTTGAATTGATCCCTTTATTATTACATAGTGCCCTTCTTTGTCTTTTATTGTAGTCTTCATTTTAAAGCCTGTTTTGTCTGAAATAAGTATTGCTACTCCAGCTTTTTTCTCATTTCCATTTGCATGAAATATCTTATTCCATCCCTTAATTTCCAGTCTGTGTATGTCTTTTGATCTGAGATTAGTCTCTTGTAGACAGCATATGCATGGGTCCTGTTTCCTTATCCACTCAGCCACTCTGTGTCTCTTGATTGGAGCATTTAGCCCATTCATGTTTAAAGTAATTACTAATAGATGCATATTTATTGCCATTTTGTTATTTGTATTTCTTGTCTTCCTGGGTTAGCTTGCTTTCTCCTGTCTTCTGTTTAAAAAAGCCCTTTGAACATTTCCTGCAATGCTGGCTTGGTTGTAATGAACTCCTTAAGCTTATTCTTTTCTGAGAAGATCTTTATCTCTCCTTCAATTTTACGTGATAGCCGTGCTAAGTAGAGTAATCTTTGTTGTAGACCTTTATTTTGTGTCACTTTGAATATCTCCTGCCTCTCCCTTCTGGCCTGTAGAGTTTCTGAAGAAAAGTCAGCTTGTTAGTCTTATGGAAGTTCCTTTGCATGTAACCTGCTATCTTTCTCTTGCTGCTTTTAGGATTCTGTCTTTGTCTTTAAGCTTTGCCATTTTAACTATGTTGTGTCTTGTCGTGGGCCTGTTTGGATTCAGCCTGTTTGGAACTCTCTGCACATCCTGGGCTTGTATGTCGATTTCCTTCCCCAGGGTAGGGAAGTTTTCAGTCATTATTTCTTTAAATACATTCTCAATCCCCTGCTTCTTCTCTTCTCCGTCTTACCTCCTCCTCCTCCTATGACACATGAATGTTGTTATGTTTCATGTTGTCCCAGAGATCTCTTAAACTATTTTCATTCTTTTTTATTCTTTTTTCTTTTTGTTCTTTCAGCTGGGTCATTTCTGATATTTTGTCTTCTAATTCGCTGATCCGCTCCTCTGCTTCATCTGTTCTACTGGTGATTCCTTCAAGTGTGTCCTTCATTTCAGTTAATTGTATTCTTCAGTTCTAACAGGTTGTTTTTTATGGTTTCCCTATCCTTCTTTATGTCCTCGCTAAGTTCCTTAAACATTCTTATCATCAGTGTTCTAAACTCTGTCTCTGAAAGTTTGGATACCTCTGTTTCATTTGGTTTCATTTCTAGAGGTTTCTTCTGATCTTTTACTTGTGACATGTTTCTTTGTTTGTTTCATTCTGGCTGTCATTCTGTGAATGCTTCCATGTATTAGATAGATCACCTAGAAAGAAGAGAAAAGAAAAAAAGAGAGAAAAAAAAAGAAATGGGAGGGGGCTCTCCGTCCTCTTTAATGTGCAGACCCCTTGCTCTGGCTTTCTGTGAGCTTTCCACAATTATTTGCTGTGTGGTCTGGAACTGTGCTCACCACCAAAAAAAAAAAAAATTCTTCACAGGTTGTTGCAGGTTGTCTGCTACTGCAAAAATAACCACTCTGTGGCCTGTTGAGATGTGGGCCAGGCACCGGGTCTTAGGGTCCCTCTGGCAACACAGCTCTAGGTGGGTGGGGCAGGCCCCCCAGGCACCACTTGATGTGGTCAGTGGCCCCCACAAAGTCGAGTAGCATGAACTCTTCACCAGCAATCAGTCCACACAAACTCGCCAGGAAAGCCTCGATCGGATCACGCAGGTGCACAACTCCCTGCCCAACACTCTCAGGAAAACTCCCGTCTCAGCCTGTCCCAATCAACTGCCCGCAGATCAGTCTCAGCAGCCCAACAGCCAATCCCCAGTCTTACAACTCTGCACAAACAGTGCGAAGAGTGGGGACCTAAGGGGTCTCGCGCACTCCTGAGTCACAGTGAACAGACTGATGCAGCTGGAGAGCACCCGCCCTGCGTTTCCCTGGCAACGCAGTGCAAGCAGGGTGGAGGGTGGGGATCCAAGGCGGCTTTAGCACTCCTGTGTCTCAGTGTGCAGCTGATGGAGCCAGAGGGCACCCGCCAGGCATTTCCCTGGAAACACAGCACAAGCAGGGCGGAGGGTGGGGACCCAAGGCAGCTTGCGCACTCCTGTGTCTCAGTGAGCAGCCTGATGGAGCCGGAGGGCACCCACCAGGCGTTTTCCTGGCAATGCAGCACAAGCAGGGCAGAGGATAGGAATCCAAGGCCGCATGCGCATGCACCCTCGTACTCCTGATCCAAGTTCACCAGACCAATTGGATCCCGGATCTGACCCTCTGTGGGAGGACCCAACCCTGAAAAAATGTCGTCCTCCTGTACACTGCTCATGTGCAAGCTCCACAAACGATGGTCCCAAAACCTCCAGCTTCTGCACAAAAGGCGCTCAGTTCAGTCCTTCCCCACAGGCTCCTGGGCCCGACTCAAACACCTACTCCCTCCAACAGGAACCGGGTGAGTTTTCACCAGCAAGCGAACCTGTGCACCGGCCCCACTGGTTCTCCAGCCGCCCTCAGCCTCACCGAGCCGAGCTGAGAGTCTTTGCTAATTTCTACTGCCCTGCTATCGTAGAACTCCTCTTCCTGGCAAATCAACTCTGGGCTTGTGAGCTCGGTGTGGGGCCAAAGGGTCTTCCCCCAACCGGAGAAGTCTCCACACAGCTGGGATTTCCCTCATGCGGCTCGCCCTCTCTCATCTGTGCCCCTCCTACCAGATTTGACCTGGCCTCCTCTTTAGGTCCTTCGTTTAGAGGTTCTGTTCATCTAATGTTCAGGGGACTTCCAAGGTTAAATGTTGTATAAATTATTTGTAAATTTGATGTGATCCTGGGAGGCAGTTCAGAGGGGATCCTTCTATTCCACCATTTTTCCGGAACTCCCCCATAGTTCATTTTCTTGAAAAATATTTATTCATGTGCTCTGTGACCTTAGAATCATTTCCAGAAACTTCAAATATGGTTGTTAATAATTTGCATCTCTTTACCTGGGAATTAGGTCTAAGGAACTCCCAGAAAAATTATTCCATTTTTATATTGGATTATTTGATTTTTATAACTGCATTTTATATATATATATATATATATATATATATATATATATATACATTCCTTTATTAGATAATTGCTTTGAAATTATTCTCTCCATATCTGTGCTTTTTCTTTATTTTCCTTAACAGGAATATTTGAAGAGCAGGGGATTTTAATTTTGATAATGTCCAGTTTGTCATTTTTAATAGTTTGTTCTTTTGATTCCTATCTAAAAAAATCTTTATTTTTCTAAATTTGTATTTAAAAAAATCTTTGCATAACCAAAGATTACAAAGATTTTATCATATGCTATTCCTGGAATTTTTCTAGGTTTTGGATTCACATTATGTCTATTATTCATTTAAATTAGTTTTTTTGTGAGATATGGATTGAGGTTTACTTTTTGGTGCTATTGTAGATCACAGGGTTTTTTATTTTCCAATTTCTTAATGTTTATTTCTAATATATGGAAATAAAATTGTGTTTTTGCTTATTTAGCTCATATCCTGCCACCTTGCTAAACACATTTATTAGTTCTAGTAGTTCTTGTAGATTCTTTAGGGGATCTGCTACAAAGACAATTTTCATCTACAAATAGTTTTGATATGTATTTATCAAATACATATTTCCTTATGATATGTATGAATTTTTTTTTTTTTTACTGTGTCTTTGGACTGGATAGGACTTCCATTTTGCTGTTGAATATGAATGATGAGAGCAGATGTCCTTTCAGATTAGGGGACATTTTGTCTTGTCCAAAACATCCACGGTGACATTTGGTCCATAGTTAATATAAATCCCACTCTTCTGCCAGATTTGAACCTCAACCCACAATGTGCCATTACTAGCTAGGCTACACAGGCAAAATACCTATGTAGATACCCTATGTCCAGATGAGGAAATTATCTTGTATTTTTTTCAATAGAGTTTGTATCATGAATGCATATTTAATTTTATAAAGTACTTTTCTACATCTGTTAAGATAATCATATTTATTTTCTTCATTAGTTAGTTGATAGTGTGTATGAAATTGATTTTTCTCACGTTAAAACAGCCTTTTTTGGGGGACCCTGTGGCACTGTTGGTGGGATTGCAGATTGGTGCAGCCACTATGGAAGTCAGTATGGAGGTATCTCAAATAAATGGAAATAGAGCTACCTTTTGACCCAGCAATTCCACTCCTAGGTATTTATCCTGAAAAACCCAAGACACTTATTCAAAAAAATTTACGCACCCCTATGTTCATAGCAGCACTATTTACAATAGTTAAGACTTGGAAACAACCAAAATGCCAATCGGTAGATGACTGGATTAAGAAACTGTGGTATATTTACACAATGGAGTATTACTCCGCTATACAGAAGAATGAAATCGTACCATTTGCAATGATATGGACGGACCTAGAGACTATTATGTTAAGTGAAATAAGTCAGTCAGAGAAAGACAAATACCATATGATCTCACTCATATGTGGAATCTGAAAAACTGTGTGAATGAGCAAAGTAAACAGAGACTGTCTCATAGATATAGAGGAAAAATCAGGTTGCTAATTGGGAGGGGGATGGGGATGAGGGAGAAGGGGAAGGGATTAGACAGCAAAAATAGGCAACTACAATATTGCCACTGGGATATGAAAGACAGTTTGGGGAATATAATTAATAATGTTGTAAATATTTTATGGAGTGTCAGATGGTCATAGGTCTTGTTAGGGAGACCATTTCATGGATGGAGTAGAGGTTTGATCACTGCACTGTATACCTGAAGCGGAGGTTGTATACCAACTGTAATTGAATATATATAGATAGTCACGGGATGTGGATTATACTGTGGAAGGGAGTCAGAGGAAGAGTAATAGACATATATGATATGGGGGGGAGGAGTGGGGTGGCGAATTGGGGGTGGGGGATTGTCACTTTGAGGGGTAAAATGTATAACTATTGCACTGTGTTGTACACCTGAAACTAATTAAAAATTAATTAATTAATTAATTTGAAAAACAACAACAATAAAAATACCAGCCTTTTTTATTTCTGGGAAAAATGATACTTGGTCATAATATAATATAATGCATATAACATTATGAAAAAAAATGTAACAAATGTAGCATAATACATATATTTTTCCTAGATGCAATTTTCTACATTTCTGTGAAAGAATTTTGTGTCTATGTTACAAAGGAATATTATTTTCCAGTGGTTTATCTGATTCTGTTTCGTTTCAGTAGCCTTTTGTAATGAGATCAGAGGCATTCAACCCTTACTTCCTAGAACACTTTGTATATACATGGCATTATTTATTCCATAAATATTAGTACATTACCAGTAGTCTATCTTTGCTTGAAGTTTTGATTCTTGAAAGTTTTTAAATTAAAATTTCAATTTATTTAATAAACTTAAAACTATATATGAGATTTTATTTTTGTGTGAGTTTTTGTAGTTAGTGTCTTCTAAAGAAATAATCCATTTAATGTAAGCTATCAAACTTATTGACATAAAGTTGTTCATAATATCCCCATATCGTTCTTTTAAAAACTTTGTAACTTGCAGAGGTATCCCCTCTTTGATTCCTGGTATTTATAATTTGTGCCTTTTTTATCAGTGCACAGATATATCAATTTTTATTGATATTTTCAAAGACTCAGATTTTGGTTTAATTGATTTGCTCTATTGTTTCTGTTTTCGACGTAATTGATATCTCCTGTCATCTATATTATTTCCTTCTTTCACTTGATTTAGTTTGTTTTTCTCTTGTTTTCCTAGTTTCTTAATTTGGAAGCTCAGAGTGTTGATTGTTCCAATATAAGCATTTTATACTCTGAGTTTTCCTTTAAGCATGTTTTAGCTGCATCCCACAAATTTCCATATGTTGCACTTTCATTTTATTCAATTAAAATATAAACTAATAATACTTGTTACTTCATATTTGACTCATGGGTTATTTAAATGTGCGTTGCTTAATTTTAAAAGATTTCAGACTTTCCAAATAAGTTTCTACTATTGCTTTCTAGTTTATTTCTGTTGTAATCCAGGAACACATTTTTATGGTATTTTTTTTAAAGATTTTTTATTGGGGAATTGGGGGAGGGGAACAGCGTTGGGGAACGGGGGAAGGGGAATAGACTAGTTGCTGTCCTTTTGTTCTTCAGTCTAGTTGTGGAGGACGCCGCTTCACTGGCCCATGTTGGTATTGTCATTGCACTCTTCTAGGGTGAGGTAGATCGGTTGTTGGCCTCTGGATGGCTGCTCACAGTGGCTCTTGGCAGCTCGCACAGGCTGCCAGCCACTCACGCTTGCTGCTGGCCACTCACTGTAGACTATGGCAGCCCACTGCACCAGGGGCTACAGCCTACACTGTCGCCGGGGCTCGCACAGCCCGGCTCCAGGTGGAGCTGTTGTTCACCATCTTAGCTGTAGAGGGCAGTATTACTCATCCTCATATGTGGGATCTGAACCGGGGCCTCTGGTGTCCCAAGCCAGCTCTTAACCAACGTGCCACTCGGCCAGCCCATTGTGTCAGTTCTTTTAAATATACAGAGATCTGTTCTATGGCCCAGAATATGGTCTATTTTCATGAATGTTACAAGTGTACTTTTAAAGATTGTGTATGCTTCTCTTGTTGGGTAAAGTCTTCCATAAATGCCAATTGGGTCAAGATGATTGACAGGCTCTTCAAGTCTTCTATATTGTTCTATCAATTATAGAAAACATTCAGTTCTCCAATTATAGTTGTGGGTTTATCTGTTTGTCTTTTTGGATCTATCAGTTTTGGCTTCATCTATTTTGAAGCTCTGTTGTTAAGAACTTACATTTTTAGGATTCTAAATGTCTTCTTGGGAAATCAATCCATTTGTTATTATACAATGTCCTTTGTTATTTCTGTTAGTCTCATTTCACTGATTTATACTTTGTATGATATTAATATAGCTACTATGTCCTTGTTGTGATTAGAATTTGCATATTATATCATCTTCCATCTTTAAGTTTCAGCCTATTTATGTTTTTATATCCCAAGTAAGTTTTGCATAGACAATATATAGTTTGGTCTTACCTTTTATTCACTCTCATAAATCCTAACTTTTGGGGCACTTAAAACATTTATTTTAAGGATACTATATGGATGGATTTAAAGGTACTTTTTTTCAGCTCTTTTCAATATATACTATTATTTGTTCTTTTTCTGACAATTTTTGGGAAAATTTATTAGCTTTTTAAGATTCTTTTTTATCTGCACTAATAGCGTGTTATTTATACCTCTTTTCTAATTTTTTATGGTTGCACTGTTGCTTGTAGTATACTTCTTTAAGATGCCACAATCCACCTTCAAATGTTATACCAGTTCATACATACTGTAAAAATTTGGGACAGGATCTAATTCTTCTTTCCTTTCTCTTGTGCTATCACTGGTATGCACTTTACTTTTTTTTTAGATTTTATTGGGGAATTGGGGGAGGGGAACAGTGTTGGGGAATCGGGGAAGGGGAACAGACAAGTTGCTGTCTTTTTTGTTCTTCAGTCTAGTTGCGGGGGGACGTTGCTTCACTGGCCTATGTTGATATCATCATTGCATTCTTCGCAGATTAGGGACATAGGTCGCCTGCCTCTGGATGGTTGCTTACCATGGCTATTGGCAGCTCACGCTGGCTGCTGGCCACTCACTGTAGCCTAAGGCAGCCCACTGCAGCAGGGGCTACAGCCTACACTGTCGCCAGGGCTCGCACAGCCCAGCTCCAGGTGGAGCTGTTGTTAGCTGTAGAGGGCAGTGTCACTGGCCCTCATATATGGGATCTGAACCGGGGCCGCTGGCATCTCAAGCCAGCTCTTAACCAATGCACCACTCAGCCGTCCCTGAACTTTACTTTTTATATTATAATCAAACTTCCAATTTAATTTTTTATTTTCACTTTAGAATGTCTATTATCATTTAGAGAGATTAAAACAAGAAAATGTTCATTATATATTTACTGCCATTGTTAACATTTTTGAAGTTCTGCATTTCATTTCTGTCTGGTGTCATATTCTTTGTGTCTGAAAAACTGCAGCTAGCCTTTTTGGTAAAGTTCTGCAGGCACTGAATTGCCTCAGATTTTGCTTTCCAAGAAACCTGATTTAGGAAACAATCAACGTGATGCAGTAGGTGAACATTGCGTTTACCTTCTCTCACAGTCACATCAAAATTAAAACTAATCTATAAAACAACCATTATGAGAATCACCTATTAACAAGCTGAGGTGAAGTCTCTCAGCTAAGGATGTGCAGAAGAAGCCGACTCCAGTCTGGTAGGAAGGTCAGAGATATGGAACGGGCTGGTCCCACATCCCCAGTGACCATTAAAGATCTCGATGGATATTTTGACCCTCTAGAGGAGCAAGAGATCCCAGCCCTACTCCAGCTCAGGGTTCCAGTGCCAGGGAGAGAAGTCCCCTGAATTTTTGGTTGTGAAAACCAGCAGAGATTGTGACTAAGACTGAGTGCAGATGCACTCCCAAGCACTCCTCTTAAAGAGGCTGCACTCAGATTTACCCACAAATGGAATAACTTGCTCTGAGCTCCATTGCTAGGGCAGCAGCTGGAAAGACAGCAGGGACATATGGTGGGGAACTCAGTTGTCTGGTTTGGGACAGAAGTTGGATAGGTGGCTTTATCCTGGATTGGGAAGTTGGTGGAGGACATTTTTTCTTTGCTGAGCCCTCTGTCTACCCCATGTGTGAACACAGGTGGCCACATCTGAGTCTCGACCTTTCATTTGTCATGCCCTGGTGATTAGAGACCCGGTCCTAACCAACTTTTGGAAACACTCAGTCTTCTTTCAGTGGATTTTTTTGTGCAAACTGCCTGCTTTGGCTCAAGCTGCAGGCTTTGGGTCTCTCAAAGGTTCATTGAACCTAAAGAAACAGCATCTGGCTTCAGCATGTCCTACCTCTGGCTAAGCAGCCCTAAGCTAGCACTAGTGGCAGAAGGCCCTAGTTCACATCTTGGCATCTAAAGGTGCTTCCAAGTACAGCACAGGTGGCAGCTATCTGCAGATTCCTTTCTGGCTTTTGCTGGGTGGCCATGGATGGGGCATTCACTGTGGCTGAAGTAAACAAACAGCAGATCCCCTCCAAGGTGGTCTTGGGGCTGCTTCCCCCATTGCCCAGGTTCAAAATGAGCTGGAGCATCACCCAGCCATCTCCAGGTGTGACACACCCAAGTAGAGGATTGGGAAGACACCAGAGTTCTGCTGAGGCAGATCCTACTCTGTAGAGTCTGCCCAT
Source organism: Aselliscus stoliczkanus (assembly GCA_033961575.1). Classification (NCBI taxonomy): domain Eukaryota; kingdom Metazoa; phylum Chordata; class Mammalia; order Chiroptera; family Hipposideridae; genus Aselliscus; species Aselliscus stoliczkanus. Next base: position 46,022,070 of record CM066737.1, on the reverse strand, counting down.
GCACAACAACTCTTCCACTGTAGTCAAGGCCAGTCTTCACAATGAGTAAGGCCAAGGGTCTGTCACTATCACTGATGTGCAATTATCAACCAAGTCTCAACTACAAGAGGAGGGCACACACAACCCATACAGGGGACACATCTGGAGTGCATGGCTCAGGTGACCAGAAAGACTTCTCCACTGAAACCACACAGGACACCTACTACATAATGCCACTGTACTAAGACCAGAAGACAAAGCATCCCTAACTAATACATAGAAACAAACACAGGGAGGCAGCCAAAATGGGGAGACAAAAAGACATATCCCAAATAATAGAACAGAACAAAGTTCCAGAAAATGAACTAAGCGAAACAGAGACAAACAATCTATCAGATGCAGAGTTTCAAATACTGATTGTAAGAATGCTCACTGATCTCAGGGAGAACTTCAACAGAGAAATGAAAACCATAAAAAAGAACAAATCAGAAATAAAGGATACAATAACAGAAATGAAGAATATATTACAGAGAATTGACAGTAGACTAGATGAAGCAGAGGATCCAACCAGTGATGCAGAAGATAAAGTAGCATTTAAGGGGCCTCTGGGACAATATCAAGTGCACCAACATTTGTATAATAGGGATACCAGAAGGAGAAGAGAGAGCAAGGAATTGAAAACCTATTTGAAGAAATAATGACAGAAAACTTCCCTAACCTGTTGAAGGAAATATACATACAAGCTCAGGCAGCACAGAGAGGCTCAAATAAGATAAACCGAAAGAGGCCACCACCAAGACACATCATAATTAATGTGCCAAAGGTTAAAGACAAAGAGAGAATCTTAGAAGCAGCAAGAGAAAAGCAGTTAATTAACTACCAGGGTGCCCTCATAAGACTGTCAGCTGATTTCTCAACATAAACTTTGCAGGCAATAAGAGAGGGGGAGAAAATATTCCAAGTGATGAAAAGCAACAGCATACAACCAACATTGCTCTACCCAGCAAGGCTGTCATTTAGAATTGAAGGACAGATAAGGTGTTTCCCAGACAAGAAAAAGCTGAAGGCGTTCATCACCACCAAACTTATGTTACACGGAATCTTAGATGGACTTCTTTAAGATGGGAGGGGTTAAGGATGGGTGAAACGGGAAAGAATTAAGAAGTACAAATTGGTTGTTGTATGGTAGTCATGGGGATGTAGTGTATAGCATAGGGAATATAGTCAATAATATTGTAATAACTAGGTATGGTGCCAGATAGGTACTAGATCTACCAGGGTAATAGCTGGGAATGGGGTTGGGGGCAGGGTTAAAAAAGTGAAGGCATTATGAAATATGAACTCGTAGGTAACACAGTATGGGGAATATAATCAACATTGTTGTAAAGATCATATAAGGTGCCAGATGGGCACTGGGTTTATCAGGGGGAACCACATTATAGACTGTCTAGATGGCCTGACTAATGCAATATACACCTGAAGCTGAAGTACAATAATATTGAATGTCAACTATAGCTATATACGTAGGTAGATATAGTCTTGGCATGCAGAGTATAACATAGGGATAATAGTTGATGGTATTGTAAAAGATATATAAAATATCAGAGGGATACTAACTTGGGCGATGGGTTCTCACTTTATGAAGGGTTTAAATGTCTAAATATTACGTTGCTTTCTACATACAAAACTAATAAAAATAAATTTTAAAAAGCTAATAAATCAATAAAAGGAGATAAAAAGGAATTTAAAAATAATCCAAAAGCAGGTTTAGTAAATACAGAGCCACTGCTACCTAGGGGAAACAGTTCAGGTTCCTTTGAGTCTCTGGTCACCACAACCAATTAGTATATGACCTTTTATGTAATGTATTTTCTGTTTAAAGTCACCTTATTTAATGTTTTTTATAAATAAATTATATGCAATACTTTGTTATCCAAAAATATTTCATTTTAACAAAAATTAACCATCATAACAAAAGTATTTTAATTAAGTCATTTTGCAAAATGTAAAACAAAAACTGATTTATTTTACCTTTGTCATTTTTATTATTATTATTAATAGTTACAGATGTACAAAACTATGCAATAGTTATCTTTTTCACCCCTTACAAAGTGACTCCATCCCCACACTATATTCCACATGCCATGACTATATATGTGTTAAATAATAATCAACATCTAATATTAATCAGCGGTAGCATCAGATGTACAGTGCAGTAGTCAGGCCAAGACACTGTCGATGAAGTGGTCTCCCTGACAAGACATGAGTCCAATTGTTCCCCTAAAAAAATATTTACATTACTGATTATATTCCCTAAACTGTCTCTTCTCTCTCTGCGGTAGTATTGTAGTTATCAGTTTGTGTTGCCTCGTCCCTTCCCCTTCTCCCTGATGCCCACCCCCGTCCCATCTAGACCTCACCAGTTTTTCCTTTGTGTCTCTAAGACTATTTCTGTTTATTTTGCTCATTTATTCAGTTCTTTAGATTCCACATATAAGTGAGATGATATGGTATTTATCTTTCTCTGACTGACTTATTTCACTTAGCATAATGTTCTCTAGGTCCATCCATATCGTTGAAAATGGTATGGTTTCTTTCTTCTTTATAGCTGCGTAATACTCCATTGTGTAGATGTACCACAGTTTTTCTTTTTTTAAGATTTTATTGGGTCATTGGGGGAGGGGAACAGCGTTGGAGAATCCAGGAAGTGGAACAGAAAAGTTGCTGTCTTTTTGTTCTTCAGTCTAGTTGCGGAGGACATTGCTTCACTGGCCCATATTGGTATCGGTCATTGTGCTCTTCCCGGATGAGGCAGTTGAGACACCAACTCCGGATGGTCGCTCACCATGGCTATTGACAGCTCACACTGGCTGCCAGCCTCTCACGCTGGCTGCTGCCCACTCACTATAGCCTATGGCAACCCACTGCAGCAGGGGCTGCAGCCTACACCATCACCGGGGCTTGCACAGCCCAGCTCCCAGATGTAGCTGTTGTTAGCTGTAGAGGGCAGTGTCACTGGCCCTCATATGTGGGATCCAAACCAGGGCCGTTGCTGTCCCAAGCCAGCTATTAACCAATGTGCCACTCGGCCAGCCAAGTACCAAAGTTTCTTTTTCTTTTCTTTTTTTTTTTTTTTTGAGGGTAGTGTCACTGGCCCTCATATGTGGACCCCGAACCGGGGCCACTGGCTTCCCAGTCCAGCGCTTAAGCAATGTGCCACTCGGCTGGCCCAGCTCCAATAGTTTTTTGATGGAGTCTTTGGGGTTCTCTATATATAGTATCATGTCATCTGCATATAATGACAATTTTACATCTTCCTTGCCAATTTGGATGCCTTTTATTTCTTTTTCTTCTCCGATTGCTGTGGTTAGAACTTCCAGAACTATGTTGAATAAAAGAGGAGAAAGTGGACAGCCTTGTCTTGTTCCTGATCTTAAGGGGAATGGTTTTAGCTTTTCCCCATTGAGTATGATGTTAGCTGTAGGTTTATCATATATGGCCTTTATTATATTGAGATATGATCCCTGTATTCCCACTTTCCTAAGGAGTTTTTAACATAAATGGCTGTTGGATTTATCAAATGCTTTTTCTGCATCTATTGATATGACCATGTAATTTTTATTCTTCATTTTGTTGATGTGGTGTATCACATTAATTGATTTATGGAGGTTGAACCAGCCTTGTGTACTAGGGATGAAACCTACTTGATCATGATGTATGATCTTCTTAATATATTGCTGAATTCTGTTTGCTAATATTTTTTTCTTTTAGCTCAGCCATCCTGCCGCCTCAACTGCACCTCAGCTCAGGCTGGCATCGAACCGCCGTTGCTTAGAGCTCAGCTCGCACTCTTGAGCGAGCTCTTAACCAATTGAGCCACTCGGCTGGCCCATTGTTTGCTAATATTTACTTGAGAATTTTTGCATCTATATTCATCGGGGTTTTGGCTTGTAGATTTCCTTTTTTGTGCTTTCTTTATCCGGTTTTGGAATCAGGTTGATAGTGGCTTCATAAAAAGAATTTGGGAGGCTTCCCTCTTTCTGGATTTTTTGGAATAGTTTGAGAATAGGTGATAATTCTTTTTTGAATGTTTGATAAAATTCACTTGTGAAGCCGTCTGGTCCAGAGCTGTTGTTTGTTGGAAGCTTGTCAATTACTGATTCAATTTCCTTGGTAGTAATCAGGCTATTTAGATTTTCCATTTCTTCTTGAGTTAGCTTTGGAGGGTTGTATGCTTCTAGAAAATTATCCATTTCTTCCAGATTGTCAAATTGGTTGACATAAAATTGCTCATAGTAATTTCTTAAAATTTTTTGTATTTCTGTGATATCTGTAGTAATTTCCCCTCTTTCATTCCTGATTTTACTAATTTGAGTCCTCTCTCTTTTTTTTCTGATGAGCCTGGCTAGAGGTTTGTCAATTTTGTTTATCTTCTCAAAAAACTAGCTCTTGGTTTCATTGATCTTTTGTATTGTTTTCCTGTTCTGTATATTGTTTATTTCTGCTGTGGTCTTTATTATCTCATTTTTTTTTGTACTCCCCTTGGGCTTCTTTTGCTGTTCTTTATCCAGTTCCCTGAGGTGTAAGGATAACCTGTTGATTTGAGATTTTTCTTCCTTCTTTGGGTAGGCCTGCAGTGCTATGAACTTCACTCTTAGGACTGCTTTCACTGCATCCAGAGATTTGGAGTCGTGGTGTTTTCATTTTCATTTGTCTTGAGGTATCTTTTGATTTCCTCCTCGATCTCATTTGTGACCTCCTCGTTATTTAGTAGCATGTTATTTAGCCTCCATTTATTTGACAGCTTTCCGGGGTTCTTCTTATAATTGATTTCTCATATCATAGCATTGTCTCATAGCATTGTGGTCAGAGAAGACAATTGAAATGATTTCAATCTTCTTAAATTTATTGAGGCTTGTATCGTGGCCTAATGTGATCTATCTTAGAAAATGTTCCATGGGTATTTGAGAAGAATGTATGTTCTGTAGCTTTGGAGTGAAATGCTCTGAAAATGTCTGTTAAATCCAGCTGGTCTAATGTATCATATAAGTTCACTGTTTCTGCATTGATTTTCTGTCTGGAGGATCTGTCCACTGTTGACAGTGGGGTGTTGAAGTCCTCTACTATGATACTGTTAATGTTGATCTCCATCTTTATTCTGACAATGTCTGTTTTATACACTTAGGAGCTCCTGTGTTAGGTGCATAGATGTTTACTTGTGTTATGTCCTCTTGCTGGATCGATCCTTTTATTATTATAAAGTGTCTTTCTTTGTCCTTTATTATATTCTTCAATTTAAAATCCATTTTATCTAATATAAGTATCACTGCTCCAGCTTTTTTCTCACTTCCATTTGCATCAAATATTTTACTCCATCTTTTTACTTTCAGCCTGTATGTGCCTGTTGATCTGATGTGTGTCTCTTATATAAAGCATATATCGGGGTCTTGCTTTCAATTTAATTCAGCCACCATATGTCTTTTGATTGGAGCATTTAATCCATTTATATTTAATGTAATTATTTATAGGTGCATAGTTATTGCCATTTTGTTTTTTGTGTTCATAGTCTTCCTTAGTTAGGTTGTTTTTCTTTCTTTCTTTTTTTTTTTTTTTTGAAGGCAGTGTCACTGGCTCTCATATGTGGGACCTGAACTGGGGCCGATGGCTTCCCAAGCCAGCAATTACCCACCGTGCCACTTTGCCAGCCCTAGGTTGTTTTTCTCTTCTGCTTAAAGAAACCCTTTTAACATTTCCTGCAAAGCTGGTTTGGTGGTAATGAATTCCCTTAACTTGTTCTTTTCTGGGAAGCTCTTTATCTCTCCTTCAATTATAATGATACCCTTGCTGGATACAGCAATCTGGGTTGTAGGCTTTTATTTTTCATCGCTTTGAAAACTTCTTGCCACTCCCTTCTGGCCTGCAAAGTTTCTGTAGAAAAGTCGGCTGATAATCTTATGGGAGTGCCCTTGTAAGTAACTTGCTGCCTTTCCAGGGCTGCTTTAAGGATTCTGTCTTTGTCCTTAACCCTTGCCATTTTCACTATAATGTGTCTTGGTGTGGGCCTGTTTGGGATCACCCTGGTTGGAACTCTCTGCACTTCCTGGGCTTGTATTTCAATGTCCTTTGACAGGTTAGGGAAGTTTTCAGACATTATTACTTCAAATATGTCCTCAATCCCTTGCTCCCTCTATTCTCCTTCTGGTATTCCAATGATCCGGGGGTTGTAGCGTTTGATGTTGTCTCCCAGCTCTCTTAAACTATTTTCAATGTTTTTCATTCTTTTATCTTTTTTTTGTTTCGCTTGGGTGATCTCTGCTATCTTGTCTTCTGAGTCACTGATTCGATTTTCTGCTTCGTACAATCTGCTAGTCATTCCATCGAATTTGTCATTTAATTCAGTAATTGCATTCTTAAGTTCTAGCTGGTTGCTTTTCATGATTTCTCTATCCTTCTTTATATTTTCATTAATTTCCTTGAACACTCTAATAATCAGTTTTCTGAACTCTGTCTCTGATAGGTTGTTTATCTCTATTTCTTCTTGTTCCACTGATTTAGGAGGTTTCTTCTGTTCTTTTATTTGGGTTGCATTTCTTTGTCTCCCCATTCTGGTTTACACTTTGTGCTTGCTTCCATATAACATATAGATCCTCTATGTCTCTCAATCTTTTCTGGATAAACTTATACGGTGTGTGTCCTTTATACTTGAATTACTCAGTCTCCCTATTCTCTTGTGTGTGTATATCTGAGGTGTTCCTTTTTTGTGTATCTTCACCTGTTGAAGTTTAGCTTTGATTACTTTTGGCTTTTCAGTAGGAGGATTGACTCCCAGACTGATTAGTTGTGAGGATCTGCAGTGTCTGCAGTTTATGAGCTACTGTGAGAGGGTTGACTCCTCTGATGATGCTTGGACCCTTTGGGCCCTTGTACCTGTAGCGACTTCCTTTTGGGTGTGACTCTTGTATGTCAAACCTAGAAATGCTCTGTTTTTATCTAACATTGGCCTGTTGGTATGATGATTCTTGCGTCTCTTTTTGTGGGCCCAGTTGCAGAGCAATTTTATAGAAAAACAGATCAACACGTACAACCACCACAGCCACCAAAGGAAACCAAATACTCTCATATGTAAGACAAAACAAATCAAAACAAAAAACAAACCGCAACCTACGGTCAATTTGAAGAGGATTATCAAACATACAAAAGAAGAAAACAAACAAAAACAAAACAACAACCACACACAAAAAAGAACAGAAGTGGAAAAAAAAATGCAATATAATATCATAAAATAAAAAACAGAATAAACATGAGAACCCAAATAGCTATACCAAAGAATAAAATATAAAAATAAAATAAAATAAAATTCGAAAAAAAAGAAAAGGAGGCAAAGTATAGTGGTGAAAAGAATGAACATAAGAAGGGAGAAAGTAGGGCCGGCCGAGTGGCATGGTGGTTAAGTGCTGGCTTACGAACCCAGTGGTCCCAGTTCGGTTCCCACATATGAGGGCCAGTTACACTGCTTTCAAAAAAATAAAAACAAAGAAAAAAAATAAAAAAATAAAAAAAGAAGGGAGAAAGTGAGGGTGAGAAAGAAAGAAAAAGAAACAAAATATGTATATATTTGTCTACACAACCATATATTTGGACATATATTCACCTATATACACCCATATATGTGCCTATATTAAAAACTAGAAAATGATAATAATGAAATAGAAATAAAACCCCAAAACAACCAAAACAAGCTACCAATAAAGGGGGGGAAAAAACAAAAGCCCAGTGCCGGTCTTGACTAAAGTCCACCAAGATCTCTTCAGGTTGTCCTCGGCTGTACAAAAATTCCTCTGCATCTGTGGGAACAGAGTAGGCCACCTGATGCCTAGCGTGATCCTGGCACTGCAGGTTTGCTGTACATGAATGTGGTTGTGATGTGTGATTGGTATTTTTTACAAAGTCACTGCCGTTTCTGATTTCGCCTGTCCCAAGGCAGGCTGCACACCCCGAAGCCTCAGTGAGTGTCTTTGGGCACCCTTTCCATTGACAGCCATGGAGAATGAGGAGTTCCTCGTTGCCAAAAGCCAGCTACCAGGAATCTGTTAGTTAGTGTCTCAGCAGTTGACCCTGCCCTGCCTCCCAGGCCTTGCCATAAAGGTGGGGGTGGGGTAGGTAGTCTCAATCTACAGCCTCTTCTGGGGTGGAAATTCTCGACCCCCTATGGGTAGGAATACCTCTGTAGTCTGCCCCTACTGCTCCATTCAGGGGTCAGTTTAAGACTGGTTTGATGGGGGCCAAGGTTTCTGAGGGAGGGTGATGGTGGGTTTTTGTTTCGGTAGTTGTTTTTTTTTTTGCTTTCTGTCCAAGAGAGGAGGAAAAATAAACAAACAAACAATCAAGCAAAAAAAAAAAAAACACCAAACCAAACGAAACAACAACGAAAACACACAGTCCCAACACTGTTTTGAGCTGAGGTGTTTGCCTCATACACTCCAGAGGAGTTCCTGCTGCTCTCCCAAAGAGACTGCCGGGGTTTAGGGAGCTGTGCACACCCTGCCATGGCTCAGATCCCCATTCTGTCTCTCGGGAACCTGCGTCTCTGCCCGGCTCGCTGTGTCTCCCCCCGCAAGTATTCTATTTTTCCCCTGCTCACCCAGTCAGGCTTCTGCCTCAGAGCCTGTGCACCAAGGTGCTCTTGCTGCGCTCAGCGGGACCCGGTGGATGCAGAGACAGATCCCTGAACCGGGCAGGTTCAGGGATTGAGCTTGCCCTGTCCCTGCCGTGCTCTGTACCCTGCTTCCTGGGGACCCGGGGAGCCAAGGGTGCAGCTGTATGTCTCCCTTCTCTCCTCACCCACTCACCTGGACTGAGGCTTCTTCCTCAGGCTGCAGATCGTTGCGCTCTTGCTGGACTCTAGGTGGGCTGCAGGTCGCAGGGAGCGAGCAGTGGGAACACTCACGGATCTGATCTCTGAAGTTCTGTGCCTCTGTAGCCGCAGGTATGGGCTGAACCTCACACCTCTCGCTGCCTTCTTCCCCTTCTTGCCCGGCCTGCCCACCTTTCCAGCAATTGTTGTGTGAGACTCTTAGTTGCTCTCTGTGATGAGTAGATGTCACTTAAACCTGTTATTTTCGATTGAAGAAAAGTTGAAACGTTCCCACCAGGAACATGAGCTGCTGTTGTGGAACAATAGATGAGCTGCCTGGTGTGTTCACAAAGCACCTTACAGGTCCTAATGTTCTTGAGCATTCCTTGTTCATCTGCTTCAGGTGCTTTGGGTCTCCATGCTGGGCACGAAGCTGCCGTGGGGAAGTCGGTGTCCTGTGAGGCGGGCTCGACTCCCAGGTGGCCTCCTCCACGAAGCCCGCCCCCCTGACTATATTGTGCTGCCAGCCAAGCCCGCTGACACTCACCTTCCGACGGTCTTGCTCTTCCCACCTTTACCTTTATTTTTGAAAGATATTTTCACCGGGTATGGAATTCTGGGTTGACAGTTACCTGTTTTTCTTTTAACACATTGAAAATGTTAACTCAAATTTTTTGTGGCATGCACATTTTCTTAGAAACACATAATATAATCTTTATTTCTTTGAAATTTTTTTTCTATAGACCTTCAATATTTTATCTTTACTTTTGACCACTTTAACCATAATATGTTTAGATGTGAGATGTTATTGTTGTTGTTTATCTTGTGGAGGGGCTTTCTGAGCTTCTTGCATCTGTGGTTTCATTTCATTTATTATTTGGGGGAAATTATTCATCACTATTGCTTTATTTTTCTGCAGTGTTCCTTCTCTCTTCCTCTTATGTTAAAACATTTGATATAGTCCCATGGCTCATAGATGCCCTTTTCTGTTTTCTCTCTCTCTCTCTCTCTCTCTCTCTCTCTCTCTCTCTCTCTCTCTCTCTCTCTCTCTTTCATTCTCTTTATGTTTCAGTTTAAGTAATTTCCATTGAACTATCTTCAAGCTGAAAGATTTTTTCTTTGCCTATGTTCAGTGCACTGATGATGAGCCTATTGAAAATATACTTCATCTCTGATATTCAATTTTATTTCTAACATTTCCATTTGACATTTTCTTATACTTTTATCTCTCTGCTGAAATTCCCCATCTGGTCATACAACTGCTCACCTTTTCCACTAGATCCTTTAATATGCTAATTACAGTTAATTTAATGTTCCTGTCTCAAAATTCCAATAATTATGTCTTCTTTGTATTGAGTTTTATTAATTGATTTGCCTCTTATCAATGTGACTTTTGTTTTCTTGGCATCTTTTGTGTGTTACAAGTTTTTTTTTTTTAATTAAATGTCTGGCATCACATGCAGAACATTAGGGACTGATGTTAATGTTATTTTTGCCTAGAAATTGGCATGTATATTCTTTTTACAGGCTGTAATTGTAAGAGGTTTAATGAATCTAGTCAGGAATTTATTTGTGCTTGGGTTTTGCTGCTGCTAATGTTTTCTGCAATACACACAGACTGTCTTTGATTTGTGCTTCGGCTGGAGCCAGGTTTGGAAGTTGTTTTTTTTCTTTTCCTGTTAGTTCTCAACCATAAGATTTCAACCCTGTCTGCACACCTAGTGAATGAATAGCTCATTATTCTGAATCTCTCCCATCCCTACCAACACACTAACGTAGCTTATTAGGTGCTAGATTCATGATGGGGACCACAAAAAAGGCTGTCTGTTGTCCTGATACAGCTTTATTCTTAAGGTGGTGTTATGTGCCTGGACAACAAAGGTGGGGTGTTAGCATTCTTGCCTCTAATATCCATGGCAGGAAGCCAAACTCTGCTTTTCTTTTCTTTTTTGAGGGCAGTGTCACTGGCCCTCATATGTGGGACCCGAATCCGGGCTGCTGGCTTCCCAAGCCAGCACTTAACCACCACGCCACTCGGCTGGCCCAAACTCTGCTTTTTATTTGAGGTGGATTTTATGCAGGAGAGAATCTCCTGCCCATCACCCAATGGTAAATTGTATCTAATTGCCTTGCTACAGGATTCTGGGGCCAGAATTGTTTCACATTCTAGGAAGCTAATTTTATTTCTTCTGCACTTCCCCTAGGCAAAACACAGAAGGCATCCTCCTTCTTGTCTAGTGACTTAAAGCTCTGCAATTAAGAAAGGTATTTGGAAATGTCAGTGAAAATAACAGCATAAGGACTTCTAAAAATTTTCTTCACAAACAAAAAATGAAAAAAAACAAAAAAACTTTTTGAGAACTCTAGAAATTAATCAAAGGTTTGCAGCAATCAGGGGACCATTTACTTAAGAAAATCAGCTTAATCTACTCAAAAAGTGTGAGTTAGACAGTAAATATAATTTAAAACTTTTATTGAGGACGGAAACTTACAATTGTCAGGGCAGCATTTACCCACTCTAAAAAAATAAGGGTTTGCAATACACTCTACAGCCTTCAACAGGAATATTCTATAACCAATTATTCTATTTCTAATAATTACAGCACTCATGGCCTTCCAGAGAGAAAGATAATTGTTGTCTATACATACCATTAATGTTATATTGTATAGGCAACTACCTTATCTATCAATTTTAAGTTAATTTTCTAATTCACTAGCAAAAATTCAGTTAAAAATATTAAATTATTAAAATAGTTTTCATAAATTAAAATTCCTAATTACTTTGATTAAACCTGTATATATAAATTTTATCACAGGAGGAGTGAATACAATCAAAATTTGGTAACATACCATAGACATGCATAGATATTTAATAGTTTCTGCCTAAACCAATAACAAGACACTAGGAAGGCTGTATAGACAGAAATTCTCAAATATATTAAATTCTTGTGGTATAATATGTACCTTTTTATTGTAGGAATAAAAATAAATTTAGGCAATTTTGACATTGCAAAACATAAGTACCATCAAAACAAATCTCTCTGTTTTCTCCTCCTTTTCTCTCCTACACTTCATTATTTTAGGAAGGATTCAAAATCAAGACTGTATAGCCAAATGGAGGGAATGATGCTGATCATTCTTCCCAAATAGTGCAGCTGATTCTTTTTTTTTTTTGAAGATTTTATTAGGGAATTGGGGAAGGGGACCAGTCAAGTTGTTGTTCTTCAATCTTTGTTGTGGAGGGCACCAGTCGCCATCTGGCTGCCCATCAGTAGCTTGTGGCCTCTAAGCTCAAGGTGCTGTGTTCAGTCTTAGTTGCAGGTGGGTGTAGCCACCATTTCTCATGTGGGAGTTGAACCAGCAGCCTTGTTGTTAAGAGCACACACTCTATTCTCTGAGCCATCCAGGCAGCTGCTCAGCTTAGCTTATGATGCTGTGTTCAGTCTTAGTTGTGGGTAGGCATAACCACCATCCCATTCAGGAGTTGAACCAGCAGCCTTGTTGTTAAAAGCACACACCCTATCCACTGAGCCATCGTGGGAGCAGCTCAGCTCAAGGTGCACATTTCAATCTTTTAGTTGAGGGTGGGCGTAATCTACCATTGAACAGGCAATCTTGTTGTTGCACCAGCTGAGCCATCCTGACCTGTTGGCAGCTCAGCGACAGCTCAGCTAGGGTGCAGTGTTCACTGGCCCATGTGGGAATCAAACCGGCGGCCCTGTTGCTCAAAGCACATCTTCTAAGCCAACTCTTAACCAACTGAGCCACTCTGCCAGCCCTGATTAATAAGTTTATAAGAGTCTGTGTACAAACTTATTTGGTGTTGAACTTTAAAACTATTTTAGCAATCCCTGTAAAGTTAATAAGACATTTTAAAAGTTAATTGCTTAATGAATACAAAAAGTAATCACAGTGTAAAGAAATAGGAAAGCATCTACTCTTACAAAATAAATGAATCACTCAGTATCATCTTAGTTCTTAAGCAAATGCTGCAGTACAAGCCATCATTTATATGTATATAAACTATATAATAAACTACACATAAACACATACAGAAAATTGAATACAATTTGGGTCCAGCTAAAAGTCATAAATATTTTGATTTTTTTTCTAAGTTAATGGATGTTTTAAAATCTATGTATGGGGAAGGTAACCAAACAATGCATACTCTAGCATAGTAACAATTTCTACCATTTTGTCCAGAGATTTCTTACTTTAAGGAATGAAATACCAGCCCTATTCAGAAGGAATGGAATCACATGTAGAAAAATAAAACCAAAGAGGCTCATTAAAAAAACCTGCCATTTTTATTTGAAGAAATATATCTGCATGCAACAAATAATCTTTCAGCCCTTAGAAGGACTTAACTAGGGTTGTCAGATAAAATACAGGATGCCCAGTGAAATCTAAATTTCAGACAAAAAAATGAAAGAAAAAAAAGAGTACAAATGTGTGTCATGTGACATTTAGGATATATACTGAAAAATTATTTATTGTTTATTCTGAAATTGAAACTTATCTGGTCCTCTTGTACTTCTATTTAAGAAATCCAACCACCCTAAACCTACTCAAAGTGTATGAATAGCTGGATCACTGCTAAAATATTTGCCCATAATAAACATTAAATTTATTATGCTTCACAATTACAACAGATTCTATCAGTGAGAACTTATTTATGGTAAAATTATAGGAGAGACATTTACTCTCCATGCAAGATTTTCCCAAAGATTGCAGTTTTTCTTTTTTTCCACTCTTTTCAGAAAATGGATAATCTATGGAGGAAAAATTGCCACATTGCCTTGTTGAATTCATGGTAAATTTAGAAGAAAATATTCTAGTTTCTTACAGAGCAATTACACAAATTGTGTCTTTGTGTGATCACGTCAATTAAATACTTTTGTATGCAAGCTGTGGCTTTTCTGCTCCTTTCCTATGGCAATTAAGCTGATTTGTAAAACAAAAAAATCCTACTTAAAAAGTTTAATATGAGTATATTAGTTCCTGTTAAGCTGTTTCAAATCCTGTCACATATTTATATAGATCTACACAGTAGGAGACTTCTCAAATAGTCCTTTACAATATTGCTAAATTTTCTCAAGATTAATTTTAAGATTCTTGTTAGTTATTTCATGCTATTTCAGCATTAGCTCAGAAGCAGATCTTTTATTTCCAAATACCTTCAAAGTTAATTTTAATTTTTTTCTCTTAAAATGTTGAAAGTTTGGCAAGAGTGTAAAAAGTAATGAGACCAGAGATTTTAGTTTATATGCTGATCACCCTAAAAGGTGCTGGGTCTTGTCACTTTCTTTTTTAAATTTTTAAAGGGGGAGGGGTGGTAGATGATGGTAAACAGGATCAAATATATAGCGATGGAAGGAGAACTGACTTTGGGTGCTGAATACACAATGTAATATATAGATGATTTATTACACAATTGTAAACCTGAAACCTATGTAACTTTAATAACAATTGTCACCCCAATAAACTTTAATTAAAAAAATAATAATAAGATAAAAAAAACTTTGTTCTTTGAAACACTAGAATTCTCACTGAGTCCTTTTTTCAAATAACTATGACACCTTTCAAAGGTTCAAGAATAGGGAATGTTAGGGCCGGCCGAGTGGCGTGGTGGTTAAGCGTTGGCTTGGGAACCCAGCGGCCACAGTTTGGTCCCACATAAGAGGGCCAGTGACACTGCCCTCAAAAAAAGAATAGGGAATGTTATAGGAACTGAAGGGCAGGTACAAGGCAATACAATCAGGTTACCAAAAGATGAAGATGGAAATTGGGAGTACTGATGCCTAGGCAGGTAGACTTTAGAAAAATCTAAGGGTAAAGAGGCTGTTTGGTTCAGCAGGAGAAAGTGCAGAGAAGATTAGTGCTGAAGTCTTCTGAGGTCTGATTAATGATGACAGGGAATACCTTTTTTTTTTCTCCTTTGGTATCTTTTCCTCCCATTCTCATTCCTCTGTTCTTTTTATTTCTGTTGATACCCTCATGTTGGTTTCTATGTGATGCTTTCACTTATCTTTTTCTACAGCTTAGTTATAGCATTAAATTAAAATCACACCAGCACCGCCTCCAAGCAATTCTGATTTGCTCCCCTAAGACCTATCTTTTATCAGAACTTATGGAGAAGCAAAAGAGACAGAATTAGATCACATTTGACACATTTGACCCTACTGCAGGTTAAAACAGAATCTTATATAATGTAATTTTTGTTTCAATCTTGATTTATCTACAGTGCAAATTTGCCAAGTTTCCCTGAGGTTCACTTTCCAGGTTATTAAAATTTAATTTTACACTCTTAATTTGGTGAAGGGGGGTTTCAAATAGGAATTCCTTGAAAGAAATAATTTTATGCATTGTCATACATTTTACCTTTCCATATGAGGCTATGAATGATTTGGCCCTTGAGTATTTCTCTAAATAATATATCTCGCTGGTCTTCCTATTCCCACTCAACATTCTGGACATGGTAAACATCAGTTCAGGTTGTGCAAGTTACTGCCTCTTTCTACCTTCCTCGCTCCCTCAAAAAGCTGGTTAACATTTATTTATTATTCAGCTCTCAATTAACAACAGGCTAGATTTGGTTTGCTTCACATTAAGCCACTAAGATAAATAGATAACACATATATTAATTATATAGTACATGGATAAATATGTTAATCAGATATCAGGAATAAATTAACAAATATTCCATTTCCTTAAATAGAACAGTTTCTTTTGAAGAAAAAACTTACTCTGATAAGATGATGACACAGTAGAGCTAGGAAAAAGATACACCTAAAAGATATACTTTTGGGCCGGCCAAGTGGTGTGGTGGTTAAGCACTGGCTTGGGAAGCCAGTGGCCCCGGTGTGGGTCCCACATATGAGGGCCAGTGACACTGCCCTAAAAAAAAAGATATACCTTTAATATGTACTTAAAATAGCAATATCATTCTGCTCTTATAAGAATTTCTCATCAAATATTCTTGTCAGCCAATAAAAAATATACTGCAGCAATTGTGATTTTGTTGCAGGAATGGGGACAGGTATGGTCTCATATTGATGCTCCTCTACAAACTACAAGGCAATGACATAACTGATTAAAATGCTTTCGGGGTTATAAACTTTGAATAAGCAGAAGAAAATATATGCAGTGCAGCTTCTTTCTTGGATGGACACATTTATGTGCTAAAAATAAATTATTCAAAGGTCTCGCCACTGGTTGAGTCATGCTTTATTATTATGTACTTAATGAAACAGACCATTTCAGTCTCTTCACACAGAACTGGCCCTGGAGGTTTGCAACAACTTTTAATTAGTAGTAGATAGTTTAATAAAAACAAAACTGCTTCTTGAACAAAATAGCTACCAGACACTGTGCTAAAAGCTTTTCAAGAAAGGAAGATATGAGATAGGTGGAAGATAGATGGATGGATGGATGGATGGATAGATAGATAGATAATGAAGAATACAATCCTTGTCCATTTTATCCACCATTTCTCCAGAGTGCACATCATACAGTGGTACTCAATAAATATTTATTAAATGAATGAATTGAGTGTCATTGACTGTCATTTTATAGAAATCAGGAATCTACAGATTTAAAAAGTTGCACAAGCTCATTTCACTAGTAAGTGGGAAAGTAGAGTCATATTTGAAACTGAAAATATTGTTTATTTTTTTCCAAAATACATCACTCTACACTGACTCCCTAGAATGTGGTAATTAGATAACAATAACTGGTTGATTGTCTTAATTGTATAAAATCCCATCCGTGTAAAGAATTTTGTGGATATCTGGTTAAGATGTCAGCGTAGGTAAATGTTATGCTTACCACATCAATTACAACTAAACTACAGAACAACCCTCACTGAGAATCACCTGAAGTCTAGCTGAACCAAAGACCTACAGTTCAGAACATACAGAAGAAACCATGTCAAGACTAGTAGGAGG
This sequence comes from Aselliscus stoliczkanus, assembly GCA_033961575.1. Taxonomy (NCBI): domain Eukaryota; kingdom Metazoa; phylum Chordata; class Mammalia; order Chiroptera; family Hipposideridae; genus Aselliscus; species Aselliscus stoliczkanus. The sequence goes on along the minus strand of CM066737.1, from coordinate 46,005,291 downwards.
GTCACAGACATGCAGTGGGCTAGTCCCACATCTGCATATGACCATTAAAAATTGGGAGAATAGCTCCACTGTGGAGGTATCCCTAGAGGAAAAAGAGGTCCCAGCCCACACCAAGCTCCCTTTCCCAAGATTCCTGTGCTGGGGAGAAAAGTCCCCATAACTTCTGGCTATGAAAGCCAGCAGAGATTGTGGCAGAGTCAGGTGGCTGGAGTCCCAGGCATTCCTCTTCAAGGGACTACACATGGATTTATTTGATGATGGACTCATTGTGAGCTCCAGCATTGGGGCAGTGTCTCAAAAGGTGCCAGGGACATATGGGGAGAAACTAAATTGTCTGGCTTCAGAGAAACGGCTGGAGACACAGCTTTCTCCCGCATAGAGGAGCTGGCAGAAGCCATTGTTTCTTTTGTTGAGCCCTCCCCCTCACCATATCTGAGTGTCCATCAAACTGGCTTTCACCTTTCATTTGCCCCTTCCCTAGTGATTCCCAGAGACCCGCCACACACAACTTTTGCACCCACCCATGCTGCTTGCAGTGGTTTTTCTGTACATGCAGCCCATCTTAACTCATGCTGCAGACTTTTCTAAAATCTCTCCAAGGTTCACAAAACCTAAACAAGCAGCATCTGCCTTTTGCATGTCCCATACCTCTGGCTGAGCAGCCTTAAGCCTGGCACTAGCGACAGCTTCAGTTCACAGATTGGCTTTTGAAGCACCTTTAAGCCCAGTACAGTTTGTGGCCACATGTGGATTGCTTTGTGGCTCATACCAAGTGGCGCCAGGCACAAAATAGGCTGTAGCTAAATTGGTCTGCAGGGGGTTCACACCCAAGAAACCACATGGTTGGCATAACTGGTGGCTAGATTTGGACCAAGCTGAAGAATCACCTAGCCACCTCCAAGGACGACACACCCAAATGGCAGAATGGACAGGCACCAGAGTGCTGCTAAAGCAAGCCCTGCTATGTAGGGTCAATCCTTGTACTGAAGCTCCTACACTATAATCATGATCAGTGAGGACAGCCAATCAGCCTGAGAGTCAATCCCTCCTACTGATTTGCAAACAGCAACCAAAGCTCGACTACAACAATATGGTACACACAACCCACACAAGGAACACCTAGAGCACTCTGCTCTGGTGACCAGGGAGACTGTGCCACTGGGTCTCACAGGACATCTTCTACATGTGGCCACTTTTCTAAGACTGGGACACACAGTAGTCCTACCTAGTACGTAGAAACCAAAATAGGGAAGCTGCAAAAATGGGGAGACATAGAAATGTCTCCCAAATTAAAAAAAGAACAAAGAGCTAGAAAAAAAATTAAACAAAATAGAGACGAACAATCTACCCGACACCGTGTTCCAAACACTGATAATTAGGATGACCAATTATCTCAGGGAGAACTTCAACAAAGAGATAGGAAATTTAAAAATGGAGATATAAAACATAAAAAAGAACAGTCGAAATAAAGTTTACAGTAATTGAAATGAAAAATACATTAGATGGACTCAACAGTAGATTAGATGAAATAGTAATTCAGAAAATAAGGTAGCAGAAAACACTAAATCACAACAGCAAAAACAATCCAAAAAATGAGGAGAGCCTCTGAGACAACAAGTGTAAAAATATTAGCATCATAGAGTACCAGAAGGAGAAGAGAGAGAATAAGGAATTGAAAGAAATTTAAAGAAATAATTATTAAAAACTTCCCTAACCTGGCAAAAAAATAGATATACAGGGTCTGATAATTAAGTTCGTGAACTCATCCTAGCAAAAGTGCTACATAACTCATTGCTGATTATCACTAGTCACCTTTGAAGTACACCCCTTGGGAAGATATGCACCGACTCCAGCATCTAGTCCATCCTTCAAAGCAATTTTGGAACTTTTTTTCTGGAATGGCGTTCAGAGCTGTCATCATATTATCCTTGATGCCCTGAATGTCATTAAAATACTGTAATACCTTGGTTTGCAAGCATAATTCGTTCAGGAAACAAGCACATCGTATTGCAAGACATCGCTCGTTTACCACGTGAAAATGTACTTGGTTTGTGAGCATCATTTGTTCCGGAAACAAACTACTCGTATTGCAAGCCATCATTCGTTTACCACGTTAAAATGTATTAGAAATATTTGCTTGTCTTGCTGAACACTCGCAAACCAAGTTACTCGCAATCTAATGTTTTACTGTTTTTTCTTAAATATTTCCTTTATCTTCAGGTAAAGAAAGAAGACATTGGGGGCCAGATCAGGTGAGTAAGGAGGATGTTCCAATATAGTTATTTGTTTTTTGTTTTTTTAAAGATTTTATTGGGGAATTGGGAGAGGGGAACAGACAAGTTGCTGTCCTTTTGTTCTTCAGTCTAGTTGTGGAGGACATTGCTTCACTGGCCCATGTTGGTATCATCATTGTGCTCTTCCTGGGTGAGGGAGATCAGTCACCAGCCTCTGGACAGCTGCTCACAGCAGCTCACACCAGCTGCTAGCCACTCACGATGCCTGCCAGCCACTCACTGAAGCTTATGGCAGCCCACTGCAGCAGGGGCTGCAGCTATGCCATCCTGTGGACTCACAGCAGCCCAGTTCCAGGTGGAGCTGTTGTTCAACATCTTAGCTGTAGAGGGTAGTGTCTGTCACTGGCCCTCATATGTGGGGATCCAAACCGGGGCCGCTGGAGTCCCAAGCCAGCTCTTAACCAGCGCAGCACTCGGACGGCTCGATACAGTTATTTGTTTACTGGCGAAAAACTCCCTCACAGACAGTGCTGTGTGAGCTGGTGCATTGTCATGATGCAAGAGCCATGAATTGTTGGTGAAAAGTTCAGGTTGTTTTCATTTAACATTGTCATGCAGTCTTTTCAGCACTTCCAAATATAAACTTGGGTAACTTTCTGCAGTTGATACAAGTTCATAATGGATAATCCTTCTGATATCAAAACAGGTTAGCAACATTATAACAACAAGTTTGCTAAAATAATTTTCAGAAACAAACTTAATTGTACAAGCCTAGGAAGTGTAGAGTGTCTGAAACAAGATGAACTGAAACAGGGCCACAACAAGACACATCATAATTTAAATGGAAAAGTTTAAAGACAAAGAGAAAAACTTAAAAGCAGAAAAAGAAGTAGTTAGTTACCTACAAAGGAGACCCTATAAGACTGTCAGCTGATTTTTCAACAGAAACTTTACAGGTCAGAAGGGATTGGCAGCAAATATTCAAAGTGATGAAAAGATTACACCCAAGATTAGTCTATCCAGCAAAGCTATCATTTAGAATTAAAGGACAGATAAGGAGCTTTCCAGATAAGTAAAAGCTAAAGAAGTTCATCATCACCAAACCAGTATTAAAAGAAATGCTACAGGGACTTCTTTAAGAAGAAGAAACTGAAAAGAAAGATAAAAAATATGAATAATAAAATGGCACTAACTACGCATCTACCCACAATTACTTTTAAGTGCAAATGGATTAAATGTTCCAATCGAAACAGAGTGGCTGAAAGGGTAACGAAACAAGACCCTTACATACGTTGCTTACAAGAGACTCACTTCAGATCAAAAGACACACACAGACTTAAAGTAAAGGGATGGGGAAAGATATTTCATGAAAACAGAAACAATACAAAAAAAGCTGAGGTGGCAATATTTATACCAGACAAAATAGACTTTAAAGCACAGGCTATAAGAAGAGATAAAGAAGGACCTAGTAATCCCAATTTTGGGTATTTATTTGAAGAAACGCAAAATGCTTCTTTGAAGGACTTGTGGAACCATATATTCTTTTCAGCATTGTTTACAATGGCTAAGATGTGGAGGCAACTTGGGTGTCATTGATGGATGAATGGATGAACATATATACAATGGTACATTGCTCAGCCATGGAAAGGAATGGATTTTTGCCATCTGGGCTGATGGATGTGGGGTTTTTTTTACTAGTGGAGTATGTCAGACAGAGAAAGACAGATGCAGTGTGATTTCACTTATATATAGAATCCAAAGAACAAAATAAACAAATAAAACAAACCTATAGACATAGAGAACATTTTGATGGTTGCCAAATGGGAGGAGAGTTGGGGGGCAGGGTGAAAATAATCATGGGGATGTAAGGTAAAGCATAGAGAATATAGTCAATTATAAGGTAATAACTATGCATAGTGCCAGGTAGGTACTAGACTAGTCATGGAATCACTTCTTCAATTATATAAATGTCTAACCACTATGCTGTACATCTGAAATTAATATAAAATAATTTTGAATGCCAAAATAAATCAATAAATAAATTTAAGAGAAATAAAAATAAAGTATTTTGTGTTCCTTAAAGTTATCAGAATTGCTTTGCATATAATTTCTTAAATCTTTTATTGTGAAATAAACATTTTTTAAAATTAGTTTCAGGTGTACAACACAATGCAATAGTTATATTTTTTACCCCTCAAAGTGACAACTCCTCTCCCCCAGTTCGCCACCCCACTCCTCCCCCCCATATCATACATATCTACTACAATTCCTATGATTCCCTTCCACAGTATACTCTACATGCCGTGACTATCTATATATTCAGTCACAGTTGGCATACAATATTATACAACATCAGCTTCAGCTGTACAGGGCAGTGATCAAGCCTCTACTCCATCCATGAAGTGATCTCCCTAACAAGACATGTGACTATCTGACATGCCACAAAATTTTTACAACTTTATTATATTCCCCGAACTGTGTTTCATATCCCTGTGGCAATATTGTAGTTGTCTATTTATGCTGTCTAATCCCTTCCCCTTCCCCTTGCCCCTTATCCCCATGCCCCCTCCCAACTAGCAACCCTGTTTTTCCTCTATATCTATTAGTCTGTTTACTTTGCTCGTTCACTCAGTGTTTCAGATTCAACATATAAGTGAGATCATACAGTATTTGTCTTTCTCCGACTGACTTATTTCACTTAACATAATAGTCTCTTCACAACATTATCAAATACATTCCCAGAACTGCCCCCATATCCCTGCAGCAGCATTGTAGTCACCCATCTACGCTGTCCAAAATCTTCCCCCTCTCCCTCATCCCCACTCCCTCCCAGCCAGCAACCATCAGTTTTTCCTTTATATCTGCTTGATATGACTTCAATCACCTTAAATTTACTGAGACTTGTTTTGTGGCTTAACGTGGTCTATCTTGGAAAATGCCACTTGTGCACTTGAGAAGAATGTATATTCTGTTGTTTCATTATGAAATGCTCTAAAAATATCAACGAAATCCAGCTGGTCTAAAGTGTCATTTAAGGCCCCTCTTTCTGTGTTGATTTTCTGTCTAAAGGGTCTGTCCATTGGTGACAATGGGGTGTTGAATTCCCCTACTATCATGGTGTTACTGTTGATCTCTGTCTTTATGTCTGTCAAAATCTGTTATATGTAATTAGGAGTTCCTATGTTCGGTGCATAGATGTTTATTAGGGTTATAGTGCCCTTCTTTGTCTTCTATTGTAATCATTTTAAAGTCTATTTTGTCCCAAATAAGTACTGCTACTTCAGCTTTTTTTTTCTCACTTCCATTTTCATGAAGTATCTTATTCCGTCTGTAAACAGCATATACATGTGTCCTATTTTCTTATCCACTCAGCCACTCTCTGTCTTTTGTTTGGGGCATTTAGCCCATTCACATTTAAAATGATTATTGATAGCTGCATATGGATTGCCATTTCATTATTTGTATTCCTGGTCTTCCTGGGTTAGCTTGTTTACCCCTTTCTTTTGTTTAAAAAAATCCCTTTTAACATTTGTTGCAATGCTGGCTTGTGGTAATGAATTCCTTAAGTTTATTCTTTTCTGAGAAGCTCTTTATTTCTCCTTCAATTTTAAGTGATAGCCATGCTGGGTAGAGCAATCATGGTTGTAGGCCTTTATTTTGTGTCACTTTAAATATCTCCTGCCACTCCCTTCTGGCCTGCAGAGTTTCTGTAGACAAGTCAGCTGTTAGTCTAATAGGAGTTCCTTTGTATGTAACCTGGTGTCTTTCTCTTGCTGCTTTTAGGATTCTCTCTCTGTCTTTAACCTTTGCCATTTTAACTATGATGTGTCTCGGTGTGGACCTGTTTGGGTTCAGCTTGTTTGGAAGCCTCTGCACTTCCTGGGCATGTATGTTGATATCCTTTACCAGGGTAGGGAAGTTTTCAGTCATTATTTTTGCAAATACATTCTCGACCCCTTGCTTCTTCTCTTATCTTTCCTGTATTCCTATGATTCAACTGGTTGTTGCAACTCACCTTGTCCCATAGGTCTCTTAACCTATTTTCCTTGTTTTTTTCTTCTTTGGTCTTTTTGTTGTGCCAACTGGGTGATTTCTGCTATTTTGTCTTCCAAATCGCTGATCCGCTCCTCTGCTTCATCTACTCTACTGGTGATTCCTTCGAGTGTTCTTCATTTCAGTTATTGTATTCTTTAGTTCTAACTGGTTGTATTTTATGATTTCTCTATCCTTCCTTATGTCCTCACAAAGTGTGTTAAACATTCTTTTTTTTTTTTTGAGGGCAGTGTCACTGGCCCTCATATGTGAGACCGAACTGGGGCCACTGTCTTCCAAGGCCAGCGCTTAACTCTTTTTTTTTTTTGAGGGCAGTGTCACTGGCCCTCATATGTGGGACCCGAACCGTGGCTGCTGGCTTCCCAAGCCAGTGCATAACCACCGTGCCAGTCGGCCAGCAATGTTAAACATTCTTATCAGTGTTCTAAACTCTGTCTCTGAAAGGTTGGATCCCTCTGTTTCATTTAGTTGCATTTCTAGAGGTTTATTCTGATCCTTTACTTGTGACATGTTTCTTTCTTTCCTCATTCTGGCTGTTGCTCTGGGATTGTTTTGATGTATTAGATAGATCACCAGGAGAGCCCTGGCTGGATCACGTAGGCACTGAGCTCACAGCCCAAAACTCCCAGGAAAACTCCCAGTGTCAGCCTGTCCCAATCAGCCACTCGCAGATCAGGCTGAGCAGCCCAACAACCAATCACCAGCCTGGCAAATCTGAAGTGCAGTGCAGAGAGCAGGGACCCGAGGCGGCTTGAGCACTCCCATGTCTCAGTGAGCAGCCTGTTGGAGTCAGAGGATGCCCACCAGGCATTTCCCTGGCAACGCAGCACAAGCCATGCAGAGGGTGGGGATCTGAGGCATCTCGCACACTCCTGGGTCTCAGTGTGCAGCCTGTTTGAGCTGGAGGGCACCCACCCAGCATTTCCCTGGAAATGCAGTATAAGCCGGGAGGAGGCTGGGGATCCAAGTCCGTATGAACTCACGCATGCGCACACGCACTTCTGCGCCAATTCCACCAGACCAATGAGGTCCCAGACCTGACCCTCTGTGGGAGGGTCCAACCCTGACAAAATGGCGCCCTCCTGTACACCACTCGTGTGCAGGCTCCACACCAGGGGAAAAATACTCCAAGAACCTCCAGCTTTTGTACAAAAAGTGCTCAGTTCAGTCCATCCCCGCAGGCTCCTGGGCCCCACCCACACAGCTACTCCCTCCACCAGGAACCAGGTAAGTTCTCTCCAGTGAGCAGACCCGTGCGCCGGCCCCACTGGTTCTCTTGCTGCCCTCAGCCTCACTGAGCTGGGCAAAAAGCGTCCTCACTAATTTACTGCCAGCTATCTTGGAACTCCTCTTCCCGGCAAAGGAACTCTGGGCTGGTGAGCTTGGTGTGCGGCTGTAAGATCTCTCCCCCAAACGGAGAAGCCTCCCCATGGCTGGGGCTTCCCTCACGGGGTTCGCCCTCTCTTGTCTCTGCCCCTCCTACCAGAGTTGATGTGGCCTCCTCTTTAAGTTCTTCATTTAGTGGTTCTGTTCATCTAGTGTTTTGGGGACCTCCGGAGTTGAATGTTGTATAAATTGTTTGTAATTTTGGTGTGATCCTGGGAGGTAGTTAGCACAGCGTCTGTCCATTCCACCATTTTACCGGAAGTCTGCATATCATTTTTATAAAAACGATTTTATTGGGCAATTGGGGAAGGGGAACAGTGTTGGGGAATTTGGGGAGGTGACCAGCCAAGTTGTTCTTCAATCTTTGTTGTGGAGGGCGCCAGTCACCATCTGGCTTCCCATCAGCAGCTCGTGGCCTCTAAGCTCAAGGTGTTGTATTCAGTCTTAGTTCCAGGTGGGCGTAGCCCACAATTGAAGAGGAAATCTTGTTGTTACACCAGCTGAGCCATCCTGCCACCTGTTGGCAGCTCAGCGACAGCTCAACTAGAGCACAGCATTTACTGGTCCATGTGGGAATCGAACCGGCAACCCTGTTGCTAGGAGCATGTGCTCTAAGCCAACTCTTAACCAACTGAGCCATTCAGCAGGCCCTGCATATCATTTTTATCACTTCGTTATAATTATTCCTTAGACATTTTAACCAGATAACATATTTTATTATTTCCCATTTAAGAAAAAGATCAAATGAGTCCCTTTGTAAACTTTCATTTGTATCTAGAAATACTATTATTGACAGCAAAATAAACTTATGAGTCTATGACTGGAGTCAATGCTTTTCATAAACTGAAACATGCTTGTTTTTTGTTTAATACTCTTTACACAGGGCAAATAGTCAAATGCACAATCAATCCGTATGTATCATACACTAAATCATATAGTTAGTTATTATTTCACTTTAAGCACTTTTTAATGTTATGTAAATAAAGATTAAACTGCTACAATAACTACCATTGTTTTCAGGGATATAATCATATTTAATAAACAATGAATGAGGAATTTTTATGGATATGCCTGGCACTAACTCTGCTTGTCACTTTACATCCCTCAGCATTTTCATTTTCAAAGCAATTCTAACAGAGTTACTACTATTATTATCTCTACTTTACAGATTAGAAAATTCAGAATCAGAGAGGTTAAGCGATTTGTTCAAGGTTGAACAACTAAATTATAATATCAAATTAGAATTTAGTAAAATCCTTTGGACACATGAATTCTTTTTAATAGCCACTACTTACCTCAGAAACTGATTTCAGGTTCAGAGTCCGATTAAGAAAAAAATTACAAAGCTGGATTTGATAGATTATTATTTGTTGAATTTTGAGACTTAGTTATTTTTACTATTTAAATTTTGCTCTAATCAAAAGATTAAGAGTTAATTATTCCTTAATTTATTTGTTCTTCTTGTTAATCACAGCAATATTTTTGTTTCCATGCTTTGTTTTGTTTCTTCAGGTTAGAATGACCAAACCAACTGGGAGATAGATGATATATATATATATATATATATATATATATATATATATATATATAAATTCACAACTAAGCAAGTTTTAACTATACAAATAGCATCATTACCATATATTTTAAAAGTAGAACAGAGTAATTATACTGAGTTATTACATACAAATTGAAATTGACCTTTCATTTTACTTATAATATAAAACAAGATCAGATTTTGAAACAGATTACTCAAAAGCTCTTTATTGAAGATAGAATTCTGGAATCCTAGTGAAATCTATTCATATTTCACTTGTGCCTGAAATTCATCCGTTAGAAATGTTATAATTGGTTGTGTTTTAGTGGCATTTTCCCATCAAGATGTTTACAAACACTTTGTTTACTTAAAGATACTTAAAAATTACACTGTAAGGAAATAAAGTGATTACATTTAATTGAGAAAAGTTATCAGTGTTTTCAGATATCTATAATGTGTCCAATGACTTAGATGTTAAGAAATCTGGAGGTACCTCCTACTCTTCTTTATCCTCCCCCTTTTTAATTTTTCAATTAGAGTTGACATTAAATATTATTTTATATTAGTTTCAGTTGTACAGAATAGGGATGTAATATACAGCATAGGAAATATAGTCAATAACATTGCAATAGCATGGTACAGTATCAGATGGTTGCTGGACTTATCATGGTGATCACTTCTGTAGTATAGGGAATATAATCAACAGTGCGGTATTAACTTGTACCAGGTTGGTATTGTTGAATAACTATGATGTGCACCTGAAACTAATATAATATTATGTTAGCTATATTTTAATAAATTTTTTAAAAAAGAAATCTGGAGGTTTATTCAGCTCCGACATATCCACAACCTTGGTTAAGTTGATGAGCCTCAGTTTCCTCATCTAAAAAAATGTAGATAATTTATAAAGTCTATTTTGCAAGGCAGTTTAAACGATTAGTGATTGTGTATAGAGCCTAGCACAGTACTAAGCAATCTGTAATTGTAGCTACTGTTATTAGTGTAGGTACAAGGTGTCTATGAACATTATTTAATTACATTGTGTGTGTGTGTGTGTGTGCATGTGTGTGTGTGTTTGTTTGAGTTTTATCAAACTCCTACACAGGAGTTTCTTCTACTTTATATGACTTTTTAATAATAAAATAACTGAACCAGTTAACTTTTTCTGTGTAATAAGCAACTTGAAGATTGCAGTGACAAACAACAATAAGCATTTGTTTTTCATGCACCTGATGCTGGGCTAGGAAGTTCTGCTTACCTTGTCTAGATTTGCTCATATGCATATGAGTTCGCTGACTGGTCTTCCACCTCATCTGGGGTAGATAGGGTGACTCAACTCTGCTCTACATGTGTCTCTTCCTTCAGTATAGGGATTAGCAGGCCAAATTCAGCCTGCTTATTTTGGTAACTTAAGTTTTATTAGAACAAATTTCTGCCCATTTCTACAACGGCAGTGTGAAGTAGTTGTAGCAGATCTATATGGTCTACAAAACCTAAAATGTTTACTATGTTTCCCTTTACAGAAAACGTTTTTTATCCCTTCTCTAAACGGCTACCCCAGGCATGTTCTCCTGGTGATATAATGATAGAAAGAGTAGGCACCAACTCATGTATCTATTTTGAGCTTTTGCTTGTGTCACATACCTAGTATCTAATTGGCCAAAGCAAGTCATAGGTGCCTGATCCCAGAGTCAAGGAAAGGCACAGTGAAGTTACATGGTAAATGGTATAGACACGAGAAGGGTCTAATGATTGGGTCCACTAATGAAATCTACCATAATTAGTTTTTATAATCTTTCTTTTTGAGAAAACTCATGTATACTTATTTAAGACTTGCTACTTTCTCTCACTTACAGCAATACTTTGAATACATAAAGTACCAATGATCTACCCAAGGGGTCAGCAAATATTTTCCATAAAGGGCTAGATAGCAAATATTTTAGCCTTCATGGGTCATATATTTTGCATCACAACACTTCAAATCTGTTGTTGTAACATGTAAGAAGCCATAGATAATACATAAACAAATGAATGTAGGTATGTTCCTATAAAACTTTATTCACAAACAGGCTAAAGTTTGCCTGTGCTTAATCTACAACATGTGGAAAATAAGAAAACTGGAGTAGAAAGAACTTAGATGACTTGCCTAAGATCACACAACTAATTGATGATTAAACAAGATCAAGAGTTGTAGTCATACAAAGGCCAACCCAGAAGATGTGCTTTGTTTCATTTCACATAAAGATTTTTAAAAGATTTGAATTTTCTGCTTATATATAAAAGTTGGGAATTCATATAAAAGTCTGGCTGTTCAGGTATTCTTAAATATTAGAACATATCAAAATCCTGGACTCAAATTCTCCCATAATAACCATTGGTTAGAGCCAAGTAACTGCCATTCCATTAGACATATAGTCAGTTACACCAATTGTTGTGACACCACATTTGGCCCAGCTCACTTATTTACATTATTTTACTGGCCCCTGTTGGCATATGCATTTACTACCATGGACTTAGAACCAAGCTCTTTAATTTTCCAAAACCTATGTCTTTTCCAATTGACTGCTTTATCTGGTCAATTCACTCTGATATAGTTACTTGCATGTTTTAAAACTCAGTTTTGAATTTTAAGAACTGCTTTGTCTTTGAAGAAGTATTTCCCTCCTCTATTGATTTGTGAAGATGATGAAACTTTTTGACTTAATTAGTTTGGAATCAATAAAAATGTGTTTCAGAGAAGTGATTGGTAACCAAAGCTCATCTTTATTACAGTTAAACATATAATTTGCAATGCCTCCTGAGGTGATATTAAACTGTAGACCATCTTTAATAAATATTGCTGGAACTTCTGGTAAGGTGATGGAATAGATACACACTGTGCCAACTGCCTTCCAGGATCACATCAACATTACAAATAATTTATACAACATTCAACCTTGGAAGTCCCCTGAACACTACATGAACAGGAACTCTAAACAAAGGACTTAAATAGGAGGCCACATCGAGTCTGGTAGGAGAGGCAGAGATGAGAGAGGACAAACCCTGTGAGAGACAACTCAGTGGTGGGGAGGCTTCTCCAATTGGGGAAGAGACCCTCAGGCTCCACACCGAGCTCACCAGCCCAGAATTACATTGCTGAGAAGAAGCGTTCTACAATAGCTGGCAGTAGAAATTAGTGAGGACTCTCTTTGCTCAACTTGGTGAGGCTGAGGTAGGCTAGAGAACCAGTGGAGCCAGCACATGGACTTGCTTGCAGGTGAGCACTCACCTGGTCCCTGATGACGGAGTAGCTGTGTGAGAGGCAGCCCAGAAGCCTGCAGGGAAAGACTGAACTGAGCACTTTTGGTGTGGGAGCTGGAGGTTTGGGAAAACTGTTCCACTGGTGTGGAGCTTGCACACAAGTAGTGTACAGGAGGAGGCCATTATTTCAGAGTTGGGCCTTCTCACAGAGGGTCAAGTCTGGGGCCACATTTGTCTGGTGAAATGGGTGCAGTAGTGCTTGTGTGCATGTGCACACATGCGGCCTTGGATCCAAACGTTCCACCCTGCTTGTGTGGCATAGCCAGGGAAATGCCTGGTGAGCGAGCTCCAGCTCCCACAGGCTGTTCATTGAGACATGGGAGTATGCGAGTCACCTTGGGTGCCCACTCTCCACACTGCATGTGCAGAGTTGCCAGGCTAGCAATTGGCTGTTGGGTTACTCAGCATGATCTGCAAGCGGATGATTAGGCCAGGCTGAGACTGGGAGTTTTACTGGAGGTGTTGGGCCATGAGCTGTGCACCTGCGTGATCTGGCTGGGGCTTTCCTGGCAAGTTTGTGTGGGATGGTGGCCAGTGCAGGAGTGCATACTGCTCTGATTTGATGGAGGCCACTGACCACATTCCTCGGTGCCTTGGGGGCCTGCCCAACCCACCTAGAGCTGTATGTCCAGAGGTACCCTGATCCCCTGGTGTGTGGCCTGCACCTTTGCAGGCCACAGAGGGGTTTTTGCAGCAGCAGACAACCTGCAACAACCTGAGAGGAGATTTGATGATTACGGTTCCAGAGCACACAATAGCTAATTGCAGGAAGCTCACTGCAAGCCTGTGAGGAAGGCCGGCACTTGACACTTTGAGCCCTTACCCCCAACTGCTGAGTCACACACAGACTCTCTATTGCTGATCAAGTGGTCTGCAGGTTAAAGCAGATGAAGAGCCCCCACACTATTTTTTTTCCATTTTATTCTTTTTTCCCCCACTTTTATATTTTTTTATGGTGATCAATTTAACACATTGAAACAATCACAGACCAACAGCCAAAATGAAGAAACAAAGAAACATGTGCCAGGTAAAATATCAGAAGAAACCTCTAGAAATGGAACAAAATGAAACAGAAGTATCCAAACTTTCAGACACAGAGTTTAGAACACTGATGATATGATTGTTTAAGGAACATAGTGAGGACATAAAGAAGGATAGAGAAATCATAAAAAAACAACGTTAGAACTAAAGAATACAATAACTGAAATGAAGAACACACTCAAAGGAATCTCCAGTACACTGGATGAAGCAGAAGACTGGGTTAGCAATTTAGAAGAGAGAATAGCAGAAATCACCCAGGTGGAAAAACAAAAAGACAAAAGAATAAAAAACAATGGAAATAGTTTAAGAGACCTGCGGGACTACATCAAGCATAACAATGGCATCATAGGAATACCAGAAGGAGAAGAGAAGAAGCAAGGGATTGAGAATGTATTTGAAGAAATAATGACTGAAATCTTCCCTACCCTGGTGAAGGAAATCGACATAAAAGCCCAGGAAGTGCAGAGAGTTCCAAAAGGCTGAACCCCAACAGGTCCACAACAAGACACATCATAGTTAAAATGGGAAAACTTAAAGACAAAGACAGAATCCTAAAAGCAGCAAGAGAAAGACAGCAGGCTGCATATAAAAGAACTAATATAAGACTAACAGCTGATTTTCCTACAGAAACTCTTCAGGCCAGAAGGGAGTGGCAGGAGATACTCAAAGTGACACAAAACAAAGGCCTATAACCAAGGTTGCTCTACCCAGCACGGCTATCACTTGAAATTGAAGGAGACATGAAAAGCTTCTCAGAAAAGAATAAGCTTAAGGAATTCATTACCACCAAGCCAGCATTTCAGGAAATGTGAAAAGGGCTTTTTTAAACAGAGGAAAGGAGAAAAGAAGCTAACCCACGAATACCAAAAATACAAATAACAAAATGGCAATAAATATGCACCTATGAGTAATCACTCTAAATGTGAATGGGCTAAATGCTCCAATCAAAAGACACAGAGTGGCTGAGTGAATAAGAAAACAGGCCCATGCAAATGCTGTCTTCAAGAGACTAATCTCAGATCAAAATACACACACAGACTGAAAGTAAAGGGATGGAATAAGATATTTCATGCAAATGGAAAGGATAAAAAAGCTGGAGTAGCAATACTTATTTTGGACAAAATAAGACTGCAATAAAAGACAAAAAGGGCACTATATCATAATAAAGGGATTGATTCACCAAGAGGACATAACCCAATGCAACCAATATAGGAGCTCCTAAATATATAAAACAGGTTTTGACAGACACAGAGACAGAGATCAACAACAACACTATTGTAGTAGGGGACTTCAACACCCTGTTGTCACCAATGGACAGATATTCCAGACAGAAAATCAACATGGATATAGGGGCCTTAAATGACACTTTAGACCAGCTGGATTTCATCGATATTTTTAGAGCATTTCACCCCAAAGCAACAGAATATAGATTCTTTTTTTTTTTTTTTTTTTGAGGGCAGTGTCACTGACCCTCATATGTGAGACTGAACCGGGGCCGCTGGCTTCCCAAGCCAGCACTTAACCACCACACCACTCGGCCGGCCCTGAATATACATTCTTTTCAAGTGCACATGAAACATTTTCTAAGATAGACCACATGCTAGGCCACAAAAAAAGTCTCAACAAATTTAAGAAGATTGAAATCACATCAAGCATCTTCTCTGACCATAATGCTATGAAACTGGAAATCAATTAAGGAAGAAACCTGGAAAGCACACAAATACATGGGGGCTGAATAACATGCTACTAAATAGTGAGTGGGTCAAAAATGAGATCATGGAGAAGATCAAAAGATACCTCAAGACAAACGAAAATGAAAACACAATGACCCAAAATCTCTGTGATGCAGCAAAACAGTCCTAAGAATGAAGTTCACAGCAGTGAAGGCCTCACTAAAGAAGGAAGAAAAGTCTCAAATCAACAGACTATCTTTACACCTAAGGGAACCAGAAAAAGAACAGCAAAACAAGTCCAAAGGGCATACAATGAAGAAAATAATAAATATTTGAGCAGAAATAAATGAAATAGAGACAAAAAAAAAAACAACACAAAAGGTCAATGAAACCAAGAGTTGTTTTTTTGAAAAGATAAACCAAATCAACAAACCCTTAGCCAGGCTCACCAAGAAAAAGAGAGAGAGGATGCAAAAATAAAATCAGAAATGAAAGAAGACAAGTGACAACAGATACCACAGAAATACAGAAAATTTTAAGAAAATACTACAAGCAACTATATACCAACAAATTCGACAATCTGGAAGAAATGGATAAATTTCTAGAAGTGTACAATCTAAAAAGTCTGAACCAAGAAGAAACAGAAACTCTGAACAGACTAATTACCAAAGAAATTGAATCAGTAATCAACAAGCTTTTAAAAAACAAAAGTCCTGAACCAGATGGCTTCACAGTTGAATTTTGCAAAACATTCAATAAATAACAAATACCTGCTCCGTCTCGCTCCCTCCCCCACGGAACCTGCGGTGCGCTGGGGGCCTCGGGGCGTGCCCCCAAGGCGCAGCGCCTTTTTCCGCACTGCCCGGCCCCGACGGGCCACTGCGCTTTCGCCTTTGCTCCCCGCGGCGGGGGTCCGGCTGCGGTTGGGGGGTTGCCTCCGCGTCGGGAGGTCACGGCATTCAAGATGACCAACGAGGAACCTCTTCCGAAAAAGATGGAAACAGTATAAAGCATATGTGCAAGCTTTGGAGGGCAAGTACACAGATCTTAACTCTAATGATGTAACTGGCTTAAGGGAGTCAGAAGAAAAACTATAGCAACAACAGCAAGAGTCTGCACGCAGGGAAAACATCCTCATAATGCGACTAGCAACCAAGGAGCAAGAAATGCAAGAGTGTACTACTCAAATCCAGTACCTCAAGCAAGTCCAGCAGCCTGGTGTGGCCCAACCGAGATCAACAATGGTAGACCCAGCCATCAACTTGTTTTTCCTAAAAATGAAAGGTGAACTGGAACAGACTAAAGACAAACTGGAACAAGCCCAAAATGAACTGAGTACCTGGAAGTTTACACCTGATAGGTAAACAAATCATACTCCCCAGTCAAGACTTCCCTGACAGTCCCACTACGAGAAAGCTGTGGTGGGACAGCCAAGTACTCGTTTCCACACCAAGACTCAGACTTTTTGAGCCAAAAAAAAGCCACATTCTTATACTGTCCAGCTTGTAATGGTTAATGTAAAACTTACCAGATGAACCTTGTGTTTCAGCTTTTTTTCTCTTCCCCCTCCCCTTGCTTCAGAGGCCTGATGGCGTCGGACTATTCCAAAGAAGTGGCCACCTCCGAAAAATTCCCCTTCTATAACATGTAGACGCTTGAGAAATGTTTCTGTTTGAAGAAAATAGAGGGAGAAACAGAAGTCTTAAGTCTGTGGCACACTGTGTCTTCAGACAGTTTGGAGGAATGAAAACCTAGAGATATAAAATCATGAACTGAACATGTAAAATTCCAGTAAAATGTAAAAATGGAATGCATCGCTCTTAACCTTGAGCATAGTGACTTAGAGACACTGTATATCAGTTTTGCCAATAAGACTGTGGACTTGTGATTGTTGTTGAACTTCTGGGTCAAAACTCAAATGAGGTGAATTTTGCCTTTAAAGGATTTATTTCCTAAGAAACAACTTAATATAGCTATGAGGGAATCAATTAATAGATCTCAGTACAAGTAGTTCATATATTTAACCATTTAGTTTGGGGCTCTAGATTACTTGATTGAGCCTTAAATCAATGTGGTTTTAATCAATGGTTTGTCCTCTGAATGGTTGCAAATACTGTAGATAATCTTATTGAGGACTGTACAACATGAAGGTTTGGTATCAAACTTCAGGTTTAAACTGTTTGAAGCATTATAAACATTCATTTCACAACTAGATTGTATAAGGATATTGGCTGTGATGAGACTCACTGTGTTATTTTTTTTTAGTAGTGAAATTTATTAAATCCCCATTCCATTCAACAGGCACATGTTGAAAGAGAATTGTCATTGGTGTTAATGGGGGAATGTGTTCCTTCATTGTATTTGGGCCTTTTGTATTGCACTCTTGATATTAAATTAAATGTGCCTTGAAATAAAAATTAAAAAAAAACAAAAAAAAATAACGAATACCTATTCTCCTCAAACTATTCCAAAAAATACAGAAGGAGGAAAGGCTCCCAAGCACATTTTATGAGGCCACTATTATGCTGATAAAAAAAAATCAGACAAAGATATTAAAAAAAAACTTACAGGCCAATATCACTAATGAACATAGATGCAAAAATCCTGAACAGGGTCAGCCAAGTGGCTCAGTTGGTTAAGATCGTGAGCTCTAAACAACAGGGTTACCAATTTGATTCCCACATGGGCCAGTGAGTTGCACCCGAGCTCAGGTGCCACTGAGCTACCGACAGGTGGCAGCATGGCTCAGCTAGTGAGAGCACGTGCTCGTAAGAACAAGGTTGCCAGTTGGACTTTGCATGGGATGGTGGGCCACACCCACCCACAACTAGATTGAACAAGGCACCTTGAGCTGAGTGGCCTCGAGCTGCCGACAGGTGGCAGGATGGCCACTGGACTGAGAGCTGAGCTAGCTGAGACCTCTGAACTAAGACTGAAGGACAATTTGACTGTTCCCCTTCCCCAATTTCCCAACACTGTTCCCCTTCCCCAATTACCCCCCAAAAAATTTTTTTAAAAAATCATCAACAAAATACTAGCAAACTGATTTCAGCATCACATTAAAAAGATCATACAACATGATCAAGTCGGATTCATTCCTGGCATGTAAGATTGGTTCAATATCCGCAAATCAATTAATGTCATACATCACATTAACAAAATGAAAATTAAAAATCATATGATCATATCAATAGATGCAGAAAAAGCATATGACAAAATCCAGCAGCCATTTATGATTTTAAAAAAACTCTTAGCAAAGTGGGAATACTGGGATCATAGCTCAAAAAAATAAAGGCCATATATGATAAGCCCACAGTAAACATCGTACTCAATGGGGATTTCCCCGTAGGATCAGGAAAAAGACCAGGCTCCCCACTTTCACCACTACAATTCAACATAGTCCTGGAAGTTCTAACAACAGCAATCAGACAAGAAAATAAAATAAAAGGCATCTAAATTGGAAAGGAGGGAATAAAATTGTCATTATATGCAGAAGACATGACACTATATATAGAGAATCACAAAGGTTCCAACAAAAAATTGTTAAAATTGATAAATGAATTCAGTAAGGTAACAGGATACAAAATTAATATTCAGAAATCAGTTGCATTTGAGACGCTGTGCTAACTGCCTCCTAGGATCACACAAAAATTACAAACAAATTATACAGCATTGAACCCTGGAGGTCCCCGGAACACTAGATGAACAGAACCACTAAATTAAAAACTTAAAGAGGAGGCCAAGTCGGGTCTGGAAGGAGGGGCGAAGATGAGAGAGGGTGAACCCTGTGAGGGAAGCCCCAGCTGTGGGGAAGCTTCTCTGGTTAGGGGAGAGACCCTCTGTCCGCACACCAAGCTCACCACCCCAGAGTTCCTTTGCCACAAAGAGGAGTTCCAAGATAGCTGGCAGTAAATTAGTGAGGACTCTCTTTGCTCAGCTCAGTGAGGCTAAGAGCGGCTAGAGAATCAGTGGGGCTGGCGCAGGGGCTTGCTTGCAGGTGAGCACTTACCTGGTTCCTGTTGGAGGGAGTGGCTGTGTGAGCCAGGCCCAGGAGCCTGCGGGGACGGACTGAACTGAGCACCTTTGGTGCAAAGGCTGGAGGTTTTTTCACTGTTGTTCCACTGGTGTGGAGCCTGCATGCAAGTGGTGTAATGAGGGCGCCATTTTGTGAGAGTTGGGCCCTCCCACAGAGGATCAGGTCTGGAAACACATTGGTCTGGTGGAGTTGCCACAGAAGTGCGTGTGTGCGTGCGTGCATGCGCATGTGGCATTGGATCCCCATCCTCTGTCCGGCTTATACTGTGTTGCCAGGGAAATACTGGTCGGGTTGCCTCCGGCTCCAACAGGCTGCTCCCTGAGACATGGGAGTGCGCAAGCCACCTCAGGTCCCCACGATCCGCAAAGCTTGTGCTGCGTTGACAGGGGAACACCTGGTGGGCATGCTCCAGCTGCAACAGGCTGCTCATTGAGACCCTGGAGTGCACGAGCCGCCTCGGATCCCCAACCACCTCACAGCTTGTGCTGCGTTGACAGGGGCATGTGTAATAGTATGATATTGTGGGGGAGTGGGGCCTTGGATTGGGGGAGGAGGGTCGCTTTGAGGGGTAAAAAGTATAACTATTACACTGTGTTGTACACCTGAATCTAATTTTTTTAATGTTACTTTCACAAAGAAAGAAAAAAAATTAGACAGCATGAACTTTTTGCCAAGTCTTGGCTCTTTCATCACAACAATGCACTAGCTCACCCAGCACTGTCTGTGAGGGAGTTTTAAGCCAATAAAGAAATAACTGTATTGCAACACCCTCCCTACTCACCTTATTTGGCCCCCAATGAAGTCTTTCTTTACCCAAAGGTAAAGGAAATAATGAAAGGACGACATTTTGATGACATTGAGGACATCAAGGCTAATACAATGACAGCTTTGATGGCCATTCCAGAAACAATTCCAAAATTGCTGTGAAGAATAGAGTAGGAGCTGGAATCGGTGCTTATCTTCCCAAGGGGAGTACTTCCAAGGTGATCATAGTGATATTCAGCAAAGAGGTATGTAGCAATTTTTCTAGGATGAGGTCAGAAACTTGATTTTTTGACCTAGTATAAGGCAATCATCAGCTTCTTCTACTTACCATTATTTCTCCTTCTCTCCACCATTTTCTATTCATTTCTTCTTTTTTTGGTTGCTTGATTTGGGGTTTTTATTTCTATTCCATTATTATCATTTTTTAGCTTTAATATAGGCATATATATCAGTGCATAAAGGTGAATATAGGTCCAAATATAGGTGTGTAGACATACATAATTTTTTCTTTTTTTTTTCTTTTTCTTTTTCTCACACTCACTTTCTTTTTTTTAACTTCTTTTATAATGAAATAATTTTTTAAAATTAGTTTCAGTTGTACAACACAGTGCAATAGTTATACATTTTACCCCTCAAAGTGACAAGCCTCTCCCCAAGTTTGCCACCACACTCCCTCCCCATATCATACATATCTATTAAAATTTCTTTGACTCCCTTCCACAGTATACTACAATGCCCGTGACTATCTATATATTCAGTTACAGTTGGCATACAATGTTATACATCATCAGCTTCAGGTGTACAGTGCAGTGATAATGCCTCTACTCCATCCATGAAGTGGTCTCCCTAACGAGACATATGACCATCTGACACCCCACAAAATATTTACATCATTATTATATTCCCTGAAGTGTGTTTCATATCCCTGTGGCAATATTGTAGTTACCTATTTATGCTGTCTAATCTCTTTCCTTTCTTCCTTATCCCCCCCCAACTAGCAATGCTCAGTTTTCCTCTATATCTACGAGACTGTTTATTTTTAGTTTGCTTGTTCATTCAGTTTTTCAGATTCCATATTTAAGTGATATCATATGGTATTTGCCTTTCTCTAACTGACTTATTTCACTTAACATAATATTCTCTAGGTCCATCCATATCATTGCAAAATGTATGATTACATTCTTTTTTATAGCAGAGTAATATTTCATTGTATAAATGTACCACAGTTTTTTTTTAAAGATTTTATTGGGGAATTGGGGGAGGGGAACAGCATTGGGGTACTGGGGTAGGGGAACAGACAAGTTGCTGGCCTTTTGTTCTTCAGCCTATTTGTGGAGGACGTTGCTTCATGGCACGTGTTGGTATCATTATTGTGCTCTTCTCGAGTGAGGCAGATCAGTTGCCGGCCTCTGGTCGGTAACTCACAGAGGATTTTGGCACATCACACTGGCTGCCAGCTGCTCATGCTGGCTGCCGGCCACGCACTGTAGCCTATGGCAGCCCACTGCAGCAGGGGCTGCAGCTATGCTGTCCCAGGGACTCACAGCATCCCAGCTCCGTTTGGAGCTGTTGTTCACCATCTTAGCTGTGGGATCCAATCCAGGGCTGCTGGCATCCCAAGCCAGCTCTTAGCCAACGCGCCACTCGGCTGGCCCTGTACCACAGTTTCTTAATCCAATCATCTACTAACAGGCATTTCGTTTGTTTCCAAGTCTTGACTATTTTAAATAGTGCTGCAATAAACATAGGGGTGCATACATTTTTTCGAATTAATGATTTGGATTCTTCTGGATAGATACCAAGAATGGAATTGCTGGGTCATATGGTAGTTCCATTTCCAGTTTATTGAGATACACCCATACTGATTTCCATAATGGCTGCACCAATCTGCAGTCCCAACAATAGTGCACCAGGGTTCCCTTTTCTCCACAGCCTCACCAGCAAACTTGTTGTTTGTTGATTTATTGATGATAGCCATTCTGTGAGGTGGTATGTCATTGTGGTTTTTATTTGCATTTCTCTGATGATTAGTGAGGTTGAACATTTTTTCATATGCTGTTGTCCATCTTTATAAAAATGCCTCTTCATATCCTCTGCCCATTTTTTAATTGGGTTGCTTATCTTTTTATTTTTTAGTTTAATGAGCATTTTATACATTTTGGATATTAACCCCTTTTCAGATATATCATTGGCAAATATCTTCTTCCATTCAGTAGGCTGCCTTTTTGTATTATTGAGGATTTCCTTTGCTTTGAAAAAATTTTTAAGTTTGATGTAATCCTATATGTTCACTTTTTCTTTTATTTCCCTAGCTTGAGGGGATACATCAGTAAAAACATTGCTCAGGGAAAAATTCACTCCCTATTCTATGAGTTTTATGGTTTCAGGTCTTTAATCCATTTTGAGTTTGTTCTCATATATGGTGTAAGTAGGTGGTCCAATTTTCTTATTTTTGCACGTGTCAGTCCTATTTTCCCAGCATTATTTATTAAATAGAATATCTTTACTGCAATGTAAATTCTTGCTTCCATTGTCATAGATTAAATGACAGTATATAGATGGGTTTATTCCTGGTCTCTGTATTCTGTTCCATTGGTCTATGTGTCTGTTTTTATGCCAGTACCTTACTGTTTTGATGACTGTAGCCTTGTAGTATGTTCTGATGTCAGGTAGCGTGATGCCTCCCACTTTGTTCTTATTTCTCAAGATTGCCGTGGCTATTCGGGGTCCTTTGTATTCCCATATAAATTCTAAGATTATATGTTCTATTTCTGAGAAAAATGTCCTTGGTAGTTTGATTGGAATTGCATTGAATCTATATATTGCTTTCAGTAGTATTGACATTTTAACTATATTAATTCTACCACTCCATGAACATTGTATGCATTTCCATTTATTTGTATCTTCTTTGATTTCTCTCTTCAGTGTCTCATAATTTTCTGAGAACAGGTCATTTACCTCTTTATTTAAATTTATTTCTAGATATTTTATTGTTTTTGAAGCAGTTGTAAAAGGGATTGATTTCCTGATTTCTTCTTCTGATAGTTTATTATTGGTATATGCAAATGCAACTTATTTCTGAATATTAATTTTGTATCCTGCTACCTTACCAAATTCGTTTATCAGTTCTAGCAGTTTTTTGGTGGAGTCTTTGGCATTCTCTCTATATAGTATCATGTCATCTGAATATAATGACAATTTTCCTTCCTTCTTTTCAATTTGGATTCCTTATATTTCATTTTCTTGTCTGATTGCTGTGGCTAGAACTTCCAGAACTATGTTAAATAGAAGTGGTGAATGTGGGCAGCCTTGTCTTGTTCCAGATCTAAAGGGGAAACCTTTTAGCCTTTTCACTTTGAGTACTATATTTGCTCTGGGCTTATCATATGTGGCATTTATTATGCTGAGATAGGATCCCACTATTCCCACTTTGTTAAGATTTTTTTTTTTTGAGGGCAGTGTCACTGGCCCTCATATGTGGAACCCAAACTGGAGCCGCTGGCTTCCCAAGCCAGCGCTTAACCACGGCTCCACTCGGCCGGCCCTGCTAAGACTTTTTATCATAAATGGCTGCTGGGTTTTTTCAAATGCTTTTTCTGCATCTATTGATATGATCATACGATTTTTATTTTTCATTTTGTTAACGTGATGTATTACGTTAATTGATTTGCGGATATTGAACCAACCTTGCATACCAGGAATGAATCCCACTTGATTGTGGCATATGATCTTTTTAATGTGATGCTGACTTCAGTTTGTTAGTATTTTGTTGAGGACTTTTGCATCTATGTTCATTAGGAATATTGGCCTATAGTTTTCCTTTTTTGTAATATCTTTGTCTGACTTAGGAATCAGGGTGATAGTGGCTTCATTGAAAGAGTTTGGGAGCCTTCCCTCCTTCTGTATTTTTTGGACTATTTTGAGAAGAATAGGTATTAATTCTTTTTTGAATATTTTGTAAAATTCACCCGTGAAGCCATCTGGCCAGGACATTTCTTTGTTGGGAGACTGTTGATTACTGATTTAATTTCTTTTGTAGTAGTCAGTCTGTTCAGAGTTTCTGTTTCTTTTTGGTTCAGACTTAGATTGTATGCTTCTAGAAATTTATCCACTTCTTCCATATTGTAAAATTTGTTGGCATGTAGTTGCTCGTCGAATTTTCTTAAAATTTTCTGTATTTTAGTGGTATCTGTTTTCATTTCTCCTCTTTCATTTCTGATTTTATTAATTTGTGTACTCCCTTTTTCTTAATGAGTCTGGCAAAGGGTTTGTCGATTTTATTTATCTTTTCAAAGTCCAACTCTTGGTTTCATTGATCTTTTGTATTGTTTTTGTTGTTGTTGTTGTTGTTCTCTATTTCATTTATTTCTACTCTGGTCTTTATTATTTCATTCCTTGTACTCCCTTTGTTTTTTGTTTTTGTTTGTTTTTTTTTTTTTTTGCTATTCTTTTTCCAGTATCCTTAAGTGTAATGATAGTCTGTTGATTTGAGATTTTTCTTCTTTCTTTAGGAAGGCCTGCCCTGCTGTGAACTTCCATCTTAGGACTGCTTTGCTGCATCCCAGAAATTTGGGGTCGTGGTGTTTTCATTTTCGTTTGTCTCGAAGTATCTTTTGATTTCCTCCTTGATCTCATTTTTGACGTATCCGTTATATAGTAGCATGTTATGAAGCCAACATATTTTTTTTTCCAGAAGTCTTCATGTAATTGATTTCTAGTTTCATAGCATCATGGTCAGAGAAGACAGTTAATATGATTTCAATCTTCTTAAGTTTTTTGAGACTTGTTTTGTTTCCTAACATATGGTCTATCTTGGAAAATGTTCCATGTGCACTTGAGAAGAATATACATTCTGTAGCTTTAAGGTGAAATGCTCTAAAAATATCGATTAAATCCTGCTGGTCTAAAGTGTCATTTAAGACCACTATGTCTGTGTTGATTTTCTGTCTGGAGGGTCTGTCCATTAGTGACAACGGGGTGTTGAATTCCCTACTATGATAGTATTACTGTTGATCTCTGTCTTTATGTCTGTCCAAATCTGTTTTGTATATTTAGGCACTCCTATGTTGGATGCATAGATGTTTACTAGAGTTATGTCCTCTTGTTGAATGGATCCCTTTATTATGATGCAGTGCCTTTCTTTGTTTTTTATTGTAGTCTTCATTTTAAAGTTTATTTTTTCTGAAATAAGTACTGCAGTTTTTTTCTCCTTTCCATTTGCATGAAATATCTTATTCCATCCCTTTACTTTCAGTCTGTGTGTGTCTTTTGATCTGAGATCAGTCTCTTGTAGACAGCATTTACATGGGTACTGTTTTCTTATCCACTCAGCCACTCTGTTTCTTTTGATTGGAGCATTTAGCCCATTCACATTTAAAGTGATTATTGATAGGTGCATATTCATTGCCATTTTGTTAATTGTATTTCTTTTCTTCCTGGTTTAGCTTGTTTTCCCCTTTCTTCTGTTTAAAAAAAATCCCTTTTAACATTTCCTGCAATGCTTGCTTGGTGGTAATAAACTCCTTTAGCTTATTCTTTTCTGAGAAGCTCTTTATCTCTCCTTGAATTTTAAGTGATAACCGTACTTGGTAGAGCAATCTTTGTTGTAGGCCTTTATTTTGTGTCACTTTGAATATCTCCTGCCACTCCCTTCTGGCCTGCAGAGTCTCTGTAGACAAGTCAGCTGTCAGTCTAATAGGAGTTCCTTTGTATGTAACCTGCTGTCTTTCTCTTGCTGCCTTTAGGATTCTGTCTTTGTCTTTAAGCTTTGCCATTTTAACTATGATGTGTTTGCAGTAAGCATGTTTGGATTCAGACTCTCTGTGCTTCCTGGGCTTGTATGTCGATTTCCTCACCTGGGTAGGGAAGTTTTCAGTCATTATTTCTTAAATACATTCTCAATCCCTAGCTTCTCCTCTCCTTCTGGTATCCCTATGATGTAACCTTGTTGTGTTTCAAGTTGTCCCAGAGCTCTCTTAAACTATTTTCATTTTATTTATTCTTTTTTTTCTTTTTGTTGTTCCAACTGGGTGATTTCTGCTATTTTGTCTTTTAATTCGCTGATTTGCTCCTCAGCTTCATATATTCTACTAGTGATTCCTTCAAGTGTGTTCTTCATTTCAGTTATTGTTTCCTTTATTTCTAACTGGACTTTTTTATGGTTTCCCTATCCTTCATTATGTCCTTGCTAAGTTCTTTAAACATTCTTATCATCAGTGTCCTAAACTCTGTCTCTGAAAGTTTGGATACCTCTGTTTCATTTAGTTCCATTTCTAGAGTTTTCTTCTGATCTTTTACTTTGGACATGTTTCTTTGTTTCTTCATTCTGGCTGTTGTTCTGTGAATGCTTTGATGTATTTGATAGATCACCTAGAAAGAAGAGAAACAAAAAAGGTGGGGGGGCTCTCCATCCTCTTTAATCTGCAGACCACTTGCGCAGCAATAGAGAGTCTCTGGGAGACTCAACACCAGCTATTTGGGGAAAGTGCTTAATATGTTATGTGCTGGCCTCTCTCTCAGGCTTGCAGTGAGCTTTCCGCAATTAGCTATTGTGTGCTCTGCAATCATGCTAACTACCAAAGAAAAATCTTCACAGGTTGTTGCAGGTTTTCTGCTGCAAAAAAAACCAAAAACCCTCTGTGTCCTGCCGAGGTGTGGGCCAGGTTCCCAGGGCTCAGGGTGCCTCTGGCTACAAAACTGTAGGTGGGTGGGTCAGGTCCTGAAGGCACCACTTGATGTGGTTGGTGGCCCTCACCAAGTCAGAGCAGCATGCACTCTGCACCAGCCCACACAAACTCCCCAGGAAATCCCCGATCGGATCACACAGGTGCACAGCTCCTGGCCTAACACTTTCAGGGAAACTCCCCATCTCAGCCTGTCCCAATCAGCTGCTTGAGAACAGGCTAAGCAGCGCAACAGCCAACCTTCAGCCTGGCAACTCTGCACAAACAGTGCAGTGAGCGGGTGCACAATGCAGCTTATCACACTCCTACATTCAGTGAACAGCCTGATGGAGCTGGAGAGCACCAGTTATGCAGCACAAGCAGGGTGGAGGGTGGGGACCTAAGTCATCTCAAGCACTCCTGTGTCTCAGTCAGCAGCCTGTTGGAGCTGGAGGGCACACGACGGCATACCCTGGCAATGCAGCACAAGCAGTGTGGAGGGTGGGAATCCAATGCTGCATGCGTGAGCATGCACACATGCACTCCTGCGCCAATTTCACCAGACCAATGCGGTCCTAGATGTGATCCTCTGTTGGAGGGCCAAACCTTGCCAAAATTGTGCCCTCCTGTACACTACTCGTGTGCAAGCTCCACACTAGAGGAACAATGGTCCCAAAACCGTCAGCTTATGCAACAAAGGTGCTCAGTTCAATCTATCCTCGCAGGCTCTTGGGACGGGCTCACACGGCTAGTCCACCCAACAGGAGCCAGGTGAGTGCTCATGGGCGAGTGAGCCTGTTCACTGGCCCCACTTGTTCTCCAGCAGCCCTCAGCCTCACCGAGCTGAGCAAAGAGTGTTCTCACTAATTTCTACTGCCTGCTATCGTAGAACTTCTCTTCCTGGCAAAGCAACTCTGGGCTAATGAGCTCAGTGTGGGGCCGGAGCGTCTCTCCCCCACCCGTAGAAGCCTCCCCACCACTGTGGCATCCCTAATGGGGCTCGCCCTCTCTCATCTGCACCCCTTCTACCAGACTTGACGTGGCCTCCTCTTTAGGTCCTTTGTTTAGAGGTTCTGTTCATCTAGTGATCAGGGGACTTCTGAAGTTAAATGTTGTGTAAATTATTTGTAATTTTGATGTGATCCTCGGAGGCAGTTGGCACAGCATCTCTAGCCTCAGCTAATTGAAGAAGACTGAAATAATACCAAGCATATTCACTGATCACATGGCTTTGAAATTGGATATCAACTCCAAAATAAAGCAGGGAAAACCACAAATATGTGGAGATTGAACAACACTCTTTTAAAGAATGACTGGGTCAAAGAAGAAATAAGAGGAGAGATCAAAATATACATAGAAACAAATGAGAATGAAAATACATCCCTCCAAAATTTTGGGGATGCAGCAGAAACAGTTTTAGGAGGGAAATTTATATCATTACCAGCCTATTTCAAGAGAGAAGAAAAATGCCAGATAAATAACCTCACATTACACCTTACAGAACTTGAAAAACAAAAACAAATGAAACCCAAAGTTAGCAGGTGGAAGGAAGTAATAAAAATCAGAGCAGAACTAAATGAAATAAAGAACAAAAGTACAATAGAAAAATGAATGCAACAAAGAGCTTGTTCTTTGAAAGTATTAATAAAATTGACAAATGCTTGGCTCACATTCAAAGATGATCTAATACCTGTACTACTCAAACTCTTCCATAAAATTGAAGAAGAGCCAATACCCCTAACTCATTTTATTATGCCAACATGACCTAGATACCAAAACCGGGTAAAAGTATTCCTCCCTCCCCCCCAAAAAAACCCACAGAGTAATATCTCTAATGAATAGAGATGCAAAAATTTTAAACAAAATTCTAGCAAATTGAATGCAACAATGCATTAAAATAATTATACATCATGACCAAGTGGGGTTCAACCCACGAGCACAAAGATGGCTTAACATATGCAAATTGATCAATGTGATACACCACATGAACAAATTACAGATAAAAATCATATGATTATATCAATAGATGCAGAAACAGCATTTGACAAGATACAACACACATTTATGATTAAAACACTTACAAAAATGTGTATAGGGGCTGGCTGCATGGCTCAGTTGGTTAACAGCTCGCTCAAGAGTGCGAGTTGAACTCTGAGCAACAGCAGTTTGATGCCCAGCCAGAGCTGAGCTGCCGCTGAGCTGCCAACAGGTGGCAGGATGGCTCAGCTAAAAAAAAAAATGTGTATAGAAGAAAAACACCTTAACATAATAAAGGCCATATAGGAAAAATTCTCAGCTAATATCATAATTAATGGTGAAAAACTGAAGCCCTTCACTCTACGTTCTTGAACACGACAGGGCTGTCCCCTATCACCTCCGCTTTTCAACATAGAATTTCAAGCCCTAACCAGAGCAATCAGGCAAGAGAAAGGAATAAAAGGCATCCAAATATGGGATGAAGTTAAATTATCACTTTTTGCAGATGACATGATGCTATATATAGAAAACCCTAAAGACTCCACCACAAAGCAATTAGAAATAATAAATGAATAAAGTAAGGTTGCTGGCTACAAAATTAACGAAAAAAATTCCATTGCATTCCTATATACTAAAAATGAAACCTCAGAAAAATAAATAAAAATAACAATTCCTTTTGCAATTGCAACAAAAAGAATAGACTACCTAGGAGTAAACTTAAAGATGGTTGTGAAACACCTATATGCTGAAAACTATAAGATGTTTTTAAAAGAAATTGAAGAAGACACAAAGAAATGGAAAGACATTCCATGTTCATGGATTGGAAGAATCAACATAGTTAAAATGACCAAATTACCCTACGCGATATACAGATTTAATGCAATCCCCATCAAAATCTCAATGGAATTTTTTAAAGAAATAAAATAAGATATCATCAGATTTGCATGAAACCATGAAAGATCCCAAATAGTCAAAGCAATCCTAAGGGGGGAAAAAATGCTGGAAGTATCATACGTCCTGACTTCAGCTTGTACTACAGGGCAACAAGAATCAAAACAGTATGGTATTGGCAGAAATACAGACACACGGACCAATGGAATACAACTGATAATTCAGAACTAAACCCACATAAATATGGACAGGTAATTTTCAACGAAGAGGCCAAGAACATACAATGGAGAAAAGACAGCTTTTTCAATTAATGGTGCTGGAAGAATTAAAAAGCCATGTGCAAAAGAATGAAACTAGAATGCTGTCTGTCACCATGTATCCAAATCAACTCAAAATGGATGAAAGACCTGAACATAAGACGTGAAGTAATAAACTGCATAGAAGAAAACCTTAAGTACTAAACTTATGGACTTTGGGTTCAAAGAGCATTTTATGAATTTGATCCCCAACGCAAGGGAAGTAAAAGCAAAAATAAATGAATGGGGCTATATCAAACTAAAACGCTTCTGCACAGCCAAAGGAACCATTGACAAAGTAAAGAGGCAACTAACAGAATGGAAGAAGAATTTGCAAACAGCACCTCTGATAAAGAGCTAATATCCAAAATATATAAGGAACTCATACAACTCAACAAAAGAAAACCAAACAATCCAAGTAAAAAAAAGGCAGAGGACCTGAATAGAAATTTCTCTAAAGAGGACATACACATTGCCAATGGACATATGAAAAAATGCTCAACATCACTAATCTTCAGAGAAATGCAAATGAAAACCACAATGAGCTACCACCTCACACCAGCTAGAATGGCTACTGTCAACAAGACAAATAATAGCAAGTGTTGGAAATGCTGTGAAGAAAAAGGAACACTCACACACTATTGGTGGGAATGCAGATTGGTGCAGCTGCTATGGAAGTCAGTGTGGAGATTCTTCAAAAAAACTAAGAAGAGAATTACCATATGACCCAGCAATCTCTCTCTTGGGTATCTATCCAAAAATCTGAAAACATTTATCCATAAAAATATATGTACTCCAATGTTCATTGCCACTTTATTTACAGTGGCCAAGACATGGGAACAACCAAAGTATCCTTTGATAGATGATTGGATATATAAGGTGTGGTATCCAAATACAATGGAATATTATTCAGCCATAATAAAAGATGAAATAGTGCCATTTGCAACAACGTGGATAGATCTTGAGATTATAGTGCTAAGCGAAATAAGTCAGCCAGAAAAAGTTGAGAACCATATGATTTCATGGATATGTGGTATATAAAACTGAAAACAACAAAAGAACAAGAAAAGCAAATGAAGAAAGAAAAGTCATAGATACAAACAATAATAGTTTAGTAGTTACCAGAAGTTAAGGGGGAAGGGGTGTGGTAGGTGAGGGTAAAGGGGATCAAATATACGTTGATGGAAAGAGAACTGACTTTGGATGGTGAACACAGAGTGTGATATATAGATAATGCATTACAGAATTGTACACCTGAAATCTATGTAACTTTGCTAACAATTGTCACCCCAATAAACTTTAATTTAAAAAATAAAAACCAAATACGCTAAGGACCTGAATAACATTTTTCCAAAGAAGACTTACAAGTATCAAACAGGTACATGAAAATGTGCTCAATATCACTAATCATCAGGGAAATGCAAACCAAAACCACAATGAGATGTAACCTCACACTGTTAAGATGTCTATTATCAAAAAGCCATGAGATAGTGGATGCTGGTGAGGATATGGTGAAAAGGTAGAGGCTGCTAAAGGGATACAATCTTTCAGGAATGTGATACAAACTAGCAGACCACTTGAAAGAACATGAGCTGTTCTTACAGGGTGAGTGAATTTTCTATGAAGAAGTGGTGGGAGATGAGGCAAGAGATACAGTCAAGAGCTACACCAAGAAGGGATTTGTTTTTAAACTCTTGAAGTAAAGCAGTGGCACTTGAGATGAAGAGGAAGAGACTGATTTGATAGATTTCTGAGGTAAGGTTAATAAAACAATTGAAAATTTGGGACAAGGATAAACGAAAGGATGATGGGATGATGTCATACATGACTCATCTCTCTCTGTCTCTCTTAGGCTATTGGGTTGGTGGAAAAAACATTAAGTCAAGATGAACAATTTATTTGAGAATATTATAAGTAATTTTGGTTTTGAAAGGCTATTTTAGGTTTTGAGACACCTGTAAGACATACAAATATTTTGGTAAAAGTGTACAGTAAGAAGTTAGGATTATAGATCTGAAGTTGAACAGACCTTCCTCAAAGTGGCTTCTTAATTACCCAATGTGGGTGTATTCTAATAGCTGTATAGATTAATGCATTTTCTGTTCTGAAATACATTTTCCACATTTGATGATAACATACTGCAATTAAGCAATATATTTGTTATTATAAAATGTACATAGAATTATAAGTCTGAAAGAAACTTCAAAAATTATTATACACTTCTTTGTTAAGATTTTTATTGAAACATAGCTAACATACAATATTATATTTGTTTCAGGTATACATCATAGTTATTCAAAAGTACCCACCTGGAACTATACAGAGTTATTACCACATTATTGATTATATTACCTATACTAAAGAAGCGATCACAGCAACCATCTGATATTGTACCATGCTATCACAATATTATTGATGATATGATATTTCATATGCTGTTGCTGTATATTACATCTCCAAGACTTACTTATTTCATATCTGGAACTTTGTATCTCTTATTCATCTTTATTTTTTCACCACTTTTAAAATTTTTCAATTAGAGTTGACATTCAGTATTATTTTGTATTAGTTTCAGGTGTACAGCATAGTGGTTAGACATTTATATAATCTGGGAAATGATCCCTCTGACTAGTACCCACCAGGTAATACATAGTTATGTTATTACCATATTAAATTGATTATATTCTCTATACTTTACATCTCCGAGACTATTTTGTAACTACCAATTTGTATATCTTAATCCCTTCATCTTTTTCACCCTGTCGCTAATCCCCCTCCCATCTATCACCCCATAGACCTAGTACCCATCTGACACCATACATAGTTATTACACATTATTGAGTATATTCTTTATACTATACCTTCATCTCCATGACTTCTGTGTAGCAACCAATTTATACTTCTTAATCCCTTCACCTTTTCACCCATCCAAAAATCCCCTCCCATCTGGCAACTATCAAAATGTTCTCTGTTGGGCCAGCCAAGTGGCACATTGTTAGGAATTGTCTTGGAACGCCAGCTCTGGGGAGCAGGGCCCCAGTTAGGATCCCACATATGAGGCCTTCTACAGCTAAGATGGTGAACTAAAACTCAACGTGGAGCTGGGCTTCCCTGAGTTGCTGGCGATGGCGTAGGCTGCAGTGGGGCTGGCCAGCAATGGGCATGAGCTTTCATGAGCTGCTGTGAGCAGCTCTCTAATGGCTGGCGAGCAACTGCCTCATCCGGGAAGAGCGCAATGATGATACCAACATAGGCCAGTGAAGTGAAGTCCTCCACAGCTAGACTGAAGAACAAAAGGACAGCAACTTGTCTGTTCTCCTTCCCCGATTTCTCAATAAAATCTTTTAAAAAATGTTCTCTGTATTTATGAGTTTGTTTCTGTTTTGTTTCTTTGTTTATTTTGTTCTTTAGACTCCACTTATAAGTGAAATCATATGACATTTCTCTTTTGCTGTCTGACCTACTATACTCAGCACTATACCCTCTAGGTTCATCCATGTTGTTGCAGATGGCAACATTTCCTTCTTTTTTTTTTGTGGGCAGTGTCACTGGCCCTCACATGTGGGACCTAAACCAGGACCGCTGGCTTCCCAAGCCAGCACTTAATCACCTTGCAACTTGGCCAACCCCTACATTTCCTTCTTTTTTATGGCTGGGTAATATTCCATTGTATATATGTACCACCTATTCTGTATCCATTCATCAATTCAGAGACACCCACGTTGTCTTCATATTTTGGCTTATGTAAATAATGCTGCAATGAACATAAGAATAAGCATGTCCTCTCAAAGCAGCATTTTGGATTTCTTAGATAAACACCCAGAAGTGGCATTGCTAGGTCCTTTTTGTCTCTTATTATAGTCTATGTTTTAAAGTCTATTTTATCTGGTATTATACCCTTGCTTTTGTTTTTAATTGAAAACTGCACCTATTGCATTCCCAGAAGCACCATTGACTTCTTCAAAATCTCTGGCATAAATGACTAACAACTCTCTTGATAACGTGTTCTAGCATCTCACTAAGCTGATAGAGTTTTGATAACACTAGTCTAAATCCTTCATGCTGCAAATGCAGTTCCTTCTTTCTGGTCTTATTCTTTTTTTTTTTTCTGACTCCCCTCCACAGTATACTCCACATCCCATAACCATCCACATATTCAGTTACAGTTGGCATACAATACTATACATCATCAGTTTCAGGTGTACAGTGCAGTGATCAAGCCTCTACTCCATCCATGAAGTGGTCTCCCTAACAAGACATGTGACTGTCTGACATGCCACAAAATTTTTACAACATTATTATATTCCCCGAACTGTGTTTCATATCCCTGTGGCATTATTGTAGTTGTCTATTTATGCTGTATAATCCCTTCCCTTCCCCCATCTCCACCCCCTCCCAACTAGCAATCCTCAGTTTTTCCTCTACGTCTATGAGTTTGTTTACTTTGATCGTTCATTCAGCTCTTCAGACTCCACACACAAGTGAGATGACATGGTATCTGTCCTTCTCCGACTGACTTATTTCACACAACATAATAGTCTCTTTACAACATTATCAATTACATTCCCAGAACTGCCCCCATATCCTTGCACCAACATTGTAGTCCCACCTACACTGTCCAAAACCTTCCCCCCTCTCCCTCTTCCCCACTCCCTCCCAGCTAGCAACCATCAGTTTTTCCTTTATATCTGCTTGATATGACTTCAATCTTCTTAAATTTAGTGAGACTTGTTTTGTGGCCTAACATGGTCTACATTGGAAAACGTCCCATGTGTACTTGAGAAGAATGTATATTCTGTTTTTTCAGGGTGAAATGCTCTAAAAATATCAACGATGTCCAGCTGGTCTAAAGTATCATTTAAGGCCCCTCTTTCTGTGTTGATTTTCTGTCTAAAGGGTCTGTCCATTGGTGACAATGGGGTGTTGAAGTCCCCGACTATGATAGTGTTACTGTTGATCTCTGTCTTTATGTCTGTCAAAATCTGTTTTATGTAATTAGGAGTTCCTATGTTGGATGCATAGATGTTTATTAGGGTTATAGTGCCCTTCTTTGTCTTTCATTGTAGTCATTTTAAAGTTTATTTTGTCCAAAGTAAGTATTGGTACTCCAGCTTTTTTTTTCTCATTTCTATTTGCATGAAATGTCTTATTCCATCTGTAAAGAGCATATACATGTGTCCTGTTATCCACTCAGCCACTCTCTGTCTTTTGATTGGAGCATTTAGCCCATTCACATTTAAAATGATTACTGATAGGTGCATATGTATTGCCATTTTGTTATTTGTATTCCTCATCTCCCTGGGTTAGCTTGTTTACCCCTTTCTTTTGTTTAAAAAAGCCCTTTTAACATTTCTTGCCATGCTGGCTTGGTGGTAATGAATTCCTTAAGATTATTCTTTTCTGAGAAGCTCTTTATTTCTCCTTCAATTTTAAGTGATAGCCGTGCTGGGTAGAGCAATCTTAGTTGTAGGCCTTTATTTTGTGTCACTTTGAATATCTCCTGCCACTCCCTTCTGGCCTGCAGAGTTTCTGTAGACAAGTAAGCTGTTAGTCTAACAGGAGTTCCTTTGTATGTAACCTGCTGTCTTTCTCTTGCAGCCTCTAGAATTCTGTCTGTGTCTTTAACATTTGCCATTTTAACTATAATGTGTCTTGGTGTGGACCTGTTTGGGTTCAGTTTGTTTGGAACCCTCTGTACTTCCTGGGCATGTATGTTGATTTCCTTCACCAGGGTAGGGAAGTTTTCAGTCATTATTTTCTCAAATACATTTTCGACCCCTTGCTTCTTCTCTTCTCCTTCTGGTATTCCTGTGACTCGAGGTGGTTGTTTTTCACCTTGTCCCATAGGGCTCTTAAACTATTTTCGTTGTTTTTTATTCTTTGGTCTTTTTGTTGTGCCAATTGGGTGATTTCTGCTATTTTGTCTTCCAAATCGCTGATCAGCTCCTCTGCTTCATCTACTCTACTGGTGATTCCTTCGAGTGTGTTCTTCATTTCAGTTATTGTATTCTTTAGTTCTAACAGGTTGTTTTTTATGGTTTCCCTATCCTTCTTTATGTCCTTGCTAAGTTCCTTAAACATTCTTATCATCGGTGTCCTAAACTCTGTCTCTGAAAGGTTGGATCCCTCTGTTTCATTTAGTTCCATTTCTAGAGG
The DNA here is from genome assembly GCA_033961575.1 of Aselliscus stoliczkanus. Lineage (NCBI taxonomy): Eukaryota > Metazoa > Chordata > Mammalia > Chiroptera > Hipposideridae > Aselliscus > Aselliscus stoliczkanus. Next base: position 45,969,287 of record CM066737.1, on the reverse strand, counting down.
TTTCTTCTGATCTTTTACTTGTGACATGTTTCTTTGTTTCCCCATTCTGGCTGTCGCTCTGGGATTGCTTTGATGTATTAGATAGATCACCAGGAGAGCCCTGGCTGGATCACGCAGGCACACAGCTCACGGCCCAATACTCCCAGGAAAACTCCCAGTCTCAGCCTGTCCCAATCAACCACTTGCAGATCAGGCCGAGCAGCCCGACAACCAATCACCAGCCTGGCAACTCTGCAAGCGCAATGCGGAGAGCAGGACCCAAGGCAGCTTGCACACTCCCGCGTCTCAGTGAGCAGCCTCTCTGGTCTCATTCTTAGTAGAAACATAGAATAGCTATCTAATGCTAATGGGAAAAATGAACAAGTTTAAAGTTGTTGAATATGCACGTTAGATTTTAACTGAATTATGAATTTGGCAATATTTTTTTTAATTTAAAGCATGAAAATATAAACTAAATTCATCATGATATTTTTCTAACTGCATGGAAATGTGATAAAACAGTGTTCAAAATTCTAAACATTAAAAACTCAATTTCCTTGAAATGTTATTCAAGGAATTCTAAATTGATTAAATATTTTTGGATAAAATATATGAAAGTATTTTTAATCCTAGCAGATCTCAAATGAAATTGGTAGTCCTGAAGAATGAAAAGAAATTACTATTTACATTCCTATTTTCAGTATCATCTACCCACAATCTTCAGAATCTTCGCTGTTGTACCCAACTATACAATTTATTTGTACTGGAAGATTATGTGTGTTTCAAATGAAATATTAATTAATAAATTGTAATTATTTTTATGTAATTCCAAGGGGTAAACATAATAGTTATTTGAAGTCCTAAAAGCTGTCTTTATTTGTGCTTTCTCATCCTTACACCCACCAATTTCAGAGATGGAAAATAAAGGGAAATAGAAATGAAGGAGAAAAATGATTTTTGACTTAAATATAATTCCTTCCCTATAGCTGGCTCTGACTAATTGAGTATGAGTAAAAACATTACCCATCTTCTGACGTTATGTAGCAGCGATTTTCCTAAGAAAATATAGCTGTCTGATTATTGTTAGCTAAAGTTGGACACTCCCAACCTCTTACCTACTTCTGCTCCAAAGTGGGAATGGACAGAGGATTATAAAGGTTATGGGTGACCTATTTGAAAGGTAGTAGTTTTGTTCATTTTCAAATTTTAAGTGATTTAAAGTGTTGTAAACAGGCTTATCTACAAAGTAAATGGAAAATAAAGGAAAAAATGTTTCCCTTTACAACACCCTATGACGGCTGGCCGAGTAGTGCGTTGGTTAAGAGCTGGCTTGGGACACCAGCAGCCCCAGTTCAGATCAGACATATGAGGGCCAGTGACACTGCCCTATACAGCTAAGATGGTGAACAACAGTTCCACCTGGAGCTGGGCTGCTGTGAGTCTCTGGGAATGGCATAGCTGCAGCCCCTGCTGCAGTGGGCTGCCATAGACTACAGTGAGTGGCCTGCAGCCAGCGTGAGTGGCCAAGAGCTGCTGTGAGCGGCCATCCAGAGGCCAGCAGCCGATCTGTCTCACCCAAGAAGTATGCAATGGTAATACCAATATGGGCCAGAGAAGCAATGCCCTCCACAACTAGACTGAAGAACAAAAGGACAGCAAACTTGTCTGTTCCCCTTCCCCGGTTCCCCAACGCTGTTCCCCTCCTCCAATTCCCCAGTAAAATGTTTTTAAAAAATTCCATGAACCAAAAGGTCACTTGGAAGTCAAATGCATAGACCACCAATATATTAATATGTAGGGACGGCCGAGTGGCATGGTGGTTAAGTGCTGGCTTGAAAGTCCAGCATCCCCTGATCGGGCCCCATATACAAGGGCCAGTGACACTGCCCTAAAAAAACAATGTATATATGTAATATGAACTTAATTGCTATATTAATTTAGTATCTCCTAAGTGTAGGGGAGAAGAAGTGAGTCATAAAAACCAGAAAACCCCACCCAAGAAACACATGAACTAAATCTTTACATTACTATACATTTCTAGGACTCACCAAACAATCTCTATCAAGTCCATTGCTTTAAAAGTGTCGAAGAACCTGGTCCTGGAATAAGGTAGACCTGGGTTTAGAATCCCAGTTATACAGTGTACTTCCTAGGTGATCTCAGTCAAATCACAAACTCTAATCCTTGATTTCCTCATCCATAAAGGGAGGATACTAATGCTTACCTTGTAAGGCCATGTGACATCTAAATGTTATAATGAATAAAAATGTGTGTCATCTACTGCTAAATTATTATAATTATTATGGCTTCATTGCTATTTTATCCATCACACTGTCCCCTAATTAGCTTAGCGTTGTTGCTTATTTAGTACTACATTTTCCACTGTTTAGTAATGACTGCATTTTTCTTGAGTACACTGGTCACTCATCTGAAGTACTCCCACATCAGCCCATCCACAAATTCCTAGTTACCAATATGTTTCATTAACACGCTCATATGTATCTGCCAGCATGCTTCCCTTTAGAGAATGTCCCTGAGTGAAAACTAAGAAAAAGACTTCTTAATTCTAAATATATCACACTTAGAAGTGACCAAAATTTCACAGCTCACAACACCTACTAACACACAAAGAGTAATGATTCACTCCATCTTTGAATTCCTTTTTAAACTGCCCTATAAATCTGTGATACTTATAAAAGACAGACAACTTATGTATACTGATTCTATACAGTCTATCAAGTTGGCTGGATGAAATTAGCTCAGTGTCATTCCAGAGGAAACAGAGATGACAAATCACAAGTGGGACTGGATGAAATCTATTGATGAAAACAACAGATCACATATACTATATTTGATAAAGCATTAGAGCTATTGAGTGCTCCAAATTCCTATTCATTGTTCAATATTTCTATGCACCAAAGGATAAGTCCTGAAATAATTGAATATTCTTAAAGATTGTATTAAATTTTAATATCCTAGAAGTCTAAACCATCTCTCCAGATTTGATAGACTAGTCTATAATTTAGGAAACATGATGTTGCTAATTGTAGCTCAATGTTTGTTTGTTTTTATTAGATTCAGATGTACAAAACAATGTAACACCTAAGCTGAAGCTGAATAATATTGAATGTCAACTATAATTTAATAAATATATATAGCCATAGGATATGGAATACAGCAAAGGGCATAGCTCAATGTTTTAAGGTGACCACCAGTATAGCAAAGAAGAAACAATTACTAAAATAAGCTACTACATTAATGAAAGCTTCTAAAATTCATGTCACCTATAAGTTGCATTTTGAAATTTAGAAACCAAAATTGGATAGTGGTTATGATTTCAAAACTCTGTGAATATATTTTTAAAGCCATTAAATTACATACTTATAAAAGGGTGAATTTTATTATTTGTGAATTGTATTTCAATAAAGCAGTTAGTAAAAAATTAAAGACCATGTAAAGAGTAAAAGAAAAATATCCTATTTGATTCCCTTCCAGATGAGAAAAAAATAGAGCTCTGATTTCATACAAAATTAAAATTGTCAGCTATGTGTTTTGAATTTAAAGACAAGGATGATTTCAACAAACTTTTCAAATATGTTAAAAACATTTTACAAGGATGTTAAAAACATTTTACATTTTTCCTAGATAAAATCTAGGTGAATTACAAATGATCTATATTTAATTGTTAGCATTTGTAAAATTATATAAAATAAAATGGCCAGCTTCTTCATTTTCCTTGCATCATCATTTGGGGGGCAAAGGGAATGGAGAAGAAAAGAGAAATAGGGGGACTTCTGGTAAAATGCAGAATAGACAGATGCTATGCTAACAGCCTCCCAGGATTACACCAAAATTACAAATAATTTATACAACATTCAACCCCAGAAGTCCCTAGAACACTAGATGAACAGAAACTCTAAATGAAGAACTAAAAGAGGAGGCCTCGTCAAGTTTGGTAGGAGGGGCAGAGATGAGAGAGGGCAAACCCAGTGAGGGATGCCTCCGCTCTGGGGAGGCTTCTCCGGTTGGGGGAGAGACCCTCCAGCCCCACACCGAGCTCACTAGCCCAGATTTCCTTTGCCGGGAAGAGGAGTTCCATGATAACTGGCAGTAGAAATTACTGAGGACTCTTTGCCAAGCTCGGTGAGGCTGAGGGCGGCTAGAGAATCAGTGGGGCCGGCACATGGGCTTGCTCGCTGGTGAGCACTCACCTGGTACCTGGTGGTGGGAGTAGCTGTGTGAGCTGGGCCCAGGAGCCTGGAGGGATGGACTGAACTGAGCACCTTTGGTGCAGAAGCTGGACATTTTGGGACTATTGTTCCACTGGTATGGACCTTGCACATGAGTGGTATACAGGAGGGCACCATTTGTCAGGGTTGGGCCCTCCCACAGAGGGTCAGGTCCAGGACCTCACTGTTCTGGTGGAATTTGCACAGAAGTGTGTGTGTGTGAGAACGTGCATGCAGCCTTGGATCCCCACCCTCTTCCTGGCTTATACTGCATTGCCAGGGAAATGCATGGCAGGCAGGCTCTGGCCCCAACATGCTGCTCACTGAGTCACAGGAGTATGAGAGCTGCCTCGGGTCCCCGCTCTCCGCACTGTGTGTGCAGAGTTGCCAGGCTGGTGATTGATTGTCGGGCTTCTCAGCCTGATCTTCAACTGGCTTATTGGGACAAGCTGGGACTGGGAGTTTTCCTGGGACTGTTGGGCAGTGAGCATTGTGTCTGCATGATCCAGATGGGGCTCTCCTGGTAATCTATCTAATACATCAAAGCAATCCCAGAGCGACAGCCAGAATAGGGAAACAAAGAAACATGTCACAAGTAAAAGATCAGAAGAAACCTCCAGAAATGGAACTAAATGAAACAGAGGAATCCAAACTTTCAGAGACAGAGTTTAGAACACTGATGATAAGAATGTTTAACAAACTTAGTGAGGACATAGGGAAGGATAGAGAAATCATAAAGAACAACCAGTTAGTACTAAAGAATATAATAACTGAAATGAAGAACACACTCGAAGAAACCACCAGTAGAGTAGATGAAGCAGAGGAGTGGATCAGCGATTTGGAAGACAAAATAGCAGAAATCACCCAGTTGGCAAAACAAAAAGACCAAAGAATAAAAAACAATGAAAATAGTTTAAGAGCCCTATGGGGAAAATATGCAGCACAACCACCTCAACTCATAGGAATACCAGAAGGAGAAGAGAAGAAGCAAGGGGTCGAGAATGTATTTGAGAAAATAATGACTGAAAATTTCCCTACCGTGGTGAAGGAAATCAATATACATGCCCAGGAAGTGCAGAGGGTTCCAAACAAGCTGAACCCAAACAGGTCCACACCAAGACACATCGTAGTTAAAATGGCAAAGGTTAAAGACACAGACAGAATCCTAAAAACAGCAAGAGAAAAACAGCAGGTTACATACACAGCAATTCCTATAAGTGTAACAGCTGACTTGTCTACATCAACTCTGCAGGCCAGAAGGGAGTGGCAGGAGATATTCAAAGTGACACAAAATAAAGGCCTACAACCAAGATTGCTCTACCCAGCACGGCTATCACTTAAAATTGAACGAGAAATAAAGAGCTTCTCAGAAAAGAATAAGCTTAAGGAATTCATTACCACCAAGCCAGCATTGCAAGAAATGTTAAAATGTTAAAATGTTCTTTTTGAACAGAAGAAAGGGGTAAACAAGCTAAGCTAGGAAGACCAGGAATACAAATAACAAAATGGCAATTCATATGTACCTATAAATAATCATTTTAAATGTGAATGGACTAAATGCTCCAATCAAAAGACAGAGAGTGCCTGAGTGGATAAGAAAATAGGACCCATGTATATGCTGTTTACAGATGGAACAAGATATTTCATGCAAATGGAAATGAGGAAAGAAAGTTGGAGCAGCAGTACATATTTTGGACAAAATAGACTTTAAAATGACTACAATAAAAGACAAAGAAGGGCACTATAACCCTAATAAACATCTATGCACCCAACATAGGTACTCCTAATTATATATAACAGATTTTGACAGACATAAAGACAGAGATCAACAGTAACACTATTATAGTAGGGAACTTCAACACCCCAATGTCACCAATGGACAGATCCTCCAGACAGAAAATCCACATGGAAAGTGTGGCCTTAAATGACACTTTAGACTAGCTGGACATCGTCGATATTTTTAGAGCATTTCACCGTGAAACAACAGAATATACATTCTTCTCAAGTGCACATGGGACATTTCCCAAGGTAGACAACAAGTTAGCCTACAAAACAAGTCTCAGTAAATTTAAGTAGATTGAAATCATATCAAGCATATATAAAAGAAACACTGATGTTTGCTGACTGGGTGAGGATGGGGATGAGGGAGAGGGGAAAGGTTTTGGACAGTGTAGGTGGGTCACTAAAATGTTGCCACAGGGATATAGGGGGCAGTTCTGGGAATGTAATTGGTAATGTTGTGAAGAGACTATTATGTTAAGTGAAATAAGTCAGTCTGAGGAAGACAAATACCATATGATCTCACTTATATGGGGAATCCGAAAAACGGAATGAACGAGCAAAGTAAACAGAAACAGACTCATACATATAGAGGAAAAACTGAGGGTTGCTAGTTGGGAGGGGGGTCGGGATGAGGGAGAAGGAGAAGGGTTTAGACAGAAAAATAGGCAACTACAATATTGCCACAGGGATATGAAACACAGTTCGGGGAATACAATAATGTTGCAAAAATTTTGTGGGGTGTCAGATGGTCACATGTCTTGTTGGAGACCACTTCATGGATGGAGTAGTGGTTGATCACTGCACTGTACATTTGAAGCTGATGTTGTATAATATTGCATGCCAAATGTAATTGAACAGATAGTCACAGGATTTGGAGTATACTGTGGAAGGGAGTCAAAGGAATTGTAATAGATATGTATGATATGGGGGGAGTGGGTTGTTGAACTGGGGGAAGTGGATTGTCACTTTGAGGTGTAAAAAGGATAATTATTGCACTGTGGTGTACACCTGAAACTAATTATTTTTTTAAAAATATTTATTTCACAATAAAAGAATTAAAGAAAAAAAGAAAAGAGAAAGAGGAGGAAATCATGAGTCAAATTTTTACTAACTAAGAATGAATTAAGATTGCCCCATGTGGTATCCAGAGCTCTTACTTAGTTTCTGAATCTACAGAAAATGCATAAATCACCCTCAAAGTACAATGTAGAAGTAAAGAGGCCAAACACCTTAAGAAAGGGAACAGTGAATCAAATGATAAAAGACTGTATCAACAGAAACTGTTTGAAATTCAAATTAGAATTTCCACTTCCCGAAATCAATCTCAAATTTAAACTATGTGAATATTCATGTGCTTTCTAACTTGAAAACACAGCAAAGGTATTGAAATGTTGAAAATCCTCCCTAGAGGTGTTTAACTAAATGTGATTAGCACTATCTATGTAGACGTGGAAATTTAACCTTACCTTTCCTTAAATTACTATTAATTAATCTTAAGTTTCTGATGTTTAATGTCCAATTGATTCACCATCATCTTTGCTCAGCTTTGACTTTAGCCCTGGAAGATGGAGAGTTTATCATGGGGCTATCAGGAATACCAAGTTGTTAGAGCTTTTGGTTGGAAAACTCTCATATGTTTTTTCTATAATTATTTCCTGGAGAATATTCTAATGCTGAGAATTTTCACTAAGTCTTATTTGTCTAACCCACATTAAGGCAAATAAGAACTTCATAATGTCCAATTCTTCTCAGAAAGGTCTTGCATAAATACAAACCTCTCAGTGTACGAGAGTTTATTAGCCTCTTTGTATTGAAATACAATGCTAATGGAAGGTTAGGTTGTCATACGGGTTGAATTGCAATGTACTAAAGATACTTACATAATTTCACTAACCATTGTTACCCCAATAAATTTAATTTTAAAAAGTGCCAAAAAAATACATATAGACGTCTTGGCCACCATAAATAAAGGTGCAATGAACATCAGAGGACATATATCTTTATGGATAAATGTTTTCTGGATTTTTTTTTAATTTAATATTTTTTAAATTTATTTAGTTTTAATTAGTTTCAGGTGTACAACACAGTGCAATAGTTATACTTTTTACCCCTCAAAGTGACAACCCCCCTCCCCCAATTCACCACCCCACTCCTTCCCCCATATCATATATATCTATTACACTTCCTCTGACTCCCTTCCACAATATAATCCACATCCCGTGACTATCTATCTATCTATCTATCTATCTATCTATCTATTCAATTACAGTTGGTATACAACCTCCGCCTCAGGTGTACAGTGCAGTGATCAAGCCTCTACTCCATCCGTGAAATGGTCTCCCCAACAAGACATGTGACCATCTGACACCCCACATAATATTTACAACATTATTATATTCCCTGAACTGTTTTTCATATCCCTGTGGCAATATTGTAGTTGCCTATTTTTGCTGTCTAATACCTTCTCCTTCTCCCTCTTCCCCACCCTCCTCCCAACTAGCAACCCTCAGTTTTTTCTCTATATCTATGAGACTGTTTCTGTTTACTTAGCTCGTTTTGATATATACTCAGGAGAGGGATTAATAGATCACATGGTAATTCTATTCTTAATTTTTTGAGGAACGTCCACACTGCCTTCCATAGCAGAAAGAACCAAAGAGTCCTTAGATAGATGATTGGATAAAAATGTGGTATATATACACATGGAATACTATTCTGCCATAAGAAAGATAAAATAGTGCCATTTATGACAACATAGATGGATCTTGAGATTACTCTGCTAAGTGAAATAATCCAGACAGAAAAAGTCAAGAACCATATGATTTCACTGATACGTGGGATATAAAACTGAAAGCAACAAAGGAACAAGACAAAGAAAGAAACAAAAATTCATAGATATAGTCAATATTTTATTGGTTACCAGAGGGTAAAGGGGGAGGGGCATGGTAGAATAGGGTAAATGGGATGAAATATATGGTGATGGAAGGAGAACTGTCTCTGGGTGGTGAGCATAAAATGTGATATATTGATGATGTATTACAGAATTGTACACTTGAAACCTATGTGACTTTAATAACCATTGTCACCCCAGTAAACTTTAATTAAAAATAAATAAATAAATAAATAAATAAACAAAATACTTTTTCCAATAATCTCTGATATTAAATTTGGAAAATTAATTTTATGCACAAGTGAATAGAATACAAATGAAATATTGCTGCTGTTCCTTTTACAGTCTTGACTTTAAGTAACAAAGGGACATTTAACTCTACAACAAGCTGCAAATAAAGAGCAAACCAATCACTTATATCAATCAATGGATTCTGCTCTGGAGAATTTGTAATGTCTAACAGCCCTAACTTGAAAATTAAATTATCTTCAAAAAAGTGAAATATCGGGGCCGGCCGAGTTGTGCAGTGGTTGAGCACTGGCTTGGGAAGCCAGCGGCCCCAGTTCGGGTCCCACATACGAGGGCCAGGGACACTGCCCTCAAAAAAAAAGAAAAATATCTTGGAACTTCCTTCAAGCAAGGTCATCTATTACTAAGAATTATTGCATTGATGAAAATTTTCAAAATCCAATTCCCAGTGCAGAAGGAAACATTATGAATTCAGTAAGGTCTACACCAGCAGTCATTTAGTATACTGCCAGAATAAAAAAGGAAAAGGTTTTCAATAATCTAACATTCTTCACTTTAACAACTTTTGAAGTTCATGGGTCTTTTAAAAATTAATAGATTGGGACCGGCCGAGTGGCACGGTGGTTAGGAGCTGGTTTGGGACACCAGTGGCCCCGGTTCAGGTCCCACGTGTGAGGGCCAGTGACACTGCCCTCAAAAAAATAAAAAAAATTAATACATTGTATTTCTTCTATAATAAAGCAGGTCTACTTTGATTTGCATTTTAATCTGGTATCTCATCAAATTGTTTCTCTATAATATCATTTTTTGTAACACATGGTGTATGTATTTTTTAAAATTAAAGTTTATTGGATGACAATTGTTAGTAAAGTTACATAGGTTACAGGTATATTTTTATTTCCTTGGATAAGCAGTCCAAACTTAGACTTTGAAATAAAGTAAAAAGTCAAGCACTTCAATTTTTGTAAGAGTGGATATGATTGAATTGTGGTACACTATCTGCAATTACACGGAGGTGACATTTTCAGAAAAAAGTGCCTCTTTAATAAATCCAATATTGTGCTTTAACTCTAAGCCTCTTTTCCACTCTAAACACAACTAATATATAACCAGCACAGTAAAAATCAAAACTGTAGGTCATTTTTGGTATTCATTTTGGATTTGGTCCCTAAATCACTTAGTGCTCATTTTTCCTAAAGTAAGCTTTCTTTATTAACTTTATTAATTACCTTTGTGAGAGACTGTACATATACTATTGGTTATTTTACACATTTCCAAATCATATGCATCAATATAAATTTTTTTTAATCTCCAGATTTAAGGGATTTCTAGCCATGGTTTCACTGTGGAGTTATAAATATTTCAGAAATCATGACATATACATGAATGCTGAATAAGGTTCAACAGTTCTACATTATATTATTCTCTTGCTTCAATTTTTGAATTATTACCCTAAATGTCATCTTTGTTGACTCCACATTTCAAAGAAAACTTACATCTTTGTTTTCTACTGGAGCAAATATATAAGAAGTTAGGACAAATAGGAGAAATCTGTTGCCCACTATGGATAAATTGTCACTTTACGGGGATTACATAAGCAAGGCAGTTTATTTTGTTGTTCCTCCGTAGGTTTTTGGGTCATGTGCTTTCACTTGACTTGACAATATCAGGATCATAAGATTTTAATCACCAGGCTTAACTATTAATGACTTTGCAATATTTACAAAAAAATCAAAAGAATGTACCATAAATTCTTAAGGCCATTTCAAAGGAGATTTTAAGAAATACGTTGATAAAACATAACATCATTGAAATAAGGATTTAGTCTTTGAAAGGCAAATTACCTTTTCTTGTGTGTTGGAATTTGTTTCTCTGAAGGGTGAAATTGCAGATGACCCTGTTTGGTTTTTTTCTTTTTGTCTTTTTGTTTTGTTTTTTAAATGAGCCATCCTGCTGCCTGTTGGCAGCTCAGTGGCAGTTCAGCTCGGGCTGGAAATCGAACTGGGGTCCCTGTTGCTCAGAACTCACACTCTTGAGCGAGCTCTTAACCAATTGAGTCACTTGGCCGGCCCTGTTTTTGTTTTTTTGTTTTGTTTTGTTTTTTAATGCCATATTGCCTGGTCACAAACTGTAAGAAACAAAAAACAAACAAAAAAACACTCTCAACAAGCTAGGACTACTGCTTTTATCCAACCACAATCCTTTGTAATCAAACCAAACAATACAGATACTGCTTTCCACTATGTCATTTGCCTTGAAATAATATAATGATATGTACTTCTCTACATTTTTAACTTCTTTTCTTGCTTCTTTTGAGTTTTAACCATGTTATATTGATAAAAAGATTGAGGTCATCCTTAAATCAGAAATGCATAGATAAAGTTAATAATGACAGATTAAACCATCTAGTTCTTGATTTAGCAGCTTTTCTTAGTTATTGTGTATAACACCCTGAAAGATGAAGGCTTACTTTTATATCATATCTTAGTAGGTAAAGATTATTGGCCAAATGTAAGGCTAACAAAGTTGATGCTTCTGGCAAATTTTGCCCCCCAGGCTTGTTCTACCAGCAGTGTAAGCGTTTATTACTACTCTCCAATAAAAGATCACCTAGTGAAAAAAAAAGACACCTAGTGAAGGGTTTTTACTGTCATTTTGCTGCTAATTACAAGATGACACACAGAGTAAAATAATGTCACTTCAAAAGTCCAAAGGCCAGGAAATAAATTTTGACTCAGGCATTTCTACTCTAGGATTCTCATTATATGACAATAAGCATCCAGTCATTGTTATATTGGATTTTGCTTCAAATTAAACTCTATTTTGAGAGAATGAAGGATTTCTATACTAGTCTATAAATTTTAAAAAGTATATACAATTTTTGGTTATAATATTTGATTAAAAATTTTTTTCTTCTGTCTTAAAAGACAGGACATTTGCTACCACTTGCTTTCAAAGCATTATGTTGAGTGAATTTATGTTATTCGCACCTTTGAAATGTGTAGAGACTTAGTCCTTCAAATTTGTTGGTGAAGAGAAAAGAAAATCCTCATTTATTTGGTGTAATGTTACAATCTGTGGCTGAGACTGCTTTATATTTGCCAGTGCTGCCTGGCTGAGGCATTTTATTAAATGAGCATAGTTAAGAAGTTATTCATAGCACAATAGGTAGAAAAATGACCTTCAATCTGCTCTATTTGTTTTAATCAACCAGAAGTTGAAAGACTGACAAAACTTTTTCTTTTTGAGAAGTGGGGGTCACTTCGACAGAGGAAGATGCAGGTCTTAAATCTATGTAAATATGTTATGATGAGAAGAAAGTGAAGCAAAGTCTGAAAACCAGAATAAAGTTCCCATTAACAAAGCAAATGATGGGTGTTCATTAGTCAACTATGTACTTCTTGTTGTCCAGCTTCCCAGTGATGATGATGAAAAGATGATGAGATTAGGGTTGGTGGAGATAGCAGTGTTAGTGGCAGTATGGTTTTAATATCTGGTTTGGTTCTACTATGCTAAATCTGGTGTCTTTAAATATAGATTATTTTTAGGAGATAGCAGATGTTAAGGGTTTGCCAAAACCTCTATAGCAAGTTTGATGCCACAGATAAATTACAACATTGGATATGGAATTTGTAAACCATGTTATCCAAGTGGATTACTTAAACTCAGTTGATTATGTTGTTTATGGGAGAAGGTATGAATATCGAGCAAAGCAAAAGTAACATAGCTGTGTGAATTATTTTGTGAAATTGATTATTGCTTAAAATGTTGTGTTCGAAATTTTTCTGTTAGGCAACATCTTAGAGTAAAACGTAGTCCTCATTATTCATATATTGTCTAATGAATATACATAAGGAGGAAAATTTTATCTTTTAAGTTTTCAATTAAGGATTTGGGGGAAGGGGAAAGTGCCATATTTCAAACATTAGTTAAAAGTAAATGCCTTTTGGGCCAGCCGAGTGGCGCATTGGTTAAGCGCTGGCTTGGGACGCCAGTGGCCCCGGTTCGGGTCCCACATATGAGGGCCAGTGACACTGCCCTCAAAAAAAAAAAGTAAATGCCTTTTATCTCTGTTATCCCATCTGTAAGACAAACTGTTAATAATACTCAAAGGGGATTTATAAACTCAAGCTTTTTATTCCCTTTTGAGTTACAAATTCTAGTTTAAAGAGCTCTTTCCCACCTTTCAGATGTGTACTCAATTCCCATGTGTATTAGTTGCAATATATGGCTGTTTAGTGTGCAATGTGTTCATTGCAGCCTCAGAGAAATCAAGAAAACAACAGCTCTCTGAACTAAGCTTAACATTACATCATACTGAACAAGTGGTCTCATTTGTAATGCCACTGTATATGGTGATAAAATTATTTATTGACTTCCAGGAAACATGTTTGAATGTTAAATTAATTCTATCTTTAAAAACTCTGGCAGCACTGAACTAATAATGAATAACTCCTGGGACAAGAATAAAAGAAAAGTCAAATAAATAAAAGGAGGTAGGTCACTTGGTTATACAAAGACTGGTTATACAAAGGTACATATTTTCCAAACTCCTTAACGCTAGATTCTAAGCTTGAACTGAGCATGGTCTATAACTTATCCTTCTTTCCCATTTGTCATACTATGTCACTTCTGACATAAAACAATAGTAGAATCAGAATTTAGTTTAAAGGCTTCTTTGGTATGGTAGCAAGTGTGAAATACTTGCTGATTTGTAGTTACACAAAAATGATTATTAGGGAAACAAAAGAAGCTGTCCAAACATTATTTTTAGGTGTGCTTCAATTTATCTGCTATGCTGCTTCTTAGTGAAAACGTCTTTTGTGCAAATCTCAAGAGTCTTAGGCAAAGATGCTACTGGAAAATACTGAAGTACATGCATCCATATTATACAAGTTAATCAAAAACTAATTCTTTTATTTAAAGCTAACTAACATTCAATTTGTGTTCTTCAAATTCCAGTAGTAACATGTAATTTAAATTACATCTTTTAATCATATTGTGATTTTTAAAACTTTTATCAACTTTGTATAGTATTGTAGACTTACAAAGAATGGCAGTATCCCAACATAATATTGTTGTTTTCATGATAATAGGTTTCCCAGAGCTCATTTTCCATGGATGACAATAGGTAACAAGTGCACAAGACTCAGCGAAATTGTCTTGTGGACTTGGTGAGAAGTAGCTTCATCCTACAGCAGTGCATAACTTCCTCTTTATTTTTCAGAAAGTTCAATATTCTTTTTCATCCCCTAAAACTAGATTGAGACAGCATTTATGGATTCTGCAAGATTCAAGATTGGAAAGAATTTTAAATATCATTCATTAGCTACTACTTGCTTTAGCACTTTCCCCACACATGTCTCTCCTTTGTAACATCTCCAGTAAGTGATTAACCCAACTGTGCATAACTCACTATCTCCAGAAACAGCTCATTTCACCTTTGGCCAGTTCTGAATGCTGTAAAACTCTCCTACAGAACAAGTAGGCTCCAACATTACTTCCAGTTTTATTCTCTTGTGCCTGTAGTTTCCTTTAGTTCACAAATATTTATTGAATGCCTAGTTTATGTCAGACACTGAGGAAATGAATACAAATATGACATAAATGCTGACCTTGGGAAACAAACCTTTTTCCATAAGAAAATTCATCAAATATTTGAAGTCAGCTAGCACATATCACAAGAGTCTTGTCCTTCAGAGGATACAAAGCCACAGTTCATCATATAACATGATTCAAGCCCCATACTGACTTGACTATTCTTGCAGATGAACTCTAGTAAACTAATTTTATTCTTAAAATACATGGCTGGAAGCACCAAATAGAACCTAGTTGTATCTTGACAGTTCCTATAAAAGTTGCAAAAGCCCAAGACAAATTAAGTTCCCTGGTATTCATATCACACTAAGAAGTTGTTGGGCCTCATGCCAACTAAAATCCATGAAACGTTTCTTTCTTCTGTGACCTATATTTGTGTAGAAAATGTTCGGCATCTCACATGTATGCAGGCTGGACAATTAAGTTTGTGAACTATTCCTAGAAAAAGTGCCACATGCCTCATTGCTGAATATCACTACAGTCACCTTTGAAGTACTCCCTTGGGAAGCTATGCACTGATGCCAGCACCTAGTCCACCCTTCAAAGCACTTTTGGAAGTCTTTTTCTGGATTGGACATCAGAGCTCTCATCATATTACCCTTTTTTTTTTTGAGGGCAGTGTCACCGGCCCTCAGAGGTGGGACTCGAACCGGGGCGCTGGCTTCCCAAGCCAGCACTCAACCACCGCGCCACTCAGCCGGCCCATCATCATATTACTCTTGATGTCCTGAATATCATCAAAACGTCTTCCTTTCAAAGTCATTGGGTGCCAGATCAGATGAGTAGGGCAGATGTTCCAATACAGTTATTTGTTTACTGGTTAAAAATTACTTCACATAGGCCGGCTGAGTGGCGTGGTGGTTAAGCACTGGCTTGGGAAGCTGGTGGCCCCAATTCGGGTCCCACATATGAGGGCCAGTGACACTGCCCTCAAAAAAAAAAAATCTCCCTCACAGACAGCGCAAGTGTAAGCAGGTGAATTGTCATGATGCAAGAGCCATGAATTGATGAAAAGTTGAGGCCGTCTACCTTTTTCACACAGTCTTTTCAGCACTTCCAAATAGTAAACTTGGTTAACTGTTTGTCCAGTTGGTAGAAATTCATAATGAATAATCCCACTGATATCAAAAAAGGTTAGCAACATAGCTGCAACAAGTTTTTGAACGTAATTGTCAGACTTCATGTTCCTATTAAGTTTCATCATGTTCAGTTTAAGCTGTCATGGTATCTTTGTATAATAAGGCAATTTAGTAAAATACCTCCTACATTGATTTCATGTCATTGAAAACTTCAGGTTTTGACTGTCCTGCCCTTCTTTACCTTTCATTCTAATCTCCTCTGTTTCATCAATTATCATTATTCTTTACATTCTTTGTGCCCAGTATTAGGATAGATGAGAACAAAGGAGAAAGAAAAGCCTATTACTAAATACCTGTCCCTGAGATACTTACGATGGTTGAGGAGACAGTTTTTACAAAGAAAATAAAAAATTAGATAGCAATACACGATGACGTACCTCATTTGAAATAATGTAATGAGATTGATTTACAGATCGGGAAAACCAAGTCCATTACTTTAGAGATAACTCTCAAATGTCTTGTGGCATAGTGAAAGCCCTAATTAGAACAGGAATGTGGAGTAGAGATCAAAGTGATCTGAAAGAGTCAGACAGAATAAGGTATAGAGGTACAAGACTGTTAGTTCAGGGATCTAACAGTCTTGAGCTAAGAATTAAAGAAAACAGTGCTGCCTTGACATTTAAATTTCAGTTTAATTTAAATGAAAAGTCCTAATTACCACCTTTCTCATCTTATGCTGGAAGAGTGAAATGCTTGCCCATAATATAAGATGCATTCATCATAGCATAAATGGGCTCCGTGACAACACATATTTCTCTAAAAAACTGACATAGAGATAGTTTCTAGCTCTTTCTCCTCCTCGGTAAGGCTGCTAGATTTAATGCCCTTCTCTACCCAAATATATATATATATATATATATATATATATATATATATATATATATTTACAAAATTCTATCTTTTTCATTGCAAAAATGCGTCATGACTTTTCTGACAACCATATATATGTATATATACAAATAAATATGTGATTACTAGAATCCACAACTACAAGAATATCAGATACAATTAAATTAACTCAATAACATTTGTTTAAAAAAATAAGCACAGTTTTAAATCTTGATATGCCTTTTTATTCTGAGCAGTGGCAAAAATATGTAAATGGGACCTTCCAAATCCTCCCAAAGGGTTTTCTGTTTCTTTCTCCTCCCATCAATGAGGATATCAGAAAACCAGAGTTGATTACTGTTTTTTGCTAAAGCAGGGATCTTTTCAAAAAGAAGCTGCACTCAGAAAAAGGTCAGAGACTGCCCTCTGCCTTCATACACAGCACATAGAGTTCAACAGCTTTGTTTTCCATTAAGAATAGTCCTACCAACTTTGGGCCAGCCGAGTGGCTCATTGGTTAGGAGCTGGTTTGGGGATGCCAGCGGCCCCGGTTCGGATCCCCCATATGAGTGCCAGTGACACTGCCCTCTACAGCTAACAACATCTCCACCTGGAGCTGGGTTGTACGAGCCCCGGCGACGGTGTGGGCTGCAGCCCCTGCTGCAGTGGGCTGCCATAGGCTTCAGTGAGTGGCCGGCAGCCAGCGTGAGTGGCCGGCAGCCAGCGTGAGCTGCCAGTAGCCATGGTGAGCGACCATCCAGAGGCCGGTGACCAATGTGCCTCATCTGGGAAGAGCGCAGTGACGATGCCAACATGGGCCAGTGGAGCAACTTCCTCCGCAGCTAGACTGAGGAACAAGAGGAGAGCAACTTGTCTGTTCCCCTTCCCCAGTTCCCCAACGCTGTTCCCCTCCCCCAATTCCCCAATAAAATCTTTAAAAAAAAAAAAGAATAGTCCTACCAACATTGAAAAGACTTTGTATACTTGAGGCATCTGTATCTCAGATTTTTCTTCCATTCAATGACCCTGCTTTTAGAACAGCAGGAGAGAAATTTGCTGTGTAAAATACTATAAAAGTTATCCCTTGGTATGTCATGCCTCAATTATGGACATTACGGATATGATTCTGGGATTTTCTGGTTAATATATTATATGACGAAACATATTATATGATGAAAATATCACTTGATGTTCACCAAGAAAAACCACCCTCTGGCTATCAGGCTTTGATTTAAAACTGAGAAAACAAACAAGCAAAACATGTGTGGAACAATTATCAAAATGCCTTGTATTTATGTCCTGTGGTAAACAAGGGGGAAAGAATCTCCCAGAATTTTTGCGTGGTTTCCTTTGCTTGCAAAAATATCTGCCTTGGAGTGTTTTTCCAGAACCCAGTAACTCATTTTTAAATCAATCAGTCTATAATCTTCTGGGTTTGTTGAAATAGGGCTGAGAAGTAAACGTTTTCCTGTCTGTTACTATTAGTTATAAGAAAGTTCCCAAAGTCTTAAATAATGAGGAACTTTTTCCTATTTAGTAACAATCTTCTTTAATCCCTTCCTGAATTTTCAAATCAGTAGTTTTGGAAAGGTATTATTTGAGATAGGGGGAAATCCCCCCTGGTGTGAAAGTTGCAAAAGCATGTCTATATTCTTAGAAACCACAGCGAGTTTTTGGAAACTGTTACCGGAGGCGCTGGGGATTTGCACCAAACCTAAGGATTTAACAGTAAATGACTTCTCTTTTCAGGGACCACTTCAATAGATCAAAGGAAGGGAAGGGAAAGCCATAGAAACGCAGGGCTGATTCCCCAATACATTTTAAGCAGGGGCTGGAGAAAACCTCTCACGACCACAGAGCGCGCGGGCACGTACTTTGAATTTGCTTGTCTGATCTTAGTGGTGACAAAACCTCTAAAACCCATCGGATCCGCCAGCGCTGGACCAATCCCCAGCCCAGAGAACCCAAAAAGGCCCTATGTGCCGCCAGTGCCAGAAAAATGTGGGCTGGAGCTTCTGGCTAAACCCAGCACCCCCAGCCAGGCTGCGTTTCCAGCTCCGGCTGAGCTTTACCGGTTTTTGGCCGCTCTGCGCGCGCTGCTCAAAGGCCTGTGTGTACCCGAATTCGGAGCTCCAGGCGCGCTTAGGCCAGCCGCTCAGCTAGCTAACTTTCTCTCTGCAGCAAAGGAAACCTTTCGGAATCCGTGAGTGGGCTTCAGCTTGGTTCCTTTGGGCACTTTCGGTTTATTGGGGAGAAGGAGAAAACAGCCTAAAGAACTAGATATGTAGCCGTAGTAGTAATTATAATTATTATTTTATTATTATAATATCATCATCATCATCACCACCATCACACTTACCCTCATCTTTGTAATTTTGGTCAGCGGCTCTAAACTGTTTCCTCGGAGATGTGGTGAGAGTGAAAAGGCCCTCAGCTTCTCCAGATGCTATCTACGGCTCTGGGCTTGGCACAGTCCATTTTGCCTTAGTGAATATATCACAGGAATTTATATCTACATTTTAAAAAGTAAAACCGATGTCTCAGCCTCTAAAAAAAATAAGTATTAAGTCCCGCCAGATAAGCCAGGATGAAGCATTCTGTGCTCCTGTCTACAGACAGGAAGGACGCTTGGGGAATTTTTTTAAGACAAGTGCTCATTTATTTAAAGAGAAGACATACGTTTGTTTTCTTTTCAACATTTATAAATCAGTGTTAGCTAATAAAGAATTTCTAAAGATGTTGTGCAGCTCGTGAATTTGGCAGTGCAGTCGCCGCCACCTGTGAGGCATCTTACAGTAGCATTCAACAGATGCTTCAAGAAAACTGATGGGATTTTGCTTCGCAAAACAGAACTTGGTGTGTGTGGCCTCACAGCAGCCTCACTGTTTGCCTCCCTGCATTCGCCCATAACAGCAGGGCCTCACAGGGACAGGATATTCACTATGTTTATGGCAAAACCTAATGGGACCCTAAGAGAGGGGGCGGGTCAGCCAATGAAGGGCAAAGACCCTAAATATGCGCATTAGGGAGGCGCCGTCCTTGGGTACCCTGGGAAGAATCAAGGAGGTAAAGCACATGGGGCCTAAGGGCCTGTGAACCCTTATCTGCAGAGCTAGCAGCCTGCCAAAGAAGAGAGAAATCTTCCTAAGAAGATAACAGCAGTCCTCCTTGCATTCTTGCCTCTAAGTTTCATAGTGAACCATTATCTGTTCCCGTAGGAGGCAAGGTCATATTGAACAAAGGGTTTTTCGGCTGAGGTTGTCTGTGAGGCATAGGGAGATTTGGCTAAATTCTTGGGTGACGCATGTGATTTACAGACCTCGGGAAGAGCAAAGTCCCTTCCCTGTTTGTACTCAATAAAAGCTGCAAGCTGACCAGATTCAGGGCTCCTGTCCATCAGACAGAGTCCCCTGGCTCACATTGCTTTTTAAACTATCCCTGTCTCTTGCTCTTTATTTCTTTTTCTGAGTCCCTGCCGGTCCTCTCGAGGAAGCTAGACCCAGCCGCGCAGAGATGCGACAGGTGTGGACTGCCAAATTAAATTTCAAAACCCTTCCAAATGTCTTAATTCAGTCAGGATGGAGGGCAATCCGAGGATTCCCAAATACCCCTATTGGCATAGACAGAAACGTTATTTTTACAAACCAGGAAACAGAGGCACAGAGAGAAGTGACCCAGAATAAGGAAGGACCTGATCCTTATCATTGCTCTCACCTCCTTCCCCATCCCTAACTTTTAAAGCTACAGTGGCAGACAGTCCCAGGAGCTGCCAGCCACTCCCTTCCCTTCTGTGCGCTGTGGGGTTAGATCCTCTGAGCCACTGTGGTTTCTTCCACATAATCGTCCCTCGGCTGTCCAGTCCCAAGTAGCCAAACCAGAGTCGCACTCTCTGTCTTCTGTCCAGCTACCTTGGCCGCCAGGGAGCCAGTCCCCACTTCTACCACACGCAGCCCTCGGTACAATGCTGCGGAGCCCACTCGCATTCAGTCATAGAGGAAATTTGCTCTGCCCCCCTTTCTCGGTGGAAGCATCTCAACTACTAAGCTTGGTATTGCTGCTTCCGAGGCGTTTTGGCTGCGGTGGCTCCGACCGCCCTTCTCTGAGCTGCAGCCAGGACACCGCAGGCACCTGCCTGGCTCAGGAGAGGCCGGAGAGAAGAGCTCTGCTTGCTGGGTTGCAGCTAGGCATCTTGTTAATTGCCAAAAAGGAACTTTTGTGGTTCCCCCCTTGCCCCTCTGCCTTGACCATGTCATGACAGTCCTTGCAGCGGCTGGGCAACCAATTGGCTGTAGGCCCCAGGTTCTGTGCTAGAGAAGTATGTGCTGCCTGACTTCCAGAATCCTTAGGAGCAGCCATCAGGATATTATTCTAAGGACTTAGGTGTGTGTGTGTGTGGGGGGGGGGGGCTGTGGGATCAAGAAAGGAACTAAACTGTGCCCTTTTGGAGCATGAAGGCCAGAGGCTTTCCTTACTCCCTTCTCTGCATTTGGGGCTGGGGACAAGTATGGGAAAGCGGGCCTTATAACCGAGCCCTGGCTTTTGTACACGAAATGTTATTGTTCCTGTGAATGCCTCTGTTGTTCCTGATGGGGAAAGGGGCAGGAGTCAGAGATGAGTCTGTCCGAAGGAGTTTTACAGTTCGGTGAAAATACCAAGACTTTAGAAGTGTTTGTTAAACTGAAATATTCAGGTGTGTGTGTGGGGGGGGGGGAGTGTTCTTTGAATCTTTAAGGGTGTATTCTTGAGACTCCCACGACTACCAGGACTGACCCTGGTTCCCCTCTATCTCCAAGCCTCATGAATTAAGTTAATTCAGCCTGCAGCTGCTGCCACCACCACCACCAACAACAACAGCAACATGCCATCACCACCACCCTGGGGTCTTGTGCCCCCTGCTATCAGACTCCAGATGCACTAAGAGAACGGTAAAAACAGGCCTGGAGCAGTGTAACTCTGAGCGCTGATTGGCCGCTCTTGGCTCCTCCCTTCATTCTTCTTTTGGCCCAAGAGCTCTGTGCAGCTTCACCAGCACCGGGTAGGCGTTCTGGTGCTCGCCCGAGGACGCTCCTTTCCTCGCGTGCACCAATCTTTCGGATTCTGCCTTTGGAGCAGCTAGATTGCTACCCTTGATTGCTCCATCGGCCTGCCTGCACTTTACCTGCGATTGCATATGAACTTTTCTTACCTCTTCTTGCACAGCATTGTCGTCGGAGTTGTCGAGATCGTCGTGGCGCTCGCCTGATGGCCTTCGTCCGTTTAGAATAGTGTAGTTAGTTAGGGGCCATCGAAGAAGAAAGAAGACGCGAATAGTGCAGAGATGCTGGAGGTGGTCAGTTACTATGCTAGAGTAAGCTAGTGGGGCGAGAGAAGCCAAACCTACTGGGGGGCGGGAGGGGCAGCACGGTCGCCCAGAGGAGGTCGAATCACCGGCGCTTCCTATCGTGTCAGAGCTCCCTCCATCCCTCCACCTAGGCGTGAGATTGCGGCGCGCAGGGCAGCGCAGCGCAACGACTGCTGAGGGTTCCGCTGGGCGATTGCAGCCGAGTCGGTTTCTCGTCTAGCTGCCGCCGCAGCGACCGCTGCCATGTCTTCCTCCGGGATGCTTATGGTAAGTTGGAGCGTTGGGCGTCATTGCTTACTGAGACCCTAATGGTTTAGGAGTGGGGGATGGGGTGGAGAGCGGGGACAGGTCCCGGATGGTTGCAGCCTGCAGGACCGCACTGGCCCCGGGTGGAGGTGTGTGTGTGATGAGTAGGGAGGCCTCTAAATGCGCAGACAGCGGAGAGACTGGGGTCTCTAGGAGGAGAAAGGGACTTAACGTTCCATGGGAGGGGTACCGGAGTCTCCAAGGAGGTTGCGATGCGGAGACTGGAGATGACTGCGCTGGGCACAGGCGGGGATCTCGAGAACCAGTTCATGGGAAGCTGAGAGAGAAATGGAAGGAGGGCATGGGGTCTCAAGAAATGAAGGTGGTGGTGGAAGTGAGACTGAACATGGGTATCTCTGAACAAAGGTTCAGGCTGAGGAAGGTGCACCTAAATTAGGGGTAAGGGCTACTGTTTTTAAGAAATAGGATTTTGTTCAAGTGGGAGGGGGTGTAAGCTTCGGGACAATCAGTGGGAGAAGAGGGGGACGAAGGATCGTCTATTATTCTCATTGAAAAGGGACCCTAATTTTCGGAGGGTTTCAGTGAACACCAATAACTGGGAAGATAAACACCGCGGATCTGTCTCTTGCTCTAACAGCTGAATTTGAACAACTTTGCTGATGGTCACGTAAGTTTAAGAGGAGATTGACTATTATGGCATACAGTGAGCCTTTTTATGAGCTTATCTATTTCACTTGTTGCCAGTTTCATATTTTGAGGATTGCGGAGATTTCTCCAGCGTTGCCTCTTATTACTGTTCCTTAACTCAGTTTAACCTGACAGTTTTAACATCTTACCTCGGAATTGCTAAAAGTAAGAGCAGGTAGCCGTTCCTGACACCACATAAAGTTAGTCGTTGCAAAACGTGTTTGTGTGTCTGTTTCTTTTCTGCCCCGTGCCCTTTGCCTTTTGCTTCCTGTTGGGTAATATGAGACCTGAGGTGACAAACATTTTGTATTGTGTTCGGGACCCCTTTATTTTAAGCGACAGCACTCCTCCCTCAAATTCAGTGGGCGACATTTCGTACTTAAAGAATATCTAATTTGGTCGAGAATCACTGCTAGTACCACACAGTTTCTTTATTTACCACCACAAGTCCCTTGCAAAGAAGCCTCTGATTGCTGAGCTGCTAAGTGCATATGCCCCTCACCACATAACTTTCAGTCAGGCTAACCGAAGGAACCTCACTCTAGGAGGAAATTACATTGAGCTAAATTGATTGGAGTTGGGGGACACACCGTACAGTGAGTAAACTCTGAGCTCCCCAGTTTGCAGACATTTGTGGCCTCACATACACAGTGGTGCAAAAGGACGTCTGGGTTCCAGAGTTTAAATTTTGATAAAGAAGTTTATCTACATATCAGCCAATGTGACCATCAAAATATGAACACCGTAGAAACAAAGTTACTGCAGTTAACTGCTATGTATATGTAGACACAATGGAAAAGGCCAACCCACAGAAAACAATGATTTCTACCATGACCATTGCATTTCTTTTGCAGTCATACTGAGTATCACGCTTTTGGAAGAGTGTAATTTCTTTGCACCATGGTACCTTGA
This sequence comes from Aselliscus stoliczkanus, assembly GCA_033961575.1. NCBI lineage: Eukaryota > Metazoa > Chordata > Mammalia > Chiroptera > Hipposideridae > Aselliscus > Aselliscus stoliczkanus. The sequence goes on along the minus strand of CM066737.1, from coordinate 45,945,386 downwards.
TCTTTTGGAGTCATCCCCCACCCCACAGGTGGGAGGAATGAAATATGTTTTTCTATATTTTGGGGAAGTGAGTTTAGAATATTTGATTATATTTTTCATTCTCTAATATGTTCATCTGATCGTCCTGGGGAGGAAATAAACTATTTGTTTCACCTGCATGATTTCTTTCCTAATAGCTTTTATCATCTACAGCAACAAGACCAAGGCAGGTCCTGAAATTTGGAAGGTGGATAAGGCTTGTGATTACAATGTCAAGGTAGGATTTGTGGTGCTTAAGTCAACACTAACAGTGGTTTTCTATCTGCATAATCTACAGAGGGTTATAAACCTTTCTATGCTTTCTTGAGGAGTCTATAATTAGAGCTGCCATGGGTGATGGTGATGACTGTTTCAGATAATAACATGACAGACTTTGGTGCAGGATGAATTCATGGGAAGAGATGTGAGAGCTGACATTCTTGCAAAACTACTGGATGCCAGGTGGTGTGGAGCCCAGAGCATGACATATATACATAATTTCAGAGTCTTCATAGCAAGCCTATGAAGAGGAAGATATTCCTATTTTACTGATACCATTGGATTTTTTTTCTTTTCTCAATGTATTCTTCTAGATTGATTTAAGGCAGTGGAGTAAGAAATATTTCTTTGTGCTTTTAAGTCTATCTGGGACGTCCATGTTTATTTCTTTAGCAATGAAAGTAAAATCTAAAAAAAAAGAACCTAACATTTCTGACATAATGTTGGGTTAATCAATTAAGAGTTTAAACAACATAGGCATCTCACCCACAGTGGTTTGCAGATAGATTTCTCCTCTGGAAAATAAATTATAAAATTTTATTAGATTTTCAGGATTATCACTAGTTTATTACTAATTTAATTATTTAGGAATATTTCTGCATTTATCTGGTACATACATAAATATAAATAAAAATCTGAAGTCTGCATCAAACCTCAATTATTTTACTGTTCCATTTGTTTCCTTCAAGTAATAGTTATTTCTCTCCAACTAAGGGAAGACAAAAATTAAAATGGATTTTAAAGGAGAGCTTATCAGTAACCAACATTAAGTATCTTTAGCTACTCTTATTACATTGTTCAAGGCCTGAGATTGAAGAAAGCAGCAGCTCTCTCAGTCTGCTGGCAAATAAGCCCCAAGTTATAATGGCTCCAGAAGCACCAGACTATCTGGCCAGTATCATCAAAGAACCTCTTAGCATTTTACCTTTATAGCCATGGAATACCTCACAAAATGAGAATGCATGGCAGTTGTATTGAGATTATTTTAGTAGAGCATATGGTAAAGCTTACTGTTGTCTAGGGGAAGAAATAGTAAATTATGTCTCACTAACAGCCTGGATAGCCGTGAGTGAACTAGGAAAATTTGACCACAGTTGGGATTAATAACACATTATTGTAATATAACAATATATGTTAATATGTTATATATGAATATAATAATATATTAACCCCATCTGATTGTTGTGAAACACATGGATGTTAAGTATTTTAAAAAGTGAAATTAATGCACAAAGCCATATTTATTATTACTATTAATATTAATTTGTTACCATTCCAAGATATCCATGTTATTTCATCTACAACTCGTATACTATTGAATTTCAGGAAGAAACTGTCAATCATCAGCTTAGTATCACATCAATCGATTGCTCCTACATTGCCTTTCTTTAGAACATTTTAAGTCTTCCTCATACACTGAGAACATTGCTGCAAAACAGCCTAGTAATCTCCATTTTAGACAAATAAAATTAAAACCAACCAAGAGGTTAAGCCGCACCATTATTTAGCCGGTTACTAGCAGATTTAATACTTGTGCTCACACGCAGCAACTCTTTGGCAGTCACTTCTGACATTTTAATGCACAAATGATATAGTGAAAACAGGATTTCAAATAAGATGCACATGAGCTGGAATCTTAATTATGCTTTTGTCTCCTTGTACTCAACATCTTTACTTCATTTTACCAATTCCTTCTTTCCTCCTTTCAGCTGTGATTAAGGGTGCCATCTGAAGTTTACTAAGACACTTGCTTATTACTACATTGTAATAATGTAGTTGACATTTAGTAAACCCAATGTTGTTAATTAGGTTTAACCTTATTCATAGATGACCACTTACACGGTCTAATTTGAGAAACACTAGAAAGGTCTTTTGGCCCCCAAACTAGTAGTCTTCATGGTTTTCCACAGCACTTTAAATTCTATATTCAGTAATTTCCTTCTTTAATCTTAGTCATTGTCTCCTTTAAATACAAACATCTACTTAGAGGGGTAATATTTTTATCATTACCTACTAACAACTAAATGTAACTTTATTGACAGCTATCAGAAATCTTTTAGAACTGCATTGTCTAATACAACAGCCACCAGCCACATATGGCTATCAAAATTTAAAATTTAATTAATTGAAATTGAATAAAATTATAAATTTAGTCCCTCAGTCTCACAGATCACATTTCAGCTACTCCAGCTACTCCACAGCCACATGTGGCTAGTGACTACCTACTGGTAAGTGCAGATATAAACCACCTCCATCACTGCGGGAAGTTTTATCGGACAGCAATATACTAGAAACCAGGTGCCCTCAGCTTTTTCACTGAACACTCCATTAATCTCCTTGCCTTAACCAAGACCTGAATTTCTGCAACTTGTATTAATCCTACAGAAGCTTTCCTATTTCCTTACAGATCTCTCAAGTGGAGATATATTATTATCCTCTATCTCTCCTTACTTCATGAATTTTATTATTCCATATGTAAGGGCTTAAATTTATTGTTGAACCTCTCATAATTTCTTTTTTTTTAATTTTTAACATTCTAAAATGTCATTTCTACTTTTACTTAAACAATCCTTTATTGAAGCCTGCAGCATTCCAATATTTCTCTTTTGCCTGCTGTCTACACCTTCACTGCACTTTTTAGCACCTGGCTCTTTCTTACTGTCCATTTTTAATCTTGCCATTCTCTGGAGACTTCAATATCTATAAAGATTGCTAAATAACAGTCTAGCCCTATAATTTCTAGACCTCCTCTTTTCCATTATCATCCGTATCAGGACCATGGACACTCCTAAAATGCATCAGTTTCTAAAGTCTGAAAATCAGAAACACTACCTTCAGATTATGACATTTGGTACCCCCCTTCACCTCTGCCTCCCTTGAACCTACTCATCAACCTCATCATGAATCCCTGGGCCATTCCAAAAGCATTTAGTTATAATGCCCTCTCTCATCTTCACTTCATTTTCTTCCTAGTGTGACCCTTATGCCGGTCATATCAAGGTTTCTCATTATCACCCAATACACACTCCTCCTTGCCCTTCCACTGCTCCCACCTTTTACCTCCATCATTTGGGGTTAATCTGTCCTATTTTCTACTCTGATTACTCAGCATTAATGGAGAAAACAAAAATACACATTTATGGTCACCAATTTCAGCTGGGCCCTAAATACTGCTCAGTAATTTTTTTGTATGCCAATTTTACATGTTCATTCCCTTTCTTATATTCCTAGACACATGTTCAAATGTTTTACCACTCTTCTTAACTTCTCTATTCCTCTCCCATATCCCTAATTTCAACAGTATTACTTCTACACTGCACAGAAAAAACAGAAGCTAAGAATGTATGTGAGGAAGATGCCATCTTTACTAACTCATCTGTCCTCTAACTCTAGACATTTATTACTCCTATCCTTATTTCTTTTGCTCGGTCTCAGTAAACTAAGTAACCCTGCTCTTCTCCAAAGTTAACTTCATTGGTGCTCTGGATCCTATTTTCTTCCATATCCTGAAGGTCTCATCCACAGTATGTTCCTCTCTTTCTGCAGTATCTTAGTGAGGAAACAATGCTATGATATACAGAGGTCTGAAACTGGAGTGACAGAAGGGTCATTAAAAATCATTTATCATGGGCCGATCAAGTGGCGAGGTGGTTAAGTGCTGGCTTGGGAAGCCAACAGCCGCGGATTGGGTCCCACAAATGAGGGCCGGTGACACTGCCCTCAAAAAAATAAAAAAATAAATAAAAATTAATAATAAACTGAAAAGTGCTGTGCATACTTAAAAAAAAAAACTAATTGTCAGTTTTTTTATTTTGTAGATCTGAGCCCTAGTAGAAAGAATGTTTCAGAATACAGTACTAAAACTAAAGTTAATGTAGGGTGAAAAAGAACATACTTATAAAAATTCTGTATGCTTAAAGGCTTTTTATTTTAAGTTCGGTTAAAAAAACAATTTGTTAAATTTCATTTTAATGACACAAAACTATGATTTGTGACTCAACAATAATTTATCACTAGAAATACTAGAGTAAAATTGGAGATTTTCAATAAAATGGTATGAACTCCTTCTCCCAAACCTATGTAAATTCTTCCTGCTCTTCAAAGTCTGGTTCAAGCCCCATCTCTTGCATAAATCCTTTGCTGACTAAGCCACATATATGGAAAACTCCTTGACAATAGTAAGTAATCAACTAAATTGTGTTGCTATATATATATATAGGGCTATACATACGCCTAACTATGTATGTTCCAACAGTTAAAGTTGGAAGATAATAAATGAAGAACTAAAGTAGAATTTTTAGCACACCTGTACAATAGCACTTAAGAACTCAAAGCATGTAACAGAACAACAGACTTCTCTGAACCAATTTCAGGTAATGTCACCAAATATATTTTAGAGCAATTAAGTAATTATGAATTTTAAACTAAATTAGCTAAAGTTTGGTCATATCATACATAATTTGATTTTTTTTCATTTCACAGTGAAATATACCATGTTATGAAATACACTACATATGACAGAGGCAGGGAGCACCCACCCCATTCTATTGGCCATATATGTGCCTGGTGAATGCATGATCAATGATTAGGATCAGTTTCACACCCTGGCTGTGGAATTGCCTTGTTATTTAGCTTGTAATGAGTAACCTCAAATATCTGCACTCATTTCATGGTATGGGTTGATGGTTCAGAGTGAAGCAGAACTTTTTTTTTCTCTACTTGGTTCGTTTTATATTTTTTTTTATTTTTTTATTTTTTAATTCTTTTATTGGGAAATAAACATTTCTTAAAAAAGTAGTTTCAGGTGTACAACGCAGTGCAATACTTATACATTTTACCCCCCAAAGTGACAACCCCCCTCCCCTACTTCGCCACCCCACTACCCCCCCATATCATACATATCTATTACAATTCTCTTGACTCCCTTCCCTCAGTATACGCCACATCCTGTGACTATCTATATATTCAATTACAGTTGGCATAAAATATCATACAACATCAGTTTCAGATGTACAGTGTAGTGATCAAGCCTCTACTCCATCCATGAAGTGGCCTTCCTAACAAGACATGTGACCATTTAACATCCCACAAAATATTTATAGCATTATTAACTATATTCCCCAAACTGTCCTCATATCCCTGTGGCAATATTGTAGTTACCTATTTATGCTGTGTAATTCCTTTCCCTTCTCCCTCAAACCCACCCCCTTCTCAACTAGCAACCATCAGTTTTTCCTCTATACCTATGAGACTGTTTCTGTTTACTTTGCTCATTCGTTCAGTTTTTCAGATTCCACATATAAGTGAGATCATACGGTATTTGTCTTTCTCGGACTGACTTATTTCTCTTAACATAATAGTCTCTAGGTCCATCCATATCATTGCAAATGGTACAATTTCATTCTTCTTTATAACAGAGTAATAGTCCATTGTATAACTGTACCACAGTTTATTTATTTTTGTTTTTTAATTAGCTTCAGGTGTACAACACAGTGCAATAGCGATACTTTATACCCCTCAAAGTGACAACCCCCTCCCCCAATTCTCTCCCCCACTCCTCCCCCCCATATCATACTATCTTACAATTTCTTTGACTCCCTTCCACCATATAATCCACATCCTGTGACTATCTATATATTCAATTACAGTTGGCATACAATATTATATAACATCAATTTCATGTATACAGTGCAGTGATCAAGCCTCTACTCCATCCATGAAGTGGTCTCCCTAACAAGACATGTGACCATCTGACACCCGACAAAATTTTTACGTTATTATATTCCCCGAACTGTCTCTCATATCCCTGTGACAATACTGTAGTTAACTATTTATGCTGTATAATCCCTTCCCTTTCTCCCTCATCCCCACCCCCCTCTCAACTAGCAACACTGTTTTTCCTCTATATCTATGAGACTGTTTCTGTTTCCTTTGCTCATTCATTCAGTTTTTCAAATTCCACATATAAGTGAGATCATATGGTATTTGTCTTTCTCCGACTGACTTATTTCACTTAACATAATAGTCTCTAGGTCCATCCATATCATTGGAAATGGTACGATTTCATTCTTCTTTATAGCAGAGTAATAAACTCCATTGTATAAATGTACCACAGTTTCTTAATCCAGTCATCTACCGATGGGCATTTCGGTTGTTTCCAAGTCTTGGTTATTGTAAATATCGCTGCAATAAACGTAAGGGTGCATATATTTTTTCAAATTAGCGTCTTGGATTCCTCTGGGTAGATACCCAAGAGTGAAATTGCTGGGTCATACGGCAGTTCCATTTCCAGTTTTTTGAGATACCTCCATACTGATTTCCATAATGGCTGCAACAATTTGCAGTCCCACCAACAGTGCAACAGGGTTCCCTTTTCTCCACACCCTCGCCAGCACTTGTTGTTTGTTGATTTGTTGATGATAGACATTCTGACCGGAGTGAGGTGGTATCTCATTGTTGTTTTTATTTGCATTTCTCTGATGATTAGTGAGGTTGAACATTTTTTCATATGCCTGTTGGCCATCTGTATGACCTCTTCAGAGAAATGCCTCTTCATATCCTCTGCCCATTTTTTAATTGGGTTGTTTAGTTTTTTGGTGTTGAGTTTCATGAGTGTTTTATAAATTTTGGATATTAACCCCTTATCAGATATATCGTTGGCAAATATCTTCTCCCATTCAGTAGGCGGCCTTTTGGTTTATTGATGATTTCCTTTGCTGTAGAAAACTTTTAAGTTTGATGTAATCCCATATGTTAATTTTTTTTCTTATTTCCCTTGCCTGAGGGGATATATCAGTAAAAATATTACTCAGGGTAATGTCTACAAACTTACTCCCTATGTTTTCTTCTAGGAGTTTAATGGTTCAGTTCTTACGTTTAAGTCTTTAATCCATTTTGAGTTTGTTCTCGTATATGGTGTAAGTAGATCATCCATTTTCATCTTTGTGCACGTGACAGTCCAATTTTCCCAGCACCATTTATGAAATAGATTATCTTTACTCCAATGTAAATTCTTGCTTCAATTGTCATACATTAAATGAATGTATATGGATGGGTTTATTCCTGGGCTCTCTATTCTGTTCCATTGGTATGTGTCTGTTTTTAGAAGCACAATCTTTTTTTTTTTTGAGGGCAGTGTCACTGGCCCTCATATCTGGGACTCAAACCGGGGCTGCTGGCTTCCCAAGCCAGCGCTTAACCACTGTGCCACTCGGCCGGCCCAAACTAGATCTTTTTAAAATAACAATTTCTTTGCAGCTAATGATGAATAAACAAGATTTTTTTTGCCTCATTTTTATAATGTGATGTGAAATCAGAGGTTACTATTAATGAATTGCTTTGAATTATAAATTCATGAATTTATTAGGATTTTTTCATCTTAAATTGGAAAAACAGTTAAAATTAATTTAATGCTTTGTGGCTTGTAGGTAGATTGTTCTAGCATTCTTTTGGTTTGTCACTGACTCACAAGGGACTAATAGGCCCGTATATTTTATTATTAAATGTAATGTCTGTCTAAAATAGATTCAGAGAACTTGATGACTTTTCTCTCGGTAAAAGTAAAACCAAAGGATCTGGTAGCTCTTCAACAAATATTGTTTTAAAACCAAGTTTTAAGAATGCAGAAACAAGCTGTTTTTCAAGTCTTAGTTTTTAATATTTTCACCATGCTTCTATATCTATTTTAAAAATCACTATACAAATGGAATAAAACTTCCAGTGTATCTTAAAAATTTAAGCCCCCAAATTACTCATTAATACAATAAGTCTTTTTTTACCCTTTTGGAAGGTGTTGGCTAGTTACATTTTTAAAAATTATTTTTATTATGGTACAATGCACATAACATAAAATTTACCATCATAGCCATTTTTCGGTGTATAGTTCAGTAGTATTAAATATTATTGTGCAACCATCACCACCATCCATCCCTATAACTCTTTTCATGTTGCAAAACTAAAACTCTATAATCATTAAACAATAATTCCCCATTCTCCCCTCACCCAGCTCACCATTGCACTTTTTGTCTGAGACTATGATTCTTGATCTCCAAAATCTTAAATTAGCAAGTGCAGATACATTAAATTGAAGGTTCATTATTGTCTTCTTGTTGGATAACAGTCTACCTCAATTTTTACTGCTTTTACTGTAAAAGTTCAGCTCATTATCTTGATTTTTTTAAAGTAAATTTATTAACTATCCATGTTTATCTGCCAAATTAGTCAACTATAATGTGAAGGTGAATTAAAGTCCTTCATTTTTATATACATAAATAAGAATTATGGAGCTTATGCAAGTATTTGCTGAAGGCCTATTGTATGCTGAATACTTTGTTGGATGTTACAGAGGTTATTACATAATACTTCCCTAAAGAAGTTAGCAACCCTATTAGACAGAAAAGGCAATTCCATGTAATAATAGAGTTCTACAATTTATGGTTAGACAACATTGATTTTGCTTTTTCTTACCCTCTCATTCAGGATTAATTAAGGAAAAATGGACCAGTCACTTTCTCTACTTGGGCCTTTGTGCTTACAACTATAAAATGAGAGTTATACTAGGTGATCTTTCTGTAAGTGTCCCTCAAACTAACCTCCTTGTTATGAACAAGAATACAGAAACCACTGAGAATAAATTACTTACATCCCTAAGGTTACAAATCTTGAGACACAAATTATATGAATATATAAAATGGGGAAAAGGATATGGAGAAAATATTCACAAATGTTACCACTGAAATGAACATAGTCCAAATTTAAAAGTTAAAGACATTGAAAAACCTTAGAAAATAATATATTAAAGTAATTTGGTGTTTTATATTTTAGTTTTACACTTTACTTGGGGTGAGTACCATTTTCAGAAGAGCAGCCAAATTTGTTCACATCCATAGTGGATATTCCAAGTCTTTGATTAAGATTGAAATAATAGATCAAATAAAAGTACATTTATTACTGTGGCATAATGCAGAATAAATTTATGACAACACTTAAGAGGTGTGATCAAACAATACAGGGAGTGTTTAAATAAAAACAAAATCTATGATAGTAAAAGATACATCGCCCTTAATCCCCCTCAAAAAATTAATCTCCCTCAAAATACTCTCCCTTGCTTCAAACACACTTATTCATCATTCTGGCCACTTTCTGAGGCAGTTGTGGAAGTCCTCTTTCATGAGTGTCTTTAGTTGTGTGATCACGTATGCCTTGATGTCCTGAATTGATTCAAAACATTTTTTTTTTGAAGGCAGTGTCACTGGCCCTCATATGTGGGATCCGAACTGGGGCCTCTGGCTTTCCAAGCCAGCGCTTAACCACCGCGCCACTCGGCGGCCCTGATTCAAAACATTTACCTTTTATGGTCATTTTGACTTTGAGGAAGAACCAGGAGTCATAGGGTGTCAGATCCAGGGAATAAAGTGGTTGAGGCCACACCATAATGTTTTTTTTGTGATTTTGTCTTTTAATTATCTTAAGCCTTTTGATCAAATAATTTACAATTTTGTGCTGATGGTCTATTCTCTACTTTAATCCCTCTAGTGAGTTGGCAAAAGCACCATTACCAATCATATGTATACAGTTCTACAGTTGTGTTTTTGAAGCTATTTTAAAGACAATCCTAACCTACAAGTTAATCTGACTTAATAAAGAACTCATAAGCAAAGTTTGCTACTGTATCTTTTCACTCTGAATTTTAAAAGCATCTGACTCTATAGATAATCTATAAAATGTGAGAAGTGTTAAATATTTTTTACTTGTATTATACATAAACCAAACTAAAATGCCTTTGGTTAAGTAAAAGGCAACAGTTTAGATACAGGGAATTTTAATTAAATTGGCATAGTTAGGACCAAAAAGATAAAGTGGACACTGCCACCTTATCTTTTGCACTTGCCTTTTAACAGGCTAATGAATACTTCAACACAATTGAGTCTTGATTTTCTACAAGACTGTGAAGGGATTTCCTCAGTATTTAACATATTAATATAACCATTTATATAAATCTAAATATAAAATCAATATCCTACAGGTTTTGAGATGACATTTACCATCTCTGTGAAAAGCTGAACATGACTAATCAGATCCAATCATATCTGTAGAAGGGGGAAAACAGTGACAGCACTTGCTGAACCAAATTACCATCAAAGTTCAAAAAGCTGATCATATTCACTTAACCATAAGCCAAGCTTATTTAAATCAGGACTGCCCAAAAGAAATGTAATATCAGCCATTGATGATCTGAATTCTGGCATGTGAGATCAATTTAAATACGGTACACATAAAAAAAAGTCACGAGACATTTCTATATTGTAATAAATAAGGCAGTGGCCAACTATTACTCCTTAGAAGCCTTTTTGAGATACGATACCAAGTCTGCCCTTTCCGCAGTCTTTTTAATGCCAGCAAAGATTATTTTTGTTCCAGGGGTGTACTTTTCCAAATACCCCATCAAGGTGTCATCTCCCCAGTTGATGCCTTTGTTCTTGTTGGCATCCATGTAAGAAAATCCAGGGACCTGACCAGTCTTCTGCCCAAATTGACCATGGAGATTTGGCCCAGTCTTGTGCTTGCCTCATTTTTCCACAGTGCGGCCCTGAGCACACTTTTAAACAAAAAACCTTGCCCATCTCAACATCACCCATCTTTAAATCGCTGTTTTGTTAGACACGGCACAGACTCACACACTCACAAGCCAGACGTCCTGCTCTCTCCACACCATAATGTTTTTATTTGAGAGAAATTGCCATACCAGAAGTGATGTGTGACTGAGAGCCTTTCTGTTGTGATCAAGAAATATGGTGAATGCTGCTGCCGAGGGCCATCCAATGGAAAGGCAGGGATTTTCAATATGGGAAGCGGTGCATCGAACCTTAGTAACTGTGTATGACAAGTTTCAACTTGCTCGGTGCAGTCAGTTGGGTGTGAGCTAAGGTTGAGAGGTCATTTTTTAAAGTGTGCCTTAAATCATGGATCATGAACAATGCATTAACATCACATGGGCAAGTGGTTCCATCCTGCATCATGACAACACTCTGTGTCACACATCACTTCTGGTATACAGCAATTTCTGTCAAATAAAAACATTACAGTGTGGCCTCATCCACCTTATTCACTGGATCTGATACCCTATGACTCCAGGGTCTTCCCCAAAGTCAAAATGACCATGAAAGATAAACATTTTGAATCAATTCAGGACATCAAGGCAGCCATGACAGCACAACTAAAGACACTCACGAAAGAGGACTTACAAAACTGCTTCAGAAAGTGACCAGAATGATTGGATAAGTGTGTTCTTAATGAGGGGGAGTCTTTTGAAGGATATTAATGGCAATGTGTCTTTTACTGTAATAATTATTTTTAAATTTAAACATTCACCATACTTTTGATCTCACATTGTATATTGTCAGAAAAATTTTAAAATACCTCTCCTCCCAAATTCCTTCACTTTCACATGATAATTGAAATAATGCATTTTCTTTCTGCCTTGGAATCATTCTTGGATCACTTGTCTCTACTTACTCTCAAATCCATCAGTATAGCTTCTGAATTATTTTTACGTGTTGCTCAAATGTGTCCCTTTTTTTATTCCCATTGTGATTATAGAATCTTAGGGTTAGTGCTTTAAAGCTTACTTCAGACAACTCCCCAATTTCATGTTTGAATTCTACACATCTCTCACTCCCACCACAATGGCATAAAATAATGCTGTCCAACTCTTGTGCAGAGTATATGTATGATTAATAGTAACCATATGCCAATGTAGCTGTCAAATGCCAAGATGAAATAAAGAGATTATAAGGTGGGTCATGACGTAATGAGCTCTAGGTAATGGGGAACAGTGGGAAATGACTTCAGACAGTCTCATGCTTACTTGAGATAATGATGTACTGTTTTATGAAGGCAGGGGGTGGGGATAGATGAAGGGTATTACGCAGACTGTAAACTCAAGAAAAAATATTTAAAATTGAGATTTGTTATGATTTTGTATGTTCAATATAAAAAGACTACTACCATATTTTTTTTTGAGGGCAGTGTCACTGGCCCTCACATGTGGGACCAAACCGGGGCTGATGGCTTCCCAAGCCAGCACTTAACCGCCGTGCCACTCGGCCGGCCCACTACTACCATATTTTTTAAAAAACCTAGATTAACACCCACATACAAAAAAATACCAAAATTTGAATTTCAAATTTGAAAGAAATAGATATTGTTTGCACCACTTACGTGGCATTTAGCACATTGTGTTGCACTTTGTTGTTGTTGTTTTTCTTTTATATTTCAGGATTTCCCATGTGCCAGGCATGGTGTTTAAGGTTTTACATGTATCGTATCACTTTTTGAATCTTATCTTTCCTATTGGCTCATGAAATCATACAGGACAAAATTATATATCATTCATGTTTTTACCTCTACCTCAATTACCCTCAGCATACATTATTACACATTGTGTGTCTTTAAATATATTTTCTGAATAATTAATATATAAAGGCACACAAACACTGTGGGGAAATGTTTATAGAGCAAATTTAGAGGTAAATAACCTGGGTTCTACTCTTTTATGAGCCCCTATGTTCTCACCTGTTAAAAAAGAAAATCAGACTGGATGGTTACTAAGATCATTTAAATGCTACAGTTTTATGAAAATATCAAAAAGTTTCTAGTTTTGAAAATCCACTTCATATAATAATGTTCAGATAATTGATTTTTATAGTCCAGAAAATAATTATCGTGATTTTTCAACTACATAAGAAGTTCTTAAACTAAAGCCACTTCTCACTTAGGGCCTTGATCTCATCATTTTCCATTCACTCCAGTGCTCTAAATTTGAAAGGACTCATTGTTTTAAGATTACTGCATGAGTAAAAGTGTCTCTTCTTTTTGTCTTTTGTTACTTAAATTTAAGAGATATTGGATATCAATAACAAATGAAACATAACCATTTTAGGTGGTTTTAATTAAATTATCTGCAGCTGCAAACCCTTAATAAATGTTCATTAATATTTTGCTAAGTAATAATGTCATCAATGCTTAGTTTATGATTGAGCCTCATGATTAAAAATGGTCTTATTCTTTTAATGCATTATTATATTTAATTAGATATGTATCATAAGCTACTACTTTATAAAGGGCTCCAAAAGAAAAATAAATTTATGGACAGACAATTCATCTGAATATCCTTAATTATATTTCATATGCTATTTCCCCCCTGTATCAGAACCTTTGTCTTATGAGGAGAATTCAATTTAGGGAATTTGTGTTTGTATTCAAAACTCTTATGTTTTTGAGGGTAACTCCAGATGGTAAGAAGGAGAAAAGAAAATGTCATTTATTGCTTGTTCATGACTTCTCTCTGTGTTTTATTTTGATTTCTAATTACTTCTCCATGAAAATAATACCTAGTGCCTTTATTACCATCTTCAGTGAATCTAAAGTTATACCATTTGTGTTGGTATAAAATAATTTCAAAAGAGTTATTCAAACTTTTCTCATCAGTCAGATTTTAACCTGTGGCACTTGAGGTTACTCTAGATCTAGCTGAGTGATACAAGTAGATTTCTATCATCACCACTTAAGAAATATTTTATTTTTTTAATGAAGTACTATATGGCCCAGCCATATAGTAATATGAGAGTATAGTAGAGGCTCTCCTGGGTATCTACTCAAAAAATTTGGAAACATTTTTCTGTAAAGATATATGTGCTCTGATGTTCATTGCAGCATTATTTATGTTGGCCAAGACATGGAAACAACCAAAGTGTTCTTTGATAGATGATTGGGTAAAGAAGATGTGGTATATATACAAAATGGAATGCTATTCTACCATAAGAAAAGATGAAATAGTGCCATTTGCAACAATATGGATGAATCTTGGGATTAATATGCTAAATGAAATAGGTCAGATAGAAAAAGTCGAGAACCATATGACTTCACTTATATGTGGAACATAAAACTGAAGGCAGCAAAGGAACAAGACAAGCAAATAAAGAAACAAAAATTCACAGACACAGACAACAGTTTAGTGGTTACCAGAGGGAAAGGGGAAAGGGGAATAGTAGAAGAAGGTAAAGGGGATCAAATATATGGTGATGGAAGGAGAAGTGATTCTGGGTTGTGGACACATAATGCAATATATAGATGATGTATTATAGAATTGTACCCTTAAAACCTATGTGTTTGTTGACCATTGTCACCCAAATAAATTTTAATAAAAAACAAAATATTTTAGAAGCTGAATTATAACTGACATTGTGAAAACGTGGCAGAGAATATAAGCATTTATTCTTAAGGTCATAAAACTGTCAAGCTTGTATTTAACTTTTTTTTTTGCATGTGGTATGGTTCCTGCCATGAAGAAACATATATTTGGTAAGATAAAGGGTATAAATATGTAACTAAAATCAAACCATTATATAATGAAGTACTAAATTATGTGCCATTTACAAATGAAGAGAGAGAAACAAGGTAATTTTATTGGAAGAGATAGGAACTGAACTGGAACCTGAGATTACCACAGAGGAAGGGAAATAGTCCAAAAGGCTGTGGGATGTTCATGTTTCGCAGTTTTGGAAAAGGTAAAATAGGAACTGGTTGTTAGGGGTAAGATATTGGCCTTTGACTTAAATATATTTAAGATAATGGTGAAACATGCATTATCAGATGTTCTTTGGATAGCTACAAATGTGATATTGGGTTTGGAGACAGGCCAAGCCTAGAAGTAAAATAGTTTGGAGGAATCCATCCTGCTATGATTTAGCTATATTTCAAAACTTTCTAATGGAAAGAATGTTGCAAAGAGAAAAGAACAGAGGTCCAAACATTAAGCATTGATTATTCATTATTATATTAAATGATTAAGGCTCTGCTCTGTGCAAGACATTTGAATGAGTACTCCAGGGCCTTCCAGAAGAGGAAACAATACTTAGTTCTCATCTCCAGCAGTTGTGAGTCTAGTTGGAGATCCAGTAGATGAACTTGACATAAATGATTTGGCAGAAAAAGGTCACAATTAAACTTAGAGAAATTTCAGAAGGAAAAGTAGAAAAAATGAAATTGTGTGGGATTAAAATACTGATACAAAAACCTATTGACCAAAAGCCTATAGAAATGACTTTGGATTTGAAAAGAATATGAATTTGGATAGACTCTCAGGTGCTTTTTTTACTATCACTTAAATATATAATGACCAAAATCTCTTTTGTACTGACTCACAGAAAATTTCAGGTGGATAATATTTTTGTGAAAAAACAAAATTTCTGTGAGTCTGGAGTCATTCATGCTCAGTCCTGTTGCTCTTAACTTAAAAAATAAATCAGCAAACAAACAGTACCTCGTGTGTGTCTAGTAATGGATTAGGTTAGCTCAACAACATAAATGGAAATAATAAAATTTTTACAGGTAGAAATGCTATGAATTATTATTATTATGTTTGTTTTTTTGAGGGCAGTGTCACTGGCCCTCATATGTGGGACCCGAACGAAGGCCACTGACTTCCCAAGCCAGCTCTTAACCACCGCGCCACTCGGCCGGCCCAATGAATTACTTTTTATTAGCAAGCCCTTAGATACCTGGGTTATACCATGGCTTCTGTTACAAGCACATAAATGATGAGCTGTAGATTTGAGTCTCAGACAAAATCAGTTGTCTGAATATCAAGTTACTGTTAGTTCTTTACACCAAAAGAGTCATTCATTTCTAGTGGCTAATTTATGGAGTTTGATATTGTTAGGAATATTAACAAAGTACTTTATAATTTCTAAATGCATGGATGACGTTATGAAAGAATCAACACATTAAGTACTAAGCATTTTAATAAAACAAGAGAACTAAAGTATACTGATAACATTTGTAATAGGCTTAATATTGCTTGTGTTTTAAAGATTATTAAATTAAGGCTTAGAGAGGGTCGCTGATATGTTCCAGATCACACAGCTAATTATTGGCAAAGCTTAAAAAGAGAACCAAAATCTCCTAAATCTGAAATCAGTTTCTCTTCCACTATGGTCCATTGCTCCTTGAAGGCTATGTATGTGGTGTATTAAATGAAAGCCATTTTAAAAATTTGACTATATCATACTGTCTTTGAAAATCATGCCATGCTTAATAAATTCACAATGAACAGAAAGTGAATTTACATTGTTGGCTTCAATAAGTAGAATATTACAACAAGGGTGTAAATACTTCCCAAGATTATGACTTTTATCCTTACTGACATGAAGGGAAAATGGGTGTGTGTGTGTGCGCATGTGTGTGCATGTGTGTGTGTTATGATATACATCACATGTATATTCACAATTAGAGAAAAAGAATTATGTGAAAGACAAATAAGAGTATTTTTTGAGGTTTGAATTATATGACTAATCAGTTGATGGGCCATGTGCACTTATTTATGTTAGCCTTCATTTCTTAATTTGTTGGAGAAATTGAAGTCTGAAACAGCTCAAGGCTGGATGCTTCCTTTCTATAAATTATATCTGTTAAAATACATAAATGTAGGCATGAGTCACCAGCTGCAGAATTTCAGTCTTACTCCTTTATGTCATTTTTATAAGGAAACAAACTGGTGACCTTCATGTGGTTTTCAGGACAATGAATCTGTGAACTACCTAGTATGTGAAAAATGAAATCATAACATGAACAATCAAATGAGTTCCATGGCATGGTGTAAAAGGTAAAAAAGAAAAGTATATTTTATAGAAAGATCTTTTTACTTCTGTTATTCTTCTTCCATTATTCACTTGCATGTACATTTTGCATATATTGGATTGATTTAAGACCAGATTTTAAAAGTCACATATCTTGTAAGCAAATTTTAAATAGTTATTATTCATTTAGATGTGCACTAGAGGAAACACTAACCAGGAAGAAAATGCATAGCCCAAGAAAATTTTCTATGTATGCTTTGTTGAGTGCTTTCAATTTTCTATTCATTCAACCTTTTGTCGGAACTATAGTATTACTGAAATTGTTATTGATATTTACCAATAATCTAGTAAATACAGAGCAGAATCTCTGAAGTAGGAGGTAGTTCAGAAAAGGCATTATGGGTACCTCTAATAAAAAGAAGACAGGAAGGGAAAAGAATTAAGAAAACATTGAGCCCCATCATATTCTGATCAGTGCATTTCACAAAGGGCATGAATTATCTCATGTAATTTTCTTTTTTTATTATTATTAGTTTCAGGTGTACAAAAGAATGCAATAATTAACCATTTCACCCCTCACAAAGTGACAACTCCCCTCCCCTATCCCCTGCCCTCCCACCCCTGATATCATACATATCTCTTACAATTCCATTGACTCTGTTCCCACACTATACTCCACATCCCATGACTATATATGTATTAAATTATAGTTGACATATAATATTATTCAATGGCAGCTTCAGATGTACAGTGCAGAGGTCAGGCCTCTACACTGTTCATGAAGTGGTCTCCCTAACAAGACATGAATTACAGTCCCCTTCATGTAATATTCTTTTTCCTTTTTTTAAATGAAAGTTTATTGGGATGATAATGGTTAGTAAATCTACATAGGTTTCAAGTGTACAATTCTGCAATACATCATCCATATATCACATTGTGTGTTCATCACCCAGAGTCAGTTCTCCTTCCATCACCATATATTTGAACTCATTTACCCTCATCTACCACAGCCCTCCCCCCTTACCCTCTGGTACCCACTAAACTATTGTCTGTGTCTATGGGTTTTTATTTCTTTATTTGATTGTTCTGTTCCTTTGTTGCTTTCAGTTTAAGAGAAATAAGTTAGACAGAAAAAAAATCTCATGTAATTTTCACAACAACCATAATAAATAGGAAATGGCGACATAGAGAGATTATAACTCATGCCCAAACACATCGCTAATATGGCGTAGAGCCAGGAGTCAAAGCCAGGTCTGTCTGACTACAAAGGTTGTATATACTTTTTCCATTGAATCTTTTGTAAAAATTTTATTTTTTATATTAGTTTCAGGTGAACAAAACAACATAATGTTTAGACATTTACACCCTTCATAAAGTGGTAACCCCCCAAGTCTACTACCTCTCTGACATCATATATAGCTGCTACAATACCATTGACTATATTCCCTATGCTGTATTTTATGTCTTGTGTGGGGGGGTGGGAAATATATATTTGATATTCAATATTATGCTACTTTAGCTTCAGGTGTACAGCACAGTGGTCAGGCATCTACACAGTCGATGAAGTCATCCCCCCAATAAGTCCAGCACTCATCTGGCACTCTGCATAATCTTTATATTATTTTCCATTTCATCTTGAATAACAGCTTTAAATTTTAAAAATATGTCAAATACTCATGCACAAAATATACTCTCAGTATAACATTTACTTAGTCACTGACAATGTTCTCAAAGAACTAAATAAATGGAATACAAGTAAGGAAACACCATCATATATCTATCAACTTCTACAAATCAAGAATGTGAGTATTTTCAAATATCTCAGCTCATTTCAAAAGGCCAGGGAATTACTATTTATTAATAGAAATAAATATGTAAAATGTGTGCAAAATGTTATCGAATAGTAATTGGCAATGAAATAGCAAAATAGAAGAAATTAATCATAATATTTTTAAAAGACTGGACACAAATCATTTATTTAGAGGTCTTTGTGATTAAGAGCATTTGGAGCATGTAAATGTAAAAAAAAATCTTAAAGTTTTTGAAGATGGTGTTTAAGATTAGATGATGAGTATTGTTATATTTGACTAGTTGATATTGTAATCTATGTACTCTACCATATAGTGAGCAAATGTTCTAAAGTAGTTCGCAGTATAGTTTAAAGAGCAGTTTAGATAGGTTTTAGGGTCTAAGCTTTCTCATCTTAAAAAATGAGGATAATAATTTGTGCCTTGTAGGAACTACATAATGGATAATGTATAAGAAGAGCCTCACACACATAATAAACTCTGAATAAAAAGATTGAAAAAGGGATCAGACAGATTCACCTAACTTCTCCAAAATCACATTTACTAGGGAAAACAAAAGGCAGTCGTAATAAGACAGAACTTTTTCACTACATATTCCATGAAATTCCATTCTGCCTTTATATCTTTATAACAATAAATGCCTTTATTGTAATCTAATATACATAATAGTCATATATTTTCATAATTTGACAGCTCAAATGTAAGCATGGGATCTGCATTTTAATGCAAAGCATATCAGTGTCAAATTTTTAAGCTCCTATTTTATGTCTTTCTCAAACTTTAAAATGTTTTCTTCTGGTTATAACTTAATATTAATAACATATTTTGTATTGAGTTTTTCCTGTGATTTTTTTTACAGGGAAGTTTGTCACTTCAAGTTGAGTAAATATTATGACTAAATGGTTTCTAATAAAAATAAAGCATACCAAACAAACCTACCTTCTATCTAAGAGGATATCAAGAATTAGTATCCAAATACTATTTATTCAGAGCAAAAACCTATAGAGAATTCAGAATCTGTCACTAGTTTTTTAACTCAATTCTGAATTCATTAGCTTCAAAATCTTTTTTTTTAAAAAAAATGAAAATCATCAGTTGTATATATGCTGATACAACATGAATAAAAAGGGCCGAGAGGAAGATATAAACTTTCATGACAAGATACAGAATCTCCAAAATTAACCATTAATAAATATAAACTATGACTAGAGAAGTTGAAATGAGGTATCAAACACAATTTTTTCGCATAATAATGAAGGTATGGAGTTTCTTCAACCTAGCCATTTATTGGACAGAGACGAAATTTTCCTCATCAGAGAAATCACTAGAATGTGTGTTTTGGTGTTAAGATCAATGATTGAAAACGGTCATCTCAAATAGTAAAGTTTGCATCATTCCAATTATATATAAACAGTGAATATTTGCTGATGCAAGATAGAGGCCAGACACCTTGAGCTAAGCTGCCACCCGGATTGCTCAGTGGATAGAGCACGTGCTCTTAACAACAAGGCTGCTGGTTCGACTCTCGCATGGGATGTTGTCTACACCCACCCACAACTAAGATTGTAACACAGCACCTTGAGCTTAGGGGTGGACAGGCAGCCAGATGGCGACTGGTGCCCTCCACAACTAAGATTGAAGAACAAATTGATTGATCCCCCTCCCCAATTCCTCAACACTGTTCCCCTCCTCCAATTCCCTATTTAAAATAAAAAGAAAATTAAAAAGAAAAAAGATAGAGGCCTGATAAAAATTGACCTTTAAACGTATATTATTCAATTTAAAAAGATTTCATAATGCTTTAGTTGTCTTGCCATATTTGCTATAATTTTAGTTTTTAATGTTGTGCCCCAACTTGTACATCACCACAAATTGTTGACATTTTGTTTATACATGCAGAGCTTCATATATTAGGATTTTCAAAAATTAAAACCTGATCTTTAATGATTCTTTGATGTATAAATATTTACACTACTATATAAAATTAATATATTTCTTAATATATTTTAACAATAGAATCAATCTTTCAAAGTCATTTTGAAATCTGATATTTCAGATGACATAATAGATTCAAACCAAAATATTTTTAAACAGTTTTTTTTGAGATATAATTCACAAAATATGAGATCAGACGATTAAGTTCAAAATCTCATCCTAGAAAAAGTGCTGCATACCTCATTGCTGAATATCACTACTGTCACCTTCAAAGTACTCCCCTTGGGAAACTATGCACTGATGCCAGCACCTAGTCCACCCTTCAAAGCACTTTTGGAACTCTTTTTCTGGAATGGCTATCAGAGCTGTCATTGTATTACCCTTGATGTCCTGAATGTCATCAAAATGCCTTCCTTCCAATATTTCCTTTACCTTCGGGTAAAGAAAGAAGTCATTGGGGGCCTGATCAGGTGAGTAGGGAGGGTGTTCCAATATAGTTATTTGTTTACTGGCTAAAAACTCCCTCACAGACAGTGCTGTGTGAGCTGGAGCATTGTCATGATGCAAGAGCCATGAATTGTTGGCAAAAAGTTCAGGTCGTCTAACTTTTTCATGCAGCCTTTTCAGCACTTCCAAATAGTGATCTTGGTTAACTGTTTGTCCAGTTGGTACAAATTCATAATGAATAATCCCTCTGATATCAAAAACAGTTAGCAACATTGTTGCAACAGGTTCACAAACTTAATTGTCAGGCTTTCATATATGCTCTGTAAAGACTAGAAAAGAACTGCTTTTTATCTGAACTGTGATAAATATGAGAATGCGATAAACAATGCACCATTTTATATTTGAAAGCTTTCCCAAGGGATTTTGTCATTTTTAATTGCTCCAATATTTCACTCTGTTGCTCCTTTTGACATGACTCAGCAGGTTTAAAAGGCAGTACCATGTTAGACAAAGATTGGGGTATTAAAGAATCCTTGATAAATTGAAGAAAAAGTTAAGAAAATTTAAATCAATAAATAAATTGGATAAAGCAAGAGATGTGTGTGCTTTATATAGTCTATGCATAAGACTCAGTGAAAGAGAAAAAATGTTTTGAACAAGAGGTAGAAGAAATAGAAAAGAAGGACGTAATGTATGATTCCATTCAAATGAACTTCTAGAACTGGAAAAATAATCTATAGTGATAGAAGTAAGAAAGTGGTTGCCTGGAGTTGGGGACAGCGGGTAGAGCAGGAGGATGGGAACATTCTACGCTACGTCTTCACTGGCATAGCGATTACCCAAGTGTGTATACCTTCATCAAAACTGATAAGACTTGACCTTTTCTATCTGACTTATAACACTTAGCATTATAATCTCGAGATCCACCCATGTTTTCACAAATGGCACTATTGCATTTTTTCTTATGGCAGAGTAGTATTCCATTGTGTATATATACCACATCTTCTTTATCCACATCTTCTTTACCCAATCATCTATCAAAAAACACTTTGGTTGTTTCACATGTCTTGGCCACCATAAATAAAGCTGAAATGAACTTAGGAGCATATATATCTTTATGGATAACTGTTTTCAGATGTTTTGGGTAGATTCCCAAGAGAGGGATTGCTGGATCATATGGTAATTATGTTTTGAATTTGTTGAGGAATCTCCACACTGCCTTCCATAGTGGCTGCACCAATCTCCATGAACACACAATGTAATATATAGATGATGTACTGCAGAATTGTACACCTTAAATCTATGTAAGTTTGCTAACAATTGTCACCCCAATAAATGTTAATTAAAAAAACTGATCGAACTCTATTTTACAAATACATGTATTTTACTATATGTAAATTATACATCATTAAAATAGATTTTTAACATTCCAAGTAGATAATAAAGGGTACCATTTTGTTCAAATGTGGTCATGTTCTAACCTTGAAAGATTAACAACTTTTTTTTTTTTTTTGGGTAGTGTCATTGACCCTCATATGTGGGACCGAACCAGGGCCGCTGGCTTCCCAAGCCAGCGTTTAACCACTGCACCACTCGGCCGGCCCTTGATTAACTCCTTTTTTAATATGAAATGTTCATGTCATTACAGAGGAGTACATTAAGCTTTATTGTAATTTTTTTTTAATTTTTAATTTATTTTATTAGTTTCAGGTGTACAACACAATGCAATAGTTATACTCTTTACCCCCCAAAGTGACAACCCCCCTCCCCCAGTTCGCCACCCCACTCTCCCCCCTGACTCCCCTCCACAGTATACTCCACATCCTGTGACCATGCACATATTCAGTTACAGTTGGCATATAATACTATACAACATCAGTTTCAGGTGTTCAGTGAAGAGACTATTATGTTGTGTGAAATAAGTCAGTCGGAGAAGGACAGGTACCATGTGACCTCACTTGTGTGTGGAGTCTGAAGAGATGAGTGAATGATCAAAGTAAACAGACTCATAGATGTAGAGGAAAAACTGAGGGTTGCTAGTTGGGAGGGGGTGGAGATGGGGGGGAAGGGGAAGGGATTAGACAGCATAAATAGACAACTACAATAGTGCCACAGGGATATGAAACACAGTTCGGGGAATATAATAAGGTTGCAAAAATTTTGTGGCGTGTCAGATAGTCACATGTCTTGTTAGGGAGAACACTTCATGGATGGAGTAGAGGCTTTTTTGTAATGTTAATATTTATTCCTTCTACTCAGGATTGAGTACTGGCATTTTAATGGTGACTTTTAGCCACAGTAAGATAAGCATTTATTTGATAGACATTCCACTTTAAATGCCCATTTTTTCCTTATTATTTAAATAGAGGAGAAATAAAGCAACAAACTTATACATTAAATCTTCACAGGGCTCTTATGACTTTTAAGGAACACTTGTAAATTGAAACAACTATTTTGTACTATCTGTTTTTAGGGTAGGCTAAAAGCAAAATCACTAATTTTTTTGTAAGAAAAGTAGAATAAAGTTTGTTTTCAGCAATCATAAAATTACCCTTAATGGCACTTTATAAATTAGCAATAAGTAGTTTTCAGAGGTAATAGGATTTCACATGTGAAATTGAAAAATATTCAATGCACTATTTTTGTAAGAGGTAATTATATAGTGTTTGGATTAATATGTAGAACCAGGTTGTAGTCAGGGTTATTTATGTTTTTCCGATCTAGAGTCACTAGCCTACAAAGGAGAAAAATCTATTGACATCATGTGGGAATTTAAAAATTTAAATTTAAAAATTTAAGAATTCCCAAATGGTAAGATGGATAGAAACTTGAAATGACAGAACGTTTATAATAAAATATATTTCAGATTTATGTATAAATAGCTGAGAAAAAGACTGGAAAAGGAGAGTATATGATAAATGCAAAATACTATTATAAAAATGTGGTTGTGGGGGTGGGGCAAAGAAAGTGGGGCTAAAAAGAAAGATAGACGTTAAGCAAAGATGAATTTCTTCTAGGTACTCCAGACATTTTCAAAATTAATTAAAATTTTATAAATGTACACTAAAATGTTAGAAACATTGGAAGATATATTTTCAGTTGATATGTTTTAAAGAACAATTATAAACTATCAGATTGGCTGCTTTTTATGAAAGAGCATAAATGCTTCGTTTTATGATATCTCAATCTTTCCCCACGATAAATAAATCCTTCATGAATAAATGGCATTATCACAATCATAGCTCACATTTAGTCTGACTGCAGTAGTCGAAGCGAACCACTAGGCGGTGGTAATTCCTTTGACAGCAGTTCTGTGGCCACAAGTATTTCATTCCCTGCAAGGGTGTACAGTTACGTAAAATTAAGTGGGAGCTACAGCAGATAGAATGGGTCATTATAGTTTATTGAAATGATTTTATGCTTTACTGCAATGCCATGGATAATTTTTATTGTACAGACTCATAACTTGGCCACCAGCTTCTTCACCAAGCATAGCGTCTCATCATTGCTCAAAGGTTGCTCTTAATTTTATACTTCTGCTTCTTGAAACATACTAGACAGAACCAGTTTTATGTCCCTTTGCATGAAGAAATTACTTTTATTTACTATAAGCCTCCTAGGATTTCATTAAAATAGAGGTTTAATGTGATTATATGTTCTCATATATTTATTTCAGTAAATCTTTGTATTATTGGGAGTGGTAAGAGATACATGAAAATGCTAGTTTAAATTTATAACATTAAAATTATTTTCTAAAATGTAAATGAAAGTAGCAAAGCTTTTACCCAAGTTGTTTTTTCCTAACTTGAAATCAGAATAATTTTTATTTACGGTCATAAGAATGAAAATTTTGTTATTATAGTCTATTGTATGTTGGATGGTTAAAGGGGTAGTCACATTAAATTATTTAAATTGCCCCCGGGGCGGGCCGACTGGCGCGGTGGTTAAGCGCTGGCTTGGGAATCCAGAGGCCCTGGTTTGGGTCCCACATATGAGGGCCAGTGACACTGCCCTCAAAAAAACCCGAAAAACAAACAAACAAACATAAATTGACCATGTAAGGGCCGGCCGAGTAGCACAGTGGTTAAGAACTGGCTTGGGACGCCAACAACCCCGGTTTGGTTCCCGTATATGAGGGCCAGTGACACTGCCCTAAAAATAAATAAATAAATAAATAAATAAATAGCCCCTGTAAGATTTATCACGTAAGTGTTTGACACTATGCTTCAAATTATGGTAACTCATAAGGATACACTTATGAGCTAATAAAATATTTCAATGTCTTCAAATAATTTGATAATTAATATTTCCTTTGTATTTCTCATACCTCTAAGTGTCTTTACATCACTTCATTTTACTTACTTGGATGAAGAGGAGAATTAGCTTTTTAGGGGAGGAAAATCTTTTCCTCAACCCTCTTGGGTTTTGTACCTCAGTCCTGCAAATTAAACTGACAAAAGAGATTAACAGGCCATAAAGTATTGTTTCATTTGCATGAGGAAGCCAACGAAAAAAGGAGAGGGCTTGTTTAATGGTTTAAATTAAAGGTTTATATGCGACCTACCTTAGTGGGGGGAGGTGAGGAACGATTTCTATAGAAAAAATCAATAGGTTTCTTTAGGAAAGACAAATGGATTTTTAGAAAAGATAGG
This sequence comes from Aselliscus stoliczkanus, assembly GCA_033961575.1. Lineage (NCBI taxonomy): Eukaryota > Metazoa > Chordata > Mammalia > Chiroptera > Hipposideridae > Aselliscus > Aselliscus stoliczkanus. The sequence goes on along the minus strand of CM066737.1, from coordinate 45,919,610 downwards.
ATTTGCGTTTGTGATAATGTTTGCCCATAGAGTTATGAGTGGTCTGTCTTCTTCACAGCCATAAAACTCCCCTGGAGAGGGGATTTATGGAAGCCTCATTTCCCAGAAGTTGCTGCTCTTAGATAAGGGAAGCTCCTAGGAGGTTTTCTTCTATATCTGTTGAGTCTCAAAATGTCTTCATCTTAAAATAATCTTTATACCAATTCTGAGGTTCTGAGTGGGTTCCCACAGCTTTATATTTTAAGAAAATCTCTGTATTTAAAATCTTTTAATCATGTTTTATTATTTTATGTGCTTTGGGAAATATTTTATACTTTAAACATGTTAAATATTAACTTTGTTACACCGAATTTGTTGCACTGTGAATAAAGTAGCTGGCTAATATATTTTAACATCCCCAAATATATACTGTCAATTGACACTTTTAAAATAATTGATACTGAAATGGTAATTTTTAAAAATGTTATTTGCCTTTACAGCTTCTAATATTGTTGATACCTATGGGTAAAATACCATTTAACTACACCTAAACTGTAGTTATTTTTTTTTTTGAGGGCAGTGTCACTGGCCCTCATATGTGGGACCCGAACTGGGGCCGCTGGCTTCCCAAGCCAGCGCTTAACCACCGCGCCACTCGTCCGGCCCATGTAGTTATTTTTTATTTTATTTTTTTTAACTAAAGTTTATTGGTATGACAACTGTTACTAAAGTTACATAGCTTTCAGGTGCACAATTCTGTAATACATCATCTATATATCCCATTGTGTGTACACCACCCAGAGTCAGTTCCCCTCCCATCATCATATATTTGATCTCTTTTTCCCTCAACTACCACCAACCTCCAACCCTACAGACTATTAACCATTAAACTATTGTCTGTATCTATGAGTTTTTGTTCATTCATTTGTTTGTCTTTTTCCATTGTTGTTTTCAGTTTCATATACCACATATCAGTGAAATCATATGGTTCTTAACTTTTCCTGTCTGACTTATTTCGCTTAGTATAATCATCTCAAGATCCATCCTTGCTGTCACAAATGGCACTATTACATCTTTTATTATGGCATAGTAGTATTCCATTGTGTATATACACCACAAATTCTTTATTCAATCATCTATCAAAGGACTCTTTGGTTGTTTCCATGTTTTGGCCACAGTAAACAAAGCTTCAATGAACATCGGAGCACACATATCATTACAGATAAACATTTTCAGATTTTTTGGGTACATACCCAAGAGAGGGATTGCTGGGTCATATGGTAATTCTATTTTCAATTGTTTGAAAAACCTCCACACTGCCTTCGATAGAGGCTGTATCAACCTGCATTCCCACCAACAAATAATATGTAAGGGTTCCTTTTTCTCCACAGCTTCTCCAACACTTGTTATTATTTGCCTTGTTGATGATAGCCATTGTAACTGGTGTGAGGTGATATCTCATTGTGGGTTTTTTTTGTCTTGTTTTGTTTTTTGAGGGCAGCGTCACTGTCCCTAACATGTGGGATCCGAACCGGGGCTGCTGGCTTCCCAAGCCAGTGCCCAACCACTATGCCACTCAGCCGGCCCTCATTGTGGTTTTTATTGGCATTTCTGTTGATTAGTGATGTTGAACATTTTTTATATGTCTATTGGCCATTTGTGGGTCCTTTTTGGAGAGATGTCTATTCAGGTCTTCTGTCAATTTTTAAACTGGATTGTTTGTTTTTTGATGTTGAGTTGTGTGAGTTACTTATATATTTTGGATATTAGCCCCTTATTGGAGGCGTTGTTTGTGAAAATCTCCCATTCGGTTGGTTGCCTCTTTATTTTGTCGATGGTTTCTTTTGCTGTGCAGAAGCTTTTTAGTTTGATATAATCCCATTCATCTATTCTATCTTTTACTTCTGTTGTTTTGAAGTCAAATTTGTAAAATCATCTTTGAACCCAAGTTCATAAGTTTAGTACCTATGTTTTCTTGATGCAGTTTATTGTTTCAGGTCTTATGTTTAGGTCTTTGATTCAATTTGAATTAATTTTGGTACATGGTCACAGATAGCAGTCTAATTTCATTATTTTGCATGTGGCTTTCCAATTCTCCCGGGATCTTTTATTGAAGATGCTGTCTTTTCTCCATTGTATGTTTTTGATATCTTTGTTGAAAATTATCTGTCCATATTTATGTGGATTTGTTACTGGTTCTCAATTCTATTGCATTGGTCTGTGTGTCTGTTTTTCTGCCAATAGCATACTGTTTTTATTATTGCCGCCCTATAGTAGAAGCTGAAGTCAAGGAGTGTGATACCTTTAGCATTGTTCTTTTTTCTTAGGATTGCTTTGGCTGTTCAGGGTCTTTTGTGGTTCCATACAAATCTGATGATTTTTTTTGTTCTATGTCTTTAAAAAATTTCATTTGAATTTTGATGGGGATTGCATTAAATCTGTACATTGCTTTGGGTAATATGGCCATTTTAACTATGTTGATTCTTCCTATCCATGAATACAGAATCTCTTTCCATTTCTTTGTTGTCAACTTCAATTTCTTTCATAAAAGTTTTAGTTTTCAGTGAATAGTTCTTTCACATCTTTGGTTAACTATATTCATAGGCATTTTATTATTTTTGCTGAAATTGCAAAAAAAAATTGTTGTGTTTAAAATTTCTTTTTCTGAGGTTTCAGTGTTAGTATATAGGAAGGCAATAAACGTTTGCATGTTGATTTTGCAGCTGGCAACTTTACTGTGTTCGTTTGTTGATTCCAATAGTTTGTAGTGGAGTTTTATATATATAGCATCATGTCATCTGTAAAAAGAGACAATTTAACTTCTTCATTCCCTATTTGGATGCTTTTTATTCCTTTCTCTTGCCTGATTGCTCCGGCTAGGACTTCCAATACTACGCTGAAAAGGAGAAGTGATAGGGGACAGCCTTGTTGTGTTCCTGATCATAGAGCAAAGGGCTTCAGTTTTTCAGTATTAATTAAGATATTAGCTGAGGGTTTGTCATATATGGCCTCTATCATGTTATGGTATTTTCCTTCTGAACCCATTTTATTAAGTGTTTACATCATAAATGTATGTTGTATCTTGTGAAACACTTTTTCTGCATCTATTAATACAATCATATGATTTTTATCTTTTATTTTGTTTATGTGGTGTATCACATTGATCGATTTGTGTATGTTGAACCATCCTTGTGCCCCTAGAATGAACCCCACTTGGTCGTGATGTATAATTTTTGTAATGCACTGTTGCATTCGATTTGCTAGATTTTTGTTTAGGATTTTGCATCTGTATTCATCAGAGATATTGGTCTGTAATTTTCTTTTTTTGTGTTACCCTTACCAGGTTTTGGTATCAGGGCAATGGTGGCCTCATATAAAATGAGTTAGGGAGTATTGTCTCTTCTTCAATTGTTTGGAAGAGTTTGAGTAAGACAGGTATTAGATCCTCTTTAAATGTTTGGTAGAAAACACTAATGAAGCCATTTGGTCCTGGACCTCTGCTTTTGGGAAGGTTTTGGATGACTGATTCAATTTCCTTACTGTTGATTGGTCTACTTAGATTATCCAGTTCTTCATGATTCAGCCTAGTAAGGCTATGTTTCTAAGAACATGTTCATTTCTTATAGGTTATTGAATTTGGTGGCATATAGACTTTCATAGTATTCTTGGAAAATCCTTTGTATTTCTGTGGCATCCATGGTAACATCCCTGTTTCATTTCTGATTTTGTTTATTTGTGTCTACTCTCTTTTTATCTTAGTGAGTCTAGCCAAGGACTTGTCAATTTTATTAATCTTTTTGAAGAACCAGCTCTTCTTTGCATTAATTTTTTCTATTGTCTTTTTGTTCTTCATTTCATTTAGCTCATGTCTAATTTTTATTTTTATTTTTCTTATGCTGACAATGGGTTTCATTTTTTCTTGTTTTTCTAGTTCTTTATGGTGTAACATGAGGTTATTTATCTGGCATTTTTCTTGTTTCTTGAGATAAGCCTGTAATGATATAAATTTCCCTCTTAAAACTACTTTTGCTGCATCACAATAATTTTGTTGGATGTATTTTCATTCTCATTTTTTTCTATGTATCTTTTGATCTCTCCTTTTATGGGCCTTCTTTCATTAAACCTATGTTGTTTAATCTGCACATATGTCTGGTTTTTCCTCCTTTCATTTTGCAGTTGATATTCAATTTCAAAGCCTTGTGATCAGAGAATGTGCTTGGTATGATTTCAATCTTCTTAAATTTGCTGAGGCTAGCTTTATGTCCCAATATATGGTCTATCCTTGAGAATGTTCCATGTACACTAGAAATGAATGTAGTGTGATGTTCTAGGATGAAGTGCTCTATAAATGTCAGTTATGTCCATTTTATCTAATGTGTCATTTAGGGCTGATATATCTTTATTGATTTTCTGTTTGGGTGATCCATCCATAGCTATCAATGATGTATTTGGTTGCCCTACAATAATTGTGGTTTGGTCAATATCTCCCTTTAGTTCTGTTAGTAGTTTCTTTGTATATTTCAGTGTTCCCTGATTGGGGGCATAAATATTGATGACTGTTATGTCTTTTTGTTGTGTAGTCCCTTTTATCATTATGAAATGTCCATTTTTGTCTCTTTTTAAAAATTTGTTTCAGGTGTACAAAACAATGTAATAGTTAGACATTTATACCCCTCACAATGTGATAAACCCCTCCCCCAATCTACAATCTGTCTGACAACGTATATAGCTGTTACATTTACACTGTAAATGTCATTTACACTGACTCTGTTCCTTATGCTATACTGCACATCCAGTGACTATATATAAATGTTAAATTATAGTTGACTTTCATTATTATTCAGTTTCAGCTTCAGTTGAACACTGCTGTGGTCAGGCACCTACACCATCCATGAAGTGGTCTCCCTAATAAGACAAGTGTCCACCTGATACCCTACAAAACCTTTACAGCATTATTGATTATATTTGCCAAACTGTATTTTGTATTCCCATGACAATCTTGTGGTTACAGATTGTGATTTCTAATCCCCTCACCTGCTCTCTCATCACCACACCTCTCCCATCTAGCAAGCCTCAGTTTTTTTCTCTGTATCTCTGAGATGGTTTTGGATTGGTTTGTTTATATATTCTCTTTGGGTTCCACATATAAGTGAGATCATATGCTATTTGTCTTTATTTCACTTAGCATAATGTTCTCTAGTTCCATCGCTATCGTTGCAAAAGGTAAGATTTCATTCTTCTTTATGACCGAGTAACACTCCATTGTATAAATTGACCACAGTTTCTTAATCCAGACATCTACCAATGGGCATTTAAGTTGTTTCCATGTCTTGGTTATTGTGAATAGCACTGCAATAAACATAGGGGTGCACAAATTTTTTGAATTACCATTTTGGATTTCTCTGGATAGATACCTAAGAGTGAAATTCCTGGGTCATATGGTAGTTTCATTTTCAGTTCTTTGATGTAACTCCATATTGATTTCCATAGTGGCTGCACCAGCATGCGATCCCACCAGCAGTGCACAAGGGATCCCTTTTCTCCATATCTTCACCAGCACTTGGTGTTTGTTGATTTATTGATAACCATTCTGACCAAGGTGAAGTGGTATCTCATTGTGGCTTTTATTTGCATTTCTGTAATGATTAATGAGGTTGAACATTTTTTCCTGTCTGTTTGCCATCTTATGTCATCTTTAGAAAAATGTCTCTTCACATCTTCTGCCCATTTTTTCATTGGATTGTTTGATTTTTTGGTGTTGAGTTGAATGTGTGTTGTATAAATTTTGGATATTAACCCCTTATCAGATGTATAATTGACAAATATATTTTCCCTTTCAGTAGGCTGCCTTTTTGTTTTATTGATGATTTCCTTTGCTGTGAAAAAACTTTTCAGTTTGATATAATCCCATATATTTATTTTTTCTCTTACTTCCCTTGCCTGAGGGGATATATCAATAAAAATATTACTACAGTTAATGTCTGCAAATTTACTTCCTGTATTTTCTTCTAGAAGTGTTATGGTTTCAGATCACTTTTTAAAAAAAGATTTTATTGGGGAATTGGGGAAGGGGAACAGTGTTAGGGAACCAGAAAAGGGGAACAAACAAGTTGCTGTCCTTTTGTTCTTCAGTCTAGTTGTGGAGGACATTGCTTCACTGGCCAATGTTGGTATCATCATTGCACTCTTCTCAGGTGAGGCAGATCAGTCTGCAGCCTCTGGACAGCCCCTCGCAGTGGTTCTTGGCAGCTCACACCGGCTGCCAGCTCCTCACGCTGACTGCCGGGCACTCACTGTAGCCTATGGCAGCCCACTGCATCAGGGGCTGCATCTATGCCACCCGGGGACTCACAGCAGCCCAGCTCCAGGTGGAGCTGTTGTTCACCACCTTAGCTATAGAGGGCAGTGTCACTGGCCCTCATATGTGGGATCTGAACCAGGGCCGCTGGTGTCCTAAGCCAGCTCTTAACCAAGGGGCCACTCGGCCTGCCCTATGGTCTCAGAACTTACATTTAAGTCTTTAATCTGATTTGAATTTATTCTTGTATAATGTGTAAATACGTGATCCTACTTTATTTTTTCGCATGTGTCTGCCAGATTCCCAAACACCATTCATTGAGTAGACTGTCTTTACACCAATGCAAATTCTTGCTTCCCGTGTCGTAGATTAAATGACCATATAGGCATGGATTTATTTCTGTGCTCTCTACTCTGTTCCATTGATCTACATGTCTATTTTTATGCCAGTAACATACTGTTTTGATTACTATAGCCTCATAGTGTGGTTTGATGTTAGGTATCATGATATTTCCCACTTTGTTCTTATTTTTCACAATTGCCATGTCTATTCAGGGTCTTTTGTTTATCCATATAAATTTTAGGACTATATTTTCTATTTCTGTGAAAAATGCCCTTGGTAGTTTGTTAGGAATTGCACTGAATCTATATATTGCCTTAGGCAGTATGGACATTTTAACTATATTAATTCTTCCTGTTCATGATCATGGTATGTGTTTCCATTTATTTGTATCTTCTTTAATTTCTCTCTTCAGTGTTTTATAATTTTCTGAGTACTGGTCTTTTACTTCTTTAGTTAAATTTATTGCTAAGTATTTTATAATTTTTGAAGCAATTGTAAATGGGACTGTTTTCTTAATTTCTCCTTCTGATAGTTTGTTATTGGTGTATACAAGTGCAACTGATTTCTGAATATTGATTTTGTAACCTGCTACCTTACTGAATTCATTTATCCATTCTAAGTTTCTTGGTGGAGTTTTTTTTGGTTCTTTGTATAGAGTATCATGCATATAATGACCATTTTACTTCCTCCTTACCTATTTGGATGGCTTTTATTTCTTTTTCCTGTCTGATTGCCATGGCTAGAACTTCCAGAACTAAGTTGAAAAAAATCGAGAAAGTGGGCAGCCTTGTCTTGTTCCTAATCTTAAGGGAAATGGTTTTAGCTTTTCCCCATTGAGTGTGATGATAGCTGTGCATTTATCATATATGATCTTCATTATGTTGAGACACGCTCCCTCTTTTTCCTTATTTGCTTAGAGTTTTTATCATAAGTGGCTGCTGAATTTTGTTAAATGCTTATTCTGCATCTATTGATATGACCATATGATTTTTATTTTTCATTTTGTTGATGTGGTGTATCACATTAATTGATTTGTGGATATTGAACCAACCTTGCATACCAGGAATGAATCTCACTTGATTGTAATGCATGATCTTCTTAATGTATCGCTGAATTCTGCTTGCTAATATTTTGTTGGGGATTTTTGCATTTATGTTCATTAAGGATATTGGCCTGTAGTTTTCCTTTTCTGTAATGTCTTTGTCTGATTTTGAAATCAGGGTGATAGTGGCCTCGTAAAAGCAGTTTGATAGCCTTCCCTCCTTCTGGATTTTTTGGAATGGGTTGAGTAGAATAGGGGATAGTTCTTTTTTGAATATTTGGTAAAATTCACCTGTGAAGCCATCTTGTCCAGGTCTTTTGTTTCTTGGGAGCTTGTTGATTACTGATTCCATTTCCTTAGTAGTGATCAGTCTATTCAGATTCTCTGTTCCTTCTTGAGTTAGCCTTGGAAGGTTTTATGCTTCTAGAAAATTATACATTTCTTCCAGATTGTCTAATTTGTTGGCTTATAGCTGCTGATAGTATTTTCTTAAAATTTTTTGTATTTCTGTGGTGCCTGTTATCATTTCTCCTCTTTCATTCCTAAGTTTATTAATTTCAGTCGTCTCTCCCTCTCTCTCTAGGATTTTTTTTTATCAGTCTGTCTAGAGCATTGTCCATTTTGTTTATCTTCTGACAAAACCAGCTCTTGGTTTCATTGATCTTTTGTATTGTTTTTCTGGTCTCTATTTAATTTATTTCCACTGTGATCTTTATTATCTCCTTCCTTTTACTCCCTTTGGACTTATTTTGCTGTTGTTTTTTTCCCAGTTCCCTAAGATGTAAGGATAACCTGTTGATATGAGATTTTTCTTGTTTCTTTAGGTAGGCCTGCAGTGGTATGAACTTCCTTCTTAGGACTGCTTGCACTGCATCCCAAAGATTTCGGGTCATTGTGTTTTCATTTTCGTTTGCCTCAAGCTATCTTTTGATTTCTTCTTTGATCTCATGTTGACCCACTTGCTATTTAGTAACGTGTTATTCAGCCTCCATGTATTTATGTGTTTCCCAGTGTTTTTCTTTGTATTGATAATATAGAGTAAAGGCCTACTCAGGGTCACAGGAGAAGATACAGCTTGGGTATGCACCCACTCCCTCAAGGAACTGGCCATCCCTTGAGGAACTGGGGTGAGATAAATTTTAGAAACAACTTCTGGGTAGTAGCCCGGAAGGAGATAAAAGTAACACACTATGGCCCTGGCTCCTGGCCAGATCGGGGTCCGTACGTGCTTGAGCATACGTCATTTGGCACCAAGCTCTAGTCTTTTGGCACTAAGCCTTCTTTGTCCAGACCCATATAAGAAGGGAGCTGAAAAGTCCGCAGCAGCAAGAGCCACCACTGCCCTGATGCAACTTTGCGTTTCGCCCATGCTGTCTTTCCAGTGCTGATGCCCGTGATGTTTTGCCGGTGCTGATGCCCATGATGCTTTTTCGGTACTGATGCCCATGATGTTTTGCTGGTGCTGATTCCCGTGATGCTTTTTTGGTACTGATTCCCATGATGTTTTGCCGGTGCTGATGCCCGTGATGTTTTTCTGATGCTTCGCCCGGTATGCTCTGCCGGTGCTGATGATGCTTCGCCCGTGATGCTTTGCCGGTACTGATGTTGATGGGGTCCTGGTGGTATGCTGTAACTATTTACTTTACTTTCCATTTTCCTTAGTTCCTTCCCTGTTAATAATAAACCTTTTATCTATTCTTAAACGGCTTGTGGTGGTGTGTCCTGCGTATTGATCCTCAATTTAATCAATCAGTCTGTGCACAGCTAATAGATAATTTTCCTTATCGATACATTCTTGTAATTGATTTCTGCTTACTTAGTACTGTGGTCAGAGAAGATGCTTCATCTGATTTCAATTTTCTTAAATTTATTGAGACTTGTTTTGTGGCCTAACATGTGGTGTATCTTGGAAAAATATTCCATGTGCGCTCGAGAAGAATGTATATTTTCTACAGCTTTGGGGTGGAATGCTCTAAAAATATGGACTAAATCCAACTGGTCTTATGTATCACTTAAGGCCACTGTTTCCACATTGATTTTTTGTCTGGAGGATTTGTCCCTTACTGTCAGTGGTGTGCTGAAGTGCTAAGAAATTATACATTTTAGTATTTTAAGAAAATACAATCAGCAGCTATAAGCCAACAAATCATAGTAATACTATAATAGTGTTACTGTTGATCTCTGTCTTTATATCTGTCAATGTCTGTTTTATATATTTAGGAGCTCCTCTGTTTGGGTGCATAGATGTTTACTAGGGTTATGTCCTCTTGTTGGATCGATCCTTTTATTGTTATGTAGTGCCCTTCTTTGTCTTTATTATATTCTTCATTTTAAAGTATATTTTATCTGATATAAGTATTGCTACTCCAGATTTTTTCTCAGTTCCATTTGTTTGAAATATCTTACTCCATCTCTACTTTCAGCCTGTTTGTGTCTTTTGATCTGAGGTGAGTCTCTTGCATACAGCACATGCAAGGGTCTTGCTTTCTAATCCATTCAGCTACCCTATGACCTTTGATTGGAGCATTTAATCCATTTACATTTAAAGTAATTATTGATAGGTACATAGCTATTGTCATTTTGTTATTTGTACTTCTGGTCTTCATCAGTTAGATTATTTTCATTTTTATTCTGCTTAAAGAAGCCCTTTTAACATTTCCTGCAATGCTGGATTGGTGGTAATGAATTCCTGTAGCTTATTCTATTTGAAGCTCTTTATCTCTTTTCTCAATTTTAATGATAGCCTTGTTGGATAAAGCAATCTAGGGTGTAGGCCTTTGTTTTTCATCACTTTGAAAACCTCCTGCCACTCCCATCTGGCCTGCAAAGTTTCTGTAGAATAGTCAGCTGATAGTCTTATGGGGGTGCCCTTGTAAGTAACTTGCTGTCTGTCCCATTGCTTTTAGGGTTCTGTCTTTGTCTTTAATCTTTGCTATTTAACTATAATGTGTCTTCATGTGAGCCTATTTGGATTCATCTTGGTTGGAATCTCTGCACTTCCTGGATTGTATGTCTATCTCCTTCACCAGGTTAGGGAAGTTTCCAGTCATTATTACTTCAAATATGTTTTCAATCCCTTGCTCCTCCTCTTCTCCTTCTGGTATTTCTATTATGTGCTTGTTGTTGTGCTTGACATTATTCCACAAGGCTCTTAAACTATTTTCATTATTTTTTATTCTTTTTTCTTTTTATTGTCCTGCTTGGGTGATCCCTGCTATCTTGTCCTCTAAGTCACTGATTCAATTCTCTGCTTCATCTAATCTGCAGATAATTCCTTTGAGTGTGTTCTTTATTTCAGTTATTGTGTTTTTAGTTCTAACTGGTTGTTTTTTATGATTTCTCTACCATTCTTTATGTTCTCACTACATTCATTAAACATTCTTTTTTACTTATTTATTTATTATTTTATTATTTTTTAAGATTTTTATTGGGGAATTGGGGGAGAGGAACAGCATTGAGGAATCGGGGAGGGGGAACAGACAAGTTACTGTCTTTTTGTTCTTCAGTCTAGTTGCAGAGGACATTGCTTCACTGACCCATGTTGGTATCGTCATTGCGCTCTTCCCAGATGAGGCAGATCGGTTGCCGGTCTCTGGATGGTCATTCACCACGGTCATTAAACTTTTTTAAAAAAAAATATTTTATTGAGGAATTTGGGTAGGGGAACAGCATTGGGGAACCTGGGAAGGGGAACAGACAAGCTGCTCTCCCCTTGTTCCTCAGTCTAGTTGCGGAGGACGTTGCTTCACTGTCCCATGTTGGTTTCATCATTGTGCTCTTTCCGCATGAGGCAGCTCGGTCGCCGGCCTCTGTATGGTCGCTCACTGCGGCTATTGGCAGCTCATGCTGGCTGCCAGCCGTTCACGCTGGCTGCTGGCCACTCACTGTAGCCTATGGCAGCCCACTGCAGCAGGGACTGCAGCCAACACCATTGCCTGGGCTCGCACAGCCCAGCTCCAGGTGGAGTTGTTGTTACCTGTAGAGGGCAGTGTCACTGGCCCTCATATGTGGGATCCGAACTGGGGCCGCTGGCATCCCCAAACCAGCTCTCAACCAATGAGCCACTTCGCCGGCCCTAAACATTCTTATCATCAGTGTGCTCATCTCTGTCTCTGATAGGTTGGTTGCCTCTATTTCATTTATTTCCACTAATTCTGGAGGTTTCTTCTGCTCTTTTATATGGGACATGTTTCTTTATTTCCTCATTCTGGCTGACTCTTTGTGTTTGCTTCTCTGTATTAGGTAGACCCCCTAGGTCTCTCAGTCTTTGCTGGGTGGCCTTATATAGTATGTGTCCTTCATATTTGAATTGCAGGTTCTCCCTATGCTCCTGTACATTTGCTCCAGAGGTGTCCTTTGTGTTGTGTGTCTTCTCCTGTTGAAGTTGTGTTTTAATTGCTTTTGGCTTGTCAGTAGGTGGGATTGACTTCCAGGTTGAGTAGCTGTGAAAATTGGCTATGCCCACAGAGTATAAGCTGCTGTGTGAGGGTTGACCTCTCAGATGAGGCTTCGGCCCTATGGGTTCTTGGGCCTGTGGCAAATTCCCTTTGAGCATGTCGAAGGTTAAACCTGGTAATGCTTTTGTTTGGCCTAGAGTTGGCCTCTGGGTGTGTTCATTCTTGTGTCTCTTGGGCTGGGCCTGATACAGGGTGATTTTAGAAAAAAAAAATCAACAAGCACAACAACAACAAAAGCCAAATGCACTCACATGTGAAAACAACCAACAATCAACACAAACAAAAGTATCAAAAATATAAAAAACAAAACAAAAGTATATCAACACTCCCCCAAAAAAGTGAATACAGATAAATGGAAAGAAGGAAGGAAAGTAAAGCAAGGAAAAGAAAAAAGAAAAGAAGAGAGGGAGAAACGGGCAACATATATATAACTGTATACGTAGTTATTTATGCTATATATAACTAAAAATGATAATAAACAAACAAACAAACAAACAAAAAACAGTGTCAGTCTTGGCTTAAGTCCACCAAGCTGTCTTCAGGTTGTCCTCTGCTGTACAAAAACTCCTCTGTGTCTTGTGGAGGTGGAGCCAGGCACCTGGCTTCCAAAGTGACCCTGGCAATGCAATTGTAAGTGGGTGAGGCTACGGGGTGTGGCTGGTAGCTTTTACAAAGGCAGTGCTGTTTTTGCTCTCACCTGCACAAACACTCCTTGAGAGCACCACAGGCAGCCACTGGGAGGTGGGCTTCCTCCCTGTGCCCAGGACTCCTGGGTCTTAGGGAACGTCTTCCATTGGGGGTGGGGGGCGGTGTGGAAGTCATGAGATTTCTGAGTTTCTGAAAGGCCAGGGCTGCCTCTGTAAGCTGCTGCTGCTAACACCTATATGTGTCTCAGCAGCTTTAATTGCCCTGCTGGGAGCTGCCCAGGAAAGGCGGGGGCTGGGTAGGCAGATGCCTTTGTTTTCCAGCCTCTTCCCTAGGTCACAGCTGCAAACTGGCTTTTTCCAGTTCTTGAGGGCTGCAGCATCTTTATAACCTGACACTACTCCTCCATTCAGGGACCAGTTTAAGACTCTGGAAGGGCGGGGGTAGCATTGCTGAGGGAGGGTGGCAATGGGATCCTGGTTATGGAGTTTTCTCTGCTTTCTACCTGACCCACAGATCCCAGCCGCAGATTTGAGCTGAGGTTTCTACCTTGGATGATGAGCACCTCAGTCATCTATGCTGATATCTCTATGCTGATATCTCAGCAGGACTGTGGGGAGTAGGGAGGGAGCCCAACAGTCTTGCTGCTGCAATCTTAGGTCTTCTTCCTGGGGCCCCTCATCTCCACAGCCATGGATGCCAGCTGCATCTACATATATCTCCCTTCCCTCTTCCCCAACCCCCTCACCAGTTTGCCCACCTTCAGGTAATCCTCTTGGGAGTCTCAGCTGTTCTGTGTGATGAGCAGAGAATCCTTTCATGAATTATAGATATTCAATTTGTGAGGACTTCCGGGGGGGGGATTCAAGAAGCCCACTCACTGCTGCCATTTCTTTCCATCTTTGTCTCTTGTTACCTTTTTTATCCTGAAGTCTGTTTCATCTGATATCAGTATAGCTACACCTGCTTTTCTCTGAATATCATTTGCTTGGAGTGTCCATTTCCACCCTTTCATTTTGAGTTTGTATTTGTCCTTGTGTCTCTTGGAGGCAGCATATGGTTGGGTTTAGTTTGTTGATCCAGTCTGCTACTCTGTGCCTTTTTATTGGTGAGTTCAGTCCATTTACATTTAGGGTGATTATTGATATATGAAGATTTCCTATCATTCTTCATTGGTTTTCTGGTAGGACAATGTCTCCATTGGTTCTTTGCCATTTTGTTGCTGTCTATTATTTCAGTGTTGTGGTATTCTATGATTTCTCCTTCTGTTTCTTTTTTTTATGTTATATATTTCAGTTCTAGATTTTTTTATTGGTTACAATTAAGTTTATGTAAAAGAAAATTGCATATTTAGACTATTCCATTTTAGTCTAATGGACTAAAGAACTGGATCCTCAAATCAAAGAAGCAAATAAAACACATAATTACCTCAAACCCAACAGGTCTTCTCCATGGCACATTGTATTGAAGCTGTCAAAAATTAATGACAAAGAATTCTCAAGGCGGCCAGGTAAAAGATAGTAACCTACAAGGGAAACTTCTTTTCTCCCTTCCCCTTTGCCAGTTCAGACCTTTACTCTCTCTTCTTTTATATTTTTGTTGTCAAAAATTATCCCTATTTATGCTGTGAGTTGATTTCTGCACTCAATAGCATCTTGTCTTTTTCCTCTTTGTTTTTTAAGTGTTACTTTTTACTTTTTCACCGTGTATGTTATGTTTAAGTGTATAGTGTCTTATTTGGTGTAGGGGTTGCAATTTCCTTCTTCTGTCTGTCTGTTCGTAATGCTACTCATGGTCTTGTATTCTTTTGCTTTTTTGTTTCAGGTCGAATAGCCTCCTTCAGTATTTCTTATATTGTAGGTTGTGTGTTTGAAAACTCCCTCTGCTTCTGTGTGTCTGGTAAAGCCTTTAATTCTCCTTCACATCTGAAGGATATCTTTGCTGGATATATTATTTTTGGCTCATAATTTCTCTAATAGTTTGAATATTTAATTCTACTCCCAGCTGGCTTGTAGAGTTTCTGCTGAAAAGTCTGATGATAATCTGATGGGCTTTCCCTTGTAGGTCACTATCTTTTACCTGGCCTCCTTGAGAATTCTTTGTCATTAATTTTTGACAGCTTCAATACAATGTGCCATGGAGAAGACCTGTTGGGTTTGAGGTAATTATGTGTTTTATTTGCTTCTTTGATTTGAGGATCCAGTTCTTTCGACCAGTTTGGGATGTTCTCATCAACTATTTGTTGAAATATACTCACTGTTCCCTTCTCTCTTTCTTCTCCTTCTGGTATGCTCATTATTCTTATATTGCGCTTCTGATGGAGTCAGAAAGTTCTGGTAGAGTTCTTTCATTTCTTTTAACTCACATTTCACTCTCTTCTTCCATCTACATCATTTCCAGATTTCTATCTTCACTGTCACTGATTCTTTCCTCCACCTGGTCAGTCCTATTACCTAAGCTGGCTATTTCATTCTTCATTTCTTTTATTGAGTTCTTTATCTCCAGAAATTGTATTTGGTTCTTTTTTGTAAAACTTAATCTCTTTGGTAGAATGTTCATTTTGCTCTTTGACTGTGTTTCTGAGTTCATTGAACTGCCTGTCTGTGTTTTCTTGCATCTCACTGAGTTTTTTTCAGAACTGCAATCTTGAATTCTCTGTCTTTTAAGTCATATATTTCCATGTCTTTAAGTTCATTTTCTAGAGATTTTCACTTTCTTCTCAGCTGCCTTGTTACCTTGGGTATTCATGGCAATTAGTGAATTATTATTTCTTTTCCTGGGCATCTACAGCAGTGGGTTCTGCAACAGGTTGATAGAAAGAGTTCTTTCTTTTGCTTTCCAGTAGATGTTGGTAGAGTATTTTATTTTCTCTCCAACTGCAGCGTTTATTCTCTCATGTTGTAGTGTTATATTTTCTCTGCACTGTTCCTGCTTCTCACACAATGTGTGCAGGGAGAGGGTTCCCTGGAAGGTGGGGTTCTCCTCTGTGAGCAGTCACCTGGGTCTCAGGGCACTGTGGGGGGATGTGAAGAGCTTCTGAAGTTTCAAAGCTCTTCCTGCATCAGTTTCAGGGCATGTGTGTTTCAGTAGCTCTGTTTACCCCTGCAGGGATCTGCCCAGATTGGTGGGAGCAGGGGTGGGGTGGGTTGTGAGAGGTGGGTTTGAGCAATGGTGGTGACCAGCAGCACAGCTAGTCCTGCACCCAAGGCTCTTTCCCTTTCACCAGAGCTAGTTGGGTCATGAGTCAGTGGCTATGGGACACAGTTCTCAGAACCGCAAATAGTCTGTTCTTTTGATCTGGCACTGCTACCGTTCTGCTTCTAGCACTTTGAAGGTGCTGGTAGGGCGAGCTCTAAGAGGGTGGGGAGAGATCAGCTAGGCTCCATGCCTGTGTCCTCAGTCCTCTGCTTGGCAGTTAGAGCTTAAACCACTGTTTTCACCTTTCTTCGCTCAGTCTTTGCTTCAAGGTCTCTGCCGTGAGCATTAGGTTCAGCCGTGTTATGTGCTGATCCCTCAGGTGGGACTGTGGGCCATAATGAGAGTGCTAGTAGTCTGAATTCTTCCCTGTTCCATGAATGCTGTAGTTCTGGAATGCATGGAGCTAGTAGGAACTCTGAGCTCTTATGTGTTCTGCAGCTGTGTGGCATACACTTCCCCTTTCCCTCCTCCCCCACTCACCCAATTTGCCCACCTTTAGATGATTTCAGTTGTGTGTCTCTTAGTGTTGCCTGTCTGCTGTGCAGGGAGTCTTTTCTGGAATTATAGCTGTTCAATTTTTGTACATTCCAAGGGAGAGTTCAAGGGGCTCGCCTCACACAGCCATTTCTATGATGTCAAAGATCTGTAGTTATTTTTGTGAAATAATGTTTTAGTTTAATATTTTGTTTAGAATTTTGTTGATTCATTTTAATACCTAACTGTATTTAATATCCTCTTTAACTAAAGCACTGAAACTGACATACTTGATATATTAATACTAATGTTTGACTTTTTAAAATCCATTTTCTATAAATGAGACTGTCTTTTATCCGGCACTTATGGATATCAGCCTCATTACTTTTCAGTTATGCTTTATATATAAATAGTGTAAAAAGTTATCATAAATAGAACCTTACTTACAGATTTCTTATTGCATTGTTTAATGTTTGCTTGTAGGATTATCAACCAGTCAATATCCACGAGCACTTGTAAGCCAATCATCACCGTCCTTCAAAAATAATTGTGAGTATACCCATAAACTGACTCAGGACTCTTATTTTGCAATAATACCCAACCATTATATTTAAGGGATTCCTATTATTTTGCCAATATAGACCTGCTGAACTAGTAAAACTTTTGCTGTTAATGACTTACCATATCTGAAGAATAGTATTTTAATGCAAATTTTAAAAATCTCAGCCTATTTTATTACCAAATAATATGTTAAACAGATACACTTGCCGAAGTGTTTAACCACTACCCCAACTTTATACTAAATATATATAAAATAGAATGACATAAATAAGAACAAATACGTTAATGAAAACAAAATATGAATGTTCAGTTTTCTCCTTCAAAAACAAACTCACATCCAACATTGAGGGATAGTAAATCCAGCTAGTTTTTTTCCTGTTATAAATTTTTAAAAAAGAAACTCTTAAAAATATTCTTGATGGATGGAACTAGAAATCTCAAGAGGAGTAGGAGAGGATACTTAGAACATTGTTTCTTAATAAGGAGTATCCAGTTATAAATGCTGAAAATCATTGATCTAGAGAATGGACAAAATCACATTCTGTAGACTTCCTGAGCATGATATTAAAAATTAGGCAAGATGGGTCAAAATTTCATCTCAGAGTGTACAGGGAATTCTCTTAAATTTCTGATTGTTTTCAGAGTCATATACATATATTTAATACCACAAATGCTTTTATAATGATAGTGCTGGAAAAAGAACTGATATGGTCATATATAGGTTCAGTCACTTTTACAGTAAAATTTTAACAGACTCTTTTAGTATGTAATTACTATATACTCATTATATAAAAGAAATTAAGTAATACAAAAATAAAGGGGAAAGTAGAAGTCTATCAAAATTGGAGAGAAGTTAGGGATGGAATAGAGTTGGAAATGTCTACTGTACACATTATTAATGATCAAAAAATGAAAGAAGAAAACTGTCATGTTACATTAAGACAGTTATCAATATAACTGCATTAAAATTTACTCATACTTAAGATGGGCAACATCAAATTGTTCTGCTCTGTTATTTAGTGACTCACCATTTAAAATCATAACAAAGATTATAATTCCTTTGTTTAATATTAGCTGAAAAAGTTCTTGATGCTACAAGCAACTTTCCACAGAGGAAAAAATGAAATTCAAAGTGTAAAATGTAAAATGTTAAAGAGCCCTAGCAGCTTTCCTGAGAAGTCACTCATTATAAGTCTGTGAAGATTTGATTTTGCCTGCAGATGTTTTCAACACATTGGTGAAACACATGAAGGTAAATTTACACTCTCAAGCTTCAAACAATGATCATACAAGGACATCACTTATATCAATGGCACCATAAGCCCTGCCTGGTAGTAAAAACCAAGGTCAGCCTTAATAGAATGTGAAAGCCAATTTCATCTTTGGTATCTCCCTTTCTTCACTATTCCAATCTTACCATATTATCTCCATAACGACTGCTCCTTGCTCTTCTCCCAGGCCTGTGCACCCGTCTTTGTACACACGCCTATTGATACCTTACTCTTATTCACATGTTAACTGGATATTTGATACTCAAATTTATCTGAAGATAGCAATACCTAACAAGTCTTACCCCTTGAGAGATAGACACATTTTAACATTGAAAATGTGACTCCAACAATTGAATTCCCTAATGGGCTGAAAGGAAAACTATGCCCAAAATCTCATCATGTAGGTATGCAAGCCTTCACTTCTCTGAAAGGATGGCCTCCTAAGGGCACGTTAGTGACATGAAAAATATATGTACAACATAATATAAAAGGTTAGAGACTGGTTATTTATAGTAAATAATTTTGTTAATGTTATTAAAAATGTTAATTCTCATTGTACATAGGAGAGTACCAAGAGTTTTATTATAATGGCTACACATATACAACCTGAAATTCTTCGATTGTTTAAAATGTGGGTCCCTGGTGATTTCTGTGGCTATTTTAAGCTGACTGATCATAAAAAATGAAAGTCAGTTGACCTGATTTGTCTTTAGCTATCATTCAAATTTAGTAATACCTTCCCTTTAAGCCCTACTTATGCTACCTCTGCTACTGTGAATACATGTATATACAGATACATATATATCACAGTCAAAGTAATAATTTAGGTAATGCATTCAGTGTCTCCTTTGAAAAATGACCAGTTGGACAACTGTGCTCCTCCAGAGCTGGCTAAGTTTTGTAATATCAGTAAGTATTAAAGGTAAATATTGTATTTTTTCCCCATGAAACCATATTTAAAGTTTCTTCATAGAAAGGGAAAATACAATGAAGAAATGGTGTACATACGTTTTCTTTACAATGTCATGGCATGATTTATACTTGTCAGTGTCTTAACACCTATATTAACGGTTTAAGATTTTTATCTTTTAGGGCCGGCTGAGTGGCGCGGGGATTAAGCGCTGGCTTGGGAAGCCAGAGGCTCCGGTTCTGGTCTCACATATGAGGGTCACTGACACTATCCTCAAAAAAAAAAAAAAAGATTTTTATCTTTTATCTTTCTATTTTTTATGTGGCTTTGTGTTGCTACAAATAAATACAACTATGCTTAACAGAATTTTTTTTCAATATGAGTTCTCTGATATATCACTGAACATTATTGCAGAGTTCTTTACTCTAGGTTGCTAAATTACTTTAAAACATAAGCAGTCTATAATAAAAATCAAATATTCCCTAAATTGATAGACAATCCCATTATTTCACTTTGCAGTGAAATAATTGTAGCTAATTGCCTTATTCATAAAATTTTTTTTTGAGGGCAGTGTCACTGGCCCTCATATGTGGGACCCGAACCGGGGCCACTGGCTTCCCAAGCCAGCACTTAACAACCACGCCACTCAGCGGACCCTCACAAATATTTTAATTTCTTGGATTTGATCAAATAATTAAATATATTTTATTGCTCTTCAATTTTTCATTTGGTTAAAGTAGGTAATACATAATCAAAACTCATGAAAGGTGTGCAGAGTTGAATGTTAAGTAACAACATATAGTGTGTCCTATGCATAATAAGAGGTGTGATAAAAAAATATGGTAAGTGTATAAATAAAAAACAATTTATTACAGTAAAAGATACATTACCATTAACACCCCTCAAAATATTCCCCCTTGCTTCAAACATACTTATCCCATCATTCTGGTCACTCTCTGAAGCAGTTCTGGAAGTCCTCTTTCATGAGCATCTTTAGTTGCGCTGCTGTAGCCACCTCGATGTCCTGAATCGATTCAAAATGTCTACATTTCATGGTCATTTTGACTTTGGGGAAGAGACAGAAGTCACATGGTGCCAGATCCAGTGAATAAGGTGGATGAGGACACATTATAATGTTTTTATTTGACAGAAATTGCCATACCAAAAATGATGTGTGACATGTCGCATTGTCATGATAGAGGATGATTTACAGCACACTTTAAAACAAACCTTAGCTCACACCTGGCTGATTGCACTGAACAAATTGAAACTTGTCACGCACAGTTGCTAAGGTTCTACATGCCGCTTCCCATATTGAAGATCTTTGCCTTTCCATTGGATGGCACTCAGTAGCAGTATTCACCATATTGTGTGATCACAATGGAAAGGCTCCATGTCACACATTGCTTCTGGTGCATCAATTTCTGTCAAATAAAAACATTACAGTACGTCCTCATCTACCTTATTCACTGGATCTGGCACTGTGTGACTACTGGCTCTTCCTCAAAGTCAAAATGACTATGAAAGGTAAATGTTTTGAATCAATGCATGACATCGAGGCAGCCACAGCAGCACAACTAAAGACACTCACAAAAGAGGACTTCCAGAGCTGCATCAGAAAGTGACCAAAATGATGGGATAAATGTGTTCAAAACAAGGATGTGTATTTTGAGAGGCATTAATCGCAATATGTCTTTTATTATAATAAATTGTTTTTTATTTAAACATGCAACATATTGTTTTATCACACATTGTATGTGGCTTTTATAACACCTACAGAAACTAACACAACATCTTGCGCATAATATGTATTTAATAATATATTCAATAATTAGTTCAATAATACTGATGGAACAAATAATGATAAAATAATAGCACCTCTAGAATCAGGCATGCTGTTTAGTAAATGAATGATAAAATAATAGCACCTCTAGAATCAGGCATGCTGTTTAGTAAATGAATATATACACACATTTAAACCTGAGTCTTTATAAGACCAGTTCTAATGGCTGGCCGAGTGGCTCAGTTGTTTAAGAGCTTGCTCAAGAGTGTGAGCTGAGCTCTGAGCAATGGCGGTTCGACGCCAGCCCGAGCTGAGTTGCCGTTGAGCTGCCAGCAGGTGGCAGGATGGCTCAGCTAAAAAAAAAAAAAAAAAAAAGACTAGTTCTAATTCTTCACAGTTTTTAATTTTATTAATATCTTTAAAGTTTAAGTGGTCTTTTATAATAATCAATTGAACTCAAAAACATGGCATTAATTAAGTACTTAAAGAAACATTTGTTGAATTTAATAATGTACTTGAGCCAACTGATAACTTGAAAAACTATATACCATCCATTTATTTCACTCTCAGTAGCCTGTATAAAAATCCAAGAAGGCTGACAACATAGTTTAAAATGCACACACATTATAAGATATATCAACTTTTCAAAATAAGTGAAAGTTACTTTATTTTGGAAAGGTAAGTAGCCACACAATCTCAAAATAGAGTTACATGCTCATCCATACTAGATAACAATAAAATAATTTTATATGTATGTTTTCTGTTTTTGAACATAAACTTTTCAAAAATATGCTTGTACTTTTAAATTATGCATCTTCAAAACATTCATATCTCCTTAAACATAAAATAAGGATATAACTTAAGTAACTTCAATAAATAAATTAACACATGTCATGTGAGAGGGTATCATGATCAAAGAGTTTATGACATAAACAATGTTGATATTTTATTTCACTTTTTAAATATTCATTACTCTTAAATTTAGTACATATTGCACTAATTTTTAAAAAGTAGCACATTTCTTTCAAATAAAATAGATATTTTAATAGCATGGAAAATTTTAAATGTGTGAAATTAACATTTGTGTATTAAATCTTGTTTCTATCACATTTTACTTTTATTTAAAAATTCTTTTACCACACCAAAATGAAATATATAACCCAGAGAAGCAACACCGTGTGTATGTGAGCTTCTTAACAATTGCTTTCTGAATTATTCCCTTTTTATATATCTAGGTACAGTGGTTCATTTAGCTTTCTCAAAGCTAAATATCTTTATTTGTATCTTTAGAGGTACTAATAAACTAATATAAAGACCAAACAAAATATGAAAATCAAATAAAATAATTATGGTATGTCCATCACAAGTAAACATCAATTAAAATCTGTGTATAAATAATTGCCATTCCATTGAGTATTCTCATTGAATTTATAGGGTTTTGCTTATGTGAGAACATATTTTCAATGTGTTATCAATTTCTTAGCATCACTGGTAATGATATTCTCATTTAGTTAGTTGGTTTAGGCAAGAAACTGTCAGTCATCCTTAAACATCTTTCTATCTCTTATTCCCTAAAATCAAATTTATCACTAACTCTTGTCATCTTTAGTTCCTAAATATCTTCACTTCATTTCTACCATCATTATACTGGTTTGACTTCCCAACATCTCTTGTCAGAGTACTGAAATAATACCTTTCTAACTAATTGCCCCAATTACACATTTGCACTACCAAATCCATTCTTCCAATTTGTATTGCTTTTAGAATAAATACCAAAATCTCAATCATGGATTAAAAGAGACAACCTGATTTGGCTCCTGTCTACCTCTTCTGTATCATATTTTGTCCTTTCCCCTCACCCCCCTCATGAATGCTTCAGCTACACTGTCTACTTTCAGTTCCTTGAACACATCATATTCTCTCTTCTGTTGTGAATAATTTCTTGCATCTCCCAAGTCTTCTGACACTCATGTCACCAGTTAACTCCTACTAAGCCTTCAAAGCACAACCTCAAAGATATTTCTCCTTGGACAATGAAGCCTTCTTGCCTTACCCACCCATCCCCCAAGATTAGGTCAGCTTCCTCTGTTATATGCCCTCATAGATAACACTGTGTAATTTTCCATCATAGCACATATTGCAGTTTATAATTATACATCTATGTTTGTGATTAGTTGGGGATTGCTCTCTCCTTCACTAGATGTGAACTGCATGAGATCAGGGAGAGTATTTGATTTTACTTAATATTTTATTCTTACCATCTAGCACAGTGCCTAGAATATGATTCAGTGTATATTCATTTGACTGAGTAATTGAACAAATATGTATTATCTATTAAAAAGTCATTTGTGTAATTTTTTTTTTTTTGCGGGCAGTGTGACTGGCCCTCATCATATGTGGGACCCGAACCGGGGCTGCTGGCTTCCCAAGCCAGCGCTCAACCACCGTGCCACTTGGCCGGCCCATTTGTGTAATTTTTTGAGATGGTTAATCTGGGGTCATTCAATTACAGAGGATATTTTTCTACTCCCCAGACAAGTGGTGGTTGTAGATATTGCAGCCTGGTGAAAAATTAGAAGCCTCAGTTAGGAAGGCCTTAATGTAGGGTTGCAAATTTGAGTTATCAACTAACTGTGAAAGCAGTAAAAGTATTGCCATGACTTTAAATGTAATGTTAGCTATGCAAATAGTTGACATTTATAAAGGTTCAATATCACATTTGTATTGTTGAGCAGTCCAACAAGGATTTTGAATAGGTTTCTCTTGCCCTGTTCCATGCACCAAGAACTTCATATTCAGGTAACCAAATCATATCATTGTTTTGCATTATTAAATAAGCAAATTCAAAATTGAGAAAACTGAATGATAGCATAACCTGTAAAGTAATTAGGATTTTTGTTAATGGGGCTTATGTTTTATGCTAGAAAGTAATATATATATATATATAAAATATAGTGTGAATGTGTTGTTGAATACATGAATATATGGATCTGTATGAATATAATTGAAATCTGATGTTACTAAATGAATACATGGCTAAGTGATATAAATTTTCATTCATATTTCCTCCTGGCTAATTAAGCTTTCTTATTTATACTTTAATGTGATGTTTTCTTTATTTTTATTCCAATGAATTACATTTGTTTTCAGTGACCCAAATATGTCCAAAATTACATATGTTTTCCATAACTCATACATTATAATATCCTCATAATGTTTCCATTTTTTCATCTGTTGAAATATTGACAAACAACTTTAAGACAGCACGATGAGCGCTAAAGCAGTGTTTCTCAAACCTCTTGTATATAAATCATCTGGGGATCCTGTTAAGCTACAGATAGCAATTCAATATGTCTGGGGAGGGGATAGAGGCTCTGTGTTATTAACAAGCTCCCAGGTGATGTTGATGCTGCAGGTCCATGCAGTATACCTGGAGTAGCAAGGTAATATGACAGGGGTTGACTAACTTTTTTTGTTAAAGATTTTATTGTGGAATTGGGGGAGAGGAAAAGCGTTGGGCTCCTGGGGAAGGGGAACAGACAACTTGCTGTCCTTTTGTTCTTCATTCTAGTTGTGGAGGACATTGCTTCACTGGCCCATCTTGGTATCATCATTGCGCTCTTCCTGGGTGAGGCAGATCGTCACCGGCCTCTGGATGGCCGCACACAGTGGCTCTTAGCAGCTCACACCGGTTGCCAGCCTCTCACACTGGCTGTAGCCTATGGCAGCCCACTACAGCAGGGACTGCAGCTATGCTACCCCGGGGACTCACAGCAGCCCAGCTACAGGTGGAGCTGTTGTTCACAATCTTATCTGTACAGGGCAATGTCACTGGCTCTCATATGTGGGGTCTGAACCGGAGCCGCTGGCGTCCCAAGCCAGCTCTTAACTACTGCGCCACTTGGCTGGCCCGAGGGGTTGACTAACTTTTTCTGCAAAGTACTAGATAGCAAATATGGGTTGTTTTTTTAGGGTAGTGTCACAGGACCTCATATGTGGGACCTGAAGTGGGGCCGCTGGCTTCCCAAGCCAGCGCTTAACCACCGCGCCACTCGGCCAGCCCTAGATAGCAAATATTTTGATGCTGTAAACCGTATGGTCTCACACAACTACTCAGCTTTACTATTCTAGCATGAAGTCAGACATAGAAAAAATATAAATGAATGGGCGTGTCTGAGTTCTGGTAGAATTTTATGAACACTGAAATTCAAATTTCATACAATTTCCATATTGTATGACATATTATTCATCTTTTGATTTTTTTTGGACCACAC
Source organism: Aselliscus stoliczkanus (assembly GCA_033961575.1). Classification (NCBI taxonomy): domain Eukaryota; kingdom Metazoa; phylum Chordata; class Mammalia; order Chiroptera; family Hipposideridae; genus Aselliscus; species Aselliscus stoliczkanus. Next base: position 45,894,376 of record CM066737.1, on the reverse strand, counting down.
AAAAATGTAATCACCATTCTTAGCTCATATGCTATATAAAAAAGTAGTTTTCTGACCACTCTGCTGCAGCATAAATTACCAGTGGATAATTTTGCCAGAAGCTGGAGGTATGTGATGAGATAAGCTCTGTAGTAAAGATTACAGTTGAAGCTTGGGGAAGTAAAGCTTTCTGAACAGAGAAGTGGGAAACAATGAAAGACAGAGATGTAGGCAAGCAACAGCAGCTTAGTAGTTCCTAAACTGAAATCATAGGAGTGTGGGATGAGAACAAACGTTTCTGGGTTGAGAAGGCTCAAAGGAAGTAGGGATTCCTTATATGCATATGGAAATGATTTCAAATTTTGAGAAGTAGTGGTGTCAGGTGACCATGCAAAATGACAATTGGGGTTGCTTCCACATTTTGGAATTTCAAGAGAGAATTGGTCCACTGGGAGGCAGAAACAGAATAGAAATTATTAAGAAAACCAGGAAAAACTACATTTCAAAGGTCAGGACTCTGCAAGTGACTATAGACTGTTCTCATGTGAAAGTTTTGTGGGAGCATTTATATGAATGATCAGGGTTTCCTAATTCATTGATGGAAAATGAAATTAGTATCACAAAGTTAGGCAGAGCAAGGCAGTCAAGCCATTTTTTCCATTGTTAGAAAGCACACAGCAGACTAAAAAGAAAACTAAGACCTGAGGATTAAAGATTTAAAAGATGGTCTTTACAAATGCATCAGCATCTGACAGACTTTGCTGGTGAATTATGGAGTAGGCATACATGCTGAGAGGGTAAAATGAGTACATAGGTGTTTTTTAGAAGATGTTTCTATTGTTTCCCTGTAAATGGCAATGGAATGAGATGATGTAATATTACAAAAACACATCAGAGTTGGGAATTACGAAAAATGAATTATCAAGTACAAAATTAACTTAATCCCAATACTTTTTGGGATGTTCTGCTAAATCTCTTTCCACTTCCCAACTCATCCTTTCCAAAAGGACTTTGTGTAGTTCTTTTGGAGTCGTGTGTGTTTCATTGGAATGCTGTAGTTGAATTAAGATTTGCTGAGAACTTATACACAAGGGACTTCAGGAATTTAAAATTTTTTCTCAACAATATAATAAGTGGGGAGTTTTTTAAAAAAATATTTTTATTGGGGAATTGGGGAGGGGAACAGCATTGGGGAAGTGGAACAGACAAGTTGCTGTCCTTTTGTTCTTCAGTCTAGTTGTGGAGGACGTTGCTTCACTGGCTCATGTTGGTATCATAATTGAGCTCTTCCCCGCTGAGGAAGATTAGTCGCTGGCCTCTGGACGGCCCCTCACAGCAACTATTGTCAGCTGACTCTGGCTGCCAGCCGCTCACGCTGGCTGCTGGTCACTCACTGTAGCTTATGGCAGCCCACTGCAGCAGGGGCTGCAGCCTACACCTTTGCCGGGACTCACGCAGCCCAGCTCCAGGTGGAGCTGTTGTTCACCATCTTAGCTATAGAGGGCAGTGTCACTGGCCCTCATATGTGGGATCCGAACTGGGGCTGCTGGCATCCCAAGCCAGCTCTTAACTAACGCGCCACTCGGTCAGCCCTAGTGGGAAGTTTTTATGACCATTTATTTACCCAGATGTCCCCCAAAAATGGGAGTGCATCTACCAGTAGTTGTGGCTTATTCATATTCCAGGGGATGGGGGGAATAAGAGAGAGGTAGAGCAAAGGGAGAGTTTCCACTTTTTCACAATAGAAGGAAAGCTAAAATTTTCATCAGTGATTTTTGAACACTGAATAAACACGACAGGAAAGGCATCATGATTTTTATTAGTGAAAGTTAGGAATAATAGCAAATGTATAGACATAGGAAATTATATTTTTTTAAGTATGCAGAGGTCCTGTGAGCAGGTTTCCCACCAGATGAAGAGAGATGTTATATATAGTTATACTATAAATTATTGTTTATTGAACATTTACTCAATGCCAGGCAATATGCTGAACATTATACAAATTATTCAATTTAATTTTCACAACATTCCGATGAAAATGGTTATTATTACCCCTAACACATGAGGTCTAGAGGGTTTAAGTGAGTTATCCAAGATCCCCTGAATCCTATGGACGTGCCTTAAAAAACTGCTATTGCCTAAATCCGGTACCTAGCACATACCAGGTGCTGAAGAGAAGTTTGCTCTTGTTTCTTGCTATTATATTATCAACATTAATATTATTGCCATTTACTTAATTCCTCTAAGCCTTACTCATGGCAACAATAATATGGAAGTTAGCATAATATAATATAAGCTTTTCAGAGGGATTACATGAAGCAACCCACTTAAAGTGTCTGGCATATATAATAGAAACATTTAGAATATGTCAAATCCTTATAGTTTTTTCTCTTGAAGGATGCTTTTTCATTTTTTAAAAAGGCTAAATAAAACAGTAGATGTTGACACTTTCAATTATTTAGCAGCATGCCTCTGGATAGTGAACATCACAGTTTAGCTTCAGAAAACAATGTTTGACTAGAAAAAAAAAAGTGATTTTGGCTTATGTGCTGGAATCAGGAGGTTAAGAGAGATTATGGTTGAAATATTCAGCATATACTTCAAAGTTTCTGACTCTTTTTTTCTGCCCCATTTGTAACTTACTATAGTCTATATCTCTAAGGACTTAAGCATATATATCTTAAATATTTCTGTATTTAACAAAATAGTGTTATTCATAATGGTGGGAAAATAGTATATAGCTCATTCAGAATATTTGTGCCCCAGTTCAAAATTTGTCTTTTAATAGATGAAGCAATGTTTAATGATAGTACATAAGTGCTCCACAAATGTGTTCAATAAATGTTGGATGGAAGACTGAATAAATGATTCATTTCCATTATTATTTATTATTTTTAGATCTTTAGATTTCTGCAAAGAATATTTCCTTTAAATCAAATGTATACTTATATTGGTAAGTTCATTTTAACAAAACACATCATGTTCCCCTGGATATAAAACCACAAATGAATTAGTCTTTGTTACATTTGTTTAATTATATTTAAAATTGATTTTAGTACTTGCTGTGCTAAAATTTAAGTCCAGCACACCTTCTTTGATCCTTGGTCCTTTTTTTTCACTTAATATTCATTTTGATGATTTTTGGCACTCTTTTTGCCTTTAATGGGTAAGCGAAATTTTTGGTTTACAAATAGATCTTTATGTTATTGGCTAATAGTAACCTCTAAAAGGGAAAAAAATGACTAAGTATCTCTAGCATTCTAAAGATACCTGATATTTCAGTGTCTTCTCCAAAATTTTCAAGTAAAGGCAGAGCTACAAAGCACATTTTTTTTGTGTGTGTGTAAGAACAAGATAATCAAAGAAATTAGTTCTGCAGTTTGTTCTAGCTCTAGAAAAGAATTTGGTGGAGAACACTATAACTCACAGATTTAGAGAAGATTTGAACTTTTCTGTGGAATTGACTTTTTCAGATGTATAGGGAATTTGTAAATAAAGTAAATTCTGTTTGCTGCCGGAACTTTAATTTATGGAATCATAAAACTGTTCATTGGTTTTTGTAACATCAAGGACATTGAGAGCACCAAATCCTAACCACTAGACCACCAGAGAAATTTATGCAATCAGAAAACTGTTCATTGGTTCCGGTAACATCAAGGACATTGATAATTTTTTTTAAACTAAAATTTATTAGGCTGACAATGGTTAGTAAAATTACCTAGGTTTCAAGTGTAAAATTCCGTAACACATCATCTATATATCACACTGTGTGTTCACCACCCACAGTCAGTTCTCCTTCCATCACCATATATTTGACTGCCTTTACCCTCTTTTACCTCCCTCTCTTCCCTTACCCTCTGGTAAACTATTGTCTGTATCTATAACTTTTTGTTTCTTTATTTGTCTTGTTCCTTTGTTGCTTTCAGTTTTATATCCCACATAACAGTGAAATCATATGGTTCTCAACTTTTTCTCTCACTTATTTTGCTTAGCATGATAATCTCAAGATCCACCCATGTTGTTGCAAATGGCAGTGTTTCATCTTTTCTCATGGCAGAATTGTATTCCATTATGTATATATACCACATCTTCTTTATCTAATCATCTATTGAAGGACACTTTTGTTGTTTCCATGTCTTGGCCACCCTAAATAAAGCTGCAATGAACATCTGAGGACATATATCTTTACAGATAAATGTTTTCAGATTTTTGAGGTAGATATCCAAGAAAGGGATTGCTGGATCGTATGGTTATTCTATTATTTTTAACTTTTTGAGGAATCTCCACACTGCCTTAAATAGAAGCTGCACAAATCTGCATTCCCACCAGCAGTGTATGCGGGTTCCTTTTTCTCCACAGCCTCTCCAACACCTGTTATTATTTGTCTTGTTAATGATAGCCATTCTATCTGATGTGAAGTGATATCTCATTGTGGTTTTTATTTACATTCTTCTGGTGATTAGTGATGTTGAGCATCTTTTCATATGTCCATTGGCCATCTGCATGTCCTTTTTGGAGAAGTGTCTATTCAGGTCCTCTGCTCATTTTTTAATTGGATTGTTTGTTTTTGTTGTTGTTGAATTGTATGAGCTCCTTATATATTTTGGATATTAGCCCCTTATTGGAAGCGTTGTTTGCAAATATCTTCTCCTGTTCAGTTGGTTGCCACTTTATTTTGTTGAGGGTTGCTTTTGCTGTGCAGAAGCTTTTTAGTTTGATATAGTCCCATTCACTTATTTTAGCTTTTACTTCCCTTGCCTTTTAGGTCAAATTTATCTCAATGGCATTTTTTTAAGAAATAGAACAAAAAAATCATCTGATTTGTATGAAACCACAAAAGGCCCCAACTAATCTAAGCAATCCTAAGGAAGAAAGACTAATGCTGGAGATATCACTCTCCCTGACTTCATCTTGTACTACAGAGCAACAAAAATCAAAACAACATGGTATTGGCAGAAAAACAGACACATAGATCAATGGAATAGAATTGAAAACCCAGAAAAAACCTACATAAATGTGGTAATCTTGATAAGAGTTTTAGTGTAGCACTGTACACAAGCCAGGTTGGAGAGGGTTGAGATGTAAGGAAGTAGAGTCAGCATGGTTAGACAACATAGTACAATCTGATAGTGGGAATTAACATTAGTTGTCCTATTTGAGGGGCAGGACTTGATGATTGGTTTGTAAATTATAAAAGAGAAGGAATAGTCAATGATGACTTCCAAGTCTCTGTCTTCAACAATTAGTGATATGAAGCTGGGATAGGGGATACAGAGGAAGAAGAGAAAGAGTTTTGTTTGTTGGGAGGGAGAGTGGTAAGTTTAGTTTGGACATGTTGAATTTGTGTTGCCCCTAAGATGTCTACTAGGTGATATCTAGCAGGCAGGTTGATAGGAAGTTTTTCTGTTTTCCATTTCCATCATAACTGCCTCCCATGTAGACAGTACTTTCCTCATCTCTGATTTACCTGTCAATACAAACACATCACATCATTTTCCTTCTTGAAGAGACTTGTCTCTAGTACACCTCTGTTTCTGGTATTATTATATTTTATTTAGATATAATTAACATAATATTAGAAGGTATATATACATATACATATATATGTACATATATATATTTTTTTTTAAACTGGGGACTTGGGGGAGGGGAATAGTGTTGGGGAATTAGGGGAGGGGCCAGTCAAGTTGTTGTTCTTCAGTCTTTGTTGTGGAGGGCACCAGTCACCATCTGGCTTCCTGGAGGCAGCTCGTGGCCTCTAAGCTCACGGTGCTGTGTTCAATCTTAGTTGTGGGTGGGTGTAGCATCATCCTATGTGGGAGTTGAACCAGAATTCTTGTTGTTAAGAGTGCATGCTCTATCCTCTGAGCCATCTGGGCGGCAGCTCAGCTCAAGGTACCAAGTTCAGTCTTAGTTGCAGGTGGGCATAGCCACCATCTCATGTAGGAGCCGAACGTGGCAGCCTTGTTGTTAAGAGTTCAGGGCCGGCCGAGTGGTGTATTGGTTAAGCACTGGCTTGGGATGCCAGGAGTCCCAGTTCGGGTCCCACATATGAGGGCCAGTGACACTGCCCTCCAAAAAAAAAAGAGTGCATGCCCTATCCACTGAACCATGCGGTCGGCAGCTCAGCTTAAGGTGTCAAGTTCAGTCTTTAGTTGCGGGGGGGGGGGTGTAGCCGACCATTGAATGGGCAATCTTATTGTTACACCAGCTGAGCCATCCTGCCACCTTTTGGCAGCTCAACGACAACTCAGCTAGGGTGCAGCATTCACTGGCCCATGTGGCAATCAAACTGGTGGCCCTGTTGCTCAGAGCATATGCTCTAAGCCAACTCTTAACCAACTGTGCCACTCAGCTGGCCCCTAGAAGGTATATTTTTTAAGAGAGTGAATCTATGAAAAAAAGTGTTTACTTGATAGGTTATCACTGAAAAGATATCTCATAGAAAGAAATCTATAAGGCCAATGAGGGAAAACAAATAATGAAAAAGTTAAGATTAGCTTGTGTTTTTATAAGGTATAAGAATTGGCCACTAAGTCCAACATTCAAGTGTGTGTGGTGTGGGGAGGGAGGCTTTCAGAAAATGGTTGGAAACCAATGAGTGCTGAATAAAACAGAATTGCCCCTGCTTTATTGGGTTATACTCAGTAATGAGATAAGGTTGGGTAGATAAGGTGAGAATAACATAGAAAAGATTGTAAGATGAATACGAAGGTCTGACAATTAAGTTTGCAAACTTGTTGCAATGATGTTGCTAACATTTTTTGATATCAGAGAGATTATTCATTATGGATTGTACCAAATGGACAAACAGTTAACCAAGTTTACTATTTGAAGGTGCTTAAAAGGCTGCATGAAAAAGTTAGATGAAAATGACCTGAACTGTTCACCAACAGTTCATGGCTCTTGCATCACAACAATACACCAGCTCACACGGCACTGTCTGTGAAGGAGTTTTTAGTCAGTAAACAAATAACTGTATTGGAACACCCTTCCTACTCACCGGATCTGGCCCCCAATAACTTCTTTCTTTACCTAAAGACAAAGGAAATATTGAAAGGAGGACATTTTGATGACATTCAGAACATCAAGGGCAATACAACAACAGCTCTGATGGCCATTCCAGTAAAACAGTCCAAAAGTGCTTTGAAGGGTGGACGGGGCACTGGCATTAGTACATAGCTTCCCAAGAGGAGTACTTCAAAGGTGACTGTAGTGATATTTTGCAATGAGGTATGTAGCACTTTTTCTCAGATAAGTTCACAAACTTAATTGTCAGAACTTGTATATGCTGATCTAAGGGTTTTGATAACATTTACAGAAGCTCTTCCAAAGAGAAGCTCCTGTAAATACTTAGAAATATGGGACAGGAACTCCTATTTTTGTCTCACAGCTTTTACGCTTTGTAATCTTGCCCTCCAATTATTGGACCTGTAACAAACATCCGTACCACCAGGTGGCTACAGTCATGTCACGCTATGGTAGATTCCAGGTGTTAAGAACCCAAGTGTGGTGAAAGTTTTTTCAAGTCACAACTTTTAAAATGTTATACTCAGGCCAGCCGAGTGGCACATTGGTTAAGAGCTGGCTTGGGACTCCAGCAGCCTCGGTTCGGATCCCACATATGAGGGCCAGTGACACTGCCGTCTACAGCTAACAACAGCTCCACCTGGAGCTGGGCTGCGCGAGTCCTGGCAATGGTGTAGGCTGCAGCCCCTGCTGCAGTGGGCTGCCATAGGCTACAGTGAGTGGCCCGCAGTCTGTGTGAGTGGCTGGCAGCCAGCGAGAGCTGCCAATAGCGGCGGTGAGCGGTTGTCCAGAGGCAGGCAACTGATCTGCCTCATCTGGGAAGAGCACAATGACAATGCCAACATGGGTCAGTGAAGCTATGTTTTCCACAACTAGACTGAAGAACAAAAGGACAGCAACTTGTCTGTTCCCCTTCCCCGATTCCCCAAAGCTGTTCCCTTCCCCCAAATCCCCAATAGACTTTAAATTTTTAAAAAATGTTATACTCTATTTAATGTCCTATCTCCTAGCTAGACAACCTTTTAGGGAAAGTTGAATGAAGTTCATCACTTCTCAATATTCATAAGCTTAGGAATTGATTTATATGTTAGATTTTCAAGCGGCAAAGCAAATGAAATAGAAGGAATAAATATGATTTATATCTAGTTTCTATGTACCCCATATTATAATCCATGACTTGTTCCCAGACAACTTCTTTAGTGTTATTGCTATTCAATATTGAATTCTGCCATTTAAAATTATTTTTTTACTCTTTTCCCATAATTGACTCATTGCATTTTCTATGGCAGAGTTATAGCTGTGAGAAGGAATATTCACTGAATTAGAGAAAGAGAAAAGGATAGCAAGGATCCTTAAAGACTTCCCAGGAAGGTCAGTGGCAATTTGTATAGTAACAATTGGCAGAATACAGATCCAATAGCTCTGCCTTCATTATACTTTATGATATCATGTCCCAGAGAACATAAAGTTCTTATTTTATTTTTTGAGAAAAGTATATAAATCCAAGAGCATTATTTTTGACTCTTCAAATTAATAGGTAGTGCATTAAGTTTTCATTAGAACTACAAATGATGTAACCTAGTTTTTGGGTTTTTGTTGTTGTTTTTTTTTGAGGGCAGTGTCACTGGCCCTCATATGTGGGACCCGAACTGGGGTTACTGGCATCCCAAGCCAGCACTTAACCACCGCGCCACTCGGCAGACCCCTGTCACCTAGTTTTTAAAAAGGAAAACAATACAATTAACATATAAAAATACTCCATTACAGGAAAAGGATGTTGCTTATTGCTCTAAAATATTCAGTTTTCACACAATTTGCTGCAAACATCTGACTAATGGAAGAGTCCAGAACTAATAGTTGGTGGTAATACACTGAATTTCATCTTTTCCCCTTTCATTTGAGTTTCTGGAAGTTATAATAAAAAATGAGTGTACTAAGTTATGTGAATAAATGCCCTTGAATATTAGATTAATTAATCAAAATAATTATGGAGGACTATTATGTGATCAGCACTATGCCAGGAGTTACTGCGGTTACAGATAACTTTTAGCCAAGACCTCTGACCTCTTAGGTTGTTCACAATCTTTTTAGGGAGTTAAGATCAATTAACATAACACCCCCCTAAACCAAAAAAACCCCACAATATTATAAAGCCAAATACTGTGCTCCAAGCAATAAAGGTTACACAGGCACAGAGGAGAGGAATCAATGAAGCCTGCATTTCAGAGGAAAAGTCTTCAGTAAGTGAGCTTATAAATTGGGATGAATTGTATACATATATCTCTTCCAGTTTATTAAGCTGTCTATTTTTCTAATTATGACATGTCCAGACATTCACATAAATACTGTGAACATGGTAGACACTCCAGAAGTATTTGCTGGTTGACCAATTAATTTTTTGAGATGGATAGAGTAAAAGCAAATATAAGAAAGACATTTTGATTTTTTTGTCACATACATAAAAAGTCTGTGTTTACCATAGTTAGAGCACCTGTCAGAGTGCAAATCTGAAAGTAAAACTTATAGATCTACCTCTTAAAGAGTGCAGTGACCAGTAGCTTACATTGAAGAATGAAGGTAAAAATTTGAATGCCTGATGGATTCTGAAAATGAGTTTAGTTCACTGGTCTGAGTCAATTAGCCATAATTGATAATATTAAGATTTTCTCTGTGTGGTGAACACACAATGTGATATATAGATGATGTATTCGTATTACAGAAACCTATGTAATTTTACTAACCATTGTTCCCCAACAAATTTTTTAAAAAAAGGAAATACTCTCCACCCCACCCCACAAAAAAAAAGCCAGTAGAAACTTTTCAGTGGAAATGTTTCACTAATACTTGATATATTCAAAACTTGATACATATACTTAAATAATGTGAGTTTGCTCTCATTTTTTTTTTTTTGAGGGCAGTGTCACTGGCCCTCATATGTGGGACCCGAACTGGGGCCACTGGCTTCCCAAGCCAGTGTTCAACCACCTTGTCACTCGGCCGGTCCTACTCTCCTTTTAAGAACACTATTTAAGTAATGTCTGTCTTATGCCTAAGAAAAGGAGGTTTTTCTTTTTAATCTTCATATCTTTATCTTAAGGAACTTTTGTTTGTTTAGACAGGCTTCTCTCAAATTTCAGTGTTCCATAAAAACAAAAGGCATTGAATAATAATGTTGCAATTAATGTTAGGCAAATACATAATTTGACCATAACAAGGTTACACATAACTTTGGCCCCAAAGATAAGGACAGAACGACAACAATTAATAAAGTGGAAATCTTGACTAAAATTTTGTAGGTGAATTGTCTTTACTGCAACACTGCATTTTGGTGAGTATGCATATTGAAAGTAAGATTATAATTTAGCATCAAAGCTGTTGCAATCAGGTGGACATGTAACACATTTACTCTGAGGGGCTGGCCAAATGGCATGTTGGTTAAGCGGTCCCAGTTCGGGTCCTACATATGAGGGCCAGTGACACTGCCCTAAAAAAAAACACAACAATTTACTCTGAGAAACAGCAACTGCTTTTCAAAACTGTGGAATAATGAACATGTAGTTTCCTGAATGATTAATTAAATTGGACCACAACTTCATAAACAACTGGACTTTTAAAAGAAATGCTAACTATTAAAATCCATAATTAATAAACAATTTGTCACATTTTATTTTCCATTTTTTTAAAAATATTTTTATTGGGGAATTGGAGGACAGGAACAGAGAAGTTGCTGCCCTTTTGTTCTTCAGTCTAGTTGTGGAGGACATTGCTTCACTGGCCCATGTTGGTATCATCATTGTGCTCTTCCCAGGTGAGGCAGACTGGTGATGGCCTCTGGATGGCTGTTCATGGTGGCTATTGGCAGATCACTGAGGCTGCTGGCCACTCACACTGACTGCCGGCCACTCACTGTAGCTTATGGCAGCCCACTGCAGCAGGAGCTGCACCCTACACTGTTTCCGGGACTCTCACAGTCCAGCTCCAGGTCGAGCTGTTGTTCACCATCTTAGCTGTAGAGGGGAGTGTCACTGGTCCTCATATGTGGGATCCAAACCGGGGCTGCTGGCCTCCCAAGCCAGCTCCTAACCAATGCGCCACTGGGCCTTCCCTATTTTCCATTTTTTTGTATTTATATCCACCAAATAGTTTGCAATTCAGAGTTCGCAACTCTGACTTGTTAACCAACAATTTTTAAATAAGCCTACATAATGGAAAAGACAGAAACCAGGGTTGATTCATATTTTTCTCTTCAATTTGCCATTATTCTATAATTTTACACATGAATATTTGTTATTCTATGAGTCACAGATAAGGCTCTATAGGCACTTTAATTTTTGTAGTGATCTTTTTATTTTGGTACTCTTAAATTGAGTACTGCTTACTTTTTTTGTTGTTTTAAAGATTTTTATTGGGGTAATTGGGGAGGGGAACAGTGTTGGGGAACCAGGGAAGAGGAATAGACAAGTTTCTGTCCTTCTGGTCTTCAGTCTAGTTGTGGAGGACATTGCTTCACTGGCCCATGTTGGTATCGTCATTGTGCTCTACCCCGGTGAGGCAGATCAGTTGCCGGCCTCTGGACAGCTGGTCACGGCGGCTCTTGGCAGCTCACGTCTTTGCAGCTCATGCTGGCTGCCGGCCGCTCACTGTAGCCTATGGCAGCCCACTGCAGCAGGGGCTGCAGCTATGCCATCGCCATTGACTCACAGCAGCCCAGCTCCAGGTGGAGCTTTTGTTAACCATCTTAGCTGGAGAGGGCAGTGTCACTGGCCCTTATATGTGGGATCCAAACCAGGGCCCTTCTGCTTATATCCAGCATCCCAAGCCGGCTCTTAACCAATGTGCCACTCGGCCGGCTCGGTTCTGCTTACTTTTAAATTGTTTTCTTCCTTCTCATTTTTTAAAACCGTTAGCCAAAAAGAACCTAAAATATTACCTGTAGTTCTCATTTTGTTGAGAAAGTTCTGTATTGGATTCCATTGTGTTTGGATGGCTGAGCAGCCATGTGAGCATCATTTGGTAAGGCAGCATACCAGGCTAGGGCAAAACTAAAAGGGGTATAGAGAAAGCCTTTTCTTTTCATAGGAACACTATACACTTAGAGTAGTGCTTGATTCACAGAATTTTATCAATGACTATGAAGCAAAAAAATTAAAAAGGAAGTAATGATGATTATCTTCCAGTGACTAGTCATAACTAAGTGAAAAAATGGGAGGTACATCAAATGCATAGTTCTCTGCTTTGTACATTTGGGAGAATGTGAGTTCCTTCCACATACATAGGAAAAAGATGCCTCTTTCACCTAATTCAAGGGTGATGATCTACAAATTCTTGTCAGGAAACTTTAGGTAATTTTAAATAGTTGCATTTACATTAAAGCCAACATATACAATTAGGTATAAAGTAACTTGGGTTTTACAAGGGGAAATTATAAAATGATTAGAAAAATATAGAATTATTAACTAAAAAAATCCAAGTTTTATTTTTTTAATCAAGTTTTCTTTACACATAGTAATTTGAAAGGGAAAGAGAAGTTCCATTAGCAAGGGGAATGTTTAGTTGTGATAATAGCTATTATTTATTGTACATCTAATAATGTCAGGTACTGGACTTGTCTCTGCAAGTTATTCCTTTTAGTTTTCACAACAATTAATGAAATAGATATTGTTAATCCCATTTAATATGTGAGGAAACATAGGCCAAGAGAGCTTAAGTGAGTTTCTAAGGTTCCATGACTAGTGAGTGACAGAGCAGGGATTCTGAATGCAGACCTGCCTGATGCTTAAGTCACATTTCGGGCTGGCAGAGTGGCGTGGTAGTTGGGAGCTGGCTTGGTATGCCAGCGGCCCTGGTTCAGATCCCACATATGAGGGCCAGTGACACTGTCCTCTAAAAAAATGAAAAAATTAAAAAGATAAAGTCACGTTTCCTTCCCCTGAACCTGACCCATGTATGTAGTAGCCACGCTAAGTGAATGAAGCAATGGATCCTGAAATGTTTCAGGTCTCCTATCCACCCCCTCCTCTAAGCTGGTTTTCTGCACAGAGCATGGGGTCCCAACCCTAGTTCTGCTGTCTACAGCACTGGTAAGTAACCAACTGGACTCTTCCATGTCCAACTGGGCATCGAAGAGTGCAAAAGCAAATCCCTCCATAAAGCTGGGAGAGTCATGCTGTGGGCTACTCCTGCATGCTGGTGGGTACATATGCCTGTGTCCTGTGACCCTGACGCAGAAAAATGTGGGGATAGAAAGATAAATCAAGCAGCTGAGTACCTGATACTATTAGATAAAGGTGACTATATCTGCATCAGGTAAATAGCATGTAGTCAGTAAATATTGTCATCATTATTACATTATCATCACAATTATTACTAGTTGTGTAGCTCTTAGCAATTTACATTAACACTTCTTAGACTCAATGTCCTAGTACAAAAAATAAGTTTGACACAACTGGAATGAACTAATATTGCCATGGTGATTACATTTGTTGTGTTATTTGAAGGGCGGGACTTGATGATTGGTTGTAAATTGTAAAAGAGAAGGAATAGTCAATGATGACGTCCAAGTCTCTGGCTTGAACAATAAGTGATATGAGCCTGGGATAGGGGATACAGAGGAAGAAGAGAAAGAGTTTTGTTTGTGGGGAGGAACAGTGATAAGTTTAGTTTGGACATGTTGAACTTGAGTTGCCTGAAATATATATACCTTTTTTATAAGGTATATATATATTTGAAAAATTATTGTTCTTTCAACTATCATCTTTATTAGCACTATTGAACGAAGGATAAAAAAAATACTTGAATGTCAAATATGTAGGTGATACAAAATGGAAGTAGAAGACAGACCATGTGCCTCTATGTAAACTTCCTTGTCTCGAGGTTCTAGAAATTGGTCTCTTTTTGAAATAAAAATAAATATCTACCTCTTTAGACATATAATGAGGAGTGAATAAATGTGTTACAATGATACAATTTTATTATTTCCTCATTATTTAATGCAGAATAAATGCTCTCTGAATATCCCCCTATCCCTTCCCAGCCACACACAGGCATGTTACACTGATAACAAGATATGGGAACACACTATTTTAAAAATAAATTTTTAAAACTTAATTTCTTAAAATAATACAGTCTCAGGGCTTGTCTTAGAGGTCCATGAATGTAGATGAGAATCTGTCAACATAATATCTGTTCTGAGCATTTTACTTAAGGGCAACATGCTATTATGTTTCCCACTTGTAATTATTTTAGCTTTTTTTTCCTGCTGGTGTACTTTAATTTACTTTAGAAATTTGAGAATGGAAAAGTGTGATTGTTTTAGAGTCTTTCATAATATAAAATAGTTATTGTGATAAATACAATTAATTCTCTTTTATAAACATCTGCTTCTAGTTGAATGAAGTGATAGTAAAGAATGTAGTATTCCAAAGAGAAAGCAATTTATCTAAGAAATGCTTCCTCTCTTGATTATTTATACTCTTCTCAGCTTGATATATCTGTATTGCTTATTTGTCCTTTGTTACTCTCTAGACAGAAAATTTCTATGTGGTGCAGATGGTGTCACTGTCATTTTTCAAGTACTTAGAATTTATTCTGCTGCAGGGAATTTTTATCACTAAACTTTTAATTTAGTAACATTAATAAATTGAAAGTATGTACTGATCCGTCTGGAAGTCTGAATGATATCATTAAACATATCTGAACATAAAAACATATATTTATATGATGAAAATTGTATCACAAACTTATTTCTTATTTCTTAAGAAATCAATATAAAGGTTTATTTCATTGAGTTAATATATAGCATGATGATAAATAAACGCTATATAATTTTAGTTAGTCATTAGTTGTATGTGAATGTATCATGGACTTTACTTGTTTCCTTTACTAATGTCACCAAAATTTATGCCTAAAGAAGTTAAAAATCATGATTATATGTCCCAAAACTGTTTGAATAGAAATTAAGTTTAAATTTAAATATAAATTGAAACTTCAAATTTATGTCTTTTTTCCATAGCTTCTAATGGTACCTGATCTCATCCACCCCACATAGAAAGCCATCAGATTTCAGATTTTACCATCAGGAAAGAATTAGAGAGAATGCCATTGGATTTTCACTCTCAGCCACATTTATTTTCTACAGATTTTCAGTAAAATATAGCTATCACACAATATATTAGTTACAGGTATTACACCATAGTTATTAAACATTTATATACCTAAAGAAGTGATCACCATGGTAAGTTCAGCAACCTTCTGACACCGTACAGTATCACAATATTTTTTCAGTATATTCCCAATATTGTATATTATATCCCCATGATTATTTGTTTTATATCTGGAAATTTGGACCTCTTCTTGCCCTTCACACTTTCCCCCATTTTTAAATTATTCAATTACTCTTGGCATTCAATATTATTTTATATTAATTCAGGTGTACAGCATAGTGGTTATACATTTATATAATTTAAGAAGTGATGCTCCTGAATAGTCTAGTACTCACCTGATACTATACAGTTATTACCATATTATTAACTATTGGGTTGTCAGAAAAGTCATGACGTATTTTTTCTGTTTTTCATTGCAGCAATGCGTAATGACTTTTCTGACAACTCAATATATTCCTTATGCTTTACTTTACATCTCCATGACTGTTTTGTAACTACCAATTTGTACCTCTTAGTCCCTTCACCTTTTCACCCTGCCCCCAAATCCCTCCTATCTATCATTCCAATAAATCTAGTACTCATCTGACACCATAACTAGTTATTACAATACTACTGCATATATTTCCTTATGCCATACCCTATGTCCCCATGACTACTGTGTAACAACAAATTTGTACTTTTTAATCCCTTTCTCTTTTTTTTTTTTGAGGGCAGTGTCACTGGCCCTCACATGTGGGACCTGAACTGGGGCCGCTGGCATCCCAGGCCAGCTCTTAACCACTGCGCCACTTGGCCAGCCCCACTATCTTTTTATTGGAGAATTTAATCCATCTACATTCAAAGAAATTATTGATAGATATGTAGTTATTGCCATTTTATTATTATATATTCTTGATTTTTTTATCCTAAATAAGTCCCTCTAAGATTCCTTATAATACTGGTTTGGTAGTGATTAACTCCTTTAGCTTTTTGTTGTCTGGGAAGCTCTTTATCTGTCCTTTGATTTTAAATGATAACTTTGCTGGGTAGAGTAATCTTCATGGCAGGTCCATGCTTATCATCACTTTGAATATTTCCTGCTAATCCCTTCTGGCCTACAAGGTTTCTATTGAGAAATCAGCTGACAGTCCTATGGGTGCTCCCTTGTAGGTAACTAACTGCTTTTCTTTTTTTTTAAAGATTTTATTGGGGAATTGGGGGAGGGGAACAGCATTGGGGAACCTGGAAAAGGGAACAGACAAGTTGCTGTCCTTTTGTTCTTCAGTCTAGTTGTGGAGGACATTGCTTCACTGGCCCATGTTGGTATCATCATTGCACTCTTCTTGGGTGAGGCAGATCAGTTGCCAGCCTCTGGACGGCCGCTCACAGTGGCTCTTGGCAGCTCACACCAGCTGCCAGCTGCTCACGCTGGCTGCCGGCCACTCACTGTAGCCTACGTGTGGCAGCCCACTGCAGCAGGGGCTGCAGGTGTGCCGTCCCCAGGGACTCACAGCAGCTCAGCTCCAAGTGGAGTTGTTGTTCACCATCTTAGCTGTAGAGGGCAGTGTCACTGGCCCTCATATGTGGGATCTGAACCGGGGCCGCTGGTGTCCCAAGCCAGCTCTTAACCAACGTGCCACTTGGCCGGCCTACTAACTGCTTTTCTATCACTGCTTTTAAGATTCATTCTTTGTCCTTAAACTTTAGCATTTTAATTATGATGTGCCTTGGTGTGGGCCTCTTAGGGTTCATCTTGTTTGGGACTCTCTGTGCTTCCTGGGCTTCAATTCCATTTTCTTCACCAGACTGAGGAAGTTTTCTGTCATTATTCCTTCAATAAGGTTTTCAATACCTTGCTCTCTCTTTTCTCTTTCTGGTATCCCTATGATGCAAATATTGTATACTTAATATTGTCTCAGAGGCCCCTTAAACTATCCTTATTTTTTTTCATTCTTTTTTCTTTTTGTTGTTCTGATTGGGTGTTTTCTGCTACCTTATCATCTAAATTGCTGATTTGATCCTCTGCTTCATCTAATCTATGGTTGATTACCTGTAATGTATTCTTCATTTCCATTATTGTATTATTTATTTCTCACTGTTTTTTCTTTATGTCTTCTGTGTTCATTTTTACATTTCCCATCTCTTTGTTGAAGTTCTCCCTGAGATCACTGCGTATCCTTATAACAAGTGTTTCTATTCTGCGTCTGGTAGATTACTTGTCTTCATTTTGTTTAATTCTTTTACTAGAGCTTTGTTCTGTTCTTTTATTTGGGACATGTTTCTTTGTCTCCCCATTTTGGCTGCCTCCCTGTGTTTGCTTCTTTGTATTAGATAGGTGTGAGATATCTCCCAGGCTTAGTAGACTGGCTTTATGTAATAGGTGTACTGTGGGTCTCAATGCCACAGTCTTCCTGGTCACCTGAGCTGCACACTCCAGGTGTGTCCCTTGCATGGGTTATGTGCGCCCTCCTCTTGTAGTTGAGCCTTGGTTGCTGTTTGCACATCAGTGGGAGGGATTGACCCTCAGGAGTTTTTGTTATGAGGATTGGCTGTGACTACAGCAGAGGAGATGGGTTCAGAGATTGTCTCTACAGAGTAAGATTTTCTTTAGCAGGACTCTTGTGCCTTCCCAGTCTGCCATTTGTTTGTGTCACCCTTGGAGGCAGCTGGGTGAACCTCCACCTTCTCAATCTGGTGTGCCAGCCCCAGGGCCTCCTTGGAAGGGCACTACCACACATCCAGTTTAGGTGCAGCCTGTGCCCTGCCCAGGGTCACTTGGAATGAACCACAAAGCAATCCACAAATAGCCATCACCTGCCCTGGGCTTCGAGATGCCTTGAGAGGCCAATCTGCAACCTGAGGCTGCCTGTCTCGAGTGCCAGGCTTAGGGCTGCTCAGTCAGTGGTACAGGACACACTGAAGCCAGATACTGCTTACTTGTGTTTTGTGAACTTTTGAGAGATTTTAGGAAAGTCTGCAGCATGAGCCAAGACAGGTTGTTTTTATGGAAAAGCCACTGGAAGCAGCTTGGGTGTGCCTGAAAGTTGGGCAGGATCTCAGGAAATCACCAGGGCAGGGCAGATGGGCCATGTAAACTATGTTGATGGGACTCAGATGGAATGCCTGGGTCTGCAGCTGCTGTCTGTCTCATTCAGCCACAATCTCCCCTGTTTTTCACAGCCAGAAGTTATGGGGACATTTCTCCCTGGCACAGGAACCCTGGTCTGGGGAGCCTGGTGTGGTCTGCAATTTCTCTCTACTCTGGGGGAGACCTCTGCAGCTGAGATATGACTCCCAACTTTTAATGATCACACGCAGGTGTGTGACCAGCCGTTCCATATCTTTGCCCATGCTACCAGTCTCTAGGTGGATTCTTCTGTATGTTCCTAGTTGTAGGGCTTCAGTTCAGCTAGATCAGGCAATTTCCTTTTTTTCTTCTTTTTTTATTAGTTTCAGGTGTACAACACAATGCAATAGTTATACTCTTTATAACCCCCAAAGTGAAAACACCCCTCCCCAGTTTGCCACCCACTCCCCCCCCATGTCATACATATCCATCACAACTCCCCTGACTCCCCTACACAGTATACTCCACATCCCGTGACCATCCACATATTCAGTTGCAGTTGGCATACAATACTATACAACATCAGCTTCAGGTGTAGAGTGCAGTGATCAAGCCTCTACTCCATCCATGAAGTGGTCTCCCTAACAAGACATGTGACTATCTGACACGCCACAAAATTTTTACAACATTATATTCCCTGAAATGTGTTTCATATCCTTGTGGCAATATTGTAGTTGTCTATTTATGCTGTCTAATCCCTTCCCCTTCCCCCATCCCCAACCCCCTCCCAACTAGCCACCCTCAGTTTTTCCTCTACATCTCCGAGTCTGTTTACTTTGATTGTTCACTCAGGTCTTCAGACTCCACACACAAGTGAGATCACATGATACCTGTCCTCCGACTGACTTATTTCTCACAACATAATAGTCTCTTCACAACATTATTGATTACATTCCCAGAACTGCCCCCATACTCCTGCGGCAACATTGTAGTCCCACATACACTGTCCAAAACCTTCCCCCTCTCCCTCTTCCCCACTCCCTCCCAGCCAGCAACCATCAGTTTTTCCTTTATAACTACTTGATATGACTTCAGTCTTCTTAAATTATCTCTCTGGGTTAGCTTGTTTACCCCTTTCTTTTGTTTAAAAAAGCCCTTTTAACATTTCTTGCAATGCTGGCTTGGTGGTAATGAATTCCTTAAGTTTATTCTTTTCTGAGAAGCTCTTTATTTCTCTTTCAATTTTAAGTGATAGCCATGCTGGGTAGAGCAATCTTGGTTGTAGGTCTTAATTTTGTGTCACTTTGAATATCTCCTGCCACTCCCTTCTGGCCTGCAGAGTTTCTGTAGACAAGTCAGCTGTTAGTCTAACAGGAGTTCCTTTGTATGTAACCTGCTGTCTTTCTCACGCAGCCTCTAGGATTCTGTCTCTGTTTTTAACCTTTGCCATTTTAACTATGATGTGTCTTGGTGTGGACCTGTTTGGGTTCAGCTTGTTTGGAACCCTCTGCACTTCCTGGGCATGTATGTTGATTTCCTTCAACAGGGTAGGGAAGTTTTCAGTCATTATTTTTTCAAATACATTTTCAACCCCTTGCTTCTTCTCTTCTCCTTCTGTTATTCCTATGAGTTGAAGGTGGTTGTGCTTCGCCTTGTCCCATAGGGCTATTAAACTATTTTCATTGTTTTTTATTTTTGGTCTTTTTGCTGTGCCAACTGGGTGAGTTCTGCTATTTTATCTTCCAAATCGCTGATCCACTCCTCTGCTTCATCTACTCTACCGGTGATTCCTTTGAGTGTGTTCTTCATTTCAGTTATTGTATTCTTTAGTTCTAACAGGTTGTTTTTTATGGTTTCCTTATCCTTCTTTATGTCCTAGCTAAGTACCTTAAACATTCTTATCATCAGTGTTCTAAACTCTGTCTCTGAAAGGTTGGATCCCTCTGTTTCATTTGGTTCCATTTCTGGAGGTTTCTTCTGATCTTTTACTTGTGACATGTTTCTTTGTTTCCCCATTCTGGCTGTCGCTCTGGGATTGCTTTGAAGTATTAGATAGATCACCAGGAGAGCCCTGGCTGGATTACACAGGCACACAGCTCACGGCCCAACACTCCCAGGAAAACTCCCAGTCTCAGCCTGTCCCAATCAGCTGCTCGCAGATCAGGCCGAGCAGCCTGACAACCAATCACCAGCCTGGCAACTCTGAAAGCGGAGTGCGGAGAGCGGGGACTCCAGGTGGCTTGCGCACTCCCGGGTCTCAGTGAGCAGCCTGTTGGAGCTGGATCATTACCACTAGGCGTTTCCCTGGCAACACAGCACAAGCTGAGCAGAGGGTGGGGATCCGAAGTGTCTCCTGCGCTCCCGGGTCTCAGTGAGCAGCCTGTTGGAGCCGGAGGGCACACGCCCTGCATTTCCCTGGCAACGCAGTATAAGCTGGGCAGAGGGCGGGGATCCAAGACTGCAGGCACGCACGCGCACGCACACACGTACTTCTGCGCCAATTCCACCAGACCAATTAGGTCTCGGACCTGATCCTTCGTGGGAGGGCCCAAGCCTGACAAAATGGCGCCCTTCCTACACCACTTGCGTGTAGGCTCCGCACCACGGGAACAACAGTTCAAAAACCTCCAGCCTTTGCACCAAAGGTGCTCAGTTCAGTCCATCCCTGCAGGCTCCCGCTCACACAGCTCACACAGCCACTCCCTCCACCAGGAACCAGGTAAGTGCTCACCGGTGAGCAAGCCCAGGTGCCGTCCCCACTGATTCTTCAGCCGCTCCTAGCCTCACCGAGAGTCCTCACTAATTTACTGCCAGCTATCTTAGAACTTCTCTTCCCAGCAAAGGAGCTCTGGGCTGGTCAGCTTGGTGTGCAGCTGGAGGGTCTCTCCCCCAACCGGAGAAGCCTCTCCAGCGCTGGGGCCTCCCTCATGGGGCTCGCCCTCTCTCATCTCTGCTCGTCCTACCAGACCCGATAGGGCTTCCTCTTTAAGTTCTTCATTTAGTGGTTCTGTTCCTCCAGTGTTCCGGGGACCTCCAGGGTTGAATGCTATATAATTTGCTAGTAATTTTGGTGTGATCCTGGGAGGCAGTTAGCCCAGCATCTGTCTATTGTGCCATTTTACCAGAAGTCCCCCAGGCAATTTTCAATGATGGATGTTCTGTAGATTATTTGTAATTTTGATGTGGTCATGAGAAGAGGTAAGCATTGCTGTTTCTTAGTCTGCTATCTTGATTGGAATCTCTCAGCCACATTATCAATATTGAAATGATTAAAAGTGGACCAGCAAAATTTTTGAGTCTAACTTAATACAGATTTATAAACTAGTCAACAAATGAAATATATTATAATAACTTTTTTTTTTTTAAGGGCAGTGTCACTGACCCTCGTATGTGGGACCGAACCAGGGCCGCTGGCTTCCCAGGCCAGCAGTTAACCATCGCGCCACTCGGCTGGCCCTAAAATGAATAACATGTATATAAGTATTCAGTAAATAGAATTTCATGTGTCATGATTTTCCAGTGATAATTTCATTCAGTATAATAGGATAAGTTGTAAACAGTATCCCGTAGTTGGACAATTGGACAATCAGCAATGGAATAATTCTACTTCAACATACGTTGAGCAAATCACCTATGTTAGAGTGACCATATATTCCAGATAACCCAGAATAGTCACAGTTTACACTTATTGAATAAATATCAGTAATACTTTCTTTGACTCTCAAAAGTATCCCAGTTTAGATGATAAGTTAATGCTTATTTTTATCTGTTATTCAAACTTATAAATTTTACATGTTGAAATATATAAAAGAATTATAAGTCAATGTTCCTTACCCAGAGGGACATGCAACTTATTAATGACACATGAAATACACATGAAATATTACAAAATAGTCCATAATTCTTTGTATTAAAATTTGAGATTTGTGGTACAGGTGGTAAAAACTGTGGGAATTCATAAAATAGTGAAATGGATGTGGAGTATAGTGGTTAATGCTACTTTAAGTTGTTGCTCTGCTAAAGGATCTTACATGCATGAGGTCACATGAATGAAGTTCAAAGTATAGAAATGATTATATTTCACAGCTAATCAGTCAACAGTGGAAATGACTGAATACATAAAAGGGTATAGTAGAAAGAATAATCAATAAGGATTTAGAAATTACAGTCTGGCTCTGCCATTGGCCAACTTATGTCATTGAGTAAATTACTTCTTCCTTTTGGTATTAGTTACTTCATCTGTAAAAAGAGGAAGTGAACTGGATTCATCTATTTATCACATATTTATTGTGAGATTATTTTGTGCAACGCATTCCACTTAAGTACTATGTAGATGATCTCTGTAGTTTCTTTCCTGCTCTAGCTTCCATTACCAATGTTTCCAGTGACATAGTTGTAACCAGATAGGGACCATATGCTTCTCTATCAAAAAAAGAACATTTCTTGCAGGTAAGTGAATCCAAAACAGCAAATATTTGTTGTAATAAATTGACGAAACTTTTCCTAGCAACTGCCCTTTATTTCCTCATTGGGTTAGGACTGTATTTTGTTTTCCTATGATAATGATGCAACCCCTGAATGGTGGGGCACTCTTCCAGGAAAAGCTGGCATTGTATGTTTTCAGACAGTGAAACCTGCCTTTATGCTACAGGAAACTACAGCTACAGCTGAATCATCTGGGAAGCACAGGTACTATGCACTTCTCTAAACTAAAGTCTGTTCCCCAATTGTTCTACTACCCTGATATCAGAAAGGTTGCTCTTGTCCTTAGTGCTAATCACTTAACAAGAGAAATCATGCTATCTGGAGTAAAGCTGTAGTAAGGAACAAGTAACTCCACCACCTCAAAGATGCTGAGATGTCATCTGTAAATCCAACTGTTTTAAGGCAGCAGACTCACTTCCCTTGGCAGGTTTTCCTATTGTCAGGAGTGGGAAAAGTGGCCCTAAGCCATCATAATGGATTATATATCAGTTTTGATAACACACAATGACACTCCACTCCATGAAATGGAGAAGAAGGAAGTAGATCTAGTCAAAAAGTAATCGGAAGAGTGAGAAAAACTTATTTTTATTAGTCTAATATTTATTCTGCACTTTGCTTTTTAATTTTCTAAATTTTTTAAAGTAAAGTTTATTGGGGTGACAATTGTTAGCAATGTTACATAGATTTGAGGTTTACAATTCTGAAATACATCATCTATGTATGACATTGTGTGTTCACCACCCAGAGTCAGTTCTCTTTCCATCACCATATATTTGATCCCTCTTACCCTCATCTACTACCCCTCTTTCCCCTTATCCTCTGGTAACCACTAAACTATTGTCTGTGTCTATGAGTTTTGTTTGTTCATTTGTTTTTCTTGTTGTATTGTTGTTGTCAGTTTTAAATACCATATATCAATGAAATCATATGGTCTCTACTTTTTCTGCCTGACTTATTTAGCTTAGCATTATAATCTCAAGATCCATCCATGGGACTATTTCATCTTTTCTGACGGCAGAATAGTACTCCATTGAGTATATATACCACAACTTCTTTACCAATCATCTATCGAAGAACACGTTGGTTGTTTCAATATCTTGGCCACCATAAATAAAGCTGCAATGATCATCTGAGCACATATCTTTATGAATAAATGTTTTCAGATTTTGGGGGTAGATACCCAAAAAAGAAGTTGCTGGGTAATATGGTAATTCTATTTTTAATTTTGTGAGGGATCTCCACACTGCTTCCATAGCTGCTGCACAAATCTGCATTTCCACCAACAAACAGTGTATGAGGGTTCCTTTTTCTCCACAGCCTCTCCAACACTTATTATTTGTCTTGTTCATGATAGCCATTCTAATTGGTGTGAGGTGATATCTCATCGTGGTTTTTATTTGCATTTCTCTGATGATGAGTCATATTAAGTATTTTTTCATATGTATATTGGCCATTTGTATGTCCTCTTTGGAGAAATGCCTATTTAGGTCCTCTGCCCATTTTTTAATTGGATCATTTTTTGTTGTTGTTGGGTTGTATGAGTACCTTATATATTTTGGATATTAGCCTCTTATTGGAGGCTTCATTTGCAAAAATCTTCTCCCATTCAGTTGGTTCCTCTTTGGTTTGTGAATGGTTTCTTTTGCTGTGCAGAAGCTTTTTAGTTTGATATAGTCTTATTCATTTATTTTAGCTTTTACTTTCCTTGCCTTTCAACTGAAATCCATAAAATGCTCTTTGAACCCAAGGTCCATAAGTTTAGTACCTAAGTTTTCTTCTATGTACTTTATT
Organism: Aselliscus stoliczkanus; assembly: GCA_033961575.1. Lineage (NCBI taxonomy): Eukaryota > Metazoa > Chordata > Mammalia > Chiroptera > Hipposideridae > Aselliscus > Aselliscus stoliczkanus. Next base: position 45,869,884 of record CM066737.1, on the reverse strand, counting down.
CTTTCAGGTCATATGTTTAGGTCTTTGATCCATTTTGAGTTGATGTTGGTACATGGTGACAAATAGCAGTCTAGTTTCAGTCTGTTGTACGTGATTTGCCATTCTGCCAATACCATTTATTGAAAAGACTGTCTTTTCTCCATTGTATGTTGTTGACTTCTTTGTCAAAAATTATCTGACCATATTTATGTGGGTTTGTTTCTGGGGTCTCAATTCTATTCCATTGGCCTGTCTGTTTTTCTCCCAATAGCATACTGTTTTTGATTATTGTTGCTCTGTAATAGAAGCAGAAGTCAGTGAGTGTGATACCTCCAGCACTGTTCTTTTTTCTTAGGATTGCTTTTGTTATTTGGGGTCTTTTGGGGTTCCACATAAATCTGATGATTTTTTTTGTTCTATTTCTTTAAAAAATTGCATTGGAATATTGATGGGAATTGCAATGAATTTGTATATTGCTTTGGGTAATACAGCCATTTTAACTATGTTGATTTTTCCAATCCATGAACACAGAATGTCTTTCCATTTCTTTGTTGTCTTTTTCAATTTCTTTTATTTATTTATTTATTTACTTATTTATTTATTTATTTATTTTTAATTAGTTTCAGGTGTACAGCACAGTGCAATAGTTATACATTTTACCCCTCAAAGTGACAACCACCCACCCCCAATTCGCCACCCCACTCCCTCCCCATATCATATATATTACTCTTCCTTTGACTCTCTTCCACAGTACAGTCCATATCCCGTGACTATCTATATGTATTCAATTACAGTAGGTATATAACCTCCACTTCATTTATACAGTGCAGTGATCAAACCTCTACTACATCCATGAAATGGTCTCCCTAATAAGACCTATGACCATCTGACACCCCAGAAAATATTTACAACATTATTAATTATATTCCCCAAACTGTTTTTCATATCCCACTGGCAATATTGTAGTTGCCTATTTTTGCTGTCTAATCCCTTCCCCTTCTCCCTCATCCCCATCCTCCTCCCAATTAGCAACCCTGATTTTTTCTCTATATCTATGGGACAGTTTCTCTTTACTTTGCTCATTCATACAGTTTTTCAGATTCCACATATAAATGAGATCATATGGTATTTGTCTTTCTCTGACTGACTTATTTCACTTAACATAATAGTCTCTAGGTCCATCCATGTCATTGTAAATGGTACGATTTCATTCTTCTTTATAGTGGAGTAATACTCCATTGTATAAATATACCACAGTTTCTTAATCCAGTCATCTATTGATGGGCATTTTGGTTGTTTCCAAGTCTTAGCTATTGTAAATTGTGCTGCTAGGAACATAGGGGTGCATAACTTTTTTTGAATAAGTGTCTTGGTTTTTTCATGATAAATACCTAGGAGATGAATTGCTGGGTCAAAAGGTAGCTCTATTTGCATTTCTTTGAGATACCTCCATATTGACTTCCATAATGGCTGCACCAATCTGCAATCCCACCAACAGTGCAGCAGGGTCCCCTTTTCCCCACAGCCCTGCCAGCACTTGTTGTTTGTTGATTTATTGATGATAGCCATTCTGACTGGAGTGAGGTGGTATCTCATTGTGGTTTTTATTTGCATTTCCCTAATGACCAGTGAGGTTGAACTTTTTTTCATATGCCTGTTGGCCATCTGTATGTCCTCTTTAGAGAAATGTCTCTTCATATCTTCTGCCCATTTTTTAATTGGGTTGTTTGTTTTTCTGGGGTTGAGTTTCATGAGTGTTTTATAAATTTTGGATATTAACCCCTTATCAGATATATCGTTGGCAAATATATTCTCCCATTCAGTAGGCTTCCTTTTTGTTTTATGAATGGTTTCCTTTGTTGTGAAAAAACTTTTAAGTCTGATATAATACCATATGTTCATTTTTTCTTTTACTTCCCTTGCCCGTAGGGATGTATCAGTAAAAATATTGCTCCGGGTAATGTCTGCAAATGTACTCCCTATATTTTCTTTTAGGAGTTTTATGGTTTCAGGTCTTACATTTAAGTCTTTAATCCATTTGGAATTTGTTCTAGTATAAGGCGTAAGGAGGTGGTCCAGTTTCATTTTTTTGCATGTGCAGTCCAATTTTCCCAGCACCATTTATTGAATAGACTATCTTTACTCCAGTGTAAATTCTTGCTTCCCTTATCATAGATTAACTGTCTGTAAATGCCTGGATTTATTTCTGGGCTCTCTGTTCTGTTCCACTGATCGATGTGCCTGTTTTTATGCCAATACCAAACTGTCTTGATTACTGTAGCCTTGTAGTAGGTTTTGATGTCTGGTAGCGTTATCCCCCGACTTTGTTCTTATTTCTCAGAATTGCCGAGGCTATTCTGGGTCTTTTATGGTTCCATATAAATTTTTGGATTATATTTTCTATTTCTGTGAAAAATGCCCTTGGTTGTTTGATAGGAATTGCATTGAATCTATATATTTCTTTAGGCAGTATGGACATTTTAACTATACGAATTCTTCCTATCCATGAGCACGGTAGGTGTTTCCATTTATTTGTATCTTCTATGATTTCTTTCTTCAGTGTCTTATAATTTTCTGAGTACAGATCTTTCACTTCTTTGGTTAAATTTATTCCTAGGTATTTTATAGTTCTTGACGCAATTGTAAATGGGACAGTTTTCCTAATTTCTCTTTCCGTTAGTTTATTATTGGTATATAAAAATGCCACTGATTTCTGAACATTGATTTTATATCCTGCTACTTTACTGAATTTGTCTATCAGTTCCAATAGTTTTTTGATGGAGTCTTTGGGGTTCTCTACATACAGTACCATGTCATCTGCATATAATGACAATTTTACTTCTTCCTTGCCAATTTGGATGCCTTTTATTTCTTTTTGTTGTCTGATTGCTGTGGCTATAACTTCCAGCACTATGTTGAATAAAAGAGGAGAAAGTGGACAGCCTTGTCTTGTTCCTGATCTTAAGGGGAATGGTTTTAGCTTTTCCCCATTGAGCATGATGTTAGCTGTAGGTATATCATATATGGCTTTTATTATGTTGAGATATGATCCCTGTATTCCCACTTTGCTAAGGGTTTTTAACATAAATGGCTGTTGGATTTTGTCAAATGCTTTTTCTGCATCTATTGAAATGACCGTGTGATCTTTATCCTTCATTTTGTTGATTTGATGTATCACATTAATTGATTTACGGATGTTGAACCAGCCTTGCGCACTAGGGATGAATCCCACTTGATCATGATGTATGATCTTCTTAATATATTGCTGAATTCTGTTTGCTAATATTTTATTGAGAATTTTTGCATCTATATTCATCAGGGAGATTGGCCTGTAGTTTTCCTTTTTTATGCTGTCTTTATCTGGTTTTGGAATCAGGGTGATAGTGGCTTCATAAAAAGAGTTTGGGAGCCTTCCCTCCTTCTGGATATTTTGGAATAGTTTGAGAAGCATACGTGATAGTTCTTTTTTGAATGTTTGATAAAATTCACTTGTGAAGCCGTCTGGTCCAGGGCTTTTGTTTTTTGGGAGCTTGTCAATTACTGATTCAATTTCCTTGGTAGTAACCAGAGTATTTAGATTTTCTGTTTCTTCTTGCATTAGCTTTGGAAGGTTGTATGCTTCTAGAAAATTATCCATTTCTTCCAGATTGTCAAATTTGTTGGCATATAGTTGCTCATAGAAATTTCTTAGAATTTTTTGTATTTCTGTGATGTCTGTAGTCATTTCCCCTCTTTCATTCCTGATTTTGCTAATTGGAGTCCTCTCTCTCTTTTTTTTTTTTTTGATGAGCCTGGATAGAGGATTGTCAATTTTGTTTATCTTCTCAAGAAACCAGCTCTTGGTTTCATTGATCTTTTGAATTGTTTTCCTGTTCTCTATATTGTTTATTTCTTCTCTGGTCTTTATTATCTCCTTTCTTTTACTCCCCTTGGGTCTCTTTTGCAGTTCTTTTTCCAGTTCCCTTAGGTGTATGGATAACCTGTTTATTTGAGATTTTTCTTCCTTCTTTAGGTAGGCCTGCACTGCTATAAACTTCCCTCTTAGGACTGCCTTCGCTGCATCCCAGAGATTTTGGGTTGTGGTGTTTTCATTTTCGTTTGTCTCGAGGTATCTTTTGATTTCCTCCTTGATCTCATTTGTGACCCACTCACTATTTAGTAGCATATTGTTTAGCCTCCATTTATTTGTCAGTCTCCCACATTTCTTCTTAAAATTGATTTCTAGTTTCATAGCATTGTGGTCAGAGAATACAGTTGAAATGATTTCAATCTTCTTAAATTTATTGAGACTTGTTTTGTGGCCTAACATGTGGTCTATCTTAGAAAATGTTCCATGTGCACTTGAAAAGAACGTATATTCTGTAGCTTTGGGGTGAAATGCTCTGAAAATATCTGTTAAATCCAGCTGGTCTAATGTGTCATTTAAGGGCGCTGTTTCCGCATTGATTTTCTGTCTGGAGGATCTGTCCATTAGTGACAGCGGGGTGTTGAAGTCCCCTACTATGATAGTGTTACTGTTGATCTCTGTCTTTATGTCTGACAATATCTGTTTTATATATTTAGGGGCTCCTATGTTAGGTGCATGGATGTTTACTAGGGTTATGTCCTCTTGTTGGATTGATCCCTTCATTACTATGAAGTGTCCTACTTTGTCCTTTGTTATATTCTTCAATTTAAAGTCCATTTTATCTGATATAAGTATTGCTACTCCAGCTTTTTTCTCAGTTCCATTTGCATGAAATATTTTACTCCATCCTTTTACTTTCAGCCTGTATGTGTCTTTGGATCTGAGTTGAGTCTCTTGTATACAGCATATGCTGGGGTCTTGCTTTCTTATCCATTCAGCCACCCTATGTCTTTTTATTGGAGCATTGAATCCATTTACATTTAATGTGATTGTTGATAGGTGCATAGTTATTGCCATTTTGGTAATTGTGTTCGTAGTCTTTCTTAGGTTGTTTTTCTTTTCTACTTAAAGAAGCCCTTTTAACATTTCCTGTAAAGCTGGCTTGGTGGTAATGAATTCCCTTAACTTATTCTTTTCTGCAAAGCTCCTTATCGCACCTTTAATTTTAAATGATAACCTTGCTGGATACAGCAATCTCGGTTGTAGGCCTTTATTTTTCATCACTTTGAAAACCTCCTGCCACTCCCTTCTGGCCTGCAAAGTTTCTGTAGAAAAGTCAGCTGATCATCTTATGGGAGTACCCTTGTAAGTAACTTGCTGTTTTCAGGATTCTGTCTTTGTCCTTAACCCTTCCCATTTTCACTATAATGTGTCTTGGAGTGGGCCTGTTTGGAATCATCCTGGTTGGAACTCTCTGTACTTCCTGAGCTTGTATTTCAATGTCCTTTGCCAGGTTAGGGAAGTTTTCAAACATTATTACTTCAAATATATTCTCAATCCCTTCCTCCTGCTTTTCTCCTTCTGGTAGTCCAATGACCCGTTGGTTATTGCGTTTGATGTTGCCCCCCAGCTCTCTTAAACTATTTTCCATGTTTTTCATTCTTTTTTCTCTTTGTTGTTCCACATGGGTTATCTCTGCTTTTTTGTCTTCTAAGTCACTGATTCGATTTTCTGCTTCATCCAATCTGCTCGTGATTCCACCAAGTTTGTTATTTAATTCAGTAATTGTGTTCTTAAGTTCTAGCTGGTTGCTTTTCATGATGTCTCTATCCTTCTTTATATTTTCATTAATTTCCTTGAACATTCTAATAATCAGTGTTCTGAACTCTGTCTCCGATAGGTTGGTTACCTCTATTTCCTCTAGTTCCACTGATTCAGGAAGTTTCTTCTGTTCTTTTATTTGTGTTGTGTTTCTTTGTCTCCTCATTCTGGCTTACTCTTTGTGTTTGCTTCAATATAACAGATAGATCCCCCAGATTTCTCAGTCTTTTCTGAGTAAACTTATATGGTGTGTGTCCTTTATATTTGAATTACTCCGTCTCCCTATTCTCCTGTGCTTGTATCTGAGGTGTTCCTTGTGTCGTGCATCCTCACTTGTTGAAGTTTTCGTTTTGATTACTTTTGGTTTGTCAGTAGGTGGGATTGACTCCCAGATTGATTAGCTGTGAGGATCAGCAGCGTCTGCAGTTTATGAGCTGCTGTGAGAGGATTGACCCCTCTGATGAAACTTGGACCCTATGGGCCCTAGTACCTGTAGCAACTTCCTTTTGGGTGTGACTCTTGTATGTCAAACCCAGAAATGCTCTGGTTTTATCTAAAGTTGTCCTCTGGGTATGATGATTCTTGTGTCTGTTTGTTTGGACCCACTGCTGCAGAGTGATTTTTAGAGCATAACAGATCAACAAGAACAACCTCCGCAGCCACCAATGGAAACCAAATGCTCGCACAAGTAAAAAAAAACAACCATCAAACTACAGTCAACTTGTACAGAAATATCAAACATACTAATGAAGAAAACAAACAGAAACAAAACAATGACCACATACACAATAATAACAGAAGAGGAAACAAAATAAAATACAATATCCTAAAATAAAAAATAGAATAAAGATGAGAAACCGAATAGCTGTACCTAAAAAATAAAAAATAAAAATAAACTAAAATAATAATAATAAAAAAGTAAGAATAAAAATTAGAAAAATAAAATTTGCCGAAAAAAAGAAAAGAGGAAAAGTATAGCAGTGAGACGAATGAATAAAATAAGGGAGAAAATGAGGGTGGGGAAAAAAGAAAAAGAAAATATAGAAAAAGAAAAAAAAAAAATATATATATATATTTGTCTACACACACATATATATGGACATATATTCACCTATATACACATTTATATATGCCTATATTAAAAACTACAAAATGATAAGAATGAAATAGAAATAAAAACCGAAACCAAACATGATAAGCAACCAATAAAGGGAAAACAAAACAGAATAAAACCAAACAAACCAAAAATACCCGTGCCGGTCTTGGCTGAAGTCCACCAAGCTCTCTTCAGTTTGTCCTCTGCTGTACAAAAATTCCTGTGCGTCTTGTGGGAACAGAGTAGGCCACCTGATGCCTAGCGTGATCCTGGCACTGCAGGTTTGCTGTACTTGAGTGTGGCTGTGACGTGTGATTGGTGGTTTTTACAAAATCACTGCCTTTTTGCTTTTTCCTGTCCCAAGGCAGGCTGCACCCTCAAGGGCTCAATGAGTGTCTCTAGGCATACTTTCGGTTGACAGCGTGCCTCCACAGCCGCAGGTGCGGGCTGCACCTCACACGTTTTGCAGCCTTCTTCCCCTACTCGCCCGGCCTGACCACCTTCCAGCAATCGTGTGAAACTCTTAGTTGCTCTGTGTGATGAGTAGATGTCTCTTTGAAGCGTATTAGAAATGCAAATTGTGGATATTTCCAGTCGAGATTTCATGGAGCCCTCCTCACAGCCGCCATCTTGCCCCTCGGCTTCTTGGGCTACTGCTCCGGCCTGCTTGATAATGCGATCCGGTGGAGGCTGGTGATCACAGCGGGTGAGGGCTGCGCAGCAGGATTGGCTGGGGGGGTGGGTCACCGGGCTGCGGCCGGTCCCCCGTAGGCTGCCCGAGGTGTTGTTGTTCAATTTCTTTTGCAAAAGTTTTAGAGTTTTCAGTGTATAGGCCTATCACTTCCTCGGGTAAGTTTATTCTTAGGGATTTTATTATTTTTATTGCAATTGCAAATGGATTTTATTTTTAAATTTCGTTCTCTGAGGTTTCATTGTTAGTATATAGGAATTCAATGAACTTTTGCATGTTGATTTTTGTAGCCAACAACTATACTGTGTTCATTAATTGTTTCTAACAGTTTTGTGGTGAAGTGTTTAGGGTTTTCTATATATAGCATCATGTCACCTGCAAAAAGTGACAATTTAACTTCTTCATTCCATGATTGGATGCCTTTTATTCCTTTCTCTTGCCTGATTGCTCTGGCTAAAACATCCAATACTATGTTGAAAAGCAGAGGTAATAGGTGACAGCCCTGTCATGTTCCTGAATGTAGAGCAAAGGGCTTCTGTTTTTCATCCTTAATTATGATATTAGCTGAAGGTTTTTCATATATGGCCTTTATTATGTTAACGTGTTTTCCCTCTATACCCTTTTTATAAAGTGTTTTAACCACAAATGGGTATTGCATCTTCTGAAACACTTTTTCTGCATCTATTAATATAATCATATAAATTTTTTCTTTATGTTGTTTATGTGGTGTATCACATTGATCAATTTGTGTATGTTGAACCATCCTTGTATCCCTGGGATGAACCCCACTTGATCGTGATGTGTAATTTTTTTAATGCATTGTTGCATTCAATTTGCTAGAAGTTTGTTTAGGACTTTTGCATCTGTATTGATCAGAGATATTGGTAACTCTGATTTTCTTTTTTTGTGTTATCCTTACTAGGTTTGGTATGAGGGTAATGTTGGTCTCATAAAATAGGGAGTATTGTCTTTTCTTCAATTTTTTGGAAGAGTTTGAGTTAAGACAGGTATTATATCTTCTTTGAATGTTTGGTAGAATTCACTAGTGAAGTCATTTAGTCCTGGACTTTTGCTTTTTGAGAAAGTTTCAGATGACTCATTGAATTCCCTTATTCTTGATCTGTCTATTTACATTTTCCAATTCTTTGTGATTCAGCCTAGGAAGGCTATATGTTTCTAAGAACATGTCCATTTCATCTAGGTTATTGAATTTGGTGGCATATATACCTTCATAGTATTCTTGGATAGTCTTTTGTATTTCTGGGACATCTGTGGTTACTTCATCTCTTTCATTTCTGATTTTGTATATTTCTGTCTTTTCTCATTTTATCTTAGTGATTCTAGCCAAGGATTTGTCAATTTTATTATTATTTTCAAAGAACCAGCTCTTCGTTTCATTATTTTTTTCTATTATGTTTTTGTTCTCTATTTAATCTAGTTCTGCTCAGATTTTTATTACTTCCTACCTTCTGCTGACTTTGTGTGTTTCATTTGTTCCTCTTTTCCTACTTCTTTAAAATGTAACGTGAGAGACTTCTGGTAAAATGGTGTAATAGACAGACGCTGTGCTCACTACCTCCAAGGATCACACCAAAAATTACAAACAAATTATACAGCATTCAACCGTGGAGGTTCCCAGAACACTAGATGAACAGAACCACTAAACGAAGAATTTAAAGAGGAGGCCACGTTGAGTCTGGTAGGACAGGTGGAGACGAGAGAGGGTGAACCCAGTGAGCGAACTCCCAGCTGTGGGGAGGCTTCTCTGGTTGGGGGGGAGACCCTCCGACCGCACACCAAGCTCACCAGCCCAGAGTTCCTTAGCCGGGAGGAGGAGTTCCAAGATAGCTGGCAGAAAACTAGTGAGGACTCTCTTTGCGCAGCTCAGTGAGACTAAGAGCGGCTGGAGATTCAGTGGGGACGGTGCATGGGCTTGCTCACTGGTGAGCACTTACCTGGTTCCTGGTGGAGGGAGTGGCTGTGTGAGCTGGGCGCAGGAGCCTGTGGGGACAGACTGAACTGAACACCTTTGGTGCAAAGGCTGGAGGTTTTTGAACTACTGTTCCCCTGCTGTGGAGCCTGCACACGAGTGGTGTAAGGAGGGCGCAATTTTGTCAGGGTTGGGCCCTCCCACAGAGGATCAGGTCCGGGACCTCATTGGTCTGGTGGAATTGGCACAGAAGTGCATGTGTGTGCGCACGCATGCACATTTGGCCTTGGATCCCCACCTCTGCCCAGCTTATACTGCATTGCCAGAAAAACACTGGGCGGGTGCCCACTGGCTGCAGCAGTCTGCTCACTGAGACCTGGAGTGCACGAGCTGCCTCAGGTCCCCGCCTGCACTCTCCGCACTGCACTTGCAGAGTTTCCAGGTTGGTGATTGGTTGTCAGGCTGCTCGGCCTGATCTGTGAGTGGCTGATTGAGACAGGCTGAGACTGGGAGTTTTCCAGGGAGTGTTGGGCTGTGAGTTGTGTGCCTGCGTGATGCAGCCGGAGCTCTCCTGGTGATCTATCTAATACATTAAAGCAATCCCAGAGCGACAGCCAGAATGGGGAAACAAAGAAACATGTCACAAGTAAAAGATCAGAAGAAACCTCTAGAAATGGAACTAAATGAAACAGAGGGATCCTACCTTTCAGAGACGGAGTTTAGAACACTGATGATAAGAATATTTTACAAACTTAGTGAGGACATAAGGAAGGATAGAGAAATCATAAAAAACAACCAGTTAGAAAAAAAGAAATCAATAACTGAAAAGAAGAACACACTCGAAGGTATCACCAGTAGAGTAGATGAAGCCGAGGAGCTGATCAGTGATTTGGAAGACAAAATAGCAGAACTCACCCAGTTGGCACAACCAAAAGACCAAAGAATAAAAGACAATGAAAATAGTTTAAGAGCCCTATGTGACAAGGTGAAGGGCAACCACCTTCGACTCATAGGAATACCAGAAAGAGAAGAGAAGAAGCAAGGGATTGAGAATGAATTTGAAAAAATAATGACTGAAAACTTCCCTACCCTGGTGAAGGAATCCACATACATGCCCAGGAAGTGCAGAGAGTTCCAAACAAGCTGAACCCAAACAGGTCCACACCAAGACACATCATAGTTCAAATGGCAAAGGTTAAAGACAGAGACAGAATTCTAGAGGCAGCAAGAGAAAGACAGCAGGTTACATACGAAGGAACTCCTGTTAGACTATCAGCTGACTTGTCTACAGAAACTCTGCAGGCCAGAAGGGAGTGGCAGGAGATATTCAAAGTGACACAAAATAAAGGCCTACAACCGAGATTGCTCTACCCAGCATGGCTATCACTTAAAATTGAAGGAGATATAAAGAGCTTCTCAGAAAAGAATAAGCTTAAGGAATTCATTACCACCAAGCCAGCATTGCAAGAAATGTTGAAAGGGCTTTTTTAAGCAAAAGAAAGGGGTAAACAAGCTAACCCAGGAAGACCAGGAGTAGAAATAACAAAATGGGAATACATATGCACCTATCAATAATCATTTTAAATGAGAATGGGCTAAATGCTCCAATCAAAAGAAAGAGTGGCTGAGTGGATAGGAAAATAGAACATATGTATATGCTGCTTACAGATGGCATAAGTTATTTCATGCAAATGGAGATGAGAAAAACAAAAAGCTGGAAGACCAATACTTATTTTGGACAAAATAGACTTTAAAACGACTACAATAAAAGACAAAGAAGGGCATGATAACCCTAATAAACATCTATGCACCCAACATAGGAACTCCTAATTACACATAACAGATTTTGACAGACATAAAGACAGATCAACAGTAACACTATTATAGTAGGGTACTTCAGCACTCCATTGTCACCAATGGACACACCCTTGAGATAGAAAATCAAGACAGAAAGAGGGGCCTTAAATGACACTTTAGACCAGCTGGACTTCATTGATATTTTTAGAGCATTTCACCCTGAAAAAAGAGAATATACATTGTTCTCAAGTACACATGGGACATTTTCCAAGACAGTCCACATGTTAAGGCAACAAAACAAGTCTCAGAAAATTTAAGAAGATTGAGGTCATATCAAGCCGATATAAAGGAAAAACTGATGGTTGCTGGCTGGGAGGGAGTGGGGCTGAGGGAGAGGGGGAAGTTTTTGGACAGCGTAGGTGGGTGACTACAATGTTGCTGCAGGGATATGGGGATAGCTCTGGGAATGTAATTGATAATGTTGTGAAGAGACTATTATGTTAAGTGAAATAAGTCAGTTGGAGAAAGACAAGTACCATGTGGTCTCACTTATATGTGGAATCTGAAAAACTGAATGAATAAGCAAAGTAAACAGACTCATAGATATAGAGGAAAAACTGAGGGTTGCTAGTTGGGATGGTTTGTGGATAAAAGAGAAGGGAAATGGATTAGACAGCATAAATAGGCAACTACAATATTGCCACAGGGATATGAAACACATTTTGGGGAATATAATAATGTTGTAAAAATTTTGTGGTGTGTCAGATAGTCACATGTCTTGTTAGGGAGACCACTTCATGGATGGAGTAGAGGCTTGATCATTGCACTGTACCCCTGAAGCTGATGTTGTATAATATTTTATGTCAACTATAACTTAATAGATAGTCACAAGATATGGAGTATACTGTGGAGGGGAGTCAAAGGAATTGTAATAGATATGTATGATATGGGGAGGTAGTGGGGTGGCGAACTGGGGGAGGGGGGTTATCACTTTGTCTTGCCTCTCCAGAAGGTCTTGGCAAACTCCAACTCTCCTTTGCTCTTGTTCATCAGTGTGCTCCTTCAGGACCATTTTTGTACATACTTTCTCATGTCAATGTTTGCAGTTAAGATTTTCCTAGCTGTTTCTCTATCAATGTTTACTGTGCCTGCTATGTTTCTGACAGTCAGCTGATAATTTTGACACAAAATTTCAATATTTTCATCAGTTCTACTCGTTACTGTCTGCCCTGACCTCTCTTCATCAGTGATGCTTTCTCTCCCCTCAGAAAAACATTTAATCCATTTGTACACCACTGTTTTCTTCATGAAATTATCCCCATCAGCTTGGACTAATATGTGCCTGATTTCACTTCCAGTCTTCTGAAGTTTAACAAGAAATTTAATGTTTGTTCATTGCTCCAATTCAAGCTGACATTCTTTCTATGGCACACAGAAACGCACAGCAAAAATAATGAATGCCACTCAGCAAGACAATGCCACACGTCAACATGAACACAACTAAGTGACACTGATATATGAAATTTATGAAACCTTACTGAGCTGTTTGTACAATGCTGCCAATGTAAGCACAGGGTGGCAAGTTTGTGAACCTGTCAGGCCTCATAGAATATTGTATGTTAGATATATTTAATAAGCATCTTTTTGAAAAAATATCCATATAATATCACCACTCATTCATTCCCTCATTGAATGACAAGGAGGAATGAGAAACATGATTTTATCTACATTAAAAAGTGACTCTGTGGGGCCAGCCAAGTGGCTCAGTTGGTTAAGAGTTGGCCTAGAGTGTGTGCTCTGAGTAACAGGGCCGTGGGTTCGATTCCCACATGGGCCAGTGAATGCTGCACCCTAGCTAAGCTGTGGATGAGCTGCCAACAGGTGGCAGGATTGCTCAGCTGATGTAACAACAAGATTGCCTGTTTGATGGTGGGCTACGACGACCTGCAACTAAAATGATTGAACTCAGCAACTTGAGCTGAGCTGCCGCCCTGATGGCTCAGTGGATAGGGTATGTGCTCTTAACAACAAGGCTGCTGGTTCGACTCCCACATGGGATGGTGGCTACACCCACCCACAACTAAGATTGAACGCAGCACCTTGAGCTTACAGGCCACGAGCTGTAGATGGGAAGCCAGATGGCGAGTGGCGCCCTCCACAATGAAGATTGAAGAACAACAACTTGGCTGGTCCCCTTTCCCAATTCCCCAACACGGTTCCCCTCCCCCAATTCCCCAATAAAATCTTTTTAAAAAAAGTGACTCTCTAATTTTGTATGATTTTGTATGAAATATAGAGAGCCTATTATGTCAGTCTATTTTGGCAGATCTGTAGAATGAGGACAAAATGGATGTCATAGGTATCTAAAATTGACTAAATTTAATATCAGTCGTTACTCTATTGCAAAGTACAATATAAACAACTAATTAATACTTATTAAACAGAGATGAAAAGAAAATCCTAATGTTAGATTTGCAGATCACATACAAGTAAAAGAGATCGCAGGAAGTACTCTGTTGAAAGTATTGAGGTATTCAGAAATCATTGGGCAAACTCTGAAGGGTGGTTTTTTAGTCCCTGTAACACATCAGTCCATGCTTACAACCATTCAGTTCCTTCTTATTTTAACACCTTAGAATGATTTACAACACCTTTACGATAGAGTCCCAGATTTTTCTCTCTGTCCCCATCATATACAACTGATTCACTATTCCACAGCCACAGTGGCCACCTTAAGCCACTTGCTCTTGATGTTCACTCTGGAATTCTATCCTCCCAGGTCCTCAAATGACGAATCCTCCTCATTCTTGAAGTCTCAGGTCTTGTCACTCTCTCAGAGTTCTACCTTGGCCACCTCTTCCAAACTACTCTACCCACCTCTCATGTTTGTCTGTTTTATTTTATTTTGTTTTGTTATTATTATTTTTGTTTTTAGCTGAGCCATCCTACCACGTGTTGACAGCTCAGCAGCAGCTGAGCTTGGGCTGGGCATCGAACTGCTGTTGCTCAGAGCTCAGCTCGCACACTTGAGCGAGCTCTTAACCAACTGAGCCGCTCGGCCAGCCCTTGTTTTATTTTATTTTTAACGGCATAATTACTATATAAAATTTTCTTATTTGAACATTTCTTTATTAATTCTCTCCCTACTCCTGTATTGCAAACTTCATGGTAGCCAGGACCTTAAATAACTTGTTCACAGCTGTATCCCAAGCAACAAGTTTGCATGTTTATTGAAGTAAGTATGATAGGTAATAAAAACAGACCTCAGCCAGCTAATCAATTAAGTCTTTTTTTTTTTAGGGCAGTGTTACTGGCCCACATATGTGGGAACCGAACCAAGGCTGCTGGCGTCCCAAGCCCGCGCTTAACCACTGCGCCTCTTGGCCGGCCCCTAATCAATTAAGTCTTAGATCTAGTTCAGAGTGGTGGAATTGGGTAATTATGTAGGAACGCTTGAAAAGGTTCTAAAGGAGAGATACCAAGATAATGAAAGGAATAGAAGACAAGAACTATGAAGAGGAGAAAATGGTGATATGAGTTGGAATAGTATTCCTCCAAAGTAAGAATCCATTATTGTTGTTCTTTTTTTTTTTTTGAGGGCAGTGTCACTGGCCCTCATATGTGGGACTGAACCAGGGCCACTGGCTTCTCAAGCTACCGCTTAACCACTGCGCCATTCGGCCGGCCCATAGTTATTCATTTTTTATAGTTTACAAAGTGCATGTTTAAACTCTCTTAACCTTTTACATAATAAACATGTAAATTTGTTATTATTGTCCTTATTTTATGGCATAGAAAGAATGGTACAGTGAATTTTAGTGATTTGTCTAAAGTCGCTTAGTTATATGGTAAAATTCATGTTTTCTTAGTCTCATGTCCAATATTTTTTCCAAGACACCACCTCTGGTTTAGCCTGCAGAGCAAAACATTTAATTTGGATATAATAAAGAAAGGCATTTCTAATTAGAATTTATAAATTCTGATAAGAGTTATCCGAGGTGGGTCCCAAATATCTTTGGAGTTCATTTGCAATAGATATTCATCTGTCTGGTTCGATTTGTAAGAGGATAGAGGGTATGGCCAGAGGGTGAGAGATTACTTAGATATGATTTATACAAGCTGTAAGGTTCCATAGTCTTTTTGCCAAACTTTCAACCTTCAAAATGAGTTGTGTCAAATTTATTTAGTATTTAAAATTCAACCAAATGCTACCACCTTTTGAATTTTGTATCACAACTAGACTTGGCTCTGGGACGTACTCATTGCATGGGCTGTGTATATTTTATTCAATATCCAGAGCATGCAGTGTGAACGTAATTGAGATTGAAAGACAGCCAAGAGGGTGAAACACAATTCTTAAAAAGTAATTTTGTGCTTTGTGTAGATTTATTAATTCTTCATTTTAAGGTTTTACTAAACCTGCTTCCAAACTCTCAATTTCACAACCTAGATTTGAAACTCATAACTGAAATCTGCATACTGTTTCTATTTTTATAATAGCTATTTTATTCCTTTTTCATTTCAATGAAAAGATGTTCGAATTTCACATGAATAGTCAAAGTTGGCTTTCAGTAACAAAAGCATTCTTTTAATAGAACTATAAAAAATACACATTTGGAAGAATATAATGCTTATTATTTTCATCATTTTATTTAAATTTCCTTTTTGACACATCATTTTAAATAAACTCTTAATTTATAGTTGATAATTGAAATCTCTATAGTATGATTTTACCCCATGAAAATATTGGTAAACATATCATCTTGTCATCAACTAACAGGATGTTTCTTTAACCTAATCATTTAAAATTTTCTCTCGTTTCCAATATTTTTACAATAAGAATGTATTACTTCTAGGGCCGGCTGAGTGGTGCAGTGGTTAAGCGCTGGCTTGGGAAGCCAGCAGCCCCGGTTCGGTCCCACATATGAGAGCCAGTGACACTGCCCTAAAAATAAATAAATAAATAAATAAATAAAGAATGTATTGCCTCTATAGTTATAAATTGATCATATGTCCTTCAGTCAAAATAGGAAATTTTTCCCCTAGAGTATTAGAATGAGTCTGATTTGGAATCTGTGTGATATCTACAGAAAACTCCAAATATAAAATATACTTGTCCCAATTGTGACTATATTTCTTGTAGTTAGACATTTGTTCTGTTATTCTTATTTTGGCTTCTCCTTGCTTATATCACAAATCAAAAGCTAAACATGAACATCTAATAGTAAAATAAATATTTACCAGTACTTATTAAGAGACCTAGTCCAGTAGTATTGTAGTTACAGAAGAGACAGTTTAGGGAATATAATCAATAAGGTTGTAAATGTTTTTTTTAGGGGAACAGAAGGATGCATGTCCTTTTAGGGAGACCACTTCATGGATGGTGTAGTGGCTTTACCACTGCACTGTACATCTGAAGCTGCTGCTGAACAATATTATACGTCAACTATAATTTAACACATATATAGTCATGGGATGTGGAATATAATGTGGGGATGGAGTCAACGGAATTGTAATAGATATGTATGATAGGTGTGGGGGGACAGGGGAGGGGTGAGTCACTTTGTAAGGGGTGAAAAAAATAACTTGCATTGTTTTGTACATCTGTAACTAATAATAATAATAATTAATAATAATAAAGTTAAAAAAAGAGACCTAGTCCAAAACATGAATTTAAAAATAATATAGGCCAAAGAAAAATGACAGAATTGCATTGGAGTGAACGTTTAAATAGAAGAACCTATACATAAAAGTGTTTATAGGGAAAGAGGAATTTTAATGAATGCTGATTAAAAATATTGGAGCATTTTTTGTAATGTTACCAAACTGAATACTGTGGTGTAATAGTTTTAAAGTAAATGTCAGGATATATTCAGCACATTGTGTTTCTTCATGCCTGGCATATAGCAGGTCCTCAATAAGTATTTGTTGACAGAATAAATGAACCAAGTCTTTGTGTACCTTTAATGTGGAAAATAAAAAAACTACCACACAAACACGGCTTATGATCTAATATGGGAAAAACGAAATATAAGATGAATGCACAAATAAGCACCTTAAAAGAAAGTGTGGGATAAGAATAAACATATCCTAGTATAAAATAATATTGATTGTATAAATAAATAAAGTACAAAAGAAAAGAATAAACATATCCTAAAAGGTCTGAGGACGTCCTGATCATTTTTCATCTGAGGTTTTAGGGAAGAAAAGGGACTTTAACTTTGGAATTAGTAAAAATTAAATGAGCAAAATCATTTGTTGTAGAAATTTAAGTAAAATATAAAGATTACTAAATCAATTTTATTATAAGACATTATATAAATAAAAAATAACATATTGGATCATCAAGGAATCTTTTATAATCATCCACTCTTAAAAATTTTATGGGTCGGCAGAGTGGCTCTGTTGATTAAGTGCCAGCTTAAGAGCATGAGCTCTGAGCAACAAGGCCGCTGGTTAGATACCCACATGGGCCAGTGATGCTGCATCTGAGCTGAGGTGCCACTGAGCTGCCAACAGATCGCTGGATGGCTCAGCTGGTGAGAGCATGTGCTCCTAACAACAAGACTGCCTGTTCAATGGTGGGTTATGCCCGCCCACAACTAAGAATGAACTCAGCACCTTGATCTGAGCTGCCACCCAGATGGCTCCGTGGAGAGAGTGCATGCTCTCAGTGGAGAGAGTGCAAGGCTGCCGGGTTTGACTCCCACATGGGATGGAGGCTACGCCCACCCACAACTAAGATTTTAACACAGAACCTTGAGGCCACAAACTACCAATGGGCAGCCAGATGGTGATGGGCGCCCTCCACAGGTAAGATTGAAGAACAGCAACTTGGCTAGTCTCCCTCCCCAATTCCACAACACTGTTCCCCTCCCCCAATTCCCTTATTAAAAAAGAAATTCTATTAACCTTTTACATTATTTATAATATGGATTAGTCTAGGCTTCGGCAAGCCTCTTTGTCTTTTGGCATTGTGGTTTTTTTTTAAGATTTTATTGGGGAATTGGCATAGGGGAACAGACAAGTTGCTGTCCTTTTGTTATTCAGTCTAGTTGTGGAGGACATCACTTCACTGGCCCATGTTGGTATTATCATTGCGTTCTTCCCAGATGAGGCAGTCCCTCGCTAGCCATTGGACGGCTGCTGATGCTGGCTACCAGTCACTCACAGTAGCTTACAGCAGCCCACTGCAGCCTATGCCTGCACTGACCACTCACAGCAGCCCAGCTCCAGGTCAAGCTGTTGTTCACCATCTTAGCTGTATAGGGCAGAGTGTCACTGGCCCTCATGTGGGATCTGAACCGGCTCAGAGCCAGCGTCCCAAGCCAACTCAACCAATGCGCCACTCGGCCGGCCCAGGATTGTTTTCCATTAATGTGTTACATGCATCAATTTTAGTATAGCATATGTGAAATATTTCAGTAATTACTCTGTCAATCATTTTATTTTTCAGCTTAAACTTCTAACCTTAATTATTAGAAATTAATTTAAATAATGAAAACAGCATCAGTTGTTTCTAGTATAAAAACTTCTGTTCTTCCGGGGAAGGTTAAAGATGAAAATTTTTCTTTGTAGTCCCTCTTAGGTAACCTTTGTGAGATGTAGCTGGTATTAGGAAATGTTTTTGTCAGGGTAGAGAGAAGTCTTAGGAGTAAAGCAAGGTGATTTCCCCACCCAGGATAGTTATGAGTATCATGTGAATGACATGAAGATCACATGTATTCTAAGCTAGTTTTCTCACCCATCTCATACAACTTGCTTCTAACCCACTTTCTCATTTATCAGATAGAATCTGGTTATGCCCTCTTTTTTTTGTCTTTCTCTTTCTTCTACTGTTTCTTCTTTATTAAGTGTACAGAGACCATGCAGGTTTTGTTCATCATTGTATATCTAGTTGCTAACAGAGCCTGTGGGCTTGAATATGCATCCATATAAGTGTTTGTTGAATAAATTAATAACTACCTGCTCTGGAGAAGTAAACCCATTTAAATACAGCAATCCAAGAAACACAACATAGGAAGATCAATTTAACTCAGGAATATGCACAACACATACTATAATAAAATTCAAGATCCATCCATGTTGTTGCCAGTGGTACTACTTCATTTTTTTTAATGGCAGAATAGTATTCCATTGTGTATATATACCACATCTTCTTTATCCAGTCATTTATCGAAGAACACTTTTCTTGTTCCTATGTCTTGGCCACTGTAAATAATGCTGCAATGAACATCGGAGTACATGTATCTTTAGGAATAAATGTTTCAGATTTTTTTGGGTAGATACCCAAGAGAGGGATTGCTAGATCATATGGTAATTCTATTTTTAATTTTTTGAGGAAGTTCCACATGGCCTTCCATAGCTGCTGTACCAATCTGCATTCCCACCAACAGTGTTTGAGGGTTCCTTTTGTTCCACAGCCTCTCCAACACTTGATATTATTTGTCTTGTTGATGATAGCCATTCTAACTGGTGTGAGGTGACATCTCGTTGTGGTTTTTATTTCCATTTTTCTGATCATTAGTGATGTTCAACATTTTTTCATATGTCTATTGGCCATCTCTATGTCCATTTTGGAGAAATGTCTATTCAGGTCCTCTGCCCATTTTTTAACTGAATTGTTTGTTTTTTTCTTGTTGAGTTATATGAGTTCCTTATATATTTTGGATATTAGCCACTTATTGGAGGCGCTGTTTGCAAATATTTCCTCCTATTTAGTAGGTTGCCATTTTATTTTGTTGATGGTTGATTTTGCTGTGCAGAAGCTTTTTAGTTTGATATAGCCCTATTCATTTATTTTAGCTTTTACTTCCCTTGGCCTTTGAGGTCAAATTCATAAAATACACTTTGAAACCAAGGTCCATAAGTTCAGTACCTATGTTTACTTCTATGGAACTTTGCTAACAATTTTCACCCCAATAAACTTTAATTAAAAAAAAAAGAAATAGGACTGGCCGAGTGGTACATTGGTTAAGAGCTGGTTTTGGGATGCCAGCGGCCCCGGTTCAGATCCCACATATGAGGGCCAGTAACACTGCCCTCCACAGCTAACAACCGCTCCACCTGGAGCTGGGCTGTGTGAGCCCCGGTGATGGTGTAGGCTGCAGCCCCTGCTGCAGTGGGCTGCCATAGGCTACAGTGAGTAGCCAGCAGCCAGCGTGAGTGGCTGGTAGCCAGTGTGAGCTGCCAATAGCCGCGGTGAGCGACATCCAGAGGTTTGCGACCGATCTGCCTCATCCGGGAAGAGCACAATGACGATACCAACATAGGCTAGTGAAGCAACATCCTCCGCAACTAGACTGAAGAACAAAAAGACTGCAACTTGTCTGTTCCTCTTCCCTGATTCCCCAACGCTCTTCCCCTCCCCCAATTCCCCATAAAACCTTAAAAAAAAAGAAATATTTCTACTGCTACTGCTGCTACTACTACTACTACTACTACTACTACTACTACTACTACTACTCCTCCTCTACCTAACTACCTAAGAAGACAGAAGACTTAGGGCCTATCTGTCCCATACTTGTTCAACACTTATTAGCTGTGTAATCTTGAGCCAGTGAATTAATATTCCTGAGCTTTAGGCTTCCTCAATATAAAATGACTAATAATATCTTGGCTATCAGAAGTTAGTGGATTGAATGAGAAAATCTATTGATCCAACTTATGATGGATGAAAATGTAAATATAACTTTTACAAAATTACATGGAAAAATGCATGTGGACTTTTTTGCTCTTTCTTATTAATTGAAAGTAGTACATTACTATAACTAATTCCACAAGATTTCAAAATCCACTAACTTAAAAATAATACATATAAATATATATACATTAAAATATATATTTTGCTGATATCTCTTGACACCTACTTAGTAATACTGATAAATACTATGATTTAGAGCTATGTAATCCATAAAATTTCTAAACACAAATTAAGGTCAAAAGCTTTGTCATACATGATTGTATCTCTACATGTTTAATGATATATTTCAAAACACTAAAATTAAGAACGTTTACTAATTAATGGCTCTTCCTTGCAGTAATTGTAGAATTACTTTCTATTGGTGAGCTTCTGTTCATTTTTTATTTGCACTGAAAATTTACCACATGTTGTTCTTTTATTTATTCAGTAAATTTGTACCTACTGTTTAGTACTATGCTAGGAGCTGCAGATGCAACAATGAATAAGACACAACCCTTCTCTTCAAAAAGATCAAATTTTAATAGGAGAATGATCCAAGTAATCAGACAATTAAAATATTGTATTGTAAGCGCTACAGCAGGAGTGATCTCAGGATGTTTGGAAGCACACGAAAGCTCTTCCAGTCCAGCCTGTTTGTTGGGGAGTCAGGAAGGGTAGGCTTCCCAGAGGAGGTGGTATCAGTGATGCTCTTTTCCGTCATATTCATGTCCTTTTCAGAGAGGTTGAAATGCATATTGTTTAAACATTTAATGTCTACCTGAGAGATATAATGAGAATTTATTTTTTGATTATTTTGAGTTTTGTACTATGTGAAACTACAAAACACATTTCTGAGACTAGTAGTGGAGATGCAAAAAAAGAGAAAAAAAACCCAAGAAACAAAGAAGCAGTTTTCATAAGCTTAGTAAGTAGGGAATAAGGTATGACTAAGAATCAGATATTCACTAGAAGAATCCTGGAAACTAAGAATTAGGAGGTTGAATGTAATCTGATACATGACAACATTAAGGATTTTTCTCAGACGGTGAGGTACTTAAACTTTTTAAGTAACAAACAACATACAATTTGAGTTCTGTGCATTAGATTGTTAATAGAACAGAACATTGCTATCAGGGCAAATTGCCATTGCATTAATTCTTTAGATGTGTTAAATGGTCTGGCAAACCATCTGTCCAGTTTGTTAGACAAAATGTGTTGATTTGTTGCAATGGTTGTTTTAATATCTATTCTTAATTACAATACTTCAGTGTGTTCTCAACCCATATTAGAGTATTTATAATGAATTATGTTAGTATTCTTTTGCTATATATGCTCATTTCATAGTTATCAGTTACTTTTTTCACCGTTCCTCAGGTTTATATGTATTTTTGGCACATATCATCAAATAAGTGTTCCTTTATTATATTTTTATAAATAATTTTGCAACTACATCACATACCAAACCCAAAATGTTAGTAAATAATTTGGGTTACTGCAACCCTGGAGAAGATACATCTTTATCTGCCATTTTAGAGGACTGATGAGGCTACACATTGTAAAATTCTTTTTTACCTCGAGGCTACACATTGTAAAATTCTTTTTTACCTCTTCAGTTCCTTTGACCCACTGGATTGATTCTTTTGGAAAATGCTGTATCTTCTCAAGTTTTATGTAAAATTATACTTATTTGAATTAACCTGTTAATTAAGATTGCAAAAATAACTTTCTGAATCATGACACATTTGTTTTGATTTTTCCCATCCTGGCATTCTTTATTTTGTATTGTCATTTCAAATATGCATTTAATTTTTGTTCACATGGTAATTTCAGCCCACTTACCTTCATTTAGGTCACTTTGTACAAGGCAATGAATTATCTAATTGTTTCATCTATTTGATTGGCTTTTGCTACTGTATATACTTTTAAGCTGTCCCGGATCTTTTGTGAACTTCTCTATTACCATTTTTTTTTCTAGTGGAGCAATCCTGCCTTCTGTTGGCAGCTCAGCGGCAGCTCAGCTAGGGCTGGGCATCAAACTGCTGTTGCTCAGAGCCCAACTTGCTCTCTCGAGTGAGCTCTTAACCAACTAAGCCACTCGGCCAGCCCTCTCTATTACTTTTTATTGACTTCTTTTATCATAGCATCACCTATTATCTTTTTATATGTTCACCTTGTTGCTCTTAGATAAGGCATTACCTCACTACTTATTATTTAACTAGGGATATTAAAGATAGGGATAGAGATGAAAATATTAATTTAATCTCCTACCTTCCTGTTCTCTCTGACTTTACATGGTATTCTTCCTAGAGTATTGATTCAAGATGAAAACAAAACAATGCTCATTTAATCACCCATCTATCTATTTATTGATTTATATGTGACTATCATTAATATAATACTTTGCACAGTTGGTTACAAATGAATGGATATATCCATTAGTTTCTTAATGGAGAAAAAAAGTCCTGTTTCCACCAATTCAAGTTTTATTTTTATTACGTGTTTAAATACCTATGGTCTAAAAATATGTGTGTGTGTGATAGAGAGAGAGCGAGAGAGAGACCCAGTATTGCTTAGAAAATGTTTGCCTAGGTAGACACAAGTGTCACATGATGTCAGGTAACTTTCTTTCTGCAATGGATTTTATTTTGAGCGAAAAGGATCTAATATAAAAATATTCTGGGCCAGCCAAGTGGTACGGTGGTTAAGCACTGGCTTAGGAAGCCAGCGGCCCCAGTTCAGGTCCCACATATGAGGGCCAGTGACACTGCCCTCAAAAAAAAATTTATGTTTTAAAATAATTATATGTTTCTAATCTCCATCCATTATCATAGACCTTACACAAACCTTCTCATGGAAGATTAATACATTTTTCTGAAGTCATTATTATTAATTTTTAAAAGACTTTTATTAAAATTAGCTAACATACAATATTACATTAGTTTCAAGAACACATAATAGTTATTCAGCAGTACCCACCAAGCACTTTACAGAGTTATTACCACATTATTAACTATACAAGGTTGGACAATTAAGTTCTGGAACTCATCCTAGGAAAAATGCTACATAACTCATTGTTGATTATCACATCACTATAGTCATCTTCGAAGTACTCCCCTTGGGAAGCTATGCACTGATGCCAGTGCCTAGTCCACCCTTCAAAGCAATTTTGGAACTTTTTTTCTGAAATGGCCATCAGAGCTCTCATGGTATTACCCTTGGTGTCCTGAATGTCATCAAAATGTCTTCCTTTCTGGGCTGGCCGAGTGGCATGGTGGTTAAGAGCTGGCTTGGGACACCGGTGGCCCCGGTTCAGATCCCACATATGAGGGCCAGTGACACTGCCCTCTAGAAAAAAGACAAAAAAAAGAAAGTCTTCCTTTAAATATTTTCTTTATATTCAGGTAAAGAAAGAAGTCATTGGGTGCCAGATCACATGAGTAGGGAGGGCGTTCCAATGCACTTATTTGTTTACTGGCTAAAAACACCCTCACAGACAGTGCCATGTGAGCTGGCACATTGCTGTGATGCAATAGCCATGAATTGTTGGCGAAAAATTCATGTCATTTTCATCTAACATTTTTCACGCAGCCTTTTCAGCACTTCCAAATAGTAAACTTGGTTAACTGTTTGTACAGTTGCTACA
The DNA here is from genome assembly GCA_033961575.1 of Aselliscus stoliczkanus. Classification (NCBI taxonomy): domain Eukaryota; kingdom Metazoa; phylum Chordata; class Mammalia; order Chiroptera; family Hipposideridae; genus Aselliscus; species Aselliscus stoliczkanus. Next base: position 45,845,398 of record CM066737.1, on the reverse strand, counting down.
AATTCATGATGAATGATCTCCCTGATATCAAAAAAAGTTTAACAACATCATTGCAACAACTTCACAAACTTAATTGTCAGATCTCTTTTTTTTCTTTTTTCTTTTAAAGATTTTATTGGGGAGTAAGGGAAGGGGAACAGCATTGGGGAATCAGGGAAGGGGAACAGACTAGTTGCTGTCTTTTTGTTCTTCAGTCTAGTTGTGGAGGATGTTGCTTCACTGGCCCATGTTGGTATCGTCATTGCACTATTCCCAGATGAGGCGGATCAGTCGCCGGCCTCTGGATGCCGCTCACCGCAGCTATTGGCAACTCACGCTGGCTGTCAGCCGCTCACGCTGGCTGTCAGCTGCTCACGCTGGCTGCCAGCCACTCACTGTAGCCTATGGCAGCCCACTGCAGCAGGGGCTGCAGCCTACACCATCGCTGGGGCTCACACAGCCCAGCTCCAGGTGGAGCTGTTGTTAGCTGTGGAGGGCAGTGTCACTGGCCCTCATACGTGGGATCCGAATCAGGCCGCTGGCATCACAAAACCAGCTCTTAACCAATGCACCACTCGGCCAGTCCAGTTGTCAGATCTCTTATTCCTGATGCTAAAGAAGTGATCACCATGATCAGTCCAGCAACTATCCATATTATCACATCATATTATTGATGTTTAACTCCCTTTTTAAATTTTCCAATTAGAGTTCACATTCAGTATTACTTTATATTAGTTTAAAGTATATACCATATTGGTTAGATATTTATATAATTTAGGAAGTGATCCCCCTGAATAGTACCACATGGCACTGTACATAGTTATTACCATAATTATTCATTATATTCCCTATACTTTATATCCCCATAACTATTTTGTAACTATTACACCAATTTGCATTTCTTAACCCCTTCACATTTTTCACCTTCCCCCCAACTCCCCTCCCATCTATCATCCCATGGATCTAGCATCCATCTGACACCATGCATAGTAATTACAATATTATTGACTATATTCCTTATGCTATACCCTACATCCCATGACTGCTGTGTAACAAAAAACTTGTACTTCTTAATCCCTTCCCCTTCTCATCCACTCCCAACGGCCTCCTATCTGACAACTATTAAAATATTCTCTATATCTATGACTTTGTTTATTTTATTTGTTTGTTTATTTTGTTCTTTAGATTCCACTTATAAGTGAATTCATATGACTTTTGTCTTCATCTGTCTGACTTATTACACTTAGCTGAGTACACTCTAAGTCCATCTGTGTTATCACAGATGGAAAGATTTCCTTCTTTTTTATGGATGTGTAATATTCCATTGTATATATGTACCACCTCTTTCTTACCTATTCATCCATTCAGGGACATCCAGGTTGCCTTCATACTTTGGCTTATGTAAATAGTGCTGCAATTAATATATGGATGGGCATGTCCACTTGAAGTAGCATTTTGGATTTTTTCAGATAAATACCCAGAATTGGGATTATTGGGTCCTTCTTTATCTCCTATTGTATTTGTTTTAAACTCAATTTTGTCTGGTATACGTATTGCTACCTCAGCTTTTGTTTGTTTGTTTCCATTTTTATGAAGTCTATTTCTCCACCCCTTAACTTTCAGTCTGTGTGTCACTTTCGATTTGAAGTGAGAGTGTTATAAGCAGCATATGTAAGGGTCTTTTCTTATCCATTCAGTCCCCCTAGCTTTTTTTTTTTTTGAGGGCAGTGTCATTTGCCCTCATATGTGGGACTGAACTGGGGCCACTGGCTTCCCAAGCCAGCGCTTAACCACCGCACCATGCGGCCGGCCCTAGTCCCCCTAGCTTTTGATTGGAGAATTTAATACATTTATATTGAAAGTAACTGTTGATAGGTATGTATTTATTGCCAATTTATTATTCATAGTTTTGATTTTTTCTTTCATTTTAAAGAAGTCCCTCGAAGATGACTTATAAAACTGGTTTGATGGTGATGAACTCCTTTAGCTTTTTCTTGTCTGGGAAGCTCTTTATCTGTTCTTTGGTTCTAAATGATAGCTTTGCTGGTTAGAGTAATCTTGGTTATAGGTCCTAACTTTTCAGTACTTTGAATATTTCCTGCCAATCCCTTCTGGCTATAAAGTTTCTGTTGAGAAATCAGCTGACATTCTTATAGGGCTCCCTTGTAGGTAACTAACTGCATTTCTCTTACTGCTTTTAAAATTCCCTCTTTATTTTTAACCTTTGGCATTTTAATTATGGTGTGTTTTGGTGTTTGCCTCTTTGGATTCATCTTGTTTGGGACCCTCTGTGCTTCCTAGGCTTGTATATCTATTTCCTTTGTCAGGTAGGAAAGTTTTCAGTCATTATTTATTTATTTGTTTATTTATTTAGAGGACAGTGTCACTGGCCCTCATATGTGGGATCTGAACCGGGGCTGCTGGCGTCCCAAGTCAGCTGTTAACCACCATGCCACTCGGTGCACCCTCAGTCATTATTTTTTCAACTAGATTATCAATTCCTTGCTCACTCTCTTCTCCTTCTGGTAGCCCTATGATCCAAATGTTGGTATGCTTAATGTTTCCCAGTGGCCCCTTAAACTCTCCTCAGTTTTTTTGGATTTTTTTTTGCTGTTCTGGTTGGGTGTTTTCTGCTGCCTTATCTTGTACATCACTAATTTGATTCTCTGCTTCATCTAATCTATTGTTGATTCCCTCTAATGTATTTTTCACTTCTGTTATTGTGTTCTTCATTTCTGACTGGTTCTTTTTCATGTTTCGTATCTCCAGTTTTATGTTTCCTATTTCTTTGTTGAAATTCTCCCTGAGATCATTGAGCTTCCTTACAACCCGTGTTTGGAACTCTGTGTCTTTTAGCTTGCTTGACTCCATCATGTTTCATGCTTTTTCTGGAGCTTTGTTCTGTTCTTTTATTTGGGACTTGTTTCTTTGTCTCCTTATTTGGCTGCCTGTCTGTGTATGTTTCTATCTATTAGGTAGGGCTGCTATGTCTTCCCGTCTTAATAGAGTAAACTTATGTAATAGGTGTGCAGTGTGGTTCAGTGGCACAGTCTTCTTGGTCACTTGAGCTACACACTCCAGGAGTGTCCCTTGTGTGGGTTTTTGTGCTGTCCTCTTGTAGTTGAGACTTGGTTGTTACTTGCATATCAATGGGAGTGATTGATCCTAAGGCTCACTGGTTCTGAGGACTGGCTGTGACTACAGTGGAGGAGTTCTGGTGCAGGGGCCTACCCTTCAAACCAGGATCTGCCTCAGCAGGGCTCTGGTGCCTGCCCACTGCCTCTTGCATGTGGTATACTTGGAGGTGACTGGGTGATGCTCCAGCTAGTTTTGAAGCTGACCAATGGGGGCGCCAGCCTCAGGAAAACCTTGGAGGCGATCCACTGCAGGTCAAGTTCAGCCACAGCCTATGCTCCACCCAGGGCCTCCTGGTAGGAGCCACAAAGAAATCTGCAGATGGCTGCCACCTGTGCCATACTTGGAAGTGCCTTGACCCTGAACCAAGACCTACTGCCACTTGTGCTTAGCTTAGGACTGCTCATCCAGAGGTACAAGACATGCTCAAGGCAAATGCTGCTTGTCTGTGTTCCTCATATGTTTGAGAGACCCTAGTAAAGTCTGCCGCATGAGCTAAGGCAGGCAGTTTGTATGAAAAAGCTACTGGAAGTGGCTTGGGTGTGCTGGAAAGTTGGGCAGGGCAGAGTCTCGAATCCCCAGGGTGTGGCAAATGAATATCATTAGCCAGCTTGATGGAGGCTCAGATATGGTGGCCACTCCTGTCTGCACCCTGGGAAGGGGAAGGACACAACAAAGAAACAATGGACTCTGCCAGTTCCTCTGTCCAGGAGGAAGCTGACCCTCCAGCTGCCATCTTGAAGCCAGAGAACTGAGTTCCACCCCATATGTCCATGCCACCTTTCCAGATGCTGCCCAAGTGGTGGAGCTCAGAGTCAGTGATTCTGTTAGTGAGTAAGTCTATGCTCGGTCCCTTTAAGAGGAGCTCCTAGGACTCCAGCTGCGCTCCGTCTCACTCAGTTACAATATGGGATGGTTTTCACACCCAGAAATTATGGGGACTTCTCTCACAAGCACTGGAACCCTGGAAAGGAGCTGGGTGTGTGAGGGTGAGTGAGGGGATTGCCACAACAAATCTATTTCCAGGCCTGCCAAGGGACACGTTGGTTAAGAGCTGGCTTGGGACACCAGCAGCCCCGGTTCAGATCCCACATGAGGGCCAGTGACACTGCCTTCTACAACTAAGATGGTGAACCACAGCTCCAAGTGGAGCTGGGCTGTACGAGTCCTGGCAATGGTGTGGGCTGCAGCCCCTGCTGCAATAGGCTGCTATAGGCTACAGTGAGTGGCCGGCAGCCAGTGTGAGCAGTGGGCAGCCAGGATGAGCTGCCAATAGCCACGGTGAGTGGCCATCCAGAGGCTGGCAACCGATCTGCCTCATCTGGGAAGAGTGCAATAACAATATCGACATGGGCCAGTAAATCATCATCCTCCACAACTAGACTAAAGAACAAAAGGACAGCACCTTGCCTGTTCCCTCAGTTCACCAATTAAAAATAATAATAATAATAAAAATAAAAATAATAATAATAATAATAACATGATTAAAAAATATCCCCCCAATTTTTTTTTAAAGAGATTATTGGGGAATTGTGGGAGGAGAAGAGCATTGGGGAATCAGGAAAGGGAACAGACAAGTTGCTGTCTTTTTGTTCTTCAGTCTAGTTGCGGAGGATGATGCGTCACTGGCCCATGTTGGTATCGTCATTGTGCTCTTCCTGGATGAGGGAGATCCGTCACCACCTCTGGATGGTCGCTCACCATGGCTATTGGCATCTCACGCTGGCTGCCAGCTGCTCAAGCTGGCTGCCGGCCACTCACTGTAGCCTATGCAGCCCACTGCAGCAGGGTCTGCAGCCTACTCCATCACTGGGGCTCACACAGCCCAGCTCCAGGTGGAGCTGTTGTTAGGTGTAGAGGGCAGTGTCACTGGCCCTCATATGTGGGATCTGAACCGGGGCTGCTGGTGTCCCAAACCAGCTCTTAACCAATGCGCCACTCGGCCGGTCCTCCCTCCCAATTTTTAATGGCCACACACATGTGGGACCAGCCCATTCTAAGTCTCTGCCCCTTCTCCCAATCTGGAGGTGGCTTCTTCAGCATGTCTTTACTTGTAGGGCTTTAGTTCAGCAAGATTTTAAGCAATTCACAATGATGGTTGTTTCGTAATTTAGTTTTAAGTTTTATGTGGTCATGAGAAAAGGTAAGCATAGTATTTACCCACTGTGCCATCTTGACTGGAACCCTCTCCCCTGAAGTCGTTTTTTTTTTTTTTCAGGGCAGTGTCACTAGCCCTCATATGTGGGATCCGAACCTGGGCTGCTGGCATCCCAAGCCAGCTCTTAAACACTGCGCCACTCGGCCGGCCTGTCCCCTGAAGTCATTTGTTTTTAATTTATTTTTATAAGTTTCAGGTGTACAACGCAATGCAATAGTTACACTCTTTACCCCCCAAAATGACAAACCCCCTCCCCCAGTTTGCCACCCCACTCCCCCCATATCGTACATATCTCTCACAACTCCCCTGACTCCCCTCCACAGTTTACTCCACATCCCGTGACCATGCACATATTCAGTTACAGTTGGCATATAATACTATACAACATCAGTTTGAGTTGTACAGTGCAGTGATCAAGCCTCTACTCCATCCATGAAGTGGTCTCCCTAATAAGACGTGACTATCTGATACGCCACAAAATTTTTACAACATTATTATATTCCCCAAACTGTGTTTAATATCCCTGTGGCAATATTGTAGTTGTCTATTTATGCTGTCTAATCCCTTTCCCTTCCCCCCCAATCCCCACCCCCTCCCAACTAGCCACCCTCAGTTTTTCCTCTACATCTACGAGTCTGTTTACTTTCATCGTTCACTCAGCTCTTCAGACTCCACACACAAGTGAGATCACATGGTACTTGTCCTTCTCCGATTGACTTATTTCACACAACATAATAATCTCTTCACAACATTATCAATTACATTCCCAGAACTGCCCCCATCTCCCGGCAGCAACATTGTAGTCCCATCTACACTGTCCAAACCCTTACCCCTCTCCCTCTTCCCCACTCCCTCCCAGCAAACAACCATCAGTTTTTCCTTTATATCAACTCTTTCTGTGTTGATTTTCTGTCTAAAGGGTCTGTCCATTGGTGACAATGGTGTTGAAGTGCGCTACTATGATAGTGTTACTGTTGATCTCTGCCTTTATGTCTGTTAAAATCTGTTATATGTAATTAGGAGTTCCTATGTTGGGTGCACAGATGTTTATTAGGGTTATAGTGCCCTTCTTTGTCTTTTATTGTAGTCATTTCAAAGTCTATTTTGTCCAAAACAAGTATTGGTACTCCAGCTCTTATTTTCCCGCATTTCCATTTACATGAAATATCTTCTTCCATCTGTAAACAGCATATACATGTGTCCTATTTTCTTATCCACTCAGCCACTCTCTGTCTTTTGATTGCAGCATTTAGCCCATTTACATTTAAAATGATTATTGATAGGTGCATACGTATTGCCACTTTGTTACTTGTATTCCTGGTTACCCTGGGTTAGCTTGTTTACCCCTTTCTTTTGTTTAAAAAAGCCCTTAAAACATTTCTTGCAATGCTGGCTTGGTGGTAATTAATTCCTTAAGCTTATTCTTTTCTGAGAAGCTCTTTATTTCTGCTTCAATTTTAAGTGATAGCCATGCTGGGTAGAGCAATCTCGGTTGTAGGCCTTTATTTTGTGTCACTTTGAGTATCTCCTGCCACTCCCTTCTGGCCTGCAGAGTTTCTGTAGACAAGTCAGCTGTTAGTCGAACAGGAGTTCCTTTGTATGTAACCTGCTGTCTTTCTCTTGCAGCCTCCAGGATTCTGTCTGTCTTTAACCTTTGCCATTTTAACTATGATGTGTCTTGGTCTAGAGCTGTTTGGGTTCAGCTTGTTTGGAACCCTCTGCACTTCCTGGGCATGTATGTTGATTTCCTTCACCAGGGTAGGGAAGTTTTCAGTCATTATTTTTTCAAATACATTCTCGACCCCTTGCTTCTTCTGTTCTCCTTCTGGTATTCCTATGAGTCGAGGTGGTTGCGTTTCACCTTGCCCCATAGGGCTCTTAAACTATTTTCATTGTTTTTTATCCTTTGGTTTTTTTGCTGTGCCAGCTGGGTGATTTCTGCTATTTTATCTTCGAAATCGCTGATCTGCTCTTCTGCTTCATCTACTCTACTGGTGATTCCTTCGAGTGTGTTCTTTATTTCAGTTATTGTATTCTTTAGTTCTAACAGGTTGTTTTTTATGGTTTCCCTATCCTTCTTTATGTCCTCGCTAAGTTCCCTAAACATTCTTATCATCAGTGTTCTAAACTCTGTCTCTGAAAGGTTGGCTCACTCTGTTTCATTTAGTTCCATTTCTAGAGGTTTCTTCTGATCTTTTACTTGTGACATGTTTCTTTGTTTCCCCATTCTGGCTGTTGTTCTGAGATTGCTTTGATGTATTAGATAGATCACCAGGAGAGCCCTGGCTGGATCACGCAGGCACACAGTTCCCGGCACAATACTCCCAGGAAAACTCCCAGTCTCAGCCTGTCCCAATCAGCCGCTTGCAGATCAGGCCGAGCAGCCCGACAACCAATCACCAGCCTGGAAACTCTGCAAGCGCAGTGCAGAGAGCGGGGACCCTAGGCGGCTTGCGCACTCCTGCGTCTCAGTGAGCAGCCTGTTGGAGCCAGAGCATGCCCACCAGGCATTTCCCTGGCAATGCAGCACAAGCCGTGCGGAGGGTGGGGATCCGAGGCGGCTCGCGCACTCCCGCGTCTCCGTGAGCAGCCTGTTGGAGCCGGAGGGCACCCGCCCATCATTTCCCTGGCAATGCAGTATAAGCCGGGCAGAGGGTGGGGATCCAAGGACGCATATGGGCACGCACGCACACACGCACTTCTGCGCCAATTCCACCAGACCATTGAGGTCTCAGACCTGATCCTCCGTGGGAAGGCCCAAGCCTGACAATATGACATCCTCCCTACTCCACTCGTGTGACGGCTCCACACCACAGGAACAACAGTCCAAAATCCTCCAGCCTTTGCACCAAAGGTACTGAGTTCAGTCCCTCCCCACAGGCTCACAGGCTCGGCTCACACAGCTAGTCCCTCCACCAGGAACCAGGTAAGTGCTCACCGGCGAGTAAGCCCGGGCACCGGCCCCACTGATTCTCCAGCGACTCTTAGCCTCACCGAGCTGAGCAAAGAGAGTCCTCACTGATTTACTGCCGCCTATATTAGAACTCCTCTTACGGGCAAAGGAGCTCTGGGCTGGTGAGTTTGGTGTGTGGCCGGAGGGTCTCTCTCTCTCCCCCAACCAGACAAGCTTCCCAAGGCTGGGGCTTCCCTCACGGGGCTCGCCCTCTCTCGTCTCCGCCCATCCTGCCAGACCCGACGTGGCCTCCTCTTTAAGTTCTTCATTTAGTGATTCTGTTCATCTAGTGTTCCAGGGACCTCCAGGGTTGAATGCTGTATAATTTGTTCGTAATTTTGGTGTGGTCCTGGGGGGCAGTTAGCATATTGTCTGTCTATTGTGCCATTTTACCGGAAGTCCCCTTTTTTTTTGAAGGCAGTGTCACTGGCCCTCACATGTGGGACCCAAACTGGGGCTGCTGGCTTCCTAAGCCAGCGCTTAACCACCGTGACACTCGGCCAGCCTTGAAGTCATTTTTAAATGTACCAAATTACATCTGGTCCTATAGCTTGAAAGGTAACATGCCAATAACTTCATTATTTTCAATTTTAGTGAAAGGAAAATTTTTGAGTTAGAAAAGGGCATCTGGGAAAAACAAACAAAAAATTAAATATCCTTGCATTATGCTTAACTTAGTAAGGGAAAGTTCTAATTATCTCAAGAAATAAGTATTGTACAATAAAAAATAGTAAATAGATAAAGATTACAGTGAGAGTAGATAGTCTTATCTCCAAAAATTAATTTTCAAGTTGTGGTTATAAATAGCTGCAGCAGACTCTGGGTGGTGAACACACAATGCAATACATAAATGATGTATTAAAGAAATATACACATGAAACCTGTATCATTTTAGCAAACAAGCTTACCCCAATAAATTTAATAGAAACAGGCATACATCTTCAACATAATTAAATTAGTTATGATGTCTTTTGTCTCACTTGATTTTTAAGATATTTGTTTAAAACAGAAAAATTTTGATATATTTTCATTTCCTCGTTTCTAATTACTTATTGTACTAAAACCTGTTTATAAAGAAATGTGTTCATCTGCTTCATGCTGCTGACAAAATATTCACAGTGAACATACAAAAAGCAACATGTTCAGTTATCAATAAAATATTAGAAAGCAGAGAAAATATGTTAGAAATAAAAAGATACAATGACATACTGGCTAAGAAGCAGATTGAAAACACAAACCACAATTTTGAGTTTTGAGCTCAATTCTACTCTAAGCTTGCTCTCTTTGCTTCAGATATCTCTGTATAAAATGGAATAAGTAATGCTAAGCAACCTTTAGAGATAGTTTTGAGGAATGCTACAAAAAATAATGAAATGTCACAAAGATAATTTACCAGAGAAATTAAAAGGAAAACCACCCCGTGTATCTAAGACATAGTTTTTAAAAAGTTTATTCAGAGAGCAACCTTTCTTTCTAACAATCAATTATCTTATTCCTCTTTATGGTAACCTAATTTCATCTTATTAGTGTCAACAAGATGCCATTTTATGTGGTATACTAGAGAACTTGAATTCTGAACAAAAAATATATTTTATGATTTGTAATAGCATTGAGGAGATTCAAGTTATGAGTTTTGTGTTTGGTTATTTACAGCAATATTTGAAAATTCATTATTTCCTTCCTTCTATTAGACTTGATTTATTTTTAATTAAAGTTTATTAGGGTGACAATTGCCAGCAGTTACATAGATTTCAGGTGTACACTTCCGTAATACATCATTTAAATATCATGTTGTGTATTCACCACCTAGATTCAGTTCTCTCTCTGTCACCATATAATTGATCCCCTTTACCCTCATCTAACACTCCCCACCCCCCCTTACACTCTGGTAACCACTAAACTATTGTCTGTGTCTATGAGTTTTGTATACTTTATTTTTAAGATAGTTTTCATAGGGCTTACTTTCCGAACTCATACACATAACTATTATTTTATTTTGAGTATAAGCTACGGTACAATCAATTATTTTGTACAGTCAAATTTTTTTAAATGTTTTGAAAAGAATTTGAAAATATCATAAATTCAATAAATAGCAATATCGGATACTAAAATGCAGTGGGTAGGTTATTTGTGATAGAATTTTATTTTGAAACCATTATCCTCCTCCTCCTCCTTCTTCTTCTTCTTCTTCTTCTTCTTCTTCTTCTTCTTCTTCTTCTTCTTCTTCTTCTTCTTCTTCACTTAAAATTTTACTTAGTTACTACAATGGTGAGGTAGAGAATAGAGCTTCCTTACAATGAATAGTCTTGTATCATACTCATTTTCTGCTAGTCTGAATAGCTAGTCTAGGATTGGTTATCAGAAATATTGAACTCTTTTTAAGTCAAACTTTATTAATTCAGAATGGACATATATTGGGGATGAGTAAATAAAAATTAAAATAAAGGTATGTGATTTAGGAAAGAGGCTAGAGTCCTTCATAAACAATAATGTAAATCAGAAACTCCTCATGTATCCCCCTTGAAAACGAGTGTGTGTATGTGTGTGTGTGTGTGTGTGTGCGCACGCAAGTGTGTGAGATGCAAGATTTGTTAGGAGTGAAACTGTCCAATTATAGCAGAACAAACAAGTGAAATGCTGGGGACTATTATTATTTTTTTATTTTATTTTAGAGGGCAGGGTCACTGGCCCTCATATGTGGGATCTGAACAGGGGCCACTGGCGTCCCAAGGCAGCTCTTAACCACCGTGCCACTCAGCCGACCCAAATTTTATTTTTATTATTATTATTATTATTATTATTATTAATGGTTACAGATGTACAAAACTATGCAGTAGTTGTCTTTCTCACCCTTTACAAAGTGACTCCCCCTTCCCCTGTCCCCCCACCCACGATATCATACATATCTATAACAATTCCATTGACTCCATTCCAACACTATATTCCACATCCCATGACTATGTATGTGTTAAATTATAGTCAACATCTAATATTATTCAGTGGCAGCTTCAGATGTACAGTGCAGTGGTCAGGCCATTACACCGTCGATGAAGTGGTCTCCCTGACAAGACATGAGTCCATCTAGTCCCCTAAAAAAATATTTACAACATTATTGATTATATTCCCTAAACTGTCTCTTCTGTCTCTGGGGTAGAATTGTATTACCAGTTTATGTTGCCACGTCCCTTCCCCTTCTCCCTCATACCCCCCCATCTAGCCCTCATCAGTTTATCTTTTGTGTCTCTAAGACTATTTCTCTTTATTTTGCTCATTTATTTATTTAGTTCTTTAGATTCCACATATAAGTGAGATCATATGGTATTTGTCTTTCTCTGACTAACTTATTTCACTTAGCATAATGTTCTCTAGGCCCATCCATATTGTTGCAAATGGTACGATTTCTTTCTTCTTTATAGCTCCGTAATACTCCATTGTGTAAATGTACCACAGTTTCTTAATCCAGTCATCTACCGATGGGCATTTTCATTGTTTCCAAGTCTTGGCTAATGTAAATATCACTGCAATGAACATAGCAGTGCATGTATTTTTTCGAATTAGTGTCCTGGGTTTTTCAGGATAAATGCCTAGGAGTGGAATTGCTGGGTCAAAAGGTAGTTCCAGGGCCGACCGAGTGGCGCGGTGGTTAAGCACTGGCTTGGGAAGCCAGCAGTCCTGGTTCGGGTCCCACATATGAGGGCCAGTAACACTGCCCTCCAAAAAAAAAAGAAAAAAAAAAGGTAATTCCATTTCCATTTTTTTGAGATACCTCCATACTGACTTCCATAGTGACTGAACCAATCTGCATTCCCACCAACAGTGCAGCAGGGTTCCCTTTTCCCCCAAAGCCCCACCAGCACTTGTTGTTTGTTGATTTATTGATGATAGCCCTTCTGACTGGAGTGAGGTGTTATCTCATGGTGGTTTTTATTTGCATTTCCCTACTGACCAGTGAGGTTGAACATTTTTTCATATGCCTGCTGGCCATCTGTATGTCCTCCTTAGAGAAATGTCTCTTCATTTCCTCTGTCCATTTTTTAATTGGGTTGTTTGTCTTTTTGGTGTTGAGTTGCATGAGTGTTTTATAAATTTTGGATATTAACCCTTTATCAGATATATCATTGAAATATATATTATCCCATTCAGTAGGCTTCCTTTTTGTTTTACTGATGGTTTCTTTTGTTGTGAAAAAACTTTTAGGTTTGATATAATCCCATATGTTCAATTTTTCTTTTACTTCCCTTGCTCATGAAGATTTATCAGTAAAAATATTGCTCAGGGTAATGTTTGCAAATTTACTCCCTATATTTACTTTTAGGAGTTTTATGGTTTCAGGTCTTACATTTAAGTCTTTAATCCATTTTGAATTTGTTCTTCTATATGGCGTAAGGAGGTGGTCCAGTTTCATTTTTTTGCATGTCAGTCCAATTTTCAAATCACAATTTATTAAATAGACTATTTTTACTCCAATGTAAATTCTTGCTTCCATTGTCATAGATTAACTGTCCATATGTGTGTGAATTTATTTCTGGGCTCTCTGTTCTGTTCCACTGATCTATGTGCCTATTTTTATGCCAGTACCATACTGTTTTGATTACTGTAGCCTTGTAGTATGTTTTGATATCTGGTTGCATGATCCAACCGACTTTGTTCTTATTTCTCAGGATTGCTGAGGCTATTCGGGGTCTTTTATGGTTCCATAATGATTTTAGGATTATATTTTCTCTTTCTGTGAAAAATGCCCTTGGTAGTTTGATAGGAATTGCATTGAATCTATATATTGCTTTAGGCAGTATGGACATTTTAACTATATTAATTCTTCCTATCCATGAGCATGGTAGGTGTTTCCACTTATTTGGATCTTCTTTGATTTCTTTCTTCAGTGTCTTACAATTTTCTGAGTACAGATCTTTCACTTCTTTGGTTAAATTTATTCCTAGGTATTTTATAGTTCTTGAAGCAATTGTAAATAGAACAGTTAGTTTTCTTAATTTCTCCTTCCATTAGTTTATTATTGGTATATGCATATGCAACTGATTTCTGAACATTGATTTTGTATCCTGCTACCTTACTGAATTCGGCTATCAGCTCCAATAGTTTTTTGACAGAGTCTTTGGGTTTCTCTATATATAGTACCATGTCATCTGCATATAATGACAATTTTACTTCTTCCTTGCCAATTTGGATGCGTTTTATTTCTTTTTCTTTTCTAATGGCTGTGGCAAGAACTTCCAGAACTATGTTGAATAAAGGAGGAAAAAGTGGACAGCCTTGTCCTGTTCCTGATCTTAAGGGGAATGGTTTTAGCTTTTCCCCATTGAGTATGATGTTAGCTGTAGGTTTATCATATATGGCTTTTATTATGTTGAGATATGATCCCTGTATTCCCACTTTGCTAAGGGTTTTTTTTTTTTTTGAGGGCACTGTTACTGGCCCTCATATGTGGGACCGAACCGGGGCCGCTGGCCTCCCAAGCCAGCGCTTAACCACCACGCCACTTGGCCAGCCCAACTAAGGGTATTTAACATAAATGGCTGTTGGACTTCGTCAAATGCTTTTTCTGCATATATTTATATTACCATGTGATTTTTATTCTTCATTTCCTTGATGTGGTGTATCACATTAATTGATTTGTGGATGTTGAACCAGCCTTGCGTATTAGGGATGAAACCCACTTGATCATGATGTATGATCTTAATATATTGCTGAATTCTGTTTGCTAATATTTTATTGAGAATTTTTGCATCTATATTCATCAGGGATATTGGCCTGTTGTTTTCCTTCATTGTGCTGTCTTTATCTGCTTTTGGAATCAGGGTGATAGTGGCTTCATAAAAAGAATTTAGGAGACTTCCCTCCTTCTGGATTTTTGGGAATAGTTTGAGAAGAGTAGGTGATAGTTCTTTTTTGAATGTTTGATAAAATTCACTTGTGAAGCCCTCTGGTCCAGGGCTTTTGTTTGCTGGGAGATTGTCGATTACTGATTCAATTTCCTTGGTAGTAATCAGGCGATTTAGATTTTCCGTTTCTTCTCAAGTTAGCTTTGCAAGGTTGTATGCTACTAGAAAATTATCAATTTCTTCCAGATTGTCAAATTTGTTGGCATATAGTTGCTCATAGTAATTTCTTAGAAATTTTTGTATTTCTGGGATGTTTTTAGTCATTTCGCCTCTTTCATTCTTTCATTTCCTGATTTTACTAATTTGAGTCTCTTTTTTTTTTTGATGAGCCTGGCGAGAGGTTTGTCAATTTTATTTATCTTCTCAAAAAAAACGAGGTCTTGGTCTTGTTGATCTTTTATGTTGCTTTTGTGTTCTCTATATCGTTTATTTCCACTCTGGAATTTATTATCTCCTTTCTTGTTCTCCCAATGGGCTTCTTCTGCTGTTCTTTTTCCAGTTCCCTGAGGTGTAAGGATAACCTGTTGATTTGAGATTTTTCTTCCTTCTTTAGGTAGGCCTGCACTGCTATGAACTTCCCTCTTAGGACTGCTTTCGCTGCATCCCAGAGATTTTGGGTCGTGGTGTTTTCATTTTCGTTTGTCTCGAGGTCTTTTCATTTCCTCCTTGATCTCATTTGTGACCCAATAGCTATGTAGTAGCATGTTATTTAGCCTCCATGTATTTGACAGCTTTCCCGGTTTCTTCTTATAATTGATTTCTAGTTTCATGGCATTATGGTCAGAGAAGACATTTGAAATGATTTCAATCTTCTTAAATTTATTGAGACTTGTTTTGTGGCCTAACATGTAGTCTATCTTAGAAAATGTTCCATGTGCACTTGAGTAGAAGGTATATTCTGTAGCTTTGGGGTGAAATGCTCTGAAAATGTCTGTTAAATCCAGCTGGTCTACTGGATCTTTTAACGTCACTGTTTCCGCATTGATTTTCTGTCTGGAGGATTTGTCCATTGGTGACAGCATGGTGTTGAAGTCCCCTACTATGATAGTATTACTGTTGATCTCCGTCTTTATGTCTCACAATATGTGTTTTATATATTTAGGAGCTCCTATATTAGGTCCATAGATGTTTACGAGGGTTATGTCCTTTTCTTGGTCAATCACTTATTTTTTTTATCCTTTTTTTTTTTACATCTTTTATTGTGAAATAAACATTTTTTAAAATTAGTTTCAGGTGTACAACACAATGCAATAGTTATACATTTTACCCCTCAAAGTGACAACCCCTCTCCCCCAGTTCGCCACCCCACACCCCCCCCATATCATACATACCTATTACACTTCCTTTGACTCCCTTCCACAGTATAATCCACATTCCGTGACTATTTATATATTCATTTAGAGTTGGCATACAATACTATACAACATGAGCTTCAGGTGTACAGTGCAGTGATCAAGCCTCTACTCCATCCATGAAGTGGTCTCCCTAACAAGACATGTGACTATCTGACACGCCACAAAATTTTTACAACATTATTATATTTCCCGAACTGTGCTTCATATCCCTGTTGCAATATCGTAGTTGTCTATTTATGCTGTCTAATCCCTTCCCCTTCTCCCTTATCCTCACGCCCCTCCCAACTAGCAACCCTCAGTTTTTCCTCTATATCTATGAGTCTGTTTACTTTGCTCGTTCATTCAGTTTTTCAGATTCCATATATAAGTGAGATCAAATGATACTTGTCTTTCTCCCACTGACTTATTTCATTTAACATAATAGTCTCTTCACAACATTATCAATTACATTCCCAGAAACTGCCCCCATATCCCTGAGACAACATTGTAGTCACCCACCTACGCTGTCCAAAACCTTCCCCCTCTCCCTCATCCCCACTCCCTCCCAGCCAGCAACCATCAGTTTTTCCTTTATATCTGAGTGATATGATTTCAATCTTAAATTTACTGAGACTTGTTTTGTGGCTTAACGTGGTCTATCTTGGAAAATGTCCCATGTGCACGTGAGAAGAATGTATATTCTTTTTTTTAAAGGTGAAATGCTCTAATAATATCGACGATGTCCTGCTGGTCTAAAGTGTCATTTAAGGCAACTCTGTTTGTGTTGATTTTCTGTATTAAAGTGTCTGTCTATTGGTGACAATGGGGTGATAAAGTCCCCTACTATGATAGTGTTACTGTTGATCTCTGTCTTTATGTCTCTCAAAATCTGTTATATGAAATTAGGAGTTCCTATGTTGGGTGCATAGATGTTTATTAGGGTTATAGTGCCCTTCTTTGTCTTTTATTGTAGTCATTTTAGAGTCTATTTTGTCGAAAGTAAGTACTGCTACTCCAACTTTTTTATCTCATTTCCATTTGCATGAAATATCTTATTCCATCTGTAAACAGCATATACATGGGTCCTATTTACTTATCCACTCAGCCACTCACTGTCTTTTGATTGGAGCATTTAGTCCATTCACATTTAAAATGATTACTGACAGGTACATATGTATTGCCATTTTGTTATTTGTATTCCTGGTCTTCCTGGGTTAGCTTGTTTACCCCTTTCTTTTGTTTAAAAAAGCCCTTTTAACATTTCTTGCAATGCTGGCTTGGCAGTAATGAGTTCCTTAAGCTTATTCTTTCTGAGAAGCTCTTTATTTCTCCTTCAATTTTAAGTGATAGCCATGCTGGGTAGAGCAATCTTGGTTGTAGGCCTTTATTTGTGTCACTTTGAAAATCTCCTGCCACTCCCTTCTGGCCTGCAGATTTTCTGTAGACAAGTTAGCTTTTTGTCTAATAGGACTTCCTTTGTATGTAACCTGGTGTCTTTCTCTTGCTGCTTTTAGGATTCTGTCTCTGTCTTTAACCTTTGCCATTTTAACTATGATGTGTCTTGGTCTAGAGCTGTTTGGGTTCAGCTTGTTTGGAACCCTCTGCACTTCCTGGGCATGTGTGTCAATTTAGTTCACCAGGGTAGCAAGTTTTCAGTCATTATTTTTCAAATACATTCTCGACCCCTTGCTTCTTCTGTTCTCCTTCTGGTATTCCTATGTGTCGAAGGTGGTTTCGCTGCATCTTATCCCATAGGGCTCTTAAACTGTTTTTATTCTTTTTTTCTTCTTTGGTCTTTTTGTTGTTCCAGCTGGGTGATGTCTGCTATTTTGTCATCCAAATCGTTGATCCACTCCTCTACTTCATCTACTCTACTGGTGATTCCTTTGAGTGTGTTTCATTTCAGTTATTGTATTCTTTAGTTCTAATTGGTTGTTTTTTATGATTTCTATATCCTTCCTTATTTCCTCACTAAGTTTGTTAATCATTCGTATCATCAGTGTTCTGAACTCTGTCTCTGAAAGGTTCAATCCCTCTGTTTCATTTAGTTCCATTCCTAGAGGTTTCTTCTGATCTTTTACTTGTGAGATGTTTCTTTGTTTCCTCATTCCAGCTGTTGCTCTGGGATTGCTTTGATGTATTCAATAAATGACCAGGAGAGCCCTGGCTGGATCATGCAGGCACACAGCTCACAGCCCAGCACTCCCAGGAAAACACCCAGTCTCAGCCTGTCCCAGTCAGCCTCTGGCAGATCAGGCCGAGCAGCCCAGCATCCAATCACCAGCCTGGCAACTCTGCCTGCGCAGTGCAGTGAGCGGGGTTCTGAGGTGGCTCGCACACTCCCGCGTCTCAGTGAGCAGCCTGTTGGAACCAGAGGGCACCCACCCAGTGTTTCACTGGCAATGCAGTATAAGCCGGGCGGAGGGTGTGGATCCAAGGCCGCATGCACTTGCACACACACGCACTTCTGCGCCAATTCCACCAGACCAATGAGGTCCCGGACCTGACCATCTGTCGGAGGGCTCAACCATGACAAAATGGCGCCCTCCTGTATACCACTCGCATGCAGGCTCCACAGCAGGGGAACAATAGTCCCAAAACCTCCATCTTTTAAACCAAAGGTGCTCAGTTCAGTCCATCCCCTCAGGCTCCTGGGCCTGGCTCACACAGCTACTCCCTCCAACAGGAACCGGGTGAGTGCTCACTGGCAAGTGAGCCCGAGCTCCAGCCCCACTGATTCTCTAGCCACTCTCAGCCTCACCGAGCTGAGCAAAGAGAGTCCTCACTAATTTGCTGCCAGCTATCGTGGAACTCCTCTTCCAGGCAAAGGAACGCTGGGCTAGTGAGCTTGGTTTGCGGCTGGAGGGTCTCTCCCCCAACCGGAGAAGGCTCCCCACAGCTGGGACTTCCCTCATGGGGTTCATCCTCTGTTGTCTCCTCCCCTTCTACCAGACTTCACGTGGCCTCCTCTTTAAGTTCTTCATTTAGTGGTTCTGTTCATCTAGTGTTCCGGGGACCTCCAGGGTTGTATGTTGTATAAATTGTTTGTAATTTTGGTGTGATCCTGGGAGGTAGTTAGCACAGCGTCTGTCTATTCCGCCATTTTCCTGGAAGTCCTAGATCAATTCCTTTATTATTATGAAGTGTCCTTCTTTGTCCTTTGTTATATTCTTCAATTTAAAGTCCATTTTATCTGACATAACTATCACTACTCCAGTTTTTTTCTCAGTTCCATTTGCATGAAATACTTTACTCAAATACTTTACTATCAGCCTGTGTGTGTCTTTTGATCTGAGGTGTGTCTCTTGTATACAGCATATGCAGGAGTCTTGCTTTCTTATCCGTTCAGTCACCCTATGTCTTTTTATTGGTGCATTTAATCCATTTACCTTTAAAGTGATTATTGATAGGTGCATAGTTATTGCCAATTTGTTATTTGTGTTCTAGGCTTCCTTAGTTAGGTTGTTTTTCTCTTCTACCAAAAGAAGCTCTTTTAACATTTCCTGCAAAACTGGCTTGGTGTTAATGAATTCCCTTAACTTATTGTTTTCTGGGAAGCTCTTTATTTCGCCTTCAATTTTATTTATTTATTTATTTATTTATTTATTTATTTATTAAGATTTTATTGGAGAATTGGGGGAAGAGAACAGCCCGGGGGAATTGGGGAAGGGCAACACACAATTTGTTGTCCTTTTGTTCCTCAGTCCAGCCGTGGTGGATATCCCTGCACTGGCCCATGTTGGCACCATCATTGCACTCTTCCCAGGTGAGGCAGCTACATGCTGGCCATTGGACGGCCGCCCACGGCAGCTCACGAGACACACGCCAGCTTCCGGCCAGCCCCACTGCAGCCTACGCTGTTGCCGGCGACTCACGGCAGCCCAGTTCTAGGTTGAGCTGCTGCCCACCATCCTAGACGTAGAAGGCAGTGTCACTGGCCCCCATGTGGGATCCGAACCAAGGCCCTGCTGCTCAAAGCTGGTGTCCCAAGCCAACTCCCAACCAACATTCCACTCTGCCAGTCCATATCTTTTCAATAATGAGATTGTGTGTTTGGGATGCAGAAATCTGGTAAAGAAAGGATTGAGTGCAAGCTAACATACAGAAGCTTACAATATTAATTACAGTTCAACTCTTCTTGAAAAACTTTTTTTTGTAAGAGTTAAAATGCTACTTACTGGTACAGTAACATCTCCAGTTTTAAGGTCAATCACATTTAACGTTTAATTTTTCTGATGACAAAAGAAAATTGGGATATACAGAAAAAGAAGGAAAAAATAATCCCAGAGAACCATGAATGAGATTTTATAGTATTTCTTTCAGATTTTATCTAAACAAGTATAAATATTTTTAATTTTATTGTATTTGGTGCTTCCTCATCTGCTTTTCTAACCTAACAATATACCACTGATATTTTCCACATCATTAGGTCGTCTTCTTAGTTTTAATGGCTATGTAGTCTAGTATTGTATAAATGCATGTGTATTTGTTTTCTATTGTGGATGTAACAAATTACTACAAACACCACCAATTTATTACAGTCCAGTAGGATGGAAGTCCCAGTGACCTGAAATCTAGGTGTAGGCAGGATTATGTTCCTCTTCGGAGGCTCCAGGTGAGAATCCATTACTTTGCCTACTTTAGCTTTTAGAGGCTGCCTGCATTTCTTGACTGGTGGCCCCTTCCTCCATTTTCAAAGTCAGGAGCGTAGCACCTTCACATCTCTCTGTAACCCTTGACCTCTTCTTCAGCTCCTCTTTTCCACATTTAAGAACATTTACAGAGCAGGGACTGACTCATGGAATCCGCTGAGGGAATCAGGGCTGGGTAGGAAAACTCGTAACTGAAAACTTGCCAGAGGTTCAGTGCGGACAAATCTGGGAGTTTCAAAATGCTAGAGGACCCAATCATAGCCCCCCATCCCACACAATATGTTTTGCCTTCCATTTTAAATGATAACCTTGCTTGCTCAGCAATCTGGGTTGTAGGCCTTTATTTTTCATCATTTTGAAAACCTCCTGCCACTCCCTTCTGGCCTGCAGAGTTTCAATACAAAAGTCAGCTGATAATCTTATGGGGATACCCTTGTAAGTAACTTGCTGCCTTTCCCTTGCTGCTCTAAGGATTCTGTCTTTGTCCTTAACCCTTGACATTTTCACTATAATGTCTCTTTGTGTGGGACTGTTTGGGATCATCCTGGTTGGATCTCTCTGCACTTCCTGGGCTTGTATTTCAATGTCCTTTGCCAGATAAGGGAAGTTTTCAGACATTATTACTGCAAATATGTTCTCAATCCCTTGCTCCCTCTCTTCTCCTTCTGGTATTCCAATGATCTGATGTTGTTTCATTTGATGTTGTCCCCAGCTCTCTTAAACTATTGTCAATGTTTTTCATTCTTTTTTCTTTTTGTTGTTCCACTTGGGTGATCTCTGCTATCTTGTCTTCTAAGTCACTGATTCAATTTTCTGCTTCGTCCAATCTGATAGTAATTCCATAGAATTTGTTAATTCAGTAATTGCATTCTTAACTTCTAGCTGGTTGCTTTTCTTGATTTCTATATACTTCTTTATATTTCTATTAATTTCCTTGAATATTCTAATAACCAGTGTATGGAACTCTGTCTCCGATAAATTGTTTACCTCTATTTCCACTAGTTCCACTGATTCAGGAGGTTCTTCTGTTCTTTTATTTGGGTTGTATTTCTTTGTCTCCCCATTCTGGTTTACTCTTAGTGCTTGCTTCAGTATAACAGATAGCTCCCCTAGGTTTCTCTGTCTTTTCTGGGTAAACGTATACGGTGTGTGTCGTTTATACTTGAATTACTCAATCTCCCTGTTCTCTTTCGCGTGTATATCTGAGGTGTTCCTTTTATGTGTGTCTTCACTTGTTGAAGTTTAGCTTTGATTACTTTTGACTTGTCAGTAGGTGGGATTGACTCATAGTCTCATTAGCTCTGAGGATGAGCATTGTTTGCAGTTTATGAGCTGCTGTGTGAAGGTTCACCCCTCTGATGAGGCTTGGACCCTTTATGCCCTTGCACCTGTAGCAACTTCCTTTTGGGTGTAACTCTTGTATGTCAAACCCAGAAATGCTCTGGTTTTATCTAAAGGCCTGTGGGTATGATGATTCTTGTGTCTCCAGTGCCAGTCTTGCTAAAGTCCACCAAGCTCTCTTCAAGCTGTCCTCTGCTTTACAAAAATTCCTTTGAATCTTGTGGGAACAGACGGCCACCTGACACCTAATGTGATCCTTGCACTGCCGGTTTGCTCTACATGAGTGTGGTTGTGATGTGTGATTGGTAGTTTTTACTAAGTAACTGCCGTTTCTGCTTTCGCCTGTCCCAAGGCAGGTTGTGCACCCTGCAGGCTCAATGAGTGTCTTTTGGCACCCTTTGCGTTGACAGCCGTGGAGAATGAGAGAGTTCCTGGTTGCCAAAAGCTAGCTGCCAGGAATCTGTTAATTAGTGCCTCAGCAGCTGAACCTGCCCTGCCTCCCAGGCCTTGCCAGAAAGGTGGGGGTTGGGTAGGTAGTCTCACTCTGCAGCCTCTTTTAGGGTGGAAATTCTCGACCCCCTATGGATAGGAATACCTCTGTAGTCTGCTCCTATTACTCCATTCAGGGGTCTGTTTAATACTCTGGCTTGGCAGGGGCCAAGGTTTCTGAGGGAGGGTGGGGGTGGGTTTTTATTTCTGTAGTTGTTGGTTTTTTTGTTTTGTTTTGTTTTCTGTCCAAGAGAAGAGGAAAAATAAACAACAAACAAGCAAAACAAATAAACAAACAAACAAAACAAAACAACAACACAAAAAACAAACCCCAACACTGTTTTGTACTAGGGCCTTTGCCTCATATGCTCCAGAGGAGTTCCTTCTGCTTTCCCAAAGAGACTGCTGGGTTTTAGGGGGCTGTGCACACCCTGCAGTGGCTCAAATCTCTGTTCTGTCTCCCGGGGTCCTGCATCTCTGCCCGGCGCATGCTGCGTCTCCCGCCTCCGAGTATTCTTTCTTCCCCTGCTCGCCAAGTTTCAGGTTTCTGCCTACGAGCCTGTGTGTGCCCGCGGGGTGCTCCTGCTGTGCTTCTGGAAGGACTGGCAGGGTTTAGGGTGCTGCGTGCACCCTGCCAAGAGGCTCAGATCCCTGCTCCATCTCTCGGGGACCTACGTCTCCACCGGCAGCACACTGCCACTGCCTCTGCAAGTATTCTTTTTTCCCCTGCTTGCCTGGTTTCACGCTTCTGCCTCAGAGCCTGCATGTGGAGGTGCTCTTGTCCCGCTCTGCCAGGACCCGGTGGATGCAGAGACTGATCCCTGAACCAGGCATGCAGGGATTGATCCTCCCCTGTCGCTGTCACTGCCGGGCTCTGCACCCTGCTTCCTGGGGACCTGGCGAGCTGTGGGTGCAGCTGTATGTCTCCCCTTTCTCCTCTCCTACTCACCTGGCCTGAGGCTTCTTCCTCAGGCTGCAGATCCTTGTGTTCTTGCTGTACTCTAGGTGGGCCATGGGGCGCAGGGAGTGAGCAGTGGGAACACTCACCAATCTGCTCTCTGAAGCTCTGTGCCTCTGCAGCCGTGGGTGCTGGCTGCACCTCATGCGTCTTGCTGCCTTCTTACACCACTTGCCTGGCCTGTCCACCTTCCAGGAATCGTGTGATATTCTTAGTTGCTCTGTGTGATGAGTAGACGTCCCTTTGAAGAGTTACAGAAGTTCAAATTGCAGATATTTTGAGGAGAGAACTCAGGGAGCTCTCCTCACAGCCTCCATCTTCGAATCCTTCCATAAAGACCTTTTTTTTTGAGGGCAGTGTCACTGGCCCTCATATATGGGACCCGAACCGGGGCCACTGGCTTAGTTAAACACCGTGCCACTCGGGCGGCCCTGGGGTCTATTAATTTAATCTTGAACAATTATTTCAAGCATTCTATATTATACAATATCTATTATTAATGTAGGTTACAGCAAGTGCTTCATTAGTTATTTTCATAATTACTTATGATCATTACATAATTATGAATGTAATTTAGTAGTTTTAAATTTATACAATTCATGGAATCATTTAACTGTTTTTTTTTAAAGATTTTCTTGGTGAATAGGGGGAGGTGAACAGCGTTGTGGAATCAGGGAAGGGGAACAGACAAGTTGCTGTCTTTTTTTTTTTTTGAGGGTAGTGTCACTGGCCCTCATATGTGGGGACCCGAACTGGGGCCTTTGTCTTCCCAAGCCAGCGCTTAACCACCAAGCCACTCGGCCGGCCCAAAGTATTTTTTTTTAGAGGGCAGTGTCACTGGCCCTCATATGTGGACTCTGAACCAGGGCTGCTGGCGTCCCAAGCCAGTGCTTAACCACCGAGCCACTCGGCTGGCCCTACAAGTTGCTGTCTTTTTGTTCTTCAGTCTAGTTGTGGAGCATGTTGCTTCACTGGCCCATTTTGGTATTGTCATTGCGTTCTTCCCAGGTGAGGCAGATCAGTCGCCAGCCTCTAGATGGTCGCTCACTGCGGCTATTGGCAGGTCACGCTGGCTGCCGGCTGCTCACGCTGGCTGCCAGCCACTCACTGTAGCCAATAGCAGCCCACTGCAGCAGGAGCTGCAGCCTACACTGTCTCCGGGAATCACACAGCCAGCTCCAGGTGGAGCTGTTGTTAGCTGTAGAGGGCAGTGTCACTGGCCCTCATATGTGGGATCTGAACCAGGGCCGCTGGCATCCCCAAACCAGCTCTTAACCAATGTGCCACTCGACTGGCCCGGAATCATTTAACTTTTAATCAAAGTCTTAATCACTTTTTTGTTTCTTGAGTTTTAAGCAAACTCTGTGTTCTACCAAACAGAAAATAATATAATATATTCTAGAAAGCTTAATAGTTTCAAAACTGTAATGAACACATCTAAATACTAGATTCAATATTTAACACTAGGCTAATCTGAAAATAAAACTACCATTTATAGAATCTGTTACTTTTTAACAAAAAAAAAATCCTAGTGGACATTAAAATATTGATTGTTTATGTATGGCTTTAATTCTGCTCTCTGTTAAAGGATACTTGGTTTCTGGTTTAATTGCTTTCCTGGGACATTTAGAATAACACTTAAGTAAATTTTGGTAAAGGGGATTTCTTTAGTTATGTCTCATTTTTTTCTTAGTACACATATTATTTATTGAAACTACTTATAATCTGATATAAACAATGGAATTATTAAATGAGTTCAACAGAAGCAAAGATTAGGCATCTATGCTAAGAAGATAACATCTTATTTTTGCTATTGCTCAATCTAACACTCAAAGCCAACTCTTTCTTCCAGTGTCTTATAAAATATTTACTAGAAAACATATACTGACTTGGATTTTGAGGAGTCTAAGCTAATGAAGAAACAACTGATTAGCTGAATTATAGAAACCTTATGAGAATTTTTATGCTGTTTATTATATGTGGAGGCTATTGACAGTGGAATTGAAGTTGTAGAACTTGGTGGCACTGAAGTCACAAACAACACTAATATCTAGGAAGCCAAGGAAATGAATTCGACCCAATGAGCTTTTCTCAGTGTTCTGACCACATATTGCACAGAGGCCCTCTTCTAAATGTGTATCAAAATCCCAAGGCAGGGCCAGCCAAGTGGCGCAGTGGTTAAGAGCTGGCTTGGGACACCAGAGGCCCGGGTTCAGATCCCAGATATGAGGGCCAGTGACACTGCCCTTTAAAAAAATCAAAACATAAAAGAAATTAAAAATCCCAAGGCAACTCTGAAAGAAGTCAGTGTTTGTCCTGATTATGATCCAGACAGGCAATAACATAGTTACTAGTTCTTTAAACATTTCTAGAAATCCACAGGTTTTTAAATGCTTACATTACAATAATTTTATCAAAATTCATTTACATACTTTCTCCTTATGTATGGCAAAAATCACTTCTAAACCTGCTAAAAAGGTTCATGTGTATTTGCCCAAGTCTTGGAAGAGAGAGGACATACCAACACTTCTGTTTCATTGATATTGAAGAGCAATATATGCATCTACCTAGAATACAAACATACCTTAGATTTATTAAGCATAGTAAATAATGGAAGGATTTTGATATAATGGACTCTCAATGACATGTCTTATGATCTTTTCTTTCTCAATACTTCTTCCTTTGTAGATGATATTGCCTTATGTTTCCAAATTGAGACAGTTAAAGGGTATATCTTCTTAGTATAGATGCCTGAGCTATGCTCATTTTAGATTAAAATAAATTCTTTCAGCAAGAGCCTTACACAATAGGTTTGAAGGTAGTTTGAAAACATACCTAAAGATACTAACAATTAATGATTAATCACCTGAATTCAAAATGATGTATACTTTGGTTTACTATTACAGCTCACCCACAAAACCTTTTGCTTTAAAAATTTTTGTATATGGGCTGGCTGAGTGGCACGGTGATTAAGCACTGGCTTGGGAAGCCAGCAGCCCTGGTTCGGATCCCACATATAAGGGCCAGTGACACTGCCCTCAAAAAAAATTTTTTTTTATATAGATCTCAGAGGTATTGTGAAGGAAGCCATCCTCTGAAAAATCAAAATTCTATAATTAATGAAAAGATGTGTATCTATTGTTAGATATAGGAGGGTACAAGACCCAAGAAAGCATAGATATTGGGAGTAAAATAACTTTTATATTATGTGTCCCAATAAGCATCCTAGGTATTTCCTTTTCTAAAATTTATGGGTAACTCTTAACAAATGAATTTCTGTGACGTCAGAGATATTTAAATAAAAATCTAGTTTAAGTGACAGAAGCAATTATATATAAATATAGTTGTTTGCCTTGTTTTCAAATACAAGAATCCTGATCTCCAAATTACAAAAAATATATATATTATAAATGTCAATAACAAATATTAAAATGAGCATTTTGCTATGTCAGTGGTAGCTTGCACATTTTAATAAATAAATTGAAAATTCAGAGATTTGGATTTCCAACATTTAGGCTGCTTTAGATTTGAAATTTTCTTTAACTTTTTTTTTTGAGGGCAGTGTCACTGGCCCTCATATGTGGGACCTGAACTGGGTCTGCTGGCTTCCCAAGACAGTGCTTAACCACCACGCCACTCAGCCAGCCCTTTAACTTTTAATTTAGTTATTTTTACATTTCCATCATGGTTGACATTGAACAATATAGTGTTTACTTCTTCAATTGGTAAGTTGATCTACAATGGCTTAGAAAATATGTAATATTCCTTAAAGGGCAAATATTTTAAAATACAAAAAAACTTTCAGAATATTTTTGATCATTAGAATTATCATCATGTAGTCATTGACATTGATGTGGACCATATTTTTAATAAGTTGGCATGTGCAGTAATGTGCTTAGGATTACCATTATTCACAGTTGGCAATTCATTGGAAAGTAAAAACAAAATATTGAAATACAATTATGATTTCTTCGTTAAAAATATAGATAGTTGTATTTCCTGTCACGGCCTACACGACAGGGTAGGTGGGAGTGGAAAAGGGATGGCAAAATGTTAAGAAAGAGAGAGAGAGAGACACAAATAAGAGAGAACACAATTCGGGGCCACAGGACCTCCGCCTCGTGGATGGGAAGCCCTGCATCAAGCCTGACTGTTCCTTTTATTATCTTACACATAAGCAAGGGTCAACATAGCTTCCGTAGTCTGTGAGTCTCACACCCAAGAATTAATCTCCAGGCCTAATTTCCCATGCCTGCAAACTACCATTCCTGGAGGTCCCATGAGGTTATTCTCATGCACCTCTTAAGGGACAGAAACTTCCTCTGCCAAGGCTTACTGATAAGAATGCATGGAGGACAGGTATTATCATATCAATAGGTCATTTCACAGGCAGGCTGCCAGAACCTGAAGCAAGGGGTTCACGCCCTATATCTGTCAATTCCTGACTCCTCATATTGGCACCCACGGGCACCAACTGGCACCCACGGGTACCCACATGGCCATGTCTAGCTTAGGTTGCCCCTCCCTTGAGGGATCTTATCTGTCATTGACTAACCGGCCATCCTTTAGGACCAAATAGGGATATATACAGTAAGCATAATATTGAAGTTATGATCTGTCTTTATAGAAAGGTGAATGGAGGCAGACAGGCAGGCTATAATGTGACATCTCACCCGTTTTTTGTTTTTAAAATGTGAGAAACACAGACCTCATGGATTTTTCACTTACTGCCCATCAGAGGGCTGTTTGTCAGCATCTGAGGACTAAACAGAATAAACATAAAACAATAAAGAAAACAACCATAGCATCAGCAAAACCCATCCACCCAAAGTTTTTAGAACAGAATTTAAAGTAAAAAGTCCATCTGTAGTCATGGAGAGTGTTTCTTCTCCGGGGAGTAGCTGGAGTTTAGCCTTAGACATCTGATCTATTTTTTGTTGTATTTGTAAAATGTCCACAGTAGGATTAGGAACATGTCCAAAAAGCCGAGCTTATACCTCAGACCAAGGAGTACAAGTTTGATTATAAGAATAAGGGGTTAAGTAATAACCAATAGATACATAATAGACAGATACAAACATTCCAATCACATTTTAAAATAATCACAGTACATAATTTTCTATTTGATCACCAAGACGTACAACACTAGTTTCTAAATTAGCTAATCTAACATTAATTTCCGATCTATTTTAATTAGTTGATTCCATGATTTACTAGCATTATCATGCCATGTTATAGAAGTAATGGTGTGTTAAGGATATAAGCCCAAGAAGTAAAATCATCAGCATTAACACCTAAGGAAAGGCAACTTACAATGATCAGTACAGTTTGATGTAAAGCAACTTTAGAAACAGCAGCTACAATAGCTATAGCAATAATTCTCATAATAGCAGCAATAAGGACTCCTATAAATCTTTTTAATTCTATGAAAGATCTTACGAAGTAATTGTAAAACAGTATGAACAGTTAGAGAATCTTCCCACACTCTGGAAGCGTGGACAGGGATCCATAATCTTCGTCATTTTTTAAGAATCATGATCTTAATGCTTTAGAAACATTATAAATGGAAGAATTTATACATGTATATAATTTACATTTAGCACTTTCAATTAATTTTGTTGTTTGATTAATAGTTATAGTTCCTACTAAAAAGATAACAAAAGGAATTTTAAGACATGCCTGTAAGTAAACTGTTCTTGTTTCCTCAAATTGAAAAGTATATATTTTTTGTTAATAAGATTGAGTATCAATAATTTGGGAAGAATTGTAAGTACATACCCACCATCTGAGAAGTTGGTAAATGGAGCAATTTAATTGAGTGCAATTAAGGACTGTATCCCCATGGGGCCCCCAGTCTATTACTACTCCATAGGAATCATAAAATAACACCCAATTCATGTTCCCTCAACACTCTTCCCAATGAATATGGGACTGTCCATCAATTCAGTTACTTTGATGTGTACACGGAGGAATAGGGGGAGGGATGCTATGAGTTCTCACCTGTACTTGAAATTTATTTCCAGAAATCATAAACATATCTTTAAAAGTGTCATTTTCTTTTTCTCTGAGAATTACCCATTATCCACGTAAATCTTCTCTTCTATGAGCTGTTGCTCATGATAAGGTTTTGAAACATCTGTCAGGTGCCCACAAAGAACGCTGTTCTGGGCAGAGAAAGATACAAGCAAAACCTTTATCTCATGTTAATAAAGTTTTTAAATGTCATTGATTGGTTTGGATATCCTTTCACCAGATAGGGATATTTTCCAATAGTTTCTGGCTGTGAAAATTATTAAAATGTTTTTCTGTAGCAATATTCCCAATGTTTGATTCATTACTTGGACCATATGAATTTAAAAAAAAAATTTAAAGTAAACATGACTTTAGCCAATTGTATCTGCAGGGATTCTGCTCTGTCTTCCCCCTTTTGTAATTTTTTAAAACAAAATGTGAAAAGACTGATTAGAATTATTGGAAAGCAGAGTCTGAGACAATATTTATAGGTTTTGAAAACATCTGTAAAACAGTTAAAACAGCCATTAGTTTAGCTTTTTGAGTTGAGATGTAATTAATCTGTATTACTCCATGGCCTTTTTTAGGGTCTAAGTTTTGGAAGACTTTTATGTACATGTCTGGGTCATCTGAAAACTTTCCTGAACAGTCCTGTATTTGTCTAAAAATCCTGTAATGAAAAGGGAGATCTGAACTCTAGCAGATCTAAATTTTTCTAGCATATGTAGGATAATTAGCATTTTCACTACCAAATCCAGGGAGATATTTTGTAACCTTGAAAAGCATAGGCTTGTGATAAAACATAAGATATACTTATTAACAGATCTTAATCTATCTTTGAACATTTCTGTGACAAGAACCTGGAAATAGGTGAACTCAGAAAAACTAAAATCTTAAGTTTTCAATAGATGTTGAGAAATTACATCTAATCATTTTTAATATATGATCATTACTGAAAAGATTTACTTTGTGGCCATTTTTGAGAGCTAATTATAGAAACATCTGTACCAGTATCTAAAAAGCCTGTAAATTTTTTGTCTTGTATATCAATTTGACAAACTGGGTGAATTCTTGAAATCTTTTTTTGTTAGAAAAATACCTGTCTGACTGATATTCTTAAATCCTCCCTTCTCTTTGTTGAGTGCCCCTTTTCTCCTGGGAGGAGGGGGAGCCACTGCCAGCAGAGGGCCAAGTGCAGCAGCTGCTGCCAGGGCAGCCATAGGGACTCCTGTGTGGTTTCTTGCAGTTTTCGAGAGTTAGGGGGGAATCCCCTTCCACATCGGGAACAAAGCAGACTACAGCAGAGACAGACGGCATGGAGCTGCTTTTTTTAAAAAAGTGGATATAAAAATTTGGAGGGCCGGCCGAATGGCTCAGTTGGTTAAGTGCTCGCTCAAGAGTGCAAGCTGAGCTCTGAGCAACAGCAGTTCGAGGCCAGCCCGAGCTGAGTTGCCGTTGAGCTGCCAACAGGTGGCAAGATGGCTAAGCTAAAAAAAAAAAAAATTGGGAATAATTGTGGTGGTTTCTAGAGATCCTTTCTCTACTCTCTCCTCTTTGTCCCTTGATTTTAAAACGTCCTCTTTTTCTTTTATCTTCCACATCAGTCTGTAAAGGTTTTAAAACTGAAGGACTAATCTCCATGTGTTCCAAATTGTTATTAAGACAAAAACTCCATTTCGGTGTAACACCTGGAGATCTGTACCTGCTCTTTTCCAAGTATTTAAATCTAGGGTTCCGGTATCAAGGAACCAGGAACAATATGTCTTAATTGTAGTTAGTTCTATTAATTTACTTTCTAGGACTTGTGCTCCCCCAGCCTTAATAAGATTGATATTTATACTATCAGTATATCCCACGTTAATTTTTAAAAGTATAGAGAGGGCCAGCCGAGTGGCGTGGTGGTTAAGCACTGGCTTGGGAAGCCAGCGGCCCCGGTTCGGATCCCACATATGAGGGTCAGTGACACTGCCCTCAAAGTAAATAAATAAATAAATAAATAAATAAATAAATAAAAATATAGAGAAGAAAATCTCATTCATGCGTCTTCACTCTGATGTTTGTCTGGCTGCATTCCTCATAGAACTTTAAGGTCCGTCTTGGATAAGGTGCACTCGTGTAAATCCTGAGCCTACTGGACTTCGGCCCATGGAACAACAGTGTCCAGTCTCCATTTTGCCTTACGACTTGACCACAAAATTGCAGTGATTTATTTCTGGAGACTCTGTTTGTTACACTGGTCTATGTGCCTGTTTTTAAGACATACTGTTTTGATTACTGTAGCCTTGTAGTATGTTTTAATGTGTGGTAGCGTGATACCACCAACTTTGTTCTTATTTCTCAGGATTGCTGAGGCTATTTGGGGTCTTTTGTGGTTCCAAATAAATTTTAGGATTATATTTTCTATTTCTGTGAAAAATTCCCTTGGTAGTTTGATAGGAATTGCATTGAATCTATATATTCCTTTAGGCAGTATGGACATTTTAACTATATTAATTCTTCCTATCCATGAGCATGGTAGGTGTTTCCATTTATTGGTATCTTCTTTATTTCTTTTTTTTTTTTTTTTTTTTGTTTTTTTTTTGAGGGCAGTGTCACTGGCCCTCATATGTGGGACCCGAACCGGGGCCACTGGCTTCCCAAGCCAGCGCTTAACCACCGCGCCACTCGGCCGGCCCAGTATCTTCTTTATTTCTTTCTTCAGTGTCTTATAATTTTCTGAGTACAGATTTTTCACTTCTTTGGTTAAATGTATTCCTAGGTATTTTATAGTTCTTGAAGCAATTGTAAATGGGACAGTTTTCTTAATTTCTTCATTCGTTAGTTTATTATTGGTATATGCAAATGCAACTGATTTCTGAACATTGATTTTGTATCCTGCTACTTTACTGAATTCTTCTATCAGTACCAGTAGTTGGTTTTTTGGGGTTTTTTTTTTAAGGGCAGTGTCACGGATTCTCATATGTGGGAACCAAACCTGGGCCACTGGTGTCCCAAGCCAGCGCTTAACCACCACCCCACTCTGCTGGCCCTCCAAGAGTTTTTTGATGGAATCTTTGGGGTTCTCTATATATAGTATCATGTCATCAGCATATAATGACAATTTTACTACTTCCTTGCCAATTTAAATGCCTTTTATTTCTTTTTCTTGTCTGATTGCTGTGGCTAGAACTTCCAGAACAATGTTGAATAAAAGAGGAGAAAATGGATAGCCTTGTCTTGTTCCTGATCTTAAGGGAAATGGTTTTAGCTTTTCCCCATTGAGTCTGATGTTAGCTGTAGGTTTATCATATATGGCCTTTATTATATTGAGATATGATCCCTGTATTCCCAATTTGCTAAGGCTTATTTAAAAAAATTGCTGTTGGATTTGGTTGAATGCTTTTTCTGCATCTATTGATATGACCATGTGATCTTTATCCTTCATTTTGTTGATGTGGTGTATCACATTAATTGATATACGGATGTTGAACCAGCCTTGCATACTAGGGGTGAATCCCACTTGATCATGATGTATGATCTTCTTAATATATTGCTGAATTCTGTTTGCTAATATTTTATTGAGAATTTTTGCATCTATGTTCATCAGGGGTTTTGGCCTATAGTTTTCTTTTTTGTGCTGTTTTTATCTGGTTTTGGAATCAGGGTGATAGTGGCTTCATAAAGTAATTTGGGAGCCTTCCCTCCTTCTTGATTTTTTTTGGAAAAGTTTGAGAAGAATAGGTGATAGTTCTTTGTTGAATGGTTGATAAAATTCATTTGTGAACAGAACTGGTCCAGGGATTTTGTTTGTTGGGAGCTTGTAGAATACTGATTCAATTCCCTTGGTAGTAATCAGGCTATTTAAATTTTCCATTTCTTCTCGAGTTAGCTTTGGAAGGTTGTATGCTTCTAGAAAATTATCTATTTCTTCCAGATTGTCAAATTTGTTGGCATATAGTTCCTCATAGTAATTTCTTAAATTTTTTTATATTTCTGTAATATCTGTTGTTATTTCACTTCTTTCAATCTGATTTTACTAATTTGAGTCCTCCTTTTTTTTTGATGAGCCTGGCTAGAGATCTCTCAATTTTGTTTATCTTCTCAAAATACAGCGCTTGGTTTCATTGATCTTTTGTATTGTTTTTATGTTCTCTATATCATTTATTTCTGCTCTAGCTTTTATTACATCCTTCCTTGTACTCCCCTTTAGCTTCTTTTGCTGTTCTTTCTCCAGTTACCTGAGGAGTAAGGATAACCTATTGATTTGAGACTTTTCTTCCTTCTTTAGGTAGGCCTGCAGTGTTATGAACTTCCCTGTTAAGACTGCTTTTACTGCATTCCAGAGATTTTGGGTCATGGTGTTTTCATTTTCGTTTGTCTCGAGGTATCTTTTGATTTCCCCCTTGATCTCATTTTTGACCCACTCACTATTTAGTAGCATGATATTTAGTCTCCATGTATTTGTAAATTTTCCGGATTTCTTCTTGTAATTGATTTCTAGTTTCATAGCATTGTGGTCAGAAAAGACACTTGATATTATTTCAATCTTCTTAAATTTGCTGAGACTTGTTTTGTGACCTAACGTGGTCTATCTTAGAAAATGTTCCATGTGCACATGAAAAGAATGTATATTCTGTAGTTTTGGGATGAAATGCTCTAAATATATCAGTTAAATCAAGCTGGTCTAATGTGTCATTTAAGGTCGCTATTTCCGCATTGATTTTCTGTATGGAGGATCTGTCCATTGGTGACAGTGGGGTGTTGAAGTCCCCTACTATGATAGTGTTACTGTTGGTCTCCTTCTTTATGTCTGATAATACCTGTTTTATATATTTTGGAGCTCCTATATTAGGTGCATAGATGTTTACTAGGGTTATGTCCTCTTGTTGGTTCAATCCTTTTATTATTATGAAGTGTCCTTCTTTGTCCTTTATCATATTCTTCAATTTAAAGTCCATTTTATCTTATATAAGTATGGCTACTCCAGTTTTTTTTTCTCATTTCCATTTGCATGAAATATTTTACTCCACTCCTTTACTTTCAGCCTGAATGTGTCTATTGATCTGAGGTAAGTCTGTTGTATTCAGCATATGCTGGGGTCTTGCTTTCATATCCATTGAGCCACCCTATGCCTATTTATTGGAACATTTAATCCATTTACATTTAATGTGATTATTGATAGGTGCATATTAATTGCCATTTTGTTATTTGTATTCCTAACCTTTCTTATTTAGTTTGTTTGTCTCTTCTGCTTAAAGAAGCCCTTTTAACATGTCCTGCAAAGCTTTCTTGGTGGCAATGAAGTCCCTTTACTTGTTCTTTTCTGGAAATCTTTTCATCTCGCCTTCAATTTTAAATGATAACCTTGCTGGATACAGAAATCTGGGTTGTAGGCCTTTATTTTTCATCACTTTGAAAAACTCCTGCCACTCCCCTCCGGCCTGCAGAGTTTCTGTAGAAAAGTTAGCTGATAATCTTATGGGGGTAACCCTGTAAGTAACTTCCTGCTTTCCCTTGCTGCTTTAAAGATTCTGTCTTTGTCCTTAACACTTCCCATTTTAACTATGATATGTCTTGGTATGGGCCTGTTTAGGATCATCTTGATTGGAACTCTTTGCACTTCCAAGGCTTGTATTTCACTTTCCTTTGCCAGGTTAGGAAAGTTTTCAGACATTATTACTTCAAATGTGTTCTCAATCCCTTGCTCCCTCTCCTCTCCTCCTGGTATTCCATTGATTTGAAGGTTGTTGAATATCATGTTACCCAGCTCTCTTAAACTATTTTCAATGTTTTTCATTCTTTTTTCGTTTTGTTGTGCCGCTTGGGTGGTCTATGCTATCTTGTCTTCTAAGTCACTGATTCAATTTTCTGCTTCATCCAATCTGTTAGTCATTCCATCGAGTTTGTTATTTAATTTAGTATTTGCATTAAGTTGTAGCTGGTTGCTTTTCATCATTTCTCTATTGTTCTTTATATTTTCATTAATTTCTCTGAAAATTCCAATAATCAGTGTTCTGAACTCTGTCCCCAATAGGTTGTTTAACCTCTATTTCCTCTAGTTCCACTAAGTCAGGAAGTTTCTTCTGTTCTTTTTTGGGGTTGTGTTTTTTTGTCTCCCCATTCTGGCTTACTCTTTGTACTTGCTTCAATATAACAGAGAGATTCCCTAGGTCACTCATTCTTTTCTGAGTCGACTTATGTGGTATGTGTCCTTCATAATTGAATTACTGAGTCTCCCTATTCTGCTGTGGGTGTATATCTGAGGTTTTCCTTGTGTTGTGTGTCCTCACCTGTTGAAGTTTTAGCTTTGATTACTTTTGGCTTGTCAGTAGGTGAGATTGACTCCCAGATTGTTTATCTGTGAGTATCAGCAGTGGCCACAGATTATGAACTGCTGTGAGAGGGTTGACCCCTCTGATGATGCTTGGACCCTTTGGGCCCTAGTACCTGTAGCGATTTCCTTTTGGGTGTGACTCTTGTATGTTAAACCCAGAAATGCTCTGGTTTTATCTAAAGTTGGCCTCTGAGTATGATGATTCTTGTGTCTCTTTGTTTGGGTCCAGCTGCAGTGTAATTTTAGAGTAAAACAGATCAACAAGAACAACCACTGCAGCCACCAAAGGAAACCAAATGCTCTCACATGTTAAAAAACCCAACCATCAACCTACAGTCAATAGGTTTTACAGAAATATCAAAATTCCAAAAGAAGAAAACAAACTAAGACAAAACAACAACCACACACACAAAAAGAATAGAAGAGGAAACAAAATAAAATATAATATCATAAAATAAAAAATAGAATAAACACAAGAAACTGAATAACTATAACAAAAATAAAAATAAAAATAAATAAAAAACAGTAAAAATAAAAATAATAAAATAAAATAAAATTAACAGGAAAAAGGAAAGGAGGAAATGTATAGCAATGAGAACAATGAATAAAAGAAGGGAGACTTCCGGTAAAATGGCAGAATAGACATACGCTGTGCTACCTACCTCCCAGGATCACACCAAAATTACAAACAAATTATACAGCATTCAACCCTGGAAGTCCCCGGAACACTAGATGAACAGAACCACTAAACAAAGAACTTAAAGAGG
Organism: Aselliscus stoliczkanus; assembly: GCA_033961575.1. Lineage (NCBI taxonomy): Eukaryota > Metazoa > Chordata > Mammalia > Chiroptera > Hipposideridae > Aselliscus > Aselliscus stoliczkanus. The sequence continues at coordinate 45,809,410 of CM066737.1, read as the reverse complement.
AGGCCACATTGGTTCTGGTAGGACGGGCGGAGATGAGAGAGGGCAAACCCCGTGAGGGAAGCCCCAGCTGTGGGGAGGCTTCTCTGGTTGGGGAAGAGACCCTCCGGCCCCACACCAAGCTCACCAGCCCAGAGTTCCTTTGCCGGGAAGAGAAGTTCCAAGATAGCTGGCAGCAAATTAGTGAGGACTCTCATTGCTCAGCTCGGTGAGGCTAAGAGACGCTAGAGAATCAGTGGGGCTGGAGCACGGGCTTGCTTGCCAGTGAGCACTTACCTGGTTCCTGTTGGAGGGAGTAGCTGTGTGAGCCGGGCCCAGGAGCCTGCGGGGACGGAGTGAACTGAGTACCTTTGGTGCAAAGGCTTGAGGTTTTGGACTATTATTCCCCTTGTGTGGAGCCTGCATGTGAGTGGTATACAGGAGGGCGCCATTTTGTCAGGGTTGGTCCCTCCCACAGAGGATCAAGTCCGGGACCTCATTGGTCTGCTGGAATTGACACAGAAGGGCATGTGGGTGCGTGCATGGGACCTTGGATCTCCACCCTCCGCCCAGCTTATACTGCGTTGCCAGGGAAACGCTGGGCGGGTGCCCTCTGGCTCCAACAGGCTGCTCGCTGAGACCTGGGAGTGCACGAGCTGCCTTGGATCCCCACCTGCCACACGGCGTCTGCTGCATTGCCAGGGAACGCCTGATCAGCGTGCTCTGTCTCCAACAGGCTACTCACCAAGACTTGGGAGTGCACAAGCTGCCTCAGGTTTCTGCTCTCCGCACTGTGCTTGCAGAGTTTCCAGGCAGGTGGTAGGTTGTTGCCCTGCTCGGCCTGATCTGCAAGCGGCTGATTGGGACAGGCTGATACTGGGAGTTTTCCTGGGAGTATTGGGCTGTGAGCTGAGTGCCTGCGTGATCCAGCCAGGGCTCTCCTGGTGATCTATCTAATACATCAAAGCAATCCCAGAGCAACAGCCAGTATGAGGAAACAAAGAAACATGTCACAAGTAAAAGATCAGAAGAAACCTCTAGAAATAGAACCAAATGACACAGAAGGATCCAACCTTTCAGATACAGAGTTTAGAAAACTGATGATAAGAATGTTTAACAAACTTAGTGAGGACATAATGAAGGATAGAGAAATCATAAAAAACAACCAGTGAGAAGTAAAGAATACAATAACTGAAATGAAGAAAACACTCCAAGGTATCACCAGTAGAGTAGATGAAGCAGAGGAGCTGATCAGTGATTTGGAAGACAAAATAGCAGAAATCACCCAGTTGGCACAACAAAAAGACCGAAGAATAAAAAACGAATAAAAATAGTTTAAGATCCCTATGGGACAAGATGCTGCACAGCCAACTGCATCATAGGTATACCAGAAGGAGAGGAGAAGAATCAAGGTGTCGAGAATTTATTTCAAAAAGTAATGACTGAAAACTTCCCTACCCTGGTGAAGGAAATCAACATACATGCCCAGGAAGTGCAGAGGGTTCCAAACAAGCTGAACCCAAATAGGTCCACACCAAGACACATCATAGTTCAAATGCAAATGTTAAAGAGACAGACAGAATCCTAGAGGCAGCAAGAGAAAGACAGCAGGGAACATACAAAGGAACTCCTGTTAGACTATCAGCTGACTTGTCTACAGAAACTGCAGGCCAGAAGGGAGTGCAGGAGATATTCAAAGTGACACAAAATAAAGGCCTGCAACCAAGATTGCTCTACCCAGCAGGGCTATCACTTAAAATTGAAGGAGAAATAAAGAGCTTCTCAGAAAAGAATAAGCTTAAGGAATTCATTATCACCAAGCCAGCATTGCAAGAAATGTTAAAAGGGCTTTTTTAAGCACAGGAAAGGGGTAAACAAGCTAACCCATGAAGACTAGTAGTAGAAATAACAAAATGGCAATACATATGCAGCTATCAATAATCACTTTAAATGTGAATGGGCTAAAAGCTCCAATCAAAAGACAGAGAGTGGCTGAATGGATAAGAAAATAGGACTCATGTATATGCTTTTTACAGATGGAATAAGATATTTCATGCAAATGGGAATGAGAAAAAATAAGAGCTGGAGTACCAATTCTTGTTTTGGACAAAATAGCCTTTAGAATGACTACAACAAAAGACCAAGAAGGGCATTATAACCTAATAAACATCTATGCAGACAACATAGGAGCTCTTAATTGTAACAGGTTTTGACAGATTATAAAGACAGAGATCAACAGTAACACTATCATAGTAGGGGACTTCAACATCCCACTGTCACCAGTGGACAGATCCTTTAGACAGAAAATCAACACAGAAAGAGGGTCCTTAAATGACACTTTAGACCAGCTGGACTTCATTGATATTTTTGGAGCATTTCACCCTGAAACAACAGAGTGTACATTCTCCTCAAGTACACATGGGACATTTTCCAAGACAGACCACGTTAGGCCACAAAGCAAGTCTCAGAAATTTAAGAAGATTGAAGTCATATCAAGCAGATATAAAGGAAAAACTGATGGTTGCTGGCTGGGAGGGAGTGGGGATGAGGGAGAGGGGGAAGGTTTTGGACAGCATAGGTTGGTGACTACAATGTTGCTGCAGGGATATGGGGGCAGTTCTGGGAATGTAATTGATAATGTTGTGAAGAGACTATTATGTTAAATGAAATAAGTCAGTCAGAGAAAGACAAGTATCATATGATCTCACTTGTATGTGGAATCTGAAAAACTGAATGAACGAGCAAAGTAAACAGACTCATAGATATAGAGGAAAAACTGAGGGTTGCTAGTTGGGAGTGGGTGGGGTAACGGAGAATGGGAAGGGATTAGGCAGCATAAATAGACAACTACAATATTGCCACAGGGATATGAAACACATTTCGGGGAATATAACAATGTAAAAAATTTGTGGCATGTCATATAGTCACATGTCTTATTAGGGAGTCCACTTCATGGATGGAGTAGAGGCTTGTCACTGCACTGTACATCTGAAGCTGATGTTGTATAATATTGTATGCCAACTGTAACTGAATACATAGATAGTCATGGGATGTGGAGTATACTGTGGAAGGGAGTCAAATTAATTGTAATAGATATTTATGATATGGGGGAGTGAGGTGTCAAACTGGGGGAGGGGCGTTGTCACTTTGGGGTGTAAAGAGTATAACTATTGCATTGTGTTGTACACCTGAAACTAATAAAAAAAAAAAAAGAAGGGAGAAAATGAGGGTCGGAAAAAAATAAAGAAAAAGAAAAATATATATTTGTCTACACACCCATGTATATGGATATATGTTCACCTTTATACACCCATATATATGCCTATATTAAAAACACGAAAATGATAATGAAATAGAAATACATTCAAAAACAACCAAGATAAGCAACCAATAAAGGGGAAAAAAAAAACAACAAAACAACCCATGCCATTCTTGGTTAAAGTGCACCAAGCTCTCTTCAGTTTGTCCTCTGCTGTACAAAAATTCCTGTGTATCTTGTGGGAATAGAGAATAGACCACCTGATGCCTAGCGTGATCCTGGTACTGCAGGTTTTCTGTACTTGAATGTGGTTGTGATGTATGATTGCTAGTTTCTACAGAGTCACTGCTGTTTTGCTTTTGCCTGTCCCAAGGCCGGCTGCGCCCATGAAGCCTCAATGAATGTCTTTGGGCACCCTTTCCATTGATAGCCATGGAGAATCAGAGTTCCTGGTTGCCAAAAGCCAGCTGCCAGGATTCTGTTAATTAGTGCCTCAGCAGCTGAACCTGCCCTGCCTCCCAAGCCTTGCAGGAAAGGTGGGGGCAGCGTAGGTAGTCTCACTCTGCAGCCTCTTCTGGGATGGAAATTGTTGACCCCCTGCGTGTAGGAATACCTCTGTAGTCTGCCCCTACTGCTCCATACAGGGGTCATTTTAAGACTCTGGGTTGGCGGGGCCAAGGTTTTTAGAGGTGGGTGGGTTCTTATTTCTGTAGTTGTTCAAGACAGGAGAAAAAAAAAAAGATGCAGTCCCAACACTGTTTTGTGCTAAGGCCTTTGCCTCATATACTCCAGAGGATTTCCTGCTGCTCTCCCAAAGAGAATGCTGGGTTTTAGGGGACTGCGTACACCCTGCCATGCAGCTCAGATCCCTGCTCTATCTCTTGCGGACCTGCGTCTCTGCCAGGCATGCACTGTGTCTCCGTGCGTGAGTATTCTTTCTTCCCCTGCTCGCCTGGTGTCAGGCTTCTGCCTCAGAGCCTGTGCATGCTGTGGTGTTCCTGCTGCTCTCTTGGAGGGACTGCCGGGGTTTAGGAGACTGCGTGCACCCTACAGAGGCTCAGATCCCTGCTCCGTCTCTCCAGGACCTGCGTTTCTGCCCAGTGCTCACTGCGTCTCCCAGCGCGAGTATTCTTTCTTCCCCTGTTGGCCTGGTTTCAGGCTTCTGCCTCAGAGTCCCCACTTTGTTCTTATTTCTCAAGATTGCCTTGGCTACTTGGGATCTTTTATGGTTCCATATGAATTTTAGGATTATATGTTCTATTTCTGAGAAAAATGTCCTTGGTAGTTTGATTGGAATTGCATTGAATCTGTATATTGCCTTAGGTAGTATTGACATTTTAACTATGTTAATTCTTTCTATCCATGAACATGGTATGTATTTCCATTTATTTCTATCTTCTTTGATTTCTCTCTTCAGTGTCTTATAATTTTCTGAGTTCAGGTCTTTTACTTCTTTAGCTAAATTTATTCCTAGGTATTTCATTGTTTTCGAAGCAATTATAAAAGGGATTGATTTCTTGATATCTTCTTCCAATAGTTTACTATTGGTGTATACAAATGCAACTGATTTCTGAATATTAATTTTGTATCCTGCTACCTTACTGAGTTCTAATAGATTTTGTTAGAATCTTTGGGAGTCTCTATATATAGTATCTAGTCGTCTGCATATGATGACAATTTTACCTCCTCCTTTCCAATTTGGATGCTTTATATTTCATTTTCTTGTCTGATTGCTGTGGCTAGAACTTCCAGAACTATGTTGAATAAAAGTGGTGAAAGTAGGTAGCTGTGTCTTGTTCCTGATTTTAAGGGGAAAGTTTTAGCTTTTCCCTGTTGAGTACGATGTTACCTGGTTGCTTATCATATATGGCCTTTATTGTGTTGCGATGAGATACCTCTTCCCACTTTGCTAAGAGTTTTTATAGTAAATGGCTGCTGGATGTTGTCAAATGCTTTTTCTGCACTTATTGATATGATCATACGACTTTTATTTTTCATTTTGTTAAAGTGATCTTTACACTAATTGATTTGCTGGTATTAAACCAACCTTGCATACCAGGAATGAATCTCACTTGATCGTGGTGTATGATCTTTTTAATGTGCTGCCGAATCCTGTTTGCTGTATTTTGTTGAGTATTTTGTGTCTATCTTCATTCGAGATATACACCTGTAGTTTTCTTTTTCTGTAATGTCTTTGTTTGGTTTTGGGATCAGAGTAATAGTTGCCTCATAAAATGTGCTTGGGAGGCTTCACTCCTCTGAATTTTTTGAAATAATTTGAAGAGAATAGATACTAATTATTTTTTGAATGATTTGTAAAATTCACCTGTGAAGCCATCTGGTCCAATAAACTTTTGTTTATTGGAAGCTTGTTGATTACTGATTCAATTTCTTTGATAGTAATCAGTCTGTTCAGAGTTTCTGTTTCTTCTTGGTTGAGACTTGGAAGATTGTATGTTTCTAGAAATTTATCCATTTCTTCCAGATTGTCGAATTTGTTGGCATATAGTTGCTCATAGTATTTTCTTAAAATTTTCTGTATTTCTGTGGTATCTTTTGTCACTTCTCTTTCATTTTTTATTTTATCAGTTTGGGTCCTCTCTCTCTTTTTCTTGGTGATTCTGGTTAAGGGTTTGTGGATCTTTTTTTTTTTTTTGAGGGCAGTGTCACTGGCCCTCATATGTGGGACCGAACCAGGGCCACTGGCATCCCAAGCAAGCTCTAAACCGCCACACCACTCAGCCAGCCCTGATTTTGTTTATCTTTTCAAAAATCCAGCTCTTGGTTTCATTGATCTTTTGTATTGTTTTTTGGTCTCTATTTCATTTATTTCTACTCTGATCTTTATTATTATCTTCCTTGTACTCCCTTTGTGCTTGTTTTGGTGTTCTTTTTACACTTCAGTTAGGTGTAAAGACTTACTGGTGATTTGAGATTGTCCTTGTTTCTTTAGATAGGCTTGCATTTCTCTCTTAGGACTGTTTTTGCTGCATCCCATAGATTTGGGGTTGTTGTGTTTTCATTTTCGTTTGTCTCGCGGTATCTTTTGTCTTCCTTGATCTTATTGTTGACCCACTGGCTATTTTGTAGCATGTTATTCAGCCTCCATGTATTTGTGCACTGTCCAGGTTTCTGCTTATAATTGATTTCTAGTTTCATAGCCTTGTGTTCAGATAAGACGCTTGGTATGATTTCAATCTTCATAAATTTATTGAGACTTGTTTTGTGGCCTAATGTGGTCTATCTTAGAAAATGTTCCATGTGCACTTGAGAAGAATGCATATTATGTATTTTCTGTTGCTTTGGGGTTAAATGCTCTAAAAATATTGATTAAATCCAACTCACCAGTGAGTGACTCCATGTGCTGGATCCACAGGAGGGTGACTAGGTCTCTAGCCATGCGCCATCCCACCACATGGAGCAAAGAGAGTCCTCAATAATTTCTACTGCCAGCTGTTGTGGAACTCCTCTTCCCGGCAAAGTAACTCTGGGATGCAGAGTTCAGCGTGGGGCCAGAGGGTCCCTGCCCCAACATGAGAAGCCTCTCCACCACTGAGTTGTTCCCCACAGGGTGCTCCCTCACTCCTTGGGCCTTGAGACAGCCTGCCTCACCTCTCTGCCCCTCCTACCAGTCTTGAGGTGGCCTCATCTTTAAATCCTTCATTTAGAGGTTCTGTTGATCTAGTGTTCAGAAGACTTCCTAGGTTAAATGTTGTATAAATTATTTGTAATTTTGGTGTGATCCTGGGAGGCAGTTGCGCAGCACCCGTCTATTCCACCATCTTACTGGAAGAATCCAGGAATGTGTCTTTTACTATGATAAATTTTTTTTTATATTCACTGTATTGTTTGACCACACCTTGGATCTACTTACATTTGGAGCCATGAAAAAGATAAACAGAAATAGGTGACCAGAAAAACAAAAAGAGTACTATTGTTCTTTATGAATAGGCAGTAATTAATAACCAGACCTAAAACCACTTCTAATTCCTAATAAGTTTATTAATTATCTTTCCAAGAATGAAAGCTAAGGAAAATATTTCCAGAAGTAAATTATGTATAAGATTAGCTAATAGGTTGTATTCTGTGATAATTAAAAGCATTTAATTAAGCGAGTAATATAAACAAAAACACATATACAGAGACTCTATTTAACACAAACTTTGGGGGGTAACAAAAGGATTGAATCTCCATGTATCCTGTTTGTCCCAAAGGTTTGCAACTTCAAACTCAACACTTTCCACAAAAAAAGCGTGCTGTTGCCTTCTACTGCTAAAAAAAAAAAATTGCCATGTAGCTCATGGTGCTGATATTTAATGTTTAATTTCAACATTGGAAGGCAAAGTAGTACATTATACTAGTTAATATTGGGTGATAGCCACATGAAAATCTCATTTTGTTAGATTATCAGCATTGTGCTCCATCCAGAAACCCATTTCAATATTGAATACTTTTCAGTATCTTTCTTTGTTATATGAAGGTTAAAAAAATATACTGTGCAAAAAAGTTATCCCTTTCTGCATTCTATCCCTGAGGAAATTGAGGACAGTTTGTCATTTTATTCTAAGTGAGATTACTATTTATATTTTTTAATTAAATTTATTGGAGTGACAATGATTAGTAAAATTACATAGGTTTCAATTGTACAATTCTATAATACATCATCTAAATATCACACTGTATGCTCACCACCTAGAATCAGTTCTCCTTCTATCACCATATATTTGACCCCCTTTACCCTCTTATACCATCCCCCTTCCCTCTTTAACCCATGGTACTTACTAAACTGTTGACCCAGAAATTTTTTTTCTGGGTATATTCCGAAAAAAACCTGAAAACATTTATCTGTAAAGATATGTGTACTCTGGTGTTCGTTGCAGTGTTATTTATGATAGTCAAGACAGGAAAACAACCAAAGTGTCCTTCAATAGATGATTGGATATAGAAGATATGGTATATATACACAATGAAATACTACTTTGCCATAAGAAGAGATGAAATAGTGCCATTTGTGACAACATGGATGGGTCTTGAGATTACTATTTATATTTAGATATGATTATTAAATCACCCCCTTAGTCACTGCTAGCCTCAATAATAATTATTATAATTATAATATTGAATGCTTACTAGTTGCTATGCACATGTAAGATTTTGTGTTTCCCACAGCCTCTTTGAAGTAGAACTGATTTTTAAAGAGGAGAAAACTGATGCACTGAGAGAACGACTTGCCCTAAATTAGCTAGTGGACAATCAAGCGTTAATATCAAATAACACTGCAAGAAACAAAAGGACAAAGGGAGACCAAATATGAACTGCAGTTAGGCTTTTTAACCTCTAGTACCAAAGAGAGAAAAATAAAATAATAGTTGGTGGTTTCATCTGCAAGTTTCATTCAAACTTTCACATGAAAGTTTCATTATGCATTCCCTGATTTGTCTTTTTCCTCTCAGGTTAATGTGAAAAGCTCTCTTCTGCAAAACCTCAGGTATTTTAGTGATCTAATCCTAGGAGGTAATCATGATAGTCAGCTCTCTTCTTTATATGGTTTAAATCTAAACTGAAGGGATTATCCCTTATATTTCTATAACTTGGTAGAATATATTAGAGCCTACTACTGTAAAAACATGTTCTTCTCTGCCTGTCTGCTTTTTATTAACCATATTCCCCTTTCCGTAAACACAGGCTTCAAAATCACATTTGCATGGCTACCAATGTCACAAAAAGAAGAAAGAAAGCAAATTTATGCAATAAAAATGGGATATGAGACACATGGGGTCCTAATTTTAATTTTTAAAAGTGTTTCCATCTTTACTATCTGAACAATTTAAATGAAAACAGTTTTAGTCAAGTTTTTCCTATCTACAAAAATTCACTTGTCTAGAATGTATACATGTCAATATATAATTATTTTGCATTCAGAGAAAGGATTTAAACTTTAGGAAATTCATTTCACAGGCTAACACTTATTTTATTCAATAGAACAAGAAATTAATGCCTGAAACCATAAACTTTTAAAATGCTAAGATTGGGTCAAGATGGCAGACTAGGTAAATGTGGTGCTTACCTCCTGTTACAACCACATCAAAATTACAGCTAAACTACAGAATATTTATCATTGAGAATTGCCTGCAGTCTAGCTGGACTGAAGCCCTACAACTAAGGAAATATAGAAGAAGCCACCTCGAGACTGGTGGAGGAGTGGAGACACAGAACAGGATGGTCCTACACCAATGTGTGACCATTAAAAATCAGGAGGGATATCTCAGCTGCAGAGGTTCCCACACACACACACTACCCCCAGAGGAGCAAGGGATCCAAGGCCCACAGGCTCCCAAGACCAGAGTTTCAGTGCTGGGGAGAAAAGTTCCCATAAATTCTGGATGTGAAAACCAGTAAAGTTTGTAGCTGAGGGAGACAAGGGTGGCTGCAGTCACAGGTGCTCCTCTTAAAGGGCCCACACTTGGAATTACTCATTGATGTACTCACTCACTTGGAACTCCAGTGCTGGGCATCAGCTCCAAAGGTTTCAGGGACATGGAGAGAGGAAATGAATTGACCAGCTTCAGGGCATTGGGCTGGACAGGCAGCTTCCTCCTAGGCAGTTCTTTTTTCTTCAAAAAAGAACCAGAGGAAATGGCAGAAGCCATTGTTTCTTTGTTGAGCCCTTCACACTCCCAACATGCAAATGCTGGTTGCCACCAAGTCTGAGTCTCTGTCAACCTGGATAACACCGTTCATTTGCCCTGATTCCCTGAGACACTGCTGCACCCAACTTTTGGGGACACCCATGCTGCTTACAGCTAGTCGTGACTCATGAAACGAACTCTCCTCAATCTCTCAGAGATTCATAAACTCAAACAAGCAGCATCAGACCTCAGTATGTCCCATACATCTGACTGAGCAGCCCTATTCCTGGCACTAGGGACAGCCAGTCTCGGTTTTTCGCTTGGCCTCTCAAGGAAACTTCAAGTCTAGTGTGGAGAGAGGCCATCTGGGGATTGCTTTGTTGCTCATGCCATTTGTCCCTGGGCAGGGTACAGACTGCAGGTAAAATTGGCCTTTGGTGGAGCTCCTCCCAGGACCCCTCAGGACGGGCACACCCAGTGACCAGCTTCAAACACAGCTGGAGCATCACCAAGTCACCTCCAGGCACATCAAGCCCAAAGACAACACTTGGAAGGAACTTGCTAAAGTGAATCCAGTTCTATAGTGTCTGTCCCTGCTCCTCCACTGTAGTTATGGCCAGTCCTTACAATCATTCAGCCCAAGGGTCAATCCCTCCCATTGACATGCAAACATCAACCAAGGCTCGGTTGCAACAGGAGCGCACACACAACCCACACAAGAGACACAACTGGAATACCCAGCTCAGATCACCAGGAAGACTGTGCCACTGAGCTGCACAGCACACCTACTACATAAGGCCACTCTACTGAGACTGTGAGACATAGCAGTCCTACCTAATACATAGAAACAAACATAGGGAGGAAAACAAAATGGGGAGATGAAGAGACATGTCCCAAATAAAATAACAGAACAATGCTCCAGAATCAGAACTAAATAAAATGAAAACAGGCAATCTACCAGATGCATAGTTCAAAACACTGGTTATAAGAATGCTCAGTGATCTCAGTGAGAACTTCAACAAAGAGATAGGAAACATAAAAATGGAGACAGAAAACACAAAAAAGAACCAGTCAGAAATAAACAATACAAAATGGAAATGAATGATACATTAGAGGGAAACAACATTATATTACATGAAGCAGAGGTCGAATCAGTGATTTATAAGATAATGTAGCAGAAAACACCCAAAAAGAACCAATAAGAAAAAATAACTCCCAAAATGAGCATAATTTAATGAGCCTCTGGGAGATAATCAAGCATACCAACAACTGCATCATAGGGGCACCAGAAAGAGAAGAGAGAGAGTGAAAGGAATTGAAAACCTATTTGAAGAAATAATTACTGAAAACTTCATTAATATGGCAAAAGAAATAAACTACAAGCCCAGGAGGTGCAGAGAGTCCTAAACAAGATGAACCCAAAGAGGCCCATATCAAACACATCATAATTAAAATGCCAAAGCTTAAAGACAAAGAAATAATCTTAAATGCAGCAAGAGAAAAACAGGTAATTACCTACAAAGGAGCTACCATAAGTCTATCAGCTAATTTCTCCACAGAATCTTTGCAGGCCAGAGGGATTGGCACAAAATATTCAAAGCAATGAAAAGCAAAGGCCTACAACCAAGATTAACCTATGCAGCAAAGCTATCATTTAGAACCAAAGGGAAATGAAGAGCTTCTCAGACAAGAAAAATCTAAAGAAGTTCGCCAACACCAAACCAGAATTACAAGGAATCTTAGGGGGACTGCTTTAAGATGGAAAGAAAATATCAATAATAAAATGGCAATAACTACATCTCTACCAAAAATTAATTTAAATGTTAATTTAGTAAATGCTCCAATCAAAAGTGATAGGAGGGCTGAATGGATAATAAAACAAAACCTTACATATTCTTCCTACAAGAGACTCAGTTAAGATTGAAAAACATTCTCTGCAAACTGTGGCTCACGAGCCTCATGCCATCTCAAATGTTTGCCAAACCCTGGAAGAGCCAATCCTATCCCTCACAACAATTTAAAAATTATTCAAGAGCTGGCCGAGTGGTGTGGTGGTTAAGCACTGGCTTGGGAAGCCAGCGGCCCCGGTTCAGTTCCCAAATATGAGGGCCAATGACACTGACCTCCAAAAAAAGAAATTATTCAAGAGCCATAAATATATTTTTACATAATCACCATTATGTGAATAATATCCTTTAAAAAACTTATATATGACATTATGATAGTTTTATTTTCATTTTCAATTTTACTTTAGCCACATGTACATAACCAAAGAGCAACATGTGGCTCACGAGCCACAGTATGCTGAACCCTGACACACATAGGTTGGAAGTAAAGGGAAGGAAAAAAGATACTTTATGAAAATGTAAATAAAAAAATGATGATGTACCAATATTTATACCAGGTAAAATATACTTTAAGTCAAAGGATATAAGAGACAAAGAAGGACCCAGTGACCCCACTTCAGGGTATTTATTTGAAGAAGCCCAAAATGCTACTTCAAGGGGACATATGCATCAATATGTTGTTTGCAACATTGTTTACAATGGCCAAGATGTGTAGGCAGCCTGGGTGTCCATCACTGGATGAATGGATAAAGAGTAGGTGGTACATATATATTATGGAATATTGCTTGGCCAGAGAAGGGAATGGGTTCTTGTCATCTGCCTGGGCATGGATGGGTCTGGAGGGTGTTGTCTTGAGTGAAGTATATCACAGAGAAAGACAGATGAAATGCGATTTTGCTTGTATATGGAACCTAAAGAACAAAATTAGCGAACTAAACAGATACAAACTCATAGACACATAGGTCATTTTGATGGTTGCCAGATGGGAGGGGATTTGGAGAGGTGGGTGAGAAAGGGAAAGAGATTAAGAGATACAAAAGGTTGTTACAAGGTAGTCATGGGGATGTAGGGTATAGCATAAGGAATATAGTCAATAATGTTGTAATAAGTATGTATGGTGTTAGACGACTACTAGTTTATCCGGGAGATAGATAGGAGGGATTTTGGGGGGCAGCATGAAAAAGGTGAAGACATAAAGAAGTACAAATTGGTAGTTAGAAAATATTCAGGGAGATGTAAAGTAAAGCATAAGGAATATAGTCAATAATATGGTCATAAATATGTATAGTGCCAGGTGGGTACTATACTGGTAACAGGCAACACTTCTTAAATTATATAAATGTCTAACCACTATACTGTACACCTGAAATTAATATGAAATGTTATCGAAAGTCAACTGCAACTAACAAATGTAAGCAGAGGGGAAAGGTGACGGGGAATAAGAGTTTCAAATTTCCAGGTATAAATCATATGTCTTGGTAATGTAATATATAGCATAGGGAATGTAGTCAGTAATATTATGATAGCATGAAACAGTGTCAAATAGTTGCTGGATTTATTGTGGTGATCACTTATTTACGTACGTAAATGTTGAATAACTGTGGTATACACCTGAAACTAATATAATATTATATGTTAGCTATATTTTAATAAAAATCTTTTTTTTTTGAGGGCAGTGTCACTGGCCCTCATATGTGGGACCAGAACTGGGGCCGCTGGCTTCCCAAGCCAGTGCCTAACCACCACGCCACTCAGCCGGCCCACTAAAAATCTTTTTAAAATGCTATGATTGAGGGCTGGCCAAGAGGCGTGGTGGTTAAGAGCTGGCTTAGGAAGCCAGCAGCCCCGGTTTGGGACCCCTTATGAGGACTAGTGACACTGCCCTCAAAAAATAATGCTATGATTGAGATTTAATTGGTGTAGACTGAAATTATTGTTTTTCCCTTGATAACTTTTGGATGTATTATTAAAATGAGTTGTGCTATTTTAAGTAGAAACTGAATCTTTTATCCAACTGAACTACTTAGTATCTATAATTAGTGGGTGGTAAAAGATTTATATTGAAATTTCTAGATGGCATTTCCATATGTAAAAGTCCTTTTTATATAGTTTAATATGCTGCTCTTTTTAGAATTTCAAAGTTCAGAGAAATGAGGTTCCCATAGAAATGAATTTTATTTTTCATTATCTTAAAAGAATAATTCACTAGCTTTGTTTATTAAGTTTTATAGTAAAGATTCCTAACATCTTTAGTGAAATAAACGTGGTTTTTTTTTTTGCTTACCTAGAAAAAAATAGAAACCTACAGTTTAGTTAAAAAGGAGATCTATCTGTCTCTTTCTCTCCCTCTGCTTTCCTTTGTTCCCATTCCAATACCTTTTTCTCATGGCTCTGAAAACCAATAAAGTACCTGTGTCTTCATACAAACGTCTCCAAAAGCTTCTTTTTTTGTTTTAAGACGTTGAACAGACTAATGCATATAAATATTAGAAAGAAGCAATATGCCCTTATTCACTTCATTCAAAGGTTTTCATTAATTTAATGGGAAGTATATACCCATACTGATGACACCAAGCAAGCTGGATTTCTACCTTAAAGATGTAATCTTAGTATGAGATTATAATTATGGACATAAGATAAACAGACCAAGCATAATGGGGATGTCACAACTATGTGTCACTGTAGAAAATGCGATAAAATACTTCAGTGTTTGAAACAGGTTGAGTTTCTAACTATTTTTAATCCATCAGTTGTTGTTACAGTCACAAAAGATAAACATTCTGTGATTTTATTCATAACACATATTGAAATACAAATTGTGAATATAATAGATTGAGGATAAAGCCAGATACCTTTATACTGCTATTCATCTATGCTAGTATATTATTTAGTCATACCAAACACTTTCATACATGAAATGTCCTTGAATGTCAGTCATATCTGCACTTTTAAATCTTGTATACCTAGTAAGTGTAAGGTGAAGTTTCTTTGAAGTATTGGGGGGGAGGGGTGAAAGTGGAGAAATTTATCATCCATCAAACTTGTGCATTGGCAAAGAATAAGCCTTAAAATGCTAGACAATGGGACTTAGTAAAATAATCATTTTATATTCAAAATGCTTGATGTCTGAGAATCATATATTTTCACATTTAAAAAATTTGTTATGAAAATTATCTTTTAAAATAACAATATTCTTTTTACAAGTTTATCCAGTTGTTCATGTATGGTCATTTCTCTAAATAAAATTACCCTTGGCATCAGTGAATATATTTAATTCATATAAATTATATTTGTTGACCTAAGCAATGATTTTTATATTGAGAACCCTTTGAGATAGTCTGTACCAGCAGACTAAACAGGCTTTTTGGTTATTATTAATTACTTGCCAATTTAGTATTTTAATACTTTCGTAATAGTCTTTTTTTTAGAATTGCTGTGAAGTATTCCAAAATACTTTGTATCATGACTGCTTCTCACATATTGTAAAATGGTTTGCTTACCAAGCTTGAAGAATGCAGTAAGAAGACATCATTCAGTTATCTTAAATAAACATATTGCTGTAAGAATTTTGGACCTACCTAGCATTAGAGTCCAAAGATTACACTTATTTTAAAAAAGGCATTGAGTATACTAAAGTTAAATATTTTTTACAAGGAACAAGTATGCTTTGGAATGTGCTGTCATTTTTCTTTTTCGAAGCCAGGTGTGTAATTACAGAAAACAGCTTTCATTTCACAGTCTTGAAATTTGTAAAAATAACTTTTTTTTGGGGGGGGCAGCGTCCCTGGTCCTCACATGTTGGACCGAACTGGGGCCACTGGCTTCCCAAGCCAGCATTTAACCACCGTGCTACTTGGCTGGCCCTGTAAAAATAACTTTTGATTAGTTGTAACCTTGGTTCTCTTGGTCATTCCTTGGAAAAGGGGGTATTTTTCTAAAGAAAAGCAAATAATTTCCAATTTCATGAGATTATTTCAAAACATGTAAGTGCAAACTATTTTTGACACATCAAATATTGCAGCTGTGTTGCAAAATATCAAATTTATGAAAATGGGAATGGTAGTGGGAGGATTATATTTCTCCTCACTATGGTATTTTAAAAATATGTCTTTAGGAAAAGGATTAAAACAAAATACCTTTTAAAAATTAAGCATGATAGGGGCCGGCCGAGTGGCGTGGTGGTTAAGTGCTGGCTTGGGAAGCCAGTGGCTCCAGTTCGGGTCCCACATATGAGGGCCAGTGACACTGCCATCAAAAAAAAAATAACCATGATATAAATGAATTTGCTATTTTAAATTTAATTTGAAATAGCTATTGAAGAAAAAGCATATGCTGTAAAACTTAAATCTCTAAATCTAAATATGAGAAGTTTATATTAATAGTTGAATAGATACTATAGATTGAAATACTAAAATTTTTCAGTGAATAATGAGATGTAGTTTGACGCACTAGAAAGAAAATTAGAAAAGCAATTGTAGAACTTGTGTACTGCTGTCAAAACATTTCAGTAACCTAAAATTTGATGGGTACTTTTTTCTAAAGACCATATTTGTGTTTCAAAAATTAATAAAGTCATCATGAAAAAGATGGCCGCTGTGAGGAGAGCTCCCTGAGTTCTTCTCTGGAAATATCCACAATTCGAACTTCTGTAACTTTTCAAAGGGACGTCTACTCATCACACAGAGCAATTAAGACTCTCACACAACAATTGCTGGAAGGTGGGCAGACCAGACAAGTGGGGAAGAAGGCGGGCAAGACCCTTGAGGTGCAGCCCGCACCCACGGCTACAGAGGGACCAAACTCCAGAGAACAGATGGTGAGTGTTCCCACAGCTCACTCCCTGCGCCCCATGGCCCATCTAGAGTACAGCAAGAGCACAAAGATCTGCAGCCTGAGGAAGAAGCCTCAGGCCGGGCGAGAGGGGGAGGAGAGAGAGGAGACATGAAGCCACACCCACAGTTCCCCAAGTCCCCAGAAAGCAGGGTGCAAATCCCGGCAGTGACAGGGCAAGATCAATTCCTGCACCCGCCTGGTTCAGGGATCAGTTTCTGCGTTCACCGGTCCCGCAGAGCACAGCAAGAGCACCTCAGCACGCAGACGCTGAGGCAGAAGCCTGAAACCGGGCAAGCAAGGGAAGAAAGAATACTCAGGGGGAGGGGGTGACGCAGTGTGATGGGTGGAGACGCAAGTACCTGAGAGAGACGGAGCGGGGATCTGAGCCACGGCAGGGTGTGCGCAGTCTCCTAAACTCTGGCAGTCCCTCCGGGAGAGCAGGAGGAATACCGCAGTGTGCACAGGCTCTGAGGCAGAAGCTTGAAACCAGACGAGCAGGGGAAGAAAGAATACTCCGTGGGGGGGAGACACAGTGTGCCCAAGCAGGGACCCAGGTCCCCGGGAGACAGAATGGAGATTTGAGCCACTGCAGGGTGCACGCAGCCCCCTAAACCCCGGCATTCTCTTTGGGAGAGCAGCAGGAACTCTGCCGGAACCTATGAGGCAAAGGCCTTAGCTCAAAACAGTGTTGGGTCTGTGGGTTTTTTGGGTTGTTGTTGTATTTTGTTTGTTTGTTTGTTTGTTTGTTTAGCTTGTTTGCTTGTTTTTCCTCCTCTCTTCGACAAAAAGCAAAAAAAAAACACCCAAAAAAACAAAAACAACAGAAATTAAAACTCACCCCCACCCTCCCTCAGAAACCCTGGCCCCCACCAAGCCAGAGTCTTAAATTAACACTGAAATGGAGCAGTAGGGGCAGACTACAGAGGCATTCCTTACCCGTAGGGGGTTCAGAATTTCCACCCCAGAAGAGGCTACAGAGTGAGATAGCTACCCCGCCCCCACCTTTCCTACAAGGCTTGGGAGGCAGGGCAGGTTCAGCTGCAGAGGCACTAATTAACAGACTCTTAGCAGCAGGCTTTTGGCAGTGAAGAGATCTTTCATTCTCCACGTTGGGCTTTCAACGCAAAGGGTGCCCAAAAACACTCATTGAGCCTGCAGGGCACACAGCCTGCCTTGGGACAGGCAAAAGTAGAAACGGCAGTGACTTTGTAAAAACTACCAATCACACGTCACAACCATACTCATGCACAGCAAACCTGCATTGCCAGGATCACACTAGGCGTCAGGTGGTCGTCTTTGTTCCCACAAGACACAGAGGAATATTTGTACAGCAGAGGACAAACTGAAGAGAGCGTGGTGGAATTTAGTCAAGACTGGCACTGGAGACACAAGAATCATCATACCCACAGGCCAACTTTAGATAAAACCAGAGCATTTCTGAATTTGACATACAGGAGTCACAACCAAAAGGAAGTTGCTACAGGTACAAGGGCCAAAGGGTCCAAGCCTCACACAGCAACTCATAAACTGCGGACTCTGCTGATTCTCACAGCTAATCAGCCTGGAAGTCAATCTCACCTACTGACAAGCCAAAAGTAATCAAAGCTAAAGTCCAGCAGGTGAAGACACACAACACAAGGAACACCTCAGATATACACGCACAAGAGAATAGGGAGATTGAGTAATTCAAATATAAAGGGCATACACTGTATAAGTTTACCCAGAAAAGACTGAGAGACCTAGGGGATCTATCTGTTATATCGAAGCAAGCACAAAGAGTAAACCAGAATGGGGAGACAAAGAAATACAACCCAAATAAAATAACAGAAGAAACCTCCTGAATCAGTGGAAAAAGAGGAAATAGAGGTAAACAACCTATCAGAGTTCTGAACACGGATTATTAGAATGTTCAAGGAAATTAATGAAAATATAAAGAGGGATAGAGAAATCATGAAAAGCAACCAGCTAGAACTTAAGAATGCTATTACTGAATTAAATAACAAATTCGATGGAATGACTAGCAGACTGGACAAAGCAGATAATTGAATCAGTGACTTAGAAGACAAGATAGCAGATATCACCCAAGCAGAACAACAAAAGTAAAAAAGAATGAAAAACATTGAAAATAGTTGAAGAGAGCTGGTGGACAACATCAAATGCAATAATCCACGGATCTTCGGAGTACCAGAAGGAGAAGAGAAGGAGCTAGAGATCGAGAACATATTTGAAGTAATAATGTCTGAAAACTTCCCTAACCTGGCAAAGGACATTGAAATACAAGGCCAGAAAGTGCAGAGAGTTCCAACCAGGATGATCCCAAACAGGCCCACACCAAGATATATTATAGTCAAAATGGCAAGGGTTAAGGACAAAGGCCAGAATCCTTAAAGCAGCAAGGGAAAAGCAGCAAGTTACTTACAAGGGCACCCCCATAAGATTATCAGCCGACTTTTCTACAGAAACTTTGCAGGCCAGAAGGGAGTGGCAGGAAGTTTTCCAAGTGATGAAAAATAAAGGCCTACAACCCAGATTGCTGTATCCAGCAAGACTATCCTTTAAAATTGAAGGAGAGATAAAGAGCTTCCCAGAAAAGAACAAGTTAAGGGAATTCATTACCACCAAGCCAGCTTTGCAGAAAATGTTAAAAGCGCCTCTTTAAGCAGAAGAGAAAAACAACCTAACTAAGGAAGACTAGGAACACAAATAACAAAATGGCAATAAATACACACCTATCAATGATCACGTTAAATGTAAATGGAGTAAATGCTCCAATCAAAAGACATAGGGTGGCTGAATGAATAAGAAAGCAAGACACCAGCATATGCTGTATATAAGAGACACACCTCAGATCAAAAGACACATACAGGCTGAAAGTAAAGGGATGGAGTAAAGTATTTCATTCAAGTGGAATGGAGAAAAAAGCTGGAGTAGCGATACTTATATCAGATAAAATGGACTTTAAATTGAAGAATATAATAAAGGCAAAGAAGGACACTTCATAATAATAAAGGGATCGATCCAACAAGAGGACATAACCCTAGTAAACATCTATACACCTAACATAGGAGCTCCTAAATATATAAAACAGATATTATCAGACATAAAAACGGAGATCAATAGTAACACTATCATAGTAGGGGACTTCAACACCCCACTGTCACCAATGGATAGAACCTCCAGACAGAAAATCAAAGCAGAAACAGTGATCTTAAATGACACATTAGACCAGCTGGATTTAACAGACATTTTCAGAGCATTTCACCCCAAAGCTACAGAATATGCATTCTTCTCAAGCGCACATGGAACATTTTCTAAGATAGACCACATGTTAGGCCACAAAAGAAATCTGAATAAATTTAAGAAGATTGAAATCATTTCAAGTGTCTTCTCTTACCAAATGCTATGAAATTAGAAATCAATTAAAAGAAGAACCCCGGAAAGCTGTCAAATAAGTGGAGGCTTAATAACATGCTACTAAATAGTGAGTGGGTCACAAATAAGATCAAGGAGGAAATCAAAAGTTACCTTGAGACAAACGAAAATGAAAACACCATGACCAAAAATCTCTGGGATGCTGCGAAAGCAGTCCTAAGAGGGAAGTTTATAGCAGTGCAGGTCTACATAAAGAAGGAAGAAAAATCTCATATCAACAAGTTATCCTTACACCTAAGGGAACTGGAAAAAGAACAGCAAAAGAGGCCCAAGTGGAATACAAGAAAGGAGATAATAAAGACCAGAGTGGAAATAAACAATATAGAGAACAGAAAAACAATTCAAAAGATCGATGAAACCAAGAGCTGGTTTTTTGAGAAGATAAACAAAATTGAAAAGCCTCTAGCGAGGCTCATCAAAAAAAGAGAGAGGACTCAAATTAGCAAAATCAGGAATGAAAGAGGGGAAATGACTACAGACATCACAGAAATACAAAAAATTCAAAGAAATTTCTGTGAGCAACTATATGCCAACAAATTTGACAATCTGGAAGAAATGGATAATTTTCTAGAAGCATACAACCTTCTAAAGCTAACGCAAGAAGAAACAGAAAATCTAAATACCCTGATTACTACCAAGGAAATTTAGTCAGTAATTGACAAGCTCCCAAAAAACAAAAGCCCTGGACCAGATAACTTCACAAGTGAATTTTATCAAACATTCAAAAAAGAACTATCACCTATGCTTCTCAAACTATTCCAAAAAATCCAGAAGGAGGGAAGGCTCCCAAACTCTTTCTATGAAGCCACTATCACCCTGATTCCAAAACCACATAAAGACAGCACAAAAAATGAAAATTACAGGCCAATATCCCTGATGATTATAGATGCAAAAATTTTCAATAAAATATTAGCAAACAGAATTCAGCAATATATTAAGAAGATCAAACATCATGATCAAGTGTGTTTCATCCCTCGTATGCAAGGTTGGTTCAACATCCGTAAATCAATTAATGTAATATACCACATCAACAAAATGAAGGCTAAAAATCACATGGTCATTTCAATAGATGCAGAGAAAGCATTTGACAAAATCCAACAGCCATTTATGTTAAAAACCCTTAGCAAAGTGGGAATATAGGGATCATATCTCAACATAATAAAAGCCATATATGATAAACCTACAGCTAACATCACACTCAATGGGGAAAAGCTAAAACCATTCCCCTTAAGATCAGGAACAAGACAAGGCTGTCCACTTTCTACTCTATTATTCAACATAGTTCTGGAAGTTCTAGCCACAGCAATCAGACAACAAAAAAAAATAAAAGTCATCCAAATTGGCAAGGAAGAAGTAAAATTGTCATATGCAGATGACATGATACTGTATATAGAGAACCCCAAAAATCTCTATCAAAAATCTATTGGAACTGATAGACAAATTCAGTAAAGTAGCAGGATATACAATCAATGTTCAGAAATCAGTGGCATTTGCATATACCAGTAATAAACTAATGGAAGGAGAAATTAAGAAAACTGTCCCATTTACAATTGTGTCAAGAACTATAAAATACCTAGGAATAAATTTAACCAAAGAAGTGAAAGATCTGTACTCAGAAAATTATAAGACACTGAAGAAAGTAATAAAAGAAGATACAAATAAATGGAAACACCTACCATGCTCATGGATAGGAAGAATTAATATAGTTAAAATGTCCATACTGCCTAAAGCAATATATAGATTCAATGCAATTCCTATCAAACTACCAAGGGCATTTTTCACAGAAATAGGAAATATAATCCTAAAATTTGTATGGAACCATAAAAGACCCGGAATAGCCTCGGCAATCCCTAGAAATAAGAACAAAGTTGGGGGGATCACGCTACCAGACCTCAAAACCTACTACAAGGCTACAGTAATCAAGATACTATGGTATTGGCATAAAAACAGGCACATCGATCAGTGGAACAGAACAGATTGCCCAGAAATAAATCCAAGCATTTACGGACAGTTAATCTATGACAAGGGAAGCAAGAATTTACACTGGAGTAAAGATAGTCTATTCAATAAATGGTGCTGGGAAAATTGGACTGACACATGCAAAAAAATGAAACTGGACCACCTCCTTATGCCATATAAAAGAACAAATTCAAAATGGATTAAAGATTTAAATGTAAGACCTGAAACCATAAAACTCCTAAAAGAAAATATAGGGAGTACACTTGCAGACATTACCTGGAGCAATATTTTTACTGATACGTCCCTACCGGCAAGGGAAGTAAAAGAAAAAATGAACATATGGGATTATATCAGACTTAAAAGTTTTTTCACAACAAAAGAAACCATTAACAAAACAAAAAGGAAGCCTACTGAATGGGAGAATATATTTGCCAATGATATATCTGATAAAGGGTTAATAACCAATATTTATAAAAAACTCATAAAACTCAACACCAAAAAAACAAACAACCGAATTAAAAAATGGGCAGAAGATATGAAGAGACATTTCTCTAAAGAGGACATACAGATGGCCAACAGGCATATGAAAAAATGTTCAACCTCACTGGTCATTAGGGAAATGCAAATAAAAACCAAAATGAGATACCACCTCACCCCAGTCATAATGGTTATCATCAATAAATCAACAAACAACAAGTGCTGGCGGGGCTGTGGGGAAAAGGGGACCCTGCTACACTGTTGGTGGGATTGAAGATTGGTGCAGCCACTATGGAAGTCAGTATGGAGGTATCTGAAATAACTGGAAATGGAGCTACCTTTTGACCCAGCAATTCCACTCCTAGGAATTTATTCTGGAAAACCCAAGACACTTATTCAAAAAAATTTATGCACCCCTGTGTTCATAGCAGCGCTATTTACAATAGCTAAACAACCGAAATGCCCATCGGTAGATGACTGGATTAAGAAACTGGTATATTTATACAATGGAGTATTACTCTGCTATAAAGAAGAATGAAATCGTACCATTTGCAATGATATGGATGGACCTAGAGACTATTATGTTAAGTGAAATAAGTCAGTCAGAGAAAGACAAATACCATATGGTCTCACTCATATGTGGAATCTAAAAAATTGTATGATTGAGCAAAGTAAACAAACTGTCTCATAGATATAGAGGAAAAATCAGGGTTGCTAGTTGGGAGGGGGTGGGGATGACGAAGAAGCGGAAGGGATTAGACAGCAAAAATGGGCAACTACAATATTGCCACTGGTATATGAAAGACTGCTTGAGGAAAATAATTAATAATGTTGTAAATATTTTGTGGGGTGTCAGATGGTCATATGTCTTGTTACGGAGGCCATTTCATGGATGGAGAAGAGGCTTGATCACTGCACTGTACATCTGAAGCTGAGGTTGTATAATATTGTATACCAACTGTAATTGAATATATAGATAGTCACGGGATGTGGATTATAATGTGGAAGGGAATCAGAGGAAGTGTAATAGATATATATGATATGGGGAGGAGTAGTGGGGTGGCCAAATGGGAGAAGGGGGTTGTCAATTTGAGGGGTAAAAGGTATAACTTTTTGAACACCTGTGTTGTACACCTGAAACTAATTAAAAATAAATAAATTAAATTAAAAAAATTAATAAAGTCAAGAAATATTTAGTTAGTTAATAACCAAAAATTGATAGGAAGTAGGCAGTTAGGAAAAATGATAACAAGCATAATTCTTACAGTTATCTTGTGTCAAAGAATTGCTAGAAACTCTAAATTAGTAAAAGTGATTTTGCATCAAAAAAATTACTGTTTTATTAATTTACACCATGCATACTATTAATAATTTGAATTTGTAACATTAATGAATACCATGATAATATATTAGCGAAACCAGTTAACAACAGTTTTAGGATTGTTTAATACTTAAACTTTTATTAATGGTTTCTAAATGCCCAGGACTATTTAAATCTTTTCATCTCACAGGAACAATGTTAAATTATCTTGACTGTACAGCTTATAAGAAAGATGTTCATAGAGTATTTTTGTTTCACAGTTTCAGTGGTACTTCTGTACTTTAGTACTTCCAAAAGCCATGAGTTGGATGTAGCATAGTTCTTTATCTGTTAAATAATATGGAGATGCTTTTTATTGGAGGGTGGAATTGGAGGAGGGGAACAGTGTTGGGGAATTGGGGAGAGGGATCAGCTAAGTTTTTGTTCTTCAGTCTTCGTTGTGGAGTGCACCAGTGGCCATCTGGCTTCCTGTCAGCAGCTTGTGGCCTCTAAGCTCAAGGTGCTGTGTTACAATCTTAGTTGTGGGTGGGCATAGCCACCATCCTATGTGGGAGTTGAACCAGCAGGCCTGTTGTTAAGAGCACATGCTCTCTCCACTGAGCCATTTGAGCAGCAGCTCAGCTCAAGGTGCTGAGTTCAGTCTTAATTGCGGCTTGGTATAGCCCACATCAAAAAGGCAGTCTTGTTTTTGGGAGCATGTGATGTGCTTTCACTAACTGAGCCATCCGGCCACAGATAGGCAGCTCAGCTGCAGCTCATCTCTGGGCACAGCATCACTGGTCTGTGTGGGAATCGAACTGGTGACCCTGTTGCTCAGAGCTCAAGCTCTTAAGCTAACTGTTAACCAACTGAGCCACTTGGCAGGCCCTGGAGAATCTTTCAATAACACTATACCTTTGGATGGGTAAACTTCATTGGAATGATCATGTGAATTCTGAACTTGTCAGTTAAGTATTAACCTATGACTGGAACTAACAATTTTTCTCATTACTATGTCTGTTTACATGTGCTGATACAGCTTTCAGCAGTTGAATTCTTTGCCTAAAACAAATAAAACTGAAATTAGAGGAACCTGCGACCAGGGGTATTGTCAATCCCCAGATTGCCTGTCAGATGCCTTCCCACTGCCACACATTTATCTGACACAGGTTATGACAATATATTACCATAGAGTCATAGGACTTTAGAACAAGGAGGAATCTAGTCCAATTGTTTTATTTTACAGAGGCAAAAAAAAAGAAATGAAGATCATATTGTGTTTCTAACTAGAGCCTAACTTTTGCCCTTATTAAAATTGTTACTATTCAAGTTAATGAAGTTTAACAATATCAAGCCTGCAATAAAATGCAGTTGATATAGAGCAAACCCTTTTAAAACCAATAATGTATTTTAAGGTCATTTTAGGAAATCTCATGACAATCCTTCCCTGTTAACATTCACCACTTATTTTAATATTTTATCCTCAGATATGATTAACATGCATCTGTCATAAAAATAACTTTATTATTTAAAATGTTTGACCAGTTTAGGGTATGAAAGCCCTGTAACAGAAGGAAAATTTCTAACTACTCTACTTCACAGTATGTTCACAGAAATTATTATCAATGGGTTCTACATTCCCCACAGCTCTTCATCTATAGGCAAGTAGAAAGAGAAACAAGAAATTGCGGGACTTTGATGCTGCTGAGCATGCCCAAATTTTGGAACTATTTTTCCTCCAGTCAGGAAGTACTAATATTCTATTCTACTTTCAAAAGGAATTTGGAGTGGTAACTCTCGATTATTTATTGCTAGAATATTCATCTTCCCTTGAGGGTGAAGTTTCAATGTAAGGATGTTTTAGTGACTTATTTCTGAGTGGGCCACGTGTCAATTGGGGAAGGGGTAAAGTTAATTCTAATTAAAGTAACATTTCGTGAATTATTTTAAAATATGTCTCTTAGTATCCAAAATTTAGAATAATTTGCTTTCAGTTTTATATTCCAGGTCAGTGAAATCATATGGTTCTTGACTATGTATTACAGAATTATACACTTGAAACCTATGTAATTTTATTAACTATTGTCACCCCAATAAATTTTAATTAAAAATATATATTTAATTTGGAAAAGTGGGTAAAGGAAGAAAGAAAAATTTACTGTGTTACTTCCATCCAGTTTATTTATATTTTTATTAAAACCATTTTAAACATTACATTTAAAGAAGAACACAAAAACATATTTATGATACATATCAAGGAATACAACTGTAAATTGAATAAATTAAATAGCCATTGTGCAATTATATTATATATGTATTTACCTTAAATAAAAATGATACTAATTTTATAATATATTGTTTTAGATAAGAACAAAATGAATTAATTTAAAAATCTCATGAATTTCATTTTATTTTATTTTTTAAAGAAGCATGAGAAAATTATTGATTACTATATTTTTATTTTTTATTTTTTATTTATTTATTTTTTTTGAAGGAAGTGTCACTGGCCCTCATATGTGGGACCGAACCGGGGCCGCTGGCTTCCCAAGCCAGTGCGTAACCACCGCGCCATTTGGCCGGCCCCTTTATTTTTTAATTTAAAAAATTTTTTCAGTTACATTTCACATTAATTATTTTAATATTTGATGTATCTTAAGTAGCT
This sequence comes from Aselliscus stoliczkanus, assembly GCA_033961575.1. NCBI lineage: Eukaryota > Metazoa > Chordata > Mammalia > Chiroptera > Hipposideridae > Aselliscus > Aselliscus stoliczkanus. The sequence continues at coordinate 45,783,036 of CM066737.1, read as the reverse complement.
GAAACTTTTCTTAGGATAAATAACATTTGTACATAATGTCAATGACCAAAACATCATTTTGAAAATTATAGCCAGGGCCGGCTGAGTGTTTTATAAATTTTGGATATTAACCTCTTATCAGATATATCGTTGGCAAATATCTTGTCCTATTCATTAGGCTGCAAACTTACTCCCTAGATTTTTCTTCCTTCTTTAGGTAGGCCTGCACTGCTATAAACTTCCCTCTTAAGACTGCTTTCACTGCATCCCAGAGATTTGGGGTCGTGGTGTTTTCATTTTGTTTGTCTCGAGGTATCTTTTATTTTCCTCCTTGATCTCATTTGTGACCCACTTGCTATTTAGTAGCATGTTATTTAGCCTCTATTTATTTGACAGTTTTCCGGGGTTCTTCTTAAAATTGATTTCTAGTTTCATAGCATTGTGGTCAGAGAAGACACTTGAAATGATTTCAATCTTCTTAAATTTATTGAGACTTGTTTTGTGGACTAACATGTGGTCTATCTTAGAAAATGTTCCATGTGCACTTGAGAAGAATATATATTCTGTAGCTTTGGGGTGAAATGCTCTGACAATGTCTGTTTAATCCAGCTGGTCTAATGTGTCATTTAAGTTCACTGTTTCCACATTGATTTTCTGTCTTGAGGATCTCTCCATTGGTAACAGTGGGGTGTTGAAGTCCCCTACTATGATGGTGTTACTATTGATCTCCGTTTTTATGTCTGCCAATATCTGTTTTATACATTTGGGAGCTCCTATATTGGGTGCATAGATGTTTACTAGGGTTATGTCCTCTTGTTGGATCGATCTCATTATTATTATAAAGTGTCCTTTGTCTTCTCCAGTGTCTCATAATTTTGGAGTACAGGTCTTTTACTTCTTTAGTTAAGTTGATTCCTAGATATTTTATTGTTCTTGAAGCAATTGTAAAAGGGATTGATTTCCTGATTTCTTCCTCTGATAGTTTATTATTGGTTATGCAAATGCAACTGATTTCTGAATATTAATTTTGTATCCTGCTACCTTACCATTACATTTATCAGGTCTAGCAGTAATTTTTGGTGGAGTCTTTGGTATTCTCCATATATGGTATCATGTCATCTGCATATAATGACAATTTTACTTCCTCTTTTCCAATTTGGATGCGTTTTGTTTCATTTTCTTGTCTGATTGCTGTGGCTAGAAATTCCAGAACTATGTTAAAGAGAAGTGGTGAACGTGGGCATCCTTGTCTTGTTCTTGATGTTAAGGGGAAAGCTTTTAGGCTTTCTCCATTGAGTATGATGTTTGCTGTTGGCTTATCATATATGGCCTTTATTACATTGAGATATGGAAACACATACCATGCTCATGGATAGGAAGAAACAACATAGTTGAAATATCAATATTACCTAAGGCATTATACAGTTTCAATGGAATTCAAATCATACTACCAAGGACATTTTTCTCAGAAATAGAACATAGAACCCCAATATTTATATGGAACCAGAAAAGTGGGAGGCATCACACTACCTGACATCAAAACATTCTGCAAGGCTACAGTAATCAAAACAGTATGGTACTGGGCCAGCCAATTGGTAGTTAAGCACTGGCTTGGGAAGCCAGAGGCCCCAGTTCAGGTCCCACATATGTGGGCCCGTGACACTGCCCTCAAAAAAACAACAACAAAAAAACAGTATGTTACTGACATAAAAACAGATACATAGACCAATGGACCAGAATAGAGAGCCCAGGAATAAACGCATCCATATACGCTCATTTAATCTATACAATGGAAGCAAGAATTTACATTTGAGTAAAGACAGTCTATTAAATAAATGGTGCTGGGAAAATTGACACGTGCAAAAAATGAAAATGGACCACCTACTTACACCATATACGAGAACAAACTCAACGTGGATTAAAGACTTAAATGTAAGACCTGAAACTATAAAACTCCTAGCAGAAAATACTGCAGCGCTATTTACAATAGCCAAGACTTGGAAACAACCGAAATGCCCATCGGTAGATGACTGGATGAAGAAACTGTGGTACATTTATACAATGGAGTATTACTCCGCTCTAATGAAGAATGAAATCATACCATTTGCATCGATATGGATGGACCTACAACTATTATGTTAAGTAAAATAAGTCAGTTGGAGAAAGACAAATAGCATATGATCTCACTTATACGTGGAATTTGAAAAACTGAATGAATGAGCAAAGGAAACAGAGACAGTCTCATAAATATAGAGGAAAAACAGGGTGGCTAGTTGGGAGAAGGGCGTGGATGAAGGAGAAGGGGAAGGGATTAGACAGCATAAATAGGTAACTACAATATTGCCACAGGGATATGAAAGATAGTTCGGGAAATATAATAATGTTGTAAATATTTTGTGGGGTGTCAGATGGTCACATGTCTTGTTAGGGAGACCACTTCATGGATGGAGTAGAGGCTTGATCACTGCACTGTACACCTGAAGCTGACGCTGTATAATATTGTATGCCTACTGGAAGTGAATATATAGATAGTCATGGTATGTGGATGATACGGTGGAAGGGAGTCAAAGCAATTGTAATAGATATGTATGATATGCGGGGGATTGGGATGGAGAATTGGGGAGTGGGTTTGTCACATTGAGGGGTAAAAATTATAACTATTGCACTGTGTGGTACACCTGAAGAAAATTTAAAAAAAAAAAGGTTATTTCACAATAAAAAGAAAAATAGGTCTGCTAATTTAAAAAAAATCTTTGAAAATTCAGACAACTGCTCTGTTTATTATTTTATTTATTTATTTATTTATTTATTTATTTATTTATTTTGAGGCCAGTGTCACTGGCCCTCATATGTTGGACTGAACTGGTGCCGCTGGTTTCTCAAGCCAGCACTTAACCACCACACCACTCAGCCAGCCCTCAACTGATTTTTTTAGAACATCAGAGAGAGAGAGAGAGACAGAATGCTTCATTTTAAAAGAGCAAGATTGTTGGTGGCAAATGTCATATATTACCCAATGGTACTTTGCCATACAGATTTATCCTGTAGGATACGATTGTGATCCAAGAAAGCTCTACTTAAGCTGGATAATTTACTTTGAGGCTAACACAATATTATTCAGGTTGCATTTTAAGTTATTGTTATATCAGTTTGGCTTCCAGAATCACATGAACTCAGGTCCTTGAAATAAGGAGATATGAGTACATCTTCTTACTTTAAATGAAGTAATAAAGTTTCTTTGAAAAATCAGAATCAATATAATTTGTAAATATAATTTGGCTGCCAGGGCCTTATCAATGTAGAGAAAACTGAAAACACTTGCATGACTACTATTTCTGTGTGATGCAAAATAGCATCATTTCCCCCAAATAGAGACAAACATAGGATTCATAATACATCAAATGCATCATGACAACCAAACCAATGCAAAGGTATTAGACCATAAACTAGTATTTATTGTAATTTTAATACAACTCCAGTCCTGATATTAATCAGTAACTTAAGAATTTGAGTTGAACTATAAAATGGTAGATTAAATTTTTTTTTTAAAGATTTTATTGGGGAATTGGGGGAGGGGAACAGCGTTGGGGAATCGGGGAAGGGAACCAGACAAGTTGCTGTCCTTTGTTCTTCAGTCTAGTTGTGGAGGACGTTGCTTCACTGGCCCATGTTGGTATCATCATTGCGCTCTTCCTGGATGAGGCAGATTGGTCGCCAGCCTCTGGATGTCGCTCACCGCAGCTATTGGCAGCTCACACTGTCTGCCAGCCACTCACACTGTCTGCCAGCCACTCACTGTAGCCTATGGCAGCCCACTGCAGCAGAGGCTGCAGCCTACACCGTCGCTGGAGCTGGGACAGCCCAGCTCCAAGTGGAGCTGTTGTTAGCTGTAGAGGGCAATGGCACTGGCCCTCTCATGTGGGATCCGAAACAGGGCCACTGGCATCCCAAAACCAGCTCTTAACAAATGCGCCACTTGGCTGGCCCTAGATTAACTTTTTTTATTAGTTTACATTTAGATACTCATTTTTTGTATTATAAAGGAATTTTTACATTTGTTTATTTTAATATATTATGGTACAAGAAATTTTATGTAACAAATAATTACAAAACACAACAACATAAACAAGGTACAAGAGATTTTATGTATCAGAAACACATTTATCATTTGCACATCATAGAAGGCCAAGAAATCTTCATGAGTGCACGGTCGTCATAAGTCCAACAAAACCAGTTATCATATTCCATGGTATTATTTTATATACAGATATCGTTATTGATTTATAGAGTTACACTTTTAATTCATAAACATAAATAAAATAATTAAAAACATTTATATAAATACATAATTAGACTACCTATGTATAATGCTCGTCCTTATTTTTCCCTCACAAATTTGTGAAAAATGTGTGCATTATACACAGCAAAATACAATACGTACATATACAGAGGGTGCCAGAAAAATGTATGTACATTTTAAGAAAGGAAAAAAAACTATTAAAATTATCCTGATGGTAACCACTTTGAGTATCTCTTATAATTGCAGAAACTCAAACGTGACTTGTAGTCATCTATTGTTATTGGTACATATGGAGTATCACAATTTTAATACAGCTTTTTCCTTCCTCAAAATGTGCATACATTTTTTTGGTACCTCCTGTATTTTATATATGCACCCATAAAAAGTATATGGTACCATCTTATATATGTATAATTTTAATATAAATCTTATCACATGCACACATTCATCATTCTGCAAGTGATAAATATATCCAACAACATATATACGTGTGTGTACAATTATTTATTTACTTATTTATTTATTTATTTAGAAAAGAGTTTTATTTTTTAATTTTTTTTATTAGTTTCAGGTGTACAACACAATTCAATAGTTATACTCTTTTCCCCAAAAAAGTGACAACCCCCCCCCGAGTTCGCCACCCTACTCTGCCCCCATATCATACATATCTATCACAACTCCCCTGACTCCACCCCACAGTATACTCCACATCCCGTGACCATCCACATATTCAGTTATAGTTGGCATACAATACTATACAACATCAGTTTCAGGTGTACGGTGCAGTGATCAAGCCTCTACTCCATCCAGGAAGTGGTCTCCCTAACAAGACATGTGACTATCTGACATGCCACAAAATTTTTACCACATTATTATATTCCCCGAACCGTGTTTCATATCCCTGTGGCAATATTGTAGTTGTCTATTTATGCTGTCTAATTCCTTCCCTTTCCCCCCCATCCCCACCCCCTCCCAACTAGCAACCCTCAGATTTTCCTCTACATCTACGAGTCTGTTTACTTTGATCGTTCACTCAGTTCTTCAGACTCCACACACAAGTGAGATCACATGGTACCTATCCTTCTCCGACTGACTTATTTCACACAACATAAGTCTCTTCACAACATTATCAATTACATTCCCAGAACTGCCTCCATATCCCTGCAGCAACATTGTAGTCACACCTACATTGTCCAAAACTTTCCCCCTCTCCCTCTTCCCCACTCCCTCCCAGCCAGCAACCATCAGTTTTTCCTTTATGTCTGCTTGATATGTCTTCAATCTTCTTAAATTTACTGAGACTTGTTTTGTGGCCTAACATGGTCTATCTTGGAAAATGTCCCATGTGTACTTGAGAAGAATGTATATTCTGTTGTTTCAGTGTAAAATGCTCTAAAAATATCAACGAAGTCCAGATGGTCTGAAGTATCATTTAAGGCCCCTCTTTCTGTGTTGATTTGCTGTCTAAAGGGTCTATCCATTGGTGACAATGATGTTGAAGTCCCCTACTCTGATAGTGTTACTGTTGATCTCTGTCTTTATGTCTATCAAAATCTGTTATACGTAATTAGGAGTTCCTATGTTGGGTGCATAGATGTTTATTAGGGTTATAGTGCCCTTCTTTGTTTTTTATTGTAGTCATTTTAAAGTATATTTAGTCCAAAATAAGTACTGGTACTCCAGCTTTTTTTCTTCTCATTTCCATTTGCATAAAATATCTTATTCCATCTGTAAACAGCATATACATGTGTCCTATTTTCTTATCCACTCAGCCACTCTCTGTCTTTGATTGCAGCATTTAGCCCATTCACATTTAAAATGATTATTGATAGGTGCATATGTATTGACATTTTGATATTTGTATTCCTGGTCTCCCTGGGTTAGCTTGTTTACCCCTTTCTTTTGTTTAAAAAAAAGCCCTTTTAGCATTTCTTGCAATGCTGGCTTGGTGGTAATGAATTCCTTAAGCTTATTCTTTTCTGAGAAGCTCTTTATTTCTCCTTCAATTTTAAGTGATAGCCATGCTGGGTAGAGCAATCTTGGTTGTAGGCCTGTATTTTATGTCACTTTGAGTATCTCCTGCCACTCCCTTCTGGCCTGCAGAGTTTCTGTAGACAAGTCAGCTGTTAGTCGAACAGGAGTTCCTTTGTATGTAACCTGCTGTCTTTCTCTTGCAGCCTCTAGGATTCTGTCTCTGTCTTTAACCTTTGCCATTTGAACTATGATGTGTCTTGGTGTGGACCTGTTTGGGTTCAGCTTGTTTGGAACCCTCTGCATTTCCTGGGCATGTATGTTGATTTCCTTCACCAGGGTAGGGAAGTTTTCAGTCATTATTTTTTCAAATACATTCTCGACCCCTTGCTTCTTCTCTTCTCCTTCTGGTATTCCTATGAGTCGAAGGTGGTTATGCTGCATCTTGTCCTATAGGGCTCTTAAACTATTTTCATTGTTTTTTATTCTTTGGTCTTTTTGCTGTGCCAACTGGGTGATTTCTGTTATTTTATCTTCCAAATCGCTGATCTGCTCCTCTGCTTCATCTACTGTACTGGGATTCCTTTGAGTGTGTTCTTCATTCAATTATTGTATTCTTTAATTCTAACAGGTTGTTTTTTATGGTTTCCCTAACCTTCTTGATGTGTTCGCTAAGTTCCTTAAACATTCTTATCATCAGTGTTCTAAACTCTGTCTCTGAAATGTTAGATCCCTCTGTTTCATTTGGTTCCATTTCTAGAGGTTTCTTCTGATCTTTTACTTGTGACATGTTTCTTTGTTTCCCCATTCTGGCTGTCGCGCTGGGATTGCTTTGAAGTATTAGATAGATCACCAGGAGAGCCCTGGCTGGATCATGCAGGCACACAGCTCATGGCCCAACACTCCCAGGAAAACTCCCAGTCTCAGCCTGTCCCAATCAGCCGCTCACAGTTCAGGCCAAGCAGCCTCACAACCAATCACCAGCCTGGCAACTCTGCAAGTGCAGTGCAGAGAGTGGGGACCCAAGGCGGCTTGTGCACTCCTACGTCTCAGTGAGCAGCCTGTTGAAGCCAGAGCACGCCCACCAGGCTTTTCCCTGGTAATGCAGCACAAGCCATGCGGAGGGTTGGTATCCAAGGTGGTCTGCGCACTCCTGGGTCTCAGCGAGCAGCCTGTTGGACCCGGAGGGCACCTGCGCTGCATTTCCCTGGCAACGCAGTATAAGCCGGGCTGAGGGTTGGGATCCAAGGATGCATGCACGTGCACGCACACACACCCACTTCTGTGCCAATTCCACCAGACCAATGAGGTCTCGGACCTGATCCTCCGGGGGAGGGCCCAAGCCCAACAAAATGGCGCCCTCTCTACACCACTCACGTGCAGGCTCCACATCACAGGAACAACAGTCCAAAAACCTCCAGCCTTTGCACCAAAGGTGCACAGTTCAGTCTGTCCCCACAGGCTCCTGGGTCCGGCTCACACAGCCACTCCCTCCACCAGTAACCAGGTAAAAGCTAACCAGCGAGCAAGCCCGTGCGTCGGCCCCACTGATTCTCTAGCCACTCTTACCCTCGCTCAGCTGAGCAAAGAGAGTCCTCACTAATTTAGTGCTGGCTATATTAGAACTCGTCTTCCCGGCAAAGGAACTCTGGGCTGGTGAGCTTGGAGTGTGGCCGGAGGGTCTCTCCCCGAAACAGACAAGCTTCCCATGGCTGGGGCTTCCCTCACAGGGCTTGCCCTCTCTCGTCTCTGCCCGTCCTACCAGACCCGACGTGGCCTCCTCTTTAAGTTCTTCGTTTAGTGGTTCTGTTCATCTAGTGTTCCGGGGACCTCCAGGGTTCAACGCTGTATAATTTGTTCGTAATTTTGGTATGATCCTGGGAGGTAGTTAGCACAGCATCTGTCTATTCGAAAAGAGTTTTATTAAAATGTAGCTAACATACAACTTTATATTAGTTTCACGGGTACACCATAGTTATTTAACGTTTTTTTTCTTTTATTGTGAAATAAATATTTTTTAAAAAATTAGCTTCAGGTGTACAACACAGTGCAATAGTTTTTACCCCTAAAGTGAAAACCCCTCTTGCCCAATTCTCCACCCAACTCCACCCCCACATATCATACATATCTATTACAATTCCTTTGACTCCCTTCCACCATATAATCCACATACCGTGACTATCTATATATTCACTTCCAGTTGACATACAATATTATACAACATCAGTTTCAGGTATACAGTGCAGTGATCAAGCCTCTACTCCATCCATGAAGTGGTCATCCTAACAAGACATGTGACCATCTGACACCTCACAAAATATTTACACCATTATTATATTCCCCGAACTGTCTTTCATATCCCTGTGGTAATATTGTAGTTACCTATTTATGCTGTGTAATCCCTTACCCTTTACTGTCATCTCCAACCCACTCCCAACTAGCAACCATGATTTTCCTCTATATCTATGAGATAGTTTCTGTTTACTTTGCTTGTTCCTTCAGTTTTTCAGATTCCACATATAAGTGAGATCATATGGAATTTGTCTTTCTCCGACTGACTTATTTCACTTATAATAGTCTCTAGGTCCATCCATATCGTTGCAAGTGGTACAATTTCATTCTTCTTTGTAGCTGAATAATACTCCATTGTATAAATGTACCACAGTTTCCTAATTTACCGATGGGCATTTCGGTTGTTCCCAAGTCTTGGCTATTGTAAATAGCGCTGCAATAAACATAGGGGTGCATATATTTTTTCGAGTTAGCTTCTTTGATTTTTCCGTGTAGATACCCAAGAGTGGAATTGCTGGGTCATAGGGCAGTTCCATTTCCAGTTTTTTGAGATACCTCCATACTTATTTCCATAATGGCTGCACCAATTTGCAGTCCCACCAACAGTGCACTAGGGATCCCGTTTCACCACACCGTCGCCAGCAGTTGTTGTTTGTTCAGTTATTGATGATAGCCACTATGAACAGAGTGAGGTGGTATCTCATTGTGGATTTTATTTGCATTTCTCTGATGATTAGAGAGGTTAAACATTTTTTCATATGCCTGTTGGCCATCTGTATGTCCTCTTTAGAGAAATGTCTCTTCATATCTTCTGCCTATTTTTTAATTGGGTTGTTTGTTCTTTTGATGTTGAGTTTCATGAGTGTTTTATAAATTTTATATGTTAACCCCTTATCAGATATATCAATGGCAAATATATTCTCCCATTCAGTAGGCTTCCCTTTGGTTTTATTGATGGTTTCCTTTGTTGTGAAAAAATTTTAAGTCTGATATAATCCAATATGTTCATTTTTTCTTTTACTTCCCTTGCCCGCAGGGATATACAAGTAAAAACATTGCTCTGGGTAATGTCTGCAAATGTACTCCCTATATTTTCTTTTAGGAGTTTTATGGTTTCAGGTCTTACATTTAAGTCTTTAATCCATTTTGAATTTGTTCTTTTATATGACGTAAGGAGGTGGTCCAGTTTAATTTTTTTGCATATGTCAGTCCAATTTTCCCGGCACCATTTATTGAATAGACTATCTTTACTCCAATGTAAGTTTTTGCTTCCCTTGTCATAGATTAACTGTCCATAAATGCCTCGATTTATTTCTAGATTCTCTGTTCTGTTCCACTGATATATGTGCCTGTTTTTATACCAATACCATACTGTTTTGATTACTGTAGACTTGTAGTATGTGTTGATGTCTGGTAGCATGATACCCCCGATTTTGTTCTTATTTCTCAGGATAGCCAAGGATATTCAGGGTCTTTTATGGTTCCATATAAATTTTAGGATTATATTTTCTATTTCTGTGAAAAATGCCCTTGGTAGTTTAATAGGAATTGCATTGAATCTATATATTGCTTTAAGCAGTATGGACATTTTAACTATATGAATTCTTCCTATCCATGAGCATGGTAGGTGTTTCAATTGGATTGTATCTTCTTTTATTTCTTTCTTCAGTGTCTTATAATTTTCTGAGTACAGATCTTTTACTTCTTTGGTTAAATTTATTCCTAGGTATTTTATAGTCCTTGAAGCAATTGTAAATGGGACAGTTTTTTTAATTTCCTCTTCTGTTAGTTTATTATTGGTATATGCAATTGCCACTGATTTCTGAACATTGATTTTATATCCTACTACTTTGCTGAATTCGTCTATCAGTTCCAATAGTTTTTTGATGGAGTCTTTGGGGTTCTCTATATACAATATCATATCATCTGCATATAATGACAATTTTACTTCTTCTTTGCCAATTTGGATGACTTTTATGTTTTCTTCTTGTCTGATTGCTGTGGCTAGAACTTCCAGAACTATGTTGAATCAAAGAGGAGAAAGTGGACAGCCTTGTCTTGTTCCTGATCTTAAGGGGAATGGTTTTAGCTTTTCCCCATTGAGTATGATGCTAGCTGTAGGTTTATCATATATGGCCTTTATTATGTTGAGATATGATCCCTGTATTCCCACTTTGCTAAGGGTTTTTAACACAAATGGCTGTTGGATTTTGTCAAATGCTTTTTCTGCATCTAATAATATGACCATATGATTTTTATTCTTCCTTTTGTTGATGTTTTGTAACACATTAATTGATTTACGGATGTTGAACTAGCCTTGCATACTAGGGATGAAACCCACTTGATCATGATGTATGATCTTCTTAATATATTGCTGAATTCTGTTTGCTAATATTTTATTGAGAATTTTTGCATCCATATTCATCAGGGTATTGGCCTGTAGTTTTCCTTTTTTGTGCTGTCTTTATCTGGTTTTGGAATCAGGGTGATAGCGGCTTCATAAAAAGAGTTTGGAAGCCTTCCCTCTTTCTGGATTTTTTGGAATAGTTTGAGAAGAATAGGTTGTAGTTCTTTTTTGAATGTTTGATAAAATTCACTTGTGAAGCCATCTGGTCCAGGGCTTTTGGTTTTTGGAAGCTAGTCAATTACTGATTCAATTTCCTTGGTAGCAATCAGGCTAATTAGATTTTCTTGTTTTTCTTGAGTTAGCTTTGGAAGGTTGTATGCTTCTAGAAAATTATCCATTTCTTCCAGATTGACAACTTTGTTAGCATATAGTTGCTCATAGAAATTTCTTAGAATTTTTTGTATTTCTGTGATGGCTGTAGTCATTTCCCCTCTTTTGTTCCTGATATTACTAATTTGAGTCCTCTCTCTTATTTTTTTGATGAGTCTGGCTAGAGGTTTGTCCATTTTGTTTATCTTCTCAAAAAAACAGCTCTTGGTTTTGTTGATGTTTTGCATTTTTTTTTCTGTTCTCTGTGTCAATTATTTCCTCTCTGGTCTTTATTATCTCCTTTCTTGTACTCCCCTTGGGCTTCTTTTGCTGTTCTTTTTCCAGGTTCCTGAGGTGTAAGGATAACCTGTTTATTTGAGATTTTTCTTCCTTCTTTAGGTAGGCCTGCACTGCTATAAACTTCCCTCTTAAGACTGCTTTCACTGCATCCCAGAGATTTGGGGTCGTGGTGTTTTCATTTTGTTTGTCTCTAGGTATCTTTTGATTTCCTCCTTGATCTCATTTGTGACCCACTTGCTATTTAGTAGCTTGTTATTTAGCCTCCATTTATTTGACAGTTTTCTGGGGTTCTTCTTATAATTGATTTCCAGCTTCATAGCATTGTGGTCAGAGAAGACACTTGAAATGATTTCAATCTTCTTAAATTTATTGAGACTTGTTTTGTGGCCTTGTATGTGGTCTAAAATGTTCCATGTGTACTTGAGAAGAATGTATATTCTGTGGCTTTGGGGTGAAATGCTCTGACAATGTCTGTTTAATCCAGCTGGTCTAATGTGTCATTTAAGTTCACTGATTCCACATTGATTTTCTGTCTGGAGGATCTCTCCATTGGTAACAGTGGGGTGTTGAAGTCCCCTGCTATGATGGTGTTACTGTTGATCTCCGTTTTTGTGTCTGCCAATATCTGTTTTATACATTTGGGAGTTCCTATATTGGGTGCATAGATGTTCACTAGGGTTATGTCGTCTTGTTGGATCGATCTCATTATTATTATAAAGTGTCCTTCTTTGTCCTCTGTTATAGTCTTCAATTTAAAGTCTATTTTATCTGATATAAGTGTTGCTACTCCAGCTTTTGTCTCAATTCCATTTGCGTGAAGTACTTTACTCCATCCCTTTACTATCAGCCTGTATGTGTCTTTTGATCTGAGGTGTTTCTCTTATATACAGCATATGCCAGGGTCTTGCTTTCTTATCCATTCAGCCACCCTATGTCTTTTTTTTTTGAGGGCAGTGTCACTGGCCCTCATACGTGGGACCGAACCAGGGCCACTGGCTTCCCAAGCCAGCGCTTAACCACTGCACCACTTGGCCAGCCCCACCCTATGTCTTTTGATTGGAGCATTCACTCCATTTACATTTAACGTGATTATTGATAGGTGTGTATTTATTGCCATTTTGTTATTTGTGTTCCTAGTCTTCCTTAGTTAGGTTGTTTTTCTCTTCTGCTTACAGAATCCCTTTTAATATTTCCTGCAAAGCTGGCTTGGTGGTAATGAATTCCCTTAACTTGTTCTTTTCTGGGAAGCTCTTTATCTCTCCTTCAATTTTAAATGATAACCTTGCTGGATACAGCAATCTGGGTTGTAGGCCTTTATTTTTCATCACTTGGAAAACTTCCTGCCACTCCCTTCTGGGCTGCAAAGTTTCTGTAGAAAAGTCCGCCGATAATCTTATGGGGATGCCCTTTTAAGTAACTTGCTGCCTTTCCCTTGCTGCTTTAAGGATTCTGTCTTTGTCCTTAACCTTTGCCATTTTCACTATAATGTGTCTTGGTGTGGGCCTGTTTGGGATCATCCTGGTTGGAACTCTCTGCATTTCCTGGTCTTGTATTTCAATGTCCTTTGCCAGGTTAGGGAAGTTTTCAGACATTATTACTTCAAATATGTTCTCAATCCCTTGCTGCCTCTCTTCTCCTTCTGGTATTCCAATGATCTGACCGTTGTTTCATTTGATGTTTTCTCCCAGCTCTCTTACACTATTTTCAATGATTTTCATTCTTTTTTTCTTTTTGTTGTTCTGCTTGGGTGATCTCTGCTATCTTGTCTTCTAAGTCACTGATTCGATTTTCTGCTTCATTCCATCTGCTAGTCATTCCATTGAATTTGTTATTTAATTCAGTAACTGCATTCTTAAGTTCTAGCTGGTTGCTTTTCATGATTTCTCTATCCTTCTTTATATTTTCATTAATTTCTTTGAACATTCTAATAATCAGTGTTCTGAATTCAGTCTCTGATAGCTTGTTTACCTCTATTTCCTCTAGTTCCACTGCTTCAGGAGGTTTCTTCTGTTGTTTTATTTGGGTTGTATTTGTTTGTCTCCTCATTCTGGTTTACTCTTTGTGCTTGCTTTGATATAGCAGATAGATTCCCCAGGTTTCTCAGTCTTTTCTGGGTAAACTTATACGGTGTGTATCCTTTATATTTGAATTACTCAATCTCCGTATTCTCTTGTGCTTGTATATCTGAGGTGTTCCTTGTGTTGTGTGTCTTCACCTGTTGAAGTTTAGCTTTGATTACTTTTGCCTTGTCAGTAGGTGGGATTGACTCCCAGGCTGATTGCTGTGACTATCATCAGTGTCCGCAGTTTATGATCTGCTGTGTGAGGGTTGACCCTTCTGATGGACCTTAGACCCTTTGGTCCTTGCACCTGTAGCAACTCCCTTTTGAGTGTGACTCCTGTATGTCAAACCCAGAAATGCTCTGGTTTTGTCTAAAGTTGGCCTGTGGGTATGATGATTCTTGTGTCTCCAGTGCCGGTCTTGGCTAAAGTCCACCAAGCTCTCTTCAGGTTGTCCTCTGCTGTACAAATATTCCTCTGCATCTTGTGGGAACAAAGATAGCCACCTGATGCCTAGCGCCATCCTGGCACTGCAGGTTTGCTGTATATGAGTGTGGTTGTGATGTGTGATTTGTGGTTTTAAAAAGTCACTGCCGTTTCTGCTTTTGCCTGTCCCAAGGTAGGCTATGTGCCCTGCAGGCTCAATAAGTCTCTTTGGGCACCCTTTCCATTGAATGCTGTAGAGAATCAAAGAGTTCTTCACTGCCAAGAGCCAGTAAATTAGTGCCTCAGCAGCTAAACCTGCCCTGCTTCCCAAGCCTTGCAGGAAAGGTGGAGGAGGGGTAGGTAGTCTCACTCTAGAGCCTCTTCTGGGGCAGAAATTCTTGACCCACTATGGGTAGGAGTACCTCTGTAGTCTGCCCCTACTGTTCCATTCTGGGGTAAGTTTAAGACTCTGGCTTGGCAGGGGCCAGGGTTTCTGAGGGAGGGTGGGAGTGGGTTTTATTTCTTTTTTTTGTGAGTTTTGTTTGCTTCCTGTCAAAGAGAGGAGGAAAACAAACAAACAAACAAAATAATACAAGAACAAAAAAACCCACAGTCCCAACACTGATTTGAGCTAAGGCCTTTGCCTCATACTCTCCAGAGGAGTTCCTGCTGTTCTCCCAAAGAGATTGCCAGGGTTTAGGGGGCTGTGCGAACCCTGCAGTGTCTCAAATGTCCGGTCTGTCTCCTGGGGACCTGCGTCTCTGCTTGGGCATGCTGCATCTCCCCCCACGGAGTATTCTTTCTTCCCCTGCTCATCTGGTTTCATGCTTCTGCCTCGGAGCCTGTGCACGCTGCTGTATTCCTGCTGCTCTCGCGGAGGGACTGCTGGGGTTTAGGACATTGTGCACACCCTGCTGTGGCTCAGATCCCTGCTCTGTCTCTCCCGGACCTGTGTCTCCACCTGGCCCGCTGCTTTTCCCCCTGCCCAGGAGTATTCTTTTTTCCTTGCTTGCCCGGTTGCAGATTTCTGCCTCAGCGTCTCTGCGCCGAGGTGCTCTTGCTGTGCTCCATGGGACCTGGTGGACGCAGAGACTGATCCCTGAACCAGGTGGGTGCAGGGATTGATTTTACCCTATCGCTGTCGCTGCCTGGCTCTGCACCCTGCTTCCTGGGGGCCCTGCGATCCGTGAGTACAGCTGTATATCTCCCCTCTCTCCTCCCCCTCACCCAGGCTGAGTCTTCTTCGTCAGGCTGCAGATCGTTGTGCTCTTGCTGTACTCTAGGTACGCCATGGGGTGCAGGGAGCAAGCAGTGGGAACACTCACCGATCTGCTCTCTGAAGCTCTGTGCCTCTGCAGCTGCAATGTGGCCTGCACCTCACACGTCTCGCTGCCTTCTTCCCTCACTAGCCCGGCCTGCCCACCTTCCAGCAATTGTTGTGTAAGACTCTTAGTTGCTCTGTGTGATGAGTAGACATCGCTTTGAAGAGTTACAGAAGTTCAAATTGTAGATATTTCCAGGGGAGAACTCAGGGAGCTCTCCTCACAGTGGCCATACCTCTTCCTTTTAGGTAATTTAATTTTATCATGGTGATTTGTATTAAAAAGATCATCAGCAATTCCAGATAAGAAAAATGCAGCTGCTCAAATTCATTTTTATTCATATTTGGACTTCTCATTCTTAGATCAATATATTAGATTAAAAATAAGTAATCCACACAGTATTTTCATAAAAATTTGTCCATATATTTTATAATCTCTCTGAGAATCAGACAGATTTTCTTTCTCTAGTCATAATCACAATTTTTAGTAAAAAAAAAGTCATGTTCAATATAGGGGGGGAGATGGGATGGTTATAAATCTGTCTGATAATGTATTAGTATATTATTCAGGAACATTTAGTATAGTATTCAGGAATATCTTGAAGGTAGTAGTAATAATAGTCATGTTATTCTGCATTCATCCCTATGGTGTGTTTAAAACCAATATCACCTATCTTCTTGGATTATGCTTTCCCATATTTATAATAAAAGTTGGCTGAAATGGAAGGTTAAAAAAAAAAAAAGAGAAAACTCATCAAAAATGTAGACAGAATCTTCCAAAGCAGTACAAGGGAATTAAATGAGATTTGATTTTTTTTTTGAGGGCAGTATCACTGGCCCTCATATGTGGGACCCGAAATAGGGCCACTGGCTTCCCAAACCAGCGCTTAACCACCGTGCCACTCGGCCAGCCGAGATTTGATTTTTGAAATGTCTCCTGTCATCAGCAATTTTCATACCACAACATGCTTCATTTTCATTCTCCTTGTATTTTTTCCCAAACTGGGGCTGCTGGCTTCCCAAGCCAGCGATTAAGTACTGCGCCACTCGGCCACCTTTTCCTTGTATTTTTGATGCAATTACTATAACTCCAATATGAAAAGTGATGCTGTGTTTTTACCCACAAAGGTTCATTGAGAAAATCATTACTAAATTACGTGCCAGAATTTCGAAATTCCTAGTACCAACAGTTTTCTCCACAACTGCAGTTATGTTCAGGTCAAAACACAGTAAGATTTTAAACTCTAAGCACTGAAAAGATTATATATTATGCCTTCCCAGATGACACTTAAGGCATCAAGAATACAAAATAAAAAATTAAAACTAATAAGGCAACTTAATTTATGATTACTTTTAGTGATCTAGTATATGTTGTGAAAACTCAGTGCAGAGGAAAAATATTCCTTTCCGTGAGACCTTAAAGCCTCTGATTGAGCGCTTCCTTTAACTATCCCTAATACACTAAGTAAGACAATAAATACTTATTCTAGTTAGAGATGCCTATTAATTTGCTTTTTTCAAATATATTCTTCAATATCTGTTATATTTATGCTCTCTAGGACTACTAAGATAATATTTCATCCACAGAAGAGTTTTTGCTTTCCGTTGCTTTACATGATCTTTTTCAAACTTCACTGGTAGCACAATGTACCCTATTTCTAACAAATAATATAGGAATGAATGCTGGAATCTGGGATTGAAGGGTTGCAAACGGATAGAAGAAATTTAAGCAATTTTTATTTTAAAATTTTCAGCTAATTCCACAGTTTCCTATTGAAATTTTAAGTTTAAGAAGTAAGGGTTATTGACACTTTGTCTCTCTTTAGGTTTGTTGTCTAGAAGATTATATCTTCTGGCCTTTTAAAAATAAATTTGTTACTGCAATATCATTTCCTAAGGGAAATTTGTCATAAAAACCAATTATCTAATTTATTAAAGTTTACAGATACTTTGTGTGTTTTTAACAATGAAAATGATTATTTAACAGGGGTATTTTAAATAGAATGAGGCTTTGTCTTAGAAACTCCTAAAACGAACTTGAAAAAGAAGATATACTGATTATTGTATAATGAGAACATAGGCCTAGCTCTGGGTTTTGTTTCGTTTTTTATACTACAGATTCTTACTCCTTAAATGAGATTAGGATTGGGTGTTTTAAAATATGCTTATTTGTGTGCAAGTAGGGACAAGAGACAACACAGAGAAAGAAAGCTCTGTGACTTTCCGAATGCTGAATATCAGTGTCGCATCCTGCACAACTGAGTAGGGGGAGTGGAGAAGGGACCGCAAAAGGTTAAGAAAGAGAGAGAGGCACAAAATAGGAGAGAATACAGTTTGGGGCCAGGGGACCTCCACCTTGTGGACTGGAAACCCCAAATTAGGTCTGACTGTTCCTTTTATTATCTTACACATAAGCAAATTTCAATGTAACTTCCGAGGTCTGTGAGTCTCACATCCAAGAATTAATCTCCGGGCCTAATTTCCTATGCCTGCAAATTGCCATTACCGGAGATCCTATGAGGTTATTGTCATGCACCTCTTAAGAGACAGTAACTTCCTCTGCCAAGGCTTACTGATAAGAACGCAGGGAGGACAGGTATTATCATATCAATAGGTCATTTCACAGGCAGGCTGCCAGACCCTGAAGCAAGGAATCCACGTCCTATTTCTGTCAACTCATGATTCTTCCTATTGGCACCCACTGGTACCCACGGGCACCCATGTGACCATGTCTGGCATAGGATGCCTCTCCCTTGAGGGAACTTATCTATCATTGACTAACTGGCCATCCTTTGGTACCAAATAAGGAATATATACAGTAAGCATAATATTGAAGTTATGATCTGTCTTTATGGAAAGCTGCATGGAGGCAGACAGGCAGGCTATAATGTGACATATCACTTTTCTTAAACAATGTCTCAAAATTGATTATCCTCAACTTTATCACGTTTGTCTTCCTTTACCTTCACAAGTTGATTGTAATAAACACAAAAAAAGTCATTTAAAATATTGTATCATATAATTCCTAGCACCATGACCTTATTCACTGAAGTATTTTTCAGAGCTATTAATTTTTAAACAGCAGAATTATAAAGCTTAATTTAATTCCTTTTCCATTCAATAGTAAACATTAGCTGGGAACCCCTAGTGCCATGCAAATAGTAGCGACAGTGAACAAATAATTCCTATGAGGTTTTGTAAGCTTTTCACTTGGTTAATTGAACAATAGAGCTATGTGCTTAGACACCCCAAGCTCAGTAGGAAAGTAAATGAGGTCATTTATCTTGCACATTGCAAATATAAAGTGCCATGTAAAATTGCCACAACAATAATAATGATAAGTTGCAGTGAAGCTTAATGTCACACTTCCCATTTAATTATATCTTAAGATTTGATTTAGTAAACTTTCCTCTTTTCATTATCAGCAGGTATCATATATTCACACTAGGAAACAAACGAATGTCACTAATGAAACAGGTTTGTTCAAGTAGCATGCTTTCAATTTATGGGTCAATTCTTCAAAGTCATATAAATGAACCTGCTTTTTACAGTATTGAACAGGATTACATAGGTATTATCCCCTCTCCCTGACTTCAAATAAGACGAGGCGCTAAGCACACCAGGATAAATGAAAACATATCCATTTTCTAAAGGCTGGAATAAAATTTGATTCACAGGCGCCACTTGTTAACTGCAACAGTCATGTCACCCATCATCTTCCCTAGCAATATAATGACTTCTAGGGTATATCTGAATGGGCTTTACCCTTCTTCTTTTCACCCCTACTTGGAAATAAAACCTGTATCTAATGAATAGCACCTACTGGGCCAGCCGAGTGGCGTGGTGGTTAAGCGCTGGCTTGGGAAGCCAGTGGCCCCAGTTCGGGTCCCACATATGAGTGTCAGTGACACTGCCCTCAAAAAACAAACAAACAAAAAATAGCACCTACTAGGATGATGCTTGAAATTTACTGAGAAATCAATAAGTATTTGCAGAAAGAAAAAGGGAAGTCTTATGTGTGGTACCAAAAATAATAAAATGAAGTGTAGCATTTATCATTACCATTTTGGTGTGGAAAATAATATTAGAAATTCTGGAAAAAATGTTTCTTCAACAAAGAAAGGCCACAACCACCAACATAATAGAAGTTGCAGGAGCAAAACTGAATAACCTGTACATATGTAACAGGTTTTTATTTTATTTTATTTTATTTTGAGTGCCTATTTTTTTAAAATGAAGGTTTAATTGACATATAACATTATAATAGTTTGAAGTGTACAACATAATGATTTGATACTTGTATAGGTATATTGCTACATAATCACCACAATGTCTACTTAGCATCCATCACTATACATATTTACAGAAACTTTTTTTCTTGTGATGAGAATTTTTTTCTTTTGACATTGTATTTATTTATTTTTGTTAATTTTCCTTACTATAGTACTAATTCTATAGTTTGCCATAGATTGTTTTAGTTTCTCTCCATATTTAGAGATGTCAAATGCAAATGAGTTTTTTCTCATTTCTATTATTTTTTTAGGTTGTTTTATTAGTCAGGTGTATAAGTCAACATAAAGATTACACATTTATACTCCTCACAAAGTGATCACCCTACCCAGTCTACTACCCCATTGACATCCTATATAGCTGTTACTATACCATTGACTATATTCCCTATGCTGTACTTCACATCTCGTGACCATATATACAGGGGTGCCAAAAAATGTATGTAAGTGAACACTTTGGTCAACATTGCTCAAGCAGTAGTTCACCATAATCAGAAGTGTCTGGACACTGATGGTAACAACTTTGAGCACCTCTTGTAATTGCAGAAGTTAAACATGACTTGTATTCATCTTTTGTTATAGGTATATATTGAGTATTACAATTTTATTTTATTTTATTTTATTTTTATTTTTTAAGGGCAGTGTCACTGGCACTTACATGTGGGACCCAAAAGGGGGCTGCTGGCTTCCCAAGCCAGCGCGAACCACCTTGCCACTCGGCTGGCCCGAGTTTTACAATTTTAATGTTTTCCATTCTTAAAGAGTGAATACATTTTCTGGACACTATATATATATATATATATATATATATATATATATATATATATATATATATTTGCCATTCAATATTATTCTATATTAGCGCAGGTGTCAGGCCTGAACACAGTCTATGAACTGATGCCCTCATAAGTCCTACACATCTGGCACCCTGCCTAATCTGCACAACATTATTAATAATATTCCCCATACTGTATTTCACATCATCATGACTATTTTGTGACTACCAATTTGTACTTTCTAATCTCTTCACCTTCTCTCCCAACCTCCCAACCCCCCTCCCATCTAGCAACCATCAGTTAATTCTCTGTATCGCTGAGTCTATTCCTGTTTTGTTTGCTCATTTCTTGTTCTTTAGATTCCACATATAACTGAGGTCATATGGTATTTGTTTTTCTCAGTCTGACTTATTTCATTTAGCATGTTATTGTCTAGGTCGATCCATGTTGTTGCAAATGGTAAAATCTCATTCTTTTTTATGGCAGGGTAATACTCCACTGTATAAATGTACCAAAGTTTCTTTATCCAATTGTCCATTGATGCCATTTCAGTTGTTTCCGTAACTTGACTATTGTGAATAGTGCTACAATAAACATACCGATGCATATATTTTTACAAATTACTGTTTTGAAACTACCTGATGGCCCAGGAGTGAAATTGCTGAGCCATAAGGTAGTTCTATTTATAATTTTTTTTGATACCTCCATATTGATTTGCATAGTGGCTGCACCAATCTGGAATCCAACCAACCTCACCAGCACTTGTTGTTTGTTGATTTATTGATAATAGCCATCCTGACAGGACTGAGGTGGTATCTCATTGTGGTTTTTATTTGCATTTCTCTAATGATCAGTCACGTTAAGAATCTTTTCATATATCTATTGACCATTTGTATATCCTCTTTAGAGAAATGTCTCTTCATGTCCTCTGCCCATTTTTTTTTAAAGATTTTATTGGGGATTTGGGGGAAAGGAACAGCATTGGGGAACCAGGGAAAGGGAACAAACAAGTTGCTGTCCTTTTGTTTTTCAGTTTAGTTGTGGAGGACATTGCTTCACAGGCCCATGTTGCTATCATCATTGCGCTCTTCTCGGGTGAGGCACATCGGTCGCTGTCCTCTGGACAGCTGCTCACAGTGGCTCTGAGGAGCTCACACCGGCTGCTGGCCACTCACTGCAATCTATGCAGCCCACTGCAGCAGGGGCTGCAGCTATGCCGTCCCAGGGACTCACAGCAGCCCAGCTCCAAGTGGAGCTGTTGTTCATCATCTTAGCTGTAAAGGGCAGTGTCACTGGCCCTCATATGTGGGATCCAACCAGGGCCGCTGTTGTCCCAAGCCAGCTCTTAACCAACGCGCCACTTGGCTGGCCCTCCTCTGCCCATTTTTAATTGGGATGAGTTGTATGTGTTTTTGTTTTTTTTTAATTTTGGATATTAACCCCTTATCAGCTGTATCATTGGCAAATATCTTTTCCCATTCAGTAGGATGCCTTTTGGTTTAATTGATGGTTTCCTTTGCTGTGAAAAATCTTTTTAGTTTGATGTAGTACCATTTGTTTATTTTATATTTTCCTTCCCTTGCCTGAGGGGATATATCAGTATTCTCTCTCTCTCTCTCGTCTAAGATATTACTAAGGGTAATGTCTGTGAGTTAACTTCCTATGTTTCCTTCTAGGAGTTTTATGACTTCAGGTTTTCCATTTAAGTCTTTAGTCCATTTTGAGTTTTTTCTTGTATATGGTGTAAGAAGGAGATCCAGTTTCATTTTTTTGATGTATCTGTCCAATGTTCCTTATAGTACCATTTCATCTGCAAATAATGACAATTTTACTTCCTCTTTTCCAATTTGGATGCCTTTTTTTTGTTGTTTTTCTTGTCTGATTGCTGTTGCTAGAATTTCCAGTACTACATTGAAAAAAAGTGGTGAAAGTGGGAATCCTTGTTTTGTTCCTGAACTTAAGGAGAATGCTTTTAGCTTTTCCTTCTTGAGTATGATATTAGCCATGGGTTTGTCATAGAAGGCCTTTATTTTGTTGAGATACGATCATTCTATTCCCACTTCACTGAGAGTTTTTATCATAAATGGATGCTGCATTTTGTGAAGTGCTTTGCATGTATCTATTTATATGAACATATGGTTTTTATTTTTCATTTTGTTTATGTGGTATAATATATCATGTTAATTGATTTGTGGATATTGAACCAACCTTGCACACCAGGTATGAATCCCACTTGAATATGGTGTGTGATCATTTTAAAGTATTGATAAATTCGGTTTGCTAATATTTGCTGAGGAATTTTGCATCAATATTTATTAGGGATATCAGTGTATAGTTTTCTTTTTTTGTAATGTCTTTATCTGGTTTTTGGATTAGAACACTGGTGGCCTCATACAATGAGCTTGAGAGCCTTCTCCTGGATTTTTTGGAATAGTTTGAGAAGAATAGGTGTTAATTCTTTTTTAAATGTTTGGTAAAATTGAACTGTGAAGCCATCTGCTCCAGGATTTCTGTTTGTTGGGAGCTGATTCAATTTCATTGGTAGTAATCAGTCTGTTCAGATTTCCTGTTTCTTGTTGATTTAGTCTTCAAAGATTGCATATTTCTAGGAATTTGTCCATTTCTTCCAGATTGTCTAATATGTTGGCATATAGTTGCTCATAATATTTTCTTAATATTATTTGTATTTCTGTGGTGTCTGTGTTCACTTCTCTTTCACTTCTGATTTTATTTCTTGGGTTCTCTCTCTCTCTCTCTCTCTCTCTCTCTCTCTCTCTCTCTCTCTCTCTCTCTCTCTCTCCCCTACATGAAGGTTTGTCAGTTTTGTTTCTCATTTCAAAAACCCAGCTCTTGGTTTCATTGATCTTTTATATATATTTTTTTCAGTCTCTATTTCACTTATTTCTCCTCTTGTTCTTTATTATTTCCTTCCTTGTATTTACTGTGGGCTTGTTTTGCTCTTTTTTCCCCCAATTCCCTTAGTTGTAAAGACAGACTGTTAATTTGAGATTTTTCATGTTTCTTTAGGTAGGCCTGCATTGCTATGAACTTCCCTCTTAGGACTACTTTTGCTGTGTCCCATAGATTTTGGGTCATTGTATTTTCATTTCAGTTGATCTCAAGATATCTTTTGATTTCTACCTTGATCTCATTGTGGACCCATTCATTATTTAGTAGCATGTTATTCAGTCTCTGTGTGTTTGTGTGTTTTTCAGTTTTTTTTCTTATAATTTATTTCTAGTTTCATATCACTGTGGTCAGAGAAGACACTTGATAAGATTTCAATCTTCTTAAATTTATTGAGACTTGTTCTGTGGCCTAATATGTGGTCTACCTTGAAAAATGTTCCATGTGCACTTGAAAAGTATGTATATCCTGCTGCTTTATCATGAAATGCTTTAAAAACATCAATTAAATCCATCTGGTCTATTGTATCACTAAGACTGCTGTTTCAGTGTTGATTTTCTGCCTGGAGGATCTGTCCATTGGAGTCATTGGGGTGTTAAAGTCCCCTAATATAATTGTGTTAAAGTCTCTGCCTTTATGTCTGTCAATACTTGTTTTATATATTTAGGTGTTCCTATGTTGGGTTCATAGATATTTATTAGGGTTATATCCTCTTGTTGGATTGATGCCTTTATTATTATGTAATGTCCTTCTTTGTCTTTTATTATAGTCTTCATTTTAAAGTCTATTTTGTCCTATATAAGTATTGCTACTCAAGCTTTTTTCTCAGTTCCCTTTGCATGAAATATCTTTTTCCATTCCTTTACTTTCAGTCTGTGTCTTACGATCTGAGGTGGTTCTCTTGTAGACAGTATATGAAAGGGTCTTGTTATCTACTCAGCTACCCTATGTCTTCCTTTTTTTAATTGGGGAATTGGGGGAGGGGAATGGTGTTGAGGAATTGGGGAGGGGCCAGCCAAGTTGTTGTTCTTCAATCTTAGTTGTGGAGGGTGCCAGTCGCCATCTGGCTGCCCATTGGTAACTCATGGCCTCTCAGCTCAAGGTGTTGTGTTACAATCTTAGCTGTGGGTGGGTGTCGCCACCATTCCATGTGGGAGTGGAACCAGCACTCTTGTTAAGAGTGCACGTTCTATTCACTGATCCATCTGAGTGACAGTTCAGCTCAAGGTGCCGAGTTATTTGTGGATGGGCATAGTTCAGCATCGAACATGCAGTCTTGTTGTTAGGAGCACAAGCTCTCACCAGCTGAGCCATCCTGTCACCTGTTGGCAGCTCAGCGGCAGCTCAGCTCGGATGCAGCATCACTGACCCATGTGGGAATTGAACCGGTGGCCCTGTTGTTCAGAGCTCATGCTTTTAGGCTAACTGTTAACCAACTGAACCACTCGGCTGGCCTCTACCCTATGTCTTTTGAGTGTAACGCTTAACTACTGTACATTTAAAGAGATTATTGATAAGTACACATTTACTGCCATTTGATTATTCATGTTTTTGGTCTTTGTTACTTAGTTTGTTTGTTTTCTCCTTTCTTCTGCTTAAAGAAGTCCTTTTAACATTTCCCATAATACTGGCTTGATGGTAATGAATTCCTTTTGCTTTTTCTTCTCTGGGAAGCCCTTTAGCTCTCCAATTTTAAATAATAGCCTTACTGGGTAGAGCAGTCATGTTTGTAGGCCTTTGTTTTTCATTACTTTGATTTTTTTCTGCCACTCCCTTCTAGTCTGCAGAGCTTCTGTAGAAAAATCAGCTGATAGTCTCATTGGAGCTCCCTTGTGAGTAACTAGCTGTCTTTCTCTTGCTGGTTTTAGGAGTCTCTCCTTGTCTTTAACTTTTGCTATTCTAATTATGATGTGCCTTGGTGTGGGCCTGTTTGGGTTCATCTTCTTTGGGACTCTCTGCACCTCCTGAGCTTGTATGTTAATTTCCCCACGAGGTTAGAAATTTTGGAGCCATGAATTCTTCAAATAGGTTCTCAATCTCTTGCTCCCTCTCTTCTTCTTCTGGTATTCCTATCATGTGGAATGTTGTTACACATGATGTTGTCCCAGTGGTCCCATAAGCTATTTTCATTGTTTTGTATTCTTTTTTCTTTTTATTGTTCTGATTGTGTGTATTCTGCTACATTGTCTTTTAAATTGCTGTTTTGATCCTCTGCTTCACCTAATCTGCTGGTAATTCCTTTTAGTGTATTTTTCATTTCAGTTATTGTATTCTTTATTTCTGACTGATTCTTTTTCATGGTTTTTATGTCCTTTATGCTTGTTATTTCTGTTGAAATCTCACGGAGTTCTTTAAGCATTCTTATAATCAGTGTTCTAAAATATGTCTCTGGTAGGTTGGTTGCCTCCATTTCATTGAGTTCAATTCTGGAGATTTCTCCTGTTTTTTTGGGGGGAGCATTTTTTTTTCTCTTTCTGGCTGCTGCTTGCTGTTTGCTTCTACATATTTGGTAGAACTCCTGTGTCTCTGTCTTTGCTGGGTGGTGTTATGTCGTATGTGTCCTATGTGTCGAATTGCACAATCTCTGTACTCTCTTGTGCATGTGTTCCAGGAGTAAACTGTTGTGTGTTGTGTGTGTTCTCCTGTTGTAGTTGAGCCTTGATTTCTTTTGGTGTGTCAGTGGGTGGGATTGACTTCCAGCTGACTAACTGTGAGTACTGGATGCACCCACAGTGTGCTGTGTGGGGGCCAACCCCTCGGGGAGAGCTTCATCTCTGCAGGCTCTTATGCCTGTTGAGACCCCCCCTTTGGTTGTGCCACTTGGGGAGCTAGCCAGGTAGTGCTCTGGAGTGGTCTGAAGCTGGCCTCTGGGTGTGTTGTTTCTGGTGTCTCTTGGGCAGGGACCCTGTTCATGGCAATATCAGCCTTGCCTGTTACTGGTCCATGGCGACCTGGTAAGAGCCTCAAAGTTATATGTGGTTGGCCACTGCCTGTACTAGACCTGGAGGTATGTGAGGGTGGCCTTGCTGTGAACTGAGGTTGGCTTCCACCAGTATTTGGCCTGGAGCAGCTTAGCAAATATCCCAGGGCCCCCTAGGACAATTGTCATCTGCCCGCTGTCCATTAGTCCAGCCATTGAAAGAGGCTCCTTAGGTGTGCATGCCAGACTAGTTGACCTGGTGTTGAGAGTGCCCTCAGTAATGCAACACTAGCTGCGTGGGGTGTAGTTCAAGGGAGTCCTGAGATGTGACCGGTGGTTTTTTAAATGTTAATGTAGATTCAGATCTTATGCCAGTGTCCAGTGTGAGACTACCTTGCCCAGCACTTCAAGAACACTGCAGCCCATCACCACCTCAGGCTCATAAACTCCCAAGAGGTAACCCTGAGTGGCTTTGGTGCAGTTTTGGGGTCACTGTCCACCACTCAAATATCCCTGGGCTATTGTAGATTGTCTGCTTCTGTAAAAGACCTCCATGGCTTGTGGGGCAGTGCCAGCCATCCAGGCCCTGAGAGTGCCCCTGCAATGCAGCTCTAGGTTGGCGGGGTGGGGTTCCAGGGAACTAATGGATGTGGTCAGTGGTTTTTTACAAATTCAGGGCAGTCTTAGCTTCCACACTGGTGCTAGACCTGGGACCATCCCACAAAAATGCCTTGAAAACACTATGGCCAGCCACCACCCATCCCAGGCTTGCTACACTAATTCCGTTCTACACTATGATACAGGTCTTGGGTTACCAACCTCCAGCAAACATTTCCCCAGTCCACCACAACCCCTCTGCGCACTTTAATGTACAGGCTGTGGGGCCGGGCCAGCAACTGTGCAGTCAAGAGTTGCCAGGGGGACATAGCACTAGCTGTGCAAAGGGCAGGACATATGGTGTTAGCAAGGCAGTGCACACACACGGATTCCACCAGACCAATGTGTACCCAGACTTGGCCCTTTGGGGGAGGGCTTAACCATGAAAAGATGGCACCCCCCTGTAAGCCACATGTGTGCAGGCTCCACACAGGGAAAACAATGGCTCGCATCCCTCCAGCTTCCATGCCAAAGGCACTCAGTCCAGTCCTTTTACTCATGTCCTTGAGCCTCCCGAGCTGCCTCCCCTCTATAGAGGCCAGGTGAGGCCCTTCCAGTGAGTAAGTCCCTGTACCAGCTCTACAAGAGGTCATATGGGTTTCTAGCCACTTTCAATCCCACTGGGAAAGGCAGACAAAGTCCTCACTGATTTTCACTGCAAGATACCATGGAACACCTCTTCCCAGCTCAGGACACCTGGACTGGGAGCCCAGAATGGAGCTGGGGGTCCCTCTCTCTTCAGGGGGGCCTCTGCCACCAAGCTGACCCTCCCAGCCTTCAATCTCTCTCTGTGGGTTTGGGGTCAGCCTGATTCACGCCTCTGCTCTTCCTACCCATCTCGACAGGGCCTTTTCTTTATATCCTTATTTATAAAGGTTCTGTTCAGTTAGTGTTTAGATGATTCTTAAGGTTGATTGTTCTATAATTTATTTGCAATTTTGGAGTGATCCTGTGATGCAGCAGGCACAGCATTTACCTAATCTACCATCTTGAGTCTCCTATTTTTTAAAAAACTATGTTAAGTTCAAGTTGAAAGTGGTTTTATTTTTATTTTTTTGGACTCCATTAAAGATTTACGACACAGGAGGAGAAGGATTTGATGATTACTTCTTGTCCATATTTCTTCTATTTCCTTAGAGTTTTAATTCTCTGTGGTCCCAGCATTTGCCCTCTAATTACATAAATCCAAAGAGAAGAAAGAACTGTCTTTTTCATAGTAGTGGCTTATTAATGGTTTTCTATGAAGTTTTACTGCAAGGAAAGGATTTAAAAACTTAATAAACTTGCTAACTCTTTGAGCAATTTAGAACTCAGAAGATACAGTGTTATGGCATTCTCATGGAAAGTCACCATCTCTTTGCCTTTCCTCACATTTAAGATTTTAATTGTTTCAGTGTTTCAATAACAATTACAGCCTATTCAGGAATTTTATTTTCGTGATCTGACAGCTTTGAGTTTTAATTTTTGAGAACCTTTCTTTAAGTAGGATATATTTGTTATCCAAAGTCTCAGAAGAATTTCAGTCTGTGCAATATGGGATCAATTTCCCATTTATTTAATTTGGATCCATCAGTTCTTTACCTGATTCTGTATATTAAGTCAGCAGAGTTGTTCAATGTTTTCATGTTCTTTTCTGCCACTAATCTAACAATATACTGACTTTAATCACTTGATTTATTAGTCTGCATCAATCCAAATAAAGTGTCTTCTGCTGTTTTGTCATAAATTTAATTTAATTCTTATTAATGCATGTTCAAATCCAAAAAAGCTTTTCTATTAAGATAGATTGTGGCAATGTACAACTTCTAATTTTTCTACAAACTTTGTTATCCATCAGAACATGTCTTTAGAAAATTTTGAGCATAATTATCCCATAGCTATCTAAAAAGAACACAAAAAGATAATTAAATAATTTAAAATGTGAACATTTTAAGTGGGTGTGAACTAATTTTCTCTGATATGGAAGAAATAGTTTTACCTAACAAAGGTAAGCTTCTATATTCTGTACTTTTCTTTCTCACCTCTGTTCTCTTCTAGTCATTTTTGTGACACTCTACCTTTTTCTCATGTCATCATCCTTACTCTTTGAAGTTAGCTGATATTTCAGAATCATTCCTACTCCTCATGCTTTGATCCTTATTTGCTCATGTCCCTGCCACTATAATAATTCAGCATTTTCTGTACCTCTTATCTTAACTATATTGAGCAACTGTATTAGATTTCTATTGTTATGTAATGAATTACCAATAATCTAGTGGCTTAAAACAACACCCATTTATTACCTCATAGTTCTGGAAGACAGGTGTCCAGGGCCCTCACCTGTGTTCTCTGCTTAATGTCTCAAAATACTTAAGTCAGTGTGCCTGCTGGGCTGAGCTCTTATCTGGAAGCTCTGGAGAAAAATCTGCTCCCATTCTCAGCCAGACTGTTGGTGGAATTCAGTTCCTTAAGGTTGTAGGACTAGGTTTCTGCTCTGTTGCTGGCTGTCAGCTGAGGGTTGTTCTCTGTACCTAGAGGCAGCCCACATCCTTTTTCATGTGGACCCCTCCATCTTCAAAGCCAGCAACTACAGATAGAATCATTTTCATGCTTCAATTTCTCTGGCTCCCCCTTCACTTACTAGCCAGGGGAAAATATCTGCTTTTAAAGCATTAATGGAATAAGATTGGTCCACCTCGATAATCTCTTTTGCAAAATAAAGCAACAAACTCATGAGATTAATATCTCATATTTATATGTTCCAGTCGCACTTAAAGGGGAGGGTATTATGCAAGGGTGGGGGTCCATGGGTGTCATTCTTAGAATTTTGCCTACCATACTAACACATAATCATGGAAAACTTTCCAGTGCCTTTCAAATTTTTTTAAAAGAGTTTATTGAGGAATTGGGGGTGGGGAAGAGTTTTGGGGAATTGGGGAGGGGACCAGCCAAGTTGTTGTTCTTTAATCTTCATTGTGGAGGGTGCCAGTCACCATCTGCCTTCCCATTGGCAGCTCGTGGCCTCTATGCTCCAGGTGCTGTGTTCAATCTTAGTTGTCGGTGGGCATAGCCACCATTCCATGCAGGAGTCAAACCCGGCATCCTTGTAGTTAAGAGAGCACGACCTATCCACAGAGCCATCCAGACGGCAGCTCAGCTCAAGGTGCTGAGTTCAGTCTTTTAGTTGTGGGTGGGTATAGCCCACCATTGAACAGGCAATCTTGTTGTTACACCAGCTGAGCCATCCTGCCACCTGTTGGCAGCTCAGCTAGGGCGCAGCCTTCACTTGCCCATGTGGGAATCAAACCGGCGGCCTTGTTGCTCGGAGCATGCGATCTAAGCCAACTCTTAACCAACCAAGCCACTCGGCCAGACCTAAAAATGTTTTGACTGATATTTATAGGATTGAAATACATTGTAGTGTGCAAATCAGAACACACACAAACACACACCGCCCCATACACACATACTAAATGTT
The DNA here is from genome assembly GCA_033961575.1 of Aselliscus stoliczkanus. Classification (NCBI taxonomy): domain Eukaryota; kingdom Metazoa; phylum Chordata; class Mammalia; order Chiroptera; family Hipposideridae; genus Aselliscus; species Aselliscus stoliczkanus. Next base: position 45,752,665 of record CM066737.1, on the reverse strand, counting down.
TCACAAGAGTATTCTTACTGTGTGCAATAAGCTATGTTATTTTCTATTCTCTTCTATTTAATAAAAAGAAAAGATTAACCTATGAAGTTTAGGGTAAAACCTTTTTTATTGGATAACAGTGTGTTTCCAGGATCCATCAGCTTCAAGTCAAGTCATTGTCCTTCAATCTAGTTGTGGATGGCACAGCTCAGCTCTAAGTCCAGTCATCATTTTCAATCTAGTTGCGGGGGCACAGCCCACTATCCCATGTGGGAATTGAACTGGCAACCTTGTTGTTAAGAGCATGCACTCTAACCAGCTGAGCCATCCAACCTCCCACTGGCAGCTCAGCAGCAGCTCAGCTCAAGTAGTTGTCTTCAATCTAGTTGCAGAGGTCACAGCTCACTGGCCCATGTGGGAATAGAACCAGCAACCTTGTTCAGAGTTTGCGCTCTAACCAATTTAGCCAGCTAGTCACCCCAGAACTTTTTTTTTTAACCAGATTGGGAAAGACCATCTCTTTTGTTTCCTTTTTTGGAAACCTATTTGTAATTTTGACAGTCTGCAAAATTGATCTATAAAAATTGGGATGAGATAATGTTTGAAGTGAGTAATGTGTTATTTTTAAAAGCAGCTTATCCTAGTCTTTTTTTTTTGTATATGTTTTTAGCATCTCTGCTATGTCCTCATAGGATTATTTTCATATAAAAAAGAAGCTGGGAATTCAATATGTACTCGCATAGACTGTTGCACCTGGGTAAGGACATTCTGTTCTGTGTAAAAACTACCACAGCACTCACCAGTATAAATAACCGTATTTAATAGTCATTGTGGTAGTCAGTAGATGGCGTCTCTAAAACGTGTGTTGCCCCAAATGGCAGATGCCCCTAAAAGCGAGTCTTAATAAGTATTAGAATTCTACCTCAGACATTCTATGGAATCTTGATATTGTTCAACAATAAAGCAAGCATTAATGGGGTATAGTTTAATATCCTCCTGTTTTATTTTAGAAACATTTATAATAGTTTTTTTTGTATTTTTTGTTTGTTTGTTTTTTCTCTTTACATTATGACTTTTTAATTTACTCATCACACAACTGTAGCATTATAAGTGGCTTTGGATCTGCTAGACTTGAGACTGAATTTTTCTTTAAAGATTTTATTGGGGATTTGGGGGAGGAAAACAGCTTTGGGGAATCGGGGAAGGGGAACAGACAAGTTGCTGTCTTTTTGTTCTTCAGTCTAGTTGTGGAGGATGTTGCTTCACTGGCCCATGTTGGTATCATCATTGCGCTCATCCTGGATGAGGCAGATTGGTCGCCAGCCTCTGGATGTCGCTCACTGCAGCTATTGGCAGCTCACACTGGCTACCAGCCACTCACGCTGTCTGCCAGCCACTCACTGTAGCCTATGGCAGCCCACTGCAGCAGGGGCTGCAGCCTACACCGTCACCGGGGCTCACACAGCCCAGCTCCAGATGGAGCTGTTGTTAGATATAGAGGGTAGTGTCACTGGCCCTCATATGTGGGATCCGAACTAGGGCCACTGGCATTCAAAAACCAGTTCTTAACCAATGTGCCACTCAGCCAGCCCTGAATTTTTTTTTCCATTAACCTTGTAGCCTGATGAAAAAATGGCTTAGCATGGATCCTTCAGATCCAGGTTAATTGTTATTCTTAAAGAAGCCATATTTGATCAATTAATCTAAATTAAACTCTCTTATAGCATCCTATATGGAATTTGTGTGATTCTTCATATAAGGTCTGTTACACACTCTAGACTTTCTTCTCCATGCACAAGAGGATCATGTCTATTTTGCCTATTATCATGTCATCAGCACCTAGCACAGTGCCAGACACATAGATGGCCCTCAATTAAAGCTTATTTAATATATCAATGAGGAATATTGGTATGGCCTCCTTTCTTTTTTTCTCATCAAGTGTTTGCTGTTAGAGACCTTGTTAACACTTAGGTAGATGTGAGCTTTTTCTAAGAGAGTATCAAGGCTAAATTGAATCACCTTTACTGTCATTGCCAAAAGAAGGCAAACACTTTTGAGTATAGTTTCAAAGTCTGCCTTTACAACTTTTTAATGAAAATGTTAATTTTGAAAAAATCATTCCATATCTATAATTTTCATGGAAGAAGGGAGGAAACACCAAGCCAATGGGTTTTTTCTTGCAACAGTGTTCTGTGATCCAACTGATTTTATGACTACCAGTTCCCTCATTAACATCAAAGGTTGCTGCCACACATATCGGTCTATTGCATTTCAATTATGAATTTCTTGGCAAGGAAAGCATGAGTCTACAGATTTGAAAGAATATATAATATGAGCATAATAAATGTATCTCTTCATTTCACTCTAGCAGTTTATACTGTCAGATGATGTACTCATTGATAACTTTTTCTTTTATAATAATATAACTAATATAATAAAGCATTAAATTATTCTTTAAAGTGGAATATGAATTATACCTAAGTGTAAATAGAATTAACATGCTACTCGTAATCATTATGGATAGATATGAAGGCATGTGATGCTACCTACCTTCATCAATAAAAAAACATTCTATCATGTTCTAAAGTTTGATGAACATAATATATGTTCTGTAATTAACCAGATCTTCATTTCATGATTGTTCTTTGATTTCAATAACAAATGCCCTGCTGAAATAAAAGCCCCAAGAATGTCTTGCTGAAGCGACTGTGAATCAATATACTCTGAATGGATTGGATATGCTTATTTTTTCAACACCTGCTTGTCCTCATAGTGTTGAAATTAAAAGTAAAAATAAGCCAGATAATTGACATTTTTATGCTCATTTCAATATTTAAGAGCAAAAATATATTTTTCCAGTTTTCTCAAGTTTTTTTTCTTTTTTTTTAAATTAAAGTTTATTGGGGTGACAATTGTTAGCAACGTGACATAGAAGAGCAAAAATATTTATGATCTGAGGCCGGCCGAGCAGCTCAGTTGGTTAAGAGCTCGCTCAAGGGTGTGAGCTGAGCTCTGAACAACAGCAGTTCAATGCCCAGCCCAAGCTGAGCTGCCACTGAGCTACCAACAGGTGGCAGGATGGCTCAGCTCGAAAAAAAAATTATGATCTGTAAAATCTGGTTGCATAAACACACTGCCCAGTTGGCTTCAGCCTCTTTATTATAGGCTGAATTTTGATACCATCTTAAGTTGAAGTCTATAGCTTTTGGCCAACCAGTCAAAAGAAAAATAGTGTCCAAGCAATCACATATAATTGACACATAATTTTTTTTTCGAGGAAAGTGTTACTGGCCTTCGTATGTGGGACTGAACCAGGGCCCCTGGCTTTCCAAGCCAGCGCTTAACCACTGCACCACTCGGCCAGCCCGACACATAATTTTATAAAATCAAAATATTATATGATAATAAATTGAAATACAATCAATTGGTATTTTAAAATATTAAGATCTTATGATTTGTCCAGGCTGTTTTTCTAGTTTATTAAAAACAACTAAACAAAACAAAAAATATTTCAATGACTGAATTATGTAGAGAGCAAATACAAATTCTCAGTGCCTACCACCCAGCCACCATAACTCAGAAAAAACACTAAGAGCTCTTTATCTTCAAAACTTCAGCTCAGAAAACTCAAGAACTGGGGCCGGCCGAGTGGTGCGGTGGTTAAGCACTGGCTTGGGAAGCCAGCCGGCCCGGTTCGGGTCCCACATATGAGGGCGAGTGACACTGCCCTCAAAAAAAAAAAAAAAGAAAGAAAACTCAAGAACTGTTTTTGAGTACTATGTGTCTGCTTTAAAAAAAATAGTAATAGGGACCTCTTAAAGGATTTCTTGATCAAAATATCATTAAAGACATTTAGATTAAAAACATATATCATATTTATAAAACTGTATTAATAGTGCATTGTTTCAATGGGACTATAAAGCCTAAAGATCTGTACATCACCTTAAAAACCTACAGAAAAGGCCCATCAGTTTGAAAGCATGTGATTGTATAGTAAACATTGTTTAGTTACCACTTTTCACTGGATTGCTAAAAGCTATCGATTTCAGCTCAGGATGGAACTATGATACAGCGTATTATAATGAGAATGAAGCTGATGGGAGAGTGCATGTATGCTCAACCTGCTGCTAATAAACTATTTCTTCATTGTAACAAATAATGTTTCATTTTGACAGGACATTTGTTCCCATACTGCAATTCATGACTTAAATGACTTTGATTTGTTCCCTACACAGATAAATACTGAGTGTTTGAGTATCCTCCTCATTTGAGTATCATGAAAACCCTACTAATTTCAATTTTATTGTGGTGAAAATATTGTCAATTTAGTCTTTCTGATTTCAACTTTGCCCTTTTATTCAAGGTAAAGATATTAGTTGGTAGAATTATCTTCATACCACTTGTTTAAGTACATAAACTAGTATGTTTTCCAACAAAACAAAATTGCCTCCTAATATTTCTGTCCTAGTCATGGAAGTGTTAATTGTATCTAAAAATCACTTTATTCCTCTGATATTGTTGTGAGTAAATTAAATGATGAAGAAAGCAACTTTGAGATTTAACAAAGTTTTGCATAAACAATTTATGTCTGAGAATAATCCTGCCAGTTAGTCCCTGGAATGGAACACATATCACAACCATGTTGGGCTCACAGAGACTTAAGAATTAATAAAAATTTGAGAATAACTATTTTCTTTCCATTTCTCCCGTCTGTTTCCTCCTTCCCTGCTTCCTTCCTTCCCTTCCATCCTTCTCTTCTTCCTCTCCTTCATTTTTTCTTCCTGCCTTTCTACCTGACTTCCTTTTTTTTTTTGAATATTTGAAGAGCCAGGTGTTCAGAAGTGCATTCCAAAGTACCTTTTTACTGCATTTAATCTGGTAATCTATGACATTTATTTCTTTCACTTAAAGCGAGGATGTGAGACATCAGTATTAAAAGTAATGGATAAAATATGAGACATTAATCATCTGTGACTCAGAGGCCCTTCGCTCTAGGTAAGGCTCAGCATCAAAATACTAGAAAGAGAATAGGAAGTTTGCTTCTAATCTTGGTACTGAAAAAAATTTGACACAAGTACACTAGATCAGTCATTTATCTCTTCTGGATCAGTTTTCTCAACTATCAAAACAGGAAGTTGGGTGATCTTCAAGTGCTTCCCTTCAACACCTTCCCTGAAAGTGTACTTATTAGACATAGAAAGTATACTTATTAGACATAGAAATAGACATAGAAATACGATGTCCAATTTGGAGAATTTTATAGTTTCTTACAGAAATCAAAGAACCACTTTAAAGATTACTAGTACACCATGAGAGAGTGTAGACATTGGAGTGAACAACTCTAAAATTGAATCCTGCTCTATCACTTAGTATCTGTAGGTGGCATTTTAACATCTCTATTTTTTTTCCAGAGGGCAGTGTTACTGGCCCTCATATGTGGGATCCGAACTGGGGCCGCTGGCATCCCAAGCCAACTCTGGAACACTGCGCCACTTGGCCAGCCCATCTCAATTTATTTTTAATCTGGTATTGTATTGTCATGGTAAAGACTAAGTGAGAAAAACTATGTAAAGTATTTCTCATAGTTTTTGTCATATAATAATAAATATGTAATAGAAACAATTCTGCATCCCTTTTCACGCTGAGAAATTTCTATAGGGATTACTTAATCAAGAAAATTTTTAATGCTTCTCTTCACTTATTTCAGGGTGACAGATGGTGACGTAGATAACACTTCTCAGAGTATACCAGAGTGACCAATTCAGTGGCATGAATTTTATGTTATGTCCTATACTAGTAACTTTCTACTTCCAGATGCGAAGTATCAAGCCAAACGATATCTGGGAAGATGATAAATAAGTTTCCACAAATATTGGCATGAGTACTTGCACTGGGTACCTGTTTTATGAATGGAACTTTTCAGGTTCTGCCAAGTTAATTGAAATGACCATTTAGAATAATTTCTGGCTGTCTCTGAGTAGCAGGAATTTTGTGAAATCTGTAGAATTTTTAAAACACACACACACACACATATATGTATATGTATATATTTGATGTAATACAGTTGTCTATGGAGACACTACATTGGAAAAATCTTCCGTCTCTGGCTTTCATTTTTTTTAGTTGCTTCTCTATACAGATGGTTTTAATTTGGACCAAAATATTTTAGTAATTTAAAATAACATTTTCAAGGAGTCTCTCTTACAATAACAAATAATACAGTAACAACTGATTTTATTTCAGAACTCTAGTACCAACGTGTGGTGGGAAAAATTAAGTTTCAATAGAGAACAGAAATGATTATATAATCACAAATATGTTAGTCAGTAATATTGACATTGAGATAATGTGCCAAAAGTAGCTTGCATAACTTTTACTCCTTTACCTATAGAACAGATAAGTAAAATCCTGAAAACATTTAGAAATTTTGCCAATATATATTACTATAAAGTCTCAATTAAGAAATAATAATCAATGGAAAGAATAAGAATGTAATCTCTACATGGGCAGGAGTTCTTATTTACTGGTGTATCCAAGTGTCTAGAATATTGCCAAGGACATAATAGGCATTAAATAAATGTGTTGAATAAGTAAACAGTGCCCTGATGAATACATAAAACTTTGTTTATATTGTCTTACTAAATGTGATTTTCTAAATCCCCCAAATGTTCTTTTAGAATCTTGACCTTGAATTTTATTAGAAAAAAATGCTTAACCTCTTTCAACCCAGCAATTTATTTTTCTATAAAATGAGTTGTGGGACTTAAATTAGGTGAAACTAATTATATAGTGCCTGGCACATAGTATGTGGTCATTGAATGTTTATGGACTTTGTTTTGTTAGCACTGTACCTGTATTTTGAAAAATTAGGACCCTATAATTTTAAGCTAGAAATATTATTTATAAAATAAGAAAGTATGACTTTTTCTGACATTTAAAAAAAATGTAACAATAAAAGTAGCAACTCTGCCTGTAATTTACTACTTAAATAACAAATGTTCATGTTGATGCATGTAATATTTTTATGTTAAACAAATGTATAATTTTTTTTTTAGAGGACAGTGTCACTGGCCCTCACATGTGGGATCCGAACTGGGGCCCATGGCGTCCCAAGCCTCCCAAGCCAGCTCTTAACCACCACGCCACTCGGCTGGCCCAACAAATGTATAATTTAATCACCATCATACGTAGTTTGGAAAACTACAGCATTATTTAAATGCAATTTCTGTGCTATCATTAAATATTGAGTCCCCGAAATGAGAAAAAAGAATAACACTCTCTGTTGGGCACACTTTCCTATGTGACTGTATTTAATACCACCATGACCTTGATTTAGATAACTGCAGATCTCTGTCTTGTATTTTTTTAATAATTTTTTTAAAAGATTTTTATTGGGGAATTGGGGAAGGGGAACTGTGTTGGGGAATTGGAGAGGGTGACCAGCCAAGTTGTTGTTCTTCAGTCTTCATTGTGGAGGGCACCAGTTGCTGTCTGGCTCCCCTTTGGCAGCTCGTAGCCTCCAATCTCAAGGTGCTGTGTTCAGTCTTAGTTGCTCTGTCTTATTTTCTCAGACTTATGTCTTTTAGTTGTTTCCTTTCTTTTTTTGTGCCAAAAATATGGCCCTTCAATGGGAGATTTGTTGGAGACAGGCTGGGTTTTCTTCAAGTTTATTCACTATTTCATGGAAGGTCTCTGCCCAGAACAGCCTGGTAATTGCTTAGTGATAATTCAGAACGTCTTCAACTGAGGCTTTCATTAATTAAAAACAAACAAACAAAACAAAAACAACACAAACTAGAATCATACTCTTGGTAACCTATTTCCTGATATAATTTATGTCTATAAAATCACATGTAAGACAAAGTTATCATACCATACCTCAGTGGTGATTTGCACCAAATATATTTTCCTTTGTTTGCTGAGTGAAGAGAGGTTTCCAATGAAAAGTGAATATATCAATGCAAATTTTCAATATATTTAATCACTGATGTTGAAAATTATGCCAGTCAGGCACAGGGAACCAATTTTGAATTTACAGCTACTAGAGAAATTCATAGCAAATTTAAATACTGTAATGTTCATACTGCATGTGTAGCTGTGAGAGAACCTTATTTACAGCCACCTTCTTTTAAATTGATCATATTGCTCTCCTGCAAAATTTTTAATACCTTTACCAAATTAGAGCTTTGCACTGTACTTAGTGAATCACCAGTATTACACCTCCCTTAACAGCTTAGAAAAGAGAGCTTAAGCTATTGTTAAATGGAGCTGATGGTACTGATGAAAAGGCTTTAATGAATTGCTATTGGAAATGTGGTTTACCCAAGGACTACTTTTCTCAAAACGCATTACCATAACATCCACTGGGAAGAAAGTCATCAAAGAAGAAAGATGCCTATATAATTTTATAGTACCTAGAAATATCAATTTCACCTAGGGAAAGTACATCATCCTCATCATTTTAGGAGGCGGTTTAAATAATGTTTTGTGTGCTGTTTGTATTTGTTTCTAACAACAGAACTGGTGGCACATTAAAGTGCTAAAAATAAAAGCAAGATGGGGAATAAAACAATGAAGACTGCCATCTTTGAGAAAACTACCGTATTTTATCATGTATAATACACAATCCTTTTGTTCCAATTTGTGAGGGAAATACGAGGATGTGCATTTTACATGGGTAGTACTATTAGGTTGTCGGAAAAGTCATGATGTATTTTTTCCTTTGCAAAAATGTGTCATGACTTTTTTAAAAGATTGAATTGGGGGAGGGGAACAGCATTGGGGTCTCGGGGAAGGGGAACAACAAGTTGCTGTCTTTTTTTGTTGTTGTTCTTTAGTCTAGTTGCGAAGGACGTTTCTTCACTGGCCCCTATTGGTATCATCATTGTGCTCTTCCCGGATGAGGCAGATTGGTCGCCGGCCTCTGGATGGTCGCTCACCTCGGCTATTGGCAGCTCACGCTGGCTCCCGGCCACTCACTGTAGCCTATGGCGGCCCACTGCAGCAAGGGCTGTAGCCTACACTGTCGCCGGGGCTCGCACAACCCAGCTCCAGGTGGAGCTGTTGTTAGATGTAGAGGGCAGTGTCATTGGCCCTCATATGTGGGATCCTAACCAGGGCCACTAGCATACCAAGCCAGGTCTTATCCAATGTTAAGCCAGCCCGTGTCATGACATTTCTGACAACGCAATAATTCCCTATCTATATAAATGTTTTTAATTCTTTTATTTATGTGTATGAGTTAAAAGTGTAACTCTAGAAATCAATGATGATGTTTGTATGCAAAATAGTACCCTGGAATATGACAAGCGGTTTGTTGAACTTACAACAAACTTGTAATGAAGAATTCTTGGCCTTCCATGATACAGAAATATTGTAAATTTCTTACTGATACATAAAATTTATTGTACCTTGTGTCTGTTCTTATGTTTTATAATTATTTGTTACATAAAATTTATTGTACCATAATATGTCAAAAATAAATGCTAAAATTCCTTTATAATACAAAAAGCAAGTACCTAAATATAAACAAATAAAAAATGACATTAAAAAATTAAACAAAAGATTTTTTGTTTTTCCTGAAAGTTTGGCCCAAAATTTTGGGGGATATTTTATACATTGGAGTGCATTATACATGGCAAAGTACAGTAAATGTTTTTCATGCTATGCAGCCTGAGAACATATCTCATTTGTAGTTTTAATTTCTTTCAGAAATTCAAACATATACAGTACAGAGACAATAGTACAGTGATCATGCATATAATCACCCAGATTTTTTTTATTAGTTTCAGGTGTACTACACAATGCAATAGTTATACTCTTTACCCCCCAAAGTGAAAATCGCCCTCCCCCAGTTTGCCACCCCACTCCCCCCCATATCACACATATCCATCACAACTCCCCTGACTCCGCTCCACAGTATACTCCACATCCTGTGACCATCCACATATTCAGTTGCAGTTGGCATACAATACTATACAACATCAGCTTCAGGTGTACAGTGCAGTGATCAAGCCTCTACTCCATCCATGAAGTGGTCTCCCTAACAAGACATGTGACTATCTGATACGCCACAAAATTTTTACAACATTATTATATTCCCCGAACTGTGTTTCATATCCCTGTGGCAATATTGTAGTTGTCTATTTATGCTGTCTAATCCCTTCCCCTTCCCCCCATCCCCACCCCCCTCCCAACTAGCAACCCTGTTTTTCCTCTACATCTACGAGTCTGTTTACTTTGATCGTTCACTCAGCTCTTCAGACTCCACACACAAGTGAGATCACATGGTACCTGTCCTTCTCCAACTAATCACCCAGATTTAATAATTATTAAGAGTTTGCAATGTCTGGCTTATCCCTTTTTCTCTCTCTCCCACACTCTTTACTAAATTACTTTAAATCATTTTGCTTTACTTCAGTGTGCATTTTTAAAATACTGGACATGTTCTGTTAACCTAGAAATAAAAGCCAAAGTGAGAGGCAATGGATGTTTACTTGAGATCATAGAATAGCTGTTTGAGAAACACTGATTAAGGCAGAAACCCAATTAACATTCCAATTATGAGGTGAAGGCAAGTGGTTTTATCAGTAAATTAAGGAAACAATTACATAAACAGAAGGAACGAATTTATATTTGGCAAATAAGCTAAGTTATTCATTAGCTATACATGGTGGTGTTCATTGGGTTCAGTCCAAAGGTTATTTTGCCCAGTTCAACTATTATGAAGGTTTGAGGAGTATCCCATTCAAAGCAGTTCCTGTGGAATGGCTGCTCTAGCTGTATTTTAAAATGGTTCCATGTATGGTAACTATTCACAATTCTTAGATAGCCATGATGCTATTTCCACACCTAACAATTTGAAGAATAATTTCTCAATACCATCCAGTATCAGAGTCCATATTCAAATTTTCTCAGTTGTCTCATAAATATCCCTTTTAAAAAATTTGGGTTGGCCAAGTCGCTCAGTTGGTTAAGAGCGCGAGCTCTGAGCAACAGGGTGACCAGTTCAATTTTCCACAAGGGCCAGTGAGCTGCACCTGAGCTGATCTGCCACTGAGCTGTCAACAGGTGGCAGGATGGCTCAGGTGGTGATAGCATGTGCTCTTAACAACAAGGTTGCCAGTTCGTCTCCCACATGAGATGTTGGGCTACGCCCATCCACAACTAAGATTAAACATTGCACCTAGAGTTGAGTGGCTGTGATATGCTGATGAGCAGCTGGAGGGGACTGGACCTGGGAGCTGAGATAGCCACACCCTCCACAACTAAGATTGAAGGAAAACAACTGAGCTGTTCCCCTTCTCCAATTCCCCAACACTGTTCCTCTTTTCCAATTCTCCCATAAAATCTTTTTTAAAAAATTGACTTTAACTTTGGTAGAATAACATGCTGATACTTCAACAAAATTACCTATAGTAGGTCTATATTATAGTATGAGTCTATGGGAAAGAAAACTATGTCTCTACTGCATAAGAGTGGATGGTGGAACAATCATGATTGCCTATATATAGAATGATATTCAATGAGAAGTAAAAACAGATATGGCTGTTATGAAGCAACTGTTATTTGACAAATAGCTTATTTCTTTTTTTAATAAAAGTTTATTGGGGTGACAGTGGTTAGTTAAGTTATATAGGTTTCAGGTGTACAATTCTGTAATACATAATCTATATATCACATTGTGTGTTCACCACCCAGAGTCGGTTCTCTTTCCATCACCATATATTTGATCCCATTTATCCTCATCTACCACTCCCCTCCCCACTTGCCCTCTGGTAACCACTAAACTATTGTCTGTGTCTGTGAGTTTTTGTTTCTTTATTTGTTTGCCTTGTTCTTTTCTTGTTTTCAGTTTTATATACCACATATCAGTGAAATCATATGGTTCTTGACTTTTCATGCCTGAATTATTTCTCTTAGCATAATACTTTCAAGACCCATCCATGTTGTCCCAAATGGCACTATTTCATCTTTTCTGAAGGCAAAATAGTATTCCATTGTGTATATATAGATAACTTCTTTATCCAATCATCTATCAAGTGACGCTTTGGTTATTCCCATATCTTTGCCACCATAAATAGAGCAGCAATGAACATAGAAACACATATATCTTTACAGATAAATGTTTTCAGATTTTTTGGGTAGATACCCAAGGGAGGAATTGTTGGGTCATATGGTAATTATGTTCTTAATTTTTTGAGAAACCTCCAACCACCTTTCATATTGGATTCAACAATCTGCATTCCCACCAACAGTGTATAAAGGTTACATTTTCTCCACAGCCTCTCCAACACTTGTTATTATTTGTCATGTTGATGATAACCATTCTAACTGGTGTGAGGTGATGTCTCATTGTGGTTTTCATTTGCATTTCTCTGATGATTAGTGATGCGAGCATCTTTTCATATGTCTATTGGTCATCTGTATGTCCTCTCTGGAGAAATGGCTATTCAGGTACTCTTCCCATTTTTTAATTGCACTGTTTGTTTTTTTGGTGTTGAGCTGTATGAATTCATTTTACATTTTGGATATTAGCCCCTTATCAGAGATGCTGTTTTTGCAAAAATCTTCTCCCATTCTGTTGCTTGCTTCTTTATTTTCTCAATGGTTTCTGTTGGTGTGTACAAGCTTTTTAGTTTGATATAGCCCCATTCATTTATTTTAGCTTTTAATTCCCTTGCCTTTGGGGTTAAATTCATAAAACCCTCTTTGAACCCAAGGTCCGTAAGTTTAATTCCTACTATTCTTCTATGCAGTTTTTTTTTTCAAGATTTTATTGGGGAATTCTGGAAGGGGAACAGCGTTGGGGACTCAGGGAAGGGGAACAGACAAGTTGCTGTGGTTTCGTTCTTCAGTCTAGTTGTGGAGGGCGTTGCCTCACTGGGCCAGGTTGGTATCGTCATTGTGCTCTTCCCGGATGAGGCAGATCCGTCACTGGCCTCTAGATGGTCGCTCACCACAGCTATTGGCAGCTCATGCTGGCTGCCGGCTGCTGACGCTGGCTGCTGGCCCCTCACTGTAGCCTATGGCAGCCCACTGCAGCAGGGGCTGAAGCCTACATCGTTGCCGGGGCTCGTGCAGCCCAGCTCCAGGTGGAGCTGTTGTTAACTGTAGAGGGCAGTGTCACTGGCCCTCATATGTGGGATCCGAACCAGGGCAGCTGGTGTCCCAAGCCAGCTCTTAAACAATGCGCCACTCGGCTGACCCTTCTATGCAGCTTTTTGTTTCAGGTCTTATGTTTAGGTCTTTGATCCGTTTTGAGTTAAGTTTTGTACATAGTGACAGATAGCAGTCTGGTTTCATTCTTTTGCACTTGGCTTTCCAATTCTTCTAGCAGCATTTCTTGAAGAGGCTGTCTTTTCTCCATTGTATGTTTTTGGCTACTTTGTTGAAAATTGTCTGTCCATATTTATGTTTATTTCTGGGTGTTTAATTCTATTCCATTGGTCTGTGTGTCTGTTTTTCTGCCAATACCATGCTGTTTTGATTATTGTCACTTTGTAGTTCAAATTGAAGTCAGGGACTGTGATACCTCCAGAATTGTACATTTTTCTTGAGATTGTTTTGGCTATTCAGGGTCTTTTGTGGTTCCATACAAATCTAATGATTTTTTTGTTCTATTTCTTTAAAAACTGCCATTGGGATTCTATGGGGATTGCATTAAATCTGTATATTGCTTTGGGTAATATTGTCATTTTAACTATGTTGATTCTTCCAATCCATTAACATGGAATGCCTTTCCATTTCTTTGTGTCTTCTTCAATTTCTTTTAAAAATGTCTGATAGCTTTCAGTGTATAGGTCTTTCACATTCTAGGTTAAATTTACTCCTAGGTATTATATTCTTTCTGTTGCAATTGCAAAAGGGATTGTTCTTTTAGTTCATTTTCTGAGATTTCATTTTTAGTATTAGGAATTCAATGGACTTTTGTACGTTGATTTTGTAGCCAGAAACCTTAATATATTCATTTATTATTTCTAATAGCTATTTGGTGGACTCCTTAGGGCTTTCAATATATAACATCATGTCATCTGCAAAAAGTGACAATTTTACTTTTTTATTTTTAATTTGGATGCCTTTTATATCTTTATCTTGGAGAAATGGCTTATCTTATTGAAATTTGCCATGATTAATATTTCATAGAGTTTTAATATCAGAAAACGTAATTATCCTATTTTGAAAATATTCAACCACTCAAATGGGCATGAATGATCATAAAATGATTTCAATTTGAAATTATAGTGCTTGGCAATAAACATATTTAATGTAATCTCCATCAAAATCCCAATGGAATTTTCAAGAAACAGAGCAAAAAGTCATCAGATTTGTATGAATTCACAGAAGACCCTGAAAAGTTAGATTGCTAAAGATAATTTTTTGACAAAGGAGCCAAAAACATACAATAGAGAAAAGACAGCCTCTTCAATAAATAGTGCTGGGAAAATTGGAAAACCACATGCAAAAGAATGAAATTAGACTCCTATCTGTCAGTACATACCAAAATTAACTCAAAATGGATCAAAGTCTTAAATATAAGACCCAAAACAATAAATTGCATAGAAGAAAACATAGGTACTAAACTTATAGACCTTGGGTTCAGAGAGAATTTTATGAATTTAACCTCAAAGGCAAGGGAAATAAAAGCTAAAATAAATGAATGGGACTATATCAAACTAAAAACTTCTGCACAGCAACAGAAACCATTGACAAGACAAAGAGTCAACCAACTGAATGGGAGATGTTTGCAAACAAAACACCTCTGATATGGAGCTAATATCCAAAATATATAAATAACTTATACAACTGAACAACAACAGAAACAAAAACAATCCAAGTAAATAATGGGCAGAGGAACTGAACAAACACTTCTCCCAAGAAGACATACAAATGGCCAACAGACATATGAAAAAATGCTCAACTTCACCAGCTTCAAAACCAAAATGATATATCACCTCACGCCTGTTAGAATGGCTATCATCAAATAGACAAGTAATAACAAATGTTGGAAAGGCCATGGAGAGAAAGGAACCTTCATACACTCTTCGTGGGAATGTAAATTGGTACAGCCTACAATCAAGATTACCGCACCCAACAGAAGTATCATTTAGAATCACAAGACATATGTCCTGCTTCCCAGACAAGAAAATCTAAAGGAGTTCATCAACACCAAGACAGTATAACAAGAAAATGTTAGAAGGATTTCTTTAAAAAGAATAATAATAAGAAAAGATAAAAAATATGACTAATAAATTGGCAATTACTACATATCTATCAACAATTACTTTAAATGTAAATGTATTAAGTGCTCCAATCAAAAGACATAAGGTAGCTGAATGGATTAGAAAACAAGACACTTACATATGCTGCCTACCAGAGGTTCATTTCAGATTTAAAGACACACAGAGACTGTAAGTAAAGGGATGAGAAAAGATATTTCATGAAAATGGAAACCAAAAACCCATGGTAGCAACACTTACACCAGATAATATATACTTTAAAACATAGGCTATAAAAAGAGACAAAGATGGACCCATTAGTCCTTCTTCTGGGTATTTATCTGAATAAACTCAAAATACTACTTCAAAGGGACATTGAATGTATATATTCATTGTAGCATTATTTACAATAGCCAAGATATGGAGGCAACCTGGGTGTCCATCAATGGATGAATGGATAAAGAACAGGTGGCACATATGAGTATATGTAATGTAATATTACGTATCAGCCATAAAAAAAGAATGAAATCCTGCCATCTGCAACAATATGAATGGACCTGGAGGATATTGTGATGAGTGGAGTAAGTCAGACAGAGAAATACAAAGGCCATATGATTTCACTTATATATGGAATCTAAAGAACAAAATAAATAAACAAAACAGAAACAAACTCATAGATAAATAGAACATTTTAATGGTTGCCAGCTAGGAAGGGGTTTGGGTGGGAGGTGAAAATTTGAAGGGATTAAGAAATACAGGGCCAGGGCTGGCCGAGTGGCACGGTGGTTAAGCGCTGGCTTGGGAAGCCGGCGGCCCCGGTTCAGGTCCCACATATGAGGTCCAGTGACACTGCCCTCAAAAAAAAAAAAAGAAATACAAATTGTAGTTACAAAATGGTTATGGAGATGTAAATTATAGCATAAAAATATAGTCAGTAATATTGTAATAAGTATGTATCATATCTGATGGGTATTAGATTTATAGGGGTATGACTTCATAAATTTTGTAAATGTCTAATCACTTTGTTGTACACCTGAAACTAATATAATATTGTAATTCAATTGTAACTGAAAAATAAAACAATTATGAAAAAATAAAATCAAACTGTATATTAGTAGCACTTTTCTGTTTATTCCTCATCCCCAACACACACATTCACCCTCTGAAATCATGAACAAAAGGATTTGAGTATTTATGTTGGTTTGAACTTCTAGACAGATTTTATTTTGTAAACTGAGTTTTACAAGAGGTACTTTGGGAGGGTAATTAGCAGAATTCTTCACACATCTAGTTAGAAAAAAACGAGAAAACATATTACGTTTTTTGTGGCCTGATATTTTAGCTTTAATCTCACTGAGAGGATTTGTGGTCTGATATTTTAGCTTTAATTTCACTGACATAGGTTATAAAATAAGTAGATCTGTTTTTCTAAATATTGACACCATCTAATATGAAGTTCAGAGAATTGGTGTAAGAAGCAGTATTTTTGAAGTTCTCAGACTGAAGTACTATTTTTCTCCATAAGTAAATAAAAAGGAAGAGTACGCAAAGCTGTGAACAGGTTTTAGTTGAGAATTAAACCACTAAAACAGAAGTCAAGCTTTAAATAGCCACAAAACTGGCCATTGCTTCTTATACTTCACTTTACATAACGTATCCTAGGCATAAGATATTTTAAAATAAAAAATATCACAATTAAGTAATTCTATTTTAAATCTTTTTGTGAGTCTGTGTAGTCTCCTAACTCTTTAAGAATAAACATGAGGGCTGGCTGAGTGGCACGGTGGTTAAGCGCTGGCTTGGCAAGCCAGCGGTCCCAGTTCGTTCCCACATATGAGGGCCAGTGACACTGCTCTCAAAAAAAAAAAAAAAGAAAACAAAAGTATAAACATGTATTTAGTTTGGTTTTTTTTTTTCGTTGTTTTTTTTTTTTTTTGAGGGCAGTATCACTGGCCCTCATATGTGGGACCGAACCGGGGCCGCTGGCTTCCTAGGCCAGCGCTTAACCACCACGCCACTCGGCCGGCCCTTAAACATGTATTTAGGATTCATTGAAGGAAGTAGAAGAGACAGGAAAAAATTTGATTTGTACAATAGGCTGCGCTATGAGAATACTCAAATTAAAAATAATTTTTGCACTCCTTTGAAATCAAGATGCTTTCTCAGATGAATGTCATGTCTTACAAGTAATTGGCCATACCCAGAAGTGGAATCTAATTGCAACCAAGCTAAGCTATTTAGAAGCATCTTGTTTATAAAATAGCATTAAAATAAAGTCAAACTTTTATGAAAAATACCTGAATTGCAGCATTTTAGAGCCTGAAGGGATAAAGATCCCCTATCACAGCCACTTCATGCCATAGATGGAAAAAAAACTGAGGCCCAAATTGGTTCAGTGACTAACTGATAGAACCAGGACTTGAAACCATGTCTCATACCATTCAGTGAAGTGGCCTTCATGCTATACTACACATATTTAACACCTAGGGTACTGAATGATACTAGAAAGAATTATGCATTACATAAATGATTAATTATGCAATCAATTTTGATTTGACTCAATTTTATGTATTTGTGATATATTTAATTTCACATTTTTAGTCAGTTATTTATAGGTATTGCTGAAATTTAGTGATTTATATGCATTGTATAGTAATAAGTTATAAAACA
The DNA here is from genome assembly GCA_033961575.1 of Aselliscus stoliczkanus. NCBI lineage: Eukaryota > Metazoa > Chordata > Mammalia > Chiroptera > Hipposideridae > Aselliscus > Aselliscus stoliczkanus. The sequence goes on along the minus strand of CM066737.1, from coordinate 45,734,798 downwards.
ATAGTAGGAGTTGCTATTTTTAATGGACAGGAGAACCAGAAATATACTGATCCTTCCACTCCAGAGTGGATTTTTGTTTGTTTTTCTTTCCTTTATATAGGTGATTTTGAAGCTGTGAAATGAAAAGCTGTTGGAAAGATGAAGAGTTAAGAGTTCTTGGGCCAGCCGAGTGGCACATTGGTTACGAGCTGGCTTGGGATGCCTGCGGCCCGGTTGGGATCCCACATATGAGGGACAGTGACACTGCCCTCTACAGCTAACAACAGCTCCACCTGGAGCTGGGCTGCAAGCCCCAGCAACAGTATAGGCTGCAGCCTCTGCTGCAGTGGGCTGCCATAGGCTACAGTGAGTGGCCCGCAGCCAGTGTGAGCGGCTGGCAGCCAGCATGAGCTGCCAATAGCTAGTGATGAGCAACCATTCAGAGGTCGGTGATAGGTCTGCCTCATCTGGGAAGAGTGCAATGATGATACCAACATGGGCCAGCGAAGCAACGTCCTCCTCAACTAGACTGAAGAACAAAAAGACAGCAATTTGTCTGTTCCCCTTCTCTGATTCTCCAATGCTGTTCCCCTCCCCAAATTCCTCAATAAAATCTTTAAAAAAAAGAGATAAGAGTTCATTCGGATGTCCAGATGTATTCAAGTACCCAGTTATTTGGTAATAAATACATCTGGGCAACTGATTAAACTCTTTGCTTTGCATGACTCTACTGGAACACTCTACAGATAGAAGGGTGTGTTACATAGCCAGAAGTTTGTGATCTCTTAACCTAATGAAATGGGAATTAAGAATTGCTTGTGAGACACCAATGTAACTGTGAGAACACATTTTAGTTCGTAGCTAAATTGAATTGTAGGTATCTTAGCAAAAGATGAAGTGCTTTTTTCCCCCTAGTTTGCAAAATATAAATCAAGCTAATAGAAAATTTTGAATTAGTCCCATCAGTGACAGCCATTATGCTCTTAACTTACCAGTGTAAAATAATTGTAATTTTTATTGTGATTGAGAAGAACCAGCAAATGCTGGCTAATATTATTAGTATATTATAATATTTAAAAAATATCTAACCTCAAACTATTGCTATGTATATGTATATATATCCATCAAAAATATTTCCCCCAGTCACTCTTTATCCCATTATGCCATTTCATTTTATTTATAGTAATTTTTACTATCTGAATTATGTTACTTACTCATTTAACCTTCCGTCAGGAGCAACTGATCTCACAGATTCATTGCACACAAAGATGCCACGATGAAATATGTCTTTACTGTATAAAGTCACAAACACAACTGGTGATAGGTTATGGTAGAGAGGGTAGATACGGAAGCAATGAGTCATTATACTTAAGTTAGCTGTTAGATATTTGAAAATTTGTGTGCAATGAGTCTGTGAGATCAGTTGCACCCCACAGAGGGTTAAACACTGTTGTCTATATCTTCTGCTAGAATGTGAGCTCCATGAGAGTAGAGGCCTTGTCTACATGCCCAGCATCTGGCATAGTGCCTAGCACATAATAGGCAAGCAATAAATTTTTGAATGCATGAAAGTACTATTGTAGTGTAGAGTTTTCAGTCCTGTGAATCAGTTGGAGTTGGTCTCTGGAACTGAGATATAGCATATGGTTTGCTCCATGAGCTCTGCTGGAGGCATCAGTTTACTCTGCTATCTGGATGCTTATGCTGAGATAATTCCAGGATAATTCTGCTCCCACCTATGGAGAAAGCAACTTCAAATTGTGTGGCACTATGGCTATTAAAATATATTCTCTCAGTGTCTGATACCAAGGAATGATCTTGGTAGCTATTTTAACTATCAATTTTGAAGCTGATTTGTTTTTGAGGTATAATTTTAGGTAAATTGAATAGGTTTTGCTGTGAAAAATTTAGGATCCTATATACTGTAGATTTTAGGACTGAATGGAACTATCTTGTTAGGCATCACTAAACTTGACAGTCATCGCTCTCATGAAATAGGTAAAACACAAACAGAAACATTTAATAAATACAAATAAAGAGAGCATATTTTTAGTTTATTAATTTTTAGGGATGACATTGGTCAGTAAAATTATGTAGGTTTCAAGTGTACAGTTCTGTAACACATCATATTTATATCACATTGTTTTCTTACCACCAAGTCAGTTCTGTCTCCATCACCATATATTTGATCCCTTTTACCCTCATCTACCACCACCCTCCCCGCTTACCCTCTGGTAATCACTAAACTATTGTCTGTGTCTATGAGGCTTTGTTTCTTTGTTTTGTTCATTTGTTGCTTTTAGTTTTACGTGGGATATAAAACAGGAAAATATTTTATGTTTCATTTTAATTCCAAGTAGAAGAGGAAAAGTTTAATTTGTTTAAACAAATACTTATATTATCTTGGGGTGGGGGAAGTAAACAACAGTAATGACACTAGACCTGCATTCAAGTAGAATAATCAACGTATCCCCAGATGTAATGAAATGTCCAGGAGAGATCCAGAGTCTCATCAAGTTCTTGCCCTCCTGCCCTTCACATTCAAAACTGTCTCAGTTTGGAAAGGAAATTATAAAATCACCCAACATGTATCTTTGCATATTCAAAGCTGTTAGATTCCTTCATGACACACTATGAAGTGTCCAGTTCTCTATCTGAGGCTCTGCATTCTCAAGCAAGCCAAAGAAAGATGCAGTTAACATGCTGCAGTAAACACGCTGCTAGTAATTATCCTAAGATAGAGATACCTGACTTAGTAACGAACTAATTAGTAATTATCCCCATTAAAGTCTCTTAGCTTGAGGTTTTTGCCTGATAAAAAATAACATTTCTTGGCAGAACAGATTGCTGAACACTGAAAGGTTATGAAATTGCCTCTCATGGAGTTTGTTCTGAAGAACAATTATCAAATTCCTGAAGTAGGTTAAATATAGACCTGCCTGAAGTAAAAGGACTGGATTATTTGATCACTCATAAATTTCCAGCCTTAGGAGTTCTTTGAATTCATAACTGTAGAATAAATTAAGACTAGACATTTGAAGATAGAAGGTTTGAATTTCTTTAAATTCATAGAATAAATTTCTAAAAGACTTCCACATGCTTGCAGACCCTGTGTAGACTGATGGAAGAGCAGTCTTTGCATTGATTATAACTAGATCACTTAGTAACTTTATATTAAAATCATAAAGAGTTAATATCTGATTTGACCATGTTTGGCAAAAATGAATTTTTAGTATAACAATTGTTTGTTTTATTAGAAAATCATTACGGTACATTTGAAGTAGAAAGGAAAATTTCTACAATATTCATTAGTCCTAAGGATAATTTTAGAATTATAACATGTGCTTCAAAAATGTAAATCTGTGACACATTAACATAATCTTCCCAGAACTAGTCTGAATGTTTGTGACAAATTCACTTTTTTTTTTTAAGATTCTTTTTTCTTTTCTTTTTTTTTTTTCATTTTTTGAAATTAGTTTCAGGTGTACAACACAATGCAATAGTTATACTCTTTACCCCCCAAAGTGACAACCCTCCTCCCCCAGTTCACCACCCCACTCCCCCCCATATCATACATATCTGTTACAATTCCTTTGACTTCCTTCCACAGTATACTCCACATCCCGTGACTATATATTCAGTTGCAGTTGGCATACAATATTATACAACATCAGCTTCAGGTGTACAGGGCAGTGATCAAGCCTCTACTCCACCCATGAAGTGGTCTCCCTAACAAGACATGTGACTATCTGACACACCACAAAATTTTTACAAAATTATTATATTCCCCGAACTGTGTTTCATATCCCTGTAGCAATATTGTAGTTGTCTATTTATGATGTCTAATCCATTCCCCTTCCCCCTTCACCCTTATCCCCACCCCCCTCCCAACTAGCAACCCTCAGTTTTTCCTCTATATCTATGAGACTGTTTACTTTGATCGTTCATTCAGTTTTTCAGATTCCACATATAAGTGAGATCATATGGTAGTTGTCTTTCTCCAACTGACTTATTTCACTTAACATAATAGTCTCTTCACAACATTATCAATTACATTCCCAGAACTGCCCCCATATCCCTGCAGCAACATTGTAGTCACCTACCTTATGCTGTGCAAACCTTCCCCCCTCCCTCTCCTTCCCAGCCAGCAACCATCAGTTTTTCCTTTATATCTGCTTGATATGACTTCAATCTTCTTACATTTACTGAGACTTGTTTTGTGGCCTAACATGTGGACTCTCTTGGAAAATGTCCCATGTGTACTTGAGAACAATCTATATTCTCTCTTTTCAGGGTGAAATGCTCTAAAAATATCAACGAAGTCCAGATGGTCTAAAGTATCATTTAAAGCCCTTCTTTCTGTGTTGATTTTCTGTCTAAAGGGTCTGTCCATTGGTGACAGTGGGGTGTTGAAGTCCCCTACTATGATAGTGTTACTGTTGATCTCTGTCTTTATGTCTGTAAAAATCTGTTATATGTAATTAGGAGTTCCTATGTTGGGTGCATAGATGTTTATCAGGGTTATAGTGCCCTTCTTTGTCTTTTATTGTAGTAATTTTAAAGTCTATTTTATCCAAAATAAGTAATGGTACTCCAGATTTTTTTTCTCATTTCCATTTGAATGAAATATCTTATTCCATCTGTAAACAGCATATACATGGGTCCTATTTTCTTATCCACTCAGCCACTCTCTGTCTTTTGATTGGAGCATTTAGCCCATTCTCATTTAAAATGATTATTGATAGGTGCATATGTATTGCCATTTTGTTAATTGTATTCCTGGTCTTCCTGTGTTAGCTTTTTTACCCCTTTCTTGTGTTTAAAAAAGCCCTTTTAACATTTCCTGCAATGCTGGCTTGGTGGTAATGAATTCCTTAAGCTTATTTTTTTCTGAGAAGCTCTTTATTTCTCCTTCAATTTTAAGTGATAGCTGTGCTGTGTAGAGCAATCTTGGTTGTAGGCCTTTATTTTGTGTCACTTTGAGTATCTCCTGCCACTCCCTTCTGGCCTGCAGAGTTTCTGTAGACAAGTCAGCTGTTAGTCTAACAGGAGTTCCTTTGTATGTAACCTGCTGTCTTTCTCTTGCAGCCTCTAGGAGTCTGTCTCTGTCTTTAACCTTTGCCATTTTAACTATGATGTGTCTTGGTATGGACCTGTTTGGGTTCAGCTTGTTTGGAACCCTCTGCACTTCCTGGGCATGTATGTTGATTTCCTTCACCAGGGTAGGGAAGTTTTCAGTCATTACTTTTTCAAATACATTCTCGACCCCTTGCTTCTTCTCTTCTCCATCTGGTATCCCTATGATTCGTAGGTGGTTGCTCATCACCTTGTCCCATAGGGCTCTTAACCTATTTCCACTGCTTTTTTTTTCTTTGGTCTTTTTGTTGTGCCAACTGGGTGATTTCTGCTATTTTGTCTTCCAAATTGCTGATCCACTCCTCTGCTTCATCTACTCTACTGGTGATTTCTTCGAGTGTGTTCTTCATTTCAGTTATTGTATTCTCTAGTTCTAACTGGTTGTTTTTTATGATTTCTCTATCCTTCCTTATGTCCTCACTAAGTTTGTTAAACATTCTTTTTTTTCTTTTTTTTTTTGAGGGCAGTCACTTGCCCTCATATGTGGGACTCGAACCGGGGCCGCTGGCTTCTGAAGCCAGCGCTTAACCACTGCGCCACTCGGCCAGCACTGTTAAACATTATTTTCATCAGTGTTCTAAACTCTGTCTCTGAAATGTTAGATCCCTCTGTTTCATTTGGTTCCATTTCTAGAGGTTTCTTCTGATCTTTTACTTGTGACATGTTTCTTTGTTTCCCCATTCTGGCTGTCGCTCTGGGATTGCTTTGATGTATTAGATAGATCACCAGGAGAGCACTGGCTGGATCATGCAGGCACACAGCTCACGGCCCAACACTCCCAGGAAGACTCCCAGTCTCAGCCTGTCCCAATCAGCTGCTCACAGATAAGGCCGAGCAGCCCGACAAGCAATCACCAGCCTGGCAACTCTGCAAGCACAGTGCGGAGAGTCAGACCCGAGGTGGCTTGTGCACTCCCGCGTCTCAGTGAGCAGCCTGTTGGAGCCGGAGCACACCCAACAGGCATTCCCCTGGCAATGCAGCACAAGCCGTGGGGAAGGTGGGGATCCGAGGCGGCGCGCTCACTTCCTTGTCTCAGTGAGCAGCCTGATGGAGCCGGAGGGCACCCGCCCAGCGTTTCCCTGGCAACGCAGTATAAGCTGGGTGGAGGGTGGGGATCGAAGGCTGCATGAGTGTGTGCATGCACACATGCAATTCTGTGCCAATTCCACCAGACCAATGAGGTCCTGGACCTGATCCTCTGTGGGAGTGCCCAACCCTGACAAAATGGCACCCTCCTGTACACCACTCACATGCAGGCTCCATACCAGGGGAACAATAGGCCAAAAACCTCCAGCCTTTGCACCAAATGTGCTCAGTTCAGTCTGTCCCCACAGGCTCTTGGGCCTGAACCACACAGCTACTCCCTCCACCAGGAACCAGGTAAGTGCTCACCGGCGAGCAAGCCTGTGCACCGGCCCCACTGATTCTGTAGCCCCTCTTAGCCTCACCGAGCTGAGCAAAAAGAGTCCTCACTAATTTACTGCCAACTATCTTGGAACTTCCCACAGCTGGGGCCCCCCTCACGGGGTTCGCCCTTTCTCATCTTCACCCCTCCTACCAGACTTGACGTGGCCTCCTCTTTAAGTTCTTCATTTACTGGTTCTGTTCATCTAGTGTTCTGGGACCTCCGGGGTTGAATGCTGTATAATTTGCTTGTAATTTTGCTGTGATCCTGGGAGGTAGTTAGCACAGCATCTGACTATTCCGCCATTTTACCAGAAGTCCCTCCAAATTCACTTTTGATCTAGCCATCTGCTGAAAATTCAGTGGATAGAGTAACCAGAGGGATGATTTTTGAATTATGAGTTGATAATTTCTGGACAGTGAAAATGGACAAAATTAAACCTTTACATGTATTATTACTTATTTTATTTTTATTTTTATTTTTTATTTTTATTCTTTTTGAGGGCAGTGTCACTGGCCCTCATATGTGGGACCAAACCAGGGCTGCTGGCTTCCCAAGCCAGCGCTTAACCACTGCGCCATTAGGGCGGCCCTACTTATTTGATTTTTAAATGCTCTATTTTAAAATGTCAGACAAGATTGATCTCATTTGACTGTCTATTCTACAATTTTTGAAAATTTTCAGTGCAGAATTAGTCTAGTTAGTATGACAGAACCTAATCTGCTGCATCACCATGATAAGCTATGGAATTTCCAGAAATCCAATGTAAACTATGTCTTTTGTGGATTAATCTAAGTCCCCCACAAATTTTGTTAAAACATCAATTGGATATGCTGGTGTCTCATCAATATCTTAGTCTCATCAATATCATGTTTGGTCTGGGAAAGAAAGAATAAGGAACAGTTTGAGGACAGAAAATGTGATTGAAACATGACCAATCTTCCTTCACTGTCAAAGGGTGGAAAAGGTAATAGTAAAAATGAATTATAAATGGTTATTTTTAGAAGATGCAAGGAAATGTCCAGTGTTTCAATAAAGTTGTACATGTCTATAATCTCTAAACAAAGTTTAAACAAAACCACAGTTTTCCTTCATTCTTAAATAGGATCTTTTTACTTCATACCTTAAGTCTCTTCAAGTCTCTCCCTCTTCCTTCCCTTCAATAAGCCAATTACTTTGTACCAAGCACTTGGCAAAGGAATGTGGGAGTTACATGGGAAGTACATTTGTATGGCTCCTCCTCTTAAAGATTTACCTTCAGTACACATTTATTACACATGTGCCTCTGTTTGGACAAAATCATTTGAACATTTTCCGTTTCCTCACCCACCACCTACTCTCACCTAGCCAGTCCTCTTCTCTCTCCCTTCATCAACTAGATCCTTTCTACCCTACTTTATTTAAATGATGCTAGGGTCATCAGACCACTTCTTTTGGACTAATCACATGATATGAACCCTGTTCCTTCTCAAAACACTCTCCCTTGACATTTTTTCTTTTTGCCTATTTTTTCCATTTTATTTGCTGTCCTTCTCCCTTATTTTTTTATTTCTCTGATTTAATGTTTACTCTCTACTTGTTTAACAGTTGACTCTTAAATCTAATCCCCAGCTAGGACTCTACTGGAGTCCAAATCATGTTTTTCCATTGTTGTTGTTTTTACCTTAATTTCCCTATATATAACAATGTAAATGCTTTTTCATAAGTTAAATTTTTTTTTCTTTTTTTGAGGGCAGTGTCACTGGCCCTCTTATGTGGGACCCGAACCGGGGCCACTGGCTTCCCAAGCCAGCAATTAATGACCACGTCACTCGGTCAGCCCCATAAGTTAATTTTAATATGTGTAAAACAGATATGATTTACAAAACTGATTTCCTTTTCTTTTTTTTCTTTTGAGGGCAGTGTCACTGGTCCTCATATGTGGGTCCTGAACCGGGGCCGTTGGCTTCCCAAGCCAGCACTTAACCACCATGCCACTTGGCCAGCCAGTGATTACCTTTTCTTATCTTTGTAGATTTCACAAATGTATTTAATACACATTTCTGTAGACCACAAGGATGATCATGTATCTCCCATGACTTGGATGGCAAATTGACGTGGAAAACTAGGTATCCTTTAGAGAGAGCACAGCACTGGGGCTCTAAGTGAATCATCACATTATTGTCCATAGGTGTTGCATGCTTGAATTCATGCCTATGCAGAACAGTTAAAAGACCACTAAGAAGTAGTTAAAATGAAAGCTGTGTACTGAAAAAATCTTGGACAGATTCCATCATAGCCATTTTTAAATTTAGAGCAAAACTGGAATCACTCCAATTAGCTATGAAATTAAGAAATTCCCACCACCCAGATGGCTCAGTGGATAGAGTATGCATTCTTAGCAGCAAGGTTGCTTGTTTGACTCTCTCATGAGAAAGAAAGAAAGAAAGAGAGAGAGAGAGAGAGAGAGAGAGAGAGAGAGAAAGAAAGAAAGAAAGAAAGAAAGAAAGAAAGAAAGAAAGAAAGAAAGAAAGAAAGAAAGAAAGAAAGAAAGAAAGAAAGAAATTTCCAACTGTAGCCTGAGGACACGTTGAAGATCCAAAAGTATAGTGTGCTCTTTTTAATTCATGCCAGCCTTTTTTTCCCACAGTGTTTTTGTTTATTCTCATTATTTTCAACTCCAAGATGATTATTGATAATGACTTTTAAGTAATTCTGTGAGTAATACTGAGTCTGATAGTTTGAAATTTATTTCTAAATATACAGTGGAAATCCTATTTTGATTCAATTGTTTTCAAGTGTTCACACTATTTTTGATGACATACGCTTTATAACACATGACATCTGTTGACATATCAGCATAGTTTCATAGGTATCAATTAAATATAATGCTTAAGGTATGAGTCTCACTTAATTAAAATTGCATAGTCATTCAGGTTATTTTGCAACACCTTGTATAAAATTGTACTACTGAAAACTATATGAAAACTAATATTTGTCCCCCTTTTTGCCTTAGCAAATCAGTAGTTACTGTTATTGATGCCTGAAGACCTTACAGTGCTTTAGAGAGATCATTAAAAGGTTTGTGATTTATGCTGCAGAAAGAAATAAGAGATTGGTTTAAATGTGTATTTATTGATTCTAAACTTACTTTTGTGCTGTGTAACCTGTGACTTTTCTATTCATGCTTGAGACAGCTAATTGATTTCAGGTTAATCAATCTTTTTCTGTACATAAAATTATAATATTTATAATATATATGTACATATATTCTTATAACATTCTTGTGTCATTACATGATCATATTTTCTATGCAAATCATGTAAATGCTTATTAAAAATTAATCAATTGTCTGTTATCCCACAAGTGATTTTTAAATTTATTTTATAAACCACAAGTCTTCCCAAATTTGAATACTTGAACTCACAGGTATTCTTTTCATGTTCACATAACTATGAGAATTCCATTATGAAACATTGGTGGACTCTGAGAAGTACTTGGATCAGATTATTTAATTAGAGTTGTTTTGTTATTATTTTGTTTCTCTTACTAATTTATTTTATCCAAAGTTTTCAGAAGTTTTGCATTCCATCCCCTTTTTGTAGAATTACTCACAGAACATTTGTCATTGAAAAATATCATCACAGTGATCTGGCCATTTGGGGAAGCATACGTAATTTAAATCATTTATTTCTATCATGTCATATCTCTAAACTTACCACCAATCAGATTTAGTCAACTTTAATAGGATGAAAATTTAACAACACAGAAAGATATAATTTTGTCCTCAAGGTATTTTAGGTAATAAATTGGAAATCTATATATTTAATATAGTACTTTTGTGACTAATATTTGCTCTTCTCAATTAATGAAATTGGAACTTAGAAAAATAAATATTTATTGTTTATTTATCTGTTTTATATCTCAGGAAAATATACATATAAACTGACACAGTTGATTAGTTTTTAATGGAATATAATATTTGAATAGCAATAAGGGGATTTTATCATGGCTGGGAATATGGATAATACATTTAATGAGATAATTATTATATCAACCTATGGCAAATTCAATTAATTTGTTATAATCTATTGGAAACAAGCATATTTTAATTTTGAAATGTTTACATTATATTATTCTTTGGATACTTGAAAAATAAAAATTGAAAAGAATTTTTATATTTTATTATTGAAAAAGGGAATTATTTTGATACTGACTGAGGACTAAGAAGCACAATAAGATCATTTTGCTTCTCTTTACAATGTTTTCCTTCACTTATTTCCAGACCTCCTAGAAGAAAGTATTTATGTCTGACAGGGTTTTATGGGATAGAAATGGTCTGGCTAATGTCATTCTATCTCTCCCACAGAATATTCAGAGTTTCTGGATACTGGAGGCCATACTTTATGTATTACTCTAGTTAAGGGGATATTTTTTGAGATAGATATTTGTGTAGATAACACTATAGAATTTATGAGTAAAAGATGAGGGAAAAGAAGATAGAATACATTTAATTTGTAACTAAAGTGACTAGAATAATTAGTGCTATTAAATGAGATGGGAAACATAGGGAGGTACAATTTGTTCTAGTAAATTTTTATTTCCAGATTTCTAAAAGGGACGAGAAAGCACCAAGAATGATTATCAACAGATTTTCATGTCCCTTGAAAATATTTGCAAATTCGACAAAATGGATATTTCATGTTATTCCATGTTCTCAAAATACTCAACTCTCTCTTTCTTTTTTTTTTTTTGAGGGCAGTGTCACTGGCCCTCATATGTGGGACCCGAACCGGAGCCGCTGGCTTCCCAAGCCAGCGCTTAACCACCGTGCCACTCAGCCAGCCCATGACTCTCTCTTTCTCTTGTGTGTGTTCTCTCTCTCTCTCTCTCTCTCTCTCTCTCTCTCTCTCTCTCTCTCTCTCTCTCTAAATTTTTCTTATTGACAGGCCACTGCATGCAAACTTAACATCACAATTTTGATTCTTATAATAGCTTGTGATCTCAAAAACAAATAGACTTTGAATACAGTCAAAGAAGAGAATATAGTCAAAATCCTCAATAGAAGATATAGAAAAAAACAAGATGAAGAACAGGGGTTTACCCATTCTATTCCCAGTTAGGAACTACTAGGCAAAACCCCAAGGGTCTCTATGTTACTCACTAGAACTCACACTGAGTGTTTCTTCAAAGTCAATGCAAAGATTGACAGTAACATTGTAAGATGCTATTTCCACAGAGTGCAGCAGTTTCTCAGCAAACTTGCATCCAGTCACCTCTAAGCCAACATTTTAGCATACTGAATATAGTGCATGCTAAGTGGTGAATAATCTGCTATGTAAGTATCTGGTGGGGTTTTGCAATGAATAAAATAACTCCTTGAAAAATAGCCTACAGAAATCCAAGGTATTCATTCTGAAATGCTTTGATAAGTTGTTTGGAGAGTTTTCATGTTTCCTTCCTAGTACCTTTGAAGATATATTGTCACCTCTTAATAAAAGAAACTAAAGACTTTTTTTTTTATCATGCAGTGCAACTGACCGTTTGTTTGCAATTTGCAGCATTATTCCATGTACCCTGACTGTAACATACTATCTATTGGTTAGTAACTAGTTGGTATGTACAGTGGTTGCTATATTTAACATAGTAAACTTGACCAACTCATTTACTTTGGTATAAACCTGTTTCTTCCCCCTGGAGAATATTGTTGGTTAAGGCAAAAGTATAAATAAAGCTATCTATGTAAATACATATAGTTTCACTTTGAAGAAAAATAGTTAGAAATGTTGTACAAAATATGATTACTTTATAAAAATGCCTAAAACTTCTTTTAGTTTTCCATGTTCCTGTAAGATGAAACCTTTTCACTTTATCTATGCTATTTTATTATTATATCACAAACTCTCCCCCAAACGTTTGCAAATTAAGAAACATATATTCTTGGGCCGGCCGAGTGGCTCAGTTGGTTAAGAGCTCGCTCAAGAGTGTGAGCTGAGCTCTGGGCAACAGCCGTTTGATGCCAGCCTGAGCTGAGCTGCTGCTGGGCTGCCAACAGGTGGGAGGATGGCTCAGCTGAAAAAACAAAGAAAACATATATTCTTAATTTTCTCAAAACACTCATTTGAAGTTATGTATTCTCCACTGGGGGACATTTAGTGGAAGCCCCACATAAATAAAGTGTATACATGAAATTTTAGAAAAACTGTAATTGTTACATGTTGGAAAATAATGAAAAATCTGTTCTCTTTGTCATTTTTAATCACTTACATGATATAACATGCTTATCTGTTTGCTAAATTTAGTATTGATTGTTTCTTATTTAATAAGTACATTTAAGTTTTTTTAATTGGTTGTTATGCAAGTAATTTGGAACTTTAATTTTATTTTTTTTTCTTTTCCTCTCCCCAGAAAGGATGGCATTATGAATCCAATCGAAACTTCCTGTTCTCAATTTTAAACTTTGGTTGCTTAAGACTGAAGCAATCATGGTGAACCTGAGGAAAGTGGTGCGTTCATTCCTGTAAGGATGTAATTACTTATTATTTTTTCCTTTTTTTTTTGAGGGCAGTGTCACTGGCCCTCATATGTGGGATCCGAGCCGAGGCCACTGGCATCCCAAGCCAGCTCTTAACCACCGCGCCACTCGGCCGGCCCTACTTACTATTTTTTAAAAGATAACTTTTTATGGTAGCTTGCTTCAAAATGTTAAAAAGGCATTTCTATGATCATTCAGTTATATTTTGTTTAATCTGCATTACTGACTTTCATTCCAATGGACTAATTTTATGAGTGGTTCCTTTTCAAAAATAATAAATGGAAAAAAGTAATTTGAACCTCAATTAAACACAGCCACTCATGTATTCAAACAAGTAATATGGTAATAATACTTTCAATTCAAAAAGAGCTCAAGTGTATGTGGTTGCTTTCTCCACGGTTAAAACATAGAAATGAGAAGATTATTTCCTTTTTCTTCCTGCATGAACTGAACAGCCAAGAGAATAAAATGTTTTTATAAATCTGGCTTTATGAAGAATAATGAGGTTGCAAAAGAATGGATCAGAAGTCAGGGCGTGTGGATTGGGGGATGTAGCTGGACAGAGGGAAATAATGTCATTTTTTAAAGTTATCCATTACAATGACCGAGTAGCTAAAGTCACCAAAATGTAACATAAAGGGAATAAGCAAAGAATTGGATTCAAGTACTCAGCAATTCTAAATGTGATATAATTCAGGCATATTTTTCTTTTGACTTGGTAAAATGTAGGACTGGTTTCTTCTAAACCTACTCTTTGAAGAATGGGCCATTGAAAAAAAGATTTGAAGCTCTGTAAACTCTGACCATTACAGTGGAGAAGCCTTCAATTGCCTTGCTTCTACACAATCTCATCTATGATTCCTGTAAAACAGTTCACCCAGAAAAAAAGTTTACAAAATAGTGTAGACATAAAGTACATCAACATTGGATCTTCTGCAATATGCACCATTGTAGCTCACCTTGGATGATATTGTACATTGTAATGATGACAGTCTCAAGGATATGTGATTCCAAGAGAACTAGAAGACACAGGAAAAGGAAAGGGTGAAGGACAAGGATAAAGAAAAAAAAGAATAAGGTATAAGAAAATGAAAGGATAAATGTTCCATGCACCTGTGCCAACTCAATCTATACGTGTAGCTATTGGTCTATATACCAAAACGTAGGGCTACTTTAAAGGGAACCAAATTATTTTGGTATCAGATTAAGGAATTCATATCAATTTTTTCCCATTCTATTAAGAGAAACTAGGGACCATTCGTCTCTTTTAATAATGCTCATTGTCTTATACAATGGAAGAACTCAGATTTAAATGTACTCCAGCTTTTCGGGCTGGCCGAGTGGCGTGGTGGTTAAGCATTGGATTGGGAAGCCAGCGGCCCTGGTTCGGGTCCCACATGTGATGGCCAGGGACACTGCTCTCAAAAAAAAAAAAAAAAATGTACTCAGGCTTTTAAATCAAATTATCATTTTATTTATCTACTAAGAATGTAAAGTTAGATTTTCATTAAATATTTAGTAGCAATGAAAAAATTACTTGATTTGTTCAGAGAGAACTGATGATTTCTGTGCACATATTTTATGAGCTTCCTCTGGGCATAATAACAATGTAAGCTTTAACAGCAAGAACTAAATTATTCCTATTTTATATTTCACTGGGCATGTAAATATTGGAAAATAGGTTTAATTATAATATAGCCAATTCTTGATTACAAACTATAGAATATAGGATTGAACTACCATAAAACTCAAAATACTTTGCTCATAAGTACTACTCATTAAGAATTTATTAAATGCAATTGAATTAAAACCAGGGAAATGAAGTAAATATTCATTTAGGATCTTTTCCAGCACCATTACTGTATTTTATAAGTCACAATAGATACATTTAGATTCTACAAGCTTCCTCAGTAATTCAGTATCTGCCTCATGGACTCTTTAACTATATATATATATATATATATATATATATATATATATATATATATATATATATATAATGTCCAGTAGAGGTAGGCAAGATGACTACTTGAAGTGATTTTCTACTCCAAAATTCTAAGATACATGAATTATAAAATTCATAATTGGACATAGTCTTTCATGTATTTTTGTTATGTACAATTTCATTCTGCATTCTTCTATTGTTTTTAGAGAAATCTGAAAGGATTGAGATGTTTTCACAATCTACTTATTGTGAAGTTGGACTGCATATTCTGTTAGGACCTTATTCTCTAGGCATAAGGATAAATATATTGGTAGTCCTGTAACTGACAATTGAAGCTGCAGTATATTATTGTGAGCATAAATTCCTGTAGGAGTACATGAGATGACCACCAGGTAATTTAAACCAGAAAAAAAATTGAAATGCCAGAGAACATTTTCTTTTTGTCAGCTAGATCAGAAAAGACCCTGGATTTAAAATTATTGAACCCAGTTCTGCATAAATAGATATCTTCTTAAAATAAAATCAGGACTTAAATTCTTGACAAATTTTAAAATACAGAGGGTGCCAAAAAATGTATACACATTTTAAGAAAGGAAAACTATTAAAATTGTAATAGCCAATATATATGGATAATAAAAGATGAATACAAGTCATGTTTAACTTCTGCAATTACAAGAGATGCTCAAAGTGGTTACTTTCAGTGTCCAGACAGTTCGGATTACGGCGAACTACTGCTTGAGTAACATTGACCAAAATGTCCACTTGTATACATTTTTTGGCACCCCTGGTACATGAATTGGGGTATAGTTACTATAAAATACTTTTGTTTAACTTTGAAGACAGAAGGAAAGTAAGCTCCAACATTTGCTGAGGGTCTTCTATGACAAATGTACTATTTTCAGGACTGTACACATATAAGGTATGATAAAAAGTTATGGTGAATGCTTAAATAAAAAAAAATATTACAGTAAAAGACACATTGCCATTAATCCCCATCAAAAGAACGGCATTGCTGATTTTAGTTCATTTAGCCCAGTTGCCTCCTGTCTTGCAGAACTGATTTATTACAGGCCTAAAACAAAGAATTTGTTCTAACTTGCATGCTTAGGTTAAAATATATAAGCATTCAGTATTTTGGAGCAGGGATAGCTCAGTAAATTTGGTATTTTTATCTTGGGAGTGAAGTTATTGTACTTCAATCATTAAAATCAATTTTCTTTCATGTATAAATGTATTACAATGCTAATTCCAGGGGCCAAATCCATATGTTCTATTCAAATAAATTCCAAACATTGATGAAAAAAAAAATACTCTCCCTTGCTTCTAAAGCACTTATCCTATTGTTTTTGCCACTTTCAGAAACAGTTCTGGAAGTCCTCTTTCATTAGTTGCACTGTCGTGGCTGCCTCAATGTCCTGAATCAATTCAAAACATTTACCTTTCATGGTCATTTTGACTTTGAGGAAAAGCCAGAAGTTGAATGGTGCCCAATCCAGTGAATAAAGTGGGTGAGGATACACTGTAATGTGTTTTTTTTTTACAGAATTTGACATAGCAGAGGCAATGTGTGACAAGGAACATTGTCACGACGGAAGATGAAGTAAAGACATTCACAAATGAGAACTTCAAGAACTGAGTCAGAAAGAGGCATGAATGATGAGATAAGTGTGTTCAAAGCAAGGGAGAGTATTCTAAGGAGAATTAATGGCAATATGTCTTTTACTGTAATATATTTTTTTAATTTAAAAATTCACTTTTTTTTAATCACACCTTGTACCATTTAATTTTCACAACATGTCATAAAGAGCATCCTCATTGTCCAAATGAGGAAATTGATGTTCTAAGTGGTTAAGTGACTGGTCAAAAAAATTTCTGGGGCCGGCCGTGTGGCGCGGTGGTTAAGTGCTGGTTGGGAAGCCAGCGGCCCTGGTTCGGTCCCACATATGAGGGCCAGTGACACCGCCCTCAAAAAAAAATTTTTTTTCCTGAGGTCATGTAGCCAAATATAGTGACAGAGTAATCAAAGCTAGAGAAAATAACTTGTTTCTCTTTAGTTGGTCCTTTATTTCAATAATTTCTATGCATATTAATAACAGATGAATTATGATATAGATTACCTAAGTCATGTATTATTTTAGCTTTTTTTATATTCCAGGATTAATATGGCCTGCATTTGAAAGAAGTTACCGATTGCTTCTCATTATTTGACAAAAATTACTATGTATATGTCTCCCCTCCATGTTGCTTAGAATATCAGTTGGCTTTGGCTAATGAGGAAATAATTTTAAGATAAATGTCTGAAATGTTAGTTTTCTATCCCTTGAAAAATGAAGAAGTCAAGGTATTTTCATGATTTCTTCATTATCTTAAAATACATAGAAATATATTAACAAGATATTAAGAAAAATAATATTTAAATATGCTAGAAAATTATTACAATATTTTTACTTAAGTTTGAATAATGTCAATAATTTTTTCAGACTAAATGTTCTCCAGTTTTGGTTCAGCAGGTTTGGTGTGAGTGCATGTGTGTGTGTAAATGGTATAGATATGATATGATTAATATAATCACAATCATCTAGTTTTATTACTGTAAGTTTCTCTGATGATTGATAATAAGTAATAAGTCAATCAAATCACACATATATTTTCCCTGTATAGAGATAATATTTTAAGTTTAAAGAGCAAGTGAATGAGATAATGTAATAAAAGAATTAACATAAAGAACACATAGACTCTGGATGCTGTAATGTCATGTGTTCCATCTCCTCAGTTCTAAAAAGAATCTGATTTCAACTTTCTTGCATAGAAAATTTTCAGCATATATTGTACCATTAGAGGAAATTTTCTTCCTTATAAATAATATCTTGGTATAACAACCACTGCATATAGCCTAGATGCTGTTTAATAGTCATTAACTATTATTCAACACAGACTACATGTTAGACAGTTATTCACAGTTAATAATCATTTATTTTAAGAAGGAAATATTTAATAGTTTATCTATTTTATTAAGGAAAATAAATGTTATTTTTATTAGGCAGTTTAAGAATTGACACTTTGAGAAGACATTTAATCACTTAATGTATGTAACTGGAATAAATCTCATGTGGCCATCAGGAAAATTAATTTGAAATGTGTAAAATATAACCATATTCATCTCTCTTGAATTAGTCTGCAACCTAGCTTGAAATTCCTACTAGTAGAATCTACCAAAGTACCATCATAAGAAATGTACATTCTAAATGACAAGAGATTTTTTTCCCCAGAGTGGGAAAGTAGCAAACCCATAGGAACTAATCATCACCACAAATCATTTTCTGACCTAGAACAGGGCCCAGAAAACACAGAACCAAAATGGAGAGATTATCAGGTTGAAGAAAATTTTGTAGGACAGAACCATGTGACTTCACTCATATGTGAGATATAAAACTAAAATCAACAAAGGAACAAGACAGACAAAGGAGTAAAAACTAATAGATACAGGGCTGGCTGAGTGGTGCGGTGGTTAAGCGCTGGCTTAGGAAGCCAGCGGTCCCGGTTCGGTCCCACATCTGAGGGCCAGTAATACTGCCCTCAAAAATAAAAAACAGGGCCGGCCAAGTGGTGTGATGGTTAAGCGCTGGCTTGGGAAGCCAGCGGCCCCGGTTCGGGTTCCACATATGAGGGCCAGTGATACTGCCCTCAAAATAAAAAAACTAAAAAAAAACTGAAAAAAAACCTCATAGACACAGACAACAGTTTAGTGTTACAAAGGGATAAGGGGTGGAATGTGGTAGAAGAGGCTAAACGGGGTCAAATATGTGGTGATGGAAAGAGAACTGACTCTGGATGTTGAATCCATAATGCCATATATAGATAATGTACTATAGAATTGTACACTTGAAACCTATGTAGTTTTGTTGACCATTTTCACCCCAATAAATTTTAATTTTAAAAAATGTTAAGAAGCCATGAACCAGCGTAAAATCACTCTGTGACTCTGAAGTGGTAAGAAGAGTCATAAAAAGAAATGATGAATATGTAATATTGCCAAACCCCTTGTACCTCTTTCAAAATCTGCCTGAAGTTGGTCTGATGGCAACTTATTTCTTATCAGTTTTGGAATAAAAGAAGGCAATTTCCAATTCTCTTCTCACGGTACTGAATTCTTCAAAGAAAACCTTCTTTCACATTGTTTTCAGTTATCTTAGAGCAGGGATCAGCAACCGCAGCTCTCGAGCCACATGAGGCTCTTTGTCTACGTTCTGTCTCAAAAGTTTGCGGACCCCTGAAAGAGCCAATCCTGTCCCTTACAATAATTTAAAAATTATTCGAGAGCCATCAATATATTTTTACATAATCACCATTATGTGAATAATATCCTTTAAAATTTTTATAAATAGGGGCTGGCCGAGTGGAGCATTGGTTAAGAGCTGGTTTTGAAATGCCAGCTGCCCCAGTTCAGATCCCACATATGAGGGCCAGTGACACTAACCTCTACAGCTAACAACAGCTCCACCTGAGAGTGGCTGGCAGCCAGCGTGAGCTGCCAATAGCCCCTATGAGAGACCTTCCAGAGGCCGGCAACCGATCTGCCTCATCCGGGAAGAGCGCAATAATGATACCAACATGGGCCAGTGAAGCAACGTCCTCTGCAACGAGACTGAAGTACAAAAAGACAGCAACTTGTCTGTTCCCCTCCCCCAATTCCCCAATAAAAATCTTAAAAAAAATTTATAAATGAAACTATGATAGTTTTATTTTCATTTTCAATTTTACTTCAGATCCACATGCATGTACCCAAAGAGCTGCATGTGGCTCGTGAGCCACAGTTTGCTGATCCCTGGCAGCTTTTCCATCTCAAAAGTTTGCCAACCCCTGTATTAGAGGATATCTAGAAAAATTAATATTTTAAAAATTTAAGGAATACACCATTACAACAAATAAAATAATCCCATGGTTTAGGATTACTTGTATAGTGTTAAAGTTTAAAACACAGGCTTTGAAATGTGTGAAACCTGAGTATGGACCGTTCACCTCCCACTTACTGGCAATATTGCCTTGAGAAAGTCACTTAACTTCTCTAAACCTCAGTCTCCTTATCTATATAATGGATACAAGGTCAGACAATCAAGTTCGTGAATTCATCCTAGAAAAAGTGCTACATACTTCATTGCTGAATATCACTATGGTCACCTTTGAAGTACTCCCCTTGGGAAGTTATGCATTAAAGCCAGCACCTAGTCCACCCTTGAAAGCAATTCTGGAACTCTTTTTCTGGAATGGCCATCAGAACTGTTGTTGTGTTACCTTGATGTCCTGAATGTCATCAAAATGTCTTCCTTTCAATATTTCCTTTGTCTTTGGGTAAGGAAATAAGTCATTGGGGGCCAGATCAGGTGAGTAGGGAGTGTGTTCCAATACAGTTATTTGTTTACTGGTTAAAAACTCCCTCACAGACAGTGCCGTGTGAAAGGGTGCATTGTCATGATGCAAGAGCCATGAATTGTTGGAGAAAAGTTCAGGTCATTTATTTTTTTTATTGAGGGCAGTGTCACTGGCCCTCATATGTGGGACCAAACTGGGGCCACTGGCTTCCTAAGCCAGCAAGTTCTGGTCATTTTTGTCTAACTTTTTCAAGCATCCTTTTCAGTACTTCCAAATAGTAAACTTGGTTAACTGTCCAGTTGGTAACACCTCATAATGAATAATCCCTCTGATATCAAAAAACGGTTAGCAACATTATTGCAACAAATTCAAGAACTTAATTGTCAGACCTCATATAAATCAGTACTGACTTCACAAGGTTGTTGTATGAGATCAAGTGAAATTATACATATATATTTCAGTGAGCTAAGTGCCTGAATCACATTAAGCACTCAGTAAAAGTATTTGGATAGAAAGAAAACACACTGAGGTTAAAGAATAGAGAAGATGATGATGATGACGATGATTGTAATTGTTGAGGAAAAGCAATTGTTTTGTGTAAGCAATTTAGTAGATTTAAGCAATAGAATATGTACCTGATCAGTTTTTTTTTTTCTTAATTTTCAGTGTGCACCTAGTTGGCCTATTGGTTTGGCAATGCGATATTTCTGTGAGCCCAGTTGCAGCTATAGTAACTGACATTTTCAATACCTCCGATGGTGGACGCTTCAAATTCCCAGACGGGGTACAAAATTGGCCAGCACTTTCAATCATCATAATCATAATCTTGACAATAGGTGGCAACATTCTTGTTATCATGGCAGTAAGCATGGAAAAGAAACTGCACAATGCCACCAATTACTTCTTAATGTCCCTAGCCATTGCTGATATGCTGGTGGGATTACTTGTCATGCCACTGTCCCTGCTTGCAATCCTTTATGGTAAGTACAATTTTATTATTCTTTATAATCTCAGATTATGTCATAAATTTGTGTTGGGTATCACAGTAAACACTCATTAAGTTCATTTTTTGCTTACATCATGTAGAAAATGAAAAAAAGCAAATTGTATGACAGAATGAATTAGATATGTGTATAATATTTATTAAATAAATCAGTAGCAACCTTGAAAAAGGAAAAGTCATTTTATACTATATTAAGATTGTACATAGATGCTGTATTGCTTAGTTTCATTTGTCAACAATGACAGTTGCCTTACAATGTACAGAATGAGGCAATAACAGAAAAATGTTCCCACCCTTATGTTCTGGGCAGTACATATACCTACCATAGTGCCATCTCTTATACAAAGAAGGAAAAAGAGGTTCATCATCTTTGATAAATATATTTTAAGTAACCTTTTATTAAATGTTGGCGAACACAGTGCTTGGCACATAATAGGCATTAAATAACGGCTTCTTCATGAAGTCTATGATTCATGTTTTTACAAGGAGATAAGGGGATACCAATTAATTACTAATGTATAAGTGCAAGATCACAGTATCACAATAAAAATTCAGGCATTGAAAGTTTTGATATATTGATTTTAGAGAGCTTTTCAATTTTTCTTTTGATTAATTGCCATCTCTGAGCCTTATTTGTTTTAACCAAAATTTTGTTTTTAGCTAATATTTATAATGAACTATCAAAATCACTTATACAAAACTACAATGTATCTTTACAAGGAAATTGAATTTAATAGCTGACATGTTCATCTCACAAAGGAGTGGAATAGAGGGCTGGCCGAGTGGCTCAGTTGGTTAAGAGCTCACTCAAATGTGCGAACTGAGCTCTGAGCAACAGCAGTTTGATGCCCAGCCCAAGCTGAGCTGCCACTGAGCTGCCAACAGGTGGCAGGATGGCTCAGCTGAGAAATAAAAAAGGGAGTGGAATAGGCTCCCTGTTCCCTGGAGTGCATAATGGAATTAGGCTTGAAGGAATAATACTGAAAGTGTACGTAGTTCTCAAATCTTAAAATATGATCACTGGATCTGAAAAGTAATCTCACATGGAATTTTACAATTATTTATCCTGTTCTAAATACACAGTGGTAATAGATTATCTTAATAGGAGTATTATAAATGGTGCATCTCACAAAATAAGTTTTTCTTACCTTTATTGTTTTAATGATGCATTAACCTCAAAGCATAAATATTTTACTTGCTCAGTGGGCATTTTACCACTCTACAGCTCCAAAACTATGTAAGAAAAGGTTGTTGGCATTAATTTTAGAATGCATACTTTATCTTGAGGTGTCTGTTTCATTTTCCCAGTTTATCCCTTAAAAATATATGGGGGATCCAAAAATGGCATTAACCTATATCCAAATCTCCTAACACATCCATACCCCCACCCAAACAGTAAAGATTAATAAGAACAAATAAAAATACACAATACCACCACCATATTTGGAGAACAACCAAATTCTGAAGTATCTATAAGCAGAAAAATAAACAGGAGATCACAATAAGCTATTAGGTCCCCATCACATGCTGTTGTGAAGAGGAAGGGTAGTCAGTCCAGGAAACACTGCATAATAGAGAGAAGAATGGGCCAGTGAGGCGACATCCTCCACAACTAATCTGAAGAAGAATGAGAGGACAGCAACTTGTCTGTTCCCCTCCCCCAATTCCCCAATAAAATCTTTAAAAAAAGAGAGAGAGACACATAGAAGAAAGTGAGAAGAGGAAAGCTAATAGGAAGCTTAAGATTAATCTAAAATCACTTTAAGAAAGAAAATTTACCACAAATATGAAAATTCTGAAGCTTTTCTGGAAACTCAGCCTTTAGGAAAGTGACTTAGAAGTATGCATCAGACTTAAGAAAGTAATCTTGGAAAGGAACTCTTTCGGGCTATCAATGGCTTGAAAAGCAAAAGGAAAGGTGAATTTTGCGGTGAAAAATGTACAGTGCAGGGGGAAAGAAAAGGGAAAATTTATCACCTTACAAGACAAAAAAAAAGTCAACTTGAAAGGACCCATCAACCTTCACCCGCCTACTGTACCCCACTGTACTCCAAAAGCCCTCCTTTAAGAAATCATACTTTGTTATATGGAGAGAAGGGGGCCCACTTGAGCTTAGAAACCACCCACAAACTGCCAGCCATGTCTATACAAATTCAAAGGTGCAATCAATCTTAATCTATACCAAGCTACTACAAAAAGAAAGCAGAACATGAGAATCAAATAAAAGGCATTTGATGAAATTTTCTACCAATAAAAAATGGCCAAGAGGGCCAGCTGAGTGGCGTGGTGGTTAAGCACTGGCTTGGGAAGCCAGCAGCCCTGATTTGGGTCCCACATATGAGGGCCAGTGACACTGCCCTCAAAATAAAAAAAAATTTAAAAAATGGCCAAGAAAAAGAAAACTATTGCAAAATACAGCAAACAAATTTAAATTTACTCAAACAAACATTTGAAGGTAAGGAAAAAGTACCTTGAAATAGAAAACTAAAAACTGACAAAAGAATGGACAAAAAAAAATTGGTCAAGCATAAGTTCATGAACCCAGGACAATAAAATAGAAGAAAATGATAAAATAATTTCAGACATGAACATTAAATTAAAAGTTTCAAAGGAAGAATAGATCCATATGAAAACTTAATAAGGAGAATTGAAGCAAAACAACAAAGGAAAGCAACAAATAGAACGAAGGGGAAATTTTTAAAAAAAGGAAAAGGAGACAGAAAGAGTTTGAGATGGAATACCAGCAAAAAAAAAAAAAATCCAATTTGTGTACACAAAGAATCCTTGAAAGGGAATAAAAAATAATGGAACAAATTAATAGTTAGACATTTTACCCCTCACAAAATGAAAACCTCCCCCCAATCTATTACCCCTCTGGCATCATATGTAACAAATTAAATATTTAAAACTATAATTTAGAATTTTTTTTCAGAAATAAGAGTCTGAATCTGCAAAGTAATTTCAAGTGCAAAAAGCAGTAAGAGTAAAAAGGATGCTTTTTAAAATAGCTGCAACAACAAAAAAAGGATGCGTATTTGTGATAAAAACCACAATTAACAACAAAGGTACAGGAATTAAAAATATCTAGGCCACCAATAATACAGCAATGCTCATAAAAAGCAAAGAATAAAGAACATGGAAGGATACATTCCACTAATGGGAGATTTTAAAACATCATACTCATTATATGTGTTGATATTATATCATATATATTCTAAATGGAATTATAGATATATTATGGGAGAGGTATACAGAAGGTGCCAAAAATGTATACACATTTTAAGAAAGGAAAAAACTTTATTAAAATTGAGCTGATGGTAACCCCTTTGAGCATCTCTTGTAATTGCAGAAGTCAAACGTGACTTGTTTTCATCTTTTGTTATTGGTATGTATTGAGTATTACAATTTTAACAGTTTTTCCTTTCTGAAAATGTGTATACATTTCTGACACCCTCTGTGTAACGGAATATTATAGATAGATAGATAGATAGATAGATAGATAGATAGATAGATAGATAGATAGATAGATTTTCTTTTTCTTTTTCCATTCATCTTTTGATGGACATTTAGGTTGTTTCCACATCTTGGTTATTGTGAATAGTGCCGCAAGGAACATAGGAATGCTAATATCTCTTCAAGATTCTGATTTCAATTCTTCTGGATAAATACTCAGAAGTGAGATTGCTGGATGATACAATAGTTCTTTTGTTAATTTTTGAGGCCCCTCAATATTATCTTCCATACCAGCTGCACCACATTGTATTCTCACCAACAGCATATGAGGGTGCCCTTTTCTCCACATACTCACCAACATTTGCTATTTCTTATCTTTTTGATAATAGCCATTATGACAGGTATGAGGTGGTGTCTCATTGTGATTTTGACCTGCATTTTTCTGATGATTAGTGATGTTGAACATCATTTTATATGCTTATTGGCCATTTGTATATCATCTTCGGAAAAATGTCTACTAATGTGTGTTGCCCGTTTTTAAATTAGTTTATTAGTTTGTTTATTTGTTTGTTTGTTTTTTTAACTTGAGCTGTAGGAATTCCTCATATATTTTGGAGATTAACCTTTATCAGATATACGATTTGCAAATATTGTATCCTATTTTGTAGTTTGCCTTTTTGCTCTGTTAATGGTTTCCTTTGCTGTGTAGAAGATTTTAGTTAGTTTTATGTGGCTCACTTTTTTGACTGTGATTTTGGTGTCATGTCCATGAAATCACTGCAAAGACAAGTGTCATGAAGATTTTCTCTTATTCTTTCTTCTAGGAGTTTTACAGTTTTCGTTCTTATATTTAAGTCTTTTGGACAATTATCTCACAACAATGTTTTTATGGTATTAGATTAGTTGATATTAAAGTTCAGTTAGAAAATTAAACAAGCAAGGAGCTTGAAAAAAACTGAAAAATAGAAGTTATGAAAAGGGATTAGCCTTATGAGATACTGAAATATATAATAAAGCCTTTATAATTAAAAGAGGGTATCATTGGACTACACATAGAAAAACAAGAGGAATAGAATAAAAAATCTGAAACAGATTCAAGTACAAATGAGTATGTAATACATAAAAGTGTCATTCCAAATTACTGGGAAAATGTGTTGGCCAACTATATAACCACTTTGAAGAAGATTAATTTATATTTTACCACATATCAAATTTAAAAAACTCTAAATGGATCAGAAATTTAATTTTTAAAATGAAAATATACAAATACTAGAGGGAAAGAAT
This sequence comes from Aselliscus stoliczkanus, assembly GCA_033961575.1. Classification (NCBI taxonomy): domain Eukaryota; kingdom Metazoa; phylum Chordata; class Mammalia; order Chiroptera; family Hipposideridae; genus Aselliscus; species Aselliscus stoliczkanus. Next base: position 45,708,709 of record CM066737.1, on the reverse strand, counting down.
GCTGAATTCACCTGTAACCTATGTTTATGGAAAGCATTTTTAACTATGACTCAAAATTTCAATGTAATAAAATAAACGATTGATATCTTTGGCATAGAAATAATTACAATAATGCATGGCAAAAACACCAATAGCAAAGTTGGAAAACAAATAATAAACTCATAGGAAATATTTGCAACTTGTATCACAGATAAAGGGCTAATATCCCTAATATATAAAGAATTCCTTAAAACTGAGGGAGAAAATCCAACACTCAAAATTTTTTTTTAAAGATTTTTTTTTAAATTGAGGAACTGGAGGAGGGGAACAGACAAGTTGCTGTCCTTTTGTTCTTCAGTCTTGTTGTGGAGGACATTGCTTCACTGGCCCATATTGGTATGATTATTGCTCTCTTCCTGGGTGAGGCAGATCAGTCACTGTACTCTGGATGGCTGCTCATCATGGCTCTTGGCAGATCATGCTGGCTGCCAGCCACTTACTATAGCTATGGCAGCCCACTGCAGCACAGGCTGCAGCCTATGCCTTCTCTGGCAACTCACGGCAGCCCAGCTCCAGGTCGAGCTGTTGTTCACCATCTTAGCTGTAGAGGGCAATGTCACTGGCCCTCATATGTGGGATCCGAATCCGGGCCCTGCTGCTCAGAGCTGGCGTCCCAAGCCAGCTCTTAACCAATGCACCACTTGGCAGGCCCAACATTCACATTTACTTTAAATGAGCTAATGATATGAGTAGGCATCTTGTGATTCTTAAAATATATTTTATATATCTTAAAACATTTGTGAGGCTGGCCGAGTGGTGCATTGGTTAAGAGCTGGCCTGGGACACCAGTGGCCCTGGTTTGGATCCCACATATGAGGGCCAGTGACACTGCCCTCTACAGCTAACAACAGCTCCACCTGGAGCTGGGCTCTGAGCCCCAGCGACAGTGTAGGCTGCAGCCCCTGCTGCAGTGGGCTGCCATAGGCTACAGTGAGAGGCTGGCAGCCAGCGTGAGCGTCTGGCAGCCAGTATGAGCTGCCAATAGCCATGGTGAGCGACCATCCAGAGGCCAGTGACCCATCTGCCTCAACTGGGAAGAGCGCAATGACGATACCAACATGAGCCAGTGAAGCAACGTCCTCCGCAACTAGACTGAAGAACAAAAAGACAGCAACTTGTCTGTTCCCCTTCCCCGATTCCCCATTAAAATCTTTAAAAAAAAACATTTGTGAACTTATACAGTCCTTAAATATAGGATAATGTTTAATTTCAATCATTATAAGGGAAATGTAAAGTGAATGATACTACCATTTTTTATTCATGAGATTGGCAAAATTTTAAAAGCTAAAACTAATAAACTATTTCATCAAATTTGCAGGACACAAGATCAGCACAGAAGTCAGTCATATTTTTAGACTAACAATGATCTTGCAGAAACTGAAATTAACATTCAATGTCACTTAACATTGTTCAAAAAAAATACTCAGGTTTGTATATAATAACATGTACTGAATTTGTACACCTAACATTACAAGGTAATGATGAAAGAAATAAAAAAACCTAAGGAAGTCAGAAGACATACTCTGTTCCTAAATTTGAAGACTTAACATAGTAAAGATGTCAGTTATTCCTGTATTAGTTTAATAGGGCCGTCATAATGAAATACCACAGACTGGGTGGTTAAAACAAGATAAATTTATTTTCTCATAGTTATAGAGGCTGGAAGTTAGAGAACAAGGAATTGGCAGGGTTGATTTCTTCTGAGGCCTCTCTCCTTGGCTTTCAGATGGCTGCCTTCTGGCCTTTCCTTGTACTGTCTGTCAAAATTTCCTCTTCTTAAGGACAACAGTCATATTGGTTTAGGGCCCATCCTACAGACCTCATTTTAACTTAATTACCTTTTTTTTAAGTGAAATTATGACAGTTTTATTTTCACTTTCATTTTCTTTATTATTATTACTATTATTATTAGTTACAGATGTACAAAATAATGCAAGAGTTATCTTTTTCACTCCTTGTAAAGTGACTCTCCCCTTCCCCCTCCACTGCCTCCCCACCCCCGATATCATACATATTTATTACAATTCCATTGACTCCATCCCCACACTATATTCCACTTCCCATTAATATACATGTGTTAAATTATAGTCAATTTCTAATATTATTCAGTGGCAGCTTCAGATATACAGTGCAGTGGTCAGGCAACTACACCATCAATGAATTGGTCTCCCTAACAAAACATGAGTCCATCAGGTCCCCTAAATAAAATATTTACAACATTATTGATTATATTCCCTAAACTCTTCTTTCTCTACAGTAGTATTGTAGTTACCAGTTTATGTTGCCTCATCCCTTCCCCTTCTCCCTCATGCCCACTCCCATCCCATCTAGCCCCTATCAGTTTTTCCTTTGTGTCTCTAAGACTATTTCTGTTTACATTGCTCATTTATTCAGTTCTTTAGATTCCACATATTTGTGAGATCATATGGTATTTGTCTTTCACTGACTGACTTATTTCACTTAACATAATGTTTTGTAGGGCCCATCCATATCATTGCAAATGGTAAGATTTCTTTCTTCTTTATAGCTACGTAATACTCCATTGTGTAAATGTACCACTGTTTCTTAATCCAGTCGTCTACTGCTAGGAATTTCGATTGTTTCCAAGTCTCAGCTATTGTAAATAGTGCTGCATTGCACATAGGGGTGCATATGTTTTTGAATTACTGCTTGGGTTTTTCAGGATAAATACCTAGGAGTGGAATTGCTAGATCAATCTGTAGTCCCTTTTCAGTTTTTTGAGATATCTCCACACTGACTTCCATAGTGGCTGCACCAATCTGCAATCCCACCAACCGTGCAGCAGGGTCCCCTTTGCCCCACAGCCCCACCAGCACTTGTTGTTTGTTGATTTATTGATGATAGCCATTCTGACTGGAGTGAGGTGGTATCTCGTGGTGGTTTTTATTTGCATTTCCCTAATGATCAGTGAGGTTGTACATTTTTTCATATGCCTGTTGGGCAACTGTATGTCCTCTTTAGAGAAATGCCTCTTCATATCCTCTGCCCATTTTATAATTGGGTTGGTTTTTTTTTTTGGTGTTGTATGTGTGTTTTATAAATTTTGTATATTAACCCCTTATGAGATATATCGTTGACAAATATATTGTCCCATTTAGTAGGCTTCATTTTGTTTTATTGATGGTTTCCTTTGTTGTGAAAAACTTTTAAGTTTGATATAATCCCATATGTTCATTTTTTGTTTGAGGGCACTGTCACTGGCCCTCATATGTGGGACCCGAATTGGGGCCGCTGGCGTCCCAAGCCAGCTCTTAACCAACGTGCCACTCGGCCGGCCCTCATTTTTTTCTTTTACTTCCCTTGCCTGCGGAGATGTATCAGTAAATATATTGCTCAGGGTAATGTCTGCAAATTTACTCCCTATATTTTCTTCTAGGAGTTTTATGGTTGCAAGTCTTTCATTTAAGTCTTTAATCCATTTTGAATTTTTTTTTGTATATGACATAAGGAGGTTGTCCAGTTTCATTTTTTTGCATGTGTCAGTCCAATTTTCCCAGCACCATTTATTAAATAGTCTATCTTTACCCCAGTTTAAATTCTTGCTTGCATTGTCATACATTAACTATGTGTATATGCATGGATTTATCTCTGGGCTCTCTGTTCTGTTCCACTGATCTATGTGCCTGTTTTTATGCCAGTACCATACTTTTTCGATTACTGTAGACTTGTAGTATGTTTTGATTTTTGGTAGCATGATACCCCCTACTTATTGTTCTTATTTCTCCGGATTGCAGAGGCTATTTGGGGTCTTCTATGGTTCCATATAAATTTTAGGATTATATTTTCTATTTCTGTGAGAAATGCCCTTGGTAGTGTGATAAGAATTGCACTGAATCTATATATTGCTTTAGGCAGTATGGACATTTTAACTATAGTAATTCTTCCTATCCATGAGCATGGCAGGTGTTTCCATTTATTTGTATCTTCTTTTATTGCTTTCTTCAGTATCTTATAACATTCTGAGTACATATCTTTACTTCTTTGGTTAAATTTGTTTCTAAGTATTTTATAGTTCTTGAAGCAATTATAAAAGGAACTGTTTTCTTAATTTCTCCTCCCAATAGTTTATTATTGTTATCTGCAAATGCAAGTGATTTTTGAATATTGATTTCATATCCTGCTACCTTTCTGAATTCGTCTATCAGTTCCAATAGTTTTTTGATGGAGTTTTTGGGGTTCTCTATATCATGTCATCTGCATATAATGACAATTTACTTCTTCCTTGCCAATTTGGATTCCTTTTATTTCTTTTCTTGTCTGATTGCTGTGGCTAGCACTTCCACAACTATGTTGAATAAAAGTGGATAATGTGGACAGCCTTGTCTTGTGTCTGATATTAAAGGGAATGGTTTTATCTTTTCCCCATTGAGTATGATGTTAGCTGTAGGTTTATCATATATGGCTTTTACTATGTTGAAATATGATCCCTCTATTCCCACTTTGCTAAGGGCTCTTAACATAAATGTCTGTTGGATTTTGTCAAGTGCTTTTTCTGCATCTATTGATATGACCATGTGATTTTTATTCTTCATTTCATTGGTGTGGTGTAACACATTGATTGATTTATGGATGTTGAACTAGCCTTGCGTAGGGATGAAACCTACTTGATCATGATGTATGATCTTCTTAATATATTGCTGAATACTGTTTGCTATTATTTTATTGAGAATTATTGCATTTATATTAATCAGGGATATTGGCCTGTAGCTTACCTTTTTTTGTGCTGTCTTTATCTGGTTTTGGGATCAGGGAGATAGTGGCTTCAGAGAAAGAGGAGCTTTCCCTCCTTCTGGATTTTTTGGAATAATTTGAGAAGAATAGTTTTGATAGTTCTTTTTTGAATGTTTGATAAAATTCACTTGTAAAGCCATGTGGTCTGGGGCTTATGTTTTTTGGGGAGCTTGTCGATTACTGATTCAATTTCCTTGGTAGGAATCAGTCTATTTAGATTTTTCTTTTCATCTCCAGGTAGCTTTGGAAAGCTGTATGCTTTTTGAAAATTATCCATTTCTTCCAGATTGTCAAATTTGTTGGCATAAAGTTGCTCATAGTAATTTCTTAAATTTGTTTGTTTACTGTGCTGTCTGTAGTCATTTCACCTCTTTCCTTCCTGATTTTACTAATTTCAGTCCTCTCTCTCTCTCTCTCTCTCTTTTTTTTTTTTTTGATGAGCCTGGCTAGAGGTTTTTCAATTGTGTTTATGCTCTCCAAAAAATACCTCTTGGTTTCATTGATCTTTTTTATTGTTTGTTTTTTGTTTGTTTTTGTAGCTGAGCAATCCTACCAGCTGTTGGCAGCTCAGCGGCAGCTCAGCTCAGGCTGGGCATCGAGCTGCTGTTTCTCAGAGCTCAGGATGCACTCTTCAGCGAGCTCTTAAATAACTGAGCCACTCGGCCAGTGCTGTGTTGTTTTTCTGTTCTCTATATCATTTATTTCCACTCTGGTCCTTATTATCTCCTTCCTTGTACTCCCTTTGGACTTCTTTTCCTGTTCTTTTTCCAGTTCACTGAGGTCTATGGATAACCTGTTGATTTGAGACTTTTATTCCTTCTTTAGGGAGGCCTGCACTGCTATGAACTTGCCTCTTAGTACTGCTTTCACTGTATGCCAGAGATTTCGGTCCTGGTGTTTTCATTTTCATTTGTCTTGAGGTATCTTTTGATTTCCTCATTGATCTCATTTTTGACCCACTCACTATTTAGTAACACGTTATTTAACTTCCATTTATTTGTCAGCTTTACAGATTTCTTCTTATAATTGATTTCTAGTTTCATAGCATTGTGGTCAGAGAAGACACTTGAAATGATTTCAATCTTCTTAAATTTATTGAGACTTGTTTTGTGGCCTAGGATGTGGTCTATCTTGGAAAATGTTTCATGTGCACTTGATAAGGCTGTATATTCTGTAGCTTTGGGGTGAAATGCTCCGAAAATATCACTTAAATCCAGCTGGTCTAATGTATCATTTAAGGTCGCTGTTTCCACATTGATTTTCTTTTTCTTTTTTTCTTTTTTTATTTTATTTTAATTAGTTTCAGGTGTAAAACACACTGCAATAGTTATACATTTTACCCCTCTAAGTGACAACACCCCACCCCAAATTCGCCACCCCACTCCCCCCCATATCATATATATCTATTACTCTTCCTCTGACTCTCTTCCACAGTATAATCCACATCCCGTGACTATCTATATATATTCAATTACAGTAGGTATACCACCTCCGCTTTAGTAATACAGTGCAGTGATCAAACCTCTACTCCATCCATGAAATGGTCTCCCTAACAAGACCTATGATCATCTGACATTGCACAGAATATTTACAACATTATTAATTATATTCCCCAAACTGTTTTTCATATCCCAGTGGCAATACTGTAGTTGCCTATTTTTGCTGTCTAATCCCTTCCCCTTCTCCCTCATCCCCATTCTCCTCCCAATTAGCAAACCTGATTTTTTCCTCTATATGTATGAGACAGTTTCTGTTTACTTTGCTCATTCATACAGTTTTTCAGATTCCACGTATGAGTGAGATCATATGGTATTTGTCTTTCTCTGGCTGACTTATTTCACTTAACATAATAATCTCTAGGTCCATCCATATCATTGCAAATGGTACAATTTCATTCTTCTTTATAGTGGAGTAATACTCCATTGTATAAATATACCACAGTTTCTTAATCCAGTCATCTAGTGATGGGCATTTTGGTTGTTTCCAAGTCTTAGCTATTGGAAATTGTGCTGCTATGAACTTAGGGGTGCATAACTTTTTTTGAATAAGTGTCTTGTTTTTTTCAGGATAAATACCTAGGAGTGGAATTGCTGGGTCAAACGGTAGCTCTATTTCCAGTTCTTTGAGATACCTCCATACTGACTTCCATAGTGGCTGCACCAATCTTCAATCCCACCAAGAGTGGAGCAGGGTCCCCTTTTCCCCACAGCCCCGCCAGCACTTGTTGTTTGTTGATTTATTGATGATAGCCATTCTGACTGGAGTGAGGTGGTATCTCATGGTGGTTTTTATTTGCATTTCCCTAATGACCAGTGAGGTTGAACGTTTCTTCATATGCCTGTTGGCCATCTGTATGGCCTCTTTAGAGAAATGTCTCTTCATATCTTCTGCCCATTTTTTAACTGGGTTGTTTGGTTTTTTGGTGTTGAGTTTCATGAGTGTTTTATAAATTTTGGATATTAACCCCTGATCAGATATATCGTTGGCAAATATATTCTCCCACTCAGTAGGCTTCCTTTTTGTTTTATTAATGGTTTCTTTTGTTGTGAAAAAACTTTTAAGTCTGATATAATCCCATATGTTCATTTTTTCTTTTACTTACCTTGCCCGTAGGGATGTAGCAGTAAAAATATTGCTCCGGGTAATGTCTGCAAATGTACTCCCTATATTTTCTTTTAGGAGTTTTATGGTTTCAGGTCTTACATTTAAGTCTTTAATCCATTTTGAATTTGTTCTTATATAAGGCGTAAGGAGGTGGTCCAGTTTCATTTTTCTGCATGTGTCAGTCCAATTTTCCCAGCACCATTTATTGAATAGACTATCTTTACTCCAGTGTAAATTCTTGCTTCCCTTGTCATAGATTAACTGTCCGTAAATGCTTGGATTTATTTCTGGGCTCTCTGTTCTGTTCCATTGATCAATGGGCCCGTTTTTATGCCAATACCAAACTGTCTTGCTTACTGTAGCCTTGTAGTAGGTTTTGATGTCTGGTAGCGTGATCCCCCCGACTTTGATTTTATTCCTCAGAATTGCCGAGGCTATTCGGGGTCTTTTATGATTCCACATAAATTTTAGGATTATATTTTCTATTTCTGTAAAAAATGCCCTTGGCAGTTTGATAGGAATTGCATTGAATCTATATATTGCTTTAGGCAGTATGGACATTTTAACTATATTAATTCTTCCTATCCATGAGCATGGTAGATGTTTCCATTTATTTGTATCTTCTATGATTTCTTTCTTCAGTGTCTTATAATTTTCTGAGTACAGATCTTTCACTTCTTTGGTTAAATTTATTCCTAGGTATTTTATAGTTCTTGACACAATTGTGAATTGGACAGTTTCCTTAATTTCTCTTTCCATTAGTTTATTATTGGTATATGCAAATGCCACTGATTTCTGAACATTGATTTTATATCATGCTACTTTACTGAATTCAGCTATCAGTTCCAATAGTTTTTTGATGGAGTCTTTGGGGTTCTCTATATACAGTATCATGTCATCTGCATATAATGACAATTTTACTTCTTCCTTGCCAATTTGGATGCCTTTTATTTCTTTTTGTTGTCTGATTGCTGTGGCTAGAACTTCCAGCACTATGTTGAATAAAAGAGGAGAAAGTGGACAGCCTTGTCTTGTTCCTGATCTTAAGGGGAATGGTTTTAGCTTTCCCCATTGAGTATGATGTTAGCTGTACGTTTATCATATATAGCTTTTATTATGTTGAGATATGATCCCTGTATTCCCACTTTGCTAAGGGTTTTTAACATAAATGGCTGTTGGATTTTGTCAAATGCTTTTTCTGCATCTATTGAAATGACCATGTGATCTTTATCCTTTATTTTGTTGATGTGGTGTATCACATTAGTTGATTTATGGATGTTGAACCAGCCTTGCGCACTAGGGATGAATCCCACTTGATCATGATGTGTGATCTTCTTAATATATTGCTGAATTCTGTTTGCTAATATTTTATTGAGAATTTTTGCATCTATATTCATCAGGGAGATTGGCCTGTAGTTTTCCTTTTTTGTGATGTCTTTATCTGGTTTTGGAATCAGGGTGATAGTGGCTTCATAAAAAGAGTTTGGGAGCCTTCCCTCCTTCTGGATTTTTTGGAATAGTTTGAGAAGAATAGGTGATAGTTCTTTTTTGAATGTTTGATAAAATTCACTTGTGAAGCCGTCTGGTCCAGGGCTTTTGTGCTTTGGGAGCTTGTCAATTACTGATTCAATTTCCTTTGTAGTAATCAGGGTATTTAGATTTTCTGTTTCTTCTTGCGTTAGCTTTGGAAGGTTGTATACTTCTAGAAAATTATCCATTTCTTCCAGATTGTCAAATTTATTGGCATATAGTTGCTCATAGTAATTTCTTAGAATTTTTTGTATTTCTGTGATGTCTGTAGTCATTTCCCCTCTTTCATTCCTGATTTTGCTAATTTGAGTCCTCACTCTTTTTTTTTTTTTTTTTTGATGAGCCTGGCTAGAGGTTTGTCAATTTTGTTTATCTTCTCAAGAAACCAGCTCTTGGTTTCATTGATCTTTTGAATTGTTTTTCTGTTCTCTATATTGTTTATTTCTGCTCTGATCTTTATTATCTCCTGTCTTGTACTCCCCTTGGGCCTCTTTTGGTGTTCTTTTTCCAGTTCCCTTAGATGTAAGGATAACCTGTTGATTTGAGATTTTTCTTCCTTCTTTAGGTAGGCTTGCACTGCTATAAACTTCCCTCTTAGGACTGCTTTCACAGCATCCCAGAGATTTTGGGTCGTGGTGTTTTCATTTTCATTTGTCTCGAGGTATCTTTTGATTTCCTCCTTGATCTCATTTGTGACCCACTCACTATTTAATAGCATATTGTTTAGCCTCCATTTATTTGTCAGCTTCCCGGATTTCTTCTTATAATTGATTTCTAGTTTCATAGCATTGTGGTCAGACAATACAGTTGAAATGATTTCAATCTTCTTAAATTTATTGAGACTTGTTTTGTGGCCTAACATGTGGTCTATCTTAGAAAATGTTCCATGTGCACTTGAAAAGAACATATATTCTGTAGCTTTGGGATGAAATGCTCTGAAAATGTCTGTTAAATCCAGCTGGTCTAATGTGTCATTTCAGGTCGCTGTTTCCACATTGATTTTCTGTCTGGAGGATCTGTCCATTAGTGGCAGCAGGGTGTTGAAGTCCCCTACTATGATAGTGTTACTGTTGATCTCTGTCTTTATGTCTGACAATATCTATTTTATATATTTAGGGGCTCCTATGTTAGGTGCATAGATGTTTACTAGAGTTATGTCCTCTTGTTGGATCGATCCCTTCATTACTATGAAGTGTCCTTCTTTGTCCTTTGTTATATTCTTCAATTTAAAGTCCATTTTATCTGATATAAGTATCGCTACTCCAGCTTTTTTCTCAGTACCATTTGCATGAAATATTTTACTCCATCCCTTTACTTTCAGCCTGTATGAGTCTTTGAATATGAGGTAAGTCTCTTGTATACAGCATATGCTGGGGTCTTGCTTTCTTATCCATTCTGCCACCCTATGTCTTTTTATTGGAGCATTTAATCCATTTACATTTAATGTGATTATTGATATGTGTGTATTTATTGCCATTTTGTTATTTGTGTTCGTAGTCTTTCTTAGGTTGTTTTTCTCTTCTACTTAAAGAAGCCCTTTTAGCATTTCCTGCAAAGCTGGCTTGGTGGTAATGAATTCCCTTAACTTATTCTTTTCTGCAAAGCTCCTTATCTCGCCTTTGATTTTAAATGATAACCTTGCTGGATACAGCAATCTTGGTTGTAGGCCTTTGTTTTTCATCACTTTGAAAACCTCCTGCCACTCCCTTCTGGCCTGCAAAGTTTCTGTAGAAAAGTCAGCTGATAATCTTATGGGGATACCCTTCTAAGTAACTTGCTGCCTTTCCCTTGCTGCTTTAAGGATTCTGTCTTTGTCCTTAACCCTTGCCATTTTCAGTATAATGTGTCTTGGAGTGGGCCTGTTTGGAATGATCCTGGTTGGAACTCTCTGTACTTCCTGAGCTTGTATTTTAATGTCCTTTGCCAGGTTAGGGAAGATTTCAGACATTATTACTTCAAATATATTCTCAATCCCTTGCTCCCTCTCTTCTCCTTCTGGTACTCCAATGACCCCTAGGTTATTGCGTTTCATGTTTTCCCCCAGCTCTCTTAAACTATTTTCCATATTTTTCATTCTTTTTTCTTTCTGTTGTTCCACATGTGTGATCTCTGCTATTTTGTCTTCTAAGTCACTAATTCGATTTTCTGCTTCATCCAATCTGCTAGTGATTCCATCAACTTTGTTATTTAATTCAGTAATTGTGTTCTTAAGTTCTGGCTGGTCGCTTTTTATGATTTCTCTATCCTTTTTTATATTTTCATTAATTTCCTTGAACATTCTAATAATCAGTGTTCTGAACTCTGTCTCTGATAGGTTGGTTACTTGTTTCCTCTATTTCCACTGATTCAGGAAGTTTCTTCTGTTCTTTTATTTGTGTTGTATTTCTTTGTCTCCCCATTCTGGCTTACTCTTTGTGTTTGCTTCAATATAACAGATAGATCCCCCAGATCTCTCAGTCTTTTCTGGGTAAACTTATATGATGTGTGTCCTTTATATTTGAATTACTCAGTCTCCCTATTCTCCTGGGCTTGTATCTGAGGTGTTCCTTGTGTCGTGCATCCTCACTTGTTGAAGTTTTAGTTTTGATTACTTTTGGCTTGTCAGTAGGTGGGATTGACTCCCAGATTGATCAGCTGTGAGAATCAGCAGCGTCTGCAGTTTATGAGCTGCTGTGAGAAGATTGACCCCTCTGATGAAACTTGGACCCTATGGGCCCTAGTACCTGTAGCAACTTTCTTTTGGGTGTGACTCTTATATGTCAAACCCAGAAATGCTCTGGTTTTATCTAAAGTTGGCCTCCGGGTATGATGATTCTTGTGTCTGTTTGTTTGGACCCACTGCTGCAGAGTGATTTTAGAGCATAACAGATCAACAAGAACAACCTCCGCAGCCACCAAAGGAAACCAAATGCTCGCACAAGTAAAAAAAACCAATCATCAAACTACAGTCAACTTGTACAGAAATATCAATCATACTAATGAAGAAAACAAACAGAAACAAAACAAAAACCACACACACAATAATAACAGAGGAGGAAACAAAATAAAATACTATATCCTAAAATAAACAATAGAATAAACATGAGAAACCGATTAGCTATACCTAAAAAATAAAAAATAAAAATAAACTAAAATAATAATAAAAAAAGTAAGAATAAAAATTAAAAAAATAAAATTTGTAGAAAAGAGGAATAGTATAGCAGTGAGAAGAATGAATAAAATAAGAGAGAAAATGAGGGTGGGGAAAAAAGAAAAAGAAAAGAAAGAAAAAGAAAAAGAAAAATATATATATATATTTGTCTACACAGCCATATATATGGACATATATTCACCTATATACACCTATATATATGCCTATATTAAAAACTACAAAATGATAAGAATGAAATAGAAATAAAAACCAAAAACAACCAAGATAAGCAGCCAATAAAGGGAAAACAAAACAGAATAAAACCAAACAAACCAAAAATACCCGTGCCAGTCTTGGTTAAAGTCCACCAAGCTCTCTTCAGTTTGTCTGCTGTACAAAAATTCCTGTGCGTCTTGTGGGAACAGTAGGCCACCTGATGCCTAGCTTGATCCTGGCACTGCAGGTTTGCTGTACTTGAGTGTGGTTGTGACGTGTGATTGGTGGTTTTTACAAAGTCACTGCCTTTTTGCTTTTGCCTGTCCCAAGGCAGGCTGCACCCCCAAAAGCTCAATGAGTGTCTCTGGGCACCCTTTCGGTTGACAGCCATGGAGAATTAAAGAATTCCTCACTACCAAAAGCCAGCTGCTATGAATCTGTTAATTAGTGCCTCAGCAGGTGAACCAGCCCTGCTTCCCAAGCCTTGCACAAAGGTGGGGGCGGGGTAGGTAGTCTCACTCTGCAGCCTTTACTGGGGTGGAAATTCTCAACCCCCTGCAGGTAGGAATATCTTCCTAGTCTGCTCCTATTGCTGCATTCAGGAGTCAGTTTAAGACTCTGTCTTGGCCGGGGCCAAAGTTTGTGGGAGTGGGTGGGTTATTGGTTTTTTTTTGCTTTCTGTTCAAGAGTAGGAAAAGGAAAAAAAAATAAAAATAAAAAACATAAAAATAAACAAAGCCACAGTTCCAACACTGTTTTAAGCTAAGGCCTTTGCCTCTTATGCTCCAGCGAAGTTCCTGCTGCTCTCCCAAAGGGTCTGCCGGGATTTAGGGAATTGCTCGCACCCTACCGTGTGGCTAAGATCCCCGCTCCGTCTCTCGGGGACCTGCGTCTCCACCCAGCGTGCTGCGTGTCCAAGTGAGTCTTCTTTTTACCATGCTCCCGGGTTTCAGGCTTCTGCCTCAGAGCCGGTGCGCGCCCGCGCGGATCTCCTGCTGCTCTCCCAAAGGGTCTGCCGGGATTTAGGGGACTGCGCGCACCCTGCCGCGCCGCTCGGATCCCCACTCCGTCTCTCAGGGACCTGTGTCTCCGCCCGGCGCTCTGCTTCTCCACCCGCGAGTCCTCTGTTTTCCCCTGCTCCCGGGTTTCAGGCTTCTGTGCTCCGCCGACCCGGTGGGCACAGAGACTGATCCCTGAACCGGGAGGGTGCAGGGACTGATCTTGCCCTGTTGCTGCCAGGCTCTGCACCCTGCTTCCTGGGGACCCGGCGAGCCGTGGGTGCAGCTGGAACCTCTGCACCGTCGTCTCCTCTCTCTCCTCCCACACTTGCCCTGCCTGAGGCTTCTGCCTCAGACTGCAAACCAATGCGCTCTTGCTGAACTCTAGGTGGGCCGCGGGCCGCAGGGAGCGAGCCGGGGCAACACTCACCGTGATAACACTCACCGTGACTCAGCAGCCGCGGTGCGGCTGCACCTCACGCGTCTCGCCGCCTTCTTCCCCTACTCGCCCGGCCTGCCCACCGTCCAGCAATCCTTGTGTGGAACTCTTAGTTGCTCTGTGTGATGAGTAGATGTCTCTTTGAAGCGTATTAGAAGTTCAAATTGTGGATATTTCCAGGGGAGGTTTCATAGAGCCCTCCTCACACCCGCTATCTTGCCGGAAGTGCCCCACATTGATTTTCTGCCTGGGGGATCTGTCCATTGGTGACAGCGGGATGTTGAAGTCCCCTACTATGATAGTGTTACTGTTGATCTCCTTCTTTATGTCTGACAAATCTGTTTTTTATATTTAAGACCTGCTATGTTAGGTGCATAGATGTTTACAAGGGTTATGTCCTCTTGTTGGATCGATCCCTTTATTATTTTGAAATGCGCTTCTTTGTCCTTTATTATATTCTTCAATTTAAAGTCCATTTTATCTGATAGAAGTATCACTACTCCTGCTTTTTTCTCATTTCCATTTGCATGAAATATTTTACTCCATCCCTTTGCTTTCAGCCTATATGTGTCTTTTGATCTGAGGTGAGTCTCTTGTATATAGCATATGGAAGTGTCTTGCTTTCTTATCCATTCAGGCACCCCATGTCTTTTGACTGGAGCATTTAACCCATTTTCATTTAATGTGATTATTGATAGGTGCATAGTTATTGCCATTTTGGTATTTGTGTTCCTAGTCTTCCTTAGTTAGGTTGTTTTTCTCTTCTGCTTTAAGAAGCCCTTTTAACTTTTCCTGCAAAGCTGGCTTGGTGGTAATGATTTCCCTTAGCTTATTCTTTTCTGGGAAGCTCTTTATCTCTCCTTCAATTTTAAGTGATAACCTTGCTGGATACAGCAATCTGGGTTGTAGGCCTTTGTTTTTCAACACTTTGAAAACCTCCTGCCACTCCCTTCTGGCCTGCAAAGTTTCTGTAGAAAAGTTGGCTGATAATCTTATGGGGGTGCCCTTGTAAGTAACTTGCTGCCTTTTGGATTCTGTCTTTGTCCTTAACCCTTGCCATTTTCACTAAAATGTGCCTTGATGTGGGCCTGTTTGGGGTCATCTTGGTGGGAACCCTCTGCACTTCCTGGGCATATATTTCAATGTCCTTTGCCAGGTTAGGGAAGTTTTCAGACATTATTAATTCAAATATGTTCTTAATCCCTTGCTCTCTTTCTTCTCCTATTGGTATTCCAATGATCCATTGTTGTTGAACTTGACGTTGTTGCCCAGCTCTCTAAACTATTTTCAATGTTTTTTATTCTTTTTACTTTTTGTTGTTCTGCTTGGATGATCTCTCCTATGTTGTCTTCTAAGTCACTGATTCGATCCTCTGCTTTGTCCAATCTGCTAATAATTCCATCGTATTTGTTATTTAATTCAGTAATTGTGTTCTTAAGTTCTAGCTGGTTGTTTTTCATGATTTCTCTATCCTTCTTTATATCCTCATTAATTTTCTTGAACATTCTAATAATCAGTGTTCTGAACTCTGTCTCTGATAGGTTGTTTACTTCTTTTTTTGTTTTTGTTTTTGTGGGTTTTTTTTGAGGGCAGTGTCATCGACCCTTATATGTGAGACCTGAACCGGAGCCGCCGGCTTCCCAAGCCAGTGCTTAACCACCGCACCACTCGGCCGTCCAACTTCAGTTCTTTTATTGGGTTGTGTTTCTTTGTTTCCCCATTCTGGCTTACACTTTGTTCTTGCTTCTATATAACAGAAAGATCCCCTAGATCTCTCAGTCTTTTCTGGGTGAACTTATACATTCTGTTCCTTTATATTTGTATTTGCATTTTTTTTTTTTAGCTGAGCCATCCTTTTACTTGTTGGCAGCTCAGCAGCTGCTCAGCTTGGGCTGGGCATCAAACCGCTGTTGCTCAGTGCTCATTTCGCACTCTTGAGTGAGCTCTTAACCAACTGAGCCACTCGGTCAGCCTTATATTTGAATTACTCAGTCTCCCTATTCTCTTGTGCGTGCATATCTGAGGAGTTCCTTGTGTTGTGTGTCTTCACCTGTTGAAGTTGAGCTTTGATTACTTTTGGCTTGTCGATAGGTGGGATTGACTCCCAGGCTGATTAGGTGTGGGGATTAGCAGTGTCCACAGCTTATGAGCTGCTGTGTGAGGGTTCACCCCTCCAATGAGGCTTAGCCTCTTTGGGCATTTGTGCCTGTAGCGACTTCCCCTTGGGTGTGACTCTTGTATGACAAACCCAGAAATGCTCTGGTTTTATCTAAAGTTGTTCTCTGGGTATGATGATTCTTATGTCTCTTTGGGTGGGCCCAGCTTCAGAGCGATTTTAGAGCAAAACAGATAACAAGTACAACCACCACAGCCACCAAAGGAAACCAAATGCTCTCACATGTAAAAAGATAACCAACAACTTACAGTCAACTTCTACAGAAATATCAAACAGACAAAAGAAGAAAAACAAAAACAAAACAACAACTATAAAAAAAGAACAAAAGAGGAAACAAATAAAATATCATAAAATAAAAAATAGAACAAACATGAGAAAACGAATAGCAATACAACAAAGAAAAAAAAATTTTTGCAGAAAAAAGGAAAGGAGGAAAAGTAGAGCAGTGAGAAGAATGAACAAAAGAAGGGAGAAAGTGAGGGTGGGAAAACAAGAAAAAGAAAAGAAAAAAAAATATATATATATATTTGTCTACATACCCATATATATGGACAGATATTCACCTATATACACCCATATAGATGCCTATATTAAAAACTAGAAAATGATAATAATGAAATGGAAATAAAAATGAAAAACAACCAAAACTAGCAACCAATAAAGGGGAAAGAAAAGAAAAAACCAGAGCTTCTCTTGACTAAAGTCCACCTAGCTCTCTCCAGATTGTCCCCTGCCGTACAAAAATTCCTCTGCATCTTGTGGGAACAGAGTCAGCCACCTGCCGCCTAGAATGATCCTGGCACTGCATTTCTGTTGTACATGAGTTTGGCTGTGATGTGTATTTGGTAGTTTTTACAAAGTCACTGCCGTTTTTGCTTTTGCCTGTCCCAAGACAGGCTGTACACCCCAAAGTCTTGATTAGTGTCTTTGGGCACTCTTTCCACTGATAGCTGTGGAGGGTGTGAGAGCTCCATGCTGCCAAAAGGCAGCTGTGAGGTGTCTGTCTGTTAGTGCCTCAGCAGCTGAATCTGCCCTGCCTCCAAAACCTTGCAGGAAAGGTGGAGGCAGGGTAGGTAGTCTCACTCTTTGCAGCCTCTTCTGGGTTGGAAATTCTCTACCCTCTGCAGGTAGGAATACCTCTGTAATCTGACCCTACTACTCCATTCAGGGGTCAGCTTAAGACTGAATTGGCGGGGGGTAGGGGGGTGGAGCAAGGTTTCTGAGGGAGGGTAGGGGGTCAGTTCTTATTTCTGTAGTTTTTTTTTTTTTTTTTTGCTTTCTGTCCAAGAAAGGAGGGGAAAAAACCAACACAGTCCCAATGCTGTTTTGAGCTAAGGCCTTTGCTTCATATGCTCCTATGGAGCTTCTGCTGCTCTCCCAGAGGGACTGCTGGGCTTTACGGGGACTGTGGGCACCCTGCAGTAGCTCAGATCACTGGTTCATCTCCCAGGGACCTGCGTCTCTGCCCGATGCGTGCTGTGTCTCCCTATGTCAATGTCTTCTCAGGCCACTTTTCCTTCTTCCCCTTCTCGCTCCATTTCAGGCTTCTGCTTCAGAGCCTGTGCACCGCAGTGCTCCTGCTGCGATTCCAGTGGGGACAGGTGGTCATAGAGATTGCTCCCTGAACCGGGTGGGTGTAAGGATTGATCTCACCCTGTCTGCACCCTGTTCCCTGGGGACCTGGGGTTCCACAGTCGTTGATGCAGCTCGTACCTCTGGACACTCATCTTCTCTCTCTCTCTCTCTCTCTCTCTCTCTCTCTCTCTCTCTCTCTCCCCACCACACACCTCAATTACCTTTTAAAAGACCATATTTCCAAATATAGTCACATTCTGAGGTACTAGAGACTTAAAACATATACATTTGGAAACACACAACACAGTCTATAACACTTCTTAAATTGATCTATAGAGTTAATGCAATTTTTATCAAAATCCCAGCAAGAGTTTTTAGATGTAGACAAACTTATTCTAACATTTATATGAAAAGGGATAGGTAGATTCTCAAAGGGTTAAAACTGTCTTTAAAAAGAAGAGTATGGGCCGGCCAAGTGGCTCAGTTGGTTTAGACCTTGCCAGCAGTGTGAGCTCTGAGCAACAGGGTCTCTGGTTCCATTCCCACATTGGTCAGTAATGGTCAGCGACCTCAGCTGAGCTACTTCTGAGCTGCCAACAGGTGGCAGGATGGCTCAGTTGAGAGCACATGCTCCCAACAGCAAGGCTCCCGGTTGGAATGGTGGGCTACGCCCATCAGCAACTAAAGAATGAACTCGGCACCTTGAGCTGAGTTGCCACCCAGGTGGTTCCAGAGATAGAGCATGCACTCTTAACAATGAGTCTGCTGATTCACCTCCTGCATGGGATGGTGGCTATGCCCACCCACAACAAATTGAACACAGCACCTTGAGTTGAGCAGCATGACTGGAACTGGACTTGATGTTCCCTCCACAACTAAGACTGAAGGACAACAACTTGGCCGTTCCTCTTCTCCAATTCCCCAACACTGTTCCGCTCCCCCAATTCCTCAACACTCTTCCCCTCCCTCAACCCCCAATAAAATCTTAAAAAAAAGAGTAAAGTGGAAGGAATCACTCTATTTTATATCAAGTTTTACTGTATAGCTACAGTAATCAAGACAATGTTATAGTAGCAGAGAAATAGATATATAGACTAATGGAATAGAATAGAGAACCCTGAAATAGATCCATGTAAACATATCCAATTAATTTTTGACAATGGTATAAAAGAAATTCAATGGCAAAAAACAAAGGGTGCCAAAGAAATTTGTCATCCATAGGGAAAGAAAAAATACACCTTGCTCTAAAATGTAATACCTTATTTAAAAATTAGCTCAAAACGGATCACAGGTTTAAGTGTAAAATGTAAAACTATGAAACTATTACAAAATACAACATTAATAATCCGGATCCAGGGCTAGGCAGAGTTCTTACATTTGACAGTAAAAGCATGATCCATAAAAAACAAATATATAAATTGGACTTCATCAAAATTAAAAGCTTTTGTTCTGTAAAAGACAATGAAAAGGCCAACTACAAAGTAGAGGAATATTTGCAAACAATATATCTGACAAAGAAATAATATTGTAATAGTTTTATATGGTTATTGTAAGAATTTATCACAAATGTATGTTTAAAACAACACAAATTTATTCTCTCACAGTTTTGAAGGCCAGAAGTTTGAAATCAGTGTCACTAGCTGAAATCTAGGTGTCTGCAAGGTTGTGATGCCTCCAGAGGCTGTAGAGAAACACCTATCCCTTCTTTGAGTTTTCCAAACTCTGGTGGCTGTGGACATTTCTAGGCTTGTGTCTAGATTATGCCAATCTCTGCCTCTGTGGTCACATTGCCTTCTTCTCTACTTTATGAACTCTCCCTTGGCTTCCCTTTTATAAGGATACATGTGATTGCATTGAGGGCTCAGCCAGATAATTCAGAATAATCTCTCCATCTCAAGATCCTTAATTTATAACTGTAAGGAACCCTTTTTATTGACATATAAGATAGCATTCACAGGTTCTAAGGATTAGGATATGGATATCTTTTGGGAGGTCTTTTTTTTCAGCCTGCTATCACTAATATCTAGAACATATAAAGAACTCAACAGAAAAAAATATCTATTTAAATAGTGGTCTAGAGGCATAAAGAAACATTTCACCACAGAGAATATACATATGGCAAATAAACACATGAAAAGATGTTCATCATTAGACATGAGGGAAGTGCATATAAAAGCCACAATGAAATACTACTACACACCTTCAAAATAGCTAAAATAAAAAGCAATCACAAAAGTAAATGTTGCCAAGCATTCAGAGTAACTGGATTGCTCCTATGTAATGGGTCCCCCAAAAAAATTTATACACATTTTAAGAAAGGAAAGCTCAATTAAAACTGTAATACTCAATAGATCCTAATAGCAAAAGATTAATACAAGTCATGTTTGACTTCTGTAATTATAAGAGGTGCTCAAAGTGGTTACCATCAGCTTCCAGACACTGCTGATTACGACAGACTACTGTTTGAGCAACATTGACCAAAGTGTCCACTTGTACATATTTTTTTGGCACTCCCAGTATTTCTGGTGGAAATATAAAATAATATAGACATTTTGAAAAAATACTTTGATGTTTTCTTGACAACCTAAATAAGCATCTACCTATACTATGCAACAGTTACACTCATGGGTACTTATCTCAGAGAAGTGAAGACTTATATTTACACTAAAACCTGTACACTGATGTTGATAGCAGCTTTATTCATATTAACCCCAATATGGAAACCACATTCAATGAGTAAATGGCTACATAAACTGATACATCCCTACCATGGAATACTACTCAGCGATAAAAAGGAATGATTATTGATTCAACAACAACCTAGATGATTCTCCAAAGAATCATTCTGAGTGAAAAATGCCAATCTCAAAAGATCACATGCTGTACACTTCCATTTATATAACATTCTTTACAAGAAAAAAGAGAAAATATTAATGATTTCAGAGTTTAAGATGGGGGTACAGGAGAAGAATGTGGAAGTGGTTATAAAGGGGGGAACAGGAGGAATCCATGCAGTAACAGAAATGTTCTGTACCTTAACTATGTCAATGTCAGTATCCTGGTTGTGATATTTTATTATAGTTTTGCAAGATGTTACTATTGGGGGAAACTGGGCAAAGGGCACTCTGATCACTCTGCATTATTTCCTTTTTTTTTTTTTTTTTTTTTTTTTAGCTGAGCCATCCTGCCACCTGTTGGCAGCTCAACGGCAACTCAGCTCGGGCTGGCATCGAACCGCCGTTGCTCAGAGCTCAGCTCGCACTCTTGAGCGAGCTCTTAACCAACTGAGCCACTCGGCCGGCCCTGCATTATTTCTTACAACTAACTACATGTGACTCTACAATTATCTCAAAATAAAAGTTTAATTTAAAAGTGTATATGGACGGCTGGCTGAGTGTCGTGGTGGTTAAGCACTGGTCTGGGAAGCCAGTGGCCCCAGTTCAGTCCCACATATGAGGGCCAGTGACACTGCCCTAAAAAAAAAAAAAAGTGTATATGGAGCCAGCGGCCCCGGTTTGGTCCCACATTTGAGGACGAGTGACACTGCCCTCAAAAAAAAACAACAGAAAAATAAAAGTGTATATGGAGGCATATATAAGTTTTGAAGCATTCTAGACTTATTCCATATTCACACAGGGAACTCCCCATCTCTCAAAGGATTTTGATCCTGCTAGTGAGATTATATATATATATATATATATATATATATATATATATATATATTATATATTATATATATATATTTATTCATGTATGAAATTTAAGAAAGAAAATAAATATAAGTTGCAAAAAGGGGATATCTATATAGAAAATTGCTACCATTTTAGAAATTACAACTTCAATGAAGACCACATTTACTCCTAAGTTCATAAAAAATTAAAAACAATTGGAGTAAATTGTCCTAGACATCATTCTATTATAGATTAACACAGGTTTCAATTAAATCATGAACCCAAAATCCTATTTTTCTTAATAATATTTGACAGGTTTCTAGATTTCTAGAGAACCACTAACCCCAAATCTGTATTTCAGTCACATCTTAGCTATTTTTAAAACAATCTTAATTTTTAGCCACCATTTTAGCCATGGCCTCATAGTCTTCAAAAACATAACAAACAAACAAATAAAAGGAGAATCTCAAAAAGTATAAGTTCTAGACTTTACCTTTTTTTTATAAATTCTTTTGTAGCTACACAAGTATCCAAATTCTTCAGGTGAATAAGACACTGTGTGCCTACAAACACAACTTGACATTCCATGGGGAAGACGTTCAAAAAACCACCTAATAAAAAGTAAAATCTCTTAATATTTATATTTGTCAGCATAAATTTGTTCTTCTTCATCTGCTTAAAATCCCCAATATATTGGTATGAAATAATTGAAATTTGTCTAGATAGAATTTTGCTAGCAGAAATATTTTATATCCTACAATTTCAATTTACATTTATAATTTTATTTGTCAGGAAAAAATGACCAGCCTTAACATGTCCATTAATATGTATTAGAAAACCAATTGCTCTTGCCCTCCCTATTTCCTGACAACCTTGTAATAATCCTGCAAATGTGTAGGATGTTCCCAAAGCTGTAACTTTAGGAGGAATAAAATCTTAAAGAAAACACACACACACACACACACACACACACACACACACACAAGAATAATAACCATTTGCCTAGCCAGGAATTATGCGATTTTATGCCCTTTTTTCCTGCAAATAGATTTGTTACACAAAGTTTTAATAATAATGATAATACTCATATATAGTGAGATTATAACAATTTATTCAAATCAATGTACAAAATTAAGTATTTTTTACAAAATCATTTTATTAGTAATTTTTCAGATTATTAAAATCAGTGCATATCATTGTAGAAAATTTAGGAATGCAGAAAAGCGTACAATAAGAAAATACTAATCACCTATAATAGAACCACCTGGATATAAAAGTATTAGCATCTTACATGTTTTAAGTATAGTTGGCATAAAATATTGTATTAGTTCTGGGTGTACAATATAGTGATTTACATTTTAATACTTTACAATGTGATCACCCCTCTAAATCTAATGATCATCTATCACCATTCATACTTATCACAATATTATTGACTACATTCCCTTGACCTTTTTCACTTATCTCCCCACCACTCTAGCCTCTGGCAACCATCCCTTTGGTCTTTGTCTGTTTTTGTTTTGTTTTGTTTGTTCTTTTGTTTTCTTTTTAGATTTCACATATAAATTAAAGCATCTGGCATTTGCCCTGCTCTGTCTGACTTATTTCACTTAGCTTAATACCCTCTAGAACTATAAAAAACTGAATATTATCACTTATTCTGTTCAATGGTGAAGATATTATAATATCCCAGTTTATTTCAGTTTTTTTTTTTTTTGAGCCACTCAGCCGGCCTTATTTTATTATTTATTTATTTATTTATTTATTTATTTATTTATTTTTTGAGGGCAGTGTCACTGGCCCTCATATGTGGGACTGAACCGGGGCCGCTGGCTTCTCAAGCCAGCGCTTAACCACCGCGCCACTTGGCCGGCCCTCAGTTTTTAAAATCACTAATCAATAACCTCAGCAGGAAACAAAATTAACAATGCTAATGAATGTGAAACTTAAATGTGTTTTGTTATCAAATTGGTTTAGGTCCTTATTAGGTCTTCCGAAAATGGATATATTTTGTGAGATTTTCAAGTATATAAAATTTTGTCCATCATATACAGCCACACATAAACAAATGGAAGAAACCCTCTATTATTACCAGAACAAATCAGTGCTGAGATAAAATTCAGTTAACAATGGAGAAAAAGGAACACATTCAAATCAAGATTAATACTGATGCATAGGTAAATATTACATTCAGACACAGACATACGAACTTATTCACCCATATTAAAAATTCCACAAAAATGTGGAACATATTTATTGAATCTTCTATTTGAACTATAACCCCTTGTCTCTTTTGCATGACATGGATAATTTGACCTTAGATGTATAGAAATTATAAAGAACCGAGATGTATGATTAACATTCACATAATAGTGACACCATTTTTTGTTGTTGTGGTTTTTTTTTTGTGTGTGTGAGGGCAGTGTCACTGGCCCTCATATGTGGGACCCAAACTGGGGCCACTGGATTCCCAAGCCAGCGCATAACCACCATGCCACTCAGCCAGCCCTAGTGACACCATTTTTCAATGGTATGAATTAAAAATACTCATGCAGAGTAATAGATATATATGATATGGGGGGGAGTGGGGTGGTGTATTGGGGGTGGGGGGTTGTCACTTTGAGGGATAAAATGTATAACTATTGTACTGTGTTGTACACCTGAAACTAATTAAAAAATAAAAATAAAAAATAAAAAAAATACTCATGCTCAGGTTTATAGATATTTACTATTTCAAAATTTGAAGAAATCAATTCAGAAATTTCTAGTGCTTCCAGTTTAAGTGAAATTTTTCCTTACTCTGTGTTTCTAGGGCTTAACCAGTTGTATGCCAAGCCTTTCAGATCAGCCATCTTCATTTCTATTCTTTTCCCTCTCTTGAAAAATAAATATTTTTCTATTTCAGCCATCCCTCTTTTCATCAGCTTCCATTTAATAGGTCTGTTGGGCTACTAATGTAAGTATATTTGCATATCGGTATGCACAGAGTAGAGATCAGGCTGCCTGGTTTGCTAGGACTTCATTTATTCCATTTAATTTGATGTTTTCTCCCTGCTATTAATAAATTTTAATGTTGAGTCAATATACTCCATATTTATTTAAAATTAAAATATATTAAGGTTACATGTTCAAAATGTAACTGCTTTTGCATATAAAGTACACACTTTAAAATATTAAATGAAGAAAATCCGGCTTCAAAACTCAATCTTAATATAGATCTTGCAGATTTAAAGTAATCCTTGCCCTTGGTTTGCTTTACTGAGTTTCCAAATATCTAAGTCATATTTAACTTTACACAGGGCCCCTCAAACTAATGGTCCCCAATTTATGACTCTCAACTCCTTGGGTTGTTTCTTTTAGTGATGTGTACAAATGCATTGCTAAATGAAATAGAGCCACGCTGCCTGGCCCCTTGCTTGCTCTAGGGCTGAATCCCTCTCTCTTTCAGTTCATGGAGTAACTTCTCAGGATGCTTCACTGAGCCTTGTTGGGTTTTTTGTTTTTTTGGTGTTTTTTTTTGGAGGGCAGTGTCACTGGCCCTCACATGTGGGACTGAACTGGGGCCGCTGGCTTCCCAATCCAGCACTTAACTACCGCACCACTCAGCCAGCCCTCTGAGACTTGGAAATAACCACCTTATTCCACACCCATGGTTTTCCTCAACCCACCTTAATACCATTTACTCACATTCAGTGGAAATCAATTCAACATCATTCATTCATCAGTTTTGACCACTCACTATACATTAGGTGTCATGCTAGACACCATGGATAACAGCAGGAAAAAAAAGAAACATAACTTTATGGAATTTGCAATCCAGTTGGTGAGGTAGAAGCAGAACAGTAGTAAACAGCACCCTCATTTTGGAAACTGACTGTCATTTATAAGGCACAGATACTTTTGGAGTAAATAGGAGAAGGAATGAGTGGAAAAAATGCCCTTCCCAATATTAAGCAAAAATCTATAAGTAAAAAGAAAATTCAAACCACATACTTGCCAATTTGCATATCTTTGCAAGATTAAACTACAATTTATTATCATTATTATTATTATTATTATTATTATTATTTTCTATATCATTTTGTAATGGATTCAAGAATCTTCCAGTCAAGTTTTTATAGCCTTTTTCTTGAGTATTATACTCCTACCAATATGTGGGAATACTAGATGAGAGTGGTTTCTCTTTCAAAGCCATTGAATTGATTTATGTAAGTACAGGGAGTCCATCCTTGAACTTCTGATTCTCTATCCAAACATTATCACACAATATCTTCCATTGAGCAGTGATGATGCTTTCACATACATCATTTAATTTATTACAATAGAATTATACCAACTCAAGTTTTCTTTCTAATAGCCATAATTTTCTTTCCAGACAAGAACATATTTTAATTCATTGACAAGCCTTCAGCCTAACTAGGCATCCAGGGAATCTGAAGGACAAAGACTTCCCTTTTCACCACTGATATGCAGTCCATGCAATCAAACATCTGTGAATAAAAATTCTAGGTTATTTGTTAATGATATATTGGGTTGTCAGAAAAGTCATGATGTATTTTGTTTATTTGTTTTTCGTTGCAAAAATGTGTCATGACTTTTCTGACAACCCAATACATTATCTATTTCAATGGCCTTTATATTTATTTTTAAAAAGTACTTTCAGAAATCAAAAACCACACAATTTATATGACCATATTAATAGAGTAAAGCCAGTAAACATCAAATAATTCTTTTTTAGGTTTTTTAAATTCTTTACATTATTTTGTTTATCTTTCTCCAGTAGAACTAGTTAAAATAATTACCTAAATACCCAGTTTCAATTTTTTGAGAAGGTAAGTGAATTGGGTTTGGTGCTCTGTACACTTGAATCAAGAAAGGTGGAGCTGGCTGAGTGGCACGGTGGTTAAGCGCTGGCTTGGGCAGCCAGTGGCCCCAGTTTGGTCCCACATATGAGGGCAAGTGACACTACCCTCAAAAAAAAAAGGTAAAAGGGATTAAATATATGGTGGTGGAAGGAGAACTGACTCTCGGTGGTGAACACACAATGTGTTATACAGATGATGTGTTACAGAATTGTACACCTGAAACCTATGTAACTTTACCAACAATTATCACCCCAATAAACATTAATTAAAGAAAAATAAAGACTTCCGGTAAAATGCCGAAATAGACAGATGCTCTGCTAACTACCTCCCAGGATCACACCAAAATTACAAACAAATTATACAGCACTCAACCCTGGAGATCCCTGGAACACTAGATGAACAGAACCACTAAACGAAGAACTTAAAGAGGAGGCCAAGTGAAAGCTGGTAGGACAGGTGGAGACGAGAGAGGGCAAACCCCGTGAGGGAAGGCCCAGCTGTGGGGAGGTTTCTCTGGTTGGGGGAGAGACCCTCCGGCCACACACCAAGCTCACCAGACCAGAGTTCCTTTGCCGGGAAGAGAAGTTCCAAGATAGCTGGCAGTAAGTTAGTCTTTGCCCAGCTTGGTGAGGCTGAGAGCGGCTAGAGAATCAGTGGGGCCGGTGCATGGGCTTGCTCACCGATGAGAACTTACCAGGTTCCTGGTGGAGGGAGTAGATGTGTGAGTCGGGCCCAGGAGCCTGCGGAGACGGACTGAACTGAGCACCATTGGTGCAAAGGCTGGAGGTTTTTGGATTATTGTTCCCCTGGTGTGGAGCCTGCACGCGAGTGGTGTAAGGAGTGCGTCATTTTGTCAGGGTTGGGCCTCCCACAGAGGATCAGGTCCTGGACCTTATTGGTCTGGTGGAATTGGCGCATAAGTGCGTGAGTGCATGCGCACATGCACATATGTGCGCTTGCGGCCTTGGATCCCCCCCCTCCACCCGGCTTATACTGCGTAGCCAGGGAAACGCTGGGCAGGTGCCCTCCAGCTCCAACAGGCTGCTCACTGAGACGCAGGAATGCGTCAACTGCCTCAGGTCCCCACTCTCCACACTGCACTTGCAGAGTTGCCAGGATGGTGATTGGTTGTCGCGCTGCTCGGCCTGATCTGCGAGCGGCTGATTGGGACAGGCTGAGACTGGGAGTTTTCCTGGGAGTGTTGGGCCATGAGCTGTGTGCTTGTGTGATCCAGCCAGGGCTCTCCTGGTGATCTATCTAATACATCAAAGCAATCCCAGAGCAACAGCCAGAATGGGGAAACAAAGAAACATGTCACAAGTAAAAGATCAGAAGAAACCTCTAGAAATGGAACCAAATGAAACAGAGGGTTCCAACCTTTCAGAGACAGAGTTTAGAACACTGATGATAAGAATGTTTAACAAACTTAGTGAGGACATAAGGAAGGATAGAGAAATCATAAAAAACAACCTGTTAGAACTAAAGAATACAATAACTGAAATGAAGAACACACTCAAAGCAATCACCAGTAGAGTAGATGAAGCAGAGGAGCGGATCAGCAATTTGGAAGACAAAATAGCAGAAATCACCCAGTTGGCAGAACAAAAAGACCAACGAATAAAAAGCAATTAAAATAGTTTAAGAGCCCTATGGGACAGGATGCAGTGCAACCACCCTCGACTCATAGGAATAACAGAAGGGGAAGAGAAGAAGCAAGGGGTCGAGAATGTATTTGCAAAAATAATGACTGAAAACTTCCCTACCCTGGTGAAGGAAATCAACATACATGCCCAGGAAGTGCAGAGGGTTCCAAACAAGCTGAACCCAAACAGGTCCTCACCAAGACACATCATAGTTAAAATGGCAAAGTTTAAAGAGAGAGACAGAATCCTAGAGGCAGCAAGAGAAAGACAGCAGATTACATACAAAGAAACTCCTGTTAGACTAACAGCTGACTTGTCTACAGAAACTCTGCAGGCCAGAAGGGAGTGGCAGGAGATATTCAAAGTGACACAAAATAAAGGCCTACAGCCAAGATTGCTCTACCCAGCATGGCTATCACTTAAAATTGAAGGAGATATAAAGAGCTTCTCAGAACAGAATAAGCTTAAGGAATTCATTACCATCAATCCAGCATTGCAAGAAATGTTAAAAGGGCTTTTTTAAACAAAAGAAGGGGGTAAACAAGCTAACCCAGTAAGACCAGGAATACAAATAACAAAATAGCAATACATATGCACCTATCAATAATCATTTTAAATGTGAATGGGCTAAATGCTCCAATCAAAAGAAAGAGAGTGGCTGAGTGGATAAGAATATAGGACACATGTATATGCTGTTTACAGATTGAGTAAGATATTTCATGTAAATGGAAATGAGGAAAAAAAAGCTGGAGTACCAATACTTATTTTGAACAAAATAGACTATGAAATGACTACAATAAAAGACAAAGAAGGGTACTATAACCCTAATAAACATCTACGCAACCAACATAGGAACTCATAATTACATATAACAGATTTTGACAGACATAAAGACAGAGATCAATAGTAACACTATCATAGTAGGGGATTTCAACACCCCACTGTCACCAATGGACAGACCCTTTAGACAGAAAATCAACACAGAAAGAAGGGCTTTAAATGATACTTTAGACCAGCTGGACTTCGTTGATATTTTTAGAGCATTTCACCCTGAAAAAAGAGAATATACATTGTTCTCAAGTACACATGGGACATTTTCCAAGAGAGTCCACATGTTAGGCCACAAAACAAGTCTCAGTAAATGTAAGAAGATTGAAGTCATATCAAGCAGATATAAAGGAAAAACTGATGGTTGCTGGCTGGGAGGGAGAGGGAGAGGGGGAAGGTTTGGACAGCATAGGGTAGGTGACTACAATGTTGCCCCAGGGATATGGGCGCATTTCTGGGAATGTAATTGATAATGTTGTGAAGAGACTATTATGTTAAGTGAAATAAGTCAGTCGGAGAAAGACTTGTACCATATGATCTCACTTATATGTGGAATCTGAAAAACTGAATGAACGATCAAAGTAAACAGTCTCATAGATATAGAGGAAAAACTGAGGGTTGCTAGTTGGGAGGGGGTTGGGGATAAGGGGGAAGGCGAAGGGATTAGACAGCATAAATAGACAACTACAATATTGCCACAGGGATATGAAACACAGTTTGGGGAATATAATAATGTAAAAATTTTGTGGCCTGTCGGATACTCACATGTCTTATTAGGGAGACCACTTCATGGATGGAGTAGAGGCTTGATCACTGAACTGTACACCTGAAGCTGATGTTGTATAATATTGTATGTCAACTGTAACTGAATATATAGATAGTCACGGGATGTGGAGTATACTGTGGAATGGAGTCAAAGAATTGTAATAGATATGTATGATGAGGGGGGGAGTGGGGTGGTGAACTGTGGGAGGGGATTGACACTTTGGGGGGTTTGCATTGTGTTGTACACCTGAAACTAATTTAAAAAATGATGAAATAAAAGAATATAGCAACTTTTGGGGCCGGCCGAGTGGCCCGGTGGTTAAGAGCTGACTTGGGACGCCAGCGGCCCTGGTTCGGATCCCACATATGAGGGCCAGTGACACTGCCCTCTAAAAAAAGAAAGAATGAAAGAAAAAAAGAAAGAAAGAAAGAAAGAAAGAAAGAAAGAAAGAAAGAAAGAAAGAAGAAAAATAAGCCTTGTACCTATAATTCCTGTGGAAGTTATAAATTGTTTTTTTGTTGCCAATATATATCATAGGATCATCTATGTACAAAGGAAATTAAACAACAGTTTAAGTAGGTTAATGGGAGTTTGAAAGAATTTGAGGACTGGAAGTGAAGAGGGCTAAAACTGTTAACTAGGAACTCTACAATGCGCTTGATCACAACCACCTCATTCCATCTTTACATTCATAAATATATCATTAATTGAGAACATACTATTTCCCAGTTATTCTGCAAAGAATTTTGCGTGTATTGACTCATTTAATTCTCAAAAAATAATACATATATTTTCTTTTATATTTTGAAAATGAATAAACTAATATTTAGAGAAGTTAAGCAATGTGACTAAGGCTTCAGAACTTGTCAGTGGCTTAACTATTAATAAATACAGGCTTAATAAACACCAAACACCTCATTTTTAATAACTGCTTCATGTTTTATGTCACTTAGAATATTCCTCCCAAGAGTAACTATACTAAAAACAAAGCTGCTACAAGATTAACCACCTACCTTTTTACAAGATTACTGTATGATAGATAGATAGATAGATAGATGTACAGATAAAGATACAGTTGCAGATATACAGATACAGTACAGATAAAGATAGATATAGATATAGTAGTAAATGCTTTTTGGAATTTAACTATTCCATTAAAATGAAATATAGAAGGACTGATAATTAA
Source organism: Aselliscus stoliczkanus (assembly GCA_033961575.1). Taxonomy (NCBI): domain Eukaryota; kingdom Metazoa; phylum Chordata; class Mammalia; order Chiroptera; family Hipposideridae; genus Aselliscus; species Aselliscus stoliczkanus. Next base: position 45,678,291 of record CM066737.1, on the reverse strand, counting down.
GCTCATGAACTTGCCACCATGTGCTTACATTGGCAGCACTGTACAAAGAGCTCGGTAACCTTTCATAACCTTGGTATATCAGTGTCTCACAGCTGTGTTCATGTCGATGTGTGGCAGTGTCTTGCTGAGTGGCGTTCATTATAGTTGTCGAGTGTTTTTGTGTGCCATCTCGAGAATGTCTGAGCTTGAATTAGAGCAATGAACAGAAATTAAGTTTTTTGTTAAACTTGGAAAGAGTGGAAGTGAAACCAGGGACATGTTAGTTCAAGTTTCTGGGGATAATGCCATGAAAAAATCAGCAGTGTACAAATGGATTAAAATTTTTTCTGAGAGTAGAGAATGCATCACTAATGAAGAGATGTCAGAGTGGCCAGTAACAAGCAGAACTGATGAAAACATTGCAAAAATTCATCAAAGTGTACATCAAAATCATTGGCTGACTGTGAGAATCATAGGAGACCAATTAAACATTGATAGAGAAACAGGAATATCTTAACTGAAAATCTTGGCATGAGAAAGGTGTGTGCAAAAATGGTCCTGAAGGAGTTCACCAATGAACAAATGCAAAGGAGAGTCGAAGTTTGCCAAGACCTTTTGGAGAGGTAAGATGGTGTTTTGGGCCATGTTGTCACTGGTGATGAAACATGGGCGTACCAATATGACCCTGAAACAAAGAGTCAAAGTACACAACAGAAGTTAGCCAGTTCTCCATGAATAAAAAAGTTCTGTCAGTCCAAATCAAGAGTCAAAATGATGTTGCTAACCTTTTTTGATATCAGAGGGATTATTTATTATGAGTTGTTACCAACTGGACAAACTGTTAAGCAAGTTTACTATTTGGAAGTGCTGAAAAGGCTATGTGAAAAAAATTAGACAATTGAAAAAAACAACCTGAACTTTTTGCCAACAAATCATGACTCTTGCATCATGACAATGCACCAGCTCACATGGCACTGTCTGTGAGGGAGTTTTTAGCCAGTAAACAAATAACTGTATTGGAACACCCTCCCTACTCACCTCATCTGGCCCCCCAATGACTTCTTTCCAGAAGATAAAAAAAATATTGAAAGGAAGGTATTTTGATGACATTCAGGACATCAAGGGTAATACGATGAGAGCTCTGATGGCCATTCCAGAAAAAAAGTTCCAAAATTGCTTTGAAAGGTGGACTAGGCACTGGCATTGGTACATGGCTTCCTAAGGGGAGTACTTCAAAGGTGACTGTGATGATATTCAGCAATGAGGCATGTATCAATTTTTCTAGGTTGAGTTTACAAACTTAATTGTCTGAACTTGTATGCTTATAAACTAAGTCTTCCTCCATTTTATAATTTTATCTTCATTTCTTCTGAAGAATTCCTTAACTCTGATTCTCTTTTACTAGAGGTTTATACCTTTTAGTAAAGGTAGATATTGTTCAACTCAGGTTCCAAATACATTTGGGAAATCGGGTTTGGGAATATAGCTAGATAATATAGATCCACCCTCATATTTTCCACTGTCATCCCTGGGGATTTTCAGGAATTCCATCAAAAGTCATTCGGGGCCGGCCGAGTGGCACAGTGGTTAAGCGTTGGCTTGGGAAACCAGCAGCCCCGGTTCCGTCCCACATATGAGGGCCAGTGACACTACCCTCAAAAACAAAGAAGTCATTATGTGGACTCCAGGTTTTTCTAAATATTCTGGAAAAGCTATACTTTCAGAAATAAACATGTGATAAATAGATTCTCTCTTTTTTCTTTGAGTTATTTAATAAATAGCAGAATACAATTTTCTCATACATATGAAATATCTCCAAAATTTTTATACCTAGAGTTCATTCTCAAAATGAAACAGTTTTCTTATTTGTGTAAAGATGATACTACATTTATAGATAAATGATATGTTAAGCTGTAGGACCTTGATTCTTAGTGTTCACCTAAACCACAGGTCGTAAACGGGCAGCCCTTTATCTGACTTCTGCCTAACTAATGATTTTTAAACTTTGTAAATTGAATACCTTCTAATAGTGTATAGGTTGCATCTTTGCTATATTCTATCATTCCCCATTTTCTTATAACCTATCTGTCTTATTCACTGATATTATCTACCTGATCCTTTAAAGGCATTTAAATTTGTGAAAAGCCTCACAGCTTCTGTACACAAAAGAAACAACTTGCATATTCATATGCTAAAATCACTGACTTGTTATCCCCATGTGCTTACTCCAGTACCCTAAAAAAATATATGCCTTTTTTCCAAGTACTCCTAGAAGTCCCCAGGAGTTTTCTCCCATGTGATCATGAATAGATCAATTTGCATCATGCACTGCTGCAATTGTTCTGGGATTTCATCAAACACATATGTATCCACCATTCACTGTATATTTTGATCATCCATCATCTCACACTAGGTATATATCATCATTTGCTGGGCATCTCCTGAGTACTGTCATGTCTGTTGGGCATCCACAATCTTCCACCAGGCATTGTGGTCTCTGCTGAAGCTCTGCCATTTCACCACCAGTGCCTTCCATGAGAATGTTGCTTACCTGTCTTGAGTGTTGTCACCTGCTGCCGCCAAACCTACAATCCCTCAAGATACCACATGGTATTGCATTTGCTCCAGTCTTTATTGTACTTATGTTCCTGGCAAAAATTAAGAATGTGTACCTTCATCACTGTGTCAGGCTTTGTTATCTAAACATTGAAAAGTAATGCATGTCTCTGCCTCTTTCACATAATCCCTCTGTAAAACAGCTTTCTATTTTCTTTTCATTTTTTACTTATTGTTGTCTCCCCAGGGCTTACATATTCTATAGGGCTGATTTAGAGTCTATTTACTGATGCCTTAATTCTCATTTTCAGGTATCCACATGAAGCCTTTCCACTGACCTTGTCAAGTGGAAAAGTATATATACAAGTATACAAGACTGACCTTGTCAGTCTTGTATACTTGTATATATCTAGCATTTACCCCTGTATCTGGTATTTTTTAATGAATACATAAAGGCCTCCTTCCCTCTTGCAAATCCATTCATGAGATTAGATACTTGGGATTTCCTAGCCCAACGCATCTGGACCTGTGAATCTTCACTTTTTGGTTCAAATGTCTTCAAATATTTTCTTTCTCTCTTCCAATACACATAATCATTTCACTGCAGGTTCTTTACCCTAAGGGAAAAAAATCTATACCAGGCAAGTTCAAGTCTAAGTATAAAAAGGAAGAATGACACTCAGTTTATTTACAGAAAGTTATAGTGACATATTAAGAATATAGTCAAGAGGTCCTGGTTCTTCTTTTTACCTCTATGTTTGCACATTATCTCTCTTGTTTCCTCCTTAGAGATATATAACTTTTGCACATTAATTGCTGCTTTAATTTTCCAATAAATTAACAAAAACTTTCCTGACATAATTTTAGTTAACATGCCAGTTCTACTTGCAAATGTCATTATACTACATGCACATAGGCAGCACTAAGTTAAATAATAACTAACAGCTAACTAAATGCTTGTTTATTGCCAAGCCCTGATGATAATGAAGATGATAGGAACTATAATTGTAATAGTTAAATTTAATTAAACACTGTATGGGAGGGGAGAAATGTTTCCTCTACCCTCTTACTTTCAGCACTGGGCCCTGCAAATTAAATTGGCAAAAGACAAATTAACAGGAGAGTTTATTACTTATGTATATAGAGGCCTTCATAAAAAAGAAGTGAAGACCCAAAGAAACAGACACAGGGACTTATATACCAATTTAACAAAGGGCAATAAATTGTGGAGAAGTGACAGACAAAGGAAAAGGAGTTTGGGCTTTCAGGTGTGGTAAATTGTGGAAGGTAAATATAGGGGGAAGAGAAAGCTTTATTATGCAGTCTCAACTTTGTGTAGTCTTGGGGATGATAAGTGTGTCTCCCAAGATGAAGAGCCATTCTTCTTTTCTGGGTATTGAAGGTGGGCAAAGGGAAATTTATACCCTGCCTTTAAACAGAAAAGGTGAGAGTAGAAAGTTTTTCTTGAATTTGCTGTCTCCCAATTGCCTTCAGTTAAAAATAATGCTTATGTCAAAGTGGCATATTTGGGGTTGGCATACTCTGATCCTCATCAGTGTTTACTGTGTGTCTATTACATCATTTGATCCTCACAACCAATAGGTAAGCAGAACTTTACATTTTCCCCACTTTAGACAGGAGAAAAACTAAAGCACACAATTTTACTTGATTTAGAGCCATAAAAGGCTAACATCCATTCTCACTTAGATCACTTAAATATTTTTTTTGAGTTTTACTACTTTATTTCCTATATTTCATTATGAGACATTCTGCAAAGAATGTCATCAAAGATATGCATTGTATATTATCATGTTGTTAGGCATTGATACAAAAATAAGTAGCAAACTTGTTTATTTTGTCCTATAAACAGTAGTAATTTAATTGAAATATACAAAAAAATGTTATAATCCCCTCCCAATTTTTTATTATTAATCTCATAGTTTTTCATTTTTAATGAGATATTATTACATCTGTTTTATTTTTTAATGGTGACAATGGTTAGTAAAATTACATAGGTTTCAAGTGTACAATTCTGTAGTACATCATCTATATATCATGTTGTGTGTTCACCATCCAGAGTCAATTCTCCTTCCATCACCATATATTTGACCCCATTTACCCTCATCTACTACTCCCTTCCCTACTTACCCTCTAGTAACCACTAAACTATTTCTATGTCTATCAATTTTTGTTTCTTTGTTTGTCTTGTTCCTTTGTTGCTTTCAGTTTTGTATCCCACATATCAGTGAAATCATATGGTTCTCAACTTTTTGTGTGACTTATTTCATTTAGCATAATAATCTCAAGATCCATTCGTTTTGTCACAAGTGACACTATTTCAACTTTTCTGATGGCAGAATAGTATTCCATTGTCTATATATACCACACCTTCTTTATCCAATCATCTGTTTTTTGCTGAAAAGCTCTATCTTTAAAGGAGAGGAACACCCCATTAGTAGAGGATATACAAGAATTTCTGGTTTGAGTAGGAGGTTGAACTAGATATTTTCTGAGTTTTCTCCTGTTTTAAGATTTTATAATTAAGTTTCCTACTGATGTTACTTTGAACAACTTTCTTGAAGCCTGAAATTATTATTATGGAAGTAGAAGTACATTAGTTCCCCTTATCCTCAGTTTCGCTTTCTGAGGTTTCAGTTAGTTGTGGATAACCATAGTCTAAAAATATTAAATGAATAATTCCAGAAACAAACAATGTTTTAAAATTGCACACTGTTCTGGGCAGCATGACAAACTCTCACTCCTTTCTGTGCAGGACATGAACCATCCCTTTGTCCAGAATATCCACACTATATACACTATCCACCTATTGATCACTTATTTAGTGGCTGTCTTGATTATCAGACTGACTTTCAAGGTATCACAGTACTTGTGTTCAAGTAACCCTATTTTATTTAATAATGGCCCCAAAGCACAGTAGTAGTGATACTGGCAATTAGGATACAACAAAGAGAAACTGTAAAGGGCTTCCTTTAAGTGAAAACATTTATGTGTAGGAAAAAATACCTTCCACGGTTTCAGGAATCTACTGGGGGTCTTGGAACATATTCCCCACGGGTAAGAGGGGAATAGTGTATAGTACCTTTGTGAATGATATGTAGATGAAAAGAAAAATGACTATTTTATACAACAGGGTTACATTTCACATGTGCTTTTGTGTGCCTATGATTTTTACAATCAACTTGATTAGTAACAGTAAGAGACCCTAAATGAAAAACATACTTATTAATTGTATATTATTTTAATAACTCAGAAGAACTTTTATTTCTTGTTGCCATCTAAGTGAACGTAAAAGGAAATTTTTGTAGAATGAATGGACTATACATCCATAACCCTCACACTTTTTGTTTTAATTAAAGTTTATTGGGGTGACCATTGTTACTAAAGTTACATAGATTTCAGGTAGTCAATTCGGTAATACATAATCTATATATCACATTGTGTAACCCTCACTCTTAAACATTATGAGATGAATAAGAATAGCCTATTTAGCCTTTATCTCAAAGGGCAATAATTAAATCTTAAAAGCTGTCTTTAATATGCTAAATAGAATTTTACAACTATGAATCTTAATTGTCCTCATTTATGTCTATATGCTCACAACACAGTGCTTGAACTGTGTAGTATCTGGGTCCTTGACCTAATTGTTAAAAGTTGATTTTCTTTTCCTCTTTAGTCAAATTTCTGTATCTCTGAGTGCTGAAGTATTGTTCCAAATAAAAGATCAAAAATCTAAAATCTTTGCTCTCTAATTTTTCTGAATTTAAAATATAGCAAAGGCAAGCTGCTCACCCTTTGTTCACATAACACTAAGTACCCAAACTACACTTTATTGTTTTCTTCTTAAATAAGAAAACATACAATAAAGGTTGAATACTTTTTTTTCAGTGTGGGTTTCTCCTTGAGAAATATTTAATAACATAGGTAGTGGAAAACTGAATTTTACTTACCAGGCTTTTTATTAATAGCTCTGTTTTTGTTCTTTAATTCCATGTTAAAAGATATTTGAGGGTCTTTATGGAAGTCTATACAATTACACATTAGCTCAGACCATTGTAGATTCCTTATTGCTGATTTCTATGTAATTGTAGAATCACAGCTTATGTGAATTTTTAACCTATTCAGAATAAAGCAAGAAAGGAAGTACAGTATTCTAAATTAGTATTTCGAATACACATAGGATAACTATGTCATGCCAACTTCTATAGAGAAAAAGCTTTCCTTATGCTACCTCAAGATCATTTTTGGAATCCAAAAGGATTGCATTAGCTAATAAAATATATATTTTTCTCTTCAAAATTATGTAGAAAAAACCTTGAAAAGGAATTAAAATAAAGACATTTAATATTTATTAAGGACTTACTCGTTTTTCTATTTTACTTTAACTTCATCTCATACACTCTCAGCTTAATACTTACTTCTATTTATAAGGAGAAAGAACTTTTTAGTTTTCCTATTTTGGAACAAGTACAGAGGAGAAAGCTAAATATGTGCTATTGAAGTAATAGCTGAAGCTAACTTTCATGTATTTAATTTCAAAAGGAATGTACATTCAAAATAGGAAAGATAAAAATGAAAACTAAATTCTATATATTCTTAGAAGTATTTTTTATGATGGGAGAGAGTGAAGTCTAATTTTCAATTGGTCAAAAACTTAAGATTACAATCTCTGTAAATACATGGGTTTCACAAGTGGGGGGCACATATACACCATTGTAATCAACCTCTGTATTCTCTAAAAGGGCAATTAGAGTAAAATATAAAGATACCAAACAATCTCCACTAAACATTGTAATATATTTTGCTTAGTTACCAATAAAAAATGGTTTAATAGAAAAATACGTGTAATATATATATATATATATACATATAATATATATATATAAATACAAATAATATATATAAAATACATATTATATATATTATATATATTAAATACATTATATATATATATGTTAATTATATACATGTTTGAATTGTGATAGTTTCACATCCTTAGCTCTGATTCTGGCTAAGAAATACTGTTTAAACTATACCTTTTTGACTGAATGATTCTTTTTTTTTTTTGAGGGGAGTGTCACTGGCCGTCACATGTGGGACCCGAACTGGGCCACTGGCTTCCCAAGCCAGTGCTTAACCACTCGGCCAGCACGATTGAATGATTCTTAAATAATTCTATATTAATGTTGTGACTTTGGTTAAATCAATGGATATCTAAAATAATTATATTCTCCTCTATGAATGACTAACTTATATTGAGTAATTTTCATGCTAAGTATTTTTGTTTGCTTGCTTGCTTGTTTTTTTAAAGATTTTTATTGGTGAACTGGGGGAGGGGAACAGTGTTGGGGAATTAGGGGAGGGGACCAGCCAAGTTCTTGTTCCTCAATCTTCATTGTCGAGGGCGCCAGTTGCCATCTGGCTTCCCATCAGCAGCTCGTGGTCTCTAAGCTCAAGGTGCTGTGTTCAGTCTTAGATGTGGGTGGGCATAGCCACTATCCCATGCAGGAGTCGAACCAGCAGCCTTGTTGTTAAGAGCACACACCCTATCCACTGAGCCATCTGGGCGGCAGTTCAGCTTAAGATGCCCAGTTCAATCTTTAGTTGGCATAGCCCACCATCTTGTTGTTACACCAGCTGAGCCATCCTGCCACCTGTTGGCAGCTCAGCAACAGGTCAGCTAGGGCGCAGTGTTCACTGGCCCATGTGGGAATTGAACCGGCAGCCCTGTGCTCAGAGCATGTTCTCTAGGCCAACTCTTAACCAACTGAGCCATTCGGCCGGCCCCCATGCTAAGTATTTTAAGCTACATTATATCATTAGCACCGGGTTTACAGATATTTGTGAATATTAAAAACTGAAAGGGATCTACAGGGCTGGCCCAGTGGTTTGTACGTTAAGAGTTGGCTGGGGAGCACAAGCTCTGAGCAGCAAGGCCACTGGTTCAGATCCCACATGGGCCAGTGACACTTCGCCCTCTACAGCTAAGATGATGAAGAACAGCTTGACCTGGAGCTTGGCTGCCGTGAGTTGCCAGTGACATTGTAGGGCTGCAGTGAGCTGCTGTAAGCTACCATGAGTGGCTGGCCGCCAGCACGACTGGCCGGTAGCCATCCTAAGCAGCCAGCAGCCTGTGTCAGCCACCCGTGAGCTGCTGTCCAATTGCCTGCAACCAACTGCCTCAGCCAGAAAGAGTGCAATGATCACAATACCAACATGGTCCAGTGAAGCAATATCCTTCAAAACTAGACTGAAGAACAAAGGACAACAACTTGTCTGTTCCCCTTCCCCAATTCCCAAATGCCGCTCCCTTCCCCCAATTCCCCAATAAAATCTAAAAAAAAAAAAGAAAAAAAAGGCTGAAAGGGAAAATATTTACTGAACTGTAAATCTCTATACAGCTTTGATATTATTTTTAGTATTACATTGAACCAAGCTTCTATCTGCAATTTAAAAGATATCGTGCATACGAAAATATAAACTATGTATTTCCATGTCTACCAAAATAAATATTCTGGAAGTATTTTCTTGGGTATAATATAACATATTTTCTCAGTTTAATTATAAGGAAGTGAAGTAAGCAACCTGTAGCTTAAGCAGAGTAGGAAAATTAAATGAACACCTCACCAAAATTTATTTATTTAAAAATATAAAGGCAATTTTTGAAATCAACATTTCATGAATATTTTTTAGCATGCAACACTATGACAAACTACTCAATTATATTTTACTGTGCCTTATTCTCCTAAAAGTTTTATATTAAATTAGTCACAATATTATTTTAGACATAATAAGTAAAATCTAATTAGTTATATAAGTGACTGAATGAATAAAGAGAGATGAGGGAAGTTAAGATTGTACTTAATTCTAATGTAAAATACTGTGACGATTTAAGAACTGTATAATTTTTTTTTAAGATTTTATTGGTGAATTGGGGGAGGGGAACAGTGTTGGGGAATCCGGGAAGGGGAACAGACAAGTTGCTGTCTTTTTGTTCTTCAGTCTAGTTGTGGAGGACATTGCTTCACTGGCTCATGTTGGTATCGTTATTGTGCTCTTCCCGGATGAGGCAGATCGGTCGCTGACCTCTGGATGGTCGCTCACCACAGCTATTGGCAGCTCACGCTGGCTGCCGGCCGCTCACGCTGGCTGCCGGCCACTCACTGTAGCCTATGGCAGCCTACTGCAGCAGGGCCTGCAGCCTACCTCGTTACCGAGGCTCGCACAGCTCAGCTCCAGGTGGAGCTGTTGTTAGCTATAGAGGGCAGTGTCATTGGCCCTCATATGTGGGAACTGAACCAGGGCCACTGGCATCCCAAAACCAGCTCTTAATGATTGCACCACTCGGCCGGCCAAGAATTGTATGATTTTTTTAATGTGAAATAAAGCAAAAAACTCAAAATATTTGCACATGCCATTATAATGCACTTGTAGCCTTACCGAATGTTCTCTTGCAGTTAGTTTTATAGACATGTGTTAGGATTACTTGGAAAAAATAATTAATTTAATAGTACATAACTGTCATAGCTAATAGGAAAAATAAGAGTACAGAAAATAAAATTAATAGAACAACAAAATAAAACCTAGACCGACCTTACTTTTTATCTATTGCTTTTTTCCGTGCCTATTGGGGCAGAGTTATGACCTTAAGGAAATTAATATATGTTGTAAAACATTAACAATAACAAAAATAAGATTAATAATAATGATAGCTATAATATATATTGGGGTCCAGCTATATCCCAAATACTTTAGTTAAATCTTATGACTTAAAGCAAAATTATATAAGGCACATGTTATTATTATTCACATTTTATAGATGAGGAAAGCTAGATTCATGGTTTTAAAAAAAAGTATTTATTTGTTTCAGGTGTACAAAGCAATGCAAGAGTTAGACATTTATACGCCTCACAAAGTGATATCTCCGAATCTACTTCCCCCCTAACATCACATACAGCTATTACAATAAAATTGACTATCTTCATTATGCTATACTTCATATCCTGTGGAGGTTATAGTTGACATTTAATATTATTCTACTTTAGCTTTAGATGTATAGCATATTGGTTATGCATCTACACATTCTATGAATTGATCTCCCTGATAGGCAAGTGCATATTTGGCACCCTGCATAATCTTTACAATGGTATTATGTTCCCCATACTGTATTTCATATCCCCATGATTATATCATGACTACTAATTTGCACTTTCTATTCTCTTCATCATCTTCCTCATCCCCATCCCCCTCCCATCTAGCAAACATCAGTTTTTTCTCTGTATCTCTTAGTCTATTTCTGTTTAGTTTGCTCATTTACTCTGTTGTTTAGATTCCACATAGAAGTGAGATCATATGGTATTTGTTTTGCTCAGTCTGACTTATTTCACTTAGCATAATATTCTCTAGGTCCATCCAGGTTGTTGCAAATTATAAAATCTTATTGTTTTTCATGACGGAGTAATACTCCATTGTATAAATGTACCACTGTTTCTTAATCTAATTGTCTATCGATGGGCATTTTGGTTGTTTCCATGTCTTGGCTATTGTGAATAGTGCTGCAATAAAAATAGGGGTGCATGTATTTTTCAAATTAGGTTCATGTTTTACCATGGAGAGACTTTGGATTCACCCTCAAAACCTAAGCTCTTTTCCAGTCTGCTTTGTTTTGTCACACAAATAATAGAAGATTTCAGATTTAGTATTTTTACTTATATTGTTCATCAAATCCTCAGAGCAGTCCTTTGGTACAGGTATTATTTATACTTAACAAATCTGGCAGGAAAAAAGCAATGCATATGTGTTGATTTGAAAAAAAATATGCTAGAAAGTAAAAATTATATGAGAGGTTTAATCATTTTTCTCTTAAAGAAGAAGTAAATGCCCTCACATATACCTCATCAAGAAAGACACACTCAGAAAAAATCAAGGTGATTATTTTTCGGCACAATATCATACTACCCTGATAGTATTTTTCTGGATTTTGAATGACCAGCTATAGCTACTCACAGAAGATTCCTAATATTGTTTTTACAATTGTCAAGTAAATAAAGATGACAGTTATGCTTTCTTGTAACATTTTAATTCTTTTGTTTAATTTTTTTATTAGCTTCAGGTGTACAAAACAATGCTATTTTTTTTACTTTTAACACTTCACAAAGTGAGAATCCGTCTCCCCCAATCCACCGCCCTCCGGACATCATAGATATCTATTACAATTCCATTGACTCCACTCCCCACACTATATCACACATCCTGTGAATATATATATATATATATATATATATATATATATATATATATATGTATATATATCACATATAATATTATTCAACTTGAGCTTCAGGTATACAGTGAAGTGGTCAAGCCTCTACGCTGTCCATGAAGTGGTCTCCCTAACCAGACATATGTCCATCTCACACCCTACAAAATATTTACATTATTGATTGCATTCCCCAAACTGTCTTTCATATCCCTGTGGCAATATTGTAGTTACCAATTTATGCTGTCTAATCCCTTCCCCTTCTCCCTCACCCCTACCCCCTCCTATCTAGCAACTATCAGGTTTTTCTGTGTATTTCTGAGTCTATTTCTGTTTACTTTGCTCATTTATTCAGTTCTTTAGATTCCACATATAATTGAGTTCATGTGGTATTTGTCTTTCCCCAACTGACTTATTTCACTTAACATATAATAGTCTCTAGGTCCATCCATATCATTGCAAATGGTACGATTTCATTGTTCTTTATAGCGGAGTAATACGTCATTGTATAAATGTACCACAGTTTCTTAATCCAGTCATCCACTGATAGACATTTTGTTTGTTTCCAAGTCTTGGCTATTGTAAATGGCACTGCAATAAACATAGGGGAGCACATATTTTTTGAATTAGCATCTTGAGTTTCTCTGGATAGATACCTAAGAGTGGAATTGCTGGGTCCTAAGGTAGTTTATTTCTATTTCTTTTTGTTTGTTTGTTTTTACTCACTTTAATTAAAATTACAGAAACTAAAAAACGAGGTGTAAATAAATTAAATCTGCCTTTCAGAGCCATTCACCATCCGCCTTGTGGATATCCACTCTGATGCAAATTATTCTCAAATGTCATCTGTGTCTTTCTTACCCTGATTAGTCAACTAGACACATCTCACACTGGTTTATAATGTGTTTTTTCAGGTCAGTGAGTTACCCTCACAGGGTTACCCTGAGAGTAGTTGACAGAACATAAAAATATACAATAAAGGAAAACAAAACATAACTGTGTAATATTTATGATTTTGAAAAGAAGAGTTATATAATTACCACAGAGCTTTCAAATACTGAAGAAGCTAAATAGAGAAATGACAGAAATCTTTGAGTACTAATGGGAAAGCTCAGAAGTCTTTATTTGTTGGCATTTCCAGTTCTTTGAGGTACCTCCATACTGATTTCCATAGTGGCTTCACCAATCTGCAATCCCACCAGCAGTGCACAAGGGTTCCCTTTTCTCCACATCCTCACCAGCACTTGTTATTTGTTGATTTATTGATTTATTGATGATAACCATTCTGACCAGAGTGCGGTGATATCTCATTGTGGTTTTTATATGCATTTCTCTAACCATTAGTGAGGTAGAACATTTTTTCATATGTCTGTTGTCCATCTGTATGACCTCTTTAGAGAAATGTCTCTTCATATCCTCTGCCCATTTTTAAATTGAGTTGGTTTTTTTGTGTGTGTTGATTTGAATAAGCGTTGTATAAATTTTGGATATTAACCCCTTTTGAGAAGTATAATTGACAAATATCTTCTTCCATTCAGAAGGCTTCCTTTTTGTTTTATTGATGTTTCCTTTGCTATGAAAATCTTTTAAGTTTGATATAATCCTATATGCTTATTTTTTCTTTTACTTCCCTTGCCCTAGGGGTTATATCATTAAAAATATTACTCAGGGTAATGTCTGCAAATTTCCTCCCTAGGTTTTCTCCTAGGAGTTTTATGGTTTCAGGTCTTAGATTTAAGTCTTTAATCCATTTTGGAATTTATTCTAGTATGTGGCATAATGAGGTAGTCCAGTTTCACTTTTTGTATGTGTCAGATCAATTTTCATGGCACCATTTATTAAATTGACTATCTTTACCCCAATATAAATTCTTGCTTCCATTGTCATAGATTAAATGACCACATATGAATGGATTTATGTCTCTCTGCTCTCTATTCTGTTCCATTGATCTATGTGTCTGTTTTTATGCCAACACCATACTGTTTTGACTACTATAGCCTTGTAGTATGATTTAATGTTGGGACATCCCAGTGTGTTCTTGTTTCTGAAGATTGCCGTCGTTCCATATAAGTTTTAGGATTATGTGTTCTATTTCTGAGAAAAATGTGTTTGGTAGTTTGATAGGAATTGTGTTGAATCTATATATTGCCTTAGGAAGTATTGACATTTTAACTATATTAATTCTTCCTATCCGTGAACATGGTATGTATTTCCATTTATCTATATCTTCCTTGATTTCTCTCTTCAGTGTCTTATAATTATCGGAGTACAGGTCTTTTACTTCTTTGGTTAAATTTATTCCTAGATATTTTGTTGTTTTTGAAGCAGTTGTAAATGGGATTGATTTCCTGGTTTCTTCTGACAGTTTATTATTTGTGTATACAAATTTCTGAATATTAGTTTTGTATCCTGCTATTTTACTAAATTTATTTATGAGTTCTAAGAGTTTTTTTGGTGGAGTCTTTGAGATTTTCTATATATATAGTATCATGTCATCTGCACATAATCACAATTTTAGTTCCTCCTTTCCAATTTGGATGCCTTTTATTTTATTTTCTTGTCTGACTGCTGTGGCTAGAACTTCCAGAGCTATGTTGAATAAAAGTGGTGAAAGTGGGCAGCCTCATCTTGTTCCTGACCTTAACAAGAAAGGGTTCAGTCTTTCCCAGTTGAGTATGATGTTAGCTGTGGGCTTATCATATAAGACCTTTATTATGTTGAGATATGATCCCTTTATTCCCACTTTGTGACAGTTTTTATCACAAATGGCTGCTGGATTGTGTCAAATGCTTTTTCTGCATGTATTTATATGATCGTGTGGTTTTTATTTTTCATTTTGTTATTATGGTGTATCATGTTAATTGATTTGTGGATATTGAACTAACATTGCATACCAGGAATGAATCCCACTTGATCGTGGTATATGATCTTTTTAAAGTGTGGCTGAATATGGTTTGCTAGTATTTTGTTGAGGATATTTGGGTGTATATTCATTAGGGATATTGGCCTGTAGTTTTCTTTTTTGTAATGTCATTGTCTGATTTTGGGATTAGAGTAATAGTGGCCTCATAAAATGTGCTTGGAAGCATTCGCTCCTTCTGTACTTTTTGGAATAGTTTGAGGAGAATAGGTGAGGTGTTAATTCTTTTTTGAATGTTTTGTAAAATTCGCCTGTGAAACCATCTGGTCCAGGACTTTTGTTTGTTGGGAGCTAGTTGATTACTGGTTCAATTTCTTTCGTAGTAATTGGTCTGTTCAGAGGTTCTGTTTCTTCTTGATTAAGTCTTGGAAGATTGTATGCTAATAGAAATTTGTCCATTTCTTCCAGATTGTCCAATTTGTTGGCATAAAGTTGCTCATAGTATTTTCTTACAATTTTCTGTATTTCTGTGGCATCTGTTGTAACTCCTGTTTCATTTCTGATTTTATTAATTTGGGTCCTCTCCTTTTCGTGGTGAGTCTGGCTAAAGGTTTGTCGATTTTTTTACTTATTCAAAAAACAAGTTTTTGGTTTCATTGATCTTTTGTATTTTTTTTGGTCTCAATTTCATTTATTTCTGGCCTGGTCTATATTATTTCCTTCCTTGTACTCCTTTTGGGCTTGTATTGCAGTTCTTTTTCCATTTCCTTTAGGTGTAAAGATAGTCTTTTGATTTGAGATTTTTCTTCCTTTTTAGGTACACTGCACTGCTATGAACTTCCGTTTTAGGACTGCTTTCTCTACATCCCAGAGATTTTGGGTCATGGTGTTTTCATTTTCATTTGTCTCGAGGTATCTTTTGATTTCCTCCTTGATCTCATTGTTGACCCAATTGCTATTTAGTAACATGTTATTCAGCTTCCATGTATTTTTGTGTTTTCCGGATTTCTTCTTATAATTGATTTCTGGTTTCATAGCATTGTGGTCAGATAAGACTCTTGATATGACTTAAACCTTCTTAAATTTGGCTTGTTTTGTGACCTAACATCTGGTCTATCTTGGAAAATGTTCCACGGGCACTAGAGAAGAATGTATATTCTTTTGCTTTGGTATGAAATGCTCTAAAATTTTGATTACATCCAACTGGTCTAAAGTGTCATTTAAGGCCACTGTTTCCGTGTTGATTTTATGTCTGGAAGATCTGTCCATTGGTGACAACAGAGTGTTGATGTCCTCTACTACGATAGTGCTCCTGTTTTTCTCTTACTTTATGTTGGTCATAAACTCTTTTGTATATTTAGGAGCTCCTATGTTGGGTGCATAGATGATTACTAAGGCTATGTTCTCTTGTTGGATCAATGCCTTTATTATTATGTAGTGCCGTTCTTTGTCTTTCATTGTAGTCTTCATTTTAAAGGCTATTTTGTTCAAAATGAGTATTGCTACTCCATCTTTTTTTCTCATTTCCATTTGCATGAAATATTGGATTGTTGGAAAAGTCATGACGCATTTTGCAACAAAAAACAGAAAAAAATATGTCATGACATTTCTGACAACCTAATATCTTATTCCATCCTTTTACTTTCAGTCTGTGTGTTTCCTTTTGATCTGAGGATAATCTCTTATAAAGAGCATATGCATGGGTCCTGTTTTCTTATCCACTCATCTACTCTATGTCTTTTGATTGGAACACTTAGCCCATTCACATTTAAAGTGATTATTAATGGGTACATATTTATTGCCATTTTGTTATTCGAATTTCTGGTCTTCCTTTGTTAGTTTATTTTCCCTTTTCTTCTATTTAATAAAAGCCCTTTAAACATTTCCTGAAATGCTGATTTGGTGGTAATAAATTCCTTTAGCTTATTTTTTTCTGAGAAGCTCTTTAACTCTCTTTCAATTATAAGTGATAACCTTGCTGGGTAGAGCAAGTTTGGTTGTGGGCCTCTGTTTTTCATCACAGTGAATATTTTCTGTCACTCCCTTCTGGCCTGCAGAGTTTCTTTTAAAAAGTCAGCTGTTCGCCTTATTGGAGTTCCTTTGTATGTAACCTGCTGTTTTTCTCTTGCTACTTTTAGGATTCTCTCTTTGTCTTTAACCTTTGCCATTTTAACTACGATGTTTCTTTATGTGGGCCTCTTCAGGTTCAGCTTTTTGGGAACCCTCTGTACTTCCTGGGCTTGTATGTGAATTTCCTTCACCAGGGTAGGGAAGTTTTTGGTCATTAATTCTTCAAATATGTTCTTGATCCCTTGCTCCTCTTCTACTTCTGGTGTTCCTATGATGAGTTGTTGTTGTGTTTCATGTTGTCACACAGGTCTCTTAAACTATTTTCCTTGTTTTTATTCTTTTTTTCTTTTTGTTGCTCCAACTGGGCAATTTCTGCTATTTTGTCTTCTAATTCGCTGATCCGATCCTCTGCTTCATCTAACCCACTGTGATTTCTTCGAGTGTGTTCTTCTTCAGTTATTGCATTCTTTAGTTCTAACTGGTCTTTTTTTATGATTTCTCTATCCTTCTTTATGTCCTCACTAATTTCCTTAAACATTCTTATCATCACTTTTCTAAACTCTGTGTCTGATAGAGTATATACCTCTGTTTCATTTAGTTCCATTTCTAGAGGTTTCTTTTGATCTTTTATTTAGGACATGTTTCTTTGTTTCCACATTCTGACTGTCACTCTGTAAATGCTTTGATGTATTAGGTAGATCACCTATGTTTCTCAGTCGTTGGTAAGTGGTATTTATATTCAGATTGCACAGTCCCTATTCTCCTGTCCGGTGTGTTCCAGAGGTGTCACTGTTGAAGTTGATCTTTAATTGCTTTTGGCTTGTCCGAGGGTGGGATTGACCCTCAGGCTGATCAGCTGGGAAAATTAGCTCTTTTCACAGTGCATGAGATATTGTGTGGAGGTTGACCCCCTCAGAAGTGGCTTGGCTGCTGTGGGATCTTGTGCCTGTGGAAAATGTCCTTTGAGAGTGCCACTTGTAGGTTCAACCAGGTAGTATTCTGGTTTTGTCTAACACTGGCCTCTGGATGTATTGGTTCTGGTGTCTCTTGGGTGGAGCTCCCACTCAGAGTTGTTTCAGCCCTGTCTCTTACTGGCCCATAGCTACTTGGTATGTGCCTCATGCCTGTATGTGGTTGGCTGCTGCCCCTGCTGGAACTGGGGTCATGTTTGTTGGTTTCTATGTTAACTGAGATTGGCTGCCCCCAATATTGATCCTGATGCAGTTTAGCAAAGGGCTTCCTAGGCCTGTGCTACCTGTTGGATGCCAGTAAGCCCCAACTGTTGACAGACGCTCTTTAGGAGTTTGTGTCTGGCTATTTGACCAGGTGTTGAGGGTGTCCTCTGCGATGTGGCACTAGCTGAGTAGGATTTAGTTCAAGTGAGTTACAAGATGTGACTGGAGGTTTTTAAGGTGTTAAAGCAGATTCAGGTCTTATGCCAATACCTGGACTGTGACCCCATTTATAGTGTCCCAAGGGCACTATAGCCAGCCTCCACCTCACACTCACAGATTCACAAAAGCTGCTCCTGAGTGGCTGTGGTGCAGGTTTGTGGTCACTGAACACCACTAAGATGGCCCCAGGGCTCTGCAGACCACCTTCTGTTGTAAAAATACTTTCCCACAGTTTGTGGTGTTGGAACCAGCCCCCCAGACACCCCAAGAGCCTCTGGCAATGCAACTGTAGGTGGGCAAGGTGGTGCTAGTGGTGCATAAAGGCTGTGGTTAGTGGTTTCTACAAATTCAGTGTAATTTCAGCTTCTGGACCAGTGCTAGGCACACGTCCACTCCATAAAACAAAAAACAAAGCAAGGCAACCCAACAACACCAAAACAAAAATACACCCCCACAAAAACATGATAGACATAGATCAGACAGGAGGAAAAAAATATATAAAAGAGACAAAAACAGAAGAAGAGACAAAAAAACAGTAACCAAAGCAATAAACAAGCCTGAGAAACAACAACAATAAGAAAACAGATGAAAGAAAAGAAGAAAAGGGAGCAAAAATGTTAAAGAGAAAGAAAAAGAATAATAAAAAGGGGGATAAAAGGGAAACAAAGAAAAAAGAGGAAAAAAAGGCTCTCCACCCACTTTAATCTGCAGACAACTTGCTCAGTAATAGAGGGTCCCTGGACAACTCAATATCGACACTCCTGGGGCGAAGGGCCCAAGATGTTCTGCACCGGCCTCCCTGTCAGGCTCACAGTGAGTTTCCTACAGTTAGCTTCCATGGGCTCTGGGGCCTTGCTCACAACCAAAAATCCCCAATGTTGCCTCAGGAGGTGGGGGCCAGGAACCAGGGTCTCAGGGTGTCCATGGCAACACAGTTCTTGGTGGGTGGGGCAGGTCCCCAAGGCACCACAGGGTGTTGTCATTAGCCCCCTCCATGTCAGAGCAGCATATGCTGCTGCACCAGCAACCAGCCCACACAAATGTGCCATGAATGCGACGGCCAGATCATGCAGGCACATAGCTCCCGGTCCAACACTCCCAGAAAAACTCTTAGTCTCAGCCTGTCCCAATCAGCAGCCCACAGATCAGGCAGAGCAGCCCGACAGCCAGGTACTATCCTATCAACTCTGCACATGCGGTGCAGAGAGTGGAGACCCAAGGCAACATGCACATGCACACATGCCTGCACCGATTCCACCAGACCAATGCTGTGCCGAACATGAACCTCTGTGGAAGGGCCCAACCCTGAAAAGATGGCGCCCTCCTGTGCACTATTCATGTGCAAACTCCACACAGGAGGAACAATGGTCCCCAAACTTCCAGCTCCCTTGCTACAGGTGCTCAGTTCAGTCCTTCCCCATAGGTTACTTACTGGGCCCCCGATCACGAAGCCAGTCCCTCTTCCGGGGACCAAGGTGAGTGCACACCAGAGAGTGAGTCCATATGCCAGTTCCACAGAAGGGCAACTGGTTGTCTAGCTGCCCTCTGCCTCACCGAGTTGAGCAAAGAGAGTCCTCACTAATTTCTAATGCCAGCTATCATGGAACACCTCTTCCCAGCAAAGTTAACTCTAGGCTGGTGGGGACTGAGAGTTCCTCTGCCAACAGGAAAAGCCTCTCCACTACTGAGGTGTCCCTCGTGGAGTTTGCCCTCTCTCTGTGGGCCTGGAGTCAGCCTGACTCACATCTTCAACCCTCTTATGAATCTAGACATGGCCTCTTCTTTAAATCCGTCATTTGGGGGTTGTGTTCATCTAGTGTTCAGATGACTTCTGAAGTTGAATGTTGTATAAATTATTTCTAATTTTTGTGTGATCCTGGGAGGCAGTTGGCACAGCCCTCATCTATTCCATCTTCTTAGCTCTGCCAAGAATTTATTTTCTTCGTCACTATTGTTGATGTTGTATAGTGAAGGGAGGCCCTAGCATTCTTTCTTTTCAACCTCAGATTTTCTATTTTCAAAAAATTTGATTTTTTTTAAATTAAAGTTTATTGGGGTGACAACTATAAGCAAAGTTACATAGATTTCAGTTGTACAATTCTGTAATACATCATCTATATATCACATTGTGTGTTCACCACCCAGAATTAGTTCTCTTTCCATTGCCATATATTTGATCCTTTTTTTACCCTCATTATTTACTATGTTTTTTCAAATGTTCTTAGTGGTGGCTCTGTGGCTTAAAATATGCATTTTTAGCATTTTTATTCCCTTTTAAATATTGAGCTATAATTCATAAACCATAAAATCCACTCTTTTAAAATATAAACATCAGTGGGTTTTAGTACATTTATACACTTGGGAATCATCGTTATGTAATTGCAAAATTTTGTTTTTTTGAGGGCAGTGTCACTGGCCCTCATATATGGGACCGAACCGGGGCCGCTGGCTTCCCAAGCCAGTGCTTAACCACCGCACCACTCAGCCGGCCCCCAAAATATTTTAATCACCACAAAAACACATCATACAAAATAGCAGTCACTTCCCATTTTATTAGGTCAGACAATTAAGTTTGTGAACTCATCCTAGAAAAAATGCTACATACCTCATTTCTGAATATCATTACAGTCACCTCCAAAGTATTCCCCTTGGGAAGCTATGCACTGATGCCAATGCCTAGTTCACCCTTCAAAGCAATTTTGGAACTCTTTTCTGGAATGGCCATCAGAGCTATCATTGTATTATCCTTGATGTCCTGAATGCCATCAAAATGTCTTCCTTTCAATATTTCCTTTACCTTCAAGTAAAGAAAGAAGTCATTGGGGGCCAGATCAGGTGAGTAAGGAGGGTGCCCCAGCACAGTTATTTGTTTACTGGCTAAAAACTCCCTCACAGACAGTGCCGAGTGATCTGGTGCATTGTCATGATGCAAGGTCCATGAATTGTTGGTGAAAAGTTCAGGTCATCTAAACTTTTTCAGGCAGCCTTTTCAGCACTTCCAAATGATAAACTTGGTTAACTGTTTGTCCAGTTGGTACACATTCATAATGAATAATCCCTCTGACATCAAAATTGTTTAGCAATATTGTAGCAACAAGTTTGTGAACTTAATTATCAAACATTCGCATGCATAGTAAATTAAAATAATTTATTATTTTTTACTTTCCAAATAAAATTCACAATATTATTTTGTATTAGTTTCTGGTGTACAGCATAAAGATTAGACATTCATATAACTTACGAAGTCATCACCCTGATAAATCTAGTACCCATCTGCCACTATATATAGTTATTACAATATTATTAACTATATTTCCTATGCTGTACTTTTCATTCCCATGACTACTTTGCAACTACAAATTTGTACTTTTTAATCCCTTTATCTTTTTCACCCAACTCGCAACCTCTCCCCCATCTGGTAACCATCAGTTCACTGTATCATAAGTATGTTTGTTTTGTTTGTTTGTTTATTTTGTTCTTTAAATTCTCTATATAAATGAGATTATATGGTATTTGCCTTTCTCAATCTAGCTTATTTTACTTAACATAATATTATTGAAATTCATCCTTGTTGACACAAGTGGTAAAATTTCAATTCTTTTTTATGGCTGAATAATATTCCATTTTATGTATGTACCACTTCTTTATACAACCATCTATTGATGGGCACACTTAGGATGCTTCCATATCTTGGCTATTGTAAATATGCTCCAATGAACATTGGGGTGCATATATCTTTTTGAATTAGTGTTTCGGATTTCTTTGGATAATTACCCAGAAGTGGAATTGCTGGATCATAAGTTAGTTATATTTTTTATTTTTTAGAAACCAAGATACTATTTTCTATAGTGGCTGCACCAATTTACAATCCCACAGACAGTGCATGAAGGTTCCCTTTTCTCCATATCCTTGCCAACACTTGCTGTTTGTTGATTTATTGATGATAGCCATTCTGACAGGTGTCAGATGATATCTCTGTGTTTCTTTTTTTCTAAGAGACTCATTGGCCTCCATTCCAACCATTTTTCTCTCTCTGCACTGTCAGCACCACCATCTCTTATCTAAACTAGTCCTAACTAGTCTTTTCATGACTATTCTAGATCATCTCTAATGAGTTTTCCACCCAGGAGCCATTTTCATTATTTTTAATCTAATACTTTTATTTTAAACAAAAAATAAGAAAATAAATCAGTTTATGTCACTTGCTCAGAATCATTGAATGGCTTCCCTTTACTTAGAATAAAATCCCAAAATGCTTAATGATCTGGTGCATGACTGGGCTGTTCTCTATCTTTTAAGCCTTACATAAGACATTTTCAAAAGAAATTGAAGAAGACATGAAGAAATGGAAAGACATTCCTTGTTCATGGATTGGAAATATCAACATAGTTAAAATGGCCATATTATCCAAAGCAATATACAGATTTAATGCAATGCCCAACGAACTCTCAATGGTAGTTTTTCAAAGAAATAGACCAAAACATCATTAGAATTTATGGAATCACAAAGACCCTGAATAGCCAAAGCAATCATAAGAAAAAAGAATAATGCTGGAGGTGTCACACTCCCTGACTTCAGCTTGTACTACAGAGTAACAATAATCAAGAGCATGGTATTTGGCCAGCCGAGTGGCTCAGTTGGTTAAGAGCTCGCGCAAGAGTGCGAGCTGAGCTCTGAGCAACAGCAGTTTGATGCCCATCCAGAGCTGAGCTGCCGCTGAGCTGCCAACAGGTGGCAGGATGGCTCAGCTTAAAAAATAAGAAATACATGGTATTGGTAAAAAACATACACACAAACCAATGGGATAGAATTGAAAATCCAGAAATAAACCCACATTAATATGGACAGATAATTTTGGACAAAGGAGCCAAAAATATACAATGGAGAAAACAAAGCCTCTTGAATAAATGATGCTGGGAGAATTGGAAAGCCACGTGCAAAAGAATGAATCTAGGCTGCTATCTGTCACCATGTACCAATGTTAAATCAAAATGGATCAAAGACCTAAACATAATACCTGAAACAATAAACTGCGTAGAAGAAAATATAGGGACTAAATTTGTGGACCTTTGGTTCAGAAAGGATTTTATAAATTTGACCTCAAAGGCAAGGGAAGCAAAAGCTATAATAAATCAATGGGTCTATATCAAACTGAAAAGTTTCTGCACAGCAAAAGAAACAATCAACAAAACAAAGAGGCAACAAAATGAATGGGAGATATTTGCAAACAACGCTTCTGCTAAGAGGCTAATATCTAAAATATATAAGGAACTCATACAATTCAACAACAAAAAGACAAACAGTCTAATTAAAATTGGGCAGAAGTCATTGTGGTTTTAATTTACATTTCTCTGATGATTAGTGACATTGAGCATCTTTTCCTATGTCTATTGGCCATCTGTATATCCTTTTTGGAGAGATGTCTATTCAGGTACTCTGGCCATTTTTTTTAAAATGGATTGTTTGTTTGTTTTGTTTTGTTTTTGCTGTTGAGCTGTATGAGTCCTTTATAAATTTTAGATATTAACCCTTTATTGGATGTATCATTGGAGAATATCTTCTCCCATTCTGTGTGACGTTTTTTCATTTTGTTGATGGTTTCCTTTGTCATGCAAAAACTTTTTAGTTTCATGTTGTCCCATTTCATTTTTTTTTCCTTTGCCCTAGGACATATACTAGAAAAAAATATTACTAAAAGCAATGTCAGAGAGTTTACTGCCTATGTTTTCTTCTAGGAGATTTATAGCTTTGAGTCTTACATATAAATCTTTAATCCAATTTTGAGTTTATTCTTATATATGTAATGTGGCCTAGTTTTATTTTTTTTGCATATGTCTGTCCAGTATTCCCAATACCACTTATTCAATAGACTGTCTTTACCTCATTGTAACTCTTGCCTCTTTTGTCATAGATTAATGGACCATACAGGCATGGATTTATTTCTGGACTCACTATTCTGTTCCATTGATCTATGTGTCTGTTTTTATGCCAGTGCCATGCTGTTTTGATTTCTATAGCATTGTAGTACAGTTTGATATCAGGTATTGTGATAACGCCAACTTGGTTTTTCTTTCTCAAGATTTCTGTGGCAATTCTGAGTTTCTTGTGGCTCCATATACATTTTAGGATTATTTTTTCTACTTTTATGAAAAATTATATTTGTATTTTAATAGTGATTGCATTGAATCTATAGATTACTTGTGCAGTATTGACATTTTAATGATATTAATTCTTCCTACCCAAGAGCATGGTATAAGCTTTCATTTACATCTATCTTCTTCAGTTTCTTCCTTCAATGTGTTATAAATTTCTGAGTACAGGTTTTTTACATCCTTGATTAAATTTATTCCAAGGCGTTTTATTTTCTGTTTTTGTTTTGTTTTGGTATTTTTTTTAAAGATTTTATTGGGGAATTGGGGGAGGGAAACAAGGTTGGGGAATCGGGGAAGGGGAACAGACAGTTGCTGTCTTTTTGTTCTTCAGTCTAGTTGTGGAGGACGTTGCTTCACTGGCCCATGTTGGTATCGTCATTGCGCTCTTCCCGGATGAGGCAGATGGGTTGCCGGCCTCTGGATGTTGCTCACCACGGTTATTGGCAGCTCACTCGGGCTGCCAGCCACTCACTGTAGCCTATGTCTGCCCACTGCAGCAGGGGTTGCAGCCTACACCATCCCTGGGGCTCGCAGCGCAGCTCCAGGTGGAACTTTTGTTAGCTGTAGAAGGCAGTGTCACTGGCCCTCATATGTGGGATCTGAACCGGGGCTGCTGGCTTCCCAAAACCAGCTCTTAACCAATGCGCCACTTGGCTGGCCCTTGTTTTGTTTTTTGATGCAGGTGTTAATAAGATTGTTTTCTTAATTTCTCTTGTTATAGTTCATTATTGGTGGATAAAATGCAACTGACTTGTGAATATCTACTTGTATATTGCTACCTCACTGAATGAATTTATCAATTTTGATAGTTTTTTGACAGAACCTTTAGGGTTCTTTCTGTATAGTGTCATGTCATCTGCAAAAAATGATGAGTTTACTTCTTCTTTTCCAACTTGGATGCTTTTTCTTTTTCTTGTCTGTTTGGAAGTCCATAGTATTGGACTTCCATAGTATTGGACTTCCAATACTATGTTAAATAAAATGGTAATAAGTGGCCATCCTTGTCTTGTTCCTGATCTTTAGGAGAATGATTTTATCTTTTCCCCATTGATTATGATGTTTGCTGTGGTTTTGTCATATATTTCACCTTTATTACATTGAGGTGTGTTCCCTCTATCCCCAACTTGCTGAGAGTATTTTTTTTATCATAAATGTATACTAGATGTTGGCAAACACTTTTCTGCATGTATTGATATGATCATATGATTTTTATTTTTTATATAGTTTACCTGATGTATCATACTAATTGATTTGTGTCTATTGAAATAAACTTGCATCCTAGGAATAGATCAATCTTCATCATTGTTTATGAACTTTTTATTCTATTGCTGAATTTGGTTTCCTAATATTTTGTTGAGAATTTTACATCTATGTTCATCAGGAATATCAGCCTATAATTTTTGTTTTAATAAAGTCTTTGTATGGTTTTGGAATCAGGGTCAGGTTGGCCTTGTAAAATGAGGTTGGGAGCCTTTGGGATAGGTGTTACTTCTGTTTAAATGTTTGGTAAATTTCACTTATGAAGCCATCTTGCCCGAATTTTGTTTATGGGGAGTTTTTTGATTACTGATTTGATTTCATTAGTTATAATTGTTCTGTTCAGCTTTTCTGTTTCTTCTTGGTTTAGTCTTGGAAGTTTGCATGTTTCTAGAAATTTTTCCCGACTGTACAATTTGTTGGTATATAGCTGTATTGTTTTCTTATAATCCTTTGTATTTCTGTGATGTTTGTTGTCACCTCTCTTTCATTTCTGATTTTATTTATTTGGGTCCTCTCTCTTTTCTTGACAAGTCTCATTAAACGTTTATCAATTTTGTTTATCTTTTCTGAGAACCAGCTCTTGGTTTCATTGACATTTTATATTGTCTTTGTAGACTCCATTTCATTTATTTCCACTCTGATACCATAGATGTGAGGTCATTGTATTTTCATTATCATTCCTCTCGAGATATCTTTTGATTTTTTTCCTTACTCTTGTTGTTATCTCATTATTTGTTTAATAGTATGTTATTCAGCACGTGTATGTGTGTTTTTCAGGTTTTTCTCTTGTAATTGATTTCTTGTCTCATATAATTGTAATAAGAGACAACACTTGATAACATTTCAATATTCTTAAATTCATTAGACTTGTTTTATAGCCTAACATGTGGTCTATCTTGGAAAATGTTCCATGTGCACATACACAAAAGATGTGTATTGTGCTTCTCAGGGGCAAAATGCTATAAAAATATCAATTATATCCATATAGTCTAATGTGTCATTTAAGGTCACTGTTTCCTTGTTGATTTTCTGTCTGGAAGATGTATCCATTGATGCCAAGGGGGTGTTGAAGTACCCCACTATGACTGTATCAGTGGCAATCTCTCCCTTTATGTATGTCAATACTTGCTTTATATATTTAGGTTCTCCTATAATGGGTAATTAAATGTTTATAATGGTTATATCCTCATGTTGGATTGATTCCTTTATCACTGTGAAATGGCCTTCTTTGTCTCTTATTATAGTTTTAGTCTGCTTTGTCTGATATAAGAATTGGTACCCAGCGTTTTTTGTTTCCATTTGCATGAAATAACTTTCCTGTCCTTTACTTTCAGTCTCTGTGTCTTTCCATCTGAAGTGAGTCTCTTATAGACAGTATATGTATGGGTCTTATTTTCTAATCCATTCAGCTACTCTATGACTTTTAATTGCAGTGTTTAATAATCCATTTACATTAAAAGGGATAATTGATAGGTACATAATTATTAACATTTTATTATTCATATTTATGTTCTTTTCCCCCCTTCTTCTTAAAGAAACCTGTTTAACAATTCTTGTAACACTGGTTTGGTGGTGATACACTCCTTTAGCTTTTCCTTTCCTGGGAAGCTCTTTATCTCTCCTTCAATTTTAAATGCTATCCTTGCAGAATAGAGTAGTCTTGGTTACAGTTAGTCTAGGTCCTATCTTTTCATCACTTTGAATGTTTTATGCCAATCTTTTCTGCCTGCAAAGCTTCTGTTGAGAAATCAGTTGACAGTTTTATGGGAATTCCATTGTAGGTAACTGTCGTTTTCTTGGTGCTTTTAAGATTTTCCGTTTGGCATTTTAATTATGATGTGTCTTGGTGTGGGTCTCATTGGGTTCATCTTGTTTGGGACTCTGCACTTCCTGGGCTTGTATGGCTATTTCATTTCCCAGGATATAGAAGTTTTCCCATTATTTGTTTAAAACATTCTCAATCCTTGGCTTTCTCTCTTTTCTGGCTGGTATCTCTATGATGCAAATGTTGTAACGATTAATGTTGTCCCAGAAACCCCTTACACCATCATCACTTTTTTTCATTACTTTTTTTTCTGTTCTGATTCGATGTTTTCTGCTACCTTATCTTCCAAATCACTGATGCAATCCTCTGCTTCATCTAATCTACTGTTGATTCCTTCCAAAGTATTCTTTAATTATTATATTCTTCATTTTTTTTAATTAAATTTTATTAGGGTGAAAATTGTTAGCAAAGCTATAGGTTTCAGAGTACAATTCTTTAATCCATCATCTATATTCTATGTGTGTTCACTACCCACAATCAGTTCTTCTTTCCTTTCCATCACCATATATTTGATCCCTTTTACCCTCGTCAACCACCCCCTCCCTTATCTCTGGTAACCACTAAACTATTGTCTGTGTCCATGAGTTTTTCTTTCTTCATTTTTTTGTCTTGTTCCTTTGTTGTTTTCAGTTTAATATTCCACATATCAGTGAAATCATTAATTCTTGACTTTTTCTGTCTGACTTATTTTGCTAAGCATAATAATCTCAAGATCCATCGATGTTGTCGCAAATGACACTATTTTAATTTTCTTTGGGCAGAATAGCATTCCATTGTGTATATATACCACTTCTTCTTTATCCAATCACCTATCAAAGGACAATTTGGTTGTTTCCATGTCTTATCCACCACAAATAAAGTTGCAATGAACATTGGCACTAACATGTCTTTACAGGTAAGTGTTTTTAAACTTTGGGGGTATATACTCAGGTGAGGGAGGGCCAAGGTCATATGGTAATTCTATTCTTAATTTTTTGAGGAAACTCCACACTGCCTTCCATAGCTGCTACACAAATCTGCATTTCCACCAACAGTGTATGAGGGTTACTTTTGCTCCACAGCCTCTCTACCACTTGTTTTTATTTATCTTGTTGATGATAGCAATTCTAACTGCTGTGAGGTGATATCTTATTGTGGTTTTTATTTGCGTTTTCCTGATGATTATTAATGTTGAGCATTTTTTCATATGTCTATTGGCCATCCATATGTCCTCTTTGGAGAAATGTCAACTGAGGTCCTTTCCCCATTTTTTTAAAGACTTTATTGGGGAAATAGGGGAGAGGAACAGTGTTGGAGAATTGGGGGAGGGGACCAGCCAAGTTGTTATTCTTCAATCTTCATTGTGGAGGGCATCAGTCACCTTCTGGCTTCCTGTCGGCAGCTTGCGGCCTCTAAGCTCAAGGGGTTGTGTTCAAACTTAGTTGCAGGTGGGCGTAACCACCATCCCATGTGGGAGTCGAACCCAGCAGCCTTGTTGTTTAGAGTGCACACCCTATCCAGTGAGCCATCTGGACGGCAGCTCAGCTCAAGGTGCCAATTTCAATCTTTAGTTGCAGGTGGGCGTAGCCCACCATTGAACAGGCAATCTTGTTGTTAAACCAGCTGAGCTATCCTGCCACCCATTGTCAGCTCAGCAACAGCTCAGCTAGGGCTCAGTGTTCACTGGCCCATGTGGAAATCAAACTAGCCCCCCTGTTCCTCAGAGCATGTGCTCTAAGCCAACTTTTAACCAACTGAGCCACTAGGTTGGCCCTGCCCATTTTTAAATTGGATTTTTTTCTTTTTGTTGTTGAGTTGTATGATTTCCTTACATATTTTGTATATTAGTCCCTAATCAGAGGCATTGTTTGCAAAATCTTCTCCCATTTGGTTGGTTGCCTCTTTATTTTGTCAGTGGTTTCCATTAATGTGCAGAAGCTTTTTAGTTAGATATAATCCCATTCATTTAGTTTAGCTTTTACTTCGTAGCCTTTGAAGTTAAATTCATAAAATCCACTTTGAATCCAAGGTCCATCAGTTGTAATACCTATGTTTTCTTCTACAAGGTTTATGATTTTCGATCTTATGTTGAGGTCTTTGATCCATGTTGAGTTAATATTGGTACATGTTGACAGATAGCAGTCTAGTTTCATTGTTTTGCACGTGGTTTTCCAATTCTCCCAGCACCATTTTTTAAAAAAAAATTATTTATTTTTAATTAGTTTCAGGTGTACAACACAGTGCAATAGTTATACTTTTTACCCCTCAAAGTGAAAACCCCTCCCCGAATTTGCCACCCCACTCTTCCCCCCCATATCATATATATCTATTACACTTCCTCTATCTCCTTCCACAGTATAATCCACATCCCGTGAGTACCTATATATTCAATTACAGTTGGTATACAATATTATACAACATCAGCTTCAGGGGTATGGTGCAGTGATCAAGCCTCTACTCCATCCATAAAATGGTCTCCCTAATAAGACAAGTGACCATCTGACACCCCACAAAATATTTACAACATTATTAATTATATTCCCCAAACTCTGTTTCATATCCCTGTGGCAATATTGTAGTTACCTATTTATGCTGTCTAATCCCTTCCTCTTCTCCCTCATCCCCACCCCACTCCCAACTAGCAACCCTCAGCTTTTTTCTCTATATCTATGAGACTGTTTCTGTTTACTTTCCAGCACCATTTATTGAAGGGGTTGTCTTTTCTCCATTTTATGTTTTTGGCTTCTTTATAAAAAATTATCTATCCTTATTTATGTAGGTTTATTTCTGGATTCTTAATTGTATTCCATTTGTCCCTGTGTCTCCTTTTCTGCCAATTCCATACTGTTTTGATTACAGTAGCCCTGAAGTACAAGCTGAAGTCAGGGAGTGTGATACCTTCAGCATTGTTCTTTTTTCTTAGGATTGTTTTTGCTCTTCGGGGTCTTTTGTGGTTACATAAAATTCTGATGTTGGGGCCGACCGAGTGGGGTGATTGTTAAGCGCTGACTTAGGAAGCCAGCTGCCCCAGTTAGGGTCCCACATATGAGGGCCAGTGACGGTGACCATAAAAAAATCATGTTTGGGCCCGCCGAGTGGCACGGTGGTTGAGAGCTGGCTTGGGACGCCAGCGGCCCTGGTTCAGGTCCCACATGTGAGGGCCAGTGACACTGCCCTAAAAAAAAATATATCTGGTTTGTGTGTGTGTGTGTGTGTGTGTGTGTGTGTGTGTTTTATTTCTCTGAAAAATGCCATTGGGATCTTGATGGGGATTGCATTAAATCTGTATATTGCTTTGAGTAATATGGCCATTTTATATACCTTGATTCTTCCAATCCATGAACACGGAAATGTCTTTCCATTTCTTTGTGTCTTCTTCAATTTCTTTTAAAAATGTCATATAGGGTCAGCCGAGTGGCACGGTGATTGGGGGTTGGCATGGGACACCAGCGGCCCCGGTTCGGGTCCCACATATGAGGGCCAGTGACTCTGCTCTCAAAAAAAAAAGTCATATAGTTTTTAGTGCACAGGTCTTTCACATCCTTGGTTAAGTTTCTTCCTAGGTATTTAATTCTTTTGTTGCAATTGCAAAAGCAATTGTTCTTTTTTTAATATCTTTTTCTGAGGTTTCATTGGTTGTATATAGAAATGCAGTAGACTTTTGTACGTTGATTTTTTTTTTTTTTGAGGGCCAGTGTCACTGGCCCTCACATGTGGGACCCGAACCGGGGCCACCAGCTTCCCAAGCCAGCGCTTAACCACCGCGCCACTCAGCCGGCTCTATATGTTGATTTTGTAGCAGGCAACTTTACTGCATTCGTTTGTTTCTAATAGCTTTTCATTGGATTCTTTAGGGTTTTCTATATATAGCATCATGTCATGTGGAAAAAGTGACAATCTAAATTCTTCATTCCCAATTTGGATGACTTTTATTTCCTTCTATTGCCTGATTGCTCTGGGTAGGACATCCAGTACTCTGTTGACTAACAGAGGTGATAGGGAACAGCTCTGTCGTGTTTCTGAACATAAAGCAAGGGACTTCAGTTTTTCACTGTTAACTATGATATTAGCTGAGTGTTTGTCATATATGGCCTGTATTTTGTACAAGTATTTTCCTTTTGTACACATTTATTAAGTGTTTTAATCATAAATACATGTTGCAATTTGTCCAATGCTTTTTCTGTATCTATTGATATAACCATGTGATTTTTGTTATTTATTGTGTTTTTGTGGAGTATCACATTGATTGATTTGCATATGGTGAACTATCTTTGTGCCCCTGGAATGAATCCTAGTTGGTTGTGATATGTAATTCTTTTAATGCATTGTTGCATTTGATTTGCCAGAATTTTGTTTAAGATATTTGCATCTGTATTCATCAGAGAAAGTAGTCTGTAATTTTGCTTGTTTGTGTTATCCTTACCAGGTTTTGGTATCAGGGTAATGTTGTCATAAAATGAGTTAGGGAGTATTGCCTCTTCTTCAATTTTTTGGAAGACTTTAAGTTAAGACAAGTATTAGATCCTCTTTGAATGTTTGGTAGAATTCACTAGTGAAGCCATCTGGTCCTGGAGTTTTGCTTTTGGGAAGGTTTCAGATGACTGATTTAATTTCCTTACTGTTGATTGATCCATTTAGATTTCTAATTCTTCGTGATTCAGCCTAGGGAGGCTATATGTTTCTAAGAATATGTCCATTTCTTCTTCTAGGTTATTGAATTTGGTGGCATATAGTCCTTTGTAGTATTTCTGCATGATCCTTTGTATTTCTGTGTCATCCATGGTAACTTTCCCTCTGTTCATTTGTATCTGTTCTCTTTTTATCCTAGTGAGTCTAGACAAGGTTTTGTCAATTTTATTAATCTTTTTAAAGAACCAGATCTTTGTTGCTTTACATTCTTCTATTGTCTTTTTGTTCTCTGTTTCATTTTGTTTTGCTCTGATTTTTAATATTTTCTTCCTTCTGCTGACTTTGGGTTTCATTTGTTCTTTTTCTAGTCCTTTAAGGTGTAACATGAGGTTATTTATCTGGGATCTTTCTTCTTTCTTGAGATAGGCCTCTAATGACATAAATTTCCCTCTTAAAACGGCTTTCAGTGCATCCAAAATATTTTGGTAGAATGTATTTTCATTCTCATTTGTTTCTATGTATTTTTAATCTCTCCTTTGATTTCTTCTTTGACCCAGTTGTTCTTTAAAAGTATGTTGTTTAATCTCCACGTATTTGTTGTTTTTTCTGCTTTCTTTTTGCAGTTGATATCCAATTTCAAAGCCTTGTGATCAGAGAATATGCTTGGTATGATTTCAATCTTCTTCAATTTGTTGATGCTAGTTTTATGCCCCAAGATATGGTCTATACCTGAAAATGTTCCATGTACACTAGAAAAGATTGTATAGTGTGATGTTCTAGGATGAAGTGCTCTATAAATGTCAATTATGTCCATTTCATCTAAGGTGTCATTTAGGGCTGATATTTATTTTCTTTTTTTTTTTAATTGAGAAGTAGGGGGAGGGGAACAGTGTTAGGGAATTGGGGGAGGAGTCCAGCCATGTTGTTGTTTTTCAGTCTTCATTGTGAAGGGCGCCAGTCGCCATTTGGCTTCCCGTCGACAGCTCGTGTCCTCTAATCTCAAAGTGCTGTGTTCCATCTTAGCTGCGGGTAGGCGTAGCCGCCATCGCTTGTGGGATTCGAACCAGCAGCCCTGTTAATAGCGCACACTCTATCCTCTGAGCCATCCAGGAGGCAGCTCAGCTCAAGGTGCTGAGTTCAGTCTTAGTTGTGGGTGGGCATAGCTACCATCCCATGTGGAGTTGAACCCGGCAACCTTGTTGTTAAGAACACACGCCCTATCCACTGAGCCATCCGGTCAGCAGCACAGCTCAAGGTGCCGAGTTCAATCTTTTAGTTGCGGGTGGGCATAGCCCACCATTGAACAGGCAATCTTGTTCTTACACCAGCTGAGCCATCCTGCCACCTGTTGGCAGCTCAAGGACAGCTCAACTAGGGCATAGTGTTCACTGGCCCATGTGGTAATCAAACTGGCGGCCCTGTTGCTTGGAGCATGCACTCTAAGCCAACTCTTAACCACCTGAGTAACTCGGCTGGCCCTAGGGCTGATATTTCTTTATTGATTTTCTGTTTGGAAGATATATCCATAGTTGTCAATGATGTATTTAGGTTCCCTACTGTAATTGTGTTTTGGGCAATTTCTACATTTATTTCTGTTAGTAGTTGCACGGTATATTTTGGTACTTTCTGATTGAGGGCATAAATATTGATGACTGTGATGTCTTTTTATTGTATCGTTTCTTTTATCATTATGTAATGTGCATCTTTGTCTCTTGTTACCTTTTTTATCCTGAAGTCTGTTTCACCTGATATCAGTATGACTACATCTGCTTTTCTCTGTATACTAGTTCCTTGGGGTGTCAATTTCTACCTTATCACTTTGAGTCTATATTTGTCCTTTTACTGAGATGTGTCTCTTTTAGGCAGCATATGGTTGGGTTTTGTTTTTTGATCCAATCCTCTACTCTGTTCCTTTTTATTGGTGAGTTCATTCCATTTACATTTAGGGTGATTGTTGATATATGAG
Source organism: Aselliscus stoliczkanus (assembly GCA_033961575.1). Taxonomy (NCBI): domain Eukaryota; kingdom Metazoa; phylum Chordata; class Mammalia; order Chiroptera; family Hipposideridae; genus Aselliscus; species Aselliscus stoliczkanus. The sequence goes on along the minus strand of CM066737.1, from coordinate 45,644,344 downwards.
GATTTTCTATCATTCTATCTTTAGTTTTCTAGTAGGGTGGTGTGTCCATTGATTTTTTTGCCTTTTTGTTGCTGTCTATTATTTTGGTGTGGTAGTATTCTATGATTTTTCCCTTGGTTTCTTTTTTTTAATGTTATGTATTTCTGTATGGATTTTTTTTTAAAATTCTCAACACAGAATAATAATTCTATAATATGTGTGGTCACGGAAGTTAACCAGACCCATTGTGGTGATCACTTCACACATATACAAGTAATTTTTTAAAAAAGATTTTATTGGGGAATTGGGGAAGGGGACCAGCCAAGTTGTTGTTCTTCAATCTTCGTGGTGGAGGGCGCCAGTTGCAATCTGGCTTCCCATCAGGAGCTCGTGGTCTCTAAGCTCAAGGTGCTGTGTTCAATCTTAGTTGCAGGTAGGCATAGCCACCATCCCATGTGGGAGTTGAACCAGTAGCCTTGTTAAGAGTGCACGCTCTGGGCCGGCCGAGTGGCACGGTGGTTAAGTGCTGGATTGGGAAGCCAGCAGCCCTGGTTCGGGTCCCACATATGAGGGCCATTGACACTGCCCTCAAAAAAAAGAAAGAGTGCGCGCTCTATCCTCTGAGCCACCTGGGTGGCACCTCAGCTCAAGGTGCAGAGTTTAGTCTTAGTTGTGGGTATGCATAGCTACCATCCCATGTGGGAGCCAAACCCAGCAGCCTTGTTGTTAAGAGAGCACAACCTATCCACTGAGCCAACCAGGCGGCAGCTCAGCTCAGGGTGCCGAGTTCAATCTTTAGTTGTGGGTGGGAATAGCTCACCATTTAATAGGCAATCTTGTTCTTACACCAGCTGAGCCATCCTGCCACCCATTGTCAGCTCAGCAACAGCTCAGCTAGGGCTCAGTGTTCACTGGCCCATGTGGGAATCAAACTGGCAGCCCTGTTGCTCAGAGCACATGCTCTAAGCCAACTCTTCACCAACTGAGCCACTGGGCTGACCCTGTATGGATTTTTTTTTTTTTCAGTGTTTACCATTAAGTTTATGTAAAAGAAAGTTTCTTATTGAGTATTCCATTTTCTCCAGCATGCTTACTTTCTCCATTCCTTTATGCCAGTTCAGACCTTTGCTCTCTCCCCTTTTATGTTTTTTTTTTTTTGTCACAAATTACCCGTTTATGCTGTGAGTTGGTTTCTGCACTGCAGGGGCAAGTTGTCTTTTTCTTCTCTTTATTTATTTTTTATGTTTTATTTTTGAGGGCAGTGTCACTGGCCCTCATATGTGGGACCTGAACCGGGGCCGCTGGCATCCCAACCCAGCTCTTAACCACTGTGCCACTCGGCCAGCCCTCCTTCTCTTTATTTTTATTATTATTATTATTTTTTAAGCACATAACCCATTTTTATTGAAGAAATATACATACAAGTAAGATTTTTTTTTAATCTTATTTTATGTATTCATTTATTTTATTTTTTTTATGGGCACCGTCACTGGCCCTCATATGTGGAACCGAACTGGGGCCGCTGGCTTCCCAAGCCAGCACTTAACCACCACGCCACTTGGCTGGCCCAAGTAAGAAGATTTTTGCTTAGCCCACCATTCAGCTAATCAGTGCCCACCAAGTATGTATTTTCCAGATTGATTTCTGTGCTCTTACACATGTTTAGATATTTCTACAAAAATCTGGTCGTACTGTGAATACCATCTATAATGGTATCAGGCTGTCAATTTAGATCTTTATCTTACTTGCTGTGGATATAGGTCTCTATCATTAAAACTGCAGAGCCTTCCTCCGTACAAATATCCCAAAATGTATGTAATTCCATCACTGGACATTTTGGCTTCCCTACTATTTAGACATTGGAAACAGTGCCTAAACAACACCTCTGTACCTCTATCTCTGATACAGTTATTTCCTTAGGGTAAAGTCCTAACAATTGGAACTGCGAGGTCTAAGTGCCCATGAGCATTTGAAAGCTTGATGACGCTGTCTTTAAGGTGTATCAGTTACATCTTGTTTCCAAACAAACTCCTCGGTGTAGCCAGTGCCCCGTCTATAGCTTTCGGCACAGGTGAAGATGGCCAGGACGCCCCAATCGACACTCCTGCCCAGTGTGTTGGCCTTTAGGTAGTTAAGCAGCTGAGGCATGACCTGGAATTCAAATATCCTCTTGGCACCACAGGGGCAATCTGGAATGTCCTCTTCCTGGGGAATATTTTCACCAGAGATCCAGATGGGGGCAATCCCTCGGCCGTATCTAAGAATCTGCTCTGATTCCAGGGCTATTTTAGTTTTAAACTTCTGGAAAATTTTATCTTCCCTGGATTCATGTTTTGCTGTGGAATCCAGCTCTTCCTCAGGTGCTTCACCCATGCTCCCTGTAATCTCTGATTCATCTGTTTCCACAACTTCAAGTGTAATTTCATCTTCTGTTTCTATTACAATTTCAAATTCTGGAAAAAAGGAATTGTGGTCTGGAACTGTATTGTTCAAATTATCTGACTGTGTACAAGCTTGTTTATGTCCCAATATCCAGTCTAGACTCTGATGCTCCTTACTGCATTAATGTGCCTTGTGACATCTAGAGCACGTTTTGGGTCCTAAACAGCCACAAACCCTGCAGAGATGAGTGCCAGAATTGAGTTGGAGGCACACGGATTCTTCTGTCTCAGGGGGAGGAGCCTCAGATGGTGGCTCACAGGAGTAAAAGTCATGTTTCCTTGGTAGCTGATTTCTAAAAACTTGCTGGGGAACTGCTCGCTGCGCAGCCACCACGCCGGCGCCGCCTCTGCGAAGCCCAGCTCTGCAGCTCCGGCGCCCGCGGCCGCCATGGCGCACAGAGAACCGAAGGCTCCTCTCTTTATTTTTTAAGTGTTTTTTTTTCCCTTCTTTACCCTGTACATTTTGTTTAAGTGTATAGTGTCCTATTTGGAGTAGGGATTGCCATTTCCTGCTTCTGTCTGTATATTTGTAATACTACTCATGGTTTTGTATTCTTTTGCTTTTTTGAATCAGGTCGAATAGCCTCCTTCAGTATTTGTTGTAGTGTAGGTTCTGTGTTAGAAAATTCTCTCAACTTCAGAAAATTCCCTCAATATGTATGGTAAGGCGTTTATTCCTCCTATATATCTAAAGGATATCTTTCCTGGATAAATTATTATTGGCTCATAATTTCTCTTATTCAATAGCTTGAATATTTGATTTCACTCCATCTTGTAGAGTTTCTGCTGAAAAATCTGATGATAATCTAATGGGCTTTCCTTTGTAAGTTACCGTCGTCTTTTCCCTGGCTGCCTTGAGGATTCTTTCTTCATTATTAGTTTTTTCAGCGTCAATACAATGTGCGTTGGAGAATACCTGTTGGGATTGAGGTAATTAGGTGTTCTATTTGCTTCTTGGATTCGAGAATCCAGTTTGTTCCACAAGTTAGGGAAGATTTCATTGACTGTTTGATTGGACTCTTTTCCCTTCTCCCTTTCTTCTTCCAGTATGCCTGTTATTGTTATATTGCTCTTTCTGATGGAGTCAGAAATTTTTTGTAGAGTGCTTTCATTTCTTTTAACTCTCAGGGGTCTCTCTCTTCTTCCACCTGTGTCTTTTCAGACTTCTATCTTTGATGTCACTGATTGTTTCTTGCATCTTCTCAGCTCTATTACCTAAGCTGGCTATTTCATTCTCCATTTCTTTAATTGAGTTCTTGATCTCCAGAAATTCTATTTGGTTCTTTTTTAAAATTTCAAACACTTTAGTAAAATGTTCATTTTGTTCTTTGGTTGTGTTTCTGAGTTCATTAAACTGCCTGTCTGCGTTTTTTTGCATCTTGTTGAGCTTTATAAGAACTGCAATTTTGAAATTTCTGTCATTTAAGTCACGTATTTCTATGTTTTAAAGTTCATTTTCTGGAGACTGTTTAGTGTCCTTATGAGCTGCTTTATTACCTTGATTATTCATGGCAATTAATGAATTATTATTCCTCTTACTAGGCATCTATAGGATTGGGTTCTGCAACCGATTGGTAGGAAGAGGTTTTTCCTTTGCTTTCTAGTATGTGTCGGTGGAATGTTTTATTTTCTCTCCCTCTACAGCCTTTTATTGTCTCTTACAGTATAGTGTTATATTGTCTTTTTACTGTTCTGACTACTCACATGAGTGATGGAAGTCAGGCTTCTCTCTGTGAGCAGGTTGCCTGGGTCTCAGGGAACCACTTCTGTGGGGGGGTGGGGGGGTGGAGAGCTTCTGAGTCCCAAAGCTCTTCCTGCAGCCAGATTCAGACCCTGTGTGTTTTTGCAGCTGTTTTCTTCTTCGGAGTTCTGCCTAGTTAGGTAAAGGCAGGGTGTGGTGTGTTATGAGAGGTGGCTCTGAGCAATGGTGGTGACTACCAGTGCATTTAACCTTGCACCAAAGGTTAATTCCCTTTTGCCAGAATTAGTTGGGCTGTAAATCTATGGCTGTGGGGCTGCAGTTCTCAGAGCTACACATATTATGTTTTTTTTTATCTGACCCTGCTACCATTCTGCTTCTGGCACTGGGAAGGTGAGGGTAGAGCAAGCTCTGGGAGAGCAGGGAGGAGTCTTCAAGGCTCCATGCTTATGTCTTCTGTCCTCTGCTTGGCAGTGAGGTCTTAAACCACTGTTCTCACCCTTCTTCCCTCAGTCTTTGCTCCAAGGTCTCTGCCTTGAGCATTAGGTTCATCCATGTTATATGCTGATTTCTTAGGCTGGACTGTGGGCCATAAGGAAAGTACTAGCAGTCTGAATTCTTCCTTCTACAATGATTGCTGTAGCTCTGGACTTCAGGTCCAAGAGGTCCAAGCTCTGGTTTGCATTCTGTGGCCTGCAGGCTGCCTGCGTCTTCACACTTCCCCTCCCCTCCTCTCCTACTTGCCCATTTTGCCCACCTTTAGATGATTTCAATTGTGTGCCTCTTAGTCTTGCTTGTCTGCTGCACAAGGAATCCTTTCAGGAATTATAGCTGTTCAATTTTTAGTAAATTCCAGGGGATATTTCAAGAGGCTCACCTCATGCTGCCTTTTCTGTGATATAATCACCTAATACAGCTTCTTATTCTAAGTAAAAACCCATTAAACTCAAGCCTGTAGAGTGAGGCCCTGAGCTCATTCACCTACCACATCTCTGGAAGGCCACTTGGGTTATAGTTGTAGTCAAAGACTAATAGCTCTTTCAAATAACAACTGTGCACTTTGATGAATATACCTCCAGTTCAGGGCCTGGTTTCCCTTTGTTGAACATCAGCTTATTGGTGCTAAGTGAATTGTAGACATTAGGTATAGGATGAGATTTTATATGTTTATTTAGCAATGAGTTGTGTTTTCTGAAATATGGCAGATTAGGTTTCTTAGAACAGCACTACCAAACAATATATTGGATATATTGATGTGTGTGTGAGTGTGTATCAAATAGCTGACAAGATAATAACAAATTATCAAGGCAAAATTATATTCAAGGGTGGAACTCAGGTTTAGACTCAGTACTGAAGCATATTTTGCCCTGTGGAAATTTGCTAAACAAGGGAGTTTGAGAGTAGGCACACAATTTATGAAGTGATCCCCCCAATAAGTCTAGTACTCACGTGGCACCCTACATAATCTGTACAACATTGTTGATTATATTCCCCATACTGTATTTTACATCCTCATGACTGTATTGTGATGACTAATTTGTACTTTCTAGATTGTGTAGATGCCTGGCCACTGCAGTGTACACCTGAAGATGATGAGTTGATGTTAAATAATATTGAATGTCAATTATAATTTTGTATGTATAACATATATAATATATATGTATATATATATGTACATAAATATATACATATATAAATGTATACACATTTTAAGAAAGGAAAAATCTATTAAAATTGTAATACTCAATATATACTGATCACAAATTGAATACAAGCCATGTGTGTACACTTTTTTGGCAACCCTGGTATACATATGTATACTCACGACTGTACCCAGAGTATGGCATGGGGAATATAGTCAGTGGTATTGTAATGAGCTATGTACAATGTCAGAGGTGTAGTAGACTGGGAGGGAGTTTATTACTTTGTGAGGGGTGTAAATGTCTAATCATTGTTGTTTTGTACTCCTGAAATTAATATAAAAATAAAAATAAATAAAAGAGTATGCACACAAAAATCAAACAGAATGTAACCCCCTTTTTAAGCTGGCACCCTAATGAACTATACCGTAATATAAGTGTAAACCACAGATAAACCTGAATAACACCTCACCCTTAGGATCTGCATAAAAATGTACCTTAAAATTGAGGGGTAGCCGGAACCTGTCCCACATAATCAATAGCCACAAAGCAGAACTCACAGTGATTTGCAGCGGTTCAAAAAAATTAAAACTACATATTTAGTTGATAATATTCTTGTAACATAGTGCCCCTATGCATCAATAAAGAAACTGTAAACAATGCAATTGGCCAAACCACAAAATTGAAAAGGTAGCTCACAGAAAGAATCGAAATGGCCAACAAAGATATGTAAAGATGCTCAAACTTAAAAGTAATTAGGAGAAGGGCCGGCCGAGTGGCACGGTGGTTAAGCGCTGGCTTGGGAAGCCAGTGGCCCCGGTTCGGGTCCCACATATGAGGGCCAGTGACACTGTCCTCAAAAAAAAAAAGTAATTAGGAGAATAAAAAGCACAGTTAAATACCAATAAATCATCACCATATCTGCAAAACTTCAAGTGTGACTATACTTGTGTTGGCAGGCATGTGGAAACAGGAACTCACACAAATGTGATGGGAATGTAAACTGATACAACTATATTGAAAAATAGCCTAGAATTAGAGAGCATTATTAGAAAAGTGATCCAGAAGTTCCATTTTTGGGTTTATAGTCTAAAGAAAGGTTTACCCCTGAGCACCAAGATGTGTGTAAGAGAACTATTTGTAGCAGTATTGCTTGTAATTACCCCAAATCAGAGGCAACTATATTGTACAATGAACAGTAAAATGGATACTTAAATTTCTACCTTTATTAATACAACCAAATGTTATCCAGATAAGGACACTAAGGCACAAAGAGGTGCAACTGTTTACCCAAAATCACAAAGATTTTAAGTGACAGAGGTGGGGATTGCCTCCAAGCAATCTAACCCTCAAGATTTTAGCTGTTATACCATGCTGTCTGTCATAAATTTTTTCTTAGGAAATGAATAATATTAGGTTGAACTATGTGAATTTGACATTTATGTATGTCAAGAGTTTAATATTAGCAAATTCATATAGTTCAACCTAATAGTTCTCTTAAGTTCTGAGCTCTGTGGGCCTGAAACCACCCTGCTTAGTGTATCAACCTACTTTTTCCCAGTTTTCACACTCAAAATGGTTTTCTGTGCTGTCTTTCATTGGTGATAAAAGTTTTATTTGCTATTTTTCTTTAAAATCCATGATTGTTAAAGGGTCTTGACTGCTTCTTTATTCTGGCTTTCATTTTAATAAGTGACTGGCACAAAACAGTATGACTAACCATAGGAAATGGAAAAAATAAAAGCAATTACAACTGTTGACGTCTGCAAAAAAATATATTCTTCGGCATGCATTTGTACTGATCACCCACTTCTGGCAACAAAGTCTCCTCAAATTAAAAACCCATAAGAATCTTTTTCTGGCCATGCTACACCCCAAAGGAGAATGAACTATCTGTCCTTGGGTCTGGTCCCCCAGAGGACTCTATATAACATAAGCCCTCCAATTTCGAAAGATTCTTCCAAAATTTCAGGGAAGCAAACAAGTAAATGCAACTTATCAGTACACACATGCAGAGAAATTTAAATTATATTTTAAGGTTTTAAGAAAAAGGAAAAGGAAAGAGGGAGGTGAGAGGCGTGGAGGCGCAGCCAGCACCCATTGCTGCTGAGACACAGGGCATCAGAGAGCAGATCAGTGACTGTTCCTGCTGCTGACTCCCTGCGCCCCATGGCCTGCTTAGAATGCAGCAAGAGCACAATGGTTTGCAGTCTGAGGCAGAAGCTTCGGGTTGGGTGTGTAAGGGAAAAGAGAGAGAAGACAAGCTTGCAGAGATGTGATCCACACCCACGGCTGCAGAGCCACAGGGCCCCAGGACACAGAGCTGAGAGCGTAGCAGCAGTAGAGCGGAATCAGACCCTGTGTCCACCCAGTCCAGCAGGGAGGGCAACAGGAGCTCCTTGGTGCACAGACTGTGAGGCAGAGGCCTCGAACCAGGTGAGCAAGGGAATTGGGAAACGTGACATGTGGAGACACAGCCCGCACCTGCAGCTGCTGAGACATGGGACCCCAGGAAACAGAGCAGAGGGCTTAGCAACAGCAGGGCAGGCTCAGTCCCTAAGCCCACGCAGTCCCTCTGAGAGCACAGGAGGAGCTCCACTGGATCATTTGAGGCAGAGGCATCAGCTCAAAAGAGCAGTGGGATGGATTTTTGTCTTGTGTGTGTATGTTTTTTGTCTTTCCCAGACAGAAAAGAAAAAAATAACCACAGAAATAAGAACCCACCCCCACCCTCCCTCAGAAAACTTGGGCCCTGCCATGCCAGAGTCGTAAGCTGACCTTTGAATGGAGTAATGGGGTCAGATAACAGAGGTATGCCCACCTGCAAGGGATCAAGAATCTCCTCCCCAGGAGAGGCTGCAAAGTGTGAGCCTACCTACCCCGCCCCCACCTTTCCTGCGAGGCTTGTGAGGCACGGCAGGTTCAGCTGCTAAGCCATTCACAGACCCCCAGCAGGTAGCTTCTAACAGCATTGAAATCTCACACCTCCCACAGCCTGCAGCAGAAAGACACACATCAACCTTTCAGATTGCGCAGCATGCCTTGGGCAGGCCAGAGCAGAAACAGCAGTGACTTTGTAAAAACTACCAATCACGCCTCATAACCCCACTCATCTACAATAGGCCTGCATTGCCAGGGTCACTCTAGGCTCCAGGTGGCCGGCTGTGCCCCGAAAAGATGCAGAGGAATTTTTGTACAGCAGAGGACAACCTGGAGAGAGCTTGGTGGACTTGAGCCAATACCGGCACTGGTTTCTTCTTTCTTTTTTCTTTTTTTAATTGGTTGCTTGTTTTGTTGTTTTTTTTTTCTATTTCATTATAATCATTTTTACCTTTTAATATAGGTATATATATATAGGTGTATATATGTCCATATATATGGGTGTGTGTGTGTGTGTGTATATATATATATATATATATATATATATATATATATATATATAATTTCTTTCTTTTCTACCCACACTCTCTCCCTTCTTTTCTTCATTCTTTTCAGTGCTCTACTTTTCCTCCTTCTTTCCATTTTTCTGCAAACATTGTTTTGGGGGGTATTGCTATTTTGTTTCTCGTGTTTATTCTATTTTTCATTTTATTGTATTTTATTTTGCTTTGTTTTGTCTCTTGTTCTTTGTTTTTTGTTGCTGTTGTTTCCTTTTTGTTTGTTTTCTTCTTTTGTATGTTTGATTTTCTGTACAAGTTGACTGTAGGTTATTGGTTGTGGGGTTTTTTCATGTGAGAGCATCTGGTTTCCTTTGGTGGCTGTTGTGGTTGTGCTTGTTGATCTGTTTTGCTCTAAAATCGCTCTGCAGCAGGGTGTAGCCAAAGAGACACAAGAATCATCCTGCCGAGAAGCTAACTTTAGATAAAACCAGAGCATTACCAGGTTTGACCTACAAGAGTCAGACACAAAGGAAAATCGCGACAGGCACAAGAACCCAAAAGTGCGAAGCCTCATCAGAGGGGACAAACCTCACACAGCAGCTCATAAACTGTGGGCACTGCTAATCCTCACACCTAATCAGCCTGGGAATCAATCCCACCTACTGACAAGTCAAAAGCAATCAAAGCTAAATTCAATAGGAGAAGACACACAACACAAGGAACACCTCAGGTACACACGCACAAGAGAATAGGGAGACTGAATAATTCAAATATAAAGGACACACACCACATAAGTCCACCCCGAAAAGACTGAGAAACCTAGGAGATCTACCTGTCAAATCGAAGCAAGCACAAAAAGTAAGCCAGGATGGGGAAACAAAGAAACACATCCCAAATAAAAGAACAGAAGAAACCTCTGGAATCAGTGGAACTAGAGGAAATAGAAGAGTTCAGAACATTGATTATTAGAATGTTCAAGGAAATTAATGAGAATCTAAAGAAGGATAGAGCAATCATGAAAAGAAACTAGGTATAGCTAGAGAACACAATTACTGAATTAAATAACAAACTCGATGGAGTTACTAGAAGATTGGATGAAGCAGAGGATCGAATCAGTGAATTAGAAGACAAGATAGCAGAGATCATCCAAGCAGAACAACAAAAAGAAAAAAGAATGAAAATCATTGAAAATAGTTTAAGTGTGCTAGGTGACAACAACCTGTGCAACAACATCAAATCATTGGAATACCAGGAGAAGAGAGGGAGCAAGGGATTGAGAACATATTTGAAGTAATAATGTCTGAAAACTTCTCTAACCTGGCAAAGGACATTGAAATACAAGCCCAGGAATTGCAGATATTTCCAACCAAGATGATCCCAAACAGGTCCAGAGCAAGACACATTATAGTGAAAATGGCATGGGTTAAAGACAAAGACAAAATACTAAAAGCAGGAGGGGAAAGGCAGCAACTACTTACAAGGACACCCCATAAGATTATCAGCCGACTACTACAGAAACTCTGCAGGCCAGAAGGGAATGGCAGGAGGTTTTCAAAGTGATGAAAAAAAAGGCCTACAATCTAGATTGCTTTATACAGCAAGACTATCATTTAAAATTGAAGGACAGATAAAGAGCTTCCCAAAAAAGAATAAGCTAAAGAAATTCATTACCACCAAGCCAGCATTGCAGAAAAGGTTAAAAGGGTTTATTTAAGCAGAAGAGAAAAACAACCTAACTAAGAAAGACTAGGAACACAAGTAACAAAATGGAAATAACAACACACCTATCAATAATCACATTAAATGTAAATGGATTAAATGATCCAATCAAAAGACATAGGGTGGCTGAATGGATAAGAAAGCAAGACCCTTGCATATGCTGTACACAAGAGAATCACCTCAGATCAAAAAACATATACAGGCTGAAAGTAAAGGGATGGAGTAAAATATTTCATGCAAATGGAAATGAGAAAAAAGCTGGAGTATCAATGCTTATATCAGATGAAATGGACTTTATTTTTAATGAAGTATAAAATAAAGGACAAAGAAGGGCACTTCATAATAATAAAGGGATCAATTCAACCAAAGGGCATAACCCTAGAAAACATCTATGCACCTAACATAGGAGCTCCAAAATATATAAAACAGATATTGTTAGACATCAAGACGGAGATCAATAATAACACAATCATAGCAGGGGACTTCAACACCCCACTGTCACCAATGGACAGATCATCCAAACAGAAAACCAACATGGACACAGTGGCCTTAAATGACACATTAGACCAGCTGGATTTAACTGATATTTTCAGAGCATTTCACTCCAATGTTACAGAATATACATTCTTGTCAATTGCACATGGAACATTTTCCAAGGCAGATCACATGCTGGGCCACAAAACAAGTCTCAATAAATTTAAGAAGATTGAAATCATATCAAGAGTCTTCTCTGACCACAATGCTATGAAACTAGAAATCAATTACAAGAAGAAACCTGGAAAGCACAGAAATACATGGAGGCTGAATAATATGCTACTAAATGAGTGGGTCAACTTCATGGATGGAGTAGAGGCTTGATCACTGCACTGTATACCTGAAACTGATGTTGTATAATATTGTATGCCAACTGTAATTGAATATATATATATATATATATATATATATATATATATATATATATATATTCACGGGATATGGATTATACGGTGGAAGGGAGTCAAAGGAATTGTAATAGATATGTATGATATGGTGGGGAGGAGGGGTTGTCACTTTGAGGGGTATAAAATATAACTATTGCACTGCATTGTACACCTGAAGCTAATTAAAAAAAATGTTTATTTCAGAATAAAATAAAATAAAAAAGGAAAAATAATACTGAGTGGGTCAAAAATGAGATCAAGGAGGAAATCAAAAGATTCCTTGAGACAAATAAAATGAAAACACCACGACCCAAAACCTCTGGGATGCAGTGAAAGAAGTCCTAAGAGGGAAGTTCGTAGCAGTGCAGGCCTACCTAAAGAAGGAAGAAAAATCTCAAATTAACAGACTATCTTTACACCTCAGGGAACTGGAAAAAGAACAGCAAAAGGAACCCAAATGGAGTACAAGGAAGGAGATAATAAAGACCAGAGCAGAAATAAATGAAATGGAGACCAAAAAACATTACAAAATATCAATGAAAACAAGAGCTGTTTTTTTGAGAAGATAAACAAAATTGACAAACCTCTAGTCAGACTCATCAAAAAGAAAAGAGAGAGGGGTCAGGAGTGGCATATTGGTTAGGCGTTGGCTTGGGATGCCAGCTCTGAGTAGCAGGGCCCCGGATCGGATCCCACATAGAGGGCCAGTGACACTGTCCTCTACAGCTAAAATGGTGAACAACTCGACTGGGAGCTGGGCTGCCGTGAGTCATGGGTGATGGTGTAGGCTGCAGTGGGGCTGGCCAGCAGCTGGCCTGTGCTTTCGTTAGCTGCCATGAGCTGCTGTGAGCGGGGACACCAATGGCCAGAGACCGACTGCCTCAGTCGGGAAGAGTGCAATGATAATACCAACATAGCGAGTGAAGTGACATCTTCCACAACTAGACTGAGGAACAAAAAAGGACAACTTGTCTGTTAACACCCCCAGCTCCCCAATAAAATCTTTAAAAAAAAGGAGAGATTCAAATTAGTAAAATCTGGAATGAAAAAGGTGACGTGACAACAGACACCACAGAAATACAAAAAGAAAATTTTAAGAAATTACTATGAGCAACTATATGCCAACAATTTGACAATCTGGAAGAAATGGATAACTTCCTAGAAACATACAACCTTCCAAAGCTAACACGAGAAGAAACGGAAAATCTGAATAGACTGATTACTACTAAAGAAATTGAATCAGTAATCAACAAGCTCCCAACAAACAAAAGCCCTGGCCCAGATGGATTCACAAGTGATTTTTACCAAACATTCAAAAAAGAATGATCATCTATTCTCCTCAAGCTATTCCAAAAAATTCAGAACGAGGGAAGGCTCTGAAACACTTTCTATGAAGCCCTTATCACTCTGAGTCCAAAACCAGATAAAGACAATGCAAAAAAGTAAAACTACAGGCTGATATCCCTGATGAACATAGATGCAAAAATACTCAACAAAATATTAGCAAACAGAATTCAGCAATATATTAAGAAGTTCATACATCATGATAAAGTGGGTTTCATCCCTAGTACTCAAGGTAGGTTCAACATCCACAAATCAATTAATGTGATACACCATATCAACAAAATGAAGAATAAAAATCATATAGTCATATCAATAGATGCAGAAAAAGCATTTGACAAAATCCAGCAGCATTTATGTTAAAAAACTCTTAGCAAAGTGGGAATAGAGGGGTCATATCTCAACATAATAAAGGCCATAGGTGATAAACCCACAGCTAACATCATACTCAATGGGGAAAATCTAAAACCATTCCCCTTAAGATCAGGAACAAGACAAGGCCGTCCACTTTCTCCAGTTTTATTCAACATAGTTCTGGAAGTTCTAGCCACAGCGATCAGACAAGAAAAAGAAATAAAAGGCATCCAAATTGGCAAGGAAGAAGTAAAGTTGTCATTATATACAGATGACATGATACTATACATAGAGAATGCCAAAGGCTCCATCAAAAATCTATTGGAACAGATAAATGAGTTCAGTAAAGTAGCAGGATACAAAATCAATATTCAGAAATCAGTTGCATTTGTACACTCCAATAACAAACTTTCAGAAGAAGAAATTAAGAAAACAGTCCCATTTACAGTTGCTTCAAGGACTATAAAATACTTAGGAATAAATTTAACCAAAGATGTAAAAGTTCTGTACTCAGAAAATTGTAAGACACAGAAGAAAGAAATAAAAGAAAATACAAATAAATGGAAGCACCTACCATGCTCATGGATAGGAAGAATTAAGATAGTTAAAATGTCCATACTGCCTAAAGCAATATTCAGATTCAAAGCAATTCCTACCAAACTACCAAGGGCATTTTTCACAGAAATAGAAAATATAATCCTAAAATTTATATGGAGCCATAAAAGACCCTGAACAGCCACGGCAATCCTGAGAAATAAGAACAAAGTCGGGGGTATCATGCTTCCAGGCATCAAAACATACTACAAGACTACAGTAATCAAAACAGTATAGTACTGGCATAAAAACAGGCACACAGATCACTGGAACAGTACAGAGAGCCCAGAAATAAATCCATGCATATATGGACAGTTCATCTATGACAACAGAAGCAAGAATTTACACTGGAGTAAAGATAGGTTATTTAATAAATGGTGCTGGGAAAATTGGACTGACACAGGTAAAAAAATGAAACTGGACTACCTTGTTACACCATATACAAGAACAAATTCAAATTGGATTAAAGACTTAAATGTAAGACCTGAAACCATAAAACTTCTAGGAGAAAATATAGGGAGTAAATTTGCAGATACTACCCTGAACAATATTTTTACTGATACATCCCCATGGGCAAGGGAAGTAAACAAAAAAAAATGAATACATGGGACTATATCAAACGTAAAAGTTTTTTCACAACAAAGGAAACCATCAATAAAACAAAAAGGAAGCCTACTAAATGGGAGAAGATATTTGTCAATGATATATCGGATAAGGCATTAATATCAAAAATTTATAAAACACTCACGCAACTCTACACCAAAAAACAAACAACCCAATTAAAAAAATGGGCAGAGGATATAAAGAGACTTTTCTCTAAAGAGGACATACACATGGCCAACTGGCATATGAGAAAATTCTCAACCTCACTGAACATTAGGGAAATGAAAATAAAAACCACAATGAGATAACAACTCACTCCGGTCAGAATGGCTATCATCAATAAATCAACAAACAGCAAAGTGCTGGCGATGCTGTGGGGAAAAGGGAACCCTGCTGCACTGTTGGTTGGATTGCAGATTGGTACAGCCACTACGGAAATCAATATGGAGGTATCTAAAAAAACTGGAAATGGAACTACCTTATGACCCAGCAATTCCACTCCTAGGTATTTATCCTGAAAAACCCAAGACACTAATTTGAAAAAATATATGCACCCCTATGTTCATTGCAGCACGATTTACAATAGGCAAAACTTGGAAACAACCGAAATGCCCAGTGGTAGATTACTAGAGTAAGAAACTGTGATACAGGGCTGGCCAAGTGGTGCATTGGTTAAAAGCTGGCCTGGGACACCAGCGGCCCCGGTTTGGATCCCACATATGAGGGCCAGTGACACTGCTCTCTTAAAAAAAAAGAAAGAAAGAAGAAACTGGTACATTTTCACAATGGAGTATTACGCAGCTACAAAGAAGAAAGAAATCATACCATTTGCAATGATATGGATGGACCTAGAGACTATTATGCTAAGTGAAATAAGTCAGTCTGAGAAAGACAAATACCATATGATCTCACTTATATGTGGAATCTAAAGAACTGAATAAATGAGCAATGTAAACAGAAATAGTTAGAGACACAGAGGAAAAAAACGATAATTGCTAGATAGGACAGGGGTGGGCATGAGGGACGAGGCAACAAAAATTGGTAACTGCAATACTGCCACAGGGATAGAAAAGATGGTTTGGGAAATATAATCAATAATGTTGTAAATATCTTTTTGGGGACCAGATGGGCTCATGTCTTGGCAGGGCAACCACTTCATAGATGGTGTAGAGGCCTGACCTCTGCATTGTACATCTGAAGCTGCCACTGAATAATATTATATGTCAACTATAATTTAATACATATATAGTCATGGAATATGGAGTATAGTGTAGTAATGGAGTCAATGATATTGTAATAGATATGTATGATATCAGGAGAGGGGGCAGTGGATGGGGGAAGGTGGTTGTCATTTTGTAAGGGGTGAAAAGGATAACTATTGCATTGTTTTGTACATCTGAAACTAATAATAACAATAATAATAATTTTTTTAAAAGTAAACAAAAAATACATAAATATAAGGAGATTGGGAGATGTCAGTCAGGGATTGCAAAAAAAAAAAGAAGGTAGAAGATAGAGGAGGATGGCAAGTAAGTCATGAAAACTTTGATTACAAGAAAATCCTTATGATTTCACAGGTCATAAATATCTATCTGTCCTGTGTTGGGTATGAAAAAAAATGAATTAAAAGTGTAGAAATGCTTGAGAGAACTGATCTTTTTAAAAATTTTATTAAATTTGTTGTGGTGTCATTAGTTAATAAAACTATAGGTTTCAAGTGTATTATATAATACATCATCTACATGGAGAACTCAGCTTACATATCAGAGATTGGATTAAATTAAATAATCTGGAAAAAGAAAGTTATAAAATGGCCATGGAATTTTGCTCTAAAGAGTGTACATTTTTCTAGCAATTCAAAGCAAGGGTTTACTTTCCATTCAGAAATATACATGTCAAAGCTAAATTTTAAATTCCCCAAGTATCCCTTGAAATAATCAGGGAATTCATTTTCTATATATTTTCTGTTCAGATAAGAGTTTGAAGGATGAGAAAATCTGTTAATGTCCAGTGATCAGTTCTGCATTTTTCACCCAATAGTATTTAGTAAAAATAGGAGGAAACTGTTCCTGACACTCCCAGACTAGGGATAAATCTTTATTATCCATGTCCATTCAGAAATTAGTGACATTTTATGCTTTATCAATATAACCTTCTCTATTCAGATGAAATGAGGTATAGATAACAACAAAGTCAGGGATATTCTTAGAAATTCATTATGATAAATGCGAGTTTTCCTCTTCCTACTTTAGCTTATTCTGGGATGAAATTGCTTTATTAATGCCAGTATTCTTAAAGTACACTTGCTATGGTTTATTCTTAGAAGAACTATCTGAAAAATTATAGTTCTCAAGAAAGCTGAGACCTCTTCTTTGGTGACACCCTCTGAAGAAGAAAATTATTTGCTTCAGACTTTTGATTCATGGAGAGTTTTGTAGGAAAGTTTTCTAAATAGATTAATTACCCTTTGTGGTAATTAAAATGAAGAAATAGCAAAAATTATAACTGCCACAATAGCTGTCATTTTGTTGCTTTACAAGAGATTTATAATTCATGCTTTATCATGTTTCATACTTACAATGAACAGAATATCTAAGTGTTTCTCATTAACTGCAAGTATACACATCATATAATGTTGAGTCAGATCTTCCGGTACTGCAGCTTCTCAGTGAAAATTACAGACATTTAAAATGTAATTAATTCCGGGCCGGCTGAGTGGCGCGGTGGTTAAGCGCTGGCTTGGGAAGCCAGAGGCCCCGGTTCAGGTCCCACATATGAGGGCCAGTGACACTGCCCTCAAAAAACATACATAATTAATTCATTCTCAATTGATTCCTGAAAGGAGGTTAAATTGTTACAGGTCTTTCTCAGAAGAAAATAGCTACCAGTAATTATAATTCCTAGTGATGTTAGTTGGAATTTATCTTAAGTATTTTTTTATTTTTTATTAGTTCCAGGTTACAAAGCAATGAAATAGTTAGTCACTTAAACCACTCACAAAGTGATAACCAACACTCCAAAACTACTACCCCTCTGACATTTTATATAGCTGTTACAATACCATCAACTATCTTCCCTATGTTGTACTCCACATCCCGTGACTATATCTACCTAGGTATTTAGTTATAGTTGACATTCAATATTATTCTTCTTCAGCTTCAGGTATATGGCACATTGGTCAGGCATCTATCTACACAGTCTATGGCTTGGTCCCCCTGATAAGTCCAGTTCCCATCTGACACCTTACATAATCTTTACAACATTGTTGATTATATTCCACATACTGTATTAACTACAAACTTGTATTTCTTAATACCTTCACCTTTTTCACCCTGTGCCCAACCCCATTCCCATCTATCACCCTGATAGATCTAGTACCTATCTGATCTAGCACCATACCTAATTATTACAATATTACTGACTATATGCTATACCCTATATACCTATGACTACTGTGTAACAACCAATTTGTAATTATTTTCTTTATCTTTTCTTTTCAGTTGGGGATTTGGGGAAGGAGAACAGTGTTGGGGAATTGGGGAGGGGACCAGCCAAGTTGTTGTTCTTCAGTCTTAGTTGTGGAGGCCGCCAGTCACCATCTGGCTGCAAATCAGCAGCTCATGACCTCTAAACTCAAGGTGCAGTGTTACAATCTTAGTTGGGGGTGGGCATAGCTGCCATCCCATGCAGGAGTCGAACCCAGCAACCTTATTGTTAAGAGTGTGTGTTCTCCTCTTGAGGGCTGCAACCCTCAAGTCTGAAACCGCTTCAGGAGACAAAGACCTTCCTGTTCAACTTCTGGTAGCAATCAATAAAGGCTGTTCGTACGGTAAAAAAAAAAAAAAAAAAAAGAGTGTGCGTTCTATCCACTGAGCCAACTGGTCAGCAGCTCAGCTCAAGGTGCCGAGTTCAGTCTTAGTTGCAGATGGGCATAGCCACCATCCCATGTGGGAGTCAAACGGACAGCCTTGTTAAGAGCACACGCTTTATCCACTGAGCCATCCGGGTGGCAGCTCAGCTCAAGGTGCCGAGGTCAGTCTTAGTTGTGGGGGGGCATAGCCCACCATTGAACAGGCAACCTTGTTGTTAGGAGCACATGCTTTCACCAGCTGAGCCATCCTGCCACCTATTGGCAGCTCAGCGGTAGCTCAGCTTGGGTGCAACATCACTGTCCCATGTGGGAATCTAACTGGATCTAACCAGCAGCCCTGTTGCTCAGAGCTCAGGTTCTTAAGCCAACTCTTAACCACTGAACCACTCAGCCAGCTCTAATTTGTACTTCTTAATCCCTTCCCCTTTCACACATCCTTTATACCCCTTCCCATCTGAAAGAAGTCCCTCTAAGATTCCCTGTAATGTTGGTTTAGTGGTGATGAATGCCTTCACCTTTTCTTCTCTGGGAAGTTCCTTATCTGTCCTTCAATTATAAATGATAGCTTTGCTGGGTAGAGTAATCTTGGTTGTATGTCATTACTTTTCATCACTTGAAATATTTCTTGCCGATCCGTTCTGGCCAACAAAGTTTCTGTTGAGAAATCAGCTGACAGTCTTATGGGGGCTCCTTGTAGGTAATGAACTGCTATTCTTGCTTTTCAGATCCTCTCTTTGTCTTTAACCTTTGGCATTTTAATTATGATGTGTCTTGGCATTGGCCTCTTTGGGTTCATCTTGTTTGGGACTCTCTGTACTACCCGGACTTGTATGTCTATTTTCTTCCCCAGGTTAGGGAAATTTTCTGTCAGTATTTCTTCAAATGGGTTTTCAATTCCTTGCTCCCTATCTACTCCTTCTGCTACCCCTATAATTAGAATGTTGGTATTCTTTTTTTTTTTGAGGGCAGTGTCACTGGCCCTCATATGTGGGACCCGAACCAGGGCCACTGGCTTCCCAAGCCAGTGCTTAACCACTGTGCCACTCATACGGCCCCGAATGTTGGTAATCTTGATATTGTCTTGTGGGCCCCTTAAACTCTCCTCAATTTTTTGGATTCTTTTTCTTTTGCTGCTCTGGTTGGGTGTTTTCTTCTACCTTATCTTCTACAGTGCTGGTTGGATCTTCTGCTTCATCTATCTATTATTGATTCCCTGTGATATATTTTCCATTTCCATTATTGTATCTTTATTTTTGACTGGTTCTTTTTAACGTTTTCCATCTCCATTTTTATGCTTCCTATATCTCTGTTAAAGTTCTCCCTGAGATCATTGAGCATCCTTATAACCAGTGTTTAAAACTCTGTGTCTGATAGATTACTTATCTCCATTTCACTTAGTTCTATTTCTGTACCTTTGCTCTGTTCCTTTATTTGAGACATGTTCCTTTGTCTTCCCATTTTGACAGCCTCCCTGTGTTTGTTATTATATGTTAGGTAGGGCTGCAATGTTCTCCAGTCTTAATAGAGTGGCTTTATGTGGTAGGTGTGCTGTGGGGTTTAGTGGCACAGTCTTTCTGGTCACCTGAACCATGCACTCCAGGTGCGTCCCTTGTGTGGGTTGTGTGTGCCCTCCTCTTTGTAATTGAGCCTTGGTTGATAATTCCACATCAATGGGAGGGACTGACCCTTGGGATCATTTGTTGTGAGGACTGGCCTTGACTACAATGGAGGAGTTGCTGTGCAGGGGCCAATCATACAGAGCAGGATCTGCCTCAGCAGGACTCTGGTACATCCCAATCTGTCCCTGGGTTTTGTCCTACTTGCAGGTGGCTGGATAATGATCCAGCTTATTTTGATGCTGGCCACTGTGGCCTCCAGCCCTAGGACCACCTTGGAGGGGATCTGTTGTTGTAGGTCAAGTTCAGCCACAGCCCGTGTCCCACCTGGGGCCATCCGGCAGAAGTCACAAAGAAATCCACAGATAGCTGCCACCTCTGCTGTGCTTGGAAGTGACTTGAGAGATCATGCCTCAAACCAGGGCCAGCTGCCACTAGTGCCACACTTAAGGCTGCTCAGCCAGAGGTACTGGACATGCTCAAGCCAGATGCTACTTGTCTGAGTTCTGCAAACCTTGGAGAGACTCTAGGGAAGCCTGCTGCTTAAGTCAAGGAAGGCAGTCTTCACAAAAAAGTTACAGGAAGTGGACTGGGTGTGCCCAAATATTGGGTGGTGTGGGGTCTTGAATTGTCAGGGCATGGTGAACGAACAGTGGAGAATCAGATATGGTGGCCACCTGTGTCTGCAAGGGGGAGGGCTTAACAAAGAAATAATGGCCTCCACCAGCTTTCCTGTCCAGGAGAAAGCCGCCTCTCCAGTCCCTGTCCCAAGCCAGACAACTCAGTTCCCCACCATATGTCCCTTCCACCTCTCCAGCTGCTGTCCCAGTGCTGGAGCTCAGAACAGGTGATTCCATTGGTGGGTAAGTCCACACATAGTCCCTTTAAGAGGAACACCTGGTAGTGCAGCTGCCCCTCAGTCTCACTCAGTCACAATCACTTGTTTTTCACAACCAGAAATTATGGGGACTTCTCTCCTCGGCACTGGAACCCTGGGCTGGAGTGGGGCTGGGAACTCTCAATCCTCTGGGGGATGAGGGGATCCCCACAACCAAAATATCCCTCCCAATCTTCAGTGGTCACACACAGGTGTGGGACCAGCTCGTTCTGCATCTCTGCCCCTCCTACCAGTCTAGAGGTGGCTTCTGTGCATTCTTAGTTAAAGATCTTCAGTTAAGCTAGATTTTAGGCAATTCTCAATAATGGTTGTTTTGTACATTTGTTGTAATTTTGATGTGGTTATGAGAAAAGCTAAGCACAGCATTTACCTACTGTGCCATCTTGGTTGTCTCTCTTACCTTAAGTATTAAGGTAAAAAAAAATTGCCAAGGACCTCTAAGAACTGGAAAAGTGCCTGTTTCGTTTTCTTTTTTTAATTGGGGAACTGAGGAAGGGGAACAGCGTTGGGGAACCGGGGAAGAGGAACAGACAAGTTGCTGTCCTTTTGTTCTTCAGTCTAGTTGTGAAGGACATTGCTTCACTGGCCCACGTTGGTATCATCATTGCGCTCTTCTCAGGTGAGGCAGATCTATCACCGACCTCTGGATGGCTGCTCACGGCAGCTCTTGGCAGCTCACACCGGCTGCCAGCCACTCATGCTGGCTGCCAGCCACACACTGTAGCCTATGATAGTCCACTGCAGCATGGGCTGCAACTATGCCATCCCCAGGGACTCACAGCAGCCCAGCTCCAGGTGGAGCTGTTGTTCACCATCTTAGCGGTAGAGGGCAGTGTCACTGGTCCTCATATGTGGGATCTGAACAGGGGCCTCTGGCGTCCCAAGACAGGTCTTCACCAACACGCCACTTTGCCGGCCCTAAAAGTGACTTTTTTTTTTAATTAGTTTCAGGTGTACAGCACAGTGCATAGTTATATATTTTACCCCTCAATGTGACAAACCCCTCCCCCAATTCGCAACCCCACTCCTCCCCCCCCATATCATATATATCTATTACTCTTCCTCTGACTCCCTTCCATAGTATAATCCACATACCGTGACTATCTATATATATTCAATTACAGTTGGTATACAACCTCCGCTTCAGGTATACAGTGCAGTGATCAAACCTCTACTCCATCCATGAAATGGTCTCCCCAACAAGACATGTGACCATCTGATACCCCACAAAATATTTACACCAGCATTAATTATATTTCCCGAACTGTCTGTCATATCCCTGTGGCAATATTGTAGTTGCCTATTTTTGCTGTCTAATCCCGTCCCCGTCTCCCTCATCCCCACCCCCCTCCCAACTAGCAACCCTGTTTTTCCTCTATATCTATGAGACAGTTCTGTTTACATTGCTCATTCATTCAGTCCAAAAAGTACTTTTAAAAAAGTTTTATTCAGGCCGGCCGAGTGGCGTGGTGGATGGGAGCTGGCTTGGGACACCAACGGCCCCAGTCGGATCCCACATATGAGGGCCAGTGACACTGCCCTCTAAAAAAAAAAATTATTAAAGTGTAGATGGCATGCAATGTTATATTAGTTTCAGGTGTGCAACATAGCAATTCAACATTTACATGACTTAGGATGTGACCACCACGATAAGTATAGTAACCATCTGTCACCATGCCATTATTACAATATTATTGACTATATTCCCTGTGCTTTACAGTACATCACTACATTTTATTTATTTTATAACTGGAATACTTATTCCCTCTTCACCTTTTTCCACAATCCCCCACTCCCCCCCCTCTGGAACCCATCAATTTGTTCTCTGTATCTATGAGTTTGTTTTGTTTCTTCGTTTGTTTTGTTTTTCAGATTCCACCTATAAGTGTAATCATACAATTGATTTTCCTTTCTTGGTCTGACTTATTTCACTTAGCATAATACCCTCTAGGTCCATCCATGTTGTTGCAAATGGCAAGATTTCATTCTTTTTTAATATGGAGTAATATTCCATTGCATATATATACCACATCTTCTTTATCCATTTATCTATTGATGGGTACCTAGGTTGCTTCCATATATCTTGACTATTACAAATAATGCTGCAATGAACCGATTGTGGTAGACATATCTTTTTGAATTGGTATTTTCGTTTTCTTTGGATGAATATCCAGAACTGCAATTGCTGAGTTGTATGGTAGTTCTATTTTTATTTTTTTAAACAAGCTTCATACGGTGTTCTATAGTGGCTGCATCAATTTTCAGTTCCACTAACGTGCATGAGGGTTCCCTTTTCTCCACATTCTTGCCAACACTTGTTGTTGCTTAACTTTTTGATGTTAGCCGTTCTGACATATATGTGTTGATACCTCAGTGTGGTTTTCATTTGCATTCTCCAGATGATTAGTGATATTGAGCAACATTTATTTATTTATTTATTTATTTATTTATTTATTTATTTATTTTAGCTGGGTCATCCTGCCACCTGTTGGCTGCTCAGCAGCAGCTCAGCTCGGGCTGGGCATCAAACTGCTGTTGCTCAGAGCTCAGCTTGCACTCTTGAGTGAGCTCTTTACCAACTGAACCACTCGGCCGGCACCTTCAGCAGCTTTTTATGTGTCTGTTGACTACCTGTATGTCTTCTTTGGGGAAATATGTATTCAGATTTTCTGCCCATTTTTAAATTGGATTGTTTAGTTTTTTTGTTTTTTGTGTTTGAGGGCAGTGTCACTGGCCCTCATATGTGGGACCCGAACTGGGGCCGCTGGCTTCCCAAGCCAGCTCTTAACCACTGCTCCACTGGGCCAGCCCTCCAGTTTCATTTTTAAGCACGTACCTGTAGAGCTTTTCCATCAACACTTATTGAAGAGACACTCATTCCTTTATTTTATATTATGCCTCCTTTTTCATAGATTAATTGACCATATAAGTGAAAGTTTATTTCTGGGCATTCTGTTCTGTTCCATTGATCCATGTGTCTCTTTTGTGACAGTACCATGCTATTTAAAATATGATATATTTGTCACATAGTTTGCAATCAGGGAATGTGATCCCTCCAACTTTGTTCTTTCTCAAGATTGCTTTGGCTATTTGGGATCTTTGTAATTCCATATAAATTTTAGCTGTTTTGTTCTAGTTCTGAGAAGAATGCCATAAGAATTTTGAAAGGAATTGCATTGGATTTGTAGATTTTGGTGCCAGTACGGACATTTTATTTTTTGAGGGCATATGTGGGACCCGAACCGGGACCGCTGGCTTCCCAAGCCAGCGCTTAACCACAGCACCACTCGGCCAGCCCAGTACGGACATTTTAACAATAATAATCCTTCCAATCCATAAGCACAGTATATCCTTCCATTTATTTGTGTTCTCTTCAATTTCCTTCTTCAATGTATTATAGTTTTCAAAGTATGGGTCTTTCACCAATTTTGTTAAATCTGCTCCTCGGTATATTATTCTTTTTGATATAATTGTAAATGGGATTGTTCTCTTAATTTCTCTTTGTAATCATTTGTTATTAATGCATGGAAATGCAACAGATTTCTGTATATTAAATTTTTTATCCTGCAACTTTATTGAATTAATTCATTTATTAATTCTAACTGTTTGTGGAGTCTTTAGGGTTTTCTATATATAATATCATGTCACTTGTAAATAGAGACAGTTTTACTTCATCATTTCTGACTTGGATGCCTTTTATTTCTTTAATTTTTCTGAACGTTGTGGCTAGGATTTTCAATACTATGTTGAATAAAAGTGGTGAGAGGGGGTATCCTTGTATTGTTTTTGATATTACAGGAAAAGTTTTCAGCTTTTCACCACTGAGTATGAAGTTAACTGTGGATTTCTCATATTAACTGTGGATTTTTCATATATGCCCTATATTATGTTGAAGTATGTTCTCTCTAGGTTCACTTTGTTGATAGTTTTAACATAAGTCATGTTAAATTTCATCAATTGTTTTTCCACACCTGTTGAGATAATTATATGATTTTTATCTCTCATTTTCCTGATGTTGTATATTGCCATGACTGATTTGCAGATATGAAACCATCCTTGATTCTATGAAATATATCTCACTTTAACATGATATATAATCATTTTAGTGCATTGTTGAATTTGGTTTGCTAATGTTTTGTTGAGAAACTTTGCATCTATGTTTGTCAGGGATATTGACCTGTAATTTTCTTTTATTTGTAGTTTCTTTGTCTGGTTTTGGTAGCAGGGTAATGCTGGCCTTGTACAATGAGTTTGGAAGTATTTCTTCCTTTTCAATTTTTTGTAATTGTATGAGAAGTGTAAGTATTAATTCTTCTTTAAATGTTTGGTAGAATTCACCTGTGAAGCTGTCTAGTCCGTGACTTTTTTTTGTTGGGAGTGTTGATTATTACTTCAACATCTTAGCTTGTAATCCATCTGGTCAGATTTTCTGTTTCTTCCTGGTTCAGTATTTGAAGGTTGTAGGCTTCTAGACATTCACCCATTTCTTCTAAGTTGTCTAATTTGCTAGCATATAATTGTTCGTAGTATTCTTTAATGATACTTTATATTTCTGGGGTGTCAGTTGTAACTTCTATTTGATTTCTGATTTTATTTATTTGGGCTCTCTTTCTTCTTAATGAATCTGGCTATTTTTTAATTTCAGTTATAGTCTTCAGCTCTGTCTAATTATTCATTATATTTTTCTAACACATTGTTGAAGTTCTCACTGAGTTCCTTATTCTACTTTCAAGTTTGATGAGCATTCTTTATATTCTTTATCAAGCAAATTGCTTATCTCTGTTGCATTAGCACTTCTTTTCTGTTTTGCTTTTCGGTTCCTTCATTTGGGGCATTTTTCTCTGTTGTCTCATTTTGTTTAAACTTTATTGTTTGTTTCTATGAATTAGACAAAACAGCTATCTCTCCCAATCTTGAAAAAGTGGCCTCTTGTAGAAACCTGTGTGTTCTAGCTGGTTTGGGCAGGCTGAATGGAACTGGAGTGGGCACCTGGGATAACGTATGGATGCCACTCACCAAGGCTGCATCAGGTGCTGGCTGAACTTGTCTAGGGTGCAGGGCTCTGTGGGCCCCCTTATGCTCCAGCTGTCCAGGACCTGAGCAGGTACAGGGTAAGGTGGCTGGGCCTATGCTGTGGTGGCCTTGGAGGTTGGCTAGATAACTTAGACAGAGCTCCAGCCCATGCTATCTTGGTGGGGGGATGTAAACGATGGCACTCACTGGTACCTCTGATCCAAAAGAGTTCCTAAAAATCCAGGAGCACTCTCTAAGTTCTCCAATATTAACCTATGCAGTCTTTAACTCATTTGTTGTGCAGAAACTGTTCAACTAGCCTTCAATTGTCTCTCAGGAAACATTGCTTTATATGTAGTTGTATATTTTGTGTGATTGTAGCATGGGGTGAGTTTAGGGTCCTTCTACACTGTCATCTTGGACCTCTTCAAAAAGTAACATTTGGGCTGGCCAAGTGGCACGGTGGTTAAATGCTGGCTTAGGAAGCCAGTGGCCCTGGTTCAGTCCCACATATGAGGGCCAGTGACACTGCCCTCAAAAAAAAAAGTAACATTAAACTTAACAATTATAGATCATGGAGGTCATAAATGGAAAATAGCGCTAGCATACCCACAACCAAGTACAATATTGATAAGAAGGGAGAATGTAAGAATCTCTTCCCTTAGGTTTATATAGGAGTTTGGAAGATGAGAAAGTGACTCAGAAATACTCCAGAATCCTTATCTGTAAAATGGTGATGATAATACTATGTACTTAACATGATTTGTGGACTAAGGAGTACAATAAAAAAATCCTGGGCACATAGTAAGCAATACATGAGGTCTGACAATTAAGTTCGCAAACTTGCCACCATGCACTTACACTGGCAGCATTGTACAAAGAGCTCAGTAAAGTTTCATAACCTTGGTATATCAGTGTCTCACAGCTGTGTTCATGTCGATGTGTGGCAGTGTCTTGCTGAGTGGCATTCATTAGAGTTGTCGAGTGTTTTTGTGTGCTGTCATGAGAATGTCTGACCTTGAATTAGAGCAATGAACAGAAATTAAATTTCTTGTTGAACTTGGAAAGAGTGGAAGTGAAACCAGGGACATGTTATTCCAAGTTTCTGGGGATAATGCCATGAAGAAAACAGCAGTGTACAAATGGATTAAACTATTTTCTGAGAGGAGAGAATGTGTCACTGATGAAGAGAGGTCAGGGTTCCCAGTAATGAGCAAAACTGATGAAAACATTGCAAAAATTCATCAAATTGTGCACCAAAATCATTGGCTGACTGTGAGAAACATATCAGACTAAGTAAACATTGATAGAGAAACAATTAGGAAAATCTTAACTGAAAATCTTGACATGAGAAAGTGTGTGCAAAAATCGTCCCAAAGGAGCTCACCAATGAACAAAAGCAAAGGAGAGTCTAACTTTGCCAAGACCTGTTGGAGAGGCGAGATGACTTTTTGGACCATGTTGTCACTGGTGATGGAAACATGGGTGTACCAATACAAATCTGAAACAAAGAGTCAAAGTGCAAAATGGAAGTCAGCCAATTCTCCACAACTAAAAAAATTCCATCAACCCAAATCAAGAGTCAAAATATGTTGCTAACCTTTTTTTATATCAGATCGTTTACTCATTATGAATAGGTACCAACTGGACAAACAGTTAACCATGTTTACTATTTGGAAGTACTGAAAAGGCTGTGTGAAAAAGTTATACGACCTGAACTTTTCACCAACAATTTATGGCTCTTGCATCACAACAATGCACCAGCTCACACGGCACTGTCTGTGAGGGAGTTTTTAGCCAGTAAACAAAGAACTATATTGGAACACCCTCCCTATTCACCTGATCTGGCCCTTCATGACTTCTTTCTTTATCTGAAGGTAAAGGAAATATTGAAAGGAAGATATTTTGATGACATTCAGAACATCAAGGGTAATACGACGACAGCTCTGATGGCTATTCCAGAAAAAGAGTTCCAAAATTGCTTTGAAGGGTGGACTAGGCACTGGCTTCAGTGCATAGCTTCCCAAGGGGAGTACTTCGAAGGTAACTATAGTGATAGTCAGCAATGAGGTATGTAGCACTTTTTCTAGGACGAGTACGAACTTAATTGTCAGTCTTTGTATAAGTATTACCTACAACTATTTTAAAATTATGTTTATTATTCTAAGGATTTTGTTTTCTATCAAGTTTTTATGTTTATCTGCAAGCCCTTAATGTATCTTTTGAACAATGTTGAGTTACGTTTGTGCATCGAAGTAAGTATATTTTGGCCACATTTTACAAAAAATAAATTGCTTTTAAAATTATTAATGAACAGTAAGTGATTAAGTGGTCTGTGAGGGATATTACTGCGTTTATTTTGTTCTTCAGTCATGTTAGAATCTAAAAATATCTATATAGCACATGTAGCTAGTTGTCTGTCCTGTTCTTCAAGATACCTAGGAACAAAGATCCCACTGTTATTTTCAGGATGATCAAAGATGTGGTATTCAAAAATTTCTGGGGCTGGCCGAGTGGTGCAGTGGTTAAGCGCTGGCTTTGGAAGCCGGCGGCCCTGGTTCGGTCCCACATATGAGGGCCAGTAACACTGCCCTAAAAAAAAAAACACAATTCTACAATAGTTCT
This sequence comes from Aselliscus stoliczkanus, assembly GCA_033961575.1. Classification (NCBI taxonomy): domain Eukaryota; kingdom Metazoa; phylum Chordata; class Mammalia; order Chiroptera; family Hipposideridae; genus Aselliscus; species Aselliscus stoliczkanus. The sequence goes on along the minus strand of CM066737.1, from coordinate 45,615,651 downwards.
AAATGTATTTACTTCAATGTCCTTCCAAAGCCTTATTCCTCCTATCTGTTCTATTGTTTTAATCATTAGTTTGAAATATAATAGTTTTCCTATTATATGGTATGTTTAGTGGCATGGATCTCCATAAGTATTAAATTAAATATTTGAAGGAAATAAAGTCCAAAACTACCATTATATTCAAATGTTTTACAAAAACAAAAAGATTTTCAATTCCCAGCCAATGAACTACTTAGGTTAGGCAATATTTAAGTTCACCCAGTTCATTATAGAAAAAAATAATTTTCTATTATGTGGAAATTCATTGTAATAGGATGTATAATAAGTTGATAGGTATTTCACTGTATGTATAAAAATTCATTTTTAAAGTTAAATTATAAAATGAGCACTTAAACCAATATAAATGTATGTTAGAGATATAGAATAGAAAATGATAACCCCTCTTCATTCTTTAATTTAGAATACAGTACCACTTGCCTTCTCACAAATATATTAAATATGCTATGACCCTTGTTTTATCTGCATTTAAATGAATTAACATGAAGCTTTAATCACACAAAGTATTTTGCACTTTTCTTCTCAATCACAATTTTATTATGCAAACAATATAATCTAAATATTCTTAACCAAGAGTATTCAATTAATCACTGGAACATTTGGAAATTATAAAGTAAGCAAACTAAATGTTTATTATCATTTTCTAATAGTAGCAGTAAATAGAAATTGCCAAGTCCCTTTTAAATTCTGAACAGAGCTGGCTTTTCTGACCATAACAATGAATGGCACCATGATCACCTCAACCAAACTGATAAATGGTATTGAATATTACATAATAATAATTCAATCATGTTACAGATATGATCATATGATTGGCAGGAAAATTAAGTGGTCAAACATGTTCATCATGTCCTAGAACATTAATCTGAACATGTTCATGAAACATTTTATATGGGTATATGCATGACTATGGTAATGTATACTTACACAAAACATATGCACACAAGCACATCAAGATTTAACATAACCTACAAACATTTTCTCAGCCTCTTCTTTAATTCACACAAAGTCAAAGTACAAGCTAATCCATTAAATTGATATGAAGGAGGAAGAAAATGGAGTAGATGAAACAAATGATTTTTTCTCTCTTCTCAGAAAACATTGAAAAACTTCCTTTCTATGCCTAAGTTTATTACAATTTCATGACCAAATAATAAGTAGGAAAATGGAATAGCTTGAGCCAAATTCTCTCCGGTGTTTCTCACTTAGAAATAAGTAGTGACTTCATTCATTCATTCAAATATTTACTGAGTACCTCAACTGGATGCTGAATTTATAGTGGTAAACAAAACTAGCATTGTCCTTAGTTTTAAGGAGTTTATAATCTTTTTTATTTAAATGTATTGGGGTGACAATGGTCAACAAAACTACATAAGTTTCAAGTGTACAACTCCATAATACATCATCTATATATTGCATTATGTGTTCACCACCCAGAGTCACTTCTCCTTCCATCACCATATATTTGACCCTGTTTACCCTCTTCTACCATACCCCCCCTTATCCTCTGGCAACCACTAAACTATTGTTTGTGTCTATGAGTTTTTGTTTATTTGTTTGTCTTGTTCCTCTGTTGCCTTCAGTTTTATATACCACATTTCAGTGAAATAATATGGTTCTCGACTTTCTTTGTCTGAGTTATTTCGCTTAGCATAACAATCTCAAGATTCATCCATGTTGTCTCAAATAGCACTATTTTTATCTTTTCTTATGGCAGAGTAGTATTCTATTGTGTATATATACCACATCTTCTTCATCCAATAATCTATCGAAGGACACTTTTATTAGTTTATTTTATTTTAGAAAAAATAATTTTGTAAGATTACTGCATTTAAGTAGAGGAAGATTGGAGGCAGCCATTTTTTATGCACACCCATCCTTTATACATTTTCTCAAGCTATCTCAAGCCACTATCATATCTGGAGGACTTTTTAATGCCCTGGGAGTAAGTCATGGATGGTATCAGACTGACCATGGCACACGTCAGTCTGATGGAGAATTTAAACATTAACATTTATTTCTTTGGTATTTTGAGCCAATGATGTATATTTTTTCTTAGTTGTTCTTATTTTTCTCCTATATTATGCTAAAAAGCAAACATGCATACCAGACATCAGTAGTTGGCAAGCTGAAAGTGTTCCATGTCTTACTGCAATATTTATATAAAATTACATGTTACTAGCAGAATTATAGAATGTGGTGATAAAGACAGAGATCAATTTGGTTTAGAAATTAATTCAAAGTATCATCTATCATTAATCATACAATACATAGTGACCCATTCCATATAAACAAGTTTTTATGGCAGTTTATTTAACCCTCTTATCAATGAAACAACTCTCATCTCAATATAAGATATGACTCAGATAGGCCCTTATATGTGTGTGTGTCAGCCCATTTCACAGAGGGACTCAAGGCAGCCTTTCAAGCAGTGGGGAACATAAGGCAGCAGTAAAAAAATTTAGGGGGTCCATACTAGGTACTGTATTTTGCTGTGTAAAATGCTCACCTACATTTTTGGCCTAAACTTTCAGGGAAAAAATCTTTTGTTTTAATTTTTTAATTCAAATTTTTATTTGTTTACATTTAGGTACTTGTTTTTTGTATTATAAAGGAATTTTAGCATTTATTTATTTATTTTTTAAAAAAATATTTTATTGGGGAATTGGGGAAGGGGAGCAATGTTAGGGAATCAGGGAAGGGGAACAGACAAGTTGCTGTCTTTTTGTTCTTCAGTCTAGTAGCGGAGGACGTTGCTTCACTGGCCCATGTTTGTATAGTCATTGCGCTCTTCCCGGATGAGGCAAATCGGTCACCGGCCTCTGGATGGTCACTCACTGCGGCTATTGGCAGCTCACACTGGCTGCCGGCCACTCACTGTAGCCTATGGCAGCCCACTGCGGCAAGGGCTGCAGCCTACACCATTGGCAGGGCTCGTGCAGCCCAGCTGCAGGTGGAGCTGTTGTTAGCTGTAGAGGGCAGTGTCACTGGCCCTCATATGTGGGATCTGAACCGGGGCTGCTGGCGTCCTAAACCAGCTCTTAAGCAGTGTGCCATTCGGCCGGCCCTAGTTTTATTATTTTTAATAGACTTTAGTTTTAGAGCAATTTAATTCCACACCAAAATTGAGTGAAAGGTACAGAATTCCCACATATTTCCTGCCTCCACCCATGCATAGCATCCCGTTATCTACACCTCCCCCCAAATGGGTATGTTTGTTATAACTGATGAACCTATATTGACACATCATTTTCACCCAGAGTCTATAGTTTACTGTATTTTTGATTATTGGGGTTGTACATTCTGTGGGTTTGGACAAATGTATAATGACATGTACCCATCATTATAATATCATAGAGAACATTTTCATTGACTTAAAAATCCTCTGTGCTCTAAATATTCATCTTTGTCCCTCCTTACAAACCACTGATTTTCTGTTGTCTCTGTAGAACATTTTCCAGAATATCATATAGTTGGAATCACACAGTATGTAGTTTTTTCAGATTCACTTCTCTCAATAATATGCATTTAAGCTTCCTTCATGTCTTTTCATGGCTTGATAGCTCATTTCTTTTTTTTTTTAGAGGGTAATGTAACTGGCCCTCATATGTGGGATCTGAACCGGGGCCGCTGGCATTCCAAGCCAGCTTTTAACCACCGTGCCACTAGGCTGGCCCAGCTCATTTCTTTTCTTATGTCTTTTTTTTCAGTTTGTTAAATTTATAGGGTAACATTGGTTAATAATATTATATAAATTTCAGATGCACAACTGTATAATACAATATCTGTATTACACAATACTGTTATTGTATTATACAATACATATATACATATAATACATATGCATTGTATTATACAATACATAATATACATATAATACATATAATAATTGTATTATACAATACAATACTCCATTGTGTGCAAGTTATCTTAATTTTGAAAGACCACTGCATTTTCCCTAAATTTGGGTACATATTCTAAGGCACAAGGATTCTTTGATGAAAGTAGTAGTGCAATGAGCTGTAGGGACAACAATGAATCTCCCTTATTCCAAAAAGATCCATTTATGGAAATTTTTGTACCATATTCCTGAGAGAGATGACCAATAAATTATTTTGAATTGAGGCATTGTCATTTTGGAATCAGCAGCAGTGATTTTGCAATAGAATTATGGGAACTATCTAGTGAATACTTAGCACTGGTTATGATTGTTCAAATGTGATTTTAGCTGCATGAAGTTCCAAATACAAATAATGAGCTTTCTTATCTATCTCTTTTACTTGAGCAAATAGGAGTCTCTTGTGGAAGCTAGCTTCAAAGTCTGATCTAATGATATTAGACATAGTGATGGGAAATCATAGAGCAAGGTCAGGAACTTTTTCATGGGGTTTCTGGGCTATTTTATGTCACTTCCATTAGAAATATGAGCTAATTAAATACCAGAAAGGGTGGGGGCAATCATCTTAGAATGTGCCATAAAGTTCCACAATTCAACTTTTTCTCAGAAATATTCTTCAATATTTCCAAAGAACCAAATTAGTTGTGAGACACTCCTCTGTTTATCTAACTAAACTCGAGCCGTTATTTAGCCCATGATGGCATGTCAACATGAGGGCCTCTACTTGCTAGATCAAGTTTTGCTCAAGATATTGCTTTTAGCTTTACATTTTGTCATCTTACTCTACTGACACATTATGCTTAGGTTTTTTTATCCATGTTTCTGAAAAAAAAGTTATCACCCCTCTCTTTTTATTCTCTTTTAAAAAAAAGATAAATCAAGACACTTAAATGTCATCTATTCACCTGTCTTTTCAAATGTTAAAAGGAGCACCTAAAATGTACTGGCATGTTACTAAACATGTTTCTTTGCCTGTAAAAGTTGTAATGGTGGCAACTGACACAGTAGTTGATAATTTACATACAATTTGGCATAATTATAAAGTTTCTTGTGAACACATAAGGAAAGTAACTAATAAGGGACGGGGAAGAGTTTCAGGAATGGCTTCATGGGGTTGGGACACCTAAGCTAGTGATATTGTATTTCAAACTCAGGTTTGTCTAGTTTCAAAGTCCATGTTTATTTCATTATCATATAGTTGAAGTTGTACAATGCTGAGCTAGCAATTAAATGTTACTGAACAATACATTTCTCAATCTAAATATAACATGCTTCTACTTCATATGAAGTTGTTGAGATAAGAAGAATGAAAATCATTCAGAAATATTTCTGACCAGAATAATGTTATGTTAAATTTCTATATAAGGGCTGGCCGAGTGGCTCAGTTGGTTAAGAGTTGGCTTGGAGTGCATTCTCTGAGCAACAGGGCCACTGGTTCAATTCCCACATGGGCCAGTGAACCCTGCACCCTAACTGAGCTGTTGCTGAGCTGCCAATAGGTGGCAGGATGGCTCAGCTAGTGTAACAACAAGATTGCCTGTTCCATGGTGGGCTATGCCCACCTGCAGAAGACTGAACTCAGCACCTTGAGCTGAGCTGCTGCCTGGATGGCTCAGTGGATAGGGCATGCACACTTAAAAACAAGGCTGCTGGGTTTGACTCCCACATGGAATGGTGGCTATGCCCACTTACAACTAAGACTGAACTCAGCACGTTGAGTTGAGCTGCCACCCGGACCTGTGAATAAAGTGTGTGTTCTGAACAACAAGGCTGCTGATTCTACTCTCGCTTGGGATGGTGGCCACACCCACATGCATCTAAGATTGAACACAACACCTTGAGCTTAGAGGCCACGAGCTGCCAATGGGAAGCCAGATGGCAACTGGCGCCCTCCACAATGAAGATTGAGAATAACAACTTGGCTGGTCCCCTCCCCAAATTCCCCAACACTGTTCCCCTCTCAATTCCCCAATAAAATCTTAAAAAAGAAATTATATATAATTACTTTCTGATTTTACAAAATTTTGCAACAGCCAAGAGACATTAAAGTGATAAAAAAGGAATTAAATAAAAATTTAGAATCCTTCAGCTTTAGTATATGCATCCCAGCATAAGGTTCTGTAATCTACTTTGTAGGATGAGAAAAGCAAAATTTGTAAACATTTTAAATGATTGTTCATACCAGAAGACTGTAGAATGTTAATCAATTTTTTTTTGAGGGCAGTGTCACTGGCTCTCATATGTGGGACCCGAACCGGGGCCGCCGGCTTCCCAAGCCAGAGCTTAACCACCGCACCACTCGGCCGGCCCGCTAATCAATTTTATGTGTTGTTAAATGACAACCAATCTAGTCTATTAAACCATAGCATCATATGTCAGTGGTCTCTGGAAAGCTTTCAACTGGTATCCCCAGGGACTTGTTGCAGTAACATAAACTTCAGGTAGAACATAAATCAAAAGGTATCAAACTCCTTGGTCTGTTGTCTCCTTTCCCAACGTTCTTGCCTAAGGCAATACATCTACTTTGATATTTCCAGCTACCATCTGCTGATGACACCCAAATCTAAAATCAGGTCATAAGCTTTTCCTACTCTTTAAGCCTTTTTATGAATAGTTCTGTGCCAAAAAAAAAAACAAACAAAAACTTACCTGTCTCTGAGGAAGGAGAAGGAGAAAAAGGAAGGAGAGGATGAGAAGGAGGGGAAGGGGAAGGAGAAGAAGAAGGAAGAGGAGGAGGAGGAGGAGAAGAAGAAGAAGAAGAAGAAGAAGAAGAAGAAGAAGAAGAAGAAGAAGAACAACAACAACAACAACAACAACAACAACAACAACGAGAAGGAGAAGGAGAAGGAAAAGAAGGAGAAGAAGGAGATAATCAGCATCCAGGGAACAAAATATAAAGGGTTGAAAGTTAGGAATGTAGCCAAATATTTCATTTAATCTGGAGGAAACAGGCAGGACAACTATGGATTCATCAGAGGTACCAATGAGTTCAAAGAGGCTTTTTCCTGTTATGTTTATCTTGGTGTTTCCCATGGGGTACCAAAATTGCTCCATTTTACTTTCTAGCAATTTCAATTTCTTGCCTTTTTTGCTTTTGTTCCCTGCTTACCTGATCCTCAAACTTGGGCATATGATTCATCTGTCCTTCAAGCTGTAGACATACAGCTTCATTTCCAGATTAACCTTTGTTGCCTCCTTGACCAGGGCTCATGGCCTTTTCTTAAGATATAGTTCCATAATCTGTCCATTTTAGCAGCTCTGTGCCTGTCTCAATACCTTTGCTTTCATCTTTTCATGTCTTCAATTTTGATTTTGAAGCAAGACTTTCACTACATTTAACAAAATCTAGAAAAATCCCTACACCTTACCCCAAAGTGATTATATGATAATGATAGTCCAGCTAAAATGTATAGTTTCTTAGTTTTAAAACCAAATTGTGTGAATATTTTAGAGTACATTATATAGAATATTAATAGACAAAATATAGCATTGTAAGACTAATAAACTGCTTATGTCATAGATATAGATATAGGCTAAGTGTGTTTTTAGAAACAGAATTCTCGGAAGTTCAGAGTAATCCTTTGATCAGATGTGACTCGAGGGACACTGCTAAAGTTGTTTTGCCTTCTCACACAAGCCAAAATAGTTCCTATGGCCTGCCATTCGATACAATTCCAATAATAGAAATTCAATTTTAATTCAAAATGCCTAATTAAAATACAGATATTATTAACAGGAGAAACAGTTTTGAGAGTAAGGAAAGTGCCCAAAGACCAATTTCATCTTTTCATAATTTCTCCCAGGCCCCATCTACGGGATTTTCAAAAGATTAACATGCTAACATTTATAGAATGCTTTAAAGGCTTTGGATAACAAAAGAGATCTAGGTAGTACAATGACAGTAGTAATATGGTAACATGTTCAAAGAACATATAGATTTCATGTATACATATTGAACACTCATATCAGGGAAACCCTTTCATATTTCATTTATACTTTTCATGGTATTTCTCCTCCATTTAATTATGGCAATATCTGCCTTATGGAAAAGGCAGGATCATGATAATATGTTTCTATTGCAGGAACTCATTAAGAAGACTTAATTCACTGAGAAATGTATTAGCATTTTTAAATCTGCAGATTGCATATCAAGGGTAAATGTTCTGTGTCAATATATTGCTAAATGCATAGTCTGAGAAGCAGATAGGGGAAGAGTTATTGCAGGAAACCTTTTCCTGGGAAAGTTTTTGCTTTCTGACAATCTGTTACTTGTTCTCAACTTGTGCCTACCTTACTCATCCACTAACAGCCACCAGTTTATGCTCCAGACATTCAAGGTTCCTAATGGTATAAAACAACCAGTTCTTCCTCATGTCATTTTTCCCCTACTGCTCTATGCAGCCATAATTTTTGAGATATTTTTAGTTTTGTTACCTTCGCTTACTATTCTGTGAATGGTTGTTTAATCACCTAAATTGATTTTCTGTAGAAAGAAAGCATTATCTAGAGTGGTAGCCACCTGTAAATTCTGTGGCTCCTACTTTGGTTAACCCAATTTTGTTCCCAATTCTTTATGGGGGTTATACACTTAACAAACCTACATTACAAAAACCAAGTCATATTTTAAAGACATTCCCTAGTAGCTTAGACAGCCATAATATGTTTTAAAAGCATGATGAAAATGCCATTGCATTAATCCCAAATAATCTGTTAGTGAATTGAATTAGTTGATATTAATTCCCAATCTTCGCAATACTAGTTTATAAACTGAATTATTATGGTAAATATTAGATATTTTGTTAAATATGTGTAAAAATATCAAATAGTATAACAATTATTTGAATATATTTATCAGACCAAAGTTCTTTTAATATCTGTTTATAATTACTTTTAAAAATATATACTATAGACTTATGAAGTCAAAAAGGACTTTACAGTTTCATTTAATTAAATTCTTTGCATTCATAAAAATAGTTATACCATCCCACAAACAAAAATCTACCCAAAAAATCATCATATACACCCAAATATATTTCTTAATCTCCTTTATTAATACACACAAACATTTAAAATGACATACTTGATGATTAAATAATGTCAGAAACAGATTCAAGATAAAAGGATTTGGAAATTCTTTTTTTTTTAAATTAATTTATTTATTTTTAATTATTTTCAGGTGTACAACACAGTGCAATAGTTATACATTTGGATTTGGAAATTCTTGATGACAATTTGGTGAAGGAAGTGGCCCATTAATACCTTCATAAATTTCTTCCAGGGCAGGATAAAATACTCAAGTGAGTAATGCTATCCTCATCTTGGAAAATGTTTCAGCAGATTGAATCCAAATTCACAAGTCTCAGGTACGAAACTACAGTTCAAACATGGAGTATCTGGACAGTCCAAGAAAGGTACTTGTGATTTGACATCAGGTGTTTTAAATAGTCTTGATATTCAATCTTGAGAGAAAATGTAATACATGGTAAGGTTTTAATGCAGAGGAATCTAAAGTTGAGTTGAGATATGGAAGACCAAACATAGATATTCTGCTTCCAGACAGAATGACAAGTTATGTATCCAGTCAGCCAAAGATCTTTTTCTGTAGCAAGGATGATAGAAAACCTAGGTACCAGGAACCTATGCAGTGAAAACAGCTAGCTGCTAAGCAGCCTGGCCACAGAAGACAAGAGTTGGTTGTTAAGAGTTGCTAATATACCACTAGATCTGTCTCTCACTGGTCCAGAGTCTAGATGGGGCTGATTATGTCAATAATCTGGAAAATTGTGACACCATAGAACATATAGAGACTGACATCTAGGTTATTGACTGAGCTATGTGAGATATCACACATTACTAAGCAGGCTGTAACCTCAAGAAATTTCCAATGTACCAGTGTACCAGGAGAGATAAAAAAAAAAGAAAAGAAAATTACAGTAATATGTACTAGCACACAAATATACTCAGGATATATCTGGGAAAGTATGGAAAGACATAGAAAAGACTAATTTATGCTGCATGTGCAATTTTAGAAAGGACTTAGCAGATGAATTACTGTCTCATCTCAGTCTTTAATTATGGGAAGAAATTTGCCTGGTGAACCAAGAAAGGGACCTGAAGAAGGGGAATTTTACAGATGTCATTCTAGGCTAAAGAGTCAAAATGTACAAAGGCATGGAAAATGAAAGAGGAAAAATGGCCAGAGATGAGACTGGATTAGAAAGAACATACCAGATCTCAGAGTAAATTAATTCTTAATGACATAATTATGACCTTTTTACTCAAGTTTTATTCTCGACGGTATGAGGAATATCTATGCAAGAATACTTGTAAGCTATAATTAATGTTGTATTTCTTTGAAAGCTAAGCAACATTAGGTATTTAATGAAACCCTATAGATATATTTTCATAGGGTTTATAGTCATCTGAGGGACTTTACTGTGAAACCTAAAACTATACCTAGTGTTTACATAGAAAGTGTAAAGAATTTTTAAAACAACAGACCACTTTATATGATTAATTAGTAGGAAATTAAAATGTGACTTGAGTACTACTAAGAATATAGAGTAATATTAAGTAATAAGCCTCTATAAAGTTATACAGTTATAACTAAAATTACAAAATAATAACAAAACATAATTTCTCCTGATCCAAACTGGAGCCATGCATTGCCCAAATTATTGGCTGAAAGAAAACCTGTGCCCATCTATCAAGTTTTACAAAGAAAATTATATAATAAATAATATTGTGTTTTGTAAGCATTTATTTCCCTCACTAAAATAAAGTTTTCCTTATCGTTGGCAGGTTTCCGAGAGAATATTAACCAGTAGAGTGCTTTTTCTGTGAGCCTTTCATTTCTATCTGTGTCCATTTGACAGCTCCACCTTATTTCAGTCTATTTGACCATATATTTTCATTTATCTCCTTTCAAAATCAATTTGTTATGTTTAGAAGGGCTAAAAAGATATTTGGATGATGACCTAAAAAAGATAGTGTACCAAGTGGCATGCTGGTTAAGCGCTGGCTTGGGATGCCAGCGGCCCCGGTTCGGTCCCACATGTGAGAGCCAGTAACACTGCCCTCAAAAAAAAAAAAAGATAGTGTAACTTCAGGCAATTAGGCATACCTTTCTCTTTGATACTTTCCCTCTAAACCATGCTAAAAGAGAGAATATTTGTAAAAGTAATGGAGACTACTGTTAACATATCATATAAATCCTATAAAATCAAATAAAAAGAAATCTAAAACCCTACCAGAAATTCATGAGGAGCATTGAATGCATGGTATAATTTTTAAATGTTTATAAAAATTACAATGATGAGACTAGAATTAGAAATAATACTAAAGTTCAACCAAATCTCTATCTCCTCAGTTAGGATGCAGAAGTGGTAAAAGGAGGTCTTGGCTCACTCCCAGCCATAGTTTCTAACTTACTCATAGGAAGAGGGAAGCTGGAGGTTGAGAAAAATCTGCATTAACCTAAAACATTGGCAGTAAGGAAAGTATACGTTATTATATATAATACTAGAAGTACATGCCAAATAATGTAGAATAAGCATTTTTTAAAGCATAACCTTCCTAGAAAATCACAGAACCACATGATTTTAATGGCTACTCTTATAATATGCCAAAAACTAACAACTTCTCTACCTCTATACTCAACTCCCTATTTCTCAACATAAAGTTTTTCCTTCTAGTTCTTTAACACCCTAATTCACAAATATTGGTTCTGTGACGACATTATTGCTGATCTTGACTTTTTTTTCCCAAATCTCTTGCTTCATCCAAACTTCACTTTCTTCCCTCTCCAACCATCTCTGGGAAGCCTTATTACAATCAGTATTTACACAGCATAATGTGCACTACCTCTGTCATATCACTGAACTCACTGTACTGAATTCTTTTGTATGTTTGTCTCTCTATTATACAGTAAATTCCTAGTTACTAATCTAGAAAAATTATAAATAAAATACAGTACACATTGAATAAACAGGGTAAAATCACGGATTTTGATATGTATATTACAATCCAAATTATCAACTGCATTATTTTGAGCATTAACATCACTTAACCTCAGGGTTTTTTGTTGTTTTAATCTCTAGCTACTTTATAAGGTTATTGTCAGGTATAAGTAATATACTCTGTAAAGTTTCCTGCAAAAAAATATACTTAACCAATGCTAGTTGTTTTTAGTCTGTTGAATTTAAGGATTTTTCAATATAGTATGAAATACATAAGTATGGCATTGCAGTACATTAAACACAATAAACTATAGTTCATCCTGGTAGAGATCGAATCTCATTTAATGAACTTCAATGAATATTCCTAATAAACATTTTTCAAAAATTGGAATAGAAAAGCTATTTTCTTAATGTATTTGAATCCAACAGCCAGTAGAGTAGTCCCCCTCCTCCCTGCCCATATCTACAGTTTTGCTTTCCATGGTTTCTGTTGCCCATGGTCAACTGCAATCCAAAAATATTAAATGGAAAATTTCAGAAATAAAGTCGTAAGTTTTAAATTTCACACCATTCTGAGTAGTATGATGAAATGTCACATCACCCTGCTCCTTCTTCCCAGGATAGGAAATATCCCCTTGTCCCGTGTAGCCAAACTGTACATTCTCCCCACCTGTTCGTTAATAGCAGTCTTGGATATCAGATCAACTGTCACAGTTTGGCCTGGCTTGTGTTCAAGTAAACCCCATAGCAGCCTAATGTTATGTCAAAATGCCTACATCATTCAGCTCACTTCATCTCATCACATAGGCATTGTATCATCTCACATCATCACAAGAAGAAGGGTGAATGCAGTGCAATACGACATATTGACAGAGAGAGAGAGACCACATTCACATATCTTTTATTACACTACATTATTATAATTGCTCTATTTTATTTTTGGTTTTTGTTGCTAATCTCTTACTGTACTAATTTATAAATTAACCTTTATCATAGGTTTGTATGCATAGGAAAATACATGGTATGTATAGGGTTCAGTATTATTCAGTTTCAGACATCCACTGAGAGTCTTGGCACATATCTCTCACAGATAAGGGGGACTGTTGTATAATAATAATTATGGATATAGGATTAAATGGATAAAATATAAAAGAAAAAACATACAGCAATAGGTCATATTATTTATGATAATTGAAGCATCAAAATAAATGAAAAACGATAACATTTTAGATAAATGTAGATTCTTACCTAATTTTATATGCAAAAATAAATTCTGGGAAGATTAAGTAGTTGGCTATTTAAAACCTAGCCAAAGAAAAACAAGAGGAAATCAGTAGGATATTTGCCCAAATATTGGATATCTAAAATAAAGAAAGCATGGGGCCTGCCGAGTGGCGTGGTGGTTAAGCACTGGCTTAGGAAGCCAGCGGCCCTGTTTCGGGTCCCACATATGACGGCCAGTGACACTGCCCTCAAAAAATAAAAAATAAAAAATAAATAAAATAAAGAAGGCATAAATGATTACTCAAATGAGAAGAATGACAGATTTGGCTACATATAAATATAAAAGTTCTGACTATGGCAAGATTTTTTTAAATGTAAAGAATAACTTAAGTAGTGATCATACTAAAACATACTATAGGGCCGGCCGAGTGGCATGGTGGTTTGGGAGCTGGCTTGGGACGCCAGCGGCCCCGGTTCGGATCCCACATATGAGGGCCAGTGACAACTGCCCTCTAAAAAAATAAAAAAATAAATCCTTACATAATACAAATAGTTAAAAAACAAACAAACAAATAAAATAAAATAAAATAAAACATACTCTAGACCAGGGTCAAAATGTGACCTCAGATATACCAAATCAGAATTACCCAGATGGGGTGGCAACAGCAGTGTTTTCAATGCAGAATCCCGGGCCTTACTCCAGGTTTGGGGTCTTGAAATCTTCATTTCTAACAAGACCTCCAGCTGATGTTGAAAACCATTGCTCCCACTCACCAAATTAGTCATTCAGAAGACTTCATTAATACGCCAAATAAATTAATGTCTGTAAGTCAAGGTGACCAACACAGAAGAAGCAAAGTAGTCCATGCAGGGTACTAGAGGGTATTACAACTTCTACCTGAAACACCTCCATTTATAAAGACTTCAATGAAACCCACTTTAGATGAAATTCAATGAACAAGTTTTTCTTACCAGAAATAATAGATTAATTATTGGTCAAACCTACCTAAAAAAATCAACTCCATTCACTGAATTAAGTTCATTTGAAGTTATACTTTTACAATAAATAGCAGTGTAAATAATAACACATTACACTTAATAGTAGTGAAGTGCATCCTGGATCTGAAAGACTGACTTTGGACATGGTTCAACCTGGGAATCATGCAAGAATACCAGCTTTGCAGGGTTCTACAAATAGTGAAAACTAGCTGTATGCCTACCTAGATCCTGAAAAGTGGAGGGGATTCTCATAGTTTTGTTCCTAATTAAGTGTTCCCAGTAAAAATTTGGAAGTTTTATAAAACAATAAATAAAATTGACCAAAAAAATGTAAAGTAGACTGGGTAAAATAATTGCAGCAAAAAATAAACGTAAACAAAATCACAAGATAAGGACACAACTGGCATAAAATATTGGGTTGTCGGAAAAGTTATGACATATTTTGTCTTTCTAAGGTCATTTATTTATATAAAGAACAAAGATCAATCAATGATATAGTGCCTGTTTTGTTTGATAACATTTTGCCATCTTTCAGTAAGCTTCATAATTCCTTGTTCATAGAAGGACCTGTCTTTATTTGTGAAAAACTGAACAAGGTGCTGATTTACAGCCTTATCTGAATTGAACGTTATACCATTCCAGGAGTTTTGAAGAGAATGAAACAAGTGGAAGTCTGACGGCACAAGGTCAGGCGAGTATGTTGGATGTGGCAACACATCCCCTCCAAGCTCCAATAATTTTTGACGGGTGATCAAATTTGTGTGTGGTCTCCCATTGTTGTGATGGAACACAACTCCTTTATAATTAACAAGCTCTGGACCTTTCTGGATGATGGATTCATTCAAACTGTCTAATTGCCAACAGCACACATTTGAATTCATTGTTTGGTTCCTTGGTAGAAGCTCGAAAAACGCACCTTTAGAGTCCCACCACACTGAGAGCATAACCTTCCTCTGATGAATGTCTGCTTTCAATGTCATTTGAGGTGAATCATCACATTGGGACCAAGACCATATGCACACCACATCGTTGTAAACAATTCACTTCTCATCACCAGCTATCAGTCACTACAAAAAAGGATCGTTTTCCTCACATTTAATGAGCATATTTCAGATGTTTATACACGCCGTCAAATGAACTTTGAGTTCATGCAGAACCCAAATATCGAGCTTGCTTACATATCCCAGCTTCTTCAGGTGGTCATGAATGCTTGAATGGTGGATATTGAATGTTTCTGCAAGCTCTTGTGTTGTGTAATGTGGGTTTGACTTGATCAATGCTTTTATTTTGTTGTCATTGACCTCTGTGGGCCTCCCTGACTGAGGAACATCATTGAGATCAAAATCACCAGCACAGAATTTTATGAACCATTGTTGGCACTGACATTCTTTTTTTTTTTTTTTTTGAGGGCAGTGTCACTGGCCCTCATATGTGGGATCCGAACAGGGGCCGCTGGCTTTCCAAGCCAGCGCTTAACCACCACGCCACTCAGCCGGCCCAGCACCGACATTCTTACAGAGCACTGTCACCGCAAACTTTATGCAACTTTTCACAAGCTTGGCACGTGTTCTTCCCTTTATAGAAGTAAAACAGCAAAATATGACAAAAATGCACAGTTTGGTCTTCCATCTTCAACTTGTATTAAAATCTAAAAAACTCAACCAAATCACTCAATTTTTTTTAGAATGAAGCTATAACTGTCATCTGTCAAATGACAGCAAAAACATAGGTGTGAGTGTCTCTAGTACTTCCAAAAATGAACTAGTGTCATCTGTCACAAACATGCGTCATGACTTTTCCAACAACCCAATATTTTAAACAATTATTGATGTTAAAATATTATTTTATAAAATATACCTATAGGTTATTTTAGAAAAACAGTGTATAATGCATCACCTACATACTGGGAAATTAATGTAAACATATTTCCATATTCTCATTCATACTTCTATTCAAAATCACCATTTCCATTCTCCATATACTGATAAGTAAAATTTTCTCAGTGAAAAAATTTTTTTACAGTTTCCAAACTCTGTGAGATTATGAAATTTTGAGATATTTATAACAGAAAAATTGCATTGTTAACATCAACAAAAATGGTGGACTCAGAACTTCTAAAATTCTCTCTCCTTTAAAAGCAATAAGAAAATTTACAAAAATTGTCAGAATCAAATAACTCAGGACTCTGGAAATTAACTAATGGCTTGAAGTAATCCAGGGAGTGTTTATTCAAGAAAAATGACTCCATTTTGGTAAGAAGAGCAGTCTTTGTGACATTTTTACTTTCCCTATTCTCAGTCCCCCTCTTAGGCTCTAGGATAGTTTAAACCAAAAGCTTGCAATCACAGGGCAAACCAGCAGTGTAATAGCTACCAAAGGAACAGAATGGGCTTAGAACTTCTAAATAGCCTCATTTACAGAGAATTGTCATTATTTGACATCTCTGATGGTTCCCTGAAAGAATTAACAACAATCCTTAAAAGAAACTCATAAAATATAAAAAAGAAATGAATTTTTCTTAACTGTTCCTATGAGACCAGTGTTATCCTAGTACCAAAACAAAACAAAGACATCACAATAAAAACAAAAACTAAACTGTCGATCAATTCCCATATGAATATAGATGTAAATATCCTCAACAAAATAGTAGAAAACTGAACCCAGTGATACATAAAAAGAAGTGAACACCAAAAAAATGGGTATTATCAACAAAAACAAAAAAGCGATGCAACATATAAAAATCAATTGATATAATGTCCCTTATTATTGAAATAAAGGAAAAAATATCTGATTACCTCAACAGACACACAAAAAAGCATTTGACAACATCCAACCCCCTTTTGTGAAGATAAAAACAGCAAACTAGGACTAGAAGGGAACATTCTCATCCTGATCAAGAGCTTTGTATAAAGTGAAGGGCACATGTATATGAGTTTATTATGTTTATTTGAATTAGAGACCTTTGATTCTTACTGAAAAAAGAGGTACTCAGTATCTAATGAAATTAAGCTTAAAATGTTCAAATTCACTGTGAAATTTTCTAATGGCTTGGGTGAAATGCTACTTAAATTTCTTTATCTTTTGAATAGTAATGCCCTTCAAGAAGTCCAATGACTAGCCCTACTAATATGCTGGTCTTATGCAGCTACAGCAAAAAACTTCTGTGTACCAGGATTATTTTTTCAATTCCCAAACACACCGTAATATACGTGGTGTGATCAAACTATATGGTAAATGATTAAATAAAAAATATTGTTACAGTAACAGACATATTGCCATTAATCCCCCTCAAAGTACTCCCCCTTGCTTCAAGCACACTTATCCCATCATTCTTGCCACTTTCTGAAGCAGTTCTGGAAGTCCTCTTTTGTGAGTGTCTTTACTTCATCCTCCATCATGACAGTGTTCTGAGTCACATATCACTTCTGGTACAGCAATTTTTATCAAATAAAAACATTAGAGTGTGCCCTTATCCACCTTGTTCACCAGATCTGGCACTGTGCGACTTCTGGATCTTCCCCAAATTCAAAATGACCATGAAAAGTAATCGTTTTGAATTGATTCAGAACATCAAGGTAGCCATGACAGCGCACTTAAAGACAGTCATGAAAAAGGGCTTCCACAACTGCTTCAGAAAGTGGCCAGAATGATGGGATAAAAATGTGTTCAAAATGAGGGGGAGTATTTTAAGGGAAATTAATGGGAATGTGTCTTTTATTGTAATAAATTGTCTTATTTAAACATTCACTGTATCTTTTGATCACACCTTGTATATAGGGTTATATCCATGTCTGATAACTCCAAGCAACAGCATTGAAGATAATACTGAATCATCTCCAACAATCTTCAACCTCATCTCAGCATTACCCTTCCTATCCCTTGAGTTCAGTGGTAAACAAACTAAAGTCCATGTGCCAAATCCTACTGGTTACCTGTTTTGATAAATAAAACTTTATTGGCATTCAGTATTATCCATCTTCACCTTCAGTTCATGATGTCAACTATAATAATAGTCACAGGATATGGAGTACAGCATAGGGAATAATGTCAGTGGAATTGTAACAGCTATATACAATGTCAGAGGGGTAATAGATTAAGGGAGGAAGGTTATCGTTTTGAGAGGGGTGAAATGTGTGACTATTACATTGTTTTATACACCTGAAACTAATTTAAAAAAAGAGATTAAGTTAACATTAAAACAAAAATCTTTACTGGCATATAACCACACCTATTCCTTTAAGGATTATCCAAGACTGCTTTCACCCCACAACAGTAGAGTTAAATAGTTGCAAAGCCTAAGATACACGCCCTTTGGCTCTTTACAGAAAATGCTTGCCATTCTGTGGTCCAATATGCAGTTTAAAAATCCCAAGGGATTTTGTTTGTTTGTTTTGTTTTGGCTTTTTTGCTTATTTTTTTGTTGTTGTTGGTTATGTTTCGTTTGTCCTTTGGTTTTCGTCTCTTTCTAATTGATGAGTGTGAAAAAAATGCCCTTCTACTTCATGTGTGCTTTTCTTTTGCCCAATTTATTTATTTATTTAGTTTTCTAACATATAATACTCCTCACTATACTATGAAATCATGAGAACAAGTATATTATTTGCCTTCTCAATCATTATTTCACTCTGCCAAATATATATTGAGAACTGAATATTTATTAATATATAAATTAATGCCACATGGGTAAAAAACCTAAAATTTACTCTGAAATGAAAAAATGGGATAAATCCATAAATTAACAAAGTACTTCAGTTCTCCAAAAACCATTTCAATATTTCTCTTTTTCTAATCTACTATTTATATTTTAATTTATCAACTGACATAATAAAGTCTATTAGTGCTTTCTTTCCCCTCCAGTATAAGATCTAGCTGAGGGTCAGGTATTGCATTTAATCATCATCTCTCTTTAGCTTACTAAAATCCGGAATATTTTCATAGCCTTTATTTAACATTTTTGAAGACTACAGTCTCATCCCATCACCACCATTTTTTTTGAAAGATTTTATTGGGGAATTGGAGGAGGGGAACAGTGTTAGAGAACCATGGAAGGGGAATAGACAAGTTGCTGTCCTTTTCTTTTTTTTTTTTTTTTGAGGGCAGTGTCACTGGCCCTCATATGTGGGACCCGAACCGGGGCCACTGGTGTCCCAAGCTAGCGCTTAACCAATGCACCACTCAGCCGGCCCCAAGGTGCTGTCCTTTTGTTCTTCAGTCTAGTTGTGGAGGACATTGCTTCACTGACCCATATTGGTATCATTGTTGCGCTCTTCTCAGGTGAGGCAGATCGGTCGCAGGTCTCTAAATGACCACTCACAGCAGCTCTTGGCAGCTCACACCGGATGCCAGCCACTTATGCTGGCTGCTGGCCACTCTCTGTAGCCTATGGCAGCTCACAGCAGCAGGGGCTGCAGCTATGCTGGCCGAGGGACTCACAGCAGCCCAGCTCCAGGTGGAGTTATTGTTCACAACCTTAGCTGTAGAGGGTAATGTCACTGGACCTCATATGTGGGATCCGAACCGGGGCCGCTGGCGTCTCAAGCCAGCTCTTAACCAACGCGCCACTCGGCCAGCCCATCACCGGGTTTTTTTTTAACACTGATATTCTTTAACACTTATTGTGTGCTTTAAAAATTTTTTTCTAAGATTTTTTTGAGATGATCACTGATTTTTTTTTTTGGAGGACATTGTTACTGGCCCTCATATGTGGGACCCAAACTGGGACTGTTGGCTTCCCAAGCCAGCGCTTAACCACCGCGCCACTCGGCTGGCCCTGATCACTGATTTTTTTTTTAATCCTTTAAACCACTAACAAGGATATTACATGAATAGGTTTTCTTTTTTCTTTCCTTTTTTTTTTATTAATGTTTTTCAGGGGACAATTGCTAGCAAAGTTACATAGATTTCAAGTGTACAATCCTGAAACACATCATCTGTATATCACATTGTGTGTTCACCACCCAGTCAATTCTCTTTCCATCACCATATATTTGATCCCCTTTACCCTCATTTACAACATCCCTTCCCCCTTCGATGTTTTAATCACTAAACTATTGTCTGTGAGTATGAGTTTTGTTTCTTCATTTGTTTTCCTTGCTTTTTTCTTGTTTTCAGTTTTATATAACACATATCAGTAAAATCATATGGGTCTCTACTTTTTTGTATGATTTATTTCACTTAACATTATGATCTCAAGATCCATCGATGTTGTCGCAAATGGCACTATTTCATCTTTTCTGATGGCAGAACAGTATTCCATTGTGTATATATACCACAAATTCTTTATACAGTTATGTATGGAAGGACACTTTTGTTCTTTCCATGTCTTGGCCACCTTGAATAAAGCTGCAATGAACATCAGAGCACATATATCTTTACGGATGAATGTTTTCAGATTTTTCGGTAGATACCCAAGAGAGGGAATGCTGGATTTTATGCTAATTCTATTCTTAATTTTTTGAGGAATCTCCACACCGCTTACCATAGCAGATGCACCAATCTGCATTCCCACCAACAGTATATGAGGGTGACTTTTTGTCCACAGCCCCTCTACCACTGTTATTATTGGTCTTGCTGATCATAGCCACTCTAACTTGTATGAGGTAATATTTCATTGTAGTTTTTACTTGCATTTATCTGATTATTAGAGATGTTGAGCATTTTTTCATATGTCTATTGGCCATTTGTATGTCTTCTTTGTAGAAATTTCTATCAAGGTCCTCTGCCCATTTTTTTTCTTTTTTTAAACTTTTTTATTATTATTTTATTATTATTAGTTACAGATGTACAAAACAATGTAATAGTTATCTTTTTCACCCCTTACAAAGTGATGTCACCCTCCCCCTTGCCCCCTCACCCCCGATATCATACATATCTATTACAATTCCATTGACTCCATCCCCACACTATGTTCCACATCCCATGACTATATATATGTTAAATTATAGTTGACATATAATATTATTCAGCAGCAGCTTCAGATATACAGTATAGTTGTCAGGCCACTACACCATCAATTAAGTGATCTCCCTGAAAAGACATGAGTCCTTCTGATCCCCTAAGAAAAATATTTACAACCTTATTGATTATATTCCCTAAACTTTCTCTTAAGTCTCTGCAGTAGTATTGTAATTATCAGTTTGTGTTGCCTTCTCCCTCATGCCCATACCCATCCCATCTAACCCTCATCAATTTTTTTTCCTTTTCCTTTTTTTTTTTTTGTTTGAGGGCAGTGTCACTGGCCCTCATATATGGGATCCGAACCGGGGCTGCTGGCTTCACAAGCCAGCGCTTAACCACCGTGCCACTCGGCCACCCCAGTTTTTCCTTTGTGTCTCTAAGACTATTTCTGTTTACGTTGCTCATTTATTCAGTTGTTCAGATTCCACATATAAGTGAGATCATATGGTATTTGTCTTTCTATGACTGACTTATTTCACTTAACATAATGGTCTCTAGATCCATTCATATCGTTGCAAATGGTATGACTCCATTCATCTTTATAGCGGAGTAATATTCCATTGCATAAATGTACCACAGTTTCTATTTATTTATTGATTTATAATTACTTTCAGGTGTATACCACAGGGCAATAGTTATACATTTTACCTCTCAATGTGACAACCGCCCCCCCAATTCACCACCCCGCTGCTCACCCCCCATATCATATATATCTATTACACTTCCTCTGACTCCCTTCCACAGTATAATTCACATCCCGTGACTATATATTCACTTACAGTTGGTATATAATATTATACAATATCAACTTCAGGTATACAGTGCAGTGATCAAGCCTCCACTCCATCCATGAAGTGGTCACCTTAACAAGACATGTGACAATCTGACACACCACAAAATATTTACATTATTATATTCCCCGAACTGTCTTTCATATCCCTGTGGCAATATTGTAGTTACCTATTTATGGTGTCTAATCCCTTCCCTTCTCCCTTATCCCCACCCCCTCCCAACTAGCAACCCTCAGTTATTCCTCTATATCTATGAGACAGTTACTGTTTACTTTGCATAAAAGTGAGATCATATGGTATTTGTCTTTCTCCAACGGACTTATTTCACTTAAAATAATGGTCTCTAGGTCCATCCATATCATTGCAAATGGTTCAATTTCATTCTTCTTTACAGCAGAGTAATACTCCATTGTATAAATGTACCACAGTTTCTTAATCCAGTCATCAACCGTTGGACATTTTGGTTGTTTCCAAGTCTTGTCTATTGTAAATAGTGCTGCAATGAACAAAGGGGTGCATATATTTTTTTGAATTAGTGTCTTAGGTTTTTCAGGAAAAATACCTAGGAGTGGAACTGCTGGGTCAAAAGTTAGTTCCATTTCAGTTTTTTTTATATACCTCCATACTGACTTCCACAGTGGCTGCACCAATCTGCAATCCCACCAACAGTGCACCAGGGTTCCCTTTTCTCCACAACCTCACCAGAACTTGTTGTTTGTTGATTTATTCATGATAGCCATCCTGACCAGAGTAAGGTGGTATCTCATTGTGGTTTTTATTTTCATTTCCCTAATGACCAATGAGGTTGAACATTTTTTTCATATGCCTGTTGGCCTTCTGTATTCCCTCTTTAGAGAAATGTCTCCTCATATGCTCCTCCCATTTTTTAATTGGGTTGTTTGTTTTTTTTGTACCAGTTTCTTTTTTTTTCGAGGGCAGTGTCACTGGCCCTCATATGTGGGACCGAACGGGGATCGCTGTCTTCCCAAGCCAATGCTTAACCACCGCACCACTCAGCCGGCCTTGTACCACAGTTTCTTAATCCAGTCATCTACCAATGGGCATTTTGGTTGTTTCCAAGTCTTGGCTATTGTAAATACCATTGCAATAAACATAGAGGCGCATATATTGTTTTGAATTAGTGTATTGGATTCTTCTGGGTAGATACCCAAGAGGGGAATTGCTGGGTCATATGGTAGTTCCATTTTCAGTTTCTTGAGATACCCCCATACTGATTTCCATAATGGCTGCACCAATCTGCAGTGCCACCAACAGTGCACCAGGGTTCCCTTTTCTCCACAACCTCACCAGCACTTGTTGTTGGTTGATTTATTGATGATAGCCATTCTGACCTGAGTGAGGTGGTATCTCATTGTGGTTTCTATTTGCATTTCTCTGATGATTAGTGAGGTTGAACATTTTTTCATAGGTCTGTTGGCCATCTGTATGTCCTCTTTAGGGAAATGCCTCTTCATATCCTCTGCTCATTTTTTGATTGGGTTGTTGGTTTTTTTGGTGTTTGTTTGCATGAGTGTTTTATAAATTTTGGATATTAACCCCTTATCAGATATATCATTGGCAAATATCTTCTCTCATGCAGTAGGCTGCATTTTTGTTTATTGATGATTTCCTTTGCTGTGAAAAAACATGTAAGTTTGATGTAATCCCATATGTTCATGTTTACTTTTATTTTCGTAGCCTTTGGGTGTTGAGGGTCATTGTCCCCAACATTGAGGGGTTTGCAGGCTGGCCTTAGTGGGCTTGATGAAGCATAAATTTGTTTTTCTGCTTTCATTGTTCCTTTGTATAAAGGAACCTGGAGGGTGCTTATGACTTATTGAGGTATGTGGTGAGGACGGTCAGTTCCTTGGGACACAAAACAAAGATGACTATCTGGATTAATGGAAAAGGAGCCTAAGGCACATACGTATACACAGTTAATGATTTACTGCAGTTTACTTCCTTGAAAATTTTCAATAAAAGCTATGCGTTGACCCGATTCGGGGCTCAGTCGTCTTTGGCTGAGTCCCTTGGTCTCGCTCTTATCTTTCTTCTGTCTCTTGTTCTTATTCAATCTGCGTCGCCCCTCTCATGTCCCACTTGCCCTTGCCACGCAGGACGTGACAACTGGCGCCTCAATGTGCGGCTCGAAGAAGGGAAGGTAGACTTTGAATCTTGGTGAAAATTCAAGGTGCAGACCTCAGGGCAGGCCGGCACTCTACTTGGTAAGGAGTAGGGAGTAGTCCTGAGGAATTACCGGGGTATCCGGAAAATAACCTAACAAACTTTGTGTGAAAGTGTGTGATTGTGTGAGTGAATGCATATAGTTCCACGGCTTTTCGCTACGGAACTTGAGTGGGCTCCAATCTGCGGTTCCGTAATCTGTCATATGGCATAACGGCGACTGACTCGTTCACCTGTGCGGGGGCTTATACCGCAGAGCCTTAGCCAAGACAGACTTAGTCCCGCGAGGGGCGCGGCCAGACGAGCATCTGAGTGGATAATTGAGTGAAAGTTCTCTTTTCTTTTCTTTTCTTAAAAACTAACATGGGAAATTCTGAGAGTCGATAGACCATATATTTGCCTCCTTAAGCAACTTTCTAAGAAGGGAGGGGTAAAAGTCTCAGAAAAGAAACTAGAGGAACTTTTAAAAGTTATTGAAACCCATTGCACTTGGTTTCCAGATTTAGGAACCATAGATTTAGACCAATGGGAGATGGTAGGTAAAGATATATCAGAAAAGCAACTTCAAGGAAAAGAGATACCAACTACAATTTGGGAAACTTGGAGACAGGTCCGATCAGTTTTAGAACCTTTACACACTGACACAGAAGATGAAGAGGAGGATAAAAATCAGGATTGCAAAAGTCTCATTGAATTATCAGAGGATGAAGGGAGAGAGGAGGAATCTGTAGAAGCACACACAATAATTCCTAAAACATTATATCCCTCTTTGCAAAATCTGCTAACTCCTGATCGTTTGCCTCCTCCTCCAACAACTACAATGAAGGATTGGGGGTTATCTAAAAAAGCACCAAAACTAAAACAACCAGTTTCTCCTGTTATATCGAAACCTCCACCTTATGCCCGAGATCCACATTTGTCAATGTCAGCCATAGAAAAAGGAATTCAACAGGCAAGGTTAGAAGGAGATTTGGATGCTTTAAATTTTCCAGTCATAATTAGGGAGTGTATTGCACCCAATGATGAACACCCCAATGGTTTGAAGATATTAGAACACCACCCTTTTTCTTTTAAAATCCTTAAGGAACTTAAACAGGCAGTTACTCAATTTGGTCCGACTTTCCCTTACACTATAGGGCTAATTCAAGGTATTGCTGATGGAAATAGAATGATTCCAATAGATTGGAATGCTTTGGCTAAGTCCTGTCTTTCTCCAGCCCAATTTCTGCAATTTAAATCTTGGTGGATTGATGGTGTGGAAATTCAGAGTAGGCAAAATCAGGCTGGAGGGATAGATACTACTAAGGATCAATTAGTAGGTGATGGAGATTGGATAAATACCGAACAGCAGACTTTAATGACTCGTCAGGCCCAAGACCAGCTTAAAAGAATTTGTTTGATGGCTTGGGAGAAAGTAGAAGTGGAAGGAAAAGTTCCAACTTCCTTTCAAAATATATTTCAAGGACCCCAGGAGGTTTATTCAGAATTTATAGCTCGCTTGCAGGATACTATTAACAAACAGGTATCCAACGCTCAAGCTGCTGATATTATTTTACAAATCATAGCTTATGACAATGCTAATGAGGATTGTAAAAAGGCAATAGGAGCTCAAAAAGGAAAGACAGATGCAATGGAATACCTCTGCCTCTGTCAAGGAGTAGGAACTGAACAATATAAAGCTACAATGTTAGCTCAGGCAATTACAGGAATGACAAGAGGAAAAAAGTTTCCGGGTACTTGCTTTAATTGTGGAAAGCCTGGTCATACTAAAAGGGAATGCAGAAAGAAAATTAAAACTGTTTCTCATATGCCTAATGACTCCGCTCCTGCAGAATCGAAATTACCAGGGATGTGTCCTCGATGCCAAAAAGGGAAACATTGGGCATCAGACTGTAGATCATTATATCATAAGGATGGAACTCCCCTTCAGGGAAATGGGAAGCGGGGCCAGCCCCAGACCCCGACAACAACAGGGGCATATCTGACATCGTCCACTCCTCAGAACTATCAGGCCGTACCTCCCCCAAACTTTCAGTACAGCAATTAAGTTCAGCAACCGAAGGGAGTGCAGCAGTAGACGTTTGCACCACTCAAGATATTTTATTACTTCCCGGAGAAATGCCTCTCCGTGTACCCACAGGAATTTTTGGGCCAATTCCACCAAACACCGTCGGACTTATTCTTGGCCGATCCAATTTGACTTCAAAGGGAGTCACAGTTCATACAGGGATCATTGATTCTGATTATGAAGGAGAAATTCAAATTATAATATCTTCAACCGTTCCCTGGTCAGCTAAAAAAGGAGAACGGATTGCACAGTTACTTTTGCTTCCGTATGTTTCTCCAACACAAAAAGGAATCCAAAAGCGAGGAATGGGTAGTTCTGGAAGTACAGGAGAAGCAGGTATCTTTTTAGTAGAAAAAAATTTCAGATATTCGACCTATTTGCCAAATTGAAATTCAAGGAAAAAAGTTTAAAGGTCTTATAGATACAGGACCTGATGTTTCAATCATCAGTTCTCAACAATGGCCAAAAAATTGGAATTGCAAGATCCAGATATTAATATAGTAGGAGTAGGAAGAGCCTCAGGCTTGCATCAAAGTATTCAGATTTTTCCATGTATAGGACCAGAAGGACAACAAGGATTTTTACAACCTTATGTTGCTGACATCCCTGTTAATTTATGGGGAAGAGACTTGTTGACTCAGTGGAACGCAGAGGTCTGGATTCCACCAAATCAATATAGTCCCCAAAGTCAGAAAATTATGAGTCGTATGGGATTCCAACCAGGAGAAGGATTGGGAAAATTTAAGCAAGGTATAACTCAACCTCTCCAGCTCTCATCTCAGCAAGGAAAACAAGGACTAGGTTATCAGACCAATCAAAATAACCCTTTTTTGTAGGGGTCACTGTCAAAGAGCTACGTGCTCCTTTGCCTCTTAAATGGAAAAATGACACCCCGATATGGATTGAACAGTGGCCCCTTCCTCAAGAAAAATTAGAGGCTTTAACAAAATTAGTACAGGTCCAACTAGAACAAGACCATATAAAACCTTCTACTAGCCCTTGGAATTCTCCGGTTTTTGTCATTAAGAAAAAATCAGGCAAATGGAGAATGCTAACTGATCTTAGAGCTGTTAATGCTGTTATTGAACCTATGGGTGCCCTTCAACCAGGGCTTCCACAACCATCTATGATTCCTAAAGATTGGCCTTTCATAGTTATTGATTTGCAGGATTGTTTTTATACGATTCCGTTACATCCTCATGATTGCCCTCGATTTTCATTCTCCATTCCATCTATTAACAATAAAGAGCCAATTCAAAGATATCAATGGAAAGTGCTACCGCAGGGAATGCTTAACAGTCCAACGATTTGTCAGTTTTATGTAGCTCGAGCTCTTACACCAGTAAGAACTGAATTTCCTGATTGTTACATCATTCATTATACGGATGATATTTTCTGTGCTGCATCATCTATGAAACAACTAGCAGCTTGCTTTGAATCACTTAAACTTCACCTAGACAAGGCAGGGCTATGTATAGCCCCTGATAAAATTCAAACAACCACTCCAGTTAAATACCTAGGAACAATTGTTGATCGACAGACTATTAGACCACAAAAGGTTCAGATTAGAAAAGATCAGATTTCTACTTTAAATGATTTACAAAAATTATTAGGAGATATTAATTGGCTACGTCCTACTTTGGGCATTCCTACTTATGCTCTTAGCAATCTGTTTAGTCTCTTGCGAGGACCTTCTCAATTAACCAGTCCTCGTGAATTGACTCCACAGGCAATTAAGGAATTAGAACTGGTAGAACAGAAAATACAAGAAGCTCAAATTCAACGTATAGATCCCTATCAACCTTTACAGGTTCTGGTTTTCTCCACACCGCATTCTCCAACAGCAGTTATAATACAACAAGAAAAACTGGTTGAATGGCTTTTTCTACCTAATCATTTTGTTAAGACACTGCCAACTTATGTTGAATTAATTTCTGAATTAATATCCAAAGCCTGCACTCGAGTCTTACACCTTAGTGGACAGGAACCTAATCAAATTGTAGTTCCTTTTAAAAACAGCAAATTTGTCATCTAAACATTCATAATGAATCTTGGCAAATTGCAATAGGAAATTTTTATGGAATCATTGATAATCATTGCCCAATAAATAAATTATTTCAATTTTTGCAAAAGACTACTTGGATTTTGCCCAAAAAACTCCGACAAAAGCCAATTCCCCAAGGAATTACCGATGGATCTAATAATGGAAAAGCTGCCATCGTTAGTGAAAAAGAAAGTCAACTTATTCACACTAACTGTAATTCGGCACAAAAGGCTGAACTTGTGGCAGTTTTAACTGCTTTGCAGACCTATTCTGAGCCTTTAAATATTGTTTCTGATTCGGCTTATGTTGTTCACACAGCTCAAAACATTGAGACAGCGTCTCTCTCATTTAATTCCAATCAGTCTCCTCAGATTTTGTTTCATCAACTTCAGCAGGTTGTGAGAAATCGCCAACACCCATTTTTTATTACTCATATTTGCGCTCATACAACTCTCCCAGGTCCATGGACGCGTGGAAATGCTATTGCAGACTCTTTAGTGGGAAATGCTCAGATTGATGAGGCAGCCCACTTTCACTCTTTAACCCATATCAATGCTAAAGGTTTGCAATCTAAATTTCCCATTACTCATAAACAAGCTAGGCATATAGTTCAGACTTGTCCTACTTGCCAAATTCTTAATGCTCCACAAGAATGTCCGGAGGGAACCAACCCTCGGGGCTTAGCTCCTAATGAATTGTGGCAGATGGATGTGACTCATATCTCTTCTTTTGGAAAATTATCATTTGTACATGTTTCTGTTGATACTGCCTCAGGATTTTTAGTAGCCACTGCTCAAACTGGTGAAACTGCAGCTCATTCCTGTTGTCATCTTTTGATTTGTTTTTCTATTATGGGCCTACCAAACAAAGTTAAAACGGACAATGGACCAGCTTACACTAGTGCTAAATTTGCCAGTTTCTGTTCTACCTGGCAGATTTCTCATAATACTGGCATTCCTTACAACCCTCAAGGCCAGGCCATTGTTGAACGTGCTAATTCAACCTTAAAGAAACAATTATTAAAACAAAAAAGGGGGGATGTAAAGGAACCACCTCAGGTGCAATTAGCTAGAGCTATGTTTACTTTAAATTTTTTGAACTCCTCTGGCTCTGATCCACATTGTGGACGAACTGCAGCAGAAAGGCATTTTAATACCAATTCGAAGAAAAAGCCGCCAATCCCCATATGGTGGAAAGATATTCAGACTAACCAGTGGAATTTAGGGACTCTGTTGACATGGGGAAGAGGTTTTGCTTGTATTTCTCCAGGCAAAGAAGAACGTCCTCTGTGAGTGCCTAGCAGCAGATGCGTTAAACCTTATCATGAACGACACACCCAAGAAGGTCATCAAGAAGCCAAATTGGCCTAAGGTTGCAAGGTATGAAATGCCTCCCAGTGAGTTTACACTGGAGGCTATCTCCGCTGAAGAAGAAGAAATATACACACCTCCTGTAAGGGAGATGTCTAAATTATCCCTACAATCTAGTAGGATGAGGACGCGGTCCTACCCACTCCTGCTGTTTCTGCTGTTACGCGAAACACTAGGAATGTTCCTTTTTCTACCTGGACACAAATAAAAAATTTGATACAAGTAGCAGAACATCGTCTCCAGGAGGAAAGGCTGCCTAAGACGAAGGGCAACCTGATGTTGTCCCTGATGGCTGTCCTTACTATTGTAAGTTGCTTTCCTCCAGGAGCCATTGCTGATAATTTTACTTATTGGGCATACATTCCAAATCCTCCATTATTAACTCCTGTCACATGGAATGATGATCCTCCTTTAATTTATCTTAATGATAGTTCATGGTTCCCTGGGCCTGAGGATCCCCGAGGACCTGAGTTCCCCGAGGAGGAAGGGAGACTCTTTACTTTATTTAATCATTCAGCCCTTGGATATTTACATACTCCCATATGTATTGGCTCTGTTCCACCATGTATCTCTCTTTCAGAGCAAACTTGGGCTATTCCAAGTGGAAAAGAGAATAATACCTTTAAAGATTTATTTATGATTTCTAGTAAAGGATTTGTTACTCAGCAATTTAGCACTCATAGCTTCCCACCTTCAATTCCTACTTGTCCTCTTATTAATCATTGGGATAAAAATCAATCAAGAATTCATTGGGATGAATGTCTTGGAACTATAGATAGAATCATTATAAATAATACATTGGAAACCATTGTTGATTGGGGACCTTTTGGTCCTGCTCTTCAAATCTGTAGGAATAAAATATGTGCAGAACCACGACAACTAAAGGATCAGATAATTGGAGATAACTTCTCTCAAACTATCAAACATCCTTTTAATATTTCTATTTTTGGAAGGAAAAGGTTTTAGCCCCTCCTCAATTGAGAATGATTAGACCTATTAGGGGTCCTTTCCAAAGGACCCTGTGGAAAATTGCTCTAAGCATTGGACCTAATAAATTATGGAAAGGAAATCTTACTCATAATATCGATAATAGTTATACCTTCTGGTATGAAAAAAATGGACAAATTTATTTACAAGTTTGTATTAAAAATCCATTTGTGTTCTTAATAGGAAAATTTACTGTTAATCAGAATTTGAAATTGGTTGAGTGTCCCCTATGTCGTTTATTTACCTGTCTTAATTCCTCAACCCTTAATTATCCCCAAGACCAAATTATGATTTTGAGACGTAGAAAAGGATTGTGGATTCCAGTCCAAACCTCTAGGATTTGGGAGGGTTCTCCAACAATTCATATTGTCCTCCAACTTCTTCATAAAATTTTACATCGAACTGAAAGATTTATTGGCCTTTTAATAGCAGCAATTTTAGGAATTATAGCAATCACAACCACTGCTGCCGTTTCTGGAGTAGCTCTCCATCAAACAGTTCAAACTACTCAATTTGTGCAGCAATGGCATGAAAATGCTAGTAAAACTTGGAACCAACAATTAAAAATTGATCAAGAAATTAGTGTTCGTTTAGCTGATTTGGAAACGACTGTGGTTTATTTGGGAAACCAATTAGAAAGTCTCCGGACTATTATTACTTTAAAATGTGATTGGAATACCTCTACTTATTGCATAACTCCTTTTTCTTATAATCAGACACGTACCCCGTGGTCTGAGGTATGTGCTCATCTTTTGGGTCATATGCCCAACCTCTCTGTGGATATTCAACAATTACAGCAAGAAGTAGACCAAATGTCATCTGCTAATTTGCAGCTCCTCCCTGGAGAGGATGCCTTATCCGCTGCTGCGGAAGGATTATCTAATCTAAATCCACTCAATTGGATCAAAAGCCTCAGTGGAGGTTTTGCTGGTGCATTTGTATTACTAATCATTATTTTATTTCTGTTCTGTTTAGTCCTCCGGTGTGGCCAACAAACCCTCCGGCAGGCCATAGATGAAGAAACTGCAAAATCCGTGTTTCTCCTTCTACAACAACAGAAGGGGGGCGATGTTGCCTTATAGCCGATTCCACGACCACCCACTCTGCATTAGCCTCTAAAGGCATAGCATTGGTTTTTGTGTCTGCTAGGTTCTGTGCCTACTCCCCATCCTCATTAGATGTTCTCTCAAGCAGATGATGGAAGTCCAAGCTATCATCCATGAGATCAAACTTGAGGCAAAGCCTCAAGTTTAGCCACCTGCTTATTAGCCCCACTACCCCTAAACTTTAGCGAGGACAGGCTAGCCAAAGACGGGTAAGGACCTCCTTGAATGTAACTAACCTAAGACAGGGCTTGATCGCCAGAGGATCGAGTTCTGATGACGGGTTGTTATTTCATTGGAGGACACCTAAGACAGGCACTGTGACTCGCAGCCGCCTGGGGTCACAGGCGTGCTTTTTAAATAATAAAGAAGAGGGAGATGTTGAGGGTCATTGTCCCCAACATTGAGGGGCTTGCAGGCTGGCCTTAGTGGGCTTGATGAAGCATAAACTTGTTTTTCTGCTTTCATTGTTCCTTTGTATAAAGGAACTTGGATTGTGCTTATGACTTATTGAGGTATGTGGTGAGGACGGTCAGTTCCTTGGGACACAAAACAAAGATGACTATCCGGATTAATGGAAAAGGAGCCTAAGGCACATACATATACACAGTTAATGATTTACTGCAGTTTACTTCCTTGAAAATTTTCAATAAAAGCTATGCGTTGACCCGATTCGGGGCTCAGTCTTCTTTGGCTGAGTCCCTTGGGCTCAGTCGTCTTTGGCTGAGTCCCTTGGTCTCGCTCTTATCTTTCTTCTGTCTCTTGTTCTTATTCAATCTGCGTCGCCCCTCTCGTGTACCACTTGCCCTTGCCACGCAGGACGTGACATTTGGGATATATCAGTGAAAATATTCCTCAGGGTAATATCTGCAAACTTACTCCCTATGTTTTCTTCTAGGAGTTTTATGATTTCAGGTCTTACGTTTAAATCTTTAATCCATTTTGAGTTTGCTCTCATATATGGTGTAAGTAGGTGGTCCATTTTCATTTTTTTGAACGTGTCAGTCCAATTTTCCCAGCACCATTTATTAAATAGATTATCTTTACTCCAATGTAAATTCTTGATTCCTTTGTCATAGATTAAATGAGCGTATATGGATGGGTTTATTCCTGAGCTCTCTATTCTGTTCCATTGGTCTATGTGTCTGGTTTTATGCCAGTTCCATACTGTTTGATTTCTGTAGCCTTGTAGTATGTTTTGATGTCAGGTAGCATGATGCCTCCCACTTTGTTATTATTTCTCAACACGGCCATGGCGATTTGCGATCTTTTGTGGTTCCATATAAATTTTAGGATCATATGTTCTATTTCTGAAAAAATGCCCTTGATAGTTTGATTGGAATTGCGTTGAATGTATATATATATATATATATATATATATATATATATATATATATATATTGCCTTAGATAGTATTGACATTTTAACTATATAAATTCTTCATATCCATGAACATGGTATGTATTTCCTGTATTTCCATTGATTTCTTATTTCTTTGATTTCTCTCTTCAGTGTCTGATAATTTTCTGAGTACAGGTCTTTTACTTCTTTCGTTAAATTGATTCGTAGATATTTTATTATTTTCAAAGCAAATATAAAAGGGATTGATTTGAGGTCAGCCGAGTGGCTTGGTGGTTAAGCACTGGCTAGGGAAGCCAGCAGCCTGGGTTGGTCCCACATATGAGGGCCAGTGACACTGCCCTCAAAAAAATAAAATAAGAGGACTTCCGGTAAGTTGGTGGAATAGACAGATGCTGTGCTAACTACCTCCCAGGATCCCACCAAAATCACAAACAAATTATACAGCATTCATCCCCGGAGGTCCCCGGAACACTAGATGAACAGAACCGCTAAACGAAGAACTTAAAGAGGAGGCCATGTCAAGTCTGGTAGGCCGGGCGGAGATGAGAGAGGGCGAAACCCGTGAGGGAAGCCCCAGCTGTGGGGAGGCTTTTCCGGTTGGGGGAGAGACCCTCCAGCCACACTACAAGGTCACCAGCCTAGAGTTCCTTTGCTGGGAAGTGGAGTTCCAAGATAGCTGGCAGTAAATTACTGAGGACTCTCTTTGCACAGCTCGGTGAGGCTAAGAGCAGCTACAGAATCAGTGGGGCCAGCGCACAGGCTTGCTTGCCGGTGAGCACTTACCTGGTTCCTGGTGGAGGGAGTGGCTCTGTTAGCCGGGCACAGGAGCCTGCGGGGACGGACTGAACTGAGCACCTTTGGTACAAAAGCTGGAGGTTTTTGAACTATCGTTCCCCTGGTGTGCAGCCTGCACGCGAGTGGTGTATAGGAGGTCGCCATTTTGTCAGGGTTGAGCCCTCCCCCTGAGGATCAGGTCCGGGACCTCATTGGTCTGGTGGAATTGGCACAGAAGTGCGTGTTGCCTATGTGCATGCACAAGCAGCCTTGGATCCCCACCATCCACCCGGCTTATACTGCGTAGCCAGGGAAATGCTGGGCGGGTGCCCTCCGGCTCCAACAGGCTGCTCACTGAGACCCGGGAGTGCACAAGCTGCCTTGGGTCCCAGCTCTCCGCACAGTGCTTGAAAAGTTGCCAGGCTGGTGATTGGTGGTTGGGCTGCACAGCCTGATCTGCGAGTGGGAAAGGCTGACACTGGGAGTGTTCCTGGGGGTGTTGGGCCATGAGCTGTGCGCCTGCATGATCCAGACAGGACTCTCCTGGTGATCCATCTAATACATCAAAGCAATCCCAGAGTGACAGCCAGAATGGGGAAACAACGAAACATGTCACAAGTAAAAGATCAGAAGAAAACTCTAGAAATGGAACTAAATGAAATAGAGGGATAAAACCTTTCAGAGACAGAGTTTAGAACACTGGTGAAAAGAATGTTTAAGGAACTTAGTGAGGATATAAAGAAGGATAGGGAAACCATAAAAAACAATCTGTTAGAACTAAAGAATACAATCACTGAAATGAAGAACACACTCAAAGAAATCACCAGTAGAGTAGATGAAGAAGAGGAGTGGATCAGCGATTTGGAAGACAAAATAGCAGAAATCACCCAGTTGGCACAAGAAAAAGATCAAAGATAAAAAACAATGAAAATAGTTTAAGAGCGCTATGGAACAAGATGATGCACAACCACCTTCAATTTATAGGAATATCAGAAGGAGAAGAGACGAAGCAAGTGCTCGAGAATGTATTTGAAAAAATAATGACTGAAAACTTCCCTACTCTGGTGAAGTAAATCAACATACATGCCCAGGAAGTTCAGAGGGTTCCAAACAAGCTGAACCCAAACAGGTCTACACCAAGACACATCATAGTTAAAATGGCAAAGGTTAAAGACAGAGACAGAATCCTAGAGGCAGCAAGAGAAAGACAGCAGGTTACATACAAAGGAACTCCTGTTAGACTAACAGCTGACTTGTCTACAGAAACTCTGCAGGCCAGAAGGGAGTAGCAAGAGAGATTCAAAGAGACACAAAATAAAGGCCTACAACGAAGGTTGCTCAACCCAGCACGGCTATCACCTAAAATTGAAGGAGAAATAAAGAGCTTCTCAGAAAAGAATAAGCTTAAGGAATTCATTACCAGCAAGCCAGCATGGCAAGAAATGTTAAAAGGGCTTTTTTAAACAAAAGAAAGGGGTATACAAGCTAACCCAGGACCACCAGGAATACAAATAACAAAATTGGAATACATATGCAGCTATCTATAATCATTTTAAATGTGAATGGGCTAAATGCTCCAATCAAAAGACACAGAGTGGCTGAGTGGATAAGAAAATAGGACACATGTATATGCTGTTTATAGATGGAATAAGATATTTCATGCAAATGGAAATGAGAAAAAAAAAGCTGGAGTACCATTGCTGATTTTGTACAAAATAGACTTTAAAATGACTACAATAAAAGATAAAGAATGGCACCATAACCCCAATAAACATCTATGCACCCAACATAGGAACTCCTAATTACATATAACAGATTTTGACAGACATAAAGACAGAGATCAACAGTAACACTATCATAGTAGGGGACTTCAACACCCATTGTCACCAATGGACAGACTCTTTATACAGAAAATCAACACAGAAAGAGGGACCTTAAATGACACTTTAGACCAACTGGACTTCGTTAATATTTTTAGAGCATTTCACCCTGAAAAAACAGAATATACATTCTTCTCAAGTACACATGGTACATTTTCCAAGATAGACCACGTTAGGCCACAAAACATGTCTCAGTAAATTTAAGAAGATTGAAGTCATACCAAGCAGATATAAAGGAAAAACTGATGGCTGCTGTCTCGGAGGGAGTGGGGATGAGGGAGAGGGGAAGGTTTTGGACAGCGTAGGTGGGTGACTACAATGTTGCCGCAAGGATATGGGGGCAGTTCTGGGAATGTAATTGATAATGTTGTGAAGAGAATATTATGTTAAGTGAAATAAGTCAGTCGGAGAAAGACAAGTACCATATTATCTCACTTATATGTGGAATCTGAAAAACTGAATGAACGATGAAATTAAACAGACTCATAGATATAGAGGAAAAACTGAGGGTTGCTATTTGGGCGGTGGGTAGGGATAAGGAATAAGGGGAAGGGATTAGACAGCATAGAGAACTACAATATTGCCACAAGGATATGAAGCACCGTTCAGGGAATATAATAATGTTTTAAAAATTTTGTGGCATGTCAGATAGTCACATGTCTTGTTAGGGAGACCACTTAATGGATGGAGTAGAGGCTTGATCACTGCACTGTACACCTGAAGCTGATGTTGTATAATATTGTATGCCAACTGTAACTGAATATATAGATAGTCATGGGATGTGGAGTATACTGTGGAAGGGAGTCAAAGGAATTGTAATGGATATGTATGATATGATGGGGAGGAGTGGGGTGGTGAACTGGGGGAGGGGGGTTGTCACTTTGGGGGGTAAAATGTATAACTATTGCATTGTGTTGTACACCTGAAACTAATTAATAAAAAATGTTATGGGGCCGGCTGAGTGGCGCATTTGTTAAGAGCTGGCTTGGGACGCCAGCGGCCCGGGTTCGGATCCCACATATGAGGGTCAGTGACACTGACCTCTGCAGCTAACAACAGCTCCACGTGGAGCTGGGTTCCAAACCCCGTCGTTGGTGTATGCTGCATCCCCTGCTGCAGTGGGCTGCCATAGGCTACAGTGAGTGGCCAGCAGCCAGCGGGAGTGGCTGGCAGCCAGCGTGAGCTGCCAATTGCCACGATGAGCGACCATCCAGAGGCCAGCAACCGATGTGCCTCACCCAGGAAGAGAGCCATGATGATACCAACATGGGATAGTGAAGCAATGTCCTCCACAACTAGACTGAAGAACAAAAGGACAGCAACTTATGTGTTCCCCTTCCCCAATTCCCCAATAAAATCTTTAAAAAAAATGTTGTCTTCAAAAATTATTAAATGACATTTGATAACAAAAAAATAAATAAATAAAGTAAAATAAAATAAAAGGAATTGATTTTCTGATTTCTTCTTCTGATAGTTTATTATTGGTGTATACAAATGCAACTGATTTCTGAATATTAATTTTGTATCTTGCTACATTACTAAATTTGTTTATCAGTTCTAGCAGTTTTTTGGTGGAGTCTAGGGATTCTCTCCATATAGTATCATGTCATCTGCATATAATGACAATTTTTCTTCCTCTTTTCCAATTTGGATGCCTTTTGTCTTATTTTCTTGTCTGATTGCTGTGGCTGGAACTTCCAGTACTATGTTAACTAGAAGTGGTGATAGTGGGCAGCCTTGTCTTGTTCCTGATCTTAAGGTGAGAAGTTTTAGCCTTTCCCCCTTTGAGTATGATGTTTGCTGTGGGCTTAACATATATGGCCTTTGTTATGTTGAGATATGGTCTCACTATTCCCACTTTGCTAAGAGTTTTTCTCATAAATGCCTGCTGGATTTTGTCAAATGCTTTTCCTGCATCAATTGATATGATCATATGATTTTTAATTTCCATTTTGTTAATGTGATATATTACATTAATTGATTTGCAGATATTGAACCAACCTTGCATACCAGGAATGAATCCCACTTGATCGTGGTGAATGATCTTTCTAATGTGATACTGAATTTGGTTTGCTAGTATCTTGTTGAGGATATTTGCATCTATGTTCATTAGGGATATTGGCCTTTTTTGTAGTATCTTTGTCTGACTTTAAAATAAGGGTGATATTGGCTTCATAGAAAGAGTTTGGGAGCCTTCCCTCGTTCTGTATTTTTTGGAGTAGTTTGAGGAGAATAAGTATTAATTCTTTTTTGAATGTTTTGTAAAATTCACCTATGAAGACATCTGGACCAGGACTTTTGTTTGTTGAAAGATGGTTGATTACTGATTCAATTTCTTTAGCAGTAATCAGTCTGAGTTTCTGTTTCTTTTTGGTTCAGACTTGGTAGATTGTATGCTTTTAAGAATTTATCCTTTTCTTCCACATTGTCGAATTTGTTAGCATATAGTTGCTTGTAGTATTTTCTTAAATATTTCTGTATTTCTGTGCTATCTGTTGTTAATTCTCCTCTGTCATTTCTGATTTTATTAATTTGAGTCCTCTCTCTCTTTTTCTTGGTGCGTCTGGGTAAGAGTTTGTCAATTCTCTTTATCTTTTCAGAAAACCAACTCTTGGTTTCATTGATCTTTTGTATTTTTTTTTTTCTGTTTCATTTATTTCTGTTCTGGTCTTTATTATTTCCTTCCTTATACTCCCTTTAGACTTATTTTGCTGTTCTTTTTCGAGTTCCTTATTTGTAAAGATAGTCTGTTGACTTGAGTTTTCCTTCCTTCTTTAGATAGGCCTGGACTGCTATGGACTTCCCTCATAGGACTGTTATCTCTGCATCCCAGAGATTTTGGGTCGTGGTGTTTTCATTTTCATTTGTCTCGAGGTATCTTTTTATAACCTCCTTGATCTCATTTGTGATCCACTCGCTATTTAGTAGCATGTTATTTAGCCTCCATGTATTCGTGAGCTTTCCTTATTTCTTCTTACAATTGATTTCTAGTTTCATAGCATTGTGGTCAGAGAAGACACTTCATATAATTTCAATCTCTTAAATTTTTTGTCACTTGTTTTGTGGTCTTACATGTGTTCTATCTTGGAAATTGTTCCGTGTGCACTTGAGACGAATGTATATTCTGTAGCTTTGGGGTGAAATGCTCTGAAAATATCAATTAAATCCAGCTGGTATAACGTGTCATTTGAGGCTGCAGTTTCCACATTGATTTTCTGTCTAGACAATCTGTCCATTGGTGAAAACGGGGTGTTGAAGTCCCCTACTGTGATAGTGTTACTGTTAATCTCTGTCTTTGTGTCTGTCAAAATCTGTTTTGTGTAATTAGGAGCTCCTATATTGGGTGCACAGGTGTTTACTAGGGTTGTGTCCTCTTGTTCAATCTATCCCTTTATTATTACGTAGTGCCCTTCTTTGTCTTTTTGTAGTCTTCATTTTAAAGTCTATTTTGTCCAAAATAAGTATTGCTACTCCAACGTTTTTCTCATTTCCATTTGCATGAAATATTTTATTCAATCCCCTTACTTTCAGTCTGTGTGTGTCTTTTGATCTCATATCACTCTCTTGTAGACAGCATATGCATGGGTCCTGTTTTCTTATCAACTTAGCCACTGTGTGTTTTTGATTGGATCATTTAGCCCATTCACATTTAAATGATTACTGATGGGTGCATATTTATTGCCACTTTGTTATTTGTATTTCTTGTCTTCCTGGGTTAGCTTGTTTTCCCCCTTTTCTGTTTAAAATAGTCCTTTTAACATATCCTACACTGCAGGCTTGGTGGTAATGAAACCCCTTATGCTTATTTCTTTCTGAGAAGCTCTTTATCTTTCCTTCAAGTTTAAGTGATAGCCATGCTGGGTAGAGCAATCTTCAGTGTATCCCTTTATTTTATGTCAATTTGAATATCTCCTGCCACTCCCTTTTGGCCTGCAGAGTTTCTGAAGAAAAGTCAGCTATTAGTCTTGTAGGAGTTCCTTTATTTCTCTTGCTGCTGTATTTCTCTTGCTGCTTTTAGGATTCTGTCTTTGTCTTCAACCTTTGCCATTTTAACTATGATGTGTCTCGGTGTGGACCTGTTTGGATTCAGCCTATTTGGAACTCTCTGCACTTCCTGGGTTTGTATGCTGATTTCCTTCACCAGAGTAGGGAAGTCTTCAGTCATTATTTCTTTAAATACATTCTCAATCCTTCTCTTCTTCTCTTCTCCTTTTGGTATTCAATGATGCAGCTGTTGTGATTCATATTGTCCCAGAGGTCTCAAACTGTTTTCATTGTTTTTTATTCTTTTTTCTTTTTGTTGTGCCAACTGGGTGCTTTCTGCTATTTTGTCTCCTAATTCGCTGATCCGCTCCTCTGCTTCATCTATTCTACTGGTGATTCCTTCAAGTGTGTTCTTCATTTCAGTTATTGTATAGTTCTAACTGGTTGTTTTTTATGATTTCCCTCTCCTTTATGTCCTCGCTAAGTTCCTTAAACATTCTTATCATCAGTGCTCTAAACTCTGTCTCTGAAAGTTTGGATACCTCTGTTTCATTTAGTTCCATTTCTAGAGTTTTCTTCTGATCTTTTACTTGGGACATGTTTCTTTGTTTTTTCATTCTGGCTGTTGTTCTGTGAATGCTTCAATGTATTAGATAGATCACCTAGAAAGAAGAGAGTCGAAAAAGAAAAGAAAAAAAAGAGGTGGGGCGGCTCTCCATCCTCTTTAATCTGCAGATCACTTACTCAGCAATAGAGAGTCTCTGTGCGACTCAGTACCAGCTGTTGGGGTGGAAAGTCCTAACGTGTTAGTTGCTGGCTTCCCTCTCAGGCTTGCAGTGAGCTTTGCACAATTTCCTGCTGTATGCTCTGGAATTGTGCTCACTACAAAAAAAATTTTCACAGATTGTTACAGATTTTCTGCTGCTGCAAAAAACTCTCTGTGGCCTGCGGAGTTTTGGGCCAGGCACCAGGGTCTCAGGGTGTCTTTGGCAACACAGCTCTAGGTGTGCAGGGCAGGCCCCCAAGGCACCACTGGATGTGGTCAGTGGCGCCCACCAAGTCAGAGCAGAATGCACTCTGCACCAGCAACCAGCCCACACAAACTTGCCAGGAAACGCTGAATCAGGTCACGCAGGAGCACAGCTCCTGGCCCAAAACTCTCAGGAAACTACCCACCTCATCCTGTCACAATCAGCTGTCAACAGATCGGGCTAAGCAGCCCAACAGCCAATCCCCAGCTTGGCCACTCTGCATAAACAGTGTGGAATGCGGGGACCCATGGCGGCTCGTGCACTCCTGAGTCTCAGTGAACAGACTGATGCAGCTGGAGAGTACTCGCCCTGCATTCCCCTGGCTATGCAGCACAAGCAGGGCAGAGGGTGGGGACCCAATGCAGCATGCGCACGTCTGCACTCTCCAACATCTCAGTTAACAGCCTGATGGAGCCGGAGGGCACCAGCCCAGTGTTTCCCTGGCAAAGCAGCACAAGCAGGGCAGAGCGTGGGAATCCAAGGCCGCAAGCACATGGAAGCATACATGGACACACACACTCTTGCGCTATTTTAACCAGACCAATGCGGTCCCACATCTGTCCCTCTATGGAGGGCCCAACCCTGAAAAAAATGGCGCCCTTCTGTACACCACTCGTGTGCAAACTCCACACCAGGGGAACAATGGTCCCAAAACCTCCAGCTTCTGCACCAAAGGTGCTCAGTTCAGTCCTTCCCCACAGGCTCCTGGGCCTGGCCCACACAGCTACTCCCTCCAACAGGAACAGGGTGAGTGCTCACCAGCGATAGAACCTGTGCACTGGCCCCACTGGTTCTCCAGCTGTCCTTAGCTTCACTGAGCCGAGCAAAGATAGTCCTCACTAATTTCTACTGCCCACTATCATAGAACTCCTCTTCCTGGCAAAGCAACTCTGGGCTAGTGAGCTCGTTGTGGGCCGGAGGGTCTCTCCCCCAACCGGAGAAGCCTCCCCACTGCTGGGGCATTCCTCACGGGGCTTGCCCTCTCTCGTCTGCGCCCCTCCTATCAGACTTGATGTGGCCTCCTCTTTAGGTCCTTCATTTAGAGGTTCTGTTCATCTAGTGGTCAGGGGACTTCCGAGGTTAAATGTTGTATAAATTATTAGTAATTTTGATGTGATCCTGGAAGGCAGTTGGGACAGCATCTGTCTATTCTGCCATCTTCCCTCCCTCTTTTTTTTAAGTGTTTTCTTTAGCTTCTTTACCCTTCATGTTATGTTTAAATGTATAGTGTCCTGTTTCGCTTAGGGTTGCCGTTTCCTGGTTCTTTCTGTTTGTTCATAATACTAGTACTGGTTTTGCATGTTTTTGCTTTTTTGTTTTAGGTTGAATAGCCTCCTTCAGTATTTCCTGTAGTGCACGTTCTATGTTAGAAAATTCCCTCAGCTTCTGTATTCTGGAAAGGGCTTTATTCCTCCATATCAAAAGGATATCTTTGCTGGATACATTATTCTTGGCTCATAATTTCTCTCTTTCAATAGTTTGAATATATGAGTCCACTCCCTATTAGCTGGTAGAATTTCTCCTGAAAAATCTGATGATAATTTAATGGGCTTTCCTTTGTATGTTACTGTCTTCTTTTCCCTGGCTGCCTTGAGGATTCTTTCCTTATCATTAACTTTTGACAGCTTCAACACAATGTAATTTGCCTTGGAGAAGGCCTGTTTGGATTGAGGTAATTAGGTGTTCTATTTGCTTTTGGATTCAAAGATCTAGTTCTTTCCACACATTTGGGAAGTTCTCACTGACTCTTTGTTTGAATATACACTCTGTTCCCTTCTTCCTTTTTTCTCCTTCTGGTACAACCATTATTCTTATATTGCTCTTTCTGATGGAGTCAGAAAGTTCTTGTAGAGTTCTTTCATTTCTTTTAACTCTCAATTCTCTCTCTGTTTTGATCCGTGTCAATTCCAGATTTCTATTTTCGATGTCACTGATTCCTCCATCTGGTCAGCTCTATGAGCTAAGTTGGATATTTCATTCTTCATTTCTTTTTTCTTTTTTAAAGATTTTCTTGAGGAATTGGAGGAGAGGAACAGCGTTGGGGAATCGGGGAAGGGGAACAGACAAGTTGCTGTCTTTTTGTTCTTCAGTCTAGTTGCGGAGGACGTTGCTTCACTGGCCCATGTTGGTATCATCATTGTGCTCTTCCCAGATGAGGCAGATCGGTCGCTGGCCTCTGGATGGACGCTCACCACAGCTATTGGCAGCTCCTGCTGGCTGACAGCCACTCATGCTGGCTGCCGGCCTCTCACTGTAGCCTATGGCAGACCACTGCAGCAGGGGCTGCAGCCTACACCATCACTGGGGCTTGCAGTCCAGCTCCAGGTGGAGGTTTTGTTAGCTGTAGAGGGCAGTGTCACTGGCCCTCATATGTGGGATCACAACCAGGGCTGGTGGCATCCCAAGCCAGCTCTTAACCAATGTGCCACTTGGCTGGCCCATCATTCTTCATTTCTTTTATTGAGTTCTTAATCTCTAGAAGTTCTGTTTCATTCTTTTTTAAAATTTGAATCTCTTTTGTAAAATGCTCATTTTGTTATTTGATTGTTTCTGAGTTCATTAAACTTCCTGTCTGTGTTTTCTTGCATCTCGCTGAGCTTTTTCAGAACTGCAATCTTGAATTCTCTGTCTTTTAAATCACATATTTTCATGTCTTTAAGTTCATTTTCTGGAGACATTTGATTTTCTTTCTGAGTTGCCCTGTTACCTTTGTTATGCATAGCAATTAAT
This sequence comes from Aselliscus stoliczkanus, assembly GCA_033961575.1. Classification (NCBI taxonomy): domain Eukaryota; kingdom Metazoa; phylum Chordata; class Mammalia; order Chiroptera; family Hipposideridae; genus Aselliscus; species Aselliscus stoliczkanus. Next base: position 45,572,253 of record CM066737.1, on the reverse strand, counting down.
TAATTATTAATTGTTTTCCTAGGCATCTATGTGAGTGGGTTAGCAACAGGTTGATAGAAAGAGGTCTTTCTTTTGCTTTCCAGTAGGTGTTTGTAGGATTATTTATTTTCTCTCCAACTGCAGCCTTTTATTCTTTCTCATGCTCTAGTGTTATATTTTCTCTACACTGTCTGGTTTCTCACACAATGGAGGGATTCCCTGGAAGGTGTGCTTCTCCTCTGTGTGCAGGTCACCTTGGTCTCAGGACACCACCTCCATGAAGGGGTGTGCAGATCTTCTGAAGTTCCAAAGTTCTTCCTGCACCAGATTCAAGGCCTGTGTGTTTCAGTGGCTCTGTTTAGCCCTGCAGGGATTTGCCCAGATAGATGGGAACAGCGCAGGGTGGGTTGTCATAGGTGCCTCTGTGCAATGGTAGTGACCACAAGCACAGTCAATCCTGTACCCAAGGCTCTCTCCCCTTTGCCAGAACTAGTTGGGACATGAGTCTGTGGCTGTGGGCTGCAGTTCTCAGAACTGCAAATATTCTGTGTTTTTTCTTTAAGAATTTTTTTTTTTAAGTTTGGAATTGGGGATGGGGAACAGACAAGTTGCTATTATTTTTTTCTTCAGTCTTGTTGTGGAGAACATTGCTTCACTCACCCATGTTGGTATTGGGATCATTGCGCTCTTCCTGGCTGAGGCAGATCAGTACCCAGTCATTTGACGGCCGCACATGGCGGCTCACGGCAGCTCAGGCCATCTGCTGGCAACTTACAGTAGCTTACAGCAGCCCCACTGCAGCCTATGCCATCACTAGAGACTCATGGCAGCCCAGCTCCAGGTCGAGCTATTGGTTACCATCTTCTCTATAGAGGGTGAAGCGTTGCTGGCCCATGTGGGATCCTTACTGGTGGCCCTCCTGCTCAGAGCCCACGCTCCCAAGCCAACTCTTAACCAATGATCCACTCGGCCAGCCCAAATGTTTTGTTCTTTTTATCTGACACTGTTACTGTTCCCCTTCTAGCACTGGGATGGTGGGGTAAGGTGAGCTCTGGGAGAGTATGGAGGGGTCAGCTAGGCTCTGTGCCTATGCCTTCCATCCTCTGCTTGTCTGTGAGGGCTCAAATTGCTGTTTTCACTCTTTTTCCTTCAGTACTGGCTCTGAGGTCTCTGACTTTAATGTTTCGTTCAGCTGTATTATACGCTAATTCCTCAGGCAGGGCTGTGGGCCAAAGGGGAGTGTTAGTAGTCTCAGTTCATCACTCTCCTGTAACTCCTGTAGCTCCGGAATGCCGGGATCTGGGAGTTCAACTCTATGTCCTGTAACCCGTGCGAGGCCTGTGTCTCTGCATTACCCCATTCTGTCCTCCAATCCCTCTGCTCGCCCAGTTTGCCCACCTTTAGATGATTTCAATTGCGCTTCTTATAGTCTTGACTGTCTGCTGTGCAGGGAGACTTTTATGGAATTATAGCTGTTCAATTTGTTGTAAATTTCAGGGGAGATTTCAAGAGGCTCACCTCATGCTGCCATTTCTATGGCCCAATATTTTTCTTATCTTACCAATAATTTAAGCAATGCATTACTCTGAAAAGGACATTTTTGTATAGCAGTAAAGGACATTTCATATAGTAGTTATTTTAATGCTTGTCTTCTAAAGCACATTGTCACTGGTTTTTTAAAGCAAATTCATGAAAGTTTTAGGAAAATTTTTTTAAATTTATATATTTTTAATTAGTTTCAGCTGTACAACACAGTGCAATAGTTATACTTTTTACCCCTCAAAGTGACAATCCCCTCACCCAATTCGCCACCCCACTCCTCCCCCCATATCATATATATCTATTACACTTCCTCTGACTCCATTCCACAGTATAATCCACATCCCATGACTATCTGTATATATTCAATTACAGTTGGTATACAATATTATACAACCTCAGCTTCAGGTGCAGTTATCAAGCCTCAACTCCATCCATGAAATGGTCTCCCCAACAAGACATGTGATAATCTGACACCCCACAAAATATTTACAACATTATTAATTGTATTCCCTGAACTGTCTTTCATATCCCTGTGGCAATATTGTAGTTGCCGATTTTTGCTGTCTAATCCCTTCCCCTTCTCCCTCATCCCCACCCTCCGCCCAACTAGCAACACTGTTTTTCCTCTATACCTATGAGACAGTTTCTGTTCACTTTGCTCATTCATACAGTTTTTCAGATTCCACATATGAGTGAGATCATATGGTACTTGTCTTTTTCTGACTGACTTATTTCACTTAACATAATAGTCTCTAGGTCCATCCATATCATTGCAAATGGTATGATTTCATTCTTCTTTATAGCGGAGTAATACTCAATTGTATAAATATACCACAGTTTTCTAATCCAGTCATCTACAGATGGGCATTTTGGTTGTTTCCAAGTCTTAGCTTTTGTAAATAGAGCTGCTATGAACATAGGGGTGCATAAATTTTTATGAATAAGTGTCTTGGGTTTTTCAAGATAAATACTAGAAGTGGAATTGCTGGGTCAAAAGGTAGCTACATTTCCAGTGTTTTGAGATACCTCCCTACTGACTTCCATAGTGGCTGCACCAATCTGCAATCCCACCAACAATGCAGCAGGGTCCCTTTTTCTCCACAGCCCCGCCAGAACTTGTTGTTTGTTGATTTATTGATGATAGCCATTCTGACTCGAGAGAGGTGGTATCTCATTGTGGTTTTTATTTGCATTTCCCTAATAACCAGTGAGGTTGAACATTTTTTCATATGCCTGTTGCCAATCTGTATGCCCTCTTTAGAGAAATGTCTCTTCATATCTTCTGCCCATTTTTTAATTGAGTTGTTTGTTTTTTTGGTGTTGAGTTTCATGAGTGTTTTATAAATTTTATATATTAACCCATTATCAGATATATCGTTGGCAAATATATTCGCCCATTCAGTAGGCTTGCTTTTTGTTTTATTAATGGTTTCCTTTGTTGTGAAAAAACTTTTAAGTCTGATATAATCCCATATGTTCATTTTTTCTTTTACTTCCCTTGCCGGTAGGGATGTATCAGTAAAAATATTGCTCTGGGTAATGTCTGCAAATATACTCCCTATATTTACTTTTAGGAGTTTTATGGTTTCAGGTCTTACATTTAAGTCTTTAATCCATTTTGAATTTGTTCTTGTATATGGCGTAAGGAGGTGGTCCAGTATCATTTTTTTGGCATGTGTTAGTCCAATTTTCCCAGCACCATTTATTGAATAGACTATCTTTACTCCAAAGTAAATTCTTGCTTCACTTGTCATAGGTTAACTGTCCGTAAATGCCTGGATTTATTTCTGGGCTCTCTGTTCTGTTCCACTGATCGATGTGCCTGTTTTTATGCCAATACCATACTGTCTTGATTACTGTAGACTTTTAGTATGTTTTGATGTCTGGTAGCGTGATCCCCACAACTTTGTTCTTATTTCTCAGGAATGCCGAGGCTATTCGGGGTCTTCTATGGTTCCATATAAATTTTAGGATTATATTTCTATTTCTGTGAAAAATGCTCTTGGTAGTTTGATAGGAATTGCATTGAATCTATATATTGCTTTAGGCAATATGGACATTTTAGCTATATTAAATCTTCCTATCCATGAACATGGTAGGTGTTTCCATTTATTTGTATCTTCTATGATTTCTTTCTTCAGTGTCTTATAATTTTCTGAGTACAGATATTTCACTTCTTTGGTTAAATTTATTCATAGGTATTTTATAATTCTTGATGCAATTGTAAATGGGACAGTTTTCTTAATTTCTCTTTCCGTTAGTTTATTATTGGTATATGCAAATGCCACTGATTTCTGAACATTGATTTTATATCATGCTACTTTACTGAATTCGTCTATCAGTTCCAATAGTTTTTTGATTTAGTCTTTGGGTTTCTCTATATACAGTATCATGTCATCTGCATATAATGACAATTTTACTTCTTCCTTGCCAATTTGGATGCCTTTTATTTCTTTTTGTTGTCTGATTGCTGTGGCTAGAACTTCCAGCACTATGTTGAATAAAAGAGGAGAAAGTGGACAGCCTTGTCTTGTTCCTGATCTTAAGTGGAATGGTTTTAGCTTTTCCCCATTGAGTATGATGTTAGCTGTAGGTTTGTCATATATGGCTTTTATTATGTTGAGATATGATCCCTATATTCCCACTTTGCTAAGGGTTTTTAACATAAATGGCTGTTGGTTTTTGTCAAATGCTTTTTCTGAATCTATTGATATGATCATATGATTTTTATTCTTCATTTTGTTGATGTGGTGTATCATATTAATTGATTTACGGATGTTGAACCAGCCTTGCATACTAGGGATGAAACCCACTTGATCATGATGTATGATCTTCTTAATATATTGCTGAATTCTGTTTGCTAATATTTTATTGAGAATTTTTGCATCTATATTCATCAGGGAGATTGGCCTATAGTTTTCCTTTTTTGTGCTGTCTTTATCTGGTTTTGGAATCAGGGTGATAGTGGCTTCATAAAAAGAGTTTGGGAGCCTTCCTTCCTTCTGGATTTTTTGGAATAGTTTGAGAAGAATAGGTGATAGTTCTTTTTTGAATGTTTGATAAAATTCACTTGTGAAGCCGTCTGGTCCAGGGCTTTTGTTTTTTGGGAACTTGTCAATTACTGATTCAATTTCCTTGGTAGTAATCAGGCTATTTAGATTTTCTTTCTTCTTGAGTTACTTTTGGAAGGTTGTATGCTTCTAGAAAATTATCCATTTCTTCCAGATTATCAATTTTTTTTGCATATAGTTGCTCATAGTAAGTTCTTAGAATTTCTTGTATTTCTGTGATGTCTGTAGTCACTTCCCCTCTTTCGTTCCTGATTTTATTAATTTGAGTGCTCTTTTTCTCCAGTGCTTCTTATTGTTTGTTTTGTTGATGATAGCCATTCTAACCGATTTTAGGTGATATTGAATTGTGATTTTTATTTGCATTTCTCTGATGATGATTGCTGTTGAGCATCTTTTCATATGTCTATTGGCCATCTCTATGTCCTCTTTGGAGAAATATCTATTCAGGTCTTCTGTTCATGTTTTAATTCTATTGTTTTTGTTTGTTTGTTTGTTTGTTGAGTTGTACGAGTTCCTTAGATTTTTTTTTATATTAGCACCTTATCGGAGGTGTTGTTTGCAAATATATTCTCCCATTCGGTTTGCTCCCTCTTTTTCTTGTTGATGTTTCTTTTGTTGTGCAGAAGCTTTTTAGATTGATATAGTCATATTCATTTGTTTTTACTATTATATCCCCTGCCTTTGAGATCAAATTCATAAAATCCTCTCTGAATCCAATGTCTATAAGTTTAGTACCTATGCTTCCTTCTTTCCTGTTTATTGTTTCAGGTCTTATGATTAGGTTTTTTTATCCATTTTGAGTTAATTTTAGTATATGATCACAGATAGCAATCTCATTTCATTCTTTTGCAAATGACTTTCCAATTTTCCCAGGACCATTTATTGAAGAGGATATCTTTCCTATATTGCATCTTTTTGGCTACTATGTGAAAAATGATGTGTCCATATTTATGTGGGTTTATTTCTGGGTTTCCAGTTTTATTACATTTGACTGTGTGTCTGTTTATCTGCCATCACCATGCTCTTTTGATTATTGTTGATTATTATTGTACAATTTGAAGTCAGGGAGTGTGATACTTCCAGTATTGTTATTTTTTCTTAGGTTTGCTTTGGCTACTTGGGGTATTTTGTGATTCCATACAAATCTGATGATTTTTATTCTATTTATTAAAAAAATATTCCATTGCAGTCCTGATGGGGATTGCACTAAATATGTACATTTCTTTAGGCCATATGGCCATTTTAATTATGAGGTCTAACAATTATATTTGTAAAGTCATCCTAGAAATAGTGCTACATTCCTTATTGCTGAATATCACTACAGTCACCTTCTAAGTACGCCTCTTGGGAAACTATGCACTGATGCCAGTGCCTAGTCCACCCTTCAAAGAAATTTTGGAACTATTTTTCTAGAATGGCCATCAGAGCTGTCATCGTATTACACTTGATGTCCTGAATGTCATCAAACTGTCTTCCTTTCAACATTTGTTTTTTACCTTTGGATAAAGAAAGAAGTCATTGGGGGCCAGATCAGGTGAATAGGGAGAATATTCCAATACAGTTCTTTGTTTACTGGCTAAAAATTCCCTCACAGACAGTGCCATGTGATCTGGTGCATTGTTGTGATGCAAGATCCATGAATTATTGGCAAAAAGTTCAGGTCATCTGACATTTTCACACAGCCTTTTCAGCACTTTCAAATAAACTTGGTTAAATGTTTGTCCAGTTAGTACCTATTCATAATGAATAATCCCTCTGATATCAAAAAAAGTTAGCAACATCATTTTCACTCTTGATTTGGACTGACAGAACTCTTTTTTGTCATGTAGAATTGGCTGACTTCCATTGTGCACTTTAATGCTTTGTTTCAGAGTCATATTTGTACACCAGTGTTTCATCACCAGTGAAAACATGGCCCAAAACATCAATTTCCCTCTCTAAAAGGTCTTGGCAAACTTCAGCTCTCCTTTGTTTTTGCTCATTGGTGAACTCCTTCAGGACCACTTTTTCACACAACTTTCTCATGCATAGATTTTTATTTAAGGTTTTCCTAACTGTTTCTCTATAGATGTTGACTTGGCCTGCTTTGCTTCTCAGTCAGCTGATGATTTTGACACCAATACAATGAACTTTTGCAATGTTTTCTTCAGTTGTGCTTGTAACTGGCAGCCCTGACCTCTCATCATCAGTGATGCATTCTCTTGCCTCACTCAAATGTTTAATCCATTTGTACACTGCCATTTGCCTCATGGCATTATCCCCATAAATGTGGACTAAATGTCCCTGATTTCACTTCCACTCTTGCCAAGTTTAACAAGAAATTTAATGTTTGTTCATTGCTCTAATTCAAGCACAGACGTTCTCGCGACAGCACACAAAAACATGCAACAGCAATAATGAACACCACTGAACAAGACACCAGTACATGTCAACACAAACACAGCTGTGAGGCACTGACATACCAAATTATGAAATCTTACCGAGCTGTTTGAACAGTGCTGCCAATGTAAACGCAGAGTAGCAAGTTTGTGAACCTAATTTTCAGACCTCATATGTTGATTATTCCAATCCATGAACACAGAATGTCTTTCCTTTATGTCTTCTTCAATTTTAAAAATATCTTACACTTTTCAGTGTATAGGTATTTTACATTCTTTGTTAAGTTTACTTCTGGTATTTTATTCTTTTTTTTTTTTTTTTTTTTTTTTTGAGGGCAGTGTCACTGGCCCTCACATGCGGGACCCGAACCGGGGCTGCTGGCCTCCCAAGACCACCGTTTAACCACTGCGCCACTCGGCCGGCCCTGGTATTTTATTCTTTTTGTTGTAATTTCAAAAGGAATTTTTAAAAAAATTTCATTGTTAGTATATAGGAATGGAATGGATTTGTGAACATTGATTTTGTAGCCAGCAATTTTACTGTATACATTTCTTGTTTCAAATAGCTTCTTGATGGACTCTTTATGGTTCTCCATATAAAGAACCATGCCATTATCAAAAAGTGATGAGTTTAACCTTTTCGTTCCCAATTTGGATGACTATTATTTCTTTCTCATGCCCGAAAGCTCTGGCTAGGACTTCCAGTACTATGTTGAATAAAAGTGGTGATGGGGCCAACCCTGTCTTGTTCCTGAATGTAGATGAAAAGGCTTCGGTTTTTCACTGTTAATTATGATATTAGCTGAGGGTTTGTCATATATGGTCTTTAGTATGTTGAGGTACTTTCTTTCTATACCCATTTTATTAAGAGTTTTAACAATAAATGGATGTTTTATTTTGTGGCATGCTTTTTCTGTATCTATGGATATGATCATATAATTTTTATCATTTATTTTATTTATGTGGTGTATCACATTGATGGATTTGTCTATGTTGAACTTTTCTTGCACCCCTGGAATGAACCCCACTTGCTCGTGATGTATAATCTTTTTAATGTATTGCTGTATTCAATTTGCTAGAATTTTGTTTAGGATTTTTGCATCTGTATTTTCTTTCTTTTTTAAATTAAAGTTTATCGGGGTAACAATGGTTAGAAAAGTTACATAGGCTTAAAGTGCACAATTCTGCAATACATCATTTATATATCTCATTGTGTATTCACCACAGGGTCTGTTCTCCTTCCGTCACCATGTATTTGATCCTGTTTACTCTCATCTACCACCCATGTCTCCCTTACCTTCTGGTAACCACTAAACTGTTGTCTGTGTCTGAGTTTTTGTTTCTTTATTTCTTTGTCTTGTTCCTTTGTTGCTTTCAGTTTTTTATCCCACACATCAGTAAAATTATATGCTTCTCAACTTTTCTGTCTGACTTATGTCACTTAGCATAATAATCTCAAGATGTTACTTACTTTTTTTGTGTTATCCTTACCAATTTTTGATATTAGGGTAGTGTTGGCCTCAATGTGAGTTAGGAAGTATGACCTCTTCTTCAATTTTTTGGAAGAGTTTGAGGAGGACATGTATTAAATCTTCTTTGAATGTTTATAGAATTCTATAGTGAAGCCATATGGTCCTGGACATTTACTATTGATAAAGTTGTGGTTGATTGTTTCAATTTTGTTACTGTTGATCAGTCTATTTAGGTTTTCCAGTTCTTTGTGATGATTCAGTCTAGGAAGGTCATATATTTCTAAGAACATATCCATTTTTTCTAGGTTATTGAATTTGGTGGCACATATCCTTCACATTATTCTTATAGGATACGTTGCATTTTCTGGTAGCTGTTGTAACTTCTCTGTCATTTCTGATTTTATTTATTGGTGTTTTTTCTCTTATTTTGTTAGTGAGTCTAGCCAGGGTGTTGTCAATTTTATCAATCTTTTCAAAGAACGAGCTCTTTGTTGCATTAATTTTTTCTCTTGTCTTTGTGTTTTCTATTTCATTTGATTCCGCTCTAATTTTTTTTTTTTTTTAGAGGGCAGTGTCACTGGCCCTCACATGTGGGATCTGAACCGGGGCCGCTGGCGTCCCAAGCCAGCTCCCAACCACCGCTGCCGGCCCATTTCCGCTCTAATTTTTATTATTTCCTTCTTCCTGTTGACCTTGAGTTTCATTTGTTCTTCTTTTTCTAATTCTTTATGGTGCACTGTTAGGTTGTTAATTTAGGGGTTTTTTTTCTTGATATAGGTCTGCAATGATATAAATTTCCCTCCTAACACTTTTCACAGCATCCCAATAATTTTGATATGATGTATTTTTATTCTCATTGGTTTCAATGTATGTTTTGATCCCTCCTTTTATTTCTTCTTTGACCAAGTCTTTCTTTAGTAGAAGGTTGTTTAATTTCCATGTACTTGTGCCTTTTTCTGCATTCTTTTTAGGGTTGAACTCCAATTTCAAAGAATTGTGGTCAGAGAATATGCTTCATATGATTTCAGTCATCTTAAATTTGCTTAGGCTAGTTTTGTGTCCCTACATAGAGCCTATCCTTGAGAATATTCCATGTGCCCTAGAAAAGAATGCACAGTCTGCTGCTGTTCAAGGATGAAAAGCTCTGTAAATGTCAATTATGTCCTTTCACTTTGAGCCTGTATTTGTCTTGTAGCTAAGATGTGTCTCTTGAAATTAGCATAGTTGAATTTTGCTTTTTGATCCAGTCTACTACTCTGTGACTTTTTATTGGTGAGTTCAATCCATTTATATTTAGGGTGATTATAGATATATGAGGATTTCCTATAGCCATTTTATTTTTTGTTTTCTGGGAGCTTGGTGTTTCCATCTATTATTTTAGTTTGGTGGTATTCTATATTTTTTCTTTGTTTCCTCTTTTTATATATTATTTGTTTCTTTCTGGATTTTTTTTAGTGGTTACTATTGTTTATTTAAAAGAAAATTTCATATATACAGTAGTCCTTTTTCTTTGACATCCAATTTATCTCCATTCCCTATTGCTGGTTCAGACGTTTACTCCCTCACATTTACATTTTTGTTGTCACAAATTATTGCTATTTATGCTGTGAGTTGATTTCTGAGTTGCAGAAGCAAGTTGCCATCTGCTTCTCCTTTATTTTTATGTTTGGATGTCATTTTTCTTTAATGTTATGTGTAACTGTATAGTGCCCTATTTTGTGTAGGGGTTGCCATTTTCTGCTTCCATCTCTCTATTATTAATCTTACTCTGAGTTTTATATTATTTTGTCTTTTTGTTTCAGGTAGAATAACCTCCTTCTGTATTTCCTGTAATATAGGCCATGTGGTTGAAAACTTCATCAGCATCTGTCTATCTGGAAAGGTCTTTATTCCTTTATTTCTCTTTCATAGCTAAAAAGTAACTTTTCTGAATATATTATTCTTAGCTGGTAATTTCTCTCTTTCAATAGTTTGAATATTTGATTTCACTCACTCCTGGCTTGTAGAGTTTCTGCTGAAAAGTGTGATGATAATCTAATTGGGCTTTCCTTGAAAGGTTATAGCCTTTTTTTCCCTAACAGCTTTGAGAATTTTTTCTTTAGGTTTGGGAAGTTCTTGTTGACTGTTTGAATAGACTCGCTGTGTCCTTCTCCCTCTCTTCTCCTAATATATCCATTACTCTTTTATTGCTCTTTCTGAAGGTGTTAGCTATTTCTTGTATAGTGTATTTTCATTTCTTTTAATTCTGAAGCCTCTCTCTTCTTCTATTTGTGTCATCCATATTTCTACATACCTTCAGTATCACAAATTCTTTCCTCCATCTGATCAGTTCTATTTTCCAATCTAGCTGTTTTATTATTCATCTCCTTTATTGAGTTCATCTGCTCCAGAATTTCTATTGTGTACTTTTTAAAAATTTCAGTCTCTTTGGTGAAATATTCATTTTGGTCATTGATTTTATTTCTGATTTTATTAAACTGCCTATCTGAGTTATTTTTCTGCATCTCGTTGAGTTTTTTCAGAACTCCAAATCTTGAATTTTCTGTCATTTAAATCACATATTTCCATGTCTTAAGGTTATTTTCTGGAGATTTTTCATGTTCTTCCTGGGCTGCCTATTACCTTCTTTGTTCATGTTATTTAATGGATTCTTTCTCTGTCTAAGCATTTATGTGAGTGAGTTCTGCAGCAGATTGATATGAAGAGGTCTTTATATTGTTTTCCAGTAAGTAGTGCTGGAGTGTTTTGTTTTCTCTTGCCCTGTTCTGGCTTCTTGTGGTGAAAGATTTCCTGGGAAAGTGGGCTTTTATTCTGTGACAAGGTTGCCTCAGTCTCAGGGTGCCACATTATGGGAGGATGTGGTACACGATGTGGTTCCGAGCCCCTGAAATCCTAGTGCTGCCTCTGCAGTCAGATACAGAGCTGTGCACGTCAGCAACCCTGAGTGCTCTCATTGGGATCAACCATCAAAGGTGGGAAGTTGGTGGGCTGGGAAACATGTCTGGTGTGTTTATGACTTTGTTCTTCTCTGATTAATGGCAATTGCCAGACCACAGCTGCCTCTCCCCTCTAGCTTGTCCCTGTCACTGGAATTAACTGCAGTGCGGGTCTGCCACTTGGGAACTATCTCCATTTCTCAAGGATGTAGGTATTTTGTTCTCTAACACTGATACAGTTTTATTCTGGGTCCCACTGCTAGCACTAGGAAGTTGTGGGTGAGGCAATCTCTGGAAGGGTAAGGGGAGGTAGCCAGGCACTGTGGCTTTGTTTTCTGCCTGGCAGTGAAGGTTGTTAGACCACAGCTGTCGCACTTCTGTATTTGGTCTTTGCCCCAAGGTCTCCGCCCTGATTGCTGAGTTCAGACATATTATATGTTGATCACTCAAGCAGGATGGTGGCCACAAACAGTGCACCTGCAATCTCAGTCCTCTCCTCTCCAGGGCAGCTGTGAGCTCTGGGCTGCATCCTGCAGCCCCAATCTCTGCACTTCTCCCTTTCCTCTTTTGCATCCCCCCCCCCGTTCATCCCAATTTACTCACATTCAGATATTTCAATGCATGTATCTCTCAGACATGTTTGTGCATTGTGTAAGGAATCCTTTGTTGGAATTATAGCTGTTCAACCTATTGTAACCTCAAGGGGAGAGATCAAGGGGAACTTCTCATGCTGCCATGCTTCTGACTTCACCTCTATCCAAGCATCTATTGATGGATGCCTAAGTTGTTTCCATATCTTGGCTATCGTAATAATGTTCCACTGAACATAGGGAAACATATTTTTTTTGAATTAGTGTTTTGCATTTCTTTGGATAAGTACCCAGAAATGGAATTGCTGGGTTATAAGGTAAATATATTTTTAATTTTTTGAGAAACCCCCATACTGTTTTCCACAGTAGCTGCACCAAGTTGGAAATCCACCAACAGTGCACATGTGTTCCCATATCTCCACATTTTCACAAACATTTTTGGTTGATTTTTGATGGTCATTCTCACAGGTGTGAGATGATATCTCTGTGGTTTTAATTTGCATTTCTCTGATGATTAGTGACATTTAGCATTTTTTCATATGTCTATTACCATGTACATATCCTCTTTGGAAAAATGTCCATCCAGACCCGAACCAGGGCCACTGGCTTCCCAAGCCAGCGCTCAACCACCGTGCCACTCTGCCGGCCCCCTTGCCCATTTTTTATTTGAAACTTTTTATGGTTTTGGTGTTGAGTTGTATGAGGTTTTTTATATAAATTTTGGATATTATCCCCTTTTTGGAAGTGATATTGACACTTCTTCTCTCATTCCTTAGGTTGTGTTTACATTTTGTTGATGGCTTCCTTTGTTGTAAAAACACATTTTAGTAGTCCCATTTGTTTATTTTTTTCTTTTGTTTTGCTTGTCCAAGGAGATATTTTAGAAAAAAAAACATTATTAAAAGCAATGCCAGAGGTTTTACTGTCTATATTTCTTCTAGGAGTTTTATGGTTTCAGGGCTTACATTTAAGTCTTTAATCCATTTTGAGTTTATTCTTGTATATAGTGTAAGAAGGTGGTCTAGTTTCTTTTTTCTTTTACTTTTTCTTTTTTTTCCATATATCTGTTCGGTTTTCTCAGCACCATTTATTAAAGAAATTTTCTTTGCCCCATTGTATATTATTGTCTCCTTTTTCATAGATTAATTGACCATGTAGGCATGGGCTTGTTTCTGGCTTCTCTATTCTGTTCATTGATATATGTGTCTGTTGTTGTGCCAGTACCATGCTGTTTTGATTACCACAGCATTGCAGTATAGTTTGATATCAGGTAGTGTGATACCTCCAATTTTGTTCTTCTTTCTCAAGACCTGACACATGTAAGGTGATATCTTATTGTAGCTTTAATTGGCATTTATCTAATGATTAGTGATGTTGAGCATCTTTTCATATATTTATTAGCCATATGTACATCCTCCTTTGAAAAATGTCTATTCAGGACCTCTGCTCATTTTTTTAACATTAAAGTTTATTGGGGGTGACGAATTTTAATGGGATTATTTGGTTTTTTGGTGTTGAATTGTATGAGTTCTTTCCAAATTTTGGAAATTTACCCCTGATTAGCTGTATCATTGATGAATATCTTCCATTCAGTAAGCTGTCTTTTTGTTTTGTTAATGATTTCCTTCATTGTGCAAAATCTTTTAGTTTGAAATAGTCCCACTTGTTTGTTTTGTCTTTTGTTTCCCTTTCTCAAAGAGATATATTTTTAAAAAATATAACTAAGAGCAATGTCAGAAAGTTTACATCCTATGTTTTTTTTTCTTTTTTTTTTTTCTTTTTTTTTTTCTTTTTTAATTGAGGGCAGTGTCACTGGCCCTCATGTGGGATCCGAACCGGGGCCGCCGGCATCCCAATCCAATGCTCAACCACTGTGCCACTCGGCCGGCCAACATCCTATGTTTTCTTGTAGGAGCTTTATGATTTGGGTCACATTGATGTCTTTAATCCATTTTAAATTTATCCTTGAATTTGGTGTAAAAAAGTGGTCTAGTTTTTTTTTCTTTGTTTGTTTGCATGAATCTGTCAAGTTTTCCCAAAACAATTTATCCAATAAACTATGTTTACCCCACTCTATGTTCATTGCCTCCTTTGTCATAGATGTAATGACCATATAGGTGTGTGTTTATAACTGAACTCTCTGTTCTGTTCCATTAAAATATGTGTCTGTTTTTATGCCACTACAATGCAGTTTTGGTTATTATAGCCTTGTAGTATAGTTTGATATCAGGAAGTGTAATACTTCAATTTTGTTTTTCCATCTCATAATTGCTGTGACTATACGGAGTCTTTTGTGGTCCATATAAATTGTAGGATTATTTGTTCTAGTACTGTGAAAAATGCCATTGGTATTTTGATAAGGATGGTATTGAATCTATAGAATGCTTTGGGTAGTATGGACATTTTAATGATGCTAATTTTACCTATCCATGAGCAAGGTATATACTTCCATTTATTTGTATGTCCTTCAATTTCTCCCTTCAATGTGTTATAATTTTCCAAGTACAGGTCTTTAATTCCTTGTTTAAATTTACTTCTAGGGTTTTTTTGATGGAATTGTAAATGGGATTGTTTTCTTTTTTTCTCTTTCTGATAGTTTGTTAATGGTGTATAAAATTTTCAAACATTAATTTTGAATCCTGCTACTTTACTGAATTCATTTATCCATTCTGATAGGTTTTTTTTGTGTGTGTGTTTGTGTGTGTGGAATCTCTGGGATTCTCTCTATATAGTATCATGTCATCTGCAAATAATGATGGTTTTACTTCTTCCTTTCCAATTTAGATAACTTCTACTTCTTCTTATCTTCTGATTGCTGTTGCTAAGACTTCCTATACTATTTTGAATAAAGGTGGTAAAAATGGACATCCTTGACTTGTTTTTGATCTTAAGGAAAATTCCTTTAGCTTTTCATTGTTGAGTATGATGTTATTTGTGGGTTTGTCATATATGGCCTTTATTAGGTTCAGGTATGATATCTCTGTTCCCATTTTGCTGAGGGAATTTTCTTTTTTTTTGAGGGCAGCGTCACTGACCCTCATATGTGGGACCTGAACCAGGGCCGCTGGCTTCCCAAACCAGCGCTTAACCACCGTGCCACTCAGCCAGCCCAACTGAGGGTATTTTTAACACACCATATTTTGCCATGTATAATGCACTCCCATGTATAATGTGCACCCATGTTTTTAGCCAAAACTTTCAGGGGGAAAAAAATCTTTCATTTTAATATTTTAATTCAAATTTGTATTTGTTTATATTTAAGTACTTGTTTTTTGTATTATAAAGGAATTTTAGCATTTATTTGTTTATTATTTAACTTTTAATTCATAAGCATAAATAAAATAATTAAAAACACTTATATAGGTATGGAATTAGTATTCTCCAACTATAATATGCATCCTTATTTTTCCCCTCACAAATTTGGGCAAAAAACATGCTCATTATACATGGCAAAATACGGTACATCAATTATGGATTTCATAAAATACATTTTATGCATCTATTGATATGATTGTGTGATTTTTATCCTTCATTTAGTTCTGGTATGTATTACATTAATTGATTTTCAAGTATTAAACCAACCTCCCAGAAATAAATCCCACTTGATAATGGTGTATGATATTTTTATATATCAATGAGTTCAGTTTGCTAACATTTTTTTGATAATTTGTGCATCTGTATTTATCAGGGATATCAATCTATACTTTTCTCTCTTTTTTTATAGTGTCTTTGTCTGGTTTTGGAATCAGGGTAATGATGGTCTCATAAAAAGAACTTGGAAAACTTTTCTCTTGAATTTTTTGGAATAGTTTCAAAAGAATAGGTGTTAGTTCTTTGCACATTTCATAAAATTCATCTGTGTAGCCATCCATTCTCGGACCTTTGTTTGTTGGAAGTTTTTTGATAGTAATCTGAAAGAGCTGGGTGTCTATACTAATACCAGACAAAATAGAACTTAAGGCAAAAATTATCATAAGAGACAAAGAACAACATTATATATTGATAAAAGGTCAAACCATCAAGAAGGTACAACAATTATAAATATATATGCACTTAACAACAGAGACCAAAAAATATAGGAAGCAAAACTGAAGGAACAAAATGAAAGATCTCCAATAATACTTAGAGACAATACCTTACTTTCAATAATGGATAGAACAATTAGACAGAGAGTCAATGAGGAAGTATAGGACTTAAACAATAATATAAATGCAACTAATTCTAACAGACACATACAGAGCATCCAATCTAACAACAGCACAAAAGACAGTTTTCTCAAGAACACAAGGAGTAATCCTTATGTATATAGCCTTAAAACAAGTATAAAAAAATTAAATATTTTAAATTTTCAAATATATTTTCCACAATGGAATGAAACTAAAAATCAACAACAGATTAAAACTGACAACTTCACAAATATGTGGAAATTCAACACCCCACTCACTATTAGAAAAGCAGTGGATCAAAGAGGAAATTACAAATAAAATTATAAAATATTTTGAGAAGAGTAAAATGAAAACATAAGAAACCAGAATTTATGCGATGTAGCAAAAACAGTGCTCAGAGAGAAGTATCCTAAATTTAGATTTTGAGAAACTGAAAAAGAAGAACAAACTTAATCCAAACTAACAAAAGACAGGAAATGGTAATGATTAAAATGGAGATAAACAAAATAGAGAGTAGGAAATAAAACAAAGACAATTAAAAAAAACAAAATTTAAAAAACAAAAAAACAAGAAAACAAAAAAACAAAAAAAACAAAAAACAAAATTTAGTTCTTTGGGACACCAACAAACTTAGTAAACCTTTAACTAGAGTGACTAACAAAAAACAAGAATACGCAAATTCCTATAATAAAATTATAAATAAAATCAGGGGGCATTATTACCAACCTTACAGAAAGGATTATAATATAATACAAGGAACAATTGTACTCCAACAAATAAAAAACCTGGATGGAATGGACAAATTCCTAGAAACACAGTAACTAATAAAAGTGACTCGGGCCGGCTGAGTGGCGCGGTGGTTGGGAGTTGGCTTGGGATGAGAGCAGCCCTGGATCAGATCCCACATGTGGGGGCCAGTGACACTGCCTTCTAAAAAAAAAAGAGTGACTCAAGAAGAAATAGAGAATCTGATGAGACTTATAACAATAAAGATATTGAACCATTCATGAAGAAACATTCCAAAAAAGAAAGAACAGGACCAGGCGTTTCACTGGAATATTTTACCAGACATTTAAAGAAAAATTAACACAAATTTTTCTCCAAATCCTACAAAACAGAAGATAAGGGAACACTCTGTAACACCTTTTATGAGACCAGGAGTATTCAGAAACTAAAGCCAGATAATGGCATCACAAGAAAAGACAAGTATGGACCAATATCGATAATGAATATAAATGCAAAATTCCTCAACAAAATGCTAGCAATCTAAATCCAGTATCATATTATACACTATGATCATGTGGGATTTATCCCAAAAATGTAAGTGTGGTTCAACATATAGAAATCAATCAAATATAATGCATCACAGTAATTGAGATGTGATAATCTCAATTCGTGCAGGGAAAGCAACTGTCAAAATACATCACTCTTTTGGGCCGGGCAAGTGGCAAGGCGGTTAAGCGCTGGCTTGGGAAGCCAGAGGCCTCGGTTCGGGTCCCACATATGAGGGCAAGTGACACTGCCCTCAAAAAAAAAATCACTCTTTTATGATAAAAATACTCAACAAACTAGTAATGGAAGGAAAATTCCTCACCACAATAAAGTGTATTTATGAAAAACCCACAACTAACATACTACTCAATAGTGAAAGAATGAAAGGATTTTTTTTACTGGAAGATTTTACTGCTTCCATTCAATGTTGTACTGGAAATTCTAACTAGAGCTATTAAACAAGACAGAAAATAAAATACAGAAGACAATTGGAAAAGAAAAATCAAGGGGCCGGCCAAGTGGCTCAGTTGGTTAAGAGTTGGCTTAGAGCCCATGCTATGTGCAACAGGGCCACCGGTTTGATTCCCACATTGGCCAGTGAATGCTGCACCCTGGCTGAGTGTCGCTGAGCTGCCAACAGGCGGCAGGATGGCTCAGCCAGTGTAACAATAAGATTGCCTGTTCAATGGTGGGCTACACCCACCCACAACTAAGTCTGAAGTTGGTACCTTGAGCTGAGCTGTTCCCCGGATGGCTCAGAGGATAGGGCATGTGCTCTTATCAACAAGGCTGCAGGTTCGACTCCCACATAGGATGGTGGCTACTCACACCTGCAACTAAGATTGAACAACAGCACCTTGAGCTTAGAGCCCACGAGCTGCTGATGGAAAGCCAGATGGCAACTGGCGCCCTCCACAATGAAGATTGAAGAACAACTTGGCTGTTCCTCTTCCCAAATTCCCAAACACTGTTCCACTTTCCCAATTTCCCAATAAAATCTTTAAAAAAAAAAAAACAACAAAAAATCAAAATCAAAATTATCCTGGTGACATCACAGAAAAGGAGGAATGAGGAGTGCTTCTTGGAATCTCCCCTGGAAGTTACAACAAACTGAACAGGTATAATTCAACAAAGGAGTCCCTGCACATCATAAAAGTAAGCTTAAGAGACCCACACATTGAATCACCTGAAGGTAGATAAATTGGGCGCCATGGAGGAGGGAAGGGGGAAGTGCAGAGGCCAGGGCCATGGAACAGCAGGATGCACACTGGAGCTCACTGAAGACCAGAGATCACTGCAGCCTCAAGGGAGGGAAGAATCCAGGCTGCAGGCACACCACCCACTGTGGCCCACAGTCCTGTTGGAGAGATCAACATATAAGAGAGCTAAACCAAGTGTTCAGAGCAGAGACCTTGGGTGAGAACTGTGGTTTGAGTTCTTGCTGCTAGGCAGAAAACAGAGAAAAATATATGAAGCTTGACCAACTTCCCCCACCACCACCCTCCCAGAGCTCATCTCACCACCACCCTCCCAGTGTTAAAAGCAGGCCCCTAAAGAAATGGTAGCAGTGTCAGATTAAAGAAGAGAATATGTACAGCCCTGAGAACTGCAGGATCAGTCCCAGAGTCCCAGACTGCAGCTAATTCCAGAAAAAAGGAAGGAACTGTAGAGGTAAGACAACTGTGGGCTGGCAGTAGCTATTGCTCAAAGCCACCAACACACCAACCAGCACTCAAAGCCTAACAAACCCCCACCTTTATGGGCAAATCCCTGAAGGGAAAAGCAGAGCTGCTGAGACACACAGGCTCTGCATCAGGCTACAGGGGCAGCATTGGAATTTCAGAATCTCAGAATCCTATCACCCTCCACATTTTCCCATGGAGGCTATGCTCTGAGACACAGACGACCTGCTCTCAGAGGAGAAGCCCACCTTCCAGGTAATACCCACATTACATGAGAAGCTGGAACAACACAGAAAACATATAAAACTACAGCATGACGGAGAATAAAAGGCTGCAGTCAGAGAGAAAATAAAGCATTCTATCAATACCTATTGGAAAGCAAAAGGAAGAGTCCTTTATTTCAACCTGCTGCAGAATACACTCCTGTAGATATCTAGGAAGAGAAATAATAATTTATTAATTGCCATGAATAACCAAGGTAACAAGACAGCTCAGAAAAGAAAAAGAAACCTGATTGATAAAATCAACTTAAAGACATAGAAATATGTAACTTAACTGACATAGAATTCAAGATTGCAGTTCTGAAAAAACTCAATGAGATGCAAGAAAACACAGATAGGCAGTTTAATGAACTCGGAAACACAGTCAAAGAACAACATGAACATTTTACCAAAGAGACTGAAATTTTAGAAAAAGAACCAAATAGAATTTCTGGAGATTAAGAATTCAGTAAAAGGGCCGGCCGAGTGGCGCGATGGTTAAGCGCTGGCCTGGGAAGCCAGCGGCCCCGGTTCGGTCCCACATATGAGGGCCAGTGACACTGCCCTCAAAAAAAAAAGAATTCAATAAAAGAAATGAAGAATGAAATAGCCAGCTTAGGTAGTAGAGCTGACTAGATGAAGGAAAAAATTAGTGATATCGAAGATAGAAACCTAAAAATGGGCGATGTCACAGAAATGGTGGTGTGGTAAGTTCTTCTTGAAATCTCCCCTGGAATTTACAACAAATTGAACAGTTGTAATTCTACAAAGGGCTCCCTGTACTGCACACAGTTATGCTACGAGACAAGCAATTGGAATCCTCTAAAGGTGACAAATTAGGTGAGCGCAGGCAAAAGGAAAGGGAGAAGTCGTGGGCTGCAGGAAATAGACTGGAACTCAGAGGTTCTTGCAATCTTATGACCCCACAATCCCAACTAAGGGATCAGCTTGTAACATGGCTGAACTCAACATTCACGGCAAAGACCTCAGAGCAAAGACTGAGGGATAAAGGGTGAAAATGGTGGTTTAAGCCCTCACTGCCAAGCAGACGATGGAAGACATAGGCACAGAGCCTGGATGAACCCATCCTATTCTCCCGGAGCTTGCCCCACTCCCACCCTCCCAATGCTAGAAGTGAAATCAAGACGAAATGGTAGGAGTATCACATCAAAACAACAGACTATGACAGCTCTAAAACTTCAGCCCTGCAGCCACAGACTCACAGTGCAACTAATTCTTGTGAAACTGAAGGAAAAGTAGGGGCAAGAAAACTGTGAGGATAGTTGTCAACGCTCTGCACCACCTCTCACAACACACACTGCCACTGACCCCACCTATCTGGGAAAATCACTGCAGGGATAACCAGAGCTGCTGAGAAATACAGGCTTTGAATCCGGTTGCAGGAAAAGCATTGGAACTTCAGGAGCTTTCCACATCTCCTCGTGGAAGTGGTGCCATGAGACCCAAGAGACCTGCTCACAAAGGAGAAGCCCACCTTCCACGGTACCACCCCATTGTGTGAGAAGTTGGAACAGTGCAAGACAAAATAAAATGCAACAGCATGAGAGAGAATGAAAGGCTGCAGCAGGAGAAAAAATAAAACATTCCACCAGGGCCAGCCGAGTAGCACAGTGGTTAAGTGCCAGCTTGGGAAGCCAGCGGCCCCGGTTCAGTCCCATATATGAGGGCCAGTGACACTGCCCTCAAAAAAAAACACAAAAAAACATTCCACCAACAACTACTGAAAAGCAAAAGAACGACTTCCCATTAACCTGTGCCAGAACCCACTCTTGGAGATGCCTAGGAAGAAAACAATAATTAATTAATTGCCATGAGTAACCAAGAGAACAAGGCAGTTATGTAAAAAAAATGAAAAGTCTCCAGAAAGTGAACTTAAAGACATGGAAATAAGTGACTTAAATGACAGAGAATTCAAGATTGCAGTTTTTAAAAAAACACAAGATGCAAGAAAACACAGACAGGCAGTTTAATTATTTCAGAAACACAATCAAAAAACAAAATGAACATTTTACCAAAGAGATTGAAATTTTAAAAAGAACCAAATAGAACGTAGTAAAAGAAATGAAGAATGAAATTGCCAGCTTACATAGTAGAGCTCACCAGATGAAACAAAGAATCAATGACATCAAAGACAGAAATCTGTATGTGACACAGATGGAAGAAAAGAGAGATTTGAGAGTTTAAAGAATGAAAAAACTCGGGCCAGTTGAGTGGCACATTGGTGAAGAGCTGGTTTGGGATGCCAGCGGCCCTGGTTCAAATCCTACATATGAGGGCCAGTGACACTGCCTTCTGCATCTAAGATGGTGAACGATGGCTCCACCTGGAGCTGGGCTGCTGTGAGTCCCCGGGATGACATATCTGCAGCTCCTGCTGCAGTGGGCTGCCATAGGCTACGGTGAGTGGCCGGCAGCCAGTGTGAGCGGCTGGCAGCCAGTGTGAGCGGCTGGCAGCCAGTGTGAGCTGCCAATAGCCGCAGTGAGCGACCAACCAGAGGCCGGCGACCAATCTGCCTCACCCAGAAAGGGCACAATGATAATGCCAACATGGGCCAGTGAAGAAATGTCCTCCACAACTAGACTGAGGAACAAAAGGACAGCAACTTATATGTTCTCCTTCCCCAGTTCCCCAACACTCTTCCCTCCCCCCGACAATTCCCCAATAATATCTTTAAAAAAAAATGAACAACATAGAGAAAATCCTCAGGGCATTCAAGAAAAAGAAGATGGTAACCTACAAAGGAAAGCCCATTACAATAGATTATCATCAGATTCTTCAGCAGAAATTCTACAAGCCAAGAGGGAGTAGAAACAAATATTCAAACTATTGAAAGAGAGAAATTTTGTGCCAAGAAAAATATATCCAGCAAAGATGTCTTTTAGATATAAAAGAGAAATAAAGACCTTTCCAGACATACAGAAACTGAGGGAATTTTCTAACACACGACCTGCACCCTAAGAAATACTGAAGGAGGCTATTCCATCTGAAACAAAAAGGCAAAAGAGTACAAAACCATAAGTAGTATTACAAACAGGCAGACAGAAGCAGGAAATGGCAACCCATACACAAAATAAGACACTATATACTTAAACATAACAAAATGGGGAAAAAAATTTTAAACAGGATAAAACAACTTGCTACTGCAATGCAGATATCAATTCACAGCATAAGTAGGGATAATTGGTTACAACAAAAATATAAAAGGAGAGAAAGTAAATGTCTGAACCAGCAAAGGGAAATGGAGAAAGGAAGCATGCTGAAAAAAAATGAATAAGGTAAATGTGATTTTTTTTATATATTCTTAATGGAATCCACTCAAAAAATCCAGAACTGGAATATAAAAAACCAGAACTGGAATAAAAAAAAGAACAAACAAAGGGAACAATCATAGAATAACACCATACTGAAATAACAGAGAGCAACAAAAAGGCAAAGAAAAATGAAGACACTGAGCCAACAGAATTAAAACAAAGAATAACAGGAAATCCTCATATATTAATAATCACCCTAAATGTAAATTGACTGAACTCAACAATAAAAAGGCACCAATAAAAAGAGTAGTGGATTGGATCAAAAAACTAAACCCGGGCCAGCCGAGTGGTGCATTGGTTAAGCTCTGGTTTTGGGATGCCAGTGGCCCCGGTTCGGATCCCACATGAGGGCCAGTGACACTGCCCTCTACAGCTAACAACAGCTCCACCTGGAGCTGGGCTGCGCGAGCCCCGGCGGCGGTGTGGGCTGCCATAAGCTACAGTGAGTGGCCGGCAGCCAGCGTGAGCGGCTGGCAGCCAGCGTGAGCTGCCAATAGCCGCGGTGAGCGATCATCCAGAGGCCAGAGACCCATCTGCCTCATCCGGGAAGAGCGCAATGACAATACCAACATGGGCCAGTGAAGCAATGTCCTCTGCAACTAGACTGAAGAACAAAGAGACAGAAACTTGTCTGTTCCCCTTCCCTGATTCCCCAACACTGTTCCCCTCCCCCAATTCCCCAATAAAATCTTTAAAAAAAAACAAAAAAAAAACTAAACCCAACCATATGCTGCCTCCAAGAGTCACATCTCAGCGACAAGGACAAAGATAGACTCAAAGTGAAAGGGTGGAAACTGACACTCCAAGCAAATGGTATTCAGAGAAAAGCAGGTGTAACCATATCAATATCAGATGAAAAAGACTTCAGGATAAAAAAGGTAACAAGAGACAAGGATGGATGTTTCATAATGATAAAGGGGACTGTACAACAAGAAGACATAACAGTGATCAATATTTATGCCCCTAATCAGGGAGCACAAAATATACAAAGCAACTACTAACAGAATGATAGGGAGAAACTGACCAAAGCACAATTATAGTAGGGAAGCTAAATAGAGCATGGGCAGTTATGCATAGATCATCCAAACAGAAAATAAATAAAGCAATAGTATCCCTAAATGACACATTAGATGAAATGGACATAATAGACATTTATAGAGCACTTCATCCTAGAACATCAGACTATACATTCTTTTCTAAAGTACATGGAACATTCTTTTTTTTTTTTTTTTAGCTGAGCCATACTGCCACCTGTTGGCAGCTCAGCTTGGCTGAGCATTGAACTGCTGTTGCTCAGAGCTCAGCTAGCACTCTTGAGCGAGCTCTTAACCAACTGTGCCACTTGGCCAGTCCCTACATGGAACATTCTTAAGGATAGAGCATATATGGGGACAGAAAATTAACCTCAGGAAACTTAAGAAGACTGAAATTATACCAAGCATATTCTCTGATCACAAGGCTTTGAAATTGATATTAACTTCTAAAAGAAAGCAGGAAAAACCACAAATATATGCACATTAAACCACATACTTTTAAAGAATGACTGGATCAAACAAGAAATAAGAGCAGAGATAAAAAGATACACAGATAAAAATGAGACAGAAAATACATCCTACCAAAATTATTGGGATTCAGTGAAAGCAGTAATTAAGGGGAAATTTATATCATTACAGGCCTATCTCAAGACAGAAGAAAACTCCCAGATAAACACCCCCATGTTACACGTTAAAGAACAAGAAAAAGAAGAACAAATGAAACCGAAAGTCAGCAGTAGGAAGAAAATAGTAAAAATCAGGACAGAACTAAATAAAGTATAGAACAAAAAGACAATTGAAAAAATTAATGCAACAAGGAGCTGATTCTTTGAAAATATTAATAAAACTGACAAACCCTTGGCTAAGATATAAAGAGAAATACACAAATAAACAACATTAGACATGAGAGAAGAAAAGTTACCACTGATGCCACAGAAATACAAAAGGTCCTCCAAGTACACTCTGAAGAACTATGTGCCACCAAATTCAATAACCTAGAAGAAATAGACAAGATCTAAGAAATATATAGCCTTCCTAGGCTAAATCATGAAGAACTGGAAAATCTGAATAGACCAACCAACAGTAAGGAAATTGAAACAGTCATCCAAAACCAAAAGTCCAGGACCTGATCGCTTCAATAGTGAATTTCACAAAACATTCAGAGAGGATCTAATATCTGTCCTCCTCAAACTCTTCCAAAAAACAGAAGAGACAATAGTGCCTAACCCATTTTATGAAACCACCATTACCTGACACCAAAATATAGTAAGGATAACTAACACAAAAAATTATATATTCATATATGTGATGAACACAGATGCCAAAATCCTAAACAAAATTCTAGCAAATCATCTAAAACAATTCATTAAAAAGATTACATACCACGATCAAGTGTGGTTCATCCCAGGGGCATGAGGATACTTCAACATACACAAATCAAACAATCTGATACAACACATAAACAAAATAAAGGACAAAAATCATGATTATATCAATAGATGCAGGAAAAGCATTTGATAAATACAATATACATTTATGATTAAAACACTTAATAAAATGAGTATAAGACAAAAAATCTTAAATAATAAAAGCAATATATGACAAACCCTCAACTAATATAATTAACAGTGAAAACCTAGAGCCTTTTGCTCTATGTTCAGGAAAAAGACAGGGTTCACCCCTATCACCACTGCTTGTCAATATTGTACTGGATGTCCTAGCCAGAACAATCAGGCAAGACCAGAAATAAAAAGAACCCAAACTGGGAATGAGGAAGTTAAATTGTCACTTTGTGCAGATGACATCAAAAACCTAGTAGAAACCATAAATGAATACTGTAAAGTTGCCAGCTACAAAAGCAAGGTAAAAAAGTCCATTGCATTCCTATATACTAACAATGAAATCTCAGAAAAGGATATAAAAAAATTTATTTTGCAATTGCAACAAAAAGAATAAAATACCTAGACTTATTTTTTTTCTTTTTAAATAGACTTTATTTCTTAGAGCGGTTTTAGGTTCACAGTAAAAATTGAGCAGAAGAGCCAGCCGAGTGGCGTGGTAGTTAGGCGCTGGCTTGGGAAGCCAGCGGCCCTGGTTCGGGTCCCACATATGAGGGCCAGTGACACTGCCCTCAAAAGAAAAATTGAGCAGAAGGTACAGAGATTTCCCCTCTACACCCTGCACACACACATAAAGCCTCCCGCATTATCAGCATCCTACACCAGACAGACGGGTACATTTGTTATAATGAATGAACCTACAGAAACATTTCATTGTCACCCGAAGTCCGTAATTTACATCAGGGTTCACTCTTGGTGTTGTCCATTATATTGGTTTTCTTTTTATTTTATTTTTTAATTTTTATTTTTTTTAGCTGAGCCATCTTGTCACCTGTTGGCAGCATAGCGGCAGCTCAGCTTGGGCTGGACATCGAACTGCTATTGCTCAGAGCTCAGCTCACACTCTTGAGTGAGCTCTTAACCAACTGAGCCACTCAGCCAGCCCCTATGGGTTTTGACAAATGTGTAATGACATATAACATCACTATAATGTCATACAGAACAGTTTCACTGCCCTGAAAAACCTCCATGCTCTGCCTATTAATCCCTCCCTTCCTGCTAACCCCTGGCAACCATTGATATTGATATATATATATATATATATATATATATATATATATATATATATAATTTTTATTTAATTTTAATTTATTTAATTTTTATATTCTATATATATATATATTTAATTTTTTATTATTAGTTTCAGGTGTACAAAACAGTGCAATAGTTATGGTTTTCACCTTTTCAACCCTCACAAAGTGACAACCCTCCTCCCCAATCCACCTAGACTTATAATATAATAAACTTAACCAAGGATGTGAAGGCTCTATACACTGAAATCTGTAAGACATTTTTAAAAGAAATTGAGAAGACACAAAGAAATGGAAAGATATTGTGTGTTCATGGATTGCAAGAACCTATGTAGTTAAAATGGCCATATTACTCACAGCAATATACAGATTTAATGCAATCCCTAATAAAATACCAGTGAAATTTTTTAAAGAAATAGAACAAAAAATCATCAGATTTGTATAGAACCACAAAATACCCCAAATAGCAAAAGCAATCCTAACAAAAAAGAACAATGCTGGAGGTATCACAGTCCCTGAATTCATCTTGTGCTACAGGGCAACAATAATCAAAACAGTATGTTATTGCAGAAAAACCGACACACAGACCAGTGGAATAGAACTGAGAATTCAGAAATAAACCCCCACAAATATGGATAGATAATTTTTGACAAAAATGCAAAAAGCATATAATGGAGAAAAGGCAGCCTCTTCAATAAATGGTGCTGGGAGAATTGGAAAGCCGCATGCAAAAGAATGAAATTAGACTGCCATCTGTCATCATACCAAAATTAATCAAAATGGATCAAAGACTTAATCTTAAGACCTGAAACAATAAACTGCATAGAAGAAAACATAAATACCAAACTTATATATCTTCGGTTCAAAAAAGATTTTACAAATTTGATCAAAAATGCAAGGGAAGTACAAGCTAAAATAAATGAATGGGACTATATCAATCTAAAAATCTTCTCACAGCAAGAGAAACCAACAAAACAGAGGCAACCAACCAAATGGGGGAAGATTTTTGCAAACAACACCTCCAATAATGGGCTAATATCCAAAATATATAAAGAACACGTACAACTCAACAACAAAAAAGCAAACAATCTAATTAGGAAATGGACAGAGGACCTGAATAGACATTTCTCCAAAGAGGACAGACAGATGGCAAATAGAAAAATGAAACAATGCTCACATTCACTAATTATCAGAGAAATGCAAATAAGAACCATAATGAGATATCACCTCACACCAGTTAGAATGGCTATCATCAACAAGACAAATAATAAGTGTTGGAGAGGCTATGGATAAAAAGGAACCCTCATACACTGTTGGTGGGAATGTAGATTGGTGCACCCACTATGAAAGGCAGTGTGTGGAAGTTCCTCAAAAGGTTAAGAATACAATTACAAGACCCAGTAGTCCCTCTCCTGGGTATTTACTTAAAAATAACTGAAAACATTTTTCAGTAAACATGCATGTACTCCGAAGATCATTGCACCATTATTTACGGTGGCCAAGACATGGAAACAATGAAAGTGTCCTTCAAAAGATGATTGGAAAACATGTGGTATACATACACAGTGGAATACTATTCTGCCCTAAGAAAAGACAATATACTGCCATTTGCAACATGAATGGATCTTGAGTTTATTATGCTAAGCAAAATTAGACAGAAAAAGTTGAGAACCATATGATTTCACTGATATGTGGGATATAAAACTAAAATCAACAAAGGAACAAGATAAACAAATAAAGAAACAAATACTCATAAGCACAGACAAGAGTTTAGTGGTTACCAGAGGGTAAGCGGGGAGAGGTGGTCAATGAGGGTTAAAGGGATCAAATATGTGGTGATGGAAAAACTGACTCTGGGTGGTGAACACACAATTGGTATATAGATGATGTATTACAGAATTGTACACTTTTAACCTTACTAACCACTTTTACCTTAATAAATTTTATTTAAAAAAAAAATCTGGGGCCAGCCTAGTGGCGCGGTGGTTAAGCACTGGCTTGGGAAGCCAGCAGCCCCACTTTGGGTCCCACATATGAGGGCCAGAAACACTGTCCTCAAAAAAAAAAAACAATCTGAAAATGATACAGATGGAAGAAGAGAGACACTTGAGAGTTAAAAGAAATTAAAGGATTCTACAAGAACTTTCTGACTCCATCACAAAGAGCAACATAAGAATAATGTATATACTGGGGCCAGCCAAGTGGCGCGGTGGTTAAGAATAATGCATATACCAGACGGAGAAGAAAGGGAGAAGGGAACAGAGTGTATTCGAACAAATAGTCGATTAGGTTGTTCCATATTTGTGGAAAGAACTGGATCCTTGAATCCAATAAGCAAATACAACACCTAATTATTTCAATCCCAACAGGCCTTTTTCAAGGCACATGGTATTGAAGCTGTTAGAAATTCATGACAAAGAAAGAATTCTCAAAGCAGGCAAGGAAAAGAAAACAGTAACCTACAAAGGAAAGCCCATTAGATTATCACCAGATTTTTAAGCAGAAACTCTACGAGCCAGGAGGGAGTGTTCAATCAAATGTTCAAACATTGAATGACAGAAATTATGAGCCAAGCAAATACATTCAGCAAAGATATACCTTAGACATGAAAGAGGAATTAAAGACCTTTCCAGACATACAGAAGCTGGAGGAATTTTCTAACACATGACCTACATCACAGGAAATACTGAAGGAGGCTATTTGAACTGAAATTAAAAATCAGAAATATACAAAACCATGAGCATTATAATGAACAGACAAACAGAAGCAGGAAATGGCCACCCCTACACAAAAATATGACACTATACACTTAAACATAACACAAAGGATAAAGAAGAATAAACAATTTTTTTAATGAAAAAGAAGAAAAACACAACTTGCTACAGCAATGCAGAAATCAACTCACAGCATAAGAAGGGATAGCTAGTTACAGCAAAAACATAAAAGGGGAAGAGTAAAGCTCTGAACTTGCAAAGGGGAATGCAGATAAGAAGCATGCTGAAGAAAAAGGGCTACTGTATATATGAAACTTTCTTTCACATGAACTTAATGGAATACATTGAAAAAAATCCAGAACTCTGATATGTAATTTAAAAAAGAAGAAAGAGAGAACAATCATAGAATACCCCCATACTAAAATAACAGACAGCAACAAAAAGGCAAAGAAACAATGGAAACACCGAGCCACCAGAAACAAATGATAGAATGATACGAAATCCTCATATACCAATAATCAGCCTAAATGTAAATGGAATGAAATCAACAATAAGAGAGTTGCAGATTGTATCAAAAAACAAAATCCAACCATATGACCAGAGAGGCATCTCAGCTACAAAGACAAATACAGAGTGAAAGTTAAAGGGTGGTAATCAATACTCCAAGCAAACAGGTGTAACCATATGTATATCAGATGAAACTGGCTTCAGGATAAAAAAGAGAACAAGACACAAAGATGGGCATTTAATAATTTCATAGAGATAAATGGGACACTACAACAAGAAAACATAACACTCATCAATATGAGGTATGACTGTTCAGTTCAAAAACTCATTCTAGAAATAGCGCTACATATCACATTGCTTAACATCACTATGGTCACTTTTAACTACTCCCCTTGGGAAGCTGTGCACCTATGTCAGGATCTATTCCATCATTCAAAGCAATTTTGGAACTCTTTATCTGGAATGGCCACCAGAGCTGTTGCTGTATTACTCTTGATATCCTGAATGTTATCAAAATGTCTTCCTTTCAATATTTCCTTGATCTTGGGTAAAGAAAGAGACATTGGGGGCCAGAACAGGTAAAGAGAGAGGGTGTTCCAATACAGTTATTTTTTAACTGGCTAAAAACTGCCTCACAGACAGCGCTGTGTGAGTTGGTACATTGTTGTGATGCAAGAGCCATGAATTGTTGCTGAAAAGTTCATCATCTAACTTTTCATGCAGCCTTTTCAGCACTTCCAAACACTAAACACGGTTAACTGTTCGTCCAGTTTTACAAATTCATAATGCATAATCCTTCTGATATCAAAAAAGTTTAGCAACATCATTTTGACTCTTGATTTGGACTAATGAAACGTTTTTGGTCATGGGGAATTGGCTGGTTTCCATTGTGCAATTTGATGTTTTCTTTCAGAGTTGTATTTGTACACCCATATTTCATCACCAGTGGTAACATGTCCCAAAACATTGTCTTGCCTCTTCAAGAGGTTTTGGCAAACTTCAACTGTCCTTTACTTTTGTTCATCAGTGAGCTCCTTCAAGGCCATTTTTGCGCACACCTTTCTCACACCAAGGTTTTCAATTAAGATTTTCCTAACTGTTTCTCTTCATTGTTTACATGGTCTGCAATGCTTTTCACAGTCAGCTGAAGATTTTGACACACAATTTGATGAATTTTTACAATGTTTTCATTAATTGTGCTCATTACTGGCTTCTCTTCATCAGTGACACATTCTCTCCCCTCAGAAAAATGTTTAATTAATCTGTGTACTGCCATTTTTCTTCATGACATTATCCCCATAAATGTGGACTAACATGTCCCTGATATCACTTCCACTCTCACCAAGTTTAATAGAAATTAAATGTTTGTTCATAGCTCTAATGCAAGCTAAGGCATGCTTGCAATGACACACAAAAGCATGCAACAACAATAATGAATGCTGCTCAGCAAGACAGAGCCACATGTTGACACAACACAGCTGTGAGATTCTGATATACCAAGGTTATGAAACCTTACCAAGCTGTTTATACAGTGCTGCCAATGTCAACTCATGGTGGCAAGTTCACAAACGTAATTTTCAGACCCCATATATTTGCCCCCAATCATGGAACATGGAAATACACAAAGCAACTTCTAAAAGAACTGAAGGAAGAAATACCAAAACACATTTATAGAAGGGGACCTAAATACATCATTGGCATCTATGGGTAGATATCCAAACAGAAAATAAACAAGAAAATATCAACCTTAAATGTCACATTAGACCAAATGGATATAATTGACATTTATAGAGCACTTCATCCTAAAACATCAGTCTATACATTCATTTCTAGTATACATGAAGCATTCTCAAGGACACAGTGTATATTGTGACATAAGACTAGCCTCTGCAAATTTGAGAAGATTGAAATCATACTAAGCATATTCTCTGATCACAAGGCTCTGTAATTGGATCAACTGTAAAAAGTAAGCAGGGAAAACCACAAATACTTGCAGATTAAACAACATGCTTTTGAAGAATGACTGGGTCAAAGAAGAAATAAAATGAGAGGTCAAAAGATACATAGAAACAAATGAAAATGAAAATACATCCTATCAAAATTATCAGGATGCAATGAAAGCAGGAATAAGAGGGAAACATATCATTACAGACCTGTCTCAAGAAAGAAGAAAATTCCCAGATAAATACCCTCACATTACACCTTGAAGAACAAGAAAAAGAAGAACAGATGAAACCCAAAGTCAGCAGAAGGAAGGAAATAAAAATCAGAGCAGTACTAAATGTAATAGAGAACAAAAAGGCAATAGAAAAAATTAACGCCAACAAAGAGCTGATTCTTTGAAAAGGCTAAAAGAATTCACAAACCCTAGGCTAGACTCACTGAGATAAAAAGAGGAAAGACAGAAATACACAAAATTGGTAATGAAAGAGGGTAAGTTACCACGGGTCCCACAGAAATACAAAAAATCATTCGAGACTACCATGAAGAACAATATACCACAAAATTCAATAACCTAGCAGAAATAGACAAGTTCTTACAAAAATATAGCCTTTCTACACTGAATCATGAAGAATTGGACAATCAAAATAGACTAATCAAAAGTAAGAAAATTGAATAAGTCATCTAAAATCTTCCCCAAAGTAAAAGTCCAGGACCAGATGGCTTCACTAGTGAATTCTTTCAAACATTCAAAGAATATCTAATACCGATCCTCCTCAAACTCCTCCAAAAAAATTGAAAAAGAGGAAATACTTCCTAACTTATTTTTTGAGGCCAACATTACCTTAATACCAAAATGTAGTAAGAAAACACAAAAAAAGAAAATTACAGAACAATATCTCTGATGAATGCAGATGCAAAAATCCTAATCAAAATTCTAGCAAATCAAATACAGCAATGCATTATATACATTGTACATCACGACCAAGTGGGGTTTATCCCAGGGGCACAAGAATAGCTCAACATAGGCCAATTGATCAATGTAATACACCACATAAGCAAAATAAAAGATAAAAAAAATCAGGGCCAACCGAATGGCTCAGTTGCTCAAGAGTGCAAGCTGAGCTCTGAGCAACAGCAGTTCGATGCCCAGCTGAGCTGAGTTACCGATAAGTTGCCAACACTTGGCAGGATGGCTCAGCTAAAAAAAAAAAGGATTAAAAGAATCAAATGATTATATCAATAGATGCAGGAAAAGCATTTGACAAGATACAATATTCATTTATGATTGAAGCACATAATGAAATGGGCATGGAAGGAAAGTACCTTAACATAATGAAGGCTATATATGACAAACCCTCAGCTAATATCATAATTAATAGTGAAAAACTGAAGCCCTTCTCTCTATGTTCAGGAACAAAACAGAGTTGACCCTATCACCACTGCTACTCAACACAGTATTGGAAGTCCTAGCCAGAGCAATCAGGTAAGAGAAGGAAATAAAAGGCATCCGAATTGGGAATGAAAAGTTAAATTGTCACTTTTTGCAGATGACATTATTCTTTATATAGAAAACCCTACAGACTCCACCGAAGAGCTATTAGAAACAAAAAAAAAAGAATACAGTAATGTTGCTGGCTACAAAATCAACATACAAAAACCCAACGCATTCTTCCACACTAACAACGAAATTTCAGAAAAGAAATATTAAAACAAATCCTTTTGGGTTGGCCAAGTGGTGTAGTGGTTAAGCGCTGGCTTGGGAAGCCAGTGGCCCCAGTTCGGGTCCCACATATGAAGGCCAGTGACACTGCCCTCAAAAAAAAAATCCTTTTGCAACTGGAATAAAATACCCAAGAATAAACTGAACAAAGTATGTGAAGGACTCGACAGTTAAGTTCACTAATTCATCCTTAAAAAAAGTGTTACATACCTGCTTGCTGACTACCACTATGATCACCTTCAAAGTACTCCCCTTGGGAAGCTACGCACCAATGCCAGTGCCTAGTACACCCTTCAAAGCAATTTTGGAACTCTTTTTCTGGAATGGCCATCAGGTCTGTCATCCTATTACTCTTGATATCCTAAATGCCTTCAAAATGTTCCATTCAATATTCCCTTGATCTCCAGGTAAAGAAAGAAGTTATTGAAGGCCAGATCAGGTGAGTAGGGAGGGTGTTCCAATACAGTTATTTGTTTACTGGCTAAAAACTCCCTCACAGACAGTGCTGTGGGAGTTGATGCATTGTCATAATGGAAGAGCCATGAATTGTTTGCAAAAAGTTCAGGTCATCGAACTTTTTCACACAGCCTTTTCAGCACTTGCAAATAGTAAAATTGGTTAACTGTTTATCCAGTTGGTACAAATTCATAATGAATAGTCCCTGTGATATCAACACATGTTAGCAACATTGTTGCAATGAGTCAAAAACTTAATGGTCAGATCTCATATACACTGAAAACTATAAGGTATTTTTAAAACAAATTGAAGAAGACACAAAGAAATGGAAAGAAATTCTGTTCATGGATTGGAAGAATCAATATAGTTAAAATAGCCATATTACCCAAAGTAATATACAGATTTAATGCAATCCCCATCAAAATCCCAATGACATTTTTTAAAGAGGTGGAATAATAAATCATCAGATATGTTTGGAACCATAAAAGACCCTGAGCAGCCAAAGCAATCCTAAGAGAAAAGAATAATGCAGGAGGTATCACAGTCCCTGACTTCAGCTTGTATTTCAGAGCATTAATAATCAAAACAGCATAATATTGGCAGAAAAATAGACACACAGCCCAATGGAATAGAATTTAAAACCCAGAAATAAACCCACATAACTATGGACAGATACTTCTCAACAAAGGAGGCAAAACCATACAATGGAGAAAAGAAAGCCTCTTCAATAAATGGTGCTGGGAGAATCGGAAAGTTACATGCAAAAGAGTGAAACTAGGCTGCTATCTGTTACCGTGTACCAAAATTAACTCAAAATGGATCAAAGATCTAATTATAAGCCCTGAAACAATAAACTGCATAGAAGGCATAGGTACTAAACATATGGACTTTGGGTTCAAAGAGGATTTTATAAATTTCACCTCAAAGACAATGGAAATAAAAACTAAAATAAATTAATGGGACCCTATCAAACTAAAAACCTTCTGTGCAGCAAAAGAAACCATCAACAAAATAAAGAGGCACCAACCATATGGGAGAAGATTTTTGCAAACAACACCTCTGATAAGTGGCTAGTATTCAAAATATATGATGAACTCATACAACTCAATAACAAAAAAACAAACAAACCAATTAAAAAATAGGCAGAGATGGGCCGGCTGAGTGGCTCAGTTGGTTAAAAGCTCGCTTAAGGGTGTGAGCTGAGCTCTGAGCAACAGCAGTTCCATGCCAGACTGAGCTGAGTGGCCGCTAAGCTGCCAACCAGTGGCAGGATGACTCAGCTAAAAAAAAAAAAAATGGGCAGAGGACCTGAATAAAAAAGAACATACAATTGGCCAATAGACATATGAAAAAATTGTTCAACATTACTAAACATCAGAGAAATGCAAATAAAAACCAAAATGAGATGTGACCTCATACCAGTTAGAATGGCTATCATCAACCAGACAAATAATAACAAGTGTTAAAAAGGCTATGGAATAAAAGGAACCCTCATACACTGTTGCTGGGAATGTAGATTCTTACAGCTGTTATGGAGAACAATGTGGAGATTCCTCAAAAAATTATGACCCAGCAATACCTCTCTGGAAAAACACCCCAAAAATCTGAAAACATTTACCTGTAAATATATATGTATGCCAATGATAATTGCAGCATTGTTTACAGTGGCCAAGACACGGAAACAAGCAAAGTATCATTCCATAGATGATTGGATAATGGACAATGGAATACTAACTACTGTGCCATAAGAAATGATGTAAGGGCCGGCCGAGTGGCGCAGTGGTTAAGAGCTGGTTTTGGGATGCCAGCGGTCCCAGTTCAAATCCCACATATGAGGGCCAGTGACACTGCCTTCTACAGCTAACAACAGCTCCACCTACAGCTGGGCTGCATGAGCCCTGGTGATGGTATAGGCTGCAGCCCCTGCTGCAGTGGGCTGCCATAGGCTACAGTAAGTGGCCGGCAGCCAGTGTGAGCGGCCAGCAGCCAGCGTGAGCTGCCAATAGCTGTGGTGAGCGACCATCCAGAGGCCAGTGACTGAGCTGCCTCATGCAGGAAGAGCGCAATGACAATATCAACATGGGCCAGTGAAGCAACATCCTCTGCAACTAGACTGAAGAACAAAAAGACAGCAACTTGGCCCTTCCCCTTCCCTGATTCCCCAGCACTGTTCTCCTCCCCCAATTCCCCAATAAAATCTTGAAAAAAAAAAAAAAGGGCCGGCCAATTGGCACAGTTGTTAAGCACTGGCTTGGGAAGCCAGTGGCCCCAGTTCGGGTCCCACATGTGAGGGCCAGTGACACTGCCCTAAAAAAAAAAAAAAAAAAGAAATGATGTAATACTGCCATCCATGACAACATAAATGGATCTTGAGATCATAATGCTAAGTGAAATAAGTCAAACAGATAAAATTGAGAACTATATGACTTCACTCATATGTGAGATATAAAACTGAAGGCAACAAAGGAACAAGACTAGCAAATAAAGAAGCAAAACTTTATAGGCCCAGACAACAGTTTAGTGGTTACCACAGCATAAGGGGGGAGGGAAGAATGGTAGAAGAGGGTAAAGGTGGTCAAATATATGGTGATGGAAAGTGAACTGACTCTGGGTGGTGAACACGTAATGCAATATATTGATGATGTATTATAGAATTGTACTTTGGAAACCTATGTAGCTTTATTGACCATCATCACCCCAATAAATTTTACTAAAAGAAGAAAAAACAAAATTATCTCAATTTGCTGATGACATCATCTTGTATTGGGAAAATCCTATGGAACTCATTTACAAAATAATAGATCTAATAAATGAGTTCAACAAAATTTCAGAATACAAGGTTAACACATGAAAATAAGCTATAATTCTATTCACTAGCAATGAACAGTTGATAATGTAAGTTAATATAACAATTGCATTTACAAGACCATAAAAGTATTTCAACTGATAAGAGCATTAGCCATAAAAAGGAATGAAGTATGATACATGCTACAAAATGGAAGAACCTCGAAAAAGTATGCTAAGTGAAGGAAGCCTGACACAAAAGTCACCTATTTTATTATTCCATTTACATGAAATATCCAAATTAGCTAAATCTTACATAAACACAGAAAAGCAGATTAGGGATTTTCAGAGGCGGGGGAGTGGAGAATAGGGAGTGACTGCTTAATGGATAGTGGTTTCCTTTTCAGATGATGAAATGTTTTGAAACTAAAAAGAGGCTATGGTTGCCTAATATTGCAAATGTACTAAACACCATTACATTGTTCAATTTAAAGTGATTAATTTTATGTCATGTAAATTTTACCTTATATTTCAATTTAAAGTGATTATTTTATGTCATGTAAAATTTACATTATAAAAGATAATGTATGTAACACTGAAGATATTACCATCATCATTGTTATTATCACCATTATTATAGATAATGTTTTCCAAGTTCACTTTCTTTAAAAATCTTAGATTATGAGAAGAAAAATAAGTATACTAAAATTTAAAACTACAGTCAGTATAATTTGGATAATATGTTCTTGTCTTCTCTCTGTTCTCTTTCAGATTATGTCTGGCCACTACCTAGATATTTGTGCCCCGTCTGGATTTCTTTGGATGTTTTATTTTCTACAGCGTCCATCATGCACCTCTGCGCTATCTCGCTGGATCGGTATGTAGCAATACGTAATCCTATTGAGCATAGCCGTTTCAATTCGCGGACTAAGGCCATCATGAAGATTGCGATTGTTTGGGCAATTTCTGTAGGTAATTAACTTTCTTGACCATTAGAATTGCAGCAGCTATGCTCAATACCTTCGGATTATGTACTGTGAACAACGAACAGACGTCGACTGGTAACATTTGCGTATAATCGGGATTTTTCTGTTTAATACTTATTCTTAACCTATTTATCTGATATTTAGGTTAACAATAATAAAAGAAATGTAATGTATATTAAATTTAAATGAAAATTTTACAACTACTCTGCTAAATTATTTTATACATCACTATGCCAATGAATTCTGCAACACAGTCACAAAATCTTTGAGATGTTTAAAACAATTTGAAGATGACAAAGATGTATGGCAAAATCTATATTTAAAAAAATATAGTATTTAAATGATATAAAATACAAATCTCCCTAACAAGATAAGTACACGTGAAACTAATAAAAAAAATATATAAATCTATCCCAAAATATTAATCTTATTTTTTTAGTCTAATTCCATATCTTATTTAGTGGAAAAAATATCAGTGCAAGAAGAATCTTCATGAAGTGAACGTGTAAATTTATGCTGTTAATCAACCTAAAATATAGTATTTACCCTCCATTTTCAAATAAGTTTTTACATTTTGGTTATACAGAAAGTAAAAAACAAATCATTGATTTCTTTAAAGATTTTGGAGAGGTTGAGGAAGAGAACTGACCATCTTATTGCTTATATTTCGAATACATAAATGTTTTAACAATGTTAATACCCAAAACACATAATTTTACCAATTGGAATATAAGGGCTTTTACAATCCTCTTATTTTTCTTTTATTCTCTCTTCCAGTTGAAACTTATACTTAGTGTCTTACTAAATAATTTCTCTTCAAAGTTATGTTTCTGTAAAATTTACAACAAGATCAAGACTTCCATACAATCTTCACAAATATCATCTAAATTAGAATATTAGGGCCATCAGCTTCGAATAATGACAGACTAGGTAATTTGTAGTTATTCCCTTACTAAAAACAACTAAAATATTAAAAAAAAACCCACTATAAGCATTGCAAAGCTAATAACATAGTGAGGGATCTAGAAAAAAAGATAAAAATAAAAGAAAAATGGCTATGACTTATCATTTTGCCAATGATACATTTGCAAACCTGCAGATGTGACTGACATACTGAGAAGCTCATTTCGCAAATCATATGAACAAAGTAAGAACACAGAGCCTGGCACTGGTCAACCAACTTGAACTTATTTTTTGAATCCCAAAAGTCTATACACTAGAAATAAGGGTGAACCAAGATTAAACCACCCTTGACATGAAATTCAGGCCTGGTTCAAGTCACATATGTAGCCAAGAAAAATCTTGAATCTAGAAATTGGATTAAGGTCATTTCTTACTCTTCATGTTTCCAATTGTTTGGTTATAAGCCAAAAAATTCATCATCCTAGGCTTCAAATTATTTCTTGCAATAATTTTCAATTTCAGTAATTGGAAGATAATGATAAACAGACACATGAAGAAACAAAACAACATGAACCAGATTGCGGGGGACCTGCCTCCGCTGACCAGGGTTCGAGAAGGTGTACACGGCGTCGGCGGTCGATAAAAGACAGAAACTGTTTGTTGCAGTAAAAGACAGAACATGGAGAGATGACTCATGGAGAGATGACTCCCCAGTTTATTTGTTGCAGGCTTTATATACAGTTTTTAGGTAGGGGGTACGTGCAGCATAGCAGGAAACAATGTGCATTACCTCAGTAAAAAGTAAATCATTAACCTTTTAC
This sequence comes from Aselliscus stoliczkanus, assembly GCA_033961575.1. NCBI lineage: Eukaryota > Metazoa > Chordata > Mammalia > Chiroptera > Hipposideridae > Aselliscus > Aselliscus stoliczkanus. Next base: position 45,533,054 of record CM066737.1, on the reverse strand, counting down.
CAGAAACCTACAGGTCAGTGAAACCCGGGGGAGTCAGTTTCTCAAGACAGTTCTTCTCCATTAACCCTGATAGTCGTCTTTCTTCTGTGTCCCAAGGAACTGGCCATCCTCACCACATACCTCAATAAGTAGTAAGCACCCTCCAGGTGCAGAAAGAAACAATGAAAGCAGAAAAACAAGTTTATGCTTCACCAAGCCCACTAAGGCCAGCTTGCAAGCCCCTCAATATTGGGGACCATGGCCCTCAACACCAGATATAACACAATAAATAATAGTAAAAATGAATCCACAAGCAATCAAGCTAGTTGAATTGCCTGATGCAAACTTTAAACAACTATGACTATTTTTAATGTGCACATGGGAACTACAAACTGAAATTAAATATCTCAGCAAGAAACTTCAAACTATAGTGACATTTAAGGTTTGAGAAATAACTAGAAAATCTGGAAGTTAAGCATAACATGAAAACTAAAAACTCAAGGGTAGATTAGACATGGTTGAAAACAACAACACTAGAGGTTGGCTAGAAGAAACTGTGATAAATGAAGAAAGGAAAATTGAAGGATGGAAATGGAAAAGAGAGACAAGAGAATAAGATGATAAACATACAATATAAATTGAGAAGTGTTCCACAATGTGAGAAAAGAAGGCAGAAAAGCAATATTTGAAGAAATAATGGCCATTAGAATTTATGAAAGACACTGGTTCTCACATTTAAAGAGCTCAACAGGTCTCAAGCAGAATGAATGAAAAGCAATCAACATTTAGACTTATCATAGTGACGTTGCAGAAAAAAAGAGAAAAAATAATGTCAACATTAGAGAAAAAATAAAGAGATCAACTTCAATAGAGAAACAATAAGAGGGATGAATGCATTCTCAACAGCAACAATGAAAGCTAGAAGATGTTGAAATTATAATGTTAATTTGCTGGTAAAAAAGTGAGTGCTAGGGCTGGCTGAACTGGCTCAGTTGGTTAAGAGCTTGCTCAAGAGTGCAAGCTCTGAGCAACAGGGTTGCTGGTTTGATTCCCACATGTGCCAGTGAGCTGCGCCCAAACTGAGCTGACACTGAACTGCCAACAGGTGGCCTGACGGCTCAGCTAATGAGAGCACAGTGATTCGAGATGTTGGGCTACACCTGCCCACCACTAAAGATTGAAATTGGCACCTTGAGCTGAGCTGCCACCTGTGTGGAAGGGAATAGAGCATGTGCTCTTAACAAGGATGCCAGTTCAACTCCTGCATGGGATGGTGGCTACACCCACCCACAACTGAGTGAACACAGCACCTTGAGGTGAGTGGCATGACTGAACTTGGAGCTGAGCTTGTTGCGCTCTCCACAACTAAGATTGAAGGACAACAATTTGGCTATTCCCCTTCCCAATTCCCTAATAAAACCAAACAAAAAACAAGTGAATGCTCAATTAAAATCATATACTCAGCAAAATTATACCTCAAGGTTCAAAGTGAAATAAAAACATTATCAGACAAAAACAGAAACTAAGGTAACATGACAAAAGTGAACTCACATAAGGAAATATTAAAGTGTGTTCTTAAAAGAAATAGCCACAGATTGGGGGGGGGGCGAGATGGCAGCTGTGAGGAGGGCTCCCTGAATTCTCCTCTGGAAATATCCACAATTTGAACTTCTGTAATGCTTCAAAGAGAAGTCTACTCATCACACAGTGCAACTAAGAGTTTCACACGATTGCTGAAAGGTGGGCAGGCCGGGCGAGTAGGAGAAGAAAGCGGCGAGACGCGTGAGGTACAGTCCACACCCGCGACTGCTGAGGCACCAGAGCTTCAGGGAGCAGATCGGTGAGTGTTCCCACTGCTCGCTCCCTCCGCCCCATGTCCAGCCTAGAGTACAGCAAGAACACAACAATCTGCAGCCTGAGGAAGAAGCATCAGGCTGGGCAAGTGGGGGACGAGAGAGGGGAGATGAGTGTGCAGAGATACGAGCTGCATCCACGGCTCCCCAGGTCCCCAGGAAGCAGGGTGCAGAGCCCAGCAGTGACAGGGCAAGATCAATCCCTGCTCCCACCCGGTTCAGGGAATAGTCTCTGTACCCACCAGGTCCCAGGAAGACCAGGAGCTGAGGCAGAAGCCTGAAACCAGGAGAGCAGGGGAAAAAAAGAATACTGGCACGCAGAGAGACAGAGCAGGGATCTAAGGCATACAGCAGGGTGTGCACAGCCCACTAAACCCCGGCAGTCCCTTTGGGAGAGCAGCAGGAGCTCCGCTGGAGTGTATGAGGCAACAGCCTTAGTTCAAAATAGTGTTGGGATTGTCTTTTTTTTCTTCTTCTTTTTCTCCTCTCTTGAACAGAAAGCAAACAAACAAACAAACAAACAAACAAAAAACCCACCCACCCCCACAAACTTTGGCCCCCGCAAAGCCAGAGTCTTAAACTGACCCCTGAATGGAGCAGTAGGGGAAGACTACAGAGGTATTTGTACCTGCAGGAGGTTGAGAATTTCCACCCCAGAAAAGGCTGCAGAGTGAGATTACCTACCCCGCTCCCACCTTTCTGCAAGGTTTGGGAGGCAGGGCAGGTTCAGCTGCTGAGGCACTAATTCAGAGACTCGTGGTAGCTGGCTTTTGGCAGTGGGGAACTCTTTCATTCTCCACAGCTGTCAACGGAAAGGGTGCCCAAAGATACTCACTGAGCCTTTGGGGGTGCAGCCTGCCTTGGGACAGGCGAAAGCAAAATGGCAGTGACTTTGTAAAAACCACCAATCACACGTCACAACCACACTCAAGTACAGCAAACCTGCAGTGACAGGATCATGCTAGGCATCAGGTGGCCTACTCTGTTCCCACAAGACACACAGGAATTTTTGTACAGCAGAGGAAAAACTGAAGAGAACTTGGTGGACTTTAGCCAAGACCGGCACAGGTTTTTTTTCCACTTTATTGGTTGCTTCCCTTGGTTAGTTTTGGTTTTATTTCTATTTCATTTTTATCATTTTCTAGTTTTTAATATAGTCATATATATATATATATATATATATATATATATATATATATATATATATCTCCATATATATGGGTGTGTAGACAAATATATATATATTTTTTCTCTTTTTCTTTCTTTTCTTTTTCTTTTTTTCTTCCCACCCACACTTTCTCCCTTCTTTTATTCATTCTTCTCACTGCTGTACTTTTCCTCCTTTCCTGTTTTCTGCAAATTTTATTTTATTATTTTATTTTTATTTTTACTTTTTTATTTCTTTAATTTTTAATTTTAATTTTTATTTTTATTTTTTGGCATAGCTATTCAGTTTCTCGTGTTTATTCTATTTTTTATGATATTATAGTTTATTTGGTTTCCTCTTCTGTTCTTTTCGTGTGTGTGGTTATTGTTTTGTTTCTGTTTGTTTTCTTCTTTTGTATGTTTGATATTTCTGTACAAGTTGACTGTAGGTTGATGGTTGTATTCTTTTACATGTGAGAGAATTTTGTTTCCTTTGGTGGCTGTGGAGGTTGTTTTTGTTGATCTGTTTTGTTCTAAAATCACTCTGCAGCTGGGTCCAAACAAAGAGACACAAGAATCATCATACCCGGAGGCCAACTTTAGATAAAACCAGAGCATTTCTGGGTTTGACATACAAGAGTCACACCCAAAAGAAGTCACTACAGGTGCACGGGCCCAAAGGGTCCAATCCTCATCAGAGGGGTCAACCCTCTTAGAGCAACTCATAAACTACAGACACTGCTGATCCTCACAGTTAATCAGTCTGGGAGTCAATTCCACCTACTGACAAGATAAAAGTAACCAAAGCTAAACTTCAACAGGAGAAGACACACAAAACAAGGAACACCTCAGGTATACACGCACAAGAGAATACGCAGACTGAGTAATTCAAATATAAAGGACACACTCCATATAAATTTACCGGAAAAGACTGAGAGACCTAGGGGATCTATTTATTATATCGAAGCAAGCATAAAGAGTAAACCAGAATGGGGAGACAAAGAAATACAACCCAAATAAAAGAACAGAAGAAACCTCCTCAATCAGTGGAACTAGAGGAAATAGAGGTAAACAACCTATCGGAGACAGAGTTCAGAACACTGATTATTACAATGTTCAAGGAAATTAATGAAAATATAAAGAAGGATAGAGAAATTATGTAAAGCAACCAGCTTGAACTTAAGAATGCAATTACTGAATTAAATAACAAATTCCATGGAATTACTAGCAGATTGGACAAAGCAGAAAATCGAATCAGTGACTTAGAAGACAAAATAGCAGAGATCACTGAAGCAGAACAACAAAAAGAAAAAAGAATGTAAAACATTGAAAATAGTTTAAGAGAGCCGGGAGACAACATGTAACACAACAACTTCAGATCATTGGAATACCAGAAGGAGAAGAGAGGGAACACATGATTGAGAACATATTTGTAGTAATAATATCTGAAAACTTCCCTAACCTGGCAAAGTACAGTGAAATACAAGCCCTGGAAGTGCAGAGAGTTCCGATCAAGATGATCCCAAACAGACCCACAACAAGACACATTATAGTGAAAATGGCAAGGGTTAAGGACCAAGACAGAATTCTTAAAGCAGCAAGGTAAAGGCAGCAAGTTACTTACAAGGGCACCCCCATAAGATTATCAGCCGACTTTTCAACAGAAACTCTGCAGGTCACAAGGGAGTGGCAGGAGGTTTTCAGAGTGATGAAAAATGAAGGCCTACAACCCAGACTGCTGTATCCATCAAGGTTATCATTTAAAATTGAAGGAGAGATAAAGAGCTTCCCAGAAAAGAACAAGTTAAGGGAATTCATTACCACCAAGCCAAATTTGCAGGAAATGTTAAAAGGGCTTCTTTAAGCAGAAGAGAAGAACAACCTAACTAAGAAAGACTAGGAACACAAATAACAAAATGGCAATAACTATGCACCTATCAATAAACACATTAAATGAAAATGGATTGAATGCTCCAATAAAAAGACATGGGGCGGCTGAATGAATAAGAAAGCAAGACCCCAGCATATGCTGTACACAAGAGACTCACCTCAGATCAAAAGACACATTCAGGCTGAAATTAAAGGGATGGAGCAAAATATTTCATGCAACTGGAACTGAGAAAAAAGCTGGAGTAGCATTATTTATATCAGATAAAATGGACTTTAAAGTGAAGAATATAACAGAGGACAAACAACAACACTTCATAATAATAAAAGGATCGATCCAACAAGAGGACATAAACCTGGTAAACATCTATGAACCTAACATAGGATCTCCTTAATATATTACACAGATATTGTCAGACATAAAGACAGAGATCAACAGTAACACTATCATAGCAGGGGACTTCAACACCCCTCTGACACCAATGGACAGATCCCCCAGACCAACAATCAATGCGAAAACAGTGACCTTAAATGACACTTTAGACCAGCTGGATTTAACTGATATATTCAGAGCACTTCACCCCCAAGTGCACTTTTCAAGTCCACATGGAACATTTTCTAAGATAGACTAAACGTTAGGCCACAAAACAAGTCTCAATACATTTAAGAAGATTGAAATCATTTCAAGTGTCTGACCACAAGCTACGAAACTAGAAATAAATTATAAGTAGAAATCTGGAAAGCTGACAAATAAATGGAGGCTAAATAACATGCTACTAAATAGCGAGTGGGTCACAAATGAGATCAAGTAGGAAATCAAAAGATACCTGGAGACAAATGAAAATGAAAACACCACAACCCAAAATCTCTGGGATTCTGCCAAAGCAGTCCTAAGAGGGAAGTTCATAGCAGTGCAGGTCTATCTAAAGAAGGAAGAAAAATCTCAAATCAACAGGTTATCCTTAAATCTCACGGAACGGGATAAAGAACAGCAAAAGAATCCAAAGGGGAGTACAAGGAAGGAGATAATAAACACTAGAGCAGAAATAAACAATATAGAGAACAGAAAAACAATACAAAAGATCAACGAAACCAAGAGCTGGTTTTTTGAGAAGATAAACAAAATTGACAAACCTCTAGCGAGACTCATCAAAAAAAGAGAGAGAGGTCTCAAATTAGTAAAATCAAGAACAAAACAGAGGAAATGACTACAGACATCACAGAAATACAAGAATTTTAATAAACTACTATGAGCAACTATATGCCAACAAATTTGACATTCTGGACGAAATGGATCATTTTCTAGAAGCATGCAACCTTCCAAAGCTAACTTGAGAAGAAATAGAAAATCTAAATCATCTGATTACTACCAAGGAAATTGAATCAGAAATCAACAAGCTCCCAACGAACAAAAGCCCTGGACCACATGGCTTCACAAGTGAATTTTATCAAACATTCAAAAAAGAACTATCACCTATTCTTCTCAAACTATTCCAAAAAATCCAGAAGGAGGGAAGGCTCCCAAGCTCTTCTTATGAAGCCACTATCATCCTGATTCCAAAACCAGATATAGACAGCACAAAAAAGGGAAACTATAGGCCAATATCACTGATGAATATAGATGAAAAAATTCTCACTAAAATATTAGCAAACAGAATTCAGCAATATATCAATAAGATCATACATCATGATCAAGTGGGTTTCATCCCTAGTACACAGGCTGGTTCAACATCCGTAAATAAATTAATGTGATTTATTAGCAGTCATTTATGTTAGAAACCCTTATCAAAGTGGAATACAGGGATCATATCTCAATATAATAAAGGTCATATACCATACACCTACAGCTAACATCATACTCGATGGGGAAAAGCTAAAACCATTCCCCTTAAGATCAGGAACAAGACAAGGCTGTTCACTTTCTCCTCTTTTTTCAACATAGTTCTGGAAGTTCTAACCACAGCAATCAGAGAAGTAAAAGAAATAAAAGGCATCGAAATTGGCAAGGAAGAAATAAAATTGTCATATGCAGATGACATGATACTGTATATGCAGAGTCCCAAAGACTCCATCAAAAAACTATTGGAACTGATAGACTAATTCAGTAAAGTAGCAGGATATAAAATCAATGTTCAGAAAACAGCTGCATTTGCATATACCAATAATAAACTAATGGAAGGAGAAATTAAGAAAAAAAACTGTCCCATTTACAATTGTTTCAAGAACTATAAAATACCTAGGAATAAATTCAACCAAAGATGTAAAAGATCTGTACACAGTAAATTATAAGACACTTAAAAAAGAAATAAAATAAGATAAAAATAAATGGAAACACCTACCATGCTCATGGATAGGAAGAATTAATATAGGTAAAATATCCATACGACCTAAAGCAATCTATAGATTCAATGCAATTCCTATCAAACTACCAAGGGCATTTTTCACAGAAATAGAAAACATAATCCGGCTGTGCTAACGACCTCCCAGGATCACACCAAAATTACAAACCAATTACATAGCATTCAACCCTTGAGGTCCCCGGAACTCTAGATGAACAGAACCACTAAATGAAGAACTTAAAGAGGAGGCCACGCCAGGTCTGGTAGGACGGGCGAAGATGAGAGAGGGGGAACCCTGTGAGGGAAGCCCCAGCTGTGATGAGGCTTCTCCGGTTCGGGGAGAGACCCTCCAGCCGCACACTGAGCTCACCAGCCCAGAGTTCCTTTGCCGGGAAGAGAAGTTCCAAGACAGCTGGCAGTAAATTAGTGAGGACTCTCTTTGCACAGCTCGGTGAGGCTAAGAGCGGCTAGAGAATCAGTGGTGCCGGCACACAGTCTTGCTGGCGGGTGAGCACTTCCCTGGTTCCTGGTGGAGGGAGTGGCTGTGTGGGCTGGCCCCGGGAGCCTGCGGGGACGGACTGAATGGAGCACCTTTGGTGCAAAGGCTGGAGGTTTTTGGACTCTTTTTCCCCTGGTGTGGAGACTGCATGCGAGTGTTGTAGTCAGGGTGCCATTTTGTCAGGGTTGGGCCCTCCCATAGAAGGTCAGGTCCGGGACCTCATTGATCTGGTGCAAGTGGCGCAGAAGTACGTGTGTGCGTGCGCGCGCTCACATGCAGGCGGCCTTGGATCCCCACTCTCCACTCTGGTTATACTGCGTTGCCAGGGAAATGTTTGGTGGGTGCACTGAGGCTCCAATTGGCTGCTCACTGAGACCCGGGAGTGTGCGCGCCGCCTGGGATCCTCACCCTCCACACGGCTTGTGCTGCATTGCCTGGGGAATGCCTGGTGGGTGTGCTCTGGCTCCAATAGGCTGCTCACTGAGATGTGGGAATGCACAAGCTGCCTCGGGTCCCTGCTCTCCGCACTGCACTTGCAGGCTTGCCAGATTGGTGATTGGCTCGACATGATCTGCGTGCGGCTGATTGGGACAGGCTGAGACTGGGAGTTTTCCTGGGAGTGTTGGGCCGTGAGCTGTGTGCCTGCATGATCCAGCCAGGGCTCTCCTGGTGATCTATCTAATACATCAAAGCAATCCCAGAGTGACAACCAGAATGGGGAAACAAAGAAACATGTCACAAGTAAAAGATCAGAAGGAACCTCTACAAATGGAACTAAATGAAACAGAGGGATCCAGCCTTTCAGAGACAGAGTTTGGAACACTGATGATAAGAATGTTTAACAAACTTAGTGAGGATATAAGGAAGGAAAGAGAAATCATAAAAACCAACCAGTTAAAACTAAAGAATACAATAACTGAAATGAAGAACTCACTTGAAGGAATCAGCAGTAGAGCAGATGAAGCAGAGGGCGGATCAGCGATTTGGAAGACAAAATAGCAGAAATCAGCCAGTTGGCACAACAAAAAGACCAAAGAATAAAAAACAATGAAAATAGTTTAAGAGCCCTATGGGACAAGGGGAAGCACAACCACCCTTGACTCATAGGAATACCAGAAGGAGAAGAGAAGAAGCAAGAGGTCGAGAATGTATTTGAAAAACTAATTTCTGAAAACTTCCCTACTCTGGCGAAGGAAATCAACATACATTCCCAGGAAGTGCAGAGGGTTCCAAACAAGCTGAACCCAAACAGGTCCACACCAAGACACATCACAGTTAAAATGGCAAAGGTTAAAAACAGAGACAGAATCCTAGGGGCAGCAAGAGAAAAACAGCAGGTTACATACGAAGGAACTCCTGTTAGACTAACAGCTGACTTGTCTACAGAAACTCTGCAGACCAGAAGGGAGTGGCAGGAGATATTCAAAGTGACACAAAATAAAGGACTACAACCAAGATTGCTCTATACAGCACGTCACTCACTTAAAATCGAAGGAGAAATAAAAAGCTTCTCAGAAAAGAATAAGCTTAAGGAATTCATTACGACCAAGCCAGCATTGCAACAAATGTTAAAAGGGCTGTTTTAAACAAAAGAAAGGGGTAAACAAGCTAACCCATGAACACCAGGAATACAAATAACAAAATGGCAATACATATGCACCTATCAATAATCATTTTAAATGTGAATGGGCTAAATGCTGCAATCAAAAGACAGAGAGTGGCTGAGTGGATAAGAAAATAGGACACATGTATATGCTGTTTACAGATGGAATAAGATATTTCATGCAAATGGAAATGAGAAAAAAAATGTTGGAGTACCAATACTTATTTTGGAGAAAATAGACTTTAAAATGACTAGAATAAAAGACAAAGAAGGGCACTATAACCCTAATAAACATCTATGCACCCCACATAGGAACTCCTAATTACATATAACACATTTTGACAGACATAAAGACAGAGATTAACAGTAACACTATCATAGTAGGGGAATTCAACACCCCATTGTCACCAATGGACAGACCCTTTAGACAGAAAATCAACACAGAAAGAGGGGCCTTAAAGGACACTTTAGTACAGCTGGACTTCGTTGATATTTTTAGAGCATTTCACCCTGAAAAACAGAATATACATTCTTCTCAAGTACACATGGGACATTTTCCAAGATAGACCACGTTAGGCCACAAAACAAGTCTCAGTGAATTTAAGAAGATTGAAGTCATATCAAGCAGATATAAAAGAAAAACTGATGGTTGCTGGCTGGGAGGGAGTGGGGATGAAGGAGAGGGGGAAGGTTTTGGACAGCGTAGTTGGGTGACTACAATGTTGCCGCAGGTATATGAGGGAAGTTCTGGGATTGTAATTGATAATGTTGTGAACAGACTATTATGTTAAGTGAAAAAAGTCCATCGAAGAAAGACAAGTACCGTATGATCTCACTTATTTGTGGAGTCTGAAAAAATTGAATGAACGATCAAAGTAAACAGACTCATAGATATAGAGGAAAAACTGAGGGTTGCTAGTTGGGAGGGGGGTGGGGATAAGGGAGAAGGGAAAGGGATTAGAGAGCATAAATAGACAACTACAATATTGCCACAGTGATATGAAACACATTTCGTGGAATATAATAATGTAAAAGTTTTGGATGGCGTAAAGGTGTGATCCCTGCACTGTACACCTGAAGCTGATGTTGTATAATATTCTATGCCAACTGTAACTGAATATATAGATAGTCACAGGATGTGGAGTATATTGTGGAAGGGAGTCAAAGGAATTGTAATAGATATGTATGATATGGGGGGGTTGGGTTGCGAACTGGGGAAGGGGTGTTGTCACTTTGGGGGTTAAAGAGTATAACTATTGCATTGTGTTGTACACCTGAAACTAATAAAACAAAGAAAAAAAAAGAAAATATAACCCTAAAATTTAAATGGCACCATAAAAGACCCCGAATATCCTAGGTAGTCCTGAAAAATAAGAGCAAAGTCGGGGGTATCACGCTATCAGTCATCAAAACATGTTACAAGGCTACAGTAATCAAAATAGTATGGTACTGGCATAAAAACAGGCACATAGATCAGTGCAACAGAACAGAGACCCCAGAAATGAATCCATGTATATACATGCATTTAATCTATGACAATGGAAGCAAGAATTTACACTGGGGTAAATAGAGTCTATTTAATAAATGGTGCTGGGAAAATTGGACTGACACATGCAAAAAAATGAAACTGGACCACTTCCTTACGCCATATACAAGAACAAATTCAAAATGGATTAAAGACTTAAATGTAAGACCTGAAACCATAAAACCCTTAAAAGAAAATATAGGGAGTGAATTTGCAGACATTACTCTGAGCAGTATTTTTACTGATGAATCCCCACGGGCAAAGGAAGTAAAACAAAAAATGAACATATAGGATTATATAAAACTTAAAAGTTTTTTTCACAACAAAGGAAACCATCAATAAAACAAAAATAAAGCCTACTGAATGGGAGAATATATTTGTCAACGATATATCTGATAAGGGGTCAATATCCAGAATTTATGAAACACTCATGCAACTGAACACCAAAATAACAAACAACCCAATTAAAAAATGGGCAGAGGAAATGAAGAGACATTTCTCTAAAGAAGACAGACCGATGGCCAACAAGCATATGAAAAAATGTTTGTCACTGATCATTAGGGAAATGCTAACAAAAACAACGAGATACCACCTCACTCCAGTCAGAATGGCTATCATCAATAAATCAACAAACACCAAGTGCTTGCTGGGCTGTGGGAAAAAGGGGACCCTGGTGCACTGTTGGTGGAACTGCACCTTTGTGCAGCCATTATGGAAATCAGTATGGAAATATCTCAAAAAACTGGAAATGGAACTACCTTTTGACCCAGCAATTCCACTCCTTGGCATTTATCCTGAAAAACCCAAGACACTAATTCAAAAAAATATATGCACCCCTATGTTCACTGCTGCGCTATTTACAATAGCCAAGACTTGGAAACAATCAAAATGCCCATTAGTGGACGACTGGATTAAGAAACTGTGATACATTTCACAATGGAGTATTATGCAGCTATAAAGAAGAAAGAAATCGTACCATTTGCAACGATATGGAGGGACCTAGAGAACATTATATTAAGTGAAATAAGTCAGTCAGAGAAAGACAAATACCAAATGATTTCACTTATATGTGGAATCTAAGAACTGAATGAATGAGCAATGTAAGCAGAACTAGTCTTAGTGACAAAGGAAAAACTGGTGAGGGCTAGATGGAATGGGGATGGGCATGAGGGAGAAGGGAAAGGGATGAGGCAATATAAACTGATAACTACAATACTACTGCAGAGACAGAAGAGACAGTTTAGGGAATATAATAATCAATAAGGTTGTAAATAGTTTTTTTTAGGGGAACAGAAGGATGCATGTCTTTTTAGGGAGACCACTTCATGGATGGTGTAGTGGCCTTATTACTGCACTATACATCTGAAGCTGCCACTGAATAATATTATATGTCAACTATAATTTAACACATATATAGTCATGGGTTGTGGAATATAGTGTGGGGATTGAGTAATTGGAATTGTAATAGTTATGTATGATATTGGGTGTGGGGGTCAGGGGAGGGCGGAGTCACTTTGTAAGGGGTTAGAAAACAATAAGTATGGCTTTGTTTTGTACATCCGTAAAGAAGAAGAAGAAGAAGAAGAAGAAGAAGAAGAAGAAGAAGAAGAAGAAGAAGAAGAAGAAGAAGAAGAAGAAGAAGAAGAAAAGATGCTCAGTGATCTCAGAGAGAACATCAATTAAGAAATAGGACACAAAGTAATGAAAATAGAAAACATGAGAAGAACCAGTCAGAAATAAATTATACAATCACAGAAATGAAGAATACAGTAGAGGAGATCAATAGTAAATTAAATGAAGCAGAAGGTTGAACTAGTGATGTAGAAGATAAGGTAGCAAAAAACACCCAATCTGAACAGCAAAAAGAAAACAGAATCCAAAAAATTGAGAAGAGATTAAGGGCCCTCTGGGACAACATCAATCATACCAACATTTATATTATAGGGGTACCAGAAGGAGAACAAAGAGAGCAAGTAATTGAAAACCTATTTGAAAGAATAATGACTGAAAACTTCTCTAACTTGATGAAGTAAATAGATATACAAGCCCCAAAAAGATGAAATCAAAGAGGCTAACAACAAGACATGTCATAATTAAAATACCAAAGTCTAGGGCTGGCCGAGTGGCGCATTGGTTAAGCGCTGGTTTTGGGATGCCAGCGGCCCTGGTTCGGATCCCACATGAGTGCCAGTGACACTGCCCTCTACAGCTAACAACAGCTCCACCTGGAGCTGGGCTGTGCAAGCCCCGGTGATGGTGTGGGCTGCAGCCCCTGCTGCAGTGGGCTACCATAGGCTACAGTGAGTGGCCCGCAGCCAGCGTGAGCGGCTGGCAGCCAAGCGTGAGCTGCCAATAGCCGCGGTGAGCGACATCCAGAGGCCAGCGACCGATCTGCCTCATCCGGGAAGAGCGCAATGACGATACCAACAGTGAAGCAACATCCTCCGCAACTAGACTGAAGAACAAAAAGACAGCAACTTGTCTGTTCCCTTTCCCCGATTCCCCAACGCTGTTCCCCTCCACCAATTCCCCAATAAAATCTTAAAAAAATAATAATAAAAAAAATAAAATACCAAAGTCTAAAGACAAAGAGAGATTCTTAAAAGCAGCAAGAGAGTAGCAGTTATTTACTGATAAGAGAGCCCCCATAAGACTGTCAGCTGGTTTCACAACAGAAATTTTGCAGGCTAGAAGGGATTGACAGAAAACATTCCAAGTGGTGAAAAGCAACGAACTACAACCAAGATCACTCTACCCAGCAAAGCTATCATTTAGAGTTGAAGAACAGATGGTTTACCACACAAGAAAAAGCAAAAGAAGTTCGTCACCACCAAACCAGTATTATAAGGAACCTTGGAGGGACTTCTTTAAGATGAAAAAAAATGTATAAATATGTAAATAATAAAATGGCAATCACTACATACTTATCAACAATTACTTTCAATGTAAATGGATTAAATCCTCCAATCAAAAGATAGGAGAACTGAATCAGTAAGAAAACAAGACCCTTACATATGCTGTCTACAAAAGATATACTCCAGAGCAAAAGCACACATAAACTAAAAATAAAGTGATGGAAAAATATATTTTATGAAAATGGAACAAATAAACAAACAAAAATCTGGGGTACCAATACTTATACCAGACAAAATACACTTTAAAACAAAGATGATAGCAAGAGATGAAGAAGGACCTATTAGTTTCACTTTTGGGTATTTATCTGAACAAACCCAAAATGCTGGCTAGAGGAGACTTGCTCATCCATATGTTCATTGCAGCATTATTTACATAACCCAAGCTATGAAGGTAACCTGGGTGTCCCAGAGTGGATGAATGGATAAAGAGATGGTACATACTCATATATACAATGGAATATAACTCAGCTGTAAAAAGAAGGAAATCTTGCCATCTGTGACTACATACATGGACCTAGAAGGTTCTGTAATGAGTGTAATATGTCAGACAGCAAAAAACAAATCTCATATAATTTCACTTATAAGTGGAATTTAAAGAACAAAACAAACAAACAAAACAAAACAGAAACAAACTCAGAGATAAAGAGAACATTTTGATGGTTACCAGATGGGAGGGGCATTGAGATGAGTGAAAAGGGGAAGGGATGAAGAAGTACAAATTGGTTGTTACAAACTAGTTATGGAGATGTAGGGTATAGCATAAGGAATATAGCCAATAGTATTGTAATAAGAATGTATGGTGTCACTTGGGTGCTAGGTCTATCAGGATGGTAGATGGGAGTGGGGTTGGTCCAGTGTGAAAAGGTGAAGGGATTAAGAAATACAAACTCGTAATTTCAAAATAGTCATGGGGATGTAAAAATAGGGAATATAATCAATAACATGGTAATATAACTATGTATAGTGCCAGGTCATACTAGTCAGGGGGATAACTTCCTAAGTTGTACATTTCTAACCACTATGCTGTACACCTGAAATTAATATAAAATAATGCTGAATGTCAACTCTAATTGAAAATTTTAAAAAGGTGGGAAAAGATCAATAATATTCTGATAGCACTGTATGGTGTCACATGGTTGCTGGATTTATCATGGTGGTCACTTCTTTAGTATAGGGAATATAATCAATAATGTGGTAATAACTCTGTATAGTTTCGGTACACAATGAAAGATAGTATTCTAGTTTTATTATTTTGCACATGGCCTTCCAATTCTCCCAGCACCACTTATTGAAGAGGCTGTCTTTTCTCCATTGTATGTTTTTGGCTTCTTCATTGAAAATTATCCGTTCGTATTTATGTGGGTTTATTTCTAGATTCTAGATTCCATTCCATTGGTCTGTGTGTCTGTTTTTCTGCCAATACCGTAAGGTTTTGATTATTGTTGCCCTGTACTATAAGTTGAAGTCAGGAATTGTGATACCTCCAGCATTGTTATTTTTAATTAGGATCGCTTTTGCAAATCAGGGTCTTTTGTGGTTCTATACAAATCTGAAGATTTTTTTTATTCTACTTCTTTCAAAAATGCCATTGCATTTTGATGGTGAATGCATTAAATCTGTATATTTTGGGGGGTAATATGGCCATTTTAACTATGTTGATTCTTGCAATCCATGAACACAGAATGCCTTTCCATTTCCTTCTGTCTTCTTCAATTCCTTTAAAAATGTCTTATAGTTTTCAGTGTAAAGGTCTTTCACATCCTTGAGTGGCTGGCAGCCAGTGTGAGCTGCCAATAGCCATGGAGAGCGACATCCAGAGGCCAGCGACTGATCTGCCTCATCCGGGAAGAGTAAAATGAGGATACCAACATGGGCCAGTGAAGCAACGTCCTCTGCAACTAGACTGAAAAACAAAAAGACAGCAACTTGTCTGTTCCCCTTCCCCAATTCCCCAAGCTGTTCTCCCCCAATTCACTAATAAAATCTTTTTAAAAAAATGTCTCATAAGGCGTGCCGAGTGGCTCAGTTGGTTAAGAGCTCACTCAAGAGTGTGAGCTGAAAAAGGTATCCAAATTGGAAAAAAGGAAGTAAAATTGTCATTATATGCAGATGACATGATACTATATATAGAGAATTCCAAAGACTCCACCAAAAAACTGCTAGAACTGATACACGAATTTGGTAAGGTAGCAGGATACAAAATTAACATTCAGAAATCAGTGGAATTTCTATACACCAATAATAAACTATCAGAAGAAGAAATCAGGAAAACAATCCCTTTTACAATTGCTTCAAAAACAATAAAATATCTAGGAATCAATTTAACTAAAGAAGTAAAAGATCTGTACTCACAAAATTATGAGACACGGAAGAGAGAAATCAAAGAAGATACAAATAAATGGAAATACATACCATGCTCATGGATAGGAAGAATTAATATAGTTAAAATGTCAACACTTCCTAAAGCAATATATAGATTCAATGCAATTCCAATCAAACTACCAAGGACATTTTCCTCAGAAATAGAACATAGAATCCTAAAGTTTATATGGAACCACAAAAGACCCCAAATAGCTACAGCAATGTTGAGAAATAAGAACAAAGTGGGAGGCATCACACTACCTGACATCAAAACATACTACAAGGCTACAGTAATCAAAACACTATGGTACTGGCATAAAAACAGACACATAGACCAATGGAATAGAATAGAGAGCCCAGGAATAAACCCATCTATATATGGTCATTTAATGTAGGACAATGGAAGCAAGAATTTACACTGGAGTAAACATAGTCTATTTAATAAATGGTGCTGGGAAAATTGGACTGACACATGCAAAAAAAATGAAAATGGACCACCTACTTACACCATATACAAGAACAAACTCAAAATGGATTAAAGACTTAAATGTAAGACCTGAGCCTATAAAACTCCTAGAATAAAATATAGGGAGTAAGTTTGCAGACATTACCCTGAGTAATCTTTTTACTGATATATCCCCTCGGGCAACGGAAATAAAAGAAAAGATGAACATATGGGATTACATCAAACTTAAAAGTTTTTTCACAGCAAAGGAAACCATCAATAAAACAAAAAGGCAGCCTAATGAATGGGAGAAGATATTTGCCAATGATATATCTGATAAGGGGTTGATATACAAAATTTATAAAACACACATCCAATTCAACACCAAAAAAACAAACAACCCAATTAAAAAATGGGCAGAAGATGTGAGGAGGCATTTCTCTAAAGAGGACATACAGATGGCCAAGAGGCATATGAAAAAATGTTCAACCTCACTAATCATCAGAGAAATGCATATAAAAACCACAATGAGATACCACCTCACTCCACTGAGAATGTCTATCATCAACAAATCAACAAACAACAAGTGTTGGCGAGGGTGTGGAAAAAAGGGAACCCTGGTGCACTGTTGGTGGGACTGCAAATTGGTGCAGCCATTATGGAAATCAGTATGGAGGTATCTCAAAACACTGGAAATGGAACTGCCGTATGACCCAGCAATTCCACTCTTGGGAATCTACACAGAGGAATCCAGGACGCTATTTCGAAAAGATATATGCACCCCTATGTTTATTGCAGCGCTATTTACAATAGCCAAGACTTGGAAACAACAGAAATGCCCATCGGTTGATGACTGGCTTACGAAACTGTGGTACATTTATACAATGGAGTATTACTCCGCTATAAAGAAGAATGAAATTGTACCATTTGCAACAATATGGATGGACCTAGAGACTATTATGTTGAGTGAAATAAGTCAGTCGGAGAAAGAAAAATACCACATGATCTCACTTATATGTGGAATTTGAAAAACTGAATGAATGAGCATAAGAAACAGAAACAGTCTCATAGATATAGAGGAAAAACAGGGTTGCTATTTGTGAGGGGGGTGGGGATGAGGGAGAAAGGGAAAGGATTAGACAGCATAC
This sequence comes from Aselliscus stoliczkanus, assembly GCA_033961575.1. Lineage (NCBI taxonomy): Eukaryota > Metazoa > Chordata > Mammalia > Chiroptera > Hipposideridae > Aselliscus > Aselliscus stoliczkanus. The sequence goes on along the minus strand of CM066737.1, from coordinate 45,515,354 downwards.
ATAGGTAACTACAGTATTGTCACAGGGATATGAAAAACAGTTCAGGGAATATAATGTTGTTAAAATTTTGTGGGTGTCAGATGGTCACATGTTTTGTTAGGGAGACCACCTCATGGATGGAGTAGAGGCTTGATCACTGCACTGTATACCTGAAATTGATGTTGTATAATATTGTATGCCAACCGTAATTGAATATATAGACAGTCAAGGGATGTGGATTATATGGTGGAAGGGAGTCAAAGGAATTGTAATAGATAGTATGATATGGGGGGGATGAGTGGGAGGGGAGAATTGGGGGAGGGGGCTTGTCACTTTGAGGGGTAAAAAGTATAACTATTGCACTTTGTTGTACACCTGAAGCTAATTAAAAATATAAATAAATAAATAAATAAATAAATAAATAAATAAATAAATAAATAAAAGAGTGTGAGCTGAGCTCTGAGCAACAGCAGTTTGATGCCCAGCTGAGCTGCCATTGAGCTGCCAAAAGGTGGCAGGATGACTCAGCTAAACAAAAAAAAAGGTCTCAGTTTTCAGAATATGTCTTTCATATTCTTGGTTAAGTTTATTCCTAGGTATTTTATTCTTTTTATTGCTATTGCAAAAGGAATCCTTTTTAATTTTTTTTTGAGATTTCATTGTTAGCATATAGGAATTCAATGGACTTTTGTACATTGATTCTGTAGCCGGCAACCTTGCTGTATTCGTTTATTGCTTCTAATAGCTTTGTGGTGGAGTCTTTAGAGTTTTTTATATATAGCATCATGTCATCTGCAAAAAGTGACAATTTAACTCCTTCATTCCCTATTTGGATGCTTTTTATTCCTTTCTCTTGCCTGACTGTTCTTGCTAGGACTTCCAGTAATATGTTGAAAAGCAGAGGTGATAGGGGACAGCCCTGTTATGTTCCTGAACGGAGAGCAAAGGGCTTCAGTTTTTCTCCATTTATTATATTAGCTGAGGGTTTGTCATATATGGTCTTTATTACATTCAGGTATTTTCATTCTATACCCATTTTATTAAGTGTTTTAATCATAAATGGATGGTGTATCTTGTCAAACGTTTTTTCTGCATTTATTGATATAGTCATATGATTTTGTCCTTTATTTTGTTTATGTGGTATATCACATTGATCTATTTGTGTATGTTGAACCATCCTTGTGCCCCTGGGATGAACCCCACTTGGTTGTGATATATAATATTCTTCACCCACTGTTGCATTGGATTTACTAGAATTTTGTTTAGGATTTTTGCATCTGCATTCATCAGAGATATTGTTCTGTAATTTTCTTTTTTTGTGTTATTCTTTTTATTTTCATTTTAAAGAACATTTGCTCTTTAATTTTATTCCTGATTATAACAATAACAACTGTTATACATTTTATTTTCTTTATTATGTAATTTTATTTTATTTTTTTATTTTTAAATTTTAATTAGCTTCAGGTGTACAACAAAGGGCAATAGTTATACTTTTTACCCCTCAACGTGACAACCCCTCTCCACCAGTTCGCCACCCCACTCCACTCCCCCCCATATCATGCGAATCGATTACAATTCCTTTGACTCCCTTCCACAGTATACTCCATATCCCGTGACTATCTGTATATTCAATTACAGTTGGAATACAATATTATACAACATCAATTTCAGGTATACAGTGCAGTGATCAAGCCTCTACTCCATCCATGAGGTGGTCTCCCTAACAAAACATGTGACCATCTGACACCCCACAAAATTTTAACAACATTATTATATTCCCCGAACTGTTTTTCATATCCCTGTGGCAATATTGTAGTTGCCTATTTTTGCTGTCTAATCCCTTCCCGTTCTTCCTCATCCCCACCCCCCTCCCAACTAGCAACCCTGTTTTTCCTCTATATCTATAAGACCGTTTCTGTTTTTTTGTGTTATTTTTAGCAGGTTTTGGTATCAAGGTAATGTTGGCTTCATAAAATAAATTAGGTTGTCTTGCTCAAGAGTGCAAGCTGAGCTCTGAGCAATGGCAGTTCGATGCCAGCCCGAGTTGAGTTGCCGTTGAGCTGCCAACAGGTGGCAGCATGGCTCTGCTAAAAAAAATGATTTAGGTTGTATTGCCTCTTCAATTTTTTGGAAGAGTTTTTGTAGGACAGGTATTAGATCCTCTTTGAATGTTTGGTAGAATTTACTAATGAAGCCATCTCATTCTGGACTTCTGCTTTTGGGAAGATTTCGGGTGATTGATTCAATTTGTTTATTTTTGATTGGTCTATTTAGATTTTCCAGTTCTTCGTAATTCAGCCAAGGAAGGCTGTATGTTTTTAAGAACATGTCCTTTTTTCTAGGTTATTGAAATTGGTGGCATAGAATCCTTCATAATATTCTTGGATGATCCTTTGTATTTCTGTGGCACCCACGGTAACTTTCCCTCTTTCATTCCTGATTTTGTTTGTGTCTTTTCCGTTTTTATGTTAGTGAGTCTAGCCATGTGTTTGTCAATTTTATTAATCTTTTTTTTTAGGGCAGTGTCACTGGCCCTCATATGTGGGACCCGAACCGGGGCCGCTGGCATCCCAAGCCAGCTCAGCCAGCCCTGATTCTATGTATCTTTTGATGTCTCCTCTTATTTCTTCTTTGACACAGTTTTTTTTTTGAAAGCATGTTGTTTAATCTGCACATATTTGTGGTTTTTCCTGCTTTCTTTTTGCAGTAATATCCAACTTCAAAGCCTTGTGATCAGAGAATATGCTTGGTATGATTTCAATCTTCTTCAATTCGCTGAGGCTAGTTTTATGTCCCAAGATATGGCCTATCCTTGAGAAGGTTCCATATACACTAGAAAAGAATGTATAGTCTGATGTTCTAGGATGAAACGTTATATAAATGTCAATTATGTCCCTTTCATCTAATCTGTCATTTAGGGCTGCTATTTCATTATTTATTTTCTGTTTGGATGATCTATCCATAGCTGTCAATGATGTAATTAGGTCTCCTACTAAAATTGTGTTTTGGTCAATTTCTCCCTTTAGTTCTGTTAGTAGCTGCTTTATATACTTTGGTGCTCCCTGACTGGGGGCATAAATATTGATGACTGTTATGTCTTCTTGTTGTATAGTCCCCTTTATCATTATGAAATGTCCATCTTTGTCTCTTGTTACCTTTTTTATACTGAAGTCTGTTTCATCTGCTATCAGTATAGCTATACCTGCTTTTCTCTTAATACTTTTGCTTGGAGTGCCATGACCCACTTTTAGTTAGGGATTTTTATGTTCAGACCATCCTACAAAGTCGTACAATTAAGTTCGTGACTCATCCTAGAAAAAGTGCTATATACAGGTATGACAATCAAGGTCACGAACTTGTTGCAATGATGTTGCTAACCTTTTTTGGTATCAGAGGGATTATTCACTATGAATTTGTACCAACTGTACATACAATTAACTGAGTTTACTATTTGGGAGTGCTGAAAGGCTGCATGAAAAAGACAACCTGAACTTTTCACCAACAAGTCATTGCTCTTGCATCGCAACAATGCACCACCTCACACAGCACTGTCTATGAGCGACTTCTTAGCCAGTAAACAAATAACTGTATTGGGACACCCTTCCTACTCACCTGATCTGGCCCCCAATCACTTCTTTCTTTACTCAAAGATAAAGGAAATATTGGAAGGAAGATATTTTTATGACATTCATGACATCAAGGGTAATACAATGACAGCTCTGGTGGCCATTCCAGAAAAAAACTTCCAAAATTGCTTTGAAGGGTGGAGTACGTGCTGGCATTAGTGCATAGCTTCCCAAGGGGAGTACTTTCAAGGTGGCCATAGTAATATTCAGCAATGAGGTATGTAGCACTTTTTCTAAGGTGAGTTCACAAACTTAATTGTCCTAACTTGTACCTGGCCTTCCTTGAATTTATTAGGTTCAGTATGTGGCCCCTTTTTCATCCACACATTGCAAGTACTTGAGGCATCCTTCTACCCAAGTCTTGACTTTCTGCTTAGGACCTAAGAGTTTATTCTCAGGTTCTTAGATTATTGCTTTATTGCCCATTGACTTTTTCCCCTGCATCTCCAAACTTCCTCTCCTAAATATTTTCCCAGTACCATATTAGAGTATTCAACTGTGTGATTTTATTTTTAACAAAAGCTCGCTATCAACATTCATCTGTTTGCATTCACTGTCCTTATTTCTCATTGCTTCATGGAATTAATAAATATCCACTTAAAGAACCTTGTCCATCCAATTAACAATTCTGCTCTTTGCCATTTAACCCTTCTGACTTTTATTTATCTCTCTTTCATCTTTTGGTATAGGCCCTGATTAATTTCTGCCATCTATCCATATTACTATCTCTTCTAATAGAAAGTAGCAGCTGTTTTTTAATCCTAGTGTAATTCTTTCTACTGCTTCTGACTTTGCCTCCTCAGGCACTTTTATCCCTGTAGGAGCTGAAAACAAATACATTTCCTCCTACCTTCTAAGTTCTTCTGGCTGGGCTAACAATCAAATTAACAGAAAGAGATTAATACGAAAATTCAAATTTTAATACCTGCACAAGGGGAATTCACATAGGCATGAAAAGTCCCAAGACAGTGAGGTAAACTTGGGTATATATGTCATTTTGGACAAAGTGGGGATGAGGGCACTGATGGGATTTCAAATAAATAAGAAATTATCAGGTAGTTGAAGAAGAATAGAAGACACATGGCACGTAAATTCTTGCTTCAGTGAGATACAGAGGCTGATCTAATTACCAGGCCCCTTTTTGACACCCTCCTATCTACTATGCTTAATTCAAATTAGCTTAAGTGAATATGTTAAGACTTTTTTTCCTGGAGTAGGACTTTCCATCTGAATCTCTTAGGCAAGAAAGGAATGAGGGTCAGAGGTTCTGAGTCTTTTGTTTCTTAATAACTAGCTTAAATTCAATACCCCAAAAGGTAAAACTTTTGGTCTCCTTTAGTCATCCTCTGTAACATTTCTTTTCTCTATCTTATTTCTTTTTTTTTTTTTGAGGACAGTGTCACTGGCCCTCATATGTGGGACCCAAACTGGGACCACTGGCTTCCCAAGCCAGCACTTAACCACTGCACCACTCGGCCAGCCCTCTTTTCTCTATTTTTAAACTCTTGCACTCTACTGGCCTTCACCTTTAATGTGTAGGACATTATTGCACCTTGAATATAACCTTAGAAGGTCGGCTGATTGGCTCATTGGTTAAGAGTTGGCTTGGGAGTGCGATCTCTGAGCAGCAGTTGAGATCCCCCATGGCCCAGTGATGCTGCGCCCTCTACAGCTAAGATGGTGAACAACAACTCGACATGGATCTGGGCTGCCATGAGTTACCAGCAACATTGTAGTCTTCAGTGGGCTGCCATAAGCTACCGTGAGGGGCCAGCAGCCAGCGAGAGCTACCATGAGCTGCCGTGAGTGGCCATCTAATGGCCCGCAACCAATCTGCTTCAGCCAGGGAGAACACAATGATCACAATACCAACAGGGGTCAATGAAGTGATGTCCTCCACAACTAGACAGAACAACAAAGGACAACAGCTTGTCTGTCCCCCTTCCCTGATTCCCCAATGTTGTTCCCTCCCCCAATTCCCCATATATATAAAACATTAGCTTCCACAAACTTCATTAGCTTGTGAGTAGTGTAGAGGAGGATAAATAATTTTCCCTCTATCCTTCTGAGTTCTTGACTTAGACTAACTGTAATAAAAGATAAATTAACAAGAGAGATACAAACAAAAGTTTAATAACATGTGTACCTGAGGTATACATATGACATACCCAGAAAAACTGAGTAACTCCCCCAGATGGTTATGTTTTCGTCTAGAAGTTTAATGGTTTCAGGTCTTACATTTAAGTCTTCAATCCATTTTGAGTTTGTTCTCGTATATGGTGTAAGTAGGTGGCCCATTTTCATTTTTTTTGCACATGTCAGTCCAATTTTCCCAGCACCATTTATTAAATAGACTCTTTTTACTGCAATGTAAATTCTTGCTTCCATTGTCATAGATTAAATGACCAAATATGGATGAGTTTGTTCTTGGGCTCTCTATTCTGTTCCATTGGTCTATGTGTCTGTTTTTATGCCAGAACCATACTGTTTTTGAATACTGTAGCCTTGTAGTATGAATTGATGTCAGGTAGCACGATACCTCCCACTTTGTTTTTATTCCTCAAGATTGCCATGGCTATTTGGGGTCTTTTATGGTTCCATATAAATTTTAGGATTATATGTTCTATTTCTCAGAAAAGTGTCCTTGGTAGTTTGATTGGAATTGCATTGAATCTATATATTGCCTTAGGTAGTACTGACATTTTAACTATATTAATTCTTCCTATCCATGAACATGGTATATATTTCCATTTATTTGTATCTTCTTTGATTTCTGTCTTCAGTGTCTCATAATTTTCTGAGTACAGGTCTTTTACCTCTTTAGTTAAATTTATTCCTATATTTTTATTGTTTCTGAAGCAATTGTAAAAGGGATTGATTTTCTGATTTCTTCTTCTGGTAGTTTATTATTGGTGTATAGAAATGTAACTGATTTCTGAATATTAATTTTGTATCCTGCTACCTTACTGAATTCATTTATAAGTTCTAACAGCTTCTTTTCTTTTGAATCTTGAAATGAAATATGTTTTTCAATACATTCACACAAAAGGTAAATGCATAGCAGAGTTAATGCAGAAGAGATGATAGGCCATGTTGACAAAATTGTGATTAGTTTACAACACAGATGAGCTTGCCTTACATTTAGCAAGTTCAGCAAGACACAAAACCAGTCAGCTGAACACACAACAGCTCTCCCCTGATGTGGCTCCAGTGAGTGACACTGATTTTCAAAAATTCAGGTTTAACAAAGCTGAACTGAAGTGCAACTTAAATATAGCAAATCCTTCTGCCTTGGACATAATCCACTTTCTCTCTCTCTCTCTCTCTCTCTCTCTATATATATATATATATATATATATATATATATATATATATATATATATATATAGTCTTTCCTTACCAGTTACTAGTTTAAACTGAATTTTTAAGGATTTATCTTGATAACTTAGAAAAATACACTTGTCCTTCCTTGCTTTGATTCGGGTAGTACACAATCATAAAATTGAGTCTCTTAAAAAAAGAAAAGTCCACAGATCCCATTGGGGAAGTTTCCAGGAAGCCCCTCCCCAGGTAACCATCAGGGGATCTTCAACAGTTCAAGGAGTGCTCCAACAGCTCTAAAATAACCCTCATGTTCTGAAAAAAGTGCTTTTAACTGTCCCTTGGACCAATAATCCAAAGCATATGCCAAAAGCCACATGGCAATCGCATTCATTCTCAAGAAATTTCCAACAAATACCACCTGGTTAATGTTTTCATTAAGGGCACACATTCTTGCGATGGAGCAAATGTTGTTGGTGATGATGATCAAAGTCGCTCTAGCAAGGTCCTCTTTACTGAAAGCCTCTCGCATCTCCTTGCTCATCATGTTTCCAAAGCTTGAAGCCATAGCCCAGCCTGGGAGTCCATACCACTCATAGTCCCCCTCCATAAATGTCTCATACTAGTTTATCTACTTTGGTGCTATCTCCACGAGATGCCATTTCAAGAGCTTCTTCAAAAGTGGTACAGCCAGTAAGCAGAAAGCAGAGACCAAAAAAGTTCCTCCTCCAAGACTGGTACCTGTGATCCATTTGTAATTATCTTTAGAATATACTGCTAAGATGCTAACCCCAGAGCCAATGTTCACCAGAAGCAGAGGGTATGGATTTTTCAAATCCAAAGGTAACTTCTGACATTTTTCAGAATCAGCAGGGTTTTCAAAGTAATAGCACTGTGACCGTCCATTGAATCCAACTGAGTCAATGTATAAAATTATTTTTATTAAGCAATCTAGTTCATCAAGTTTGCAAAGGTGAAGATCACCTATTGTGAGAAAATCCTGCTCAAATTTGTACGCTCCACTTCCAGTGGCACAAAAGACAGTGTGGAGACTCGAGAAGTTTTTATCTCTACCCATTTGAATAAAAGCAGGCATGTCATGAGTGGGAAAGCGTATAAAGTGCAGATTGCCTTTGCGTCCACACAGAGTCAGGTCCTGCAGCTCCAGTTGCACATCCCGAATACCCGTGGACCCATAAGCCACATTGGAGGTCACGTACTTCCGAATGCTTTTAAGACTTTCCACTTCTTCCTCTTCTTCTTCAGCAGTGATATCTTTGGATTCAAAATAATCCAGCTTGACCAGGGTTCCACCAATATCCAAGTCAAACTATGGAAAAAGCGGCTGCTTCTTCCTGAGGCTTTCCACGCGCTGGAGGGAGACCGAGGTAGTGCCGCTGTAGGAGCCCGTCCTGTCCCTGCCTTACACCCTCCGCCAAAGCCGAGGCTGAGGCCCTGACCGTGGGTGCCAACGCGCAGTTCGCCCGGCGCCACAACAGCTCCTGCCACAGCCCATGGAGCCCCCCGGGCGCCGACTCATGGGTCGATGAGGGGGAAGTGGGGGCGGCCCTGAAGTTCCACTCCATGGGTGCACCGAACCAGCACGCTCCCATCCACAGCAGCCACCACTGCCGACTGAGACAGGACCCCAGTGCAGGACTCCCTCGCTGCCTCTTCCGTGGCAGTCCAGCTGGAGCTCTAACAGCTTTTTGATGGAGTCTTTGCGATTCTCTCTATATAGTATCCTGTCATCTACATATAATGACATTTTTACTTTCTCTTTTCAATTTGGGTGCCTTTTATTTCATTTTCTTGTCTGATTACTGTAGCTAGAACTTCCAGGACTATGTTGAAAAGAAGTGGTAAAAGTGGGCAGCTTTGTCTTGTTCCTGATTTTAAGGGGAAAGCTTTTAGCCTTTCCCCATTGAGTACGATGTTTGCTGTGGGCTTACCATATATGGCCTTTATTATGTTGAGATATGATCCCACTATTCCCACGTTGCTAAGAGTTTTTATCATAAATGCTGCTGGATTTTTATCAAATGCTTTTTCAGCATCTATTGATATGATCATATGATTCTTATTTTTCATTTTGTTAATCTGATGTATTATGCTAATTGATTTGCGGATATTGAACCAACTATGCATACCAGAAATGAATCCCACTTTGTCGTGGTGTATGATCTTTTTAATGCGATGCTGAATTCAGTTTGCTAGTATTTTGTTGAGGATTTTTGCATGTATGTTCATTAGGGATATTGGCCTGTAGTTTTCCTTTTTTGTAATATCTTTGTCTGATTTTGGGATCAGAGTAACAGTGGCCTCATAAAATGTGCTTGGGAGGCTTTATTCCTTCTGTATTTTTTTAATAGTTTGAGGAGAATAGGTATTAATTCTTTTTTGAGTGTTTTGTAAAATTCACCTGTGAAGCCATCTGGTCCAGGACTTTTTTTTGTCGGAAGCTTGTTGATTACTGATTCAATTTCTTTGGTAGTAATCAGTCTGTTCAGAGTTTCTGTTTCTTTTTGGTTCAGACTTAGTAGATTGTATGCTTCTAGAAATTTATCTGTTTCTTCCAGATTGTTGAATTTGTTAACATATAGTTGCTCATAGTATTGTCTTAAAATTTTCTGTATTTCTGTGGAATCTACTGTCACTTCTCCTCTTTCATTTATGATTTTATTAATTTGGGTCCTCTCTATCTTTTTCTTGGTGAATCTGGATAAGGGTTTCTCGATTTTGTTTATCCTTTCAGAAAAAACAGCTCTTGTTTTCATTGATCTTTTGTATTGTTTTATTTGGTTTCTATTTCATTTATTTCTTCTCTGGTCTTTATTATTTCCTTCCTTTTACTCTCTTTGTCCTTGTTTTGCTGTTCTTTTTCTAGTTTTTTTTTGTTTTGGTGTAAAGACAGTCTGTTCATTTGAGATTTTTCTTCCTTTAGGCCTGCACTACTATGAACTTCCCTCTTAGAACTGCTTTCGCTGCATCCCAGAGATTTTGGGGTCGTGGTGTTTAAATTTTTTTTTGTCTCGTGCTACATTTTGATTTCTTCCTTGATCTCATTTTTGACCTACTTGCTATTTAGTAGCATGTTATTCAGCCTCCATGTATTTTTTGTGCTTTCCAAGTTTCTTCTTGTAATTGATTTCTAATTTCATAGCATTGTAGTCAGAGAAGATGCTTGATATGATTTTAATCTTCTTAAATTTGTTGAGACTTGTTTTGTGGCCTAACATGTGGTCTATCTTGGAAAGTGTTTCGTGTGCACTTGAGAAGAATGTATATTCTTTAGCTTTGGGGTGAAATGCTCTAAAAATATTGGTTAAATCCAGCTGGTCCAAAGTGTCATTTAAGGCCACAGTGTCCGTGTTGATTTTTCTGTCTTCAGGATCCGTCCATTGGTGACAATGGGGTGTTGAAATCCCCTACTACAGTGGTGTTACTGTTGATCTCTGTCTTTATGTCTGCCAAAATCTGTTTTATATATTTAGGAGCTCCTATGTTGGGTGCATAGATGTTTACTAGTGCTATGTCCTCTTGTTGAATCAATCCCTTTATTATTATGTCGTGCCCTACTTTGTCTTTTATTGTAGTCTTCATTTTAAAGTCTATTTTGTCTGACATAAGCATTGCAACTCCAGCTTTTTTCTCATTTCCATTTGCATGAAATATCTTATTCCATCCCTTTGCTTTCATTCTGTGTGTGTCTTCTCATCTGAGATGAGTCTCTTGTAGACAGCATATGCATCGGTCCTGTTTTCTTTCTTTTTTTTTTTTTTTGAGGGCAGTGTCATTGGCTCTCACATATGGGACTGAACCGGGGCCGCTGGCTTCCCAAGCCAGCGCTTAACCACCACACCAGTTGGCCGGCCCAAAGTTGGTTTGTTTGTTTTTTCTGTTTTCTTATCCAGTCAGCCACTTTATGCCTTTTGATTGGAGCATTTAGCCCATTCACATTGAAAGTGATTATTGATAGGTACATATTTATTGCCATTTTGTTATTTGTATTTCTGGTCTTCCTGAGTTAGCTTGTTTTTCCTTTTCCTCTGTTTAAAAAAAGCTCTTTTAACATATCCTGCAATGCTGGCTTGGTAGTAATGAATTCCTTAAGTCTATTCTTTTCTAAGAAGCTCTTTATCTCTCCTTCAATTTTAAGTGATAGCCACGGTGGGTAGGAAAATCTTGGTTGTAGGCCTTTATCTTGCATCACTTTGAATATTTCCTGCCACTCCCTTCTGGCCTGCAGAGCATCTGTAGAAAAGTCAGCTGTCAGTCTTATAGGAGTTCCTTTGTATGTAACCTGCTGTCTTTCTCTTGCCGCCTCTAGGATTCTGTGTTTGTCTCTGACCTTTGCCATTTTAAATATGATGTGTCTTGGTGTGGGCCTGTTTGGGTTCAGCTTGTTTGGAACTCTCTGCACTTCCAGGATTTGTATGTTGATTTCCTTCGCCAGAGTAGGGCAGTTTTCAGTCATTATTTCTTTAAATAACATTCTCAATCCCTTGCTTCTTCTCTTCTCCTTCTGGTATTCCTCTGATGCAATTGTTGTTGCGTTGATGTTTTCCCACAGGTCTCTTAAACTATTTCCAGTCTTTTTTATTCTTTTTACTTTTTCTTGTTCCAACTGGGTGATTTCTACTATTTTGTCTTCTAAATCGCTGATCTGATCCTCTGCTTCATGTAATCTACTGGTGATTCCTTCAATTGTGTTTCATTTTAGTTATGTATTCTTAATTCTAAGTAGTTGTTTTTTATGATTTCCCTATCCTTCTTTATGTCCTCACTAAGTTCCTTAAACATTCTTATCATTAGTGTTCTAAACTCTGTCTCTGAAGGGTTGGATATCTCTGTTTCATTTAGTTCCATTCCTAGGGGTTTCGTCTGATCTTTTACTTGGGACATGTTTCTTTGTTTCTTCATTTTTGCTGTCACTCTGTGATTGCTTCAATGTATTAGATAGATCACCAGACTCAACGTGGCCTCCTCTTTATGTCCTTTGTTTAGAGGTTCTGTCCATTTAATATTCAGGTGACTTCCAAGATTGAATGTTGTATAAATTATTTGTAATTTTGGTGTGATCCTGGGAGGCAGTTGCATAACATCTGTCTATTCCGCCATCTTTGATAGTGTTGTTTTACAGTGTTGAAAACCTCTTTAATTTTTAGTTTTCTGGAAAGACAGTTGGATTTTCATATATGTATCTGTATTCAACCTGTTGTGATATGTTGGGTTGGTTAAAGTTTATGAAGAAAATGCTGTTTTAAAGGCAAATAGTTGGAAAAGGGAAACCTGGCAAACTCTCTAAAAGGGTCTCAAGACCCCCAGAGTCCCTGAATCACACTTCGAGAACTGCTGGAACATATCTTTAATTTTTTCGAGTATTGAATAAGATAATTTGTGCAATATATATTGTTATTAATGCTGATTTAGTGGTTGCTATTATTTCTAATTTCCAGATAGTCTGAAAAAAACTTAAGTTTCTTCTTTGTTGACTGCGTTCTTGATTTCTAAAAACATAAACAAAAACTAACAATAGTAAAGATTTGGTAAATGATTAAGCTATTTTATCAAGTAATATCTCCATTATAGGGTTTTTAAGCAAATTGAGATATAAATTTTACATCTGTAATGTCAGTAATATGCATTGTTCTGTGTTTGGCACATAGGATAGACTCAATAAAAGGCAGCTTTAGAGTTACTATTTACTCAGTGTACATAAACTATACAAGTAGATTCCAGGAATAAAATTGGCCCCACATATCCAGTAACAGCTTCAGGTCATCTGGAATCACTCTGCTACTTTTTCTTGTTGTCCGTTGACATAAACTACTTTGAGGTCCAAGAATTCCTTAGAAAAGTGCATAAATATTTTAACAGAGGCAAGCTAACATCACTCCAGAGCTGTGCTCTGAGTAATGCTGACTTCCCCTGAACTTCCGGTCAGTGTGTTAGGACTTCTCCAGAGACTTCAGGTGTCTCTAGGAATACCTAGAAAATTGTGTAGCATTTCCTGTGGAGAATTAAGTTTCCACTCCAGCACTTGTTTCCTGAGTTTAGGTATGTCTACCCCTGTAAGGATTCCTTCAGAGTGAATGCAAATTCCCGGGACTCTAGTTCCCACATTGCTGAGGGGTAGTGCAAAGGCACATTAGAAAGGGAGCAGTTCCCCTACACCCCTCCTCTGGTTTTCTTATAGGATCCTGAGAAAGTATAACAGTATTCTACCAACATTTTGTCACAAAATGAACTTCTTCTCTACAACTATATCGAAGTGGTGTTTTCACTTAGGAGTTCAAGTGTTTTATTCTGAAAGTAATCACTTCCAAGTTTAGCATTGGCCACTAAGTCTTGGAGACCTTTATGATCTGAGGTCTAATAGGGATTTAATTTTCTGTTTCAGGATGGACCTCTATGTTTCCTTCCTCCTTTTTCAATTTTTAAAATATTAAACTTTTGCTATGTAGACTTTCAAGGATTACAAAAGTAGATAGAATTATATAGTAAGACCCATGTACTCATCATCCATCTCCAAAATTTATCAATTTATGGACTGTCTTGTTTCATGCATACTTCCATCCACTTCTCCTCTTCATATTATTGTTATTATTATTATTTTAAAGATTTTATTGGGGAATTGGGGGAGGGGGACAGTGTTGGGGAATTGGGGGAAGGGACCAGCCAAGCTTTCTTCAATCGTCATTGTGGAGGGCGCCAATTGCCATCTGGCTTTCCATTGGCAGCTTGTGACCTCTAAGCTTAAGGTGCTGTGTTCAATCTTAGTTATGGGTGGGCGTAGCCACCATTCTATGCGGGGGTCGAACCAGCAGCCTTGCTGTTAAGAGCTCATGCTGTATGCTCTGAGCCATCTGGGTAGCAGCTCCACTCAAGGTACCGAATTCAGTCTTAGTTGTGGGCGGACTTGCCCACCATTGAACAGGCAATCTTGTTGGTACACCAGCTGAACTATCCTGCCACCTGTTGGCAGATCAGCAACAGCTCAGCTAGGGTGCAGCATTCACTGGCCCATGTGGGAATATAACCAGCAGCCCTGTTGCTCAGAGCACACGCTCTAAGCCAACTCTTAACCAACTGAGCCACTTGGCCAGCCCTCCTCTCCATATTATTTTGAAATAAACTCCAGCCATCATAATACTTCATATATATATATATATATATATGAACTATTTTTCTACATAACCACAATATCAACATTTAGAGCCAGCCGAGTGGCGTGGTGGTTAAGAGCTGGCTTGGGAAGCCAGCGGACCTGGTTCAGTCCCACATATGAGGGCCAGTGACACTGCCCTCAAAAAGAAACAAAAATTAATGAGCAATAATTATTTAATATCAAAAGGCTCATCATTGTTCATGAATATTTTAAAAATTTCATTTGCATCAAGAGCGAAAGAAGGTTCACATATTACACTTTTTAAAAAATTTTTATTTATTTATATATATTTTTAATTAGCTTCAGGTGTACAACAAAGTGCAATAGTTATACTTTTTACCCCTCAAAGTGACAACCTCCCTCCCCCAATTCTCCCCTCCCACTTCCCCCATATCATACTATCTATTACAATTCCTTTGACTCCCTTCTACCATATAATCCACATTCCGTGACTGTCTATATATTCAATTACAGTTGGCATACAATATTATTCAACGTCAATTTCAGGTATACAGTGCAGTGATCAAGCCTCTACTCCATCCATGAAGTAGTACAAAACATGTGACCATCTGAAACCCCACAACATTTTAACAACATTATATTCCCCGAACTGTCTTTCATATCCCTGTGACATACCTATTTATGCTGTCTATTCCTTTTCCCTTCTCCCTCATCACCAACCCCCTCCCAACTAGCAACTCTGTTTTTTGTCTATATCTATGAGACTATAGATGGCCAACAGGCATATGAAAAAATGTTCAACCTCACTAATCATCAGAGAAATGCAAATAAAAACCACAATGAGATACCACCTCACTCCACTCAGAATGTCTATCATCAACAAATCAACAAACAACAAGTGTTGGCGAGGGTGTGGAGAAAAGGGAACCCTGGTGCACTGTTGGTGGGACTGCAAATTGGTGCAGCCACTATGGAAATCAGTATGGAGGTATCTCAAAACACTGGAAATGGAACTGCCATATGACCCAGCAATTCCACTCTTGGGAATCTACCCAGAGGAATCCAAGACGCTAATTCGAAAAAATATATGCACCCCTATGTTTATTGCAGTGCTATTTACAATAGCCAAGACTTGGAAACAACTGAAATGCCCATCGGTAAATGACTGGCTTAAGAAACTGTGGTACATTTATACAATGGAGTATTACTCCGCTATAAAAAAGAATGAAATTGTACCATTTGCAACAATATGGATGGACCTAGAGACTATTATGTTGAGTGAAATAAGTCAGTCGGAGAAAGACAAATACCACATGATCTCACTTATATGTGGAATTTGAAAAACGGAATGAATGAGCATCACATATTATACTTGTTTAATAGTTCTTTTAAGTCTATTTTAATTGGTAGGTTCTCCCTCTATTTTTTTCTCTTGTAAATTATTTGTTTTGAAGAAACCCTTCTCTCTTTTCTTAATCCCATATTAGCTTCTTTAACTCCAGAAAACTTCCTGCACCTTAACCCTTCACTAAAACGTTTCGTTAAAATAAGCCAATACCAGCTTCTTTCAGCAAGCTTGATCTACAGTCTTTCTAGAGATTCCCTTGTAGCTATGATTTTTGGATCAAATATCCTAAAAATACAAGCTGCAGCATTCTTTTTTTTAAAATTAGTTTCAGGTGTACAAAGCAACATAGTAGTCAGACATTTACACCCCTCACAAAGTGATAATACCCCTTCCCCAAGCTACTACCCCTCTGACATCTTACAATACCATTGACTATCTTTCTTATGCTATACTCCACCTACCATGACATATAAACATATATATATAATAAATATATATAATATAATATATAATATATATAATAAATATATACTTTATATATATATATATTTATTTACTTATATTTGACATACAATAGTATTCTACTTCAGCTTCAGTTGTAAGTGCATTCGTCAGGCATCTACACAGCCTATGAAGTGATCCCCTTGATAAGTCCAGAGCCCATCTGGCACCTTACATAATCTTTACCACATTATTGATTATATTCTTATGTGCCCTATTTTGGGTCATTTTTTAAAATTATGTTTTAAATTTCTGTTTCAATAACAATTGACATTCAATATTATTTTATATTAGTTTCAGGTATACAGTATAGTGGCCTTTTTATAACTCCTGAGAAATGTAACCTGTGTAGTTCCTTTATATTTTCTTTTATTGGGGATGACAATGGTTAGTTTAATTATGTAGATTTCAAGGGTACATTTATATAATATATCATCTATATATCACATTGTGTGCTCACCACTCAGATTCAGTTGTCCTCTGTTGTGCTCTCTATATATCCAAATATCTGTTGAAATTCCTCCAAGCATTTCAGCAAACTTGGTAAAAATTACTACCTTCTGATACTTGCCACTCTTCTTATTCAGGGTTTAAAGGTCTCCACCAGGATCCTGCACTGTTTACCTGAGGAAACTTTCTGTTTGGATATCTCCTAGTTTGCATAGCATATCTTACTTTCTTGAATGACATGCTTAAGTTCAGAGATGTAGGGATGTGCCAATACCCTCAAGGAGTCTTGTCATATCTATTGCTGCTTCTCACACCATCAGTTGGTCTCTTTTTCTGTGAAAAGGCCAGTCATTTTAGAAATTTAGTGTCTAATGAAAAAGACTTAAATATCACGTTCTAAACACTATTCGTTGTGTCTTTCCAGAGATTAAATACCAATCAACATCATCAGTGAATTCTTGTAGAAAATATTGACCACTTTTTCCCTCTTGATCATCCAGCCACTCTATACCTGATGAAGGGTGTTAAAGACAACCTCTAGGGACTACAGTTTTGGATTTGTCACAGTGTCCTGTGTGTTCCCTAAGGCCAGCAATGATCTCTGAGAGTGTACTTCTGTCTCCTCTTATAGTTCATAGTGTAGATATCCATCAGCCCAAGATTCCTAATAATAGTCTCTGATAGAATCTTAAAAATGTAATCTGAATTTTCCCAGGTTTCAACTCCCTGTGGACACAAAAGAGAATAAATAAACATTAAAATTTGAATTTCACTTGCAAGTTATCCCTATTTATGAATGCAGGAACTTTTCCAGATCTACCTTAGTGTTTTCTGAAACTTTCTAGGTTTGTTACTTGTGCTCGGGCACAGGATGACCTTCTGCTCCCACCTGCTTGTTCATATTTTCTGTCTGTGATCCTATTTATTAATGGAGGTGCTTACCTAGAGTACTAATTCTCAGTATTCTTAGAAAACAAAACTGCTCAAATTTTGAAACAGAAATAACAGGACTACATCTCTCCCAACTCTGCTTTTCACTCTGTCTCTTGACCTTGCAAAGATGTTGCTTATGCCCACCCAGAGTCTCACGAAAGCTCTTGCTAAAAAGAGTCCTTTTGGTTTCTGCTTATAGAGTATTTCTACATAGTGGTCACATCTAGTCCCTGTAGAAAGCACATTTGGGGGCTATACTGTCCTCTCCATCTCCAGTAACTCCAGAGCTTCCAGGCCCGTCTCCAAAGGGCACACATATAAATTTCCTCCTGTTGGCCCCTTTCCTTAGGAAATTGGAGAATGGAAATGGATGTTGTCGGGTAAAAACACATCTCAAATGGAGCCCAGCCAATTCCGATATGCTATTATTATTCTTATAGGTAGTATATACATCATTTTCAATGCATTTGGAGGATGATATGCTAAAAAATGAACAATTGAATTTATTCTCATTCAGTACAATTGTAAATGTGTTCATTCATTCAAGAAATATTTATTGAATGTCTTCTATAAGCCAGGAAGTAAAACAAAAGACACAATCCACTCTTACACAAACATTATCTATAATAGTTTATCTCAATAATGCTAATGTCATGCCTTCTACAGAAATTTGGAGAGAAGGCATTCCCAACATGAAAAAAGCTGTCGTTTTCTGATATCATACTGCTACTCTATCATGGACTATCAATTTATACTATGAATAGCTTTCAACAAATATCAGCTCTAAATTTTCTTCAGCAAAATGCAACTGAATATATACCATTGTACAAACCTGTTCAGTACTTGAGTGTGCTATAACAATGTTCTACCTTCTCTTTTTGTTCCTTCAGGTGTATCAGTTCCTATCCCGGTGATTGGACTGAAAGATGAAGACAAAGTGTTCATGAACAACACCACCTGCGTGCTGAATGACCCAAATTTCGTTCTTATTGGGTCCTTTGTAGCTTTCTTCATACCGCTGACAATCATGGTCATTACATACTGCCTGACGATTCACGTTCTTCACAGACAAGCTCTAATATTACTGCGTGGCCACAATGAGGAATCGCCCAGAGTAAGCTTGAATTGCCTGAAATGCTGCAAGAAGAATACCACTGATGAAGAGAACTTTGCAAACCCTAATCCAGATTTGAACCCGCACCGAAGAAGGAAAAAAGAAAGGCGTCCTAGGGGCACCATGCAAGCTATCAACAATGAACGGAAAGCATCGAAAGTCCTTGGCATTGTTTTCTTTGTGTTTTTGATTATGTGGTGCCCATTTTTTATTACCAATATTCTGTCTGTTCTTTGTGGGAAGGCCTGTAATCAAACGCTCATGGAAAAGCTTCTGAATGTGTTTGTTTGGATTGGCTATGTTTGTTCAGGAATTAATCCTCTGGTGTACACACTTTTCAACAAAGTTTACCGAAGGGCTTTCTCCAACTATTTGCGCTGCAATTATAAGGCAGAAAAAAAGCCTCCTGTCAGGCAAATCCCAAGAGTTGCTGCCACTTCTTTGTCTGGAAGGGAGCTCAATGTTAACATTTACCTGCATACCAGTGAACCAGTAGTGATCAAGAAAGCTAATGACAGTGAGCCCAGGATAGAGATGCAAGTTGAGAATTTGGAGCTACCAGTTAATCCCTCCAATGTGGTTAGTGAAATGATTAGTAGCGTGTAAGAAAGAGCAGCACAGTCTTTTCTTAAAGCGACAAATGTAGGAAAATATTCTATAATTCTTCTGTCTGTCATAACTAATGCAAATATTGCTGTCTGAGAAAAAATGTTTTTATATATAGCTTTGCAACCCTGTACTTTACAATTATATCTAGAATAGTAAGATTTGGGTTTCCATATTTACTGCTTATAATAGATTGAGAATAACTTATTTTGATTTTCTGATACATGAAAGTTTGATTTTTTCTTTCTCTTTCTTCCTTCCTTCTTTTTCCTCCCTATCCTCCCCACTCCTTTCTCTTTCTTTTGTGCATAAGGAAATGTTGTTCATCTCAGGTGGCATTTGCAGGAGACCATAATGGTGCACATGACCGTGGTTATATTTTGACCACACCAAAATTAACAAATTCACCCGAGTCTTTTTCCAGGTTAACAGTAAATATACACTTTAAATGCTTGCTGTGCTGTGCTCATATACACACATAAACACAGTAAGATAGGTTCTGCGTTCCTATAGTCTATCACATCTATCAGTGAGTCAAAGAGCAGAACTTAATTTTGTTGTCACATATGAGGCAAAATTTGACATTGTCAGAATGCTGTGCTGGTATTTTACTGCAATGTCTGTCCCTAAACATAGCAGTATTTTAACATAGCAGCTGGTTAACCAGGACTACAGAAGTGGAAGGATATGAGATATAGCTACTAATAGCTTTCAATTCTTAAGGATGGTGTTCAAATTTTGATTATAATGACAAGCAAATTGAAATTAGTGTTTTCATTCTGGTCCTTAGTAAATACCTAATTCCATAACTAAACTGAGAAATAAAATCCCAGATTTATTTCCCAATCCAGAATTCAACATCAATTGGGATTTGGTCTCAGGATCCTGGAAATTTGTGTGCTACACACAAAGTGAAATTAGCATTTTGAGTCTTATTAAAATATTTTCGTAATTATGTTACCTCTACCTATAGGACCTAATTTCGTAGTCAATTTTTGAGTAAATCTTGAGTTGTAAGCATAGATGATCAAAACCTTGGAAGTTTTACTTGATTAAGGACTACAGAATTAGGCCCTTAGAATGTGAAAAAAGTAACTAAAAAGAAACTTTTACTGAATTATAGAAATAACAGAAATACAGAATTTCCATTTGGATTTTAAACAAAATTTATCTCATTTTCAGATCCTTCCAAACTCTCTAGTTCAGGAAAAGGTTGCAGCTAATTTGTGAAAGTGGCCAGCTCTTCATTGTATTACAGTTACGTACCAGAAGTTTAAATCTTTGTTAAAATATAGTATTGTGTTATAATAAGTGTTGGCCATTATTTCATTCATGGGCCTACTGCTTCCTAAGAATTCAGTACCATTTTACTAGTTTGCTAATCATGAAAGGTTTTCAAGCATTGATAAAGTCAGACCATTAAATCTATGCTGTGTGCAGAGTACACAACTGTTTCCAGTAGCTGTATTTTCACGTGTGTCCATTTCACACAACTGTAGATCAATTTCTGAAGAATTCATGATACTATTTCTTATGCCTGACATGTACTTACATACCTTAGAGTGTGCCTCTCAATATCCTGAAATTGACCAAGGCAGAATCTGAATTTCTAAAACCCCTGATCTGTGTCCTCAACACACAGCATAGACAAATCCAACAGTCTGCCAGAGAGGCAGTGGGAGAGCTGCTGTATTTGAGGAAACTCATACAGTCTCTACTTGATTTGCAATACTGCCAAATCTCAGTCAATTGCTTGAACATGCCCAAATATAACATGATAGTAAAGTCTACCTGCCTGTTAGCTCTGTTGAACTGCATGCTAAAACAATTATGTGAAATTGAATGAGATCTAATTCTTACTTAAATGGAAATGTCCAAAGAAGCACAGCATGCATTGAGCATGAGTTCTGCACATACAGATGGTGTCCTGCATGTATGCCATGTAAGTTGCATGAATCCATCAATTTGTTTTAATGTAGGGAAGAGTAGGTAATATCAAAAGGACTGAAGAAAATCCGTCAGCAGTTCTTAAAAAGACAACAC
This sequence comes from Aselliscus stoliczkanus, assembly GCA_033961575.1. Lineage (NCBI taxonomy): Eukaryota > Metazoa > Chordata > Mammalia > Chiroptera > Hipposideridae > Aselliscus > Aselliscus stoliczkanus. Next base: position 45,494,301 of record CM066737.1, on the reverse strand, counting down.
ATTCAGATCTGAAGTATTATGAATATTAGAGAAAATTATAAACATCCAATTTCTTTTCTTAATTATCAGGGCAAGCTCATAGCACATGTTTTACAAAGAAATAAAATGTAAATCACAATTTTCAAAAGCACTAGCTTATAGCACATTTGTCACTAATTCTTGTATCATCAAGTAGTAGTACTTAATAGTACCCAACACAGTAATTATCTTCAAATTGTGTGCTATTCATAAGTTCTGCACCGTTTGCTATGAAACAAATATACGCATTGGAATATAAATCTTACAGTTCAATGTTAAATCTACAGACTTTTATGTAAATGTTTTAAAAAGTCCATGTGAGAAATGTAAACATGAATTTACTGTCAAATAAATCATTTTGATGCATTATTTATGTACATCTGTTTAAGACACGTGCAACAGATTGCCTTTCCTGTAAATCTTATCCTTCATCATATGGTACTTTTTGTGCGTGGTGGTAAAGTGCTGTCTTACTCCTGGTTCCTGTATCTTGTCCTCTCCAGGTTTTTGTGATATTTCCCATTAACTTATTAAATTGATTAAATATTGGCTTTTACATCATATGTCTTTTTCCCCCTGCATCTTTGAGGGGAATATATACAACTTCATTTCATTTTCTTTGAAAATAAAGTTGTACCCTATGAAATAAGTTCACAAACACAACCAGAAAAATATCACTCTTCTGATCAATTCTTCAAGTACTCAAAGACTACAACACTAGAGGAAAGACAATTAAGAAGTATAGACATCAAAAACAATATTAAAACACCATTACTGATTACTCATGAGTGGAATAACTGCACTCCCAAATTGTCCTACCTTCCTTAACCTGATCAGGGACCTGAGGTGGCTCACATGATGTCCTTGCTATAGGTATCATTCCTATGTTATTCCCACCAGACTGTAAGATCCCGAAGAATAAAAAGGACCACGTCTCTCTTGTTGATAGTTTTTTGTTTTTTTTGAGGGCCCTCATATGTGGGACTCGAACTGGGGCCGCTGGCTTCCCAAGCCAGTACTTAACCACCGCGCCACTCAGCCGGCCCTTCATTTTTCTTAATAGCTGAGTAATACTCCATTGCATAAATGTACCACAGTTTCTTAAGCCAGTCGACTACTGATGGGCATTTCGATTGTTTCCAAGTCTTGGCTATTGTAAATAGCGCTGTAATGAACATAGGGCTACATGTATTTCTTCGAATTAGTGTCTTGGGTTTTTCAGGATAAATACCTAGGAGTGGAATTGCTGGGTCAAAAGGTAATTCCATTTCCAGGTTTTTGACATATCTCCATACTGACTTCCATAGTGGCTGCACCAATCTACAATCCCACCAACAGTGCAGCAGCGTTCTCTTTTCCCCACAGCCCTGCCAGCACTGGTTTGTTGATTTATTGATGATAGCCATTCTGACCGGAGTGAGGTCATTGTGGTTTTTATTTGCATTTCCCTAATGATCAGTGAGGTTGAACATTTTTTCATATGTCTGTTGGCCATCTCTATGTCCTCTTTAGAGAAATGTCTCTTCATTTCCTCTGTCCATTTTTTAAATTGGGTTGTTTGCTTTTTTGGTGTTAAGTTGCATGAGTATTTTATAAATTTTGGATATTAACCCCTTATCAGATATATCATTGACAAATATATTCTCCCATTCAGTAGGCTTCCTTTTTGTTTCATTGATGGTTTATTTTGTTGTGAAAAAACTTTTAAGTTTGATATAATCCCATATGTTCATTTTTTCTTTTACTTCCCTTGCCTGTAGGGATGTATCAGTAAAAATATTGTTCAGAGTAATGTCTGCAAATTTACTCCCTATATTTTCTTCTAGGAGTTTTATGGTTTCAGGTCTTACATTTAAGTTTTTAATCCATTTTGAATTTGTTCTTGTATATGGTGTAAGGAGGTGTTCCAGTTTCATTTTTTTGCATGAGTCAGCCCAATTTTCCCAGCACCATTTATTAAATAGACTATCTTTACCCCAGTGTAAATTCTTGCTTCCATTGTCATAGATTAACTGTCCCTATATACAAGGATTTATTTCTGGGGTGTCTGTTCTGTTCCACTGGTCTATGTGCCTGTTTTTATGACAGTACCATATTTTGATTACTGTAGCCTTGTAGTATGTTTTCATGTCTGGTAGCGTGATACTCCCGACTTTGTTCTTATTTCTCAGGATATTGCAACATTGTTTACAATGGACAGGATGTGAAGGCAGCATGGGTGTCTGTCAAAGGAAGAATGAACAAAGAAAAAGAAGTGGCACATATATACTATGGAATATTACTCATTCATGGGAGGTAATGGGTTCTTACCATCTGTGGCGGCATGGATAGACCTGGAAGGTATTGTGCTGAGTGGAGTATGTCAGACAGAGAAGACAGATGAAATGTGATTTTGCTTACATGTAGAATCTAAAGAACAAAACAAACAAACAGAACAAAAACAAACTCATAAATACAGAAAATGTTTTGAATGTTGCCAGATGGGATGGGGCAGGGGGTGAAAAAAAGGGAAAAGATTAAGAAATTTGTTGTTACAAAATAATCATGGGAATTTAGGCAATAGCATAAGGAATATACTCGACAATATTGTAATAACTATGTATGGTGTCAGAAGGGTACTACAATGGCTGACAATTAAGTTCGTGAACTTGCCACCATGGGCTTACATTGGCAGCACTGCACAAAAAGCTTGGTAAAGTTTCATAGCCTTGGTATAGGAGTGTCTCACAGCTTTGTTCATGTCACCATGTGGCAGTGTCTTGATGAGTGACATTTCATTATTGTTGTTGTGTGTTTTTTTGTGCTGTCATGAGAATGTCTGAGCTTGAATTAGAGCCACAAACAAACATTAAATTTCTTGTTAAATTTGGCAAGAGTAGAAGTGGTATCAGAGACATGTTAGTCCAAGTTTATGGGGATAATGCCATAAAGAAAACGGCAATATACAATAGATTAAACATTTTTCTGAGGTGAGAGAACGTGTCACTGATGAAAAGAGGTCAGGACGGCCAGTAACAATCAGAACTGATGAAAACATTGCAAAAATTCATCTAATTGTGCATTAAAATCATCAGCTGACTGAAAACCATAGCAGACCAAGTGAATTTGACAGAGAAACAGTTTGGAAAATCTTAACTGAAAATCTTGACATGAGAAAGGTATGTGCAAAAATGGTCCTTAAGGAATCCTTGTGCACTCTTGGTGGGACTGCAGATTGGTGCAGCCCCTATGGAAATCTGTATGGAGGTATCTCAAAAAACTGAAAATGGAACTACCTTATGACCCAGCAATTCCACTCTTAGGTATCTATCCAGTGAAATCCAAAATGCGAATTTAAAAAAAATATATGCACCCCTATGTTTATTGCAGCACTATTCACAATAACCAAAATATGGAAACAACCAAAATGCCCATTGTTATTAGACAACTGGATTAAGAATCTGTGGTATATTTATAAAATGGAGTACCTCTTGGCTATAAAAAAGACTGAAATCGTACCATTTGCAGCAATATGGATGGACCTAGAGAACAATATGCTAAGTGAAATAAGTCAGAAAGAAAAAGAAAAATACCATATGATCTCACTTATCACTTATATGTGAAATCTAAAGAGTAGAATAAATCAACAAACTAATCAGAATAGTGTCAGAGATATAGAGAGAAAACAGTGTTACTAAATGGGACAAGGTAAGGATGAGGGAGAAGGTGAGGGGATTAGAAAGCACAAACTGATAACTACAAGATTGCCATGTGGACACAAAAGACAGTTTATGGAATATAATCAATAATGTTCTAAAGATTTTGTAGGGTATCCAATGGACAATTGTCTTATTAGGGAGACCACTTCATGGATGGTGTAGATGCCTGACCACTGCTGTGTATACCTGAATCTGAAGCTGAATAATAATGAATGCTAACTATAACTATATATATATATATATATATATATATATATATATATATATATACATACATACACATATGCAGGATGTGGAGTACAGTATAGGGAATAGAGTCAATAGAATCATGACAACTATATACGATGTCAGAGGGGAAGCAGATTGAGGGAGGTGGGTTATCACTTTGTGAGGGGTGTAAGTGTCTATTACATTGTTTTGTACACCTGAAACTAGTAAAAAAAATATACTAAAAGATAAAAAAGGTCCCTAAGGAGCTAACCGATGAATAAAAACAAAGGAGAATTGAAGTTGGCCAAGACCTTTTGGAGAGGCAAGACGAGGTGTTGGGCCATGTTATCACTGGTGATGAAACATGGTGTACCAATACAACCCTGAAACAAAGTATCCAAGTGCAAAATGGAACTCAGCCAATTCTCTGAGACTCAAAAAGTTTCCTCAGTTTAAATCAAGAGTCAAAATGAGGGGACAACCAAAATGGCACAGTGGATAAATGCTGTGTTTACCTTCTCTCATAACCACATCAAAATTACAACTAATCTACAAAACAACCATTATTGAGAATTGCCTAAAATCAAACTGAACTGAAGCCTTTTAACTAAAGACTTGCAAAAAAAGCCAACTCCAGACTAGTAGGAAGATCAGAGATGCAGAATGGGTTGGTCCCACATCCACGTGTGTCCGTTAAATATAGGAAGGGTCATTTTAGCTGGGGGGGGCACCCTAGAGGAGCGAGATATCCCAGCCCCACCCCAGCCCAGGGTTTCAGTGCTAGTCAGAAAAGCCCCATAATTTTTGGTTCTGAAGACCAGCTGAGATTGTGACTGAGTGAGATTGGGTGTGACTGCACTCACAGATGCTCCTCTTAAAGAGACTACAAGCGGACTTATCAACCCATGGAACCACTTATTCTGAGCTCCAGCACTGGGGTAGCAGCTGGACATATGGTAGGGAACTGAGTTCTCTGGCTTGGGATAGGGGCTGGAAAGGTAGCTTTCTCCTGGAGAGAGGAGCTGGTAGAGGTCATTGTTTATTTGCTGAGCCCCCCACTTCCTCACTTGCGGACACAGGCAACTGCCAATCTGAGTCTCCACCGCCATTAGTTTGCTCCACACAGGCGATTTGAGACCTGGCCCTGCTGAACTTTCGGGCTCACTCAGGCTACTTTCAGTGCAGACTGCCTGCTTTGGCTCAAGCTGCAGACTTTTCTAAGGTTTCTCAAAGATTCTCAGAACCCAGAGAAGCAGCATCTGGCTTCAGCATGCCCTTACCTCTAGCTGAGCAGCTCTAAGCCAGCACTAGTGGCAGCCTGCCTTCATTCACAGCTTGGCCTCTCAAGGCACTTACAAGCACAACATGGGAAGCAGCCATATGTGAATTTCTTTCTGACTCCTGCTAGGTGGCTCGGAATGTGGCACAAGCTGTGGCTGAAGTAGACCTACAACATATCCCCTCCAAAGTGGTCCTGGGGCTAACACCCCCAGTAGCCAGCTTCAAATCAAGTTAGAGCATCACCAGCTGCCTTCAAGTATGACACATCCAAGGGGCAGATTGGGTGGGCACCAGAGAACTGCTGAGGTAGATCCTGCTCTGTAGGGTCAGCCCCTGCACAATAACTCTTCCACTGTACTCAAAGCCAGTCCTCACAAATAGTGACTGCAAGGGTCATTCCCTCTCATTGATGTGTAGTTATCAACCAAGACTCAACTACAAGAGGAGGGCACACACAACCCACAAAAGGGACACACCTGGCTCATGTGACCAGAAAAACCACTGTTACTGAACCCCACAGCACACATAAAACATAAGCCACTCTACTATGACTGGAAGACATAGCAGCCCTACCTAATACATAGAAACAAACACAGGGAGGCATCCAAAATAGAGAGACAAAGAAACATGTCCCAATTAAAAGAACAGAACAAAGCTCCAGAAAAAGAACTAAGCGAAACGGACATAAGTAATCTATCAGACGCAGAGTTCCAAACACTGGTTATAAGAATGTTCAATTATCTCATGGAGAACTTCAACAGAGAGAGGAAAACATTAAAAATAACTGTCATAAATAAAGGATACAATAACTGAAATGTAGGAGATTAGATGAAGCAGAAGATCCAACCAGCACTGCAGAAGATAAGAGCAGAAAACACCCAACCAGAACAGCAAAAAGGAAAAAGAATCCAAAAAATTGAGGAGGGTTTAAGGGGCCTCTGGGACAATATCAAGCATATTAACATTCACATTATAGGGGTATCAGAAGGAGAACAGGAGAGCAAGAAATTGAAAACCTGGGCCGGCCGAGTGGCGCAGTGGTTAAGAGCTGGCTTGGGATGCCAGCGGCCCGGGTTCAGATCCCAGATGAGGGCCAGTGACACTGCCCTCTAAAGAAAAAAAAATGAAAAAAAAATTGAAAACCTATTTGAAGAAATACTGACAGAAAACTTCCGTAACCTGGTGAAGGAAATAGACATACAAACCCAGAAACTGCAGAGATTACCAAACAAGAAGAACCCAAAGAGGCCTACACCAAGACATATCATAATTAAAATGGCAAAAGTTAAAGACAAAGAGAATCTTAAAAGCAGCTAGAGAAATGCAGTTAGTTAACTACAAGGGAGCCCTCATAAGACTGTCAGCAGATTTCTCATCAGCAATTTACAGGCAAGTAGGGAGTGACAGGAGATATTCCAAGTAATGAAAAGTAACGACATACACCCAAGATTGCTCTATCCAGCAAGGCTGTCATTTAGAATTAAAGGACAGGTGAGGAGCTTCCCAGACAAGAAAACGCTGAAGGTATTCATCACCACAAAACCAGTACTACAAGGATCTTAGAGGTACTTCTTTCAGATGGGGGGGATTAAGGATGGATGAAAGGGTAGGGATTAAGAAGTACAAATTGGTTGTTATACAGTAGTCATGTGGATGTAGGGTATAGCATATGGAATACAGTCAATAATATTGTAATAAATAGGTATGATGTCAGATAGGTACTAGATCTATCAGGGTGATATATGCAAATGGGGTTGGAGGCAGGGTGAAAAAGGTGAAGGCATTAAGAAATAAAAATTGGTAGTCAATACAGTATGGGGAATATTGTCAACAATGTTGTACAGATTATATGATGTACTAGAGGGGCACTGGACTTATCAGGGGTATCACATCATAGACTGTGTAGATGCATGACCAATGCACTATACACCTGAAGGTGAAGGAGAATAATATTGAATGTCAACAATAACTAAATATATAGGTATATATAGTCACAGGATGTGGAGTACAACATAGGGAAGATAGTCAATGGTATTGTAACAGCTATATAAGATGTCAGAGGGTTAGCAGTGTGCGGGTTGGGTTACTACTTTATGAGGGGTTTAAATGTCTATCACATTGCTTTGTACACCTGAAACTAATGAAACAAATAAATTTTTAAAAATTGAATTAAAAAATCAAAACTAAAAACAAGTAAAAAATGATGTTGCTGACCATTTTTTATATCAGAGGGATTATTCATTATGAATTTGTACCAACTGGAAAAACAGTTAACCGAGTTTACTATTTTGTAGTGCTGAAAAGGATGCTTGAAAAAGTTAGACAAAAACCTTCTGAACTTTTTGCCAACAATTCATGGCTCTTGCATCATGACAATGCACCAGCTCACATGGCGCTGTCTTTGAGGGAGGTTTTAGCCAGTAAACAAATGACTGTATTGGAACACCCTCCCTACTTACCTGATCTGGCCCCCAATTACTTCTTCATTTACCTGAAGATAAAGGAAATGTTCAAAGGAAGACTTCTTTTGTTTTTTTTGTTTTTGTTTTAAAACATTTTATTGGGGAATTGGGTGAGGGGAAAAGAGAAGTTTCTGTACTTTTGTTCTTCAATCTAGTTGCAGAGGACGTTGCTTCACTTGCTCATGTTGTTATCATCCTTGTGCTCTTCCCAGATGAGGTAGATTGGTCGCCGGCCTCTGGATGGTCATTCACCATGGCTATTGGCAGTTCATACTGGCTGCCAGCTGCTCATGCTGGCTGCCGGCCACTCACTGTAGCCTATGGCAGCCCACTGCAGCAGAGGCTGCAGCCTGTACCATCACCGGGACTCACACAGCCCAGCTCCAGGTGGAGCTGTTGTTAGCTGTAGAGGGCAGTGTCACTGGCCCTCATATGTGGGATCCAAACCGGGGCTGCTGGTGTCCCAAGCCAGCTTTTAAGCAATACGCCACTCAGCCAGACCGAAAGGAAGATGTATTGATGACATTCAGGACATCAAGTATAATAGGACAATAGCTCCAATGGCCATTGCAGAAAGAGTTCCAAAACTGATTTAAAGGGTGGACTAGGTGTTGGCATCAGTGCATTGTTTCCTAAGGGGAGTACTTTGAAGATGACCATAGTGAGATTCAGCAATGAGTTATGTAGCACTTTTTCTAGGAAGAGTTCATGAATTTAATGGTCAGACCTTGTATTTATTGTGGTGATGTATGGGATTGGGGTTGGGGGCAGGGTAAAAAGTTGAAGTTATTAAGAAGTACAAATTGATAGTTACAAAATCATTATTGTTGCATAGAGCAAAGCATAGGAAATACAGTCAATGATATGGTAATAAGTATGCATAGTGCCAAGCAGGTAGTAGATTAGACAGGGGGATCACTCCTCAATCATATAAATTAGACAATCACTATGCTGTATATCAAAATTAATATAAAATAATATTGAATGTCAACTGTAATTTAAAGAATAAAAGGAGGGTGGGTTGGCTCAGTGTGCATTGGTTAAGAGTTGGCCTGGGATGCCAGCTCTGAGCAGCAGGACCCCACTCCAGATCTCACATATGAGGGCCAGTGACACTGTGCTCTACAGCTAAGATGGTGAACAACAGCTCCACCTGGAGCTGGGCTGCTGTGAGTCACCAGTGATGGCGTAGGCTGCAGTGGGCTGCCATAGGCTACAGTGAGTGGCCGGCAGCCACCATGAGCAGTCAGCAGGTGTGAGCTGTCAAGAGCAACCGTGACTAGCTGTCCAGAGACTGGCAACTGATCTGCCTCACCTAGAAAGAGCACAATGATGATACCAACATGGGCCAGAGAAGCAATGTGCTCCACAACTAGACTGAAGAACAAAAGGACAGAGACTTGTCTCTTCCCCTTCTCTGGTTCCCCAATCAACAAGTACTGGTGAGATTGTGGAGAAAAGGCAACGCTGGTGTATGGTGGGACTGCAGATTGGTACAGCCAATATGGAAAATAGTATGGAGGCATCTCAAAAAACTGGAAATGGAACTACCGTATAACCCAGCAATTCCACTCTTGGGTGTCTAACCAGAGGAATCCAAGATGCTGATTCGAAAAAAATATATGCACCCCTGTGTTTATTACATCACTATTTACAACAGCAAAGACTTGGAAACAACTGAAATGTCCATCAGTAGATGACTGGATTAAGAAACTGTGGTACATTTATACAATGGAGTATTACTCCACTATAAAGAAGAATGAAAACATACCGTTTGCAATGATATGGAAGGACCTAGAGACTATTATGTTAAGTGAACTATGTCAGTCAGAGAAAGACAATTACCATATGATCTCACTTATATGTGGAATCTGAAAAACTGAATGAACAAGCAAAGTAAACAGAAACAGATTCATAGATATAGAGGAAAGACTGGTGGTCATTGTTTGGGAGGGTGGTGGGGATGGGGGAGAGTGGGAAGGGATTAGACAGCATAAATAGGTAATTACAGTATTGCCAAAAGGATATGAAAGACAGTTCAGGGAATATAATAATGTTGTAAATATTTTGTGGGGTTTCAGATGGTCACATGTTTTGTTAGGGAGACCACTTCATGGATGGAGTAGAGGCTTGATCACTGCACTGCACACCTGAAGCTGATTTTGTATAATATTGTATGCCAACTAATTGAAAACATAGAGAGTCACAGGATGTGGAGTATAATGTGGAAAGGAGTCAAAGGAAGTGTAATAAATATGTATGATATGGTGGGAGTGTGGTGGAGAATTGGGGGTGGGGGTTTTCACTTTGAGGGGTAAAATGTATAACTATTGCACTGTGTTTGTACACCTGAAACTAATTATAAATAAATAAATTTAAAAAAATAAAAATTAAAAAAACAGAGCAAAAAAAAAGATAATACAACACGTGGAGTCATTCCAGGAGTGCAAGAATGGTGCAACATGGTCACATCAATCAATGTTATACACCATATTAAAAAAACATAAATGACAAAAATCACATGATCATATCAATAGATACATTAAAAAAACATTTGGCAAGATACAACATCCATTTATGAATGAAATGCTCAATAAAATGGGTATAAAAAAGTTACCTCAACATACAGATGGCCAACCGGCATATGAAAAATGTTCAACCTCACTGACCATTAGGGAAAGGCAAATAAAAACCACAATGAGATACCACCTCACTCCGGTCAGAATGGCTATCATCAACAAATCAACAAACAACAAGTGCTGGCGGGGCTGTGGGGAAAAGGGGACCCTGCTGCACTGTTGGTGGGATTGCAGATTGGTGCAGCCACTATGGAAGTCAGTATGGAGGTATCTCAAAAAACTGGAAATGGAACTACCTTTTGACCCAGCAATTCCACTCGTAGGCATTTATCGTGAAAAACCCAAGACACTAATTCGAAAAAATATATGCACCCCTATGCTCATTGCAGCGCTGTTTACAAAAGCCAAGACTTGGAAACAATCGAAATGCCCATTGGTACATGACTGGATTAAGAAACTGTGGTACAATTACTCAGTGAAATATACACAACTATAAAGAAGAAAGAAATCGTACCATTTGCAACGATATGGATGGACCTAGAGAACATTATATTAAGTGAAATAAGTCAGTCAGAGAAAGTCAAATACCATATGATCTCACTTATACGTGGAATCTAAAGAACTGAATAAATGAGCAATGTAAACAGAAATAGTCTTAGAGACACAAAGAAAAAACCTGATGAGGGCTAGATGGGATGGGGATGGGCATGAGGGCAAAGGGGAAGGGAGGAGGCAACATAAACTGATAACTACAATACTACTGCAGAGACAGAAGAGACAGTTTAGGGAATATAATCAATATGGTTGTAAATATTTTTTTAGGGGGACAGAAGGATGCATGTCCTTTTAGGGAGACCACTTCATGGATGGTGTAGTGGCCTTATCATGCACTGTACATCTGAACCTGCTGCAGAACAATATTATATGTCAACTATAATTTAACACGTATATAGTCATGGGATGTGGAATATGGTGTGGGGATGGAGTCAATTGAATTGTAATAGATATGTATGACATCGGAGGAGGGGGCAAGGGAGGGGGGAGGGGAGAGTCACTTTTTAAGGGGTGAAAGAAAATAGCTGTTGCGTTGTTTTGTACATCTGTGGCTAATGATAGAAATAATAAAAATGTTAAAAAAATATGAACATTTTAGTAAGCATAAAACTACATTTTTATGGTAGTTTTACATAAAGCACTATATATTCCTATGTAACTTATCATCTTTGGCCTTTTCCTGATTCTTTTTATTATTATTATTGTTGTTGTTATTATTGGTTTCTGGTGTGCAAAGCAACGTAATGGTTAGATATTTGCACACCTCACGGGGTGATAATCCCCCTCTCCGCTCTGCCATCTTACATGGCTGTTACAATAACATTGACTATTCTTCCTTATACTGAACTCCACCTCCCAAAATATGTTCGTTGCTGGATGTGAGGGGGAAGTGGATAGGGAGAAGGTGAAGGGATTAGAAAGAGCAAATTAGCAGGCACAATATAGTCATGGGATATGAAATACAGTTTGGGGAATATGATCAACAATGTTGTAAAGATTATGTAGGGTATCAGATGGACATCGAACTTATCAGGGGGATCACTTCATAGATTGTGTAGATGTCTGACCACTGCGGTGTGTGCCTGAAGCTGATGTAGAATAATATCGAATATCAACTGTAAGAATATATATATATATATATATATATATGGTCTGTTGCAAATTTAAGTTGAAGAATTTTGACTTCGGTGCATCCCACTTCCTCTAAGATAGTCTAATTCCTTCTCATCTTCCATCTTTGAGAATATTGTCCCTGTGTACATATAAAACTAGAGGAAAGTTACTTATTATTAAACATAATAACACCAAAAAAAAAGTTACCTCAACATAATAAAGGCCATCCATCTATGACAAATGCTCAGCTAATATTATACTCAATAGTGAAAACCTGAAAGCTTTTCCTGCAAGATCAGGAAAAAGAAAACAATACTCACTTTCACCACTGTTATTCAACATTAATACTGGAAGTCCTAGCCAGAGCAATTAGACAAGAGAAAGAAATAAAAGACACCTAAATAGAGAATGAGGAAGTTAAATTATCACCTCTGGCAGAAGGCATGATTCTTTATATAGAAAACTCTAAAGATTCCATCAAAACACTATTAGAAACAATAAACAAATACCGTAGATTTTCAGGATACAAAATCAATGTACAGGATCCATTCTGTTCCTATATACTAACAATGAAATTTCAGAAAAATAAATGAAAAGAATTCCTTTTGCGATTGCAACAAAAAGTACAAAATAACTAGAAATAAACGTATCAAAAAATGTAACGGACCTATACACTGAAATTTACTAGACATTATTAAAATAAATGGAAAAAGGCACAAAGATATGGAAATATATTCTGTGTTCATGGATTGGAAGAATCAACATAGTTAAAATAGTTATATTACCCAAAGCAATATACAGATTTAATGCAATCTTCATCAAAATCCCAAAGGCATTTTTTAAAGAAATAGAACAAAGAAATAATCAGATTTGTATGGAATCACAAAGGACCCCAAATGAGCAAACCAATGCTAAGAAAAAAGAATAATGCTGGAGGTATCACACTCCCTGACTTCAGCTCATACTACAGTGACAATAATCAAAACAGCACGGCATTGGCAGAAAAACAGGCACACAGACCAACGGAAGAGCTTTGATATCCCAGAAATGAATCCACATATATATCAGCAAATAATTTTTGACAAAGGAGAAAAAACATATAATGGGGAAAAGAAAGCCTCTTCAACAAATGGTGCTGAAAAAATAGGAAAGCTATATGCAAAAAAATAAAAGAATACTCAAAAATTAGCTCAAAATGGATCAAGGGCCTAAATATAGGACCTAAAGCAGTAAAATACATAAAAGAAAACATAGGTACTAAACTTGTGGACATTGAGTTCAGAAAGGATTTTACAAATTTGACCTTAAAGGCAAGGGAAGTAAAAGCTAAAATAAATGAATGGAACTATATCAAACTTAAAAACTTCTGCACAGCAAAAGAAACTATCAACAAAACAAAGAGGCAACCAACCAAATGTGACAAGAACACCTCCATCAAGGGGCTAATATCCAAGGGACTAATGTCTAAAATGTATAAAAACTCATACAACTACAAACAAAAATACAAACAATCCAATTAAAAAATGGGCATAAGATCTGAACAGACACTTCTACAAAGACATACACATAGCCCACAGATATATCAAAACATGTTCAAACTTCACTACCTGTTAGGAGAATGCAAATTAAAACCACAATGAGATGCCATCTCACACTGCTTAGAATGGCTTTTATCAACAAGTAGTAACAAGAGTAGGAGAGGTTGTAGAGAAAGAGGAACACTCATATACTGCTAGTGGGAATGTAAATTGATACAGCCACTATGGAAAACACTATGGAGGTTCCTCAAAAAATTAATAGAATTACCATATGACTCAGCAATCCCTTTTCTGGGTATCTACCTAAAAAATTTGAAAACATTTACTTATAATGATACATGTACCCCCATGTCATTGGAGCATTATTCACAGTAGCCAAGACATAGAAATACCCAAAGTGTCCTTTGATAGATGATTGGATAGAGAAGACGTGCTACATATATACAATGGAATACTATTTATCCATAAGAAAAGATAAAATACTGCCATTTGCAACAACATGGATGGATCTTGAGATTATAATGCTAAGCAAAATAAGTCAGACAGAAAAAGTCGAAAACCATATGACTTCACTCATTTGTGGGATATAAAACTGAAAGCAACAAAGGAACAAGACCAGAGGGTAAGGTGGAGGGGGGTAGTAGAAGAGGGAATAGGAGATCAAATATATGGTGATGGAAGGTGAATTGACTCTGGGTGGTGAACACACAATACAATATATAGATAATATATTATAGACAGGTACACTTGAAACCTATATAATTTTACTAATATAACCCCAATAAGTTTAGTTAAAAAATCGAGAACCACATGGTTTCATTCATGTGTGGGATTTAAATTGAAAACAACAAAAGAACAACAAAATCTCATAGACTCAAACAACAGTATGGTGGTTACCAGAAGTAAAGGGGCAAGGGGGAGGGTAGAAAAGTGTAAAGGGGTTAAATATATGGTGACGGAAGGAGATTTGACTTTAGGTAGCGAATACACAGATGACGTATTATAGAATTGTACACTTGAAACCTATATTATTTTATTAACCAAGGTCACCCCAATACATTTAATAAAATTTAAAAATAAAAAAGATCAAATATATGGTGCGTTTCCAATTATACTCATATATGCTGAATAATCCGGTATGTTCCTGACAGGAGAAAATTTGCATTAACTAGGAATTGATGATAACTAAATTCTCCACTTATAATTGGAGAATTAGATATGTAATATCTGAAAGTGTACCCATATTCCACAGACAAGATTCTGATACTATACATTTCAAACTTGGTTTCGCTACACTATCCAAATAGTTCTACTCTCAGATATCATAGAGCATGTTTATACTGAAATACAGCCGCTAGCACTCACCTTCCATTTATGATGCCAAATGAGTCAATACCATAGGCAAAAGAAGTGTTTTCATGAGCAATAAGATTATTCCTGGAAGATTATGCAACACTATGCAATTCATACATAATCTAATGCTCATTCATGGTAAAAAATTATTTCAAATTAATAAACTTAATGAAGAGCATGTACAAAAAAAACTACAACTAATATACCTCTAGGACTGGGAACAAGGCAAAGCAGTCCACTTTCAATACTCTCATTCAACATTGTTCTGAAAGTTCTAGCCACTATATTAAGGCAATAAAATGATATAAAAAGCATCTATATTGGAAAGAAAGAAATAAAACATTTCCTATTTTCATATGACATTACTACATAGAAAGTCTCAAGAAATCAACCAAAAAAATATTCCTAGATCTAATAAATGCATTCAGCAAGGTCATAGGATACAAGATCAGCACACACAAAAAAAATCACATTTCTATATACTGGCAATGAACATATAGAAGCAAAAATTAAATATACAATATCATATAAAAATCACTAAAAAATGAAATGCTTTGGTATAAACTTAACAAACTATGGACAGGATCTGTATACAGAAATTAAAAATGTTGATAAAAAATTAATACATAAAATAAATACAAGGTGACATACTATGTTAATGGATTTAAAGATTCAACACAGTGAAGATGTTAATTATCCTCAAATTGATATAGAGGTTGTATGCAATTTCAATCAAAATCCCAGCAAGGATTTTCATATACGCAGACAAGCTTATTCTCAAATTTATAGGAAAAGACACATGCAAGCCCTAAAATAGCTAAAACCATCTTGACAAAGAAGATTAAAGTGGGAGGAATCATTCAACCCAATATTAAAGCCTAGAATGTAACTATAATTATCAAGAAAGTATGGCATTCTTTTATTTTTTTTTAATTTTTTTTTGAGGGCAGTGTCACTGGCCCTCATATGTGGGACCGAACCGGGGCCGCTGGTTTCCCAAGCCAGCGCTTAACCACCGCGCCACTTGGCCGGCCAAGTATGGCATTCTTTAAATATATAAAATTTTCTTTCTGAATTATACTTCAAAAATCTGGGGAGAAAACAAAGTGCAATATTCACAAAGGGGAAAATATGGATCAGTGGAATAGAATACAGAAACCAGAAATAGACTCACAGGAATATGCCTAAATTATTTTTTGACAAAGAGCAAAGCGATTCAATGGAGGAAAGATAATTTTTCAACAAATGGTGCTGGAGCAATCAGACATCAATAGGAAAAGAAAAGCATTAACCATATAACTCAGCAGTTGATTTGATTTTTTTCACACAAACATCTGTATATGATTGTTCATAGCAACTTTATTCATAATAGTCAAAAATGAGAAACAATGCCAATGCCATTTATTGTGTTGTGGTGTTTAAATTTATGTCAACTTGGCTAGGCTACAGTGTCTTTTTTGGTCAAACACTAGTCTAAATGTTTCCTTAATGGTATTTTGTAGAAGTGATTAACATTTACAATCAAGTAAGATTACCCTTGATAATGTGGTATGGGACTCGTTCAATCAGTTGAATAACTTAAGAGCAAAAATTAAGCTTTCCTAGAGAAGGAATGCTGCTTCAAGACTGTAACATAGAAATCTTACCTGAGTTTACAGCCTGCCATCCTGCCCCATGGATTTCAGACTTAGGACTATAACTTCAACTCTTGCCTGTCCAATTCTAATCAAAATAAAGCTGCAGTCACTATATTAATAACACAACAAACAGTCTTGAAGTTCAAAAAGGAAATTTAGTACCACAGTGGTTGATAAATTCAAAGTACAGAAATCAAAAGCCTTAAGCAATGTACAAATATTCACCAGTTAAAAGATCTAATGGCTGGGCTGGCCAAGTGGCATGGTGGTTAAGTGCTGGCTTGGGAAGCCAGCGGCCCCAGTTCGGGTCCCACATATGAGGACCATTGACACTGCCCTCAAAAAAATATATATAATGGAAGGGAAAACTCTACTTACAATAACCAAAAGAAATATTTTACCATAAAATTATTAAGAAATTCTCCAAACCTGTGGTCTGACAATTAAGCTAGCAAACTCATTCTAGAGAAAGTGCTTCATATCTCATTGTTGAATATCACTACAGTCACATTCTAAGTACTTCCTTTGATAAGCTTTTGCACTGACACCAGTGCTTAGTCCACCCTTGAAAGCAATTTTGGAACTCTTTTTGTGGAATGGCCATCAGTGCTGTCATCATATTACCCTTGATGTCCTAAATGTCATCAAAATGTCTTCCTTTCAATATTTCCTTGATCTTTGGGTAAATAAAGAAGTCATTGGGGGCCAGACTAGGTGAGTAGGGAGGGTATGCCAATACAGTTATTTGTCTACTGGCTAAAAAGTCCCTCAGGGACAGTGCTGTGCGAGCTGGTGTACTGTTGAGATGCAAGAGCTTTTTTGGGACCATTTTTGCACACACCAATCTCATGCCAAAATTTTCAGTTAAGGTTTTCCTAACTGTTTTTCTTCGATATTTACTGGGTCTGCTTCACTTCTCACAGTCAGTCGACAATTTTGACACACAATTGGTTGAATTTTTGCAATGTTTTCATCAGTTTTGCTCCTTACTGGCTGCTCTGACCTCTCTTCATCAGTGATACGTTCTCTTCCCTCAGAAAATGTTTCATCCATTTGTATACTGCTGTTTTCTTCATGGCATTATTCCCATTACCTAACATGTGCCTGATTTCACTTCCACTCTTGCCAAGTTTAACAAGAAATTTAATGTTTGTTCATTGCTCTAATTTAACCTCAGACATTCTCACAACAGCACACAAAAACACGCAACAGCAATAATGAATGCCACTCAGCAAGACACCACCACACTTGGGCACGAACAAAGTTGTGAGACACTGATATACCAAAGTAATGAAACCTTACCAAGTTGTTTGTACAGTACTGCCATTGTAAGTGCACACTCGCAAGTTCACAGAGTTAATTGGTAGACCTTGTATATAAAAAAACTATAAATCTGTGAAGAATATAAAAGAATTTAACAACTGAAATCACTTATCTTGTTCTTGCATAAGAGAAATCAAGAGCATAAAATGTTGTCTTCTTAATTTGATCTATAAATTTAATGTAATCCCAACAAAAATGCAATAAGTTTTGCGGTAGACAAATTGATTATAAATTATATTTGAAAAAATAAAAGCAGAAAATTATTCAGGAACACAGTGGGACAAAAAGAGCAATTGAGGAGGGGTAGACTTACCAAACAATAAAACTTATTGTAGTATCTATAATTAAGATTGTTAAATTGGCATAAGAAAAAATATCAGTGTAACTAAAAAGAAATCCTGATACAGATTTAAATGCACATGAAATCATGCATATAATAAAGGTGGCATTCAAATCAGAGGGGAAAGATGGATTTGGTTTCTTTGGGTTTTTTTTTTTTTTTGGATTTGTTAATCAGTGGTATTACGATAACTCAATTTCCATAAGGAAAATAAAAGTGTTTCCATTCCTCACGATATTCATGCAAATACTAAAAGAAAACATAGGAGTATTTTTTTAAAGATTTTTATTGGGGAATTGGGGAAGGGGAACAGACAAGTTGCTGTCCTTTTGTTCTTCAGTCTAGTTGTGGAGGACATTGCTTCACTGGCCCATGTTGGTATTATCATTGCACTCATCCCGGGTGAGGCAGATTGGTCGCAGGCCTCTGGACAGCCATTCGTGGTGGTTATTGGCAGCTCACAACAGCTGCCGGTCACTCACACTGGCTGCCAACCACTCACTGTAGCCTATGGCAGCCCACTGCAGCAGGGGCTGCAGCCCACACCATTGCCAGGACTCAGGCAGCCTGGGTCCAGGTCGAGCTGTTGTTCACCATCTTAGCTGTAGAGGGCAGTGTCACTGGCCCTCATATGTGGGATCCCAACATGGGCCGCTGGTGTCCCAATCCAGCTCTCAACCAACGCACCACTCAGCAGGCCCAGGAGTATTTTAACTATTACAAGGTATTAGGAAAAACTTTATAAATTCTGACTCATAATCCAAAAGTAATAATGTAAACAATAAATTATTTGGATTAAAAAGTGAAAAATATGTGAAAAAAAGCATCATCAACAAAATGAAAAGATTAATGTAAAACTTGAAATAATATTTTCAATTTATATTACCAAGTAAAACTAACATCTGATATATAAAGAGCTTCTAAAAATTGAGAAAACTAACGATTCTATAGGAAAAAAGGGGAAAAGATATATGAAGAGGAAGTTCACAGAAAAAAAATGCAAATGTCCCTTAATCATATGAAAAGGGTTTCAAACATTTTCATATAGAAATTAATAGTATATTTTAACTTTTTATTATGGAAAATGTCAAACATACTTAACTAGAATCATGTAATGAACCCCCATTTACCCACCACTCAGCTTCATAAATTATCAAGATAAATGATATGGTAAATTTTGACTTTCTTTTTTTTTAAATTTATTTTTTAAATTAGTTTCAGGTGTACAACACAGTGCAATAGTTATAAATTTTGCCCCTCAAAGTGACGACCCCCCACCCCCAATACACCACTCCACTCCCCCTCCATATCATATATATCTATTACTCTTCCTCTGACTCTCTTCCACAGTATAATCCACATCCCGTGACTATCCATATATATTCAATTACAGTAGGTATACCACCTCCGCTTTAGTAATACAGTGCAGTGATCAAACCTCTACTCCATCCATGAAATGGTCTCCCTAACAAGACCTCTGATCATCTGACATTCCACAGAATATTTACAACATTATTAATTATATTCCCCAAACTGTTTTTCCTATCCCAGTAGCAATATTGTAGTTGCCTATTTTTGCTGTCTAATCCCTTCCCCTTCTCCCTCATCCCCATTCCTCTCCCAATTAGCAACCCTGATTTTTCCTCTATATCTATGAGACAGTTTCTGTTTATTTTGCTCATTCATACAGTTTTTCAGATTCCACATATGAGTGAGATCATATGGTATTTGTCCTTCTCTGACTGACTTATTTCACTCAACATTATAGTCTCTAGGTCCATCCATATCATTGCAAATGGCACGATTTCATTCTTCTTTATAGCGGAGTAATACTCCATCGTATAAATATACCACAGTTTCCTAATCCAGTCATCTACTGATGGGCATTTTGGTTGTTTCCAAGTCTTAGCTATTGTAAATTGTGCTGCTATGAACATAGGGGTGCATAACTTTTTTTGAATAAGTGTCTTGGTTTTTTCAGGATAAATACCTAGGAGTGGAATTGCTGGGTCAAACGGTAGCTCTATTTCCAGTTCTTTGAGATACCTCCATACTGACTTCCATAGTGGCTGCACCAATCTGCAGTCCCACCAACAGTGCAGCAGGGTCCCCGTTTCCCCACAGCCCTGCCAGCACTTGTTGTTTGTTGATTTGTTGATGATAGCCATTCTGACTGGGGTGAGGTGGTATCTCATGGTGGTTTTTATCTGCATTTCCCTAATGACCAGTGAGGTTGAACTTTTTTTCATATGCCTGTTGGCCATCTGTATGTCCTCTTTAGAGAAATGTCTCTTCATATCTTCTGCCCATTTTTTAATTGGGTTGTTTGTTTTTTTGGTGTTGAGTTTCATGAGTGTTTTATAAATTTTGGATATTAACCCCTTATCAGATATATCGTTGGTAAATATATTCTCCCATTCAGTAGGCTTCCTTTATGTTTTATTAATGGTTTCCTTTATTGTGAAAAAACTTTTAAGTCTGATATAATCCCATATGTTCATTTTTTCTTTTACTTCCCTTGCCCGTAGGGATGTATCAGTAAAAATATTGCTCCGGATAATGTCTGCAAATGTACTCCCTATATTTTCTTTTAGGATTTTTATGGTTTCAGGTCTTACATTTAGGTCTTTAATCCATTTTGAATTTGTTCTTGTATAAGGCGTAAGGAGACGATCCAGTTTCATTTTTTTGCATGTGTCAGTCCAATTTTCCCAGCACCATTTATTGAATAGACTATCTTTACTCCAGTGTAAATTCTTGCTTCCCTTGTCAGATTAACTGTCCGTAAATGCTTGGATTTTTTTCTGGGCTCACTGTTCTGTTCCACTGATCGATGTGCCTGTTTTTATGCCAATACCAAACTGTTTTGATTACTGTGGCCTTGTAGTAGGTTTTGATGTCTGGTAGCGTGATCCCCCTACTTTGTTTTTATTTCTCAGAATTGCCGAGGCTATTCTGGGTCTTTTATGATTCCATATAAATTTTAGGATTATATTTTCTATTTCTGTGAAAAATGCCCTTGGTAGTTTGATAGGAATTACATTGAATCTATATATTGCTTTAGGCAGTATGGACATTTTAACTATATTAATTCTTCCTATCCATGAGTATGGTAGGTGTTTCCATTTATTTGTATCTTCTATGATTTCTTTCTTCAGTGTCTTATAATTTTCTGAGTACAGATCTTTCACTTCTTTGGTTAAATTTATTTCTAGGTATTTTATAGTTCTTGACGCAAGTGTAAATGGGACAGTTTTCTTAATTTCTCTTTCCATTAGATTATTATTGGTATATGCAAATGCCACTGATTTCTGAATATTGATTTTATATCCTGCTACTTTACTGAATTCGTCTATCAGATCCAATAGTTTTTTGATGGAGTCTTTGGGGTTCTCTATATACAGTATCATGTCATCTGCATATAATGACAATTTTACTTCTTCCTTGCCAATTTGGATGCCTTTTATTTCTTTTTGTTGTCTGATTGCTGTGGCTAGAACTTCCAGAACTATGTTGAATAACAGAGGAGAAAGTGGACAGCCTTGTCTTGTTCCTGATCTTAAGGGGAATGGTTTTAGCTTTTCCCCTTTGAGTACGATGTTAGCTGTAGGTTTATCATATATGGCTTTTATTATGTTGAGATATGATCCCTGTATTCCCACTTTGCTAAGGGGTTTTAACATAAATGGCTGTTGGATTTTGTCAAATGCTTTTTCTGCATCTATTGAATTGACCATGTGATCTTTATCCTTCATTTTGTTGATGTGGTGTATCACATTAATTGATTTACGGATGTTGAACCAGCCTTGCGCACTAGGGATGAATCCCACTTGATCATGATGTATGATCTTCTTAATATATTGCTGAATTCTGTTTGCTAATATTTTATTGAGAATTTTTGCATCTACATTCATCAGGAAGATTGGCCTGTAGTTTTCCTTTTTTGTGATGTCTTTATCTGGTTTTGGAATCAGGGTGATAGTGGCTTCATAAAAAGTGTTTGGGAGCTTTCCCTCCTTCAGGATTTTTTGGAATAGTTTGAGAAGAATAGGTGATAGTTCTTTTTTGAATGTTTGATAAAATTCACTTGTGAAGCCATCTGTTCCAGGGCTTTTGTTTTTCAGGAGCTTGTCAATGACTGATTCAATTTCCTTGGTAGTAATCAGGGTATTTAGATTTTCTGTTTCTTCTTGCGTTAGCTTTGGAAGGTTGTATGCTTCTAGAAAATTATCCATTTCTTCCAGATTGTCAAATTTGTTGGCATATAGTTGCTCATAGGTAATTTCTTAGAATTTTTTGTATTTCTGTGATGTCTGTAGTCATTTCCCCTCTTTCATTCCTGATTTTGCTAATTTGAGTCCTCTCTCTTTTTTTTTTGATGAGCCTGGCTAGAGGTTTGTCAATTTTGTTTATCTTCTCAAGAAACCAGCTCTTGGTTTCATTGATCTTTTGAATTGTTTTTCTGTTCTCTATATTGTTTATTTCTGCTCTGGTCTTTATTATCTCCTTTCTTGTACTCCCCTTGGGACTCTTTTGCTGTTCTTTTTCCAGTTCCCTTAGGTGTAATGATAACCTGTTGATTTGAGATTTTTCTTCCTTCTTTAGGTAGGCTTGCACTGCTATAAACTTCCCTCTTAGGACTGCTTTCGCAGCATCCCAGAGATTTTGGGTCGTGGTGTTTTCATTTTCGTTTGTCTCGAGCTATCTTTTGATTTCCTTCTTGATCTCATTTGTGACCCACTCACTATTTAATAGCATATTGTTTAGCCTCCATTTATTTGTCAGCTTCCCAGATTTCTTCTTATAATTGATTTCTAGTTTCATAGCATTGTGGTCAGAGAATACAGTTGAAATGATTTCAATCTTCTTAAATTTATTGAGACTTGTTTTGTGGCCTAACATGTGGTCTATCTTAGAAAATGTTCCATGTGCACTTGAAAAGAACGTATATTCTGTAGCTTTGGGATGAAATGCTCTGAAAATGTCTGTTAAATCCAGCTGGTCTAATGTATCATTTCAGGTCGCTGTTTCCACATTGATTTTCTGTCTGGAGGATCTGTCCATTAGTGACAGCGGGGTGTTGAAGTCCCCTACTAGGATAGTGTTACTGTTGATCTCTGTCTTTATGTCTGACAATATCGGTTTTATATATTTAGGGGCTCCTATGTTAGGTGCATAGATGTTTACTAGAGTTATGTCCTCTTGTTGGATCGATCCCTTCTTTACTATGAAGTGTCCTTCTTTGTCCTTTGTTATATTCTTCAAGTTAAAGTCCATTTTATCTGATATAAGTATCACTACTCCAGCTTTTTTCTCAGTAACATTTGCTTGAAATATTTTATTCCATCCCTTTACTTTCAGCCTGTATGAGTCTTTGGATCTGAGGTGAGTCTCTTGTATACAGCATATACTGGGGTCTTGCTTTCTTATCCATTCAGCCACCCTATGTCTTTTTATTGGAGCATTTATTCCATTTACATTTAATGTGATTATTGATAGGTGTGTATTTATTGCCATTTTGTTGTTTGTGTTCGTAGTCTTTCATAGGTTGTTTTTCTCTTCTACTTAAAGAAGCCCTTTTAGCATTTCCTGCAAAGCTGGCTTGGTGGTAATGAATTCCCTTAACTTATTTTTTTCTGCAAAGCTCCTTATCTCGCCTTCGATTTTAAATGATAACCTTGCTGGATACAGCAATCTTGGTTGTAGGTCTTTATTTTTCAAAACTTTGAAAACCTCCTGCCACTCCCTTCTGGCCTGCAAAGTTTCTGTAAGAAAGTCGGCTGATAGTCTTACGGGGGTGCCCTTGTAAGTAACTTGCTGCCTTTCCCTTGCTGCTTTAAGGATTCTGTCTTTGTCCTTAACCCTTGCCATTTTCAGTATAATGTGTCTTGGAGTGGGCCTGTTTGGAATCATCCTGGTTGGAACTCTCTGCACTTCCTGAGCTTGTATTTCGATGTCCTTTGCCGGGTTAGGGAAGTTTTCAGACATTATTACTTCAAATATATTCTCAATCCCTTGCTCCCTCTCTTCTCCTTCTGGTACTCCAATGACCCGTGGGTTATTGCGTTTCATGTTGTCCCCCAGCTCTCTTAAACTATTTTCCATGTTTTTCATTCTTTTTTCTTTTTGTTGTTCCGCATGGGTGATCTCTGCTATTTTGTCTTCTAAGTCACTGATTCGATTTTCTGCTTCATCCAATCTGGTAGTGATTCCATCAAGTTTGTTATTTAATTCAGTAATTGTATTCTGAAGTTCTAGCTGGTTGCTTTTCATGATTTCTCTATCCTTTTTTATATTTTCATTAATTTCCTTGAACATTCTAATAATCAGTGTTCTGAACTCTGTCTCCGATAGGTTGGTTACCTCTATTTCCTCTATTTCCACTGATTCAGGAAGTTATTTCTGTTCTTTTATTTGTGTTGTGTTTCTTTGTCTCCCCATTCTGGCTTACTCTTTGTGTTTGCTTCAATATAACAGATAGATCCCCCAGATTTCTCAGTCTTTTCTGGGTAAACTTATATGGTGTGTGTCCTTTATATTTGAATTACTCAGTGTCCCTATTCTCCTGTGCTTGTATCTGAGGTGTTCCTTGTGTCGTGCGTCCTCACTTGTTGAAGTTTTAGTTTTGATTACTTTTGGTTTGTCAGTAGGTGGGATTGACTCCCAGATTGATTAGCTGTGAGAATCAGCAGCGTCTGCAGTTTATGAGCTGCTGTGAGAGGATTGACCCTTCTGATGAAACTTGGACCCTATGGGTCCCAGTACCTGTAAGCAACTTCCTTTTGGGTGTGACTCTTGTATGTCAAACCCAGAAATGCTCTGGTTTTATCTAAAGTTGGCCTCTGGGTATGAAGATTCTTGTGTCTCTTTGTTTGGACCCACTGCGTGTGGCCAAGATCCCCGCTCCGCGTCTCTCGGGGACCTGCGTCTCTGCCCGGTGCGCTGCGTGTCCGAGTGAGTCTTCTTTTTCCCCTGCTCCCGGGTTTCAGGCTTCTGCCTCGGAGCCGGCGCGCGCCCGCGCGGATCTCCTGCTGCTCTCCCAAACGGTCTGCCGGGATTTAGGGGACTGCGCGCACCGTGCCACGTGGCTCCGATCCCCACTCTGTCTCTCCGGGACCTGTGACTCCGGCCGGCGCGCTGCATCTCCGCGGGCGAGTCCTCTGTTTCCCCCTGCTCCCGGGTTTAAGGCTTCTTCCTTGGAGCCGGCGCGCGCCCGCGTCGTTCTCCTGCTGCGCTCCTGGAGGGACTGCCGCCGGGGTTTAGGGGACTGCGCGCACCTTTCCACGCTGCTCTGATCCCTGCTCCGTCTCTCGGGGACCTGCGTCTCCACCCAGCACGCGCTGTTTCTCCGCGCGCGAGTCTTCTTGTTCCCCTGCTCCCGGGATTCAGGCTTCTGCGCTCCGCAGGACCCGGTGGGCACAAAGACTGATCCCTGAACCAGGCGGGTGCAGGGATTGATCTTGCCCTGCCGCTGCGGGGCTCTGCAACCTGCTTCCTGGGGACCTGGCGAGCCGCGGGTGCAGCTCGTACCTCTGCACAGTCGTCTCCTCTCTCTCCTCCCACACTTGCCTGGCGTGAGCTTCTGCCTCAGACTGCAAACCAACGCTCTCTTGCTGAACTCTAGGTGGGCCGCAGGCCGCCAGGGAGCGAGCCGGGGCAACACTCACCGTGACTCAGCAGCCACGGGTGCGGGCTGCACCTCACATGTCTCGCCGCCTTCTTCCCTACTCACCCGGCCTGCCCACCTTCCAGCAATCCTTGTGTGGAACTCTTAGTTGCTCTGTGTGATGAGTAGATGTCTCTTTGAAGCGTATTAGAAGTTCAAATTGTGGATATTTCCAGGGGAGGTTTCATGCAGCCCTCCTCACAGCCGTCATCTTGCCCCTCCCTGCTTGATATGGTAAATTTTGTAGTATGCCATCTAGGTCAAACCATTTCCCCAATTCCAAGACTGATACAAACATTTCTCCAGCTGTTGGGAATATTGATGGTTGAAAACTGTGAGGTGAGTCCCTATCCAGGAATTGCCCTCAGCTTGAAAAATCTACCTGTCTAATATCTTGCCCCCTTTCTGAGGGCACCCTGCATCCAATGATGGTCAATGAGGGAATATAAAGGCCTGATTCCTGGTCTCAAATCAGGTCATCACTTATAGTTATCTTTGGAGTTCCCTCTGGCATTAACTGAGGTCTTTATTCCATATACATTATAGTTCTGCTCCCTCAGCCCAACTCTACTTCCATCAAATCAGAGTCTGTTTCCTGGGGAACCGATCTGCAACAAATATGAATCAAAGTACACTGAGAGGTCATTTCTCATCTATCAGATTGGCAAAAGCCAAAAAATTTGACAACATACTCTGTTGACAAGGTTGGAAGGAAAGGCAGTCTCATATGTTAATAATGAGAAAGCAAAATGATACAATTTTTCTAGAGAAGAACTGGCAGTATTTAGAAACATTCCACATACATTGACCATTTGACACACAAATTACTAGTTCTAGAAAACTGTATGAAAGATGAACCCATAAAAATATGGCATGATATATGCACAAAGATATCTATTGTAGCACTATCTCTAATATAATAGCAAAAGTCTGTAAAGAACCCAAGTACCCATCAATAAAGGACCTTCTGAATAATGTATGATTCATTCACATAGTAATGTAGTAGGCAGATAAAAAAAAAGACCATAGAAGAGCTCTCCATATTTCAATGGCATGCTCTCAAGTATTATTGTTAAGTGAAAAAACGAAATTGCCAGTGTGTATGATATGTCACTTTATATCGAAAAAAGTAGGAATACAAATGCATATATATATTTTGCTTGCATTAAAACATTGCTGAGAAGAATGTAAAAACACATATATAGATGGAGTGATATACTGTATTTATGGTTTAGGAAGACCCAATATTGTAAAGACGTTAATTCCTTCCAAATTGATCTACAAATTCAATACAATGCCAAATATAACCAAAAAATGCTTTTCTGTGGAATGAGACAAGCTGTGCTAAACTTTATATGGAAATGAATGGACCTACAATTGCCAAAATAATTTTTAAAATGAAAAATTTGGAAGACTAACACTACCTGTTTTCAAGGATCTATTATAAAAATAGAGTGATTAAGACAATGGTCATGGCCACATGATAGATGAATAGATCAATGAACAAAATAAGAAATCTGGAAGTATACACACACACACATATACAGACAACTGATTCTGAGTTCAGATTCAAACACAATTCAGTGAAGAAATGACAGTCTTTTCAACCAATTGGCTGAAAAAATTGTATATTCACATGGAAAAAATAAACTTCAATTCATAATTCACACCACATACAAACATTAAATCATTAACCAAAATGTAAAATTTAAAACTATGAATGTCTAGATGAAAACATCAGAGAAACTCATTGCAACCTTAGCTTAGTAAAAGATTTCTTAGATATAACACCAAGAACATGACCCATATTAGAAACATATTAATAAACTGAACTTCATCAAAATTAAAACTTATGACTTTGAAAGACACTCTTAGAGAAAGAAAAGACAAACTACCAGATTGGGAAAATATATTTGCAAATCACATATCTGATAAAGGACTTATTTCCAGAATATATAATGAACTTTTCAACCTTAATAATATGAAAACAAACTAATTTTTTAAAAGACAAAAGATTTGAAGAGTCTCTTAACCAAAGAAGATATATTTGGTTACAGATGACATAAATGTTTATTTAGATAATCCAAAAGAATCAACAAAATACTCTTGGGACTAATAAGTTGTTATAGTAAAGTTACACAATACAAAGTTAATGTACAGAAGTCAATTGCTTTCTCATATACCAGCAATGGATAAGTGGAATTTGAAATTAAAAGCATAATATCATTTATATTAGCACCAAAAAACGACCTAATTAACTAGGTATAAATCTAAGAAAATATGTACATGATCTTTATGAGGAAAAATACAAAACTCTGATTAGTAAATTGAAAATAAAATAGAGGGCCTGCCGAGTGGTGCAGTGGTTAAGAGCTGGCTTGGGATGCCAGCGGCCCTGGTTCAGATCCCACATATAAGGACCAGGACACTGACCTCAAAAAAAAAAAACAACAACACCAAATAGGGAGGTATTCTGTGTTCATGGACAGGAAATCTCAATATTCTCAAGATGACAGTTCTCCCCAACTTGATCCATAGATTCAATGCAATCCCAATCAAAATATAAGCAAGTTATTTCATGAGTATCAACAATCAGATTCTAAAGTTTATATGGAGATACTAAAGTCCCAGAACAGCCAACACAATATTGAAGGAGAAGAACAAAGTTGGAGGACTCACATTATCTTACTTACAGACTTGCTATGTACCTGCTATAATCAAGACAACGCAGTATAGGAAAAAGAATAGATAAATAGATCAATGCAACAGAATAGAGTCCAGAAATCGACCTATATAAATATAGTCAACTAATTTTTGACAATGGAGCAAAGACAGTCTTTGCAACAAATGATGCTGAAACAACTGGACATCGCATGCAAAGAAACAAATCAAAACACAGACCTTATACTTCTTGCAAAAATTAATTCGAAATGGATTAAAGAAACTAAGGGTAAAATGGAAAATTATAAAACTCATAGGAGATATTATAGGAGAGAATATAGATAACCTGGGTATGGCAATGACTTTTTACATACAAAACAAAAAACATGATCCATTAAAGAAAGAATTGATAGGCTGCACACCATGAAAAGAGAAAACTTCTGTTACACAAAAGACAATGTCAAGAGAATAAGAAGACAGACTGGGAGAAAATATTTGGAAAAAAACACAACAGATAGGAGAGATGGTCCAAGATGGCGGATTAGGTAAACACCATATCTGCTGCCTGCCAGGATCATATCAAAATTCCAACTGAATTATAGAAAAATCACCCTCAAGAATCATGTGAAGACTAGCTGAACAGAAACCCTATAATGAAGGATATAAAGAAGAGGCCGCATTGAGATTAGTAGGAGATGTGAAATGGGCTGACTGCAAACCTACAGGTAGTGTTTGAGCACTGGGAGGGAAACCTTGTTGGCAGAGGTCTGCCCCGAAGATGGAGGGTTCCCAGTCCCACAATGGGCTTCCCAGCACTGGGGTCCTGTGCTAAGAAGAGGAGTTCCCCACAACATCTGGCAGTGAAAAGCAGCAAGGACTCTGTCCATCTGTCCTGGTGAGACAGAAGGCAGTTGGAAACCCCAACATCATCTTAAAGGGTGGACACATAGACTCATCTGCTTGCAAACACTCACCTGGGTTCTGGTGGAGGGGCAGCAACTTGAGAGGTGCAAGAGACATACGGGAAACACTGAGTCTTATGGCTTCAGAGCAAGGGATGGAAGGAAAGCTGCCATTGTCCCTGTCTGGAGCCTACCTCATATGTATCCTACAGGAGTACACCATCTTTTCTGTGTTGAATCCTCCACCAAAGGGCCAAATCTGAGACTTCACTGGCATGTTAAAATTCATGCAGACACATCACATTGGTGATGACCTGGATCGCCAACCCACCCAGCTAGTGCTGCATCACCTGGGGCATTCTCATTCCCTGGGAAGTGGGCCCCATCCCAAAAGCTGTGGAAGCCTTTTACAGCAGTGGATGTCCTGTGGCAGCCGAGGGAAACTATGGTGGTGGGAAGACAACCACAACTTGCATTGCAGTGTGTCTTGGGCAGCTCACTGGGATATGCAGGGCCAAGCAAGCAGTGGCTGGCTGCAGTGTTCTCAGGGCATTTTGTGAAGTAGTCATAGGCCCAGCACTTGTCCAAGAACTGAATCTACATTAAATTTTTAAAAACCACTGGCCTGTGCCTAGTGACTCCCTGGGACCCTGCTTCACCCAGCTTTTTGCTGCATCACCAGGGACACTCTCATCACTGGGTCAATCAGCTTGGCCCATGCACCTAAGGAAGCTCTTTCAATGGCTGAGCCTTACAGGAGGCCAGAAGGTGGCACCAGGCCTAGAGGGACCCTGGGACCTTTGATAAGCTTCCCCAGGCCCAATACTGGTGACAGCCAGCCTCAATTCACAATGAGGCCACCCACAAATCCTTCCACATCCAGCACAGGCAGCAACCAACCACATACAGCTTTGTAGCTTCTACCAGGTAGCCCTGAGCCAATAACAGGAAGGCTGAAATTAGCTTGCACAGAAGCCCATCCCAAGAGATACCACAGGCAACACAGGCAGAGGCCAGCTTTCGGACCATACCTGAGCACTACACTGAGAGCCCTGTAAGCAGCCCACTCAAAAGGTGGTCTCATAATGCACAATAGCCTGCTGGGGTAAATGTCCCTCTGAGGGGTCATCCTTACACCCCCCAACCCCCCAGCAGCTCAAAAACTATGTGTGTAGCCAATCCAAACAGCCAGTAAACTTGGAAAGTCAAGATGACCCAATGACACACCAAAAGCAATGAAGGCTCAAATCCAACAGGAGAATACAAACAAAACACACAAGGGACACTCCTGGATCACACGCACAGATGATCAGGGAGACTGCATTACTGGACCACACAGAACACATACAAGATAAGGCCACCTGGCCAAGACTGAAAGACATAGGAGATCTACCTAATACACAGAAGGAAACATAAAGAAGCAGCCAAAATGAGGAAACAAAGAAAAATTTCCAATAAAAAAATATGGAAACATCCAGAAAAAGAACTAAATAAACCAGAGACAGATTAAAACACTGGTTATAAGAATGCTTAAGGGGGGCCGGCTGAGTCAAATGGTGGTTCAGCGCTGTCTGGGGAAGCCAGCGGCCCTGGTTCGGGACCCACATATGAGAACCAGTGACACTGCCCTCAAAAAAAAAAAAAGAGCCAGCCGAGTGGCGAGTTGGTTAAGAGCTGGTTTTGGGATACCAGCGGCCCCAGTTTGGATCCCACATTTGAAGGCCAGTGACACTGCCCTCTACAGCTAACAACAGCTCCACCTGGAGCTGGGCTGCATGAGCCCCTGCGATGGTGTGGGCTGCAGCCCCTATTGCAGTGGGCTGCCATAGGCTACAGTGAGCGGCCGGCAGCCGGCGTGAGCTGCCAATAGCCGCGGTGAGTGACCATCCAGAGGCCGGTGAACCGATCTGCCTCATCCAGGAAGAACGGAATGATGATACCAACATGGGCCAGTGAAGCAACGTCCTCCACAACTAGACTGAAGAACAAAAAGATAGCAACTTGTTTGTTCCCCTTCCCCGATTCCCCAATGCTGTTCCCTTACCCCAATTCCCCAATAAAATCTTAAAAAAAAAAAAACAAAAACAAAAAGATTGCTTAAGGGGGCCGGCCAAGTGGCGCATTGCTTAAGAGGTGGTTTGGGATGCCCGTGGCCCTGGTTCGGATCCCACATTTGAGGGCCAGTGACACTTCCCTCTACAGCTAACAACAGCTCCACCTGGAGCAGGGCTGTGCAAGCCCCGGCGATGGTGTAGGCTGCTGTCCCTGCTGCAGTGGGCTGCCATAGGCTACAGTGAGTGGCTGGCAGCCAGTGTGAGCTGCCAATAGCTGCAGTTTGTGACCGTGCAGAGGCTGGCGACCAATCTGCCTCATCTGGGAAGAGCACAATGATGAAACCAACATGGGTCAGTGAAGCAACGTCCTCCAGAAGTAGACTGAAGAATAAAAGGACAGCAACTTGTCTGTTTCCCTTCCCCGATTCCCCAACGCTGTTACCCTCCCCCAATTCTCCAATTAAGTCTTTGAAAAGAAAAAAAAAGAATGCTTAAGGAGCTTAGTGGGAAGTTGAACAAAGAGAGTATAAACATAAAGAAAGACAAATGAACCATAAAAAAGAACCAATCTGAAATAAAGAATACAATAACTGAAATGAGGTATATGCTAGAAAGAATCAATAGCAGATTAGATAGTGTAGGGGATCTAATCAGCGATTAGAAGACAGATGGGTACTGGACTTATCAGGGAGATCATTTCATAGATAGTGTAGATGCCTGACCACTGTGTGGTACACCTAAAGCTCAAGAAAAATAATATTGAATGTCAACTATTTTATATATATATATATATATATATATATATATATATATATATATATATATATATGGTGCAAAAAATGTATACACATTTTAAGGGAGGAAAAACTGTTTTCGATAACAAACTATCAGATGGAGAAATTAAGAAAACAATCACATTTACAGCAGCCTCAAAAACAATAAAATACTTAGGAATAAATTTAACCAAGGAAGCAAAAGACCTGTACTCAGAAAATTATAGGGCCGGCTGAGTGGTGCAGTGGTTAAGTGCTGGCATGGGAAGCCAGTGGCCCCAGTTCGGGTCCCACATATGAGGGCCAGTGAGACTGCCCTCAAAAAAAAAAAAAAGGAGTTCCGGTAAGATGGCGGAATAGACGGACGCACTCTGAACTGCCTCCCAGGATCACATCAAGATTACAAATAATTTATGCAACATTTAACCTCGGAAGACCCCTTAGATGAACAGAACCTCTAAACAAAGGACCTAAAGAGGAAGCCACATCAAGTCTGGTAGGAGAGGCACAGACGAGAGAGGGCAAGCCCCATGAGGGACGCCCCAGCTGGGTGGGGAGGCTTCTCTGGTTGGGGGAAGAGACCCTCCGGCCCCACACCAAGCTCACCAGCCCAGAGTTGCTTTGCCAGGAAGAGGAGTTCTAAGTTAGTGGGCAGTAGAAATTAGTGAAGACTCTCTTTGCTCGGCTTGGTGAGGCTGGGGGCAGCTGGAGAACCAGTGAGGCTGGCGCATTGGTTCGCTCGCCGGCGAGCACTCACCTGGTTCCTGTCGGAGGGAGTGGCTGCGTGAGCCGGGCCCAGGAGCCAGTGGGGAGGGATTGAAATGAGCACCTTTGGTGCAGAAGCTGGAGGTTTGGGGAATATTGTTCTACTGCTGTGGAGCTTGCACACAAGCGGTGTACAGGAGGGCACCATTTTTTCAGGGTTGGGCCCACCCACGTAGGGTCGGATCCGGGATGCCATTTGTCTGGTGAACTTGGCGCAGGAGTGTGTGCGTTTGTGCGTGCACATGCGGCCTTGGATTCCCACCCTCCTCCCTGCTTGTGCTGCATTGCAAGGGAAATGCAGGGAGGGTGCTCTCCAGCTGCATCACTCTGTTCACTGAGACTCAGTAGCAGACAACCTGCAACAACCTGTGAAGAAATTTCTTTTTTTTCCCGTCTTTTTTTTTTCTTTTTGGTAGTGAGCACAGTTCCAGAGCACACATCAGCTAATTGAGGAAAGCTCACTGCAACCCTGAGCAACTGGTCTGCAGATTAAAGAGGACAGAGAGTCCCCCACCACTTTCTTTTTTTTTTTTCTCTTTTTTTAAAATTTTTTTCTTTTATCTTCTTTCTAGGTGATCTATCTAAAACACCAAAGCATTCACAGAACGACAGCCAGAATGAGAAAAGTAAGAAACATGTCCCAAGTAAAAGATCAAAAAAAAACAAAAAACTCTAGAAATGGAACTAAATGAAACAGAAGTATCCAAACTTTCAGAGACAGAGTTTAGAACACTGATGATAAGAATGTTTAAGAAACTTAGCGAGGACATAAAGAAGGATAGGGAAACCATAAAAAACAACCTGTTAGAACTCAAGAATACAATGACTGAAATGAAGAATACATTCGAAGGAATCACCAGTAGAATAGATGAAGCAGAGGAGCAGATCAGCGAATTAGAAGACAAAATAGCAGAAATCGCCCAGCTGGAACAACAAAAAGAAAAAAGAAAAAAAAAAGAATGAAAATAGTTTAAGAGACCTCTGCGACACATGAAACACAACAACTTTTGTGTCATAGGAATACCAGATGGAGAAGAGAAGAAGCAAGGGATTGAGAATGTATTTAAAGAAATAATGACTGAAAACTTCCCTACCATAGAGAAGGAAATTGACATACAAGCCCAGGATGTACAAAAAGTTCCAAACAGGCTGAATCCAAACATGCCCACACCAAGACACATCATAGTTAAAATGGCAAAGGTTAAAGACGGAGACAGAATCCTAAAAGCAGCAAGAGAAAGACAGCAGGTTCCATACAAAGGAACTCCTATAAGACTAACAGCTGACTTTTCTTCAGAAACTCTGCAGACCAGAAGGGAATGGCAGGAGATATTCAAAGAGACACAAAATAAAGGTCTACAACCTGGATTGCTCTACCCAGCATGGCAATCACTTAAAATTGAAGGAGAGATAAAGAGCTTCTCAGAAAAGAATAAACTTAAGGAGTTCATTACCACCAAGCCACCATTGCAGGAAATGTTAAAAGAGCTTTTTTAAACAGAAGAAAGGGGGAAGCAAGCTAACCCAGGAAGACAAGAAATACAAGTAACAAAATGGCAACAAATATGTCCCTATCAGTAATTACTTTAAATGTGAATGGGCTAAATGCTCAAATCAAAAGACACAGAGTGGCTGAGTGGATAAGAAAACAGGACCCATGCATATGCTGTGTACAAGAGACTCATGTCAGATCAAAAGACACACAAAGACTTAAAGTAAAGGGATGGAATAAGATATTTCATGCAAATGGAAATGAGAAAAAAGCTGGAGTAGCAATACTTATTTTGGACAAAATAGAGTTTAAAATGAAGACTACAATAAAAGACAAAGAAGGGCACTACATAATAATAAAGGGATCAATTCAACAAGAGGACATAACCCTAGTAAACATCTATGCTCCCAATATAGGAGCTCCTAAATGTATAAAACACATTCTGACAGACATAAAGGCATAGATCAACAGTAACACTATCATAGCAGGTGACTTCAACACCCCATTGTCACCAGATGGACAGATCCTCAAGACAGAAAATCAACACGGACACTGTTGGACCAGCTGGATTTAATCAGTATTTTTAGAGCATTTTTCCCCAAAGCTACAGAATATAAATTCTTCTCACGTGCACATGAAACACTTTCCAAGATAGACCACATGTTAAGCCACAAAACAAGTCTCAACAAATTTAAGAAGATTGAAATCATATCAAGTGCCTTTTCTGACCACAATGCTGTGAAACTAGAAATCAATTATAAGAAGAAATCTGGAAAGCTTACAAATACATGGAGGCTAAATAACATGCTACTAAATAGTGAGTGGGTCAACTATGAGATCAAGGAGGAAATCAAAAGATACCTCGAGACAAACGATAATGAAAACACCACAACCCCAAATCTCTGGGATGCAGCGAAAGCAGTCCTAAGAGGGAAGTTCATAGCAGTGCAGGTCTAGCTAAAGAAGGAAGAAAAATCTCAAATCAACAGACTCTCTTTACACCTAAGGGAACTCGAGAAATAAACAACAAAACAAGCCTAAAGGGAGCATAAGGAAGGAAATAATAACGACCAGAGCAGAAATAAATGAAATAGAGAACAACAACAACAAAAAAAACAATACAAAAGATCAATGAAACCAAGAGTTGGTTTTTTGAAAAGATAAACAAAATCGACATACCCTTAGCACAACTTATCAAGAAAAGGAGAGAGAGGACCCAAATTAATAAAATCACAAATGAAAGAGGAGAAGTAACAACAGATACCACAGAAATACAGAAAATTATAAGAAAATGCTAAGAGCAACTATATGCTAACAAATTCGACCTTCTGGATGAAATGGATAAATGTCTAGAAGCTTACAATCTACCTAATCTGAACGAAAAGGAAACAAAAATTCCGAACAGACTGATTACTGCCAAAGAAATTGGGTCAGTAAATCAACAATCTTCCAACAAACAAAAGCCCTAGACCAGATGGATTCACAGGTGAATTTTACAAAACATTCAAAAAAGAATTAGTACCTATTCTCCTCAAACTATTCCAAAAAATACAGAAGGAGGGAAGGCTCCCAAACTCTTTCTATGAAGCGACTATCACCCTGATTACTAAGTCAGACAAAGCTATTACAAAAAAGGAAAACTAAAGGCCAATATCCCTAATGAACATAGATGCAAAAATTCTCAACAAAATACTAGCAGACCGAATTCAGCATCCTTTAAAAAGATCATACACCACAATCAAGTGGGATTCATTCCTGGTATGCAAGGCTGGTTCAATATTCGCAAATCAATTAACATAATACATCACATTAACAAAATGAAAAATAAAAATCATATGATCATATCAATAGATGCAGAAAAGGCATTTGACAAAATCCAGCAGCCATTTATGATAGACTCTTAACAAAGTGGGAATAGTGGGATCAGATTTCATCATAATTAAGGCCATATATGATAAGCCCACAGCAAACATAGTACTCAATGGGGAAAGGCTGAAAATTTTCCCCTTAAGATCAGGAACAAGACAAGGCTGCCTGCTATCACCACTTCTATTTAACATAGTTCTGGAAGTTCTAGCCACAGCAATCAGACAAGAAAATGAAATAAAAGACATCCAAATTGGAAAAGAGGAAGTAAAATTGTCATTATATGCAGATGACATGATACTATATATAGAGAATCCAAAAGACTCCACCAAAAAAACTGCTAGAACTGATACACGAATTTGGTAAGGTAGCAGGATACAAAATTAATATTTAGAAATCAGTGGCATTTCTATACACCAATAATAAACTATCAGAAGAAGAAATCAGGATATCAATCCCTTTTACAATTGCTTCAAAAACAATAAAATACCTAGGAATCAATTTGACTAAAGAAGTAAAAGACCTGTACTCAGAAAATTATGAGACACTGAAGAGAGAAATCAAAGAAGATACAAATAAATGGAAATACATTTCATGCTCATGGATAGGAAGAATTAATAATATAGTTAAAGTGTCAATACTACCTGAAGCAATATATAGATTCAATGAAATTCCAATCAAACTACCAAGGACATTTTTCTCAGAAATAGAACATAGAATCCTAAAATTTATTTGGAGCCACAAAAGACCCCTAAAATTTATTTGGAGCCACAATAGCAATAGCAATGTTGAGAAATAAGAACAAAGTGGGAGGCATCACACTACCTGACATCAAAACATACTACAAGGCTACAGTAATCCAAACACTATGGTACTGGCATAAAAACAGACACATAGACCAATGGAATAGAATGGAGAGCCCAGGAACAAAACCATCTATATATGGTCATTTAATATATGACAATGGAAGCAAGAATTTACACTGGAGTAAAGATAGTCTATTTAATAAATGGTGCTGGGAAAATTGGACTGACACGTGCAAAAAAATGAAAATAGGCCACCTACTTACAGCATATATGAGAACAAATTCAAAATGGATTAAAGACTTAAATGTTAGACCTGAACCTATAAAACTCCTAGAATAAAATATAGGGAGTAAGTTTGCAGACATTACCCTGAGTAATATTTTCACTGATATATCCCCTCAGGCAATGGAAATAAAAGAAAAAAATGAACCTATGGGATTACGTCAAACTTAAAAGTTTTTTCACAGCAAAGGAAATCATCAATAAAACAAAAAGGCAGCCTACTGAATGGGAGAAGGTATTTGTCAATGATATATCTGATAAGGGGTTGATATCCAAAATTTATAAAACACTCATGCAACTCAACACCAAAAAAACAAACAATCCAATTGAAAAATGGGCAGAGGATATGAGGAGGCATTTCTCTAAAGAGGACATACAGATGGCCAACAGGCATATGAAAAAATGTTCAACCTCACTAATCATCAGAGAAATGCAAATAAAAACCACAGTGAGATACCACCTCACTCCACTCAGAATGTCTATCATCAACAAATCAACAAACAACAAGTGTTGGCGAGGGTGTAGAGAAATGGGAACCCTGGTGCACTGTTGGTGGGACTGCAAATTGGTGCAGCCATTGTGGAAATCACTATGGAGGTATCTCAAAACACTGGAAATGGAACTGCCGTATGACCCAGCAATTTCACTCTTGGAAATCTACCCAGAGGAATCCAAGACGCTAATTCGAAAAATATATGCACCCCTATGTTTATTGCAGTCCTATTTACAATAGCCAAGACTTGGAAACAACCGAAATGCCCATCGGTAGATGACTGGATTCAGAAACTGTGGTACATTTATACAATGGAGTATTACTCCGCTATAAAGAAGAATGAAATTGTACCATTTGCAACAATATGGGTGGACCTAGAGACTATTATATTGAGTGAAATAAGTCAGTCGGAGAAAGACAAATACCATATGATCTCACTTATATGTGGAATTTGAAAAACTGAATGAATGAGCAAAAGAAACAGAAACAATCTCATAGATATAGAGGAAAAACAGGGTTCCAGTTGGAAGGGGGGTGAGGATGAGGGAGAAGGGGAAAGGATTAGACAGCATAAATAGGTAACTACATTATTGTCACAGGGATATGAAAGACAGTTCAGGGAATATAATGTTGTTAAAATTTTGTGGGGTGTCAGATGGTCACATGTTTTGTTAGGGAGACCACTTCATGGATGGAGTAGAGGCTTGATCACTGCACTGTATACCTGAAATTGATGTTGTATAATATTGTATGCCAACTGTAATTGAATATATAGACAGTCACGGGATGTGGATTATATGGTGGAAGGGAGTCAAAGGAATTGTAATAGATAGTATGATATGGGGGTAGTGGGAGGGGAGAATTGGGGGAGGGAGGTTGTCACTTTGAGAGGTAAAAAGAATAACTATTGCACTTTGTTGTACACCTGATGCTAATTTAAAAAATTAATTAATTAATTAATTTTTAAAAAATTATAAAAAATAAATTATAAGACATTGAAGAGAGAAATTAAAGAAGACACAAATAAATGGAAACATATACCATGTTCATGGATAGAAAAAATCAATATAGTTAAAATGTCCACATCCCCTAAGGCAATATATAAATTCAGTGCAATCCGTATCAAGTTACCAATGACACTTTTCACAGAACTACAAGAAATAATCCTAACATTTATATGGAATAATAAAAGACCCTGAATAGCCATGGCAATCGTGAGAAATAAGAACAAAGTGTAAGGTTTCACGCTACCTGACATCGAATTATACTACAGGGCTACAGTAATCAAAACAGCACGGTATTGGTAGAAAAACAGACACATAGATCAATAGAACAGAATAGAGAGTCGAGAAATAAATTCATGCCTATATGGTCATTTAATCTATCACAAGGGAAGCAAGAATACAATGAGGTAAAGATAGTCTAATAAATGTTGCTAGGAAAACTGAACAGATACATGCAAAACATAAAACTAGACCACCTCCTTATGCCATAAACAAGAATAAATTCAAAATGGATTAAAGACTTAAATGTAAGATCCAAAACCATAAAACTCCTAGAAGAAAATATTGGAAGATAATTTGCAGAAATTACCCAGAGTAATATTTTTTACTGATATATCTCTTTAGGCAAGGAAAGTAAAAGAAAAAATAAACATGTGGGACTACATCAAACTTAAAAGTTTGTTCATAGCAAAGGAAACCATCAATAAAACAAGAAGGCATCTTACCTACTGAAAGAAGATATTTGCCAATGATACACCTAATAAAGGATTAATCTCCTAAATTTACAATAAACTCATATAGCTCAATACCAAAAATAGAAACAACCCTATTAAAAAATGGACAGAAGAGACATTTCTCTAAAGAGGACATACAGATGAACAACAGATATAAGAAAAAATTTTCAACATCACTACTCATTAGAGTCATGCAAATAAAACCCATAATGAGATACCACCTTGCCCCTGTGATCATGCCAGTCATCAATAAATCAACAAATATCAACTGTTGGTGGGATTGCAGATTGGTGCAGCCACTATGGAAAATAGTATGGAAGTACCTTAAAAAAATTGAAAATGGAACTACCTCATGACCCAGCAATTCCACTCATGGGTATCTATTCAAAGAAATCCAAAACATTAATTCAAAAAAAATATATGCACCCATATGTTTATTGCAGTGCTATTTACAATAGCCAAGATATGGAAATGCTCATGGATGGACGATTTGACAAAGAAACTGTGGTACATTTTTACAATGGAGTATTTCTTGGCTATGACAAACAATGAAATTTTATAATGTACAACAACATGGATGGATCTTGAAAATATTATGCTAAGGGAAATAAGTCAGACTGAGAAAGACAAATACCATATGATCTCACTAATATGTGGAATTTAAAGAACAGAATAAATGATCAAACAAAACAGAAATAGACTCAGATATGTATACATATATAAAAAAAACTGTTGTTTGCTAGACGGGAGCTAGGAGACGATGAGGGAGAAAGTGAAGGGATTAGAAAGAGCAAATTAATAGATCCAATAGAGTCATGGAATTATGAAATACAGAATAGGGCATATAATCAACAATGTTGTAAAGATTATGTGAGGTGCCAGATGAGCACTGGACTTATCAAGGGGATCACTTCATAGACTGTGTAGATGCATGACCAATGGGCTATACAACTGAAGCTGAAGTAGAATAATATTGTATGTCAAGTATAAGAAAAAAAAAATTAAAAAATTAAAAAATATATATATATAGTCACGGGAGGTGGAGTATAGCATACGGAAGATAGTCAATGGTATTGTAATAGCTAAAACGTCAGAGGCGTAGTAGTTTGGGGAAGGGGAATTATCACTTTGTGAGAGGTGTAAATGTCTAACTATTATGTTACTTTGTACACCAGAAACTGATAAAAATAAAAAATACCAGAACTGTATTAAAATTGTAATACAATGAATGACGCTAACATTGATTGGATTAACGCTATCTTCTGAGTGAACATCATATTACACATTGCTACCATAATTCAATTCAACTTTAAAAAATAATACATAGACAACACCTCTTAAAATGTATACAAGTGAATGCTTAGGTCAGAGTTGCTCAAGCAGTAGTTTGCCATAATCAGAAGTGTCTGGACACTGTTGGTAACCATCTTGAGCACCTCCTGTAATCACAGAAGTCAAACGTCACCTGTATTCACCTTTTCCTTTTTTTAATGTAACTTTATTTTACTTTTAGAGGATTTTTTTTTTGAGGGCAGTCACTGGCCCTCATAGGTGGGACCTGAACCAGGGCCGCAGGCTTCCCAAGCCAGCGCTTAACTACCACACCACTCGGGCGGACCCTCATTTTATTTTTTATTTATTTATTTTTTAATGAAGTTTACTGGGGGTGACAATTGTTAGTAAAGTTATATGGGTTTCAGGTGTACAATTCTGTAATGTATTATCACATCATGTACATATCACATTGTGTGTTCACCACCCAGAGTCAGTTCTCCTTCCATTACCATATATTTGATCCCTTTTACCATCTCCCTCCCCATTACCCACTGGTGACCACTAAACTATTGTCTGTATCTATGAGGGCTTTTTTGGAGGGTGTTGTTGTTTTTTGAGGGCAGTGTCACTGGCCCTCATATGTGGGACCCGAACCGGGGCTGCTGGCTTCCCAAGCCAGCTCTTAACCAACGCGCCACTCGCCGGCCTGAGTTTTCCATTCTTCATTTGTTTGTCTTGTTCCTTCGTTGTTTTCAGTTTTATGTACCACATATCCATGAAACTGTATGGTTATTGACTTATTCCGTCTGACTTATTTCACTTAGAATAATAATCTCAAGTTCCATCCATGTTGTTGCAAATGGCACTATTTCATCTTTTCTTATGGCAAAACAATATTCCATTGTGTATATATACCACTTCATCTTTTTCCAATCATCTATCGAAGGACACTTTGGTTGTTTCCATGTCTTGATTGTGTACCAAAATTAACACAAAATGGATCAAAGACCTAAACATAAGGCCATATTTTCTTCTCTCTCTCTTTTTTAATAGTTCCCTTTTTTCAAAAGATTTTATTGGGGAATTGGGGTAAGGGAACAGTGTTGGGGAATTGGGGGAGCGGACCAGCCAAGTTGTTTTTCTTCAGTCTTCGTTGTGGAGGGCGCCAGTTGCCATCTGGCTTCCTGCGGCATCTCGTGGCCTCTAATCTCAAGGTGCTGTGTTCAATCTTAGTTGCAGGTGGACATAGCCACCCTCCCATGTGGGAGTCGAACCAGCAGCATTGTTGTGAATAGCACATGCCCTATCCACTGAGCCATCCGGGAAGTAGCTCAGCTCAAGGTGCCCAGTTCAGTCTTTAGTTGCAGGTGGGCGTAGCCCACCATCTAACAGGCAATCTTGTTAAACCAGCTGAGCCATCCTGCCACCTGTTGGCAACTCAGTGACAGCTCAGCTAGGGTGCAGTGTTCACTGGCTCATGTGGGAATCAAACCAATGGCCCTGTTGCTCAGAGCACGCTCTCTAAGCCAACTCTTAACCAACTGAGCCACTCAGCCGGCCCAGGACATATTTTCTTATCGGTATATATTGAGTATTACATTTTTAATAGAGTTGTCATTCTTAAAATGTGTATACATTTTCTTGGTACCCTCTGTATATGAGGTCAGACAATTAAGTTTTTGAACTCATCCTAGAAAAAATGCTAATACCTCATTGCTAAATATCACTATGGTCACCTTTGAAGTATTCCTCTTGGAAAGCTATGCACTAATGCCAGAACCTAGTCCATCCTTCAAATCAATTTTAGAACTCTTTCTGGAATGGCTATTGGAGCTTTTTATCCTATTACCCTTGATGTCCTGAATGTCATCAAATAGCTTCCTTTCAATAGTTCCTTTATCTTCAGGAAAAGAAAAACAGTCATTGGGGACCAGATCAGGTGAGAAGGGAGAGTGTTCCAATACAGTTATTTGTTTACTGGCTAAAAACTCCCTTCCAGACAGTGCTGTGTGAGCTGGTGCATTGTCGTGATGCAAGAGCTCCATTGGGGCTGTTTTTGCACACTCCTTTCTCATGCCAAGATTTTCTTTCTAATTTGTTTTTTGTTAAAGATTTTATTGGGGAATTAGGGAACAGGAGCAATGTTGGGGAATTAGGGAAGGGGAACAGCCAAGTTGTTGTCCTTCAGTCTTACTTGTGGGGGGCACAGCTAGCTCAGTTCCAAGCCCAGTTGCCAACTGGCTGCCCACCAGCAGCTTGCTGCTGCTCAGTTCAAGGTGCCGTGTTCAATCTTAGTTGTGGGTCGGCGTAACCCACCATCCCATGTGGGAGTCGAACCCAGCAACCTTGTTGTTAGGAGCACATGCTCTCACCAGCTGAGCTATCTTGCCACCTGTTGGCAGCTCAATGGCAGCTCAGCTTGGGCACAGCTCAGTGGCCCACGTGGGAATCTAACTGGTGACTCTCTCGCTCAGAGCTTGCACTCTTAACCAACTGAGACTCTCGTCCGGCCCCTAGCCAAGATTTTCAGTTAAGATTTTCTTAACTGTTTCTTTAGCGATGTTTACTTGGTCTGCTATGCTTCTCACAGTCAGTCAAAAATTTGATGCACAATTGGATGAATTTTTGCAATGTTTTCATCAGTTATGCTTATTACTGGCTGTCCTGACCTCTCTTCATCAGTGATGTTCTCTTCACTCCAAAAAATGTTTCATTCATTTGTACACTGCTGTTTTCTTCGTGGTATTTTCCCCATAAACATGGAGTAACATGTCCCTGATATCACTTCCACTCTTGCCAAGTTTAACAAGAAGTTTAATGTTTGTTTGTTGCCCTAATTCAAGCTCAGACATTCTCATGATGGCATACAAAAACATGCAACATCAATAAGGAATGCCACTCAGCAAGACACCACCACACATTGCCACAAACACAGCTGTGAG
This sequence comes from Aselliscus stoliczkanus, assembly GCA_033961575.1. NCBI lineage: Eukaryota > Metazoa > Chordata > Mammalia > Chiroptera > Hipposideridae > Aselliscus > Aselliscus stoliczkanus. The sequence continues at coordinate 45,450,479 of CM066737.1, read as the reverse complement.
ACACTGATACCAAGGTTAGGAAATATTGCTGTGCTGTTTGTACAGTGCTGTCAATGTAAGCACGTGGTGAAAAGTTCACAACCTAATTGTCAGACCTTATGCAAGCATGTATGAGATATCTGTGCATCAGATTACCTGAAGGTAAGCACATCAGACAAACAGGGGAGAAGGGAAGGGGGAAGTGCAGAGATGCAGGTGGTGGGTCTCAGGATGTAGTCTTGAGCTCACTGCAGTCTCAGGAGTGGGAAGAATCCAGGCTACAGGTACACTCCCTGTGGTGCACAGTCCTGCCTGGGGGATCAGCATATAATATCGCTGAACCTAGCATTCAAGACAGAGACCTGGGAGCAAAGACTGAATACAGAAGGGTGAATGCTATGGTTTCAGCCCTCATTGGCAAACAGAAAACAAGACACTGAGACTGGCCAACTCACTCCCCATCCTCCCAGAGCTCACCCCACCCACACCATGCCAGTTAACACGGGCAGGTCTCCAGAAGAAACAATAACAGTGCCAGATTTAAGAACAGAATATCTACAGCCCTGGGAACTGGACCAATTTTCCCACAGCTGCAGAGGCACATTCTGGTGATAGGGAAGGGGCTGTAGAGGAAAGACAGCTGTGGGCTGGTAGTCATTACATTGCTCAGAACTACTATTGCACCAGCCACTTCTCATATCCCACCCCACCTCCACCTTTCTGGGTGGATCCCTGCAGGGGCAACCAGAGCTAATGAGACACACAAGCTCTGCACGGGGTCTGCAGGGTCAGCATTGGGGATTCACAAGCTCAGAACTCTACCACCCCCATGAGACCCAGGTGAACTGCTGACAGAGGAGCAGCCCACTTACCAGTAAATCCCCCATCACATGAGAAGCTGGAACAGTGCAGAGAAAATAAAATGCTATGGCAGGAGTGAAAATAAAATATTCCAACAATACCTACTGAAAAACAAAAGAAAGAACTCTTCATATCAACCTGCTCCAGAACCCACTCTTGTAGATGCCCAGAAAGAGAAATATGGTTCATTAATAGCTGTGAATAACCAAGGTAATAAGGCAGCTCAGAAAGAAAATGAAAAATCTCCAGAAAATGAACTCAAAGACACGAAAATATGTGACTTAAATGACACAGAATTCAAGATTGCAGTTCTGAAAAATTTCAACAAGATGCAAGAAAACACAGACAGGTAGTTTAATGAACTCAGAAACAAAATCTTTTGAGCTACTGTCCCAGTGTTGGAGCTCAGAATGAGTGAGTCTGTCAGTGAGTAAGTCTGAGTGTGGGTCCTTTAAAAGGCACACCTGGGACTGCAGGCATTGTATTCTCAGCCACAATCTTTGCTGGTTTTTACAGCCAGGAGTTGTGGGGACCTCTCTTCCTGGCACTGTAACCCTGGACTGGGACCCCTCATTCTTCAGGGGGGACCTCTGTGGCCAAGATACTGCTCTCAATTTTTAACTGCCAAACATGGGTGTGGGACTAGCCCATTCACTGTATCTGCCCCTCCTATCAGTCTTGACGTGGCTTCTTCTGTATGTCCTTAGTTGTAGGACTTCTGTTTAGCTAGACTTAAGGCAATTCTCAAGAATGGTTGTTCTGTAGTTTAGTTGTAATTTTGATGTCGTTGTGAAAGGAAGCAAGCACAGTGTTTACCTACTCTTCCATCTTGACGGGACATGCTGGTGGAATGTGTTGCCTTCAATTTGTAATAATACAACATCTGTGAAGCACAATTATATGAAGCACAATAATATGAAATGCAATAAAATGAGGTATGCCTCTATACATATGCTTACAACTATATATACACATACTCATGTATATGGTGACACATATTCATACCCACATACTTATATAGATATTTTTTTAAATAGCAGATTTCTGGTTTTACTTTTTGTTCTTCACAAAATTTTAGAAAGCCTTTCACATCATTAAATATAAATAAATCCCATTCTTTTTCCATAGTATGAGAAACCATAATTAATTTAAACATTCCCCAATTGATAAATATTTTGGTTCTTTGCTAGTATTATTCTTCTATGTATATACTTCTACATTTATCCTTATAACTTTTGTGGCTATTTCTGTATTTCTACAACCATTGAGTCATGATTTTCATTATTATTAACAGTTGTTATTGAGAAAAAGAACTTTTCACTGTTTTTCTAACATCATCCAAGAGACAGGCTATCTGACTGTATTACACTGAAACCTTGGATTGTGAGTAACTCAGCTTGTGAGTGTTCTGCAAGACAAGCAAACATTTCTATTAGGTTGGTGCAAATGTAATAGCGGTTTTTGCCTTTACTTGTAATATCAAACACTGCAATTACTTTTGCACAACCTAATAATACATTTTAACTTGGTAAATGAGCGATGTCTTACAATACAAGTAGTGTGTTTCTGGAACGAATGATGCTTGCAAACTGAGGTATTACTGCATTTACATTTCAACCAGGATAAAGGAACCACTCTGGATCTTTTAAACACTGGGAATTTAATACTTGGCATTTGTTAGTAGATGATAACACTGAGAAACCAAATAGGACAAGATAAGGCTACTCGGAGATTAGAAATGACAGAAAGCCATGCTGAACCCTACAGAAGAGTGACAAGGAATAAGGAACTATTACCAGAGCCCAGAAGCTGGAACTATACTGCAGGACCAAGAACCAAGGCTGGAACTGGGACCATAGAGGAGAGATCATGCAGTGGAAGGCAGAGCCAGGCATGAGAGTCAGCCACCATTTGAGAGGCTAAAAGAAACAGGCAGGGGAGAAATATTTTGTCTTCTTGCCTTCTCACACCTTCCAATAATCCAGTGCCTCATATTGGACCAACCTTCTCAGAATGGAAAGGACAAAGATACCTAGTAAAGATAGTTTGTTTTGATACAGACTATAGCAAGGAAATGAATTCTAGAGCATATAGGCAATTGACCAACACACAGACCAAGGCAAATAGTCCAGGTAATGAACACTTGTACCCAAATATGGAGTATAGAAGTCATCAAACTTTTCCATAATGTGATTAGTTCTCATTTAATGTTTATAAATCAATATTCTACTTTATTGATTTGACTTCTGATATTCTTGATACCAGGAAGATAGTGTCCTAGGGAACAATCGTAGATATTCCTGTATAGGCAAGCACTTCTAACAATTGAGTATTAATAAATTGCTATTAAAATGTTAAGTGAGAAAGAAAATAGCAACTGAGAAAAGAATAGAGAGAAAAAAGAAGTAGAAAAGAGATGATTATAGCATAATGTGTCACAGAAGAATTTATTTTCTTAGCTAGATTAGTTGAGGAATTACTCTGGTGCTCAAATTACTATATCCCCAAATATAAATTCACACCACCTCCTAAAAACGAATGATTGTATCTGAGGATGAAGCTCCCTGAGGCCTATAGTTTAGATGGGCTTGTCTTATGTGTTTGTACTTGTCAAAGCTATTTGGCACATATTCTGTCTGGAGAATAGTTAGATAAAGAGCTCACTAGTGTTTATGGTCTGGCATTAAGTTGGTTCAGAACTTGCCTGAACAGTATTTGATTCTCTTGGCTCTATGCTACAAAATCCTGTTCAGCACAAAGACAATGTTTTCCTCATGGCCTTATCTATGATTTCATATGATTGTTGAATGACAGAATATGATTTCCAGTCTGACAATACTGATCACAATTCATGATTTGAATTCCACATATATTTCTGATTTTAGTTGGAGGACTGAGTTATTTCTTTATTATGTGGACAGATACCCCATTATGGAGGCACTGATGGAGATTTAGTTCATAGGTGTTGAAGGAAATGCAGAGTTTCACCTTTTTTCCAACAATAATCTTGTGGCAATATAGGCAAACTGAATGCTCCAGCAGACTTCTCCTAGCCATATAGGTAACGGTAAAGAGAGAACAACTTAAAATGCAGTGAATCTCAAATACCTGTCTGCAAACCTGTGTTGCATCAGTGGTCTCATAACTACCAGGGTAATTTGTTATACATACATACATATACATACACAAACAAGCAAACTGCATTCCTGGGTCACACCCAAATCACTCCCCCAGGAGATAACCATTTACAAGGTCTGAGTTCGGCGCAGGGATTTCTATTTCAAAAGAAGAGAGAAAAGAGGTTCAAATATATGGTGATGGAAGAACTGACTCTGGGTTGTGAACATACAATAAAATATATAGATGATGTATTATAGAAATGAACACTTGAAATATGTATATATATATATATGTATATATATATATATATATATATATATATATTAACCAATGTCACCCCAATAAATGTTTTTTTTAAAGATTTTTATTAGGGAATTGGGGGAGGGGACCAGCCAAGTTGTTGTTCTTCAGTTTTCATTGTGGAGGGCGCCAGTTGCCATCTGGCTTCCCGTCAGCATCTCGTGGCCTCTAAACTCAAGGTGCTGTGTTCAATCTTAGTTGTGGGTGGGCATCGCCATCATCCCATGCTGGAGTCGAACCCAGCAGACTTGTTGTTAAGAGCACATGCTCTATCCACTGAGCCATCCAGGCAGCAGCTCAGCTCAAGGTGCCAAGTTCAATCTTTAGTTGCAGTTGGGTGTAGCCCACCATCAAACAGGCAATCTTGTTACACCAGCTGAGCCATCCTGCCACCTGTGGACAGCTCAGCAACAGCTCAACTAGGGCGCAATGTTCACTGGCCCATGTGGGAATCGAACCAGCATCCCTGTTGCTCAGAGCACACGCTCTAAGCCAACTCTTAACCAACTGAGCCACTCGACTGGCCCCCCAAACAATTTGATAAATTTTAAAAAACCTAGGGCCGGCCGAGTGGCACGGTGTTTAAGTGCTGTCTTGGGAAGCCAGCGGCCCCGGTTTGGTCCCACATATGAGGGCCAGTGACACTGCCCTCAAAAAAAAAAAAAGCATAAAAAACTCTCCTCACATTTCTGATAATCTGCCACACTTGGGAAGTAATTTTCCAGAGTATCTCAAACAGTCTATAAAGTTACTCAGAATGTACTTGTTTAGTTACAAGACACTACCACTATCAAAAGAAAGGTAAATTTGCATATATGCAGAAAAATTTTTCTAACCACATCTAAACTATCACAGCCAAGAGGAGCGTAAGGAGATATGGTGACTAAATATAATGTGGTATTCTTTTTTTTTTTTTTTTTGAGGGCAGTGTCACTGACCCTCATATGTGGGATCTGAACCGGGGCCACTGGCATCCCAAGCCAGCTCTTAACCACTGCGCCACTCAGCCGGCCCTAATGTGATATTCTTGATAAGATCCTGGAACACAAAATCTACACTAGGTGAAAACTACAGAAATCTGAATGAAGTATAGACTTTAATAATAATATATCAATATTGGTTCATTAATTATAACAAATGTATTATACTGATGTGAGATATTAATAATAGGGGAAACTGGGTTTGAGTATATTGGAACACTGTACTGTATTTGCAATTTTTCTGTAAATTTAAAACTGTTGTAAAATTTAAAAGTTTTTTTAAAAAGATTTTATTAGGGAATTGGGTGAGGAGAATAATGTTGGGGAATCAGGGAAGGTAACAGACAAGTTGCTGTACTTTTGTTCTTCAGTCTAGTTGTGGGGGACATCGCTTCACTGGCCCATGTTGGTATTGTGATCATTGCACTCTTTACAACTGAAGTAGCTGCTGGCCGGCCATTAGATGGCAGATCACGGTGGCTCATGGCAGCTCTACACCGTCACCAGCAACTCATGGCAGCCCAGCTCCAGGTTGAGCTGTCTGTCATTCACCATCTTAGCAGTAGAGGGTACAGCTTCACTGGCCTTCATGTGGGATCTGAACCAGGGCCCTGCTGCTCAGAGCTGGTGTCCCAACATGCCACTCGGACAACCCTTAAAATTTTATTTTTAAAAATACATCTAAATGTGTCATAATGTACAGATTACAAAGTGTTTAAGCCTACATTATACATTTTTAATTCCCAAAATCTTAAAAGATGTGTGGAACTGTTAGTATTCCCATTTTACAAATAAGGAAAGTAAAGATTAAAAAAATTAAAGGACCTGCCTAATAGCATAGCTAGTAAATGCCAGAGTAGAGACTCATGTCTACAAGGATTTTGAAAATCCCACCCAGTTTTCTAGATTTCTATGATACATTTGTTATAATTAATGAATCAATACTGGCACATCATTATTAACTAAAGGCTGTCCATTGTTCATATTCCTTAGTTTTTACACAATATCCTTTTTCTTTTCCAAGATTCCATCGAGAATACCACATTACATTTAGTCATCATGTCTGTTATGGGATGAATTGTGTCCTTCCAAAATTCATATGTGCAAGCCCTAATCCCCAGTTCCTCTGAATGTGACTGTGTATGGAGACAGGGTCTTTAAAGAGCTGATTAAATTTAAATGAGGCCATCAAGATGGGCTCTAATCCAATCTGACTGGTGTCTTTCTTTTTTTTTCTTTTTAAAGATTTTATTGGGGAATTTGGGGAGGGGAACAGACAAGTTGCTGTATTTTTCTACTTCTGTCTAGTTGGCAGGACATCGCTTCACTGGCCCATGTTGTTATTATGATCATTGCGCTCTTCCCAGCTGAGATAGTTGGTTTCCAGCCATTGGACGGCAACTCACAGCAGCTCACAGCAGCAGGGGCTGTAACCTACACTGTCACTGTCCATGCATGGCAGCCCAGCTCCAAGTCAAGCTGTTGATCACAATCTTAGCTGTAGAGGGTGCAGTGTCACTGGCCCATGTGGGAACCAAACAGGTAGCCTTGCTGCTCAGAGCTTGTGCTCCCAAACCAACTCTTAATCAACTGAGCCACTCAACTGGCCCTGGTGCCCTTATAAGAATAGAAAATTTGGACACACAAAAAGAAATCAAAGCTGCACACACAGAGGAAAGTCCACATGAGAACATAGCTGGAAGGCCAAGAAGAGAGGCCTTAGAAGAAACCAAACCTGCCTGCATCTGGACCTTGGACTTCTAGCCTCCAGAACTATGAGAAAATAAATTTGTGTTGTTTAAGCCACTCAGTGTGTGGTGTTTTGTTATGGCAGCCCTCGCAAATGAATACAATGTCTTAGTAAAAAACTAAAAAATCACCTGTGTGTATTTTTTAACATTAACATTGCCTACCCATTTTTAGATTCAGTATATGTTGTTGTGGTGATTAAGAATCTGTATTTCAGAGCCGGCTGAGTGGCACATTAGTTAAGAGTTGGCTTGGGAGCACCAGCTCTGAGCAGCAGGACCACTGGTTTGGATCCCACATGAAGGCCAGTAATGCTGCACCCTCTACAACTAAGGTGGTGAAGAACAGCTCAACCTTGGAGCTGGACTGCCATAAGTCGCCGGAAATAGTGTAGACTGCAGTGGAGCTGCTAAGCTACCATGAGTGGTCAGCAGCCAGCATAAGTGGCCATGAGCTTCTGTGAGCGGCTGTCCAATGGCTGGCGACCCATCTGCCTCAGCTGGGAAGAGTGCAATAATCACAGTACCAACATGGTCCAGTGAAGCGACATCCTCCACAACTAGACTGAAGAATAAAAGGACAGCAACTTGTCTGTTCCCCTCCCCCAATTCCCCAATAAAATCTTTAAAAAAAAAAGAATCTGTATCTTAAACACACTGATACTTGCTATAACTGAGCAATTTTGAGAAACAGTGCTTAAGCCAATGGTTTTAATTTTTCAATACTCCTAAAAATCCTCTGGGCCTAGAATCTGGTTAAAATGGAAGATCTTAGGGTATAATCCTTAAAGTTATTGATTAATTAGGTATGTGAAGGGCACAAAACTATTTTAACAGGAATCTCAAGTGATTCTTTTTGGGTTTTTTTGAGGGCAGTGTCACTGGCCTTCATATGTGGGACCCGAACCGGGGTCACTGGCATCCCAAGCCAGGTCTTAAACACCAATCCACTCGGCCGGCCCTCAGGTGATTCTGATATGAGTGATCTTTGGATAACAGATTAAGAAACACTTTCCTTTTCTGTCCAATGTTTATAAAAGAGGTACATGTTCCACAAGGGAAAAGCCAAAATGATCTATTGAGATATGGAAAAATAATGTTGAATATCTATTTATACCTTAACTCATCCTTTAAAAATCTCAATGTTTTGTTCTTTTTAAATAAATATATTGGAGATATATAGATAGATAGATAGATAGATAGATAGATAGATAGATAGATAGATAGATAGATATAGATAGATATAGATATAGATATAGATATATGTATATATATATATATTCATGCAATTTCATGAATCAAAATTATTTTACTGAAAATGGTGTACCATCAAAATTTTGTCGATTATTGACCAAGAACATAAAGATGGAGAACAAATTAATTTCCCAGTAACTTTCTGCCTTGGGAAAACAATCTGTTTGAAGATGCTGTTTCTTCATATGAAATAATAAGACTGACACAGTGGTTCCAAAGCAAGATACTAGCCACAGCTCTTAGTCAGTATTTACCCATTTATAAAGCTAAATAAGATCAATAAGTTGGATTTTGTGACCTCATATTAAAGTGCTACTTGTTACGATACATAAAACAATAGTACCCGAGCTTCTAATGTGGGACCTAAGATAGGAAGAGAAAAACAAATATTACTGCTCCTGGCTTTCAGGCCAAACGTGGGGATGAACATCACCTTTAGGCACATAAACTAATGCTTGTACATGCATGAAGTTCTGTTTAAGTATAAAATACAATTTAATAAGTGACTAAAATGACCTCAATCAATTTATTTCAGTAAATATTTACAGAGTAATTGTAATGTACCATGCACTGTACTAGTAATGCACAGAGAATATTCCACCAAAGTTTTGAATTTGGTGACACCAAGTTTCCTGGAAGTTAGGATCAATTGTAAGAGATAAAGTTTAGAAACAGTAAGATTCTCCAAATCTTTTCTCACATTTTTTTTTTTTTAATTTTATTTTATTTTTAATTAGTTTCAGGTGTACAACACAGTGCAATAGTTATACATTTTACCCCTCAAAGTGACAACCCCCCCACCCCCAATAGTTTCAGGTGTACAACACAGTGCAATAGTTATACATTTTACCCCCAAAGTGACAAACCCCCACCCCCAATACACCCCCCACACCCCCCATATCATACATATCTATTACTCTTCCTCTGACTCTCTTCCACAGTATAATCCACATCCCGTGACTATCTATATATATTCAATTACAGTAGGTATACCACCTCCACTTTAGTAATACAGTGCAGTGATCAAACCTCTACTCCATCCATGAAATGGTCTCCCTAACAAGACCTATGATCATCTGACATTCCACAGAATATTTACAACATTATTAATTCTTTTCTCACATTTAATGTAGATGGTCAACAGCTACTCCCACAACATAGGAGAATGTTAAAAAAAAAAAGAAAAAGAAAAAAAGATGGCTTTTGGATTAGGGAACATGTGGCACAATTGAGAACAGGAAAGGAATATTGGAGTTAATACCATACTGAAAATAGAATGCTGGGAACCCTAACCTCGTTCCTCCAGTGGACAACCAGAATGCTGACAATCTTCCTGTTGTGAGATTTAAATGTCTTCCCTGGGAATCTGATCAACTCAGGATGAAATTTACAAAATACTGACATTGTTGGTTCTCCAGTGAAATGACTCAGTGAGATGATCCTACAGTAAAGTTACTCATGTAGATATAAATTATTTTTGGTATTAAAAAGTGAAGTAGGGGGCCAGCCGAATGGCGCAGTGGTTAAGCGCTGGCTTGGGAAGCCAGCGGCCCCGGTTCAGGTCCCACATATGAGGGCCAGTGACGCTGCCCTCAAAAAAAAAAAAAAAAAGTGAAGTAGGGGGCCGGCTGAGTGGGGCGGTGGTTAAGCGCTGGCTTGGGACGCCAGCGGCCCCCGTTTGGGTCCCACATGTGAAGGCCAGTGACACTGCCCTCAAAAACAAAAAAAAGTGAAGTAGGTACAAAGTTCCAATTATAAAATAAATATTTTTTTTGTTTTCTTTTTCTTAGATTTTATTGGGAAATTGGGGGTAGGGAACAGCGTTGAGGAATCGCAGGAGGACAGACAAGTTGCTGTCCTTTTGTTCTTCAGTCTAGTTGTGGAGGACGTTGTTTCACTGGCCCATGTTGATATTATCAATGCACTCTTCCGGGATGAGTCAGTCACTCACCAGCCATCGGACAGCAGCTCACGGCAGCTCACGGCAGCTCATGAGAGTGCACACCAGCTGCCTGCCAGCCCCAATGCAGCCTACACAATCGCTGGCAATTCACAGCAGCCCAGCTCCAGGTTGAGCTTTTGTTCACCATCTTAGCTGAAGAGGGCGTAACATCACTGTCCCTCATGTGGGATCTGAATCAGGGCCCTGCTGCTCAGAAATGGTGTCCCAAGCCAACTCTTAGCCAACGTGCCACTCGGCCGGCCCAAGATAAATAAGTTTTGAAAATGTAATGCACAGCATGGTGACTGTAGTAAATAGTATTGTATTGAATATTTGAAAATTGCTAAGAGAACAGATCTTAAAAGTTCTCATCACAAGGAAAAAGAATTGTAGCTATGTGAGGTGATGGGCATTATCTAAGCTTATTGTGGTAGTCATTTTACAATATAGACAAAAGTCAAATCACTATGTCCATCTTAAACATATACAATACTATATGTCAATTATATCTTAATAATTGGAGATTACTTTTAAATTGGAAATTAAAAAAATGAAAAATAAATAAATAATAAAACTAAAATTGAACTATAGTCACATACCATAGAATTCACCCTTTTAAAGTGTATTGCTCAGTGGTTTTAGTATATTCACAAAGTTGTGCAACGATCACCCTATCTAATTCCAGAACATTTTTATCACCTCCAAAATAAATCCCATACACATTAGTAGTCATTCTCCATTACAACATTCCTCCAGCCCCTGGACATATTGTATTCTCTATGGATATAGCCATTCTGGACATTTCATATAAATGGAAGCATATTACATGTGCCCTTTTTTGTCTGACTTCTTTCACTTGGCATAATGTTTCCAAGATTCATCAATATTGCAGCAGAATTCAGTGCTTAATTCCTTTTTATGGCTGAATAATATTTCATTGTATGCAAGTATCACATTTTGTATATCCATTAATCAGTTGATGGACATTTAATTTGCTTCCACTTCATGGCTCTTATGGAAAATGCTGCTATAAACATTCCCATACAACTTATTTTGTGGGCATATGTTTTCAGTTCTCTTGGGTACATACATAGGCATGAAATAGCTAAGTTATATGGCAATTGTATGTTTAACTTTTTGAAGAACTGCTGAAATGTTCTCCAAAGTGGATACAACATGTGTCTGACCACTGCACTGTACACCTGAAGCTGATGTAGAATAATATTGAATGTCAACTATAATTAAATGTGTGTGTGTGTGTGTGTGTGTGTGTATTTTCATGGACTGTAAAGTACAGCATTGGGAATGTAGTCAATGCTATAGTAACAGCTATATACTATGTTTCAGAAGGATAGTATACTGGGGGGTTATCATTTTGTGAGTGGTCTTAATGTCTAATCACTATATTTTGTACATCTGAAACTAATTTTAAAAACTATAAAAAGTCTTTAAAAAAAGAGAATATATGGAGGGTTCTAATTTCTCCACATCCTCTACAACACTTGTTATTAACTGTCGTTTTTATTCTAGCCATTCTAGTGAATATGAAGCGGTATCTCACTGTGATTTTGATTCATATTTCTTTTATGTCTAATGATATTGAGTACCCTAGTGCCTATTGATCATTTGTATATCTTTGGAGAAATGTCTGTTCAGGTCTGTTGCCCATTTTTTAATCAGTTTTGTTGTTGTTTTTGTTTGTGTGTTCGTTTGTTTGTCTTTTTAAGGTCAAACTGTAAGAGTGCTTGATATATTCTGGGTGCTAGACCCCTATCAGGTATATAATTTGTAGATATTTCCTTTCTTTTTTTAAAAAAACATTTTATTGGGGAATTGCAGGAGGGGCACAGTGTTGGGGAATTGGGAGAGGGGACGAGCCAAGTTGTTGTTCTTCAGTCTTCGTTGTGGAGGGCGCCAGTTGCCATCTGGCTTCCCATCAGCAGCTCGTGGACTCTAAGCTCAAGGTGCTGTGTTCAGCCTTAGTTGCGGGTGGACGTAGCCACCATCCCATGCAGTAGTCGAACCAGCAGTCTTGTTGTTAAGAGCGCACACCCTATCCACTGAGCCATCCGGGCGGCAGCTCAGCTCAAGGTGCCGAGTTCAATCTTTGGTTGCAGGTGACCATAGCCCACCATTGAACGGGCAATCTTGTTGTTACACTAGCTGAGCCATCCTGCCACCTGTTGGCAGCTCAGCGACAGTTCAACTAGGGCGCAGCATTCACTGGCCCATGTGGGAATCAAACCGGCGGTTCTGTTGCTCAGAGCACGCGCTCTAAGCCAAATCTTAATCAACTGAGCCAGTTCGCCAGCCCTCTCTTCATTTTCTTAATAGTGTTTTTTGAACCACAAAAGTTTTTCATTTTGAAGTTCCATTTATCTATTTTTTCCTTTGTTTCTTGTACTTGTCATATTTAAGAATCCACTTCCAAATCCAAGCTCATGAAGATTTATCCCTATGTTTTAACATAAGAGTTTCATAGTTTTCACTATTGCATTTAGGTTTTTGATCCATATTTATGCTAATTTTTATATATGATGTGAGGAAAGGATCCAGTTTCTATTTTTGTTTGTTTGTTTATGTATGGAAATCCAGCTGTCCCAGCATCTTTTGCTAAAGAACCTATTCTTTTCCCAATGAATAGTCTGAGCAACCTTAAAGAAAATTGATAGAAATATGGGTTTATGTGTGGACTTTGAACTCTATTCCATTGTTCTATGTGTCTATCTTTATGCCATTAAAACACCATTTTGATTACTCTAGCTTTGTATTGAGTTTTACAATAGGAAAATATGAGTTCTCTGACTTTGTTTTTTTTTGTTTGCTTTCTCTCTAGGCTGTTTTGGCTGTTCTGGGTTGGTTGAATTTCCACACTAACTTTTTTAGAACCAACTTGTCAATGTTTGCAAAAATGTCTTCTGAGATGTAGGCAGGATTGCACAGAAACTTTAGATTAATTTGGGGAATATTACCATCTTAACAACACTAAAACTTACAACCCATGAACACAAAATATCTTTCCATTTATTTAGATCTTAAATTTCTGCCATGATGTTTTGTAGATTTCAATGTACATGTTTTACACTGTTTTTGTTAAATTTATTCCCACATATTTGATACTTTTGGATGCTAATGTAAATGGAACTGCTTTCTTTTTGTATTTTATTATTATTATTATTAACAGATGTACAAAACAATGCAATAGTGGTTTTTTTTCATCCCTTACAAAGTGACTCTCCCATCCCCTCTCCCCCCTCCCCTGCCCTCCCACACCCGACATCATACTTATCTATTACAATTCCATTGACTTCATCTCTACACTATATTCCACATCCCATGACTATATATGTGTTAAATTATAGTTGACATATAATATTGTTCAGCGGCAGCTTCAGATGCACAGTGCAGTAGTCAGGCCACTACACCATCCATGAAGTGGTCTCCCTGACAAGACATGAGTCCTTCCGATCCCCTAAGAAAAATATTTACAATCTTATTGATTATATTCCTTAAACTGTCTCTTCTGTCTCTGCAGTAGTATAGTAGTTATCAGTTTATGTTGCCTGGCCCCTTCCCCTTCTTCCATCCTCATCCTATTTAGCCCTCATCAGTTTTTTCTTGGAGTCTCTAAGACTATTTCTGTTTACATTGCTCATTTATTCAGTTCTTTAGATTTCACATATAAGTGAGATCATATGGTATTTGTCTTTTTCTGACTTACTTATTTCACTGGAACTGCTTTCTTAAATTCATTTTCAGGTTGTTCATTTATAGTGTATAGAACGTAATTGAATTTTGTATATGGATTTTATATCCTGCAGTTTTTCTAAACATATTTATTGCTCCAATAGTTTTTTTCTTTGTATTTTATTTAGTTTTTTAGTGGATTACTTAGGATTACAAGATCACGTCTCCCAAAAATACAGGTAGTTTTACTTCTTTGTTCTTTATATGAATGCTTTTTATTTCTTTGTCTTGCCTAATTGTTCTGGCTAAAACCTCCAGTACAATATTGAATGGAACTGGTGAGAATGGACAACCAGACTTCTTCCTGATCTTAGGGGGGAGGAGAATATTCGTTCTTTCACCATTAAGCATTAAGTTATCTGAGTTTTTCATAAATGCCCTTTTTCATGTTGAGGAACTTCTCTTGTATTTTTATCATGAATGAGTATTGCATTGTCGACTACTTTTTTGTATTGATTGAGATGATTATGTGTTTTTTGTTTTATATTATACAATATGAAATATTACATTAACTGAGAGAAACATGTATTTATTCTTCACTTGTTTGGTGGAGTGTTCTACAAATGTCTGTTGGGTCTAGTTGATTTACAATGTTTAAGTCTCCATTTCTTTTTTGATCATCTGTCTAGTTGTTCCAGCCATTATTAAAAGTGGGTTGTCGAAGTCCATCTACTATTGTTGTTGTGTTCTTTTTTGAGGGCAGTGTCACTGGCCCTCATATGTGGAACCCGAACCGGGGCCACTGGCCTCTGAATCCAGTGCTTAACCACCGCGCCACTCGGCCGGCCCTGTCCATTTACTATTGTTGAATTGTCTATTTCTCCCTTCAGTTCTGTCAGTTTATGCTTCATGAGCTTGTGACTGTCTTGTTAGATGCATACATGTTTATAATTGTTATCACTTTTGGATCGATTGATCCTTTTATTATTATAAAATATCTTTCTTTGTCTTTATAGTGACAATTTTTGTCTTAAAGTCTGTATTACTTTTCTAGGGATTTCATCACAAATTGAGTGGTTTAAAACAACAGAAATGTATTTTCTCACAGTTCTGGAGGTTATAAATTTAAATCAAAGTGTCAGCACAGCCATTTGCCTCTTCCTAGCATCTGGTGGTTGCTGCCAATCCTGTGCTTATCTTGGCTTGGGTATGTATCACTCTAATCTCTGCTGCTGTCATCACATAACATTGTTTTTTCTGTGTCTCTGTCAAACTTTCCCTCTTCTTAAAAGGACACCAGTCATTGAATTAAGGCCTATTCTAATTCAGTATAGCCTCATCATAACTTGATTTGCAAAGGCACTATTTCTAAATAAGTTGACATTTACCGACCATTTAACCCAGTACAGTCTATTTCATCTGATATTAGTATAGCTACTCTAGCTCTTGGTTAGTGTTTACACAGTTTATCTTTTGCTATTCGGTTATTTTGACCCATTTATGTTTTTGATACTCACATATCTCTTGTAAACAACATATAGTTGGATCATTTAAACGAATCTATCAATCTCAGCTATTTAATTGGAGTCTTTAGGCCATTGAAATGTAATGTAATTATTCATAAAAAAAGATATATATGTGCCATTTTCCATTTGTTTTTTTATGTCTTCTTTTTCTCTATTCCTTCATTACTGAATTTTTTTGTGTTAAAAAGGTATTTTCTATAGTGCCATTTAATTCCTGTGTGCTTTCTTTTACTATAATTTATTTTATTTTCTTAATTGTGGCCCTCGGGATTACAATCAACATCTCAATAAATCGCAATCCAATTCAGGTTAATACCACTTTAATTTCAATAGTACACAAATATTGCTCCTTTATAATTCTATTTATTTCTCCCTCCTTTGCATTATTATTGTCATACAAACTACATCTATATAAATGTTATACCCTCAAACACAGTTTTTAAAGTTATTTCTTTATGTAGGTATCTTTTAAATAAGATAGGAGAAAGAAATAGGGACAAACAAAACACACATTTATATTGTCCTTTATATTAACATATATGGTTGCCGGGCTGGCCGAGTGGATCATTGGTTAAGAGCTGGTTTGGGGATGCCAGCAGCCCCAGTTTGGATCCCACATATGAAGGCCAGTGACAATGCCCTCTACAGCTAACAACAGCTCCACCTGGAGCTGGGCTATGTGAGCCCCGGTGACGGTATAGGCTGCAGCCTCTGCTGCAGTGGGCTGCCATAGGCTGCAGTAAGTGGCCGGCAGCCAGCATGAGCAACTGGCAGCCAGCGTGAGCTGCCAATAGCTGTGGTGAGCGACATCCAGAGGCCAGCAACCGATATGTCTCATCCGGGAAGAGCGCAATGACGATACCAACATGGGCCAGTGAAGCAACATCCTCCGCAACTAGACTAAAGAATAAGAAGATGACAACTTGTCTGTTCCCCTTCCCCGATTCCCCAACACTATTCTCCTCCCAATTCCCCAATAAAATCTTAAAAAAAAAACCAACATATGTGGTTGCCTTTATCAGTCTTTCTATTTCTTCATGTGAATTTTACTTACTGTTTAGTGTTTTCTCATTTCAGCCAGAAAGACTCCCTTTATTATTTCCTGTAGGGAAGGTATACAAGGGACTAACTCACTTGTTTTTCTTTATGGGAATGTCTTATTTCTCCTTTATTTTTTTAAAAAAGATTTTATGAAAAAAAAAAAAAAAGATTTTATGGGGGAATTGGGGGAGGGAGGGAGGGAGCAGGGTTGGGGAATCAGGGAAGGGGAATTGACAAGTTGCTGTCCTTTTGTTCTTCAGTCTAGTTGTGGAGGAAGTCACCTAACTGACCCATGTTGGCATTGTCTTCATTGCATTCTTCCTGGCAGAGGTGGATTGGCTTCCGGCCATTGGACGGCCACTCATGGTGGCTCACAGAAGTTCACAACAGCTATGCCCACTCATGCTGGCTGCCAGCCACTCACAGTAGCTTACAGAGCCTCCTGCAGTCCCACTGCAGCCTTTGTTGTCACAGGCGACTCATGGCAGCCCAGCTCTGGTCAAGCTGTTGTTCACCATCTTAGCTGTAGAGGGTGCAGCGTCATTGGTCCATATGAGATCCAAACAAGTGGTCCTGCTGCTCAGAGCTGGCACTCCCAAGACAACTTCTAACAAACAAGCCACTCAGATAGCCCTCTCCTTCATTTTTGAAGGACAGTTTTTTCAGATTTGTAATACTTAGTTAATAGTTTCCTCTTTCGGGCCGGCAGAGTGGCGTGGTGGTTAAGCGCTGACTTAGGAAGCCAGCATCCCCGGTTCGGGTCCCACATATGAGAGCCAGTGACACTGCCCTCAAAAAAAAATAGTTTCCTCTTTCAACACTCTGATTATGTCAGTGACTACCTGCTGGCCTCCATTTGTGAAGATAAATGAGTTGTTAATTGTATTCAAGACTCTTATATGTACTGAGTCACTTCTCTCTTGCCACATTTAAGATTCAGTGTCTTTACATGCAAAACATTAAAATTGGACCATCTCTTTATGCCATATACAAGAACAAATTCAAAATGGATTAAAGACATAGATGTAAGACCTGAAACCATAAAACTCCTAGAAGAAAATGTAGGGAATACATTTTCAGACATTACCCTAGCAATATTTTTACTGATATATCCCTCAGGCAAGGGAAGTAAAAGAAAAAATAAACATACATGATTACATCAACTTAAAATTTTTTCACAGCAAAGGAAACCATCAATAAAACAAAAATGCAGCCTACTGAACAGGAGAAGATATTTGTCAATGGTATGTCTGATAAGGGGTTAATACCCCAAATTTATGAAGCACTCATTCAACTCAACACCAAAAAACTAATAATCCAATTAAAAAATGGGCAGAGGTGGCCGGCCGAGTGGTGCGGTGGTTAAGCTCTGGCTTGGGAAGCCAGCAGCCCCAGTTCGGGTCCCACATGTGAGGGCCAGTGACACTGCCCTCAAAAAAAAAATGGACAGAGGACATGAAGAGATATTTCTCTAAAGAGTACATCCAGATGGCCAACAGACATTTAAAAAAATGTTCAACCTCATTAATCATTAGAGAAATGCAAATAAAAAACACAATGAGAGGGCTGGCCGAGTGGCGCATTGGTTAAGAGCTGGCTTGGACGCCAGCGGCCCTGATTCAGATCCCACATATGAGGATCAGTGACACTGCCCTCTACAGCTAAAAACAACTCCACCTGGAGCTGGGCTGCAAGCCCTGGTGACGGTGTAGGCTGCAGCCCCTGTTGCAGTGGGCTGCCATAGACTGCAGTAAGTGGCCAACAGCCAGCGTGAGTGGCTGGCAGCCAGTGTGAGCTGCCAAGAGCCTCTGTGAGCAGCTGTCCAGAGGCCAGTGACCGATCTGCCTCACCTGAGAAGAGCGCAATGATGATACCAACATGGGCCAGTGAATCAATGTCCTCCACAACTAGATTGAAGAACAAGAGGACAATTTGTTTGTTCCCCTTTCCTGGTTCCCCAATGCTGTTTCCCTCCCCCAATTGCCCAATAAAATCTTTAAAGAAAAACACAATGAGATACCACCTCACTCTGGTTATAATGGCTATCATCAATAAATCAAGAAACAACAAGTGCTCGTGAGGTTGTGGAGAAAAGGGAACCCTGGTGCACCATTAGTGTGGCTGCAGATTGCTGCAGCCATTATGGAAATCATTATTGAGATATCTCAAAAATCTGAAAATGGTACTATATTATAACCCAGGAATTCCACTTTTTGTTATCTATCCAGAGAAACCCAAGACGATAATTTGAAAAAATATATGCACCCCTATGTTTATTGCAGCACTATTTACAATAGCCAAGACTTGGAAACAATTGAAATGCCCATTGGTAGATGACTGGATTAAGAGGCTGTGGTACACTTATACAATGGAGTATTACTCAGCTATAAAGAAGAATGAAATCTTACTATTTGCAATGATATGGTTGGACCTAGAGAACATTATGCTAAGTGAAATAAGTCGGATAGAGAAAGACAAATACCATATGATCTCACTTATATGTGGAATCTAAAGAATAGAATAAATTAACAAAGTAATCAGGAACAGTCTCAGAGATATGGAGGAAAAACTGATGGTTTTTAGATGGGAGGGGTGTGGGGATGGAGGAGAAGGAGAAGGAATTAGACAGCATAAATAGGCAACTACAATTTTTTTTTGAGGGCAGTGCCACTGGCACTCATTTGTGGGACCCGAACCGGGGCCGCTGCAATAGGCAACTACAATATTGCTACAGGGATATGAAAGACAGTTTGGGGAATATAATCAATAATGTAAATATTTTGTAGGGTATCAGATCGTCACATGTCTTCTTAGGGAAACCACTTCATGGATGGTGTAAATGCTTGACCACTGCACTCTACACCTGAAGCTGAAGCAGAATAATATTGTATGTCAACTATAAATATATATATATATATATATATATATATATATATATAGTCACAGGATATGGAGTATAGTATAGGTAATATAGTCAATGGAATTGTAATAAATATATACAATGTCAGAGGGGCAACAGATTGGATGAGGGAGATAATAACTTTGTGAGTGATAAAATGTCTAACTGTTACATTGTTTTGTACACCTGAAACCAATAAATAAATAAATATAAATAAATAATTAAGAAAAACTAAAATAAATAAAATATAGGAAAGAAAAAATCTCACTGACAAATGACGAAGTTTAAAAGCAGAGGATCAACCAACTATAAAACTAGTTCAAAGGTTAAAAGACTAAAGTAGGGTGCCATCCGAGTGTTGCATTGGTAAAGAGTTGGCTTGGGATGCAGGTCTGAGCAGCAGCAGGGCCCTGGTTCAGATCCCACATGAGGGTCAGTGACACTGCACCCTGGAAAACTAAGATGGTGAACAACAGCTTGACCTGGAGCTGGGCTGCTGTGAGTCACTGGTGACAGCATAGGCTGCAGCCCCAAATGCAGTGGGCTGCCAAGAGCTAATCTGAGGGGCTGGCAGGCAGTGTGAGTGGCCAGCAGCCAGCATGAGTTGCTGTGAGCAGCTGTGAGTGGTAGTCCAGTGACCAGCAACCAACTGCCTCATCCAGAAAGAGCACAATGATCACAATACCGACATGGGCCAGTGAAGCGACGTCCTCCACAACTAGACTGAAGAACAAAAAGACAGCAACTTTTTTATTAACCTTCCCCGATTCCCCAACATTGTTCTTCTATCCCAATTCCCCAATAAAAACATCTTTAAAAAAATGAAAAAGACAAAAGTAGAAAGATCATATGTAATTGCACAATAAAATAAGGGATACACACACACACATGGCATATAAAAATAATGACAAAAACATAAACATGGGAGGATGAGCAAAAATTTTAATGTATTCAAGAATGTATTCAAACTTAAGTGATCATCAACTTAAAATAGACTGCTATAAAAATAGCTTGGTATGTAGGAAGCACATGGTAACCACAAATCAAAAATCTCTAAGAGATATATAAGAAATAAAGAGTAAGGAATCCAATCATAACATTATAGAAAGTCATAAACCTACGAGGGAAGAGATGGCAAAAAGATTTGGGGTCTGAGACAGCTAAAGTCAGTGGTGGGTACTGGAATAACTACAAAAGGAACCACATTTTGCATCTGCCTTCTCTGCGAGAAATGGCCAATGTGCTCTGTAAAAACACCAGACTGGTTTCCTGTTTCCCAGGATTATACTCTTTAGTTAAAAGAGTTGTCAACCCCAAAGACTTTTCAACTGCAAGATTTTCAGTTCCTCATGAGTCTCACATGGCCACTGCCCTTCCCATTATATGCTCTTGAACAGCACGGTGTGATTAAACTATGGGACCATTTGGATTTCAGGATTACAGATTCCAGCTTTCTGGGAACCTAGGGTTTTTTTTGTTTTTGTTTTTGTTCTTAATTCTTTTATTGTGAAATAAACATTTTTCATTTAGATTAGATTCAGGTGTACAAAACAGTGCAATAGTTATCATTTTTACCCCTCAAAATGACAACACCTCTGCCCCAGTTCACCACCCCTCTCCGCCCCCATATCATACATATCTATTACAATTCCTTTGACTCCCTTCCACAGTATACTCCCCATCCTGTAACTATCTATATATTCAATTAAAGTTGGCATACAATATTATACAACATCAGTTTCAGATATAGAGTGGAGTGATCAAGCCTCTACTCCATCCATGAAGTAGTCTCCTTAAAAAGACATGTGACCATCTGACACACCACAAAATTTTTACAATATTATTATATTCCCCGAACTGTCTTTCATATCCCTGTGGCAATATTGTAGTTGCCTATTTATGCTATATAATCCCTTCCCCTTCTCCCTCATCCCCACCCCACTCCCAACTAGCAACCATCAGTATTTCCTTTATATCTATGAGACTGTTCCTGTTCACTTTGCTCATTCATTCAGTTTTTCAGATTCCACATATAAGTGAGATCATATGGTATTTCTCTTTCTCTGACTGACTTATTTCACTTAACATAATAGTCTCTTCACAATATTATCAATTACATTCCCAGAACTGCAGCCATATCCATGCGGCAACATTGTAGTCACCCACCCTATGCTGTCCAAAATCATCCCCCTCTCCTTCATCCTCACCCCCACCCAGCCAGCAATCATCAAGTTTCCTTTATATCTGCTTGATATGATTTCAATCTTCTTAAATTTACTGAGATTTGTTTTTTAGTCTAACATATGGTCTATCTTGGAAAATGTCCCGTATGCACTTGAGAAGAATATAGATTCTGTTGTTTCAAGGTGAAATGCTCTAAAAATATCGACGAAGTCCAGCTGGTCTAAAGTGTCATTTAAGGCCACTCTTTCCATGTTGATTTTCTGTCAAGAGGATCTGTCCCTTGGTGACAATGGGGTGTTGAAGTTCCCTACTATGATAGTGTTATTGTTGATCCCTGTCTTTATGTCTGTCAAAATCTGTTATATATAATTAGGAGCTCCTATGTTGGGTGCATAGGTGTTTATTAGGGTTATAGTGCCCTTCTTTGTCATTTATTGTAGTTTTCATTTTAAAGTCTATTTTGTCTAAAATAAGTACTCCTACTCCAGCTTTTTTTTCTCATTTCCATTTGCATGAAATATCTTATTCCATCTGTAAACAGCATATACATGGGTACTCTTTTCTTATCCACTCAGCCACTGTATGTCCTTTGATTGGAGCATTTAGCCCATTCACATTTAAAATGATTATTGATAGGTGCACATGTATTGCCATTTTGTTATTTGTATTCCTGGTCTTCCTAGGTTAGCTTGTTTACCCCTTTCTTTTGTTTTAAAAAAAAAAGCCCTTTTAACAATTCTTGCAATGCTGGCTTGGTGGTAACGAATTCCTTAAGCTTATTCTTCTCTGAGAAGCTCTTTATTTCTCCTTCGATTTTAAGTGATAGCCGAGCTGGGTAGAGCAATCTTCGTTGTAGGCCTTTATTTTGTGTCACTTTGAATATCTCCTGCCACTCCCTTCTGGTCTGCAGAATTTCTGTAGACAAGTCGGCTATTAGCCTAATAGGAGTTCCTTTTTATGTAACCTGCTGTCTTTCTCTTGCTGCTTTTAGGATTCTGTCTCTGTTTTTGACCTTTGCCATTTTAACTATGATGTGTCTTGGTGTGGACCTGTTTGGGTTCAGCTTGTTTGGAACCCTCTGCACTTCCTGAGCATGTATGTCGATTTCCTTCACTAGGGTACGGAAGTGGTCAGTCATTATTTTTTCAAATACATCCTCGACCCCTTACTTCTTCTCTTCTCCTTTTGGTATTCCTATGAGTTGAATGTGGTTGCGAGGCATCTTGTCCCATAGGGCTCTTAAACTATTTTCATTGTTTTTTCTTCTTTGGTCTTTTTGTTGTGCCAACTGGGTGATTTCTGCTATTTTGTCTTCCAAATAGCTGATCTGATTCTCTGCTTCATCTACTCTACTGTTGATTCCTTCGAGTCTGTTCTTCATTTCAGTGATTGTATTCTTTAGTTCTAACTGGTTGTTTTTTTTATGATTTCTCTATCCTTCCTTATGTCCTCACTAAGTTTGTTAAACATTCTATCATCAGTGTTTTAAACTCTGTCTCTGAAAGCTTGGATCCCTCTGTTTCATTTAGTTCCATTTCTAGAGGTTTCTTCTGATCATTTACTTGTTACATATTTCTTTGTTTCCTCATTCTGGCTGTCACTCTGGGATTGCTTTGATGTATTAGAAAAATCACCAGGACAACCCCAGCTGGATCACGCAGGGACACAGCTCATGGCCCAGCACTCCCAGAAAATCTCCCAGTCTCAGCCTGTTCCCAATCTGCTACTCACAGATCAGGCCGATCTGCCTGACAACCAATCACCAGCCTGCAACTCTGCTCAAACAGTGCGGAGAGCGGGCACTCGAGGTGGCTTGCACACTCCCGCACCTCATTGAGCAGCTTGTTGGAATCAGAGGGCACCTGGCCAGTGATTCCCTGGCAACGCAATACAAGCCGGGCAGAGGGTGGGGATCCAAGGCGGCATGCCCGCACATGCACACAAGCAATCCCAGAGCAACAGCCAGAATGGGGAAACAAAGTAACATGTCATAAGTAAAAGATCAGAAGAAACCTCTAGAAATGGAACTAAATGAAACAGAGGGATCCAACCTCTCAGAGACAGAGTTTAAAACACTGATGATAGAATGTTTAACAAACGTAGTGAGGACATAAGGAAGGATAGAGAAATCATTAAAAAAAACAGTTAGAACTAAACAGTACAATAACTGAAATGAAGAACAGACTCGAAGGAATCAGCAGTAGAGTAGATGAAGCAGAGAATCAGATCAGCTATTTGGAAGACAAAATAGCAGAAATCACCCAGTTGGCACAACAAAAAGACCAAAGAAGAAAAAACAATGAAAATAGTTTAAGAGCCCTATGGGACAAGATGCCTCGCAACCACATTCAACTCATAGGAATACCAAAAGGAGAAGAGAAGAAGCAAGTTGTCGAGAATGTATTTGAAAAACTAATGTCTCAAAACTTCCCTACCCTGGTGAAGGAAATCAACATACATGCCCAGGAAGTGCAGAGGGTTCCATACAAGCTGAACCCAAACAGGTCCACACCAAGACACATCATAGTTAAAATGGCAAAGGTCAAAGACAGAGACAGAATCCTAAAAGCAGCAAGAGAAGACAGCAGGTCACATACAAAGGAACTCCTGTTAGACTAACAGCTGATTTGTCTACAGAAAATCTGCAGGCTAGAAGGGAGTGGCAGGAGATATTCAAAGTGACACAAAATAAAGGCCTACAACGAAGATTGCTCTACCCAGCACGGCTATCACTTAAAATTGAAGGAGAAATAAGGAGCTTCTCAGAAAAGAATAAGCTTAAGGAATTCATTACCACCAACCCAGCATTGCAAGAAATGTTAAAAGGGCTCTTTTTAAACAAAAGGAAGGGGTAAACAAGCTAACCCATGAAGACCAGGAATACAAATAACAAAATGGCAATACATATGCCCCTATCAATAATCATTTTAAATGTGAATGGGCTAAGTGCTCCAATCAAAAGACAGAGAATGCTGAGTGGATAAGAAAAGAGTACCCATGTATATGCTGTTTACAGATGGAATAAGATATTTCATGCAAATGGAAATGAGACAAAAAAAAGCTGGAGTACCAATACTTATTTTGGAGAAAATAGACTTTAAAATGACTAGAATAAAAGACAAAGAAGGGCACTATAACCCTAATAAACATCTATGCACCCAACATAGAAACACCTAATTATGACAGACATATGACAGACATAAAATCAGAAATCCATAGTAACACTGTCATAGTAGGGGACTTCAACACCCCATTGTTACCAATGGACAGACCCTTTAGACAGAAAATCAACATAGAAAGAGGGGCCTTAAATGACACTTTAGACCAGCTGGACTTCGTTGATATTTTTCAAGCATTTCACCCTGAAAAAACAGAATATACATTCTTCTCAAGTGCACATGGGACATTTTCCAGGATAGACTATGTTAGGCCACAAAACAAGTCTTAGTAAATTCAAGAAGATTGAAGTCATATCAAGCAGATATAAAGGAAAAACTGATGGTTGCTGGCTGGGAGGGAGTGGGGATGAGGGAGAGGGGGAAGGTTTTGAACAGTGTAGGTGGGACTACAATGTTGCAGCAGGATTATGGGGCATTTCGGGGAATGTAATTGATAATGTTGTGAACAGACTATTATGTTAAGTGAAAAAAGTCAGTTGGAGAAAGACAAGTACCATATGATCTCACTTATATGTGGAATCTGAAAAACTGAATGAACGATCAAAGTAAACAGACTCAGAGATATAGAGGAAAAACTGAGGTTTGCTAGTTGGGAAGGGGGTGGGGATAAGGGGGAAGAGGAAGGGATTAGACAGCATAAATAGAGAACTGCAATATTTCCACAGGGATTTGAAAGACAGTTTGTGGAATATAATATTGTTGTAAATATTTTGTGAGTTGTCAGATGGTCACATGTCTTGTTAGGGAGACCACTTCATGGATGAAGTAGAGGCTTGATCACTGCACTGTACACCTGAAGCTGATGTTGTATAATATTGTATGCCAACTGTAACTGAATAGATAGTCATGGGATGTGGAGTATACTGTGGAAGGAAGTCAAAAGAATTGTAGTGGATATGTATGATATAGGGGGGAGGAGTGGGGTGGCGAACTGGGGGAGGGGGCTTGTCACTTTTTGGGGTAAAAAGTATAACTATTGCATTGTGTTGTACACTGAAACTAATTAAAAATAAATAAATAAAATTAAATTTAAAATAAATAAAACTTTACCTGATATTCTAGTAGAATCTTTATCAAGTAAAAGACATGAGTTTGTAATGGCACAACATGTGAATGAATTTCAGGGTAATGAATCACCTGGTGAACAAGAAATTAACAGTGCAGAAACTTACTTTGAAAGTGCCAAAGTAGACTGTACAATCTAAACATGTCCAGAATTGCCCTGAAGAGACTTTCAATCACTGTTTCCAGAAGTGGCCACCAACAAACTAATGATTCTGACTGTAACAGAAAACTAAGAAGGATATGATGGGAGAAAGGAGGTAGAAAATGAAAGAGGAATGCTTTTAGAAATGCTCATCAGTGGTGCTACGGAAATATACTACACTCTTCAAGCTGAAGACTATTGGGCTAACTTTATTGACCCATCATCTGGTTTGGCACTTTTTGGACCATAAACCAACAACACTCTTTTTGAAACAGATGAACATTATCAACATTTAAGATTATCTGTTCAGGGCCGGCCGAGTGGCACGGTGGTTAAGCGCTGTGTTGGGAAGCCAGTGGCCCTGGTTCGGTCCCACATATGAGGGCCAATGACACTGCCCTCAAAAAAAAAAAAGATTATCTGTTGATGATCTTGGTTGCTGTGAAGCGATTCATCATAGTCTGGGCTGCCCATGTGGTTGTAGGAAGTATCTTAACAAATCCAACACTAGATAGCCATATTATAAAGAAACTTAGTGGAAGCTATCAGTAATGTCAATTTATTTACTGTATTATTTGCACTTAACATTTGGGTTCATCTATAAAGACTGTCAAAGGCTTCAATATATAAAATTTACTTATTTCTAGGTATTTATTTCAACATTTATTAATTTATAACATTGGCGAGTAGTTTATCATTTTTACATCTCAAATATTCATTCATATTGTCATTGAATACATGTTGAGCACATCCACATTATACAGAATGTGGTAATTAACTTGAAACTAGGGTATAATCTTCTATTGTTATTTCTCCCCTTTACTGAAAAAAAACCTCAGTTTTAATTACTTTTCTCCAAAAATAAATCACACGTTTGTTTATGATAATAAAAAGGCTCAGTGTCTTTGATTTTCAACAGTTTAGTTATGATATGTTTGCATACAAATCTCTTTGAGTTTATGCTCTTTGGGTTCATTGAGCTCCTTGGATGTGTACATAAGTATATTCCATCAAATTTTAGGATTATTCAACCATTATTCTTCAATTATTCTTTATTCTCCTTTTTCCTCTCCTTGTCTTCTGGGACTTTCATTATATGTGTGTTGATATACTTGATTATGCGACAGTCTCTAAGGCTGTGTTTATTTTTCATTTTTTTCAGTTCTGCCAGCTCAATAATTTCAATTCACCTATTTCAAGTTCACTGATATATTCTTCTCTCTCATCAAAGCTGATGTTGAACCCCAGCTAGCGAATTTTTCATTTCAGTTATGGTATTTTCAATTTCAAAATTTCTATTTAGTTTTTCTTGGGGTAGTATATATTCTCTTTATTGATATTCTCTATTTGGTGAAACATTGTTCTTATACTTTACTGTTGTTCTTTAGACATGGTTTTCTTCAGTTCTTTCATCATATTTGAAAAAGTAATTTGAAGTCTTTGTCTAGTAAATTCAATGTCTGGGTTCCCTCTTGAACAATTTCTATTGAATGCGTTTTATATTATGTATACGGGCTGTACTTCCTTGTTTCTGTGCATGCCTTATACTTTTGTTGTTGCTGAAAACTGGACATTTTGAATGACATAAGGTGTCAGATCTAGGAATCAGGTTCTCCCCTTTCCTCAGCATTTGTTGTTACTGTTGGTTGCTATTGTTCTTATTCTTTAGTTTAGTTACTTTCCTGAACTAATTCTGTAAAAATCTGTATCCTTTGTCATCTGTGGCCACTATAGTTTCTGTTTGGCTAGCTTAGTGGTTAGCCAATGATTAGGCAGAGGTTTCCTTAAATTTCTGGAGCAAATAGAAAAGGATAGAAAATAATTATGAAACTCAATTAATGCAAAATCAATTGGGAAAACAGATAGACAAATGGAAAGTAAATAACAAGATGGTACATTTAAAGCAGCATAAGAATAATCCCATTAAGTTTAAATCAATTGGATAAAAAAAGACAACTATATGCTGTCTGTGATAAATTCACTTTAAATATAAAGACAAATGTAGCCTATGAAATGGAAAAAGTATAAAATGAAAAGCATAATCATAATAAAGCTGGAGAGGCTATATTAATATCAGACAAAGGAAACATCAAAACAAGGATAAAGGGGAGCATTTTATAGTGATAAGGGAGTGAATTCATTAAGAAGTCACACACTAAATGTATGTGCAACTACAGCAGAGCTTCAAAATACAAGAAGCAAAAGCAGACAGATTGGAAAAGAAAATTAAACTAATACACAGTTATACTTGAAGACTACAATAATTTTTGCTCTGTGATAGATATAATTAGACCAAAAATCAATAGGCATAGAGAAGATTTAAATAGCAGTAACAACCAAATTGACTTAGAATTTCAGAAAACAACAGGACACATTATTTTCAAATACACATGGAACTTCCAATAATATAGGCCACATGCTTAGTTACAAAATGAGTCCCAATACAGTTTTTTTTTTTTTGTGGAGCAATTTTTTTTTTGTATTTAAGGATTTTATTGGGGAATTGGGAGAGGGGAACAGTATTGGGGAATTGGGGGAGGGGACCAGCCAAGTTGTTCTTCAGTCTTCATTGTGAAGGGCGCCAGTCACCATCTGGCTTACCCATCAGCAGCTAGTGGCCTCTAAGCTCAAGGTGCTGAGTTCAATTTTAGTTGTGGGTGGGCATAGCCACTATCCCATGCAGGAGTTGAACCCGGTAGCCTTGTTGTTAAGAGCGCATGCCCTATCCACTGAATCATCTGGGTGGCAGCTCAGTTCAAGGTGCCCAATTCAGTCTTAGTTTTGGGTGGGCATAACCCACCAGTCAACATGCAATCTTGTTGTTATACCAGCTGAGCCATCCTGCCACCTACTGGCAGCTCAGTGACAGCTTAGCCAGGGTGCAGCGTTCACTGACCCATGTGGGAATTGAACTGGCTGCCGTGTTGCTCAGAGCACGAGCTCTAAGCCAACTCTTAACCAACTGAGCCACTCGGCCGGCCCCTAATACATTTTTAAAAGATTGAAATATTATAGATATATTCTCTGACCTTCAAAGAACTAAATTTGAAATCTATAATAAAAAATATCAGTAATCGCTGTACAGTTGTCTGTGTCTATGAGTTTTTGTTTGTTTGTCTTATTTGTTTGTTGCTTTCAGTTTTAAGGAGAGGTAGAAAAGGGTAAAGAGGGTCAAATATATAGTGACAGAAGTAGATTTGACTTTGGGAGATAAAAAATGCAATATACAGATGATGTATTATAGAACTATACACTTGAAACCTATATAATTTTACTAACCAATGTCACCCCAATAAATTTAAAAATAAATAAACTTATAAAAAATCCCTTTTAAAATAATTTGGGACTCTCAAGAGTGAGAGCTGAGCTCTGAGCAACAGCAATTTGATGCCCAGCCCGAGCTGAGCTGCCATTGAGCTGCCAACAGGTGGCAGGATGGCTCAGCTAAAAAAAAAAAATACAAAATACAAAATAAATAAAAGAATATGGGAGGGAATCCTTGAAATACTTGGATTTTAAAGAACAGTTTGATTCTAAAATTTCCAAAATCATTTTCTTTTTTTTATCAAATAGGAAAAGATTTTGATATAAGGCAATATCCTAAGACCTTCACAAAAATTTATGAACAAATGACATTCATCATAACCTAATTTATAACAATAAATGTTTCCAACAATTTAAACTTCCAAAAATATATTAAAATTATGGGACATGGAATATAATGGATCCATGCTCTTAACAGACTTTTAATAATAGGCAGAAATGCTAAAAATGTTTTTAATACAGCATAGAAAATGATATCAATATGATTCAAAAATTTTAAAACTGTATACATACATAACAAACCAGAGTATTACATCAAAATATTTAATGGTAGTTGGAATAGTGAATAATTTTAATGTAATTCTTACCCTATTTGATACTCCTTTTATTTTTTTTTTGAGTGCTATTTCACTGGCCCTCATATGTGGGACCTGAACTGGCACCGCTGGCTTCCCAAGCAAGCGCTGAACCACCGCGCCACTCGGCTGGGCCTAAAATATATTATTCCTTTTAAACAGAAAATTTTAAAAAGATTTTTGTTAAAATATAGCTAACATACAGTACTATATCAGTTTCACGTGTACACAATAGCTATTCAACATTTATATACCTAAAGAAGTGATCACCATAAGTCCAGCAAACAACAGACACCATACTATGTTATCACAATATTATTGACAATATTCCCACATGCTGTACATTACATCTCCATGACTTATTTTTTTCATACCTGGAAACTTGAACCTCTTATTCCCCTTCAGTTTTACCTCCCTTTAAAAAATTTGTCTTTTTAAAAGATTTTTACTGAAATATAGCTAACATACAATATTATATTTGTTTCAGGTTTACATCCTAGTTATTCAACAATACCCACCTGGCACTATACATAGTTATTACCATATTACTGATTATATTCCCTATGCTAAAGAAGTTCTCACCATGATAAGTCCAGCAACCATCTGACACTGTACCACACCATCACAATATTACTGACTATATTTCCTATACTATATATTGCACCCCGAAAACTTACTAGTCTTATATCTGGAAACTTAAACCTCTTCTTCTTTATCTTTCCCCACCTTTTTTTCACTTAGAGCTGACATTCAGTATTAATTTATATTAACTTTAGGTATACAGCATAGTTGTTAGACATTTATATAATTTACAATGTGATTCCCCTGACTAGTACCCACCTAGCACTATATATAGTTATTACCATATTATTTATTATATTCCCTATGCTTTACTTTACATCCCCATGACTATTTTGTAACTACCAATTTGTATTTCTTAATCCCTTTACCCTTCCACCAACCCCCCTCCCATCTATCATGCTGATAGATCTAGTACCCATCTGACACCATACATAGTTATTACAATATTATTGACTATATTCCTAATGCTATACTCTACATTCTCATGACTAATGTGTAACAACTAATTTGTACTTCTTAATTTCTTTGGCTTTTTTACCCACCCCAACCACACTCCCATCTGGCAACCATCAAAATGTTCTCTGTATCTATAATATTGTTTGTGTTTCATTTGTTTGTTTATTTTGTTCTTTAGATTCCACTTATAGGTAGTATCATATGACATTTGTCTTTCACTGTCTGACTTACTAGACTCATCACAACACCCTTTGGGTCCATCTATGTTGTCACAGATGGTAAGATTTCATTGTTTTTTATGGCAGAGTAATATTCCATTGTATATATGTACCACCTCTTCTGTATCCATTCGTCCATTCAGGGACACCCAGGTAGCCTTCATATCTTGGCTATTGTAAATAATGCTGCAATGACCACATGGATGAACATGGCCCCTTGTAGTAGTGTTTTAGGTTTCTTCAGAGTAAACTCCCACAAACGGGTTTTCTAAGTGCTAGTTTTTCTCTTTTTATAGTCTTTATTTTAAAGTCTATTTTGTCTGGTACAAATATTGATACTCCAGCTTTTTCTTGTTTGTTTGTATATTTCCATTTTCATGAAATATCTTTTTCCATCCCTTTATTTTCAGGCTATGTGTGTCTTTTGATCTGCAGTGAGTCTCTTTTAGGCAGCATATGTAAGAGTCTGGTTTTCTTATCCATTCAGCCCCCATATCTTTTGAGTGGAGCATTTGATCCATTTACATTGAAAGTAATTGTTGATAAGTATGTAATTATTGCCATTTTATTATTCATATTTTTTTATTTTTTGTCTTAAAGAATCTCCTTTAACAGTCTTTGTAATTCTGGTTTGGTGGTAATGAACTCCTTTAGCTTTTTCTTGTCTGGAAAGCTCTGTATCTGGCCTTTGCTTCTATGCTTCTAAATGATAGCATTGCTGGATAGAGTAATATTGGTTATAGGTCCTTGATTTTCATCACTTCAAATATTTCCTTCCAATCCTTTGTGGCCTGCAGAGTTTCTGTTGAGGAATCAGCTGACAGTCTTGTAGGTAACTAACTACATTTCTATTGTTCCTTTTAAGATTTTCTCTTTGTCTTCAACTTTGCACATTTGAATTATGATGTGTCTTGGTGTGGTCCTCTTTGGGTTCAACTTGTTTGGAACTCTGCACTTCCTGGTTTTGTATATCTATTTCCTTCACCAGGTTAGGGAAATTTTTCATCATTATTTCTTCAAATAGGTTTTCAATACCTTGCTCTCACTCTTCTCCTTCTGGTACCCATATAATGTGAATTTTTGTATTCTTGATGAAGTCCCAGAGGTTCCTTTAACTGTCCTCATTTTTTTTATCCTTTTTTCTTTTTGCTGTTCTGATTGGGTGTTTTCTGCTACCTTATCTTCTAAATCTCTGGTTTGATCCTCTGCTTCATCTAATCTACTGTTAACGGTCTCTAATGTATTCTTCATTTCTGTTAATATATATATATTTTTTGAGGGCAGTGTCACTGATTCCCCATATGTGGGACCCGAACCAGGGTCGCTGGCGTCCCAAGCCAGTGCTTAACCACTGTGCCACTCGACCAGCACTATTATATTCTTTATTATTGACTTTTTAATGTTTTCTATCTCAATTTTTATGTTTCTTATCTCTCTGTTGAGGTTCTTCCTGAGATCATCGAGCATCCTTATAACCAGTGTTTGGAACTCTGAGTCTGGTACATTACTTGTCTTCGTTTTGTTTAGTTCTTTTTATGGAGATTTGTTTTGTTCTTTCATTTGGGACATTTTTTTTCTCTCCATTTTGGCTTCCTCCCTGTGTTTGTTTCTATGTATTAGGTAGGGCTGCTATGTCTCCTGGTCTTAGTAGAGTGACCTAATATAGTAGGTGTGCTATTGGGCTCAGTGGCGCAGTCTTCCTGGTCATCTGAGCTGTGTATATCAGGTGTGTCCCTTGGGTGGGGTATGTGTGCCCTCCTCTTGCAGTTGAGCCTTGGTTATTATTTGCACATCAATGGGAGGGATTGACGTTGGGCTTATTCATTGTCGTGACTACAGTGGAGGAGTTGTGGTGTCAGGGCTAACCCTACAGAGTAGGACCTGTCTCAGCAAAGCTCTGTGCCTGCCCAATCTTCCCCTTGTGTGTGTTGTCCTTGGAGGTAGCTAGGTGATGCTTCAGCTGGTTTTGAAGCTGCCCATTGGGCACAACAGCCCCAGGACCACCTCAGAGGGGACCTGCAGTAGGTCAAGTTCAGCTATAACCTGAGCACAACCTGGGGCCACCAAGTAGGAGCCACAAAGCAATCTGGACCACTACTTGCAGTATGCTTGGAGGTGCCTGAAAAGGCCAACCTGTGAAATAAGGTCAGCTGCTGCTTGTTCCAGGCTTTGGGCTTCTCATCCAGTGGTGGGGGACACACTGAAGCCACATGCTGCTTATCTGGGTTCTGTGACCCTTTGACAGAGCTTAGGAAAGTCTGCAGTATGAGCAAAGGCTGGTGGTATGTACCAAAAAGCCACTGGAAGTGGTTTAGGTGTGCCAGAAATTTGGGCAGGGCAGAGTCTCAGAATCACCAGGGCATGACAAATGAATGGCATTAGCCAACATGATGGAGACTCAGATATCGTGGTCACCTGCATCTGCATACTGGAAAAGAGGGTAACTAAACAAAGGAAAATGGCTTTGGCCAGCTCCTCTGTCCCCAAGAAGGCTGTCCCTCCAGGCCCTATTCCAGATCAAGACAACTCATTTTGCCACTATATGTCCCTGCTGTCTATCCACCTGGTGCCCTAGTGCTGGAGCTCAGAGCCAGTGATTCCATCAGTAAGTCTGTCCATCCTCTCTTTAAAAGAAGCACCTGGAAATCCAGCCATCAGTCTCAATCAGTCACAATCGCCACTGGTTTTCACAGCCAGAAATTATGGGGAGTTTTCTCCCCAGCACTGGAAGCCTGGGCTGGAAAGGGGCTGGGACCTCTCATTCCTTGGGGGGAGAGGGCTTCACAGCCTAGACATCCCTCCCAGTTTTTAATGGTCATACATGGGTGTGAAACCAGATTGTTCCCCATTTCTGTCTCTCCTGCCAGTCTCAAGTTGGCTTCTTCTGTATGACCTCAGTTGTAGGGCTTCAGTTCAGCAAGATTTCAGGTGATTCTCAATTATGGCTGTTTTGTAGTTTAGTTGTAATTTTGATGTGGTTGGGAAAGAAAGTAACTACAGCATTTACCTTCTCTGCATCATCTTGACCAGAACTATTAACAGGAGTTTTTGTCTATTACTCTGAGAAGACCATCAAAGATTTTTTAAAGAAAGTAAATTTATTTGGTAGGGATAAATTGAAACAAATATTGAATTAGGAGATAGTTAAATTACCCATAAAAGGGAATATTTTGCAGCCACTGACAATTGTTTATGAGAAATTTTAATGACCTAAGAAACAGCTCTGAGTGTAATACCAAAATATAAAATTCAATAGAATGATCAAATATGATAAAAATAGAAAAAAATGTCTAGAAGCAAACAGTACCAAAATGTTCATAGCTCTCTGGATAGAGGATTACTTGTGATTTTTTAGTTACTTTATACATTTCTCTTCTAAATTTCCAATAACATTGCATTATCAGGGGAGAACACCCGAAAAAACAAAAACAGATTTTTAACACAGGATCGTAAGTATGACCCAATGCAGTGTCATGGAAACATGCCTACTTCAAAATACTGCGTTGCTTTTTCCTGTTTCTCCAGTGATGGTGCTCTGAAGCATTAGAGGAAACATGAAGTACAAAGCAGTTTTTATATGGCAATTTAATTCTATTAGCATTTTTGGTTTTGAGGGCAGTGTCACTGACCCTCGTATGTGGGACCTGAACCGGGGTTGCTGGCATCCCAAGCCAGCTCCCAACCACCACGACATTCGGCCGGCCCTCTGTTAGCATTTTTAATTTTCCCCTGGCTTTGATAGAAGATACAGAAGATAGACATGTTTGGGAAAGGAAGGGAGTAGTAGACAAAACAGATTTTTATATGCCTGTTTTAAATATCTTTTCTTTCAATGTAAGCTCAAGACCTTTTAGAAAACATTTGTGCTATTCCTGGAATATATTGGAGATCTTGAAAAGTTACTACATAAGCCAACAAATTCAAATTTTATAGTTTTTTAGTTCCAAAATTACTAAGGTAGTGGTTGAAAATTAGCCAAGAAAATGGTGGCTTTATCACATGCTCATAATTGCAGAAGCTTAAGGATTTTCTTTAAACTCTTTTGTTAATGAGTGTTTAAAACATGAGTAATAGGGCCGGCCGAGTGGCGCATTGGTTAAGTGCTGGTTTTGGGATGCCAGCGACCCCGGTTCGGATCCCACATGAGGGCCAGTGACACTGCCCTCTACAGCTAACAACAGCTCCACCTGGAGCTGGGCTGTGCGAGCCCCGGTGATGGTGTGGGCTGCGGCCCCTGCTGCAGTGGGCTGCCATAGGCTATAGTGAGTGGCCCGCAGCCAGCGTGAGCGGCTTGCAGCCAAGCGTGAGCTGCCAATAGCCGTGGTGAGCGACATCCAGAGGCCAGCGACAGATCTGCCTCATCCGGGAAGAGCGCAATGACGATACCAACAGTGAAGCAACATCCTCTGCAACTGAAGAACAAAGGGACAGCAACTTGTCTGTTCCCCTTCCCCGATTCCCCAACACTGTTCCCCTCTGCCAATTTCCCAATAAAATCTTTAAAAAAAAAAACATGAGTAATAATTTCAGTGGTAAAACAAACTTGGTCTTTCCTAGGTGAAAACAAAGCCTGTGAAGTAAAAACCTACTACAAAGCCATTTTCAAGTAATCAAGATTAAAGATACTACTGATTTAACTGTGTATTTTACTGGTGAAGATGACAGGTAGAGCCTGATAACAAATCAAATAAACAAAATTGTGAAGTTCCTAACCTTAGAAAATGACAACAAATCTAAAAAAGAAAAGCAGAAGAGATGTTGGGACAGTCAATAGATTTAAATAATGCATTCAGTGGTGAACTGAAATATTGATGTGGTTTTGACCAGAGCAAAATGACTGTTCTATCTAAAGCTTTACAGATACTCATTTTTCCAACTTTTTCTGATGTGATGAAATTATGTTACTATTATGTTTTCGCTTAGCAAATGTTTCATTTAAGACAGCTAAGATTGCAAAGTTTGCTGTTAGCATCCAATTCCACTTAAAATTGTCTTTCCTCCATATATCCTATCATCAAATCTCTTGTTGCACCTTCAAAACCCTTCCTTACAGAACACAACTTTTGTATTATACAAGATAGACACAGTGACCCTTTGTAATTTATTACTTTGTATCCTCTGAAGACTGATTTCTTTAAAAAAAATTTGAATTTTAGACAATGAATGTTCAGACTGTTGTCGAATTTTGGGTTATTATGTTTTACTATGATTTCGTATTTTTCCCAAAAGGAACAATATTTATAACATAAAAAATCAGGTATCAGAAATACTCAAAAGGCTGTTGATCACTTTGTTCAAATTTTGTTTCCAGCCATTAAGTGTCTCATACAGTTGTTGCTATTGCTATTTTCCAAATGTCCAATGTGTGCTCTGACAACTGCTTTTCTCTCGGTCTGGTCAATTTTTCAATAGACCATTTTTGTTTTCACTGTATCAGTAACAGATGCTTCAACATAACCAGCTCCAATCTGAAGCTCTTGTTGCATTGTACCAGAAGAAATTTCCTTATTTTCCACTGCCATTCCTATAAATGTGAGCAGTGTCATTTTCTCCATATACTATTCATGTAATAGAATAAGATAGTGAATGTTAGTCCTGGTGAATCTATGAAATATTTATTATTCTGAAAAAACTTGACATATGATGTCAATTTAGCCCCCAAAAACTGTTTAAAAGATCATGAATAAGCTTGCCTTACAGAAACTTTAGAGGTTTTAAAGTAAGAAGATGAATAAAAAGAAATGCTTTTGATCTCATAGATATAGAGAAAAATCAGGGTTGCTAGTTGGGAGGGGGGTGGGGATGAGGGAGAACAGGAAGGGATTAGAAAGCATAAATAGGCAACTACAATATTGCCACAGGGATATGAAAGGCAGTTAGGGTAATATAATTAATAATGTTGTAAATATTTTGTGGGGTGACACATGGTCACATGTCTTATTAGGGAGACCATTTCATGGATGGAGTAGAGGCTTGATCACTGTACTGTACACCTGAAACTGATGTTGTATAATATTGTATACCAACTGTAATTGAATATATAGATAGTCATGGGATGTGGAAGGGAGTCAGAGAAAGTGTAATAGATATATATGATATGGGGGGAGGAGTGGGGTGGTGAATTGGGGGAAGCGGGTTGTGACTTTGAGGGGTAAAAAGTATAACTATTGCACTGTGTTGTACACCTGAAAACAATTAAAGAAAAAAAGAATAACTGCGAGGGGTGGCCAGGTGGCTCAGTTGTTAAGAGCGTGTGCTCTTAACAACAAGGTTGCCGGTTCAATTCCTGCATGGAATGGTGGGCTGTGCCCCCTCCCCTACAACTAGACTGAAGACAACTACTTGACTTGAAGTTGATGGGTCCTGGAAAAACACACTGTTCCCCAATAAAATTGAAAAAATAAAAAAAGAATTGCTTTTGAGTCTTTCAGTGCTCCTACAATACACCTGTGACCATCAACTCATGACTGAGAAACACTGTCTCCCAATGTAACTTCTTAACAACTCGACCATGACTTTTGAAGCAGCATCACTTCTCTTAAAATTCATGATTGCCTCATAAAGTAGCCTTAAAAGGGTGTGTTTCTCTTGTTCCCAGTGGTTAAGCTCTAGTCAGAAATCCATTTTCTAACTTGATCCACATCAGTTGGAATATTCTGGATGGCCCCACAAGATGCTGCCACTTTAATGAGGCTGCAATATACTGTATATCTTACAGTAGTATTCTTTTTTTCCCCCAAAGATTTTATTGGAGAATTGGGGGAGGGGAACAGTGTTGGGGAATTGAGGAAGGGGACCAGACAAGTTGCTGTCTTTTTGTTCTTCAGTCTAGTTGCAGAGGACGTTGCTTCACTGGCCCATGTTGGTATTGTCATTGCGCTCTTCCCTGATGAGGCAGATTGGTCACTGGCCTCTGGATGGTTGTTTACCGTGGCTATTGGCAGCTCACACTGGCTGCCAGCCACTCATGCTGGCTGCCGGCCACTCACTGTAGCCTATGGCAGCCCACTGCAGCAGGATTTGCAGCCTACACCGTTACCGGATCATGCAGCCCAGCTCTAGGTGAAGCTGTTGTTAGCTGTAGAGGGCAGTGTCATTGGCCCTCATATGTGGGATCTGAACAGGGGCCGCTGGCATCCCAAGCCAGCTCTTAACCAATGCGCCACTCGGCCGGCCCTACAGTAGCATTCTTATCCATCCCATGGAAAAGTTTGCTTCTTAACTGCGATATCAGAGATGGGTGTTCGTTCACCTTCCCAAAATTTCACCAGCTCTTCCCTGACCTTTTCTTTTCTTTTCTTATTAGCTTCAGGTGTACAAAGCAATGTAATATTAGACAGTTAAACCCCTCACAAAATGATAACCCAGCGCCCCAAGCTACTACACCTCTGATATCATATATAGATGTTACAATTCCATTGACTCTATTCCCGATTATGTACGCCATATCATATATATATATATATATATATATATATATATATATATATATATATAAATTTATAGCTGACATTCCATATTATCATATTATTCAGCTTCAGCTTCAGGTGTACTGCACAGTAGTCAGGCATCTACAGTCCATGAAGTGGTCTCCCTAATAAGACACGTGCCCATCTGACCCCCTACAAAACCATTACATTATTGATTATATTCCTGGAACTGTATCTCATATCCTTGTGGTGATATTGTGATTACTAACTTGTACTTTCTAATCCCTTTACCTTCTCCCCCATCCCCATGCTCTCCCACCTAGAAACCCTCAGGCTTTTCCCCCTATATCTCTGACTCTATTTCTGTTCTGTTTGTTCATTTATTCTGTTCTATAGATTCCACACATAAGTGAGATATTATGGTATTTGTCATTCTCCATCTGACTTATTTCACTTAGTATAATATTCTCTAACTCCACCCATGTCAAAATATATGCATCCTTATGTTTATTGCAGCACTATTCACAATAGCCAAAATATGGAAACAACCGAAATGCTCATAGATAGACCATAGGATAAAGAAACCGGTTATATTTATACAATGGAGTATTACTCAGCCATAAAGAATGAAATATTATCATTTCCATGACATTTTCAATCAGATGTTCTTGCTTATCTTGTTCCACGATCAATAGGAGGGGTACCACACTGTTCAGCACACTTTCAAAATCTTTGTCATCTTCTTTGACACATTCATCACAGGTTTCAATAACTTGAGCTAAATCTACACAAAGTACACCTGAGTTCTCTTCTGAAATTTCAGCTCTAGATTTCAGATAAGCTCAAAGCTCAGTAGCTAATCTTCCTCACTGATGTCAATGAAAGCCAGGATGCTCACAGTGAAGGCCAGGGAGCAGCAGACATTCCACTGGCAAACCATGTGGACTGGAAAAGTCCAAATTAATTTTTAAAAAATGTTTAATTGAAATTTACTGAGGGGCATGGTATCAGAGGGCAAATTAATTTTTAAACAAATATTTTAATATCATAGAAGCATTTTAATAATAATATAATGAAATGAAAACATTTTATTCATTTAACATTCAATATCAAAATTCACTGTTAGGGAGAAATATGTTGAAAAGATGTTGGGGTGAATCCTAAAAATGATTTCTGAAATACAAAAATTGGTCCTTTAAAGGTTCTTCTAAGATGAATGGGTCCAGATAAATATGGGGCAGTTTATATTTGAACACCTGAATGAGCTCCTACAAAGATGTTTATGATATAACCAAAAGATAAAGTATCTGAAGGTGATATGGGTATACTTAATCTAAGAAAGACAGGACCAGGCCGGCCCAGTGGCACGATGGTTAAGCACTGGCTTGGGAAGCCAGCGGCCCTGGTTCGGTCCCACATATGAGGGCCAGTGACACTGCCCTCAAAAAAAAGACAGGAGCAAGAATCTTCACAATATGTAACGAATTAAAAAGTACAGAACTCGGGGACAGCTGAGCAGCACATTGGTTAAGAACTCTGAGCAGCAGGGGCCAGGTTCGGATACCACATGAGAGACAGTGATGCTGCGCCCTCTACAGCTGAGATGGTGAACAACAGCTTGACCGGGAGCTGGGCTGCTGTGAGTCACAGGCGACGGCGTAGTCTGCAGCCCCTGCTGCAGTGGGCTTCCATGAACTACCTTGAGTGGCCAGCAGCTGGCATGAGGTGCCCAGAGCCACCGTGAGCAGCTGCCAGGTGGCCGGTGACCCACCCAGGAAGAGCTCAATGATAATACCAACATGGGTCAGCCAAGCAACGTCCTCCACAACTAGACTGAAGAACAAAAGGGCAGCA
Source organism: Aselliscus stoliczkanus (assembly GCA_033961575.1). Lineage (NCBI taxonomy): Eukaryota > Metazoa > Chordata > Mammalia > Chiroptera > Hipposideridae > Aselliscus > Aselliscus stoliczkanus. The sequence goes on along the minus strand of CM066737.1, from coordinate 45,410,133 downwards.
ACTTGTCTGTTCCCCTCCCCTAATTCCCCAATAATTTCTGTAAAATAAAAGTACAGAATTTGGGACCAGTTGACACAGGTGGTTAGAGCGCAGGCTCATAACACCAAGGTTGCCAGTTGGATTCCCACATTGGTCAGTGAGTTGCGCCATCCACAACTAGATTAAAGACAATGGCTTGACTTGGAGCTGAGCTGCCGGTGGGTGGCCGGTAGGTTCATTTGGTTAGAGCATGGTGCTCATAATGCCAAGGTTGCCATTTTGATTCCTACATTGACCAGTGGGTTGCGCCCTCATCAACTAGAATGAAAACAATGACTTGGAGCTGAGGGGTCCTAGAAAAACATACTGTTCCCCAATAAAGTTTTTCTTTTTAATTACAGAATCCAGTTCCAAGATGGCGCAGTAGGTAAGCACTGTGCTCGCCTTCTCACAACTCTCACAACCACGTCAAAATTACAACAAATCAACAGAACAACTATTATTGAGAATCATCTAAAATCTTGCTGAACTGAAGCTCTTTAACTATGGATGCACAGAAGAAACCACCTCCAGACTGGGGGAAGGGACGGAGACGCTGAACCTACCAGTCCCAAACCTGCATGTGACCATTAAAGATCAGGAGGGATATTTTGGCTGTGGTGGTTCCCCCCACATTCTCCAGAGGAGTGAGACATCCCAGCTCCACCACAGCTCAGGGTTCCAGTGCTGGAGAGAGAAGTCCCCATAATTTCTGGTTGTGAAAACTAGTGGAGAGTGTAACTGAGTGAGACTTAGGGTGGCTGCACTCCCAGGTGCTCCTCTTAAAGGGACTGCACATGGACTTACCCACCAACAGAATCACTTGCTCTGAACTCCAGCACTGGAGCAGCAGCTGGAAAGGAAAAAGGGACATATGGTTGGGAACTGAGTTGTCTGCTTTGGGACAGAGGAGGGAGAAGCAGATTTCTCCTGGATGGAGGAGCTGGCAGAGACCATTGTTTCTTTGTTGAGCCCTACCTCTTTCTGTCATGTGGACAAGGTGGCTGCAATATCTCAGTCTCCACTGTTCATTCTCCATGCCCTGGCGATTCAAGACCCCTGCCCCACCGAACTTACACACACACACAGTGGGTTTATTATTTTGGATTAAACATTATTTATTTATTTATTTATTTACTTACTTACTTACTTATTTTAATTTTGTTTTATTGCTTTATTTATTTTAATTCTTTTATTGTGAAATAAACACTTTTTAAAAATTAATTTCAGGTATACAATGCAGTGTTCAACCCTCTACTCCATCCATGAGGTGTTCTCCCTAACAAGACATGTGATCATCTGACACCTCACAAAATATTTACAACATTATTAATTATATTCTCCAAACTATCTTTCATATCCCTGTCGCAATGTTGTAGTTACTGGGCCGGCCGAGGGGCGCTTTGGTTAAGAGCTGGCTTGGCACCCAGTGGCCCCTGGTTCGGATCACACATATGAGGGACAGTGACACTGCCCTCTACCGCTAAGATGGTGAACAACAGCTCCACCTGGAGCTGGGCTGCTGTGAGTCCCCAGGGATGGCATAGTTGCAGCCCCTGCTGCAGTCGTCTGCCATAGGCTACAGTGAGTTGCCGGCAGCCAGCTTGAGCTGCTGGCAGCTGGTGTGAGCCACCAAGAGCCGCTGTGAGGAGCTGTCCAGAGGCCAGCCACCAATCCACCTCACCCAAGAAGAGTGCAATGATGATATCAACATGGGCCAGTGAAGCAATGTCCTCCACAACTAGAGTGAGGAACAAAAGGACAGACACTTGTCTGTTCCCCTCCCCCAATTCCCCAATAAAGTCTTAAATATATATATATATATATATATATATATATATATATATATAGTAGTTAACTATTTATGCTGTCTAATCCCTTCCCCTTCTCCCTCATCCCTAACCTCCTCCCAACTAGCAACCATGAGTTTTTCCTCTATATCTATGAAACTGTTTCTATATACTTTGCTCATTCATTTAGTATTTCAGATTGCACATATAAGTGAGATCGTGCAGTATTTGTCTTTTTCCGACTGACTTATTTCACTTAACATAATAGTCTCTAGTTCCATCCATATCATTGCAAATGGTACGATTTCATTCTTCTTTATAGTGGAGTAATACTCCATTGTATAAATGTACCACAGTTTTTTTCTTTTTATTCCTTTTTTTTTTTTTTGAGGGCAGTGTCACTGGCCCTCATATATGGGACCCAAACCGGGGCCGCTGGGTGCTAAGCCAGTGCTGAACCACCGTGACACTTGACCAGCCCCACATTTTCTTAATCCAGTCATTTACTGATGGGCATATAGATTACGTCCAAGTCTTGGCTACTGTAAATAGTGCTGCAACAAACATAGGGGAGCATATATTTTTTTCGAATTAGTTTCTTTGATTCTTCTGGATAGATACCCAAGTGTGGAATTGCTGGGTAATAAGGTAGTTCCATTTCAGTTTTTTGAGATACCTCCGTACTGATTTCCATAATGGCTCCACCAATCTGCAGTCCCACGAACAGTGCACCAGGGTTCCCTTTTCTCTACAACCTTGTCAGCACTTGTTGTTTGTGGATTTATTTTCGTTTTTTTTGTGTGTGTGTTTGTGCATTTTTTTTTTAGCTGAGCCATCCTGCCACCTGTTGGCAGCTCAACGGCAGCTCAGCTCTGGCTGGGCATCGAACTGCTGTTGCTCAGAGCTCAGCTCACACTGTTGAGCAAGCTCTTAACCAACTGAGCTACTCAGCTGGCCAGCTGTTTGCTCATTTATTGATGATAGCTATTCTGAAGGGAGTGATAGCTATTCTGACCGGTGATATCTCATTGTGGTTTTCATTTGTATGTCTCTGATGATTAGTGAGGTTGAACTTTTCTTTTTTTTTTTTTTTTTTAGGGCAGTGTCACTGGCCCTCATATGTGGGATCCAAACCAGGGCCGCTGGCTTTCCAAGCCAGCGCTTAACCACTGTGCCACTTGGCCAGCCCAGAGGTTGAATTTTTTTTCATATGCCGGTTGGCCATCTGTATGTCCTCTTTAGAGAAATGCCTCTTCATATCTTCTGCGCATTTTTTAATTGGGTTTTTTGTTTTTTGGTGTTGAGTTGAATGTGTGTTTTATAAATTTTGGATATTAACCCCTTATCAGATATATCACTGGCAAATAAATTCTCCCATTCAGTGGGCTGCCTTTTTGTTTCATTTATGATTTTTGCTGTGAAAAAAAACTTTTAAGCTTGATGTAATCCCATATGTTCATTTTTTCTTTTATTTCCCTTGCCTGAGAGGATACATCAGTAAAAATATTACTTAGGGTAATGTCTGCACATTTACTCCCTATGTTTTCTTCTAGGAGTTTTATGGTTTCAGGTCTTACATTTAAGTCTTCAATCCATTTTGAGTTTGTTCTCGTATATAGTGTAAGTAGGTGGTCCATTTTGATTTTTTTGCATGTATCAATCTAATTTTCCCAGCACAATTTAATAAGTAGGCTATCCTTCCTCCAGTGTAAATTCTTGCTTCCATTGTCATAGATTAAATGACTGTATATGGATGGGTTTATTCCTGGGCTCTCTATTCTGTTCCATTGGTCTTCCAGTGTTTTGGTTTTTTTTTCATTTTTACTGCCTGCATTAGCTCAGCTGCAGACATTCCCAGGTTCTCTCAAAGGATCTCAGAACCTAGACAAGCAGCATCTGGCTTGAGCATATCCTATACCTCTGGCTGAGAAACCCTAAGTGTAGCACTAATGCCAGCTGGCCTTGGTTCATGGCTTGTCCTCCTAAGGCTCTTCCAAGCATGTCATGGGTGGCAGCCATCTCTGGACTTTTTTTGTGGCTTCTGCTGAGTGGCTCCAAGTGGGGCATGGGCTGAATTTGACCTACAGCAGATCTCCAAGATATCCTGACGTTTGCACCTGAAGTTGTCCTGTGGCCAGCTTCAAAATGAGCTAGAAAATTATGCAACCACCTCCAAGTACAACACACCCAAGAGGTGTATTGTGCATACATCAGAGTCCTGCTGAGGCAGATCCTGCTCCATAGGCTTAGTTTCTGCAGAACAACTTTTCCACTGTACTCAAGACCAGTCTTCACTACCAGTAAGCCCAGGGGTTCAGTCCTTCACATTGATGTGCAATTATCAACTAAGGCTCAACTACAAGAGAAGGGCACACACAACCCACACAAGGGACACACCTGGAGTGTGTGGCTCAGGTGACCAGAAAGACTGTGCCACTGAACCCAACAACACACCTACTACATAAGGCCACACTACTAAGACCAGAAGACATAGCAGCCCTACTTAATACATAGAAACAAACACAGGGAAGCACCCAAGATGGGGATAGAAAGAAACATGTCCCAAATAAAAGAACAGTACAAAGCTGCAGAAAAAGAACTAAATGAAATGGAGATAAACAATCCATCTGGCACAGAGTTCCAAGAAATGGTTAAAAGGATGTTCAATGATCTCAGGGAGAACTTCAACAGTGAGATAAGAAACATAAAAATTGAGATGGAGAGCTGGCCGAGTGACACGGTGGTTAAGCGCTGGCTTAGGAAGCCAGCGGTCCCGGTTCGGTCCCACGTATGATGGCCAGTAACACCACCCTCAAAAAAAAAATTGAGATGGAAAACATGAAAAAGAACCAGTCAGAAATAAAAGATACAATAATGGAAATGAAGAATATATTACAGGGAATCAACAGTATATTAGATGAAGCAGAGGATCCAACCAGTGATGTAGAAGATATAGCAAAAACACCCAACCAGAACAGCAAAAAGAAAAAAGAATCCAAAAATTTAGGAGAGTTTAACGGGCCTTTGGGACAATATCAAACATACCAACATTCACATTATAGGGTTACCAGAAGAAGAACAGAGAAAGCAAGGAATTGAAAACTTATTTGAAGAAATTTTGACAGAAAACTTCCCTAACCTGATTAAGGAAGTAGATATACAGGTTCAGGAAACATAGAGATTCCCAACCAAGATGAACCCAAAGAGGCCCACACCAAGACACATCATAATTAAAATGCCAAAGGTTAAAGACAAAGAGAGAATCTTAAAAGCAGCAAGAAAAAAAGCAGTTAGTTACCTAACAGGGTGATAAGACTATCAGCTGATTTCTCAACAGAAACTTTTGCAGGCAAGAAGGGATTGGCAGGAAATATTCCAAGTGATGAAAAGCAATGACCTACAACCAAGATTACCCTACCAGGCAAAGCTATCATTTAGTTTTGAAGGATAGGTAAGGAGCTTCCCAGTCAAGAAAAAGCTGAAGGAGCTCATCATCACTAAACCAGTATTACAAGGAATCTTATAGAGACTTCTTTAAGATGAGATGGGTGTTACAGATGTGTGAATGGGAAAGGCATTAAGAAATACAAATTGGGGGCCAGCCAAGTGGTGTGGTGGTTGGGAGCTGGCTTGGGGCACCAGCAGCCCCGGTTCGGATCCCACATGTGAGGGCCAGTGACACTGTCCTCTGAAAAAAAAAATACAAATTTGTTGTTACACAGTAGTCATTGGTTGTTACACAGTCAGTAGTCATAGCATATGGAATACAGTCAATAATATTGTAATAACTTGGTATGGTGCCAGATAGGTAACAGATCTATCAGGGTGATAAATGGGAATGGAGGTGAAAAAAGTGAAGGTATTTAGAAATACAAAATGGTTTTTAATACAGTATGGGGAATATAATCAACAATATTGTAAAGATCATGTAAGGTGCCAGATGGGCACTGGGCTTATCAGGGGGATTACTTCATAGGCTGTGTAAATGCCTAACCAATGTGCTATACACCTGAAGCTGAAGTAGAATAATACTGAATGTCAAGCATAACTATAATTATATATATATATATATATATATATATTATAAGAAGTGGAGTACAACATAGGAAAGACAGTCAATAGTATTGTAAGAGCTATATAAGATGTCAGAGGGGTAGTAGCTTGGGGGATGGGTTATCACTTTATGAAGCATTTAAATGTCTACTTATTACATTGCTTTGTACACCTTTAACTAAAAAATAAAATAATTAATTTAATTCTTTAAAAAAATACAGAATCCCATAGGCAGCTTGGCCAAGAAAGATCTTTGAAAAAATGAAATATCTAATATGAGTTTTTATGGGGTTGATGTATACCCACTTCAAACTCCCACAAATATAAAGATTACCTACATAAATCACAAAATGCTCAGTATGCTTGAACTTGTGAATATCAAACCTGGGGCCGAGCTATACATCCTGTTAGACATATTACTGAAAGAGTATCAGCACATTGGGACTAAAACACAGTTGAAAATTGGGATACAATACTTATATTTGCTAAATTATTAGGTAATATTCCACTTCACATACCATCTTGATATATTGGTAACTTACTTGGCTCCTTCACAGAACGTGTCAGACCTGGACTATACAAGGTGAAGTCCATATTTGTCTAATATGGTAGCGATAAAAATTTTAAGTTGTTCACAGTCCGTTAATCAAAGATAATAGGATAAATCATTTCTTTCTTGGTAAAGAGAATCTTTACAAATCTGTGTTGCTATTTTACAGCTGTCCTCATATGAACCAAGTTTCACCAACTGTTTTTAGAAAATATCTGCCAGGACAGAAAATTATACCATGTCTCATGAAAAAGCACCTTCAAATTCAATCTAAAAATGTCTCACACTAGGAATTCAATCTCCACTTATCATGACATCTTATTCTGTCATTATTGTCTTCAATCGCACCTAAAATCCTTGCTCCCATCCAAAAATCCTCTGCTTTACTCTATTTAAAAACAAAATCTTACAACTATGTGACAGAAATGGCAGCAGGAGATGAGCCACTTGAACTCTCCCCTGGAATTTACAACAAATTGAATAGTTATATTTCCACAAAGGATTCCATGTGCAGCAGACAGGCAAGATGCAGAGACACTCAACTGAAATAACTTAAATTTGGGCAAATTGTGCGAGTGGGAGAGGAGGAAAGGGGGAGGGGGAAAATGCAGACCGCAAGCGGAATACTGGAGGCATACCGGAGCTCAGAAGCTTCGAGCTCTCCACATTCCAGAGCTACTTCAGTTGCAAGAGTGGGAAGAATTCAGACTGCTAGCACTTCCTTTATGGCCAATACTCCCTCGTGAGGGATCAGAATATAACACAGCTAAAACCAACGCTCATGGCGCAGGCCTTAGAGCAAAGACTGAGAGAAGAAGAGTGAGAATGGTAGCTTAAGCCCTTACTGCCAAGCAGAGGATGGAAGGTACAGAGACAGATCCTAGCTGACCCCTCCCCACCCTTTCAAAGCTTGCCGCACATCCACCTTTCCAGTGCTAGAAGTAGAACGGTAGCAGTGTCAGATAATTAAAAAACAAACAAAAAAAAAACCCTAATATTTGCAGTTCTGAGAACTGCAACCCGCAGCAACAACTCGCAACCCAACTAGTTCTGGCAAAGGGGAGGGGAGCCTTGGGTGCAGGACTGGCTGTGCTAGTGGTCACTGTCATGCCACAGAGCCATCTCTTCCAACACACTCTGCCCTTCCCCCACCTGTCTGGGTGGATCCCTACGGGGTAAACAGAGCTGCTGAAACACACAGGTCCTGAATCTGGTGCAGGAAGAGCTGCTGAACTTCAGGAGCTCACAACATTCCCCAATGGAGGCGATGCCCTGAGACCCAGGTGACCTGCTAACAGAAAAGAAGCTCACCTTCCAGGGAATGATTCCATTCTGTGAAAAGCCAGAAGAATGCCTAGAAAATATAACAGTATAGTGTTTGTGTGAGAATAAAGGCTGCAATAGGAGAGAAAAGAAAACATTCCACCAACACCTACTGGAAATCAAAAGAAAAACCTCATCCTAACAACCTGTTGCAGAACCCACTCCTGTAGATGCCTAGTAAGAGAAATAATAATTCATTAATTGCCATGAATAACCAAGGTAACAAGTTAGCTCAGAAACAAACTGAAACATCTCCAGAAAATGAAGTTAAAAACATGAAAATATGTGACTTAAATGACAGAGAATTCAAGAATGCAGTTCTGAGAAAACTTGATAAGATGCAAGAAAACACACACAGGCAGTTGAATGAACTCAGAAATGCAATCAAACACCAAAATGAACATTTTAACAAAGAGATTGAAATTTTTAAAAATAACCAAATAGAATTCATGAAGATTAAGAACTCAGTAAAAGAAATGAAGAATGAAATAGCCAGCTTAGGCAATAGAGCTGACAAGCTGGAGGAAAGAATCAGTGGCATCGAATATAGAAATCTGGAAATGACACAGATGGAAGAAGAGAGGGAGTTGAGAGTAAAAATGAAAGAACTGTACAACAACTTTCTGACTCCATCAGAAAGAGTAATATATGAATAATGAGCATACCAGAAGGGGAAGAAAGGGAGAAATACACAGAGAGTCTATTCAAACAAATAGTCGGTGAGAACTTCCCAGACTTGTGAAAAGAACTGGATCCTCAAATCCAAGAAGTAAATAGAACACCTAATCACCTCAATGCCAACAAGCCTACACATTATATTGAAGTTGTCAAAAAGAAAGAATTTTTAAGGCAGTCAGGGAAAAGCTACAAAGGAGTGCCCATTATCATCGGGTTTCTCAGCAGAAACAATACAAGCCAGACGGGAGTGGAATAAAATATTCAAACTTTTGAAAAAGAGAAATTATGAGCCAAGAATAATATATCCAGCAAAGATATCCTTTAGATATGAAGGAGGAACAGAGACCTTCCCAGACATACAGAAGCTGAGGGAATTTTCTAACACATGACCTGCCCTACAAAAGATACTGAAGGAGGCTACTAGACCTGAAAATAAAAAAAGCAAAATAATACAAAACCATTAGTAGTATTACGAACAGACAGATTAGAAGCAGAAAATGGCAACACCTACACCAAAGAGGACACTATACACTTAAACATAACATACAGGATAAAGAAGAAACAAAAAGCACTTTAAAAAAAAGAGAGAGGTCGCCGGCCGAGTGGCTCATTGGTTAAGAGTTGGCTTGGGAGCACGAGCTCTGAGAACCAGGGTCACCGGTTCACATCCCTCATGGGCCAGTGACACTGTACCCTCCACAGCTAAGATGGTGAACAACAGCTCAACCTGGAGCTGGGATGCCATGAGTCGCCAGGGATGGTGTAGGCGGCAGTGGGGTTGCAGTGGGCTGCCATAAGCTACCATGAGTTGGCCGGCATCCGGTGTGAGAAGCTAGGAGCCAATGAGAGCTGCCATTAGCCTCTGAGAGTGGCAACCCAATGGCCGGTGACCAATCTACCTCAGCCGGTAAGAGCACAATGATCACAATACCGACATGGGTCAGTGAAGCAACGTCCTCCACAACTAGATTAAAGAACAAAATGACAGCAACTTGTCTGTTTCCCTTTCCCAATTCCCCAATGCCGTTCCTTCCCCCAATTCCCCAATAAAATCTTGAGAGAGAGAGAGAGAGAGAGAGAGAGAGAGAGAGAGAGAGAGAGAGAAAGACGACTTGCTACTTCAGCACAGAAATCAACTCACAGCATCAATAGGAACATTTTATGACAACAAAAATATAAAAGAGGAGAGAGTAAGGGTCAGAACCAGCACAAGAGAATAGAAAGGAAGCATGCTGAAGAAAATGGAATACATTAAGTATGAAACTTTCCTTTACATAAACTAATGGTAACCACTCAAAACATAATCCAGAACTGAAATATATGACAAAAAAAAAGAAAGAGGGAAAATCATAGAATACCACCACACTGAAATAATAGAGATCAACAAAAGGGCAAAGAAACAATGGAGACACAGTCCTACCAAAAACCAGAGATAGAATGATAGGAAATCCTCATATATCAATAATCATCCTGCATATAAGTGGACTGAACTCACCAATAAAAAGGCATAGAGGGACCAACAGAGTGGTTCAGTTGGTTAAGAACATGAGCTCTGAGGAACAGGGTTGCCAGTTCGATTCCTACATGGGCCAGTGTGCTGCGCCCAAGCTGAGCTGCGACTGAGCTGCCAACAGGTGGCAGGATGTCTCAGCTGGTGAGACAACGTGCTTCTAATAACAAGGTTGCAGGTTCCAATCCCACATGGAATGGTGGGTTATGCCCACCCGCAACTAAGATTGAACACAGCACCTTGAGCTGACTGGTGGCAAGCTGGTGATGTGTGACTGGATGGTGACTGGACTTGGGAGTGGAGCTAGCTGCATCCTTCACAACTAAGATTGAAGGACAACAACTTGGCTGTTCCCTTCCCCAATTCCCCAATAAAACCTAAAAAAAATGCACAGAGTAGAAGATTGGATTAAAAAACTGAACCCAACCATATGCTGCTTCCAAGAGACATATGTCAGCTACAATGACAAACATAGACTCAAAGTGAAAAGGTAGAAATTGACACTCCAAGCAAATGGTATTCAGAGAAAAACACGTGTAGCTATACTGATGTCAGATGAAACAGACTTCAGGATAAAAAAAGTAACAAGAGACAGAGATGGGCATTTCATAATGATAAAGGGGATTACACAACAAAAAGACATAACAGTCATCAATATCTATGCCCCCAATCAGGGAGTGCCAAAATACACTAAGAAACTACTAAGATAAATAAAGGGCAAAATTGACCAAAACACAATTATAGTAGGGGAATAAAATACATCATTGACACCTATGCATAGATCACTGAAACAGAAAATCAATACAGAAATATCACCCTTAAATGACATATTAGAAGACATGGACATAATTTACATCTATAGAGCACTTATCTTAGAACATCAGACTATACATTCCTTTCCAGTGTGCATGGAACATTCTCTTATATACACCATATCTTCGAACATAAAACCAGTCTCAGAAAATTGAAGAAGATTGAAAACATACCAAGCATATCCTCTGATCACAAGGCTTTAAACTTGGATATCAACTGCAGAAAGAAAGCAGGGAAAACCACAAATATGTGGAGATTAAACAACATACTTCTAAAGAACAACTTGGTCAAAGAAGAAATAAGAGGAGAGATGAAAATATACATAGAAACAAATGAGAATGAAAATATACCCTACCAAAATTTTGGGGATGCAGTGAAAGGGGTTTTAACAGGGAAATTAATATCATTACAGGCCTGTCTCAAGAAAGAAGAAAACTCGCACATAGATAACCTCAAGTTACACCATAAAGAACTAGAAAGAGTAAAACAAATGAAACCCATAGTCAGCAGAAGGAAAGAAATAATGAAAATAAGAGCACAGCTGAATGAAATAGAAAACAAAAAGACAAGAGAAAAAATTAATGCAACAATGAGCTGGTTCCTGGAAAACATTAACAAAATTGACAAACACTGGCTAGACTCACTAAGATAAAAAGAAAAAAGACACAAATAAAATCATAAATAAAAGGGGAAGTTACCACAGATGCCACAGAAATCATCCAAGAAAGCTATGAATGATTATATTCCACCAAATTCAATAACCTATAAGAACTGGACATGTTCTTAGAAACACATAGCCTTCCTAGGCTGAATCATGACGAATTCGAAAATCTAAATAGATAAATGATAAGGAAATTGAATCAGTCATCTGAAACCTTCCAAAAAGCAAATGTCCAAGACGAGATGCTTTCACCAGTGAATTCTACCAAACATTCAAAGAGGACCTAATACCTATCCTACTCAAACTCTTCCAAAAAATTGAAGAGACAATACAACCTAACTCATTTGATGAAGCCAATGTTACCCTGATACCACAACCTGTGAAGTATAACATTAAAAAAAAAAGAAAATTACAGAAAAATATCTGATCAATGCAGATGCCAACATACTAAACAAAATACTTACAATACGAATGCAACAATGCATTAAAAAGATTATACATCGGGCCGGCCAAGTGGTGCATTGGTTAAGAGCTGGTTTAGGACACCAGCGGCCCCAGTTCGGATCCCATATATGAGGGCGTGACACTGCCGTCTACAGCTAACAACAGCTCCACCTGGAGTTGGGCTGTGCAAGTCCCAGCAATGGTGTAGGCTGCAGCCCCTGCAGCAGTGGGCTGCCATAGGCTACAGTGAGTGGCCGGCAGCCAGCATGAGTGGCTGGCAGTCAGCATGAGCTGCCAATAGCTGCGGTGAGCGACCATCCAGAGGCCGGGGACCCATCTGCCTCATCCGGGAAGAGCGCAATGACTATACCAACATGGGCTAGTGAAGCAACGTCCTCTGCAACTAGACTGAAGAACAAAAAGACAGCAACTTGTCTGTTCCCCCTCCCTGATTCCCCAACGCTGTTCCCCTTACCCAATTCCCCAATAAAAAAATAAAATAAAATAAAATAATAAATAAGAGATTCTGCCTTTGCTACTCCATGGTGTCTCCTGCCAAGAAGGAGCTTTGAGTGTTTCTTTAAAAAAAAAAAAAGATTATACATCACAACTAAGTGGGGTTCAACCCAGGGGCACAAGGATGGTTTAATATAGGGAAATCAATCACTATAATACACCACATAAAAAAATAAAGGACAAAATCATATGATTACATCAATAGATGCAGAAACAGCATTTGACAAGATACAACATCCATTTATGATTAAAACACTTACTGGGCTGGCCAAGTGGTACTTTGGTTAGGAGTTGGCTTGGGATGCCAGCTCTGAGCAGCAGGGCCCCGGTTTGGATCCCACATGAGGTTCAGGGATTCTGCCCTCTCTATAGCTAACGTATTCCATAGCTAAGATGGTGAGCAGAAGCTCAACATGGAGCTGGGCTCCCATGAGTCACCGGCGATGGCGTAATCTGCAGCACCTACTGCAGTGGGCTGCCATGAGCTACTGTGAGTGGCTGGCAGCCAGCGTGAGTGCCCATCAGCTGGCGTGAGCTTCTGTGAGCCGCCATGAGTTACCGTCCAATGACCGGCGACCTACTGCCACAGCCAGGAAGAGTGCAATGATTACAATAGCAACATGGGCCAGTGAAGCAATGTCTTCCACAACTAGACTGAAGAACAAAAAGGACAGCAACTTGTCCGTTACCCTTCCCTGATTCCCCAGCGCTGTTCGCCTCCTCCCCCAATTCCCCAATAAAATCTTAGAAAAAAAAAACAACACGTACTAAAATGGGTATAGAAGGAAAATACCTTAATATAATAAAGGCCATATATAACAAACTCTCAGCTAATATCATAATTAATGATGAAAAACTGAAGCCCCTCATTCTACTTTTAGGAAAACAACAGGGCTGTCCCCTATCACCTCTGCTTTTCAACATAATATTGGAACTCCTTTCCAGAGCAACCAGGCAAGGGAAAGAAATAAAAGACATTCAAATTGGAATGAAGAAGTTAAATTATCACTTTTTGCAGATTACATGTTGCTATATATAGAAAACGCTAAAGACTCCACAAAAAAACTAATAGAAACAATAAATGAATACAGTAAAGGTGCCAGCTACAATATCAGTGTACAAAAGTCCATTGAATTCACATATACTAACAATGAAATCGCAGAAAAAGAAATTAAAAAACCAATTCCCTTTGAAATTGCAACAAAAAAATAAAATACCTAGGAATAAAATTAACCAAGGATGTGAAAGGCCTACACACTGAAAACCATGATTTTTTTTTTTTTAATTGAAGAAGACACAAAGAAATGGAAAGACATTCTGTGTTCATGGATTGGAAGAATCAACATAGTTAAAATGACCATATTACTCAAAGCAACATACAGACTTAATGCAATCCCCATGAAAATCTCAATGACAGTTTTTTAAAGAAACAGAACAAAAAACCGTGAGATTTGTATGGAACCACAAAAGACCCCGAATAGCCAAAGCATTCCTAAGAAAAGAAGAACAATGCTGGAGGTATCACATTTCCTGACTTCAGCTTGTACTACAGGGCAACAATAGTCAAAAGAGTATGGTATTGGCAGAAAAACAGACACATTGACCAGTGGAATCTAATTGAGAACCTAGAAATAAACCCACATAAATATGGACAGATAACTTTTTTTTTAAAGATTTTATTGGGGAATTGAGGGAGGGGAACAGCATTGGGGAATCAGGAAAGGGGAACAGACAAGTTGTTTTTTTGTTCTTCAGTCTAGTTGCGGAGGATGTTGCTTCACTGGCCCATGATGGTATCGTCATTGTGCTCTTCCCGGATGAGGCAGATTGGTCGCTAGCCTCTGGATGTCGCTCACCGCGGCTATTGGCAGCTCACGCTGGCTGCCAGCTGTTCACGCTGGCTGCTGACCACTCACTGTAGCCTATGGCAGCCCACTGCAGCAGGGACAGCAGCCTACACCGTCGCCGGGGCTCGCACAGCCCAGCTCCAGGTGGAGCTGTTGTTAGCTGTAGAGGGCAGTGTCACTGGCCCTCACACGTGGGATCCAAACCGGGGCCGCTGGCATTCCAAAACCAGCTCTTAACCAATGCGCCACTCGGCCAGCCTTGGACAGATAACTTTTGACAAAGAAGCCAAAAACATACAATGGAGAAAACACAGCCTCTTCAAGGAATGGTCCTGGGGGAAGTGGAAAGCCACGTGCAAAAGAATGAAATTAGACTGATATCTGTCACGGTGTACCAAAATTAACTCAAATGGTTTGAAGACCTATACATAAGACCCGAAACAATAAAATGCATAGAAGAAAACATAGGTGCTAAATTTATAGACCTTAGGTTCAAATAGGGTTTTATGAATTTGACTTCAAAGGCAAGGGAAGTAAAAGCTAAAATAAATGAATGGGACCATATCAAACTAAAAAGCTTCTACACAGCAAAAGAAACCATTGGCAAATTAAAGAGGCAACCAACCAAATGGAAGAAGATTTTTGCAAACAATGCCTCCAATAAGGGGCTAATATCCAAAATATATAAGGAACTTATTCAACTCAATAACGAAAAAACCCCAAAAAATCCTATTTAAAAATGGGAGGGCTGGCCGAGTGGTGTGGTTGTTAAGCGCTGGCTTGGGAAGCCAGCGGCCCCGGTTCGGGTCCCACATATGAGGGCCAGTGACACTGGCCTTAAAAAAAGAAATGGGCAGAGGACCTGAATAGGCATTTCTCCAAACAGGCTATACAAATGGCCAATAGACATATAAAAAATGCTCAATGTTTCCAATCATCAAGAGAAATGCAAATAAAATCTACAATGATATATTGTACCTCACACCAGTTAGAACTGCTATCATGAACAAGACAAATAATAACAAGTGTTGGAGAGGCTGTAGAGAAAAAGGAACCCTCATACACTGTTTGCTGGCAGGAATGCAGATTGGTGCAGCCACAATGGAAGGCCATGTGGAGGTTCCTCAAAAAATTAAGAATAGAATTACCATATGACCCAGCAATCCCTTTCCTAGGTATCTACCCCAAAAGCCTGAAAACATTTACCCATAAAGATACATGTACTCTGATTGCACATTGCAACTTATTCATGGTGGCCAATATATGAAAACAACCAAAGTGTCCTTTGATAGATGATTGAATAAAGAAGATTTGGTATATATACACAATAGAATACTATTCTGCCATAAGAAAAGATGAAATAGCGCCATTTGCAACAACATTCGTGGATCTTGAGATTATAATGCTAAGTGAAGTAAGTCAAACAGAAAAAGTCTAGAACCATATGATTTTACTTTTATGTGGTATATAAAACTGAAAATATCAAAGGAACAAGACAAACAAATGAAAAATCAAAAACTCAGAACACAAACAATAGTTTAGTGGTTACCAGAGGGTAAGGGTGAAGGGGGTAGTAAAAGGGATCAAATATGTGGTGATGGAAAGAGAGCTGACTCTGGATGGTGAATACACAATGTGATATATAGATGATGTATTAAAGAATTGTACACCTGTAACCTGTGTTACTTCTAACAATTGTCACACCAATTAACTTTAATTTTAAAATATCTCAGGCCAGCTGGGTGGCTCAGTTGGTTAGAGAGCAAGCTCTGTGCAACAAGGTTGGCAGTTTGATTCCCACATGGGCCATTGAGCTGCGCCGGTGCTGAGCTGCTGCTGAGATGCCAACGATCAGTCAGATGTCTCAGCTGGTGAAAACGCGTGCTCTTAACAAGGTCACTGGTTCAATCCCCACATGGGACAGTGGGCTACGTGTCACCCCCTCCCCCCAACTCAGATTGAATACAGCACCTTGAGCTAAGTGGCCTCAAGCTGTACACAGGCAGCCGTATGGCTCAGTTGGTTAAAGAGTGTGCTCTTAACAACAAGATTGCCGGTTTGATTCCCATATGGAATGGTGGGAAGCACACCCCCACACCCCTCACAACTAGATTGAAAATGGCAACTGGACTTGGAGCTGAACTTGCGCCCTCCACAACTAAGATTTAAGGACAACAACTTTACTTGGAGCTGCTGGGTCCTGGAAAAACACAATGTTCCCTTTCCCCAATTCCCCAACACTGTTCCCTTCCCCAATTAAAAAAATGTTTTTTAATCTCTAAATAAACACACACACACACACACACACACACACACACACACACACCTTCTCCCATATAAATAAGGGTATCAGAGAGATAAAGGGATAGAAAATCCTCCCTGTCAGCCTGGTTTTGAAGAGAAAAATTACCCCTTCAACTTAGTCTGAAATTATCCTACATTAGAAACTCAATTTAAAGTATCTTGACTATTAGAAACATATTAATTCATTATGTCTTGGATTTCCCCTATAATTATTCTAAACCTCACCAGACACATAAATAACTGTTCTAAAATAAGAGGAAGGTCAGTACAAGAAAAAGGAAAACAATCATGGTAATATAAATCAAAAAATGTTCTTGTTATAGCAGTGTATGATTTCCTAATGTAATGAGTTTAAGCAGATATCACTAATATTTTTGTATACATTTGCATGATTTTTTATAAAATTTTCCTCACTACTTCATATTTATGTCATAATGCATTATTATTGAAATAAATCCTGTTAGTATGCTTTTTATTTTTTTTAATTATTATTTTTTTTAGCTGAGCCATCCTGCCACCTGTTGGCAGCTCAGCGGCTGCTCAACTCCGGCCGGGAATAAAACCGGCAACCTTTTGCTCAGAGCTCACACTCTTGAGCTAGCTCATAACCAACTGAGCCACTCGGCCAGCCCTATTTTTTTATTTATTTTCTTGTCACCCCAATAAACCTTAATTTTAAAAAAAAGAAGTATAAATTGGTTGTTACACAGCAGTCATGTGGATGTAGGTTATAGCATAAGGAATATAGTCAATAATATTGTAATGACTATTTATATTGTCAGATGAGTACTAGATTTATCAGGGTGCTAGATGGGAGGGAGTTTGGGGAACAGGGTGAAAAAGTTGAAGTAATTAAGAAGTACAAATTGGTAGTTGCAATATTCTCATGGGAATATGAAGTATAGCATAGAGAATATAGTCAATAATATGGTAACAACTATGTATAGTTCCAGGTGAGTACTAGATTAGTCAGGGGGATCGCTTCTTAAATTATATAAATGTCTACCCACTATGCTGTACACCTGAAATTAATATAAAGTAATATTTAATGTCAACAATTAAGAGCATGAGGAAATGGTCCCTGGGCCTGAGCAGAAGAAGTAACATTTAAGCACTGCAAAGAATCTTTCTGTGCTCTGATTGGACAAGTAACAAATACCTAAATAAAAATAAAGATTAAATGGCATTACACTGCCAGGAAGCTTTTGTTTAATTGAAATCTCCATCACTATTAAAGAGGCCTACAGTGGCTATCCATCTTTGGGCCTATGAGGTTTTCTGTCTACTTAATAAAAAAAAAGTATTCATTGCTCTCATTGTTCCTGTTCCTTTTTCCCACAAAGATTTCTTTTATAACATTGACATTCTGGGAAGAGATAGTCCTCAGCAATTATCCACATGGAAACAGACTGCTCTTGCTTGTTTCCTGTTTTGTTAATATTGTGAAATTTGTTATTTGTGAATAGTTACTTGATTACAGAAAAACTCACTTAAGCCTAGGATTGTTAAAAAGACTTTGACTATTAAGTTAATCTGAATCACTGAGATAAAAAGGGGATTTTCAGGCTACTATATGACTACCAAATATCTATCTTTGGGAATATCTTTGGGCTTTTAAATCATAAAGCCAAACTGATAGCTATCTTATTAGGAGGTTGAAAATAGCAGGGCCTGTGTCCATCAGACTATTCATTCCAGATGTTATTCTGCATTAGGGCTGTCCTGAATATAATTATTCCTACCCTCTGTATATTAACCTCTGCTAACAACGTCTATGTATGATGCATTGTTGCTTCTGTGTCCCAGTCTCATTTAGATAACCTCTGCCTTGCGGTCCTTTGCAGGTTTTTCAAAGTAGAATCTACCTATAATATCCATGAAAATTATCTAAAGTGCCATTTTAAAATATAGATCCCTGGGCATTGGCTGAGATCTACTACACCAGAGGTTCTCAGGTCTGAATCCAGAAATCTGTACTGTTGACAAGTGTCCATGTGGGCGTCAAGTATTCTACAGTTCAAGGATCACTGCTGTCAAGAAGAAGACAGAAACAGAGTGTGAGAGCCAATCTGAGTTAAGTAATATCCATGTTTGGCTTCTGAGAGGAGGGCCAGGATCTGAGGATGGCAAAATTCAGCATTGAGATTAGTCTCTGGAGTCCTCATATCCTTTTCATCTCTGCTTTCTTGCATTCTTTAATAATTCAACAGTAATTGTCATTTGTTCAGATAACACTGTGAATTAGACACTGGAACTCACAAAATTCAATGGTGTAAGTAATAGCATTATCCTCTCATTTTGCAAGTGGAGATATTGAGGTTCATTGAGGTTATGGAATTTGTCCAGACCAAGAGCTAAGAAAAGGTAGAGCTAGGATGTGAGCTCACATACCTAGTCACTTTCCAGAGGAACTAATTTACATCACTGGTGTTAGGAGCTTTAGGTTTCAGATGCTTGAGCCCCTGCATCAGCCTCAGGGCGAACCCTGTTTTTATAACCATCAATGCAAGTGCCCCTCATTAGCACCTTTCTCTTTCCTTTAAAAAAAAAATTAGTTTCAGATGTACAACACAGTGCAATAGTTACACTTTTTACCCCTCAAAAGAGAAAACCACCCTCCCCCAATCTGCCACCCCACTCTCCCCTGATATCATACATATCTATTACAATTCCGTTGATTCCATTCCTATACTATACTCCATATCCTGCGGGGGACCAGCCCCCACTGACCGGGGTTCGAGAAGGTGGACACGGCATCGGCGGTTAATGAAAGACAGAAACTGTTTGTTGCAGTAAAGACAGAAAATGGAGAGATCGAATCTCCAGTTTATTTGTTGCAGGCTTTATATACATTTTTTAGGTAAGAGGTACGTGCAAGGGTACATGTAGGAAAAATATGCATTACCTCAGTGAAAAGTAGATCATTAACTGTTTACCAGTAGTCTAAAGGTCAGTGAAACCTTGATTAGTTTCTTAAGCCATTTTCTTCCATTAACCCAGATAGCCATCTTTCTTTTGTGTCCCAAGGATCCGGCCATCCTCACCACATGCCTTAGTAAATAGTAAGCACCCTCCAGGTGCAGCAAGGAAACAATAGGAGCAGATAAACAAGTTTATGATTCACCAAGCCCACTAAAGTCAGCCTGCATGCCCCTCAATATTGGGCTACATGGTCATCAACACTGCATGCCCCTCAACATTGGGCTACACGGCCCTCAACATCATATCATACATATCTATTACAATTCCATTGACTCCATTCCTATACTATACTCCATATCCCATGAATATATTCAATTATAGTTGACGTGCAATATTATACAACATCAGCTTAAGGTGTACAGTGCAGTGATCAGCCTCTATACTGTCCATGTAGTGGTCTCCCTAAGACATGTGACAATCTGACACCCTACAAAATATTTACATTATTGATTATATTCTCTGAACTGTCTTTCATATCCCTATAGCAATATTGTAGTTACCTATTTATGCTGTCTAATCCTGTTCCCTTCTCCCTCATGCCCACTCTCCACCCAACAAGCAACCTTCAGTTTTTCCTCTATAACTCTGAGACCACTTCTGTTTACTTAGCTCATCCATTCAGTTTTTTAGATTCCATGTATAAGTGAGATCATATGGTATTTGTCTTTCCCAAATGACTTATTTCACTTAACATAATTTTCTCTTCATGCATCCATATTGTTGCAAATGGTACGATTTCATTCTTCTTTATAGCTGAGTAATACTCCATTGTATAAATCTACCACAACCTCTTAATCCAGTAGTCTACTAATGGGCATTTCGGTTGTTTCCAATTCTTGGCTATTGTAAATAGTGCTACAATAAACATAAGGGTGCATATATATTTTTTGAATTAGCATCTTGGGTTTCTCTGGATAGATACTCAAGAATGGAATATGGTAGTTCCATTTTCACTTTTTTGAGAAACCTCCATAATAAATTCCATAATGGCTGCACCAGTGTGCAGTCCAACTAACAGTGCACCAGTGTTCCCTTTTCTCCACAACTTTGCCAGCAACTGTTGTTGATTTATTGATGATAGCCATTCTGACTGGAGTGAGGTGGTATCTCATTGTGGTTTTTATTTGCATTTCTCTAATGATTAGCAAGGTTGAACATTTTTTCATATGCCTGTTTGCTATCTGTATATCCTTTGTAAAGAAATGCCTCTTCATATCCTCTGCCCATCTTTTAATTGGGTGGTTTGTTGTTTTGGTGTTGAGTTGCATGAGTGTTTTATAAATTTTGTATATTAACCCCTTATTAGATATATCATTGGCAAATAAATTCTCCCATTCAATGGGCTCCCTTTTTGTTTTATTTATGATTTTTTTTGCTGTGAAAAAACTTTTAAATTTGATGTAATCCCATATATTCATTTTTTCCTTTTTTCCGTTGCCTGAGGGGAATATATCAGTAAAAATATTACTCATGGCAAGGCCTTCACATTTATTCCCTAAGTTTTCTTCTAGGAGTTTTATGGTTTCAGGTCCCACAATTAAGTCTTTAATCCATTTTGAATTTAGTCTCATGTATGATGTAAGTAGGTGGTCTAATTTCCCCAACACCATTATTAAATAAACTGTGTTTACTCCAATGCAAATATTCGTTTCCATTTTCATAGATTAAATGACCATATATGGATGGGTTTATTTCTGAGCTCTCTGTTCTGTTCCATTGGTCTATGTGTTTGTTTTTGTTTTCGTTTTTTTAAAGATTTTATCAGGGAATTGGGGGAGGAGAACAGCGTTGGGGAACTGGGGAAGGGGAACAGACGAGTTGCTGTCTTTTTCTTTGTTCTTCAGTCTAGTTGCGGAGGACATTGCTTCACTGACCCATGTTGGTATCGTCATTGTGCTCTTCCCGGATGAAGCAGATCCGTTGCCGGTCGCTGGATGGTCACTCACAGCGGCTATTGGTAGCTCACACGGGCTGCCAGCCGCTCATGCTCGCTGCCGGCCACTCACTGTAGCCTATGGCAGCCCACTGCAGCAGGTTCTGCAGTCTACACTGACGCTGGAGCTCGCAGCCCAGCTCCATGTGGAACTGTTGTTAGCTGTAGAGGGCAGTGTCACTGGCCCTCATATGTGGGATCCGAACCAGGACTGCTGGTATCCCAAGCCAACTCTTATACAATGCGCCACTCGGCTTGCCCTTATGTGTCTGTTTTTATGCAGCACCATAATGTTTTGATTACTATAGCCTTGTAGTGTGATTTGATGTCAAGTAGTGTGATACCTCCTACTTTGTTCTTATTTCTCAATATCGCTGTGGCTATTCTGGTCTTTTCTGGTTCCATATGTATGTTATACTTCTGAGAAAAATGTCCTTGGTATTTTCAAAGGAATTGCATTGAATCTATTTTTTGTCTTAGGTACTATTGACATTTTAACTATATTAATTCTTTCTATCCATGAACATGGTATTTCTATTTATTTGTATCTTCTTTGATTTTTCTCTTAAGTGTCTTATAATTTTCTGAGTACAGGTCTTTATTCTTTGGTTAAATTTATTCCTAGATATTTTATTGTTTTTGAAGTAATTGTAGATGGGATTGATTTCCTGATTTCTTCTTCTGATAACTTATTGATGTATACAAACACAACTGATTTCTGAATATTAATTTTGTATCCTACTACCTTACTAAATTCATTTATCAGTTCTAACAGTATTTTGGTAGAGTCTTTCCAATTTTCTCTATATAGTATTATGTCATCTGCATATAATGACAATTTCTCTTCCTCTTTTACAATTTGGATGCCTTTTATTTCATTTTCTTGTCTGATTGCTATGGCTAGAACTTCCAGAACTATGTTAAATAGAAGTGGTGAAAGTGGGCAGCCTTGCCTTGTTCCTGATCTTAAGGGGAAAGATTTTGGCCTTTTCCCATTGAGCATGATGTTTGCTGTGGGCTTATCATATATGGCCTTTATTATGTTGAGATATGATCCCACTATTCCCACTTTGCTAAGAGTTTTTATGATAAATTGCTGCTGGAATTTGTCAAATGCTTTTTCTGCATCTATTGATATGATCATATGATTTTTATTTTTCATTTTGTTAATGTGATGTATTACATTAATTGATTTGCGGATATTGGACCATACCAGGAATGAATCCCACTTGATCATGGTGTATGATGTTTTCATTGTGATGAGGAATTTGGTTTGCTAATATTTTGTTGAGGATTTTTGCATGTATGTTCATTACAGATATTTGCCTGTAGTTTTCTTTTTTTGTAATATCTTTGTCTGATTTTGGGATCGGACTAATAGCGGCCTCATAAAATGTGCTTGGTAGCCTTCCCTCCTTCTGTATTTTTTGGAATATTTTGAGGAGAGTAGGTATTAATTCTTCCTTGACTGTAAAATTCACCTGTGAAGCCATCTGGTCCAGTACTTTTGATTGTTGGAAGCTTGTTGATTACTGATTCAATTTTTTTTGTAGTAATCTGTCTGTTCAGATTTTCTGTTTCTTTTTTGGTAAGACTTGTTATATTGTATGCTTCTAGAAATTTATACATTTCTTCAACATTGTCGAATTTGTTGGCATATAGATGCTCATAGTATTATTTTAAAAATTTCTGTATTTCTGGGCCGGCCGAGTGGCGTGGTGGTTAAGTGCTCGTTTGGGAAGCCAGCGGCCCTGGTTCGGGTCCCACATATGAGGGCCAGTATACTGCCCTCAAAAAAAAAATTTCTATATTTCTGTGGTATCTGTTTTCACTTCTCCTCTTTCATTTCAGATTTTATTAGTTTGGGTCCTCACTCTCTTTTTCTTGATGAGTTTGGCTAAGGGTTTGTTGATTTTTTTTATCTTTTCATAAAACCAACTCATGGATTCATTGATCTTTTGTATTGTTCTTTGGTCTCTATTTCATTTATTTCTGTTCTAGTCTTTATTATTTCCTTCCTGTATTCCCTTTGAGCTTATTTTGCTGTTTTTGTTTCCAGTTCCTTTAGGTGTAAAGATAGTCCGTTGATTTGAGAATGTTCTTGTTTCTTTAGATAGGCCTGCAGTGCTATGAATTTGCCTCTTAGGACTGCGTTTGCTGCATCCCAGAGATTTTGGGTGGTTATGTTTACATTTTTGTTTGTCTCGAGATACCTTTTGATTACTTCCTTGATCTCATTTTTGACCCACTCACTATTTAATAGGATGTTATTCAACCTCCATGTATTTGTGAGCTTTCTGGATTTCTTCTTGTAATTGATTTTTAGTTTCATAGCATTGTGGTCAGAGAAGACAGTTGATATGATTTCAATCTTCTTATATTTATTGAGACTTGTTTTGTGGACTAACATGTGGTCTATCTTGGAAAATGTTCCATGTGCACTGGAGAAGAATTTATATTCTGTTGCTTAGGGGTGAAATGCTCTAAAAATATCTATTAAACGTAGTTGGTCTAAAGTGTCATTTAAGGCCACTGTTTTGGTGTTGATTTTCAGTCTGGAGGATCTGTCCATTGGTGGCAACAGAACGTTAAAGTCCCCTTCTACAATAGTGTTACTGTTGATTTCTGCCTTTATGTCTGTCAAAATCTGTTTTATATATTTAGGAGATTCTATGTTGTGTACATAGATGTTTTCTAGGGTTATGTCCTCTTGTTGAATCGATCCCTTTATTGTTATGTAGTGCCCTTCTTTGTCTTTTATTGTAGTCTTAATTTTAAAGTTTACTTTGTCCGAAATAAGTATTGCTACTCCAGCTTTATTCTCATTTCTATTTGCATGAAATATCTTATTCCATCCCTTTGCTTTCAGTCTGTGTGTCTTTTGATCTGAGGTGAGTCTCTTGTAGACAGCATATGGATGGGTCCTGTTTTCTTATCCACTCAGCCACTCTATGTCTTTTGATTGAAGCATTTAGCCCATTCACATTGAGAGTGATTATTGATAGGTTTATATTTATTGCCATTTTGTTATTTGTATTTTTGATCTTCCTTGGTTAGCATGTTTTCCTGTTTCTTCTGTTTAAAAAAGCCGTTTAACATTTCCTGCAATGCTGGCTTGGTGATAATGAATTCCTTTTGCTTATTATTTTCTGAGAAGCTCTTTATCTCTCATTCAATTTTAAGTGATAGCAGTGCTGGGTAGAGAAATCTTGATTGTAGGCCTTTATTTTGCGTCACTTTGAATATTTCCTGCCACTCTCTTCTTGCCTGGAGTTTCTGTAGACAGTCAGCTGTTAGTCTTATAGGAGTTCCTTTGTATGTAACCTGCTGTCTTTCTCTTGCTGCTTTTAGGATTCTGTCTTTGTCTTTAACCATTGCCATTTTAAGTGTGATCTATTTTGGTGTGGGCATGTTTTGGTTCAGCTTGTTTGGAACTCTGTACTTCCTGGGCTTGTATGTCGATTTTCTTTTCCAGGGTAGGGAAGTTTTCAGTCATTATTTCTTCAAATACATTCTTTATCCCTTGCTTCTTCTCTTCTCTTTCTGGTATTCCTATGAGTCTTAGGTTGTTTCGCTTCATGTTGTCCCACAGTTCTAAAATGATTTTCATTGTATTTTATTATTCTTTCTTGTTTGTTGTACCAACTAGCTGATTTCTGCTATTTTGTCTTCTAAATCGCTGATCTGATCCTCTGCTTCATCTAATCTACTGGTGTGTTCTTCATTTCAGTTAATGTATTCTTTAGTTCTAACTGGTTGTTTTTTATGATTTCTCTATCCTTCTTTATGTCCTCTCTAAGTTCCTTAAACATTTTAATCATCGTATTATAAACTCTGTCTCTGAAAGGTTCGATCCCTCTGTCTCATTTCTAGGGGTTTCTTCTGATCTTTTATTGGGGACATGTTTCTTTGTTTCTTCATTCTGGCTCTTGCCCTCTGATTGCTTTGATGTATCAGATAGATCATCTATGCCTCTCATTCGTTGCTTGGGGCTCTTGTAGTAGTGTCCTTTATATTCGGATTGCACAGTCTCTGTATTCTCCTGTCCCATGTGTTCCAGAGAGGGCGCTGTTGATGTTGCTCTTTAATTACTTTTGGCTTGTCTGAGGGTGGGATTGACACTCACACTGATTAGCTGGGAGGGTTAGCTCCATTCACAGTGTATGAGATGCTGTGCCGAGGATGATCCCCTCTGAAGAGGCTTGGTGACTGTGGGTTCTTATGCTTGTGGAAAATGTCCTTTGAGAGTGCCACTTGTAGGGTCAACCAGGTAGTACTCTGGTTTTGTCTAACTCTGGCCTCTGGGTGCATTGGTTTTGGTGTCTCTTGGGGAGGACTCCCACTCAGAGCCATTTCAGTCCTGCCTTTTACTGGTCTGTAGCTATCTGGTAGGAGCCTCAAGGCTGTACACAGTTGGCTGCTGCCCATGCTGGACCTGGAGTATTGTTGGGATGATCTCTGTGTACTGAAGCTGGCTGCCCCCTATATTTGTCCTGAGGCAGTTTGAGAAAATCCCCAGGGCCTCCTAGGCCTGTTGCCACCTATTAGATGTCGATAAGGCCCACCTATTGAAAAGGGCTTTTTAGGGGCATGTGTCTAGCTATTTGACCTGGTGTTGAGGGTGCCTCTGCAATGTGGCACTATCTTGGAAGGATGGAGTTCAAGGGAATTATGCAACAAGATTGGTAGGTTTTAAGATGTTAATGCAGATTCAAGGCTTACACCAACACCTTGCCTGTGACCCCCTTGTATAGCGTTTCAAGGGCACTATAGTCAGCCTCCACCTTGCACTCGCAGATTCATAAAAGCTGCTCCCAAGTGGCTGTGGTGAAGGTTTGTGTTCGCAGAACATGACAAAGATGACCCCAAGGCTCTGCAAACCACCTTCTGTTGTAAAAAAACCCTTTTACACAGTTTGTGGGGGTGGGGCCAGTCACCATGGCACCACGATTGCCTCTGGCAATGCAGCTGTAGTGGGCAAGGTAGCATTACCGGTGCACAAAGGCTGTGGTCAGTAGTTTCTACAAATTCAGTGTAATCTCAGCTCCTGGACCAGTGCTGGGTCCACATTCACTTCATAAAACAAAAACAAAGCAAGGCATTCCAACAATACCAAAAAACAAATACACTCCCACAGAAACTCGATGAGCAATGATCAGACAGGAGAAACAATAGCATATCAAAGAAACACAAACACAAAAACAGGGGAACAAGACAGAAAAATAGCGACCATAGCAATATCCAGATAAGCAAGTCTGAGAAACAACAAAAAAAACAAAACAGATGAATGAAAAGAAGGAACAGGAACAAAAAGATGAAAGAGAAAGAAAAGAAAAAATAATAATAAAGAAAAAAGGAGGAAGAAAAAAGAAGGGGAAAAAAAGGAAAAAAAGAAATTAAAAAAAAGGCTCTCCAATCTGAAGACCACTTGCTCAGTAATAGAAAGTCTTTAGGTGACTCAGCACAAGCTACATTGGGTGGAGGGCTCAACACATCCTGCTCTGGCCTCCCTGTCAGGCTTGCAGTGAGCTTCCTGGAATTAACTGCTATGTGCTCTGGAACTGTGCTCACCACCAAAAATCCTCAAAGGTTGTTGCAGTCTTTCTGCTGCTCCAAAAAAGTTCTGTGGCCTGCAGAGGTGGGGGTCAGTCACCAGGGGCTCAGGGTGCCCCTGGCAACACACCTCTAGGTGGGCAGGGCAAGCCTCCAAGGCACCACAGGATATGTTCAGTGGCTCCCATCAAGACAGAGCAGCATGCACTCCTGCACCAACAACCTTCCCGCACAAATATGCTAGGAATGTCCCGGCTGGATTATGCAGGCCCACAGCTCATGGCCCAACACTCCCAGGAAAACTCCCAGCCTCAGCCTGTTCCAATCAGCTGCTCTCAGATCAGGCCGAGCAGCCCAACAACCAATCACCAGCCTGGCAACACTGCACTCGCTGTACAGGATGAACCCAAGGTGGCTCACGCACTCTCGGGACTGAATGAGCAGCCTGTTGGAGCCAGATCTCACCTGCGAGGCATTTCCCTGGCTACTCAGCACAAGCAGTGTGGAGGCTGGGGATCCAAGGCTGTATGAGGCCATGCATACAAGCACTCCTGCGCCAATTTCACCAGACCAATGCGGTCCTGGACCTGACCCTCTGCGGGAGGGCCCAACCCTGACAAAATGGCACCCTCCTGTACACTACTCTTGAGCAAGATCCACACTCTGGGGGAACAATGGTCCCAAAACCTCCAGCTCCCATGCCAAAGGCTCTCAGTTCCATCCTCTCCTACAGACTCCTGGGCCCGGCTCACACAGCTACTCCCTCCACCAGGGAACAGGTGCATGCTCACCAGCGAGCTAGTCCGTGTGCCAGCTCCACTGTTTCTCTAGCTGCCCTCAGCCTCATGGAGTTGAGCAGAGAGTCGTCACTAATTTCTACTACCAGCTATCATGGAACTCCTTTTCCAGGCAAAGTAACTCTTGGCTGGTGAGCTTGGTGTGAGGCCAGAGGGTCTCTCCCCTAACCAGAGAAGCTTCTCCATCACTGAGGTATCCCTCACAGGATTTGCCCTCTCTCGTCTCTGCTCCTCCTACCAGACTCAACATGGCCTCCTCTTTAAGGCCTACATTTAGAGGTTCTCTTTGTCTATTGTTCAGGGGACTTCTGAGGTTAAATGTTGTATAAATTATTTGTAATTTTGGTGTGATCCTGGGAAGCAGTTGACACAGCATCTGTCTAGTCTGCTGTCTTACCAGAAGTCCAGTATGCTTCTTAAATGACATTCTCATTCCTGAAAACTTCTATTGTTTGGGTTGGTTTTTTTTTGCCATCAGTCTCAGAGAAACACCCCCACCACCCTTCCTAACTCTGTTATCTATCCTCCACACTGTTATCAAAGTGATATTTCTGTAGTAACAAATACATAATTCCAGAGCTGAAACTCCTTCTTCATTCCAGAGAAAAATATGTCTGATACAAATTAAGTCATTATGTGACATGGCAAAAAGTTATCTGCTGTTCTCAACCAACCAGTAAACATTTACTTAGATGGATAAATGAGCATCTACTTTTTGTGAGCATTGAGCTATTGATTTTGGGCAAAAAAGAAGTAAAAAATACCTAGTCTCTGCTTTCAACAAATGTAAATTTAGAAAAAAAATGTGCTGTGGTTTCCAAGACTGGCCCCTTATTGGAATCACCTGAAGAGCTTCCCAAAAAATGTATAGTCCCAAGCTCCATCCCAGATTTGCTTCACCAGAAACTCTAGGAGCATAGTCCAGGAATATACGTATTTGACAAGTGCCCCGAAGTGATTTTGTTTGTGTGAATCCAGGTTTGAAACTTTCTGTAGAGTACTGAAAACCTTTGTAGTGACTGGAGGATTTTTGTCTGTCAGTTACAATTCTTCTTTTCTAGATGCCAGGTGAGGTCTCAAAACTTCTATTTTGAAAGTAATAGAAGCAGAGAATATAAAGGCAGGAGGGGGTTAAATTGTGTAAAGCCCTGAATGCTGTGGTAGGTAATGTGAATATTATTTTCTTAATTAGTTGTTCCCAAATCTTACTGCAAATTTGTTTTATAAAAAAGAATGTTATAAAATGTAATTAAATCATTATTTCCAGGAACAGAGCCTGAGCATCTTTAAAAAGCATTGGCAGAAATTCTGAAGCAGCCATCCACAGAGCAGAATTTGGGGATCCTCTGCATGTAAAAACTGGGCTTCATGCTCTACCAGGAAATTGTAGACTTGATCACAATTCAACCTTAGTAGATCTGCCCTGCCTTACAATAATAACAATCATAATTTTACAATTGCAGCTGTCATGTACTGAATTTAAAAATATAAGTAAGGCATATTACAAAGTGATTTACATGCATTACCTCATAATATTTGCAATAAATCAGTGAAGCAAATAATATATTTAGCTCCATTTTATTGAAGAGGAAAAATGAGATACAGATAAGTTATTTGACCAAGTTAATACAATTAGTAAGGAGCAGATTCAGGAGAGCAATCTAATATTTCCCAAAATTATCTTCGCAGAAAATCCTTTTATTTCATGTACCTATAAACTATCATAACACCTATTAACTAGGGTTCTATGGGGAAAAATTGGGAAGTATTTAGGCTTTGCCTTTCTAAGCAGAAGATACATAGCCCAAATAGAAGAGATACATATGTTGAGGGTGAAGGAAAGTATAAATCTAGAAGTCTATCTTCTCAGAAGCAAGTGACAGATGGGCTGTATCTATATATTTACAGAAATTAGAGAGAAATGCAAAGATGCTGTAGTAAAATGAATATTAGTCATTAGCTTGACAGGTGAAAGATGATTACTAGGGAAACCCTAAGTAGGGAAAAGGCCTAAAACAACAGCTGTATGTCCTGAAGAGCAAATAGAATAATTCCACAATAGACACAGTCAGTTGAATTTGAATATCTATTAAATCCTTAGAGAACTTACATTCCTTCCCATAGAATGTTTCTTTCTCCATATATTAAATATATTGGAAAGTGAAGTTTACACAATATATTGGGTTGTTGGAAAAGTCATGATGCATTTTTGCAATGAAAAACGTAGAAAAAATATGTCATGATTTCTCTGACAACCCAATAGTAAACAGGAACATGAATTCTGAAACCAGACTGCTTGGGTAATATTGACATAATAGCTATGTGACTCTGAGCAAACTAATCTCTGTATGACTCAGGTTTCTCACGTGTAAAATGGAAATAAGAATAATTATCTACCTCTTAGGGCAGTTATGAGGTTTAAATGAGGTAATACAAGTAATGTTGTTAGGATAGTCCCTAGCAAACATGTGAAAGTCATTATTACCAACTCACTTTATGCACTTAACATCCATGCCCTTTTCATTTCTACATGAGAATAAAGCCTATGGACTTACAATAAGAGCTAAGAAGTTAGTAACTAGTACCATGAAGTTGCCATATAAAAATGAGCCAATTAAGTCTGTTACTGAAAGAACTACAACATTCACTTTAGGGAAGGCTTCGCAAATTTGTACACTGTAATATTAGATTAATTAACTTCAGGTCTTTTCATTATACAAGAGGTGCCTAAAAATGTACATACATCACGTGTATTTATCTTTTGTTATCAGTATACTCATATATTGAGTATTAAAATTTTAATACAGTTTTTTCCATTCTTAAAATGTGTATACAGAGGAAAGATGGCGGCTGTGAGGAGACCTCCCCAAGTTCTCCCCTGGAAATATCCACAATTTGAACTTCTGTAATGCTTCAAAGGGACGTCTACTCATCACACAGAGCAACTAAGAGTCTCGCACAACTATTGCTGGAAGGTGGGCAGGCCAGGCGAGTGGGAAGAAGGCAGCAAGACGCTGAGGTGCAGGCCACACCCGCGGCTGCAGGGGCACAGAGCTCCAGAAAGCAGATCCGTGAGTGTTCCCACTGCTCACTCCCTGTGCCCCACGGCCCGCCTAGAGTACAGCAAGAGCACAACGATCTGCAGCCTGAGGAAGAAGCCTGAGGCCGGGAGAGTGGGGGAGGAGAGAGGGGATAAGTACAGCTGCACCCGTGGCTCCCAGGGTCCCCAGGAAGCAGGGTACAGAGTGCAGCAGCAACAGGGCAAGATCAATCACTGCACCCTCCCGGTTCAGGGATCAGTCTCTGCATCCACTGGGTCCCACTGAACGAAGCAAGAGCACCTTGGCACGCAGGCTTTGGGGCAGAAGCCTGAAACCAGGCAAGCAGGGGAAGAAAGAATACTCGCAGGGGGAGATCCAGCTTGCGCTGGGTGGAGATGCAGGTCCCAGAGAGACAGAGCGGGTTTATGAGGCACAGCAGGGTGCGTGCAGCACCCTAAACTCTGGCACCCTCCCGGAGAGTGGGTTCCGAGGCACAAGCCTGAAACTGGAAACAGGGGAAGAAAGAATACTCCACAGGGGGAGATGCAGAACAAGCCGGGCAGAGACAGAGGTTCCTAGGAGACAGACCAGAGATTTGAGCCGCTGCAGGGTGCGTACAGCGCCCTAAACCCTGGCAGTCTCCTTGGGAGAGTAGCAGGAACTCCTCTGGAGCGTATGAGGCAAAAGCCTTAGCTCAAAACAGTGTTGGGATTGTGTGGGTTTTTTTACTGTTGTTTTGTTTTCTTTGTTTGTTTTGTTTGTTTGTTTGTTTGTTTTTCCTCCTCTCTTAGAAAGAAAGAAAAAAAAACCCAGCTATGGATTTAAAAACCCACTCCCACCCGCCCTCAGAAACCTTGGCCCCCGCCAAGCCAGAGTCTTAAACTGACCCCTGAATGGAGCAATAGGTGTAGACTACAGAGGTATTCCTACCCGTAGGAGATCAAGAATTTCCTCCCCAGAAGAGGCTGCAGAGTGAGACTACCTACCCGCTCCCACCTTTCCGGCAAGGCCTGGGAGCCAGGGCAGGTTCAGCTGCTGAGGCACTAACTAACAGATTCCTGGCAGCTGGCTTTTGGCAATGAGGAACTCTCTCAATCTCCACGGCTGTCAAAGGAAAGGGTCCCCAAAGACACTCATTGCGCCTGCAGGGTGAACAGCATGCCTTGAGCCAGGCAAAAGCAGAAATGGCAGTGACTTTGTAAAAACTACCAATCACACGTCACAACCACATTCAAGTATAGCAAATCTGCAGTGCCAGGAACACGCTAGGCGTCAGGTGGCCGTCTTTGTTCCCACAAGGCACAGAGGAATTTTTGTACAGCACAGGACAACCTGAAGAGAGCTTGGCGGACTTTAGCCAAGACCAGCACTGGAGACACAAGAATCATCATGCCCACAGGCCAACTTCAGATAAAACCAGAGCATTTCTGGGTTGGACATACAATAGTCACACCCAAAAGGAAGTTGCTACAGGAGCAAGGGCCAAAGAGTCCAAGCCTAATCAGAGGGATCAACCCTCGCACAGCAACTCATAAACTGCGGACACTGCTGATCCTCACAGCTGATCAGCATGGAAGTCAATCCCACCTACTGACAAGCCAAAAGTAATCAAAGCAAAACTTCAACAGGTGAAGACACACAACACAAGGAACACCTCAGAAATTCACACACAAGAGAATAGGGAGATTGAGTAAATCAAATATAAAGGACACACACTGTATAAGTTTACCCAGAAAAGACTGAGAGACCTAGGGGATCTATCTGTTATATGGAACCAAGCACAAAGAGTAAACCAGAATGGGGAGACAAAGAAACACAACACAAATAAAAGAACAGAAGAAACCTCCTGAATCAGTGGAATGAGAGGAAATAGAGGTGAACAACCTATCGGAGACAGAGTTCAGAACACCGATTATTAGAATGTTCAAGGAAATTAATGAAAATATAAAGAATAGAGAAATCATGAAAGCAACCATCTAGAACTTAAGAATGCAATTACTGGGGCCGGCAGAGTGGTGCATTCGTTTTGAGCTGGTTTTGGGATGCCAGTGGCCCCGGTTTGGATCCCACGTGTGAGGGCCAGTGACATTGCCCTCTACAGCTAACAACAGCTCCACCTGGAGCTGGGCTGTGCGAGCCCCAGAGACAGTGTAGGCTGCAGCTCCTGCTGCAGTAGGCTGCCATAGGCTACAGTGAGTGGCCGGCAGCCAGCGTGAGCGGCCGGCAGCCAGCGTGAGCTGCCAATAGCCACAATGAGCGACATCCAAAGGCCAGCGACCGATCTGCCTCATCTGGTAAGAGCGCAATGACGATACCAACATGGGCCAGTGAAGCAACATCCTCCACAACTAGACTGAAGAAGAAAAGGACAGCAACTTGTCTGTTCCCCTTCCCTGAATCCCCAACGCTGTTACCCTCCCCCAATTCCCCAATAAAATCTTTAAAAAAAAAGCAATTACTAAATTAAATAACAAATTCGATGGAATGACTAGCGGATTGGATGAAGCAGAAAATCAAATCAGTGACTTAGAAGACAAGACAGCAGAGATCAACCAAGCTGAACAAGAAAAAGAAAAAAGAATGAAAAACATTGGAAATAGTTTAAGAGAGCTGGGAGACAACATCAATCGCAAAAACTACGAATCATTGGAATACCAGGAGAAGAGAGGGAGCAAGGGATTGAGAATATATTTGAAGTAATTATGCCTGAAAACCTCCCTAACCTGGCAAAGGACATTGAAATACAAGCCCAGGAAGTGCAGAGAATTCCAACCAGGATGATCCCAAACAGGCCCACACCAAAGACACATTATAGTGAAAATGGCAAGGGTTAAGGACAAAGACACAGACCTTAAAGCAGCAAGGGAAAGGCAGCAAGTTACTTACAAGGGCACTCCCATAAGTTTATCAGCTGATCTTTCTATGGAAACTTTGCAGGCCAGAAGGGAGTGGCAGTAGGTTTTCAAAAAGTTGAAAAATAAAGGCCTACAACCCAGATTGTTGTATCCAGCAAGGTTATCATTTAAAATTGAAGAGATAAAGAGCTTCCCAGAAAAGAACAAGTTAAGGCAAACCATTACCACCAAGCCAGCATTGCAGAAATGTTAAAAGGGCTTCTTTAAGCAGAAGACAAAAACAACCTAACTAAGGAAGACTAGGAACACAAATAACGAAATGGCAATAACTACGAAAATATCAATAATCACGTTAAATGTAAATGGATTAAATGCTCCAATCAAAAGACATAAAGGGTTAATATCCAAAATTTATAAAACATTCGTGCAACTCAACACCCAAAAAACAAACAACCCAATTAAAAAATGGGCAGAGGAAATGAGAAGACATTTCTCTAAAGAGGACATACAGATGGCCAACAGGCATATGAAAAAATGTTCAACCTCACTGATAATTAGGGAAAACCACAATGAGATAACACCTCACTCCAGTCAGAATGGCTATCATCAATAAATCAACAAACAAGGGCTGGTGGGGCTGTGGGGAAAAGGGACCCTGGTGCACTGTCAGTGGGATTGTAGATTGGTGCAGCCACTATGGAAGTCAGTATGGAGGTATATCAAAAAACTAGAAATGGAACTACCTTTTGACCCAGCAATCCCACTCCTAGGTATTTATCCTGAAAAACCCAAGACACTTATTCAAAAAAATTTATGCACCCCAACGTTCATTACAGTGCTATTTACAATTGCTAAGATTTGGAAACAACCGAAATGCCCATTGGTAGATGACTGGATTAAGAAACTGTGGTTCATTTATACAATGGAGTATTGCTTTGCTATAAAGAATAATGAAATTGTACCACTTGCAATGATATGGATGGACCTAGAGACTAATATGTTAAGTGAAATAAGTCAGTCAGAGAAAGACAAATACCATATGATCTCACTTATATGTGGAATCCGAAAAACTGAATGAATGAGCAATGTAAACAGAAACTGTCTCACAGATATAGAGGAAAAACAGGGTTCCTAGTTGGGAGGGGGGTGGGGATGAGGGAGAAGGGGAAGGGATTAGACAGCAAAAATAGGCAACTACAATGTTGCCACAGGGTTATGAAAGACAGTTCGGGGAATATAATTAATAACGTTGTAAATATTTTGTGGGGTGTCAGATGGTCACATGTCTTGTTGGGGAGACCATTTCATGGATGGAGTAGAGGCTTGATCACTGCACTGTACACCTGAAGCGGAGGTTGTATACCTACGGTAATTGAACATATATAGATAGTCACGGGATGTGGATTACACTGTGGAAAGGAGTCAGATGAAGTGTAATAGATATATATGATATGGGAGGGAGGAGTGGGTGGTGAATTGGTGGAGGGGGTTGTCACTTTGAGGGTTAAAAAGTATAACTATTGCACTGTGTTGTACACCTGAAACAAATTAAAAATAAATAAATTTAAAAAATTGTTTCTCAAAAAATACGCATATTGAGGCAAACGGTTAATTCAGCCAGTTAGAGTGCAGGCTCATAACACAAAGGTTGCCAGTTCGATTCCCACAAGGGTGAAGGAGCTCCGCCATCCACAATGTCCTGGAAAAACACACTGTACACCAATAACATTTCTTTAAAAAAACAACAAAAACTGCAAATGGAACTACCTTTTGACCCAGCAATTCCACTCCTAGGCATTTATCCTGAAAAACACAAGACACAAATTCGAAAAAATATATGCACCCCTATGTTCATTGCAGCGCTATTTACAATAGCCAAGACTTGGAAATAACCGAAATGCCCATCGGTGGGTGACTGGATTAAGAAACTGTGCTACATTTATACAATGGAGTATTACTTCGCTATAAAGAAGAATGAAATCGTACCATTTGCAACGATATGGATGGACCTAGAGACTATTATGTTAAGTGAAATAAGTCGGTCGGAGAAAGACAAATACCATATGATCTCACTTATGTGTGGAATTTGAAAAACTGAATGAATGAGCAAAAGAAACAGAAACAGTCTCATAGATATAGAGATAAAACAGGGTTGCTAGTTGGGAGGGGGGTGTGGATGAGGGAGAAGGGGAAGGGATTAGACAGCATAAATAGGTAACTACAGTATTGTCACAGGGATATGAAAGACAGTTCGGGGAATATAGTAATGTTGTTAAAATTTTGTGCAGTGTCAGATGGTCACATGTTTTGCTGGGGAGACTTCTTCGTGGATGGAGTAGAGGCTTGATCACTGCACTGTATACCTGAAAGTGATGTTGTGTAATATTGCATGCCAACTGTAATTGAATATATAGATCGTCACGGGATGTGGATTATACGGTGGAAGGGAGTTAAGGGAATTGTAGTGGATAGTATGATATAGGGGGGAGAAGTGGGGGGGAAATTGGGGGAGGGGAGTTGTCACTTTGAGGCGTAAAATGTATAACTATTGCACGTTGTTGTACACCTGAAGATAATTAAAAATAAATAAATTAATTAATTAATTTAAAAACAAACAGTATGGTATTGGCATAAAAACAGGCACATAGATCAGTGGAACAGAACAGAGAGCCCAGAAATAAATCCATGCATATATGGACAGTTAATCTCTGACAATGGAAGGAATAATTTACATTGGAGTAAAGCTAGTCTATTTAATAAATGGTGCTGGGAAAATTGGACTGACACATGCAAAAAAATGAAACTGGACCACCTCCATACGCCATATACAAGAACAAATTCAAAATGGATTAAAGACTTAAATGTAAGACCTGAAACCAGAAAATTCCTAAAAGAAAATATAGTGAGGAAATTTGCAGACATTACCCTGAGCAATAGTTGTACTGATACATCCTCGCGGGCAAGGGAAGTAAAAGGAAAAATGAACATATGGGATTATATCAAACGTAAAAATTTTTTCACAACAAAGGAAACCATCAATAAAACAAAAAGGAAGCCTACTGAATAGGAGAATATATTTATCAACAATATATCTGATAAGTGGTTAATATCCAAAATTCATAAAACACTCATGCAACTCAACACCAAAAAAACCCAACAACCCAATTAAAAAATGGGAAGAGGATATGAAGAGACATTTCTCTAAAGAGGACATACAGATGGCCAACAGGCATATGAAAAAATGTTCAACCTCACAGGTCATTATGGAAATGCAAATAAAAACCACCATGAGATACCGCCTCACTCCGTTGAGAATGGCTATCATCAATACATCAACAGACAAGAACCGCTGGCGATGCTGTGGGGAAAAGAGGACCCTGCTGCATTGTTGGTGGGATTGCAGATTGGTGCATCCACGATGGATGTCAGTATGGAGGTATCTCAAAAAACTGGAAATGGAACTACCTTTTGATCCAGCAATTCCACTCCTAGGGATTTATCCTGAAAAACCCGACACTAATTTGAAAAATTATATGCACCCCTATGTTCATTGCAGCGCTATTTACAATAGCTAAGACTTGGAAACAATCGAAATGCCCATCAGTACATGACTGGATTAAGAAACTGGTAAATTTACACAATGGAGTATTATGCAGCTATAAAGAAGAAAGAAACCGTATCAGTTGCAATGATATGGATGGACCTAGAGAACATTATGCTAATTGAAAACGTCAGTCAGAGAAAGACAAATACCATATGATCTCACTTATATGTGGAATCTAAAGAACTGAATAAACGAGCAAAATAAACAGAAATAGTCTTAGAGATACAAAGGAAAAACTGATGAGGGCTAGATGGGATTGCAGTGGGCATGAGGGAGAAGGGGAAGGGACGAGGCAACATAAACTGGTAATACAATACTACTGCAGAGACAGAAGAGACAGTTTAGGGAATATAATCACAAATGTTGTAAATATTTTTTAAAATTTTATTTTAATTAGCTTCAGGTGTACAACACAGTGCAATAGTTATACTTTTTAGCCCTCAAAGTGACAACCTCCCTCCCCCAATTCTCCCCGCCACTCCTCCCCCCATATCACACTATCTATTACAATTCCTTTTACTCCCTTCCACCGTATAATCCACATCCCATGACCATCTATATATTCAATTACAGTTGTCATACAATACTATACAACATCAATTTCAGGTATACAGTGCAGTGATCAAGCATCTACTCCATCCATGAACTAAGTGGTCTCCCTAACAAGACATGTGACCATCTGACACCCCACAAAATTTTTACATTATTATATTCCCCGAACTGTCTTTCTTATCCTTGTGAGAATACTGTAGTTACCTATTTATGCTGTCTAATCCCTTCCCCTTCTCCCTCATCCCCAACCCCCTCCCAACTAGCAACCCTGTTTTTCCTCTATATCTATGAGACTGTTTCTGTTTACTTTGCTCATTTATTCAGTTTTTCAGATTCCACATATAAGTGAGATCATATGGCATTTGTCTTTCTCCAACTCACTTATTTCACTTAACATAATAGTCTCTAGGTCCATCCATATCGTTGCAAACGGTACGATTTCATTCTACTTTATAGCAGAGTAATATTCCATTGTATAAATCTACCACAGTTTCTTAATCCACTCATCTACTGATGGGCATTTTGGTTGTTTCCAAGTCTTGGCTATTGTAAATAGCGCTGCAATAAACATAGGGGTGCATATATTTTTTCAAATTAGCGTCTTGGTTTCCTCTGGTTAGATACCCAAGAGTGGAATTGCTGGGTCATACAGCCGTTCCATTTCGAGGTTTTTGAGATACCTCCAAACTGATTT
Organism: Aselliscus stoliczkanus; assembly: GCA_033961575.1. Taxonomy (NCBI): domain Eukaryota; kingdom Metazoa; phylum Chordata; class Mammalia; order Chiroptera; family Hipposideridae; genus Aselliscus; species Aselliscus stoliczkanus. The sequence continues at coordinate 45,371,615 of CM066737.1, read as the reverse complement.
CCATATTGGCTTCACCAATTTGCAGTCCCAACAACAGTGCACCAGGGTTCCCTTTTCTCCACACCCTCACCAGCACTTGTTGTTTGTTGATTTGTTGATGATAACCATTCTGACTGGAGTGGGGTGGTGCCGGGGGACATCAGGATCCTGGTGTCTGACAAGGCCACATTGAAATAAAGATCCACCCTCAGCCCTGGATGTCTGGGGTGCTGCCTTATGGTTGGTCATGTAATATCTCCTGTCTCTATGAACCCATGTGCCTTTCCTCCACATCAGATCCTACAGGAGATAGCACTTACACTGCGTTCATGGCAAGTTCCTGGGGTACCCTGATGATAGCTGACTGTGAAATCAAAGACGGGGTTAGATTTCCCAAAAAGGGAAACTCCCTAAGACAGGCTACAGTCCGAGGAGACCCCGGGACTGAGAAATAGGGGAATCAAGCCCCTTGGAAACTGAGGCATAGGCATTTGGCCACATAGCCCTAAAAAAGCCAGTCTGTGAGAAACAGACAGCCTCTGTGAGAAACTGGTGCTATCGTTCGTCCTTGCCTGTGCAGCTGTGAAAAATCTCCTTGGAGACCAGCAGACCAAGGTCTTTTGGCCATGAGAGTTCTGATAAGAGACAGCTTACTGACCATGGGGTATGTTATATCAACAACCTTATTTTGATTCTTTGCCTTGTGCATTGCTGTAGCAACGGATTTTGAAGCTTTGACTGAGAAACAGATGTTACCCTCTATTAAAATAATATTTAGTCCTCTATAGGATAAGAGAGGTTTGAGACTTCCTTTTATTAGTAAGTATTGTATCCCGTAGCAATAGGCTTTAGATAAGTTTTACCCTAAACACAGCCACTGCTAGTTTTTTTTAAGTAAAAGTTTAAGTCTGCGTCCTGTGAGTTTTGCAATTATATTTAGCTGCTGGAATTTAGATAATGACTAGGTAGTCATGGTAACCACACTAGACGATAAGTGAATCCTTAAACATAGAATAGGTCACAGTGTACCCTGGAGAAAGCAGTTACAGAAAAGTAAAGACTGTAAAAGTCCTAAGAAAAACAAAACATCAAAACTATGTGAAACGTAATTTGGGATTGGAATATTGGTTAAGAGTCCCTATAAAAAGGACATCTTATAATAATAAAGTGTAACACTCCTGTGAACCTCTTTCTGGTGTATCCATCTTTCTTTTTCCTCGCCGACGCCCGACCCCACCTGAGGGAACCCCTGGACCTGCGGAGGCTGGCTCTCCGCAGGGTGGTATCTCATTGGAGTTTTTATTTGCATTTCTCTGATGATGACTGACGTTGAACATTTTTTCATATGCCTGTTGGCCATCTGTATGTCCTTTTTAGAGAAATGCCTCCTCATATCCTCTGCCCATTGTTTAATTGGGTTGTTTGTTTTTTTGGTGTTGAGTTGCATGAGTGTTTTATACATTTTGGATATCAACCCCTTATCAGATATATCGTTGGCAAATATATTCTCCCATTCAGTAGGCTGCCTTTTTGTTGCATTGATGATTTCCTTTGCTGTGAGAAAACTTTTAAGTTTGATGTAATCCCATATGTTCATTTTTTTTCTTTTATTTCCCTTGCCAAGGGGATATATCAGTAAAAATGTTACTCAGGGTAATGTCTGCAAGCTTACTTCCTATGTTTTCTTCTAGGAGTTTTATGGTTTCAGGTCTTACATTTAAGTCTTTAATCCATTTTGAGTTTGTTCTCTCGTTTATGGTGTAAGCAGGTGGTCCATTTTCATTTTTTTGCACGTGTCCGTCCAATTTTCCCTGCACCATTTATTAAATAGACAATTTTTACTCCAGTGTAAATTCTTTCTTCCATTGTCATAGATTAAAGGACCGTATATAGATGGGTTTATTCCTGGGCTCTCTATTCTATTCCATTGGTCTATGTGTCTGTTTTTATGCCAGTACCATAGTGTTTTGATGACTGTAGCCTTGTAGTATGTTTTGATGTCAGGTAGTGTGATGCCTCCCACTTTGTTCTTATTTCTCAACGTTGCCATAACTATACGGGGTGTTTTGTGGCTCCATATAAATTTTAGGATTCTATGTTCTATTTCTGAGAAAAATGTCCTTGGTAGTTTGATTGGAATTGCATTGAATCTATATATTGTTTTAGGTAGTATTGACATTTTAACTATATTAATTCTTCCTACCCATGTGCACGGTATATATTTCCATTTATTTGTATCTTCTTTGATTTCTCTCTTCATTCTCTCTTAATTTTCTGAGTGCAGAAAGAAAGTCTTTTACTTCTTTAGTTAAATTGATTCCTAGATATTTGATTGTTTTTGAAGCAATTGTAAAAGGGATTGATTTCCTGATTTCTTCTTCTGATAGTTTGTTATTGGTGTATAGAAATGCAACTGATTTCTGAATATTAATTTTTTATCCTGCTACCTTACCAAATTTGTTTATCAGTACTAGCAGTTTTTTGGTGGAGTCTTTGGGATTCTCTCTATATATAGTATCATGTCATCTGCATATAATGACAATTTTACTTCCTCTTTTCCAATTTGGATGCCTTTTATTTCATTTTCTTGTCTGACTGCTGTGGCTAGAACTTCCAGAACAATGTTAAATAGAAGTGGTGAAAGTGGGCAGCCTTGTCTTGTTCCTGATCTTAAGGGGAAAGCTTTCAGCCTTTCCCCATTGAGTACGATGTTTGCTGTGGGCTTATCATATATGGCCTTTATTATGTTGAGATATGATCCCACTATTCCCACTTTGCTAGAGTTTTTATCATAAGTGGCTGCTGGATTTTGTCAAATGCCTTTTCTGCATCAATTGATATGATCATATGATTTTTATTTTTCATTTTTTTAATGTGATGTATTACGTTAATTGATTTGTGGATATTGAACCAGCCTTGCATACCAGGAATGAATACCACTTGATCTTGGTGTATGATCTTTTTTAATGAGATGCTGAATTCGGTTTGCTAGTATTTGGTTGAGAATTTTTGCATCTATGTTCATTAGCGATATCGGCCTGTAGTTTTCCTTTTTTGTAATATCTTTGTCTGACTTAGGAATCAGGGTGATAGTGGCTGCATAGAAAGAGTTTGGGAGCCTTCCCTCCTGTATTTTTTCGAATAGTTTGAGGAGAATACGTATTTATTCTTTTTTGAATGTTTTGTAAAATTCACCTGTGAAGCCATCTGGTCCAGGGCTTTTGTTTGTTGGAAGATCGTTGATTACTGATTCAATTTCTTTGGCAGTAATCAGTCTGTTCAGAGTTTCTGTTTCTTTTTGGTTCAGACTTGGTAGATTTTATGCTTCTCGAAATTTATCCCTTTCTTCCAGGTTGTCGAATTTGTTACCATATAGTTGCTGTTAGTATTTTCTTAAAATTTTCGGTATTTCTGTGGTATCTGTTGTCACTTCTCTTCTTTCATTTCTGATTTTATTAATTTGGGTCCTCTCTCTCTTTTTCTTGGTTAGTCATGCTAAGGGATTGTCGATTTTGTTTATCTTTTACAAAAACCAACTCTTGGTTTCATTGATCTTTTGTATTGTTTTTTTGTTCTCTATTTCATTTATTTCTGCTCTGGTCTTTATTTTTTCCTGCCTTATACTCCCTTTACGCTTGATTTACTGTTCATTTTTGAGCTCCCTTAGGTGTAAAGAGAGTCTGTTGATTTGAGATTTTTCTTCCTTCTTTAGGTAGGCCTGCACTGCTATGAACTTCCCTCTTAGGATTGCTTTCGCTGCATCCCAGAGATTTTGGGTCGTGGTGTTTTCATTTTTGTTTGTCTTGAAGTATCTTTTGATTTCCTCCTTTATCTCATTTTTGATCCACTCACTATTTAGTAGCATTGTAAATAAATATATTCTTTTAAAGTTCCTGGTTTGAGGTGTTGGTAGATATGTTGTCGGAGAGTGGGCCTTTCTCGGCGCAGAGTCCAGGTCCTTGGCAACTCGAGCAAAGAATTGAACGAGATACCAGAGTAAAGCAGTAAAATAAGTAGTTTATTAGAAAAGACAGTACATCCAGACTAGAGGATGGACTAAGGGCCCATTACCAAAGAGTGTAGAGGAGGCATATGCAAAGGTGAGGCTAAAGGGAAGAAGCAGCAGCAGAAGTAGCAGTAGCAGCCGCGCTTCCCTCCCAGGACCTGGGGTTTTTATCCTTTTTCTCCAGGATGGGCTGTTCTTCCTGGGCATAGGACCACTTGATTGGCCCCTGTGATTAACAAGAGGTCCTGTGTAGGTGTGAGTGACTGGTCTGATCTAGTTGGATATTTTGCGCCCATTTGCTCTTCCCGCAGGGGTAGGTAATTACAATACAAAGGGAGTTTTGGGTGGAGAGGGGATGTCCCCAGGTGGTCACACTGTGGGACGTGCAGGAATGCAGAGACCCAATGCCTGCCTCTAACTACCTGCCTAGGTTTTCCTTGAGAGACGTGATCCCCGTAAAATCTCTATGGGAAGCTGAGGGACAGGAGGTCTCTTCTTCTGTATCTGCTTCCTGCTGTGCAGGGGCGTAGAGCTGTCCTTGCCTATTGGGGTTCACGGAACTCTCGCCCTAGCTGATCTCAGATGAGAGGAAGGGGTCTCAAGCTCCACCTGGAAGACCGTGTTGGCTTCTTGCTTGTTGGGGTATCCCCTGTATCCTCAAGGCTCCTGAATGAGGACAAAAATATAAATCTATTAGTTCTTATGAAACTTGTGGCTATTCAGTCCATCACTCAGGTGGAGTCAGTTGTCTGAACACAGAATGGGTTTGACATTTAGCTTCCTTGCCTGGGGGATATTAGGAAGTCTCTGGCTTTCAAATAGTTATCTGAAGCAGGGCTAGGAGATTTCTATTGTTTCAGATTCAGGAACTAATTTACAAAGCAATTAAGAAGTAGGTGGGATCTTCCCTCAGAAAAGCAATCAAGGCCCAAGAGCCAAGAAACTAAAGAACTAGGGAGGAGACTTAACATTTTTATACTTAACATTTCTATAGGAAAGAAAACTTTAAGGTTTTTCAGTGGTGGGAGTTGGTGCTGCTCAGTTGGCCGGCAACAGATATACAATGGGCTGTTTCAAATGCAGCACTAGCTCTTGGAAGAGGGAATGAGACCTGGAGCAATAGATTTCATAGTCAACTATGCAGAGATAACTTTAAAGTATAAAAGCATAAGAAGAAAAGAAGATAAGAAAGACAAAAATAGAACTGTGGGGAATACCCACATTTAGAATGAGGTAAAAAGGATTTGGGGGAAAATAGCAGCTGTGAGGCAGGCTCCCTGAGTTCTTGCCTGGAAATAACCACAATTTGAACTGCTGTAACTCTTCGAAAGAACCTCTACTCATCTCACAGAGCAGCTAAGTGTCTCACAAGATGATTGCTGGAAGGTGGGCAGACTGGGCAAGTGGTGGAAAAGGAAGACGAGATGCGTGGATGTGCAACCTGCACTCACTCTGCTGAGACACAAGCCTTCAGAGATCAGATCAGTGAGTGTTCCTGCTGCTCACTGCCTGCTCCTCACAGCCTGCCTAGAATACAGCCAGAGGTTTGCAGTCAGAGGCAGAAGCCTCGGGCTGGGAAAGTGGGGGAAAAGAAAGAGGAGACTAGCATGCAGAGATGTGATCTGCACCCACGGCTGCGGAGCCATGGGAACACAGGAGACAGAGTGGAGAGCGTAGCAGCAGCAGGGCGGGATCAGTCCCTCCATCCACCTGGTCCGACCAGGAGGGCAATAGGAGCTCCGTGGCTCACAGACTCTGAGGCAGAAGGCTCAAACCGGGCCAGCATGGGAAGAGATGCAGCCCACACCCGCAGATACGGAGACTCAGGACCCCAGGAGGCAGAGCGGAGACTGTAGCAATGGCAGAGCAGGCACAGTCCTTGCGCCCCCACAGTCCCTCTCAGCATGCAGCAGGAGCTCGGCTGGAACATCTGAGGCAGAAGCCTCAGCTCACAACAGTGGTGAGACGGTTTTTTATGGTTTTTTTTTGTTTTGTTTTTTCTTTCTTGGACAGAAAGCAAAAAACAACTCCCTCAGAAACCTTGCCCCTGCCATGCCAGAGTCTTAAACTAACCCCTCAATGGAGGAGTAGGGTCAGATTACAGAACTATTCCTACCCCCAGGGAGTCTAGAATCTCCTCCCAAAAAGAGGCTGCAAAGTGTGAGCCTAACTACCCTGCCCTGACCTTTCCTGCGAGGATCGGGAGGCAGGGCATGTTCAGCTGCTGAGGCAGACTCAGACCTCCAGCAGATAGCTTCAGCAGTGCTGATATCTCACACTCCCCACAGCCTTTAGTGGAAAGAGTTCCCAAAGACACACATTGAGCCTTCTGGTTGCACACCGTGCCTTGGGGCAGTCGAGAGCAGAAACAGCACTGACTTTATAAAAACTATCAATCACATCTCATAATCCCACTCATCTACAATAGGCCTGTATTGCCAGGATCACTATACGTGCCAGGTTGCTGGCTCTGCCCCCACAAGATGCATAGGTGTTTTTGTACAACAGAGGACAACCTGGAGAGAGCTTAGTGTACTTGAGCCAAGACTGGCACTGTTTTTTTTTCTTTTCTTTTTTGATTGATTGCTTGTTTTGGTTGCTTTTGGTTTTTTCTATTTCACTATTATGATTTTTAGCTTTCAATATGGGCATATATATGGGTATATATATGGATATATGTGTCCTTATATATGGGTGTGTGTATATATATATATTCCTTTTTGTCCTTCTTTCTTTTCCACCCTCACACTCTCGCTTCTTTTCTTCATTCTTTTCACAGCTCTACTTTTCCTCCTTCTTTCCATTTTTCTCCAATTTTTTTTTGGGGGGGTATTGCTATTTTGCTTCTCATGTTTAATCTATTTTTTATTTTATTATATTTTATTTTATTTTGTTTTTTTGTTTTGGTTTGTTTTCTTCTTTTGTACATTTGACATTTATGTACAAGTTAAGTGTAGGTTGTTTGTTGTTTTCATTACATATGAGAGCATCTGGTTTCCGTTGGTGGCTCTTGTGGTTGTGCTTGTTGATCTATTTTGCTCTAAAATCACTCTGCAGCAGGGCCCGACCAAAGAGACCCAAGAATCATCATACCCAGAGGCCAACTTTAGATAAAACCAGAGCATTACCGGGTTTGACCTACAAGAGTCACACACAAAAGCAAGCACAAGAGTCCAAAGGGACCAAGCTTCATTGGAGGGGTCAACCCTCACACAGCAGCTCATACACTGTGGACACAGCTAATCCTCAAAGCTAGTTAGCTAGGAGTCAATCCAACCTACTGACAAGCCAAAAGCAATCAAAGCTGAACTTCAGCAGAAGACACACAACACAAGGAACACCTCAGGTACACACGCACAGGAAAATGGGGAGACTGAGTAATTCAAATATAAAGGACACACACCATACAGGTCCACCAAGAAAAGACTGAGAGACCTAGGGGATCTACCTGTTACATCCAAGCAAGCACAAAGAGTTAGCCAGAATGCGGAAACAAAGAAACACATACCAAATAAAACAACAAAAGAAATCCCTTGAATCTGTGGAACTAGAGGAAATAAAGGTAAACCTATCAGAGACAGAGTTCACAACACTGCTTATTAGAATGTTCAAAGAAATTAATGAGACTATAAAGGATACATAAATCATGAAAAACAACCAGCTAGAACTAAAGAACACAATTACTGAATTAAATAACAAACTTGAGGGAATTACTAGCAGAATGGATGAAGCAGAGGATTGAATCACTGACTTAGAAGACAAGATAGCAGAGATCATCCAAGCAGAACAACAAAAAGAAAAAAGAATAAAAAACATTAAAAATAGTTTAAGAGCTGGTCGACAACATCATTCACAACAACATCACTTCATAGGAATACTAGAAGGGGAAGAGAGGGATCAAGAGATTGAGAACATATTTGAAGTAATAATGTCTGAAAACTTCCCTAACCTGGCAAGACATTGATGTACAGGCCCAGGAAGTGTCGAGAGTTCCAACCAAGATGAATCCAAACAGGACCACACCGACATAGAGAAAATGGAAAGGGTTAAAAACAAAGACAAAATCCTAAAAGTAGCAAGGGAAAGGCAGTAAGTTACTTACAAGTAAACCCCCATGAGATTATCAGCTGACTTTTCCACAGAAACTCTGCAGGGCAGAAGAGAGTAGCAGGAGGTTTTCCAAGTGAAGAATAAAAAGGCATAGAACCTAGATTGCTTTATCCAGCAAGGTAATCATTTAAAATTGAAGGATAGATAAAAATATTCTGAGAAAAGAATAAGTTAAGGGAATTCATTACCGCCAAGCCAGCATTGCAGGAAATGTTAAAAGGGCTTCTTTAAGCAGAAGAGAAAAACAACCTAACTAAGGAAGACTAGGAACACAAATAACAAAATGGCAATAACTATGCACCTATTAATAATCACATTAAATTTAAGTGGATTAAATGCTTCAAACAAAAGACATAGGGTGGCTAAATGGATAAGAAAACAAGACCCTTAGGGCCGGCCGAGTGGCTCAGTTGGTTAAGAGCTAGCTCAAGAGTGTGAGCTGAGCTCTGAGAAACAGCAGTTTGATGCCCAGCCCGAGCTGAGCTGCCGCTGAGCTTCCAACAGGTGGCAGGATGGCTCAGCTAAAAAAAAAAAAAGAGAGAGAGAAAGAAAGAAAGCAAGACCCTTTCATATGCTGTATACAAGAGACTCACCTCAGATCAAAAGACACATACAGGCTGAATATAAAGGGATGGAGTAAAATATTTCATGCAAATGGAACTGAGAAAAAAGCTGGAGTAGCGTTATTTATATCAGATAAAATGGACTTTAAATTGAAGAATATAATAAAGGACAAAGAAGGACACTTCATATTAATAAAGGGATCGATCCAACAAGAGGACATAACCCTAGTAAACATCTATGCACCTAACATAGGCGCTCCTAAATATATAAAACAGATATTGACAAACATACAGACAGAGATCAACAATAACACTATCATAGTAGGGGACTTCAACACCCCACTGTCACCAATGGATAGATGCTCCAGACATAAAATCAATGTGGTAACAGCAACCTTAAATGACACATTAGACCAGCTGGATTTAACAGACATTTTCAGAGCATTTCACCCCAAAGCTACAGAATATACATTCTTCTCAAGTGTACATGGGACATTTTCCAAGATAGACCACATGTTAGGCCTCAAAACAAGCGTCAAATAAATTTAAGAAGATTGAAATCATATCAAGAGTCTTCTCGGACCACAATGCTAGGAAACTAGAAATCAACTACAAGAAGAATTCCGGAAAACACACAAATACGTGGAGGCTAAATAACATGCTACTAAATAGTGAGTGGGTCAAAAATGAGATCAAGGAGGAAATCAAAAGAGACCTTGAGACGAATGAAAATGAAAACACGCTGACCTAAAATCTCTGGGATGCAGTGAAACCAGTCCTAAGACAGAAGTTCATAGCAGTTCACACCTACATAAAAAAGGAAGAAAAGAGCCGGCTGAGTGGCGCGGTGGTCAGGAGCTGGCTTGGGAGGCCTGCGATCCCGGTTTGGGTCCCACATATGATGGCCAGTGACACTGCCCTCAAAAAAAAAAATTCCTCTAAAAATAAAATAAAGTTACATTACAAGAAAGAAAAGGAAGAAAAATCTGAAATCAACAGATTATCATGACACCCCAGAGAACTGGAAATAACACAGTAAAATAAGCCCAAAGGGAATACAAAGAAGGAGATAATAAAGACCAGTGTGAAAATAAACGAAATAGAGACCAGAAAAACAATATAAGAGCTGTTTTTTTTAGAAGATAAACAAAATTGACAAACCTCTAGCCAGACTCATCAAAAACAAGAGAGGACTCAAATTAGTAAAATCAGAAATAAAAGAAGTGAAGTGACTGCAGACACCATAGAAATACAACAAATTTTAAGAAATTACTATGAGCAACTCTATGTCAACAAAATTGACAATCTGAAAGAAATGGATAAATTTCTAGAAGCATGCCACCTTTCAAAGCTAACTTGAGAAGAAATGGAAAATCTGAATAGACTGATTATTACCAAGGAAATTGAATCAGTAATCAACAAGCTCCCAACAAACAAAAGCCCTGGACCAGATGGCTTCACAAGTGAATTTTACCAAACATTCAAAAAAGAATTATCACCTATTCTTCTCAATTTTTTCCAAAAAATCCTGAAGGACAGAGGGCTCCCAAACTCTTTCTATGAAACCACTATCACCCTGAATTCAAAACCAGATAAAGACAGAACAAGAAAGGAAAAATACAGGTTGATATCCCTGATGAACATAGATGTAAACATCTTCACAAAATATTGGCAAACAGAATTCAGCAATATATTAAGAAGATCATATATCATGATCAAGTGGGTTTCATCCATAATATGCAAGGTTGGTTCAACATATGCAAATCAATTAATGTAATACATCACATTAACAAAATGAAAAATAAAAATCATATGGTCATATCAATAGATACAGAAAAACCATTTGACAAAATCCAACTTCCTTTTGTGATAAGAACTCTTAGCAAAGTGGGACTAGAGGGATCATATTTCAACATAATGAAGGCCATATATGATAAACCCACAGCTAACATCATACTCAATGGGGAAATGCTAAAACCATCCCCCGTAAGATCAGGAAAAAGACAAGGCTGAGCACTTTTTCCACTTTTTTTTTTGAGGGCAGTGTCACTGGCCCTCATACGTGGGACCTGAACCAGAGCCGCTGCTTTCCCAAGCCAGCGATAACCACCATGCCACTCAGCCGGCCCTCTCCAATTTTAATCAATATAGTTCTGGAAGCTATAGCCACAGCAATCAGACAAGAAAAAGAAATGAAACGTTTCCAAATTGGCAAGGAGGAAGTAAAATTGTCATTATATGCAGATGACATGATACTATACATAGAGAACCCCAAGGACTCCATCAAAAAACTATTGGATCTGATAGATGAATTCAGTAAGGTAGCAGGATACAAAATCAATATTCAGAAATCAGTTGCATTTGCACATACCAATAATAAGCTATTGGAAGGAGAACTTAAGAATACAGTCCCATTTACAATTTCTTCAAGAACTATAAAATACTTAAGAATAAATTTAACCAAAGAAGTAAAAGACCTGTACTCAGAAAATTATAAGACACTGCAGAAATAAATAAAAGCAGGCCGGCCGAGAGGCTAAGTTGGTTAAGAGCTTGCACAAGAGTGAGAGCTCTGAGCAAGAGTTGCCAGTTGGATTCGTGGCCCGAGCTGAGCAGCCACTGAGCTGCCTACGGGTGGCAGGATGGCTCAGCTCGAAAGAAAGAAAGAAAGAAAGAAAGAAAGAAAGAAAGAAAGAAAGAAAGAAAGAAAGAAAGAAAGAAAGAAAGAAAGAAAGAATCAAATAAATGGAAACACCTACCATGCTCATGGATAAGAAGTAATATAGTTAAAATGTCCATACTGCCTAAAGCAATATATAGATTCAAAGCAATTCCTATAAAAAAACTAAGGGTATTTTTCACAGAAATAGAAAATATAATCCTAAAATTTATATGGAACCATAAAAGATCCCAAATAGCCTCGGCAATCCCGATAAATAAGAAAAAAGTAGGGGGGTTTCATACTACCAGACATCAAAACATACTACAAGGATATAGTAATCAGAACAATATGATATTGGAATAAAAACAGGCACATAGATCAGTGGAACAGAACAGAGAGCCCAGAAATAAATCCATGCATATACGGACAGTTAATCTATGACAATGGAAGCAAGAATTTACACTGGAGTAAGATAGTCTATTTAATAAATGGTGCTGGGAAAATTGAACTGACACATGCAAAAAATGAAACTGGACCACCTCCTTATCCCATATACAAGAACAAATTCAAAATGGATTAAAGACTTAAATATATGACCTGAAACCACAAAACTCCTAGAAGGACATATAGGGAGTACATTTACAGACAATACCCTGGGCACTATTTTGTTTTTTAATTTTCTTTTTAGTTGAGTCATCCTGACACCTGTTGGCAGCTCAGTGGAAGCCTAGGGCTGGACATCAGACAGCTGTTGCTCAAAGCTCAGCTCGCACTCTTGAGTGAGTTCTTCATCAGCTGAGACACTCAGCCTGGCTCTTACTCTGAGCAATATTTTTACTGATACGTCCCCGCAGGCAAGGGAAGTAAGAGTAAATGAACATATGGAATTACATCAAACTTAAAAGATTTTTCACAACAAAGGAAACCATGAATTAAACAAAGAGGAAGCCTACTGAATGGGAGAATATATTTGTCAATGATATATCTGATAAGGGGTTAATATACAAAATTTATAAAACACTCATGCAACTCAACACCAAAAAAACAATCAACCAATTAAAAGTGGGCAGACGAGCGATCAAATGGCACAACAGACAGACGCTGTGCTAACTGCCTCCCAGGATCACACCAAAATTACAAGCAAATTATACAGCATTCAATGCTGGAGGTCCCCGGAACACTGGAGGAACAGAACCACTAAACGAAGAACTTAAAGAGGAGACCACGTCGGGTCTGGTAGGACGGGCGGAGACAAGAGAGGGCGAACCCCGTGAAGGACGTCCCAGCTGTGGGGAGACTTCTCCGGTTGGGGAAGAGACCCTCCGGCCACACACCAAGCTTACCAGCACAGAGTTCCTTCGCCAGGAAGAGGAGTTCTGAGATAACCAGCAGTAAATTAATGAGGATTCGCTTTGCTTAGCTCGGTGAGGCTAAGAGCAGCTGGAGAATCAGTGGGGCCGGCACCTGGGCTTGCTCGCCAGTGAGCACTTACCTGGTTACTGGTGGAGGGAGTGGCTGTGTGAGTCGGGCCCGGGAGCCTGCGTGGACGGGCTGAACTGAGCAACTTTGGTGCAAAGGCTGGAGGTTTTTGGACTGTTGTTCCCGTGGTGTGGAGCCTGCACGTGAGTGATGTAGGGAGGGAGCCATTTGGTCGGGCTTGGGCCCTCCCACGGAGGATCAGGTCCAAGACCTCATTGGTCTGGTGGAATTGGCCCAGAAGCGCGTGTGTGTAGACACGTGCGCGCACATGCGGCCTTGGATCCCCATCCTCTGCCTGGCTTATACTGCATTGCCAGGGAAACGCTGGCCAGGTGCCCTCCGGCTCAAACAAGCTGCTCACTGAGACACAGGAGTGTGCGAGCCGCCTCAGATCCCCACCCTCCACACGGCTTGTGCTGTGTTGCCAGGGGAATGCCTGGTGGGTCTGCTTTGGCTCCAGCAGACTGCTCACTGAGATGCAGGAGTATGCAAGCCACCTCGGGTCTCGCTCTACACACTGTGCTTGCAGAGTTGCCAGGCTGGTGATTGGTTGTCGGGCTGCTAGGCCTGATCTGCGAGCAGCTGATTGGGACAGGCTGAGACTGGGAGTTTTCCTGGGAGTGTTGGGCCGTGAGCTGTGTGCCTGCATGATCCAGCCAGGGCTCTCCTGGTGATCTATCTAATACATCGAAGTAATCCCAGAGCGACAGAATGGGGAAACAAAGAAACATGTCACAAGTAAAAGATCAGAAGAAACCTCTAGAAATGGAACTAAATGAAACAGAGGGATCCAACCTTTCAGAGACAGAATTTTGGACACTGATGATAAGAATGTTTAAAGAACTTAGCGAGGACATAAAGAAGGATCGGGAAACCATAAAAAACAACCTGTTAGAACTAAAGAATACAATAACTGAAATGAAGAATACACTCGAAGGAATCACCAGTAGCGTAGATGAAGCAGAGGAGTGGATCAGCAATTTGGAAGACAAAATAGCAGAAATCAACCAGTTGGCACAACAAAAAGACCAAAGAATAAAAAAAAATGAAAATAGTTTAAGAACTCCATGGGACAAGATGCAGTGCAATCACCTTCGACTCATAGGAATACCAGAAGGAGAAGAGAACAAGCAAGGGGTCGAGAATGTATTTGAAAAAATAATGACTGAAAACTTCCCTACCCTGGTGAAGGAAATCAACATACATGCCCAGGAAGTGCAGAGGGTTCCAAACAAGCTGAACCCAAACAGGTCCACACCAAGACACATCATAGTTCAAATGGCAAAGGTTAAAGACAGAGACAGAATCCTAGAGGCTGCAAGAGAAAGACAGCAGGTCACATACAAAGGAACTCCTGTTAGACTAACAGCGGACTTGTCTACAGAAACTCTGCAGGCCAGAAGGGAGTGGCAGGAGATATTCAAAGTGACACAAAATAAAGGCCTACAACCAAGATTGCTCTACCCAGCATGGCTATCACTTAAAATTGGAGAAATAAAGAGCTTCTCAGAAAAGAATAAGCTTAAGGAATCCATTACTACCAAGCCAGCATTGCAAGAAATGTTCAAAGGGCTTTTTTAAATAAAAGAAAGGGGTAAACAAGCTAACCCAGGGAGAACAGCAATACAAATAACAAAATGGAAATATGTATGCACCTATCAATAATCATTTTAAATGTGAATGGGCTAAATGCACCAATCAAAAGACAGAGAGTGGCTGAGTGGATAAGAAAATAGGACACATATATATGCTGTTTACAGATGGAATAAGATATTTCATGCAAATGGAAATGAGGAAAAAAAAAGCTGGAGTACCAATACTTATTTTGGACAAAATAGACATTAAAATGACTACAATAAAAGACAAAGAAGGGCACTATAACCCTAATAAACATCTATGCACCCAACGTAGGTACTCCTAATTACATACAACAGATTTTGACAGACATGAAGACAGAGATCAACAGTAACACTATCATAGTCGGGGACTTCAACACCCCATTATCACCAATGGACAGACCCTTTAGACAGAAAATCAACACAGAAAGAGGAGCCTTAAATGACACTTTACACCAGCTGGACTTCGTTGATATTTTTAGAGCATTTCACCCTGAAAAAACAGAATATACATTCTTCTCAAGTACACATGGTACATTTTCCAAGATAGACCACGTTAGGCCGCAGAACAAGTGTCAGTAAATTTAAGAAGATTGAAGTCATACCAAGCAGATATAAAGGAGAAACTGATGGTTGCTGGCTGGGAGGGAGTGGGGAAGAGGGAGAGGGGGAAGGTTTTTGACAGCGTAGGTGGGACTACAATGTTGCTGCAGGGATATGGGAGCAGTTCTGGGAATGTAATTGATAATGTTGTGAAGAGACTATTATGTTAAGTGAAAAAAGTCAGTCGGAGAAAGACAAGTACCATATGATCTCCCTTATATGTGGAATGTGAAAAACTGAATGAACGAGCAAAGTAAACAGACTCCTAGATATAGAGGAAAAACTGAGGGTTGCTAGTTGGGAGGGGGGTGGGGTAAGGGAGAAAGGGACGGAATTAGACAGCATAAATAGACAACCGCAATATTGCCACGGGGATATGAAGCACAGTTCGGGGAATATAATAATGTTTTAAAAATGTTGTGGCGTGTCAGATAGTCACATGTCTTGTTAGGGAGACCACTTAATGGATGGAGTAGAGGCTTGATCTTTGCACTGTACACCTGAAGCTGATGTTGTATAATATTGTATGCCAACTGTAACTGAATATATAAATAGTCACGGGATGTGGAGTATACTGTGGAAGGGAGTCAAAGGAATTGTAGTGGATATGTATGATATGGTGGAGGAGTGGGGTGGTGAACTGGGGGAGGGGTTTGTCACTTTGGGGGGTAAAGAGTATAATTATTGCATTGTGTTGTACACCTGAAACTAATTTTAAAAATTGAAAAAAATGGGCAGAGGATATGAAGAGACATTTCTCTAAAGAGGGCATACACATGACCAACAGGCATATGAGAAAATGCTCAACCTCACTGATCATTAAGGAAATGCAAATAAAAACCTAAATGAGATACCACTTCAGTCTGGTCAGAATGGCTATCATCAATAAATCAACAAACAACAATTGCTGGTGAGGCTCTGGGGAAAAGGGAACCCTGCTGCACTGTTGGTGGGATTGCAGATTGGTGCAGCCACTATGGAAATCAGTATGGAGGCGTCTCAAAAGCCTGGAAATCGAACTGCCGTATGACCCAGCAATTCCACTCCTGCATGTTTATCCTGAAAAACCCAAGACACTAATTTGAAAAAATATATGCATCTCTATGTTCATTGCAGCGCTATTTACAATAGCCAAGACTTGGAAACAATGGAAATGCCCAGTGGTCTATGACCGGATTAAGAAACTGTGTACCGTTACACAATGGAGTATTATGCAGCTATAAAGGAGAAAGAAATGGTACCATTTGCAAGGATATGGCTGGACTTAGAGACCATTATGCTAAGTGAAATAAGTTAGTCAGAGACAGACAAATACCATATGATCTCACTTATACGTGGAATCTAAAGAACTGAATAAACTAGCAAAATAAATAGAAATAGTCTTAGAGACACAAAGGAAAAACTGATGATTGCTAGATGGGACATGTGTGGGCATGAGGGAGAAGGGGAAGGAATAAGGTAACATAAACTGGTAACTACAATATTACTACTGCAAGGATACAAGAGACATTTTAGGGAATATAATCAATAATGTTGTAAATATTTTTTGGAGGGGACAAGATGAACTCATGTCTTATTAGGGAGACTACTTCATCGATGGTGTAGTGGCCTGACTACTGCACTGCACATCAGAAGCTGCTGCTGAATAATATTAGATATTAACTATAATTTAACACATATATAGTCATGGGATGTGGAATATAGTGTGGGGATGGAGTCAATGGAATTGTAATAGATATGTATGATATTGAAGGGGGTAGAAGAATGAGGAGTCACTTTGTAAGGGCTAAAAAGGATAACAATTGTATTGTTTTGTACATGTGTAACTAATAATAATAATTTTTAAAAAGATAGTGTATTTAATAAATGGTACTGGGAAAATTGGACTGACATAAGCAAAAAAATGAAACCAGACCACCTCCTTATGCCATTTACAAGAACAAATTCAAAATGGATTAAAGACTTAAATGTAAGACCTAACCATAAAATTCCTAGAAGAAAATATAGGGAGTAAATTTGCAGACATTACCCTGAGCAATATTTTTGCTGATACATCTCTGTGGGCAAGTGAAATAAAAGTAAAACTGAACATATGGGATTACATCAAACTTAAAAGGTTTTTTTTCACAACAAAGGAAACCATCAATAAATCAAAAAGACAGCTTACTGAATGGGAGCAGATATTTGCCAATGATATATCTGATAAGGGGCTAATATCCAAAATTTGTAAAATACTCATTTAAATCAACAACAAAAATACAAACAAACAGTGGGCAGAGGATGGGCCGGCCAAGTGGCACATGCTTAAGAGTTGGCTTGGGATGCCAGCGGCTATGGTTCGGATCCCACATATGAGGGCCAGTGACACTGCCCTCTACAGCTAAGATGGTGAACAATAGCTCCACCTGGAGCTGGGTTACTTTGAGTCCCTGGGAGAGCACAGCTGCAGCCCCTGCTGCAGTGGGCTGCCATATGCTACAGTGAGTGGCCAGCAGCCAGCGTGAGTGGCTGGCAGCCCTTGTGAGCTGCCAAGAGCCGCTCTGAGCGGCCATCCAGAGGCTGGCGACCAATATACCTCACCCGATGAGAGCTCAGTGATGATACCAACAATGGCCAGTGAAGCAATGTCCTCCACAACCAGACTGAAGAACAAAAAGGACAGCAACTTGTTGATTTCCCTGCCCTGAATCACCAACGCTGTTCTCCTCCACCAATTCCACAATAAAATCTTTTTTAAAAATGAGCAGAGGATATGAAGAGACATTTCTCTAAAGAGGACTTACAGAAGGCCAACTGGCATATGAAAAAATGTTCAACCTCACTGATCATTAGGGAAATGCAAATAAAACCCACAAAGGGGGCCAGCCGAGTGGTGCGGTGGTTAAGCGCTGACCTGGGAAGCCAGTGGCCCCAGTTCAGGTCCCACATATGAGGACCAGTGACACTGCCCTCAAAAAAAAAAAAAAAAAAAAAACCACAATGGGATACCACCTTAACCCGGTCAGAATGGCTATCATCAATAAATCAACAAACAACAAGTGCAGGCGAGGCTGTGGGGAAAAGGGAACCCTGCTGCACTGTTGGTGGGATTGCAGATTTGTACAGTGTCTATGGAAATCAGTATGCAGGCATCTCAAATACCTGAAAATGGAACTACCTTATGACCCAGCAATTCCACTCCTCCATGTTTATCCTGAAAAAAGCCAAGACACTAATTTGAAAAAATATATACACCCCTATGTTCATTGCAACGCTATTTACAATAGCCAAGAATTGGAAACATTCGAAATGCCCAGTGGTAGATGACTGGATTAAGAAACTCTGGTACATTTGCCCAATGGAGTATTTCGCAGCTATAAGGAAGAAAGAAATTGTACCGTTTGCAACGATATGGATGGACCTAGAAAACATTATGCTAAGTGATATAAGTCAGTCAGAGACAGACAAATACCACATGATCTCACTTACATGTGGAATCTAAAGAACTGAATATATGAGCAATGTAAACAGAAATAGATTTTAGACACAGAGGAGAAACTGATGACTGCTAAATTGGACTGGGATGTGCATGAGGGAGAGGGGGAAGGGACAACGCAACATAAGTTGGTAACCACAATATTGCCACAGGGATAGAAAAGACAGTTTGGGGAATATAATCAATAATGTTGTAAATAGTTTTTAGGGGACCAGATGGACTCATGTCTTGTTAGGGAGACCACTTCATGGAGGGTGTAGAGACCTGACCTCTGCACTATATATCTGAAACTGATGCTGAGTAATATTATATGTCATCTATAGTTTAATACCTATATAATCATGGGATATGGAGTATAGTGTGGAAATGGAGTCAATGGAATTGTAATAGATATGTATGATATCGGGGGTAGGGGGCACTAGATGTATGAGCAGCGTTGTCATTTTGCAAGGGGTGAAAAGAATAACTATTGCATTGTTTTGTACATCTGAAACTAATAATAATAATAATAATAAAGAATTTTAAAAAATGAGGTAAGAGAAAGAAAAGCAAAAAAAAATCAACACATTACAAGTGGTCAAAAATAACATTATGGTTAAAGTTTTATAACTATGCTTCCTGCCTCTACTCTGAGCTTTGTGCCCATCTTCTACATTAGCTTCTCAAGTGATGCTTTTAGTATTAGGATATAATTGTGTCATTACCCAATTTAAAATAGTTCAGAGGACATTAGCATCGGGCAATATTGCATTCTAAATGCCCACTGAGAATGTAGTGAAAATATCACATATTTATGTAATTATATTCTCCAAAGAAGAGAAGAGAGAGAATGGAAAAAATACAATATTATTAAAGATAGTGGCAGATAATTTCACAAAACTGAACAAAGACATCAAACTACAGATTCAAGAAGACCTTAAACTTCAGGCAGGATGACTAATAACAATACTATTCTTAGGCACATCACAGTAAAACTTCTCAAACCAAACATGAAGAAAAACTTAAAAGTAGCCAGATGTTTACAAAAACATTTGTTTTCTTATTTTACAAAGCATCAAAATAAGACTGTTAAAGTGACCTCTTAAAGGAAAAATGAAAACCATGAAACAGTGGCATAACTTCAATTAACTAAAACAGAAAATGACCAGACTATAGATCTATAATAGCAAAAACATTCATTAAGGGGCCTGTTGAGTGGCTCTGTTAGTTAAGAGTTAGCTTAAGAGCACGAGTTCTGAGCAACAGAGCCACTGGTTCAATTCCCACATGGGCCAGTAAAGCTGCACCCGAGTTGAGCTGCCACTGAGCTGCCAACAGATGGCAGGATGGCTCAGCTGGAGTAGCAAAAAGATTGCCTGTTCGATGGTGGGCTACACCCACCCGCAACTAAGACTGAACTCAACACCTTGAGCTGAGCTGCTACCCAGAAGGCTCAGTGGACAGGGCGTGTGCTCTTAACAACAAGGTTTCTTGTTCAACTCCCACATGAGATGGTAGCTATGTCCACATGCAACTAAGATTGACCACAGCACCTTGAACTTAGAGGCCACGAGTTGCCGATGGGAAGCCAGATGGCGACTGGCACCCTCCACAACAAAGATTGAAGAACAACAGCTTGGCCGGTCCCCTACCCCAATTCCCCAACACTGTTCCCCTCCCCCAACTTCCCAATAAAATCTTTACAAAAAAAAAAAGGCCGGGACCAGATGGCTTCACTAGCGAATTCTACCAAACATTCAAAGAGGATATAACACCTGTCCTACTCAAACTCTTCCAAAAGATTGAAGAAGCGACAATAGTGCCTAACTCGTTTGATGAGGCCAACATTACCCTGATACCTAACCCTGGTAAAGATAACACACAAAAAAAGAAAATTACAGAACAATATCTCTGATCAGTACCAATGCAAAAATCCTAAACAAAATTCTAGCAAATCAAATGCAACAATACATTCAAAAAATTATACATACGACCAAGTGGGGTTCATCCCAGAGGCATGAGAATGGTTCAACATAGGCAAATCAATCAGTGTGATAGACCACATAAACAAAATTGTATTGATGATATAGAATGAAGGCCTGCTCAGGGTCATAGGAGAAGATACAACTTGGGTATGCACCCACTCCCTCAAGGAACTGGCCGTCCCTTGAGGAACTGGGATAAGATAAATTTTAGAAACAACTTCTGGGCAGTACGCCGGGAAGAAGATAAAAGTAACATGCAACGGCCCTGGCTTCTGGTCATATCCGGGCCCATTCGTGCTTGAGCATACATCATTTGGCACCAAACTCTTGTCTTTTGGCACTAAGCCTTCTTTGTCCAGACCCCTATAAGAGGGGAGCTGAAAAGTCCCTGAGCAGCCACAGCAGCAAGAGCCACCACTGCCATGATGCAACTCTGCGTTTCACCCGTGATGTTTTTCCGGTACTGATGCCGATGGGGTCCTGGTCGTATGCTGTAACTATTTACTTTATTTTCCATTTCCCTTAGTTCTTTCCCTGTTAATAATAAACCTTTTATATACTCTTAAGCAGCTTGTGATGGTGTGTCTTGCGTATCGATCCTCAATTTAATCAGTCTGTGCACAGCTAATCGATAATTTTCCTTATCGATACAAAAATAATGGACAAAAATATTATGATTATATCAATCGATACAGAAAAAGTGTTTGAAAAGATACAACATCCATTTATGATTAAAACACTTACTGAAATGGATATAAAAGGAAAATACCTTAACATAATAAAGGCCATATATGACAAACATTCATCTAATATCATAATTAATGGTGAAAAACTGAAGCCCCTTGCTTTATGTTCAGGAACAGGGCAGGGCTGACCTCATTCACCTCTGCTTTTCAACATAGTACTGGAAGTCCTAGCCAGAGCAATCAGGTGAGGAAAAGCAATAAAAGTATCCAAATAGGGAATGAAGAAGTTAAATTGTCCTTTTTTATTTTTATTTATTTATTTTTTTGAGGACAGTGTCACTGGCCCTCATATGTGGGACCCCAACCGGGGCAGCTGGTGTCCCAAGCCAGCTCCTAACCATCATGCCACTCGGCCAACCCTAAATTGTCCTTCTTAGAGATGACATGATGCTATATACATAGAAAACCCCAAAGATTCCAACACAAAGATATTAGAAACAATAAACAAATACAATAAAGTTGCCATCTATAAAATCAAAGTACAAAAGTCCATTGCATTCCTATATGCACTAACAATGAAATCTCAGAAAAAGAAATAGAAGCAAATAATTCCTTTTTCAATTGAAACAAAAAGAATAAAATACCTAGGGCCGGGCCGAGTGGCTCAGTTGGTTAAGAGCTCGCTCAACAGTGCGAGCTAAGCTCTGAGCAACAGCAGTTCAATGCCCAGCCTGAGCTGAGCTGCGCTGCCGCTGAGCTGCCAACAGGTGGCAGGATGCCTCAGCTAAAAAACAAACAAACAAAAAAAAACCAAGAATAAAATACCTAGAAATAAACATAACCAAGGATGTGAAAAACCTATACACTGAACACTGTAAGACATTTTTAAAAGAAATTGAAGAAAACATAAAGAAATGGAAATACATTCTGTGTTCATGGATTGGAAGAATCAACATAGTTAAAATGGTCATATTACCCAAAGCACTATACAGATTTCATGTAATCCCCATCAAAATCCCAATGACATTTTTTAAAGAGCTACAACAAAAAGTCATCAGATTTGTATGGAGCCACAAAAGACCCCGAATAACCAAAGCAATCCTAAGAAAAATGAACGATGCTGGACGTATCACACTCCCTGACTTCAGTTTGTACTACAGGGCAACAATAATCAAAACAGTATGGTATTGGACCAGTCGAGGGCACGGTGGTTAAGCGCTGGCTTGGGAAGCCAGCGGCCCCGGTTTGGTCCCACATATGTGGGCCAGTGACACTACCCTCAAAAAACAAACAAACAAACAAACAAACAAATAACAGTATGGTATTGGCATAAAAGCAGAGACACAGACCAATGGAAAAAAATCAAGAACCCAGAAATAAATCCACATAAATATGGACAGATGAGTTTCAACAAAGAAGCCAAAAACACACAATGAAGAAAAGACAGCCTCTTCAATAAATGGTGGTGGGACAACTGGAAAGCCACATGCAAAAGCATGAAAGTAGACTGCTATCTTTCACTGTGTACCAAAATTTACTCAAAATGATCAAATACCTAATCATAAGACCTAAGACAATAAAATGCATAGAAGAAAACATAGGCACTAAGCTTATGACTCTTGGGTTCAAAGGGGATTTTGTGAATTTGACTTCATTTATCTATTTTTTTTAAGGGCAGTGTCACTGGCCCTCATATGGGGACCCGAACTGGGGCCACTGGCTTCCCAAGCCAGCACTTAACCTCCATGCCACTTGGCCGGCCCCTGAATTTGACTTCAAAGGCAAGGGAAGTAAAAGCTAAAATAAATGAATGGGACTATATCAAACTAAAAAGATTCTGCACAGCAAAAGAAACCATTGAGAAATAAACAGGCAACCAACCGAATGGGAGAAGACTTTTGCAAGAATTGCTTCTAATAAGGGGCTAATATCCAAAATATATAAGGAAGTCATACAACTCAAAGATGAAAAAACAAACAATCCAATTAGAAAATGGGCAGAGGACAAGAATAGACATCTCTCCAAAGAGGACATACAAATGGCCAGCAGATACATGAAAAAATGTTCAACATAACTAATCATCAGAGAAATGCAAATAAAAACCACTATGAGATTACCTCACACAGATTAGAATGGCTATCATCAACAAGACAAATAATAGCAAATGTTGGAGAAGCTGTGGAGTGAAAGGAACCCTTATACACTATTGGTGGGAATGCAGAGGGTGCAACTGCTACGGAAGGCAGTGTGGAGATTCCTCAAATATTAAAAATAGAATTACCATTATGATCCAGCAGTCCCTCTCTTGGGTATCTACCCAAAAAAGTCTGAAAACATTTATCTGTAAAGATATATGTGCTCCGATGTTCATTGCAGCTTTATCTACTGTGGCCAAGATATGGAAACAACCAAAGTGTCCTTCAATAAATGATTGGATAAAGAAGATGTGGTATATATACACAATCGGATACTATTCTGCCATAAGAAAAGATGAAATATTGCCATTTGTGCCAACATGGATGGATCTTGAGATTATAATGCTAAGCAAAAATAAGTCAGACAGAAAAAGTTGAGAACCATATGATTTTACTGATATGTGGTATATAAAACTGAGAACAACAGAGGAAGAAGACAAATGAAGAAACAAAAACTCATGGACACAGACAATAGTTTAGTGGTTACTATAGTGTGGGGCGGAGGGAGGTGGTGGATGAGGGTAAACAGGATCAAATATATGTTGATGGAAGGAGAACTGACTCTGGGCAGTGAACACACAATGTGATATATAGATGATGTATTAAAGAATTGTACACCTGAAATCTGCTTAATTTTGCTAACAATTGTCCCCCCAATAAACTTTAATTTAAAAAAAAGATAGGGCCGGCCGAGTGGCACGGTGGTTAAGAGCTGGCTTGGGAAGCCAGCTGCCCTGGTTCAGTCCCACATATGAGGGCCAGTGACACTGCCCTCAAAAAAAAAAAAAAAAAAAAAAAAAGCTACCCCCAGCCCCAATCCTCATGTCTTGGGCCGGCCGAATGGCTCCGTTGGTTAAGAGCTTGCTCAAGAGTGCAAGCTGAGCTCTGAGCAACAGCTGTTCGAGGCCAGCCCAAGCTGAGTTGTCGTTGATCTGGCAACAGGTGACAGGATGGCTCAGCTAAAAAAAAATAAAAAATAAAAAAATTAAAAAAAAAAGAGAAAAGGGCCCGCTGAGTGGTGCAGTGGTTAAGCGCTGGCTTGGGAAGCCAGCGGCCCTGGTTCGGTCCCACATATGAAGGCCAGTGACACTGCCCTCAAAAAAATAAAATAAAATAAAATAAAGAGAAAAGAAAAAAAAGACTAAAGGAAACAAATCCATAGGAGAGCATTTTGAGGTATTATTCGTTCAGTTCTAAATTTGTTCTCTGGAGGTTAACCTACGAAAAAGAGATTCTTAACATACAATTACAATTCAGAATGAGAGGCCAACATCACTGCAGACTAGTCTTAGATCTGGAAGAAAACCCAAGGTAATCTGGTCTAATTCCCCTTCCAATGTGAGAATTTCTTCTTTCACATTTCTGACATTTCTTGAACTTGCTCAGCTATAATCCTTCAAACAGAACAGTTCTGGTGACAAGAAGCTCACTGTTTCAGAGGGAAGTCTGTTCCATTTTGTTTTGTCCTAGCTAATCATTCTAAATCTACAAAAGGGAACACACAGAGCTCAGGCAATAGGAGCTCACATGCATTGTCACAATTTCCATATTTCAAAAGGTGGTTTCCCAAGATATTTTCTCCAGAGAGTTTTTCAACATGACTCTCTAGATTGCATAACAAATAACAAACACAGAATGCCGCAAAGCCTCTTGTGTATAGAAAAGCAACTAGTTGAAGCTAGTCACCATCCTCTAAATTCTGCATTCCAGAAATGTCAAGTCATTCGAAAAGGCACAAGACATTGAATCATGAAAGTCATATATCAGCAACTCAATAGGGTGTGTCAATAATCAGATTATCAATGAATCAGAGATGAATGCTTAAAGCTACTTTGGAAAAACGTCTAAACAAGACATAGAGGCCGAGTATCAATCAATTTTATTAAAAGAATCAAAACGTGCTAGAATAAGAAAGGCCCAAGGGATCATTTAGTCCAGTTGTATTTTACAGAATATAAATTCTACGACAGATTCTGAATCAGAATTGTTTCATGGTTATCACATGCTAAAAACAAAACAAAACAAAAAAAAAACAAATACTTCATATAAACATTCTCAAGATAAGCATGCTACAGAATCTTGATGATTGAAAGAATCCTATTTAACATTGCTTAATTTAGTGTATCTCAAATACATCTAGCTGTAACCAACCTTTTGTACTAACACCTAGCAAAATATTAGTGCACCTCAAATATACTCCAGGGAACACTAACCTTGTTGAATGCTTTTAATTTTAAAGGTGAGAGAAGAAAGTCCCAGAAAAGTTTTCTAAATGCCTCAATTAATGAAACTACTTATTTGCAGAGCCAGGGCTACAATTCAGGTGTATGCCTGAATTTATAAATGTAGGGCATTCTTTTCTTCTGCCTTTAGTGTCTCCAAATCCCCAGGGAAGGATGACATTCCAAACATAGCCACAAATTGATTTCTTGGTCCTCTCCTCATTTTATGTTTAAGGAAAATTTTATTACATATAGCAGTGATTTGCAACCAGATGATTGGAGTGCTAAGGGAGATCAGGAAGGAGCATTGACAGAATCTGTAGAGCAAGGAGAGGTATATTTTTAAAACACATTAAATGATAAAGTGTACTATTTTATTTGGAAAAAAATAACTTCTAACAATGTTTCATATTTTAAATTACAAAGAATATGACATTATTGATTGTGAAAAGTGCATATGGAGTTTAAAATGCTACAAAACACTGACAGTAAGGACATAAATAAAGGGAAAATAACCTCACATTACATAAGGATTTCTGGAGGAAATGACATTTAATCCCACAAAGAACAAGTAGTAATCAGCCAGCCACACCAAATCAAGAGTGGGTGAAGGGTGTTCCAGATAGTAAGGGTAATAAATTTTAAGGACTAGATGCAAAAGAGATGGTGCCATGATTAAGACACTGCAAATAGTTCAGTGTGGCTGAAAGAGAGAGTAGACAGTTGGGGGAGGAGAGAGGAAACAAGGGAGTGAGGGTGGTGACAAAATATATGCACTCAGATATAAGCAACATAGTAAAGAATTAACCAGGGGTCAGATCATCAAGGGCCTTCTAACCCATGCAATGTAATTGATCTTTATCATGACAGCAATAGCAATATATTGAATAGCAAAACAGGAGAGTTATACAATCAGATATGAATTACAGAAAAGTCACTCTGGAAAAGTTCACACTTTCTCACAGAAGGAAGTTTTTACTGTGCTCATAATTTTCTGAAGCTTAATTTCCATTTTCTTAATCAGGTTGGGCTTTGTTCTGAGTGCTGAATGATTACTCTACATGGCCTAAGGAAAAATTTTGACAATCTAAATCACTCAGAGATTGATGTGCAAGAGTCAGCTCATCAAAAGGGCACTGGTGACTCATAAGCAGATACAAATTGCCCAAGTGGATAAGTATTATAGTTGGAGTCACCAAGAGTATAGTTACCAGGAAACTCACACTTGTTATTTCCCTACTAAGATAGTAGATTCAATGGGAACACTTTATTTTTATGTTGTGTTAAAGTTTATAATATTCTAATTGAAGAAATTAGATTTTTGAACTTACTTTCATAATTTATTCTAACTCATTATTGTCTTGGAATCAATTGTCCATCAAAAAATTGTCTCAACCACCCTCATCCCAGGACTTACATTGAAAAAGCTCATTACCACATTTTTGAAGTTCCTACAATAGCTGCAATGAAGTGATCCTCATGACCAATTTACCTGAACTACACTCATTTCACAAGGAGTTACATCAAGGAAGGTGATTAACTATATTAACGCCTCATCCCACTTAATTGTCATAAGACTTACATAACTCCGATGGTATCCAACAATTCTTTGTGCTTTAAATTCTTTGTCATCTATCTCGAAGACCCAATAGAAGCACAAATAATAATTACATTAGAAGCATAAATAATAATCAAAACAAAAAATACTAATAATGCAGTACATTCTATACACTAGTCACTGTGCTAGACACCACATGCACTATCTCATACTTGTACAAAATCTTTTACAAAATCCCATGAGTTAGATACTGTTAATATCCCCATTTGACAGATGAGGAAACTAATTCTTAGAGAGTTTAAGTAAACTGCCCATGGTCATGCAGTTTGTGATCAAAATCAAGAATTTAAATTAAGTTCTGTATGACTGCAAAACCTAGCTCTTAACTTTATACTTTCTTCTAGTATTTCTAGTTATTAGAACTCTTCTGGTCAATTTATAAGCACTATATCATTTAACCTTCAAACTAACCTACCAAAAGGTAACATTATCCATATTGTACAGATTAAGAAACCAATTTAAATTTTATTTAAATCACCAATATTCATACAGGTAAAAAAAAAAAAAAAAAAAGCAAAGGCAGGATTCATACCTAGATTTGCCTGATTCTAAATCTGTGTGTTTAACCACAATGTATGCTATTGGAGTATGATAACATAAACCAGTAGTTTCCAGCTATTTCCCAATGGAACTCCATGGCTCTGAATATTAAATCAATGGTCACCACGGTAGAGAGGGGAGTTGGCAGGGGCAGCTGAAGAGAGGTTGAGAGGGTATACCCCTCTTTCCCAATTCTCTTACAATTCAGCTGGTGCAGTTTCACTTTTTTCTGTTTTATATTTTAGATATCGAGATTTCAAAAGGAAAAAGCATTTCACTATTTTTAAAAGGTAAAATTCCATTGCTTCAAGTTTTTACCCACTAACATCTTTACAGAGATTGGTTGACAGTCATCTGAGAACTGAGGGTATAGAACTCCAAAATGACACTGGGATGAGCAGGTATAGAATCCAGCAGGGAAACCTAAAGAATGGGGATTTTATGTGAAGCACAGGGATCCCTTTTTTCCCCTGTGGTGCTTCCAGTCTCTGATTCCAAGAATATAGAAAGAAAAAAGAGGCAACCTAAAGCAAACAGCTGCAACATCAATTTTCCTGCCTGCGAAAGCCTCAGTAGGCTTCAGTCTCCAAACCATGAAAGCCTGTCCTGTACCAACCTTGTGGATTATAAAGTCATTTCTTCTGTTCTGCCCAGAAGCATGGGGATGGGCCTCTTGAAACTAAATGCCATTTATTCTGCCTCAAGATGCTTACAGATATACAGATCAAACAGAATCACATATAATGTTTCATAAATATATTCCATGGAGACCAAAAGACACTCCTTGAAAAAAGAGTTCTCATGGACAAATAAATGTTGGAAATGCTGCATAAATTCTGTCTCAAAGATAAGGTGACTTATAATTAGTCATCCAAGCTAGACTACTTCTGAATGCCAAAGGGGATGTT
Organism: Aselliscus stoliczkanus; assembly: GCA_033961575.1. NCBI lineage: Eukaryota > Metazoa > Chordata > Mammalia > Chiroptera > Hipposideridae > Aselliscus > Aselliscus stoliczkanus. Next base: position 45,342,989 of record CM066737.1, on the reverse strand, counting down.
ATTAAATTACATTGAAACAAGCACATACTGGAAATGTCCTGTATAAATTGGGACCAATGTTAATCTGCTCTTTAACTCAGAACTTTACAAATTTATTTGGCCACAGAACATTTTTTTTAGCTTGTAACACATGCTAACCTCATGAGAGACCATTATTCCACAAAATACACTTTGGAGAATATACTGAAGTTAGAGGGTTTACAAAAATCTTCATGAAGTGCAATAGACCAATGCATCCCAATCATTTCTTGTCAATGCATACTTGGGAAGGAATTATTAATGGTTACCGAAGGGTAAATGGATGAGGCTCCCTGTAGCCAGAACGGACTGCTCAGGGGAATGGGTTTTTTGAAGGGATTACTATTTAAGCATTTCTGTAATCCTCAGATACATATGGATATTAGGCATATAGGTCGGGAAGCTGTGAACAGACCAAAACAAACTCACAAACAACCTCCATGTTTTTCTCTTCCTTGAAGACCAATTGCAGATGATTAAATTAAATGAAGGCAATGAAGGACTTACAAGAAGATTTTTACCATTTTAACCTTCTCTCGGCCTCTTTTGTTGCTTAAGATTTGGGTCAGTGTCAAAAATCTTGAGTATTCTGGGAAGTGCAACAAATCTGACTGACTCAATCTATTCAAGACACTGAAAATAAAATCCCAGTTACATAGAAAGACAGAAACTATATTAGGGATTTCAACATAGAATCTAATACAAAAAGTTGGTTAAACAGGCAGTAGACAATTGAAAAAGCAAAAAGGGACCACTGAGGCAACATTGAGGCCTAGCTCAGGCCTTAGAACTTTGAGGAGGGGACACTGCACAAATGATTCTGGCATATCAGAGGGGCTCATGAGGCTGATTCTGGAGTGCTAAAAGAAGGTGGAGACTTGGTCTATTCATAGCCTCCTCACCAATCGAACAACTGCAAATGATTCCAGTCACTCATTATGGAAGCATTTGGAAGGCAGAAGACTGCGTTTTCAGGAACTGGATTTAATACAGATGCTCCCTACCAGAGACTCATGCCATTGAATTGAGGACTGAGATCTCAGGTAGCTCTTGATAAGTATGGATTTACTTAGCTCAATAAGCCCATAGAAAGCATCCTGGGAAGAGTTCAATTCATTTTTTATGTTTGGTTATTTTGTTTGTTTGTTTGTTTTTTGAGGGCAGTGTCACATGTGGGACCCAAACTGGGGCCGCTGGCTTCCCAAGCCAGCACTCAACCACCAAACCACTCGGCCGGCCCAGGAGTTCAATTTAAATGGGAATTTGAAGCACTGAAGTGTTCCCACATTTTTTATTCAGGGGGAAAATAAACCAGTAAAAATGAGTTTTAAGTTTATGTTTTTCATTTGTTTGTCTTGCTTCTTTGTTGTTTTCAGTTTTATATACCACAGTGAAATATGGTTCTTGACTTTTTCTGTCTGACTTATTTTGCTTAGGATAATAATCTCAAGATCCATCCATGTTGTCTCAAAAGGCACTATTTCATCTTTTCTTATGGCAGAATAGTATAGCTTAGTGGTTACCAGAGGGTAAGGAATAGAGGGGTGATAGATGAGGGTAAAAGGGATCAAATATATGGTGATGGAAGAACTGATGCTGGGTGGTGAACACACAATGTGATATATAGATGATGTATTACAGAATTGTACACCTGAAACCTATGTAACTTTACTAACCATTGTCACCCTAATAAACTTGAATTAAAAAAAGAAAGAAATGGGCTGGCCGAGTGGCTCAGTTGGTTAAGAGCTTGCTCAAGAGTGCGAGCTGAGCTCTGAGCAACAGCAGTTCGATGCCCAGCCTGAGCTGAGCTGCTGCTAAACTGCCAACAGGTGGCAGGATGGCTCAGCTAAAAAAAGAAAGAAAAAAGTGTTTTAAGCAGGGAAACCGAGTTTGAAGTTTAGCCTACTGCCATATGTTTTAAAATTATATTACTTATTTCATGATGATCATTTTGCCCATTTCAGCTCTTCAATTGAAATTCAGAAGCTATATACTTGACAAGCAGCCCTCCAAAATTTAATCCAGAGAAGGTCATACTCTGCTTACCTTCCTCAAAGCTGCTGTGGAAGGAGGAAGGGCTAAGGTATTCAAGGAGAATGCATTGTAGTGCTCCAATGAGCCACAGATTAAAGACAGATGGATCACAGATTAAAGGTTATGATCTGAGTTTATAAACTGATAAAAATGTATTTAAAGCTAACATTCAGAGATGTAGTCTATATTAAAGTTTAAGATTCTAGGTAGTAGGATACTGTACATCAGGGATTAAATCTTGGCTCCTTTGTTTCCTAGCTATTGATGTTAAACAAGTTCCTTAACCTCTCTAAACCTCAATTTCTTTTTTTGTGGGATGATATAATACATATGTTGGTAGTATCCACGTACATCCCTTTTGCCCCTGCACCAACTGTAAAACAAGATTCAGAACATTTTTGCATTCTTCATAAAGAAACCCTTTGCATCAAATATATATCATACTGAAGATTTCAAAGGCAAGTTGGAATATATTTACAAACAAAAATCTTTCTCCAAAAATCTCTATTTAGTATCTCTTTTCAAGTCTTACCTCTCAAAGCCAGTAGATCTCCTTTTCTACCCTCTCTTCTATTATGCTTAGCCTTCCCAGTTTGGGCCTCTCCTTTTCAGCATCATGATCTATCTCCTCTTTGTAACCCTCACTTGGTCAAAATGGGTTTTCTCTGTCTAGAGACCTCCAGGCTCACATACCAATACTCAAATCTACTCAGCAAACAAAGGACTCTCCAGTTGTCGGTACATCCCCCTTCCTTAAAGGACAGAAAAATATTATAAATAACACTTTTTTCTTTCCCATGTGGATAATTACAGTAGCTATCAAACAGGGTGGTGAGATTAAATGAGATAATAGATCTTAAGTGATTTTCATGCTGGCATGTAAGAGTTAACCAAATGTTAGCTATTATTACTGTTATCATTTTGGCTATTACTATTTAGTTTCTGGAATCCTTTGCTAAGCATATTTCTCCATTATCAGTTCACATCATAATATGGGTGGAAGGAAAGTACTTCATACCATTATGTATTCCTTTATAGACAAAGGTTTTTTACTCTTTCTGGCCACTGTGAGAACATTTATGAGCTCCTATTCATTTACTGTTAGGTAGTATAGTGGATATGGCTCTCATGTTCAGTGCTTGCTTCTATTCCTCTCCACAAGTGACTTACTAGATAGTTTTCTCAAGTCATTTAACATTCCTTTGTCCCAATTTTCTTATCAATTGGTATACTATCTAGAAATTTCTAGGAAGAACTTAAATCCAACAGCTTAGTCTTCCAACTACCTCACTTGTTTAAATCTGAGGATGAGTGCTGGTAGAGATGGCCAAAGCCTAGAATATTCCTGGGCTTGCTGAAAAAGATTGGAGTTATCTGTACGATGAGAAAACGGAATTCAAATTCTTTCCTTCTCAAGGTATAATCCTTTTGGATTTGACTTTGTTGATTGACCCTTTTGGCATGTTCTCCATACATATAGTGTGGGAGTGGATTTAATGGAACAGTAATAGATATGTATGATGTAGGGAGTGGGGGAGTGGGGCGGTGGATTGGGGAAAGGGGGGTTGTCACTTTGAGGGGTAAAAAGGTATAACTATTGCACTGTGTTGTACACCTGAAGCTAATAATAAAAAAAACAACAACTATAAAACTTTTATGAGACACTGGATGCTGAATGTCTTTTCATGTGTTTACTGGCCATTTATATCTTCTTTAATACAGTGTCTCTTCAAATTATTTGTCCATTTATACTTGTGCTGTTTGTCCTTCTGGTTTTGAGTTCTATTTACATGTCAACTAGTCATTTGTCAGATATAGGTAGTGCTAATATTTTATTCCATTCTGGGACATGTACATTTTTATTTTATTTATTTATTTATTTGTATATTTTTTTGAGGGCAGTGTCACTGGCCCTCATATGTGGGAACTGAACTGGGGTCTCTGGCTTCCCAAACCAGCGCTTAACCACTGCGTCACCCGGCCTGCCCTTCTTTCTTTTTTATAAATTAAAGTTTATTGGGATGAGAATTGTTAGTAAAGTTACATAGGTTTCAGGTGTACAATTCTGTAATACACCATCTATATATCACATTGTGTGTTCACCACCCAGAGTCAGTTCTCTTTCTATTACCATATATTTGATCCCTTTTACCCTCATCTACCACACTCTCCTCTTCCTACCCTCTGGTAACCACTAAACTATTATCTGTGTCTGAGTTTTGGTTTCTTCATTTGTTTGTCTTCTTCCTTTGTTGTTTTCAGTTTTATATACCACATATCAGCGAAATCATATGGTTCTCGACTTTTTCTGTCTGATTTATTTCGCTTAGCATAATCTCAAGATCCATCCATGTTGTCGCAAATGGCACTATTTCATCTTTTCTGATGACAGAATAGTATTCCATTGTATATATATATATACCACATATTTATCCAATCATCTATTGAAGGACATTTTTGTTTTTTGCATGTCTTGGCCACCATAATTAAAGCTTCAATGAACATTGGAGAACATATATCTTTACAGATAAATGTTTTCAGACTTTTTTGGGTAAATACCCAAGAGATGGACTGCTGGGGGGGCGGCCGAGTGGTGCGGTGATTAAGCGCTGGCTTAGGAAGCCAGCGGCCCTGGTTCGGGTCCCACATATGAGGGCCAGTGACTCTGCCCTCAAAAAAAAAAAGAGAGGGACTGCTGGGTCATATGGTAATTCTACTTTTAATTTTTGAGGAATCTCCACACTGCCTTCCATAGCAGCTGCACCACTCGGCATTCCTACCAACAGTGTATGAGGGTTCTTTTTACTCCACAGCCTCTCCAGCACTTGCTATTATTTGTCTTGTTGATGATAGCCATTCTAACTAGTGTGAAGTGATATCTCATTGTGGCTTTTATTTGCATTTCTCTGATGATTAGTGATGTTGACAGTTTTTTCATATGTCTATTGGCCATCTGTATGTCCTCTAGGGAGAAATGTTGAATCAAATCCTCTGCCGATTTTCAAATTGGATTATTTTGTTGTTGTTGTTGTTGAATTGTATGAGTCCCTTATATATTTTGGATATTAGCCTCTATTCAGAGGTATTGTTTGCAAAAATCTTCTCACATTCGGTTAGTTGCCTGCTTATTTTCTCAATGGTTTCTTTTGCTGTACAGAAGCTTTTTAGTTTGATATAGTCCACATTTTCATTTTCTTAATGGTGTGTTTCAAAGAGCAAAAGTTTTAAATTTTGATAAATCTAGTTTATAAAAAAAAATTTTTTTCATGTAAAATAGGAGAAAATCTTCAGCACCAAGAGCTTTGTGAGGAGATCTTAGACATGACACCACAGCACAATCCGTAAAAGAAAAGCTTGATAAACTGGATCTCTTCAAAATTAAAATAATTTGCTCTATGATCCAAAATTAAAATAATTTCCTTTGTGAAAGACCCTGTGAAGAAATTGAAAAGACAAGCTTACAAACTGGGAGAAAATATTGCAAATTATACATCCGAAAAAGGCATCAATTCTATGTGAAAGCCTGAAACAAGTCTTCCCAGAATGTGCCACCCTTGTATGCTGAAATCAATTAAAACCCAACAAACTTAGGATGAGTTTGGGCTGTTTTTTGTTAGTCTGCTTGTTTATTTGTTTGTTTACCTCCCCCTTTCCTTCTAAAGGAGATCCAGATAGAAAAACCTGCTTCAGGAAGGGAACCTTAGCATATCCACTTTAGTACATCTGAATTAAGTGTGATAGACAAGAAGGATCCATGCAAAAATCTGCTCATTAAATTTTCCTATGTCCCTTTGTTTCTGAGTTGCCTAGCAAGAATTTGTTTTCACATTCTTAACTGCCTGTTATTTCCTCTTTTAGATCCCAGACCTCTTCTTCCACCTTTCTCTTTGTCCAAAATGACATACGAGGTAAGACAAGTTCATGAACTCATCCTAGAAAAATTGCTACATACTTCATTGCTGAATATCACTATGGTCACCATCAAAGTACTCCCTTTGGGAACCTATGCACCTATGCCAGTGCCTTGTCCACCCTTCAAGCAATTTTGGAACTCTTTATGGATTATCCACCACAGGTGTTGTCATATTTCCATTGATGTCCTGAATGTCATGAAAATGTCTTCCTTTTAATATTTCCTTTATCTTCAGGTAAAGAAAGAAGTCATTGGGGGCCATATCAGGTGAATAGGGAAGGTGTAACAATACAGTTATTTGTTTACTGGCTAAAAACTCCCTCACAGACAGTGCCATGTGAACTCATGCATTGTCATGATGCAAGAGCCATGAATTGTTGGTGAAAAGTTCAGTTCATCTAACTTTTTCACACAGCCTTTTCATCACTTCCAAATAGTAGTAAAGATGGTTAACTATTTGTGCAGTTGGTATAAATTCATAATGAATAATCCTTCTGATATCAAAAAAAGCAACATTGTTTCAACATGTTCGTGAACTTAATTGTCAGACCTCATATATACCTCCTTTTGCCTCACTGTCTTTGGAATTTTCACACTTATGTGAATTCCCCATGCACATCTATTAAATTTCAATTGTCTCCTGTTAATCTGTCTCAGTTGATCTGATGATTAGCTGAGCTAAAAGAACTCAGAAGGTGGGAGTAAAATTATTTTTTCTGCCCTTCATATTTAGAATATATTAAGAACTGTCCATACTTGGCAGTAAAAAAAACAACAACAGCAGAAACAAATGGCCAAAAGACATAGACATTTCACCAAAGAAGAGGATATAAAAATAGCCAATAAGCACATGAATAGATATCTGACACTATTGCCATTACAGAAATATAAATTGAAACCACAATGAGATATCACTACATACTTATCAGAATGGCAAAAATAAAAAAATAGTGATAACACCAAGTGCTGGAGAGGATACAAAGAAACTGGATTATCGTACATTACTGGTGGCAATGAAAAATGGTAAGGGTACTCTAGAAAATATTTTGGCAGTTTATTGTAAAACTGAGATGCTATTACTGTATAACTCAGCAATTACTCTTGAACATTAATCACAGAGAAATGAAAACTTATGTTCATATAAAAACCTGTATATGAATATTCATAGCATCTTCATTCAAAATAACCAAAACCTGGAATCAACACAGATGTTCTTCAATAGGTGAACGGATAAAACCAATGTGGTACATAAACTAGGCACTTTATACATGAATACATAAAATGTAGATTCTAATGCTGTGAATGCAAATGGTGGCTGGGATGTAAGGATTTGTGTATATACCCACATATCCAGGCCTAAAATATATAAGCATAAGTATTCATGAATAGATTTGTGGACCTGCCGTACAATCATAAGAAGATAATTAAGCCGGCCAAGTGGCGCAGTGGTTAAATGCTGGCTTGGGAAGCCAGCGGCCCCGGTTCGGTCCCACATATGAGGGCCAGTGACACTGCCGTCAAAAAAACAAAAAACAAAAAAACAAGAAGATAATTAAGTGTTTAGCTAAACCCTGGATAGAGTTCAACTAATTGAATTTTTAATCCCTTAAATCAGAGGAACAAGTCTGTTCTGCTGACTTGTCAGTCAGTTCCTACTCTGGACAAAACTTGTGTTGGGTTACTCAAAACCCCACAAAATGAATGTTCCCAGTCCTTTTCCACATGACCAAAGGTGAAAGTCACCAGGTGGGAGGTGAATTAACAATGTCTTAGGAACGTGAGAGGATTTTTTTTTTGAGGGCAGTGTCACTGGCCCTCATATGTCATATGTGGAACCCAAACTGGGACCGCTGGCATCCCAAGAAAGCTCTTAACCACTGCGCCACTCAGACGGCCCAAGGAATGTGAGAGGTTTTAAGAGATCCAAAGTGTTAGTATGAAAGAGTGGGACTCACAAGAGAATTTGGGGGGTATCATGACTATGATAGTAGTACACAGGTATACAATTTCAGAATGAATTGAATTGTACACATAAAATGAGTGCATTTTATTATATGTAAATTGCATATCAATAAAGGTGATTTTTAAATGTAAAAACAAAACTGTGGTTCATCTATACTATAGAATTCTACTCAGCAATAAAGAAGAACAAACTATTGACACACAGAATTTGGATGATCTCAAAGAAATTACACTGAGAGAGAAAAAACAATCTCAAAAGGTTTTATTGTGTAGCTCCATTTATAATACATTCTCAAAATCACAAAATTATACAGATGGAGAACAGGAGTGGTTAACCAGAAGATGAGGACTTCGGATGGGGGTATGGAGGAGGGATGTATGTAACTAAAAGTGAGTAGCCCAATGGATTTTTGTGGTGAAAGAAGAGGCCTGTATGGAGATATTGTGACTCTGGTCTATACATGTGGTCCATTTGCATACAACTATATATACACACACACACACACACACACACACAAGTGTATGTAAAACTGGTGAAATCTAAATAAGCTATGTAGATTGAACCAATGTTGGTTTTCTGGCTTAAATATTGTACTGTGGTTATGTGGGATGTTACCAATTGGGGGATATGATGAAGGGTACATAGAAACTCTTTTGCATTATTTTGCAAATTCTTGTGACTCGATCACTATTTCAAAATAGTTGTTTTTGGAAGAACATCCAAATACTTTATCATGGTGCTGGCTTGGGAAGCCAGCGGCCCCGGTTCAGTTCCCACGTATGAGGGCCAGTGACACTGCCCTCAAAAAACAAACAAACAAACAAATACTTTATCATGGTCTACAAGGCTCTGCAATGCCTGACTCCTACCTCTTTTTTTTTTAATTAGTTTCAGGTGTACAACACAGTGCAATAGTTATACTTTTTACCCCTCAAAGTGACAAACCCCCTCCCCCATTGAGCCACCCCACTCATCCCCCTATATCATATATATCTATTACACTTCCTCTGACTCCCTTCCACATTGTAATCCACATTCTGTGACTATATATATATATATATATATATATATATATATATATATATATATTCAACTACAGTTGGTATACAATATTATACAACCTCAGCTTCAGGTGTACAGTGCAGTGATCAAGCCTCCACTCCATCCATGAAATGGTTTCCCCAGCAAGACATATGACCATCTGACACCCCACAAAATATTTACAACATTATTATATTCCCCAAACTGTCTTTCAAATCCCTGTGGCAATATTGTAGTTGTCTATTTTTGCTGTCTAATCCCTTCCCCTTCTCCCTTATCCCCACTCCCCTCCCAACTAGCAACGCTGTTTTTCCTCTATATCTATGAGACAGTTTCTGTTTAATTTGCTCAGTCATTCAGTTTTTCAGATTCCACATATGAGTGAGATCATATGGTATTTGTATTTCTCTGACTGACTTATTTCACTTAACATAATAGCCTCTAGGTCCATCCATATCATTGCAAACGGTACGATTTCATTCTTCTTTATAGCGGAGTAATACTCCATTGTATAAATGTACCACAGTTTCTTAATCCAGTCATCTACCGATGGGCATTTCAGTTGTTTCCAAGTCTTAGCTATTGTAAATAGCTCTGCAATGAACATAGGGGTGCATACATTTTTTTGAATAAATGTCTTGGGTTTTTCAGGATAAATACCTAGGAGTGGAATTGCTGGGTCAAAAGGTAGTTCCATTGCCAGTTTTTTGAGATACCTCCATACTGACTTCCATAGTGGCTGCACCAATCTGCAATCCCACCAAGAGTGCAGCAGGGTCCCATTTTCCCCACAGCCCTGCCAGCACTTGTTGTTTGTTGATTTATTGATGATAGCCATTCTGACTGGAGTGAGGTGGTATCTCATTATAGTTTTTATTTGCATTTTCCTAATGACCAGTGAGGTTGGACACTTTTTCATATGCCTGTTGGCCATCTGTATGTTCTCTTTAGAGAAATGTCTCTTCATATCTTCTGCCCATTTTTTAATTGGGTTGTTTGTTTTTTTGGTGTTGTTTCACGAGTATTTTATAAATTTTGGTGTGGTTCTCTGTTCTGTTCCACTGATCTGTGTGCCGGTTTTTATGCCAATACCATACTATCTTGATTACTGTAGGCTTGTAGTATGTTTTGATGTCTGGTAGTGTGATCCCCCTGACTTTGTTCTTATATATCAGGATTGCCGAGGCTATTCGGGGTTCCATATAAATTTTAGGATTATATTTTCTATTTCTGTGAAAAATGCCCTTAGTAGTTTGATAGGAATTGCATTCAATCTATATATTGCTTTAAGCCCTATGGACATTTTAACTATATTAATTCTTCCTCATGAGCATGGTAGCTGTTTCCATTTATTTGTATCTTCTTTGATTTCTTTATTCAGTGTCTTATAATTCTCTGAGTACAGATCTTTTACTACTTTGGTTAAATTTATTCCTAGGTATTCTATAGTTCTTGAAGCAATTGTAAATGGGACAGTTTTCTTAATTTCTCTTTATGTTAGTTTATTATTGGTATATGCAAATGCTGCTGTGTATTTTTTTTTTGAGAGCAGTGTCACTGGCCCTCATATGTGGGACCGAACCGGGACTGCTGGCTTCCCAAGCCAGCACTTAACCACCACGCCACTCAGCCAGCCTGATTTCTGAACATTGATTTTATATCCTGCTACTTTACTGTATTCGTCTATCAGTTCCAATAGTTTTTGATGGAATCTTTAGGGTTCTCTATATACAGTATCATGTCATCTGCATATAATGACAACTTTACTTCTTCCTTGCCAATCTGGATGCCTTTTATGTCTTTTTGTTGTCTGATTGCTGTGGCTAGAACTTCCAGAACTATGCTTTATAAAAGGGGAGAAAGTGCAGAGCCTTGTCATGTTCCTGATCTTAAGGGGAATGGTTTTAGCTTTTCCCCATAGAATATGATGTTATCTGTAGGTTCATCATATATGGCTTTTATAATGTTGAGATATGATCCCTGTATTCCCACCTTGCTAAGGGTTTTTAACATAAATGGCTGTTGGATTTTGTCAAATGCTTTCTCTGCATCTATTGAAATGACCATGTGATTTTTTTCCTTCATTTTGTTGATGTGGTGTATCACATTAATTGATTTACGGATGTTGAAACAGCCTTGGGCACTAGGGATGAATCCCACTTGATCATGATGTATGATCTTCTTAATATATTGCTGAATTCTGTTTGCTAATATTATATTGAGAATTTTTGCTTCTGTATTCATCAGGGATATTGGCCTGTAGTTTTCCTTTTTTTTTTTTTTTTTTTTTTTTTAATTTTATTTTATTTTTAATTAGTTTCAGGTGTACGCTGTCTTTATCCAGTTTTGGAATCAGGGTGATAGTGGCTTCATAAAAAGAGTTTGGGAGCCTTCCCTCCTTCTGGATTTTTTGGAATAGTTTGAGAAGAATAGGTGATAGTTCTTTATTGAATGTTTGATAAAATTCACTTGTGAAACCATCTGGTCCAGGGCTTTTGTTTGTTGGAAGCTTGTCAATTACTGATTCAATTTCTTTGGTAGTAATCAGGCTATTTAGATTTTCCATTTCTTCTTGAGTTAGCTTTGGAAGGTTGTGTGCTTCTAGAAAATTATCCATTTCTTCCAGATTGTCAAATTTTTTGGCATATAGTTGCTCATAGTAAATTCTTACAATTTTTTGTGTTTCTGTGATGTCTGTAGTCACTTCCCCTCTTTCATTCCTGATTTTACTAATTTTAGTACTCTTTTTTTTTTTTTTTTTGATGAGCCTGGCTAGAGGTTTGTCAGTTTTGTTTATCTTCTCAAAAAACCACCTCTTGGTTTCATTGATCTTTTGTATTGTTTTTCTGTTCTCTATATCGTTTATTTTCGCTCTGCTCTTTATTATCTCCTTTCTTGGACTCCCCTTGGGCTTCTTTTGCTGTTCTTTTTCCAATTCCCTTAGGTGTAAGTATAACCTGTTGGTTTGAGATTTTTTTTCTTCCTTCTTTAGGTAGGCCTGCACTGCTATAAACTTTCCTCTTAGGACTGCTTTTGCAGCATCCCAGAGATTTTTGGGTCGTGGTGTTTTCATTTTCGTTTGTATTGAGGTACCTTTTGATTTCCTCCTTGATCTCATTTGTGACCCACTTGCTATATAGTAGCATGTTATTTAGCCTCCATTTATTTGACAGCTCTCCGGGATTCTTCTTATAATTGATTTCTAGTTTCATAGCATTGTGGTCGGAGAATACACTTGAAAGATTTCAATCTTCTTAAATTTATTGAGACTTGTTTTGTGGCCTAGCATGTGGTCTATCTTAGAAAATGTTCCATGTGCGCTTGAGAAGAATGTATATTCTGTAGCCTTGGGGTGAAATGCTCTGAAAATGTCTGTTAAATCCAGCTGGTCTAATGTGTCATTTAAGGTCACTGTTTCCGCATTGATTTTCTGTCTGGAGGATCTCTCCATTGGTGACAGTGGGTTGTTGAAGTCCCCTACTATGATAGTGTTACTGTGAATCTCTGTTTTTATGTCTGACAATATCTGTTTTATATATTTAGGAGCTCCTTTGTTATGTGCATAGATGTTTACTAGGGTTATGTCCTCTTGTTGGATCAATCCCTTCATTATTATGAAGTGTCCTTCTTTGTCCTTTATTATATTCTTCAATTTAAAGTCCATTTTATCTGATATAAGTATCACTACTCCAGCTTTTTTCTCCGTTCCATTTGCATGAAATACTTTACTCCATCCCTTTACTTTCAGCCTGTATGTCTCTTCTGATCTGAGGTGTGCCTCTTGTATACAGCATATGCCAGGGTCTTGCTTTCTTATCCATTCAGCCACCCTATGTCTTTTGATTGGAGCATTTGTTCCATTTACATTTAACGTGATTATTGATAGGTGCGTATTTATTGCCATTTTGTTATTTATGTTCCTAGTCTTCCTTAGTTAGGTTGTTTTTCTCTTCTGCTTATAGAAGCCCTTTTAACATTTCCTGCAAAGCTGGCTTGGTGGTAATGAATTCCCTTAACTTGTTCTTTTCTGGGAAGCTCTTTATCTCTCTTTCAATTTTAAATGATAGCCTTGCTGGATACAGCAATCTGGGTCTTTATTTTTCATCACTTTGAAAACTTCCTGCCACTCCCTTCTGGCCTGTAAAGTTTCTGTAAAAAAGTCGGCTGATAGTCTTACGGGGGTGCCCTTGTAAGTAACTTGCTGCCTTTCCCTTGCTGCTTTAAGGATTCTGTCTTTGTCCTTAACCCTTGCCATTTTCACTATAATGTGTCTTGGAATGGGCTTGCTTGGAATCATCCTGGTTGGAACTCTCTGCACTTCCTGGGCTTGCATTTCAATGTCCTTTGCCAGGTTAGGGAAGTTTTCAGACATTATTACTTCAAATATGTTCTCAAACCCTTGCTCCTTCTCTACTTCTGGTACTCTGAAGATCTGGAGGTTATTGCGTTTGATGTTGCAGCTCTCTTATACTATTTTCAATGTTTTCCATTCTTTTTTCTTTTTGTTGTTCTGCTTGGGTGATCTCTGCTATCTTGTCTTCTAAGTCACTGATTCGATTTTCTGCTTCGTCCAATCTGCTAGTCATTCCATCGAATTTGTTATTTAATTCAGTAATTGCATTCTTAAGTTCTAGCTGGTTGCTTTTCATGATTTATCCTTCTTTATATTTTCATTAATTTCCTTGAACATTCTAATAAGCAGTGTTCTGAACTCTGTCTCTGGTAGGTTGTTTACTGCTATTTCCTCTAGTTCCACTGATTCAGCAGGTTTCTTCTGTTCGTTATTTGGGTTGTATTTCTTTGTCTCCCCATTCTGGTTTACTCTTTGTGCTTGCTTCAATATAACAGATAGATCCCCTAGGTCTCTCAGTCTTTCCTGGGTAAACTTAAACAGTGTGTGTCCTTTATATTTGAATTACTCTATCTCTCTATTCTCTTGTGCATGTATGTCTGAGGTGTTCCTTGTGTTGTGTGTCTTCACCTGTTGAAGTTTAGCTTGGATTACTTTTGGCTTGTCAGTAGGTTGGATTGACTTCCAGGCTGATCAGCTGTGAGGATCATCAGTGTCCGCAGTTTGAGTTGCTGTGCGAGGGTTGATCCCTCTGATGAGGCTTAGACCCTTTGACCCTTGCACCTGTAGCAACTTTCTTTTGGGTGTGAATCCTGTAGGTAAACCCAGAAATGCTCTGGTTTTAGCTGAAGTTGGCCTGTGGGTATGATGATTCTTGTGTCTCCAGTGCCAGTCTTGGCTAAAGTCCACCAAGCTTTCTTCAGTTTGTCCTCTGCTGTACAAATACTCCTCTGTGTCTTGTGGGAACAAAGACAGCCACCTGACGCCTAGTGTGATCCTGGCACTGCAGGTTTGCTGTACATGAGTGTGGTTGTGACGTGTGATTGGTAGTTTTTACAAAGTCATTGCTGTTTCTGCTTTTGCCTGTCCCACGGCAGGCTGTGCACCCTGAAGGCTCAATGAGTATCTTTGGGCACCCTTTCCGTTGAAAGCCCAACGTGGAGAATGAAAGAACTCTTCACTACCAAAAGCCCGCTGCTAAGAGTCTGTTAATTAGTGCCTCAGCAGCTGAACCTGCCCTGCCTCCCAAGCCTTGCAGGAAAGGTGGGGGCGGGGAAGGAATCTCACTCTGTAGCCTCTTCTGGGGTGGAAATTCTCGACCCCCTACGAGTAAGGAATACCTCTGTAGTCTGCCCCTACTGCTCCATTCTGGGGTCAGCTTAAGACTCTGGCTTGGCAGGGGCCAGGGTTTCTGAGGGAGGGTGGGGGTGGTTTTAATTTCTGGGTTTTTTTCTGTTTTTTTATTTTGCTTTCTGTTGAAGAGAGGAGGAAAAGCAAACAAACAAGCAACACAAACAAACAAACAAAATAATACAACAAAAAAACCCCACAGACCCAACACTGTTTTGAGCTAAGGCATTTGCCTCATAGGCTCTGGAGGAGTTCCTGCTGCTCTCCCAAAGAGAATGCCGGAGTTTAGGGGGCTGCACACACCCTGCAGTGGCTCAAATCTCCGGTCTGTCTCCCGGGGACCTGCGTCTCTGCTTGGGCATGCTGCATCTCCCCCCACCGAGTATTCAGAGTATTCTTTCTTCCCCTGCTCATCTGGTTTCACGCTTCTGCCTTGGAGCCTGTGCGTGCCGCGGTATTCCTGCTGCTCTCCCGGAGGGACTGCCAGGGTTTAGGAGACTGCGCGCACCATGCCGTGGCTCAGATCCCCGCTCCGTCTCTCTCAGGGACCTGCGTCTCCACCCAGTGCACTGCACCTCCCCCTCCCCGTGAGTATTCTTTCTTCCCTTGCTTGCCCGGTTTCAGGCTTCTGCTCTGAGGTGCTCTTTCTGCGCTCCTTGGGACCTGGTGGTCGCACAGACTGATTCCTGAAACGGGTGCAGGAATTGATCTTGCCCTGTCACTGCCGGGCCCTGCTGTCTGGGGACCTGGGGAGCTGTGGGTGCGGCTCCACATCTCCTCTCTCTCCTCCCCCTCTCATCCGGCCTGAGTCTTCTTCCTCAGGCTGCAGATCCTTGTGCTCTTGCTGTACTCTAGATGGGCCTTGGGGTGCAGGGAGTGAGCAGTGGGAACACTCACCAATCTGTTCTCTGAAGCTTGGTGCCTCTTCAGCGGCGGGTGCGGGCTGCACCTCAGGGGTCTTGACCACATTCTTCCTCCACTTGCCCGGTCTGCCCACCTTGCAGCAATTGTTGTGTGAGAGTCTTAGTTGCTCTGTGTGATGAGTAGGCGTCCCTTTGAAGAGTTACAGAAGTTCAAATTGTGGATATTTCCAGACAAGAACTCAGGGAGCTCTCCTCACAGCGGCCATCTTACTGGATTGACTCCTACCTCTTTGATATCATCTAACATCATTCTCTGCCATAAATGGCATACCAACAAAATTGATGCATTTTTGGTTCCAAAATACCAGCATTTCCCAATTCCAGGTACTTTGTGTTTGCTCTTCTGTCTGTGTAGTACCTTTTCCCTACAATTCTTTGCATGGCGTAGTCCTTTTCATTTTTCATATTTTATCAGAGAGACCTTTTCTGATCACTCTATTCAAAATACTACTAAACACAAACAACCACATTCATATTGTCATATCACACTATTTCACTGAAAATATTTTTCACAATCTGTATCTTATTTCTACCATTATTTAAGTTTCACTGTCTCACTAGAATGCAAGCTCCGTGGGACAAGTCTTGTTTATTTTTGGTCACACTGTTACTCATTATGTGTTGAAAGAGAGAATAAATAAATGGTATAGTCCAACTTGGTGCTGGGGAAGCACAAAGACTAATTTAGTAATATTCAGTTCTCCTTTACACAGAGTATTTTCTCTGCTCTCTTGAGAAGTTACCATAGAACTGGTGAGGCTAATTGGGAAAACAGAATCCCAGTCAAGGCTTTAATTTTCTTTTGTGTTTTTTTCTCATTATGATTAATCCTACATACCTTACAGGTTGTTGTGAGAAATAGTTAGGGGCATGGTTAAAGATACTGTGAAATGTTTGAAAACATTCAAGGGCAGGCCAAGTGCCGCATTGGTTAAGAGCTGGTTTGGGATGCCAGTCACCCTGGCTCGGACCCCACATATGAGGGCCAGTGACACTGCCCTCTACAGCTAACAACAGCTCTACCTGGAGCTAGGCTCTGCGAGCCCCAGTGATGGTGTAGGCTGCAGCCCCTGCAGCAGTGGGCTGCCATAGGCTACAGTGAGTGGCTAGTGACCGATTTGCCTCATCCAGGAAGAGCGCAATGATGATACCAATATGGGCAACGTCCTCCGCAACTAGACTGAAGAACAAAAAGACAGCAACTTGTCTGTTCCCCTTCTGCAATTCCCCAATGCTGTCCCCCTCCCCCAATTCCCCAATAAAATCTAAAAAAAAAACAACATTCAACAGTGCCTAGCAGTACCACCATCATTGCTATCACAGTGTTATATTGGCAATACACAGAATAAACAGCATGATGTGTCAGGTTTGTGAGGGCTCTAAATCTTTATGCAAGAAATACACAAATTCCAGTAAGCAGTTACATATTACACAGACCCCCTGGCATGTGGGGAACAACTGCTTAGTGAACAAACAGATCTGGAAACTTTATTATCTGAAGCAAAGCGGATTTCATAATTGAATACTAAAATCATGGGGAGAAACCACATTATTTCAAGGCCACAGCCCAGAAAGAATAATGCATATCATTTTCTTTTATTAGAAGGCTTTCAGAGTGCCAGCCAAGCAAATTCTTGCAGCAAGCCTATGATAGATAAGGCTATCCCAAGGATTGAGGCTTGATTTTCAATTTATTTATTTTTATTTTTATTAAATTTAGTGGAGTGACAATGGTTAGTAAAATTACATAGGTTTCAAGTGTACATTTCTGTTTTTTAAACATTTTTAAAAAGCATTTTATTGGGCAATTGGGGAAGGGCAACAGACAAGTTGCTGGTTTTTTGTTCTTCAGTCTACTTGCGGAGGATGTTGCTTCACTGGCCCATGTTGGTATCGTCATTGCGCTCTTCCTGGATGAGGCAGATCGGTCGCCGGCCTCTGGATGGTCGCTCACTGCAGCTATTGGCAGCTCACGCTGGCTGCCGGCCGCTTACTATAGCCCATGGCAGCCCACTGCAGCAGGGGCTGCAGTCCACACCGTTTCCGGGGCTTGCAGAGCCCAGCTCCAGGTGGAGCTGTTGTTAGCTGTAGAAGGCACTGTCACTGGCCCTCACATGTGGGATCTGAACTGCGGTCGCTGGCATCCCCAAACCAGCTCTAAACTACTGCGCCACTCAGCCGACCCTACATTTCTATAATACATCATCTATATATCACATTGTGCACTCATCAGATTTGCAATTTACATGACATTCCATTTCTCATTTTTATGTCACCCCCCCACCTCCACCTACATCCCTCAGACACTCAATGTCCTCATGCTGCTTCCTGGCTGCTTAGGATCCCAAACAGTCTGCAATGGTGCCTCAGATTTTCTCTACCTTCTGGAAGAAATAAAATGTGTGAAATAGAATGAAGAATAATGGAGTAGGATTCCAGAGATCTGGGTCTGGTTCCAAGTGCTTTCATGGACTAGATGAACTTGGACTGATTTCTTTTCAGTTTCAGAGCTTCAGTTTTTCCATCCATAATATACAGGAATTGGGCTTAAATAGAATCACTGAAGTGTCTTTGAACTCTGATATTGGTGATTGTGTGTGATTCTAGGAAACAGGTGCTGGCCTTACTTTTCACAAAGTAAATATGCACTTATGGATTGGCTAGAAGGGACAGCAATGGTCTAGATCTAATCTAAATGTAATGTCACCTCAAAATATGATGCGCATATAAAATCCAATAATCTCTATTACTATCAGATAATATAAATGGCTTAATGTCCAGCTGGTATTGTTATTATTGTAAGAGAAAAACAAAGATAGTTCCCCATTTCTTGACTCTCTGGTCCTAGGTTTCCATGAGGACTAGAATCCCTGTGACCTGCTATGTAACAGGTGCCTTGCCTACAGATATGAGAAGATTTATGGATTGGAACTATTGATTTCTACTTTTGTGTAGTTCGATGGAATTTGTTAGCAAATTTATCCTTTAAGCTGTCATCAGTCACCTGTATCTTTACATGCATTTATTTGTTAAGAAGTAAAGTGTTTTGTTTAAAGTCATTTATTGAAAAAGTATAGTGAAGATATCCTAATTCTTCTTTACTCCCTCTATAAGCATAAGACCCACACACCACCTCCTAAACATCCAGAAACACCCAATCTGGTTCTCCACTATAGCCTACACTTACTATATATCTTACTCAGGCTTTTCACTTAAAAGCTAATATCATTGGATCTAAAGTATGTCTCCTGTGGATAGCATATAGTTGAGTCTTAGTTTTTCAATTCAGTTTCAAATTGGCTGCTTTTTCATTAAATTATTTAATTCAGTCATATTTTATTTCATTATTCATATGATTGGATTTATGACTGACATTTTATTTTTCATATGACTCATGTCCTTTTGTCCTTCTTGTCCTCTTTAATGACTTCATTTCTAAGTGAATATTTTTAATGTAGCATTTGAATTACTTTAATAATGGTTCATATATTTTAAATTTTATTTTCTTAGTAGTTACAGTAGGGCTTTCAGTATACATATTATTATATCTACTTCAGATTTATAGTAACTTAAATTATAGTGAAATATAGAAATGTTACTCCTAAATAGCTCTACCTTTTCTTCTACCTTTATTTTTTTTAGGGTAGTGTCACTGGCCCTCACACGTGGGATCCAAACCGGCGCCACTGTCATCCCAAGCAAGCCCCCAACTACCAGCCACTCGGCTGGTCCATCTCGTCTACCTTTTTGTATTGTGTTTGCTCATTAGCAAAATCTACATTTTTTTTCACAGCATCCTTAGAATTGAACTTCCTCAGTCTCTGTTCCAAATAAAGTTAGTCCATGTAGGAAGACCTACAGAGATCTCTGAACAGAACCACTGTACTACTGCTTTAAAGATGGGACTAAGAACTCTTACTTTTATAGTGCCACCCCTTACAAGTAAAACTCTGGCCTGGAGGGTGCTAAAGAGGGAGGGCATCACTAGTCTTCTTGGTTTGTCCCTCCCAGCATGGAACCTCTGCTCCACAAAGGACCTGCTGTAGAGATTATTGTAGGCCAGTATTCTCAGCTTTCTGTTCCTGGGGTAGGATTTCTGTCCTAAGAATGGGAACTGGGTGGAAGAATGGAGCCTCAGACCTCTGTTGTCTGGAATAGAGCTTCTGAATCACTGAACTGGGAAGGATAAGGAATATTGGTGTCCAACCCTTCCTGGAGAAAAATCATAGTCTTACTGGGATGTGGAAAAGTGGAAGTCTTATGTTGTTAGCTACACCCACCTGGAATTGAGTTTCTATTGCACTGAGCTGGGAAAGGTGGGAGAACATTTCATGGCTCAAATCCCACAGACTGTAGCTGATCTTATGAAGATTTACTAGATTTTCTAGGATAAATATTACTTCATTAGCTATAGACTCTTAGGGCAATTTCCACATACTTTATTTATTTTTTAAAATAATTTTCACCAGTTATGGTTGTTTTGCTGACCCAGAGGGACAATGGAGCTACTCATACCACTATTCTTAAAGTGAATTTTCAAATAGCTTCATTTTAGAGTGAATGAACCTAGATCTGTTGAGCATGGAAATAATAATGAACTCCTAGTCTAGCTGTGACACTTTAGATGTATTATTTAACCTACTTTTTTCATATATAATATGAGCACCTTATCTCAGATTGTAGTGAGGATTGAAAGATTATTGAAATAGTGTTATATAAAGCATTTAGCATTGAAGTTGACTCATAGTAGATACTCAATAAACATTTCTTCTCTCCCCTTCAAGAGTGTCTCAGGCTGGATAGCTATAACTTTAGTGACTATCACAGTGTCTGGCATATGGTATGTGTGAAACAAATATTGAACCAGATTGAAGGATGGACAGATGAATGAATAGATGGGTGGATGGTGAATGATTTCTAAGGTTCTAATAATTGATTTAACAATATAAAAAACCAAGGGGGGTGGCTGGCCGAGTGGCACTGTGGTTAAGTGCTGGCTTGGGAAGCCAGCGACCCCGGTTTGGTCCCACATATGAGGGCCAGTGACACTGCCCTCAAAAAAAAAACCAAAAAAAAAACCACCAAGGGTTTTTGTGGGGTGTCAGATGGTCACATGTCTTGTTAGGGAGACCCCTTCATGGATGGAATAGAGGCTTGGTCACTGCACTGTACACCTGAAGCTGATGCTGTATACTATTGTATGCCAACTGTAATTGAATATATAGATAGTCACAGGATATGGATTATGCTGTGGAAGGGAGTCAAAGGAATTGTAATAGATATGTATGATATGCGGGGGAGGAGTGGGGTGGTGAATTGGGGGAGAGCGGTTGTCACTTTGAGGGGTAAAAAGTATAACTATTGCACTGTGTTGTACACCCGAAGCTAATTAAAAAAATGTTTATTTCAGAATAAAAGAATTTAAAAGAAAAACAAAAACGAAGAGGTGATGTTCAAAATGTTTTAATGGTACAGCTTGAGCAGATTAATTAGAACTGATGCTGGCTCTCAAGAATGGCTACATAATTAACAGAGCACAGTCAGGAATGCAATATAGTGCTCCTTCCTCAAAAATTAAGAATTTTAAGATAGTTATAGGAGATCACTAAATGATGTTTGAGGCCCTTCCTCTTATCCAAGGATAAGGCGCTGTATAATTGCACAGGATACATACCCATGAAGGAATCCTCATTCACTTTTATTCTAGAGTAGGGTCTTGGGGGATACCTGCTGTGAAAATTGTTATTCCTTATTTGCTGGGAGGTCCTTGGGAAGTGGGTTCAAAGTGAAGGCCTAGGGCATCCCTACATGGCAGAAGACGGACAAGAGAGGCACTGTGACGTAGGGCACTACCTGTGTACCAAGCATCTGAGAAATGTTCAATACTTTAAAACTCTGTTATAATGCAAAAAAAAAAAAATGGGAGTTCAAAAAATGTAATTTCAGACAATTTGAAGTCACATTATTGAAAGGTTAATAAACCTTCACAGCTAGCAAGCCAGTTCTATAGGTCCTCTTGTGAAGTCCAAATCTGTCCATATTTGGTACCACTTGATTGTCATATTATTGGGACAATTTTGTCACTGCAGAACCCGCTCAAACTGGTCCTATCCTGCTTCTAACAAGACCCAGACCAAAGTTTAAACCTTGGAAACACCACTGATAAGTAACACTTGTGAACCCTTAAGTGTTCCCCCACATGAAACCAAAGGACCAGGACGTGACCAGAACCTGAATGCCAGAATCCTTTCAAAAGCAAAGAGTCCAGGGCCGGCAGAGTGGCTCAGTTAGTTAAAAGCTCACTCAAGAGTGCGAGCTGAGCTCTGAGCAACAGTAGTTTGATGCCCAGCCCGAGCTGAGCAGCTGCTGAGCTGCCAACAAGTGGCAGGATAGCTCAGCTAAAAAAAAAAAAATTATATATATATATATATATATATATATATATATATATATATATAGAGAGAGAGAGAGAGAGAGAGAGAGAGTCCATTGTCTAGGAAGATCTGGTGCTTAAGCTCCTTAAATATTGCCCCAAACCCTGGATTGGAGAGACAGATTTGAGCCTTGCATCCTGGCTCCTTGCAAGTTGACATCACAATAAAAGCTTTTACTTTTTTAAAAAAGACTTTTTATTATTATTTTTATTATTATTATTATTATTATTATTATTATTATTAGTTACAGATGTACAAAACAATGCAATAGCTATCTTTTTCACCCCTTACTAAGTGACTATCCCCTCCCCCTCGCCTGCTCCCCCACCCCCGATATCATACATATCTGTTACAATTCCATTGACTCCATCCCCACACTATATTCCACATCTCATTACTATATATATGTGTTAAATTATAGTTGACATATAATATTATTCAGCAGTAGCTTCAGATGTACAATGCAGTAGTCAGGCCACTACACCATCCATGAAGTGGTCTCCCTGACAAGACATGAGTCTTTCTGATCCCCTAAGAAAAATATTTACAACCTTATTGATTATATTCCCTAAACTGTTTCTTCTGTCTCTGCAGTAGTATTGTATTACCAGTTTATGCTGCCTCGTCCCTTGCCCTTCTCCCTCATGCACATCCCCTTCCCATCGAGCCCTCCTCAGTTTTTTCTTTGTGTCTCTAAGACTTTTCTGTTTACATTGCTCGTTTATTCAGTTCTTTAGATTCCACATATAAGTGAGATAATATGGTATTTGTCTGTCTCTGACTGACAAAAGCTTTTTCTTATTCTCAAAAGCCAGTGCCATAATATTAGCTTCTATGTGCATCGGGCAATGAGTCCTTGCTAGGTAAAACTTGTGGTAGGGATTTCTAGGTTTATCGCAGGGATTCCAGAAATCCTTTAATTAGTCGAGATCACTATGCATGTTCTGAATAAGGGAATTGGAATACAAGGTCTCCAAGACCCATTCAGCCTCCAAGGATGGGGTTGCCTGACATTTCCCTGCCTAGCCTTGACCTCTCCCCTCCACATTCCTCCTTCCTTCCTAACACCCTTCAATATATTAAGAACAACTTTAGCAAGCCCTGGCTTAAGAGCAATTGCCAATCTTTTATATCTCAATTCATATCAATGTGGGAAACTTAATGTTTAACAAGGATAGATCTACTTAGAGAAATGATGGTGCATACTATCATTGATTACAAGTGATAGTAAAGGACTGTGGACTCCAAGAAAAAAGATTCATTGGATATGAACCAAAAGAACCACTTTATCTGCTGAGATGGTACCATGTTTCCCTGAAAATAAGACCTAACCAGAAAATAAGCCCTAGCACGATTTTTAAGGATGCTCGTAATTTAAGCCCTACCCCAAACATAAGCCCCAGTTACGACCATCAGCCAGACATAACTGTTTGAATAAATGTAGATTTTCATACATGAATAAATGTAGATTGTTGGAGCAAAAATTAATATAAGATCCTGTCGTATTTTCAGGGAAATACGGTATTAGACAGAAAAAATAGGGCCATGGGGGACTGGCCAAGTGGCGCGTTGGTTAAGAGTTGGCTTGGGACACCAGCTCTGAGCAGCAGGGTCCCGGTTCAGATCCCAAATGAGGGCCAGTGATGCTGTGCCCTCTACAGCTAAGATGGTGAATAGCAGCTCAACCTGGAGCTGGGCTACTATGAGTCACAGGCGACTGCCTAGGCTGCAGTGGGGCTGGCCAACAGCCAGCCGGTGTGTGCTTTCATGAACTGCTGTGAGCTGCCATGAGTGGCCATGCAATGGCCAGTGAGTGACTGTCTGACCTGGGAAGAGCACAATGATAATACCAACATGGGCCAGTGAAGCAACGACCTCCACAACTAGACTGAAAAACAAAAGGACAGCAACTTGTCTGTTCCCCTTCCGCGATTCCCCAACACTGTTTCCCCTCCCCACATTCCCCAATAAAATCGTTAAAAAAAAAGAATAGGGCCACTGGGAGAAAGGGAAAGGAAGGAAACGATAAAGTGTGGAGAGAAAAAGGAGGGAGGAGATGAGATAATCCTCAAGAAAAAGTGCAGCTACCAGACTGGCCAGAACTAGGTTTCGGTGGCCAAGACCATATCCAGGACACCATCTTGCCTCTCAAGATGAACTTTAGCTAGTTATAATGGATTATATTATTAGCATTGCTGTTAGGGAAAATCTCCACCCCCTGTGTTGCCATGACAGTTCCAAGAGAGACAAATAAGGACAAAAATCCCTTCTCCTGATGGGAAGGAGTGGTCAGCAAAGACCTGTCTAGAAACACTTATAACACTACCTCTAAGTCTTGAATACTTCATGCTTTCATTTTTTGTGAAATAAATTCTCAAATCTCATTGTTCTTTGGGGCAGCTGCTCTTCTCTGGGCCTGCCTGCTTTCACCATCTTTGGAGTATACTATCCTTTTAATAAATTTGCTGCTTGCTTGGCTTATTTGGTATGTCTTTGAATTATTTTCTGTGGTGTACACCAAGAACCTATATTCTGGCAACAATAGGACTCCCCATAGTCAACCAAGGGCCCAAATTTTATGAATAATAAGAGTCTAGAAGCCATTTGCTAACAGGGGCTCCTAACCTACTCTGTATATCAGGAAGACCCTCAGATTGAATTTGGCTTCCCACTCTATGCCATGCTGTTTATCACTGCAGGGAAGTCCCGTTTCTTCTTTCTACTAAAGGACTGAGACCTGCTCCATCCAATCAGAAATACACAAATTGCATCTATACATTTGCATCTATACAGACCAATCAGAACTAGACAATTTGGAAACCTCATTTGCATAAAAAGAGGAACTTTCTCTATAAAAGATGGCCTCCCCCTTTATCTCAGAGAAGCACAATTTATTGCTACCTGAATCTGTGTCTTTCAGGCTGCAGCTTTTTATACTCAAATAAATGTTTTATTCTTTATTACAATCTAAAATTAATTTTGGTTTATAGTATTCTAGTTTACACGGGAAGAGGAGCAGAATTTGCCACCCCAAAAATGCCTCTTTAACATAAGGATGAATTTAGGCTGATTATTTTAAAGAAAAAGGAGACATAGAAAAAGCTATAAAATCTGAGTAGACAGTTGCTTTTTTTGTTAGAGAAATTTACATTTATAAGGAAAATCTCCATTTGTAAGAGTCTCTGCCTCTCTGCACCAGGAAAAGGAAGATGACTAAATCTCTAGAGATTCTTATCAATGTTAAAGGCAACTGACTAAATTCTGCATAACAACCATACCCTTGTTTACAGTGCTTTTCCTGGTAACTTCCCATAATTGGCTTGCCACTATGCTCAACATCTTCTTTTGTCTTTAGCTGGAGATGGTATTTAAGCTGGTGGCTTGGACCATTTTGAAGACTTACAAATTTTTTCTGAGTCCCTCCCATGTATACTGGAGATATATATATTATTAAGCTTCTGTTTACTTTTCTCTTGTTAATATGTCTTTTTTTGTGTGGAGGAGCTCTTGTCTCAGCCAATAACCTAGAGTAGTAGAGGAAAAATAATTTTTCCTCCCCTACACACCAAAGCTTTAGCGGTTTTTTTCCCTCTTAGAAGAGATATATGATCAGTGACAATGACAGTCACAGCTGGAGTTACAGGCCCATGGACTTGCTTCTCCATGCTATTATTTTATTCCTTTCCATTCTAAAATAGTGCTATACAGTAAGTTCTCACTTAATGTCATTAATAGATTCTTGGAAAGTGTGACTTTAAGTGAATGACATAAGAAAACCAATTTTACCATAGACTAATTGATATAGAGTTAAGGTCCATGGCATACTACTGGTAACAAAAATATCACCAAATTTCTAAAGACCCAAAACAGTTCTAATATTAAACATTGAAATAAATGAGAGCTATACATACTTTTAAGAAAGATTAATTTAAAAAGTATTATTTTCCAACCCAGTTTTTCCATTTCAGGGTTGTGGGTGATCAGAGCCTCTCCTGGCAGCTCAGAGCACAAGGAGGGAACCAAGTCTGGACAGGACACCCTTCCATTGCAGGGCCATTTACACACACACTCACACTCACACTCACTCAAACTGGGACAATTTAGACAAGTCAGTCAATTCACCTAACGTACACATCTGTGGAATGTGGAAGGAAACTGGAGTACATGGAGAAGACCCACACAGACATGAGAAGAACATTCAAACTCCACACAGACAGTAGCAAGAGGTGGGAAACAATTTTTTTCCTCATTAATGTTATAATGAAAAGACACTGAGGACCTGCTGTCTATCTGCTACTAATTGAATTTGAAATGACTCACCTGGGGACATTATTAAAATGCAGTTTGTTAATTGAGTAGGTCTGGGTTTGGGTCTGAGCTTCTGCATTTCTAATAGGCTCCCAGTTAATGCCCACTCTATAGATATGTGGACCAAAATAGAACCACTTTGAATAATATTAAGCAGAAATTGTTCCAAATTAAAACTTGGTTCTTGATTGTAATCTGTATGTCATTCATTAGGTCCTAAATTTTAAAGCAACTGTCTACCTCTAGGTTGCCACAATGTCTCCTAAAAGTCAACTGTCAATTATTCTGAAGGTTGGATGTGCTTTAAAAAGTCTTCTTACTGGGCCAGCCGAGTGGCACGGTGTTTGGGAGCTGGTTTGGGACGCCAGTGGCCCTAGATTGGATCCCACATATGAGGGCCAGTGACACTGCCCTCTAAAAAATAAAACAAAACAAAACAAAACAAAAAGTCTCCTTACTGATTTCAGAGGCCTGTGCTTTTTGGTCTCTGAACTGAAAAAAAATCACATCATCAAATAGTAGAAAATGTTGGGACGGCCGAGTGGCACGTTGGTTAGGAGATGGCTTGGGACACCAGTTATGAGCAACAGGGCCCCAGTTCAGATCCCATCTGAGGGCCAGTGATGCTGCACACTCTATAGCTAGGATGGTGAACAACAGCTCAACCTGGAGCTAGGCTGCTGTGAGTCACCGGTGATGGCGTAGTCTGCAGCCCCTGCTGCAGTGGGCTGCCGTGAGCTGTTGTCCAATGGCTGGCAAGTGACTGCTTCAGTCAGGAAGAGCGCAATGATAATACCAAAATGGGCCAGTGAAGCAACATCCTCCACAACTAGACTGAAGAACAAAAGAACAACAACTTTCTGTTCCCCTCCCCCAATTCCCCAATAAAATCGTTTAAAAAAAAAAAAAGTAGGAAATGTTGCCTGCCAAATAGTATAGGAAACTCCCAAACTTTTATTGTGTAGTTTGTGACATCTGCAATTTTCAAATATGATCTCTAGTCATTTCATTATTTTCAGCCTTTTAGGCACTGCATTCCTCTTCTTTCATTAAATGTGAAGCACAATTTTTGACTATGAATGTATTTAAAACTTCTTGCTTCTTATTAATTCTCTCCACAGGTTATTTTAAAAGCCAAAGAACGTTAGTCATGGTGAATACTTTCATCACAAATATATTTTTTTTAAAGATAGACTCTCACTTTTCAAGATTCGACAATATCTTGATGATTTAGTGCAAGTTAAGAAATCATATTGTTTTATTAATACATCACTGAATAGAATCTGACCCATCCCTTGACTTCTGTATGTGAAACATGCTCAACATAAATTAATTAGGAAAAAAACAGTTAATAGAATCCAGAAAATTTGAGGGTTTGAGTATTCTAAAGACTACTAAAATACAACAATTTTTTTTAAAAATAGGATTTATTCAACAGTTGGAGTAAAAAAATCAGTTTGATAAGATTTGAATTTAACATTTGGCCACAAGACAAAGTTATTTATTCAAAAGAGTGTCTCTTGATGAGAAAAGACTTCTTTTCTTGTGTGTAAAATCTGAAATTAAGAAACCTCCATTACCAACAAATAATCATTAATAGCACAAACTATTTCAATTAGATAACTAACTCAGAGGATTAGCCAAAAAAGCATTCAGCAGAGAAATAAAGTGAAACATTTCATACACATTCACATTTCTCTTTATCTTTAAAAGACTTGGCATTAAGATATTTTCCTCCAAGTCACAATTCCTCCTTAAAGCCCACCAACCTATAGTGATCCATCCATTTTCTGAAATTCTACAGCATTATCTGTACAACTCAAATAATTTAAAATCAACTCATAATGCAGATGATATTTTCTGTATGAATTTTATCTCCCCAACTAGAGTGTGAGCTCTTAGAGAGTAGGCACCATGGTTTGTAATTTTTATGATCTTTTGCCTATGGCACACTAGTAATATATTTCAATCTATGTCCATTCTAAGTCACTTTATCCTTTTCCCCAATCCTGCTTTCTCCTGTAACTCTTTCCTTATATTTTTCCCTAATCTAGAGGCAGTGTTTCATGTTCTAAAGCTTTATTTTTTTACTTGAACAAAAGTAAATCCACCCCAAAATGTAGTTTTTCAGGGTTAATTTTAAATTGCTATATTTTCTAAAGACATCACAACCCATACATCAATTATACACTCACAGTATTCAGGCAAAATTATAAAATATAGGTCCATCAGTCCTAAATGCAGAACTTTTTTGTTATCTACTGTCTTAGAATAAGCATTATAATGTTATACAGCTTACCAGGTTCATTAAAGCCTCTTGATTATACAAAAGGCAGACAAGTTGCTAACCAAACAAATAATGACACAAAAACAAATGGTAGCAAGAAAAATAAAAAGGTTTCCTTCCAATTGTCACCTAGGTGAAAAATCATAAAAAAGGAGAAGGGTTAGATGTTTACAATTATTTTTGAAACTGAGTTATTTTATAAATAATCTAGTGAATGGTGAAGAACTGAATTTAACTCAGAAACATCTGCCATTTTTACCAGTGCATAGATACCACAGTTATATTTGAGTATAGTATTCTTTTCATTTGTGTACTTTTTTATTTTTTTGAGGGCAGTGTCACCGGCCCTCGTATGTGGGACCCGAATCAGGGCTGCTGGCTTCCCAAGACAGCGCTTAACCACTGCGCCACTTGGCCCGCCCTGTGCACTTTTTATACAGAACAACTACTTTACTGAATTGTGACATCCCTTCTTTCACTTAGAAAAATAACTCCCCAAGGCCCAATTCTTTTATTTTATTTTATTTTTCTTAGTTTCAGGTGTACAACACAATGCAATAGTTATACTATTTACCCCCCAAAGTGACAACCCCCCACCCCCAGTTCACCACCCCACTCCCCCTCCATATCATACATATCTATCACAACTCCCCTGACTCCCCTCCACAGTATACTCCACATCCCGTCACCATCCACATATTCAGTTACAGTTGGCATACAATACTATACAACATCAGTTTCAGGTGTACAGTGCAGTGATCAAGCCTCTACTCCATCCAGGAAGTGGTCTCTCTAACAAGACATGTGACTATCTGACACGCCACAAAATTTTTACAACATTATTATATACCCCAAACTGTGTTTCATATCCCTGTGGCAATATTGTAGTTGTCTATTTATGCTGTCTAATCCCTTCCCCTTCCCCCCCATCCCCACCCCACTCCCAACTAGAAACCCTCAGTTTTTCCTCTACATATACGAGTCTGTTTACTTTGATCGTTCACTCAGCTCTTCAGACTCGACACACAAGTGAGATCACATGGTACCTGTCTTTCTCCGACTGACTTATTTCACACAACATAATAGCCTCTTCACAACATTATCAATTACATTCCCAGAACTGCCCCCATCTCCCTGCGGGAGATTGTAGTCCCATCTACACTGTCCAAAACCTTCCCCCTCTCCCTCTTCCCCACTCCCTCCCAGCCAACAAGCATCAGTTTTTCCTTTATATCAACTCTTTCTGTGTTGATTTTCTGTCTAAAGTGTCTGTCCATTGGTGATAATGGGGGGTTGAAGTCCCCTACTATGATAGTGTTACTGTTGATCTCTGTCTTTATGTCTGTTAAAATCTTTTATGTGTAATTAGGAGTTCCTATGTTGGGTGCATAGATGTTTATTAGGGTTATAGTGCCCTTCTTTGTTTTTTATTGTAGTCATTTTAAAGTCTAGTTTGTCCAAAATAAGTATTGGTACTCCAGCTTTTTGGGTTTTTTTGACTTATTTCCATTTGCATGAAATATCTTATTCCATCTGTAAACAGCATATACATGTGTCCTATTTTCTTATCCACTCAGCCACTCTCTGTCTTTTGATTGCAGCATTTAGCCCATTCACATTTAAAATGATTATTGATAGGTGCATATGTATTGCCATTTTGTTATTTGTATTCCCATGGCCCAATTATTATTTTCTGCTTTTTGTTTAAAACTTGACCTTGTGACTTTTTCATGGGAACAAGTGATAAAATATCAACCAAGTGATTAGATAAACATGTCTTGTGTATATCTTAACTGTCAATAAGTCAAATATTTACATTACATAATGCTGTAGTGAGCAAGAGATGGTCTTCAATAAAAGTCCCTGTGTAAATAATGGAGTTCGTCTTTAAAGGTCATGTTTCTAAAATTGTCTCATCTCACATTTTAGTGACTAAAGAGGTAACATTTTTCTTTTCTTTTAGGGGTGAAATTTTAGTGGTTCTTCTGCATAGCAAGAAATAAGCAATCACTAGACAAACTTAAAAAGTAGACAAAGCTTGTCCTTCCAAAACTAGTATCTCTCACTTGTTTTGAAGTAGTACTACAGAGCATCTTAAATCCTAGGCCCATAGCTACACTTAAACCTATCCCCAATCCCACCTTTTGCTTTGTGTTAGTCCCTTAGGGTCTTATTTTCTACTAAGTCAAAATTTTACGGTTAGTTCAGTCAAGATTTGCAAGGATGTAATCCAGAGAAATGACTAATAATTAAAATTTGGGGCATGCAAAATTAACAGTAGTAAAGCAGGCTTCCTTCCTGGGGTTCCAGTTGCTTTCCTTACATATAAAGTTAATTCTGAAGAAGATAGGTTTTTATTTCCAAAAATAAAAATATTGTCCTATTTTTCTAAGCCTTGAAACATCTAATCATAAATATCCTAAAGAACTAAGACTACATGCATCTCAAGAAATTCTTTGTTCCTAATCTCAAAGTTACTAAAATTTTATGAAGCAATACTCATAAGGGAAAAAGAAATCTTAATCATTAATATCATGTTTAATACTATATGTAAACTATATAAAAGGATGTACAAGGTGTGATCACACAGTATGGTGAATATTTAAAAAAAAAAATAATTACAGGGCCGGCCGAGTGGCGTGGTGGTTAAGCGCAGGCTTGGGAAGCCAGCGGCCCCAGTTTGGATCCCACATATGAGGGCCAGTGACACTACCCTCAAAAAAAAAAAATCATTAGCGTCAAACACCATTGCCATTAATCGCCCTCAAAATACTCCCCCTCACTTTGAACACATTTATCCTACTGTTCTTGCCACTTTCTGAAGCAGTTCTGGAAGTCCTCTTTTGTGAGTGTCTTTAGTTGTGCTGCCATGCCTGCCTTGATGTCCTATATCAATTCAAAACATCTACCTTTCATGGTCATTTTGACTTTGGGGAAGAGCCAGAAGTTGCACAGTGACAGATTTGGTGAATAAGGTGGATGAGGACACACCGTAATGTCTTTATTTGACAGAAATTGCTCTATACCAGAAGTGATGTGTTACACCGAACCTTTCCTTTGTGATCACAAAATATGGTGAATGCTGCTGCCAAATGCCATCTAATGGAAAGGCAGGTATCTCCAATAGGGAAGCAGCACGTGAACCTTAGTAACACTGTGTGACAAGTTTCAACTTGTTCGGTACAGTCATTCAGGTATGAGCTAAGGTTGAGAGAAAGTGTGTTTTAAAATGTGCCATAAATCATGGACCATGAACAGTGCATTAATGTGAAATGGGAAAATGGTTTCATCCTCCATCATGCCAATGCTCTGTCTCACACATCACTTCTGGTGCAAGGCAATTTCTGTCAAATAAAAACATTACAGTGTGTCCTCATCCACCTTATTCACCAGATCTGGCACCATGTGACTTCTGGCTCTTCTCCAAACTCAAAATGATTTAGGACATCAAGGTTGCCACGACAGTGTAACTAAAGACACTCATGAAAGATGACTCCAGAACTGCTTCAGAGAGTGGTAAGAATGATGAGATAAGTGTGGTCAAAGTGAGGGGATGTATTTTGAGGGGGATTAATGGCAATGTGTCTTTTACTGTAATATATATTTTTGTTTTTTGTTTTGTTTTTGAGGGCAGTGTCACTGGCCCTCATATGTGGGACCTGAACCGGGGCCGCTGGCTTCCAAAGCCAGCGCTCAACCACTGTACCACTCGGTCGGCCCTGTAATATATATTTTTAATTTAACATTTACCATATGTTTTGATCACACCTTGTATATCTTGAGGATGTGGCTAAAACCTCACCATGCACACTTTAAACTATGCATTGACTAATGACAATATATAACTCAGGACATGACTTTCTCAATGTCAGTTCCACAGAGTTGCCAGATTTCTTATAGCAGTGACAAAATGAAAAATGTAGAACCAATAAGTGCTCATTCTGATTCCATATATCTCTTGGTTAATTGAGTTCTCCGTCTCTCTGAGTATTTTTTTCTGCATAGCCTTTAGTGAGTACATAATATATTTGGCTTCTTTTTTATTATCTATCTCTACCCAACTTGGGAATAAAATATAAATTTCCTGAAGATACAGATTGTTTTACCGTATATCTCCCATGCCTGAAAAAGTCTGATACATAGTAGGTGCTTAATAAATATTTGATGAGTGAAAGAAAACAATGACACCACTATATTTATTGAGAGATAACAGTGAAACAGTAATTCTTTTACAATGGAACAACATGAAAGAAGATGAATGATTGATAGAAATGCCATTATCTGTCTGTATCTATATCTATATATGTATATGCATATCTATATACCTAAAAGAGCAATGTTGAGTTGATTTACTTCAATTTCAAACAATTAGTCATCATTTCTATTGATAAAGCTAGTATACTGTGAAGCACAATAATATTTTGCCTCACTGTCAAAGCTTTTTTAATAGCTTATACTGCAATTTAAATATGTCTTTTATCATAACTCATTTTACATCAGTGTTGGAAGTGAAAGGAATGAAAAATACATAATAAAATATGCATTTTACTAATGATGACATATTGGAAAATATTCATTAGGAATAGTACTAGACACTTTAAAACAAATTTATGCTGACCGATCCTTGCTTTAAGATTTCTGCTTGTTTGAAAATTGAAGACATAAGAAAATATTGTTAAAATGGACTCCCCCAAAAAAGAACTAGCATGTTCTTTTTATTGACAGAAAAACAAGAATATTGATAATAGAACTATAACACAACTCTTAGTTAATCTAATTTATCTACATCTAGATAAAACTGAATATTAGTTTCTCCATAAATCTATGTTCAACTGAGGTGCTTGCTAATTTATCTTCTCTGATTATAGACTATATAAAAGAGCACTGTGATTTCCATAATTACAAAACACACTGAAAGAAAATTAATTTTGCTAACAAATAGCTCCAGTTATTTAGTTACTGTTATTTTACCTCATACCTTTCCAGCATTGTTTATCACTCCACTCACTCCAAATTCCATCATCTGAGCAATAAATATTCACTTTGTTTCTCACTAAAAAACATAATTGTTGGCTTTTATTTGATGTTCTTGTGATGTATATTTCATTTTCAAAACTGGTAGTCTGAAAGCCAAGGAAAAAATAAGATGGCATTATTTGATCTAATTGCAGCTAGACCAATCCCATTTCTTAGTCACTTTCAAAGTGGGTTTTGTTACATAAAATATATGAATCAAATGACTAAAAAGATATATACCAAAACCCTAACAATTATTATCTCTTCTCATTTTTTCTTCCCTTTCTTATCTATATTTTAAAATTTTTCTGTAGTGATAATGGATCACTTGTAGTAAAGGACGTGTGTGACAGGACAAAATTCATAGGTAGATTTAGTGTTTTCGACAACCAGTATTTGGATTAGTGTCAAATTTCCCAGATTTCATGAACTGAAAAACGCTACATACACTGAGTTAGCAGAAAGAGCCATTATGTGAATGTTGTTTCTATGGAAACTAGAATTCATACTCGTACACATAAAGCTTTATTTTTTCCTTATTCTTATTTTGGTTAACTGCCCTAAGATCTGTGCAACAGTGCTCAGGGATTGGCATGAAACTACCCTTTCTGATACAAGAATACACAAGGCTGGATGATCTCAAAGGAAAAAAAATCACTGAAGCGATTACTTCTAGTTTACATTTCATAGAGCTGAAGGGTGTTGCTCATCCAAAATAACAGCTTTTCTTTGTAACTTTTCTTGGAAATCAGCATAGTGTAATATAGGTTAAAGTGGACTGGGAATAAGATCTGAATTCTAGTTCTAGCTGTGTAATTTAACTGTAAGTCAATTCACTTCCTTGGGACTTGTAAATCAATTCAACTCACCCATTTTCTTATCTGTTTATGAAATGAATTGATTAGAGCTAGTGCCTTACCTACTTACCTCTATCACTCTCTAAATTGGAAACCAATTGATAAAATTAACATATAACAATGTGGGCCAAAGGCATCACACATTGTTTATGCTGGGGAGTAATTAGTCTTGCAACCATTGCCTACTTCCCCAGTTAGCCCCTTTCATTGCTACAAATAATTGAGTAGCCCTGCCAGACTCTAATTTTGAACTGATGGTTGTTCCTCAAAAAGTGGTTTTTATGTTTGTTTATGTTTTTTGTTATGTTCTCTTTTTACCTGAGGCCTCTTCATAATCCATGCTATGCATGCACTTGGCAACTTTAATTTATTGACACAATATTGGAAACAAGTTCCTAGATTATCTGCAGCCTATGTAGCTTTAAAATTGGTATGATTATGCTTTCAGACTGCATAAATCTTTCTTTTTTCCACTAGAGTATTTGATTTTCTGGAAATTAAACTGAGATACATGTCATATTCTATTCCTCATGTGGATAGCGGTTGATTCTCATGTTTGCTATTTTATTTAAAAAGTTATGTTCATGATTTTTGCCAAATAAATATAATGTTCATACCACACAGGTACTATCATCTTCTGTAAACTCAATTTCATATATGAAACACTTTGCTGGAATGGGTCCTGTAGGCATGCTCCATTTCAGGTTAATTTCCTCTGAATTCACAATAATACTAAGATAGTCTGGTGGCGAAGGTTTAACTGAAAAGCAAAAGGAAATCATTCAACATGGAGGTTACTGAAGTTGAGCAGTAGCCCTTATCAAAAGCTATAGAAACCTAATAACACAAGCCTCCAGGATAAATCAGGTGGATCAAAACTATTATTCTCTATAATTTGAATTAAAATTTGCTTATCAACCAAGTTCAATTTATTAAGAAACTTGATTATTTTGGAAACTAATTTTTGTAAGTCACGTATTGACAAATATTTAAGCCCAAAATAAAAGTTAGAAGATCCAAATCATTATAGTCATGTTTTTTTTTTTCATTTTGCAGTGACAGGAAGCAGAATAGACTGCCTCAAAATGTGCCACTTTGGCATGTGGGTTATTTTAAGCTGAAGACAACAAGACGCAAAAGACTCAAGAAGAGTTTTCTTTCTTCCTTTATTCTTTTTTTTTTAACCTCCTCCTAATTGACTAAAAGAATTTAAGTGGAGGCCAGGGAGAAAGCTGTCACCAGTGATAACTACAAACAGTATGGGCCAAGTGTGATGGGATGCAGGTAGTTGGCAGGGCTTGTTTCAATTTCTCTCTGTGTCCCATTGCCTGTACATGACATGACAATCATTTCTTTACCAAGCATTTCCTCTTCTCTTTTTACTGTGATTGTCTTCCTTCCCTTTGAAATCCCAGACTCCTACCCCGTTGTCCTTAGTTCAGGATGGCATATAAGCCTCAATTGCCTGATTGTCTTTTGGCCTCTCATGTCTATGCGAGGCTCCCATACATACATAATTAAATTTTCTTCTGTTAATCTGTCTTATGTCAATTTAATTATTAGACCAGACAAAAGAACCTAGAAGGGTAGAGGAAACATTTTCATCCCCTACAGTAGTATTAGAGTCAACTACCACAATCACACCTACTACTGTTTTTATTAATAGTTAACACGTATTTAGAGCTTATGATGTGTCAGGCACTGAACCAGGGATGTTACACCATAAATTCACTCATATCTCACAATAAATCTCTGAGGTAGTCCTTTATTATCTTCATTTTACTGATGAGGAAATTGAAACAGATGTTAAAAATAATTTGCCCAAAGTCATACGGTTAGCAAGTAGTAAAACCAAGATTCAGGCCCAGGTATGACTGACTCGAGAATCTGTCATTGTTGTAACTGTTAAAACAGAGAACCCAGACTCAGAAAATATCCAACCATTTGCCTGTTGAGGCCTGGAAGTAAGTGATTCCATAATTACTCTATCACTAACACTAGATATAATACTGTATAGCAGATCAAATCTTTGAAGCTGGGAAATAGATTGTGAGTTCTAAATGAAAATGACACTTTGCCCTTCATTCAATTTCTTATCTTCCATACTTTTATGTGTAATAATAGCTTCCTCATATGCTCTACTGGCCCTCATTTTCCTGGCTTTGTATTTCAGTAGGTATCTTTATATCTCTATCTCTATATCTATCTCTGCTCTTTCATGTGGTTGTAAATGACCTAAACTAGAAATATTTTGAAGTTGTTTGTTTACCTCACCTATATTTTGAAGCTGAAGAATGAAATAGCTGGGTCTGATAAGCTGGGATTTTGAAGATCCATTGACACAGATGTAGAAATCTTTATAGTCTGGAGACTCCAAATAGGGAAACTTGCATCCAATATTTTTTCCATTACCCTTGATATAATCAGCACATTGTAATGCATGGTCCAAGCCCTCATACCTGTAAAAAGAAGTTTTGTAAAAATTGTTTTACCAATATATTTTAGTATCATGATGTTCAAATGTCAATTATCTTAAGATACCAAGTGAATTAAAAATCATTTAATAACATACAATATTTATCGAGTACCAACTATGTGCCTGATCTTATGACAAGTGCTAGGGATATCACAGTATGGAAGCTTACAATCTCATAGGAGCCTTTACAAATCTGGAGCTTACAATCTGATAGAAGCCATTACAAAATCACAAAGATAAGGCAAGGTTATGCTGACTCACTAACAGGATTTGTGACTCAAAGAATAAGATTCTTATTAAGAAAACCAGGAATTTATATACATAATCATGAATGATACTGCCTTTTTTCCTATTTTGTTATTATTAAAGTATAGTTGGCTCACAATATTATACTACTTCCAGATGTACAACACAGATTCAACATTTGTATAGCTTACAAAGTGATCATCACAATAAGTAGTAACCATCTGTCACCATGAAAGTTATTACAATATTATTGACTATATTCTCTGTGTTGTACACTACATTTTTATGGTTTATTTATTTTTTTAACTGGAAGTTTGTACCTTATTCCCCTTCACCCATTTTCCCAGGACCCTCTCCTCTGGCAACCCTTGTACACTGTTGGTGAGATGATAAATTCATACAGCCACTATGGAAAACACTATGGAGTTTCCTCAAAAAATTTAAAATAGAACTACCAAATGACCCACCAATTCCACTTCTGGGTATATATACAAAGAAAATGAAAACATTAATTCAAAAAGATATATGCACCCTTATGTTCATTGCAGCATTATTTACAATAGCCAAGAACTGGAAGCCACTTAGGTGCCTATAGATAGATGAATCAATAAAGAAGATGTGAGATATATCCAAAAAAGTATATGCATTTTAAGAAATGAAAAAACTGTATTAAAATTACGCTGATGGTAACCACTTTGAGCACCTCTTGTAATTGCAGAAGTCAAACGTGACTTGTATTCATCTTTGATTATCAGTATATATTGAGTATTACAATTTTAATACAGTTTTTTCTTTCTTAAAATATGTATACATTTTTTTGGCATCCTCTGTGTGTGTGTGTGTGTGTGCACACACACAAAATGGAATATTACTGAGCAACAAAAAAGAATGAAATCTTGTCATTTGCAACAAGTATCACTTATGCTAACTGATCCTGTCTTTTTTATATTACATTGGAGAACTAATATAGAAACCAGATTTAAAAACAGACACACAAGGCTGGCCGAGTGGCTCAGTTTGTTAAGAGTTGGCTTAGAGCGTGAGCTCTGAGCAACAGGGCCGCCAGTTCGATTCCCACATGGCCCAGTGAATGCTGTGCCTGAGCTGAGCTGTTGCTGAGCTGCCAATAGGTGGCAGGGTGGCTCAGCTGGTGTAACAACAAGATTGCCTGTTCAGTGGTGGGCTACCCCCACCCACAACTAAGATTGAACACAGCACCTTGAGCTTAGAGGCCACAAGCTGCCGACGGGTAGCCAGATGGCAACTGGCACCCTCCACAACAAAGATTGAAGAACAATAACTTGGCCGGTCCCCTTCCCCAATTTTGCAACACTGTTCCCCTCCCGCAATTCCCCAATAAAATCTTTAAAAAAAAAGAGCAGACACAAAATATTGTTATGTTTATTTCTTTGTTTGTCTTGTTACTTTGTTGCTTTCAGTAATTTAAAAATAATGTTATGTTTAATAAAATAAATGAAAATTCTTTGAGGATACAATATATATCAAGAGACAAACCTCAGAAAAGCCAAAGGGGGGTCCAAAAGAAAAGGAGGAACTATTTGGCAAGTAAATATCTAATTTCTCATTCTCCTAGACAAGAAATGTTGCCATATCATTGAAAGTTAACCTCTTTCCAGTAATAATGCTAATGGGAATTAAGGGAATTTCCCTATTGATTTCCAAAGCAGCAAATGTCTCATTTATTTTCCTAAAGAAAAGCTTGCAATGCAAAATGTGACATTATTGTAAAAGCAACCAAAATCCCTTTTGAAATAAGGCCAATATAGCATCTGGTAAGATGCTGGTACAAATATCTGAATTCTACAGAATCCACTTTATGCCAAGTATTTACTTTAGTCAGAGTTTTCAAAATTGTAGTCTCTTGGTTAGTTAACCTGATTAGAGTTTGGGAGACTTGAGTTCTAGACTTGACATTACACAGATTTAGTTTGTGCCTATGGGAAGCTTTGTGATATCCTTATGTTCCATTCTCTACAATGTTAATATTTATCTCTCACTACTTTACTAAGATGAAGATAAATTTATGTTAAACATGAAACACAATGTTCAAGAGAGCAGGGACTTCATCTTATTCACACTTTTGCCCTTTTTATCTAGAACAGTGTCTGGCATTTAATGATTGCTTAATATTTGTTGACTGAATGAACAAAAAGTTAGACCTTAGAAACTGACACATCCAGATTCAGATGAGGAAGCTGAGACCCCAAAAAGGGAAATCACTTGTCCAACACCGCCAAGTGAAACGGGCATAGCATAGCAGAGATAGTCAAGTGAAATATAAGATACAGTTCATGCCTACCAATCTATTAAAAATTTAAGATTATATAGATAAATGCTATATTGACAATAAGTAATAGTTCAGAGAAAAACTAAACAGAAATTTATGTGATTAGTAAAGTGTTAAGGAAATTTAATGCTGGATGGACCTTGAAGGATGGATAAGAGTTGGTGAAAGAGAGAGCCAGAGGGCATTCCAGATAGCAGTGCACACAAAGGCATAAAATAGCATAACATTGGTGAGAAAAAAAATGTAGAGATGAGTCTAAATGGAGTGGAACATTCACAGTGGTGGTAGTAGAAGGTAATGTTGGAAAGGCAGTGATACAGTAAGGCAGAGACTTGAATGGCAAGCTAGATTTTATCCTGGAGGAAATGAGTAGCCACTGGGAGTTTTTGAACAGAAGAGTGGCATGTGAATATAGCAGTGTAGGAAGATAAATCGGACTACAGTGTGCATAACGAATAGGAAGAGGAGAGACTGGAAGCAGAGAGAACATCATTTGGGAGGCTATAGCAATCATCCAGATGTGAATGAAGTGAGCCTAAAGTAGAGTTCAATGCTATC
This sequence comes from Aselliscus stoliczkanus, assembly GCA_033961575.1. NCBI lineage: Eukaryota > Metazoa > Chordata > Mammalia > Chiroptera > Hipposideridae > Aselliscus > Aselliscus stoliczkanus. Next base: position 45,302,903 of record CM066737.1, on the reverse strand, counting down.
ATGAAACAATTAAGGAATGGAGACAGAAGATTCAAGATGGCTGAAGTTTAAAAGCCTCATTGATAGTTAACAAAGGAAGGAAACTCAGAGAAAAAAAAAGATTCAGTTTTAATAGGTATCTGCTTTTTAAAAACAAGAATATAAAATATGCCAAATTTTTCAGGTTATAATTCAACTCCATCTATCTAAAGAATACAAATCAAATCTTGTATAGAAACAGTGATTGCATTCCTTATGTCACCCATAGAGTGCCTTCTAGTAGCTACATCCTAAACCTACTTACTCCCATTGAAAATCCCAAATAATTGTAAACAATCTTCATAAATACAACTTTGAAATATATAATGAATTTAATTAAGTGAAAATACAATTACTCAAACTATGGATTAATTTTGATAGGTATTTTGCTAATATGAATTCTTATTGTAAAAATACTTACCAGTAAAACAAGTTGTAATTGGTATCAAAATGGACACCTATGCCAAGTTTCCAAAAGCAGAGTAAATATTGCCAGTTGTAATATATACAATCCATATCCCGAATTTTAGTTTCCATATTTCCTAAAGAATGAATGAACTGTTAATGCTTTAAAGGCATAGTGATGAATCATTTAGGAAATCACTATGTCATTTCCTTTGACCTCTCCATTTCATTTAGGAATCAACACAATTGGGAATATTCCAAAAGGAAGTTGTTGGAAATCACCTCACTGTAAGTGGGGTATGCAAAATCAAAAACTTTTGAGGGCTCATTTTCTAGTGTAAGTACTAGTGTAAGCAAATGCTAAAGTGCTAAATTAACAATTCCAGGGTGCTCTAAACAGTTGAGCAAATGCTCATATATATATTTATTAATATGACCTCAAAACTGGGAACTGTATTAAATGCCTAATGAGATACAGATTTTGCCAAGTGTGTTTACTGATTTCAAGAATGCAAAAAGGCCAGTCAGCCTCCAAAAAAGTATTCTATTTTGTGCCACACTCTCAATTGTACATACAATCTCATGTATAAGAGTTATAGAATTTATTCCCTTTATTAAGTATGAAATATGAAATGAGAGCTTTGTTTTAACCTTGTGGTGATGTTGAATATGTAGCTTCTGACCATGAACTTTGAATTGTAGATCCGTTTGTGCATTGGCCTTGCAGAAGTGTGTGTATCTTTGCTTCAATGCCTCTATTAAGATCAAACCCATCTTTGTAACATAGATTCCTAGTAATGATAGTCTGTTTGATAAAAAGATGAGACAAAAGCAAGCTTATAAACAGTGATGACATCGTGAACCACATTAATAAAGTAAGAAGTCATTAATACCCTGGAGAGTTCCCAGTATCTAAGAAATTCCTCATGGTACAATGCCCCAGATGCATTTCCTATAGAACTCACTTATGTATATTATATTATTTGATGAGATCATTTGAATCTTAACACCTCTTTCAAAAAACCAAAAAAATTCTGGAACAGAATAAAGGCTCTATGGGAAGACTTGAGCCATAATCAACCAAAATTATCAAGAGATAATTTTCACATACCATATGCAAATTACATGACAAATGATTTATCACCTTTCAAATGTCATATGAATTCCTCAGGTATCATATGAAGTAAAATCATGGAGGTAACTGGAGAAAGTCAGACAAATTGTGAGCTCCTAGAAGACTAAAATCATATACCATTTATCCTTGTACTCCTAATACCTAGCAGAGTCCCTAGCACAAAAAGCTGCTCAATAAATGTTTGATTTGAATTGTCTCTTGAAACTACCTAGCTGAATTAGGAAGGTAACAAAATTCTTGTACAACAGAAATCTTTGAATGAACATGCTTGTTGACTATGTAAATAGTTAATAATTCAATCAACTTTCATTGAGTATTTACTACAATAAATATATGCAAAAAGCATATTGTGTTCTGTGGGGAGAGTACAAAGATAAATAAATAAGGCTTGATTCCTACAGAGAAAATACTCACAGTCCAATAGCATACATAAGGCCCAAATACAGGTAAATAAATAACTATAAAATATGATAAAATGTATAAGTACTCTTCAAGTCCATTATTCATGGGACCATGTAATTTTTTCCTATACTTCCAATGGTAGTCTTAATACTGGGTGGGGTGAAAAAAGATGTGGCAGAAAGCACAGAGAAGAGAGCAGCAGCCATGGCAGCTTGTTATATCTTAATAGCTATTGAGATATGGAAATTAGAGTGGATGATGACATAAGGAATCATAAGAAAACACCTAATAATCACTCTGATATCACAAATGCATGCTTTACTAACCTTCCAAAGTACACTGCCAATGTTTCGGTATTTTAATTCATATTCTACTGTGCATTCTTTCAAATTTTCCAGAGACAATGAAGGTTTCCATTGCAAATACAGATAACCTAAATATCCAGGATCCACTATCTCAAAATCCTGAGGAGGATTAACTGAAATAAAATAAAAATATTTTCACCTTTTTTCCTGTATCTTATGACAAAGATTGCTAAATCCAGATTACTACCATATGTTCTTCAACTGATGAATGGATGGATAACCTCTAACGTATCCATACAATGGAATATTATTCAACCATAAGAAAGAATTAAGTACTGATACATGCTACAACATGAAAAAAACTTGAAAACAATAAGCGAAATGAAAGAGCCAGCCACAAAGGATCACATATTGCATGATTCCATTTATAAGAGATGTCCAGAATAGGCAAATCCGAGATAGAAAGTAGACTAGTAGTTACCAGGGGCTAGAGGAAGGGGAGAATGAGATATGACTGCTGAATGGATATGAGGTTTCTTTTTTGGGGTGATGTAAATATTCTGGACTTTGATAATGGTGGCTATTATACATTTTTGTGAATATACTAAAAAAAACACTGAACAGTGTACCTTAAAAGGGTGAGTTTTATATTATGGAAATTATACCAAATAAAGCTGCTAAAAATGATGGATTACTGCTGTATAGTTATTCCCTCTTTAATAAATCACATATAAGTGGACTGAACTCACCAATAAAATGGCACAGAGGGGCCAGCAGAGTGGCTCAGTTGGTTAAGAGCACAAGCTCTGAGCAACAGGGTCCAAGGTTTGATTCCCACATGGGACAGTGAGCTGCACCCAAGCTCAGCTGCTGCTGAGCTGCCAACAGGTGGCAGAATGGCTCAGCTGGTGAGAGCACGTGCTCCTAACAAGTTTGCCAGTTCGACTCCCCCATAGGATGGTGTGCTATGCCCACCCACAACTAAGATTGAACTCAGCACCTTGAACTGAGCAGCTGCGAGCTGCCGATGGGCGGCCAGATGGTGACTAGACTTGGAGCTGAGCTAGCTGCATCCTTCACAACTAAGATTGAAGGACAACTTGGCTGTTCCCTTTCCCCAATTCCCCAACACTGTTCCTCTTCCCCAATTCCCCAATAAAATCTTAAAAACAAAAAAGAAAGGAAAAAAGAAATCACATATGCAAAATGTGACTTTGCCTACCTAGCTAGGTACTAAGTTTTCACAGAAACAAGAAATTCAACATGGAGCTATCTCTGTGGTCCCACAGACCATAATTTGGTTTAGGATGGGAACATGTTATTACATAAATCTCTCTAAAAGCAAGAACTAAACAGTTATTAATTCAGTATTTACTATATCCATATAACATCATGGCACACACACAAAAAGGGATAGAAAATGTAAAATATAACGACTATGGCTAAGTGCCTTAAGAATTAGGGTAACAGGAAGATCTTGTTGGTCTATTCTAGGTAATTAAATCCTCTAGTAAACTGAGGGTTGTAAACTGAGTATGGCAAACCAGGGCCACTCTTTGGAAGGATTCAAGAAGTGGCAGGCAGCTGAGTAGAGTGACATCAGGAAACAGCCCCTCTTATTTTGGAGTTGGAGGCAGTGCGAGGCAATGGCTTCTCCATCCAGTAACTTAAAAAGCAACAAAAACAAACAAACAAACAAACAAATAATCCTATAAACTTTACTAAGAGCAAATCTAGTAGTACTATACTATTACCCTCATGTTGCCATTCTGCTAATAATTCCTCTCATTTTTGCCCTGTTGTTCATTTTACTACTTTATAAAACTTACTAAGGTGAGGAAAAGAATCCACAGAAAGACATTGTGACATAAAATATAATTTGACGTGGGACCCCCATGTACCAATAAAGAAGGTCTCCATTGAGGAAGAAATGACAATCCTGTTGTTTCAACTTTTATGGTTAGAAATATTTGTCAAATGCATTGCTCTGATTACCTGTGGCAATAATAGTTCATTATACATGATTTAATAATTCTGTAATTATTTTTAAACTTTACTTTAAGTCTCTGTTTATTTTTTCTTATGCACCTAATTGTCTTAAAAGTTAAGGATTGTAATTAAGGAAGTTTCCAGTTAGTTGGATATCAGGCAGTGAGGTTTCAGATAATTAACCTATTCATTAGATGAGACTATACAAAATATATGGGATGTGTCTTTTAGTTTGGTTTTATCCCACAAAATGTTTATTATCATCAGTTATATTATAGATGAGGCTGACTACTAAGAATGTATCTTTTATGCATGGACTTCCTGAATTACTTCCAATAACAATGCATCTACTTGTCATTTTCTTAGGGTAGGTTGAAAAGACAGTAAATATCCGTAATTTAAAAACTACTCCATTGTTGCTTTACCTTTTATTTCAGCGTTTGAAGACAAAGTAGAGCCAAATGCTGTGCAAATAAGAATGGCATATAGGCATCTGATATCCAAATGAATGAAAGCCATTTCTCTAAGATTTAATACCTTGAAATTTCCATTCTAAAAAAAAATAATACAACATTTTAACTTTATCTTACTTCAAATAACCAAATGACTGAATTTGATTGAGAATACATTAGGGAATTCTCTGAATGCTTTCTACCAAGAATTGGGAAACACGTGCCCATCTGAACCATAGACAGAAAAATTCAAGTTTGGAACAAATATAATTGGAAAGGGAGGATTCTAGTCTCATCCTTCTTATAAGAGTAAGAACAAAGCAAAACAAACAAAAACCTGTATCACTTCACCCATATCCTCCCACTTTCACACTTTTCTATACATCACACTCTGGGGCCAAGATGGGATAACTTCAAATGGCCTTCAACCTGAACACTGAGCCAGACCCACCAGAGTGTTCTTATTGGTTCATAGGGCCTGGTAACAAAGAAAACACACTGATATATACTCTTTTCTGAAATGAAAAGTATTTGAAAGTTATATGACTACTGAGAATGCTCAGAACCTACACCAAAGCCTCAATAACTCAGAAATTTGCTCCATCTCTTCATAAATATCAATTCATCATCTCCTACTTTCATATTTGTTCCATTCCTCCATGTATTTCCTTTATCCGTAAATGGCATCATCACCTTCCCAGTTACCCAAACCATAAACCTAGAAGTCTTCAACTCCTCCCTCTTCCATCCAATCTCTCATTTATCACTATAGCAAGGATGACCTTTCTAAATGGCAAATCTGAACTTAATTGCCCTTTCTTAAAACAGCACCTCACCACCACAGAATACAACTTAATCACCTTTTTATCCTTGAACAATACTGATTTTATGATCAAAACTTAATGGATTCATATCTCCACATACCTACTCAGTCAGAAAACACTCTCCTTTCAAAGAAAAAATCACTACTCAGTTCTATACTTCTCTTTGAGTCTATATCCCTGGAATCAACAATTTCATAGGAAATTAAGGATTAAAATTCACTTATCACAACATTCAGAGACCACCACTTTTTCTCCTACAAAAATTAATTAAGCAGGATAGACCCTCCTTCCCTGTCCACCCCCTTCATCTTACCTGATCAATCTGTAATGTTCTAATGTTGGTAGGCTTCAATTATTACATAATAGAATCTTGGGATCAAACTGTGAGAGCCAGCAGGTATATTGGAGACAATGCTAATAAAATCCTCCTTTATATACTGGAAAGTAAATCTCAAACTTGCCCAAGGTTATACAGCAAGTTAGTAATAGAGCTAGGAATAGAAGATATATATATATATAATTCCCAGTCTATTGCACTTCCATCCTACTATGCTGGATCCCACATGTTTGTTTGACTCAGGATTACGAAAGCCTTTCCTCAGGGACTCCAGTATTTAAATTTTCCTTCAATTAGCTAGCCAGGCTGAATCAACACCATGTTTTTTTTTTTCTATGTCTCATAAAATCGTAAGAGGATGCCATTTCTCTTACTGAAGCCGAATAAATCTCTCCTCAATTCTTCCCTCCTCATTCACCAGCCCATCACTGCCCTCTAAAACATCTGTAAGTAATGGGGAGGTTTGGTCAACAGAAAGCCACAGATCTTCCACAGAGCTGCTCTCATAGATTGAGATGAACACACCGATTACTTTTGAATCCAAGGCAATAGGTCTGACAAAGAGGAACCCTTCCATATTACTTGTAAAGACTAAGACAATGAGGCTACCCTTAAAATGCTCTCAGAGAGATCTTAAAGTTCTCTTTCTCCTATCAATCTGTCCTCAAATATTTCATAGCCCTATGTCATGTATAGCATAAATGCTAAGTAAAGAGTTAAAAATCCTTTGCTTCTATTCTATGTATTGGCCACTGAAATTTGACTCAGGCTGTCAAATAGCATTTCCTGGAGCAGCCCAATACATTTAAGCAAAGGTAGGAAAATGGATAACTGGCTTCCTGACTAGCTTATCTATAAACCCATGAAAGGACTTCCTGAATAACACCTGGGGTCCCACCTAGACTTTCTTACCCAAAGGACCACAAAGGCGATTACTTTCTTGGTTTCTGAATTACAAAATGGTCATTAGTGCAATGAGGTGCTTTATATACTAATTGGTTATCAGAAAGGATAGAGGTTTCACAAGGGGGTAGAGAATCTGAAGTCAAAGAGAAGATCGGGGATGGAAATGCAGACATACCAGACTTTAAACAGCTTCTGATATACTCCCCACCCCAACCCACAGTTAACAACAACTTGTCTGATCTTAACTCCTTATTTTTAAAAATGAAATACCCAGAGAGGAAGGTGAGTTGTCCAAGCTCACACAACTTATATTTGGCAGAGATAGAACTGAAAAACACTTTCTTGAGTCCTTTCCATTGACTAGCAAATAAATGTTCTTGTAATGAGAAGTCTGTCCTGCACCTATTTTACCAGAAGCCTCACCTCAAACCTTCTTTAACCTACTGTCACCACCCAAACCATCAAGCCCACCACAGTTTTATCATCATGACATTTTTTTGAAGAGTAGTAATTCAATAAACTTTCATTGAGCACCTATTCTTTGGCAAGATACTATTCCAGGTAAATCTTGTCTAATATACAAGGTGCAAGTGACAACAATCACAATATCTGTAATAATAATATGTTCTACTATTTACTCAGCATTCACAATATTCCAGGCACTGCCCTGTGCTAAGCACTTTATATACATTGTCTCATGTAATACTCACAGTCAACTTTGGATATGTGTACTATTTGAATTCTTGTCTTAAAGACCAGAAGCTGAAACAGAGAGAGATTAAATGACTTCTGCCAGTCACACAGACCATAAGTGGTGAAAAAGATTTGAATCGGGTCTCATACCAGAGCCCTTGACAATAACCACTATACTTAGGCATTTTCCATAGCTACGATTTCCTGTCTCTACACACTCAGTTTCACACAACACTATTGCTGAGACAGTTTCCCACTGAGATCTTCCTTGGAAATGGCAAGCAGAAAGTTATTTCCTGTTTTTAGCTTCACTTCCCCACCTCCTCAAAGCCATGCTAAATAATCCTCTAGTTCTAAGAGCTGGCTGGGATAATCCTTCCATTATTGGAGAAACTCCAGGTACTTACCAACAATGTGGTTTCTCAAGAAAAAGATTATCATAGGCAATTATCACAGGTTTTCCTTTTTTCTTCTTTCTACTTTAGAAACAGACATCAATTAGAATCTCTAACATTTTCCTTTCTGTCTGATAATCAACACACTGAAAAAAACTGGATAGGTGTTTCTGAAAGAGCCAGTGGCCAGGATACAGAATCCACAAGTCACAAGATAAGAGAGGTTATGGGTGGGGCTAAAAGCCATCTAAAGCAAATTTAGAATCACAGCAAGGTGGTGTAAAAGTTGATAGGGATAATTAATCTTTGGTAAACTAGCAGATACATAACTGATGAGCTTGTTATAATAAAAGGCACAATGGTGTAAGTATCAACCTGGATTTCAGCCCTGCCTCAACCATTAATGTGCTTAGAGGCAAACAGTCATTCAATTTCTATCTTTAAAATGGAGGTAATGACACCAGCTTGACAGATATGTGTTGAAGATTAATGTCATAATGTATGTGAAAGTGCTATGAGAATAGTAAATTGCTTTATATATTTGAGAGGGGTTTGCTTCTGAGCACCTTACCACTAAGCCAAAACCTCAAAAAAACTTGCTCCAACCTACACATTTGCCCCTACTAACTCAGCAAAACTGATCTTACATTTGATAACTAAGCACTTAATATTAAACTCCAACTTCCAACACCCTTGTTGATCCATTATCTGACTTTACTGATCTTTGTCTTAGTAACAATAATTTCTTACATTTGTTTAGATTTTATAGTTTACAAAAATTTACTGAATTATTTTAACAAATCTTCAGGTGTATAGCATTGGTATTGCATATTTACACTCAGTAAACTGGGGCTGAGAGGAGTTATGTGACATTTATAAGATCCCACAGCTAGTATAATCTACATTAAAAGTTAAAAGATGAAAGGGCTAGAAAAACGTTGCAAGGCTAATAATCCAGCCACCTACATAATATAGTTTTGTAAAAGTTCCTTCTCTGCCTTGACAAAGGAAAAAAAAAGATTCTTCCAAAGTACCTAAAATGACCACAAGTTCTTGTTTCATTTATAAAAGCAGTGACCAAGTTGTAGAGACAGATAATTATGTATTAGAAAATGATAAATGGTTTTTTTTCAATGTCACTAAAGTGGCTTCTGAAACAACCACCTAAAAGAAGTATGGGCATGTTATTTCTGTTATTACTGGGTTAAAAAAAAAGTCAGTGTTATAAAATTTGACACTTTTCATTCACATTACTAAAAATATTAGCCAAAGCAATTACAATAAGCCTTAGAAAAAAGGAAAACGGGAAAATAAAGAAGTAGAGCTTGAGGAGAGAAAAATGAAGTAGTGTGATTCAAAGGCTTAAATGTCATCTATGAGAGAAATGATAAATTTATATGGCCTTACATGAGAAGGCATTGACTAGGAGGTCTGGGCTCTAGCACCAACTTTGTCAGGCATTTATAAAATAATAATAGGGGGGCAGCCGGATAGATCAGTTGGTAAAAGCGAGAGCTCTGAACAACAGGGCTGCTAGTTCGATTCCCACATGGGCCAGTAAGCTGCGCCCTCTACGCTAACCTTAAAGCTAAGATTGTGAACAATGGCTCTACCTGGAGCTGGGTTGCTTTGAGTAGCCGGCAGCTGGCGTGTACTGCTGTGAGCGGCTGGTAGCAAGCGTGAGTGGCCAGTCGATGGTGGGCGACAAACTGCCTCAGCCAGGTAGAGCACATTGATCATAATACCAACAGGGGCCAGTGAGTGGTGTCCTCCGCAACTAGACTAAGAACAACGGCTCAGAGGTGGGGGGGATAATAATAATAGTGCCTATAGTTTATTAAGCTTTCACCAGGTGCCAAGTTCTGTGCCAGATGCTTGATATACATTAGCTCATTTAAGTCTCATCAACATTGATAGTTACTATTATGATTTATCCCAATATTATAAATGAGTTGTTTGAGGTTCAAAAAGGTTAAGTAAATTACTCAAACTCACAAAACTTAAGCAAGGAAAGATGTGTATATCTGATTCTAAAGTTTGTGCTCATTTTAACATATAATACTATCTTCCAATGAATTTCACTTTAGTGAAGCTCAATTTCCTTTCATATAATTGTCCCTGGGATATCATTTTTTTTCATCAGTTAATCTGCTGTGTATCTATCTATCCACAGTTTCAGGATGTGACTCAAAAGTACTGACTTCCTGAATAACTAGTCTTGTTTCAAGGAGACCATTCAACATGTACAAATGTCTGTGCAGTTTCTGAGTATGACCATGACTCAGCATCATAATCGGCACCTCTGGAACCTGTAAGGTCTTAAAGCCCGATGACATGCTGAGATCAATACATGGCTCAGTAGTAGTACAATCAGCCTATGACCTGGTGGTTATCTAAATTATCTAAATTACCTAATATAGATAATAACTAACAAATATTAGGTCCTGTAGTAGAGTAGTTTGGAAAGAATGATGAAGATAACTTTGTGTACTTTCAAATACAAAAAGACTTAGAATCATCAGACAGATGCCTCATGCTTACCATTCACTAGTCAAGTAGTATAAGTCATTTCCTACAAAAATACACAAAGAAGTTAGGAACATATTGAATGATGAAAATCACTGTAGACAAATGAAATACAGGTAGGATCTCTTTTTAACAAATATCACTTTAACTTCCAGTTACGTATACCATGATTATATTTCTGTCCCAGTCAACATTACATATTATTGCTTATTCCTTTTCTTTTAGCTGAGCCATCCTGCCACCTGTTGGCAGTTCAGTGGCAGCTCAGCTCAGGCTGGGTATCGAACTGCTGTTGCTCAGAGCTCAGCTCACACTCTTGAGTGAGCTCTTAACCAACTGAGTCACTCGGCCGGCCCCATGTTATTGATTATTGATATTTATAAAATATGTTCAATACATCTTGTAAAACATAGGTAGTCATCTTATACCTTAATTCTTTTTTAGATTATTTCATGTATGACATCCTGAGTTCATCCAGCTAACGAATTTCCTAAAGCACTGTCAAACTCTCTACTCTGTTCTGAACCACTATAGCAACTGCCAGATTAACAGTGTTAACACATTTCAGAATCTGTCCCTAATCTGAGCAGATCAGAGCTTTATTTTTATTAACCCCATTCAACATACCACCAACAGAATTTTACAGCCCTTTTTTAAAAAATCCCTCTAGGTCATCAATGTCTTAATACAGGTCAAATTATTATTAAATATGCCTTATGTTCTATTCATATGCAGTCACAGATGAAGAGCAATGCAGTATCTTGAAAGACTCCACTGCTCTGGGACTAGCAAAACAATATTTTTTGTTCAACACTCTTCTCCCCACTCCCAGATGCTCTTAAATACTTTTTAGCAAGCAAACACTGTGTACCCAAAACATTCACTGTGCATAACAACTTCATAAGTAAACAATAGAGAGTGCCTCACCCTCTCCACACTAAGAACAGAATACAAAATATACAATAGAAGGTTTTATATTACTTCAAGTTTATACTACCAATATGCTCTTTCATGACCATATGGTATAGATTGTGAATATATGGAAATATGATATTATATCATATGTAGTACCATCAGTTATGGAAAAGAATGTTAACAAAACATATTAATATTTCTACCATGTATTCATTATTCAACATTTTTTTTAGAAGCCTACTACATGCAGGCACTGTTCCAAGCACTGGAGATATAGCAGTGAACAAGACAAAGAACCTACCCTCCAAAAATGAACTTTCTGGTGTGGGAGACAGACAATAACCATATCAGATAATTGTAAGTTCTATAAAGAAAAATAAAGCAAGATAATATGAAAGGAAGTAATGGGGGTTCATTTTAGATTGGGTGGTCAGGGAATGCCTCTTCAAGAAAGTGACATTAAGGATCTCAATGAAATGAGGGAATAAACCAGGTGATGATACAGAGGAAGAATATTCCAGACAGAAGGAACAGCATATTCAAAAGTCCTGAGGTGGGAATCAGCTTAGTAGTTCTAGAAAGAGCAAGCAATAGGAAACGGAAAAGGTTATATAATCTCACGAAGATAGACACAAGGTAGAGCATGTGCCTATTTATTTTTAGCAAAATGAGAAGCAGTTGGAAATTTGTAAGCTGAGTGACATGATGTAACTTCCATTTTAAAAGCCTACTCTGTATGGAAGGAAAGGGTAGATGCAGTAATCCAGGCTAGAGTTGATGGTGACTTGGATCAAGCTGATAGCAATGGAGATGCTGATGGGATTTACAGAGTGTGAAGTATCAGAGGATGATGCCTCTATGTTTGTCATGAGAAACTGGATAATTGTGTAAGGAGCCTGAGGATGAGGGACAAGAGTTAAGTTTTGGATGGATCAGTCTGAGCTGCCTGACTAAACATCCAAGGGGAGAAGATGAGTATGCAGTTGGCTATTTGATCCTGGAGATTAGAGGAAAGACCAGAGCTACAGATATATATATTTGAAAGTCATTAGTATATAGATAGTATTTAAAGCCATGGGATCATTTGAAGTCACCTAGGGTATAGTGGAGAAGAGATTAAAAAAGAAAAAAAGAGGGGGGAGCAAGGACTGAGATCTGGGACCTTGCAATATATAGTAGAGGTCAAAGAGATGAGAAGGTACCAACAAAAGAGACTAAGGAGAGGCTAAGAAGGTAAGAGGAAAACCCAGAGTTTGTGGTATCCCAGAAACCAAGTGGAGAAAATGTTTCAAGGACAGACTGGCAGACAATGTCAAAAAGCTATTGACAGGCCCAGTAAAATGAGGCCTGACAATGACCTAATGGAATTAGCAAACTGGAGATAATTGGTAATATTGATAAGGCAACATGTAGATTAAAGTTGGTTCAGGAAAGACTGGAAGGGTAAAAATTAGAGATAATGAATATAGATAACTCTCTTGAGAAGTCTGCTATGAAGGAACATAGGTGCTCTAACCAGGAGTGAATCACTTATTTCTTCCTTCTTGAAAACGTGAATGGAAAACATCTCACATAAAGGCTTGCTCCTGCTCTTTCCTAGATTTTTGCCATACATGTTTTGTAATGGTGGGTGTTCTTATTTGAGGGACACAGGTCAGAGTACTTTAGGATTGTACTTATCAAAGGGTACCATACCAAGGTAGAATACTTTTCTGAGACAATTAAAAAACTGTCAAAGTTTAGTTTCAGCAGTGATAACTTTAACAAATACTTTCTTTGTATCTGCTCAAAGCTATCTCTAACTTCTTGCCTTTCTAACGAAATATTATTGTTAAAGCCTGCCAAAAATTCCAGACTATAGTACATGTGCAATCTTAGATTTCTTTTTTTTTTCTTCTAGATTTGATTTCTGCAGCAAAAGTTTTCAGAAACAACTTTATATTTTATAAGGCACTTTGTATTCTGGCCTAGTTAAGCAGCCTATTTGAAACTCAGACTATAGGGGGAGCTATTTCAACATTTCAGGCTCTTACTGTTGGGTTTTCTCCCTCATGCCCCCATCTCTCTGGCACCTTCTTCTTCTTTCTTCTCACTACTTTTCATTTTCCATTTTCTCACTCTTTTCCTTACTGATGTTTCTCTTTACCAGTAAGTGGAAATTAATTTATTTTTGGAACATTGGCTATATTTATTTAAAAAATACTGGAGCATTTTCCCTTCTCAATACATTTTCATTAGTTCTTTGGGTTCAGAATATTTTCCATTTATCACTTAAAAATTAAACCAGTTTTGTAACCTTCTAAGCTACTTTTTTCTTAAAGATTTTATTGGGGAACTAGAGGAAAGGAACAGCATTGGGGAACTGGGGAAGGGGAACAGACAAGTTGCTGTCCTTTTGTTCTTCAGTCTAGTTGTGGAGGACTTTGCTTCATTGGCCCATGTTGGTATCATCATTGCGCTCTTCCTGGATGAGGCAGATCAGTCACCGGCCTCTGGATGATCACTCACCGTAGCTATTGGCAGCTCACGCTGGCTGCCGGCCGCTCACTGTAGCCTATGGCAGCCCACTGCAGCAGGGGTTGCAGCGATGCCGACCCTGGGACTCACAGCAGCCCAGCTCCAGGTGGAGCTGTTGTTCGCCATCCCAGGCACAGAGGACAGTGTCACTAGCCCTCATATGTGGGATCCGAACTGGGGACGCCGGCATCCCAAGCCAGCTCTTAATCACCATGCCACTCGGCCGGCCCAGAGCTTGTTTTTAAACGTGCTTATGACAGTTATGTTTTTACTTGTGTGTGAGCAGAGCTTTATTGTTTTTCAGTGGAATGATTGCCCTTCATAAAAATGAATTTCCTGCTTTAAGAAGACTGGTTCTTTATAATCATCTGCTTGAAACCTCTAAATCCACTTCAAAATCTTAAGTGGTAGGTCTGCCTATTCATCTACTTTCTTACTGTTTGGATAACTGCTTTTGAGCCTGGGTTAGACAATGTTTACTAAGTGACTATTTATTTATTTATTTATTTATTTATTTATTTATTTATTTTGAGGGCAGTGTCACTGGCCCTCATAAATGGGACCCGAACCAGGGCCGCTGGCTTCCTAAGCCAGCGCTTAACCACTGCGCCACTCGGTCGGCCCTACTAAGTGACTTTAGAGTCTGCTCATCAAAATAGAACTTCAGAGTCTCTATTTTTTTAAACCTGTGCCTTTGATTGCTATATTGGTGCTGTCATGGTCATAGGCATCCATCCAGATCTTCATTTCACAGAAATTTCCTGAGCATCAGTTTTGCACTCAAGGCTGCAGATATGAAAACAAGGAAGCAATATTGTTGTCTGCCCTCAAGTCTATTGAAGGAGCAGACCAAAAAAAAATATTGGGTTGTCGGGAAAGTCATGATGCATTTTTGCAACGAAAAACATAGAAAAAATACTTTTCCAACAACCCAATAGTTCTCACTACACACCTATTAAAGTGGCCAAAATCCGGCACACTGACAACAACAAGTACTGGCTAGGATGTATAGCAACAGGAACTCACATAGTTTGCTGGTTGGAATGCAAAACGCTACAGACACTTTGGAAGACAGTTTGGTGGTTTCTTACAAAACTATACTCTTACCATACGATCCATCAATCAAGGTCCTTGATATTTGCTTCAAGGAGTTGAAAACTTATTTCTACAGAAAAACTTGCACACGGATGTTTATAACAGCTTTATTCATAATTGACAAAAGTTGGAAGCAATGAAGATGTCCTTCAGTAGGTGAATGAGATAAATAAGCTGTAGTCAATCCAGACAATAGAATAGTATTCAGTGCTAAAGAGAAATGGGCTACCAAGCCACAAAAAGACATGGAGTAATTTTAAATATTTTAAATGCACATTACTAAGTGAAAGAAGCTAATCTGAAAATGTTACATACTATATGATTCTAACTATATGACATCTGGGAAAGGCAAAATTATGGAGACAGTAAAAAAAAAAAAAAAAAAAAAAAAAAAAAAAAGGGCCGGCCGACTGGCGCATTGGTTAAGAGCTGGTTTTGGGACGCCAGTGGCCTCGGTTTGGATCCCACATATGAGGGGCAGTGACACTGCCCTCTACAGCTAACTACAGCTCCACCTGGAGCTGGGCTGCGAGCCCCTGCGACGATGTAAGCTGCAGCCCCTGTTGCAGTGGGCTGCCATAGGCTACAGTGAGTGGCCGGCAGTCAGCGTGAGCAGCTGGCAACCAGCGTGAGCAGCCAACAGCTGCAGTGAGCGACCATCCAGAGGCTGGCGACTGATCTGTCTCATCTGGGAAGAGCGCAATGACGATACCAGCATGGGCCAGTGAAGCAATGTCCTCCGGAACTAGAATGAAGAACAAAAAGACAGCAACTTGTCTGTTCCCCTTCCCCGATTCCCCAACGCTGTTCCCCTCCCCCAATTCCCCAATAAAATCTTGAAAAACAATAGAAAACAAAACAATAAAACATCAGGGATTGCCAGGGGTTGGAGTGAGTGGGATAGATGAATAGGTGGAGCACAGAGGATTTTAATGAAAATACTCTGTGTGATACTATAATGATGGATATATGTCAGTATATATTTGTCCAAATCTATAGAATGTACACCACCAACACACCAACACTGAGGTAAACTATGCATCATCAGTCACAACAAATGTACCCCTCTGGTGGGGATGTTGATAATGGGGGAGGCTATGCATGTGTGGGGAAAGAGGTATATAAAAAATCTCTGTACCTTCCTCTCCATTTTGTTCTGAATTTAGAAGTGCTCTGAAAAATAGTTTTAAAAATTAATATATATAGGGGCAACCCAGTTGGGACCCCCTCTCGTTCTGAGAGCTGTTACTTTCTACCCTAATAAACTGTCCTCTGCTATAAACTTTAAATATATATATATATATATATATATATATAAAAATTTACAGTTAAATAAATTATAATGCAAGCAAAATTAATAAATAAAATGTGAGCCTTCTCTCAGGCTACTGGTAGAAATGTGAATTGGTACAAACTTTTTTGGAGGTGGTGCAGCTGAAATTACTAGCTGTCCCCTAATATTCATTCTTTTCTCCTTCAGTGGTAATGGAATCCCCAAGTTTTAGCTGGGCACCTGGCCACACAAAACGAAGACTTAATTTCTGAATGCTCTTTCAGTTATATGTGAGATTCAGTTAAGTTCTGGCCTAAAATATGTAAATAGAACTATTATGTGAAATCTCTCTGAGTCATGCCTTCAAAGAGAATGGACCCCCCCCTTCCCCTTTCTCCATCCTTTTGTTTAGAATGTGGTCTTGATAGTGAGACACCTTTGATCAACCAGATGAGGGAAACACCCTAGGTAGGGCAGAACAAGTTCAGAAGCCCAGGGCCCTTGACCTCATTCAATAAAACTGCATACTCTTCATGCAGCCCTAGATTAGCTACCTCCAGTTATCTGAAAACAAAATAAGCCACTTTCTTATTTAATTAAAACCTGTAACCTAATTAGAGGAATATTTAGCATTGCATATCAAAATCCTCTAAAAGTTCATAACATTTTAAGCCCAAATTTCCAAGTAATCAAAGAAGTATGCACTTCCATAGCCCAACCCCTCATTTTCTACACAGCCTTTGAGGCAGAAGCTCATTCCTGAGAAGGGCAGCATTTAAGCTATACAGCACTTCAGGCTAAAGTCTCCAATCAACATCTGGGTGGTAAAAACACTTATTGAAGAACTTCACTCACAAATATTATAACCACAAAATGCTGAAGCAGGAACTTTTCACAGTCACAAAATACAATATGACAACACTTCAATGTCCCCCTTTAAGGCCTTTGAAGTCCTTACTGTTATAAAAAAGAGGATGTAAATGCTGGAGTATCCTGTCTGGCTGTCTGAAGGTTCTGCAAATAAGAGCTGCTCTCAGATACCATAGAACTTCTTCCACCATCACAAGCTGCCACCACAGTTTTCTGAATGATATTTTGAAGCATTCTTTAATCCAATGGTGCTTCACCTTTTTGATGTTAACAGCTCTCCACACATGCTTTGATTATTATCAGAATGCCCTGGAGTTCAAGTTTCCTTTCAATTAATCAATACTAATTTCATCAACAAGTTCACTGTTTTTTTCTACAAAAATGCCAGATAAATAAGATGACTGATTCCATAATCAGAGATTAATTGCTGCTGGATGAGCAAAGTTAAACTTGCCTAGGGGAAAGAGAATGACTTGTAGTAGAATCACACCAATTGAGCATGACTCTGTCCTTCTTTAATTGAGCATCCATGGGAGGGTTAGAATGACTAATGCCTCCTACCCTTCTACCCTCCTACCCTGCTTCATTCCTTAGAAGTGGATAGGATGCTCTACAGGAATTGCTAGGCCCTCCTGATTTCCTTTATACTTACTACCAAAAGACAATGAGATATATGTGCAAATTTACACACACAAACACATACTTGGCTTTCACCTTCTATAGCCATGGCTTACATACAGGTGAGAAAACACACCAGAGAAATTAAATGATTTTCCCATAATCTTCTGTCATTCTAGTTTACATTTTTAAGTACTGTCACTGTGATGATTTTTCAGCTTTGCAAAGATTTGACAGTTTCATCCAAATTCATCAGCCAGACTTAGTCTTGCTTTCTTTATTCAATCCAGGTTAGCTTCTATACCACAAACTAAACCTGCTCCTCTGCCTTCTGTCATAACTTCCCAACAAAATCCCAATCCTCAGGTTTCTCTGTGCCTGTACCTAAGCAGGTGAATGTTGATGGGAGAAGTCCTACAATAAATGAGTTCCATGAAAAATTCATAACATTCAATTTTAAATAAACCCACAGTATCACTCAGAAACACAACTACATGTCTCTGTTCAATTTTACTTCATTCCTGGCAACAATTACAAACTTTTTCTAATATCTTCAATCTTCTCATTCTCTCTGCCCGCCTCAGTACATGACTTTCCCTCTTTAAAAACAAAATTGAAGCTATCTGATGGAAATTCCCTCATCTTCCTGATTCCATGTTTTCCTGATTCCATATTTTTCCCCAACCCTCTTAGTATAATAAAGGAGGCATATTTCCTACTTTTTAATGTAAGACTCCTAATATGTGGTTTGAATTCCAACCCTGCTCACATTATCAGAAATCTTACTACTTAAGTTTTTTTCCTTTCAGATGTCTTCAACATACCTAACATATATATATATATATATATATATATATATATATATATATATATATGAACACATATGTCTCAGCTGCATACATTGCACTAACATTTAAACATGGGCATTTCTCCCCAAACTTAAAAATATAAACAACCTTGCCCATATGTTGCCTCCTGTTACTGCTCCAATACTCCCATCTTCTTCGCAGACAAATTTCTAGAAAGAGTTATCCTTACTTGCTATCTTCTTCACACCTTCCACTCCGTCTTCATCACTCCATTTTCTTCTAGCTTTGTCCTTCGTCCCACAACTAATTCATGACTCTCCTGAAATAGGTCCCACTAGAATAACTAATGATGTTCATGTTATGGAATCCAATAGATATTGTTTATCCCAATCTTGTTTCTCTCTTAGCAGCAGTCACCTATTTACTACCATCCTCCTTGAAATAGTCTTCCCTTTGCATTTCTGATACCATCTTCCCAGTTTTCCTTCTATTTCTGTGATTACACTTTTCATTTCATTTTTAGGATCATCCTTTACTTATCCTAATATTAAATGAGAGAATTCTTTGAGGCCCTCATCTCTTCTGACACTATGTTCTTCCTAGGTAATTTTATCTACTCTCGCTGCTTCCATTATCATTGATATGCCAATGACTTTCAAACATATATCTCTCACCTGTACTACTGTTCTAAGCTCTAGACTTGTATATTTAATTGCTTTCTCAAGATCTTTACTTGGAGGTCTCCAACACATCTCAAATACAAAATGTCAAACACCAACATCATAATCTTCCATCTGAAAACGGGACCTCTTGCCAGAGGTGCAGTAGTGTCACCAGTCCCATCTCACTGGTTGGCAGTGGTGTCCATTCAACAGTACAAGCCAGAAACCAAAGAGTCACACTAGACCCCTGACACCTACATCTACCATGTCCAATCCATAATCAAACTCGATCCTGTATTTCAAACATCCTTTGAAAAAACTTATTATTGTCTCCCCTCCTATGCTAGTCAAAATTACCATCATAATTTGCCTCAACTATTACAATAGCTTCTTTTTTAAAATTAATATTCATTGGGGTGACAATGGTTAGTAAAATTACATAGGTTTCAAGTGTATGACTCTGTAATACATCATCTATATATCACACTGTGTGTTCACCATCCAGAGTCAGTTCTCCTTCCATCACCATATATTTGACCCCATTTACCCTTGGGGTACAATTGTTCTTAATACATCTCATTGAATTTAGTCTAGTTCCACTCTTTTTCCACACTATAGGTAGAGTACCCTTTTTCTCTTTTCCAAATGCCAATCTGACTACACAACTTCCCTGCTAAAAGTTCTCATAACATCCTTTTCATCTTGGGATAAAGATGAACAAATTTTTACTTGGTTCTCAAGGTCCTAAATATTGTGACACCTGACAAGTTCTACAGACACTTTTTATGCATTCTCCCATTTTGTGCTCTGCACTCTCACCATAGGGCATGGCACATGCTACTGCATCTGCCTGGAATATTATCATATTTCTCTCTATCCCCTTTGGACTAGTTAACTTCTATTCATATTATTATCTCCATTTTAGACAAGAAACTGAGACACACAGAGGTTAAATAACTGGCCAACATTACACAGATAGTAAGTAAGAGGAAGCAGAATTCTAGCCCAATCAGTCTGATTCTAGAACCTATGCTTTTAACTCATATTATAGTACCACTGGAAACTTTCTTTCATAGTAGTTAGAATTTAAAATTATACATTTACCATTGTGATTATTTGAATGTTTACCACTTCTGGTTAATTATAAGGTTCATGAGATCAGGAACTGCTTCTGCTTTTGTATTAGCATAATACCTGTTACCAAATAGGCAATAAATGTTTGGTGAATAAGTGAATGAACTGATATGACATTAAGAGTATAAACTAGTTATTTCCAGAGATCCTCTCATTTTGGAAAGCTGACAGATGACTGATCCAAAACAAATTTACCAGTGTTCTATCATATTACCTTGATAGTTCCACAATAGCATTCATTGAAGGATTCTTCTCAATAATATTTTTAAACTATGTAAATAACAAACCTGAATCTACCTAAGAAAGTCATGGAGAGGAAAGTTTATCTTCCCTGGAACAGTGATACATTCCACTTATGCAGATTATCTTAAAATATCCAGTTAATCCTTTAATGCATGATTTCAAAACACTGATGGATGACGTAATTCAGTTTTCTCTGGGGATTATGAAAAGTCAAAATATTAATGCAACTTAGCATCATCTTCCTTTCCTCTATTTCCAGTATCAAATCGTAATATGACTTCCCAAACAGTGTCTTAAAACAGAAACACAGGAGTCATCCTAGATTATTTTCTCTCATTTATCTTCAATCACCATTTCATACACACCACACACACAACATCAGAAAGATTCCATTCTCTAAATACCTTTGGGATCCATCCATATCACTCCATCTTAACTTCTATGACCCTAATCCTAGCCATCACCATCACTTAACTGATCAACTGTAGTGACCTCCTGATGCATTTCCACCTTGCAACATGTCATATTCAGGTTATTTTTATTTATTTTTTTAAAGATTTTATTGGGGAATTGGCGGAGGGGAATAGCGTTGGGGAATCGGGGAAGGGGAACAGACAAGTTGCTGTCTTTTTGTTCTTCAGTTTAGTTGCGGAGGATGTTGCTTCACTGTTGGTATCGTCATTGCGCTCTTCCCGGATGAGGCAGATCGGTCGCTGGTCTCTGGATGTCGCTCACCGCGGCTATTGGCAGCTCATGCTTGGCTGCCAGCTGCTCACGCTGGCTGCGGGCCACTCACTGCAGCCTATGGCAGCCCACTGCAGCAGGGGCTGCAGCCCACACCATCACTGGGGCTCGCACAGCCCAGCTCCAGGTGGAGCTGTTGTTAGCTGTAGAGGGCAGTGTCACTGGCCCTCATGTGGGATCCGAACCGGGGCCGCTGGCAGCCCAAAACCAGCGCTTAAACAATGGGCCACTCGGCCGGCCCCTTATTTTATTTTTTTAATCAAAGCTTATTGGGGTAACAATTGTTAGTAAAGTTACGTAGGTTTCAAGTGTACAATTCTATAATACATCATCTATCTATCACATTGTGTGTTCACCACCCAGAGTCAGTTCTTCTTTTGCCATATATTTGATCCCATTTACCCTCTTTTACCACCCCTTCCCTCCTAAGCTATTGTATGTGTCTATGAGTTTTTGTTTCTTTATTTGTTTGTCTTGTTTATTAGATGCTTTCAGTTTTATATCCCACATATCAGTGAAGTCATATGGTTCTTGACTTTTTCTGTAATAATCTCAAGATCCATTCCACGTTATTACAAATGGCACTATTTCATCTTTTCTTATGACAGAGTGGTATTCCATTGTGTATATATACCACATCTTCTTTATCCAATCATCTATCAACAAGTATTTTCTTTTCTTTTTTTTTAGCTGAGCCATCTTGCCACCTGTTGGCAGCTCAACGGCAACTCAGCTCGGGCTGGCATCAAACCACCGTTGCTCAGAGCTCAGCTCACACTCTTGAGCGAGCTCTTAACCAACTGAGCCATTCGGCCGACCCTATCAACAAGTATTTTCAATGTAAATGAATGAAATTCTCCATTCAAAAAATAGACTGGTGAATGGATAAGAAGACAAATCCCGTACATAGGCTGCCTACAAGAGACTCACTTCAGATCAAAAGGCACACACAGACTGAAAGTAAAGAGATAGGAAAAAGATGTTGCATGAAAATGGAAACAAAAAATAGCTGAAGTAGCAATACTTATACCAGATAAAATAGACTTCAAAACAAAGGCTATAACAAGAAGCAAAAAAGGAAGGGCCCAGTAATCCTAATTCTGGGTATTTATCTGAAGAAACCCAAAATGCTCCTTCGAGGGGATGTGTGCATCCATATGTTCATTGCGGCATTGTTTACAATGGCTAAGATGTGGAGGTAGCCTGGGTGTCAGTCGATGGATAAAGAGTAAGTAGTACATATATACAATGGAATATTGCTCAGCCATGGAAGGGAATGGGTTTTTGCCATGTGCAGTCGCATGGATGGACCTGGAGGGTATTGTGCTGAGTGAGTATGTCAGACAGAGAAAGACAGATGCAACGTGATTTCCCTTATATGTGGAATATAAAGCAAATAAACAGAAACAAATTCATAGATACAGAGAACATTTTGATGGTTGCCAGATTGGAGGCGTTTTGGGGGTGAGTGAAAAAGAGGAGGGGATTAAGACGTACAAATTAGTTGTTACAAAGTAGTCATGGGGATATAGGCTATAGCTTAAGAAATATAGTCAATAATATTGTAGAAGTACAAATTGGTAGTAACAAAATAGTCATGGGGAGGTAAAGTAAAGCATAGGGAATATAGTGAATAATATGGTAATAACTATGTATATTACCAGGTGAATACTAGACTAGTCACGAGGATCACTTTTTAAATGATATGTCTAACCACTATGCTGTACACCCAAAATTAATATAACATAATACTGAATGTCAAAATAAAGAGAGTTTAAAAAAAAAACCCTGGAAGCAGCTTTCCATTTACAGGTAAAATCTTACCAAAGCAAAAAATAAAAACAACCTAATAGTTGTTCTGCCTCTCTTTTAATACTGCTATTTAAATTATCATTTCTAACATTTCTATTGCATTTCACAACATTAGACAGAGTCAGGACATCTGGTTTATTTTACAGATGAAGAAATTAAGATGGAGAGGAGGTGGATGTCCATTCCAAGGTCACAGCACTTTATGGGGGAGAGCTAGAACTGAAAACCAGATCTCGCAGTTCTTAGTTTATTCTTCTATAATAATAATAATAATAATAATAATAATAATAATAATAATAACAAATCCATTCAATTTACTTAAGTCTTGAACTCTCTAAAGCATTCTGTATTTTAATATCATTTTGATAGAAAACATCTGACAAATCCCCTGTATTCATGGCCTATTTCATATACCCTTTTACATATTAAAAAAAGAAAGCTACTCTGGAAGCATCCAAACTAAGTGCAATGTGTAAAAGTGGTATGTTTTTAAGTGTTAGATTTAAGTGTTAACTATGTATACTTTCACAGGAAAACAAGCATCCAATGTATAAGATACAAGTTCATTTCACAGCAAAAGCAGTGAAAATTGGAATTACTATTTTAATAACCTTACTATACCTGTAACCACAATATACAAATAAAGGAAATCACCACATATAGAAGATATACATGTTCTATGAAGTCAATAAAAATCATATAAATTAAATCATTAATTTTAGAGGAGATCTCTGGTTATTTCTGAGCTTATGAGAGAAAAATTACCACAACGTGGAAGTTTCTGATTCATAGAAAAGAAAAAATCACATAGAAAATCTCAGAAAACCTTTTAACTCTAAAATGGAACTATTCTTACCATTTCCAAAGGACCAGTCTTGCTTATAAGATGTATGATTTTTATAGAAAATAAAGGTTAGTAAGAAAACAATAAGAATTAAAAGCAATAGTGTTACTTATGATGATTATCCAGAACCTATGAATTAGCTTCATATAAAAAATACAGTATTTCCCCAAATTCATATTATATCAAGTCAAACAAACTATTTTTTCCATGGTAAAATTTATGAGCCCATTTTTAAAAGGTGAAGAAAGTGAAACAAATAATTATTCAAAACAAGTTACCTCTCATCCCCACACTTCATTCCCCCAAATTTAAGTTCCAGACTTACTATAAATGAATAATGTGTCCAGTTATAATAAAATCTTCTGTAATACCACTGAAATCTGTCTCAATGAACAGCTTCTTAGCTTAATGGATTTTAAATGACCTTAGAACTGAAATCTTTATGTAGGAGGAGCTCTTTTTTATCCACTAAATTTCCTGACTGTCAGGAGAAAATTTGCATTCAAAGCAGATCAGCATTCAAGGCTGCATTTGTCAAAAGATTCAAAGGAAATCACAAACTTCATCTTAGTGATTTTCTTTCCTTTTTAATTAGTTCCTGATAGGCATCTTAGTATGCCAATGTTATTTTACTACATGATTCACACCACATTGAGAATTAACAGATAATCCAAAGGTAAGTATGTGATTGCCAGGTCAATGCTGTTTCCTCAGAGTACACTATACAAAGTACTTCACTATTTTGAGTTTCAAATGCCTTTAAGCATGAAAAGAGTCATAAATGGACAAGGAATCTGGAAATCTGGATTGTACTTTAGGCTTTCCCTCCCACAGTCAGCTAGGTGACCTTGGGCAATTTCCTCAACATCTCTGGGATTCAGTTTCAAATAGTTTATTGCAAAAAACTCCAGGGGCCGGCTGAGTGTCATGTTGGTTAAGAGCTGGCTTGGGATGCCAGCTCTGAGCAGCAGGACCCCGGTTCAGATCCCACATATGAGGGCCAGTAACACTGCCCTCTGCAGCTAAGGTAGTGAACAACAGCTCAACCTGGAGCTGGGCTGCCGTGAGTCACCAGCGATGGCGTAGGCTGCAGCCCCTGCAGCAGTGGGCTGCCATCAGCTACAGTGAGTGTCCGGCAGCCAGAGTGAGCAGCTGGCAATAGCTGAGGTGAGCAAACATCCAGAGGCTGGCGACCAATCTGCTTCATCCGGGAAGAGAGCAATGACGATACCAACATGGGCCAGTGAAGCAACGTCCTCCGCAACTAGACTGAAGAACAAAAAGATAACAACTTGTCTGTTCCCCTTCCCCGATTCTCCAACACTGTTCCCTCCCCCAATTCCCCAATACAATCTTTTTTTAAAAAAACAAAAAAAAACAGAAAGAAGTCATCTAGTCCAACTTTCAATTCCAAACAAAAACTTGCTCTTCATTTGCCTTAAGGTTTCTCTGATTTCTAAAATCCTTGGTGTTGTAATTAAAATTCAGTGTCATGTATCTTTTTTTCCCATTGAAAGTTTATCAAATAATTTTTACATAACCAAACAAGATTTTATTTCATCCCAGATATAATTAAATAAAGAAAATCAGATCACCATCAAATTTTCCTTCATCCTTCAGGTCTCTACAGAGTTTTTATCCAACCCTGATTTAATCTCCATGCCTAGGAACTATGCAAAGCCATAAGAAGCCAGAATACTTTGATGCTTTTCTAAAGTAGATGATATGTGTCAGTGATTTATTCCAAAATAGGAATGATTTGAGATGGGATCCAGTTTACATACCACCTTGTATTGCAATGGATAAAAAGTATCTTCCTTGTTTTGGAACACAGGCTCAAACTTGGTAACTTCTCTCAGATACCAAAGATATATTTTACATGAAATATGTGAATAAACAAATAAAAAGCAAGGAGTCTCAACGAAGAGGGAATTGTGGATACAGTCTTCTCTCCATTACTAACTTTATAGTTTATTGTAAGAGGGTTTTTTTTAGTTTTTATTCATTTGCATAGTTAATACTTCACCCTAAATTGAAGTCGGAAGGTGGGAAGAAACTGAGAATTGTTTAGAGAGTTTAGTATCTGCTTTTCAGATGTCAGCTAGTTTGGCTCTTTCACAATAATTTTTGTCAGAAATCATTTATCAGGCCTACGTGAGGTATTTTATATTCAGAATTTGCTGACATGATGGTAAAAAAGGAGACCTAGATTTAAAACCTTTCCTTTTCCTGTGATTGCAATTCCAATTAACTCATTTATCTTCTTTTATTAAAAGAAAAAAACTGGGGCTGGCCGAGTGGCTCAGTTGGTTAAGAGCTCGCACAAGAGTGTGAGCTGAGTTCTGAGCAACAGCAGTTCGATGCCCAACCCGAGCTGAGCTGCTGCTGACCTGCAAACAGATGGCAGGATGGCTCAGCTAATAAAACAAACAAACAAACAAACCATTTTGGGCCAGCTGAGTGGTGTGGTGGTTAAGAGCTGGCTTGGGACGCTAGCAGCCCCAATTCAGGTCCCACATATGAGGGCCAGTGACACTGCCCTCAAAAAATAAATAAATAAATAAATATAAATAAATTAAAAAAAACATTATTTAAGAAAAAAAAATCTCCAGGCAGTTTTCTACAAGCTTTTTGTTTCCCCCCCAAATTTCTGTCCCCTGCAAATATTTCATTATATTATACTTTATAGTAAAATGGAAAAGTACAATTCAAAGAAATAAAATTATAATAATATCTTGAAATGATACATTTATTTGTAAACATGCAAACTATAAGTAAATATTGTTAATAAAATGAAGTCGGAAACAATAGTGTACCATACCTCAGATGTTAAAGTTGATTAGATATGAACTTCCACCCTGATTTGATAGCTTAACAAGTGAAAGGATAAGCTGAGCTTTGCTTCTTGGTGTGAACAGAAAGACACTCAAAAGATAACTCATTTTAATATACTAAAAGTCTTATTTTATAGCTTTCCAGTGACATCAATAGAAGTTGCCAATGATACTTTGTGCTTGTACCTTAGCACCTATTCCTCTGCCCCAGATAAAAGGCATGTTGCAACTCCTAAGAAAGAGAGAATTTGGGAATAAACCTGATTGGTGCAGAGAAAGGAGGCTGGATTAGACTAGTTGGAGCAGTCCCTCCCTAGCTGGAAGCTGGTCTACACAAAAATAAAGAAAGGGTATAAACCCACATATGAAGCAGGTCAGGGTCAGTGTCACCCAAGGAGTATGGAATAAAGAGGTATATCCAAGCCTCAGGGTGGGAAAGTTCTTCAGGATAGTTGAAATACATGGTGCTGCAAGCAGTCTACAGTAAGTCCCTGGAAGGCGGCCAGCAGAAACTAGGCAAAAAGATTTAGGCCTGGGCCACAATTTCAACAGAGACACAGTGGAAGAATTGAGCTTCCAGAACAGAGCCAAAGTCCAATTAAACAACGAAAAGCAGATGGCGGATAAGAGATAAAAGCTAAATCCTGATGCTTAGAAAGTCTCTCAGAAGCCCAAATCAATTCCAGAGGCAAAGCACACACTAAACTATTATCAGACTTCTATCTGCTAAAATACAATGGTTCACATTGGGCCATGGCTCTGTCAGAACTGAGACTTCCTAGGCTGACACCATGAAGTGAAGCTAGGATGAGTCTAGGGTAGACAAATATTATTCCTGGCCTCTCCAGCAGGAAAATATATACTACTTTACTTTACCCATTATCCCCCTGAGATACTAAAGAGATACTATTTCAGTTTTATAAATGGATATTACTCAAGTTTCAATAGGTTAATTTACTTTCCGAAAGTCAAAAATTCAGGATAAATAAAATCTAGGCGGACCTGACACCTAGTCTAGTGTTTTTCCTGCAGAGTCACGTTACCGTTGGGATTCTTCCTGGTACCTCAATAGCTAAAATAGTTGACTAGCAGAGATCATGATATGTATTTCATTGTGTAAAGCTCTATAACTCTAAAGGGAACCAAAGTTTTCCCACCCTGAAGTTGCCGTTTTGGGATATTGATTTTAAGCTGTTTCTTAAGAAACAAAAGATTTAAAAAAAAAACCTTTGACCCCTCCTCTATTCCCTGCCCAAGAAATTCAGACAGCAAGACCTACTTCAGGAAGCAAATCTTAGGATGCTGCCTCAGCTTGATTTGAATTAAGTATGGTAAATAGGTGGGCTTCCGGCAGGGCCTATTATCTCGACACCTTCCCCACCCCCACCCCCACCCCTCCACACACCCCCCGCACTCCTCCCCCCCCACACTCGTGTCACATTGTTTCTGAGTGCTCAGCAAGAATTTTCCTCAACCACCTGTAAATCACCCATTCTTATTTCTGAACTCTAAGACATCATCCCCCTCTTTTTTCCTTTTTCCAAAATGTCATATATATACCCTATGTTGCCTCGCTGTCTGTGGAATTTTCAGGCATATTTGAATTCCCCATGAACATGTATTAAAATTTGATTTTCTCCAGTTAATCTGTCTCTGTTAATGTGATTATTAGCCTAGGTTGAAGAACTTAAAAGGTGGGAGGGAAAGCATTGGGTTTTTTTTAGCCCTCATACGTCCCATTCTGTTGACCATCAAAACAGGAAATGGGTATTCCTGAACTGCTGTTCAAATGAGGCAGTCGGCAAAGGCAGTATTTAATGCCCCAAAGTGTTATTTCCTTTGTAAGGTTAAAGGACATCAAATAAGCAAAAACAAGAAAAATAAACATAAGAAATAAAAAAACCCAACTGACTATATAGTTTATATGTATACATACACATTTCTTAACAAAATTCTCTGGATTTAAAAACAACTTTAAACATTCAGGAATATGTCAAACTTCTAAAGTTCTGAAGTTTCTTGTTTTGCTTTGTTTTTTATAAGTATACCCCCAGAAAACTGACTTGAAAAGCTATTTGGTAGAGGTGGCATATTATGCAGGAAAGCAGTGTCCTATAACGATCACACTTTGTGAGACAGATATCTAGACTGCCAGCTTTCCCTGTAATCCAACTTTCATTATTCTGAAACCAATTAATTTATGAACTCTAAATTCCCCTCCAGACAACCACAGATTCAACAGCAAGACACCAGAGCTAAAATTCTCAGGAAACCCACATGAGCTGGGAAATACAGTTAACAACATCATGACCCAGTGCCCAGAATTAACACCAAACAGGCTTAAACACAGACCCACCGACTGCAGAGATAAGCAAAACCAGACTGTTTTTTTTTCTTTAATTAGTTTCAGGTGTACAAAACAGACTCTGGTTTTTATTCACTCACAATCATTTAACTGTTTACAGAGAAACAATGTGCCAAACATTGCTCTAGATGCTGGGGGTACAAAGGTGAGTTAGATATGTGGATGGAAAAGGGGCCACAGATTAAACCTGACAAACTCAGGTAACTGAAAACAACCACATAAGAAGATATGAACATAAAAAAAATTCATAAATAAGGTGGGTCATAGCAGGAAGTCATTTCTTTCTTTCTTTCTTTCTTTCTTTCTTTCTTTCTTTCTTTCTTTCTTTCTTTCTTTCTTTCTTTCTTTCTTTCTTTCTTTCTTTCCTTTTTAGCTGAGCCATCCTGCCAACTGTTGGCAGCTCAGTGGCAGTTCAGCTCGGGCTGGGCATCAAACTGCTGTTGCTCAGAGCTCAGCTCGCTCTCTTGAGCGAGGAAGTTTCATCTTTAGCCTGAAGCTTCCTTCACAGTCAATATTCACCTTAAGTGAGCCTGTCTATTGTCTTTTTGCACCTAATATGACATCTTTAGAATGTTAGCAATCCCTTTTTCCAGACCAGAGCAAGAAAATATAGAATCCCTCTTTATTATTCTTCTACACTGATTACCATCTCTATGTGCTGTAAAAAGTGGACTATTAACTATCCTGTACTCACCTACTTGAAAGAAGTAACTGTCTCTCCAATTTACTTTTATCCAATCCCAGAGATTTCCCCCTTTGTTTTCTCCCACTCCCTTAATCTACCACCAATGGATTTCATCTACATTGATTCAGTGTATAAAATAATTGCAAAATGGCCATTTTCCAGGGAATTTTCTCAATCTGTTGAGATTTTGCTTCCCAGTAATTGTCATCAGTTTGGCTCAAATAAACTCTTATAAGCTTTTGCTCGGGCTGGATGTTTTTTCATTGGACAGATACTATCTCATGTAGCTCAACTTCTAGTTAGAGGGATAGAAACTAGAAACTATTGAATAATTACAGTACAGCGTGATAAGAACAGTATACTATGATAGAATCATTGGCAGCTAAGGGAGCTCAAAGGAGAGAACAACTCATTCTACCTGACTTGTGGTGAAAAGTTTATCTTTAGGCAGAGACAATTAGTGGCCACTCCTGCTCCTATAAGAACAAGCTGTGGCATATATATGTCCAGTTCCTGGACAGAGGTCCTAAATTCATTGGAATTTCTTGAGTGATAGAAGTGTGTATTGTTATTCATACTGAGTCCCTTTCAACCATACCTGAGTTTATGTGAATGAGGTGATTACTGGTGAGCCCCTAGATAGCTTCAGGGTGAGAGCTGGTTGCCAGAGGAACCAGCCATGTAATCAGAGGGTTGGAACTTTCAGTCCCACCAGCTGATCTCCAGGAAAGGGAGAGGGGCTGGAAGTTGAGTTCAATCATCAATGGCCAATGATTTAATCAACCATGCCTATGTAATGAAACTTCCATAAAAACCCTTAAACTGGGTGCAGAGAGCTTTCATGTTGGTGAACACATCAAAGTACTGGGAAGATGACATGTTTGGAGCGAGAATGGAAGCTCTTCGTACTGCAATACAACCCCACCCCGAACCCCTATACCTTGCCCTATGTATCTTTTCCATTTCGTTGTTCCTGAGTTGTAGCCTTCATAATAAACCAGTAATAGTAAGTAAAATGTTTACCTAAGTTCTTTGAGTGGGTCTAGCAAATTATCAAACTTGAATTGGATAATGGAAACTCCTGAATTTATAGCTGGTGGGTCAGAAATACTGAAACCTTCAACTGGCAACTGAAGTTGGGACAGTCTTGTGGGACTGAGCTCTTAATCTGTGGGGTCTTCGCTAACTACAGAAACTTAGTGTCAGAATTTAATTGAATGGTAGGATAGTCAGGTGATGTCAAAGAATCTGAGACCAGATAATTGGCTGATGTTAGAAAATACCTCAGACAAGTCAACCTTTTTTATAAGTTTTATTTTTCTATCACATAGCCCATTCATTTGGTTCTTGTTTTTTTTTGTTTTTAATTTTTTTTTAGCTGAGCCATCCTGAACTCATTCATTTGGAAAGGCCTAGGTCTCTCAGGAAATTTATCAAAATAAAGTCATCTGATAAACTATGGCAGACACTGTTAATTGTTTCTCAGTATCCATTCTCCTACTCTTTCTTTTAACAGTATTTTTTTAATTTTTATTTTATTGGGGAACAATGTGCTTTTCCAGGACACATCAGCTCCCAGTCAAGTAGTTGCCTGAATCCAGTTGTGGAAGGCACAGCTCACTGGCCCACACAGGAATCAAACCAGCAACCCTGGTGCTACGTGCATCACCCTCCAACCA
The DNA here is from genome assembly GCA_033961575.1 of Aselliscus stoliczkanus. Classification (NCBI taxonomy): domain Eukaryota; kingdom Metazoa; phylum Chordata; class Mammalia; order Chiroptera; family Hipposideridae; genus Aselliscus; species Aselliscus stoliczkanus. The sequence goes on along the minus strand of CM066737.1, from coordinate 45,271,417 downwards.
ACTGAGCTAACCAGCTGCCCCTCCAACCCTTTCTTTTAGTAATAGAAACCCGTGAGTTCTAGCTGTGTACATGGCCTCCAGTTTCATTTGCAGTTTGGTATGAAGATATGATAAAATTTCAGACAATGATATGTAAACAGCAGTGATGTGTGCAACCTTTGGATCATGTTTTGACAAGAAAATCTCATGTCCTCTTTCTTTCCCCTCACTCAACCAGCACAGACATAATAGTGGGAGCCATATTTGACCATACAGACAAAGTCAACATACCAGGAGATGGCAAAGCAACAAGGTAGAAGAACAATGGGCCTTGGATGACCTTGTGCAGCAAGCAGTGCTCCCCTGCCCACTTTTAGTCTGTTGCTTAAGCCATAATATTTTGAGGTCTCCGAATTATAGCAACTTACCTTGTACCCTAATAATAGAGAAATAAATCTTCATTAAAAAGTGCAATTCAGAGCCCACCGAGTGGCTCAGTTGGTTAAGATCTTGCTCAAGAGTGCGAGCTGAAGGCTTGCCGAGTTGCGCAGTGGTTAAGCGCTGGCTTGGGAAGCCAGCGGCCCCGGTTCGGTACCACATATGAGGGACAGTGACACTGCCTTCAAAAAAAAAAAAGAGTGCGCGCTGAGCTCTGAGCAACAGCAGTTCAATGCCCAGCCCGAGCTGAGCTGCCATTGAGCTGCCAACAGGTGACAGGATGGCTCAGCTAAAATAAATAAATAAATAAAGTGCAATTCATATTACTAAATACGTTACTCTTCCCAAAGGCATTTGTACATGGATTCAAAAATCAAAGAATGTAAGGGCACCCCAGTCGGCACCCCCTCTCATTTTGAGAGCTGTTACTTTATACTCTAATAAACTATCCTCAAAGAAAAATTCAAAGAATGTAAAAGTTCAAAAGAAATATATGGTAACGGTGTTTCAGACCTAGTGACAGAACAGAGGTTTTTGTTTTCTTTATACCTTCCTTAAATTTCAGCATACCAGCAATTGGCTAATCTGTCACTCCCCTTAGTACAGTAGTCTGCCCTTATCCATGGGGAATATGTTCCAAGACCCCCCAGTGGATGCCTGGAGCCTCGGATAGCATCAAAACTTATATATACTATGTTCTTTCCTAGACATACATACATACATACATACATACATACAAAAACTGTATCATGCAAACCTATGATACAGTTTAGTTTATAAATTAGGTACAGTCAGAGATTAATAACAGTACCCAATAAAATAGAATGATTATATCAATATACTGTAATAAAAGTTATGCGAATGTGGTCTCTCTCTTTCTCTCTCCACTACATTTTATATTTTTCAGTCCAAACCAATTCCTGAATCTGTGTAACTATCCCTTGTAGCAAATGGCTTGGTGTCACACATTTCAGGGTATCCCTTGCTGAAGCCTCAGTGCTTTCTTGTGCAACATGTTGTCATCATTGGAATACATTTTCTGTTCATATCTTCCATCCACAAACATGATGCTTTTTCCATCTCAACTGTACACTTCTCCTGTACTGTGGCCAAAACTTTTGTAGCTTGAAGTGGGACAGCAAAACTAACATAAATTTCTTTGCCCTTCTTCACAATTTCATGGATAGAAGAGTCATTCTTATCAGAGATCTTAGAAACTTCAGCATATGGATTTTTTTTCTTTCCTTATCAGGTTAAGAACTTTCACCTATTCACTTAAAGAAAATCCTTTAGGGCTTCTCTTTGGCATTTCCACATTGCCAGCATCACTACTCATGCGCTTTGGGACCATCATTAAGTAAAATATAAACACAAGCACTGTGGATACCATGACAGTTGATCTGATAACCTAGGTGGCTACTAAGTGACTAAGGGGCAAACAGCATATACAAGGTGGATACATTGGATAAAGGGATGATTCACATCCCGGGCAGGACAATGCAAGATTTCATCAAACTACTCAGAGGGGCACACCATTTAAAACTTGTGAATTGTTCATTTCTGGAATTTTCCATTTAATATTTTTGGATTGCAGTTGACCACAGGTGACTGAAACCAGAGAAAGCACAGTCGCAGACAGGAGGAACTACTGTATGTGATTTCCTTAAGAACAGTAAGTGTGACTTACTTGCTTCTGTAAATGCAGTTCTTAGAATGAAGCAGATGTTCAATGAATATGTTTTTTGTTTTGTTTTGTTTTTGAGGGCAGTGTCACTGGCCCTCATATGCGGGATCCAAACCGAGGCTGCTGGCATCCCAAGCCAGCTCTTAACCACCGCGCCACTTGGCCGACCCTTAATAAATATGCTTTGAATGTTTCTAGTGAAGGTAACCCAAACAGCCATATTTCCTCCTTTTTTTATTCTCCCACACATAATTTGTATTCTAATAATGCAAACACTAAATAACAAGAATAGTAATGACAAAAATAGGCTGACATTGTTAGTTTAAACTGCTTGTCAGGCAGTATGTTTAATGATTACCCATGTTCTTTAGTCCTCACAATTACCCCATGATATCAATACTACTATTGCCATTCCCATTTTAAATAAAAGATATCTGAGGCTCAGAAAGGTTAAAAAAACTTTGCTAAGATCTCACATTTAGGAAAACAATTGAAATAGGGATTTGAACCCAGGATTTTTTTAACATCAAAAGACACTTTTTTAACTACAATGTAGTCTGCACATTATCTTCTAGAAATGGCCTGGTACTAGATAGGGTAGCAAGAGGAAAATTCAGCCTAGGTTTAAGAATGAGTTATAGATAATTAAGCCAATCTAAATTATATGTTGTGAGTTACCAAATCACCATAAATTATATCAGGTTTGTAATAAAATTTACTCGCTTCCTGATCAATGTATACCATTATCACCTTGAAAATATGCACACGGAGGAATTCGATAATCTGGTCTGAACCTTGGCACCGTTACCTAAAAAGTGAAGAAAACTGTTCTGGAATGATGATGTGGAGCTATCATTTTGTATAAATGTTTCATAAGAAAATGAAAGAAAATAGCATAAACATGAAATAGACTTCACAAGGTCAACTTGAATGTAATATATTATCTATTATCAAGCATTTTATTAATCATTATATTTCTAAATTTGTTATTGTTTAAGAATATTCAAGCATACATAGAAGTCAAAATAGTATAATGAAATTGCACGTACCCATTATCTAGATTCAAAATTACCAAGATAAAATATGTATTAATCATATCATGAGAATTGATATTCCTACTGTCAAAGATCAGGAAATATCATGTTCACAGAACCTTAAACTGGTAATGCTAAAATAAATTTAAACACTCTAGTCTAACACCCTCTTTTTACAGCCAAGGAAACCACGGCCCTGAACAGAGAGATGATCTAGTCAGGTTATTCAGTTAGTAACAGTCTATATAAGAATCAGTTCCAGTGCCAGCCAAGTGGCTCAGTTGGTTAACAGCTCACTTAAGAGTGCCAACTCTGAGGAACAGTGTCACTGGTTTGATTCCTGGACCAAACTGAGCTGCTGCTGAGCTGCCAACATGTAGCAGGATGGCTCAACTAAAAAAAAAAAATCATTTCCCACTAGCTCACACTGCTATTCAGTATTAATCACTCTTTTTTTGAATCCTTCGGAAATGATTAATGAAATATAGTAAAAGCCTTTTTTCCATAAATTCATTATAACAGACTAGGCTATGCTGCAGATATGAGTCTTTTCTACCTAAATTTTTCCCCAGAAATACAGGTTACAAACAACTCTCCCATGTATGCCCTTTGACATCTAAATGTATTGTAAAGTAAATAGTTCTTCAATCAAAATAGTTCAGAGAAACAATCATATAGAATTTTACTGTAACATTGTGATCTTTCCTGATTTGTATTTTAATAATGCCAAGACAGTAACAAACACATAATGAACTTGTTAATGAACTACCAACAGGAAACCAGAGTGTGTCCTTGGATTGAATCTTAATAAAACTAGGAAGTTAAGTCCCAGCTGGAGACTGGACAACTTATAGAAAATTTGTAAGAGCCAGGGCACACCAGAATTTCAGGAAAAATAAAGATCAACAATACATTTTAATTTTCTCAAGTTGTCATTCTTTTAGTGGCATATGGGTGTTAAAATGCTTAAATGGGTTCATAAATCGGGTTTCAAAACTATCTCATCTATTAATCTTTGCATTTAATTTAAAAGAAAACCACAGATCATATGGATATTTACTGCATATTAACATTTGACTTCAAAGTGGCTATGTTGCCTGAAATGAAAAACAGTTGGAACTTTTATACTAATACTGAAATGATCTTGTGACTATGCTTTAGATTGGCAGCATATCTTTAAACAAATGTTTTCTTCCTTTCCTCAGACTACGACCTACTTTCTCTCTAGGTTACTGCCACTGAGCTATGCATTCAGTCATCCACTCATTTGTTCAACAAATAGTTACTGAGTTCTATGCTAGGTAATTGGGATACCACAATGAATGAACAAAGTACTGCCTTCATTGCACTCACATTCCAATAATGGAGACAAAGCATAAACAAACAAGCAAAAATATGTTAGGTAATGAGCAGTGTAAGAGGCTAGAGAGTAATGGGTAGAGTGAGGGAAAGGGGTTATTTTAGGAAGGATGATCAGGAAGGTCTCTCTAAAGAAGGACCTGATAAAAGGATGGAGGGAATCATGAAGTTAACTAAGTGTGTTAGCCAGGTGGAATAGCAAATGCAATGGCCCTGAAGAGGGACTGTGACTAATGGGTTGTGGCAAGGAAGCCTGTGTTGATGGAACAGAGTAAGAAAGGAAGGAAGAAATAGGAGCAAAGGTCAGAGAGGAGAGGGGGCAGTTTGTGTGGTGCCTTATAGGCCATTTAGACTTCAGCTTTTGTTCTGAGATGGGGAGCCCATGGAAGGTTTTGATCAGGGGAGTGTATGAAATAAGTTATGGTTTAAAGATAACTCAGGCTGCTGAGTAGACAATAGGATGGATAGGTATGAAATGGAAGCAGGGAGATAACTTAGGAAGCTCTTGCAATTGTCTAGCCAAGAGATGATGGAGGCTTGCACTATGATGGTGAAAAATGCCATATTTTGAATGTATCCTGAAGGTAGGGCTGGTGTGATTTTCTAAAGAATTAGATGTGGGGTATGCAAGAGAGAGGATAATCAAAAATGATGCCAAGGATCCTGGTCTAAGCAACTAGGTAAATGGTGTTGTCATTTGCTGACAGGAGGGATACTGGAGGAGGAGCAAGCTTAGCGTGGAAATGAAGAATTCAGTTTTGGACATGATAAGTTTGAGCTGCTCATTTAACTTCCCAGTTGGATATACTGAGTAGACTGTTAGATACATGACTGGAACTTATGGAAGAGTTCAGTACTAGGGATAAAATTTCAGAGTTAATGGTATATACATGCACTTAAAGCCCTGAGACTGAATGAGATTTCCTGGTGATCATTTGTTTGGATTGTATAGCAGGTTTAAGCATGCATAGTTCTAAAACTAGAAAATTAGGAACTCTAGAGAATTACCACAACATTAAAGAAGATGAACATTTACTGATTGGACCAATTATCAAATATCACTAGATAAACTAAATGATGTTATTTGTTTTTAATCTTTTTTTCCTTTATTCTCAATTACAAAAGTATATTATCCCACATGGTCACCTGTTAGAACGAATCAGTCTTTTTTACTTTTTAACTTATTCTAAGTTGTTTTGAATAGTCAAAGATTCATCAATGGTAACACTACATTGCTAATCATAAACTTCTAAAATCCACAGAGTATTTCATTCACTTTGGAAAACTTGTTATTATGAAAGCTCTTATACTTTCAAAAACTTTTCCTTGCCTGGGTGGTGTCATTATCACATTACAATATGAAACTTTCTTACTTTTGAACATCTCATTCCCTTCCTTTTCTATTCATGTTTGAAGACCAATTAATATCTTTCTGTGCTCATGTGACAATTAGGGGGCAATAATTGAAGATTTCCCTAAAGAGAAAGCTGTTCAAAGACTCATAATCTCAGGACTCAAAAGACATCCTTAAAAAAACCTCCACACTCATCCAATTGTACACATTAAATACATGCAGCTCTTTTTATATCAATTATACCACATTTTGTTAAAATAGTTTTTAAAAACATCTTTTACTTGTGTCACCAAATTATTGCACTGATTTCCTATTACTACTAGTTTCAGTTGTTCTTCTTGGTAGATTTTCCATTAATCCTCGTGTGCTGTGTTTAAATGTTGAGAGTGAAGTTGTGTATGAATTTCCTTGATTCTGAGCAACTCTCTACTATATACATGTGATATACATTTAGAAGAAGACACAGAATAGCTGAGAGAAATGCAGATATGTATATTAAACTCATCATACCAGGTTCATATTTTAGTATATCATCTAAAAGCATTAAATCTGGAGTCAGAGTGCCTGGATTTGAATCTCAGCATCAGCATGTGAAATGCTAGACAATGCTAGACAATGTACTAAATATCTCCATGCCTCGGTTTCTTCATCTTTAAAATGGGATAGCATTGGATTGCTGGAAAAGTCATGACGTATTTTTTCTGTTTTTTGTTGCAAAAATGCGTCATGACTTTTCCAACAACCCAATAATAGGGCTTACTTCAGAGGATTGCAGTGAGAATTAAATGAATTGATATGTGTAAAGCACATACTATGTGCTCGGCATGCAGTAGCCTATGTGTGAATTAGGTGATGGAAGATTTTGATCAGAAGGGTGGGTGAGGGGGTGAATGAAATAAAGCTCCACTTGTCCATTTACGTGCCAGGATTTACCCCTTGCCACCTACTGGGGTAACAAGTCAAAATATTGGCATCACTCCTTTGTGAAGAGATCCCAAAACAGGATTTATTTTTTTTAAAAAACCATAGATATTCCCATAGAGTACTCAAGAGCTCCACGTAGCAAATAAGCAGATATGTGTTACTCTTTCACATTTGCATAGCATAACTAATAATTTTTTAAAAAATTTAACTTTATTTATTTATTTAAAGATTTTATTGGGGAATTGGGGGAGGGAAACAAGTTGCTGTCCTTTTAGTTCTTCAGTCTAGTTGTGGAGGATGTCGTTTCATTGGCCCATGTTGGTATTATCATTGTGCTCTTCCTGGGTGAGGCAGTAGCGTGCCGGCCATTGGACGGCCTCTTCCGAAGGCTGATGGCAGCTCACGAAAGCATATGCCAGCTGCCGGCCAGCTCCACTGCAGCCTACTCCATTGCCAATGACTCACAGCAGCCCAGCTCCAGGTCGAGCTGTTGTTCACCATGTTAGCTATAGAGGGCAGTGTCACTGGCCCTCTATGTGGGATCTGAACCACGGCCCTGCTGTTCAGAGCTGGCATCCCAAGCCAACTCTTAACCAATGTGCCACTCAGCTGGCCCTAATAAATTTTTTTTTAGTTTTAGGTGTATAAAGAAATGTTATAGTTAGACATTTACGCCCCTCACAAAGTGATAACCCCTCAATCTTCTACTACCCTTCTGAAATTGAATATAGCTGTTATAATTCCATTGACTATATTCCCTATGTTGTACTCTGTTGGGAGCTGACATCCCCCCAGTGTCTGACAAGGTCACGGTGCCACGCTCAGCACTGGATGTATGGGGTGCTGCCTTATGGTTGGTCATGTAATATCTCCTGCCTCTATGAACCTATGTGCCTTTCCTCTACATTGGATCCTATAGGAGACAGTACTTTCACTGCATTTATGGCAAGTTCCTGTGGTACCCCAATGAGCTCACTATGCAGTCAAAGATGGGCAAGATCTCCAGAAAAAGAGAGGAGACAACCCAAGCCAGGTGGTAGTTCCGTGGGGACCTCTGGACTGAGAAATTGGGGACTCAAGCCCCTTGGAAACTGAGGCACAGACCTCTGGTCACATAGGCCAAAAGCCTGTCTGTGAGAAACTGACAGCCTGCCTGTGAAAAGCTGATGATAACATCAGTCCTTGAGATCACCTGCCTAAGGCCACTGCTGTGAAAAGTCTCCTTGAAGACTAAAAGTCTTCAGGCCATGAAAGTTCTGGGCAGCTTACTGACCATGGGGTATGCTAATAAATAGCCTTGTTTGAATTCTTTGCCTTGTACCTTGTTGCAGCAACAGATACTGAAGCTTTGACTGAGAAAGAGATGCTATCTCTGTAGGATAAGAGAGGGGTGAAACCCCCTTTTGCTTGCTAAGTATTGTATTTACATAGGAATAGACTTTAGATGCTTTTACCCTAAAACACAGCCACTCCTAGTCTCTTAGTAATAGCTCAAGTATATGCCCTGTGAGTCTTATGAGTAAGTCACAGTGCACCCTGGAGAGAGCAATTACAAGGAAGTAAAGATTGTGAAAATCCTGGGAAATAGAAAAAACCAAACTTATGTGAAATGCTTTGTGATTGAGATAATGGTCAAGAATCCCTATAAAAAGAACATGGTCTGGCAATAAAGTGTGACACTTCTTCTCTGAAACTCCCCCGGTGTCTCCACTCCCTTCTTTCTTTTGCCTCGCCGACGCCGTCTCCACCTGAGGGAACCCCTGGACTCAGTGGAGGCTGGACCCCCGCAGTACTCCACCTCCTGTGACCACACATATGTGTGTGTGTGTGTGAGTGTGTGTGTGTGTGTGTGCATCAAGGATGCCAAAAAACGTATACACATGACCTGCATTCATCTTTTGTTATTGGTATATAATGAGTATTATGAGTTTAATACAGTTTTTTTCTTTTCTCAAAATGTGTACCTTTAATTATAGTTGACATTCAATATTATTCAACTTCAGCTTCAGATGTATACTGCAGTTGTCAGGCATCTACACATCCTATGAAGTGTTCTCCCTAATAAGCCCAGTACCCATCTGACACCCTACATAATCTTTACAACATTATGGATTATCTTCCCCAACCTATTTCATATTTCTGTGGTTATATTGTGAGTATTCATTTGTACTTTCTAATCCCTTTACATTCTCCCCCATCCCCACCATCCTCCCATCTAGCAACCGTCAGGTTTTTTTTCCTATATGTCTGAGTCTATTTCTGGTTTGTTTGTTTTTTGGTTCACTTATTCTGCTCTTCCGATTCCACATATAAGTGAGATCATATGGTATTTGTCTTTCTCTGTCTATCTTATTTCACTTAGCATAATATTCTCTAGGTCCATCCATGTCATTGCAAATGGTAAGATTTCATTCTTTTTTATGGCAGAGTAATACTCTAATGTAAATGTACCACAATTTCTTTATTCAATCATCTATCCATGGGCATTTCAGTTGATTCCATGTCTTGGCTATTGTGAATAGTGCTGCAATAAACATAGGGGTGACTATAGTTTTTCGAATTAGTGTTTTGGATGTCTGTGAATAGATACCCAGGAGTGGAATTGCTGGGTCAGAAGGTAGTTTCATTTTCAATTTTTTGAGGGACTTCCACACTGCTTTCCATAGTGGCTGCAACAATCTGCAATCTGCCCAACAGTCCACGAGCATTCTCTTTTCTCCACATCCTCCCCAAAACTTGTTATTATTTGTTGATTGATTGCTTGATTTTTTTTTTAACCTGGGCCATCCTGCCACCTGTTGGCAGCTCAGCTCGGGCTGGGCATCGAAATGCTGTTGCTTAGAGCTCAGCTTGCACTCATGAGAGAGCTCTTAAACAACTGAGCCACTCGGCCAGCCCTAATTGATTGATTTTTATTATTATTATTTTTAAAAATTTTATTGGGGAATTGGGAAAGGGGAACAGTGTTGGGGAATTGAGTAAGGGAACAGCCAAGTTGTTGTCCTTCAATCTTAGTTGGGGAGGGCACAGCTAGCTCAGTTCCAAGTCCAGTTGCCATCCGGCTGCCCACCAGCAGCTTGTGGCCACTCAGCTCAAGATGCTGTGTTCAATCTTAGTTGCAGGTGAGCATAGCCCACCATCCCAAGTGGGGATCAAACTGGTGACCCTGTTGCTCAGAGCTTTGTGCTGCTAACCAACTGAGTCACTAGGTGGCCCCTTTTTGATTTATTGTTGATTGCCATTCTGACTGGCGTGAGTTGATATCTCATTGTGGTTTTTATTTGCATTTCTCTAGTGATTAGTGACGTTGAGCAGTTTTCATATGTCTATTGGCCATCAGTATGTCCTCTTTTTGTTTTAATAGATTTTATTGGGGAATCGGGAAAGGTGAACAAACAAGTTGCTGTCCTTTTGTTCTTCAGTCTAGTTGTGGAGGTCATCATTGTACTGGCCCATGTTGGTATTGTGATCATTGCGCTCTTCCCAGCTGAGGCACATTGGTTGCCGGCCATTGGACGGCCACTCCTGGCAGCTCACAGCTGCTCACGGCAGCTCACGATGGCTACTGCCCACTCACACTGGCTGCCGGCCACTCATGGCAGCTTATGGCAGCCCACTGCAGTCCCACTGCAGCCTACATCGTCATTGGCGACTCCTGGCAGCCCAGCTCCAGGTAGAACTGTTGTTCACCATCTTAGCTGTAGAAGGTACAGTGTCACTGGCCCATGTGGAATCTGAACCGGTGGCCCTGCTGCTCAGAGCTCGCACTCCCAAGCCAAATCTGAACCAACATGCCACTTGCCTGGCCCTGTATGTCCTCTTTAGAGAAATGTCTCTTCATGTCATCTGTCCATTTTGTAATTGGGTTGTTTGTGTTTTGGGTGTTGAGTTTTATGTATTTTTAATAAACTTTTGATATTAACCCATTATCAGATGTGTCATTGGTAAATATCTTTTCCCATTCAGTAGGATGTCTTTTTGTTTTATTGATGGTTTCGTTTGCTCTGAAGAAACTTTTTAGTTTGATGTAATCCCACATGTTTATTTTTAGTTTTGCTTCTCTTGACTGAGGGGATATATCAGTAAAAATATTAGTAAGGGTAATGTCTGCAAATTCACTTCCTATATTTTCTTCTAGGAGTTTTATGTTTTCAGGTCTTACATTTAAGTCTTTAATCCATTTTGAATTTATTCTTATATATGGTGTAAGAAGGTGGCCCAGCTTCATTTTTTTTTGCATGTGTCTGTCCTGTTTTCCCAGCATCATTTATTAAATACACAGTCTTTATCCCATTGTAAATTCTTGCTTCCATTGTCACAGATTAAATGACCATATATGCATGGATTTATTTCTGGGCTCTCGATTCTGTTCCATTGATCTATGTCTCTGTTTCTATGCCATACCAGGTTGTTTTGATTACTATAGACTTGTAGTATGATTTTATTTCAGGTAGAGTCATACATCCCACTTTGTTCTTATTTCTCAAGATTGCCATGGCTATCTGGGGTCATTATGCTTCCACATAAATTTTAGGATTTTATGTTCTATCTTGAGTATTTTGCAAAGTACAGATGCTAAGGACTGGGAAATTGTAGTGATGTGTAAGGAATAAATGTGTGAATACATGGATGCGTGCATAAATTAAATTTAAAACATCCTTGAAGAGGGAAGGTAAATATAATGAAAAAGTATCAAAAAGGAAAGAGGTGGAAAATCAAGAATTGCTAAGCCACCAAAGAATTCATTCTCACACTTGGCAACAATGCCTAAGCCTCCTGATTTTTTTTTTTTTTTTTAGTAAGAGGAACCACTTTATGTAAATGATGAACAGAAATCCCTCATATTCCACTGTTGATACAAAAGAGGCCCTTCCTTTGGAGAAAATGAAGCAGAGAGTGCCTCAGGATACCACATCCACAGATAATTATAAGGCTCCAAACATTACATAACAGTGACCTGATCCCTTCCCTAGTTTATCAGTTCCATATGCCAGAGTGGAATGCAGAATCTCAGAAGTTAGAATAAAGGATCGTAAGAAAGCCAGTGTAGAAAAGCAGTTATCATTTCCACTTCTTCTTAAAGATTGGAAAACCTAAATTAGGGAAAGAGGGTAATGGAAAATATCCTACAAATGTTTCAAGTAAAATTGGTCATACATGTAAACTGACTTGTGATATTTGTAGCTATTTATTTATTTATTTTTAAGATGTTATTGGGAAATTGGGGGAGGGGAACAGCGTTGGGGAATTTGGGAAGGGGAACAGACAAACTGCTGTCTTTTTGTTCTTCAGTCTAGTTGCAGAGGACGTTGCTTCACTGACCCATGTTGGTATAGTCATTGCACTCTTCCCAGATGAGGCAGATCGGTCACCAGCCTCTGGATGGTCATTCACCACGGCTATTGGCAGCTCACGCTGGCTGCCCAACACTCACTGCAGCCTATGGCAGACCACTGCAGCAGGGGCTGCAGCCTACACTGTCGCTGGGTCTTGCACAGCCCAGCTCCAGGTGGAGCTGTTGTTAGCTGTAGAGGGCAGTGTCACTGGCCCCCATATGTGGGATCCCAACCAGGACCGCTGGCTTCCCAAGCCAGCTCTTAACCAATGCACCACTTCGCTGGCCCTGTAGCTATTTATAAACACTTAAATATATTCTGAACCTTTTAATAAGTATTAAAATGTCATTTTTTTTTCACTGAATGACCTCAGTGGTGAGGTAGCAAATGCAAGTCTTCAGAAACCTTTACAAATTCCTCCCTCATATACCTATAAGTCAGATAAGCATTGCAAAAGGTATAGATGGGTATATAATGCCTGCCTTTGGGAAGTGGAAGAAAACAAGGGAAAATAATGGACGGGTCCAGGACAGCATGGAATCAAAGCTAAATTGTGGAGGGTGGACTCTAAAGGCATTCAGAAGAGGCAAAGAAGGGAGAGTACATACTACTCTTCTGAGCTCCAGACCATTATATCAAATTGGTTACTAGAAATTTTCACCTGGATGTTTCACAGGCAAGTCAAACTCAACATGTCCAGATCTGAACTCATCATATTCCTCATCCACCCAGAACTGATCCTCCTCCTATGTTCCAGATGTCAGAGAATGGCACTGCTATCTAGTTGCTCAAGCCAGATAAGATAACCCTTGTTCTCTTCCTTTATTTCATCTACCACAATGAATCCTGTCAATACTACTTCCTAATTGCCTCTTGAATCTGTCTACCTCTTTCTATTCCCATCATCGCAGCCCTAGCTGAGGATGTCATCATCTTCATGATGCCTCTTAACTGGGCTTCCTGCCATCATGCTTACCCTCCTCAAACCTATTCTCTCCTTAGCAGCCACAAGACCAAAATGTAAATTGGACCACGTTAGTCTAACACTTATAACATATTCTAGTGCTCCTCAATTTCCACAAAACAGGGTTCATGTTATACAAGGCATCTCCTGATTTAGCTTCTGCTTATCTTCTTTACTTGGATCTTTTCACTCCTCAACAAAATTGTATCAAATATTTGGCATTTCCCCAGATATCCCATGAATTTCTTATGCTTTGTTGTCTTTGCACTAGAAGTTCCCTCAAAATGTAGTAGGCAAGCATGTTTGCAAGAAATCCAGCTAGGAAATACTTTCAATAATCCAAAGAAAAGATACTGAGATGTTCCTATTTATCATTCAACACTGTACTCAGACATCATCCCCTTGCAGAAACCCATAGCCAGGGTTTCCATGGGCACATGTGGAAACATGTTTCCTGCTATCACAGTATTTAGTAGGCTGCATCATAAATGTCTCTTTACGTCTTTACCTCCCTGGACTGGACTGTGAGCTTCTTGAGGGAATGAAATATATTTCTATTCATCTTTGAGTCCTTGGAGTTTAACACACCATACATATCTGGTGGGGCCAGGGAGGATGGGTCAGAGGGAGAAAAAATATAAGGAAGAACTTGAATTGTCTGGGACTGCAAAACTTGAAATGGAAACATGTTTTTTATTTAGGGTGATTTAGCTTGATTGTGCGTAAATTTGGGATATCTGCTTTTTTCTTAATTTAACCTTTCAGTGATACTGGCCTTCCACATTACCGTAAGTCTTTTAGAGTGCCACACTGCTTGTCAGTTCTCATATGCTATGTCACTCAAATACTTAATAACACAGACAGAATATATCTAATTCCATGCTACATAGATGCTGCTTACTATAAACACCTTAGGGGGAAATAAATCAATAGCTGTGAGAAATTCAATAGTTATGAAGCCTTTTTCATAAGGTTTGGTGGAATTTTGCTGTGACCAACATATGCCACATATAATTTCGTAACTGTCATCTATATTTCATAAGAGGCAAATTTCCATGATAATATTTGCTTCTATTTTCATGCATTGTAGACTAGTAGCTCGTCCTTGTCCTCCTCACCCCTTATTTTAGGAGTTCCCAAAAGAAAGGTCATTTCTAAACATCTTCTGTATGAGTCTCCCTTTGCCATGGTAACTTTCTTGTGTCCCACTTCTTTAAAGAACATACTCTTCTGAATCACCTCTCATTTTCATATGGGTGTTATATTTCTATGGACCAAAAGATTCTTAGCCCTAACAGACATGCACATAATCATACCACCTTATCAGACAACCACCAAGACAGGGAATGATTTAGTGATGTGTGAGTTAGACTTGAGTTTTGACCCTAATCCTACCACTGTTACACGGGAAACAAACTTCCATTTCTCAGGATCTCAATTTCCTCAACAGTAAAATAATCTTGATAACCTTCAATGTCATATACAACTTTAATTATTCTCCAAAAATACTTTAAATTTTGCTTTATTACAAATACATTTACTTTATACAATTTTATTATAAAATTTTAAGAGAATTAAAAGTTACCTTTCCAAATGTGTGTGATATCCAGCTACTTCTTGTGAACTGTCGCTACAAGCCCTGTGTAAGGAGAATAATGTCAGTTAAAAGCAAATTAGGGTGACTTCTGGTAAAATCGCGGAATAGACAGATGCCATGCTAACTGCCTCCCAGGATCACACCAAAATTACAAGCAAATTATACAGCATTCAACCCTGGAGGTCCTTGGAACACTGGATGAACAGAACCACTAAATGAAGAACTTAAAGAGGAGGCCCCGTCGGGTCTGGTAGGATGGGTGGAGACAAGAGAGGGTGAACCCCGTGAGGGAGGTCCCAGCTGTAGAGAGGCTTCTCCAGTTGGGGGAGAGACCCGACGGCCGCACACTAAGCTCACCAGCCCAGAGTTCCTTTGCCGGGAAGGAAGTTTTAGATAGCTGGCAGTAAATTAGTGAGGACTCTCTGGCTCAGCTCGGTGAGGCTGAGAGTGGCTGGAGAATCAGTGGGGCTGGCGCCCGGGCTTGCTCGCCCATGAGCACTTACCTGGTTCCTGGTGGAGGGAGTGGCTGTGTGAGCCGGACCCGGGAGCCTGCAGGGACGGACTGAACTGAGCACCTTTGGTGCAAAGGCTGGAGGTTTTTGGACTATTGTTCCCCTGGTGTGGAGCCTGCACGCGAGTGGTGTAGGGAGGGCGCCATTTTATCAGGGTTGGGCCCTCCCACAGAGGATCAGGTCCGAGACCTCATTGGTCTGGTGGAATCGGCGCAGAAGTGCGTGTGTGCGTGCACACTCGCATGCGGCCTTGGATCCTCACCCTCTGCCCGGCTTATACTGCGTTGCCAGGGAAACGCTGGGCGGGTGCCCTCCAGCTCCAACAGGCTGCTCACTGAGACCCAGGAGTGTACAAGCCGCCTCGGATCCCCACCCTCCGCTCGGCTTGTGTTGCGTTGCCAGGAAAACCCCTTGTGGGCATGCTCTGGTTCCAACAGGCTGCTCACTGAGACACAGGAGTGCATAAGCCGCCTCGTCGGGTCCCCGCTCTCTGCACTGTGCCTGCAGAGTTGCCAGGCTGGTGATTGCTTGTCGGGCTGCTTGGCCTGATCTGCGAGAGGCTGATTGGGACAGGATGAGACTGGGAGTTTTCCTGGGAGTGTTGGGCCGAGAGCTGTGTGCCTGCGTGATCCAGCCGGGGCTCTCCTGGTGATCTATCTAATACACCAAAGCAATCCCAGAGTGACAGCCAGAATGGGGAAACAAAGAAACATGTCACAAGTAAAAGATCAGAAGAAACCTCTAGAAATGGAACCAAATGAAACAGAGGGATCCAAAATTTCAGAGTCACAGTTTAGAACACTGATGATAAGAATGTTTAACAAACTTAGTGAGGACATAAGGAAGTATAGAGAAATCATAAAAAAACAACTAGTTAGAACTAGAGAATACAATAACTGAAATGAACACACTCGAAGGAGCGGATCAGCGATTTGGAAGATAAAATAGAGAAATCACCCAGTTGGCACAACAAAAAGACCAAAGAATAAAAAACGATGAAAATAGTTTAAGAGCCCTATGGGACAAGGTGAAACGCAACCACCCACAAATCATAGGAATACCAGAAGGAGAAGAGATGAAGCAGGGGTTCAAAAATGTATTTGAAAAAATAATGACTGAAAACTTCTCTACCCTCGTGAAGGAAATCAACATACATGCCCAGGAAGTGCAGAGGGTTCCAAACAAGCTGAACCCAAACAGGTCCACACCAAGACACATCACAGTTAAAATGGCAAAGGTTAAAGACAGAGACAGAATCCTAGAGGCTGCAAGAAAAAGACAGCAGGTTACATACAAAGGAACTCCCGTTAGGCTAACAGTTGACTTGTCTACAGAAACTCTGCAGGCCAGAAGGGAGTGGCAGGAGATATTCAAAGTGACACAAAATAAAGGCCTACAACCAAGATTGCTCTACCCAGCACGGCTATCACTTAAAATGGAAGGAGAAATAAAGAGCTTCTCAGAAAAGAATAAGCTTAAGGAATTCATTACCACCAAGCCAGCATTGCAAGAAATGTTAAAGGGGTGTTTTTTTTGTTTGTTTTGTTTTGTTTTGTTTATTTGAGGGCAGTGTCACTGGCCCTCATATGTGGGACCGAACCGGGTCCGCTGGCTTCCCAAGCCAGCGATTAACCACCGTGCCACTCAGCCGGCCCCAAAAGGGCTTTTGTAAACAAAAGAAAGGGGTAAACAAACTAACCCAGGGAGACCAGGAATAGAAGTAACAAAATGGCAATACATATGCATGTATCGATAATCATTTTAAATGTGAATGGGCTAAATGCTCCAATCAAAAGACAGAGAGTGACTGAGTGGATAAGAAAATAGGACACACGTATATGCTGTTTACAGATGGAATAAGATATTTCATGCAAATGGAAATTAGAAAAAAAAGCTGGAGAACCAATACTTATTTTGGACAAAATAGACTTTAAAATGACTACAATAAAAGACAAAGAAGGGCACTATAACACTAATGAACATCTATGCACCCAAAATAGGAACTCCTAATCATGTATAACAGATTTTGACAGACATAAAGACAGAGATCAACAGTAACACTATCATAGTAGGGGACTTCAACACCTCATGATCACCAATGGACAGAGCCTTTAGACAGAAAATCAACACAGAAAGAGGGGCCTTAAATGACACGTTAGACCAGCTGGACTTCATTGATATTTTTAGAGCATTTCACCCTGAAAAAACAGAATATACATTCTTCTCAAGTACACATGGGACATTTTCCAAGATATACCATGTTAGACCACAAAACAAATCTCAGTAAATTTAAGAAGATTGAAGTCATATCAAGCAGATATAAAGGAAAAACTGATGGTTGCTGGCTGGGAGGGAGTGGGGAAGAGGGAGAGGGGGAAGGTTTTGGACAGCGTAGGTGGGACTATAATGTTGGTGCAGGGATATGGGGGCAGTTCTGGGAATGTAATTGATAATGTTGTGAAGAGACTATTATGTTGCATGAAATAAGTCCGTCGGAGAAAGACAAGTACCATATGATCTCACTTATATGTGGCATCTGAAAAACTGAATGAGCAAGCAAAGTAAACAGGCTCATAGATATAGAGGAAAAACTAAGGATTGCTAGTTTGGAGTGGGGTGGGGCTAAGGGGGAAGGGGAAAGGGAAGGAATTAGACAGCAGAAATAGACCACTACAGTATTGTCACAGGAATATGAAACACAGTTCGGGGAATATAAAAATGTTGTGAAAATTTTGGATGGAGTAGAGGCTTGATCACTGCACTGTACACCTGAAGCTGCTGTTGTATAATATTGTATGCCAACTGTAACTGAATATATAGATAGTCACTGGATGTGGAGTATACTGTGGAAGGGAGTCAAAGGAATTGTAATAGATATGTATGATATGGGAGGGGGAGTGGAGTGGCGAACTGGGGGGGGGTGTCACTTTGGGGGATAAAGAGTATAACTATTGCATTGTGTTGTACACCTGAAACTAATAAAAAAAAATGGAAAAGGAAAAGCAAATTAGGGCCAGCTGAGTGGTGCATTGTTTAAGAGTTGGCTTGGGACGTCATCTCTGAACAGCAGGGCCCTGGTTCAGATGCCACATTAGGGGCAGTGACGCTGTGCCCTCTACTGCTAAGATGGTGAAAAACAGCTTGACCCGGAGTTGGGCTGCCATGAGTCGCCAATGATGGCATAGGTTGCAGTGGGACTGCAGTGGGCTGCTGTGAGCTGTGAGCTTCCGTGAGTGGCAATGAAATGGGCAGCAAGTGACTGTCTCACCGGGAAGAGTGCAATAATAATACCAACATGGGCCACTGAAGCAATGTCCTCCACAACCAGACTGAAGAACGAAAGGACAGCAACCTGTCTGTTCCCCTTCTTGATTCCCCAATGCTGTTCCCCTCCCCCAATTCACCAATAAAATCTTTAAAAAAATTAACTTACTGAAAAATAACGTTAAATGTTTTAACCTCCTGATTACATCTATGGACGTTATTCAAATAAAGGCTGTTTTGTTTTACCAAATGTTTAAGGTAACAGAACATGTGTGGACTGGAATAGTTCTCATTATTTTAATTATCACAAGCAAATAGTTATTACTGACACAGCAAAGAGGCATATTGAGATATTACTCAGATTGTCATGATGTTTGGAAATTAAGGAAACTACTAAAGTTTATAATTTTTTTACCGAAGATTTTTTTATTTTTTTGAGGGCAGTGTCACTGGCCCTCATAAGTGGGAACCGAACCGGGGCCGCTGGCTTCCCAAGCTAGCGCTTAACCACCGCGTCACTCGGCCGACCCAGAAGATTTTTTAAATATCACTTAACCAATAGTTTAAATATAAAACATGCCTGTACACTCCAACATTACACAGAGAAACATGATTCCAAATTGCTTGTGCACCAAATGTAGTACTATAGAAGAAACCTTACAGGTATACGTTTTGCTTATGCACTCTGCTTATCACAGACAAATGATAAAAAAAAAAACCTCTCTAGAAAGAATATCCCACACAATTTTCCTCAGGGACCACTTCCAGTGTTTCACAATAAAGATGCCTCCTTAAGTCTAACCCAATTTCCCATGGCCTTTCTTAAGTCTATTTAATCATCTAAAAAAGAGAGAGAGAGATCATTTGTTGGCTAGTCTCTGCATCACAGTCATTGATATTTTAAGATGATTATAATATTAAATTATCCCTTAGGTTTCTCTTCTTCTGGGTTAATGAATACAGTTCCCTCAACATTCCCCTCAGAGTACATTTCTTATATCATGTGATCTATCTTCTGTTTCTCTAGGTAGATGTCTTGCTTCAGGGTTCTGGAAAGCTCTGCCTGGATTTGAGTTTCTCTTTTTATGGTTTGCATTCTAAGACTCTTCAGAATTTCCATGGCGTCTATAGAATCTCCTTCCCTAAAATTTTATCTCCCAGATTAGTATTGAGCAATATTGCCCAGAATATCCAAAATATAGCTGCATTATCACAGTACCAAAAAAAATACAAATTAAAAAAATTAGAACTCTTGACTCCAGCTCACAAAATAAAATAAGTGCAATGCAGTTTTAGCTTTGTGGTATCTTGTCCAGAAGCCAAGAAATTATTCAAGTGGTATTTCTCAGGAAACAAATGTTTATACGCATGGGAGGAAGCCAGAAATCTGGAGTGGATGATGCAGTTCTTGGCTCCTTTCGATTCTTATGTCACCAGATAACTATTTTGGCTGAGCACTACATACTTGTCCTCATTTCCAGACCACAACATTTTGTGAAGTACATACATTCTTTGGAGAATTACATAGTGCATCCCAAGGTGCATTTTTATGGCCTAATTGCCATATGTTGTATATTTGAAATTTGAACTTTTGGGATGTATGAAGGTACTGCCAATATAAGAGCTGTTTTTCTATATATTACATAAAATAGCACAAGAACTAATGCCTCTCCAAAGCTTCTGTCTTCTACTGCTGAATCAGACTCTCAGCAAAAGAAAGGAATGGTGCTGTCTTGATTTAACCCTAACATGGTTTACAGTTGGGGCCAACCATACACATAGGCAGAATAGGTTTCACCTTTGTGGTGAGATTTGAGGGGCCCTAAAAGATCAGTCTGGTTCAGTAACTGACTTGGTCCTCTGAGTTCTCAAATGTTTCCTTCTCAAGACATATATTGCGGGCATTGTATTTAGAATTGGAACCTGTACCAACCTCCACCCCCCTGACCAACACACACACAGAACATCCTATTTCTATATTTTTCAAAAGATGTATTTTCTTTCAGTATATAATTCAGTTAGTTAATTAGTTGGTTATTTTGTCATTTATAACCTGTCTCCCTCTTCTAGACTGTAATCTCTATGCAGCAGGTATTTTTGTCTATTTTGTTCACTAATGATACCCAGGTACCTAAAATAGTACCTGAGACACATTAAGTGTTCAATAAATATGTTCTAAATGAATGAATTGAACAACCCCTCTAAGGGATAGCTAGTATACATATTGTTACTATGACATGCTCTATTTTTATATAATGGTGAAGGCATCAATCATCAGTTAAATCATTAAGTTGAAAACAGTAATAGCAAGTATAATTTATCCAACTGCAATTATTGGATATTGCTTTCACTTTTTTATTTCAAAACATTTATTCAGTGCTCACAAGTTGCATTTCATCATCATTTAATTAGATATATCTATTCATATACACAATCACATATGTAGTATTTATAAACACTTAGACGAGGGTACACATGCAAGAAGCAAAAGGAGAATAGCAGAAGGAAAATGAAAATAAAATGGAGACAATCATGTACTGATTTGTGGAATGGTAGTAGCAAGTAGTTTGCAGAGAGCTGAAGAAGTGCAAAAATGTTCAGAAAAACACTGA
Source organism: Aselliscus stoliczkanus (assembly GCA_033961575.1). Classification (NCBI taxonomy): domain Eukaryota; kingdom Metazoa; phylum Chordata; class Mammalia; order Chiroptera; family Hipposideridae; genus Aselliscus; species Aselliscus stoliczkanus. The sequence goes on along the minus strand of CM066737.1, from coordinate 45,250,360 downwards.
GAAGTAATGTCAGAGCATAATCAGAAAACATCTCACCTGGACCTCTCTTGAACTTTAGTTTTGATCAGGTGGATAGGTCAGGCTCACTCCATATGAACTTCACTCCTTTTATTTCTGCTTCTGGGGTCCCTACCTATTAAAAACCTTGATGTTTTAATACCAAACTCCTTTCTTCCATGGTGCCACATCTCCCTGGTTTCATTAAACTGTTATAGTGTACGTCCTCACACTAAAAAAACCCCAAACAAAAAAACAAAAACAAAAACAAAGGTATTCAGTTACCATAGTTAACAAAATAGAAATGAAGTATTAAACGTGCCTTCTCATGTGACTGTAAGCCTTCACATTCTCAGGAAATGAGTTCTCAAACAGAACAGAAAAGCTGACCAATTAGTTAACTATTTATTCTTTCCATTTCTTATTTCTAAAAGAGTTATCTTTAAGTAGAACTAACTAAAACAAGACCAAAGGGTATGCTGACTACTTTGGGCTATAAGAGGCATTTAGAAATGGTAAGCAGTGTCTATATCTCCCTCTCTTTTTCAAAAAATCTTGAAACATTTACAGCATGTTCATTGAAACAATTTGGTTGAACAATTGAACTGTTGGCATTCCATAGGCTAAACACACCAGAAGTCACTTATTTTAACTTTGGGGACATAGTTAACACTTTTCTCATTTGTCATTTTTTTTTTAAATTGGGGAATTGGGGGAGGGGAACAGTGTTGGGGAATTGGGGGAGGGGAACAGTGTTGGAGAATTGGAGAAGGGTAACCGCCACATTGTTGTCCTTCAGTCTTAGTTGTGGAGGGTGCAGCAAGCTCAGCTCCAAGTCGAGTCACACTGCTCAGTTCAAGGTGTTGTGTTCAGTTAGTTGCGTGGGCATAGCCCACCATTCAAACCAGTAACCTTGTTGTTAGGAGCATGTGCTCTTATCAGCTGAGACATCCTGCAACCTGTTGGTAGCTCAGTGGCAGTTCAGGTCTGGGCACAGCATCACTGGCCCATGTGGGAATTGAACCGGTGACCTTGTTGCTCAGAGCTCGCCCTCTTGAGCAAGTTCTTAACCAACTGAACCACTCGGCCGGCCCTCATTTGTGATTTTCTAAGCTTAGTTTTTCATGACACAAAGCTTCCAAAGTAGTTTTTGTTTAAAAAATATGAATGCGTAAGAGTTGTATATGGTTTTAAAATTTATATTTATTGTAACTACAAGTGAGTTTCATAAAAAACGATTCAGATAGGTAGAACAGGAAGGATTCAACCCATTTTCTAGATGAGGAATATATGCATTTTTAAAATATCACATGACCAAAAATTGTCTCTTTGATAAAAGAACTCAGGCTGTTTTAATCCTTGTTTCATTTTAATGCTGGCTGGGAACGTCTGTTTCCCATTTAGCAGAGATTAATGGAGCACCTACCACTGCACAAACAAGAGCTACATACTCTATATATAGATAGTAGAAACATAAGACAGTCCCTGTCCCCTCAAGGATATTAGTATTAGCATAGAAAACAGACATCTAAACATTGTCAATACAGTAAACAACAAAAGGATTGTATTGAGACAGTTCTCTCCAAATTTTGTAGATAAACTCCATTGTGTTTTATTTTAAACACATCCTCTCAGTAGATGTATGTTTATTTATAAATTATACACATGTAGTGTCATAATTAGCTAGTATCTTAAGGTACAAAACATATTTAGGGTGAAGTTTACTGTTACTATACAGGATATAAACTCATGTATCAGTCTTCTTGTTAATTTTGAACTTTGTAGGCCAACATTTTAGCAGGTCTAATTAGATCATCATGGTTTTAGATTTGTTTTGTATTGTATTTAAACTAATGTGGTTGACAAAGAATGCTGTCAATTCCTTGTTCGCTTGTGCTTACATTATTAGTAACATTATGACCTCACATGTGACCCTCTGTTGTCCAAAAAAATAAAATTGTCTTATATATGTGTCTGTGAGTGTATCGTGTATGATTATATATATATATTATTAAATAAAACAGATGCACTATTTTTGATTAAAATAAATATAAATAGACATACATCCTTATATGTATACTCAACACAAAGGTCCATCTAAACAAAACCCAGGAGTACATTTCCCTAGTTTGGAATACCACTGCAAGAGTCTGTTCAACAGCGAGAAAATGAATTTCTGAATTTTGAAAGATTTTCCAAAAGTAAGGACTAAAATTAAAAATGTTTTATTTTGTTTTACAGATCCCTAACCAGAAAATCATCTAGCCATGGTAGCTAAAATTCAATCCTCATACCTTCTAGCTGAGCTTTTACTATATTTACTCTATAATTTTAAAGATCACTTAGGAAGAAAGAGTTTAAGAAATGATCATAAATCGAATAAGTGACAGAAGACAAGATAGCAGAGATCACCCAAGCAGAACAACAAAAAGAAAAAAGAATGAAAAACATTGAAAACAGTTTAAGAGATCTGCAGGACAACATCAAAAGCAATAACCTCCGGATCTTCAGAGTACCAGAAGGAGAAGAGAAGGAGCAAGGGATTGAGAACATATTTGAAGTAATAATGTCTGAAAACTTCCCTAACCTGGCAAAGGACATTGAAATACAAGCCCAGGAAGTGCAGAGAGTTCAAACCAGGATGACCCCAAATAGGGCCACACCAAGACACATTATAGTGAAAATGGCAAGGGCTAAGGACAAAGACAGAATCCTTAAAGCAGCAAGGGAAAGGCAGCAAGTTACTTACAAGGGCACCCCCATAAGATTATCAGCCAACTATTCTACAGAAACTTTGCAGGCCAGAAGGGAGTGGCAGGAAGCTTTCAAAGTGATGAAAAATAAAGGCCTACAACCCAGATTGCTGTATCCAGGAAGGCTATCATTTAAAATTGAAGGAGAGATAAAGAGCTTCCCAGAAAAGAACAAGTTAAGGGAATTCATTAACACCAAGCCAGCTTTGCAAGAAATGTTAAAAGGGCTTCTTTAAGCAGAAAAGAAAAACAACCTAACTAAGGAAGACTAGGAACACAAATAACAAAATGGCAATAAATATGCACCTATCAATACTCATGTTAAATGTAAATGGAGTAAATGCTCCAATCAAAAGACATAGGGTGGCTCAATGGACAAGAAAGCAAGACCCCGGCATATGCTGTATACAAGAGACACACTTCAGATCAAAAGACACATGCAGGCTGAAAGTAAAGGGATGGAGTAAAGTATTTCATGTAAATGCAACAGAGAAAAAAGCTGGAGTAGCAATACTTATATCAGACAAAATGGACTTTAAATTGAATATAATAAAGGACAAAGAAGGACACTTCACAATAATAAAGGGATCGATCCAACAAGAGGACATAACCCTAGTAAACATCTATGCACCTAACATAGGAGCTCCTAAATATATAAAACAGATATTGTCAGACATAAAAACAGAGAAAAAGAGTAACACTATCATAGTAGGGGACTTCAACACCCCACTGTCACCAATGGACAGATGCTCCAGACAGAAAATCAATGTGGAAACAGTGACCTTAAAAGACACATTAGACCAACTGGATTTAACAGACATTTTCAGAGCATTTCACCCCAAAGCTACAGAATATACATTCTTCTCAAGTGCACATGGAACATTTTCTAAGATAGACCGCATGTTAGGCCACAAAACAAGTCTGAATAAATTTAAGAAGATTGAAATCATTTCAAGTGTCTTCTCTGACCACAATGCTATGAAACTAGAAATCAATTATAAGAAGAACCCTGGAAAGCTGTCAAATAAATGGAGGCTAAATAACATGCTACTAAATAGCAAGTGGGTCACAAATGAGATCAAGGAGGAAATCAAAAGGTACCTCAAGACAAACGAAAATGAAAACATCACGACCCAAAATCTCTGGGATGCTGCAAAAGCAGTCCTAAGAGGGAAGTTTATAACAGTGAAGACCTACCTAAAGAAGGAAGAAAAATCTCAAACAACAGGTTATCCTTACACCTAAGGGAACTGGAAAAGGAACAGCAAAAGAAGCCCAAAGGGGAGTACAAGAAAGGAGATAATCAAGACCAGAGTGGAAATAAACAATATAGAGAACAGAAAAACAACACAAAAGATCAATGAAACCAAGGGCTGGTTTTTTGAGACGATGAACAAAATTGACAAACCTCTAGCCAGGCTCATCAAAAAAAAAAAAAAGAGAGACAGGACTCAAATTAGTAAACTCAGGAACGAAAGAGGGGAAGTGACTGCAGACATCACAGAAATACAAAAACTTCTAAGAAATTACTATGAACAATTATATGCCAACAAATTTGACAATCTGGAAGAAATGGATAATTTTCTAGAAGCATACAACCTTCCAAAGCTAATGCAAGAAGAAACAGAAAATCTAAATACCCTGATTACTACCAAGGAAATTGAATCAGTAATTGACAAGCTCCCACAAAATAAAAGCCCTGGAACAGATGGCTTCACAGCTGAATTTTATCAAACATTCAAAAAAGAACTATCACCTATTCTTCTCAAAATCCAGAAGGAGGGAAGGCTCCCAAAGCTCTTTTTATGAAGCCACTATTACCCTGATTCCAAAACCAGATAAAGACAGCACAAAAAAGGAAAACTACAGGCCAATACCCCTGATGAATATAGATGCAAAAGTTCTCAATAAAATATTAGCAAACAGAATTCAGCAATTTATTAAGAAGATCATACATCATGATCAAGTGGGTTTCATCCCTAGTATGCAAGGCTGGTGCAACATCCGTAAATCAGTTAATGTGATACACCACATCAACAAAATGAGGAATAAAAATCACATGGTCATTTCAGTAGATGCAGAAAAAGCATTGACAAAATCCAACAGCAATTTATGTTAAAAACCCTTAGCACAGTGGGAATACAGGGATCATGTCTCAACATAATAAAAGCCATATATGATAAACCTACAGCTTACATCATACTCAATGGGGAAAAGCTAAAACCATTCCCCTTAAGATCAGGAACAAGACAAGGCTGTCCACTTTCTTTCTCCTCTTATAAAACATAGTTCTGGAAGTTTTAGCCACAGCAATCCGACAAGAAAAAGAAATAAATGGCATCCAAATTGGCAAGGAAGAAGTAAAATTGTCATTATATGCAGATGACATGATACTGTATATAGAGAACCCCAAAGATTCCATCAAAATCTATTGGAACTGATAGACGAATTCAGTAAAGTAGCAGGATATAAAAGCAATGTTCAGAAATCAGTGGCATTTGCATATACCAATAATAAACTAACATAAAGAGAAATTAAGAAAACTGTCCCATTTACAATTGCGTCAAGAACTATAAAATACCTAGGAATAAATTTAACCAAAGAAGTGAAAGATCTGTACTCAGAAAATTATAAGACACTGAAGAAAGAAATCAAAGAACATATAAATAAATGGAAACATCTACCATGCTCATGGATAGGAAGAATTAATATAGTTAAAATGTCCATGCTGCCTAAAGTAATATATAGATTCAATGCAATTCCTATCAAATTACCAAGGGCATTTTTCACAGAAATAGAAAATATAATCCTAAAATTTATATGGAACCATAAAAAACCCCGAATAGCCTCAGCAATCCTGACAAATAAGAACAAAATCAGGGGGATCATGCTATCAGACATCAAAACATACTACAAGGCTACAGTAATCAAGACAGTATGATATTCGCATAAAAACAGGCACATAGACCAGTGGAACAGAACAGAGAGCCCAGAAATAAATCCAAGCATTTACGGACAGTTAATCTATGACAAGGGAAGCAAGAATTTACATTGGAGTAAAGATAGTCTATTCAATAAATGGTGCTGGGAAAATTGGACTGACACATGTAAAAAAATGAAACTGGACCACCTCCTTACGCCATATACAAGAACAAATTCCAAATGGATTAAAGACTTAAATGTAAGACCTGAAACCATAAAACTCCTAAAAGGAAATAGAGGGAGTACATTTGCAGACATTAACCGGAGCAATATTTTTACTGATACATCCCTGCGGGCAAGGGAAATAAAAGAAAAAATGAACATATGGGATTATACCAGACTTAAAATTTTTTCACAACAAAGGAAACCATTAATAAAATAAAAAGGAAGCCTACTGAATGGGAGAATATATTTTCCAACGATATATCTGATAAGGGGTTAATATCCAAAATTTATAAAATACTCATGAAACTCAACCCCAAAAAAACAAACAACCCAATTAAAAAATGGGCAGAAGATAAGAGACATTTCTCTAAAGAGGACATACAGAAGGCCAACAGGCATATGAAAAAATGTTCAACCTCACTGGTCATTAGGGAAATGCAAATAAAATCCACAATGAGATACCACCTCACTCCGGTCAGAATGGCTATCATCAATAAGTCAACAAACAACAAGTGCTGGAGGCGCTGTGGGGAAAATGGGACCCTGCTGCACTGTTGGTGCGATTGCAGATTGGTACAGCCACTATGGAAGTCAGTATGGAGGTATCTCAAAAAACTGGAAAATGGAACTACATTTTGATCCAGCAATTCCACTCCTAGGGATTTATCCTGAAAAACCCACAACACTGATTCAAAAAAATTTATGCACCCCTATGTTCATTGCAGCACTATTTACAATAGCTAAGACTTGGAAACAACCAAAATGCCCATCGATAGATGACTGGATTAAGAAACTGTGGTACATTTATACAATGGAGTATTACTCCGGTATAAACAAGAATGAAATCGTACCATTTGCAATGATATGGATGGACGTAGAGGCTATTATGTTAAGTGAAATAAGTCAGTCAGAGAAAGACAAATACCATATGATCTCACTTATATGTGGAATCTGAAAAGCTGAATGAGTGAGCAAAGTAAACAGAAACTGTCTCATAGATATAGAGGAAAAACAGGGCTGCTAGTTGGGAGGGGGTGTGCATGAGGGAGAAGGGGAAGGGATTAGACAGCAAAAACAGGCAACTACAATATTGCCACAAGGATATGAAAGACAGTTTGGGGAATATAATTAATAATGTTGTAAATATTTTGTGCAGTGTCAGATGGTCATATGTCTTGTTAGGGAGACCATTTCATGGATGGAGTAGAGGCTTGATCACTGCACTGTACACCTGAAGCGGAGGTTGTATAATATTGTATACCAACTGTAATTGAATATATAGATAGTCACGGGATGTGGATTATAATGTGGAAGGGAGTCAGAGGAAGTGTAATAGATATATATGATATGGGGGGGAGTAGTGGGTTGGCTAAATGGGGGAGGGGGGTTGTCACTTTGAGGGGTAAAAAGTATAACTATTGCACTGTTTTGTACACCTGAAACTAATTAAAGATAAATAAATAAATAATGATCATAAGCCAATTACCAGACTAAATGGTTCTATTAATTCACTAAGATTATATAACTTATCTATTATTACTTTATTGAGATTTACTAAGTTCCAAGTGATTACACCTTGCTGATTCATATTGCACTCTCAGAATTATAAATCTAAGCAAGAAACATGGTATATAAAGCCAAAAACATATTTAGGGAATCAGGGTGTAATTGAAAGTGTTTTGAAGTCAGACAGGCTTGAATTTGAATCCTGAGTCAGCCATTTAGGAGCCATGTGGCCTTGGGAAAGTGGCTTAATTATTTGAATCTCAGTTTCTTCAGTGTTAAATGGAGGTAATATAATCTCCCTCATCAGGATTTTTTACAAGTAAAACATGGCATTCTGTAAGTGCTCAGTACCAGAATATCAATTATCATTTAAAATTAATGTGATTATGTGCAAATGGAGGAATTTTGCTTCTTAGTGTTCAATGGTAATTATACTTTCTGGGAGATATTTAATTAATGGGTTAGTGTAGTGGATCATTCATGCAACAATTATTTATTGAGAACCTACTCTATGCTTAGCATTGTGCTACATTTTGTGGGGGACACTGTGCTCTCCTACTACAATGTAGTAAGGGGATTAAACTGCTGTTAACAAATAAACACAAACATGTAATGGCTCAAAAGCAACAAAGTCTTAATTCTTATTCATGTAACAATCCAAAGTGGATATTCAGGTCACCAGGTAGCCTTTCTACTTTCAATGTGTGGTTTCCAATGTCACTTTGGTTGTCACCATTCCTTCCCATGGAGAGGCAAATAAAGTTTGGAAGTCCATGTGTGGAGGTTTTATGGGCAAGTCCTGCAATTGACATATGTAACTTCTGCTCCCTTTATATAGGAGAGAACTTAGTCAGATGTCCTAACCTAACTGTAAGCCTAACTGAAAGGGAAGCTGGGAAATGTAGTCTAGCTGTGTGCACAGGGAGAAGGGGAGAACAGAGATTGGTAGACAGTTACCAGTCTGCAGTTGATTTTTGAAAAGACATAAAGACATCAAAGTCCGTATGCATAGGAAATCAATTTACAGAAAGTTAGGGGAAATATATTGACACTCTTGCTACTGGAGATAAGGTTCACAACCAGAACACCGGGTTTACATACCTTCCAATTTATTATAGTCCCATCTGTACCTTTATTCATTCAAACTGTTCTTTTCCAAAGGGATGGTAGATGAATGTCATACTAAAGCAGGTAATTTCCGCATGTCCTAGAAAAGTTTATGTTTTCTTTTTCTATTTTTTCCAGTCCATATTTAAGATCTAGGTGGTCTTAAAAAGAATTAAGTCTCTGTGTTCTCCTTTTACCCCCAAAGTCTCCAAGGTCATCTTGGCTGCAACTTATAGTTCCCTAGAGCAATAAGGCATAAGTATCTAACCCTGCAAAAGCATATTTTTCCCCTAGAAAAAAGGAGAAAAACTAGTTCAAAGCGAATATACACATATACTGAGAGAGAGAGAAAAAGAGAGAGAGAGAGAGAGGGGCTAGTTTCTGAGTAAAAATGCAAACTTATTTTCAAGTCTGTATCACAGATGTAATAAATCATAATGCACTGGGAAACAATCCAAGCTAAGAACTAAGCAATCATAGATACAAGAAGAGTTTCCTGAAACAGATTAAAAATCTTCTTTTGCTGAATGCAGTGGTCAAGCAGATGCCCCCTGTGAGAAAGGTTCGTACACTGTTGTTTGGATTGATTGGAAGGGATTTATATGTGATATATATGCATACATGTATATGTCCCTGCATATGGTATTGTCCATTCTCCTCTTCATACACATTATCTACCACACTTCACTTTTATTATCCTGGTTAAAGTCCTAATATCTTCTGGGGATTGAATGTGTACAAAGGCTGTCAGACTAGGATAGCTGGAAGAATGAGGTTCCGGAGGGAAGCTGATATGAAATTGACAAGTATGTTAGCAGGGGCACAAAGGACAGCCTTACAAAAATGGTGAAGCTAATTCCATTAAACCATTAGGAATTCATTTTTTGGACCTAGAATAAATTCTAATCTTTTACAGACTATTAGTAAAATGCAAAAACCTGTGAGAAGAATAATATTTTTAGATGTCCATTAATATCTTAGAGGAACTAGCTAACAAGCTAGCAAGGGAGAAGGCCCTACGGAAAGGAAGATCAGGCTAGACAGGAAAGGAATGAAAGAGCCAAAGTATGATGGTAGAGTGGGGAGAGAGAGAACAAGGAAAATAAGGTACCAAAGATAAGTGTCTGCTTCATACATTTGATTAGGACCATCTCCAGATCTTCTGGTTCCCGCTTCATGTTTCTTTCCCTGCAGATTCCTCATTCTATATTATAATTCATTTCCTAATCTCTGTTCTTTAATTCCTAACCTAGACAGGGTTGATCTAGCAGATTGAAAAATAAAGAACAAGTATGAAATTTCTGGGCACAAATAGAGGAAGTATACAAGTGTAGAAAGCCAAGTCGTCAGCAAGAAAATATGAAGTATAGGCAAATAGGTATCGACGGCTCTTTCTTTTTGTCCCATGAGAATGCTTCCATCTCTCTTTTCTCACCCCAAGTAACATTCAGAATCAAAATTACATTAAACAATCTTTAAACTAGAAAAAAACTAGGAGATACTCCAGAGAGGGAACTTTAAAAAACACATCTGGGAATATTAATATATATACCCTGCCTATACATAATATAACCTAAATGAAAGAAAGACAAAATTGGCAGTGGATTTTAAAAAAGAAACTTGCTTTGGATTAGAGGGGAGAACACCCACACCTTGAAATTCCTGAGCATCCTAGAAATCTTGAAGACTGATTTTTAAAAAAACTTTATTGGGGAACAGCCATGGTCATTGGTTACACATTGCTTTCATGCTACAATGGCATAGTTTACTCTTTTAGTGAGGGCGCAGCTCACAGTGGCTCATGCAGGAATCGAACCTGCAAACTTGGTGTTATCAGCACCAAGCTGTAGCCAACTGAGCTAACCGGTCATCCCCTTGAAGATTTATTTAAAGTTTCATAAGTTTATCATTTTTATTTAAAAATGTTTTCAAAAATATCAACCTCTTAGATCTTAAAGGTTTCATATCCTACTTTCCTAGGAATATATAAGATAAACATCTATGTTTACATGCCATGACCTGAAAAACTCTAATGAAAACAGACATCTTATTACCAGTGTCTCTACCCTTGTTAAAATACTGCACATGTTATATTATTCTTGGAAGGCACTGATCATGACCACAATTAGGGAAATGTTCTTAAGAAGCCAGTCTTCTTTGATGTTGCTTATTAATTAATCTGTAGTCTGTTGTGCATGCAGCTCCATGTCATATTGTTGGCTTATTTTCTCTCTTTGTTCATTATTTTTTCTCCTCTAGGGAATTTATTTTTATTAGCTATTGAAATTAGAGAGTTTGGTGGAATTGGATATAATAAATAATAACAGCTTTGTCAGAAAAATAAAGAAAGCCAAGAAAAAGAAAATACTTGATTTATCTTGGATGGGACTAGAAAAACAAATCCTTAGCTTCTAAGGAAAGACAGACATTTTATCTATAATTAACCCTTGCAGATCTTTAAAAATTAAGATTTAATCTGTGGATTGAGTTTTTTCATTTGACTGAGAAGTACATGGCTCAGTGACTTCATAAAGCATTATCAATGTGTGGGTACACAAACCCTTTGAGAATAGGTCTTCCCTGGAGGATTTTTTTTTTTTTTGGCTTTTGAAAATTTTTAAAAGACTTTATTTTATAGAGCAGTTTTAGGATCACAGCAAAATAGAGAGAAAGGTACATAAATTTCCTATATACCTCTTACCCCACACATGCACAGCCTCTCCCATTATCAACATCCCTCACCAGAGGGTACATTTGTTATAATTGGTGAACCTACAGTGACACATTATTATCACCCAATTACATTAAGGTTCAATATTCATGTTGTGTATTCTAAGGGACTGGACAAATGTATAATGACATGTATCATAGAGTAAATTCAGCATGCTAAAAATCTTCTGTGCACTGCCTATATTCATCCCACCCTCTCCCCAATCCCTGGCAATCACTAATCTTTTTACTCCATTGTTATGCCTTTTCTAGAATGTCATATATTTGGAATCATACAGTATGTAGCCTTTTCAGATTGGCTTCTTTCACTTAGTAATGTGTATTTAAGTTTCCTTCATGTCTTTTCATAGCTCATTTCCTTTTGGCATAGAGTAATATTCCATTGTCTGGAAGTACCACAGTTTATTTATCCTTTTACTACTGGATATCTTAGTTGTTTCCAAGCTTGGGAAGTTCTGAATAAAGCTGCTATACATCCATGTGCAAATTTTTGTCCTGAAATAATTTTTAAACTCCTTTGGGTAAATATCAAGGAGCATGATTGCTGGATCATATGGTAAGAGTAGGTTTAGTTTTGTAAGAAACTGCCGAACTGTCTTCCAAAGTATCTGTACCATTTTGCATTCCCTCCAGCAATGAATGAGAGTTCCTGTGGCTCCACATCCTCACCATTATTTGGTGTTGTCAGTGTGCTGGAGTTTGACCATTCTAATAGGAGTGCAGTGGTACCTCATAGCTTCTGTAGTTTGTATTTCCTGATGACACGTGATGTGGCACATCTTTTCATATGCTATTTGCCATCTATATATCTTCTGTGGTGACAGTCTGTTCAGATCTTTGTCCATTTTTGAAATGAGTTTCAGGTGTTCAAAACAACGTAATAGTTAGACATTTACACTCTTCACAAAGTGATAACCCCCTCCCCCAATCTATTACCCCTCTGATATCGTATATAGCTGTCACAATTGCTTTGAATCTATTCCCTATGCTATATTCCACATCCAGTGACTCTCTCTATATATATTTATATTTATATCTATATCTATATCTATATATACACACATATCTATCTATCTCTATCTATCTATCTATCTATCTATCTATCTATCTATCTATCTATCTATAGTTGACATTTATTCCAAGTTTGTTCAAATATCACAAAATCAGACTGTCAATATATAGCCCAGGGAACAATTAATTGATTGATTCCTGTTTATCTTTAGATCAAAGGACATATTTTGCTCTCTGTCATGCTTACCTGGAACTTGTGTTGTTCTTATCACTCCAGTTACTCTCTGTGATCCAAGTAGGAATGTGGAGTAAAATTGAAGAAAAAAGCTTCATAACAAAAGGGTGAAAAATAAAATAAAATTACAATAGGAAATTGTACGGTTTAGGTAACTCAAGTTAAATAAACATAGAACTTATCTTCCCTATTCCAAATCTGCTTTTCCTACTACCCTCCTTATATTGGTAATGTCATCACCATCAATATGATTCAAGTCAGAAAGTCCAGAATATTCTTCACTTCACCATCAATGCCCACATACAGCCCTCATCAAGTTCTGTTGATTTCACTCCTAAAAAAATCTCTATCAGTCCCTTCCTCTCCTACAACACTGCAACTGACCTACTCTGTGTCCTCATCATTTCTCACAAAAAAATGTGCCTCTCAGGTTTATTGCCAATCTTCCCTCTTATCCTATGTGCCACACTGCCATCCACACATCTCTCTGAAAGTCCAAGCTGAATATTCCTTTGCTTAGAAACTTTCATTAGTGTTCATTTACTTACAGAATTATGGCTACATTCCTGATCATGGAGGTCAGGGTTTCTCATAACCTATCCCAGTCTACCGTTCCAACCTCATCTCCATGCATATAGTTGACATTCAGTATTATTTTAAATTAGAGTCAGATATACAGTGCCGTCTTTAGGCATTTATATAATTTATGGAGTGATCTCCCTGACAAGTGTCGTACCCATCTGACACCATACATAGTTTTTACAACATTAACTATATTCCGCATACTGTATTTCACATCCTCGTGACTATTTTGTGACCACCAATATGTACTTCCAAATCCCTTCACCTTTCTCTCCCACTCTGCCAATTCCCCTCACATCTACCGTGTTTCCCCAAAAATAAGACGATTAATTTTTTTAAATTAATTTTTCCTCCAAAAGACACATTTTTTCATTTATTCATGTACAACAACCTACATTTATTCAAATACAGTCATGTCTGGCTGACGATCTTAACTGGGGCTTATTTTGGTGTAGGGCTTATATTACAAGCACCCTGAAAATCATGCTAGGGATTATTTTCCAGTTAGGTCTTATTTTCAGGGAAACACGGTAGCAACAGTTTGTGGTCTGTATCTATGAGTCGATTTCTGTATTGTTTGCTCATTTATTCTGTTCTTTAGATTCCACATATAAGTAAGATCATATGGTATTCTTATTTCTCAGTCTGACGTATTTCACTTAGCTTATATTTTTTGATCCATCCATGTTGTTGCAAATGGTAACATTACATTCTTTTCATGGCAGAGTAATACTCCATTGTATAAATGTACCACAATTTCTTTATCCTATCATTTATTGATGGGTATTTTGGTTTCCATATATTGGCTATTGTGAATAGCACTGTAGTAAACATAGGGTACATATATCTTTTCGAATTAGTGCTTTGGATTTCTTTGGATAAGTACCCAGGAGTGGAACTGCTGGGTCATAAGGTAGTTCCATTTTTAATTTCTTGAGGAACCTCTGTACTGTTTTCCAAAGTGGCTGGACCAATTCTCAGTCCCACCAACAGTGCACAAATGTTCCCTCTTCTCCACATTCTTGCCTACAGTTGTTGTCTACTGATTTATTAATGATAGCCATTCTGACAGAAGTGAGGTGATATCTTATTGTAGTTTTTATTTGCATTTCCCTAATGATTAGTGACTGAGCATCTTTTCATATGTTGATTGGCCACATGTATTACCTGTTTAGAGAAATGTCTTTTCAGGTTCTCTGCCCATTTTTTAATTTGATTGTTTCATTTCTTGGTGTTGAGTTGTGCAAGTTTTTAAAATAATTTTTGGGGCTCACCGAGTGGCTCACTTGGTTAAGAGCACAAGCTCTGAGCAACAAGGACACCGGTTCAATTCCAACATCGGCCAGCAAGCTGTGCATGAGCTGAGCTGTCGCTGAGCTGCCAACAGGCGGCAGGGTGGCTCAGCCGGTGACAGCTCGTGCTCTTAACAACAAGGTTGACGGTTTGACTTCTACATGGGATGGGGGCTGTGCCCCCCCACCCAGCAACTAAGATTGAACAGGGCACCTTGAGCAGAACTGCTGCGAGTTGCTGACAGGAGGACAGATTGCTCAGTGGTTAGAGTGTGTGCTCTTAACAACAAGGTTGCCAGTTCGACTTCTGCTGGAATGGTGGTCTGTGTCCCCCGGCCTCCCGCAACTAAGATTGAACATGACACCTTGAGCTGAGTGGCCACAAGCAGCTGATGGGTGGCCAGATGGCAACTGGATTTGGAGCTGAGCTAGCTGCACCCTCCACAACTAAGATTGAAGCACAACAACTTGGCTGTTCCCCTCCCCCAATTCCCCAATAAAATCTTTAAAAACAATAATAATAATTTTTGGATTTTAACCCCTTATCAGATGTATCATTGGCTAATATCTTCTCCCATTCAGTAGGATGTCTTTTCGTTTTGTTGGTTTCCTTTGTTGTACAACAACTTTTTAGTTTGATGTAGTCCCATTTATTTTTTCTTTTGTTGGCCTTGCCTGCAGAGATATATCAGTAAATATATTACTAAGGGTAATGTCTAGGGTTTACTTTCTATATTTTCTTCCAGGAGATTTATGTTTTCAGGGCTTACATTTAAGTATTTAATCCGTGTTGAATTTATTCTTGTATGTGGCATAAGAAAGTGGTCCAATTTCATTTTTCTTTTTGCACGTATCTGTCCAGTTTTTTCAGCACCATTTATTGAATAAACTGTCTATATCTCAATATAAATTTTGCTTCCTTTTTCATAGATTAAATGGCCCTATAGGGATGGATTTATTTCTGGACTCATACTTCCAAGCCACATACTTCCATGAAAACACTCTGGACACTTTGTCACCTATGACTAACTATTTCTGAAATAAAACTAGTCACCATATTATTTGACAATACTTTCAGGATTCTCACTCTACCAGTCTCAAAACATGAGTTCCTCAACCACCATCTCACAGACCCATCTACTCCATTCACATAAACCTTTGTCTTTGCTGCAGATCCGGTCAAGATGGTGGAGTAGGTAAATGCTGTGCTTACCTCTTCTCACAACCATATCAAAATAACAACTAAACTATAGAACCATCATTGAGAATCACCTGAAGACTAGCTAAACCGAAGCCCTACAACAGACACACAGAAGATGCCAACTCGAGACTGGTAGGAGGGGCAGAGGCACAGAATGGGCTGTTCACACAATGTGTGACCATTACAAATTGGGAGGGATATCTTGGCTGTGGAGGTCCCTCTGGAAAAGTGAAAGTGAGGCTGCCCAACCTAGGGTCTCAGTGCCAGGGAGAGAAGTCCCCATAACTTTGGGCTATGAAAACCAGCAGAGACTGTGGCTGGGTGAGGCTAGGGTGGCTGCAGTTACCAGGCATTCCTCTTGGAGAGCCGGCCCATGAACTTACTCTTTCTGAGCTCCAGCATTGGGGCAACAACTGGAAAGGTGCCAGGCACATACAGGGAGGAACTGAATTGTCTGATTTCAGGGTGAGGGCTAGAGGGACAGCTTTCTCCTGGAGGGAGGAGCTGATAGAAGCTATTGTTTCTTTGTTGAGCCCTCCCCTTTCCCGCATGTAGATACAGGCAGCCACCATATGTAGCCTCCATTAACCTGGTTAACACTGTTGATGCACCCTGATTCTGAGACCCTGCCCCACCCAAATTTTGGGCCCAGCCAATCTGCTTCCAGTGGCTTTTCCATATAAACAACTTGCCTTGCCTCATGCTTCAGACTTTCCTAAATTCTCTCAAAGGTTCATAAAACCCACACAAGCAGCACCTGGCTTCAGTGTACCCTGTACCTCTGGCTGAGCAGCCCTAAACCCAGCACTCGCAACAGTCACACGCAGTTCCTGCTTGACCTCTCAAGGCACCTCCAAGCCCAGCTTGAATGGTGGCCACCTTTGGATGGCTCTGTGGCTAATGCCAGATGGCCCCGGGCAGGGCACAGGCTGCACCTGAACTTGGCCTGAGGAGGGGTTCCTGAGGCTGGCATGCCCAGTGGCCAGCTTTGGACAGATCTGGAGCATCATCCGGCTGCCTCTGGGATCAAAACACTCAAAGGCACACCAGGCAGGCACCAGAACTCTGCTAAAACAAATCTTGCTTTGTAGGTCAGCCCCTGCACAACATCTTCTCCATTGAATGGAGATTAGAACTATGTATCCATGTAGAAGTACAATCAATGGTATTGTAATAGCTATGTATGATATCAGATGGGTAGTAAACTTGTTGGGGTTATCACTTTTTGAATTCTGAAAATGTCTAATCATCACGTTGTTTTGTACACCTGAAATTAATTTAAAAAAAAGAACTAAAAAAAATTAATGTATTTTCTAAATATTGCGAAAGATGGTGTTATGCATTAACATTTGCTAATTTGACGTATTAATTTGTTTGAATGTAAATTACCATTTTATAATCCATATCTTATTCTTCATGTGACTAACTTCCTTTATCTCTAAAATTATATGGCCCTATGTTTTTAAAAGAAAATAAAATTATTGGGCTGGCTGAGTGGCTCATTGGTTAAGTGTTGGCTTGGGAGCATGAGCTCTGAGCAGCAGGACCCTGGTTAGGATCCCACATGGACCAGTGACGCTGTACCCTCTACAGCTAAGATGGTGAACAATAGCTCGACCTGGAGCTGGGCTGCCATGATCAACGGTGTAGGCTGCAGCAGGGCTGCAGTGGGCTGCCATAGGCTACAGAAAGTGGCCGGCAGCCGGCATGAGCTGCCGTGAGCCACTGTGAGCAGCTGTCCAATGGCTGACGACCGATCTAGCTCAGTCAGGAAGAGCGCAATGATCACAATACCAACGTGGGCCAGTGAAGCGATATCCTCTAAACTTGTCTATTCCCCTTCCCAAATTCCCCAATGCTGTTCCTCTCCCCCATTTCCCCAATAAAATTATGGAACAGTACTAACCGGAGCATAAAGCACATCTTTTGAACCATAAAAGAAAACCCAAAAGTCCTTAATACAGTAAAACACATTTCTTTATTAAGGAAGTATAAAGGTAAAATGCAAAACCATAAAACTCCTAGAAGAAAATAAACAAAGTAAACTTTATTATAAAGTAAAATAGAGACCAATTCAAAAATGTTAATTGCCTATTGTGAAAACCTTGAAGCATCACTTAAAATATCGAACTACTATTGTACAATAAACTGATATTAATATGAATCTTAAATGATCACAAAGCCTTATTACTCAAGTTGGTCATTGGACCAGCAGGATCAGCATCACTTGGAACCCTGTTAGAAATGCAATTCAATCAATTGACATTTGGTTAATAAGGTGATACATATACATATTAAAGAATCACTGTCATAAAGTATAGTTTTAATTTTGACTTGGTATGTTACACAGCATTTCTTTGTACTTTGTTCCACTAGAAGTGACTATTTTAATTCAATTTGCTATATGAAAAGTCTATTGCTATTTATGTATTTGTGTATGCATATACCTAATACATTTCTCACCCATTGAGGTAGATTCTTGATGCATATTAATAAAGTACAGAAAATTAATTTATTTTTCATAATCTTAAATGGTAATCAAAATTATAAATGTGAGAACCAGGAAATAAGATGCATGAATTTCTTTAAAATCTTTAAAAGATCACATTTTAAAGAATCTCCTCTTTTTACAAATTTTGGAAACACTCAAATGATTCAATCATCAACTTTCCATACTAAACTACTGATACCAGAATTCTTATAACTTCTAAACTTTGGTTTTCCAATGCAGTAAGATTCTCTTTTCCTAAAACAGCTAGAGCCTTACATTAAACACACACACACACACACACACACACACACACACACACACACACATGCACGCACCCCTACCTGTAGACAATCTAAGCTATTTAAACACCACAACCCTGGGGATTATTTTCCTCATGTTTTAAATGCAGGAAAAGAAAAAAAATCACACCTTAAGGAACAAAAGATATCCAGGCATTTCCCAATTAATCTAATATATATACAGTAGAGTATCAAAGGGAATCGAGTCCCTAAAGTGGTCTGGACACTGGGACAGGTTCCTGAGAACCTTAGAACCATTCCATGTAGAATAGCAAAATTTACTAAAGCAAATAACAAGATTAGTACCATTATCTAAAGATAATTTAAACTTCTGTGATAAACACAGAATAGTTTTCAAACAACTTATGCCAAATATTTATTTACATAAGTACTTCTTTAAATCTGAGACTTTAGGGTAAGTAACTATAAAACAGGGGCAATTTTATTTTTAATATTTACCTGAGTAACTTTCTACTTTCATAAGAAGTATGAATAAATAAGGAATTTTAATAAAATAGCCACCTATTAAATTTTTTTAAAATTTAGAATAACTTGAAAATGAGAGATTAAATTTTTATCAAATAACTTAAGGGTAATTCAATCATACACCTCACACAAAAATCTACAATAAAAATAATCACAATTTGATTTTATGTGAAGGTTTAGCTGACATTTATATAGAGTATCTTAAATAAAAGTCACATAATTTATGAAGATATCCTAGGGAATTATTACTTTTTTAAACTTTATTTGGGAACAGTGTGTTTTTTCCAGGACCCATCAGCTCCAAATCAAGCTGTTGTTTCTCAATCTAGTTGTGGAGGGCACAGCTCAGCTCCAACTCCAATTGCCGTTTACAATCTAGTTGTGGGGGTTACAGCCCACCATCCCATGCAGGAATTGAACCGGCAACCTTGTTGTTAAGAGCGCAAGCTCTAACCAACCGATCCATCCCAGCAGTCCATGGCAGCTCAGCTCAAGTTGTTGTCTTCAATCTAGTTGTGGAGGGTGCAGCTCACTGGCCCATGTGGGAAATGAACGAGCAACCTTGTTGTTCAGAGCACACACTCTAACCGACTGAGCCACTGGGCCACCTGAATTATTGTTTTTTATTAAAGATTTTATTGGGGAATTGGGAGAGGGGAACAGCGTTGGGGAATCAGGGAGGGGGAACAGACAAGTTGTTATCTTTTTGTTCTTCAGTCTAGTTGCGGAGGACGTTGCTTCACTGGCCCATGTTGGTATCGTCATTGCTGTCTTCCCAGATGAGGCAGATCGGTCGCTGGCCTCTGGATGGTCACTCACCACAGCTATTGCCAGCCGCTCACGCTGGCTGCCGGCCACTCACTATAGCCTATGGCAGCCCACTGCAGCAGGGGCTGCAGCCCACACCGTAGCCGGGGCTTGCACAGCCCAACTCCAGGTGGAGCTGTTGTTAGCTGTAGAGGGCAGTGTCACTGGCCCTCATATGTGGGATCCGAACCGGGATCCCAGGCACCGGGGCAGCTGGCATCCCACACCAGCTCTTACCCAATGCACCACTCGGCCGGCCCTGAATTATTGTTTTTAAAGAAAGCATTACATGCTGAAAATAACACGTTGTAAAAGAATCTTAACTTTCAAACAACTTACTTTGAATATGTTCTCAAAGTCTATTTTTCCATGCTAGAGAACATAAACACAAGCTATTAAATATCTACCAAAAATGCATGCTATGATGTTGAGAGAAGAGGTAGAAGAGAAAAGAAATCTCAGACTTTAATTATTTTCTTCAACTTTATCCACAGTTTGCATCGGTAATATACATTTAGGTTTCCATTTATGTTTAAATGCATCAGAAAATCAATCATGATAGATCTGTGACCAATACAAACATTTCTGAATTCTTCAAAAAATTTAGTTAAAAAAGTCAATAAACTAATATTCTGTAATGATAATTATTAAACAAATGGCAATGCATTTTTATTCCTTATTTCAATTCTAACATATCCAACATCACTTCTTTCTTGTGCCATACAATAATAAAGAGTAGAAGTAGCTATCTACTGCATTTTTACATCCTAATAAAATATTTTAGTTTGATTATTTAATACTCTTCAAATCACATATCCAATCAAATAATGATAATCATTCTTAATTCAATAACTAAAGAAGTGAATATATAATAACCATAAAAACCATGTAGAATAAATTTTACAGTTATTAAAACTACTAAAAGGAATACATCAGAGCCTTGTTGATATAATGTGCTCTTAGGGACTATGCGGTGAAACTGCCTTAGAGGTGGTGCTGCCTTTTGGCACTATAGTAAATAAACTGCCATGGTATTGACCTCAGATTGACCCATCCTAAATGGAATTTTGCTTTGTAGTACAAGATGTTACAATGAGGTTCTGGTGTATTTTCTGTTTAAAGTAGTAACTAATTAACAAGCAAGTGAAATGCAATAAGAAAATGGCCTATAATTTCACTAATATTTCAATGATATGAAACAGAAAAATACTTATAAAATAATCAACATCTAGACTGATTAATACGAAGGATCCTATTGCATGATCCTATTGCATAACTAGGAAAGCAGTATGAATGATTGCTGTAGCTTTTAATGATCACTTTATTTGTAACATTATCATTTCTACAATAAAAATTAAAAACTAAAGTATTTATTTGCCATTTCTTATCTTTATTACCCAAGTTTTCACTAGGGAGATTATATCAATGAGGTGTTTTAAAAAATAGTAACTAATTAGTACAAATATTTAAAGTAATAAATTACCAATAATTTAATTTTTAAACTGTATAATCATAAAAACTTTAATTCTTCAAAAGCTCCAATTTGACCATTGGGGAATGTAGAAATCAAATCTGTTTTCTAAAGCCAAAATTTAATTATATGGCTTTGTGCCAAATGATCAAAAATAGTAGAATTTTTCCTAAATCAGCCCTTACTAAACCATTTGGCATACTAGTTTTCCCTTTTATATATCCCCTTTGAAACATCCAGGCCAACATTTTTAATAAGTTGCATTCATATTGAGAGGTAACAAGTACAAATAATCACATATTTAGGATATGATACTTACTTGGCTACTACAAAAGTAATTATACTCTTCTATAGGAAACCAAGTTATTCATTACAGTAACGTTTTTGAAAACTTCCAGCACTACTACCAATGTAAATTTATCCATCTCCAAATTAAACAAGGACTTTATGTAACATAATATACTTATGAAAATATTTATAGAATGGTCTGTTTAATTCAACATCATGTTAGTTGAGGATTATAAGATTTACAAGACCCACAAGTGGACAGATTTGGGGGGTGGGAACAAAACCAAACAAACAAAAACCTATTTCTCAATTGATGTTCTCTGAATCTGAATATAACTAAAGGCAGCACACTGATATAATGCTCTTGAAAGTCCAGACATAAACTGAAACTTTGGCAGTTTTATCAAAATGTCTGATAATTAGTACTTTGCTAGTTCTCAAAAACCTTACTGCTTTGTTTAACTTTTTCAATACAGAAATAAAATACTCTTCAAATAATACATTTTAAAAGATGATTAAGATTTGCAAAATTAAATAGCATAAATTAAGCATATTAATATTGTTTTTTGACAACATGAAATAACCAATTTAAGGAAAACTGCAATGGACTAAATAAAAAACCACAAATATCACAATGTGAGGCATACTTAAATCCTCACATATTACTGACCTTACAAATCTACTAAAATAGTTTAAAGTTTCATTGATTCCATTAATACATATAAAGAAATTGCAAAAATTCTTAAGACTACGTAAGAGTCATCAATTACACAGGCACTTCACATGTAAACAATCTACAGTACAACTGAAAATATTTTGGCACCAACCTAATACTAAAAAAATTTAATATAAAGCCAGAGTTCTATATTTTCTACTCATTTTTCTTTCTAGAAAACTAAGACCAAAGAATAAAGAAATTGTGTATAAACTAGAATTAGAAGTGTATTAAATAACTCAAATATACAATTGTTCTAAATTGGTAAAAAAGATTACCTTATCTAGATGTTTCCTAGTATGCTATAGTATGCTAAAAAATTAAGCCTAATGAGATTATTAAATGAAAGCACATTTTAAATTTAGTATCATTTTGATTTTTCAAAAGTAATCAACATTATCAATTAAGTGAGAATTTGAATTTATCAAAAACTCTTATTAAGTTAATCCAGTTTTCCCCCAAATGCAGTTTGGGCTATTCAAAGTTTAATTTAACATAATTTTTAACATAATTTTTTAAAAACTAAAGCTTGATCTAATACAATTATTTTTGATTAGACATTCTTATTCATGAATTTGACATCTGAAATCACTTTCAATAAATGAAACTATATACTTATGATTTTTAAATGTTATTTCAAGCTGTAGAAAGCTGAGATGCCTTGGTTGTTGGTAATTCAAGAAGAGCCTGAACTGTGACACCAACTTTCACAAGACCTCTCTCTTCCAAAATATGATGAGGCAAACAGAGTCTTTCCTGAAAAACAAAATAAGTGATAACTGAACATTTGCTTTTTAATAATGCAGTAAAGCCTAAATAAGTCTGAACAGGTTTTCTTTTTTTTAATGCTTTCTGTAAAGCTTCAAGTAAAAAGCACACAATTCTAATTAAATTAAATTCTAATTCAAAAATGTCTGTTTCAGGGGCCAGCCGAG
This sequence comes from Aselliscus stoliczkanus, assembly GCA_033961575.1. Taxonomy (NCBI): domain Eukaryota; kingdom Metazoa; phylum Chordata; class Mammalia; order Chiroptera; family Hipposideridae; genus Aselliscus; species Aselliscus stoliczkanus. The sequence goes on along the minus strand of CM066737.1, from coordinate 45,227,307 downwards.
TGCTGTGTTGGTTAAGAGCTGGCTTGGGATGCCAGCTCTGAGCAGCAGGGCCACATATGAGGACCAGTGACACTGCCCTCTACAGCTAAGATGGTGAACAACAGCTCAACCTGGAGCTGGGCTACCGTGAGGCGATGGCGTAGGCTGCAGCCCCTGCTGCAGTGGGCTGCCATAAGCTACAGTGAGTGGCCGGCAACCAGCATGAGCAGCAGGCAGCTGGAGTGAGCTGCCAAGAGCCGCAGTGTATGGCTGTCCAGAGAACGGTGACCGATCTGCCTCACCGGGAAGAGCGCAATAATATCAACATGGGCCAGTGAAGCAACGTCCTCCACAACTAAACTGAACAAAAGGACAGAAACTTGTCATTCCCCTTCCCCAATTCCCCAACGCTGTTGCCTCCCCCTAATTCCCCAATAAAATCTTAAAGAATAAAAAAGTCTGTTTCAGTAGACCTTTATGGTATGGGATTGTATTTTACAGGATTCTTTTGATCCGAAGTTGATCTGATACACCTGAACAAATATTTTTAAGTGAGACAATCATGCTGGATGTTTTCCTAAGCTCCCATGATACAGTAGAAAGAGCACAACATTTCCAGCCAGGAGATCTAAGGGTTATGTAATGTGAAGTACTAAAATTCCCTGATACTCAGTTTCTTCATCCTGTAGATGGAACTGTATGAGAAACACACTGAACAGTCTGCATGTAGAAGCACTTTGTAAACTGTTCAGTTCTGTAAAAAACTGGCCATTCTTGTTCTGACTACCAGTTGTGAGGTTCTATGGTATCTGATATATGTACAATAGCACGTCAATACTTTTCTTGTCTTAAGGGTACTTCCCTCAGCCTCTAGTGATGTTGTGCTGCTTCTTAGTTCCAGTAGTCTAGAATTTGATAAGTAACAACTGCTTCCTCTTCTAAGCACATCACATGTGCCATTTGATCTTCATAATGCTATGAGAAATGTTTAGAGACAACTTTTCATTAGGTTTCATTAGCCTTCATTGATCCTCTTCTAACATCCTAATGTTTCCAAGAGTTCTGTCTTCATTCTCTTCTCTTTATACACTATTATTTTCTTCTTGGTATTCCCAAAGCCTTATCAAAATTTCAAGGGTTAACTGAAGGTTTGCATGCAGGTGCACAACATCAAATAAATTTGGGAGATATTTTTGAAGAAACAATGCAGTCAAGTGCTTCAGTTGGGACACCATTCACTTCAAGAAAATGAACTAGTAATGGACAGAGTGTGTAGCAAAAAGACCATCTACAGCCCCCATCTGGTCCATAGCTGTGTTTTAGTTGACTAGCACAGTGTTTTACAAATATAAAAACATTACCTTTTTTTCCCCCCCAAATCTAGTGCTTCTTGAAATACTGTAAGTCTAGGCAAAACTGGACTTCTATTCCTGAATAGTAACAATATCCTTCATCCTGAATAACTTTCAAAAGTGCATTTCCTGCCCAGATCTCTATTGAGCTCCAGATAAAGATTTCAACTTGATGCAGCAAAATGGCTGCCCAATAGACATATCAAATTCAATGAATCCATTACAGAACTACTTCCTCACTAAACTAACTTGTGCTTCTGTATTCTTTTTATTTTTGTATTGTGTGTTCACCACCCAGTCAGTTCTAATTCCATTACCAGAATGTGGTCTTAAAAATAGGGTGGTAACCAAGGTGTCGGTGTAAACTTTATTTATTTTTATTTTATTTTTAAGATTTTATTGGGGAATTGGGGGAGGGAACAGCATTGGGGAATCGGGGAAGGGGAACAAACCAGTTGTTATCTTTTTGTTCTTCAGTCTAGTTGTAGAGGACGTTGCTTCACTGGCCTATGTTAGTATTGTGATCATTGCGCTCTTCCCAGCTGATGCAGATTGGTTGCCAGCCCTTGGATGGATGCTCACAGTGGCTCATGGCAGCTCATGCTGGCTGCTGGCCACTCATGCTGGCTACTGGCCATTCACGGTAGCTTACAGCAGCTCACTGCAGCCTATACTGTCAACTCACGGCAGCACAGCTCCAGGTCGAGCTGTTGTTCACCATCTTAGCTGTAGAGTGCACAGCGTCACTGGCCCTTGAGGGATCCGAACGAGCAGCCCTGCTGCTCAGAGCTCTCGCTCCCAAACCAACTCTTAACCAACGAACCACTCGGCCGGCCCTTGTCCTTCTGTATTCTATACCACAGTATTACACTTTTCAGTCTCTCTCAACAAAAACCTGGGAATCATAATGCTCTTCTCTTTCTTATTTATTCCAATAGCCCATTCACCAAATACTATTGATAAAATTCCATTTATCAAAAGAATTCTCAAAAACTATCTTTTTATCTCCATTTTCACTGCAACATTAGATGCCCTCCTAATATTTTCCTTATATATTCAAATAATCTCTAAAGTATATATTAGAAAAGAATAAAAAAGGTATGAAATCAATGATCTCAGCTCGTATCTTAGAAACAAGGAAAAGAGCAAATTAAACCAATGGCAAGCAGAAAGAAGGAAACAGTGAAGATGAGAGTGGAAAACAATAAAATAATAACAGAAAATAATGGGGAAAAAAATAAATGAAATCAAACTATTTAATTTTGAAGGTTCTTTTTTAAAAAAATCCATAAACCTCTAGATAAATTATTCAGCGGGGGAGAAAAAGAAAAAACACAAATGACCAATATTAGAAATAAGGGAAGTAACATCAGAAGAGATTCTACACATGCTATAATGATGGATAACTTTTTAAGAACAAGTTTGACAAACTAGATGAAATGGCTAAATTCTTTGAAAGATAAATATACCAAACCTCATGCAAGAAGAAATGAAAATCAGAATAGCTTTGTATTTTTAAAGAATTGAAAATGTACTGAAAAAAACTTTCTCCTCTGGCCCAGATGGGTTCACTAATGGATTAAGTAAATATTTTCTAAAAAAATAACAACAATTCTGTACAAAATCTTCAAGAAAAGTGAAGAACAGGGAATACTTCATAACACTTTCAATTAGGTTAGCATTACCCTGATATCAATGTCAGGCCAAAATATTAAAAGAAATCTAAAGACCAATATTCCCTTGACTATAGAAACAGAAAGTCTAAGTAAAATGTTACAAAATTGAATCTAATAACACAAAAACAACAACAAAATCCATTATGACCAAGTGGGGTTTATCCCAGGAATCCAAGTTTGAGTCAACAATTGAAAATCAACCAGTGTAATTCACAATATTGTGAAAGAATAAATGTTCTTAGTAGGTGTAGAAAAAACATTTTTCAAAATTCAAATCCAATACCTCTAAGAGTACACAGCCAACTAGGAATGTAAATGAATTTTCTCAACCTGATAACAGGTCACCTATGAAAAATGAACAGCTAGCATTTGCAAATCATATGCCTCATATGGGACTTGTATCTGGAATATAAAAAGAACTCCTACAACTCAGTAATAAAACAGCAAATAACCAAATTATCAATGGGCACAGGATTTGAAAAGATTTCTCCCCCCCTAAAAAATATACAGTCAATAAGCACAGAAAAAGATGCCCAACATCAGTAGCTATTACAGAAATGCAAGTCAAAACCACAATGAAATACCAACCACTTCATATCCATTAGGATGGCTAGAATAAAAAAAAAGGTTGACAACAATAATTGTACATGAGGATGTGGAGAAATTAGAACCCTCTTATATTGCTGGTGGGAATGTAAACTGGAAAATAATTTGGTAGTTGCTCAAAAAGATACAGAGTTACCATAAATTTTTACTCCCAGGTAAGGGAATTGAAAAAAGTATTAGAATAAAACATATCCATGAATTTCATAGCAATATTATTGATAATTGGGCTGGCCAAGTGGCGCGGTGGTTAAGCACTGGCTTGGGAAGCCAGCAACCCGGGTTCGGGTCCCACATATGAGGTCCGGTGACACTGCCCTCAAAAAAAATATTATTGATAATAAACAATGAGTGGAAATAGCACAAATGTTCATCAACTAATGAATGGTAAACAAAATGTTGTATAGGTATACAGTGTAATATTATTCAGCCATAAAAAGAAACGAAGCATAGCTTTATGATACAACATACATGTACATGAACCTTAAAGACATTATGCTAAATAAAAAAATCCAGAGGGACATCAGAAGCATGGTGGGGTGACGGAGCCCGCTGATCTCTCCTTCTGAAGTTAAAACAAGCTAAAGAGCTATAATTGAAAAAAAAGGATTCCCAGCACAACACTTAAACATGTCTGAGAGATCTTTGCATCAAAACATCTGAAGGTGGGCAAACCTGAGCGAACGGTGGGGGAGGATGAAAGAGAGAAGAGAAGAGGTGGGTGCCACTGATGCAGACCAGAGCTCACTGCGAGTCTCCAGAGAAGAGAAGATTCAGGCTGCAGGTGCACTCTCTGTGAATCCAAGCATTATTGACACAGCAATCAGCATGTAATACAAGTGAGCCCAGCAATCAGGGTACAGACCAAATATAGCGGAGCAACAGCTGTGTTCTAGCAGTGACCACTGCCAGGCAAAAAAAAAAAGCCATGGAGCCTGGCAGCCTCCCCCCACCATTACACTGCTCACCTCCCAGCAGCCTTCCAGGGCTAGCAGCAGATCACAGAAGAAACTGTAGCAGTGAGTGTCAGGTTGCAAAGCAGAAAATCTACAGCTCTGAGACCAGAACAGTTCCTCAACAGTTAAGAGACATGGCAGCTAATCCCAGTGACAAGGGTGGAGATATAGAAGTGAGGTAGCTGGGGTGTGGCAGTCAGCATTATTGGGAGGAGAACAAAGCCACGAACACACAGGTGGCCTTTACCAGCCCAACATGCCCCCACCCTGAGGCTGATCACTGAGGGGGCACCTGGGACAGGTCAGGCACTGCAGCACTGCATCTGGCTGCAGGGACAGCATTGGGATTTCAGGGACTTGGAACCCCATGACCTACTAAATTATCCGATAGGGGTGGTGTCCTGAAACCAAGGTGACCTTGTCACAGTGGAGATGCTGAATTCCCCAGGGCACACAAGGCATACTCCACTACCCAGCAGAGATCCAAAAAGCCAGAGAAGTGCAAGAGTAAAATAAAAACCCTGACCTCCACCTCCACCTACTGGAAATAAAAGACCCCATTGTATCAACCTGTGGCAGAGTTCACACCCATAAATGCCTACACACAAAAATAACCCATCAATACCATGAACAACCAAGGTAACAAGGCAGCTCAAAAAGGAAATGAAAAATATCCAGAAAATAAACTTAAAGACATGAAAATATGGGACTTAAATTGAACAATGCTTGCCATTTTGTCCACAGCCCCATCTTGTTACCTGTAAGTTCCAAGAAACAGCCATTACCACTTCCCCAGGTGTTGCTAACTGATAAGATCAGCTAAAGCTTGTTTTTGGCTTCTGTAATATGCTTCCATTGCTACTAGCTGCTCAAACCCTGCCAAACAGGATGTGATATTTGCCTTTATAAGCAAACCCCTGAGCTTACTCGGGGCTGTGAGGTTTGAAGAGACATGAGTCCTCTCATGGTCATGGGCTTTTAGAATAAAGACTCCCAATTTGGCTTACTGACTACAGCATCTTCTGTTAAACTCGCTGAATTTTAAATATAACATTTTGAGGCCCCAGGGAGATAGTGCCTACTGGCACCCGGTTTCTGATGCCACAGGCGGGTAGCCTCCCCCAGACGCCTGCCAGTCTCCTGAGGATCTCTAGGGGAGTGTGCACCTGAGACGATCCAGGGCCCCAGAGATGTCTCTCAGTTGATCTGACAGCCGAATGGGAGATGCAGGCCATGCCTCTACATCTTTCTGGAGTCAGTACTGAAACCTCCTGAGGTGAGTCAGTTTTATTTGACTTGTAAATTTTGTTTAGTGCCTCTTTGTCTTTGACCGGTCTTTAGGGTTGAGGGATGATCTGGATGCAGTGAAATCTTCCCCAACAGACTCCATCCACTAAGACATCAGTTGAAGAGTCCTGGGTCTCGGCAAGTGGCAGTTATGTGCCCGAGACATGTCATTAAGGGATTGTAGATGAATCGTCATTGTGTGGTTTATCATTTTTGTCTGTTTGTCAGGGCCCTTTTTCAGGATATTTCTTGTTTTTTTTCTTGTGTCCTCTCTTTCACCTCGATTACATAATGGGAAAGGGGTCTAGGACTGTCAAGACGCCTTTACAATGTATGTTAGACAACTTTAAGCCTGGTTTTTCCAGGGATTATGGTGGGACAAAACTTTCTAAGGGGAAATTAAGAACTTTCTGTGAATTAGATTGGCCTACTTTTGGAGTTGGTTGGCCTGTTGGCCTGACATTGGGTCCCTGGACTCCCGGACCCATAAGCCATCTGGAATGTTGTCATAGGGACTGGGACATCCTGATCAATTCCCTTATATAGATCAATGGTTATACCTAGTCCTAAATCCCACACCTTGGCTGAGAGAATGTGCCCTACAGACTGGAGCACGGGTTCTTTTAGCAAGCCCTAAGTGAGGACCCACTCCAGGGCCACAACCAAGGCCCTTTGTTCTCCCCCAAATTCCAGAAGACGCGGACCTGCCTCCCCCTTATCACCCACAAGGTCCACCTCAGCTTCTGCCGGAGGTGCCCCATGAGGAAGAAAGGCCTCCCCCATTCTTGCCGCCGGCTACCCGAAGTTGTACCCAGGCTCGCAAAGATGGGCTAGGACCCTCAGCACCCCAGGAGACCCTATCCTTCCCTTAAGGGAGGCTTCTCCCGCTGAGAGAAACTTGCGGGGGGGGGGTCATATATCCTGTTCTTGGTCTATGTCCCGTTCTCCTCGAGCAACCTTTATAATTGGAAACCCAAAACCCACCATTTTACTTGAGTCTGTTTTCCATACCCACCAACCAACCTGGGATGATTGTCAACAACTCCTTGTCACCCTCTTCACTTCAGAAGGACAGAATTTGGCTTGAAGCAAGAAAGGCCACTCTTGGGCCAGGAGGGGCTTGCTCGAGGAGAAGAGGGACTGAACTGAGGAGATTTCCCCATCCCTCCAACCCTGCTGGGACCCAAATTCAGCAGGAGGGATGGCTTCCTTGGGCACTTTTCACCGTGTTCTTCTGTCAGGCATAAAAGCAGCAGCCAGAAAACCCACCAATCTATCTAAAGTCACTGAAGTTATTCAAGGGCCCCCAAGATTCACCCACAGCTTTTCTGGAGCATCTCTGTGAGGCTTATAGAGTTTACAACCCCATTGATCTAGATGCTCCAGAAAACTAGCGGGCCACTAATTTAGTCTTTGTAACTCAGTCAGTTGCCGACATCAGAAGAAAACTCCAAAAATTAGAAGGGTTCCAAGGAATGAACCAGTCCCAACTGATCAAAGTAGCCCAGAAGGTATTCAATAACAAGGACTCCCCCGGGGAAAAACAGTAAAAGAGATTAGCCAGCACAGTTGTAGCAGCATTTCAGGAGACAGGCTCCCTAGGCAGAGGAGGTCCACAAAACAACCCACAACCAGGGGTCAGACACCAGCTAGGAAGAAATCAATGTGCCTTTTGTAAAAAGGAAGGACATTGGAAGAGAGAGTACCCTGAAAAGCCTGATAGAAAGGAAAGAAGGATGCCCCAAGCCCCACAAGACTTAAATTTAGATAAGGACTGATGGGGCCAGGGCTCCATTCAGCTTAGCCCCCAGAAGCCCAGGGTAACATTACAAATAGGGGGCAAACCAGTTAGTTTCCTGGTAGGTACTGGTGTGACCTATTCCATCCTGACCAGACCTATGGGACCCATAACCCCAAAGAGGACCTCCTTTCAATAGGCCACAGGAACATCAACTCTGTCCCTGGACCTCCAAGAGAACAGTTGCTCTTGGAAAAAATACTGTAACTCACTCCTTCCTTGTCATACCAGAATGCCCCTACCCTCTATTGGGGCAAGATCTCCTCTGGAAACTACAAGCTACTATCTCACTTGAAGGGGATGAAGCCAGCCTTAGAGTAAATCCCCCAGTTGAGGGCCCCGGCCCAACTAGGATTCTTCTCACCTATCTTCTGTCTGAGGAATATCTTTTACAGGAAAAGACACCAAGGGGACCCTCACCTGCCCACAACCCATCCACATACCTACAGGAGTTCCAATGACTTTGTCCTGCTGTGTGGGCAGAAAATAACCCCCAGGGCTGGCAAAGCATCAAACCCCAGTTGTAGTCCAGCTGAAGGCTACCACCATGCCAGTACAGGTAAAACAGTATCCTATGAGCCTGGAGGCTAAGCTAGGCATTGCCCCACACATTCAAAGACTTAGGGACGCAGGTATTCTAGTCCCCTGTAAGTCTCCCTGGAACACCCCCTTACTTCCGGTCCTAAAACCAGGGACAAGAGACTACCGACCAGTGCAGGATCTGAGGGAAGTCAATAAACGGGTTGAAACTGTTCACCCAACCATACCCAACCCGTATACCCTACTCAGCCTTCTCTCCCCTGAACGGAAGTTCTACACTGTCTTAGATTTAAAAGACGCCTTCTTTTGCATCCCCTTGGCCTCTGCCATTCAGCCTATCTTTGCTTTTGAATGGACAGACCCAGAGTCAGGAGCCTCAGGCCAACTGACTTGGACTCGCTTGCTGCAGGATTCAAAAACTCCCCAGCCTTGATTGATGAAGCCCTGAGCCTAGATCTCCTCACCTTCTGGCAAATGTACCCTGAATGTACTCTACTACAATATCTAGATGACCTCCTCCTTACCACTGACACAGAGGCTGAATGTAGAGAAGCCACCAAAAGTCTCCTAAGTACGGACTTAGGATATCGGGTAAAGGCCCAGCTCTGCACTCCTGAAGTCACCTACCTTGGATACAACATCATCCAAGGTAAGCGGACACTATCCCTCAGCCATGTTGAAGCAGTCCAGCAGATCCCAGCCCCAAGGACCGAAAGACAGGTACGAGAATTTCTAGGGCTGTAGGCTATTGTTGCCATTGGATCCCAGTGTTCGCAGAAATTGCGAATCTGTTATATTCCAGCACAGGAGGGGGAACTCTCAAGTTAAATTGGACTGAGGTCGAACAACAGGCTTTTGAAAAATTAAAGACTGTGCTCTTGTCTCGGCCCTGCCTTGGCATTGCCGGCCATGACCAAGCTGTTTCACCTCTTTGTGAATGAAACAAAAGGCATAGCCAAAGGGGTCCTTATCCAAAGCCTAGGGCCCTGGAAGAGACCAGTTGCCTATTTGTCAAAAAGGCTTGACCCCATTGCCTCCGGATGGCCCACCTGCCTCCAGGCAATAGCGGCCACGGCAGTCCTCGTCAAGGAGGCCGACAAGCTAACTCCGGGACAAGAACTGATCTTAACAGCCCCCCATGCCATTGAATCCCTGCTCCAGAGCGCACCTGAGCGCTGGATGTCGAACGCCTGAATCACCCAGTTCCAGGCTCTTCTACTCGATCAGCCCCACATCAAATTCTACAGGATGCTTGCCATCAATCCAGCTAGCCTCCTCCAGAATGACGACCCGAAGGAACCTTTACATAATTGCCTAGAGGCCATCGACACGGTGCAGACCGGCCATCCAGATCTCACTGACACCCCATTGGCATCACCAGACAAGGTACTGCACATGGGTGGAAGTAGTTTTGTCCAAGAAGGAATCAGGTATGCGGGGGCAGCAGTGGTCACCCTAGATCATACCATCTGGTCACAGTCCCTCCCACATGGGACATCAGCCCAGAGGGCTGAACTCTTTGCCCTTATTCAGGCTCTCTTATGGGCAAAAGACAAATCGGTGACGATCTACACCGATAGCAGGTATGCCTTTGCAACAGCACACACAGACAGTGCTACTTGTAAGGAAAGGGGACTTGTAACCTCAGCCAGAAAGGACGTTAAAAACAAAGAGGAAATCCTAGCCTTATTAGAAGCCATCTGGTTGCCCAAAGCAGTAGCCCTGGTACATTGCAGGGGCACCAAAAAGGAGACTCCCCAGAAGCCAGAGGGAACCGGGCTGCAGATGAAGCTGCCAGAGAAGCTTCCCTAAAACCAGTGGGGCCTCTACAGATTTTAATAACTTTACCTAACCCCAGTCGCCAACCTCACTAACATATATAGCAAGGGAAGACAAACTAGCCACACAAAGACTGGCTACCCAGAGCCCAGAAGGATGGTGGACCTTACAAGATGGAAGGCTTATGGTCCCTGAGGCTTTAGGTCAGACAATGGTCAGCCAGCTACACCAGAATACCCACCTAGGCTACTCTAAACTAGCAGAATTTCTTCGGTACTACATTACCGAATCTAGACAGCATTATTTCTCCGTGCATCACTTGCCCTCAAGTGAATGCCAGACAGTACTAGAAAGCCCCGATAGGAATCCGAGCATGGGGAAGCTCACCAGGGAACATTGGGAAATAGATTTCACAGAAATAAAACCCCCAACATCAGGTTATAGGTACGTCTTGGTCTTTATAGACACCTTCTCAGGATGGGTTGAAGCTTACTCCACTAGGACAGAAACTGCCACTACTGTAGTCAGGAAACTACTCCAAGAAATTATTCCCAGGTTTGGCCTACCTGTAACACTAGGATCAGACAATGGTCTAGCCTTCATAGCAAAAGTTTCAGAGGACATGGCAAAAGCTTTAAATATTAATTGGAAATTACATTGTGCCTACTGGCCCCAGAGCTCCAGGCAAGTAGAACGGATGAACAGGACCCTTAAAGAAGTCCTGACAAAGCTCACCTTAAAAACCAGTGAACAGTGGGCTACCCTACTCCTCTTTGCCCTGCTCAGAGCCAGATGCACCCCTTACTGAGAGGGGTTCTCCCCATATGAAATTATGTTTGGGAGACCACCCCGCTATACTTCCCAAGCTCTGGGAAGAAATACAGGCTGAAATCAATAACCAATCTTTACTCAAGTTCTTACAGGCCTTACACTCCACTCCACTCAGAGAAAAAGCTATAAGTATGTCCAGGACGCCTTGCCTGTGCCAACTTCTGATCCAGTTCATTCCTTCCAACCCAGTGACTCAGTCTGGGTAAAGAAGTTCACCACCCAAGGACTGACCCCCACCTGAAATGGACCATACATCATCATCCTAACCTCTCCCATGGCAGTCAAGGTCGACGGAATTCCAACGTGGCTACACCATACCTGACTGAAGGTGGCCGGGGTGAAATGGAAAGTCCAGGATTCCTCAGCGGACCCTCTAAAGCTAAGACTTTCGCGGGTTTCATAGACGTTACTTCCCCTTGCCAAGGCTTAGTCGGTATTTGTTCTCCAAAAACCCCAACAGACACCCACCACAACTCAACGTAGAATTAACTCAGTAAAGCTCATGGTCATAAGGGGACAGTACAGACCCCTTAGAGAGGAGCCCCTCATTGAGTCAATGATTTGACTCAGGCACATAAAACCAGTGGGGAAATGAACAATGGCTTGCATTTTGTCCACAGCCCCATCTTTTAACTGTAAGTTCCAAGAAACAGCCGTTACCACTTCCCCAGGTGTTGCTAACTGATAAGATCAGCTAAAGCTTGTTTTCAGCTCCTGTAATATGCTTCAATTGCTACTAGCTGCTTGAACCCTGCCAAACAGGATGTGGTTTTTGCCTTTTTAAACAAACCCCTGAGCTTACTCGGGGCCTTGAGGTTTGGAGAGACATGAGTCCTCTCACGGTTACCGGCTTTTAGAATAAAGAATCTCAATTTGGCTTACTGACTATGGCATCTTCTGTTAAGCTCACTGAATTCTAAATATAACAAAATGACAGAGAACTCAACATTGCAGTTCTAAAAAAACAGAAAAAAATGCAAGAAAAATCAGATGGGTGGATTACTAAACTCAAAAATTAAATCAATAAATAAAATGAGGGCCAGCTGAGTGGTGGGCACAGTGGTTAAGCACTGGCTTGGGAAGCCAGTGGCCCCAGTTCAGGTCCCACACATGAGGGCCAGTGACACTGCCCTCAAAAATAAATAAATAAATAAATAAATAAATAAATAAATAAATAAATAAATAAATAAATAAATAAAATGAATACTTTACCAAAGGGATTGGAATTTTAAAAATGAACCATATAGAATTTGTGTATCTGAAGAACTTAATAAAAGAGATGAAGAATGAAATGGTGAACTTAGGAAATAGACCCAACCAGATGGAAGAATTAATTATATCGAAGATAGAAATATGAAAATAAAAAAGATGAAAGAAGAGAAAGATGCGTGACAGTTAAAAGAAATGAAAGTTTCTTTTTAAGATCTATCTGACTCCATCAGAAAGAGCAATATAAGAATATTGGGTGTATCAGAAGTAGAAGAGAGGGAGAAAAGATCAGAGGTCTAGTCTATTCAAAAAACAGTCGATGAAAACTTCACAAACTTGTGGAAAGAACTAGATCCCCGAATCCAAGAAAGAAACAGAACACCTAATTATTTCAATCCAAAAAGGCCTTCTTCAAGGCATATTATATTGAAACTGTCAAAAATTAATGACAAAAAATTCTCAAGTCAGCTGAGGAAAAGAAGATAACTTTCAAAGAAAAGCCTATTAGATTATAATCAGACTTTTCAGCAGAAACTCTAAAAGCCAGAAGAGAGTGCAATCAAATATTCAAACTATTGAAAGACAGAAATAACCACACAATAATAATGTATCCAGGAAAGTTATTCTTTAGATATGAAGGAGTAATAAAGACCTTTCCAGACATACAGATGCTGAGGGAATTTTCCACCAAAAATCCTGCATTACAGGAAATACTGAAGAGGGTTATTCTATCTGAAAGAAAACGGGAAGAGGATAAAAAATTGTTTTTTTATTAAAGATTTTATTGGGGAATTGACAGGGGAACAGTGTTGGGGAACTGAGGAAGGGGAACAGAAAAGTTGCTGTCCTTTTCCTCATCAGTGTAGTTGTGGAGGACATCGCTTCACTGGCCCATGTTGGTATCATCATTGAGCTCTTGGATGAGGCAGATCAGTCGCTGGCGTCTGGACGGCCGCACACAGCAGCTCTTGGCAACTCACACTGGCTACCACCTGCTCACACTGGCTGCAGGCCACTCACTGTAGTCTATGGCAGCCCACTGCATCAGGGGCTGCAGCTATGCCAACCCGGGAACTCACAGCAGCCCAGCTCCAGGTGGAGCTGTTGTTCACCATCTTAGCTGTAGAGGGCAGTATCACTGGCCCTCATATGTGGGATCCAAAACGGGGCCTCTGGCATCCCAAGCCAGCTCTTAACCAACGTGCCACTAGGCTAGCCCGCATAAAAAAATTTTTTTTGTGTATGATGACACACAGACAAACAAAAGCAGGAACTAGCTACCCTTATTCCTAATAGGGCATTCTACACATGAATATAACATAAAGGTTAATGGAGGTTAAAACATAAAAAAGAAAAAGAGATGACAATAGCTACTGGAACTTGTAAATGAACTCATAAATTGGGGTAACTTGTGACAACAAAAAACATAAAAGAGGAGGGTATAAAAGTCTTAATTTCCAAAGGAAATGGAGATAAGATGCATGCAGAGCAAAAAGTACTGCTGTACACATGAAACTTTCTATTACATAAATTCATTGGTAAACACACACAAAATCCAAAATGGAGACACATAATATGAAAAAAAGAGAAAACACAGGGAAAAAAATCATGTAATACCACCAAACAAAAAACAACAGACATAAACACAAGGACAAAGAAACAATGAAGACACCAATCTACCAGAATACAAAAGCAAAATGGCTACGTGAAATCCATTAAATCAATGATCATCCTAAATGTAAATGGTCTGAATTCACCCTAAAATGCACAGAGTAGCAGACTGGATCAAAAAACGCAACCATATGCTTCCTCCAAGAGATACATCTTAGCTACAAGGACAAATATAGACACAAAGTGAAAGAGTGGAAAATAATACTCCAAGCAATTGGCATCCAGAGGAAAGAGGGTTGGGCCATACTTACAACTGATGAAACAGACTTCAAGATAAAAAAGGTTATAAGAGACAAGATGCACATTTCATAATAATGGGCAATATATGAAGAACACATAACAGTTATCAGCATATGTCGTCTGACAATTAAGTTCACAAACTCATCCTAGAAAAAATGCTACATACCTCATTGCTGGATATCACTATGGTCACCTTCCAAGTATTCCCCTTGGGAAGCTATACACTGACACCAGTGCCTAGTCCACCATTCAAAGCAATTTTGGAACTCTTTTTCTGGAATCGCTATCAGAACTCTCGTCATATTACCTGTGATGTCCTGAATGTCCTCAAAATGTCTGCCTTTCAATATTTTCTTTATCTTTGGGTAAAGAAAGAAGTCATTGGAGGCCAGATCAGGTGAGTAGGGAGGGTGTTCCAATACGGTTACAGTAATACCTTGGTTTGCGAGCATAAGTCATTCCAGAAACAAACTACTCGTATTACAAGACATCGCTCATTTACCACATTAAAATGTATTAGAAATGTTTGCTCATATTGCGGAACACTTTCAAAGTAAGTTACTCGCAAACCAAGGTTTTACTGTATTTGTTTACTGGCTAAAAACTCCCTCCCAGACAGTTCCTTGTGAGCTGGTGCATTATGGTAATGTAAGAGCCATGAATTGTTGGCCAAAAGTTCAAGTCGTCTAACTTTTTCATGCAGCCATTTCAGTACTTCCAAATAGTAAACTTAGTTAACTGTCCAGTTGGTACAAATTCATAATGAATAATCACTCTGATATCAAAAAAAGGTTAGCAACATCATTGCAACAAGTTTGCGAACTTAATTGTCCCACATCTTATATGCTCCAAATCAGGGAGCACCAACATATATAAAGCAACTACTAACAGAACTAAAGGCAGAAGGTGACAAAAACACAATCACACCAGGAGACCTAAATAGGCCATTGAGAGCTATGCATAGATCATCCAAGCAGAAAATCAATAAGAAAGTATAAGCTTTAAATGACACATTAGGCCAAAGGGACATAACTGACATTTACAGAGCATGTAATCCTAGAACACCAGATTACACATTCTTCTAAAATGCATATGGAACGTATGCTGGGACACAAAACAAGTCTCAACAAATTTAAGAAGACAATTCATACCAAGCATAATCTCCAACTACAATACTTTGAAATTGAAGATCAATGGAAAAAGAAAGTAGCAAAACCCACAAATATCAGGACATTAAAAAACATGCTTCTAGGGCCGGCCGAGTGGCGCATTGTTTAAGAGCTGGTTTTACGATGCCAGTGGCCCCAGTTCGGATCCCACATATGAGGGCCAGTGACACTGCCCTCCACAGCTAACAACAGCTCCACCTGGAGCAGGGCTGTGCGAGCCCCAACGACGGTGTACACTGCAGCCCCTGTTGCAGTGGGCTGCCATAGGCTACAGTGAGTGGCCGGCAGCCAGCGTGAGCGGCCAATAGCCGCAGTGAGCGACATCCAGAGGCCAGCGACCAATCTGCCTCATCCGGGAAGAGCGCAATGATGATACCAACATGGGCCACTGAAGCAACATCCTCCGCAACTAGACTGAAGAACAAAAGGACAGCAACTTGTCTGTTCCCCTTCCCTGATTCCCCAATGCTGTTCACCTCCCGCAATTCTCCAATAAAAATCTTAAGAAACAAAAACACACACAAAAAAACCATGCTTCTGAAGAAACAACTGGGTCAAAGAAGAAATAAAAGGGGAGATCAAAAGACACATAGCAACAAATGAGAATGAAAATACAATATATCAAAACTTTAGGGATACTGCAAAGGCAGTAATAAAACGGAAGTTTATATGATTACAGGCCTGTCTCAAGAAACAAGAAAAATCCCAAATAAGCAAAATAACAATACACCTTAAAGAACTAGAAAAAATAACAAATGAAACTCAAAGTCAGCAGAAGGGAATAATTAACATTACAGAAAATTTAAATGCAATAGAGAACAAAAAGACAATAGAAAAATGCAACAAAGAGCTAGTTATTTGAAAACATTAATAAAATTGACAAACACTTGGCTAGACTCACTAAGGAAAAAAGAGAAAGGACACAAACAAAATCAAAAATGAAAAAGAAGTTATGATGCGTACCACAGAAATACAAAGGATCATACACAAATATTTGAAAGATTATATCACCAAATTCAATAAATTAGAAGAAATGGACTAGTTCAGAGATTTAAATAACCTTCCTAGACTAAATCATGAAAAACTGGAAAATCTAAATAGAATGAACACCAGTAAGGAAATTGAAACAATTATCAAAAACCTCCCAAACAACGAAAATCCAGGACTACATGGCTCTACTAGTGAAATCTACCAAACATTCAAAGGTGATTTAATAAGTGTTCTTCTCAAACTCTTCCAAAGATTTAAAGAAGGAATACTTCTTACCACATTTTAGGTGGCCAACATTACACTGATACCAAAACTTGGTAAGGATAACTCAAAAAACAGAACTTCAGACCAGTATCTCTGATGAATACAGACATGAATATCCTAAACAAAATATGAGCAAATCGAATACCACAACACATTACAAAGATTATACATCATGATCAAGTGGCACAAGGGTGGTTCAACATATGTAAATCGATAACTGTGATACACCAAATAAACAAAATAAAAAATGAAAATCATATGATCATACCAACAGATCCAGAAAAAGCATTTGACAATATACAACATCCATTTATGATTACAACACTTAATAAAATGGGTACAAAAGGAATGTATCACACTATAATAAAGGCCATATACAACAAACCCTCAGCTAATATCATATTTGATGGTGAAAAAGTGAAAGCGTTTCCTCTAAGATCAGGAACAAGACATGGATGCCCCCTGTCACCACTATTATTCAACATAGTATTGTAAGTCCTAGGCAGAGCAATCAGGCAAGAGAAAGAAATGAAAGGTATCCAAGTTGGGAATGAAGAAGACAAGCTGTCACATTTTGTAGATGACATGATTCTTTACATAGAAAATGCTACAGACTCCACCAAAAAACTATGAGAAACAATAAGCAATTACAGTACAGTTGCAGGATACAAAACAATGTACAAAAGTCCACTTGATTCCTTTATAATATCAATGAAATTTCAGAGAAAGAAATGAAAACAACAATTCCTTTTGAAATTGCAACAAAAAGAATAAAATACCTAGGAATAAACTTAACAAACGAGGGAAAGGACTTATAGAACAAAAAATCACATTTGTATGGAACCACAAAAGACCCCGACAGCCAAAACAGTCCTAAGAAAAAAAAAAGGCTAGAGGTATCATACTCCCTGATTTCAAATTATACTACAAAGTAAAAATTATCAAAACACCATGGTATTGGGGGAAAAACAGACAGATTAGACCAATGAAACAGAATGGAAAACCCAGAAATAAACCCATATATATATGGGCAGATAATTTTGGACAAAGGAGCCAAAAATATACAATAGAAAAAGGAAGCCTCTTCAATCAATGGAGCTGGGAAAACTGGAAAGCCATGTGCAAAAGCATGAAACTATACTCTTATTTGTCACCATACACCAATATTAACTCAAAATAGATCAAAGACCTAAATATAAGACCTGAAACAATAAGTCGAACAGAAGAAATCATAAGTACTAAACTACGGACCTTAGATTCAGGGAGAATTTTATGAATTTGACATCATAGGCAATGGAAATAAAACCATAAATAAATGAATGGGGTATATCAATCTAAAAAGCTTCTGTACAGCAAAGAAACCATCAACAAAATAAGACAACCAACTGAATGGGAGAAGGGATTTGCAAACAACACCTTTGATAGGTGGTTAATATTCAAAATATATAAAGAACTGATAAAACCCAACAACAAGAAAACAAACAATCCATTTAAAAAAAAATGGGCAGAGGACCTGAACAGACACTTCTCCCAAGACATACAAACAGCCAAGAGATATATAAAGAAGCTTAACTTCTCTAGCTATTAGGGAAATGCAAATTAAAACCATGATGAAATACCACCTAACACCCGTTAGAATGCCTATTATCAACAAGACAAGTAAAACAAGTGTTGGAGAGGCTGTGGAGAAAAAGGAACCCTCATACATTGCTGGTGGGAATGTAAACTGGTACAGACACTATGGAAAAGAGTATGGAGGTTCCTCAAAACATTAAGAATAGAATTACCATATGACCCAGCAATCTCTCATCTGGGTATCTACCCAAAAAATCTGAAAACATTTATCTGTAAAGATATGTGTGCTCCTATGTTCACTGCAACATTATTCACAGTGGCCAAGTCATGGAAGCAAGCAAAGTGTCCTTTAACAGATGACTGGAAAAAGATGTGGTACATATATACAATGGAATATTAGTTGGACATAAGAAAAGATACGATATTGGCATTTGCGAAAACATGGATGAATCTTGACATTATTATGCTACATAAAATAAGTCAGACAAGAACATTTGAGAACTGTATGATTTCATTTGTATGTGGGATACAAAACTGAAAGCTACAAAAGAACAAGGCAAATAAACAAAAACTCAAACAACCATTCAGTGGTTACCAGAGAATAATGGGGGATGAAGGGATGGCAAAAGAGGTTGAAGGGGGTCAAATACATAGTGACAGGAGATTTGACTTTCAGTGATGAACTTACAATGCAATATGTAGATGATGTATTACAGAATTGTACACTTAAAACCTATATAATTTCATTAACCTTTTTCACCCCCAAAAATAAAAAGAAACCAGATGTGAAAGACCACATATTGTATTATTCCATTTACATGTATTGTCTAGAATGTGCCAATCCATGGAGACAGAACACAGGAGGGACTGCTAATTTGTAAGAGATTCCTTACAGGATTGATAAAAGTTTTCTAAGATTCAGCTTTATGTCATAGAAATGGCGGCATGAGGTGGGCCTCTTGAAATCTCCCTTGGGATTTATAACAAATTGAACAGGTGTAATTCCACAAGGGACTCCCAGCGCAGCAGACTGACAAGACTAAGAGATGCACAATTGAAATCATCTAAAGGTGGGTAAATTGGGGGAGCAGAGGACCAGTAAAGGCGGAAGTGTGGAAACACGGGCCTCAAGCAGGCAGCAGGACAGACTCTCTGAACTTCCTGCAGCAGTCAAGGGAGAGGGAAGAAGGGTGAAAATGGTGGTTCAAGCCCTCACTATCAAGTAGAGGACAGAAGACATAGGCACAGAGCCTAGCCGTGCCCTTCCCACCTTCCAAGAGATCGGTCCATCCCCACATTCCCAGTGCTAGAAGCAGAACGGTAGCAATGTAAGATCAAAAGACCAAAATATTTGAGGTTCTGAGAACTATGGCTCTGCAGCCACAGACTGTAGCCCAACTAGTTCAGGCAAAGAGGAGGGAGTACTGGGTACAGCATTGGCTCTGCTGGTGGTCACTGCTATTGCTCAGAACCACCTCACAGAACCCACCACCCCCTGACCCTCACCTATCCGGGCAGATCCCGGCAGGGGTAAACAGAGCTGCTGAAACACACAGGCTCTGAATCAGGTGCAGGAAGAGATTTGGAACTTTGGAAGCTCTCCGCATCCCCCAACGGAGGACTTGCCTTGAGACCCAGGTGACATGCTCACAGAGGAGCAGTACGGTTTCCAGGGAAGCCCCTATTGTGTGAGAAACCAGAAACAGAGAAAATATAACACTACGTATGAGAGAGAATAAAAGGCTGCAATAGGAGAAAAAAATAGAGCATTCTACCAACACCTACTGGAAAGAAAAAGAAAGACCTCTTCCTATCAACCTGTTGCAGCACCCACTCCTGTAAATGCCTAGAAGAGAAATAATTCATTTATTGCCATGAATAACCAAGGCAACAAGGCATCTCAGAAAGAAAATGAAATGTCTCCAGAAAATGAACTTAAAGACATGGAAATATGTGACATCAATGACAGAAAATTCAAGACTGAAGTTCTGAAATACCTCAATGAGATGCAAGAAAACAGAGACACACAATTTAATGAACTCAGAAAACACAATCAAAGAACAAAATGAACATTTTACCCATGGGACTGAAATTTTAAATAAGAATGAAATAGAATTTCTGGAGATTAAGAACTTAATCAAAGAAATGAAGAATGAAATAGTCAGCTTAGGTGATAGAGCTGACCAGATGGAGGAAAAATCAGCAACATTGAAGATAGAAATCTGCAAATGACACTGATGGAAGAAGAGAGAGACTTGAGAGTTACAAGAAATGAAAGAACACTACAAGAACTTTCTGACTCCATCAGAAAGAGTAATATAAGAATAATAGGCAGGGCCAGCCAAGTGGCGCGGTGGTTAAGCACTGGCTTGGGAAGGCAGTGGCCCCGGTTCAGTCCCACATATGAGGGCCAGTGACACTGCCATCAAAAAAAAAAAAAAAGAATGGGCATTACAGAAGGAAAAGAATAGGAGAATGGAACAGAGAATATATGGAAACAAATAGTCAACGAGAACTTCCCAAACTTGTGGAAAAAAACTGGATCCTCAACTCCAAGAAGCAAATAGAATACCTAATTACATCAATGCCAACAGACCTTCTCCAAGGCACACTGTATTGAAGCTGTCAAAAATTAATGACAAAGAAAGAATCTTGAAGGCAGCCAGGGAAAAGAAGCCAGTAACCTACAAAGGAAAGCCAATCTGATTATCATCAGATTTTTCAGCAAAAACTCTACAAGCCAGGATGAAGTGGAATCTGGAGTGGAAAGGGAGAAATTATGAGCTAAGAGTAATACATCCAGCAAAGATATCCTTTAGATATGAAGGAAGAATAAAGACCTTTCCGGACATACAGAAGCTGAAGGAATTTTCTAACACATGTCCTGCAATACAAGAAATATTGAAGGAGGCTATTTGCCTAGAAACCAAAAAAGCAAAAGAATACAAAACCATGAGTAGAATTACGAACAGAGAGACAGAAGCAGGAAATAGCAAACCCTACACCAAATAGACACTATACACTTGTGTCTTGACCCATAGGGTCAAGAAGAAAAAAGAAAGTTAATAAAAAAAGGGGAAAAGACAATTTGATATTGCAGCACAGAAACCTACTCATAGTGTAAATAAGGATGATGTATGACAACAAAAACATAAACGGGAAGAGTAAAGGTCTGAACCAGCACAAGGGGATGGAGAAAGGAAGCATGCTAAATAAAATGGAATACCCTAAATATGAAACTTTGTTTTACATAAACTTAATGGTAACCACACACAAAATATCCAGAACTGAAATTCATAACAAAAAAAGAAGAAACGGGGGCCGGCCGAGTGGCGCATTGGTTAAGAGCTGGTTTTGGGATGCCAGCGGCCCTGGTTCGGATCCCACAGATGAGGGCCAGTGACACTGCCCTCTACATCTAACAACAGCTCCACCTGGAGTTGGGCTGTGCAAGCCCCAGCTATGGTGTAGGCTGCAGCCCCTGCTGCAGTGGGCTTCCATAGGCTACAGTGAGTGGCCGACAGTCAGCGTGAGCGGATGGCAGCCAGCGAGATCCGCTGGCAGCCAGCGAGAGCTGCCAATAGCAGCAGTGAGCAACATCCAGAGGCTGGCGACTGATCTGCATCATCCGGGAAGAGCGCAATGACGATACCAACATGGGCCAGTGAAGCAACATCCTCCGCAACTAGACTGAAGAACAAAAAGACAGCAACTTGTCTGTTCCCCTTCCCCGATTCCCCAACGCTGTTCCCCTCCCCCAATTCCCCAATGAAATCTTAAAAAAAAAGAAGAAGAAACGGGCTGGCTGAGAGGCTCAGTTAGTTAATAGTTGGCTTAGAGTGCGAACTCTGAGAAACAGGGCAGCCAGTTCAATTCCCACACGGGCCAAGGAATGCTGAGCCCGAGCTGATCTGTGGCTGAGCTGCCAAAAGGGGGCAGAATGCTCAGCTGGTGTAACAACAAGATTGCCTGTTCAATGGTGGGCTATGCCGACCCCCAACTAAGACTGAACTCGGCACCCTGAGCTGAGCTGCTGCCCGGATGTCTCAGTGGATATAGCATGTGCTCTTAACAAAAGGCTGCTGGCTTGACTCCCACATGGGATGGTGGCTACACCCACCCATAACTAAGATTGAACACAGCACCTTGAGCTTAGAGGCCGCGAGCTGCTGATGGGAAGCCAGATGACGACTGGTGCCATTCAAAACAGACTGAAGAACAACAATTTGGTTGGTCCCCTTCGCAAGTTCCCCAACACTATTTCCTTTACCCAATTCCTCAATAAAATCTTTTTTAAAAAAAAGAAGAAACATAGGGAAAAATCATAGAATACCACCATGCTGAAATTTTTGCAGCTACAAAATGCAAAGAAAGAACAGAGATACAGTCCTACCAGAAAACCAAAGATAGAATTAAAGGAAACCCTCATACAGAAATAATCATGCTAAATGTAAATGAAATGAAATGAACTCACCAAAAAAAGGCACAGAGTAGAAGACTGGATCACAAAACTAAACCCAACCGTATGCTGCCTCCAAAAGATACATCTCAGCTACAAAGACAAATATAGACTCAGAGTGAAAGGTTGGAAATAGACACTCAAAGAAAAAGGTATTCAGAGAAATGTAGATGTAGCTGTACTGTTATCAGATGAAACAGACTTCAGGATAAAAAAGTTACAAGAGACACGGGCCGGCCGAGTGGCACGGTGGTTAAGCGCTGGCTTGGGAAGCCAGCAGCTCCAGTTCGGTCCCACATATGAGGGCCTGTGACACTGCCCTCAAAAAAAAAAGTTACAAGGGACAAAGATGGACATTTCATAATGATAAGGGGACTATGCAACACGAAGACATAACAGTCATCAATATTTATGCCCCCAACGAGGGAGCACCGAAATACACAAAGCAACTAATAAGAGAACTAAAGGGAGAAATTGACCAAAACACAATTATAGTAGGGGACCTAATTACATCATTGACAGCTATAGATAGATCATCCAAACAGAAAATAAAAAATGAAACAGCAGCCCAAAATGACACATTAGATGAAATGGACATAAATGACATTTATAGAGCACTTGACCCTAGTACATTAGACTACACATTCTGTTCTAGTGTACATGGAACCGTCTCAAGGCAAGACCATATAATGGGACATAAAACTAGCCTGGGCAAATTTAAGAAGATTGGAATCATACCAAGCATATTCTCTTATCACAAGGCTTTGAAATTCTATATCAACTGCAAAAAGAAAGCAGGAAAAACTACAAATATGTGAAGATTAAAAAACATACTTTTAAAGAATGACTGGGTTAAAGAAGAAATAAGAGATCAAAAGATATATAGAAACAAATAAGAAAGAAAATACATCCTACCAAAATTTTTGGGATCCAGTAAAAGCAGTTTTAAGAGGGAAATTTATATTTATTTATTTATTTATTTATTTATTTATTTATTTATTTATTTAAGATTTTCTTGGGGAATTGGGGGAGGGGAACAGCAATGGGGAACCAGGGAAGGGGAACAGACAAGTTGTTGTCCTTTTGTTCTTCAGTTTAGTTGTGGAGGACATTGCTTCACTGGCCCATGTTGGCATCATCATTGTGCTCTTCTTGGGTGAGGCAGATCATTCGCCAGCCTCTGGACGGCTGCTCACAGGGGCTCTTGGCAGCTAACACCGGCTGCCAGCCACTCACGCTGGCTGCCAGCCACTCATTGTAGCCTATGGCAGCCCACTGCAGCAGGGGCTGCAGCCATGCTGTCTCGGGGAATCACAGCAGCCCCACTCCAGGCGGAGCCGCTGTTCATCATCATAGCTGCAGAGGGCAGAATCACTGGCCCTCACATGTGGGATCTGAACTGGGGCCACTGGCTTCCAAAGCCAGCCCACAACCAACGTGCCACTCAGCTGACCCTAAGAGGGAAATTATATCATTACCGGCCTATCTAGAGAAACAAGAAAAATCGCAAATAAACAAAATAACATTACATCTTAAAGAACTAGAGAAAGAAGAACAAATGAAACTCAACATCAGTAGAAGGAAGGAAATAATAAAAATCAGAACAGAACATAATGAAATAGTGAACAAAAAGACCATAGAGAAAATTAATGCAACAAAGAGGTGGGTCTTTGAAAAGAGTAATAAAATTCACAAAACCTAGGCTAGACTCACTAAGAGAAAAAGAGAAAAAACACAAACAATATCAGAAGTCAGAGGAGAAGTTACCACGATGCCACAGAAATACAAAGGATCATCCAAAGATACTATGAAGGACTATACGTCAACAAATTCAATAACCTAGAAGCCATGGGAATGTTCTTAGGAACATATAGCATTCATAGGCTGAATCACAAAGAATTAGAAAATCTAAATAGACTGATCAACAGTAAGGAAACTAAACCAATCATCAGAAACCACCCAAAAAACAAAAGTTCAGGACCAGATGGCTTCACTAGTGAATTCTATCAAACATTCAAAGAGGATATAACACCTGTCCTACTCAAAATTTTCCAAAAATTTGAAGAGACAATATTCCCTAACTCATTTGAGGAAGCCAACGTTACCCTGATACCAAAACGTGGTAAGGATAACACACATAAAAAAAATTACAGACCAATATCTCTGATCAATACAGATGTAAAAATCCTAAACAAAATTCTAGCAAATCAAATGCAACAAGGCATTAAAAAACTTATACGTCATGATCAAGTGGGTTTCATCCCAGGGCCACAAGAATGGTTCAACATATGCAAATCGATCAATGTGATACACCACATAAACAAAAGAAAGGACAAAAATCATATGATTATATCAATAGATGAGAAAAAGGATTTGACAAGATACAACATTCATTTATGATTAAAACACATAATAAAACTGGTATAGAAGGAAAATAACTTAACATACTACAGGCCATATATGACAAACACTCAGCTAATTTCACAATTAAGGGTGAAAAACTGAAGCCCTTAGCTATACCTGTAGGAACACGACAGGCCTGTCCCCTAGCACCTATCCTTTTTAACCTGTAATAGTACTGGAAGTATTAGCCACATCAATCAGGCAACAGAAAGGAATAAAAAGCATCTAAATATAAAATGAAGACATTAATGGCTACAAAATCAATGTACAAAAGTCCACTGCTTGCCTATATACTAACAATGAAATCTCAGCAAAAGAAATTAAAAAAAAAAATTCATGTTGCAATTGCACTGAAAAAAAGTAAAATACCAAGGATAACCTTAACCAAGCATATGAAAGACATATATACTGAAACCTGTAAGACATTTTTCAAAAAATTGAAATAGATGGGCCGGCCGAGTGGCACGGTGTTTAACCACTGGCTTGGGAAGCCAGCGGCCCCGGTTCAGGTCCCACATGAGGGCAAGTGACACTGCCCTCAAAATAAATAAATAAATAAATAAATAAATAAATAAATAAATAAATAAACTTAAAATGACAAAAAAAAAATGGCAAGATGTTCCATGTTCATGGATTGGAAGAATCAACATAGCTAAATTGGTGATATTACCCAAAGCAATATAGATTTAATGGAATCCCCATCACAATCCCAATGGCATTTTTGAAGAAATAGAACAAAAAACATCATCAGATTTGCATGGAACCACAAAAGACCCCAAATAGCCAAAGCAATCCTAAGAAAAAAGAACAATGCTGAAAGCATCACACCTTCTGGCTTCAGCTCGTACTACAGGGCAACAATAATCAAAACAGTATGGTATTGGCAGAAAAATAGACACAATAGACCAATGGAATAGAACGGAAAACCCAGAAATAAACCCACATAAGTATGGATAGACAATTTTCAAGAAATAAGCCAAAAACATATAATGGAGAAAAGATAGCCTCTTCAATAAACAGTGCTGAGACAATTGGAAAGCCACATTCAGTTAATGAAACTAGACTGTTCTCTGTCCCTGTGCACCAAAATGAACTCAAAATGGATCAAAGACTTAAATGTAAGACCTGAAACAACTAACTGCCTGGATGAAATCATAGGTTGTAAACTTATGGATCTTGTGTTCAAAGAGGACTTTATGAATTTGACTTCAAAGGCAAGGGAAGTAAAAGCTAAAATAAATGAATGGGACTATATCAAACTAAAAAGCTCTGAACAGCAAAAGAAACCATTGACAAAATAAAGAGGCAACCAAATGAATGGGAGAAGATTTTTGAAAACAACACCTCTGACAAGGGGCTAATATCCAAAACATATAAGGAACTCATACAACTCAACAACAAAAAAAGCAATGCAATTAAAGAGTGGGCAGGGCCAGCCGAGTGGCACAGTGGTTAAGCGCTGGCTGGGGAAGCCAGCGGCCTCAGTTTGGGTCCCACATATGAGGGCCAGTAACACTGCCCTCAAAACAAACAAAAAAAAGTGGGCAACAGAGTGAGACTACCTACCCCGCCCCAACCTTTCCAGGAAGGCCGGGGAGGCAGGGCAGGTTCAGCTGCTGAGGCACTAACTAACACACTCCTGGTAGCTGGGGTTTGGAAG
Organism: Aselliscus stoliczkanus; assembly: GCA_033961575.1. Classification (NCBI taxonomy): domain Eukaryota; kingdom Metazoa; phylum Chordata; class Mammalia; order Chiroptera; family Hipposideridae; genus Aselliscus; species Aselliscus stoliczkanus. The sequence goes on along the minus strand of CM066737.1, from coordinate 45,200,866 downwards.
TGAGGAAACTATTTCATACTCCACAGCTGTCAATGGAAAGGGTGCCCAAAGACACTCATTGAGCCTGCAGGGTGCACAGCCTGCTTTGGACAGGCGAAAGCCAAAACAGCAGTGACTTTGTAAAAACTACCATCACACATCACAACCACACTCATGTACAGCAAACCTGAAGTGCCAGGATCATGCTAGGTGTCAGGTGGCCTACTCTGTTCCCACAAGACGCAGAGGAATTTTTGTACGGAAGACGACAACCTGAAGAGAGCTTGGTGGACTTTAGCCAAGACCAGCACTGGAGACACAAGAACCATCATACCCATAGGACAACTTTAGATAAAACCAGAGCATTTCTGGGTTTGACATACAAGATGCACACCCAAAAGGAACTCTCTACAGATGCAAGGGCTCAAAGGGTCCAATCCTCATCCGAGGGGTCAACTCTCTCACAGCAGCTCATAAACTGCGGACACTGCTGATTCTCACAGCTCATCAGCCTGGGAGTCAATCCCACCTACTGACAAGCCAAAAGTAGTCAAAGATAAACTTCAACAGGTAAAGACACACAACACAAGGAACACCTCAGAAATACAGGCACAAGAGAATAGGGAGATTGAGTAATTAAAATATAAAGGACACACACCATATAAGTTTACCCAGAAAAGACTGAAAAACCTGGGGGATCTATCTGCTATATCAAAGCAAGCACGAAGAGTAAACCAGAATGGGGAGACAAAGAAATACAACCCAAATAAAACAACAGAAGAAACCTCCTGAAGCAGTGGAACTAGAGGAAATAGAGGTAAACAAGCTATCGAAGACAGAGTTCAGAACACTGATTATTAGAATGTTCAAGGAAATTAATGAAACTATAAAGAAGGATAGAGAAATCATGAAAAGCAACCAGCTAGAACTTAAGAATGCAATTACTGAATTAAATAACAAATTCGATGGAATTACTAGGAGAATGGATGAAGCAGAAAATCGAATCAGTGATTTAGAAGACAAGATAGCAGAGATCAACCATGCGGAACAACAAAAAGACAAAAGAACGAAAAACATTGAAAGGGCCAGCCAAGTGATGCGGTGGTTAAGCACTGGCTTCCGAAGCCAGCGGCCCCGGTTCGGGTCCCACATAGGAGGGCCAGTGACACTGCCCTAAAAAAACAAACAAACAAAAAACAACAACAAAAAACAAACAAACAAAAAAAACATTGAAAATAGTTTAAGAAAGCTGGGAGACAACATCAAAAACAACAACATGGAGATCATTGGAATGCCAGAAGAAGAGAGGAAGCAAGGGATTGAGAAAATATTTGAAGTAATAATGTATGAAAACTTTCCCTAACCTGGCAAAAGAAATCGACACACAAGCCTAGAAAGTGCAAAGGGTTCCATCCAAAATGATCCCAAACAGGCCCAAACCAACAAACATTACAGTGAAAATGGCAAGGGTTAAGGACAAAGACAGAATTCTTAAAGCAGCAAGGGAAAGGCAGCAAGTTACTTACAAGGGCACCCCCAAAAGATGATCAGCCGACTTTCCTACAAAAACTTTGCAGGCCAGAAGGCAGTGGCAAGAGGTTTTCAAAGTGATGAAAAATAAAGGCCTACAACCCAGATTGTTGTATCCAGTAAGGTTATCGTTTAAAATTGAAGGAGAGATAAAGAGCTTCCCAGAAAAGAACAAGTTAAGGGAATTCATTACCACCAAGCCAGCTTTGCGGGAAATGTTAAACGGGCTTCTTTAAGCAGAAGAGAAAAATAATCTAACTAAGGAAGACTAGGAACACAAATAACAAAATGGCAATAACTATGCACCTATCAATAATTAGGTTAAATGTAAATGGATTAAATGCTCCCATCAAAAGGCATAGGGTGGCTGAATGGATAAGAAAGTAAGAACCCAGCATGTGCTGTACACAAGATACACATTTCAGATGAAAAGATACATAGAGGCTGAAAGTAAAGGGATAGAGTAAAGTATTTCATGCAAGTGGAACAGAGAAAAAAGCTGGAGTAGCGATACTTATATCAGATAAAATGGACTTCAAATTGAAGAATATAACAAAGGACAAAGAAGGACACTTCATAATAATAAAGGAATTGATACAACAAGAGGAAACAACCCTAGTAAACATCTATGCACCTAACATAGGAGCTCCTAATTATTTAAAACAGATATTGTCAGACATAAAAACGGAGTTCAACAGTAACACTATCAAAGTAGGGTACTTCAACACCCCGCTGTCAACAATGGATAGATCCTCCAGAAAGAAAACCAATGCGGAAACAGTTACCTTAAATGATACATTAGACCAGCTGGATTTAACAGACATTTTCAGAGCATGTCACCCCAAAACTACAGAATATATATTCTTCTCATGTGCAAATGGAACATTTTCTAAGATAGACCACATGCTAGGCCACAAAACAAGTCTCAATAAATTTAAGAATACTGAAATCATTTCAAGTGTCTTCTCTGATCACAATGCTATGAAACTAGCAATCAAATATAAGAGGAAACCTGGAAAGCTGTCAAATAAATGAAGGCTAAATAACATACTACTAAATAGCGAGTGGGTCACAAATGAGTTCAAGGAGTAAATCAAGAGATACCTCGAGACAAACAAAAATGAAAACACTACGACACAAAATCTCTGGGACGCAGTGAAATCAGTCCTAGGAGGGAAGTTTATAGCAGTGCAGGCCTACCTAAAGAAGGAAGAAAAATCTCAAACAACAGGTTATCTTTACACCTCAGGGAACTGGAAAAAGAACAGCAAAAGAAGCACAAGGGGAGTACAAGAAAGGAGATAATAAAGACCAGAGCGAAAATAAACGATATAGAGGACAACAGAAAAACAATACAAAAGATCAATGAAACCAAGGGCTGGTTTTTTGAGATGATAAACAAAATTGACAAATCTCTAGCAGGCTCATCAAAAAAAAAAAAAAAAAAGAGAGAGGACTCAAATTAGTAAAATCAGGAACAAAAGAGGGGAAATGACTGCAGACATCACAGAAATACAAAATATTCTAAGAAATTACTATGAGCAACTATGTGTCAACAAAGTTGACAATCGGGAAGAAACGGATAATTTTCTAAAAGCATACAACCTTCCAAAGCTAACTCGAGAAGAAACAGAAAATCTAAACAGCCTGACTACTACCAAAGAAATTGAATCAGTAATTGACTAGCTCCCAATAACAAAAGCCCTGGACCAGAGAGTTTCACAACTGCATTTTATCAAACATTCAGAAAACAACTATCACCTATTCTTCTAAAACTATTCCAAAAAAGCCAGAAGGAGGGAAGGTTCCCAAACTCCTTTTATGAAGCCACTATCACCCTGATTCCAAAATCAGATAAAGACAGCACATAAAAGGAAAACTACAGGTCAATACCCCTGATGAATATAGATGCAAAAATTCTCAATAAAATATTAGCAAACAGAATTCAGCAATATATTAAGATCATACATCATGATCAAGTGGGTTTCATCCCTAGTACGCAAGGCTGGTTCATCATCCATAAATCAATTAATGTGATACACCACATCAACAAAATGAAGAATAAAAATCACATGGTCATACCAATATATGCAGAAAAAGCATTTGACAAAATCCAACGGCTATTTATGTCAAAAACACTTAGCATAGTGGGAATACAAGGATCATATCTCAACATAATAAAGGCCACATATGATAAACCTACAGCTAACATCATACTCAATGGAGAAAAGCTAAAACCATTCCTTTTAAGATCAGGAACAAGACAAGGCTGTCCAATTTCTCCTCTTTTATTCAACATAGTTCTGGAAGTTCTAGCCACAGCAATCAGAAAAGAGAAAAAAATAAAAGGCATCCAAATTGGCAACGAAGAAGTAAAATTGTCATTATATGCAGATGACAGGATACTGTATATAGAGAACCGCAAACACTCCATCAAAAAATTATTGGAGCTGATACACAAATAAATTAAGGTAGCAGTATACAAAATCAATGGTCAGAAATCAGTTGCATTTGCATATACCAATAATAAACTAGCAGAAGGAGAAATTAAGAAAACTGTCACATTTACAATTGCTTCAAGAACTATAAAATACCTAGGAATAAATTTAACCAAAGAAGTAAAAGATATATACTCAGAAAATTATTAAATAAAAGAATAAAAGAATACAAATAAAAAGAAACACCTAACATGCTCATGGATAGGAAGAATAAATATAGCTAAAATGTCCATACTGCCTAAAGCAATATATAGATTCAATGAAATTCCTATCAAACTACCAAAGGCATTTTTCACAGAAATAGAAAATATAATCCTAAAATTGATATGGAACCATAAAACACCCTGAATGGCCTTGGCAATCCTGAGAAAGAAGAACAAAGTAGGGGGGATCACGCTACCAGACATCAAAACCTACTCTAAGGCTACAGTAATCAAGACAGTTTGGTATTGGCATAAAAACTGGCACATAGATCAGTGGAACAGAACAGAGAGCCCAGAAATAGATCCAGGCATATACAGATAATTAATCTGTGACAAGGGAAGCAACAATTTACATTGGAGTAAAGCTAGTCTGTTTAATAAGTGGTGCTGGGAAAATTGGACTGACACATGCAAAAAAATGAAACTGGACCACCTCCTTACACCATACACAAGAACAAATTCAAAATGGAATAAAGACTTAAATGTAAGAACTGAAGCCATAAAACTCCTAAAAGGAAATATAGGGAGTAAATTGGCAGACATTACCCGGAGCAATATTTTTACTGATATATCCCTGCAGGCAAGGGAAGTAGAAGAAAAAAATGAACATATGGGATTATATCAAACTTAAAAGTTTTTTCACAACAAAGGAAACTATCAGTAAAACAGAAAGGAAGCCTACTGCATGGGAGAAGGTATTTGTCAATGATATATCTAATAAGGGGTTAATATCCAAAATTTAAAGAACACTCATGCAACTCCATAGCAAAAAAACAAATAAACCAATTAAAAAACACGCAGAGGTATGAAGAGACATTTCTGTAAAAAGGACATACAGATGGCCAACAAGCATATGAAAAAATGTTCAACCTCACTGGTCATTAGGGAAATGCAAATAAAAACCTCTATGAGATACCACCTCACTCCGGTCAGAATGGCTATCATCAATAAATCAACAAACAACAAGTGCTAGTGGGGCTGTGGGGAAAAGGGACACTGCTACACGGTTGGTGGGACTGCAGATTTGTACAGCCACTATGGAAGTCAGTATAGAGGTATCTCAGAAAACTGGAAATGGAACTACTTTTTGAACCAGCAATTCCACTCCTAGGTATTTATCCTGAAAAACCCAAGACACTAATTCAAAAAAATATATGCACCCCTATGTTCAATGCAGCACTATTTACAATAGCCAAGACTTGTAAACAATCGAAATGCCCATCAGTAGATGACTGGATTAAGAAACTGTGGTACATTTACACAATGGTGTATTACACAGCTATAAAGCGGAAAGAGATCTTGCCATTTGCAACAATATGGATGGACCTAGAGAACATTATGCTAAGTGAAATAAGTCAGTCAGAGAAAGACAAATACCATATGATCTCACTTATATGTGGAATCTAAAGACATGAAAATGAGCAAAATAAACAGAAATAGTTTTTGAGATACAAAGGAAAAACTGATGATTCCTAGATGGGACGGGGGTGGGCATGAAGGAGAAGGGGAATGGACGAGGCAATATAAACTGGTAATACAATACAACTGCAGAGATACAAGAGACAGTTTAGGGAATAAAATCAATAAGGCTGTAAATATTTTTTAAGGGACCAGATGAACTCATGTCCTGTCAGGGAGACCACTTCATGGACAGTGTAGTGGCCTGACTACTGCCCTGTACATCTGAAGCTGCCGCTGTTTAATATTAGATGTTGACTATAATTTAACACATATGTAATCATGGGATGTGGAATAGAGTGTGGGGATGGAGTCAATGCATATATATGTATGATATTGGGGGTGGGAGTAGAGAGGAGGGGGTAGTCATTTTGTAAGGGGTGAAAAGGATAACTATTGCATAGTTTTGTACATCTGTAGCTACTACTACTAATAAAAATAATACAAAAAAAAGTGGACAGAGGACTTGAATAGACATTTCTCCAAAGAGGACATACAAATGGCCAATACACATATGAAAAAATGCTGAACATCACTAATCATTTTAGAAATGCAAATCAAAACCGCAATGAGATGTCACCTCACACCAGTTAGAATGGCTATCATCAACAAGCAAATAATAACAAGTGTTGGAAAGGCTGTGAAGATAAAGGAACCCTCATACACTGTTGGTGGGAATGCAGATTGGTACAAATGCTATGGAAGGCAGTGTGGAGATTCCTCAAAAATTAAAAATATAATTACCATATGACCCAGCAATCCCTCTCTTAGGTATCTACCCAAAAAATCTGAAAACATTTATCTGTAAACATACGTGTGCTTCAATGTTCATTGCAGTTTTATTTAGGGTGGCCAAAACATTGAAACAACCAAAATGTCCTTCAATAAATGATTAGATAAAGGTGTGTTATATATACACAATGGAATACTATTCTGCCATGAGAGAAGATGAAACACTGCCATTTGCGACAACATGGATGGATCTTGAGATTATAATGCTAAGCGAAATAAGTCAGACAGAAAAAGTCAAGAACCATATGATTTCACTGATATGTGGTATATGAAGCTGAAAATAACAAAGGAACAAGGGAAGGAAATGAAGAAACAGAAACTGTTAGGCAACAGACAGTAGTTTCGTGGTTACCTGAGGGTGTGTGTGGGGGGGAGGGAATGGTAGATGAGGGTAAAAGGGATTAAATATATGGTGATGGAAGTAGAATGATTAGTGATGTTTAATATGATAGTGATATATATGATGTCTTATAGAATTGTACATCTGAAACCTATGTAACTTTACTAGCAATTGTCACCCCAATAAACTTGAAACAAAAAAAGTTTTCGGGGCCAGCTGAGTGGCACTGTGGTTAAGAGCTGGCTTGGGAAGACAGCGTCCCCGGTTCAGTCCCACGTGTGAGGGCCAGTGACATTGCCTCTTTAAAAAAAAAAAGTTTTCTAGGATTCTAGATTTCTAACATTTCTACATTGTTGTAACGGTGGCCCAACTCTGTGGCTATATTAAATACTTTAAATCATGGAATTTTGTGCTGTTTTAATTATATCTAAACAATAATATTTTAAGAAAAATCAATCTGTGTGTTCAATCCCAGTTCTGAAAAAAAGAAAACTTTGACCCGTCTACCTTTCAACATATATAGAAATTAACTAAAAGTTCATCATAGAGCAAAATGTAAAACTAAGATTATAAATCTTTGTGACCTTGAGTTGTGCAAAGATTTCTCTGCACAATCAATTTTAAAAATGACCAATTTTACGTGAACAAATTTAAAACTTCTGCTCTTTGAAAGATACTACAATGAGAATAAAACACAAGCCAAAGACTGGATGACAATATTTGTAAATCACACATCTGATAAAAGAATTTGTCTATAATTTATACAGAAATCTCTAACTCAATGATAAAAAAATAGCATGCCAGCTGGACTTCCGATCACAATGCTGAGGTTGGTAAATGCTTTATCACCTCTTCCAATGACTACATGAAAATTAAAACTAAACTACTGAACAAGCATCCTTGATAACTGCCTGAAGTCTAACTGAACAGAAGTCTTATAACTAAAGATATAAAGAAGGCACATCTAGACTCATTGGAGAGGGCAGAGACACAGAACAGGTAGGCTCCACACCCATGTTGTGGCAGTTAAGAAAATGGAGGGATATCACAGCTGCCAAGCTCCTCTCCTGAGGAGCAAGGGGTCATATCCCACATTTGGCTCCCCAGCCCAGGATTTCAGTGCCAGGAACAGACATACCCATAATTTCTGGCTGTGAAAACCAGCGGGGATTGTGACTGAGTGAGACAGAGGGCTGCTGAAGTCACAAGCATTCTACTTAAAAGGCCCTCATGAACATACTCACTGATGGACTCATTCTCTTTGAACTCCAGTGTGGGAGCAGCAGCTTGAAAGACACCAGGATATACAGGGAGGAACTGAATTTTCTGGTGTCAGGGTGAGGGTTAGTGGGGCAGCTTTCTCCAAGGCAGAAGTACTGGTAGAAGCCATTTTTCTTTTTTGAGCCCTTTCCCCACTCAGCCCACAGGCAAAGGTAGTCTGAGTCTCCACTAACCTGGCTGGCACCATTTGCCACAACCTGGTGATTCCTTGAGACCCTGGTGCATCCAACTTGCAAACCCACCCAAGCTGCTTCCAGTGGCTTTTCCATACAAATGGCCTGTCTTGGCTAGTACTACAGACTTTCCTAAAATCTCTCAAATTTTCACAAACCCCAAACAAGCAGCATCTGATCTCAGTCTGACCCCTACCTCTTGCTCAGCAGCCCCAATTCTGCCACTAGTGGCAACCAGACTCTGTTTGCAGCTTAGCCTCTCCCAGGCACTCCAAGCACAGCAAGAGTGGCAACCATCTGAAGATCACTTTGTAGATCATACCCGAAGACCCCAGGAAGGGCACAGGCAGCGGCTGACCTTGGCCTGCAACAGTGCCCCTCCTAAGAGGCTCTAGAACCAACAAACCCGGAACCCTACTTTCAGATCATAGTACAGTACCAACCAATCACCTCTGCAAACAACACACCCCAAGGGCAGACTACACAGGCACCAGAGCCCCACTAAAGCAAATCATGCTCCATGAAGTCAACTCTTGCACAAGAGCTCCTCTACTATAGTTAGTCATGGCCATTCCTCAGTCAGCCAGTCTGAGCGTCTATCCCTTTCACCAATGTGCAACAGCAATCAACGTTCAACTACAACAGGAGGGCACATACAACTCACACAAGGGAAACACCTGTAGTACCCAGCTCCGGTAACAGGTAGAAGTTGCCACTGGGCCCCACAGGTTACCTACTCCACAAGGCTACTCTACCAAGACCAGAAAACGTGTGTAGCAAATCCAGATAGTATACAGAAACAAACACAGGGAGGCAGCCAAAATGAGGAGACAAAGAAACATGTCTAAATGAAAGAACAGAACAAAACTCAAGAAAAAGAACTTAATGAAATGGAGGTGAACAATCTACCAGATGCAGTGTTCAAAACACTGGTTACACAGACGCTCAGTGAGAACTTTTGTAACAAAGAGATTGGAAACATTAAAATGGAGATAGAAAACAGAAAAGAATAAGTCAAAAATGAAGAATACAATAACTGCAATGAAGAATACATTAGAGGGAATTAACAGTACATTAGATGAAGAAGAGGGTCGAATCAGCTATTTGGAAGACAAGGTAGCAGAAAACACACAATCAGAAGAGCAAAAACAAGAAAGAATATTTAAAAATGAGGACGCTTTAAGGGACCTCTGGAACAACCCAACCTCTAGTGTACATTCGAATCACAGAGGCACCAGAAAGGGACAAGAGAGAGCAAGGAATTGAAAACCTATTTGAACAAATAATGGTTGAAAACTTCTTGAACCTGGCAAAGGAAATAGACATAAAAGACCAGGAAGTGCAGAGTCCCAAACAACATGAATCTAAACAGGCCCACACGAAGACACATCATAATTAAAATGTCAAAGGTTAACGACAAAGAGAGAATCTTAAAGGCACCAAGAGAAAAGCAGCTAGTTACCTACAAGGGAGTTCCCATAAGATAATGAGCTTATTGATCAACAGAAATTTTGCAGACCATAAAGCATTGGCATGGAATATTCAAAATGATGAAACGAAATGACCTATAACTCAGATTACTCTACCCAGCAAGGCTATCATTTAGAATTTTTAAAACAAGATAAAGAGCTTCTCAGACAAGAAAAAGCTAAAGGAGTTCACAAACACCAAACCAGTATTATAATAAATGTTAAAGGTCCTTCTTTAAGGCCAGCCAAGTGGCGCAGTGGTTAAGCGCTGGCTTTGGAAGCCAGCGACCCCAGTTCGGCCTCACATATGAGGGCCAGTGACACGGCCCTCAAAAGAAAAAAAAAGGGTAAAATGGCGGAATAGACGGACGCTGTGCTAACTACCTCCCAGAATCACATCAAAATTACAAGCAAATTATACAGCATTCAACCCTGGAGATCCCTGGAACACTAGATAAACAGAACCACTGGGTGAAGAACTTAAAGAGGAGGCCGCGTTGGGTCTGGTAGGATGGGGAGAGACAAGAGAGGGCAAACCCCGTGAGGGAGGCCCCAGTGGTGGGGAGGCTTCCCCGGTGGGGGAGAGACCCTCCGGCTGCACACCAGGCTAACCAGCCCAGAGTTCCTTTGCCGGGAAGAGAAGTTCCAAGATAGCTGGCAGTAAATTAGTGAGGACCCTCTTTGCTTAGCTCGGTGAGGCTAAGAGTGGCTGGAGATTCAGTGGGGCCGGCGCACGGGCTTGCTCAACGGTGAGCGCTTACCTGGTTCCTGGTGGAGGGAGTGACTGTGAGAGCCGGGCCCGGGAGCCTGCGGGGACGGACTGAACTGAGCACCTTTGGTGCAAAGGCTAGAGGTTTTTGGACTATTGTTCCCCTGGTGTGGAGCTTGCACGCAAGTGGTGTAAGGAGGGCGCCGTTTTGTTGGGGTTGGGCCCTCCCACAGAGGATCATGTCTGAGACCTCATTGGTCTGGTGGAATTGGCACAGAATTGTGTGTGTGCATGCGTTCGTGCATGCGGCCTTGGATCCCCGTCTTCCACCCGGCTTGTGCTGCGTTGCCAGGGAGGCGCTGGGCGGGAGCCCTCTGGCTCCAACAGGCAGCAGGTTACATACAAAGGAACTCCTGTTAGACTAACAGCTGAATTGTCTACAGAAACTCTGCAGGCCAGAAGGGAGTGGCAGGAGATATTCAAAGTGACACAAAATAAAGGCCTACAACCAAGATTGCTCTAACCAGCATGTCTATGACTTAAAATTTAAGGAGAAATAAAGAGTTTCTCAGTAAAGAACAAGCTTAAGGAATTCTTTACAACCAGGCCAGCATTGCAAGAAATGTTAAAAGGGCTTTTTTAAACAAAAGAAAGGGATAAACAAGCTAACCCAGAAAGACCAGGAATATAAATAATAAAATGGCAATACATATGCACCTATCATTAATCATTTTAAATGGGCTTAATGCTCCAATCAAAAAACAGAGAGTGGCTGAGTGGATAAGAAAATAGGACCTATATATATGCTGTTTACAGATAGAATAAGATATTTGATGCAAATGGAAATGAGAAAAAAAAAGCTGGGGTACCAATACTTATTTTGGACAAAATAGACCTCAAAATGACTACAATAAAAGACAAGGAAGGGCACTATAAACCTAATAAACATCTATGCACCCAACATAGCAACTCCTAATTACATATAACAGATTTTGACAGACATAAAGACAGAGATCGACAGTAACACTCTCATACTAGGGGATTTCAATACCCCATTGTCACCAATGGACAGACCCTTTAGACAGAAAATCAACACAGAAAGAGGGGCCTTAAATGACACTTTAGACTAGCTGGACTTTGTTGATATTTTTAGAGCATGTCACCCCGATAAATCAGAATATACATTCTTCTCATGTACACACGGGACATTTTCTGAGATAAACCATGTTAGGCCACAAAACAAGTCGCAATAAATTTAAGAAGATTGAAATAATATCAAGTGTCTTCTCTGACCACAATGCTATGAAACTAGAAATCAATTATAAGAAGAAATCTGGGAAGCTGACAAATACATGGAGGCTAAATAACATGCTACTAAATAGTGAGTGAGTCAAAAATGAGATCAAGGAGGAAATCAAAAGATACCTTGAGACAAACGAAAATGAAAACACCGCAACCCAAAATCTCTGGGATGCAGTGAAAGCAGTCCTAAGAGGGAAGTTCATAGCAGTGCAGGCCTACCTACAGAAGGAAGAAAAATCTCAAATCAACAGACTCTCCTTACATCTAAGGGAACTAGAAAAAAAAGCAAAAGAAGCCTAAAGGGAGCATAAGGAAGGAAATAATAAAGAACAGAGAAGAAATAAATGAAATAGAGAACAAAAAAAAATACAAAAGATCAGTGAAACCAAGAGTTGGTTTTTTGAAAAGATAAACAAAATCGACAAACCCTTAGCCAGACTCACCAAGAAAAAGAGAGGACCCAAATTAATAAAATCAGAAATGAAAGAAGAGAAGTGACAACAGATACCACAGAAATACAGAAAATTTTAAGAAAATACTATGAGCCACTATATGCTAACAAATTCGACAATCTGGAAGAAATGGATAAATTTCTAGAAGCATACAATCTACCAAGTCTGAACCAGAAAGAAACAGAAACTGTGAACAGACTGAATACTGCCAAAGAAATTGAATCAGTAATCAACAATCTTCCAACAAACAAAAGCCCTGGACCAGATGGCTACACAGGTGAATTTTACAAATCATTCAAAAAAGAATTAGTACCTATTCTCCTCAAACTATTCCAAAAAATACAAAAGGTGGGAAGGCTCCCAAACTCTTTCTATGAAGCCACTATCACCCTGATTCCTAAGTCAGACAAAGATATTACAAAAAAGGAAAACTACAGGCCAATATCCCTAATGAACATAGATGCAAAAATTCTCAACAAAATACTAGCAAACCGAGTTCATCATCTCTTTAAAAAGATCATACACCACGATCAAGTGGGATTCATTCCTGGTATGCAAGGCTGGTTCAATATCCGCAAATCAATTAACATAGTACATCCCATTAACAAAATGAAAAATAAAAATCATATGATGATATCAAGAGATGCAGAAAAGACATTTGACAAAATCCAGCAGCCATTTATGATAAAGACTCTTAACAAACTTGGAATAGTGGGATCATATCTCAACATAATTAACACCATATATGATAAGCCCACAGCAAACATCGTACTCAACGAGGAAAGGCTGAAAGCTTTCTCCTTAAGACGATGAACAAGACAAGGCTGTCCTCTTTCACCACTGCTATTTAACATAGTTCTGGAAGTTCTAGCCACAGCAATCAGACAAGAAAGTGAAATAAAAGACATCCAAATTGGAAAAGAGGAAGTAACATTGTCATTATATGCAGATGACATAATACTATATACAGAGAATCCCAAAGACTACACCAAAAAACTGCTAGAACTGATACAAGAATTTGGTAAGCTAGCAGGATACAAAATTAATATTCAGAAATCAGTGGCATTTCTATACACCAATAATAAACTATGAGAAGAAATCAGGAAATCAATCCCTTTTACAATTGCTTCGAGAACAATAAAATATCTAGGAATCAATTTAACTAAAGTAAAAGACCTGTACTCAGAAAATTATGAGACACTGAAGAGAGAAATCAAAGAAGATACAAATAAATGGAAATACATACCATGCTCAGGGATAGGAAGAATTAATATAGTTAAAATGTCAATACTGCCTAAAGCAATATATAGATTCAACGCAATTCCAATCAAACTACCAAGGACGTTTTTCTCAGAAATAGAACATAGAATCCTAAAATTTATATGGAGCCACAAAAGACCCCGAACAGCCTCGGCAATGTTGAGAAATAAGAACAAAGTGGGAGGCATCACACTACTTGACCTCAAAACATACTACAAGGCTACAGTAATCAAAACAGTATGGTACTGGCATAAAAACAGACACATAGACCAATGGAATAGAATAGAGAGCCCAGGAATAAACCCATGTATATACGGTCATTTAATCTATGACAATGGAAGCAGGAATTTACACTGGAGTAAAGATAGTATATTTTAATAAATGGTGCTGGGAAAATTGGACTGACACGTGCAAAAAAATGAAAATAGACCACCTACTTACACCATATACGAGAACAAACTCAAAATGGATTGAAGACTTAAATGTAAGACCTGAAACTATAAAACTCCTACAAGAAAATATAGGGAGTAAGTTTGCAGACATTACCCTCAGTAATATTTTTACTGATATATCCCCTTGGGCAAGGGAAATAAAAGAAAAAATGAACATATGGGATTACATCAAACTTAAAAGTTTTTTAACAGCAAATGAAATCATCAATAAAACAAAAAGGCAGCCTACTGAATGGGAGAAGATATTTGCCAATAACATATCTGATAAGGGGTTGATATCCAAAATTTATAAAACACTCATGCAATTCAACACCAAAAAAAAAAACCCAATTAAAAAATCGGCAGAGGATATGAGGAGGCATTTCTCAAAAGAGGACATACAGATGGCCAACAGGCATATGAAAAAATGTTCAACCTCACTAATCAGCAGAGAAATGCAAATAAAAACCTCTATGAGATACCACCTCACTCCTGTCAGAATGGCTATCATCAACAAATCAACAAACAACAAGTGCTGGCGAGGGTGTGTAGGAAAGGGAACCCTGGTGCACTGTTGGTGGGACTGCAGATTGGTGCAGCCATTATGGAAATCAGTATGGAGGTATCTGAAAACACTGGAAGTGTAACTGCCATATGACCCAGCAATTCCACTCTTGGGAATCTACACAGTGTAATCCAAGACGCTAATTCAAAAAAATATATGCACCCCTATGTTTATTGCAGCGCTACCTACAATAGCCAAGACTTGGAAACAACTGAAAGGCCCATCGGTAGATGACTGGATTAAGAAACTGTGGTACATTTATACAATGGAGTATTACTCCGCTATAAAGAAGAATGAAATTGTACCATTTGCAACGATATGGATGGACCTAGAGACTATTATCTTGAGTGAAATAAGTCAGTCAGAGAAAGATAAATACCATATGATCTCACTTATATGTGGAATTTGAAAAACTGAATGAATGAGCAAAAGAAACAGAAACAGTCTCATAGATATAGAGGAAAAATAGGGTTGCTAGTTGGGAGGCGGGTGGGGATGAGAGAAAAGGGGAAGGGATTAGACAGCATAAATAGATAACTATAGTATCGACACAGAGATATGAAAGAGAGTTCGGGGAATATAATGTTAAAATTTTGTGGGGTGTCAGATAGTCACATATCTTGTTAGGGAGACCACTTCATGGATGGAGTAGAGGCTTGATCACTGTCCTGTATACCTGAAATTGATGTTGTATAACATTGTATGCCAACTGTAATTGAATATATAGATAGTCACGGGATGTGGATTATATGGTGAAGGGAATTAAAGGAATCTTAATAGATAGTATGATATGGGGGGGAGGAGTAGGGGGGAGAATTGGGAGAGTGGGGTTGTCACTTTGATGGATAAAAAGTATAACTATTGCACTTTGTAGTACACCTGAAGCTAATTTAAAAAATATATAAATAAATAAATTTAAAACCAAAACAAAACAAAACCATATGCAGGGCCGGCTGAGTGGCAAGGTGGATAAGCGCTGGCTTGGGAAGCCAGCGGCCCTGGTTCGGGTCCCGCATATGAGGGCCAGAGAGACTGCCCTCAAAAAAAAAACACACCAAAAAACATATGCATCCCTATATTCATTGTAGCATTATTTAAAATAGTCAAAATATGAAAGTAACCTAAGTTATTTCCATTGATAGATGAATGTCTAAAGAAAAAGTACATATACACAATGGAATATTACTCGGCCATAAAAAAGAATGAAAATTTTCCATTTGCGTCAACATGAATGAACCTGGAGGGTATTATACTAAACGAAATAAATCAGATATAGAAAGACAAATACCATATGTTTTCACTTATATGTGGAATCTAGAAGCCTAAATAAACCAACAAAATGGAAATAAACACACAGATACAGAGAACATTTGGATGATTGCCATATGGGAGAGGGGTTCAGAGGATGGGTAAAAAGTGTGAGGGATTAAGATATGCAAATTGCCAGTTATAAAAAAGTCATGGGGATGTAAAGTACCACATTGGAAATATCATTAATAATACTGTAATTACTATATATGCTGTCAGATGGGTACTCAATTTATCGGGACGATCACTTTTTTTTTCTTTTTTAAGGGCAGTGTCACTGGCCCTCATATGTGGGACCCGAACTGGGGCTGCTGGCTTTCCAAGCCAGTGGTTAACCACCACGCCACTTGGCCGGCCCACGATCACTTTTTAAGTTCTATAAATGTCAAATCACTATGTTGTACACCTGAAACAAATATAATACTGTATGTCAAATGAAATTAAAATATTATTAAAAAGAAAACCCAATTAAAAAATAGATAAAAGACTAGAATAGACACTTCATAAAAGAAACCATACAAATAGCAAATAAGCCATTATTTGAAAACAAGTTGAACATCATTAGTCTTTAGAGAAACACAAATGAAAACCATATTGGCTAACTATTAGAAGGGCTAAAATTAAACAACACTAATCATATTGAATATTGTTGAGGATATAAATGAAATAGAATACTTATACACTACTTACAGGAATGTTAAATGGTATAGCCACCTTGGAAAAGAGTTTTGTATTTTCTTTCTTTCTTTTTTTGAGGGCAGTGTCACTGGCCCTCATATGTGGGAGCCGAACGAGGGCCGCAGGCTTCCCAAGCCAGCGCTTAACAACCACAGCACTCGGCCGGCCCTGTATTTTCTTATATTAAGCTTTCACCCACCAAATGTTCCAGTCATTCCATTCCCAGGATAGTAGGTATCTACTCAAAATTAATAAAGGCATACATCTAAAGACTTGTATGTACATGTTCATAGATGCCTTATTTGTAGAGGTCCCTAAAACTGGAAACAATCTAAATGGCCATCAACCAATCAATGGATCAACAAACTGTGGTATAGTCATATAATAAAATACTACTCAGCAATAAAAAGGAATGACTTATTTATACATGCAACAACACTGAGTGTTAAATAATTATACTGAGTGGAAGAAGTTACAAAAATTATACATATTGTATCATTCCACTTACATACAACTCTGGATAGAAAATGCAAACTAAAGCATAATAGAAAGCAGATGAGTGTTTACTTGGGGGAAAGGACGGATTGCAAAGGGACACAAGGGAACTTTGGGGGTAATGTACATGTTTATTATCTTGACTATGGTGATGTTCTCATGGTGTATGCATATGTAAAAACTTATCAAATTGTACATTTCATGTGCATCGGTAGATGACTGGATTAAGAAACTGAGGTACATTTATTTAATGGAGTATTATTCTGCTATAAAGAAGAATGAAATTGTACCATTTGCAATGATATGGATGGACCTAGAGACTACTGTGTTAAGTGAAATAAGTCAGTTGGAGAAAGACAAATACCATATGATCTCACTTATATGTGGAATCTGAAAAACTGAATGAATGAGCAAAGTAAACAAACAGTCTCATAGATATAGAGGAAAAACAGGGTTGCTAGTTGGGAGAGGGGTGGGGATTAGACAGCATAAATAGGTAACTACAATATTGCCACAGGGATATGAAAGACAGTTTGGGGAATATAATTAATAATGTTGTAAATATTTTGTGGGGTGTCAGATGGTCTAACATGTCTTGTTAGGGAGACCACTTCATGGATGGAGTAGAGTCTTGATCACTGCACTGTACACCTGAAGCTGATGTTGTATAATATTGTATACCAACTGTAATTGAATATATAGATAGTCACGGGATATGGATTATACTGTGGAAGGGAGTCAATGGAAGTGTAATAGATATATATGATATGGGGGGGGAGGAGTGGGGTGGTGAATTGGGGGTGGGAAGTTGTCACTTTGAGGGGTAAAAATTATAGCTATTGCACTGTGTTGTATACCTGAAACTAAAAAAAAAAAATTGTACATTTCATTTTTATAAACTTTATAGTATATTATACCTTATAAAACTGGTAAAATAAACAAAAATAACCTAAAACAAAAAAATTAAATGAAAAAATTTATGAAATATTACCATTTCTACGTCAATGGATAGCAAATTGAGGCCTAAAATTAAAACTCTTCCCTCACTACCAGTAGCTAGAATTTAGAAAAACAGGAGTTGATTACTGATCCCTCCATATCTCCCTTTATGGTGAGGATGGGTGGTGCACTAACCCTGCCCTAGAATAAGCTGGAGAGAGAAGACAAGAGTATGCTAAGTAGAATAGTTTTTGTAAGATATTCCCATTTATCCTTCTTGCCTATTGTATTAAGAAGGCATCTGGATTATGTTGGACTGTCTTGTCTTTCATGTAAAAGAACGGAAACCAAGTTAGAGGGTAGGTTTTGCTGTTCGGCCACCTGGGTTCACAGCATGGCTCTACTATTTACTAAAGATGTGACCTTGGACAAGTTCCCTAACGTCTCTGTGCCTCAGTTTGCTCATCTGTAAAACATGAGTTCATTCAATAAATGTTTATTGAGAACTCTCCCCCCAAAAAAACTCTAAAAATGGCAATACAGGAAAATGTATATAATTCAATAGTAAGTAGAAAAAAAAAAACCTTCCGAATTTTTATATATTCTAAGAGATTAAGAGTACCAAAAAGAGGGCTGGCCGAGTGGTGTGGTGGTTAAGCACTGGCTTGGGAAGCCAGCAGCAAAAAAAAAAAAAAAAAAAAAAGAGTACCACAAAGAAAGAACATAAAAACGGTTAAGAATTAAACTTTTCAGGAATGAAAAGCATAGAAAAGATATAATTAGAGAAAAACAAGATATAGTTTCCAAATTATACAGCAATTCAACTGATTCTCTCTACATAAATTATATTTATTTACTTGAGAAATGAGGTTAGAGTGAAATATTTAGATCAAATGATTATGGCACTGTTGAAAAAGAGAGCTTAAGAAGCACAGCTCATTATATACGTGTATCAAATCAACACACTGCACACCTTAAACTTACATAATGTTATATGCCAATTATTTCTCAATAAAAAATAATTTTAAAAATTAAATTACATTTAGAAAAGCACATGGGCCGGCCGAGTGGTGTGGTGGTTAAGCGCTGGCTTGAGAAGCCAGCGGCCCCAGTTCGGGTCCCACATATGAGGGCCAGTGACACTGCCCTCAAAAAAAAACAGAAAAGCACAACTAGATTGTGATCTGCTACTAATGTCATGTCCTCTCAGCCGTCAGTCATGTTGATGTTAGGCTTATGTTTTCCAAAAAACAATGTTTTGATTATGCATTTTCTTGAACATTTACAATATAGCTTTAATTATCACTTTACAGTATTACAACTATTACATGAAACAGAAGCCAATTCCTACAATTTTCAAAGTTTATCCAGTGAAATAGTATCATAATGTTACTAAGATTTCCAATTTGACATTTTAAATAAAGTTTATTTTTAGTTTCAATAATTTTATTGGGGTGATATTGGTTAATAAGATTATACAGGCTTCAAGTATACAATTCCATAATGCATCATCTGTATATTGACTTGTGTGTTCATCACTCAAGTTTAATACGCCATTCAAGGTGAATATAAATCTTCCAATCAGAGTCTGTCCATGGATTTACTATGCAAAGGAGTCCAAATGTCCTCCACCAGGAAAAATGAGGAGCAATGACATCAAAACTAAGTTCTAATATGGACACTATATTATTTTATTCAATGATGTGTATTATGAGTAAATTTTTCCATATATGTAGCTGTTTTGGAAATGACTTTAAAAAAGCTGCTTAGGGCCGGCTGTGTGGCGTGGTGGTTAAGTGCTGGCTTGGGAAACCAGCGGCCCCGGTTCAGGTCCTACATGTGAGGGCCAGTGACATTGCTCTCCAAAAAAAAAAAAAAAAAAAAAAAAAGCAGCTTAAAAATATTCATTAGAGATCTGCTGCAGTTAAAGCTGGAACTCAATAGAAGGTACCAATGGAAGATATTCATTTTCATGTTCAAAATCACTATTCATTCCTACTGTGAAGAATAAGAATTCCAGTGTGCATGTAATAAATTAATATTTGAATGATCATTTTTGATAGAAAAATAACAATTACCTGTGAGACACCCAACTTTTTACAAGCATCAAGAAAATTTTCTACGTTTCTTCGACATTTTGCCATGCTCAGTTTAGGCTGTAATGTAAGGGGGAAAAAAACGCATATTTTCAGACATATTTATATACAAATTAATCAAAACTGAAAGTTTAATTTATTTAGGTATATTTTTTTCTTGAAACACAATCAATCCTGTCTCATTTTATTTATTGTATTTTAATTTTCCCCTGTATCTTCTTTCCCCAATCCCTTCCCCTATAATTGGCACCCATAGCATATCAAACAAGTATTATTCATTTTACAAGGACACAAAGATATATTTAGGTATATTATTTAAGACAGTTTCGAGAGGCTCTATCTTCCTTGAGAAAACTAACAAATTGCAGACAAAACTTACCACTGCCGGTGATGGCACATGGATACTAGCTACAGAGCGTGGCCTTATATGATTGGCTAAATGGCAGAGAACAACCCCATCCATAAGTGCAGCTCCAATGTCATCAGGCAAAATTACTTTTAATTTGGATTCGAGATTCTATAAAGAAATGGGTATAAATCACAGATACTGTATCTAAACATTATATATTTATATTACTAATCATTGTATAATTCAAAATTTTATCATTGAAAATAAAATCCATAGACATTGTTAATTTTCCAAGTTAAACTCATGTCTACAAAGCAGATCTGAAAGGGCCATCTAACTTACATTGCGAAGTTGTTGTATTTGTTCTCGTTCTTCCCTTAGATGTTCCATCTTTCTTCTCATTGTAAATCCGGGATCTGCTGCCCCATATCCCTGGCGAGATGAGCGGCTAAAAGCTATAAAAATAGAAATTTCCAGCTTATTACAAAGCTACTAGGATCAACCATCAATAGGGAAAGAGGCATGATAAAAATAATCAAAACTACATAAAACACTATTACTTATTAATACATTCTAAACATATTTTACAGAATATAATAGGAGTCTACTTATCTGCATAATTGAAAGCAACAACAGGGAAGACAAGTATAATGATTTCTATTACCTATACATGTTTTTATTTAAATAAACATTTTTAGAAATGTATGATCCAGGTTAAAAATATTATTGAACATAAGTTAGCCTTTATTATCTTTAAAGAAAAAGGAAATTATTCTTGAAGGTCAATACAGTTATTCAGGAATAAAAACTATAATTCAATACCTTGCCAAGTAACATGGATCCATTTTCTTTTGGGCTTGCCAAATGCGAAAAGATCCCTTTTTAAAACCACAATATAATGGAGTGCTATAATTTCAAACAGTGTTTGGTCTGCTGGCAGAGTGGTCATTCTAATAGCAGTCACAGTGGAGTAGAAATAAGACTGCAGTATATCTAAGGCAAAAAGCTGAGGTTTCAGGAGCTTGAAGGTAAAGAGGAAGAAAGAAATGGGGAATGGGAATTGGAAAGACAAATAAGATTAAGAGAAAATTACTTTTAGGAGAGGGGAAAGAATCTATGTGTACTTAAAACTATGGAATCAAATCCCATTTAAGCTGGGAAACTCTATTTTCATGTATAACCAAAAATTTTATTTGCAAAATATATATTTACCTGATCTAGGCTTCAAGCCAAAAGGACCATGTGAAAAACCATCAGTTCTATCATAGTCCTAAAAACAGAAAACAAATAAAACCTCTTTTCTTTCAAAATAATCAAGGTAGTTATTTAAATCAATTGCAATTTTGAGAAGTATTTATTTTTTCCATGATTAATGAAATAGAGAAAGATAAACTGCATTTCAACTTAAATTAATAATTTTACTTTTAAAATGTCTATAAATATTTCCTAATTGACCTGTTTGTCTTTAAATACTTAATATTTCTCTCTCATAGCATAAGAAAAATGAAAAAGAAAATTATTTAAGTGCATAAAATAAATAGATATTAATTTTGAGTGAATAACCAAATTAAAGTCTCCCCCCAAATGAAGTAAACTTCAATGAAAAGATAAGTGAAATCAGCAACATTCACTCTTTATCTACCATGGACTCGACAGTGGATATCTGAGGGAAATCTACACATTCATACTAATAGGGGCTGCAGAATGATAGGTGATAAATTATTATGCCTTCTATTTGAATGCACATTGCTTCACAGTGCTTCTACACAGTTAGTTGTATGCTGTGGAAAGAACTGTGGTATATTTTTTTAAATCTGAAATTTGAGTCAGAAAGCTTAGGCTAAGTCTTGAACAAAACATTTAATCTCTGTTTACTGTTTCTTCATCTTTAAAATGGGGTGTTGTAAAGATTAATTGAAATAACTAAAAGAAAGCATGTTGTAAATGTAAAATGGTAAGATAATATAATTTTAGCAGCATCTTATTTGATCTGTGCAACAACCATGAAGTAGCTAAAGTCCGGGTTTCAGTCAACTCTCTACCATTTATTGACTAAGGTCTTTGGGCAAAGTTATCAGTCTCTTTAGCTATGAAATGATGAGGATAATACCCAGTTCATGGGACTGCTCATAGGTAAATGTACAGACAAGCCTTTGTTAGTAGTCAAGCATTACAGTAAAACCTTGGATTGCGAGTAACTTGGTGTGCAAGTGATCCGCAAGACATGCAAACATTTCTAATACATTTTAACGTGGTAAACAAGTGATGTCTTGCAATATAAGTAATTTGTATCTTGAACGAATTATGCTCACAAACCAAAGTATTACTGTAATTGCTTTTTATCATTTTCCTTTCACAGATAAAATTCAAGCAATCAGAATTATGTTAAATCTGAATCTTCTGCTGATTAACATGATATATACAGTTCAAGCAGAATGTTAGTTGAGCTACCAAAACACATGCTTACCACACTATCTGCCCATAAGCCCCAGTTTCTCTTCATTATTTTGGTTCAAATGCCATGAATTTCCAACAAAAATTTTACTTATTCAAATGCAAGCAAAATGCATTATATAAGTGACACAATTTACTTGAGAAAACTGGCACTAATACTCCCCATGATTACAGATCATAAAATCACAAAGTCACTTAGATGCTTACATTTGTTATAACTGAAAGTAGAAGAAAAGGCTTATAAAAGCATATGACAAAGGCTACTTTTAGGATATCCTAACTTAAATTATTTTCTAAAAGAATGTAAACCACTTTATCTGCCATATAAATAATTTAGAAACATATTTATAAAACTAATGTCCAAGTCTATCTAAAAGTTTTATAATACAACTCACTCAATAGACAAATAATCCTAGCTTTTAAAAATATTTAACACTACCTATATAAAATGAAATACTATCTAATTAACAAAAGTTATATGGTGGATTTGGATCATCCAAACATTTAGACAGTCCTGAATTCACCAAATGAATGCATACTTATGTATTTAAAAATAACAATACACTCTTAGACTAATAAATATGGTAATCTGAAGAAAAGGTACTATTTAGAATTTTAAAACTTATCTCTTGTTGTAAAGCAGTAGGTTTAACTAAATTTCAAAAATCAATCATTCAAACCATCAAAGTATTTGGTTGAGATCTGACAAAGTCTCATCTACCCCTTCTTCCGATGACCCCCCCCAGGTCTAAGATCCTAGGAAATGTGTACCCTCCTGTCGATAGGAACAACCCACTGCAGGGATGTTTCTCGTGGAAAAAGGAAGTTTCTCTTGCATTGCTTTCAAACCTGAATGGTTATGAGAAAAACCAAAGGTCATTGCACAATGCTGAAGTACTTTTTTCAAATTTAAAATTTTAAAGATGTTTCTATTATTTATTTCAAAATATGGATTAATTTAACAACATATAGATTACATAAAATGAATTATTTTCTGTGATCTATGGGAATTTTCCAATGAGTAACTTAAGCTATATTTATTATGAATATTTGTACAAAAATATGGTGTTCTTAGAATTTTTTGTAGGCTAGGTTTGTACAAATTAACCTATGTGGCTTTTTAAATATGGGTGAATAAATTAGTGTAAAAAAAAGAAAGATGAGTTTAGAGAAGAGACAAGAAAGAACCTTATGTAAACACATATAAAAACAGAACTTGTACCTCAGATGATACTGGAGATTGTGGTGACATATTAGCATTATCACTGTCTTGCTAAAATATAAAAAAAAGATGAAAGATGAGATTAAAACATGGATGATGATTTAGACATACAAAATGAAAACTGAAAATTGTTTTGATCAACTGCTAAAGGAAGAATCTAGAAAATAACATCTACCACCTTGTCACTCAAAGTGTGGTCTGTGAAGCGGCAACATCAGCATCCTCTGGGAGATTGTTAGAAATGCAGAATCTCAGACCTCACCCAAGACTTACTGAATAGGAATCTGTATTTCAATAAAATCTCCAGGTGACTCATAAGTATGTAAAAGTTTTAGAAGTACTATCTGCTCACACTAAGTATTTTTCTATAAGTTTATTTCCTGTAAATATCACAAAAGAAAAACTTTTTTTGGTTCCTAGAAAAGATCCATATGCTCAGGTTAATTTCTGATGGGAAATGACAACATGTTACAACCTGAGGCAGGTACCTGGAGGTATGTAAAACTTCCATTACTCCAAATAAGAATGCTTACCTGGATAACTATGTGTATCTAACATAGGCTCAGAAATAATTACACAAAATTTAATGCATAAAACAATATTAAGTGGCTCATGTTTTTTGAATGACTACTAACAACCAAACACAAAAATCTTAATATTTAATCTTGATTATGTATACCACATAGGACATTTATTCACACCATTCAACAAATTATTACCAACTACCAACTATATGTCACATACTGTGCTAGACATTGGGAATATTGAAATTTAATAAAATATTATCCAGTCAAGGATCTCTCAGACTAGAGGAAAAAATACATTCATTTATACAGGTAATACAACCTTCTCAGTAAAACGGCAGAGTTTTGAATGGCATATTATAAGACACAGATAAAGGGCACTTGGGGAAATGGTGGGGGTGCTAGAGAAAGGCAAGTTTCCTGAGAAAGTAAAACACTGAGTAGGTGTGTACCACAAAAAAGAAGAGAACAGTCCAAGATGAGAGAAAAGAATAAAGGCACAGGAGCAATAAATGAAAGGATGAGTACAGGAAATCTTTCACCAGTTCTATATTGCTGAGTGTTCAATGAAAGGAGGGCAAAGCTGGAGTTGAGGCAGGTTTACCAAAAGGGCCTGACCAAGAAAGACTTAGAATTTACCTTGTAGGTGATAAGGAGACGTTGAAGGTTTCTAAGCAAGGGAATGGCCTGATCATATTTGTGTTCTTTGAAATAATCATTGTGGCTGCAGGAAGAGTGGACTAGGGAAAGGGAGAGAAGAGCAAAAATGCTACTGTAGTTGTGCAGGCCATAAATGATAAGGGCCTGTGCCAGGGCAGAAATAGCAGAAACACAGATGGGGGATATATTCAAAATATTTCAGTATCAAAAAAAAAGTAGGTCTTGGTAACTGATTAGATATTGAGGTAGGCAGGGCCAAAATGGATATAAAATGTAAAGGGACAGGGAGAACAGCCAAGCTGAACCTCAAGCTCAGGATTCAGCAAATGATTTCTGTGTGATTCTGTTTCCCAAAATTAAAGGAGTTTTCAGAAGCCTTGCCAAGATCCAATATTAAATAACTACCATGGGCTGGCTGAGTGACTCAGTGGGTTAAGAGTTAGCTTAAGAGTGCAAGCTCTGAGGAACAGAGCTGCTGGTTCGATTCCCACACGGGTCAGTGATGCTGTGTCTGAGCTGAGCTGCCGCTGAGCAGGCAGGAGGATGGCTCAGCTGGTGAGAGCACATGTTCCAACAACAAGACTGCCTGTTAGATGGTGGGCTATGCCTGCCCGCCACTAAGACTGAACTCGGCACCTTGAGCTGAGCTTCCACGTGGATGGCTCAGTGGATTGAGCATATGCTCTTAACAACAAGGCTGCCAGGTTCGACTCCTGCATGGGATAGTGGCTATGCCCACTCGCAACTAAGATTGAACACAACACCTTGAGCTTAGAAGCCACGAGCTGCCGAGGGGCAGCCAGATGGTGACTGGCGCCCTCCACAACTAAGATTGAAGAACGACAACTTAGCTGGTCCCTTCCCCAATTCCCCAACACTGTTTCTCTCCCCCAATTCCCCAATTAAAAAAAAAATAACTACCAATCCCTCCAAACAAAAATACAGAAAGCTTAAGTATTTATGATGATGAGACTTTGTATCATTTGAAAAATACTGGGATGCTGCATAGCTTAAAATGGTGAAGTAAAAAAATTTATAGTAATGCACAAACTGTAGAAATCTAATTTTAAATGTGGTACACAGAATTTGTGGAAAGAGATTAATAAATTACAAACAAATCTCAATTGATCACCAGGTTGATTTAGGAAGAAAAAAGATGGGAAAATGTAAAAATTTTGAATTCATGAATTACAGTTTCAAGAAGAGTGTTAACAAAATTCTAAAACTGAATTATTAGAAAGTCTGCTCTAAATAAAGGACATATGGAAATTACATGATTAATAATTATATGATGAGCCAACTTCATATGAAAAGTAAATACTTTAAGTAATTGCTAATATTATCCTCTTTTCTCACCTCATCGTTTTCATGGCCACTTGAATTCTTCCTTGATGATTTATACTGAAAAATATTTAAAACATATACTTTATTTTTCCTTGAACATATGAATTCTCTACTAGTAAATTACATGTGAGATTTATTCATATTTTGATATTTTTATTAAATTATCTGACACTAAGTTTATTTTATTTTATTTTATTTTATTTTTATTTTTAGCTGAACCATCCTGCCACCTGTTGGTAGCTCAGTGGCAGCTCTGCTCGGGCTGGGCATTGAACTGCTGCTGCTCAGAGCTCAGCTCTCACTCTTGAGAGAGCTCTTAATCAACTAAGCCACTCGGCTGGCCGCTGACACTGTTTAAATACATAACCGTTTAAATAGTCCACTACTTACTAATAGCTAACACATACAATACTTTCTATATGCAAGGTATTGTTTTAAGGACTTTACATGTATCTATTAACATTTCCTCCCTAAATCCGTCAATTTTCTACTCAGTTCTGAAATCCAAGGGTTGCCTGAAATCCTCCTATTTCTTAATCCATTATATCCAATACATCATCAAGTCTATTGTTTGTGTTATCTCGGATTTATTTCCTCTGAATTTGCACAACTCTAAACCTATCCTAAGCTCCCATTCTCTCACACCTAGTCTGCAATCTCACCATTCACAAATGTCTATTATTAAGAAACCTACTGGTTTCAGGTTAAAAAAAGTACATTAAATATATATATTGACTATACATTAATAGTAATAGTGGTAACAGCTAACACTTATGCTAGAGCTTACTATATACCAGGCACTGATTGAAATGTCTTACAGGTCAGGCACTGATTGAAGTGTGTTACGTATATTAACCCATTTAATCTTCATAACAACCCTGAGGTAAATACGAATACTATTGTCTTCATTTTGTACTGAGATGCAGAGGTAATATGGTCAATATCAAAAAGGCTACTATGTGAAAAAAATGCTAGTCTTCTTAGATTCAAGGAAATACAGTATGACAACCAACCACTAGAGTTCTTACTTCTGATTCCTGCTCACCACAAATAATCCTGCAAACCAGTGGCCAATTAGCCTTCTCAAAACACTACTTGCAACTCCTGACTCTCCTGTTGAAAAACCCACTAACTTCTAGTATGTCCAAATAACTTTGCCTGGCATTGAAGGTGCTATTTAACAGCTCCCTTTTACATTTGCAGTTTTACCTTCCATAACTCTTGAAAAAACAGATAACCTATCTGATTGCTCAACCACAAATTAGGAGCTGAGCAATATCAGGGATTACAAATACAAAACCTAAGTTCCTCCACTGTCTCTCCTGAGATTTAAGACAACTATCCCTAATCTACCAGGGTGCTCTTCCCAGCTAATCCCAGAAATGGCCTCAGTATACTTTCTTTCTTTCTCTTTTTTTTTTGAGGGCAGTGTCACTGGCCCTCATATGTGGGACCAAACCGGGGCCACTAGCTTCCCAAGCCAGCGCTTAACCACCGCGCCACTCGGCTGGCCCAGTATATTTTCAATCCAATGTTCTAGGCAGCCACTGAATGGAATTGACATGTGTGAATAAACCTATTTGCTATCCCTAGGCAAATGCACGCTTACAGCACCTATTCTTCTTCAACAAGATTTACATTTGGAAAGCAGACAGCAGGACTCTAAGATGGCATTAGTCATACCAGTGAAGGAGAAGAAACTCATGGATGTCAAAATAGGGGACTTGCTAAACCAGAAACTGATGTAGGGTTCTACCCCTCAAGGTACTGTTGGAGAGCTTCTAAGAGGCTACTATTGATAGTATTACAAGTATGTCAACGTGAAGAAAGGGGTTTGTATAGTGCTAGCAGCTTATAGACTTTTTAACTACTGTCTTTCTTACAAGGAACTCAACAGTGACAGCTACGCAAGTACCACCGAAGAGGACGCAGTGTGGAGGGCACAGCCTGCATGACCTTCTTTGCCCAGTACCTCTGATTTTTGCTAAATCCTTTCATATCATATTTGAGAATTAACACTCAATAAAAGATGATTGGTACAACAAACAAATGCAAAACAAAACAATTATATTTGTGTGAATAATAAGCTAATATTTATTAAGTGCATACTCTGTGGCAAGTGCTGTTCTAAGCACTTTAAGTTAAATCATTCAATAGATGCAAAAATTCTGTAAAGAATGGTACTATTAGAGCCCTTTGAAGATTAAAAAAAAATTAAGCTCAGTAAGGTTAGGTAATTTCCCAAAGTCACACAATTACTAGATATTCCAAGTAAGGACTAGAACCCAAATTGGATTCTAGAAGCCCAGGTTCTTAACCACTATGCTATCTCTAAGTTCTGAATAAATACTAGGAATTTGCCAAGAATAAAATGGATAATGGGCATTTAGAAAGAAGAAAGCACAAAGGAATGAAAAACCTCAACCTATGCAGAAAACAGAGTAACTTGGCTAGTGAGGAGAGTGAATTGTGGCAAGTAATAAACCTTAGAGAAGTAGGTAAGCACAGCCCATGAAGTTTCTAAGATGTCCCAACTTTATGTTATTAATAATGGGGAGGCCATGAAGACATTTAAGTCAGGGATCTCTGCGAAAGCTGTGAAACTGAAGGACCAATAAGAACTTATCACAGTCAACTATCCTTTAATTTTAAAAATAAGTTATTGCACCCAAGGTCCGAAAGTTTAGTACCTATGTTTTCTTCTATACAGTTTATTGTTTCAGATCATATGTTTAGGTCTTTGATCCATTTTGAGTTAATTTTAGTACATGGTGACAGACAGCAGTCTAATTTCATTCTTTTGCATGTGGCTTTCCAATTCTCCCAGCACCATTTATTGAAGAGGCTGTCTTTTCTCCATTGTATGTTTTTGACAAAAATAATCTTTCCATATTTATGTGGGTTTATTTCAGGGTTCTCAATTCTATTCCATTGGTCTGTGTCTGTTTTTCTGCCAATAGCATGTTGTTTTGATTATTGTTGCCCTGTGTAAGTATAAGCTGAAGTCGGGGAGTGCAATATACCTCCAGTATTTTTTTTCCTTAGGATTACTTTGGCTAATTGGGGTCTTCTGTGGTTCCATATAAATTGGATTTTTTTGTTCTATTTCTTTAAAAAATGCCATTGGGGTTTGGATGGGGATTGCACTAAATCTGTATATTGCTTTGGGTAATGTGGCCATTTTAAGAATGCTGATTCTTCTAATCCATGATGAACATGGAAAGTCTATTTCTTTGTGTCTTCTTCCACATTTTTTAAAAATGTCTTATAGTTTTCAGGGTATAAGTCTTTCACATACTTGGTTAACTTTATTTCTAGGTATTTTATTCTTTTTGTTGCAATTGCAAAATGAATGTTTTCTTAAATTTCTTTTTCTGAGGTTCCATTCTTAGTATACAGGAATGCAATGGATTTGGTACATTGATTTTGTAGCTGGCAAATTTACTGTATTTGTTTACTGTTTCTAATAGCTTTTTGGTGGAGTCTTCAGGGTTTTCTATTTATAGCATCATATCATCTGCAAAAAGCGACAATTTAACTTTTTCATTCCCAATTTGGATGCCTTTTATTTCTTTCTCTTGACTGATTGCTCTGGCTAGGACTTCCAATACTATGTTGAAAAGCAGAGGTGAATAGAGGCCGCCTTGTCGTGTTCCTGAACATAGAGCAAAAGACTTCACGTTTTCACTATTAATTATATTAGCTGAGGTTTTGTCATATATGGCCTTTATTACATTAAGGTATTTTCCCTCTATACTCATTTTATGAAGTGTTTTAATCATCAATGGATATTGTATCTTGTCAAATGCTTTTTCTGCATCTATTGATAAAATCATATCTTTTTTTTTAAAGATTTTATTGGGGAATTGGGGGAGGGGAACAGACAAATTGCTGTCTTTTTATTCTTCAGTCTAGTTTGCGGAGGACGTTGCTTCACTGGCCCATGTTGGTATCATCATTGTGCTCTTCCCAGTTGAGGCAGATCAGTCACTGGCCTCTGGATGGTTGCTCATTGTGGCTATTGGCAGCTCACGCTGGCTGCCAGCCACTCATGCTGGATGCAGGCCACTCACTGTAGCCTATGGCAGCCCACTGCAGCAGAGGCTGCAGCCTACACTGTCGCTGGGGCTCACATAGCCCAACTCCAGGTGGAGCTGTTGTTAGCTGTATAGGGCAGTGTCACTGGCCCTCATATGTGGGATCCCAACCGGGGCCACTGGCATCCCCAAATCAGCTCTTAACCAATGTGCCACTTGACCGGCCCTAATATCATTTTTGTCTCTATTTTGTTTATGTGGTGTATCACATTAATTGATTTGTGTTATGTTGAACCATCCTTGTGCCCCTGGGATGAACCCCACTTGGTGGTGATGTATAATTTTTTAAATAAATTGCTGCATTCTATTTGCTAGAATTTTGTTTAGGATTTTTGCATCAGTATTTATCAGAGATATTGGTCTGTAATTTTCTTTTTTTGTGTAATTCTTACCAGGTTTTGGTATCAGGGTAATTTTGACCTCATAAAATGAGTTAGGGAGTACTGCCTCTTCTTCAATTTTTTGGAAGAGTTTGAGTAAGACCGGTATTAGATCCTCTTTGAATGTTTGGTAGAATTTACTAGTGAAGATATCTAGTCCCAGACTTTTGCTTTTGGGAAGGTTCCAAATGACTGATTGAGTTTCCTTACTGTTGATTGGTCAAAAAGGATTTTAAGAATTTGACTTCAAAGGCAAGGGAAGTAAAAGCTAAACTAAATGAGACTATATCAAACTAAAAAGCTTCTGCACAGCAAAAGAAACCGTTGACAAAATAAAGAAGCAACTAAGTGAATGGGAGACGATTTTTGCAAACAACACCTCCAATAAGGGGCTAATAGCCAAATTATATAAGGAACTCATACAACTCAACAAAAAAAAACAAAACAAAAATGCAATTAAAAAATGGGCAGAGGACCTCAATAGACATTTCTCAAAAGAGGACATACAAATGGCCAACAGACATATGAAAAAGTGCTCAATATCATTAATCATCAGAGAAATGCAAATAAAAACTACAATGAGATATCAACTCACACTAGTTAGAACGGCTGTCATCAATAAGACAAATAATAACAAGTGTTGGAGAGGCTATGGAGAAAAAGGAATCCTCATATACTGTTGGTGGGAATGCAGATTGGTGCACCTGCTATGGGACGGAGTGTGGAGGCTCCTCAATAAATTAAGAATAGAATTACCATATGATCTAGCAGTCCCTCACCTGGGTATCTACCAAAAAAATCTGAAAACATTTATCCATAATATATATGTGCTCTGATGTTCATTACAGCTTTATTTACAGTGGCCAAGACATGGAAACAACCAAAGCGTCCTTCAATAGATGATTGGATGAAGAAGATGTGGTATATATACACAATGGAATACTATTCTGCCATAAGAAAATATGAAATAATTTCACTTGTCACAACATGGGTGGATCTTGAGATTATTATGCTAAGCAAAATAAGTCAGACAGCAAAAGTTGACAACCACATGATTTCACTGATATGTGGTATATAAAACTGAATACAACAAAGGAACAAGACAAACAAATGAAGAAACAAAAACTCATAGATACAGACAATAGTTTGGTGGTTACCAGCGAGTAAGCGGGGAGAGGAGTGGTTGGTAGGTGAGGGTAAAAGGGATCAAATATATGGCGACAGAAAGAACTGACTCCGGGTGGTGAACACACAATGTGACATATAGATGATGTATTACAGAATTGTATACCTGAAACCTATGAAACTTTAGTAACATTTGCCACACCAATAAACTTTAATTAAAAAATAAAATAAAATAGAATGAGTTATTGCAATTGCCCAGACAAGGAAAAAATGAGGGTTCCAACAAAAGCCAGGGTGGTAGAGATGGAGAAGAGGATATGATTTGGAGAAAAGACATTTAATTAACATCCTGATGACCAATCAGGTAAGGGGAATTAGAGAAGAAAAGATAAGAAGGACTGAGGTAGAAAGATCAGAAAACAGAGCAGATACCACTACCATTAATGAAATTAAAGAACTATAAAAAGGCTGGGGGCAGGAAGGGGAGACATACTGAATGTGAAATACATGTCGGGCATCCAGACAATTAGAAACACAGGTCTGGAGACCAAAAACAAAATTATGGGATGTAAGTAAATTCAGACCCAGATGAATACAAGACACATCTGGGGTCATAAAAGCATCAGAGTTAGTTTTTAGAGTAAGAAAAAGGAGACCCTAAAGAGCAAACAATAGAAAAGTTAGACAAGAACATCAAAAAGAAAACAGAAGAATAGGGGAAGAAAAATGTGAGGCATAAACCAAGAAAGGAATTTCAAGAAGATGTGGTCATCACCATCATATGCTACACTGAATTTTGTCATATATAAAGCTCTAGTGAGGGGCTATTTCAATGGAGAAATGGAAGTGAAAGCCAGACTGCAGTGGGCTAAGGCATG
Organism: Aselliscus stoliczkanus; assembly: GCA_033961575.1. NCBI lineage: Eukaryota > Metazoa > Chordata > Mammalia > Chiroptera > Hipposideridae > Aselliscus > Aselliscus stoliczkanus. The sequence continues at coordinate 45,167,875 of CM066737.1, read as the reverse complement.
ATGAGACTCTGGAGATATAGAAATGGAAAATTTGGCCCTAAATGTATGCAAACAGATGAGGCAACAGCTAAAAGGGGAATCAGGGATAATGGCAGAGGTCTGTCCAAGGAAGGTAAAGGGATAGAAAGGACAAAGAAGAAAAGTGAGCAGATATTTGATAAAGGAGAGAAACAGGATGATGCAGGCAGTAACTTGGATAACTAGACTTGTTTTGGTGCTACTCAACTACACTTCTAATTAAAAATATCCATTATAGGGCCGGTCAAGTGGTGCGGTGGTTAAGAGCTGGCTTGGGAAGCCAGCGGCCCCAGTTCAGATCCCACATATGAGAGCCAGTGACACTGCCCTCAAAAACCTAAATAAATAAAAATAAAACTATCCATTATACATGTAAACTTAGAAAGATACTTAGTTTGCATTAGTGCACATATTTAAAGTTATACGTAGATTTGAAACCCAAAACTTAATATATACATAAATTTGAAAATATTCAAATATCTTATTAATTGAGCTCTGCTGCACTCAATTAATATTAGTCTGAATAACTGAAGTTTTATCATATCTAAATTTAAATACCACAATAAAAGCTTCTTCAGAAACAAGGTCAGTTCATCTCTGAAGATTGTATTAATTTCACAGGAAAGACAGTAACTGCACAAATTCTGACTCAGAACAAATTAGGTAATTTCACAAGCCCAGTTGACTTTCTTATTCCTGTATAAAATTAACCATGATCATAGAAAAAAACATAAAAATATTTTACTTTGAGGTTAGCCTTTAAATTAAAATAATGTACTATATTTATAAAATCAGATGCATATTTTAAGTCATAATGTTTTATCACTATAGTAATGAGATATATTTGAAGGCACTTACATATGGTATTTCAATAAATAAAATAATCCTTAAAATTAACTTGGTATAGCTATTATAATGCTTTTTAACTTTTCTGGTTTAGAAACCAATCGTGAAATGCATTTAGAAATTCATGTGCTATCATTCTTAGAAGAAACTAAAGCTACTAATTTACATTAAATAATTTATCAAAAGGTTAGATTTTTATATTTTGTTGTATATCTTATTAAAATAATATTAATACATTTCTGTAAAATATTTTAAAGAAGTAATGTATTTCCTGGAATACCTTTACTTTGAGAAATGCAGTGATTTTATTTTGCCAACAAGGACATTAAATTTTATTTACTGGAATAGTAATCAACACGACAGTGGCCAGGGAGTCTAAAAGAATTAATGTAACTCTCCTAAGTGATTTACTTTCTCACATAATCTGACCAATATGTTGAAACATTTTATTTTCAGGGGCTTCCCTGAAAAACATACTACCCAAAATTAGTATTGGCAACTAAGAAGCAGTAACGGAGTGACATATGTACACAAACATACATACAAACATTTTTGATAAATATACTTAATGAGGGCATCATGAATAATTTATCATGAAACACAAACAAAGAAATCCTGTGGCTCAGTCATTTATACCTTTTAGGATAAATTTGCATAATAGTTCTGTATGTTTCATAACAAAGCAAAGCTAAAGGAACCATCTCTGAGCAAGCTCAGAGATAATTTGATATAAATTTCTGGAGTAGCATATTTTAATGTTCAATGTCCAGATTAAGTTTAGTAACATATCCTTTGAATAACCATTTAGCATATCAGGTGACAGGTGATTAAGAGAAATTTTCTTTTCCAAAGAAAGATATTTCATAGCAATCAGTGATTTTTTAATGAAAATACTGGTAATTCTGAATAATGGTGTTTTACTTAATTTAGAGAGCAGCATCTCAACTTTATAATTTTTTTCCACATTTTTAGGAAAAAAATTGTTGACATTCAATTTTCCTCAAGTGTCCTAACACTGACATCTTCTGACTATTGAGCAGAACTACATATCTCCTTAAAACATTTTCCAGTGATTGAAGCTTTTATCTTTGCATCTACTTTATCAAGTATGGAAGAAATTAACATCTATTGAATGATGACTATGTAATGGACACTTCAAAGATTATCTCATTTGATCTCTTAGCAACTTATAAAATATCAATATTATAGGATATATGTTTAAGCCATCAAAATAAAATACTTACTAACAAATGATGCTACTAAGTCAAACTATTTTTTAAAGGGTCATTGAGGCCTCTATTAAAACTTTATTGAGAAGTTCATCTGAGTTACTGTAAAATATATATTTTTTAAATACTTGAATTCTTGATTTTATTTTATTTTAATTGGGTAATTGGGGGAGGGGAACAGTGTTGGGGAATTGGGAAGGGGACCGACCAACTTGTTGTTCTTCAATCTTAGTTGTGGAGGGCGAGATTCACCATCTATCTGGTTTCCTGTTGGCAGTTCATGGACTCTAAGCTCAAGGTGCTTTGTTCAATCTTAGTTGGGGGTGTACATAGCCACCATCCCATGCGGGAGTCGAACCTGGCAGCCTTGTTGTTAAGAGCGCATGCTCTATCCACTGAGCCATCCACGTGGCAGCTCAGCTCAAGGTGCCAAGTTCAGTCTTAGTTCGGGGTGGACATAGCAACCATCTCATGCAGGAGTCAAACTGGCAGTCTTGTTGTTAAGAGCGCCTGCTCTATCCACTGAGCATTCTGGGTGGCAGCTCAGCTTAAGATGTTGTGTTCAGTCTTAGTTGCGGGTGGGTAACGCCCACCATCGAACAGGCAGTCTTGCTGTTACACCAGCTAAGCCATCCTGCCACCTGTTAGCAGATCAGCTCTGGTGCAGCATCACTGGGCCATGTGGGAATTGAACTGGTGGACCTGTTGCTCAGAGCTCACGCTCTTAAGCTAACTCTTAACCAACTGAGCCACTCGGCTGCCCCTAAAATATTTTAGAAACAATAAAACTGTATTGATTTGAAAGCTTTTGTTCATTTGATATTAAAGGCTATCCACAATAGTTAAACAGGAAGCATAGCATAGGCTCTGGGTTCAAATGTCGACTCAGCTGCTTATTAGCTAAGTGATGAGAAGCATATTACTTCACCTCCCTGTTCCTTAATTTCCCCATCCGTAAAATAGAAATGATAGTAACTGTATTTACTTCATAGGGTTGTTATAAAGATTAAATGAGTTGATATTTGAAAAGTACTTACAACAGTGCCTGTCACTTAGTAAGTGCTATGCAAGTGTTTTGATAAATAGATACTGTCTGTTTTTACTATACCAGAAGATAAAATAAATACTAAAATCTCTTTTATTAGTTAGAAATACTAAAATTCCCCCCATATCATCAATCATTCATCAAGTTTTATCTATTAACAAATTTTATTAAGTGCCTTTGTTCAAGCCTCCATAAACTAAAAGAGGGGATTTTAAAATAAATGCCAGAATATAAATATAACTGCAAATGTGTAAAGGGTAGGGATAACAGACTTATACCATTACTGACCAGGGTTCTTGATTAGAATGTCCTTCCCTTTTTCCCTATGTGTTTAATTTCTTCATTACCTCTCATATTGACAAGGTAACATGAGGCTCATTAAAAAGATTCAGTGATTATGTGTTGAAGGATTCAACTTATCACAGACTTGCTAAGAGATATAACATTTTTTGTAGTAACATATGATATTACATCCAAATATATGTTATAATCCCATATAAGAAAACACAAATGTGCATAAAGATGCACTTCTGGCAAACAGAGAAAAACATGAAATATGTTCATATTTATTAGTGATATAAACCTCAAATTACCTATAATTTAGTTAGAACTAAGTATTCAGATACAAGTATTATTATATAAATAAAAATTAGGGTTTGGAACAGAAAGGGTGCACAAAGACAACAGAATTTGGTATTGATGGATCAGGAGCCACATTGTTTGCATTGTTCATTTGAGTCAGAAATGCCAATGATGGATTCTAATTACTACTAAAGATTATTTCAACAATTGGCATCTGCAAATATAGCAGACTTTACACAGGTCTATACAGTAAAATTTCATTAGAACTATGCTAACTAGAAATTTGGGATAATTCAGATGGTCTGAGCTTTTTTTTTTTTTGAGGGCAGTGTCACTGGCCTTCTTATGTGGGACCGAATCAGGGACGCTGGCTTCCCAAGCTAGCACTGAACCACCGTGCCACTCAGCCAGCCCGTGGTCTGAGCTTTTAATTTAGTTAAGATAAAAGACCACTTTGAGAAATCTACTAATGTAATAAAAAGTAAAAATGCCAGGGAAAATGCTTTTAGTCATTTTCAGAACCACAAAAGTGGCATATATTTATGAAGAAACAGTTAAAGGCTAATTGTAAATATGGGTTAACTATTTATTGAAACAAATCCAATGAAAGACCTTTTCTGAGCAATTCTTTTAAAACATTACTACATATTGGTACAATTAGCAGTATAGCGAACATTAATCTTTCTTGTATTTAGTAAATCACAATTCAGATTAAGCTACTCATTCATTTTTTCTTTTTAAATTGGGGAACAGTGTGTTTTTCCAGGACCCATCATCTCCAAGTCAAGTAGCTATTTCAATCTCGTTGTGGAGGGCACACCTCAGTGACCCACGTGGGGATCAAACCGGCAACATTGGTGTTATAAGCATTGTGCTCTAACCAACTGAGCTAAATGCCCATCCCTGAGCTATTCATTCTTAATTATTCTGAATTGCTGAAATTTTATGGATGTAACTGGATCATGTTATCTTTACCACACATATGGGGTAAATCAGTATAAAATAACACATTTACTATATTTAACTAGAATTATATTCTACTTTGTTAACATAAAACTGATAAAATCAAAACTAATAATTACAAAGTAAATTTTACACTTTTAATAAAGTACCTTGAAATATTCTTTTCTAATCTGTTTGCTTCGCCTCCTTTCTTCATTCTGCCAGATTATAGGTTGAGATTCTGGCCACTGTTGTTCATCTATTTGATCCTTCTGATTTTCTAAGGGCTGTAATGAAACAATTTCTTTTAATTAAGTAAATGAAACCACAATATTAGATATAGTAGTAATTTCATTTCCTCTTACCTGCCACGTGAGAGGTGATAGTGGTGAATTAACTTCATCTGCAGAGACACTAAAAAATTAAAGATGGTTTCATATATTAAAATATCTAGAATTACTCTTAGGTACACATTATGAACAGTATATTATAATGTTGTCTGTTTCACTAGAAATCTAAAGAATTTACCCCTGCCTGTGCCTTAAACTAATAACATAAAACTTGAAGTTGACAACAATATTTTTAAGTCCCCAATCAATTGTTGCTTTTAAAAATATTAAAATGGATGTATTTTTAAATTTTTTAAAAAAGATTTTATTGGGGAATTGGGGGTGGGGAACAGCATTGGGGAACAGGGGAAGGAGAACAGACAAGTTATTGTCCTTTTGTTTTTCAGTCTAGTTGTGGAGGCCCACGTTGGTATCGTCATTGCGTTCTTGGGTAAGGCAGATGGGTCGCTGGTCTCTGGACGGCCGCTCACAGTGGCTCTTGGCAGCTCACACCGGCTGCAGGCACTCATGCTGGCTGCCAGCCACTCACTGTAGCCTATGGCAGCCCACTGCAGCAGGGGCTACAGCTATGCAGTCCCCAGGGACTCACAGCAGCCCAGCTTCAGGTTGAGCTGTTGTTCACCATCTTAGCTGTAGAGGGCAGCGTCACTGGCCCTCATATGTGGGATCCGAATTGGGGCCGCTGGCATCCCAAGCCAGCTCTTAACCAACGCGCCACTCAGCCGGACCTAAAATGGGAGTATTTAATATCACTCTATATGCATAGGACTACTCCAAGGACTTTTAGAAACCAAAAGGAATATCTAATGACACACAGTCTAAGAATAGACAGGATATTTATTATATTAAAATCATTACTCAAAACTAAAAGAAGACAAAAAAAATCTAATAATTTATTTAGACAAATTTGTTTTGTCTAAATACCAAACAACTTAGGGGAGTTAATTCTTTTCTATCTACTGAATTACTGATTATGAGTCTGTTACCTTTAATTCTGACACCCAGGGGCTATGGTAGAAATTCTTTTCATCCAGTTTTTGTGGAGTAAGATAAACTGCATATGCTATTGTTAGGTAGTTCCATTGGAAAATTTGAACAAGGAGTTCCACTGGAAAAATTATACAAACAAAATGTCCCCTAGAGCTGGTATTATTCAATACTACTGTGGAACTTCTCTACAGTACAGTAAGAAAACAACATTTAAAAATTAGAGAGAGGGAGGGCCGAGTGGCGTGTTGGTTAAAAGTTGGCTTGGGATGCCAGTTCTGAGCAGCAGGGCCCTGTTTTGGATCCCACATGAGGGCCAGTGATGCTGGGCTCTCTACAACTAAGATGGTGAACAACATCTCAACCTGGAGCTGGGCTGCCGTGGGTCATCCGGAATGGTGTAGGCTACAGCCTCTGCTTCAGTGGGATGCCATGAGCTACCGTGAGTGGCTGGCAGCAAGTGTGAACAGCCGGCAGCTGGCGTGAGCTGCCATCCAATGACTGGCGACTGACTGCCTCATCCGGGAAGAGTGCAATGATCACAATACCAACATGAGCCAGTGAAGCAACGTTCTCCACAAACAGACGGAAGAATAAAAGGAAAACAACTTGTCTGTTCCTCTTCTCCGATTCCCCAATGCTGTTCCACTCCCTCAACTCCCCAGTAAAATTAAAAATAAAAATAAAACGTTAGAGAGAAAGAAACAAATTCTCCCAAATTATAGAAAATATAATTACCCAAGAAAAATAAAACACAAAAAGTCTATCATTATTAAAAGAAAGGTTAGTAGTTATAGAAAAGAATACACAAAAGATAGTAGCTTTCCTATGTATCAACCATAACAAGTTATAAAATATATTAGGAAAAATATCATTTATCAAAGGAAGGGAAAGTAAAAAATACCTACCTATGAAGTAATTTCACTGCACATGCACAAGAACGAAAAGAAAAAAACTACAAATGTCTAGGAAGGGGCTTGAATGACTGAAAAGTTCTCAGATTAAAATTGTAAGTATAAATTCTCCCTCAAACTAATAGCTGAAATGGACTATATTTTAAAAAAGAAACTGTGGGAGCCGGCCAAGTAGCGCCATGTTTAAGAGATGGCTTGGGATGCCAGTGGCCCCAGTTTGGATCCCACATATGAGGACCAGTGACACTGCCCTCTACAGCTAAGTTGGTGAACAACAGCTCCACCTGGAGCTGGGTGGCTGTGAGTCTCCAGGATGGCATAGCTGCAGCCCCAGCTGCACTAGGCTGCCATAGGCTAAAACGAGTGGCCAGCAGCCAGCGTAGCAGCTGGCAGCTGGTGTGAGCTGCCAAGAGTTGCTGTGACTGGCCATCCAGAGGCTGGCAACCAATCTGCCTCACCAGAGAAGAGCGCAGTGATGATACCAACATGGGCCAGTGAAGCAACGTCCTCCACAACTAGACTGAAGAACAAAAAAGGACAGCAACTTGTCTGTTCCACTTCCCCGGTTCCCCAATGCTGTTCCCCACCCCAAATTCCCGAATTAAAAAAAATAAAAAATAATAATAATAAAAAAGAAAACCTAAGCAGTGTTTTGGGGGCTTATTTTAAACATGTGATAAAAGAGTTGCAAAGTTATTTGAAAGAATAATCAAGAAGAAAAAGTTATATAATAAAGGGGAAATGGGAAATTACATATATTACATTACAGAAATAAATTAGTACTACCTCAAGAATCTATAGATTTCTTTTTTAAAGATTTTATTGGGGAATTGGGGGAGGGGAACAGCATTGGGGAACCAGGGAAGGAGATCAGACAAGTTGCTGTCCTTTTGTTCTTCAGTCTAGTAGTGGAGGACATTGCTTCACTGGTCCATGTTGGTATCATCATTGCGATCTTCTCGGGTGAGGCAGATCGGTCGCCGGCCTGCAGACAGCCACTCACAGCGGCTCTTGGCAGCTCATGCTGGTTGACAGCCACTCACTGTAGCCTATGGCAGCCCACTGCAGCAGGGGCTGTAGCTATCCCATCCCGGGGACTCACAGCAGCCCAGCTCCAGGTGGAGCTGTTACTCACCATCTTAGCTGTAGAGGGCAGTGTCACTGGCCCTCATACATGGGATCTGAACCAGGGCCGCTGGTGTCACAAACAAGCTCTCAACCAATGCGCCACTCGGCCAGCCCAAGAATATATAGATTTTTAAGTCAAGAGAAGTACATGGACACAAGTAGAACAACTTAGGATAAAAATGAAATTTAAAATCATTGTGGAAATGATAAATTATGTAACAAATAGTGTCGAAACAAATGAATAACCAAATGTAAAATACACACAGAAAGAAAAAAGAAAAAGAGAGGGAGAGCAGGTGAGGGAGTGAGAAAAAGAAGGAAAAAGTGAGGAAGAGAAGAAGGAAAAAAACTAGATTTCTTACTGCATATTAAATATCAAAATTAATGGACTGAAATATTTGAATATATATAAAGATGAAATCACATAAGTGACTGAAATATATGGTAATTTTTTTATATGCTAGGGTACAGAAGGCATATGAAAGAAAATCAAACATTGACTTGGGCCGGCCGAGTGGTTAAGTGTTGGCTTAGAGGGCCGGCCGAGTGGCACATTGGTTAAGAGCTGGCTTGGGATACCAGAGGCCCCAGTTCGTATCCCACATATAAGGGCCAGTGAGAATGCCCCCTACAGCTAAGATGGTGAACAACAGCGCCACCTGCAGCTGGGCTGCTTTCAGTCCCCGGGACAGCATTCCTGCATCCTATGGTTCAGTGGGCTGCCATAGGCTACAGTGAGTGGTCGGTAGCCAGCGTGAATGGCTGGCAGCCGGTGTGAGCTGCCAAGAGCCGCTGTGAGCGGCCGTCCACAGGCCGGCGACCAATAGGCCTCACCTGAGAAGAACACAATGATGATACCAACATGGGTCAGTGAAGCAATGTCCTCCATAACTAGACTGAAGAACGAAAGGACAGCAACTTCCCCGGTTCCCCAATGCTGTTCCCCTCCCCCAATTCCCCAGTAAAATCTTTGGGGGAAAAAAAAAAAGCTGGCTTAGGGCTGGCCGAGTGGCGCAGTGGTTAAGAGCTAGCTTGGCATGCCAGGGGCCCCGGTTCAGGTTCCACATATGAGAGCCAGTGACACTGCTCTCAAAAAAAAAAAAGTTGGCAGGGCTGGCTGAGTGGTGCGGTGGTTAAGCGCTGGCTTGGGAAGCTAGCGGCCCAGGTTCGGTCCCAAATATGAGGGCCAGTGACACTGCCCTCAAAAAAAAACAAAAAAAAAACAAGTTGGCTTAGAATGCGTGCTCTGAGCAACAGGGCTCCGGTTCGATTCCCACATGGGCCAGTGAACACTGTGCCCTAGCTGAACTGCCAATAGGTGGCAGGTTGGCTCAGCTGGTCTAACAACAAGATTGCCTGTTCAATGGTGGGCTATACCCACTTGCAACTAAAGATTGAACTTGGCACCTTGAGCTGAGTTGCCACCCAGATGGCTCAGTGAATAGGACGTGCGCTCTTAAGAAAAAGGCTGGTGGGTTCAGCTCCTGCATGGGATGGTGGCTATGCCCACCAGCAACTAAGACTGAACTCGGCTCCTTGAGGTTAGAGGCCATGAGCTGCCAATGGGAAGCCAGATGGTGACTGGCGCCCTCCACAACGACCAACAACAACTTGGTTGGTCTCCACCCCAATTCCCCAACACTGTTCCCCTACAATTACCCAATAAAATATTAAAAAATAAAAAGTAAAAAAAAAAAAAATTAAACATTGACAAACTACTTCAAATGTAAAAATTAGATTTGCATCTGGCCAAGATAGAATTAAGGGAGACCAGATTTATATCCTAGCTGAAAATAAAAATTAAAAAAAAAAGGGCAAACTATATAAAATTATACTTTTGTTTTGTTTTGTTTTGTTTTGTAGAGGGCAGTGTCACTGGCCCTCATAATTGGGATGTGAACCGGGGCTGCTGGCATCCCAAGCCAGCTCTTAACCACCGCGCCACTTGGCCAACCCTAAAATTATACTCTTTTTTTTTTTTTTTGAGGGCAGATCACTGGCCCTCATATGTGGGACTGAACTGGGGCCGCTGACTTCCCAAGCCAGCGCTTAATCACCTCGCCACTCGGCCGGCCCAAAATTATACTTTTTAAGGCATTGAATATCAGGCAAAAAAAGAAAAATACTTTTATCCCTTAGACATGAGTAACAAACAAGGCAAACCCCACAATTGAGACAGTTTGCTGCAAGAAGAGAGTTTCCAGGCCACAGGCGAGAGAGGTGGAACAAAGGCGGGGACAGGGGTCTCCCTGAATTGAGGAAACAAAGCTGGGAGCCAGGGAGAAAATGGATGGAGTTAACAGGATAAAGTAGCAAAGAAAAGAGCAATCCACAGAGAAAGAACTTAAGAGCTCTACAGAGGCATCCTTCAAATTTTCAGTAAAGTAATAATCACTGATCATACATGTGAGGAAATTACCCTAGGCAAAAGAATTACCAGAAAGATGAGAGAGTAATTCTCAGTATCACAGAGGACTAGGAGTAGTACCCGTCTCCCCTAGCCAGACTAGAAAACCTTATAGTTCATGGGGGCATCAGGTGGAGTATTAAGCAAAGTCTTACCACAGCAGGGGGGCAAATTTGATCCTCAGTATAATCACGTGTCATGTGATCCCACATAACAAGTCATAAAATCAAGCTCCCAAAATATCAAATTATTGTCAAATAATTTAACCACATCTCCGAACAAAGTTAAAGAATATTTATATCAATACTACAATATCCAGCACCCACAAAGGTAAAGTTCACAATATTTGGCATCCAATCAAAAATTCAACCAATGTTCAGGAAGCTAGAGGAAAACACTGAATATATAAAGCACAGACATGACAGATATAAAATAGATAAAAATCAAAGTTCAAGAGATAAAAAGTACACCGGAAATTAAAAATAAACTGGATGGGATTAACTGCAGATTAGACATTTCATAAGAAATGATCAGTGAACATAAAAACATCATTAAAGAACTAGCAAAAATCAAACACAATAAGAAAAAGACGGAAGAATGAATAGAACATCAATGATCTGTGGGGAAACTAATAGTGGCCTAATATACATATAATTAGGGTTCCAGAAAAAGAGCTCAGGTAACAGAATAGATATTTAAAAAAATAATGGCCCCAAATTTTCAAATATCATGAAAATAATAAATCCACAAATTCAAGAATCTCTATGAACTCCATGCAAACGAAACATGAAGAAAACTACACCAAGAACATAATAATCAAATTACTTAAAAACAAATGGTAAAAAGAAAATGGAAAATGCAGCCAGAAAAAGACACATTGGATTCAGTACGACAGATATTGACAACAGGGTTTTCATTGGAGACAACACACCCAGAGGACAACAGAGAAACCTCTTTAAAGTACTGTACTGAAAGAAAAAAAAATGTCAAGCTAGAATTTTGTACTAGCAGAAGTACCTTTCAAAACTGAAGGCAAAATAAAGACATTTTCAGACATGCAGAAGTTGAAAGAACTAAACACAAGACAAACAGACCAGCAGCAAAAGTAATGTTCAAGTATCTCTTTCAGGTAGAAGGAGAATAATATACATGGAAATATAGACCTACAAAAAGGAATAAAGGGTACTGGAGATGATAACTAAAATAGTAAAAATAAAAGACATTCTGATTATTTAAATATCTTTAAAGAAACAATGACTGTTTAAAGCAAAAATAATAAGGCACTGTAGCATTTATAACATATACAGAAGTAAAAATATGGTAACAATATAATAAAGGCCAAGAGAAAACAAAGAAATATACTGAAGTTTCTTATACTATTGGGTTGTCGAAAGTCATGACGCATGTTTGCAACAGATGACACTAGTTCATTTTTGGAAGTACTAGGGTCATTCACACCTATGTTATTACTATGTCATTTGACAGCTGACAGTTTTAGCTTCATTCTAAAAAAAATTGAGCAATTTGGTTGAGTTTTGATTTTACAATAAATTGAAGATGAAAGACCAAACTGTGATTTTTTTGCCATATTTTACTGTTTTACTTCCATAAAGGGAAGAAAGTGTGTCAAGCTTGTGAAAAGTTGCATAAAGTTTATGGTGACAATGCTCTACAAGAATGTCAGTGCCAATGATGGTTTACAAAATTTCTGCTGATGATTTTTATCTCAACGATGATCCTTGGTCAGAGAGGCCCACCAAGGTTGGATGACAACAAAATAAGGACATTGATCTAGTCAAACCCACATTACATGACATGAGAGATTACAGCAACATTGAACATCCATCATCCAAGCATTCATGACCACCTGAAGAAACTGGGTTATGTAAGCAAGCTCGATATTCGGGTGCTGCATGAACTCAAAGAAGTTCATTTGACAGGACATATAAACATCTGCAATATGCTCATTAAACACGATGAAAACGATACTTTTTTGAAGCGACTGATAACTGGTGATGAGAAGTGGATTGTTTACAACAATGTGGTGTGCAAAAGGGCTTGGTCCTGAGGAGAGGATTCACCTCAAACGACATCAAAAGCAGACATTCATCAGAGGAAGGTTATGCTCTCAGTGTGGTGGGATTTCAAATATATCATGTTTTTCGAGCTACTACCAAGGAACCAAACAACCATTTCGAATGTGTACTGCTGACAATTGGACAGTTTGAACGAATCCATCATCCAGAAACGTCCAGAGACTAATTGCAAAGGAGTTGTGTTCCATCGTGACAACGCAAGACCATACACAAGTCTGATCAACCATCAGAAATTATTGGAGCTTGGATGGGATGTGTTGCCACACCCACCATAGTCCCCTGACCTTGTGCCATCAGACTTCCAATTGTTTCACTCTCTTCAAAATTCCTTGCGTGGTATAACGTTCAATTCAGATGAGGCTGTAAATCAGCACCTTGTTCAGTTTTTCACAAATAAAGACAGGTTCTTTTATGAACGAAGAATTATGAAGCTCACTGAAAGATGGCAAAAGGTTATTGAACAAAACGGGCAAAATATCATTGATTGATCTTTGTTATTCATATAAATGAATGACCTGTGAAAAACACAGACAAAATACGTCATGACTTTTCAGACAAACCAATATATATGAAGTGGTATAATAGTACTTGAAGGTACACTGTAAAAAGTTAAATATTATACTTTAAACCCTAAAACAATTATTAACATAACAAAGTTATAATGAATAAGGCCAGAAAGTAAATAGAAATTTTATTACTTTCTTAACTTTTAAAAATTTATTTTTCAATTCCTGTTGACATACAATATTATATTAGTTTCAGGATTACAAAACACCATAGTGATTAGACATTTATATACCACACAGAGTGATACTCCCAATAAGTCTAATACCCATCTGACACTGTACGTAGTTATTACATTGTTGACTATATTCTCTATGCAGTACTTTACATCTCCGGGACTATTTTTTTCAATTATACTTGACATTCAATATTATTTTATATCAGTTTCGGGTTTACTCCATAGTGGTTAGACATTTATATAATTTATGAAGTGATCCCCCCAATAAGTAGCATGCCCCTGACATTATAGTTTTTTATAATATTATGGACTATATTCACCATACTTTACTTTACAACTCATGACTATTTTGTAACTACCAACTTGTACTTTTTAATACATTCACATTTCTCACCCATATCCTATCTGGTAACCATCAGTTTGTAATCATTATTTATGAGACTGTTTCTGTTTTGTTTGTTCGATTATTTTGTTCTTTATCATCTACATGTAAGTGAGATCACATGGCATTCGTTTTTCTCAGTCAGACATATTCTATAATTTAGTTGTAATTTTAATGTGATACTGGGAAGTGGCAGGCATAGCATTTACTTATTCTGCCATCTTGAAATCACTCCGATAAATAGGATTTTTAAAATATAATTCAAAAGATGGCAGAAAAAGAGGAAAGACAGATACAAAGAATAGATAAGACTAAAAGAAAACATGAGACAGTAGATTTAAACTCATTAATATCAATAATTACATTAAATATAAACAATCAACACTGCAATTAAATGTCAGATTGTCAGATAGATTTTAAAAAAAAAGATGTTGGGGCCGGTTGAGTGGTGCGTTGGTTAGGAGTTGTCTTGGGATGCCAGCTCTGAGCAACAGGGCCCCGGTTCAGATTCCCACATAGAGGGTCAGTGACGCTGCCCTCTACAGCTGCTCGATCTGGAGCTGGGCTGCCGAGAGCAGCCGACTGCCTCGGCTGGTGACCGACTGCCTCAGCCAGGAGGAGCACAATAATCATAATAGCAACATGGGCCAGTGAAGCAACGTCCTCCATAACTAGACTGAAGAACAAAAAAGGACAACAATTTGGCTGTTCTCCTCCCCCAATTCCCCAATAAAATCTTTACCGAAAAAGTGATTTCAGGCCCGGCCGACTGGCATGGTGGTTAAGAGCTGGCTTGGGATGCCAGCGGCCCCAGTTCAGATCCCACATAAGAGGGCCAGTGACACTGCCCTCAAAAAAAAAAGTGATTTCATCATGTCAAAGGTGTAAATTCGCCAAGATGACATTACAATCTTAAATATTTATGTATCTGATAATAGCTTCAGAACTGATAAAGGAAAAATGATAGAACTTTAAGGAGAAGGAGAAATCCACAAGTAGTTTTGGAGATTTTTAATAGTCTTAATAATTGATAAAGCCAAAATTGTAGTGTGCCCAGGAGGTGGGTGGGGTGGTAATGACAAGCAATAAGAATAAGTATACATTCAGAATGTCAGAGGGCAAAAGTACACATTTAGAACGTCAGAAAGTCAGACAGTATTAAGGTCTGTGGAGAAAAATAAAACAAGGTATGAGAAAGGGAAAAAGGCGTGGATGAGGCATGCTCTTTTATATAAGTTGTTCATTGAATACCTTGCTGATGAAGTGACAGTGGAGCAGGAACCTGAAGGCAAGGAAATAAGTCATATGGTTATCTGGGGATGAAAATCATTTCAGGCAAGAGCAGAATTCTTGAGGAGGGCAAAAATGCCAGGTGTACAGGGATTCAACAAGGATGCCAGTAGAGCTGGAGAAGAACTAACCAGGAATAGTGAGAGTGAGGCAAGAGAGGAAGAAAGTAGGGAGCCAAATAATGTAGAGGTTTACAAGTCTTTAGTTTTTATCCTAAATGAGATGAGCAGTAGAGAAATGTGAAGAACGACATGATCTGAATTACATTTTTAAAATATCAATCTGATAGTCTTTGGAAAACAGACTAAACAAAATCAAGTGCAGGAAGGAGTCCTGTTAAGAGGTTCCTTTGTAATAACTGAAGTAAAAGATGGCTAGCACTAGGGTGGTAGGTGTGGAGATAGTGGTAAGATATACTTAGATACTGGGTATATTTTGAAGGTACAGTCAATAAGATCTGTTAATGGATTAGACGTGAGCTGTGAAAGCAAGTGATAAATCAAGGATGGCTCTGGGGATTATGAGCTGAGCAACTAGAAGGTTGAAGTCAACATTTTCTGAAATGGGAAAAAATGCAGGATGAACATGTTCAGAGATACGAGGAAGGAGATTAAGAGTGTGGTTTGAGAAAGTTAAGTTTCATATGCCTATTATACAGTAGCCCCCGCTCATGCATGGGATGTACATTCCAAGACCCACAGTGGATGCCTGAAACAGCAGATAATACTGAACTACGTTTTCCTTTACATACATATTTTTTTCACTTAAAAAAAAGACATTTTATAGTTTTTCTTGGGCATATCCAAATTGCCAGCATTACTACTCTTGCACTTTGGGGACATTATTAAGTAAAATCAGGGTTACTTAAATCCAAACACTGCAATACCATAATAGCTGATTTGATACAGAGACAGCTACTACATGAGTAATGAGCAGGTAGCATACACAGCATGGATACACTGAACAAAGAAATAATTCACATCCTAAGCAGGATGGAAGGGGGTGGCTCAATATTTCATCATGCTACTCAGAACAGCAAACAATTTAACATTCATGAATCACTTCTCTCTGAAAATTTCCATTTAACATTTTCATACTGTTGGTGACTGTGGTAAATGAAACTGCAGAAAGTTAAATCGCAATAAAGCGGGAGTAGGGGGGACAGACTACTGTACATCCAAGTGAAAGTATTGAATAGACAACAGGCAATATAATTCTGCATTGTGTGTGTGTGTGTGTGTGTGTGTGTGTGTGTATGCACATGCACACATATACAATAAAAGGTCTAAAGAGAAAATTACCAAAATACTGTATGACTTGTCATCTCTGGGGAGTAGAATAATGGGTGATGTTTATTTGTTTATTTTCCTCTTGTGTTTAAATTCTACAATTTCTTTTTTTTTTTTTGGAGGGCAGTGTCACTCACATGTGGGACCCGAACCGGGGCTGCTGGTTTCCCAAGCCATCGTTTAACCACCACGCCACTCGGCCAGCCCTCCAATTTTTTTTAAGGATTTTATTGGGGAATTCAGGAAGTGTTAGGGAACTGGGGAAGGGGACATTGTGTTTTTCCAGGACCCATCAGCTCCAAGTCAAGTTGTTGTCCTTCAATCTTGGTTGTGGAGGGCACAGCTCAGTTGCCGTTTTCAATCTAGTTGCGGGGGGGGGGGTGCAGTACACCATCCCATGTGGGAGTCGAACTGGCAACCTTTCAGCTGAGCTCAACTGCTGCTCAGCTCGGGCGCAGCTCACTGGCCTATGTGGGAATCGAACTGGCGACCCTGCTGCTCAGAGCTCGCACTCTAACCAACTGCGCCACCTGGCCGGCCCCTAAATTTTCCAATTTTTCAACAATAAAGCTATATTACTCTTACAATCAGAAATAATTAAAGTAAATTGGGTGACTGTTTTGAAAATGAGTTAAAGTAATATCCTGTGAAAAAAGGCCAGGATAGGATATCACGTTTTTCAGGTTGACGCAATTGGGGCTTTCTGAAGAGAATATGAGGAACCTGGGGAGGAAGCTTAATATGGGAATGATAGGAAATGAGAGGGAACATAAGAACAGAAACGTTAAGGAGATATGTAAGATAACAGAATCAGTATTCAAAAGGGAAGAGTGGATTAAATCCAGTCAAATGAAATTTGAGATAGATGAATGTTTCTAGACATGGGTATGAAAAGTCATCTTGTGCTTCAACTGAATTCTGAAAGCCTCAGTGAAAAAGGGAAGAAGGCAGTCCCAGCATAGAGACCAGGATACAGAACACAAAGATGTGAAACCATGCTGGAGTAAAGGAAGGAGAATTGTTCCTAGCTGCAAAACGTGGCAGTGGAAGAGTTCATGAGATGAGGCTCTAGAGGTAGGCAGAAGCTCGCTTCAATCTTATGGGTTAAGCCAAACATTTTAAGCTTTATCCTAAAAGTCAGAAAGAACCATTAGAAGATAATAAATGGGAGTTGCATAATCAGACTTGTGTCCTAGACCTATCACTCTTACATCAGTGCAGAAAAAAGATTTAAAGGTAAGTAAAAGTGAAGAAAGGAAATGTCTAGGGACTGTTGCAGTAATCCAAGTGGGAAAAGATAGAGTCTGAATCAACACAATTGCAATAGAAAAGAAGAGGTTGAAACAGATGCAAGTAATGTTAAGAAGCTATAATTATCTGTGACTGACTGGATGGGGGGATGCATATGAGAGAGGAATGTCTGATGATCCCAAATCTGCTCGCTTGAGTGACTATATAGTGATACATTCACTCAGGCACCTATAGAGGAGAAAAAATAGGTTTTGGGAAAAATAAGATCAGTTTCAACTGTGAGGTATTTAGGAAAAGGCATCAGTGGTATGTGTGCAAGTTAAATAAGCAAAGTGTTCTTGAAACCAAGTTCAGTCTTGGGGGTCTGGAGCCAAACAACTGGGTTTGAATCCTCACTGTACACTTTACTAGCTGCATGACCTTGAGCAAGTTATGATAATTTCTGAGTCTCAGTCTTCTCACAAAATAGGATAACAATAATAATAACTTCATAGTTATTGTGAGGATTAAATGAGAAAAAACATTTAAAGAACTCAGAAAAGTAAACATATAACAAGCATTCAACAAATGTTAATTCTTTCTGTGTGTACTTCTGTACCCACCACAAAAATACAAATTTTCTAGTTCTCTACAATTAAAATATGTGGACTTAGACCATATTCATATAGAAGAATTTAGTAAAACCCAATTGAAAATAAATCAAAAAGGAAACTATAGAGAATAAATACAATCAATGATAAAGAAACAAATTATTTCTGGTAGTAATAGTAATAAAATAAATGTTTGCTACATTAATGAATAAATGATTCTACCTTCAAGACAAAATACAGGTTTGAGCACTAAAAGAGATCAATAATGTAGTTATATTAAATCAATATGATTTATGTAGTTATATTAAATCAACATCAATTATTCAATTAAAGCCCATATAAAGGAAAATCACTGTCAGAGGATCAAGTCTCAATATAAAATATTAAATATTGGGTCGGCTTTAACTCAAGTGGTTACTTCATCATGGTCAACTACTAAATATAAGAACTATGATATTTTTATACCTCTCTCTACATTCCACAGTTTGTTTTGGCTTGTTTCTTGTAACATAAGTTGAATGATTAAAAAACCCTAGAAGTAGATTGACACATTAATTCCAAAGCATATTAAAGAGAATAGTTTACTACACATGATATAGAGATATCCATAAAACACTACATCTGGTCCATAAGGATCTTTACAAGAAAACATGTTTAAATATTATTTAGATCAGATGCCCATGAGCACACTGGCTATTATAATGAAATGAACCTCACACATTCTTCCATGTATATTTTTTCATAAACCCTTTTTTGAGGCTTGGAAATCTTCTGGCCATGCTATTGCCCTGTGCATATCTAACTTTTGCTGAGACAGGATTTAAAGAGATGCAGATTGTTTAGGTACCGTCTGACTGATATAGTTTTCCCACCAATGCAAATGATAGGGTTATATAGATATAATACATAATCATTTTGCAAAAAGCCAAATAATAAACATTAATTCTAAATGCAAAGCTAAACACTAAAGTTCAATTATTTTTTTAAAAAAATCCCACAAGATTGGCCACCACCATTACCCTATTCCAAAGCTAGACACAAACATTACAAAAAAAAAATATATAGGCTGATATCCCTGATGAACATAGATGCAAAAATCCTCAAGAAAATATTAGCAAACTGAATTCAGCAATACATTAAAAAGATCATACACCACAGTCAAGAAGGACTTATTCCTGGTATGCAAATGTGGTTCAATATCCGCGAATAAATCAATAAGATACACCACATAGGGGCCAGCCGAAGTGGCTCTGTTGGTTAAGAGCACAAGCTCTGAGCAACAGGGTTGCCGGTTCGATTCCCACATGGGCCAGTAAGCTGCGCCTGAGCTGAGCTGCTAACAGGTGGCAGGATGGCTCAGCTGGTGAGAACACGTGCTCCTAACAACAAGGTTGCCAGTTCAACTCCCACATGGGGTGGTGGGCTATGCCCACCTGCAACTAATATTGAACATGGCATCTTGAGCTGAGCTGCCCTGAGCTGCCGATGGGTGGCCGGATGGCTCAGTGGTTAAAGTGTGTGCACTTAGCAATAAGGTTTACGGTTCAACTTCCCCATGGGATGATGGGCCACGCCCACCCACAAGTAAGATTGAACATGGCACCTTGAGCTGAACGGCCACAAGGTGCCAATAGGTGGTCAGATGGTGACTGGACTTGGAGCTGAGCTAGATGCACCCTCCACAACTAAGATTGAAGGACAACAACTTGGCTATTCCGCTTCCCCAATTCCCCAAGAAAATCGTTTTGTTTTTTTTTAAAGATACACCACATAAACAAAGACAAAATAAAAAATCATGATCATGGGCCGGCCGAGTGGCGCATTGGTTAAGCGCTGGTTTTGGGATGCCAGCGGCCCCGGTTCGGATCCCACATGAGGGCCAGTGACACTGCCCTCTACAGCTAACAACAGCTCCACCTGGAGCTGGGCTGTGCGAGCCCCGGTGATGGTGTAGGCTGCAGCCCCTGCTGCAGTGGGCTGCCATAGGCTACATTGAGTGGCCCGCAGCCAGCGTGAGCGGCTGGCAGCCAAGCGTGAGCTGCCAATAGCCGCGGTGAGCGACATCCAGAGGCCAGCGACCGATCTGCCTCATCCGGGAAGAGCGCAATGACGATACCAACAGTGAAGCAACATCCTCCGCAACTAAACTGAAGAACAAAAAGACAGCAACTTGTCTGTTCCCCTTCCCCGATTCCCCAACGCTGTTCCCCTCCGCCAATTCCCCAATAAAATCTTTAAAAAAAAAATCATGATCATATTAATAGATGCGAAAAAAGCATTTGACAAAATCCAACACCCATTTATAATGAAAACTCTCAGGAAGGTAGGAATACAGGGAGCATATCTAAACATAATAAAGGCCATATATAACAAATCCACAGCTAACATCATACTCAATGGGGAACAGCTAAAAGCATTCCCCGTAAGATCAGGAACAAGACAAGGCTGTCCACTTTCACCAATTTTATTCAACATAGTATTGCAAGTCCTTAGCCACAGCAATCAGACAAAAAAAAAAGAAGAAATAATATGCATCCAAATTGGAAAGAAGTAAAACTGTCATTATTTGCAGATGACATGATACTGCAAATAGTGAACCCCAAAGATTCAACCAAAAAACTATTAGAAGTGATAAATGAATTAAGGTAGTAGCAGCATACAAAATTAATATTCAGAAATTGGTTGCATTTTATACATCAATAATGAACTCTCAGAAAGATAAATTAAGAAAACAATCCCATTTATAATTGCATCAAAAATATAAAATAGAAGATGTCAGAACATGGTGATGTAAGGATGCTCCTTGATATCTCCCCTAGAATTTACAGCAAATTGAATAGCTGCATTTCAACAAAGGATTGATGCAGCACACAAACATGTCTGTGAGTTCTGTGAATAGAAACATCTTAAGGTTGGTGAACTGGGACGCACATGGGAGGAGGGAAGGCAGAGGTGCAGAGACAGTGGTCACTGGACAGACCAGAGCTCACTGCATTCCTGGGAAAGGGGAGGAGTGAGTGTAGGAGCATTTTCTGTGGCCCCAACAATCCTACCTGAGGGAATCAGCATATAATAAAGCTGAACCCAGTGATGGGGCAGAAACCTGAGGGCAAAGACAGAATACAGAAAGGCTCTGATAACTGTGGTGTAACAGCCCTCATTTCTAGGCAGAAAACAAAGCCACAAATCCGGGCTGCCAATCAACACCTTCTCAGAGCTCCTTCCATCGTACCCTCCTAGAGCTACCAGCAGGCCCCAGAAAGAAAAACAAAATAAAAAACAAACAAACACAAAAACAGTAACAGCATTTAACTTAAGAGCAGAATATCTACAGCCCTGAAAGATGGAGACAGTTCCTAAGTGGCAGACACACAGTACAACTAATTCTGGTGACAGGGAAGGAACTCTATGGGAGAGGCAGCTGTGGTCTGGCAGAGGCCAGTGCTTGAAAGAGAGCAGGCCACAGGCGTGCCTGCTGCCTCCCCAGCCCACCCCACCCCCTCCTTTACCGGTTGATCACAGTGGGGACACCAAGAGTTACTGTGACTCACACCTCTGCATGTGGGTGAAGGGGGAGCACTGGGATTTCAGATGCCCAGGAACCCATCGCTGAACACATTCTCCCATGGGTGTGGTGCCCTGAGACAAAGGTTAACTGGTCACAGAAGAGAAGCCTACCTTCCCAGGAAATATCCCATCAAGAAGTTGGAACAGCACAGGAGAGGAAATAAAATGCTCCACAGCCACTTACTGAAAAGCAAAAGAAAGACTTCTTCATATCAACCTGCTGCATACTTTTGCAGATGCTCAGGAAAAAAAATTCATTCATGGCCATGAATAAACAAGGAAACAAGGCAGCTCAAGAAAGTGAAAAATCTCTAAAAAATCCAACAACCTTAAAGTCACGGAAATACATGACTTATAAGACAGAGGACTCAAGATTGCAGTTCTGAAAAAACTCAACAAGATGCAAGAAAACTCAGGCAGATTAATGAATTCAGAAATAAAAATCAATGAACACAATGATTATTTTACCAATGATATTGAAATATTTAAAAAGTAGCAAATAGAAATTCTGGAGCTGAGGAACTCAATAAAAGAGATGAAAAATGAAATAGCCAGGCTAGGAAATAGAACTGACCAGATGGAGGTAAGAACTAGCCATATCAAAGATAGAAATCTGGAAATGATAAAGATGGAAGAAGAGATCCTTGAGAGTGAAAAGAAATGAAATAACTCTACAAGAACTTTCTGACCCAATCAAAAACAGCAATATAACAATGATTGGTATACCAGAAGGAGAAGACAGGGATAAGGGCACAGAGAGTCTATTGAAACAGTTGATGAAAATGTCACAAAACTATGAAAAGAACTGGATGCTCAAATCCAAGAAACAAACAGAACACCTAATTACATCAATACTAACAGGCCTTCTCCAAGGAAGGAAAGACCATTAGATTATGATCAGACTATTCTGCAGAAATTCTTAAACCAGGATGGAGTAGAATCAAATATTCAAACTACTGAAAGAGAGAAATAACCAGAAAAATAAACATATCCTGTGAAGTTATCCTTTAGATATGAAAGAGGAATGAAGGACCTTTCCAGACATACAGAAGCTGAGGGAATTCTCTACCACACGGCCTGCATTACTGAAGGAGGCTATCTGACCTGAAACAAACAAAAAAAGGAGAATTGGGATGTGACATTATAGAAATGGCAGCATAGAGGTGGGCTCCCCGAGTTCTCCCCTAGAAACTGCCACAAATTGAACAGCTATAACTCATCAGAGAAACCTCTGCTCATCACACAGAGAAGCTAGCAGACTCACATGAAGATTTACTGAAGGTGGGCAAACCAGGCGAGTGGGGGAAGAAAGAAGGAGGGTGTGCAGAGACTCAGCCTGCATCCATGGCTGCAGAGACATGCGGGGCCCCAGGAAGCAAACCGGATTTGTTACAGCAGCAGGGCAACAGGCTCCATCCCGATGCCCCACAGTCCTGCAGAGTTCAGCATAGAGCATGTGCCCAGCGCCTGAGGCAGAAGCCTCACCTGAAAACTATGGCTGGGATTTCTTAGACAGAAAGCAAAAAGCAACTTCATAACCGGGACCCCACTTCCACCCTCCCTCAGCAATCCTACCCCAGCCCTTCCACAGTCCTAAACTGGTCCCTGAAAGGAGGAGTAGTGTCAGATTACAGAGGTGCTCCTACCCCCAGGAACTGGAAAAACTCAGCTAGGGAAGAGGCTGAAGGGATTGTGGGACTGCCTACACTGAAAACACTTTTCATGAGTGGTTTGGCTACCAGCAGGGCAACTTCAGCTGCTGAGTCACAATAGGACACAGCAGAAGTAGCACTGGGTTTTTAGCAGCTCCTGAATCTCACCCCCTTCACAGCCCACAGTGGAAAGAGTGCCCTAAGTCCCAGGAGTCTTCTGGCTGCACACAGCGAGTCTTCTGGCTGTGGTGCTCTCAGCGCATGCATCTGGGCAGGCAATAACAAAAACGGCACTGACTTTGTGAAAACTACCTACCACACCCCATAGCCCCACTTATCTAGAGCTGCATCGCCAGGGTCACTCTTGGCACCAGGTGGTCAACTCTGCCTCCACAAGATGCAGAGGAGCTTTTGTACAGCAGAGGACAACCTGGAGATAGCTTGGCAGACTTTAGCCAAGACTGGCAATGTTGTTTTTTTTTGTTATTTGTTTTGTTTTTTTGTCTGTTTGTTTTTTGTATTGGTTGTTTTTGTTTTTCTATTTTATTATCATTTTTAGTTTTTATATAAGTATATATGTTTATATAAGTTCATATATATGTATAAGTATATAAGTTTATATAAGTTCATATATATCTACACACATATATGTTTTGTTTTTGTTGTTTTCTCTCCACTCTCTCTCCCTTTTTTTTTTCTTTTCCCTGCTGTACTTTTCCTCCTATCAATTTTTCTGAAATTATTTTTTCTTTTGGTGTTGCTATTTTGTTTATTGTGTTCCTATTGTTTTTATGGTATTTTGGTTACTTCTGTGCATGTTGAGTGTGGGTTGTCAGTTGTTTTTAAATGTAAGAGTATCTGGTTTCTTTTTGTGGCTGTTGCTGTTGTGCTTGTTGATCTGTTTTGTTCTAAAATTGCTCTGCACCAAGGCCCAACCAAAGAGGCACAACAATCATCACACCCAGAGGCCAACTCTAGACCAACCAGAACATTACTGGATTTAACCTGCAAGAGTCACGCCCAAAGGGAACTCTCTACAGGCACAAGAGTCCATAGGGGCCAAGCCTCATCTGAGGGGTCAATCTTCACACAAAAGCTCTTACACTGTGGACATAGCCAATCCTCACAGCTAGTCAGCCTGGGAATCAATCCCACCTACTGACAAGCCAAAAGCAATCAAAGCTCAACTTCAACTGGAGAAGACACAACACAAGGGACACCACTGGAACACACACACAGGAGAATAGGGAGACTGAGCAATTCAAATATAAAGGACTCATACCACATAAGTCCACCCAGCAAAGACTGAGAGACCTAGGGATCTACCTGTTACATCGAAGCAAGCACAGAGAATAAGCCAGAATGGGGAAACAAAGAAACACATCCCAAATAAAAGAACAGAAGAAACCTCCGGAATCAGTGGAACTGGATGAAATAGAGGTCACCAACCTATCAGAGGCAGAGTTCAGAACACTGATGATTACAATGTTCAAGGAAATTTGTGAGAATATAAAGAAGGATAGAAAAATCATGAAAAACAACCAGCTAGAACTAATGAATGCAATTACTGAAATAAAGAACACACTCGAAGGAATTACCAGCAGATTAGATGAAGCACAGCATCAAATCAGAGACCTGGAAGACAAGATAGAAGAGATCATCCAAATGGAACAACAAAAAGAAAAAAGAATTGGGCTGGCCGAGTGGTGCATTGGTTAGAAACTGGCTTGGGACGCCAGCTCTGAGCAGCAGGGCCCAGGTTCGCATCCCACATATGAAGACCAGTCACACTGCCCTCTATAGTTAAGGTGGTGAACAACAGCTCCACCTGGTTGCCTTATAGCTAAGATGATGAATGACAGCACCACCTCATTGCCTCCATAGCTAAGATGGCCAGCAATGGTGTGAGCTGAAGCCTCTGCTGCAGTGGACTGCCATAGGCTACAGTGAGCGGCCAGCTGCCAGCATGAGAGGCTGGCAGCCAGCATGAGCTGCCAAGAGCTGTAGTGAGTGGCCGTCCAGAAGCTGGCGAGCGACTGCCTCACCCAGGAAGAGCATCAGCCAGGAAGAGCACAATGACGATACCAACATGGGCCAGTGAAGCAACGTCCTCCACAACTAGATTGAAGAAAAAAGGACAGCAGCTTCTCTGTTCCCCTCCCTAAATTCCCCAATAAAACTCTTGAAAAGAAAAAAGAAAAAACAATAAGAAGCACTGAAAATAGTTTAAGAGAGCTGAGCAATAACATCAAGTGCTACAACATGCAGATCATAAGAATACCAGAAGGAGAAGAGAGGGACAGGAGATTGAGAACATATTTGAAGTAATAATGACTGAAAACATCCCTAACCTGGAGAAGGAAATCGACATACAAGCCCAGGAAGTGCAGACAGTGCCAACCAAGATGAACCCAAACAGACCCACACAGACACATTATAGAGAAAATGGCAAAGGTTAAAGATTAAGACAGAATCCTAAAAGCAGCAAAAGACAGGCCGCAAGTTACTTACAAGGATACGCCCATAAGAATATCAGCTGACTTTTCTACAGAAACCTTGCAGGCAAGAAGGGAGTGGTATGAGGTATTCAAAGTGATGAAAAACAAAGGCCTACAACCTAGACTGCTTTATGCAGCAAGGCTATCATTTAAAATTGAAGGAGAGACAAAGAGCTTCCCAGAAAAGAATAAGCTAAAGGAATTCATTACCACCAAACCAGGATTGCAGGAAATGTTAAAAGGGCTTCTTTACACAGAAGAGAAAAAGGATCTAACTAATGAAGAAACACAAAGAACAAAATGGCAATAAATATGCACCTATCAATAATTACATTAAATGTAAATGGATTAAATGCTCCAATCAAAAGACATAGGGTTGCTGATTGGATAAGAAAGCAAGACCCTGCATATGCTGTATACAAAAGATTCACCACAGATCAAAAGACACATACAGGCTAAAAGTAAAGGGACAGAGAAAAATATTTCATGCAAATAGAAATGAGGAAGAAGCTGGAGTAAAAATACTTATATCAGACAAAATAGATTTTAAATTGAAGAATATAATAAAACACAAAGAAGGGTACTACATAATAATAAAGGGATCGACCCACAAGAGGAAATAACCCTAGTAAACATCTATGCACCTAACATAGGAGACCCTAAATATATAAAACAGATACTGACAAAGGCAGCAGGAGCATACGGCCCTCAGCAGCGGAGGGCGCCATGGTGGGTGGCGAGGTGGCTGTAGCAGTGGAGGAGCTCGTTTTGGAGGTGCATCAGGCAACTAACTTCGCCGAGCAGTTCCGGTCCTACTCAGAGAGCGAGAAACAATGGAAGGCCTGCATGGAATTCATCCTGTGTCACCTGCCCGACCACTGCAACCCGCCTGACGGAGGCGGCCGCCTGGACCAGCTGCTGTCCCTCTCCATGGTCTGGGCCAACCACCTCTTCCTGGGTTGCAGTTACAACAAACACCTTTTAGATAAGTTCATGGAAATGGCTGATGGGATTGGAGTGGAAGACCTGCCACAGTTTACTATCAGAAGTGAATGAAAGAGAAATCATCAAAGCTAAGGCAGAAGAGTCATCACATTTTCATCATCAGCTACAGGCTTAGAAAGGAGGCTGGAATGAATGTGCCATTGACCACAGAAGCTCTAAGACTCCTGGTCCTACCAACATGTAGAAACGAGGCAACTGAAAGTGGAATTTTAAGTCTCATTCTTCCAGTAGCCATCACTGTAAAATATGCATGGATATTTATGTATGTATAAATCATGCCCTCCTTTTTATTTGGTTTTTGAATATCCGTCAGAATTTTTGTTAAAAGTGTGTAATTTTTTTATGTTGATGTAGTAATGGCAGGTAGGTTTTACAATTTGGATTTCTCAACAGTGTACCTTTAACTGTAATTCTGTTTTATGGTTCTTTTTTTTCCCCCACTGAGGCAAACCAGATCCCTTATTTAGTTATTTCTAGCTGAAGTTTATGCCACCAATATACCCCACTGTCACACACTCATTTTTTTTTTTTAGCTGAGCCATCCTGCTACCTGTTGGCAGCTCAGCAGCAGCTCAACTCGGGCTGGGCATCGAACTGTGTTCCTCAGAGCTCAGCTCACACCCTTGAGCGAGCTCTTAACCAACTGAGCCACTTGGCGGGCCCTACACACTCATTTTTAAAAAAACAGATGAGTGAGAATCAAAACTGCAGGCCTCATCATCAGGTACTCACTCCTCAGCTCATGGGAAGAGGCAGCCTACGGAAAGGCATGTGCCCTTATTTTAAAACTGACAAAAGATTCCACAGCTTGGTGCAGGCAGCCAGTTGATCTACAGATTCTCGCAGTTCTCCCAGATGGTTGAGTGAAGCCCACATTCTGTTTTTCTGGAGGGAGCCTGAGGCTCCAGTCCTCTAGACTTGAATTGTCATGCACACAGCCCCACAAGAAATACTAAAGTGCAATGCTGCTTTGCCCTGAAATTCTGGTATGAACTGCCCTCTTTTAGTTAACGTATCTTTTCTTTACTACTTCCTTCCCTGTTCCTCTTTTTTATTTAGTACCCACCATTAAGTACTTATCTCTAGCCATAAATACTGAGAGGAACTTCAGCAGGATTCACTCATCAGGGTGTTTGGTCCTGGGTATGGTGATGAATAAGACAGTGGATCCTTAGTTAACGTATCTTTTCTTTACTACTTCCTTCCCTGTTCCTCTTTTTTATTTAGTACCCACCATTAAGTACTTATCTCTAGCCATAAATACTGAGAGGAACTTCAGCAGGATTCACTCATCAGGGTGTTTGGTCCTGGGTATGGTGATGAATAAGACAGTGGATCCCGCTTTAGCTTACTCTCCTGGTAAACCCAGGTAATTGAACCAGGAGAAGTGATGAAGTGAGCTGGTGGTGGGAACATGGTATCTGGGGACAGAAAAGGGGGCTGACTCTTGCCCATGGCTCAAGGCTAAGGTCAGACTACACACCTTGGATGGACATCTGTGCAGCTTCCAGCTTTAATCTGTAGTGACCGCTAGGGGTGCCCACATGAAGAAACAGGATCTCAGGTCTACAAGTATGAACTTGGACAAGCTACTTCTCTCCCCCTGCTCTTGCCCATGGGAAAATGGAGATCATAGAAATACCACAAAGCTATGGCAAGGATTAGGATGTTAGAGGGCCAAGCATGTGCTTAATGAGCCTTACTTTCTTTCCCTCAAATGTAGCCTAGCCTCTTTCCATTCTGATTATCTGAACAGATTTATGAGGTCTAAAAAGCCAAATTATAAAGTGAAAAATCAAGAGTGCGATTGTTCACTTTTAAAATGTGTTTTCCATAGGTTTCTCATCATAGATTCTATTTTCTCTATAAGATATAATGTCTCAATAAAATAGTGTCCTATCAGGAACGTATCCATTGCTTACAGCAAGCTTCAATTGTGGACTGACTGACTGATTATCTGCAGCCTCTGCCAGATCTCCTTCAGTTTATTTTTGAAGACTTCTCTAATTAACCAAAGTCAGATTTTCTGATACTATTTCACAATGGGTGTTCTCTCATTTCCTTAGCTTAAGCTGCCTGATTTTGCTCTCATCTTACCATTACAAAATCTGTGGCTATCTTACCTGTAAAATAAACTAGTGTTTCGTAATTTCATCCTTTATCTATTTCTGGAATAAAGGGGGCTAGAAAAAAACAGATACTGACTGACATAAAGACAGAGATCAACAGTAACACTATCATAGCAGGGGACTTCAACACACCACTGACAAGGGACAGATCTTCCAGACAGAAAATCAATGTGGAAACTGCAGCCTTAAATGACACATGAGACCAGCTGGATTTAATTGATATTTTCAGAGCATTTCATCACAAAGCCAAAGAATATACATTCTTTTCAAGAGCACATGGAACATTTTCCAAGATAGACCACATGTTAGGCCACAAAACATGTCTTAATAAATTTAAGAAAACTGAAAATATATCAAGTGTCTTCTCTGACCACAATGCTATGAAACTAGAAATCAACTACAAGAAAAAAACTGGAAAACACACAAATACATGGAGGCTGAATAACATGTTACTGAATAGCGAGTGAGTCAAAAATGAGATCAAGGAAGAAACCAAAATATACCTCCAGACAAATGAAAATGAAAATACAACAATGGAAAATCCATGAAATGCAGCAAAAGTACTCCTAAGAGGGAAATTCATAGCAATGCAGGCCAATCTAAAGAAACAAGAAAAATCTCAAATTAAGAGGCTATCTTTACACCTAAGGAAACTGGAAAGAATACTACAGCAAAACAAGCTGAAACCGAGTACAAGGAAGGAAATAATAAATATCAGAGCAGAAATAAATAAAATAGAAACCCAAAAAAAACAACAATAAAAAAGATCAATGAAACCAAGCACTGGACTTTTGGATAAACAAAATTGAAAAAAACCTTAGCTAGACTCATCAAGAAAAAGAGAGGGCCCAAATTAATAAAACCGGAAATAAAAAGAACAAGATACCACAGAAATATTGCAAGTTTTAAAAATACTATGAGCAACTATATTCCAACAAATTCGACAATTTGGAAGAAATGAATAAATTTCTAGCAGCATACAATCTTCCAACTCTGAACCAAGAAGAAACAGAAATGCTGAACAGACTGATTACTACCAAAGAAACTGAATTAGTAATCAACAAGCTTCCAACAAACAAAAGTCCTGGAAGAGATGGCTTCACAGGTGAATTTTACAAAACACTTAAAAAAGAATTAATACTTATTCTCCTCAAACTATTCCAAAAAATTCAGAAGCAGGGAAGGCTTCCAAGCACATTTAATGAGGCCATTATTACTCTGATCCCAAAATCAGACAAAGACGTTACAAAAAAGAGAAAACTATAGGCCTATATCCCTAATGAACATAGACAGAAATTTTCAACAAAATACTAGCAAACTGGATTCAGCAATACATTAAAAGGGTCAGGGGCCGGCCGAGTGGCTCAGTTGGTTAAGAGTTGGCTTGGTATGTGTGCTGTGAGCAACGGGGCCGCTGGTACGATTGCCACATGGGCCAGTGAAAACTGGCCTTAGCTGAGCTGTCACAGAGTTGCCAACAGGTGGCAGGATCGTTCGACTGGTGTAACAAGATGGCCTGTTCAATGGTGGGTGAAGCCCACCTGCAACTAAAGATTGAACTTGGCACCTCGAGCTGAGCTGCCGCCCAGATGGCTCAGAGGATAGAGTGTGCACTCTTAACAATGAGGCTACTGGTTCGACTCCCGCACACCCACAACTAAGATTGAACAAAGCACCTTGAGCTTAGAGGCCACGAACTGTCGGGAAGCCAGATGGTAACTGGCACCCTCCACAATAGAGATTGAAGAACAGCAACTTAGCTGGTCCCCTTGCCCAATTCCCCTCCCCCAATTCCCCAATAAAATCTTAAAATAAAAAAGGATCATACACCACGATCAAGTGGGATTCATTCCTGGTATGCTAGGTTAGTTCAATATCTGCAAATCAATTAACATAATACCTCACATTAACAAAATGAAAAATGAAAATCATATGGCCATATCAATAGATACAGAAAAAGCATTTGACAAAATCCAGCAGCCATTTATGACAAAAACTCTTAGCAAAGTGGGAACAGAGGGATCATATCTCAACATAATAAAGGCCATATATGATAAACACACAACTAACATCATACTCAATGGGGAAAAGCTAAAACCATTCCCCTTAAGATCAGAAACAAGAAAAAGCTATCCACTTTCTCCATGTTTATTCAACATAGTTCTGGAAGTTCTAGCCTCAGCACTCAGAAAAGGAAAAGAAATAAAAGGCATCCAAATTGGCAAGGGAAGTGTCATTATATTCAGATGACATGATACTATACATAGAGAACACAAAAGACTCCACCAAAAAACTGTTGGAACTCATAAATGAATTCAGTAATGTAGCAGGATACAAAATCAATATTCAGAAATCTGTTGCATTTGTATACACCAATAACAAACTATCAGAAGGAGAAACAGTCCCTATTACAGTTGCTTCAAGAACTATAAAATACTTAAGAATAAATTTAACCAAAGAAGTAGAACACCTGTTCTGAGAAAACTATAAGACACTGAAGAGAGAAATTAAAGAAGATACAAATAAATGGAAACACATACCATGCTCATGGATAGGAAGAATTAATATAGTTAAAATGTCCATACTCAAAATAGACTTTAAAATGACTACAATAAAAGACAAAGAAGGGCACTATAACCCTAATAAACATCAATGCAGCCAACATAGGAACTCCTAATTACATAGAACAGATTTTTACAGACATAAAGACAGAGATCAACAGTAACACTATCATAGTAGGGGACTTCAACACCCCATTATTACCAACGGACAGACCCTTTAGACAGAAAATCAACACAGAAAGAGGGGCCTTAAATGACACTTTAGACCAGCTGGACTTCGTCGATATTTTTAGAGCATTTCATCCTGAGAAAACAGAATATACATTCTTCTCAAGTGCACATGGGACATTTTCCAAGACAGACCACATTAGGCCACAAAACAAGTCTCAGTAAATTTAAGAAGACTGAAATCATATCAAGCAGATACAAAGGAAAAATTGATGGTTGCTGGCTGGGAGGTAGTGGGGATGAGGGAGAGGGGGAAGGTTTTGGACAGCATAGGTGGGTGACTACAATGTTGCTGCAGGGATTTGGGGGGCAGTTCTGGGAATGTAAATGATAATATTGTGAAGAGACTATTATGTTAATTGAAATAAGTCAGTCGGAGAAAGACAAGTACCATATGATCTCATTTATATGTGGAATCTGAAAAATTGAATGAATGATGAAAGTAAACAGACTCATAGATATGGAGGAAAAACTGAGGGTTGCTAGTTGGGAGGGGGGTGGGGATAAGGGGGAAGGGGAAGGGATTAGACAGCATAAATAGACAACTATAATATTGCCACAGAGATATGAAACACAGTTCTGGAAATATAATAATGCTGTAAAAATTTTGTGGTGTGTCAGATAGTCACATGTCTTGTTAGGGAGACCACTTCATGGAGGGAGTAGAGGCTTGATCACTGTACTGTACACCTGAAGCTGATGTTGTATAATATTGTATGCCAACTGCAACTGAATATATAGTCACTGGATGTGGAGTATACTGTGGAAGGGAGTCAAAGGAATTGTAATACATATGTATGATATGGGGAGGGGAGAAGTGGGGTGGCGAACTGGGGGAGGGGGGTTGTCACTTTGAGTGGTAAAAAGTATAACTATTGCATTGTGTTGTACACCTGAAACTAATTTTTTTAAAAAATGTTTATTTCACAATGAAAGATTTTTTTAAAAATGTCCATACTGCCTAAGGCAATACACAGATTCAATGCAATTCCTATCAAATTACCAAGGACATTTTTTACAGAAATAGAAAATATAATCCTAAAATTTATATGGAACTATAAAAGACACTGAATAGCCACAACAATTCTGAGAAATAACAACAAAGTCGGTGGTATCACACTATCCAACATCAAATCATACTGACAAGACAACAGTAATCAAAACAGTACGGTACCGGGCTGGCCAAGTGGCGCGGTGGTTAAGCGCTGGCTTGGGAAGCCAGCAGCCCTGGTTCGGTCCCACATATGAGGGCTAGTGACACTGTCCTCAAAAACAAAAACAAAACAACAACAACAAAAAAAACCAGTATGGTACTGGCATAAAAACAGACACACAGATCAGTGGAACAGAACAGAGAGCCCAGAATTAAATCCATTCATATATGGTCAGTAAATCTATGACAATGGAAGCAAGAATGTATATTGGGGTAGAGTGTCTATTTAATAAATGGTGCTGGGAAAACTGGACTAACACATGCAAAAAAATGAAACTGGACCACCTCCATACACCATATACAAGAACAAATTCAAAATGGATTCAAGACTTAAATGTAAGACCTGAAACCATAAAACTCCTAGAAAAACATGTAGGGAGTAAATTTGCAGACAGTACACTGAGCAATATTTTTACTGATGTATCATAAAAGTAAAAATAAACATATGGGATTACATCAACTTAAAAGTTTTTCACAGCAAAGGAAATCATCAATAAAACACAAAGGAAGCCTACTGAATGGGAGAATATATTTGTCAATTATATATCTGATAAGGGGTTAATATCCAAAATTTATAAACACTCATGCAACTCAACACCAAAAAAACAAACAACCTGATTAAAAAAATGGGCTGAGGATATGAAGAGACACATCTCTAAGGAGGACATACAGATGGCCAACAGGCATATGAAAAAATGTTCAACCTCACTAATCAATAGAGAAATGCAAATAAAAACCACAATGTGATACCACCTCACTCCAATCAGAATGGCTATCATAAATAAATCAACAAACAACAAGTGCTGACGAGGCTGTGGAGAAAAGGGAACCCTGCTGCACTGTTGGTGGGACGGCAGATTGGTGCAGACACCATGGAAATCAGTATGGAGGTACCTCAAAACACTGAAAATGGAACTACCTTGTGACCCAACAATTCCACTCTTAGGAATCTATCCGGAGAAATCCAAGACACTATTTCGAAAACAATGTATGCAACCCTATGTTTATTTCTGCGTTATTTAGAATAGTCAAGACTTGGAAACAACGAAAATGCCCATCGGTAGACAACTGGATTAAGAAACTGTGGTATATTTATACAATGTAGTATTACTCAGCTATAAAGTAGAATGAAATCTTATCATTTGCAACGATATGGGTGGACCTAGAGAACATTATGCTAAGTGAAATAAGTCAGTCAGAGAAAGTCAAATACCATATGATCTCACTCATATGTGGAATGTGAAGAACTGAATAAATGAGCAAAGTAAACAAACAGTCTCAGAGATAGAAGAAAAACTGATGGTTGCTAGATGCAAAGGGGGGTGGGGATGAGAGAGAAGAGGAAGGGATTAGACAACACAAATTGGTAACAACAATAGTGCTACAGGGATATGAAAGACATTTTGGGGAATATAATCAATAATGTTGTAAATATGTTTTAGGGGGCCAGATGGGCATATTTCCTCATGTAAAACAGTATAGAGGCTTGATCACTGCACTGTAAACCTGAAGCTGATGTTGAAAAATACTGTATGTCAACTATAATTTAATATATGTATAATCACGGGATGTGGAGTATAGTGTTGGGAATGGAGTCAATGGAATTGTAATATATAGTATGATATCGGGGGAGGAGGGTGGATTGGGGGAGGGTGGTTGTCACTTTGTGAGGGGTGAAATGTATAACTATTGCATTGTTTTGTACACCTGAAACTAATAAAAAAATTTAAAAGATGGGCAGGCTGAGTGGCGCGGTGGTTAAGAGCTGGTTTTGGGATGCCAGCGGCCCCGGTTCGGATCGCACATATGAGGGCCAGTGACACTGTCCTCTACAGCTAACAACAGCTCCACCTGGAGCTGGGCTGTGCGAGCCCCGGCGATGGTGTAGGCTGCAGGCCCTGCTGCAGTGGGCTGCCACAGGCTACAGTGAGTGGCCAGCAGATAACATGAGTGGCTGGCAGCCAGCGCGAGCTGCCAATAGCCGCGGTGAGTGACATCCAGAGGCCGGTGACCGATATGCCTCATCCGGGAAGAGCGCAATGATGATACCAACATGGGCCAGTGAAGCAATGTCCTCTGCAACTAGACTGAAGAACAAAAAGACAGCAACTTGTCTGTTCCCCTTCCCCGATTCCCCAACGCTGTTCCCCTTCTCCAATTCCCCAATAAAATCTTTAAAAAAAAAAAAGAGCTGACTTGGGATGCCAGTGGCCCTGGTTTGGGTCCCACATATGAGGGCCAGTGACACTGCCCTTTAAAAAAAATATTAGAAGACAAAAGGTTACAAAACCATCAGCAAGATTACTGACAGATGGAAGCACGAAATAGCAACCCCTACACAGAATAGGGCACTGAACACTTATACATAACATAAAGAGTAAAAAGATAAAAACATAAAAAAGGAATAAAGAAAGACAATTTGGTACTGCAATTCAGAAATCAACTCAAGGCATAAATAGGGATAATTTGTGACAACAACATAAAAGGGGAGAGAGTAAAGTTCTGAATTTGCAAAGGGGAATGGATATAAGAAGCATGCTGAAAAAAGGGACTACTGTACTTATAAATCTTTCTTTTACATGAAATTAATGGAAACCACACAAAAAATAATCCAGAACTGACACACAGATCATAGAAAAGCGGAAACAGAAGAAAAATCATAGACTACCACCACACTAAGATAAAAAAGAAACAAAAAGGCAAAGAAACAGTGGAGGCACTGAGCTACCAGAAAACAAGATAAAATGGCTATAGAAAATGCTTATATATCAGTAATCACCAGAAAAATAAATAAACTGCATTCACCAATAAAAAAGCACAGAGTAGTATCTTTATTTGCGCTATTGTGGCTGCCTCAATATCCTGAATCAATGCAATACATTTACCTTTCATGGTCATTTTGACTGAGGGAAAGAGCCAGAATTTGCACACTACCAGATCTGGTGAATAAGGTAGATGAGGACACACTGCAATGGTTTTATTCAACAAAAATTGCCAGACCAGAAGTGATATGTGAAACGGAGCATTGTCATGATGGAGGATGAAGTAAAGACACTCACGAAAGAAAACTTCCAGAAGTGCTTCAGAAAGTGGCAAGAATGATGGGACAAATGTGTTTGAAGCTAGGAGGAGCATTTTGAGGGGGCTTAATGGGAATGTGTTTTTCACTGTAATACTTTTTTTTTAAAAAAAAACAGCATTTATTCAACAAATATTCATCAAGAACCCACTGTGTGCAAGGCCTTATGTTGAGCATTGATTATTCAATTTAGTTGAGATGAAAGGGCACGAGTCAATGACTGTTGAATATCATGTACATTGCCAAATTTTTTTTATTTTTTTTCCTTTTTTTAGCTCAGCCATCCTGCCACCTGTTGGCAGCTCAGCGGCTGTTCAGCTCGGGCTGGGAATCCAACCAGCAACCCTGTTGCTCAGAGTTCACACTCTTGAGTGAGTTCTTAAGCAATTCAGCCACTCAGCCGGCCCTACTTTTTTTTTTTTTATTTAAACATTCATGGTATTTTGTGACTACACCTCATATACATGATGAAACAGACTTCAGGATACAACAGGTAACAGGAAACAAAAAAAATCAGTGCAGAATTAAATGAAATAGAGAAGAAGGCAATAGAAAAAACTTAATGCAACAAAGCTTGGCACTTTGAAAAGGTTAATAAAATTGACAAACCTTTGGCTAGACTCATGAAAGAAAACAGAGAAAAGACACAAATAAAATCAGAAATGAAAGTGGAGAAATTACCATGGGTTCCAAATTAATAGAAAAAGGATACTACGGAGGCCTATATAACACCAAATTCAATAACCTAGAAGAAATGAACAAGTTATTAGAAATATATAACTTTCCTAGACTGAATCACAATGAATGGGAAAATCTAAATACACTGATCAACAGTAAGTAAATTCAAACAATCATCCAAAACCTCAACAAAAGCAAAAGTCCAGGACCACGTGGCTTCACTAGTGAATTATACCCAACATTCAAAGATTTAATTCCTGTCTTTTTCAAATTATCCCCCCTAAAATTGAAGGAGATGTAATACTTTCTAAATAATTATATAAGGCCAACAGTACCCTGATACAAAAACCTGGTTAAAATAACCAAGTTATAAAAAAAAGAAAACTGCAGATTAGTATCTCTGATGAATAGAGATACAAAAATACCAAACAAAATACTAGTAAATCGAATACAACAATATATTAGGAAGATTATACATCACCATCAAGTGGGGTTCATTCAAGGAGCACAAGGATGGTTCAACATGTGCATATCAATCAATGGGATACACCACATAAACAGAATTAAAGATAAAAATCATGATTGTATCAATAGATGCAGCAAAAGCATTTGACAAGATACAACATCCATTTATTTTTCAAACCATAAAATGAGTATACAAGTATCTCAACATAATAAAGGCCATGTACAACAAATCCACAGCTAATATCATACTCAATGGTTAAACATGGAAAACTTTTCCTCTAAAATCAGGAACAAGATAGGAATGCCACAGTCACCACTATTATTCAACATAGTACTGCAAGTCCTAGCCAGAGCAATCAGACAAGAGAAAGAAATAAAAGACATCCAAATTGGGAATCAAGAAGTTAAATTGTCACATTTTGCAGTTGACATTACAGTTATACAGAAAACCCTAAAGACTCCACCAAAATACTTTTAGAAACAATAAATGAATACAGTAGAATTGCAGGACAGAAAATCAATGTACAAAACTCCATTGCATTCCTATATACTAACAATAAAATTTCAGAAAGAAAAAAATCCTTCTGCAATCACAACCAAAAAATAATAATAATAAAGTGCCTAGTATTATACTTAACAAAGGACGTGAAGTGCCTATACACTGAAAAGTATAAGACATTATTAAGAGACATTGAAGAAAACGAGAAGAAATGGAAAGATATTTCATATTCATGGATTGAAAGAATCAACATAGTTAAAATGGTCATATTACCCAAAGCATATACAGATTTAAGGCACCCCCCCAACATCAAAATCCCAATGGCATTTTTTCAAGAAATAGAACAAAAAATAAAAATCACCCGATTTGTATGGAACAGACACTTTTACTAAGAAGACATACAAACAGCCAACAGATACATGAAAAAATGCTGAAATTCATTAGCTATTAGGGAAACGCAAAAACAAAGCCACAATGAGATACCACTTCACACCTGTTACAATGGCTATTATCAACAAGACAAGTAATAACAATAAAGGCCAATTTTCATTACACCAGTTTTGTCACTCATGTGATCTAGTAGAGCCTAACTAGGAGGAATCACAGTGACAGGCAAAGGATATGCATCATAGGCAAAATAGTATAACTTTGCACCAAACAATTTCAAGATTAATGACACCTTTCTTCTTCTTTGCATGGGCATACACTAAAATTGTTCTGAATCCCGAAATGCAGAATTGAGTTCATAAAATATCTAAGACTCTGTATTAGAAAACATCACATTTTTAAAGAGTGACTTTAAAAAAAGGATGTAGTAGTGTGTACTATGGATAGGGGGGATGTCAGAATTATTCTAGGGTGTGGAGGTGGTAGTCAAATTAAAATGCCCTTCACAACAGTAAATTCTCATTCTCACCTGACCACACCCACTGGCATTGTGATCACTGATGCGTATGACTTATGTTGGAGCAGAAAGGAGAAAAAAGTTGAAATACATTTATTTATAAAAAATAATTCATGTATTTCTCTTATATAAAATTTTGCTGTACATTTGTGTACATTGATATTTAATGTTTTATTATGTGATTACTCAAAGTCAAAATAAACATCTTTTTTATCTATTCAAGGTTATTAACACATTTCCCTAATCCAGTTACGGGTACTATATTTTAAATAAAACTATAAAGTTCAGGTGCATCAACCTGGCCCTTTAATAATTAAGGCTTCCACAAACTCTAGATACCTTCAGGCACATCTTGCTACTCTGGTCCTCTGGAAGAGTTTTTCACTGAATGATGCCCTATAACATAAAGGTCTATATCTGTATTCACATTTCACATACTTAAACCAATCCTAAAGATGGTAGAAAGATGTTTTGGGAGAGGACAGGGAAGTAATTAGTAAAGCAAGCAGATGAAAGAATGGATAGACTTCAAGTGTTGAGAAAACTATCTAATTAGTTATAATGAGCTAGAGGTTAACACGATGCTCCACAAATTGGAATGTTCATATGATAAGAAAAACAACAATCACATGAAACGCAGTATACATGATTTCTGAAATTCAAAACCAAAATAACAAACTTCTCAAAATCTGATTTTGATTTCCATGATCCTTAATTATACTTCAATATAACTTTTAATAATTACTTTATTTTTATTTATCTGTATTACATAGTACTCAGAAGAACATCTTTCTATAATAAGCAAAAATTTTCAGGATACACCAAAAAGCAAAGCTATTATTAAAAGGAAAGATAATAAAAATTACTATATAACAGAATAGGTTAGCAGGAATGAATATATAATGGAAACAAGTAAACTCAAGCTATTCATTGGACAATTCCATGCACATTTTAATCCTTTCCTTAAGGATGATAACCAAACAAATTTTAAGAAGCCAGCTAAACATTTACTTAGCCACATAATAAGAAAATCAGTATAAGAAAGAGAGCAGTAGCCACATCTCCAATACAAACATACATAAGTAGGTTTGGGGGAAATGGGGAGAATTGACTAAATAATTTACAGAGCAACATTATTTTAAGATAATTTTTAAGACAATAGACTTCTTAAATTTTTCTAAGTTATACAGAAGGTAAAACTATGACTTGAAGGGGATTCCAGTCAAGATGGTGGAGTAGGTAAATGCTGTACCCGCCTCCTCCCAGGACTGCAAAAAATTACGACTAAACCACAGAACAACCATCATTGAGAATTGTCTGAAATCTAGCTGAATTGAAGACTTATAACTAAGGATATACAGAAAGACATGTTAAGATTGGCAGGAGGGCCAGAGATGCAAAATGGGCAGGTACCACACCAATGTGTGGCAGTTAAAAATCAAGAGGGATATCTCAAATGTGCATGTCCCCAATGAGTAATGAGGGGTCCCATCCCCACACCAGGCTCCCCATCTCAGGGTTCCAGTGCCAGAAGGAGAATTCCCATAACTTCCGGCTGTGAAAACCAGTGGAGATTGTGGCTGAGTGAGAGGGAGGGCTGCTGCAGTCCCAGGCACTCCTCTCAAAGTGCCTGTGCAC
Organism: Aselliscus stoliczkanus; assembly: GCA_033961575.1. Classification (NCBI taxonomy): domain Eukaryota; kingdom Metazoa; phylum Chordata; class Mammalia; order Chiroptera; family Hipposideridae; genus Aselliscus; species Aselliscus stoliczkanus. Next base: position 45,127,671 of record CM066737.1, on the reverse strand, counting down.
AGATTTACTCACTGATGGACTCACTCTGAGTTCCAGCACTGGAGCACTTCAAAAGGTGTCAGAGACACGGAGGAACTCAGCTGTCTGGCTTCAGGGCAAGGGCTGAAGGAGCAGCTTTCTCCCAGAAAGAAATGCTGGCACATTCCATTGTTCCTTTGTTGAGCATACCCAACACACAGCCTATATGCATAAGCAAGTGCTATATTTCAGTCTACATCAAGCTGGCTAAAACCATTCGCCCCGCCCTAAGAATTCCCTGAGACCCTGCCCCACCCAACTTGAGGGCCCACTCAAGCCCTTTCCAGTGGCTTTTCCATACAAAGGGCCTGTCTTGGCTCATGCTGCAGCCTTTCCAAAAATCTCTCAAAGGTTCACAAACCCCAAACAAGCAGCCTCTGGCCTCGGAAAGCTCTGTACCTCTTGCTAAGCAGCCCCAAGCCCTGCACTAGTGGCAGCCAGCCTCGGTTCACAGATAAGCTTCTCCTGGGCACCTCCAAGCCCAACACAAGTGGGAACCATCTGCAAATCACATTGTAGCTCAAAGCAAGTAGCCCCAGGCAGGGCACCGGAAGCGGCAGACCTTGGCCTGCACTACAGCCCTTACCAAGAGGTCCCAGAACCTACTAACCCAGTGGCCAGCTTCAAATCACTCCAGACCACCACCAAACCACCTCCACAAAGGACACACCCAACAGGCAGATTCCCCAGGCACCAGAACCATGCTAAAGTGAATCCTGCTCCATACCTCAGGGCCTGCACAACAGCTCCTCCACTGTAGTCTTAGCCAGTCCTCACAACCAATCAGCCCAAGGGTCAATCCCTCCCACTGATATGTAAACAACAACCAAGGCTTAACAACAGGAGGGCACACACAACCCAAATAAAGGACACACATGAACATCTGGCTCAGGTGACGAGCAATATTGTGCTACCAGAACCCACAGGACACCTACCACATAAGGTCACTTTACCAAGATCAGGAGACATTGCAACTCTACATAATTCACAGTAGAAAATACAGGGAGGCAGCCAAACTGAGGAGACAAAAAAACACATCCCAAATGAAAGATCAGAACACATCTCCAGAAAAAAGAATTAAACAAAATAGAGACAAGCAATCTACCAGATACAGAGTTGAAAACACTGGTTATAAGGATGCTCAATGATCTCAGTGAAAACTTCAAAAAAGGGATAGGAAACATAAAAATGGAGGTAGAAAACATAAAAAAAGAACCAGTCAAAAATACAGAATATAAAGAAAGAAAACAAAACAAAACAAAACAAAAAATACAGAATATAATAATTGAAAAGAAGAATACATTGAAGGGAATAAACAGTAGGTTAGATAAAGAAGAGGATCAAATCAGCAATTTGGAAGATAAGGTAGCAGAAAACACCCAACCAGAACAGCAAAACAGCAAAAACAAAAGAGAATCCAAAACAAAAGTATAGTTTAGGAGTCCTCTAAGACAATATCAACCATACCAACATTCACATCACAGGTGTAAAAGAAGAAGAGAGAGAGCAAGGAACTGAAAACCTTTCAGAAGAAATAATGACAGAAAACTTCCCTAACCTTGTGAAGGAAATAGACATATAAGCCAAGGAAGTCCAGAAAGTTCCAAACAAGATGAATCCAAAGAGGCCAACATCAAGATACATCATAATTAAAATACCAAAGGTTAAAGACAAAGAGAGAAGCTTAAAAGCACCAAGAGAAATGCAGTTAGTTACCTACAAGGGAGCTCCCATAACAGTCAACTGATATCTCAACAGAAACCTTCCAGGCCAGAAGGGACTGGCAGGAACTATTCTAAGTAATGAAAAGCAAGGACCTGCAACTAAGATTACTCTACCTAGCAAGGCTATCATTTAAAATTGAAGGAGAGATAAAGAGCTTTGCAGACAAGAAAAAGCTAAAGGTGATCATCACCACCAAATCAGTATTATCAGAAAAGTTAAAGGGACAAGAAGAAGAAGAGGAGAGAAGAAAGAAAGGAGAAGGGAGGAAAAGGGAGGAGGAGGAGAAGGAGGAGGAGGAGGAGAAGACCAAGATGAAGAAGAAAGTAGCATAACTACATTATCTATGAATGATAACTTTAAATGTAAATGGACTAAATCAAAAGACATAGGGTAGCTGAATTAGTAAGAAAACAAGCCCTTACATATGTTACCTACAAGAGACTCAATTCAGAATGAAAAAGACATAGACTGAAATAAATGGATGGAAAAAGATACTTCATGAAAATGGAAGCCAGAAACAAAGGCTGGTATAGCTATACTTATACCCAACAAAGGCTCTAAGAGGCAAAGAAGGATTCAGCAATTCCACTTCTGGGTATTTATCTAAAGAAGCCCAAAACACCAATCAAAAAAGACATATGTAATCATATGTTCACTGCAGCATTATTTACAATAGCCAAGATATGGAAGCAACACAAGTGTCCATCTACAGATGATTGGATAAAGAAGAGGATATATATATATCTCCAATATACAATGAAATATTACTCAGCTACAAAAGAAGAATGAAATCTTGCCATCTGCAACTACATGTATGAACCTAGAGAGTACTATACTGAGTGGAGTAAGTCAGACAGAGAAAGACAAATGTCATATGATTTCACTTATATGTGGAATCTAAAGAACAAAATAAACAAACAGACAAAACAGAAACAAACTCATAGATATAGAGAAAATTTTGAGGGTTTCCAGATGGGAGGGGATTTGGGGATGGGTGAAAAGGGGAAGGGATTAAGAAGTACAAATTGGTAGTTACAAAATAGTCACAGGGATATAAAGTATAGTATAGAGAATATAGCCAATAATATTGTAATGACTATGTATGCTGTCAGATGGGTATGATTTATCATTTTGATCACTTTGTAAATCATTTAATGTCTAATCACTATGTTGTACACCAGAATTAATATAATCTTTTATATCAACTGTAACTGAAATATTAAAAACAATTATTTTAAAAAGAATCAAAGAAATTTATAAAAGTAGTGTGAACTAATAAACAAGCGGCAAAAGTGCTTTAAGAAAATCATCACTGAACTCATCATAAGCAGTTTTTTAATTGCCTCTAATTTTAGAGTACATGCATGGCTTCTTTTAGCTGTGAGCTAACAGTGCATTTATCTTCAAGTAGTAGCTTGTTAGCTAAAGAACTGTTAAGCAGTATACAGTCAAAGTAGGAGTCCTAGGTAATACTTTCTTATATGCAAGGGTAATCTTACTCCAAGTAAATTATTTTAAATCAAGACTAACAACAAACAAAAACATTACAGGGACTGTGTGAAAACCAAAAAAGACAAGTTACAACTCCTGGTTGCAATTTTGAATAGCATTTCAGAGTCTTTATTAATAAAGTTAGAATCTAAAATGCAGTATGGCCTGAAAGGGAAAATCTACAAATTACATCAAATTCTCTAAGTACTGTATCCTTTTAGAAGATTACTTTTGATTTTTTGGACTCACTCAAACTCAAGTATTTTAACAATAAACAAAAATTTATAATCATCTACACTGAAGAAAGGTGAGCAATAGCAATATATTTGAGAAGGACGGAAGGAGAAAATATTAGATTCAGCTTAAAAAATTGTGAGATCAGTTTAAGTTCAGCCATCAACAGAACTGGCTGGGGATCCAGTTTAAATTCTCAATAGACTATAAATGTTTAAAATAAAATGTGCTCCTTACATTATGACCATATATTACAACTATTTTAATGCCTTCAAAAATTAGACAATTATTACATTAATAACATTACATATTAACATTTACTCTTAAAAGATCTTACATTTACATGTACTATCACCTGAAAAGGAAGATGAAGAGAAACATCAGAGAAAGACAGTAATTACTTTTTCCATATGTCTCAAAAAATGTTATTTAGAGAGAACATATTGACTAAATTAACAGCTCATATTAGCTTTAAATTTGTTGATCTCATTTCCAAGCAATCGATTAACCATTAACAGTACTACTGAGTACCTAACTATCACAAAAACAAGACCCATGAAATATTATTTGATGTTTTATCTAGGGTAGAAAGAATAATTAAAGTCAGAGATACATGAAAAACTAATATGATAATAGCAAAAAAACTGAAAATATAGAAATGTTATATATGACAATGTTAAAATCTAAAATTACACACTCATACGCTATTCTTAACACAATCAGAGGAATGGACATTGTTATGGGTTCTTATACAATCAATATTCTGTGCCCATAATGATAAGTACAATTCTTTCACCTGCCAGGTAGAGGAGATAGAAACTCAACTATTTTGCAAGCTACACAGAGTGGATGGTGGCTTGCTTCATCAAACCTCTTAAACCATGGGAGCAAACAATACTTTGATTATATTAGAGGTGCGAAAAACACACACAACCTCATAAGTAGTCAATTTTTTTAAAAGGCCCATTAGAAATGAATCATAGGAGAAGCTGAAAAATATAAATGTCACAGAAAAGGGTGATAGAAAGTTATGGTAGAAGAAAAAGGTGAACTGGGAATGAGGGCACATTAGCTACAGAAGGGATAAAGATGAGTGATATTTTCTAGTATAGTTTTTAATTCTATAAATGTAGTAGCTGTGCAAAAAAGATACTAATGACTATTAAATAATGGCCCCTAAAACTACAGATTTGTCATTTGATAAGTTTTAATGGTAATTATTTTTCAAAGCATATTTAAGCAAATGCTGGTATACTTAAATTTTAAAAGTCCCAAAGCATGGTTATGTGACCCATAAACATTTATTTTTTTGAGTAAGTGAAGTAAATAATTCTTATTAATTATTCATATTAAAGGTACCAAAATTATTATTTTAATTTCCTCAAAACAAAAAACATTTCAGATCTTTTTTTTTTTTTTTAGGTTAAACTAAGCAACAATATTCACATCAAAAACAAGCATATTATTGGGCCGGCCGAGTGGCACAGTGGTTAAGAGCTGGCTTGGGATGCCAGTGGCCCCGGTTCGGGTCCCACATATGAGGGCCTGTGACACTGCCCTCAAAAACAAAACAAAACAAAAAAAGCATATTATCATGAGGTTTATAATCTTTTGTCAGGTACTCTATTAGGTCTTCCCAATAAATAGTAATGCTCCCTTTAAAAAAATGTTTTTCAATTTATTTAAACTAAAAGAAAGGCAGTTCACCCTTCCTCCCGATGGCCCCACCCATACCTCACATAAATAATCTCCTTTATTATTTCAAAACCAAAAATGTGGCACTCGCAGTACATGAACATGACAAAATAGCTGACCCTCAACAGCACACAGAAGTTTACCTGTATTAAAAATGAACTTGCACTGATTTTATACTCATTTATACAATGTCCTTCTCACTGTCAAAGATATGCAATTGGAGAAAGCCTAGCTAGAGGGAGAAATGTTCAATGACCAAGAAACAGACTGAAGTGAATATATGACTGGCAAATCATAACGCTGTTTTAATCAACCATAATACAATTCAATTCTAAGGAGTTTACACATATCTCAAAGAATTTGGAATCTGATGAGAAACACACTATATACTTATGACATATACCTGGAAAAATGTTTATAACATATCTAATGCTTTTGTGAGCTAAAATGAATATCAACAAATGAATCAGCTATTATTATTTAGTACATAGGAATTAAAGAGAGATGCCAAAGAAATACTTAAATATGACAATGTGAGTACATTCTCTTAATTGTATATATAACTTTATATTCCTCTCCTAAGTATTTCCTATTGTCTTTTAGTAGTTAGTAACTTGAAATAAATCTTAAGATGGTCCCATTGTTTACTGGAAACTTCATATACTTTATTTGATAATCTTGAAATAATCAGATTTAACAATTAAAAAATTTGCCAATTTAAATCTCATTACTGAAAAAAATACCTGTTCTTCTCTTGCTGCAATAACTGAGCAGCTATTTTCCTCAAATCAGTTACTTCCTTCAAATCATCCTCTTCCTCTGCAAGTAACTGTTCTTTCCCCAGTCTGAAAGGTGACACAATCATGGTTATCCAAAAAGTAAGGAAGAAGATATTTTATGCCAGCTTGCAGAAAGAGAAACCATTTTTTGTTTTTAGTATGATGTGAAAGCTAAACTCTTAATGTCCTTGTATTTAAAAACTTAAAATAAGACATAGGAATATTTAAGGAATATAACAACATATCTATCCTCTCCACTCAACAGAAAATGTGGCATATTGGTTATAGTAATATAATTAATGGCTAACAAAGTGAACAGAAGTATTATCATTCTGTAATTTCCAAAATGTGTAATGGCCATTGTAATTTAACAATGAATAGTCCCTAATCTTGAGTGTGGTAAAAACTGCAGAGTTCTATATGGCCTGTCTTTATAAATAAATATAAAATGTTATGAAAATTACATTTTATTAAATTACCCTGCTTTTATCAGTTTATTCATTTTGATCTTTAAAAAATCTCTATGTAAAATGTTTAACTAGAGGAAATGCAAAATGGGTTCAAATAAGATTGGCAAATTTGCCAAAAAAATAATCATTAAAATATATAATTTTTATCATTCAAAAAGAACAAAGAAATTTTACAATAAATTGTTCTCTAAACTCTAGTAATTTTATCCCAAAGGTATTTAATTTATAAAACAGTATCAAGCCCTAAGACTTTCTATCTTTACCATATTTTGCATGCCACTAGTAACTGTCAAGTTTAGGCAACTGTCCTCACAAGGTGAGAAAGCAAAAGAATGAAATATAAAGAGTACAAGACAAAGCAGTGTACCTCCTATGGGGTACCCAAGATGATTAATTAATGACTGTTTAAAAAGTTTTCAATGAGGTCATTCGGAAAAAGCACATGTAGGGAGAAAAGAGAAATGCTCAGGTTCACACTCAAGGTTCTACAGTACACTAGCTAAGTGGTTGTGGCAATAAACTTTAGAGTCTCCAAGATTCGCCTTTCTCATTTGTAAAAATGGACAATATCTACCCTGTAGGATTTAGTGAAAATTAAACAAGAAACAGTGTAAAGCACATAGCACAGACTCTGGTACATAATAGGTATTCAACAAATACTGCTTCCTTCTGTCCTGTAGTTATGAAGTAACTTGAAGGAGTAACTGAAAAATGTGACTGAAAATGTTATATTCCATCATTTCATAAGATAAATGACACATAAAAGATCCAAAGTACAATCATTTTAATAAAATACGAAAGCAAATACACTTAAAATTACTATAACCAGTCTGATGAAATGGAAAGTATATTGTCTCGATAAAAGAGTTAGATTAAGAAAGAGTCAGAATGGGGCTGGCTGAGTGGTTAAGAGCTGGCTTGGGATGCCAGCTCTGAGCAGCAGGGCCCCAGTTTGGATCCCACATGGGGGCAAGTGATGCTGTGCCCTCTACAGCTAAGATGGAGATCAACAGGCTCGACCTGGAGTTGGGCTGCTGTGAGTCACCCACGACAGCATAGGCTGCAGTGAGGCTGCAATGGGCAGCCAGTATGAGCTGCCAAGAGCCGCCGTCCAGTGGCCAGCGACCGATCTGCCTCATCCAGTAAGAGCACAATGATGATACCAACATGGGCCAGGGAAGCAAAGTCCTCCACAACTAGACTGAAGAACAAAAGGACAGCAACTTGTCTGTTCCCTCCCCCCAATTCCCAAATAAAATATTTTTTAAAAAAAGAGAGTCAGAACAGCTGAGTTGCAAACATTTGAAAAGCTGCGTCTCAGTTTCCTTATTGGTCAAATAATGCCAATACCACCTATTTTAAAGAGTTGTTAAATAGCTCCAATGAACCAATGTATGTGATGGTACAGTCCTCAGCAATAATAATGAGACATTATTATTCCGCTTCTAGGGGGAAAACAGTGTGTATATGTATATGGCACTCAAATTTAAATGATTACTATAATTTTCAGTTTAACTGAAGAATGCAGGCAGATGAAGTATTTACAAATTAACTATTAGAGCTTAACAGTAACTGAAAAAAAAATTATATTCTTTCAAGTACCCTTTCAAGTAGAATATCTAATGAATATTTCAAACATTTATTTGTAACATTTCAATTTGAGAATTCATGTTTGCTTACCTTTTTTCATCTCCCAATTCTTCATTTTTCTGACATTTTTCAGGACCTTTTTCTTTTCCCTTATATAAAAGAAAGTTATCATTTTAAATTGTATGGTCCATTTTTGTGAGATTAAGGTGAACATGTTATTAATATGTTTCCAAGTTTTCTTTACCTTATGGAAAGAGACAAAGGATCTAATATGTGCATCTCCTTGTTCAAGAACTGCTATGTCTTCTGTGTTGGGGTCAATAAAATCATACACTTCTTGGTCTAAGTACAGATTAACATTAATTAGAAAATATGAATAGCGAACAGTGTGCTCTGACACTGCAGTGATTAGAATAAAAGTATATTTTCTCAATAAAAAAGCTGGCTAAAGATAACATAATTCTTCAAAGCCCATTTTCAATAAGGCTATGTCCATGAAACAAAAATAGCAGACACCATATGAATTACCTTTCTGAGAATCAGCTTTGCATCCTACTGTGTGACTGTCATTTCGTGATGTCTGCTCTCTATTTGACTCTGAGACTTGAGAGTGAAGGCTGATTGTGTCGTCATCTGATGGCTGAAAGAAATAAGTCCAAGTACAAATGAGGCATTTATACTTATTATTAAGGAATACATTGCTTTAATTTCACATATGAAGTATAGAATATTTGCTCCAGTTTTCTTTATTAGTTTCAGGTGTACAAAAATACGCAATAGTTAGATATCTGCACCTCTCACAAAGTGATAATCCCCCGAATCTACTACCCCTCTGATGTCATATATGACTGTTACAATACCATTAACTATATTCCCTATGCTGTAATTTACATCCCGTGGGGGGAGTATACATATGTTTAATTACACTTGGCATTCTATATTACTCTACAATACTTCAGCTTCAGGTGTATAGTGCAGTGGTAGGAATACACACAGACTATGAAGTGATCCACCGATAAGTCCAGTGCCCACATTATGCTAAGTGAAATAAGTCAAACTGAGAAAGACAAATACCATACGATCTCACTTATATGTGGAAGAACAGAATAAATGAGCAAATAAAACAGAAATAGGCTCAGAAATACAGAGAAAAAAACTGATGGTTGCTAGATGGGAGGGAGTGGGGGTAGGGGAGAAGGTGAAGGGATTAGAAAGCACAAATTGGTAGTCACAAAATAATCCTGGGGATGTGAAATACAGTATGGGGGAAATAATCAATGATGTTATAAAGTTACATCTCCAGTTTTCAATACAAAAATTAATGTTCAGGTTTAATGTTCTGTTTTTTTAAATGTGCATGTCTTGTTTTCATTTGGAGTTATCAAATGCAATGATGATTACATTTTAAAGCACAATAAATCAAGTATGTGCAAATGTTTATCTATTTCAAAGTTCTAATAAATTTTTAAAATAAAATAGATCTGAAATAAACAATACTCACTTCTGAGACTTCCGGTAAAATGGCAGAATAGACAGACGCTGTGCTAACTACCTCCCAGAATCACACCAAAATTACAAACAAATTATACAGCATTCAACCCTGGAGGTCCCTGGAACACTAGATGAACAGAACCACTAAACAAAGAACTTAAAGAGGAGGCCACGTCGGGTCTGGTAGGAGGGGCGGAGATGAGAGAGGGTGAACCCCGTGAGGGAAGCCTCAGCTGTGGGGAGGCTTCTCCGGTTGGGGGAGAGAACCTCCGGCTGCACACCAAGCTCACCAGCCCAGAGTTCCTTTGCCGGGAAGAGAAGTTCCAAGATAGCTGGCAGTAAATTCGTGAGGACTCTCTTTGCTCAGCTTGGTGAGGCTAAGATCGGCTGGAGAATCAGTGGGGCCGGGGCATGGGCTTGCTTGCCGGTGAGCACTTACCTAGTTCGTGGTGGAGGGAGTAGCTGTGTGAGCCGGGCCCAGGAGCCTGCGGGGACGGACTGAACTGAGCACCTTTGGTGCAAAGACTGGAGGTTTTCGGACTATTGTTTCCCTGGTGTGGAGCCTGCATGCGAGTGGTGTAAGGAGGGCGCCATTTTGTCAGGGTTGGGCCCTCCCACAGAGGACCAGGTCCGGGACCTCATTGGTCTGGTGGAATTGGTGCAGAAGTGCGTGTGTATGTGCCCACGAGAGCATGCGGCCTTACATACCCACCCTCCACCTGGCTTATACTGCGTTGCCAGGGAAACACCTGGTGAGCGTGCTCTGGCTCCAACAGGCTGCTCACTGAGACCCGGGAGTGCGTGAGCCGACTCGGATCCCCACCCTCCTCACAGCTTGTGCTGCGTTGCCAGGGAAACACCTGGTGGGTGTGCTCTGGCTCCAACAGGCTACTTACTGAGACGCGGAAGTGCACAACCCGCCTCAGTCTCGGCTCTCCACACTGTGCTTGCAGAGGTGCCAGGCTAGTGATTGGTTGTCAGGCTACTTGGCCTGATCTGCGAGTGGCTGACTGGGACAGGCTGAGACTAGGAGTTTTCCTGGGAGTGTTGGGCCGTGAGCTGTGTGCCTGCGTGATACAGCCAGGGCTCTCCTGGTGGTCTATCTAATACATCAAAGCAATCCCAGAGCGATAGCCAGAATGGGGAAACAAAGAAACATGTCACAAGTAAAAGATCAGAAGAAACCCCTAGAAATGGAACCAAATGAAACAGAGGGATCCAACCTTTCAGAGACAGAGTTCAGAAGAACACTGATGATAAGAATGCTTAACAAACTTAGTGAGGACATAAGGAAGGATAGAGAAATAATAAAAAACAACCAGTTAGAACTAAAGAATACAATAACTGAAATGAAGAGCACACTCGAAGGAATCACCAGTAGAGTAGATGAAGCAGAGGAGCGGATCAGCGATTTGGAAGACAAAAGAGCAGAAATCACCCAGTTGGCACAACAAAAAGACCAAAGAAGAAAAAACAATGAAAATAGTTTAAGAGCCCTATGAGACAAGATGAAGCACAACAACCTGGCATCAGAAGAATACCAAAAGGAGACGAGAAGAAGCAAGGGGTCGAGAATGTATTTGAAAAAAATAAACACTGAAAACTTCCCTACCCTGGTGAAGGAAATCAACATACATCCCCAGGAAGTGCAGAGGGTTCCAAACATGCTGAACCCAAACAGGTCCACACCAAGACACATCATAGATAAAATGGCAAAGGTTAAAGACAGAGACAGAATCCTAGAGGCAGCAAGAGAAAGACAGCAGATTACATACAAAGGAACTCCTGTTAGACTAACAGCTGACTTGTCTACAGAAACTCTGCAGGCCAGAAGGGAGTGGCAGGAGATATTCAAAGTGACACAAAATAAATGTCTACAACCAAGACTGCTCTACTCAGTGTGGATATAACTTAAAATTGAAGGAGAAATAAAGAGCTTCTCAGAAAAGAATAAGCTTAAGGAATTCATTATCACCACACCAGCATTGCAAGAAATGTTAAAAGGGCTTTTTTAAACAAAAGAAAGGGGTAAACAAGCTAACCCAGGAAGACCAGGAATACAAATAACAAAATGGCAATACATATGCACCTATCAATAATCATTTTAAATGTGAATGGGCTAAATGCTCCAATCAAAAGTCAGAGAGTGGCTGAGTGGATAAGAAAATAGGACACATGTATATGCTGTTTACAGATGGAATAAGATATTTCATGTAAATGGAAATGAGCGAGAAAAAAGAGCTTGACTACCAATACTTATTTTGGAAAAAATAGACTTTAAAATGACTACAATGAAAGACAAAGAAGGGCACTATAACCCTAATAAACAGCTATGCACCCAACATAGGAGCTCCTAATTACATGCAACAGATTATGACAGACATAAAGACAGAGATCAACAGTAACAGTATCATAGTAGTGGACTTCAACACCCCACTGTCACCAGTGGACAGACCCTTTAGACAGAAAATTAACACAGAAAGAGGGGCCTTAAATGACACTTTAGACAGCTGGACTTCGTTGATATTTTTAGAGCATTTCACCCTGAAAAAACAGAGTGTACATTCTTCTCAAGTACACATGGGACATTTTCCAAGATAGACCACGTTAGGCCACAAAACTAGTCAGTAAATTTAAGACGATTGAAGTCATATCAAGCAGATATAAAGGAAAAACTGATGGTTGCTGGCTGGGAGGGAGTGGGACTGAGGGAGAGGGGGCGGTTTTGTACAGTGTAGGTGGGTGACTACAATGTTGCCGCAGGGATATTGGGCCAGTTCTGGGAATGTAATTGATAATGTTGTGAAGAGACTATTATGTTAAGTGAAATAAGTCAGTCGGAGAAAGACAAGTAACATATGATCTGACTTATATGTGGAATCTGAAAAACTGAATGAACGATCAAAGTAAACAGACTCATAGATATAGAGGAAAAACTGAGGGTTGCTAGTTGGGAGGGGGTGGGGATAAAAGGGAAGGGGAAAGGATTAGACAGCATAAATAGACAAATACGATATTGCCACAAGGTTATGAAACACAGTTCGGGGAATATAATAATGTTGTAAAAATTTTGTGGCATGTCAGATAGTCACATGTCTTATTAGGGAGACCACTTCATGGATGGAGTAGAGGCTTGATCACTGCATTGTACACCTGAAACTGATGTTGTATAATATTTTATGCCAACTGTAACTGAATATATAGATAGTCATGGGATGTGGAGTATGCTGTGGAAGGGAGTCAAAGGAATTTTAATAAATATGTATGATATAGGGGGGAGTGGGGTGGTGAACTGGGGGAGGGGGGCTGTCACTTTGGGTGGTAAAGAGTATAACTATTGCATTGTGTTGTACACCTGAAACTAATAAAAAAAAGTTTTTTTAAAGTTAAAAAAAAATACTCACTTCTGTTGTAGATAATCGTTTCTCTCCATTGTCACTTCCAATTCCAGAGTCAGGTCCATGATTTTTATTTGGATAAAAATCTTCCATACTACGAAAACAGAAATTCTAAGGACAGTTAGTGTTTTCTTCTAAAATAGGTAATACAGGCTTGACCTAAAATTTTCCTAGCTAATAAAGAATATACACTTTTGATATCTAACATCCTTAAGGACATAAATGGGGAAATATCAGACATCTTCCTACAAAATACTTGAATAGAGCCAAAGTTTTGCCACCCTGAAGCTACTTTTAGGAGGTATTGATTTTAAGCTGTTTCTTAAGAAACAAAAGACTCAGGGAGAAACTTTGACCCTCCCCCCTTTCATGCCCAAGAGATTCAGACAGAAAGACCTGCTTAAGGAAGCAAATCTTAGGATGCTGCCTCAGCCTGATTTGAATTAATTATGGTAAATAGGAGGGCTTCAGGCAGGGGCCTGTTACCTAGATACCCTGTTTCCCATTGTTTCTGAATTTAGCTAGAATTTTCCTGCCCTGTGTGTTCAGCAATTCCTCAACTACCTATAAATCAACCATTCACACTTCTGAAATCGAAGACCCGGCCCCCTTCCTCCTTTACTCCTTTGTCAAAAATATCTTATATACCCAATGTTGCCTCACTGCCTTTAGAATTTTCATGCATATGTGAATTCCCCATGTGCATGTATTAAAATTTTCATTTTTCTTCTGTAAATCTGTCTCTGTTAATTTGAATATTAGCCCAGCTAGAATTTAGAAGGTTGGAGAAAAAGTATTACATTTTAGCCCCCACACACTTTACTCATGTTCCTCATGAAATATTTTTCCTTCACGTGCTCTGTTGTAAAGTGTCAATTGTTAATAACAGCCTATTATTTCGTCTGAGAGATTAAGAAAAGCACCTAGCCCTGCTAGAAAATCATCTTGATTAGATTTTTATTTTTCTCATTGGTTTGACAAATTTCATCATAGGATGCTGAAATATTTTTAACTTTAATTCATACAGTTTCCTTTTCATATACTTTAGCTTTACAAATAACGCCCATTTCACAATTAACAGAATATGCAAAAAAGTCTGCAAAGAATTGAATAAACACTTGTTTTGATGTGATGTCAGAGCTGTCCATGCAAATTTCTGAATTACAGAGTATGTCACCCAGGTTGCAAATTATTGTTCACTTTAATTTGAAAATTTACCACACACTCTACATTGAATACTTTATGTGACAGAAATTGTGCTAAGTGCTTTAAAGATCATACCTCACACATTCCTTGTGAAAATCTCCCAGGTTGTTGTTTTCTCATTTTACAGATGAGGAAATTGAGGCCAGGAGGGGATTGAACAATATACCCAATGACATGCAACTTGCAAATGGAAATCTAAATTTGATCCCATGATTATTTAACACTAAGGTCTCTGACCTCAATCACTATGCTATATTTCCTCCCCCAATAGCGATTTTCATAGTTTTCTGGAGTATATCAATAAACTTAGGGAAGCGATTACCAAAGTGTCTGGCACTATGCTGAATGCCTGAGATGAGAAGAATTAAAAATGTTTGCCCTAAAAGGGCTCTCAGCGCAGAGGAAAAATGAGTACATTTATATGTTTTGAAGACTCTGACAAAGGTAAATATAAAATTGCTTTGAGAAAAGAGAGATTGAACTAATTCTCCCTGGTTATGTTAGAAAAGGCCTCACGCCCCAAAAATGGCATTTGAGCTTAGTCTTGAAAAGAGGCAATAATTGCTGGCATTTGTGGAGTGTCTACACTCTGTTAGGTACTGTGCCCGGTACATCTCATATTTTACTTATAATCCTTATATTCTGCAATTTATGCATTATTTCTCTTTTTACAAATGAGAATAATAAGTCTAAGTTAACTTTCCAAGCAGAAAAATTATAACATTTATTGAATATCATTTATTAACTAGGTGCCAAGCACACATTTAATTCTCACAATAAGCTTATGAAGTAGGTATTGATAACATTTTAAATAAAGAAACAAGCTCAGAGGGATTAAATAATTTATACAGGACACAGAGAAATTAAGAGGTTAAACCATGATTAGAACCGAAATCCATCTGACTCCACTGCACAATAATACTATGTACTATACTAAAATACACCCATGTGTTTCTAATAGATGACAATGATAATAATAAACTATTGTTGAGGAATTATTATGGGTAGGGCATTGTGTTAAGCACTCTTTATGCATTACTTCATTTAATCCTGACATCATCCAAATGATTATTTTCCTTTTTACACATAAGAAAAGAGAGGACCCTGGGCTGGCAGACTGGCGCGTTGGTTAAGAGTTGGCTTGGGATGCCAGCTCCAAGCAGCAGGGCACCAGTTCGGATCCCACATTAGGGTCAATGACGCTGTGCTCTCTACAACTAAGATGGTGAACTACAGCTCGACTTGGATCTGGGCTGCCGTGAATCGCTGGTGACGGTGTAGGCTGCAGTGGGGCTGGCTGGCAGCTGGCGTGCGCTTTCGTGAGCCGCTGTGAGCGGCCATCCAATGGCCAGCGAGCCATTGCCTCACCTGGGAAGAGTGCAATGATCATAATACTAACATGGGCCAGTGAAGTAACGTCCTCCACAACTAGACTGAAGACCAAAAGGACAGCAACTTGTCAGTTCCCCTTCCCCTATTCCCCAACGCTGTTTCCCTCCTCCAATTCCCCAATAAAATCTTTAAAACAAAAAGAAAAGGGAGGACCCAAATGAAGAAAGAAAACTGAGCACCAGAGGCATTATGACCCAAAGACATACAGTTATTACGAATCAGAAAAGGGCCAGCCGAGTGGCGTGTTGGTTAAGAGCTGGCTTTGGGATGCCAGCTCTGAGCAGCAGGGCCCAGGTTCAGATCCCACATATGAGGACCAGTGACACTGCTCTCTTAAGCTAAGATGGTGAACAGCTCAACCTGGAGCTGGGCTGCCGTGAGTTGATGGCAACAGCGTAAGCTGCAGCCCCTGCTGCAGTGGCCTGCCATTAGCTACAGTGAGTGAGCGGGTGGCAGCTGGTGTGAGCTGCCAAGAGCCGCCATGAGTGGCCATCCAGAGGCCGGCGACCAATCTGCCTCACCCGGGAAGAATGCAATGACAATACCAACATGGGCCAGTGAAGCGATGTCCTCCACAACTAGACTGAAGAACCGAAGGACAGCAACTTGTCTGTTCCCCTTCCCTGATTCCCCAATAAAATCTTAAAAAAAAAAAAGAATCAGAGAAAAGCTTCACAGGCACATTAAGTCTGACACTGACACAGGATCTGGTTGTGACCTCCACAAAAGAGATCTTGCAATGAACCTGGCCTCGCCTCTCCCTGCCTGAGAACTTAACAATTGATCAACCCCCTCCCTGTGGTTTGAGCTTGGAATGTCCCCTGTCCCAGTTCCTGAGTTTAGAATATCCCCTGTCCAGTTCCTTGCTTTAGATAATTACCCTGAAACTTGTGCTTGCTTACTAATCTCAATACCCCTTGTTTATGATCACAATACCCCATGCTTATGATCACAATACCCCTTGCTTATGATCACAATACCCCATGTTTACTGATCACAATCTCTATGGCCTAGCATTCTTTCCAGGTTACTGTCATCACTGCTCCTGAGTTGATGACCACATTGGAAAGTCACATTGCCTGAGGAAAGCCTCCATGGAAGGCTCCATGCAAACCCCCAGAACCAACCATCACGTGGTCTCTGGAGGAATGTCCAGATTTTCCCTTAAATAGCCCAGGCTGGTCTGAGAATGTTAAGGCAGTATTTGGAGGTGTTAATCCGCTGCCTTCTCATACCACTGGTGCTCTGATAATAAACATTTATTCTATGACTCAACTCCTGTGTCGGTCTATTGGTTGAGCAGCACAGGAAGCACAAGCCCTGGACTTGGACTCGTTTGGCCTCTGGTTTCCACACCAAAAGATGATACACATAACTACTGTAATGCTTATTTATATGGAATGAAAAGTTTATAAAATAGTCACAGCATGGAAGGGTATTCTAAGTAGTAAGAACCATATTCCCAAGGGCATGAGTGTGAAAGTGAAAAGTACATAGGAAAATTTTCTAGATAGTTCAATACAGGCTGTGAGTGGGAGAATAGCATACCCAAAAGCCAACTCATAAGTAAACTCTGTTGATTTCCACTGTCCAATACAGTAGCCACTAGCCATATATGGCTATAGAGCACTTAAAATGTGGCTAGTCCAAATTGAGACATGTTGTAAATGTAAAATACACACCAGATTTCAAAGATTTAATAGGAAAAAAAGAATGTGAAATAACTCACTAGTTTTTTTATATTTAATTACAAGTTGAAATGATATTTGGGGTATACTTGGTTAAATAACATGTATTATATAATTAATTTCATCTGTTTCTTACTTTTAAAAAATGGGTTACAAGAAAATTTAAAATTCCCTGTGTGGCTCACATTAGATTTCTATTGGAGGGCACTGCTAAAGACCATCTCCAAGATACATCTCGATTGTGTGCACTCATTTTCATCTCTGCTGCAATCACCCTATTCAGGACCTCTTGATCTCTTGGCAGTACTGCAACAACCTAGCTAGTACCCATGCTTCTACTTTTGTTCACTTCCAATCTATGCTCCCTAAAAGAGACAAATAGTTTTTTTTTAAACGTAAATCAGGTCATGTATTTCGCCTGCTTATAAATGTCCAATGACTTCCCATTGTATTTTAACCTTACCACAGCCTCCAAAGCCCCACATGACTTGAGACCTGGCTAACCAAAATCAACTTGTACCACTCTACCCTTCAGTCATGCTGTGCCAAACATGCTGGCCTCCTTTCCACTTTTTTAAAACATACCAAGTTTCTTCCTAACTGAAGGCCTTCGCACATGTCATTCTTTCTACCTGAAATGCTCTTCCCCTTGCTCTTTACACAGTTAACTTTTCTCCATTCAGTTCTTGACTCAAAACCTCACCTCCCCAAGGAGACATTCCTTAATTGTACTCCTGAAACATGTTTGTTTCCTTCATAGCACACACGGCAATTTGAAATTGTGCGTGTATTACATTCTCTTGCTTTGTTTACTGATTGACTCCTCCTCCATCAGACTGTGAGCTACATGAAGGCTGGGAGCAATGGGTATTTTCATTCAACAAAACATAACTGAACCTACCAGTAGGCACCCAACTGGTATTTATAAAATAAATAAGTGCTGTTACTGAAGTAAATTCATTGTTAATTAAGTTCATTTTTAAACAAATATAAAGCAGAATAATAGAGATCAGAATATAAATTAAGTCTAATTTTTGTAAAATTGTTTGATCTACTATCATTCATAACATTAAACAAAAGAACCTTTAGGAACTAAATTTAATGTTTAGATATTTAATTCTACTTAGGCAACAGAAATTATTCAAGAAAAAGTCCTATTTGGGAATTCCAGAACTTGCACTATTAACAGTACTTACTATACTGCCATTCTAAGTAGGTTAAATTCTGTCATAAATACAATGAAAAACTTTTAAATATTTTAAGCAGGGGCATAATCTCCCTTTCTGTAGTCTCACCCCATTCCAATTATTTTCCATACTCCTGGATGGAATTATGGTTTCATAGAATCAGACCAATCTAATATATATATATGTATATATATATATATACATATATATATATACATATATATATATATATATATATATATATATACATATATATATATCAAAAGGATGAATTAAAAACAGACTATCAAATCCACCACTTCAATATCTCATAAGGAGAAAAACACCAATATCATACAAAACATCAATGATAAATCATCTTTGATCTAGACATAAATAATATAAAGAATATGAAGAAAGTAAGAAAGTGTCCCCAAATGTCTTGCTCTTCCACTAAACTCAAAGTTAAATTCTACTTGTTACTACAAATGCACAACAGAGTGATCATAGTATTAAATTAACAGTAGTCAAGTGCTGAGAAATTAGTGCTTCTGCAATATGTCAAATGTTTACATTATACTACTAAACCTTAATACATATTGAGAAAATTCCAAATTGATTCTAGTACCCCAGAAGTTCATTCTATGATTGTGATATTTCACTTCAGCCAATTATTGATTTTAACACTGAGCCAATCAGCCTAAACATATTCAGTACACTCAAGATCAATAAATATCTTTTTTTCATTTTAAATATATTAATTAAAATTTATTGGGGTGAAAATGGTTAGTAAAATTATACAGGTTTCAAGTATATAATTCTATAATACATTATCTGTATATTGCATTGTATGTTCACCACCCAAAGTCAAATCTCGTTCTGTCACTATGTATTTGATCCCCTTTCCCCAATTCTACAATGCACCCTCCACACTTTTCCTCTGGTAACCACTGAACTGTTGTCTGTGTCTATGAGTTTTTGTTTGTCTTCTTTGACTGTTGCTTACAGTTGTGGGAAATAAATAACTTTGATATTAGAGAGAAGACACCAGTCATGAAATGAGGCTGTAAGAATATTACATTACCTGTCTGTGAGAGGCTGGGAGGGCATCCTTTTACTCAATGATGGAAGATCCAGGGAATCTGGTTTCTTATCCATTCTGCAACATGCTTGGATATTTAGGTATTTAAATATGTGTACTTTACCCTTTAAACATATCTGTCAATAAATAATGAATATTTAACCATACAGGTCCAAATATAAATGCCATCTACCAATTTATTTATACATTTTAATAATTTCAAATTATGTTGAGCCATCACAATCATGATAGACATGCTGCATATTTAAATAATTTTTGAGTGGTGAGAACAGCAAAAATAAATTATCCATGTAATTTTTTAAAGTAATCTCATCAGAATCACTAAGTTGTTTGGTCCAAACTCTGGAAAAAAGTGAATCAAAAGAATTTAAGTGTAGGAAAAACGAATTTGTTGAAAGGTGTGATGTTAGGCCAATAAGGAGAAAATAATTATAAAAAATGGTAAATTCAACTAAGATAATATCCTGAAAAGTTATTTTCATTGGTGATAGAGAAAAGGAATAATGCAGGGTAAAATACCATGTGGAAGAAAGTATTCTATATAAAAAAGATAGTCAATGAGCAGTAAGGAAATAAGTCAGTTTCACAAAGGTTAACTACAGTCACCATAAGTGATATCAAATAAATATTTCTCAAAACTTGAAATAAAAATATTTTGTTTTATGGGCTCACATAACTGAGCAACACATGCAAGAATCAATTAACAAAGAAAAAAGAAAAGTATATTAAGTAATTATCATTCCAGGTATAAAGGAAAAATGTTTCTTAGATAATTCTAATGGATACTATATCTGACTACACCACTGAAAAATCTCATTTGAAACAAAAATTAAAACTTTTGAGCTATTAGGATATATATACATTACCAGTTATGCATCATATTACCAATTAAAATGTATCCTATTATCTATCCAAACTAAAAAATTATCTTTCATTACCAAATTAAATGCTGATGATTTTCTTTTGTAAATTTAATTTCTTTGTACTAATTCATGTACATAGTTTTAATCAAGTCATAGAAAATTATAAAACTGATAACAGGGCTGGCCGAGTGGCATGTGGTTAGGAGTTGGTTTGGGACGCCAGCTCTGAGCAGCACAGCCCCGGTTCGGATCCCACATAGAGGGCCAGTGATGCTGCGCCCTCTACAGCTAAGGTGGTGAACAAGCTCAACCTGGAGCTGGGTTGCTGTGAGTCGCCGGCGACGGCGTAGGCTGCAGTGGGGCTAGCCATCAGCGAGCGTGAGCTTCCATGAGCAGCCATCCAATGGCTGGCAAGTGACTGCCTCACCTGGAAAAGCGCAATAATAATACCAACATGGGCCAGTGAAGCGACGTCCTTCACAACTAGACTAAATTACAAAAGGACAGCAACTTGTATGTTCCCCTTCCAGGATTCCTCAACACTATTCCCCTCCCCCAATTCCCCAATTTAAAAAATCTTAAAACAAAAAAAACTGATAACAAAAAAATCAATCCCCGATTCCACCCCTTTCAATCTCTAAGACCCAGTCCCTCATTCAACTTTTAGCTGGTTTTCTGTTATTTACCTCCATATTTATAACTAACATGGTTCTATTTCTTTTATTTTTCATATATAGATTTTATTTATTAAGTTCTTGCTAAGGAAGAAGAGGACTTAGATTTCTTACATTACCACTACCACCACTTTCACATATCAACACTACCACCATCATGATCCTTCCTTCTCTAACCCCCATAAACTCACATAAACATACTTCCTCCCGCTCCAGAAACAGCATACTGGTCACAGCATAAACTTGAGTCAGATTGCCTTGGTTTGAAACTGACATTACCACATGCAAGCCATGTGACCTTTAACAAGTCATTTAAATTCTACGCCTCTGTTTCCTCATATTTAAAATGAGGTATAATGACAATGCCTGTTTTATACGGTTGCTGTAAAAAATGATTTAATACATGCAAAGCATTTTCAATAGTATCTGGAGTACACTAACTGCTATATAAATCTTTACTATTATTATAACTATGTCACAATTTTTCATTAAATCAAATCCAGTACTTACAATATTATGACTAAGAAAATATTCACAGATGAACCACATAGATTAGTTCATTCCCTTTCTCCTATAAGTTTTTGTTTTTTCTAAAGTGACTAATTACCCCATTTTTTCTTTGAATAATTTTCTGTATGTTTATTACTAACTAATTAACTCCTGAATCTCTGATAGAACTGTAAAACTCTCTCCGTATTGACAAATACATCAAATCAACCATCAGTTTCTTTCTTCTTTCTCTTTTTTGTTTTTGGAGACAAACCCCCTACTCCAAACTGATGGTTGCTCTCTAGGCCTATGCATACCTGACAATCTTAGACACAAAAAATTGCTCTTTCTTAATTTACTCCCTCATTTTGATAAGCATAACCTCTGATAGCTAATAAAGGGAACATGAGAGTTCAAATTTCTGAGATCCTTGGGCCGGACGAGTGGCACAGTGATTAAGAGCTGGCTTGGGATGCCAGCGGCCCTGGTTCGAGTCCCACATATGAGGGCCAGTGACACTGACCTCAAAAAAACAAAAACAAAACAAAACAAAAATTTCTGAGACCCTGCATTTTTAAAACTGTCTTTTTTTCTACCTCACATTTAACTGATAGTTTGAGTATAGAAAGATGGGAATGTTGACTCAGTCTCTGAAGGTATAGTTCTAACATCTTCGAATTTCCTATGCTGTTGCTGAGAAGTCATTCTGATTACCACTCCTATGAATGTGACCCATTTTGTTTCAGTGGAAACCTTTCAGTGTTTTGGTCTCTTGTCTTTCATATTAGAGATTATTCCTGCAGTCTAGTGATCCATGGCTATCTGTTCATTTTTAAGAGTGAAGCAGTAAGAAGTCAACTAGAATCTCTGTACATAAGTGGAAAATTTATAAATGGTGAGCCTCACTGTCTACTGATCAGATTGGGACTGGCCATTACATCAGGAGACCCTTCCAAAGATATGTGTGTGTGTGTGTGTGTGTGTGTGTGTGTGTGTGTGTTTCTCTAGTTCAATCAGTCAACCAAGGGAGAAACCCACCAATCCTGCCTAAGATAAATAAAACGACTAAAAGCATTCCAAGAGCCAAGCAAAACAAGTCTACTTGAGGATCCCAACACTCAGTATGTAAGCATTCACTATTTTCAGTATGGGTCTCACTCCTGCCCATAGCTGTACCTAGAGCCCATGACTCTGGTTTTCAGTCTCTCTACGATTGTGCTATTTAATATGGTAGCTACTAGCCACATGTGGCTATTTAAATTTAAATTCATTACACCTAAATAAAACTAAAAATTCAAATCTTCAGTCACACTATACACTATCAAATGCTCAATAGCCACTTTGGCTACCATATCGGAAAGAGCAGATACAGAACATTTCCATCACCTCAAAAAGTTCTAATGAACAGTACTGCTGTAAAGAGTAAATGCCAGGCTTCTGCTGAGGCAAGAAGCAATAGTCATTTCGCTGCTAAGCTGAGAGACAGAAGCTGAGAGAATCTACTTACTCGTCAGAGTAAACCCCAGTCTTCTGCTAATGCAAATGAGGGACAGTCGTGTGGCTGCGGAGCTAAGGGCATTAATCTGTGGTGTAAATCTTAGACCTGCAGTGTCCAATATGGGATCCACTAATCACATGAAACTATTTAAATTTCAATGAATCACAATAAAATCAAATTAAAATTTTGGTTCCTTAATTGTACTAGCCATATTTTGAGTGCTCAGTAGCCACATGTGGCAAGTGGCTACGGTATTGGACAGCACAGATTATAGAACATTCCCATTGAGGGGGGGCAGAGTTTGTCATCCCAAAATATGCCTTTTGGGGATAGTATTGTAAGGTAGTTAGTTTTTGTTTGTTTGTTTGTTTTGTTTTTAGCTGAGCCATCCTGCCACCTGTTGGCAGCTCAATGGCAACTCAGCTCGGTCTGGCATCAAACCGCCGTTGCTCAGAGCTCAGCTCGCACTCTCGAACAAGCTCTTAACCAACTGAGCCACTCGGCTGGCCCTAAGGTAGTTAGTTTTAAGAACAAAAGGCTCAGGCTGGCCGAGTGGCGCGGTGGTTAAGAGCTGGCTTGGGATGCCAGTGGCCCCGGTTCGGATCCCATATATGAGGGCCAGTGACACTGCCCTCTAAAAAAACAAAACAAAACAAAAGGCTCATAAAGAGCCTTTTACCTCCTCCTAATCTGTCTAAAAGAATTCAGACAGAAAAGCCTGCTCCAAGAAGGGAGACATCCTTAGCATAGTATGAACTAAATGTGGCAAACAGGAACTGCAGAGTCTGTCAGACTCCCCTCTGTGTCTGGGTAGCCTGGCAAGAATTTGTTTACCATGTATGCTCCTTCTCATCTACCTGTTAATTGCCTACCTTCTCTCTGAAGTCCAAACTGTTACCCCTTTCTCCTTAAGAGAGCATATAAGCCTCAACTGCTGGATTTGTCCTGGGTCGCATATTTTTACAGAACCTCCATATGTACATATATAATAAATTTGGCTATTTTCTCCTATTAGTTTGTCTCATGTCAATTTGATTATTAGACCAGAGAGAACTTAGAAGGGTAGAAGGAAAATTATTTTTCCTCCCCCACACCATCATTCAGAAACTGGACAGCAGTGCCTTAGACATCCTATCAACCTTCGTGTTTTTGATCTTTCATCCCTATACTCAGAGTTACATGCTTCCTCCAATAATCAACAACAAAAATATACAAGCCATTCCCAGGCTTAACACAGTAAATCAATTTGTTTCTTGTAGCCTCTTCCCATAGCAAAAACAAGTTTCAGCTTTCCCCAACCTGCGAAGGACCCCTGACAGCCTTTACCTGAATCAGGAAAGGTACCTCCATTGTAATGAGTGCAATGTACCTTTGTAGGAGGAAAAACGCAACTCTTCTCCTGAATGTATACAAAACCTGTGCCAGGGCACATAGCTTGGGTGTCAGAGTACAGACAAAAGTTTCACTGCTACGTGCCTCCTCAGCCAAATACTTTTTCTAAAATTAGTTTCAGGTATACAAAACAATGTAATAGTTAGACAGTTATACCCCTCCCCAAATCTACTACCCCTCTGACATGGTATATAACTGTTACAATTCCACTGACTCTATTCCCTAAGCTGTACTCCACATCCTGTGACTATATATATATATATATATATATATATATATATATATATATATATGAAATTATAGTTGACATTCATTATTATTCAGCTTCAGCTTCAGGTGTACACTGCAGTGGTCAGGCATCTACACCATCCATGAAGTGGTCTCCCTCTGTCAGATACTCTTGTGCTGTATCAGTAGAGACCCTGGTTACCACTAGTCCATCTATTTCCCATTCTCCAAAATTCTGTTGCCATTTCTCCCCTGCTATCCTCTCTCTCTCATTCTTTGTCTTTATTGGTTTATATCTTAGTGTATTCATTTAATATAATTTCAGTAGCTTCTGCATGAATTTAAACCTCAAACTAAAAGTCTGAATTAATATTTTTACACTTATTTTTCTGTTATGATTCCATCTATCAGTGCTGAAATGTGCTTCAAACAATCACACAACAAATCTAAAGTGTATATTTATATATATATTTATATATATATATATATTTATATATATATATATATATATATATATTGGTCGGAAAAGTCATGATGCATTTTTTTCAACAAAAATCATAGAAAAAATACGTTATGACTTTTTTCCGACAACCCAATATATACATAGGACAGAGGTAGAGAAACTTCATAGTTTATCTTTTTAAAATAACATTGACGGGCTGGCCGAGTGTTGCAGTGGTTAAGAGCTGGCTTGGGACGCCAGAGGCCCCGGTTCAGACCCCACATATGAGGGCCAGTGACACTGCCCTCTAAAAAGAAAAAAACTAAAAATAAAATAAAATAACATTGACAACCAGAATTATCAGTTCAAAAGCAGAAAATTGATATCTGGGTTTTCTACATCCCAAGCTAAGCTAAAACTCCTACCAAAAGCTAAAAACTCTTACCAAAGTAAAAAATCCACTACTCAGAAAAAATCCTTTAGATAATACCTCAAAAACAAATTAACTCCTAGTTTTGATGCATTCTTGATTTACCAGTAACAGACATAATTCTGAAGAAAAATAGAAAAAACAAGTATCATATATTTATTACAAACCTGTGCTGGTGGTACTTGCAATGGATTATTATCCAAAATCATTACTTGTAAATGATACAGCTTCCTGTAACAAACTGGAATTTCGGTCACTTTATTACAAGAGAAATCCAGCTTGACTAATGGAAGATCTCCTAATTCTGTTCAGAAATGAAAAATAATTAAATTAAATTTTACACAGTTCTTCTTTCATTCATGTCAGTAAACACAGTGAGCATCTTACCATCTGGCAACACATGAAGATTATTTCTTCTTATATTTAGCTCTCTAAGCGAATGTAATTTTCCCATTTGTTGAGGAAGGACCTGGATCTCATTGCAGCTAATATCCTAAGGAAGACAAGAAAGTAAAATTATAACAAACTAACTGAGAAAAACAGATATAATTCAATTCTTAGATTATTTAAAGTGCATAGCAAGTAGCTAGCAAAAGTTACCTTTAATGTCGTTTCTCTAAAAGATGGATTACCTCAAATATTTCTATTTATATTACATCATGAGTCAACCTAATACAGTTAACATACATTAGTCTGTGAAAAAATTTGAGGTTATAACTTAGTACTACATAAGTCTGCCATCTGAAAATCACAATGAAGACCACTCTCATCAACTAAAACCAAAAGGATTCAAGTGCTCTTCATTCAGAGGTAAAATAAAAGACAACTATCAATCATTGTGATAATCTGCCAATTATAGTAGTTGTTTTGAGATGCTCAGGCCGAAGCTGAGAAAAATCCAGGATTTACACGTGAGCTGAAGAACTAAAGACTATGGCTGGGATCAATTTATCTAATAAGCCTCTTCTTCAAAAGGATGCAAAATATGAGGGGGTTCCAAGACAAAGTTTTGTGGCTCACAACCCAAAGACATTCTAGGAGATCTGAATCGAAAATGTCTCAGGTTTAAGTTAAAATGCAAGCCCTGATTTAAAGGTAAACAATGTTACATTTCCATAAAAATAGGATAAAGGACAGCTTGAGTTAATTATGCTCTCCTCTCCCTCCCTTTCTTATTATCACATCAACAAAAAGGAAAGAAAAAAACAGCAACAAGATCTCAGCGCTCATTCCATACACACTGCAAATGAAATTCATGTTCCATCCCAACGGACCTTAATGTCCAACTTTCACTGGAAATTATATTAGCTTGGAAGGACAGGAGTGGCACATATATTCAGTCTTATAAAAAATAAAAAAAGGCAGGAAGGTAAATTCAAAAGAATATTAAAGAATATCTAATCATCTGATCTACAGATGATTCGAAAAATGTACCCTACATATTTCTTTCAAACTACTCGTAAATCTAAGGCATCTTCATTCAACAACAACTGTGGAGGTTCACAATGACCCACCCCAAGATATGGCTCAGCTGTATGTGGATTATTTTAAGCTAAAGGCAACGGAGACACTGTGGGATCAAGAGAAACTTCTAAGCCCCACCTTAACTTTCTAGAAGAATTTAAATTAGGAGGCTGGGCCACGGTAAGAGTTATCACCAGAAATGACTTTTTACCTATCTATATGGCAGGGCAAACTAATAATTATTGCACACATGCTCTCCCTGCAGTGACCCTCTGAAGCCCTAAGGTTCATTACCTCACCCCTAGCTCAGAATGTCTTATATACCCATGTTCCCTTTCTGTCTCTAAATCTCTTGTGTATGTGGGGTCTGTGAATCTCTCATGTATATGGGGTCCCCATATATATCTGTGTATTAAATGTGGTTATTTTCTCTTGCTAAGCTGTCTCATGTCTATTTGATTAGACCAGCCAGGAGAACTTTAAGGGTAGAGGAAAGTTTCTCCCTCCCCCACAGGACACATTAAGGAATAAAACAAAAAATCCGGCTCTCACAGCTTTTTATGGAGCTTACATTCTAGCAAGGGGTGGGGGGTAAATTATATAACATGCTAGAAGGTGTTAAATGCTATTAAAACACACACATACACACAACACAGAATAAAGGAAAATGACAGTGCTATTAGTAGTATTGGGGAGGGATATTACCAATTTAGATTGTCTCATGGAGAAGTTGTTATTTGAGTAGTGTTGTCAGAGCTCAGAGTGTAAGCCATGCCAATATATAGAAAGGTATATTCCAGACAGAAGGAACAATAAATGTAAAGGCTCTTAGGCAAAGCATGCCTGACATGTATTAAGAACAGCAAGGAATCCAGTGTAACTAGAGGGTAGCAGGGAATGTGAAAACTTGGATGAGGAGGGGTATGACTGGCTTTTACTTAGAGAGATGTGGGCAGGAACCAGAAACATTTTTTTTTTTTTTAGCTGAGCCATCCTGCCACCTGTTGGGAGCTCAACGGCAACTCAGCACGGGCTGGCATCGAACCGCCATTGCTCAGAGAAAAGGCTTTTTTTTTTTTTTTTGAGGGCAGTGTCACTGGCCCTCATGAAACTTTTAAACAGGTATGACATGACCTGACTTATGCTTTCACAGGAGCAACTTAGCTGCGATGTTGACAATACACTATTATCCAAATGATGGATAATAAACTTTTGGGAAAATGCCCTTTAAATACTTTATTGCTTCCTTCCAAATGTATCTAATACTGAAGATTTCCATATAGAAAATCCATAGCAATTTAATAGATAGCTGCTATTTCCCAGAAGAAATAAACCCAGGCACAGGAAACTGACCCACTCAACAAAAGGGTACTCTACGAAGCACTATGCTGGAGATTGGAGTTCTGAGATTATTTCCTAGGCTTCTAATGACAGAATTTCACTGCAATTAGTTACCACACTCTTGTAGAATAGTGTCATAGGAAAATATTCCAATGACAGATAACACCCACAAATTCACTATGTGATTTCCAATTGTTAATTAGCCATCCTAATGCTATATATCCACTATTACTGATTTCAAGATTTCAACACACAATAATTTTATACTGCCTAGTAAAATAATGGTATTTAATATTTTTAAAACAGTCTATTTAAATAAAAATACTAGAATAAATCTAAAACTCCTAAATATTTTTGAAACTTCACTTATCCAAAAACTATCTCATGTAATATAATATAGAACATAGATCCAAAAACTGAATGGAAAAACAAAAAGAAGAAAAAGAAATTACAGTCATAGAATTTAAAACTATAACAGGTATAAAATCTTTAAAAATATTAAGTGTCTAGGTCAAAGAAAGTAATGGCTCTTTCATTATAAATTTGTTAGATCATATCTAAAATCCATTCATTGGTGAGTGTAACATTAAAAGAGACCTTAATAAACGAGAACATTTTCAGGACAGAAATAGTTAAAAATAAAAATAAAGAACAGAAAATATAGAAAGGAATAAAAGTAATAAATATGTTTAAGCTACAGAAAAACATGTCTTAGAGTTTGGTAAAATGGAGAGTAGATACACAATAGATTAAAACATCTGAAAGGAAGTTTTCATTATCTATACTTTTTCATATGGTAGTCCCAGGGACACTAGATAAAAGTGATAGAGGCATGTATTTTAGTTCAAAATATAAAGATAACAAATAGGGTTTTGCAAAAGAGAGAATTAGGGCTACTTCAGACACACACAAAAAAAGATTTATCCACCATACAAAATATACAGCTAGATGTGTCAGGGGCTCCTGATTTAGGAAGTGCTTCTATCTGATCACTTACAACCTTAAAATTCTATGGTTCTAAAACATAACAAGACTAAGGTCAAGGAAGTTTCCTTGTGTGATAATTCTACATGTAGATATTCCTTAATGAATAAAATAACGACATTCTTAAAATTTCTGTTCATTAAATTCTATTTGCATATTAATTCCCCAATATAAAATTGTAGATAAATTTCTCCTCAAGAAAACTTTTGGTCCTCCACACATAATAAAGTATTTAAGAGTACTCTGAAATACTTGTGTATTAGGGAAGCATTCCTTAAAACAAAATAAAAACAAACACCATAATATATTGTGTGAGGTGTAAGTAACAGAAAGATGTGAAAATACCTCAATGCTTTGAGGATCTGATTATGTTTCTCTCAGAGTTCAATGTCCTTTAATACCTAAAATGTTATGTTCAAAGTAATTACTTTAAATTATTTCTATAAGGGCCGGCCAAGTGGTTCAGTTGGTTAAGAGCTCATTCAAGAGTGCGAGCTGAGCTCTGAGCAACAGCAGTTCGATGCCCAGCCCAAGCTGAGCTGCCGCTGACCTGCCAACAGGTGGCAGGATGGCTCAGCTTAAAATAAATAAATAAATAATTCATATAGTCCTACAATCAATTGTATATAATGGCCTCTTTCCATTTATCTCGGTCCCAAAAGTGTTATAAAATCACATGAGTATACAGGAGAGGAAGGGTTACTTTATTCATTCTACTGTTTGCAGTCACTGTACTCTCTTCTTTTATTCCCTTTCTCTGAGGCTCTCATAGTAGACTTGTAAAATCTTTAAAAAAACTTATATTTTCCTAGAACCTTTACTTTCCATAAAATAGATAGACAAATGCTTATTTGTTTGAAAAGCATTTCTTAAGACTTGTAAACAAGCCTAACTTCACTAGGACTAAGGAACAACCAGGCCTTTATTGTGGCTGTGAGTTAAAATCAGACATAAGCAATGGTATCTTAAAATTTTCCTAAAGTGAACTTAGGTATATACCAACTTATTCTTTTAAAAAAAATTATAGTGAAATTACATAAAAGAATGAGTATTCTTCCAAATATAAAAATATATAATGCATATTACATACAATCAATATAACTATTTTACTCACCAATTCCATTAAATCTTTTAACTTCCCAATTTCTTCTGGAATGGATACCAGTTTATTATTACTGATGACCAAAACTTTAAGGGGAAGCTCAAATAAGTATTTTGGCAATGTTGATAAAAGATTTCGACTGAAAAGGATAAGAAAGTCTTATTATGAGAAATATGTCTGAAACCTGAGATTTTATGCTGAAAAAGAACAAATCACCTCAAAAGTAAAAAGGAAGGTTTGACTAAATAATAACTATCATTTAAAGAGTGCTTACTTTGTATCAAGATAAAACCTTCACTCGATCTTAGCCAAAAAGCAGAGAAGCGATCAAGCTAAACTCTTTACATACAGTATCTTATTTAATTCTCATAAGAACCCCACAAGATAGGTAGTGTTATTAGCTCCATTATACAAATAAGAAAACAGCTGGTTAAGTGACTAGCCCAGGCACAGAAAACTACAAAGCCTGTGCTGTTACCTATGATATAGTCCTACACACCACCAGTTCTCAAAACCCAGAATCATTCTTCTGAGCTAGAGAATGCCAGAACCTAGCTCTCCACTGTAATTTCACTATATTCAATAGCTCCATGCCTCTAACTAGGGAAAGACTCCAGGATAAATTCCCATGCACTATGTTCAAATTTATGAAAGAATGAATAGGATCATATATTCAAAAGCATGTAATAACCATAATGCATTCCCTTTTGTTACAGATTTCTGGTAGAACAGCCTATACTAGCAGCTTTATTTCAACTCAAAGTAGATACAACAGTCCTATCTCTGTAGATATACATAAATGTAACAACTAACATTTCTTAAGTGCTTACTATGTGCCAGGCATGTTCAGAGCACCTAACATGAATTAACTTGACTAACGTTCACAACAACATACTCTAGGAAGATAGATACTGTCTTGATGCCCATTTCACAGATGAAGAAACAGTCAAAAAGAGATTAAGTAAACTGCTCAAAGTCAAACAGCTGGTAAGTGGGGGAACCAGCATTCAAAACCAGGCAACTTGGCTCTGGGTCCCTTACCCTCAGACTACTGTGGTCTACTTTATATGCCAATACAGACTGACGCTATAGACTAAATGTTGGCATCCTCCACAACAATTACAACATTGAAACTTAATCCCTAAGGTGGTGTTATCAGGTGGGACCTTTGAGAGGTGATTAGGTCATGAGGACAGAGCCCTCATAAATGGAATTAGGCCCCTATAAAAGAGGCCCCAGAAAGCTCCCTTGCCCCTTCTGCCATGTGAGGACACAGCTAGAAGACAGGAACCAGGAAGTGGGTCCTCACCAGACACTAAATTTGCCAGGGCCTTGATCTTGGACTTCTCAGCCTCCAGAACAGTGAGAAATAAATTTCTGTTGTTTATAAGCCACCCAGTCTATGGTATTGTGTTATAGCAGCCCAAATGGGCTAAGACAATCCTAATACCAAAATAAATACTCTACCATTATATTTACATATTATACCAACTATCCATAAGCAATGAGCTATTATTTTTCCTGTTTTTCAAAAGTGACATTTATAAACCTGTATGTACCTATCATTTGTCAAACACAAACAGTAAATGCCCAGTGGTACCCCAAGGGAGATTTCAAGAACTTTCACCCCATTTTATACCTGCAGAAGACATCCAGAAACACTAGAATGGCTTTAGACCTGGCACAGACATTAAGAAAAGACAATGTCCCTAGACCAAGAATCCTGGCCAGTTCTGAAAAATTATCTTACCAGTTATTCAAAATATTTAACCAAAACAAAAAATAAAATAAATGGGAAAAATAATGGCACATACAAACACATTCTAATCTCCCTCAGACCAAAAAAGTTTTAAAATTGGCTTATTTATTTTCTTCCCTTAAGAAGTAGGTTCATTGAAAGAGTACATTCGGCTTTCTCCAGAATGGGATTTCTATATACATAACTAGTAAATCATTAATCCTTACATTTTTTTTGCCACATGTTTTAGAGATATTCAAAGGAAATCAGTCACCAGAACAAATGTTATTTCAATATAGTTTGTTCAAAAATTTTTGTGACTGTAAACAAAAATCAGAAGTTAACTTTTGAAGATAAAAACAGGAAAGAGTCAGAGAAAGTTTTAATAAAAGGCATACCTCATTTTATGTGCTTCACATTGTTGCGCTTCACAGGTATTGCATTTTTTACAAATTGAAGGCAAGACCCTCCACCAGCAAAAAGATTACAATTCGATTTATTGTGATACCCGCTTTATTACAGAGATCTGGAACTGAACCCGCAATATCGCTGAGGTATGCCTGTATTCTAAGATATGCCATACATGTTAATATAGAAATATAATTCAATTTTGGACAAATCACTTTTTTCCATAAAAGAACATAATGAAACAAACTTAAAAATCCCTCACTTTCCTCAAACCTCTCCCAAGCCAGGCCAAGGATATATATACGCAATTAGAGAAAGGAGAAACTCAAATGACTGACAACTAATGAAGGAAATACCTCTCACATATTGTATTTTAAGGTGTAAAATGGTTTCAGTTAAAATAGGATGTACTGCCAGGTGACACCACTGAGGGAGAAACACATAAGAATTAATATATTACAGCAAGAAAGGAGCATTATTATGTATATATTTTAATTATATTTACTCCTTTCCTACATGGGAATTTAAACAGGTAACGTTTACAGCCATACTGCTTTGATAATTATCTTGGCTATACCATATATATATATGATATATATGACTTTAGGCAAATAGTTAACCTTTCTGTGCTTCAGTTTCCTCATTTGTAATGCAGGGATAATAAAAGTACATATCTCAAAATGCTGTTGTAAAGATGAGGTATCTGTAACACTGCCTGGCATATAGTAAGCACTTATTCAGTATTACCATCAACTGTCATCTACTTCTTAATGTTCCAACACTCCCACCCCAATCTATCCATCTTTGAGGTAGCAACAAGGAGTAACAAGAGTGTGAAAATATAATTCAAGAACTATTTCTTTTTAATGTTTCACTTTAACTGAGGATGCATATAAATAAATCTGTATTACCACAATACAGATTTCAGTAAATCTGATTTACTATGATTTCAGTAAAATATTTCTGATGTGAAGTCTTGCTATTCAAAATGATTTAATGACCAGCATGCATGGACATTACCCAGGGGCTTGTTAGAAATGCAGGCCCCACTGTAGACTTATGGAATAAGATTCTGCATTTTAATCCCCCAATGATTCCTGTGCACATTGGTTTGAGAAGCATTGCTCTCAAGAACAAGACCAAAGGCCTATAAAGTAATATGGACATATAAAAAATACATATAAGATACTATTAAGATAAATATAGGTGACAAAGCCAAACCAAATACATTCCTTTGCTACTAAAAAGGATTAGAACTATAATAAAAAATTTTACCGCAAAAAATTCTTCCTTACCTAATGTTAAGGTATGTTAACATCTGCAGGTTTTTAATGGCTTCAGGAATGGTTTTGATGCAATTGTGATATAAATTTAATGTTTCAAGAGGTGCAAATAACCAGACATCAGAAGGAATTTCTGTAAAACGATTTCGTGAAAGATCTGAAAAACAAATGTAATGTTTGAGTTTTAAACATACACTTATATCTATCATAATGAACAGAACTATTTTCATACTTGCTGTGTCACTTAGAATCCAAGCAACTATTTAAAATATTACTCACCACAACCTTGAAGGTAAAAAAAAAAGCACACACACACACACACACTCATGTAAAATCTGCTTATTGACAAATTGTACTTGATATGCTTTAATATCTTTAAAATTTATCTTTACAAATACCAATGAGGAATTCTCTCTGATCTTTAAAAATATATATTTTTTAAACCTCTCCTGATCTCATATCCTCCTCCATGTACCTCTTCCTCATTCACAGCCAAATTTACATAAATCTACAACACAACTAAATTTCTTACCATGGAATTCTCAACCCACTGTGATTAGGTTTCCAGTCACTTTGATATCCACCAAAGTCAGCAACAGCCTCCATATCAATAACCATTCATCCACCTGGAAACATTTCTCTTCTCTTGGCTTGGAAGGCTCCACTTCTGGATCATTTCCTATTATCTCTCTGGCTACTTCTCTCTCTTTTTTTTTTTGAGGGCAGTGTTACTGGCCCTCATATGTGGGACTGAACCGGGGCCGCTGGCTTCCGAAGCCAGCGCTTAACCTCCACGCCACTCGGCCAGCCCTCTGGCTACTTCTTACTCTCTTGTCTTGCTAGATTCTCCTCTACCCTATTAAGAATGTTGGTGTTCCTAAGGGCTATGATATGCAGTACTCTTTCCTTCTTAAGATACTCTGCTGGGTGATTTCATCCAATCACAGCAGCAATTTATATTCCTACACTGACAAATTTCTATTTAAAGATATGTCTGAATACCTAAGTTCTGATCATCAGGACTTCCTCTTGATATCTCTCAGGCACTTCAAAGTCTAGAAGTATAAAATTTGAACTGAAGATTATATGCCACACATCTTTTTCTCTCATCTCAGATAATGTCACCAACATCCTCCTGGTGAGTTGCTCAAGCCAGAGACTTGGCATTCATCCTTGATTCCTTCCTCTCAAAAATTGTTCCAAGTACATACAAATATATTTCCATTCATTGAAGTTTTCACAAAAATCATTATAACCATTACACCTCTATGAAAAGTTTATTTGTTAAATGAAATTTTGAAAAATATTTAGGACATCATGTGGCAGGTTGAAATAAAAAACCCTAAAAGAGTTTCTCAACCAAAACACGACTGACATTTTGTGCTATATCACTATTTGCTGTGTGGGGCTATCCTGGGCATTGTTAAGCAGCATCCTTGGCATCAACCTATTGGGTGCCAGTAACTTCCTCTAGTGATGGTAGCCAAAAATATGTCCCTTGGAATGGAAATTCCCCTACCTCTGTTGAGAACCACTGCCTAAAGAATTGTCAAACTAGTTAGGTACCTTACCATAGTAATATACTTAGCTGACAATAGTTCATTATACTTATTTAGTTAAAAACACAAGGTTATTATTTACATCTGCTAGCAAGAACATCTAGGGTATACCTTAGCCCACAGCATCTCATACAACATCTGGTATGTCCTAATAAGAATGGCCTCGTACAAATGCTCACCTTCCTCACTCTGAGGGAAGGGTCCCATTTACTTAGCAATAAGGTAAATTCCTTACTTAGAACATTAATATACAAGTATTAATATATATTTTATATATGTGTATACACATACACAAATACACAGTCACCTAATGCAAAATTTTATAACTGGCAAAAGAAAATAGTTATGATGATATAATATGAAAATTAATTTAGATTCTTCCTTATACCATACGATAATGAATAACTAAATATAATGATAGATACAATTACAAGAAACCAACATCTGAATATGAAATAGAAGTATCTTGGTATCCTCTCTTATCTCCTCTAAATACCCAAGTATCATGCAGTTGCATTAAGGGGGGAAAATTAAGTCATTCTTTTTTTTTAGTTTAGGATGTTTCTTTTAAATTTGAGGTTTGTTTTTGTTTTTCATTTTTTTTATTAGTTTCAGGTGTACAACACAATGCAATAGTTATACTCTTTACCCCCCAAAGTGACAACACCCTCCCCCAGTTCGGCACCCCACTCCCCCCCCCATATCATACATATCTACTACAATTCCTTTGACTCCCATCAACAGTATACTCCACATCCCGTGACTATCTATATATTCAGTTACAGTTGGCATACAATATTATACAACATCAGCTTCAGGTGTGCAGTGCAGTGATCAAGCCTGTACTCCATCCAAAATTTTTACATTATTATATTCCCCGAACTGTGTTTCATATCCCTGTGGCAATATTTTAGTTGTCTATTTATGTTGTCTAATCCCTTCCACTTCCCATTTATCCCCACCCCTCTCCCAACTAGCAACCCTCAGTTTTTCCTCCATATCTATGAGTCTGTTTACTTTCATCATTCATTCAATTTTTCAGATTCCACATATAAGTGAGATCATATGGCACTTGTCTTTCTCCGACTGACTTAGTTCATTTAACATAACAGTCTCTTCACAACATTATCAATTACATTCCCAGAACTGCCTCCATATTCCTGTGACAACATTGTAGTCAGCCACCTGCGCTGTACAAAACCTTCCCCGTCTCCCTCTTCCCCATTCCCTCCCAGCCAGCAACCATCAGTTTTTCCTTTATATCTGCTTGATATGACTTCAATCTTCTTAAATTTACTGAGACATGTTTTCTGGTCTAATGTGGTCTATCTTGGAAAATGTCTCATGTGCATTTGAGAAGAATGTATATTCTGTTTTTTCAGGGTGAAATGCTCTAAAAATACCAACGAAGTCCAGCTGGTCTAAAGTGTCATTTAAGGTCCCTCTTTCTATGTTGATTTTCTGTCTAAAGGGTCTGTCCATTGGTGACAATGGGGTGTTGAAGTACCCTAGCATCTGAGTGTTACTGTTGATCTCTGTCATTATGTCTGTCAAAATCTGTTATATGTAATTAGGAGTTCCTATGTTGGGTGCATAGATGTTTATTAGGGTTAAAGTGCCCTTCTTTGTCTTTTATTGTCGTCATTTTAAAGTCTATTTTGTCCAAAATAAGTATTCGTACTCCAGCTTTTTTTTTCTCATTTCCATTTGCATGAAATATCTTATTCCATCTGTAAACAGCATATACATGTGTCCTATTTTCTTATCCACTCAGCCACTCTGTCTTTTGATTGGAGCATTTAGCCCATTCACATTTAAAATGATTATTGATAGGTGCATATGTATTCCCATTTTGTTATTTGTATTCCTGGTCTTCCTGGGTTAGCTTTTTAACCCCTTTCTTTTGTTTAAAAAAGTCCTTTTAACATTTCTTGCAATGCTGGCTTGGTGGTAATGAATTCCTTAAGCTTAGTCTTTTCTGAGAAGCTCTTCATTTCTCTTTCAATTTTAAGTGACAGCCGGGCTGGGTAGAGCAATCTTGGTTGTAGGCCTTTATTTTGTGTCACTTTGAATATCTCCTGCCACTCCCTTCTGGTCTGCAGAGTTTCTGTAGACATGTCAGCTGTTAGTCTAACAGGAGTTCCTTTGTATGTAACCTGCTGTCTTTCTTTTGCTGCCTCTAGGATTCTCTCTGTCTTGAACCTTTGTCATTTGAACTATGATGTGTCTTGGTGTAGACCTGTTTGGGTTCAGCTTGTTTGGAACCCTCTGCACTTCCTGGGCATGTATGTTGATTTCCTTCACCAGGGTAGGGAAGTTTTCAGTCATTACTTTTTCAAATACATTCTCGACCCCTTGCTTCTTCTCTTCTCCTTCTGGTATTCCTATGAGTCGAAGGTGGTTGTGTTTCACCTTGTCCCATACGGCTCTTAAACTATTTTCATTGCTTTTTATTCTTTGGTCTTTTTGTTGTGCCAACTGGGTGATTTCTGCTATTTTGTCTTCCAAATCGCTGATCCACTCCTCTGCTTCATCTACTCTACTGGTGATTCCTTCGAGTGTGTTCTTCATTTTAGTTATTGTATTCTTTAGTTCTAACTGGTTGTTTTTTATTATTTCTCTCTTCTTCCTTATGTCCTCACTAAGTTTGTTAAACATTCTTATCATCAGTGTTCTAAACTCTGTCTCTTTCATTTGGTTCCATTTCTGGGGTTCCTTCTGATCTTTGACTTGCGACATGTTTCTTTGTTTCCCCATTCTGGCTGTCACTCTGGGATTGCTTTGATGTATTAGAGAGACCCACAGGAGAGCCCTGGCTGTATCATGCAGGCACACATCTCATGGCCCAAAACTCCCAGTCTCAGCCGGTCCCAATCAGCCACTCGCAGATCAGGCCAAGCAGCCCGACAACCCATCACCGGCCTGGCAACTCTGCAAGCACAGTGCGGAGAGCCAGGACCGAAGCGGCTTGTGCACTCCTGCGTCTCAGTGAGCAGCCTGTTGGAGCCAGAGTATGCCCACCAGGCATTCCCCTGTCAACGCAGCACAAGCAGTGCAGAGGGTGGGGATCCGAGGCAGCTCAGGCACTCCCGGGTCTCAGTGAGCAGCCTGTTGGAGACAGAGCACACCCACCAGGCGTTTCCCTGACAATGCAGTATAAGCCCGGCGGAGGGTGGTGATCAAAGGCCACATGCCAATTCCACCAGACCAATGAGGTCCCAGACCTGATCCTCTGTTGGACGGCCCAACCCTGACAAAATGGCGCCCTCCTGTACACCTCTCGCGTGCAGGCTCCACACCAGGGAAACAATAGTCCAAAAACCCCCAGCCCTTGCACCAAAGGTGCTCAGTTCAGTCTGTCCCCGCAGGCTCCTGGTCCCAACTCACATAGCTACTCCCTCCACCAGGAACCAGGTAAGTGCTCACCAGCGAGCAAGCCCGTGACCCAGCCCCACTGATTCTCTAGCTGCTCTTAGCCTCTCCAAGCTGAGCAAAGAGAGCCCTCATTAATTTACTGCCGGCTATCTTGGAACTTCTCTTCCCGGCAAAGGAACTCTGGGCTGGTGAGCTTGGTGTGCAGCCGGAGGTTCTCTCCCCCAACTGGAGAAGCCTCCCCACAGCTGGGGCTTCCCTCATGGGTTTCGCCCTCTCTTGTCTCCGCCCCTCCTACCAGACTTGACGTGGCCTCCTCTTTAAGTTCTTCGTTTAGTGGTTCTGTTCATCTAGTGTTCCGGGGACCTCTGGGGTTGAATGATGTATAATTTGTTTGTAATTTTGGTGTGATCCTGGGAGGTAGTAGCACAGCATCTGTCTATTCCGCCATTTTACCGGAAGTCTCTACATTTGAGGTTTTTACTCTTAGTCTTGTAAATTCAGAATCCTAGGAGTTAAAAATTACTGCTGACAATGAATTTGCAATACTAAAAAAAATTATGCCCAGTTTGTTATTTGGTATTATATCTAGTATTAAGTACCCATAAATATCACAATGGTTCCAGAGATAGATTATGGTAGCTTGAATTAAGACAGCAAAAATAGGGATAATAAGCCAATACAGGGAGATCCAAGATGGAGAGCATATAAATATTGTGCATTCCACATACTGTGAACACATCAAAATTACAACCAAATTATAGAACAATCAACCTGGAGAACAATCTGAAATATAGTTGAACAGAAGGTTTATAACTAAAGATACAAAGAAGCTACATGGAGACTGATAGGAGGGACGGAGACACAAAATGGACTGCCCTCAAACTTCCGTGTGGTGGTTGAAAATTCGGAGGGATGTATTTGCCATGGAGGTTACCCGCAGAAGAGTGAGGGACCCCAGTCCCACACCAGGCTCCCCTGCCCAGAGTACTGGTGCTAGGAAAAGGAACCCCCACAATATCTGGCTGTGAAAAAATAGAGAGGATTCCAACCATCTGAATAAAAAGGAAGGGTGCTGTTAACTCAGACATCCTCTTAAAAGGGCTGCACACAGACTCACTCAATTGCAGGTGCTCACCATGGGCTCCAGCACAGGGACAATGACTCGGGGGCAACAGAGACATACAGGGGAAGACTGAATTGTCTGGATTTGTGGTGAGGACTGGAGAGATAGTTGCCATTTTCCCTGTGTGAGGTCCTTCTCCTATGCAGCCGGCAGGCGGGTGCCAGCTTTCCTGTATTAAGCCCCTCCCCTATGTCCATGGCCAATTCCAAACCTCAATTGGTCTGGTAAGGTCCACTTGTTCCACCCTGGTGACTCACTGAGACCTCGCCATACCCAACTGCTTACCCCAAAAGGCTTTATCAGCAGCAGAACCTTATAAGATCCAGGAGCTAGCAGCAGGCCTCAAAATGTCCTGATTTTTTATGGAGCTACCCCAGACCCAGGATATGTGGGAGCCATCCTCAGTTCGCAGGGTGGCCTCTCCCATGCACCTCCAGATTCAACACAGTCTGCGACCAACCATGTATTGCTTTGTAGCTCCTACCAC
Source organism: Aselliscus stoliczkanus (assembly GCA_033961575.1). Lineage (NCBI taxonomy): Eukaryota > Metazoa > Chordata > Mammalia > Chiroptera > Hipposideridae > Aselliscus > Aselliscus stoliczkanus. Next base: position 45,087,346 of record CM066737.1, on the reverse strand, counting down.
GCAGTTGCCAGCGAGTCATAGGCAGTGGCTGACCTTAGGCTGCACTGGAGCCCCTCCAAAGAAGCCCCAGAATCAACATATTTGGAGGCTGGCCTCAGACCATAGCATAGGACCATCCAATTAGCCTCACAATTGACACACCCAAAGGGCAGTCTCAACAGGCACCAGAGCCAGCTGGGGCTAATCCCACACAGTGGGGTAAGCCACCCGTACAGCACACTGAAACATGTGGACATGACCAAACCCCACAGCCAGTCAGCCTGAGGGTCAATCCCACCCACTCATGTGCTAATAGCAATCAAGATTCAACTATAACAAGAACACACACACAACCCACACAAAGAACACTCTTGGAGCACTCAGAACAGGTGACCAGGGAGACTGTGCCAATGAGCCTCACAGTGAACCTACTACATAAGGTCACCCGGCAATACTAGGAGACATAGCAGATATATCTAATACATACAAAACAAACAGAGAGGCAGCCAAAGTGAGGAAACAAAGAAATACATCCCAAATGAAAGAACATGAGAAAACTCCAGAAAAAGAACTAAACAAAATGGAGGCAAGCAACCTAGCAGATGCAGAGTTCACAACACTGATTATAAGGATGCTCAAGGAACTTAGAACTTCAAGAAAGAGATAGCAAGCATAAAAAAGGATATAGAAACCCATTTTTGTGTTTTGGGGTTTTTTCTGTCTTTTTGTTTTGTTTTGTTTTGTTGTTTTTTGTGTGTTTTTTTTTGTTTTTTCAGGGGGCAGTGTCACTGGCCCTCATATGTGGGACCCGAACCAGCTCTTAACCACCACGCCACTCGACCAGCCTAGAAACCATTTTTGAAAAGTCAGAAATAAAGAATACAATAACTGAAATGAAGAATGTGCTAGAAGGAATCACCAGCAGATGAGATGAAGAAGAGGATCAAATCAGCAATTTGGAAGACAAGATAACAGAAAACACCCAATTTGAACAGCAAAAGGAAAAGACAATTTAAAAAATGAGGTTAGTTTAAGAGACCTTTGGGACAACATCAAGCATAACAACATTTGCATCACAGGAGTACTAGAAGGAGAAGAGAGTGAGCAAAACATTGAAAACCTATTTAAGTACATAATGATGAAAAACTATCCTAAACTGGCAAAGGCAATATACACAAAACCCCAGGAAGCACAGAGAGTGCCAAACAAAAAGAACACAAAGAGGTCCACATCAAGACACATTACAATTAAAATGGCAAAGGGTAAAGACAAAGAGAGAATCCTAAAGCAGCAAGAGAAAGGCAATTAGTTACCTATGAGGGTGCTCCCATAAGATTATCAGATGATTTCGCAACAGAAAATTTGCATGCCAGAAGGAACTAGGACGAAATATTCAAAGTGATAAAAATCAAGGACCTGAAACCGAGAGTACTCTACCCAGCAAGGCTACTATTTAAATTTGAAGAGGAAATAAAGAGCTTTTCAGACAAGAAAATCCTAAAGGAGTTCATCACCACCAAACCAGTATTACAAGGAAAGGTAGAGGGACTTCTTTAAGACCAAACATAGGAAAAATTCAAAAATTTAAATAATAAAATGGCAATACCTACATATTTATCAACAATTATGTTCAATGTAAATGGATTAAATGCTCCAATAAAAAAAAAACATAGGGTGCCTAAATGGATAAGAAAACAAACCCGTCACATTTGATGCCTTAAACACACTCGCCTCAGACTGAAAGACACACCGAGACTGAAAGTAAAAGGATGGAAAAGTTATTTCATGGAAATGGAAATAAAAAACAAAAAAGCTGCAGTAGCAATACTTATACCAGACAAAATAGACTAAAACAAAGGCTATAACAGAGACAAAGAAGGACCGAGAATCTCACTTCTGGGTATTTATCTGAAGAAACCCAAAATGCTACTTTGAGGGGACGTGAGCATCCATATGTTCATTGCAGCATTGTATGCAATGGCCAAGATGTGGAGGCAGCCTGGGTGTCCATCAATAGATGAGTGGATAAAGAGTAGGTGGTAAATATATATACACTGAAATATTGCTCAGGCATGGAAGATAATGTGTTCTTGCCACATGCAGCGGCATGGATGGGCCTGAAGTGTATTGTGCTGAATGGAATATGTCACACAGTGAAATACTTACATGTGGAATCTAAAGAAGAAAATAAACAAACAAAACAGAAACAAACTCATAGATACAGAAAACGTTTTGATGGCTGCCAGATGGGAAGAGGTTTGAGGGGGTGGGTGAAAAGGGGGAAAGAATTAAGAAGTACAAATTGAGTGTTACAAATTAGTCATGGGGATGTAGGGTATAGCATAAGGAATTTAATTAATAATATTGTAATAACTATGTATGGTGTCAGATTGGTACTATTAATAGATTTATAGGGGTGATAGATGGGAGAGAGTTTGGGGGGGCAGGGTGAAAAGGTTAAGGGATTAAGAAATGCAAGCTTCTTAGTTACAAAATTATCATGGAGGGGGCCAGCTGAGTGGCGCAGTGGTTAAGAGCTGGCTTGGGACGCCATCGGCCCTGTTTTGGATCCCACATGAGGGCCAGTGACACTGACCTCTTAAAAAAAAGAAAAATAATTATCATGGCAGTGTAAAGTAAAGCATAGGGAACATAGTTAATATTATGGAAGTAACTAGGTATAATGACAGTTGGGTACTAGACCAGCCAGAGGTTCACCTCTTAATTATATAAATGTCTAACCACTAGGCTGTACATCTGAAATTAATATAAAATAATATTGAATTTTGACTGTAATAGAAAAATTAACAAAGGTGGGGAAAAGATAAAGGACAATAAGAGGTCCAAATTTCCAGGTATAAAACAAGTAAGACGTGGGGATGTAATGTACAAAATGGGAAACACAGTCACTAATATTATGACAGCGTGGTATGGTGTCAGTTGGTTACTGGACTTATCATAGTGATCACTTCTTTAAAGGTATATAAATGTTGAATAACTATGTTGTAAAACTGAAACTGATAAGTTATATATTATCTATATTTTTAATAAAAACCTTTAAAAAAAGAATAGGGATAAGAAAAGTAGATATAATTTGAACTATATTTTTATATTGGTATTTACAGGAATTGAGAATGTGATTGTCTATGTGTATAAATAAGGAGTAAGAATGAAGGATGGCACCCAGGATTCTAGCCCATGCCCCTAAGAGATGCTATTTAACAGAAGAGTAGGAGGTGGAACAGAATTTTTGTTGTGACTGTTATTGTTGAGGGTTTTGTTTTGTTCAGGTTATAAAAAAAGGGTTCAATATTCTATTTGTAAAAACTGATAGATCTGAAAAAAATCTAATGGAGTGGTGGTGAAATTATTAGATGATGCTGGATATGAGAACTAATGTTTGGAATGAATATATAAAATTTTAAGTTGTAGGAATATGGTTAGTACTATAAAATCATAGAAATGGAAGACTTCACCTAACATCGCAATAACTGAGTTAAAAAGAGAGTTCAACAATGGGCCATCAGAGGGCCGGCCAAATGTCTGACTCAGTTGGTCAAGAGTTAAGCTTAAGAGCGCAAGCTCTGAGCAACAGGGCAGCTGAGCCGAGCTGCCACTGAGCAGCCAACAGGTGGCAGGATGGTTCAGCTGGCAAGAGTATATGTTCCTAACAACAAGACTGTCTGTTTGATGGTGGGCCATGCCCAACCACAACTAAGACTGTACCCGGCACCTTGAGCTGAGCTGCCACCTGGATGGCTCTGTGGATACAGCGTGCGCTCTCAACAACAAGGTTGCCATTTTGACTCCCGCATGGGATGGTGGCTACACCCACCTGCAACTAAGATTGTAACACAGCACCTTGAGCTTAGAGACCACAAGCTGCTGACAGGCAGCCAGATGGCAACTAGCGCCCTCCACAACAAAGATTGAAGAACAACAACTTGGCTGGTCCACCTGCCCAATTCTCCAACACTGTTCCTCTCCCCCAATTCTCCAATTAAAAAAAGAAATAAAAGAATGAGCCAGCAGAAAAGCCAACATTGAGATTACGTCACAGAAATAACAGTGTGGGGAGTGCTTTGTGAAATCTCCCCTATAAGTTACAACGAATTGAACAGCTATAATTCAACAAAGGATCACTTAAGCAACACAGAAGCACATCTGAGAGATCAGCACTTTGAATAATCAGAAGGTGGGCAAATTGGGTGAGCAGGGAAGGTGAAAAAGGGGCAGTGCACCAACATGGGCTACAGGCTGCAGTCCAGAGCTCACTGGGGTCTCAGGAGAGGGAGGATTTCAGGCTGCAGGTGCAATTCCTGTGGCCCACAGTTCTGCCTGAAGCATCAGCATATAACATGGCTGAACCTAGTGTTTGGGGCAGAGACCTTGGGTGAGAATGGTGGTTTATGTCCTACTGCCAGGCAGAAAACAGAAAACAAAGACATGGAGCCTGGCTGCCTCACCCCGCAACTCACCCCACCACCACTCTCCCAAGTTAGAAGGAGGCTCCAGAAGAAATGGTGGCATTGTCAGATTAAAGAACAGAATATCTACAGCCCAAGGAACTGGAGTGACGGCCTCCATAGCAGCAGATGCACAACGCGACTTACTAATTCTGGCACTAGGGAAAGAGCTGTAGAAGTGAGTCAGCTGTGGGCTGGTAGTTGCTGTTGCTCAGAACCACAAATGCACCAGCTGCCTCTCACAGCTCACTCTGCCCCCACCTCTTTGAGCAGATTGCTGGGGGCAACCAGAGCTGCAGAGACACACAGGCTCTGCATCGGGCTGCATAGGCAGCACTGGGATTTCAGAAGCTCAGACTCTATCACCCTCCACATCCCCCGATGGGGGCAGTACCGAGACCCATGCAACCAGCAAACAGAGGAGAAGCCCACGTCAGGAAACCCACCATGATGAGAGAAGCTTGCACAGTGGAAGAGAAAATAAAATGCTACAATATGAGGGAAAATAAAAAAATTGCAGTGGGACAGAAAAAACATTCCTGGAAAACAAAAGAAACACCTCTTCCTATCAAACTGCTGCAGAAACCACTCTTGTAAATGCCAAAGAAGAAAAATAATAATTCATTAATTGCCATGAATAACCAACATAACAAGGAAGCTCAGAAAGAAAATGAAAACTCTTCAGAAAACAAAATTAAAGACATGGAAATATGTGACTTCAATGACAGGGAATTCCAGATTGCTGTTCTGAAAAAAACTCAACAAGATGAAAGAAAGTTTAATGAAATCAGAAACACAATCAAACAACAAAATGAATATTTCAGCAAAGTGATTGAAACTTTAAAAAAAAAGAAATTCTGGAGATGAAGAACTCAATAAAAGATTTGAAGAATGAAATAGCCATCTTAGGTAATACAGCTGACCACATGGAGGAAAGAATTAGTGACATGAAAGATAAAAACCTGGAAATGACACAGATGGAAGATGAGAGAGACTTGAGAGTTGAAAGAAATGAAGAACTCAACAAGAACTTTCTTACTCCATTAGAAAGAGCAATAAAAGACCGGGGCCGGCCGAGTGGCGCAGTGGTTAAGCGCTGGCTTGGGAAGCCAGCAGTCCCGATTCAGGCCCCACATATGAGGACCAGTAACACTGCCCTCAAAAAAAAAAATTAAGATTAATGGGCATACCAGAAGGAAAAGAAAGGGAGAAGGGAACAGGGAGTATATTCAACCAAATAGTCAATGAGAATTTCCAAAACTTGTGGAAAGAACTGTATCCTAGAATCCAGAAAGCAAATAAACAACTAATTACCTCAATCTAAACAGGTCTTCTCCAAGGCACACTGTATTGAAGCTGTCAAAAATTAACTACAAAGAAAGAATCCTCAAGGCAACCAGGGAAAAGGAGACGGTAACCTACAAAGGAAAGCCCATTCGATTATCGTCAGATTTTTCTGCAGAAACTCTACAAGCCAGAAGGGAGTGAAGTCAAATATTCAAACTATCGAAAGATAGAAATTATGGGCCAAGAATACTATATCCAGCAAAGATATACCTTAGAAATGAAGGAGGAATAAAGACCTTTCCAGACATACAGAAGCTGAGGAACTTTTATAACATTCAACCTTCACTACAAAAAATACTGAAGGAGGCTATTCGACATGACACAAAAAATACCAAAAGAATAGAAAACCATGAGTAACATTATGAAGAGACAGCAGGAGCAGGAAATGGCAACCCCCACAAAATCGGGCACTATACACTTAAACATAACATAAAGGGTAAAAAAGATAAAAACATTTAAAGACAAAGGAAAAAGAGATGGAAAAGAATTTGCTACTGCAACTCAGAAATCAACTCACAGCATAAATAAGGATAACCTGCGACAATAAAAACATAGAAGGGGAGGGAGTAAAGGTCTGAATCTGGTAAGGAGAATCAAGATAAGAAGCATGCAGAAGAAAAAGGACTAGTGTATATATGACTCTTTCATTTACATAAACTAATGGTAACCAACCAAAAAATCCAGAACTGAGATGTATAACATAACAAAAAGAAACAGAGCAAAAATCATAGAATACCACCACACTAAAATAACAGACAGCAACAAAATGGCAAAGAAACAATGGACACACGATAGAAAGATAGGAAATTCTCATATAGAAATAATCGCAGTAAATGTTATGAGACTGAATCACCAATAAAATTAGTAGATTGGATCAAAAAATTAAACTCAACCACATGTTGCCGCCAAGAGATAAATCTCAGCTACATGGAGAAATACAGACTGAAAGTGATGCTCCACGCAAATCGTATCCAAAAAACAGCGGTGTAGCTATGCTGATATCCGATGAAACAGACTTCAGAACAAAAAAGGTAAAAAGAGACAAAGATGGATATTTCATAATAATAAAGGGCACTATACAACAAGAAGACATAAAAGTCATCAATATTTATATCCCCTGTCAGGGATACCAAAATATACAAAGCAACTACTAAGAGAACTAAAGGGAGAAATTGACCAAAACACAATTACAGTAGAGAACCTAAATATATCATTGACAGCTATGGATAGATCAACCAAACAGAAAATCAGTAAGGAAATATCAGCCCTAAATGACACATTAGATGAAATGGATATAATTGACATTTATAGAGGACTTCATCCTGGAAAACCAGACTATATATTATTTTCTAGTGTGCATGGAAAATTCTCAAGGATAGAACATATATTGAGACATAAAACTAGCCTCAGCAAATTGAAGAAGATTGAAATCATACCAAGCATATTCTCTGATCATAAGGCAGTGAAACTGGATATCAACTACAAAAAAAAGCAGGAAAAACCACAAATATGTGGAGATTAAACAACATAATTTTTTTTTTTTTAGAGGGCAGTGCCACTGGCCCTCATATGTGGGATCCGAATCAAGGCCGCTGGCGTCCCAAGCCAGCTCTTAACCACCGTGCCACTCGGCCAGCCCAACAACATACTTTTAAAGAATGGCTGGGTCAAAGAAGAAATCAGGAGAGATCAAAAGATACATAGAAACAACTGAGAATGAAAATGCATTCTATCCAACTATTGGGATGCAGCCAAAGCAGTAAGAGGAGGGAAATTTATGTTACAGGCTTAGCTCAAGAAAGAAGAAAAATCCCAGATAAACGACCTAAAATTTACACTTAAACGAACCAGAAAAAGAAGAACAAATGAAACCCAAAGTCAGCAGAAGAAAGAAAATAATAAAAATCAGAGAAATGGGCCCACCAAGTGGCACATTTGTTAAGAGCTGGCTTGGGATGCCAGAGGCCCTGATTCAGATCACACATATGAGGGCAAGTGACACTGCCCTCTACAGCTAACAACAGCTCCACCTAAAGCTTGGCTACGAGCCCCGGCGACGGTGTAGGCTGCAGCACCTGCTAGAGTGGGCTGCCATAGGCTACTGTGAGTGGCCGGCAGCCAGCGTGAGCAGCTGGCAGCCAGCGTGAGCTGCCAATAGCAATGGTAAGCGACGATCCAGAGGCCGGTGAATAACCTGCCTCATGATGATACCGACATAAAAGGAGAAAAGACACAAAGAAACAAAATCAGAAATGAATGAGAAGTGGGCCAGCTGAGTGTCACATTGGTTAAGAGCTGGTTCGGATCACTGCCCTCTACAGCTAAGATGGTGAACAACAGCTCCACCTGGCTGCTGTGAGTCCCCTGCAGCCAGCGTAAGTGGCTGGCAGCTAGTGTGAGCAGCTGGCAGCTGGTGTGAGCTGCCAAGAGCCGCCATGAGAGGCCATCCAGAGGCCGGCGACCAATCTGCCTCACCCGAGAAGAGCGCAATGATGATACCAACATGGGCCAGTGAAACAATATTCTCCACAACTAGACTGAAGAACAAAACGACAGCAACTTATCTGTTCCCCTTCTCCGGTTCCACAATGCTGTTCCCTCCCCCAATTCCCCAATAAAATCTAAAAAAAAAAAAAATGAACGAGAAGTTATGACAAAGACCACAGAAATACAAAGGATCATACAATGAAGGGCTATATGCTATCAAATTCAATGACCTAGAAGAAATGGACAAGTTCTTAGAAACATATAGCCTTCCTAGACTAAACCACGAAGAACTGGAAAATCTAAATAGACTTATCAATAGTAAGGAAATTGAATCAGTTATCCAAAACCTTCCCAAAGGCAAAAGTCCTGGACTACATGGCTTCACTAGTGAATTCTACCAAACATTCAAAGAGGATCTAATACCTGTTCTCAAACACTTCCAAAATATTGAGGAAGAAGCAGTACTTCTTAACTCATTTTACAAAGCCAACATTACCCTGATACAAAAACCTGGTAAAGAAAACACAAAAAAGAAAATTACAGAACAATAACTCTGATGAATACAGATGCAAAAATCCTAAGGAGAATTCCTGCAAATCGAATACAACAATGCATTAAAAAAAGTTCCCATATATGAGGGCCAGTAACACTGCCCTCAAAAAAAAAAAAGTATACATCACGAACAACTGGAGTTCATCTCAGGGACACAAGGATGGTTCAACAGAAGCAAATAAATCAATGTGATACACTACATAAACCAAAATCATATGATTATATCAATAGATTAGAAAAAGCACTTGACAAGATACATCCATTCATGATTAAAACACTTAATAAAATAGATATAGAAGTAAAACACCTTAAATTAATAAAGTCCATATATGACAAACCCTCAGCTAATATCAAAATTAACGGTGAAGGGCCGGCCAAGTGGCACGGTGGTTGGGCGCTGGATTGGGAAGCCAGCGGCCCTGGTTCAGGTCCCACATAGGAGGGCCAGTGATACTGCCCTCAAAAACAAAAAAAATTAACGGTGAAAAACTGAAGCCTTTCGCTCTATGTTCAGAGACAAGACAGGGCTGTCCCCTATCACCACCACTATTTAACATAACATTGGAAGTCCTAGCCAGAGCAATCAGGCAAAAGAAAGAAATATAAGGCATCCGAATTCAGAATGAAGAATTTACATTGTCACTTTTTGCAGATGGCGGGATTCTTTTTATACCAGGTTTGCCAAAAAAATGTATAGTAGTGGACATGTTGGTCAATGTTGCTCAAGCAGTAGTTCACTGTAATCAGCAGTGTCTGGAAGCCGATGGTAACCACTGTGAGCACCTCTTGTAATTGCAGAAATCAAACGTGACTTGTATTTATCTTTTGTTATCGGTATATATTGAGTATTACAATTTTAATACAGTTTTTTTTCTTCCTTAAACTATGTATACATGTTTTTGGCAGCCTCTGTTGAAAACCCTAAAGACTCCACCAAAACGCTATTAGAAGCAATAAACGAATGCAGTAAAGTTTCTGGACACAAAAATCAATGTACTGGGCCAGCCGAGTGGCACGGTGATTAAGCGCTTCCTAAGCGCCCCAGTTCGGTCCCATATATGAGGGCCAGTAACACTGCCCTCAAAAAAAAAAAATCAATGTACAAAAATCCATTGCATTCTTATATACTAACAATGAAATCTCAGAAAAAGAAATAAAACAATTGCAATTGCAACAAAAAGAATGAAATACCTAGGAATAAATTTAACAAAGGATGTGAAGGACCTACACACTGAAAACTATAAGACATTTTTAAAAGAAACTGAAAAAGACACAAAGAAATGAACATTCCATGTTGATGGGTTGGAAGAATCAACATAGATAAAATGGTCATATTACCCAAAGCAATATACAGATTTAATGCAATCCCCTTCAAAATTCCAATGGCATTTTTCTTAAAGAAATAAAATAAAAAATCATCGGATTTGTATGGAACCCCTAAAGACCCTGAATAGCCAAAGCAACCCTAAGAAAAAAGAATAATGCTGGAGGTATCACACTCCCTGACTTCAGCTTGTACTGCAGAGCAGCAATAATCGAAACAGCATGGTATTGGCAGAAAAACAGACACACAGACCAAAGGAATAGAACTGAAAACCCAGAAATAAACCCACATAAATAGGGACAGATAATTTTGGACAAAGGAGCCAAAACCATACAATGGAGAAAAGACAGCCTCTTCAATAAATGGTGCTGGGAGAATTGGAAAGCCACGTGCAAAAGAATGACACTGCATGCTATCTGTCACCAAGTACCAAAATTAACTCAAAATTGATCAAAGATCTAAACATAAGACCTGAGACAATACACTGCATAGAAGAAAGCACATGTATTAAACTTATGGATCTTGGGTTCAAGAGGATTTTATAAATTTGACCTCAAAGGAAAGGGAAGTAAAAGCCAAAATAAATGAATGGGAGTATATCACACTAAAAAGCTCCTGCATAGCAAAAGAAACCACTGACAAAACAAAGAGTCAACCAACTGAATGGGAGAAGACATTTGCAAATAGTGCCTCCAACTGGGAACTAATATCTGAAATATATAAGGAACATACAACTCAACAACAAAGAGCCAAACAATCCAATTAAAAAGTGGGCAGAAGACATGAACAGAAACTTCTCCCAAGAAGACATACACCTGGCCAACAGATATATGAATAATGCTCAACTTCCCTAGCTATTATGGAAATGCAAATCAAAACCACAATGAAGTATCACCTCACACTGGTTAGAATGGATATCAATGACAACTAAAACATGTTGGTGAGACTGTGGAAAAAAAGGAACCCTCATACACTGTTGGTGGGAATGCAGATTGGTGCAGCCAATATGGAAGGCAGTGTGGAGATTCCTCAGAAAATTAAAAATAGAATTACCATATGATCCAGCAATACTTCATGGGTATCTACCAAAAAACCCTGAAAATATCCATAAAGATACATGTGCTCCGATGTTCATCACAGCTTTATTTAGAGTGGCCAAGACATGGAAACAACCAAAGTGTCCTTCGATAGATGATTGGATAAAGAAGATATGGTATACATACACAATGGAATACTACTCTGCCATAATGTAAGATGAAATAGTGCCATTTGTGACACCATGGATGGATCTCGAGATTACTATGCTAAACGAAATAAGTCAGACAGAAAAAGTTGAGAACCATGTGACTTCACTCATATGTGAGATATAAAACTACAAGCAACAAAGGAACAAGACAAACAAATGAACAAAAATCATAGACAAAGACAATAGTTTAGTGGTTACCAGAGTGTAAGGGGGAGGAAGGTGGTAGATGAGGGTAAAAGGGGCCAAATACATGGTGATAGAAACAGAACAGACTCTGGGTGGTGAACACACAATGTGATATATATATTATAAAATATATACAATGTATTATATAATTGTACACTTGAAACCTATATAATTTTACTTACCATGGTCTCCCCAATAAATTTAATGTAAAAAAAGAAATTAACAAAAAAGAAAAGCCAATAATTACAATCTGAGTAGAGAAAAATAAAGAGCAAGCAGAAAAGACTGAAAATAATGGTCACGAGAAAGCACAATAATAGATAACATTCAAAGAAGTAACAGGAGAGAAAAAGACAAAATATCAGTATTGATAATGAGTGATTTTAATAAAATAAGTGAAATAATATCAAGGTATTATTTTAATAATTTACATCATATTGTTTGGTGCTTTATGATCTTTCCCCTCAAAAACAGACTTGTTAAATTACAAAATAATATTGTCTGGGGCAGCCAGTTAGCTCAGTTGATTAGAGAGCAGTCTTCATAATACCAAGCTTGACGCATCGATCCCTGCGTGGGCCACTGAGCTGCACCCTCCACAACTAGATTGAAACAACTACTTGACTTGGAGCCAATGGTCCTGGAAAAATACACTGTTGCCCAATTAAACAAAACAAACAAACAAACAAAGTAGTATTGTCAGTTCCTTTAGGGATTTAATTAAATTTTCATTCATCAACTGTTTTTGGGGTGAGCTAATATATTTATTTAGCAAACACCACTAAAAATCATTATTTTGAGTCAAATCAAATAAAACATAGTAAAGTCAAAATGAAAACTCAAGCCTCTAATTAAGGATATCTTGTTCTAGGGTTTTTCAGATTTTGAATCTGTATAAACATCCTTTTTAGGAACTGGGTAAACAATAACAGGGACAAAAGGAAAAATATAACCATAGACGGAAGGATGAGAAATAACATATAACATTTTGTATCTTAATTTCTTGAATTATCTTGCACTAAATAGCATCTCATATTTTCATGCAATAAGTGAAAATTAACTTTTTTATAGATATAATAGATAAAATTTAAACTCTGCTTTAAATTTTTTATCTTGTGATGTACAATTGAATCATAAGAGAGTTTCTATAACATTAAAAATAATTTAACATGTGCAGTAGAGCAACTAGAGTATTATGACGAATAATGAACTTATATTTAAGAAATACATGCAGAATTGGCATTTTACTTGATATGGTGCCGTCTAGAGATGGGAAAACAAGTTGTTAATTTATTCTTTATGGGGAGATACATTTCACAACAACTTTAAAGCCTGCCTTCTTAGGGGATAAGTAAACTTGGAAAAGACAATAAATAAAGATGTTTCACCTTTCCCACACACAAAAAAAAAGGAAATTAAAATTTGTTCATTATTTCTCTGTAGTAAACTGAATGGTGGCCTTTAAAGATATTGGTTCCTAATTCCTTGAATTTGTGAATATTGGTTTATAGAGTAAAAGTTTTGCAGATGTAATTAAGAATCTTTAAATGAAGAGATTATCTTGTATCATCCAGGTGGGCCCTAAATGCCACCACATGTATCTTTATAAGACCAAGTCAGGGTGAGATTAGACAGAGACACTGAGTAGGTCATGTGAAGGTGAAAGCTGACATTGAAGGGATGTGGCCAAGGAATACCAGCAGTCTCCAGACACTGAAAGAGGCAGAAATAGAGGGCCTGCGGCCCTGCTGAAACCTTGATTTTAGCCCATAAGACTCATTTCAGACTTCCGCTCTCCAGAACTATAAAGAGAAAACATTTCTGTTGTTTTAAACCAAGTTTATGGTAACTTGTTACAGCAGTCACAGGAAACTAACACATTTCTCAAAACTTGTTTATCAGAATTAATAAGAGAACGTCTGCAAATTTTTTTTTAATTAAATAGCTGTGTATTTATTTTTCTTAAGCAGTTAGGGGATATCTCAGTTCATCAGTATCCTTGGGAATAAGCACCTTTATAAACACTGAACTATTTCTCTTTTGTGTTGGTTTGAATCATAAATCATAACAGTATTGGCAATAACTCAACAGTAGACAGACTGCTGTATACTCTTTCCTGCCTTTTTTCAAAAGGCTCCTTGTAAAACTGATGGGATCCTGTTAGAGACATTAATAGATCATTTTAAATAATGTAGTCTAAATTATGTTCTGCATCACTCTGAATCTCCAAAGGTCAGGGAAGCTAGGGAAAGGAGGCCAGGAGTCAGATGAATGGAAATCTGCTGCCTCCCAAGCTGCAGCCCCATGAGCATCACAGACAGTTCCATCTGCCACCCAGGGCAATTCCTGGCCCATTGGCTAGCATTTCTGCCAAGGTATGGAAAATGACTTCCAGAAATTATACTATTATACTATACTACTTATACTAATTATAGTTTTATCTTATTCAGTGTCCAAAGGAGCATCTAGTTTTGTTACAAATTGTTAAAACAAACTAAGATACATGAGTCTTTTTTGGATGGTATTGAATAATATAGATAGTTATAGTAGTTCCTCTTATTTTTAAAAAAAGCCTAGATGTTTGAATATCTTACACATTGTTACCTCTGGAAAAACTTCTAATGAAGTGTGTTGTTAGAACACATCCACATCATTAACAAAGATATCATCCTAGAATTTTTTGCTTAAAGAAACTTGAGTGCTAAGTAGATAGATAATTTTAAATTGTAACTAAAATTACATCAACAATAACCTAAGTGTAAGTGGGGCAATTATTACACACACACACCCCACATATGCTAGATCAAAATTCTATAAGTTTTCCATAATTATTTCTAATCCTCATAACAACCTTATGAGGTAGCTACTATTCCTCATTTATGCATGTGAGGCAAAGATAGATCGACCTGCATGCCCAATGTTAAAAAAAATAGTAATAACTGGCAGCACTAGGGTTTCAAACTCAGTGAGGTCTGCTTATTATTTTTTCTCATAATTGTTGGTTTTAAAGGTTTTTTTCTTCACTTTAAATGTCTACTTTATACTTTTTTCTCATCATTGTACTTATGGTTAATATTTTAACTCATCATGGAGTAGCTTAGAAATTCTGTGACCTTCAAGATAATAAAAGCCCATGTTTTTCTTTGTGCACATTACCAGTCCTCCAACACACTATTGTGACTTCCTGTCCCAAATTTCAAAATTCCTGTTCCACTGGAATCACAAAGCAGGGTCAGAGTAATTGTAAACCTCCTAACTACATTCATATCTTAGGTTGCTCCTTTCAATAAGAAGCAGGAAATAACTCTTACTTCAAGTCTCAATTTTAAGTTAAGAAAATAATGAACACCATTATAAATCTCTCGGCTCTTCTCAATTTACCAATTTAGAGCTGTTTAGTCTGAGTCAACACATAGCTTTCTTGGCTCCTTAAAGATTAGACTCATTCATGATGTATTACAGATTTGTACACCTGAAATCTATGTAACTTGGCTAACAAACTTTAATTTAAAAAAAGAGTAGACTCATTTGTTTTTCAATATTTTCAACCAATTCAATAAATAAGGATTAAAGAAAATTCATTAAACAAGTTTCTTTAAAAGGGTGTTAACATCTTATAGGATATAGGAAAAACCATTGTACTGAGTACCTACATGTCAAGTACTGAAGAATCTGAGAATTTACCCTACTTGTAAGCCAACAAGTTTGCCTAATGCAGTTGTATGGATGCTGACAAAAGGCATGAGACTCCAAAGGACTTGATTACTCACAGCACAGTAAGTGGTATGAGTGACTTATTTCTATCAGTTCTCCTTGCCCCCCAAATCTAACAGGGGAATCACTAATAAGTACAGATGGATGCCTGCACACACAGTACATCACATTATAGGAGAGGAACTCTGAGTTGAGGGGAACCAAATCTTTTATGAAAGAAAGTAAGCATGCCTGCACTTTGTTTGAAGGGAACTATCATCTTTATTTTACTGGACAGTAAGCATGATTTCCTTTGCTCTGGTGAGAAAAACCATTTCATTCTTCCAAAAAGATAGTCTTGAACAAAGGACAATTAGTACCTCACTCACAAGATGTGCAGGAACATGAGATCCATGGAAAATTATCTCCCAGTAATACCATGTGCATTCCTTATTGAACAGGGATTATAAGCTGCAGCCTCACCACAAAGAATATATAAGGTAAAATAATTAAATGTGTTAAGTATCAAATTCTCTGTGCTACTGCAATTAGTCTGGGATAGAGTCAGGCATATACTGATCCACTCCTCACCTTCCAAGCCTTTCTCCTTATTTTCCAGGCAGCATCCTGGCTTGACCCACACCCTATGCCATTCATTCAAACAAAATTCCATTAAGCATTATAAAGTAGGCACTAGGTGTCAGGGTAGGCAAATAAGCCCAATCAGACACCAAACCTAAGAAATCCCAATCATTGTTCCACTCTAGCACCAAATACTACCTGTTTAGATAACACTTCAGTAAAAGGAACCATGCAAAACCCATTTAGTTCTACTGAAATTGTAATTTTTACAAAGCTGCTGTGGTGTAACCAATACTGCATTATTTGGGTGTATATCTCACAGTTTACATAACTCTTAAGGACTGAAAAGGGATGGATAACTTATTTAGCAGATTAGCACTAGACTGGATCTGAGCTATATTCAGATTCTACTGATTATTACCTACAAAATATGTCTAAATCACTTAATTACTATTCCTCACTATCTCAGAACTATTAAAAATGAATAACTTCCTGTAGCAATCTAAAATCTCTAGAGAAACTAATAGAAATGAAGGAAAAATTATCAATTTGCACATAATGATATATCATGTTCATAAAGATACAAAAGAAAGTGACAAAAACTAGAATATTCAGTTCTTATGACATGGAAAATATATACCAGAATTACATCTCTTGCAGAGTGCATAAAATCAACCAACTTAGTTATTTCCTAACATGAGAATAAAAAAATTAAATTTTCTGTGCTCCTCAGTAATTGATATTACTCAAACATGAGCAGTTACAGTACATAAAATATGATTAATATACCCTCAAATGTTAATGCTTCCTTATCTATTTTTTCACTTAAATGTCAGGATTAAAATCAAAAGCAACAAGAAAACAGGAGGCACCACAGCACTCTGTCGAACCATGAATGGAGAGTATCTTGGAAGTATTTGAGACTGTGATGTTGGAGTCTACTGGGAAATGACAACCCTATGGCTCTGGCATCTGCTTTCAACAGATGCCCTCTGCAAAAACAGATCATTTCTTGATTCAGTGTTCCCTAGAAGGGTGTTGTCCTGTCATTCAGGACAAGATAATGAAAAGTCAGTCTATAACACTGACGCCCTGTTGAATGAGTAACATGTACAGGTCACAGAATTTCTAAGCTACTCCATGAAGAGTTCAAATATTAACGACACGTACAATGGAGAGAAAGAAGTGTAAAGTAGGTATTAGAAAAAATGCTTTAAAGCAAACTATTATGAGAAACAATAATAAGCAGACCTCATTGACCTGCAGCAACCAATGGAAGGCTTTGTTTGAGCACAAGAATTTTGAGAAGCAAGGGTGCAAACAAAAACAGATACTGCAAGGAGAAACCACAGCTGCTAACCAGAAAGCAGATTACATATATGCCCAGTGAGAAAAGGACTGTGAGTCATACAAGTATTGAGCCATGTGGAAGGATAAGGCTTTCAAAAAGTGGGGAGAGGGCCGGCCAAGCGGCGCATTGATTGGGAGCTGTTTTGGGAGGCCAGCAGCCGCAGTTCGGATCCCACATATGAGGGCCAGTGACACTGCCCTCTACAGCTAACAACAGCTCCACCTGGAGCTGGGCTGCGAGCCCCGGCGATGGTGTAGGCTGTAGCCGCTGCTGCAGTGGGCTGCCATAGGCTACAGTGAGTGGCAAGCAGCGAGAGTGAGCGGCCAGTAGTCGTGGTGAGCGACCATCCAGAAGCCGGCGACTGACCTGCCTCATCCAGGAAGAGAGCAATGACGATACCAACATGGTTCAGTGAAGCAAAGTTCTCTACAACTAGACTGAAGAACAAAAAGACAACAACTTGTCTGTTCCCTTCCCCCAATACCCCAATAAAATCTTTTTAAAAAAAGGGGGTGGTGGAGGGGGGTAGCTCTATGCACAGCCGTCTGTAGGAAATTCTACAATGTGCTTCGGTCTCACCAAGACATAGTCTAATGAACAGTATAATGACATTTAAATATCAAAGTGATGTTTAGGAATAGCACTATATGCCAACCCTCATAAAATTTATTATACTGTATAAATTTGACATTTCGAATCAATGTAGTATTACTTATCAAATGGCTCTTGAAAAGCTTCATATTTTCAAAAGACAAATGTTAAAACCCCATCACGTAACTTTTACTAAAATAAATCCAGATGTTGGAAAAAGACACACATAAAAATAAACCATAAAAAACATTTTAATGAATAGTCATTTAATATTTTAATGGGAAATGGCTTTTAAAGCATCACATAAAGGAATAATTCACAAATGAAAGATTTCTAGATTTAGCTACCAAAAAAGAAAACTGCAATCTATCAAAAAGCAAAAAGATACCAACAACTCAGATAAAACCTGGGCCAAGGACTTAAGCAGATTAAAAAATGAAAATTATCAATGACCAAGACAAATGAAAATGTTCAACCTCACTGTTAATCAAAAGAAATATAATGACGATACTGTATTTTACCCCTCAAATTTAAAGGTTTTAAAGATATTCCTCAGTGTTGGCAAGGCTACTTTGAATTGGGCACTTCCATACATCACTGATGGGAACTGAAAATGAGGTAACTTGTTTGGAAAGCAATTTGGTAATATGAATCAAAGTCCTTTAAAAATGTTCATACCCATTGATCCAAGAATTAAACCTCTAACAGTTTTTGAAGACAAATAAACATGCATAAAAAATTATGTGTGCTTTAGGATTATTTAAAATAGAAAATTAGAAATAACTTAATGTCTAACAATAGGTAAAAGCAAAATCAAACATAGTATATCCTTAAAATGGAGTATCTTGCTGCCTTTAAGAATGACATTGATGGGGCTGGCCGAGTGGGTCAGTTGGTTAAGAGCTCGCTCAAGAGTGCGAGCTGAGCTCTAAGTAACAGCAGTTCGATGCCCAGCCCGAGCTGAGCTGCCACTGAGCAAGATGGCACAGCTTAAAAAAAAAACAAAAGAACCTAAAATACAGAAAAACCATTAATGAGAATCACATGAAGTCTACCTGAACCATAGTTTTACAACTAAGGATATACAAAATAAGCCACCTTGAGACAGGAAGGAAAGGCAGAGATGTGGAATGGACTAGTCCACATCTTCATCTGATTGTTAAAAATCAAGAGGAATATCTCCGCTGTGGAAGTGCCCGCTGAAGAGCAAGGGGTCCCAGGGCCATATCAGGCTCCCGGGCCCAAGTATCCAGTGACAGAGAAAGAAGTCCACATAACTTCTGGCTATGAAAACTCGGGGAGATTGTGTCTGAATGAGATGAAGGTGGCTACAGTCCAAGGCACTCCTCTTAAAGGGCCCTTACATCGACTTAATTGTGGATGAACTCACTAGCTCTGAGCTCCAACGTTGGAGCAATGGCTCGAAAGGTGCCAAGGACATCAGGGAGGAACAGAATTGTCTGGCTTCAGAGCAGGGCTGAAGGTGCAGCTTTGTCCCAAATGGAGGAGCTCTTGGAAGCCATTATTTCTTTATTGAGCCCAGCCAAGTCCTGGTGTGCAGATAAAGGCAGCCACCATGTCTAAGTCTCCATCAACCTGCCTTAATTCCCTGATACTCCACCACACCCAATTTCAGGCCAACCCAAGCCACTTCCAGTGGCTTTCCTGTATGAACGGCTTGTCTTAGCTCATGCTGCAGACTTAACTAAAATCTCTCAAAGGTTCACAAAACCCAAACAAACAGCATCTGGCTTGGGCATATCCTATACCTCTGGCTGAGCAGCCCTATGCCTGGCAATATTGACAGCTGTCTCAGTTCACAACTTGGACTTTTGAGGAAGTTCCTATGCCAGCACTAGTGACAGCCATCTATGGATTGCTTTGTGGCTCATGCCAGGTGACCATGGGCAGGACACAGGCTGAACTTGGCCTGTGGTGGGCCCCTCCCAGGAAGCCCCAGGAGTTGCATGCCTGGGTGCCAGCTTGAAACGACCCAGCCTGGACATTACCTGGCCACTTCCAGGGATAATATACAAAGGGTACACTGGGAAAACACGAAAGCACTCCTAAAGTGAATCTTGCTCCATAGGATCAGCCTCTGCACAACAGCTCCTCCACTGTAGGCCCAGCCAGTACTCACAACCAATCAACCTGAGGAATAATCCTTCCTACTGACATGAAAACAACAATTAGAGCTCAAAGACAAGAGGGTACGCAAAACCCAAACAAGGAACTCACCTGGAGTACCCAGGGCAAGTGACCAGGAAGACTGTGTTACTGAATCCCACAGCATACCTACTACATAAGGCCACTATACTTAGACTGGAAAACATAGCAGCCCTACCAAACATATGGAAACAAATGCACCGAAACAGCCAAAATGGAGAGACAAAAAATATGTCCCAAATGAAACAACTCTAGAAAAAGAACTAAACAAAATAGAGACAAGGACTATACCAGATGCCGAGTTCCAAACACTGGTTATAAGGATGCTTAATGATCTCAGTGAGAACTTCAAGAGATAGGGTATATAAAAATTGATATAGAAAACATAAAAAAGAACCAGTCACATATAAAGAATATAACAGAAATGAAAAATACATTAGAGAGAATCAACAGATTATATGAAGCAGAGGATCAAATCAGCGATTTAGAAGATAAGGCAGCAGAAAACACCCAATCAGAACAGCAAAAACTAGAATTTTTGTTTTTAAATGAGGATACTTTAAGGGGCTTCTGGAACAACATTTAATGGAAAATTTGCATCATAAATATACCAGAAGGAGATAACAGAGAGCAAGGAATTGAAAACCTATTTGAAGAAATAGACATACAACCCAGGAACCACAGAGTCACAACAAAATGAATCTAAATAGGCCCACACCAAGCCTCATCATAATTAAAATACAAAAAATTAAACACAAAGAATATTACAAAGCAGCAAAAGAAATGCAGTTATCTACAAGGGAGCTCTCCATAAGACTATCAGTTGATTTCTCAACAGAAACTGCAAAAAGAAGGGATTGAGATGAAATATTCAAAGTGAAAAAAGGCAGTAACTACATTATCAATCAGCAAATACTTTCCATGTAAATAGATTAAATACTCCAATCAAAAGACAGAGTGGGACTTCTGGTAAAAAGGGGGAAAAGATAGATGCTGTGCTAACTATCTCCCAGGATCACACCAAAATTACAAACAAATTATACAGCATTCAACCCTGGAGGTCCCTGGAACACTAGATGAACAGAACCACTAAACGAAGAACTTAAAGAGGAGGACACGTCAGGTCTGGTAGGACGGGCAGAGACAGGAGAGGGCGAACCCCGTGATGGAAGCCCCAGCTGTGCGGAGGCTTCTCCGGTTGGGGGAGAGACCCTCTGGCTGCACACGAAGCTCACCAGCCCAGAATTCCTTTGCCGGGAAGAGAAGTTCCAAGATAGCTGGCAGTAAATTAATGAGGATTCTCTTTGCTCAGCTTGGAGAGGCTAAGAGCAGCTAGAGAATTAGTGGGGCCGGCGCACGGACTTGCTCGCCGGTGCAATCTTACCTGATTCCTGGTGGAGGGAATGACTGTGTGGGCCGGGCATGCAAGCCTGCGGGGACGGACTGAACTGAGCACCTTTGGTGCAAAGGCTGGAGGTTTTTGGACTGTTGTTACCCTGGTGTGGAGCCTGTGTGCGCGGTGTGCAGGAGGGAGCCATTTTATCAGGGTCGGGCCCTCCCACAGAGGATCAGGTCCGGGACCTCATTGGTCTGGTGGAACTGGCACAGAAGTGAGTGCATGCATGTGCGCATGTGGCCTTGGATTCCCACCCTCCGACCGGCTTATACTGCATTGCCAGGGAAACGTTGGGTGCGTGCCCTATGGCTCCAACAGGCTGCTCACTGAGACCCGGGAGTGTGCAAGCTGCCTCGGATCCCAACCCTCCACAGGGCTTGTGATGCGTTGCCAGGAGAATGCCTGGTGGGAGTGCTCTGGCTCCAACAGGCTGCTCACTGAGATGTGGTAGTGCACTAGCCAGCTCGGGTCCCGGCTCTCCACACTGCACTTACAGAGTTGCCAAGCTGATGATTGGTTGTCGGGCTGCTCGGCCTGATCTGGGAGCAGCAGATTGTGACAGGCTGAGACTGGGAGTTTTCCTTGGAGTGTTGGGCCGAGAGCTGTGTGCCCGCATGATCCAGCCAGGGCTCTCCTGGTGATCTACCTAATACATCAAAGCAATCCCAGAGCGACAGCCAGAATGGGGAAACAAAGAAACATGTCACAAGTATAAGATCAGAAGAAACCTCTAGAAATGGAACCAAATGAAACAGATGGATCCAACCTTTCAGAGACAGAGTTTAGAACACTGATGATAAGAATGTTTAACAAACTTAGTGAGAACATAAGGAAGGATAGAGAAATAATAAAAAACAACCAGTTAGAACTAAAGAATACAATAACTGAAATGAAGAACACACTCGAAAGAATCACCAGTAGAGTAGATGAAGCAGAGGAGCGGATCAGCAATTTGGAAGACAAAATAGCAGAAATCACCCAGTTGGCACAACAAAAAGACCAAAAATAAAAAACAATGAAAATAGTTTAAGAGCCCTATGGGAGAAGATGCCCCGCAACTACCAGCAAATCATAGGAATACCAGAAGGAGAAGAGAAGAAGCAAGGGATTGAGAATGTATTTGAAAAAAAAAAATGAATGAAAACTTCCCTACCCTGGTGAAAGAAATCAACATACATGCCCAGGAACTGCAGAGGGTTCCAAACAAGCTGAACCCAAACAGGTCCACACCAAGACACATCATAGTTAAAATGGCAAAGGTTAAAGACAGAGACAGAAACCTAGAGGCAGCAAGAGAAAGACAGCAGGTTACATACAAAGGAACTCCTGTTAGACTAACAGGTGACGTGTCTACAGAAACTCTGCAGGCCAGAAGGGAGTGGCAGGAGATATTCAAAATGACACGAAATAAAGGCCTACAACCAAGATTGCTATTCCCAGCACGGCTATCACTTAAAATTGAAGGAGAAATGAAGAGTTTCTCAGAGAAGAATAAGCTTAAGGAATTCATTACCACCAAGCCAGCATTGCAAGAACTGTTAAAAGGGCTTTTTTAAATAAAAGAAAGGGGTAAACAAGCTAACCCAGTAAGATCAGGAATACAAATAACAAAATGGCAATACATATGCACCTATCAATAATCATTTTAAATGTGAATGGGCTAAATGCACCGATCAAAAGACACAGAGTGGCTGAGTGGATAAGAAAATAGGACACATGTATATGCTGTTCACAGATTGAATAAGATATTTCATGCAAATGGAAATGAGAAAAAAAAAGCTGGAGTATCAATACTAATTTTGGACAAAATAGACTTTAAAATGACTACAATAAAAGACAAAGAAGGGCACTACCACCCTAACAAATATCTATGCACCCAACACAGGAACTCCTAATTACATATAACAGATTTTGACAGACATAAAGACAGAGATCAACAGTAACACTATCATAGTAGGGGACTACAACACCCCATTGTCACCAATGGACAGACCCTTTAGACAGAAAATCAACACAGAAAGAGGGGCCTTAAATGTCACTTTAGACCAGCTGGACTTCGTTGATATTTCTAGAGAATTTTACCCTGCAAAAACAGAATATGCATTCTTCTCAAGTGCACATGGGACATTTTCCAAGATAGACCACGTTAGGCCACAAAACAAGTCTCAGGAAATTTAAGAAGATTGAAGTCATATCAAGCAGATATAAAGGAAAAACTGATGGTTGCTGGCTGGGAAGGAGTCGGGCTGAGGGAGAGGGGGAAGGTTTTGGACCGTGTAGGTGGGTGACTACAATGTTGCCGCAGGGATATGGGGGCAGTTCTGGGAATGTAATTGATAATGTTGTGAAGAGACTGTTATGTTAAGTGAAATAAGTCAGTCGAAGAAAGACAAGTACCATATGATCTCACTTATACGTGGAATCTGAAAAACTGAATGAACGAGCAAAGTAAACAGACTCATCGATATAGAGGAAGAACTGAGGGTTGCTAGTTGCGAGGGGGGTGGGGATAAGGGGGAAGGAGAAGGAATTAGACAGCATAAATAGACAACTACAATATTGACACAGAGATATGAAACACAGTTCCAGGAATATAATAATGTTGTAAAAATTTTGTGGGGTGTCACATGTTCACACGTCTTGTTAGGGAGACCACTTCATGGATGGAGTAAAGGCTGATCACTGCACTGCACACCTGAAGCTGATGTTGTATAATATTGTATGCCAACTGTAACTGAATATATAGATAGTCACGGGATGTGGAGTATACTGTGGAAGGGAGTCAAAGGAATTGTAATAGATATGTAAAATATGGGGGGGAGTGGGGTGGCGAACTGGGGAAGGGGGTTTTCACTTATAGGGATAAAGAGTATAACTATTGCATTGTGTTGTACACCTGAAACTAATAAAAAAAATCGCATCACCAATAAAAAGCAGTAAAATTAAATTCAATTAAAAAAAAATAGACTGACTGGCTTGGCCAGCCTAATGGCGCTGTGGTTAAGCGCTGGCTTGGGACGCCAGGGGCCCCGGTTCGGGTCCCACATATGAGGGCCAGTGACACTGCCCTCAAAAGAAAAATAAAAAGACAGAGTGGCTGAATAGATAAGAAAACAGGACCCTTACATACAAGGTCTGACAATTAAGGTCGAGACCTGATCCTAGAAAAAGTGCTATTATACATACCTCATTGCTGATATCACTATGGTAACCATTGAAACAGCGCCTAGTCCACGCATCAGAGCAATTTTGGAACTCTTTTTCTGGAGTGGCCATTAGAACTGTCATCGAATTACCCTTGATGTCCTGAATGGCATCAAAATATCCTCCTTTCAATATTTTCTTTATCTTCGGGTAAAGAAAGAAGTTATTGGGGGCCAGATCAGGTGAACAGGGAGGTTATTCCAATACAGTTATTTGTTTACTGGCTAAAAACTCCGTCACAAACAGTGCCGTGTTAGCTGGAGCATTGTCGTGATGCAAGAGCCATGAATTGTTGGTGAAAAGTTCAGATCATCTAACTTTTTCACACAGCCTTTTCAGCACTTCCAAATAGTAAACTTGGTTAACTGTTTGTCCAGTTGGTGCAAATTCATAATGAAAAATCCCTCTGATATCAACAGGAGGTTAGCAACATCGTTTCAACAAATTCACGAACTTAATTGTCACACCTCATGTGCTGCCTACAAGAGACTCCCTTCAGATCAAAAGCAACACAGGCTGAAAACAAAGGAATGGCAAAAGATAATTTATGAAAATGGAAATGAAAGGAAAAAAAACTGATTTAGCAATACTTATACCAGGCAAAACAGACTTTAACCCAAAGGACATAACAAGAGACAAAGAAGGACCTAGCAATTCCACTTTTGGGTATTAATCCAAGGAAATCCAAAATGCTACTTCGAGGGGATGTGTACATCCTTGTGTTCACTGCAGCATTGTTTACAATGGCCAAGAGGTGGAGGCAGTGTCTGTTGATGGAAGAATAGATAAAGAGAAGGTGGTACGTATACACAATGGAATATGGTTGGTCCACGGAAGGGAATGGGGTGTTCCCATCTACGGTAGCATGGATGCATCTGGAGGGTGTTACATTGAGTGCAGCATGTCAGACAAAGGACAGATGCAGTGTGATTTCGCTTATATGTGGAATCTAAAGAATAAAAACAACCAACCAAGAAACAAACTCATAGATGCAGAGAACATTTTGATGGTTTCCAGATCAGAGGAGGGTTGGAGATAGGCAAAAAAGTGGAAGGAATTAAGAAATACAAATTGGTAGTTACAAAATAGCCATGGGGATGTAAAGTGAAGAATAGGGAATATAGTCAAAAATATGGTAAACTATGTAAATGTCTAACCACTATGCTGTACACCTGAAATTTATATAAAATAATTCTGAATGTGAACTGTACTTTTTTTCTTAAAAAAAAAAGAAATAATTAACAAGAAATAAAAGGTTTAAATTTCCAGGTATATAACAAATAAGCTATGAGAATGTAATGAACAGCATAGGAAATATAGACAATAATATTGTAAGAGCATGGTACCGTGTCAGATGGTTGCTGGACTTATCATGGTGATCACTTCTTTAACTATATAAATATTGATTTGTTATTATATACATCTGAAACTAATATAATATTGTATCTTCGCTATATTTTAAGAAAAAATCGTTAAAAAATAAAACTAGCCATTAAAGGAAAAGAAAATTATAAGACACTCAAAAGAGATATTAAAGAAGATACAAATAAATGGAAGCATATACCATTCTCATGAATAGGAAGAATTAATCTAGTTAAAATGTACACACTACCCAAAGCACACTATAGATTTAATGCAATCCCTATCAAAATACAAATGGCAGTTTTTTCACAGAACTGGAACAAATGATCCTAAAATGTTAAAAGACCCCAAAGAGCCAAGGCAATCCAGAGAAAGAAGAACAAAGCTGGAAGTATCATGTTACCCGATATCATTTTGTACTATGAGGCTATCATAATCTAAACAGCATGATATTGGCATAAAAACAGACACAAAGATCAATGGAACAGAATAGAGAGACCAGAAATAAATCAATGCCTATATGATCAATTGATCCATGATAAAGGAAGCAGGAATATACATTGAAGTAAAGACAGTTTATTCAATAAAAGGTGGTGGTAAACTTAGACAGATCAATATGCAAAAAAGTGAAATTGGCCCACCATCTTATGCCATATGCCAGAATAAACTCAAAATGGACTAATGATTTAAATGTAAGACCCGAAACCATAAAAATTTTAGGAGAAAATATAGGAAGTAAACTCTCAGACAATACAGTTAGTAATATTTTTTTTCTTTTTTGTAATTAAATTTTATTGGGGTGACAATTGTTAGCAAAGTTACATAGATTTCCGGTGATCATGTACTGTAATACATGATCTATGTATCACATTGTGTTTTCGAGTAATATTTTCACTGAAAATTTCTTCGGGAACAGGAAATAAAAGAAAAAATAAACAGATGAGACTACATCAAAAGAAAACATTTCTTTTTTCTTCTTTTTAGTTGAAATTTATTGGGATGACGATTGTTGGCAAAGTTACATAGATTTCAGGTGTAGAATTCTGTAATACATCATCTATATATTACATTGTGTGTTCACCACCCAGAGTCAGTTTTCGTTTCATCACCATATATTTGATCCCCTTTACCTTCATCTACCACCCCGTTTCCCCTCCCCGCTTACCCTCTGGTAACCACTAAACTAATGTCTGTGTCTGTTAATTCTGTTTATTCATTTGTTTTTCTTGTTCTTTTGTTGTTTTCAGTTTTATATACCATAAATCAGTGAAATCATATGATCCTCTACTTTTTCTATCTCACTTATTTCACTGAGCATCATAATCTCAAGATCCAACTAGGTTGTTGCAAATGGCACTATTTCATCTTTTCTTATGGCAGAGTAGTATTCCACTGTGTATATATACCACTACTTCTTTTTCCAATCTATCAAAGGAAATTTTGGTTGTTTCCAAGCCTTGGCACATACACAAAGCTGCAATGAACATCGGATCACATATATCTTTACGGATAAATGTTTTCACATTTTTTGAGTAGATACTCAAGAGATGGATTGCTGGGTCATATGGTAATTTTATTCTTAATTTTTTGAGAAATCTCCACACTGTCTTCCATAGTGGCTGCACCTATCTTCATTTCCGCCAACAGTGTATAGGGGTTCCTTTTACTCCACAGCCTCTCCAACACTTGTTATTATTTGTTTTATTGATGATAGTCATTCCAACTGGTGTGAAGTGATAGTTTGTTGTGCTTTTTATTTGCATTTCTCTGATGATTAGTGATGTTGAGCATTTTTTTCATAAGTGTTGGCCATTGTTCTTCTTGAGTTGTATGAGTTCCTTATATATTTTGAATATTAGTCCCTTACTGGAGGCATTGTTCGCAAAAATTATCTCCCATACGGTTGCTTACCTCTTCAGATTGTCCATGGTTTCTTTTGCTGTGCAGCTTTTTAGTTTGATATAATCCCAATCATTTATTTTAGGTTTTACTTCCTTTGCCTTTGAGGTCAAATTCATAAAATGCTCTTTGTTCCTATGTTTTCTTCTAAGCAGTTTATTATTTCAGGTCTTATGTTTAGGACTTTGATCCATTTTGAGTAAATTTTGGTATATGGTGACAGATAGCACTTTTGCACGTGGCTTTCCAATTCTCCCAGCACATTTCTTGAAGAGGCTGTCTTTTCTCCATTGTATGTTTTTTAGCTCCTTTGTCCAAAATTATCTGTCCATATTTATGTGGGTTTATTTCTGGTTCTCGATTCTATTCCACTGGTCTATTTGTTTTTGTGCTAATACCATACTGTTTTGATTATTGTTACCATGTACTACAAGCTAAAGTCATGGAGTGTGATACCTCCAGCATTGTTTTTTTCTTAGGATTGCTTTGGCTATTCGAGGTCTTTTGTGGTTCCATACAAATCTGATCATTATTGTGTTCTATTTCTTTAAAAAATGACATTGGAGGTTGCACTAAAAATCTGTATATTGCTTTGGGTAATATGGCCATTTTAAATATGTTGATTCTTAGACTCCATGAACATGGAATGTCTATCCATTTCTTTGCGTCTTCAATTTCTTTTTAAAAATGTCTTATAGTTTTCAGTGTATATATGTCTTTCACATCCTTGGTTCAGTTTATGCCTAGGCATTTTATTCTTTTCATTGCAATTGCAACAGGACTTTTTTTTTATTTCTTTTTCTGGGTTTCTTTGTTACTATATAGGAATGCAATGGACTTTTCTACGTTGAGTTTGCAGTGGGCAACTTTACTATATTCGTTTATTGTTTGTAATAGCTTTGTGGTGGTGGTGGAGTCTTTAGGGTTTTCTATATATAGCATCATGTCATCTGCAATATTGACAATTTACCTTCTTCATTACGTATTTGGATGCCTTTCATTCCTTTCTCTTGCCTGATTGCTATGGTTAGGACTTCCAATTCCATGTGGAAAAGCAGAGGAGATAAGGGATTACCTTGTCACATTCCTGAAGGTAGAGCAAAGGGGCTTCAGTTTTTCACTGTTAATTATGATACTAGCTGTCAGTGTGTCACACATGGCCTTTATTATGTTAAGGTATTTTCCTTCTATACTGATTTTATTAAGTGTTTTATCATAAATGGATGTTGTATCTTGTCAAACACTTTTTCTGCATCTATTGATAAAATCATATGAATTTTGTCCTTTATTTTATGTGGTGTGACACATTGATCAACTAGCATATGTTGAACCATCCTTGTGCCACTGGGTAAACCCCACTTGGTCGTGATGTATAATCTTTTCAATGCATTGTTGCATTTGATTTGCTGGAATCTTGTTTAGGATTTCTGCATCTGTATTCATCAGAGATATTGGTCTGTAATTTTCTTTTTTTGTGTTATCCTTACTTTGTTTTGGTATCAGCATAACGTTGGCCTCATCAAATGAGTTAGGGAGTATTTATCTCTTCTTCAATTTTCTGGGTGAGCTTGAGTAGGAGAGGTGTTAGATCTTCTTTCAGTGTTTGGTAGAATTCACTAATGAAACCATCTTATCCTGGACTTCTGCTCTTGGGAAAGTTTTAGATGACTGATTCAATTTCCTTACTGTTGGTCCATTTATTTAGGTTTTCTAATTCTTCATGATTCAGCCTGAGAATGTTTCTAAGAATATGTTTATTTTGTCTAGGTTATTGACTTTGGTGGCATATAATCCTTCATCAGATTCATGGATATTCCTTTGTATTTGTGTGGTATCCATGGTAATTTCTGCTCTTTCATTTCTGATTTTATTTATTTGTGTTTTTCCTCTTTTTATCTTAGTGAGTCTATCCAAGGCTTAGTCAATTTTATTAATCTCTTCAAAGGGCCTCTTCTTTGTTCCATTACTTTTTTCTATTGTCTTTTTGTTCTCTATTTCATTTAGTCTCACTCTGAATTTTATTATTCCTTCCTTCTGTTGACTTTCGGTTTCATTTGTTCTTCTTCTTCTATATAGTTCTTTAAGGTATAACGTGAGGTTATTTATCTGGTATTTTTCTTGTTTCTTGAGATAGGCCTGTAATAGTATCAATTTCCCTCTAAAGCCTCCTTTTGCTACATTCCAAAAATCTTAGTAGGATGTATTTTCATTTTCTATGTATCTTTTGATCTCTCTTCTGATATCTTCTTTGACCCAGTCATTCTTTAAAAGTATGTTCTTGGGCCAGCAGAGTGGTGTGTTGGTTAAGAGCTAGCTTGGGACGCCAGTGGCCCTGGTTTGGATCCCACATATGAGGGCCAGTGACACTGCCCTCTACAGCTAAGATGGTGAACAACAACTCCACCTGGAGCTGGGCTGCTGTGAGTTCCTGGGACAGCATAGCTGCAGCCTCTGCTGCAATGGGCTGCCATAGGCTACAGTGAGTGGCCAGCTTGAGCAGCTGGCAACCAGTGTGAGCTGCCAAGAGCTGCTCTCAACAGCCATCCAGAGGTCAGCGATCGATCTGCCTCACCTGAGAAGAGTGCAATGATGATACCCACATGGGACAGTGAAGCAATATTCTCCACAACTAGATTGAAGAACAAAGGGACACCAACTTGTCTGTTCCCCTTCCCAGGTTCCCCAACGCTGTTACCCTCCCCCAGTTCCCCAATAAAATCTTTTTTAAAATAAATAAATAAATAAGTAAATAAATAAATAAATAGAAGTATGTTGTTTAATTACCACATAATTTTGGCTTTTCCTGCAGTTGATATCCAATTTCTTTTTGCAGTTGATATCCAATTTCAAAGCCTTGTGACCAGAGAATACGCTTCATATGATTTCAAACTTCTTAAAATTGCTGAGGTTAGTTTTATGTCTGAGTATATGGTCTGTCTTTGAGAATGTTCCATATACACTAGAAAATAATGTATAGTCTGGTGTTCTAGGATGAAAGGCTCTATAAATATCAATTATGGCCATTTCAACTAATGTATCATTTAGGGCTGCTATTTATTTATGTTCTGTTTGGATGATCTATCCATAGCTGTCAATGATATATTTAGGTCCCCTACTATAATTGTGTTTTGATCAATTTCTTCCTTTAATTCTGTTCTAGTTGCTTAGTATATTTTGGTGCTCCCTGATTGGGGGCAAAAATATTGATAACTGTTATGTCTTCTTGTTGTATAGTCCCCTTTCTCCTTATGAAATGTCCATCTGTATCTCGTTACCTTTTTTATCCCGAAGTCTGTTTCGTCTGATATCAGCATAGCTACACATGCTTTTCCCTGAATACCTTTCGCTTGGAGTATGAATTTCCTTCCTTTCACTTTGAGTCTATATTTGTCCTTGTAGATGAAATGTGTCTCTTAGAGGCAGCATATGGTTAGGTTTTGTTTTTTGATCCAATCTGTTATTCTGTTCCTTTTTATTGGTGAGTTTCAGTCCATTTACATTTAGGGTGATTAGTTTAATATATGAGGATTTCCTATCATTTTATCTTTCATTTTCTGTTAGGGCTGTGTCTCCATTGTTTCTTTCCCCTTTTTCTGCTATCAGTTATTTCAGTGTGGCGGCATTCTATGATTTTTCCATTTGTTTTTTCTTTTTTTGCTGTTATATATTTCAGTTCTGGATATTTTGTGTGTGGTTACCATTAAGTTTATGTACGAGAAAGTTTCATATTTAAAGTATTCCATATTCTTCAGCATCCTTACTTTCTCCATTCCCTTGTGCTGGTTCAGACCTTTACTTCCTCCCTTTTATGTTTTTGTTGTCACAAACTATCCCTATTTATTCTGTGAATTTGTTTCTGCACTGCAGTAGCAAGTTATTTTTTTCCCTATTTTTTAAAAAAAGAAATTTTTTTCTTCTTTACCCTCTATGTCATGTTTAAGAATATAGCGTCTTATTTGGTGTAGGGCTTGCCTTTTCCTGCTTCTGTCCGTCTGCTCATAATACTATTCATGGTTTTGTACTCTTCTTCTTTTTTGTTTCAGGTCAAATAACCTCCTTTAGAATTTCTTGTAGTGCAGGTCATGTGTTAGAAAATTCCCTGTTTCTGTATGTCTGGAAAGGTCTTTATCCCTCCTTCATATCTAAACAATATCTTTGCTGCATATATTACTCTTGGCTCATAATTTCTCTCTTTCAATAGTTTGAATATGAGTCCACACCCTCCTGGCGTGTAGTTTCTGCTAAAAAATCTGATGGTAATCTAGTAGGCTTTCCTTTGTAGGTTACTGTCTTCTTTTCCCTGGATGCCTTGAGGATTCTTTCTTTGTCATTAAGTTTTTTTTTTTAAGATTTTATTGGGGAATTGGGGGAGGGGAACAGCATTGGGAAACAGGGGAAGGGGAACAGACAAGTTGCTGTCCTTTTGTTCTTCAGTCTAGTTGTGGAGGACATTGCTTCGCGGTCCCGTGTTGGTATCATCATTGCGCTCTTCTCAGGCAGATCGGTCACTGGCCTCTGGAGAGCCGCTCAGAGCAACTCTTGGCAGCTCACACTGGTTTCCAGCCACTCATACTGGCTGTCGGCCACTCACTGTAGCCTATGGTAGCCCACTGCAGCAGGGGCTGCAACTATGCCGTCCCAGGGACTCACAGCAGCTCAGCTCCAGGTGGAACTGTTGTTCACCATCTTAGCTGTAGAGGACAGAGTCATTGGCCCTCATATGTGGGATCCAAACCAGGACTGCTGGCATCCCAAGATAGCTCTTAACCAACGTGCCACTCAGCCAACCATCTTTGTCATTAATTTTTGACAGCTTCAATACAATGTGCCTTGGAGAAGGCCTGCTGGGATTGAGGGAAATAGGTGTTCTATTTGCTTCTTGGATTCAAGAATCCAATTCTTTCCACAAGTTTGGGAAGTTCTTTTGAGTATACTCTCTGTTCCCTTCTCCCTTTCTTCCACTGATATACCCATTATTCTTATATTGCTACTTCTGATGGAGTCAGAAAGTTTTTGTAGAGTTCTTTCATTTTTTTAACTCTCAAGGCTCCCTCTTCTTCCATCTGTGTGAGTTCCAGATACCTATCTTCGATGTCACTGATTCTTTCCTCCATTTGCTCAACTGTATTACCTAAGCTGGCTGTTCACTCTTCATTTCTTTTATTAAGTTCTTAATCTCCAAAATTCTATTTGGTTCTTTTTAAAAATTTCAACATCTTTGGTAAAATGTTCATTTTGTTCTTTGATTGTGTTTCTGACTTCATTAAACTGCCTGTCTGTTTTTTTGCATTTCGTTAAGTATTTTCAGAACTGTAATCTTGAATTCTCTGTCATTTAAGTCACATATTTTCATGTCTTTAAGTTCATTTTCTGGAGACTTTTCATTTTCTTTTTGAGGTGCCTTGTTACCTTGGTTATTCATGGCAATTAATGAGTTATTATTTCTCTTCGTAGGCATTTACAAGAGTGGGTTCTACAACAGGTTGGTAGGAAGAGGTCTTTATTTTGCTTTCCAGTAGGTGTTGGTATAATGCTTTATTTTCTTGTAGGGGCACATTAGGGACTCCTGCAACTGAGCCCCAAAAACCAAGATTGTAAGGTTGCTGCCTTGAGCCAAAGTTCGGCAGTCAGCTAAGGGTTACCTGAGAAAGGCTGGATCCCTCCACATTGAAAACAGTGTTCACTCAGCCAAAGTCCTTGAAACTGTTTTGCTCCTCTTGAGCTAAAAAACAACTCTTACACTAAGCATTTCTCCCTTAGCCTTAGGGGCTTGCTTGTTATTTTCTACCACCTGTTATCTCTAATAAGACTGAAGTCAGCGAGGATGTGGGGTCAGACTGTGCTGTCTGTCCTCCTCCCCATTCTCTGCATTGCATATTCTGTCTCTTTCTTGGTGTCTCCAGTGGCAAGCATGACGTTTTCTCTCTGCAGCCTTTTATTCTCTCTCATGCTGTACTGTTATATTTTCTCTGCACTGTTCTGGAGTCTCACACAATCGGGGGATTCCCTGGAAGGTGGGCTTCTCCTCTGTAAGCAGTTGCCTGGGTCACAGGGCACCACCTCCGTTGCAGAATATGGAGAACTTCTGAAGTTTTGAAGCTCTTTCTGCACCAGATTCAGGGCCTGTGTTTTTCAGAGGCTCTGTTTACCCCTGCAGGGATTCCCCCAATAGGTGGGGGCAGGGGTGGGGCGGGTTGAGAGAGGTGGCTCTGAGCAATGGCAGCAACCACCAGCACAGCCAGTCCTGCATCTAAGGCTTCCTTCCCTAAACCGGGATTAGCTAGGCTGTGAGTCTGTGGCTGCAGGCAGCAGTTCTTAGAACTGCAAATATTCTGTTCTTTTGATCTGACACTGCTAGGATTCTGCTTCTAGCACTGGGCAGGTGGGGGTGGGGCGAGCTCTGGGAGGGTGGGTTAGGGGCGGTTAGGCTCTATGCCTATGCCTCCATCCTCTGCTTGGCAGTGAGGGCTTAAACCACTGTTTTCACCCTTCTTCCCTCAGTCTTTGCTCTGAGGTCCTTGCCATGAGCATTGGGTTCAACTGTGTTATATACTGATCCCTGAGGCAGGACTGTGGGCCATATGGGGTGTGATAGCAGTCCAAATTATTCCCTCTCCCAGGGCTGCTGCAGCTCCAGAATGCAGGTAGCTTGGAGCTCTGAGTTAGGTCTGCATCAGTCTTGAGGCCCTAAGCTGCCAGCATCTCCGCACTTCCCCATCCCCTCCTCCCCCACTTGCCCAATTTGCCCATGTTTAGATTATTTCAATTGCATTCTCTTCGTCTTGCCTGTCTGCTGTGCAGGGAGTCTTTTGTGGATTTATAATTGTTCAATTTGTTGTAAATTCCAGGGGCTGATTTCAAGAGGCCATTTCTATGACATCATCAGAAAATGTTTTTTCATAACAAAAGAAACCATCAACGACATGAAAAAACTGAATGGGAGAAGATATTTGCCAATGATACATGTGATAATGGATTAACATCTAAAACAAAACTCATACAACTCAACACCAAAAGACAAACAATGCAATTAAAATATGGGCAGAGGACCTGAGTAAACATTTCTCCAAAGAAGACATACAGATGGCCAACAGACATGAAATGTGCTCAACATCACTAATCATCAGAGAAATACAAAAACCACAATCAGAGATCACCTCACACCTATCAGAATGTCCATCATCAATAAATCAACAAACAAGTGTTGTCAAGGAGGGAACCCTCGTGCACTGTTAGTGGGACTGCAAATTGGTGCAACCACTATGGAAAACAGTATGGAGCTTCTTCACAAAGATAAAAAATAGAACTACCTCATGACCCAGAAATTCCACTCTTGGGTATTTATCCAAAGAAATCCCAGGGCCGGCCGAGTGGCGCATTGGTTAAGCGCTGGTTTTGGGATGCTAGCAGCCCCGGTTCGGATCCCACATGAGGGCCAGTGACACTGCCCTCTACAGCTAACAACAGCTCCACCTGGAGCTGGGCTGTGCGAGCCCCGGTGATGGTGTGGGCTGCAGTGGGCTGCCATAGGCTACAGTGAGTGGCCCGCAGCCAGTGTGAGTGGCTGGCAGCCAAGAGTGAGCTGCCAATAGCCATGGTGAGCGATATCCAGAGGCCAGTGACCGATCTGCCTCATCCGGGAAGAGCGCAATGACGATACCAACAGTGAAGCAACATCCTCCGCAACTAAACTGAAGAACAAAAAGACAGCAACTTGTCTGTTCCCCTTCCCCGATTCCCCAATGCTGTTCCCCTCCGCCAATTCCCCAATAAAATCTTAAAAAAAAAAAAAAGAAAAGAAAAGAAATCCCAAACACTCATTCAAAAAGATATATGCACACCTGTATTTACTGCATTGCTATTCACAATACCAAAGACATGAAATTAACTGAAATGCCCATCAACAGACGATAGGGTAAAGAAATTGTGGTAGTACATATATACAATGGAGTATTACTTTGCCACAAAAAAGAATGAAATGTTACCATTTTCAACAATATGGATGGACCTAGAGGGTTTTATGCTAGGTGAAGTAAGTCTGATTGAGAAAGACAAATGCCACATGACCTCACTCTTTAGTGGAATCTAAAGAACAGAATAAATGAGCAAACAAACAGAAATAGACTCATGGATACACACAACAATCTGATGGTTGCTAGGAGGCAGGGGGGTTTTGGGGATGGGTGAAAAAGGTAAAGTTACTAGGAAGTACAAATTGGTAGTTACAGAATAGTCACAGGAATGTGAAATACAGTATGGGAAATACAATCAATAATCTTGTAAAAACTATGTATGATGTCAGATGGGTACTAGACTTATTAGGAGGATCACTTCATAAATTATATAAATGCCTAACCACTACTCTGTACACCTGAAACTAATATAAAATAATGATTGTCAACTATAATTAAAAATATATACATAGTCACAGAGTATAACTTATTGTATAGAGAATATAGTCCATGGTATTGTAATAGCTATGTACGGTGTCAGACAGGTGCTAGAATTGTTGGGGTTATCACTTTGTGAGGAGTGTAAATGTCTAATCACTATTTTGTTCTGTATATCTGAAACTAATAATAATTCACAAAAGAATGAAACCCCTCCAAAATATTACAGTAAATGGAAAAAACCTGACATATAAGGACTACATACTTATGGAATCTATTCATATGAAATTTCCAGAATAGACAAATCTATAGAAACAGAAAATAGATTAGTGGTTGCCAAATCCAGATTGCAGGGTGTAATCGGGAGGGAATGCTAATGGGTATGGGGTTTCTTCTTGGAGCGATAAAAATATTCTAAAATTAGATTGTAGTGATGGATGGGCGCACAACTAACAACCAATAAACTATACACTTCAAATAGTTGAATTTTTTAAAGTGTTAAAAACAAAATAAATACGCAAGCATGGATCTGCACAAAGATGATCTGTGTGTTAAACACGAACTTGGACCCACAGTATATATAAAAATCAATTCTGTATTGATAAGGAACATAAACGCCCAAAATAAACCTTTAAAGTGCTTAGCAAAATATGTAGATGAAATATTGGGTTGTCCGAAAAGTCATGATGCATTTTTTCTGTTTTTCGTTGCAAAAATGTGTCATGACTGTTCCGACAACCCAGTATTTTTCATTCTTAAGCAAGATACAAAAAAAGCAGTAACTATAAAGACTGATAAATTTGACTGTATTAAAATGTAGGACATTTGTTCATCAAAGGACTCCTTAAAAAGCAAAAAAACAGTTATAAACAAAGAGAAGATATTCACAATATACAAAACTGACAAATGATTAGTATAAGAAATATTTTTTAACTCACAGAATTCTATAAGAAAAAAAACAACCAACCAAAAAAAATTGGGTAAAATAAATGAAAACTTATTTTACAGTACAGGAAACACATATGGCCAAGAAACATTTGAAGGTATGTTAAAAACATTGGTGATCAGAGAAATGTAAATTAAAACATACTTTACTGAAATACCATTTTAAATTCATTTGGACAAAATATTTGTATCTGACAATACTATTCTGTAAAGGGGTATAAATTCATAGGATCTCTTACATGTGTCAATGGAAATGTAAATTGTAAACATGTTTGGCATTGTCTCTTAAGTTGAACACTGACATAGCACATAAGCCAGTAATTTTACTTCCAAGTACACACACAAGAGAAATTCTTGCACATGTACAACAGGAAACATGCATAATACTACTTATAGCAGCACTGTTCATAAGAACAAAAATGTGGAAACAACCAAAGTGGCCATCAGTGAGAAGTGGATAAAGTGTGGTAGTCACACAATTAAAATAATGCAGCCATCGAAAAGAATGAACTACAACAATTTGGATGAATCTTAGCAACTTAATATTAAGTAACATAAAATTTACCAGTTACATAAAAACATAGTATATGTATTAGCTTGTTTTTTGCATTTTTAATGTTCAAACCAAGAAATAAGCAGTGTATTGTTAAGGAGCTAGCTTACTGACCCCAGGTATTTCAGTAGCTACACACTGACACTCAGATTTGCATATTCAAAAGAGTACTCTGACTACACTGTGTGAAGGGCTAACTGGACTTGAAGCAAAAGTAAGGCTGAGAGAGCACTCAGGAAAACTATTCATGGGTCCAGTTAAAGGTGACGAAAGAAGGACTTGAACAACAATGGCAATGAGAATAGACAGGAAGAAAACAGATCTGAAAGTTCTTCAAAGAGGTATGGCCTTAGTTCCTAATTACATATACAGAGTAAGGGAGGGGAAGAGTCCTAAATCATTATCATGTTTCTGGTCTAGCTGAGCAGGTGGCTTAGGTTCAATAACAGGAGTTGGTTTACTTTGTCTGTTTGTTTGATTGTTTGATTTATTGGATATTTTGAGTTTGAAGAGATTCTGGGATGTCGGTATCCATGTATTGGGTTGTCGAGAAAGTCATGATGCACTTTTGTTTCCTCTCTTTATAAGTAACTATAAAATCTGATTCTTCCTCAAGGCCCAACCTCCATCTCCTTTATAAAGCCCTCTCTGATGTTCTACCAACAAAATCAGATGTCATCTCTTGCTCTTTGAACCTACATTGAACTTTGTTTTCACTTTGGACATTTATCTTACTGTAGCCCAGTGTTTCTGAATCTTGGCATCATTGACATTTTGGACCAAATAAGTAAGTCTTTGTTGTGTGGGGCTGTCCTGTTCACTGCAGGAGGTTTAGCAGCATCCCTGGCCTTACCTACTAGATGTCAGTGACAACCCCCAATTATGACAATCAAAAGTGTATCAAGACATTACCAAATATCCCATGGGGCAAGTCTTCCCCTAGTTATGAACCACTGATCTAGCCTATATAATAGATACATGAGTACTCATTTTATACTACTACGAAATCATAAATTCCTTAAAGGCAGCAACTTTACACCTTGTCTATATACATCAAATAGATATGACAAATCCATTTTTACAAACTCATTAAGGCAATTTAAGGAGAGATAATTATCTATGTTCAATTTCCTATTTTTAATTTTAAATATCTTTAAAAGTAATTGATTTCCCAGTGACACAGACATCTGCAACTAATTAGCTCAAAGTATTAAGGATTTACATATTATAATTACTTTTTTAAGAGGGGAAAAGTTCTAGGCTGCACATTCTAGAATCTCTTAGGGGCATAATTATTTAACAGTCATTTCTGAGTGAAATCCAAATTCACAAATATTCTAGAATTGGTTAGTAATTGGCTAGTATCTACATTCAAATAAAAGTTTATGCCAGTTGTTTTGTTTGTGTCTCTTGTCACCTTGAATCCCTAATATTATACATAAAATTCTACAGAAAGAGACTGAAATAATTAATTTAAAGGTAAAGTGACAACAATCTCTGTCACAAATTATAAAAGAGTACACAGAATTAAAAATTTCCACAAATAGGAAAGGACTCACTTCCATATTTAGAAAAGAAGAAAACTTTTCTTTAAAAAGTTTCATATCAAAAAATACATTAGAGGGCTGGCCAAGTAGCGCAGTGGTTAAGAGCTGGTTTTGGGATGCCAGCGGCCTCAGTTCAGATCCGACATATGAGGGCCAGGGACACTGCCTTCTACAGCTAACAACAGCTCCACCTGGTGCGAGCCCCGGCAATGGTGTGGGCTACAGCCCCTGCTGCAGTGGGCTGCCATGGGCTACAGGGAGTGGCCGGCAGCCAGCATGAGCTGCCAATAGCCGCAGTGAGTGACCATCCAGAGGCCAGCGACCTATCTGCCTCATCCAGGAAGTGCGCAATGATGATACCAACATGGGCCAGTGAAGCAATGTCCTCTGCAACTAGACTGAAGAACAAAAAAAAGACAGTAACTTGTCTGTTCCCCTTCCCCGATTCCCCAGCGCTGTTCCCCTCCCCCAATTCTGCAATTTAAAAAAAATACATTAGAAAATATCCATCATTTAATTATCCAGTACAGTCCATTGATTGGTATTCTGTAAGTGGAATGCTATCAATTTATAATTTATTTGAAATAGGAGAAATGTAAAGATTGAAAGTTAAAGTTTGACCTTTAGCAGGCTGAGTGCACTAGTTTAAAGCAAGACTAAATACAAACTTATTAGTTTTATAAAATTGACTTGTACAGTTTTCTTTTATTACATTAAATGGGTCCCTGGAGTTTAAGGTATTTTTTTTCTATAAAAGAGAAGCAGACAAATCTTTTGGAAACCTTTCAAGAACTGATTATGATCATTAACAATGCTTCAAGAAGTATTTAAATATACCCAAGGTGTAGAGGAAAAGAGAAAACTAAAAAATTTCCTCTTCTAGGTCATGATGATAAACAGCTTCTGTACAATGAGGGTGGGCATCACACAGTTTAAACATTCCTTAGCGTGGGCTATTGGAACAGACTTTAAAAATGATATTCTCTTTTGCAAAGTTTCACTTTGTGCCTTGGAACTTAAATAAATACCACCTCCCAGGAAATAAATACTCTGTAAGTCCTCAATTACTTGTATTTGTGAAAAGTGTCCCTAGCATCATCCTTTATTTTGTCAATAAGGTTCTGGGTTCTGCCCACCTTTATAATTCTGATGACAAATACACAAATGTTTCAGCTTATATTACAAATAATCTAAATCAAAATATTAAATGTTAAACTTTAAGTGTCCCTATAACCCCAATTCTGAAATATCCCAACCAACCACTTCTCTCCTTTTGCCTGTCATACAGTATGTATATATGATAATTTTTTTCAAAGAACAATAAGCTCATATATTCCAGAACCAACTAATTCAGTGCCTACCACAGTCCTAATTCTAAACCTATTCTTCATACTGATTCCTTAAAGAATTCCTTAAAGAATTTTGCACTGAGTACCTATTCTATGCTTATCAAGCTTTTCCCTGAGTACACTGCCTCACTTCTTTAAAATTAAAACTTAAGACATTAATGTCCCACAAATGTATCTTCACCTTCATCTTAACAAAGGTCAGGTTACTCCTTCCTTCCTGGCTAACAGCTCCTCACCCTACCCTTGTTTCCTTTGTCCTCAAATGAATGTCCTCCCTCCTCCTCTGGCATTAGGCCTCCAAGTGTGTTTGAGAAAACACCCAGTAAACCTTTCTTAACAGCAGCCCTTAACACACAGTGTCATTCTTCACTTCTTGTCCATACAAATTGTCCCCTGAAATTCTGCAACTGTCCCTCCTGCCTAATCAAAACTTGATCCCATACTGATCGTTTACCTCAAGAGTCAGGAAATACCTAACTTTATAGGAAGCTTTCTCAAACTAACTTAACCCCTAATAAAATTAAGCCTTATGCCAGAGTCCCATATCACTTATTGTATAGTATATAAAAGCATACAATTTTGAGTATTGTTATATAATTATTTTCTAATTGTTACACATATAACTGAACCCATTCAACTATTTTATAAACCCAAGGGCAACAGCCATATCTTTCTTTTCTATTGGCCATAATCATGTTTCCAAAGTTGGAGTTCAATAAATGCTTGCTTAATGAATCTATCCTAAAATCATCAGACAGGCATGAGGACAAGCTATGCAAACTATAAAGACAAGCTATACCACACACAAAACAAAACACACTGCACACAAACAAAACTATATAACCTATGAAGTTAAACAAGCATTTATTTTTCAGAATAACCTATTTGTTAGCATAGTGTTTATTTTAATAATAGCTTTGTTATAAGGAGAGAATGTATTACAATGGAATTAACACTGAATGGTGAGAACTAGAGTTGGAAAACCTAGCCTCTGACCCACACTCTTCCATACAATAGCCATTTAACTTGGGGCAAATCACTTAACCTCTCTCAACAACGAGTAATTACTATGTACTCCGCCAAGCTCACAGGGTTATTATTAGGATACAATAGGATAATATACATGAAAAGTGCTTCAAAATTTATAAAGAGCTGTATAAATGGTATTATTTTAATGATGTATTTACCCTCCAATTTAAGCTAACATTTTCTTTTAAAATGTTAACTTGCAAAAGAAAGAAATTAAAGGGCAAATATGTATGCTATATGAGAATTAATTACTGAATAAAATATAAATCATTACAAAGTCCAGCAAATCAAATTCAATCTAGAGCAATTAAAATATGAGCCAACTGTCAAAAATGTGCTTCACATTAGATTTTTCAGGAAGATATTTATTTCATAAAGCAAGGCAGATAACTGAATCAGGCCACAAAATCACAATCACAAACTCATTCTACCGAATGCAGTGAGAGGGTCTTCATCTATGTAAGGAAATCAGATGCTGTACAATAAAAAGATGAGTGGTTTCTGTGAGTTGGGGGCCAGGGTAGAGGAAGGAATGAACAGGAGGAGCACGATGGATTTCGACGGCAGTAAAACTATTTCATACAACACTTAATGGTGAATAAGTGTTACCATATATTTGTTCAAACCCATAAAATATACACCAAGAGTCAGTACTAATGTAAACCGGGAGTTTTGGGTGATTATGATGTGTCAATGTAGGTTCATAAATTGAAACAAATGTACCACTGTGGTGGGGGATATTAATAATGGGGGAGTGTATACATATGTAGGAAAAGGAAAGATATAGGAACTCTCTGTACTTTCTGCTCAGTTTTGCTGTGAGCCTAAAACTGCTCTAAAAAATAAGGTCAATTTTTAAAAAAATCTGATGCTGCAAAGTTTATCTGGCTCCATTTTACAACCTGATACAATGTTCCATGCCTCACAGTTGAAGGGGTGAACCAGCACATGTAGGAA
The DNA here is from genome assembly GCA_033961575.1 of Aselliscus stoliczkanus. Lineage (NCBI taxonomy): Eukaryota > Metazoa > Chordata > Mammalia > Chiroptera > Hipposideridae > Aselliscus > Aselliscus stoliczkanus. Next base: position 45,044,745 of record CM066737.1, on the reverse strand, counting down.
ATACTAGAGTTGACTCCTGGTTTACAGGAAAACATGTGATTAACCAGGACACAGCAAAATCTGATACATGTAAGAATTCCTAAATCTGTTTCACAGACCTATTGTTTATGGACATAAAAAGGTATGAAGAAGCAGATGGCACAGCTGCAAGTTGGCTGAGACTCATTCGTAGTACTGGTGACAAAGTCAAATATGAAGTTTTAGGGTTTGTTAGGGTAGCCATTAAAATTGTTTTCAAGCTTTCTTAAAGTCAACAAATTATCACAGTATACAGAAGACTAAAAAAAATCTACGCAATTTCCCTTTGTCATGCCAAGCCTTTTTACAGACCATCAGAGATAAGACATTACAGAAAGAGTCAGCTATTTTTCTGAAATGGTTTACCAACTTTCTAATCCCTATTTTTATGTCTTTATATGGGTGAGAATTTCAATCAAAAAGTATCTGGAAGGCAGATCTATTCAAAAAGGCCACAAACACAAACCACCAACTGGAGATTCAAGTAAATTAGCAAACACAACCTTTTAAATGTTAATCTCCCGGAAAGGCTGCCATAGTTATCTGTGAGCTCCATCCCAGCAAAGGAAGGGAAGTGAGGCTGAAGAGTGAAAAAGAAACAAGGACAGCAGCAGGATGGAGGGGGCAGGTGAAGAACAGACACCAGAAATGCAAACAGAGGTAAAAGACACCAGAGATAAATTTTGCCAACTATCCATTTGCTACCTACTATCCATTTTCCCTCATATCAAGAGTACTAATAGAGAAAACTAAGATTTTGCTGCTACATATTTTGGAGGCACTCTTTTCTTAATGCAAATGTATCAAACAGTATCATATGTAAACCAGAGTAATACAGGGGAACTGAAGAAACTATAACTTCCTGGTATGTTTCTATTCACTATCGATATAAAATGAGTCTCTGCTTCACACAAGTCTATCAAAAAGAATATTGAACTAGAACTTGAACACTTAGCTCCTAGTCTGCGTTTTTGATTCCTTTGACAAGTGGCTTTATGTTAGTCACTAAACTTTTATCAATGTTTTCAATCACTCAAACAATAAATATTCCTTGAGTGCCTAAAAATGAGCTATTTTAGTTTCAACCCTGACTCCACATTAGAAACACCTGGGAAGACTTTAAAAAAAAAAAAGACTCTTGGCCCTTGAGGCTCTGATTTAATTGGTCTGGGGTGGGGCCCAGACACAGGTTTTTAAAAAAACACTCCCTTGAGATTTTAATGGACAGCCAAAGTAGAGAACCACTGGCCTATTTCTTCTTATGTATATGTAAGGAACAGCAAAATAATGCAAAAAGCCCTCCCCACTTCCTTTAAATTTATCAGTTTCCCCTTCTTATCAATGTTGTTTTAACCCAGATTCTCACCACTTCACACCTAGATTAACAAAACAGCTTCCTACCTATTTTTCCTTCTTTCAGTCTCTTTCCAATCCAATAAACCATTATATGGTTGTCTAATCTGAAACTTTATCCCACTGAGAGTAATTTTTAGTATAACAGTAACAACAGGAAACTATTTTCATCAAAAGATATGTAATGTACAAGTCTATGTGCATGTATATGTTTGTGTGTATGTCTTTGTATGTACATATGTATAATCTCAACATGTTATATTTTTCTTCAATTCCAGTGTACCTACCATCATTCATACATAATGGCTACTATTCCCTTTACATACCAAAATATTGTCCCTAAATAGTTCATGGCTGAATTTTGTCAAAAAGTGGCACATCAGTCACTCAGATTTCTCATATAAATCTTTAAGTGTTCCCATAAGGAACATACATTCAACTGGGGAAAAAAAGTAAAATGAAGTGGAATTATCAAAAAGCCCTGTTACTGTAGAACCTGATAAAGTTTATGATGAATGAGTGCTTTATCAAGAACAATCATGGTTCTGGGTTCTGTTAATGCTTGCCTCAGAAAACCAACTGAAGGCTTAAAAGTCAAAGATTATAACCACATGATATTCGTATTTATGAAAAATATTATCAAGTGCAATATACAAAATATAATGAGAAGACTGACCAAATACATGACTTACTCCCTGCCTTTAAGGAGCTATCCATCTTCTCAGGGACAGACACAAACATAAAAAGAAAATAAAGCCAGCACCAGCAAGTAAGCAGTAAAGTCAGTAAGTACCATGGGAATTCAAAGAAACAGGAGACTGCTATGAACTAAGGGAGTTGGAGACAGCTTCTTGGAAAAGCTGGGTCTTAAATAGGTCAAGAAAAGAAGAAAATCCGAAGCATGTGGATGACCTTCTACAAAAATGAATAAGAAATTCATAAAATATATTTGAGGGACAAGGAGTTGAAGTAGTTGGAATGCAGGGCTCTTTGTAAGAGCTTTGGGGAAGGTAAGGTTGCAGTGATAAATTGGAGCCAGAAACAGTGAAAGCCCTGAATGCCAAGGTAGGATTCTTAAACTTTGTCCTAGGCAGATCCTTTACAGGTTTTAAGAAAAATAAGCAAAACAATATATCCCAATAATGATGTAGTCTGAAACCATTTTTCTTGAAGCCTTTGAAGAACATACAAAGTAGTATAATATCTTGCCAAGGTATTCATAAACATGTAAACATATTGTTTAGTAAATCTGTTCAGAGTATAGGAATAAATACTCAACCATGCTTTCCAAAATACAATATCACTGATCAATTATGCATTCATAGTTCTTGGGATAATTCCTAAAGAATAATTCGGTAGAAGGCTTCAATTTTAGGTTTTCTTCTCTCTATCCTCCTCCAAACACATACCTTGATTTAAAATCCAGAAACTGCATACACTGAATTAGTGTTATTTTGAAAATAAGAAGCCTTTTATTACTTCTCATTATGAGTGAATTTACTTACTATAGTTTCAAAATTAGTACATCTATTAAAATAATTTTTTCCATGATTTCTTTCAGCAAAGCAGATGAAAACAGACATATAAATAACAAATGTAAAGATTATGAAAAGTAAAAAACTCTTTCATAACACCAAAACATCTAAAATAATCAGCAATGATTTATAACACAGAGGAGAAAGAGTATGTTCATAATAAAAAATGCCATTCACAACAAAGAGTCCCAGAGTGTATATTCAATAGCCAATGTCTCATCCAAAATGATAAACCCACAACTCCATAAAGAATGGAGTGAATTATGTTTCTCAAAAATGCCCTTAAAATTTCTGGCTATTTCTGCTATAAAAATTAAGACTCTAACATAACTCAAAACAAGCATTCTTGCCCTTGGTTAGGAGACACGTAAGTGATTGATGATTTAATTTGACTGCAGCAAATACTAATTTAACCACCACTGCCTTCTCAACACCAAGAAAATGAGAAATATCAGTTTTCAAGGCATACATGACAAGAAGACAAGAATACTCTAAGATGATTAAAATACACACAAAATAAGAACAGAGAAACTGTGGCAATATTGCTGCTGTACTACGAAACGAGATATGCCATTCTTGCAGGCTATGCCTTTAAAGAATATCTATATATTTTGATTTTATGCACCCTTTTTTCCCCCTCCGGGAAAGATGGGAATATCCAGGAGAGTTGGAAGAAGTGCCTTAAGGAAAGTATCATTACCTCCCTCCCCACTCCTTGCTGGGCAACCTCGCTTTAACGAGTAAAGCTCTTGCACCCCTCACAGCCTACCCGGTTTCCATACATCCTTCAATCTTCATTCCTTTCCCTCTCCCCTATTCCGTTCTCTGCCCCCCGCATTCAGAACAGGCGGCTCTGACTTCGTCAGTCTCACCTCCCCCACGCACCCGCCCAGACCAGCCGAGTCCAACAACGCAGCCACGCAGCCACCCACTCCCGCCACCTCCTTGTTCTCAGCCGAGCGTCTCCTCACCACCGTCCCCCGCTACCCCTATCAGTCACCTGCTTGGGTGGTGTCAGTGAGGTCGTAGCCACAGCCGGGGAAGTCTCGGAGTTTCCTACCACTGAGACTCAGGATGCCGGAGTTGCCCGCCTCCTCCAGGGCCCGGTCCAGACTCCTCGCGGTGTGTTGAGGCTGCAGGCTCCCCGGGTTCCACTGAGGCCCGTTGGGGAACGGCTGGCCGAAAAGAGTCAGTACCGGGATGGGCACCACCACGGTCCCACCGCCGCCGCCGCCGCCTCCCCCTCCGGCTCCACCACCTCCTCCGGCCGCTCCACCGCCACCGCTACTTCCACCTCCACCACAACCGCCGCCCCCACTGTTACCACCACCTCCCTGACTCGCCGCCATGTTCCGGAGAGAGAGAATAGCCCCCGACAATGCTCTCAGCTAGCGCCGTTGAGTGGAAGGGGTGCCTAGGACGCATGCGCAGGCTGGGGGCGGCGTGGCGGGGGCGAGATAGAGGGGGAAGGAACCAGGGGGCGGGCTTGGAGGAGGTGTTGGGTAGAGAAGAGACGATATTGAAATGTACAAAACGATTGATTTAAGAAATCTATGATCAGAGTAAGGATGCTAAATCCCTGTACCGCTGCTTTGGGTACCAACATTTTGCGAAGTGACACCAGCTTAACTATAGGTCATTGGCGATGTGTCCCCAGATCTCTGAGTTGCTTCACATTTATCATTCAGCGAAACAAAGGGAAATACGTTCGATAGGGATGAAAGGGATTCGTTTCAGAATATATTGAAACAGCAGTTAGGACTAACTGAAATGCTTATTCAGCCACCTTACTGAAACGCTTACCGCAAACACCTCAGGAATCGTTTACCAGTGTTAATACGGAGAGAAATGATGGTGAACATTTGGGGAGGAAAATTGGTGAAGAACTGAATTTTAAGAATGTATGAATTTTGCCATAATTTAGAATTCCAAAATAAGAAAAGACTTTTTAAATGTTTTCAAGAAAGACTCTCGTTTCAGTGTGTGTGTGTCTCTGCCTTCAAAACTTGGAAAAGTTCTCTGCCTTCTGTTCTATCATTCTTTGAAGGTGTGCCGAAGTCTCCAAAATATCTCGAATTTCTTCCCATTATGTCGATATAGCTGATGGAAAATTCTTTGATCATGAAACAACCTTAAAATTTATTTTTCAAATACAGGTTTTCATTTTAGGTGGAATTCTGAAGGTTCAACATAGGGAATATGAAGCTAATCAATCTTGGATTTTAAGAGATCCCACTCAGAGTTATTCAAATCTTTTTCACTAATAGCCAGTAAAGTTACCAAATAAAACTATCAGAATGCTTGGGGATATTCAGTTATCATTAATTTGAATATCCTATGCATCTTTTTTGCATCCATTTCATTTTGAGCAATCTGTTAACAATCTCATTTTTTTTTTTTGTGGGCAGTGTCACTGGCCCTCATATGTGGGACCCGAACTGGGGCGCTGGCTTCCTAAGCCAGCGCTTAACCACCGCGCCACTCGGCCATCCCCAACAATTTCATTGTTTAGCAAAGTCTCCAAAAAAGTTCATCTGCCATAGACTCTACTTCTCAAAAAAATAAATAAATAAATAAATAAATATATGTATGTATATAATTACAACTTGTCTAAATTGCTTTGTAGCCATACAGATTAACTAAAATGATTATATTGCAAGAAATTACATTTGCCATACCCATGACACACAGAAGGAACAAAACTGAAAGTAAGAGTCTACAATGCATTAGCAACTGAAATCAAATCATTTAAACCCAGTGGTGTCAGAAAGGAAAGTTGTACCTTACATCACAGCTTCCTTATATCAAAAATCAAATCAAATATTAATTGAGAACTTACAGAATCAAGAGGGATGAGAAGGAAAACTGAATTCCTTAGAGAAAATATTAGGAAAGGTACTGTTTCAATAATTAGCAAATAATAATTTCTGTGCTTATTTACTTCTTTTTTTGTTTTGTTTTGTTGTTTTTGAGGGCAGTGTCACTAGCCCTCATATATGGGACTGAACTGGGGCCACTGGCTTCCCAAGCCAGCGCTTAACCTCTGCGCCACTCAGCGGGGCCATTTTTGTTTTGTTATTTTTTTTTTTTTGAGCTGAGCCATCCTGCTACCTGTTGTCAGCTCAACGGCTGCTCAGCTCAGGCTGGGCATCAAACTGCTGTTGCTCAGAGCTTGGCTCGCACTCTTTTTTTTTTTGAGGGCAGTGTCACTGGCCCTCATATGTGGGACCCAAACTGGGGCCACTGGCTTCCCAAGCCAGCGCTTTAACCACCTTGGCCAGCCCTCAGCTCACACTCCTGAGCAAGCTCTTAACCAACTGAGCCACTTGGCCGGCCCACCCCTGTGATTATTTAAAATAATGTCCTAGACTCCGGAAAAATAAGCCCTTGTGATCAGGATACCTGTGAGGTGAAAAAGGCCATATACAACTAACTTTAAGAAGGAAACTAGGGCCGGCTGAGTGGCGCGGTGATTAGGTGCTGGCTTGGGGAGCCAGCGGCCCCGGTTTGGGTCCCACATATGAGGGCCAGTGACACTGCCCTAAAAATAATAATAATAATAATAATGTTTTAAAAAAATTCTTTAGAAAAGAAAAAAAAGAAGGAAACTAATCTTTCAAAGAATTAAAAGGTGGGCTGGCCAAGTGGCACAGTGGTTAAGAGCTGGCTTGGGATGCCAGCAGTCCCAGTTCGGATCCCACATATGACGGCCAGTGACACTGCCCTCTAAAAGAAAACAAAACAAAAAAAAATAATTAAAAGGTTGTCTAAGTAAGGAAAACAGGAAATCTAATAAGCTAGGTATACATGAAAATCAGGCAAAATAACACATTTGAAAAGAATACCAAGGCCAGAAGGAGTGTTAAAAGATAAACTGAGGCTTATTAAAAATTTTAAGGGCCGGCCGAGTGGCACGGTGGTTAAGTGCTTGCTTGGGAAGCCAGCGGCCCCTGTTCGGTCCCACATGTGAGGGCCAGTGACACTGCCCTCAAAAAAAAAATTGTAAGAGTTTATTTAAACATTTATCTATGGGAATTGGACAGTGCTAAACCAGAAGTGGTTATGGGCTCTCTGCCAACACTAACCAAGGAGAGGCATATAGAGAACGTATAGAAGCAATGAAAGGAAATTACTTGATTGGCTATAAGTTAAAGCGTAGTTGGCTGTTTATGATTGCTTGTCCTTAGCATTTTGATTTCATAACCTTGAGGCACTTACTACAGGCTTAGATTTTGGTTTGCTTATCTACAGAATCACAGCATGAGAGCCACCTCAGTCTAATGGCCTTCTGGTTTCATCACTTTAACAGGAGGTAAACGATTTAGTAGAATGAGCATGAAATTTAGAAATTCGTTCCATCCTCTTAATTACCTATGTAATACTCCAAAAAGTGACTTTATTTTATTTTTTTAATTTAAGTATATTGGGTTGACAATGGTTGTAAATTTACATAGGTTTCAAGTATACTATTCTGTAATACATCATCTATATATAACATTTTGTGTTCACCACCCAGAGTCATTTCTCCTTTCATCACCATAAATTTGATCCCATTTACCTCATCTACCACCCCTCTCCCCCTTTACCCTCTGGTAATCACTAAACTATTGTCTGTGTCTGAGTTTTTGTTTCTTTACTTGTTTGTCTTATTCCTTTGGTGTTTTCAGTTTTATATACCACATATCAGTGAAATCATATGGTTGTTAACTTTTTCTGTCTCACTTATTTCACTTAGCATAATAATCTCAAGATCCATCCATGTTGTTGCAAATGACACTATTTCATCTTTTCTTATGGCACAATAGTATTCCATTGTGTATATATACCACAACTTCTTTATATGTACAAGTATGTACTGAAGGGCACTTTGGTTGTTCCATGTATTGACCACCATAAATAAAGCTGCAATGAACATCAGAAAACATATATCTTTCTTTTTTTTTTTAAAGATTTTTTTTATTGGGGAATTAGGGGAGGGGAACAGCATTGGGAAATCAGGGAAGGGGAACAGAAAAGTTGCTGTCCTTTTGTTCTTCAGTCTAGCTGTGGAGGATGTTGCTTCACTGGTCCATGTTGATATCATCATTGCACTCTTCCCAGATGAGACAGATCAGTCGCTGACCTCTGGATGGTCGCTCACCATGGCTATTGGCAGCTTGTGCTGGCTGCTGGCCACTCACTGTAGCCTTGGCAGCCCACTGCAGCAGGGGCTGCAGCCTACTCCGTCACTGGGGCTCACACAGCCCCACTCCAGGTGGAGCTGTTGTTAGCTGTAGAGGGCAATGTCACTGGTCCTCGTATGTGGTATCCGAAAGAGGGCCACTGGCATCCCCAAACCAGATTTTAACCAATGCGCCACTTGGCCGGCCCATATCTTTATGGATAAATGTTTTCAGATTTGAGGGTAGATACCGAGGAGAGGGATTTCTGGGTCATATGGTAATTCTATGCTTAGTTTTTTGAGGAATCTCCACACTGCCTTCCATTACTACTGTACCAATCTACATTTCCACGAAAGGTATATAATGGTTCCTTTTTCTCCACAGCCTCTCCAACACTTGTTGGTATTTGTCTTGTTGATTATAGCCATTCTAACTGGTGTGAGATATCTCATTGTGGTTTTCATTTGCATTTCTCCGATGATTAGTGATGTTAAGCATATTTTCATATGTCTATTGATCATCTGTATGTCCTCTTTGGAGAAATGTCTATTCAAGTCCTCTGCCCATTTTTTAATTGGATTGTTTATTTTTTTGTTGTTGAGCTGTATGAGTTCCTTATATTTGTTAATATTAGACCCTTACCAGAGGCTTTGTTTCCAAATATCTATTCCTATTTGGTTGGTTGCCTCTTCATTTTGTCAATGGTTTCTTTGGCTGTGCAGAAGCTTATTATTATTATTATTATTATTATTATTATTATTATTAATAGTTAGAGATGTTCAAAACTATGCAATAGTTATCTTTTTCACCCCTTACAAAGTGACTACCCCCTCCTCCGTACCCCCCACCCCCAATGTCACACATATTTATTACAATTCCATTGACTCCATCCCCACACTATATTCCACATCCCATGATTATATATGTGTTAAATTATAATCGACATCTGATATTAATCAGTGGCAGCTTCAGATGTACAGTGCAGTAGTCAGGCCACTACACCGTCAATGAAGTGGTCTCCCTGACAAGACACGAGTCCATCTGGTCCCTTAAAAAAATATTACACCCTTATTTATTACATTCCCTAAACTGTCTCTTCTGTCTCTGTGGTAGTATTGTATTACCAGTTTATGTTGCCTCATCCCTTCCCCTTCTCCCTCATGCCCATCCCCATCCCATTTAGCCCTCATCAGTTTTTCCTTTGTGTCTCTAAGAATATTTCTGTTTATTTTGCTCATTTATTCAGTTCTTTTGATTCCACATGTAAATGAGATCATGTGGTATTTGTCTTTCTCTGACTGATTTATTTCACTTAGCATAATATTCTCTAGGTCCATCCATATTTTTGCAGATGGTACGATCTCTTTCTTCTTTATAGCTGTGTAATACTCCATTGTGTGAATGTACCACGGTTTTTAATCCAGTCATCTACCGATGGGCATTTCGATTGTTTCCAAGTCTTGGCTATTGTAAATAGCACTGAAATGAACATAGGGGTGCATATATTTTTTCAAATTAGTGTCTTGGGTTTTTTCAGGATAAATACCTAAGAGTGGAATTGCTGGGTCAAAAGGTAGTTCCATTTCCAGTTTTCTGAGATGCCTCCATACTGACATCCATAGTGGCTGCACCAATCTATAATCCCACCAACTGTGCAGCAGGGTTCCCTTTTCCCCACAGTCCCACCAGCTCTTGTTGTTTGTTGATTTATTGATGATAGCCATTCTGACCGGAGTGAGATGGTATCTCATTGTGGTTTTTATTTGCATTTCCTTAATGACCAGTGAGGTTGAACATTTTTTCATATGCCTGTTGGCCATCTGTATGTCCTCTTTAGAGAAATGTCTCTTCATATCCTCTGCCCATTTTTTAATTGGGTTGTTTGTTTTTTTGGTGTTGATTTGCATGAGTATTTTATAAATTTTGGATATTAACCCCTTATCAGATATATGATTGACAAATATCTTCCCCCATTCAGTAGGCTTCCTTTTTGTTTTATTGATGGTTTCCTTTGTTGTGAAAAAACTTTTAAGTTTGATATAATCCCACATATTCATTTTTTCTTTTACTTCCCTTGCCCGTGGGGATGTATCAGTAAAAATATTGTTCAGGGTAATGTCTGCAAATTTACTCTCTATATTTTCTATTAGGAGTTTTATGGTTTCAGGTCTTACATTTAAGTCTTTAATTCATTTTTAATTTGTTCTTGTATATGGCGTAAGGAGGTGGTCCAGTTTCACTTTTTTGCATGTGTTAGTCCAATTTCCCCATGTGCAGAAGCCTTTTATTTTAATAGTCCCATTCATTCATTGTAGCTTTCACTTCCCTGCTTTTGAGGTCACATTCATAGAATGCCTTTTGAACCCAAGGTCCATAAGTTTAGTACCTATGTTTTCTTCTATGCTGTTTATAGTTTCAGGTCTTATGTTCGATCTTTGTTCAGGTCTTTGATCCATTTTGAGTTAATTTTGGTACATGGTGACAGATAGCAGTCTAGTTTCATTCTTTTGCACATGGCTTTCCAATTCTCCCAGCACCATTTATTGATGAAGCTGTCTTTTCTCCATTGTATGTTTTTGGTACCTTTGTCAAAAATTATCTGTCCATATTTATGTGGGTTTATTTCGGGGTTTTCAATTCTATGCCATTGGTCTGTGTGTCTGTTTTTCTGGCAATACCATACTCTTTTGTTGCTCTGTAGTACAAGCTGAAGTTAGGGAGTGTGATACCTCCAACATTATTAGTTTTTCTTAGGATTGCTCTGGCTATTTGGGGTCTTTTGTGGTTCCACACAAATACGATGATTTTTTTTGTTCTTTTTCTTTAAAAAATGCCATTAGGATTTTGATAGGAAATACATTAAATCTGTATATTGCTCTGGGTAATATGCTCATTTTAACTATGTTGATTCTTCCAATCTATGAACATGGAATGTCTTTCCATTTCTTTGTGTCTTCTTCAATTTCTTTTAAAAATGTCTTATAGTTTCCAGTGTATAGGTCTTTCACATCCTTGCTTAATTTTATTCCTATGTATTTTATTCTTTTTGTTGCAATTGCAAAAGGAATTGTTTTTTTAATTTCTTTTTCTGAGGTTTCATTGTTAGAATATAGAAATGCAATGGACTTTTTTACATTGATTTTGTAGCAGGCAACATTACTGTACAGTAAGTCCCTGAATTATGAACGAGTTTCATTCTGGGAGAACGTTCATAAGTCGGATTTATTCGTAAGTCCGACAAAGTGAGTCTTATACACATTTGACACAAATATGCAATGTAAAGCATAAAATAGCTAAACACATACACAAAATGTGCCAATGGTTGAACGATTCATGTTATAAGAATGAGCGACATCTACCATCTTTTTGCCTTGGTCCAATCTCTCAATTATTTTTACCTTTGTTTCCATGGTTACTGCTTTGCACTTCCTAGCAGTTCTCCCCACCTCACCACTGCTTTTCCTCTTGCTTCCAGAAATCCTGAACTCTGGTTGAGCACTGTACTACTGTACACTATCGCACTGTACACTAAGCACACAGCAGCACAACTGTGACAATGTCTGGCACACACGTGAGCTACTTCCGTGAATTGTTCACATGTATGAACGTTCGTAATGTGAATTCCGTTCATATCTGTGAAAGTTCTCAACTCAAATGTTTGTGAATCAGGGACTTACTGTATTCATTTATGGTTTCTAATAACTTTTTGGTGGAGTCTAGGGTATTCTACATATAACATCATATCATCTGCAAAAAGTGACAATTTAACTCCATTCCCAATTCGGATGCCTTTTATTTCTTTCTTTTGCCTGATTGCTCTGGATAGGACTTCCAATACTATGTTGAAAAACAGTGATGATAAGTGACAACCCTGTCTTGTTCATAAACGTAAAGGGCTTCAGTTTTTCAGTTAATTATGATATTAGCTGAGGCTTTGCCATATGTGTCCTTTATTATGTTAAGATATGGAAACGTGACTTTAAATCTCAGTTTCCTCATAGGTAGCACTGGAAAATAATAATAATAACAACAACAATAATAATAATAATAATTATTAGCAGTAGTAGTAGTGCTTACTATTTACCAAGAACTAATCTGCTTTACATATTTTTATTCATTCAATCCTCAAAACAATCCTGTAAAATAAATACTATAATTTTTCCATTTTATGGATGAGGAAAACTAGTATATACTTCATATAAGATTATTGTAACAATAAACAAGATCACAAATATAAAAGGACACCATAATTCCTGGCACTCATTCATTCATTCAGTAAATATTTATTGAGTGGTTACTCTGTGCCTGGAACTGGTAGACGTTCAATAAATGTTAGTCTCTTTATTTACTACACCCTGCCCCCTCAAGAAAATAGTAAAATAATAAAGAATATACAAAATGGAGGAAGCCAAGGGAGAAATAAGTTAATTCTTTGGTAACTGCAGGCAAAGAGATACATGACATATTGCACAAATTTTTTGTTTCAGGCTATACTAGAGGATATTTTACAGTGATTACCGCTTCAATGTTATTCCTGATATGGACACGTTGGTAATTGGTTAAATTACAGTCAATACTCAGTATTACATGCCAAACTTATAAAATGAATGTTGATAAATCACCAGGACTAGATGACATACATTAAAATTATAGAAGGAAAACAAGGGATTTTAAACAAAATATACAGCCTCCATTAAATAAAGCACTGGCAGACTGCAAATGTGATTTGTATTCAAAAGAACTCTAGAGGGACTTCTGAAATTCCAGGCCAGTTTGTAGTTACCACTGTTTCAATCAATTTGGTAGTTACCCAACATTTATAGATACTATAGAGGAAGAATGGAATAGTTCAAAGCTCCAAATTATTCTATTAGAAATCAAAATTATTGGGCTAGACTACAGGATGTCCTTAGCAGTCTATCAGTAAATGCAATGTGAGGTATGTTTCATCTCAGGAACAAGGCAATTACCTTGGGGATCAAATAGGTCAAACTATAATATGATTTTTTTTCAATCAGGAACAGGACTCAGGAAAGGGACATGGGAGTTTCTGCAGTTTGTTCCCTGAAAACATCAGCTCAATTAAATGCTAAATTCGGGATGAGGGGAATGAAATGTTGGGTATCATCAACACATATCAGAAACCCTACAAATATTAATTTACACCATACTGAACTGTTCCACAGGTGTTGCTAGAATGAGATGTGCAGTTCTGCTCACTCCAGTTCTCAGCACAAGTGCTGAATTAAACAAAGTCCTCAGAAGTACAACAAAAATGATTAGAGAAATGGGGGAAGGAGAAACTGACTTGGCCCTCATTTCTCTAGTAACTTCATCTTCAGTCCCTTCCAAAATCCCTCTTCTGGCATGGGAACTGCAGAGGACTGACTGTACATTAAGTTATTTGGGAATAATTTATAGCACACTATATGTGACATCCCTGATCCTCCTTCCCTTTTTTTTTCTGGTCCTTGGTTCTACCCTTACAAATAACTCTTTGCACTGCTTTGACTAATCCTAACAAACTCATTAATCCCAAAGTTAATATGTATTAACACAGAAGGGATCTGGACAAATGTATGAATGATCACGATTACTTAAAAGCAGTGATTACATATGGGCAGGCCGAGTGGCTTAGTTGGTTAAGAGCTCGCTCCAGAGTGCGAGCTGAGCTCTGAGCAATAGCAGTTCGATGCTCAGCCCAAGCTGAGTTGCCGCTGAGCTGCCAATAGGTGGCAGGACGGCTCAGCTAAAAAAAAAAAAAAAGGGGCGGCCGAGTGGCACGGTGGTTGAGCGCTGGCTTGGGAGGCCGACGGCCCCTGTTCAGGTCCCACATGTGAGGGCCAGTGACACTGCCCTCAAAAAAAATAAAAAAGTAGTGATTAGATACCTAATCTTCAATGTTGATGTCAACAAGCACTATTATGTTCTATCTTGGTTAGAATTCTGCTGTGTCACTTACAAGATGCGATATGCATAAGTCATTTAACTTCTCAAAGTCTCGGACTCCTCATCTATAAAATTGAGATCATAACATTATTAGCTATCTCATAGGGTTGTAGTGAGGATTACATGGGATAATTACATAACACACCTAACATTGTAATAGTTATTATTACTTTTTTCTAGGTGTACTTTGCCAATAGAACACTGAGCTGAGTGAACTATGAATTATCAGCATGTCGATTCGTAAGTTCCTCTACACCATTGTACTACCAATGCTAATAGATATTTTCCTCTGGGCTGCTGTTGAAGTTACATCCTTATTAATTTCCTCCAAGTTTCTGCCTCTCCTACCTTTCGTGTTTTCACTCTGATCCAACCACCTGATTTCAATTCCTGTGTAGTGTCTCTAATGCAATCCCCGATTTTGACCACTGTGTTTCTAGCATTTTTACCTGATATCATGAAATCCATTTAAATATCTGTTCTAAATCCTCCTTAAAAGTAGATCTTAGATGTTTTGCTCTGTGTAAGTGACAAAGTTCAGTTCAAAACCCTAAAGAGCTTTCTTATTAGAGCACAGTTTGTAAAAGATACAGATTGCTAAATTTTGCTAGTTTAGCCAAAAGAAAGTAAATAAAACATCACATAAAAGTATTAAACCTGTTATGTTCAGCTAGAAAACATAAGGTTGAGAAAGATTTTTTAGCCTATAATGTTACTTTGGAGAGTCTCCTTTTTATATATAAACATGGAAACATGCCTTATGCCTTTTGGGAAAGCTTGTCTTGTATAATTATCTTCCTCTTCTAGCAGCATGTGAGAGAGAATGATGAAATAGGGTATTTTCAAGCATAATCCAAATCCCTAAAATGAAAGCCTAGGCCACTATCATGCTACCTTAAATAAGCCATACCTCTGAGAGAAAAAAATCAGACATTAATAGCGTTTCAGGAAAGCATATTAATGGGATTATGACAATCAAGCTAGATAAAAACCCGAGGAGGGCCGGCCAAGTGGCACAGTGGTTAAGAGCTGGCTTGGAATGCCAGCGGCCCTGGTTCGGGTCCCACATATGAGGGCCAGTGACACTGCCCTAAAAAAAAAAAAATCCAGGAGAGGACCAGCCAAGTGGCATGTTGGTTAAGAGTTGGCTTCAGATGCCAGCTCTGAGTAGCAGGGCCCTGGTTCGGATCCCACATTAGGACCAGTGACGCTGCGCCCTCTATAGCTAAGATGGTGAACAACAGCTCGACCAGGAGCTGGGCTGCCATGAGTCGCGAGAGAGGCTGTAGGCTGCAATGGAGCTGCAGTGGGCAACCATAAGCTACTGTTAGTGGCTGGCAGCCAGCGTGAGCTGCCAAGAGCCATCATGAGTGGCTGTCCAGTGGCCAGCGACCGATATGCCTCAGCTGGGAAGATTGCAATGATAATACCAACATGGGCCGGTGAAGCAATGTCCTCCACAACTAGACTGAAGAACAAAAGAACAGCAACTTGTCTGTTCCCCTATTCCCCAACACTGTTATCCTCCCCAATTCCCCAATTTAAAAAAAAAATCTTAAAAATAAACTTTAGAAAACCCCAGGAGAAAATACAAGTCCCAGAAAGGTTTAGAATTCATATTTTCTTAAATAGAATGACATAAAAACATTTGGACCAAAATCTGTATATAAAATGAAGGTTTGAAAGCAATGATGAAAAATCAAGTTGGGCAGCTACCAAAGTCTAATTATATTTGTTTGCCTTAAATTTTGCCTCAAATCTTCATCATTATATATCATTTATTTCATGTAAATTGTGGCTGGTTTACACTCTAAGTTTTTTGGTTTCTTTCTCCCAATCAAATAAACGGACTACATAAATCTCTGTAGGACTATGACTGAGATGACTCTGTGGGCTAGGTGGCATGTGGCAGTGTAACCAAATTAAAAGTTGTTTTTTGTTTGTTTGTTTGTTTGTTTGTTTTTGGGGGGACATTGATTGTTGATGAAATTTTTTTTTTTTGAGGTCAGTGTCACTGGCCCTTATATGTGGGACCGAACCGGGGCCGCTGGCTTCCCAGGCCAGCGCTTAACCACTGTGCCACTCGGCCGGCTCTTGGTGAAATTTTTTTAATGACTGACTCTTTAAACCTAAAGAGTTCTAAAGTAATAACTGGGTCACACATGACCCTAAACTCCAATTTTTCTCTCTATGTGGTAACAGGACTATTTCTTCTTGACCATGATCATGATCATGGCCCCAGTGAGCCTATTTGTAGGTTATCGGAAGAAAGATTCAAAGCTCTGTTCCCTAAACAAAAGAATGTGTGATCAAATATTGTAAGATATTTTAGATGTGTTTTGTTTTAGTGAGAAAGTCAGAAATTTCACCTTTCCCTTATATTATAGGTTTAGGTTGGCAATGCTAACCCTCAAGAAGATATTTATTTCTGCTTAAGTACTTTGTCTACATTTATAGTATGATTCCGCAAAGCAGGAGAAAAAGCGTGGGTTGTGATGACCTCATGTTTCACACTTTCAGGCTCTAAGAGGTGTAGTTAATGTAAGAAATAACATACTTTCCCTTTTTTGTTGTTGTTATTTGAAATCTTTTGATTAAGATAGCTAACCATGGTCATTAAATAATGGAATAGATAAATGAAAGGTACTAATTAGTAAACAATTAGGTTATCCTTGGTGACTTCATCACTTCCATTTTCTATATTTTAAACATCCCTTAAAATCTTCATTTTAATACCTCTACTCAGATTAAAACTTTGTTTTTTTTCAGTATACATACGTATAGTTCCAGAGGACTTTAACATTTTCTTAGCTGGTGATGGCTTTTCCTACTGGTCATAAGCAGTAGCCTTTTGATAGCTTGGCAAAACTAAAGACATAAATGTACCATACTGTTTAACTACTCGCATCATCCCCATTCCAGAACCTTAATTCAAGTCCCTGTTTTCTCTGAACTACTACAGTAGCCTCCTAATTGGCCTTTCTGCTTCTACTACTCTACCACTTAATAATTATGTAGCCCTGTGCAAGTACCTTAGCCTCTTAGTGCCTGCATTTTCTCATAGTGCCTGCATTTTCTCAGTGATATCATAAAGATTAGAATTACATAATATATGTAGAGCACCTAGAAGAGTATCTAGCACATAGTAAGTACTCAAAGAACATTAGCAGGTGTCATTCTCATTGTCATTATAACTTACATACTCTGCTTGCTAGTAATATTTAGCACTGAAAGGTAAATTATCTTTTAATTGCACAAGAGTTCTGTGAGGTAGGCATTATTATTATCCTTATTTTACAACTGAGGAAACCATGGTTCAGAGAAATAAAGTAACCTGTCCAAGATCTCATGTATGATCATCTATGCACAAAATACAATAGAACAAAAAAAAAGCTACAGGAATGAATAAATGAGTTTGACAAAGTTGCAGCTTAGAAAAATCTGACAAAGATGTGAAAGAACTATGCATTGAAAACTGCAAACCATTGCTAAAAGAAATTAAATAAAACACAAATAAATGGAGAGAGATAGCATCTTCATGGATTGGAAGGCAATATGGATATGATGTCAGTTCTCCTAAAGACTCAGCAGGCATTTTTGTAGAAACTTACAAGCTTATTTTCTAATTCATATGAAAATGCAAAGATCTAGAATAGTGAAAACAATTTGGAAAAAGAAAACGAAGTTGGAATACTAGCACTACCAAAATTCAAGACTTACCACAAAGCAACACTAATCAAGACAATGTGGTACTGGTGTAAAGATAAATAAATAGATCAATGGCACAAAAGAGAAAGTCCAGAAATAAACTGATACACATGACAAATGGCTTTTAACAAAAGTGTAAACACAAGTACAGTAAGTCCCTGACTTACAAACATTCAAGTTGCAAACTTTCACAGAATACAAACGGAACTCGCATTACAAACATTTGTAGATGCGAACAAATTGTGGAAGTAGCTCACGTGTCTGCCGGACATTGTCAAGTTGTGCTGCTGTGTGCTTACTGTGCAGTGCGATAGTGGACAGGGTACAGTGCTCAATCAGAGCCCAAGAGGTCAGGAAGCAAGAGGAAAAGCAGTGGTGATGTGGAGGGGACTGCTAGGAAGCGAAAAGCAATAACCATGGAAACAAAAGCGAAAATAATTGAGAAATTGGACTCAAGCGAAAACATGGTATACATCGCATGTTCTTATAGCATGAATCGTTCAACCATTGGCTTTACGTTGTATATTTGTGTCAAAGGTGTATAAGACTCACTTTGTTGGACTTACAAATGAATCTGACTTAGGAACATTCTCCCAGAATGGAACTTGTTCGTAAGTCGAGGACTTACTGTAGTGAAAAATGGTTTCAACAAATGCTGCTAGCACAATTGAATATCTACGTGCAAGAAGACACAAAAGAGAAGTCCAGAAATAAACCCAAACACATGGACAAATGGCTTTTGACAAAGGTGTAAATACAAGTCAGTGAAAAAAACAGTTTCAACAAATGCTCCTAACGCAATTGAATATATATATCCATACTTCATATCACATATAAAAATTAACCAGTAATGCATCATAGACTTAAATGTAGACCTAAAACTTTAAATAAAACATAGGAGGAAGTGTCTGTGGCCTTGATTTAGGTGAAGATTTTTTGCATATGACGCCAGTAGCACAATCCATAAAAAAACATTGGTAAGTTGAACTTCATCAAAATTATAAACTTCTGTTTCTTTGAAAGACACTGTTAAGGGGATGCAAATACAAACCATATATATATAAAAGACCTGTATCTATACTGTGTATATAACTTTCCAGAGTTATGAGTTACAAGTAATAATAAGAAAACAACCCAATAAAAAATGAGCAAAAGATTTGAGTACTTCACCAAAGAAAATATATAGATGGCAGACAAGCACATGAAAAAATGCTCGATGTCATCAGTCATTAAGAAATGAAAAATAAAACTACAATGAGATATTAATACACACCTATTGGAATGGCGAATATTGAGAAGATTAACCATACCAAGTGTTGATGAGGATGTGGACAAACTGGAACCCTCAGACACTGCTGTTTAAAATGTAAAATAGTAAAACCATTTTAGAAACAATATGTCAATTTCTTTAAATGTTCAGCATACACCCACCATATGATCCACCTATTGAACTCCTAAGTACAGCAAGTCCTCAAATAATGTTGTTTCATTCAACGTTGTTTTGTTATAATGTTGATGTGGAAAAAAAAACAATTCCCTGCGAGAGCCACTGTGTGTACAGTTTGCACATTCTCCCCTTGTCTGCATGGGTTTTCTCCATGTGTCCTCCCACATCCCAAAGATGTACAGGTTAGGTCAATTAACATGTCTAAATTGTCCCAGTTTTGGGAAGCTTCCCTCTCTCTTTCTCAATATCTCTCAATCTCGCTCTCTCTCTTGCTCTCGCTCTCTCTCACTCTTTCTTTCTTCTGTCCAGGGCGGGTCCTGGCTTGTATCCTGAGCTGCCAGGAGAGGCTCTGGCTATGCACGACATTGGACTGGAATCAGCAGGTTGGAAAATAATTATCTTACTTGTTTTTATTCATTTTCCTTAAATGTATCTATAGCTCACATTTACTTCAATATTAAATATTAGAAGTGTTTTGGGTCTTTATTTAGAAATTTGGTGATGTTTTTGTGACCAGAAATATGCCATAGGAACTTAACTCCCATTTTTATCAATTAACTTGTGGTAAAATTGGTTTCCTTATACACCATTTTGCTTAAAGTGGCAGTTTCTAAGAACTTACTGATGTTAAGTGAGGATTTACTGTATTTACTCAAGAGAAATGCAAGCTCATGTATGTACAAAGACTTAACCATGAGTGCTAATAGCATACTTATTTGGAATATCCAAAAACAGAAAACAATCTAAATGTTCATTGATAGGAGAGTAGACAAACAAATTGGGTTATGTCCATACAATGGAATATCCTTAAGTAATAAAAGGAATGAACGAGGCCGGCCGAGTGGCGCTGTGGTTAAGTGCTGGCTTGGGAAGCCAGCGGCCCTGGTTCGGTCCCACATATGAGGGCTAGTGACACTGCCCTCAAAAAAAAAAAAGGAATGAACTATTGATGATAATGTAACAATGTGGATGAATCTCAAAACAAATACACTGAGTGAAAAAAGCCAGGGGAAAAAAAGTACATAGTGTATGATTCCGTTTACATAAAACTCTAGGCCGGCCGAGTGGCTCAGTTGGTTAAGAGCTCACTTAAGAGTGCGAGCTGAGCTCTGAGCAACAGCAGTTTTATGCCCAGCCTGAGCTGAACTGCTGTTGAGCTGCCAACAGGTGGCAGGATGGCTCAGCTAAAGAAAAAAAAAAACTATCCATTTACATAAAACTCAAAAAATGCAGACTAATCTCTACAGACAGAAAGCAGATTAATGGTTTTCTGGGGGTCTTGTGGTGGTAGTGTGGGGACAGAAATTACAAAAAGACACAAATAAACTTATGAAGCTGAAGGGTATATTCACTATCATAATTGTGGTGATGGTTGCATATGCCAAAATTTATCAAATTGAACACTTTCAATGTGTGCAGTATATTGAATGTCAATTATACATCTATAAAAATGTTAAAATTAATAAATATTCATTGTAAAATGCAGGAGGAAAAGATAGTTTAAGATTAAAATTTCAGTAAGATAAAAATTAATACAGAAAATATTTAAATGTTTTAATATTTAATAGGAAATTAATCAAAGAATTAAATTGGGTGAGTTGAAGTCATTCCTTTTTTTTTTTTTTTTGAGGGCAGTGTCACTGGCCCTCGTACGTGGGACCCGAACTGGGGCCGCTGGCCTCCCAAGCCAGCGCCCAACCACCGCGCCACTCGGCGGGCCCATGAAGTCATTCTTAACATACTTCCTCAAACAAAATAATCAATGATATGTAAATAATATCTACTGTTTGTACATATAAGCAAGAAATCAACATGTCCTTAGGGTCCAAATATCTACTCTATCAAAATGGGTCAAAATGTTAGAATAAAAATGGCCTAGACCCAATTGGAATAATTGAGGTAATATTGAATTATATACCCCTGATGAGTTTATAATATAGTTAGAGAAACAAGAATTGTATATAATAAATCATTATATAATCTATAGAGTATGTGATTCCACTTATAATTGTATTGGGAAATCAAAGAAGTAACAGTTAAAGGAAATCTTTATGGAAGGATTGGAACTTGATCTGAGCATGAAAGGATGATGGTACAGACAGAGCAGAAAGGATATGACACCTTTGAAAGGGACAAAGACAGAAATAAGCATGTAGTGTCTGGGGGACAACATTCAGTTTGGCCTGACCAGAGCAAAGGGGACCTGTTGGGGGGAATCGAATATAAGCTAGCATTGGCAGGATGGAACTGGGTTATGGATGATCTTGAAGTCAGAAAGAGGTGATTAGATTGGATTCATTAAACAATTCTGAAAGATCTGGCATCATTATGTTCAATGAGTTTAAACTGAGAGAAACTGGAGTGGGAGAGATTAACTGTTACAGTAGACTAAGGTAGCGGTATTAGAAATGTTTAGGAGACAGATTTAAGAAAGATTTTATAGGAGGACTCAACAGGAAGTGGAGACAGATTAGATACTTATTTCCTTCACATTGCCAGTTTTATTCCTTGTTTCCTTGACCTTTGATTGATAGTTAGTGCTAAATTAACATCCATATTTAATAATATAGGGCCGGCCGAGTGGCGCGGTGGTAAGCGCTGGCTTGGGATGCCAGCGGCCCCGGTTTGGATACCCCATATGAGGGCCAGTGACACTGCCCTCAAAAAAAAAAAATAAAATAATAATAATATAAAGTCCCGTTTATGTAATCTAAGTCTGAGATCTTCTATGTTTTATTTTTTAAATTTTTATTAAATTTATTGGGTCGACATTGATTAGTAAAATTATATAGATTTCAAGTATACAATTCTATAATACATTATCTACCCCAAAAATCTGAAAACATTTACCCATAAAGATAGATCTTTTCTATTCTTATTCAACCATAATATATCATCTAATTCTTCCTGATTCATTTATTCAGTATTAAGAATTCTGAGTTTAGTTTCATTAATGTTCTATTATAACCTTATTTCATAATTGGATATACTGTTAATTCTGATTTTCTTCTTAGACAAGGTTCATTTTTAAATGGATACATCACTCTGTAATTTTTTTTAAAGATTTTATTGGGGAATTGGGGGAGGGGTACAGCATTGGGGAACCGGGGAAGGGGAACAGACAAGTTGCTGTCTTTTTGTTCTTCGGTCTGTTTGCGGAGGACGTTGCTTCACTGGCCCATGTTGGTATCGTCATTGTGCTCTATCTGGATGGAGCAGATCAGTTGCTGGCCTCTGGATGGTCGCTCACCGCGGTTATCGGCAGCTCACGCTGGCTGCCAGTTGCTCACGCTGGCTGCTGGCCGCTGGCTGCCGGCCACTCACTGTAGCCTATGGCAGCCCACTGCAGCAGGGGCTGCAGCCTACACCATCGTCGGGACTCACACAGCCCAGCTCCAGGTGGAGCCATTGTTAGCTGTAGAGGGCAGTGTCACTGGTCCTCATATGTGGGATCTGAACCCGGACTGCTGGCATCCCAAAACCAGCGCTTAACCAATGTGCCACTCAGCCGGCCCTCAATCTGTAATTTAAAAAACTTTCTTTAGTATTTTAATTTTAATTCTCTGTAGTATGCCCTAATAATTTAACATGTATTGTAATTATGTCTTCTTACTGTTCTTGTATTTTGTAAACTAAATATCACCGTGAATTACATTTTATATGGTCTTCTGGATGCATCCTTTGCAAAATAAACAGATTCCTGACACAGAAACCTTCTTTTATGTGTGTGTGTGTGTGTGTGTGTGTGTGTGTGTGTGTGTGTGTGTGATTGCTTAGAGGGTATTTGTGTTTTGGAGAGAGGAAAAAGATAGAGTTGGCAGGGCCTTTCTCCCTCACTCTGACAGTAACTTCCTTTATTCCCAGTGCACAATTGCCTAGAGCGTGCTAAACCACATGAGTTATTAATCCTCAACAAGTTAAGCAACCAATCTTCACCAAATGATTACTCTTGCAAGCTGAGCAGAAAAGAGTAGTTTTTGAATAGATCATTTTTACAAATATATGGTGATGGAAGGAGAATTGACTCTGGGTGGTGAATACACAATGTGATATATAAATGATGCATTACAGAATTGTACACCAAACTTAAGTAACTTTACTAACAATTGTCACTCCAATAAACTTTACTTAAAAACAAGCTCATTTTCAGGAGAAGTTTTCAACAAATGTCTAACTTTTATGATGCTTTATCACACCACCCCATTACCCTCTTTCTACTGCCACCACATCAACCACTTTGACCTTAAGGTCAAACTCAGTCTTGGATCAAAACAAAATGAAACAAAACAAAAACAACAAAACTCTTCCTCAACAGTCTCAAACTAAAACTCATCCCCTTCCTATCATCCCCAATACATTCCCTTTGTCAAGACCCTAGTCATCTCTCCCTTGGACTATACTACAGCCTCCTAAGTAGTCTCCCAGTTTCTGGTCTTGCCTCTGGTCCTTTCTATTCTCCATGCTGCTGCCAGAATGACTTATCAAAAATGGTCACTTACCAACTTCCCTACTGCCTACAGAAGCAAGTCCAGCTGCCTTAGTATGGCATACAGGATCTTTCATGATGTGACTCCTTACTATTTCACCACTCTCATCTCACTTGCTGTGTACTTTATGCTTAGTGTAGCCATACTGAATTACTTACATTTGCTGCCACATACCATGCTGTTCCCCTTGACAGAATTGATCTCTTCAAACTGGTTCTTCTGGCTAACTCCTACTCATCCTTCAGAATTCAGTTCAGGCATCACTTTTCCAAAAAGCCTTCCATTAATCTCTCTTCAGTTGGCTTCTATCTAGTTCACCGTGTTCTCAAAATCTTCTGTGCTTATGATTATCCTATTAGTTATTACAGTACAATATCACCTTTTTGTTTTGTTTCCTCTCACTCAAATATGAACTCCTAAAAGGTGAGAACTGTGTCAAATTTATATCTGTGTTCTGGTTCACAGTAGATACTCAAAAATACAGCACATATGTTGTTTCAGAGCCTCTGCCATCGCCATGACCCATGGTAACCTGCATGATCTTGCCTGCCAGAATATGAAAAAGCAGAGATACTCCATTAAGGGAAAGCACTGAGATGACAGGCTTTCTCCTGCCACCCGGAAGCAGAGGGACTCAGAGATCATGCAGCAGATGCTGACAAAAGCAAATGAGAAGAAGGAAGATCCCACGTAGCTTTGTAGTTTTGTGTCAACCCTCTTGCCCTTTGCCTGTGTGTCTGGAACCAGTCCCACCATATGCTTGCGTTTCCACTTGTCTTGCTCACATGTCCCAGCACTGATGGCATTCCCTTTGCCCTGAGCCTGCAGCAGGTCCCTTTTGTGCTTCCTTCCCTTCAGGTAGATGCTCTCCCCCTGTGGTCAGTGTTTTTTATTCCTGTGGGACTCACCCCAAAGTATTAAAACTAGCTTTGTAATTCCTTGAAAAAATATTTTGTTTCATGAATAGAACATAAAGATGACTACCATATAAGCCTCAGGATTATCACCCCCTATTTGGCTCCTGGGTACCACTTTAAAAAGTCTGCTTACAACCCCTTTTGAGGCATACATATGTGTGTGTGAGAATTTTAATCATTTAATCCTAACATCTGCAATAGAAAGATCTTTTTTTCTCACAACCACATTCTAAACTCAATTCTTTCTACATCATAATTGGGATCAGCTCTCTATCTTTGCATTCAACACAATGCTGTCATGTTTCAAAGTTTTTTTTATTTGAAACTGTGGGTCCCTTCTCAGACTTACAGTTTCATCTGAAGACACTAACAACTAATTTCATTCAATGTGAATGCCCTCCACCCGATTTCTGGGAGTCTCAGACTTCAGCCCTGTGAGCATCTAAATTCCACTGCTTACTCCCCTAAGGCCAAACCCAAGAAAGGTTTTCTGGCTCATAAAAATTTCCTGCTGTTTGGAGTAGAGGGCACAGAGCCTGGGTGTCATAACAGAAACTATTAATGTGTACACTGGGTATATTGAAGCCTGTAAGGCCAATTCATAACATTCTATGACACTTCTATGAGCTTAAAAGCATCTTGACAGACCTATTCAAATTGTATGCATGTGGGACAATTGTGCTCATAGCTATTTTAAGAGTTTTAGATCATCTTCCACAAATATGACAAGGTACCCTCAACAGTCTGTTAGAAATCAAAAATGTTTCCAAAGAAGTGGGCCAAGGTTCCAACTCCTTCTGATGTGGCAGGGCTAATTACAGAATGCTAACTCTTATTGTGGATTAAGAGGATAGACAGCAGGTCTACCAGCTGTCTAAGAAGGGGCAAAACAGATTGTTAATTTACTGACTTCAGGGAGAGGATTAGTAGTTATCAATGAGCAGGAGCTCTTGCAAATGGCTGGCAGTGGGAAATCTCATGGGCTGTGAGAGAGGAGAACTGACATTATTGAGAAGTCTACGTGCCACCTTTGGTGGGAATACTGTATACTGCTAACCCCCTTCAGGATATGCCTTCATCTACTATCATCTCATCTCATCCCATTCCCTCCCTCCCTCCCTCCCTCCCTCCCTCCTCCCTTTCTCTCTCTCTCTCTCTCTCTCTCTCTCTCTCTCTCTCTCTCTGACTTTTGGGTCATCCATTACCTATAATTCACTCTTGCCCTAAGAGGTTTTTTTTTTCTTTTTTTTAGAGGGCAGTGTCACTGGCCCTCATATGTAGGATCTGAACCGGGGCCGCTGGCATCCCAAGCCAGCTCTTAACCAGTGTGCCACTTGGCCCGCCTCCTAGCAGGTTTTAATTAACAAAAATCACACTCAACAGTGTAATATGTCTACTACAATTTGTTAGCACAATTGTATACAATTTCAATAGAAGTACATAAATCATGTTAAAGAAGGTAATATCTTCACTCTACTTTTTATTAGTCAAAATACACCTGAATATTTGGTTCCAGCATGGGGCCTACATTTGAAGAGAATATCCACAAATATCCAGTGACTTTGAAGATCAAGACTTGAACACCATTATTGGGAAAATAAAAAATACATTTTCCTGGGTAGTGCTTCTTGAAAAATAATCTATGGGTTATCTTCATCAGAATTATCTGGGATACTTGTTAAAATCTCAGATTCCCAGGGGTGGCCAGATAGCTCAGTTGGTAAGAGCGAGAGCTCTAAACAACAAGGCTACCAGTTCAATTCCCACATAGGCCAGTAATCTATGCCAGTAAGCTGTGCATTCTACAGCTAAGATTGTGAACAACAGCTCGACTTGGAGCTGAGCTGTTATGAGCTATGGAGGGCCGCCTGTAGTGGGCAGTAGCAAGCGTGAGTGGCTGGCAGCCGGTGAGATCTGCCGTGAGCCACCGTGAGCTCCCGGCCTATGGCCGGCAACCAACTGCCTGGTAGAACACAATGGTCATAATACCAACATGGGCCAGTGAGTGGCATCTTCCACAACTAGACAGAATAACAGCTCGGAGGTGGTGGGGAGAGGGAGGGGAAATCTCAGATTCCTGAATTCCATCCAAGACTTATTGAATCAGAGTCTCTGGGTATGGGACTAGGAGATCTACATTTTTAACACACTCTCTAGGCAATTCTGTTGCACATTAAAGCTTAAGAACTAGTGATTTAGAAAGTACATAACAATGACCTTCAGCTATTTGGAAGGGTTTTTAAATGGAAAAAGGAAAAGGTTAATTTTGAGTTGCTCAAAAAAGAAAAAGAATAGTTTTGTGTTGCTCAGCAAGGTAAAACTTAAACTATGTATGAAAGCTATAGTAGGAAAGTGTTCAAATATGAGGAAGATATTTTTTAAACAATAAGACATACCCATCAATAAGAGTAACTGTCTTGCAAAATAATGAATTCTCCATCCCTGGACGTGTTTATAGAGAGAGGAGAGAGGGATCTCTTTAAAGGATAATGTAGTGGGGATTCTTACATTGAGCGGAAGTTTGAACAAAGTGATTTCTTGAGTCCCTAGAATTCTAGCTAGTAGATTTGATGAATTTATACAATAAGCTTCAAACTTTTAAGATTATGCCGTGGCCTCCAAAATTGGTAATCTGGTCTCTTTGATCTTTCCTTTTCTTAGCATTCATTTGTAAGCAATTAGTATATGCTGAACACCATGCTAGATTATAGAGATACAATAGAACTTTCTGGGATTTTTTTCCCGTATATTATTGATCTACGATTGGTTGAATCCATGATTGTGAAACCCGTGGATACAGAGGGCCAACTATATACATATTAGGTGAGATGAGAATCTAGAACAAATCCCTGTGAAAACTAACAATTAAGCTACCAGATGAGAAAAAAGTGCCTGCAAAGAACACTGAGAATGTCCAGATTTTTTATTCATTTGTTTGTGTTGTTTTATATCTTTTTTTGTGAGCCACTGAACTCTAATAATCATGTGGTATACATTAAAATGCACTCATCCCATTTGACTAACTGGTTTTCTGATCATTTCCTTAGTAAACAGAACAGTCTCTTACTCTTACTTTTAGCAGCAATGTTCTGTAACCCTACTTGCTTATCCAGTGTCCAAATGGCTTTGATCTCTGGTGCAAAGTTTCTTATGACTACCACCTGCTTTCTGATTACTACTTCACAGTAATTTTTAATATTTGTTGATTGAATAATGAACCCATAAAATGGGGACTCTGTCATATACCTACTCCATTGTTGTTAGTACTAAAAGGGATAACTATGAAGGCTGGCCGAGTGGCTCAGTTAGTTAAGAGCTTGCTCAAGAGTGTGAGCTGAGCTCTCAGCAACAGCAATTCAATGCTCAGCCCAAGCTGAGCTGCCAACAGGTGGCAGAATGGCTCAGCTTAGAAAAAAAGGGATAACTATGTACCAAGTAATGCCTGGAACATAGTCAGTGTCCACATACAGTGTCTGTCATTATTATCATGATGCCTTGTTGCTCTTGGCTCTGGAGTATCACTCTATTTTCCTACTCTAATATAATTTATAATTGTAGCTGGACACTACAGACCCTGGCTTTTCTCCTCTTCTCCATGATATTGCCAGTTACCTCAACACTTAGTAATGATTTCAGCATTCTTTGTATTTCTATAACTGTGATTCTGATTTCATCCAAACCATAAATATTTACAAAAATGTCATCTAAAAATTCTAATATTATATCAAAATTAATGCTGAAAATATATAATTCTGTATATTAGTAAATATATTGCTTATAACCTTCATAATAATCATTTTTGAAATTATCGCTGTATGCTATAATTAAAAATAAAGGAAGATGGGCCGGCTGAGTGGTGCAGTGGTTAAGCGCTGGCTTGGGAAGCCAGTGGCCCCGGTTCAGGTCCCACATATGTGGGCCAGTGACACTGCCCTCAAAAAAATTTTAAAAAGTAAATATATATATATAAAGGAAGATGAACCAATGAAAACAAGGAAGCATGATACAAGATTTAGTAAATGCAAACCCTGCTAACTAATATGAAAACTGATAAAGTATAAGTTTGGTTTCAGCTTCTCCTATATATTAGATGTGCTCAAATCCTTAGTGGGCAAAAGCAGAAGATTTGGAAATAATGGTGATATGTAAAGAACTAGGGGTAAATGTACTTGGTGAATTGCTTTGTCAGCCCCAAGGCAGGGAATGAGTCTGTTTACCAGCAGTCTGCCTATTTTCCTAATGTATCTGTTGGGCATTTGCTATAGAGCTGAAAACAATCAATGGTCTTGCCAATATTGGTGAAATTCTGAACAACTAGCCTAAATAAAGGTAATTGATATGGTAAGACAAAGAATAATGTTATGTAACACTGCTGAATTATGTATATATAATAGCTTAATCTCTAAAAAGAGGCACAGATCAGTTCATAGAAATGGGATTTAAATTTGTCTAATAGCAATAAAAATTTTAGTTTGTTCAAAGGAAAAAATAATTAAGCAATCAAAATGTGGAAAAGACATAAAATTTTGACATTACCTTGGTTACCTCAAAAGACCAGCTTCAGAACACTATTACAGAAGCAAAATTGTAATACATGAATACAAATTTACTTATATATTTAAGAAATATTTGATAAAAATGAAAATGTGTAATTATTGTGTCATAAGTAGAGAGACAACCCTAATTTCTCCCAAACTTATTTCATAACATTAATTAAAAGAGATTTAAAAAAGCAAAATATATGTTATAGTAAAAATGATAGTATAATATTGTGTCAATATATCAAACCTCTTCATATAAGAATAGGCATCATGTTTATCAATTGGATTATCTAATAAATCCCTATCAAAGAAAATTCTCCCAAGAATATCAATAGATTTTAAATTCATTAATTTAGAGTATGTATAGCAACAATCACAAAAACACAACAAGAATGCACTCAGGATTACACTTACCAATGAAATGGTGTAGGCAGAAAGAAGTCTTCCTCCCCTAGGTTTAGTAGATCACCCTGTGGAGGAGACACACTAAGCAAACCTCTCCTTATCTGCCAATCCAATCTTGAATATAGGCCTTATTGTCAGGGCTAACTAACATTTAGGAAATGATTATGTGTCTTCACTGTAAGGTCCTTTATAAAGATAAAATACAGACTGAGACAGAGTGCATGAGAATGAAACAAAGATGTATAGCTGAACTGCTGTCAGTAAATCTCTAATAAATGAAGGCTAAATCCCATTTATTTGTGATAGAACCAGTTCTGGAAATCTGCAGGTACCACAAATACATTAAAAGAACTGTTTTTCTCTCCAGCTGATTTGGCAGTGGTTTGCCTCTTAGTGTCCGTGGTAATTTTCATAGAGTAGTTTGGGAATTTATAATTAAAAGGCTTACACATTAAAATATAATGGGTCTGCCACAGTACTCTAAGTGCTTTTCTGAATCTGAACTTCAAAAAAAAGTTTAAATCATTCTACACCTTTAGGAATATATTATCAGAGGACTCTCTATATAAAAATTAGCCATTTTAAAAAAATATTTGCACCAAGATATTTTTCAAGTATAGCTAGTGATTATAGTATAAAAAAGGTAAAAACATAAGAGCATTTGGAAATCTAAAATAGTCTCACAAAATATAAGTAGCATATGTAAGTTGTAATCATATAAATGTTAATAAAAGAATATGGGAAAGAATTTCTATTGATGACCTCAAATGGCCATTTTGTTTTGTGTTCTTGATTTTACAGTAATAAAAAGTGGTTGTATTTTTAACTTCAAAACTTCTAATATTTTTTGATTACCCTTTCAGCATTAAAAAGCTAAGTAAACTGAGATAAGACAAGATTTAATGTAGTGGGTTGAAACTAAAGAACTCTGTCTTGGTTCCCACTTTATAATGCTTTCTTGCCAGGTTTCATATTACAATTTGAGAAATTGTTTAAATGCATGAAAATGCTTCATTGGCCTGCTTGAAAGCAACTGACCTTTACTCGAGACCTGTTAATCAGTGAATGAAGTCAGTGAGACATAACTAATCCCAGAGGAACAGCTTTTGAATATACCTTAGTGTGGGTAAGACCAGGCAGGAACTCAGGATGTATTTATATAAAATTAAGAATATAAAACTGTTTTGAAATGCATTATGTACCTTTAAAAAAGTAGATGTCTCCAAAAGTTCCAAGATGGCAGATTAGGTAAACGTTATGCCTTTTGCCTCCCAGGATCACACCAAAATTACAAATAAATTATAGAACAACCAACCTCAAGAATCATCTGAAGACTAGCTGAACAGAACCCCCATAACTAAGGATCTAAAGAAGAGGCCACATTGAGACTAGTAGGAGGGGCAGAGACATGAAATCTGCTGACACCAAACCCACAGATAGTGGTTGAACTTTGGGAGGGACAACTTCTTGGCAGATTTCCTTCCAAAAGAGGGAGGGATCCCAGCCAGGGATCCCAGCCCCACACCAAGCTCTCCAGCCCAGGGGTCTTATGCTGGGAGGAGGAATTCCCACAGCATCTGGCATTGAAAATTAGTGAGGACTCTGTCCATTCTGTTAGGATGTAAGATGGCTGGAAACCCAGATGCCTTCTAAAGGGACTGCACACAGAATCACTCACTTGCAAATACTCACCGGTGGGGGTCTGCAACTTGAGAGGTGCCAGAGACATACAGGCAAAGACTGAGTTGTGTGGCTGTGGTGCAAGGGCTGGAGGGACCAGCCATTGTCTCTGTGTGGAGCCTGCCTCCCATGTAGCCTACAGGAGGTGCTGTATTTTCTATGTTGAACCATCCCTAAAGAGTCAATATGTTGCTCTGATAAAATCTGCACATGTTCAAAACCTTGGTGACACCTTTGATCCCCACCCTGTGCAGCTAGTATTGCATATCCAAAAACATTCTCATATACTGAACGGTGGTCCCTGCCCCATGAGCTGCAAAAGCCTTTTACAGCAGTGGACAGCTGGCAATTTTTGGTGGTGAGCAGTGAGCAACACTCTACTGAAGCTTCACTTGTCTGATTCTCAGGGACCTGTGTGTCTGAGCTGAGTGGTGGCTGGCTGCAGTGTTCTCAGGGCATTTTTATGAAACGGTCAGAGGCCTGGCACCTGTTCAAGAATGGAAAGTACATTAATTTTGAAAGAAACACTGCCCATACCCAGTAAATCCCTGGAACACAGCCCAACCCAATTAGGGCTACATTGCCAAGGGCATTCCCAACACCAGGTCAAACAGTTCAGCCCATGCACCTAAGCAAGCTCTGTAAACAGCTGAGCCTTATGGGCAGCCAGCAGGTGGCAACAGGCATAGGGGGCCCTGGACCTTTTGCTAAGCTGCCCCAGGCCCAATACTGGTAACAGCTGGCCTTGGTTCACAGTGAGGCCACACACACATGTCTCCAGGTCGAACATAGGCAGCAACCAATGACATATAGCTGCATAGTTCCTCCAAGGTAGCCCTAGACTGGTAACAGGCAAGGCTGACATTGGTCTGCATGGGAGTCTCTCTGAAGAGATGACAGAGACAACACAGCCAGAGGCTTGTTTCAGACTACACCAGAGAACTACCTGGTAGACCCACAAGCAGCATACCCAAATAGTAGACTCAACAAGCACAGAGACAACAGGGGCAAACCACCCTCACAGAGGTCAGCCCCCACACAGCAGCTCATACACTGTGGGTGTAACCAGTCTTGACATTCAGTCAGCCTGAGGACAATCCCACACACTGCCATGTCAAAATTTAGGCTCAACTATAACAGGAGAATGTGCACAACACACACAAGGGACAGTCCTGGAATACACAAACAGGAGATAAAGGAGATTACACAGAAAACATACTATATAAGGCCACTCAACGAAGACTGAGAGACATAGAAGTTCTACTTAATACATAGAAGCAGACAAAGAGAGGCAGCCAGAAGGAGGAAACAAAGAAAAATCTCTCAAACAAAAGAACAGGAGAAACCTCCAGAAATACAATAGAACTAAATGAAATGAAACAACCAACCTACCAACCTATCAGAACTTAAAACACTGGTTATAAGAAGGCTTAGGGAACTTAGTGAGAATTTCAACAAAGAGACAGTAAGCATAAAGAAGGACATAGAAAAAAATAAAAAAGAACAAGTCAGAAATAAAGAATACAATAACAGAAATGAAGAATACACTAGAAAAAATCAATAGCAGATAAGATGAAGCAGAAGAGAGAAAAAGCAATTTAGAAGACAAGGTAGCAGAACACACCAAATCAGAACAGCACACACACACACACACACACACACACACACACACACAGAATTTTTAAAAAGATAGTTTAAAGGACCTTTGGGACAAAATGAAGCATAACAACAATTACATCATAGGAGTACCAGAAGGGGAAGAGAGGGACCAAGAGATATAGAACCAATCAGAAGAAATAATGACTGAAAACTTCCCTAACCTGGTGAAGGAAATAGACAAACAAGCCTAGGAAGCACAAGGAGACCGTAATAAGATGAACCCAAACAGTCCCACACCGAGATATAATACATCATAATTAGAATGGCAAAGACTAAAGTCAAGAAGCAAATCCTAAAACGAGCAAGAGAAAGACAACTAATTATTTATGACGGGGCTCTCATAAGACTATGATTTCTCAACAGAAACTTTACAGGCCAGAAACGAGTTGCAGGAAATAAAGTGATGAAAAAAAAAGAGCCTACAACCAAGACTACTCTACCCAGCAAGGCTATCATTTAAAATTGAAGGAGAGGAAAGACTTCCGGTAAGACGGAAGAATAGACAGACAATGTGCCAACTGCCTCCCAGGATCACACCAAAATTGCAAATAATTTATAAAACATTTAACCTCGGAAGTCCCCTGAACACTAGATGAACAGAACCTCTAACAAAGGACCTAAAGAGGATGCCACATCAAGTCTCGTAGGAGGGGCACAGACAAGAGAAAGCGAGTACCATGAGGGATGCCCCAGCAGTGGGGAGGCTTCTCCGGTTGGGGGAGAGACCCTCCGGCCCCACACCGAGCTCACTAGTCCAGAAGAGGAGTTCTATGATAGCTGGCAGTAGAAATTAGTGAGGATTCTTTGCTTGGTTTGTTGAGGCTGAGGGCAGCTGGGGAACCAGTAGGGCCAGCACACGGGCTCATGCACCGGTGAGCACTCATCGGGTTCCTGGTGGAGGGAGTAGCTATTTGAGACGTTCCTGTGGTGACACACGGAACTGAGAGCCTT
This sequence comes from Aselliscus stoliczkanus, assembly GCA_033961575.1. Taxonomy (NCBI): domain Eukaryota; kingdom Metazoa; phylum Chordata; class Mammalia; order Chiroptera; family Hipposideridae; genus Aselliscus; species Aselliscus stoliczkanus. Next base: position 45,010,933 of record CM066737.1, on the reverse strand, counting down.
TGGTGTGGAAGCTGGAGATTTTGGGTCCATTGTTCCCCTGGTGTGGAGCTTGCACACGAGTAGTGTACAGTAGGGCGCCATTTTTTCAGGATTGGGCCCTCCCACAGGGGATCCGATCCAGGACCGCATTGGTCTGGTGAATTGGCTCAGGAGTGCATGTGTGCTGTGCGCACGCATGCAGCCTTGGATTCCCACCCTCTGCTCTGCTTGTGCTGTGTAGCCAGGGAAACACTGGGAAGGTGCGCTCCAGCTCCATCAGGCTGTTCAATGAGATGCAGGAATGCGCGAGGCGCCTTGGGTCCCCTCTCTCCGCGCTGTTTGTACAGAGTTGCCAGGCTGGGGATTGGATGTTGGGCTGCTCAGCCTGACCTGCGAGCAGCTGATTGGGACAGGCTGAGACTCGGAGTTTTCCTGAGAGTGTTAGGCCAGGAGCTGTGCATCTGCATGATCCGGTCGGGGCTTCCCTGGTGAGTTTGTGTGGGCTGGTTGATGGTGCAGAGTGCATGCTGCTCTGACTTGGTTGGGGCCACTGACCACATCCAGTGGTGCATTGGGGGCCTGCCCCACCTACCTAGAGCTGTGTTGCCAGAGACACCCTGAGCCCCTGCTGCCTGGCCCCCACCTCGGCAGGCCAAAAAGATTTTATGCAACAACAGACAACCCACAAGAACCTGTGAAAATTTTTGATAGTGAGCATGGTTCCAGAGTGCACAGCAGCTAATTGTGGAAAGCTCACTGAAAGCCTGAGAGGGAGGCCGGCACATAAAACGTTAAGCCCTTCCCAGCAACAGCTGGTGCTGAGTCGCCAAGAGACTCTCTACTTCTGAGCAAGTGGTCTACAGATTAAAGAGGACAGAGAGAGCCTCCCCCACGGTTTTTTTTTTCTTCCTATTTTTTCCTTTTTTTCTTTTCTCTTCTCTCTAGGTGATCTATTTAATACATCAAAGCAATCACAGAACGACAGCCACAATGAAGAAACAAATAAACATGTCCCAAGTAAAAGCACAGAAGAAACCTCTAGAAATGGAACTAAATGAAACAGAGGGATCCAAACTTTCAGAGACAGAGTTTAGAACACTGATGAAAAGAATCTTTAAGGAACTTAGCGAGAACATAAAGAAGGAAAGGGAAAACATAGAGAACAACCAGTTAGAACTAAAGAATACAACAACTGAAATGCAAAAACACTCGAAGGAATCACCAGTAGATTAGATGAAGCAGAGGATCGGATCAGCGAATTAGAAGACAAAACAGGAGAAATGACCCAGTTGTAACAACAAAAAGAAACAAGAATAAAAAAGAATGAAAATAGTTTAAGAGACCTCTGGGACAACATGAAATGCAACAACAATGAGATCATAGAAACACCAGAAGAAGAAGAGAAGAAGCAAGAGATTGAGAATGTATTTGAAGAAATAATGACTGAAAATTTCCCTACCCTGGTGAAGGAAATCGACATACAAGCCCAGGAAGAGCAGAGAGTTCCAAACAAGCTGAAACCAAACAGGCCCACACCAAGACACATCATAGTGAAAATGGCAAAGGTTAAAGACAAAGACAGAATCCGAAAAGCAGCAAGAAAAAGACAGAAGGTTACATAGAAAGGAACTCCTGGAAAACTAACAACTGACTTTTCTTTAGAAACTGCAGGCCAAAAGGGAGTGGCAAGAAATATACAAAGTGATGCAAATAAAGGTCTACAACCAAGATTGCTCTAACCAGCTAGGCTATCACTTAAAATTGAAGGAGACATCAAGAACTTCTCAGAAAAAAAAAATAAGCTTAAGGAATTCATTACCACCAAGCCAACATTGCAAGAAATGTTAAATGGACTTTTTTAAACAGAAGAAAGGGGAAAACAAGCTAACCGAGTAAGACAACAAATACAAATAACAAAATGTCAATAAATATGTATCTATCAATAATCACTTTAAATGTGAATGGGCAAAATGCTCCAATCAAAAGACACAGAGTAGGGCCGACTGAGTGGCGCGGTGGCAGGGCACTGGCTTGGGAAGCCAGCGGCCCCGGTTCAGGTCCCACATATGAGGGCTAGTGACACTGTCCTCAAAAAAAAAAGACACAGAGTGGCTGAGTAGATAAGAAAACAGGACCCATGCATACGCTGTCTACAAGAGACTCACCTCAGATCAAAAGACACACACAGACTGAAAGTAAAGGGATGGAATAAGATATTTCATGCGAATGGAAATGAGAAAAAAGCTGGAGTAGCAATATTTATTTCAGACAAAATAGTCTTGAAAATGAACACTACAATAAAAGACAAAGAAGGGCACTATGTCATAATAAAGGGATCGATTCAACAAGAGGACATAACCCTAGTAAACATCTATGCACCCAACATAGGAGCTCCTAAATATATAAAACAGATTTTGACAGACATACAGACAGAGATCAACAGGAACACTATTGTAGTTGGGGACCGCAACACCTCGTTGTCACCAATGGACAGATTCTCCAGACAGAAAATCAACACGAACACAGTGGCCTAAATGACACATTAGACCAGCTGGATTTAATCGATATTTTAGTAGCATTTAATCACAAAGCAACAGAATATATATTCTTCTTAAGTGCAAATGGCACATTTTCCAAGACAGACCACATGTTAGGCCACAAAACAAGTCTCAACAAATTGAAGAAGATTGAAGCCATATCAAGTGTCTTCTCAGACCACAATACTATGAAACTAGAAATCAATTACACGAAGAAATCTGGAAAACACACAAATACATGCAGGCTGAATAACATGCTATTGAATACTGAGTGGGTAAAAAATGAGATCAAGGAGGAAATCAAAAGATACCTCGAGACTAATGAACCTGAAAACACCACACCACAAAATCTCTGGGATGCAGCAAAAGCAGTCCTAAGAGGGAAATTCATAGCAGTGCAAGCCGCAAAAGCAGTCCTAAGAGGGAAATTCATAGCAGTGCAAGCCTACCTAAAGAAGGAAGAAAAATCTCGAATCAACAGACTATGTTTTCACCAATGGGAACTGGAAAGAGAACAGAAAAACAAGCCCAAAGGGAGTACAAGGAAGGAAATAATAAAGACCAGAGCAGAAATAAATGAAATAGAGAACCAAAAAGCAATAAAAAAGATCAATGAAACCAAGAGTTGGTTTTCTTAAAAGATAAACAAAGTAGACAAACCCTTAGCCTGACTCACCAAGAAAAAGAGAGAAAGGACCCAAATTAATAAAATCAGAAATGAAAGAAGAAAAGTGTCAACAGATACCACAGAAATACAGGAAATTTTAAGAAAATACTATGAACAACGATATGCTAACAGATGTGACAATCTGGAAGATATGGATGTATTTCTGGAAGCATACAATCTAACAAGTCTGAACCAAAAAGAAACAGAAACTCTGAATAGACTGATTACTGCCAAAGAAATTGAATCAGTAATCAACAATCTTCCAACAAACAAAAGCCCTGGACCAGATGGCTTCACAGGTGAATTTTACAAAATATTCAAACAAGAATTAGTACTTATTCTCCTCAAACTATTCCTAAAAATACAGAAGTAGGGAAGGCTCCCAAACTCTTTCTATGAAGCCACTATCGCCTTGATTCCAAAGTCAGACAAAGAGATTACAAAAAAGGAAAACTACAGGCCAATATCCCTAATGATCATACATGCAAAAAATTCTGAACAAAATGCTAGCAAATCGAATTCAGCATCACATTAAAAAGATCATACACCACGATCAAGTGGGATTCATTCCTGGTATGCAAGTTGGTTCAATATCGCACATCAATTAACGTAATACATCACATTAACAAAATGAAAACTAGAAATCATATGATCATATCAATAGATGCAGAAAAAGCATTTGACAAAATCCAGCAGCCATTTATGATCAAAACACTTCGCAAGTGGGAATAGTGGGATCATATCTCAACATAATAAAGGCCACATATGATAAGCCCACAGCAAACATTGTATTCAACGGGGAAAGGCTAAGAGCTTTCCCCTTAACATCAGGAACAAGACAAGGCTGCCCACTCTCACCACTTCTATTTAACATAGTTCCGGAAGTTCTAGCCACAGCAATCAGACAAGAAAATGAAATAAAACGCATCCAAATTGGAAAGGAAGAAGTAAAATTGTCATTATATGTAGATGACATGATACTATATAAAGAGAATCCCAAAGACCCCACCAAAAAACTGTTAGAACTGATAAATGAATTTGGTAAAGTAACAGGATACAAAATCAATATTCACAAATCAGTTGCATTTGTATACGCCAATAATAAACTATCAGAAGAAGAAATCAGGAAATCAATCCCTTTTACAATTGCTTCAAAAACAATAAAATATCTAGGAATCAATTTAACTAAGGAAGTAAAAGACCTGTACTCACACCTGAAGCTGATGTTATATAATATTGTATGCCAACTGTAACTGAATATATAGATAGTCACGGGATGTGGAATATATGGTGGAAGAGAGTCAAAGGAATTGTAACAGATATGTATGATATGTTAGGGAGAAGTGGGGTGTGGAATTGGGCGAGGGGGTTTGTCACTTTAAGGGGTAAAAAGTATAACTATTGCACTGTGTTGTACACCTGAAACTAATTTTAAAAAAATGTCTATTTCACAATAAAAGAATTTTTTTAAAAAGGAAAAAGAAAATAACTGAAAACACATAAACACATGGAATTGAACAACATGCCACTAAATAATAAATGGGTCAGCAATGAGATCAAAGAAGAAATCAAAAGATACCTTGAGACAAATGAAAAGGAAAATACAGTAACCCACCATCTATGGGATACAGTAAAGCAGTCCTAAAAGGAAAATTCATAGCAATGCAGGCTTACCTAAACAAGAAAAATCACAAATAAACCATTTATTGTAAGACTTGAAACCATAAAATTCCTAAAAGAAAATATAGGGAGTACATTTGCAGACATTACCCGGAACAATATTTTTACTGATACTGCGGGCAAGGGAAGTAAAAGAAAAAATGAACATATGGGATTATATCAGACTTAAAAGTATCTTCACAACGAAGGAAACCATCAATACAACAAAAAGGAAGTCTACTGAATGGGAAAATATATTTGCCAATGATATATCTGATAACGGGTTAATATCCAAAATATATGAAACACTCATGCAACTCAACACCAAAAAAACACACAACCCAATTAAAAAATGGGCAGAGAATATGAAGACGCATTTCTCTAAAGAGGACATACAGAAGGCCAACAGGCATATGAAAAAATGTTCAACCTCACTGGTCATTAGGGAAATGCAAAAAAACCCACAATGAGATACCACCTCACTCTGGTCAGAATGGCTATCATCAATAAATCAACAACCAACAAGTGCTGGCGAGGGTGTGGAGAAAAGGGAAACCTGGTGCACTGCTGGTGGGAATGCAAGTTGGTGCAGCCATTATGGAAATCAGTATGGAGGTATCCCAAAAAACTGGAAATGGAACTACCATATGATCCAGCAATTCCACTCTTGGGTATCTCCCCAGAAGAATCCAAGACTCTAATTCGAATAAATATATGCACCCCTATGTTTATTGCAGCGCTATTTACAATAGCCAAGACTTGGAAACAACTGAAATGCCCATTGGTAGATGACTGGATTAAGAAACTGTGATACATTTATACAATGGAGTATTACTCCGCTGCAAAGAAGAATGAAATCGTACCATTTGCAATGATATGGATGGACCTAGAGGCTATTATGTTAAGTGAAATAAGTCAGTCAGAGAAAGACAATTACCATATGATCTCACTTATATGTGGAATCTGAAAAACTGAATGAATGAGCAAAGTAAACAGAAACAGTCTCATAGATAGAGAGGAAAAACAGGGTTGCTAGTTGGGAGGGGTGGTGGGGAAAACGGGAAGGGATTAGACAGCATAAATAGGTAACTACAATATTGCCACAGGGATATGAAAGACAGTTCGGGGAATATAATTAATAATGTTGTAAATATTTTGTGGGGTGTCAGATGGTCACATATCTTGTTAGGGAGACCATTTCATGGATGGAGTAGAGGCTTGATCACTGCACTGTACACCTGAAGCTGATGTATAATATTGTATACCAAATGTAATTGAATATCTAGATAGTCACGGGATGTGGATTATACTTTGGAAGGGAGTCAGAGGAAGTGTAATAAATATATATGATATCGGGGGGAGAATTGGGGTGGCGAATTGGGGAGGGAGGTTGTCATTTTGAGGGGTAAAAAGTATAACTATTGCACTGTGTTATACACCTGAAACTAATTAAAAAAAGGCACACGCACAAACAAAAAAACCAAAAAACCCCAAATAAACCATTTATTTATTTTCACACCTAAGGGATCTGAAAAAAGTACAGCAAACAGAGTCCAAAATAAGTACAAGGAGGGAAATAATAAAGATCAGAACAGAAATAAATAAAATAGAGGCTGAAAAATAAATACAAACGATCACTGAAACTAAGAGCTGGTTTTTTTTGGAAATGATAAACAAAATTGAAAAACTTTCAACCAGACTTTTCAAGACAAAAGACAGCAGACTCAAATAAATAAAACCAGAAAGAAAGAAAAGTGACAACAAACCCCAAAGAAATACAAAAACCATGGGCCGGCCGAGTGGCGCAGTGGTTTAGCGCTGGTTTGGGAAGCCAGCGTCCCCGGTTCGGGTTCCCACATATGAGGGCCAGTGACACTGCCCTCAAAAAAAAAAAAAAGGAATACAAAAAACAAAATTTAAGAGAATACTACAAGCAACTACACACCAACAAATTGGACAATCTGGAAGAAATGGATACATTCCTAGAAGCATACAACTTTCCAAGGATGAATCAAGAAGAAGCAGAAAATCTGAACCAACAAATTACTACTAATGAAATAGAACCAGTAATCAACAAGCTCCCAACAAACAAAATTCCTGGACCAAATGACTTCAAAGGTGAATTTTAATAAACACTCAAAAAAGAATTAACACCTATCCTTTTCAAACTATTCCAAAAAATTCAAGAGAAGGGAAAGCTCCAAAGATCAGTTTATAAGGCCATCATTACTGTGATTCCAAAACCAGGCAAAGACATTACAGCAGAAGAAAACTGCAGCACAATAGCTGTAATTAACATAGATGCAAAAATCCTCAACAAAATATTAGCAAACAAAATGCAGCAATGCATTAAAAAGATCATATACCACAATCAAGTGGGATTCATTCCTGGTACACCAGGTTGGTTTAATATCTGCAAATCAGTTAACATGATACACTATATAAATGAAATAAAAAATAAAAATCATGTGGTCATATCGATAGATGCAAAACATTTGACAGAATCCAGCAGCCATTTATGATTAAAAAAAAACTCTCAGCAAAGTGGGAATAGAAGGAACATATCTCAACATACTAAAGTTCATATATTACAAACGCACATCCAATGTCATACTCATTGACTAAAACCATTTCCCTTAAGATCAACAAACAAACAAGGATGCCCACTTTCACCACTTTTATTCAACATAGTATTGGAAGTCCTAGCCCCAGCAATCAGACAAAAAAAGAAATAATAGGGGCCAGCCAAGTGGCACATTGGTTAAGAGCTGGCTTGAGATGCCAGGTTTGAGCAGCAGGGCCCCTGTTCGTATCGCACATATGAGGGCCAGTGACACTGCCCTCTATAGAAAAGATGGTGAACAACAGTTCGACCTGGAGCTGGGCTGCTATGAGGCGTCAGCGACAGCATAGGCTGCAGCCCCTGCTGCAGTGGGCTGCCATAAGCTACAGTGAGTGGCTGGCAGTCAGTGTGAGCGGCCGACAGCTGGTGTGAGCTGCCAAGAGCCACTGTGAGCAGTCGTCCAGAGGCCGGCAACTGATCCACCTCACCCAAGAAGAGCGCAATGATAATACCAACATGGTCCAGTGAAGCAATGTCCACCACAACGAGAATTGAAGAACAAAAGGACAGCTATTTGTCTGTTCCCATTCCCGGATTCCCCAACGCTGTTCCCCTCCCTGAATTCCCCCAATGAAATCTTTAAAGAAAAAATAAAGAAAGAAATAGTAGGCATCCAAATTGGAAAGGAAGAAGTAAGACTGTCATTATTTGCAGATGACATAATACTATATAGAGAGACCCCAAAGATTTTACCAAAAAAGCTACTACAACTGATAAATGAATTTAGTAAAGTAGAAGGGTACAAAATTAATATTCAGAAATTGGTTGCATTTTTATTAATATATACCAATAATGAACTATCAGAAAGAAAGTAAGAAAACAATCCCACACTTACGTCCAAAAAATAAAATAAAATACTTTGGAATAAATTTATCCTAGGAAGTAAAAGACCTGTACTCAGAAAATTATAAAACACTGAAGAGAGAAATTAACAAAGATACAAGTAAATGGCAACATATAACATGCTCATAGATAGGAATAATTAATATACAGTAAAACCTTGGATTGCAAGTAACTTGGTTTGTGAGTGTTCTGCAAGACGAGTAAAGATTTCTAATATATTTTAACTTGGTAAACCAGTGATGTCTTGCGATATGAGTAGTTTGTTCCTGGAACGAATTATGCTCGCAAACCAAGGTATTACCTTACTTAAAATGTCCATACTACACAAAGTAATCTGTAGATTCAACGGAATCCCTATCAAAATACCAATAGTGTTTTTCACAGAACTAGAACAAATAATTTTGGAACCATAAAAGACCCTGAATGGTTATGGCAATCTTGAGAAAGAAGAACAAACCTGGAGGTATCATGCTACCTGATATCAAATTATACTACAAGGCCATAGTAATCAAAACAGCATTAAATTGGCATCAAACAGAACATAAGTCAATGAAACAGAATATAGTGCCCAGAAATAAATCCATCCATATATGGTAATTTAATCTATGACAAAGGAAGCAAGAATTTACACTGGGGTAATAACCATTTATTCAATAAATGGTACTGGGAAAACTGGACAGACACATGCAAAAAAAAAGTGAAACTGGACCAAAATTATGCCATATATAAAAATAAACTCAGAATGGATAAAAGACTTAAATGTAAGACTTGAAACCATAAAACCCCCAGAAGAAAATATAGAAAGTAAACTCTCAGACATTACCATTAGTAATATTTTTATTGATGTATCTCCTTGGGCAAAGGAAATAAACAAATGAAAAAAGAATAAACAAATGGGCCTACATCAAACTAAAACATTTTTCACAGCAAAGGAAACCATAAACAAAGCAAAAAGACATCATAAGTGAATAGAAGATATTTGCCACTATCACAATAGCCAAGATATTGAAACAACCAAAATGGCCATTAATAGACAATTGGATAAAGAAATTGTGGTGCATTTATATAATGGAGTATTACTCTACCATAAAAATCAATGAATTCTTACCATTTGCAACAACATGGGTTGACTGAGAGGATAATATGCTAAGTAAAATAAGTCAGACTGAGAAAGACAAATACCATATGATCTCACTTATATGTGGAATTTAAAGAACAGAATAAATGAACAAACAAAGCAGACTCATACATATAGAGAATAAACTGATTGTTGCTGCTTGGGAGGGCAGTTGGCGGAATGGGTAAGAAAGGTGAAGGGATTAGAAAGTACAAATTGGTAGTCACAAAATAGTCTAGGGGATGGGAAATATAGTCAATAATGAAAAGGCTAGGCTATGTACGGTGTGAGATGGGTGCTGGGCTTATTGGGAGGATCACTTCATAAATTATATAAATGCCTAACCACTGCACTGTAAACTTGAAACTAATATAAAATAATATTGAATGTCAACTATAACTATAAAAAATATATAGTCAAGGGATGTAAAGTACAGCACAGGAAGTATATTCAATGGTATTATAATAGCTGTGTAAAGTATCAGATGGGTAGTAGACTTGTTGGGGTTATCACTTTGTGAGGTATGTAAGTGCCTAATTATTATGTTGTTTTGTGCACATACAAGTAAATACATACATAAATATATACATACATAAAATGCTTCCGTGTGTATTGTACTCTGTGAGTAGAACTATAACCTCCAAATACCGTATATCCTCCAAATTTTTAGATAAGATAAAATCATTATTGTCAGAATAAGAAAATTAAAGAATCAAAACCAAATGGATAAAATTAATCGCCTGGGGAAATATTCTCAGGAAAATAGCCCATGTAAGAGATGAATTCCAAAGAAAAAAGAAAAGAAAAGGAGAGAGATGAATTCTAATCATGTTGACAGTTCGACAAGGGCTCCCTAATTCAGAAGCACCCACGTTGAAAGAAGCTTGTCAATTCAAAATATAACAATGAAGTATAATCAAGGCAATTTAAACATGTATTTCATGAGAAAAATTGAAATGGATAAAGTTTTGATAACTGGTAAAGAGTGAGGTACTCAGAGTATTGCAATTTGTCTACTTCTTCAGTGCCATGCAATTGAGTGGATTGGAGAATTCCATTCTTCTTGACAGCTCCATCCCTATAGAAGTTGGGAGCATCTGATTATTATAATCAGGTTACTTGCACTATTCCACTACGATAATTCAGTCTTTCATGCTTGTTCATCCTAAACCAGATTTATCTAGCAAATTTTAAATTAGGAACATTGCCCTTCAAGTCCCAGAATAGTAGACTCTACGCATTCTGACACCCAAACCCCATGTTCAGAATCCCCAACTTTTTGAAAGTTTGTCTTATGCAACTTCGGCTTTTACAAAAGACCTATGTTAGTACCTGCTTTTCACTACCTGAAAAAAATCCAAAGAGAATTTTATCTTTTATGAAAAATGGTAAAAAGTGAGTAGTTTTCAGTGTAGGTTTTGCAACAAGGCTTTATTAAGGCAGCACACACTCCAAGCAGTGAGAATGGTAGCACCAGTCTCCTTTCCTAGGAATTACACTCAGCAGTCACAGCTTTGAATTGTGAGCATCTGTGCTCACAGATTAATTAATGGTAATTGCTGCTTCACTTTACGCCATCTTGGCTCACAGAAGATTTCATAGGAACTCTCTACTTTCAGATAGTGGCAAAGAGCTATAGAGACATCCTATAAGAAATAGCCTAAGGGCCGGCTGCGTGGCACAGTGGTTAAGCACTGGCTTGGGAAGCCAGCGGCCCCGGTTTGGTCCCACATATGAGGGCCAATGACACTGCCCTCAAAAAAAAAAAAAAAAAAAGAAATAGCCTAAGCAGCCAGTTATACTCTCTCTGTGCCATCTTATGTAAAACATGAATATACTTGAATTGATGCTCTACCATTGAGAATGGACTTGTATAACTCCATTCAGGAAAAAATATTCCTTAATTTGCAAAAGGTACTGAAGAAATTAAAAGTATCATACATTGATACAGCCATTATGAAAACAATAAGGAAGAACTTTAAAGTATTAAAAGTAGAACTATTATATGATACAGCCATATCCCTTCTGGGTATAGATCCAAAGGAAATGAAGTCATTAGCTCAAAGAGATATCTGTACTCCAATGTTCACTGAGGCATTATTCATAATATATGAAAATAACCTAAGATTTCCAAGATATGGAAGTAACCTAAGTGTTGTATATATAAAATATTAATTAGCCATAAAAAAGAGAAAATTGTGACATTTGTGACAACATGGATGAAACTGGAGAACATTATGCTAAGTGAAATAATACAGACAAAGACAAATATAATGTATGATCTCACCTATATGAGAATCTTAAAAAATTGAACTCATAGAACCAGAGAGTTGTAAGGTTGTAACAGTGGTTGTAAGGGACTGGGAGCTGGGACATATGTGGAGATGTTAGTCAAAGGGTACAAACTTCCAGTTATAAGATGAATAATCGAGATCTAATGTACAGTATGGTGACTATAGTTAACAGTATGATATTGTATACTGGAAATTTGCTAAGAGAATAGATTTTAAGTGTGTTAAACATGCATCTGTGTGCACACACACACACACACACAAACCCACAAAAAGCCCAGGTAATTATCTGAGGTAATAAATGTGTTAAGTAACTCCATTGTGGTAATCATTTTACAGTGTAAATATATTTTATACATATTTAAAAAATATATATTTTAAAAGATATTCAACATGATTTTTACATATATTATAAAAATGATATATTATATATCATCATGTTGTACTTCATTTTATATATATAATATAAAATCATAATGTTGTACATCACTTTATACATAATATACATTATATAAAATTATCATGTGTATCATTTTATATATACTATATATAATATGTTATATATATACTTATGATGCACTTTTAAATATATGCATTTTTTATTTGTCAATCATACCTCAATAAAGATAGAAAAAATAAAATAAAATAATTGGACCTTACATTTTTTGTAAAATCTGGTGTATCCTGCTTTTTTTTTTTTTTTTTTTTTTAGCTGAGCCATCCTGCCACCTGTTGGCAACTCAGCAGCTGCTCAGCTGGGCCAGGAATCTAACCGGCAATCCTGTTGCTCAGAGCACACACACTTGAGTGAGCTCTTAACCAACTGAGATACTCAGCTGGCCCAGGTGTAGCCTGCTTTTAGAAAACTCAACAAGATATATAAACAATGACACCAATTAAGGAGTGAATGAATAAATTAAGGAGTGAATGAATAAATTACTTAAAAAGTCTACAGAGGGCTGGCCGAGTGGCGCAGTGGCTAAGCACTGGCTTGGGAAGCTAGCAGCCCTGGTTTGGGCCCCACATTTGAGGGCCAGTGACACTGCCCTCAAAAAAAAAAAGTCTACAGAAAAAGTTGAAACCATATTATTTCACTGATCAGTGGGATATAAAACTGAAAGCAACAAAGGAACAAGATAAACAAGGAAACAAAAACTCGTAGACACTGACAATAATTTAGTGGTTACCAGAAGGTGAGGGGGGAAGAGGATGGTAGCTGAGAGTAAACGGGGTCAAATATATGGTGATAGAAAGAGAACTGACCCTGGGTGGTGAACACACTATGTGATATACAGATGATGTATTACAGAATTGTACACTTGAAAACTATTTAACTTTACTAACCATTGTGACCCCAATAAACTTTAATTTTTAAAAAAAGCCTATTTTTTATATAGTCATTGTATGTTTCTCACAATAATAAGTTACTCTGATAGATTTTTAAATGTAAATTAGCTACATACACAACTTTTTAGAAATGTTTTTAATACTTAAAGTGAGTAATAACTCAAAAATATGTAGAACATTTAACAATCTTGATATCTCCAATTGTCTCACATCTAATTTTGTTCCTTCAAAATATACTCGAAATCCAACCACCTTCCACTATCCTGTTCCAAACTACCCTCATCTATCACCTGGATTATTGCAATAGCACATAACAGATTCCCTATTTCCTGTTTCCAGTTTCCTCCCCCTCATAGTCCTTTGTCAACCCAGTAGTAGCCAGAGTGATTCACATTTTTTTTTGAGGGCAGTGTCACTGGCCCTCATATGTTGGACCCGAACCGGGGCCGCTGGCTTCCCGAGCCAGCGCCTAATCACCGCGCCACTCACCAGCCCCAGAGTGATTCATATTTAAAACATAACTCAAATCACCACTATACTCTTCTGTTCAAAACCCTGCAAATGGCTTCCCATCTTAGTCACATAAAAAGCCAAAAATTTTATGATGGCTCCTTCATACCCATAAACAATTTTCTATTTCCCCCTCTTCTACTCTGACATCATGTTCCTTTACTTTCCCCTCTCTCTCACTCTACTCAGTCTACTTTAACCTGTTCCCTTAATGAACCAGCTACTCTCCCAATCTTTGGTTATTTCCTTTCCCTTTGATACTCTTCCATCAGATTCCTCCATAGCTGATGCCTTCTTTTCCTTGAGGCCTTCGTTCAAATGTCACTTCTCATCAAGGTTTTTCCTAACCACTCTGTTTAATACTACAACCTTCCCACACGCACAACTTCCTATCCTTCCACATTACATATATATTTTCCCCATAGCACTGTGGACAGAAAAGGAGCCAAATATTAAACCTGACAAATTCAGGAGACTGAAAATAACCAGATAGGATGGTGTGAACATAAAAATTTCTAACTAAGGTGAACCATGGAGGGGAGTCACCTCCTTGGCCTGTAGCTTCCTTGACAAAGGTCAATCTTTACCATAAGTGAGCCTATCTGTCATCTTTTCCCATCTAAGATAATATACCCTTGCAATATCACAGTAACCATTTTTTTCCAGATCCCCCAGGGGCACAATCCATCACACCAGAGCAGGAATCTACAAAATCCCTCATTGTTATCTTGTTCCCCAAATATTATCTCTATGTGTTATAAAATGCTATTAACTATCCTGTACCCACCAATGTAAAAGAAATATGTGTCTCTCCTTTTTACTTTTTATCCAATCTCAGAGATTTCCCTGCTTTGCTTTCTCCCACCCCCTTAATCTACAACCAATATATTTCATGCAACCCTGCTCCTTTGATTCTAGTGTATAAAATAAGTTGCAAAAAGGCCATTTTCCAGAGCATTTTCTCAATCCTTTGAGACTTTGCTTCCCAGCTATTGTCATCAGTTTGGCTCAGATAAACTCTTGTAAGTTTTCTCTGAGGCTGGATGTTTTTCGTCAATAGCAGTATCACTTACAAATGTATTTTACTTACTTGTTTTGCTTGTGGTCCATCTGCCCTCACTAGAATGTAAGCTCCATGAAGGCAGGGATTTTTGTGTTCTTTATTCACTGCTGTATCCAGACAACCTAGAACAGTATCTGGCTCAATATGTATTTGTTGAATGAATGAATGAATGAATGAATGAGTGAATGAATGAAGTACATGAAACAATGTTTTTGGCTGAGAGCATTCCTTTCTATATATGTTAATATGGAAATGATGACATTCTCTAGGTTCTTCTTTCCCTTTACCACTAGGCATTATTCCTTTTTTTTTTGAGGGCAGTGTCAGTGGCCCTCATATGTGGGACCCGAACAGGGGCCGCTGGCTTCCCAAGCCAGCGCTTAACCACTGTGCCACTCGGCCAGCCCTAGGCATTATTCTTAAGCATATTTCTGAAAAATCATCCAAAAATTTAATAATACCAGACACAGCAGTTTGATTGCTTTTAGTCACTGACCATGTGGAGCATCTAACAACTGAGAACTATAATGTACTCAAGTTGACATATTTGCTTCTGATGGCAATCCAAGGTGCTAACTTCTGTCTCTATTGTACCTAAGCAAATAGTTTGTCCACCTGGTGCTGCCGATATTCAGTTAGGCTGACACCCGGGTGCAGTAAAAGAAAATGGTGTTTATTGCATAATGTTATACAGTGGAGAACAGGCAGCTTGTGCTGGAAAAACCTGAACTCTCTGATGGTTTTCAGACAAGGTTTAATGGAGCAAAAATCATAAGTCATCAAGAGTAAGGGGTTTGGGGTTGTGGGTGAAACTGATTGGTCAAGAGTGAAGTAAGACCAGTCAATCCTGATTTCAGGTTTGAGTTCAGCTTTGGCATCCCTCAGTCTGGTTCCATAGGAATGGGTTCAGGGGGTCATTCAGCTTTAGGGCTCAGGAGCTGAAACACAACTTAGGGCATGACATTATCTTCTGCTTAACAAAGCCCATACCGTGGACCATTAGTCAGTGCCTGGCCATCATTTCTTTCTGCCACAGGGAGTTAACATATGTAAAGGAAAGCGCTGAGGTTTATGGGGTATGCTGAAAGAAACTGAATTAGAGTGCGGGAGCTACATGTTAAATCAAACTCATACATTAAATCAGGACCTTCACTTTCATTATAGTACTAAGTGGTCCTGTATTTTGTCTTCCTATATTAACATTAACAAATAAAATGTGCAATTGTAGTTTTACAACTGTACCATGTCTAAGGGAATCTGTGCCAGTGATTACCTCTCATTCTGAAGTGTACACACCCACACCCAGAGACTGCTCTCTACTACCTTCGGATGCAGAACAATGGAGACTTTTGAGAGCTGAATTCCTGTTCATGGGATACAGTTCCAACACTCACTTTTTTTTTCTGAAAATATTGGAATACATATAGTGATTGTGTAAGTACAGTTTTTTCATTTGAATACAAAATGTTCAAATGAACACTTTCAGTTACATATTTAAAAATGAATATATGAATCACATAAGGTAGTCAAACTCATACAGAATTAAATATAGTCCATATTCTACCACACAAACTGAACTAAGCTCGTTTAGTATAACAGAAAGTGCCACCCCAACTATGCCTCTTTGACATGAGGATTATTTTAGGCTGATTATTTTGAGAAACAGAAGACACATGAGACGCTCTGAAAATATATTACAGTTGCTCTTTTGTAAGGCAAATTTACATTTATAAAGAAAATCTCCATTTGTAAGGATGTGTCTCTCTATACAAGAAAGAGAAGTGTGACTCTAGCAATGACTTAAATTGGCATAACAAGTTACGTTAATAAAGTTCTGTTTGTTTTTCTCCTGTTCATGTGCTTTTTATTACAGGGGTTCTCAGCCAAGAAATCAGAAAAGTAGAGAAAAAATAATTTTTCCTCTCCTAGAGTAGCTGTAAACAATCTACCCATTTTTAGAGGAAAAGGCAAGCCTATAAGAACCTTTGCAGGTGAGGGGACTTGGTAATGTTTGGCTATGTCCTAGAAACCATATTCTCATTTACTAGCTAGGTATTACTATAACCGAAGTATGTCTACAAATAGCATTACACATGCTACTGCAAAATTGTGAGTCATTAAAGTAAAGCAATAGCAACATCTGAAAAGCAAGCATTGGCTCTTATTAAAACCAAGGAATAAGGCCAAGGGACTTTAAAGTTAAATACAAAAGCTAAAGGTGGAGATATTGATTTGATATCTTTTAAAGGTGGTGAAGTTCCTTTATTTTTTACTTATTTCTGTGTTGTGAAATAAGAAAACCAGAAGACCTTGCATCTATTTTAAAACATCAGTTTGGTATGTAAGGCTGCAATTATGGCAAACACTTTTTATATTAAAATTCAGAAGAAAAAATGGTGAATGCCATTTAGCAGAGTACTTGTGCAAGAATGGATTTTCAGTGAAATGTTTAATAAAAGAAATAAATAATTGTGATTATTATGTGGTATTTCATATAATAGTAGAGAAACTATAAAATGTTCCCTCCGGGTGAACGAGTGGCGTGTTGGTTAAGAGCTGACTTGGGATGACAGCAGCCCTGGTTTGGATCCCACATATGAGGGCCAGTGACAGTGCCCTCTACAGCTAAGATGGTGAACAACAGCGCCACTTGGAGCTGGGCTGCTGCAATTTCTTGGGGATGGCATAGCTGCAGCCCCGGCTGCAGCGAGCTGCCATAGGCTACAGTGAGTGTCTGCCAGCTAGCGAGAGCAGCTGGCAGCCAGTGTGAGCTGCTGAGAGCTGCTGTGAGCGGCCATCCAGAGGCTGGCGACCAATCTAGCTCACCCGAAAAGAGAGCAATGATGATACCAACATGGGCCAGTGAAGTGATGTCCTCCACAACCAGATTGAAGAACTAAAGGACAGCAACTTGTCTGTTCCCCTTCCCCCGTTGTTCCTGGTTTCCCAGTGCTGTTGCCCTCCCCCAATTCCCAATAAAATCTTTTAAAAACATATGTTCCCTCCTATTTATTTGCAGAAGGTTCTTAACAAAGAGCTCATATATACCTAAGAAAATTTCAGAGTTGCTGAATATACCTAAGAATATAGCTAGTAATACCTCACTAAGCTCATGAAAGCAGATGATTTATCTAAACATCTGAATACAGGGGAGCAACAGACAGAGTTCAACCCAGAAAATAAAGCAGTCACACTAATAAGTAGTATAGATCTCTTACTAAATGCATTCTTTTACCAAGAAAATATAAGATATTTAAGATCACAGATGAAAAATATAGCAGAACTGAAAAATACTTTTTCTATTAAAAATATATATTTCTTTAAATTTTATAGGAATACAGTTTTATTAAATACCATGTCTGAAAGGTCACTTCAGGGATAGATACAAAATTATGAAACCTGAACAAAAATATTTATTCAGGGAATAAGATGTCATGACTAAATAGATTTTCTTATGAAATGTAGCTAAATTAATTTTTGTTCTAATTTTTGTTTAATAAAAATATTCTAAAGGATATTACCTTTTTGTTGAATTAATAAAACCAAATTAAATTGAATTGGATTAATAAAACACACAATTTAAGCTTTTTAAATGCTTGAATATGTGTGCATGTTAGGATTATCATTTTGAACCATAATCACTCTCCAGTATTCTAGATATAGAATGTGAATTTGTGTGTTTGTTCACTTGTGTTGTCAGAAAAAAAAAATCTCTGACAACAGGTTTGTTGTGATGTTTCATTTTTTATTCCAAATGGAAGACAGCAAAATACCGTGGTTGGTGAACTGGAAGTTGTACTTAAGTGGCTACTAAGAATATAAGATTTCCTATGTATAATGCAAGTGAATATGCTTCTGGAGAGTGGGAGTGTGATGCCTGCTCTGGCTTGGCTCTCACACTGGGGGTAAAACCCTGGCCTCCTGGAAGAAAACTGGGAATCCTAGCTTCTACGTTGCCAGAGGATGGGCCTTCTTCTGCACGGTGTCCAGGTTCTTGGCATCTCAAGCAAAGAATTGAACGTGAGGTAAAGTAGTGAAAGAGCACTCCAAAGAGATAGAAGAGGGCCCTAACAGAAGGCAGTGGCTCAAGGGCCGTTATTAGAAGAGACAGTACACTCCAAAGTGTTAGGAATGAGCCCAAGCAAAAGCATGGCTCAAAAAGGGTGTGGCGCAAATGCGAGGAATTGGAGATTTTTTATTTTTTCTTTCTTTTTTTTTTTAGAGGGCAGTGGCACTGTGCCACTGGCTCTCATATGTGGGATTAGAACCGGGGCAGTTGTTGTCCCAAGCCAGCTCTTAACCACTGCACAACTGGCTGGCCCATAGGACTTGGAGTTTTTATCCCTTTCTTTCTTTTGAATGGGCTATTTTTCTCCTGGTGTGGGACCACTTGATTGACACCTGTGATTTACAAAGAGCTTTGGGAGTAGCTGGGAGAGGTTGATATGGTGGAAGATGTGGTTCCCCCTGAGAGAAGGGGACGTCACTGCCCAAGAAGGATAGGGGGAGGCTTAAGTAGGGGGTCCTCTATAATGTCTATAGGTTCTACGCTTTGTTTTGGATCTTTGTGTTGTTTTCTTTGCTCCGGTGGCCTAAAGAGGGGTTTTGATAGAGGGCCGTAAAGGCCTGAACATGTGGAATTTCTGACCATTTAACCTCCCTTTTACAAAATAAATCTAACTGTAAAATAATATTATAGTTTGAACTTCCATTAATTGGCCAGTGTTCTTGGTTACCCAATTTGTATACGAGCCAAGCTACATTGCAAAAAAAAAAAGATAAGGCGTTTTTTCTTTAGATTATCGGGATCAAATTTTTCCCAGTCATTAAGTGTGCAGCCGAGTGGTGAGTCTGACGGGATTGAGGTTGATGGCATATTTCCCATACTTGTCTGCAAGACAAGGAGAGAATAAGGAGACTCTAGGTAAGGACAAAATTTCCCCTAGGCGTCTGCAAACTGCAGCTCGAAAGCCACATGAGGCTCGTTGGGTACATTCCGTTTCAAAAGTTTGCCGACCCCTGGAAGAGCCAATCCTGTCCATCACAACAATTTGAAAATTATTGGAGAGCCATAAATATATTTTTACATAATCACCATGATGTGAATAATATCCTTTAAAAATTTATAAATGAAACTATGATAGTTTTATTTTCATTTTTTTTTTTTTGCCGGCCCTATTCTTTTATTCTTTTATTGTGAAATAAACATTTTTTAAAATAGCTTCAGGTGTACAACACAGTGCAATAGTTATACCTTTAACCCCTCAAAATGACAACCCCCCTCCCCCAATTTGCCACCCCAGCCCTCCCCCCCATATCATACATATCCATTACACTTCCTTTGAAACCCTTCCACAGTATAATCCACATCCCGTGACTATCTATATATTAAATTACAGTTGGCATACAATATTATACAACATCAGTTTCAGGTATACAGTGCAGTGATCAGGCCTCTACTCCATCCATGAAGTGGTCTCCCGAACAAGATATGTGACCATTTGACAACCCACAAAATATTGACAACATCATTACATTCCCCAAACTGCCGGGACGGCCGAGTGGCGTGGTGGTTATTGCTGGCTTGGGAAGCCAGTGGCCCAAATTCGAGTCCCACATATGAAGGCCAGTGACACTGCCCTCAATAAAAAGAAAAAAAAAGAATTTCCCGAACTGTCTTTCATATCCCTGTGGCAATATTGTACTTACCTATTTATGCTGTCTAATTCCTTCCCCTTCTCCCTCATCCCCACCCCCCTCCCAACTAGCAACCCTGTTTTTCCTACATATCTATGAGACTCCTTCTGTTTACTTTGCTCATTTATTCAGTTTTCAAGATTCCACATATAAGTGAGATCATATGGCATTTGTCTTTTTCCGACGGACTTATTTCACTTAACATAATAGTGTCTAGGTCCATCCATATCCTTGCAAATGGTACGATTTCATTCTTCTTTATAGTGGAGTAATACTCCATTGTATAAATCTACCAGAGTTTCTTAATCCAGTCATCTACCGATAGTTGTTTCGGTTGTTTCCAAGTCTTGGCTATTGTAAATAGCACTGCAATAAACATGGGGTGCATATATTTTTTCGAATTAGCGTCTTGAATTCTTCTGGGTAGATACCCAAGAGTGGAATTGCTGGGTCATACGGTAGTTCCATTTCCAGTTATTTGAGATACCTCCATACTGATTTCCATAATGGTTCCACCAATTTGCAGTCCCACCAACAGTGCACCAGGGTTCCCTTTTCTCCACACCCTCGCCAGCACTTGTTGGTTGTTGATTTATTGATGATAGCCATTCTGACTGGAGTGAGGTGGTATCTCATTGTGGTTTTTATTTGCATTTCTCTGATGATTATTAATGAGGTTAACATTTTTTCATATGCCTGTTGGCCATCTGTATGTCCTCTTTAGAGAAATGCCTCTTCATATCCTCTGCCCATGTGTTAATGGGGTTGTTTTTGTTTTTTTAAGGGCAGTGTCACTGGCCCTCATATGTGGGATCCGAACTGGGGCAGCTGGCCTTCCATACCAGCGCCCAACCACTGTGCCACTCGGCCGGCCCTGGAATTGTTTTTTTTTTTTTTGGTGTTGAGTTTGATGAGTGTTTTATAAATTTTGGATATTAACCCCTTATCAGATATTTCGTTGGCAAATATCTTCTCCCATTCAGTGGGCTGACTTTTTGTTTTATTGATGATTTCCTTTGCTGTGAAAAAAACTTTTAAGTTTGATGTAATCCCATATGTTCATTTTTTCTTTGATTTCCCTAGCCAGAGGGGATATGTCAGTAAAAATATTACTCAGGGTAATGTCTGCAAACTTACTCCTATGTTTTCTTCTAGGAGTTTTATGGTTTCAGGTCTTACATTTAAGTCTTTAATCCATTTTGAGTTTTTTGTCGTATATGGTGTAAATAGGTGGTCCATTTTCATTTTTTTGCACATGTCAGTCTAATTTTTCCAGCACCATTTATTAAATAGATTATCTTTACTCCAGTGTAAATTATTGCTTCCATTGTCATAGATTAAATGAGCATATATGGATGGGTTTATTCCTGGGCTCTCTATTCAGTTCCATTGGTCTAGGTGTCTATTTTTATGCCAGTACCATACTGTTTTGATTATTGTAGACTTGTAGTATCTTTTGATGTCAGGTAGCATGATGCCTCCCACTTTTTTCTTATATCTCAACATTGCCGTGACTATTCGGGGTCTTTTGTGGTTCCATATAAATTTTAGGATTCTCTGTTCTATTTCCGAGAAAAATGTCCTTGATAGTTTTTTTTGGAAATGCATTGAATCTATATATTGCCTTAGATAGTATTGACATTTTAACGATATTAATTCTTCCTATCCATGAGCATGGTATGTATTTCCATTTATTTGTATCTTCTTTGATTTCTCTCTTCAGTGTCTCATGATTTTTCTGAGTACAGCTCTTTCACTTCTTTAGTTAAATTGATTCCTAGATATTTTATTATTTTTGAAGCAATAATAAAAGGGATTGATTTTCTGATTTCTTCTTCTGATAGTTTATTATTGGTGTATACAAACGCAACTGATTTCTGAATATTAATTTTGTACCCTGCTACCTTACTGAATTCGTTTATCAGTTCTAGCAGTTTTTTGGTGGAGTCTTTGGGATTCTTTATATAGTATCATGTCATCTGCATATAATGGCAATTTTACTTCCTCTTTTTCAATTTGGATGTCTTTTGCTTCATTTTCTTGTCTGATTGCTGTGGCTATAACTTCCAGAACTATGTTAAATAGAAGAGGTGAAAGTGGGCAGACTTGTCCTGATCCTGATCTTAGGAGGAAAGCTTTTGGGCCGTCTGAGTGGTGCAGTGGTTAAGAGCTGCTTGGGACGCCAGCGGCCCCGGTTCGGATCCCACATATGAGGGCCAGTGACACTGCCCTCAAAAAAAAAAAAAAAGAGGAAAGCTTTCAGCCTTTCCGCGTTGAGTATGATGTTTGCTGTGTGTTTATCATATATAGCCTTTATTATGTTGAGATATGATGCCACTGTTCCCACTTTGCTAACAGTTTTTATCATAAATGGCTGCTGGGTTTTGTCAAATGCTTTTTCTGCATGTATTGACGAGATCATATGATTTTGATTTTTCATTTTTTTAATGTGATGTATTACGTTAATTGATTTGCGGATATTGAACCAACCTTGCATACCAGGAATGAATCCCACTTGATCTTGGTGTATGATCTTTTTAGTGAGATGCTGAATTCTGTTTGCTAGTATTTTGTTGATATTTTTGCATCTATGTTCATTAGTGATATTGGCCTGTAGTGTTCCTTTTTAGTAATATCTTTTTCTGACTTTGGAATCAGGGTGATAGTGTCATCACAGAAAGAGTTTGGGAGCCTTCCCTCCTTCTGTAGTTTTTGGAATAGTTTGAGGAGAATAGGTATTAATTCTTTGTTGAGTGTTTTGTAAAATTCACCTGTGAAGACATCTGGTCCAGGGCTTTTGTTTGTTGGAAGATTGTAGATTACTGATTCAATTTCTTTGGCAGTAATCAGTCTGTTTAGAGTTTCTGTTTCTTTTTAATTCAGACTTGGTAGATTGTATGCTTCTAGAAATTTATCCATTTCTTCCAGAATGTCGAATTGGTTAGCATATAGTTGCTCATAGTATTTTCTCAAAATTTTCTGTATTTCTGTGGTATCTGTTGTCACTTCTCTTCTCTCATTTCTGATTTTTTTTTAATTTGGGTCCTCTCTTTTTCTTGGTGAGTTTGGCTAAGGGTTTGTAATTTTTGTTTATCTTTTTCAAAAAGCCAACTCTTGGTTTCATTGATATTTTGTATTGTTTTTTTTTGTTCTCTATTTCATTTATTTCTGCTCTGGTCTTTAATATTTCCTTCCTTATACTCACTTTGGGCTTGTTTTGCTATTCTTTTTCGAGTTCCCTTACATGTAAAGATTGTCTGTTGATTTCAGATTTCTCTTCCTTCTGTAGGTAGGCCTGCACTGCTATGAACTTCCGTTTTAGCACTGCTTTCGCTGCATCCCAGAGATTTTGAGTCGCGGTGTTTTCATTTTCTTTTTTTTCAAGATATCTTCTTTTTCCTCCTTGATCTCATTTTTGACCCACTCACTATTTAGTAGCATGTTATTTAGCCTCCATGTATTTGTAAGCTTTCCAGATTTCTTCTAATTGATTTCTAGTTTCATAGCATTGTGGTCGGAGAAGACACTTGATATGATCTCAAACTTCTTAAATTTGTTGAGACTTGTTTTGTGGCCTAACATGTGGTCTATTTTGAAAAATGTTCCATATGCACTTGAGAAGAACGTATATTCTGTAGCTTTGGGGTGAAATGCTCTAAAAATATCAATTAAATACAGCTGGTCTAAAGTGTCATTTAGGGCCACTATGTCCATGTTGATTTTCTGTCTGGAGGATCTGTCCATTGGTGACAATGGGGTGTTGAAATCCCCTACTATGATAGTGTTACTGTTGATCTCTGTCTTTATGTCTGCCAAAATCTGTTTTATATATTTAGGAGCTACTATATTGTGTACATAGATGTTCACTAGGGTTATGTCCTCTTCTTGAATCAATCCCTTTATTATTATGTAGTGCCCTTCTTTGTCTTTTGTTGTAGTATTCATTTTAAAGTCTATTTTGTCCAAAATCAGTATTGCTACTCCCGCTTTTTTCTCATTTCCATTTGCATGAAATATCTTATTCCATCCCTTTACTTTCAGTCTGTGTGTGTCTTTTGATCTGAGATGAGTCTCTTGTAGACAGCATATGCATGGGTCCTGTTTTCTTATCCACTCAGCCACTCTATGTCGTTTGATTGGAGCATTTAGCCCATTCACATTTAAAGTGATTACTGATAGTTGCATATTTATTGCCATTTTCTTATTTGTATTTCTTGTCTTCCTGGCTTATCTTGTTTTCCCTTGTCTTCTGTTCAAAAAAGGCCTTTTAACATTTCCTGCAATGCTGGCTTGGTAGTAATGAACTCCTTAAGCTTATTCTTTTTTGAGAAGCTCTTTATCTCTCCCTCAATTTTAAGTGATAGCTGTGATGGGCAGAGCAATCTTGGTTGCAGACCTTTATTTTGTGTCACTTTGTGATTTCTTTTTGTTTTTTTTCTTGAAGTCAGTGTCACTGGCCCTCATATGTGGGACCCGAACCGGGGCCACTGGCTTTCCAAGCCAGCGCTTAACCACTGCACCACTCAGCCGCCCCTTGTGTCACTTTGAATATCTCCGGCCAGTCCCTTCTGGCCTGTAGAGTTTCTGTAGAAAAGTCAGCTGTTAGTCTTATAGGAGTTCTTTGTATGTAACCTGCTCTCTTTCTCTTGCTGCTTTTAGGATTCTGTCTTTGTCTTTAAGCTTTGCCATTTTAACTATGATGTGTCTTGGTGTGGGCCTGTTTGGATTCAGCCTGTTTGGAACTCTCTTCGCATCCTGAGCTTATATGTTGATTTCCTTCACCAGGGTAGAGAAGTTTTCAGTCATTATTTCTTTAAATACATTCTCAACTCCTTACTTCTTCTCTGCTCCTTCTGGTATTCCTATGAGACGAGAGTTGTTGTGTTTCATGTTGTCCCGGAAGTCTCTTAAACTATTTTCATTTTTTTTTTCGTTTTGTTGTTCCAGTTGGGTGATTTCTGCTATTTTGTCTTCTAATTTGCTGATCTGCTCCTCTCCTTCATCTATCCTAGTGGTGATACCTTCGAGTGTGTTCTTCATTTCACTTATTGTATTCTTTAGTTTTAACTGGTAGTTTTTAATGGTTTCCCTATCTTTCTTTATGTCCTCACTAAGCAGTGTTCTAAACTCTGTCTCTGAAAGTTTGGATACCTCTGTTTCATGTAGCACCATTTCTAGAGTTTTCTCCTGATCTTTTACTTTGGACATGTTTCTTTATTTCTTCATTCTGGCTGTCTTTCTGTGAATGCTTGAATGTATTAGGTAGATCACCTAGAAAGAAGAGAGAAGAAAAAGAAGAGGTGGGGGGAAGGCTCTCCATCCTCTTTAGTCTGCAGACCGCTTGCTCAGCAATAGAGAGTCTCTGGGCGACTCAGCACCACCTATTGGAGGGAAGAGTTTAACATGTTTTGTGCCAGCCTCTCTCTCAGGCTTGCAGTGAGCTTTCTGCAATTAGCTGCTGTGTGCTCTGAAACTGTGGTAACTAACAAAAATATCTTCACAGGTTGTTGCAGGTTGTCCGCTGCTGTAAAAAAACACTCTGTGGCCTGTGTAGATTTCGGCCAGGCACCGGGGGCTCTGGGTGCCTCTGGCAACACAGTTCTAGGTGGGTGGGGCAGGCCCCCAACGCACCACTTGATGTGGTCAGTGGCCCCCACCAATTCAGAGCAGCATGCCCTCTGCACCAGCAATCGGTCCACACAAACTCCCCAGGAAAGCCTCTATCGGATCATGCAAGTGCACAGCTCCCAGCCCAGCACTCTCAGGAAAACTCCCCATCTCAGGCTGTCCCAATCAACTGTCTGCAGATCAGGCTAAGCAGCTTTACAGCAAATCCCCAGCCTTGCGACTCTGTACAACAGTGCAGAGAGCAGGGAGCCAAGGTGCCCCACACACTCCTGAGGCTCAGTGAACAGACTGATGCAGCTGGAGAGCACCTGCCCTGCATTTCCCTGGCTAGCAGCACAATCAGGGTGGAGGGTGGGGATCCAAGGTGGCTCGTGCACTCCTGCATCTCAGTGAGCAGCCTGATGGAGCTGGAGGGCACCTGCCCGGCATTTCCCTGGCAACGCACAAGCACGGCGGATGGTGCGGATCCAAGGCCACATGCCCATGCACGTACCCACGCACTCCTGTGCCAATTTCACCAGACCAATGGGATACTGGATCTGACTCTCTGCGGGTGGGCCCAATCCTGAAAAAATGGCACCCTCTTGTACACCGCTCATGTGCAAGTTCCACACCAGAGGAACAATGGTCCCCAAACCTCCAGCTTCTGCACCACAGGTGCTCAGTTCAGTCCATCCCCACAGGCTTCTGGGCACGACTCACACAGCTACTCACTCCAACAAGAACTGGGTGAGTGCTCACCAGTGAGCGAACCTGTGTACTGGCCCCACTGGTTCTCCAGCTGCCCTCAGCCTCACCGAGCAGAGCAAAGAGAGTCCTCAGTAATTTCTATTGCCAGTTATCGTAGAACTCCTCTTCCTGGCAAAGCAACTCTAGGCTAGTGAGCTCGGTGTGGTGCCAGAGGGTCTCTTCTCCAACCGTAGAAGCATCCCCACACAGCTGGGTCATCCCTCACGGGGCTAGCCCTCTCTCATCAGTGCCCCTCCTACCAGACTTGACATGGCCTCCTCTTTAAGTCCTTCGTTTAGAGGTTCTGTTCATCTAGTGTTCAGGGAACTTCTGAGATTAAATGTTGTATAAATTATATTTAATTTTGATGTGACCCTGGGAGGCAGTTTTGAAAGCGTCCGTCTATTCCGCCATCTTACCAGAACTTCCTTCATTTTCAATTTTACTTCAGAGCGACATGTACATATCCAAAGAGCTACAGTTTATTGATCCCTGGTGGCTCTTCCATCTCAAACGTTTGCCGACCCCTTCACTAGGAGATAGTCCAGGATGGATCTTCCAGAGCATCCTCCTGAGGGGTTCCTGACTTAAGATGCCAAATGTCTCTGGCCTTTGGGTGGGTACCGGTACTACTTTGACTTAGGGTTAGGCTCGGAACTCTTCCAAAGGCTATGCTCTATTACAACCTTTGTTATCCCTGGGTGGAGTTCTCGGCTCTTTTCATCCTGCCAGTTAAAGAAATGTTCCACAACTATGGCTCCATAAATGGCTAAGGTCTCAGCAATAACTGTTTGGGAATTTTGGAACAAAGGGAATTGGAATGGCTCAAAACCCTCTAGGTGTCTCTCTAAAATTCATAGGTAAGCAAAGAAAATCCTTAACATCTCCAAATCTTGGGAACATTTGAAGGGAGGGGAGGGAGACATTCAAGGACACCCTCCAAGTTGTGGTGACCACTGGGTTAGGCAAAAGAAAAGGTGGCATAGAAGTGTAAGCCAGAAAAGTGGCTTCATAATGAAAGGTGTACATATGAAAACAGAAATGGAGCAAATAGGACATGGCTCCTCATAGTGCGAAGTAAGGCAGAAGAGGAGGGTGGCCTGAGGTCCCCAGACATGTTCAGTGAGATGCCAAAAGAACAGAG
Organism: Aselliscus stoliczkanus; assembly: GCA_033961575.1. Classification (NCBI taxonomy): domain Eukaryota; kingdom Metazoa; phylum Chordata; class Mammalia; order Chiroptera; family Hipposideridae; genus Aselliscus; species Aselliscus stoliczkanus. The sequence goes on along the minus strand of CM066737.1, from coordinate 44,983,099 downwards.
GGGATGAAAAATTAAGTCTCCAGAGAGACATCATGCCATACAAACACAGACTTCACAGGTGGTTGGATTTCTTTTGCGCCTACTGGGTCCTGAGTGGCCTGTTCCAAGACCAGATAATCCTCTCAAGGGAGCCTTCAAGCAGCACATGCCCTAATGGCCCTTTAAATGTTTGACCCATGCCCACAAAGGATGGCAAACAAAAGAGATTACAGAAGAATGAGAAAGAGATTTTGGGGTCCCCTAAAAGGGGCTTACCTCCTGGCTGGCTTGCCAAAATACATTACTGGGGAACAAGCCCTTCTCGGTGCAATGCCTGGGCTTAGCTCTCACACTGGGTGCTGAACCCAGAGTCCGAGCCAGGCTCCCACTCCACGGGTCAAACCCAGGCCTCCTGGAGGAAAACCAGGAATCCTAGCTGCCATGTTGCCAGAGAATGGGCCCTCCTCAGCTCGGTGTCCAGGATTGTGGCATCTGGAGCAAAGAACTGAACAAGACACAGAGATAAAGAGGTGAAAGAGAGGTTTATTAGAAGAAATAGTACACTCCAAATAATTAAGAGTGGGCCCGAGCAAGAGCATGGTTCAAAAAGGCTGCAGCTCAAAGGCTCAAAGGGCTCAAAGGCCCAAAGGGCCATGTATCAAAGGCTCAAAGGCCTTGACTGGAAAGGACTTGGAGTTTTTATCCATTTTTTTTCCTAGAATTGGCTGTTCCTCTCTGGATGTTTGACCACTTGGTTGACACCTGTGATAGACAAAAGGTTATTACCTCATCTCTTTGGACTACGCAGGTTCCTTCCCAGAATTCAGTCTGTGATAAAGATATTAATGAACTTCTGGGCATATGTATGATATTATAATAATGTTTAATGAGGCCCAGGTGAAATGAAGGTCATTGTGGCCTTCACTGCAGAGGTGCAAGTGACTGGTCTAATCTAGTTGGGTATTTTCTACACATTTTTTTCCTCATAGGGGTAGATAATTACAATGAAAAGGGGAAGTTTTGGGCTGGCTGAGTGGTGTGTTGGTTAAGAATTGACTTGGGACACCAGCTCTGAGCAACAGGGTCCCCATGCGGATCCCACATGAGGGTCAGTGACACTGTGCTCTCTACAGCTAAGATGGTGAACAACAGCTCAACCTGGAGCTGGGCTGCTGTGAGTTGTCAGCAATGCCGTAGGCTGCAGCCTCTGCTGCAGTAAGCTGCCATGATTTACCATGAGCAACTGGCAACTGGCATGAGCTGCCAAGAGCCACCATGAGTGGCCATCCGGTGACCAGTGACTGATCCGCCTCATCTGGGAAGAGTGCAATGATAATACCAACATGGGCCAATGAAGCAACGTCCTCCATCACTAGACTGAAGAACAAAAAGGACAGCAACTTTTCTGTTCCCCTTCCTCGATTCCCCAGTGCTGTTCCCCTCCCCCAATTCCCCAATAAAATCTTTTTTAAAAAAAAGTTTTCAGTGGAAAGGGGACGTCTTTTGGACGGTCGCATTCGGTGGGTTGTGTTGGAAGTGCAGGAATGCAGAGACCCAATGCCTGCCCCTAACTGCCTGCCTTGTTTTCCCCTTGAGATACGTGATCCCCATAAAAATCTCTATGGGAAGTTGAGGGACAGAAGGTTTTTTCTTCTGTATATGCTTTCTGCTGGGCAGGGGTGTAGAGCTGTCTCTACCTATCTGGGATTCACAGAACTCTTGCCCTATCTGATCTTAGATGAGAGGAAGGGGGTCTCAAGATCCATCTGAAAGACCATGTTGGTTTCTTTGATTGGGACTGGTAATCATGCGGTGGTATCATCTGTATCCCCAAGGCCCCTGAATAAGGAAAAATAGATTTTATTTTTTATTAAATAGCCTGTGACATTTAACCGGTCATTCATGTAGCAATAATTGCCCAGAAACTGGGCCCAGAATGGGTTGAAAAGAACATTAGGCTTCAATGATTACAATCAAAAAGTATAAATCACAAGTTTTAGGGTAATTATGTAAAGCACGGGGTAAGAGCTAAAAAAAAAATTGGACAAAAAGGAAACTTTAAGGAAAAGGAAATTTAAAATCCCTGTAAGAAAGAAAACTTAAAAGTTTTTCACGGGGGTGGGGGGAGCTATTCACAGCTTTGTGGATTTTTTTCAGGCAGCCGTGACTGAAGCTATATGTTCTGGCCATGGCTCTGGGTGTTGGTATAGGTCAGCCTACATGCTGAGCGCTAAACAATTCAACAGCTGTGTATCAGAGTATGTGAGCATGGGGGATCAGCCACAAACTATTCCTATTCATTTAATGGGAAAGACGAAGAACCACCACCCATCAACCCAGCCCCAAAAAATAAAAAGAAAATGCAATTTTCTGGGCTCTACTCTTTAGGAAGGACCTAAGTTACATCGTTTGTCTTTGTCTGAATTTACATATTGAAACTCATAAACCTGCAACCCTAAAAGAGATTACAAAAAAATAGACAGGGGACAGGGGAGGATAGGCACCATGTCCAAAGTAGTAGAAAGAGAAGAGGCAAAGACAATAGCTTTAAACAGACAAGAACATGTGAAGCATGTTGCTTATTAAAAACCTTATTATGATGTTGTGAAGTTTTGTGAATTAATTTAGCAAGTATAATTATGAAATGTATATTTTTTAAAATGTCACAGAAGGGATAAGAAGAGATAATGTCATAAGGGATAAGAAAGGGAACAATTTTAACTGATTGTCCAATTTCATTGTTTGGATGCACCTCCTATTTCTTTGAGAGTAGGCATTTCAAAATGATTTCACCTCCTATTTATTTGAGAGTAGGCGTTTCAAAATGATAGCAAAATTATCACCCCAAATTTGAACTTCTTAGCTAAGTGTCTAAATTTCAAGATGTTCTGGGTGTATTTTGACAATTAAAAAATAAAATACAGGGCCGGCCGGGTGGCGCAGTGGTTAAGCGCTGGCTTGGGAAGCCAGCGGCCCTGGTTTGGTCCCACATATGATGGCCAATGACACTGCCCTCAAAAAATAAAAAAAATAATAAAATAAAATAAAATACCTCACTACCTTCTTCCCCCACAGTTACCTTGATAGGCAATGTAATGTGAGTCAGAAAAACTAGTTCTTGAGTCTTGCTCTGCTAATTCCTAACTGTGCGTTTTAGGACAAATAGCTAACCTCTCTGGGGCTGTTTCTTTGTCTCTCAAATGACAGGGTTGGACTAGACCAGAGGTCCACAAATTTTTGAGGCAGAAGAGTCAATACTCTCCCCCGAAGTTTTGTGAGACCTATAAAACAAATGAAATCACCATTATTTGAATAATATCCTTTAATAATGTAATAGGGGCTGGCCGAGTGGCTCAGTTGGTTAAGAGTTGGCTTAGAGCCTGTGCTATGAGCAACAGGGCCGCCTGTTCGATTCCCACATGGGCCAGTGAAAGCTGTGCCCTAGTAGAGCTGTCGCTGAGCTGCCAACAGGTGGCAGGATGGCTCAGCTAGTGTTACAACAAGACTGCCTGTTCAATGGTGGGCTACGCCCACCCACAACTAAAGATTGAATTTGGCACCTTGAGCTGAGCTGCTGCCTGGAAGGCTCAGTGGATAGGGCGTGTGCTCTTAACAACACTGCTGCTGGTTTGACTCCCACAAGGGATGGTGGCTACGCCCACCAGCAACTAAGATTGAACACAGCACCTTGAGCATAGAGGCCACAAGCTGCTGATGGGAAGCCAGATGATGACTGGTGCCCTCCACAAGGAAGACTGAAGAACAAAAACTTGGCTGTTCCCCTTCCTTGATTCCCCAACACTGTTCCCCTTCCCCAATTCCGCAAATAAATCTTTAAAAAAAATTATAAATGAAACTATGATAGTTTTATTTTCATTTTCAACTTTACTTCAGAGCCACATGTACGTACCCATGGTTCGCGAGCTGCAGTTTGCCAACCCCTGGACTAGACTATCCTCAGGGCTCTCTTTCCATTGTAAAATTCTATACCTATTTTTCTGTTTTTGAGCTGAACCTACTTGGTAAAGATTTGGAGGAAAATGAGTTAAAAAATAAATGATTTAGGTCAGGAAAAGAAATTGTTATCTTGAATTATTCAAATGTACATAAATGCACATAAGAGATATTGTTTCTTGAACTTCCTTTCATTGTGTAGTGTATAGTTACATTATTTTGTAATGCCATTAATAATATTCAGAATGCCTCCATTTTGAGGAAGATTAATTTAATTTTTTTCATTAAAGAGCCACTTCTTTTACAAGTACAAAACACTGTTGGAAGCATTTAGATGCCAAATGTGATATTTATCAGTATCACTATTTGAGGCAGAATTGCTTTTCCACTAAAGGGATTCAGAATGAGCCTCCCCAAAATGTGCCACTTTGACTTGTGGATTGTTTTGAATTGATGAAGATCAAGACTCAGCAAAATTAAAAACAACAACAACAACCTTCTACCTCTCCTTTAATTACCTAAAAGAATTTAGATAGGGGTCTGGGCCCAGAAAAAGACCTATTACCAGAAATAAATTTTCATTTGAATGACCTACCTTTATGGCAGGACAAACATCTAATTATTAAACACCTGCTCTTATTATCCTATGAATTGCCCTCCTCCCCTTTGAAGCCCCAGGCTCTTATCCCATTCCTTAGCTCAGGATAGCAAATAAAACTCAACTGCCAAACTTGTCCTTGGGTCTCATTGTTTTTGTGGGGCTCCTGTTTGTATGTAATTAAATTTGGTTTTCTCCTGTTAATCCATCTTTTGTAATTTAATTGACCAGCTGAAGAACCTAGAAGGGTAGAAGGGAAAATTTTCCTCCCCACAGTTAGGGTACTTGGCAGGATAAATTTCCTTGGCTGGACACTATTTGTTCTCAGGTTACTGCAATTGAGAGATACTGGGACGTCTGACAAAAGCTGGCAGAAGGTAAGAATTATTACCAAATCTGTCTCCCAGATCTCTGCCTACAGGGTCTGGTGGAGGTGAGAGTGGCGAGAGTCCTTTTCTTTTTCTAAATTTAGATTAGCAGGAGATAATATTTGTGTGAACTAGTTCCTTGGGAATAGTGATTCTGGTAAAGATTTGTGAGTACAGTAATACCTTGATTTCCAAGCATAATTTGTTCCAGAAACAAACTACTCATATTGCAAGACATCACTCATTTACCATGTTAAAACATAGTAGAAATGTTTGCTCATCTTGAGGAACACTTGCAAACCATGTTACTCGCATTCCAAGGTTTTACTCATGTTTTCTATTGATCCCTTTTCTCCCAGAGATGGTCATTGTTTTTTTCTTTGTCATTGTCTTTTGTGGGGCCTGTTTTTGATAAGGAGGAAAACCATAAAGTAAGACACGCATAGGTCCTATAACCTGTCATTCAAGCCAGTCTTATAGACTGGTGAGTTCACAGTTCTCACCACACTGGCAACTGGTTAGACAAACATTGCTGTGGGTTAATGTACACATGAAGGCTATTGATAATGGGAATCTCAGAAGCTGCCACAAAATTGCTGGACTTATGTCAACTACTTAAAAGCTTTTAGAGCACTTGCCACCTAATTTTAAGACTCTTATGTTAGAAAAAGTTGGTCATGGAACCCATTAGATTGATACTAGTTCACCCACCAACCTCAAGAAAATTTCTGTGCAACAAGGTACACTGCAAAACACCACCCAATCTGCAACTCAGCAACACATCCTTCTTAAAGTATTAATTTGGCTCCAAGAGACTCAAGGCTTAGCTAAAGCTGTTAATGTGCACATAAAAAAGGAAAACTAGATGAGATTTTCCTCTTATCTTGTTCTATGTCCTGAGAGCTCGGTTTTATGACCAGTAAGAATATTCTATCTAGACTCTGCCAACCAGACGATGTACTACTAGAGTGCATCTGGAGAATAGACGAATAGACTGTGTATCTGATAAGCAGTGTTCTATTTGTCCGACTGGGTCAGCTCTCAGGGGAGTTTGTTATAAGGTGTCTTGGTCCATAAGGGACCTTTATTGTCTCAATCTTCATGTCTTATTGTTGGAAGTCCTATTCCAATAGCACCTGCCTGGTGTCACAGATTAGTGGGTCTGTAACTGGAGGCATCTCATGTTCTCATGGGTCACAGGGGATATTATTTTCACTACACCATTCTTACCACCTGTAACAATAAAGGTATCTGCTTTCTTAGACTCTGGGTGTGAACTTTTTCATTTTCTATCATGGGACCTGCATCCTCAGCACCCACTTCAGGGATGCCTCTTGCATCCCTGGTAAAAATGTATTCTAAGCTTGGAAAGCTACCTCTGGGTCATTTCACAAAAAAGGTTTATTGAATTGAGTCGTTATTGGAATAAATATACCATTGAATAGCCTACTACTCATCAATGGCCAGATGATGGATATTTTCTTTTTTGTTTGTTTGTTTGCTTGGTTGGTTGTTTGTTTTTGAGAGCAGTGTCACTGGCCCTCATATGTGGGACCCAAACCAGGGCTGTTGGCTTCCCAAGCCAGCACTTAACCACTGTGCCACTTGGCCTGCACGGATATTTTCAATTGGAAAAAAATTTTATAGTTGAATAAAAAGTTAGATAGATCATATCCTAAAGTACTGTCTTATTAGTATCTAAGGGAAGATCAAATTGAAAAGACTACACAAAAGAGTATAACAGCTAGCCTTAGGGACTCCCTTAATAAGATAAATGAACAGAAATAGGACTAAGAACAAAAATTGAAGTCCACAGTTAAAGTAAATTCACCTGCTCCACCCTCTTTATTCACCCCTTTAGCCCCAACTCCCTGTCCCTGACCCTCCAGAAGATCTTTTAAATCTCTGGGTTCCTGGTCTAAACCCTCACTCTCAAAATCCAGTCCCATCACCTCTGCACATTCTCTGAGATCCCCAAACTCCTCCAACTTCCCCAGAAAAATCCCTTATACTCCTTATACTTATACTTCTCTTTGCTTACAAAATTTACAAAGAACACTTTGGTCTAATCTCCAGGACCAGGGTATGCAGATTACCAATGTAAATACCAAAATCCAGGAAGTGAATTTAGCAGAAGCACCCAAGACGGGAGGTAGGGCTCCTTTTTCTGTCTCTTACAACTCCTCCTGTTCTCCAGGGCACTGTAATCAGGCAATGCCAGCTTCAGGATTTTCTATGCAATATCATTTGCAGATGTATCCTGGACTCTTACCACAAAGATTTCAAGTCCATGGGGCAGCAGCAGATCTTCTAAATTGCAAAGCCTTTTTATCGCCACCTTCAGAAGATCCTATTACATTTAGAAAGGGGTTGAAAAAAATAGTGGCCATTTACAACACCACTCAAGGGACCTAGATTGGCTGTTAAGGAGTGTTCTTCCTTTGTGTGATTATACTATAGTTACCAGAAAAACCAAGTGGCCCCTGGGGACACCCCCGCCTTCTACCCCCCTCCATGCACACAGGAGACACACACAGTTGGCCAGAATTTCTCCCAGGCCATCCCACAAATGATCAAGGAATGGCTCAGCTGCAGGCTGATATTCAGGCACTGATGAGAACAATAGCAGAGGCTTTCTGCTCTAGTATGAATTGGTCTGACTTTGAAGTATATACTCAGAATGAAGGAGAGAATCCAAAGGCTTTTGTTGAACGTTTTATACAGACTTTTCAAATGCATACTGCACTAAACTCTGAAGCTCCAGAACATAGAGGTCTTTTAATTTCTACTTTAATCAGAAATTTTCTCCCTGTTATAAAAAAGCAAATTTAAAATAGTGTTGTTGGGTGGTCTGGCCAACCTCTGAGCATTATAATGGAAGAAGCTACCCAATTCTTTGAAAATGGCTTGCAAGAATGCAGGAGGAAACGGAGGTAAAACCAATGCTTCTTGCTTGGCAACTTGAATTAAAAAAACAAAAAAACATTACTCTAAACTTAACTCAAAGTCCATTCAGATCCCTCCCTATTTGCCTCCAGATATTTGCTGATATTATAAAAAATTGAGACATTGGGAAAAAAAATTGTTCCACACTAAAGAGAAATAAAAGCTTAAGAAACAGTCTCTACAGACCCCATTACCCCCAGAAGGCTTGTTTTTTCTCCTTCTGTGGGAAAATTTTCCATCAAATAACAGGGTCAGCTGATATTCAGTCATACCCCAGATAACAACATTAAACTTAAAATAGAGCATCAGGAACTGGATTTCTTTATTTTCTTTTCAAGATTTTATTGGAGAATTGGGGGAGGAGACCAGCCAATTTGTTGTTCTTCAATCTTCATTGTGGAGGGTGCCAGTTGCCATCTAGCTTCCGGTCGGCAGCTTGTGGCCTCTAAACTCAAGGTGCTGTGTTCAATCTTTGTTGTGGGTGGACGTAGCCACCATCCCATGTGGGCCTTGTTAAGAGCGCACACTCTATCCTCTGAGCCATCCGGGCAGCTGCTCAGCTCAAGGTGCTGAGTTCGGTCTTAGTTGCAGGTGGTTGTAGCCCACCATTGAACAGGCAATCTTGTTGTTACACTGAGCCATCCTGCTACCTGTTGGCAGCTCAGCAACAGCTCAGCTAGAGCACAGAATTCACTGGCCTGTGTGGGAATCAAACCGGAGGCCCTGTTGCTCAGAGCACGCACTCTAAGCAAACTCTTAACCAAGTGAGCCACTCAACCAGCCCAGGAACTGGATTTATTAATGACACTGGTGCCTCTTTCTCTACCATCTGAATGGAGTATCCCTACTTGTGACCTCTAGACTCTATGCAAGCTGTTGAAGTTCCTGGGCAATTTGTTTCGCTGACAATATCTCAACCAACCCCAATATTCATAGGAATTCTTTCCTTTTTTTTTTGAGGGCACTGTCACTGGCCCTCATATGTGGGACCAAAACCGGGGCTGCTGGCATCCCAAGCCAGCTCTTAACCACTGGGCCACTAAGCCGGCCCTTCATAGGAACTCTTAACACTCATCATGCCTTCCTAGCTTCCAACTCAACACCAGCAAACCATATTGGTGGAGATTCGTTATGTAAATTTAATGCCACTTGTAAAATGTAATGAGAAAGGCACTTTTATTTCCTTGCCCTCAGACCAAACCCCAAATTTCCTACTTTCCTTTACTGAAAACTAATTTCAGTTTAATAAAAGATATACAAATTAATCTCTGGACTACACATGCAAATGAAGTTGAAATGTTACTGAGTGCAGAGCATGTGTGTATTGCTTGGAAGAAAAATTAACCTTTTCCATCAGTTGCCCCATACCCTCTTTACTGAGAACCAGAGCAAGGAATTGACTCTATAATAGACTCTTTTATAGCAGGGTGTACTTGTCTTTACCTCTTCACACTGCAACACTCCAATCTTGCCTTTAAAGAAAGAAGTGAAATTTGATTCAGATGGGAACTGATAAAGATAAACTGGAACTTGAAGCAAACATAATCAGTCAAGAGGGTCTATGGGAGGAAAGAGAGCTTATGGAAAGTCTGTTCTATGTAATCCCCTGAGCCCTACACGGGAGAACCCTACAGGAAGAACTCTATCACCTAACTTCCCTTTCCATTAACTTCCTTTTCTTTTATATAAATACCCCTCCTCCTTGGCATGCAGGCCATAGTGTGCACGTGGCTTGCCATGTCTGCATGCACTGCGTTGCAACCCTTTCTTTTTCACCAATAAATTCTCTTTGGTGATGAAACACCTAGTTGGTGTTATTTTTCAGTTGACAATACCAACTCTATCAATTTATATAAGATCTGAGAGCCATAAACTCTTTTGTAATTCCTCACCAACCTATTATCCCTAATCGAGCCCCTATCCTTACCTCATGTCCTGCTGATGCAGCCTGGTTTATAGTAATTAACTTCTGCTCAGTTGTCTTTTCAATTTAATTGCATCCTGACACAATTTTTCTTTCATTTGCATTTAAAGGGAGACAATTAACTTGGACAGGCATACCTCAGGGATATTGCAAGTCTCCCTCAATATTTTCCCTAGTCCTTAAAACCAACTTGGATTTTGTAGCCTTTTCCTAAGCCTCCACTCTCTGTTCAGAATGTTGATGAACTTTTACTTTGTAACCAAACTAAGCAGACAATTCTTGTAGACTCCTTCATTTTCCTAAAGGCACTAGTTGAATGAAGCCATAAAGATTCTGGATCTAAACCTCAATGGGTACAAACAACTGTTAACCTAATTAGAACATGAGCTATCTCAGGGCATTCAGAAGCTCACCTCAAAACACCTTGAGTCAAGTTTACACATTCCTACTTCCAAAATGATTTAAAAAACAAACAAACAAAACTTAAGTCTCTAGGGGCAGCTGGCTACTGCTGCCAGTGGATTCCTAGTTTTGCTGCCTATGCTATTCCAGATGCCACCCCAGAGCCCAGTTTTTTTATCCTAAGAGACATAAACACCTTTGAAACCTTGAGATTAACATTGTCCACACTCCTAGCCCTCAGTTTACCTAATTTTGACAAAACCTTTTCACCAAATTTCCTTGAAAATAGTATTCTAAGACAGACTTTTGCCTCTCAAATACATCCTATAGCATATTTTTCATATCAATTAGACCCTGTGCCATCAGGTATGACCCCATGCTTGTGTGCAGTGGCCACAGCTGCCACCTCAATTGACAAAGCCTGTGCTCTCATATTAGGCTTCCCTATTCACCTGTATGTTCCCCATGCTGTGTCTGCTCTCTTAAAGTTCACAAGATAAAACAGGTTCACAAGACACAACTTCACAAGATGTAATGATGCAGGATATTTCTTTTGTGCCAGGATCGTAGTCTCCCGAAGCCGAAAAATGGACACACGGACCAGAGAGGTAAAGTTTACAGCAGAGGACAGTTTATTAGGGTAGAAAGTAACAGCTCTCAAAATGAGAGGGGGTCCCACATGGGATGCCCGAGTTAGGTGACAAACTACTCCTTTTATCTATAGGGAGTTCCTGACTGTCTTATGTTATGTTAATTAACTTGTCTGGGGTTAGGTTAATTAACCTGTCTTAATCCCCCCTTCTGGAGGTGAAGCTTCATTTCTGACTTTTCTGTTATAGGCTTTTTGGAAAAAAAAAACAACAACAAACAAAAACTATTTCCTCCTCTCCCTCCCAAGTCTGTCACTCTGGTGGGGTTCAGTGACTTAAACCTGTCAGCTATTAAATAATTTTCCTGGCTTTGTTATATTTTTCACCCTGATTCCCTCTAACTTGGCAATTTTCCTGGCTGCCTACCATTTTCCTATCTCAATCCCCCCTTTGATGAGGTAACACTAACTGCACTTAGGGGAAAAGGGCGAAGACCTCTCTGGCTGCTTCCTGCTGAGGAGGAACAAAGTAAGAACTGGCAGTTAGAGCTAGCCCAGAGGGCAGTCTAATAGTCCATGGTAGATGAGTGAATCCAGGTTTAGTTGTCATAGTTTAGGCCGACGTAGCCGAATGGTGATTGTTGTGCAAGCAGAGATGAATTGTAGGCAACAGTATGAAGTAGTTCCTAAAATAATGCATAAAAGAAGAATAAGAAATGCTTCCTTAAGTCCTGTTTGGTTGGGGAGCCAGGATGTAAGGAAGGAAAAAATCTAGGTTAAAGAATCCAGTTCTTTGTTTGATGTTAGAAACTATATTATGAATTTGTTGGACCTTATCTTCAATTAAGTGGGAATTATCCAACAAGTTGAAACAACATAATCCTTTAAAGCTCTCACATCCTAGGTTATGTTTGAGGAGCAGATCATCTACAGCAGCCCTATTTTCAAGGACGGCTTCTTTAACTTGTCCCAATTCCTGTCCCATAGCATGGATGGCCTGTGAGGTTGTGTTAATGACTTTTGCCATTGCATAAGCCATGTGATCAAATTCTACATTTACAGCAACAGTCATGGCAGGCATTATAAAAAGAGATAAAGATATATTCAGCTGGACTAAATAAATGTATATCACTGTTGCAGCTTGGATCTAGAGTAAGTTCTCTGCGATATCTAGCCTGACGAGGCTTTTGGGGAAGTAAAACAGTTAGTCTGCCAAAGGAGCAGGGTCCCCCGGTGCTACAAGATGGAACATAGGAGTAGGCAATCTTCCTGCCGAGGAGAAACCATCCTGCTGGTAATTTGACATGTGTACTAGCAAATTCTGTAGTAGTAGTAGAATTACAGTTTAAATTATTATCGGTTGAAAGGTTGAAACATTTCTTGGGGCAACTGGTGAAATTAACACATTGACCAGCCAGGATTACGGCTCTTATGCATATAGAAAACATGCTCATGTCTTTGTATGCACTGGAGGGACCCCAATGGTAGATGTTAGAATAAGAAAGCATCTTATTAGTAGAACAAAAGGCTGTATAATCTTTGAGATGGTTTAAGGTGGTGCAGACCCCGACTAAACAGGAAGTGAAAGATTGTTCTACTGAGGTACTTCCAGCAAGGCAGAAATCTGATACGTCATTACATATTTGGCTAGGTAAACCCATACATTTTCATTTTTCTGGAAGGGAATAAGATTGTCTGAAATTCCCTTTGAGCATACTGACAAGAAAAGTAAGATCTGGCATAGATACATCTTTTACTTATCTGAATGATGGAAGAGGAGTTTTAGGTCCTCCAGGGATTGTTTGGTGTAGTTAGAACTTTCTGAGTTGGGACTTGTTTTCCCTTCATCTGTTTCTGGGGGTGTTTTTGTCCAAGGCTTGACTCAAGAGTGGTGAATCCAGGAGTCAAATTCTGGTACTTTCACTGCAGTGAGAGTGCAAAGGATTACTGTGTAGGGACCTTTCAAGACAGGGTCTGGGCTAGGAGATAGAGAAGGAAGAGATTTAATAAGAACTTTATCTCCTGGGTTAAATAAGGGCTTTTGATCCATTTGGGGCTGGGCATCTGGTAATTATCGAATAGCCTTTTGAAACTGAGTTAGAGAGGTTACATGTTGAGTTAACTCTATGGCTTCTCCATCAATTAAGCGGTCATTGGTTAGGAAAGATTTCCCATGTAACATTTCAAAAGGGCTTAGGCCACATTTAATGGGAGTATTTCGAATGTGAAGGAAAGCTATGGGGAGTAAAGCTATCCAATTCTGTCTAGTTTTTTTTTTTTTTTTTTTTTTTTAGCTGAGCCATCCTGCCACCTGTTGGCAGCTCAACGGCAACTCAGCTCAGGCTGGCCTCGAACCGCTGTTGCTCAGAGCTCAGCTTGCACTCTTAAGTGAGCTCTTAACCAACTGAGCCATTCGGCTGGCCCTCTAGTTTCTTGAGAGAGCTTTTGAAGATGTCTTTTGATGATGTCATTGCTTTTTTCTATGTTGCCTGAGGATTGGGGTCTCCAGGCACAGTGGAGGTGGTAATCAATTCCCAAGGCCTTAGATAACTCCTCAGTGACTGGAGACTTGAAGGACGGTCCATTGTCACTCTGAAGAAACCTGGGGAAGCCAAACCTAGGTATAATTTCCATGATTAGAAACTGTATGACTTCTATTCCCTTTTCTGTCTTACAAGGAAAGGCTTCAACCCAGTGGGTGAAGGTGTCTATCCATATTAGGAGATATTTATGCCCCTTGGCTTTGGGCATGTGTGTGAAGTCTAACTGCCAGTCCTCCCCTGGGCATTTGCCTTGTCTTTGTATCCCTATGGGTGTCTGAGGATGAATTAAGGAATTGTTTCTATGGCACTTAACAGGATGTGAGGATATTCTTTTGGAGGTATTTTCCTGTGAATAATTTTTGAGCCATTTGTAAAGTCTTGTCCCTTCCTAGTTGGAAGTTTTGTTGCAGAGTTTTCAGAACATTTCATTGATTGACAGCTGGGAGGTGTAAATGATCTTGTAACCAACCTGTGGGTTGGGTAGGATAGCCCTTTCTTTTGGCCCATTCCTGTTCCTTTTGAGTATACTGGGGCTTAATTTGTGTTATGGACCCATCCCAATCTAAAGGAGCTAGTATAAAGTTGAGACCTAGTTTGGCAGCATGCTTAGTTGCTTGATCTGCTAACCAGTTGCCTTAAGAAATTTCATTATTTCCCCTCTGGTGCCCCCTGCAACGTATGACAGCTATTTCTTAAGGAGAATGTACTGCCTGTAGTAGTTTGTTAATCTCCTGGTGATATTTAATAGGTGACCCTGTGGCTGTTAAGAAGTCTCTTTCTTTCCAAATGCTGCCATGGGCATATAATACTAAGAAGGCATACTTTGAATCAGTATATATATATTGGCCATCTTTCCTTTGCTTAGCTTGGGTGAGAGCTATTAACTCGGGCAGCTGTGCACTGGCTCCCGATGGAAGGCTTGCATTTTCTATGATATCATGTAAAATAACTACCGCATATCCAGCCTTCCATGTGCCATTTTCCATAAAAGAGCTCCAACCTTGAAGAACGTAGAATCTGCGCTGTCTAGGGGTATTTCTTGTAAGTCCTCTCTAGCTGCATAGGTTTGTATTAAAACCTGCAGGCAGTCATGGGTTAATTCCTCCTCCAACTCAGGGAGAAATGTTGCCTGAATAAGGGTGGAGCGAGTTCATATTTGGAGGATGGGACCTTCCATCAAAAGGGCCTGGTATCTTAAGAGGTGGCATTCTGTAAGCCAATGACTAGTATTAGCATTTTTTGGGGGGGAGGGGGGTTTGAGGACAGTGTCACTGGCCCTCATATGTGGGACCTGAACCGAGGCGCTGGCTTCCGAAGCCAGCACTTAACCACAGCAACACTCAGCCGGCCCTAGTATTAGCATTTAAAAGCCCTTGAGGGGCTGGCCCAGTGGCGTGGTGGTTAAGCACTGGCTTGGGAAGCCAGCGGCCCCGGTTCAGTCCCACATATGAGGTCCAGTGACACTGCCCTCCAAAAATAAATAAATAAAAAATAAAAGCCCTTGAATGTGGTGGGGGACGAAAACAGTTAGGTCTTGTTCCATTGTAAGCTTAGTGGCTTGGGGAACTAGGAGAGCAGCTCGGGTTACTGCTGGATGCCCGAGTTCGGTGAGGAACTACTTCTTTTATATATAGGGAGTTCCTGACTGTCTTATGTTATGTGAACGAACTTATCTGGAGTTATGTTAATTAACCTGCCTGGGGTTAGGTTAATTAACCTGTTTTAATCCCCCCTTCTGGAGGTAAATCTTCATTTCTGACTTTTTTGTTATAGGCTTTTTGGAAAAAAACCTATTTCCTCCTCTCCCTCCCAAGTCTGTCTCTCTGGTGGGGTCCAGTGACTTAAACCTGTCAGCTATTAAATGATTTCCCTGGCTTTGTTATATTTTTCATTCTGATTCCCTCTACCATGGCTATTTTCCTGGCTGCCTACAATTTTCCTATCTCACTAACACCTCTTTACACAGCATCTATGAACATGCTTTACTGATCAAACCTTCCATCATCTTAGATAATTATTATTATTATTTTTAAAAGATTTTTTTATTGGGGAATTGTGGGAGAGGAACAGCTTTGGGGAACCGGGGAAGGGGAACAGACAAGTTGCTGTCTTTTTGTTCTTCAGTCTAGTTGTGGAGGACATTGCTTCACCGGCCCATGTTGGTATCATCATTGTACTTTGCTCGGGTGAGGCAGATCTGTCTCCAGCCTCTGGACGGCTGCTCACAGCAGCTCTTGGCAGCTCAAACTGGCTGCCAGCCTCTCATACTGGCTGCCAGCCGCACATACTGGCTGCCAGCCACTTACTGTAGCCTATGGCAGTCCACTGCAGCAGGGGCTGCAGCTATGCCGTCCTGGGGACTCACAGCAGCGCAGCTCCAGGTGGAGCTGTTGTTCACCATCTTAGCTCTAGAGGGCAGTGTCACTGGCCCTCATATGTGGGACCCAAACCAGGGCCGCTGGCATTCCAAGCCAGCTCTTAACCAATGTGCCACTCGACCGGCCCCATCATCCTATATTATTATAACACCTTAAACCCAGCTACTTTAGTACCCTACCCCTCCCTTATAATGTAGAGCCCCACTCCATTACACATGATTGCCTTGCAACTATAAAAATGGTCTCAATGCCACAAGAGGACCTCTTTAGACATCCGTTTGGACAATTCAGACTTATTTCTATTTTGTGATGGCTCTTGTAATTGAAATTTCTAGGGAAATATAATAACCAGTTATGCCATAGTTTCTCTACGTGAAACATTTGAAGTGTATTTTTAGCCAACTGTAAAATTAGCCCAAGCTGCTGAACTCAGTTCTTGCTAGAGCTAGCACGTTGGTGACAGGAAATACTGCCACAATTTACACAGACTCCAGATGAACTTTTGGACTCTGACATGTTGTTAGCATAATGTAGAAATTCCATGGATTCTTTTTTTTTTAAGATTTTATTGGGGAGTTGGGGGAGGGGAACAGCATTGGGGAATTGAGGAAGGGGAACAGACAAGTTGCTGTCCTTTTGTTCTTCAGTCTAGTTGTGGAGGACGTTGAGTCACTGGCCCATGTTGGTATCATCATTGCGCTCTTCCCAGATGAAGCAGATCAGTCGCCGGCCTCTGGATGGTCACTCACCGCGGCTTTTGGCAGCTCATGCTGGCTGCCGGCCACTCACGCTGGTTGCTGGCCACTCACTGTAGCCTATGGCAGCCCACTGCAGCAGGGGCTGCAGCCTACACCGTCACTGGACTCGCAGCCCAGCTCTAGGTGGAGCTGTTTTTAGCTGTAGAGGGCAGTGTCACTGGCCCTCATATGTGGGATCTGAACCAGGACCGCTGGCATCCCAAAACCAGCTCTTAATCAATGTGCCACTCAGCAGACACTGGATTCTTAATTTCTGAGGATACTCCCAATGCTGTCCTATTACAATCTACTCACCTCCCTTCTATAATTGTTATTGTTCTTGTCCAGCCCATACTAAAAAGACTGATATGATATCTTTAGGTAATGATAGGGCTGACAAGGCCACTAAATATGCAGCTCAAAATGGACACCCTTATCTTTTCTCCACCCAATTTCTAAATCTGCTTTTATATCTGACTGATATTATTAACTATAAGGCAAATGTCCCACTATCTGAAAAAGACAAATACATACAAAATGGTGTCAAACAATTATCAAATGGATTATATATTGTGCTAAAGTTGCTTCCTGTAGCTCCTTTTCTTTTGACCTTTTGGCTTGCACTTATCTTCCACCAAATGGGACATATGTGCACACAGGGGATAGTTAAGGAACTAAAAGACAATCGGTTTTGTCCTGAAGTCCACAAAGTTTCTGACCAAATTATTTCCCAGTACACCACTTGTAAATCTCATCAAATTTCTGAAAGAAATCAATATATTTCAGGAAGTCCTCCAAGGCCCACACTGCCCTTTGTGGCACTCCAAATAGAATTTGTAGATTTGCCCCTAGCTTTAGGCTATTCTCACTGTTTAGTTATTGTCTGCATATTTAGTGGATTGACTGAATGCTATTCACTAGACAGGTTGATGCCACAACAGTGATAAAGAAATAATAAATGAGATTATTCCTCATTTTGGCATTCCTTCATGGATTGGATCAGACCAAGGAACTCATTTTACAGCAGAGATAAACCACTTGCTTGTAAAGACTCTGGGATACTCATTAAAATTTCGTACCCCATGTCATCCTGAATTATCAGGACAAGTGGAATGTGATAATCTAGACATAAAAATGATTTGAAGAGGGCTGGCCGAGTGGCACGGTGGTTAAGCGCTGGTTTGGGAAGCCAGCCGCCCCAGTTAGGGTCCCACATATGAGGGCCAGGGACACTGCCCTGAAAAAAAAATGATTTGAAGAAAAAGCTGTCAAGAAATTAGACTTAAATGGTCAGAAGCATTACCCTTGGTCCTTATAAGGATATGGAATGCTCCAAGTAGAAGACATGGATTGACCCCTTTTGAAATAGTGTCTGGTCACCCAATGCCTACTGGCATCTCTAAACCTTCCATTGTGGGGTCAGGTGAGCATTATGGAAAGTTAAGTGAACAGTTTCATGCTATGACTATATACAATAACTAATTAGTATACTTGAAGTATATCACCAACAGGTAAAAGGCACAAACCCAACTGACTGACAAGACTTGCCATCCCTTTTGACCAGGAGACTTGGTGAACATCAAGTTCTTCAGAAGAAAGCATGTGCTGTCACCTTTTTGTGAGAAACCTTAGGAAGTACTGCTATCCATCTAAATTGCTATCAAACTAAAAGAAAAATCCTCCTCAATTCCTGTCAGCCCTGCCATAATAGACCCAGATCATTGCTTTCAAGACAATTGGGAGACAATCTTGAAATAAGGATTTCCAGGACCAATTCCAATGGACGGCATCACAAAATAGACAGCTTTTCCCAAGACCACAGATCAAGAGACTTTGTTTCCACCTATGTATGCCCATTTTAAAAACTCTCCCCCACTCACACACATCACACAGACACAAACACACACACTCTTCCTTTAACAAATATCCTTTTTTTTCTACATTTAATTGGTCATTTATTAGAAGGCTGACTGGAGAGTGCTTGTCTCTGTTCTACTTGCCTTCCCTGATCTTCCAATATGGACTCTCTTTCTTTTCTTTTCTAAATTAAATTTTATTGGGGTGACAATGATTAGTAAAATTACATAGGTTTCAAGTGTAGAGTTCTATAATACATCATCTATATATCACATTGTATGATCACCACCCAGATTCAGTTCTCCTTTTGTCACCATATATTTGTTCCCTTTTACCCTCATCTACCACCCCCCTCCCCACTTACATTCTGGTAACCACTAAACTATTGTCTGTGTCTATGAGGTTTTGTTTCTTCATTTGTTTGTCTGGTTCCTTTGTTACTTTCAGTTTTATATCTCCCATATCAGTGAAGTTATATGGTTCTCACTGTTGCTGTCTGAATTATTTCACTTAGCATAATAATCTCAAGATCCATCGATGTTGTCACAAATGGCACTGTTTCATCTTTTCTGATAGCAGAATAGTATTCCATTTTGTATATATACCACAACTTCTTTATCCAATCATCTGGGGAAGGACACTTTGGTTGTTTCCATGTCTTGGCCAAAGTAAATAAAGCTTCAATGAACACCAGAGCACATATTTATTTACGGATAAATATTTTCAGATTCTTGGAGGAAGATACAGAGGAGAAGGATTGCTGGGTTATATGGTAATTCTATTTTTAATTTTTGGGGGAATCTCCACACTGCCTTCCATAGCTTCTATGATATGTGGTATATAAAACTGAAAACAAGAAAAGAACAAGAAAAACAAATGAAGAAACAAAACTCATATACACAGACAATAGTTTAGTGGTTACCAGATGGTAAAGGGGGAGAGGAGTGGTAGATGAGGGTAAAGGGGATCAAACATGTGCTGATGGAAAGAGAACTGACACTGGGTGGTGAACACACAATGTGATATATAGATGATGCATTACAGAATTGTAAACCTTAAATCTATGTAACTTTGCTAACAATTGTCACCCAATACACTTTAATTAAAACAATTAATCAGGATAGTGTGGTTTTGGATACCTGGCTCATTCTGTCACCAGATACTCCATCTTAAATGTTACCCAAATTGTTACCATAGGAAGAAAGAATAGGGTCATGTGGAGAGAAGGAAGGAGGAAAACTAGGAGGATGTGAGGAGAGACCAAAGAGAGGAAGGAGATGAGGTCATTCTTTTTTTAAAAATTAAAGTTTATTGGGGTAATAATGTTTAGAAAATGACATAGTTTTCAAATGTGCAATTCTATATATCACATTGTGTGTTCACCACCCATAGTCAGTTATTTTTCCATCACCATATATTTGATCCCCTTTTCCCTCATTTACCACCCCCAATCCCTTTACCCTCTGATAACCATTATTGTCTGTGTATAAGAGTTTTTGTTTTTTTGTTTGTCTTGTTACTGTGTTGATTTCAGTTTTATATCCCACATATCAGCAAAATCATAAAGTTCTCAACCTTTTCTGTCTGACTTATTTTGCTTAGCATAATAATCTAAAGATCCATCTATGTTGTCACAAAAGGAACAATTTCATCTTTTCTTATGGCAGAATAGGTTTCCATAGTGTATAAATACCACATCTTTATCCAATCATCTCTCAAGGGATACTTTGATTGTTTCCATGTCTTGGTCACCATAAATAAAGCTGCAATGAACATCTGAGCACATATATCTTTACAGATAAATGTTTTTAGATTCTTTGGGTAAATACCCAGGAGAGGGATTGCTGGGTCATATGGTAATTTTATTTTTAATTTATTATTTTTTAAAAGATTGTATTGGGGAATTGGGGGAGACAAACAGCATTGGGGAACCGGGGAAGGGGAATAGACAGGTTGCTGTCCTTTTGTTCTTCAGTCTAGTTGTGGAGGACATTGCTTCACTGACCAATGTCGGTATCATCATTTTGCTCTTCTTGGGTGAGGCAGATCAGTTGCCGGCCTCTGGACGGCCGCTCACAGCTGCTCTTGGCAGCTCATGCTGGCTGCCAGCCACTCATACTGGCTGCCGGCAACTCACTGTAGCCTATGGCAGCCCACTGCAGCAGGGGCTGCAGCCATGCCCGTCCCAGGGATTCACAGCAGCCCAGCTCCAGGTGGAGCTGTTGTTCATCATCTTAGCTGTAGAGGGCAGTGTCACTGGCCCTCATATGTGAGATCCAAACCAGGGTCTCAGGCAACGCAAGCCAGCTCTTAACCATCACGCCACTCGGCCAGCCCAACATGGCCATTTTAACTATGTTGGTTCTTCCAATCCATGAACATGGAAAGTATTTCCATTTGGGGGGATGGGTGGGGCCTTCTTCAATATCTTTTAAAAATGTCTTATAGTTTTCAGTGTATAGGTCTTTCACATCCTTGGTTACATTTTTTCCTAGGTATTTTATTCTTTTTGTTGCAATTTCTAAAGGAATTGTTTTTTTTTCAAATTTCTATTTCTGAGGTTTCATTGTTACTATATAGGAATGCAGTGGACTTTTGTACATTGATTTTATAGCCGGCAACTTTACGGTATTCATTTATTGTTTCTAATAGCTTTGCAGTGGAGTCTTTAGGGTTTTCTATATATTGCATCATGTCATCTGCAAAAAGTGACAATTTAATTTCTATTTGGATGCCTTTTTATGCGTTTCTTTTGCCTGATTGCTCTGGCTAGGACTTCCAATACTAAGTTGAAAAGCAGAGGTGATAGGGGACAGCCCTGTCTCCTTCCTGAATGTAGAGCGAAGGGCTTCAGTTTTTCACCATTTATTGTGATATTAGCTGAGTCTTTGTCATATATTGTCTTTATTATGTTAAGGTATTTTTTTCCAACTATTTTATTAAATGTTTTAATCATAAATGGATGTTGTGTCTTGTCAAACGTTTTTCCTGCATCTATTTATATAATCATATGATTTTTGTCTTTTATTTTGTTTATGTAGTGCATCACATTGATCAATTTGCATATGTTGAACCATCCTTGTGTCCCTGGGATGAACCCCACTTGGTCTTGATGTATAATCATTTTAATATATTGTTGCATTCGATTTGCTAGAATTTTGTTTAGGATTTTTGCATCTGCATTTTCAGAGATATTGGTCTGGAATTTTCTTTTTTGTGTGTGTTATCCTTACCAGGTTTTGGTATCAGGGTGATGTTGGCTCTTAAAATGGGTTAGGGAGTATTATCTCTTCTTCAGTTTTTTGGAAGAGTTTGAGTAAGACAGGTATTAGATTCTCTTTGAATGTTTGGTTGAATTCACTAGTGAAATCACTTAGTCCTGGAATTTTGCTTGGGAAGGTTTCAAATGACTGATTCAATTTCCTTACTGTTGATCAATCTACTCAGATTTTCAAATTCTTCGTCATTCAGCCTAGGAAGGCTGTATGCATTTAAAAACATGTCCATTTCTTCTTGGTTATTGAATTTGGTGGCATATAGCCCTCGATAGTGTTTGGATAATCCTTTGTATTTCTGTGGCATTTGTGGTAACTTCCCCTGTTTCATTTCTGATTTTGTTTGTGTCTTTTCTCTTTTTATCTTAGTGAGTCTAGCCAAGGGTTTGTCAATTTTATTAATCTTTTCAAAGAACCAGCTCTTCATTGCATTATTCTGTTACCTTTTTGTTCTCTATTTCCTTTAGTTCTGCTCTGATTTTTATATTTATATAACTTATGAAGTGATCACTATCATAATTCTAGTACTCATCTGACACCATACATAATTATTACAATACTATTGACTATATTCCCTATGCTATACTTTACATGCCCATGACTATTTTGTAACTATAAATTTGTACCTCTTAATCTGTTCCCCCATTCACCCATCCCCTCAACATTCCTCCCATTTGACAACCATCAAAATGTTCTCTGATACGGAAATCTGCCTTTAAAAATATCTTAAATTAATACCTATTTTTTTAATGAAATATCATAGTGTTTAATTTCCATTCTAGATACATAAAATTTTCTATGTGGCTATCACCTCTCTAGGTGGGAATGATTGTACATTTTTTTTGTTTAGTATCACACTTACTTACTATTTTGAAAACCTGAGAGACTGATAATGGTCTCTAAATCATTTGAATTAAATAATTAGTCAGAGAAGTCACCATTTGTTTGTTTTTCTGATAATGTTAGATTTAGAAAGAACCTCAGAGGCCAGTGAATCTAACCCTTTGCAGTAGTTAGTAATCTAGATTCTGCTTCACTATTCTCAGTATCAATACCTTAATTCAAGGCAGCTTATCCTATTGTTTTAGTTTAGTCAAATTAATTTAGTTCTAATTATAAACATTACTCTGCAAAGTGTGGAAATTGGTTTTCCTGTGACTTCCACCCATTTGGGCTAGTGCTCCCCTTTACTGCTAGAGAAAATAATAAATTTCCTCCTTCTTCCATAGGGTTATTTAAAAATAATTATGGTTCCCTCAGACTTCTGTTCTACAGACTAAACATCCACTATGTCTTCAGTCATGCTTCACATGACATGATTTAAATCTCCTTACAAATCTAGTTGATTTATGCTGGTTTCAATCTAGTTCATCAGTAATATGTGGTTGCCAATACTAAAGCAAACTCAATGTATTATTTCTCTTATATTGGATATTTGTATTGAAGCTAGTAGGAACATGGTTCTTAGTTGAACATGACAAGCTCTAGTTGCCTTAAACATAGAAGGAATTTATTGAAAGGCAGTTGAGTAGCTTAAGAAATAGCCAGGAGCTCTAGAGAACCAGGCTCAAGAAAAATGGAAGAAAACAAGAAAGGCTAGAAATTCAAAATTGCTACTAAAATCACACCTCAAAATCAATCTGATAAGGCCACCACTGCCATATACTGTTAGTGGAATTTGAACACTGCCATTGCTGTCCCTAGAGACTGGCTGTTGTGGCCAGAATGAATTCTACACTGCCCCTGCTTCTGTGTTATACTAATTAATAACAGATTCAATGTAAGCCAAGTCTAGGTCATGTGTTTTTGTTATAGCTTCTTGGGAATTTTCTTGGTCTGTAATGAGAGACAGGCTTTGCCTCCCAGTGAGACTCCAGTGGTAGGATTTTCACAAAAATAGGAAGTGGCTTCATTTTCTGGGCAGCTGACTGATATTTTAAAAGCTTCATTTTAGCTTCTGTGGGGAGAATAGACATAATAAACCAAAGCAAATGTAGGAAGATCAATTAGGAAGCTATTTCAATAATCCAAGCTAGAAATGATGAGGGCATGAATCAAATTGGTCATAACAGAGGTTGGGGAGATTCAGGATATATGAGTATTTTGAAGGTAGAGTTCAAAGAATATTACAATGGACTAGCCATAGGGCATGATAGAAGAAAAGGAGTAAAGAATGGCTTCAGATGATTATGTCACATAAATGGCGGAGTGAAGAGTATTTCTTCAAATCTCCCCTGGAATTTACAACAAATTGCACAGCAATGTTTCAACAGAGGACTCCTGCACAGCACACGGGCATGCCTAAGAGACCCACAAATCAAATCATCTAAAGGTGGGAAAACTGGGCAAGCAGGGGAAGAAGGAAGAGGGAAGTGCAGAGACATGGGCCAGCAGCACACAGACTGGAGCTTGGCGCTCCCTGCAGTCTGGAGCTTACCACTGTCGCGGGAGAGGGAAGAATTGGCGTTGATAGTGCACCCCCTATATGGCCCATAGTCTGGCCTGAGGGATCAGCATATAAGACAGGTAAACCCAATATCACAGGAGACACCTTGGAGCAAAGGCTGAGGGCAGAATGGTGGTTTAAGCCCTCACTGCCAGGCAGAGGACAGAAAATATAGATACAGAGCTGAGTCAACTCCCTCCCCCACCTGCCCATGGCTTTGCCCACCTCCACACTTCCAGTGCTGAAGCAGACCCCAGAAGAAATGGTAGCAGTGTCAGATTAAAGAATAGAATATTTATAGTTCCGAGAACTGCAATCCCATGGCCACTGACTCACAGCACAAATAATTCTGGCAAAAGGGAAGGAAATGTAGGGGCAAGACAACTGTGAGCTGGTATTCACTATTGCTCAGAGCCACCTCCCATAACACACCCCACTCCCACTCATCTGGGAAGATCCCTGCAGGGACAATAGAGCCACTGAGACACACAGGCTCTGAATTGGGTTGCAGGAAGAGCATTGGGATCTCAGAAACTCTTCACATCCTCCCGAGGGAATGGTACCCTGAGACCCAGGCAACCTGATCACAGAGGAGAAGCCCGCCTTCCAGAGAACAACCCCCAATCACATGAGAAGCTATAAAAGTGCAAGAGAAAAATAAAACACTACAACATGAGAGAGAGTAAAAGGTTGAAGCAGGAGTGAAAACGAAACATTCCACATACACCTACTGGAAAACACAAAAAAGACCTCTTCCTATCATCTTGTTGCAGAACCCTCTCTTGTAGATGTTCGGGAAGATAAATAATAATTCGTTAATTGCCATGAATAACCAAGGTAACAAGGCAGCTCAGAAAGAAAATGAAAAGTCACCAGAAAATGAACTTAAGGACATGGAAACATGTGACTTAAATGACAGAGAATTCAAGATGGCAGTTCTACACAAACTCAAGGAGGTGCAAGAAAACACAAACAGGCAGTTTTATGAACCAGAAACACAGTCAAAGAACAAAATGAACATTTTATCAAAGGGACTGAAATTTTCAAAAAGAACCAAATACAAATTCTGGAGATTAAGAACTCAATTTAAAAAAAAAAGAAGAATGAAACAGCCAGCTTAGGTAATAGAACTGACCAGATGGAGGAAAGAAACAGTGACATCAAAAATAGAAATCTGGAAATGACACAGATCAAAGAAGAGAGAGACTTCAGAGTTAAAAGAAATGAAAGACTTCTACAAGAACTTTCTGACTCCATCAGAAAGAGCAATATAAGAATAATGGGCATACCAGAAGAAGACAAAGAAAAGAGAACAGAAAGTATATTCAGATAAATAGACAATGAGAACTTCCAAAACTAGTGGAAAGAACTGGATCCTCTAATCCAAGAAGCAAATAGAACACCTAATTACCTAAATCCCAACAAGTCTTCTCCAAGGCACATTGTATTGAAGCTGTCAAAAATTAATGACAGGGGCCCGGCGGAGTGGTGCGGTGGTTAAGAACTGGCTTGGGATGCCAGCGGCCCCGGTTCAGGTCCCACATATAAGAGCCAGTGACACTGCCTTCAAAAAACAAACAAACAAACAAAAAATTAATGGCAGGGCTGGCCAAGTGGCACGGTGGTTAAGCGCTGGCTTAGGAAGCCAGCAGCCTTGGTTTAGGTCCCACATATGAGGGCCAGTGACACTGCTTTCAAAAAAAATTAATGACAAAGAAAGAATCCTAAGACAGCCAAGGAAAGAATTCGGTAACCTACAATGGAAAGCCCATTAGATTATCATCAGATTTTTCATCAGAAACTCTACAAGCCAGAAGGGAGTGAAATCAAATATTCAAACTATTGAAAGAGGAATTATGAGTCAAGGATAATATATTCAGCAAAGATATCCTTTAGATATGAAGAAGGAATGATGCTCTTTCCAGACATACAGAAACTGAGGGAATTTTCTAACATACAACCTCCACTACAAGAAATACTGAAGAAGGAGGGCCAGCTGAGTGGCGCGGTGGTTAAGCGCTGGCTTGGGAAGCCAGCGGCCCCGGTTCGGGTCCCACGTATGAGGGCGAGTGACACTGCCATCAAAAAAAACAATACTGAAGGAGGCTGGCTATTCGACCTGAAACAAAAAATCAAAAGAATACAAAACCATGTGTAATATTATGAACAGACAGACAGAAGCAGGAAATGACAACCCATACACAAAATAGGACACTATATACTGAAACGTAACATACAGGGTAAAAAAGAAAAAAAAAACATTTAATAAAAAAAGAGTGAAAAGCAATAAAAGAATTTTTAAAAAAGAGTGAAAAGACAACTTGCTACTGCAATGCAGAAATCAACTCACAGCATAAATAAGGATAATTTGAGACAACAGAAACATAAAAGAGGAGACAGTAAAGGTCTGAAATAGCAAAAGAGAATGGAGAAGGAAGCATGCTGAATAAAATGGAATACTATAAAATATGAAACTTTCTTTTGCATATAAGTAATGGTAACCACTCAAAAAAATCCAGAACTGAAATATATAAAATTAAAAAAATAAGAGACATAGTGAAAAATCGTAGAATACTACCTCACTGGAATAACAAACAGCAATAAAAAGGAAAAGAAACAATGGAGACACTGAAGGGCCGGCCGAGTGGCGCGGTGGTTAAGCGCTGGCCTGGGAAGCCAGCGGCCCCGGTTCGGGTCCCACATAGGAGGGCCAGTGACACTGCCCTCAAAAAAAAAAAACAAAAACAATGGAGACACTGAGCCACTAGAAAACCAAATATAGAATTATAGGAAATCCTCATATATCAATAATCACACTAAATGTAAATGGACTGAACTACCAATGAAAAGGAACAGAATAGCAGATTGGATAAAAAAATTAAACGCACTCATATGCTGCCTCCAAAAGACAAATCTCAGCTACAAGGACAAATATAGACTCAAAGTGAAAGGGTGGAAATTGGTACTCCAAGAAATTGTATTCACAGAAGAGTAGGTGTAGCAATAGTGATATCAGATGAAACAGACTTCAGGATAAAAAAGATAACAAGACACAAAGATAGACATTTTATAATGATAAATGGGACTCTACAGCAAGAAGACGTAACAGTCATCAATTTTTACACCCCAAATCAGGGAGGACCAAAATATAGAAAGCAGCTACTAACAGAAATAAAGGGAGAAGTTGACCAAAACACAATTATAGAAAGGGACCTAAATACATCATTGACAACTATGGATAGGTCATCCAAACAGAAAAAAAAATAAGGAAGTGTCAGCCCTAAATGACACATTTGATGAAATGGACATAATTGATATTCATAGAGCACTTCATTCTAGGACATCAAACTATACATTATTTTCTAATGTACATGAAATATTCTCAAGGGTAGACCATGTATTGGGACATAAAACTAGCCTCAGCAAATTAAGAAGATTGAAATCATACCAAGCATATTCTCTGATCACAAGGCTTTGAAATGGATACCAACTGCAAAAAGAAAGAAGGAGAAACCACAAATATGTGGAGATCAAACAGCGTGCTATTAAAGAACAACAGGGTTATACATAAAAACAAATGAGGGGCCGGATGAGTGGTGCGGTGGGTAAAGCTGGCTTGGGATGCCAACGACCCCAGTTCAGATCCTCCATGTGAGGGCCAGTGACACTGCCCTCTACAGCTAACAACAGCTCCACCTGGAGCTGGGCTGTGAACCCCTGCGACGGTGTAGGCTGCAGCCCCTGCTGCAGTGGGCTGCCATAGGCTACAGTGAGTGGCCGGCAGCCGACGTGAGTGGCTGGCAGCCAGTGTGAGCTTCCAATAGCTGCAGTGAGTGACCATTCAGAGGCCGGCGACCAATCTGCTTCATCCGGGAAGAGCACAATGATGATACCAACATGGGCCAGTGAAGCAACATCCTGCACAACTAGACTGAAGAACAAAAAGATAGCAACTTGTCTGTTCCCCTTCCCTGATTCCCTAACACTGTTCTCCTCCCCCAATTCCCCAATAAAAATCTTTTTTAAAAAATGAGAATGAAAATACAACCTATTAAAATTGTTGGAATGCAGCAAAAGCAGTAATCAGAGGGAAATTTACATCATTACAGGCCCATCTCAAGAAAGAAAAATCCCAGATGAACAACATCACATTACACCTTAAAGAACTAGGAAAAGAACAAATGAAACTCAAAATCTACAGAAGGAAGGGACAAATAACAATCAGTGCACAACTAAATGAAATAGAGAACAAAAAGACAATAGAAAAAATTAATGCAACAAAGAGCTGGTTCTTTGAAAAGATCAATAAAATTGAGAAACCCTTGGCTAGGCTCACTAAGATAAAAAGAGAAAAGATGAAAATAAACAAAATCAGAAATGAAAAAGGGGGAGTTACCACAGATGCCACAGAAATACAAAGAATCCTCCAAGAATACTATGAAAGACTATGTGCCACCAAATTCAATAACCAAGAAGAAATGGACTAGTTCTGAGAAACATTTAGCCTTCCAAGGGTAAATCACGAAGATCTGGAAAATCTAAATAGACTGATGAACAGAAAGGAAACCAAATTATTCGTTCAAAACTTTCACAAAAGCAAATGTCCAGGACCAGATGACTTCACTAGTGAATTCTACAAAAGAGGATCTAACACCTGTCCTGCTCAAACTCTTCAAAAAACTGAAGAAGAGACGATACTCCCTAACTCATTTTATGAAGCTAACATTACCCTCATACCAATACATGGTAAGATAACACACACCAAAAAAATTACACACCAACATCTCTGATGAATACATATGCAAAATCCTAAACAAAATTCTAGGAAATTGAATATAACAATGGAATAGAATTGAAAACCCAGAAATAAATCCACATGAATATGGACAGATAATTTTTGACAAAGGAGACAAAAACTTACAGTGGAGAAAAGAATGCCTCTTTAATAAATGGTTGGGGGAGAATTTGAAAGCCACATGCAAAAGAATGAAACTAGACCGCTGTCTGTCACCATATACCAAAATTAACTCAGTAGGGAACAAACATAATACCTGAAACGATAAACTGCATAGAAGTAAACATAGGTACTAAACTTATGGACCTTGGGTTCGAAGAGGATTTTATGAATTTGACTCAATGGGAAGAGAAGTAAAAGGCAAAATAAATAAATGGGACTATATCAAACTAAAAACCTTCTGCACAGTAAAAGAAACCATCAACAAAATAAAGAGGCAACCAACCGAATGGGAGAAGATATTTGCAAACAATGCCGGATAAGGGACTAATATCCAAAATATATAAGGAATTCATACAACTCAACAACAAGAAAACAAATGATCCAATTAAAAAATGGGCAGAGGGCCTGAATAGACATTTCTCCAAAGAGGACATAGAGATGGCCAACAGACATATGAAAAAATGCTCAACATAACTACTCATCAGAAAAATGCAATAAAATTCACAATGGGATATCACCTCAAACTGGTTTGAATGGCTATCATCAACAAGACAAATAATAATAAGTGTTGGAGAAGTTGTGGAGAAAAAGGAACACTCATTCACTGTTGGTGGGAATGCACATTGGTGCAGCCACTATAGAAGGCAGTGGGGGAAATTCCTCAAAAAATTAAAAATAGAATTACCAGGGCCGGCTGAGTGACGCGATGGTTAAGCGCTGGCTTGGGAAGCCAGTGGCCCCGGTTCGGGTCCCATATATGAGGGCCAGTGACACTGACCTCAAAAAAAAAATAGAATTACCATATGACCCAGCAATCCCTCTCTTGGGCATCTACCCAAAAATCTGAAAACATTTATCCGTAAAGATATATGTGCTCTTATGTGCATTGCAGCTTTATTTATGGTGGCCAAGACGGAAACAATGAAAGTGTCCTTTGATAGATGATTTGATAAAGAAAATGTGGTATATATACACAACAGAATACTATTCTGCCATCAGAAAAGATGAAATAATGCCATTTGCGACAACATGGATGAATCTTGAGATAATAATGCTAGGCGAAATAAGTCAGACAGAGAAAGTCGAGAGTCATATGATTTCATTGATTTATGGCATATACAACTGAAAACAACAAAGGAGCATGACAAACAAATGAAGAAACAAAAACTCATAGACACAGACAATAGTTAGTGGTTACCAGAGGGTAAAGGGGGAGAGGAGTGGTAGATGAGGGTAAAAGTGATCAAATATATGGTGGTTGAAGAACTGACTCTGGATGTTGAACACACAATGTGATATATAGATGATGTATTACAGAATTGTACACTTGAAACCTATGTAATTTTGCTAACCATTATCACTCCAATAAATTTTAATTAAGAATGACTTCAAAGCTTTTGACCTGAGCAAATAGAAGAATGGAGTACCATTTACCTAAATGGGCCAGAAAGTGGGAGTAGAAGGTTTTTGTGTAGTAAGATAAGAATTTTGCCTTGAGAAATTAAGTTTGTGATGACCATTGTATATCTGAATAGTGATGTCAAGTAAGTAGTTATACAAACTTTCAGTGGAGAGGTTTGATTCAAATTTGGTGGATATCAATGTACAGTCATGTGTACCTTAACTACAGGGTTGTATTCTGAGAAATGCATCCTTAGGCGATTTCAGGGTTGTGCAAACATCACAGAGTGCACTTACATACACCTAGATGGCTTAGCCTACTGCACACCTAGGCTGTATGGCATACTGCTGTTGTATATGCACTCCATTCTTGACCTAAGCATGTCATGCAGCACATGACTGTATAGCTACTTTTGAATGACATAAGACTGGATGAGATCACTGAAGCAGTCAGTATATGTAAATAGAGGTATTACCTAAGGACTGGGCTCTGGCTTCAACATTTAAAGCAGTGGTTCTTAAATGTGGTCCCTAGACCAAGAACGTCAGCATCACATAGGAACTAGTTAGGAATGTACATTTTCCAACCCTATTCCTAACCTACTAAATCAGAAACTGGGGGTGGAGCTCAGCAAGCTGTGCTTCAATGTCTTTCAGGTGACCCTGATGTATGCTACAGTTTGAGCACCAATGATTTAAAGGTCGAGGAGAGGAGGAAGAAAACTTAAATGGAGCAGCCAATAAGGTAGAAGGAAACCCAGAAAAGCATTTTAAGGAGGAAAGTGTTCAACTGAATCAAATACCGCTGATTCAAATAAACTAATCAGTTCCAGGTTTTTTGGAGAATAAACTATATTTCAGACTGTTGACCTCCACTGGATTCTTCTAATAAATCCTTCTTTTGTTTAACCTAGTCAGAGTAGGCTTTTGTTATTTCCAACCAAAAGATCCTTGACTAAAAATTACCCAATTGTTCTACAGTCGATTTGGAGAAACAGCACTGTGAACTGTACATTAATCCTTATGTAGTGGAGGATTCTGCTTGAACCTAAGCCTATATGAATGAAGGCAGAGAACTCTTCCTAAGAAAAAAATTATGCAAGGCCAGACTCATTAAATAACACTCATTTGCCAGGGGAGAGAAACAATTTTTTTTGAGGGCAGTGTCACTGGCCCTCATATGTGGGACCCAAACCGGGGCCACTGGCTTCCTAAGCCAGCACTTAACCACCGCACCACTCAGCCGACCCAGGGAGAAACAATTTTATGCAAAGTAATTTTATGAAAGGTCTTTCTCCCTCTCAAAGTTGTCTTCTAGCGAAATTTCTACTAGACTCAATTCTGAAACCCAGAGAGAGATGAGACTGAAAGTTAAAAACAAACCAAGCAACATACAGCAACAACAAACTGAAAAAATGTCTCAGTGAAACTGTTTATGATATTTGGTTCTACAAGCATCACTTCAGTGTCCCTCTAATGGATGTGACACAGAATGAGAAACAGTTCTATATTCAGCATGTGTTTTTTGACTTCCTAAGGATTCCAGTCCTAATTGTAGTTGGAGGTGATGGAGCTTGGAAGACATAGCGGTACCAAGAAAAGGAGTCCAGCAAGAGAAAATGAAATACCAGATTATACATGGCAGCTAACTGGATTGTTTGTGATTAGATGTATGAAAGATCCCCTAGGAAATATGAGGGGAAACATTTTTGAGGGAGCTGGATATACTTCAAAAATATATGGAAATAGCAACCGTTGAAATTTGAGTTACTGTTATTAATGTAACTCCTATCAATACCTGCAGGCTGAAGGTGAGGCATGGGAAAACTATCCTATATATAAGATAATTTTTTTGGTTTTTCTTTTTTTTTTTTTTTTTTTTTAGCTGAGCCATCCTTCCACCTGTTGGTGGCTCAGCAGCAGCTCAGCTCAGGCTCAGCATCGAACTGCTGTTGCTGAGAGCTCAGCTCGCACTCTTGAGTGAGCTCTTAACCAACTGAGTCACTCGGCCGGCCCTTAAGATAGTTTTTATTTATTAAGATTTGGCCTTTGTTATACATTTATTTCCTCTCCAAGACTAGTTCTTTCAATTGCACTCTTAATTCCGTCTTTTCTGTTGCCTCTAGGATAGGGAATGTGTCCACTGACTTAGTTTCTATTCTCTTTCCTTTATTTTTAATGCCTCTCATTTCCCTAGTTCCTGTTCTATATCTTACAAGATGTTTAATTAATTTTTTTCCATTAAACAGCACCCACACACACACACTCTACTCCACCTTGTGTAAGTAGTGCTTAAAAGGATTAATTGTAGAGCAAAACTGCCTCGGTTTTTTTTCTTTCATTTGTTTCTTTTGTGAGGGCAGTGTCACTGGTGGGACCCAAACTGGGGCCGCTGAATTCCCAAGCCAGTGCTTAACCACCACGCCACTTGGCCGGCCCAAAACTGCCTCAGTTTTAATGTAGTTCCACTCTTTGCTACCTATATGTCCTTGGGCAAATTTTTTAATGCCTCTGGGCCTTCATAGCCTTATCTGAAAAATGGAAATAATATTAGTTTTTACTTTATGGGATTATAGTGAGGATTAAATAACTGGGTATTTGTAAAGTTCTTAGACAATCTCCTGAAAGATAGTAAATGCTATATGTGTTTGTTACATAAAAATTAATTAATTAATTGATAAATCCTCAACTTATGACCTGTTAGAACTCTGTTGAAGTTCAAAAAACCCTCTTAATTACTAATATTTTATTTTTATTTTTATAAAGGGCAGTGTCACTGGCCCTCATACGTGGGTTCCAAACCCGGGCCACTGGCGACCCAAGCCAGCTCTTAACCAATGCACCACTCAGCTGGACCTCTTAATTACTAAATTTAATGAATTATTCAGTTCTTAGCTAATTTGACCTTTGAGGAACACTTGACAGATTGGACCACTAGTATCCTCTTGGAATTCTCCCTTTATTTTCCTCATACTTCTTTCCTGGCTCTTCCCACATCTCTTTGGTATTTTCTTTTTTTTTAAAATTAGTTTCAGGTGTACAACACAATGCAATAGTTATACTCTTGACCCCCCAAAGTGACAACCCCCCCTCCCCCAGTTCGCCACCCCACTCCCCCCCATATCATACATATCTATTACAATTCCTTTGACTCCCTTCCACAATATACTCCACATCCCATGACTATCTATATATTCAGTTACAGTTGGGATACAATATTATACAACATCAGCTTCAGGTGTACAGTGCAATGATCTAGCCTCTGCTCCATTCAAAATTTTTACATTATTATATCCCACGAACTGTGTTTCATATCCCTGGGGCAATATTGTTGTTGTCTATTTAGGCTGTCTAATCCCTTCCCCTTCCCCCTTATCCCCACCCCCCTCCCAACTAGCAACCCTCAGTTTTTCCTCTATATCTATGAGTCTCTTTACTTTGCTCATTCCTTCAGTTTTTCAGATTCCAAATATAAGTGAGATCATACGGTACTTGTCTTTCTCCGACTGACTTATTTCACTTAACATAATATTCTCTTTACAACATTATCAATTACATTCCCAGAACTGCCCCCATATCCTTGCGGCAACATTGTAGTCACCCACCTACGCTGTCCAAAACTTTCCCACTCTCCCTCATCCCCACTCCCTCCCAGCCAGCAACCATCAGTTTTTCCTTTATATCTGCTTGATATGACTTCAATCTTCTTAAATTCACTGAGACTTGTTTTGTGGCCTAACGTGGTCTATCTTGGAAAATGTCCCATGTGTACTTGAGGAGAATGTATATTTTGTTTTTGCAGGGTAAAATGCTCTAAAAATATCAACGAAGTCCAGCGGGTCTAAAGTGTCATTTAAGGCCCCACTTTCTGTGTTAATTTTCTGTCTAAAGGGTCTGTCCATTGGTGACAATGGGGTTTTGAAGTCCCCTACTATGATAGTGCTACTGTTGATCTCTGACTTTATGTCTGTCAAAATCTGCTATATGTAATTAGGAGTTCCTATGTTGGGTGCATAGATATCTATTAGGGTTATTGTGCCCTTCTTTGTCTTTTATTGTAGTCATTTTAAAGTCTATTTTGTCCAAAAGAAGTACTGGTACTCCAGGGTTTTATTTTCTCATTTCCATGAAATATCTTATTCCATCTGCAAACAGCATATACATGTGTCCTATTTTCTTATCCACTCAGCCACTCTCTAACTTTTGATTGGAGCATTTAGCCCATTCACATTTAAAATGATTATTGATAAGTGCATATGTATTGCCATTTTGTTATTTGTATTCTTGATCTTACTGGGTTAGCTTGTTTACCCCTTTCTTTTATTTAAAAAAGCCCTTTTAACATTTCTTGCAATGCTGGCTTGGTGGTAATGAATTCCTTAAGCTTATTCTTCTCTGAGAAGCTCTTTATTTCTCCTTCAATTTTAAGTGATAGCCATGCTGGGTAGAGCAATCTTGGTTGTAGGCCTTTATTTTGTGTCATTTTGAATATCTCCTACCACTCCCTTCTGGCCTGCAGAGTTTCTGTAGACAAGTCAGCTGTTAGTCTAACAGGAGTTCCTTTGTATGTAACCTGCTGTGTTTCTCTTGCTGCCTCTAGGATTCTGTCTCTGTCTTTATCCTTTGCCATTTTAACTATGATGTGTCTTGGTATGAACCTGTTTGGGTTCAGCTTGTTTGGAACCCTCTGCATTTCCTGGACATGTATGTTGATTTCCTTCACCAGGGTAGGGAAGTTTTCAGTCATTATTTTTTCAAATACATTCTCGACCCCTTGCTTCTTCTCTTCTCCTTCTGGTATTCCTATGATTTGCAGGTGGTTGTGCTTCACCTTGTCCCATAGGACTCTTAAACTATTTTCATTGTTTTTTATTCTTTGGTTTTTTTGTTGTGCCAACTGGGTGATTTCTGCTATTTTATCTTCCAAATCGCTGATCTGCTCCTCTGCTTCATCTACTCTACTGGTGATTCCTTCGAGTGTGTTCTTCATTTCAGTTATTGTATTCTTTAGTTCTAACTGGTTACTTTTTATGATTTCTGTATCCTTCCTTATGTCCTCACTAAGTTTATTAAACATTCTTATCATCAGTGTTCTAAACTCTGTCTCTGAAAGGTTGGATCCTTTTGTTTCATTTGGTTCCATTTCTAGAGGTTTCTTCTGATCTTTTACTTTTGACATGTTTCTTTGTTTCCCCATTCTGGCTGTCGCTCTGGGATTGCTTTGATGTATTAGATAGATCACCAGGAGAGCCCTGGCTGGTTCACACAGGCACGCAGCTCATGGCCCAACACTCCCAGGAAAACTCCCAGTCTCAGCCTGTCCCAATCAGCCACTTGCAGATCAGGCCGAGCAGCCTGACAACCAATCACCAGCCTGGCAACTCTGCAAGCGCAGTGCAGAGAGCAGGGACCCGAGGCGGCCGGCGCACTCCCGCATCTCAGTGAGCAGCCTGTTGAAGCCGGAGCATGCCCACCAGGCATTTCCCTGGCAACGCAGCACAAGCCGAGTGGAGGATGGGGATCCGAGGCAGCTTGCACACTCCCGGGTCTCAGTGAGCAGCCTGTTGGAGCCGTAGGGCACCCGCCCAGCGTTTCCCTGGCAACACAGTATAAGCCGGGCAGAGGGTGGGGATCCAAGGCCTCATGTGCACGTGCACGCACACACGCACTTCTGCACCAATTCCACCAGACCAATGAGGTCCCGGACCTGATCCTCTGTGGGAGGGCCCAACCCTGACAAAATGGCATCCTCCTTACACCACTCGTGTGCAGGCTCCACACCAGGGGAACTACAGTTCAAAAACCTGCAGTCTTTGCGCCAAAGGTGCTCAGTTCAGTCCGTCCCCACAGGCTCCTGGGCCCGGCTCACACTGCCACTCCCTCCACCAGGAACCAGGTAAGTGCTCACCAGCAAGCAACCCCGTGCACCAGCCCCACTGATCCTCTAGCCGTTCTTAGCCTTGCAGAGCTGAGCAAAGAGAGTCCTCACTAATTTACTGCCAGCTATCTTGGAACTCCTCTTCCTGGCAAAGAAACTCTGGGCTGGTGAGCCTGGTGTGCGGCCAGAGGTTCTCTTCCCCAAATGAAGAAGCCTCCCCACAGCTGGGGCTTCCCTCATGAGGTTCGCCCTCTCCCATCTCCGCCAATTCTACCAGACCCGATGTGGCCTCCTCTTTAAGTTCTTCGTTTAGTGGTTCTGTTCATCTAGTGTTCTGGGGACCTCCGTGTTTGAATGCTGTATGATTTGTTTGTAATTTTGATGTGATCCTGGGAGGTAGTTAGCACAGCGTCTGTCTATTCTGCCATTTTACCGGAAGTCCCCCTCTCTGGTATTTTCTACTTAATTTCCTTTGGCTTCTGTTTTGGGTCGTTTTCCCTTCTCACTCTATAGCTCAATAAATCTAATAGGAAAAAAAATGCACCAAACCAGTCTCATAGTAAAAAAGTCCCTCCATAATCGAAACTCTGTTAATCTCTTTAGGCTCATCTTTCAGTCAGTACCCAACCATGTGGAATGGCTTGAGCTTTCCAAAGTGTTTTGGTAGTATTGCTTCTTATGCCAGGAAATATTCTTCCACTAAATTCCACTTATAATTATTCCCTAAATTTTCAAGTGTTAAATAAAATTTTCTTGATACCTTAGGGGGCTTTTCTCCTCTACATCTCATATGCAGAGGGTGCCAAAAATATGTATGCATATTTCTTAAATTCTTTAATTGTGAAATAAATATTTTTTTTAAAAAATTAGTTTCAGGTGTAGAGCACAGTGCAATAGTTATACATTTTACCACTCAAAGTGACAACCCCCTCCCCCAATTAGCCAACCCACTTCTTCCCTCCATATCACACATATCCGTTACAGTTCCTTGGACTCCCTTCCACAGTATAATCCACATCTCGTGACTATCTATATATTCAATTACAGTTGGCATACAATCTTAAACAACATCGGTTTCAGGAATACAGTGTAGTTATCAAGCCTCTACTCCATCCATGAAGTGGTCTCCCTAACAAAACATGTGACCATCTAACACCCCACAAAACATTTACAAAATTATTAGATTCCCTCAACTGTCTTTCATATCCCTGTGGCAATATTGTAGTTACCTATTTATGCAGTCTAATCCCTTCGCCTTCTCCCTCATCCCCACATCCCTCCCAACTAGCAACCATCAGTTTTTTCTCTATATCTATGAGACTGTTCCTGGTTACTTTGCTCGTTCATTCAGTATTTCAGATTCCACATATAAGTGACATCATATAGTATTTGTCTTTCTCCAACTAACTTATTTCAGTTAACATAATAGTCTCTAGGTCTATCCATATCATTGCAAATGGTACAATTTCATTCTTCTTTATAGCAGAGTAATACTCCGTTGTATAAATGAACCACAGTTTCTTTATATATATATATTTAATAATAAATTTTGCATACATGATGGAGATTAATGAAGTATCAGGAGAGTAATATGGTTCCTGAAAAGCTTCTACAATTTGGAGTAGGGTCTTAATCACGTGAAAAGCAAACCTGTTCATGTTAGTGAACTTGCATTTCATTGGAGGTACACAGTATTTTAATTTTAAAACAAATAAAAATAATTCTGTTTGTAGAAGATTCCCACCCCTCAACTTTGTCCCTTCGCCGTTTTCAGAAATTGTTATTATATATAAAAAAAAATCATATGCCTTTTGGAAATTGTACGTTTTTCTGAGTAATAGCTAAAATTTATTTCTTCTTCGGTTACTGAGGTGTATTAAATTTGAAGAAGATAACATCTCCATCTTCAACAACATAATTTCTGCCTTGTTGTCTGTACTTTCCAGCAGCCTTGACTGCATTTTCAGAACCTTCCTCTTTAAAATCTTCGTATTTCATTACTTCAGCCATAATGAATCCTTTTTCAAAATCTCTGTGAATCTTTCCTGCAGTTGAGGAGCCTTCATTCCTTTCCTGATGGTCCATGCACGTACTTCATCTGGGCCTGCAGTGAAAAAGTATTCTAGTTGGAGTGATGCAAACCCAGCCTTAATGATCTTTGGTAAAGTGCTTTGTGTCATGTTCGCTTCCAGATAATTCTGTCTCTCCTGAGCACTCAATTCTTGCATCTTGAGTTCCAAGGCCCCACTAAAAGGAATGACCAAGGCACCTGGGTCATACTTGTCCACCCACTCTTTAATTTTTATCAACCATTTGTTTTTCTTTCTAATGTAGTCTTTTTCAGAAAGGTTAACCAAGTAGACCATTGGTTTTGAAGTCAGAAATAAGTGTTTATTCAACACTTCGATCCTTTGTCATTCCAATCATGATAGAAGCAAACAGGTTTCTTTTGATCTATAACCCAGGATTTGACTTTGCACATTATGTCGTATTCAGGTTTTATTTTTTTATCTCCTTCTCTCACAGCCACTTTTTCTAGTTTATGTATAATGGGCCCAATCATTTCCTCATCTTTAAGCTGAAGCTCTTCGTGTATTATCTCTATATCTTGAATAGGATCTACACTTCCTTCAACACGCATTATATCATCATCTTCAAAAGCATGTGTTAGATGAAACATTCCAACACAGGCACTAATGTGAGACAAAAAGGCGTTTCCCAGGTCTTGTCCATTGTGAGCTCCTTTCACAACATTTAGAAAAGCAGGAATTTTGCTTGCTGGTTTGTGGTACTGGCAAAGAAAGTCAAACCTTTCATCTGGCACAGGTACTCTGCTCTCATTGGGATCAATAATGCAGAATGGGAAGTTTTCTGCTGAAGCCTGACTATTGGTTAATACTTTGAAGAAGGTAGATTTCCCAACATTTGGCAATCCAACAATACCAATTTTCAAGGACATTCCAAATCTTCCAATGATTGGAGGTGGTTTAATTACATCACCTCCCTTTTTGGGGGGCATCGTGCTCGCGGCAGCTAATGACACCGGGGTCCCAGCAGCAATGACAGACGCATCCTAAACCAAGTTTCTTAATCCAGTCATCTACCGATGGGCATTTCGGTTGTTTCCAAGTCTTGGCCATTATAAGTAGCACTGCAATAAACATAGAAGTGCATATATTTATTCGAATTAGCAACTTGTATTCTTCTGCGTAGATACAGAACAGTGGAATTGCTGGGTCATATGGTAGTTCCAATTCCAGTTTTTTTAGATACGTCCATACTGATTTCCATAATGGCTGCACCAATTTGCAGTCCCACCAACAATGGACTAGGGTTCCCTTTTCTCCACACCCTTGCCAGCACTTGTTGTTTGTTGATTTATTGATGATAGCCATTCTGACCGGAATGAAGTGGTATCTCATTGTGGTTTTTATTTGCATTTCTCTGATGATTAGTGAGGTTGAACATTTTTTCATATGCCTGTTGGCCATCTGTATGTCCTCTTTATTTTATTTATTTATTTATTTTTAAAGTACTCTTTTTTTTTTTAATTTTATTTATTTTTTTTTTTTTGAGGGCAGTGTCACTGGCCCTCATATGTGGGACCCAAACTGGGGCCACTGGCTTCCCAAGCCAGCGTTCAACAACAGCGCCACTTGGCCGGCCCTGTATGTCCTCTTTAGAGAAATGCCTCTTGATATCCTCTGCCCATTTTTTAATTGGGTCGATTTTTTTTTGGTGTTGAGTTTCATGAGTGTTTTATCAATTTTGGATATTAACCCTTTATCAGATATATCGTTGGCAAATATATTCTCCCATTCAGTAGGCTGACTTTTTGTTTTATTGATGATTTCCTTTGCTGTGAAAAAATTTTAAGTTTGATATAATCCAACATGTTCATTTTTCTTTGATTTCCCTTACCTGCGGGGATATATCATTAAAATTTTACTCAGGGTAACATTTGCAAACTTACTTCCTATGTTTTCTTATAGGAGTGTCATGGTTTCAGGTCTTACATTTAAGTCTTTAATCCATTTTGAGTTTGTTCTCGTATATGGTGTAAGTAGGTGGTCCATTTTCATTTTTTTGCACGTGTCAGTCCAATTTTCCCAGCTCTGTTTATTAAATAGACTATCTTTACTCCAATGTAAATTCTTGCTTCCATTGTCATAGATTAAATGACCATACATGGATGGGTTTATCCCTGGGCTCTTTATTGTGTTCTATTGGTTCTATGTGTCTGTTTTTATGCCAGTACCATACTCTTTTGATTACTGTAGCCTTGTAGTATGGTTTGATGTCAGGTAGTGTGATGCCTCCCACTTTGTTCTTATTTCTCAATATTGCCGTGGCTAATTGGGGTCTTTTGCGGTTCCATATATATTTTAGGATTCTATGTTCTATTTCTGAGAAAAATGTCCTTGGTAGTTTGATTGGAATTGCATTGAATCTATAGATTGCCTTAGGTAATATAGGCATTTTAACTATATTAATTCTTCCTATCCATGAACACGGTATGTATTTCCATTTAATGGTATCTTCTTTGATTTCTCTCTTCAGTGTCTCATAATTTTCTGAGTACAGCTCTCTTACTTCTTTAGTTAAATTGATTCCTAGATATTTTATTGCTTTTGCTGCCATTGAAAAAGGGATTCACTTCCTGATTTATTCTTCTGATAGTTTATTATTGGTGTATACAAATGCAACTGATTTCTGAATATTAATTTTGTATCCTGCTACCTTACCAAATTCATTGATCAGTTCTAACAGTTTTTTGGTGGAGTCTTTGGGATTCTCTCTATATAGTATCATGTCATCTGCATATAATGACAATTTTACTTCCTCTTTTCCAATTTGGATGCCTTTTATTTCATTTTCTTGTCTGATTGCTGTGGCTATAACTTCCAGAACTAGGTTAAATGGAAGTGGTGAAAGTGGGTAGCCTTGTCTAGTTCCTGATCTTAAGGGGAAAACTTTTAGCCTTTCCCCATTGAGAATGATGTTTGTTGTGGGCTTATCATATATGGCCTTTATTACGTTGAGATATGATCACACGATTCCCACTTTGCTAAGAGTTATATTCATGAATCACTGCTGGATATTGTCAAATGCTTTTTCTGCATCTATTTTTATGATCATATGATTGTTTTTTTCATTTTGTGAATGTGATGTATTACATCAATTGATTTGCAGATATTGAACCAAACATGCATACCAGGAATGAATCCCACTTGATCGTGGTGTATGATCTTATTTATGTGATGTTGAATTCAGTTTGCTAGTATTTTGTTGAGAATTTTTGCATCTATGTTTTTAGGGATATCGGCCTTTAGTTTTCCATTTTTGTAATATCTTTTTCTGACTTTGGAATCAGGATGATACTGGCTTCGTAGAAAGAGTTAGGGAGCCTTAGGGAGCCTTCCCTCCTTCTCTATTTTTAGGAATAGTTTGAAGAGAATAGGAATTAATTCTTTTTTGAATGTTTTGTAAAATTCACTTGTGAAGCCATCTGTTCCAGGACTATTGTTTTTGAAGATTGTTGATTACTTATTCAATTTCTTTGGCAGTAATCAGTCTGTTCAGAGTTTCTGTTTCTTTTTGGTTCAGACTTGGTAGATTGTATGCTTCTAGAAATTTATCCATTTTTTCCAGATTGTCAAATTTGTTAGCATATAGTTGCTCATAGTATTTTAAAAAAATTTTCTGTATTTCTGTGGTATCTGCTGTCACTTCTCCTCTTTCATTTCGGATTTTATTAATTTCGGTCCTCTCTGTTTCGTGGTGAGTCTGGCTAAGGGTTTGTCGATTTTGTTTATCTTTTCAAAAAAACCAACTCTTGGTTTCATTGATCTATTCTATTGTACTTTTTGTTCTCTATTTCATTTATTTCTGCTCTGGTCTTTATTATTTCCTTCCTTATACTCACGTTAGGCTTGTTTTGCTGTTCTTTTTCGAGTTCCCTTAGGTATAAAGACAGTCTGTTGATTTGAGATTTTTCTTCCTTCTTTAGGTAGGCCTGCACTGCTATGAACTTCCCTCTTAGGACTGCTTTCACTGCATCCCAGAGACTTTGGGTCGTGGTGTTTTCATTTTTGTTTGTCTCGAGATATCTTTTGATTTCCTCCTTGATCTCATTTTGACCCACTCACTGTTTAGTAGCATGTTATTTAGCCTCCATGTATTTGTAAGCTTTCCAGATTTGTTCTTCTAATTGATTTCTTATTTCATAGCATTGTGGTCAGAGAAGATACTTGATATAATTTCCATCTTCTTAAATTTGTTGAGACTTTTTTTGTGGTCTAACATGTAGTCTATCTTAGAAAATATTCCATGTGTACTTGAGAAGAATGTATATTCTGTAGCTTTGGGGTGAAATGCTCTAAAAATATTAATTAAATCCAGCTGGTCTAAAGTGTCATTTAAGACCACTATGTCCGTGTTGACTTTCTGTCTGGAGCATCTGTCTATTAGTGACAACGGGGTGTTGAAGTCCCTTACTATGATAGTGTTACTGTTGATCTCTGTCTTTATGTCCTTCAAAACCTGTTTTATATATTTAGGGGCTCCTATATTGGGTGCATATATGTTAACTAGGGTTATGTCCTATGGTTGAATTGATCCCTTTATTATTATGTAGTGCCCTT
This sequence comes from Aselliscus stoliczkanus, assembly GCA_033961575.1. Classification (NCBI taxonomy): domain Eukaryota; kingdom Metazoa; phylum Chordata; class Mammalia; order Chiroptera; family Hipposideridae; genus Aselliscus; species Aselliscus stoliczkanus. The sequence goes on along the minus strand of CM066737.1, from coordinate 44,940,223 downwards.
ATTTGTCTTCAATTGTAGTCTTCATTTTAAAGTCTATTTTGTCCAAAATAAGTATTACTACCCCAGCTTTTTTCTCATTTTCATTTGTATGAAATATCTTATTCCATCCCTTTACTTTCAGGCTGTGTGTGTCTTTTGATCTGAGATGAGTCTCTTTTTTTTATTTATATATTATTTATTTATTTATTTATTTTTAATTAGTTTCAGGTGTAAAACACAGTGCAATAGTTATACATTTTACCCCTCAAAGTGACAACCCCCCACCCCCTATTCGCCACCCCACTCCCCCCACCCATATCATATATATCTGTTACTCTTCCTCTGACTCTCTTCCACAGTATAATCCACATCCCATGACTATCTATATATATTCAATTACAGTAGATATGCAACCTCTGCTTCAGGTATACAGCGCAGTGATCAAACCTCTACTCCATCCATGAAATGATCTCCCTAGCAAGACCTATGACCATCTGACACCCCACAAAATATTTACAACATTATTAATTATATTCCCCAAACTGTTTTTAATATCCCAGTGGCAATATTGTAGTTGCCTATTTTTGCTGTCTAATCCCTTCCCCTTCTCCCTCCTCCCCATCCCCTTCCCTATTAGCAACCCTGATTTTTCCTCTATATCTATTAGACAGTTTCTGTTTACTTTGCTCATTCATACAGTTTGAGATGAATCTCTTATAGACAGCATATGCATGGGACCTGTTTTCTTATCCACTCAACCACTCTGTGTCTTTTTTTTTTTTAAGATGATCATGTACAAGATATTTATTTTTATTTATTTTTTTATTTTTTAAATTTTATTTTATTATTATTATTATTAGTTACAGATGTACAAAACAATGCAATAGTTATTTTTTTCACCCCTTACAAGGTAACTCCCTCCTCCCTCCTCCCCTGAACCACCCCCAATATCATACATATCTATTACAATTCCATTGAATCCATCCCTACACTATATTCCACATCCCATGACTATATATATGTTAAATTATAGTTGACATATAATATTGTTCAGCAGCAGCTTCAGATGTACAGTGCAGTGGTAAGGCCACTACACCATCCATGAAGTGGTCTCCCTAAAGGGACATGCATCTGTCTGTTTCCCTAAAAACAAATATTTACAACCTTATTGATTATATTCCCTAAACTGTCTCTTCTGTCTCTGCAGTAGTATTGTAGTTATCATTTTATGTTGGCTCGTCCCTTCCCCTTCTCCCATCCCCATCCTATCTAGCCATCATCAGTTTTCTCTCTGTGTCTCTAAGACTATTTCTGTTTACATTGCTCATTTATTCAGTTCTTTAGATTCCACATATAAGTGAGATCATATGCTATTTGCTTTCTCTGACTGACTTATTTCACTTAACATAATATTCTCTAGGTCCATCCATATCGTGGCAAATGGTACGATTTCTTTCCTCTTTATAGCTGTGTACTAGTCCATTGTGTAAATGTACCACAGTTTCTTAATCCAGTCGTCTACTGATGGGCATTTCTGTTGTTTCCAAGTCTTGGCTATTGTAAATAGCGCTGCAATGAACATAGGGGTGCATATATTTTTTTGAATTAGTGTCTTGGGTTTTTCAGGATAAATGCCTAGGAGTGGAATTGCTGGGTCAAAAGGTAGTTCCATTTCCAGTTTTTTGAGATAACCTCCATACCGACTTCCATAGTGGCTGCACCATCTGAAATCCCACCAAGAGTGCAGCAGGGTTCCCTTTTCCCCACAACCCCGCCAGCACTTGTTTGTTGATTTATTGATGATAGCCATTCTGACTGGAGTGAGGTGGAATCTCATGGTGTTTTTTATTTGCATTTCCCTAATGACCAGTGAGGTTGAACATTTTTTCATATGCATGTTGTCCATCTGTATGTCCTCTTTAGAGAAATGTCTCTTCATATCTTCTTCCCATTTTTTAATTGGGTTGTTTGTTTTTTGGTGTTGAGTTTCATGAGTGTTTTATAAATTTTATATATTAACCCCTTATCAGATATATCGTTTGCAAATATATTCTCCAATTCAGTAGGCTTCCTTTTTGTTTCATTGATGGTTTCCTTTGCTGTGAAAAAACTTTTAAGTTTGATATAATCCCATATGTTCATTTTTTCTTTTACTTCCCTTGCCCTTGTAGATGTATCAGAAAAATATTACTGAGGGGAAAGTCTGCAAATGTACTCCCTATGTTTTCTTCTAGGAGTTTTATACTTTCAGGTCTTACATTTAAGTCTTTGATCCATTTTGAATTTGCTCTTGTATATGGCAGAAGGAGGTAGTCCAGTTTCATTTCTTTGCTGTGTCAGTCCAGTTTTCCCAGCACCATTTATTAAATAGACTATCTTTTCTCTAGTGTAAATTCTTGCTTCCATTGTCATAGAATAACTGTCTGTATATACATCGATTTATTTCTGGGGTCTCTCTTCTATTCCACTAGTCTATGCGCCTGTTGTTATTCCAGTACCATACTGTATTGATTACTGTAGCCTTGTAGTATGTTTTGATGTCTGGTATCGTGATCCCCCTGACATTTTTCTAACTTCTCAGGATTGCTGAATCTATTCAGGGTCTTTTATGATTTCATAAATTTTTTTTTTCGAGTTCAGTGTCACTGGCCCTCACATATGGGACCCGAACCGGGGCCGCTGACTTCCCAAGCCAGGGCTCAACCACCGCGCCATTCGGCAGGCCCTTTTTATTCTTTTTTTCTTTCTTTCTTTTTTTTTAAATTTTGGATTATATTTTCTATTTCTGTGAAAAATGCCCTTGGTAGTTTGATGGAAATTGCATTGAATCTACATATTGCTTTAGGCAGTGTGGACATTTTAACTATATTAATTCTTCCTATCCATGAGCATGGTAGGTGTTTCTGTTTCTTTGTATCTTCTTTGATTTCTTTCTTCAGTGTCTTATAATTTTCTGAGTACAGATCTTTTACTTCTTTGGTTAAATTTATTCCTAGGTATTGTATAGTTCTTGAAGCAGTTGTAAATGGGATAGTTTTCTTAATTTCTCCTTCTGTTACTTTGTTATTGGTATATGCAAATGCCACTGATTTCTGAACATTCATTTTATATCCTGCTACTTTACTGCATTCGTCTATCAGTTCCAATAGTTTTTTGATGGAGTCTTTGGGGTTCTCTATATACAGTATCATGTCATCTGCATACAATGACAATTTTACTTCTTCCTTGCCAAATTGGATGATTTTTATGTCTTTTTCTTATCTGATTGCTGTGGCTAGAACTTCCAGAACTATGTTGAATAAAAGAGGAGAAATTGGACAGCCTTGTCTTGTTCCTGATCTTAAGTGGAATGGTTTTAGCTTTTCCACATTGAGTATGATGTTAGCTGTAGGTTTATCATATATGGCTTTTATTAGATTGAGATATGATCTCTGTATACACACTTTGCTAAGGGTTTTTAACATAAATGGCTATTGGATTTTGTTGAATGCTTTTTCTGCATCTAATGATATGACCATATGATTTTTATTCTTCATTTTGTTGATATGGTGTATCACATTAATTTATTTACGGATGCTGAACCAGCCTTGCATACTAGGGATGAAACTCACTTGGTCATGATGTATGATCTTCTTAATATATTGCTGAGTTCTGTTTGCTTATATTTTATTGAGAATTTTTGCATCTACGTTCATCAGTGATATTGGCTTATAGTTTTCCTTTTTTGTGCTGTCTTTATCTGGTTTTGGAATCAGGATGATAGTGGCTTCATAAAAAGAATTTGGGAGCTTTCCCTCCTTCTGGATTTTTTGGAATAGTTTGAGAATAATAGTTGATAGTTCTTTTTTGAATGTTTGATAAAATTCATTTGTTAAGCCATACGGTCTAGGGCTTTTGTTTGTTGGGAGCTTGTAGATTACCGATTCAATTTCCTTGGTAGTAATCACTATTTAGATTTTCCGTTTCTTCTTGAGTTAGCTTTGGAAGGTTGTATGCTTCTAGAAACTTATCCATTGCTTCCAGATTGTCAAATTTGTTGGCATATACCCGCTCATAGTAATTTCTGAGAATGTTTTGTATTGCTGTGATGTCTGTAGTCATTTCACCTCTTTCAATCCTGATTTTACTAATTTGAGTCCTCTCTCTCTGTTTTTTTTTTTTTTTTTTTTTTTTGATGAGCCTGGCTGGAGGTTTGTCAATTTTGTTTATCTTCTCAGAAAACCAGCTTTTGGTTTCACGGATAATTTGTATTGTTTTTCTGTTCTCTATATTGTTTATTTCTGCTCTGGTCTTTATTATCTCCTTCCTTGTAGTCCCCTCTGGCTTCTTTTGCTGTTCTTTTTCCAGTTCCCTGAGATGTAAGGATAACCTGTTGATTTGAGATATTTCTTCCTTCTTTAGGTAGGCCTGCAGTGCTATGAACTTCCCTCTTGGGACTCCTTTTGCAGGATCCCAGTGATTTTGGGTGGTGGTGTTTTCATTTTCATTTATCTCGAGGTATCTTTTGATTTCCTCCTTGATCTCATTTGTGACCCACTCGCTATTTAGTAGCATGTTATTTAGCCTCCATTTATTTGTCTGCTTCCCGGGTTTCTTCATGTAATTCATTTCTAGTTTCATAGCATTGTGGTCAGAGAAGACACTTGAAATGATTTCAATCTTCTAAAATTTATTGGGACTTGCTTTGTGGCCTAACATGTGGTTTACTTTAGAAAATGTTCCATGTGCACTTCAGAAGAATGTATATTCTGTAGCTTTGGGGTTAAATGCTCTGAAAATGTCTGTTAAATCCAGCTGGTCTAATGTGTCATTTAAGGTCACTGTTTCCGCACTGATTTTCTGCCTGGAGGATCTGTCCATTGGTGACAGTGGGGTGTTGAAGTCCCCTACTATGATAGTTTTACTGTTGATCTCCGTTTTTATGTCTGACAATATCTCTTTATATATTTAGGAGCTCCTATGTTAGGTGCATAGATGTTTACTAGGGTTATGTCCTCTTGTTGGATTGATCCCTTTATTATTATGAAGTGTCCTTCTTTGTCCTTTATTATATTCTTCAATTTATAGTCCATTTTATCTGATGTAAGTATTGCTACTCCAGCTTTTTCTCAGTTCCATTTGAATGAAATCCTTTACTCCATCCTTTTACTTTCAGCCTGTATGTGACTTTTGACCTGAGGTGTGTCTCTTGTATACAGCATATGCCAGGGTATTGCTTTCTTATCCATTCAGTCGCCCTATGTCTTTTGATTGGAGCATTTACTCCATTTACATTTAACGTGATTATTGATAGGTGCATATTTATTGCCATTTCGTTATTTGTATTCCTAGTCTTCCTTAGTTAGGTTGTTTTTCTCTTCTGCTTAAAGAAGCCCTTTTAACATTTCCTGCAAAGCTGGCTTGGTGGTAATGAATTCCCTTAACCTATTCTTTACTGGGAAGCTCTTTATCTCTCCTTCAATTTTCAATGATAACCTTGCTAGATACAGCAGTATGGGTTGTAGGCCTTTATATTCATCAGTTTGAAAACCTCCTGCCACTCCCTTCTGTCCTGCGGAGTTTCTGTAGAGAAGTCAGCTGATAAACTTATGCGGGTGCCCTTGTAAGTAACTTGCTGCCTTTCCCTTGCTGCTTTAAGGATTCTGTCTTTGTCCTTATCCCTTGCCATTTTCACTATAATGTGTCTTGTTGTGGGCCGGTTTGGGATCATCATGGTTGGAACTCTCTGCATTTTCAGGGCTTGTATTTCACTGTCCTTTGCCAGGTTAGGGAAGTTTTCAGACATTATTACTTCAAATGTGTTCTCAATCCTTTGCTTCCTCTCTTCTCCTTCTGGTATTCCAATAATGTTTGCATTATTGCGTTTGATGTTGTCTCCCAGCTCTCTTAAACTATTTTCAATGTTTTTCACTCTTTTTTCTTTTTGTTCTTCTGCTTGGGTTATCTCTGCTATATTGTCTTCTAAGTCACTGATTCGATTTTCTGCTTCATCCAATCTGCTCGTCATTCCATCAAGTTTGTTATTTAATTCAGTAATTGTGTTCTTAGGTTCTAGCTGGTTGCTTTTCATGATTTCTCTATTCTTCTTTATATTTTCATTAATTTCCTTGAACATTCTAATAATCAGTGTTCTGAACTCTGTCCCTGATAGGTTGTTTACCTTCATTTCCTCTAGTTACATTAATTCAGGAAGTTTCTTCTGTTGTTTTATTTGGGTTGTTTTTCTCGGTCTCCCCACTCTGGCTTACTCTTTGTGATTGCTTCAATATAACAGAGAGATCCCCCAGGTTATACGGCGTGTGTCCTTTCTATTTGAATTTCTCTGTCTACCTATTCCCTTATGCGTTTATTTCTGAGGTCTTCCTTGTGTTGTGTGTCTTCACCTGTTGAAGTTTAGCTTTGATTATTTTGACTTGTCAGTAGGTGGGATTGACTCCCAGACTGATTAGCTGTGAGGATCAGCAGTGTCTGCAGTTTATGAGCTCCTGTGAGAGGGTTGACCCCTCTGATGAGATTTGGACACTTTGGGCCCTAGTACCTTTAGCAACTTCCTTTTGGGTGTGACTCTTGTATGTCAAACCCAGAAATGCTCTGGTTTTATCTAAAGTTGGCCTCCGGGTATAATGATTCCTGTGTCTGTTTGTTTGGACCCCGTGCTGCAGAGTGACTTTAGAGCAAAAGAGATCAATAAGAACAACCTTCACAGCCACCAAAGGCTCTCACATGTAAAAAAAAAAACAACCATCAATCTAAAGTCAACTTGTACAGAAATATCAAACATACAAAAGAAGAAAACAAACAGAATCAAAACAATAACAACACACACAGAAAGAACAGAAGAGGAAACAAAATAAAATATAATATCATAAAATAAAAAATAGAATAAACACGAGAAACCGAGTAACTGTACCAAAAAGTAAAAATTAAAATTAAAAATTAATAAGTTTTTAAAAAAGTAAAATTAAGAATTAAAAAAAAAATAAAATTTGCAGAAAAAAAGGAAAGGAGGAAAAGTATAGCAGTGAGAAGAATGAATAAAAGAAGGGAGAAAGTAAGGGTGGGGAAAAAAAGAAAAAAGAAAAAAAAGAAAAAATATATATATATATTTGTCTACACACCCATATATATGGATATATATTCACCTATATACACTCATATATATGCCTATATTAAAAACTAGAAAATGATAAAAGTGAAATAGAAATAAAAACCAAAAACAACCAAGATAAGCAAACAATAAAGGGAAAACAAACAAACAAACAAAAACCCGTGCCAGTCTTGGATAATGCCCACCAAGCTCTCTACAGTTTGTCGTCTGCTGTACAAGAATTCCTGTGCGTCTTTTGGGAACACAGTAGGCCACCTGATGCCTAGCATGATCCTGGCACTGCAGGTTTGCTGTACTTGAGTGTGGTTGTGACGTGTGATTGGCAGTTTTTACAAAGTCATTGCTGTTTTGCTTTCGCCTGACCCAAGTCAGGCCACTCTGTGTCTTTTGAATGGAGCGTTTATCCCATTCACATTTCAAGTGATTCCTGATAGGTGCATATTTATTGCCATTTTGTTATTTGTATTTGTTGTCTTCCTGGGTTAGCTTGTTTTCCCCTTTCTTCTGTTTAAGAAAGCCGTTTTACCATTTTCTGCAATGCTGGCTTGGTGGTAATGAACTCCTTAAGCTTATTCTTTTCTGAGAAGCTCTTTATCTCCCCTTCAATTTTAAGTGATAGTCATGCAGGGTAGAGCAATCTTGGTTGTAGACCTTTCTTTTGTGTCACTTTGAATACCTCCTGCCACTCCCTTCTGTCCTGTAGTGTTTCTGTAGAAAAGTCAACTCTTTTTCTTATAGGAGTTCCTTTGTATGTAATTTGCTGTCTTTCTGTTCCTGCTTTTAGGATCTGTCTTTGTCTTTAAGCTTTGCCATTTTAAGTATGATGTGTCTTGGTGGGCCTGTTCAGATTCAGCTGTTTGGAACCCTCTGCACATCCTGGGCTTGTATGTCGATTTCCTTCACCAGGGTAGAGAAGTTTTCAGTCATTATTTCTTTAAATACATTCTCAATCCCTTGCTTCTTCTCTTCTCCTTCTGGTATTCCTATGTTGTTGCGTTTCATATTGTCCCAGCGGTCTCTTAAACTATTTTCATTCTTTTTTCTTTCTGTTGTTCCAGATGGGTGATTTCTGCTATTTTGTCGTCTAATTTGCTGATCTACTCCTCTGTTTCATCTGTTCTACGAGTGTGTTCTTCATTTCAGTTATTGAATTCTTTAGTTCTAACTGTTGTGGTTTTTTTTTATGGTTTCCCTATCCTCCTTTATTTCCTCGCTAATTTCCTTAAACATTCTTATCATCAGTGTTCTAAACTCTGTCTCTGAAAGTTTGGATACCTCCGTTTTATTTAGTTCCATTTCTAGAGTTTTCTTCTGATCTTTTACTTGGGACATGTTTCTTTGTTTCTTCATTCTGGCTGTCGTTCTGTGAATGCTTCGATGTATTATATAGATCACCTAGAAAGAAGAGAGAATAGAAAAAAAAGAGGTGGTGGGGCTTTTCCTCCTCTTTAATCTGCAGACCACTCTCTCATTGATAGTCTCTGGGTGACTGAGCATCAGCTATTGGGGGGAATTGCTTAACGTGTTATGCGCTGGCCTCCCTTTCAGGCTTGCAGTAAGCTTTCCACAGATGAGCATTTTTGTTTTCATATGTCGAAGGGCCATCTCTATGTTTTTTGGAGAAACGTCTATTCAGGTCCTCTGCCCATTTTTAAATTGGATTGGTTAGGTTTTTTTTGTTGTTGAGTTGTATGAGTTCCTTAAATATTTTGGATATTTATTTAACAATATCAGAGGCATGGTTTGCAAAAATCTTCTCCCTTTAGGTTGGCTGTCACTTTATATTTTTGATGATTTCTTTTGCTCTGAAGAAGCTTTTTAATTTGATATAGTCCCTTTCATTTATTTTAGGTTTTACTTCCCTTACCTTTGAGGTCAAATTCATAAAGTGCTCCATGAACCTAAGGTCCATAAGCTTAATACCTATTATTCTTCTATGTAGTTTATTGTTTCAGGTCTTATGTTTAGGTCTTTGATCAATTTTGAGTTATTTTTTGTACACAGTGACAGATAGCAGTCTAGTTTCATTCTTTTGCATGTGGCTTTTCAATTCTCTCAGCACCATTTATTGATGAGATTGTCTTTTATCCATTGTATGTTGTTGGCTTCTTTGTCCAAAATTGTCTGTCCATACTTATGTGGGTTTATTTCTGGGTTTTCAATTCTATTCCATTGATCTGTGTGTCTGTTTTTCTGGCAATACCATACTGTTTTGATTATTGTTGCCTTGTAATATAAGCTAAAGTCAGGGAGTGTGATATCTCCAGTACTGCTCTGTTTTCTTAGGATTGCTTTGGCTATTTGGAGTCTCTTGTGGTTCCATACAAAGGCCATTGACATTTTGATGGGTATTGTATTAAATCTGTATATTGCTTTGGGTAATGTGGTCATTTTAACTATATTGATTCTTCCATCCATGAATACAGAAAGTCTTTTCATTTCTTTGTATCTTCTTCAATTTCTTTTAAAAATGTCTTATAATTTCCAGTGTATAGGTCTTTCACATCCTTGCTTTAATTTCATTCCTATGTATTTTATTCTTTTTGTTGCAATTGCAAAAGGAATTTTTTTTAAAATTTCTTTTTCTGAGATTTCACTTTTAGTATATAGGAATGCAGTGGGCTTTTGTACATTGATTTCATAGCTGGCAACTTCACTGTATTTGTTTATTGTTTCTAGTATCTTTATGGTGGAGTCTTTAGGGTTTTCTATATATAGCATCATGTCATCTGCAAACAGTGAAACTTTAACTTTTTCATTCCCTATTTGGATGCCTTTTTTTCCTTTCTCTTGCCTGATTGCTCTGGCTAGGACTTCCAATACTATGTTGAAAAGCAGAGGTGATAGGGGACAGCCCTGCTGTGTTCCTGAATGTAGAGCAAAGGGCTTCACTTTTTCACCATAAATTATGATATTAGCTGAGGGTTTGTCATATAAGGCCTTCATTATGTTAAGGTATTTTCTATCTATACACATTTTATTAAGTGTTTTAATCATAAATGGATATTCTATCTTGTCAAATGCCTTTTCTGCGTCTATTGATATAATCATATGACTTTTGTCCTTATTTTGTTTATGTGGTGTATCATATTGATTGATTTACTTATCTTGAAACACCCTTGTGCTGCTGGGATGAACTCCACTTGGTTGTGATGTATATTTTTTTTAATGCATTGTTGCATTCGAATTACTAGATTCTGTTTAGTATTTTTCCATCTGTATTCGTTAGAGATATTCGTCTGTAATTTTCTTTTTTTGTATTATCTTTACCAGGCTTTGGTATCAGGGTAATGCTGGCCTCATAAAATGAGTTAGGGAATATTGTCTCTTCTTCAATTTTTTAAAAGAGTTTGAAAAGGAAAAGTGTTAGATCCTCTTTGAATGTTTGGTAGAATTCATTAGTGAAGCCATCTGGTCCCGGACTTTTGCTTCCGGGAAGGTTTTAGATGACTGATTCAATTTCCTCACTGTTCATCAGTCTATTTAGATTTTCCAATTCTTCGTAATTCAAACTAGGAAGGCATTATGTTTCTAAGAACATGTCCATTTCTTCTAGGTCATTGAATTTGGTGGCATAGTTCTTCATAGTATCCTTGGATAATCCTTTTATTTCCATGGCATCAGTGGTAACTTCCACTTTTTCATTTCTGATTTTGTTTATTTGTGTCTTTTCTCTTTTTTTCTTAGTCAGTCTAGCCAAAGATTTGTCAACTTTATTAATCTGTTCAAAGGACCAGCTCTATGTTGTATTAATTTTTTTCTATTGTCTTTTTGTTCTCTATTTCATTTAGTGCTGCTCTGATTTTGATTATTTCCTTCCTTCTGCTGACTTTCAGTTTCATTTGTTCTTCTTTTTCTCATTCTTTAAGGTGTAATGTGAGGTTATTTATCTGGGACTTTTCTTGTTTCTTGAAATAAGTTTGTAAAGATTTAAATTTTCTTCAAATAAACTGCTTTCCTGCATCCCAGAAATTTTGGTAGGATATACTTTCATTCTCATTTGTTTCCATGCATCTTTTGATTTCTCTTATTTCTTCTTTGAGCCAGTCGTTATTTCAAAATATGTTGTTTAATCTCCACATGTTTGTGGGTTTTGCTGTTTATTTGTTGTTTCAAAGTCTTGGTGGTCACAGAATGTGCTTAGTATGATTTCTTTCCTTTTTTTCTTTTCTTCTTAGAGCACAGTGTCACTGGCCCTCACATGTGGGATCTGAAATGGGGCCGCCGGTGTCCCAAGCCAGCTCCCAACCACTGCATCACTTGGCCGGCCCATGCTTGGTATGATTTCAATCTTCTTAAATTGGCTGAGGCTAATTTTATGTCTCAAGATATGTTCTATCCTTGAGAATGTTCCATGTACACTAGAAAAGAATGTATAGTCTGATGCTCTAGGATGAAGTCCTCTATATATGTTAATTATGTCCATTTCATCTAATGTGTCATTTAGAGCTGAAATTTCTTTATTTTATATTCTGCTGGGATGATCTATCCATAGTTGTTAATGATGTATTTAGGTCCTCTACTATAATTGACCAATTATAATTAAACGTCAATTTCTCCCTTTAGTTCTGTTAGTATTTGCTTTGCATATGTTGGTGTTCCTTGATTGGGGGCACAAATATTGATGACTGTTATATTTTCTCATTGTGAAATCCCTATTATCATTATAAAATGTCCATCTTTGTATTATGTTACCTTTTTTATCCCGAAGTCTGTTTCATCTGATATCAGTATTGCTACACCAGCTTTTCTCTGGATACCATTTGCTTGGAGTGTCAATTTCCACCCTTTCACTTTGAGTCTGTATTTGTCCTTGTAGTTGAGATGTGTCTCTTGGAGGCAGCATATGGTTAAGTTTAGTTTTTTGATCCAGTATGCTACTCTGTGCCTTTTTATTTGTGAGTTCAGTCCATTTACATTGAGGGTGATTATTGATATATGAAGATTTCCTATCATTTTATGTTGGTTTTCTGGTAGGACTCTGTCTCCGCTGTTTCTTTGCCTTTTAGTTGCTGTCTATTATTTCAGTGTGGTGGTATTCTATGATTTTTCCCTCTGTATTTTCTTTTTTCATGTTATGTATTTCAGTTCTGGATTTTTTTTGTGTGTAGTTGCCATTAACTTTATGTAAAAGAAAGTTTTTATATTTAGAGTATTCTATTTTCTTCAGCATGCTTCCTTTCTCCATTCCTGTGGGCCCGTTCAGACCTTTACACTCTCCCCTTTTATGTTTTTTTGTTGTTGTTGTTGTTGTTGCTGTTGTTTTTTGTGGTTTTTTTTTTAGGGTAATGTCACTGGTCCCCATATGCGGTACCCGAATCAGGGCCGCTGGCGTCCCAAGCCAGTGCTTAACCAATGTGCCATTTGGCTGGCCCCCCTTTTATGTTTTTGTTTGTCACAGATTATCCCTACTTATGCTGTGAGTTGATTTCTGCCTGCAGTAACAACTTGTCTTTTTCCTCTTTTTATTTTAAATTTTTGTTTTTTCTTCTTTACGCTGCATATTATGTTTAAGTGTATAGTGTTCTATTTGTTGTAGGGTTGCCATTTCCTGCTTCTGTCTGTTAGTTATACTACTCATGGTTTTGCATTCCTTTGGTTTTTAGTTTCAGGTTGAATAGCCTCCTTTAGTTTTTCTTGTAGAGCAGGTTGTCTGTTAGGAAATTCCCTCATCTTCTGTATATCTGGAAAGGTCTGTATTCTTTCTTCATATATAAAAGATATCTTTCCTGGATATATTATCCTTGGCTCATAATTTCTCTCTTTAAATAGTTTGACTATTTGATTCTCTTCCCTTTTGGCTTGTAGAGTTTCTGCTGAAAAATCTGATGATAATCTAATGGGCTTTCCTTTGTAGGTTACCGTCTTCTTTTCCCTGGCTTCCTTGAGGATTCTTTCTTTGTCATTAATGTCTGATATCGCCAATACAATGTTCCTTGAAGAATGCCTGTTGAGATTGAGGTAATTAGGTGCTCTATTTGCTTCTTGGATTCGACAATCCAGTTCTTCCTCATGTTTTGGAAGTTCTCGTCAAATATTTGTTTGAATAGACTCTCTGTTCCCTTCTCCGTTTCTTCTCCATCTGGTATGCCTATTATTCTTATATTGCTCTTTCTGATGGAGTCAGAAAGTTCTTGTAGAGTTCTTTCATTTCTTTTAATTCTCAAGTCTGTCTCTTCTTCAATCTGTCTTTCCAGACTTCTATCTTAGATGTCACTGAGTCTTTCCTAAATCTGTTCAGCTCTATTTCCTAAGCTAGCCATTTAATTCTTCATTTCTTTTATTGAGTTCTTAATCTCCAGAAATTCTATTTGTTTTTGGTTTTTTTTGAGGGCAGTGTCACTGGCCCTCATATGTGGGACCCGAACCAGGGCCGCTGGCTTCCCAAGCCAGCGCTTAACCACCGCGTCACTTGGCTGGCCCTATTTGGTTCTTTTTAAAAATTTCAATCTCTTTGTAATATGTTCAGTTTGTTATTTGCTTGTGTTTTTGAGTTCATTAAACTGCCTGTCTGTGTTTTCTTGCATCTCATTGAGTTTTTTCAGAACTGCAGTCTTGAATTCTCTGTCATTGAAGTCACTTATTTCCATGTCTTTCAGTTCATTTTCTGGAGACTTTTCATTTTCTTTCTGAGCTGCCTTCTTACCTTGGTTATTCATGGCAATTAATGAGTTATTTCTCTTCCTAGGCATCTACAAGAGTGGGTTCTGCAACAGGTTGCTAGGAAGAGGTCTTTCTTTTGCTTTTTGTTAGGCGTTGGTAGAACGCTTTATTTTTTTCTCTGATGCAGCCTTTTGTTCTTTCACATGCTCTAGTGTTATATTTTCTCTGCACTGTTCCAGCTTCTTATACACTGGGGGGAATTCTCTGGAAGATGGGCTTCTCCTCTGTGAGAAGTTTGCCTGGGCCTCAGGACACCACCTTCATTGGAGGATGTGGAGAGCTGCTGAAGTTCTGAAGCTTTCCTGCACCAGATTAAGGGTGTGTGTGTGTGTGTTTAGTGGCTCTATTTACCCCTGCAGGGATCTGCCCAGATAGATGGGGACAGGGGTGGGTTGGGTTTTCAGAGGTGGTTCTGAGCAATGGCAGCAGCCCCCAGCACAGCCAGTCCTGCACCCAAGGCTCTCTGCCCTTCACCTGAACTAGTTGGGCTGCGAGTCCATGACTTTGGGCCACAGTTTTCAGAACTGCAAATATTCTGTTCTTTTGATCTGACACTGTTAATGTTCTGCTTCTAGCACTTAGCAGGTGGGGGTGGAGTGAGCTCTGGAGAGTAGGGAGGGGGCGGCTAGGCTCTGTGCCTATGCCTCCTGTCCTCTGCTTGGCATTGAGGGCATAGACCATCATTTTCACCCTTCTTCCCTCAGTCTTTGCTCTGAAGTCTCTGCTGTGAGTAGTAGGTTCAGTTGTGCTATATGGTTATCCCTCAGGTGGGATTGTAGGCCATAAAGGGTGTACTAGCAGTCTAAATGGTTTCCTCTCCCATGACTGTGGTAACTACAGAATGCAGGGATCTTGGGCCCTGGAACTCCAAGCTCCAACCTACGTCCTGCACCAGAGTGGCCTGCATCTTTGCTCTTCCCCTTTCCCTCCTCCCATGCCTGCCCAGTTTGACCCCCTTTAGATGATTGCAGTTGCACATCTCTTAGTCTTGCCTGTCTGCTGCACAGGGAGTCCTTTGGGGAATTATAGTTGTTCAATTTGTTGTAAATTCCAGGGGAGATTTCAAGAGGGTCACCTCATGCTGCCATTTCTGACATCATCCCCAAATGTTCATTAAGGCCATATTGATGCCATTATTTTAAAAGTGCATGCTGTGTTTTTTTTTAACAACTGATAGTCAATTTATTAAAAAGGTTGACTTAAGCATCAGCAATGGTGACTTCAACCTCAACTCCTGGCTCAATACTGATGGAAGTAATCTGCTTAACAATCTTAGAAGGACTGTGCAAGTCAATCAGTCGCTTGTGGATCCTCATCTGAAAAAGATCCCAAGTCTTAGAACCTGCCCCACAGGGAGTTTTTCTTGTAGTGATTCCCAGAGTCTTGGTACACATCTGAACTGGTCCTTTCACTTTGAGATTTTTTTCCTTTGTGCCTCTGATCAAGTCAGCACACACCTTCTCCAAGGATTTTATGTTGTGACTGGTTAGAGTAATTCTAATTTGGTGAATCGCCACCTCTGGTTCCACGGGTGTGTTTCCAGTATCTTTAAAAGCCATGGCTGCAGCACGGCTTCCTGACCAACTTGTTGCTCTGCGAGAGTGAAAAGCAGTAAGTCAGGAGCAGTGAGTCAGGAGCAGGAGCAAGTGAAATGGAGCACTGCTACTGCTGCTACCGCATCTTCCACAAAGAGCAGTGCATGACTTTTTTTGTGTGTTTTTTTTTTTGGTTTGTTTTTTTTGTTGTTGTTTTTTTCTTGAGGGCAGTGTTACTGACCCTCATATGTGGGACCCGAACCGGGGCCTCTGGCTTCTGAAGCCAGCGCTTAACCAGCGCGCCACTCGGCCGGCCCAGTGCATGACTTTTTAAAAGTTCTTACATTCATATTAATTTTATGTGATTCACATTATTTATATATTACATATTCATTTATATGAGGTATGATAAAATATGGTAAATGTTTAAATTTTAAAAAATTTATTTCAGTAAAAGACACATTGCCATTAATCCCCTTTAAAGTACATCCCCTCACGTTGAGTACACTTACCCCATCATTCTTCTCACTTTCTGAATCAATTCTGGAAGTTTGTGTCTTTAGCTGCACTGTGGTGGCTGCCAAAATGTCCTGAATTGATTCAAAACATTTACCTTTCATGATCATTTTGAGTTTGAGGGACAGCCAGAAGTTACACAATGCCAGATCTGGTGAATAATGTGCATGAGGACATATCCTAATGTTTTTTGTTTTTAGCTGAGCCATCCTGCCACCGTTGGCAGCTCAGCAGCTGCTCAGCTCGGGCTGGGCATCAAACTACTGTTGCTTAGAGCTCAGCTCGCACTCTTGAGAGAGCTCTTAACCAACTGAGCCACTCAGCTGACCCCCTAATGTTTTTATTTGACAGAAATTGCCATATACCAGAAGCAATATGTGACAGGGAGCATTGTTATGATGAAGGATGATTTATGGCACACTTTAAAACACATCTTCTCTCAACTGTAGCTCACACCTGACTGACTGCACCAAACAAGTTGAAACTTGTCACACACTGTTACTAAGGTTTGATGCACCACTTCCTGTATTGCAGATCCCTGCCTTTCTGTTGGAGCATTCAGAAGCAGCATTCACTGTATATATTGATCACACCTCATACACACATATATGTATATATACATGGCATTCATTATTCAAGGGATGTTCAATGCGAAGTGAGAAATCCCCATGGGAATGTAGGGCAAATAAATATCCTTTAAATAGGAATAAAATCTCCAATAGATTTCCACATACAATTAAAACTTCATAGGTGTTTCTATTCTCCCATTCATTTCTTGAATATGACTTCAATTCCTATCATTCTACTAAATTTTGCTATCAAAAATTTTTTATTACTTCTTTATTGTCAAATTAAATTGCCTTTGTTAGTCCCCATCTTCCTGTACTTCTTTGTAGTATTTCATTTATTCATTCAACATTTATTGAACTCTTATTATATGTCAGAAATGTGCTATATACTTAAGAACAAATCTTTACTCCAAGAAATAGAGAGAGAGAGAGAGAGAGAGAGAGAGAGAGAGAGAGAGAGAGAGAAACAAAAGCATAGCATAAATACTTAGAAAAAGGTATGGCAGCGTAGGGGAGGGAACCCCAAACCAGGTAGGGAGGTCAGAGAAGGCATCCTAGAGAAAAAAAAAGTGTTTCAGTTGAGTCCTAGAGGCTGAATAGGAGTAAGCAAAACAGAAAACATAGAGAAAGCTTTCCGGTCACAGGAAACATCATGTGTAAAGGTATAGAAGTTAAAGAAAGCATGGCATATTTGGTAAACTGCAATTAGCTTAGTTTGGCCAGACTGCAGTGGTTTTCAAACTGCATACTGCAGAATTCTAGGGGTTGTGAAGAGGTGTCTCAGGGGCCAATGTAGGCAGTTCTGCTTTTCAATATTTTGCATATTAAGATACCCAGTAAGATTTTATTAGAACTAGGGATTGTTCCACATTAAAAAATAGTTTGAGGGCCGGCAGAGTGGTGCACTGGTTAAGAGCTGGTTTGGGACACCAGCAGCCAGGGTTCGGATCCCACATGTGAGGGTCAGTGACACTTCCGTCTACAGCTAACAACAGCTTCACCTGGAGCTGGGCTCTGCAAGTTCCGGGGATGATGCAGGCTGCATCCCCTGCTGCAGTGGGCTGCCATGGGCTACAGTGAGTGGCCGGCAGCCAGCGTGAGTGGCTGGCAGCCAGTGTGAGCTGCTAATAGCTGCAGTGAGCGACCATCCAGAGGCCGGTGACCGATCTGCCTCATCCAAGAAGAACGCAATGACGATACCAACATGGGCCAGTGAAGCAAGATCCTCCGCAACTAGACTGAAGAACAAGACAGCAACTTGTCTGTTCTGCTCCCCCGATTCCCCAATGCTGTTCCCCTCCCCTAATTCCCCAATAAAATCTTTAAAAAAAATAGTTTAAATAAATGTAACTTCCAGCAGAGGGCTTCTAAAATCTGATTCTGAATAATCCATAATAATTTCTGTAAACAATACTAATGTAGAACTAAAAAATTCATAAATAGAGCTGTCTGCCTGATTTTATGTTTATATTTGAGATTTCTGTGCATTCTGTGAAGTAGGTATGAACATTTTATTATCACGGATGAATAAAATAACTTCAATAGGATATATTAACTTACTCAAAGTCATACAAATAATCATTTAATTCAAATTTTGAATAACATATTCCAATTTGGTATGTGTGGCTACAAAATCGGTGGGCTTTCTACTCTACCATATTGTGTCTCCACAGATACAAGTAAAGATGAGGTTCAATTCTTTAAAAACCTAGTGTATTAGCTTTCTATTTGCTGCTTGAACAAATTGTCACAAACAGCAGCTTAAAACAGCACTCATTTATTATCTCACAGTTCTATAGCTCAGATGTTCAGGAGTGTTTGGCTGGTTTTGTTTGTTTCATTTTGTTTTGTTTTGTTTTTTACAAGTATTGGGGTGCCATTAGTTAGTAAAATTATATAGGTTTCAAGTATACATTTCTATAACACCATATATATATTGCATTGTTTGTTCACTGACCAGAGTCATTTCTTCCAGCACCATGTATTTGACCTCCTTTACCCTCCTCTGCCATCTCCCCCCCACTTACCCCCTGGTAACCACTAAACTACTGTCTGTTTTTTGTTTTGTTTTGTTTTGTTTTAGCTGAGCCATCCTGTCACCTGTTGGCAGCTCAGCTTGGTCTGGGCATCGAACTGCTGTTGCTCAGAGCTCAGCTTGCTCTCATGAACAAGCTCTTAACCAACTGAGCCATTTGGCTGACCCCTCTATATGTTTTTTTTAATACTTTGTTTGTCTTGATCCTTCATTGCTTTCAGTTTTAGATCCCACATATGAGTCAAGCCATAAGCTTCTCAACTTTTCTGTCTGACTTATTTTGCTTAGCATGATAATCTCAAGATCCATCCATGTTATTGAAAATGGTAATATTTGATCTTTTCTTATGGCCAACTAATATTCCATTGTATATATGAGGTCAGACAATTAAGTTTGCAAACTCATCCTAGAAAAAGTACTACATACCTCATTGCTGAATATAATTACGGTCACCTTTGAAGTACTCCCCTTGGGAAAATATGCACTGATGCCAGCACTTAGTCCACCCTTGAAAGAAATTTTGGAACTCTTTCTGGAATGGTCATCAGAGCTGTCATCATATTACCCTTGATGTCCTGAATGTCATCAAAATATCTTCCTTTCAAAATTTCCTTTATCTTTTGGTAAAGAAAGAAGTCATTGGGGGCCAGATCAGGTGAGTAGGGAGGGTGTTCCAATACAGTTATTTGTTTGCTGGCTAAAAACTCCCTCATAGACAGTGGCGTGTGAGCTGATGCATTGTCATGATGGAAGAGCCATGAATTGTTGGCAAAAAGGTCAGGTTGTTTTTTCACAAAGCCTTTTAGCATTTCCAAATAGTTAACTTGGTGAACTATTTATCTAGTTTGTACAAATTCATAATGAATAATCCTTCTGATATCAAAAAAAGGTTAGCAACATCATTGCCACAAGTTCACAAACTTAATTGTCTGACTTCATATATACCAAATCTTCATTACCCAATCATCTGTCTATGTTATTTCCATGTCTATAAAGTTGCAGTGAATATAGTGGGACTTATATCTATATGGATAAATGTTTACAGAATTTGTGGATAGATATACAGAAGAGGGATTAATGGGGAATAATGGTAATTGTATTCTTAATTTTTGGAGGAATATTCATACTATTTTCTTTTTGAGGGCAGTGTCACTGGCCGTCATATATGGGACTCAAACCGGGCACGCTGCTGGCATCTCAAGCCAGCTCACAACCACCGCGCCACTCGGCCAGCCCAGTATTCATACTATTTTCCGTAGTGCCTGTTCCAATTCACATTTGCACCAGCGATGTATGAAGTCTCCTTTTTGTCTGTAACCTCTCTAGCACTTGTTATTACTTGTCTTGTTCATATAGCCATTCTAACAGATGTGAGGCAGTATGTCATTATATTTTCTTTAATTTTTTAAAATTATTTGTGACAGTTATACAAAACAACATAGTGATTAGACATTTACACACTCACAAAGTGATAACCCAAACAAGTCTACTATAATCTTACAATGTACATAGCTATTATAATACCATTGATTATATTCCCTATACTGTACTTTATTTTTTGTACTATTTTTTTATTATTTATAGTTACTGATGTACAAAACAATGTAATAGTTATCTTTTTCACTACTTACAAAATGACTACACCCTCCATCCTGCCCCCCAACCCCGATATCACACATATCTATTACCATTCCGTTGACTCCATCCCAACACAATATTCCACATCCTATAACTATATATGTGTTAAATTATAGTCAACATCTAATATTAATCAGTGGCAGCATCAGATGTACACTGCAGTAGTCAGGCCATTACACCATCAATGAAATGGTCTACCTGACAAGACGTGAGTCCGTCTGGGCCCGTAAAAAAATATTTACAACCTTATTGATTATATTCTCTATACTGTCTCTTCTGTCTCTGTGGTAGTATTGTATTACCAGTTTATGTTGCCTCGTCCCTTCCCCTTCTCCCTCATGCCCACCCCCCTCCCATCTAGCCCTCGTCAGTTTTTTTTTCTTTGTTTTTTGTTTGTTTTAATGAGCTCGATACAAAGTATATTAATTGCCATTGGTGGGGAAATGTAAAGAAATTTCTTTATACTTAAAAAAAGTACTGTGAGGACTTCCGGTAAAATGGCACAATAGACAGATGCTGTTCTAACTGCCTCACAGGATCACACCAAAATTACAAGCAAATTATACAGCATTCAACCCTGGAGGTCCCCGGAACACTGGATGAACAGAACCACTAAAGGAAGAACTTAAAGAGGAGGCCGTGTCAGGTATGGTAGGATGGGTGGAGACAAGAGAGGGCGAGCCCCGTGAGGGAGGTCCGAGCTGTGGGGAGGCTTCTCCGGTTGGGGGGATACCCTCCAGCCGCATACCAATCTCACCAGCCCAGAGTTCCTTTGCCGGGAAGAGGAGTTCCAAGATAGCTGGCTGTAAATTAGTGAGGACTCTCTTTGCTCAGCTCGATGAGGCTGACAGCGGCTGGAGAATCAGTGGGGTTGGCACCTGGGCTTGCTCGCCGGTCAGCACTTACCTGGTTCCTGTTGGAGGGAGTGGCTGTGTGAGCCAGGCCCAGGAGCCTGTGGGGATGGAACGAACTGAGCCCCTTTGGTGCAAAGGTTGGAGGTTTTTGGACTATAGTTCCCGTGGTGTGGAGCCTGCACATGAGTGGTATAGGGAGGGTGCCATTTTGTCAGGCATGGGCCCTCCCACGGAGGATCAGGCCTGAGACCTCATTGGTCTGGTGGAATTGGCACAGAAGTGCGTGTGTGCATGCGAGCGAGAATGCAGCCTTGGATCCCCACCCTCCGCCAGGCTTATACTGCGTGGAAAGGGAAAGGCTGGGTGGATACCCTATGGCTCCAACAGGCCGCTCACTGAGACCCGGGAGTGCGTGAGCCCCCTCAGATCCCCACCCTCCACACGGCTTGGGCTGCATTGCCAGGGAAATGCCTGGTGGGCATGCTCCGGCTCCAAGAGGCTGCTCAATGAGACACGGGAGTGCACAAGCTGCCTCGGGTCCCCACTCTCCGCACTGCACTTGCAGAGTTGCCAGGCTGGTGATTGGTTGTTGGGCTGCTCGGCCTGATCTGCCAGCGGCTGATTGGGACAGGCTGAGACAGGGAGTTTTCCGGGGAGTGTTGTGCCGTGAGCTGTGTGCCTGCGTGATCCAGCCAGGGCTCTCCTGGTGATCTATCTAATACATCAAAGAAATCCCAGAGCGACAGCCAGAATGGGGAAACAAAGAAACTTGTCACAAATAAAAGATCAGAAGAAACCTTTAGAAATGGAGCCAAATGAAACAGAGGGATCCAACCATTCAGAGACAGAGTTTAGAACACTGATGATAAGAATGTTTAACAAACTTAGTGAGATATAAGGAAGGATAGAGAAATCATAAAAAGCAACCAGTTAGAACTAAAGTATACAATAACTGAAATGAAGAACACACTCGAATGAATCACCAGTGGAGTAGATGAAGCAGAGGAGCAGATCAGCGATTTGGAAGATAAAATAGTAGAAATCACCCAGTTGGCACAATGAAAAGACCAAAGAATAAAAAGCAATGGAGATAGTTTAAGATCCCTATGGGGCACGGTGATGCACAACCACCAACAAATCATAGGAATACCAGAAGGAGAAGAGAAGAAGCAAGGGGTCGAAAATGTGTTTGAAAAAATAATGACTGAAAACTTCCCTACCCTGGTGAAGGAAATCAACATACATGCCCAGGAAATGCAGAGGGTTCGAATCAAGATGAACCCAAACAGGCCCACACCAAGACACATCACAGTTAAAATGGCAAAGGTTAAAGACGGAGACAGAATCCTAGAGGCTGCAAGAGAAAGACAGCAGGTTACATACAAAGGAACGCCTGTTAGACTAACAGCTGACTTGTCTACAGAAACTCTGCAGGCCAGAAGGGAGTGGCAGGAGATATTCAAAGTGACACAAAATAATGGCCTACAATCAAGATTGCTCTACCCAGCACGGCTATCACTTAAAATTGACAGAGAAATAAAGAGCTTCCCAGAGAAGAATAAGCTTAAGGAATTCATGAACACCTAGCCAGCATTGCAAGAAATGTTAAAAGGGCTTTTTTAAACAAAAGAAAGGGGTAAACAAGCTAACCCAGGAAGACCAGGAATACAAATAACAAAATGGGAATACATATGCACCTATCAATAATCATTTTAAATGTGAATGGGCTAAATGCTCCAATCAAAAGACAGAGGTTAGCTGAGTGGATAAGAAAATAGGACACATGGATATGCTGTTTACCGATGGAATAAGATATTTCATGCAAATGGAAATGAGAAAAAAAAGCTGGAGTACCAATACTTCTTTTGGACAAAATAGACTTTAAAATGACTACAATAAAAGACAAAGAAGGGCACTATAACCCTAATAAACTTCTATGCACCCAACATAGGAACTCCTAATTACATATAACAGATTTCAACAAACATAAAGACAGAGATCAACAGTAACACTATCATAGTAGGGGACTTCAACACCATTGTCACCAATGGGCAGACCCTTTATACAGAAAATCAACACAGAAAGAGGGGCCTTAATGATACTTTAGACCAGCTGGACTTCGTTGATATTTTTAGAGCATTTCACCCTGAAAAAACAGAATATACATTCTTCTCAAGTACACATGGGACATCTTCCAAGATAGCCACAAATGAAGTCTCAGTAAATTTAAGAAGATTGAAGTCATATCAAGCAGATATAAAGGAAAAACTGATGGTTGCTGGCTGGGAGGAAGTGGGGAAGAGGGAGAGGGGGAAGGTTTTGGACAGTGTAGGTGGGACTACAATGTTGCCGCAGGAATAGGGGGGCAGTTCTGGGGATGTAATTGATAATATTTTGAAGAGACTATCATGTTGCGTGAAATAAGTCAGTCGGAGAAGGACAGGTACCATGTGATCTCACTTGTGTGTGGAGTCTGAAGAGCTGAGTGAACAATCAAAGTAAACAGACTCGTAGATGTAGTGGAAAAACTGAGGGTTGCTAGTTGGGAGGGGTTTGGGGATGGGGGGAAGAGGAAGGGATTATACAGCATAAATAGACAACTACAATATTGCCACAGGGATAGGAAACACAGTTCGGGGAATATAATAATGTTGTAAAAATTTTGTGGCGTGTCAGATAGTCACATGTCTTGTTAGGGAGACCACTTCATGGATGGAATAGAGGCTTGATCACTGCACTGTACACCTGGAGCTGATATATAATATTGTATGCCAACTGTAATTGAATATGTGGATAGTCACAGGATGTGGAGTATACTGTGGAGGGGAGTCAGGGGAGTTGTGATAGATATATATGATATGGGGGGGAGTGGGGTGGCGAACTGGGGGAGGGGTGTTGTCACTTTGGAGTGTAAAGGGTATAACTATTGCATTGTGTTGTTCACCTGAAACTAATAAAAAAAAGAAAAAGGAAAAAAAAAAAAGTACTGTGAGGGCCGACCGAGTGGCGCGGACGTCAAGCGCTGGCCTGGGAAGCCAGCAGTCCCGGCTCGGGTCCCACAAATGAGGGCCAGCGACACTGCCCTCAAGAAGAAAAAAAAAAGTACTGTGATTTAAAAAAATCCAGCCCTCTTTTTTCAGAAAATATTCATGAATTAATTTATTACAGAATTCTCTATTTATCATAATTGGGTTACAATTTAGATCAATCCTTTTAAAAATGTTATGTATTACTCTGTAAAAAAAAATTGCTTTATATATTTATATCTTCTCTTGTCGCAAAGCTTTCATTCTGCAGTTCTTGTAGTCCGATACTCGATACTCTGAAGACATTTCAAACAAGTCTCTGCAGCAGAAACTACAGAAGCTAATTCATTGGGTTTTGTTTTATTTTGGTAAACGCCATAGATTTTCAGATGCAATTTTTTTTAGCTACCATTATAAAACAAAATGTCTACTAAATTGTGGCAAAGATGTTAAAATCTGAAAAAATATGTTTTAAAATAAATGAAAGGACACTCTTCTGTGATTTGGGGCACTAATCTTTTGACAAAATACTTGTCTAAATTTTGGTACTGTAAAATTCTGTATTGGGTAAAAAGTATAACTATTGCACTGTGTTGTACACCTGGAGCTAATTTAAAAAATGTTTATTTCACAATAAAAAAAAATCTGTATCATATATGTGTTCATTTTTATTTATTTTTTATTTTTTATTATTAAATTTATTGATTTTTTATTAGTTTCAGGTGTACAACACACTGTAATAGTTATACCTTTTACGCATCAAAGTAACAGCCCCTCTCCCCCAATTCGCCACCCCATTCCTTCCCCCCATATCATATATATCTATTAATCTTCCTCTGACTCCTTTCCACAGTATAATGCACATCCCGTGACTATCTATATATATTCAATTACAGTTGGTATACAACCTCCGCTTCAAGTGTACAGTGCAGTGATCAAGCCTCTACTCCATCCATGAAATGGTCTCCCCAACAAGCCATGTGACCATCTGACACCCCACAAAATATTTACAACATTGTTAATTATATTCCCCGAACTGTGTTTCATATCCCTGTGGCAATATTGTAGTTGCCTATTTTTGCTGTCTAATCCCTTCCACTTCTCCCTCATCCCCAACCCCCTCCCAACTAGCAACTCTGTTTTTCCTCTATATCTATGAGACTGTTTCTGTTTATATTGCTCATTCATTCGGTTTTTCAGATTCCACTTATAAGTGAGACCATATGGTATTTGTCTTTCTCTGACTGACTTATTTCACTTAACATAATAGTCTCTAGGTCCATCCATCTCATTGCAAATGGTACGATTTCATTATTCTTTATAGCAGAGTAATACTCCATTGTATAAATGTACCACAGTTTCTTAATCCAGTCATCTACCGATGGGCATTTCGGTTGTTTCCAAGTCTTGGCTATTGTTTCCAACTTTTGGCTAAATAGCGCTGCAATGAACATAGCGGTGCATATATTTTTTTGAATCAGTGTTTGGGTTTTTCGGGATAAATACCTAAGAGTGAAATTGCTGGATCAAAAGGTAGTTCCATTTCCAGTTTTTTGAGATACCTCCATACTGACTTCCATAGTGGCTGCACCAATCTGCAATCCCACCAACAGTGCAGCGGTGTCCCCTTTTCTCCACAGCCCTGCCAGCACTTGTTGTTTGTTGATTTATTGATGATAGCCATTCTGACTGTAGTGAGGTGGTATCTCATTGTGGTTTTTATTTGCATTTTCCTAATGACCAGTGAGGTTGAACATTTTTTCATATGCCTGTTGGCCATCTGTATGTCCTCTTTAGAGAAATGTCTCTTCATATCTTCTGCCCATTTTTTAATTGGGTTGTTTGTTTTTTTGGTGTTGAGTTTCATGAGTGTTTTATAAATTTTATATATTAACCCCTTATCAGATATATCGTTGGCAAATATATTCTCCCATTCAGTAGGCTTCCTTTTTGTTTTATTAATGGTTTCCTTTGTTGTGAAAAAACTTTTAAGTCTGATATAATCCCATATGTTCATTTTTTCTTTAACTTCCCTTGCCCGTAGGGATGTATCAGTAAAAATATTGCTCCAGGTAATGTCTGCAAATGTACTCCCTATATTTTCTTTTAGGAGTTTTATGGTTTCAGGTCTTACATTTAAGTCTTTAATCCATTTTGAATTTGTTCTTTATATGGCGTAAGGAGGTGGTCCAGTTTCATTTTTTCGCATATGTCAGTCCAATTTTCCCAGCACCATTTATTGAATAGACTCTCTTTACTCCAGTGTAAATTCTTGCTTCCCTTGTCATAGATTAACTGTCCGTAAATGCCTGGATTTATTTCTGGGCTCTGTTCTGTTCCACTGATCGATGTGCCTGTTTTTATGCCAATACCAAACTGTCTTGATTACTGTAGCCTTGTAGTAGGTTTTGATGTCTGGTAGCGTGATCCCCCCGACTTTGTTCTTATTTCTCAGGATTGCCGAGGCTATTTGGGGTCTTTTATGGTTCCATATAAATTTTAGGATTATATTTTCTATTTTTGTGAAAAATGCCCTTGGTAGTTAGATAGGAATTGCACTGAATCTATATATTGCTTTAGGAAATATGGACATTTTAACTATATTAATTCTTCCTATCCATGAGCATGGTAGGTGTTTCCATTTATTTGTATCTTCTATGATTTCTTTCTTTAGTTCCTTATAATTTTCTGAGTACAGATCTTTCACGTCTTTGGTTAAATTTATTCCTAGGTATTTTATAGTTCTTGACACAATTGTAAATGGGACAGTTTTCTTAATTTCTCCTTCCGTTAGTTTATTATTGGTATATGCAAATGCCACTGATTTCTGAACATTGATTTGATATCCTGCTACTTTACTGAATTCGTCTATCAGTTCCAATAGTATTTTGATGGAGTCTTTGGGGTTCTCCATAAACAGTATCATGTCATCTGCATATAATGACAATTTTACTTCTTCCTTGACAATTTGGATGCCTTTTATTTCTTTTTCTTTTCTGATTGCTGTGGCTAGAACTTCCAGCACTATGTTGAATAAAAGAGGAGAAAGTGGACAGCCTTGTCTTGTTCCTGATCTTAAGGGGAATGGTTTTAGCTTTTCCGCATTGAGTATGATGTTAGCTGTAGGTTTATCATATATGGCTTTTATTATGTTGAGATATGATCCCTGTATTCCCACTTTGCTAAGGGTTTTTAACATAAATGGCTGTTGGATTTTGTCAAATGCTTTTTCTGCATCTATCAAAATGACCATGTGATTTTAATTCTTCATTTTGTTGATGTGCTGTATCATATTAATTGATTTACGGATGCTGAACCAGCCTTGCATAATAGGGATGAAACCCACTTGATCATAATTTATGATCTTAATATATTGCTGAATTCTGTTTGCTAATATTTTATTGAGAACTTTTGCATCTATATTTATCAGGGATATTGACCTGTAGTTTCCCTTTTTCGTGCTGTCTTTATCTGGTTTTGGAATCACGGCGATAGTGGCTTCATAAAAAGAGTTTGGGAGCCTTCCCTCCTTCTGGATTTTTTGGAACAGTTTGAGAAGAATAGGTGATAGTTCTTTTTTGAATGTTTGATAAAATTCACTTGTGAAGCCGTATGGTCTAGGGCTTTTGTTTTTTGGGAGCTTGTCACTTACTTATTCAATTTCCTTGGTAGTAATCAGGCTGTTTAGATTTTACATTTCATCTTGAGTTCGCTTTGGAAGGTTGTATGCTTCTAGAAAATTATCCATTTCTTCCAGATTGTCAAATTTGTTGGATTATAGTTGCTCATAGTAATTTCTTAGAATTTTTTGTATTTCTGTGATGTCTGTAGTCATTTCACCTCTTTCATTCCTGATTTTGCTAATTTGAGTCCTCTCTCTTTTTTTTTTTTTTTTGATGAGCCTGGCTAGAGGTTTGTCGATTTTGTTTATCTTCTCAAGAAATCAGCTCTTGGTTTCATTGATCTTTTGAATTGTTTTTCTGTTCTCTATATTGTTTATGTCCACTCTGGTCTTTATGATCTCCTTTCTTGTACTCCCCTTGGGCCTCTTTTGCTGTTCTTTTTCCAGTTCCCTTAGGCGTAAGGATAACCTGTTGATTTGAGATTTTTCTTCCTTCTTTAGGTAGGCCTGCACTGCTATAAACTTCCCTCTTAGGACTGCTTTCACAGCATCCCAGAGATTTTGGGTCGTGGTGTTTTCATTTTCATTTGTCTTGAGGTATCTTTTGATTTCCTCCTTGATCTCATTTGTGACCCACTCACTATTTAGTAGCATATTGTTTATCCTCCATTTATTTGTCAGCTTCCCGGATTTCTTCTTATAATTGATTTCTAGTTTCATAGCATTGTGGTCAGAGAAGACACTTGAAATGATTTCAATCTTCTTAAATTTATTGAGACTTGTTTTGTGGACTAACACTTGGTCTATCTTAGTAAATGTTCCATGTGCACTTGAAAAGAACATATATTCTGTAGCTTTGGGGTGAAATGCTCTGAAAATGTCTGTTAAATCCAGCTGGTCTAATGTGTCATTTAAGGTCACTGTTTCCGCACTGATTTTCTGCCTGGAGGATCTGTCCATTAGTGACAGCGGGGTATTGAATTCCCCTACTATGATAGTGTTACTGTTGATCTCTGTCTTTATGTCTGACAATATCTGTTTTATATATTTAGGAGATCCAATGTTAGGTGCATAGATGTTTACTAGGGTTAAGTCCTCTTATTGGATCGATCCCTTCATTACTATGAAGTGTGCTTATTTGTCTTTTGTTATATTCTTCAATTTAAAGTCCATTTTGTCTGATATAAGTATCACTACTCCAGCTTTTTTCTCAGTTCCATTTGCATGAAATATTTTACTCCATCCCTTTACTTTCAGCCTGTATGAGTCTTTGGACC
Organism: Aselliscus stoliczkanus; assembly: GCA_033961575.1. Lineage (NCBI taxonomy): Eukaryota > Metazoa > Chordata > Mammalia > Chiroptera > Hipposideridae > Aselliscus > Aselliscus stoliczkanus. The sequence continues at coordinate 44,911,401 of CM066737.1, read as the reverse complement.
TGAGGTGAGTCTCTTGTATACAGCATATGCTGGGGTCTTGCTTTCTTATCCATTCAGCCACCCTATGTCTTTTTATTGGAGCATTTAATCCATGTACATTTAATGTGATTATTGATAGGTGTGTATTTATTGCCATTTTGTTATTTGTATTCGTAGTATTTCTTAGTTTGTTTTTCTCTTCTGCTTAAAGAAGCCCTTTTAATATTTCCTGCAAAGCTGGCTTGGTGGTAATGAATTCCCTTAACTTATTCTTTTCTGCAAAGTTCCTTATCTCACCTTCAATTTTAAATGATAACCCTGCTGGATACAGCAATCTCGGTTGTAGGCCTTTATTTTTCATCCCTTTGAAAACCTCCTGCCACTCCCTTCTGGACTGCAAAGTTTCTGTAGAAAAGTCAGCTGATAATCTTATGGGGGTGCTCTTGTAAGTAACTTGCTGCCTTTCCCTTGCTGCTTTAAGGATTCTGTCTTTGTCCTTAACCCTTGCCATTTTCACTATAATGTGTCGTGGAGTGGGCCTGTTTGGAATCATCCTGGTTGGAACTCTCTGCACTTCCTGGGCTTGTATTTCAATGTCTTTTGCCAGGTTAGGGACGTTTTCGGACATTATTACTTCAAATATATTCTCAATCCCTTGCTCCCTCTTTTCTCCTTCTGGTATTCTAATGACTGGTGGGTTATTCCGTTTGATGTTGTCCCCCAGCTCTCTTAAACTATTTTCCATGTTTTTCATTCTTTTTTCTTTTTGTTGTTCTGCATGGGTGATCTCTGCTATTTTGTCTTCTAAGTCACTGATTCGATTTTCTGCTTCATCCAATCTGCTAGTGATTCCATCAAGTTTGTTATTTAATTCAGTAATTGTGTTCTTAACTTCTAGCAGGTTGCTTTTCATGATTTCTCTATCCTTCTTTATATTTTCATTAATTACCTTGAACATTCTAATAATCAGTGTTCTGAACTTTGTCTCCGATATTGTTTACCTCTATTTCCTCTAGTTCCACTGATTCAGGAGTTTTCTTCTGTTCTTTTATTTGGGTTGTGTTTCTTTGTCTCACTATTCTGGCTTACTTTTTGTGTTTACTTCGATATAACAGATAGATCCCCCAGGTTTCTCAGTCTTTTCTGGGTAAACTTATACGGTGTGTGTCCTTTATATTTGAATTACTCAGTCTCCCTATTCTCCTGTGCTTGTATCTGAGGGATTCCTTGTGTCATGTGTCCTCACTTGTTGAAGTTTTTGTTTTGATTACTTTTGGCTTGTGAGTAGGTGGGATTGACTCCCAGATTGATTTGCTGTGAGGATCAGCAGTGTCTGCAGTTTATGAGCTGCTGTGAGAGAATTGACCCCTCTGATGAAACTTGGACCCTATGGGCCCTAGTACCTGTAGCAACTTCCTTTTGGGTATGACTCTTGTATGTCAAACCCAGAAATGCTCTGGTTTTATCTAAAGTTGGCCTCCGGGTATAATGATTCCTGTGTCTGTTTGTTTGGACCCAGTGCTGCAGAGTGATTTTAGAGCATAACAGAACAACAAGAACAACCTCCACAGCCACCGAAGGAAACCAAATGCTTGCACAAGTGAAAAAAAAACAACCATCAAACTACAGTCAACTTGTACAGAAATATCAAACATACTAATGAAGAAAACAAACAGAAACAAAACAATAACCACACACCCAATAATAACAGAAGATGAAACAAAATAAAATACAATATCCTAAAATAAAAAATATAATAAACATGAGAAACCGAATAGCTATACCTAAAAAATAAAAATAAACTAAAAAAAAGTAAGAATAAAAATTAAAAAAATAAAATTTGCAGAAAAAAGGAAAGGAGGAAAAGTATAGCAGTGAGAAGAATGAATAAAAGAAGGGAGAAAGTGAGGGTGGGGAAAAAGAAAAAGAAAAGAAAGAAAAAGAAAAAAAATATATATATATATTTGTCTACACACCCATATATATAGACATATATTCACCTATATACACCTATATATATATGCCTATATTAAAAACTACAAAATGATAAGAATGAAATAGAAATAAAAACCAAAAACAACCAAGATAAGCAACCAATAAAGGGAAAACAAAACAAAATAAAACAAAACAAACCAAAAATACCCGCGCTGTTCTTGGCTAAAGTCCACCAAGCTCTCTTCAGTTTGTCCTCTGAAGTACAAAAGTTCCTGTTCGTCTTGTGGGAACAGAGTAGGCCACCTGATGCCTAGCGTGATCCTGGCAGTGCAGGTTTGCTGTACTTGAGTGTGGTTGTGACGTGTGATTGGTGGTTTTTACAAAGTCACTGCCTTTTTGCTTTTGCCTGTCCCAAGGCAAGCTGCACCCCCAAAGGCTCAATTAGTGTCTCTGGGCACCCTTTCGGTTGACAGCGTGCCTCCACAGCTGCGGATGCGGGCTGCACCTCACTCGTCTCGCCGCTTTCTTCCCCTACTTGCCCGGCCTGAACACCTTCCAGCAATCGTTGTGTGAAACTCTTAGTTGCTCTGCGTGATGAGTAGATGTCTCTTTGAAGCGTATTAGAAGTTCAAATGGTGGATATTTCCAGGGGAGATTTCATGGAGCCCTCCTCACAGCCGCCATCTTGCCCCCCTTTCCTTAAAGTGATTTTTGATGGTACATAGTTATTGCCATTTTATTATTCATAGTTTTGATGTTCGTTTGATTGTTTCCCCCCTTCTTCTTAAAGAAGTCCTTTTAAAATTTCTTGTAATACTGGCTTGGTGGTTATGGTTCCTTTGGCTTTTTCTTGTCTGGGAAGCTCCTTATCTCTCCTTCAATTTTAAATGATAGATTTGCTCAATAAAGTAGTATTCATTGTATTCCCTTGTTTTTCCTCACTCTGAATATTTTCTGCCACTCCCTTCTGACTTGCAAAGATTTTATTGAGAAATTAGCTGATAGTTTTATGGGAGCTCGCTTATAAGTAACTACTAGCTTTTCTCTTGCTCCATTCAGGATTCTCTCTTTGTGTTTAATCTTTGCCATTTAATTATACTGTGTCTTGGTGTGGGTCTGTTTGGATTTATCATATTTTGGGACTCTTTGTACTTCCTTGGCTTGTATGCCTATTTCCTTCTCCAGGTTAGGGAAGTTTTCAAGTAGGTTTTCAAATCCCTTGCTCCTTGTTTTCTCCTTCTGGTACTCCAATGATGTGAATGTTGTGCTTGATGTTGTCCCAAAGTCCCTTAAACTAGCTTCATTTTTTTTTCTTAATTCTTTGTTGTTGTTCCAATTGGGTGTTTTCTACTATTGTGTCTTCTAAATGACTGATTTGATCCTCTGCTTCATCTAATCTGTTGTTAATTCCTTCTAACTATATTCTTCATTTCAGTTATTGTATACTTTATTTCTGACTGCTTCTTTTTTATGGTTTCTATGTCCTTCTTTATGCTTACTTTCACTTTGTTGAAGTTCTTACTAAGTTTCTCGAGCATTCTCATAACCAGTGTTTTACATTTTGTGTCTGGTAGGTTGGTTGCCTGCATTTCAATTAATTGTTTTTCTTGCGTTTCCTTCTGTTGTTTTATTTGAGACATGTTTCTTTGTTTCCTCATTCCGGCTTCCTGTCTCTGTTTGCTTCTATGTATTAGGTAGATCTCCTATGTCTCTCAGTCTTTGCCAGGTGGCCTTATATATTAAGTGTCCTGTGTGGTCCAGTGGCACATTCTCCCTGATCACCTGTGCATGTCTTCTAAGAGTGTCCCTTTTGTGTGTTGTGTATAATCTCCTGTTGTATTTGAGTCTTGATTACTTTTGGCACATCAGTAGGTGGAATTGACTCCCAGGAAGACTGGCTGTGCAGGTTGGCTATGCCTATAGTGTAAGAGCTGCTGTCTCAGGGCTACCTCTCAGAGAGGGATTCATGCCAGTGTGCTCTTGTGCCTGTTGAGAGCACCATTTTTGTGTACCAATTGTGGGGTTAACTAGGGAGTGCTCTGGTGTGGTGTGAAACTGGCTTCTGGGTGTGTTTTTTCTGGTGTCTTTTGGGAGGGGCTTCCATGCAGGCTAATTTCAGTGTTGCTTGTGATCATCCCAGGGCTACCTGGTAGGAGCCACAAAGACATATGTGCTTGGTTGCTGTCTGTGCTGGACCTGGAGGTATATGAAGGTGGCCTTGCTCTGAACCAAAGCCAGCTGCCATCAGTATTGGGCTTCGAGCAGTTTAGCAAAATGCCCATGGCCCCCCTAGGTCTATTGCCACTTGCTTGCTGCCCATAAGCTCATCTGCTAAATGAGCCTCCTTAGATGTGCGGGCAGGCTGTTTGACTCAATGTTAACAGTGGCCTCTGAGATGCTGCCAGAGTTGGGTGGGGTGGGGTTCCAGGGAGTCACAGGGTGTGGCTGATTGTTTTCACAATATTAATGGAGATTCAGTTCTTGCTTCAGTGCTGGGACTGTGACTACTTTGCAAAATCCTCTGAAAACATTGTAGCCAACCACTGCTCTCCTCAGGCCTGAAGATTCCTAGGAGCCACCCAAGAGAGGCTGCAGCACATGTTGTGGCTGACTGCCTGCCACCAAAAATTCCCCAGTCTGCCTCTGGCTGTCTGCTGCTGTAAAAGCCTTCTGCAGCTGTGGGTGGAGCTGGCTACCCAGGAGCTGAGAGTGCCCCAGGTGATAACAGCACTAGCTGGGCAGGGTGTCACCAAGGTAGTGTCCTTCATAGATTTTACCAGACCAATGTGGTCTCACACTTGGCCATTTGGGGCAGGATTCAACATAGAAAAGTTGGTGCCCTCTTGTAGGCTACACATGAGGCAGGCTCCAGACAGGGACAGTGGCAGCTGTCATTTTAGCCCTCTCTCTGAAACCACACAATTCAGTCATTCCCAGTATGTCTCTGTCACATCTCTAGTTGCCACCCCTCCACCAGAGCCCAGGTGGGTGTGTATAAGGGAGGCTATGTGTGGGCCCTTTAAGAGGACATCTGGTTTTCTAAGTGCATTACATCTCATTGGGATGCACAGACAGAGTTTTCTTGCTGCTTTTCACTGCCAGATATTGTGCAGACTCCTCTCCCTGACACAAGACTCCTGGGCTGGAGAGCCCTGTGTGGGGCTAGGACCTATCCCTCTTGAGGAGATATTTCTGTCACTGCCATGTCCCTTCCTATGTTCAACCACTACCTGTGGGTTTGGGATCAGCCTGTTTCACATCTCCGCCCCTCCTACCAGTCTCAATGTGTCCCCTTCTTTATATCTTTAGTTATACGAGTTCTGTTCAGCTAGTCTTCATATGATTCTTGACATTGATTGTTTTATAATTTAGTTGCAATTTTGATGGCAGGCAGCAGAGATAGCATTTACCTAATCTACCATCTTGGACTGTCTCCCCTTATTGTCTGGCTTGCTTTCTATTTAGAGTCATACAGAGTTTAAATCAAGGTGCTGGCCCTGGTCTGCACTCTTATCTGGATGCTCTGAGGAAGAAGCTTCCAAGCTCATTCTAGTTATTGGGAAAATTCAGTTCCTTGAATTTGTGGGCATGATGTTCCTATTTCGCAGTTGGCTTCTAGAGGCAGCCTGAAATCTCTTCCATGTGGCTCCCTCCATCTTCAAAACACCAACATCATGTCCTGAGAACTCTTTTTGGGGGCCATTTTTATTATTCTGCCTACCTAGTATAACATCTAGAATGTTACACTTATCTGTTTTTAAAATAAGAATGAAATATAGTGCATCACTAAAAAAACCAAACAAACATATACATGTTATATGGTATGTTGTCAAAGAAAATTTTTAAAATGAAAGAGAAATTATGACTAAAAGTTAATTTGCAGGGCTGGCTGAGTGGTGCAGTGGTTAAGCACTGGCTTGGGAAGGCAGCAGCGCCAGTTCAGTCCCACATATGAGGGTCAGGGACACTGCCCTAAAAAAAAAAAAGTTAATTTGCAAACCAATTTTTATTTCATTTTTCAGAACACTCTCATTTTCTCAAATCAAACCCTGATATTGATCCAGTTTGGTCCTAGCAGGAACAATATTTATAACCAGAAAAAAAAACTGAAAAAAATTTCTGACTAATTTAAAACCACTGACTACAGCAATTTTTCTGACAGTATCAAGATAACCTTACAGCGTTTGGGATTTTTTTTTTTTTTAGCTGAGCCATCCTGCCACCTGTTGGCAGCTCAGCGGCAGCTCAGCTTGGGCCAGAAATTGAACTGGCAACCCTATTGCTAAGAGCTCGCACTCTACTCGGCTGGCCCTCACATTTGGGCTTTTGTTGTCCTTTACCTCTGATAGAATGTGACTACATGCTATGTTCTTCAGGTTTTGTGTCTCATAAATTCATATGTTGAAATCCCAATGCCTGATGTGATGGTGTTAGGAGGTAGGGACTTTGGGAGGTGACTAGATCATAAAGGTGGAGCCAATGAGATTAGTGCCTTTACAGAAGAAACTCCAAAGAGCTCCCTCACCCCTTCTACCATGTGAAGACACAGCCAGAATCTGTCAGTCTGCAGTCTGGAAGAGGGCATCCATCAGAACCTGACCATGCTGGCACCTTGAACTGTGAGAAATAAGTTTCTAATGTTTCTAAGTCACCCAGACTGTGGTGTTTTGTTATATCACCCCAGATGGACTAAAACACCATACATGGCAAGTATTTTTGTTTGAACTATTTAGCCATCCAGTTTTTAAAATCTGTACTATTTATTTACATGAAAAGCTGTCATGTTAAAACAAAGCAAGAAATAGACCCACTAGCAGCCACTCAGGAGGCCCTATATAGAGGACACACCTGCAACATAGCAGAATGAAAATTTTGGATAGCCAGGCTGCTTCTTGTATACATGCTTATATATTCATGTGCTCCAGTACTTTATTTGTAACAACTTTATTGAGATATAATTTTTTTTGGAGGGCAGTGTCACTGGCCCTCACATGTGGGACCCGAACAGTGGTCGCTGGCTTCCCAAGCCAGCGCCCAACCACCGCGCCACTTGGTTGGCCCGAGATATAATTTTTTTTTAAAAGATTTTATTAGGGGAATTGGGGGAGGGGAAAAGCGTTGGGGAATCGAGGAAGGGGAACAGACAAGTTGCTGTCTTTTTGTTCTTCAGTCTAGTTGTGGAGGAAGTTGCTTCACTGGCCCATGTTGGTATCATCATTGCGCTCTTCCTGGATGAGGCAGATTGGTCACCGTCCTCTGGATGTTGCTCACCGCGGCTACTGGCAGCTCATGTTGACTGCCAGCCACTCATGCTGGCTCTGAGATATAATTTTTTCCCCTCATTTTATTTTATTAGTTTCAGGTGTACAACACACTGCAATAGTTATACTCTTTACCCCCAAAAGTGACAACCATCCTCCCCAGTTCGCCACCCCACTCCCCTCCATATCATACATATCTATTACAATTCCTTTGACTCCCTTCCACAGTATACTCCACATCCCGTGACTATCTATATATTCAGTTACAGTTGGCATACAATATTATACAACATCAGTTTCAGGTGTACAGTGCAGTAATCAAGCCTCTACTCCATCCATGAAGTGGTCTCTCTAACAAGATATGTGACTATCTGACATGCCACAAAAATTTTACATTATTATTTTCCCCAAACTGTGTTTCATATCCCTGGGGCAATATTGTAGTTGTCTATTTATGCTGTCTAATTCTTTCTCCTTCCCCCTTATCCCTACCCCCCTCCCAACTAGCAACCCTCAGTTTTTCCTCTATATTTACGAGTCTGTTTACTTTGATCATTCATTCAGTTTTTCAGATTCCACATATAACTGAGATCATATGGTACTTGTCTTTCTCCGACTGACTTATTTTATTTAACATAATAGTCTCTTCACAACATTATCAATTACATTCCCAGAACTGTCCCCATATCCCTGCAGTAACATTGTAGTCACCCACCTACACTGTACAAAACCTTCCCCCTCTCCATCATCCCCACTCCCTCCCAGCCAGCAACCATCAGTTTTTCCTTTATATCTGCTTGATATGACTTCAATCTTCTTAAATTTGCTGAGACTTGTTTTGTGGTCTAACGTGGTCTATCTTGGAAAATGTCCCATGTGTACTTGAGAAGAATGTATATTCTGTTTTTTCAGGGTGAAATGCTCTAAAAATATCAACGAAGTCGAGATAGTCTAAAGTACCATTTAAGGGCCCTCTTTCTGTGTTGGTTTTCTGTCTAAATGGTCTGTCCATTGGTGACAATGGTGTTGAAGTCCCCTACAATGAGAGTGTTACTGTTGATCTCTGTCTTTATGTTTGTCAAAATCTGTTATATGTAATTAGGAGTTTCTATGTTGGGTGCATAGATGTTTATTAGGGTTATAGTGCCCTGCTTTGTCTTTTACTGTAGTCATTTTAAAGTCCATTTTGTCCAAAACAAGTATTGGTACTCCAGCATTATTTTTTCTCATTTCCATTTGCATGAAATATCTTATTCCATCTGTAAACAGCATATACATGTGTCCTATTTTCTTATCCACTCAGCCACTCTCTGTCTATTGATTGGAGCATTTAGCCCATTCACATTTAAAATAATTTTTGATGGTGCATATGTATTTCCATTTTGTTATTTATATTCCTGGTCTTCCTGGGTTACCTTGTTTACTCCTTTCTTTTGTTTAAAAAAGCCCCTTTAACATTTCTTGCAATGCTGGCTTGGTGGTAATGAATTCCTTAAACTTATTCTTTTCTGAGAAGCTCTTTATTTCTTCTTCAATTTTAAGTGATAGCCATGCTGGGTAGAGCAATCTTGGTTGTAGGCCTTTATTTTGTGTCACTTTGAATATCTCCTACCACTCCCTTCTGGCCTGCAGAGTTTCTGTAGACAAGTCAGCTGTAAGTGTAACAGGAGTTCCTTTGTATGTAACCTGCTGTCTTTCTCTTGCTGCCTCTAGGATTCTGTCTCTGTCTTTAACCTTTGCCATTTTAACTGTGATGTGTTTCAGTGTGGACCTGTTTGGGTTCAGCTTGTTTGGGACCCTCTGCACTTTCTGGGCATGTATGTTGATTTCCTTCATCAGGGTAGGGAAGTTTTCAGTCATTATTTTTTCAAGTACATTCTCAACCCCTTTCTTCTTCTCTTTTCCTTCTGGTATTCCTATGATTTGTTGGTGGTTGCGCAGCATCTTGTCCCACAGGGCTCTTAAACTATTTTCATTGTTTTTTATTTTTGGTCTTTTTGTTGTGCCAACTGGGTGATTTCTGTTATTTTGTCTTCCAAATCACTGATCCGCTCCTCTGCTTCATCTACTCTACTGGTGATTCTTTCGGGTGTGTTCTTCATTTCAGTTATTGTATTCTTTAGTTCTAGCTGGTTGTTTTTTATGATTTCTCTATCCTTCCTTATGTCCTCACTAAGTTTGTTAAACATTCTTATCATCAGTGTTCTAAACTCTGTCTCTGAAAGGTTGGATCCCTCTGTTTCATTTGGTTCCATTTCTAGAGGTTTCTTCTGATCTTTTACTTGTGACATGTTTCTTTGTTTCCCCATTCTGGCTGTCACTCTGGCATTGCTTTGATGTATTAGATAGATCACCAGGAGAGCCCTGGCTGGATCACGCACACACACAGCTCATGGCCCAACACTCCCAGGAAAACTCCCAGTCTCAGCCTGTCCCAATCAGCTGCTCGCAGATCAGGCTGAGTAGCCCGACAACCATTCACCAGCCTAGCAACTCTGCAAGCGCAGTGCGGAGATCCAGGACCCGAGGCGGCTTGCGCACTCCCACGGCTCAGTGAGCAACCTGTTGGAGCCGGAGCATGCCCACCAGGCGTTCCCCTGGCAGCGCAGGACAAGCTGTGAGGAGGGTGGGGATCGGAGGCAGCTCGCGCACTCCCGGGTCTCAGGGAGCAGCCTGTCTCAGGGATCCATGGCCCCAAGCGCACACGCGCTCGCACACACACACTTCTGTGCCAATTCCACCAGACCAATGAGGTCCCGGACTTGATCCTTTGTGGGAGGGCCCAACCCTGACAAAATGGCACCCTCCTTATAGCACTCGCATGCAGGCTCCACACCAAGAACACAATAGAGCAAAAACCTCCAGACTTTGCACCAAAGGTGCTCAGTTCAGTCCGTCCCGGCAGGCTCCTGGGCCCAGCTCACACAGTTACTCCCTCCAACAGGAACCATGTAAGTGTTCAATGGTGAGCAAGTCTGTGCGCCATCCGCGCTGATTCTCTAGCCTCTCTTAGGCTCACCGAGCTGAGCAAAGAGAGTCCTCACTAATTTACTGCCAGCTATCTTGGAACTTCTCTTCCCAGCAAGGGAACTCTGGGCTGGTGAGCTTGGTGTGCGGCCAGAGGGTCTCTCCCCCAACCGGAGAAGCCTCCCCACAGCTGGGGCTTCCCTCACGCGGTTCACCCTCTCTCGTCTCCACCCGTCCTACCAGACCCGATGTGGCCTCCTCTTTAAGTTCTTTATTTAGTGGATCTGTTCATCTAGTTCAGGGACCTCCAGGGTTGAATGCTGCATAATTTGTTTTTGTCCGAGATATAATTTTTATACTATGAAAATCACTCACTTAATATATATAATTCAGTACATTAACAGAGTTGTGCCATTCACCATAATCTAACTTTAGAATATTTTCATTATTTTCCCAAAGAAACTCCTGGTACCCATTAGTAGTCATTCTCTATTTACTCCCTTCGCTCCCTCCTCTCCAGCCCAAGGCCAGTACTAATCCCATGTTCTCTATATATGGAGGCTCTGGCTAGTATTGCTCCAAAATGCATGTAGGCTTGACTATACTTAAATAATAGTGAAACTGCTTTGGTATTTAAACAGTAGGACAATTCATTTAGTGGTTTTGAAGGGACAATATAAATATAGCTAGATTAACGCATGCACATGATCCTCTTGAATACTATACAAATATTGCCAGATTCAGTACTTGGAATCTTTTTTTTTGTGTGTGTGTGTGGGGGAAACAGTGTTGGGGAATTGGGGAAGAGGAGCAACCAAGTTGTTATCCTTCAATCTTAGTAGTGGAGGGTGCAGCAAACTCAGCTCCAAGTCCAGTTTCTCTGCTCAGCTCAAGGTGCTGTGTTCAATTAGTTGCGGGTGGGAGTAGCTACCATCTCATGTGGGAGTCGAACGATCAGCCTCATTGGTAAGAGCGCATGCTCTATCCACTTCGCCATCCAAGTGGCAGCTCAGCTCAAGGTGCTGAGTTCAGTCTTAGTTGCGGGTGAGCATAGCCAGCATCACATGCGGGAGTCGAACCGGCAGCCTTGTTGTTAAGAGCGTGTGCTTTGTCTCCTGAGCCACTAATTGTGGGCAGGCATAGCCCACCATCTCGAACAGGAGACCTTGTTGTTAGGAGCACATGTTCTCACTAGCTGAGCCATCCTGCCACCTGTTGGCAGCACAGCAGCAGCTCTGCTTGGGTGCAGCTCACTGGCCCATGTGGGAATCAAACTGCGACCCTGTTGTTCAGAGCTTCCACTCTTTTTTTTTTTTGAGGGCAGTGTCACTAGCCCTCATATGTGGGATCCGAACCGGGGCTGCTGGCTTCTGAAGCCAGCACTTAACCACCGCGCCACTCGCCAGCCCCAGAGCTTGCACTCTTGAGCAACCTCTTAACCAACTAAGCCACTCATCTGACCCAGTACTTGGAATCTTAATACTAAAAAGAACCTTGAAGATTCTTGAATATACCTTATTTATTTTATAGCTGGTAGAAATGAGACCTTGGGAGATTAAATTGGATGGCCCAAAGTTGCTCATCTAAGTGGCTGTCAAATATATTTTTATTAAATATCATGCTTAATTGATATACCTGAAACATGGGTTTAAAGATTTACTCATAAAGACTAAATAAACTACAACCAAGAGTTTTCTGCACCAGTCCAGAGGAATGTACCTGAAATACAATTTTCAAGGAATGGGTAATGAGGTAAATGTAATAGAATTGCACAATAAGCATGTTAATGAGATGTTAAATAACTCATGTCTGTTTTAGGTATATATAAGAGTATCTTCTATGTATAGGAAAAAATATGGTTAACCAGAATCTATCTGGAGCCGTAAATACACAATAAATTTCTTCCCTGTATTCCACCTTTATGAAAAACAGAAAGGTCAAGAAAATAATCCAATTTTAATAGCTTATATTTTAAATGAACTTCAAGTTAAACTTGGATTTATATCAATCTACCATACATTTACATCTGTGGGGGTCTTAAGGCTCAACATGGTTCTCACTTGCCAAAGATACAGCTATGTTTACCAGACTATGTACTAAAGCAAATAAATATACTAATGTATTTTTCAAAATTTTCACAGCAGGGGTTGAAACCAAAGGAAATATCTGCCAACCTTCAGTTAAAAACAAGTTAAATTAACCTGAACACCATATTTCATCCACATATTGATTGTGTTCTGCATAACAGTATATGACCCATAAGTGGAAAATAGACAATGTATAATAACGTATGTGGTAATGTAGTAATGGATATAGATCACGTATGCTTCAGAACAGTATCAATATAGTTTCTGATTTAGATTTTGTGATGGTGTGTAAAAGGGTGTTTCTTGAAGGTGGAGAAACTCAGGCACTGTGGCAGTCTGTATAAGGATGAAACTGGAAGTTAAGTCTTGTGAACTCTTTGAGTTAGGTATTTCAGCTGGTTGTAGACTAATAACACTAACTGGAAATCACTTGGCTCTAGGAGAATCTTCACAAAGCAATTACCAAATTCCCATGCACAGTCAAGACACTTAATCTCCACTTCATAGAAGTAAGCGTGACCCTCAGCCCACTGTGGAAGCTTACAAACTTACTCTGTGGGGTAGTAGTGTGATTTCTTCCCTACATTTCAAACAAAGCCCTTTGATACCTCTGTTTATTGTGTAAGAAACAAAAGGTGGCCTCAGACATATAGATTAGGCAAACTATTTCATGCTTTTAGGATCAAAGAGAGGAGCTCTGTGCAATTTCTTCTGATTCAGTCTTCTTGTTACTCAGTCTTCTCCATCCAACTCTGGTCTACTTTTAGTAACCACGTTTCATGAATATCTTGTAAGATTGTTAACCCCATGACCTCAAAGATTTTCTCTCTTTCATAGAAGAAGCTTTCACTCATTGAAAAATTCTCTAACCTGAAAAGGAACACCAGGATCGATTGTCATTCTGAACACCAAAAAGCTCTTTTACTTAATGGTCTACTGTTATATAGTCTTTCAATACTTAACTTTTTACTGCTTTTGTTAATATATTTTTATGTAAGCTTTGATGTAAGAAATCTGTCAAAATTATGTGTTTGCATAAAAGAAAAATAATGTTTATCTGTGTTTGCATAAAAGAACAGAAAGGTAAGAAGGAAGGTGAATTAGAATGAGACATTATAGGAGAACACCTATGGTTTTAGAATTACATGTCTTTTCAACATTAGAGAATTTGTTTCTTTGGTTTAATTTGTTCTTTGAGCTCCAGAAGTCACATGCAAATCCTAAGTAGACTCTATTTCAACAGTAGAGCAAGGTAATTGATAAGCATCTTTTATGACTAAATATTCTGGGCCCTAAAAGTCAGTAAGATTGAACTAATATAAAATAATATTGAATGTCAACTGTAAAAAAAGTAATATAACAGATACATGCTAATACCTTTGGGCAGCAATTATTAGGGCCCTAAATGTGCTACCAAAGTTAAAAATATATTTACTATTTTTCTTTTAGTGATTATATTTTATATTTGTGAAGCTCGTTTAGCAGCCTTTGAAAAATGTCAGTAAGATTGAATTCTACTTTTAGATTATTCAAATGCCGAATTTGTGTCCAAGGTTTTCCACTATTTTCTAGGAATTTGTGCTTTTACTTTTGACATAAAATAATAAGAACTTTATTTTATATTATTTTTTGTGGCAAGAATTATTATTATTGTTATTAATTTTAAAGTTTTTATTGGGGAATTGGGGGAGGGGAACAGACAAGTTGCTGTCCTTTTGTTCTTCAGTCTAGTTATGGAGGACTTTGCTTCACTGCTCCATGTTGGTATCATCATTGTGCTCTTCCTGGGTGAGGAAGATCAGTCGCAGGCCTTTGAACAGCCACTCACGGCGGCTCGTGGCAGGTCACACAAGCTGCCAGCCACTCACGCTGGCTGCTGGCCACTCACTGCAGCCTATGGCATCCCACTGCAGCAGACGCTGCAGCCCACTGTCCCCGGGAACTCACAGCAGCCCAGCTCCAGGTGGAGCTGTTGTTCACTATCTTAGCTATAGAGGACAGTGTCACTGGCCCTCATATTGGGATCCAAACTGGTGCCTTGCTGCTCAGAGCTGATATCACAAACCAGCTCCTAACCAACATGCCACTCAGCCGGCGCAAGAATTTTTTTTTTTTTGTGGGCAGTGTCACTGGCCCTCATATGTGCGACCAGAACCGGGGCCACTGGCCTCCCAAGCCAGCGCCCAACCACAGTGCCACTCAGCTGGCCTCCAAGCCAGTTCTTAACCACTGCACCACTCGGCCGGCCCCCAAGAATTATTTTTTATTGAATAAATTTGAGATATAACAATGTGTAAATTTAAAGTGTACAATGTGTTGCTTTAATACATTTATATATTGTAAGATGTAGCAATATTTATCACATTACATAATTATAATACAATATTGTTTCTCTATATTCAGTGTTCTGGGCATTAGATGTCAACTCTTCTACTTCATTTTCTGTGAACACTTTAAGGTAATAAAGTTTAAATATAAATGTGTTTTTTTCCCTGTCCATTAATACTTGGGGTCCAAAGTAATAATGCTTCTGATACAGACAGACTATTAAAGTACAATTTGGGCCTCAACTGTGTCCAGCGAAGCATGTTGTTATGATACACTGAAAATATTGGTTTATACTTATTTGGTACTTCCATGTAAGGCTGGTGGATTTTAGCCTAATAATAAATTCTGCCCCCACATTTAATAGTTCTTTGTGCAAGTAAAATGAAATATATTGTACAAATACAGAAAAATTTGGATTCTAGTATGGTTCATTTATACCATTGCTTTCTGAACCAGATTAAAAGATGAAAAAGACTCTTTTACTAATAACAGTGTGTTGAGAAGTGAAAGGATCACCAGTTTGATTTAACATCCATATTCTTTACTGTAGTTTTTCTGCAAAGTCCTAATCTTGAATATACAGAATGACAATGTGCATGAAGTTTCATAATGTAATTTGTATAAAGTGATTTGGAGAAAGAATGTCTCTTCTGATCCCCCAAACAATACATATTAATTGAAGAAATTTTATAAAACACAAAATGCCAAAAATATACACTCATAACATCTGTAATATCTAGCTTTACATTTATTTTCTTGTCACTGAGGTTTCTTCCACAACAAAGCTTTCCACAATATTTTTCCAGTATCCCATTGCTAGACATTTAGGCTGTTTATTATTTGATTTTTTGTAAATTAAACTTGTGATTGTAATTGTATCCAAGTTTGTATGCCTGATGTGCAGTAAGACCACTTACTAAAGCATTGAATACACAATAAGGAAAGTTTGTTTCAGGAGGCAGTCAAATGAGGAGACAGGGAGAAAGCCCAAATCCATCTCCCTGTGGGGGAAAAGACAAGGGGTTTGAAAGGGAACTTTACAGGCAAAGGAAGAGGAGCTAAGTGATTCTAAATCTTTTTTTTTAAACCCTGTAATCTATTGTGTATGAGTATATACCACAGTATGGACTCCCCCAGCACAACCAGAAATCAACATAAAGAAACATACACATTAAGAAAAATTTTATATTTAGAATTAGCCAGCTGGACTCAGTTTAGATGATCCCAATTTTGTTGGGAACATCCAAAGCATCATAGTCAGGAGCCAGCCGAACATATGCCTTCTTTCCATCAGGCCTGATCAGGGTGTTGACCTTGGCCACGTCAATGTCATAGAGCTTCTTCACAGCCTGTTTGATCTGGTGCTTGTTGGCCTTGACATCCACAATGAACACAAGTGTGTTGTTGTCTTCTATCTTCTTCATGGCTGACTCGGTAGTTAGGGGGAACTTGATGATGGCATAGTGGTCAAGCTTGCTTCTCCTGGGGGCGCTCTTCTGAGGATATTTAGGCTGCCTTCAGAGCCGCAGTGTCTTGGGCCTTCAGAAGGTCTTCCAAAGTCTGTTTACATCACACTTGTTGGACTTTCTGGCATAGATTGGTGTCATTTTGTTTGTTTGTTTGAACACATTTATCTATAGTACATTTCACAGGATTTTGAGTGTGATATCTCTTAACTATATAGGCAAGAGTTCATGGAGGGCCCATAGTTAATTGTCTGGTAATAGATAACACTTTACATAGGTTAAAATAAGATTTGGGGATACCGTTGAAGGTTAATTTTACTTAGAAGGTGAAATTTAAGAGGGGGAGATTATAATAAGTTACAGCATCTGGTACAGCATTAAAATTAGTTACTGTGACTACTAAAGGTATATATTGACCTTGAATTGTTTGTGGAATCATATGACAAATCCAACAATCACTCAAATTTCCACCATTAGCTACACTTTGAGATAACTTGACTGAGGTGTTTTCTTTCCAAGTCCACAAACTGGAGGCACTTAAAACAGTTAGGGCAAAAATTAAAACAAGCATTCTATAGCCTTGTAACATAAGTACAAAGAAAATTATTCAATCCCTCCAGTAGGAGACAATTAGATTGTAAGAAAAAGAAAATTCAAAAACTGAAAACAAAAACAAGGCATAAAATTATCAACTCAAAAGAAGCATACATGGGCCCTACTTAACTGGATTTCTTTGGTTTAGTTTTCTGAAAGAGTAGTTTTAAGTCTGTTATAGGCACACTGGAGTCTATTTCCTATTGGAGAATCTGATGGTGTTTGCTTCACTCAGGTGTGGTGAATCTATGGCTTAACTCCTTGAAGTTTCATTGAAGAATGGGTGACTAGCAGCACTTCATATGGTCCCATCTAACGGGGCTGTTGTTGGTCCTCAGGGTGTTGATTTCTCCAGGATTTCAGTAGTAACTGATCTAGACTCAAGTGGTGTAAAGGCACATCTGTTGGGTACAGTAACCTACTGGAAGTAAACTTACAGATAGTAGTTAAAGTGTTTCCTAATGATTGAACATATCTAATAGTATCTAACTCTTTAATATGTACCTCATCTGTATCTCTTGACTTACCTGGGGAATGTAGGAAGTGTCTTCCATATGACATTGTATATAGGCTTCAACCAAGCCTACTTCAAGGGGTCTCCCTTAACCTCAACAGTACAATGGTAAGGCTTTATCCCAAGTTGAAGTAGTCCCTTGGCAAATTTTAGATAAAGTCCTTTTTAAAATATGATTAGTTTTTTCATTTTTTCCAGCTGATTGTTGTCTCCATGAAACATGTAATTTCCAGAGGATATTTAAAAATCTTAGCTATCTCCTGAGTTCCTTTTGCTATGAAAGCTGCTCCATTATCACTTTGAATGGTTAATGGCAACCCAAACCTAGGAATAATTTCCTTTAAAAGAACTTTAATTACTTTGGAGGCTTTCTCTGATCAGCAAAGAAAAGCTTCAATCCAGCCTGTGAAAGTGCCCACAAATACAAGTATCGAAAATTACCTGTTGCTTTAGCCATTACGGTAAGATGATAATCAATCTGCCAATCGTCCTATGGTTCCACATCCCTAAGATGAACTCCTGTTGAGGGTGGAGGTTCAAATTTGGGATTATTTCTAGCACAAATGGTATATCTCTCTATTGTCTGTATAGTTCTTTGCATACTTGGTCCTACGAGTATAATGAACTTTTGGATCCATTGGAGAGTGGTGTCTCGTGCATACTGTGTACTTGGACAGATATGACTAATAATATCTTCCATGGGGTGTTCAGGGATGAGAATTATTCCTTGCTTATTGGATAGTCATCCAATTTTACAATTAGGCTTTTTTTTAACTAAAATTTATTGGGGTGACAATGGATAATAAAATTACATAAATTTCAAGTGTACAATTCTGTAATACATCATCTATTAGGCATTTGATTAAAACCCATTGTTCAGCTCTCTTCAGATCTTCAAGGGAATATTTTGGATGATATTTTGTCAATTCTACTTCAGGATTTGGGCTTTCTCCCTGTCTCCTCATTTGGCTGCCTCTCGAAATAAACTTTCCTTGTTATATATTTGATGCTTTAGTAATTTGTCTTACTGCACATCAGACATACAAACTTGGGTAGAATTACAATCATAAGTTCAATTTACAAAAATTCAAACTATAAACAGTCATTATGGGGGACTTTGGGGTTTTAATCCTGGCTGCTATTTTGGCAGCCTGATCAGCCCAATCGATCACCTTTGCAATTGTACAGCTTGACTTCTGATGCCCTGGTTAGTGAATTATTTTTATTTATTTATTGTTTTAAAATTTTTTTATTGGGAAGTTGTGGAAAAGGAACAGTCTTGGGGAATTGGGGAAGAGGAATAGCCAAGTTATTGTCCTTCAATCTTAGTTTAGGAAGGCACAGCTAGCTCAGCTCCAACTCCAGTCACCATACAGCTGCCTGTAGGCAGCTCATGGCTGCTCCGCTCAAGGTGTTGTGTTTAACCTTAGTTGCAGGTAGGCATAGCCCTCCATCCCATGCGGGAGTCGAATCAGCAACCTTGTTGTTAGGAGCACATGCACTCACCATCTGAGCCATCCTGCCACCTGTTGACAGCTCAGCTCCTGCACAGCTCACTGGCCCATGTTGGGTCGAACCAGTGACCCTGCTGCTCAGAGCTCGCTCTCTTATTGCTTGGGCATGTTTAATTTCTTCATTGCCTGCAGTTAAAAGTCCTCTTTCTTTCCAAATGGCTCCATGGGTCCGAGCTACACAAAAGTCATATTTAGAATTGACCTGGGTGGTGAGAACACAATGTGATATATAGATGTATTATAGAATGTACACTTGAAACCTATGTAACTTTAATAACTGTTGTCACCCCAATAAACTTTGATTACAAAAATAAAGGTGGGCTGGCTGAGTGGTGCATTGGTTAAGAGCTGGTTTGGGATGCAATTGGCCCGGTTTGGATCACACATATGAGGGCCAGTGACACTGCCCTCTAGAGCTAACAACAGCTCCACATGGTGTAGGCTGCAGCCCCTGCTGCAGTAGGCTGCCATAGGCTACAGTGAGTGGCCGGCAGCCAGCGTGAGAGGCTAGCAGCCAGCGTGATCTGCCCATAGCTGCGGTGAGCAACCATCCAGAGGCCGGCGGCTGATCTGCCTCATCGGGGAAGAGCGCAATGATGATACCAACATAGGCCAGTGAAGCAAAGTCCTCTGCAACTGGACTGAAAAACAAAAAGACTGCAATTTGTCTGTTCCCCTTCCCCGATTGCCCAATGCTTTCCCCTCCCCCAATTCCCCAATAAAATCTTTAAAAAAAAAATAAAAAAGATAAAGGCTCAAGTGGCTCATGAGTTAAGAGTTGGCTTGGACGTCAGCTCTGAGCAGCAGGGCCCTGGTTCAGATCCCACATGAGGGCCAATGACGCTGCGCCCCCTAGAGCTAAGATGGTAAACAACAGCTCAACCTGGAACTGGGCTTCCATGAGTGGCTGGCGATGGTATAGGCTGCAGCCCCTGCTACAGTGGACTGCGATGAGTTACCGTGAGTGGCTGGCAGGTAGCGTGAGCAGCCAACAGCTGGCATGAGCTGCCATGAGCTAGTGTGAATGGCTGTCCAATGGCCGGCAAGTGACTGCCCCTCCCGGGAAGAGTGCTATGATAATACCAACATGGGTCAGTGAAGGGACGTCCTCCACAACTAGACAGAAGACAAAAGGACAGCAACTTGTCGATTCCCCTCCCCCAATTTCCCAATAAAATCTTAAAAAAAATAAAAAATAAAAATAAAGGCAGGGAAAGAACAAATTGAAAAAAAGTTACCCAGTATAATCAAGAAGAGCAAACAAAAATTCCTGACAAGTTATATATGGTTTTAGAATAAAATGTTTTTGGTAAAAAAAAACCAAAACGTTGTTTGCAATTTTCATTCACACAAGTAACAAAAAGAAAAAGAAAAAAAAAAGAATTAGTATATATGTTTATTTTTTATTTTATTATTATTTTTTCATTATTTTATTGTGAAATAAACATTTTTTTGTACAACACAGTACAATAGTTATACTTTTTACCCCACAAAGTGAAAAAACCCCTCCCCCAATTCACCACTACACACCCCCATATCATACATATCTATTACAATTCCTTTGAATCCCTTCCACAGTATACTCCATATCCCGTGACTATTTATATATTCAATGATAGTTGGCATACAATATTATACAACATCAGCTTCAGGTGTACAGTGCAGTGATCAAGCCACTACTCCATCCATGAAGTGGTTTCCCTAACAAGACATATGACCATCTCACACCCCACAAAATATTTACAACATTATTATATTTCCCGAACTGTCTTTCATATGCCTGTGGCAATATTGTAGTTACTTATTTATGCTGTCTATTCCCTTCCCCTACTCCCTCATCCCCACACCCCTCCCCAACTAGCAACCATCAGTTTTCCTCTATATCTATCAGTCTGTTTCTGGTTACTTTGCTTGTTCTTTCAGTTTTCCAGATTCCACATATAAGTGAGATCATATGGTATTTGTCTTTCTCGGACTGACTTATTTCACTTAAAACAATAGTTTCTAGGTCCATCCATACTGGTGCAAATGGTACGATTTCATTCTTCTTTATAGCAGAGTGATACTCCATTATAAACGTACCACAGTTTCTTAATCCAGTAATCAACTGATGGGCATTTCGGTTGTTTCCAAGTCTTGGCTATTGTAAATAGTGCTGCAAGAAACATAGGGGTACATATATTTTTTTAGAATTAGTGTCTTGAATTCTTCTGGGTAGATAAGCAAGAGTAGAATTGCTGGGTTATACGGTAGTTCCATTTCCAGTTTTTTGAGATACCTCCATACAGAATTCCATAATGGCTGCACCAATCTGCAGTCCCACCAACAGTGCACCAGGGTACCCTTTTCTCCACAACCTTGCCAGCACTTCTTGTTTATTGATTTATTGATGATAGCCATTCTGACCGGAGTGAGATGGTACCTCATTGTGGTATTTATTTGCATTTCTCTGATGATTAGTGAGGTTGAACATTTTTTTCATATGCCTGTTGGCTATCTGTATGTCCTTCTTCATATCCTCTGTCCGTTCTTTAATTGGGTTGTTTGTTTCTTTGGTGTTGAGCTGCATGAGTGTTTTATAAATTTTGGATATTAACCCCTTATGAGATATATGGTTGGCAAATATCTTCTCCCATTCAGTAGGCTGCCTTTTTGTTTTACTGATGATTTCCTTTGCTGTGAAAAAACTTTTAAGTTTGATGTAACTCCATATGTTCATTTTTTATTTTATTTTTCTTACCTGATATCAATAAAAATAGTACTGAGGGTAATGTCTGCACATTTACTACCTATGTTTTCTTCTAGGAGTTTTATGGTTTCAGGTATTACTTTTTTTTTTGAGGGCAGAGTCACTGGCCCTCACATATGGGACCAGAACAGGGGCCACTGGCTTACCAAGCCAGCGCTTAACAGCCGCGCCACTGGGCCGGCCCTCAGGCCTTACATTTAAGTCTTCAGTCCATTCTGAGTTTGTTCTCATATATGGTGTGAGTAGGTGGTCTATTTTCATTTTTTTGCACGTGTAAGTACAATTTTCCCAGCACCATTTTTTAAATAGACTATCTTTACTCCAATGTAAATTCTAACTTCCATTGTCATAGATTACATAACCGTATATGGATGGGTTTATTCGTGGACTCTCTATTCTGTTCCATTGGTCTATGTGTCTCTTTTTATGCCAACCATACTCTTTTGATTACTGTAGCCTTGTAGTATGTTTTCATGTCAGGTAGTATGATGCCTCCCACTTTGTTCTTATTTCTCAGGATTGCCGTTGTTATTTGGGGTCTTTTGTGGCTCCATATAAATTTTAGGATTCTATGTTCTATTTCTGAGAAAAATGTCCTTGGTAGTGTGATTGAAATTGCATTGAATCTATAGATTGCCTTAGGTAGTATTGACATTTTAACTATATTAATTCTACCTATCCATGAACATGGTATATATTTCCATTTACTTGTATCTTCTTTGATTTCTCTCTTCAGTGTCTCATAATTTTCTGAGTACAGGTCTTTTACTTATTTATTTAAATTTACTCCTAGATATTTTACTGTTTTTGAAGCAATTGTAAAAGGGATTCACTTCCTGATTTCTACTTCTGATAGTTTATTACTGGTGTATACAAATGCAACTGATCTCTGAATATTAATTTTGTACCCTGCTACCTTACCAAATTCATTGATCAGTTCTAACAGTTTTTTGGTGGAGTCTTTGGGATTCTCTATACATAGTATCATGTCATCTGCATATAATGACAATTTAACTTCCTCCTTTAAAATTTGTATGCCTTTTGTTTCATTTTCTTGTCTGATAGCTGTGGCTAGAACTTCCAGAACTATGTTAAATAGAAGCGGTGAAAGTGGCCAGCCTTGTCTTGTTCCTGATGTTAAGGGGAAAGCTTTTAGCCTTTCCCCATTGAGTAAGATGTTTGCTGTGGGCTTATCATATATGGCCTTTATTATGTTGAGATATGATCCCACTATTCCCACTTTGCTAAGAGTTTTTCTCATAAATGTCTGCTGGATTTTGTGAAATGCTTTGTCTGCATTGTTGATATGATCATATGATTTTTATTTTTCATTTTGTGAATGTGATGTATTATGTTAATTGATTTGAGGATATTGAACCAACCTTGCATACAAGGAGATATGAATCCCACTTGATTGTGGTGTATGATCTTTTTTTTAAAAATTTTTTTCTGTATGATCTTTTTAACGTGATGCTGAATTCGGTTTGCTAGTATTTTGTTGAGGATTTCTGCATCTATATGTTCATTAGGGATATTGACTTGTACTTTTCCTTTCCAGTAATATCTTTCTCTGATTTTGGAATCAGGGTGATAGTGGCTTCATAGAAAGAGTTTGGGAGACTTCCCTCCTGTATTTTTAGGAATAGTTTGAGGAAAATAGATATTAATTCTTTTTTAAATGTTCTGTATAATTCACCTGTGAAGCCATCTGTTCCAGGACTTTTGTTCGTTGGAAGCTTGATGATTATTGTTTCAATTTCTTTGATACTAATCAGCCTGTACAGAGTTTCTGTTTCATTTGATTGAGACTTGGTAGATTGTATGCTTCTAGAAATTTATCCATTTCTTCCAGATTGTCGAATTTATTGGCATATAGTTGCTAGTAGTATTTTCTTAAAACTTTCTGTATTTCTTAGGTATCTGTTGTCACTTCTCCTCTTTCATTTCTGATTTTATTAATTTTGGTCCTCTCTCTCCTTTTCTTGGTGAGTCTGGCTAAGTGTTTGTCGCTTTTGTTTATCTTTTCAAAAAACCAACACTTGATTTCATTTATCTTTTGTATATTTTTTGTTCTCTATTTCATTTATTTCTGCTCTCGTCTTCATTATTTCCTTCCTTGTAGTCCCTTTGGGCTTGTTTTGCTTTTCTTTTTCGAGTTCCCTTAGGTGTACAGAAAGACTGTTTATTTCAGGTTTTTCTTCCTTCTTTAGGTAGGCCTACACTACTATGAACTTCCCTCTTAGGATTGTTTTCACTGCATCCAGAGATGGTCGTGGTGTTTTCATTTTTCGTTTGTCTCAAGGTACCTTGTGATTTCCTCCTCGATCTCATTTTTGACCCACTCACTCTTTAGTAGCATGTTATTTAGCCTCCATGTATTAGTAAGCTTTCCAGGTTTCTTCTTATAATTGATTTCTAGTTTCATAGCATTGTCATCAGAGAAGACACCTGATATGATTTCAATCTTCTTAAATTTGTTGAGACTTGTTTTGTGGACTAAATATGTGGTCTATCTTGGAAAATGTTCCATGTGCACTTCAGAAGAATGTATATTCTGTAGCTTTGGGGTGAAATGCTCTAAAAATATCAATTAAATGCAGCTGATCTAAAGTGACATTTCAGGCCACTATGTCCGTGTTGATTTTCTGTCTGGAGGATCTGTCCATTGGTGACAATGGGGTGTTGAAGTCCCCTACTATGATAGTTTTACTGTTGATCTCTGTCTTTATGTCTGTCAAAACCTGTTTTATATATTTAGGAGCTCCTATATTAGGTGCATACATGTTTACTAGGGTTATGTCCTCTTGTTGAATTGATCCCTTTATTATTATGTAGTGCCCTTCTTTGTCTTTTATTGTAGTCTTCATTTAAAGTCTATTTTGTCTGAAATAAGTATTGGTACTCCAGATAGTTTCTCATTTCCATTTGCATGAAGTATCTTATTCCATCCCTTAACTTTCAGACTGTGTGTGTCTTTTGATCTGAGATGAGTCTCTTGTAGACAGCATATGCATGGGTCCTGTTTTCTTATCCACTCAGCCACTCTCTGTCTTTTGACTGGAGCATTTAGCACATTAACCTTTAAAGTGATTACTGATAGGTACATATTTATTTCCATTTTGTTATTTGTATTTCTTTTCTTCCTGGCTTAGCTTGTTTTCCCCTTTCTTCTGTTTAAAAAAGCCCATTTAACATTTCCTGCAATGCTGGCATGGTGGTAATTAAGTACTTAAGTTTATTCTTTTCTGAGAAGCTCTTTATCTCTTCTTCAATTTTAAGTGCTAGCCCTGCTGGGTACAGCAATCTTGGTTGTAGACCTTTATTTTGTGTCATTTTGAATATCTCCTGCCACTCCCTTCTGGCCTGCAGAGTTTCTGAAGAAAAGTCAGCTGTTAGTCTTATAGGAGTTCCTTTGTATGTAACCTGCTGTCTTTCTCTTGCTGCTTTTAGGATTCTGTCTTTGTCTTTAAGCTTTGCCATTTTAACTATGATGTGTCTTGGTGTGGGCATGTTTGGATTCTGCCTGTTTGGAACTCTCTGTACATCCTGGGCTTTTATGTCGATTTCCTTCACCAGGGTAGGGAAGTTTTCAGTTATTATTTCTTTAAATACATTCTCAATCCCTTGCTTCTTCTCTTCTCCTTTTGGTATTCCTATGATGCAAATATTGTTGTGTTTCATGTTGTTCCAGAGGTCTCTTAAACTATTTTAATTCTTTTTTATTTTTTTTTTCTTTTTGTTGTTCCAGCTGGGTGATTTCTGCTATTTTGTTTTCCAATTCACTGATCTGCTCCTCTGCTTCATGTATTCTACTGGTGATTCTTTCGAGTGTGTTCTTCATTTCAGTTATTGTATTCTTTAGTTCTAACTGGTTGTTTTTTTTGTTTCCCTATCTTTCTTTATGTCCTCGCTAAGTTCCTTAAACATTCTTATCATCAGTGTTCTAAACTCTGTCTCAGAAAGTTTGGATATCTCTGTTTCACTTAGTTCCATTTCTAGAGTTTTCTTCTGATCTTTTACTTGGGACATGTTTCTTTGTTTCTTCATTCTGGTTGTCGCTCTGTGAATGCTTCGATGTATTAGATAGATCACCTAGAAAGAAGAGAGAAAGAAACAAAAAAGAGGTGGGCGTGGGGCTCTCCATCCTCTTTAATCTGCAGACCACTTGCTCAGCAATAGAGAGTCTCTGGGCAACTCAGCACCAGCTATTGGGGGAATGTGCTTAACGTGTTATGCGCCAGCCTCCCTCTCAGGCTTGCAATGAGTTTTCCACAATTAGCTATGGTGTGCTCTAGAACCGTGCTCACTACCAAAAAAAATCCTTCACAGATTGTTGCAGGTTGTCTGCTACTGCAAAAAAAACCCTCTGTGGCCTGCAGAGATTTCGGCCAGGCACTGGGGACTCAGGGTGCCTCTGGCAACACAGCTCTAGGCGGGTGTGGCAGGCCCCCAATGCACCACTTGATGTAGTCAGTGGCCCCCTCCAAGTCAGAGCAGCATGCACTCTGCGCCAGCAATCAGTCCACACAAACTCGCCAGGAAAGCCTTGATCGGATCATGCAAGTGCACAGCTCCTGGCCCAACGCTCTCAGGAAAACTCCCTGTCTCAGCCTGTCCCAATCAACTGCCTGCAGATCAGGCTAAGCAGCCCAACAGCCAATCCCCAGCCTGGCAACTCTGCACAAACAGTGTGGAGAGCGGGGACCCAATGTCACCTGGGCATTCCAGTGCCTCAGTGAGCATCATAATGGAGCCGGAGGGCACCCTCCCCGGCATTTCCCTGGCAATGCAGCACAAGCAGAGGGTAGGGTGGGAATCGAAGACCACACGCGCACACGCGCTGGTATGCACACACTCCTGTGCCAATTTCACCACACCAATCAGGTCCCAGATCTGACCCTCTGTGGGAGGGCCCAACCCTGAAAAAATGGCACCCTCCTGTACACCGCTCGTGTGCAAGCTCCACACCAGGGAAACAATGGTCCCAAAACCTCCAGCTTCTGCACCAAATGTACTCAGTTCAGTCCTTCCCCACAGGCTCCTGGACCCGGCTCACACAGCTACTCCCTCCAACAGGTACTGGGTGAGTGCTCACCGTTAAACAAACCCGTGCGCCGGCCCCACTTGTTCTCCAGCTGCCCTCAGCCTTACCGAGCCAACCAAAGAGAGGCCTCACTAATTTCTCCTGCCCGCTATCATAGAACTCCTCTTCCTGGAAAAGCAACTCTGCGCTAGTGAGCTCGGTGTGGGGCCAGAGGGTCTTTCCCCCAACTGGAGAAGCCTCCCTACAGCTGGGGCTTCCCCGACAGGGCTCGCCATCTCTCATCTGCCTCCCTCCTACCAGACTTGATGTGACTTCCTCCTTAGGTCTTTCGTTTAGAGGTTCTGTTCATCTAGTGTTCAGGGAACTTCCGAGGTTAAATGTTGTACGAATTATTTGTAATTTTGATGTGATCCTGGGAGGCTGTTGGGAAAGCGTCCATCTATTCTGCCATTTTACCAGAAGTCTTAAAAAAATTCATCTTTTAAATCTAATACAGTAAACCAACAGAAATCACCTGACAAAGTGGTTATCATGTATATGGATTGGGTACCACAGGGTGGATATCTTCCACTATCTGATTGATGGCCCTCAAATCCTGCACAAAGCAGTATTCTTGTGTCCCTAGTTATTTCACAGGCAAAATTGTTGTATTAAAAGGGGATAAACAGGCGCAGGTGGGGCCAAACTCCAGGAAAGTAGTTAAGAGAGGTTGAACTCCTTGTTTAGCTTGTTCTTTTATAGGATACTGTCACAGGTTGGGGATTTTTATTCCCTCCTTCAGTTTGACATGCATTGGTAATGCAGTCCTTACTTTCCCTGTCTTCCCATACACCCATATATACAGCCTTACCTTTTGGAGGAATTCTTCAGATACTTCCAGAGGAACTTCTCCAACTTGATGGAAAAAAACCACCTGGAGGGCATGTGTCTGTTTCTGATCACTGTCAGCTAATTCTGGCATTTCATGAGATGCATAGTATTTAGTTCCTTCATGTGTCCTTTTAAGTTTGGGGCATTACTTCTAATGGCGTTCCTCTTTGCAATCAACACATTGGTGAGGTATCCAAAAGAGGATGTCTCTTTTGTCTTGGGGATTCAGGATTTTTTTTCTTTTTTTCTTTTTTTATTGGGGAATTGGGGAGGGCAACAGTGTGTTTTTCCAGGACCCATCAGCTCCAAGCTAAGTCGTTGTCCTTCAGTCTTAGTAGTTGTGGAGGGCGCAAGCTCAGCTCCAAGTCCAGTAGCCATTTTCAATCTAATTGGGGAAGGAGGGGGGTGCAGTCCACCATCCCATGTGGGAGTCAAACCAGCAACCTTGTTGTTAAGAGTACATGCTCTCACCAGCTGAATCATCTGGCTCCCCATTGTCAGCTCAGTGGCAGCTCACTGACCCATGTGAGAACTGAACCAGCAACCTTGTTGCTCAGAGCTTGTGCTTTTAACCAACTGAGCCTCTCAGCTGGCCCAGAATCAGAATTTCTTACCTATAGTGGGTAGCCTTTTCCTTGTGAAAGAACTTGATTGGATCTCAAATCTCCATAAGTTAAAGTGGTCATCAGTAGTGTAACCTGCTGCTTCATTTTTTGTTCTTTTTTTCTCTTGAATGTGAGCCCTGGTATTGAAGACTAAAAACAATCTAGACCAACTGTGACACAGGGATTTCTGGAGCATCCTCTAACTTCTGTAATTTCATTCATATATTATGTGCACTCTGAACAATGAATGTCATATTAACCATTTTAAAATTCCCCAGTGCTTTTGGATCAATGTCAGTATATCTTCTGTGTGCCTCGAAGATTCTTTCAAGGAATTCTGAAGTTTCTTCACTAGGTTTCTGTTTTACCTGCTGAACCTCATTAAGACGCTTATGTTTGGGTACTCCTTAGTCCAGCCAAAATGCCTGATAATGTTCAAACTTATCTCTGTCTCTATTGTTGATGTTCTAATTAGGATTCATTGTAGGCACTGTCTGGACAGCATCCACTCTCTACAGATTGCTGGGGTTTTCTGTGTGCGGTTGGTAAGCTTCTTCTCTAGCTTTTTCTAATACTATACAAGGCTTCTCAAAAGGTAAGAAGAATGTTAGGTAAATTCTGTGCATCAGCCCAACTGGGATGTGACTAGCGAATATGGAAGAAAACAAGTTTTCCATTTTCTTTGTATCATCCTGAAAGGTAGGCATATTATTTTTCCAATTAAACAAATCTAATGTTGAAAAAGGAGTTTGAATCCAAGTCATGCCCACTGGTTGTCTGCCAGTATCTAGCCTCCTATTGAGATTTGCCTTAATGGAAATTGCCCTGCTAGGTTTTGGGTGGCTCCCTGACCAATTTGCATACCCTTCCAGGTGTGGGAGCAGGAACCACTCCTTCCTTTTGTTCCCCAGGCATTTGGGGACCTCATGGATCTGGAGGGCTCAGCGGAGTCTCAAACTCCTGAAATTGTGGGGACTGCTATGGTAGAGGAGCTGTGGCAGCTCCTCTACCATAAGGTGGTGGAGGTGCTGTTGGGAAATTTAAGTAATTAACAAATCTTCGTCCCTTTCACCTCAATCAGGTAATATAGGTTTCTGAGAGTTTCTTCCCTGTTGAATGAAATTTGATATATTTTTTGCTCCAGCTAATTTTGCTATAATAACATAAAAGATTGTACATAAGGCATATCATCCCATTTACTTTACATTTTGCAAAATAAATCTAATTGTAAAATGGTGTCATAATTTACAGATCTGTTAATAGGCCCCATTCTCTGGATTCCAAAGGATATTGTCACCATGCAATATTACAGTAGAAAATCATCCTTTTCCTTTTCATTGGCTTATAACTAAATATTGCCCAATTTTGAAGTACGCAAAACAAAGGGTTACACACAAGAATTGAGTCAGAATTGCCCATTATTGCCAGTTAATCAGTCAGTCAACTTCAAATAACCAGAAGCAAAACCCCAAACAAATGCAGCCTAAAAGAGTGCCTCTGTGAGCAAGAGTCCCTAACTTCTCCCTTCCAAGTTGGGACTTCACCAATTTGCACAAATGGACTTTTGAATCCATTGTCCTCACAAATGGAGAAGGCAGAACACACAAGTCTGAACAAATGCTACCTTTTGAGAGACAACCAAATGGAAGAAATAAGCATTTGGTCACTTATACCAAGGCACTCGCCTAGAAGGACATCCTTGCAAAGCTAAAGCAGAAGAACCGTTTACTTGTTGCAAAGAAAAACAAGCACCAAAGGTTGTGCTTGGCTGAGGGAGAGTCCTGGGGACAGTCCCTTGGACAAGAGGCACAGACAGCTGCTTGGACACATCCCAGTCTTCCAAAGACAGCCAGGGGCCAACGAACCATAAGCAAAAGCATCTGGGATAGCTCACCAGTTTTGTAATCAAACTGAAGTTAATATGACCAATGTTCAGTTATACCAATCACTAAAGCATCGAGTATTCATATGTAACAAGGAAAGAGTTTATTTTGAGAGGCAGCCAAATAAAACAGGGAGAAAGCCCAAATCCATCTCTCTGAGGGGGAAAAGACAAGAGGCTTTAAGGGGGTTGAAAGGGAACTTTACATGCAAAGTAAAAGGAACTAAGTGATTCTAAATCTTGATAAAGTTGGTTAATGATGGGGTGGAGGTCAGTTTTTTGCAAGAATCTTGTGTCAGTTCTTCTGCATTGCTGTGGTATCTAAGGAGTTCTGTTATTATAGACTTTTTGGAGTTAGTGGTCTTTCCCCCATTTGTTATCTGGTTATATGATGCTGGTTTGAGGACCTAGCTTCAGAAATTAATGCTGTAATTACTGCCAAATGAGGCAAAATGGAAAATTCAGTCAGCCCATTTCCTTGTTCATGTGCTGACAAATGGCTAGAGTGTTTTATCTCGTGGCATTGGCCATACTGGTTGTTATCTGTTATTTCTAGATTCAGTCGGTCTCCAGATTTCTGCAAAAACAACTAAATGAACATCTCATCAGTCTATCGTTAGTAAAATCTCTGTCTTTAAATCACTGTAGTATAGCTTTGTTATCTGTCCTTACATTTTCAGGAACTGGCTATGGTTTGATAAAGCAGATTGTTGACTGAGATTTCCTTTTAGGGAACCATAAAGCTTAATTACAGTTAATACTTATGCTTCCACATTTCTACCCTTAACTTTGAATTTTATCTTTTTAGTTAAGCTATGGCTTCAAGATGAGCATCCATGTACCTATATTTTTGCAGTACATCTCCAAATAGTTCCATATGATTATTTTCTAGAAGTAGAATTGCTAAATAATAGTACTTATTTAAAATATTACACATATTGATACATTCTCATACAGAATATGAAAGACTCGTTTTCTCATACCCTCAACAACAGAGAATATAGGATAGATATACCATTTTCAGTGCCTTGCTTGCTGATGGATAATAATGGCTAAAGAGAAAAAGCATAAGTCAATGAACCTAGCAATATTTTCCAAGCTTCAAATGGTCTCTTTTCTATATTAAATACCAGCCACATAACTCAGAACTCTCTTCCTCTCTACTTTAAATAACAATAAAAATACAGGAGCATGAACAACCAGTTTGGTCAATGTCAAGAGATAAACACTCTAGCCATTTGTCAGCACATGAACAAAGAAATAGGCTAATTGAATTTTCCATTTTGCCTCATTTGGTAGTAATCATGGCATTAATTTTTTTTTAATTTATTTTTTAATTTTTTACCTGAGCCATCCTGTCACCTGTTGGCAGCTCAGCAGGAGCTCAGCTCGGGCCAGGAATTGAACTGGTAACCCTGTTGCTCAGAGCTCACACTCTTGAGCGAGCTCTTAACCAACTGAGCCACTTGGCTGGCCCTTCATAGCATTAATTTTTTTTGAGGGCAGTGTCACTGGCCCTCATATGTGGGACCCAAACCGGGGCCGCTGGCTTTCCATACCAGCGCTTAACCACCGCGCCACTCGGCTGGCCCCATAGCATTAATTTTTGAAGTGAGGTGCTCAAACCAACATTATCAGCATCACCTGGGAACTTGCACGTTCTCAAGCCTCACCTTGGACCTACTGAATCAGAAGCTCTGGGTGTAGACCCCAGAAATCTGGGATGCATGCAAAAGTCTGAGATTGTACAGTATACTACTCCTTAGGGGTAGCTAAAATTCTACCCAAACTAGGTGAAATTGTGGAGCCTACTTTCTGTCTCTCACCATCCGTTTCAATCTTTCTGCTGATTACTTTTCATGTATGTCAAATGCCCTGATTGTCTCCCCTCAACTACATTCCCATTCTAATACCCTATCCAGTGTGTAATAGTGGATGCAGGAGGACTCTGCTTAGTTGCATGTGCAGCATTCTATCAATGCAGGCACCCTTATCTGAGCTTTGGTTTCCTAGAGATAGCACTTGGGATGTACCAACTGATTACATGCTATTTATTGGTTGGAGAAGGAGGGATCACAGAAGTAGCTGAGCTGGCATTTGAACCCAGATCTCTCAAGTTGCAGAGCTCATACTCCTACCCTCTGTAGTGTTCATGTCTTTGCTTAAATATTGTTGTCTCTTTCTGGGATGTTCTTTTTTTCCTTTGCCAACTGTGTATTCTGCCTATCCTTCAAGCTGAAGCTCTGTTATATTACATAGGTGTAAAAGGGGAAAGCACTACAAGGTTATCTGTACATAATTTGACCTCCTTGTGGTTTGACTTCTGGATATGTTCTCTTATTTCCTTCCAGTTTTCTTCTCCCACACACATTCCAGTCCCACACTGTGTTATGCCTCTAACACAGTGAGGTAAGCTCCTGCCTCAGAGCATTGGCACTTGACTTTCCATCAGCCTAAAACACGTTTCCCTCTAGAAGACTCTTCCCCCAGATGTTTGCATGACTTTCTCCCTCTGTTCATTCAGGTTTCTGCTCAAAAGTCACTTCTTACATCAATTCAGAGGGACATTCCATGACCACACTGTCTGAAATGGCACTGCAATCACTCTGTCCCCTTATTATGCTTTCTTTTTCTTCACAGCATTTATTATTACCTAACATTTAATTACATCTTCATTTGTTTATTGTCACCCCATCATTGAATGTAAGCCCAATCACTGGGCTGGCGCTTTCTTGATTCTTTTTTCTCTGTTTTATCTCCAGTGCCTAAAAAAATACCTGCTATAGGGAAGGTGGTAATAAGTATTTGTAAACTGAAAGTCTGAGTCATGAAAAAAAAATGCATTTTGAAGAGAGCAGATTGGTGAGTGTTCCCACTGCTCGCTCCATGCACCCCGTGGCCCATCTAGATAGAGTACAGCAAGAGCGCAACGATCTGCATCCTGAGGAAGAAGCCTCAGGCCGGGCGAGAGGGGGAGGAGATAGGGGAGACCTACAGCTGCACCCATGGTTCCCTGGGTCCCCAGGAAGCAGGGTGCAGAGCCCGGCAGTGACAGCGACAGGGCAAGATCTATCCCTGCATTCGCCCGGTTCAGGGATCAGTCTTTGGACACTGGGTCCTGCGGAGCACAGCAAGAGCACCTGGGTGCACAGACACTGAGGCAGAAACATGGAACTGGGCAAGCAAGGAAAAAAGAATACTTGCAGGGAGGGGGAGAAGCAGCGTGCCAGGCGGAGACGCACGTCCGGAAGAGACGGAGTGGGATCTGAGCCGCAGCAGGGTGCACGCAGTCTCCTAAACCCCCGGCAGTCCCTCCAGGAGAGCAGCAGGAATACCGCCCGCAGCACGCACAGGCTCCGAGGCAGAAGCGTGAAACCAGATGAGCAGGGGAAGAAAGAATACACCATGGGGGAGATGCAGCACGCCCAAGCAGAGACGCAAGTCTCCGGGAGACAGGCCGGAGATTTGAGCCACTGCAGGGTGCTTGAAGCCCCCCTAAACCCCGGCAGACTCTTTGGGAGAGCAGCAGGAACTCCTCTGGAGAATATGAGGCAAATGCCTTAGCTCAAAACAGTGTTGGGACTGTGGGGTTTTTTTGTTGTTGTAATATTTTGTTTGTTTGTTTTGCTTGTTTGTTTGTTTTTCCTCCTCTCTTCAACAGAAAGCAAACAAAAAACAACAGAAATAAAAACCCACCCCCACCCTCCCTCAGAAAGCTTGGTCCCTGACAAGCCAGAGTCTTAAACTGACCCCGAAATGGAGCAGTAGGGGCAGATAACAGAGGTATTCCTATCCGTAGGGGTTCGAGAATTTCCAACTCAGAAGAGGCTGCAGAGTGAGACTACTTACCCCACCCCCACCCTTCCTGCAACGCTTAGGAGGCAAGGCAGGTTCAGCTGCTGATGCACTAATTAACAGACTCTTAGCAGCTGACTTTTGGCAGTGAGGAATCCTTTCATTCTCCACAGCTTTCCACGGAAAGAGGGCCCAAAGACAGTCATTGAGCCTGCAGGGTGCACAGCCTGCCTTGGGACAGGTGAAAGCAGAAACAGCAGTGACTTTGTAAAAACTACCAATCACATATCACAACCACACTCATGTACAGCAAACCTGCAGTGCCAGGATCATGCTAGGCGTCCGGTGGCCGTCTTTGTTCCCACAAGATGCAGAGTAATATTTGTACAGAAGAGGACAACCTGAAGAGAGCTTGGTGGACTTCAGCCAAGACTGGCACTGGAGACACAAGAATCATCATACCCACAGGCCAACTTTAGATAAAACCAGAGCATTTCTGGGTTTGACATACAGGAGTCACACCCAAAAGGAAGTTGCTACAGGTGCAAGGGCCAAAGGGTCAAAGGGTCATCGGAGGGGTAAACCCTCACACAGCAGCTCATAAACTGCAGACACTGCTGATCCTCACAGCTAATCAGCCTGGAGTGAAACCCACCTACTGACAAGTCAAAAGTAATCAAAGATAAATTTCAACAGGTGAAGACATGTAACACAAGGAATCCGTCAGATATGCACGCACAAGAGAATAGAGAGATTGAGAAATTCAAATATAAAGGACACACACCATATAAGTATACCCAGGAAAGACTGAAAAACCTGGGGGATCTATCTGTTATATCGAAGCAAGCACAAACAGTAAACCAGAATGGGGAGACAAAGAAACACAACACAAATAAAAGAACAGAAGAAACCTCCTGAATCAGTGGAACTAGAGGAAATAGAGATAAACAACCTATCGGAGACAGAGTTCAGAACACTGATTATAAGAATGCAATTACTGAATTCAATAACAAATTTGATGGAATAACAAACAGATTGGACGAAGCAGAAAATCGAATCAGTGACTTAGAAGACAAGATAGCAGAGATCACCCAAGCAGAACAACACAAAGAAAAAAGAATGAAAAACATTGAAAATAGTTTAAGAGAACTGGGAGACAACATCAAACACAATAACGTCCAGATCATTGGAATACCAGAATGAGAAGAGAGGGAGCAAGGGATTGAGAACATATTTGAAGTAACGATGTCTGAAAACTTCCCTAACCTGGCAAAGGACATTGAAATGCAAGCTCAGGAAGTGCAGAGAGTTCCAACCAGGATGATCCCAAACAGGGCCACACAAAGACACATTATAGTGAAAATGGCAAGGGTTAAGGACAAAGACAGAATCCTTAAAGCAGCAAGAGAAAGGTAGCAAGTTACTTACAAGGGCACCCCCATACGATTATCAGCCGACTTTTCTACAGAAACTTTGCAGGCCAGAAGGGAGTGGCAGGAACTCTTCAAAGTGATGAAAAATAAAGGACTACAACCAAGATTGCTGTATCCAGCAAGATTATCATTTAAAATTGAAGGAGAGATAAAGAGCTTCTCAGAAAAGAACAAGTGAAGGGAATTCATTACCACCACGCCGGCTTTGCAGGGAATGTTAAAAGGGCTTCTTTAAGCAGAAGAGAAAAACAACCTAACTAAAGAAGACTAGGAACACGAATAACAAAATGGCAATAAATATGCACCTATCAATAATCACCTTAAATGTAAATGGAGTAAATGCTCAAATCAAAATACATAGGGTGGCTGAATGGATAAGAAAGCAAGACCCTGGCATATGCTGTATACAAGAGACACACCTCAGAACAAAAGACATACAGACTGAAATTAAAGGGATGGAATAAAGTATTTCACACAAATGGAATTGAGAAAAAAGCTGGAGTAGCGATACTTATATCAGATAAAATGGATTTTAAATTGAAGAATATAATAAAGGACAAAGAAGGACACTTCACAATAATAAAAGGATCGATCCAACAAGAGGAAATAACCCTGGTAAACATCTATGCACCTAACATAGGAGCTCTTAAATATATAAAACAGACATTGTCAGACATAAAACGGAGATCAACAGCAACACTATCACAGTAGGGGAATTCAACACCCCACTGTAACCTGACAGATACTCCAGACAGAAAATCAATGTGGAAACAGTGACCTTAAATGACACATTAGACCACCTGGATTTAACAGACATTTTCAGAGCATTTCACCCCAAAGCTACAGAATATACATTCTTCTCAAGTGCACATGGAACCTTTTCTAAAATAGACCACATGTTAGGCCATAAAACAAGTCTCAATAAATTTAAGAAGATTGAAATCATTTCAAGTGTATTCTCTGACCACAATGCTATGAAACTAGAAATCAATTATGAGAACCTTGGAAAGCTATCAAATAAATGGAGGGTAAATAACATGCTACTAAATAGCAAGTGGGTCACAAATGAGATCAAGGAGGAAATCAAAAGATACCTCGAGACAAACGAAAATGAAAACACCACGACCCAAAATCTCTGGGATACTGCGAAAGCAGTCCTAAGAGGGAAGTTTATAGCAGTGCAGGCCTACCTAAAGAAGGAAGAAAAATCTCAAACCAACAGATTATCCTTACAGCTCAGGGAACTGGAAAAAGAACAGCAAAAGAAGCCCAAGGGGAGTAAAAGAAAGGAGATAATAAATACCACAGCAGAAATAAATGATATAGAGAACAGAAAAACAATACAAAAGATCAAGGAAACTGAGAGCTGGTTTTTTTAGAGGATAAACAAAATTGACAAACCTGTAGCCAGGCTCATCAAAAAAAAAAAAAAGAGAGAGAGAGAGGACTCAAATTAGTAAAATCAGGAACGAAAGAGGGGAAATGACTACAGACATCACAGAAATACAAAAAATTCTAATAAATTACTATGTGCAACTATACACCAACAAATTTGACAATCTGGAAGAAATGGATAATTTTTCTAGAAGCATACAACCTTCCAAAGCTAACTCAAGATGAAATGTAAAATCTAAACAGCCTGATTACTACCAAGGAAATTGAATCAGTAATTGACAAGCTCCCAAAAAACAAAAGCCCTGGACCAGACGGCTTCACAAGTGAATTTTATCAAACATTCAAAAAAGAACTATCACCTATTCTTCTCAAACTGTTCCAAAAAATCCAGAAGGAGGGAAGATTCCCAAACTCTTTTTATGAAGCCACTATCGCCATGATTCCAAAACCAGATAAAGACTGCACAAAAAAGGGAAACTACAGGTCAATTTCCCTGATAAATATAGATGCAAAAGTTCTCAATAAAATATTAGCAAACAGAATTCAGCAATATATTAAGAAGATCATAAATTATGATCAAGTGGGTTTCATCCCTATTATGCAAGGCTGGTTCAGCATCCGTAAATCAATTAATATGACACAGCACATCAACAAAATGAAGAATAAAAATCACATGGTCATTTCAATAGATGCAGAAAAAGCATTTGACAAAATCCAACAGCCATTTATGTTAAAAACCCTTAGCAAAGTGGGAATACAGGGATTCTGCCTCAATATAATAAAGGCCATATATGATATACCTACAGCTAACATCATACTCAATGTGGAAAAGGTAAAACCATTCCCCTTAAGATCAGGAACAAGACAAGCGCTGTCCACTTTCTCCTCTTTTATTCAACATAATTCTGGAAGTTCTAGCCACAGCAATCAGATAAGAAAAAGACATAAAAGGCATCCAAATTGACAGGGAGGAGGTAAAATTGTCATTATATGCAGATCACTTGATACTGTTTATGGAGAACCCCAAAGACTCCATCAAAAACTATTGGAACTGATAGACGAATTCAGTAAAGTAGCAGGATATAAAATCAATGTTCAGAAATCAGTGGCATTTGCATATACCAATAATAAACTAACAGAGGGAGAAATTAAGAAAACTGTCCCATTTACAATTGCTTCTAGAAATATGAAATACCTAGGAATAAATGTAACCAAAGAAGTTAAAGATCTGTACTCAGAAAATTATAAGACACTGAAGATATATTTAATTACAGTTGGCATACAATATTATACAACATCAATTTTAGGTATACAGTGCAGTGGTCAAGCCTCTACTCCATCAATGAAGTGGTCTCCCTAACAAAACATGTGACCATCTGACACCCCACAAAATTTTAACAACATTATATTCCCCGAACTGTCTTTCATATCCCTGTGACAATACCGTAGTTACCTATTTATGCCGTCTAATCCTTTCCCCTTCTCCCTCATCCCCACCCCCCTCCCAACTAGCAACCCTGTTTTTCCTCTATATCTATGAGACTGTTTCTGTTTTTTATGTTAATTCATTCAGTTTTTCAATATATAGACAATCACGGGATGTGGATTATATGGTGGAAGGGAGTCAAAGGAATTGTAATAGATAGTATGGTATGGTGGGGAGGAGTGGGAGGGGAGAATTTGGGGAGGGGGGTTGTCACTTTGAGGGGTAAAAAGTATAACTATTGCACTTTGTTGTACACCTGAAGCTAATTAAAAATATATAAAAAAAATAGACACTGAAGAACGAAATCAAAGAACATACAAATAAATGGAAACACCTACCATGCTCATGGATAGGAAGAATTAATATACTTAAAATGTCCATACTGCCTAAAGCAATATATAGATTCAATGCAATTCCTACCAAACTACCAAGGGCATTTTTCACAGAAATAGAAAATATAATCCTAAAATTTATATGGAATCATAAAAGACCCTGAATAGCCTCAGCAATCCTGAAAAATAAGAACGAATTCGGGGGGATCACGCTAGCAGATATCAAAACATACTACAAGGCTACAGTAATCAAGACAGTATGGTATTGGCATAAAAACAGGCACATAGATCAGTGGAATAGAACATAGAGGCCAGAAATAAATCCAGGCATTTATGGACAGTTGATGTATAACAAGGGAAGCAAAAATTTACATTGGAGTAAAGATAGTCTATTTAATAAATGGTTCTGGCAAAATTGGACTGACACATGCCAAAAATTGAAACTGGACCGCCTCCTTATGCCATATACAAGAAGAAAATAAAAATGGATTAAAGACTTAGATGTAAGACCTGAAACCATAAGACTCCTAAAAGAAAATATAAGGAGTACATTTGCAGACATTACCGGAGCAATATTTTTACTGATACATCCCTGCGGGCAAGGGAAGTAAAAGAAAAAATGAACATATGGGATTATATCAGACTTCAAAGTTTTTTCACAACAAGGAAACCATCAATAAAACAAAAAGGAAGCCTACTGAATGGGAGAATATATTTGTCAATGATATATCTGATAAGGGGTTAATATCCGAAATTTATAAAACACACATGAAAGTCAACACCAAAAAAACAAACAATGCAATTAAAAAATGGGCAGAATATATGAAGAGACATTTCTCTAAAGAGGACATACAGATGGACAACATGCATATGAAAAAATGTTCAACCTCACTGGTCATTAGTGAAATTCAAATAAAAACCACAATGAGATACCACCTCCCTACACTCAGAATGGCTATCATCAATAAATCAACAAACAACAGGTGCTGCTGGGGCTGTGGGGAAAAGGGGACCCTGCTGCACTGTTGGTGGGATTGCAGATTGGTGCAGCCAGTATGGAAGTCAGTATGGAGGTATCTCAAAAAACTGGAAATGGAACTACCTTTTGATCCAGCAGTTCCACTCCCAGGTATTTATCCCGAAAAACCCAAGACACTAATTCAAAAAAATATATGCACACCTATGTTTATTGCAGCGCTGTTTACAATATCCAAGACTTGGAAACAATAGAAATGCCCATCGGTAGAGAACTGGATTAAGAAACTGTGTTACATTTATACAATGGAGTATTACTCTGCTATAAAGAATAATGAAATCGTACCATTTGCAATGATATGGATGGACCTAGAAACTATTATGTTAAGTGAAATAAGTCAGTCGGAGAAAGACAAATACCATATGATCTCACTTATATGTGGAATCTGAAAAACTGAATGAATGAGCAAAGTAAACAGAAACAGTCTCATAGATATAGAGGAAAAACAGGATTGCTAGTTGGGAGGGCGGTGGGGAAGAGGGAGAAGAGGAAGTGATTTGATAGCATAAATAGTCAACTACAATATTGGCACAGGGATATGAAAGACAGTTCGGGGAATATAATTAATAATGTTATAAATATTTTGTCGGGTGTCAGATGGTCACATGTCTTGTTAGGGAGACCATTTCATGGATGGAGTAGAGGTTCGATCACTACACTGTGCACCTGAAGCTGATGTTGTATAATATTGTATACCCACTGTAATTGAATATATAGATAGTCACAGGATGTGGATTATACTGTGGAAGGTAATCAGAGGAAATGTAATAGATATATATGATATGTGGGGGGAGGAGTACGGTGGCGAATTGGGGGTGGGGGTGTTGTCACTTTGAGGTGTAAAAAGTATAACTATTGTACTGTGTTGTACACCTGAAACTAATTAAAAAAACAATAATTAAAAAAAAAAAAGTAAAAAGTTTAAAAATAAATTAAAAATAATAAAAATAAAAACATAATAAAATAAAATGTAAAACCAAAAGCTATAAAACTTCTAGAAGAAAACATAGAGAATATCTCTGTGACATTGTATTAGGCAAAATTTTGATATCTACAATAATAAGTTTATACATAACATTAAAAAGCTCATAAATTGGACTTCAAAGAAAATGCATTTTGAATACAAATCAGCGTATTACAAAAAAAATGCACTAAACAAAGATTGGCAAAAATGTACTATCATGTGATAGAATTTGGGAACTATAGGAAATTGGTATTTTCCCACATCCACTCTCAGATTTTACAAATTTCCTGAAATAATCACATTTTACTTATATCTGAAAAAATAAATACAGTTGTGGGTAAAATAATAAGTCGTAAAAATATTTAAGTTGTTTTTTTGGCTTGTCAATCTGGTGCCTTTTGTCACGTGGGGGTTTTTGTTTGTTTGTTTTTACTGTGGGTCTGGCAGAAAAATTTCGTTGCTTCTGATCAGTACTGCTATTCAACCAGCAGATGACAGCATTTAACTTCTGAAAAATTGCCTTTCACTAACCTGCAAATCTCAAAGGGAGCAAAGCAGGAAGAAAGGAAGGGAGGCAGGGAGGATGGGAGAGAGGGAGAAGGGGAAGATGGGAGGGAAGAAAGGGAAGGGCAAAAAGGGAAGGAAGGGGAAGAAGGGGAGGGAGAAACCTTTATGGTTAACCAAGTTGTGGAGTGTCTGGATAATTCAGGAAATGGACATTTGTTTGAAGCTGGAAAACATTTTATCCTTACAACACAGTTTCCCAGTTTAATTCAGACAGATGGATCTTCAGGCTGTTTAACCTTCCATTGGGTGCAACTGATCTCACAGATTCATTGCACACAAATTTTCAATATCTGGCAGTTAAGTATCATGACTTATCGCTTCCGTATCTTCCCCGTCTACCAAAACATATCACCAGTCGTGTTTGTGACTTAGTACAGTAAAGACGTGTTTCATAGTGGCATCTTTTTATGCAATGAATCTGTGAGATCACTTGTGCCCAACTGAGGGTTAAACAACTAATCCTGGAAGTCCACTAGTAAAAAGGAATGATGGCATAATTTTATATTTCCTAGATCCAACTTTGCAGTTGTAGTCAAGACCAGCCTTCTGTGGCAATTACCTTTTTTTTTTTTTTTTTGAGGGCAGTGTCACTGGCCCTCATATGTGGGACCCAAACCGGGGCCTCTGGCTTCCCAAACCAGTGCTTAACCACCGCATCACTCGGCTGGCCCAGCAATTACCTTTAAACAGTAACAAAAAGACCTCTGAACAATTACTTTCCCATCCTCACAGCTCTAATCAGTGCTCCCCCATACCACTTTCCTTTGCCAGATAACTGAGGTACGTTAAATACTTATCCTATTTTAAATTTCTGTTATCACTAGAGGAATTCTAATGAACACAGAATTTTAATGCTAGAAAGTCATAAAATCTGACTTTTCTTCTTTCTTAGGAAAAGAGGTGTGAGACTAAGGGATTCAATAACTTTGCCATGATCATATATAGCTAGTTAGTGGCAGAGTTAAGTAAAATAAGGCTTAGGTCCCCCATCTTCAGCCAAGTGTATGCTTTCCATTTGCTTGTGTTTTGCTATATCATACTACTTTTCATTAAGAATGTATACCTTGCAGTCTAGGGCTGGCTGAGTGGCGTGGTGGTTAAGAGCTGGCTTGGGACGCCAGTGGCTCTAGTTCGGGTCCCACATATGAGGGCCAGTGACACTGCCCTCAAAAAAAAAAAAAGAATATATACCTTGCAGTCTAGAACTTCTTTTAAATATTCCAGCAATAAATAAACAGGTAAAATATAACTATGATAAATTTATAAATAAATAATATACACAAAAATTCCATAATAAAGCTTTTTTTAAAGTATGCCTTATTATACCTTGTTTTCAATAAGCATACTAGACTCTCTCTTATTAAAGCATATCTAGATTATAGAACTGAGGAAGGAACATAAGCAAAGGAAGAATGGAAAGTGGAGAGTTGAGGATGAGGACAAACATCTTCCAGTTACTGCGTCATCTAGTCGTGGCTCTTGACTGAACCAGTTGTGTGACCTTAGGCAAGTCATTTTCCTTTTATAACCTCCAATTTCTTAATCTGGTGAGGTCTTTACAAAAAATAGTCTCTTAAGTCCTAGCAAGCGATACATGTTTCAGCTACCTGTAACACCCTGAAATATCTAAATTCTTCTTTGAATTTTCTGGAAAAGATGCCAAAGAAAGCCTCAGGGCAAACCCCATGGTCCTGACTAGATCACTTTTTACAACTAAATAGCTCTACAGTCTCACAGTTCCTCAGAGGGCCTGAAGGCCACCAGTTCTTGAATGGCACTGAAGTCTTTAGCAAGCAGCCATATTCAATGTGGAAGTCTCCCCATGGCCTGGGGGTACCCAAGGAACATGGTTATGTACCACTCTCATGGCTCCCCTAGGCTTTCATTTGAATTTGAGAGCTCAGGCTGTGGTAGACCTAAGTTGAAATCACATCTCTGACACATTTTTAGCTGGGTTTGATCTTGGTTAGATTATTTCTAGTCCTCTATTTCCCCATATATAAAATTGTGAGAAATAAGATAATAAATATGAGTAGGATGGTAGGCAGAGAGGTGGTGAAATAATACATTGAGATATTATTGAATTGTTGCCCTCCAGTGGTTCACCCCCTTTCTATTCAAGTTGTTAGTCATTTCTGTACTTATTTCCTCAAGCAGTGACATGTGGCTAACAGTAGGATCTTCCTGACTTTGAGGGGACAAAGTGTTCAAGCAATGGTATGCTGGAGCCAGTTCCACCTAGCTCTTTGTTATTTTCCTTGAGGTGAACTTAATATAAAATTAACCATTTTAAAGTTAACAATTTAGTTATATGCATCTAGTTCCAAAATATTTCCATCACTCCAAAATAAAACCTCATACCCATTAGGGAGTTACTCTCTATTCACGTTACGCCTAGCTTCTGGCAACCACCAATCTGCTTTCTGTTTCTGCACATTTACATATTCTGGATATTTCATATAAATGGAATCATGTCACCCTTTCTGTCTGGCTTCTGTCACTTAGCATATTGTTTACAAGATTCATCCATCTGGTAGTATATGAGGTCTGACAATGAAGCTCACCAACTTGCTTCCTCTGCTTACATTGGCAGCACTGTACAAACAGCTCGGTAAGGTTTCACAACCTTGGTATATCAGAGTCGCACAGCTGTGTTTGTGTGGATGGGTGGCAGTATCTAGCTGAGTGGCATTCATTATTGTTGCATATTTTTGTGTGCCGACATGAGAATGTCTGAGTTTGAATTAGAGCAATGAACAAACATTATATTTCTTGTTAAACTTGGCAGAGTGGAAGTGAAATCAGGGACATGGTAGTCCAAGTTTATGGGGATAATAGCATGGAGAAAACAGTGGTGTACAAATGGATTAAACATTTTTCTGAGGGGAGAGAACGTGTCACTGATGAAGAGAGCTCAGGGTGGCCAGTAACAAGTAGAACTGATGAAAACATTACAAAAATTCATCAAATTGTGTATCCAAAATGACAGCTGACTGTGAGAAGTTTCAATATAGAAACAGTTAAGAAAATCTTAATTGAAAACCTTGACGTGAAAAAGGTGTGTGGAAAAATGGTCCTGGATGAGCTCATCAATGAACAAAAGCCAAGGAGAGTTGAAGTTTGCCAAGACATTTTGGAGAGGCAAAATGATGTTTTGGGTTGTGTTATCACTGGTGATGAAACATGGGTATACCAATATGACCCTGAGACAAAGCATCAAAGTACACAATGG
Organism: Aselliscus stoliczkanus; assembly: GCA_033961575.1. Lineage (NCBI taxonomy): Eukaryota > Metazoa > Chordata > Mammalia > Chiroptera > Hipposideridae > Aselliscus > Aselliscus stoliczkanus. Next base: position 44,867,366 of record CM066737.1, on the reverse strand, counting down.
AAGTCAGCTAATTCTCCATGACCAAAAAAGTTCCATGAGTCCAAATCAGAGTAAAAATGATGTTGCTAAACTTTTTTGATATCAGAGGGATTATTCATTATGAATTTGTACCAACTGAACAAACAGTTAACCAATTTTACTATTTGGAAGTGCTGAAAAGGCTGCATTAAAAAGTTAGACAAAAATGACCTGAACTTTTGCCAACAATTCATGGCTCTTGCATCATGTCAATGCACCAGCTCACATGACACTGACTGTGAGGGAGTTTTTATCCTGTAAACAAATAACTGTGTTGGAATACCCTCCCTACTCACCTGATCTGGCCCTCAATGACTTCTTTCTTTACCCAAAGATAAAGGAAATATTGAAGGCATTTTGATAACGTTCAGGACACCAAGGGAAATATGATAACAGCTCTGATGGCCATTCCAGAAAAAGAGTTCCAAAATTGCTTTGAAGGGTGGACTAGTCTCTGGCATTGGTGTATATATTCCCATCAGCACTTCATTCCTTTTTATGGCTGAATAATATTCTTTTGTAGGGATATACCATGTACCACATTTTGTTCATCCGTTCATCAGTTAATGGACATTTGAGTAGTTTCTTTACATTTTTTAGTTATGAATAATGCTACCATGAACATTGCTATGTAATTTTTGTGTGTGTGAACATGTTTTCAATTCTTTTGTGTATGTAACTAAGAGTAGAATTGCTGGGTCATATGGTAACACTATGTTATCAGAGTTATGAAGAGCTGTCTATAATAAGCTCTCAAGAAACAGTTGCAAATAAGTACATTAAAAGTTATTCAATATCATTAGAGTTCCAGTCAAGACAGTGAAGTAGGTAAACACTGTGCTAACCCCCTTTCACAACCACATCAAAACTATACCTCAACTACAGAACAACCATCATTGGGAATCAGCTGAAGTCTATCTGAACAGAAGTCCTACAACTAAGGACATAGAGAAGAAGCCACCTCAAGACTCATAAGAAGGGCTGAGACATGAATGAGCTGGTCCCACACCAGTGTGTGACCATTAAAAACCAGGAAGGATATCGTGGCTGTGGAGGTTCCCCCTGAGGAGCAAGGGGTCCCAACCCACACCAGGCTATCCAGCCCAGGTTTCCAGTGCTTGGGAGAAAAGTCCCCACAAATTCTGGCTGCAAAAACAAGCAGAGATTGTGACAGAGTGAGATGGAGGGAAGGTGGAATCTCAGGCACTTCCCTTAAAGGATCCATGTACAAACTTACTCACTAAAGGACTCACTCACTCTGAGCTTCAGAGCTAGGGCAGCAGGGACATACAAGGAGGAAGTGAAATTTCTGGCTGCAAGATAAGGGCTGAAGGGGCAGCTTTCTCCTGGACAGAAGTACTGGCAGAATCCATTGCTCCTTTATTGAACCCTCCATCCACCCACTATTCAGTCTCAAGACAGTGCCATATCTGAGTCTTCATCACCCTGGCTACCACCATTTGCTCCACACTGGTGGTTACCTGAGACCCCACCTCAACCTACTTGCAGGCCCAGCCAAGCCCCTTTCAGTGGGTTTTCTTACAAATGGCCTGTCTTGGCTCATGCTGCAGCTTTTCTTAAAATCTCCCAAAGGTTCACAGACCCAAACAAGCAGCAGCTGGCCTCAGTGTGCCCCATATCTCTTGCTCAGCCCCAAGCCCAGCATCAGTGGCAACCTGCCTCAGTTTGCAGCTTAGCCTCTTCCAGGCACCTTCAAGCCCAGTATAAGTGACAACCATCTGCAGATCACTTTGTAGCTCATACCAAGAGGTCCCGCATGGGCAGGGCATAGGCAGTGGCTGAACTTGGTATGCACCAGAGCCCCTCCCAAAAGGCCCCAGAACCAACACATGTGGTGGTCATCTTTAGACCACACCAGAGCACAACGCAACCCCATTCACAGAAGACACACCCAAAGGACAGACTGTGCAGGCACAACAACCCCGCTAAAGTGAACCCTGCTCCATTGGGTTAGGGGTGGGGGTCTGGGCTGCACAATAGCTCTTCCACTGTAGTCATGGCCAGTCCTCACAGTCAATCAGCCTGAGGGTCAATCTCTCCCACTGATGTGCAAAGAACAAACAAGGCTTAACTACAAGAGGAGGGCACACACAACTCACATAAGGGACACAGTTGGAGTACCTGACTCAAGTGACCAGGAAGAATGTGCCACAGGACCCCAAAGGACATTTGCAACATAAGGCCATTCTACCAAGACCCAGAGATATAGCAGCTGTAACTAATACACATAAACAAACATAGAGAGGCAGCCAAGATGTGGAGACAAAGAAATATGAGATGTGATCTGACAATATGATGAATGTTTAAAATTAAAAAAAATATTACAATAAAAGACACATTGCCATTAATCCCCCTCAAAATATTCCCCTTCACTTCAAGCACACTTATCCCATCATTCTTGCCACTTTTGGAAGTCCTCTTTTTTGAGTGTCTTTAGTTGCACTGTTGTGGCTGCCTTGATGTCCTCAATCATTTTGACTTTGGGGAAGAGCCAGAAGTTGCACAGTGCCAGATCCAGTGAATAAGGTGGATGAGGCCACACCATAATGGTTTTTTTTTATTCTTTTATTGTGAAGTAAACATTTTTAAAAATTAGTTTCAGTGTACAACACAGTGCAATAGTTATACTTTTTATCCCTCAAACTGACACCCCGTCCCCCAATTCTGCAATGTTTTTATTTGACGAAATTGCCATATACCAGAAGCAATGTGTGACATGGAGTGTTGTCAAGATGGACAATGATTTACGGCACTCTTTTTTTTATTTTAAAGATTTTATTGGGGAATGGGAGAGGGGAAAAGAGAATTAGCTGTCCTGTTGTTCTTCAGTCTAGTTGTGGAGGACCTCACTTCACTGGCCCATGTTGGTATTATCATTGTGATCTTCCCAAGTGAGGCAGATTGGTCGCCGGCCTCTGGACAGGCGCTCACAGCAGCTCTTGGCAGCTTACTCCGGCAGCCAGCTGCTCATGCTGGCTTCCCTCCACTCACTGTAGCTTATGGCAGCCCACTGCGGCAGGGGCTGCAGCCTCCTCTGTCGCCGGTGGCTCATGGCAGCCCAGCTCCAGGTCGAGCTGTTGTTCACCATCCTAGCTGTAGAGGGCAATGTCAGTGGCCCTCCTATGTGGAATCTGAACAAGGGCCCTGCTGCTCAGAGCTGGAAGCCCAAGCCAGCCCTTAAGCAATGGCCCACTCTGCTGGCCCTTACTGCACTCTTTAAAACACACCTTCTCTCAACCATAGCTCACACCCAAATGACTGCACCAAACAAGTTGGAGCTTCTCACATTGTTACTAAGATTCGATGTGCCAATTCCTGTATTGAAGATCCCTGCCTTTCCATTGGATGGCACTTCACAGCAGCATTCACCATATTTTGTGATCACAATGGAAAGGCTCCATGTCACACATCCTTCTGATATGGCAATTTCTGTCAAATAAAAACATTACAGTGTGTCCTCATTCACCCTATTCACTGATCTGCCACTGTGTGACCTCTGGCTCTTCTCCAAAGTCAAAATGACCTTGAAAAGTAAATGTTTTCAATCAGTTCAGATCATCGAGGCAGCCACAACAGTGCAACTAAAGACCCTCACAAAAGAGGACTTCCAGAACTGCTTCAGAAAGTGGCAAAAACAATGAGATAAGTGTATTTGAAGTGAGGGGGAGTATTTTGGGGAGGATTAATGGCAATGTGTCTTTTACCATAATAATTTTTTAAAATTTAAACATTCACCATATTTTGTGATCATGCCTCATATGTCCCAAATGAAAGAACAGAACAAAATCCAGGAAAAAAAAAACTAACCAAAATGGAGACAAGCAATTTACCAGATGCAGAGTTCTAAATACTGGTATAAGAATGCTCAATGAGGCCGGCCGAGTGGCGTGGTGGTTAAGCGCTGGCTTGGGATGCCAGCGGCCCCGGTTCGGGTCCCACATATGAGGGCCAGTGACACTGCCCTCAAAAAAAAATGCTCAATGATCGTAATTACAACTTCAACAAAGAGATAAGATACACAAAAATGGAGAAAGAAAACATAAAAAAGAATCAGTCAGAAAGGAAGAATACAATAACTGAAATGAAGAATACATTAGAGGGAATCAACAAGTAGATTAGATGAAGCAGAAGATTAAATCAGTGATTTGGAAGATAAGGTAGCAGAAAACACCCAACTGGAAAAAGAAAAACAGCAAAAAGAAAACAAAAAGAAAAAAGAATTTAAAAAAATGAGGATAGTTTAAGGGGCCTCTAGGACAACATCAAATGTGCCAGAATTCACATCATTGGTGTAGTAGGAGAAGAAAGAGAGCGAGGAATTGAAAGGGTATTTTTAAAAATTACTTTCAGGGACCGGCCAAGTGGTGCTGTGGTTAAGCGCTGGTTTGGGAAGCCAGTGGCCCCGGTTTGGTCCCACATGTGAGGGCCACTGACACTGCCCTAAAAAAATAATAATAATTTCAGGTGTAAAATACAATGTAATAGTTAGACATTTACACCCCTCACAAAGTGATAGCCTCCTTCCCCCAATCTATTGAAAATGTATTTGAAGAAATTATGACAGAAAACTTCTGTAACCTGGCAAAGGAAATAGAGATACAAGCACAGGAAGCACAGAGAGTCCCAATCAAGAAGAACTCAAAGGGCTGCCTGAGTGGCACAGTTGGTTAAGAGCTCGCTCAAGAGTGTGAGCTGAGCTCTGAGCAAGAGCAGTTCAATGCCCAGCCTGAGCTGAGTTGCCACTGAGCTGCCAACAGGTAGCAGGATGGCTCAGCTTAGAAAAAAAAAAAAAAAAAACTTCTTTGGGCTGATCGAGTGGCGCGGTGGTTAGGCGCTGGCTTGGGAAGCCAGCGGCCCCAATTCAGGTCTCATATATGAGGGCCAGTGACACTGCCCACAAAAATAAAGAAGAACCCAAAGAGGCTCACACCAAAACATATTGTTCTTAAAATGCCAAAGGTTAAAGAAAGACAGAGAAAGAATCTTAAAAGCAGCAAGAGAAAAGCAGTTAGTTATCTACAAAGGAACTCCCATAAAACTGTTAGCTGATTTCTCAACAGAAACTTTGCAGGCCAGAAGGGATTGGCAGAAGATATACAAAGTGATGAAAAAGTAAGGAACTACAATCAAGATTACTCCACCCAGCAAAGCTATCATTTGAAATTGAAGGACAACTAAAGAAAATAATTCCCATTAAAGAAAAAAAATATTTAACATCATTACCCATCAGGAAAATACAACTGTTGCATCCCAGCCTCATGGCAGGGAATTTCCCAGGTGTAATCTGAAACCAACCCCAATAGCTGAGGGCAAGCAGAGACCGAAGAAAAAACGCAGACCACTCTATATTTGTAGGTAACAGTTTTAATGTGCAAGAGAACTTACAAAGCTTATGTTGGGCAGCTTCAAGACATGTAGTTTTCCACACCCACCAGCCAAATCTTAAAAGTTTATATAGAGGCCTTCACTGGGGTCAGTCACATACATAGGATACCTTAACCGGGTTGAATCACATACACAGTCAAAATAATCATAACACCAGATTTCTTTCTCAAGGATCTGTCCTAGGAGCAGCTTTTGGGAGCAGGGAAGGCAAGCGAAGTGCACATTCCAAGCATAGGGGAATGGGTGGGGAGACTCCAGTTCCCCAGATGTAGCTCGTTGGCCAAGCTGGCAGTCACGTCTTCTTCATTACCTTACCCAAGAGCAAATGCAAGCCACAATGAGATAATACTTCACACTCACCAGGGTGGGTATAACTGAGAAGTCAATAGCAAGTGTTGGTGAGGATGTAAAGAAATGGGAACCCTTGGGCCGGCCGAGTGACGCATTGGTTAAGAGCTGGCTTGGGACGCCAGTGGCCCTGGTTCGGACCCCACATATGAGGGCCAGTGACACTGCCCTCTACAGCTAACAACAGCTCCACCTGGAGCTGGGCTGCATGCCCCGGCGACAGTGTAGGCTGCAGCCCCTGCTGCAGTGGGCTGCCATGGGCTACAGTGAGTGGCTGGCAGCCAGTGTGAGTGGCTGGCAGCCAGCATGAGCTGCCAATAGCACGATAAGCAACCATCCGGAGGCCAGCGACCGATCTGCCTCACCCAGGAAGAGCGCAATGACGATACCAACATGGGCCAGTGAAGCAACATCCTCCACCACTATACTGAAGAACAAAAAGACAGCAACTTGTCTGTTCCCCTTCCTCAATTCCCCAACGCTATTTCTCCCCCAATTCCCCTATAAAATCTTTAAAAAAAAAATGAAATGGGAACCCTCATACATTTCTGGTAGGACTGTAAAATGATGCAGATGCTTTGGAAAACAGTCTTGCACTTACACAAGTCGTTAAATATTTGTGAATGTTTTCTGGGCTTGGGGTGGAGAGTGGTCAGGGTCTGAACAGAATAACTAGAGAGCCTCCTACCTCTCCCAGGAGTCAGCTAGTCATACATTAAATGTTGCCCATATATGGATATGATATTCATCTCTTTGGTGTCACTTCCCATCCTGTCCCTAACCCTACCTCCACCTCCCCAAATAGTAGGCATTCTATTGCAATAGGAATTCTTCTCTCTCAAACAACCAGTACAGAAAGAACCACCTGTGGTTTCCCCCTTTTTTGTTTTTGAAGGCAGTGTCACTGGCCCTCACATGTGGGACCCAAATCGTGGCCGCCGGCTTCCCAAGCCAGCGCCCAACCACCGCGCCACTCAGCCGTCCCTGGTTTCCCCTTTTTTGTTATAACTGATTTTTTTTGGGAAGAGTTAGCATAGGCTTACCGTGTAACTCATGTGTACAGTTCACAGTATGTATTTTCCTGCCTCTGGATCTTATTCCCACCATTCTACCTCTGCAAAGCCTTCCTTCATTTCTTTCATCTTGTCTAGACCCCTCCCAACCTGTGAGATACAGATCAAATATCACCCACACTATAAAGTCTCCCCTCAATCAAACTCAGGATAGAAGTGCCCTGTGAGTCACTAGCATAACTCCCGGATACCATAGAACTCTTAACTAAACATCATACAATGCTTTGGTATTTTAACAATATAGTTAAAGAAATCATTTTAAGGAATATAAATTTAAGATGGAGCAATGTGAACTAAATTCGTGTATAATGCATTGATAAAAGACTTTCATTGTTTGATTTTACTTGGAACACTACTGCTTTGTAGTTATGTTGTGTGACTTCCCTTGGGTGGCCAAATAAGTGGGATGAGAAATCAGCAGGTTTGAGTTTATCATAGCTTTCATTGCTAACTAAGTATATAATTTTTGAGCTACCTTAACTCTCCCTATGAATTAATTGGAAAACGGGGATGCTTTACCTGTTGATAAGTAAGTCCCATAGGTTCTATTTTCTTTTTTCTGCTACTTTCATTTTTTTCCAGTATCACTTCTCTAGTTCAGGCTCCCACCATCCTTATCCTAGCCCCTTGCTAACTGAAATATGGTCTGCAACCAAATAGCAGCTTGCTACTGGATTGTCAGAAATGTCATGACGAATTTTTGCAATGAAAAGCATAGAAAAAAATACGTCATGAATTTTTCGACAACCTAATAGAAATTCAGAATCTTGGACTCCAACTCAGATCTATGAAAATACATTCTACAGTTTAACAAGATCTTTAGGTGACTCTTATGAATGTTAAAACTTGAGAAACCAGCACTTGTTTGTTGATTTATTGATGATAGCCATTCTGACTGGAGTGAGGTGGTATCTCATTGTGGCTTCTATTTGCATTTCCCTAATGATTAGTGAGGTTGAACATTTTTTCATATGCCCATTGGTCATCTGTATGTGCTCTTTAGAGAAATGCTTTTTCATATCCTCTGTACATTTTTTAATTGGGTTGTTTGATTTTTTGGTGTTTAGTTGCATGAGTGTTTTATAAATTTTGGATATTAACCCCTTATCATATATATCATTGGCAAATATCTTCTCCCATTCAGTAGGCTGGCTTTTTGTGTTATTGGTAATTCCCTTTGCTGTGAAAAAACTTTTAAGTTTGATGTAATCCATATGTTCACTTTTTTCTTTTTTTCCCTTGGTCACATGTCTTGTTAGGGAGACCACTTCATGGATGGAATAGAGGCTTGATCACTGCACTGTACACCTGAAGCTGATGTTGCATAATACTGTATGCCAACTGTAATTGAATATATTATAATCACAGGATGTGGAGTACAGTGTGGAATGGAGTCAAGGGAATTGTAATAGATATGTATGATATGGGGGGATGAGTGGAGTGGTGAATTGGGGGAGGGGAGTTGTCACTTTGAGGGGTAAAAAGTATAACTATTGCACTGCATTGTACACCTGAAACTAATCTAAAACAATTTTTTATTTCACAATAAAAGAATTAAAAAAAAACAAACTTGAGATGCAGTGGCCTATACTAATCATAGCCTTTAAGCTGATTTCTCTGTCTTAGCTGCGGCCCCTTCCAATCCACCTTCTACATTGTGATTAGGAAGATGTTCTCAACAGGCAAAGCTGTTTTTGTTACTTCCCTATTCAAAGTCCCTCAGGAGCACCCTATTATGAAATAGCAATACAGAAAGGGCATAGGTTCTAGAATCAAATGTTAGGTTCAAGTTTTGCCTGGATCACCTACTAGCTGTGTGATTTTTAATAAATCATTCAAACTTCTCTTGATCAGTTTCTTCATTCATAAAATGGCAATAAAATTGTCTAATGTCATAGAGGCAGGATGAGGAGTAAATGAGTGTTTATATGGAGAAATTTTTGCAGATGAAAATGTTATGTCTGAGATTTACTTCCCAATAGTCCATGGAGGTAGGAGAACTATAACAAGATTGGTGTGGCAGACTGTGTTTTCCAAATATGACTGCAACAGTATCTCCCATCCCATGTGCTCTTCTACAGTGTGACCTTGCCACCTTCCCACTTTAAGATGAGAACCTGAACAAGCACTTGTTGAATATTGAAAATGTTGTGCTAAGTGAAAAAAACCAGACACAAAAGGTCACAAAAAAGTATATAGGAATGTTCATAGTAACATTATTCATAACCAAAAAGTAAAAAAGAAACACACACACACAAAAAAAAAACCTGACTCAAATGTCCACAACTGATGAATGGATAAACAAAATGTGGTATGTGGAATATCCACACAATGGAATATTAGTCAGCCATGAAAAGAAATGGAGAACTGATATGCGCTACAAGATGGATGAATTTTGAAAACGTTATTCTAAGTGAAAGAAATCACACACGAAGTGTCACGTGACTCCATTTCTATGAAATATCTAGAATAATTAAAACCATAGAAACAGAAAGCAGATTGGCAGTTGCCAGTGGCAATGTTTAAGCCATTGAATCTAATTCTGGTTCCTTTAAATCTTAGCAAATCTTATTTATTTTATTTTATTTTTTTTAGTTGGGGAATTGCAGGAGGGGAACAGCGTTGGGGAATCAGGGAAGGGGAACAGACAAGTTGCTGTCTTTTTGTTCTTCAGTCTAGTTGTAGAAGATGTTGCTTCACTGGTCCATGTTGGTATCGTCATTGCGCTCTTCCCGGAGGAGGCATATCAGTCACTGGCCTCTGGATGGTCACTCACCGTGGCTATTGGCAGCTCACGCTGGCTGCCTGCTGCTCACGCTGGCTGCCGGCCACTCACTGTAGCCTATGGCAGCCCACTGCAGCAGGGGCTGCAGCCTACACCATCACTGGGGCTCACAGCCCAGCTCCAGGTGGAGCTGTTGTTAGCTATACAGGGCAGTGTCACTGGCCCTCACATGTGGGATCCGAACCAGGGCCACTGGCATCCCAAACCAGCTCTTAACCAATGCGCCACTCGGCCGGCCCCTTAGCAAACCCTATAACTCACTGATAACCAATGCATTAGAAGTGATGCTGTGTGACTTATAAGGTTAGGTCAGGAAAGTTCATGAAGCTTCCACCTAGTTCATTTGGGACACTTGCTCAAAGAGAAACCAGCAAGAATTCTGACTACCCTGAGACTCCCATGCCAGAGGACTTACATTTTTACATATTCCAGCTCATGTCCTAGCTCATCTTAGCTTTCCAGCCTTTCCCATAAAGTCACCAAACATAGGTGTGAAACTGTCTTGGTCCCTCCATACCAACGCATCCACCAACTGAGTACTACTGCGTGAACTCAGTGCTACAAGAAGCAGAATTGCCCTGCCCAACCTGGCCCCAAAATAATTGGATATAATTAAATATTTGATTTTTCTATTCTACTAATTTTGGAGGGTCATTTTTTATGCAGCAATAGATAATTGGCATGAGTTGGTAATTGTTGAAGCTGGGTAATAGAAGTTCATTATATTATTCTCTCTACATTTATAGATGTGTAAAATTTTCCATAATAGTTTTTTTAAAGAAAACGTATGTAAAGTACTCAGCTCAAAAGTAGTAGTCAATAAATAGTAGCTTTTTATTATTGTGAATGGAAGTAGTCAATAAACAGTAGCTGTTGTTAATGTGAATGGAATAAAGTTCAAGTTGGGTAGCACAGCATTCGAGGTCCTTTTGCTAACCTGGCTGTGGCTCACTTCTTCAAGCTCATCTATCATCAACTCACACCATTCAGTTCATTCTTACATGCTTTAAAAATTACCAAAATACTTATAGTTCCTAGAATGTGGCATGCTGTTTTATAATCTTTCAACTTTCAACTCAAGTGTAACCCTATCAGGTAATCTTTTTCTGATACATAGAAATATAGTGTGTTCCTCCTTTTGTTAGGCCCCTACTCTAAACAGACATTTTCTAAGACATCAGCATTTACTATTGTCATAAGCATAAACGTGTGTGATTCCCTTTAGCAGACTCTAAACTCTTCTCTGCTGTGCTATGTGTGGGAATTCAGTGGGGAACATGACAGTCTTAACCTTCTTTAAGCTTACAGTGCAAATAGGGAAGCAAGATAATAAACAAATAAATCTATAATTAAATTGTGATAAGACCTATGATGGATACAAGCAAGATATGATCGGGGAGGGAAGCAAAGTTCTCTCTGAAAAAAATGATATTTGTGTTGAGATTGAAAGGATAAGTAAGAGTTAATCTTATTCATATGCTCAAGCCAAGGCCTAGCACAAGGCCTGGCACACAGTAGGATGCATTAAATACTTACTGAATGGATATTCTGCCTAGCTAACAAGTTTCTTGTGAGTATCACATGAGATAACATCTGTGAAAGTTGTTATACAACTTTCAGTTGTATAACGGAGAGTATAAAGTGCAACAAAATGCAACTTTATTACAGACTATATCCTGAGAGATGAGGAAGCAGGGAGCTTCAGAAAATTTCTGCAGACAGGAGTGTTCTGCCCTAGCCAAGTGTATCCAAACATAGTCTTCTCCCCAAACATAATTTCCCCATTCTGTTTGGATCATCAATATGGCCTTTAATAAGATGCAGGAGGGAGTAGGCATATGGCTTGTGTGGGTGTAGGATTGGATGAAGTCCTAAGGCAGGAAGAGAGCCAGCTCTAGTGCACTGACTTGAAGATCAACCTGGATAACTTTCAAGAGAGGAGGTGGGATGCTAAGGAGAATGGGAAATGGGGAAGGTGATTAAGAACAGTAATATTAATTTCATTTTTGCCTCTCAATATGATTTCATTGTTTAAGTGTTTGAGTTTCTCTCCTTTCTTTACTTCCCTGACTTACGGTTATCCAAATATTTCCTGTTTTCAATAAGATGAGAAGGTAATTAATATATTTTACATCTACAGTGTGAAAGACACTATGATATGTGCTTTTAAAGCATGTATGTGCTTTGAAAACATAAAGAACATACAAGGTCTGACAATTAAGTTCATGAACGTGTTGGAACGATGTTGCTAATCTTTTTTGATATCAGACGAATGATTCATTATAAATTTGTACCAACATTACAAACAGTTAACCAAGGTTATTATTTGGAAGTGCTGAAAAGGCTGCATTAAAAAGACGACCTGCGTAATACGTCACATTAACAAAATGAAAAATAAAAATCATATGATCATATCAATAGATGCAGAAAAGGCATTCGACAAAATTCAGCAGCCATTTATGATAAAAACTCTTAGCAAAGTGGGAATAGTGGGATCATATCTCAACATAATAAAGACCATATATGATAAGCCAATAGCAAACATTGTACCCAATGGGGAAATGCTAAAAGCTTTCCCCTTAAGATCAGGAACAAGACAAGTCTGCCCACTTTCACCACTTCTATTTAACATAGTACTGGAAGTTCTAGTCACAGCAATTAGACAAGAAAAAGAAATAAAAGGCATTCAAATTGGAAAAGAGGAAGTAAAATAGTCATTATATGCAGATGACATGATACTATATAGAGAGAGTCCCAAGGGCTCCACCAAAAAACTGCTAGAACTGATACACGAATTTGGTAAGGTAGCAGGATACAAAATTAATATTCAGAAATCAGTTGCATTTCTATACACCAATAATAAACTATCAGAAGAAGAAATCAGGAAAGCAATCCATTTTACAATTGCCTCAAAAACAATAAAATATCTAGGAATCAACTTAACTAAAGAAGTAGAAGAGCTGTACTCAGAAAATTATGAGACACTGAAGAGAGAAATCAAAGAAGATACAAATAAATGGAAATACATACCATGCTCATGGATAGGAAGAAGTAATATAGTTAAAATGTCAATACTACCTAAAGCAATATATAGATTCAATGCAATTCCAATCAAACTACCAAGGACATTTTTCTCAGAAATAGAACATAGAATCCTAAAATTTAGATGGAGTCACAAAAGACTCCGTATAGATACGGCAATGTTGAGAAATAAGAACAAAGTGGGAGGCATCACACTACCTGACATTAAAACATACTACAAGGCTACAGTCATCAAAACAGTATGGTACTGGCATAAAAACAGACACATAGACCAATGGAATAGAATAGAGAGCCCAGGAATAAACCCATCTATATACGGTCATTTAATCTATGACAATGGAAACAAGAATTTACGCTGGAGTAAAGATAGGCTATTTAATAAATGGTGCTGGGAAAATTGGACTGACACGTGCAAAAAAATGAAAATGGACCACCTACTTACACCATATACGAGAACAAACTCAAAATGGATTAAAGACTTAAATGTAAGACCTGAAACCATAAAACTCCTAGAATAAAACATAGGGAGTAAGTTTGCAGACATTACCCTGAGTAATATTTTTACTGATATATCCCCTCCGGCAAGGGAAATAAAAGAGAAAATGAACATATGGGATTACATCAAACTTAAAAGTTTTTTCACAGCAAAGAAAATCATCAATAAAGCAAAAAGGCAGACTACTGAATGGGAGAAGATATTTGGCAACGATATATCTGATAAGGCGTCGATATCCAAAATTTACAAAACACTCATGTAACTCAACACCAAAAAAACAAACAACCCTATTAAAAAATGGTCAGAGGATATGAGGAGGCATTTCTCTAAAGCGGACATACAGATGGCCAACAGGCATATGAAAAAATGTTCAACCTCACTAATCTTCAGAGAAATGCAAATAAAAACCACAATGAGATACCACCTCACTCCAGTCAGAATGGCTATCATCAACAAATCAACAAACAACAAGTGCTGGCGAGGGTGTGGAGAAAAGGGTACCCTGGTGCACTGTTGGTGGGACTGCAAATTGGTGCAGCCATTATGGAAATCAGTTTGGAGATATCTCAAAAAACTTGAAATGGAACTGCCATATAACCCAGTAATTCCACTCTTGGGTATCTATCCAGAGGAATCCAAGATGCTAATTCAAAAAAATATATGCACCCCTATGTATATTGCAGTGCTATTTACAATAGCCAAGACTTGGAAAAAACCGAAACGCCCATCAGTAGATGACTGGATTAAGAAACTGTGGTACATTTATACAATGGAGTATTACTCTGCTATAAAGATGAATGAAATTGTACCATTTGCAATGATATGGATGGACCTAGAAAATATTATGTTAAGTGAAATAAGTCAGTAGGAGAAAGACAAATACCATATGATCTCACTTATTTGTGGAATCTGAAAAACTGTATGAATGAGCAAAGTAAAGAGAAACAGTCTCATAGATATAGAGGAAAAACAGGGTTGCTAGTTGGGAGTGGTGTGGAGATGAGGGAGAAGGGGAAGGGATTAGACAGCCTAAATAGGTAACTACAGTATTGTCACAGGGATACAAAAGACTGTTTGGGGAATATAATAATGTGGTAAAAATTTTGTGGGGTATCAGATGGTCACATGTTTTGTTAGGGAGACCACTTCATGGATGGAGTAGAGGCTTGATCACTGCACTGTATACCTGAAATTGATGTACAATATTGTATGCCAACTGTAATTGAATACACAGATAGTCACAGGATGTGGATTATACGGTGGAAGGGAATCAAAGGAATTGTAATAGATAGTATGATATGGGGGGAGAAGTAAGGGGGAGAATTGGGGAGGGGGATTGTCACTTTGACTGGTAAAAAGTATAACTATTGCACTGTGTTGTACACCTGAAGCTAATTAAAATAAAATTTTAAAAAAAAGATGACCTGGGGCCCGCTGAGTGGTGTGGTTGTTAAGCGCTGGCTTGGGAAGCCAGTGGCCCTGGTTCGGGTCCCGCATATGAGGGCCAGTGACACTACCCTCAAAAAAAAAAAAAAGACGACCTGAACTTCCTGCAAAAATTCATGGCTTTTGCATCACAACAATGCACCAGCTCACAGGGCACTGTCTATGAGGGAGTTTTTAGCTAGCAAACAAATAACTGTATTGGAACACCCTCCTTACTGACCTTATCTGGCCCCAGTGACCTTTTTTTACCCAAAGATCGAGGAAATATTGAAAGAAGAAATTTTGATGACATTCAGGACATCAAGGGTAATACAATGACAGCTCTGATGGCCATTCCAGAAAAACAGTACCAAAATTGCTTTGAAGGGTGGACTAGGTGCTGTCATTGGTGCACAGCTTCCCAAAGGGAGCACTTTGAAGGTGACCATAATGATATTCAGCAATGAGATATGTATAACTCTTTCTAGGATGAGTTCACGAACCTAATTGTCCAACTTCGTAGGCTCTGGAGTCAGACGGTCTGGATT
This sequence comes from Aselliscus stoliczkanus, assembly GCA_033961575.1. Taxonomy (NCBI): domain Eukaryota; kingdom Metazoa; phylum Chordata; class Mammalia; order Chiroptera; family Hipposideridae; genus Aselliscus; species Aselliscus stoliczkanus. Next base: position 44,852,225 of record CM066737.1, on the reverse strand, counting down.
TTAAGTTAATCCATTACTTTCCATCACTTTTTACTAACAGTATTACTTTGGTCAGGATGCATTCTCTCTCTGTATCTAGTTTCCTCATCAGTGATGGGGATACCAATAGTATTTCATAGAGTTGTGTATAGGATTCACTTAATAACACATGTAAAGTGCTTATCCCAGATCCTATATGTGCTTTGTTAGACTCAATAAGTGAGTGTTGTTATGGTAGTTATTAATTGTTTACTGATTCTTGGGTTGAGACAAAGTAAGTGTCGGGACCTACCTCCATGCACAGGTTTCTGTCTTTCCTTTCAGGCTAGCTGCTTAGGGCCATAGAATGCTAATATATGAATAGGCTGTCTTGGTCACTCCCAGTGATTGCCAACAGTGCTACAGTCATGAAATTGTATTGGTTTAAGACCTTTCCTGGTTAACTAATTAATTTAATGCTTAACAAACATGTATTGAGCACTACATGCTAAATCCTAAGAATCTAACAATAAATAAGACAGTCTAAGTTCTAGTTCAACTGTTTCCTCCCAAGGATTAAGGTGGGATTTTTCTTTGTGTATTATAGAGGACCATAGCTTTATCCTCAAGGATCTCCACCTTGGGGAACCAGAGATGGATGTAAATAGAACATTATGGTAACTACAGGTGGTGACTGTTGCTTGTAAGCCCTTCTAATTCAACGCATAATGACAGTTGTGATCCAAGGTAGTTTGACACTGTTCTTGGCTCCATCCAGGAGTGGCACTGGGGAATGGGAAGGGAGACTTGCTTTTCATCACAAATTATTCCACATGCCTTGATTTATTACTCTGTGCATATGATACTTTGAACTTACTATGATAAATTTTATAGAAAAATTAATAAAATATGAAACTGATTTCAAAAATAAGAATGTATCACTTTCTTTTTATTATTTTTATTAGTTTCAGGTGTAAAAAACGATGCAATAGTTATCTTTTTCACCCCTTACAAAGTGACAACCCCCTCCCACATTCATTGTCCCCCTCACCCCCGATATCATACATATCTATTACAACTTCATTGACTCCATTCCCACACTATACTCCACATCCCATGACTATATATGTATTAAATTATAGTTGACATATAATATTATTCTGTTTCCATTTTGACCAACCACTTGATACAAACTAGCGTTTGAGAGAGGTGAGCCTTGGAAAAGAGGATATAGAGTGGGAAGACATATTGGGAAAAAGATATTGTCTGCTTGACTATGGTCATACAGCAGCCTAGCCGTCTGCCCCCATGCACCCTCCCATAACAACAGATCCTCATAGAGGCATTACTTCAACATCATGCCTACTCTGTCTTCCTGTTTGGTCCCAGAAGATGGCTGGTTAGTCAATGATGGGTAAGACCCTTCATGAGAAGGGCAACCCAAGCCAGACACAGTCACAGGTGTGCCTAGGAGAAATCATGGAGTTGAGGAAAATGGGCAAAGACCCCTTGTCTCAGGTGCTGACAGCTTGCCCGTGAAATGACCTTAAAAATATGATGACATCTGTCCTCCATGTAATCCTATCAGTGAGTCTCAGCATCAGAAGTTTCTGTCCCATAGGAGGTGCACGTGAACATATCATGGGACTTTCGGTAATGGCAGCCTGCAGGCCCTGGGGTGATTTGACTCTGAGCTAAGTTCTCTGATATGATGTATGAGGATTACAGACCGGGGCTACTTCCTTTTGTGTATCCAAATAATAGCCTTAGTGAAGCCCAATTCAGAGCTTAGTCCAAGAGGCCTTGAGTCCCCTGGCTAGCACTGATTTTTCTCTTTTACTTGTCTCTCTCTCTTTATTTTTCTGTTTCTCAAACTTCGCCGTCCCTTCCAAACTCCTATGGCCCTGTCATGCTGGACGTGACACTTGACAATATTTTATTTAAACTGAAAAGTTTTTTTAGTTCATTTGTTCTTTTGTTATTTAAAGTTTATTGGGAGTGACAACTGTTAGCAAAGTTCCATAGATTTCAGGTGCAAAATTCTGTAATACATCATCTATTATATATATCACATTGTGTTCACCATCCAGAGTCAGTTCTCGTTCCATCACCATATACAGTAATACCTTGGTTTTCAAGCATAATTTGTTCTGGAAACAAACTGCTCAAATTGCAAGACATTGCTCATTTACCATGGGTTATAATGTACTTGGTTTGTGAGCATAATTTATTCTGGAAACAAACTACTCTGATTGAAAAGACATCATTCATTTACCATGTTAAAATGTATTAAAAATGCTTGCTCATCTTGCTGAACACTCGCAAACCAAGTTACTCACAATCCAGGGTTTAAATGTATTTGACCCCCTTTATCCTCATCTACCAGCCTCCCCCCTTACCTTCTGGCAACCACGAAACTATTGTCTGTGCCTCTGAGTTCTGTTTCTTCATTTGTTTTTCTTGTTCTTTTGATGTTTTCAGTTTTTTTGTTTTGTTTTGTGTTTGTTTGTTTGTTTGTTTGTTTGTTTTTGAGGGCAGTGTCACTGGCCCTCATATGTGGGATCCAAACCGGGGCCACTGGCATCCAAGCCAGCTCTTAATCACCATGCTACTCTGCCAGCCCCTGATGTTTTCAGTTTTATATACCACATATCAGTGAAAACATATGGTTTTCTGCTTTTTCTGTTTGACTTATTTCGCTCAACATTATAATTTCAATATCCATCCATGTTGTTGCAAATGCCACTATTTCATCTTTCTTATAGCAGAATAGTATTCCATTGTGTATATACCACAACTTCTTTATCCAATCATCTATAGAAGGACACTTTTGTTGTTTCCATGTCTTGGCCACCATAAATCATAAATAAAGTTGCAATGATTTGTTCATTTGTTCCTATGGCCAAAATATTTTGCATTAAAATATCTGAATCAAAACAACCTAGTTAAGGGCCGGCCAAGTGGTGCGGTGGTTGAGCGCTGGCTTGGGAGCCAGCGGCCCTGGTTTGGGTCCCGCATGTGAGGGCCAGTGACACTGCCCTCAAAAAAAAAACCTAGTTAAAGTGTATTTATTCTAATTCATAGACTTACTGTCCAATACAATATCCTTGCCTATATCCTGACTGAAATCACTACTACATAAGAAAAATACATTGTCATATTGTATCTGTGATGTATGTTTCTAGTCCAAGCTCTCCTTTGTGTGAGTTGGAAGATACTAGGCATGTCCCTTTCCTTCTCTGGATCTCACGTCCATCTGAATATGTGGGTATGGTTTTCAAACGCAGTTTCTGTGGGTTCTGAGCATAAGCCTCATGGGCTTTATGAGGGTCAAGAAGAGCAAAAATGGCAGGGAATTGAGAACACTCACTTTTGCTTTGACTAAAACAGCTAAAGACTGCTTCCTTCTTTTATTTATTGCTCTTACTCATAGATTGCTATTGAAATTAGTTTTATTTATGAAATATTTTTCTAACCACTGAAGTAGATATATAAGACTTATTTCCATGTTACAATTCTATGGTTTTAAATGAATTCTGTAACTAATCAAATATTGAATGTAATAATGTATTTCTAAAGGAAAATTGCTTAAAATCACTTTGACATCATTATCTAATTTGATATCCAAAATGACCCTATAAGGGTTAAAGAATGAAAGATCAAGAGAAGGGGAACCCCATGACTGAGCATCTGCAAATAGGGAATGGAAGAACCATGACTGGAACCCAGGTCTTCTGATGTTTATTGCTTATACAGTCTCCACTCTACTATATTACAAAGTTTCTCAAAATTTGGTTCTAGTCAAAACAATGAAAAGTCCCCCAGAAGCAATGTTGGACTCTATAGACCCTTAAGTCAGAAAGGTTTTTCACGTCCTGGGAAGTTCAATAAGTTCAATTCTTGAAGGCTACACTTGTAAGTACAGAGGCAGAGTTGTTGAGCTGTTCTTTCTTTCTTTGTACAAGAGAAAACTTGTCAAGGAAAATGATACAACTGATCATCTAATGAAAGTACTCTTTGTATATAAATGACCGGAGTGTACACAAATACCTTGTTGAATCCTTAAACAAGGATCTTAACTTCGATATTTATATAGATGGTTATGACTGGAAGGAAAGTTAGAGATTTCTGAGACCAGTACAAAACTAGGAACCCTGGACATTTTACCTGTGGACACAGAGCTGTCCTAAATTGCTCAGTGGCTATTTCGGATAAAGTCTTTGGAAGGCAGTGTCACATAATGACATGGATGGAACTCTGAGTCAGAAAAATCTAGGTTTGAATTGTAGCTCTTACTCTTCCACCTGTGAAACCTGGAGGCATTTACTTAATCTCTCTGAGGCTCAGCTTCCTCATCTGTAAAATTGGGATAATACCTCTTAAGGTGCATTTAAAGGGGAGTAAATGAGATAATTCACATAAAGCTCCACTGTTTGCTGCAGATTCACTTAATTTCTTTGAGGCTTTCTTTTAAATGTAGACAAAACTAACCATTTTGTAGAATAATACCTGTTTTGTAGTCTTGGTGTTTTTTGTGTGGTTTTTTTTTTAAAGATTTTATTGGAGAATTAGGGGAGGGAACAGCATTGGGAAATTGGGGAAGAGGAACAGATAACTTGCTGTCCTTTTCTTCTTCAGAGTCTAGTTGTGAAGACATTGCTTAACTGGCCCATGTTGCTATTGTTATCATTGTGCTCTTCCCAGCTGAGGCAGATTGGTCACTGGCCATTGGACGGCCACTCATGGTGGTTCACAACAGCTCATATCAGCTACTTGCCACTCATGCTGGTTGCAAGCCACTCATGGTAGCTTACGGCAGCCCACTGCAGCCCCACGGCAGCCTACGCTTGTGCCAGCAACTCATGGCATCCCAGCTCCAGGTTGAGCTGTTGTTCACCATCTTAGCTCTAGAGGGCACAGCATCACTGGCCCATGTGGGATCTGAACCTACGGTCCTGCTACTCAGAGCTCGTGCTCCCAAGTCAACTGTTAACCAATGAGCCTCTCGGCCGGCTCTTGGTGTGGTATTAAGTGATATTGCAAGTATTTAACAACTGGTAGATAATGGGCACTGACCAATCAGAGTGATAGCTGCTGGAAACAATTGGTTTGAACATAGTGATGCATAATTGCTACACAGCCAAATATCAGCCTTCATGTGGAAATGAAATTAGATGACGTGGAACGTAATGGATATGTAATGAATTATATTTATGCCTCTTTCCCTTCCCAATTTCTACTTTTAGTCCTCCTTTCATCACATCTGTCTACTTAAGTGGAAGAAACTAGCTCCTCCCTCATGTGAATTACATAAATTATGCTTGTCTTTCTGATTTAATAATTTTATTTGGGCTTCTTATTTGGTAATGCTGTTTTACAATTTTGATGTCTTAAGATAATAAATTTTATACTCCAATGATTTGAAATTCACATTTTCATAATATCAAGGTAGCTATTCTACCTTAGCTATCCTAAGGAATATTGGAGAGTAAATTAGACACCTCGAGAAGCTGCAATGGAGTACAAGTGAGTTCTCTTGAATCATCTTTGAGGAAAAGGTTCCTCTGCGATGTGAAAAGACTGATGTCTCTTGGAAAAGAGCCCAGTTCAGACTTTGGCTTAAAAATCTATAAACAGAATTGGAAATAGTAAGAAAAAAAGATGCTTACAGACCTCTGGATTCATAAATTAGTAACTAATAGTGCTCAATACTACTGCCAATAAATACCTTAGGAAGGGAGGTGGGGTGAGAAGATGTTATGAATAATGTGTGGTTGGAATATAAATGGTTTAGAAAAGGAATTAATAATTCAACTGATTGACCATAGTTAAAGACCTATTGCATACCCAGCACTGAGATGGGCCAGACAATTCCAGCTCCCCTTATAAAGCTGTTGCTCTCTTAGAATTCCCTACTAGTAGTCCTTTCATCTTTGCCTACTTATAAAGTTGAAGAAGGCGTAAGATAAAAATGGGACCCATATTTTCTTGGTTTCTATTATGTCTGTTTACATTAAGTATCTTCAGCACTTTCCAGGGAGAGGATGTTCTGTTCTGACTTTAGATAACTGGCCACAGCTATGGCAAGAAGTATTTAGGTGGTAGAGGTTGTTCACTTAGGGATATGACAAGACCTCTTATGGCTACCTTAGTTTATTTATTCTGATTGTACATCATTAAATTATACTGTGATATCAAATCGATGCAGTAACGTGTTTCTCTGAATGGATTTCCCAACCAAGGATGTACCCTATGTAGAAAACAGACAGTTCAGGCTTGGATTTTGGTGTAGTTAAGATTTGAAATGGTATAAGTCAGTTATCTGGGTCTCAATCACCCTTAAGTATATTGGCTCTCAAGATTTTGAACCCACAGATCTAAGAGGGTAGACACTTCCTCTAAGTACAAATCTCCTCTTCTCCCACCATACATAGACAAGTGTAATCATCCTTAAAGCCTCTGTCCAGATATGCCTTGCTCTTCTTTAAACCAGTGCCAACAGCACCTGCTTTACTTTGCATCCCAGATTGGTTTTGGAAATTGACTCACAGAAATCTCTTTTCCAGAATAGTCTATTCTGTATTCTGTTGTGCCCCATAAATAACTACAAAGAATTACAGTCCAGTGGGATGCTGTTTACAGTGACTATTAAAGTATTGTTCACTGCTTTTTACTGTTAAAATGCTGGGAACCCACTTTATAGTATTTTACTGTTCTTATATAGTAATAGAAAATGGATCCTGCATATATTTTTATTTGTTTTCTTCTGAAAATTAAAACAAAATGTGGTTGTTAATGACTGTGTCAGTAGGAATCAAGCCAGGGCTTCCCAAAGGAGTTAACAGTCTGTGTCACTGTTTTCTCATACCGGGTGAAGATGCTAAAGATAAAGGGGGTCGGGGCAAGAGAGTTGAGAAGAGCCTGAGGAGGGTAAAGTTAATCAGACATCAGGAATTCTCTTGAAGCTGCTTTGAAACTACAGTAGAAATTAAGGAAGAGAAAGGAGAGAATCAGTATAGCCACCCAAGACTTAAATGCGTAATTCTGTATATTCAGGAAAAATGTCACATTACGATACTGTGGAGACAAGTTCTCCAGTCACACATTAAATCCTTCTTTGAGAATCTGTCAATTTGGATATAGTTTCTTTTCATACCCCAAGATGGAGCTAAAGCAATGCTGTCCTCCTCAAACTCAGTGTATTTATTGCTTAAGGAACAGGGAAGAATGTTTCCTTCAGCGTGGTCACACAGAAAGTGCAAGAGAAAGGAGGCATCATGTTTTCTTCTTCTAAAGCCTGCTGTTTTCCAGCTGAGGAACATGCTGGAGCATGAGAGAACTACAAAATTATTGCAACTGTTAGGGTTGACTTCTTTTCTCAGCAAAGTCACACTATCTTCTGTGCAAACAGAAGCCCACTTTCCATGCCAGGCTACAGGTAAGGTTTTTGGGGCCTGGAATTTTTTTCTCTTCCCTTACTATCCTTCCCATACCAGGTTTCCACCATTCAAGATGAATAAAGGATAGATTGAGAGATATTGCATGGTCCAAAAGCCTGACAAATTACCCATCATTTTCATAAAATGAAAGAGTTTGGTTATTGCCGATTTACCCTGGTTTTCTTCAGTTGGTTCCCTTTTCAGCTGACTGGCCCAACTGACTATTGAGACCATTAAAGCAACTAAGTGTTAAGAAAAGAGAAGTTCCATTTTCCATTTGCTACTCATTTGGGTAACTATTCTTTATTACCCCCATTTTACAGATGGGAAACTGAGGATTATGGAGGTTAGGTAACTTACCCAAGTCCAAACAACAAGTAAGTGGTAGAAGTAGGATTCAAACACAAGACTGTCTTTCTAAAATAGTTGTGTTCTCAATAACTGTGCGACACAATAAAGAAGAGGTGTTGGCTTGAATACCTTCAGGGCCTTAATGATATTAATAATAAACACTATTATTGAGGGCTTATGCTATGCTAGGCCCTGTTCTAAACACTCTCCATGTATCAACTCATCAATCCCACAACCCCATAGAGAAGGTACTATTATTTTACAGATAAGGAAATTGAGGCACAGAGAACTAAATTTCCTATGTTTACAGAACTAGTAAGTGGTATAACTGGGCTACACATTCAGGCAGTTTGACTCCAAAGACAATCCTCTTGACCACTAAGCTATACTGAAAATAATATGTTCATTTCTGCATGAGTCCAAGCAACCCACTTAGAGGACAGATTTTTTTTGTTAGAAAGTTGGGCCTGTACTCCAAGGGACTTTGCAGAAGCAAACAGTAGAGTTCAAGAGTCCAGCCTACAGCTGAGGCTCTTGCTCAATTCCTTCCCCAAATGTGTGTCTCCATTACCCTTTAACCTGCATCATTTTTTTAAACCTGCATCTTTGCATAAACTGATATATGGGGAGTTCAACAATGGCAGATCTCAGCTGTGCCTTTAATGTCTGATGAGTGTGCTAGCACACTATGTTTTTCATTTGATCCAAAGGAGATCTAATGAGAGGTCATTTCCTGATAAAGCATTGTCTGCTTTCAACATCACTAGGCAAGCACTTTGCTGCAAACAATCCCTATTTTGATATAATTGCCTTTGTAAAGGGGCACGAGAGGCAGCATAAACTCCTCAGAGTTTGGGTCTGATTTCCTGAGGTATTCCATTTCAGAAGAGGCCCCTGACAACAGGCAGAGAATAAAAACAAGTGTGGTCTGGGGCAGACAGTGTTTTTCAAACAGTTGGCCAAATCTCCTCTGACAGCCGGGAAGCAGCTGAATCATCAAACACTAGACCTCTAATGAGATGGAGGATGGGCTGTATTGAAGTGCATTCCAGACTGACTGTGAAATTCGTAGCTGCTGCTGCTTTACCAATGCTGGTTCCCTTCCAAGGGGCTGGCCTGGCCAAAGTGCTCATCAAAGCCTGATTTCATCTCTTCTCTCTCTTTTTTTCTTTCCCTTTGTGATTTCCCATACAGCATTTGCCTGCCCTTGGATGGAATATTTGAATGAATTTTGGGGTCATCTCAGGTACAGCCTCTGCTCTGCAAGCTCAAGTTAATTAAATCCATTTACTGGTTGAAAAGTCAAAGTAGCAGAGAATAAAGTCACTGAAATGGAGCATTCAGGGAATGGACCAGAATGGGAAGATATTTTTTTTCCGAGAGACAGAAATGACCTATGCATTTAGAAGTTGAAAGCCAGCCAGATGTTTGGACAAAACTGTAGACTCAATTTGAATCTCAGAAGTGTTGAAATCCTTTTACTAAAACTTAGGAGAGTAGAGGGTAAGGAAGGGAGCCTAAGTAGAGTAATGCACCTTGAAAATAGATAGCCCCATTTATATCAGAAACAAAGGTTTGGACTAATTAAGTATGGAGAATGAACAATATTTTCTGTGTCTTTTAAGATGACTACCTGTGCCACTTCCCATTCTTAAGCCTAATTATAGATGAGAACAAAAATATCTATTTTTTTTTAGAGGGCAGTGTGACTGGCCCTCATGTGGGATCTGAACCGGGGCCGCTGGCATCCCAAGCCAGCTCTGCACCACTCGGCCGGCCCCAAAAATATCTATTTTGTTTCTCAATCTGCTAATATGCAGATAACTATTGTTTAATTACACTTGCGCCTAATAAGTAAAGGGAAAGATGAAGTGTCTTACAGACTGACAGTGCCCTGTTAGGCACTTATCAGAACTTGGAGCTGACATCAGCCTACTCATATAGATTTTTCAACTAAAGAAATATTGTGGAAGAGATGAGCCTTTTTTCACTGTTAACAGTAAACTGCCAATGCATGAAGGAGGTGGGAATTTGTGACATGGAAAGACCCTTGAAATTCCATAACACTATATCCATTGGGAAAAAGAAAGAAACTGGATTCTCCTTCCTTCAGTCCTGGCCAACAGCATTACTTTTCCAGTATGTTCTCCCTGACACCACCCATAATAATAATCTGTGTTATTTTTATAAAACTCTAAAGAACTTTCACACACATTTATATTTGATGTACACAACTTTGAGAGGACGGAAACAAGAGTTTTGTCCCTCTTGGGGCTGGCCGTGTGGCTCAGTTGGTTAAGAGTGCGAGCTCTGAGCAACAGAGTCACTGGTTCGATTAGCACATGGGCCAGTGAGCTACGCCCAAGTAGAGCTGCCAATAGGTGGCAAGATGGCTCAGCTGGTGAGAGCATATGCTCCTAATAACAAGGTTGCCAGTTCAACTCCCACATGGGATGGGGGGCTGTGCCCCTCTCCCCCACAACTAAGATTGAACATGACACCTTAAACTGAGCGGCCACGAGCTGCCAATGGATGGCCGGGTGGTGACTGGACTTGGAGCTCAGCTAGCTGCGCCCTCCACAACTACAATTGAAGGACAACAACTTGGCTGATACCCTTCCCCAATTCCACAATAAAATCTTTTTAAAAAGAGAGATTTGTCCCTTTTTACAGATGAGAACACTGAGGTCCAGAGAAAATGATTTCTCCAAAGTCACACAGGAAGTTAATTGTACAGCCAGGTCCACTAGATCATCAGTTCCTGGTTCTCTTTTTATACACAAAAACATGCTGATTTGGAGTGCCGGTTCTCAAATTTGCAGGTGCATCAGAATCTACTGGGAAGCATTGCACAAATGCAGATTTATAGGCTCTATCCTCAGAAATAAAGTAGGTCTAGGATACATATATGGAATCAGCATTTTTTAAAAGATTTTATTGGGGGATTGGGGGAGAGGAACAGTGTTGGGGAATCAGGGAAGGGGAACAGACAAGTTGCTGTCCTTTTTGCTCTTCAGTCTAGTTGCGGAGGACGTTGCTTCACTGGCCCATGTTGGTATCGTCATTGCGCTCTTCCTGGAGGAGGCAGATCGGTTGCCGGCCCCTGGATGGTCGCTCACCATGGTTATTGGAAGATCACACTGGCTGCCAGCCACTCACGCTGGCTGGCTGCCGGCTGCTCACTGTAGCCTATGGCAACCCACTGCAGCAGGGGCTGCAGCCTACACCATCACCGGGGCTCACACAGCCCAGCTCCAGGTGGAGCTGTTGTTAGCTGTAAAGGGCAGTGTCACTGGCCCTCATACGTGGGATCCGAACCGGGGCTGCTGGCATCCCAAGCCAGCTCTGAACCAATGCGCCACTCGGCCGGCCCTGGAATCAGCATTTTTAACAAGGTCTCCAAATAATTTTGATGCAAGCAGTCTTTAGGCCATACACCAAATGAAAGTGAATCTGTAAGCCCTGAGATATTCAGAGATTTCACTTAAATCTCTATAGGCAATATTGGAAATTAAAAGCTCACACAGGAATAGAAGAAAACAAAGAGAGCTAGTCTTAAAAGGACAATGAGATGAGGGAGTAGAGGGGGAAAGACGTTGTATTTTGCAAAGGACACTTACTCCCCCAACTCCCTTCAAAATCCCTTTTCCACATGATAATGGAGTCAAATGAACTTCAAAGGAAGCCTCGATGATAAGGATATCTTGAAAACTGACTCCTGAACACATGAGCAATAGCTAGAGAAAGGAATTTTGCAAACATGACATGGGCACAGCTCTAGATGAATAGGATAAATGGACTACAGCCTCAGGTCTTTTTATCACAGCTGATAGGGTATTTTTACTCTGGAGCCAAATTGCCTGAGTTTGATTCCTCTCCCTGCCAATTATTAGCTGTGCAACATTCAACAAGTCACTTAACCTTTCCATGCCTCAGTTTCCTCATCAGTACAATGAGGGTAAATTACTATATATTTCATAGGGATGTTGTAAAGGTCAAATAAAATAAATAATGCATGTACACCATTTAGAACAGTGTTGGCATCTAGTAAACAATAATAGTGTTATTGTTAATTACAATTTCCCTGAGTCCTTGCTCAGCTGCAAGGAATAAAGTATGGTTTGTGCTTAGAATCAGTCGTTTCAATGGTTTTCATGCTTGTGCTTCAGTAAGCTCTGAAGCAAAGGTGCTCTGAAGAGTCATAGATGGCACTGTTGTGGCAGTCTTCTAAGTCCCTTTTCCAAACTAAAAAATGAATCCTGTTGGGATATGAAGCTTCAAGTGTTTTCTGTGGCAGCATCACAGGGAAAAGAGACAATTGATCACCAAACACAATACTTTTTCTCTACTCTTAAAAAAATCATTCAGTAGAATTTAATAAAAATCTAGTCAGTGTTGCCAGATAGCAAAGTACACATTCAAAACACTGTGATACAATGTTATTATTCTATTATTCCTCTTTGAACTTTTCTAGTTCAAAAACACTCTATACATGACAAAGGACGATGATGATGGTGACAATAATGAAAATACCAGGACACTAAAGCTCCTATAAGACTATTAAGAAGGCCTACAGGCCTCAGTCAGTTGCACCGCATGGTATATGGCATGGTGGCAAGTTATAGAAATTAAACCCAAGGCCTATCTTCTCAGATTTTGCTGATGGGTAATATTTTGGGATGTTGGCAGGGTTTCATTGTTAGATTTGTGGGAAACACATAGGTGTTCTACAGACCATAGGGTATAGGTGTGTTGGTAAAGGTGGGAGAGAGGGGAGAATGGAGTGAGAGAGAAGTTGAAGGAGAGAGAAAAAAGAGAGAAGTTGGTGGAGACAGAGACAGAGAGCAATTATATAAGTGTATATTGGGTGATAGTAAGGATTAAGGAAGGAAAGTAAGAGAAGAGAATTTTTGAAGAAGACTGGTAGAAGACAGGGAAGTGTCTAGCACTGTGTCCAGAATCTGCTAGAGGCTTCTGGAGCACATTGTGTCTCACAGGGAAAGCAGACTTTCATTGAAGCCTGAATCATCCCACCTACCAGCCACTTGCTCCCTGCTGGTTTTACTGTCCCTCATGTTCACAGGCACATCTGCTTCAGTACCCCCAAGTCATTTTATGGTATATTCATCTGTACATTTGCTGCTCATGTGACCACCAGCCAGCCAGCGAGGCATCAGAATATGAGCAAGTAGCCAGGTTGAAGTGCAAAGGAAATACTGACAAATATAAAATACTTATATTTGTGTCTGTCTGGTAACAATTACAGTCAGGTAGCACTTAAACAATTCATGAGGCTAGGAGCAAGGGTGTCAATATGGAGGTCCAAAGGCTTGTGTCTTTGATTATGTGCATGTGTGCATCTAAAACATACCCTTGTACATAGAAATCTTTCAGTAACTGGTAATTTTTATTAAAGTTATATAAGAAGGATAAGTCCACTCCTGGCTTTCTCTTTCAACAGGTTCAGTTATGTAGTCCAAACTGTTTACAGATCAGACCATTTCTTCACTCATGAGTGTCTGTTTGGCCTTGAACTCAAGGCCTGCTGGGCTGGATGGCTACAAGAGCAGCTTTGGCTACTGCACTTTTGTGCACATATAACTCCCACATTTTGACCTTGGAATTGGATATTCCCTTGCAGAATACATTGAACTTGGAAGATTTTATTTCCCATGTAATCGGCAGCCTCCAAAAACACCCAAGGCTTTTCTTATAATCACAGTTCAGTTGAACTTTGACTAGCTTTTATACAGAAAAATTTCAGTTTATTCACTTAAACAGAAGAATGTCATGAAATGTGTTTTCATTCTGATTATTTTGCACCTAATTGGGAGACAACCACCAAATAAAAAGGCTGTCAGGATTTTTTTTTCTGCTGCAATATAAAACCACTTTAATTCTTCAGTGGACGTACAGTTTGAATGAACTAAAGCCAGGGTTGACAGCAAGTCAGGAAAGAAGGCTAGGATTAATGGAAATTAATGGTTTTGCCTTTTGGAGACAAACTGAATAGGGCAGAACTATTTACCCAGAGCCAGTTGCTTAAAAGTACCCAATGAAAGAGAGAATAAAGGCATATCCTTTCACACTTCATTGTTAAAAGCAATTAACAAACTGGCTTTGGTGATATACACCACTGTTAAGATAACCTTCAGTAGGCTTGCAGAGTGGCTCAGTTGGTTGAGTGTGAGCTCTGAGCAACAGGGCCATCGGTTCAATTCTCACATGGACCAGTGATCTGCACCTGAGCTGAGCTGCCAACAGGTGACAAAATGGCTCAGATGGTGAGAGCACGTGCTCCTAACAACAAGTTTGCCAGTTTGACTCCCATATGGGATGGTGGGCTAAGCCCCCTGAAATAAGATTGAACATAGAACCCTGACCTGAGCTGCCCTGAGCTGCTGGTGGGTGGCTGGATGTACAGTGGTTAGAGCATGCACTCTTAGCAACAATGTTTCCAGTTTGACTCCCACACATGGGATGGTGGGCTATGCCCACCTGAAACTAAGATAGAATACGAAACCTTGAGCTGAGCGGCTGTGAGCTGCTGACGGGTGGCTAGATGGTGACTGGACTTGGGAGCTGAGCTAGATGCACCCTCCACAACTAAGATTAAAGGAAAACAACTTGGCTGTTCCACTTTCACAATTCCCCAATTTAAAAAATCTAAGAAAAACCCTCCCCCCCAAAAAAAACAACAAAAAACACTGCTAGCAACATGCTTTATAATAGAGAGTAGGTGCTAAATAAATATTTCTTAAACTGTTGGTGGAAGTCAGGCAGTGGGAAACATAAAGATTGGGCACAGGGATGGCCTAAAATGAGTATCAAAAATATGGTCCACTTTGTACTCTGCTTTCCATGATGTGTAAAAAAAAATATATTGCAATTTGAAACAACATGGATAGATCTTAAGGATATAATGTTAAGTGAAATAAGTCAGATGGGAAGGGCAAAAACTGTATGATTTCTCTCACATGTGGAATAGAAAACAGAAAAGAAACAAATAAACAGACAAACAAAATAGCAAAACCTTTAAGTGTATACAGTCAGCAAATTTCTGGTTACCAGAGGGGAAGGTTAGAGAAGGATGAATGGATAAAGGGGGTTAATTACATGGTGATGGACGGAATCTAGACTTTTGGTGGTGAGCACACCATAATGCATAAAGATTGAAATATAATTTTGTATACCTGGAACTTATGTAATGTTATTAACCAATGTTACCTCAATTAAAGAAATGGGAATGACGTCATAGAAATGGTGGCATGAGGTAAGCCTCTTGAAATCTCCCCTGGAATTTACAACAAATTGAACAACTGCAATTGCACAAAAACTCCCTGCACAGCAGACAGGCAAGTCTAAGAGATGCACAACTGAAATCATGTAAAGGTGGGCAAATTAGGGCAACGTGGGAGAAGGGAAGTGGGAAGAGCTGAGACCCGGGCCACGTGGGTGCAGGACATAGACCAGAGCTCCCTGCATTCTGGAACTACCTCAGTCGCGAGATAGACTGCTAGCACTAACCTTGTGTCCCCTAGTTCTGCCTGAAGGATCAGCATATAACACGGTTGAACCCAACACTCATGGCACAGACCTTAGAGCAAAAACTGAGTGGAGAAGGGTGGAAATGGTGGTTTAAGCCCTCACTACCCAGCAGAGGATGCAAGGCATAGGCACGGAGCCTAGTTGCTCCATACCCTACCTCACAGTGCTGTCCCAACCCCACCTGCCCAGTACTAGAACCTGAAAAGTAGCAGTATTAGATCAAAAGAACAGAATACTGGACTTCTGGTAAGATGGCAGAATACATGGACGCTGTGTCAACTGCCTCCCAGGATCACAACAAAGTTACAAATACTTTATACAACATTTAACCTTGGAAGTCCCTTGAACACTAGATGAACAGAACCACTAAACGAAGGAACTAAAGAGGAGGTCACGTCAAGTCTGGTAGGAGGCCCAGAGACAAGAGAGGGAGAGTCCCATGAGGGATGCCCAAGTGGTGGGGAGGCTTCTATGGTTGGGGGAGAGACCCTCCGGCCCCACAAAGAGCTCACTAGCCCAGAGTTGCTTTGCCAGGAGAGGATTTCTACAAGAGCTGGCAGCAGAAATTAGTGAGGTCTCTTTCTCACTTGGTGAGGATGAGGGCGCCTAAAGAACCAGTGGGGTCAGTGCACGGGCTGGCTTCCCGGTGAGCACACACCAGGTTCCTGGTGGAGGGAGTAGCTGTGTAAGCCAGGCCCAGGAGCCTGCGGGGACGGACTGAACTGAGCACCTTTGGTGCGGAACCTGGAGGTTTGGGGACCATTGTTCTACTAGTGTGGAGCTTACACACAAGTAGTGTACAAGAGGGCGCCATTTTTTCAGGGTTGGCCCCTCCCACAGAGGGTCAGATCCAGGACCGCATTGATCTGGTGAAATTGGTGCAGGAATGCATGTGTGTGCGCATGTGGTCTTGGATCCCCACCCTCCGACTGGCTTTGTGCTGCATTGCCAGGGAAACACAGGGCGGGTGTGCTCCGGCTCCAACGGGCTGCTCACTGAGATGCAGGAGTGTGCCTGCGAGCCACCTTGGGTCCCCACTCTCCGCACTGTTTCTGCAGTTGCCAGGCTGGGGATTGACTGTTAGGCTGCTCAGCCTGATCTGCAAGCAGCTGATTGGGACAGTATGAGACAGGGAGTTTTCCTGAGAGTGTTGGGCTGGGAGCTGTGCAACTAAATGATCCGGTCAGGGCTATTCTGGCGAGTTTGTATGGGCTGGTTGCTTGTGCAGAGTACATGCTGCTCTGATTTGGTGAAAGCCACTGACCACATCCAGTAGTGCCTTGGGAGCCTGCCCCGCCCACCTAGAGCTGTGCTGTCAGAGGCACCCTGAACCCCTGGTGCCTGACCTCCACCCCCACAGGCCACAGAGGGTTTTTGGCAGCAGCAGACAACCCGCAACAACCTGTAAAGACTTTTGGTAGTGAGCACAGTTCCAGAGCACACAGCAGCTAATTGTGGAATGCTCACTGCAAGACTGAGAGGGAGGCGAGCACATAACATGTTAAGCCCTTCCCCCTAACATCTGGTGCTGAGTCACCCAGAGACTCTCTATTGCTGAGCAAGTGGTCTGCAGATTAAAGAGGACAGAGAGCGTCCCCAAACCTATTTTTTGTTTGTTTGTTTGTTTTTGTATTTTTTTGTGTTGTTTTTTTTAGCGGAGCCATCCTGCCAAGTGTTGGCAACTTTAGCAGTAGCCACCCAATTTTTTTACTCTTCTCTTTAGGTAATATATATAATACATCGAAGCAATCACAGAATGACAGCCAGAATGAAGAAACAAAGAAACATGTCCCAAGTAAAAGATCAGAAGAAAACTCTACAAATGGAACTAAATGAAACAGAGGGATCCAAATTTTCAGATACAGAGTTTAGAACACTGATGATAAGAATGCTTAAGGAAGTTAGCTAGGACATAAGGAAGGATAGGGAAGCCATAAAAAACAACCAGTTAGAAGTAAAGAATACAATAACTGAAATGAAGAACACAGTCCAAGGAATCACCAGTAGATTAGATGAAGCAGAGGATCGGATCAGCGAATTAGAAAACAAAATAGCAGAAATCACCCAGTTAAGACAACAAGAATAAAAAAGAATAAAAAAGAATGAAAATAGTTTAAGAGACCTGTGGGACAACATGAAGCACAAAAACATTCCATAGGTATACCAGGAGAAGAGAAGGAGCAAGCTATTGAGAATGTATTTGAAGAAATAATGACTGAAAATTCCCTACCCTGGTGAAGGAAATCGACATACAAGCCCAGGAAATGCAGAGAGTTCCAAACAAGCTGAACCCAAACAGGTCCACACCAAGACACATCACAGTTAAAATGGCAAAACGTAAAGACAAAGACAGAATTCTGAAAGCAGCAAGTTAAAGACATCAGGTTATATACAAGGAATTCCCATAAGACTAACAGCTGACTTCTCTACAGAAGCTCTGCAGGCCAGAAGGGAGTGGCAGGAAATATTCAGTGAGACAAAATAAAGGTCTCCAACCAAGATTGCTCTACCCAGCACGGCTATCACTTAAAATTGAAGGAGAGTTAAAGATCTTCTCAGAAAAGAATAAGCTTAAGGAATTCATTACCACCAAACTAGCATTGCAGGAAATGTTAAGAGGGCTTTTTTAAACAGAAAAAATGGAAAGCAAGCTCACCCAGGAAGACAAGAAAGACAAATAACAAAATGACAATAAATATGCACCTATCAATAATTACTTTAAATGTGAATGGGCTAATGCTCCAATCAAGAGACAGAGAGTGGCTGAGTGGATAAGAAAACAGAACCCATACGTATGCTCTCTAAAAGAGACTCATCTCAGATGAAAAGATACACACAGACTGAAAGTAAAGGAATGGAATAAGATATTTCATGCAAATGGAAATGGGGAAAAAGGTGGAGTAGCAATACTTATTCCAGACAAAATACACTTTAAAGTGAAGACTACAATAAAAGACAAAGAAGGGCACTACAAAATAATAAAGGGATCGATTCAACAAGAGGAGATAACCCTAGTAAACATCTATGCATCCAACATAGAAGCTCCTAAATATAGAAAACAGATTTTGACAGACATAAAGGCAGAGATGAACAGTAACACTATCATAATAGGGGACTTCAACACCCCGTTGTCACCAATGGACAGATCTTCCAGACAGAAAATCAACACGGACAAAGTAGCCTTAAATGACACTTTAGACCAGCTGGATTTAATCGATATTTTCAGAGCATTTCACCCCAAAGCACAGAATATACATTCTTCTCAAGTGCACATAGGACATTTTCCAAGAGAGACCACATGTTAGGCTACAAAACAAGTCTCAGTAAATTTAAGAAGATTGAAATCATATCAAGCAGATATAACAGAAAAACTGATGGTTGCTGACTGTGAGGGGGTGGGGATGATGGTGAGGGGGAAGGTTTTGGACAACGTAGGTGGGTGACTACAATGTTGCCACCAGGTTATGGGGGGAAGTTCTGGAAATGTATTTGAGAATGTTGTGAAGAGACAATTATGTTAAGTGTAATAAGTCAGTCGGAGAAAGACAAATACTATGTGATCTACTTATATGTGGAATCTGAAAAACTGAATGAGCCAAGTAAACAGAAACAGACTCATACATATAGAGGAAAAACTGAGGGTTGCTAGTTGGGAGGGGGGTTGGGATAAGGGAGAAGGGGAAGGGATTTGACAGCATAAATAGGCAACTACAATATTGCCACAGGGAATTGAAACACAATTTGGGGAATATAATAATGTTGTAAAAATTTTGTGGCATGTCAGATGGTCACATGTCTTGTTAGGGAGACCACTTTAGGATGGAATAGAGGCTTGATCACTGCACTGTACACCTGAAGCTGATGTTGTATAATATTGTATGCCAACTGTTATTGAATATATAGATAGTCACGGGATGTGGAGTATACTGTGGAAGGGAGTCAAAGGAATTGTAATAGATATGTATGATATTCGGGGGGGGAATTGGGTGGCGAACTGGGGGAGGGGGTTGTCACTTTGAGGGGTAAAAAGTGTAACTATTGCACTGTGCTGTACACCTGAAACTAATTAAATAAAAAAAGGTTATTTCATAATAAAAGAGTTAAAAAAATAGAATACATTATTCGTATACGACCGAGTTGTATGTTGCTTAGAAGTTGGCTTGGGATGCCAGCTCTGAGCAGCAGAGCCCCGGTTCAGATTCCTCATAGAGGGCGAGTGACACTGCGCCTTCTACATCTAAGATGGTGAACAACAGGTTGACCTGGAGCTGGGCTGCTGTGAGTCACCTGCGATGGTGTAGGCTGCAGTGGGGCTGGCCAGCAGCAGGTGTGCACTTTCTTTAGCTGCTGTGAGCCACTGAGAGGGGTCATCCAGTGGCTGGGAGCGACTGCCTCACCCAGGAAGAGCACAATGATAATACCAACATGGGCCAGTGAGGCAACATCTTCCACAACTAAACTTAAGAACAAAATAGGGCAGCAACTTGTCTGTTCCCCTTCCCCAATTCCCCAACGCTGTTCTCCTCCCCTAATTCCCCTGTAAAACCTTTTAAAAAAGAATGCATTATAGGGAATCAATAGTATATTATATGAAGCTGAGGACTGAATTAGTGATTTGGAAGACAAGGTAATGGAAAATATCCATTCAGAACAGCAAAAAGGAAAAATAATTTTTTAAAAAATTAAGATATATTAAGGGGCCCCTGGTATAACATCAAGCATACCAACATTTGCATCATAGGGTTACCAGAAGGCGAAGAGAGAGAGGAAGGAATTGAAATTCTATTTGAAGAAATAATGATGGAAAACTTCCTTAACCTGGCGAAGTAACTAGACATACAAGCCTAGGAAGCACAGAGTCCCAAACAAGATGAATCCAGGCCCACTCCAAAACACCTCATAAGGTTAAAGACAGAGAATCTTAAAAGCAGCAAGAGAAAAGCAGTGAGTTACCTACAAGAGATCTCCCATAAGACTGTCAACTGATTTCTTAACAGAAACTTTACAGGTCAGAAGGTATTGGCTGGAAATATTCAAAGTGATGAAAAGCAAGGACCTCCAAACAAGACTACTCTACCCAGCAAAGCTATCATTTAAAATTGGAGACTTAAAGAGCTTCCCAGACAAGAAAAAAATAAAGGAGTTCATCACTACCAAACCAGTATTACTAAGAATATTAGAGAGACTACTTTAAAACAAACCAATGTCAAAAATGTCAATAATACAACGGAAATAACTACATATCAACAATTATTTTATTTTTATTTTTCATTTTTTTATATTTATTTATTTATTTATTTATTTATTTATTTTTAATTAGTTTCAGGTTACAACACAGTGCAATAGTTATACTTTTTACCGCTCAAAGTGACAATCCCCCTTCCCCAATTCGCCACCCCACTCCTCCCCCCATATCATATATATCTATTACACTTCCTCCGACTCCCTTCCACAGTATAATCCACATCCCGTGACTATCTATATATTCAATTACAGTTGGTCTACAATATTATATATCATCAGCTTTAGGTGTACAGTGCAGTGATCAAGCCTCTACTCCATCCGTGAAATGATCTCCCTAACAAGACATGTGACCATCTGACACCCCGCAAAACATTTACATTATTAATTGTATTCCCAGAACTCTCTTTCATATCCCTCTGGCAATATTGTAGTTACCTATTTATGCTGTCTAATCCCTTCCCATTCTCCCTCATCCCCAACCCCCTCCCAACTAGCAACCCTCAGTTTTCCTCATATCTATAAGACTATTTCTGTTTACTTGGCTCATTCATTCAGTTTTTCAGATTCCACATTTAAGTGAGATCATATGGTATTTGTCTTCAATACAAATGGATTGCATGCTTCATTCAAAAGATATAGAGTGGCTGAACGGATAAGACAACAACACCATTTCCTTATGGCAGAGGAGTATTCCACTGTGCATATATACCACATCTTCCTTTTTTTTTTAAAGATTTAATGGGAAATTGGGGGAGGGAAACAGCATTGTGGAACTGGGGAAGGGGACCAGCCAAGTTGTTGTTCTTCAGTCATCATTGTGAAGGGCGTCAGTCGCCATCTGGCTTCACGTCGGCACCTCCTGGCCTCTAAGCTCAAGGTGCTGTGTTCAATCTTAGTTGCAGGTGGATGTAGTCACTATTCCATGTGGGAGTCAAACCAGCAGCCTTGTTGTTAAGAGTGCACACTCTATCCACTGAGACATCCGGGCGGCAGCTCAGATCAAGGTGCCAAGGTCAGTCTTAGTTTCAGGTGGGTGTAGCCCATCATTGAACAGGCAATCTTGTTGCTACACCAGCTGAGCCATCCTGCCACCTGTTGACAGCTCAGTGACAGCTCAGCTGGGGTGCAGCATTCACTGGCCCATGTGGGAATTGAACCGGTGGCCTTGTTGCTTAAAGCTCGTGCTCCAAGCCAACTCTCAACCAACTGAGCCACTCGGCCAGCCCCTGCCACATCTTCTTTATCCAATCATCTATTGAAGGGCACTTTGTTTGTTTCCATGTCTTGGCCACCATAAATAAAGCTGCAATGAACATCAGAGTATATATATCTTTACAGGTAATCTTTTCACATTTTTGGATATACACCCAGGAGGGAGATCTTGAGATTATTATGCTGAGTGAAATCAGTCAGACAGAAAACATCTAGAACCATATGATTTCACTGATATGTAGGATGTAAAAATTAAAGTGATAAAAGAAAAAAACAAACAAATAAAAACTCATAGATACAGACAACAGTTTAGTCATTACCAGGGGGAAAGGGGTGGGGGGATGGTAAAAGAGGGTAAAGGGGGTCAAATATATGATGGTGGAAGGAGAACTGACTCTGGGTGGTGAAAACAATGTGTTAAATAGATGATGTATTATAGAATTGTACACTTGAATCTTATGTAATTTTACTATTATCACCCCAATAAATATAATTTTTAAAAAGAATACTTAAAAAACAAAACACATATGCTGCCTACAAGAGACTCACTTAATATTGAAAGATACACACAGACTGTAAGTAAAGAAATGGAAAAAGACATTTCATGAAAATGGAAACAACAGCAAAAAGCTGGGATAGCAATATTTATACAAGACAAAATAAACTTTAAAACAAAGGCTATAAGAATAGAAAAAGATGGACCCAGTATTTCCACTTTTGAATAATTTTCTGAAGAACCCCAAAACACTAATTTTTACATTAAAGTTTATTGGGGTGACAATTGTTAGCAAAGTTACATAGATTTCAGGTGTACATTTCTGTGATACCTCATCTATATAACACATTGTGCAAAACACTAATTTTAAAAACATATGCATGCATATATTCATTGCAGCATGATTTATAATAGCCCAGATATGGAAGCAGCCTAAGTGTCCATCAATAAATGAATGGAATAGTACATATATACAATGGAATATTACTCAGCCATAAAAATGTATGAAATCTTACCATCTGCCACAACATGTGTGGACCTAGGGGGTATTATGTTAAATAAAATAAGTCAGACAGAGAAAGACAACAATTGTATGATTTGAGGTATATGTGGAATTTAAAAAATAAAATAAATGAACAAATAAAACAAACACATTCATGGATACAGAGAACATGTTAATGGTTGCCAGATGGGAGGGTAATTGGGGATATGAGTGCAAAAGGGAGTGGGATTAAGAAGTACAAATTGGTAGTTACAAAATAGTCATGGTGATGTAATGTATAGTATAAGAAATATAGTCAGTAATATTGTAATATGTATGTACAGTGTCAGAAGGGTACTAGAGTTATTAGGATGATCATTTCATAAGTTACATAAATGTCTTGTTAGTATGTTGTACACCTGAAATTAATATAAGATTGTGTCAACTGTAATTGAAAAAAAATTTTTTTACTGTAACTAATTCACTTTTTTTTTTTTGAGGGCAGTATCACTAGCCCTCATATGTGGGACCCGAACTGGGGCCGCTGGCATCCTAAGCCAATGCTTAACCACTGCACCACTTGGCCTGCCCCTAATTCACTTTTAAAAATAATAAAAATGGCACAATGAGTACGAAAATATGTAAATGAAATCTGATTGTTATTGTGACCAGTAAAGAATTTAAAAAAACAATTGAAATAGCTAGTAATAATTAACAGCCTAGTAGTTATCTGGTTGACACATCTCTTCTCAACTTGGTCATTAAACTCTCTTATCAGGAAACTTTAAATATCATAGCCCTATTGAAATTTGGTTCCTGAATCATAAGAGTAAGTACAAGCAAAGTTTATTATTTGCTAAGTTCAACAAATTTTCTTTTGATCTATTAGTAGCCTTGAATGAGTAAAATTTTGGGAAATATTTCCAAGTAGCATACCTGTTTCTTATATCAACCTTTCTAAAGTTGTTGAAATTGGACAAAGTATTTAACCAGTCTTGTACAACATTTTTTCTTTTTACATCGTTAATATTATAATGACTGGAAGTTAAAAAATATTCTCGTGCTTTGGGATAAAATGTGTTATTGGAAACAAAAGATATAAGTCATCAAAAATAAAATTTGAAAGAGAGAATCTTATCTACTAAATTCAGTTTTCAAGGAAGAAAACTGAGCACATTATTGAGAATAACTTGTCTTCTGAATTTGAAATAGACATACTATTTTCCCTGAAGCATAAGCAAACAATAGTGTCGTGACCTTTGACACACTAGAGCTATTATGGGAACATTATATCCCACTTTTATTCATATACTCTGGGTCAGGAAAATTAATTTGGAAAAACCAAACTTCCTCTAACTTTCGATATTGGACTCACTTTGCTTGTCTCCGTTATTTGACTTTGAGTGTAGGTAACCATACTCCCTTCTGACAGCTATGCATGATTAGAAAAACTCACAGCAGCATTTGGCCTCTAGGTTGTCTTAGCCTGACCCAGGCAATCACCCCTGGGATCCCTGTAAGACATAGTTCCAGAAGTTAGAAGAAAGCAATTTGATGAGGAATTGATGGCATTTTGTAAAGGAGTGGGGAAACTAATAAAAGCATTTGCAAAAACTGAACAATTTACAATCAATTTCTTTTCAGAGCTCATCTTTCTCTATACAGCTGTTGCTTCTAAGAAATAAACCTCACCTCCTCCATCCCCCATAACTGAAAGATGTTTCTCTATCATTTGTAGAGATTGTCCCTAGATGGGTGCATTTGTTAGTAGAAGATGAGGTATAAGTCTAGTTACTGAAATCAGTTATTTTAAATCTCCAAAGTTGGTCAGGAGTCAGGCAGCAATTTTAGGGTTTAGTAATGAAAGTATCTTTAAATAGACTTGAGGCCAGAGCCACAACCAAGACATATATCATGATCCTATGGGGGGGCAAAACCCATTATTTAATCAGAAAAAACTTTTAAGGAAACTTTAGAAATAGTCAAGTACGTCTTATGATAAAAATAATGAGACACTTTGAATAAATAGGTCACAGATACAAACACACAAAAGATGTAACAAAATTGTAATGTTTTCCCTGTGTCTAACATTAATAGACATTTTTCACAAAGATTTTAAGATCCCATCTTTCCATCTGGAGATGGTATTAACATGAAAATATAGTAGATGAAATGGATAATTCAGGTTGCAAGTCTATGAATTTTATATTCCTTTCCAACTGCATGTTGTTTTCCTCCCAGATATGTCTAAAAGGTTTGCCAATTACAACAGTGACTATTTTGAAAGAATGTCCATTTGAGTTCCCAGCAAAAATAATTTCAAGGAGATGTTGCCATTCAAAACATTCACAAATGAACTCCATACTTCATTACCTCAGTTGCAGGCACAGATATGAATGTAATGTGACTTTTTCATTTGAAATATGTTTTTTACCAAAACAAATAAAGAATCATGATCTCTGTTAGAAAAAAGTGCCCTAGGAAGGGAAAAAGTAGACTGCCTCTACTGCTAATGTGAAATTGATAGTTGTGTTTTGTTAGTGACAATGACGTAACACATTTTCCCCTCCAGAGCCTATTTTACTACCTCTGACCATTTTATGACTGTTTAGGTTTGTAGGATAATATCTGTGTCATGGTAAACCAATGAAGATAAAATGTGAAGAGGAAAGAGAATGTGGTTTATTGGATGCTAATCTAAACTGAAAGTCAGCAGACCTCAGTTCTATTTCTGGATTCTCTTTGGACAATTCATACCTTTCTTGACCTTGAGATCATCATTTACTATCACTTTATCACATATGGTGCAATAGGTCTCATTATAAGAAAACTCTAATACCATATTTTTCCATAACATAATTTATAAAGTAGAGAATAAATGTAAAATGTATTAATTGAAGAATTGCTCATTCTAAATGTGTCAAAGCCCCATTGCCTAATGGTACCATCAAAATTGTAGCTAAGGGCCGGCCGAGTGGTGCGGTTGTTAAGCGCTGGCTTGGGATGCCAGCAGCCCCGGTTCGGGTCCCGCATATGATGGCCAGTGACACTGCCCTCAAAAAAATTGTAGCTAAAAACAAACTCCAAATAGCAGTGGGAATATGCAGATCTTATGTCCTAAGTTCTGAGGGAGGCAGTTATGGGGAGAAAAGGAGAAACCCAGGACAAATATTTGTAGTTATTGTCCATCCTTTTCATCCTTTCTTCTATTTCTTCCTTCTTTGGTTTTATTGGAAGAAGAATGGGAATTGCTAAATGTTGCTTGCACTAGGGAAATCAATGGTGATGATAGTATTGACCAGAAAAAAAAGTTTTACCTGAAAAAGGCAACAGAACAATAATTGAGGGGATCATGGATGAGAGAAATGGGACTGGTCCATCATCTGTACTTATTACAATGTAATGAAAATTTCAGAAAGAGAAACCAGTGTGATTGCCAGAAGAGCTGGGATTTATAAGCAACTAGGTTATAAGCCAAGCTGCTCTTTTCGGGCCACCTTTATTCCAAATCTGGAAATATGACTTTGAAAAGTCATGTCCCAGGAATACATCTTCAAATATGTGATATAAGAGAGTAGTAAAATAGGAGAATTGCCAAAGGTCTAGCTGAGCAGAAGCTTTACAACTAAGGACATACAGAAGTCACCTAGAGATTGGTAGGAGGGGTAGAAACATGGAAAGGGCTGGTCCCACATGCATGATCTTTAAAAATTGGGAGGGATATCTTGGCTGCAGGTTTTCACTAGGTGAGCGAGGGGCCCCAGTCACACACCAGGTTCCCCAGCCAAGGATTTCAGAGCCAGGGAGAGAAGTCCCCAAAGCTTCTGGCTGTGAAAACCAGCAGAGCTTGTGGCTGAGTGAGATGAGGGTGGTTGCAATCCCAGGTGCTCCACTTAAAGGGCATGAACACAGACTTACTTGCTGACAGACTCACTCACTCTGAGATCCAGTGCTGGGAAAGCAGCTCAAAAGGCACCAGGGACATATAGGGAAGAAATGAGCTGTCTGGCTTCAGGAAGAGGGCTGGAAGGGTAGCTTTCTCTTGGTCAGAGTAGCTAGTGGAAACCATTGTTTCTTTGTTGACCCTTCCTCTCCCACCGTGTGCAGACAGGTGCCATATATGAGTCTGCATCAACCTGACTAGCACCATTTTTTAGCCATGATTCCCTGAGAACCTGCCCCATCCAACTTTCAGGCCCACCCAAGCCTCTTCTGGTGGCTTTTCCATATAAACGGCTTGTCTTGGCTCATGCTGTGGACTTTCCTAAAACCTCTCAGAGGTTCACAAAACTCAAACAAGCAGCACCTGACTTCATTGTGTACCATACATCTGATTGAGCAACCCTAAGCCCAGAACTACTGAGAGCTGGCCTTTGTTCATGGCTTCACCTCTCACTGCACCTCCTTGCCCAGCACAGGGGTCGCCATCTGTGGATTTCTTTGTGACTTATGCCATCTGGTCTCAGGCAGGGCACAGACTGCAGCTGAACTTGGCCTTTGGTGGGGCCCCTCCTAGGAGGTCCCTGGGCTGGCACTCCTAGTGGCCAGTTTGGACCCAGCTGGAGGATCACCTGGACACCTCCAGGCATGACACACCCAAAGGGCACAATGGGCAGGCACCAGAAAACTGCCAAAGTGAATCCTACTTTGTAGGGTCAACCCCAGCACAACAGCTCCTCCACCGTTGTCATGGCCAGTCCTCACAACCAATCAGTCCAAGGCCCAATCCTTCCCACTGATGTGCAAACTGCAACCAAATGTCAACTATAACAGGAAGGTACACACAAATTACACAAGGGACACACATGGAATACCCGGCTCAGGGGACAAGAAAGACTGTGCCACTGTGCCCCACAACACACTTACTACATAAGGCCACTCTAATGAACTGGGAGACATAGAAGCCCTACATAATACATAGAAACAAACACAAGGAGGCAGCCAAAATAGGGAGACAAAAAAAAAACACAAACATGTCTTTGAACTAAACAGAAAAAGAACTAAACAAAATGATGGCAAGCAACCTACCAGATGCAGAGTTCAAAACACAGATTATAAAGATACTCAATGAACTCAAAGATACTTCAACAAACACATAGGAAACAAAAATGGAGATAGACAGCAAAAAAGAAAGTCAGAAATAAAGAATACAATAATGGAAATTAAGAATACATTACAGGGGGCCGGCCAAGTGGCACAGTGGTTAAGCACTGGCTTGGGAAGCCAGCGGCCCTGGTTCGGATCCCACATATGAGGGCCAGTGACACTGCCCTCAAAAAAAAAAAAGAAAAAAGATAATGTAGAGGGCTGGCCAAGTGTTGCAGTGGTTAAGAGCTTGCTTGGGATGCCAGCGGCCCGGGTTTGGATCCCACATATGAGGGCAAGTGACACTGCCCTCTTGAAAAAATAAAAGATAATGTAGAGACTTCCAGAATAGACAGACACTGTGCCAAATGGCTCCAGGATCACACCAAAATTACAAATACTTTATACAACATTTAACCTCAGAAGGCCCCTGAACACTAGATGAACAGAACCTCTAAACGAAGGAACTAAAGTGAAGGCCACATCAAGTCTGGTAGCAGGGGTGGAGACAACAGAGGGCAAACCCCATGGACAATGCCTCAGTGGTGGGGAGGCTTCTGCAGTTGGGGGAGAGACCCTCTGGCCCCACACCGAGCTCACTAGCCCGGAGTGGCTTTGACAGGAAGCAGAGTACTACAATAGCTGGCAGTTGAAATTAGTGAGGACTCTGCTCAGCTCCGTGAGGCTGAGGGTGGATGGAGAACCAATGGGGCTGGCACATGGGCTTACTCACTGGTGAGCACTGGTGCCTGGTGAAGGGCATAGCTGTGTGAGCCGGGCCCAGGAGCCTGCGGGGAGTGATTGAACTGAACGCCATTGGTGTGGAAGCTGGAGGTTTGGGGACTATTGTTCCTCTGGTGTGGAGCTTCCACGCCGGTGGTGGACATGAGGGCGCCATTTTTTCAGGGTTGGGTCCTCCCAAAGAGGGTCAGGTCCTTGACTGCATTGGTCTGGTGAAATTGGCACAAGAGTGCACGTGTGCGTGTGCACACATGTGGCCTTGGATTCCCACCCTCCACCCTGCTTGTATTGTGTTGCCATGGAAATGATGGGTGATAGCGCTCAAGCTCGAACAGGCTGCTCACTGAGAAGTGGGATTGCGTGAACCACATTGGATCCCCACCCTCTGCACTGCTTGTGCTGCATAGCCAGGGAAACGTTCAGCAGGTGCACTCCGGCTCCATCAGGCTATTCACTGAGACACAGGAGTGAGTGAGCCGCGTTGGGTCCCCACTCTCTGCACTGTTTGTGCAGAGTTGACAGGCTGGGGATTGGCTGTTGGGCTGCTCGGTCTGATCTGCAAGCAGCTGATTGGGACAGGCTGAGAAAGGGAGATTTCCTGAGAGTGTTGGGCCAGGAGCTGTGTGCCTGTGTGATCCGGTCAGGGATTTCCCATTGAGTTTGTGTGGGCTGGTTGCTGGTGCAGAGTGCATGTTGCTCTGCCTTGGTGGCGGCCACTGACCACATCCAGTGGTGCCTTGGGGGTCTGCACCGCTCACCTAGAGCTGTGTTGCCAGAGGTACCCTGAGCCACTGGTGCCTGACCCCCCACGTCCACAGGCCACAGAGGGTTTATTGAAGCAGCAGACAACTTGCAACAACCTGTGAGGATTTTGTTAGTGAGCACGATTCCAGAGAACACAGCAGCTAATTGCGAAAAACTCACTGAGAGGAAGGCAGGCACATGACAGGTTAATCCTTTCCCTCCAACAGCTGGTGCTGAGTCTCCCAGAGACTCTCTATTGTTGAGCAAGTGGTCTGCAGATTAAACAGGATGGAGAGACTCCCCCACTTTTTTTCTTTTTCTTTTCTTTCATTTCCTTTTTTTCCTGTTTTTTTCTTTTCTTTTCTTTTCTTTTCTTTTCTTTCCTCTTCTTTCTAGATGATCTATCTAATACATCGAAGAAATCACAGAATGACAGCCAGATTGAAGAAACAGACACATGACCCAAGTAAAAGATCAGAAGAAACCTCTAGAAATGGAACTAAATGAAACAGAAGTATCCAAATTTTCAGATACAGAGTTTAGAACACTGATGATAAGAATGTTTAAGGAACTTACCGAGGACATAAAGAAGGATAGGGAAATCATAAGAAACAGCCAGTTAGAACTAAAGAATACAATAACTGAAAAAAAGAACACACTCAAAGTAATGACCAGTAGATTAGATGAAGCAGAGGATCAGATCAGCAGTTCAAAAACAAAATAGCAGAAATTACCCAGTTGTAAAAACAACAACAAAAAAGAATAAAAATCAGTGAAAATAGTTTAAGAGACCTATGGGACAACATCATCCCAACAACCGACGAATCAAAGGAATTCCAGAAGGAGAAGAGAAGAAGGAAAGTATCGGAAATGTATTTGAAGAAATAATAACTGAAAACTTCCCTAACCTGGTGAAGGAAATGGACATACATGCCCAGGAAGTGCAGAGGGTACCAAACAAGCTGAACCCAAAAAGGCCCACTCCAAGACATGTCATAGTTAAAATGGCAAAGGTTAAAAACAAGACAGAATCTTAAAAGCAGTAAGAGACAGACAGCAGGTTACATACAAAGGAACTCCTATAAGACTAATAGCTGACTTGTCTACAGAAACTCTGCAGGCCAGAATGGAGTGGCAGGAGGTATTCAAAGTGACACAAAATAAAGGTTTACAACCAAGATTGCTCTATCCATCATAGCTATCACTTAAAATTGAAGGAGAGATAAACAGCTTCTCAGGAAAGAATAAGCTTAAGGAATTCATTATCATCAAGCCAGCGTTGCAGGAAATGTTCAAAGGGCTTTTTTAAACAAAATAAAGGGGTAAGCAAGCTAACCTAGGAAGACCAGAAATACAAATAACAAAATAGCAATAAATATACACCTATCAGTAATCACTTTAAATGTGAATGGGCTAAATGTTCCAATCAAAAGACAGAGAGTGGCTGAGTGGATAAGAAAATAGGACACATGTATATGCTGTTTACAGATGGAATAAGATATTTCATACAAATGGAAATGAGGAAAAAAGCTGGAGTAGCAGTACTTATTTTGGACAAAATAGACTTTAAAATGAAGACTAAAATAAAAGACAAAGAAGGGCAATATAACCCTAATAAACATCTATGAACCCAACATAGGAGTTCCTAATTATATATAACAGATTTTGACAGACATAAAGACAGAGATCAACAGTAATACTATCGTAGTAGGGGACTTCAACACCTGATTGTCACCAATGGACCGATCCTCTAGACTGAAAATCAACATGGAAAGAGTGGCCTTAAATGACACTTTAGACCAGCTGGACTTCATCGATATTTTTAGAGTATTTCACTCTAAAACAAGAGAATATACATTCTTCTCAAGTGCACATGGGACATTTTCCAAGATAGACCACATGTTAGGCTACAAAACAAGTCTCAGTAAATATAAGAAGATTGAAATCATATCAAGCAGATATAACAGAAAAACTGATGGCTGCTGGATGGAAGGGGGAGGGGATGAGGGAGAGGGGGAAGGTTTTGGACAGCATAGGCGGGTGACTACAATGTTGCCACAGGGATATGGGAGCAGTTCTGGAAATGTATTTGATAATGTTGTGAAGAGACTATTATGTTAAGTGAAATAATTCAATCGCAGAAAAACAAATACCATATGATCTCACTTATATGTGGAATCTGAAAAACTGAATGAAAGAGCAAAGTAAACAGAAACAGATTCATACACATAGAGGAAAAATTGAGCGTTGCTAGTAGGGAGGGGGGTGGGGATAAGGTAGAACAGGAAGGGATTAGACAGCATAAATAGGCAATTACAATATTGCCATAGGGATTTGAAACACAATTCAGGGAATATAATAATGTAAAAATTTTTTGGCATGTCAGATGGTCACATGTCTTGTTAGGGATACCACTTCATGGATGGAGTAGAGGCTTGATCACTGCACTATATACCTCAAGCTTATGTTGTATAATATTGTATGCCAACTATAATTGAATATATAGATAGTCACGGGATGTGGAGTATACTGTGGAAGGGAGTCAAAGGAATTGTAGTAGATATGTATGATATGGGGTAGGAGTGAGGTGGCAAACTGGGGGGGTTGTCACTTTGAGGGTAAAAAGTATAACTATTGCACTGTGTTGTACACCTGAATCTAATTTTTAAAAAATGTTTATTTCACAGTAAAAGAATTAAAAAAACAAAAGACATACAGTGGCTGAATGGATAAGAAAACAGGACCCATGCATATGCTGTCTACAAGAGACTCATCTCAGATCAAAAGACACACACAGACTGAAAGTAAAGGTGTGGAATAAGATATTTCATGCAAACGGAAATGAGAAAAAAGCTGGAGTAGCAATCTTATTTGGGACAAAATAGACATTAAAATGAAGAGTACAATAAAAGACAAATGAGGGCATTACATAGAAATAAAGTGATCAATTCAACAAGAGGACATGACCTTTGTAAGCATCTATGCACCCAACATAGGAGCCCCTAAATGTATAAAACAGATTTTGACAAACATAAAGACAAAAATTAAAGTAACACTATCGTAGTAAGTGATTTCAACACCCTTGTAGTCTCCATGGACAGATACTATGGACAGAATGTCAACATGAACACAGTGGCCTTAAATTACACTTTAGACCAGCTGGATTTAATCAATAATTTTAGAGCTTTTCACCCCAAAGCTAAGAATATACATTCTTCTTCAGTGCACATGGAACATTTTCCAAGATAGACCATATTTTAGACCACAAAACAATTCTCAAGAAATTTTAGAAGATTGAAATCATATCAAGTGTCTTCTCTGACCAAAACACTATGAAAGTGTAAATCAACTACACGAAGATATCTGGAATACACACAAATACATGGAGGTTTAATAACATGTTGCTAAATAGCGAGTGGGTCAAAAATGAGATCAAGGAAGAAATCAGAAGATACCTTGAGACAATCAAAAATGAAAGCACCATGACCCCAAATCTCTGGGATGCAGTGAAAGCAGTCCTAAGAGGGAAGTTAACAGCAGTGCAGGCCTATCTAAAGAAGGAAGAAAAATCTCAAATCAACAGACTATCTTTACACCTAAGGTAACTGGAAAAAGAACAGTAAAACAAGCCCACAGAGAGGACAAGGACAAAAATAATAAAGAGCAGAGCAGAAATAAATGAAATGGAGACCAAACAAACAAAAATTAAAAGAACAATGAACCAAAAGTTGATTTTTTAAAAGATAAACAAACTCGACAAACCCTTAACCAGACTCACCAAGAAAAAGAGAGGACCCAAATAAATAAAATCAGAAACGAAAGAGAAGTGACCACAGATACCACAGAAATACAGAAAATTTTAAAGAAAATAATATGAAAAACTATATGCCAACAAATTCGACAATCTGGAAGAAATGGATAAAATTCTAGAGGCATACAATCTATGAAGTCTGAATTTAAAAGAAACAGAGGGGTAAAATGTATAACTATTGCACTGTGTTGTACACCTGAAACTAATTAAAAATAAAATAAAATTAAAAAAAATAAATAAAAATAAATAAAAGAAAAGAAAAGAAACAGAAACTCTGAATAGGCTGATTACTACCAAAGAAATTGCATCAGTAATCAACAATCTTCCAATGAACAAAAGTTCTGGACCAGATGGCCTCACAGGTGAATTTTACAAAATATTCAAAAAAGAATTAATAGGGCCAGCAGAGTGGCACATTGGTTAAGAGCTGGTTTTGGAATGCCAGCGGCCCCGGTTCGGATCCCACATATGAGGGCCAGTGACACTGCCCTCTACAGCCAACAACCTGCAGCTCCACCTGCAGCTGGGCTGTGTGAGCCCCTGCCACAGTAACGGAGTAGGCTGCAGCCCCTGCTTCAGTGGGCTGCCATAGGCTACAGTGAGTGGCCAGCAGCCAGCGTGAGCGGCTGGCAGCCAGCACAACCTGCCAATAGCCGAGGTGAATGACCATCCAGAGGCCGGCGACCCACCTGCCTCATCTGGGAAGAGTGCAATGACGATACCAACATGGGCCAGTGAAGCAACGTCCTCCACAACTAGACTGAAGAACAAAAAGACAGCAACTTGTCTGTTCCCCTTCCCCGATTCCCCAACGCTGTTCCCCGCCCCCAATTCCCCAATTTAAAAAAGTCTTAAAAAAAAAGAATTAATACTTTTTCTCTTCAAACTATTCCAAACAATACAGAAGGAGGGAAGTCTCCCAAATACATTTTATGAGGCCACAATTACTCTAATCCGAAAATCAGACAAAATTTATTACAAAAAAGGAAAACTACAGGCCAATATCCCTAATGAACATAGATGCAAAAAATCTGAACAAAATACTAGCAAACCGAATTCAGCATCTCATTAAAAAGATCATACACCACGATCATGTGGGATTCATTCCTGGAATGCAAGGTTGATTCAATATCCACAAATCAATTAACGTAATACACCACATTAACAAAATGAAAAATAAAAATCATATGACCGTATCAATAGATGCAGAAAAAGCATTTCACAAAATCCAGCAGCCATTTGTAATAAAAACTCTTAGCAAAGAGGGAATAGTGGGATCATATCTCAACATAATAAAGGCCATATATGATAAGCCCACAGCAAACTTCATACTCAATGGGGAAAGGCTAAAAGCTTTCCCCTTAAGATCAGGACAAGACAATTCTGCCCAATTTCAACACTTCTACTTAACATAGTTCTGGATGTTCTAGCCACAGCAATCAGATAAGAAAATGAAATAAAAGGCATCCAAATTGGAAAGGATGAAGTAAAATTGTCATTATATGCAGATGACATGATACTATGTATAGAGAATTCCAGACTCCACCAAAAAACTGTTATAACTAATCAATGAATTTGGTAAGGATACAGGATACAAAATTAATATTCAGAAATCAGTTGCATTTCTATACACCATTAATAAACTATCAGAAGTAGAAATCAGGAAGTGAATCCCTTTTACAATTGCTTCAAAAACAATAAAATATCTAGGAATCAATTTAACTAAAGAAGTAAAAGACCTGTACTCAGAAAATTATGAGACACTGAGGAAAGAAATCAAAGAAGATACAAATAAATGGAAATATATACCATGTTCATGGATAGGAAGAATTAATATAGTTAAAATGTCAATACTACCTAAGGCAATATATACATTCAATGCAATTCCAATCACACTACCAAGGACATTTTTCTCAGAAATAAAACATAGAATCCTAAAATTTATATGGAACCACAAGAGACCCTGAAACGCCATGGCAATCTTGAGAAATAAGAACAAAGTGGGAGGCATCACACTACCTGACCTCAAAACATACTACAAGGCGGGCCCGCCGAGTGCCACAGTGGTTGAGCGCTGGCTTGGGAGGCCAGTGGCCCTGGTTCTAGTCCTACATATGAGGACCAGTGACACTGCCCTCAAACAAACAAACAAACAAACAAACAAACAAACAAACAATAACAAAAAAGCATACTACAAGGCTACAGTAATCAAAACAGTATGGTACTGCATAAAAACAGACACATAGTGGCAGGC
This sequence comes from Aselliscus stoliczkanus, assembly GCA_033961575.1. NCBI lineage: Eukaryota > Metazoa > Chordata > Mammalia > Chiroptera > Hipposideridae > Aselliscus > Aselliscus stoliczkanus. The sequence goes on along the minus strand of CM066737.1, from coordinate 44,816,861 downwards.
CAAGTGGCTCAGTTAGTTAAGAGTGGCTTAGAGCGTGAGCTCTGAGCAACAAGGCTGTCCGTTCGATTCCCACATGGGCCAGTGCATGCTGAGCCTGAATTGAGCTGTCGATGAGCTCCCAACAGGTAGCTGGATGGCTCAGTTGGTGTAACAACAAAATTGACTGTTCATTGGTGGGCTATGCCCACCCACAACTAAAGACTGGACTCAGCACCTTGAGCTGATCTGTCCCCCGGATGGCTCAAAGGGTAGAGTGTGCGCTCTTAACAACAAGGCTGCTGGTTCAACTCCCACATGGGATGGTGGCTATGCCCATCCGCAACTAAGACTGAAATAGCACCTTGTACTGAGCTGCTTCCCAGATGGCTCAGAGGATAGAGTGTGTGTCTAACAACAAGGCTGCTGGTTCGACTTCCACATGGGATTGTCACTATGCCCACCCACAACTAAGACTGAACACAGCACCTTGAATTTAGAGGCCACGAACTGCCGATGTTAAGCCAGATGGGAACTGGTGCCCTTCACAACGAAGACTGAAGAACAACAACTTGGCTGGTCCCCTCACCCAATTCCCCAACACTGTTCCCCTCCCCCAATTCCCCAATAAAGTGTTTAAAAAAAGATATATAGACCAATGGAACCAAATAGACAACCCAGGAGTAAACCCATGCATATATATGTTCATTTAATGTATGACAATGGAAGTAAGAATTTACATTCGAATAAAGATAGTCTATTTAATAAATGGTGCTGGAAAAATTGGACTGACACGTGCAAAAAAAATGAAAATGGACCACCTACTTACACCATATATGAGAACAACCTCAAAATGGATTAAAGACTTAAATGTAAGACCTGAAACCATAAAACTCCTAGAAGAAAACATAGGGAGTAAATTTGCAGGCATCACCTTGAGTAATGCTTTTACTGATATATCCCCTCAGGCAAGGGAAATAAAAGAAAAAATGAACATATGGGATTACATCAAACTTTTCAGGCCAGAAGGGATTGGCAGGAAATATTCAAGTGATGAAATGTAGGGACTTGCAACCAACATTACTCTACCCAGCAAAGCTATCATTTATAATTGAAGGACAGATAAAGAGCTTCCCAGACGAAAGAAAGCTAAGGGAGTTCACCAACACCAAACCAGAAGTACAAGGAATCTTAGGGGGACTTCTTTAAGATGAAAAACCAAAAAAGAAAGAAAAGAAAGCACTGTAAAAGGTATGTATTGTATCAGTTAGGAAAGTAGGTTCACTATTCATTTTGCAGCAAAATAATCACAGGGATTGATAGATTTCATGTGGAAAGAAAACAGGGAGCATTGAAGGATTTTGTGCATGTGTGGAACCTAATGAATGCAGTATTAAATGAAGGTTAATCTGACAATGGTGTGTGGGACAAACTGGAACTGAACTCTGCAAGGTTTCTGGCATTTTTTTTTTTGAGAGCAGTGTCACTGGCCCTCACATGTGGGACTGAACCAGGGCCGCTGGCTTCCCCAGCCAGCGCTTAACCACCACGCCACTCGGCCACCCGTCTGGCATGTTTTATAGGTAAGATCATAAGGGCCAGGACTAAGATGATGAAAGAGAGAATAAAGCGACAAATTCAGGACACGTTGCCTAATTTAATATCCAACAACCAAATGAACCACGAATAGGAAAAGGACTTAGAGAATAACTCACTGAGAGGGAAGGTGAAGGGAATTAAAGAGCAGTCTAAGCTTTAAGCCTAAATGAGCAGGATATGATGTCCCCAGCAAACAAGACAGTTGGAAAAGAGTCAGGGAATATAGTGAATATATAGGGAATATATTCCCTGTAGGGAATATAGTCAATTACATTGTAATAGTTGTGTACAGTGTCAGATTATTGGGGTTATCACTTTGTGAGGTATATAACTGTTTAATCACTACGTTGTTTTGTATACCTAAAACTAATAAAAAATTAAAAAATAAAATACAAAAAAAGAAAAAGATAAAAAATATGAATAACAAAATGGCAATAAGTATATACCTATCAACAATTACTTTTAATGGAAATGTATTAAATGCTCCCAGTGAAAAGATAGGGTTGTTGAATGCATAAGAAAACAAGATCCTTACATATGCTGACTACAAGAAGCTCACTTCAGATCAAATGACACACACAGATTGCAAGTTAAGGGATGGAAAAAGATAATTCATGATCATGAAAATAACAACCACAAAAAAAAGCAGGGGTAGTAATACTTATACCAGACAAAATAGACACTAAAACAAGGTTATAACAAGAGACAAAGAGGGACCCAGTAATTCCACTTCTGGTGATTTATCCTAAGAAACCCCAAATTCTACTTCAAGGGAATGTGTGCATCTATATATTCACTGCAGCATTATTTACAATAGCCAAGATGTGGAGGCAGCCTTGGTATCTGTCAATGGATGAATGAATAAAGCTTAGGTGATATACTATGTATGGTATTCCAATATAATGGAATATTGCTCAGCCATGGAAGGGAATGAGTTCTTGCCATCTGCAGCAGCATTGATGGGCCTGGAGGGTATTGTGCTGAGTGGAGTATGTCAGACAGAGAAAAGACAGATGTGACATGATTTTCCTTATATGTGGAATCTCAAGAACAAAGCAAACACAACAGAACAGAAACAAACACATAGATACTGAGAATATTTTGATAGTGCCAGAGGGAGGTGTCTGGGGGTGGGTAAAAAAGGGGAAGGCATTAAGAAGTACAAATAGGAGGTTACAAAAGTGGCTATAGGGATGTAGGGTATAGCATAAGGAATATAGCTAATAATTATTAATAACTATGTATGGTGTCAGATGGGTACTAGATGTATTGGGGTGACAGTTGGGAGGGAGTTTGGGGGGCAAGGAAAAAAGGTGAAGGGAGGTCGGCCGAGTGGCACAGTGGTTAAGTGCTGGCTTAGGAAGCCAGTGGCCCTGGTTTGATCCCATATATGAGGGCCAGTCACACAGCCCTCAAAAGACAAAAAAAGGTAAAGGGATTAAGAAATACAAATTCGTAGTTATAAAATAGCCATGGAGATATAAAGTAAAGCATAAGGAATATAGTCAATAATATGGTAATAATGATGTATAATGTTAAATGGGTACTAAACTAGTCAGGGGGATTACTTCTTTTTTTAAAAAAAAATTAGTTTCAGGTGTGCAACACAGTGCAGTAGTTGTACCTTTTGTCCCTCAAAGAGAAAACCCCCCTCCCCCAATTCGCCATGCCAATATCTATTACAACTCCTTTGACTCTCTTCCACAGTATAATCCACATCCCGTGACAATATATTCAATTACAGTTGGTATACAATATTATACAACATGAGCTTCAGGTGTACAGTGCAGTCATCAAGCCTCTACTCCCTCCATGAAATGGTCTCCCTAACAAGACATGTGACCATCTGACCACCCACAAAATATTGACAACATTATTAATTATATTCCCCAAACTGTCTTTCATATCCCTGTGGCAATATTGTAGTTACCTATTTATGCTGTCCAATCCCTTCCCCTTCTCCCTCATCCCCACACCCTCTCAACTAGCAACACTCAGTTTTTCCTCTATATCTATGAGACTGTTTCTGTTTACTTTGCTCATTCATTCAGTTTTTCAGATTCCATATATAAGTGAGACCATAGGTATTTGTCTTTCTCCGACTGACTTATTTCACTTAATATATATAATAGTCTCGAGGTCCATTCATATCATTGCAAATGGTACGATTTCATTCTTCTTTATAGCAGAGTAATACACCATTGTAAAAATGTACCACAATTTCTTAATCCAGTCATCTACTGATGGGCATTTCGATTGTTTCCAAGTCTTGGATATTGTAAATAGCGCTGGAATGAACATAGGAGTGCATATATTTTTTCGAATCAGTGTCTTGGGTTTTTCAGGACAAATACCTAGGAGTAGAATTGCTGGGTCAAAAGGTAGTTTCATTTCCAGTTTTTTGAGATACCTCCATACTGACTTCCATAGTGGCTGCACCAATCTGCAATCCCACCAACAGTGCAGCAGGGTCCCCTTTTCCCCACAGCCCCACCAGCACTTGTTGTTTGTTGATTTATTGATGATAGCCATTCTGAGTGTAGTGAGGTGGTATCTCATTGTGGTTTTTATTTGCATTTCCCTAATGACCAGTGAGGTTGAACATTTTTTCATAGGCCTGTTGGCCATCTGTATGTCCTCTTTAGAGAAATGTCTCTTTATATCGTCTGCCCATTTTTTAATTGGGTTGTTTGATTTTTTGGTGTTGAGTTGCATGAGTGTTTTATAAATTTTGGATATTAACCAATTATCAGATATATCGTTGGCAAATATATTCTCCCATTCAGTAGGCTTCCTTTTTTTTATTGATGGTTTCCTTGTTGTGAAAAAAAACATTTAAGTATGGTATAATCCCATATGTTCATTTTTTCTTGTACTTCCCTTGCCCGCGGGGATGTATCAGTAAAAATATTGCTCCGTGTAATGTCTGCAAATTTACTCCCAATATTTTCTTTTAGGAGTTTTATGGTTTCAGGTCTTATATTTAACTCTTTAATCCATTTTGAATTTGTTCTTGTATATGGATGGCATAAGGACGTGGTCTAGTTTCATTTTTATGCATGTGTCAGTCCAATTTTGACAGCACCATTTATTAAATAGACTATCTTTATTCCAATGTAAATTCTTGCTTCCGTTGTCATAGATTAACTGTCCGTAAATGCCTGGATTTATTTCTGGGCTCTCCGTTCTGTTCCACTGATCTATGTGCCTGTTTTTATGCCAATACCATAATATTTTGATTACTGTAGACTTGTAGTATGTTTTGATGTCTGGTGGCGTGATACCCCCAATTTTGTTCTTATTTCTCAGGATTGCCGAGGCTATTTGGGGTCTTTTATGGTTCCATATAAATTTTAGGATTATGTTTTCTATTTCCGTGAAAAATGCCCTTGGTAGTTTGATAGGAATTGCATTGAATCTATATATTGCTTTAGGCAGTATGGACATTTTAACTATATTAATTCTTCCTATCCATGAGCATGGTAGGTGTTTCAATTTATTTGTGTCTTCCTTTATTTCTTTATTCAGTGTCGTATAATTTTCTGAGTACAGATCTTTTACTTATTTGGTTAAATTTATTCCTAGGTATTTTATAGTTCTTGAAGCAATTGTAAATGGGACAGTTTTCCTAATTTCTCTTTCTGTTAGTTTATTATTGGTATATGCAAATGCAACTGATTTCTCAATGTTGATTTTGTATCCTGCTACCTTACTGAATTTGTCTATCAGCTCCAATAGGTTTTTTTTTTTGAGGGCAGCGTCACTGGCCCTCATATGTGGGACCCGAACCAGGGCTGCTGGCTTCCCAAACAAGCGCTTAACCACTTCGCCACTCAGCCAGACCGCTCCAATAGTTTTTTGATGGAGTCTTTGGGGTTCTCTATATACAGTATCATGTCATCTGCTATATAATGACAATTTTACTTTTTCCATGCCAATTTGGATGCCTTTTATTTCTTTTTCTTTTCTGATTGCTGTGGCTAGAACATCCAGAACTATGTTGAATAACAGAGGAGAAATTGGACAGCCTTGTCTTGTTCCTGATCTTAAGGGGAATGGTTTTAGCTTTTCCCCATTGAGAATGATGTTAGCTGTAGTTTTATCATATATGGCTTTTATTATGTTGAGATAGGATCCCTGGATTCCCACTTTGCTAAGGTTTTTTAACATAAATAGCCATTGGATTTTGTCAAATGCTTTTTCTGCATATATTGATATGACCATGTGATTTCTATTCTTCATTTTGTTGATGTGTTTTATCACATTAATTGATTTACGGATGATGAACCAGTCTTGAGTGAATGACTATAGGAATGAAACCCACTTGATCATGATGTATGCTCTTCTTAATATATTGCTGAATTCCATTTGCTAATATTTTATTGGGAATTTTTGCATCTATATTCATCAGGGAGATTGGCCTGTAGTTTTCCTGTTTTGTGCTGTTTTTATCTTGTTTTGGAATCAGGGAGATAGTGACTTCATAAAAAGAATTTGGGAGCATTCCCTCCTTCTGGATTTTTTGGAATAGTTTGAGAAGAATAGGTGATAGTTTTTTTTGGATGTTTGATAAAATTCACTTGTGAAGCCGTCTGGTCCAGGGCTTTTGTTTGTTGGGAGCCTGCCAATTACTGGTTCAATTTCCTTGGTAGTAATCAGGCTATTTAGATTTTCTGTTTCTTCTCGAGTTAACTTTGGAAGGTTGTATGCTTCTAGAAAATGATCCACTTCTTCCAGATTGTCAAATTTGTTGGCATATAGTTGCTCAGAGTAATTTCTTAGAATTTTTTGTATTTCTGTAATGTCTGTAGTCATTTCCTCTCTTTCATTCCGGATTTTACTAATTTGTGTCCTATCTCTCTTTTTTTTTGATGAGACTGGCTAGAGGTTTGTCAATTTTGTTTATCTTCTCAAGAAACCAGCTCTTGGTTTCATTGATCTTTTGAATTGTTTTTCTGTTCTCTATCGCGTTTATTTCCACTCTGGTCTTTATTATCTCCTGTTCTTGTACTCCCCTTGGGCTTCTTTTGCTGTTCTTTTTCCAGTTCTCTGTGGTGTAAGGATAACCTGTTGATTTGAGATTTTTCTTCCTTCTTTAGGTAGGCCTGCACTGCTATAAACTTCCCTCTTAGGACTGCTTTCACTGCATCCCAGAGATTTGGGGTCGTGTTGTTTTCATTTTCATTTGTCGCGAAGTATCTTTTGATTTCCTCCTTGATCTCATTTGTGACACACTCGCTATTTAATAGCATTTTAATTAGCCTCCATTTATTTGACAGCTTTCTGGGGTACTTCTTATAATTGATTTCTAGTTTCATAGCATTGTGGTCAGAGAATACACTTGAAATGATTTCAGTCTTCTTAAATTTATTGAGACTTGGCCCTGCTGAGTGGCCTGGTGGTTAAGCGCTGGCTTGGGAAGCCAGCAGCCACAGTTTGGGTCCCACATATGAGGGCCAGTGACACTGCCCTCAAAAAAAAATTATTGAGACATGTTTTGTGGCCTAACATGTGGTCTATCTTAGAAAACGTTCCATGTGCACTTGAGAAGAATGTATATTCTGTAGATTTGGGGTGAATTGCTCTGAAAATGTTTGTTAAATCCAGCTGGTCTAATGTGTCATTTAAGGTTACTGTTTCTGCATTGATTTTCTGTCTGAAGGATCTGTCCATTGGTGACAGTGGGGTGTTGAAGTACCCTACTACGGTAGTATTACTGTTGATCTCCGTTTTTATGTCTGACAATATCTGTTTTATATATTTAGGAGCTCCTATGTTAGGTGCATAGATGTTTACTGGGGTTATGTCCTCTTATTGGATGGATCCCTTTATTATTATAAAGTGTCCTTCTTTGTCCTTTATTATATCCTTCAATTAAAAATCCATTTTAAATGATATAAGTATCACTACTCCACCTTTTTCCTCAGTTCCATTTGCGTGAAATACTTTACTCCATCCCTTTACTTTCAGCCTGTATGTTTCTTTTGATCTGAGGTGTGTCTCTTCTATACAGCATATACCAGAGTATTGCTTTCTTATCCATTCAGCCACAATATGTCTTTTGATTGGAGCATTTACTCCATTTACATTTTATGTGATTATTGATAGGTGGGTAGTTATTACCATTTTGTTATTTCTGTTCCTAGTCTTCCTTAGTTAGGTTGTTTTTCTCTTCTTCTTAAAAAGCCCTTTTAACATTTCCTGTAAAGCTGGCTTGGTGGTAATGAGTTCCCTTCACTTGTTCTTTTCTGGGAAGCTCTTTATCTCTCCTTCAATTTTAAATGACGACCTTTGATGGATACCGCAATCTGGGTTGTAGGCCTTTATTTTTCATCACTTTGAAACTTCCTGCCACTCACTTCTGGCCTGCAAAATTTTTGTAGAAAAGTTGGCTGATAATCTTAGGGGTGGGTGCCCTTGTAAGTAATTTGCTGCCTTTCCCATGCTGCTTTAAGGATTCTGTCTTTGTCCTTAACACTTGCCATTTTCACTATAATGTGTCTTGGTGTGGGCCTGTTTGGGATCATCCTGGTTGGAACTCTCTGCAATTCCTGTGCTTGTATTTCAATGTCCTTTGCTAGGTTAGGGAAGTTTTCAGACATTATTACTTCAAATATGTTCTCAAGCCCTTGCTCCCTCTCTTCTCCTTCTGGTATTCCAATGATCTCAATGTTGTGTTTGATGTTGTCTCCCAGCTCTCTTAAACTATTTTCAATGTTTTTCATTCTTTTCTCTTTTTGTTGTTCCGCTTGGGTGATCTCTGCTATCTTGTCTTCTTAGTCACTGATTCGATTTTCTGCTTTGTTCAATCTGCTCATCATTCCATCGAATTTGTTATTTAATTCAGTAATTGCATTCCTAAATTCTAGCTGGTTGCTTTTCATGATTTCTCTATCCTTCTTTATATTTTCATTTATTTCCTTGAACATTTTAATAATCAGTGTTCTGAACTCTGTCTCCGATAGGTTATTTACCTCTATTTCCTCTAGTTCCTCTGTTTCAGGAGTTTTCTTCTGTTCTTTTATTTGGGTTGTATTTCTTTGTCTCCCCATTCTGGTTAACTGTTTGTGCTTGCTTCGATATAACAGATAGATCCCCCAGGTTTCTCAGTCTTTTCTGGGTAAACTTATATGGTGTGTGTCCTTTATATTTGAATTACTCAATCTCCCTATTCTCTTGTGTGTGCGTATATGAGGGATTCCTTGTGTTATGTGTCTTCAGCTGTTGAAGTTCAGCTTTGATTACTTTTGGCTTGTCAGTAAGTGGGTTTGACTCCCAGACTGATCAGCTGTGAGGATCAGCAGTGTCCGCAGTTTATGATCTGCTGTGTGAGCGTTGACCCCTCTGATAAGGCTTGGACCCTTTGGCCCTTTCACCTGTGGCAACTTCCCTTTGGGTGTGACTCCTGTATGTCAAACCCAGAAATGCTCTGGTTTTATCTAAAGTTGGCCTCCGTGTATGAGGATTCTTGTTTCTCCAGTGCCGGTCTTGGCTAAAGTCCACCAAGCTCTCTTCAGGTTGTCCTCTGCTGTACAAATATTCCTGTCTCTCTTGTGGAAACAGAGACGGCCACCTGATGCCTAGCGTGATCCTGGCACTGCAGGTTTGTTGTACATGATTGTGGTTGTCACGTGTGATTGGTAGTTTTTACAAAGTCACTGCCGTTTATGATTTTGCCTGTCCCAAGCCAGGCTGTGCACCCTGCAGGCTCAATGAGTGTCTTCAGGCACCCTTTTTGTTGACAGCCATGGAGAATGAGAGAGTTCCTTGTTTCTAAAAGCCAGCTGCCAGGAATCTGTAAGTTAGTGCCTCAGCAGCTGAACCTGCCCTGCCTCCCAGGCCTAGCCGGAAAGATGGGGGCAGGGTAGGTAGTCTCACTCTCATCCTCTTCTGGGGTCTAAATTATGGACCCCCTATTGGTAAGAATGCCTCTGTAGTCTTCCCCTATGGTTCCATTCAGGGGTCAGTTTAAGATCTGGCATGGAGGGGGCCAAGGTTTCTGAGGGAGGGTGGGGGTGGGTCTTTATTTCTGTAGTTGTATGGGGTTTTTCTGCTTTCTGTCCAAGAGAGGAGGAAAAATAAACAAACAAGCAAAACAAACAAACAAAACAATTCAACAACAAAAAAAACACAGACCCAACACTGTTTTGAGCTAAGGCCTTTGCCTCATATGCTCCCCCAAAGAGACTGCTGGGATATACAGGGCTGCGTGCACCCTGCAGCAGCTCAAATCTCCGGTCTGTCTCCCGGGGACCCGCATCTCTGCCCGGTGCGTGCTGCGTCTCGCCCCGTGGAGTATTCTTTCTTCTCCTGCTCGTCTGGTTTCAGGTTTCTGTCTTGGAGTCCAACCGCATGCATGAGCGTAGTGCTCCTGCTGCTCTGCAGGAGGACTGCGGTGGTTTAGGGGACTGTGCACACCCTGCCATGGCTCAGATCCCCACTCCATCTCTTGGGGACCTTCGTCTCTGCCTGGCGCGCTGCGTCTTCCCCCGCAAGTATTCTTTCTTCCCCTGCTTGCCTTGTTTCAGGCTTCTGTCTCAGCACCTGTGCACCGAGGTGCTCTTGTTGCACTCTGAGGGACCTGGTGGACCCAGAGACTGATTCCTGAACTGGGTAGGTGTAGGGATTGATCTTGCCCTGTCACTGTTGTGCTCTGTACCCTGCTTCCTGGGGACCTGTGGAGCCCTGAGTGCAGCTGCATGTCTCCCTTCTGTCCTCCCCCATTCTCCCTGCCTGAGGTTTCTTCCTCAGGCTGCAGATCATCGTGCTCTTGCTGTACTCTAGGTGGGCCGCGGAGTGTAGGGAGTGAGCAGTGGGAACACTCACCGATCTGCTCTCTGAAGCGCGGTGCTTCTGCAGCTGTGGGTGTGGGCTGTACTCATGCATCTTGCAGCCTTCTTCCCCCACTCGCCTGGCCTGTCCACCTTCCAGCAATTGTTGTGTGAGACTCTTAGTAGCTCTGTGTGATGAGTAGATGTCCCTTTGAAGAGTTACAGAAGTTCAAATTGTGGATATTTCCAAGGGGAGAACTCAGGGAGCTCTCCTCACAGCAGCCATCTTACCTGGGTCCTTGGATTGCTTCTTAAATTATATAAATATCTAACCACTATGCTGTAAACTTAAAATTAGTAAAAGAAAATAATATTGAATGTCAACTATGATTGAAAAATTAGAAAGGAAGGGGAAAATGGAAGGGGAATAAGAGGTTCAAATTTTCAGGTATAAAACAAATATGTCATGGGGATGTAATGTGCAGCATAGGAAATATAGTCAATTATATTGTGATAGTGTGATACAGTGTCAGATGGTTGCTGACCCTATCATTGTGATCAGTTGTTTAGGTATATAAATGTTGAATAACTATTGTGTACACCTACCACTAATATAATATTGTGTTACCTGTATTTTAATAAAAATCTTTTTAAAAAATTAGTAAAGCACAATTCCTTTTCTCATGGTGATTCTACCTGCTGCCCCCCAACCCTAGAAAAAAATCCAGGGATGCATTTATTTTATATATTGAAGGATATTTAAATCAGGTGATTATTATTTCTATTCTATTTTATAGCATCAAGTGAATTGAATATAATAATAAAATAGAATCTAGAACCTGGATCTGGAAGGAGCATTAGAAATAGCTCAGTCATTTTATAGTCATGTAAACTGAGGCACAGAAAAAGACAGTGAGTTGTCCAAGATAAACATTTAGCAAATATTGAGACTAGAAATCAAGTTTTCTGAATCTCATTACAGCAATAAATATTCCATTGCATAGATTTCACTTTGTATGACCTGACAAGTTCTTAGAAGTAGTACCATTTGAATTTTCCTTCTTTGTATAAGAGGTCCAACTACGAAATAAGGGGGAAGCGGGGTTATAGATGTGGGTAAAGGGGATCAAATATATGGTGATGGAAGGAGAACTGACTCTGGGTGGTGAACACACAATGTGATATAGATGATGTATTACAGAATTGTACACCTGAAATCTATATAACTTTGCTAACAATTCTCACCCCAATAAACTTTAATAAAAACAATAAAAAACAAAGAAACCAGTTTCTGAGATTGTAATTGACTTTAGTTGGATGTTCACTGGTTTTCATTTTGGTTTTAATTGTTCTACTAATATAACATAAATTATTAATCATTATTTTGTTATTATTAATCTCAACAGAATGAAAGGAGAAAAACATTAAGAGGCTGAAAATTGTTACCCAGTAAAGGCACTGACTCTTCTATAGAAAAGTTTTAATAGGGAAGAAAATTACTGATGGATTATTTTCCTCCCTAAATATAGCAGGCAAGATTAATATTTTCTTATTTTATTTTATTTATGTATTTATTAATTGGGGAATTAGGGGAGGGGAACAGTGTTGGGGAATTGGGGATGGGGAACAGCCAAGTTGTTGTTCTTCAATCTTTTGGAGGGCACCAGTCACCATCTGGCTGCATGTGGGTAGCTCGTGGCCTTTAAACTCAAAGTGCTATGTTAACCATCTTAGTTGCAGGTGGGTGTAGCCACCATCCCATGCGGGAGTGAAGCCAGCAGCCTTGCTGTTAAGAGCCCAGACTCTATCCACTGAGCCATCTGGGCAGCAGCTCAGCTCAAGGTGCCATGTTCAGTCTTAGTTGTGGGCAGGCATATCCCACCATCAAACAGGCAGTATTCTTATTAGGAGCACATGCTCTCGCTAGCTGAGCCATCTGGTGACAGCTCAGTGGCAGCTCAGCTTGGGTGCAGCATCACTGGTCCATGTTGGAATCGAACTGGCAGATCTGTTGCTCAGAGCTCGTGCTCTTAGGCTAACTCTTAACCAACTAAGGCACTCAGCGGGCCCAAGATTAATATTTTCTAAAGCAATCATCTACAAGTCTATAGCATTTCACTACTCTCACATACAGTGATTCTGGCAAATTATAAAATGGTATTTCCTATAGGTAGAAAAATTGAGGGGGAAAAAAGAGTCCTCTTGTAGTGGATCAATTACAAAAGAGCACAGCTTCCAGAAGCACCTGTGCTTGCAGGATTTCCCTATCTCCTGCCCATCCACCCAACACCTTTGTGCAGAGTGCAGCCTGCAAAACCTTAAGCAGAGGACCTGGACATTATTCTGTTTATTCCAAATGCTGTCACATCTGTATACTTCTTTTTCTTTAGCAATAAGTTAAAATTCATCTATGAAAAACACAGTTTTGAGTTTCCTTGGCTTGACTGCAATATGAGCAAAGACAGAAGCCCCAAGTCTTCAGTATCCTAGCAATAAGCATGGACTTTTACATTGCCAAACACATGGCCCCATTCCAGCACATTTGTAGACTGCTCTACCCACCTATTCTCTCCAGCCAAATCCTACTGATGTTTTAAGTCCTCCTCTTCTCTTCCAAGTAGCATTTGCAGACCCATTCCAATGCATATTGATATTTCTTCCTTACATCTCCTAAGACTCATTGTCTGTTGAGGGTATGACATTGATTAATATGGCATTGAATGGCATTTGGCAAAAGGATTCAGTAATGCTTAAATCACCAGGCCACATGGAGATAAGTGCATTCTTACAGAAATCATTTTAGGGAAGGACAGAAGTCAATCCAGTGGCTATCTAGAAAATATGTATGTGGAGTAAGGGATACTTAAAGAAAAAAGCCCCCACAGCCCAGTGTACCCAGTACCAGCATATGTCACCCTGAATTTTCAAATCTTAGCCTGTAGTACAGATGCCCACCCCACCAGTGCTTGCAAAAACAGGGGATCGTCCCTTCCACATGGCTATTGTAAATAGTAATTGAAAGTATGTCTCCTAAGTAATGGAGGCAGGGCTTTTACCAATTCCATTACTTTCAACATGAGAAACTTCTGTAACTTGTTTTAGCATGTGAAAAAATTCAAGAAAGCTACTAAATTAACTGTCATAGTAATGAAATTTATTTTAACAATTTAGCCTATCCCCTAAAACAGTTGCCAGCAGATGCCCCCTTTCTTGAAATTGGTGCATGTTTGAGACAAAAAGACATGAGGAAGTTCAAGTCTACCTTTTCATCTTCAAACAGAAAAGGAAGCTGAGCAGGGAGTGGGAGGAATAACGAAATTGATGTGACTCCTGCTGGTATCTTATCAAATATGAATGTCTAGGTATTTATTCTTTTGTACTGGTTTGTTTGTAGTTGTGGTACTGATGACTATTATCTTTTTGTTTTTTGGGTTTTTTTAAAGATTTTATTGGGGAATTGGCGGAGGGGAACAGCGTTGGGGAATTGGGGAAGGGGAACAGACAAGTTGCTGTCTTTTTGTTCTTCAGTTTAGTTGCGGAGGATGTTGCTTCACTGTTGGTATCGTCATTTTGCTCTTCCCGGATGAGGCAGATCGGTCACTGGCCTCTGGATGTCGCTCACTGCGGCTATTGGCAGCTCACGCTGGCTGCCAGCCGCTCATGCTGGCTGCGGGCTACTCACTGTAGCCTATGGCAGCCCACTGCAGCAGGGGCTGCAGCCCACACCATCACCGGGGCTCGCACAGCCCAGCTCCAGGTGGAGCTGTTGTTAGCTGTAAAGGGCAGTGTCACTGGCCCTCATGTGGGATCTGAACTGGGGCCGCTGGCATCCCAAAACCAGCGCTTAACCAATGCGCCACTCGGCCGGCCCTCTTTTTGTTTTTTTTTGAGGGCATTGTCATTGGCCCTCATATGTGGGACCCGAACCGGGGCCACTAGCTTCCCAAACCAGCGCCCAACCACCACGCCACTTGGCTGGCCCGACTATTACCTTTTGAGGTTGCTTTGAAATAAACAAAACAACAAAACAACTGCCTATGAAAAAACAAAACAACCAAAGAAAAAAAGGGGGAATGAGGGCAAAAGGCCATTTTACATCTCTTTCTAATCCATAGCCCATTCCAAATCTTAATACTCCAATTCAGAAAAGGTCAAACATGCTGATAGAATTAGAAAAACACATACTCAAAAGCTCTGATGCCTATGTCAGTATGTATATGTGTGTGGGGGGGGGGTTGGGGAGTTGAAGTTGATGTGCAATTCCTAGGTGAGAATGCCTTGTGGTTCCTCTTACCTAGCCACAAGCAATTGAACAGAGCACTGTAAGAGAGATGGTCTGGCTTGTCCAGGGCAGCCCTTATGCTCTGTGGAATGGAAAGAACCCGCCTCAACTCTAGTTACTCTATTCACTAGCAGAGTGAGCAACCTCTAGAGGCCAACATTATTTGGGGGGAATTTAATTATAATCAATGTAATACACATATTAAAACCTAGAGGATCTCTAATTATTTTGTAAATGTTTATAAATGTTACCAATATTTATCTTGAAACCCAGAAAGATTAGAAACCTGCTGAAAGCCAGGCCAATATCCATGCAGCTTCTATTTCTAAACCACTTAACTGAGACATATAGTAACTGCTCAGTCAATATTTGTATGATTAAATGTAAAAATAAATCCTTATTTTGAAACTCAGTATAACCTGGTTTTACAGATATGAGGAAAATGGTATGCATATTATATTCAAAGGAGATAGAAAAGAGTTAAGAACTGGCAAAACAGTTTAAACCATCAAGAGTAGCTCCACTGGATGAAAAAAAAAAAGCATACCCTCAAACCTTCTAATTATAAACTATGCTCTGTGAATTAATGACATTTCTTTATAAGACATGTGATTTTTTTTTTCTATTTGGAAGCAACACATATTCAGGAATTGAGACAAACATCAATAGAACAAAAGCTGTAGCTCAGTTGTTTGGAGCTGGATGACACACCATGAAACATTAAGCTAAGTTGCAGCATCTTACTTCAGAAGTGTGACCTCTAGGACAGCTACCAATTTATTTGTTTTGAAAAGGAAAATCTTCCCCTCCCCACCCCTTTCCTGTAAAGCTTGTAAATAAAAATTACGATGATATCAAAGGGCTCTAGAAAAAGAGTTTTCCAGCAGACAGCTCTCTTTATCAGGTTGTTTTTTGCAACTTTCTCAAACAAAGTGAACAATGAGTTGTACTAAGGAAATCCTATGAGATCTATTAGTTGTGACCAGAACTTACAAGATTCAGTATGGAACGAGAGGCATGCAATGTGGCAGAATATCTGTGTAATAGAAGTTTGGTTCACAACTCAAGGTGGCCAGTGAAGATGTTTTCATTAGCTATTGGGGTTAGAGAGAAAAGAAGCACAAGCATCTCTGTACCTTAAAAATAGCAGGCAGAGAAATGGGCACAAGTTAATCGTGATCAGTTACTTAATGTGTCAGAGAAAACAATAAAAGTGGAGTTCACAGAATTAAGAAGGAGGAGAATGTTGACCTTTAGTTGACTGAGAAAGATGGTCAATAGGAGTACACTGTTAGTGATGAAAGAAAGTGTTAAGTGTCATGGAGAAGCTTTGAGGAGTATTCACCACATCATTAACCATAAGTAGACATTTCATGAAGACTTACTATATGGCCAATTTGAGCTAGTTGATATGAGGGATATAGAAGAAATGTTGCCACTTTCCTCAAAGAATATATCATCTAATGGAGACAAGATTAATAGTGACCATTGAGTATTTACTATGTGCCAAATAATGCTTTGCATATGTTATGTTACAACATAATCCTCACAACATCCCAATAAAGTGGGTATTATGGTTCCCTCGATTGTGCAGATGAAGAGACTGAGGTCAAAAGAGGTTATTCACCTTGTGCACCCAGTAAGCAACAGAGCCAAGATGTGAACTGTGGTCTTACTCTACACAATAAACATTAAAGTAGAGCCAACTGTAAAGTGCGGATAAAAATGGTGTCAACCAGGATGTACCTAGAGACTATTATGTTAAGTGAAATAAATCAGTCGGAGAAAGACAAATACCATATGATCTCACTTATATGTGGAATCTGAAAAACTGAATGAATGAGCAAAGTAAACAAAAACAGTATCATAGATAGAGAGGAAAAACAGGGTTGCTAGTTGGGATGGGGGTGGGGATGAGGGAGAAGGGGAAGGGATTAGACAGCATAAATAGGTAACTACAATATTGTCACAGGGATATGAAAGACAGTTTGGGGAATATAATTAATAATGTTGTAAATATTTTGTGGGGTGTCAGATGGTCACATGTCTTGTTAGGGAGACCACTTCATGGATGGAGTACAGGCTTGATCACTGTACTGTATATCTGAAACTGATGTTGTATAATATTGTATGCCAACTGTAATTGAATATATAGATAATCACGGGATGTGAAGTATACTATGGAAGGGACTCAAAGGAATTGTAATAGATATGTATGATATGGGGGGGAGGAGTGGGGTGGCAAATTGGGGGAGGGGCGTTGTCAGTTTGAGGGGTAAAAAGTATAACTATTGCACTGTGTTGTATACCTGAAGCTAATTAAAAAAAGAAAGAAAGAAACCTACTGAACTTCATTTGAAAAAAAAATGGTGTCAACCACAGAATTGTTAGGAGAATAAATGAGTTAACATATGAAAACAACAAGGAGAGTACCTGGCATGGAACCAATATTCAATAGTTGTCAGCAATCTTCATATGTAATGTCATCAGTGTTTCCTACATCTTTTTTAAAATTAAATTTATTGAAGTGACATTGGTTAATAAGATTATATAACTTTCAAGTGTACAATATTATAATACATCATCTGTATATTGCATTGGATGCTTATTATCCAAAGTTTAGTCTCCTTCCATCATCCTATATTTGACCCCCTTTACCCTCTTTAATCTCACCCCATCTCTCTTCCCCTCTGGTAACCACAACACTGTTGTCTGTGTCAATGATTTTTTGTTTGTTTGTTCCTTCATTTGTTGCTTTCTGTCTTTTTGTTGTTGTTGTTGTTGTTGTTTTTTGAGGGCAGTGCCACTGGCCCCCACATGTGGGACCCAAACCCGGGGCCGCTGGCATCCCAAGCCAGCGCTTAACCACCGTGCGACTCGGTGGCCCTGTTGCTTTCTGTCTTAATGCATGAATGCTTTTCACAACATCCTCCAGAGGTCATTCCCCGCTCCTGATTATACATCTCCTCAGGGGCAGGAAGCTCAGTACTTGAGTAAGCTGTTTCATTGTGCAACAGCTCTTGTTTAGAAGGGTTTCCTTTGATTAGCTGAAATAAGTCTTCTTATCACTTTTGCCCATTGGCCCTAATTATGCTATTGATAATAATAGAATAAGCTGACATCCTCTTCTACTTGACATGACAGATTAAATACAGCAAGAAATAGAGAATAAGGTTTTTTGGCTGGAGAACAACATAAGGAAAGGGCAGCTTAAGGAAGATGTGTCTGATGAGAATAAGTGGGTTGGATTGGAAAAGAGTGAGAATGGAGAGAGGGATGTCAGTGAGCAGCCTGTGGCAGTGATCCAGGTCATATGGTCCAGGACAAGAGCAATGGTAGTGCGGATGGAGGAATAGCGCAGATAAGTGAAATCTTTCATAGGGAAATTTTTTTTTAATTTTTTTAAAATTAGCTTCAGGCGTACAACACAATGCAATAGTTATACTTTTTACCCCTCAAAGTGACAACGCCTCCCGCCCCCATTTAGCCACCCTACTCCTCCCCCAATATCATATATATCTATTATACTTCCTCTGACTCCCTTCTACATTATAATCCACATCCCGTGACTATCTATATATTCAATTACAGTTGGTATACAATATTATACGACCTCAGCTTCGGGTGTACAGTGCAGTGATCAAGCCTCTACTCCATCCATGAAATGGTCTCCCTAACAAGACATACGACCATCAGTGGAACAGAACAGAGAGCCCAGAAATAAATCCAGGCATTTACGGACAGTTAATCTATGACAAGGGAAGCAAGAATTTACATTGGAGTAAAGATAATCTATTCAATAAATGGTGCTGGGAAAATTGGACTGACACATGCAAAAAAATGAAACTGGACCACCTCCTTACGCCATATACAAGAACAAATTCAAAATGGATTAAAGACTTAAATGTAAGACCTGAAATCATAGGGAAATTTGACAGGGCTTGGAGACTGGCCAGATATGAGAGAAGGAATAAATAAAAGAAATCTCATTGATGACCCTAAGTTTACAGACCTATCTATTGGGAGGAGCCAAGTCTTTTGTTTTTTTGTTTGTTTTTTGTTTGTGTGGGGGTGGTGTGCCTTTGGAGGACGGGAAGATGATGAGTTTGGCTTTGAGTTGACAATTAAATAAGCCAAACAAAATATCCAGGAAGTAGAAATAGATGATTGGCAACAGATATCTGGATAAGAGATACTAATTTTAAAGTTATGAGCCAAAAGGGGCGAATGGTTTAAACAAACTGTTGATTCAGGGCTTCACGTGGTAAGGTGAGAATCCACATGTGGTCCAGTAGGTGGGGTTGGCCATGTGTGAAATGCTGAAAAACCTGGGATTCTGAAGCTTTAACTGCCCTCTCACCCTCAGCTGTCTCCCCCTTTTTTCTTTTGATGGTGCCCGCTTTCCTACCACTTACATCTACAATACTCTTATCTCCTTTACTTGCCCTACTATTAATATTGTGGTGAAGGCAAAATTAATTTTAGTGGGTCAAGGTGGTCATGTGGCAAAAGTACAAACGAGGAGTCAAAAAACCTAATTTCTTGTTTCAACTCTTTTGCTCCTCCTTTTGCATCCCAGGATGGCCTTACAGGCCCCTACAGCTCAGAAAAATCAATGCATGTCTAACTTGTCTATACTGAGCACTGCCTCAGTTCATTGGCTCAGTGCTTTGAACCTGTTTCCAGGTTCTCCATTCTGGTGCAAAAGACAGAGCATAGCTTAGTGTATCCTGATGGAAAGAAAGCAGTAGATAATATGTTTAATCGATAAACCAGAAACAATAGTCTTTGGCCTTGGAATAAAGTCTGGTATAGGTATCCAAACACATGCCTACTAGTACAACAACCCAGTTACTCTCTTCTGAACTCTGCTGAATGGTTCATTGCTGGAGTTAGGTAAGTTATTGTGAGGTGAAAGAGCAGTTGCATTGTATACACTTCTCAAAGGGAAAACATAGTTATCTATTTGTTGTATATAGTTAATGTACAAATATGGAGATAAGTATTAAAATGTCTGGAGGATTATATACAGAACAGTTAACAGAAGTTCCCTCTGGGGAGAAGAATAAGATCAGAATGAAGGGGTGAGACTGAAAGCAAACTCACTTTGCACTCTAGACAGTTTAGTGTGTGAATTTTTACAATGAGAATGTATTCCTGTATTACTTGTGTAATATACAAAACAATAAAAACATTTTTCAATTTTTTTTAAAAAGAAGACAACTATTTATTAAATCTGAGAAGCTGAAAAGTTTAGAGTAGTACTTCTGGTATCACAATGATAAATAATTTCATGTCTTAGGCTGCTTGCCTTTTTTGAATGGTGGACAACTTCCTCTTCTCTTGTCCCAAGATCACCAGATTCTCTAGGCTTACAGCTACCTAAGAAAGATAATCAAGATAAAAACTATTTTTAAAGAATGTAAAGAAGAAATGGAGTATTTCAAATGGCTTCGGGAAGGCTGGCTGGTGGGCTACAGTCCCCAAATTTGAGTCAAGCAGTGTGTCAGACAGTAAACCAGAGGGGCCTCTTTAACTTCCTCCTACCATTTGACAAGCAAACAAAAGAAAATGTGGCTGGTGTGAGTCCACTGCAGAGGTGGGGAGTTCTTTAGTGCGGTAGTGACAGTGCCCCACTTCTCTAGATCTGGCACACTTTGGAAGCTACTGATGTGTTGATGCCTGCTCAAACATGATGTTTGAGATGTTTGAGGAAAGGAGAATGAATGTGGGCAAGCTTGGCTAGCCACTCATAGGGAAATGATCTTATTTTCCCTGCTGGGCAACCCCCAGTTGATGATAAATGGAAGAAGACAGGGTAGCATTTAAATTCCATCATTATTGGATTTTTTTCTTGAAAGCCACAAGTTTACAGATGATGCCCTCTGTTGTCTCTTGAGGTCTTTATAATAGTTGTAGCCAGAAAAGGAGAAACATCCAGAAACACTGTCTTGGCCAGAATTTCATTCTCTTGCTTCACTTGGGGGATATTTCTATTATTGTTTTCAAATGTACAAGGATGGCCTTTGGTATTTGTTATGGTCTTATGTACTGGCTGGTTGGAAGTTATGAATATTGGAGTCTTTAATCCATAATCTCTCCCAGTGCAATTTGTCTATGAGATTCCTTTCCTGTCCAGCCAGAGGGTAGCAGAGTTATAATTCATGATCTTGTGATCTTCAACATGGCTTCTGGCATAGTGAGTAAGTTCTTTGTTCTTTTAGGACAGAAATGTCACTCATCACTAAACAGCCCTTCATTTTTTTTTCTGAACACTGACTCATAGAATCAGATTCTCAGGGATGGAAGGAAGCCGAGAGGTCATCTAATCCAACCTCTTACTAGTTGACTCCAGGCAGTGCCCAGGCATAGTGAATTACTTCATGCCCCAAATAATTAATGTTTAGTGAAACAAAAAGGGTGATTTGTCAGAGTCAGAGACAAAACACCTCCAAAAGGACTCTAAAGTGATGTGTGTGCTAAAAGGTATGATGTAGGAAAAAGGACATTTAATAACATCTTTGTTTCTGTGAGAATTAATCTGGTACAAACCCAAATTAAAAACTGAGAACCTATTAATCATATAATAATAGTGATGATGATGATAATGATGATGATGATTATAATGATGATGATTAAGTAGAAACAGTTAAAATCAGTTAAGATTTTTCTGAACCCTTGCTATGTGTCTGGCATGGAGCTAAGTTATGCATGTGAAATATATAATCATCAAATCACCCCTGTGGGTCTGCTATTATCCTACCTTTACATATGAGGAAACTGGGGCTTTAGAAAGGTTGAAATAGCTTGCCCAAGGTCATATACGTGTCAAGTGGCAGAATTAATACTGGAACCCAGAATTAAATCCTTACCACCAAGACATACCACCCTATTGTTTTCAAAATAAGACAATTACTTTAGAAAATAGTAATCTCGTGGATTTGTCCCCAGCTGAGTGGCTAGTAAGGGGATATGTTTCATAATTTTTTCCCTAGATCTTCAGATCCTTCTTAGTTTATAAGCCCTCATTTGAACTGAAGAAGAAATATTTCTTTTTTTATTATTATTTATTTATTATTAAATTTATTGTGATTGTGGTGATCATTTTCTAATATATACAAATACTGAATCACTATGTTGTATACCTGAAACTAATATAATGCTATATGTCAATTATACCTCAATAAAACAAATTTTTTCTGGAAAAAATAATAGTGCTTAGAAGAAATGTATGCATAATGGAATTAATTAACGCTGAAAAAGAAATTTTTAGAAAAAATAATACTGGCGGTGCCAAAAGCAAGTATACAAGTGGACACCTTCATCAACGTTGCTCAAGCAGTAGTTCACCATAATCAGAAGTGTCTAGACGCTGACGGTAACCACTTTGAGCACCTCTTGTAATTGCAGAAGTCAAACATGACTTGTATTTATCTTTTGTTATCGGTATATATTGAGTGTTACAATTTTAATACAGTTTTCTTTCTAAAAAAAATTATTGGGGTGATATTGGTTAGTAAGATTACATAGGTTTCAAGTGTACATTTCTATAACACATTATCTATATATTGCATTGTGTGCTCACTCCACTCAGAGTCAGTTATTTCTTGCTTCTTCTGTTCACATAAAGGATGCCTTGGTTTCAACCAAGAGCAAGAGAAATTCCTTCCTGAGCTTTGGTTATCCTATCAGTGCATTTGGAGCAGGTGACATTTAAAGGGAAAATAATAGCTTATGGTCCTGAACAGCTGGTTTGAGAGGAATTAGAACCCTACTCTGACCCAAAGAATAAGGTTTTATTATACAAACTCTCTGCCCAGCTAGTCGAAATCCATAAATCCATCAAATAGAATGAAGTTGTTGTTTTAAAATGTTTCAAGGATAAATTTTCCTTCCTTTTAACCCTGCATTTTAAAAAGCTAGATTTCTGTGCTATGAGTAAACAGCAAAAGGGGATAAGAATGCCACAGAAATAAACAGAATCACGTTTAACAAAGGACTCATACTTCTGTCTCATGTTCATACTTTACCAAGTATTCCCCCATACTTTATTTTATTTGATCATCACAACAACCCTGTGAAGCAGGCAAGCCATATTTTATTTTCCTAATTTGGTGAGAAGGAAAACTGAGACACAAAGTTTAAGAGGGTCACTCAAAGATATGGGTGACATGATGAAAAAGACAGGACTAGGACCTAGGAAATTTTATCTTGTTCTATTTACATTCAGTACTTCTATATTGATGGATATTATGTTCATAATTTTAAAATCATTATAAAACATCTCTAACAATTCTATTATTCTCCTTTGGTCTTAAAGATCTTGGTGTTACTAATGTCATTGTTCTTTGATCTTAGTATATGTATATGTCAAAGCATTAGTATATGTCAAATTAGTATATGTCAACACTTTCAGTATATTATATTTGTCCTGGAATTTCCTGAATCTAATTATATATATCACATCTATACATGTACATATACATATATCACAAAGGTTAACACAGCAATCATTTTTAATGAGTTTGTAAATGTGATTGGTTGTACATTCGGAAAGAAGATGGGGAAATAACACTAATTGAATAATAACTACATGCTGAATACTTTATGTGCAGTATATCATTTAATGCTTTCAATACCAAAAAAAGAAAAACATTGTTCCTCTTTACACTTAAGAAATTGACTCGGGCCGGCCTAGTGGCGCAGTGGTTAAGAGTGGGCTTGGGATGCCAGTGGCCTGGGTTCAGATCCCACATATGAGGGCCAGTGACACTGCCCTCTTTAAAAAAAAGAAAAAAGAAATTGACTCTTAGAGGTGTTGAAAACATGACCAAGGTACTACAGATGTCAAATGGTGAAACTTGGACTCAAAGTGGTGTAGTATGACTCCAAAGTCCAGATTTTTAACAGCTGTGCACACTGCTTTCTAGTAGTTGAAGTTAAATTAATATTAATAGCTCACCTTGCGTGTTTATCTCTACCAACCACTGCACTAATGACTTTGCCTTCCTTATCCCATTAATTTTTTTTTTCTTTTTTAAATGTGAAGGAGATTTCTTATTTTTTCTGAGGACAGTGTCCCCGGCCCTCATAAGTGGGACCCGAACCGGGGACGCTGGTCTCCCAGGCCAGCGCCCAACCGCCATGCCACTGGGCCAGCCCCCCATTAATTTTTAAAACCTATGAAGTAGGTGTTATTATTTTCCCCACTTTATAAATGAGGAAACTGATATTAATAATGTTAAATAATTTAAATCACATAGCTAATAAGGAAGAAACCAGAATAATTACTATACATTTCTGATTTTCTGTGAGCCATTTAGACAGCACAACTTATGAGTATGAAAAATGAGTAAAGAGGGCCGGCTTAGTGTCCTGGTGGTTAAGCGCTGGTTTGGGAAGCCAGCGGCTCCGGTTCGGTCCCACATATGAGGGCCAGTGACACTGCCTTCAAAAAAAAAAAGAGTGAAGAATCACTTTGCAACAATAATTTGAGTTGGTATGTTTATGCACTAAGTCACATTATCAAAAACTCAAGGCCCATAAGAAACATTACTCTTTTGTTTGCAAGGTTACTGAATGGTTATGGGGGAGGGGGTTGTTTTATATGCCAAGAAGACCTTTGTGAGGGCAGAAGTCTTTAAATAAATCAGTAGGATTAAGAACAGAAGTGCCAACTGAGGCAGAGTTTATCAATTTGTTGCCTGAGATTATATTACCCAGTGCTTTAACTTGACCCCTGATATATATAATCTTTTACCTTGTATTTGTTTTGGAAATTTTATAGATAAAAAATTAAAATAATGATGCAATGAATTGCTATGTAATGACACATAATCTATGCTGTCAAAATATATAAAAGATTAAGTGTATGTAGACAGAGAGGTATCAAGTGGGATCTCAACTCTGCTACTTCCTACCTCTGTGATCCTGGTCAAGATACTTGAACTTTCTGATCATTAGTCAACTTGTCTTTAAAAATGAGGCTAACCATACCTATCTCACAGGGTTGTTGTGAGCCTCTAACAGGTTTAAATATGTGAAGCAACCTAGTGCTTCATTTGGCTCATAGCAGTAATTCAATGCATATCAGCACCCTTTGCCTTTCCCTTAAAAATCATTATTTAAAATAAATCTCCAGGGCCGGCCAAGTGGTGCATTGGTTAA
This sequence comes from Aselliscus stoliczkanus, assembly GCA_033961575.1. Classification (NCBI taxonomy): domain Eukaryota; kingdom Metazoa; phylum Chordata; class Mammalia; order Chiroptera; family Hipposideridae; genus Aselliscus; species Aselliscus stoliczkanus. The sequence goes on along the minus strand of CM066737.1, from coordinate 44,792,066 downwards.
GAGCTGGTTTTGGAATGCCAGTGGCCCTGGTTCGGATCCCACATATGAGGGCCAGTGACACTGCCCTCTACAGCTAACAACAGCTCCACCTGGAGCAGGGCTGTGAGTCCCGGTGACGGTGTAGGGTGCAGCCCCTGCTGCAGTGGGCTGCCATAGGCTACAGTGAGTGGCTGGCAGCCAGCGTGAGTGGCTGGCAGCCAATGTGAGCTGCCAATTGCCACAGTGAGCGACCATCCAGAGGTCGGTGACCCATCCGCCTCATCCGGGAAGAGCGCAATGACGATACCCACATGGATGGGCCAGTGAAGCAAGGTCCTCCACAACTATACTGAAGAACAAAAAACAGCAACTTTTCTGTTCCCCTTCCCCAATTCCCCAACGCTGTTCCCCTCCCCTACTTCCCCAATAAAATCTTTAAAAAAGAATTAAAAAGAAAAATCTCCATACAGCAAGGACAATTTTAGATCTAAAAAAAAGCATTTTACATGTATTTATTATTAGTAGTAGCAGTTTCATATTTTTTTATCAATTTTATTTTTTAGAGATCTGTGGCTACCCCAGATCCTGTGTTTCTTTTTTTTTTTATTAAAATTTATTGGGGTGACAATTGTTAGCAAAGTTATATCTGTTTCAGTTATACAATTCTGTAATACATCATATATATATATTATATATGAAAAAATGCTCAACATCACTAATCATCAGAGAAATGCAAATAAAAACCACAATGAGATATCACCTCTCACCAATTAGAATGGCTATCATCAACAAGACAATAACAATTGTTGGAGATGCTGTGGAGAAAGAGGAACCCCTCATACACTGTTGGTGGGGATGCAAATTGGTGCAGCTGCTATGGAAGACAATGTGTTGATTAGTGAAAAAATTAAAAATAGAATTACCATATGACCCAGCAATCCCTCTCTTGGGCATATACCAAAAAAATATGAAAATATGTATCTGTAAAGACATATGTACTCATTGCAGCTTGATTTATGGTGGCCAAGACATGGAAACAACCAAAGTGTCCTTCGATAGATGATTGGATAAAGAAGTTGTGGTATATATACACAATGGAATACTATTCTGACATAAGATCCTGTGCTTCTTAATAGCATATGCAGAAACTAACTCATACAAAATGGATTACTTTGTGGCTGACTTAATTAGATTTGCACAAAATGATTGCTGACTTTTAATCTGTTTACTCTTTTTCTTTTCTTTTCATACTGCTTGGCTGAATTGCCTACATGGCATTAAGAAAACTAGAAATACATGAGAAAGTAAGTTATCCAAGCAGACATCCAGAATTGCTTGGCAGACTTTACAACTGACAAATAAACCTTTACACACTCTGATAATGCTGCAGAGTTAAAGTAGCAACTGTATGTGCTTCCATGCAGCTGTCTAGTTTGCTAATGCATGTTCCTAAAATAAAAATTAGAAAAAGAACCACACACATACTAATTGTCTTTTTCCTTCCAACAATCCAGCTACTCACCCTTTCTTCTTAAAGCCCATGTTCATAAATACTATGTTGACCTAGAAGTGTCTGGAGATGGAGGATGGAGAAAGCTTGTATTGTTTATTGAATATCAGAAGACATTTCCTTCAAGTGACCTAAGGCATGTGTGAGTGCTATCATAAGAGCCAAATTTTAAAGGGGTGAAGTCATCACAAATGCCGCCTTAGAAGAGCGTGCTGGTGCCAAAGACTATCCTCAACAGCATTTCCAGATTTGGTTTTTTAAAAATCCAAAGATTTTTAAAATTTAAAAAGCCAAAGATTTTTTAAAAAACACGTAAATCAAGACTGAACAAAGCAAAGTATCAGCAGTTCACTTACATTCATTGCTACCCTTCATTTTGGAACTCGATTTCTTAGCCAAGTTGCCTTTTGGGGCTAAAATAAGGGAAAACAGAAATGGGGAAAGACAAGGCCAAGAATACAATAAAGAAACAAGCTGCATGAAGGTATAATCATCAGTAAAACTAAGCAAGAGAAAGTAGATGGAGAGGAAAGTTACTTAAATTCAGAGAAAGTGAAGAGAAAGAAAAGTTAGTTAAAAGTGATATACAGAAAAAAAAATTAACTTCCGTTTTACTGATGAATGCCCTTTAGTCTGAAATTAGTATTCTATAAAGTCAAACAAGGAGCCACAGTTAATTCCATGGGGGACTCCTATTTCAACTTGGATTGGCTTTAACAATAAAAAGAAATTGTGCAGGGCTGGCCGAGTGGCGTGGTGGTTCAGCGCTGGCTTGGGAAACCAGCAGCCCCGGTTCGGGTCCCCCCACATTTAGGGTCAGTGACACTGCTCTCACACACACACACACAAAAAAAAAATTGTGCAAATTCAGAAAACAGCACAAACAAAAAATTAACGAATGCAAAATCTCTTCTAGGTGATCATGGTAGTCTTATATAAAGGGGGGAAATGAAAATCTTTTCATGCAATTGCCCTTTACTCCAAAATTCTATTAATTCTCATCTTTCATATTTTGTAAGACATCAAATGCAGATTAACTGAAAACAGAATCACTGGGCATTGGATGTTAGAGAAAGGAAAGGCTAATTTGGAATACTTTTGAATGGTTTGAACTATTCAGATTAATATGATGCTTAGTAATTGTTCAGACAAGAAAGTGGGTATAAGCTTTCTGTCCTACCATGAAGCTGTGTGCACACGAGGAAAAGAAAGTCTACATATTAAATAAGGGAGATGTACTTACACTGGGCTTTAGTAGTAGCCTGGCAGATAGAGGTCTGTTCCTTTCTGGGAAATATGAACAATTCCCATTCTGAAAAGTACATAAACATACATACAGGCATCACACCCACTCTCTCTTCTTCCTTGTACCTTTTGTCTCTAAACCTAAGGGACAACACACCATCTTCCTTTCATAGGCCTCTGTTTGACATTCTTAGGCATTTCAGGTTTATCCTGGCTAAGCTTATATTTAATATTCTATATTAAAATCATAGTATGTTTGAGCTCAAAGTTATATATATTGGGTTGTTGGAAAAGAAATGATGCATTTTTGCAGTGAAAAACATAGAAAAAATACGTCATGACTTTTCTGACAACCCAAAATATAGTTGAGCCAATCAGCTATTTGCCTGAAGCACTTATGGCCCCAGTCCATCAAAGGCTCAACCTTTAAATGATAGGCAACATTGACACAATTAAAATAGTTTAACTGGAAAATAAATTATCTTCCTCTTTTCAGAATAAAATCTATTATGTAAAGTTAGGTTGGATTCTATACAGCATTTGTGCTTTAGCTGTAATCTGTCCAATTCATTTTAGTGTTCATTTATGAAAATATATCATTCTAAGTCCTTGTAGGCATTTACAGATGAACTGAAAGTACTCCTTTCTTTCTTTTTTTTTTTAAATTGGACAATTGGGGGAGGGGAATACAGTTGGGAAATTGGGGGAGGAGACAAGCCAAATTGTCATTCTTTAATCTTAGTTGTGGATGGCACCGGTTGCCATCTGGCTGTTTGTCGGCAGCTCATGGCCTTTAAGCTCACGGTGTTGTGTTCAATCATAGTTGCTGGTGGGTGTAGCCACCATGTTATGTGGGAGTTGAACCAGCAGCCTTGTTGTTAAGAGCGCACATTCTATCCACTGAACTATCAGGGTGGCAGCTCAGCTTAAGGTGCCAAGTTCAGTCTTAGTTGCAGGCAGGCATAACCCACCATCAGACAGGCAGTCTTCTTATTAGGAGCATGTGCTCTCACCAGCTGAGCCATTTTGCCACCTGCTGGCAGCTCAGTGGCAGCTCAGCTTGGGCGCACAGTCACTGGCACAAGTGGGAATCGAACCAGCGGCTCTGTTGCTCAGAGCTCATGCTCTTAAGCTAACTCTTAACCAACTGAGATACTCGGTGAGCCCTCTCTTTTATTAAAAGTAATGTTTATTGGAGTGACAATGGTTAATAAAGTTATGTAGGTTTCAAGTGTACAATTGTGTAATACATCATCTATATATCACATTGAAAGTACTAATTTCTTGAGTGTAAAGAATCTGAGGAGAGTCTCTCATTAGTTCTTTGGAAGAAGATGGATAAAAAGAAACTTCTTTAAAGATGGCAACGGTATCAGAATTCCTCAAGCAGGCCTGGTTTATTGACAATGAAGAGCAGGAATACATTAAAACTGTGAAAGAATCCAAGGGTGGTTCCGGGTCAGCAGTGAGCCCCTATCCTAGCTTCAATCCAACCTCGGATGTTGCTGCCTTGCATAAAGCCATAACAGTTAAAGGTGTGGATGAAGCAACCATCATTGACATTCTCACTGGGAGAAACAATGCACAGCATCAACAGATCAAAGCGGCCTATTTCCAGGAAAAAGGAAAGCCCCTGGATGAAGCTCTGAAGAAAGCTCTTACAGGTCACCTTGAGGATGTTGTTTTGGCTCTATTAAAAACTCCAGCCCAATTAGATGCTGATGAACTCCGTGCTGCCATGAAGGGCCTTGGAACTGATGAAGACACTCTGAATGTAATTTTGGCATCAAGAACTAACAGAGAAATCAGAGAAATTAACAGAATCTATAGAGAAGAATTGAAGAGAGACCTGGCTAAAGACATTGCCTCAGACACATCTGGAGATTATCAGAAGGCTTTGTTTCTCTTGTTAAGGGTGACCTATCTGAGGATCTGGGAGTAGGCAAAGACTTGGTTGATTCAGACGCCAGGGCATTATATGAAGCAGGAGAAAAGAGAAAAGGGACCGATGTGAATGTGTTCAATAACATTCTTACCACCAGAAGCTATCCCCATCTTCGCAGTGTTTCAGAAGTACACCAAGTACAGTCAGCATGACATGAACAAAGTTCTGGATCTGGAGCTGAAAGGCGATTTCGAGAAATGCCTCACAACAATCGTGAAGTGTGCCACAAACAAGCCAATGTTCTTTGCTGAGAAGCTTCATCAGGCCATGAAGGGTGCTGGAACACGTCATAAGACACTGATCAGAGTTATGGTTTCCCGTTCTGAAATTGACATGAATGATATCAAAGCATGCTATCAGAAGCTGTATGGTATCTCTCTCTGCCAAGCCATCCTGGATGAAACCAAAGGATATTATGAGAAAATCCTAGTGGCTCTCTGTGGAGAACAGTAAACATTCCTGTGATGATCTCAAGCTTTTTGATCAGAAGAGTTTTTTAATTAAATCTTTTATATCACAACTCTATATAATAAAAATAAGTTTTTTAAAAATATATTTACCCCAGCTATAAAACCCTGTAAACAGGTTGTTCTAGTAACATTACCTGAGAAAGATATCTACCTAACAGAAAATATTTACATGACAAAAAAAAAGAAAGTACTAATTTCTTAATTAGTACTAATGTTTATCCTCTATTTATTATGATCCTTTCTATCTCCAATATATATATATATATACCAGGGAAAGAGATATGGAAAGATCAGGAAAAGAAATAGATGTTAGGAGAGGCTGAAGAAATTGGCTAAATTTCCCCAGAATGAATGAAAGTGAAAGGGGTTGAGATGGTTTTGAAATATTCTTTCTTAGGAAACAAAACTGGATATTGCATACTTGAAATGGATAAACAATGTTTATATCTTCATCTCTATCTTTTCACAATCACTTAAGATTGAAATATACTGCACATTAAGGATTTCTAGTTGTGCTTTAGTTGTACTTCTTTTGATGTCACTCTTCCTAGTGTCTGAATTTCCTCAGATTAAGAGAGAGAACTGAGATTGACTCAAACATCAATGTGGAACCCATAACATTCAGGTTGTTTCCAGGGATGAACAAGTAGGAAAACACATCAACACAATTTAGGGTAAAGCAAAATACAGTAATAGTCCATTTATCCAATCATCTAGCATTCAGCCATATACAGAAAGGCTTATAATATCTCTTGGTAGTAAAAAGTGTGCCCCATAAGCCCTCCATGGCTATATGATTATGTGAAAAGTAAAAAAGCGGTTAGAAATGATACATCCAGGAATGAAAATGAATGCTAGTGGTGGAAGAATAAAATGTACAAATACCACACTATGGTTAGCTATGGAGAGGAGCAACAGCTGGTTAGTCTTCAAGAGCCCCAGGGCATCACCACATAATATATGGTGTAATAATTACATTTAGAACGTTGCTTCTGTCCCCCACCATGTATCATACTTACTTCTTGGCAGTTACCATCCTACTGCTGTGAGCTCTCCCCTCTATCACCTCCAAGTTTCAAAAGAGTATATGAACTGAAATATATTCTTTTCACTGAGGCCAATGTTCCCTTTAAGACAGTTTTCCATGATTATTTGACCACTCAAAAATGGGACAGGTCTCCCTTTACATGTTCTCTATCAAAATTCTAATTAAATGAGTATTTGTGCAATTATTTTATTAACTCATACGTTCATTCACTTGGCATGTATTTATTGATCATCTACTCTGAGGCAGGAACTGTGTTATGAGTTGGGGTATAAAAGTGAACTCAACAGCTACAGGCTCTTCTCTCATGAAACATCAGATGAGAATGCAATTGATTGCACAGTTCATTACATAGGCACATTTGTTTCATGACAATCTCTTTTACAAGACTGTAAACACAATGAGGCAGGAAACTTTTCTGTTTTGCTCATGCTTTGAGGGTTCTCAGTGGGAACTGGCTAAGAAACCGTCTGCTTCAATTTACAGCATCATTTGGGCTTCTGAGGTAGGCAAGGAGTCTATTCCTGTAAATTTTCACAAGACAACACACCAGGCTGCCCTAGGCCAAGGGAAGTTGGCTTTCTGAGTTCTAGAAGTTAAGTGGGTCAAGACCCAAAGCTAGATCAATCAGTGAATGTTTTGACAAGGGAAACCATGCTTGGAATCTGGAATTTACTGGGCTCTGACTTTGAAGCCCTTCTAAATTCTCAAGATTGATTCTGGAATCCAGGGGACATAACAGCAGTAGTTTTGCAGTATTTCAGTGCCTGAGCACAGAAATAAGACAGCTGTTGAAGTTAAGGGAGAATAAGTGTGGGCTCCCAAGTAAAGGAAATTTGGATAAATCCCAGGGTATGTTGAGGCTTGGGTTCTGAGGTTCACCAGGTGTGGCTTTCTTCTCTTGGCAATTGATTCATATCTGGCAGTAGGTGAAGTGGGGAACCCTTGACTGCACGGCATCACCCTTCACCTCTGCTCATCCAAAAATGATTTCCGGTTTCAATTGCAGGTGAGCTTAAATTTGTAACAAGAATGTTACTAGCTGCTGCAGAATGCAATAGAAAACTACAGAACCATGAACAGTCTACTTATATCCTGCACAGGGTTAGTTTTCCTGCCATATATTGTATATTTTAAAATTCAAGAATAATTTAATTATTATAATTATTATTATATCATCATCATCATCATCATCAAAACAATACATGTTCTTATAGAAAATCAGTGTAATATAAAAAAATGAAAAAGAAAACAGAAGTCCTACTTCCCAAAGATAATCACAATTAATATCTCCGTATATAGCCTTCCAAACACTTTTCCTATGGATATATTGTATAGTGCATCAGGGTCAATACTGTCAAACCCAAGGGCTACATAACTTTTCTCTTGTCAGGACTCTCATCTATAGTCTCCCTAACACAGCATCCCTTTGGAACCCTAAGAAACAGACTTCAAATGAAAGGGCTGGTTTTGAGTTATCAATTTGGGAGTCATTAGCCAAGGTGGTAGCAGAAGCAGAAGGAAATACTATCTACCATTTATCAACAGCTTACTATGAGTCAGGTGGTGCGTTAAAGTAACATTACATACATTCTCTCTAATTTTCATGAAAAACTTTTGAATCTGTATTATCTTATTATCTCCATTTTACAAATCAAGAAACTGAAATTCAGAAAAAAGTAGGTGATGTTTTAGATTTCTAATGTTGCCATAAAAATTAAAATAATTTAGTAGCTTAAAACATCACAAATTTATTAGCTCACAGTTCTTTAGGTTGGAAGTCCAAGGACAGTTGGTTCATGTGAGTCTTTGCTTAAGAGTCTCAAAAGGATGAAGTGAAGGTGTCACCTGGTCTGTATTCATTTCTGGAGGCTATAGGGGTGAATCTGCTTCCAAGCTCATTCAGGATGTTGGAAGAATTGTGTTCCTTCTGGCTGTAGGACTGAGGTCCCATTTTGTTTGCTGGCTGTCAGCTAAGGGCTATTCTCATCTTCTAGAGGCTGTCCTTCCTTCATTTTTAAAGGTGGCAATGGTGGGTGGATTCCTTCTCACACTTTGGATCTCTCTGACTTCCCCTCTACCTTATCTCTCCTTTGCTTTGCTCTTTTTATTATTATTATTATTATTATTATTATTAGTTACAGATATACAAAACAATGCAATAGTTATCCTTTTCACCCCTTACAAAGTGACTCCCACTGGCCCCCTCCACTGCCTCCCACCCCCAAAATCATACATATCTATTACAATTCCATTGACTCCATCTCCACACTATATTCCACATCCCATGAATATATATGTGTAAAATTATAGTTAACATCTAATATTATTCAGCAGCAGCTTCAGATGTACAGTGCGGTGGTCAGGCCTCTACACTATCCAAAAAGAAGTCTCCTTAACAAGACATGAATCCATCTGGTCCCCTAAAAAAACACTTACAACATTATTGATTATATTCCCTAAACTTTCTCTTCTATCCCTGTGGTAATATTGTAATTACCCGTTTATGTTGGCTCGTGGCTTCCCCTTCTCCCTCATGCCCACCCCCGTCCCATCTAGCCTTCATCAGTTTTTCCTTTGTGTCTCTAAGACTATTTCTGTTTACATTGCTCTTTAATTCAGTTCTTCAGATTCCAAACATAAGTGACATCATATGGCATTTGATTTCTCTGACTTATTTCACTTAGCATAATGTTCTTTTTTAAAAAAAATTATTATTATTATTATTAGTTACAGATGTAAAAACCCATGCTATAGTTATCTTTTTCACCCCTTACAAAGTGACTACCCCTACCCCCTCCCCTGCTCCCCACTCCATATCATACATATCTATTATAATTCCATTGACTCCATCCCCACACTATATTCCACATCCCATGACTATATATGTGTTAAATTATAGTTGACATATAATATTAATCAGTGGCAACTTCAGATGTACAGTGCAGTGGTAGGGCCATTACACTGTCCATGAAGTGGTCTCCCTGACAAGTCAGGAGTCCTTCTGATCCACTAAGAAAAATATTTACAACTTTATTGATTATATTCCCGAAACTGTCTCTTCTGTCACTGCAGTAGTATTGTAGTTATCAGTTATGTTTCATTGTCCCTTCCCCTTCTCCCTCATGCCCATCCCCATCCCATCTAGCAATCATCAGTTTTCCCTCTGTGTCTCTAAGACTATTTCTGTTTACATTGCTCATTAATTCAGTCCTTTAGATTCCACATATAAGTGAGATCATATGGTATCTTTCTCTGACTGATTTATTTCACATGATATAATGTTCTTTAGGTCCATCCATATCATTGCAAATGGTACCATTCTTTCTTCTTTATAGCTGCGTAATACTCCATTGTGTAAATGTACCACTGTTTTTTTCATTTTATTTATTTATTTATTTATTTATTTATTTATTTGAGGGCAGTGTCACTGGCCCTCATATGTGGGATCCGAACTGGGACTGGTGGCGTCTCAAGCCAGCTCTTAACCACCGAGCCACTTGGCCCGCCCCCACAGTTTCTTAATCCACTCGTTTACCGCTGGGCATTTTGATTGTTTCCAAGTCTTGGCTACGGTAAATGGCAATGCAATGATCATAGGGATGCATGTATTTCTTCGAATTAGTGTTGGGTTTTTAAGGAGAAATACCTAAAAGTGGAATTGCTGCGTCAAAAGGTAGTTCCATTTCCAGTGTTTTGAGATACCTCCATACTGACTTCCATAGTGGCTGCACCAATCTGCAAATCCACCAACAGTGCACCAGGGTTCCCTTTTCCCCACACCCTCACCAGCACTTGTTGTTTGTTGACTTATTTTATTTTAATTATTTATTTATTTATTTATTTATTTATTTATTTTTAATTAGCTTCAGGTGTACAACAAAGTGCAATAGTTATACTTTCTACCCCTCAAAGTGACAACCCCCTCCCCAATTCTCCCCCCCAGTTATCCCTCCCATATCATACTATCCACTACAATTCCCTTGACTCCCTTCCACTATACAATCCACATTCCGTGACTATATATTCAATTTCAGTTGGCATACAATATTACAAAACATCAATTTCAGGTATACAGTGCAGTGATCAAGCCTCTACTCCATCCATGAAGAAGTCTCCCCAACAAAACATGTGACCATCTGACACCCCACAAAATTTTAACATTATTATATTCCCCGAACTGTCTTTCATATCCCTGTGACAATACTGTAGTTACCTACTTATGCTGTCTAATCCCTTCCCCTTCTCCCTCAAACGCACCCCTCTCCCAACTAACAACCCTGTTTTTCCTCTATATCTATGAGACTGTTTCTGTTTCCTTTGCTCATTCATTCAGTTTTTCAAATTCCACATATAAGGGAGATCATATGGTATTTCTCTTTCACCGACTGACTTATTTCACTTAACATAATAGTCTCTAGGTCCATCCATATTGTTGCAAATGGTACGATTTCATTCTTCTTTATAGCACAGTAATACTGCATTGTATAAATGTACCACAGTGTCTTAATCCAGTCATCTACCGATGGGCATTTTGGTTGTTTTCAAGTCTTGACTATTGTAAATAGCTCTGCAATAAACAAAGGGGTGCATATATTTTTTCGTATTAGCGTCTTCGATTCCTCTGGGTAGATACCCAAGAGTGGAATTGCTGGGTCATATGGCAGTTCCATTTCAAGTTTTTTGAGATACCTCCAAACTGATTTCCATAATGGCTGCACTAATTTGCAGTCCCACCAACAGTGCACCAGGGTACCCTTTTCTCCACACCCTCGCCAGCACTTGTTGTTTGTTGATTTGTTGATGATAGACATTCTGACTGGAGTGAGGTGGTATCTCATTGTGGTTTTATTTGCATTTCTCTGATGATTAGTGAGGTTGAATATTTTTTCATATGACTGTTGGCCATCTGTATGTCCTCTTTAGAGAAATGCCTCCTCACATCCTCTGCCCATCTTTTAATAGGGTTGTTTGTTTTTTTGGTGATGAGTTGCATGAGTGTTTTATAAATTTTGGATATCAACCCCTTATCAGATATTTCGTTGGCAAATATCTTCTCCTATTCAGTAGGCTGCCTTTTTGTTTTATTGATTATTTCCTTTGCTGTGGAAAAACTTTTAAGTTTGATGTAATCCCATATGTTCATTTTTTTCTTTTATTTCTCTTGCCCAAGGGGATATATTAGTAAAAATATTACTCAGGGTAGTGTCTGCAAACTTACTCCCTATGTTTTCTTCTAGGAGTTTTATAGTTTCACGTCTTACATTGAAGTCTTTAATCCACTTTGAATTTGTTCTCATATATGGTCTAAGTAGGTGGTCTATTTTCAGTTTTTTGCACGTGTCAGTCCAATTTTCCCAGGACCATTTATTACATAGACTATCTTTACTCCAGTGTAAATTCTTGCTTCAATTGTCATAGATTAAATGACGGTATATAGATGGGTTTATTCCTGGGATCTCTATTCTATTCCATTGGTCTATGTGTCTGTTTTTATGCCAGTACCATACTATTTTGATGACTGTAACCTTGTAGTATGTTTTGATGTCAGTTTGTGTGATGCCTCCCACTTTGTTCTTATTTATCAACATTGCCATAGCTATTTGGAGTCTTTGTGTCTCCATATAAATTTTAGGATTCTATGTTCTATTTCTGAGAAAAATGTCCTTGGTAGTGTGATTGGAATTGCATTGAAACTATATATTGCTTTAGGCATTATTGACATTTTAACTATATTAATTCTTCCTATCCATGAGCATGGTATGTATTTACATTGATTTGTATCTTCTTAGATTTCTCTCTTCAGTGTCTCATAATTTTCTGAGTACAGGTCTTTTATTTCTTTAGTTAAATTGATTCCTAGATATTTTATTGTTTTGAACCAATAGTAAAAGGGATTGATTTCCTGATTTCTTCTTCTGATAGTTTATTGTTGGTGTGTAGAAATACCACTGATTTCTGAATATTCATTTTGTATATTTCTGCCTTGCCAAATTCGTGTATCAATTCTAGCAGTTTTTTGGTGGAGTCTTTGGGATTCTCTCTATATAGTATCATGTCATCTGTATATAATGACAATTTTACTTCCACTTTTCCAATTTGGATGACTTTTATTTCATTTCTTGTCTGATTTCTGTTGCTAAAATTTCCAGTACTATGTTGAATAGAAGTGGTGAAAGCAGGCAGCCTTGTCTTGTTCCTGGTCTTAAGGGGAAAACTTTCAGCCTTTCCCCATTGCGTACGATGTTTGCTGTGGGCTTATCATATATGGCCTTTATTATGTTGAGATACGATCCCACTATTCCCACTTTGCTAAGAGTTTTTATCTTAAATGGCTGCTGGATTTTGTCAAATGCCTTTTCTGTATCTATTGATATGATCATATAATTTTTATTTTTCATTTTGTTAATGTGATGTTTTACGTTAATTGATTTGTGGATATTGAACCAGCCTTGTATACCAGGAATGAATCCTACTGGATCGTGGTGTATGATCTTTTTAATAAGATGCTGAATTCGGTTTGCTAGTATTTTGTTGAGAATTTTTGCATCTATGTTCATTAGGGATATTGGCCTTAATTTTCGTTTTTTGAAATATCTTTGTCTGACTTAGGAATCAGGGTGATAGTGGCTTCATAGAAAGAGTTTGGGAGCCTTCCCTCCTTCTGTATTTTTTGGAATAGTTTGAGGAGAATAGGTACTAATTATTTTTGGAAATGTTTTGTAAAATTCATCTGTGTAGCCATCTGGTCCAGGGCTTTTGTTTGTTGGAAGATTGTTGATTACTGATTCAATTTCTTTGGCAGTAATCCAACTGTTCAGAGTTTCTGTTGCTTTTTGGTTCAGAGTTGGTAGATTGTATGCTTCTAGAAATTTATCCATTTCTTCCAGATTGTCGAATTTGTTAGTATATAGTTGCTCTTAGCATTTTCTTAAAATTTTCTGTATTTCTGTGGTATCTGTTGTCACTTCTCCTCTTTCATTTCTGATTTTATTAATTTGAGTCCTCTCTCTCTTTTTCTTGGTGAGTCGTGCTAAGGGTTTGTCGATTTTGTTTATCTTTTCAAAAAACCAACTCTTGGTTTCACTGATCTTTTGTATTGCTTTTTTATTCTCTATTTCATTTATTTCTGATCTGGTCTTTATTATTTCCTTCCTTATACTCCCTTTAGGCTTGTTTTGCTGTTCAAGTTCCCGTAGGTGTAAAGAGAGTCTGCTGATTTGAGATTTTTCTTCCTTCTTTATGTAGGCCTGCACTGCTATGAGCTTCCCCCTTAGGACTGCTTTCGCTGCATCCCAGAGATATTGGGTCATGGTGTTTTCATTTTTGTTTTTCTCAAGGTATCTTTTGATTTCCTCCTTGATCTCATTTTTGACTCACTCACTATTTAGTAGCATGTTATTTAGCCTCCATGTATTTGTAAGCTTTCCCGATTTCTTCTTATAATTGATTTCTAGTTCCATAGCATTGTGGTCAAAGAAGACACTTGATATGATTTCAGTATGCTTAAATCTTTTGAGACTTGTTTTGTGGCCTAACATGTGGTCTATCTTGGAGAATGATCCATGTGCACTTGAGAAGAATGTATATTCTGTAGCTTTGGGGTGAAATGCTCTAAAAATATCAATTAAATGCAGGTGGTCTAAAGTGTCATCTCAGGCCACTATGTCCATATTGGTTTTCTGTTTGGGGGATCTGTCCATTGGTGACAATGGGGTGTTGAAGTCCCCTACTATGATAGTGTTACTGTTGATCTCTGCCTTTATGTCTGTCAAAATCTGTTTTACATATTTAGGGGCTCCTATATCGGGTGCATAGATATTTACTAGAGTTATGTCCTATTGTTGAATTGATCCCATTATTATTATGTAGTGCCCTTCTTTGTCTTTTATTGTAGTCTTCATTTTAAGTCTATTTTGTCCGAAATAAGTATTGCTACTCCAGCTTTTTTCTCATTTCCATATGCATGAAATATTTTATTCCATCCCTTTATTTTCAGTCTCTGTGTGTCTTTTGATCTGAGATGTGTCTCTTGTAGACAGCAAATGCATGGGTCCTGTTTTCTTATCCACCCAGCCTCTCTGTGCCTTTTGATTAGAGCATTTAGCCCATTCACATTTAAATTGCTTACTGATAGGTGCATATTTATTGCTGTTTTGTTGTTTGTATTTGTTGTCTTCCTGGGTTAGCTTGTTTTCCCCTTTCTTCTGTTTAAAAAAGCCCTTTTAACATTTCCTGCAATGCTGGCTTGGTGGTAATGAACTTTTTAAGTTTATTCTTTTCTGAGAAGCTCTTGATCTCTCCTTCCGTTTTAAGTGATAGCCGTGCTGGGTAGAGCAATCTTGGTTGGAGACTTTATTTTGTGTCACTTTGAATATATCCTGCCATTCCCTTCTGGCCTGCAGAGTTTCTGAACAAAAGTCAGCTGTTAGTCTAATAGGACTTCCTTTGTATGTAACCTGCTGTCTTTCTCTTGCTGCTTTTAGGATTCTGTCTTTGTCTTTAACCTTTGCCATTTTAATTATGATGTGTCTTGGTGTGGGCCTGTTTGGATTCTGCCTGTTTGGAACTCTCTGCACATCCTGGGCTTGTATGTCTATTTCCTTCACCAGGGTAGGGAAGTTTTCAGTCATTATTTCTTTAAATGCATTCTCAGTCCCTTGCTTCTTCTCTTCTCCTTCTGGTATTCCTATGACACAAAAGTTGTTGTGTTTCATGTTGTCCCAGAGGTCTCTTAAACTATTTTCATTCTTTTTTATTCTTTTTTCTTTTTGTTGTTCCAGCTGGGTGATTTCTGCTATTTTGTCTTCTAATTCGCTGATCCGCTCCTCTGCTTCATCTATTATACTGGTGATTCCTTCGAGTGTGTTCTTCCTTTCAGTTATTGTATTCTTTAGTTCAAACTGGTTGTTTTTTATGGTTTCTCTATCATTCTTTATGTCCTCACTAAGTTCCTTAAACATTCTTATCATCGGTGTTCTAAACTCTGTCTCTGAAAGTTTGGATCCCTCTGTTTCATTTAGTTCCATTTCTAGAGTTTTCTTCTGATCTTTTACTTAAGACATGTTTCTTTGCTTTTTCATTCTGGCTGTCGTTCTGTGAATGCTTCAAAGGATTAGATAGATCACCTAGAAAAAAGAGAAAGGAATAAAGGAGGTGGAGGGGTTCTCCGTCCTCTTTAATCTGCAGACGACTTTCTCAGGGTTGCAATGAGCTTTCCACAATTAGCTGCAGTGTGCTCTGGAACCGTGCTCACTTCCAAAAAAAAAAAAACTTCACAGGTTGTTGCAGGTTGTCCGCTACTGCAAAAAAAAAAAAAATCCGTCTGTGGCCTGTCAAGATGTGGGCCAAGCCCTGGGGGCTCAGAGTGCCTCGGGCAACACAGCTCTAGATGGGTGGGGCAGGCCCCCAAGGCACCACTTGATGTGATCAGTGGCCACCACCAAATCAGAACAGCATGCACTCTGCACCAGCAATCAGTCCACACAAACTCGCCAGGAAAGTCTCGATCGGAGCACGCAGGTGCACTGCCCCCTGCCCAACACTGTCAGGAGAACTCCCCATCTCAGCCTGTTGCAATCAACTGCCTGCAGTTCAGGCTAGGCAGCCCAACAGCCAGTCCCCAGCCTTGCAACTCTGCACAAACAGTGCGGAGAGCGAGGACCTAAGGGGGCTCACGCACTCCTGAGTCTCAGTGAACAGACTGATGCAGCTGGAGAGCACCCGCCCTGTGTTTCCCTGGCAACACAGCAGAAGCAGGGTGGAAGGTGGGGATCCAAGGCGACTTGCGCACTCCTGCGTCTCAGTGAGCAGACTGATGGAGCTGGAGGGCACCCACCCGACGTTTCCTTGGAAACGCAGCACAAGGAAGTCAGATGGTGGGGACCCAAGGCGGCTTGCGTGCTCCTACTTCTCAGTGAGCAGCCTGATGGAGTCAGAGGGCACCTGCCAGGCGTTTCCCTGGCAATGCATCACAAGCAGGGCGGAGGGTGGGGATCCAAGGCCGCATGCGCACGCACGCACTCACTCCTGCGCCAAGTTCACTAGACCAATGGGATCCCAGATCTGACCCTCTGTGGGAGGTCTAATCCTCACAAAATGGCGCCCTCCTGTACACCGCTCGTGTGCAAGCTCTGCACCACTGGAACAATCGTCCAAAAACCTCCAGCTTCTGCACCAAAGGTGCTCAGTTCAGTCCTTCCCCACAGGTTCCTGGGTCTGGCTCACACATCTACTCCCTCCAACAGGAACCGGGTGAGTGCTCACTGGCAAGCAAACCCATGCGCCGGCCTTACTGGTTCTCCAGCCGCCCTCAGCCTCACCGAACTGAGCAAAGAGAGTCCTCACTAATTTACTGCCAGCTATCATAGAACTCCTCTTCCTGGCAAAGCAACTCTGGGCTGATGAGCTCAGTGTGGGGCTGGAGGGTCTATCCCCCAATTGGAGAAGCCTCCCCACAGAGCTGGGGTGTCCCTCATGGGGCTCGTCCTCTCTCGTCTGCACCCCTCCTACCAGACTTGACGTGGCCTCCTCTTAAGGTCCTTTGTTTTGAGGTTCTGTTCATCTAATATTCAGGGGACTTCTGAGGTTAAATGTTGTATAAATCATTTGTAATTTTGATGTGATCCTGGAGGCAGTTCGGAGAGGGTCTCTCTATTCCTCCATATTACCAGAAGTCTCTCAGTACTTTTCTTTTTTAAGTAGTTTTTTGGAGACAACAGGGAAGAAGGAAAGTAGTTTGTACAGGCAAACCTCATTTATTGTGCTTTGCTTTATTTTCCTTCACAGATACTGCGTTTTTTTTACAAATTGGAAGGCAAGAGCCTCCACCTGCAAAAAGATGATGACTCGCTGAAGGCTCAGATAAGTTTAACATTTTTTAGCAATAAGCTATTTTTTAAATTAAGGTATGTACATTGTTTTTTTTAGATGTAATGCTATTGCACACAATAGGCTACAGTACAGTGTAAACATAAATTTTATATGCATTGCGAAACCAAAAAATTTGTGTGCCTCGATTTATTGTGATACTCACTTTATTATAGTGGTCTGGAACTAAACCTGAAATATCTCTGAGGTGTGTCTGTACTTCAAGGGAATGTTAGAGACCATTGTGGAAAACTATTCACTATTTAAAGGGAACTACCAAATGATCATCTCTCAGGACATTAGCATGACGGCTTTTAGAGGTCATGAAGTTTGCATGACAAATGTTAAATGCAAATGTGGATGAATATTAACTTTATATAGCAAGGCAGATGCCAGCCAGCATAAGAATAGTGAATACAGATGGTTTTAACTCAGGAGTCCTGGAAGCCATTGGATGCTCATCCATAATACGGCCATCACAGCCAGGTAGGAATGCCTGAGGGAAGCAGTGGAGCTGGTCATGCCAGCATTTACACATAGAACTCTTCTTGGGCAGCCAGGTGTCATGCAGCACAGACCCACAGTTCTCTTTGCACCTATTGTGCTGACAGTTATGTCCACAGAAGGAGGGGAGGCAAGCACAAAAGAACCCCAGAATGCAGGTTCCCCCATTCAGGCAGCAGGTTTTGTTGAGCTCCTTACTATCCTGGGTTCTCATGTGTGGCACAAACTGGGAAGACTGATGACGAATTGCAGGCTCCTCCTGGGATTAAAGGCTGTTATCTCTGAAGGCCAGATCTCCCTGTGAAAGCTGTGCAAGTTCATGATGGTCCAACCCAGCAACTCATCCCAGTTCAAAGGCTTTGAAAATGGCCATGATCAAAATCACCCTGGAAGAGAAGCATGCCATCTTCTTGCCATCCATAGTCCCAACAATTGAAAGGGAAAAAAGTTAGTGTGGCTATAATTCAGTCATGCCAAAACACCCAAAGGTAAGCTTAAATTCCCTGAAATGGAAATGGGAATTTAGAGAGAAAAATATCCTGGATGAGAAATATGTCTTTCCCAGGTCTTAGGAGAAGCAGGAGCCAGGACATCCCGAGAAATTGGGGCTGCTCTTTAGAGTTGCATCCTAATCCTTAGCCCCTTAGGGAACAATCTTTAAATTTTGCCCACCATATATGATTTTTCCCAAGGTTACACCACTAATTAAGTGGTGGACCTGGGATTAGAATTCAGGTTTTCTAGATCCAAAAGAGTTTATTTTGTGCAATCCCTAATTGTTTTAGTTACTTAATAAAAAGGAAGATGGGGGCTGGCCTCATGGCATGGTGGTTATGAGCTGGCTTGGGATGCCAATGGCCCCGGTTCGGATCCCACATATGAGGGCCAGTGACACTGCCCTCTAAAAAAAAAAAAAAGGAAGATGACGACATCTCAAGAAAGAATCAATACAAAGAACAGAGGGCCATAGCCAAAGGTGTGGGGAAAAACTGGCAGAAGGCTTTTTGAAAAGTAAGTACAATAAAGATTTCCAGGCAAGATAGTTCAGTAGGTAAATGCTGTGCTTACCTTCTCTTGCAACCACATCAATATTACAACTAAAATACAGAACAACCCCTTTGAGAATTGCCTGAAGTCTTGCTGAACTGAAGCCTTACAACTAAGGACATACAGAAGAAGCCACCTCAAGTCTGGTAGCAGGGGCAGAGACATGGAACAGGCTAGTCCTACACCATATGTGATCATTAAAAATTAGGAGGGATATCTCGGCTGTAGAGGTTCCCCACAGAGGAACGAGTGGTGCCAGTGCCACACCATGATTCCCAGCCCAGGATTCCATTGCCAGGCAAAAAAATCCTAATAATTTCTGGTTGTTGTGAGAACCAGCAGAGACTGTGGCTGAATGGGACAAAGGGAAGCTACACTCCCAGGTGCTCCTCTTGGAAGGTCTGCACAAAGACTCATAGATGGACTTACTCACTCTGAGTTCCAGTGATGAGGCAGCAGCTCAAAAGGCACCAAGAACACATGAGGAGGAACTAAGTTGTCTAACTTCAGGGTGAAGTCTGGAGGGGCAACTTTCTCCCGGATGGTGGAGCTGGTGGAAGCCATTGTTTCTTTGTTGAGCCCTCCCCATTTCCCAGCATTCATACACAGGCAAGCACCATATCTGAGTCTCCATCAACCTGGCTAACACCATTTGGTGACCCTACCCTGGTGATTCTGAGACTCCACTCATCAATCAGGCACACAAAATCTACTTCCAGTAGCTTTTCTGTAAAAAATGCCCAACTTGACTCATGCTGCAGACTTTGCTAACGTCTCTCAAAGGTTCACAAAACTCAAACAAGCAGTATCTGGTTTCAGTGTGTCATGTACCTCTGGATGAGCAGTCCTAAGTTTGGCACTAGTGGCAGCTGGCCTTGGTTCACAACTTGGCCTCTCAAGGCACCTCCAAGAACAGAACCAGTGGTGGTCACTTGCAGGTCACTTTGTGGTTCATGCCAGGTGGCCCCATGCAGGGCATAGGCTGCAGCTAAATTTTTCCTGCAGCAGGTCCCCTTCCAGGTGGACCTGGGTTTGGCATGCCAAGAGGCCATTGAACTGAGCTGAAACATCACATGGCTGCCTCCAAAGATGACACATCTAAAGGGCACACTAGGCAGGCACCAGAGCCTGCTAAAGCAAACCTTGCTCTGTAGAGTCAGTCTTTGCATCACAGTTCCTCCACTATACTCAAAGCCAGTCCTCACAACCAACCAGCTTGAGGGTCAATCCCTTCCATTGACATGCAAACAGCAAGCAAGGCTCAACTATAATAGGAAGACACACACAACTCACATATGGGACACACCTGGAGCATCCAGCTCTGGTGACTGCACCACTGGGCCCCACAGGACACCTACTACATAAGGCAATTCTATTAAGACAAGGAGATATAGCAGCCCTACCTAATAAACAGGAACAAAAACAAGGAGGCAGCTAAAATGGGGGATACAAAGAAACATGTCCTAAATAAAAGAATAGAACAAAGCTCTGGGTAAAGAGCTAAAAAAAAATGGTGACAAACAACCTACCAGTTGCAGAGTTCAAAATACTGCTTATAAGGATACACAATAATCTCAGGGAGAAATTCAACAGATAAGAAACAAAAATGGAGATCAGAAACATAAAAAAAGAACAGTCACATATAAAAACACAATAATGAGAATGAAGAATACAATATACGGAATCAACAGTAGACTAAATGAGGATTATATCACAGAAATGGTGGTGTGAGGTGAGCCTCCAGAAATCTTCTCTGGAATTTACAACAAATTGAACAGCTATAATTCCACAGAGGATTCCCTGTTCAGCAGACAGGCAAGTTTAAGACATGCACAATTGATATCATCTAAAGGTGGGTGAATTGGGTGAGCAGGGGAGGAAGAAAGGGGAAAGTGTGGAGACAAGGGCCACAGGACACAGACTGGACTTCGGAGCTCTGAGCTCCCTGCATTCCAGAGCCACAGCATTCATGGAACAGGGAAGAATTCAGACTGCTAGAGCTCCCATTATGGCCCATAGTCCTGCTTGAGGGATCAGCATATAACATGGCTGAACCCAATGCTCACAGCAGAGACCTCGGAGAACACTGAGGGAAGAAGGATGAAAATGGTGGTTTAAGACCTCACTGCCAAGCAGAGGACTGAAGACATAGGCATGAAGCCTAGCTGACCCTTCCTCACACTCTTAGAGCTTGCCTTCCCAGTGCTACAAGCAGAACGGTAGCAGTATCAGATCAAATGAACAGACTATTTGCATTTCCGAGAACTGCAGCCCTGCAGTGACAGACTCACAGCCCAACTAATTCTGGTGAAAGGGAAGGAAACTTAGGTGCAAGATTAACTGTGTTGGTAGACACTGCCATTGTTCAGAGCCAACTCTCACAATCCACACTTCCCCTGCCTCCACCTATCTGGGTAGCTCACTGAAGGGTGTAAACAGAGCCACAGAAACACACAGGCTCTGAATCTGGTTGCAGGAAGAGTTTTGGAACATCAGGAGCTCTCCAAACCCTTATGGAGGTGGTGCCCTGAGACACAGTCAAACTGCTCACAGAGGAGAAACCCAATTTAAGGGAGTCCACCCACCATCATGTGAGAAGTTGGAACAGTGCAAGAGAAAATGTAGCACCACAGCATGAGAGAGAATTAATGGCTGCAGTGGGAGAGAAAATAAAACAGTCCACCAAGACCTACTGGAAAGCAAAACAAAAACCTCTTCCTGTCAACCCATTGCAGAAACCACTTTTGTATATGCCCAGGAAGTGAAACAATAATTCATTGGTTGTCAGGAATAACCGAGGTAACAAGGCAGCTCAGGAAAAAAAAAACTTAAAATAGTCAAGAAAATGAACTTAAAGATATGGAAATATGTGACTAAAATGAGAGAGAATTCAAGATTGTAGTTCTGAAAAAAGTCAATGAAATGCAAGAAAAAACAGACAGAGAGTTTAATGAACTCAGAAACACATTCAAAGAACAAAATGCACATTTTATCAAAGAGATTGAAATTTTTAAAAAAGAACCAAATTGAATTTCTGGAGATTAAGAACTCAATAAAAGAAATGAAGAATGAAATAGCCAGCCTAGGCAATAAAGCTGACCACATGGAGAAAGAATCAGTGACATTGAAGATAGAAATGTGGAAATGAAACAGATGGAAGAAGAAAGAGATTTGAGAGTTAACAGAAATGAAAGTACTCTACAAGAACACTCTGACTCCATCAAAAAGAGCAATATAAGAATAATGAGCATACCAGAAGGAAAAGAAAGGGAGAAGAGAACAGAGGGTATATTCAAACAAATAACAAATGAGAACTTCCCAAACTTGTGAAAAGAATTGTATCCTCGAATCCAAGAAACAAATAGAACACCTAATTACCTCAATCCCAAAGGTCTTCTCCAAGGCACATTTTATTGAAGCAGTCAAAAATTAACAACAAATAAAGAATCCTCAAGGCAGCAAGGGAGAAGAAGATGGTAACCTACAAAGGAAAGCCCAATAGATTATCATCAGATTTTTCAGCAGAATCTCTACAAGCCAAGAGGGAGTAGAGTCAAATATAAAAACTGAAATTCCAAATTGAAAGAGAGAAATTATGAGCCAAGGCTAATACATTCAGCAAAGATATCCTTTAGATATGAAGAAGGAATAAAGACCTTTCCAGACTGAAGGAGGCTATTCAAACTGAAACTAAAAACCAAAAGGACACAAAACCATCACTAGTATTAGGAACAGACAGACAGAAGCATAAATGTCAACCCCTACACCAAATAGGACACTATACATTTAAATATGACATACAGGATAAAGAAGAAAAAAACACTTACAAATTTTTTTTCAAAACGAAAAAGACAACTTGTTAGCGCAGTGCAGAAATCAACACAGAGCATAAATAGGGATAACTTTTGACAACAAAAATAAAAGGGAAAGGGGCTGGACGAGTAGCTCAGTTTGTTAAGAGCTCGCTCAAGAGTGCAAGCTGAGCTCTAAGCAACAGCAGTTCAATGCCCAGCCTGAGCTAAGCTGCCAACAAGTGGCAGGGTGGCTCAGCTAAAAAACATAAAAATAAAAATAAATAAAAAATAAAAGGGAAAGGATAAAGGTCTGAAATGGCAAAAAAAAAAAAAGGTAAGGAGAAATGAAGCATGATGAAGAAAATGGAATACTCTAAATATGAAACTTCCTTTCACATAAAGTTAATGGTAACCCCTTTAAAAATGCAGAACTGAAATGCATAACATAAAAAAGGAATAAACCGGCTGAGTGGCGTGGCGGTTAAGCGCTGGCTTGGGAAGCCAGCGGCCCCGGTTTGGCTCCCACATATGAGGACCAGTGACACTGCCCTCAAAAAAAAAAAGGAATAAACAGAGGGAAAAAATCATAGATTACCAACACCCATAAATAACAGACAGCAACAAAAGGCAAAGAAACAATGTAGACAACATCCTACAAGAAAACCAAAGATAGAATGATGGGAAATCCTCATATATCAATAAACACTCTAAATATAAATGGACTGAACTCACATATAAAAAGGCATAGAGTAGCAGATTAGATTTAAAAAAACTAAACCCAGCCATGTGCTTCCTCCAAGACACACATCTCAGCTACAAGGACAATTATAAACTCAAAGTGAAAGGGTAGAAATTGACACTTCAAGCAAATGGAATTGAGAGAAAAGCAGGTGTATTCATATTTGTATCAGGTGAAACTAACTTTGGATAGAAAAGGTAAAAAGAATAAGAATGGACATTTCATAATGATAAAGGTACATAATGATACAACAAGAAGACATAACAGTCATCAATATTTATGCCCCCAATCAGGAACCACCTAAATATAGAAAGCAACTAGAAACAGAACTAAAGGGATAAATTGACAAAAACATAATTATAGTAGGGGACATAAATACATCATTAACAGCTATGGATAGGTCATCCAAACAGAAAATAAGTAAGGAAATATCAGCCCTAGATGACACATTAGATGAAATGGATGTAATTGACATTAATAGAGCACTTCATCGTAGAACATCATACTATACATTTTTTCCTAGTGTACATCGAACATTCTCAATGTTAGAACCATATATTGGGACAAAAAAAGTAGCCGCAGCAAATTTAAGAAGATTGAAATCATACCAAGAATATTCTCTGATCACAAGGCTTTGAAACTGGATGTCAACTGCAAATGGAAATCAGGAAAAACCACAAATATGTGGAGATTGAACAACATACTTTTAAAGAACAACTAGGTCAAAGAAGAAATAGGAGAGATCAAAAGATACATACAAGCAAATGAAAATGAAAATATATCCTACCAAAATTGGAGGGGAGGGGCGAGCAAAAGCAGTATCAAGAGGGAAATTTATATTATTACAAGCCTGTCTGAAGGAACAAGAAAAATCCCAGATAAATATCCTCACATTATACCTTAAAGTACTACAAAAAGAACAACAAATGAAATCCAAAATCAGCAGAAGGAAGGAAATAATAAAAGTCAGAGCAGAATTAAACGAAATAGAGAACAAAAAGACAATAGAAAAAATTAATGCAACGAAGAGCTGGTTGTTTGAAAACATGAATAAAATTGACAATGCCTGATAAGACTCAGACGATAAAAGGGGAAAAGACACAAATAAACCAAATCAGAAATGAAAGAGGGGAAGTTACCACAGAAGACACCAGAAATACAAAAATCATTCAAAAATACTATGAAAGACTATATGCCTCCAAATTGAATAATCTAGAAGAAATGGACAGGTTCTTAGAAACATATAGCCTTCCTAGGCTGAATCACAAAGAAGTGGAAAATCTAAATAGACTGATCAACATTAAGGAAATTGAATCAGTCATCCAAAACCTTCCGAAAAGCAAAAGTTGACGACCAGATGGCATCACTACTGAATTCTACCAAATATACATGGAGGATCTAATACCTGTTCTACTTAAATTCTTCCAAAAAATTGAGGAAGAGACAATACACCCTAACTCATTTTATGAGGGCACAATTACCCTAATAACAAAACCTGGTAAGAATAACAAAAGAAGAAAATTGCAGACCAATATCTCTGATGAATACAGATATAATAATCCTAAACAAAATTCTATCATATCAAATTCAACAATGCATTAAAAAGATTACACATCACAATCAAGTGGGGTTCCTCTCAGGAGCACAAGAATGGTGCAACATATGTAAAGAGATCAATGTGATACACCACATAAACAAAATAAAGGACAAAAATCAAATGATTATATTAATAGATGCAGAAAAAGTGTTTCACAAGATACTATATCCATTTATGATTAAAACACTTAATAAAATGGGTATAAAAGGAAAAAACCTGAACATAATAAAGGCCATATATGACAAACCCTCAGCCAGTATCATAAATAATGGTGAAAAACTGAAGCCCTTTGCTCTATGTTCAGAAACACGAAAAGGCTGTACTTCCTATCACATCTGCTTTTCACCATATGATTGGAAGTCCTAGCCAGAGCAATCAGGCAAGAGAAAGAAATATAAGGCATCCAAATTGGGAATGAAGAAGTTAATTTGTCACTTATTGCAGAGGACATGAATATATATATATATATATCCCTAGAGACTCCACCAAGAAGCTATTAGAAATAATAAACAAATACAGTAAAGTAGCCAGCTACAAAATCAATGTATAAAAATCCATTGCATTCCTATATACTAACAATGAAATCTCAATTAAGAAATAAAAATTCCTACTTGAAGCTGATGTTGTATAACATTGTATGCCAACTGTAATTGAATATATATATATATATATATATATATATATATATATATATATATTGGATGTGGAGTATAGTGTGGAATGGAGTCAAGGGAATTGTAATAGGTATATATGATATGGGGGGAAGTGGGGTGGTGAATTGGGGGTGGGGTATTTTCTCTTCGAGGGGTATGAAGTATAACTATTGCACTGTGTTGTACACCTGAAACTAATTTTTTAAAAATGTTTATTTCACAATAAAAGAAATTTTAAAAAGAAATAAATAAAAATTCCTTTTGCAATTGCAACCAAAAGCATAAAATACCTAGGAATAAACTTCAGCAAGGATGTGAAACAACTATACACTTAAAACCATAAGACATTTTAAAAGAATTTGAACAAGACATTAAGAAATGGAAAGACATTCTATGTTCATGGATCAGAAGAATCAACATAGCTAAAATGTCCATATTTCCCAAAGCAATATACAGAATTAATGCAATCCCCATAAAAATCCCAATGGCAATTTTTAAAGAAATAGAACAAAAAATCATCAGATTTGTATGGAACCACAAAAGACCCCGAATAGCCAAAGCAATCCAGAAAAAAGAACAATGTTGCAGGTATCACATTCCCTGATTTCAGCCTGTAATACAGAGCAACAATAATCAAAACAGTATGGTAGTAGCAGAAAAACAGACACAGAGACCAATGGAATTGAATTGAGAACTCAAAAATAAACCCATATAAATATAGATAGATAATATTGGACAAAGGATCCAAAAACATACAATGGAGAAAAGACAGCTTTTTAAATAAATGGTGCTGTTAGAATTGGAAAGGCACATGAAAAAAATAAATGAAACTAGATTGTTATCTGTCACCATGTACCAAAATTAACTCAAAATGGATCAAAGACCGAAACATAAGACCTGAAACAATAAACTGCATAGAAGAAAACATAGGTACTAAGCTTATGGACCTTGGTTTCAAAGAGGAATTTATGAATTTTATTTCAAAGGCAAGGGAAGTAAAAGCTAAAATAAATTAATGGGACTGTCAAACTGAAAAGTTTTTGCAAAGCAAAAGCATCCATTGACAATATAAGGGGACAACCAACCAAATGGGAAATGACTTTTGCAAATTGCACCTCTGATAAAGGGCTGATTTCTAAAATATATAAGGAACTCATACAACTGAAAAACAACAACAAAAAAAGAAACAATTCAATTAAAAAATAGGCAGAGGACCTGAATAGACATTTCTCCAAAGTGAACATACAGATGGCCAATAGACATATGAAAAAATGGTCAACATCACTAATCACCAGAGAAATGCAAATATAAACTACAATGAGATATGACCTCACACAAGTGAGAATGGCTATCAACAACAAGACAAATAATAACAAGTATTGTAGAGGATGTGGAGAAAAAGGACCCCTCATACAGTGTTGTGGGATGCAGATTGCTGTAGGTACTATGGAAGGTAGCGTGGAGATTTCTCAAAAAAATTAACAATAGAATTACTATATGGCCCAACAATCCCTCTCCTAGGTATCTACACAAAAAATCTGAAAACAGTTATCTGTAAAGATAGATGTGCTCCAATGTTCACTGCAGCTTTATTTACGGTGGCCAAGACATGGAAACAACCAAAGTGTCCTTCAATAGATGAGTGGATAAAGATGTGGTATATATACACAATAGAATATATTCTGACACAAGAAAAGTTGAAATAGTGCCATTTGTGACAACATGGATGGATCTTGAGATTATTATGCTAAGCAAAATAAGACAGAAAATTGGAGAACCGTATGATTTCACTGATATGTGGTACATAAAACTGAAAACAACAAAGGAATAAGACAAACAAATGAAGAAACAAGAACTCATAGACACACAGACAATAGTTTAGTGGTTACCAGAGGTTAAGGGGAGAGGGGGCTTGTAGATGAGGGCAAAAGGGATCAAATATATGGTGATGGAAGGAGAACTAACTCTGGGTGGTGAATACACAACATGATATATAGATGATGTAATACAGAATTGTACACTTGAAACCTATATGAATTTACTAACAATTGTCATCCCAATAAACCTTAGTTACAAAAAGATTTATAATTGACAGTTGTACATGTAAAAATCATATCACACACCAACCTAATAGACTCTCCCCACATCATTATAAAGAATAAAGGAGATATAAACATACGCAAAAACAAAAAAGAATAGACAAGATGAAGGAGAAGATCAAATCAGTGATTTAGAAAATAAAATAGCAGGAAACAACCAAATAGGAGGAAAGAACTAAAAAAAATGAGGACTTCCGCTAAAATGGCGGAATAGACAGATGCTGTGCTAACTACCTCTGAGGATCACACCAAAATTACAAACAATTTATAAAACATTCAACCCCAGAGGTCCCCAGAACGCTAGATGAACAGAACCACTAAGCGAAGAACTTAAAGAGGAGGCCACATCAAGTCTGGTAGGAGGGGCGCAGATGAGAGAGGGCGAACCCCGTGAGGGAAGTCCCAGCTGTTGGGAGGCTTCTCCGGTTGGGGGAGAGACCCTCCGGCTGCACACCAAGCTCACCAGCCCAGAGTTCCTTTGCCGGGAAGAGAAGTTCCAAGATAGCTGGCAGTAAATTAGTGAGGACTCTCTCTGCCCCGCTCGGTGAGGGTAAGAGCAGCTAGAGTATCAGTGAGGCCGGTGCATGGGCTTGCTTGCCAGTGAGCACATACCTGGTTCCTGGTGGAGGGAGTAGCTGTGTGAGCTGGGCCCAGGAGCCTGTGGGGACGAACTGAACTGAGCACCTTTGGTACAAAAGTTGCAGGTTCTTTGGACTATTGTTCCCCAGGTGTGGAGCTTGCATGCGAGTGGTGTACAGGAGGGTGCCATTTTGTCAGCATTGGACCCTCCCACAGAGGGTCAGGTCCAGGGAACTCATTGGTCTGGTGGAATTGGGTAGAAGTCCGTGTGTGCGTGCGTGCGTGCCCATGCAGCCTTGGATCCCCACCCTCCACCCAGCTTATACAGGGTTGCCAGGGAAACGCTGGGCGGGTGCCCTCCGGCTCCAACAGGCTGCTCACTGAGATGCGAGAGAGCCTCAGATCCCCACTCTCCACACTGCGCTTGCCAAATTGCCAGGCTGGTGATTGGTTGTCGAGATGCTCGGCCTGATCTGGGTGCAGCTGATTGGGACAGGCTGAGACTGGGAGTTTTCCTGGGAGTGTTGGGCTGTGAGCTGTGTGCCTGCATGATCCAGCCAGGGCTCTCCTGGTGATCTATCCAATACATCAAAGCAATCTCAGAGCGACAGCCAGAATGAGGAAACAAAGAAACATGTCACAAGTAAAAGATCAGAAGAAACCTCTAGAAATGGAACTAATGAAACAGAGGGATCTACCTTTCAGAGACAGAGTTTAGAGCACTGATGATAACACTGTTTAAAAAACTTAGTAAGGACATAAGGAAGGATAGAGATATCATTAAAAAAACAGTTAGAAATGAAGAAAACAATAACTGAAATGACGGACACACTCAAAGGCATCACCAGTAGAGTAGATGAAGCAGAGAATCGGATCAGAGATTTGGAATACAAAATAGCAGAAATCACCCAGTTGGCACAAGAAAAAGACCAAAGAATAAAAAACAATGAACATAGTTTAAGATCCCTATGGGACAAGATACAGCACAGGCAGCTTCGCATGATAGGAATACCAGAAGGAAAAGACAAGAAGCAAGGTGTCGAGAATGTATTTAAAAAAATAATGACTGTAAACTTCCCTACCCTGGTGAAGGAAATTGACATACATGCCCAGGAAGTGCAGAGGGTTCCAAACAAGCTGAACCCAAACAGGTCCACACATCGTAGTCAAAATGGCAAAGGTTAAAGACAGAGACAGAATCCTAAAAGCAGCAAGAGAAAGACAGCAGGTTACATACAAAGGAACTCCTATTAGACTAACAGCCTACTTGTCTACATCAACTCTGCAGGCCAGAAGGGAGTGGCAGGAGATATTCAAAGTGACAGAAAATAAAGTTTTACAACCAACATTGCTCTACCCAGCATGGCTATCACTTAAACATGAAGGAGAAATAAAGAGCTTCTCAGAAAAGAATAAGCTTAAGGAGTTCATTAGCACTAAGCCATCATTGCAAGAAATGTTAAAAGGGCTTTTTAAACTAAAGAAATGGGTAGACAAGCTACCCCAGGAAGACCAGGAATACAAATAACAAAATGGCAATACATATGCACCTATCAATAATCATTTTAAATGTGAATGGGCTAAATGCTCCAATCAAAAGACAGAGAGTGGCTGAGTGGATAAGAAAATAGGACACATGTATATGCTGTTTAGAGATGAAATAAGATATTTCATGCAAATAGAAATGAGGGGAAAAAAGCTGGAGTAGCAGTACTTATTTTGGTCAAAATAGACTTTAAAATGACTACAATCAAAGAGAAAGTGCACGATAACCCTTATAAACATCTATGCACCCAACATAGGAACTTCTAATTACATAGAACAGATTTTGACAGACATAAAGACAGAGATCAACAGTAATACTAGCATAGTAGGGGACTTCAACACCCATTGTCACCAATGGACATACTCTTTAGACAGAAAATCAACACAGAAAGAGTGGCCTTAAATGACACTTTAGACCAGTTGTACTTAGTCGATATTTTTAGAGCATCTCACCCTGAAACAACAGAATATACATTCTTCTCAAGTGCACATGGGACATTTTCCAAAATAGACCACATGTTAGGCCACAAAACAAATCTCAATAAATTTAAGAAGGTTGAAATCATATCAAGCAGATATAAAGGAAAAACTGATGGTTGCTGGCTGGGAGGGAGTGGGGCTGAGGGAGAGGGGGAAGGTTTTGGACAGCGTAGGTGGGTGACTACAATGTTGCCGCAGGGATATGGGGGGCAGTTCTGGGAATGTAATTGATAATGTAGTGAAGAGACTATTATGTTAAGTGAAATAAGTCAATCAGAGAAAGACAAGTACCATATGATCTCACTTATATGTGGAATCTGAAAAACTGAATGAGCGAGCAAAGTAAACAGGCTCATAGATGTAGAGGAAAAACTGCGGGTTGGTAGTTTGGAGGGGGGTCGGCAGAAGGGAGAACGGGAAGGGATTAGACAGCATAAATAGACAACTACAATATTGCCACAGGGATATGAGACACAGTTCGGGGAATATAATAATGTAAAAATTTTGTGGCGTGTCAGATAGTCACATTTCTTGTTAGGGAGACTACTTCATGGGTAGAGTAGAGGCTTGATCACCGCCCTGTACACCTGAAGCTGATGTATAATATTGTATGCCAACTGTAACTGAATATTTAGATAGTCATGGGATGTGGAGTATACTGTGGAAGGAAATCAAACGAATTGTGATCGATATGTATGATATGGGGGGAGGATTGGGGTGGTGAACGGGGTGAGGGGGTTGTCACTTTTAAGGGTAAAATGTATATCTATTGCATTGTGTTGTACACCTGAATCTAATTTTAAAAAAATATTTATTTCACAATAAAATATTTTTTAAAAATATGAGAAGAGTTTAAGGGACCCCTGGGAAAATATCAAGCATAACAACATTCATATTATAGGTGTACCAGAAGGAGAAGAGAGAATGCAAGGAATTGAAAACCTATTTGAAGATGAAGAAGTAATTAGGGAAAACTTCCCTAACCTGGTGAAGGAAACACGCATACAAGCCCAGGAAGTGCAGAGAGCCCCAAAGAAGTTGAACTCAAACAGACCCACAGCAAGACACATCATAAATAAAATGCTAAAGGTTAAAGACAAGAAATAATCTTAAAAGCAGCAAGATAAAAGCAGTTAGTTACCTACATTCGAGCTCCCATAAGATTGTCAGCTGATTTCTCAACAGAAATTTGCAGGCCAGAAGGGATTGTCAGGAAATATTTAAAGTGATGAAAAACAAGGATCTACAACTGAGATTACTCTACCCAGCAAAGCTATCATTTAGAATCAAAGTACAGATAAAGAGCATCCCAGACAAGCAAAAGCTAAAGGAGTTCATCACCACCAAACTATTATTACAAGGAATCTTTGAGGGACTTTTTCAAGACAAAAAGAGAAAAAATATAGAAGAGATGAATAATAAAATGGCAATAATCACGTATCTATTCAACAATTACTTTAAATGTGAATGGATTAAATGCTACAATCAAAAGACATAAGTGGCTCTGTGGTTAAGCGCTGGCTTGGGAAGCCAGTGGCCCCGGTTCTGTATGAGAGCCAGTGACACTGCCCTCAAAAGAAAAAAAAGGCATAAGGTGGCTTAATTGATAAGAAAATGAGACCCATACATATGTTGCCTTCAAGAGATTCACTTCAGATCAAAAGACATGCACAGATTGAAAGTAGGAGGAAAGGAAGTACAAATTGTCACACAGTAATCATGTGGATGTAGGGTATAGCATAAGGAATATAGTAAACAATATTGTAATAACTATGTACAGATTAGACAGAGGGATCACTTATTGTATTATATAAATTTCTAACCACTAAGCTGTACACATGATGCAATATATAGCATAGGGAATATAGTCAATAACATTGTGATAGCATGGTGCGGTGTCAGATGGTTGCTGGACTTACCATGGTGATCTCTTCTTTAGGTATATAAATGTTGAATAACTATGGTGTACATCTGAAACTAATATAATATTGTATGTTAGCTATATTTTAATAAAAGTCTCAAGAAGTGGAAAACTGCTGAGAGTTTTTAAAAGAACAGCAAACATACAAATACAAAAACCACTGAAAATACTCCCTTTAGTGATTTTCTATTATTGTGTTCTTTAATTATATACCTCTTCTACTACTATATTTCACACAAGCCCGGAAAATAGACATTGAAATGTTGGGTTGTTGGAAAAGTCATGATGCATTTTTGTAACGAAAAACATAGAAAATATATATCATGACTTTTCCAACAACCCAATATATTTAAATGTGAAAAACCTACTTTCTGATGGAAAAACTGTAATCTCACGAGGATCTAAGGTGCAATATTAAAGATAGGTAATCCCTTGAAATGGGGAAATGGAGAGATGCTGGTCAAAGTGTAGAAACTTCCAGTTATAAAATAAATAATTTCTGAGGATGTAATGTACAACATGGTGATTATAGTTAATAATACTGTACTCTATTATGTACTTGAAAATTTCTAAGTGAGTCTATCTTAAATATTCTCACCACAAAAAAGAAATGGTAATTACGTGACGTGATATAAGTGTTAGCTAACACTGTGGTGGTGATCATTTTACAACAAGTAAGTATATCAAATGAACGTGTACACTTTAAACTTACACAATTTTATAAGTCAATTATATCTCAATAAATCTAGGAGGGAATTCTAAATATTCTTGGCCATTTACACTTCCAAAAAAATTTAGAGTTAGTTTAACAAATTTCAATAAAACAGGATATTTTTCCCTTTTTTTTGGCATTTTAATCTTTTTTAAACTTTATTGAAGTATAATTAACAAAGAAAATTATAATATATTTATAGTGTGCAATGTGATGATTTGATATATGTATACATCATGAAAGCATTCCCACCATTGAGTTAGTTAACGCATTCATCATGTACATGTCTACATTTTTTTTTTGAGGGCAGTTAACCACCGGGTCACTCAGCTGGCCCTGAGAGAACACTTAAATTCTATTCTCTAAGCAAATTTCAATTATATGATACAATAGCATTAACTGTAGTCACCATGTTATTAGGATTCTTAGATCTTATTCATCTTGCAACTGAAGGACTGTACCCTATTATCAGCGTCTCCCTATTTCCCCCACCCCCAGTCCCTGACAACCACCTTTCAACTCTTTATTTCTATGAGTTGGACTTTTGTTTTTTAAGATTTTATTGGGGAATTGGGGGAGGAGAACAGCGTTGAGGAATCCAGGAAGAGGAACAGACAAGTTGACATCCCTTTTGTT
Organism: Aselliscus stoliczkanus; assembly: GCA_033961575.1. Lineage (NCBI taxonomy): Eukaryota > Metazoa > Chordata > Mammalia > Chiroptera > Hipposideridae > Aselliscus > Aselliscus stoliczkanus. The sequence continues at coordinate 44,758,697 of CM066737.1, read as the reverse complement.
CTTCATTCTAGTTGTGGAGGACGTAGCTTCACTGGCCATGTTGGTATTATCATTGTGCTCTTCCCACATGAGGCAGTCACTTGCTGGCCATTGGACTGTATTTTCAATCATAATACTCTACAAGTTATTAGCATGAAAACTAGTTTTAAAAATAAAGTCATTCTAAATTATTAATTTATACATGCATTAGGCTCCAGTCAGGCATGTTTCTGTTCTTGCAGCCTCCCAAGCAACAGAAAATGATTCCGTCAGCACCTGGGACAAGCAAAGTGTCACTGTTGCATCTCCATTTGCCCTCTGCAGGAGCTATCTATAGTGGTGACCGAAACATCCTGCCACTATCTGGCTTTGGGGAAAAGGTTGTCATCTTTGAGCAGACTGAGACTTAATCAAGTGCCTAGGTATTTGGAGGATATGCTTTGGGTCAGCCTTTTGGCCTCTGATTTGAGATATATTTTAATCTGATTCATGCTTATGGTGAGTCATGCCTATGGTGAACAAAGGGCAAGGTAGAAGCAAACAGATACCACAAGAAAAAAAGAGGCAACTACTGGAGATGAGATATTAGTATAGGTTTAGAGAAATTGGAGGATTTTTCTCTTACTTTGGAATAAAAAGTGATTAAAATATTCCTCCAATAAATTCAGTCTCTTCGTTTCCCTCCTCTATACCATACCAATACTTTCCCTGCCACCAGGTCTCTCACCCCAACACATTCACATATACACATACATACACTCAGACACACATATGTGCACAAAAGAATGCAGGACTAAGTTCATCGAAAGTAAGAAAAAGGAGTGCAAAACTAAAACGTTGTTGACAACCTTTTGATGGACCCTGAGACGAGTCCTAAAAGCAGCCCAGTAGGCAATGGAACCAAGGCCAGTTATTCTCATCCAGAAAAAATAACAGAGTGCCACAAGGTTTTACTCTTTTAAGGTAAAAGTTTGGTCATGTCCATTACCCTACTGTCTTCAATATGGCCATTTGCTCAGACCTATAAATCTTCTATTTCCCTAAGATATTCCATTAGTTAAAAAGCCAAATACTTGGCCCTTATTTGTTTCAAGGACCTGTCTGCACATTTGGGTTTAGTTTGCTAAGACCTGGTATGTCTTCAAACAGTAATAAAAGGGATATAAACATAGGAAACAGTTTATTTATATTCTGACTCTGTTTATAGAGTAGAAGGGGAAATGTATAAAGCACAATTTTTTAAAGCTATGATTCTCTAAGAAAAGTGAATCATAATTATATTTTCCTTTCCCATCTCTGGTAAACTTACATAGTACAGGACAAATCAATTAAGGTTTATTGGGTGCCTATGTATCCCCAATTAAGGTTTATTGGGTGCACAGTATCCCCATGTCTATCACAGTATCTCAAAGGTAGGTGCTCAATTATGTTTGAATCAAACTACTATTAGTAAATCAGTCAGAAATACAGGTTATTAGAAAATGTCTTCATTTACCCAGCTGTCATCTGAGGGATTTAGAAAGAATCATGATTCATTCCTAGAAATAAGTGTATCTGTTAATCAGGGTTCTGGAGTGAAGAAAAAGTTGGAGCTCAAACCACACTGAGAAATAAAAGGGCTTCCAGTCAAAATGGCAGAGTACGTAAACACTATACTTGCCTCCTCCCACAACCATGTCAAAATTACAACTAAACTACTGAATAATCATCATTGAGAAACACTTGAAGTATACCAGAAAATAACCTTACAACTAAGGATATACAGGGGAAGCCACCTCAAGATTGGTAGGAGAGCAGAGGCAGAATGAGGTGGTCCCACACCCACATGTGGTAGTTAAAAATTTCGAAGGCTATTCTGGCTATGGAGGTCCCTCCCTGAAAAAGGAGGGGACCCAGCCCCACACTGGTCTTCCAAGCCCAGGGCTCCAGTGCTGGAAAATGAATTCCCCAAAATTTCTAGCTGTGAAACCCAGTGGAGATTTTGTCTGAGAAAACAAGAGAGCTGATTGAGTTCCAGGCATTCATTCTGCTTAAAGAGCCTGCACATGGACTTATTCAATGATGGACTCACTTGCTCTGAACTCCAGCACTGAGGCAGCAGCTCAAAAGGCACCAGGAACATACAGGGAGAAACTAAGTTGTCTGGCTGAAGGACGAAGGCTGGAGGGGTAGCTTTCTCCGAGACACAGTGCTGGCAGAAGCCATTGCTCTTTTTTTTCTAAATTAATTTATTTATTTTTAATTAGCTTCAGGGGTACAACACAGTGCAATAGTTATACATTTTTCTAAAATTAGTTTCAGGGGCTGGCCGAGTGGTGTGGTGGTTGAGCGCTGGCTTGGGAAGCCGGCGGCCCCGGTTCAGGTCCCACATATGAGGGCCAGTGGCAATGCCCTAAAAAAAAAAAAAAAAAAAAAAAAAATTTTAGGGCCGGCCAAGTGGCGCGGTGGTTAAGCGCTGGCTTGGGAGGCCGGCGGCCCCGGTTCGGTCCCACATATGAGGGCCAGTGACACTGCCCTCAAAAAAATAAATAAATAAAATTAGTTTCAGGTGTACAACACAGTGCAATAGTTATACATTTTACCCCTCGAAGTGACAACCTCCCACGCCCAATACGCCACCCCACTCCCCCCCCATATCATATATATCTATTACTCTTCCTCTGACTCTCTTCCACAGTATAATCCACATCCTGTGACTATCTATATATATTCAATTACAGTAGGTATACAACCTCCGCTTTAGTTATACGGTGCAGTGATCAAACCTCTACTCCATCCATGAAATGGTCTCCCTAACAAGACTTACGACCATCTGACATTCCACAGAATATTTACAACATTATTAATTATATTCCCCAAACTGTTTTTCATATCCCAGTGGCAATATTGTAGTTGCCTATTTTTGCTGTCTAATCCCTTCCCCTTCGCCCTCCTTCCCATCCCCCTGCCAATTAGCAACCCTGATTTTTCCTCTATATCTATGAGACAGTTTCTGTTTACTTTGCTCATTCATACAGTTTTTCAGATTCCACATATGAGTGAGATCATATGGTATTTGTCTTTCCCTGACTGACTTATTTCACTTAACATGATAGTCTCTAGGTCCATCCATATCATTGCAAATGGTACGATTTCATTCTTCTTTATAGCGGAGTAATACTCCAATGGATAAATATACTATAGTTTCTTAATCCAGTCATCTACGGATGGCCATTTTGGTTGTTTCCAAGTCTTAGCTATTGTAAATTGTGCTGCTATGAACATAGGGGTGCATAACTTTTTCTGAATAAGTGTCTTGGTTTTTTCAGCATAAATACCTAGGAGTGGAATTGCTGGGTAAAACGGTAGCTCTATTTCCAGTTCTTTGAGATACATCCATACTGACTTCCATAGTGGCTGCACCAATCTGCAATCCCACCAACAGTGCAGCAGGGTCCCCTTTTCCCCACAGCCCCGCCAGCACTTGTTTGTTGATTTATTGATGATAGCCATTCTGACTGGAGTGAGGTGGTATCTCATGGTGGTTTTTATTTGCATTTCCCTAATGACCAGTGAGGTTGAACTTTTTTTCATATGCCTGTTGGCCATCTGTATGTCCTCTTTAGAGAAATGTCTCTTCATATCTTCTGCCCATTTTTTAATTGGGTTGTTTGTTTTTTTGGTGTTGAGTTTCATGAGTGTTTTATAAATTTTGGATATTAACCACTTATCAGATATATCATTGGCAAATATATTCTCCCATTCGGTAGGCTTCCTTTTTGTTTTATTAATGGTTTCCTTCGTTGTGAAAAAACTTTTAAGTCTGATATAATCCCATATGTTCATTTTTTCTTTTACTTCCCTTGCCCGTAGGGATGTATCAGTAAAAATATTGCTCCGTGTGATGTCTGCAAATGTACTCCCAATATTTTCTTTTAGGATTTTTATGTTTTCAGGTCTTACATTTAAGTCTTTAATCCATTTTGATTTTGTTCTTGTATAAGGCGTAAGGAGGTGATCCAGTTTCATTTTTTTGCATGTGGCAGTCCAATTTTCCCAGCACCATTTATTGAATAGACTATCTTTACTCCAATGTAAATTCTTGCTTCCCTTGTCGTAGATTAACTGTCTGTAAATGCCTGGATTTATTTCTGGGCTCTCTGTTCTGTTCCACTGATCGATGTGCCTGTTTTTATGCCAATACCAAACTGTCTTGATTACTGTAGCCTTGTAGTAGGTTTTGATGTCTGATAGCGTGATCCCCCCGACTTTGTTCTTATTTCTCAGAATTGCCGAGGCTATTCTCGGTCTTTTATGGTTCCATACAAATTTTAGGATTATATTTTCTATTTCTGTGAAAAGTGCCCTTGGTAGTTTGGTAGGAATTGCATTGAATCTATATATTGCTTTAGGCAGTACGGACATTTTAACTATATTAATTCTTCGTATCCATGAGCATGGTAGGTGTTTCCATTTATTTGTATCTTCTATGATTTCTTTATTCAGTGTCTTATAATTTTCTGAGTATAGATCTTTCACTTCTTTGGTTAAATTTATTCCTAGGTATTTTATAGTTCTTGACACAATTGTAAATGGGACAGTTTTCTTAATTTCTCTTTCCATTAGTTTATTATTGGTATATGCAAATGCCACTGATTTCTGAACATTGATTTTATATCCTGCTACTTTACTGAATTCGTCTATCAGTTCCAATAGTTTTTTGATGGAGTCTTTGGGGTTCTCTATATACAGTATCATGTCATCTGCATATAATGACAATTTTACTTCTTCCTTGCCTATTTGGATGCCTTTTATTTCTTTTTGTTGTCTGATTGCTGTGGCTAGAACTTCCAGCACTGTGTTGAATAAAAGAGGAGAAAGTGGACAGCCTTGTCTTGTTCCTGATCTTAAGCGGAATGGTTTTAGCTTTTCCCCATTGAGTATGATGTTAGCTGTAGGTTTATCATATATGGCTTTTATTATGTTGAGATATGATCCCTGTATTCCCACTTGGCTAAGGGTTTTTAACATAAATGGCTGTTGGATTTTGTCAAATGCTTTTTCTGCATCTATTGAAATGACCATGTGATCTTTATCCTTCATTTTGTTGATGTGGTGTATCACATTAATTGATTTACGGATGTTGAAACAGCCTTGCGCACTAGGGATGAATCCCACTTGATCATGATGTATGATCTTCTTAATATATTGCTGAATTCTGTTTGCTAATATTTTATTGAGAATTTTTGCATCTATATTCATCAGGGAGATTGGCCTGTAGTTTTCCTTTTTTGTGATGTCTTTATCTGGTTTTGGAATCAGGGTGATAGTGGCTTCATAAAAAGAGTTTGGGAGCCTTCCCTCCTTCTGGATTTTTTGGCAGAGTTGGAGAAGTGTAGGTGATAGTTCTTATTTGAATGTTTGATAAAATTCACTTGTGAAGCCGTCTGGTCCAGGGCTTTTGTTTTTTGGGAGCTTGTCAATTACTGATTCAATTTCCTTGGTAGTAATCAGGCTATTTAGATTTTCTGTTTTTTCTTGCGTTAGCTTTGGAGGGTTGTATGCTTCTAGAAAATTATCCATCTCTTCCAGATTGTCAAATTTGTTGGCATATAGTTGCTCATAGTAATTTCTTAGAATTTTTTGTATTTCTGTGATGTCTGTAGTCATTTCCCCTCTTTCATTCCTGATTTTGCTAATTTGAGTCCTTTCTCTTTTTTTTTTTTGATGAGCCTGGCTAGAGGTTTGTCAATTTTGTTTATCTTCTCAAGAAACCAGCTCTTGGTTTCATTGATCTTTTGAATTGTTTTTCTGTTCTCTATATTGTTTATTTCTGCTCTGGTCTTTATTATCTCCATTCTTGTACTCCCCTTGGGCCTCTTTTGCTGTTCTTTTTCCATTTCCCTTAGGTGTAAGGATAACCTGTTGTTTGAGATTTTTCTTCCTTCTTTAGGTAGGCCTGCACTGCTATAAACTTCCCTCTTAGAACTGCTTTCACTGCATCCCAGAGATTTGGGGTCGTGGTTTTTTCATTTTCGTTTGTCTCGAGGTATCTTTTGATTTCCTCCTTGATCTCATTTGTGACCCACTCACTATTTAATAGCATATTGTTTCGCCTCCATTTATTTGTCAGTTTCCCGGATTTCTTCTTATAATTGATTTCTAGTTTCATAGCATTGTGGTCAGAGAATACAGTTGAAATGATTTCAATCTTCTTAAATTTATTGAGACTTGTTTTGTGGCCTAACATGTGGTCTATCTTAGAAAATGTTCCATGTGCACTTGAAAAGAACGTATATTCAGTAAAAATATTACTCCGGGTAGTTTCTGCACATTTACTCACTATGTTTTCTTCTATGAATTTCATGGTATCAGGTCTTACATTTAACTCTTTAATCCATTTTGAATTTGTTCTCAAATATGGTGTGAGTAGGTGGTCCAATTTCATTTTCTTTCACGTGTCAGTCCAATTATCCCAGCACCATTTATTAAATAGACTATCTTTTCTCCAGTGTAGATTCTTGCTTTCATTATCATATATTAAAGGACTGTATATGGATGGGTTTATTCCTGGGCTCTCTGTTCTGTTCCTTTGGTCTACGTGTCTGTTTTTATGCCTTTTATGCCAGTACCATACTGTTTTGATTACTGTAGTGTTGTAGTATGTTTTGATGTCAAGTAGTGATATGCTTCCCACTTACTTCATATATATATATATATATATATATATATATATATATATATATATATATATATATTTATATATATTTTTTTTTTTTTTGTGGGCAGTGTCACTGGTCCTCATATGTGGGATCTGAACTGGGGCCGCTGGCATCCAAAGCCAGCTCTTAAACACCACGCCACTCAGCCAGCTCCCCACTTACTTCTTATTTCTCAAGATTGCCGTGGCTATACGGGGTCTTTGTGGTTCCATATCAATTTTAGGATTTTATGTTCTATTTCTAAGAAAAATGTCCTTGGTAGTTTGATAGGAATTGCATTGAATCTATACATGCCTTAGGTAGTATTGACGTTTTAATTCTATTAATACCTCCTATCCATGAACATGGTATGTATTTCCACTTATTTGTATCTTCTTGAATTTCTCTCTTCAGTGTCTGATAATTTTCTGATTACAGATCTTTTAATACTTTAGTTAAATTGATTCCTAGATATTTTATTGTTTTTGAAGTATTGTAAAAGGGATTGATTTCCTGATGTCTTCTGATAGTTTATTATTGGTGTATACAAATGCAACTGATTTCTGAATGTTAATTTTGTATCCTGCTGCCTTACCAAATTCATATATCAGTTCTCACAGTTTTTTGGTGGAGCCTTTGGGATTCTCTATATATAGTATTATGTCATCTGGATATAATGACAATTTTACTTCCTTCTTTCCAATTTGGATGACTTTATTTCATTTCTTTGTCTGATCACTATGGCCAGAAGTTCCAGAACTCTGTTAAATAGAAGTGGTGAACGTGGGCAGCATTGTTTTGCTGCTGATCTATTTTTTTTTTGGGGGGGGCAGTGTCACTGGCCCTCACATGTTGGACCGAACTAGGGCTGCTGGCTTCCCAAGCCAGGGCTTAATCACCGCGCCACTCGGCCGGCCCTTCTTGTTCCTGATCTTAAGGTGAAGGCTTTTAGCCTTTCCCCATTGAGTACGATGTTTGCTGTGGGCTTATCATATATGGCCTTTATTATGTTGAGATAAGATCACACTATTCCCACTTTGCTAAGAGATTTTATCATGAAGGGCAGCTGGATTTTGTTAAATACTTTTTCTGCATCTATTGATATGATCATATGATTTTTATTTTTCATTTTGTTAATGTGATGTATTACATTAATTGATTTGCAGATATTGAACCAACGTTGCATACCAGAAATGATTCCCGCTTGATCGTGAAGTATGACCCTTTTTTTTGAGGGCAGTGTTCCTGGCCCTCATATGTGGGACCCAACCCAGGGCCGTGGGCTTCCTACACCAGTGTTTAACCATCGTGCCCCTGGGGCAGCAGTGATGTATGATCTTTTTAATGTGATGCTGAATTCAGTTTGCTAGTATTTTGTTGAGGATTTTTGCATCTATGTTTATTAGGGATCTCAGCCTGTAGTTTTCCTTCTTCGTAATATCTTTGTCTGATGTTGGGATCACAGTAACAGTGGCCTCATAAAATGTGCTTGGGAGTCTTCCCTCCTTCTGAATTTTTTGGAATAGTTTGAGGAGAATAGGTATTAATTCTTTTTTGAATGTTTTGTAAAATTCACCTGTATAGCCAACTGGTCCAGGCCTTTTGTTTGTTGGAAACTTGATGATTACTGATTCAATTTCTTTGGCAGTAATCAGTCTGTTCAGAGTTTCGGTTTCTTTTTGGTTCGGACTTGGTAGATTGTATGCTTCTATAAATGTATCCATATCTTCCAGATTGTCCAATTTGTTGGCATATAGTTGCTCATAGTATTTTCTTAAAATTTTCTGTATTTCTGTGATATCTGTTGTCACTTCTCCTCTTTCATTTCTGATTTTATTAATTTGGGTCCTCTCTCTTTATCTTGGTGAATCATGCCAAAGGTTTGTCGATTTTATTTATCTTTTCAAGAAAACAACTCTTGGTTTCATTGATGTTTTGCTTTTTTTTTTTTGGACTCTATTTCATTTGTTTCTGCTCTGTTCTTTATTATTTCCTTCCTGTACTCCCTTTGCATTTGTTTTGCTGTTCTTTTTCCAGTTCCCTTAGGTATAAAGATAGTCTGTTCGTTTGAGATTATTCTTCCCTCTTTAAGTAGCCCTGCACTGCTATGAACTTCCCTCTTAGGATTGCTTTCACTGCATCCCAGAAATTATGGATCATGATGTTTTCATTTTCTGTAGTTTTGAGGTAGCTTTTGATTTCTTCCTTGATCTCATTTGTGACCCCCTCACTATTTAGTAGTATGTTATTCAGCCTCCATGTATTTGTGTGCTTTCCAGGTTTCTTGTTGTAATTGATTTCCAGTTTCATAGCATTGTGGTCAGAGAAGACACTTCATATGATTTCAATCTGCTTAAATCTTTTGAGACTTGTTTTGTAGCCTAACATGTGGTCTATCTTGGAAAATGTTCCATGTTCACTTGAAAAGAATGTATATTCTGTGGCTTTGGCATGAATTGCTCTAAAAATATCAATTGAATCCAACTGGTCTGACGTGTCATTTAAGGCGACCATGTCTGTGTTGATTTTCTGTCTGGAGGTTCTGTCCATTGGTGACAATGAGGTGTGGAAGTCCCCTACTATGATAGTGTTACTGTTGATCTCTGTCTTTGTCTGTCAAAATCTGTTTTATATATTTCAGAACTCCTATGTTGGATTCATAGATGTTTACTAGAGTTATGCCCTCTTGTTACATCGATCCCTTTATTATTACATAGTGCCCTCATTTGTCTGTTATTGTAGTCTTCATTTTAAAGTCTATTTTGTCTGACATAAGTATTGCTATTCCAGCTTTTTTCTCATTTCCATTTGCATGAAATACCTTATTCCATCCCTTTATTTTCAGTCTGTGTGTGTCTTTTGATCTGAGATGAGTCTCTTGTAGACAGCAAATGCATGGGTCTTGTTTTCTTATCCACCCAGCCACTCTGTTCCTTTTGATTAGAGCATTTAGCGCATTCACATTTAAAATGATTACTGATAGGTGCATATTTATTGCTGTTTTGTTGTTTGTATTTGTTGTCTTCCTGGGTTAGCTTGTTTTTCCCTTTCTTCTGTTTAAAAATGCCCTTTTAACATTTCTTGCAATGCTGGCTTGTGGTAATGAACTCCTTAAGCTTATTCTTTTCTGAGAAGCTCTTATCTCTCCTTTAATTTTAAGTGATAGCCATGTTGGGCACAGCAATCTTGGTTGTAGGCCTTTATTTTGTGTCACTTTGAATATCTGCCACTCCCTTCTGGCTGCAGAGTTTCTTTAGACAAGTCAGCTGTTAGGCTTTAAAGGTTCCTTTGTGTGTAACCTGCTATGTTTCTCTTGCTTGTTTCAGGATTTTGCCTTTGTCTTTAAGCTTGCCATTTGAACTATGATGTGTTTGGTGTGGGCCTGTTTGGGTTCAGCCTGTTTGGAACTCTCTGCACTTCCTGGGCTTGTATCTCAATTTCCTTCAGCTGGGTATGGAAGTTTTCAGTCATTATTTCTTCAAATACATTTTCATACCCTTGCTTCTTCTCTTCTCCTTCTGGTATTCCTATGATGCTAATTTTGTTTTGATTCATGTTATCCCACAGGTCTCTTAAACTATTTTCATGGTTTTTTATTCCTTTTTCTTTTTGTTGTTCCAACTGGGTGATTTCTGATATTTTGTCTTCTAATTCGCTGATATGATCATCCGCTTCATCTAATCTACTGGTGATTCCTTCAAACGTGTTCTTCATTTCAGTTATTTTATTCTTTAGTTCTAACTGGTTGTTTTTTATGATTTCCCTATCCTTCTTTATGTCCTCACTAAGTTCCTTAAACATTCTTATCATCAGTGTTCTAAACTCTGTCTCTGAAAGTCTGGATACCTCCGTTTCATTCAGTTCCATTTCTAGAGGTTTCTTCTGATCTTTTACTTGGGCATTTTTCTTTGTTTCTTCATTCTGGCTGTTGTTCTGTGATTACTTTAATGTCATAGATAGATCATCTAGAAAGAAGAGAAAAAAAGGGGAGAAAGAAAAAAGAAAAGAAAAGAATAAAAAAGAAGAGAAAGAAAAAAAGGAAAAATAAGAGAGAAAAAATTTAAAAATGTGGGCGGGGGGGCTCTCCATCCTCTTTAATCTGCATACCACTTGCTCAACAATAGAGAGTCTCTGGGAGACTCAGCACCTGCTGTTGGGGGGAAAAGCTTAACATGTTTTGCCCCGGCCTCCCTTTCAGTTTTGCAGTGATCTTTCCACAATTAGCTGTTGTGTGCTCTGGAACCATGCTCACTGCCAAAAATCTTCACAGGTTGTTTCAGATTGTCTGCTTCTGCAAAAAACGCTCTGTGGCCTGCGGAGGTGGGGGCCAGGCACCAAGGGTTCAGGATGCCTCTGGCAACACAGCTCTAGGAAGGTGGGGCAGGCCCCCAAGGCACCACTGGATGTGGTCAGTGGCTCCCACCAAGTCTGAGCAGCATGCACTCTGCACCAGCAACCAGCCCACACAAACTCGCCAGGAAAGCCCTGTCCAGATCACTCAGGCTCACAGCTCATGGCCCAACACTCCCAGGAAAACTCCCAGCCTCAGCCTGTCCCAATAAGCCACTTGCAGATCAGGCCTAGCAGCCCAACAGCCTATCCCCAGCCTGACATCTCTGCACAAATAGTGTGGGGGGTGGGGATGCAAGGTAGCTTGTGCATTCCCGTGTCTCAGTGAGCAGTCTGTTGGAACCGTCCCTGCATGTCCCTGGCAACTCAGCACAAGTAGGGTGGAGGGTAGGAATCCAAGGCCACATTCGCATGCATGCACAAATGCACTCCTGTGCCAACTTCACCAGAGCTGATCCTCTGTGGGAGAGCCCAACCATGAAAAAATGGCACCCTCCCGTACACCATGCACGTGTAAGCTCCACACCAGAGGAACAATGGTACCCAAACCTTCAAGTTCCACACCAAAGGCACTGTGTTCAGTCCGTCCCCACAGTCTCCTGGGCCCGGCTCACATAGCCACTCCCTCCAACAGGAACCAGGTTAGTGCTCACCAGCAAGCGGAGAAGCCTCTCCATTGCTGAGGCATCACTCACAGAGCTCATCCTCTCTCGTCTCTGCCCCTCCTACCAAACTTGATGTGGCCTCCTCTTTAGGTCCTTAGTTTAGAGTTTCTGTTCATCTAGTGTTCAGGGGACTTCCGAGGTTAAATGTTGAATAAATTATTTGTAATTTTGGTGTGATCCTGGGAGGCAGTTGGCACAGTGTCTGTCTATTCCGCCATTTTTGCCCGGGTCCTTTCCATTCAATCTTAAAAAAGCAATTATTGAAACAGAAAGGGGAAGACAATAGTGAGCCCCTGCAGATACAATTAGCTAGAGCTATGTTTACTTTACATTTTTTTAATTCATCTGGTTCAGGCAATGAACCACACCTTGGGCGTACTGCAGCTGAGACACATTTTAATAGTCTCCATTGGAGAATGTCCCCATCTTGTGGAAAGATATTCAAACTAATCAATAGCAGTTGGGAACTCTAATGACATGGGGATGCGGCTTTGCTTGTATTTCTGCAGGCCCAGGAGAATGACCTCTGTGGGTACCTGCCCAGTGTATCAAACCATACCATGAGCAATGGCCCACAGAAGAGAAAACACGCATGAATGAAATTGCTCTCGACACATGTGGAACCATCGACAATTGAGATGTCCAGTCTCTCGATCCAGCCCTCTCAAGTTGTCATTCGTTGTGTGTGCCTGTGGTCCCTTCACTTAGTCACTATTCAAAATCCACCTCAAACCCGACAAACAAAAAATGCCCCGCTTCCCACTTGAAGGCAATTAAAGAAGCTGACCCAAGTGGCAGAAGATAGATTAAATAAAACAGGCATCACCAAGCCTGACATCAATCTGTTGGTGTCCATGCTAGCAGTACTAACTATTGTAAGTTATCTTACACCTGGCGCTGTAGCCGACAATTTTACTTATTGGCTTATATTCCCAACCCTCCATTACTGACTCCTGTCACTTGGAATGATGATCCTTCTTTAATTTACATTAATGACAGTTCTTGGTTTCTTGGGCCTGAGGATCAGAGAGGTTCAGAGTTTCCTGAGGAGTAAGGATGAAGTTTTATTCTTTCTGGCCATACTTCTCTAGGATATTTGCATGCACTTCTTTGTATTGATCCTATCCCCCTATGTCTTTCTCTTTCCTATCAAGCTTGTACACTTCCCAGAGGAAAGGAGAATGACACTTATAAAGATTTATTCATGATTATCGAAAAAGGATTTGAAACACAACTTAGTACTCACAGTTTTCCTCCACCCATCCCTTCATGTCCTCATAATAATTGTTAGATTGATGCTCAATCTCATATTCATTGGGAGGAATGTCGAAGAAGCCAAGATTTGGTAGTAGTTGAAAATTCTTATGGAAGTATATTTGATTGGGGTCCCTTTGGGACTGCCATTCATGCCTGCTTCTGATTGAAATGTTCTGAACCTCAGCAACTGAGGGGACAGATAACTTATTATGGCTTTCCCTGAATTATTGAATCACCACTTAATATTTCTATCTTTTCGAAAGACAGGGTCCTTGCTCTGCCTCAATTAAGAATGACTAAGCCCATCAGAGGACAATTTCAAAAGCCTTTATTGAAAGGCACCTTAAGCCTTGGACAAAATAAGATTTGGAAAGGAAAGCTTACTAAAAATAATAACAAAAAATACACTTTTCAGTTTGAAGAGACTAATATATTTTATTTACAGGCATGTCTTAAAATTCCTTTTGTATTTTTGGTAGGAACTATAACTATTAATCAAATGGTGAAATTAGTTGAATGTCCCCAATGCAGTTTGTATACATGCATTAATTCTTCAATTTATGATGCCTCCCGCAAACAGGTTATGATATTAAGAAGGAGACATGGACTATGGCTCCCCATCCAAGCTCCTAGAGTGTGGGAAGGTTCTCCTACTGTACATATTATTTTAGAATTACTTCATAAGATTTTGCATAGAACTAAGAGATTTATAAGACTTTTAATTGCAGCCATCATAGGAATTATAGCTATAACTACTGTGGCTGCTGTTTCCAGAGTCGCTTTACATCAAACAGTGCAGATGACTCAATTTGTACAAGATTGGCATGAAAATGCCAGTAAAACTTGGAATCAACAATTAAGGACTGATCAAGAAATTAGTATTAGATTAGCTGATTTAGAGACAACTGTTGTTTTTCTCAGAGATCAATTAGAAAACCTCTGAAATATGATTACTTTAAAATGTGATTGGAATGTTAGTCCTTACTATGTAACTCTTTTTTCTTACAATCAAACATGCACCCCATGGTTGGAGGTAAGAGCACACCTCTTGGGAATTGCTCCCAATCTTACTATAGATATCCTATAGCTACAAAAAGAAGTGGATCAGATGTCTAATGCCAAACTCCAGTTCCTCCCAGGAGAGGAGATGCTCTCTGCAGCTGCAGAAGGGCTTTCTGCTCTAAACCCCCACACTTGGGTAAGAAAACTAAGTGAAAGGTTTGTGGGAGCAATTGCATTTCTGTTAATTATTATTCTTTTTTTCTGCTTAGTCCTCAGATGTGGACAACAGGCCCTCCGATGGGACTTAAAGGAAGGAACTGCCAAGTCTTTGTATCTCCTACTCCAAAAACAGAAAGGGGGAGATGTTGCCTTACAGTTGCTGAATGGGTTGTTCCCCTGCACCGATCCCTAAAAAAAGATAAAGGACGTGTCTCACCACCATGAGACCGGGAGGAATGATTCTTGTAAAGCTTCCTTAGGGGGTTCCCCAGAACCCTGGGACCCGATGGAATGAAATCGGCCATCTCCCTTAATTGATGGTTTCATATCTATGACTCCATCTCCCAGTGTCGTGTGTGTGTATGAAGGTACAGTACATGCTGGAATACAATGGGAATAATTTAGTGGAAGCAGCCAGTAGGCACAAAACCCACAGACCATGGAATTAACAAGTTTCATTTCCTTGTTTGATTTCTAATAAAAGGATACACATTGGACCAACTCAGGCACTCAGTCCACAAGGCTGCAGTCCCTTGGCCCCACTTATGATCTATTTCTGGCTCCTGTCTTTCTTAACCTTGTGCCACACTTCTCAAAACCCATAGCTTTTGTCATGCAGGATACAACAGTTTTTCAAAAGTTGCCTACATTGCTTAAATTAGACTATTTTGCTATGCTGTCTATTGCTGATAAGGTGTGTGGGTAGTATTTGTAAATAAGAATTGGTCTTCACAAAAAGTATATATGATTTAGATTTAGACACATACATGTTCCAGCCATAAAGTGGCCCTTTGATTCAAAGATGCTCAGTCTTGACACATTCCTATTGGGAATTTCTGTATTCTTCTCATCTTGATCCCTTTGTTTCTAGATACAAAGCATGTGTCTCTCTCACTAATCCGTTCTGATTTTTAATACTAATTATCTAGAGATGTTAAGGCCTGGGTGTGGTAGGATGGGAGAAATTCAGGGGAAAAATGGACTGCAGAATATCTTCCCATCACAAATATTTTTTTTTTTTTTTTGGTTTGTGCTAATCATTTTATTTATTTCTAAATTTTATATTTTTTCAATTACAGTTGACATTCAATATTATTTTATGTTTGTTTCAGGTGTACAGCCTATAATATACACATAATTATATATACATATAATATAATAATATATATAATATAATAATATTATAATAATTATAATAATATACTATCAGGTGGGTACAAATATTTTTTTAATGCCTTAATGAAATTCTCAGATTCTTTTTCCCTCTACAAGAACATATTTTAGGGCCGGCCGAGTGGCGTGGTGGTTAAGCACTGGCTTGGGAAGCCAGCGGCCCCGGTTCGGGTCCCACATATGAGGGCCAGTGACACTGCCCTCAAAACAAACAAACAAACAAACAAAAACCCAAGAACTTATTTTAACCTTCATATGCTTGTCACCCTATCTTTTACCTTTTCTCTCTTTACTACCCACTTTTCAGGCACAGTTCATTTTCCATCTCTAACGCTCCTTTACTAAACAAGACACTGTATTCTCTGAATTTGCACTGCATTCCTAGTCAAGACAATGGAAATTTCGACTTCATTATTGGTATTGGTCTCTGTGTCATGTGTTCTTTTAGTCCAGTGTTCTCAACCACAGCTGCCCACTGGAATTACCTAAGGCACTTTAAAAATGCTGATGCCAGGGGCCGGCCGAGTGGCACGGTGGTTAAGCACTTGCTTGGGAAGCCAGCGGCCTTGGTTCGGGTCCCACATATGAGGGCCAGTAACACTGCCCTCAAAAAAAAATGCTGATGCCAGGGAAATCCAAGATGTGAACACATGAAAATAAAAATTAAATAATAGAACAGTCACCCTGGACAACCATCTGATGTCTAGTTGAACAGAAGTTTTATAACTAAGGATATAAAGAATAAATTACATAGGGCCGGCTGAGTGGCGTGGTGGTTAAGCTCTGGCTTGGGAAGCCAGCAGCCCCATTCGGTCCCACATGCGAGGGCCAGTGACACTGCCCTCAAAAAAAAAAAAAGAATAAGTTACATCAAGACTTGTAGAAGAGGCAGAGATGTGAAACAGGTTGGCCCCAAACCTCCATGTGGTGGATGAAAATTAGGAGGGATAACTCAGCCACAGAGGTCACCACAAAGGATCAAGAGACACCAGACCCCTACACCATGCTCCCTAGCCCAGAGTATTGGTGCTAGGAAGAAGAACCCCCAGAACTTCTGCTTGTGAAAAACACTGGGTATTCTGACCACCAGGGTAGGATGGAATGAAGCAACAAACCCAGATGTCTTCTAAACAATCTGTGTGGCACTCACTCTGGGCTCTGGTGGAGGGGTGGTGATTCTGGGGGCATTAGAATCAAATGGGGAGAGACTGAGTTATGAAACTTTGGGGCAAGGACTGGAGGGATAGTCCTCATTTTCCCTGTGTGGGGTCCTTCTCCCATGCATCCAGCAGGCAAGCACAATATTCCCTATACTGAACCCACCCCCACAGGACAAATCTGAATCTGATTGCCCTGGTGAGCTCAGCTGCTCCACCCTGTTGATTCACTAAGACTTTACCTCACCCAATTTGCATACTGAAGGAGGCCTTATCAGTGACTTAATATTACATGACAGGCAGGTGGCAGCAGGCCTCAGGTTATCCTGGCCTTTTGTGGAGCCACCCCAGGCCCAGTTATGGTGGCAGCCATCCTGGGTTCACAACACAGCCCTTCCCATGCACCGACAGGTACAGCACCCGCAGTGACCAACCATGGATTGCTTTGTAGCACCTACTAGGTAGTCCCTGGCTAGTCCCAGGCAATAGCTGATCTGGGCCTGCACTGGAGCCCCTCCCAAGTAGCCAGAGAATGAACATTCTTGAATGTTGGCTTCAGACCACATGAGAGCATCATCCAATTAGCCCCACAAGTGGCATACTCAAAGGTAAATCTCAACAGGCACTAAGCCAACTGGGGCAAATCATGCTCGGTGGGGTAAGCCCTCCATACAGAAGCTCATAATCTGTGGCAACACCCCACAGCCAGTCAGCCTGAGAGTCAATACCACCCACTAATATGCCAACAGAATCAAGGCCTAACTCTAACAGGAGGGCATACACAATTCACACAAGAGAGACTCCTGGAGCACCAGGCTCAGGTGACCAGGGAGACTGTACCACTAGGCCCCACAAGATGCCTACTCTTAAGGCCACTGAGCAAGACTTGGAGACATTACCACCCTACCAACCACATACAAAAACAAACACAGAGAGGCAGCGAAAAGGAGGAAACAAAGAAATACAAGATAGGACAAAAAGTGCTGCATACCTCATTGCTGAATATCACTACAGTTACTTTTGAAGTACTCCCCTTGGGAAGCTATGCAACAATGTCAGCACCTAGTTCACCCTTCAAAGCAATTTTAGAACTCTTTTTCTGGAATTCCCATCAGAGCTGTCATCGCATTACTCTTGATGTCCTCAATGTCATCAAAATGTCTTCCTGTCAATATTTATTTTACCTTTGAGTAAAGAAAGAAGTTGTTGGGGGTCAAATCAGGTGAGTAGAGAGAGTGTTACAATCAGTTTTTGGTGTTTGTTTTTTTTAAAAAAAGTTTATTGAGGAATTGGGGTTGGGGAACAGCATTGGGGAACCAGGGAAGGGGACCAGACAATTTCCTGTCCTTTTGTTTTTTAGTCTAGTTGTGGAGGACATTGCTTCACTGGCCCATGTTGGTATCATCATTGCACTCTTCTCGGGTGATGCAGATTGGTGGTCAGCCTCTGGATGGCCACTCACAGCAGCTCTTGGCAGCTCACATCGGCTGCTAGCCACTCACGCTGGCTGCTGGCCACTCACTGTATCCCATAGCAGCCCACTGCAGCAGGGGCTGCAGCTATGCCATCCCAGGGACTCACAGCAGCCCAGCTCCAGGAAGAGCTGTTGTTCATTATGTTAGCTGTAGAGGGCAGTGTCACTGGCCCTCATATTTGGGATCTGAACTGGGGCTTCTGGCGTCCCAAGCCAGCTCTTAACCAACGCGCCACTCAGCTGGTCACAGTTATTTTTTACTGCCTAAAAACACTGTAATAGACAGTGCTGTGTGAGCTGGTGCATTGTCGTGATGCAAAAGGCATGAATTGTTGGTGAAAATTTCTGGTCATTTTCATCCAACTGTTTCATGCAGTCTTTTCAGCACTTCCAAATAGTGAACTTGGTTAACTATTTGTCCAGTTGGTACAAATTCATAACCAATAATCCCTCTGATATCAAAAAATGTTAGCAACATTGTTGCACCAGTTTGTGAACTTAATTGCTTGGCCTCATACATCTCAAATTAAAGAACAGGAGAAAACTCCAGATAAATAACTAAACAAAATGAGGACAAGAAATCTACCAGAAACAAAGTTCAAAGTACTGTATATAAAGATGCTTAAGGTACTTAGAGACAACTTCAACAAAGATATAGCAAGCATTTGAAAAAAAAAAGACAGAGAAACAATAGAAAAGAACCAGTCAGCAGTGAGAATACAGTAACTGAAATGAAGAATGCACTAGAAGGAATCACCAGCAGACTAAATGAAGCAGAAGATTGAATCAGTAACTTAGAAAACAAGGTAGCTGGGCCGTCCGAGTAGCATGTTGGTTAAGAGCTGGCTTGGGATGCCAGCGGCCCCAGTTCAGATCCCACATATGAGGGTCAGTGACACTGTCCTTTAGAGCTAAGATGATGAACAACAGCTCCACCTGGAGTTGGGCTGCTGTGAGTCCCCGGGATGGCATAGCTGCAGCCCCTGCTGCAGTGGGCTGCTATAGGCTACAGTGAGTGGCCAGCAGTCAGTGTGAGCAGCTGGCAGCCGATGTGAGCTGCCAAGAGCCACTGTGACCAGCCGTCCAGAAGCCAACGAACGATCTGCCTCACCCGAGAAGAATGCAATGATGATACCAACATGGGCCAGTGAAGCAATGTCCACCACAACTAGACTGAAGAACAAAGACAGGAACTTGTCTGGTTGCCTTCCCCGGTTCCCCAATGCTGTTCCCCTCCCCCAATTTCCCAATAAAATCTTTAAAAAAAAAAAAAGGAAAACAAGGTAACAAAAAACATCCAATTAAAACAGAAAAAGGAAAAAAATAATTTAATGAGGAAAGTTTAAGAGACCTCTAAGATAACATCAAGCATAACAACACTTGGATCATAGAGGTACCAGATGGAGAAGAGAGACAGCATGGGTAAGAACCTATTTGAAGAAATAATAATTAAAACTTTCCTAACCTGGTGAAGGAAACAGACATACAAGCCCAGGGCACAGAAAGTCCCAAACTAGATGAATCCAAGTAGGCCTACCGCAAGACACATTATAATTGAAATGGCAAATATTAAAGACAAAGAGAGATCCTAAAAGCAGCAAGAGGAAAGCAGTTAGTTAGTTACAAAGAGGCTCCCAAAAGGCTGTCAGTTAATTTCTGAACAGAAAGTTTGCAGGCCAGAAGGAATTGGCATGAAATATTCAAAATTATGAAAAATAAGGACCTACAAAAATGGGTACTCTATACAGCAAGGATATCATTTAAAATTGATGAAAAGATAAAGAGCTTCTAAGAAAGAAAAAGAAAAGAGTTCATCACGACCAAACCAGTATTACAAGGAATGTTAAACGAACTTCTTTTTTAGCTGAGCCATCCTGCTGCCTGTTGGCAGCTCAGCAGCAGCTCAGCTCAGGCCAGGCATCAAACTGCTGTTGCTCAGAGCTCACAATCTTGAGCGAGCTCTTAACCAACTGAGCACTCAGCTGGCCCTAGGTAAACTTCTTTAACCCTCCGTCAGGTGCAACTGGTTGTTTCACAGATTGTTTGGAATTTCTGTTGACTTATATACTGAATTTATGTAATAAACATATATTGTTTTTACTTTGTGGCAAATTAAAATTTCATTCTGAATAAATAGTAAGCATGCTTACATGTTATTTTCATTCATTATCGATTTAAATAAATAAATGTCATACACACATCTAGTAGATACATTGCACCCATACTCATAACTATTGCATTGTGCCTGATGGAGGGTTAAGACGGAAAAAAAACACACACACTGCAGATGATATCATAGAACTGGCCACATGAGGTGAGCCTATTCAAATCTACCCTGGAATTTACAACGAATTGAACATCTATAATTCCACAAAAGACTCCCTGAGCAACAGACAGACAGACAAGACTAAGAGATGCACAACTGAAATAATCTGAAGGTGGGCAAATTGGGTTAGCAGGGGAGGAGGGAATGGGAAAGTGCAGAGATGTGGACCACGCAGGCACAGATTGGAACTCCGAACTCCCTGCATTCTGGAGCTACCGCAGTCACCACAGAGGGAAGAATTCAGACTGTTAACACTCCCCTTATGGCCCACAGTCCTGCCTGAGCGATCAGCATATAACAAGGCTGAACCGAATGTTCATGGCAGAGACCTCAGAGCAAAAAATTGAGGAAAAAGAATGAAAACAGTGGTTTAAGCCCTCACTGCCAAGCAGAGGATGGAACACATAGGCATGAAGTCCAGCCGCCCCCCATCCCACCCTCCCAAAGCTTGCCACACCCCCACCTGACCAGTGCTAGAAGCAGAACAGTAACAGTGTCAGATCAAAACAAGAATACTTGCAGTTTTGAAAACTGCTGCCTGCAGCCATGGTATCACAGCCCAATTAGTTCAGGTGAAGGGAAGAGAGCCTTGGGCAGAGGACTGGTTGTGCTGGTGGTTGCCACCATTGCTCAAAATCACCAACTATAAACCCACCCCACTCCTCTCCCCACCTATCTGGGTGGATTCCTGTTTGGATAAACAGAGCCTCTGAAACACACAGGCCCTGAATCTGAGGTGGTGCCCTGAGACCCAGGTGACCTGCCCACAGAGGAGAAGCCCACCTTTCAGGGAATCCCTCCATTGTATGAGGAGCCAGGACAGTGTAAGAAACTATAACATTATAGCATGAGAGAGAATAAAAGGTTGCAGTCAGAGAGAAAATAAAGCATTCTTCCAACACCTACTGGAAAGTAAAAAAAAGACCTCTTCGTACCAACCTGTTGTAGAACCCACTCCTGTAGATGCCTAGGAAAAGAAATAATAATTCATTATTGGTCATGAATAACCAAGGTAACAAGGCAAATCAGAAAGAAAATGAAAGTCTCCAGAAAATGAACTTAAAGACATGGAAGGGGCCGACCGAGTGGCTCAATTGGTTAAGAATTGGCTTAGAGCGCATGCTCTGAGCAATAGGGCCACTGGTTTGATTCCCACATGGGCCAGTGAATGCTACGCCCTAGCTGAGCTGTCACTGAGCTGCCAATAGGTGGCAGGATGGCTCAGCTGGTGTAACAAGAAGATTGCCTGTTCAATGGTGGGCTACACCCACCAGCAATTAAAGATTGAACTTAGCATCTTGAGCTGAGCTGCCACCTGGATGGTTTGGGCATGCACTCTTAACAACAAGACTGCTGGGTTCAACTCCTGCATGGGATAGTGGCTATGCCCACCCACAACTAAGACTGAATTCAGAACCTAGAGCTGAGCTGCCACCCAGATGGCTCAGAGGATAGATCGTGCATGCTTAACAACAAGGCTGCTTGTTCGACTGCAACTAAGACTGAACACAGCACCTTAAGTTTAGAGGTCATGAGCTGCCAACAGGAAGCCAGATGGTGACTGGCACCCTCCACAACAAAGATTGAAGAACAAGAACTTCGCTGGTCCCATGCCCAATTCCTCAACACTGTTCCCCTCCCCCAATTCCCCAATAAAATCCTTTTTTAAAAAAACGACATGGAAATATGTGACTTAAATAACAGAGAATTCAAGCTTGCAGTTCTGAAAAAAAGTCAACGAGATGCAAGAAAACAGTGACAGGCAGTTTAATGAACTCAGAAACACAATCAAATAACAAAATGAACATTTTACCAAAAAGATTGAAATAAAACAACAACAACAACAATTGAATGTCTTCAGAAACACAATCAAATAACAAAATGAACATTTTACCAAAAAGATTGAAATAAAAAAACAACAACAACAATTGAATGTCTGGAGATTAAGAACTCAATAAAAGAAATGAAGAATGAAATAGGCAGCTTAGATAATAGAGTTGATCACATGAAGGAAAGAACCAGTGACATCGAAGATAGAAATCTGGAAATGACACAGATGGCTGAAGAGAGAATTGCGAGTTAAAAGAAATGAAAGAACTCTACAAGAACTTTCTGACTCCATCAGAAAGAGCAATAAAAGATTAATGGGCATACCAGAAGGAAAAGAAAAGGACAAGGGAACTGAGAGTATATTCCAACAAATAGTCGATGAGAGCTTCTGAAACTTGTGGAAAGAACTGGATCCTTGAATCCAAGAAGCAAATAGAACACTTAATTACTTCAACCCTAACAGGGCTTCTCCAAGGCACATTGTATTGAAACTGTCGAAAATTAATGATAAAGAAACAGTCCTCAAAGCAACCAGGGAAAAGAAGACAGTAACCTACAAAGGAAAGCCCATTAGATAATCATCATATATTTCAGCAGAAAGTCTACAAGCCACAAGGGAGAGGACTGAAATATTCAAACTACTGAAAAAGAGAAATTATGGGCCAATAATAATATATCCAGCAAAGATACCCTTTAGATATGAAGGAGAAATAAAGACCTTTCCAGACATACAGAAGCTGAAGGAATTTTCTAACATACGACCTACACTAAAAGAAATATTGAAGGATGCTATTCGATCTGAAACAAAAAAATCAAAAAATACAAAACCATGACTAGTATTATGAACAAATAGACAGAAGAAGGAAATGGCAACCCCTATACGAAATAAGACATCATACACTTAAACATAAAATACAAGGTAAAGAAGAAAAAAAAACACTTAAAAAAGGACAAAGACAACTGGCTACTGAACCACAAAATAAACTCTCAGCATAAAGAGGGATAATTTGTGACAACAAAAACATAAAAGAGGAGAGATTAAAAGTCTGAATAAGCGAGCCGACTGAGTGGCGTGGTGGTTGAATGCTGACTTGGGAAGCCAGCAGCCTCGGTTCGGATCCCACATGTGAGGGCCAGTGAAACTGCCCTCAAAAAAAAAAAAAAGTCTGAATAGGCAAAGGGAATGGAGAAAGTAAGCATGATGAAGGAAATGGAATGCTCTAAATATGAAACTTTCCTTTACATAAACTTAATGGTAAACACACAAAATACATCCAGAACTGCAATGTATAACATTAACAAAAGTAGAAAAAGACAGAAAAATCATATAATACCACCATACTGAAATAATAAACAGCAATAAAAGGCAAAGAAACACTGGAGACACTGTCCTCCCCAAAAAAACAGAGATAGAATGATAGGAAACCTTCATACGTAAATAATCACCCTAAATGTAAATGGACTGGACTCACTAGTAAAAAGGAAAAGAGTATCAGATGGTATCAAAAACCTAAATCCAACCATATGCTGGCCTCAACAGACACATCTCAGATACAAGGACAAATATAGACTCAAAGTGAAAGGGTGCAAATTGACACCCCAAGCAAAGAGTATTCAGAGTAAAACAGGTGTACACATACCAATATCAGATGAAACACACTTAAGGATAAAACAGGTAACAAGAGACAAAGATGGGCATTTCATAATATAAAGGGGACTATACAACAAGAAGACATAACAGTCCTCAATATTTATGCCCCTGGTCAGGGAGTACTGAATATACAAAGCAACTACTAATAGAACTAAAGGTAGAAATTAACCAAAACACAATTATGGAAGGGGACCTTCAATACATCATTGAAAGCTATGAATAGATCATTTAAACAGAAAACAAATAAAGAAATATCAGCCCTAAATGACACAATTGAAGAAATAGACATAGCTGAGGACAACCTGAAGAGAGCTTGGTGGACTTCAGCCAAGACCGGCACTGAAGACACAAGTATCATCATACCCACAGGACAACTTTAGATAAAACCAGAGCATTTCTGGGTTTGACATACAAGATTCACACACAAAAGGAAGTCGCTACAGGTGCAAGGGCTCAAAGGGTCCAAGGCTCATCAGAGGGGTCAACCCTCACACAGCAGCTCATAAGCTGCAGACACTGCTGATCCTCACACCTAATCAGCCTGGAAGCCAATCCCACCTACTGACAAGCCAAAAGCAATCAAAATTAGCTTTAAGAGCTGAAGACAAACAACACAAGGAACACCTCAGATATACACGCACAAGAGAATAGGGAGATTGAGTAATTCAAATATAAATGACACACACCGTATAAGTTTATCCACAAAAGACTGAGAGACCTAGGGTGTCTATCTGTTATATCGAAGCAAGCACAAAGAGTAAGTCAGAATGGGGAGACAAAGAAATACAACCCAAATAAAAGAACAGAAGAAACCTGAATCAGTGGAACTAGAGGAAATAGAGGTAAACAACCTATCGGAGACAGAGTTCAGAACACTGATTATTAGAATGTTCAAGGAAATCAATGAAAATATAAAGGATAGAGAAATCATGAAAAACAACCAGCTAGAACTTAAGAATGCAATCACTGAATTAAATAACAAATTCCATGGAATTGCTACCAGATTGGACAAAGCAGAAAATCGAATCAGTGACTTAGAAGACAAGATAGCAGAGATCACCCAAGCAGAACAACAAAAAGAAAAAAGAATGAAAAACATTGAAAATAGTTTAAGAGAGCTAGGAGACAACATCAAATGAAACAACATAGAGATTATTGGAATACCAGAAGGAGAAGAGAGGGAGCAAGGGATTGAGAACATATTTGAAGTAATAATGTCTGAAAACTTCCCTAACCTGGCAAAGGACTTTGAAATACAAGCCCAGGAAGTGCAGAGAGTTCCAACCAGGATGATCCCAAACATGCCCACACCAAGACACATTATAGTGAAAATGGCAAGTGTTAAGGACAAAGACAGAATCCATATAGCAGCAAGGGAAAGGCAGCAAGTTACTTACAAGGGCACCCCCATAAGATTTTCAGCCGCCTTTTCTACAGAAACTTTGCGGGCCAGAATTGAGTGGCAGCAGGTTTTCTAAGTGATGAAAAGCAAAGGCCTACAACCCAGATATCTGTATCCAGGAAGGTTATCATTTAAAATTGAAGGAGAGGGCTGGCCGAGTGGCGCTGTGGTTAAGCACTTGCTTTGGAAGCCAGCGGCCCCGGTTCAGTTTCACATGTGTGGGCAAGTGACACTGCCCTCAAAAACAAAAACAAAAACAAAACAAAAACAAAAATAAATAAATAAATAAAATTGAAGGAGACATAAAGAGCTTCCCATAAAAACAATAAGTTAAGGGAATTCATTAGCTACAGCCAGCTTTTCAGGAAAAGTTAAAAGGGCTTCTTTAAGCAGAAGAGAAAAACAACCTAACTAAGGAAGACTAGGAACACAAATAACAAAATGGCAATAACTATGCACCTATCAATAATCGCATTAAATGTAAATGGATTAAATGCTCCAATCAAAAGACATAAGATCAGGGCCCGCCAAGTGGCGCAGTCGTTAAGAGCTGGCTTGGGAAGCCAGCGGCCCCGGTTCGGATCCAATATATGAGGGCCAGTGACACTGCCCCCTACAGCTAACAACAGCTTCACCTGGATCTGGGCTGTGAGCCCCACTGACGGTGCAGGCTGCAGCCCCTACTGCAGTGGGCTTCCCATAGGCTGCAGGGAGTGGTCGCCAGCCAGCATGAGTGTCTGGTAGCCAGCGTGAGCTGCCATTAGACACATTGAGTGATCATCCAGAGGCAGGCGACCAATCTGCCTCATCCAGGAAGAACGCAATGATGATACCAACATGGGCCAGTGAAGCACTATCCTCTGCAACTAGATTGAAGAACAAAAAGACAGCAACTTGTCTGTTCCCCTCCCCAATTCCCTAACACTGTTCCCCTCCCCCAATTCCGCAATAAAATCTTAAAAAAAAAAAAAAAATCAGGGGCCAGCCGAGTGGCGCGGTGGTTAAGCACTGGCTTGGGAAGCCAGCGGCTCCTGTTCGGTCCCGCATATGAGGGCCAGTGACACTGCCCTCAAAATAAATAAATAAATAAATAAATATATAAATAAATAAATAAATAAATAAATAAATAAATAAATAAATAAATAAAAATAAAAGTCAGAGCAGAACTAAATAAAATACTGAACAAAAAGACAATTGATAAAATTAATGCAACAAAGAACTGGCTCTTTGAAAACATTAATAAAATTGACAAACCCTTGGCTAGACTCACAAAAAAAAAAAGAAAAAAGACACAAAATCAGAAATGAAAGAGGGGGAGTTACCATGGATGACACAGAAATACAAAGGATCACCCAAGAATACTATGAAGAGCTATGTGCCACCAAATCACTAACCTAGAAGAAATGGACATGTTCTTAGGAACATATAGCCTTCCTAGACTGTATGACAAAGAACCGGAAAATCTAAATAGACCGATCAACAGTAAGGAAATTGAATCAGTCATTTGAAACCTTCCCAAAAGCCAAAGTCCAGGATCAGATTGCTTCATTAGTGAATTCTAGAAAAACATTCAAATAGAATCTATCACCAGTCTGACTCAAACTCTTCCAAAAGAATTGAAGAAGAGACAATGCTCCCTAATTCATTTGATGAGGCCAACATTACCCTGATACCAAAATCTGGCAAGGATAACACAAAAAAAAGAATATTGCACATCAATGTCTCTGATGAATACAGATGCAGAAACCCTGAACAAAATTCTAGCAAATCCAATGTAACAATGCATTAAAAATATTATACATCACGATCAAGTGGGGTTCATCCCAGGGGCAAAAGTATGGTTCAATATACACAAATCGATCAATGCGATATACCACATTAACAAAATAAAGGGCAAGTATTATACGATTATATCAATAGATGCCGAAAAAATGTTTGACAAGATACAATATCTATTTATGTTGCAACCACTTAATAAAATGAGTATGGAAGGAAAATATCTGAACATAATAAAGGCCATATATGACACACCCTCAGCTAATATCATAATTAATGGTGATAAACTGAAGCCCTTTGCTCTACATTCAGGAATACAACAGGGCTGTCCCCTATCACCACTGCTTTTCAACATAGTATTGGAAGTCCTAGCCAGAGCAATCAGGCAAGAGAAATAAATAAAAGGCATCCAAATAGGGAATGAAGAAGTCAAATTGTCACTTTTTGCAAATGACATGATGCTATATAGAAAACCCTAAAGAATCCACAAAAAGATATTAAAAACAATAGACAAATACAGTAAAGTTGTTGGCCACAAAATCAATGTACAAAACTTCATTGCATTCCTATATACTAACAATGAAACCTCAGAAAAAGAAATATGAAAAAACCCTATTCCTTTTGCAATTGCAACAAAAAGAATAATATACCTAGGAATAAACTTAAGCTTGGATGTGAAAGACCTATACACTGGAAAATATAAGACATTTTTGAGCGAAATTCAAGACACAAAGAAATGGAAAGACATTCCGTGTTCATGGATTGGAAAAATCAACATAGTTAAAATTGCCATATTATCCAAAGCATTATACAGATTTAATGCAATCCCCTCCAAAATCCCAAAGGCATTTTTAATAGAAAAAGAACAAAAAGACCATCAGATTTGTATGGAACCAAAAAGGACCCCTAATAGACAAGGCAATCCTAAGAAAAAAGAACAATGCTGGAGGTATCACACTCTCTGACTTCACTTATACGACAGGGCAACAATTATCAAAACAGTATGGTATTGGCAGGAAAACAGATACACAGACCAATAGAATAGAACAGAATTGACAATCCAGAAATAACCCATATAAATATGCACAGATAATTTTCAACAAAGAAGCCAAATAGACAATGGAGAAAAGACAGCCTCTTCAATAAATGCTGCTGGGAGAACTGGAAAGCCAAATGCAAAAGAATGTAACTAGACTGCTATCTGTCACCATGTATAAAAATTAACTCAAAATGGATCAAAGAACTAAACATAAGACCTAAAACAATAAACTGCATCAAAGAAACCATAGGTACTAAACTTATGGACCTTGGATTCAAAGAGTATTTTATAAATTTGACATCAAAGGCAAGGGAAGTAACAGCTAAATAAATGAATGGTACTGTATCAAAATAAAATGCTTCTGGGTCCGGCCGAGTGGCGCGGTGGTTACGTGCTGGTTTGGGAAGCCAGCAGCCCCGGTTTGGTCCCACATATGAGGGCCAGTAACACTGCCCTCAAAAAAAATAAAAAAATAAAAAAATAATTTAAGAAAATAAAGGGCTGGCCGAGTGGCTCAGTTGGTTAAGAGCTCGCTCAAGAGTGCAAGCTGAGCTCTGAGCAACAGCTGTTTGAGGCCAGCCCGAGCTGAGTTGCCGTTGAGCTGCCAACAGGTGGCAGGATGGCTCAGCTAAAAAAAATAAAATAAAATAAAATAAAATGTTTCTGCAGAGCAAAAGAAACCATCAACAAAATACAGAGGCACCAACCAAAAGGGGGAAGATTTTTGAAAACAACACCTTTGAAAAGGGGCTAATATCCAAAATATATAAGGAACTCATACAACTCAACCACAAAAAACAACAACAAAGAATCCAATTGATAAGTGGGCAGAGAACCTAAGTAGACATTTCTCCAAAGAGGACATACAAATGGCCAAAACACACGTGATAAAATGTCCCACATCACTAATCATCAGAGAAATGCAAATAAAAACCACAATGAGATATCACCTCACACCAGTTAAAATGACTATCATCAACAAAAGAAATAATAACTAGTATTGGAGACGCTGTGGAGAAAAACAAACCTACATACACTGTTGGTGGGAATGTAGATTTGTGCAGCTGCTATGGGAGGTAGTGTGGAGATTTCTTAAAAAATTAAAAATGGAATTACCGGGCTGGCCGAGTGGCACATTGGTTAAGAGCTGGTTTTGGAATGCCAGTGGCCACGGTTTGGATCCCCCGGCGAAGGTGTAGGTTGCAGTCCCTGCTGCACTGGGCTGCCATAGGCTACAGTGAGTGGCTGGCAGCCAGCGTGAGTGGCCGGCATGAGCTGCCAATAGCTGCCGTGAGCGACCATCCAGAGGCTAGCGACCGATCTGCCTCATCCGGGAAGAACGCAATGACAATACCAACATGGGCCAGTGAAGCAACGTCCTCTGCACCTAGACTGAAGAACAAAAAGACAGCAACTTGCCTGTTCCCCTTCCCCGATTCCCCAACGCTGTTCCGCTCCCCCAGTTCCCCAATAAAATCTTTAAAAAAAATGGAATTACCATATTACCCAGCAATCCATCTCTTGGGTATCTACACAAAAAGTATGAAAACTTTTATCTTTAAAGATATATGTGCTTTAATGTTCACTGTGGCCAGACATGAAAGAACAAAATGTCCTTCGAAAGATGATTGAATAAAGAAGTTGTGGTATATATACAAAATGGAATACTATTCTTCCATAAGAAAAGATAGAATAGTGCCGTTTGCAACAACATGGATGGTTCTTGAGATTATAATGCTAAGTGAAATAAGTCAGACAGAAAAAGTCGAGAACCATATGATTTTACTGATATGTGGTATATAAAACTTACACCTCAAAATCACAAGAAAAACAAATAAAGAAACAAAAGTCATAGACAGACAATATTTTAGTGGTTTTCAGAGTGTAAGTGGGGGAGGAGATTGATAGATGAGGTTAATGAGGAACAAATATGGTGATGGAAAGAGAACTCACTCTGAGTGGTGAGTACACAATGTGATATTTAGTTGATGTATCATAGAATTCTACTCTTTAAATCTATGTAACTTTGCTAACAATTGTCATCCCAATAAACTTTGATTTAGAAAAAGAATAAATATAACAAAAATGAATAATAAAGTGTCAGTAACTACATATCTATGAACATTTGCTTTCAATGTAAGTAGATTAAATTCTCAAATCCAAAACAGTGTGGTTACTATGGAAGTCAGTATGGAGGTATCTCAAAGAACTGGAAATGGAACTACCTTTTGACCCAGCAATTCCACCCCTAGGTATTTATCCTGAAAAACCCAAGACACTTATTCAAAAAAATTTATGCACCCCTATGTTCATAGCAGCGCTATTTACAATAGCTAAGACTTGGAAACAACCAAAATGCCCATCAGTAGATGACTGGATTAAGAAACTGTGGTATATTTATACAATGGAGTATTACTCTGCTATAAAGAAGAATGAAATCGTACGACTTGCAATGATATGGATGGACCTAGAGACTATTATGTTAAGTGAAATAAGTCAGTCAGAGAAAGATAAATACCATATGATCTCACTCATATGTGGAATCTGAAAAACTGTATGAATGAGCAAAGTAAAGGGAAACTGTCTCATAGATATAGAGGAAAAATCAGGGTTGCTAATTGGGAGGGGGGTGGTGATGAGGGAGAAGGGGAAGGGATTAGACAGCAAAAATAGACAACTACAATATTGCCACTGGGGTATGAAAGACAGTTTGGGAAATATAATTAATAATGTTGTAAATATTTTGTGGGGTGTCAGATGGTCATATGTCTTGTTAGGGAGACCATTTCATGGATGGAGAAGAGGCTTGATCACTGCACTGTACACCTGAAGCTGAGGTTGCATAATATTGTATACCAACTGTAATTGAATATATAGATAGTCATGGGATGTGGATTCTACTGTGGAAGGGAGTCAAAGGAAGTGTAATAGATATATATGATATGGGGGGGACGAGTGGGTGGCGAATTGGGGCGGGGGTTGTCACTTTGAGGGGTAAAAAGTATAACTATTGCACTGCATTGTACACCTGAAGCTAATTAAAAATAAATAAATAAATTTAATTTTAAAAAAAAGAAAAGAAACACAGACACTTAGGCTCCCACACCTGCTGAATCAGAGTCTGCACATTTTAACAAGGTCTCTGAGTGATTCACGTGCACTCTGAAGGTTGAGAAGCATTTGGTCTAGGCCAGAGATCAACAAACTCTTTCTATACAGGGCCAGGTGGTAAGTATCTTAACCTTTGTGGCACTGTGTCTTCGCAGCAAGTATTCAAAGCTGCTTTCCTAATTTTAGAGCGCCATAAATTTTGTAAATAAATGGACATGGTTCTATACCACTAAAATAAAAATAAAAAAAAACAACAGTGCGGCTGAATGGATTAGAAAACAAAACCCTTACATATGCTGCCAACAAAAGATTCGATTCAGATTGAAAGACACACATAGACTGAAAGTAAAGGGATGATTAAAGTTATTTCATGGAAAAAAAAACTGGGGTATCAATACATATACCAGACAAAATAGACTTTTAAACAAAGGCTAAGAAAAAAAAAGAACAGCAGTCTACATGAGAAATGAAAGAACTGGATGGAGGCAGAGAAGATAGAAGGAAGTAGGCAGATTCAGGAGAGATTTAGGAAATAAAATTGTCAAGATTTGGAGATGGATTTGATTTATATGTGAGAAAAAGTAAGGTGTCATGTGTGAATCTCAGGTTCCTAAATTGCATAATCCAATACACAATAGAGCCACTCAACAATATAGGGAGTATTACAGTAGGATCAAGTTTTAAGAGGAAAGATCATCCTTTCATAGTTCATTTTAGATGTAATCAATTTGAAGTAATCTTTACCACACATCTTTGGTTTGCCTCCAGATCTACGCTCTACCTTTCACTATATAGTTTATCTGTATCGACAAGCAACCTTACTCACTAGCTTCTCTTGGGCTCAGTCAAGGAGCCCTGGCAGGTGAACAGAGAAATTAGGGTAAAGTATTTATTCTATTGGCTCCCTCTCTGTGAGGTTGAATTGGGCTGTGTCCTTCAAAAGAAGGTAACATCTCAATACAGTCTCTTTTTTATAACTTTTTCCTGGGTACCAGTAACTACTCCCTCTTACTTGCCCTGGTTAACAGCCTTATCTCTTAATGTCCTGCTGTATCTTAAACGCTTTGGAAATAAATTCTCTTTGGATTATCCTAATTTGAATGCATCACATGTTTTCTGACAGATAAAAGACACTGACACTGATAGATAACACAGAACAAGTAGGCAATTAGATCTGAAACTTAAGAGAATTCGGGCAAAAGACATGAATCTATGCATCTTTTGCATATAGGTGATATGTGCATCAAAAAAATCACTTATGAAGAAAAGCACAGCATGAGAAAAGGAGAGGCTCTTGGACAAATATTTGAGATGTGGCAACATGTGGGCAGTTAAGAACCAGACTAAACTGAAATATTTGACAATGACCACATTTAAGATTGAGAAAGAGTGACTGGAATTAAAAAGCCTGAAAATCTATGTATTGTTGGGACGGAGGTACATTGTTTATTCTTTAAGTTAAGGATACATAATAAGACATTTTATTGGTATAATTCATTACTTTACATAGAACCAATATAATGGTAACTACTTTATCAATATAACCTCAACATTATCAATATAATGACAACTTCAAGATCACATTATGTGATCAACATTCCCTAAAACATTAATGAACTTGCCATGACCATATGATTAAAAACAGACTGAATATACACACACAGATACACATGAGGTTGGACAACTAAGTTTGTGAACTCATCCTAGAAAAACTGCTACA
This sequence comes from Aselliscus stoliczkanus, assembly GCA_033961575.1. Lineage (NCBI taxonomy): Eukaryota > Metazoa > Chordata > Mammalia > Chiroptera > Hipposideridae > Aselliscus > Aselliscus stoliczkanus. Next base: position 44,725,886 of record CM066737.1, on the reverse strand, counting down.
TATCTCATTGCTAAATATCACTATGGTCACATTTGAAGTATGCCTCTTCGGAAGCTATGCACTAACACCAGTGCCTAGTCCACCCTTCAAAGCAATTTTGGAACTCTTTTTCTGGAATGGCCATCAGAACTGTCATTGTATTACACTTGATGTCTTGAATGTCATCAAAATGTCTTCCTTTCAATATTTCCTTTATCTTTGGGTAAAGAAAGAAGTCATGGAGGGCCAGATCAGATGAGTAGGGAGGGTGTTCCAATACAGTTATTTGTTTACTGGTTAAAACTCCCTCACAGACAGTGCTGTGTGAGCTGGTGCACTGTCATGATGCAAGAGCCATGAATTGTTGGCAAAAAGTACAGGTCATCTTTTTTACACAGCCTTTTCAGCACTTCTAAATAGTAAACTTGGTTAACTGTTTGTCCAGTTGTTATAAATTCATAATGAATAATCCCTCTAATATCAAAAAAGGTTAGCAATATCATTGCAATAAGTTTGCTAACTTAATTGTCAGACCTCATATTATAGAAATGTACACTTAAAACCTAAATAATCTTACTAACCATTGTCACCCCAATAAATTTAATAAAATATATATATGGAAAAAAAACAAAGGCTATAACAAAAAATGAAGGACCTGGTAATCCCACTTTGTGATATTTATAAAACAACAAACAAACAAACAAAAAACACCCAAATTGCTATTTTGAGGGAATGTGTCCATCCATGTGTTCATTGCAGCATTGATTACAGTGGCCTAGATTTGGAGGCAGCCTGGGTGTCAATCGATAGTAAAATGGATAAACAGAGGTAGTACATATATGCAGTGGAATATTCCTCGGCCAGGGAATGGAATGGGTTCTTTCCATCTGTGGCAGGATCAATGGGCCTGGAAGGTACTGCTGAGTGGAGTATGTGAGACAGAGAAAGACAGATGCAATGTGATTTTGCTTATATGTAGAATCTAACGAACAAAATATACAAACAAAACAGAAACAGACTTGTAGATACAGAGAACATTTTGATGGTTGTCAAACTGATGGGAGTTGGGATGGTGGGTGAAAAAGAGGAAGGGATTAAGAAGTACAAATTGGGACCGGCCGAGTGGCGCATTGGTTAAGAGCTGGTTTTGGGATGCCAGAGGCCCCGGTTGGGATCCCACATATGAGGGCCAGTGACACTGCCCTCTACAGCTAACAACAGCTCCACCTGGAGCTGGGCTGTGCGAGGCCCAGCGACGGTGTAGGCTGCAGTCCCTGCTGCAGTGGGCTGCCATAGGCTACAGTGAGTGGCCGGCAGCCAGCGTGAATGGATGGCCACCAGTGTGAGCTGCCAATAGTCGTGGTGAGTGACCATCCAGAGGCCGGTGACTGACCTGCCTCATCCGGGAAGAGAGCAATGACAATGTCAACATGGGCCAGTGAAGTAACGTCCTCCGCAACTAGACTGAAGAACAAATAGCCAGCAACTTGTCTGTTCCCCTTCCCCATTCCCCAACGCTGTTCCCCTCCCCCAATTCCCCCATAAAATCTTTAAAAAAACAAAAAAAGAAGTGTAAATTGGTTGTTACACAATAGTCATGGGGATGTAGGGTATAGCATAAGGAATATAGTCAATAATATTGTAATAACTATGTATGGTGTCAGGTAGGTACTAGATTTATCAAGGTGATAGAGGGGAGGGCAGTTAGGGGGCAAGGTAAGAAATGTGAAGGGATTAGGAAATACAAATTGTTAGTTACAAAATAATCATGGGGATGTTATATGAAGCATAGGGAATATAGTCAATAATGTGGTAGTAACTATGTACTTGTATAGTGCCAGGTTGGTACTAGACTATTCAGAGGGATCACTTCTTAAATTATATAAAAATCTAACCATATGCTATACACCTGAAATTAATATAAAATGATATTGAATGTCAAATATAACTGAGAAATTAAAAAGGGGAGGAAAGATGAAGGGTAATGAGTGGTCCAAATTTCCCGGTATAAAACAAATAAATCATGGTGATGTAATGTACAGCATTTCGGGAATAGTGAATAATATTGTGATTAACATCATATGGTGTCAGATTATTGCTAGATTTATCATGGTGATCACTTCTTTAAATATATAAATGTTGAGTAACTATTGTGTATACCTAAAACTAATATAATATTGTATTTTGACTATATTTTTAATAAAAATCTTTTTTAAATGCTGATGCCTGGACCCCACAACATAAATTCTTATATAGTTGGTCTTTGCTGCAGGCTGGAGGTAAGAACATCTTATTTTGTCCTTTTAAAACAATTGTTGTTAAAGTATAGCTAACATGAAATATTTTATGTATTCATGTATACACTATAGTCATTCAAATTTATGTACCTAGAAAAGTGATTCCTTTGAAAACTCTAGTAACTGCCTGACACAGAACAAGGTTTTACAATATTATTGACTATATTCCCTAGCTGTACTTTACATTCCCATGACTATTTTGTAACTACCAATTTGTATTTCTTAATCCCTTCACTTCTTTTCACACAGCTCCCCAACCCCCCTCCCCTGTGGAAACCATCAGTGTGTTCTCTGTATCTATGAGTCTGTTTCTGTTTTGTTTGTTTAGGGTTGTGTTTTTTGATTCCACATATAAGTGAGATCATATGTTATTTGTCCTTCCCTGATTTATTTTACCTAGTGCTATACACTCTAGGTATATCCATATTGTTGCAAATGATAACATTTCACTCTTTTTGGTGACCAAGTAATATTGCATTGTATATATGTACCACCTCTCCTTTATCCAATCCTCTACTGAAGGGCACTTGCATTGCTTCCGTACTATATATATATATATATATATATATATATATATATATATATATATATATATATCCAGAAATGAAACTGAACTGCTGGGTCATAAGGTAGTTCTAGTTTTAATTTTTTGAGGAACATCCAAATTGTTTTCCATAGTGCTTGCACCAATTTGCAATCCCATCAACAATGTATGAGGGTTCCCTTTTCTCTACATCCTGACCAACACTTGTTCTTTCTTGCCTTATTGATGGCCATTCTGACAGGTGTGAGGTGATATCTCATTGTGGTTTAATTTCCATTTCTCTGATGATTAATGATGTTGAGTGTCTTTCCATATGTCTATTGGGCATCTGTATATCCTCTTTATCCTGAATGTCTATTCAGGTCCTCTGTCCATTTGTTAATTGGATTGTTTGGTTTTTTGGTGTTGAGTTGTATGAGTTCCTTATATATCTTGGAAATTCTCCCCTTATTTGATATATCATTGGCGAATATGTTCTCCCATTCAGTAAATTGTCTTTTCCTTTGTTAGTGGTTTTCTTTGCTGTGAAAAAACTTTTTAGTTTCATGAAGTCCCATTTGTTTATTTTTTCTTTTGTTTCCCTTGCCTGATGAGATATATCAGGAAAAAATATTGCTAAGAGAAATGTTAGAGAATTTACCTACTATGTTTTCTTCTAAGAGTTTTATGATTTCAGATCTTACATTTAAGTCTTTAATTCATTTTGAGTTTATTGTTATATATGATGTAAGAAAGTGTTCCAGTTTTATTTTTTTGCATGTGTGTCTGTCCAGTTTTCTCAACACTATGTATCAAAGAGCCTGTTTTGACCCATTTTATATTCTTGCCTCCTTTGTCATAGATTAATTGACCATATAGCTCTGGAATTATTTCTAGGCTCTCTATTCTGTTCCATTGATCTATGCATCTGTTTTGATTCAAATACCATGCTGTTTTTTATTACTATGACCTTGTAATATAGTTTGATATCCAGTATCTTGATACCTCCAACTTTGTTCTTTTTTCTCAAGATTGCTGTGGCAATTCAGGATCAGTAATGGTTCCATATAAATTTGAGGATAATTTGTCCCAGTACTGTGAAAAATGCCATTGGTATTTTGATAGGGGTTGCATTGAATCTATAGATTGCTTTGGGTAGTATGGACATTTTGATGATGTTAATTCTTCCTATCCATTAGCATGGTATATGCTTTCATTTATTTGTATCTTCTTCAGTTTTTTTCTTCAATATCTTATAATTTTTCCAGTACAAGGCTTTTACCTTTTTGGTTAAATTTATTCCTAGATATTTTTATTTTTTTGATGTAATTCTAAATAGGGCTATTTTCTTAATTTTTCTTTCTGAAAATTGATTATTGGTGTAAAAAAGCAATCAATTTCTGAATATTAATTTTGTATCCTGCTACTTGACTATGTTCATTTACCAGTTCTAATGTTTTTGTTGGAATGTTTAGGGTTCTCATGTCATGTGCAAATAATAACAGTTGTACTTCTTCCTTTTCAATTTGGATGCCTTTATTTCTTTGTTTTGTCTGGTTACTGTGGCTAGGACTTCCAATACTGTGTTGCATAAAAGTTGTGAAAGTGGGCATCCTTGTCTTGTTCCTGATCTTAAGGAAAACACCTGTAGCTTTTCCCCATTGAGTATGATGTTGTCTGTGGCTTTCTCTAATATGGTCTTTGTCATGTTGAAGTATGTACCGATGGGGACTTTTTAAAGCTCCCAGAACATCTCAATGTGCAGCCAGGGTTGACAACCACAATTTTATCCCATCAGGAAAGTAACGCCATTATAATAGAGAACATTTTCCATTAGCAGCTGTCAGACTTGTTCAGATGCTGGTATACATAAAAGTTATGGTGCTCCTTTAATAACACTATTAAATATTGATGTTTTTGATCGATTCATATAAATTAAGAACAATTTTAGTGGCAAAGAAACTACTATAGTTTGAGTATAAAATATAAAATCACAGCCCTGAGTACTTGTAACCAAAACAAGCTTTTGAACTAAACATGATTGGCTGATTCCCAGCTTTCTCCTAATATTCTTTGGCTTCTTATTCTGTCTTCTGTTAGCATTCACTACAAGTCTAGCAGTAACAGACATCAGCTTTAAACCAAAATTATGAGCCAATTAAAGGTGACTGAATTCTATCTTTTTGCTATCTTTTTCCTGCAAAGTGACAAAAGTATGCTTTTATTAGATTTTTAGTGTTGGAATACTTCCTTTCAGTTTTCAGAACACAGATGACAATAATGATTGCTGACATTTATTAAACTCTTATTAAATAGTATATGCTTTGTTTTACATGCACTATTCATAACATATACTTTATATCTTTATAAATTATCATATTATAAGGATAGTTTTTGTTGAAAAGCGATGAACGATATACTTAAAGTGTTTTATTTAGCAAGAACTTATCAGAAGTAGACCACTTAGATCTCTTCATGAAACAAATTTTATTTGATTAATAAGAATGGCATGTACATGAATTTCTAAATGGTAGTTGTTATACATGTAAGTTATTATTTATGTAAATAAAATTTTTGAGCCTAGAAATGACTCCACAGTTGGTTAGTAACCTGGGCCCTACACAATGTAATGTTGAATTGCAAATTTGGTGTCTGTGGTAGGCAGAATAATGGTGTTTAAATATCCAGATCCTAACTTCTGGAACGTGTGAATGTTACCTTATATGACACCAGGCACTACAGGTGTGATTAAATTAAAGATTTTTTAAAAATTTAAAGTTAATTGGGGTGACAATTGTTCACAAAGTTACAGAGGTTTCAGGTGTACAATTCTGTAATACATCATCTATATACCACATTGTGTGTTCACCACGCAGAGTCAGTTCTCCATGATCACCATATATTTGATCCCTTTTATCCTCATCTACCACCCCCTCCCACATTACCCTCTGGTAACCACTAAACTATTATCTGTGTCTATGAGTTTTTGTTTCTTCATTTGTTTGTCTTGTACCTTGGTTGTTTTCAATTTTATATACCAAATATCAATGAAATCATATGATTCTTGAATTTTTCTGTCTGACTTGTTTTGCTTAGCATAATAATCTCAAGATCCATCCATGCTGTTGCAAATGGCATTATTTCATCTTTTCTGATGGCAGAATAGTATTCCATTGTGAATATATATATCACATCTTCTTAATCTAATCACCTATCAAAGGACACTTTGTTTTTTCCATGTCTTGGCCATGGTAACTAAAGTTACAATGAACATCGGATCACATATACCTTTATGGATAAGTATTTTCAGATTTTTTTGGTAGATACCCAGCAGAGGGATTGCTGGGTCACATAGTAACTCTATTTTTCTTTTTCTTTTTTTTTTTTTTTGAGAGCAGTGTCACTAGCCCTCATATGTGGGACCCAAACTGCGACCGCTGGCCTCCCCATCCAGCACTCAACCACTGCACCACTCAACCAGCCCTCTATTGTTACTTTTTGAGGAACCTCCACACTACCTCCCATAGCAGTTGCACCAATCTGCATTCCCACCAACAGTGTATGAGGGTTCATTTATCTCCACAGCTTCTCCAACAGTTGTTATTATTTCTCTGGTTGATGATAGCCATTTTAACTGGTGTGAGGTCATATCTCACTATGGCTTTTATTTGCATTTCTCTGATGATTAGTGATGTTGACAGTTTTTTCATGTCTATTGGCCATCTGTATGTCCACTTTGGAGAAATGTGTATTCAAGTCCTCTGCCCATTTTATAATAATTGGATTGTTTGGTTTTCTGTAGTTGTTATTGTTGCGTTGCATGAGTTCCTTAGATATTTCGCATACTAGTCCCTTTTCAGAGGCATTATTTGCAAAAATCTTCACCCATTCAGTTGGTTGTCTCTTTATTTAGTTGATGGCTTATTTTGCTGTGCAGGAGCTTTATAGTTTGACATAGTCCCATTCATTTATTTTAGCTGTTACTTCCCTTGCATTTAAAGTAAAATTCATAAAATCTTCCTTGAACCCAAAGTCCATAAGTTTAGTACCTATTTTCTTTTATTCAGTTTATTTTTTTCAGGTCTTATGTTTAGTTCTTTGATTCATTTTGAGTTGATTTTTGTACACGGAGACAGATAACAGTTTAGTTTCATTCTTTTGCACTTGGCTTTCCAATTCTCCAAGCACCATTTATTGAAGAGGTTCTCTTTTTTCCATTGTATGTTTTTGGCTCCTTTGTCCAAAACTATCTGTCCATATTTATGTGTATTTATTTCTAGGTTTTCAATTTTATTCCATTGGCCTGTATCTCTGTCAAATCTCTGTTTTTTAGTCAATACTATATTTTTTAAAATTATTGTTGCTCTGCATTACATGCTTAAATCAGGGAGTGTGATACCTCCAGCATTGTTCTTTTTTCTTAAGATTGCTTTGGCTACTCTGTGTCTTTTGTGGTTCCATACAAATCTGATAATTTTTTTTATATATCTTTAAAAAATGCCATTGGATTTTGATGGGGATTGCATTAAATCTGTATATTGCTTTGGGTAATATGGCCATTTTAACTATGTTGATTCTTCCAATCCATGAACATGGAATGTCTTTCTATTTCTTTTTATCGTCTTCAATTTGTTTTTTAAATGTCTTATAGTTTTCAGTGTATAGGTCTTTCAGATCCTTGGTTAAGTTTATTACTAGGTATTTTATTCAATTGAAAAGGAATGATTTTTTTCTTTTCTTTTTTTTTTTTTTAGGAGGGCAGCGTCACTGGTCCTCATATGTGGGCTCCGAACTGGGGCCGCTGGCATCCCAGGTAAGCTCTTAACTACCGTACCACTCTGCTGGCCCGATTTATTTCTTTTTTAATTTCTTTTTGTGAGATTTCATTGTAATGTATAGGAATGCAACAGACTTATGTGCATTGATTTTGTACCCAGGGAAATTTATTGTATTCATTCATTGTTTCTAATAGCTTTTTGGTAGTGTCTTTATTGCTTCCTATATACCATGTCACCTGCAAAAGGTGACAATTTAACTTCTTATGTTGAAATTTGTATTCTTTTTATTTATTTCTTTTTCCTGATTGCTTTGGCTAGGACTTTCAATACCTTTTTGAAAAATTGATATGATAGGGGACAGCCTTGTCGTTTTCTTAAGGGTAGAGTGAAGATCTTCAGTGTTTGACTATTAATTATATTAGCTGAGGGTGTCATATATGGCCTTTATTATGTTAAGGTATTTTCCTTCTTTACGCATTTTATTAAGTGTTTTAATCATAAATGGATGTTGTTTCCTGTCAATCGCTTATTCTGCATCTATTGATATAATCATATGATTTTTGTCCTTTATTTTGTTTATGTGGTGTATCACATTGATCAATTTGAATATGTTGAACCATCCATGTGCCCCTGGGATGAATCCCACTTGGTCGTGATGTATAATTTTTTAGTACATTGTTGCATTCGATTTGCTAGAATTTTGTTCAGGATTTTTGCATATGAATTCTTCAGCGATATTGGTGTGTAATTTTCTTTTTTCGTGTTATCTTTACCAGGTTTTGGTGTCAGGGTAATATTGGCCTCATCAAATGAATTCGGGAGTATTGTCTCTTCTTCAATTTTTTGGAAGCGTTTTCTTTTTGAATCCTTGGTAGAATTCACTAATGAAGCTGGACTTTTTAATGAAGCTGGAATTCACTGGACTTTTACTGTTGGGAAGGTTTCTGATTACTGATTTAAATCCTTTCTGTTGATCAGTCATTTTAGATTTTCCAGTACTTCGTGATTTAGCTTGGGAAGGCTATATATTTCTAAGCATTTGACCACTTTTCCCAGATTACTGAATTTGGTGGCATTCAGTCCTTCATAGCATTTTTGGATGATCCTTTGTATTTCTGTGGTATCCGTGGTAACTTCCCCTTTTTCATTTCTCATCGTTTTTATTTGTGTCTCTTCTATTTTTATCTTAGTGAGTCTAGCCAAGGGTTTTCAATTTTATCAAACTTTTCGAAGTACAAGTTCTTTGTTGCATTAATTTTTTCTATTGTTTTTTGTTCTCTATTTCATTTGGTTCTGCTCTAACTGTTATTATTTCCTTTCTTTTGCTGATTTTGAATTTCATTTGTTCTTGTTTTTCTAGTTCTTTAAGGTGTAATGTGAGGGGTTTTTTTTATCTCAGAGTTTTCTTCTCTTTTCAGATACGCCTGCAATGATATAAATTTCCCTCTTATTACTGCTTTCACTGCACCCCAAAAATTTTGGTAAGATGTATTTTATTGTCATTTGTTTCTATGTATTTTTTTTTGAGTGCAGTGTCACTGGCCCTCCTATGTGGGACCGAACAGGGGCCACTGGCTTCCCAAGCCAGTGCTTAACCACCGAACCACTCGGCCAGCCCTGTTTCTATGTATTTTATCTCTCTTCTTATTTCTTCTTTGACCCAGTCATTATCTAAAAGTATGTTATTTAATCTACATATATGTTTGCTGCTTTCTGTTTGCAGTTGATATCCAATTTCAGAGCCTAGTGATCAGAGAATATACTTTCAATCTTAAATTTCCTCTGGCTAGTTTTATGTCGCAATATATGGTCTATCCTTGGGAATGTTCTGTGTATACTAGAAAATAATGTATAGTCTGATGTTCTAGGATGAAGCACTCTATAAATATGAATTTTGTCCATTTCATCTAATGCATCATTTAGGGCTGATATTTCTTTATTTATTTTCTGTTTGGATGATCTATCCATAGCTTTCAATGATGCGTTTAGGTCCCCTACTATAATTGTGATTTGGTCAACGTCTCCTTTAATTCTAGTAGGACTTGCTTTGTATACTTTGGTGCTCCCTGATTTGGGGTTAATATTGATGACTGTTATGACTTCTAGTTGTATAGTCCTCTTTATCACTATAAAATGTCCATCTTTGTCCCTTGTTACCTTTTTAACCTGAAGTCTGTTTCATCTGATATCAATATGGCTACACCTGCTTTCCTCTGAATACCATTTGTTTGGAGTGTCAATTTCCACCCTTTCAGTTTGAGTCTATATATGTCCTTGTAGCTGAGATGTATCTCTGGAGGCAAAATATGGTTGGGTTTAGTTTTTGATCCAATCTGTATTCTGTGCTTTTTTTTGTTTCCTTCCAAACTTTACTGAGGAAGAGTGTGTTTGTTCATGGAACAAAATGTTTTGGAACCCCTCAGCTCCAACTCCAATCACTATTTTCAACCTAGTTGTGGGGGGCACAGTCCACCACCCCACATTGGAGCTGAACTGGCAACCCAGCTGCCAAGAGCAAGTGCTCCAACCAACTGGGCCACCCAGCCACACACCAGTAGCTCAGACACAGCTCAGCTCAAGTCACTGTCCTCAATCCAGCTGGGAAGGGTGCAGCTCACTGGCCTATGCAGGAACTGAACTGGCAACCCTGTTTTTCAGAGCATGTGCCCCAAACAACCGAGCCACCCTGCCACCCAACTCTATGCTTTTCTTTATTGGTGAGTTCAGTCCACTTACATTTAGAGTAGTTATTGATATATGAGGATTTCCTATTATTCTATCTTTGGTTTTCAGGTAAGACAGTGTCTCCAATGTTTCTTTGTCTTTTTGTTGTTGTCTACTATTTCATTGTGGTGGTATTCTATGATTTTCCCCTGTTTCTTCTTTTTTTATGTTATATATTTCAGTTCTGGATTTTTTTTGAGTGGATACTTTTAAGTTTATGTGAAAGAAAGTTTCATCTTTACAGTATTCCATTTTCTCCTGCATGCTTCCTTTCCCCATTTCCTTGTGCCAGTTCAGATTCTTATTCTCTCCCTTTTTATGTTTTTCTTGTCACAAATTATCCCTATTTATTCTCTGAGTTGATTTCCATGCTTCAGTAGCAAGTTGTCTTTTTCCTACTTTTTAAAGTTTTTTTTTTCTTCCTTACCCTGTATGTTATGTTTCAGTGTATACTGTCCTATTTGGTGTAGGGTTTGCCATTTCATGCTTCTGTCTGTCTGTTCATAATACTACTCATGGTTTTGTATTCTTTAGCTTTTTTGTTTCAGGTCGAATAGCCTCCTTCAGCATTTTTTGTAATGCCAGTCATGTGTTCGAAAATTCACTCAGCTTTGGTATGTCTGGAAAGGTCTTTATTTTCCTTCATATCTAAAGGATATCTTTGCTGGATATATTATTCTTGGCTCATAATTTTTCTCTTTCAATAGTCTGAATATTTGAGTCCACTCCCTCGTGGCTTGTAGAGTTTCTGCTTTAAATCTGATGATAATCTAATGGGCTTTCTTTTTGTAGGTTACCATCTTTTTCTTCCTGGCTGCCTTGAGAATTCTTTCTTTGTTGTTAATTTTTTTTAAGGGCAGTGTCACTGGCCCTCATATGTGGCACCGAACCGGGGCCGCTGTCTTCCCAAGCTGACACTTAACCACTGCACCACTCGGCCGGCCCTCTTTGTTGTTAATTTTTGACAGCTTTGATATAATATGCATTGAAGAATGCCTGTTGGGATTGAGGTAATTAGGCATTCTTTTTGCTATTTCGATTCAAGGGTCCAGTTCTTTCCACATGTTTGGGAAGTTCTCATCGACTGTGTGAATATACTTTCTGTTCCCTTCATCCTTCTCCCTCTGGTATGCCCACTATTATTATATTGCTCTTTCTGATGGAGTCAGAAATTTCTTGTAGACTTCTTTCATTTTTTTAAACTATGAAGTCTCTTTCTTCTTTGATATGTGTCATTTCCAGATTTCTATCTTCGATGTCACTGATTCTTTCCTCCATCTGGTCAGCTCAATCACCTAAGCTGCCTATTTCATTCTTCATTTCTTTTATTGAGTTCTTAATCTCCAGAAATTCTATTTGGTTTCTTGTTTTAAAATGTTACTCGCTTTAGGGAAATGTTCATTTTGTTCTTTGATTGTGTTTCTGAGTTCATTAAACTGCCTGTCTGTTTTCTTGCATCTCAAGTTTTTTCAGAACTGCAAGCTTGAATTTTCTGTCATTGAAGGCACATATTTCCATGTCTTTGAGTTCATTTTCAGGAGACTTTTCATTTTCTTTCTGAGCTGCCTTGTTACCTTGGTTATTCATGACCATGAATTAATTATTATTTCTCTTCCTAGGCATCTATAAGAGAGGGTTCTGCAACAAATTGATAGGAAGAAGTCTTTCTTTTGCTTTCCAGTAGGTGTTGGTTGAATATTTTATTTTCTGTCCTGCTGCAGCCTTTCATTCTCTCTCACTCTGTAGTGTTATATTTTCTCTGTACTGTTCCAGCTTCACATTCAATGTGGGGCTTGGAGGGGGATGTTTCCTGGAAGGTGGGCTTCTCCTCTGTGAGCAAGTCGCCTGGGTCACAGGACACCACCTACATGGGGTGATGTGGAGAGCTTCTGAAGTTCCAAAGTTCTTCTTGCACGAGATTCAGAGCCTGTGTGTTTCCATGGCTCTGTTTATCTCTGTAGGGATCTGGAGTTAGGGGCAAGGTTGATGTGGGTTGTGAGGTGGCTTTCAGCAATGGTGGCAGCCACCAGCACACCCAATCCTGCAGCCAAGGCTCCCTACCCTTTCCCAGAACTAGTTGGGCTGAGAGTTAGTGGCTCCAGGCTGCAGTTCTCAGAACTGCAAATATTTTGTTGTTTTAATTTGACACTGCTATTGTTCTGCTTCTAGCACTGGGAGGGTGTGTTCAGTCAAGCTCTGGGAGGGTGGGATGGGGTCAGTTATTCTCCGTGCCTATACCTTCTGTCCTCTGCTTGGCAGTGAGGGATTAAACCACTATTTTACCATTCTTCCCTCAGTCTTTGCTCTGAGGTTTCTGCCATGAGCATTGGGTTCAGCCTTATAATATGCTAATCCCTTAGGTGGGACTCTGGGCCATAAGGGGAGTGCTAGCAGTCCAAATTCTTCCCTCTCCCATCACTGCTGTAACTCCAGAATGCAGGGAGCTCTAAGAGTCTGTGTCCTGCAGCCCTTGCACAGGCAGTGTCTCTGCACTGCCCCCTTACCTCCTCCCCTGCTCACCCAACTTGCTCACCTTTAGATGATTTCAATTGTGTGTCTTTTAGTCATGCCTGCCTGATGCACAGGGAGTTCTTTGTGAAATTATAGCTATTCAATTTGTTGTAAATTCCATGGGAAATTTCAAGAGACTCACCTCAGGCCACCATTTCTATGATGTCTAAATTAAGGATCTTGAGATGAAGAGATTAGCCTGGATTATGTAGTTGGGCACTATATGCAATTACATGTATTCTTAGAAAATGGAGTCAAAAAGGGGTTTGACACAGGAAAAAAAGGCAATGTGACAACCTCAGCAGGGAAAGAGAGAGAGAGAGAGAGAGAGAGCAAGAGATAGAGAGTTGAAGATGGTATGCAACCTATGCTACACTCATTGTAGATAGACAAAGGAAACAGAAGCCAAGGAATGCAGCTCTAGAAGCAGGAAAAGTTAAAACAACAACAACAACAACAACAAAAGAAACAGATTGTATCCCTTGAGATTCCAGCGTGCACAACCCTACCAATGAATTGATTTCTGTCCAGTGAAACTGATTTTGAACTTCTGGCTTTCAAAACGAAGGGGGACCAGCCGAGTGGCATGTTGGTTGGGACTTGGCTTCGGCTGCCAGCTCTGAGCAGCAGGACCCCGGTTCAGATCCCCCATATGAAGGCCAGTGATCCTGTTCCCCCTACAGCTAAGATGGTGAACAACAGATCGACCTGGAGCTGGGCTACTGTGAGTCGCTGGCAATGGTGTAGGCTGCAGTGAGGCTGGCCGGCAATGAGTGTGAGCTGCTGTGAGCTGCTATGAGCTGCCGTGAGCCGCTGTGAGTGGCCATCCAATGGCCGGGGAGCGACTGCCTCTCCGGGAAAGAACACAATGACAATACCAACATGGGCAGGTGAAGCGACGTCCTCCACAACTAGACAGAAGAACAAAAGGACAGCAACTTGTCTGTTCCCCTCCCCCAATTCCGCAATAATATATTTTTTAAAAACTGTAAGAAAAGAAATGTGCATTGGTTCAATCCACCAAATTTGTGATAATTTGTTACAGTTGCCATATGAAATATTGTCAACAAAAATGAAAGTATAGGAGAGTTCTGGTAAGATGGCGGAATAGACAAACCCTCTCCGAACTTCCTCCCAGGATCACATCAAAATTACAAATGATTTATACAACATTTAACCTCAGAAATCCCCTGAACATTAGATGAACACAACCTCTAAATGAAGGACCTAAAGAGGAGGCCACGTCAAGTCTGGTAGGAAGGGCGCAGACGAGAGAGGGCGGGCCCTGTGAGGGACGCCCCAGCTGTGTGGGGAGGCTTCTCCGGTTGGGGGAGAGACCCTCCGGCCCCACACTGAGCTCACTAGCCCAGAGTTGCTTTGAAAAGAAGAGGAATTCTACCATAACGGGCAGTAGAAATTAGTGAGGACTCTCTTTGCTTGGGTCAGTGAGGCTGAGGGTGGCTTGAGTAACAGTAGGGCCAGAGCATGGGTTTGCTAGCCAATGAGCACTCACCCGGTTCCTATTGGAGGGAGTAGAAGTGTGAGCCAGGCGCAGGAACCTGTGGGGAAGGACTGAACTGAGCACCTTTGGTGCAGAAGCTTGAGGTTTCTGAACCATTGTTCCAGTGGTGCGGAGCTTGCACACAAGTGGTGTACAGGTGGGCACCATTTTGTCAGGGTTGGGCCCTCCCACAGAGGGTCAGATCTGAGATCCCATAGGTCTGGTGAACTTGGCACAGGAGTGCATGCGTGCGCAAGCAGCCTTGGATCCCCACCCTGTGCCCTACTTGTGCTTCGTTGCTAGGGAAATGCAGGGCGGGAGCTCTCCAGCTGCATCAGTCTGTTCACTGAGACGTAGGAGTGCGCAAGCCCTCTTAGCTCCCCGCTCTCTGCACTGTTTGTGCAGAGTTGCAAGGCTGGGGATTGGCTGTTGGGCTGCCTAGCCTGATCAGCGGGCAGTTGATTGGGACAGGCTGAGATGGGGAGTTTTCCTGAGAGTGTTGGGGAGGGAGTGGAGCACCTGGGTGATCCGATCGAGATTTTAATGGCCAGTTTGTGTGGACTGATTGCTGGTGCAGAGTGCATGCTGTTCTTACTTGGTGGGGGCCACTGACCACATCAAGTGGTGCCATAGGGGCCTGCCCCACCCATCTAGAGCTGTGTTGCCAGAGGCACCCTGAGCCCTTGGTGCCTGGGCCACATCTCGACAGGTCACAGAGGGTTTGTTTTCTTTGCAGTAGCGGAAACCTACAACAACCTGTGAAGATAGTTTTTTTTTTGGTAGTGAGCACAGTTCCAGATCACACAGTAGCTAATTGTGGAAAGCTCACTGCAACCCTGAGCAAATGGTCTGCAGATAAAAGAGATGGAGAGGCCCCCACCTCTTTCTTTCTTTTCTTTTCTTTCTACGTGACCTATCTAATCCTTCAAAGCATTCACAGAACGACAGCCAGAATGAAAAAGCAAAGAAACATGTCCCAAGTAAAAGATCAGAAGAAAACTCTACAAATGGAACTAAATGAAACAGAGGTATCCAAACTTTCAGAGACACAGAGTTTAGAACACTGATGATAAGAATGTTTAAGGAACTTAGCGAGGGCATAAAGAATGATAGAGAAACCATAAAAAACAACCAGTTTGAACTAAAGATTACAATAACTGAAATGAAGAACACACTCAAAGGAAGCACCAGTAGAATAGATGAAGTAGAGGAGCAGATCAGAGAATTAGAAGCCAAAATAGCAGAAATCACCCAGCTGGAACAACAAAAAGAAAAAAGAATAAAAAAGAATGAAAATAGTTTAAGAGACCTCTGGGACAACATGAAACAAAAAAAATTTTGTGTCATAGGAATACCAGAAGGAGAAGAGAAGCAAGGGATTGAGAATGTATTTAAAGAAATAGTGACTGAAAACTTCCCTATCCTGATGAAGGAAATCGACATACAAGCCCAGGATGTACAGAGAGTTCCAAACAGGCAGAATCCAAACAGGCCGATACCAACACACATCATAGTTAAAATGGCAAAGCTTAAAGACAAAGACAGAATCCTAAAAGCAGCAAGAGAAAGACATCAGGTTACATACAAAGGAACTCCTGTTAGACTAACAACTGACTTTTCTTCAGAAACTCTGCAGGCCAGAAGGGAATGGCAAGATATATTCAAAGTGACACAAAATAAAGTTTTAAAACCAAGACTGTTCTACCCAGCACGTCTATCACTTAAAATCGAAGGAGAGATAAAGAGCTTCTCAGAAAAGAATAAGCTTAAGGATTTTATTACCACCAAGCCAGCATTGCAGGAAATGTTAAAAGGGCTTTTTTAAACAGAAGAAAGGGGATAACATGCCAACCCAGGAAGACAAGAAATACAAATAACAAAATGGCAATAAATCAGTAATTACTTTAAATGTGAATGGGCTAAATGCTCCAATCGAAAGACACAGAGTGGCTGAGTGGATAAGAAAAGAGAACCCATGCATACGCTGTCTACAAGAGACTCATCTCAGATCAAGAGACACACACAGACTGAAAGTAAAGGGATGGAATAAGATATTTCATGCAAATGGAAATGAGAGAAAAGCTGGAGTAGCAATAATTAGTTCGGACAAAATAGACTTTAAAGTGAAGACTACACTAAAAGACAAAGAAGGGCACTACATAATAATAAAGGGATCAATTCAACAAGAGGACATAACCCTAGTAAACATCTATGCATCCAATATAGGAACTCCTAAATATATAAAACAGACTTTGACAGACATAAATGTAGAGATCAACAGTAACACCATCATAGTAGGGGGATTCAACACCCTGTTGCCACCAATGGACAGATCCTCCAGACAGAAAATGAACATGGACATAGTGGCCTTAAATGGCACTTTAGACCAGCTGGATTTAATTGATATTTTTAGAGCATTTCACCCCAAAAGCTACCGAATATACATTCTTCTCAATTGCACGTGGAACATAATCCAAGATAGACCACATGTTAGGCCACAAAACAAGTCTCAACAAATTTAAGAAGATTGAAATCATTTCAAGTGTCTTCTCTGACCACAATGCTATGAAACTAGAAATCAATCTTAGAAGAAATCTCGAAAGCTTACAAATACATGGAGGCTAAATAACATGCTACTACTAAATAGTGAGTGGGTCAAAATGAGATCAAGGAGGAAATCAAAAGATACCTCGAGACAAACAAAAATGAAAACACCATGACCCCAAATATCTGGGATGCAGTGAAAGCAGTCCTAAGAGGGAAGTTCATAGCAGTGCAGGCCTACCTAAAGAAGGAAGAAAAATCCCAAATCAACAGGCTCTCTTTACACCTAAGGGAACTCGATAAAAAACAAAACAGCAAAGCAAGCCTAATGGGAGTATAAGGAGAGAAATAATGAAGACCAGAGCAGAAATAAATGAAATAGAGAACAAAAAAAAAAAAATACAAAAGATCAATGAAACCAAGAGTTGGTTTTTTGAAAAGATAAACAAAATTGACAAACCCTTAGCACGACTCACCAGGAAAAAGAGAGAGAGGACACAAATTAATAAAATCAGAAATGAAAGAGGAGAAGTGACAACAGATACCACAAAATTACCAAACATTATAAAACAATGTTATGAGCAACTATATGCTAACAAATTCAACAATCTGGAAGAAATGGATAAATTTCTAGAAGCATACAATCTACCCAGTTTGAACCAAAAGGAAACAGAAACTCTGAACAGACTGATTACTGGCAAAGAAATTGAATCAATAATCAACAATCTTCCAACAAACCAAACCCTGGACCAGATGGCTACACAGGTGAATTTTACAAAACGTTCAAAAAAGAATTAGTACCTATTCTCCTCAAACTATTCCAAAAAATACAGAAGGAGGGAAGGCTCCCAAACTCTTTCTATGAAGCCACTATCACCCTGATTCCTAAGTCAGACAAAGATATTACAAAAAAGAAAAATTACAGGCCAATATCCCTAATGAGCATAGATGTAAAAATTCTCAACAAAATAGTAGCAAACCGAATTATGCATCTCATGAAAAAGATTATACACCATGATCAAGTGGGATTCATTCCTAGTATGCAAGGCTGGTTCAGTATCCGCAAATCAAATAACGTGATACATCACATTAACAAAATGAAAAATAAAAATCATATGATCATATCAATAGATGCAGAAAAGGCATTTGACAAAATCCAGCAGCCATTTATGTTAAAAACCCTTAGCGAAGTGGGAATAGTGGGATCATATCTCAACATAATAAAGGCCATATATGATAAGACCTCAGCAAACATTGTACTCAACGGGTAAAGTCTAAAAGTGTTCCCCTTAAGATCAGGAAGAAGACAAGGCTGACCACTTTCACCGCTTCTATTTAACATTGTTCTGGAAGTTCCAGCCACATCAATCAGACAAGAAAATGAAATAAAAGGCATCCAAATTGGAAAAGAGGAAGTAAAATTGTCACTCTATGCAGATGACATCATACTATATAGAAAGAGTCCCAAAGACTCTACCAAAAAACTGCTAGAACTGATACACGAATTTGGTAAGGTAGCAGGATGCAAAATTAATATTCAGAAGTCAGTGGCATTTCTGTACACCAATAATAAACTATCAGTATAAGAAATCAGGAAATCAATTTCCTGATTTTTACAATTCGTTCAAAAACAATAAATATCTAGGAATCAATTTAACTAAAGAAGTAAAGGACCTGTACTCAGAAAATTATGACACTGAAGAGAGAAATCAAAGAAGATACCAATAAATGGAAATACATACCATGCTCATGGATAGGAAGAATTAATATAGTTAAAATGTCAATACTACCTAAAGCAATATATAGATTCAATACAATTCCAATCAAACTACCAAGGACATTTTTCTCAGAAATAGAACATCGAATCCTAAAATTTATATGGAGCCACAATAGACCCCGTATAGCTACGGCAATATTGAGAAATAAAAGCAAAGTGTGAGGCATCACACAACCTGACATCAAAACATACTACAAGGCTACAGTCTCCAAAACAGTATGGTACTGGCATAAAAACAGACACATAGACCAATGGAATAGAATAGAGAGCCCAGGAATAAACCCATCTATATACGGTCATTTAATCTATGACAATGGAAACAAGAATTTACACTGGAGTAAATATAGTCTATTTAATAAATGGTGCTGGGAAAATTGGACTGACACGTGCAAAAAAATGAAAATGGACCACCTAATTACACTATACACGAGAAGAAACTCAAAATGGATTAAAGACTTAAATGTAAGACCTGAAACCATAAAACTCCTAGAAAAAATATAGGGAGTAAGTTTGCAGACATTACCCTGAGTAATATTTTTACTGATATAACCCCTTGGGCAAGGGAAATAAAAGAAAAATGAACATATGGGATTACATCAAACTTAAAATTTTTTTCACAGCTAAGGAAATCATCAATAAAACAAAAAGGCAGCCTACTGAATGGGAGAAGATATTTGCCAATGATATATCTGATAAGGGGTTATTATCCAAAATTTATAAAACACTCATGCAACTCAACACCAAAAAAACAAACAACCTAATTAAAAAATGAGCTGAGGATATGAGGAGGCATTTCTCCAAAGAGGACATACAGATGGCCAACAGGCATATGAAAAAAAATGTTCAACCTCACTAATCATCAGAGAAATGCAAATAAATACCACAATGAGATACCACCTCACTTCAGTCAGAATGTCTATCATCCACAAATCAACAAACAACAAGTGCTGGCGAGGGTGTGGAGAAAAGGGTACCCTTGTGCACTGTTGATGGGACTGCAAATTGGTGCAGCCATTATGGAAATCAGTATGGAGGTATCTCAAAAACTGAAAATGAAACTGCCGTATGACCCAGCAATTCCACTCTTGGGTATCTACCCAGAGGAATCCAAGACGCTAATTTGAAAAAAATATATGCACCCCTATGTGTATTGCAGCCCTATTTACAATAGCCAAGACTTGGAAACAACTGAAATGCCTATCGGTAGATGACTGGATTAAGAAACTGTGGTACATTTCATTTATACAATGGAGTATTACTGTGCTATAAAGAAGAATGAAATTGTACCATTTGCAACGATATGGATGGACCTAGAGACTATTATGTTGAGTGAAATAAGTCAGTCGGAGAAAAACAAATACTGTATGATCTCACTCATATGTGGAATTTAAAAAACTGAATCAATGAGCAAAGGAAACAGAAACAGTCTCATAGATATAGAGGAAAAACAGGGTTGTTAGTTGGGAGGGGGTTGGGGATGAGGGAGAAGAGGAAGGGATTAGACAGCATAAATAGGTAACTACAGTATTGTCACAGGGATATGAAAGACAGTTTGGGGAATATAATAATGTGGTAAAAACTTTGTGCGGTGCCAGATGGTCACATGTTTTCTTAGGGAGACCACTTCATGGATGGAGTAGAGGCTTGATCACTGCACTGTATACCTGAAATTGATGTTATATAATATTTTATGCCAACTGTAATTGAATATATAGATAGTCATGGGATGTGGATTATACAGTGGAAGGTAGTCAAAGGAATTGTAATAGATAGTATGATATCGGGGGGAGGGGTGAAGAATTGGGGGAGGGGTGTTGTCAGTTTGAGGGATGAAACGTATAACTATTGCACTGTGTTTTACAACTGAAGCTAATTAAAATAAAATAAAATAAAAATAAAAGTAAAAGGAAGACAGGAAAAATAAAAAAGAGAGTATAGGCCATTATTATACTTAAAAATAGAGGTAGACTTCAAAACCAAGGAAATATTGACTGTACCTATTGCTTTTTTTTTAAATTGATGTGGTATGCAAGGGAAAACTGAGCTTATTGCTAATGTAAAAACCACTTTAATTGAACACTTTAATTTCTTTGAAGAAATTTGGCTCTTATTTTGAATAGTGTCTCCCCAGCCTGCAATGTGCCAAACCAACTCTATCTGTGTGATTTACATCAGGAAGTGTACTTTTTTAAAGGATGTTTTGGAGGAAGATGACTAAATCCTTACATGGTACCTAAATTTTGACTTGAATCTCTATAAAAATTAGAAAGAAATAAATGATGTATGGGTTATCAGTTGTGTTTAATTATAGAAGGAGGCCATTATACTGATGTATTTCTTATATCTTAGCAGCCAATATAAGCAACGAAAACCTAAGCCTCTAAAAGCCTCAAGGTTAAGATATCAAAACCTAAGGACAACCAGCAGTCACATAGAACTTTTGAAACAAGAAAAACTCAGGCTATAGCTAAATCAAATTATTTCCCTGCTTTGCTTCGGCCTTTTCTCCCTAGAAGTCTTCCCTATGGCTTCTGTCTTTGAGGCACTCCTACTCACTTCACTTGGCACTAAGCAATTCAAATCAATTTTTGCTCAAATAAACTCCTAATTTTTAAAAAATATGTATCACTTTAATTTTTAACAATTCTGTGCTTATGAATATGTTTATGGATCACATATGTTATAAATTTATCAATGACTCAGAATATAATCAAATTAACGACTCCACTAAGAATTTGGGGTTTTTTTCCACCAATGATAGTGTATGGACAGATGAAAGAGTGCACTCACATCCTGGTAATGAAAAGATGCCATACTCATCAAATATTCAGCTTTACTTATATTTTCTGGAAGATAAATTTACATTATTTAGAAGGCAACATGTATGTTGGTGGGTTACTTGTAACTTAAAAAAGGGGAGGGGTCCAAATGAAGAATACAAAAAACATCTTTTAATGAAACAAATGTTCTTTTGGACAGTTTCGTGGGGGTTGGACTGCGAAGTGAAACTTTAATTTTTGAAACATTGGGTAATTCAAAAATAACTGACCCCATTAAGAGTCAATTTAATGGCCACTATAGATGGCTAATAAAAATAAATGACTACCAGGCTGGCTGAGTGGCTCAGTTGTTTAAGAGCTGGCTTATAGCAAGTGCTCTGAGCAACAGGGCCGCTGGTTCGATTCCCACATGGGCCAGTGATGCTGTGCCAGATCCAAGCTGTCGCTGAGCTGCCAATAGGTGGCAGGATGCCTCAAGTGTTGTAATAACAAGATTCCCAGTTTGATGGTGGGCTATGCCCAACTGAAACTAAGACTGAACTCGTCACCTTGAGCTGAGCTGCTGCCCGGATAGCTCAGTAGATAGAGTGTGCGCTCTTAACAACAAGGCTGCTGGTTTCACTCCCACTTGGGATGGTGGCTACGCCCACCCACAACTAAGATTGAACACGCACCTTGAGCTTAGGGGCCATGAGCTGCCGATGGAAAGCCAGAAGGTGAGTGGCACCCTTCACAATGAAGATTGAAGAAAAACAACTTGGGTGCTCCCCTTCCCCAATTCCCCAATAAAATCTTTAAAAAAACAAAAAATGAAAAAATAATAAATGACTGCCGCTGCAAGTACTGAGCCTTAAATTCTCTATCAGTGAGTGTGTTTTTGCAAAAGAAGAAAAAATATTTGTGACTTTTTGTTTCAGAAGATTTTTTTTCAACAATAATGTGCACTCTGGAGACTAACTATCTGCCTTTCGTTTCCTAGTTAAAAACTATTTCTAAGCCTCATCTTTGTTTTAATATCCATTTTGTAGCACTTATTTCTGGGGGTTTTTTAGCCATGACTACAAATATTAGAGTAAGGATATGTAAGAATTACATAAGCAGTAAGGATGTAAAGAAATTTGCTACACACATAGCCAATTTTTAAGGCATTCCAAGGTATCAAGGCTTATAAAAGCAAATTATTTGCCCTTTCTAAGTCCAGTAAAAATCACTTTCTCCAAAGTGGTCTTAGAGTAGCATAGTAACTGAAATAGATATTGCTGACTTAGTAAATTTATACTCCCGCAAAGAGTATTTAGTAACTCATCACATCTGCAATTTCTAAATTACTGCTTTTATAAACAAAGAAAGAGATAACTGGAGGCTACAATCTAATAGCTCTCTAGACAGTTGTCTATTCCAGTTCATCACTGGGTGATTTTCACTGAGATTCTTCATATCATGTAACGCCATATAGGAATAAAAAGGTGACAGTAGCAGAAGTTAGTAGCAAGGTCTCTGACTTGTGTAACAGTAAATTCTATTTAAATTAGTACCCATAAGATCTTGGACATAAAAAAATGACTTTTTGACTGGTAGTATGTTCCTGTGACACAGAGATTAAGACCCTTAAACAAAGGAATTGGACAATAGTTGCTTCCATCTTAGGCAATATGGAGGGTAATGGTGAGAAGACCAGTGAGACCCCAAATAGAATAGGTTTGGGAAGCCTTCTCATGGACATTGGGTTTTGCTTGCAGGGATAAGTGCTTTCCAGTAAGATCCAGCTCACTGTCACCCAAATGCCTATGTTAGGGTATGGTGAGCTTTTTCTGTAAGTGGACAGACAGTAAATAATTAGAGCTTTGTTCACCAGGAGGTAAAATCGAGGCTATTATTCAAGTGTTACATAAAAAGAGTGAGAACAAATTTCCACACATACAGTGTTCAGTAATAGTGATTGAGGGAGGATTTCCTCATTCAGAAAAATTCCAATCTTGACCTTGAGCTCTAAATTTATCAGTAAAACTTTATCACTGCTAAGCCATCAAATTTCAGTGTCATAGGACAAGTAGGGATATTCAGTTTCTATTTTTACAAAAAAAAAAGAAGAATTACAGAACTGTCATGGCTGAGCCCAGAAGTGTATGTGAATTTCACTATTGACACTACTGGCTCAGTAACATAAGATAGACTCAAATATTTTCTGCAAACTATCTGCTGATGAATAATGCAATGAATAACCATAGGCTATAAACACATTACATTTTCACAAGTTTTGTAAATTTGTTTAACTAAGTCTTTTTCTGTTTTACACCTATTTCCATCATTTGTAACACATCTTAGAATGTTCTACTTCAAATTATACTCAGTTAGTGTTTTCTCAACTTCTTCAAAAATATCTCAGACTACTGGTAAGATGACAGAATAGACAGATGCTGTGACAACTCCCTCTCAGGATCACACCAAAATTACAAATAATTTGTACAACATTAAACCTTGGAACTTCCCAGAACACTAGATGAACAGAACTTCTAAACGAAGAACTTAGAGGAGGCCACATCGAGTCTGGTAGGAGGGATGGAGACAAGAGAGGGCAAACCCTGTGAGGGAAACCTCAGTGGTAGGGAGGTTTCCTAGGTTGGGGGAGAGACTCTCCGGCTCCACACTGAGCTCACCAGCCCAGAGTTACTTTGCCAAGAAGAGGAGTTCCACAATAGCTGGCAGTAGAAATTAGTGAGGACTCTTTTTGCTCAGCTCAGTGAGGCTGAGGGCGGCTTGAGAACCATTGGAACCAGCATACGGACTCACTCATAGGTGAGTACTCATCTGGTCCCTGGTGGAGGGAGTAGCTGTGTGAGCGAGGCCCAGGAGCTTGCAGGTAAGGACTGAATTGTGCACCTTTGGCATGGGAGCTGGAGGTTTTGGGACCATTTTTTCCTGGTGTGGAGCTTACACATGAGTAGTGTACAAGAGGATGCCATTTTGTCATGGTTGGGCCCTCCCACAGAGGATCAGGTCCAGGAATGCATTGGTATGGTGGAATTCGTGCAGGAATGCATGTGTGCATGCACATGCATGCTGCCTTAGAGCTCCACCCTCCGCACTGCTTGTGCTGCGAAGCCAGGGAAACTCCTAGTGGGTGAGCTCTGGCTCTAACAGGTTGTTCATTGAAACACAGGAGTGCGCGAGCCACCTTGGGTCCCCGCTCTTCACACTGCATATGCAGAGTTGCCAGGCTGGTGATTGGTTGTCAGGCTGCTCGGCCTGATCTGTGAGAGGCTGATTGGAACAGGCTGAGACTGGGAGTTTTCCTGGGAGTGTTGGGCTGTGAGCTGTGTGCCTGCCTGATCCAGCCGGGGCCTTCCTGGTGATCTATCGAATACATCAAAGGAATCCCAGAGCGACAGCCAGAATGAGGAAACAAAGAAATGTGTCGTAAGTAAAGGAGCAGAAAAAACCTCTAGAAATGTAACTAATCAGAGGGATCTAACTTTCAGAGACAGAATTTAGAACACTGATGATAAGAATGTTTAATGAGGGCCGGCCAAGTGGCGTGGTGGTTAAGCGCTGGCTTGTGAGGCCAGTGGCCCCAGTTCGGGTCCCACATATGAGGGCCAGTGACACTGCCCTCAAAAAAGAAAAAAGAATGTTTAATGAACTTAGTGAAGGTCATAGGAAGGATAGAGAAATCATAAAAATTAATGAGTTAGAACCAAAGAATACAATAACTGAAATGAAGAACACACTCAAAGGAATCACCAGTAGATTAGATGAAGCAGAGATTCAGATCAGCGATTTAGAAGACAAAAATAGCAGAAATCACCCAGTTGGAACAACAAAAAGGAAAAAGAATAAAAAACAATGAAAATAGATAGAGAGACCTGTGGGACAAAATCAAGTGTAACAACATTACCCTCATAGGAATACTAAAAGGAGAAGAGAAGAAGCAAGGGGTCGAGAATGTATTTGAAAAAATAATGACTGAAAACTTCCCTACCCTGGTGAAGGAAACAGACATACAACCTAAGGAAGTGCAGAGAATTCCAAACAAGCTCAACCCAAACAGGTTCCACACCAAGGCACATCATAGTTAAAAAGACAAAGGTTAAAGACAAAGAGAATCATAAAATCAGCATGAGAAAGATAGCAGGTTACATACAAAGGAACTCCTATAAGTCTAACAGCTTTCTTGTCTACAGAAACTCTGCAGGCCAGAATGGAGTGGCAGGGGATATTCAAAGTGACACAAAATAAAGGCCTACAACCAAGATTGTTTTACTCAGTATGGCTACCACTTAAAATTCAAGGAGAGATAAAGAGCTTCTCAGAAAAAAAAAATAAGCTTAACGAATTCATTACCACCAAGCCAGCATTGCAGGAAATTTTAGAAGGGCTTTTGTAAACAGATGAAAGGGATAAACAAGGTAACCTAGGAAGACCAGGAATACAAATCACAAAATGGCAATAAAAATGCACCTATCAATAATCACTTTAGAGCTGGCTGAGTGGTGTGGTGGTTAAGCGCGGGCTTGGGAGGCCAGCGGCCATGGTTTGGGTCCCACATGTGAGGGTCAGTGACGCTGCCCTCAAAAAAAAAAATCACTTTAAAGGGCTGGCCGAGTGGTGTGGTGGCAAGCCAGTGGCCCCTGTTAGTGTCCCACATAGGAAGGTCAGTGACACTGCCCTCACAAAAAAAAAAAAAAGACAAGAGAGTGGGCCGGCCGAGTGGCACGTTGGTTAAGAGCTGGCTTGGCATGGCAGTGGCCCGGTTCGGCTCGGATCCCACATATGAGGGCCAGTGACAGTGCCCTCTACAGCTAAAATGTTGAGCTACAGCTCCACCTGGAGCTGGGCTGCTGTGAGTCCCCAGGACGGCATAGCTGCAGCCCTTCTGCAGTCGGCTGCCATAGGCTACAGTGAGTGGCC
Organism: Aselliscus stoliczkanus; assembly: GCA_033961575.1. Classification (NCBI taxonomy): domain Eukaryota; kingdom Metazoa; phylum Chordata; class Mammalia; order Chiroptera; family Hipposideridae; genus Aselliscus; species Aselliscus stoliczkanus. The sequence continues at coordinate 44,699,564 of CM066737.1, read as the reverse complement.
GGCAGCCAGCATGAGTGGCTGGCAGCCGGTGTGAACTGCCGAGCTGCTGTGAGCAGCCCTCCAGAGGCCGGCGACCAATTTGCTTCACCTGAGAAGAGCACAATGACAATACCAACATGTACCAGTGAAGCAACGTCCTCCACAACTAGACTGAAGAACAAAAGGACAGCAACTTGTGTGTTCTCCTTCCCCAGTTCCCCAACGCTGTCCCCACTCCCAATTCCCCAATAAAATCTTAAAAAAAAAAAAAAGACACACACAAAGTGAAAGTAAAGGGATGGAATAAGATATTTCATGCCAATGGAAATGAGAAAAAAAAGCTGGCGTAGCAATACTTATTTCGGACAAAATAGACTTTAAAATGAAGTCTACAATAAAAGACAAAGAAAGGCACTAAAAAATAATAAAGGGATTGATTCAACAAGAGGACATAACCTTAGTAAACATTTATGCACCCTACATAGCAGTCCCTAAATATATAAAACAGATTCTGACAGACAAAAACAGAGATCAACAGTAACACTATGATAGTTTGGGACTTCAACACCTCGTTGTCACCATGGGACAGATCCTCCAGACAGAAAATCAACACAGAAAGAGTGGCCTTAAATGACACTTTAGACCATCTGGATTTAACCGATATTTTTAGAGCATTTCACCCCAAAGCAACAGAATATACATTCTTCTCAAGTTCACATGGAACATTTTCCAAGATAGACCACATGTTAGGCCACAAAACAAGTCTCAATAAATTTAAGAAGATTGAAATCGTATCAAGCAGACAGAGGAAAAACTGATGGTTGCTAGCTGGGAGGGGGTGGTATGAGGGATAAGGGGAAGGGATTAGACAGCATAAGTAGGTAACTATAATATTGCCACGGTGATATGAAAGGAAGTTCTGGGAATATAATTAATAATGTTGTGAATATTTTTTTGGTTTCAGATGGTCGCATGTCTTGTTGGGGAGACCACTTCAGGGATGGGGTAGAGACTTGATCGCTGTGCTGTACACCTGAAGCTGATGTTGTATAATACTGTATGTCAACTGTGATTGAGTGTATATATGTTCATGGGATATGGAGTACAGTGTGGGAGTGGAGTCAAGGGAATTGTAATAGATATGTATGATTTGAGGGAGGAGTGGGGTGGCAGATTGGGGGAGAAGGGTTGTCACTTTGAGAGGTAAAAAGTATAACTATTGCACTGTGTTGTAAACAATAAATAAATAAATAAATAAATAAATAAATAAAATCTCTCTTGTAGCTGTTCCACACAGACAGTTCAGAGAAGCTAATTCTTCAACCAATTCAAACTTAGCACTGCCTCCTGAAACGAGAAATTAGTATTGATAAACATCTCTCAACTCATCAAAACCCAAGGAAAACCACTCAAAACTGTCTCATTTATTTATTTATTTATTTATTTATTTATTTATTTATTTATTTTTAATTCTTTTATTGTTAAATAAACATTTTTAAAAATTAGTTTCAGGTGTACAACACAGTGCAATAGTTATACTTTTTACCCCTCAAAGTGACAACCCCCCTCCCCCAATTTGCCACCCCATTCCTCCCCCCATATCATACATATCTGTTACAATTCCCTTGACTCCCTTCCACAGTGTACTCCACATCCAGTGACTATATATATATATTCAATTACAGTTGGCATACAATATTATACAACATCAGCTTCCGGTGTACAGTGCAGTGATCAAACCTCTACTCCATCCATGAAGTGGTCTCCCTAACAAGACATGTGACCACCTGACACCCCACAAAATATTTACAGCATTATTAGTTATATTCCCTGAACTGTCTTTCATATCCCTGTGGCAACATCTGCTTTTTTTTTTAATTGACTATTACTATTGCTCCTGTCTTGGTGTAGAATTAACCCCTAGTTGTTCGCAAAATGTAAAAAGAATTTATGACTCTATAAGAGTATCCAGAGAAAAGATTTATTGAAAGTTAAAAGGGAGAGAGAGTTCTGTTTGGAAGTGGCAGAAGTTTTACCAAGGAATTCTGAGAGGGAGAGCTACAGAAACAGAGGGTAAGAGAGAGATATTGGCAGGAGTTATGCCATGGCAGAGTCTGATGGGGACAACTGCACTGATGAGGAGTGCTGTGGTTTTATACTGTTTTAAGCAGGATGTACGGGGCTTGTCAGCTTGCAGAGGGGCTGCCGTTACAATTGTCTTCACCTGGGAACTGTCCTGTTCTCATCTATGATGGATGTCAGCTTGCAGGGGGTTGCCCTTGCAATTGGAAACTATTTTGTTCCCAGCTATGATGGATGTAAGGTGCTTGTCAGCTTGTAGGTGCAGTGCTAGCCAGGGGAGTCAGAGCCAAGAACTTAATGTTTAAACTCATTCCTGTTAGCCCACAAGCTTGCTCCTGTTAACTCTATGTTTGTCCCATCCTGCCAGCTCATAAGCCCACTCGCGTTAACTCTTTACTTGTCTCGTCAGCTCCCACTGTCCTCAACTATTTGAACAACTGTTCTCACTGAAAGCAAATAGTTTTGTTGTTTTATTTTAACGATTTTATTGGGGAATTGGGGAAAGAGAACAGCGTTGGGGAACTGAGGGAAGGAGAACAGACAAGTTGCTGTTCTTTTGTTCTTCAGTCTAGTTGTGGAGGACATTGTTTCACTGATTCATATTGGTATCATCATTGCGCTCTTCTCAGGTGAAGCAGATTGGTCGTGTCCTCTGGACAGCTGCTTTACAATGGCTCTTGGCAGTCCACACCAGCTGCCAGCCACTCATGCTGGCTGCTGGCCACTGACTGTAGCCTATGGCAGCCCACTGCAGCAGGGGCTGCAGCTGTGCTGTCCCCGGGGGCTTACAGCAACCCAGCTCCAGGTGGAGCTGTAGGTCACCATCTTAGCTGTAGAGGGCACTGTCACTGGCCCTCATATGTGGGATCCAAACCAGGGCTGCTGGCGTCCCATGCCAGCTCTTAACCAATGTGCCACTCAGACAGCCCAAAAGGCTAATAGTTTTAAACAAGATTATTTTCTCTAAACACAATTCTTGAGCTGCTGCAATCAAACATGATTTAATTAACCCATCATCAGTAAATGGCTTTCTTTGCTTGGTTATGAAATGAACCACTTGGAAACTTAATTTCGTGACAGCTTCATTTTTATTTTTTTTTTGAGGGCAGTGTCACTGGCCCTCATATGTGGGACCCGAACCGGGGCCGCTGGCCTCCCAAGGAAACACCTAACCACCACTCCACTCGGCCAGCCCGACAGCTTCATTTTTATTTCAAAAATTTGTGAAGAAAATATGCTGTGATGAAATGTTCGATTTTAATTATTTTTTTGCTCACAAATTTAATTTTATTAATTTTTATTATATCTATTGGGGTGACATTGGTTAGTAAAATTCAATAGGTTTCAAGTGTACATTATTTTTTATTTTAAGGTTTGTGTTAAAATATAGCTAACATACAATATTATATCAGTTGCTGGTATACACCAGAGTTATTCAACATTTGTATAACTAAAGAAGTGATCCCATGATAAGTCCACCAACCATATGACACTATACTATGCTATCACAATATTATTGACAATATTCCCTATGCTGTACCTTACAACCCCATGACTTATTTGTTTTATACCTAGAAATGTGAACCTCTTAAAAGTTTTCCCACCTTTTTAAAATTTTCAACTACAGGTGACATTCAATATTGTTTTATATTAACTATAGATATACAGCATAATGGTTAGACACTTATATAATTGAAGAAGTAGTCCCCCTGACTACTCTAGTACTCACTTGGCACTATACATATTTATCACCATATTATTGGCGATATTCCCCATACTTTACTTTGCATCCCAATGAATATTTTGTAACTATCAATTTGTACTTCTTAATACCTTCACATTTTTCACCAAGCCCCAGCCCCCCTTCTATGTATCACCTCAATAAATCTACTACCCATATGACACCATAGTTATTAAATATTATTGACTAGTGGCAAGCCGAGTGGCAGCAGGGCTCCACTTTGGATCTCACATATGAGGGCCTGTGACACTGCCCTCTACAGATAAGATGCTGAACAACAACTCCACCTGGAGCTGGGCTGCTGTGAGTAGCTGATGATGCAGTAGGTTGCAGCCCCTGCAACACTGAGCTTCCATAAGCTACAGTGAGTGGCCGGCAGCCTGTGAGAGCTGCCAAAAGTCGCCGTGAGTGGCCATCCAGAGGCCGGAGACTGATCTGCCTCACCCGGGAAGAGAGCAATGACAATACCAACATGGGTCAGTGAAGCAATGTCCTCCACAAATAGATTGAAGAACAAAAAGAGAGCAACTTGGCACCAGCCAAGTGGCGAATTTGTTAAGAGCTGGTTTGGGATGCCCACAGCCCTGGTTTGGATCCCACATATGAGGGCCAGTGACATTGCCCTCTACAGCTAACAACAGCTCCACCTAGAGCTGGTCTGTGAGCTCCGGCGATGGTGTATGCTGCAGCCCCTGCAGCAGTGAGCTGCCATATGCTACAGTGAGTGGCCGGCAGCCAGCGTGAGCAGCTGGCAGCCAGCCTGAGCTGCCAATAGCCACGGTGAGCGACCACGCAGAGGTGGTGACCAATCTGCCTTACCTGGGAAGAGCACAATGATGATACCAACATGGGCCAGTGAAACAACGTCCTCCGCAACTGGACTGAAGAACAAAAAAAAGGAACTTATGGGTTCCCTTTCCCCGGTTCCCCAATGCTGTTCCCCTTCCCCAATTCCCCAATAAATTATTTAAAAAAAAAAAGACAGCAACTTGTCTATTCCCCACCCCCAATTACACAATAAAATCTTTAAAAAAATTATTGACTGTATTCCTCATGCTATACATTACATCCACATGACTATTTTTTTTAATTATTTTATTATTATTAATGGTTACAGATGTACAAAACTATGTAATAGTTATCTTTTTCACCCCTTACAAAGTGACTATCCCCTGCCCCTCCCCTGTCCCTCCACCCCCGATATCAAACATATCTATTACAATTCCATTGACTACATCCCCACATATTCCACATAAAATGACTATATATGTGTTAAATTATAGTCAACATTTAATATTAATCAGCAGCAGCTTCATATGTACAGTGCAGTTGTCAGGTCACTACACCGTCTATGAAGTTGTCTCCCTGACAGCATGAGTCCATCTGGTCCCCTAAAAAAATATTTACAACATTATTGATTATATTCACTATAATGTCTCTTCTGTCTCTGCAGTAGTATTGTAGTATCAGTTCATGTTGTCTCGTCCCTTCCTCTTCACCCTCATGCCCAGCCCTGTCCCATCTAGCCTTCATCAGTTTTTCTTTTGTGTCTCTAAGACTATTTCTGTTTATTTTGCTCATTTATTCAGTTCTTTAGATTCTTCATATAAGTGAGATCATGTGGTATTTGTCTTTCTCTGGCTGACTTATTTCACTTAGCATAATGTTCTCTAGGTCCATCCGCATCATTGCAAATGGTACGATTTCTTTCTTCTTTATAGCCGAGTAATACTAAATTGTGTAAATGTACCACAGTTTCTTAATCCAGTCATCTACCTCTGGGCATTTCGATTGTTTCCAAGTATTGGCTATTGTAAATAACGCTGTGATGAACATAGGATACATACATATTTTCGAATTAGTGTCTTGGGTTTCTAAGGATAAAAACTAGGAGTGGAATTGCTGCGTCAAAAGGTAGTTCCATATCCAGTTTTTTGACATACTTCCATACTGAATTCCATAGTGGCTGCACCAATCTGCAATCCCACCAAAAGTGCAGCAGGGTCCAATTTTCCCCACAGCCTCATCAGCACTTGTTATTTGTTGATTTATTGATGATAGCCATTCTGACCGAGTGAGGTGGTTTCTCATTGTGGTTTTTATTTGCATTTCCCTAATGACCAGTGAGGGTGAACATTTTTTCATATGCCTGTGGCCATCTGTATGTCCTCTTTAGAGAAATGTCTCTTCCTTTCCTCTGCCCATTTTTTAATTGGGTTGTTTGGTTTTCTGGTGTTGAGTTGCATGAGTGTTTTATAAATATTGGATATTAACCCCTTATCAGATATAGGGTTGGCAAATATCTTCTCCCATTCATATTGATGGTTTCCTTTGTTTTGAAAAAACTTTTAAGTTTTTTTAATTTATTTTTTTATTAGATTCAGGTGTACAACACAATGAAATAGTTATACTCTTTACCCCCCAACCTGACAAAACCCCTCCCCCAGTTCACCATCCCACTCCCCCCCATATCATACATGTCTACCACAACTCCCCTGACTCCCCTCCACATTATGCTCCACATCCCGTGACCATCTACATATTCAGTTACAGTTGGTATACAATATTATACAACATCAGTTTCAGGTGTACAGTGCACTAATCAAGCCTCTACTCCATCCATTAAGTGGTCTCCCTAACAAGACATGTGACTATCTTACAAGCCACAAAATTTTTACAACATTATTATATTCCCCGAACTGTGTTTCATATCCCTATGGCAATATTCTAGTTGTCTATTTACGCTATCTAATCTCTCCCCCTTCCCCCCATCCCCACCCCCCTCCCAACTAGCAACCCTCAGTTTCTCCTCTACATCTATGAGTCTGTTTACTTTGATCATCCACTCAGCTCTTCAGACTCTACACACAAATGAGATCACATGGCACCTGTCCTTCTCGGACTGACTTATTTCACACAACATAATAGTCTCTTCACAACATTATCAATTACATTCCCAGAACTGCCCCCATATCCCTGCACCAACATTGTAGTCCCACCTACACTGCCCAAAACCTTCCCCCTTTCCCTCTTCCCCACTCCCTCTCAGCCAGCAACCATCAGTTTTTCCTTTATATCTGCTTGATATGACTTCAATCTTCTTAAATTTAGTGAGACATGTTTTGTGGCATAACATGGTCTATCTTGGAAAATGTCCCATGTGTATTTGAGAAGAATGTATATTCTGTTTTTTCAGAGTGAAATGCTCTAAAAGTAACAATGAAGTCCAGCTCGTCTAAAGTATCATTTAAGGCCCCTCTTTCTTTATTGATTTTCTGTCTAAATGGTCTGTCCATTGGTGACAATGGTGTTGAAGTCCCCTACTATGATGGTGTTACTGTTGATCTCTGTCTTTATGTCTGTCAAAATCTGTTATGTGTAATTAGGAGTTCCTATGTTGGGTGCATAGGTGTTTATTAGGGTTATAGTGCCCTTCTTTTTCTTTTATTGTCATCATTTTAAAGTCTATTTTGTCCAAAATAAGTATTGGTACTCCAGCTTTTTTTTTCTCATTTCCATTTGCATGAAATATCTTATTCCATCTGTAAACAGCATATATGTGTGTCCTATTTTCTTATCCATTCAGCCACTCTCTGTCTTTTGATTGGAACATTTAGCCTATTCATATTTATAAAGATTATTGATAGGTGCATATGTATTGCCATTTTGTTATTTGTATTCTTGTTCTTACTGGGTTAGCTTGTTTACCCCTTTCTTTTGTTTAAAGAAGCCCTTTTAACATTTCTTGCAATGCTGGCTTGGTGGTAATGAATTTCTTAAGCTTATTCTTTTCTGAGAAGCTCTTTATTTCTCCTTCAATTTTAAGTGATAGCGTGCTGGGTAGAGCAATCTTGGTTGTAGGCCTTTATTTTGTGTCACTTTGAATATCTCCTGCCACTCCCTTCTGGCCTGCAGAGTTTCTGTAGACAAGTCAGCTGTTAGTCTAACAGGCGTTCCTTTGTATGTAACCTGCTGTCTTTCTCTTGCAGCCTCTAGGATTCTGTCTCTGTCTTTAACCTTTGCCATTTTAACTATGAGGTGTCTTGGTGTGGACCTGTTTGGGTTCATCTTGTTTGGAAACCTCTGCACTTCCTGGGCATGTATGTTGATTTCCTTCACCAGGGTAGGGAAGTTTTCCGTCATTATTTTTTCAAATACATTCTCGACCCTTGCTTCTTCTCTTCTCCTTCTGGTATCCCTATGATTTGTTCGTGGTTGCGTTTCACCATGTTCCATAGGGCTCTCAAACTATTTTCATTGTTTTTTCTTCTTTGGTCTTTTTGCTGTGCCAACTGGGTGGTTTCTGCTATTTTATCTTCCAAATCGCTGATCCGCTCCTCTGCTTCATCTACTCTACTGGTTATTCTTTCGAGTGTGTTCTTCATTTCAGTTATTGTATTCTTTAGTTCTAACTGGTTATTTTTTATGATTTCTCTATCCTTCCTTATGTCCTCGCTAAGTTTCTTAAACATTCTTATCATCAGTGTTCTAAACTCTGTCTCTGAAAGGTTGGATCCCTCTGTTTCATTTAGTTCCATTTCTAGAGGTTTCTTCTGATCTTTTACTTGTGACATGTTTCTTTGTTTCCCCATTCTGGCTGTCGCTCTGGGATTGCTTTGATGTATTAGATAGATCACCAGGAGAGCCCTGACTGGAACATGCAGGCACACAGCTCACGGCCCAATATTCCAGGGAAAACTCCCAGTCTCAGCTTGTCCCAATCAGCCACTTGCAGATCAGGCCGAGCAGCCCGACAACCAATCACCAGCCTGGCAATTCTGCAAGCACAGTGTGGAGAGCGGGGACCCAGGCGGCTTGCACACTCCCGCGTCTCAGTGAGCAGGCTATTGGAGCCAGAGCACGCCCACCAGGCGTTTCCCTGGCAACGCAGCATAAGCCATGCGGATGGTGGGGATCCAAGGTGGCTCACGCACTCCCACGTCTCAGTGAGCAGCCTGTTGGAGCCGGAGGGCATCTGCCCAGTGTTTCCCTGGCAATGGGGTATAAGCCGGGCATGGGGAGTGGGGTGGGGATCCAAGGCCGCATGCACGTGCACATGCACACACGCACTTCTGCGCCAATTCTACCAGACCAATTAGGTCTCGGACCTGATCCTCCATGGGAGGGCCCAAGCCCGACAAAATGGCGCCCTCCCTACACAACTCGCGTGCAGGCTCCACACCACGCGAACAACAGTCCAAAAACCTATAGCATCCCCACCAAAGGTGCTCCGCACACTCCGTCCCTGCAGGCTCCTGGGCCCAGCTCACACAGCGACTCCCTCCACCAGGAACCAGGTAAGTGCTCACCGGCGAGCAAGCCCTGGCGCCGGCCCCACTGATTCTCCATCCGCTCTTAGCCTCACCGAGCTGAGCAAAGAGAGTCCTCACTAATTTACTGCCGGCTATATTAGAACTCCTCTTCCTGGCAAAGGATCTCTGGGCTGGTGAGCATGGTGTGCAGCCGGAGGGTGTCTCCCCCAACGAGACAAGCTTCCCATGGCTGGGGCGTCCCTCACAGGGTTTGCCCTCTCTCATCTCCGCCCATCCTACCAGACTTGATGTGGCCTTAAGTTCTTCGTTTAGTGGTTCTGTTCATCCAGTGTTCCGGGGACCTCCAGGGTTGAATGCGGTATAATCTGTTCATAATTTTGGTGTGATCCTGGGTGGTAGTTAGCACAGCATCTGTCTATTGCCCATTTTACCAGAAGTCTGAAAACTTTTAAGTTTGATATAATCCCATATGTTCATTTTTTCTTTTACTTTCCTTGCCCATGGGAATGTATCCGTAAAAATTTTGCTCAGGGTAGTGTCTGCAAATTTACTCCCTATATTTTCTTTTAGGAGTTCTATGGTTTCAGGTCTTACATTTAAGTCTTTAATCCATTTTGAATTTATTCTTGCATATGGTGTAAGGAGAAGGTCCAGTTTCATTTTTTGGCATGTGTTAGTCCAATTTTCCCAGCCCCATTTATTAAATAGACTATCTTTACTCCAGTGTAAATTCTTGCTTCCAGTGTCATAGATTAACTGTGCATATATGCCTGGATTTATTTCTGAGCACTCTGTTCCACTGATCTATGTGTCTGTTTTTATGCCAATACCATACTGTTTTTATTACTGTAGGCTTGTAGTATGTGTTGATATCTGATAGCGTGAACCCCCCGACTGTGTACTTATTTCTCAGGATTGCCAAGGCTATTCAGGGTCTTTTATGGTTCCATATAAATTTTAGGATTATATTTTCTATTTCTGTGAAAAATGCTCTTGGTAGTTTGATAGGAATTGCATTGAATCTATATATTTCTTTAGGCAGTATGGACATTTTAACTATATTAATTCTTCCTACCCATGATCATGGTAGGTGTTTCCATTTATTTTTATCATCTTTTACTTCTTTCTTCAGTGTCTTATAATTATCTGAGTACAGATCTTTTACTTCTTTTGTTAAATTTATTCCTAGGTATTTTATAGTTCTTGAAGCAATTGTAAATGGGACTGTTTTCTTAATTTCTGTTTCTGTTAGTTTATTATTGGTATATGCAAATGCAACTGATTTCTGAACATTGATTTTGTATCCTGCTACCTTACTGAATTCGTCTATCAGCTCCAATAGTCGTATTTTTTGTTGTTGTTGTTTTTTTGAGGGCAGTGTCACTGGACCTCATATGTGGGACTCGAACCAGGGCCGCTGGCTTCCCAAGCCAGCGCTTTACCACTGTACCACTAGGCTGGCCCTTTAATAGTTTTTTGATGGAGTCCTTGGGGTTCTCTATACACAGTATCATGTCATCTGCATATAATGACAATTTTACTTCTTCCTTGTCAATTTGGATGCCTTTTATTTCTTTTTCTTTTCTGATTGCTGTGGCTAGAACTTCCAGAACTATGTTGAATAAAAGAGGAAAAAGTGGACAGCCTTGTGTTGTTCTTGATTTTAAGGGGAATGGTATTATCTTTTCCCTATTGAGTATGATGTTAGCTGTAGGCTTATCATATATGGCCTTTATTATGTTGAGATATGATCCCTATGTTCCCACTTTGCTAAGGGTTTTTGACATAAATGGCTGTTGGATTTTGTCAAATGCTTTTACTGTATCTCTTGATATGATGATGCAATTTTTATTCTTCACTTTGTTGATGTGGTGTATCACATTAATTGATTTATGGATGTTGAACCAGCCTTGTGTACGTGCTAGGGATGAAACCCACTTGATCATGATGTATGATCTTCTTAATATATTGCTGAATTCTGTTCTCTAATATTTTGTTGAGAATTTTTGCATCTATATTCATCAGGGATATTCGCCTGTAGTTTTCATTTCTTTCTGCTGTCTTTATCTGGTTTTGGAAACAGGGTGATAATGGCTTCATAAAAAGAATTTGGGAACCTTCCCTCCTTCTGGATTTTTTGGAATTATTTGAGAAGAATAGGTGATCGTTCTTTTTTGCATGTTTGATAAAATTCTCTTGTGAAGCCGTCTGGTCCAGGGCTTTTGTTTGGTGGGAGCTTGTCGATTAATGATTCAATTTCCTTGGTAGTATTCAGGGTATTTAGATTTTCTGTTTCTTCTTGAGTTAGCTTTGGAAGTTTGTATGCTCCTAGAAAATTATCGATTTCTTCCAGATTGTCAAATTTGTTGGCATATAATTACTCATATTAATTTGTTAGAATTTTTTTGTATTTCTATGATGTCTGTAATTATTTCCCCTCTTTCATTCCTGATTTTAGTAATTTGAGTCCTCTCTTTTTTTTTTTTTTTTTTGATGAGGTTGGCTAGAGGTTTGTAAATTTTGTTTATCTTCTCAAAAGACCAGCTCTTGGTTCCATTGGTCTTTTGAATTGTTTTTATGTTCTCTATATCTTTTATTTCTGCTCTGGTCTTTATTATCTCCTTACTGGAACCTTCTTTCCAGATGCCTTTTATTTCTTTCTCTTTCCAGATTGCTCTGGCTAGAACTTCCAATACTGTATTAAATAACAGTGGTAACTGGGGGTATCCCCGTCTTTTTTCTGAGTTTAGAGGAAAAGCTTTCAATTTTTCACTATTAAGCGTGGTATTAGCTGAGGACTTGTTGTATATGGCCTTTATTATGATGAAGTACTTTTCTTCTATACCAATTTTATTAAGTGTTTTCATTATAAATGGATGTTGTATCTTGTTGCATGCTTTTACTGCATCTATGAATATAATCATATGATTCTTATTCTTTATTTTGTTTATGTGGTGTGTCACATTGATCGATTTGCATATGTTGAAGAATCCTTGTGCTCCTGGAATGAATCCCACTTGATTGTGATGTAAAATCTTTTTAATGTATTGTTGTATCCAATTTGTTAGTATTTTGTTTGAGATTTTTGCTTCTGTATTCATCAGAGATACTGGTCTGTAGTTTTCTGTTATTGCATGATCCTTACCAGGTGCTGGTATCAGGGTAATTTGGCCTCTGAAAATGAGATATAAAGTACTGCTTTTCTTCAATGCTTTGGAAGAGTTTGAAAAGTACAGGTATTATATCATCTTTGAATATTTGTAGAATGAACTCGGGAAGTCTATGGTCTTGGACATTTTCTTTTGGGGAGGTTCTGGGTGACTGTTTTCATTTCCTTATTGTTGATTAGTCTAGTTAGAATTTACAGTTCTTTGTGATTCATTCTATTAACATTATATATTTCTAAGAAACTGACCATTTCTTCTGGTTATTGAATCTAGTGACACAAAGTCATTCACAGTATTCTTTGAAGACCTTTGGTATTTTGTGACAGTCATCATAACACTTCGTTCATTTCAGATTTTGTTTATTTATGTATTTTCTCTTCTTCCTTAGTGGGTCTAGTCAGTAGTTTGTCAATTTTATTAATCCTTATTTATTTTTTATTATTAGTTTCAGGTGTACAAAACAATGTAGTAGTCGGGCCGGCCGAGTGGCGCAGTGGTTAAGAGATGGCTTGGGACGCCAGCGGGCCCCAGTTCAGATCACATATGGGGGCCAGTGACACTGCCCTCAAAAACAAACTAACAAAGAAAACAATGTAATAGTTCTACATTTCACCCCTCACAAAGTGATAACTTCCCTCCCCCAATCAATTGACCCTCTGACATTGTATATATCTATTACAATTCCATTGACTCTATTCCCTACATTATACTACACTCCATATCTCATGACTATATGTATATTACATTATAGTTGACATACAATATTATTCAGATTCAAGTGTACAGTGCAGTGGTCAAGCATCTACACCTCCCAAGAAGTGGTCTACCTAAGAAGACATGAGCCCATCTGATACCTTACAAAATATTTACAACATTATTTTTGGGGGGGCAGTGTCACTGGCCCTCATATGTGGGACCCGAACCTGGGCCGCTGGCTTTCCAAGCCAGAGCTTAACCACCACGCCACTCAGCCAGCCCTTTACAACATTATTGATTATATTATCCAAACTGTCTCATACCCTTATGATGATACTATAGTTACCAATTTATGCTTTCTAATCCCTTCCCTTCTCCCTCATCCCCACCCCTTTCCCATCTAACAACAATCAGTTTTTCCTCTGTATCTCTGAGACTATTTCTCTTTACTTTGCTCATTTTTTCAGTTCTTTAGATTCCACATATAACTGAGATCTTATGATATTTGTCTTTCTCTAACTGACTTATTTCAATTAACTTAATAGTCTCTAGGTCCATTCATATAATTGAAAATGGTAAGATTTCATTCTTCTTTATAGTTGAGTAATACTGCATTGTATAAATATACCAAATTTCTTAATCCAGTCGTCTACCAGTAAACGTTTCTATTGTTTCCAAGTCTTTGCTATTGTAAATAGTGGGGCGATAAACATTGGGGTGCATATATTTTTTTCAAATTAGTGAATTGGGTATCTCTGGATAGATACCTAAGAATGGAATTGCTAGATCATGAGGTAGTTCCATTTCCAGTTTTTTGACATATCTCCATACTGATTTCCATAGTGGCTGCACCAATCTGCAATTCCACCAACAGTGCACCAGGGTTCCCTTTTTTCCACAACCTTGCCAGCATTTGTTGTTTGTTGATTTATTGATGATAGGCATTATGACAGGAGAGATGTTATTCTCATTGTGGTTTTTAGTTGTATTTCTCTAATGGTTAGTGAGGTAGAGCTTTTTTTCATGTTTGTTGGCCATCTGTATGTCTTCTTTAGAGAAATGTCTCTTCATATCCTCTGCCCATTTTTTTTAAAGATATTATTGGGGAATTGGGAAGGGGAACAGTGCTGGGAAGTTGGGGAAAGGAAACAGACAAGTTGCTGTCCCCTTGTTCCTCAGTCCAGTTGCAGAGGACGTTGCCTCACTGGCCCATGCTGGTATCATCACTGCGCTCTTCCCAGATGAGGCAGATCGGTCGCTGGCCTCTGGATGTCGCTCACCGCAGCTATTGGCAGCTCGCATTGGCTGCCAGCCACTCACACTGGCTGCCGGCCACTCAGTGTAGCCTATGGAAGCCCACTGCAACAGGGGCTGTAGCCCACACCGTCACCGGGGTTCACACAGCCCAGCTCCAGATGGAGCTGTTGTTAGCTGTAGAGGGCAGTGTCACTGGCCCTCATATGTGGGATCTGAACCGGGGCCGCGGCATCCCAAAACCAGCTCTTAACCAATGCACCACTCGGCCGGCCCTCCTATGCACATTTTTTAATTGGGTTGTTTGTTTTTTGGTGCTGTGTTGAATGTTTTATAAATTTTGGATATTAACCCCTTATCAGATATATTGTTGACAAATATCTTCTCCCATTCAGTAGGCTGCCTTTTTGTTTTATTAATGATTTCCTTTGCTGTGAAAAAACTTTTAAGTGTGATGTAATCCATATGTTTATATTTTTGTTTACTTCTCTTACCTGAGGGGATGTATCAGTAAAAATATTACTCAGCATAATGTCTGCCAATTTACTCCCTATATTTACTTCTAGAAGTTTTATGGTTTCAGATCTTAGATTTAAGTCTAACCATTTTGAATTTGTCCTTATATATATCGTAAGGAGGTGATGTAGTTTCATTTTTTTGCATGTGTCAGTCCAATTTTCCCAGTACCATTTATTATGTAGACTATCCTTATCCCAATGTAATTCTTACTTCCATTGTCATAGATTAAATGGCCATATATGAATGGATTTATTTCTGGGCTCTCTTTTCTCTTCCATTGATTTATGTTTCTGTGTTTATGCCAGTACCATGCTGTTTTGATTACTGTAGCCTTGTAGTATGATTTGATGTCAGGGAGCATGATACCACCGACTTTGTTCTTATTTCTCAAGATTGCCATGGCTATTCAGCGTCTTTTATGGTTCCATATAAATTTCAGGATTATATGTTCTATTTCTGTGAAAAATGTATTTTGTAGTTTGATAGGAATTGCATTGAATCTATATATTGCCGTAGGCAGTATGGACATTTTAACTATATTATTTTTTCCTATCCATGACTATGGTATATGTTTCCATTTATTTGTATCTTCTATAATTTCTTTCTTCAGTGTCTTATAATTTTCTGAGTACAGGTCTTTCACTTCTTTGGTTAAATTTATTCCAAGTAAGTACTTTATATTTTTTGAAGCAATTATAAATGGTACTGTTTTCTTAATTTCTCCTTCTGACAGTTTATCTTTGGTGTATACAAGTGCAACTGATTTCTGAATATTAATTTTGCATCCTGCTACTTTACTAAATTCATTTAGCAGTTCTAATAGTTTTTCTTGGTGGAATCTTTGGGGTTCTCTCTATATAGTATCATGCCATCTGCATTTTATTTCTTTTTCTTGTCTGGTTTCCGTGGCTAGAACTTCCAGAACTATGTTGAATACGAACGAAAAAAAGGGTTAAATTTATCTTGTTCCTGACCTTAAAGGGAATGGTTTTTAGCTTTTCTCCACTGAGTATGATGTTAGCTGTAGGTTTATCATATATGGCATTTATTATATTGTGATATGATCCCTCTAGTCCACTTTGCTAAGAGTTTTTATCATAAATGGTTGCTGGATTTTGTCTAATGATTTTTCTGCATCTATTGATATGACCATATGATTTTTATTTTTCATTTTGTTACTGTAGTGTATCATATTATCTGATTTGCAGATATTGAATCAAAGTTGCATACCAGGAATGAACCCAACTTGATCATAGTGTATGATCTTCTTGATGTATTGTTGAACTCTGTTTCCTAATATTTTGTTGAGCATTTTTGCATCTATGTTCATTAGGAATATTGGCCTGTAGTTTTCTTTTTTTTTTTGTAATTTCTTTGTCGGATCTTGGGATCAGGGTGACAGTGTCCTTGTACAATGAGTTTGGGAGCCTTCTTTCCTCCTGGAATTTTTGGAATATTTTGAGTAGAATAGGTGATAATTCTTTTTTGAATGTTTGGTAAAATTCACTTGTGAAGCCATTTGATCCAGGGCTTTTGTTGGTTGGGAGATTGTTGATTACAGATTCAATTTACTTGGTAGTAATCAGTCTATTCAGATTTTCCATTTCTTTTTGAGTTAGACTTGGAGAATTGTATGCTTCTAAAAAATTATCCATTTCTCTAGATTGTCTAATTTGTTGACACTTTTGTATTTCTGTGGTGTCCGTTGTCACTTCTCTTTCATTTCTGAGTTTACTAATTTGGGCACTCTCTCTCTTTCTCTCTCTCTCTCTATATATATTTTGATGAATCTGGATAAAGGTTTGTTAATTTTGTTTATTGTTTAAAAAAAAAACAGCTATTGGGCCGGCCGAGTGGTGCAATGGTTAACAGATGGTTTTGGGATGCCAGCGGCCCTGGTTCGGATCCCACATATGAGGGCCAGTGACAGTGCCTTCTACAGCGGCTTTGCGAGCCCCAGAAATTGTGTAGGCTGCAGCTCCTGCTGCAGTGGGCTGCTGTAGGCTACAGTGAGTGGCCGGCAGCCAGCGTGAGCAGTGCTTTGTATAAATGAATACAGTAAAGTTGTCAGTTACAAATCGAAGTACAAATTCCACTGCATTCCTATTTACTAACAGTAAAACCTCAGAAAATGTAATAAAAACAAAAGATGAAATAGTGCCATTTGCAACAACATGGATGGATCTTGAGATTCCAATGCTAAGTGAAATAATCAGACAGAAAAAGTCAAGAACCATATGATTTCACTGATATGTATCTATAAAACTGAAAACAACAAAGGAAAAACAAACAAAAGAAGAAACAAAACTTCATAAACACAGACTATAGTTTAGTGGTTTCCAGATGATACGGAGGAAAGGGGGTGATAGATGAGGGAAAAAGGGATCAAATATATGGTGACGGAAGAACTGATTCTGGGTGGTGAACACACAATATGAGATACAGATGATGTATTACAGAATTATAAACCTGAAACCTATGTAACTCTACTAACAACTGTCACCCCAATAAATTTTTATTAAAAAAAGGATTATTCCAAAAAATCCAGGAGGGAAGGCCACCAAACATTTTCTACACAGCCCCTATTACCCTGATCCCAAAATCAGACAAAGACATTATGAAAAAAGGAAGCCACAGGATGATAGCCCTAATGAACATAGATGCAAAAATCCTCAGAAAAAAATAGCAAACAGAATTCAGGAATACATTAAGAAGATCATACACTATTATGAAGTGGGTTTCATTCCTGGTATGCAAGGTTGGTTGAATATCCACAAATCAATTAATGTGATACACCACATCAACAAAATGAAAAATAAAAATCATATGATCGTATCAATAGGTGCAGAAAAAGTATTGGACAAAATCCAAAAGCGATTTATGATAAAAACTCTTAGCAAAGTGAGACTGGAGGGATCATATCTCAACATAATAAAGGCCATATATGATAAACCCACAGCTAACATCATACTCAATGGGGAAAAATCTCATCATTCCCCTTATGATGATGAGCAAGACAAGGTTGTGCACTTTCTCCACTTTTATTCAACATAGTTCTGGGAGTTCTAGCCACAGTGATCAGAAAAGAAAGTGAAATAAAAGGCATCCGAATTGGAAAGGAGGAAGTAAAATATTCACTATAAGCAGATGACTTGATATTATATAGAGAAAACCCCCAAGACTCCACCAAAAATCTACAGAACTGATAAATAAATTCAGTAAGGTAGCAGGATATAAAATCAGTATTCAGAAATCAGTTGCATTTGTTTACACAAATAACAAACTGTCAGAAGTAGAAATTAAGAAAATGGTCTCGGGCAGGCCGAGTGGCACAGTGATTAAGCGCTGACTTGGGAAGCCAGCGGCATCAGTTCGGGTCCCACATATGAGGGCCAGTGACACTGCCCTCAAAAGAAAAGAAAAGAAAAGAAAAGAAAAGAAAAGAAAAGAAAAGAAAAGAAAAGAAAAGAAAAGGAAAGAAAAGAAAAGAAAAGAAAAGAAAAGAAAAGAAAAGAAAAGAAAAGAAAACGGTCTCATTTACAGTTGCTTCAAGAAATATAAAGTACAAAGAAGTAAATGACTTGTGCTGAGAAAATTATAAGACACTGAAGAGAGAAACTGCAGAAGATACAAATAAATGGAAACACATACTATGCTCATGGATAGGAAGAATTAATATATTTAAAATGTCTATACTGTCTAAAGTAATATATAGATGCAATGCAATTCCTATCGAACTACCAAGGGCATTTTTCACAGAAATAATAAATATATTCCTAAAATTTATATGGAACCATAAAAGACCATGAATAGCCATGGCAATCATGAGAAATAAGAACAAAGTTGGTGGTATCATGATACCTGACATTAAATCATGCTACAAGGCCACAGTAATCAAAACAGCATTACAGAATCCTTAAAGCAGCAAGGGAAAGGCAGCAAGTTACTTACAAGGGTACCCCCATAAGATTATCAGCTGACTTTTCTACAGAAACTTTGCAGGCCAGAAGAGAGTGGCAGGAGGTTTTCAAAGTGATGAAAAATAAAGGCCTACAACCAAGATTGCTGTATCCAGCAAGGTTATCATTTAAAATCGAAGGCGAGATAAGGAGCTTTGCAGAAAAAAATAAGTTAAGGGAATTCATTACCACCAAGCCAGCTTTGCAGGAAATGCTAAAAGGGCTTCTTTAAGTAGAAGAGAAAAACAACCTATGAAAGACTACAAACACAAATAAGAAAATGGCAATAAATACACACCTATCAATAATCACATTAAATGTAAATGGATTAAATGCTCCAATAAAAAGACATAGGGTGGCTGAATGGATAAGAAAGCAAGACCCCAGTATATGCTGTATACAAGAGACTCACCTCAGATCCAAAGACTCATACAGGCTGAAAGTAAAGGGATGGAGTAAAATATTTCATGCGAATGGTACTGGAAAAAAAGCTGGAGTAGCGATACTTATATCAGATAAAATGGACTTTAAATTGAAGAATATAACAAAGGACAAAGAAGGACACTTCATAGTAATGAAGGGATCGATCCAACAAGAGGACATAACTCTAGTAAACATCTATGCACCTAACATAGGAGCCCCTAAATATATAAAACAGATATTGTCAGACATAAAGACAGAGATCGACAGTAACACTATCATAGTAGGGGACTTCAACACCCCGCTGTCACTAATGGACAGATCCTCCAGACAGAAAATCAATGTGGAAACAGCGACCTTAAATGACACATTAGACCAGCTGGATTTAACAGACATTTTCAGAGCATTTCATCCCAAAGCTACAGAATATACGTTCTTTTCAAGTGCACATGGAACATTTTCTAAGATAGACCACATGTTAGGCCACAAAACAAGTCTCAATAAATTTAAGAAGATTGAAATAATTTCAACTGTATTCTCTGACCACAATGCTATGAAACTAGAAATCAATTATAAGAAGAAATCCGGGAAGCTGACAAATAAATGGAGGCTAAACAATATGCTATTAAATAGTGAGTGGGTCACAAATGAGATCAAGGAGGAAATCAAAAGATACCTCGAGACAAACGAAAATGAAAACACCACGACCCAAAATCTCTGGGATGCTGCGAAAGCAGTCCTAAGAGGGAAGTTTATAGCAGTGCAGGCCTACCTAAAGAAGGAAGAAAAATCTCAAATCAACAGGTTATCCTTACACCTAAGGGAACTGGAAAAAGAACAGCAAAAAGAGGCCCAAGGGGAGTACAAGAAAGGAGATAATAAAGACCAGAGCAGAAATAAACAATATAGAGAACAGAAAAACAATTCAAAAGATCAATGAAACCAAGAGCTGGTTTCTTGAGAAGATAAACAAAATTGACAAACCTCTAGCCAGGCTCATCAAAAAAAAAAAAAAAGAGAGAGGACTCAAATTAGCAAAATCAGGAATGAAAGAGGGGAAATGACTACAGACATCACAGAAATACAAAAAATTCTAAGAAATTACTATGAGCAACTATATGCCAACAAATTTGACAATCTGGATGAAATGGATAATTTTCTAGAAGCATACAACCTTCCAAAGCTAACGCAAGAAGAAACAGAAAATCTAAATACCCTGATTACTACCAAGGAAATTGAATCAGTAATTGACAAGCTCCCAAAAAACAAAAGCCCTGGACCAGACGGCTTCACAAGTGAATTTTATCAAACATTCTAAAAAGAACTATCACCTATTCTTCTCAAACTATTCCAAAAAATCCAGAAGGAGGGAAGGCTCCCAAACTCTTTTTATGAAGCCTCTATCACCCTGATTCCAAAACCAGATAAAGACATCACAAAAAAGGAAAACTACAGGCCAATCTCCCTGATGAATATAGATGCAAAAATTCTCAATAAAATATTAGCAAACAGAATTCAGCAATATATTAAGAAGATCATACATCATGATCAAGTGGGATTCATCCCTAGTGCGCAAGGCTGGTTCAACATCCGTAAATCAATTAATGTGATACACCACATCAACAAAATGAAGGATAAAGATCACATGGTCATTTCAATAGATGCAGAAAAAGCATTTGACAAAATCCAACAGCCATTTATGTTAAAAACCCTTAGCAAAGTGGGAATACAGGGATCATATCTCAACATAATAAAAGCCATATATGATAAACCTACAGCTAACATCATACTCAATGGGGAAACGCTAAAACCATTCCCCTTAAGATCAGGAACAAGACAAGGCTGTCCACTTTCTCCTCTTTTATTCAACATAGTGCTGGAAGTTCTAGCCACAGCAATCAGACAACAAAAAGAAATAAAAGGCATCCAAATTGGCAAGGAAGAAGTAAAATTGTCATTATATGCAGATGACATGATACTGTATATAGAGAACCCCAAAGACTCCATCAAAAAACTATTGGAACTGATAGACGAATTCAGTAAAGTAGCAGGATATAAAATCAATGTTCAGAAATCGGTGGCATTTGCATATACCAATAATAAACTAATGGAAAGAGAAATTAAGAAAACTGTCCCATTTACAATTGCATCAAGAACTATAAAATACCTAGGAATAAATTTAACCAAAGAAGTGAAAGATCTGTACTCAGAAAATTATAAGACACTGAAGAAAGAAATCATAGAAGATACAAATAAATGGAAACACCTACCATGCTCATGGATAGGAAGAATTAATATAGTTAAAATGTCCATACTGCCTAAAGCAATATATAGATTCAATGCAATTCCTATCAAACTACCAAGGGCATTTTTCACAGAAATAGAAAATATAATCCTAAAGTTTATATGGAATCATAAAAGACCCAGAATAGCCTCGGCAATTCTGAGGAATAAAAACAAAGTCGGGGGGATCACGCTACCAGACATCAAAACCTACTACAAGGCCACAGTAATCAAGACAGTTTGGTATTGGCATAAAAACAGGCACATCGATCAGTGGAACAGAACAGAGAGCCCAGAAATAAATCCAAGCATTTACGGACAGTTAATCTATGACAAGGGAAGCAAGAATTTACACTGGAGTAAAGATAGTCTATTCAATAAATGGTGCTGGGAAAATTGGACGGACACATGCAAAAAATGAAACTGGATCATCTCCTTACGCCTTATACAAGAACAAATTCAAAATGGATTAAAGACTTAAATGTAAGACCTGAAACCATAAAAATCCTAATTGAAAATATAGGGAGTACATTTGCAGACATTACTCGGAGCAATATTTTTACTGATACATCCCTACGGGCAAGGGAAGTAAAAGAAAAAATGAACATATGGGATTATATCAGACTTAAAAGTTTTTTCACAACAAAGGAAACCATTAATAAAACAAAAAGGAAGCCTACTGAATGGGAGAATATATTTGCCAACGATATATCTGATAAGGGGTTAATATCCAAAATTTATAAAACACTCATGAAACTCAACACCAAAAAAACAAACAACCCAATTAAAAAATGGGCAGAAGATATGAAGAGACATTTCTCTACAGAGGACATACAGATGGCCAACAGGCATATGAAAAAAAGTTCAACCTCACTGGTCATTAGGGAAATGCAAATAAAAACCACCATGAGATACCACCTCACTCCAGTCAGAATGGCTATCATCAACAAATCAACAAACAACAAGTGCTGGCGGGGCTGTGGGGAAAAGGGGACCCTGCTGCACTGTTGGTGGCATTGCAGATTGGTGCAGCCACTATGGAAGTCAGTATGGAGGTATCTCAAAGAACTGGAAATAGAGCTACCGTTTGACCCAGCAATTCCACTCCTAGGTATTTATCCTGAAAAAACCAAGACACTTATTCAAAAAAAGTTATGCACCCCGATGTTCATAGCAGCACAATTTACAATAGCTAAGACTTGGAAACAACCAAAATGCCCATCAGTAGATGACTGGATTAAGAAACTGTGGTATATTTATACAATGGAGTATTACTCCGCTATAAAGAATGAAATCGTGCCATTTGCAATGATATGGATGGACCTAGAGACTATAATGTTGAGTGAAATAAGTCAGTCAGAGAAGGACAAATACCATATGATCTCACTTATATGTGGAATATAAAAAACTGTATGAATGAGCAAAGTAAACAGAAACTGTCTCATAGATATAGAGGAAAAATCAGGGTTGCTAATTTGGAGAGGAATGGGGATGAGGGAGAAGGGGAAGGGATTAGACAGCAAAAATAGGCAACTACAATATTGCTACTGGGATAGGAAAAACAGTTTGGGGAATATAATTAATGTTGTAAATATTCTGTGGAATGTCAGATGATCATAGGTCTTGTTAGGGAGACCATTTCATGGATGGAGTAGAGGTTTGATCACTGCACTGTATTACTAAAGTGGAGGTGGTATACCTACTGTAATTGAATATATATAGATAGTCACGGGATGTGGATTATACTGTGGAAGAGAGTCAGAGGAAGAGTAATAGATATATATGATATGGGGGGGTGTGGGGGGGTGTATTGGGGGTGGGGGGTTGTCACTTTGAGGGGTAAAATGTATAACTATTGCACTGTGTTGTACACCTGAAACTAATTAAAAAAAATAAAATTAAAAAAAAAAACAGCATTGTACTGGCATAAAAGCAATGGGGCAGTATAGAGAGCCCAGAAATAAAACCATACCTATATGGTCATTTAATCTATGACAATGGAGGCAAGAATTTACACTGGGGTAAAGAGACCAAAAAATGGTGCTGGGAAATCTCATCAGATATATACAAAAAAAATAAATGAATAAAGCTTGACTATCTCCCTATGTCATATACAAGAATAAATTCAAAATGGATAAAAGACTTAAACATAAGACACAAATCCATAAAACACCTAGAAGCAAATATAAGGAGTAAATTTGCAGACATTGCCTTGAGTAATATTTTTATTGATATATCTTCTTGAGTAAGGGAAGTGAGAGAAAAATAAATATATGGGATTACATCAAACTAAAAGTTTTTTCACAGCAAAGGAAACCATCAATAAAACAAAAAGACGCCTCCAGAATGGGAGAAAATATTTGTCAATGATATGTCTGACAAGGGGTTAAAATGCAAAATTTATAAAACACTCATTCAACTACAAAAAGGCAAACAACCCAAATAAAAAAATGGACAGAGGGGGTACTTCCAGTAAAATGGCAAAATAGACAGACGCTGTGCTAACTACCTCCCAGGATCACACCAAAATTACAAACAAATTATAAAGGATTCAACCCTGGAGGTCCCCGGAACACTAGATGAACAGAACCACTAAACAAAGAACTTAAAGAGGAGGCCACGTCGGGTCTGGTAGGTCGGACGAAGACGAGAGACGGCAAACTCTGTGAGGGAAGTCCCAGCCGTGGGGAGGCTTCTCTGGTTCGGGGAGAGACCCTCCGGCCACACACCAAGCTCACCAGCCCAGTGTTCCTTTGCTGGGAAGAGCAGTTCCAACATAGCCGGCAGTAAATTAGTGAGGACTCTCTTTGATCAGCTCAGTGAGGCTGAGAGCGGCTAGAGAATCAGTGGGGCCGGTGCACGGGCATGCTCGACGGTGACCACTTGCCTGGTTACTGGTGGAGGGAGTGGCTGTGTGAGCCTGCGGGGACAGAATGAATTGAGCACCTTTGGTACAAAGGATGGAGGTTTTGGGACTGTAGTTCCACTGGTGTGGAGCCTGCACATAAGTGGTGTAAGGAGGGTGCCATTTTGTCAGGGTTGGGCCCTCCCACAAGGGGTCAGGTCAGCGACCTCATTGGTCTGGTGGAATTGGTGCGGAAGTGTGTGTGTGCCTGCGCGCCCACAGGCGGCCTTGGATCCTTACCCTCTGCCCAGCTTATACTGCATTGCCAGGGAAACGCTGGGCAGGTGCCCTCCAGCTACAAGAGACTGCTCACTGAGACCCGGGAGTGCGCCAGCTGCCTCGGATCCCCACCGTCCTCTCTGCTTCTGCTGCATTGCCAGGGAAACACCAGGTGGGTGTGCTCCAGCTCCAACAACCTGCTCACTGAGACGCAGGAGTGCGCAAGCTGCCTCAGGTCCCCGCTCTCCACACTGCGCTTGCAGATTTGCCAGGCTGGTGATTGGTTGTCAGGCTACTTGGCCTGATCTGCGAGAGGCTGATTGGGACAGGCTGCGACTGGGAGTTTTCCCGGGAGTGTTGGGCCGTGTGCTGTGTGCCTGCATGATCTAGCCAGAGCTCTCCTGGTGATCTATCTAATACATCAAAGCAATCACAGAGCAACAGCCAGAATGGGGAAACATTGAAACGTCACAAGTAAAAGATCAGAAGAAACCTCTAGAAATGGAACTAAATGAAACAGAGGTATCCAACCTTTCAGAGACAGAGTTTAGAACACTGATGATAAGAATATTTAAGGAACTCAGCGAAGACATAAGGAAGGACAGAGAAATCATAAAAAATAACCAGTTAGAACTAAAGAATACAATAACTGAAATGAAGAACACACTCGAAGGAATCACCAGTAGAGTAGATGAAGCAGAGGTGCGGATCAGCGATTTGGAAGACAAAATAGAAGAAATCACCCAGTTGGCACAACAAAAAGACCAAAGAACAAAAACATTGAAAATAGTTTAAGAGCCCTATGGGACAAGGTGAAGCACAACCACCGTCAACTCATAGGAACACCAGAAGGAAAAGAGAAGAAGCAAGGGGTCGAGAATGTATTTGAAAATATAATGACGGAAAACTTCCCTACCCTGGTGAAGGAAATCAACATACATGCCCAGGAAGTGCAGAGGGTTCCAAACAAGCTGAACCCAAACAGGTCCACACCAAGACACCTCAAAGTTAAAATGGCAAAGGTTAAAGACAGAGACAGAATCCTAGAGGCTGCGAGAGAAAGACAGCAGGTTACATACAAAGGAACGCCTGTTAGACTAACAGCTGACTTGTCTACAGAAACTCTGCAGGCCAGAAGGGAGTGGCAGGAGACATTCAAAGTGACACAAAATAAAGGCCTACAACCAAGATTGCTCTAGCCAGCACGCTATCACTTAAAATTGAAGGAGAAATAAAGAGCTTCTCAGAAAAGAATAAGCTTAAGAAATTCATTACCACCAACCCAGCATTGCAAGAAATGTTAAAAGGCCTTGTTTAAACAAAAGAAAGGGGTAAACAAGCTAACCCAGTAAGACCAGGAATACAAATAACAAAATGGCAATACATATGCACCTATCAATAATCTTTATAAATATGAGTTTGATTGGCTAAGTGTTCCAATCAAATGACAGAGAGTGGCTGAGTGGATAAGAAAATAGGACACACGTATATGCTGTTTACAGATGGAATAAGATATTTCATGCAAATGGAAATGAAAAAAAAAAAAGCTGGAGTACCAATACTTATTTTGGACAAAATAGACTTTAAAATGACTACAATTAAAGTCAAAGAAGGGCACTATAATCCTAATAAACATCTATGCACCCAACATAGGAGCTCCTACTTACATATAACAGACTTTGACAGACATAAAGACAGAGATCAACAGTAACACTATCACAGTAGGGGACTTCAACACCATTGTCACCAATGGACAGACTCTTTAGACAGAAAATCAACACAGAAAGAAGGTCCTTAAATGACACTCTAGACCAGCTGGACTTCGTTGATATTTTTAGAGCATTTCACCCTGAAAATACAGAATATACATTGTTCTCAAGTACACATGGGATATTTTCCAAGATAAACCACGTTAGGTCACAAAACAAGTCTCAGTAAATTTAAGAAGATTGAAGTCATATAAAGCAGATATAAAGGAAAAACTGATGGTTGCCGGCTGGGAGGGAGTGGGGATGAGGGAGAGGGGGAAGGTTTTGGACAGCATAGGTGGGTGACTGCATTGTTGCCGCAGGGATATGGGGGGCAGTTCTGGGAATGTAATTGATAATGTTGTGAAGAGACTATTATGTTAATTGAAATAAGTCAGTAGGAGAAAGACAAGTACCATATGATCTCACATATATATGGAATCTGAAAAACTGAATGAATGATAAAAGTAAACAGACTCATAGAGATAGAGGAAAAACTGAGGGTTGCTAGTTGGGAGGGGGTGGGGATAAGGGAGAAGGGGAAGGGATTAGACAGCATAAATAGACAACTACAATTGTACCACAGGAATAGGAAACACAGTTCGAGGAATATAATAATGTTGTAAAAATTTTGGATGGAGTAGAGGCTAGATCACTGCACTGTACACCTGAAGCTGATGTATATTATTGTATACCAACTGTAACTGAATATATAGATAGTCATGGGATGTGGAGTATACTGTGGAAGGGAGTCAAAGGAATTGTAATCGATATGTATGATATGGGGGGAGAGTGGGGTCATGAACTGGGGGGCTTGTCACTTTGGGGGGTAAAGAGTGTAACTATTGCATTGTGTTGGACACCTGAAACTAATAAAATTTTAAAAAAATGGAAAGAGGACATGAAGAGACAATTTTCTAAATAGGACATACAGATGGCCAGCACACATATGAAAAGTTGCACAATATCAGTAATCATCAGAGAAATGCAAATAAAAACCACAATGAGATACCATCTCACTCCAGTCAGAATGGCTATCATCAATACATCAACAAACAATAAGTGCTGGTTAGGATGTGGAGGAAAGGAAACTTTCGTGCACTGTTGGTGGGATTGCAAATTGGTACAGCCACTACGGAAATCAATATGAAGGTATCTCCAAAAACTGGAAATGGAACTACCATATGACCCAGGAATTCTACTATTAGCTATGTATCCAGAGAAATACAAAATGCTGATTCAAAAAAAATATATGCACCCCTATGTTTATTGCAGCACTAGTTACAATAGCCAAGACATGGGAATAACCAAAATACCCTGTGGTGGATGACTGGATTAAGAAACTGTGGTACATTTATACAATGGAGTATTACTTCACTATAAAGAACAATGAAATCCTATCATTTTCAATGATATGGATGGACCTAGAGACTATTATGTTAGGTGAAATAAGTCAGTCAGAAAAAGACAAATACCATATGATCTCATTTATATGTGGAATCTAAAGAACAGAATAAATGAGCAAACTAATCAGAAACAGTCTCAGAGATATGGGGACAGAACTGAGGGTTGCTAGGAGGGAGGACGGTGGGGATGAGGGAAAAGGTGAGGGGATTAGAAAGCATAAATTGGTAACCACGATGTTGCCACTGGAATATGAAAGATAGTTTGGGGAATATAATCAATAATGCTATAAATATTTTGTAGGGTGTCAGATGGGCACTTGTCTTATTAGGGAGACCACTTCATGGGTGTTGTAGATGGTTGACCACTGCAGTGTATACCTGAAGCTGAAGCTGAATAATACTTAATGTCAACTATAATTCAATATATATGTATACGATCACAGGATGTGGAGTACAACATAGGGAATAGAGTCAATGGAAATGTAACAGCTATATACAATGTCAGAGGGGTAGTAGATTGGGGGAGAGGCTTATCATGTTATGAGGGGTGTAAATGTCTACCTATTACATTGTTTTGTACACCTGAAACTGATAAAAAAAAATTTTAAATAACATTGCGGCATTGAGATATGCATGACACTTTAAATGCTGTGGAGCTATAAATCTGTCATTGTGATTTATAGTACATGAAATAGCAATGTGACATGAGTCAAACAAATTCAGTCTGTTGCAACAACTCTGCTCCTATACTTCATAAGCAACCATAGATGTTACATAAATGAATTAATGCAGATGTGTTTGTTTCTTTATATAATTTTTATTTTGTTTATTTATTTATATCTTTTTGAGGGAGGTGTCGCTGGCCCTCATATGTGGGACCTGAACCGGAGCCACTGGCATCCCAAGCCAGTGCTTAACCACTGTGCCACTCAGCCGGCCCAATGAAGATGTGTTTTAATAAAACTTTTTGGGGGGCATTGTAGTTTGAATTTCATATAATTTTGACATGGCAGGAAATATGGTATTTTGTCTTTTTTTAAAAAATTCTTTTATTGTGAAATAAACGTTTTTTAAAAATTAATTTCAGGTGTACAACACAGTGCAATAGTTATGCTTTTTACCCCTCAAAGTGAAAACCCCGTCCCCCAGTTTGTCACGCCATTCCCTAACCCATATCTTACATATCTATTACAATTCCTTTGACTCCCTTCAACAGTATACTCCACAGCCCGTGACTATCTATATATTCAATTACAGTTGGCATACAAGATTGTACAACATCAGCTTCAGGTATACAGTGCAGTAAACAAGCCTCTTCTCCATCCATGAAGTGGTCTTCCTAACAAGACATGTGACCATCTGACATGCCACAAAATTTTTACAACATTATTATATTCCCCAAATTGTGTTTCAAATCCCTGTGGCAATATTGTAGTTGCCTATTTATGCTGTCTAATCGCTTCCCCTTCTCCCTTATCCCCACACCCACCCAACTAGCAACCCTCAGATTTTCCTCTATATGTATGAGTCTGTTTCTGTTTACTTTGATTGTTCATTCAGTTTTTCAGATTCCATGTATAGGTGAGATTATATGGTATTTGTCTTCCTCTGACTGACTTAATTAGCATAATAGTCTCTTCACAACATTATCAATTACATTCCCAGAACTGCCCCCATGTCGCTGTGAAAACATTGTAGTCACACACCTGTCCAAAACCTTCCCCCTCTCCCTGATCCCCACCCCCTCCCAGCCAGCAACCATCAGTTTTTCCTTTACATCTGCTTGATATGATTTCAATCTTCTTAAATTTACTGAGACTTGTTTTGTAGCCTAACATATGGTCTATCTTGGAAAATGTCCCATGTGCACTTGAGAAGATTGTATATTCTTTGTTTCAGGGTGAAATGCTATAAAACTATAGATGAAGTCCAGTTGTATAAAGTGTCATTTAATGCCACACTTTCCATGTTGATTTTCAGTCTAGAGGATCTTTCCATTGTTGAAAAACGGGGTGTTGAATCCCTACTACGATAGTGTTACTGTTGATCTCTGTCTTTATGTCTGTCAAAATCTGTTATGTATAATTAAGAGCTCCTATGGTGGGGGCAGAGATGTTTATTAGCGTTATGGTGGCTTTCCTTGTCTGCTATTGCACTCCGTATTTAAAAGTCCACTCTGTCCAAAACAAGTACTGCTACTTCAGCTTTTTTTTCTCATTTCCATTTGCATTAAATATCTTATTCCATCTGTGAACAGTACATACATGGGTCCTATTTTCTTATCTACTCAGCCACTTTCTGTCTTTTGATTGGAGCATTTAGCCCATTCACATTTAAAATCAATATTGATAGGTGCATGTGTATTGCCATTCTGTTATTTGCATTCCTGGTCTTCCTAGGTTAGCTTGTTTACCCCTTTCTTTTGTTTAAAAAAGCCCTTTTAACATTTCTTGCAATGCTGGCTTGGTGGTAATGAATTCCTTAAGCTTATTCTTTTCTGAGAAGATTTTTATGTCTCATTCAATGTTAAGTGATAGCCGTGATGGGTATAGAAATCCTGGTTGTAGCCCTTTATTTTGTGTCACTTTGAATATCTCCTGCCACTCCCTTCTGCAGAGTTTGTGTAGACAAGTCAGCTGTTAGTCTAATAGGAGTTCCTTTGTATGTAACCTGCTGTCTTTCTCTTGCTGCTTTTAGGATTCTTTCCCTGTCTTTAAACTTTGCCATTTTAACTATGATGTATCGTGTGTGGACCTGTTTGGGTTCAACTTGTTTGGAACTCTGTGCACTTCCTGGGCATGTATGTTGATTTCCTTCACCATGGTAGGGAAGTTTTCAGTCATTATTATTATTCTTTTAAAATCTTTTATTGTGAAATAAACATTTTTTTAAATTAGTGTCAGGTGTACAACACAATGCATTAGTTATAGTTTTTACCCCACAAAGTGACAACCACCTGCCCCAGTTCACCACCCCACTCCTCCCCCCCCCAAATCATATATATCTATTACAATTCCTTTGAATCCCATCCACAGTATACTCCATATATGGTGACTATCTATATATTCAGTTACAGTTGGCATACAAGATTATACAACATCAGCTTCAGGTGTACAGGGCAGTGATCAAGCCTCTACTCCATCCATGAATTGGTCTCCCTAACAAGACATGTGACTATCTGACACGCCACAAAATTTTTACAACATTATTATATTCCCCGAACTGTCTTTCATATCCCTGTGGCAATATTGTAGTTGTCTATTTATGCTGTCTAATCCCTTCCCCTTCTCCCTTATCCCCACCCCCTCCCTACTAGCAACCCTCAGTTTTTCCTGTATATCTATGAATCTTTTTACTTCACTCGTTTATTCAATTTTTCACATTTCACATATAAGTGAGATCATATGGTACTTGTCTTTCTCCGACTGACTTATTTCACTTAACATAATAGTCTCTTCACAACATTATCAATTACATTCCCAGAACTGCCCCCATATCCCTGCGGCAACATTGCAGTCACCCACCTACACTGTCCAAAACCTTCCCCCTCTCCCTCATCCCCACTCCCTCCCAGCCAGGAACCATCAGTTTTTCCTTTATATCTGCTTGATATGATTTCAATCTTCTTAAATTTATTGAGACTTGTTTTGTGGCCTAACGTGCTCTATCTTGGAAAATGTCCTATGTGCACTTGGGACGAATGTATAGTCTGTTGTTTCAGGGTGAAATGCTCTAAAAATATCGAAGAAATCCAGCTGGTCTAAAGTGTCGTTTAAGGACCTTCTTTCTGTGTTGATTTTCTGTCTAAAGTGTCTGTCCATTGGTGAAAATGGGGTGTTAAAGTCCCCTACTATGATAGTGTTACTGTTGAACTCTGTCTTGATTGTAATGACCTCCTTAAGCTTATTATTTTCTGAGAAGCTCTTTATTTCTCCTTCAATTTTAAGTGATAGCCATGATGGGTAGAGCAATCTTGGTGTAGGCCTTTATTTTGTGTCATTTTGAATATCTCCTGCCACTCCCTTCTGGCCTGCAGAGTTTCTGTAGACAAGTCAGCTGTTATTCTAATAGGAGTTCCTTTGTATGTAAACTCCTGTCTTTCTCTTGCTGCTTTTAGGATTCTGTCTCTGTCTTTCACCTTTGCCATTTTAACTATGATGTGTCTTGGTGTGGACCTGTTTGGATTCAGCTTGTTTGGAACCCTCTGCATTTCCTGGGCATGTACGTTGATTTCCTTCACCAGGGTAGGGAAGTTTTCAGTCATTATTTTTTCAAATACATTCTCGACCCCTTGCTTCTTCTCTTCTCCTTCTGGTATTCCTATGATGCAAAGGTGGTTGTGCAGCATCTTGTCCCATAGGGCTCTTAAACTATTTTCATTGTTTTTCATTCTTTGGTCTTTTTGTTGTGCCAACTGGGTGATTTCTGCTATTTTGTCTTCCAAATCGCTGATCCCGCACCTCTGCTTCATCTACTCTACTGGTGATGCCTTCGAGTGTGTTCTTCATTTCAGTTGTTGTTTTCTTGAGTTCTAACTGGTTGTTTTTCATGACTTCTCTATCGTTCCTTATGTCCTCACTAAGTTTGTTAAACATTCTTATCATCAGTGTTCTAACTCTGTCTCTGAAAGCTTAGATCCCTCTGTTTCATTTAGTTCCATTTCTAGAGGGTTCTTCTGATCTTTTACTTGTGACATGTTTCTTTGTTTCCTCATTCTGGCTGTTGCTCTGGGATTGCTTTGATGTATTTGATAGATCACTAAGAAAGACCTGGCTGGATCATGCAGGCACACAGCTCACAGCCCAACACTCCCAGGATAACTCCCAGTCTCAGCCTGTCCCAATCAGTCGCTTGCAGATCACGCCGAGCAGCCCAGCAACCATCACCAGCCTGGGAACTCTGCAAGCGCAGTGCAGAGAGTGGGGACTGGAGTCGGCTCGTGCACTGCTGTGTCTCAACAAGCAGCCTGTTGGAGCCTGAGGGCACCTGCCCAGCATTTCCTTGGCATCGCAGTATAAGCCGGGCTGAGGGTGGGGATCCAAGGCGGCATGGGCACGCATGCACACACGCACTTCTGCGCCAATTCCACCAGACCAATGAGGTCCTGGACCTGACCCTATGTGGGAGCACATGACCTTGACAAAATGGCACCCTCCGGTATACCACTCGCGTGCAAGGTACACACCAGGGGAACAATAGTCTAAGAACCTCCAGCTTTTGTACCAAAGGTGCTCAGTTCAGTCCGTCCTTGCAGGCTCCTGGGCCCGGCCCACGCAGCGACTCCCTCCACCAGGAAACAGGTGATTGCTCACCGGTGAGAGAGCCTGTGTGCCAGCCCCACTGATTCTCCAGCAGCTCTCAGCCTCACCGAGCTGGCAAAGAGAGTCCTCACTAATCTACTGTAAGTTATCTTGGAACTGCTCTGCCCACCATAGGAACTCTGGGCTGGTGAGCTTGGTGTGTGGCTGGAGGGTCTCTCTCCCAACCGGAGAAGCCTCCCCACAGCTGGGGCATCCCTCATGGGGTTCGCCCTCTCTCGTCTCCGCCCCTCCTACCAGACTCGACGTGGCCTCCTCTTTAAGTTCTTCGTTTAGTGGTTCTGTTCATCTAGTGTTCCGGGGACCTCCGGTGTTGAATGTTCTATAAATTGTTTGTAATTTTGGTGTGATCCTGGGAGTCAGCCAGCACAGCATCTGTCTATTCGCCATTTTACTGGAAGTCCTTAGTCATTATTTTTTCAAATACATTCTCGACCCCTTGCTTCTCATCATCTCCTTCTGGTATTCCTGTGACGAATCACAGGTGGTTGAGCTGCATCTTGTCCCTTAGAACTCTTAAACTATTTTCATTGTTTTTTCTTTTTTTTTTCTTTGAGTGCAGTGTCCGTGGCCCTCACGTGTGGGACCCAAACCAGGGCCGCTGGCTTCCCAAGCCAGTGCTCAACCAGCGTGCCACCTGGCTGGCCCTATTTTCATTGCTTTTTATTCTTTGGTCTTTTTGTTGTTCCAACTGGGTGATGTCTGCTATTTTGTCTTCCAAATCGCTGATCTGATTCTCTGCTCCATGTACTCTACTGGTGATTCCTTTGAGTGTGTTCTTCATTTCAGTTATTGTATTCTTTAGTTCTAACTGGTTGTTTATTATGATTTCTTTATCCTTCCTTGTGTCCTCACTAAGTTCGTTAAACATTCTTATCATCAGTGTTCTAAACTCTGTCTCTGAAAGGTTGGAACCCTCCATTTCATTTAGTTCCATTTCTAGAAGTTTCTTCTGATCTTTTACTTGTGACATGTTTCTTTGTTTCCTCATTCTGGCTGTCACTCTGGGATTTCTTTGAGGTATTACATAGATCACCAGGAGAACCCCGGTTGGATCATGCAGGCACACAGCTCATGGCCCAATTCTCCCAGGAAAACTACCAATCTTAGTCTGTCCCAATCAGCCGCTCACAGATCAGGCTGAGCAGCCGAGCAACCAATCACCATCCTGGCAACTCTGCACTTGCAGTGCAGTGTGCAAGGACACGAGGCAGCTTGCACACTCCCCCGTCTCAGTGAGGAGCCTGTTGGAGCTGGAGTGCACCTGCCAGTCATTTCCCTGGGAATGCAGTACAAGCCCAGTGGAGGGTGGGGATCCATGGCAGCTCACACACTTCGGGGTCTCAGCAAGCAGCCTGTTGGAGCCTGAGGGAACCCGCCGAGTGTTTCCCTGGCAATGCAGTATAAGCAGGGCGGAGGGTGGAGATCTGAGGCCGCATGCGTGCACACGCACACACGCACTTCTGCACCAATTCCACCAGACAAATGAGATCTCGGACCTGACCCTCTGTGGGAGGGCCCAACCCTGACAAAATGGTGCCCTCCTGTACATCACTTGCATACAAGCTCAACACCAGGGGAACAATGGTCCCCAAACCTCCAGCTTCTGCCCAAAGGTGCTCAGTTCAGTCTGTCCCTACAGGCTCCTGGGCCCTGCTCACACAACTACTCCCTCCAACAGGAACCAGGTGAGTGCTCCCTGGAAAGTGAGCCAGTGCACCAGCCCCACTAATTCTCTAGCCGCCCTCAGCCTCACCAAGTTTTGCAAAGAGAGTCCTCACTAATATCTACTACCAGCTATTGCGGAACTCCTCTTCCCGGCTAAGGAACTCTGGGCTGGTGAGCTTGGTGTGTGGCGGAGAGTCTCTCTGCCAACCGGAGAAGCCTCCCCATAGCTGAGATATCCCTCACAGGTTTCCTTGTCTCTCATCTCTTCCCCTCCTACCACACTTGACGTGGCCTCCTCTTTAATTTCTTCATTTAGAGGTTCCGTTCATCTAGTGTTCCAGGGTTGAATGTTGTATAAATTATTTGTAATTTTGGCGTGATCCTGGGAGGGAGTTAGCACAGCGTCTGTCTATTCTGCCATTTTACTGGAAGTCTCCAGTATTTTGTCTTTTGATTTCTTTTCCCCACCGTTTAAAAATATTAACAACCTTACTAGAAGAAACCATAGGGGGAGACTTTCATAACATTAAAGTTGACAATGTTTTCTTGGATATGATACCAACAGCATAGGGAGAATAAAATAGACAGATGGGTCTATGTCAAACTAAAAACATTCTGTGCATCAAATGACACAATCAACAGAGTGAAAGGAAACCTGTGGAATGAGACAAACCACTTGCAAATCATCTGGTAAGAGGTTAATATCCAGATATATAAAGAACTACAACTGAACCACAAAACACAACCCAATTAAAAAATGTACATAGGACTTGAGTAGATATTTCTCTAAAGATGATATACCAATATAGGAAAAGATGCTCATCACTAACCATTAGGTAAAGGCAAATCAAAACCACAATTAGATATCGCCCCACACCCACTAGTATAGCTATTATAAAAAGAGAAATAAAAACAAATAAAATATAATGTATGTAAATGAGGATGTGGAGAAATTGGATCTAGCAATTCCATATGATCTAGCAATTCCACTTGTGGGTATATTCACAAAAGAACTGAAAGTAAAATAATCTCAATGAGCATATTTAACATATAAATGTCCAACGTGGTGGATTAGGTAAATGCTATGTCTACTGCATCCCAGTATCACACCAAAATTAAAAATAAATTATAGAAAAATCAACCTCAAGAAGCAACTGAAAACTAGCTCAACAGAACCCCTATAACTCAGGATATAAAGCAGAGGCCACATTAAAATTTGTAGGAGATGGGGAGTCATGAGGCAAGCTGACCCCAGGCCATGGATGGTGGTTGAACACCAGGAGAGTCACCTCAGTGGCAGACATCCCTCCTGAAGAGGGTGGGTGGGGTCCCAGTCCCATTGCAGGCTCCCCAGTGCAGGGTTCCTCTTCTGGGAAGAGGGATTCCTACAGCATCTATCATTGAAGATCAGTGAGGATTCTCTCTGCCCTTACTGGTGGGATGAAGGGCAGCTAGAAACCCAGATGCCCTCTTGTAGAGTCAACTTACACACTCACTAGCCTGTGAGCACTCACCTGATCTCTGGTGGATGGGTGGCAGCTTAGAAAGCCCAGCAACATTCAGGGACAAAGTTGTGTGGCTGCAGAGTGGGAGCTAGAGGGGCAAGATCCATTGTCCCTGCTTGGAACCTGAAACACATGGGGCCTACAGGAGGGTGCCATCTATTCAGTGTTAAGTCTGCCCCCAAAGGGCCATGTCTGGGACCTCATTGGTCTGGTAAAATCCACCCCTGTATACCACCTTAGTCACGCCATAGGTCTCCACCCATGACACAAGCTAGTGCTCCATCACACAGGAAACTTTTGACTACTGTGCTTCTGGCCCCACCATGCAGGCTGCAGAAGCCTTTTTGCTGCATCTGCAGGCCTTGACAGCCCCCAAAAAGTTTAGCTGTTGATGGAAACCTAATTCCTGTGCAACACCCTCTTATGCAGCTCTTGGGACCCTGCAAGCTTGAGATGGCCAGTGGCTTGCCTTGGTGTTATTGATGCACTTTTATGGGGTGATCACGAGTCCAGCACTGGTGCGTGAGCTGAAATTGCACTGACTTTGTAGAAACCACTGACCACATCCTTTACTTAGCTGGAACACCACCCCACCCAGCTAGAGCAGCAGTACGAGGGGAATTCTGGGTGCCTATGTAGCCAGCCCTGTCCCACAAGCTGTGAAGGTTTTTTACACCAGTGGACAGCCCAAGATGGCCCAGAGAGTATTTAGTGGTGGACAGTGACCAAAAAACTCTGCCACAGCTACTTTTGGAAAGCTCTTGAGAATTTGTGAACCTCAGGCAAGCAGTGGCTGACTGCAGTAATCTAAGGTCATTTCATAAAGTGGTCACAGTTCAGGCACTGGCATAAGAGCTGAATCTCCATTAATTTAGTAAAAACTATCGACCATGACTTGTGACTCCCTCGGACTCAGCTAGTACTGCATCACCTGAGGCATTCTCAACACTGGGTCAACCAGACCAGCCTGCACACTTAAGGAGGCTCTTTCAACAGCTGGGCATCACAGGCAGCCAGTGTGTACCAATAGGCCTAGGGGGCTCAGGGTCTTTGCTAAGCTGCCTCAGGCCCACTACTGGTGGAAGCCAGCCTCAGTTCACATGAGGTCACCCCCACATGCCTCCAAGTCCAGCACAGGCAGTAGCCAACCACATATAGCTTCGTGGCTCCTACAAGATAGCCATGGGCCCATAACAAGCAAGGCTGAAATTTGCCCGTATGGGAGCTCCTTATAAGAGACACCAGAAACAATACACGCAGAGGCCAGCCTCAGACCACACCAGAGCACTACCTGGTTAGCCTCACAAGTGGCATAGATAAAGTGATCTCAAAAGGCATAAAAGCCCAGGGGGTGAATCATCCATTGAATTGTCAGCCCCCACACAGCAACTCATAAACTGTGGGCATAGCTAATCATCCTGTTCAGCCTGGGAGTCATTCCCACACATTGATGCATGAAAAACAATCAAGGCTCAATTGCAACAGGAGAACACACACAAAAACACTTGAGGGACACTCTTGGAAAACATTCACAAGAGATCAGAGTGATTATGCCATTGGACCACATAGGACACATACTACATAAGGTCACCCAGCGTAGACTGAGACACATAGGAGATCTACCTAATACGTGGAATCAAACACAGAGAGACAGCCAGAATGAGGGGAAAAAAGAAAATGTCCCAAATAAAAGAATAGGAAAATCTCCAGAAATAGAACTAAATGAAATGGATGCAACCAAACTAGAAGAGACAGAGTTTGAAATACTCATTACAAGAATGATTAAAGAACTTAGTGGGAATTTCAACATAGAGATAGCAAGCACAAAGAAAAACATAACCATTATATTGAGTGACATCACAAAAATGGCAACATGAGGAGTGCTTCTGAAATCTCCCATGGATGTTACAACAAATTGAACAGCTATAATTCAACAAAGGATTCCCTGTGCATCACACAAGTACATCTGAGAGACCCAAACATAAAATCACCTGAAGTTGGGAAAGTTGGGTAAACGGGGGATGAGGGAAGGGGGAAGTGTAGAGACATGGGCATACGGGATGCAGGATGCAAACTGCAGCTCACTGCAGTCTAGGGAGAGGGAAGAATCCAGGCTGAAAGCACGCTCCCTGTGGCCCACAATCCTGCCTAACGGATCAATATATAAGACAGAAAAGACCTCGGGTGAGATCTGTGGTGTGAGCACTCATTGCGAGGCAGAAAACAGAAAACAAAGACACAGAGCCCAGCCACCTGCCCCCCCCGAACACACACACACACACACACACACTAAGAGCTCACCCATACCCACCCTCCCAGTGTTAGAAGCAGGATCCAGAAGAAACAGCTGCAGTGTCAGATTAAACAACAGAATACCTACAGACATTAAAACTGGGGATATGGTCCCAGAGCTGAATATGCACACTCTGGTGATAGGGAAAGAACTGTAGGGGTGAGACAGCTCTGGGCTAGTTGAGCCACAAACACACCAGCCAACTCTCATAGCCCACACTGCCCCCAACTTTCTGGGCAGATCCCTGCAGGGCGACCAGAACCACTGAGACACAGAGGCTCTGCATCAGGCTACAGGCACACCATTGGGATTTCAGAAGCTCAGAAATGTATCACCCTCTATATCTTCCCATAGAGACAGCATCCTGAGACTCAGGTGACCTACTCACAGAGGAAAAGCCCACCTTTCATGGAACTCCCATCGAATGAGGAACAGATACAGTGCAAGAGAAAATATAATGGTAAAGCGTGAGAGAAATTAAAAGGCTGCAAATGGACACAAAATAAAACATTCCAGCAACACATACTGGAAACCAAAAGAAAGACCCCTTTATATCAACCTGATGCAGAACCCACTCTTGTAGATGCCCAGGAAGAGGAATAACAATTCATTAATGACTTAAATACCCAACATAACAAGGCAGCTCAGAAAGAAAATGAAAAGTCGCCTGAAAATGAACTTAAAGACATGGAAATATATCAGTTAAATGACAGAGAATTCAAGATTGCAGTTCTGAAAAAACTCAACAAGATGCAAAAAAACACTGAGAGCAGTTTATTGAACTTGGAAACACAATTTTAAAAATGAAAGAGATTACATTTTTTTAAAAGACCAAATAGAACTTCTGGAGATTAAGAACTCAATAAAAAAAAAGAAAAATGAATTAAATAGCTTAGGTACTTGAGTGGACCAGATGGAGGAAAGAATAGTGATATCAAAGATAGAAATCTAGAAATGACACACATGGAAGAAGAGAGAGATTTGAGAGTTAAAAGAAATGAAAGAACTCTACAAGAACTTTCTGACTCCATCAGAAAAAAGCAACATAAGAATAATAGGCATACAAGAAGGAGAAGTAAGGGAGAAGAGAACAGAAAGTTATTCAAACAAATAGTTGATGAGAACTACCCAAACTTGTGGAAAGAACTGGATCCTCAAATCCAAGAAGCAAATAGAGCACCCAATTACCATATTCCCAACAGGCCTCTCCAAAAAGCACATTGTAGTGAAGCTTTCAAAAATTAATGACAGGGCCGGCCGAGTGGTGCAGTGGTTAAGCGCTGGCTTGGGAAGGCAGCAGCCCCAGTTAAATCCCACATATGAGGGCCAGTGACACTGCCCTCAAAAAAAAATAATTAATGACAAAGTAAGAAACCTCAATGCAGCCAGGGAAAAGAAGACAGTAACCTACAAAGGAAAACCCATTAGATTATCATTAGAATTTTCAACAGAAACTCTATAAGCCAGGAGAGAGTGGAATCAAATATTCAAAATATTGAAAGAGAGAAATTGTGAACCAAGAATAATATAACCAGCAAAGATATCCTTTAGATAGGAAGGAGGAATAAAAACATTTCCAGACATACAGAAGCTAAGAGAACTTTCTAACACACAACCCGCATTACAAAAAATACTGAAGGAGGCTATTCTATCTGAAACAAAAAATCAAAAGAACACAAAACCATGAGCAGTATTATGAACAGACAGACAGAAACAGGAAATGGAAACCCCTACAACAAATAAGGCACAATACACCTAAACATAAAATAAAGGTTAA
This sequence comes from Aselliscus stoliczkanus, assembly GCA_033961575.1. Classification (NCBI taxonomy): domain Eukaryota; kingdom Metazoa; phylum Chordata; class Mammalia; order Chiroptera; family Hipposideridae; genus Aselliscus; species Aselliscus stoliczkanus. Next base: position 44,659,352 of record CM066737.1, on the reverse strand, counting down.
TGATGATTTAAAAAATTTTCAAAAAGGAAAAAAAAGAAAATGACAAGTAGCTACTGAAACTCAGAAATCAACTCACAGCATATGTATGGCTAATGTGTGACAACAGAAATATAAAAGGGGAGAGACTAAAGGTCTGAACCTGCAAAGGAGAATGATGATATAAGAAGCATACTGAAGAAAAGACTACTGCACATATGAAACTTGCTTTTACTTAAACTTGATAGTAAAGATTTTTTAAAAATCCAGAACTGAGATATAACATAAAAAAAGAAGAAATATAGGGAAAAGTCATAGACTACCACCACGCTGAAATAACAGACAGCAGCAAAAAGGTAAAGAAACAATGGAGACACCAAGCCACCAGAAATCAAAGGACAGAATGATAGGAAATCCTCATATATCAATAATCACCATAAATGAAATTGGACTGAGTAGCAGATTGGAACAAAAAAGTAAACCCGGGCCGGCCGAGTGGCGCATTGGTTAAGCGCTGGTTTTGGGATGCCAGCGGCCCCGGTTCGGATCCCACATGAGGGCCAGTGACACTGCCTTCTACAGCTAACAACAGCTCCACCTGGAGCTGGGCTGTGCAAGCCCCGGTGATGGTGTGGGCTGCAGCCCCTGCTGCAGTGGGCTGCCATAGGCTACAGTAAGTGGCCCGCAGCCAGCGTGAGCGGCTGGCAGCCAAGCGTGAGCTGCCAATAGCCGCGATGAGCGACATCCAGAGGCCAGCGACTGATCTGCCTCATCCGGGAAGAGCACAATGACGATACCAACAGTGAAGCAACATCCTCCGCAACTAAACTGAAGAACAAGGAGACAGCAACTTGTCTGTTCCCCTTCCCCGATTCCCCAACGCTGTTCCCCTCCACCAAATCCCCAATAAAAATCTTTAAAAAAAAAAAAAAAGTAAACCCAACCATATGCTGCCTCCAAGAGACACATCTCAGCTACAAGGACAAATGTAGGCTCAAGTGAAAGGGTGGAAATTGATACTCCAAGCAAATGGTAGCCAGATAAAAGCAGGTATTACTTACGAGGTCTGTCAATTACATTTGAGAATTCATTCTAGAAAAGTGTTACAAAACTCATTGGTGAATACCACTATGGTCACATTCCAAGTACTCCCTTTGGGAAGGTATGCATCAACACCAGAGCCTAGCCCACCCTTCAAAGCAATTTTGGAACTCTTTTTCTGGAATGGTCATTAGAGCTATCATCACATTATCCTTGATGTCCTGAATCTCATCAAAATGTTTCCCTTTTAATATTTCCTTTATCTTTGAGTAAAGAAACAAGTCATTGGGGGCCAGATCTGGTGAGTGGGGAGGGTGTTCCAATAGAGATATTTGTTTACTGGCTAAAAACACCCTCACAAACAGTGCCATGTGAGCAGGTGCATTATTGTAATCCAAGAACCATGAATTGTTGGTGAAAAGTTCAGGTCATTTTCGCCTTTCTTATGCAGCCTTTCAGCTCTTCCAAACAGTAAAACTTAGTTAACTGTATGTCCAGTAGTTAAGAATTCATAATGAATATCTCTCTGATATCAAAAAAGCTTAGCAACATCATTTTGACTCTTTTTTTAACTTTTTACTATTATTATTAGTAGTAGTAGTTACAGATGTACAAAACAATGCAGTAGTTATTTTTTTCACTCCTTACAAAGTGATCCCCCCTGCCCTCCCCCTGCCCCACCAACCCTGATATCATAAAAATCTATTACAATTCCATTGAATCCATCCCCACACTACATTCCACATCCCATGAATATATATGTGTTAAATTATAGTCAACATCTAATATAATTCAGCGACAGCTTCAGATGTACAGTGCAGTGGTAAGGCCACTACACCATCCATGAAGTGGTCTCACTAAAAAGACATGCATCCTTCTGTTCCTCTAAAAAAAAAATATTTACAACCTTATTGATTATATTCCCTAAACTGTCTCTTAAGTCTCTGCCGTAGTATTGTAATTATCAGTTTATGTTGCCTCGTCCCTTCCCTTCTCCCTTATGCCCAACCTCATCCCATGTAGCCTTCATCAGTTTTTTCTTTGTGTCTCTAAGACTATTTCTGTTTACATTGCTCATTTATTCAGTTCTTTAGATTCCACATATAAGTGAGATCATATGGTATTTGTCTTTCTCCGACTGACTTATTTCACTTAACATAATGTTCTCTAGGTCCATCCATATTGTTGCAAATGGTACGATTTCATTCTTCTTTATAGCAGAGTAATACTCCATTGTGTAAATGTACCACAGTTTCTTAATCCAGTTGTCTACTGATGGGCATTTCGATTGTTTCCAATTCTGGGCTATTGCAAAAAGTGCTGCAATGAACATAGGGGTGCATATATTTTTTTGAATTAGTGTCTTGGGTTTTTCAGGATAAATACCTAGGAGTGGAATTGCTGTGTCATACGGTAGTTGCATTTCCAGTTTTTTGAGATACCTCCATACTGACTTCCATAGTGGCTGCACCAATCTGCAATCCTGCCAACAGTGTAGGAGGGTTCCCTTTTCCCCACAGCCCCGCCAACACTTGTTGTTTGTTGATTTATTGATGATAGCCATTCTGACTGGAGTGAGGTGGTATCACATTGTGGTTTTTATTTGCGTTTCCCTCATAATCAGTGAGCTTGAACATTTTTTCATATTCCTGTTGACCATCTGTATGTCCTCTTTTGGGAAATGTCTCTTCATTTCCTCTGCCCATTTTTTAATTGGGTTGTTTGTTTTTTTGGTGTTGAGTTTCATGAGTGATTTATAAATTTTGGATATTAACCCCTTATCAGATATATCGTTGACAAATATATTCTCCCATTCAGTAGGCTTCTTTTTTGTTTTATTGATGGTTGGCTTTTTTTGTGAAAAAAATTTTAAGTTTCATATAATCCCATATGTTCATTTTTTCTTTTACTTCCCTTGCCTGTGGGGATGTATCAGGAAAAATATTGCTCTGAGTAATGTCTGCAAATGTACTCCCCATATTTTCTTCTAGGAGTTTTATGGTTTCAGGTCTTACATTTAAGTATGTAATCCATTTTGAATTTGTTCTTGTATATGGCATAAGGAGGTGGTCCAATTTCATATTTTTGCATGTCAGTCCAATTTTCCCAACACCATTTATTAAATAGACTATCTTTACCCCAGTGTAAATTCTTGCTTCCATTGTCATAGATTAACTGTCCATATATACATGGATTTATTTCTGGCGTCTCTGTTCTGTTCCACTGGTCTATGTGCCTGTTTTTATGCCAGTAACATACTGTTTTGTTTTGTTTTTAAAGATTTTATTGGGTGAATTGCGGGAGGAGAACAGCATTGGAGAACAGGGGAAGGGGAACAGAGAAGTTGCTGTCTTTCTGTTCTTCAATCTAGTTGCAGAGGAAGTTGCTTCACTGGCCCATGCTAGTATCATCATTGCGCTATGTGGATGAGATCGGTCGCTGGCCTATGGATGGTAGCTCACCATGGCTATTGGCAGCTCACGCTGGCTGCTGGCCACTCACTGTAGCCTATGGCAGCCCACTGCAGCAGGGGCTGCAGCCTACACTGTCGCCAGGGTTCACGCAGCCCAGCCCCAGGTGGAGCTGTTGATAGTTGTAGAGGGCAGTGTCACTGGCCCTCATATGTGGGATCTGAACAAGAGCCGCTGGCATCCCAAACCAGCTCTTAACCAATGCGCCACTTGGCCGGCCCAGTACCATACTGTTTTGATTACTATAGCCTTGTAGTATGTTTTGATGTCTGGTTGTGTGATACCCCTGACTTTGTTCTTATTTCTCAGGATTGCTGACGCTATTCGGGGTCGTTTATGGTTCCATATAAATTTTATGATTGTATTTTCTATTTCTGTGAAAAAATGCCTTTGGTAGTTTGATAGGAATTGCATTGAATCTATATATTGCTTTAGGCAGTATGGACATTTTAACTATATTAATTCTTCCTATTCATGAGCATGGTAGGTGTTTCCATTTATTGGTATTTTCTTTTATTTCTTTCCTCAGTGTCTTATAATTTTCTGAGTACAGATCTTTTACTTCTTTGGTTAAATTTATTCCTAGGTATTTTATAGTTCTTGAAGCAATCGTGTTCTTAATTTCTACTTCTGTTAGTTTATTATTGGTATATGCAAATGCATCTGATTTCTGAACATTGATTTTATATCTTTCTACTTTACTGAATTCGTCTATCAGTTCCAATAGTTTTTTGATGGAATCTTTGGGGTTCTCTATATACAGTATCATGTCATCTACATATAATGACAATTTTACTTCTTCCTTGCCAATTTGGATGCCTTTGTTTCTTTTTCTTGTCTGATTGCTGTGGCTAGAACTTCCAGAACTATGTTGAATAAAAGAGGAGAAAGTGGACAGCCTTGTCTTGTTCCAGATGTTAAGGAGAATGGTTTTAGCTTTTCCCCATTGCGTATGATGTTAGCTGTAGGTTTATCATATAAGGCCTTTATTATATTGAGATATGATCCCTGTATTCCCACTTTCTAAGGGTTTTTAACATAAATCGCTGTTGGATTTTGTCAAATGTTTTTTCTGCATCTATTGGTATGACTATATGATTTTTATTCTTCTTTTTGTTGATGTGGTGTATCACATTAATCGATTTACGGATGTTGAACCAGCCTTGCATACTAGGGATGAAACCCACTTGAGCATGATGTATGATCTTCTTAATATATTGCTGAATTCTGTTTGCTAATATTTTATTGAGAATTTTTGCATCTATATTCATCAGTAATATTGGCTTATAGTTTTCCTTTTTTGTGCTTTGTTTATCTGGTTTGGAATCCATTTTGACTCTTGATTTCGACTGACAGAACGTTTTCTTTTTTTTTCGTAGAAAAGAAATTTTATTTCTTGTGGTCAAAACTGGCTAAATTTTTTTTTATATTTATTGTGAAATAAACATTTTTAAAAATTAGCTTCAGGTATACAACACAGTGCAATTGTTATACTTTTTACCCTCAAAGTGAAAACCCCCTCCCCCAATTCGCCACCCCACTCTTCCCCCCCCATATCATACATATCTATTACAATTCCTTTGACTCCCTTCCACAGTATAATCCACATCCCGTGACTATCTATATATTCAATTACAGTTGGCATACAATATTATACAACATCAGTTTCAGGTATACAGTGCAGTGATCAAGCTCCATCCATGAAGTGGTCTTCCTAACAAGACATGCGACTAACACCCCACAAAATATTTACATTATTATATTCCCTGACATGTCTTTCATATCCCTCTGGCAATATCGTAGCTGTCTATTTATGCTGTCTAATCACTTCCCCTTCTCCCTCATCCGCACCCCCTCCTAACTCACAACCCTGTTCTTCCTTTATATCTATGATTCTATTTTTGTTTACTTTGCTCGTTCATTCAGTTTTTCAGATTCCACATATAAGTGAGATCATATGGTATATGTCTTTCTCCAACTGACTTATTTCACTTAACATAATAGTCTCTAGGTCCATTCATATCGTTGCAAATGGTAGGATTTCATTCTCCTTTATGGTGGAGTAATACTCCATTGTATAAATGTACCACAGTTTTTGTGTTTTTTCTTGTTTTTTTTTTTAATTTTTTTTAGCTGAGCCATCCTGCCACCTGTTGGCAGCTCAACGGCAACTCAGCTCGGGATGGCATTGTACCGCAGTTGCTCAGAGCTCAGCTTGCACTGTTTTTTTTTGAGGGCAGTGTCACCGGCCCTCATACATGGGACCTGAACCGGGACTGCTGGCTTCCCAAGCCATAGCTTAACCACCGCGCCACTTGGCTGGCCCAGTACCACAGTTTCTTAATCGAGTCAACAACCGATGGGCATTTCGGTTGTTTCCAAATCTTGACTATTTTAAATAGCACTGCAATAAACATAGGGGTGCATGTATTTTTTGGGAATTAGCATCTTGGATTCCTCTGGGTAGATACCCAAGAGTGGAATTGCTGGGTCATACCATAGTTCCATTTCCAGTTTTTTGAGATACTTCCATACTGATTTCCATAATGGCTGCACCAATTTGCAGTCCCACCAACATTGCACCAGGGTTCCCTTTTCTCCACACCCTCGCCAGCACTTGTTGGTTGTTGATTTATTGATGATAGCAATTCTGACTGGAGTGAGACGGTATCTCATTGTGGTTTTTATTTGCATTTCTCCTGACAGAACTTTTTTGATAGTGCAGAATTTGCTGACTTTCATTGTGCACTTTGACAGTTTGTTTCAGGGTTGTAATGGTAAACTCATGGTACATTGCCAGTGATAACACTGCCCAAGACTTTGTCTTGCCTGACCAAACATCTTGGCAAACTTCAAATCTCCTTTGCTTTTGTTTATCAGTGAGCTCCTTTGGAACCATTTTTACACACACCTTTCTCACACCAAGATTTTCAGTTAAGATTTTCCTAACTGTTTCTCTATCAATGTTTAGTTTGTCTACTATTCTTCTCATAGTCAGCTGGTGATTTTAATGCATAATTCAATGAATTTTTGCAATGTTTTCATCAGTTCTGCTTGTTATTGGCTGCCTTGACCTTTCTTCATAAGCGATGCATTCTCTCCCCTAGAAAAATGTTTAATCTATTTGTACACTGCCGTTTTATTCATGGCATTATCCCCATTAACTTGGACGAACATGTCCCTGATTTCACTTGCACTCTTGCCAAGTTTAACAAGAAATTTAGTGTTTATTTGTTACTCTAATTCAAGCTGACATTCTCATGATGGCACACAAAAACATGCAACAACAATAATGAACACCACTCAGCAAGACACCACCACATGTTGTCACAAACACAGCTGTGAGACACTGATATACCAAGGTTATTAAAGCTTACCGAGGGCCAGCCAAGTGGTGCGGTCTTTAAGTGTTGGCTTGGGAAGCCAGCAGCCCTGGTTCGGGTCCCATATATGAGGGCCAGTGACACCGCCCTCAAAAAAAATTTATAAAAAAAAAAAGCTTACCAAGCTATTTGTACAGTGCTGCCAATGTAAGCACACAGTGATAAGTTCGTGAACTTAATTGTCACACGTCGTATATCAGGTGAAACAGTCTTCAGGATTTAACAGGCAACAGGAGATAAAGATGAGCATTTCACAATGATAAAGGGGGCAATACAACCAGAATACATAACAATTTTCAATATATACATCCCCAACAAGGGAGTACCAAAAAATATAAAGCTGTGACTAACAGACAAAAAGGGAGAAATTGACCAAAAAACACTTGTAGTATGGGGCCTAAATACATTATTGACAGTGATGGATACATCATCCAAACAGAAATAAGTAAGGAAATATCAGCCCTAAATGACACATTAGACTAAATGGAGATAATTGATATTTACAGAGCCCTTCATCCTAGAACAACAGACTATACATTCTTTTTTAGTGTACATGGAACATTCTCTAGGATAGATCATATGTTGAGACAGAAAACCAGCTTCAGCAAATTTAAGAAGATTGAAATAATACCAAACGTATTTCTGATCAGAAGTCTGGAATTGGATGTCAACTGCAAAAGAAAGCAAGAAAAACCACAAATAAGTCGAGATTAAACAACATGCTGTTAAAGAATGACTAAGTTAAAGAAGAAATAAAAATAGAGATCAAAAGATCCATAAAAATAAATGAGAATGAAAATACATCATATCAAAATTATTGGCATGCAGCATAAGCAGTAATAAGAGGGAAATTTATATAATTACAAGCCTATCTCAACTAACAAGAAAAATTCAGATAACCTCACATTACAAATGAAACATAAAGTCAGCAGATTGAAGGATATAATAAAAATCAAAGCAGAACTTGGGCCAGCCGAGTGGCTCTTTTGATTAAGAGCACGATCTCTGTGCAACAGGGTCACCGGTTCGATTCCCACATGGGCCAGTGAGCTGCCACTGAGCTGGTGAGAGCCCAGGCTCCCCCACAACTAAGATTGAACACAATACCTTGAGCTGAACAACCACAAGCTGCCGACAGGCAGCTGGGTGGCTCAGTGTACAACAAGGCTACCATTTCAACTCCCTCATGGGATGGTGGACTACGCCCCCCTGCAACTAGATTGAAAGCAGTGACTGGACTTAGAGCTGAGTTTGCACCCTCCACAGCTAAGATTGAAGAACAACAAATTGACTTGGAGCTGATGGGTCCTGGCAAAACAAAATGTTCTCCTTCCCCAATTCCCCAACACTGTTCCCCTCCCCAATTCTCCAATAAAAAATCTTTAAAAAAAATATCAAAGCAGAACTAAATGAAATAGAAACGAAAAGACAACGGAAAAACTCAATACAAAAAAGAGCTGGTTTTTTGAAAAGATTAATAAAATTAACAAACCCTTGGCTAAACTCACTGAGATAAAAAGAGAAAAGACAGAAGTAAACAAATTTAATGAACGTGTAGCTTTCAGGTATACAATTCTTTAATACATCGTCTATATATGACATTGTGTGTTCACCAGCCAGAATCAGTTCTCTTTCCATCACGATATATTTAATCCCCTTTATCCTCATATAGCACCCCCTACCCAACTTTAATTTAAAAAAAAATTAAACCGTAGAAGTTACCATGGATACAACAGGAATACAAAGGATCATCCAAAATATTATGAAAAACTATATGCCACCAATTCAATGACCTAGAAGAAATGAACAAATTCTTAGAAACATAGCTTTCCTAGACTGAATGACAAGGAGCTGGAAAATCTAAATAGACTGATCTACTGTAAGATAATTGAATCAGTCATCCAAAATCTTCCCAATAGCAAAAGTCCAGGACCAGATGGCTTCAGCAGTGAATTTTACAAAACACTCAAAGAGAATCCAACATCTGTCCCTCTCAAAGTCTTCTGAAAAACAAAACAAGAGACAATACTTCCAAACTCATTTTGTGAGACCAACATTACCCTGATACCCAAACCTGGTAAAGATAACACAAAGAAAAAAAATTACAGACCAATATCTCTGATGAATACAGATGCAAAAATACTAAACAGAATTCTAGCAAAGTGAATACAACAATACATTAAAAAGATCATATATCATGATAAAGTGGGTTGGATCCCAGGGGCACAAGTATGGTTCAACATATAGACATCGATCAATGAGATACACCACATAAACAAAATAAAAGACAAAAGTCATGTGATCATACTAATAGATGCAGGAAAAGCATTGGACAAAATACAACATCCAATATGATTAAAACACTTAATAAACTGGTATTTAGAAGGAAAATACCATAATCAAGGCTACGTATGACCAAACCTCACATAATGTCATAATTGAGATGAAAAATTGAAACCCTTAGCTCTACACTCAGGAAAAGGACAGAGTTGTCCCCTACCACGACTGCTATTCAACAGAGTATTGTAAGTCCTAGACAGAGCAATTGGGCAAGAGAAAGAAATAAAAAGCATCTGAATTAGGAATGAAATAGTTAAATTCTCACTCTTTGCAGAGGACCTGATGCTATATGTCAAAAACCCTAAAGATTCTACCAAAAAGCTATTCAAAACAATAAACAAATATAGTAAAGTTGCCAGCTACAAAATCAATGTACAAAAATCTATTACATTCCTATATACTAACAATGAAATCACAGAAAAAGAAATAAAAAAAAAACTCCTTTTGCAATTGCAACAAAAAGAATAAAATACCTAGCAATAAACTTAACCAAGGATGTGAAAGACCTATACAATGAAAACTATAAGACATTTTTTAAAGAAATTGAAGAAGACACAAAGAAATGGAAAGACATTCTGTGTTCATGGGTTGGAAGAATAAACATAGTTAAAATGGCCATATTACACAAAGCAATATACAGATTTAATGCAATCCCCATTAAAATCCCAATGGCACTTTTATACAGAAATAGAACAAAAAGTCATCAGATTTGAAACCACAAAAGACCCCAAGTAGTCAAAGCTATCTTAAGAAAAAAGAACAGGGCCGGCTGAGTGGCGCATTGGTTAGGAGCTGGTTTGGGACACCAGCAGCCCCATTTCGGATTCCACATATGAGGGCCAATAACACTGACCTCTACAGCTAACAACAGCTCCACCTGGAGCTGGGCTGTGCGATCCCCGGTGATGGTGTAGGCTGCAGCCCCTGCTACAGTGGGCTGCCATAGGCTAGAGTGAGTGGCCGGCAGCCAGTGTAAGAGGCTGGCAGCCAGCGTGAGCTGCCAATAGCCATGGTAAGTGACCATCCAGAGGCCGGCGACTGATCTGCCTCATCCGGGAAAAGCGCAATGACAATACCAACATGGGCCAGTGAAGCAATGTCCTCCGCAACTAGACTGAAGAACAAAAAGACAGCAACTTGTCTGTTCCTCTTCCCCGATTCCCCAACGCTGTTCCCCTCCCCCAACTCCCCAACAAAATATTTTTTTTAAATTATATTGGCATTCATACTTTTATAAAGATCCTTAGCATATGAAAATTCTTATATGTTGATAATCAGTTGACAGTCTGTGTGCAGCCCCTTTAAGAGAACATGTGCTTAGGGCCGGCTGAGTGGCATGGTGGTTAAGCACTGGCTTGGGAAGCCAGCGGCCCCAGTTTGGTCCCACATATGAGGGCCAGTGACACTGCCCTCAAAAAAAATAAAAAAAGAGAGAGAGAACATGTACTTATAAAAAAAGAGAGAGAGAACATGTGCTTATAATGCTATGTGAAGTAAGTCAGATAGAAAAAGTTGAGAACCATATGATTTCATTGATATGTGGTATATAAAACTGAAAGCAACAAAGGAACAAGAAAAACAAATAAAGAAACAAAAACTCATAGACATAGACAATAGTTTAGTTCTTATCAGAGGGTAAGGAGGAGGGAGTGGTAGATGACGGTAAATGGGATCAAATTTATGGTGATGGAAAGAAAACTGACCCTGAGTGGTGAACACACAATGTAATATATAGATGATGTATTACAGAATTGTACACTTGAAACCTATGTAACTTTACTAACTATTTCACCCCAATAAACTTTAGTTTAAAAAAAAACTGCTTCAAGCATTTGAGAAGCAGTCATTTCACTCTGAATAAATAACTATTGTAACCAGAGTGCTAGTTACTTTAGCTGGTGAAATGCTATGTTTAAGACTAGTGATTTCTATTGTAATACTTGATACATTTTAGACAGGACTGTATGTACCTTGGGGAAGGAAAGAAGTTACTACAATCTCCTGAAAGCAATAAAATTTTAAATTTTGAAAGAATAAACATATAAAAATACATTTAGATCATATACTATACAAAAACAGACAGCAGGCCAGACTCTGCCTGCAAGTTGTAATTTGCTAATCTTTACTCTTTGGCCCAGTCTCAGGAAAGTTCTCCCAGCTTCCAAGCGAGACAAAACTCCTAACTTTAAGATTTATTAAGTTTGCCTTTGGGATCTTAATAAAACTCCTGCAACACCAGTGGGCCAATGACTCTTTCCTCTCAGAAAAATTGATAGTGAGTGCAATGGTGGAAAAACTAGCAGAGTTGGAAGAAGAGATATTAAGAAAAGACTGGATAGTGGATGGGAGAGTGGTGTGGGAAACTATAGCACAGAAGAATATGCAATTGATGAGGGATTTAAGATCCTGTTTGAGGAAGAAGACAGAATGTGAACATGTACAGTTTATTGGTCACCATACCCCATCATGGTGTAGTTTAAGAGAGCAAGAGTTAATCCATTCATTCACTGTGTAAACTTAGGCAATTAAATTCACCCCTTGTCTTATCTGTAAAATGACAAGGTTTGAGCAGGATCTTAGTGCCTCTCCCAGCTCTAAAAACTGTGGAACTCTATCTCACAAAGATGATGAAGTACCAATGACTTTAGCCCTTTATTAGAACAGCTTTAAAGACAGGAGACTTTCTATGTCTCCTATTGGGCAGATATTTATTTGTTTACTCTAGTATGTAAGGATAAAAAACAAATTGCAGTTATGGAGTCCTAACTAACTCCATTCCCACACCTGGGCCTTCTCTTGATACCTCAAGTTGTCCTTCCACTGGGAACTTGAAGAAATAGTGCAGAAAGGGAAGGAAATTGGGAGGCTTTGTTAACACCAGTCTCTTCGTGCCATAGCAGCTATCTCCTTCCCTTAAAAATCTCTGAAGTCTCTTCCAGTTCTTTAACAAGAATGTTTGAGGAATGGGTCTTGTTTATAAAAAGAACGCAAATCTCAGTGTTCATTTTGAAAAATCAGTATGTGTGACAGTCTTGTCAAAATCAGCAAAAGATACATTGTTTTAGCTTGTTTTAAAAAAATCCCTCTCCTCCTTAATCAATGACTCCTGAACGAAAAGCAGGAGTTCAAAGGGAATCATAAACATAGCTTCCTTCTTTCAGTTGCTCACCAGGCTCTGACTTCCAAAAAGGAAGAGGCTTCCTCACTCTTGGCCTCTAGGGTGTTAAGGGAGAGGGTTTTTATTCACGAGTTACTCCAGTAGCTGTCCCATTTACTTTCCAGTGGCAGCTGTCTTGTGATGTTTATTTGAATCTCAGCCTCATAACTGACTTGCCTTTGTTTCTGGCTCAAGGAAGCTCTAGTCAGAATGGGAAAGTTCAGCTACGTTGTTCAACTTAAACACATTGCAGTGAGAAAACATGAACTTCAGAACTCTGGAACCAGGTTAGGTTTTTCAAATTAAATGCCTTTTTCTGTGTTGTGCTTTTGTTTACTTCTGGGGCTGGTAGTCATATTAACCACATGGTTGCTTAGAAATTTTTCTGGGGTGATTTAATTACCAGATATTTTGTCCAAAAGAAATGGAATTAAAAACCCATTGGATTCCTTTTTGTATTCATTGCCATTTTACAGCTAAGGTTTAAATAATAATAAATAATAATATACTAATAAGTAATGTCTTGCAGGTATAAGGTACTATTGGTTATACACTTGCACATACATGTTCTAAATTAACACAAGAAGTCCTGTGAGGTAGACAGAGTAAGAATTTTATCCCTATTTTACTAATGATGAAACTGAGGCTCAAAAAGTTTAAGTGACTTGCCCAAGTTAGTGGTTAAACCAGGACTGAACAGCTTTTTGCAGAACATCAACTGCCCACCATTTCTCAGGAAAGCTGATATATTGCTTAAACACAGATCTCAGATTCTGTCTGTAGGCAAGAATAGTTGTTAAGAGGATGAAATGCTTATGCACTGGTTGGTAAAGAGCTGCTGCCTTGAGCCCTCCTGATGGTTGCCCCAGTTGCACCAGCAAGGGGGAGTCCTCCTGGGGTTCTGTGGCACTGGTGCCTCCTAGGTCCATTATGTAGGCTCCCATCTACAGCCATCCAGATGACCAGAGTTGAGATAGCACCAGCTAGAGGGGAAACAAGAGCTCTAGCAGCAGAACTGGCACCTTGGAGTGCAAATATATGGTTCTCAGCTGAGCCTACCCTGCCAGCACAGTTGCCCACTACTGGTCAGCACAGCCCTCAAGTGCCTTCATTTAGCCACTCATAAGAACATCAGCCTTCCCAATATATCATGCCATCATACCATTTCTTAAATGCTTTTATTATCATCCAAACTTATAATTAAGACAAGCCAACAGCAAAACTGTAAAGTAGATCACTTACCTTTTCCCCACAGTAGGTGTTCTGCCTCCTAAAGAGGTATCTGGTTCCTCAGGTTTCCCCTCCCCTCCACCACATTCTGGTTAACTTCAATTTGCTTCACTACATTTCACTTTACTTCATAGTGATATCTGGACTAGATCTTCTCAAGCTTTCCTCTGTTTCTTGTACTATACCCACTGATCTGAATTGTCAGAGCCTGTCTTTTGAAAGTATTATTAAGTGATGAGGCTTACTTATGATGCTTAAAAACATCAGGCCTTGCCAGATGGGAGAGGGGTTGTAGACCTGGGTCAAAAAGATGAAGGGATTAAGGTATTCAAATAGGTAGTTACAAAATAGTCACAGGGATATCAAGTACAGCATAAAGAATATAGTCAATAATTTTGCAATAGTTATGAGTAGTGCCAGGTGGGTACTAGACTAATTGGAGGATGACTGAATAAATTATATAAATATCTAAAAAATATGCTATACGCCTGAAACTAATACAAAATAATATTGAATATCAACTGTATCTGAAAAAATAATTGAAATAGAAAATAAAATCAGTGCTTATTGGAAAAAAAAAGGCTCAGGCCGGCCGAGTGGCATGGTGGTTAAGCACTGGCTTGGGATGCCGGTGGCCCTGGTTCGGGTCCCACTATGAGGGCCAGTGACGCTGCCCTCAAAAAGAAAAGAAAAGAAAAAAAAGGCTCAAGGTTTGGGAGACATCTTTACTGATGGTATTTCAGGCCTGATGGGAGATGGGACAGGAGTTATTTTTTGAGAGCTGGGATTTTTTTTCTGACATTAAGGCATATCATATAATAAACACCTACAAAACAAAGTGGTTTTTGATTGTTCAGAATTTTAATGAACACTGAAATATTTCTAAGATACATTTTTTATGTTTGATTACCTTCTATTCCAAAAGAAAATACGGAGTCAAATTTAAATACAAGAAATATGTTTGGGAGAATGGCATCTCCCTCCTAAAATTGATATAAGATGCCGTACTATGTGGTTAAGAGTACAGGTTTTCGATTTCTTTTTGCAAGAAACGAGAAAAGAGAGGAGATACCTATAGAATAAGAGGCCAAGAAATGTGCAAGGGACTTCTTTTTTTTATTTTATTTTTTCATATTATTTTCAGGAGTGAAAAACAACATGATTAGTCATTTACAACCCTCACAAAGTGATAAACCTACCAAATCTAATACCCATCTTACCTGACCTCATACATAGCTATTAAAATACCATTGACTATATTCCCTATGTTGTACTTTACATCCCGTGACTATGTATATATATAATTACAGTTGATATTCAATATTATTCTACTTCAGCATCAGGCATAGAGTGCAGTGGTCAGGCATCTACAAAATCTATGAAGTGAACCCACTGATAAATCCAGTATCCATCTGGCACCCTTCATAATCTTCACAACTTCATTGATTATACTCTCCATACTGTATTTCACATCCCCATGACAATTTTATGGCTACCAATTTGTATTTTCTAATCTCGTCACCTTCTCTGTCATCGACCAACACCCCCTCCATTCTAGCAATCATCAGATTTTTCTCTGTCTATATGAGTCTATTTCTGTTTTGTTTGTTTATTTATTCTGTTCTTAAGATTCCACATATAAGTGAGATCATATGGTATTTGTCTTTCTCAGTCTGACATATTTCACTTTGCATAATATTCTCTAAGTCCACTCATGTTGTTGCAAATGGTAAATGTTCATTCTTTTTTATGACAGAGTCGTACTTCATTGTATAAATGTACCACAATTTCTTTATCCAGTCATCTATTGATGAACATTTTAGTTGGTTCCATATCTTGGCTATTGTAAATAGTGCTGCAATAAACATAAGGGTGCATACATTTTTTTTGAATTAGTGTTTTGGATTTCTTTGGATAAAACCCAAAAGTGGAATTCCTGGGTCATAAGGTAGTTCTATTTTTAATTTTTTGAGGAAACTCCATACTGTTTTCCACAATAGCTGCATTAATTTTTATTCCCACCAATAGTGCACAAGGGTTCCCTTTTCTCCACATCCTCACCAACACTAGTTGTTTGTTGATTTATTGATGATAGCCATTCTGACAGGAGTGAGGTGGTATGTCATTGTGGTTTTTATTTGCATTTCTCTAATGATTAGTGATGTTGAGCAATTTTTCATGTCTACTGGCCATCTGTATGTCCTCTTTGTAGAAATGCCTCTTCATGTTACAGGGACTTCTTTGAGACACACACAAAAATCAAAAACAATAAAATGGAAACAACTACATATTGATCAACAATTACTTTCAATAAGATGGATTAAAATCTCCAATCAAAAGAGAGGGTGGAGGGAATTCTGGTAAGATGGCAGAATAGACAGACACTGTGCCAGCTGCCTCCCAGAATCACTCCAAAATTACAAATAATTTATACAACATTCAACCCCGGAGGTCCACAGAACACTAGATGAACAGAACCTCTAAACAAAGGACCTAAAAGAGTAGGCCACGTCGAGTTTGGTAGGAGGGGTGGAGATGAGAGAGGGCGAACACCGTGAGGGAAGCCCCAGCTGTAGGGAGGCTTCTGCGGTTGGGGGAGAGAACCTCCGGCCCCACATCAATCCAGAGTTACTTTGCCAGGAAGAGGAATTCCACGATAGCGGGCAGTAGAAATTACTGAGGACTCTTAGCTCGGTGAGGCTAAGGGCAGCTAGAGAATCAGTGGGGCCGGCACAGAAACTCGCTTGCTGGTAAGCACTCACCCGGTTTCTGGTGGAGGGAGTAGCTGTGTGAGTGGGACCCAGGAGCCTGCGGGGACAGACTGAACTGGGCGCCTTTGGCATGGTAGCTGGAGGTTTTGGGACCATTGTTTCCCTGGTGTGGAGCTTGCATGTGAGTGGTGTACAGGAGGGTGCCATTTTGTCAGGGTTGGGCCCACCCACAGAGGCTCAGGTCTGGGACCTCATTGGTCTGGTGGAATTGGCGTAGGAGTGCAAATGCAACCTTGGATCACCGCCCTCTGCCCGGCTTATACTGTGTTGCCAGGGAAACGCTGGGCAGATGCCCTCCAGCTTCAACAGGCTGCTCACTGAGACACAGCAGTGCATGAGCAGCCTTGTGTCCCTGCTCTCTGTACGGCGAATGCAGAGATGCCAGGCTGGTGATTGGTTGTCGGGCGGCTCAGCCTGATCTACAAGTGTCTGATTGGCCCAAGCTGAGACTAGGAGTTTTCCTGGGAGTGTTGGGCCGTAAGCTGTGTGTGCATGCATGATCCAGCTGGGACTTTCCTGGTGATCTATCTAATACATCAAAGCAATCCCAGAGCGGCAGTCACAATGAGGAAACAAAGAAACATGTCACAAGTAAAAGATCAGAAGGAACCTCTAGAAATGGAACCAAATGAAACAGAGGGCTCCAACCTTTCAGAGACAGAGTTTAGAACACTGATGATAAGAATGTTTAACAAACTTAGTGAAGACATAAGGAAGGATAGAGAAGTCATGAAAAACAACCAGTTAGAACTAAAGAAAACAATAACTGAAATGAAGAACTCACTCGAAGGCATCACCAGTAGAGTAGATGAAGCAGAGGAGCGGATCAGCTATTTGGAAGACAAAATAGCAGAAATCACCCAGTTGGCACAACAAAAAGATCAAAGAATGATAAACAATGAAAGTATTTAAGAGCCCTATGGGACAAGATGCTGCACAATCACCTTTGCATCATAGGAACACCAGAAGGAGAAGAGAAGAAGCAAGGGCTCGAGAATGTATTTGAAAAAATAATGACTGAAAACTTCCCTACTCTGGGGAAGGAAATCAACATACATGCCCAGGAAATGCAGAGAGTTCCAAACAAGCTGAATCCAAACAGGTCCACACCAAGACACATCATAGTTAAAATGGCAAAGGTTAAAGACAGAGCCAGAATCCTAAAAGCAACAAGAGAAAAACAGAAGTTTACATACAAAGGAACTCCTATTAGACTAACAGCTGACTTGTCTACAGAAATTCTGCAGGCCAGAAGGGAGTGGCAGGAGATATTCAAAGTGATGCAAAATAAAGCAACCAAGATTGCTCTACCCAGCATGACTATCACTTAAAATTGAAGGAGAAATAAAGAGCTTCTCAAAAAAGAATAAGCTGAAGGAATTCATTACTACCAAGGCAGCACTGAGAAAATGTTAAAAGGGCTTTTTTAAACAGAAGAGAGGGGTAAATAAGCGACCTAGGAAGACCAGGAATAGAAATAACAAAATTGCAATACATATGCACCTACCAATAATCATTTTTTTTAGGGCAGTGTCACCGCCCTCATATGTGGGACCCGAACCGGGGCTGCTAGCTTCCCAAGACAGCACTTAACCACCTTGCCACTCGGCCATCAATAATCATTTTAATTGTGAATGGGCTAAGTGCTCCAATCAAAAGACAGAGAGTGGTTGAGTGGATAAGAAAATAGAACCCATGTACATGCTGATTATAGATGCAATACGATATTTCATGCAAATGGAAATGAGAAAAAAAGCTGGAGTAACAGTACTTCTTTTGGATAAAATAGACTTTAAAATAAAAGACAAAGAAGGGCACTATAACCCTAATAAACATCTATACACCCAACATAGGAGCTCCTAATTATATATAACAGATTTTTGACAGACATAAAGACAGAGATCAACAGTAACACTATCATAGTAGGGGACTTCAACACCCCATTGTCACCAATGGACAGATCCTCTAGACAGAAAATCAACACGGAAAGAGTGGCCTTAAAGGACACTTTAGACCAGCTGGACTTCTTCGATATTTTTAGAGCATTTCACCCTGAAACAACAGAATATACATTCTTCTCAAGTGCACATTGGACATTTTCCAAGATAGATCACATGTTAGGCCACAAAACAAGTCTCAGTAAATTTAAGAAGATTGAAATCATATCAAGCAGATATAAAGGGAAAACAGATGGTTGCTGGCTGGGAGGAAGTGGGGCTGAGGGAGAGGGGAAGGTTTTGGAAAGCGTAGGTGGGTGACTACAATGTTGCCACAGGTATATGGGGGGGCAGTTTTGGGAATGTAATTGATAATGTTGTGAATGCTTTGTGGAATGTCAGATGGTCACATGTCTTGTTGGGGAGATCACTTTGGGATGGAGTAGAGGCTTGATAACTGCACTGTACACCTAAAGCTGATGTTGTATAATATTGAATGTTAACTGTGATTGAATGTATCCATATAGTCATGGGATGAGGAGTACAGTGTGGGAGTGGGGTCAGGGGAGTTGTAGTAGATATCATGATATGGAGGGGAGTGGGGCAGTGGATTGGGTGAGGGGAGTTGGCATTTTGAGGGGTAAAAAGTATAACTATTGCACTGTTGTAAAAAATAAATTTAAAAAGAAAAAAAAAGACTTTTCAGACATAGTTTAAAGTACACCACAGGATGTATTTTCATCCTGGGGCACTGGAGGTTTTGCTGGGACCATTGTGTAACATAGTCATGATGCTTTCCATGAGGACAGAGCTTAGCTTTAGAGGTTTGTGGGGTTCTGGTTCTAAGAGTGTTTTTGCCCTGTGAAAGTTCATTGAGTTGAGTTTTAGATTTGTGCACTTTTCTGCATGTATATTATATGGATAGGAAATATTCAAGATTGAAACGAACATCAGGGTAATGGTTACTTTTCTGGGAATGGAGGGAGATATTGGGATGGGAATGGTATTTAACTGTATCTATAATATTTTATTTCTTAAAAATGGATGCAGCACCTTTTGGCAAAATATTAACACATGAAATCTAGGTGACAGGTAAAAAAAAAGAGAGAGAGAGGGTAGCTGTTACCCCAATAAACATTAATTTAAAAAAGACAGAGAGGGGTTCGGCCAAGTGGCGCGGTGGTTAAGTGCTGGCTTCAGAAGCAAGCGGCCCCAGTTCGAGTCCCACATATAAGGGCCAGTGACACTGCCCTCAAAAAAAAAAGACAGAGGGTTGATGAATGGATAAGAAAACAAGATACCTACGTATGTTGCCTACAAGAGATGCACTTCGGATAGAAAGAAACACACAGACTGAAAGTAATGGGATGGAAAAAGATATTTTATGAAAATTAAAACCGAACCAAGCAAAAAGCTGGTATAAGCAATACTTATATCAGACAAAATAGACTTTAAAACAAAGACTATTCTAAGAGAGAAATAACCCAGTAATCTTACCTCTAGTTCCCTGAAGAAACCCAAAACACAACTTCAAGTGGAAATGTGCATCATATACACTGAGCAACATTGTTTACAATGGCCAAGATGTGGAGGCAGACTGGGTGTCTGTTGATGAGTGAATGGATAAAGAACATGTGGTAAAAAATCGAATTGGTAATGAACAAGTCCCAATGAACAAAAGTCCTGGACCAGGTGGCTTCCCAGGGAAATTTTACCAATCATTCAAAAAAGAATTAACACTTATTCTTCTCAAAGTATTCCAAAAAATTCAAGAGGAAGGAATGCTCAAAGCTCATTCTATGATGTCAGCATTATCCTGGTGCCAAAACCAGACAAAGTCATTACAAAAAAAATGAAAATGAAACATGACTTCATAGAAATGGTGGTGTGAGGTGAGCCTCTTGAAATCTTCCCTGGACTTTACAACAAATTGAACAGATATAATTCCACAAAGGACTCCCTGGACAATAGATAAGTAAGACTAAGAGATGCACAATTGAAATCATCTAAAGATGGGCAAATAGGACGAGCAGGGGAGAAGGGAAGGGGGAAGTGCAGAGACACAGGCCAAGTGGGCAGGACGAACACAGACCGGAGCTCAGAGTTCTGAGCTCCCTGCATTATGGAGCTACCACAGTTTGCAGTAAAAAGGTGGAATTTGGACTGCTCTTGCTTCCTTTATGGCCCACAGCTCTGCCGAATGGGTCAGCATATAACACAGCTGAACACCACTGTCATAGCACAGACCTCAGAGGAAAGACTGAGAGAAAAAGGGTGAAAATAGTGGTTAACCCTCACTGCCAAGCATAGGACAGAAGGCATAGGCATAGAGCTTAGTCCACCCCACCCTACCATCCAAGAGATCAACCCACCCCCACCTGCCCAGTGCTAGAAGCTGAACAGTAGCAGTGTCAGATCAAAAGAACAGAATATTTGCAGTTTTGAGAACTGTGGCCCACAGCTATGGACTCATGGCCCAAATAGTTCTGGGGAAGGGCAGGGATCCTTGGGTGCAGGACTGGCTGTGCTGGTGATTGCCACCAATGCTCAGAGCCACCTCTCACAACCACCCCGCCCCGTCCCCACCTATCTGGGAAAATCCCTGCAGGGGTAAGTGGAGCTGCTGAAACACACTGGCCCTGAAACTGATGCAGTAAGAGCTTTGGAACTTTAGAAGCTCTCCGCATTCCCCCACGGAGTCAGTGCCCTGAGACAAAGGTGACCTGCTCACAGAGGAGAACCCACGTTCCAGGGAAACCCCACCCATTGTGTGAGAAGCTGAAACAGTGCAGAGAAAATATAACACAACGGCATGAGAGAGAATAAAAGGTTGCAGTTGGAGAGAAAATAAAACATTATACCAACACCTTCTGGAAAGCAAAAGAAAGACCTCGTATCAACCTGTTGCAGAACCCACTCATGTAGATACATAGAGAGAGAAATAATGATTCATTAATTACTATGTATAATCAAGGTAACAAGGCAGCCAAGAAAGAAAATGAAAAATCTCCAGAAAATGAACTTAAAGACATGGAAATATGTGACTTTAATGACAGAGAATTCAAGATTATAGTTCTGAAAAAAACTTAAAAAGATGCAAGATAACACAGACAGGCAGTATATTGAACTCAGAAACACAATCAAAGAAAAAAAAGGAACATTTTACCAAAGAGATTGAAATTTTTAAAAAGAACCAAATAGAATTTCTGGAGATTAAGAACTCAGTAAAAGAAATGAACAATGAAATAGCAAGCTTAGGTAATAGAGTTGACCAGATGAATAAAAGAAACAGTGACATCAAAGATAGAAATCTGGATGACACAGATGGAAGAAGAGAGAGACTTGAGAGTTAAAATAAATGAAATAACTCTACAAGAACTTCCTTACTCGATCAGAAAGAGCAACATAAGAATAATGGGCATACCAGAAGGAGAAGAAAGGGAGAAGGGAACAGAGAGTATATTCAAACAAAGAATTGATGAGAACTTCCCAAACTTGAACAAAGAACTGGATCCTTGAATCTAAGAAACAAATAGAACACCTAATTACCTCAATCCCAGCAGGCCTTCTCCAAGACACAACTGATTCGAACCTCTCAAAAATTAAAGACAAAAGAAGAATCCTCAAGAAAGTCAGGGAAGAAATTATGGTATCTTACAAAGGAAAGCCCATTAGATTATCATCAAATTTTTCAGCGGAAACTCTACAAGCCAGGAGGGAGTGTATTCAAATATTCAAATTATTGAAAGAGAGAAATTATGAGCCACAAATAATATATCCAGCAAAGATATCCTTTAGATATAAAGGAGGAATAAAGACCTTCCCAGACAAATAGAAGCTGAGGGCATCATAATCCCAAGATCCATCCATATTGTCACAAATGGCATTATTTCATCTTTTCTTATGGCAGAATACTATTCCAATGTGTGTATATACCACAACTTCTTTATCCATTCATCTATTGAAGGATACTTTGGTTGTTTCCACGTCTTGCCCTAGTCATAAAGCTGCAAACTAATATATGGTATATAAAACTGAAAACAACAAAAGAACAAGAAAAACAAATGAAGAAATGAAACATATACACACAGAGAATAATATAGTGGTTACCAGAGGGTAAGGGTGAGGGGGGTGGTAGATGAGGGTAAAGGGAATCAAATATATGGTGATGGAAAGAGAACTGACTCTGGGTGGTGAACACAATGTTATATATAGATGATGCATTACAAAATTGTACACCTGAAATCTATGCAACTTTGCTAACAAATGTCACCCCAATAAACTTTAATTAAAAAAATTAAAATTGGTTAATCTAGTTGAAAGGTAAGAAGAAGAAGAAGAAGAAGAAGAAGAAGAAGAAGAAGAAGAAGAAGAAGAAGGGCGAATTTTCTAACACATGACCTGCAATAAAAGAAATATGAAGGAGACTATTGGATCTGAAACCAAAAAGCAAAAAATACAAAACCATGAGTAGTATTATGAGCAGACAGAACCAGGAAATGGCAACCTCTACACCAAATAGGACACTTACACTTCAACATAACATACAGGGTAAAAAAAGAAAAAAAACACTTAAAAAGAGAGGGAGGGAGAGGAGAGAGAGAGAGAGAGAGAGAGAGGAAAAGGACCACTGGCGACTGCAGGGCAGAAACCAACTCACAGCATAAATATGAATAATTTGTGACAACAAAAACATAAAAGGGGAGAGAGTAAAGATCTGAACTGGCACAAGGGAATGGAAAAAGGAAGCACGCTGAAGAAAATGGAATACTATAAGTATTAAATTTTCTTTTACATAAACTTAATGGTAATCACACATAAAAACCCAGAATTGAAATATGTATCATATAAAAAGAAGAAACAGAGGGGAAAATCATTGAATATCATCACACTGAAATAGTAGACAGCAACAAAATGGCAAAGAAATGATGGAGACACCGTGCTACCAAAAAACCAGAGATAGAATGATAGGAAATGCACAAGTATCAACAATCACCCTAAATGTAAATGGATTGAACTCACCAATAAAAAGGCATAGAGTATCACTTGGATCAAAAAACTAAACCCAACCGTATGCTTCCTACAAGATACAAGGACAAATATAGACTCAAAGTGAAAGGGTGGAAATTGACACTCCAAGCAAATGGTATTCAGAGAAAATCAGGAATGACTATATTGATATCAGATGAAACAGACTTCAGGATGAAAAAGGTAACAAGAGATAAAGATGGACATTTCATAATGACAAAGGGGACTATACAACAAGAAGACATAACAGTCATCAATATTTATGCCCCCAATCAGAGAGCACTGAAATATACAAAGCAACTACTAACAGAACTAAAGCAATAAATTGAAAAAAAACACAATTATAATAGGGGACCTAAATACATCATTTACAGCTATGGATAGATCATCCAAACAGAAAAAAAAATAAAGAAATATCAGCACTAAATGACACATTAGATGAAATGGACATAGTTGACATTTATAGAACACTTCATCCTAGAAATCAGACTATACGTTCTTTTCTAGTGTACATGGATCATTCTCAAGGATAGATCATATATTGGGACATAAAACTAGCCTCAGCAAGGGCTGGCCGAGTGGCGTGGTGGTTAAGCGCTGGCTTGGGAAGCCAGCGGCCCCGGTTCGGTCCTACATATGAGGGCGAGTGGCACTGCCCTCAAAAAAAAAAAAAACTAGGGCCGGCTGAGTGGCGCGGTGGTTAAACGCTGATTTGGGAAGCCAGCAGCCCCGGTTGGGGTTCCACATATGAGGGCCAGTAACACTGCCCTCAAAAAAAAAACAAAAAAAAAAAACAAAAAAAAAAAACAAAATAACTGGCCTCAGCAAATCTCAGTAAGATTGACACATTACCAAGCATATTCTCCAAGCACAAGGCTTTAAAATTGGATATCACTGGGGGCCGGCAGAGTGGTGCATTGGTTAAGAGCTGGTTTTGGGATGCCAGCGGCCCCGGTTCGGATCCCACATATGAGGGCCAGTGACACTGCCCTCTACAGCTAACAACAGCTCCACCTGGAGCTGGGCTGTGTGAGCCCCGGCAATGGTGTAGGTTGCAGCCCCTGCTGCAGTAGGCTGCCATAGGCTACAGTGAGTGGCCGGCAGCCAGCGTGAGCAGCCAGCAGCCAGCGTGAGCTGCCAATAGCCGCGGTGAGCGACATCCAGAGGCCGGCGACTGATCTGCCTCATTCGGGAAGAGTGCAATGACAATACCAACATTGTTGGTATTGGGCCAGTGAAGCAACATCCTCCGCAATTAGACTAAAGAACAAGAAGACAGCAACTTGTCTGTTCCCCTTCCCCAATTCCCCAACGCTGTTCTCCTCCCCCAATTCCCCAATAAAATCTTTTAAAAAAATTGGATACCACTGCAAAAAGAAATTAGGAAAAACCACAAAGATTAAACAACATACTTTTTTTTAAATTGGGGAATCCTTTTTAGGCTGAA
This sequence comes from Aselliscus stoliczkanus, assembly GCA_033961575.1. Classification (NCBI taxonomy): domain Eukaryota; kingdom Metazoa; phylum Chordata; class Mammalia; order Chiroptera; family Hipposideridae; genus Aselliscus; species Aselliscus stoliczkanus. The sequence continues at coordinate 44,634,571 of CM066737.1, read as the reverse complement.
TGACAAAAAATTGGAAAATCTAAACAGACTGATCAACAGTAAGGAAATTGAATCAGTCATCTGAAACCTTGCCAAAAGCAAAAGTCCAGGACCAGATGGCATCACTAGTGAATTCTACCAAACAGTAATACAGGATCTAATTTCTGTCCTACACAAACTCTTCCAAATAAACTGAAGAAGAGACAATACTCTGTATCTCATCTTATGAGGCAAACATTATCCGATACCAAAACCTGGTAAGGATAACACGAAAAGAGAATAGTACACACCAATATCTCTGATGAATACAGATGCAAAAATCCTAAACAAAATTCTAGCAAATCAAATACAACAATGCATTAAAAATATTATACATCAGGACAAAGTGAGATTCATCCCAGTGGCACAAGGATGGTCAACATATGCAAATCAATCAATGTGATACACACATAAACAAAATAAAGGACAAAAATCATGTAATTATTGAGTTGTCGGAAAAGTCATCATGCATTTTTGCAAAGAAAAACAGAAAAAATACGTCATGACTTTTCTGACAATGCAATATATCAATAGGTGCTAAAAAAAAAAGCTTTTGACAAGATACAACACCCATTTATGATTAAAATGTTTAATTAGGGCCGGCCGAGTGGTGTGGTGGTTAAGAGCTGGCTCGGGATGCCAGTGGTCCCGGTTCGGATCCCCATATGAGGGCCAGTGACATTGCCCTCTTAAAAAAAAATGTTCAATTAAATGGGTATAGAAGGAAAACACCTGAACATAAAAATGCCATATATGACAAACCCTCAGCTAATATCATAATTAATGGCGAAAAACTGAAGCTTTTGGCTCTACATTCAGGAACATGACAGGGCTGTCCCCTAACACCTCTGCTTTTCAGCATAGTATTGGAATTCCTAGCCAGAGCAATCAGGCAAGAGAAAGGGATAAAAGGTATCCAAATACGGAATGAAGAGGTTAAAATGTCACTTTTTGCGGATCACATGATGCTATATATAGGAAACGCTAAGGGCTCCTCCACAAAGCTATTAGAAACAAATGAATACAGTGAAGTTGCCGGCTACAAATTCAACATACAAAAGTCCATTTGTTTTTAATTTCTATTTAATTTAAATAAAAATTTAAAAAACAACAACAATTCCTTTTGCAATTTCAACTAAAAGAATAAAATACTTAGGAATAAACTTCAGCAAGGATGTGGAAGACCTATACACTGAAAAATATTAGATATTTTTAAAACGAATTTGAAGAAGACACAATGAAATGGAATGACATTCCGTGTTCATGAATTGGAAAAATCAACGTAGTTAAAATGGCCATATTACCCAAAGCACTATACAGATTTTAGGGCTGGCCGAGTGGCGCAGTGGTTAACCACTGGCTTGGGAAGCCAGCGGCCCAGGTTTGGGTCCCACATATAAGGGCCAGTGACACTGCCCTCAAAACAAACAAACATACATATTTAATGCAATCCCCATCAAGATCTCAATGCCATTTTTTAGAGAAATAGAACAAAAAAAAATCATCAGATTTGTATGTAATCACAAAAGATCTCAAATAGCCAAAGCAATCCTAAGAAAAAAGAACAATGCTAGAGGTTCCCTGGCTTCAGCTTGTATTACAAGGCAGCAATATTTGAAACAGTGTGGTATTGGCAGAAAAACAGACACATAGACCAATGGAATAGAATAGAGAGCCCAGGAATAAACCCATCTATATACAGTCATTTAATCTATGACAATGGAAGCAAGAATTTACAATGGAGTAAAGATAGTCTATTTAATAAATGGTGCTGGGAAAATTGGACTGACACATGCAAAAAAATGAAAATGGACCACCTACTTACACCATATATGAGAACCAACTGAAATGGATTAAAGACTTAAATGTAAGACCTGAAACCACAAAACTTCTAGAAGAAAACATAGGGAGTAAGTTTGCAGACATAACCCTGAGTAATATTTTTACTGATATATCCCCTAGGGCAAGGGAAATAAAAGAAAAAATGAACATATGGGATTACATCAAACTTAAAAGTTTTTTCACATCAAAGAAAATCATCAATAAAACAAAAAGGAAGCCTACTGAATGGGAGAAGATATTTGCCAATGATATATCTGATAAGGGGTTGATATCCAAAATTTATAAAACACTCATGCAATTCAACACAAAAAAAACAAACAACCGAATTAAAAAATGGGCAGAGGATATGAGGAGGCATTTCTCTATAGAGGACATACAGATGGCCAACAGGCATATGAAAAAATGTTCAACCTCACTAATCATCAGAGAAATGCAAATAAAAACCACAATGAGATACCACCTCACTCCAGTCAGAATGGCTATCATCAACAAATCAACAAACAACAAGTGTTGGCGAGGGTGTGGAGAAAAGGGAACCCTTGTGCACTGTTGGTGGGACTGCAAATTGGTGCAGCCATTATGGAAATCAGTATGGAGGTATCTCAAAACACTGGAAATGGAACTGCCGTATGACCCAGCAATTCCACTCTTGGGAATCTACCCAGAGAAATCCAAGACGCTAATTCGAAAAAATATATGCACCCCTATGTTTATTGCAGCTCTATTTACAATAGCCAAGACTTGGAAACAACCGAAATGCCCATCGGTAGATGACTGGCTTAAGAAACTGTGGTACATTTATACAATGGAGTATTACTCTGGTATAAAGAAGAATGAAATTGTACCATTTGCAACAATATGGATGGACCTAGAGACTATTATGTTGAGTGAAATAAGTCAGTCAGAGAAAGACTAATACCACATGATCTCACTTATATGTGGAATTTGAAAAACTGAGTGAATGAGCATAAGAAACAGAAATAGTTTCATAGATATAGAGGAAAAACAAGGTTGCTAGTTGGGAGAGGGGTGGGGATGAGGGAGAAGGGGAAAGGATTAGACAGCATAAATAGGTAACTACAGTATTGTCACAGGGATATGAAAGATAGTTCAGGGAATATAATGTTGTTAAAATTTTGTGGGGTGTCAGATGGTCACATGTTTTGTTAGGGAGACCACTTCATGGATGGAGTAGAGGCTTGATCATGGCACTGTATACCTGAAATTGATGTTGTATAATATTGTATGCCAACAGTAATTGAATATATAGACAGTCACGGGATGTGGATTATATGGTGGAAGGGGGTCAAAGGAATTGTAATAGATAGTATGATATGGGGGGGAGGAGTGGGAGGGGAGAATTGGGGGAGGGGGGTTGTCACTTTGAGGGGTAAAAAGTATAACTATTGCACTTTGTTGTACACCTGAAGCTAATTAAAAGTATATATAAATAAATAAAATAAAATAAAAAAGAAAAGATAAAATACTGCCATTTGTGACAACATGGGTGGATGTTTAGATTATTATGTTAAGTGAAATAAGTCAGACAGAAAAAGTTGAGAACCATATGACTTCACTCATATGTGGAATATAAGAATTAGTTGCATTTTTATATACCAATAATTAACTATCAGAAAGAGAAATTAAGAAACAATCCTATATACAATTTCATCAAAAAAAATACCGTGGAATGAATTTAACCAAGGAAGTAAAAGAACTGTACTCAGAAAATTATGAGACATTGCAGAGAAATATTATAGAAGATACAAACAAATGGAAGCATATACCATGCTCATGGATAGGAAGAATTAATATAGTCAAAATGTACATGCTTCTTAAAGCAATATACTGGTATAGGTACAATGCAATCCCTGTCAAAATAGCAATGACATTTCTCAAGAACTAGAACAAATAATGCTCAAATTTATATTTAATCATAAAAGACCCTGAATACCGATGGCAATCTTGAGAAAGAAGAACAAAATTGGAAGTATCAAGATACCTGATAGCATACTATACTATAAAGCCATAGTAATCAAAACAGCATGGTATTGGAATAGAAACAGACATGTAGATCAATGGAACATCAATAAAAGCAGGTCTATATGGTCCAATAATCTATGACAAAGGAGGCAGGAATATAAAAGGTGTCAAAACAGGATCTTGAATGTATGGTGTTGGGAAAAATGAACAGACACATGCAAAAGAAAAAAACTGGATCAGTTTCTTACATCATATACAAGAATACACTCAAAATGAATTAAAGAATTAAATGTAAGACCAGAAACTATAAAACTCCTAAAAAAATATTGGGTTGTTGGAAAAGTCAGGATGAATTTTTGTCTATGATTTTCAAAGGTCATTTATTTATATAAAAATCAAAGATCAATCAGTGATATATTGCCCATTTTGTTCGATAACATTTTGCCATCTTTCAGTGAGCTTCATAATTCCTCGTTCATAGAACGACCTGTCTTTATTTGTGAAAAACTGAACAAGATGCTGATTTACAGCCTCATCTGAATTGAACATTATACCACGCAAGGAGTTTTGAAGAGAGTGAAACAAGTGGAAGTCTGATGGTACAAGGTCAGTCAGGCAAGTATGGTGGGTGTGGCAACACATCCCATCCAAGCTCCAATAATTTTTTTTTTTAGGGCAGTGTCACTGGCCCTCATATGTGGGACCCAAACCGGGGTCACTGGCTTCCCAAGCCAGTGCTTAACCACTGTGCCACTTGGCCAGCCCATAAGCTCCAATAATTTTTGATGGGTGATCAAACTTGTGTGTGGTCTCACATTGTCATGACGGAACAAAACTCCTTTACAATTAACAAGCTCTGGACCTTTCTGGATGATGGATTTGTTCAAACTGTCCAATTGCCAATAGTACACATTCGAATTGTTTGGTTCCTTGGTAGGAACTCGAAAAACACGACACCTTTAAAATGCCACCACACTGAGAGTATAACCTTCCTCTGATGAATGTATGCTTTCAATGTTGTTTGAGGTGAATCACCACTTCAGGACCAAGACCATTTGTGCACCACATTGCTGTAAACAATCCACTTCTTATCAACAGTTATCATTCGCTTCCAAAAAGGATCATTTTCCCCATGTTTAATGAGCATATTGCAGATGTTTATACACATTGTCAAATGAACTTCTTTGAGTTCATGCAGAACCCAAATATCAAGCTTGCTTACATATCCTAGCTTATTCAGGTGGTCATGAATGCTTGAATTATGTATATTCAATGTTTCTGCAATCTCTCATGTCATGTAACATGGGCTTGACTCAATCAATGCCTTTATTTTGTCGTCATCAACCTTGGTGAGTCTCCCTGACCAAGGAGCGTCATTGAGATCAAAATCACCAGCACAGAATTTCATGAACCATTGTTGGCACTGATGTTCTTGTAGAACACTGTCACCATAAACTTTATGCAACTTTTCACAAGCTTGACACATGTTCTTCCCTTTATGGAAGTAAAACAGTAAAATACAACAAAAAATGCACAGTTTAGTCTTCCATCTTCAACTTGTTGTAAAATCTCCAAAACTCAACCAAATTGCTCAATTTTTTTAGACTGAAGCTAGAACTGTCAGCTGTCAAATGACAGCAATAACATAGATGCAAATGACTCTAGCACTTACTTCCAAAAATGAACTAGTGCCATCTGTTGCAAACATGCATCATGACTTTTCTGACAACCCAATACATGGGCAGTAAACTCTCAGACTTACCTTTAGTAATATTTTTTCTATATATCTCCTCAGGCAAAGGAAACAGAAGAAAAAATAAACAAATGGGATTACATCGAACTAAAACATTTTTGCACAGGAAATGAAACTGTCAACAAAATGGAAAGACATTCTACTGAATGGGAAAAGATATTCACCAATAATACATCCAATAAGGGGTTAATATTCAATATTTATTTAAAAATTCATACAACTCAACATTTAAAAAAATCCAATTAATAATGGACAGTGGACCTGAATAGGCATTTCTCCAAAGAGGACATACACATGGCCAATAGACACATGAAAAGATGCTCAACATCGCTAATCATCAGAGAAATGCAAATGAAATCCACAGTGAGATATTACCTTACACTTGTCAACATGGCTATTATCAATAAATCAACAAACAAGTTTTGGTGAGGATGCAGAGAAAAGGGAATCCTCATGCACTCTTGGTGGGATTTTAATTGGTGCAGCCAATGTGGAAAACAGTGTGGAGAGTCCTCAAAAATTAAAACTACAGGCCAGCTGAGTGGCATGGTGGTTAAAAGCTGGCTTGGGACACCAGCAGCCCGGGTTCGGATCCCACATCTGAGGGCCAGTGACACTGCCTTTAAAAAAAAAAAGGAAAAAATTAAAACTAGAACTACTTCATAACTGAGCAATTCCACTCCTGAGTATTTACCCACAGAAATCCAAAATACTAATTTGAAGAAATATATGCACTTTTATATTCACTGCAGCACATTTACGATAGCCAAAATATGGAAATAACCATAATGCCCATCAATAAACGATTGTATAAATAAGAAGTGGTATTATATCTATACAGTGGAATATTACTTTGCCATAAAAAGAACGAAATCTTACTATTTGCGACAACATAGATGGATCTAGAGGGTATTATGCTAAGTGAAATAAGTCAGGCTGAGAAAGACAGATACCATATGATCTCACTTGTATGTGAAATCTTAAGGAAAAAAATAAGTGAACAAACAGAACAGAGACATACCCATGGAAGCAAGGAACAAACTGATGGTTGCTAGGTGGAAAGGAGGTTGGGGGGGCTGGGTGAGAAGGTTAAAGGGATTCAGAACTGCAAACTTGAGGCCGGCCGAGTGGCTCAGTTGGTTAAGAGTTGGCTTAGAGCATGTGCTCTGAGCAAAAGGGCCGCTGGTTCAATTCCCACATGGGCCAGTGCTGCACCTGAGCTGAGCTGTCGCTGTGCTGCCAACAGGTGGCAGGATGGCTCAGCTCGTGTAAGAACAAGATTGCCTGTTCAATGGTGGGCTACGCCCACCCACAACTAAGACTGAACTCAGCACCTTGAGCTGAGCTGCTGCCCAGATGGCTCAGTGAATAGAGCATGCGCTCTTAACTACAAGGCTGCTGGGTTCCACACCCACATGGGATGATGGCTACGCCCACCCACAACTAATACTGAACACAGCATCTTGAGCTTAGAGGCCACGAGCTGCCAATGGGAAGCCAGATGGCGACTGGCACCCTCCACAACAAAGACTGAAGAACAACAACTTCGCCGGTCCCCTACCCCAATTCCCCAACACTGTTCCTCTCCCCCAATTCCCCAATAAAATGTTAAAAAAAAAAAGTGCAAACTTGTAGTTACAAAAGTGTCATGAGGATGTAAAATACATTATGGGGGAAATAGTTGGTAATATTGTAAGAACTATGTATGCTGTCAGTGGGTGCTAGACGTATGGGGGATTACTTCATAAATTATATAAATGTCTAACCACTACATTGTACACCTGAAACTAACATAAAATATTATTGAATGTAAACGATAATTTAAAAATATAGTCATAAGTATATATAGTACAGCATAGGGAGTATAGTCAATAATATTTTAATCTTTATACACAGTGTCAGATGGGTAATACACCTATTGAGGCTATCCCTTTGGAAGGTATATAAATATCTAATCACTACATTGTTTTGTACACCAAAAACTAACTTTAAAAAAAGAAGAGGTGGTGTATATATATGCAATAGAACATTGCTCGGTCGTGGAGAGGAGTAGGTTCTTGCTATCTGCTGTGGCATGGATGGACCTCGAGGATATTGTGCTGAGTTGAGTGTCAGACAGAGAAAGAAAGATGCAATGTGATCTTGCTTATATGTTAAATCTAAAACACAAAATAAACAAATAAACAAAACATGAACAACTTCATAGATACAGAGAACATTTTCATGGTTGCCAGATGGGAGGGGTGTGGGGACGGAGGGTGAAAAAGTTGAAAGGATTAAGAAGTACAAATTGATAGTTACAAAATAGTCATGGGATGTAAAGCAAAGCATAGGGAATATAGTTACTAATATGGTAATAACTATGTATAGTGTCAGGTGGGTACTAGACTAGTCAGGGAGATTTCTTCTTAAATTATAAAAATATCTAACAATTATGCTCTATACCTAAAATAAATATAAAATAATATTGAATGTCAATTATAATTGAAAAATTAAAAATGGAGGGCAAGGCCAGCCAAGTGTCAGTTGGTTAAGAGCACGAGCTCTGAGCAACAGGGTCTCTAGTTCGATTCACACATGGGCCAGTGAGCTGCTCCTGAGCTGAGCTGCTGCTGAGCTGCCAACAGGTGGCAGGATGGCTCAGCTGGTGAGAGCATGTGCTCCTAATAACAAGTCTGCCGGGTTCAACTCCTGCATGGGATTGTGGGCTATGCCCACCTGCAACTAAGATTGAACACGACACCTTCTGCTGAGAAGCTGTTAGCTGCCGATGGGCAGCTGAATGTTGACTGGACTTGGAGCTGAGATAGCTGTGCCTTCCACAACTAAGACTGAAGGACAATGACTTGGCTGTTCCCCTTCCCCAATTCTCCAATAAAATATTTTTTTAAAAAATGGAGGACTGGCCTGGCCGAGTGGAGCAGAGGTTAAGTGCTGGCTTAGGATGCCAGCAGCCCCGGTTCTGCAACCACGTATGAGGGCCAGTGACACTGCTCTCAAAAAAACAAACAAACAAAAAAAAAACAAATGGAGGCCAAAGGTGAAGGGAAATAAGAGGTTCCAATTTCCAGATATAAAACAATTAAGTCATGGGGATGTAATAAACAGCACAGGGAATATAGTCAATAGTACTGTGATAACATGGGACAGTGTCAGATAGTTCCTTGACTTAGCATGATGATCACTTCTTTGGCTACATAAGTGTTGAATAACTATGGTGTGCACCTGAAACTAACATAATATTATATGTTAGATTCATAATAATAAAAAAATTTTTAAAATAAAAGAGGTTTAGGGCCGGCCGAGTGGCGCGGTGGTTAAGCGCTGGCCTGGGAAGCCAGCGGCCCTGGTTCGGTCCCACATATGAGGGCCAGTGACACTACCCTCAAAAAAAAAAAAAAGTAAGTAGAATTACAAAACAATAAATTTCTGTTTTAAAAAAAAAATAAAAAAATAAAAATAAAAGAGGTTTAAGAAACATATTAACCAAGACAGGTCCACTTCCCCAGTTCCACAACGCTGTTCCCCTCTCCCAAATCCTCAATAAAAAAAAACTTAAAAAAAAAAAGAAACATATTAACCAAATGCCATAATAAGATATAGACATTGTTCAGATCATGATTCAAATAACCTACTGTTAAAAAGAAAAATTGGGAGTTCTGGTAAGATGGCAGAATAGACAGACGCTCTCCAAACTGCCTCACAGGATCACATCAAAATTACAAATAATTTATGCAACATTTAACCTCGGAAGTCCCCTGAACATTAGATGAACAGAACCTCTAAACGAAGGACCTAAAGAGGAGGCCACGTCAAGTCTGGTAGGAGGGGCCCCGACGAGAGAGGGCGAGCTCCATGAGAGACGCCTAGCTGTGTGGGGAGGCTTCTCTGGTGGGGGGAGAGAGCCTCTGGCCCCACACTGAGCTCACTAGCCCAGAGTTGCTTTGCCAGGAAGAGGAGTTCCACGACAGTGGGCAGTAGAAATTAGTGAGAACTCTCTTTGCTCGGCTCGGTGAGGCTGGGGGCAGCTGGAGAACCAGTGGGGCCATGCACCGGTTCACTCGCCTGTGAGCACTCACCCGGTTCCTGTCGGAGGGAGTGGCTGCATGAGCCGGGCCCAGAAGCCTGTCAGGAGGGACTGAACTGAACACCTTTGGTGCAGAAGCTGGAGGTTTTGGGATAGTTGTTCCACTGGTGCGGAGCTTGCACACGAGTGGTGTACAGGAGGCCGCCATTTTTTCAGGGTTGGGCCCTCCCACAGAGGGTCAGATCTGGGATCCCATTGGTCTGGTGAACATGGTGCAGGAGTGTGTGCGTGCGTGCGCATACAGCCTTGGATTCCCACCCTGCGCCCTGCTTGTGTGGCGTTGCCAGGGAAACGCCTGGCGGGTGCCCTCCGGCTCCATCAGGTTGCTCACTGAGACCCAGGAGTGCGCAAGCCCCCTTCGATCCCCACCCTCTGCCAATCTTGTGCTGCGTTGCCAGGGAAACGCAGGGCGTGTGCTCTCCAGCTCCATCAGTCTGTTCACTGAGACTCAGTAGCAGACAACCTGCAACAACCTGTGAAGATATTTTTAGTTTTATTTTTTTATTTTTTTATTTTGTTTTTGGTAGTGACCATCGTTCCAGAGCACACAGCAGCTAATTGTGGAAAGTTCACTGCAACCCTGAGAAAGTAGTCTACAGATTAAAGAGGACGGAGAGCTCCCCACCTCTTTCCTTTATTTTTTTTAAATTTTTTTCTCTCTTTTTTTCTTTTTTTCTTTTCTCTTCTTTCTAGGTGATCTATCTAATACATCGAAGCATTCACAGAACTACAGTCAGAATGAAACAACAAAGAAACATGTCCCAAGTAAAAGATCAGAAGAAAACTCTAGAAATGGAACTAAATGAAACAGAGGTATCCAAACTTTTGGAGACAGAGTTAAGAACACTGATGATAAGAATGTTTAAGGAACTTAGCGAGGACATAAAGAAAGATAGGGAAACCATAAAAAACAACCTGTTAGAACTAAAGAATACAATAACTGAAATGAAAAACACAACTCGAAGGAATCACCAGTAGAGTACATGAAGCAGAGGAGCGGATCAGCGAATTAGAAGACAAAATAGCAGAAATCACCCAGCTGGAACAACAAAAAGAAAAAAGAATAAAAAAGAATGAAAATAGTTTAACAGATCTCTGGGACAACATGAAACGCAACAACTTTTGTCTCATAGGAATACCAGAAGGAGAAGAGAAGAAGCAAGGGATTGAGAATGTATTTAAAGAAATAATGACTGAAAACTTCCCTATCATGGTGAAGGAAATCGACATACAAGCCCAGGATGTACAGAGTGTTCCAAACAGGCTGAATCCAAACAGGCCCACACCAAGACACATCATAGTTAAAATGGCAAAGGTTAAAGACAAAGACAGAATCCTAAAAGCAGCAAGAGAAAGACAGCAGGTTACATACAAAGGAACTCCTATGAGACTAACAGCTGATTTTTCTTCAGAAACTCTGCAGGCCAGAAGGGAATGGCAGGAGATATTCAAAGTGACACAAAATAAAGGTCTACAACCAAGATTGCTCTACCCAGCACGTCTATCACTTAAAATTGAAGGAGAGATAAAGAGCTTGTCAGAAAAGAATAAGCTTAAGGAATTCATTACCACCAAGCCAGCATTGCAGGAAATCTTAAAAGAGCTTTTTTAAACAAAAGAAAGGGGAAAACAAGCTAACCCAGAAAGACAAGAAATACAAATAACAAAATGGCAATAAATATACACGTATCAGTAATTACCTTAAATGTGAATGGGCTAAATGCTCCAATCAAAAGACACAGAGTGGCTGAGTGGATAAGAAAACAGGACCCATGAATATGCTGTCTACAAGAGACTCATCTCAGATCAAAAGACACACACAGACTGAAAGTAAAGGGATGGAATAAGATATTTCATGCAAATGGAAATGAGAAAAAAAGCTGGAGTAGCAATACTTACTTCGGACAAAATAGACGTTAAAATGAAGACCAAAATAAAAGACAAAGAAGGACACGGCATAATAATAAAGGGATCAATTCAACAAGAGGACATAACCCTAGTAAACATCTATGCACCCAATATAGGAGCTCCTAAATATATAAAACAGATTCTGACAGACATAAAGGCAGACATCAACAGTAACACTATCATAGTAGGGGACTTCAACACCCCATTGTCACCAATGGACAGATCCTCCAGACAGAAAATCAACACGGACATAGTGGCCTTGAACGACACTTTCGAAGAGCTGGATTTAATTGATATTCTTAGAGCATTTCACCCCGAAGCTCCAGAATATATATTCTTCTAAAGTGCACATGGAACATTCTCCAAGATAGACCACATGTTAGGCCACAAAACAAGTCTCAACAAATTTAAGAAGATTGAAATCATATCAAGTGTCTTCTCTGACCACAATGCTATGAAACTAGAAATCAATTATAAGAAAAAATCTGGAAAGCTTACAAATACATGGAGGCTAAATAACATGCTAATAAATAGCAAGTGGGTCAAAAATGGGATCAAGGAGGCAATCAAAAGATACCTCGAGACAAACAAAAATGAAAACACCATGACCCAAAATCTCTGGGATACAGGGAAAGCAGTCCTAAGAGGGAAGTTCATAGCAGTGCTGGCCTACCTAAAGAAGGAAGAAAAATCTCAAATCAATAGACCCTCTCTACACCTAAGGGAACTCGAAAAAAGAAACAGCAAAATAAGCCTAAAGGGAGCATAAAGAAGGAAATAATAAAGACCAGAGCAGAAATAAATGAAATAGAGAACAAAAAAAAAAACAATACAAAAGATTAATGAAACCAAGAGTTGGTTTTTTGAAAAGATAAACAAAATCGACAAACCCTTAGGACGACTAACCAAGAAAAAGAGAGAGAGGAACCAAATTAATAAAAACAGAAATGAAAGAGGAGAAGTGACAACAGATACCACAGAAATACAGACAATTTTAAGAAAATACTATGAGCAACTATATGCTAAAAAAATTCGGCAACCTGGAAGAAATTGATAAATTTCTAGAAGCATACAATCTACCAAGTCTGAAACAAAAAGAAACAGAAACTCTGAACAGACTGATTACTGCCAAAGAAATTGAATCAGTAATCAACAATCTTCCAACAAAAAAAAGCCCTGGACCAGATGGCTACACAGGTGAATTTTACAAAACATGCAAAAAAGAATTAGTACCTATTCTCCTCAAACAATTCCAAAAGATATAGAATGAGGGAAGGCTCCCAAATTCTTTCTATGAAGCCACTATCACCCTGATTCCTAAGTCAGACAAAGATATTACAAAAAAGGAAAACTACAGGCCAATATCCCTAATGAACATAGATGCAAAAATTCTCAACAAAATAGTAGCAAACCGAATTATGCATCTCATTAAAAAGGCCATACACCAAGATCAAGTGGGATTCATTCCTGGTATGCAAGGCTGGTTCAATATCCACAAATCAATTAATGTAATACATCACATTAACAAAATGAAAAATAAAAATCATATGATCATATCAATAGATGCAGAAAAGGCATTTGACAAAATCCAGCAGCCATTTATGATAAAGACTCTTAACAAAGTGGGAATAGTGGGATCATACCTCAACATAATAAAGGCCATAAATAATAAGCCCACAGCAAACATCATACTCAATGTAGAAAGGCTGAAAGCTTTTCCCGGCCGAAAGCTTTCCCCTTAAGATGAGGAACAAGACAAGGCTGCACGCTGTCTCCACTTCTATTCAACATAGTTCTGGAAGTTCTAGCCACAGCAATCAGACAAGAAAATGAAATAAAAGGCATCCAAATTGGAAAAGAGGAAGTAAAATTGTCATTATATGCAGATGACATGATTCTATATAGAGAGAATCACAAAGATTCCAACAAAAAACTGCTAGAACTGATACACGAATTTGGTAAGGTAGCAGGATGCAAAATAATATTCAGAAATCAGTGACATTTCTGTACACCAATAATAAACTATCAGAAGAAGAAGTCAGGAAATCAATCCCTTTTACAATTGCTTCAAAAACAATAAACTATCTAGGAATCAATTTAACTAAAGAAGTAAAAGACCTGTACGCACAAAATTATGAGACACTGAAGAGAGAAATCAAAGAAGATACAAATAAATGGAAATACATACCATGTTCATGGATAGGAAGAATTAATATAATTAAAATGTCAGTACTTCCTAAAGCAATATATAGATTCAATGCAATTCCAATCAAACTACCAAGGACATTTTCCTCAGAAATAGAACATAGAATCCTAAAATTTATATGGAGCCACAAATGACCCTGAATAGCTACAGCAATGTTAAGAAATAAGAACAAAGTGGGAGGCATCACACTACCTGACATCAAAACATATTACAAGGCTACAGTAATCAAAACAGTATAGTCCTGACATAAAAACAGACACATAGACCAATGGAATAGAATAGAGAGCTCAGGAATAAACCCATCTATATATGGTCATTTAATCTATGACAATGGAAGCAAGAATTTACACTGGAGTAAAGATAGTCTATTTAATAAATGGTGTTGGGAAAATTGGACTGACACGTGCAAAAAAATGAAAATAGACCATCTACTTATACCATATACGAGAACAAACTCAAAATGGATTAAAGACTTAAATATAAGACCTGAAACTATAAAACTCCCAGAAGAAAATATAGGGAGTAAGCTTGCAGACATTACCCTGAGTAATATTTTTACTGATATATCCCCTCGGGCAAGGGAAATAAAAGAAAAAATGAACATATGGGATTACATCAAACTTAAAAGTTTTTTCACAGCAAAGGAAATCATCAATAAAACAGAAAGGCAGCCTACTGAATGGGAGAAGATATTTGCCAATGATATATCTGATAAAGGGTTGATATCCAAAATTTATAAAACACTCATGCAATTCAACACCATAAAAACAAACAACCCTATTAAAAAAAAGGGCAGAGGATATGAGGAGGCATTTCTCTAAAGAGGACATACAGATGGCCAACAGGCATATGGAAAAATGTTCAACCTCACTAATCATCAGAGAAATGCAAATAAAAACCACAATGAGATACCACCTCACTCCAGTCAGAATGTCTATCATCAACAAATCAACAAACAACAAGTGTTGGTGAGGGTGTGGAGAAAAGGGAACCCTTGTGCACTGTTGGTAGGACTGCAAATTGGTGCAGCCATTATGGAAATCAGTATGGAGGTATCTCAAAACACTGGAAATGGAACTGCCATATGACCCAACAATTCCACTCTTGGGAATTTACCCAGAGGAATCCAAGACGCTAATTCGAACAAATATATGCACCCCTATGTTCATTACAGCGCTATTTACAATAGCCAAGACTTGGAAACAACCAAAATGCCCATCGGTAGATGGGGGATTAAGAAACTGTGGTACATTTATACAATGGAGTATTACTCCGCTATAAAGAAGAATGAAATTATACCATTTGCAACGATATGGATGGACCTAGAGACTATTATGCTACGTGAAATAAGTCAGTTGGAGAAAGACAAATACCACATGATGTCAATTATATGTGGAATTTGAAAAACTGAATGAATGATCAAAAGAAATAGAAACAGTCTCAGATATAGAGGAAAAACAGGGTTGCTACTTGGGAGGGGGTTGGGGATGAGGGAGAAGGGGAAAGGATTAGACAGCATAAATAGGTAACTACAGTATTGTCACAGGGATATGAAAGACAGTTCAGGGAATATAATGTTGTTAAAATTTTGTGGGGTGTCAGGTGGTCACATGTTTTGTTAGGGAGACCACTTCATGGATGGAGTAGAGGCTTGATCATGGCACTGTATACCTGAAATTGATGTTGTATAATATTGTATGCCAACTATAATTGAATATATAGACAATCACGGGATGTGGATTACACGCTGGAAGAGAGTCAAAGGAATTGTAATAGTTAGTATGATATTGGGGGGAGGAGTGGGAGGGGAGAACTGGGGGAGGGAGGTTGTCACTTTGAGGGGTAAAAAGTATAACTATTGCACTTTGTTGTACACCTGAAGCTAATTAAAAATATATATAAATTTTAAAAAAAGAAAAAGAAAAATTATGAGACAATTGAGGAAATACGAACATGTACTGGACTTTTGATGATGCTAAGAAATGATTGATTGTTATAGATGGTATTGATTTTTTTATAAAAGTCTGTTTCTTTGAAGATATATACTGAAGTGTTTTCAAATGATGAAATACTCTCTCTGTGTGTCTCTCTGTCTCTCTCTGTCTCCCTCTGTCTCTCTCTCTCTGTCTCTCTCTCTTTCTGTGTGTGTGTGTGTTGGTTGGGGCTGAGCAGGGCATGAATGAAGAAACATTGGCCATGATTTGGTAATTGTTGAGTCTGAGAGATAGACACATGAGTATTCATTATACTATCTTATCTACTTTGCTTATGTCTGACCATTTTTAATAATAACAAAGGCTAAAAAATAGAGCGTGAGGTCAAAGTCAGGCCTCTATGAATGAATGTGAATCTTGCCTCCCCTTTCTACCCATGTAAAGTCTTTAGAGAAGTTGCCTTTCTAAGCCAAAATTTCCTGATCTTGAAAGTGGTGATAGTGTGAAAAATAAATGAAATAATGTGTGTAATGAACTTAGCATGGAGTTCTCTGAATCTTTTAAAAGCATCCTTGAAAACAAACAGCCTCTGATACTTTTCTTGTATCTGTTTCTTCCTTTACCTCCCCAAACAATGCCCCATTGTGAATGTTGGCTGACTAACCAATGAATTCTCCTTGGAATTCTTTAGAGTACAGAGGGGAGGAAAGCTTGGTTGCCACTGAAGCAGGAATAGAGAGGTCCATACTTCAATGGTTCTTATGCATGACATAGGACTAGAGAACTCTGTAATAGTACTTTAACTCTTTTAACAAATATTTACCAAATGCTTACTATGTCACAGGACTTTACTAGACAGAGTAAATATCTGGCCGAACACCATTTTAGATATATTAAGAAGCTTGTCCAGAATTACACATCTAGAAAGTAATTAACAAAGCTGTTATTCTGAATGCAGAGCTATCAGACTCAGCAACCATGTTTGCCTTAATTAAGTAAACTGTACTAATCATTTCACTATGTGTATGAATACCAAAACATCATGTTGCATACCTTATATATGAGATCTGACAATTAAGTTCATGAACTTGTCACCATGCGCTTACATTGGCAGCACTGTACAAACAGCTCAGTAAGGTACTAATAACCTTGGTATATCAGTGTCTCACAGCTGTGTTTGTGTCAACATGTGACAATGTCTTGCTGAATAGCATTCATTATTGTTTTGAGTGTTTTTGTGTGCCATCGCAAGAATGTCTGAGCTTGAATTAGAGCAAAAAATAAACATTAAATTTCTTGTTAAATTTGGCAAGAGTGGAAGAGAAATCAGGGACATGTTAGTCCAAGTTAATGGGGATAATTCCATGAAGAAAATGGCAGTGTACAAATGGATTAAACGTTTTTCTGAGGGGAGAGAACACGACACTGATAAAGAGAAGTCAGGGCAGCCAGTCATGAACAGAACTGAAGAAAATATTGCAAAAATTCATTGAATTGTGCATCCAATCATGGGCTGACTGTGAGAAGCATAGCAGACCAAGTAAACATCAATAGGGAAACAGTTTAGGAAAATCTTCACTAAAAATATTGGCGTGAGAAATATGTGTGCAAAAATGGATCCAAAGGAGCTCACTGATGAACAAAAGCAAAAGAGAGCTGAAGTTTGCCAAGACCTTTTGGAAAGGCAAGATGATGCTTTGGGCCATGTTATCACTGGTGATGAAACATGGATGTACCAATATGACCCTGAAATAAAGTGTCAAAGTGCACATTCTCCATGACCAAAATAGTTCCATCAGTCCAAATCAAGTAAAAACGATGTTGCTAACTTTTATTTTTATATCAGAGGGATTATTTACTATGAATTTGTACCAACTGGGCAAACAGTTAATCAAGTCTACTATTTGGAAGTGCTGAAAAGGCAGCATTAAAAGGTTAGACGAAAATGACCTGAGCTTTTCCCAACAATTCATGGCTCTTGCATCATATCAATGCACCAGCTCACATGGCACTGTCTGTGAGGGAGTTTTTAGCCAATAAACAAATATCTGTATTGAAACACCCTCCCCATTCACCGATTTGGCCCCCAATTACTTCTTCCTTTACTCAAAGATAAAGGAAATATTGAAAGGAAGACATTGATGACATTCAGGATATCAAGGGTAATATGATGAGAGCTCTGAAGGCCATTCCAGAAAAAGGGTTCCAAAATTGTTTTGAAAGGTGGACTAGGCTCTGGTGTTGATGCATAGCTTCTCAACGTGAGTACTTTGAAGGTGACTATAGCAATATTCAGCAATGAGATATGTGTAACTTTTTCTAGGATGAGTTCATGAACTTAATTATGAGACCTCATATATGCAACTTTTATTTAGAAAATAAAAAATAATTATTATAAAGAAACCATGTCTTTTATTTCTAAGTCTTTATTATAACTTCATAACCATTATCAGAATGAGGGTAGCAACTTTTCTAGATAATATATTTTTCTCTCTGAGGTTCATTAATGTCTCAAAAATTTCTTCCTGGTATGGTTTATTTGTGTTGCTAAAGACAGCTTTAGATATGCAGGGTGCTGCATTTTTTTCCATTTTGTTTTCATGAACTTTAAAGATACACAGAACCAAAGCCTAATCAATGCTTCCTAAGACCTCGTGACCTGTATAGAGGAGAAATATGCAAAACAAAGAGTCCCTTCATGTTTAAGTTCTATGCTGAGCTTCATGCTGCACATGAATGTCCATGATAAGGGAGCAATATGGAATCCATTGAACTTAGCTTCAAGGAAGAGGTGGGCTGCCAGATAGAAACCTTGCCAGCATTGATTCATCACAGGCTTCCTGACCCCAGCCAATTTACCTGCTTCTCAAAAGATCTTTATTTGTCCTTCTATTCTGTTCAAAAGCTGTTGTCATTTCCTTTTTTGTCTGGAGACACTGAAAACTGCCTCCAGGCAGTATAAAAACACTGGCCTCTTGTTCAACCCCCAACTCCCCATGATGAAACATATCTTACAATTCCCATGGTTTGGCTTTTTCTTTCCTATTGGGCAGAGAACACCATATTTCACACATTTCTAGAGCTTTAACAATTCCAAGTCTTTATGGGATCAGCAATCAGCTCAGGGTTTGGGGTAATGAAAAGCCATGTCCTGGCAGCTCTGGAATCATTATTAAATGCTTACATTGGGAAACATGGATTCCCAGAATAAGAACCTATTAGAGCTGCAAAGTCCTCAGAAACTGTAGAACTGGGGACCAAACTGGAATGACTGAAACTTGATTGTTAAAATTTCACTTGTCCATTCATCCCTCCCTTTATTCCTTTATTCCAGAAACACTTCTTAAATGCCTACTGGATATCAGTGACTTGACTCCACCTTCAGGAAACTCTCATCTTGAGGAAGGGTTGGATGGACATGTAAACAGTCATAATATAGTGCAGCTAGTTGTGTGAAGGAGAGGCAGTGCCAGATACTGGTTCAGAAAGTACACTTTAAAATCAGACAGTCCTGGCTGGTTTAAACCCCAACCTTGCCACTTATTTCTTCTGTGGTGTTAGATAAATTATGAAACCTCCTAAGTTAATTCTAGAGTATTGGTATAATGGATATACATAGGTACATTGTACTGGAGCAGCAATGATGGCTGCTATCTCTGACTATTGGGGTTCTAAAAAGCCAAGAGGTTTTGATAAGCTAACAAGACAGAATTTTATCCTTAAAAATATTTTATGGTAATTATGGGCAGGCAACAGGCAGATGGAAAGCTGAGAAAGGGAAATTTGCCCATTGGGATTGAGTAGCAAGCCATAAGGGCTCCGATTCAGGATCAGAATCCCATAGAAGGACTTGGAAAGAAAAGCAGACCTCAGTCCAAGGGAAAACTTGTGGCTGAGCTTACAGAAGAAGGGTATAAAGTAGGACTCAGAGACAGGGATGGAGGTAAAAACAATATATAGGTATACCACCTTTATTTTAGGCAGTAACTAGAATATGGGGAAGACACAAAGTAGGACAGGAATCTGGCTGACAATGCTGAGGTTGGAAGCCATGACAGTCACAAGGGTGTGCCTCTGATCTCTGATTGCTGGGAGAGTGGCCAAGATGCTATGTGCTGACATTATCACTGCATTTGCATCTAGGCCACATGTCCTATGGGCTGGGCTGCTCCTGATCAGTGAATGAGAACAGCAGCAATAATAGATGGGGAATGTTCATGGGAGACACTGGACTCCTTTGACTAGTGGGTTACATTGTCTTGAGAACTCCCTAACAGGCAGGCTAAACTATTCTTAGAACTGCATGTAGGCAAAGACACTTCCTTATTATTATTTTTTTCTGAGCCAGTGCAGTGCAGAAATCTTTTTATTATTATTACTAATCGTTTCATGTGTACAAAAGAGCAATCGTTATAATGTTTTCTCCTCACAAAGTGACAACACTCCTTCCCCAATCCACCGCCCCGACATCATACATATCTATTACAATTCCACTGACTCCACTTCCAACACTATACTCCACATTCTGTGACTATATATGTATATGTGTATTAAATTATAGTTGACATACTATATTATTCAACATAAGCTTCAGATGTAGAGTGCAGTGCTCAAAGCCTCTACACCATCCTGGAGGTGGACTCCCTAACAAGACATGTGACCATCTGACACTCCACAAAATATTTAGAAAATTATTAATTATATTCCCCGAACTGTCTTTCATATCCCTGTGGCAATATTGTAGTTACCTATTTATGCTGTCTAATCCCTTCCCCTTCTCCCTCATCCCCACACCCCTCCCAACTAGCAACCGTGTTTTTCCTCTATATCTATGAGACTGTTTCTGTTTACTTTGCTCATTCATTCAGTTTCTCAGATTCCACATATAAGTGAGATCATATGGTATTTGTCTTTCTCCAACTGACTTATTTCACGTAGCATAATAGTCTATAGGTCCATCCATATCGTTGCAAATGGTATGATTTCATTCTTTTAATTAGCTTCAGGTGTACAACACAGTGCAATAGTTATACTTTTGACCCCTCAAAGTGAAAACTCTTCTCCCCCAATTCGCCACCCACTGCTCCCCCCATATCATACATATTTATTACAATTCCTTTGACTCTCTTCCACAGTATAATCCACATCCTGTGACTATGTATATATTCCATTACAGTTGGCATACAATATTATATAACATCAGTTTCAGATATACAGTGCAGCAATCAAGCCGCTACTCCATCCCTGAAGTGGTCTCCCTAACAAGACATGTGACCATCTGACACCCCACAAAATATTTAAACATTATTATATTCTCTGAACTGTCTTTCATATCCCTGTGGGAATATTGTAGTTGCCTATTTATGCTGTCTAATCCCTTCCGCTTCTCCCTCATCCCCTCTCCACTCCAAACTAGCAACCTGTTTTTCCTCTATATCTATGAGACTGTTTCTGTTTACTTTGCTCATTCATTCAGTTTTTCAGATTCCACATATAAGTGAGATCATATGGCATTTGTCTTTCTCTGACTGACTTATTTCACTTAACATAATAGTTTCTAGGTCCATCCATATCGTTACAAGTGGTACAATTTCATTCTTCTTCATAGCAGAGCAATGTTCCATTGTATAAATGTACCACAGTTTCTTAATCCAGTCATCTACCGATGGGCATTTCGATTGTTTCCAAGTCTTGGCTATTGTAAATAGCGCTGCAATAAACATAGGGGTGCATATATTTTTTGGAATTAGCGTCTTGGATTCTTCTGGGTAGATACCCAAGAGTGGAATTGCTGGGTCATACGGTCGTTCCATTTCCATTTTTTTGAGATACCTCCATCTGATTTCCATAATGGCTGCACCAATTTGTAGTCCCACCAACAGTGCACTGGGGTTCCCTTTTCTCCACACCCTCTCCAGCACTTGTTGTTTGTTGATTTATTGATGATAGCCATTCTGACCGGAGTGAGGTGGTATCTCATTGTGGTTTTTATTTGCATTTCCCTAATGACCAGTGAGGTTGAACATTTTTTCATATGCCTTTTGGCCATCTGTATGTCCTCTTTAAAGAAATGTCTCTTCATTTCCTCTGCCCATTGTTTAATTGGGTTGTTTGTTTTTTTGGTGTTGAGTTGCGTGAGTGTTTTATAAATTTTGGATATTAACCCCTTATCAGATATATCGTTGACAAATATATTCTCCCCTGAATGCCTTTTATTTCATTATCTTGCCTGATTGCTGTAGCTCTGACTTTTAATACTATGTTGAAAAGCAGTGGCGATAGGGACAGCCCTGTCTTGTTCCTGTAGAGTGAAGTGTATCAGTTTTTTACTGTTAATGATGACATTATCTGAGGGTTTGTCTTATACAGCCTTTATTATGTTAAGGTATTTTCCTTTTATACTCATTTTATTTAAGTGGTTTCATCATAAATGGACAATATATCTTGTTAAACTTTTTTTGCATCTACTGATATAATCATGATTTTTGTCCTTTATTTGTTTGACTTGCATATGTTGAACTGTCCTTGTGCCCCTGGGATGAACCCCATTAGGTCATGATGTATAATCTTTTAATGCATTGTTGTATTTTATTTGCTAGAGTTTTGTTTAGGATTTTGTATCTTTATTCATCAGAGATATTAGTCTGTAATTTTCTTTTTTTCTGTTATCCTTACCAGGTTTTAGTATTGGGGCAATATTGGCCTCACAAAATGAGTTATGGAGTATTGTCTCTTCTTCAATTTTTTGGAAGATTTTGAGTAGTACAGGTATTAGATCCTCTTTGAATATTTAGTAGAGTTCACTAGTGAAGCCATCTAGTCCTGGACTTTTGCTTTAGGGAAGCTTTTAGATGACTGACTCAATTTCCTTTCTGTTGATTGGTTGATTTAGATTTTCCAATTCTTACTGATTCAGTCTAGAAAGGCTATATGCTTCTAAGAACTTGTCCATTTCTTCTTGGTAATTGAATTTAGTGACATATATTCCTTCATAGTATTCTGGGATGATCCTTTGTATTTCTGTGGCATCCATGGTAACTTCCACTTTTTCATTTCTGATTTTGTTTATTTGGGTCTTTTCTCTTTTTATTTTAGTGTGTCTAGCAAAGGGTTTGTCAATTTTATTAGTCTTTTCAAAAAAACCATATCTTTTTGTTGCATTAATTTTTTCTATTGTCTTTTGTACTCTATTTCATTTAGTTCTGCTCTGATTTTTATTATTTTCTTCCTTCTACTGACTTTTGCTTTCATTTTTTCAACTTTTTCTAATTCTTTAAGGTGTAATATGTGGTTATTTATTTGGGCTTTTTCTTATTTCTTGAGATAGGCCTGTAAGGATATAAATTTCCCTTTTATTACTGCTTTTGCTGCATCCCCCAAATTTAGTAAGATGTATTTCCATTCTCATTTGTTTCTATGTATCTTTTGATCTCTCCTCTTATTTCTTCTTTGACCCAGTTGTTATTTAAAAGTATGTTGTTTTATCACCACATGTTTGTGGTTTTTCCTACTTTCTTTTTGCAGTTGATATCCAATTTGAAAGCCTTGTGATCACGGAATATGCTTGGTGTGATTTCAATTTTCTTAAAATTGCTTAGGCTAGTTTTATGTCCCAATATATGATCTATCCTTAGGAATGTTCCATGTACACTAGAAAAGAATGTATAGTTTGATGTTCCAGAATGAAGGACTCTATGAATGTCATCAATGTCCGTTACATCTATTGTGTCATTTAACACTGATATATCCTTATTTATTTTCTGTTTGAGTAATATATCCAAAGTTATCAATGTTGTATTTAGGTCTCCTACAATTCTTTGATCAATTTCTCCCTTTAGTTCTCTTAGCAGTTGCTTTGTATATTTCAGTACTCCCTGACTCAGGGAGTAATGATGACTGTTATTTCTTCTTGTTATAAAGTCTCCTTTATCAATTTGAAATGTCCATCTTTGTCTCTTGTTACCTTTTTCATCCTGAAGCCTGTTTCATCTGATATCAATATAGTCACTCCTGATTTTCTCTGAATACTATTTGCTTGGTGTGTCAATTTTTACCCTTTCACTTGGGTCTATATTTGTCCTTGTAGCTGAGATGTGTCTCTTGGAGGCAGCATATATTTGAGTTTAGTTTATTGTTCCAATCTGCTACTCTGTGCCTTTTTATTAGTGAGTTAAGTCAATTTACATTTAGGATTATTATTGATATATGAGCATTTCCTATCACTCTATCTTTTGTTATCTGATAGCATGGTGCCTCCATTGTTTCTTTACCTTTTTGTTGCTGTCTGTTATTCAGTATGATGGTATTGAATGATTTTTCCTTCTAGTTCTTTTTTACATTATATATGTCAGTTTGGGGGTGGGGTTTTTTTAGTGGTTTCCATTAAGTATATGCAAAAGAAATTTTCATATGTACAATAGTCCTTTTTCTTCAGAATGCTTCTTATCTCCATTCCCCTCACAGGTTCAGACCTGTAGTCTCTCGCTTTTTTTTTTTTTTTTTTTTTAATTTTATTTTATTTTTAATTAGTTTCAGGTGTACAACACAGTGCAATAGTTATACATTTTACCCCTCAAAGTGACAACCCCCCCACCCCCAATAGTTTCAGGTGTACAACACAGTGCAATAGTTATACATTTTACCCCCCAAAGTGACAAACCCCCCACCCCCAATACACCCCCCACACCCCCCATATCATACATATCTATTACTCTTCCTCTGACTCTCTTCCACAGTATAATCCACATCCCGTGACTATCTATATATATTCAATTACAGTAGGTATACCACCTCCACTTTAGTAATACAGTGCAGTGATCAAACCTCTACTCCATCCATGAAATGGTCTACCTAACAAGACCTATGATCATCTGACATTCCGCAGAATATTTACAACATTATTAATTATATTCCCCAAACTGTTTTTCCTATCCCAGTAGCAATATTGTAGTTGCCTATTTTTGCTGTCTAATCCCTTCCCCTTCTCCCTCATTCCCATTCCTCTCCAAATTAGCAACCCTGATTTTTCCTCTATATCTATGAGACAGTTTCTGTTTACTTTGCTCATTCATACAGTTTTTCATATTCCACATATAAGTGAGATCATATGGTATTTGTCCTTCTCTGACTGACTTATTTCACTCAACATTATAGTCTCTAGGTCCATCCATATCATTGCAAATGGCACGATTTCATTCTTCTTTATAGCGGAGTAATACTCCATTGTATAAATATACCACAGTTTCTTAATCCAGTCATCTACTGATGGGCATTTTGGTTGTTTCCAAGTCTTAGCTATTGTAAATTGTGCTGCTATGAACATCGGGGTGCATAACTTTTTTGAATAAGTGTCTTGGTTTTTTCAGGATAAATACCTAGGAGTGGAATTGCTGGGTCAAAAGGTAGCTCTATTTCCAGTTCTTTGAGATACCTCCATACTGACTTCCATAGTGGCTGCACCAATCTGCAGTCCCACCAACAGTGCAGCAGGGTCCCCTTTTCCCCACAGCCCCGCCAGCACTTGTTGTTTGTTGATTTGTTGATGATAGCCATTCTGACTAGAGTGAGGTGGTATCTCATGGTGGTTTTTATTTGCATTTCCCTAATGACCAGTGAGGTTGAACTTTTTTCATATGCCTGTTGGCCATCTGTATGTCCTCTTTAGAGAAATGTCTCTTCATATCTTCTGCCCATTTTTTAATTGGGTTGTTTGTTTTTTTGGTGTTGAGTTTCATGAGTGTTTTATAAATTTTGGATATTAACCCCTTATCAGATATATCGTTGGCAAATATATTCTCCCATTCAGTAGGCTTCCTTTTTGTTTTATTAATGGTTTCCTTTGTTGTGAAAAAACTTTTAAGTCTGATATAATCCCATATGTTCATTTTTTCTTTTACTTCCCTTGCCCGTAGGGATGTATCAGTAAAAATATTGCTCCGGTAATGTCTGCAAATGTACTCCCTATATTTTCATTTAGGATTTTTATGGTTTCAGGTCTTACATTTAAGTCTTTAATCCATTTTGAATTTGTTCTTGTATAAGGCGTAAGGAGATGATCCAGTTTCATTTTTTGCATGTGTCAGTCCAATTTTCCCAGCACCATTTATTGAATAGACTATCTTTACTCCAGTGTAAATTCTTGCTTCCCTTGTCATAGATTAACTGTCCGTAAATGCTTGGATTTATTTCTGGGCTCTCTGTTCTGTTCCACTGATCGATGTGCCTGTTTTTATGCCAATACCAAACTGTCTTGATTACTGTGGCCTTGTAGTAGGTTTTGATGTCTGGTAGCGTGATCCCCCAACTTTGTTTTTATTCCTCAGAATTGCCGAGGCTATTCTGGGTCTTTTATGATTCCATATAAACTTTAGGATTATATTTTCTATTTCTGTGAAAAATGCCCTTGGTAGTTTGATAGGAATTGCATTGAATCTATATATTGCTTTAGGCAGTATGGACATTTTAACTATATTAATTCTTCCTATCCATGAGCATGGTAGGTGTTTCCATTTATTTGTATCTTCTATGATTTCTTTCTTCAATGTCTTATAATTTTCTGAGTACAGATCTTTCACTTCTTTGGTTAAATTTATTCCTAGGTATTTTATAGTTCTTGACGCAATTGTAAATGGGACAGTTTTCTTAATTTCGCTTTCCATTAGTTTATTATTGGTATATGCAAATGCCACTGATTTCTGAACATTGATTTTATATCCTGCTACTTTACTGAATTCGTCTATCAGTTCCAATAGTTTTTTGATGGAGTCTTTGGGGTTCTCTATATACAGTATCATGTCATCTGCATATAGTGACAATTTTACTTCTTCCTTGCCAATTTGGATGCCTTTTATTTCTTTTTGTTGTCTGATTGCTGTGGCTAGAACTTCCACCACTATGTTGAATAAAAGAGGAGAAAGTGGACAGCCTTGTCTTGTTCCTGATCTTAAGGGGAATGGTTTTAGCTTTTCCCCATTGAGTATGATGTTAGCTGTAGGTTTATCATATATGGCTTTTATTATGTTGAGATATGATCCCTGTATTCCCACTTTGCTAAGGGTTTTTAACATAAATGGCTGTTGGATTTTGTCAAATGCTTTTTCTGCATCTATTGAAATGACCATGTGATCTTTATCCTTCATTTTGTTGATGTGGTGTATCACATTAATTGATTTACGGATGTTGAACCAGCCTTGCGCACTAGGGATGAATCCCACTTGATCATGATGTATGATCTTCTTAATATATTGCTGAATTCTGTTTGCTAATATTTTATTGAGAATTTTTGCATCTATATTCATCAGGGAGATTGGCCTGTAGTTTTCCTTTTTGTGATGTCTTTATCTGGTTTTGGAATCAGGGTGATAGAGGCTTCATAAAAAGAGTTTGGGAGCCTTCCCTCCTTCTGGAGTTTTTGGAATAGTTTGAGAAGAATAGGTGATAGTTCTTTTTTGAATGTTTGATAAAATTCAGTTGTGAAGCCGTCTGGTCCAGGGCTTTTGTTTTTTGGGAGCTTGTCAATTACTGATTCAATTTCCTTGGTAGTAATCAGGGTATTTAGATTTTCTGTTTCTTCTGGCGTTAGCTTTGGAAGGTTGTATGCTTCTAGAAAATTATCGATTTCATCCAGATTGTCAAATTTGTTGGCATATAGTTGCTCATAGTAATTTCTTAGAATTTTTTGTATTTCTGTGATGTCTGTAGTCATTTCCCCTCTTTCATTCCTGATTTTGCTAATTTGAGTCCTCTCTCTTTTTTTTTTTGATGAGCCTGGCTAGAGGTTTGTCAATTTTGTTTATCTTCTCAAGAAACCAGCTCTTGGTTTCATTGATCTTTTGAATTGTTTTTCTGTTCTCTATATTGTTTATTTCTGCTCTGGTCTTTATTATCTCCTTTCTTGTACTCCCCTTGGGCCTCTTTTGCTGTTCTTTTTCCAGTTCCCTTAGATGTGAGGATAACCTGTTGACTTGAGATTTTTCTTCCTTCTTTAGGTAGGCCTGCACTGCTATAAACTTCCCTCTTAGGACTGCTTTCGCAGCATCCCAGAGATTTTGGGTCGTGGTGTTTTCATTTTCGTTTGTCTCGAGGTATCTTTTGATTTCCTCCTTGATCTCATTTGTGACCCACTCACTATTTAATAGCATATTGTTTAGCCTCCATTTATTTGTCAGCTTCCCGGATTTCTTCTTATAATTGATTTCTAGTTTCATAGCATTGTGGTCAGAGAATACAGTTGAAATTATTTCAATCTTCTTAAATTTATTGAGACTTGTTTTGTGGCCTAACATGTGGTCTATCTTAGAAAATGTTCCATGTGCACTTGAAAAGAACGTATATTCTGTAGCTTTGGGATGAAATGCTCTGAAAATGTCTGTTAAATCCAGCTGGTCTAATGTGTCATTTAAGGTCGCTGTTTCCACATTGATTTTCTGTCTGGAGGATCTGTCCATTAGTGACAGCGGGGTGTTGAAGTCCCCTACTATGATAGTGTTACTGTTGATCTCTGTCTTTATGTCTGACAATATCTGTTTTATATATTTAGGGGCTCCTATGTTAGGTGCATAGATGTTTACTAGAGTTATGTCCTCTTGTTGGATCGATCCCTTCATTACTATGAAGTGTCCTTCTTTGTCCTTTGTTATATTCTTCAATTTAAAGTCCATTTTATCTGATATAAGTATCGCTACTCCAGCTTTTTTCTCAGTACCATTTGCATTAAATATTTTACTCCATCCCTTTACTTTCAGCCTGTATGAGTCTTTGGATCTGAGGTGAGTCTCTTGTATACAGCATATACTGGGGTCTTGCTTTCTTATCCATTCAGCCACCCTATGTCTTTTTATTGGAGCATTTAATCCATTTACATTTAATGTGATTATTGATAGGTGTGTATTTATTGCCATTTTCTTATTTGTGTTTGTAGTCTTTCATAGGTTGTTTTTCTCTTCTACTTAAAGAAGCCCTTTTAGCATTTCCTGCAAAGCTGGCTTGGTGGTAATGAATTCCCTTAACTTATTTTTTTCTGCAAAGCTCCTTATCTCGCCTTCGATTTTAAATGATAACCTTGCTGGATACAGCAATCTTGGTTGTAGGCCTTTATTTTTCATCACTTTGAAAACCTCCTGCCACTCTCTTCTGGCCTGCAAAGTTTCTGTAGAAAAGTCAGCTGATAATCTTATGGGGGTACCCTTGTAAGTAACTTGCTGCCTTTCCCTTGCTGCTTTAAGGATTCTGTCTTTGTCCTTAACCCTTGCCATTTTCACTATAATGTGTCTTGGAGTGGGCCTGTTTGGAATCATCCTGGTTGGAACTCTCTGCACTTCCTGGGCTTGTATTTCAATGTCCTTTGCCAGGTTAGGGAAGTTTTCAGACATTATTACTTCAAATATATTCTCAATCCCTTGCTCCCTCTCTTCTCCTTCTGGTACTCCAATGACCCTTAGGTTATTGCGTCTGATGTTGTCCCCCAGCTCTCTTAAACTATTTTCCATGTTTTTCATTCTTTTTTCTTTTTGTTGTACCGCATGGGTGATCTCTGCTATTTTGTCTTCTAAGTCACTGATTCGATTTTCTGCTTCATCCAGTCTGCTAGTGATTCCATCAAGTTTGTTATTTAATTCAGTAATTGTGTTCTTAAGTTCTAGCTGGTTGCTTTTCATGATTTCTCTATCCTTCTTTATATTTTCATTAATTTCCTTGAACATTCTAATAATCAGTGTTCTGAACTCTGTCTCCGATAGGTTGGTTACCTCTATTTCCTCTATTTCCACTGATTCAGGAAGTTTCTTCTGTTCTTTTATTTGTGTTATGTTTCTTTGTCTCCCCATTCTGGCTTACTCTTTGTGTTTGCTTCAATATAACAGATAGATCCCCCAGATTTCTCAGTCTTTTCTGGGTAAACTTATATGGTGTGTGTCCTTTATATTTGAATTACTCAGTCTCCCTATTCTCCTGTGCTTGTATCTGAGGTGTTCCTTGTGTCGTGCGTCCTCACTTGTTGAAGTTTTAGTTTTGATTACTTTTGGTTTGTCAGTAGGTGGGATTGACTCCCAGATTGATTAGCTGTGAGGATCAGCAGTTTCTGCAGTTTATGAGCTGCTGTGAGAGGATTGACCCCTCTGATGAAACTTGGACCCTATGGGTCTTAGTACCTGTAGTAACTTCTTTTTGGGTGTGACTCTTGTATGTCAAACCCAGAAATGCTCTGGTTTTATCTAAAGTTGGCCTCCGGGTATGATGATTCTTGTGTCTGTTTGTTTGGACCCACTGCTGCAGAGTGATTTTAGAGCATAACAGATCAACAAGAACAACCTCCGCAGCCACCAAAGGAAACCAAATGCTCGCACAATTAAAAACAACCAACCATCAAACTACAGTCAACTTGTACAGAAATATCAATCATACTAATGAAGAAACCAAACAGAAACAAAACAAAAACCACATACTCAATAATAACAGAAGAGGAAACAAAATAAAATACAATATCCTAAAATAAAAAATAGAATAAACATGAGAAACCGATTAGCTATACCTAAAAAATAAAAAATAAAAATAAACTAAAATAATAATAAAAAAGTAAGAAAAATTTAAAAAAATAAAATTTGCAGAAAAAAGGAAAAGAGGAAAAGTATAGCAGTGAGAAGAATGAATAAAATAAGAGAGAAAGTGAGGGTGGGGAAAAAAGAAAAAGAAAAGAAAGAAAAAGAAAAAGAAAAAAGAAAAAAAAAATATATATATATATATTTGTCTACACACCCATATATATGGACATATATTCACCTATATACACCTATATATATATGCCTATATTAAAAACTACAATATGATTATAATGAAATAGAAATAAAAACCAAAAACAACCAAGATAAGCAGCCAATAAAGGGAAAACAAAACAGAATAAAACCAAACAAACCAAAAATACCCGTGCTGGTCTAGGCTAAAGTCCACCAAGCTCTCTTCAGATTGTCTGCTGTACAAAAATTCCTGTGCGTCTTGTGGGAACAGTAGGCCACCTGATGCCTAGCGTGATCCTGGCACTGCAGGTTTGCTGTACTTGAGTGTGGTTGTGACGTGTGATTGGTGGTTTTTACAAAGTCACTGCCTTTTTGCTTTTGCCTGTCCCAAGGCAGGCTGCACCCACAAAGGCTCAATGAGTGTCTCTGGGCACCCTTTTGGTTGACAGCCGTGGAGAATTAAAGAATTCCTCACTACCAAAAGCCTGCTGCTAAGAATCTGTTAATTAGTGCCTCAGCAGATGAACCTGCCCTGCCTCCCAAGCCTTGCCTAAAGGTGGGTGCGGGGTGGGTAGTCTCACTCTGCTGCCTTTACTGGGTGGAAATTCTCAACCCCCTGCAGGTAAGGATATCTTCCTAGTCTGCCCCTATTGCTCCCTTCAGGAGTCAGTTTAAGACTGTCTTGGCGGTGGACAAAGTTTGTGGGAGTGGGTGAGTTATTGGGTTGTTTTTTTTTTGCTTTCTGTTCAAGAGTAGAAAAAGGGAAAAAAAATAAAAAACATAAAAATAAACAAAGCCACAGTTCCAACACTGTTTCAAGCTAAGGCCTTTGCCTCTTATGCTCCAGCGGAGTTCCTGCTGCTCTCCCAAAGGGTCTGCCGGGATTTAGGGAATTGCGCGCACCCTACCGTGTGGCCAAGATCCCAGCTCCCGCGTCTCTCGGGGACCTGCGTCTCCACCCGGCGCACTGCTTGTCCGAGCGAGTCCTCTTTTCCCCTGCTCCCGGGTTCCAGGCTTCTGCCTCGGAGCCGGCGCGCCCGCGCGGAAATCCTGCTGCTCTCCCAAAGGGTCTGCCGGGATTTAGGGGACTGCGCGCACCGTGCTGCGTGGCTCCGATCCCCGCTCTGTCTCTCCGGGATCTGTGACTCCAGCCGGCGCGCTGCGTCTCCGCGGGCGAGTCCTGTGTTTCCCCTGCTCTCCGGTTTAAGGCCTCTGCCTTGGAGCCGGCGCGCGCCCGCGCCGTTCTCCTGCTGCGCTCCTGGAGGGACTGCCGCCGGGGTTCAGGGGACTGCGCGCACCTTTCCACGCGGCTCCGATCCCCGCTCCGTCTCTCCGGGACCTGCGTCTCCGCCCAGCGCGCGCTGCTTCTCCGCGGGCGAGTCCTCTGTTTTCCCCTGCTCCCGGGTTTCAGGCTTCTGCGCTCCGCGGGACCCGGTGGGCACAGAGACTGATCCCTGAACCGGGAGGGTGCAGGGACTGATCTTGCCCTGTCGCTGCGGGGCTCTGCACCCTGCTTCCTGGGGAACACGGGTGCAGCTCGCACCTCTGCACAGTCGTCTCCTCTCTCTCCTCCCGCACTTGCCCGGCCTGAGCTTCTGCCTCAGACCGCAAACCAACGCGCTCTTGCTGAACTCTAGGTGGGCCGCGGGCCGCAGGGAGCGAGCCAGGGCAACACTCACCGTGACTCAGCAGCCGCGGGTGCGGGCTGCACCTCACGCGTCTCGCCGCCTTCTTCCCCTACTCGCCCGGCCTGCCCACCTTCCAGCAATCCTTGTGTGGAACTCTTAGTCGCTCTGTGTGATGAGTAGATGTCTCTTTGAAGCGTATTAGAAGTTCAAATTGTGGATATTTCCAGGGGAGATTTCATGGAGCCCTCCTCACAGCCGCCATCTTGCCCCTCCCCTCACAAATCTCTCTCGCTTTTTATATTGTTTGTTGTCACATGTTATCTGTACTCATGATGTGAGTTCATTTCTTTTTTTAATTATACTTTATTATTATTATTATTATTAGTTACAGATGTACAAAACAATGCAATAGTTATTTTTCTCACCCCTTACAAAGTGACTCCCCTGCCCCTGCCCCCACACACCCGATATCATACATATCTATTACAATTCCAATGATTCCATCCCTACACTATATTCAACATCCCATGACTATATATGTGTTAAATTAATAGTTGACATATAATATTGTTCAGCATCAGCTTAAGATGTACAGTTCAGTGGTAAGGCCACTACACCATCCTTCTGTTCACCTAAAACAAAAATATTTACAACCTTATTGATTATATTCCCTAAACTGTCTCTTCTGTCTCTGCAGTAGAATTGTAGTTATCAGTTTATGTTGCCCCATCCCTTCTCCTTCTCCCATCTCCATCCCATCCAGCCCTCATCAGTTTTTTCTTTTGTGTCTCTAAGACTATTTCTGTTTACATTCCTCATTTATTCAGTTCTTTAGATTCCACATATAAGTGAGATCATATGGTATTTGTCTTTCTCTGACTGACTTGTTTCACTTGACATAATGTTCTCTAGGTCCATCCATATGGTTGCAAATGGTATGATATCTTTCTTCTTTATAGCTGCGTAATATTCCATTGTGTAAATGTACCACAGTCTCTTAATCAATTCGTCTACCGATGGGCATTTCGATTGATTCCAAGTCTCTGCTATTGTATATAGCGCTGCAATGAACATAAGGATGCATATATTTTTTCGAATCAGTGTCTTGGGTGTTTCAGGATAAATGATTAGGAGTGGAATTGCTGGGTCAAAATGTAGTTCCATTTCCCGTTTTTTGCGATACCACCATACTGACTTGCATAGTGGCTGCACCAATCTACAATCCCACAAGCAGTGCAGCAAGGTTCCCTTTTCTCCACAGCCCTGTCAGCACTTGTTGTTTGTTGATTTATTGATGATAGCCCTTCTGACCGGAGTGAGGTGGTATCTCATGGTGGTTTTTATTTGCATTTCCCTAATGACCAGTGAGGTTGAACATTTTTTCATATGCCTGTTGGCCATCTGTATGTCCTCTTTAGATAAATGTCTCTTCATATCCTCTGCCCATTTTTTAATTGGGTTGTTTGTTTTTTTGTGTGTTAAATTGCATGAGTGTTTTATAAATTTTGGATATTAACCCCTTATCAGATATATCATTGACAAATATATTCTCCCATTCAGTAGGCTTCCTTTTTGTTTTATTGATGGTTTCCTTTGTTGTGAAAAAAATTTTAAGCTTGATATAATCCCATAAGTGCATTTTTTCTTTTATTTCCCTTGCCCGTGGGGATGTATCAGTAAAAATATTGCTCACAGTAATGTCTGCATTTTTACTCCCTATATTTTCTTCTAGTTTTATGGTTTCAGATCTTACATTTAAGTCTTTAATCCATTTTGAATTTCTGCTTGTATATGGCATAAGGAGGTAGTTCAGTTTCATTTTTTGCACGTGTCAGTCCAATTTTCTCAGCACCATTTATTAAATAGACTATTTTTACCCCAGTGTAAATTCTTGATTCTCTTATCATAGATTAACTGTCT
Source organism: Aselliscus stoliczkanus (assembly GCA_033961575.1). Taxonomy (NCBI): domain Eukaryota; kingdom Metazoa; phylum Chordata; class Mammalia; order Chiroptera; family Hipposideridae; genus Aselliscus; species Aselliscus stoliczkanus. The sequence goes on along the minus strand of CM066737.1, from coordinate 44,600,563 downwards.
GTAAATGCCTGGATTTATTTCTGGGGTCTCTGATCTGTTCCACTAGTCTACGTGCCTGTTTTTATGCCAGTACCATACTGTTTTGATTACAGAAGACTTGTAGTATGTTTTGATGTCTGGTAGCGTGATACCCCCGACTTTGTTCTTATTTCTCAGGATTGCCGAGGCTATTCGGGGTCTTTTATGGTTCCATACAAATTTTAGGATTATATTTTCTATTTCTGTAAAGAATGCCCTTGTTAGTTTGATAGGAATTGCATTGAATCTATATATCGCTTTAGGCAGTATGGACATTTGAACTATATTAATTCTTCCTATCCATGAGCATGGTAGGTGTTTCCATTTATTTGTATCTTCTTTGATTTCTTTCCTCAGTGTCTTATAATTTTCTGAGTACAGATCTTTCACTTCTTTGGCTAAATTTATTCCTAGGTATTTTATAGTTCTTGATGCAATTGTAAATGGGACAGTTTTCTTAATTTCTCCTTCCGTTAGTTTATTATTGGTATATACAAATGCCACTGATTTCTGAACATTGATTTGATATCCTGCTACTTTACTGAATTAGTCTATCGGTTCCAATAGTTTTTTGATGCAGTCTTTGGGGTTCTCTATATACTGTATCATGTCATCAGCATATAATGACAGTTTTACTTTTTCCTTGCCAATTTGGATGCCTTTTATTTCTTTTTCTTGTCTGATTGCTGTGGCTAGAACTTCCAGAACTATGTTGAATAAAAGAGGAGAAAGTGGACAGCCTTGTCTTGTTCCTGATCTTAAGGGGAAAGATTTTAGCTTTTCCCCATTGAATATGATGTTAGCTGTAGGTTTATCATATATGGCTTTTATTATGTTGAGATATGATCCCTGTATATCAACTTTGCTAAGGTTTTTCAATATAAATGGCTGTTGGATTTTGCCAAATGCTTTTTCTGCATCTATTGATATGACCATATTATTTTTATTCTTCATTTTGTTGATATGGTGTATCACATTAAATGATTTAAGGATGTTGACCCAGCCTTGCGTACTAGGGATGAAACCCACTTGATCATGATGTATGATCTTCTTAATATATTGCTGAATTCTGTTTCCTAATATTTTATTGAGAATTTTTGCATCTATGTTCATCAGTGATATTAGCCAATAGAATTTTTTTGTGCTGTCTTTATCTGGTTTTGGAATCAGGGTGATAGTGGCTTCATAAAAGGTATTTTTGAGCCTTCCCTCCTTCTGGATTTTTAGAATAGTTTGAGAATAGGAGACAGTTCTTTTTTGAATGTTTGATAAAATTCATTTGTGAAGCTATCTGGTCCAGGGCTTTAGTTTGTTGGGAGCTTGTCGATTACTGATTCAATTTCCTTAGTAGTAATCAGACTATTTAGATTTTCCGTTTCTTCTTGAGTTAGCTTTGTAAGGTTGCGTGCTTCTAGAAAATTATCCATTTCTTTCAGATTGTCAAATTTATTGGCATATAGTTGCTCATAGTAATTTCTTAGAACTTTTTGTATTTCTGTGATGTCTGTAGTCATTTCACTTCTTTCATTCCTGATTTTACTAATTTGAGTCCTCTCTCTCTCATTTTTTTTTGATGAGCCTGGGTAGAGGTTTGTCAATTTTGTTTATCTTCTCAAAAAACCAGGTCTTGGTTTCACTGATCTTTTGTACTGTTTTTCTGTTCTCTATATTGTTTATTTGCGCTCTAGTTTTTATTATCTCCTTCCTTGTAATCCCCTTTGAGTTCTTTTGCCATTTTTTACCAGTTCCCTGAGATGCAAGGACAACCTGTTGATTTCAGATTTTTCTTGCTTCTTTAGGTAGGCCTGCAGTGGTATGAACTTTCCTCTTAGGACTGCTTTCGCTGCATCCCAGAGATTTTGAGTCGTGGTGTTTTCATTTTCGTTTGTCTCGAGGTATCTTTTGATTTCCTCCTTGATCTCATTTGTGACCCACTCACCATTTTGTAGCATGTTATTTAGCCTCCTTTTATTTGTCAGCTTCCCGGATTTCTTCTTATAATTGATTTCCAGTTTCATAGCATTGTGGTCAGAGAATACAGTTGAAATGATTTCAATCTTTTTAAATTTATTGAGACTTCTTTTGTGTCCTAACATGTGGTCTTTCTTAGAAAATGTTCCATGTGCACTTGAAAAGAATATATATTCAGTAGCTTTGGGGTGAAATGCTCTGAATATATCAGTTAAATCCAGCTGGTCAAATGTGTAATTTAAGTTCGCTGTTTCCACATTGATTTTCTGTGTGGAAGATCTGTCCATTGGTGACAGTGGGGTGTTGAAGTCCCCTACTATGATAGTATTACTGATGATCTCTGTCTTTATGTCTGACAATATCTGTTTTATAGATTTTTTTTTGAGGACAGTGTCACTGGCCCTCATATGTAGGACCCAAACCGGGACCACTGGCTTCCCAAGCCAGTGATTAACCACTGAGCCACTCGGCGGGTCCGACAATATCTGTTTCATATATTTAGGAGCTCCTATGTTAGGTTCGTAGATGTTTACTAGGGTTATGTCCTCTTGTTGGATCGATCCCTTTATTATTATGATGTGTCCTTCTTTGTCCTTTGTTATATTTTTCAATTTAAAGTCCATTTTATCTGGTATAAGTATTGCTACTCCAGCTTTTTTCTCAGTTCCATTTGCACTCCATACCTTTACTTTCCACCTGAATGAGTCTTTTGATCTGAGGTGAGTCTCTTGTATACAGCATATGCTGGGGTCTTGCTTTCTTATCCATTCAGCTACATTAGGTCTTTCTGTTGGAGTATTTAATCCATTTACATTTAATGTGATTATTGTTAGGTGCATATTTGTTCCCATTTTCTTATTTTTGTTCCTAGTCTTTCTCAGTTAGGTTGTTTTTCTCTTCTGCTTAAAGAAGCCCTTTTGGGCCGACCGAATGGCTCAGTTGGTTAAGAGCTCGCTCAAGAGTGCGAGCTGAGCTCTGAGCAACAGCGGTTCGAGGCCAGCCTGAGCTGAGTTGCCGTTGAGATGCCAAAAGGTGGCAGGATGGCTCAGCTAAAAAAAAAAAAAAAAAAAAAAAGAAGCCCTTTTAACATTTCCTGCAAAGCTGGCTTGGTGGTAATGAATTCCCTTATCTTATTATTTTCTGGAAAGCTCTTTATCTCGCCTTCAATTTTAAATGAAAACCTTGCTGGATACAGCAATCTCGGTTGTAGGCCTTTATTTTTCATCACTTTGAAAACCTCCTGCCACTCCCTTCTGGACTGCAAAGTTTCTGTAGAAAAGTCAGCTGATAATCTTTTGGGGGTACACTTGTAAGTAACTTGCTGCCTTTCCCTTGCTGCTTTAAGGGTTTTGTCTTTCTCATTAACCCTTGACATTTTCACTATAATGTGTCTTGGTGTTGGCCTGGTTGGAAATCTCTGCACTTCCAGGCTTGTATTTTACTGTCCTTACCAGGTAAGGGAAGTTTTCAGACATTATTATTTCAAATATGTTCTCAATCCCATGCTCCCTGTCTTCTCCTTCTGGTATTCCAATGATTTGAAGGTTGTGGTGTGCCATGTTGTCTCCCAGGTCTCTTAAAATATTTTCAATATTTTTCATTCTTTTTTCTTTTTGTTGTTCCACTTGGGTGATGTCTGCTATCTTGTCTTTTAAGTCACTGATTCATTTTTGCTTCATCCAATCTGCTAGTCATTCCATCAGGTTTGTTAGTTAATTCCTTGATTGTGTTCTTAAGTTCTAGCAGGTTGCTTTTCATGATTTCTCTATCCTTCTTTATATTTTCATTAATTTCCTTGAACATTCTAATAATCAAGTGTTCTGAACTCTGTCTCCAATAGTTTGTTTACCTCTATTTCCTCTAGTTCCATTAATTAAGGAGGTTTCTTCTGTTCTTCTTTTTGGGTTGTGTTTCTTGGTCTCCCCATTCTGGCTTACTCTTTGTGTTTGCTTCAATATAACAGATAGATCCCCCAGGTTTCTCAGTCTTTTCTGGGTAAACGTATACAGTGTGTGTCCTTTTTATTTGAGTTTCTCAGTCTCCCTATTCTCCTGTACGTGTATTTATCTGAGGTTTTCCTTGTGTTGTGTCTCCTCACCTGTTGAAGTTTTAGTTTTCATTACTTTTGTCTTGTCAGTAGGTGGGATTGGCTCCCAGACTGATTAGCTATGAGGATCAGCAGTGTCCACAGTTTATGAGCTGCTGTAAGGGAGTCGACCCCTCTGATGAGACTTGGACACTTCGGGACATAGTACCTGTAGCAACTTCCTTTTGGGTGTGACTCTTGTGTGTCAAAGGCAGAAATGCTCTGCTTTTATCTAAATTTGGCCTCCGGGTATGATGATTCTTCTGTCTGTTCTTTTGGACCCAGTGCTGCAAAGTGATTTTAGAGCAAAACAGATCAGCAAGAACTCCGTGACCACCAAAGGCTCTCACATGTAAAAAAAAAAAAAATCCAACCATCAATCTACAGTCAACTTGTACAGAAATATCAAACATACAAAAGAGGAAAACAAACAGAAACAAAACAATAAACACACACACGAAAAGAACAGAAGAGTAAAAAAAAAAAATATCATATCATAAAATAAAAAATAGAATAAACACGAAAAACCCAATAACTATACCAAAAATTAAAATTAAAATTAAAAATTAAAAACATTTTAAAACAGTAAAAATAAAAAAATAAAAATAAATTTCTTCGGCCGGCTGAGTGGCATGGCAGTTAAGTGCTGGCTTGGGAAGCCAGCGGCCGCGGCTCGGTCCCACATATGAGGGCCTGTGACACTGCCTTCAATAAAAAAAAAAATTGCAGAAAAAAGGAAAGGAGGAAAAGTATAGCAGTGAGAAGAATGAATAAAAGAAGAGAGAAAGTGAGGGTGGGGAAAAAAAGAAAAAGAAAAAAGAAAAAGAAAAAAATATATATATGTATTTGTTTACACACCCATATATATGGACATATATTCACCTATATACACCCATATATATGCCTATATTAAAAACTAGAAAATGATAAAAATGAAATAGAAATAAAAACCAAAAACAACCAAGATAAGCAAACAATAAAGGGAAAAAACAAACAAACAAACAAAACAAAAAAACCATGCCGGTCTTGGCTAAAGTCCATCAAGCTGTCTTCAGGTTGTCCTCTGCTCTACAAGAATTCCTGTGCATCTTGTGGGCACAGAGTAGGCCACCTAACGCCTAGCGTGATCATGGCACTGCAGGTTTGCTGTATTTGAGTGTGGTTGTGATGTATGATTGGTAGTTTTTACAAAGTCACTGCCATTTTGCTTTCGCCTGTCCCAAGTCAGTCTGCACCCTCAAAGGCTCAATGAGTGTCTTTGGGCACCCTTTCTGTTGACAGCTGTGGAGAATGAAAGAGTTCCCCACTGCCAAAAGCCAGCTGCCAAGAGTCTCTTAATTAGTGCCTCAGCAGCTGAACCTGCCCTGCCTCCCAAGCCTTGCAGGAAAGAGGGGGCGGGGTAGTTAGTCTCACTCTGTAGCCTCTACTGGGGCGAAAATTCTCGACCCCCTGCAGGTAGGAATACCTCTGTAGTCTGCCCCTACTGCTCCATTCAGGGGTCAGTTTAAGACTCTGGCTTGGCAGGGGCCAAAGTTTGTGGTAGTGGTTGCGTTATTGGGTTTTTTGTTTTTGTTTTTGTTTTTGTTTTTTTGCTTTCTGTTCCAGAGAGGAGAAAAAGAAAAAAAAAATAGTTCCAACACTGTTTTGAGCTAAGGGCTTTGCCTCATATGCTCCAGTGGAGTTCCTGCTGCTCTCCCAAAGGGTCTGCTGGGGTTTAGGGGATTGCGCACACCCTGCCGCGCAGCTCAGATCCCTGCTCCATCTCTCAGGGACCTGCGTCTCTGCGCACGAGTATTCTTTCTTCCCTTGCTCGCCAGGTTTCAGGCTTCTGCCTCATAGCCTGCTCTCTGCAGACCCCGTGGGCACAGAGACTAGTCCCTAAACTGGGTGGGTGCAGGGATTGATCTTGCCCTATCGCTGCTGGTCTCTGAAACTTGCTTAGTGGGGACCTGGGGAGCCGCGGGTGCAGCTGTATGTCTCCCCTCTCTCCTCCCCCCACTCACCTGGCCTGAGGCTTCTTCCTCAGGCTGCAGATCGTTGTGCTCTTGCTGTACTCTAGGCAGGCTGTGGGGCACCGGAAGCGAGCAGTGGGAACACTCACCGATCTGCTCTCTGAAGCTCGGTGCCTCAGCAGCCGCGGGTACGGGCTGCACCTCACGCATCTTGCCGCCTTCTTCCTCTACTCGCCCAGCCTGCCCACCTTCCAGCAATCATTGTGTGAAACTCTTAGTTGCTCTGTGTGATCAGTAGACATCTCTTTGAAGAGTTACAGAAGTTCAAATTGCGGATATTTCCAGGGGAGAAGTCAGGGAGCCCTCCTCACAGCCACCATCTTGTCCTCCACTCCGTGAGTTGATTTCTGAATTGCGGTAGTAAGTTGTCTTTTCTTTTCTTCTTCCTTTTTTTGATGTTTTTTACTTCTTCTTCACCCTTTATGTTATCGTTAAGTGTATACAGCCCTATTTGGTGTCGGAGTTGCCCTTTCCTGCTTCTCTGTCTGTTTGTGATATTGCTGATTGTTTTTGTATTCTTGTGTTTTGTTTGTTTCATGTCAAATAGCCTCCTTTAGTGTTTATTGCAGGGCAGGTCATGTGTTAGAAAATTGCCTCATCTTCTATATGTCTGGAAAGGTCTGTATTCCTAACTCATATGTAAAGGATATCTTAGCTGGTTTATTATTCTTGAGTGATAATGTCTCTCTTTCAATAGTTTGAATTTTGGATTCCACTCCCTCCTGGTTTGTAGAATTCATGCTGAAAAATCTGATGATAATCTAAAGGGCTTTCCTTTGTATTTTACCATCTTCTTTTCCTAGATTGCTTTCAGGATTCTTTCAGTATTATTAATTTTTTTTGAGGACAGTGTCACTGGCCCTCATATGTGGGACCGAACCGGGGCTGCTGGCTTCCCAAGCCAGCGCTTAACCACCGCGCCACTCGGCCGGCCCAGTGTTATTAATTTTTGATAGTTTCAATACAATGTGCCTTGGAGAAATTCTGTTGTGATTAAGGAAATTAGGTGTTCTCTTTGCTTCTTGGATTCAAGGATCATGTTCTTTCTACAAATTTAGGAAGTTCTCATCGCCTCTTTGTTTGTATATACTCTCTGTTCCCTTCTCCTTTACTTCTACTTCCAGTATACCCATTATTTTTATGTTGATCTTTCTGATGTAGTCAGAAAGTTCTTGTAGAGATCTCTCATTTCTTTTAACTCTCAAATCTCTCTCTTTTTCCATCTCTCATTTCCAGATTTTTTTCTTCGATGTCACTGATTCTTTCCTCCATCTTGTCAGCTCTATTGCCCAAGCCCGCTATTTCATTGTTCATTTATTTTATTGAGTTCTTTTATTTTACTTCTTTTATTGTGGAATAAACATTATTTTTTAAATTAGTTTCAGGTATATAACACAGTCCAATAGTTATATTTTTCACCTCTCAAAGTACATCACCCCATCCCCAACTCGCCACGCCACTCCACCCCATATCATACATATCTATTACAATTCCTTTGACTCCCTTCCACAGTATATTCCACATCCATGACTATCTATATATTCAATTACAGTTGGCATACAATATTATACAACATCAGCTGCAGGTGTACAGTGAGTGATCAAGCCTCTACTCCATCCATGAATTGATCACCCTAACAAGAAAAGTGACCGTCTGACACCCCACAAAATATTTACAACATTATTATACTCCCCGAACTGTCTTTCATATCCCTGTGGCAATATTGTAGTTACCTATTTATGCTGTCTAATCCCTTCCCCTTCCCCTCATCCCCACCCTCCTCCCAACTAGCAACCATCAGTTTTTCCTCTATATGTATGAGTCTGTTTCTGTTTATTTTGCTCGTTCATTTATTTTTTCAGATTCCACATATAAGTGAGATCATATGGTATTTGTCCTTCTCTGACTGACTTATTTCACTTAACATAATAGTCTCTGGATCCATCCATATGGTTGCAAATGGTACGATTTCATTCTTCTTTATAGCGGAGCAATACTTCATTGTATAAATGTGCCACACTTTCTTAATCCAGTCATCTACCGATGGGCATTTTGATTGTTTCCAAGTCTTGGCTATTGTCTATAGTGCTGAAATAAACATAGGGGTGAATATATTTTTTTTGAATTTGCGTCTTGGATTCTTCTGGGTAGATACCCAAGATTGGAATTTCTGGGTCATACGGTAGTTCCGTTTCAGGTTTTTGGGATACCTCCATACTGATTTCCATAATGGCTGAACCAATCTGCAATCCCACCAACAGTGCACCAGGGTTCCCTTTTCTCCACAACCTCACCAGCACTTGTTGTTTGTTGATTTATTGATGATAGCCATTCTGAATGGAGTGAGGTGGTATCTCATTGTGGTTTTTGTTTGCATTTCCCTAATGATCAGTGAGGTTGAACATTTTTTCATATGCCTGTTGGCCATCTGTATGTCCTCTTTAGAGAAATGTCTCTTAATTTCCTCTGCCCATTTTTTAATTGGGTTGTTTGATTTTTTGGTGTTGAGTTTCATGAGTGTTTTATAAATTTTGGATATCAACTCCTTATCAGATATATTGTTGACAAATATATTCTCCCATTCAGTAGGCTTCCTTTTTGTTTTATTGATGATTTCCTTTGCTGTGAAAAAACTTTTAATTTTGATGTAATCCCATATGTTCATTTTTTTCTTTAATTTCCCTTGCCTAAGGATATATATCAGTAAAAATATTACTCAAGGTAATTTCTGCAAGTTTACTCCCTATGTTTTCTTCTAGGAGTTTTATGGTTTTACATGTAAGTCTTTAATCCATTTTGAGTTTGTTTTTGTATATGGTGTAAGTAGGTGGTCCATTTTCTTTTTTTAGCACTTGTCAGTCCAATTTTCCCAACACCATTTATTATAGACTATCTTTACTCCAATGTAAATTCTTGTTTCCATTGTCATAGATTAAATGACTGTATATCGATGAGTTTATTCCTGGGCTCTCTAATCTGTTCAATTTGTCTGTGTGGCTGTCTTTATGCCAGTACCATACTGTTTTAATTACTGTACCCTTGTAGTATGTTTTGATGTCAGGTAGCGTGATGCCTCCCACTAGGTTCTTAATTCTGAAGATTGCAGTGGTTATTTGGGGTGTTTTGTGGTTCCATAGAAAATTCTATGTTCTATTTCAGAATAAAATTTCCTTGGTAATTTGATTTGAATTGCATTAAATCTATATATTGCCTTGGTAGTGTTGACATTTTAAGTATATTAATTCTTCCAATCCATGAACACGGTATGTATTTTCATTTATTTGTATTTTTTTTTATTTCTCTCTTCAGTGTCTCATAATTTTCTGAGTACGGGTCTTTTACTTCTTTAGTTAAATTGATTCCTAGATATTTTATTGTTTTTGAAGCAATTGTAAAAGGGATTGATTTCCTGATTTATTTTTTTGATAGTTTATTATTGGTGTATACAAATGCAACTAATTCTGAATGTTAATTTCTAAATTTGTTTGTCGTTTCTAAAAGTCTTTTGTTGGAACCTTTGGGATTCTCTATATATAGTATCATGTCATCTGCATATAGTGACAATTTTACTTCCTTCTTTTCAATTTGGGTGCCTTTTATTTCATTTTCCTGTCTGATTCATGTGACTAGAACTTCCAGAACTATGTTAAATAGAAGTGGTGAAAGTAGGAAGCCTTGTCTTTTTCCTGATCTTAAGGGGAAAGCTTTTAGGCTTTCCCCATTGAGCACGATGTTTGATGATGGCTTTCATATATGGCCTTTATTATGTTGAGGTATGATCCCACTATTCCCACTTTGCTAAGAATTTTTATCATAAATGGCTGCTGGATTTTGTCAAATGCTTTTTCTGCATCTATTGATATGATCATATGATTTTTACTTTTCATTTTGTTAAGATGATGTATTACATTAATTGATTTGCACATATTAAACCAACCTTGCATACCAGGAATTTATCCCACTTGATTGTGGTGTATGATCTTTTTAATGTCATGCTGAATTCAGTTTTCTAGTTTTTGTTCAGAATTTTTGCATCTATATTCATCAGGAATATTGGCCTGTAGTTTTCCTTTTTTGTAATATCTTTGTCTGATTTTGGAATCAGGGAATAGTTGCTTCATAGAAAGGTGGGAGCCTTCCTTCCTTCTGTATTTTTTGGAATAGTTTGAGGAGAATACATGTTCTTTTTTTAAAAAAAGATTTTATTGGGGAATTGGGGGAGGGGAACAGCATTGGGGAATCGGGGAAGGGGAACAGACAAGTTGCTGTCTTTTTTTTGTTCTTCAGTCTAGTTGCGGAGGATGTTGCTTCACTGGCTCATGTTGGTATCATCATTGCGCTCTTCCTGGATGAGGCAGATCAGTCGCCGGCCTCTGGACGTCGCTCACCGTGGCTATTGGCAGCTCATGCTGTCTGCCAGCCACTCACGCTGACTGCCGGCCACTCACTGTAGCCTATAGCAGCCCACTGCAGCAGGGGCTGCAGCCTACACCGCCGCAGGGGCTCGCACAGCCCAGCTCCAGGTGGAGGTGTTGTTAGCTGTAGAGGGCAGTGTCACTGGCCCTCACATGTGGGATCCGAACTGGGGCTGCTGGCATCCCAAAACCAGCTCTTAACCAATGTGCCACTCGGCCGGCCCAGGTATTGTTATTTTTTAATGTTTTATAAAATTCACCTGTGAAGCCATCTGGTCCAGGACTTTCGTTCGTTGGAAGCTTTTTGATTATTGAATCAATTTCTTTGGTAGTAATCAGTCTGTTCAGAGTTTCTGTTTCTTTTTGGTTCAGACTTGGTAGATTGTAAGCTTCTAGAAATTTATCCATTTCTTCCAGATTGTTGCATTTGCTGGCATATAGTTGCTCATAGTATTTTCTTAAAATTTTCTGTATTTATGTGGTATCTGTTGTCACTTCTCTTCTTTCATTTCTGACCCCAAACCCACAGAAAGAGGTTGAATGCTGTTAGGGTCACCTCAGTGGCAGAGGTCAACCCTCAAAAGTGAAAGGCCCCTTAGCCCCACATCGGGCTCCCCATCCCAGGGGTCCTGTGCCAAGAAGAGGAATTTGTACAGCACCTGGTTGTCAAGATCAATGAGGACTCTGTCTGCCCTTACCAGTGGGGCAGAATGTGGCCCTCTTATAGAGCTGGCCCACAGACTCGCTCTCTGGCAGGCACCTGGTCTCTGGTGGAGGTGGTGGAAGCTCCAGAGGCCCAGGGACATGCAGGGAAGGACTGAACTCAGTGTCTTTGGCACAGGAACTGGAGGAATAGGAGTCATTCTTGATTCTGTGTGGAGCCTGCAAATGTGTGGCTTATGGGGAGCAGAGTCACTATCATTCCAGGATTAAGCCCTCCCCCAAACAGACAAGTGTGGGACCACATTGGTCTGGTGGAATCTGTGCATCTGCACTGCCATGGTAATGCCCTGGGTCACCTCCTTCTGCACAGTGGTGCTATGTCGCCCTGGAAACTCTTGATTGCCAAGCTGCTGGCCCTGCCCCACAGACTTCAGATTAAACAGGTGGAAAGCCTGAGGTGGCCTGGGAAACATTTGCTGAAATGACATGCTATACAGCATAGATGGGTACAGGCTGGCCGTAGTGTTCTCAGGGCATTTTTGTGGGACCCAGAACTGGTGTGGAAGACGAGACAGCTCTGACTATACAGAAATCACCACCAACACCTTTAAGTCCCTAAAAACCCATTCTGCCCACCTAGCGCTGCATTGCCAGGTGCAATCTGGGTAACTGTGCAGCTGGCACTGCTGCCACTAGCCAAGAAAAGTTTTCTTCTAATTAAAATTTATTGGGGTGAAAATGGCTAGTAAAGTTACATAGGTTTCCAGTGCATAATTCTGAAATAATCTATATATCACATTGTGTGTTCACCAACCAGAGACAGCTCTCCTCCCAGAACCTTGTTTACCTCAGCTACCACCCCCATCCCGCCTTACTCTCTGATAACCACTAAACTATTGTCTATGTCTATGAGTTTTTGTTTCTTTGTTTGTCTTGATCCTTTGTTGCTTTGAGTTTTATATCCCACATATCAGTGAAAACATATGGTTCTCAACTTTTTCTGTCTGAATTATTTTGCTTAGCATAATAATATCAAGATCCATCCATGTTGTCACAAACAGCATTATTTCATGTTTTCTTATGGCAGAATACTATTTCATTGTGTATATATACCACATCTTCTTTATCCAATCATCTATCAAAGAACACCTTGTTTGCTTCCATGGATATTGGCCACAATAAACAAAGCTGCAGTGAACATCAGAGCACATATATCTTTGCAGATAAATGCTTTCAGATTTTTAGGATAGATACCCAGAAGGCTTCCTGGGTCATATGGCAATGATATTCTTAATATTCACAGGAACCTCCACACTGCCTTCCACAGTGGCTGCACCAATCTGCATTCCCACCAACAGTGTATGAGCGTTCCTTTTTCTCCACAGCCTCCTCAACACTTGTTATTTGCCTTGATGATAGCCATTCTAACTGCTGTGAGGTGATATCTCAGTTTGGTTTTGATTTGCATTTCTCTTATGATTAGTGATGTTGAGCATCTTTTCATATGTCTTTTGGCCATCTGTATGTCCTCTTTGGAGAAATATCTATTCAGATCCTCTGCCCAATTTTAATGGGATTGTTTGTTTTTCTGTGGTTGAGTTACATGAGTTCCTTATATATTTTGGATATTAGCCCCTTTTTGGAAGTGTTGTTTGCAAAAATCTTCTCCCATTTGGTCAGTTGCCTCTTTATTATGCTGTGCAGAAGTGTTTTAGTTTGATATACTTTCATTCATTTATTTTAGCTTTCACTTCCGTTGCCTTGGAGGTCTAATTCATAAAATCCTCTTTGAACCCAAGGTCCATAAGATTAGTATCTGTTTTCATCTATGCAGTTTACTGTTTTAGGTCTTATGATTAGGTCTTATGATTAGGTCCTTCATCCATTTTGAGTTAATTTTGGTACACGGTGACAGACAGCATTTCATTCTTTTGCACATGGTTTTTCAATTCTTCCAGCACCATTTATAAAAGAGGCTGTCTTTTCTCCAGTGTACGTTTTTGACTCCTTGTCAAAAGTTATCTGTTCATATTTATGTGGGTTTATTTCTGGGTTCTCAATTCTATTCCATTGCTCTCTGTGTTGGTTTTTCTGCCAATACCATACTGTATTGATTATTGTTGCCCTGTAGTAAAGGTTAAGTCAGGCAGTGTGATACCTCTAGCATTGTTCTTTTTTCTTAGGATTGCTTTGGCTATCCAGGGTCTTTTGTGGTTCCATACAAATCTGATGATTTTTTTGTTCTATTTCTTCAAAAAATGCCATTGGGATTTTGATGGGGATTGCATTAAATCTGTATATTGCTTTGGGAAATATGGCCATTTTAACTTTGTTGATTCTTCCAATCCATGGACACGGAATGTCTTTCTATTTCTTGAGTCTTCTTCAATTTTTTAAAAAAAATATCTTATAGTTTTCAATGTTAGGTCTTTCACATCCCTGGTTATGTTTATTCCTAAGTATTTTATTCTTTTTGTTGCAGTTGCAAAAGGAATAGCTTTTTAAAATTTGTTTTTCTGAGGTTTCATTGTTAGTATATAAGAATGCAATGGAGTTCTGTAAGTTGATTTTGTAGCCGGCAACTTTACTGTATTCGTTTATGTTCTAATAGCTTTTTGGTAGAGTCTTTAGGGTTTCCTATATATAGCATCATCTAATCTGCAAAATGTGACAATTTAACTTTTTCATTCCCTATATTGGTGTCTTTTAATTCCTTCTTGTGCCTCATTGCTCTTGCTAGGACTTCCAGTATTATGGTGAAAAGTAGATGTGATAGGGGACAGCCCTGTCATGTTCCTGAACATACAGTAAAGGACTTCACTTTTTCATCATTAATTATGATATTAGATGAGGGTTTGTCATATACAGCCTTTATTATATTTGGGTATTTTCCTTCTATACCCATTTTAAGTGTTTTAATCATAAATGAATGTTGTATCTTGTCAAATGCTTTTTCTGCATCTGTTGATATAATCATATGATTTTTGTCCTTTATTTTGTTTATGTGGTGTATCACATTGATTGATTTCCATATGTTGAACCATCCTTGTGCCCCTGGGATGAAACCCCCTTGGTTGTGATGTATAATATTTTAATGCATTGTTGTATTCGATTTGCTAGAATTTTGTTTAGGATTTTTACATCTGTATTCATCAGAGATATTGGTCTCTAATTTTCTTTCTTTCTGTTATCCTTACAAGGTTTTGGAATCACGGTAATGTTGGCTTCATAAAATGAGTTAGGGAGTATCATCTTGTCTCCAATATTGGAAGAGTTTGAGAAGAATATGATCCAGATCCTCTTTGAATGTTTGGTAGAATTCATTAGTAAATCCATCTGGTCCTGGACTTTTGCTTTTGATAAGGTTTTGGATGACTGATTCAACTTTCTTACTGTTCAATGGTCTATTTAGATTTTACAATTCTTTGTAAAACAAAGGCTATGTGATTCTAATAACATCTCCATTTCTTCTAGCTTATTGAATTTGATGACATATAGTCCTTTATAATATTATCAGACGATCCTTTGTATTTCTGTGGCATCCATGGTAACTTCCCCTTTTTCATTTCTTTTTTCTTTGTGTCTTTTCTCTTTGTATCTTACTGAGTCTAACCAAGGGTTTATCAATTTTATTAATCTTTACAACAAACCAGTTCTTTGTTGCATTAATTTTTTCTATTGTCTTTCTATTCTCTATTTCATTTAGTTCTACTGATTGTTATTATTTCCTTTGCTAGACTGATTTGTCTTTCATTTGTTCTTCTCTTTCTAGTTCTTTAAGGTAAATGTGAGATTATTTCTCTGGGATTTTTCTAGTTTCTTGAGATAGGCCTGCAATTATATAAATTTTCCTCTTAATACTGCTTTCGCTGCATCCCAAAAATTTTGGTAGGATGTGTTTTCATTCCATTTGGTTCTATATATCTTTTGATATGTCCTCATTTCTTCTTTGACCCAGTCATTCTTTTTTTTATCATTTTTAATTAATTACTTTATTTATTTTTAATTAGTTTCAGGTGTACAACACAGTACCATAGTTACACATTTTACCCCTCAAAGTGACAAACCCCTTTCCCCCATTTAGCCACCCCACTCCCCCCATATCATATATATTTATTACACTTCCTCTGACTCACTTCCACATTATAATCCACATCCCGTGACTATCTATATAGTTAATTACAGTTGGTATACAATATTATACAACTTCAGCTTCAGGTGTACAGTGCAGTAATCAAGCCTCTACTCCATCCATGAAATGGTCTCCCTAACAAGACATATGACCATCTGACACCTCACAAAATATTGACAACATTATTAATTATATTCCGCAAAATGTCTTTCATATCCCTGTGGCAATATTGTAGTTGCCTATTTTTGCTGTCTAATGCCTTCCCCTTCTCCTTCATCCCCAACCCCCTCCCAACTAGCAACCCTGTTTTTCCTCTATATCTATGAGACAGTTTCTGTTTATTTTGCTCATTCATACAGTTTTTCATATTCCACATATGAGTGAGATCATATGGTATTTATCTTTCTCTGACTGACTTATTTCACTTAACATAATAGTCTCCAAGTCCATCCATATCATTGCAAATGGTACGATTTCATTCTTCTTTATAGCAGAGTAATACTCCATTGTATAAATATACCACAGTTTCTTAATCCAGTCATCTACCAATGGACATTTCGGTTGTTTCCAAGTCTTAGCTATTGTAATAGTGCCGCAATGAACATAGGGTTGCATAAACTTTTTTGAATAAATGTCTTGGTTTTTTCAGGATAAATACCTAGGAGTGGAATTGCTGGATCAAAACGTATTTCCAGGGCCGGCCGAGTGGCGCATTGGTTAAGCGCTGGTTTTGGGATGCCAGCGGCCCCGGTTCGGATCCCACATGAGGGCCAGTGACACTGCCCTCTACAGCTAACAACAGCTCCACCTGGAGCTGGGCTGTGCGAGCCCCGGTGATGGTGTGGGCTGCAGCCCCTGCTGCAGTGGGCTGCCATAGGCTACAGTGAGTGGCCCGCAGCCAGCGTGAGCGGCTGGCAGCCAAGCGTGAGATGCCAATAGCCGCGGTGAGCGACATCCAGAGGCCAGCGACCCATCTGCCTCATCCGGGAAGAGAGCAATGACGATACCAACAGTGAAGCAACATCCTCCGCAACTAAACTGAAGAACAAAAAGACAGCAACTTGTCTGTTCCCCTTCCCCGATTCCCCAACGCTGTTCCCCTCCACCAATTCCCCAATAAAATCTTTAAAAAAAAAAAAAAACCGTATTTCCATTTCCAGGTTTTTGAGATACCTCCATACTGACCTCCATAGTGGCTGCACAAATCTGCAATCCCACCAACAGTGCAGCAGGGTCCCCTTTTCCCCACAGCCCCACCAGCACTTGTTGTTTGTTGATTTATTGATGATAGCCATTCTGACCAGAGTGAGGTGGTTTCTCATTGTGGTTTTTATTTGCATTTCCCTAATGACCAGTGAGGTGGAACATTTTTTCATATGCCTGTTGGCCATCTGTATGTCCTCTTTAGAGACATGCCTCTTCATATCTTCTGCCCATTTTTCAATTGGGTTGTTTAATACAAAAAGGCTTCCATTTTGTTTTATTGATGGTTTCCTTTTTTTGGTGTTCAGGTTCATGAGTGTTTTATAAATTTTGGATATTAACCCCTTATCAGATATATCATTGGCAAATATATTCTCCCATTCAGTAGGCTTCCTTTTTGTTTTATTGATGGTTTCCTTTGTTGTGAAAAAACTTTTAAGTCTGATATAATCCCATATGTTCATTTTTTCTTTTACTTCCCTTGCCCGTAGGGATGTATCAGTAAAAATATTGCTCTGGGTAATGTCTGCAAATGTACTCCCTATATTTTCTTTTAGGAATTTTATGGTTTCAGGTCCTACATGTAAATCTTTAATCCATTTTGAATTTGTTCTTGTATATGGTGTAAGGAGGTGGTCCAGTTTCATTTTTTTGCATGTGTCAGTCCAATTTTCCCAGCACCATTTATTGAATAGACTATTTTTACTCCATTGTAAATTCTTGCTTCCCTTGTCATAGATTAACTGTTCGTAAATGCCTGGATTTATTTCTGGGCTCTCTGTTCTGTTCTACTGATCGATGTGCCTGTTTTTATGCCAATACCATACTGTCTTGATTACTGTAGGCTTGTAGTATGTTTTGATGTCTGGTAGCGTGATCCCCCTGACTTTGTTCTTATTTCTCAGGATTGCTGAGGCTATTCTGGGTCTTTTATGGTTCCATACAAATTTTAGGATTATATTTTCTATTTCTGTGAAAAATGCCCTTGGTAGTTTGACAGGAATTGCATTGAATCTATATATTGCTTTAGGCAGTATGGACATTTTAACTATATTAATTCTTCCTATCCATGAGCATGATAGGTGTTTCCATTTATTTGTATCTTCTATGATTTCTCTCTTCAGTGTCTTATAATTTTCTGAGTACAGATATTTTACTGCTTTGGCTAAATTTATTCCTAGGTATTTTATAGTCTTGAAGCAATTGTAAATGGGACAGTTTCCTTAATTTCTCCTTCTGTTAGTCTATTATTGGTATATGCAAATGCTACTGATTTCTGAACATTGATTTGATATCCTACTACTTTACTGAATTCATCTATCAGTTCCAATAGTTTTTTGATGCAGTCTTTGGGGTTCTCTATATACAGTATCATGTCATCTGCATATAATGAAAATTTTACTTCTTCCTTGCCAATTTGGATGACTTTTATGTTTTTTTCTTGTCTGCTTGCTATGTCTAGAACTTCCAGAACTATATTGAATAAAAGAGGACAAAGTGGACAGCCTTGTCTTGTTCTTGATCTTAAGGAGAATGGTTTTAGCTGTTCCCCACTGAGTATGATGTTAGCTGTATGTTGAGATATGATCCCTGTATTCCCACTTTGCTAAGGGTTTTTAACATAAATGGCTGTTGGATTTCGTCAAATCTCTTTTCTGCATCTACTGAAATGACAATGTGAGTTTTATCCTTCATTTTGTTGATGTGGTGTATAACATTAATTGCTTTATGGATGTTGAACTAGCCTTGCATATTAGGGATGAATCCCACTTAATCATGATGTATAATCTTCTTAATATATTGCTGAATTCTGTTTGCTAATATTTTATTGAGAATTTTTGTATCTATATTCATCAGGGAGATTGGCCTGTAGTTTTCCTTTTTTGTGCTGTCTTTATCTGGTTTTCGAATCAGGGTGAAAGTGGCTTCATAAAAAGAGTTTGGGAGCCTTCCCTCCTTCTGGATTTTTTGGAATAGTTTGAGAAGAATAGGTGATAGTTCATTTTTGAGTGTTTGATAAAATACACTTGTGAAGCCATCTGGTCCATGGCTTTTGTTTTTTGGGAGCTTGACAATTATTGATTCAATTTCCTTCGTAGTAATCAGGGTATTTAGATTTTCTATTTCTTCCTGTGTTACCTTTGGAAGGTTGTATGCTGCTACAAAAATTATCCATTTCTTCCAGATTGTCAAATTTGTTGGCATATATTTGCTCATAGTAATTTCTTAGAACTTTTTTTATTTCTGTAATGTCTGTAGTCATTTCCCCTCTTTTGTTACTGCTTTTACTAATTTGAGTCCTTTCTTTTTTTTTTTTTTTTTTGGATGAGCTTGGCTAGAGGTTTGTCAATTTTGTTTATCTTCTCAAAAAAACAGCTCTTGGTTTCATTGATCTTTTTTATTGTTTTTCTATTCTCTATATTGTTTATTTCTGCTGAAGTCTTTATTATCTCCTTTCTTGTACTACCCTTGGGCTTCCTTTGCTGCTCCTTTTCCAGTTACCTTAGGTGTAAGGATAACCTGTTGATTTGAGATTTTTCTTCCTTCTTTAGGTAGGCCTGCACTGCTATAAACTTCCCTCTTAGGACTGCTTTCGCAGCACCCCAGAGATTTTGGGTCGTGGTGTTTTCATTTTCATTTGTCTCGAGGTACCTTTTGATTTCCTCCTTGATCTCATTTGTGACCAACTTGCTATTTAGTAGCATGTTATTTAGCCTCCATTTTTTTGACAGCTTTCCGGGATTCTTCTTATAATTGATTTCTAGTTTCATAGCATTGTGGTCCGAGAAGACACTTGAAATGATTTCAATCTTCTTAAATTTATTCAGTCTTGTTTTGTGGCCTAACATGTGTTCTATCTTAGAAAATGTTCCATGTGTGCTTGAGAAGAATGTATATTCTGTAGCTTTGGGGTGAAATGCTCTGAAAATGTCTGTTAAATCCAGCTGGTCTAAAGTGTCATTTAAGGTCACTGTTTCCGCATTGATTTTCTGTCTGGAGGATCTTTAGATTGCTGACAGTGGGGTGTTGAAGTCCCCTACTATGATAGGGTTAGTGTTGATCTCCGTTTTTATGTCTGACAATATCTGTTTTATATATTTAGGAGCTCCTATTTTAGGTGCATAGATGTTTACTAGGGTTATGTCCTCTTGTTCGATGGTTCCCTTTATTATTATGAAGTGTGTTTCTTTGTCCTTATTATATTCTTCAATTTAAAGTCCATTTTATCTGATAAAAGTATCGCTACTCCAGCCTTTTTCTCCGTTCCATTTGCATGAAATACTTTACTCCATCCCTTTCCTTTCAGCCTGTATGTGTCTTTTGATCTGAACTGTGTCTCTTGTATACAGCATATGCCGGGGTCTTGCTTTCTTATCCATTCAGCCACCCTATGTATTTTGATTGGAGCATTTACACCATTTACATTTAACGTGATTATTGATAGGTGCGTATTTATTGCCATTTTGTTATTTGTGTTCGTAGTCTTTCATAGGTTGTTTTTCTCTTCTGCTTAAAGAAGCCCTTATACCATTTCCTGCAAAGCTGGCTTGGTGGTAATGAATTCCCTTAACTTGTTCTTTTCTGGGAAGCTCTTTGTTTCTCCTTCAATTTTAAATGATAGCCTTGCTGGATACAGCAATCTAGGTTGTAGGCCTTTATTTTTCATCACTTTGAAAACTTCTTGCCACTCCCTTCTGGCCTGCAAAGTTTCTGTAGAAAAGTCGGCTGATAATCTTATGGGGGTGCCCTTGTAAGTAACTTGCTGCCTTTCCCTTACTGCTTTAAGGATTCTGTCTTTGTCCTTAACCCTTGCCATTTTCACTATAATGTGTCTTGGTGTTGGCCTGTTCGGAATCATACTGGTTGGAACTCTCTGCACTTCCTGGGCTTGTATTTCAATGTCCTTTGTCAGGTTAGGGAAGTTTTCAGACATTATTACTTCAAATATGTTCTAAATCCCTTGCTCCTTCTCTTCTTCTGGTACTCTGAAGATCCGAAATTTATTGCGTTTGATGTTGTCCCCCAGCTCTCTTCAACTATTTTCAATGTTTTCCTTCTTTTTTCTTTTTGTTGTTCTGCTTGGGTGATCTCTGCCATCTTGTCTTCTAAGTCACTGATTTGATTTTCTGCTTCGTCCAATCTGCCAGTCATTCCATCAAATTTGTTATTTAATTCAGTAATTGCATTCTTGAGTTCTAGCTGTTTGCTTTTCATGATTTCTCTATCCTTCTTTATATTTTCATTAATTTCCTTGAACATTCTAATAATCAGTATTCTGAACTCTGTCTCCGATAGGTTGTTTACCTCTATTTCCTCTAGTTCCAGTGATTCAGGAGGTTTCTTCTGTTCTTTTATTTGGGTTGTATTTCTTTGTCTCCCCATTCTGGTTTACTCTTTGTGCTTGCTTCAATATAACAGATAGATCCCCTAGGTCTCTCAGTCTTTTCTGGGTAAACTTATACGGTGTGTGTCCTTTATATTTTAATTACTCAATCTCCCTATTCTCTTGTGCGTGTGTATCTGAGGTGTTCCTTGTGTTGTGTGTCTTCACCTGTTGAAGTTTAACTTTGATCACTTTTGGCTTGTCAGTAGGTGGGATTGACTTCCAGGCTGATCAGCTGTGAGAATCAGTAGTGTCCGCAGTTTATGAGCTGCTGTGTGAGGGTTGATCCCTCTGATGAGGCTTGGACCCTTTGGCCCTTGCACCTGTAGCAACTTCCTTTTGGGTGTGACTCCTGTAGGTCAAACCCAGAAATGCTCTGGTTTTATCTAAAGTTGGCCTGTGGGTATGATGATTCTTGTGTCTCCAGTGCCGCTCTTGGCTAAAGTCCACCAAGCTCTCTTCAGTTTGTCCTGTGCTGTACAAATATTCCTCTGCGTCTTGTGGGAACAAAGACGGCCACTTGACACATAGTGTGATCCTGGTACTGCAGGTTTGCTGTACATGAGTGTGGTTGTGACGTGTGATTGGTAGTTTTTACAAAGTCACTGCCGTTTCTGCTTTTGCCTGTCCCAAGGCAGGCTGTGCACCCTGCAGGCTCATTGAGTGTCTTTGGGCACCCTTTCCATTATACGCCCAACGTGGAGAATGAAAGAGCTCTTCACTGCCAAAAGCCCGCTGCTAAGCTTCTGTTAATTAGTGCCTCAGCAGCTGAACCTGTCCTGCCTCCCAAGCATTGCAGGAAAGGTGGGGGTGGGGTAGGTATCTCACTCTGTAGCATCTTCTGGGGCGGAAATTCTCAACCCCCTACGGGTATGGAATGTCTTTGTAGTCTGTCCCTACTGCTCCATTCCAGGGTGAGTTTAAGACTCTGGCTTGGCAGGGGCCAGGGTTTCTGAGGGAGGGTGGGGGTGGGTTTTAATTTCTGTTGTGTTTTATTTTTGCTTTCTGTCGAAGGGAGGAGGAAAACAAACAAACAAGCAAAACAAACAAACAAAATAATACAACAACATAAAAACCCCACAGTCACAACACTGTTTTGAGCTAAGGCCTTTGCCTCATAGGCTCCAGAGGAGTTCCTGTTGCTCTCCCAAAGAGACTGCCGGGGTTTAAGGGGCTGCACGCACCCTGCAGTGGCTCAAATCTCCGGTCTGTCTCCCGGGAACCTGGGTCCCTGCTTGGGCACGCTACGTGTCGCCCCACGAGTATTCTTTCTTCCCCTGCTGGTCTGGTTTCATGCTTCTGCCTCGGAGCCTGCGTGAGCCACGATCTTCCTGCTCCTCTCCCGGAGGGACTGCTTGGGTTTAGGGCACTGCGCGCACCCTGCCGTGGCTCATATCCCCGCTCCATCTCTCTCAGCGACCTGCATCTCTACCCAGCGCACTGAGTCTCCCCCTCCCCTCAAGTATTCTTTCTTCACTTGCTTGCCCAGTTTCAGGCTTCTGCCTCAGCATCTGCGCACTGAGGTGCTCTTGCTGCGCTCCGTGGGACCCAGTGGACGCAGAGACTGATCCCTGAACTGGGCGGGTGCAGGAATTAATCTTGCCCTGTCACTGCCAGGCTCTGCACCCTGCTTTCTGGGGACCTGGGTAGCTGTGGGTGCGGCTCCACGTCTCCTCTCTCTCCTCCCCCTCTCGCCCGGCCTGAGGTTCTTCCTCAGGCTGCAGATCATTGTGCTCTTGCTGTACTCTAGATGGGCTGTGGGGCACAGGGAGTGAGCAGTGGGAACACTCACTCTGAAGCTTGGTGCCTCTTCAGCCACAGGTGCGGGCTGCACCTCACGGGTCTCACCCGCCTTCTTCCCCCACTTGCCTGGTCGGCCCACCTTCCAGCAATTGTTGTGTGTCTTAGTTGCTGTGTGTGATGAGTAGACGTCCTTTTGAAGAGTTACAGAAGTTCAAATTGTGGATATTTCCAGAGAAGAACTCAGGGAGCTCTCCTCACAGCGGCCATCTTACCGGATCCTCTCCATTTCCCTACCCCAGTCATTCTTTAAAAGTGTGTTGTTTAATCTCCACATATTTGTGGGTTTTCCTGCTTTCTTTTTTCAGCTGATGTCCAATTTAAAAGCCTTGTGATCAGAGAATATGCATGATATGATTTCAATTTTCTTAAATTTGCTGAGGCTAGATTTGTGTTCCAATATATGGTCTATCCTTGAGAATGTTCCATGTACACTAGAAAAGAATGTACATTCTGATATTCTAGGATGAAGGGATCTATAAATGTCAATTACGTATATTTCATTTAATGTGTCCTTTAGTGCCGATATTTATTTATTTATTTTCTTTTTGGATGATCTACCCATAGCTGTCAATGATGGGTTTAGGTTCCCTACTATAATTGTGTTTTATTCAATTTCTCCCTTTAGTTCTATTAGTAGTTGCTTTGTATATTTTGGTGCTCCCTGATTGGGGGCATAAATATTGATGACTGTTACGTCTTCTTGTTGTATAGTCCTCTTTATCATTATGAAATGTCCATCTTTTTCTCTTATTACCTTTTTGTATCCTGAAGTCTGTTTATATAATATCAGTATGGCTTCACCTGCTTTTCTCTGAAGACCATTTGCTTGTAGTGTCAGTTTGTACCCTGTTGCTTTGAGTCTATATTTGTCTTTGTAGCTGTGATATGTCTTTTAGAGCCAGCATATGGTCTGGTTTAGTTTTTTTTTTTTATCTAATCTATTACTGTGTGCCTTTTTGTTGGTGAGTTCAGTCCATATACATTAAGGGTGCTTATGGATATATAAGGATTTCCTATTATTCCATCTGGTTTTCTGGTAGTGCTGTGTCTCCATTGTTTCTTTGCCTTTTTCTTGCTGTCTATTATGTCAGTGTGGTGGTACTCTATGATTTTTTTCCTCTCCTTCTTGTTTTTTTATGTTATATATTTCAGTTCTGAATTTTTTTTTTGAGTGGTTAGTAGTAAGTTTATGTAAAACAAAGTTTCATATTTAGAGTATTCCATTTTGTTCAGCAAGCTTACTTTCTCCATTCCCTTGTGCCGGTTCAGACCTCTACTCTCTCCCCTTTTATGCTTTTGTTGTCACTAATTATCCCAATTTATTCTGGGAGTTGATTTCTGCACTGCAGTAGCAAGTGGTCTTTTTCCTGTTTTTTTAAGTGTTTTTTTTTCGTCTCTACTTTGTATATTCTGTTTCAGTATATAGTGTGTGCTTTGGTGTAGGGGTTGTCATTTCCTGTGTCTGTCTGTTTGTTCATAACACTACTTATGATTTGGTTTTATACTCTTTTTTTCCCTTTCTTTCTTTATTTATAATTAGTTAAAGGTGTACAACGCAGTGCAATAGTTATATTTTTTACCCCTCAAAGTGACAACCTCCCTCCCCCAATTTGCCACCCCACTCCTCCCCCCATATCATATATGTCTATTACACTTCCTGTGACTCCTTTCCATAGTATAATCAACATCTTGTGATTATCTATATATTCACTTACCGTTGGTATACAATATTATACGACATCAGCTTCAGGTGTACAGTGCAGTGATCAAGCCTCTACTCTATCCATGAAATGGTCTCCCTAACAAGACATGTGACCATCTGGCACCCCACAAAATATTGACAACATTATTAATTATATTCCCCGAACTGTCTTTCATATCCCAGTGGCAATATTGTAGTTACCTATTTATGCTCTCTAATCCCTTCCTCTTCTCCCTCATGCCCACCCCCTCCCAACTAGCAACACTCAGTTTTTCCTCTATATCTATGAGACTGTTTCTGTTTACTTTGCTCATTCATTCACTTTTTCAGATTCCATATATAGGTGAGATCATATGGTATTTGTCTTTCTCCAACTGACTTATTTCACTTAACATAATAGTCTCTAGGTCCATCAATTTCATTGCAAATGGTACGATTTCATTCTTCTTTATAGCAGAGTAATACTCCATTGTATAAATGTACAACACTTTCTTAATCCAGTCATCTACCGATGGGCATTTCAATTGTTTCCAAGTCTTGGTTATTGTAAATAGTACTGCAATGAAAATATAGGGAGTACATTTGCAGACATTACCCTGAGCAATATTTTTACTGATACAACCCTGCAGGCAAGGGAAGTAAAAGAAAAAATGAACATATGGGATTATATCAGACTTAAAAGTTTTTTCACAACAAAGGAAACCATCAATAAAACAAAAAGGAAGCCTACTGAATGGGAGAATATTTGCCAACGATATATCTGATAAGGGGTTAATATCCAACATTTATAAAACACTCATGCAACTCAACACCAAAAAAAACAAACAACCCAATTAAAAAATGGGCAGAGGATATGAAGAGACATTTCTCTAAAGAGGACATACAGAAGGCCAACAGGCATATGAAAAAATGTTCAACCTCACTGGTCATTAGGGAAATGCAAATAAAAACCACCATGAGACACCACCTCACTCCGGTCAGAAGGGCTACCATCAATAAATCAACAAACAACAAGGCTGTGAGGAAAAGGGGACCCTGCTGCACTGTTGGTGGGATTGCAGATTGGTGCATCCACTATGGAAGTCAGTATGGAGGTATCTCAAAAAACTGGTAATGGCACTACCTTCGGACCCAGCAATTCTACTCCTATGTATTTATCCTGAAAAATCCAAGACACTAATTCGAGAAAATATATGCATCCCTATGTTCATTGCAGTGGTTTTATATTCTTTTGATTTTTTGTTTCAGGTCGAATAACCTTTCAGTATTTCTTGTAGTGTAGGTCGTGTTTTAGAAAATCCCTCAGCACCTGTATGTCTGGAATGGTCTTTATTCCTCTTTCATATCTGAAGGATATCTTTGCTGGATATTTTATTATTGGCTCATAATTTCTCTCTTTCAATAGTTTGAATATTTGATTCCATTCCCTCTTAGCTTGTAGAGTTTCTGATGAAAAATCTGATGATAATATAATGGACTTTTTTTTTCTTTTTTTGTAGGTTACCATCTTTTTTCCCTGCCTGCATTGAGGATTCTTTGTCATTAATTTTTGACAGTTCAATACAATGTGCCTTAGAAAAGGCTTCTTGGGTTTTAGATAATTAGGTGTTCGTTCTATTTGCTTCATGTATTTGAGGATCCAGTTCTTTCCACAAGTTTGTGAAGTTCTCATTGACTATTTGTTTGAATATACTCTGTTCCCTTCTTCCTTTCTTCTCCTTTTGGTATGCTCATTATTCTTCTATTGCTCTTTCTGATCGAGTCAGAAATTTCTTGTAGAGTTCTTTCATTTCTTTCAACTCTCAAGTCTCACTCTTTCATCCGTGTCATTTCCAGGTTTCTATTTTTGATGTCACTGATTCTTCCCTCCATCTGGTCAGCTCAGTTACCTAACCTGGCTATTTCATCCTTCATTTCTTTTATTTAGTTCTTCATCTCCAGAATTTCTATTTGGTTCTTTTTTAAATTTCAATCTCTTTGGTAAAATGTTCTTTTTGTTCTTTGATTGTGTTTCTAAGTTCATTAAACTGCCTGTCTGTGTTTCCTTTCATCATGTTGAGGTTTTTTTAGTACTGAAATCTTGAATTATCTGTCATTTAAGTCACATATTTCCATGTCTTTAAGTTCATTTTTTGGAGACTTTTCATTTTCTTTCTGAGATGCCTTGTTATTTTGGTTATTCATGGCAATTAATTAATTAATTAATTAATATTCCTCTTCTTGGGCATCTACAGGAGTGTGTTCTGCAGCAGGTTGTTATGAAGAGATCTTTC
This sequence comes from Aselliscus stoliczkanus, assembly GCA_033961575.1. NCBI lineage: Eukaryota > Metazoa > Chordata > Mammalia > Chiroptera > Hipposideridae > Aselliscus > Aselliscus stoliczkanus. The sequence continues at coordinate 44,573,901 of CM066737.1, read as the reverse complement.
TTTTGCTTTGCAGTAGGTATTGGGGGAATGTTTTATTTTCTCCCACTGGGGCCTTTTATTCTCTCTCACACTGTAGTGTTATAGTTTCTCTTGAGCTATTCCAGCTTCTCACATGATGGGGAGTTTCCCTGAAGGTGGGCTTCTCTCTGTGAGCACGCTGCCTGGGTCTCATGGCATTGCCTGGGTCTCATCCATGAGGGGGATGTAGTGGGCCATATAGTTCTGAGTTTCTGAATTCCCAATTGTGCCCCTGCAGCCCACAGCAGAGCCTGTGTGTCTCAGTGGCTCTAGTTGTCCCTGCAGGAATCTGCCCAGAAAGGTGGGGGCTGGGTGGGTTGTAAGAAGCAGCTGGTACATTTGTTGCTCTGAGCAATGGTGACTACCAGCCCATAGTTGTCTTGCCCCTACAGTTCCTTCCCTTTCACTGGAGTTAGTTGCATTGTGAGTCTGTGGTTGCGGGACTTCAGTTCTCGGGGCTATAGATGTTCTGGTCTTTAATCTGTCAATGCTACCATTTCTTTTGGAGCCTACTTCTAACCCTGGGAGAGTTAGGGTGGGGCACACTCTGGGAGGGTGGGGTTGAGGTGGCCAGGCTCTGTCTTTGTTTTCTGTTTTCTGCCGAGCAGTGAGGGCTTGAACCACCATTCTCACCTTTCTGTAGTCAGTCTTTTCTCAGAGGTCTCTTCCAGGAGCACTGGGTTCAGCTGTATTTTATGCTGACCCCTCAGGCAGGTCTGTGGGCCACAGGGGGTGCACCTGTAGCCTGGATTCTTTCCTCTCCTATGAGGTCCAGAATGCAGTGAGCTCCAGTCTTCATCCTATGGCCTCTCGGCCTGCATCTCTGCAATTCCCCCTTCCTTCCTCTCCAGCTTGCCTGATTTGCCACCATCAAGTGATTCAATGTACGGGTCTCTCAGTCATGCTTATGTGTTGTGCAGGGAATCCTTTGTTGAATTACAGCTGTTCAGTTTGTTGTAGGGGAGATTTCAAGAAGCACTCCTCACAATGCCATACCTGTGACATCACCAAAAGTATGACATTTAATGGCTGCGTAATATGTCTTTGTATAGGAGTATCATGTAATCATTCAATTGTGGATATATTAAGTTACTTCTAATTTCTAATTTAAATATAGAGTAGAATTTATATGGACAAATGTTAATTTTGATTATGTATTTATTTTCTTAAGGTATCATTCCTGGACTGGGATTATGATGTTAAAGAGAAAAAACAATTTTTCAATATTTTAATAAATATTGTTTCCCTGGAATATTACTTTAACTTAACTCTACAAACAGCAGTGATGTATTATGACAGCATTTCAAAACATATTCATCAACACATAGAATTTTTTAGTCATCAACAGTCAAAGAATAATTCTATTTTATTGTTGCTTTGATTTTATTTTTCAATTACTAGTTATATTGAGTATTTTATGTCTCCCTCTTCATTTTTTATTTATTTATTTATTTTTTCTGTACTCCAATTCAAAGTTCATCAATTCCTGAGAAAATGTCACAAAAAGACAATTTAATGGTTCTAATGAATAAGGTGACTGCGTAATAATTTGAACTTTTAACTAATTTTTTTCTCAGTATATTCCTCTTTTTCTCTCCTCTCCATCAAGTAAATAGCTCTCTCTGTTCTCAGTGCCTTGCTGCAGGCGGGGAGGGGGGGGAAGGAGGATGTAGGGTAACTCAGAAAAAAATAAGAGAAGTAGCTTGCAAATTCAGTGATTCAAATTTTCTATGGTCATAGAGGAAGAAATTCAACAAGATAGAAAATTTTCAAAATATAGAAGGGGAGAAGGCTTTTCCTCACACAAGAAATTGATTCTTCCAAACTGGGGAAGCCAAAACATAAGAGACTCTTGATAAGAATCAAGAACCATTTACTTAATTTCATGGCAGGTCTAGCAGAGAAACACCTAGACCCTAGAAAGCAATGGCTGTGAGGTGGTCCTTGGCAGATAGGTCTCTATGCAGAGTTGGCAAAGATTCCTGAGCCCCAAGAAATGTAGGAAAGCAGCCAGGGACCTCTAACTTGAAGTAACCATGTGTACTAGGAGAGTGGACATCTCAGCAGCTATCTATATAGACCTCCAATTAATAACTATATGTCTGTCCTCTCATCACTACTACTCACCACTATTCCTGTCAACACCTTAGTACCATATAAAATGTTCACAATATGATGTTAACAACCTTGGGGTGAAGACCCTAAGGACTGAGGTTAGTTTTTGTCCCACCAGTCCCCCATCATTGAGTTCTTGGGGCTCAATATCTGAAATATAGTTATTATAGAAAATAGTTATATTTTTGCACACTATTTGAGGTCTTAGAGTCATACATGGTATAAAAATTTTAAGGGTCAGTTCTCCTAACCCAACTTTGTTTAATTATACAGTGATTCATTATGATATTTTATGCTCTGGTCAAGGAAAACACATTCTGACAGAAAGGAATTTATCTCATACCTGTGAAAAGGCTTAAATATCTGTGTCTTAAGATTTGGTAACTCACATTGACATTCCAGGCTACACAAAGCTATATCCAAACAAAAGTGAATTTTACAATGTTCAACTTATCAGTTGTCTCCACCACAGTTTGATATTATCAGGCCAGGAATTCTAGTTATTTCAAATCTGAAAAGAGTATCACCAAGCCACACCTGTCAAAAAAAATATTATTAACATATGATACTTTGCCAAACAAGAAAGATGGGAAATGTAGTTGCATTAACAAAAAATGTATGGAGATTGCCAAGAAAGCAAATAATTTTTGGAAGCCACACTTATTTGGAAATATTCTAGTCATAGAACCATGGTTATTTAAACGAAAGCATCCACCATATATCTTTTTGAAAATACATACATCCAAAATACATAGAAAGAATTGAATATGATACTACTCAGATTTTCTATGATTTACTGGTGTTGTACTAAAAAAAAGCATAGCTTCTAAACTGAGACATACTTGTTCTCGAAGCTTGGCTGCACTCTTAACTAGTTGGGGGATCTTGAGAAAGTAACTTTATCTTCTCTATGATTCATCTGTAAAAATAATTAAATTATATTAAATATGAAAAGACTCATTGTAGGATATTCCTCCTTTAGGCCTCAATGGAAAAGCAGAATAATTGTACATGATTTTTATGATATAAAGTAATAAATACATGTCTTATTATGTGCACAAATCTATTTAGATGAATTCTAAAAGGATCTGAACAGAGCAAAACAATGTAAAATGATGTTTGCCCAAGTGAAAAATTGTGAACAGGAGTGAGATCCATTGAAATAAATTCTACTTATATTACTTCAAATTGCTCCTTTTTTACGGTCATTAATTGCTTCATTAAATTTGCTATAAATAAGACATCGAGAAATTCTAATGTTGGATAAAAATGCCAGGTCTTGGAATCTCTATTGGAATTATGAGAATGAGATCAATGAAAAATAAATATCAACAGTATCTACCCTGTCAGCCAGAATAAAACAACAGCTCAAGTCCAAAAGCAGCAAATCAGGTGACTCAATAGAATGAAGACACTAGGGCCAATGGCAAAATTATAAAGTAGTCACCTTACCGTAAGGCATTCTCTCAGTTATCCAATAATTTCATGATGTCATTTGATTGTATTGAAATAATTCTGCTAAGAAACCTATGCTCTACTCTAACTGTTAAAATCTAGGGATCAGCAATCCATAGCACATGGGCCCAATTCAGGTGGCTGAGTTTTTGTAAAGTTTTATTGGAACAAAGCCATGTCCATTCAGCTATGTGTAGTTATGGCTCCTTTTGCAGGACAACAAGCATAGCTGAGTACTTTTGATACAGATCATATGGCTCACAGAGACTAAAATATTTACTATCTGGACCTTTATAGAAAAAGTGTGTAAACCCCTGCAACCCACTTGTGCCTAAATTCAAATACAATATATTTAATCTATCCGTGAGATATTTTCATTTTTTTCTTATTTATTTTATTATTAATTTTTTTTAAAAATTAGTTACAGGTGTATAACACAATGCAATAGTTATACTCTTTACCCCCCAAAGTGACAACCCCCTCCCCCAGTACGCCACCCCACTCCTGCCCCCCCATATCACACATATCCACTACAATTCCTTTGACTCCCTTCCACAGTATACTCCACATCCCGTGACTATATCTATATATTCAGTTACAGTTGGCATAAAATACTATACAACATCAGCATCAAGTGTAAAGTGCAGTGACAAAGCCTCTACTCCATCCATGAAGTGGTCTACCTAACAAAATATGTGATTATCTGACACGCCACAAAATTTTTACAACACTATTATATTCCCCGAACTGTGTTTAATATCCCTGTGGCAATATTGTAGTTGTCTATGTATGCTGTCTAATCCCTTCCCCTTCCCCCTTATCCCTACCCCCCTCCCAAATAGCAATTGTCAGTTTTTCGTCTATACCTATGACTCTGTTTACTTTAATCGTTCATTCAGTTTTTCAGATTCCACATATAAGTGAGATCATATGGTACTTGTCTTTCTCCGACTGAATAATTTCACTTAACATAATAGTCTCTTCACAACATTATCAATTACATTCCCAAAACTGCCCCCATATCCCTGTGGCAACATTGTAGTCACCACCTAAGCTGTCCAAAACCTTCCCCCTCTCCCTCATCCCCACTCCCTCCCAGCCAGCAACCATCAGTTTTTCTTTTATATCTGCTTGATATGACTTCAATCTTCTTCAATTTACTGAGACTTGTTTTGTGGCCTAACGTGGTCTATCTTGGAAAATGTCCCATGAGTACTTGAGAAGAATGTATATTCTGTTTTTTGAGGATGAAATGCTCTAAAAATATCACTGAAGTTCAGATGGTCTAAAGTGTCATTTAAGGCACCTCTTTCTGTGTTGATTTTCTGTCTGAAGAGTCTGTCCATTGGTGACAATGGGGTGTTGAATTCCCCTACTATGATAGTGTTACTGTTGATCTCTGTCTTTATGTCTGTCAAAATGTGTTATATGTAATTAGGTGTTCCTATGTTGGGTGCATAGATGTTTATTAGGGTTACAGTGCCCTTCTTTGTCTTTTACTGTAGTTATTTTAAAGTCTGTTTTGTCCAAAATAAGTAGTGCTACTACAGCTTTTTATTTCTCATTTCCATTTGCATAAAACATCTTATTCCATCTGTAAACAGCATATACATGTGTCCTATTTTCTTATCCACTCATCTACTCTCTGTCGTTTGATTGGAGCATTTAGGCCATTCACATTTAAAATGATTATTGATAGGGGCATATGTATTGCCATTTTGTTATTTGTATTCCTGGTCTTCCTGAGTTAGCTTGTTTACCCCTTTCTTCTGTTTGAAAAAGCCCTTTTAACGTTTCTTGCAATGCTGGCTTGGTGGTAATGAATTCCTTAAGCTTATTCTTTTCTGAGAAGCTCTTTATTTCTCCTTCAATTTTAAGTGATAGCCGTGCTGGGTAGAGCAATCTTGGTTGAAGGCCTTTATTTTGGTTAACTTTGAATATCTCCTGCCACTCCCTTCTGGCCTGCAGACTTTCTTTAGACTAGTCAGCTGCTAGTCTAATAGGAGTTCCTTTGTATGTAAACTGCTGTCTTTCTCTTGCTGCTTTTAGGATTCTGTCTCTGTCTTTAACCTTTGCCATTTTAACTATGATGTGTCTTGGTGTGGACCTGTTTGGATTCAGATTGTTTGGAACCCTCTGCACTTCCTTGGCATGTATGTTGATTTCCTTCACCAGGGTAGGAAAGTTTTCAGTCATTATTTTTTCAAATACATTCTCGACCCTTGCTTCTTCTCTTCTCCTTCTGGTATTCCTATGATTCGAGGTGGTTGTGTTTCACCTTGTCCCATAGGGCTCTTAAACTATTTTCATGGTTTTTTATTCTTTGGTGTTTTTGTTCTGCCAACTGGTTGATTTCTGCTATTTTATCTTCCAAATCACTGATCCGCTCCTCTGCTTCATCTACTCTACTGGTGATGCCTTTGAGTGTGTTCTCCATTTCCGTTATTGATTTCTTTAGTTCTAACTGGTTGTTTTTCATGATTGCTCTAACCTTCATTATGTCCTCACTAAGTTTGTTAAACATTCTTACCATCAGTGTTCTAAGCTCTGTCTCTGAAAGGTTGGATCCCTCTGTTTCATTTAGTTCTATTTCTAGAGTTTTCTTCTGATATTTTACTTCTGACATGTTTCTTTGTTTCCTCATTCTGGCTGTCGCTCTGGGATTGCTTTGATGTATTAGATAGATCACCAAGAGATCCCTGGCTGGATCACGCAGGCACATAGTTTGTGGCCCAACTCTACCAGGAAAACTTCCAGTATCAGTCTGTCCCAATCAGACGCTCGCAGATCAGGCCAAGCAGCCCAACAACCAATCACCAGCCTGGCAACTCTGCAAGCGAGGTGCGGAGAGCGGGAACCCCGAGGTGGCTCGCACACTCCCGCATCTCAGTGAGCAGCCTGTTGTAGCCAGAGGGCACCCGCCCAGCGTTTCCCTGGCAAAGCAGTATAAGCCGGGCAAAGGGTTGGGTTTCAAGGCCGCATGCACGCTTAGGCACACACGCACTTCTGCGCCAATTCCACCAGAGCAATGTGGTCTGGGATCTGTCCCTCTGTGGAAGGGCACAACCCTGATAAAATGGCCCTCTTCTGTACACCATTCGCGTGCAGGCTCCACACCAGGGGAACAATAGTCCCAAAACCTCCAGCCTTTGCACCAAAGGTGCTCAGTTCAGTCCATCCCCTCAGGCTCCTGGGCCCAACTCACATAGCCACTCACTCCACCAGTAACCAGGTAAGTGCTTACTGGAGAGCAAGCCCGTGCACCAGCCCCGCTGATTCTCTAGTCACTCAAAGCCTCACAGAGCTGAGCAAAGAGAGTCCTCACTAATTTACTGCCAGCTATCTTGGAACTTCTCTTTCCGGCAAAGGAACTCTGGGCTAGTGAGCTTGGTGTGCAGCCAGAGGGTCTCTCCCCCAACCGGAGAAGCCTCCCCACAGTTGGGGTGTCCCTCATGGGGTTTGCCCTCCCTCGTCTCTGCCCCTCCTACCAATCTTGATGTGGCCTCCTCTTTAAGTTCTTCATTTAGTGGTTCTGTTCATCTAGTGTTCAAGGCACTTTCGAGGTTCAATGTTGTATAATTTGTTTGTAATTTTAGTGTGATCCTGGGAGGTAGTTAGCACAGCATCTGTCTATTTCGCCATTTTACCAGAAGTACCCCCGATATTTTCATTTTAAAAGATGACTATATTAACTCCATCTGTAGATTGCCTAGAACAAAATTTATTTATTTATTTATTTATTTATTTATTTATTGAGTGCAGTGTCACTGGTCCTCATATGTGGGACCCCGCTGGCGTCCCAAGCCAGCTCTTTTTTTTTTAATTCTTTTATTGTGAAATTAACATTTTTTAAATTAGCTTCAGGTGTACAACACAGTGCAATAGTTACACTGTTGACCCCTCAAAGTGACATCCCCCTCCACCAATTCTCCTCCTCACTCCTCCCCCTTGTATCATACATATCTATTACAACTGCTTTGACTCCCTTCCACAGTATAATCCACATCCTGTGACTATCTATATATTAAATTACAGTTGGTATACAATATTATACAACATCAGTTTCAGGTATACAGTACAGTGATCAAGCCACTACTGCATCCATGAAGTGGTCCCCCTAACAATACATGTGACCATCTAACACTCTACAAAATGTTTACATTATTATATTCCCCGAACTCTGTTTCATATCCCTGTGGCAAGATTGTAGTTACCTACTTACGCTGTCTAATCCCTTCCCCTTCTCTCTCATCCCCACCCCCTCACAACTAGCAACCCTCTTTTCCTCTATATCTATGAAACTGTTTCTGTTTACTTTGCTCATTCCTTCAGTTTTTTAGATTCCACATATAAGTGAGATCATATGGTATTTGTCTTTCTCCGGCTGACTTATTTCACTTAACATAATAGTCTCTAGGTCCATCCATATCATTGCAAATGGTATGATTTCATTCTAGTTTATAGCGGAGTAATACTCCATTTTATAAATGTACCACAGGTTCTTAATCCAATCATCTACTGATGGGCATTTTGGTTGTTTCCAAGTCTTGGCTATTGTAAATAGTGCTGCAATAAACATAGGGGTGCATATATTTTTTCGAATTAGTGTCTTGGATTCTTCTGGACTGATACCCAAGAGTGGAATTCTGGGGTCATATAGTAGTTCCATTTCCACTTTTTTGAGATACCTCCATACTGACTTCCATAATGACTGCACAAATTTGCAGTCCCACCAACAGTGCACCAGGGTACCCTTTTCTCCACACCCTCGCCAGCACTTGTTGTTTGTTGATTTGTTGATGAAAACCATTCTGACTGGAGTGAGGTGGTATCTCATTGTGGTTTTTATTTGCATTTCTCTGATGATTAGTGAGGTTGAACATTTTTTCATATGCCTGGTGGCCATCTGTGTCCTCTTTAGAGAAATGCTTCTTCATATCCTCTGCCCATTTTTTAATTGGGTTGTTTGTTTTTTTCGTGTTGAGTTGCATGAGAGTTTTGTAAATTTTGGATATTAAACACTTATCAGACATATCATTGGAAAATATCTTCTCCCATTTGGTAGGCTGTCTTTTGGTTTTATCAATGATTTCCTTTGCTGTGAAAAAATTTTAAGTTTGATGTAATCCCATATGTTCATTTTCTCTTTTATTTCCCTTGCCCGAGGGGATATATCAGTAAAAATATTACTCAGGGTAATGTCTGCAAACTTACTCCCTATGTTTTCTTCTAGGAGTTTTATGGTTTCAGGTCTTACATTTAAGTCTTTAATCCATTTTGAGTTTGTTCTCATATATGGTGTAAGTAGGTGGTCCCTTTTCACTTTTTTACACGTGTCAGTCCAATTTTCCCAGCCCCATTTATTAAATAGACTATCTTTACTCCAATGTAAATCCTTCCTTCCATTGTCATATTAAATGACCATATATGGATGGGTTTATTCCTGGGCTCTCTATTCCATTCTATTGGTCTATGCCTCTGCTTTTATGCTAGAACCATACTGGTTTTTTTGTTTGTTTCTTTTTTGTTTGTTTGCTTTTGGGGATTTCATTAAATAATTTTTTTATTTTTCAATTACAGTTGACATATAATGTGGTATTTTTTAAGGATTTTATTGTGGAATTCGGGGAGGGGAAGAGCGTTGGGGAATTGGGGAAGGGGAACAGATAAGCTGCTTTTTTTTTTGTTCTTCAGTCTCGTTGCAGAGGATGTTGTTTCACTGGCCCAAGTTGATATCATCATTGCGCTCTTCCCGGATGAGGCAGATCGGTCGCCTGCCTCTGGATGTCGCTCACCGAGGCTATTGGCAGCGAACGCTGGCTGCCGGCCACTCGCTGTAGAATATGGCAGCTGACTTCAGCAGGGGCTGCAGCCTACACCATCGCCGGGGCTCGCACAGCCCAGCTCCAGGTGGAGGAGTTGTTAGCTGTAGAGGGCAGTGTCACTGGCCCTCATATGTGGGATCTGAACCGAGGCCACTGGCATCCCAAAACCAGCTCTTAACCAATGCGCCACTCGGCTGGCCCATGTACCGTACTGTTTTGATTACTGTAGCCTTGTAGTATGTTTTGATGTCTGCTAGTGTGATGCCTCCCACTTTGTTCTTATTTCTCAGGACTGCCGTGTCTATTCGGGGTCTTCTGTCATCCCATATAAATTTCAGGATTCTATGTTCTATTTCTGAGAAAAATGTCCTTGGTAGTTTGATTGGAATTGCATTGAATCTATATATTGCTTTAGGTAGTATTGACATTTTAACTATATTAATTCTTCCTATCCATGAGCATGGTATTTATTTCCATTTATTGGTATCTTTGATTTCTTTCTTCAGTGTCTCTTAATATTCTGAGTACAGGTCTTTTATTTCTTTAGTTAAATTGATTCCTAGATATTTTATTGTTTGTGAACCAATTGTAAAAGGGATTGATTTACTAATTTCTTCTTCTGATAGTTTATTATTGGTGTATACAAATGCAACTGATTTCTGAATATTAATTTTGTATCCTGCTACCTTACCAAATTCGTGTATCAGTTCTAGCAGTTTTTTGGTGGAGTCTTTGGGATTCTCTCTATATAGTATCATGTCATCTGCATATAATGACAATTTTACTTCCTCTTTTCCAATTTAGATGCCTTTTATTTCATTTTCTTGTCTAATTGCTGTGGCTAGAACTTCCAGAAGTATGTTAAATAGAAGTGGTGAAAGTGGCCAGCCCTGTCTACCTGATCTTAAGGGGAAAGCTTTTAGCCTTTCCCCATTGAGCACGATGTTTGCTGTGGGCTTATCATATATGGCCTTTATTATGTTGAGATATGATCCCACTATTCCCACTTTGCCAAGAGTTTTTATCATAAATGGCTTCTGGATTTTGTCAAATGCTTTTTCTGCATCTATTGATATGATCATATGATTTTTATTTTTCATTTTGTTCATGTCATGTATTACATTAATTGATTTGTGGATATTGAACCAACCTTGCATACCAGGAATGAATCCCACTTGATTGTGGTGTATGATCTTTTGAATGAGATGCTAAATTCGGTTTTCTAGTATTTTGTTGAGAATTTTTGCATCTATGTTCATTAGGGATATCGGCCTGTAGTTTTCCTTTTTTGTAATATCTTTGACTTAGGAATCAGGGTGAGAGTGGCTTCATAGAAAGAGTTTGGGAGCCTTCCCTCCTTCTGTATTTTTTGGAATAGTTTGAGGAGAATAGGTATTAATTCTTTTTTGAATGTTTTGTAAAATTCAACTGTGAAGCCATCTGGTCCAGTGGTTTTGTTTGTTGGAAGATTGTTAATTACTGATTCAATTTCTTTGGCAGTAATCAGTCTGTTCAGAGTTTCGGTTTCTTTTTTGTTCAGTGTTGGTAGAGTGTATGCTTCCAGAAATTTATCCATTTCTTCCAGATTGTTGAATTTGTTAACATATAGTTGCTCATAGTATTTTCTGAAAATATTGTGTATTTCTCTGGTATCTGTTGTCACTTCTCCTCTTTCATTTCTGATTTAATTAATTTGGGTCCTCTCTCTCTTTTTCTAGGTGAGTCTGGCTAAGGTTTTGTCGATTTTGTTTATCTTTTCAAAAAACCTACTCTTAATTTCATTGATCTTTTGGATTGGTTTTTTGTTCTCTGTTTCATTTATTTCTCCTCTGGTCTTTATTATTTCCTTCCTTATACTTCCTTTAGGCTTGTTTTGCTGGGTTCTTTTTTCGAGTTCCCTTAGGTGTAAAGAGAATCTGTTGATTTGAGATTTTTCTTCCTTCTCTGGTAGGGCTGCATTGCTATGATCTTCTCCCTTAGGACTGCTTTCGCTGCATCACAGAGATTTTGGGTTGTGGTGTTTTCATTTTCATTTGTCTCGAGGTATCTTTTGATTTCCTCCTTGATGTCATTTTTGACCCACTCACTATTTAGTAGTGTGTTATTTAGCCTGCATGTATTTGTAAGCTTTCGAGATTTCTTCTAAGATTGATTTCTAGTTTCATAGCATTGTGGTCAGAGAAGACACTTGATATGATTTCAATCTTCTTAAATTTGTTGAGACTTGTTTTGTGGGCTAACATGTGGTCTATCTTGGAAAATGTTCCATGTGCACTTAAGAAGAATGTATATTCTGTAGCTTTGGGGTGAAATGCTCTAAAAATATCAATTAAATCCAGCTGGTCTAAAGTGTCATTTAAGGCCACTATGTTCGTGTTGATTTTCTCTCTGGAGAATCTGTCCTTTGGTGACAACGGGGTGTTGAAATCCCCCACTATGACAGTATTACTCTTGATCTCTGTCTTTATGTCTGTCAAAATCTGTTTTATATATTTAGGCACTTCTATGTTGTGTGCATAGATGTTTACTAGGGTTATGTCCTCTTGTTGAATGATCCCTTTATTATCATGTAGTGCCCTTCTTTGTATTTTATTGCAGTCTTCATTTTAAAGTCTATTTTGTCTGAAATAAGTATTGCTACTCCAGCTTTTTTCTCATTTCCATTTGCATGAAATATCTTATTCCATCCCTTTACTTTCTGTCTGTGTGTGTCTTTTGAACTGAGATGAGTCTCTTGTAGACAGCATATGCATGGGTCCTGTTTTCTTATCTGCTCAGCCACTCTGTGTCTTTTGATTAGAGCATTTAGCCCACCCAAGCCAGCTCTTAACCACCACACCATTCGGCCAGCCCAGAACAAAAATTTTAAGCAGAGAGAGAATCCTTTTTGTGCATCATGCTCATGCTTATTCCTTTTCTAAAATGATAGAATTCAGCATTGTGGCACCCTACATTGAAAAGTTTGCCAAATTTTGAATTTGAGGTGACTGTAGACTTTGTATTACAACAAAGGCATGTGGAACTTAATCTTTAGTTAACTGCCCTTATTTCATTATTTTACTTAAACAAATCTCAGTATTACTAAGCTTTTGGGGGGTGGGAGGAGGCAAGGTCTACCAATCTGTTAGGAGATTTGCTCTGAAATAATATGGATGAAACACATTAGTTGTCCAACATTCTTTGTATGGTTTTAGAAAACTTTGAGAATCATAGCACTGATATTTCTTGGAATACTGAGCAATGAAGTGCAGCACTGTTGAATATCATAAATGTTCCTCTCAAATCAGAATTGACAATCAGTCTGATTCAACTCATAGCTCATCCTCCTAAATATTGTGGTTTAAAAGATAAGGAATCAAAATGAAGTAAAATAGTAGCTGAAATAATTAGAAAAACAGAGAGAAGGCAGTAATCAGGGCAAAATCTCCATTTTGAGTATGCAAAACTTCAAGATGGAACTATATTACTCTAAGTAATTCAAAAGCTGTAACTTACTTGTGTCAAAGGGTCTTTGATCTAAAAATCTGGGTGAATGTAGGTCAAAAAGATTAGTCTGGCTTTCTTTGTTCTTCATGGACATGTTCCAAAGTAAAGTTCAAACTAATGTTAGTCTTGGTTATTTGGTTTTATTATGCCTATAACAAAAATAAAGCAATCTCAATATTTTTCCAATAAGTTGGGCAGGTTTTAAATGTATTTTCAAAAAAAGTGGTTTGGGAAAGCTTCTGTTTAAAAATTAAGATCTATGTCTAACTATTTCATTGTTTTGTACACCTGAAACTAATAAAAAAAAAGATATAAATAAATGCTAGCAAACTTTATAGTCTGGGCACTGAGGAAGGGGGATTTCTAGACGGCAAATTAGTATATTTTTAACAACAAAGCAACATACAATAACATAGTTTCATATATTTCACAGAAAGCTCTTAATCAGTTCTAAATCTGGTTCTGCCATTTGATTGGTAAAGAACTTCACTTCCCAGTTTTTCTCTGAGAGGGAGAGAGAAAGAGAGAGGGAGAGAGAGAGAGAGAGAGAGGGAGAGAGAGAGAGAGAGAAAACAGAATGAAAGCTATTCCCAGAATAAGATAATGTGGTGATTTGAGGACTCTAGGTTCTAAATTGTGTTAGCATATCCAGGTATACACTTACCTTTTTGCAGGAAAAAAAAGAGGCTTTAATCACAGACTGTGGGAGGTTATTTGCAAATATGCTTTGACATAGAGGTGTCAGAGCAAAGCAATAGGACAAGTCTCAGGGTACCAGGAGCCCCATCATTAGGTCAATAATTAGAGAGCTCAAAATATGAAATGCCACCAGGTTAAGAGTGACACAGCTATCCTATTCACATTCTTAAGGACAAGGAGAACTAAAGTTGTAGAATGAGTATAGTTAAAGCTGAGTAGGCTACTTCAGTTAAAGCTGAGTAGGCTACTTTCACCCAGCCACTGATGAGGACCATGTTCACCAGAACAGAAGACATAAAAACTGAAACACTAAAGGCAGAGAACTGGAATACTACTGAGTTCTCCTCGGGTCTGCACTTAAGGTAAATTTCACTTTCCACAAAGTAAAAACTTAGGTCTTTTCAGGAGGCCATGTCAGCTCATCATCAGGAATTGGGAGCAAGCAGAGGAATTTTATTTTCTTGTTCTTTCTTTCTTTTATTTCTGTGAGTCATGACTTCCATTCTCTCACATTTGCTCATAAGCTGGTTTTCTAGCTAATGTAGATAGTGACCTGAGCAACTTTGTAAAAATTTATATGTATTAGGGTTACCTTAGTTAATAAAATTATATAGGTTTCAAGTGTACAATTCTATAATACATCATCTGTATATTGCATTGTGCCAAAGTAGATTTGACTTTGGGTAATAAACACACAATACAGAGGACTTTGCAACTATAAAATCAAATCATGTTAGCCCCATGGTCAACATTCTCAATGGGTTCCAATCACTTTTAGGATCAAATCTGAAATCCTAATCATGGGCCAATATGGCCCTACAGGTTTATTTTTTCTGTCCACCTCTCTGACCTCAAGTCTCACTGCTTCGGACAGCCTACTTTAACCTCACACTTCTCCTTGCCATTTCTAGAAAATGTCAAAATCATTCTCACCCCAGAACCTTTACATTTACTACCACTGTAGCCTAGAATGCTCTTTCCCTGGACCTTCACATGGCTTACTCTCTCCCTACATTAATATGTCTACCAATACATTGCCAGCTAAGAGTGACTGCCCCTGACTATCTGATATAAAATCCCCCCATTCACTCTGTGTTCGCTTATCTTCATATAATTTTCCTTCTAATAATTTCCTTCTAACTGTGTGATGATACAGTACCTATTTATTGATTAATTGATTATCTATCCTTCACCAGATTGCAAGCTCCATTAGGGAAGGGACTTCGGTTTCTTCACTCCTTATTCCTGAGGCTTAGATTGCAGCCTGGCATACAAAGGGTACTCAGCCATACAGAGGGTGCCAGAAATTGTGTACACATTTTAAGAAAGGAAAAAAAATGTATTAAAATTATGCTGATGGTAACAGTTTGAACACCTCTTATAATTGCAGAAGTCAAACATGGCATATTCATTTTTTAATGTCGGTATATATTGAGGATTACAATTTTTTTTGAGGGCAGTGTCACTGGCCCTAATATGTGGGACCAAACCGGGGCTGCTGGCTTCCCAAGCCAGCACTTAACCACCGCGCCACTCGACCGGCCCTACAATTTTTTAAATTATAAGTTTATTGAGGTAACAATTGTTAGTAAAGTTACATAGGTTTCAGGTGTATAATTCTGTAATACATCATCTATATATCACATTGTATATTCACCACCCAGAATCAGTTCTCCTTCCATCACCATATATTTGATCCCTTTTACCCTTATCCACCATCCCCTCCCCCTGCCCTCTGGTAACCACTAAACTATTGCCTGTGTCGATTGGTTTTTGCTTCTTCATTTCTTTGTCTGTTCCTTTGTTGTTTTCAGTTTTATATACCACATATCAGTGAAAACATATGGTTCTTGACTTTTTCTGTCTGACTTATTTCACTTAGCATTATAATCTCAAGATGCATCCATGTTATCACAAATGGCACTATTTCATCTTTTCTGATGGCAGAATAGTATTCCATTGTGTATATATACCACAACTTCTTTATCTGATCATCTATCAAACGACACTTTGGTTGTTACCATGTCTTAGCCATCATAAATAAAGCTGCAAAAACATCGGGGCACATATATCTTTATGGATAAATGTTTTCAGATCTTTTGGGTAGATACCCAAGAGAAGGATTTCTAGGTCATATGGTAATTCTATTTTTAATTTTTTGAGGAATCTCCACACCTGCTTTCCATAGCAGTGATCTGATCTGATTCCCATCAATAATGTATGAGGGTTTACTTTTCTCCACAGACTCTCCAACACTTGTTATTATTTGTCTTGTTGATACCCAGTCTAACTGGTGTGAGGTGATATCTCATTGTGGTTTTTATTTGCATTTGTCTGGTGATTAGTGATGTTGAGCATTTTTTCATATGTCTATTGGCCATTTGTATGTCCTATTTGGAGAAATGTCTATTCAGATCCTCTGCCCATTTTTGAATTGTATTGTTCATTTTTTTGTTCCTTATACATTTTGTTTTTTTGGGTTTTTTTTTTGAGGGCAGTGTCACTGGCCCTCATATGTGGGACCGAATTGGGGCTGCTGGCTTCCCAAGCCAGCGCTTAACCACCACGCCTCTCGGCTGGCCCTTGTTCCTTATACACTTTGGATATTAGCTCCTTATTGGAGGCTTAACCAGAGCAATCAGGAAAGAGAAAGAAATAAAAGGCATCCAAATAGGGAATGAAGAAATTAAATTGTCACTTTTTGCAGATGACATGATGCTTTATATAGGAAATCCTAAAGACTCTACCAAAGAGCTATTAGAAACAATAAACGAATACAGTAAAGTTGCCTGCTACAAAAGCAATGTACAAAAGTCCATTACATTCCTATATACTAACAATGAAACCTCAGAAAAAGAAATTTTAAAAAATTCCTTTTGCAATTGCAACAAAAAGAATGAAATACCTAGGAATACACTTAACCAAGCATGTAAAAGACCTATACACTGAAAACTATAAGACATTTTTAAAAGAAATTGAAGAAAACAAAGAAATGGAAAGACATTCTGTATTCATGGATTGGAAGAATCAATGTAGTTAAAATGGCAGTAATACTCAAAGCAATATACAGATTTAATGCAATCCCCATCAAAAGCCCAATAACATTTTTTTAAAGAAATAGAACAAAAAGTCATCAGATTTGTATGGAACCACAAAAGACCCCAAATATCCAAAGCAAACCTAAGAAAAAAAAGAACAATGCTGGAGGTATCACATTCCCTGACTTCAGATTGTACTACAGGGCAACAATACTTGAAACAGTGTGGTATTGGCAGAAAAACAGACACACAGGCCAATGGAATAGAATTGAGAATCCAGAAATAAAGCCACATAAATATGGACAGGTAATTTTTGATAAAGAATCCAAAAATATACAATAGAGAAAAGATAGCCTCTTCAATAAATAGTGCTATGATAATTGGAAAGTCACGTGCAAAAGAATGAAATTAGACTGCTGTCTGTCACTGTGTACAAAAATTAACACAAAAGGGATCAAAGACCTAAACATAAGACCTAAAACCATAAACTGCATAGAAGAAAACATTGGCACTAAACTTATGGACCCTGGGTTCAAAGAGGATTTTATGAATTTGACTTCAAAGGCAAAGGAAGTAAAAGTTAATATTAATGAATGGGACTATATCAAACTAAAAAGCTTCTGCACAGCAAAAGAAACCATTGACAAAATAAAGAGGCAGCCAACCAAATGGGAGAAGATTGTTTATTTTATTTTTTTTATTTTTTATTTTTTGAGGGCAGTGTCACTGGCCCTCACATGTGGGACCAAACCGGGGCCGCTGGCTTCCCAAGCCAGTGCTTAACCACAGCTCCACTTGGCCGGCCCAAGTTTTTTTTATTTTTTTATTTTTTATTTTTAAGATTTTTAATATTACAATTTTAATACAGTTTTTTTTCATAAATTATCATGCAACAGAAGAAGGAAAAAAGAGGTTCAGAGTTAAATACTTGACTTGTAACTCTTTCTTTTTTTAATATAAGATGAAGGATGGAAGAGATGTATCTTGAGTTTTCTCCAACTTCCATACTTATTTTTAATCTGTAAATTTCTGAGGAACAGGGACAGATTAAGCCCTTTAGAGTCACTGAGTCCCGCAAAAGATTACAGTGCCTCCACTTGACATATGATTTATAATAGAAAACATATACTGGGGCGGGCTGAGTGGTGTATTGGTTAGGAGTTAGCTTGGGAGCGCCAGCTCTGAGCAGCACAGCCTCAGTTCGGATCCTACATGAGGGCCAGTGATGCTGCGCCCTCTACAGCTGGGCTCCCATGAGCTGCCAGCTATGGTACAGGCTGCAGTGGGGCTGCAGTGAGCTACTATGTGTGGCTGGCAGCTGGCATGAGTGGCCATGAGCCACGATGAGCGACCATCCAATGGATGGCGAGTGACTGCCTCACACAGGAAGAGCACAATGATAATACCAACATGGGGCAGTGAAGCAAAGTCCCCCACAACTAGACTGAAGAACAAAAGAACAGCAACTCGTCTGTTCCCCTTTCCCAATTCCCTAATAAAATCTTTTTTAAAAAAAAGATATACTGCAATTCATAGAACTGTACAACAAAAAAGTCAGTATGGTCAGTATGATAACTAAAAATAACAACGTACTATCAACTAAGTATACAGCACTCTGAGACTCACTGTATTTTCCCCATACTGATTTATCTTGATATTTTGTATAAAATAATGAAGACAAAAAAATGTTTGTACCCAGGTTTGCAAGCATGTGCTAAGCTATATATTAGATAAACTAGCACTGTGCAAAGAGATAATCCACATTGCCTCCTCTAATTTTAGAACAATAGCAACAATGTTTCTTTAGTGCAATTCAGGGCTGAGGAACATCCAAAAATAAGTTTGCCTTGAGTACAACTGTGAAGGATATAGTTCTTATAATGACTACACCAGTATAGGATTTCTGAGATCCAGAGTAGCCAGCTGATGACATTCATAGTGTCATTTGAGGAGCATCTTGGGGCACTCTGATATTACAAACCTGTATTGCTCACCATGTACTCAATCTACATAGCTCTTCTCTAAAAAGAAATGAACATTTTAACTGGATTGAGGTATTCTGTTATGTTGGAGTAATAATATCTGTATGAATTATTTATATAAATCGAATATTCTCTTTTGCCACCAAGCCAAATGCTGAACATAAGACTGGTCAATTGTGGAGCATGGTTCATATTTAATTCTGTATTTTTTTTTAGCTGAGCCATCCTGCTACCTGTTGGCAGCTCAGCGGCTGCTCAGCTTGGGCCAGGAATCCAACCAGCAACCCTGTTGCTCAAATCTCGCACTCGTGAGTGAGCTCTTAACCAACTGAGCCACTTGGCTAGCCCTAGATGTATTTTTTCAAGTTATGATTAGGTGCAACTAAGTTTTATAATATTTTTAGGGGATGGTCTGGATCAGGAAAAAAAATGCTCTTGCATGTGTCAGACTGCTCACAGAGGACCAAGTGCAGAGATTGCAAATTACAGATGGAAAAGATCAGGAAAGTAAAAACACAAATTTAAAGGCACTCTATTTAGGAAAGAAATAACTGGTCAGCAGGAATGTGAAGAAGCAGCTAATGCTGTGGAGACTGATTAAACTTTCTGTTGTGGAGGTTGAGTAAATGAGACAGGTTCTCTCTTAAGCTTTCAAATAAGGAAAGACTGGACAGTTCAGGAAACAGAGCAAAGTGCCACAAGATACATTAAGCAGTCAAAATCCTTTATCTAGTATAGGTAAACTTATAAGGTGGAAGCGGGGGAGATATACAGGGATTTTGACTCTTGATTGAACTGCTAGAAGTCTAACTCAATAGCCAAAAGGTGGAAATAGCCCAACTATTCATCAATAGATGAATGAATAAACAAATTATGGTGTACACATACAATGCAATACTATTCAGCCATAAGAAATGAAGTATTGATACATGCTATAACATGAATGAACCTTGAAAACATTAAGTGAATGAAGCCAGACACAAAAGGCCAGATATTGTGTGATTCCATTTGTGTGAAACGTCTAGAATAGGTAAATCCATACAGACAGAAGCCAGATTAGTGGTTACTAGCAGCTGAGAGAGGGAAATTTGGGAGCAACTGCTTAATAGATATGGGGGTTTCTTTTCCAGATAATGAAACATTTTTGGAACTACATAATAATAATGGGTATATAATATTGTGAACCACTGAATGTTCACTTTAAAATGATTAATTTTTATGTGAATTTCATCTCACTAAATTTTTTTTAAGTTTTACTCAAATCATAGGAGGCTTTAACTCTAACTTTTCATATTCAAAATCACTTAGTTCTTTTTAAGTTTGATTTAAATCAAAATCAGGAAGTAGTAATATTTAAAGATTAATGAGAACAGCAGCTAATTATTTTTAAATTATTCTATATCTGTACACCTTGATTTACTTGTATGCTTTAATGAAGAATATATTTTATTTAATAAAGAATATGTATGGGACTTATGGTAAATGCTGGAATAGACAGACACTGTACTAACTCCCTCCCAGGATCACACCAAAATTACAAACAATTTATACAAAATTCAACACCGGAGGTCCCCGGAACACTAGATGAACAGAACCACTAAACGAAGAACTTAAAGAGGAGGCCACATCAAGTCTGGTAGGAGGGGCAAAGACGAGAGAGGGCGAACCCTGTGAGGGAAGCCCCAGCTGTGGGGAGGCTTTTCCAGTTGGGGGAGAGACCCTGCAGCTGCACACCAAGCTCACCAGCCCAGAGTTCCTTTGCTGGGAGAAGGAGTTCCAAGATAGCTGGCAGTAGAAATTAGTGAGGACTCTCTTTGCCCAGCTCGGTAAGGCTGAGGGTTGCTAGAGAATCAGTGGGGCCAGCGCACAGACTCGCTCACTGGTGAGCACTCACCCAGTTCCTGGTGGAGGGAGGCACTGTGTGAGTGGGGCCCAGGAGCCTGCGGAGACAGAGTGAACTGAGCATATTTGGTGCAGAAGCTGGAGGTTTTCGGACTATTATTCCCCTGGTGTGGAGCCTGTATGTGAGTGGTGTACCGGAGGGGGCCATTTTGTCAGGGTTGGGCCCTCCCACAGAGGGTCAGGTCCAGGACCTCATTGGTGTGGTGGAATTGGTGCAGAAGTGCGTGTGTGCGTGCATTCATGCAGCCTTGGATCCCCACCCTCTGCCCTGCTTGTGCTGTGTTTCCAGGGAAATGCTGGGTGGGTACCCTCTGGGTCCAACAGGCTGCTCACTGAGACCCGAGAGCATGAGCCACATTGGATCCCCACCCTCTCCATGGCTTTTGCTGCATTGCCAAGGAAACGCCTGGTGGGCACACTCTGGCTCCGACAGGCTGCTCACTGAGATGTGGAGTGCGCGAGCCGCCTCGGGTCCCTGCTCTCCGCACTGCGCTTGCAGAGTTGCCAGGCTGGTGATTGGTTGTCGGGCTGCTTGGCCTGATCTGCGAGAAGCTGATCGGGGCAGGCTGAGACTGAGAGTTTTCCTAGGAGTGTTGTGCCGTGAGCTGTGTGCTTGTGTGATCCAGCCAGGCTGTCCTGGTCATCTATGTAATACATCAAAGCAATCCCAGAGCGACAGCCAGAATGAGGACACAAAGAAACATGTCACAAGTAAAAGATCAGAAGAAAACTCTAGAAATAGAACTAAATGAAACAGAGGGATCCAACCTTTCAGAGACAGAGCTTAGAACACTGATGGTAAGAATGTTTAACAAACTTAGTGAGGACATAAGGAAGGTTAGAGAAATCATAAAAAACAACCAGTTAGAACCAAAGAATACAATAACTGAAATGAAGAACACATTTGAAGGCATCACCAGTAGAGTAGATGAAGCAGAGGAGCGGATCAGCGATTTGGAAGACAAAATAGCAGAAATCACCCAGTTGGAACAACAAAAAGAAAAAAGAATAAAAAACAATGAAAATAGTTTAAGAGCCCTGTGGGACAAGATGCAGCACAACCATCTTCGAATCACAGGAATACCAGAAGGAGAAGAGAAGAAGCAAGGGGTCAAGAATATATTTGAAAAAATAATGACTGAAAACTTCCCTACCCTAGTGAAGGAAATCAACATACATGCCCAGGAAGTGCAGAGGGTTCCAAACAAGCTGAACCCAAACAGGTCCACACCAAGACACATCATAGTTAAAATGGCAAAGGTTAAAGACAGAGACAGAATCCGAAAATCAGCAAGAGAAAGACAGGAGGTTACATACAAAGGAACTCCTATTAGACTAACAGCTGACTTGTCTACAGAAACTCTGCAGGCTAGAAGGGAATGGCAGGAGATATTCAAAGTGTTGCAAAATAAAGCATACAACTAAGATTGCTCTACCCATCACGGCTATCGCTTAAAACGGAAGGAGAAATAAAGAGCTTCTCAGAAAAGATTAAGCTTAAGTAATTCATTACCACCAAGCCAGCATTGCAAGAAACGTTAAAAGGACTTTTTTAAACAGAAGAAAGGGGTAAACAAGCTAACACCAGAAGACCAGGAATACAAATAACAAAATGGCAATACATATGCACCTATCAATAATCATTTTAAATGTGAATGGGTTAAATGCTCCAATCAAAAGACAGAGAGTGGCTGAATGGATAACAAAATAGGACACATGTATATGCTGTTTACAGATGGAATAAGATATTTCATGCAAATGGAAATGAGAAAAAAAAAAGCTGGAGTAGCAGTACTTATTTTGGACAAAATAGACTTTAAAATTGACTACAATAAAAGACAAAGAAGGGCACTATAACCCTAATAAACATCTATGCACCCAACATAGGAACTCCTAATTATATATAACAGATTTTGACAGACACAAAAACAGAGATCAACAATAACACTATCATAGTAGGGGGCTTCAACACCCCGTTTTCACCAATGGACATATCCTCTAGACAGAAAATCAACATGGAAAGAGTTGCCTTAAATGACACTTCAGACCAGCTGGACTTCGTCGATACTTTTAGAGCATTGCACCCTGAGTCAATAGAATATACATTCTTCTCAAGTGAACATGGGACATTTTCCAACATAGACCACGTTAGGCCACAAAACAAGTCTCAGTAAATTTAAGAAGATTGAAATCATATCAAGCAGATATAAAGGAAAAACTGATGGTTGCTGGTTGGGAGGGAGTTGGGCTGAGGGAGAGGGGGAAGGTTTTGGACAGCGTAGGTGGGTGACTACAATGTTTCCACAGGTATATGGGGGGCAGTTCTGGGAATGTAATGGATAATGTTGTGAAGAGACTACTATGTTAATTGAAATAAGTCAGTTGGAGAAAGACAAATACCATATGATCACACTTATATGTGGAATCTGAAAAACAGAACGAAGGAGCAAAGTAAACAGGCTCATAGATATAGAGGAAAAACTGAGGGTTGCTAGTTGGAAAGGGGGTGGGGATAAGGGAGACAGGGAAGGGATTAGACAGCATAAGTAGACAACTACAATATTGCCACAGGGATTTGAAACACAGTTTGGGGAATATAATAATGTTGTAAAAATTTTGTGGCATGTCAGATGATCACATGTCTTGTTAGGGAGACCACTTCATGGATGGAGTAGATGCTTGATCACCGCACTGTACACATGAAGCTGACGTTATATTATATTGTATGCCAACTGTAACTGAATATATAAATTGTCACGGGATGTGGAGTATACTGTGGAAGGGAGTCAAGGAATTGTAATAGATATGTATGATATGGGGGGGAAAGTGGGGTGGCGAACTGGGAGAGGGGGGTTGTCACTTTGAGGGGTAAAAAGTATAACTATTGAAATGTGTTGTACACCTGAAACTAATTTTTTAAAAAATGTTTATTTCACAATAAAAGATTTAAAATAAAAAAAAAAAGAATATGGCCAGCCCAGTGGCTCAGTTGGTTGAGTTGGCTTAGAACGCATGCATTAAGCAAAAGGGATGCCGGTTTGATTCCCACATGGGCCACTGAATGTTATGCCCTTGCTGAGCATTCGCTGAGCTGCCAACAGGTGGCAGGATGGCTTAGCTGGTGTAACAACAAGATTGCCTGTTCAATGGTGGGCTACGCCCATCACAACTAAAGACTGAACTCGGGCACCTTGAGCTGATCTGCTGCCTGGATGGCTCAGTAGATAGGGTGTGTGCTCTTAACAACAAGGGTGCCAGGTTCGACTCCCACATCGGATGGTGGCTACGCCCACCACCAACTAAGACTGTCCTGGGTACCTTGAGGTGAGCTGCCGACCAGATAGCTCAGAGGATAGGTATGTGCTCTTAACAACAAGGCTGCTGGTTCGACTACCACATGGGATGGTGGCTATGACCAACCTCAACTAAGACTGAACACAGTACCTTGAGCTGAAAGGCCATGAGCTGCAGATGAGAATCCAGATAGTGACTGGCGCCCTCCACAACGAAGATTGGAAAACAACAACTTGGCTGGTCCCCTCCCCCAAATTCCCTAACACCGTTCCCTGCCCCAATTCCCCAATAAAATCTTTTTTTAAAAAAAGAATACCTATAATTAGTAGTGATACTCAAATATTCAACAACTTGTATAGCATGGACACTGATCAATGGATGCTGATACAATACCAGCTGTTAACAACGCGTGGACAAATGTTTTTACTCACTTTACTCTAATAACCAAATGTGATGCTTAATTTTATCTGTCAACGTGATGGGGTTACAGGGTGCTCAGATACCTGGTTAAACATTGTTTCTGGGTATGTCTGTGAGAGTTTTTCTGGATTAGATTGCCATCAGAATTGGTAGGCTGAGTAGGCAGATTGCTCTTCCAATGTGGGTAAGTATCACTCTATTTGTGGAAGGCCTGAATTGAACAAAAAGCAAAGGAATGGAGAATTTGCCCCTTTCTGCCTGACTGTATGGGGTGATATATGGGTCTTCTATCCTCAGGCTAGGAATTACACCACTGGATCCCCTGATTCTCAGGCCTTAAGGCTCAAACTGAACTATACCACTGGCTTTCCTGAGTCTCCAGCTTGCAGATGCAGATAATGGGAATTCTCAAACTCCATAATCATGTGGGCCAATTCCTCATAATAAATCTCTTTCTATGTATCTGTGGATTAGATATACATATAGAGATGATAGAGATAGAAATAAAGATAGAGATAGAGATGATAGAGATATAGTACAGATATATAGAGATGATATATCCTGTTACCTTTGTTTCTCTATAGAACTCTATCTAACTAATACACCAAACTAATAGGAAGGTTAGTTGAGCAAACAATGAAGCTATATCCAAGGCCCCACCACCTCCCCTATGATAATTCATTCAATTTACATACCTAGTGTCCAGGAGAGTATAAATAGCTTTATGAGCACTGGTATTGAAAGCCATGCCATAAAGGTTTATAAAGAGAAGCAGCCAATGATAAGTGATTATCTGTGGAACAGGCCATATAGAAAATAAAATTAAATTAAAGGCTCCATCCAGATGAAATGAATGTAGATGAAAAATAATGTACACAAATAGGAAAATATTAGTGGGTTTTGCTGCTCAATGAAATGGATGAATTCAGATGAATATTTTCACTAGTAGTTGGATCCTGTCAACCTTTCAAATTATTCTGAGGCTTTCCTTTGTACATATGTACCAACTCTATCTAATCATCTATTGATGGGTACTTTGGTTGCTTCCATATCTTGGCTATTGGAAATAGTGCTACAGTGAACATAAAGCTTTGTTAGTGCTTTGGTTTTCTTTGGATAAATATACAGGAGTGGGATTGCTGGGTCATAAGGTAGTTATATGTTTAATTTTTTGAGAACCTCCATATTGTTTTCCACAGTGGCTGCACCAATTTGCAATCTCACCAACAGTGCACAAGTGTTCAATTTTCTCTACATCCTTGACAACACTTGTTGTTTGTTGATTGATTGGATAGTAGTAGTAATTGGTCTGTTCAGATTCTCTATTTACTCTTAATTCAGTTTTAGAAGATGGCATATTTCTAGAAATTTACCCATTTCTAGCAGAGTCTCCAATTAGTTGACATATAATTGTTCATAATATTTTTGTTGTATTATAATCCTTTGTATTGCTGTGGTATCAGTTGTCATTTCTCCTATTTCATTCAGATTTTATTTATTTTGGTCCTCGCACTTTTTCTCTTGATGAGCCTGGTTAAAGGTTTATCAGTTTTATCTTTTCAAAGAACTGCGCTTGATTTCATTGTTCTTTTGTGTTGTTTTTTTTTTAGATTCTATTTTGTTTATTTCCTATCTGATGTTTATTATTTTCTTCCTTCTACAAACTTTGAGCTTTGCTTGCTGTTCTTTTTCTAGCTCTTTAGGTGTAAGGTTAGATTGCTTATTTGAGATTTTTCTTGGTTCTTGAGGCAAACCTCTATTGCTATGAATTTCTCTCTTAGGATTGCTTTCACTGCGTCCATAGATTTTGGATCATTGTCTTCATGTTTTCATTTGTCTAAAGGTGTGTTTTGATTTCTTCCTTGATCTCATTGTTAAACTGTTCATTATTTAGTATCATGTTATTTAGCCTCCATGTGTTTGCGTGTTTTTCACTTTTTTCTTGAAATTGATTTCTGGTTTCATACCATTGTGGTCAGAGAAAATGCTTGATATAATTTCAATCTTCTTAAATTTATTGAGACTTCTTTTGTGGCCTAGCATATCTACCCAGGAAAATATTCCATGTGCACTTGAAAATATATATATTCTGCTGCTTTGTGGTGAAATACTCAAAAATATCAATTAAATCCATCTGGTCTAATGTGTCATTTAAAGCCATGTTGATTTTCTGTCTGGAAGATCTGTCCATTTTTATCAACGGGGTGTTAAGGAAACCAACTATGACTGTATTACTGTAGATCTCTCCCTTTATGTCCATCAATATAGGCTTTATATATTTAGGTGCTCCTATGTTGGGTGCATGTTTACAAGGGTTATATATCCTCTTACTGAATCGATCCCTGTATCATTATGAAATGTGCTTCTTTGTGTCTTATTATAGCCTTTATTCTAACGTCTATTTTGACTGATATAAGTATTGCAACCCCAGCTTTTTTTTTCATTTCAAATTTCATGAAATATTTTTCTCCATCCCTTTACTTTCAGTCTGTATGTGTCTTTGTTTCTGAAGTGAGTCTCTTGTAGACAACATGTGTACAGGTTCTTATTTTCTTATCCACCTAGGTACCATATGTCTTTTGATTGAAGAATTGAATCCATTTACATTTAATGTAATTATGGATAGGTACATAGTTATGCCATTTTTTTTTTTTAGCTGAGCCACCCTGACACCTGTTGGTAGCTTAACGGCAGCTCAGCTTGGGCTGGGCATCGAACTGCTGTTCCTCAGAGCTCAGCTCGCACTCTTGATCGAGCTCTTCACCAACTGAGCCACACAGCCGGCCCGTTATTGCCATTTTTTTGAGGGCCGTGTCACTGGCCCTCATATGTGGGATACGAACCGGGGCCGCTGGCATCTCAAGCCAGCTCTTAAGCACCATGCCACTCAGCCGGCCCCCATTATTGCCATTTTTAAATTCATATTTATGTTCTTTTTTCTCCCTCCTTCTTATAAAGTAGACTCTTTTGCCTATTTTATAATAGTTTGGGGATGATGAACTCCTTTAGATTTTCTTTATCTGGGAAGCTATTTATCTTAATTCAATTTTAAATGATAGCCTTCCTGGGAATAGTAGTCATCAGGGTGGGGAAAATAGTGTTAACCACGCCAGTGCACTTGAGATTTTGGCCTTGTTGGGGGAGAGCTCAACACAGGAAACATGGCACCCATACATTGGCTGTGTAGGAGGAGGGTTCAACACATGGACAGTGGAAGCTGTCCCTCCATCCCTCATCCTGAGGTCACACAACTCAGATTCTCGCTGTATGTCCTTGGTGCCCCGAGCCATTTTCCCACCATCAAAAACTGGGGTGAGTGCTCGCAAACACATTAGTCTCTGTGTGGGCCCCTTAAAAGAATGCCTGGGTTTCCATCACCCTTACACCTCATCTGGATAGACAAAATCTCCAGTGTTATTCATAGCCAGGAGTTGAGGTAGCTGTTTCTTGCTACTGGAGCTATAAGCTGGGGAGCCCAGTGTAGGGCTGGGACAATTCCCACTTCGGGGGACATCTGTTCCCCATTCTGAACCAACACATGTGAGTGTGGAGCCAGCCCATTTTGCATCTTTGCACATCCTACCAGTCTCACCATGGCTTCTTCTTTATATTCTTACTTGTAGAACTTCTACTCAGCTAGTCTTCCAATAATTCTCCAGGTTGACTCACCATAATTCAATTGTAATTTTAATCTAGTCATGAATGGAGGTCAGCACAGCTTTTATCTATTCTGCCATCTTGACCAGTACTCATTTTGTGGAGGGTTTTTATCTGTCCTTCGATTCTAAATGAGAACTTTGCTGGGTAGAGTCATCTTGGTTTTAGGCTCTGGCTTGTCATCACTGTGAATATTTCATGCCAATCCCTTCTGGCCTGAAACAATTTTATGGGAGCTTCCTTATAAGTAATTAGGTGATTTCCTCTTGCTGCTATTAAGATTCTCCCTTTGTCTTTAAACTTTGGCATTTTAATTATGATGTGGATTGGTGTGGGTTTCTTTTGGTTCATTTTGGTTGGAGCTCTGCACTTCCTAGACTTGTATGTCTGTTTACTTTATGAGGTTAGAGAAGTTTTCAGTCATTATTTTCTCAAATAGGTTCTCAAACATTTGCTATCTCTCTTCTTCTGATGCCCTTATGATTTGAATATTGGTATGCTTGAGACCACTTAAACTATCCTTATCTTTTTGTTCTTTTTTTCTTTTGAGTGTTCTAATTGAGTGTTTTCTGCTACCTTGTCTTCCAAATTGCTATTTCCATTCTCTGCTTCATTTAATCTGCTATTCATTCCTTCTATTGAATTCTGCATTTTTGTATTCTTCATTTCTTTTTTTAATTAGTTTCAGGTGTACAACATAGTGCAATAGTTATACATTTTACCCCTAAAAGAGACAACCCCCCACCCCCAATAAACCACCCCACTCTCCCCCCATATCATATATATCTATTACTCTTCCTCTGACTCTCTTCCACAGTATAATCCACATCCCGTGACTATCTATATATATTCAATTACAGTAGGTATACCACCTCTGCTTTAGTAATACAGTGCAGTGATCAAACCTCTACTCCATCCATGAAATGGTCTCCCTAACAAGACCTATGATCATCTGACATTCCACAGAATATTTACAACATTATTAATTATATTCCCCAAACTGTTTTTCCTATCCCAGTAGCAATATTGTAGTTGCCTATTTTTGCTGTCTAATCCCTTCCCCTTCCCCCTCATCCCCATTCCTCTCCCAATTAGAAACCCTGATTTTTCCTCTATATCTATGAGACAGTTTCTGTTTACTTTGCTCATTCATACAGTTTTTCAGATTCCACATATGAGTGAGATCATATGGTATTTGTCCTTCTCTGACTGACTTATTTCACTCAACATTATAGTCTCTAGGTCCATCCATATCATTGCAAATGGCACGACTTCATTCTTCCTTATAGCGGAGTAATACTCCATTGTATAAATATACCACAGTTTCTTAATCCAGTCATCTACCGATGGGCATTTCAGTTGTTTCCAAGTCTTAGCTATTGTAAATTGTGCTGCTATGAACATAGGGGGGCATAACTTTTTTTGAATAAGTATCTTGGTTTTTTCAGGATAAATACCTAGGAGTGGAATTGCTGGTCAAACGGTAGCTCTATTTCCAGTTCTTTGAGATACCTCCATACTGACTTCCATAGTGGCTGCACCAATCTTCAGTCCCACCAACAGTGCAGCAGGGTCCCCTTTTCCCCACAGCCCCGCCAGCACTTGTTGTTTGTTGATTTGTTGATGATAGCCATTCTGACTGGAGTGAGGTGGTATCTCATGGTGGTTTTTATTTGCATTTCCCTAATGACCAGTGAGGTTGAACTTTTTTTCATATGCCTGTTGGCCATCTGTATGTCCTCTTTAGAGAAATGTCTCTTCATATCTTCTGCCCATTTTTTAATTGGGTTGTTTGTTTTTTTGGTGTTGAGTTTCATGAGTGTTTTATAAATTTTGGATATTAACCCCTTATCAGATATAGCGTTGGCAAATATATTCTCCCATTCAGTAGGCTTCCTTTTTATTTTATTAATGGTTTCCTTTGTTGTGAAAAAACTTTTAAGTCTGATATAATCCCATATGTTCATTTTTTCTTTTACTTCCCTTGCCCGTAGGGATGTATCAGTAAAAATATTGCTCCGGGTAATGTCTGCAAATGTACTCCCTATATTTTCTTTTAGGATTTTTATGGTTTCAGGCCTTACATTTAAGTCTTTAATCCATTTTGAATTTGTTCTTGTATAAGGCATAAGGAGATGATCCAGTTTCATTTTTTTTTGCATGTGTCAGTCCTATTTTCCCAGCACCATTTATTGAATAGACTATCTTTACTCCAGTGTAAATTCTTGCTTCCCTTGTCATAGATTAACTGTCCGTAAATGCCTGGATTTATTTCTGGGCTCTCTGTTCTGTTCCACTGATCGATGTCCCTGTTTTTATGCCAATACCAAACTGTCTTGATTACTGTGGCCTTGTAGTAGGTTTTGATGTCTGGTAGCGTGATCCCCTCGACTTTGTTTTTATTTCTCAGAATTGCCGAGGCTATTCTGGGTCTTTTATGATTCCATATAAATTTTAGGATTATATTTTCTATTTCTGTGAAAAATGCCCTTGGTAGTTTGATAGGAATTGCATTGAATCTATATATTGCTTTAGGCAGTATGGACATTTTAACTATATTAATTCTTCCTATCCATGAGCATGGTAGGAGTTTCCATTTATTTGTATCTTCTATGATTTCTTTCTTCAGTGTCTTATAATTTTCTGAGTACAGATCTTTCACTTCTTTGGTTAAATTTATTCCTAGGTATTTTATAGTTCTTGATGCAATTGTAAATGGGACAGTTTTCTTAATTTCTCTTTCCATTAGTTTGTTGTTGGTATATGCAAATGCCACTGATTTCTGAACATTGATTTTATATCCTGCTACTTTACTGAATTCATCTATCAGTTCCAATAGTTTTTTGATGAAGTCTTTGGGGTTCTCTATATACAGTATCATGTCATCTGCATATAATGACAATTTTACTTCTTCCTTGCCAATTTGGATGCCTTTTATTTCTTTTTGTTGTCTGATTGCTGCGGCTAGAACTTCCAGCACTATGTTGAATAAAAGAGGAGAAAGTGGACAGCCTTGTCTTCTTACTGATCTTAAGCGGAATGGTTTTAGCTTTTCCCCATTGAGTATGATGTTAGCTGTAGGTTTATCATATATGGCTTTTATTATGTTGAAATATGATCCCTGTATTCCCACTTTGCTAAGGGTTTTTAACATAAATGGCTGTTGGATTTTGTCAAATGCTTTTTCTGCATCTATTGAAATGACCATGTGATCTTTATCCTTCATTTTGTTGATGTGGTGTATCACATTAATTGATTTACGGATGTTGAACCAGCCTTGTGCACTAGGGATGAGTCCCGCTTGATCATGATGTATGATCTTCTTAATATATTGCTGAATTCTGTTTGCTAATATTTTATTGAGAATTTCTGCATCTATATTCATCAGGGAGATTGGCCTGTAGTTTTCCTTTTTTGTGATGTCTTTATCTGGTTTTGGAATCACGGTGATAGTGGCATTATAAAAAGAGTTTGGGAGCCTTCCCTCCTTCTGGATTTTTTGGAATAGTTTGAGAAGAATAGGTGATAGTTCTTTTTTGAATGTTTGATAAAATTCACTTGTGAAGCCATCTGGTCCAGGGCATTTGTTTTTTGGGAACTTGTCAATTACTGATTCAATTTCCTTGGTAGTAATCAGGGTATTTAGATTTTCTGTTTCTTCTTGCGTTAGCTTTGGAAGGTTGTATGCTTCTAGAAAATTATCCATTTCTTCCAGATTGTCAAATTTGTTGGCATATAGTTGCTCATAGTAATTTCTTAGAATTTTCTGTATTTCTGTGATGTCTGTAGTCATTTCCCCTCTTTCATTCCTGATTTTGCTAATTTGAGTCCTCTCTCTTTTTTTTTTTTTTGATGAGCCTGGCTAGAGGTTTGTCAATTTTGTTTATCTTCTCAAGGAACCAGCTCTTGGTTTCATTGATCTTTTGAATTGTTTTTCTGTTCTCTATATTGTTTATTTCTGCTCTGGTCTTTATTATCTCCTTTCTTGTACTCCCCTTGGGCCTCTTTTGCTGTTCTTTTTCCAGTTCCCTTAGGTGTAAGGATAACCTGTTGATTTGAGATTTTTCTTCCTTCCTTAGGTAGGCCTGCACTGCTATAAACTTCCCTCTTAGGACTGCTTTCGCAGCATCCCAGAGATTTTGGGTCGTGGTGTTTTCATTTTCGTTTGTCTCGAGGTATCTTTTGATTTCCTCCTTGATCTCATTTGTGACCCACTCACTATTTAATAGCATATTGTTTCGCCTCCATTTATTTGTCAGTTTCCCGAATTTCTTCTTATAATTGATTTCTAGTTTCATAGCATTGTGTTCAGAGAATACAGTTGAAATGATTTCAATCTTCTTAAATTTATTGAGACTTGTTTTGTGGCCTAACATGTGGTCTATCTTAGAAAATGTTCCATGTGCACTTGAAAAGAACGTATATTCTGTAGCTTTGGGATGAAATGCTCTGAAAATGTCTGTTAAATCCAGCTGGTCTAATGTGTCATTTAAGGTCACTGTTTCCACATTGATTTTCTGTCTGGAGGATCTGTCCATTAGTGACAGCGGGGTGTTGAAGTACCCTACTATGATAGTGTTACTGTTGATCTCTGTCTTTATATCTGACAATATCTGTTTTATATATTTAGGGGCTCCTATGTTAGGTGCATAGATGTTTACTAGAGTTATGTCCTATTGTTGGATCGATCCCTTCATTACTATGAAGTGTCCTTCTTTGTCCTTTGTTATATTCTTCAATTTAAAGTCCATTTTATCTGATATAAGTATCGCTACTCCAGCTTTTTTCTCAGTACCATTTGCATGAAATATTTTACTCCATCCCTTTACTTTCAGCCTGTATGAGTCTTTGGATCTGAGGTGAATCTCTTGTACACAGCATATGCTGGGGTCTTGCTTTCTTATCCATTCAGCCACCCTATTTCTTTTTATTGGAGCATTTAATCCATTTACATTTAATGTGATTATTGATAGATGTGTATTTATTGCCATTTTGTTATTTGTGTTCGTAGTCTTTCTTAGGTTGTTTTTCTCTTCTACTTAAAGAAGCCCTTTTAGCATTTCCTGCAAAGCTGGCTTGGTGGTAATGAATTCCCTTAACTTATTTTTTTCTGCAAAGCTCCTTATCTCGCCTTCGATTTTAAATGATAACCTTGCTGGATACAGCAATCTTGGTTGTAGGCCTTTATTTTTCATCACTTTGAAAACCTCCTGCCACTCTCTTCTGGCCTGCAAAGTTTCTGTAGAAAAGTCAGCTGATAATCTTATGGGGGTACCCTTGTAAGTAACTTGCTGCCTTTCCCTTGCTGCTTTAAGGATTCTGTCTTTGTCCTTAACCCTTGCCATTTTCACTATAATGTGTCTTGGAGTGGGCCTGTTTGGAATCATCCTGGTTGGAACTCTCTGCACTTCCTGGGCTTGTATTTCAATGTCCTTTGCCAGGTTAGGGAAGTTTTCAGACATTATTACTTCAAATATATTCTCAATCCCTTGCTCCCTCTCTTCTCCTTCTGGTACTCCAATGATTTTGAGCTGCTGTGAGAGGATTGAACCTTCTGATGAAACTTGGACCCTATGGGTCTTTGTACCTGTAGCAACTTCTTTTTGGGTGTGACTCTTGTATGTCAAACCCAGAAATGCTCTGGTTTTATCTAAAGTTGGCCTCCGGGTATGATGATTCTTGTGTCTGTTTGTTTGGACCCACTGCTGCAGAGTGATTTTAGAGCATAACAGATCAACAAGAACAACCTCGGCAGCCACCAAAGTAAACCAAATGCTCGCACAAGTAAAAAAAACCAACCATCAAACTACAGTCAACTTGTACAGAAATATCAATCATACTAATGAAGAAAACAAACAGAAACAAAACAAAAACCACATACTCAATAATAACACAAGAGGAAACAAAATAAAATACAATATCCTAAAATAAAAAATACAATAAACATGAGAAACCGATTAGCTATACCTAAAAAATAAAAAATAAAAATAAACTAAAATAATAATAAAAAAGTAAGAAAAATTAAAAAAATAAAATTTGCAGAAAAAAGGAAAAGAGGAAAAGTATAGCAGTGAGAAGAATGAATAAAATAAGAGAGAAAGTGAGGGTGGGGAAAAAAGAAAAAGAAAAGAAAGAAAAAGAAAAAGAAAAAAGGAAAAAAAAATATATATATATTTGTCTACACACCCATATATATGGACATATATTCACCTATATACACCTATATATATATATGCCTATATTAAAAACTACAATATGATTAGAATGAAATAGAAATAAAAACCAAAAACAACCAAGATAAGCAGCCAATAAAGGGATAACAAAACAGAATAAAACCAAACAAACCAAAAATACCCGTGCTGGTCTAGGCTAAAGTCCACCAAGCTCTCTTCAGTTTGTCTGCTGTACAAAAATTCCTGTGCGTCTTGTGGGAACAGTAGGCCACCTGATGCCTAGCGTGATCCTGGCCCTGCAGGTTTGCTGTACTTGAGTGTGGTTGTGACGTGTGATTGGTGGTTTTTACAAAGTCACTGCCTTTTTCCTTTTGCCTGTCCCAAGGCAGGCTGCACCCCCAAAGGCTCAATGAGTGTCTCTGGGCATGCTTTGGGTTGACAGCCATGGAGAATTAAAGAATTCCTCACTACCAAAAGCCTGCTGCTAAGAATCTGTTAATTAGTGCCTCAGCAGGTGAACCTGCCCTGCCTCCCAAGCCTTGCCTAAAGGTGGGGGCGGGGTAGGTAGTCTCACTCTGCTGCCTTTACTGGGTGGAAATTCTCAACCCCCTGCAGGTAAGGATATCTTCCTAGTCTGCCCCTATTGCTCCCTTCAGGAGTCAGTTTAAGACTGTCTTGGCGGTGGACAAAGTTTGTGGGAGTGGGTGAGTTATTGGGTTTTTTTTTGCTTTCTGTTCAAGAGTAGAAAAAGGGAAAAAAAATAAAAAACATAAAAATAAACAAAGCCACAGTTCCAACACTGTTTTAAGCTAAGGCCTTTGCCTCTTATGCTCCAGCGGAGTTCCTGCTGCTCTCCCAAAGGGTCTGCTGGGATTTAGGGAATTGCGCGCACCCTACCGTGTGGCCAAGATCCCCGCTCCGCGTCTCTCAGGGACCTGCGTCTCTGCCCGGCGCACTGCGTGTCTGAGTGAGTCTTCTTTTTCCCCTGCTCCCGAGTTTAAGGCTTCTGCCTTGGAGCCGGCGCACGCCCGCACGGTGCTCCTGCTGCTCTCCCAAAGAGACTGCTGGGGTTTAAGGGACTGCGCGCCCCCTGCCCCGAGGCTCAGATCCCCGCTCTGTCTCTCGGGGACCTGCGTCTCCACCCGGTGCGCAGCTTGTCCGTCCGAGCGAGTCTTCTTTTTCCCCTGCTCCCGGGTTTCAGGCTTCTGCCTCGGAGCCGGCGCGCCCGCGCGGATCTCCTGCTGCTCTCCCAAACGGTCTGCTGGGATTTAGGGGACTGCGCGCACCGTGCCGCGTGGCTCCGATCCCCACTCCTCTCCGGGACCTGTGACTCCGGCCGGCGTGCTGCATCTCCGCCGGCGAGTCCTCTGTTTCCCCCTGCTCCCGGGTTTAAGGCTTCTGCCTCGGAGCTGGCGCGCACCCGCGCCGTTCTCCTGCTGCGCTCCAGGAGGGACTGCCGCCGGGGTTTAGGGGACTGCGCACACCTTTCCACGCGGCTCCGATCCCTGCTCTATCTCTCAGGGACCTGCATCTCCGCCCAGCACGCGCTGCTTCTCCGTGCGTGAGTCCTCTGTTTTCCCCTGCTCCCAGGTTTCAGGCTTCTGCGCTCCGCGGGACCCGGTGAGCACAGAGACTGATCCCTGAACCGGGAGCGTGCAGGGACTGATCTTGCCCTGTCGCTGCAGGGCTCTGCACCTTGCTTCCTGGGGACCTGGCGAGCTGCGGGTGCAGCTTGTACCTCTGCACAGTCGTCTCCTCTCTCTCCTCCCGCACTTGCCTGGCCTGAGGCTTCTGCCTCAGACTGCAAACCAACGCGCTCTTGCTGAACTCTAGGTGGGCCGCGGGCCGCAGGGAGTGAGCTGGGGCAACACTCACCGTGACTCAGCAGCCGCGGGTGCGGGCTGCACCGCAGGCGTCTTGCCACCTTCTTCCCCTACTCGCCCGGCCTGCCCACCTTCCAGCAATCCTTGCGTGGAACTCTTAGTTGCTCTGTGTGATGAGTAGATGTCTCTTTGAAGCGTATTAGAAGTTCAAATTGTGGATATTTCCAGGGGAGATTTCATGGAGCCCTCCTCACAGCCACCATCTTGCCCCCGATCTCCTTCATTTCTGACTAGTTCATTTTTATGGGTTTTATGTCTTTTTTATGATTGCTATCTCTTTGTCAGAGTTCTCATTAAATTCCTTGAACATCCTTATAACCACTGTTTTGAACTCTGTGTCTTATAGGTTGCTTGCTACCATTTCATTTAGGTCTTTTTTGGAGTTTAATTCTGTTCTCTCATTTGAGATATTTTTCATTGTTATTTCATTTAGACTGCCTCTCTGTGTTTGTTTCAATGTTTCAAGTAGATCTACTATGTCTCCCAGTTTTGATAAGATGGCCTTATGTAGAAGTGATATGTAGGGCCCAGTGGCACAATCGCCTTGGCACCTGAGCCAAATGCTCCAGTAGTGTCCTTTGTGTGGGTTGTGTGTGCCTCCCTGTGGTAGTTGAGCTTTGATTGTTATTGGTATGTCATGGGTGAGATAGACCTTCAGGCTGACTGGCTGTGAAGACTGCCTACAACCATAGCCCATGAAATGCTGAATGGGGGCTGATCCCACAGAGTGGGATTTGCAACAATGGGCTCTGATATCTTCTGGGATCACCCTTTAAGTGTGACTCTTGTGTGGCAAATCAGGTGGTGCTCTGTTATGGTCTGAAGTATGTCACCAGGTGTGTTGGCTCAGGGGCCTCTTAGGAGGAGCTCATGCTGAGACCACGATCAGCCAATCCCAATGAATGGACTGGGGAGACCTGGTAGGATCCACAAAGCATACCCAGTTCATCACTGCCTGTCCTGGGCCTGAAGATATGTACAAGAAGCCACACTGCTAACTGAAGCCAGCTGGCAACTTTGCCAGGTCTAGAAAGCTCAACAAAAAGCCCAGGGAACAGTGAATCTTCTCTTGGCTGCTGGCTACCAATAAGGATCACCTGCTTAAAAAAAAAAAAAAAGCCACACAACATAGGCAAGTTGGGTGAGGCAGAGTCTCAAGGAGTCACCAGACAGGGAAAATGGTGTTCATCAGATGAGTGCACACTGATCCTGGGATATTCACCAAATGAATCCGGGCATGCAAATGCCAGCTGTCACCAGGCCAGGGCCCATCGACCCCCAAGATCTGTGTAAGTAAGACTGCAGTATGGGCCAATGCATGCTGCCTGCTGCCAAAAGAGCTTCAGGCACTGTGGGATTTGTGTGGGGGGAGGTCCTGTGGAATCATAATGTTTTAACAACAGACCAATATCTCTGATGAATACAGATGCAAAAATCTTAAATAAAATACTAGAAAATCGAATACAACAATACATTACAACGATTATACATCACAATCAAGAACAATCAAGTGGAATTATTCCACGGACACAAGGAGAGTTCAACATATGCAAACCAATCAATGTGATATACGACTCAACCAAAATGAAGGATAGAAAAGGATGATTATATCAATAAATGCAGAAAAAGCTCTTGACAAAATGCAACATCAATTTATGATTAAAACACTTAATATAATGGATATAGAAGGAAACTACCTCAATAAAATAAAGGTTAGATATGACAAACTCTCAGCTACTATTATAGTTAATGATGATAAACTGAAAGATTTTCATCTAAAATCAGGAAGAAGACAGGGACGCTCCTGTCACCACTGTTATTCAAGATAGTATTGAAAGTCCTAGAAAGAGAAATAAGGAAAGAGAATGAAATAAAAGGCATCCATATAAGGAATGAAGAAATCAAACTGTCACTTTTTGCCAATGACATAATTTTTTTTAAGGGCAGTGTCACTGGCCCTCTTATGTGGGACCTGAATCGGGGTCGCTGGCTTTCGAAGCCAGCACTTAACCACCGCGCCACTCAACCGGCCCAACATAATTCTTTGTTTCTTTTTGTTTTTTGAGGGCCATGTCACTGGCCCTCATATGTGGGACCCGAACCAGGGCCGCTGGCTTCCCAAGCCAGCGCTTAACCACCACGCCACTTGGCCGGCCCCCAACATAATTCTTTATATAGATAACCCTAAAGACTCTACCAAAACTATTAGAAATAATAAACACACATAGAGTTGCAGGATACAAAATCAATGTACACAAAAAAAATCTATTGTATTTTTATATAGTAACAATAAAATTTCAGAAAAAGAAATGAAAAAAATTCCTTTTGCAATTGCAACAACAACAAAAAATACATAGGAATAAATTTAACAGAGGTGTGAAGGACCTATACACTGAAAACTATAAGACATTACTAAAAGGAATTGAAGACCACAAAGAGATTGAAGGAGATTTTGTATTCATTGATTGGAAGAATCAACATAATTAAAATTGTCATATTTAATAAATGCAGAAGAAGCATTTGACAAAATCCAGCAGCCATTTATGATAAAAACTCTAAGGAGAGTGGGAAGAGTGGGATCATATCTCAACTAATAAAGGCCATGTATGATAAGCCCACAGCAAACATCGTACTCAATGGGGAAAGGCTCAAAGCGTTCCCCTTAAGATCATGAACAAGACAAGGCTGCCCCCTTTCACCACTTCTATTTAACATACTTCTGGAAGTTCTAGCCACAGCAGTCAGACAAGAAAATGAAACAAAAGGCATCCTAATTGGAAAAGAGGAAGTAAAATTGTCATTATATGCAGATGACATGATACTATATAGAGAGAATCACAAAGACTCCACCAAAAAACTGCTAAAACTGAAAAACAAATTTGGCAAGGTAGCAGGATACAAAATTAATATTCAGAAATCAGTTGCATTTCTATACACCAATAATAAACTATCAGAAGAAGAAATCAGTAAATCAATCACTTTTACAATTGCTTCAAAAAAATAAAATATCTAGGAATCAATTTAACTAAAGAAGTAAAAGTTCTGTACTCAGAAAATTATAAGACACTGAAGAGAGAAATCAAAGAAGACACAAATTAATGGAAATATGGACCATGATCATGGATAGGAAGAATTAATATAGTTAAAATGTCAATGCTACCTAAAGCAATATATAGATTCAATGCAATTCCAATCAAACTACCAAGGACATTTTCCTCAGAAACAGAACATAGAATCCTAAAATTTATATGGAAGAATAGCCAAGGCAATCTTGAGAAATAAGGAGAAGGTGGGGGGCCAGCCAAGTGGCACGGTAGTTAAGAGCTGGCCTGGGAAGCCAGCAGACCTGGTTTTGGTCCCATATATGAGGGCCAGTGACACTGCCCTCAAAAATAAAAGTAAAAGTAAGAGGTGGGAGGCATCACACTACCTGACATCAAAACATACTATGGGCCAGCCGAGTGGTGTGGCGGTTAAGCACTGGCTTGGGAAGCCAGCGGCTAGGTTCGGGTCCCACTTATGAGGGCCAGTGACACTGCCCTCAAAAAAAAAAAAAACATACTATAAGGCTACAGTAATCAAAACAGCATGGTACCGGGCCGGCCAAGTGGCTCAGTTGGTTAAGAGCTCGCTCAAAGTGTGAGCTGAGCTCTGAGCAATAGCTGTTCGAGGCCAGCCCGAGCTGAGTTGCCGTTGAGCTGCCAACAGGTGGCAGGATGGCTCAGCTAAAAAAACAAAAACAAAAAAAAAACAAAAAAAAAAACAAAAAAAAAACCCGCATGGTACCAGCCTAAAAGCAGACACATAGACCAATGGAACAGAATAGAGAGCCCAGGAATAAGCTCATCCATATACACTCATTTAATCTATGACAATGGAAGCAAGAATTTACATTGGATAAATATAGTCTATTTAATAAATGGTGCTGGGAAAATTGGAGTGACACATGCAAAAAATGAAAATGGACCACCTACTTACACCATATTTGAGAACAAATTCAAAATGGATTAAAGACTGAAATGTAAGACCTGAATCCATAAAACTCCTAGAGGAAAACATAGGGAGTAAATTTGCAATTACCCTGAGTAATATTTTTACTGATATATCCCCTCAGGCAAGGGCAATAAAATAAAAAACGAACATATGGGATTACATCAAACTTAAAAGTTTTTGCACAGCAAAGCAAATCATCAATAAAACAAAAAGGCAGCATACCAAATGGGAGAAGATATTTGCCAATGATATATCTGATAAGGGGTTAATATCCAAAATTTATGAAACACTCATGCAACTCAACACCAAAAAAAGAAACAACCCAATTTAAAAATTGGCAAAGAATAGGAAGAGACATTCCTCTAAAGTGGGTATACAGATGGCTAACAGGCATATGAAAAAATATTGAACCTCACTAATCATTAGAGAAATGCAAATAAAAACTACAATGAGATACCATCTCACTCCAGTCAGAATGGCTATCATCAATAAATCAACAAACAACAAGTGCTGGTGAGGTTGTGGAGAAAAGGGTACCCTGATGCACTGTTGGTGGGACTGCAGATTGGTGCAGCGATTATGGAAATCATCATGGAGGTATCTCAAAACACTGGAAATGGAACTACCGTATGATCCCGCAATTCCACTCTTGGGTATCTACCCAGAAGAATCCAAGATGCTAATTCGAAAAAATATATGCACCCTATGTTTATTGCAGCACTATTTACAATAGCCAAGACTTGGAAACAACCGAAATGGCCATCGGTAGATGACTGGATTAAGAAACTGTGGTACATTTATACAATGGAGTATTGCTCTGCTAGGAAGAAGAATGAAATCGTACCACTTGTAACGATATGGATGGACCTAGAGACTATTATGTTGAGTGAAATAAGTCAGTCGGAGAAAGACAAATACCATATGATCTCACTTATATGTGGAATTTGAAAAACTGAATGAATGAGCAAAAGAAACATAAACAGTCTCATAGATATAGAGGAAAAACAGGATTGCTAGTTCGGAGGGGGTTGGGGATGAGGGAGAAGGGGAAAGGATTAGACAGCATAAATAGGTAACTACAGTATTGTCACAGGGATATGAAAGACAGTTCGGGGAATATAATGTTGTTAAAATTTTGTGGGGTGTCAGATGGTCACATGTTTTGTTAGGGAGACCA
Organism: Aselliscus stoliczkanus; assembly: GCA_033961575.1. Taxonomy (NCBI): domain Eukaryota; kingdom Metazoa; phylum Chordata; class Mammalia; order Chiroptera; family Hipposideridae; genus Aselliscus; species Aselliscus stoliczkanus. The sequence continues at coordinate 44,532,784 of CM066737.1, read as the reverse complement.
CTTCATAGATGGAGTAGAGGCTGGATCACTGCATTGTATACCTGAAATTGATGTTGTATAATATTTCATGCCAACTGTAATTGAATATATAGATAGTCATGGGATGTGGATTATACAGTGGAAGGGAGTCAAAGGAATTGTAATAGATAGTATGATATAGGGGGGAGAAGAGGGGGGAAATTGGGGGAGGGGGTTGTCACTTGGAGGGGTAAAAAATATAACTATTGCATTTTGTTGTACACCTGAAGCTAATTAAAAAAATATAAATAAATAAATTTTAAAAAAAAATTTCCGTTGGTCTTTTTCCTATTTAGGCCTCCAGGTTCCTAGGCCCTTTGCCACGGCCCAAGAATCAGTGAAAATATGACATTCTTTATCTCTTTCATAATTCATTGCCTGGTAAGCAGCTTGCAGCTCAGCAAACTGGCTACTCTTGCCTTGCCGCTCGACTCTAAAACCATTTTAGTGACTGGATTGTAAGCAACAGCTTTTCAATACCAAGTGTTCCCTATATATCAAGCAGACCCATTGGTAAACCAGGCTTGTCTCTTTTGTTCAGCTGAGAGCGAGTTGTATCCATGATTAGAGACTACTGGAGAACTCACACGCTCAATTACAATTGGCTGAAAGTCATCTTGAATAGGTGCCTCTATCACCTGTTCGTGCAAAGCTAGTACTCCTGCAGGTCCAGTTTTGGCTCTGTTTTGAATATACCATTTCCATTTAATTATACTAGCTTCTTAGGCATGTCCAATTTTATGAGACACCGGGTCGCTCATTATCCATTGCATAATAGGAATTTGTGATCTTAAAGCGACCTCATGATTCAGAGTCAATTGCTCAGTTTCAGTTAGTGCCCAGTATGCGGCAAGTAACTGTTGATCAAAAGGAGTGTAATTTTGCCCGGCCTCGGGCATTTTCTGTGCCCAGAAGCTGAGGGGAACTCTCTTAGAATCCTGTTTCTGCCACAGACTCCAATTTACATAATCTGAGTCTACGGTCACCATCAATTCCAAAGGACCCTCCTTTATGGGCCATAAATCTAGAGCTGCTTGAATGGCAGCCTTGGCCGCCTCAAAAGCCTGAGCTTGTTTGTTCCCCCAATCAAACTCATATTTCTTTCTAGTCACCTTATAAAGAGGTTGCAGAATTTGTCCCAAGTGTGGAATATGATTCCTCCAGTACCCAAAAAGACCAATGAATTTCTGGGCCTCCTTCTTATTCCATGGGACTGCAAAATCTAAAATTTTTTTGTCGAGCTTTTGGTAAAACAGCTCGATGCCCAAAGTTCCAATGAATTCCTAAAAATGTTACCTCTTGAGCAGGGCCCTGAGTTTTATCTGGATTAATTTCCCAAACTTTTTGTTTCAGATGAGTCACTATCTGATCAAGTTGACCTCTTACTAACCCTTTGGCTGGGCCTTGTATTAAAATATCATCTATGTAATGGGTTAGTAAGACAGATGGAGGAATTCTGCATTCATCCAGATGTTCAGCAATAAGGCGATGGCAAGTGGTGGGGCTATGCTTATAACCTTGCGGGAGGTGAGGAAATGTATATTGCCTCCCTTGCCATGTAAAGGCAAAATGCTCCCAATGAGTGGGGTCAATGGGGATAGTAAAGAAGGCATTTGCTATATCTATTACTGCGTACCAAGTACCAGGATGAGATTGGATACGTTCAATTAAAGTAACAGTATCAGGTACAGCAGTGGTAAGACGAGGAGTCACTTTATGTAATTCTCTATAACCTACAGTCATCCCCCAGGAACCATCAGATTTTTTAACAGGCCATTAGCATTATTCCAAGCAGTTGTGACAGGTATCATAACTCCAGTATTAACATTATCTTTAATAGTTTGGGTAATTTCATTATGGCCTCCTGGAATTTGATATTGCTTACAAGTAATAACCTTAGTAGGTTCAGGCAGATGTATTGGATCAATTAAAACCTTCCCTACTATTACTGAAAACATTTTTAAGGTTCGAATCGCAAAATGGTAAGCACCATCTTCCAATTTCAATGACATTCCTCTCAATATGTCAATTCCAATTATATATTCAGGAATGGGTACAACTGCCATGGAGTATTCTTTTCGATTCAGGTTCCCTATGCTCATAATGACTTTAATTTGTTTTGCAGGAAACTCATGACCTCCTAAACCTGAAATAGTAATAGGGATTCCTTTAAATTTAGTGGCGTTGCCATATATTAATGAGGCCTCCACTCCAGTGTCCACTAAGGCACTAGCAACAGTGGTGGAACCATTTTTCCAATGTAAAGTAATAGGAACATGTGGGCGATAATCTCGCCTATGAATTTCTCTAACTATATGGACTTCTGGATCTTGGCCTGTTTCCTATGTCAACCGAGACAATTCATCAAAAGGGTAGAGTCCCGCTGACAAAGCAGTGGGGGTTGTCACGCTGAATGGGTTAGTATCCTTATTCTCATCCTTCACATTCACCTTGTTTGCACGTTTCACCTTATCCCGATAGAGCTGCCACATATCTTTAGAAGGAATGCCATCTAGTGTTTCAAGAGGCACTCCAGCCTTTAATAAGGCCTGAAACATTTCCCTCCTGGACATTCTGTTAGGGTTAAAGTTCCCGGCCCGATTATTAGGCTGGGCATCATTACTCTGCTTTTCAGATACATTCCACTCCCCCATGTCTCCTACTTCTGACAGCTTCTCTAGTACTTGCTCTATAGGATTCCCTGTTTCAGCTAGGAGGAGTGTCATCATCAAATGTCTATATGTTGGAGAGGCAATACAAACAATCAAATTACATTAGGCTGCCAGGAGAGGCATTGTCAAATAACCAGCAGGATCAGCTGCCATGATGCCATTTTCATAGCTTCTCCTTTTAGACGGTGAATGCCATCTCGAATAGTATACCATGGGCGAGTATCCACCGGCCAGGAGGTATCTATGGGATATTGAGCTATACAACCCCGAGCAGCAAGATCCAATAAATTGGTCATGTTGCCAGCATGACTATGGTCACGAGTGGCAGTTTGCACATGGGGATTGTTGGAGATGGTGACAAAACGGAGCGCATCCACATTATCAATATTAATACCTCCGGCTCCAGTGTCCGCCATGCGAATCATCCAATCTAGAAGTTTCTCCCCCTGCCTCTGAGAAAATTTTGAAAGTATATCATTTACCTCTTGCTGAGAGAAATCCTCATTAATTATGAGAAAATCATGCTGCCCTCCAGCAGTTATACATTCTTGCCGCCGCTGCAGAGGGTTAGCTTGCATAGCAGACAGATGCTTTTCTTCATCATGCCTTTTTACCTCATTCTCCAGCTCTGTCCAGTCAACATCATCATCATCAGTATCATCCCAAATATCTCCGTCCCATTTATCAGGGTCCCAGTCTGCTTTTGCGGTAGCAATAACAGCATGAACCTTCCGGGGGTTAACCCTTCCTCTCCTTTTCTTATATTTGTATTGGGAGCAGCGGACAGCGGCTTTTTCACCCACAGACTGATATCCTCGGACTTGATCCCCAAGAATAAAGTTCTGACTTTCTAACATGGCAAGTTTACTCTGCAAGTCTGCAGTCGCTTTTTCAAGCTTACATTTCTCCTGGATTAAATCATTCACTTTCTGACACATGCAGCGGTAAGCAGACAGAAGTATCCATCTCCGACGGGAGAGAGCCATCTGCTCCTTTTTCTTCTCCATGGGAACGGTTTTAAGAATCTCAAGCACCTGGGGCGGGTCTGCATCCCGTAGCTTGCCATCCTAATTTTCACTAAGACCAGACCCCAGAGCCTATTCCCTAGCAAGGGGGAAAAACTGAGAATCCTCCCATCCTGGAATATCACAAGTAACACATAAAACTTCCTTCTTTTTCTTAAAAAAAGGCATTGTTTCGGTTGTCGTGCATATCCTGCCGACTATGCCAATTTGTATCGATAAGGAAAATTATCGATTAGCTGTGCACAGACTGATTGATTAAACTGAGGATCGATATGCAAGACACACCACCACAAGCCGCTTAAGAGTGGATAAGAGGTTTATTAAAAGGTTTAATATTAACAGGGAAAGTACTAAGGGAAATGGAAAGTAAAGTAAATAGTCACAGCATACCATCAGGACCCGATCGGCATCAGCACCGGCAAAACATCAGGGGCAAAGCATCATCAGCACAGGCAGAGCATAGTGGGCGAAGCATCAGAAAAACATCACGGGCATCAGCACCAGCAAAACATCACGGGCTTCAGTACCGGAAAAACAGCATGGACGAAACGCAGAGTTGCATCAGGGCAATGGTGTCTCTTGCTGCTGTGGCTGCTGCTCAGGGATTTTTCAGCTCCCTTCTTATAGGGGTGTGGACAAAGAAGGCTTAGTGCCAGAAGACTAGAGCTTGGTGCCAAATGACGTATGCCCAAGCATGTACGGGCCCGGATCTGGCCAGGAGCTGGGGCCATAGTGTGTTACTTTTATCTCCTTCCAGGCTACTGCCCAGAAGTTGTTTCTAAAATTTATCTTACCCCAGTTCCTCAAGGGACGGCCAGTTCCCTGAGGGAGTGGGTGCATACCCAAGCTGTATCTTCTCCTATGACCCTGAGCAGGCCTTTATTCTATATCATCAATACATCCTCATGAGGCACATGAGGGGTTTGGGTTTATGTTCCTGGGCATGCTGCATCTGTGTCTGTGTCTGAGTCTGCCTCCATCTTATCTGCAGCTCAGTCTTTGGCCACTTGTAGCAGAAATTCTTTGTATCTCATTTTTTATGTAGGGTTTAGTTTTTTATAGATTCAAAAAGAATTGAAAAGTACACAACTTATAAACCAAAATGCAACTTTCTTTGGCCACTTCACTGTTTTTCTCAAGAGAATAATAAGACAAGTACTGATCTGCCTGTCAACACTCTTCATGAACATATTATACTGAAAAGTACAAATAGGTTTTTTCTTTACTTCTTCATTGCTCCGTGGAACATCAACCATTGTTGAATTGTGAATTGTGGAAATCATGTTGACAACATGAGTATCCCTCCAGGATTGAGGAAGAATTTCACCCTTCCTCCTGAATGTAGTTTTGCCACATCTCAGAGACTGTGATTTGTTTTTCATTTCTAGAGGAAGCCCCTGTTCACTCTGATTGTTTCACATACTCTAACTTGCCTTGAAAGGAGATTTTCAGCAATTGTAACATGATTGTAATAATTGTCTTGGTAGACATGGTAATTTGGATCAAGATAAGGTCCCAAAAGTGTAAAAATAGTTTCCTGTAATTTTTTCCTTCACCAGCATAAATTTCTAAATTCAAGATACAGCCTGAGGTCCTGAGGTGCTTTCAGTGACCATACAAACAAGTAAGCCATACTTTATGTTTGGTTATATGTTCATATACAAAGCCTACCACTTCAAGGAATCATTACTTTATCTAAGGAAAGTTGTTGATTTGGCTTATAAATAGTCTGAAATCTTTCAAGGAAAAAAATCCAATAAGGGTTGAATTTTGAAAAACCTGTTAGTTGATTGTTGCAGAAGTTCATTGTTCTTGAAATGTAAACACCATGAAATTTGTTCAAATCTATTATGGTTCATAAGTTTCCTGAAAATAGGAATATCTAAAAATAGATCCATAGACCAATAATCCTTTAGTTTATATTTTATGACTTTCCCCATTAGAATAATTGTTGAAATTTTTTTTTCATTTCTGCTACAGTGACATCTAATCATTTCAACCCCTTAGAACCAGTAACACACTTTTCCTGATTTTGTAAGTAATATAGATTCATTTCCTCACACAACATATCAGAGAATCTGTCTCCAAGGAAGAGTCTTGTTACTTGTGATACTTTCATCAGGTCAGAAGGAATTTGCTTCACCTCTGGGTTTCTGGTAAATGGCCCTAAATTTGGTGTTTTATCTGTTTTTAACCATGTGGAAACTGCTGAATCTAGTGTGTCATTGTCATTGTCACTTTCGTTTGCGCTTTGTTCACTGTCACTGTAACTGGGTAAAGGATGCACAGTTTAGTTTTGCCTATTTACAGTAATAGAAGAGTCACTGTCATTTTCACTGTCACTATCAGTGTTGTCAGGAACATCATATCATACATCCGCCAACAATTCCACTGAAATTTCATCTTCTGCAAGATATTTTTTCCCATAAGAACTACTCTTTGAGGCATTGGTGTAAAGTGATTGAAATATGAATGCTGACTAAATGCAGAGCAGAGCAACAGAGAAAAATACAGAGCTGTTTTTTCTCTATATTTATCACAGATCATTAACTCAGAGTGAGGTCACATTTCTATAAATATTCGTCAGCAGGACCACTCGGAGAAAGGCTCCATGTATTGCATAGTTAAGTGTATAATGCATGGAAACCAAGCGTGTGTTAAAAAATGCAGATTTGTGTCATCCATCTTACACAGCTATAATGTGTAGATGCAAATCTGCATCACTGGTCCACAATATGTTAACTTTTGCCATTTTAAATATGATGTGTGGTGTGGGCCCATTTGGCTCTCTGCACTTCCTGGGCTCATATGTCATTTTTCTTCACCAGGTTAGGAAAGTTTTCAGTCATCATTTTTCAGATAGGCTCTCAATCCCTTAGCCCCTCTCTTCTTCTGGTATTCCTATGATGCACAAGTTGTTGTGTTTGATGTAATCCCACAGGTCTCTTAAACTATTTTCATTTTTTTATTATTTTTTTCTTTTTGTTATTCCAATTGGGTGAATTCTGCTACTTTGTTTTCTAAATCATCGATTGGATTCTCTGCTTCATCTAATCTGCTGGTGATTCCTTCTCATGTATGCTTCATTTCAGTTATTGTATTGTTTATTTATGACTGGTTGTTTTTCATGGTTTCTATATCCTTCTTTTGTGTTTTTTGAGGGCAGTGTCACTGGCCCTCACATGTGGGGCCGCTGGCTTCCCAAGCCAGCGCTTAACCACAGCGCCACTCGGCCGGCCCCTCTATATCCTTCTTTATGCTTCCTATTTTTGTTGAAATTCTCACTAAGTTTCCTAAGCATTCTTATAATCTGTGTTTCAAACATTGTCTCTGGTAGGTTGCTTGCCTTCATTTCATTTAGTTCCATTTCTGGACGTTACTTCTGTTCTTTTATTTGGGACATGTTTGTTTCCTCATTCTAGCTGCCACTCTGTTTGCTTCTATATATCAGGTAAAGCACCTATGTCTCAATCTTTGCTGGGTGGCCTTATGGAGTATATGTCCTTTGTATTCAAACTGCAGTCTCCTAAATTTCCTGTGTGTGTGTGTTTCAGAGGTGTCCCTTGTGTTGTGTGTGTTCTCCTATTTTAGCTGAGCCTTGATTGCTTTTGGCTTGTCAGTGGATATTACTGACTCCCAGGCTGACTAGATATTAGGATTGGCTACATCCACAATGCATGAGCTGTTGTGTGAGGGCTGATCCCTCAGAGGAGGCTTCAACCATGTGGGCTCTTATGCCTGTTGAGAACCCCCTTTGGGTGTACCGCTTGTAGGGGTAACCAGGTAATACTCTGGTGTGGTCTGATGCTGTCCTCTGGGTCCTTTGTATCTTGTGTCTCTTGGGTGTGCTCTCATGCAGGAAAATTTCAGCCATGCCTGTTGCCTACCTGTGACTACCTAGTAGGTGCTTCCAAGCTGCATGTGGTTGGCTGCTGCCCTTGCTGGACCTGGAGACACATGGGCCTCACTGTGAACTGAGTCTGGCTGCCACCAATATTGGGCCTGAGGCAGCACAGCAAAAGGCCCAGGGCCCCCTCAACCTGTTGTCACCTGCTAGCTGCCCATAAGGCCCAGCTGTTGAAAGAGGCTCCTTACGAGCATGTTGACCCAGCATTGAGAGTGCCCTCAGCAATGCAGCACTGGCTGGGCAGGGTGTAGTTCAAGCAAATCACCAGATATGACTGGTTGTTTTCACAATGTTAATGCAGATTCAGATCTTACACCAGTACCTGGCCTGTGACCCGTGTGTACAGCACCCCGAGGATACCGCAGCGAGCCTCTTCCTCAAGTCCACAAATCCCTGAAAGCTGCTCCTGAGTGGTTGTGGTGCAGTTTTAGGGTCCCTGTTCACCACCAAAATATCACCACGCCATTGCAGATTATCCGTTGCTGTAAAAAACCTCCTCTGCAGTTTGTGGGGGTGGGGCCAGTCACCCAGGTGCCCAGAGTGCCCCTGGCAATGCAGCTGTAGGTGGGCAAGAAGGGTTATAAAGAGCTAAAGGGTGTGGTCAGTGCTTTCTACAAATTCAATGTAGCCTCAACTCCTAGACCAATGCTGGGCCCCTGACCACACCACACACACACAAAAAAAGAAACAAATAACACCACCACCAACACCAACAACCACAAAAATACAGGCACGCACACACACACACACACACACACACACAAAACAAAACAAAACAAAAATAGAAAAAAAATAAAAAATACCAAAAAACAAAAACAATACCAACAAAAACTGAAAAAAGAAAGAAGAAAAAAAAACCTCTAAGTCCAGCCACCACCCATCTATGCTGTAGTGCAGATCTTGGCTTAACGCACTCTAGCAATCTCCCCAGACCCTTGAGACTTGTAAAGGCTGGCCTGGCCACTAGATACACAGAGTGCGCCTGGCAATGCCATTCTAAGTGGGCAAGGCAGGCTTCTAGGGTGCTATGGAGTGAGGTTCATGGTTTCCACCAAGTGCGTACGTTTTCTGTACTGGCACCATAACTAGCCCACAAAAACACACTGAGAACACCATGGCCAGCCACCGACGATCACTGCAACACAGATCTTGGCCTAACACTCTCCAGCAAACAATTTCCCAGCTGCCACAGGCCCTCCACCCACCGTAAACCACAGCCTGTGGGGCGGGGCCAGCAGCCTGGCAATCAAGAGTTTCCCTTGGACTGGCCGAGTGGTGCAGTAGTTGGGCACTGGCTTGGGAAGCCAGTGGCCCCGGTTCGGGTCCCACATACGAGGGCTGGTGACACTGCCCTCAAAAAAAAAAAAATAAAAAAGAAGAGTTTCCCAGGCGGGGCCGGCCGAGTGCCGGGGTGGTTAAGCGCTGGCTTGGGAAGCCATCGGCCCCAGTTCGGGTCCCACATTATGAGGGCCAGTGACACTGTCCTAAAAAAATAAGAGTTTCCCAGGCATCACAGCATGAGCTGTGGGCAAGGTACCCAGGGAGGCACCAATACAGTGTGCAAGAGTGAAGATTCCACCAGACCAATGGGGTCCCAGGGTTAGTGCTATGGAGGAGGGCTTAACCCTGAAAAGATGGCACCTGCTGTAAACCACATGTGTGTTGGATATGCAGAGAGAGAACAATAGCCCCAGTCTATCAAGATCTCATGTCAAGGGGTGGCTGGGTGTCTCAGTTGGTTAGAGCATGAGCTCTGAGCAACAGGGTTGCTGGTTCAATTCCCACATGGGCCAGGGAGCTGTGCCCTTTGTAAATAGATTCAAGACAATGACTTAAGCTGAGCTGCCACTGAGCTGCCAATGAGTGGCTTAATGGCTCAGCTGGTGAGAACACGTGTTCTTAACAACAAGATTGCCGGTTCGACACCTGCATGGGATGCTGAGCTGTACCCCCTAAAACTAAAATTGAAAACCGTGACTGGACTTAGAGCAGAGTGTGCCTTCCACAACTAAGATTGAAGGACAACAACTTGACTTGGTGCTGATAGGTCCTGGGAAAAATACACTGTTCCCCAATAAAGTTTAAAAAAAAAAATCTCATGCCCAGCACACATTTCAGTACTTCCCTGCATGTCCCTGAGACCCCCGAGCTGTTAGTTTCTCTGCCAGAGACCAGGTGAGCGCCTGCCAGTGAGTGAGTCCATGTGCCATCTCTACATGAAGGTGCCTGGGTTTCCAGTCACCATCTACCCCACCAGGAGGGAACATAGAGAGTCCTCGATGATTTCAACTACAAGATGTCCTGAGAATCCTTCCTGGAACAGGACCCCTGGACTAAGAATCCTGACACCTCTTCAGGAGGGACCTCTGCCACCAGGGTGTCCCTCCCAATGTTCATCCTCTCTCTGTGGATTTGAGGTCAGGCTATTTCGCATCTCCACCCCGCCTACCAGTATCAATGTGGCCTGTTCTTTAAATCCTTAGTTATAGTGGTTCTGTTCAGCTAGGGTTCAGGTGAATCCTGAGGTTGATTGTTCTATAATTTATTGTAATTTTGGTGTGATCTGGAGAGGCAGTCAGCACAGCATTTATCAAATCCAATATCTTGGACTTTCTCCCAAACTGTTAACATTTTATGTTGGACATACATGGAAAAAATGAAACAGGACCACCTTCTTACACCATCTGAGGTCTGACAAGCAAGTTCAAAAACTCATCCTAGAAAAAATTCTACATATTATATTGCTGAATACCAATATGATCATAGTTGAAGTACTCCCCTTGGGAAGTTATGCACTGATACTAGTGCCTTATACACCCTTCAAAGCAATTTTAGAACTCTTTTTCTGGAACGGCTATCAGAGTTGTCATCATATTACACTTGAAGTCCTGATTGTCATCAAAATGTCTGCCTTGCAATATTTTCTTTATCTTTGGGTAAAGAGAGAAGTCATTGGGGGCCAGATCAGGTGAGTAGGGAGAGTGTTACAATACAGTTATTTGTTTACTGCCTAAAAATTCTCTCACAGACAGTGCCCTGTAAGCTGGTGCATTGTCATGACACAAGAGCCATGAATTGTTGGCAAAAAGTTCAGGTCATTTTCATCTAACTTTTTCACACAGCCTTTTCAGCACTTCCAAATAGTAAGTTTGGTTAACTGTCCAGTTGGTACAAATTCATAGTGAATAATCCCTCTGATATCAAAGAAGATTAGCAATATCATTTTGACTCCTGATTTGGACTGACAGAATTATTTTTGTCATGGAGAACTAGCTGACTTCCTTTGTTCACTTTGACGCTTTGTTTCAGGGCCATATTGGTACACCCATGTTTCATCACTAGTGATAACATGGTCCAAAACATCATCTTGCCTCTCAAAACGGTATTGGCAAACATTGACTCTCCAATGCTTTTGTTCATTGGTGAGCTCCGTCAGGACCATTTTTGCACACAACTTTCCCATGCCAAGATTTTCAGTGAAGATTTTCCTGTTTCTTTATTGATATTTACTTTGTCAGCTATGCTTCTCACAGTCAGCTGACAATTTTGACGCACAATTCAATGAATTTTTGCAATGTTGTTTTCAGTTCTGTTCACTACTGGCCACCCTGAACTCTATTCATCAGTGATGCATTCTCTCCCCTCAGAAAAACATTTAATTCATTTGTACACTGCCATTTTCATCATGACATTATCCCCAAGAGTTGGACTAACAATCCCTGATTTCACTTCCACTGTTGCCAAGTTTAACAAGAGATTTAATGTTTGTTCATTGCTCTAATTCAAGCTGAGAAATTCTTGCAATTGCACACAAAATCACATGACAACAATAATAAATGCCACTCAGCTAGACACTGCCACATGTCGACATGAACACAGCTGTGAGACACATGATATATGAAGGTTATGAAATCTTACTGAGCTGTTGCACAGTGCTGCAAATATAAGTTCATGGTGGCAAGTTCACAAACATAATTGTTAGAATAATTATCATATATATAGAAAACACTAAAGACTCCGCCATAAAGATATTAGAAACAAAAAATTCAGTAAAGTTGCTGGCTACAAATCAATGTACAAAAATCCATTGCATTCTACATACTAACAGTGAAATGTCAAAAAATAATTTTGAAAAATTCCTTTTGCAATTGCAACAATAAAAATAAAATACTAGGAATAAACTTAACCAAGGATCTGAAGGACACTGAAACTACAAGACATTTTTGAAAGAAATCCAAGAAGACAAAAAGAAATGTAAAACCATTCCAAGTTCATGGATTGGAAGAATCAATGTTGTTAAATTGCAATATTATGCAAAGCAATATACAGATTTGTTTGTTTGTTTTAATTAAATTTTATTAGCATGACAATGGTTAGTAAAGTTACATAGGTTTCAGGTATACAATTCTGTAACACATCATCTATATATCACATTGTTGACCACTCAGAGTCAGTTCTTCCATCACCTTATATTTGATCCCTTTTACCCTCACCTACTACCCCTCTTACCTTCTACCTTCTGGTAACTACTATACCATTGACTGTGTCTATGAGTTTTCATTTCTTCATTTCTTTGTGTTGTTCCTTTGCTGTTTTCAATTTTATATACCACATATCAGTGAAATCATATGGTTCTCAACTTTTTCTGTCTGATTTATGTCACTTAGCATTATGATCTCAAGATCTATCCATGTTTTTTTTTCTTTTTCTTTTTTTAATTTGAGGGCAATATCAATGGCCCTTGTATGTGGGACCCAAACCAGGGCCACTGGCTTCCAAAGCCAGCGCTTAACCACAGCGCCACTCGGCCGGCCCTATCTATCCATATTTTTGCAAATGGCACTATTTCATCTTTTCTTATGGCAGAGTAATATTCCATTGTGTATATATACCACATCTTCTTTATCCAATCATCTATCAATGGACACTTTGGTTGTTTTCATGTCTTGGCAACTATAAATAAAGCTGAAATCAACATCGGAGCACATATATCTTTATGGATGTTTTCAGATTTTGGGGGTACATACCCAAGAGAGGGATTGCTGGGTCATATGGTAATTCTATTCTTTTTTTTTTGAGGGCAGTGTCACTTGCCTTCATATGTGGGACCCGAACTGGGGCCACTGGCTTCCCAAGCCAGTGCTCAACTACCACGCCACTCGGCCACCCCGGTAATTCTATTCTTAATTTTTTGAGGGTCTCCACACTGCCTTCCATAGCGGCTGCACTAATTTGCATACCTACCAAAAGTGTATGATGGTTCTTTCTCCACAGCCTCGCAACACTTATTATTATTTGTCTTGTTGATGATAGCCATTCTAACTAATGTGAGGTGATATGTCCTTGTGGTTTTTATGTGATTTATCTGATGATTAGTGATGTTAAGCATTTTTTCACATGTCTGTCAGCCATCTGTATGTCCTCTTTGGAGAAATGTCTATTCAGGTTCTCTGCCAATTTTTAAATTGGATTCTGTGTTTTTTGTTGTTGTTGAGTTCTATGAGTTCCTTATATATTTTAGATATTAACCCCTTATTGGAGGTGTTGTTTGCAAATATCTATTTCCATTCAGTTGGCTGCCTCTTTGTTTTGTCGATGGTTTCTTTTGCTGTGCAGAGACTATGAATGGGACTATAGCAATCTAAAAAGCTTCTAGCATACAACACCTCCAATAAAAGGCTAATATCTAAAATATATAAGGAACTCATACAACTCAACAACAAAACAGCAAACAATCCACTAAGAGAGTTAACCAACTGACTGGGAGAAGATATTTGCAACCAACACCTCCAGAAAGGGGCTAATATCGAAAATATATAATGAACTCATATAACTCAATAACAAAAACACAAAGAGTCCAATCAAAAAATGGGCACAGGAAGTGCTGGCTTGGGAAGCCAGCAGCCCCTGTTCAGGTCCCACATATGAGGGCCAGTGATACTGTCCTCAAAAAAAAAAATGGGGGCCGGCCGAGTGGCGCATTGGTTAAGCGCTGGTTTTGGGATGCCAGCGGCCCCGGTTCGGATCCCACATGAGGGCCAGTGACACTGCCCTCTACAGCTAACAACAGCTCCCCCTGGAGCTGGGCTGTGCGAGCCCCGGTGATGGTGTGGGCTGCCATAGGCTATAGTGAGTGGCCCGCAGCCAGCGTGAGCGGCTGGCAGCCAAGAGTGAGCTGCCAATAGCCGCAGTGAGCGACATCCAGAGGCCAGCGACCGATCTGCCTCATCCGGGAAGAGCGCAATGACGATACCAACAGTGAAGCAACATCCTCCGCAACTAAACTGAAGAACAAAAAGACAGCAACTTGTCTGTTCCCCTTCCCCGATTTCCCAACTTCCCCGATTTCCCAACGCTGTTCCCCTCCGCCAATTCCCCAATAAAATCTTTAAAAAAAAAAAAAAAATGGGCAGAGGACATGAACAGAAACTTTTCCCAATAACACATACAAATGGCTAACAGTATATGAAAATACCCTCAACTTCACTAGCAATTAGGGAAATGAAAACCAAAACAACAATGAGATATTATCACCTCACACCTGTGAGAATGGATGTCATCAACAAGAGAAATAACAAGTGGTAGAGAGGCTGTGGAGAAAAGGGAACCCTTATACACTATTGGTGGGAATGCAAATTGGTACAGCTACTATGGAAAACAATATGGAGGTTTCCAAAAACTTAAGAATATCTATCGGTTTTAGTTTCTTTGTTTGTCTTGTTCCTTTGTTGCTTTAATTTTCTGTAGACAATAGTTTAGTAGTTACCAGAGGTTAAGGGAGGAGGGGTGGTATTGAGAGTAAAGGGGATCAAATATATGGTGATGAAAAGAGAACTGACTCTGAGTAGTGAAAACACAATGGGAGTACTTCATAGGTGACATTAGTGATATTCAGCAATGAGCTATGTAGCACTTTTTCTAGGATGAGTTCACAAACTTAATTGTCTGACCTCATAATATGTTAAGTTACTGCTATTTTGTATGATGTGTTTTTTTTGTGGTGATTAAAATATTTTGGAATTACATAATGATGATGCCCAAGTGTATAAATGTACTAAAAACACTAACATTTATATTTTAAAAGGGTGGATTTTGTGGTCTATGAATTATCTCTCAATATTTAAAAGGGAATAAAAATGTTAAAAATGCATATTTTAAGCCACAGAGTCACCATTATGTTTTTTAAAAATAGTAAAAAATGAGGGTAAAAAAGGATCAAATATATGGCGATGGAAAGAGAACTGACTCTGGGTGGTGAGCACACAATGTGATATATAGATGATGTATTACAGAATTGTACCCCTGAAATCTATGTAATTTTGCAAACAATTGTCACCCCAATAATTTTTAATTAAAAAAATTAAGAATAAAATTACAATCCCTCTCCTGGTTATCTACCCCCAAAAATCTAACAACATTAATCCTTAGAGGTATGGGTACTCCAATCTTCATGGCAGAATTATTTATGGTGGCCAAGGCATGGAAACAACCAAAGCGTCCTTCAATAGATAATTGGATAAAGAACATGTAGTATATACACACAATGGAATACCACACTAAGAATATGAAATAATGCCATTTGTGACAAAATGGATGGATCTTGAGATCATTAAGGGAAGTGAAATAAGTAACACAGAAAAAGTCGAGAACCATATGACTTCACTCATATGTAGGATATAAAACTGAAGGCAAAAGAGGAACAAGACAGCAAATACAGAAACTCCTAGATACAGACAACAGTTTAGTGGTTACCAGAATATAAAAGGATGGGGGGATAGACGTGGGTAAAGGGGGTCAAATATATGGTGATGGAAGGAGAACTGCCCCTGGATGGTGAACACATAATGCAACATATACATGATGAATTATAAAATTGTACACTTGAAATCTATGTAGTTTTCTTAGCCATTGTTACCCCAATAAATACTTAATAAAAAATTAAAACTGGAGTTCCGGTAAGATGGCAGAATAGACGGACACTTTACCAAATGCCTCACAGGATCATATTGAAATTACAACTAATTTATACAACATTTAACCTCGGAAGTCCCCTGAACACTAAATGAACAGAACCTCTAAACGAAGGACCTAAGGAGGAGGCCATGTCAAGTCTGGTAAGAGGGGCGCAGACGAGAGAGGGCAAGCCCCGTGAGGGAAGCCCCAGCTGTGGGGAGGCTTCTCCGGTTGGGAGAGAGACCCTCCAGCCCCACAACGAGCTCATTAGCTCAGAGTTGCTTTGCCAGGAAGAGGAGTTGTACGATAGCGGGTAGTAGAAATTAGTGAGAACTCTCCTTGCTCGGCTCGGTGAGGCTGAGGGCAGCTGGAGAACCAGTGGGTCGGGCAGACGGGTTCACTGCCGGTGAGCACTCACCCAGTTCCTGTTGGAGGGAGTAGCTCTGTGAGCCACGCCCAGGAGCCTGGGGGAAGGACTGAACTAAACACCTTTAGTGCAGAAGCTGGAGTTTTGGGGACCATTGTTCCCCTGGTGTGGAGCTTGCACATAAGCGGTGTACAGGAGGGTGCCATTTTTTCAGGGTTGGGCCCTCCCACAGAGGATCAGATGCGGGATCCCAGTGTTCTGGTGAAATTGGTGCAGGAGTGCGTGCATGCTTGCATGCGTGCACATGCGACCTTGAATTCACACCCTCCACCCTGCTTGTGCTGCATTGCCAGGGAAACACTGGGCGGGTGCCCTTCAGCTCCATCAGGCTGCTCACTGAGATCCAGGAGTGCGCGAGGCACCTTGGGTCCCCATTCTCCGCACCATTTATGAAGAGTTGTCAGGCTCCGGATTGGCTGTTGGGCTGCTTAGCATGATCTGCAGGCAGTTGATTGGGACAGGCTGAGACGGGGAGTTTTCCTGAGAGTGTTGCAACGGGAGCTGTGCACCTGCGTTATCTGATCGAGGCTTTCCTGGCAAGTTTGTGTGGACTGATTGCTGGTGAACAGTGCATGCTGCTCTGACCTGGTGTGGGCCACTGGCCACATCAAGTGGTGCCTTGGGGGCCTGCCCCACCCAACTAGAGCTGTGTTGCCAGAGGCACTCTAAGCCCCCGGTGCCTGGCTCACATCTCTGCAGGCCACAGAGGGTTTTTTGCAATAGCAGACAACCTGGAACAACCTGTGAAGTTTATTTTTTTGGTACTGAGCAAGGTTCCAGAGCACATAGCTGCTAATTGCGGAAAGCTCACTGCAAGCCTGAGAGGGAGGCAAGTGCATAACAACACGTTAACCTGTTCCCCCCAATAGCTGGTGCTGAGTCGCCCAGAGACTCTCTATTGCTGAGCAAGTGGTCTGCAGATTAAAGAGGATGGAGTGCCCCCACCTCTTTTTTTTTCTCTCTTTTTTCTAGGTGATCTATATAACACATCAAAGCATTCACAGAACGACAGCCAGAATAAAGAAACAAAAAAAAAAAACATGTCCCAAGTAAAAGATCAGAAGAAATCTCTAGAAATGGAACTAAATGAAACAGAGTTTTCCAAACTTTCAGCGACAGAGTTTAGAACACTGATGACAAAAATGTTTAAGGAACTTAGTGAGGACATAAAGAAAGATAGGGAGCCGGCTGAGAGGCGCAGTGGTTAAGCACTGGCTTGGGAAGTCAGCGGCCCTGCTTCGGTCCCACATATGAGGGCCAATGACATTGCCCTCAAAAAAAAAAAAGAAGAATAGGGAATCCATAAAAAACAACCAGTTAGAACTAAAGAATACAATAACTGAAATGAAGAACACACTCCAAGGAATCACCAGTGGAACAGATGAAGCAGAGGAGCGAATCAGTGAATTAGAAGACAAAATTGCAGAAATCACCCAGCTGGAACAACAAAAAGAAAAACAAATAAAAAAGAATGAAAATCAGGCAAGTCAAGTAGTGCGGTGGTTAAGAGCGGGCTTGAGATGCCAGTGGCCCTGGTTCGGATCCCACATATGAGGGCCAGGGACACAGTGATACTGCCCTTCAAAAAAAAAAAAGAATGAAAATAGTTTAAGAGACGTCTAGGACAACATGAAATGCAACAACATTTCCATCATAAGTATATCAGAAGGAGAATAGAAGAAGCAAGCGATTGAGAATGTATTAAAAGAAATAATGATGGGAGGAGTTCCGGTAAGATGGCGGAATAGATGGACACTCTCCGAACTGCCTCACAGGATCACATCAAAATTACAAATAATTTATACAACATTTAACCTCGGAAGTCCCCTGAACATTAGATGAACAGAACCTCTAAACAAAAGACCTAAGGAAGAGGCCACGTCAAGTCTGGTAGGAGGGGTGCAGACGAGAGAGGGAGAGCCCCGTGAGGGATGCCCCAGCTGTGTGGGAGGCTTATCGAGTTGGGGGAGAGACCCTCTAGCCCCACACTGAGCTCACCAGACCATAGTTGCTTAGCCAGGAAGAGGAGTTCTACGATAGCGGGCAGTAGAAATTCGTGAGGACTCTCTTTGCTCGGCTTGGTGAGGCCAAGCGTGGCTGGAGAACCAGTGGGGCTGGCGCACTGGTTTGCTCACCAGTGAAGACTCACCCAGTTCCTGTTGGAGGGGGTAGCTGTGAGAGCCGGGCCCAGGACCCTGTGGGGAAGGACTTAACTGAGCACCTTTGGTGAAGAAGCTGGAGTTTTTGGGACCATTGTTCCTCTGGTGTGGCACTTGCACACAAGTGGTGTACAGGAGGGCGCCTTTTTGTCAGGGTTGGGCCCTCCCACAGAGGGTCAGATCCGGGATCCCATTAGTCTGGTGAACTTAGCGCAGGCACATGCGGCCTTTGGTTCCCACCCTCCACCCTGCTTGTGCTGCATTGCCAGGGAAACGCCTCGGAGGTGCCCTCCAGCTCCATCAGGCTGCTCAATGAGATGCAGGAGTGCGTGAGCCCCCTTCGATCCCCGTTCTCCGAACTGTTTGTGCAGAGTTGCAAGGATGGGGATTGGTTGTTGGGCTGCTTAGCCTGATCTGCGGGCAGTTGATTAGGACAGGCTGAGACGGGGAGTTTTCCTGAGAGTGTTGGGTAGGGAGCAGTACACCTGCGTGATCTGATCGAAGCTTTCCTGGCGAGTTTGTGTGGACTGATTGCTGGTGCAGAGTGCATGAGGCTCAGACTTGGTGTGGGCAACTGACCACATCAAGTGGTGCCTTGGGGGCCTGCCCCAAGCACCTAGAGCTGTGTTGCCAGTGGCACCTGGAGCCCCCGGTGCCTGGCCCACACCTCAACAGGCCACAGAGGGGTTTTTTTTTTGCAGTAGCGGACAACCTGCAACAACCTGTGAAGATTTTTTTTTTTCGGTAGCAAGCATGGTTTCAGAGCACACAGCAGCTGATTGCGGAAAGCTCACTGCAACCCTGAGCAAGTGGTCTGCAGATTAAAGAGAACAGAAAGACACCCACCTGTTGTTTTTTTTTTCTTTCTTTCTTTCTTTTCTCTTTTTTTCTTTTCTTCTTTTTTTCATTTCTCTTCTTCCTATGTGATCTATCTAATACATCGAAGCATTCACAGAATGACAGCCAGAATGAAAAAACTAAGAAACATGTTCCAAGTAAAAGATCACAAGAAAACTCTATAAATAGAACTAAATGAAACAGAGGTATCCAAACTTTCAGAGACAGAGTTTAGAAGACTGATGATAAAAATGTTTAAGGAACTTAGCGAGGACATAAAGAAGGATAGGGAAACCATAAAAAACAACGAGGTAGAAGTAAAGAATACAATAACTGAAATGAAGAACACACTCGAAGGAATCACCAGTAGAATAGATGAAGCAGAGGAGCGGATCAGTGAATTAGAAGAAAAAAATAGCAGAAATCACCCAGCTGGAACAACAAAAAGAAAAAAGAATAAAAAAGAATGAAAACAGGGACCGGCCGAGTGGCGCATTGGTTAAGCGCTGGTTTTGGGATGCCAGCGGCCCTGGTTCGGATCCCACATGAGGGCCAGTGACACTGCCCTCTACAGCCAACAACAGCTCCACCTGGAGCTGGGCTGTGCGAGCCCCGGTGATGGTGTGGGCTGCAGCACCTGCTGCAGTGGGCTGCCATGGGCTGCAGTGAGTGGCCCGCAGCCAGCGTGAGCGGCTGGCAGCCAGCGTGAGCTGCCAATGGCCACGATGAGTGACATCCAGAGGCCAGCGACCGATCTGCCTCATCCGGGAAGAGCGCAATGATGATACCAACAGCGAAGCAACATCCTCCACAACTAAACTGAAGAACAAGAAGACGGCAACTTGTCTATTCCCCTTCCCCGATTCCCCAACGCTGTTCCCCTCCCCCAATTCCCCAATAAAATCTTTAAAAAAAAAAAAAAAGAATTAAAACAGTTTAAGAGAACCGTGGGAAAACATGAATTGCAACAACCTGTAGGTCATAGGAATACCAGAAGGAGAAGAGAAGAAGCAAGGGATTGAGAATATATTTAAAGAAATAATGACTGAAAACTTCCCTACCCTGCTGAAGGAAATCCACATGCAAGCCCAGGATGTACAGAGAGTTCAAAGCAGGCTGAATCCAAACAGGAACACAACAAGACACATCATAGTTAAAATGGCAAAGCTTAAAGACAAAGACAGAATCCTAAAAGCAGCAAGAGAAAGACAGCAGGTTACATACAAAGGAACCCCTATAGGACTAACAGCTGACTTTCCCTCAGAAACTCTGCAGGCAGAAGGTAATGGCAGGAGATATTGAAAGTGACACAAAATAAAGGTCTACAACCAAGATTGCTCTACCCAGCACGGCTATCACTTAAAATTGAAGGAGAGAAAAAGAGCTTCTCAGAAAAGAATAAGCTTAAGGAGTTCATTACCACCAAGCCGGTATTGCAGGAAATGTTGAAAGGGATTTTTTAAACAGAAGAAAGGGAAAAACAAGCTAACCCAGGAAGACAAGAAATACAAATAACAAAATGGCAATAAATATGCACCTATCAGTAATCACTTTAAATGTGAATGGGCTAAATGAGCCAATCAAAAGACACAGAGTGGCTGAATGGATAAGAAAACAGGACTCATGCATATGCTGTCTACAAGAGACCCATCTCAGATCAAAAAACACACACAGACTGAAAGTAAAGGGATGGAATAAGATATTTCATGCAAATGAAAATGAGAAAAAAGCTGGAGTAGCAAAATAGACTTTAAAATGAAGACTACAATAAAAGACAAAGAAGGGCACTATATAATAATAAAGGGATCAATTCAACAAGAGGACATAACCCTAGTAAACATCTATGCACCAAATATAGGAGCTCCAAAATATATAAATGAGATTTTGACAGACAAAAAGGCAGAGATCAACAGTAACACTATCATAGTAGGGGACTCCAACACTCCGTTGTCACCAAAGGACAGATCCTCCAGACAGAAAATCAACAGGGACATTGTGGCCTTAAATGATACTTTAGACCAGCTGGATCTAATTGATATTTTTAGAGCATTTCACCCCAAAGCTACAGAATAAACATTTTTCTCAAGGACACATGGAACATTTTCAAAGATAGACCACATGTTAGGCCACAAAACAAGTCTCAACAAATTTAAGAAGATTGAGGGCCATCCGAGTGGTGCATTGGTTAAGCACTGGTTTTGGGATGCCAGCGGCCCCGGTTCGGATCCCACATGAGGGCCAGTGACACTGCCCTCTACAGCTAACAACAGCTCCACCTGGAGCTGGGCTGTGCGAGCCCCGGTGAGGGTGTGGGCTGCAGCCCCTGCTGCAGTGGGCTGCCATAGGCTGCAGTGAGTGGCCCGCAGCCAGCGTGAGCAGCTGGCAGCCAAGAGTGAGCTGCCAATAGCCGCGGTGAGCGACATCCAGAGGCCAGCGACCGATCTGCCTCATCTGGGAAGAGCGCAATGACGATACCAACAGTGAAGCAACATCCTCCGCAACTAAACTGAAGAACAAAAAGACAGCAACTTGTCTGTTCCCCTTCCCCGATTCCCCAGTGCTGTTCCCCTCTGCCAATTCCCCAATAAAATCTTTAAAAAAAAAATTAAGAAGATTGAAATCATATCAGGTGTCTTCTATGACCACAATGCTATGAAACTAGAAATCAATTATAAGAAATCTCGAAAGCTTACAAATAGATGGAGGCTAAATAACATGCTACTAACTAGTGAGTGGATCAAAAATGAGATCAAGGAGGAAATCAAAAGATACCTTGAGACAAACGAAAATGAAAACACCATGACCCAAAATCTCTGGGATGCAGCGAAAGCAGTCCCAAGAGGGAAGTTCATAGGAGAGCAGGCCTACCTAAAGAAGGAAGAAAAATCTCAGATCAACAGATGCTCTTTACAACAAAGGGAACTCGAAAAAGAACAGTAAAACAAGCCTAAACAGAATATAATGGAGGAAATAATATAGACCAGAGCAGAAATAAATGAAATAGAGAACAAAAAAAAAATCCAAAAATCAATGAAACCAGGAGTTCGTTTTTTGAAA
Organism: Aselliscus stoliczkanus; assembly: GCA_033961575.1. Taxonomy (NCBI): domain Eukaryota; kingdom Metazoa; phylum Chordata; class Mammalia; order Chiroptera; family Hipposideridae; genus Aselliscus; species Aselliscus stoliczkanus. Next base: position 44,510,729 of record CM066737.1, on the reverse strand, counting down.
AGATAAACAAAATCGAAAAACCCTTAGCCAGACTCAGCAAGAAAAAGAGAGAGGACCTAAATTAATATAATCAGAAATAAAAGAGGAGAAATAACAACAGATACCACATAAATACAGAAAATTATAAGAAAATACTATGAGCAACTCTATGCCAACAAATTAGACAATCTGGAAGAAATGGATAAATTTCTAGAAACATACAATCTACCAAGTCTGAACCAAAAAGAAACAGAAACTCTGAACAGACTGATTACTGCCAAAGAAATTGAATCAGTAATCAACAATCTTCCAACAAACAAAAGCTCTGGAGCAGATGGCTTCACAGGAGAATTTTACAAAACATTCAAAAAAGAAGTAATACTTGTTCTCCTCAAACTATTCCAAAAAATACAGAAGGAGGGAAAGCTCCCAAACTCTTTCTATGAAGCCACTCACACCCTGATTCCTAAGTCAAAGATATTACAAAAAAGGAAAACTACAGGCCAATATCTCTATTGAACATAGATGCAAAAATTCTCAACAAAATACTAGCAAACTGAATTCAGCATCTCATTAAAAAGATCACACACCATGATCAAGGGGATTCATTCCTTGTATGCACGGTTGGTTCAATATCCGCAAACCAATTAATGTAATACATCACATTAACAAAATGATAAATAAAAATCATATGATCATATCAATAGATGGAGAAAAAGCATTTGACAAAATCCAGCAGCCCTTCATGATAAAAACTGTTAGCAAAGTGGGAATAGTGAGATCATATGTCAACATAATAAAGGCCATATATGATAAGCCCATAGGAAACATCGTACTCAATGGGGAAAGGCTGAAAGCTTTCCCCTTAAGATGAGGAACAAGACAAGGCTGCCCACTTTCACCACTTCTATTTAACATAATTCTGGAAGTTCTAGCCAGAGCAGTCAGACAACAAAATGAAATAAAAGGCATCCAAATTGGAAAAGAGGAAGTAAAGTTGTCATTGTATGCAGATGACATGATACTATAGAGAGAGAATCCCAAAGACTTCACCAAAAAACTGCTAGAACAGATAAACGAATTTGATAAGGTAGCAGGATATAAAAATGAATATTCAGAAATCAGTTGCATTTGTATACACCAATAATAAAATATCAGAAGACGAAATCAGGACATCAATCCCTTTTACAATTGCTTCAAAAACCATAAAATATCTAGGAATCAATTTAACTAAGGAAGTAAAAGACCTGTACTCAGAAAATTATGAGACACTGAAGAGAGAAATCAAAGAAGATACCAATAAATGGAAATACATACCATGCTCATGGATAGGAAGAATTAATACAGTTAAAATGTCAATTCTACCTCAGGCTATATATAGACTCAATGCAATTCCAATCAAACTACCAAGGACATTTTTCTCAGAAATAGAACATAGAATCCTAAAATTTATATGGAACCACAGAAGACCCTGAATAGCCATGGCAATCCTGAGAAATAAGAACAAAGTGGGAGGCATCACAGTACCTGACATCAAAACATACTATAAGGCTACAGGAATCAAAACAGTACAGTACTGGCATAAAAACAGATACATAGATCAATGGAAGAGAATTGAGAGCCCAGGAATAAACCCATCCATATACGCTCATTTAATCCATGACAATGGAAGCAAGAATTTACATTGGAGAAAGATAGTCTATTTAATAAATGGTGCTGGGAAAATTGGACTAACATGTGCAAAAAAAATGAAAATCGACCACCTATTTATACCATATACGAGAACAAACTCAAAATGGATTAAAGACTTAAATATAAGACCTGAAACCATAAAATTCCTAGAAGAAAACATAGGGAGTAAGTTTGCAGACATTACCCTGAATAATATTTTTACTGATATGTCCCCTTGGGCAAGGGAAATAAAAGAAAAAATGAACACATGGGATTGCATCAAACTTAAAAGTTTTTTCACAGCAAGGGTAATCATCAATAAAACAAAAAGGCAGCCTACCAAATGGGAGAAGATATTTGCCAACGATATATCTCATAAGGGGTTGATATCCAAAATTTATAAAACACTCATGAAACTCAGTACCAATAAAACAAACACCCAATTAAAAAATGGGCAGAGGACATGAAGTGGCATTTCTGTAAAGAGGACACACAGATGGCCAACAGGCATATGAAAAAAACGTTCAACCTCACTCATCATCAGAGAATTGCAAATAAAAAACACAATGAGATACCACTTCACTTCGGTCAGAATGGCTATCATCAATAAATCAACAAACAACAACTGCTGGTGAGGGTGTGGAGAAAAGGGAACCGTAGTGCACTGTTGGTGGGACTGCATATTGGTGCAGCCATTATGGAAATCAGTATGGAGGTATCTCAAAAAACTGGAAATGGGGGCTGGCGGCCCCAGTTCGGTCCCACATATGAGGGACAGTGACACTTCCCTCAAAAAAAAACTGGAAATGGGACTGCTGTATGACCCAGCAATTACACTGTCGGGTATCTACCCAGAGGAATTCGAAAAAATATATGCACTCCTATGTTTATTGCAGCGCTATTTACAATAGCCAAGACTTGGAAACAACCGAAATGGCCATCAGTAGATGACTGGATTAAGAAACTGTGGTACATTTATATAATGGAGTATTACTCCGCTATAAAGAAGAATGAAATCGTACCATTTACAACGATATGGATGGACCTATAGACTATTATGTGAAGTGAAATATGTCAGTCAGAGAAAGACAAATACCATATGATCTCACTTAAATGTGGAATCTGAAAAACTGAATGAACGACAAAAGTAAACAGAAACAGTCTCATAGGTATAGAGGAAAAACATGGCTGCTTGTAGGGAGGGGGTGGGGATGAGGGACACGGGGAAGGGATTAGACAGCGTAAATAGGTAACTACAATATTGCCACAGTGATATGAAAGACATTTCGGGAAATATAATAATGTTGTAAATATTCTGTGGGGTTTCAGATGGTCACATGTGTTGTTAGGGAGACCACTTCATGGATGAAGTAGAGGCTTGACATGCACTGTATACCTGAAACTGATGTTGTATATTATTGTACGCCAACTTTAATTGAATATATAGATAGTCACGGGATGTGGATTATATTGTGGAAAGGAGTCAAAGGAATTGTAATAGATATGTATGATATGGTGGGGAAGAGTGGGGTGGCAAATTGGGGGAGGGGGTTTGTCACTCTGAGGGGTGAAAAGTATAACTATTGCACTGTGTTGTACACCTGAAACTAATAAAAAATATTGAATATAAAAAAAGAAAAACAATGAAAAAAAGTATATATAAATAAAAAATAAATAAATAAATAAATAAATAAAATAAAACACTCTTTAACACACACACACAAAAAAAACAGCTTGGTCTACCCAACATGGCTATCATTTAAAATCGAAGAAATAAAGAGCTGCTCAGAAAAGAATAAGCTTAAGGAATTCGTTACCACCAAGCCAGCATTGCAAGAAACATTAAAAGGGCTTTTTTAAACAAAAGAAAGGGGTAAACAAGCTAACCCAGGAAGACCAGGAATACAAATAACAAAATGGCAATACATATGCACCTATCAATAATCATTTTAAATGTGAATGGGCTAAATGCTCCAATCAAAAGACAGAGAGTGGCTGAGTGGATAAGAAAATAGGACACATGTATATGCTGTTTACAGATGGAATAAGATATTTCATGCAAATGGAAATGAGGAAAAGAAAATCTGGAGTACCAATACTTACTTTGGACAAAATAGACTTTAAAATGACGACAATAAAAGACAAAGAAGGGCACTATAACCCTAATAAACATCTATGCACCAAACATAGGAACTCCTAATTACATATAACAGATTTTGACAGACATAAAGACAGAGATCAACAGTAACACTATCATACTAGGAGACCTCAACACCACATTGTCACCAATGGACAGACCCTTTAGACAGAAAATCAATGCAGAAATAGGGGCCTTAAATGACACTTTAGACCAGCTGGACTTCGTTGATATTTTTAGAGCATTTCACCCTGAAAAAAACAGAATATACATTCTTCTCAAGTACATATGGGACAGTTTCCAAGATAGGCCATGTTAGGCCACAAAACAAGTCTTAGTAAATTTAAGAAGATTGACGTCATATCAAGCAGATATAAAGGAAAAACTGATGGTTGCTGGCTGGGAGGGAGTTGGGATGAGGAAGAGGGGGAAGGTTTTGGACAGCGTAGGTGGGACTACAATGTTGCCGCAGGGATATGGGGGCAGTTCTGGGAATGTAATTGATAATGTTGTGAAGAGACTATTATGTTAAGTGAAATAAGTCAGTCGGAAAAAGACAAGTACCATACGATCTCACTTATATGTGGAATCTGAAAAACTGAATGAACAATCAAAGTAAACAGACTCATAGATATAGAGGAAAAACTGAGGGTTGCTAGTTGGGAGGGGGTTGGGGATGAGGGAGAATGGGAAGGGATTAGACAGCATAAATAGACAACTACAATATTGCCACAGGGATATGAAACACAGTTCAGGGAATATAATAATGTAAAAATTTTGGATGGAGTAGAGGGTTGATCACTGCACTGTACACCTGAAGCTGATGTTGTATATTATTGTATGCCAACTGTAACTGAATGTATAGATAGTCACGGGATGTGGAGTATACTGTGGAAGCGAGTCAAAGGACTTGTAATAGATATGTATGATATGGGGGGGTGACGAACTGGGGGAGGGGTGTTGTCACTTTGGGGGTAAAGAGTATAACTATTGCATTGTGTTGTACACCTGAAACTAATAAAACAAACAAAATGGGAAAAAAATTAAAGCATATGAGTTTTTTTTTTAAATTGCAACTTAATTAAAATTAAAAACAATACTATTATATAAGTTTACAGTTATATTTTTAAATTTTTATTGTGGTAAAATAAATGCAATATAAAACTTACTTTTTTTTTTCTTTTTTTTTTTTTAAGAGGGCAGTGTCACTGGCCCTCATGTGAGATCTGTACCGGGAATTCTGGCGTGCCAAGCCAGCTCTTAACCACTGCGCCACTCGGACAGCCCTAAAACTTACCTTTAAATCATTTTTAAATGTACAGTTCAGTGGTATTAAGTACATTTACAAAATAGTACAACCATCACAACTATCTAGTTCCTGAAATTTGTCATCACCCCAAAGCAAATACTTTACACATTAAGCAGTCTCTCCTCAATATTGTCTTCTTCCATCCCCTTGCAATTACCAATCTGTATTATGTCCCTTTGCACTGCTTATTTTGTATATTTCATTTAAGTGGAGTTATATAATATGTATCTGATTTCTTCACTTTGCTTAAAGTTTTCAAGGTTCATCCATGTTGCAGTATGCATCAGTACTTCACTGCTTTCCTTTTCATGACTGAATAGTAGTTCATTGTATTGATATGCCAAATTTTGTTTATCCATTCATCCAGTGCTGGTTGGGTTGTATTTAAGTTTTGGCCATTGTGAATAGTGCCGCTATGAACATGGGTGTATATGCTTATGTTTGAACACCTGCTTTCAGTTCTTTCTGGTATTTAGGACTAGAATTTCTTGGTTATATGGTAATTCTGTTTAATTTATTGAGAAACTGCCAAACTGTTTTCCACAGTGGCTGCACCATTTTATGTTCCCACCAGCAATGTACCAGAGTCACAATTTCTCCATGTCCTTGCCAATAATTATTATTTTCTGGTTTTTTCCATAGTAGCCATTCTAATAGGTATGATATAGAATCTCATTGCTTTATTTGGTTTTGTTTGGTTTTTTAGCTGAGCCATCCTGCCACCTGTTGGTAGCTTAGCGGCAGCTCAGCTCGGACTGGGCATCAAACTGCTGTTGCTCAGAGCTCAGCTCGCACTCTTTTTTTGGGGGGGGGGCAGTGTCACTGACCCTCATATGTGGGACCCGAACCAGGGCCGCCCACTTCCCAAGCCAGAGCTTAACCACCGCACCACTCGGCCGGCCCTCAGCTCGCACTCTTGAGTGAGCTTTTAACCAACTGAGCCACTCGGCTGGCCCTTCATTGTGTTTTGATTTGCATTTCCATAATGATTAGTAATGCTGAGCATCTTTTCATGTGCTTGTGGGATATTTGTATATCTTCTTTGGAGGTATGTCTTATTCAAGTCCTAGCTCAGATTTTAATTGGCTTGTTTTTCTTTTTTTCTTGAATTATAGGAAGTCTTTATAGATACTGAATACTAGGCTCTAATCTAATATGTTTGCAAATATTTTCTCCCATCTGTTGTTTGCTTTTTCACTGTCTTGATACTGTTCTTTGATACAGGAAAGGTTTTAATTTTGATGAAGTCCATTTTATTTTATTTTTTTCTTTTCTTGATTGTGCTTCAGGTGTCATATCAAAGAAACCATTGCCAAATTCAAGTTCATGAAGTTTTAATCCTATGTTTTCTTCTGAATGCTGTATAGTTCTTGCTCTTGTAATTAGGTCTTTGATAAATTTAGAGTTAATTTTAGTATCTAGTGTGAAGTAAGGTTACAACATCAATCTTTTGCATATGAATAATCAGTTGTCCCATTTTTTATATGTTTGATATTGGAAAGGGACCCTTAAAGAAATAATGTGTTCAGTGATATTCACTGCAGTATTCTTTGTTGTATCAAAAAATTAGAAATACTGGGGCCAGCCAGGTGGCTCATTTGGTTAGAGCACGAGCTCTGAGCAACAGGGTTGCAAGTTCGATTCCCACATTGACCAGTGAGCCGCACATGAGCTGAGCTGCCACTGAGCTGCCAATGGGCGGCCAGATGGTGCAGCTGATGACAGCACATGCTCTGAACAACAAGGTTGCTGATTTGACTCCCATAAGGGATGGTGGGCTGCACTCCCTGCAACTATACCAAAAATGGTGACTGGACTTGGAGCTGAGCTGTGCCCTCCACAACTAAGATTGAAGGACAACAACTTGCCGTGGAGCTGATGGGTCCTGGAAAAACAAAATTCTCCCCTTCCCCAATTCTCCCAACACTGTTCCCTTTCCCAATTCCCCAATAAAATATCTTAAAAACAAAACAAAACAAATTAGGGGACATCATACATATGGCAGCAGAGAGGTGGGCACCCTGAGTTCTCCCATGGAAATTACCACAAATTAAACAGCTATGACTCATCAAAGGAACATCTGCTCATCACAAAGAACAGCTAAGAGACTCACAGGATGATTACCTGAAGGTGGGCAAAACTGGGCGAGTGTGGGAAGAGGGGAAAAGAGGCATTCAGAGATGCAGCCTGCATCCACGGCTGTGGAGATTTGGGGCCCCATGAAGCAGGATGGAGACTATTACAGCAGAAAGGTGACAGGCCCCCTCCTGATGCCCCCATAGTCCTGCTGAGAGTTCAGCAGAGAGCACAGCAGTGCCCAGAGTCTGAGGCAGAAGCCTCAGCTCTAAACTGTGGCTGGGCTCTCTCAGACAGAAAGTGAAAAGCAACTCCATAACCAGGACCCGACCCCCCCACCCTCCCAGAGCAAGGACTCCTACCTTTCCAGAGTTCTAAGCTGGTTCCTGAATGGAGGAGTAGTGTCAGATTACCGAGGTGTTCCTACTCCCAGGAAATGGAAAAACTCAGCTAGGGAAAAGACTGCAAGGAGTGTGGAACTGCCTGCCCTGAACCCACCTTTACTGCGCAGCTGGGCTCTAGGCAGGGAACTCCAGCTGCTGATCCAACAAGAGGAATAACCCTAATAAACACCTATGCACCTAACATAGGAGCACCTAAATATAATAAATATTGACAAACATAAAGACAGAGATCAACAGTAACACTATCATAGTAGGAGACTTCAACACACCACTGATAACAAGGGATAGATTCTCCAGACAGAAAATCAATGTGGAAAGAGTGGGCTTAAATGACACATCAGACCAGCTGAATTTAATTAATATTTTCAGAGCATTTCACCCCAAAGCCACAGAATATACATTCTTTTCAAATGCACATGGAACATTTTCCTGGAAAGATATGTTAGGCCACAAAAGAAGTCTCAATATATTTAAGAAGATTGAAATTATATCAAGCATTTTCTCTGACCACAACGGTATGAAACCAGAAATCAATTACAAGAAAAAAAGTGAAAAACACACAAACACATGGAGGCTAAATAATATAATACTACAAAATGAACAGTTTAACAAAATTGGACTAACATATGCAAAAAAAAAATAAACTGGACCACCTCCTTACACCACATACAAGAACAAATACAAAATGGATTAAAGACTTAAATATAAGACCTGAAACCATTAAACGCCTAGAAGAAAATATAGGGAGTAAATTTGCAGACATTATCCTGAGCAATATTTTTACAGTTATGTCCTCTTGGGCAAGAGAAGTAAAAGAAAAAATAAACATATGGGATTACATCAAACTTAAAAGTTTTTTCACAGCAAAGAAATCCATCAATAAAACTTAAAGGAAGCCTACTGAATGGGAGAAGATATTTGTCAATGATATATCTGATAAAGGATTAATATCCAAAATTTATAAAACACTCATGAAACTCAACACCAAAAAAAAACCAAATAACCCAATTAAAAAACGGGAAGAGGATATGAAGTGGCATTTTTCTAAAGAGGACATACAGGTGGCCAACAGGCATATGGAAAAATGCACAACCTCACTAATTGTTAGGGAAATGCAAATAAAAACCACAAAGAGATACAACCTCACACTAGTTAGAATGGCTATCAGCAATAAATCAACAAACAACAAGTGCTGGCGAGGCTGTCAGGGAAAGAGAACCCTGCTGCACTGTTGGTTGGATTGCAGATTGGTGCAGCCACTATGGAAATCAGTATGGAGGTATCTCAAAAAACTGGAAATGGAACTACCTTATGACCCAGCAATTCCACTCTTAGGTATCTATCCAGAGAAACCCAAGACACTAATTCGAAAAAATATGTGCATCCCTATGTTAATTGCAGCGCTATTTATAATAGCCAAGACTTGGAAACAACCAAAATGCCCATCAGTAGATAACTGGATTAAGAAGCTGTGGTATATTTATACAATGGAGTATTACTCAGCTATAAAGAAGAACGAAATCTTACCATTTGCGATATGAATGGACCTAGAGAACATTATGCTAAGTGAAATAAATAGTCAGAGAAAGACAAATACCATACGATCTCACTTATATGTGGAATCTAAAGAACTGAATAAATGAGCAAAGTAAACAGAGATAGTATCAGAGATATAGAGGAAAAACTGATGGTTGTTAGATGGGAGGTGGGTAAGGATGAAAGAGAAGGGGAAGGGATTAGACAGCATAAATTGGTAACTACAATAGTGCCATAGGGATATGAAAGACATTTTGGGGAATATAATCAATAATGTCCAATATTTTTTAGGGTGTTAGATGGGCACATGTCTTCTTACAGAGACCACTTCATGGACGGTGTAGAGGCTTGACCACCGTACTGTACACCTGAAGCTGACGTGGAATAATATTGCATATCAACTATAATTTTATATATATATATATATATATATATATATATATATATATACTCACGGGATGTGGAATATAATGTGGGGCATGGAGTCAATGGAACTGTAATACATATGTATGATGTCTAGGGTGGGAGCAGCGGTGGATTGAGGGAGGGAGGTTGTCACTTTGTGAAGGGTAAAAAGTGTAACTATTGGGCCGGCCTGGTGGCACGGTGGTTAAGCGCTGGCTTGGGAAGCCAGCGGCCCCAGTTCAGGTCCCACATATGAGGGCCAGTGACCCTGCCCTCAAAAAAAATAAAAGTATAACTATTGCATTGTTTTGTATACCTGAAACTAATAAAAAGTTTTTAAAAGATAAACTAAAAAGAAAACTAGAAATACTATACATTTTCAATAATAGATTAGTAAAATAAATTGTAATGTATTATTTATGTAGAGATAAAAATAGTATTGTGAGTAAATATTTATTATAATGAAAAGTTGTTCATAAGTGTAATTAAATGAAAATTAAAACTCATTCAAGAATAGTAACTGCATAGATAGATAGATAGATAGATAGATAGATAGATAGATAGATAGATAGATAACTGTATATGCATAGGAAAAGATTTTATGGGATGCACACCAAGGAGGTAATTGTGTTGTGTAATGGTGGTGTTGTGTGTGGGTTTTTTTCTTCTTTTTGTTTATATTTATTTTCTAAAATTTTTATAGAATGAACAATTATTGCTTTTTAAATTTTTCAAAAACTTATTGTCATTAGTAATGAGCAGTCTCCTTTTTCTAGGTCAGAAATTATTGTTCAAGTCTGTTTAATCCTCCAGTACCAACATGTGTTCCATCCTATGTTAGCTGACTTCTCTGTCCTTGGCATCTTGCCTATCTGATTTCTAATTTCTCTGTGATATTTCCTCATTAAAGAAGGCTACACTTTCAAGTGAAATCATAGTACCACACAACTCATGTCTATTGAATTTATACATCAAAGGAGATGTGTAGGTGGGACATGACTGTTACAGTAATCATCTTCCAGCCTAGATTAGCCCTCATTTATATTCCAAGTCTGTGGTTATGTTGCTCAGAAGATTAGTTTTTATTTTGAGCACACCTTCTACAACTGTGTAATTGTTACTAGTGACTAAGGAAGACATTGCAGAAAGTTGTTTATGCTGAGAGGAAAGATCAGGAATGAGGAATAAATGGCCCATCAAGATCTCTGTTTCTAGTTAAGACCAACGTATGCGATCCAACATATGTAGTAGTAGCAGTTGCTCTCTATCCTAGCAAACTTCTGTTCTTGGTAGTTTTATGATGTTGATGATGAAATTTTATTGCTGGATCTGCTCGCCCTTAAACAGTTCTGCTCAAATCTTTAGATATGGCATGCTGATCTGCAAACAACTTTTAGATATTTTTCTCCTTCTTTGTATTTAATGGGTTCCAGGAGGCCTGATCTCTTGCCAGTGTTTTCTTTGTGATTCCATCCAATTACTATCAGGCAAACATAGTCAATTTCTCAGAATCAGTCTTCTTCTTCTTCTTCTTCTTCTTCTTCTTCTTCTTCTTCTTCTTCTTCTTCTTCTTCTTCTTCTTCTCCTCCTCCTCCTCCTCCTCCTCCTCCTCCTTCTTCCCTCCTTCCTCCACCCTCTTTCTCTCTCAAAAAGCTTTTATTAATACATACTATTTTATTTAATTACATACTATTCAATTAGACATTGAATAGTATGTAATTTTTCTTTATTAAAAGAGATTTGTTTTTCTGAAATTCTACCTCTACTATTTGAATTGTTGGGATGAAATTCAGTCAAAGTAATCAGCAGTTTGTATCTATTCAGTCTCTGTTTCACTTTTTTTTCCCTACTGGATTGTCACAGAGTTCTTCTTCCTGTTATTCTCATCTGCAGAATCTTGGTCACAACATTTCTAGTTCTTTTATAGGTTAAGCTCTTTTCAGCTGATATCCAGTTAACTCATTTGAAGTAAGCATGATCATCTTTGATATCTGATCCTAGTTGAACTTAAACTTTGTGTACAGCTTATACTCTTCATGTAAATAGCTTCATATTCCCAGAAATCCACAAAGTTTAGGGAGTTTTAGCTTAGTAATCATTTTTCACTCTTTTATACTCTTTGATCTTTCTCCTGTGCCTGGTTGACAAACATAGACATAATATCTGTGTCCCTGTGGAAATGTTCCCCTGAAACTGTTTGGACTATCCTTCAACACCATCTCCCTCCACCCCCATTTTAATTTTCAAATGATGAATAAAGGAATGAATGCCACTAGAGCTGGCACTATGTAAATTATAGATGTTAGCAGTTAGGAAATTATTTAGTTCGCATAATAGCAAACATACCAAAAAGAACAATATAGAAATTTTACAGGGACTTCTTCCTGTCAGGCCTGCCTATCTTGGTATGAATTAATATAAATCAAATTTTGCTATTCCTGTTGGTACAGCAATAATTCCTTCTATACAGAGAAATGAATAACTAAAAAAAGATGTTTTTGCAGTGTCCACATGGATACACATAAAATTTTTCATGAAAATTAGAAATTTTACTCTGTAATCATGTAGACATAAATCCAGATTTTTACTAAATGTTTACATTTTTATCTAAATATTTGTCATTGTCTGTACACATTATCTGCCTTATTTAAGATATCCACTTATTTTCATGGATCCTTAAAATATGGTAGTTATGGGCCAGCCGAGTGGCAAATTGGTTAAGAGCTGGTTTTGGGATGCCAGCGGCCCCGGTTTGGATCTCACATATGAGGGCCAGTGACACTGCCCTCTACAGCTAACAACAGCTCCACCTGGAGCTGGGCTGTGTGAGCCCCAGCAACGGTGTAGGCTGCAGCCTCTGCTGCAGTGGGCTGCCATAGGCTACAGTGAGTGGCTGGCAGCCAGCATGAGCGACCGGCAGCCAGCGTGAGCTGCCAATAGCCGAGGTGAGCAACCATCCAGAGGCCGGTGACCGATCTGCCTTATCCGGGAAGAACACAATGACAATACCAACATGGGCCAGTGAAGCAATGTCCTCTGCAACTAGACGGAAGAACAAAAAGACAGCAACCTGTCTGTTCACCTTCCCCGATTCCCCAACGCTGTTCACCTCCCCCAATTCCCCAATAAAATCTTTAAAAAAAAAATGGATGGTAGTTATGTTGTTGAACTAGATTCCTGTGGACCTAAGCCATCTGTAAGGCTGAAGACGAATTCTTTTAATAATAACATCTGGATGATAAAATATCTCAAAATTAAAATTAGTGGCAGGTAGGATATCAGAAAAGGTTAAGAGTGAGATTACATTTGAGTAAGGTGGTTAGTAGCTCAATAGTTTTCTTTTTCCTGTATTACTTACATTTTATATAACACATGTATTTTAAAAGATAAATCCCTTTTACTTTGTGTTTTAACTATATATATCTCTTTGTCCATTAATACAGAAAGGATATTGACAATATTAAATGTTAGAACAATGCTACATCTTTGTCCAATTTTATCCTTAGATTGCTTAGAGTTTAAAATAAATAAGAGGCAAACTGGCCTAGGCCAATGTAACCAGATACTGTCCAAGACCTGTCTTCTACTGTAACAGGTGTGCTTTCAATAGCCTTTTATTCCTTGTTTTATCCCCCTCTTGTTCTGTTGTCCCCTAGAGTCAACAGCTGTGACTGCTGTTTGGTCTCTATAGCACCCAAATTCCTTTCTCCTTTAGTCTTTTAGCAATCTCATTTTCCTAATGTCTTCAAATTGCTACTGATTATGCTGCACTGTATATTGCAGTAGATGTTACTAGGTTGTCAGAAAAGTCACGACAAATTTCTGCAATGAAAAACATAGAAAAAATACGTCATGACTTTTCCAACAACCCAATAGATTCTGAAGCTCTATTTAATCCACTTTTAGTACAAATAACTCCATAAATTTGTGTAGATTACACAAAGCTCTTTTGGGGTATAACCCAGAAACACCATGGCTCCCTATATCATGCTCTAAAGTCCCATGGCCTCTCAGTTGGGAAGGACCCAGGACCCCAAAGTAGATACCTTAAGTCTGCCTTAGGCCAAACATATTCTCCTCCCTAATGCTCATCCCTCATTTGTTCAAAAACTGTTGAACAACAACTTTGTGCAAAGCATTGTACTAGAAAATGGAAATACAGAGATAATTAACACAGTCCCTAAGACTTAAGAGTCTTATGATAGAGACAGACACAAACACAATTCTAAGAAATATGGTAAATAAGAATGAAGAAGTGTAGGATCACAAAAGAAAGATACTTTCATGTCAGGAAAGCTTCCTGGAGAAAGTGACATCTAAGTGAGGGTCTAAAACAGCTACAGGAGGGCCGGCCAAGTGGTGTGGTGGTTAAGTGCTGGCTTCAGAAGCCAGCGGCCCTGTTTTGGGTCCCACATGTGAGGGCCAGTGATACTGCCCTCAAAAAATAATAATAATAAAAATATATTACAATAGGATACAATTTTGTGGAGTGTGCAGAATGAAAATAAAAGTTCAGGGGGAAAACACATGGCATAAAATTTCTGTCTATTCAAAAGGAGTTTGGGGCCGGCTGAGTGGCACATTGGTTAAAAGCTGGTTTGGGAATGCCAGCGGCCCCAGTTCAGATCCCACATATGAGGGCCAGTGACACTGCCCTCTACAGCTAAGATGGGGAACAACAACTCCACCTGGAGCTGGGCTGCTGTGAGTCCCCGGGACGGCATAGCTGCAGCCCCTGCTGCAGTAGACTGCCATAGACTACAGTGAGTGGCAGGCAGCCAGCATGAGTGGCCGGCAGCTGGTGTGAGCTGCCAAGAGCCACTGTGAGTGGCTGTGCAGAGGTCAGCAACCGATCTGCCTCACCGAGAAGAGCGCAATGATGATACCAACATGGGCCAGTGAAGCAATGTCCTCCACAACTAGACTGAAGAAGAAAAGTACAGCAACTTGTCTTTCCCCTTCCCCGGTTCCCCAATGCTGTTCCCCTCCCCAATTCCCCCAAAAAAAACTTAAAAAAAAAAGAAGTTTGTTCATGTATCTTTTCTTTTCTTTTTTTAAAAAAGATAATTTTTTTTTGAGGGTAGTGTCACTGACCCTCATATGTGGGACTCGAACCAGGGCTGCTGGCTTCCCAAGCCAGTGCTTAACCACCGTGCCACTCGGCCGGCCCTGTTCATGTATCTTTTCAATGGACAATGATGGATATCAAACTGCTATGGAATTTGATTCCAGTTAACATATTTAAAAGACAGATGTGACTATTTTATTTTTAAATATCAATATTTGTGCTATGCCAGAAATTATATCATTTGCAATGTTTAAACTTTCATAAATCCCTCCATAAAAAGTTATTAAGTGTCAACTTTAAATATGTTACACGGCATATAGATTTTCCAAATTTCTTCTAGAGACTGTGCAAGTAAAAATGTTTGAAGACTACTGAAACAGGTGGAAAATTAAGTAGGGGCTGTTTAAACCTACCTGCAGCTTGGGGGTTCTCGTTCCCAAGTTTGCCAAGGATGAAGCAAATTGGAGCCATTGTGTCACTAATTTATTCCCTTTGCAAACTAGAAACAGGGACTCTTCCCAGGCCAGACCTGGTACCATCTTTCCCATTCACTTTTCCAATGTCTCTTTCTCTTCCTTTATTGTCCTCTTCCCCACTTGCAACTTCACTCCCATTTAGCCCTCTTTTATCTATCCCTGCCTCTCCTCTCCTAACTCAAACTTCCATCAGGGCTTCTCCCCGCCCATTGCCTGAATACAAGCACTCCTATAATTACAGAAAGGATAAATTCAAAACAGCTATGAGTTGATTTGTTCAGAACACAACAGAGACATTTAATACAAGCAGCTGCTCTGAATATCATCTGTCGAGAGCTCACAGTTGCCCCTCCTCTCTGGAGAATTGCCCTGGGATGATAGGAGCTGCCCACCAAGAAGGTTACAACCCAGTCTGTAAGCAGCCCCTAACCAGAGATTGACTGATAACAGTTTCAAAAGGCTGATCCCTTGCCTCAACAGGGAGCAATCACTGCTGTGTGGTTTATACTCAAGAACTTTCTGCCATAGTACAAGTTAGTTTGGGGCTGTCCCTTCCAGCTTTGAAACCAAGCACACACATCTCCTTCTTGCTGGTATGTTCCAGTAGGCATCTTTCCCCGAAATAGACCAGTTTTGAATACATTGAAAATCTGTTAGAGAAGCGAGGAAAATGGTGGTGGTGAGGAAGCCTCCCTGAGTTCTTTCTTGGAAATCGCCTCAATTAGGGCAGTGGTAACTCATAAAAGCAGCACACAGAGGAGCTGAGAGGCTCGCATAGTGATTGCTTGAAGGTGGGCAGACCGAGTGAGTGGGGGAAGAGGGAGGCGTGATACGTGAAGGCGCAGACCTGCATCTGGGGCTGCTGAGACATGGGGCCCCAGGAAACAGATCGGAGAGTGTCCCCGCAACTCGCTCCCTGCGCCTCGCAGTCCAGCGGAGCGTGCATCGGGAGTGCGACTGTTTGCAGAGTCTAAGGCAGAATTCTTGGGAGCGAGTGGGGGAAGGGAGAGGGGAGACATGCTGGCAAAGGTACTGTCTGAACCCACGGCTGAGGAGACAGGGGACCCCAGGAGGCAGATCAGAGAGGGTTGCAGCGCCAGGGCAGGCTCAGTCCCTGTGCCCCTGTGGTCCTGCACCAGGAGCACAGCTGGAGCGCCTGAGGCAGAAGCCTCAGCTCAAAATAGCAGCAGGAGGTTTGTGTTTTGTTTTGTTTTGTTTTTTTCTCTTTCCATTTTTTATCTTTTTCTTTTTCTCAGACAGAAAAAAAAAACTGCATAGATAAGAACCCACACCCACCCTCCCTCAGAAACCCCGGCCCCTGCATCCCAGGGTCTTAAAATGACCTCTGAATGGAGGAGTAGGGTCAGATTACACAGGTGCTCCAATTCCCAGGCCAGGAAGAGTCTCCATAG
Organism: Aselliscus stoliczkanus; assembly: GCA_033961575.1. NCBI lineage: Eukaryota > Metazoa > Chordata > Mammalia > Chiroptera > Hipposideridae > Aselliscus > Aselliscus stoliczkanus. Next base: position 44,494,256 of record CM066737.1, on the reverse strand, counting down.
TGTGGGCCTACCTACCCCACACCCACCTCTCCTTTGTGCCTTGAGTGGCAGGGAAACTTCAGCTGCTGGGTCACTAGCAGGACCCCCAGCAGGTGGCTTTTAGCGGCTCAGAAGTCACACACACCCTACAGCCCCCAGGGGAAAGAGTGCCCAAAGACGCACATCTAGACTTCTGGCAGTGCAGTTCTCAGTGTGCCTCTGGGCAGGTGACAGTAGAAATGGCATTGACTTTGTAAAAACTAGCAGTCACACCTAATAACCCCACTCATCTACAATAGACCTGCATCGCCAGGGTCACTCTAGGCACCAGATGGCCAGCTCAGCCCCACAAGACACAAAGGAGCTTTTGTACAGCAGAGGACAACATGGAGATAGCTTGTGGGCTTTAGCCAAGACTGGCACTGGTTTTTTGGTTTTCTCTAGGCATTTTTTTCTTTTTGTTTGTTTGGATTTTTTGGTGTTTTGGGGTTTCTTTTTTTGTTTGCTTGTTTTGGGTGTTTTTCTTTTTTTATTTCATTATTATCATTTTTAGTATATAGGTATATATATATGTGTATATATATGTCCATATATATGGGTGTGTAGATGTACAAATATATATATATATTTTTTTCCTCTTTATTTCTTTCTTTCTTGTCTCCCCTCTCTCTCTCTCCCTTCTTTTCTTCTTTCTTTTCAAGGCTATAGTTTTCCTCCTTCTTTCCAATTTTCTGCAATTGTTTTTTTTCTGCAATTGTTTTTTGTATGTTTGATATTTCTGTACATGTTTAGTGTTGGTTGTTGGTTGTTTCTTACATATGAGAGTATCTTATTTCTTTTGGTGGCTGTTGTGGTCAAGCTTGTTGATCTGTTTTGCTCTAAAATCGTTCTGCAGTAGGGACCAGCCAAAGAGGCTCAAGAATCATCACACCCAGAGGCCAACTTTACCACACCAGAGCATTACCGGGTTTGACCTAAAAGAGTCACACCCAAAGGGAAATTGTTACAGACACAAGATCTCAGAGGGGCCAAGCTTCAACGGAGGGGTGAACCCTCACACAGCAGCTCATAAACTGTGGACACAGCTAATTCTCACAGCTAGTCAGCCTGGGAGTCAATCCCACCTACTGACAAGCCAAAGCAATCAAAGCTCAACTTCAACAGGAGAAGTCACACAACACAAGGAACACCTCTTGTACACACACACAGGAGAATAAGGAGACTGAGCAATTCAAATATAAAGGACACACACTACATAAGTCCACCCAGAAAAGACTGAGAGACCTACGGGATCTACCTAATACATCAAAGCAAGCACAAAGAGTAAGCCAGAATAGGGAAACACAGAAACACATCCCAAATAAAAGAACAGAAGAAACTTCCTGAATCAGTGGAACTAGAGAAAATAGAGGCAACCAACCTACGGTAGACAGAGTTCAGAATACTGATGATTAAAATGTTCAAGGAAATTAGTGTTAATACAAAGAAGGATAGAGAAATCATGAAAAACAATGAGCTAGAACTAAAGAATGCAATCACTGACATAAATAGCAAACTCAAAGGAATTACCAGCAGACTGGATGAAGCAGAGGATCGAATGAGCAACTTAGAAGACAGGATAGCAGAGATCATCCAAGCAGAACAACAAAAAGAAAAAAAGAATAAAAAACACTAAAAATACTTTAAAAGAGCTGGGCAATAACATTATTCACAACAACATGAGCATCAGGGGAATACCAGAAGGAGAAGAGAGGGAGCAGGGGATCGAGAACATATTCGAAGTAATAATTATTGAAAACTTCCCTAACGTGGCAAAGGAAATCGACAAACAAGCCCAGGAAGTGCAGAGAGTTCCAACCAAGATAAACCCAAACAGGCCCACTCCAAGAAAAATTACAGTGAAAATGGCAAGGGTTAAGGACAAAGACAGAATCCTAAAAGCAGCAAGGTACAGGCAGCAAGTTACTTACAAGGGCACTCCATAAGATTATCAGCCGACTTTTCTACAGAAACTCTGCAGGCCAGAAGGGAGTGGCAGGAGGTTTTCAAAGTGATGAAAACAAAGGCCTACAACCTAGATTGCTTTATCCAGCAAGGCTATCATTTAAAATTGAAGGAGAGATAAAGAGCTTCCCAGAAAAGACTAAGCTAAAGGGATTCATTACCACCAAGCCAGCATTGCAGGAAATGTTAAAAAGGGCTTCTTTGTGCAAAAGAAAGAAAAAAACAACCTAACTAATGAAGACCAGAAACACAAATAACTAAATGGCAATAACTACAAAGCTATCAATAAACACATTAAATGTAAATGGATTAAATGCTCCAATCAAAAGACATAGGGTGGAGATATGTTCGTTAGATCACTCCTTTCTGTTGGTGGACGCTGTCAAGTAAGCATCGTTCAAGTGTCTCCTCCCGCGTCATCATGTCTAAGTCAGAGTCTCTCAAAGAGCCTGAACAGCTGCAGAAGCTCTTCATCGGAGATTTGAGCTTTGAAACAACCGATGGGAGACTCAGGAGCCATTTTGAGCAATGGGGAACGCTCACAGACTGTGTGATGATGAGAGACCCAAACACGAAGCTCTCCAGAGGCTTTGGGTTTGTCACCTATGCCACTGTGGAGGAGGTGGATGCAGCTATGAGTGCAAGGCCACACAAGGTGGATGGAAGAGTTGTGGAACCAAAGAGGACTGTCTCAAGAGAAGATTCTCAAAGACCTGGTGCCCACTTAACTGTGAAAAAGATTCTTGTTGGTTGTATTAAAGAACACACTGAAGAACATCACCTAAGAGATTATTTTGAACAGTATGGGACAATTGAAGTGATTGAAATCATGACTAACTGAGGCAGTGGCAAGAAGAGAGGCTTTGCTTTTGTAACCGTTGATGACCATGACTCTGTAGACAAGATTGTCATTCAGAAATACCATAATGTGAATGGTCACAACTGTGAAGTAAGAAAAGCCCTATCTAAGCAAGAGATGGCTAGTGCTTCATCCAGTCAAAGAGGTCGAAGTGGTTCTGTAAACTTCAGTGGTAGTCAAGGAGGTGGTTTTGGTGGGAATGAACATAGATGCAAAAATCCTCAATAAAATATTAGCAAACAGAATTCAGTAATATATTAAGAATATCATACATCATGATCAAATGGATTTCATCCCTAGTATGCAAGCCTGCTTCAACATCCATAAATCAATTAATGTGATACACCACATCAACAAAATGAATAAAAATCATAAAGTCATATCAGTAGATGCAGAAAAAGCATTTGACAAAATCCAGCAGCGATGTATGATAAACACTCTTAGCAAAGTGTGAATAGAGGGAGCAAATCTCAACATAATAAAGGCCATATATGATAAACCCACAGCTAACATTACTCAATGGAGAAAAGCTAAAACCATTCCCTTGAAGAAAAGAAACAAGAAAAGGCTGTGCACTTTCACCACTTTTATTCAACATAGTTCTGGAAGTTCTATCCACAGCAATCAGACAAGAAAAAGAAATAAAAGGCACCCAAATTGGCAAGAAGGAAGTAAAATTGTCACTATATGCAGATAACATGATACTATACATAGAGAACCCCAAAAACTCCATCAAAAAACTATTGGAACTGGGCCGGCCGAGTGGCACAGTGGTTAAGTGCTAGTTTAGGAAGCCAGCGGCCCTGGTTCGGGTCCCACATATGAGGGCCAGTGAAACTGTCCTCAGAAAACAAAACAAAACAAACAAAAAAACAAAACAAAACAAAAAAACTATTGGAACTGATAAATGAATTCAGTAAGGTAGCAGGATACAAAATCAATATTCAGAAATCAGTTGCACTAGTTAGAATGCCTATCCTCAATAAATCAACAAACATCAAGTGCTGGCAAGGCTGTGGGGGAAAGCAAACCATGCTGCACTTTTGGTGGGATTGCAGATTGGTGCAGCCATTATGGAAATCAATATGGAGGTATCTCAAAAAAACTGGAAATGGAGCTACCTTTTGACCCAGCAATTCCACTCCTAGCGATTTATCCTGAAAAACCCAAGACACTAATTCAAAAAAATATATGCACCGCTATGTTCATTGCAGTGCTATGTACAATAGCCAAGACTTGGAAACAATTTAAATGCCCAGTGGCTCACGACTGGACTAAGAAACTGTGGTACATTTACACAATGGAATATTATGCAGCTATAAAGAGGAAAGAAGGGCCAGCCGAGTGGCATGGTGGTTAAGCGCTGGTTTGGGAAGCCAGCGGCCCCGGTTCAGGTCCCACATATGAGGGCCAGTGACACTGTCCTCAAAAAAAAAAAGCAGAAAAGAAAGAAATTGTACCATTTGCAACGATATGGATGGACCTAGAGAACATAATGATAAGTGAAATAAGTCAATCAAAGAAAGACAAATACCATATGATTTCACTTATATGTGGAATCTAAAGAACTGAATAAACAACCAATGTAAACAGAAATAGTCTTAGAGACACAGAGGAAAAACTGATGATTGCTAGATGGGATGGTGGTGGGCATAAGGGAAAAGGGGAAAGGACAAGGCAACATAAACTGGTAACTACAATATTGCCACAGGGATAAAAAAAAGACAGTTTGGGGAATATAACCAATAATGTTTAAATATATTTTAGGGGACCAGATGGACTCCATAACTGTCTTGTTAGGAAGACAATTTCATGGATGGTGTAGAGTCCTGACCACTGCACTGTACATCTGAAGCTGCCTCTGAATAATATTAGATATTAACTATAAATTAACACATACATAGTCATGGGATGTGGAGTATAGTGTGGGGACGGAGTCAATGGAATTGTAATAGATACGTATGATACCAGGGGTGGGGAAGCAGTAGATAGGGGAGGGGGCAGTCACTTTGTAAGGGGTGAAAAGGATAACTATTGCATTGTTTTGTACATCTGTAACTCATAATAATAATAAGAAGAAGAATAAATATATACGTACACACACACACACACACAGAATCTGACAATTAAGTCCACGAACTCATCCTAGAAAAAGTGTTACATACCTCATTGCTGAATATCACTATGGTCACCTTCGAAGTACTGCACTTGGGAAGCAGTGTACCAACTCCATTGCCTAGTCCACCCTTCAAAGGAATTTTTGAACTCCTTTTCTGGAATGGCCATCAGAGCTGTTATTGTATTACCCTTGATGTCCTGAATGTCATCAAAATGTCTTCCTTTCAATATTTCCTTTATCTTTTTTTTGAGGGCAGTATCACTGGCCCTCATATGTGAGATCCGAACCAGGGGCCACTGGCTTCCCAAGCCAGCGCCCAACCACCGTGCCACTCGGCTGGCCCTTTCCTTTATCTTTGAGTAAAGAAAGAAGTCATTTGGGTCAGATCAGGTGAGTAAGGAGGGTGTTGCCAAAAAAATACTACTTTGCAGTTATCAGTTTATAATCTGCCCTATGAATGCCTTCAAAGTCTATATCAGAAGACTATGAAAAGGAGTTCTTTGCTTACCCTTAGTCATCTGATTTGGGAAATTACAAAATTCTGGGGATTTTATTTCTTTTATTTTTTTGAAATTACTAACACACCATGGACAGATCTATAATGCCAACTGATAGTTAAAGCAATTATCTGAAATAATTCAGACAAAAGGTTCACTCTTCCCTGCATTTATGAAACATTTTATTGTGTTCTTCAACACAATGATAACACATTTGATGTTAAACTCTCTGTGTCATAGATAAATATTAGAAGTCAAAGAGGATTGAGCATCTATAAACCACCTGATTTCATAAGTGAGGAGCTCAAGCCCAGAGAGGCCAAACGACTTATCACAATATCACAAAACTAAAATGCTGGCACCATTGAAGTACAACTAACTCGCCAGTTTTCTAGTCTAGTGTACTTCTGACTTCAAGAGACTGTTCTCAAATTTTAATTGGTTACTGTCAAAAGTATATGACTTCGGGCCGGCCAAGTGACACAGTGGTTAAGTGCTGGCTTACGAAGCCAGCGGCCCTGGTTCGGGTCCCACATAGGAGGGCCAGTGACACTGCCCTAAAAAAAAATTAAAAAAAATAAAAGTATATGACTTCTGTTTTATATAACCTTCTGATTTTAAAATGTTAACAAGAGTAACAATTCACTGAGTGCCTGGTAGGTGTCCCTTCTTGGTGCTAGCTATATTATATTATTTTGGAGAATTGACATCATGGCAATATTGAGTCTTCCAACCAATGAACACAATATAGGTCTCCATTTATTTATTGTTTTAGACAATTTTTGGCTTTTTTGCCAGCTAAATAAAATCAGTTCTCTCTGATAACACTGTTTTCTTGGCCTCAGATTATACCAGTTTTTCAGAACAGTTGCTATGCCATTCTGCTCTAATTTTTTTTAAGATTACATGATAACCAGTAAAATTCAGGAAAGTACAATGTGTTCATTGAGGGAAGGCCTGTTTTTTGCTCTAAATTAACATAGAAATGCCAGCAATATGACATTCACTGTGAAAGCTTTTCAGAAAAAAATATTATAAGCTGATATTTAATTTTACCAGCTTTATAAGGATATAATTTGATGTTCAATAAACTGAGTACATTTAAATTATACAATTTGATACTTTTTTTATTCAGTCTCTGTAGAGACTGTCAAAAATTGCCAATGCAGACCATATTCCAAGTCATCATGGCAGGGTGTTGGGAAAAGTTTTCAATTAGCAATAATTGCACCTCTGATAAACCTCATTGGCTACAATACTGCCTCTAGGCAAAGCTCAGTTTGATAAGTTTTGACATATGCATATATACATAAAATCATTACCACAATCAACATAGTAAACAAATATACCCTGTGCCAAAGTTCCCTTGTGCCATTCTATAATCCTTCCCTCATGCTCAATCCTTGCCTCTCACATTCCCAGGCAACCACTGATCTGCTTTCAGCATTATAGATTAGTTTTGTATATTATAATATTTCATATATATGTGGAATCATACAGTCTGGAATCTTTTTGGGCTAGTTAATGTCACTCTGCATAATTATTTTGAAATTCATCCAAGCTTTTGCATGTATCAGAAGTTCACTTCTTTTTAGTAGTGAGTAGTATTCCATTGTACAAGATGTGCTCAAAAGATACCGTGAATATTTAAATTTTAAAAAAATTATTACAATAAAAGACATATTGCCATTAATCACCCTCTAAATACTCCCCGTCGCTTGGAATACATTTACCCCCATCGTTCTTGCCACTTTCTGAAGCAGTTCTGGAAGTCCTCTTTGGTGAGTATCTTTAGTTGTGCTGTTGTGGTTGCCTCAATGTCCTAAATTGATTCAAAATGTTTACCTTACATGGGTATTTTGACTTTGGGGAAGAGCCAGAGGTTGCATAGTGCCAGATCCGGTGAATAAGGTGGATGAGGACACACCTTAACGTTTTTATTTGACAGAAATTGCCATATACCAGAAGCAATGTGTGACACAGAGCATTATCATGATGAAGGATGATTTACGGAACACTGTAAAACACACCTTCTCTCAACTGTAGCTCACACCCAACTGACTAGACCAAACAAGTTGAAACTTGTAACACACTGTTACTAGGGCTTTATACACCACTTCTTGTATTGAAGATCCCTGTCTTTCCATTCGATGAAGTACTCTGCAGCAGCATTCACTGAATTTTTTTTATCACAACAGAAAAGCTCTGTGTCATACATTGCTTCTGGTATACGGTAATTTCTGTGGAATAAATCATTAAGGTGTGTCTTCACCCACCTTATTCACCAGATATCGTAGTGTGCAACTTCTTGTTCTTTCCCAAAGTGAAACTGACCATGAAAGATAAATGTTTCGAATCAATTTAGGACATCAAGGCAACCAGGACAGCACAACTAAAGACACTCACAAAAGAGGGCTTCCACAGCTGCTTCAGAAAGTGGCAAGAACAATGGGATAAGTATATTTGAAGAGGGGGACAGTATTTTGAGGGGATTAATGGTAATGTGTCTTTTACTGAAATAATGTTTTTATTTAAAAATTTACTGTATTATTTGATCATACTTCATATAGGTATATCACAATTTGTTTATCCTTTCACCCATTGATGGATATTTGGGATGTTTCCTGTTTGGGGCTATTTTACAAATAAAGATGCTATGAACACTTGTCTACAAGTATCTAATTTTTCTTGAACAATTACTTAGGGGTGGAATGGATGTATCATATGCCAGGTGTACGTTTAATGTTTTGAGAAGCTGCCAAACTGGTTTCCAAAGTGGTTGTATCATTTTACACTACCACAAGTAGTACATGAGCATTCCAGTCCCTCCACATCTTTGTCAATCTTTAGTATGGTCATTCATTTTCATTTTAGCAATTCTAATAGATGTGTATGGTATCTTATTTACTTCAATGACTAATGATGAGCTTCTTTTTTTTTTAAGCTGAGCCATCCTGCCACCTGTTGGCAGCTCAGCGGCAACTCAGATCAGGCTGGACATCGAACAGCTGTTGCTCAGAGCTCAGCTTCCACTCTTGAGAGAGCTCTTAACCAACTGAGCCACTCAGCTGGCCCTAGATGAGCATCTTTTTCATGTGTCTATTTGCCATTCATATATTTCCTTTTAGTGAAGTGTCTACTCAAATCTTGCCCATGTTAAATTTGGTTGTTTGTTTTCTTATTATTCAGTTTTAAGAGTTCTTTAGATAGTCTGTGTGCAAGTCTTTATCATCTACATGCAAAATTTTCACTCAGTCCATGGCTTGTCTTTACATTTTTTTTAATTTTTAAATTTTAAATTAGTTTCAGGTGCACAACACAGTGCAATAGTTATATTGTTTACCCCTCAAAGTGACAGCCCCTCCCCCAATCCACCACCCCACTCCCCCCTTATTATATATATCTACTACAATTCCATTGAATCCACTTCCACACTATACTACACATCTCATGAATATATATATATATATATATATATATATATATATATATATATATTCAATTATTGCTGACATACAATATTATACAACATTGGCTTCAGATGTACAGTTCAGTGATCAAGCCTCTACCCCATCCATGAAGTGGTCTCCCTAACAAAACATGTGACCATCTGACACCCTACAAAATATTTACATTATTAGTTATATTCCCTGAATTATCTTTTGTATCCCTGTGGCAATATTGTAGTTATGCATTTATGCTGTCTAGTCCCTTCCCCTTCTCCCTCATCCCCACCCCCCTCCTGGATTAAGAAACTGTGGTACATTTATTCAATGGCGTAGTACTCCGCTATAAAGAAAAATGAAATCGTACCATTTGAACGATATGGATAAACCTAGAGACTACCATGTTAAGTAAAATAAGTCAGTCGGAAAAAGAAAAATACCATATGATCTTTCACATTCTTTTTTTTCTCTTTAAAGATTTTCTTGGGGAATTGGGGGAGGGGAACAGTGTTGAGGAATCAGGGAAGGGGAATAGACAAGTTGCTGTCCTTTTGCTATTCAGTCTAGTTGTGGAGGACATTGCTTCACTGGCCCATGTTGGTATTGTCATTGCGCTCTTCCTGGGTGAGGCAGATTGGTTGCCGACCTCTGGACAGCCACTCACGGCGGCTCTTGGCAGCTCACACCGGCTGCCGACCGCTCATGCTGGCTGCCGGCCACTCTCTGTAGCTTATGGCAGCCCACTGCAGCAGGGGCTGCAGCTACGCCTTCACCGGCGATTCACAGCAGCCCAGCTCCAGGTCCAACTGTTGTTCACAATCTTAGCTGTAGAGGGCAGTATCATTGGCCCTCATATATGGGATCCGAACCGGGGCTCTGTTGCTCAGAACTGGCATCCCAAGCCAGCTCTTAACCAATGCACCACTTGGCCAGCCCTGATCATTTCATTCTTTTAACAGTGTCTTTCAAATAGCAGAATATTAGAATTTTATGAAGTCTATTTTAACAATGTTTGCTTTTATGGACTGTACTTTGATATGATATCTATGAAATCTTTGCTAATCTAAGGATTCAAAAATTTTCTGCTATATTATTTCTATAAGTTTTATATATTCAGGTTTCACATTCAGGTCTATGATCCTTTTTGAGTTAATTTTCATATATGATAAAAGGTGTGGACCCACATTCATGTTTTTCCATATGGATATCTAAATATTTCAGCAAAATTTGAAGAAAACAATATTGTTTCTCCATTGAATTGTATTTTATTCATTTTTGAAAATTAGCTGTCCATATATGTGTGGACTTATTTCTGAACACTAATTCTTTCCATTGATCTACATGTTTATAAAGATAAACTAATGTAAAGACACTAGTAGTATAAGGTTTTGATTTACTGCAGAGTTTTAGAAACAGATATTCTTAAACCCCTCCAACTTTGTACTTTTCTCCCAAAGTTGTTTTAGCTATTCTAGATACTTTGTATGTCCATGTGAATTTGAATAAATATGGATCTATACATCAATTTGGACAAAATCGCAAAATTGAGTCATGTGATCTATGAACACCTTATATCTATTTATTTATAATTTTTAAAAATTCTTTCAGTAGTTTTTTCTAGCTTTCAGTATACTTGTCTTGAATATCTTTTGTTAGTTTTATACCTATGTATTTCATGGTTATTTTTATGCTATTGTCAATGGTATTGTTGTATTTAAATAAAATTCCCAATTGTTAATTGCTAGTATACAGAAAGAACATTGATGTTTCCTTTTATATCTTATTTCCTGTAACCTTATTAAGCTCAATATAGCTAGTAGCTTTAAGATTTTTTATATAGATGATCGTGTCATGTGTGAATAAAGACAGTCTTACCTCTTTCCTTCCAATCTGAATGACTTTTATTTGTTGCCTTATCACACTTGCTAGAATGTGCAGTAAAATGTTGAATAGAAGAATAGGAGTGGGAAGAACAGAGCTTTTCATCTTGTTCCTGATCTTAAAAGCAAAGCATTCAATTTTTTACCATTAAATGTGATGTTACTTACAGACATTTTGTAGGTGCCTTTTGTCAAATTGAAAGTTTCTTTCTACTTCTAGTATTTTGAGAGTTTTACAAGGAATGAACCTCTTTGTTGAGTTGTAAGAGTTTTTAAAAATTCTTTAAAATTTCCTTCTTGGATTGTTCACTGCTAGTGTATAGAAATATAATTAATTTTGGCATGTTGATATTGTATCGTTTAACTTTGTTGAATTCATTTACTAGCTGTAACTTTTTTGTTCATTCTTTAGGATTTTCTGCACATACACTCATATATGCAAATACAGATAGCTTTACTTCTACCTTTCCAGTTTGGATGCCTTTTATTTATTTTTGTTACCCAATTATTCTGACTAGAATTTCCATATGCTAAAATATGCAATTTTTATGTTTAAGGGTGTACATTAAGTTAAACCAAACTAATGATGTTTTTGTACAAAACTCCATGAAGAATTTTTATTAAAAAGAATATTCTAAATTCATATACTAATATAAAACATATGTGCATATGTATGTGTATGTCGGCTTGAAAAGCACTCAGAGTACATATGTTAAGAATTGAGGACCTTGGGGACGGCCGAGTGGCTTGTTGGTTAAGAGTTGTCTTGCAGCGCAAGCTCTGAACAGCAGGGTCATCAGTACCAGTTCCACATGGGCCAGTGACACTGTGCCCTCTACAGCTAAGTTGGTGAAAAACAGTTCGACCTGTAGCTGGGCAGCTGTGAGTCACCAGCAACTGCGTAGGCTGCAGGGGGCTGCCGTGAGCCACAGTGAGTGGCCGTTCAATGGATGGTGACTGACTGCCTCAACCAGGAAGAGCACAATGATCACAATATCAACATGGGCCAGTGAAGCGACATCCTCCACAACTAGACTGAAGAACAAAAGGACAGCAACTTGTCTGTTCCCCTTCTCTGATTCCCCAGTGCTTTACCCCTCCCCCAATTCCCCAATAAAATCTTTTTTTTTTTTTTAAAGATTTTATTGGGGAATTGGTGGAGGGGAACAGCGTTGGGGAATCGGGGAAGGGGAACAGACAAGTTGCCGTCTTCTTGTTCTTCAGTTTAGTTGCGGAGGATGTTGCTTCACTGTTGGTATCGTCATTGCGCTCTTCCCGGATGAGGCAGATCGGTCGCTGGCCTCTGGATGTCGCTCATCGCGGCTATTGGCAGCTCACGCTTGGCTGTCAGCCGCTCACGCTGGCTGCGGGCCACTCACTGTAGCCTATGGCAGCCCACTGCAGCAGGGGCTGCAGCCCACACCATCACCGGGGCTCGCACAGCCCAGCTCCAGGTGGAGCTGTTGTTAGCTGTAGAGGGCAGTGTCACTGGCCCTCATGTGGGATCCGAACCGGGGCCGCTGGCATCCCAAAACCAGCGCTTAACCAATGCGCCACTCGGCCGGCCCCCAATAAAATCTTTTTAAGAAAATTGAGAACATGATTAATTTGCTTGGCATTTTCTTAAAAATGACAGTGAAAATGTATACTTAGAGCTAACCTATAACCTATCATATATTTTATATTATTACAATTTCAGTTAATGTAGTTTTACTGTACATACTGATTTAAATGCCAATACTATTGTTAAATATATGTATTTCAAGATGTGGAAAAAATTTTTTAATTACTTTAAAAATATATTTTATCTGCATATAGGCATTTATTTCAATTTTGTTCTTGTAATTGAAGCTTCCTTGGACAAAAGACATACTGTATAATGTATATGGCAAAAAGTCACATATAGAAGAATATATATACATTTTAAAATTCTTTTTGTGAAATAAACATTTTTTAATTGGTTTCTGGTGTACAACACAGAGCAATAGTTATACTTTTTACCCCTCAAAGTGACAACCCCCTCCCCCAGTTCGCCACCCCACTCCTCCCCCCCATATCATACATATCTATTACAATTCCTTTGACTCCCTTCCACAGTATAATCCACATCCCCTGACTATCTATATATTCCATTACAGTTGGCAAACAATATACAACATCAGCTTCAGGTGTACAGTGCAGTGATCAAGCCTCTCTACTCCATCCATGAAGTGGTCTCCCTAACAAGACATGTGACCAACTGACACCCCACAAAATATTTACAACATTATTATATTCCCTGAACTTTCTTTCATATCACTGTGGCAATATTGTAGTTGTCTATTTATGCTGTGTAATCCCTTCCCCTTCTCCCTCATCCTACCCCCCTCACAACTAACAACCATCAGTTTTTCCTCTACATCAATGAGACTGTTTCTGTTTACTTTGCTCGTTCATTCAGTTTTTCAGATTCCACATTTAAGTGAGATCATATGGTGTTTGTCTTTCTCTGACTGACTTATTTCACTTAACAAAATAGTCTCTAGGTCCCTCCATATCGTTGCAAATGGTACAATTTCATTCTTCTTTATAGCGAACTAATACTCCATTGCATAAATGTACCAGTTTCTTAATCCAGTCATCTACCGACGGGAATTTCGATTGTTTCCAAGTCTTGGCTATTGTAAATAGCACTGCAGTAACATAGGGGTGCATATATTTTTTTCGAATTAGCATCTTGGATTCTTCTGTGTAGATACCCAAGAGTGGAATTGTTGAACCATACGGTAGTGCCATTTCCAGTTTTTTGAGATACCTCCATACTGATTTCCATAATGGCTGCACCAATCTGCAGTCCCACCAACAGAGCACCAGGGTTCCCTTTTCTCCAAAACCTGGCCAGGACTTGTTGTTTCTTGATTTATTGGTGATAGCCATTCTGTCTGGAATGAGGTGGTATCTCATTGTGGTTTTTATTTGCATTTCTCTGAAGATTAGTGAGGTTGAACATATTTTCATATGCCTGTTGGCCATCTGTATGTCCTCTTTAGAGAACTGCCTCTTCATATCATCTGACAACTTTTTAATTGGGTTTTTTGTTATTTTGGTGTTGAGTTTCACGAGTGTTTTAGAAATTTTGGATATTAACCCCTTATCACATATGTAGTTGGCAAATATCTTCTCCCATTCAGTAGGCTGCCTTTTTATTTGATTGATGATTTCCTTTGCTGTGAAAAAACTTTTAAGTTTGATGTAATCCCATATGTTCATTTTTTCTTTTATTTCCCTAGCCCAAGGGTATATATCGGTAAAAATATTACTCAGAATAATGTCTGAAAACTTACTCCCTATGTTTTCTTCTAGGAGTTTTATGGCTTCAGGTCTTACATTTAAGTCTTTAATCCATTTTGAGTTTGTTCTCATATATGGTGTAAGTAGGTGGTCCCTTTTCATCTTTTTGCACGTGTCAGTCCAATTTTCCCAACACCATTTATTAAATAGACTATCTTTCCTCCAATATAAATTCTTGCTTCCATTGTCTTAGATTAAATGACCGTATATGGATGGGTTTATTCCTGGGCACTCTATTCTCTTCCATTGGTCTATGTGTCTGCTTTTATGCCAGTACCATACTATTTTGATGACTGTAGCCCTGTAGTATGTTTTGATGTCTGGTAGTGTGATGCCTCCCACTTTGTTCTTATTTCTCAGGATTGCCGTGGCTATTCGGGATCTTCTGTGGTTCCATATAAATTTTAGGATTCTATGTTCTATTTCTGAGAAAAATGTCCTTGGTAGTTTGATTGGAATTGCATTGAATCTATATATAGCCTGAGGTAGTATTGACATTTTAACTGTATTAATTCTTCCTATCCATGAGCATGGTATGTATTTCCATTTATTGATATCTGCTTTGATTTCTCTCTTCAGTGTCTCATAATTTTGTGAGTACAGGTCTTTTACTTTTTTAGTTAAATTGATTCCTGGATATTTTGTTGTTTTTTAAGCAATTGTAAAAGGGATTGATTTCCTGATTTTCTACTGATAGTTTATTATTGGTGTATACAAATGCAATTGATTTCTGAATATTAATTTTGCATCCTGCTACCTTACCAAATTTGTTTATCAGTCTAGCAGTTTTTTTGGCGAAGTCTTTGAGATTCTCTATATATATATATATATATATATATATATATATATATATATATATATAAAATGTCCTTGGTAGTTTGATTGGAATTGCATTGAATGTCATATATATATATATATATATATATATATATATATATATATATATATATACTATCATGTCATCTGCATATAATGACTATTTTTCTTCATCTTTTCCAATTCGGATGCCTTTTATTTTATTTTCTTGTCTGATTGCTGTGGCTAGAACTTCCAGAAGTATGTTAAATAGAAGTGGTGAAAGTGGCCAGCCTTGTCTTGTTTCTGATCTTAAGGGGAAAGCTTTTAGCCTTTCCCCACTGAGTACGATGTTTCCTATGGGCTTATCATATATGGCCTTTATTATGTTGAGATATGATCTCACTCTTCCCGGTTTGCTAACAGTTTTTATCATAAATGGCTGCTGGATTTTGTCAAATGCTTTTTCTGCATCTATTAGAAGAATGTTTTTTCAATCAACATTAAAGCTTGAAGGGCCGACCCAGTGGCTAAGTTGGTTAAGAGCTCACTCAAGAGTGTGAGCTGAGCTCTGAGCAACAGCAGTTCAATGCCCAGCGTGAGCTGGGCTGACGCTGAGCTGCCAACAGGTGGCAGGATGGCTCAGCTAAAAAAAAAATAAGTAAATAAGAACTGAAACTTAATCTGAAGTTACATTTTTCCTTATGTCAGCATCATTGGGGCCTTTGTATCTTTTGGGCCTTTGTAGTGCTTGGTGGCTGAACAAAAGATTTAATAATCATCATAATCAAAAGCACATCAATATTTTTCCATTATTACTCCATATCCTGAGAGGGCAAATATTATATGTGAAAGTGCCTAAATAGAGTTATTACTCATTTCTACAGGCAACTCAGGCACTTAGTTCTGTGTGTCCTTCTGCAAATCACTTAACCTCTCTGAAACTCAATATTTTTTTCGGTAAAATAATGTTACCTACGTAACTCAATAATTCATGGGGTTTCAAGTAAGTAGAGTACACAAAAGTACTCTGTCTGTTTTACCAAAGCATATACACAAAAGACAGGAGTACAAATCACATTTTCAAACTAAAAGGTTAAAGAATTTATAAGAAATGTTTGAAAAATCAATAATTTTTAAAAATCAAATATGACGTTTAAGATTATCTTGTAATCTAGGATATCTGTCATAATAAAGTTAAAAACCTGATAAACTGTCTCTGGGTTTCATTAAAATGTTTTCTTATTATACAAAAAAGGAACTACGGGGCCAGCCGTGTGGCGCATTTTTTAAGAGCTGGTTTTGGGATGCCAGCGGCCCCGGTTTGGATCCCACATATGAGGGCCAGTGACACTGCCCTCTACAGCTAACAACAGCTCCACCTGGAGCTGGGCTGCAAGCCCCGGCGACGGTGTAGGCTGCAGCCCCTGCGGCAGTGGGCTGCCATAGGCTACAGTGAGTGGCTGGCAGCCAGTGTGAGCTGCCAATAGCCGCGGTGAGCAACATCCAGAGGCCAGCGACCGATCTGCCTCATCTGGGAAGAGAGCAATGACAATACTAACATGGGCCAGTGAAGCAACGTCCTCCGCAACTAGACTGAAGAACAAAAGGACAGCAAATTGTCTGTTCCCCTTCCCCGATTCCCCAACGCTGTTCCCTTCCCCCAATTCCCCAGTAAAATCTTAAAAAAAAAAGGAACTACTGAAAATCCATAATATTTCTTACAGTTTTTGTGTGCATAATTTGTTGCCCCCCAAAAAAATTGTTACAAGTTTAGGGGAACAGCCTATGTTATTCATATTCATTTATTCTGTTTGTCATACTTAGAACCTCTCTTCAGGGATGAACTGAGGTAGAGGGAACTAATCTCCTTTTGAGACACAGAATAATTAAGTAATCCTGGAAATAGATATCAAGATATTCAAATATGGTGATGTTATTTTTCCTTGTAAAACTCGTTAAGAGCTAAATGCAGAATTGTCAACTTTTCAGACATTTTGGAACCCTCTGATAGAAGTGTAAATTGAATGTTCACTGAAATGATCAGAAAAGGTAAAGTATTTAAGTTATATTTGGAGGCATGAGATTCTTTAATTAAAGGGAAATCCCAAGTAAAGTTGACATTTTAGCTCACTACCTATTCATTTTGGGTGCTTTCCAAATTCTCATTTAAAATATTTCTACTTTTCAGACTCAGTTTCTAGACTTCCCCCATCCTCCACCCCACCCCACTTCATTCTGCTTGAGCCTTCACAGCAAGAACAGTAGAAAGTTGAGGCATCTGTCTGAATGACTCAACCCAGATCAAGTAAAAAGCAATTGGGATGGCACAAAAAGGGGACCAAAAAGAAACTTCTTGTTCACTTTTTTTTTTTTTTTTGCAAAAGTGTGCTGGGCTTTAAAATAATTCATTTGTGGAATAGTCTTCTTCACAGAAGATCTTTGCATTTATTCAAATAAATCATGTATGCTTAGAAGACATGCAGGAATGTAGAAAGATGAAAACCTAGGAACTAAAAGCAAACCTGGCTCATAAAATTTAACCTGCCCAATGGAATACTATATAGTCAAACAATGCTCTCTAAGGTTAGTGTTGCGAGTTATTGCATAGGTCATACTTATACTAAAAAAGTTACTTGTGGTTTATCTTGAATTCAAATTCAACTAGGCATCCTGAAATTTTATTCACTAAATCTGGCAAGCTTATTAAGGTGTTACTTCATCACATCTGTGACATTTAATATTCAGAGTTAGGTTTTATAATTCAACATTCTTTAAAGAAAAGTCAGAGTTTTTACATGCTATGTGAAGAAAATAAATTACTGTTTTTTTCCTTGACTGTAAAAAATATTTGAAATCGGGCCGGCCGCTTGGCGAGGTGGTTAAGCACTGGCTTGGGAAGGCAGCGGCTCCGGTTCTGATCCCACATAGGAGGGCTAGTGACACTGCCCTCAAAAAAAAATATTTGAAATCTAACTTTTCCATTACTTTTCAAATGTTTAGGGTGGTGGTAATTTCATCTACAGAATTTAGAATCTAATTTCCTATGCAGTATCAGTATTAGTGTAAAAGTAAGTTCTAGGTTGATAAGTTTTCTGGCTATCAATGGATTCTCTGCCTTCTCAATCAGGGTCCTATATCTGTTAATACTGGACTTCCTGTTTCGGTGAGCTTGGAGGAAAGAGGAAAATTCAGGAACATCCCATTGCTAGTAGTTCAGGCTCAGTAAGCACAATTTGGGCTCTGTGTCTGCTTTTTGCTTGTTGAGCCAGAGAGGGTTAAAACCTTTTTCAGTATTGCCACTCAAATTGCTGTTTACCATCTAAAGTACAGGGTACAGAATGAGGAGAAAGGCCACAAGGGTCATTATGCTTTGGTGGCAAAAGGCCTATCATTATTTTCATTCTATTCAATGCCGCAAACAGTTTATTGAAGACAAAATTGGAAATTCTCCACTTTGCTCTTTTTGAGGACTGTTATATTTTATTTCCACAACCTGAGGAAAAGAAAGAAGGATTTACAGATGGAACACTGCAATTGTCAGGATATTTGGTGCCCACAGGCTGCCCTCATCCAACGACACTATGCTTATTGTTGACACAATTGAATTTCATTGTTTCTTTATATTGAGTTGAAATATTGAAAAAATCTTGTTGCTTACTAAACTTACTTCATGAGCCTGACATATCATCTGATCAGTCACGGAGGGAAACTAATCACATGAGGTTATCAGCCGGGAGGTAATTATCCCTTCTCTGAAGATACATTCTCTTTCATTTGTACCACTTACATAACATTTGTCCCTTTATGCTGTGTATTATATTTGTCTATAGCTTATCTATGCTGTTCAATGATAAACTCTGTGAGATGTCAGCAGGGTCCATGTTACTCATCATAATCCATTCACACAGAATGTTATGTAGTTTACATAGTTCTTGGTAAAAATTTGTTGAATGAATGAATGTGTGAACTATCTGTATTTTGTTCTGACTATAGCACCCATCATACCTAGATGTGTATTGGTATGTTAGTTAATTCATATGAAAGGAGTTAGTTCCTTTTTAACTCAAAGTAAAAGACTTTTCAATTCTGTGATCCAGAACTACTTGGAGACAGAGAGAAATAAGAGAAAGGGTTTGGAATTTTCCGCATTGACAAAGTCGAAAAAGGAGGTAATGCAGCAACTAGAATAACTTCTTGGACCCCTTTGGGAAAAGAGATAGGTTTTGCTGAAGTAAGTATTGACTGTAAGTACAGTGTATTCTAGAGTCATAAAGCAGGTCTTTTGTCATACTCTCAAAGCCAAGTGGTGAAAATTCCAGCCTGGTTGCGATCGATATCATCCATTGTTAGTTGGATTTTAAGTTAGCATGTTTTTGCATATCTCTGGGAAGACTTAAATGTGGCCAGAAGAGAATGACAAACACGGAAGAACTAGAAAAGTTACTCTGCAATAAGAGGCAGGGATATTAAATAAATAAATAAATAAATAAATAAATAAATAAATATAAAAAAACCTTTGAAGGACCTAAATAGCCATTTCTTTCCAAAGAGGACATACAGATGACCAATAGACATATGAAAACATACTCAACATCACTAATCATCAGAGAAATGCAAATAAAAACCACAGTGAGATTTCACCTCAAACCTGTCAGAATGGCTATCATCAATAAATCAACAAACAAGTGTTGGCAAGGATGGGGAGAAAAGGGCACTCTCGTGTACTATTAGTGGGATTGCAAATTGGTGCAACCACTACGGAAAACAGTATGGAGGTTCCTCAAAAAATAGAAATAGAACTACCTTTTGACCCAGAAATTCTACTTCTGGGTATTTACCTGAAGAAATTGAAAACACTAATTGAAACAGATATATGCACCCCTATGTTCACGTACCTCAATTCACAATAGCCAAGATATGGAAATAAGAGAAATGCCCATCAATAGATAATTGGACAAAGAAATTGTGGTGCATATATACAATGTAGAATTACTCAGTCATAAAAAAGAGTGAAATCTTACCATTTGCAATAATAGGGATAGACCTAGAAGATATTATGCTAAGTTAAATAAGTCAGACTGAGAAAGACAAATGCTTCATTTGTCTTTAGACATATAACTTCATTAATATGTGGAATGTAAAGAATAGAATAGGTGAAAATGGCAAAATAGGTAAATGCTGTGCTCACCTCTTCTCAGGACCATATCAGTTACAACTAAACCACAAAACATACCATTATTGAGAATCGCTGAAGTCTAGCTGAATTAAAGCCCTACAACTAAGGATATACAGAAAAAGCCACCTTGAGACTATTAGGAGGGGCAGAGATGTGGAACAGGCTGGGCCTACACCAGTGTGTGATGATTACAAATCGGGAGGCATATCTCGGCTGCAGAGGTATCCCTGGAGGAGTGAGGTGTCCTAGCCCCTCCCCATCCCAGGGTTTCAGTGCTGGGGAGACAAGGCCCTATAACTTCTGGCCATGAAAAACAGCAGAGATTGTGGCTGAATTAGACGGAGGGTGGATGCACTCCAAGTTGCCCCTCTTAAAGAGACCATACACGGACTGACACACTGATGGACTCACTTGCTCTGAGCTTTAGCACTGGGGCAGCCCCTGGAAAGACACCAAGGACATACAGGAAGAAACTAATTGTCTGGCTTCAGGGCCAGGAGTAGGGGGCAGCTTTTTCCTGAACAGAGGAGCTGGTGGAAGGCATTGTTTCTTTGTTTAGCCCTACCCATTCCTGGCATGCAGATGCAGGCAGCTGACATACCAAAGTCTCCATCAAACTGCCTATCACCTTTCATCTGCCATGCCCTCGTGATTCACTGAGACCCCACCCCACCCAACTTTTGGATACACCCAAGCCACGTCCAGTAGCCTTTCCATATAAATGGCCAGCCTTGATTCATGCTACAGACTGTCCTAAAATCCATCAAAGACTCATAAAACCCAAACAAGCAGCATCTGGCTTTGGCATGACCCATACCTCTGGCTAAACAGCCCTAAGCCTGGCACTTGCAACAGCTGGCCTTGGTTAGTGGCTTGGCCTCTCAAGGCATCTCCAAGCACAGCATGGGTGGTGGCCATCTCTGGATTGCTTGTGGCTCATGGCAGGTGGCCCTGAGCAGGGCATAGACTGTTATTGAACTTGGCCTACAGCAGGTCCCTTCCCAAGAGATTCCAGGCCTGGCAGGCCCAGTGGCCAGCATCAGACTAGGCCAGAGCATCACCTCAACACATCCAAGGCCAACACACCCAAAGGGCAGACTAGGTAGGCACCAGAGCCCTGATAAAGCAAATCTTGCTCTGTAGGGTCAGTCTCTGTGCAACAGTTCCTCCACTGTAGTCACAGATAGTCCTCACAACCACTCAGAATGAGGCTCAATCCCTGACATTGACATGCAAACAGCAATCAAGTCTCAACTACAATAAGAGGGTACACACAACCCATATAAGGGACACACCTGGAGCACCTGGCTCTGGTGACTAGGGAGAATGCACCACTGGATCCCACAGCACACCTACTACATAAGACCATTCTACTAAAACCGTGAGTCTGCCTAATACATAGAAACAAACACAGGGAGGCATCCAAAACAGGGAGACAAAGAAATGTTTCCCAAATAAAAGAACAGAACAAAGCTCCAGAAAAAGAACAAACCAAAATGGAGACAAACAATCTACCAGATGCAGAGTTCCAAACACTGGTTATAAGGATGCTCAATGATCTCAGGGAGAATTTCAACAAAGAGATAGGAAACATAAAAATCGAGATAAAAAACATAAAAAAGAACCAATCAGAAACAAAGAATACAATAATTGAAATAAAGAATGCATTAGAGGGAATCAACTGTAGAGTAGATGAAGCAGAGAATCAAATCAGTGATTTAGAACATAAGGTAGGAGAAAACGCCCAATCCAGACAACAAAAAGACAAAAGGATCCAAAAACATGAGGAGTGTTTAAGGGGCCTCTGGGACAACATCAAACATACCAACATTCTCATCATAGGGGTACCAGAAGGAGAAGAGAGCGAGCAAGAGATTGAACACCTATTCGATGAAATAATGGTGGAAAACTTCCCTAACCTGGCAAAGGAAATAGATATACAAGCCCAAGAAGAGCAGAGAGTCCCAAACACAATAAACCCAAAGAGTCCCATGCCAAGACACATCATAATTAAAATGCCAAAGGTTAAAGACAAAGAGATAATCTTAAAAGCAGCAAGAGAAAAGCAATGAGTTACCTATAAGGGACCCCACATAAGACTGTCTACTGATTACTCAACAGAAACTTTGCAGGCCAGAAGGCACTGGCAGGAAATATTGAAAGTGAAAGGAAGGACCTACAACCAAGATTGCCCAGAAAAATTATCATTTAGAATTGAAGGACAGATAAAGTTTCCCAGACAAGAAAGAGCTAAAGGAGTTCCTCACCACCAAACTAATGGAATGTTAGACGGACTCCTTTAAGACCAAAAAAAAATATATCAAAAATATAAATAAGGGCTGCTGGTTGACTCAGTTGGTTAGAGCATGGCATTCATAACACCAAGGTTGCCATTTCGATTTCTACATGGGCCGGTGAGCTGCACCCTCCACAACTAGATTGAAGATGACTTGACTTGGAACTTATGGGTCCTGGAAAAGATACACTATATCCCAATAAAGTTTTAAAAATTTATACATATATATATATATATATATATATATATACATATATATATATGTATATATATGCCAGTAACTACATATTTATCAACAATTACTTTCAATACAAATGGATTACATGATCCAATCAAAATTACGGTGGCTGAATGGATAAGAAAACAAGACCCATACATATGCTGCCTACAAGCAACTCACTTCAGATCAAAAGACACACAGAAGCTGAACGTAAAGGAAAGGGGGAAAGATATTTCATGAAAATGGGAATGAAAAAAAAAGCTGTGGTAGCAATACTTAGCAATACTTATAGATAAAATAGACTTTGGTTTAAAATAGACTTTAGGGCCGGCCTAGTGGTGCGGTGGTTAAGCACTGGCTTGGGAAGCCAGCAGCCACGGTTCGGGTCCCACATATGAGGGCCAGTGACACTGCCCTCAAAAAAAAAAAAACCTATAAAATAGACTTTAAAACAAAAGCTGTGGGCCAGCTGAGTGGCACATTCGTTAAGAGCTGGTTTGGTATGCCAGCGGCCCTGGTTCGGATCCCACATGTGAGGGCCAGTGACACTGCCCTCTACAGCTAACAACAGTTCCACCTGGAGCTGGGCTGCAAGCCCGGGCCACGGTGTAGGCTTCAGGCCCTGCTGCAGTGGGTGCCATAGTCTACAGTGAGTGGCCGGCAGCCAGCGTGAATGGCTGGCAGCCTGTGTGAGCTGCCAATAGCCCTGATGAGGGACCATCCAGAGGCCGGCGACCAATCTGCCTCATCCGGGAAGAACGCAATGACGATACCAACATGGGCCAGTGAAGCAAGCGTCCTCCGCAACTAGACTGAAGAACAAAAAGACAGCAATTTGTCTGTTTCCCTTCCCCGATTCCCCAATGCTGTTCTCCTCGCCCAATTCCCCAATAAAATCTTTTTTAAAAAATTGGTAGTTATCAATAGTTGTGGGGATATAAAGCATAGGAAATACAGACAATAATATTGTAGTAACTACGTATAGTGCCAGATGGATGATGGACTAATTGGCAGATCACTTTGTAAATTATATAAATGGGATCACATCATAGAAATAGCAGCATGAAGTGAGTCTCTTGAAATCTCCCCAGGAATTTACAACAAATTGAACAACTGTGCAGGACTCCCTGCACAGCTGACAGGCAAGACTAAGAGGCACACAACTAAAATCGTCTAAAGGTGGGCAAATTTGGTGAATGGGGGAGGAGGGAAGTAGGAAGAGTGGAGACCCGAGCCACCTGGGCGCAGGACATAGACCACAGCTCCCTGCATTCCGAAACTACCTCAGTTGTGGGAGAGGGAAGAATTCGGACTCCTAGCGATCCCATTATGGCCCACAGTCCTGCCTGAGAGATCAGCATACAACACAGCTGAACCCAATGCTCATGACAGAGGCATCAGAGCACAGACTGAGGGAAGAAGGGTGAAATCGGTGGTTTAAGCCCTCACTGCCATGCAGAGGACAGCAAGCATAGGCACGGAGCCTAGCTGCCCCCTCCCCACCCTCCCAGAGCTCGCCTCACCTCCACCTGCTCAGTGCTAGAAGCTGAACAGTAGCAGTGTCAGATCAAAATAACATAATAGTTGCAGAATATTTGAGAACTGTAGCCCGCAGCCATGAACACTCAGCCCAACTAGACCCAGTGAAGGGGAGAAAGCCTTGGGTGCAGAACTGGCTGTGCTGGCGGCTGCCACCATTGCTCAGAACCACCTCTCACAACCCATATTGCCCCTGCCACCACCCATCGGAGCAGATCCCTGCAGGGGTAACCAGAGCCGCTGAAACACACAGGCCCTGAATCTGGTGCAGGAGAGCTTCAGAACTTAAGAAACTCTCCACATCCCCCTACAGAGGTGCTGCCCTGAGAACCAGGCAACCTGCTCACAGAGGAGAAGCCCATCTTCCAGGGAACCCCTCCATCACATGAGAAGCCAGAACAGTGCAGAGAAAAGACAACACTACAGCGTGAGAGACACTAAAAGGCTGCAGTAGGAGAGAAAATAAAATATTCTACCAACACCTAATGGAAAGCAAAAGAAAGACCTCTTCCTACCAACCTGTTGCAGAACTCACTCCTGTAGATGCCTAGGAAGATAAATAATAATTCATTAATTGCGATGAATAACTAAGGTAACAAGGCAGCTCAGAAAGAAAAAGAAAAGCCTCCAGAAAATGAACTTAAAGACATGGAAATATGTGACTTAAATGACAAAGAACTCAAGACTGCAGTTCTGAAAATCTCAAAGAGATGCAAGAAAATGCAGATAGGCAGTTCAATGAATTAATAAACACAATCAAAGAACAAAGTGAACATTTTACCAAAGAGATTGAAAATTTAAAAAAGAACCAAGTAGAATTTCTGGAGATTAAGAACACAATAAAAGGGCCAGCTGAATGGCTCACTTGGTTTAGTGCACATGCTCTGAGCAACAGGGCCACTGGTTCGAGTCCCACATGGGCCAGTGAGCTGTGCCTGAGCTGAGCTGCCACTGAGCTGGTGAGAGCACATGCTCTTGACAGTAAGGTTGCCAATTCAACACTCCCATGGGATGGTGGGCTGTGCCCCCCCGAAATTAAATTAAAAGAGGCAACTGGACTTGGAGCTGAGCTTGCACCCTCCACAACTAAGACTGAAGGACAACAACTTGACTTGGAGCTGATGGGTCCTAGAAAACACAATGTTCCACTTCCCCAATTCCCCAATGCTGTTCCCTTCCGAATTCTCCTATTAAATGTATTTTTTAAAAAACTCAATAAAAGAAATGAAGAATGAAATAGCCATCTTAGGTAGCAGAGCTGACCAGATGGAGGAAAGAATCAGGAACATCAAAGATAGAAATCTGTGAACTTCTGGTAAGATGGTGGAATAAACAGACACTGAAAACTGCTTCCTGGGATCACACCAATGTGCAAATAACATATACAACATTCAACCTTGGAAGTCCCGGAACACTAGATGAACAGAACCTCTAAACGAAGAACTTAAAGAAGAGGCCATGTCGAGTCTGGTAGGAGGGGCGGAGACGAGAGAGTGCTAACCCCATGAGGGACACCTCAGCTGTGGGGAGTCTTCTCCAGTTGGGGGAGAGACCCTCCGGACGCACACCAAGCTCACCAGCCCAGAGTTACTTTGCCAGGATGAGGAATTCTATGATAGCGGGCAGTAGAATTTAGTGAGGACTCTCTGCTCAACTCAGTGAGGCTGAGGATGGCTAGAGAACCAGTGGAGCTGGCACATGGACTCGCTCTCTGGTGAGCACTCACCTGGTCCCGGGTGGAAGGAGTAGCTCTGTGAGCATGGCCCAGGAGCCTGCGGGAATGGACTGAACTGGGTGCCTTTGGCATAGGAGCTGAAGGTTTTGGGATCACTGTGCCCCTGGTGTGTAGCTTGGACACAAGTAGTGTACAGGAGAGCGCCATTTTGTCAGGGCTGGGCCCTCCCACAGAGGGTCAGGTCCAGGGACCTCATTGGTCTGGTGGAATTGGCGCAGGAGTGTGTGTTTGCATGCATGCTGCCTTGGAACCCCACCCTCCCAACGACTTGTGCAACATAGCCAGGGAAATGCCTGGCAGGAACACTCTGTCTCCAACAGACTGTTCATTGAGATATGGGAGTGTGCAAGCTGCGTTGGGTCCCCGCGCTCTGCACTGCACATGCAGAGTTGCCAGGCTGATGATTGGCTGTCAGGCTGCTCGGCCTGATCTGCAAGCAGCTCACTGGGACAAGCTGAGACTGGGAGTTTTCTTGGGAGTGTTGGCCCGTGAGTTGTCTGCTTGTGTGATCCAACTGGGGCTTTCCTAGTGATCTATTTAATACATCAAAGCAAACCCAGAGGGACAGCCAGAATGAGGAAACAAATAAACATGTCCCAAGAAAAAGATCAGAAGAAACCTCTAGAAATGTCACTATATGAAACAGAGGGATCCAACCTTTTAGAGACAGGGTTTAGAACACTGATGATAAGAATGTTTAATGAACTTAGTGAGGACATAAGGAAGGATAGAGAAATCATGAAAAACAACCAGTTAGAACTAAAGAATACAACAACTGAATGAAGAACACACTCGAAGGAATCGTCAGTAGATTAGATGAAGCAGAGGATCGGATCAGTGATTTAGAAGGCAAAGCAGCAGAAATCACCCAGTTGGAACAACAAAAATAAAAAAAGAATGAAAATAGTTTAAGAGACCTGTGGGACAACATGAAGAGCAACAACAAAAAAAATCATAAGAATACCAGAAGGAAGGGCAGGCCGAGTGGTGCGGTGGTTAAGCACTAGGTTGGGAAGCCAGTGGCCCCAGTTCGGTCCCACATATGAGGGCCAGTGACACTTCCCTCAAAAAAAAAAAATAATAATAATAATACCAGAAGGAGAAGAGAAGAAGCAAGGAATTGAGAATGTATTTGTAAAAATAATGCCTGAAAACTTCCCTACCCTGGTGAAGGAAATCGACATATAGACCTAGGAAGTGCAGAGAGTTCCAAACAAGCTGAACCCAAAAAGGTCCACACCAAGACACATCATAGTTAAAATGGCAAAGGTTAAAGACAAAGACAGAATCCTAAAAGCAGCAAGAGAAAGACAGCAGGTTACATACAAAGGAACTCCTGTGTGCAGAGAGTTCCAAACAAGCTGAACCCAAAAAGGTCCACACCAAGACACATCATAGTTAAAATGGCAAAGGTTAAAGACAAAGACAGAATCCTAAAAGCAGCAAGAGAAAGACAGCAGGTTACATACAAAGGAACTCCTGTTAGACTAACAGCTGACTTGTCTACAGAGACACTGCAGGCCAGAAGGGACTGGCGGGAGATATTCAAAGTGACACAAAATAAAGGCCTACAACCAAGATTGCTCTACCCATCACAGCTATCACTTAAAATTGAAGGAGAGATAAAGAGTTTCTCAGAAAAGAATAAGCTTAAGGAGTACATTACCACCAAGGCAGCATTGCAAGAAATGTTAAAAGGGCTTTTTTTAACAGAAGAAAGGGGAAAACAAGCTAACCTAGGAAGACCAGGAATACAAATAATAAAATGGCAATAGAAATGCACTTATCAATAATCACTTTAAATGTGAATGGGCTATATGTTCCAAACAAAAGACAGAGAGAGGGGCCAGCTGAGTGGCTCAATTGGTTAAGAGCTTGCTCAAGAGTGCGAGCTAAGTTCTGAGCAACAGCAGTTTGATGCCAGCCCAAGTTGAGATGTCATTGAGCTGTGAATAGGTGGCAGGATGGCTCAGCTTAAAAACAAAAGAAAAAGACAAAAAAAAAAACAAAACAAAGAGTGGCTGAGAGGATAAGAAAAAAGGACCCATCTATATGGTGTTTACAAGAGACTCATCTCAGATCAAAAGACAAGCACAGATTGAAAGTAAAGGGATGGAATAAGATGTTTCATGCAAATGGAAATGAGAAAAAAAAGGTGGAGTAGCAATACTTATTTTGAACAAAATGGACTTTAAAAATGAAGACTACAATGTAAGACAAAGAAGGGCACTACATAATAATAACGGGATTGATTGAACAAGAGGACGTAACCCTAGTAAACATCTATGCACCCAACATAGGAGCTCCTAAATATATAAAACAGATTTTTAGCAGACATAAAGATGGAGATCAACATAACACTATTACAGGAAGGAACTTCAACACCCCGTTGTCACCAATGAACGGATCCTCCAGACAGAAAATCAACACGAAAAGAGTGGTTGTAAATGATACTTTATTTATTTATTTATTTATTTATTTATTTATTTATTTATTTATTTATTTATTTATTTATAGCTGAGCCATCCTGCCACCTGTTGGCAGCTCAGCAGCAGCTCAGCTTAGGCTGGGCATTGAACTGCTGTTGTCCAGAGCTCAGCTCACACTCTTGAATGAGCTCTTAACTAACTCAGCCACTTGCCCAGCCCTCTTAAATAATAATTTAGACCAGCTGGATTTAATTGATATTTTTAGATCATTTCACCCCAAAGCAACAGAATATACATTCTCCTCAGGTGCACATGGAAGATTTTCCAAGATAGACCACATGTTAACCCACAAACCAAGTGTCAGTAAATTTAAGAAGATTGAAATCGTATCAAGCAGATATAGAGGAAAAACTGATGGTAGCTAGCTGGGAGGGGGTGGGGATGAGGGAGAAGGGGAAGGGATTAGATGGCATAAATGGGTAACTATATTATTGTCACAGGGATATGAAAGGCAGTTCTGGGAATATAATTAATAATGTTGTGAATATTTTGTAGGGTGTCAGATGGCTGCATGTCTTGTTGGGGAGACCACTTCAAGGATGGGGTAGAGGCTTGATCACTGCACTGTACACCTGAAGCTGATGTTGTATAATATTGTATGTTAACCATGATTGAATGTATATATATATATATATATATATATAGTAACAGGATGTGGAGTTCAGTGTAGGAGTGGAGTCAAGGAAATTATAATACATATGTATGATATGGGGGGTTGAGTGGGGCGGTGGATTGGGGGAGGGGAGTTGTCACTTTGAGGGGTAAAAAGTATAACTATTTCTCTGTGTTGTAAAAAGTAAATAAATAAAAAGGTAGAAATCTGTAAATGACACAGGTCAAAGAAGAGAGAGACTTGAGAATTAAAAGAAATGAAGAGCTCTACAAGGATTTTCTGATCCATCAGAAAGAGCAATATAAGAATAATGGGCATAACAAAAAGAAAAGAAAGGGACAACGGAACAGAGAGTGTATTCAACCAAATAGTCAATGAGAACTTCCCAAACTTGTGGAAAGAACTGGATTCTCAAACCCAAGAAGCAATTAGAACAGCTAATTACCTCAATCCCAACAGGCCTTCTCCAAGGCACGTTGTGTTGAAGCTGTTAAAAATTAACGACAGGGCCGGCCGAGTGGCGCATTGGTTAAGCGCTGGTTTTGGGATGCCAGCGGCCCCGGTTCGGATCCCACATGAGGGCCAGTGACACTGCCCTCTACAGCTAACAACAGCTCCACCTGGAGCTGGGCTGTGCGAGCCCCGGTGATGGTGTGGGCTGCAGCCCCTGCTGCAGTGGGCTGCCATAGGCTACAGTGAGTGGCCCGCAGCCAGCGTGAGCGGCTGGCAGCCAAGTGTGAGCTGCCAATAGCCGCGGTGAGCGACATCCAGAGGCCAGCGACCGATCTGCCTCATCCGGGAAGAGCGTAATGACGATACCAACAGTGAAGCAACATCCTCCGCAACTAAACTGAAGAACAAGAAGACAGCAACTTGTTTGTTCCCCTTCCCCGATTCCCCAACGCTGTTCCCCTCCACCAAATCCCCAATAAAATCTTTAAAAAATAAATAAAAAAAAATTAACGACAAAGAAAGAATCCTCAAGGCAGCCAGGGAAAAGAAGTCAGTAACCTATAAAGAAAAGCCCATTAGATTATCATCAGATCTTTCAGCAGAAACTCTACAAGTCAGAAGCGAGTGGAATCAAATATTCAAACTATTGAAAATGAGAAATTACGAGCCAAGAATAATATATCCAGCAAAGATATGCTTTATATATGAAGGAGGAATAAAGACCTTTCCGGACATACCAAACTGAGGAAATTTTTTAACACACGACCTGCACTACAAGATATACTGAAGGAGGGGCTGACCAGGTGGCTCAGTTGGTTACAGCATGAGCTCTGAACAACAGCGTTGCTCGTTCAATTCCCACATGGAGAAGGGGGGTTGTCACTTTGAGGTTGTTACTCCTCAGCTCACCCAAGCTGAGCTGCTGCTGAGCTGCCAATGGGTGTCAGATGGCTCAGCTGGTGAGAGTGTGTGCTCTTAACAACAAGGTTCCTGGTTCAAGTACCGCATGGGATGGTTGACTAAACACCACCCCCAGCCCCCTGCAACTAGATTGAAAGCAGTGACTGGACTTGGAGCTGAGCTTGCGCCCTCTGCAACTAAGATTTAAGGGCAACAACTTGACTTGGAGCTGATGGGTCTTGGAAAAACACTATGTTCCCGTTCCCAAATGCCCCAATAAAGTCTATGAAAGAAAGCAAGAAAGCAAGCAAGAAAGCAAGAAAGCAAGAAAGCAAGAAAGCAAGAAAGCAAGAAAGCAAGAAAGCAAGAAAGCAAGAAAGAAAGAAAGCAAGAAAGAAAGAAAGAAAGAAAGAAAGAAAGAAAGAAAGAAAGAAAGAAAAGAAGGAAGACTGAAGAAGGCTATTCAACCTGAAATTAAAAAAAAAAACAAAAGAATACAAAACCATGAGTAGTATTACGAACAGAAAGACAGAAGCAGGAAATGGCAACACTTACACCAAATAAGATACTATACAAGTAAACATACCATACAGGGTAAAGAAGAAAACCAGAAAACATTGAAAACAAAAAAAGAGGAAAAGGACAACTTGCTACTTCAGCACAGAAATCAACTCACAGCATAAATAGGGTTAATTTGTGACAACAAAATGGAGAAAGGAAGCATGCCAAAGAAAATGGAATACTCTGATTATGAAACTTTCTTTTACATAAATTTAATGATAACCACACACCAAAAAAAAAAAAGCAGAACAAAAATATATAACATAAAAAAAGAAGAAACAGAGGGAAAAATCATAGAATACCACCACACTGAAATAATAGACAGCAACAAAAAGGCAAAGAAACAATGGAGACACAATACTACAAGAAAACCAAAAGATAGAATGATAGGAAATCTTCATATATCAATAATACTAAATGTAAATGGACTGAACTCACCAATAAAAAAGGCATAGAGTAGCAGATTGGACCAAAAAACTAAACCCGGGCTGGCTGAGTGGTGCAGTGGTTGAGGGATGGCTTGGGAGGCTGGCGGGCCCAGTTCAAGTCCCACATGTGAGAGCCAGTGACACTGCCCTCAAAAAAAAAAAAACTAAACCCAACAATATGCTGCCTCCAAGAGACATATCTCAGCTATGAGGACAAATGCAGACTCAAAGTGCAAGGGTGGAAATTGACACTTCAAACAGATGGTATTCAGAAAAAAGCAGGTATGCCATACTGATGTCAATGAAACAGACTTCAGAACAAAAAAGGTAACAAGAGACAAAGATGGACATTTCCTAATGATAAAGGGGACTATACAACAGGATGACATAACAGTCATTAATATTTATGCCACCAGAGAGGGAGCACCAAAATATACAAAGCAACTACTAACAGAACTAAAGGGAGAACTTGACCAAAACACAACTATAGTAGGGGACTGACATACATCATTGACAGCTATGGATAGATCATCCAAACAGAAAATAAACACAGAAATATGAGCCCTAAATGACACATTAGATGAAATGGACATAATTGACATTCACAGAGCACTTCATCCTAGAGCCTCCAACTACACATTCTTTTCTAATGTACACAAAACATTCCTAAGGATAGACAACATATTGGGACATAAAGCTAGCATCAGCAAATTTAAGTGGATTGAAATCATACCAAGCATATTCTCTGATCATAAGGCTTTGAAATTGAATATCAACTACAAAAAGAAAGCAGGAAAAGCCACAAATATGTGGAGATTAAATAACATACTTTTAAAGAAAGACTGGGTCAAAGAAGAAATAAAAGGAGAGATCAAAAGGTAAATAGAAACAAATGAGAATGAAAATACATCCTTCCAAAATTTTTGGGAAGCAGCAAAAACAGTAATAAGAGGGAAATTTATATCATTACAGGCCTATCTCAAGAAAGAAGAAGGGGCTAGCCGAGTGGATCAGTTGGTTAAGATTTAGCTTAAGAGCACAAACTCTGAGCAACAGAGCCACTGCGAACAGGTGTCAGGATGGCTCAGCGGGTGAGAGCACGTACTCATAAGAAGACTGCCTGTTCTACGGTGGCCTACGTCCACCTGCAACTAAGACTGAACTTGACACCTTGAGCTGTGCTGCCACCCAGATGGCTCACTGGATAGAGAATGCGCTCTTAACAACAAGGCTGCTGATTCAAATCCCGCATGGGATGGTGGCTATGCCCAACCACAACTAAGATTGTAACACAGCACCTGGAGCTTCGATGGGCAGCCAGATGGCGACGGGGAAAAAAAAAAAAAAAAAAAAACAGAAAAAAAAGAGAAAGAAGAAAAATCCCAGATAAATAACCTCATATTACACGTTAAAAGAACTAGGAGGTTGTTCTGGTAAAATGGCGCAATAGACAGATGCTGTGCTAACTGCCTCCCAGGATCACACCAAAATTACAAGCAAATTATACAGCATTCAACCCTGGAGGTCCCCGGAACACTGGAGGAACAGAACCACTACATGAAAAACTTTAAGAGGAGGCCGTGTCAGGTCTGGTAGGACGGGTGGAGACAAGGGAGGGCGAACCCCGTGAGGGAGGTCCCAGCTGTGGGGAGGCTTCTCCGGTTGGGGGAGAGACCCTCGGGCCGCACACCAAGCTCACCAGCCCAGAGTTCCTTTGCCGGGGAGAGGAGTACCAAGATAGCTGGCAGT
Organism: Aselliscus stoliczkanus; assembly: GCA_033961575.1. Lineage (NCBI taxonomy): Eukaryota > Metazoa > Chordata > Mammalia > Chiroptera > Hipposideridae > Aselliscus > Aselliscus stoliczkanus. Next base: position 44,461,185 of record CM066737.1, on the reverse strand, counting down.
AAATTAGTGAGGACTCTCTTTGCTCAGCTTGGTGAGGCTAAGAGCGGGTAGAGAATCAGTGGGGCCAGTGCCCGGGCTTGCTCGCCGGTGAGCACTCACCTGGTTACTGGAGGAGGGAGTGGCTGTGTGAGCTGGACCCAGGAGCCTGCGGGGAGGGACTGAACTGAGTACCTTTGGTGCAAAGGCTGGAGGTTTTTGGACTGTTGTTCCCGTGGTGTGGAGCCTGCACGTGAGTGGTGTAGGGAGGGAGCCATGTTGTTGGGCTTGGGCCCTCCCCCAGAGGATCAGGTCCAAGAACTCATTGGTCTGGTGGAATTGGTGCACAACTGTGTGCGTGCGTGCGCGTGCACGAGCATGCGACCTTGGATCCCACCCCCCACCAGGCTTATACTGCATTGCCAGGGAAACACTGAGTGGGTGCCTTCCGGCTCCAACAAGCTGCTCACTGAGACCCGGGAGTGCGTGAGCTGCCTTGGATCCCCACCCTTCGTATGGCTTGTGCTGTGTTGCCAGGGAAACGCCTGGTGGGCGTGCTCCTGCTCCAACAGGCTGCTCACTGAGACATGGGAGTGCACAAGCTGCCTCTGGTCCACGCTCTCCGTCCACACTGCAGGGTTGCCAGGCTGGTGATTGGTTGTTGGGCTGGTCGGCCTGATCTGCCAGTGGCTGATTGGGACAGGCTGAGACTGGGAGTTTTCTTGGGAGTGCTGGGCCATGAGCTGTGTGTCTGCATGATCCAGCCAGGGCTCTCCTGGTGATCTATCTAATACATCAAAGCAATCCCAGAGCGACAGCCAGAATGGGGAAACAAAGAAACATGTCACAAGTAAAAGATCAGAAGAAACCTCTAGAAATGGAACTAAATGAAACAGAGGGATCCAACCTTTCAGAGACAGAGTTTAGAACATGGATGATAAGAATGTTTAAGGAACTTAGCGAGGACATAAAGAAGGATAGGGAAACCATAAAAAACAACCTGTTAGAACTAAAGAATACAATAACTGAAATGAAGAACACACTCGAAGGAATCACCAGCAGAGTAGATGAAGCAGAGGAGTGGATCAGCGATTTGGAAGATAAAATAGCAGAAATCACCCAGTTGGCACAACAAAAAGATCAAAGAATAAAAAACAATGAAAATAGTTTAAGAGCCCTATGGGAGAAGGTGAAATGCAACCACCTTTGAATCATGGGAGTACCAGAAGGAGAAGAGAAGAAGCAAGGGGTCAAAAATATATTTGAAAAAATAATGACTGAAAACTTCCTTACCCTGATGAAGGAAATCAACATACATGCCCAGGAAGTGCAGAGGGTTCCAAACAAGCTGAACCCAAACAGGTCCACACCAAGACACATCATAGTTAAAATGGCAAAGGTGAAAGACAGAGACAGAATCCTAGAGGCTGCAAGAGAGAGACAGCAGGTTACATACAAAGGAACTCCTGTTAGACTAACAACTGACTTGTCTACAGAAACACTGCCGGCCAGAAGGGACTGGCAGGAGATATTCAAAGTGACACAAAATGAAGGCCTACAACCAAGATTGCTCTACCCAGCACGGCTATCACTTAAAATTGAAGGAGAATTAAAGAGCTTCTCAGAAAAGAATAAGCTTAAGGAATTCATTACCACCAAGCCAGCATTGCAAGAAATGTTAAAAGGGCTTTTTTAAACAACATAAAGGGGTAAACAAGCTAACCCAGTGAGACCAGGAATACAATTAACAAAATGGCAATACATATGCACCTATCAATAATCATTTTAAATGTGAATAGGCTAAATGCTCCAATCAAAAGACAGAGAGTGGCTGAGTGGATAAGAAAATAGGACATATGTATATGCTGTTTACAGATGGAATAAGATATTTCATGCAAATGGAAATGAGAGAAAAAAAAGCTGGAGTACCAATACTTATTTTGGACAAAATAGACTTTAAAATGACTACAATAAAAGACAAAGAAGGGCACTACAACCCTAATAAACATCTATGCACACAACATAGGAACTCCTAATTACATATAACAGATTTTGACAGACATAAAGACAGAGATCAACAATAACACTATCATAGGGGCCTGCCGAGTGGCGCGGTGGTTAAGCGCTGGCTTGGGAAGCCAGCAGCCCCGGTTTGGTCCCACATATGAGGGCCAATGACACTGCCCTAAAAAAAAAATCTTCAACAGTGACACTATCATAGTAGGGGACTTCAACAGCATTGTCACCAATGGACAGACCCTTTAGACAGAAAATCAACTCAGAAAGAGGAGCCTTAAATGATCCTTTAGACCAGCTGGACTTCGTTGATATTTTTAGAGCATTTCACCCTGAAAAAACAGAATATACATTCTTCTCAAGTACACATGGGACATTTTCCAAGGTAGACCATGTTAAGCCACAAAATAAGTCTCAGTAAATTTAAGAAGATTTAAGTCATATCAGGCAGATATAAAGGAAAAACTGATGGTTGCTGGCTGGGAGGGAGTGGGGAAGAGGGAGAGTGGGAAGGTTTTGGACAGTGTAGATGGGACTACAATGTTGCCGCAGGGATATGGGGGCAGTTCTGGGAATGTAATTGATAATGTTCTGAAGAGACTATTATGTTGCGTGAAATAAGTCAGTCGGAGAAGGACAGGTACCATGTGATCTCACTTGTGTGTGGAGTCTGAAGAGCTGAGTGAACGATCGAAGTGAACAGACTTGTAGATGTAGAGGAAAAACTGAGGATTGCTAGCTGGGAGGGGGCTGGGGAACTGGGGGGGAAGGGGAAGGGATTAGACAGCATAAATAGACAACTGCAATATTGCCACAGGGATATGAAACACAGTTCGGGGAATATAATAATGTAAAAATTTTGTGGCGTGTCAGATGGTCACATGTCTTGTTAGGGAGACCACTTCATGGATGGAATAGAGGCTTGATCACTGCACTGTACACCTGAAGCTGATGTTATATAGTATTGTATGCCAACTGTAACTGAATATGTGGATGGTCACGGGATGTAGATTATACTGTGGAGGGGAGTCAGGGGAGTTGTGATAGATATGTATGATATGGTGGGGGGAGTGGGGTGGCGAACTGGGAGTGGGAGGTTGTCACTTTGGGGGGTAAAGAGCATAACTATTGCATTGTGTTGTACACCTGAAACTAATAAAAAAATGAAAAAGAAAAAAAAGAACTAGGAAAAAAAGAACAAACGAAGCCCCAAGTCAGCAGAAAGAAGGAAATAATAAAAATCAGAGCAGAACTAAATGAAATAAAGAACAAAAATGGAATAGAAAAAATTAATGTAACAAAGAGCTGATTCTTTGAAAAGATTAATAAAATTGACCAACCCTTGGCTAGACTCACTAAGATAAAAAGAGAAAAGACACAAATGAACAAAATCAGAAATGAAAAGGGAAGTTACCATGGATGCCAAGGAAATACAAAGGATTATCCAACAATGCTATGAAGGGCTATATGCCACCAAATTCAATAACCTGGAAGAAATGGACATGTTCTTAGAAACGTATAGACTTCCAAGGCTGAATTACAAAGCACTGGAAAATCTAAATAGACCGATCAACAGAAAGGAAGTTGAATCGGTCATCCAAAACCTCGCCAAAAGCAAGTGTACATACAGGACCAGATGGCTTCACTAGTGAATTCTACCAAACATTCAAAGAGGATCTAATACCTGTCCTACACAAACTCTCCCAAAAATTTGAAGAAGAGACAATACTCCCTAACTCATTTTATGCAGCCAACACTACCCTAATACCAAAACCTGGTAAGGATAACACAAAAAAGAAAATTACAAAAACGCATATCTCTAATGAATACAGATGCAAAAATCCTAAACAAAATTCTAACAAATCGAATACAATAATGCATAAAAAAATTATACATCATGACTAAGTGGGGTTCATCCCAGAAGCACAAGGATGGTTCAACATACGCAAATTGATCAATGTGATGCACCACATAAACACAAAAAAGAACAAAAATCATATGATTATATCAATAGATGCAGAAAAGCATTTGACAAGATACAACATTCATTTATGATTAAAACACTTAATAAAATGGGTAAAGAAGGAAAATATCTTAACATAATAAAGGCCATATATCACAAATACTCAGTTAACATCATAATTAATGGTGAAAAACTGAAGCCCTTTGCTCTCTATGATCAGGAACATGACAGGGCTGTCCCCTATCACCTCTGCTTTTCAACATAGTATTGGAAGTCCTAGCTGGAGCAATCTGAAAAGAGAAATAAATAAAAAGCATCCAAATAGGGAATGAAGAAGTAAAAGAGTCACTTTTTGTACATGATGATGCTATATACAGAAAACCCTAAAGACTCCACCACAAAGCTATTAGAAACAATAAATGAACACAGTACAGTTGCCGGCTACAAAATCAACGTACAAAAGGCCATTGCATTCCTATATGCTAACAATGAAACCTCAGAAAAAGATATACAAAAAAATCCAATTCCTTTTGCAGTTGCAACAACGAAAAATAAATTACCTAAGAACATATTTAACCAAGGTTGTGAAAGACCTATACACTGAAAACTGTAAGACATTTTTAAAAGAAAGTGAAGAAGACACAAAGAAATGGAAAGACATTCCATGTTCATGGATTGGCAGAATCAACATAGTTAAAATGGCCATATTACCCAAAGCAATATACAGATTTAATGCAATCCCCATCAAAATCCCAATGGCACTTTTTAGAGAAATAGAACAAAAAAATCATCAGATTTGTATGCAACCACAAAAGACCCCAAATTGCCACAGCAATCCTAAGAAAAAGGAACAATGCTGGAGGTATCACACTCCCTGACTTCAGCTTGAACTACAGGGCAACAATAATCAAAACAGTATAGAATTGGCACAAAAACAGACACACAGACCACTGTAATAGAACTGAGAACCCAGAAATAAATAATTTTCAACAAAGGAGCAAAAAATATACAATGGAAAAAGACAGCCTCTTCAAGAAATAGTACTGGGAGAATTGGAAAGCCACATGTGAAAGAATGAAACTAGACTGCTATCTGTCACCATGTACCAAAATTAATTCAAAATGGATCAAAAACCTAAACTTAACACCTGAAACAATAAACTGCATAGAAGAAAACATATGTACTAAACTTTTGGACCTTGGGTTCAAAGAGGATTTTATGAATTTGACCTCAAAGACAAGGGAAATAAAAGCTTAAGTAAATGAGTGGGACTATATCAAACTAAAAAGCTTCTACACGGCAAAAGAAACCATCAACTAAATAAAGAGGCAACCAACCGAATGGGAGAAAATTTTTGAAAATGACACCTCCAATAAGGGGCTAATATCCAAAATATATAAGTAACTCATATAACTCAACAACAAAAACACAAACAATCCAATTTTAAAATGGGCAGAGGACATGAATAGACATTTCTCCAAAGAGGACACAGAGATGGCCAATAGACATATGAAAATCTGCTCAACATCACTAATCATCAGAGAAATGCAAATAAAAACTACAATGAAATATCGCACTGGCTAGAATGGCTATCACCAGCAAGACAAATAATAGCAAGTGATGGGGAGGCTATGGTGAAAAAGGAACCCTCATACACTGTTGGTGGAAATGCAGATAGATGCAGCCACGATGGAAAGCAGTGTGGAGATTCTTCAAAAAATTAAAAATAGAATTACCATATGACCCAGCAATACCTCTCTTGGGTATCTATCCAAAAAATCTGAAAACATTTGTTCATAAAGATATATGTGCTCCAATGTTCATTGCAGCTTTATTTATGGTGGCCAAGACATGGAAACATCCAAAATGTCCTTCAATAGATGCTTGGATAATGAAGTTGTGGTATATATACACAATGGAATACTATTCTGCCATCAGAAAAGATGAAATGGTGCCATTTGCAACAACATGGATGGATCTTCAGATTATAATGGTAAGCAGAATACATCAGACAGAAAAAGTAGAGAACCATATTATTTGACTGATGTGCTATATAAAACTAAAAACAACAAAACAAGAAAAACAAATGTAAAAACAAAACTGATAGTCACAGACAATAGTTTAGTGGTTACCAGAGGGTAAGGGGTAGGGGGGTAGTGCATGAGAATAAGGGGGATCAAATATATGGTGATAGAAGGACTGGTGAACACACAATGTGATATATAGATGATGGATTACAGAATTGTATACCTGAAACCTATGTAACTTCGCTAACAATTGTCACCCCAATAAACTTTAATATATATATATATATATATATATATATATATATATATATATATATATATATATAATGGGCCGGCCAGGTGGCGCATTGGTTAAGAGCCGGCTTGGGACGCCAGCAGTCCCGATTCGGATCCCAAATATGAGGGCCAGTGACACTGCTGTCTACAGCTAAGACGGTGAACAACAGCTCCACCTGGAGCTGGGCTGCTGTGAGTCCCCGGGACAGCATAGCTGCAGCCCCTGCTGTAGTGGGCTGCCATAGGCTACAGTGAGAGGCTGGCAGCCGATGTGAGCTGCCAATAGCCGCTGTGAGTGGCCATCCAGAGATGCCGGGAAGCGATCTGCCTCACCCAAAAAGAGCGCGATGATGATACCAACATTGGCCAGTGAAGCAAGGTCCTCCACAACTAGACTGAAGAACAAAAGGACAGCAACTTGTCTTTCCCCTTCCACGGTTCCCCAACGCTATTCCCCTCCCTCAATTCCCCAAAAAAATCTTTTAAATATATATATATATATATATATATATATATATATATATATATATATGTCTAACCACTATGCTGTACCCCTGAAACTAAGATAAAATAACACTGAATATCAACTGTAATTGAAAAAAATATTTTAATTTAAATTTTAAAAACTTTGATATAATAACTGTATAAAGTATGCAAAATAAAATTTTAGAAAAGGCCACAAACCAAGTGGAACACTTTAGAGAGATTCGCCTGAGCTGCAGACCAGGGGAATATACTTAGTATTTAAGAGGTTAAGGACAAAATTTTTCATCTAGAGAGAAGTAGTCCTAGATTTCAGAACAAAGAAACTTCACTTTCTAAGAAAGTAAGGTGGGAAGGAGAAAACATGAAAGAGAATGAGATCAAAGAGATGGATCACGTGAAAAAGACTAAAACGAAGGGAGGAAGAATTATGTATCCCATAGGAACAGAGCTAAAGTAATGAGTTTAGGCAATATATTAGATAATCATATAAGAAATATCAAAATTTGATTAATCAATTAAAAAAGAATACAGGGCACCAGTCATTGTACCAAGTTCTTTTACTATTATTGCTGATTTAATCTTCATATAACTATTCAAGTAAAAATTTTTATGTTTATTTTCCAAATTTATTTATTTTATTTTTTTAAGATTTTTCTTTTCTTTTTTTAGAGGGCAGTGTCACTGGCCCTCACATGCGGGATCCCAACCGGGGCCGCTGGCGTCCCAAGCCAACTCTCAACCACTGCGCCACTCGGTCAGCCCCAAATTTATTTTTTAAATGTTGGGTCATATACATCTTATTCAAGATCACACAGATAGTAAGAAATTCAAAGGGGATTCCACCTCAGGAATAATTAAAATGGTTCTTGACAAACTGAAACTTATGTTTTTCCATATAGTTAATGAATAAACCTTTAATCAGGGTGGTTCAAATAGCTATGTATATCTATATTTACTGCTTTTTTTTTCATTTTTGAGGGCAGTGTCACTGGCCCTCATATGTGGGTCCCGAACTGGGGGCCGCTGGCTTCCGAAGCCAGCTCTTAACCACCGCGTCACTTGGCCGGCCCTATATTTACTGCTTTATAGTCTATTTTTACCCCCTAAGGTTTAATAACGGTTGGATGTATAAACTTTGCAGTAAATAAAGGCAACTTAAATCTTATAAAGGAGAGACGTCAAAAGGAAATTAGATTGTTCAGAAGTGACATTTCCCATTTCCTCAGGTTTTGGCAACAGAAAAGTTATATATACTTGGACTCCTTCCACCTCCCCTCAACGTTCAGAGCTCTCAAACCTCTAATTCTATGAACCAGTTTAACTTAGTCACCTCTTACAGTTGTGCCCTCACCTCATACCCAGACGTAACTTGGATTCTGAATGAGGAGGGTATGAAGCCTCATAAGGGAACGTGGTGGCTGTTATTCACATCTCTCAGTAAGACTGAGACCACTTACAGTTTTGTTCCTTCTGGTGTGGATCTGCCAATAACTTGCGGTCCTTCTACTATAGCGCTTCAATTGATGTCCTGCCTTCTCCCTCCCCTTATCTTCACCCCACTTCAAGTCCTTCCATGGACTGGATTTCATGATGCTGAACTCTAAAAGTTGTCTACACTGAGTCACTGGTACCCTGTGCCACATCACCCAGATGCTGACCACCACCACACTTCCTTTGATTTTATTATTAACAATAAAACTATGAACTTTACAAAGCATTGTTAAATTTGTTATTTCATCTGGTCCTTACAATCCTGTGTACAATCATGCATCACATGTTTCAGTCAACAACCAACTGCATATATAATGGTGGTCTCATGAGATTATAATGGAGCTGAAGTTCCTGTGAGAAATTGAAGGATATGTGGTTCAGGATGAGTTTATTTGTTTGTTTGTTTGTTGAGGGCAGTGTCACTGGCCCTCATATGTGGGACCCGAACCAGGGCCGCTGGCGTCCCAAGCCAGCGCTTAACCAATGTGCCACTTGGCAGGCCCAGGATGAGTTTTTTTTATCCTCTGAAGAGAGCAGTATCTGTGGGGCTTGGCAGTAGATTCCCTCTCACTCACGGCACCTCAGTTTTAAGTGCAAATATTACAATCCCCATCAGTCAGCCACTGACCTATTCAGTACTGGGGAGCCTGAATCCCTAGCACTCATATTTAGAGAGCACTACAGCCCTCCCAGATCTAGCTTGGTGTATTTCAGAGTGCATTGCTGTCAATTCTCTATTAAGGACCTAAGATTCTGTACAAGGACACAGGTCCACAGGAGCTACCTTAACAAGTATTAAATGCTACTGACACTTCAGTAAAAGCTTTCTGTACTAATGTGGAGCCAGCCTGTCCCTGTACTTGGGTAGTATTTTCAGGTTATAATGATGGAAAGCATAAATAAGTTTTATTTCTTCCATTAATTTAATGCCAGAGAGAGTACGTTATGCCAAATAAAGTCAATGGAACCAAAAACAAATTTCTAAAGTCAAAATATTGAGTTCCCAGTTCTATACCCTCTCCATGTTAAACACCTTCTTTTTTCTTTTAATTAAAGTTTATTGGGGGTGACAATTGTTAGCAAAGTTACATAGATTTAAGATGTACAATTCTGTAATACATCATCTATATATCACATTGTGTGTTCAGCACCCAGAGTCAGTTTTCTTTGCATCGCCATATATTTGACCCCCTTGACCCTCATCCACCACCCTCCTCCCCCATTACCCTCTGGTAACCATTAAACTATTGTCTGAAACACCTTCTTTTATATTTTTATTTTTTATTTTTTTTTGAGGGCAGTGTCACTGGCCCTCATATGTGGACCCGAACCAGGGCCGCTGGCTTCCCAAACCAGCTCTTAACCACAGCACCACTCGGCTGGCCCAAACACCTTCTTTTTCAAATGACTACCACAAGATTTGTTAATCTGACCACTGCTCCAACGTGCAATAGCCAAAACCACATTTCCGTAAAATCCCGATGTTCCTTCATCTCTCTCCATCTTGATTTCTTTTTTTTTTAATAAATTGGAATTGGGGGAAGGGAACAGTGTTGGGGAATTGGGGAGGGGACCAGCCAATTTGTTATTCTTCAATCTTAGTTGTAGAAGGTGCCAGTTGCCATTTGGCTGCCTGTTGGCAGCTCGTGGCCTCTAAATTCAAGGTGATGTGTTACCATCTTAATTGTGGGTGGGCATTGCCACTCTCCCATGCAAGAGTTGAACCAGCAGCCTTGTTCGTAAGAGCACATGCTCTATCCGCTGAACCATCCAGGTGGCAGCTCAGCTCAAGGTGCCAAGTTCAGTCTTAGTTGCTGGTGTAGCCCACCATCAAACAGGCAGTCTTGTTGTTAGGAGCACATGCTCTCACCAGCTGAGCCATCCTGCCATGTGTTGGCAGCTCAGCTTGGGTGCAGCGTCACTGCCCCATGTGAGAAACGAACCGGTGGCTCTGTTGCTCAGAGCTCATGCTCTTAAGCTAACTCTTAACCAACTGAGCCACTCGGCTGACCCTTGGTTTCTTTTTTTTTAAGGGCAGTGTCACTGGCCCTCATATGTGGGACCTGAACCGGGGCCACTGACATCCCAAGCCAGCACTTAACCAATGCGCCACTAGGCTGGCCCCCTTGGTTTCTTAATTTACTGATCCTCAGGCCACCTTTCAACTCCTCCTGACAGTCACTGTTATGGTGATCTACATCTTATCCAGGCAGTTTCTCCTCGATTTTTCCAATCAATCCAGCCCACGTCCCTGCTTCGATGCCCTATTTCTAACCCTGTCAGAAGGAAGCAGGTCTTATGGGACAGTGTTTACAAAGTCGACAGCAGTGGACAGTCATATCCTAGGCCTTCACATTCACTCGGCACTCACTCACTGATTCACCCAGAGTAACTTCCAGTCCTGCAAGCTCCATTCATGGTAAGTGCCCTATACAGGTGTACCATTTTTTATCTTATATGCTGTATTTTTACTGCACCTTTTCTATGTTTAGATATATTGAGATACACAAAGACTTACTGTTGTGTTACAATTTCCTACAGTATTCAGTACAGTAACATACTGTACAGGTTTGTAGCCTAGGAGCTGTACAATATATCCTAGGTGTTTAGTAGGCTATACCATCTAGGTTTGTGTAAGTGCACTCAATGATGTTGACACAACGATGAAATCACCTAGCAGTGCATTTCTTAGAACTTATCCTAGTCGGTAAATGAGACATGACTGTACTTGAATACATGTATTTCTTCTCCTCATTTTAAGGATAAGAAGCCAGAAGAGTTGTGACTCGCCCTAGGACACATGATATTAAGTAGAAGAGCTCTTTTTTCTCTTTAACAGACCAGTGCTCTTCCACCCATATCCTGTTGCATTCTGACTGTCCATTCTGCCTGTTAGCTGTTATATTGGTTTCAGACATGTCTTTCGCCGCAAGTTCTCACATGTTTGCTTTTTGTTCTTTGCCTCTACGGGTCCACTTCTCAAACTAATGTTCCTCCCAAGTCCAGAAATTGTCAAACTTTAGAGTATATCAGAATCACATTTGATACTTGTTAAAATGTGGAATGTGAGACAGCAACCCCAATCAACCTGATTTATTACGTTTGGAGAAAGGAGGCAGGAATCTCCATTTTAACAAGTAATCTAAATGATTATGATGCAGGGAGTCCAAAGACCACCCTTTGAGAAATGCTGTTCTGAGCTATTCTGAAATAAGGCTACAATCAAATAACCCTCAAAGTGAAAATTGCTGGGGGAGTCTTCAGTGTGAGTGTTGTGTTGCCTTGAGTTACAGAGCTCTTACACAATGTGAAGTGAATAATGTGAAACATTCAATCAGCACAGTTGTTCACTGCAATGAAATAACATTTCAAGTCTTTTTCTTTCTCCAAAAGACTGCTTAAGAATCACTTATCCACACACGGTCCTGTTTAAAAGGAATTACAGCTGCTCCTACTTTTGTAACTCACACTTCCAAATCTGTCTGTAAAATATTTAAAATGAACAAAGTGCAGTTATAGCTGTATTTTTAGTTGTGTAGAACAAATCCATTGCATTCAAAATTACAAGTCTTACTAATTAAAACTAACATAAAATTTTACTGAATAAGAATGGATTTTTTTAAAGCATATAAGCAATGGAAAAAATCACAAATGGAAAGATCAACAGATTTGGACTATACAAAAAGAAAAATATTGAAGCTCAAAAGCCATTACTAAATAAGAAAACCTAAAAGAAGCCATGAACTGGGAAAAATATTTGCAACAAACATTAAAAAGAAATGATAGATTTGAAATATTAAAAGCTCATAAAAATAAAATGGATGAAGAACAACACTAGAGATAAATACACGAGACGAGTTCAAGAATCTAATGGATATATTTTTAAATGTCCAATATATTTTTTTTGAGAGCAGTGTCACTGGCCCTCATATATGGGACTGAACCGGAGCCTCTGGCTTCCCAAGCCAGCACTTAACCACTGTGCCACTTGGCCGGCACAAAATATCCAATATTTTAAAACACCAGTGATATATACCACTTTTTCAATCAAAATAGGAACTTTCAGAGGATTATTTATTTGAGAGAGAGTTCAATGAAATGGACAGACACACTCAAACTCTGATGGCAGGTGGGTAAATTGGTACAAATTTTCTTTAAAACAATGTTTAAATTCTTATTGTGAAAGTTTTTTAAAACAATCACACACTTAGACCCAGTAAATCCCTTTGTAGGATTCTAGTCTAATGAAACCATTGGAAATTCAGATGAAATTTAAGTACAGAATTATCTTTAAGATGAAAAAATTAGAATCCAACTGCATTTCCAACAACAAAAACATGTTATTTTTAATAAACAACCCATAGTATAGTCACATGACAAAATGTTATATAACACTTTAAAATGGTGTTTTCAAATACTTAATGGTTCTTGAAAATATTTCAAATGTACAGACACTTTGAAAAGCCAAGGTATAGTATTTTATATAAAATATTATTCCAATTTTTTAAATATATTTTATATACACCTTAAAACCTGTTAACAAATACATCAAAATGCTAGCTGCTATTATTTCCTGTTTTGATTTTTATTCTCCTCTTAGTACTTTTCTGTACTATCAATTCTCTACAATGGTCATATATTACTTTTATAATCAGAAAATGAAATAAATGGTATTTCCAAAGTCCCTCTGAAAGCACAACATAAAGAAGAAAAAGTTGCCAAATTAATTAATTTATAGTTTGCAACTGACAGAGAACACTCACCACTTGTTTCTGTAGCAGCCACTGGAATCCATTTATGGAATGCCAGTGACCTTATTCTCAGGACAACTGCTTATCTGTCTCTCTAATTGAAAGAAGGGGATTTGAAGTAAAGACAACAGTCTCTGGAAACAGATGTCTGAATGGAGACAAAAACAAGTATCAGGATAAAGTAAAAGGAAATTTTTACTAACATTCCTTATTCTAACTATATTCTATTTGGGACTCTTAGACTATAATGTTTCTCCCTGTACAATTTGATACACCGATTGATTAACATAACATCATTGATATTTGTGAATTTTTTAACAGAAATGGCTTGCTTTCAAGAATTTTGAATTGTAATCATAAGTGAAATGCCTTATTCCTTTCTTAACCATTCAATGGTTGGGAGGGGGTTAATTTTGGTAATTAAAAGACTGAAATGGAAGAAGACACATGCTGGGATAACTTGACTCACCCCATCAAAGATGCACCCCATCAAAGATGAACCTGGCTTGAGAAAATACCAAAGAATCTTAGGCATCCATATTAATTTTGCATTGTTCATGCTTGATAGACTGATGGGACAGAGATAATTCTAGTACACTACTTGCTAACTGAATACCCACATAAAACTCAAAATTTCTTCCTATTAAAATCAGCATGGAAAACAGTCCCTTCTTGGATGCTGGGCAAATGAAAACTAAGTGGGATCACTTCAGGTAATCTGAGAGGAAGGTAGAGCTAAGACTTTTTTCCCAGCTCAATAGGAGGTCATTATTTGAGCATTCCCAAACTTAAAGCAGGGAATGAATTAGACTTGGTTTAATTCTCCATATTTAAAAGGATAGATTCAAAAGGGAGGGATTTCACATGCTGATGCATTACATCTAACTTATCACACCAACTAATACACTAGATGGTCATTGTATACAATGAAATTTAAAAGGTTTTTTAAGGAATATGCATCCAAATCTCCCCTCCTAGACCTCTCTTAAACAGGTTGTCTTAGGCCTGATAGATCATCATTTGCCAGGACATTTACAATACTGGGAGGGGTAGCAAGTAGTTATCTAATAACACATTAGCAGAGATGAGTTTATCTAATTCAAACCTATCCTTCAGTATTTAGCAAAAGAAAGCAGAAACTGAGAGCGAACACTGAAAGGCAGATACATTTATTTATTTATTTATTTATTTAACATTTTATTGAGGATTTGGGGGAACAGCATTGGGGAATCAGGGAAGGGGAACAGAGAAGTTGCTGTCCTTTTGTTCTTCAGTCTAGTTATGCAGAACATCACTTCACTGGCCACGTTAGTATTATCACTGCGCTCCTCCAGGGTGAGGCAGTCGCTTGCCAGCCATTGGGTGGCCACTCATGGCAGCTCACAGCAGCTCACAAAAGCATATGCCATTTGCCAGCCAGCTCCACTGCAGCCTATGTCATTGCCGGCGACTCATGGCAGCCCAGTTCCAGGTCGAGCTGTTGTTCACCATCTTAGCTGTAGAGGGTGCAGCATCACTGGCCCTCTATGTGGGATCCAAACCGGGGCCCTGCTGCTCAGAGCTGGCGTCCCAAGCCAACTCTTAACCAATGCACCACTTGGCCGGCCCGATATTTTTTATTTTTTATTTATTTTTTATTTTTAAAAAAGATTTTATTGGGGAATTGTGGATGGGGAACAGTTTTGGGGAATTGGAGGGGAACAGACAAGTTGCTGTCCTTTTGTTCTTCAGTCTAGTTGTGGAGTACATCGCTTCATTGGCCTATGTTGGTATTGTCATTGCACTCTTCCCGGCTGAGGCAGTCGCTCTCAGGCCATTGGACAGCCACTCATAGCAGCTCACGGCAGTTCACAAAAGTGCAGACCTGCTGCCGGCCATCCCCACTGCAGCCTACAACTCATGGCAACCCAGCTCCAGGTTGAGCTGTTGTGCACCATCTTAGCTGTAGAGGGCGCAGTGTCACTGGCTCTCATGTGGGTTCCAAACCGGGGCCCTGCTGCTCAGAGATGGCGTCCCAAGCCAGCGAACCACTCTGCTGGCCCTGAAAGGCAGATATTTATTGTAAGGATCCTGTGAAGTTGGGGAGGAAAGTTACTCAAATAAAGGGAAAGAATGGGTGAAGGAGCACTAAAAACAGATATTACCTATATTAATTCAACACACATTTATTGAGCCAGGTACTGTATTTGGGCTGCAAATACAAGGAAAATGACCTCCCTTAAAGATTTCATGGTCTAGTGAGGAAGATAAATACATGAAATTAAAAGTGTATTCAAATCCTACATGCTAGTAAAAACTCTAGCAGACAACTCAGTCTCTTCTTCATCTTTCACCAAACATTTATTTACTCTGTTATGTCTATTTCTAACTAAGTACCTGGAACTTAGAAAATAGGGACACAAAGACCAATAAGGTGGAATCAATGCCCTTAAGAAGCTTCCCATATCTAGTTGGAGAGATAGACAAATCAATTATGACAACACAATGCTTTTTCTTTAGTTGATATTTAATATTATTCAGCTTAAGCTTCAGGTGTACAGAGCAGTGGTCAGGCATCTATATAGTCCATGAAGGGTCTCCCTAATAAGACAAGTGCCCATCTGACACCCTACAAAACCTTTACAACATTACTGATTATATTCCCCAAAATGTCTTTCATATCCCTGTGGCAATATTTTGGTTACCAATTTTTGGTTTCCAATACCTCATCTTCTTCCCCATTCCCACCCCCATCCCATCTAGCAACCATCAGTTTTTTCTATATATCTATGAAACTATTTCTGTTTAGTTTGCTCATTTATTCAGTTCTTTAAATTCCACATATAAGTGAGATCATATGGTATTTGTCTTTCTCCATCTGGATTATTTACCTTAGCATAATATTCTCTAGGTCCATCCATATTGTTGCAAATGGTACAACTTCATTCTTTTTTATGGCTGAGTAATATTCCATTGTATAAATGTCCTACATTTTCTTAATCCAGTCATCTACTGATGGACATTTCAGTTGTTTCCATGTCTTGGCTATTGGACAACACAATGTTTTGAAAGCTAGGTACAAGATATTATGAGAATGTAGAAATAGAGCAATTAACTTAGTCTGGAGGGGCTGGAGAAGTCATCTCCAAACACCTGTCATTTGGTGTGGTACTTAAAGGACAGTTAGGATTTGCTAGGTTAAAAAGGAACATGAAAGCAGATCTCACAGAGGGACAGAGGATAAATGATGAGGTATTATTTACTGATACTATTATATATGTTATACTTGATCCTTCATTCAATAACAATTAACTGAGCACTTGCTATACACCTAGCATTATGCTGAAGTGTGAATTCTCTGAATTTTCTAGTGAGATACCAAAGCACACAGAGACTAAATGACTTTCCCAAAGCCACAACGATAGTAAGAGACAGAGTCAAACCAAGTTCTGACTCTCTCCTAAACATACGTTCCCCATTCCACCCCCCAAAACTGGATGAGATAGACATATTTGAGAAATGATAAAATATCTGATTTGGTTAGAATATAAAAGAATGTGGGAGGGGTGAGAAGTGGCAGCATAAAATTTGTGGACTGTTTCACTAATTTGAATGTTAAGGTTTACATATCTGTTCATTTGCATTAGATTTTAGACAAGGAGAAATAATTCCTTTTTTGTGCCTTTCCAAGAAGATCCTGGAATGAGTACAATAAAAACTTCCTAAAGTGTTTAGAAACTTATGACCTCAGAACATTGGAGGGAAAAAACAATAAGGAATTAAAATTGATTCTCAATGTAACCATTTTTTTACTTGCAATTACTTTAAAACATCATGAATATTTATCACCTGGTTTTCCAGACATTATGCCAGAACCAAATAATGATAAGTGAACAGTGTCTGAGGTAAACATGGAAAGGAGTACCAAATAAAACTGACAGCCTTCGGGGCTGGCCGAGTGGCTCAGTTGGTTAAGAGTTGGCTTAGAGCGTGAGCTCTGAGCAACAGGGTAGCCGGTTCAATTCCCACATGGGCCAGTGAAAGCTGTGCCTGAGCTGTCGCTGAGCTGCCAACAGGTGGCAGGATGGCTCAGCTGGTGTAAAAAAACAAGATTGCCTGTTTAATGGTGGGCTATGCCCACCTGCAACTAAGGTTGAATTCGGCACTTTGAGCTGAGCTGCCGCCCGGATGGCTCAGTGGATAGGGCATGCGCTCTTAACAATAAAGCTGCTATTGGACTCCCGCATGGGATGGTGGATGGTGGTTACGCCCACCTGCAACTAAGACTAAACACAGCACCTTGAGCTTAGAGGCCATGAGCTGCTGCCGGGAAACCAGACAGCAACTGGCACCCTCCACACCGAAGGTTGAAGAACAACAACTTGTCTGTTCCCCTTCCCCAAGTCCCCAAAGCTGTTCCCCTCCCCCAATTCCCAATAAAATATTTTTAAAAAAATCCTGACAGCCTTCATGTTGCATCTTAACTATATTGTATTTATGTTATTTCATGTTTTTGTATTTCAAAAACATTGCCCAAATCTCCATTATACCTTGAACATTCATTTCTTATCAAATTAAATCTCATTAAATCATCACAAAATATGTTAAGTCATTTTACAAAATAAAATCTCTTGCAATAAAGATTGAGTTGTTTTCGGGATAAATACCTAGGAGTGGAATTGCTGGGTCAAAAGGTGGTTCCATTTCCAGTTTTTTGAGATACCTCCATACTGACTTCCATAGTGGTGCACCAATCTGCAATCCCACCAACAGTGCAGCAGGGTAAAAGTTGTGTTTTGTTTTGTTTTGAAAGCAGTGTCACTGGCCCTCATATGTGGGACCCAAAATGGGGCCACTGGCTTCCCAAGCCAGCGCTTAACCACCACGCCACTCAGACACTAATTCAAAAAAATATATGCACCCCTATATTTATTGCAACGCTATTTACAATAGCCAAGACTTGGAAACAACCGAAATGCCAATCGGTAGATGACTGGATTAAAAACTGTGGTACATTTATACAATGGAGTATTACTCTGCTATAAAGAAGAAGGAAATCGTACCATTTGCAACGATATGGATGGACCTAGAGACTATTATGTTAAGTGAAATAAGTCAGTCGGAGAAAAGACCAATACCGTATGATCTCACTTATATGTGGAATTTGAAAAACTGAATTAATGAGCAAAGGAAACAGAAACAGTCTCATAAATATAGAGGAAAAACAGGGTTGCTAGTTGGGAGGGGGGTGGGGATGAGGGAGAAGGGGAAGGGATTAGACAGCATAAATAGGCAACTACAATATTGCCACAGGGATATGAAAGACAGTTCAGGGAATATAATAAATAATGTTGTAAATATTTTGTGGGGTGTCAAATGGTCACATGTCTTGTTAGGGAGACCACTTCATGGATGGAGTAGAGGCTTGATCACTGCACTGTACACCTGAAGCTGATGTTGTATAACATTGTATACCAACTGTAATTGAATATATAGATAGTCACGGGGTGTGGATTATACTGTGGAATGGAGTCAGAGGAATTGTAATAGATATATATGATATTGGGGGGAGGAGTGGGGTGGCGAATTGGGGGAGGGGGTTGTCACTTTGAGGGGTAAAAAGTATAAATATTGCACTGTGTTGTACACCTGAAACTAGTTAAAAAGAAAAGAAAATGTTCAAAAAAAAAAAGATTGAGTTGTTTAGTAGTGCAAACTAATAGTCATTTTATGGGATTTCTATTACACCTTCAGGGCAGTAATTGAAATGACCTGTCTCAGTGATCATGGAAAAGAATTGTACCCTGTTCTTAGTTTAAGCTATTGGCTTTAAGTTTGTGGATGTTAATGTTTAAGCAAATATTTAGCTCCCATGGAGCACCTAAGCATTATAATTAATTTAATGGCTTTTAATAGGGATAACTAAAAAATTAGAAATTAGCTCTGAGCTTGGTACTTTCATTTTATATAATTTAAAATAATTGAAAAACCTATTAATGGTTATGGATTTCTTGAATATATAATGCTTTATTCTTTCATGTATGTTATACAGGTTGCTATAAATTATGTATCAATTTCCCATTTAGAAACTGAATTTGAATTTCTAGCTATTTATAAAACACTATGAGACATTTGGGAAAAAAATTATAGTACTACTAATAAGCATTCAGTTAGCACAATTTCCTAACCTGGACTTTGGTGGCTGAGCTGTTCCAAAGCTTCGGAGGATTTTCTTTCCTCCACAAAAAAATTGGGTTGCTACAAATATTAATGAAAGTATTGATTCATTTTGAAATTTTTACATTTAACTCAAAATGGAAAATAAGGTGTAGAAAAGACCTTAATGTTCTGAATCATTTCTATTAGAAAAAAAACCAAAATGATATATGTTATTATTGTAACTATTCCAAGATAAACTTTAAAGAAGAAAGAATCCTGAACAACTGGTTCTAGTCTTCGACACCCATTCTGTGCATCTGGGGAGCTCCAATACAAAATCATATGTTGCTGGGACGTAGGAGATGCTGGTATTCATATTTGAGTTTAATACTTTGCAATCTGTTACCTCTGTCTTTTTCCTTAGTGGGTTTTCTCTCTACTAAAGTTATACCTTACACCAAACCAGAATTATGCCATTTTAATGAGCACTACCTGATTCAGTCAATGTAAAAAAGGAATTAGAAAGGATAAATACAGCTAGAATCTATTTCTCAGATTTGAAGAGGAAGGGCTTCATTAGCCTTTAACAGAAGAGAAAGAATTTTGCATACTCAATAATGAGATATGGAAAAATGGAGAATTAAGAAGCAAAGTAGATAAAGTCTTTGCATTGTGTGTCAGAATGACCCAACAAGTGATCTCTTTGTAGACATTGAATTGTTTCTAATGATGAGAACAATTTACTCCACCTTCCCATTTCCCAAGGAATAATATAGTAAATTTTATGCTTTTTAGAATCAGAGTAAATGATTACAGAACAGACTCAAAGAGCAGTCTGAATAAGGGACCTTTACCTTGTGTGATCTGTGTGATCATTATTTAGACCAAATGTCCAATTATCCTTCTGACTACAATTAGTTATTCAAACCGGGCATGATGTAATCCTTAAACCAATATAGTCCCATGATTACTTAAAGCTTTCTAAAAGTATCAAAGAGGAAATATATCACCTTTTACAATCTGGATTCTATTTTTGGCTTATTTGATTTGTTTAAAATGTTTTGCAATGTTTAAATCTCTTTTGTAGTAAATTGAAGCACTTTGTCCTTCTTTCAATGAGAGTGGCAAACCAGATCATGCTGATCAAGAGGTAGATTACTTTATCTTCCAAGGCCCTTTTGACTTCTGAATTTAGTTTGTCTTTTACAATAGAGTTCCTTTCTATACTTGTTTTCTGCCATCACATGTCATGTTCTCATTAGTTTGGTGTTCTTCTGGTAAGCTGCCTGGTTGTGTCAATCTCTCACTTTCAATGCCAGCTTTATTGAGATATATGACATACAATACCATGCAATTCACCTGCTTAAATGGTACAGTTCAGTAGTTTTTAGTGTACTTACAGAGTTGTGCAACCATCACTATAATCTATTTTAGGACATTTTCATGACCCGAAAAGGGAACTCTGTTAGTATTAACTCACCATTTTCCTCCAAATTTGCCCCTTCTTCCCCCTCGCGTTTGGCAACAACAATTTTTCCGCCTATACGGATTTTCCCTTTTTGTACTTTTCATATAAATGAAATCATACAATATGTGGTCTTTAGTAACTGGCTTCTTTCACTTAGCATAATGTTTTCAAAGTTCATCCATGTTGTAACACTATCAATCTCTTTTTTTGTTTTTAGAGGGCAGTGTCACTGGCCCTCATATGTGGGACCCAAACCGGGGCCACTGGCTTCCCAAGCCAGCGCTTAACCACCGCGCCACTCGGCCGGCCCTCTTTTTCCTTTTTAAGAGGGCAGTGTCACTGACCCTCATATGTGGGACCTGAACCGGGGCAGCTGGCGTCCCAAGCCAGCTCCCAACCACCACTCCACTCGGCCAGCCCATCAAATATTTATATCATTTTAAAATCTGATTATAGGTTCTCCCTCTCTCTCCCCTTCCCTCCCTTTTTCATACACACACACACACACACACACACACACACACACACACACAATGCAAACATTTCTAAATTCACCAAAATCTGGCCTAACATATCCGGGATTCAAACATAACATGACTGTTTCTTTAGGAACCTGATTAGTAGTGTGGAAAATTATGGATAACCCTTATGAATTTTGAAATATGCTCTACAATTAACTCTGAAGGACCTCTAGTATATCTTTAACAGACTCTTTCATAAGAAACCTCCAATATTTGCAATTACAGTCTGATGAAGATTTAGGTTGACTATTTCCTCCAAAAGAATGCTTTTATAACCCAGACACACAAAAGGGTAAAGTCAAGATATGTATGTAGGCCAGTGCACTCCCCTACCTGGTCCTGTGATTTACAGTTGTGCTCATTTTTCCTCTAAAAACAAAATGTGACATGTGCCAGTTAGTTATGTAAACCTCATGGGGGGGGTAATTAATATGGCTGTATCTAAAGTAATTGTCAGAATTGCTGTAACCAAAAGAAAGACCTTCTGTAGCTTGCAGTTTAATCATTATAAAACAAAATTTGGAACACTTTTCAATCTCTAAAGTAAGTCTAACAAATATTTTATTTTTAAAATAGATTAAATAGATGACATCAAAACAACCTTCATGCCTTCTTTCACTGCTTCAGCGCAAACATCCATATTCTTTTCAGAATTCCTACAGCATCCCTTATATATCCTATCTTGAATTGTTTCCTCATTATTTCATATATGTTGGTTTTGCTATTGAATTATTATTAGACAATTAATTCCATGTATGTTGAGATCATAATTTTTCTATGTTGCTTATAATACTTAATTCAATGTTGAAAACATAACAGGCACTTAAAAGAATATTGTCAACTAATTACATATTTAACAGACAAAAAAAAAACAGTGAAAAATATTTTAATTTTGAGCATTTCCAGTGATGATAAGTTACTTTCATTGGATGTACATAATAAAAGGTTAATGGTAATCAAATATGTCCCAATCCTAGTAAAGACATTTCATTTGATTTTTTTGCCTTTTTTTAACAAGTAAAAATCTGAACATACCCTTGGACATATCACAATAATTTCATTACGAAAATATATTTGTAAGACAATTGGAATGCATTAGCAGAAATTCAGATTGATAGTAACCTCTAAGGCTTGAAAAATATTTGAAAGTGCCTATTCAAAAAACTAACATTCACATGTAATACATGTGTACATTTCGAGTTGGAAACATGAAAACATCCCTCACACAGTAAACAATGGAAATAACTGTTGAAATGCTTAAATTCCGGATCAAAAAAATTTAAGAATTTTCCAGGTCTATCAAGATTTCCACCATGCCTAATATTTTAAGGATAAAAGAAACATTTAAAATCACACTTAATTTTTAAAAATTCATATTACTATTTGCTGTGGCTATTAAGTTGTATTTTCAACAAGATGTAACATGGTGAATAAAAAGAGGAATCTAGTTTCAGTCCCAGAATCCAAAATATCATAATATGGAATAGAATTATCATATAAACCATAACAGGACAGAAAAATAGATTGGTTCCTGGAAATAAATTGACAACTTGAGAAGCAATTAAGGGCTGGCCGAGTGGCGAGTTGGTTAAGAGCTGGCTTTGGATGCCAGTGGCCCCGGTTCGGATCCCACATATGAGGGCCAGTGACACTGCCCTCTACAGCTAAGATGGTGAACAACAGCTCCACCTGGAGCTGGGGGGCTGTGAGTCCCCGGGACGGCATAGCTGCAGCCCCTGCTGCAGTGGGCTGCCATGGGCTACAGAGAGTGGCTGGCAGCTAGCGTGAGTGGCTGGCAGCTGGTGTGAGCTGCCAAGAGCCACTGTGAGCGGCTGTCCAGAGGCCGGTGACCGATCTGCCTCACCCAAGAAGAGAGCAATGATGATACCAACATGGGCCAGTGAAGCAATGTCCTCCACAACTAGACTGAAGAACAAGAGGACAGCAACTTTTCGGTTTCCCTTCCCCGATTCCCTAACGCTGTTCCCCTCCCCCAATTCTTCAATAAAATCTTTTTTTAAAAAAGAAGCAATTAGTTAACGTAGATTGGTACACAATTATACTTTTAGACATTGAGAAAACAATTAGGTGAATTACAAGAAATTATTTAGTATTGAATTCATCAAGACTCTTGATTTCTTCTGTTAAATAATGGTTCTGTAGCAAATTCACATTTAATTCACATAGACTATAAAAAGGAGGCTCTAAAAATGGATAAAAAAGAAACATAATTTATTCTGAGACTATTTCAAGAAAAAAAACCTCAGAATATATGCACGTGATAAATTGTGAACTGGAATGGGTTGAGTGTTAGGTGGAGCTATAGGAAAAAGAGCAAAGAAAGGGAAAATGTGCTTATAAAAAAAGAGGAAAAAAAGGTGGATTGGACAGAGATAAAACCTAAGTGGAAAACTGGCGCCTCTTATGACATCAGAGGAGTACAGGAAGAAGAAACGGTTTTCAAAATTTTGTGATAATGATTTGAAGTTATTTATTACAATATCATGGGATTGAAAATTGGAGAAGGAAGAAAGGGGCAAAAACTTTTGGGCTATTGATTCAAAGGATTTGTGAAAGATATATATATATATAAATATATATATATATATATATATATATATATATATATATATATATATATATATATGATTTTTTGGGTAAGGCATCTTTTACCTGTTGGAAATTTCTGAGGCAATAAGAAAGAGTACCACCCTGCAGCTTTGAAACTATGGACCACTGCACTTCCACTAATGTGACATTTCTTGACAAACAAACAAACAAACAAACAAAAGAACACAAAAACCTCTTGCTGAATGCTGACATCCTCAGTGTTAGTGGTGAATGAAGACTTTTATTAATGTAAAGCTTTTATGTAAGCTTTTTTGACTAAGAAACAGGAAAGCATAATTGCATATGAATAGGATTCTTAATATTTTGAGTTATTCTAAATTCTACAACTTGAAAAACTAACTAAAACAGAATATTAAGTAATTCAGATAAATATATCCATACTTGAAAACTTAGCTTGTAGAGTCTCTTCATGTTATTGCTAAGTCTGTAAATTTAAACTTAAAAGCAGGTGGGGCTGGCCGAGTGGCTCAGTTGGTTAAGAGTTGGCTTAGGGCAGGAACTCTGAACAACAGGGAAGCCGGTTCAATTCCCACATGGGCCAGTGATGCTGCAACCGATCTGAGCTGTCACTGAGCTGCCAACAGGTGGCAGGATGGCTCAGCAGGTGTATCAACAAGATTGCCTGTTTGATGGTGGGCTATGCCCACCTGCAACTAAGGTTGAACTTGGCACCTTGAGCTGAGCTGCCGCCTGGATGGCTCAGTGAATAGGGCATGCGCTCTTAACAACAAGGCTGCTGGTTTGACTCCCGCATGGGATGGTAGCTATGCCCACTCGCAACGAAGATTGAACACAGCACCTTGAGTGTAGAGGTGGCGAGCTGCCCACGGGAAGCCAGATGGCGACTGGCACCCTCCATAACCAAGACTGAAGAACAACAACTTGGCTGGTCCCCTTCCCCAATTCCCCAACACTGTTCCCCTCTCTGAAATCCCCAATAAAATCTTTTTAAAAAATTTAAAAGCAGGTGGAAGTTCTTTAGTGGTGACTAGCAGACACCATAAAAAGTAGAAAAATGAAGTACCATATTTGGTATATCTAGAAATTTTATGTAAAGAATTCCAGAAACCATACCTTGGGCCAATTGTTGAAAACCAGAAATCTCATTCTGGAGCCTATTGTGAATGTGTATGGCAGTGCACTGTATGTCAACCTAACACCAACATGCTGAAATTGGTATTTTAGTGCTTGACCCAAACCTGGCCCAGTACAAAATCTGTCGTAACAGAAGTTTAATGTTTCTGAAACCATGATTGCCCTCTCATTTCTTTTCCACCTTCCTGTGCCTTTCATAAGTTTTTCCAGTTGATTAATCATTAATTAATATTTAACGAGGATTTTTTTCCCCAGTGCCAAGCTCTTCTCTGCTTGTCTAGCCTTTAGGTAGTATATGAACCCCCCGGGATTCCCCCCCACACACACCCGCATTCCTTCTCATTAAGAAGCCCTGGCACTGACTAAAGGTTAATTTCTCTAAAGAAACTCATAACAGGAGATGAAGTGGAGGGCGTTCCTTTACAAGAGCATTCCAATTTTTATGCCACTCAACTTAGCATTTTTTCTAAAATGCACGTAAAATGGAATGTAACTGAACCAATTTTAAATTCTATTTAGAATTTTCCAAGCATACAATTCCTGAACAAAATGGTTCTGACTGGTTCAGGAAATGCCTTAGACATCATCTTCTATAGCTGTCCCACAAGGCAATCTCTTGACCTAACCCTGGAGAATCACTCAAACTCTGGCCCTCGGAAGTGGGGGTGACTTCGGAGCTGATTTTCGACTTGGAGTGAGCCAAAGGATCGGAATGCAGATAAGGAGGGCACACCTCCACGTGTGCTAATGAAACAGTTCAGCTATGACTTGGAGGCAAATCTCGTGCGCAAAAAAGAAAAAAAGGTACTCTGGGAAGCAGGGGCATATCTCCAAGTTTTCTCTGGTGAAGGGAGACTTATGATAAATGACGTCCGTTTCCAGTCAAACGAGTGGAAGCACGTCACTTCCACCATCCATTGCCACCTCCACCTCTCACCCCTTTCCACATGCACAAACATACAAGACAGGTGATTTTGGTCAACAGTTTACTTGGCAAGAAGCCAAAGGCATGAGAGCCGCGTCCTGTCCATATTCTGCTCCCCAGGACCTCCTAACGAGAGGGGAAATTGCTGAAGTTTTCCCTCTACGCTGTTCTGCACCTGAACTGAGTGGAGCAGACGAAACTACTAGAAATGTCCCTTCCCATGCCGAGATTCTCCTCACGATTCCGGTTAGAAACTGTACCCTCCTTAGACTTAAATAGGGATTTGGTGGCAAACTCTCATTCCTGACGTTCCCATGTTTTCATTCAGTCCACATTTTTTTGAACAGTACTCTGAGCCAGGCACTGTGGACCTTTCTAATCTCTAAATCAGGGAGAGGGAGAAGCATCGGCGGGGGACCAATCTCAGCTCCCAGCCGCACGGTTCCAGTCCCCATCCCTCCGGGCTCCCAACCTGGTGATTATTCCCCCAGCTCCCCACCCAGTTGATGTGACAGGCTCGTGGCCCAATCCCCTTCCTGGTTCCCAGGCCTACTGCACGCACACTCGAGCCAATTGGCGGCGGCAGAAGGGCTGAGGGGATGGCCGGAGGGGAGGGAGCGCAGGCTTTAGAATCGCAGCCGCAAAGATTTCGGGAGGCAGAAGTTTGAGCGCGTCGGTGGGAGGCTGTCGGGAGAGATCCGGTACTCGGAGACTTTATGTAAGTGCTTTGTCGGCACGAGGAGGGGAGGAGGGGTTGCCCGGGCGTGGGCAGGAGTGGGTCTAGGTCTCAGAGAGCATCTCCAAGAACCTCAGCAGGAACGTGCCTAGCACGAAAGACGGGCAGAGGGGGGCCTGGAGAAATCTCAGCCCTAGCCCTTAGGCGCCAAAGCGATCGGTCCCATCAGGGATAGGTGGGAGGGACAGTGTTCCCCACGAACAGCACCCGCCGCAACCACGTTTTCTGCTCTTCACTATAGAGATTGTGCTTTCTTAGTAGTTGCAGCTAACTTGTTGCCAACCTTGGGCTGGAGTCCTTGACGCCAAACCCTGCCCTTCCTTTCCGTGGTGGCCGCCCCGAAGTGGAAACCGAACGCCTAACTTCCCTCTGTCGTCCTTCGCCAGCTATTGCCACCTTCCCCCACTCCCACCCCGCCCCACCGCCGCCCAGCTCCGAACTCAGGAAATCCCGGAGCCGGCAGCCTGCGACGCCTCCAGCTCCCGCCCGGCAGCCCCAGGGGACCTCTCGGGCTTGCGCCAGCTGGGGGCTCTGGGGAGTCCCGCGGCCACGGGAAGGAACGAGGCTCCGGTGGCCCGCCTTCCGCTTGTTTGCCTTGCCCTTAGCGAGAGCGTCACGATCGCACCGCGTCTCCCTATGAGTAAGCACTTTTTTCCTTTCTGTAGCCGAACATCTCCCGGCCCGTTAAGTCCTTTCCTCTCCTCCAGACCCCCACCGACCGTCGGCTCCCTTCTCAGCTCCTCTGGCTCTGCAGCCCCGACCTCGTAGTCTGGGCAGCGGCGGCCGGGGATCTCTCGCGGGACCCCGAAAGACAGAACCGAAGGGGCGGTTAGAGAGGGGTACAATGCCCCTGCCCCCACACAGCTGCACTTGCCGGTGTTTACTTTTCTCCACCCGCAGTACTTAAGCGCCCTAAGGAGGGGCCGGGGTGGGGGTCGCCGACCATCCCTGCCCTGGCTTCTCGCCAGTCCCAAACTTGCCGCCGCTGCTGCTGATACTGCTCTGGTGTGCTGGGGGCTCGGCTGGCTGCGCTACTGGGCAGAAGGTGACCCCAACGGAGGAGGTGGGGTGGGGTTAACGCGATCTGATGCGATGCTTCTTGCTCTTCACCTGATCTATGGTCCCTACGATTGCGTTTAGAACTAACTGGGTTGGAGAACCTCGTCATTTAGGATCCAACAGATGGGTTGCTGGGTGTGCCTGGCCTGCTACGAGGGATGGGGGGGTGGGATAGAGAGACTGCCTGGCGGCACAGTAGGTAGGAAGGTAGTTGAAACTAAAAACTACTGTAAGGTAACCACGTACTCCACTTAACTGGATGTCACAATGTAGTTGGGAGCCTAAATTTGATCCTGGAGATAGAGTTTCCAGTGAATTCCAACGAAGTGGCCGAAGTCCCACGCTTGCCAGTGGGCATCACGTGCCCCAAGTCTCTGATGCCCCTAGGGTAATGGTGACGTGACTTATTTTGACTTTAAAACTGGAATGTAATGGCTGAAGCCCATATTCTTAAAACTATAGCCACAAAAAAGAGAAAGTGAGTGTGAACTAATATCTACTCAAGGGAATTCTACTTGGATTTGAAGGAAACAAAGAGGTAATTTGGTGCTCAGATTTTATCCAAAATAAAAACAAGAGTTTTTTTAAAAATCAGTGTTTGAAATATAGGGCTGGGACATGTATCTCCCTTACAGGCCTGCAATCTAGTGATGGCTTCTCTGAATTTTAAAAATATCTTACTAATTATTTTCTAGGAAAATCGTCCTTTTACTCATGCAACATTTCATCCCTAAATGATAGATTTGAAGCCATATCCCATAAGATAGTGTTTAAAAAAAAAGAAGGTTTTGTCCATATTCCTGGGTCTGGCCTATATTCTAATTGCAGTGTTCTCTATATTAGGCATCTGTTTGAAGGTGGTGGATCATCTCTTGACTAAAGTTGGCCGTCGGTTATTTGTGGTTTGTAATTAATTGGATCAGAAATCAGGCACAAAAACAGTGGACACTACATTTGACATCTAGCTGGTTGGGTCTTTACCTGTCAAAAGTTTGGTAGGATAATGAGAAGACACTGAAACAACTCTCATCTTGACCAATAAATACCCGCCCTTGTGGCCCAAGTTAAGGTTGCTGTTGCAAAAAAACTTGGCAGTTTTTTTCTTCAGATTATGTATTGCTGAGTATAGAAATGGGAAGAGGAATCTCTGAGGGCGGGAGTTTAAAAGCTTTACTTACTTACAAAAATACATAAATTCAGCTATGAAAACAACTAGGGCAGCTAACAATGAAACTGGGAATATTTAAGAGATTTTGCCTTTGTATGCCTTAACCAAAAACCATTTGTCTACTGCAGCAACTTCTGAATGACTGGAGCACTCATTTTCCTGCTGTGCATGGGATTCTGGGCCTAAAAACTAGAACTACTTTAAAGCACATAGTTCTGACAGCCTTGGGACACACATTAGCTGGAAGTGGATTTAAACTGCACCTGAGTGTTTGGAGGTAACTACTCTGGCGGATAGATACCTCCTCCTTCCCCCAGTGGCAGTGAGGTGATAATTTTAGATTGAACTCTTCATATTTAACCTCAAAAAAGTGAGAGTACAAGTATCCAACTAGGTTAAAATGGTAGGGACATAAACTTTTTTTTTAAATTAAATTTATTGGAGTGACATTGGTTAGTAAAAGTATATAGTTTTCAAGTGTACGTTTCTATAATATATCATCTATATATCACATTGTGTGTTCACAACCCAGAGTCAGTCCTCCTTTAATCACTATATATTTGACACCCTTTTCCCTTTTCTACCACCCCTCTCCCCTGTTACCTTCTGGTAACCACTAAACTTTTTTGTCTGTGTCAATGAATTTCTGTTTGTTTGTTTGTCTTGTTGCTTTCAGTTTTATATCCCTCATATGAGTGAAGTCATATGGTACTTGATTTTTCTGTCTGACATATTTTGCTTAGCATAACAATCTCAAGATCCACCCATATTGTTGCAAATGGCAGTATTTCATCTTTTCTTAGGACATAAGCTCTTTAAATATTATTAACTCATGTCAAAACAGGATCATCACTAGGCTCTCAGTCCACAACATTTCATTCTCTTGGGATGTCGTCATTTAAAACCACTGACTGCATTGCTGACTTCATTTTTCAGTGGTATGATCTAATGAACCCAGGTTTATTATTAAAATTTGGGGATTGTAAGTCTAATTCTTAATTTCTACTGTTAGATCTAGCAAGTTACTGACCTTTTTTTCTACCTGGGGTGGGGAGCCAAACAAATTATGTTCCGCCTTGACTTAATACAGCCAATCAGCATTGAAGTCCAAGGTCTCTAGTCTGACGCCATCATTGAGATTCACTTGCTAAAAATCTGTAGTCTATGTATGGCATTTTGTGTAGAAGGATTAATTATAACTAGTGAGTATTATTTGGTTGAGATTAAGTCTCTTCTACAAATAGTTACATGCACATTAGATTTGACTGTGACTATTTTTACTGGCAGAATGTCAGTATCCAGGGCACTATCAAAAACCAAATAAAATTTTGCTCCTGGGCAAATAGCATGACTTTTACTGAAAAGAATGGGATAGTTTGGCCATGGTGCTTGAGCACTAAAGTGATTATTTTTGGTGAAACTGTCAGGGAAAAGGAAGAAAGTCTACTTGCCATTATTCTATACTCCGTTTCAGGCATTATTTCTGCTTGCCCTTCCAAGAAATTTACTACCATAATATTCTCAGCAAATATGATAAATTCATTAATTTGCTATTGTGTTGTAGCATGATCTTGGTGGAATGTGTACGCCAAACTGTTTGTTCTTGCTATTTAGTACAGGTTCCAGAAGTAGCAGGTATAAAATTGAACATCTATAAATACATGAAAACTTGGGTACCTGTTTTTAGAATCATTTTATACTTGTTCATATGGTAATTTTTTTTTGGTGATTAGTTGGGGGGATTTGATCTGTAAAAATAACAAAACTCAGTTTAGAAGAAAACAGCTAGATCATTTTGAGTCTGTATAATTATTCTAGAGAGTGATATAACATGTAATATATGTTCACTGTGTTGGACGTTTCAAAAGCTTTTTGGATACATTACACTGTTGGAAGCTCTTCTAGATGCCAGTGGTCATGACTAGCTGTTCTTAGTTATGTGAGAGTTTTGGTTAAAGTTATGGCTTAGAAATACAAAACCAAAAAAACTGTCTGATCATGAAATGTCATTCTCAGGAGAAGATCTGATAATACTTGGGCCAACTTGTAGGTAGTTATGGAGGCAAGGAAGTTTCAGAAATTCAGTTGATTAATAATACTGAATTTGTTTTCTTTTTAGCACCTGAAAGACAAATACTATAGTGAGTATAAACTGTTTTAAGGATGAAAAAGTATTGCTGGTTAAAGGAAAATTAGAATACTAAAGGGGAAATATGTTGACTTGGCTTCAGAAGAACTAGATTCTAGAGTTTGACTTTGAGTAAGCCACTTAAAATTATATTGATAACTAATATTGAGTGCATACATATGCCAGATACCATGCATTTTCTCATTTATGAAATGAGGGCATGGCTCAAAGTTTTTGGTTTGCTGGGTTTCTTTTTTTTCAAGTAGTTATAGTCTGGCTTATTTCAGTTATATTTATCAGTTCATTTTTGTTTTTTAAAGATTTTATTGGGGAAGGGGGACATTGTGTTTTTCCAGGACCCATATGCTCCAAGTCAAGTTGTTGTCCTTCAGTCTTAGTTGTGGAGGGCACAAGTTCAGCTCCATGTCCAGTGGCGGTGTTCAGTGTAGTTGCGGGGGTGGGGGGAGCACATCCCACCAACACATGCGGGACTTAAACCTGCAACCTTCTTGTTAAGAGCCCACACTCTCACCAGCTGAGTCATCTGGCCGCCCGTTGGCAGCTCAGCTCCAGTGCAGCTCACAGGCCCATGTGGGAATCTAACCAGCGACCCTGTTGCTCAGAGCTCGTGCTCTAACCAACTGAGCCACCTAGCCGGTCCCATTTTTCAACTTTTAATGCAACTGTATCAAACCAAGGTAAATACCTTATTGACAAATTGATGATCAATAGTGGCTTATTCCATGACTAATGCTAGTTTTTTAAAATATAGAAGTACTACCTGAAGCTGAAGTAGAATAATACGGAATGTCAACTATAATTTTATATAATTTTATGTCGGATGTGGAATACACCATAGGGAATAGAGTCAATGGAATTGTAACAGCTATATACGATGTCAGAGGGGTAATAGATCGGGGGAGGTGGTTATCACTTTGGGAAGCGTGTAAATGTCTAACTATTACGTTGTTTTGTACACCTGAAACAAATTTTAAAAATATAGAGGCACTGTTTATTATCATTACTTAACAAGGATTTTGGTACAATAAGCCTACTGACTGTGTATTGTGAGAAAGTTTAATTTTTCTGACCATGTTGGAAATTTGTTTGATGGTAAGGAGGTAATGTTGTTTATTAGAAAAGGCACTGAATGTGGAATTCAGGGCCTTTTAGTCCTCTACAACTTGGACAGATAGGCCATCTTAAGTAAATCATGGAAGTTCTCCATTGATATCTGGACTTTATTTCTTTTGTTAGCCATCTGTTTCCAATCTATGTATTTCCCAGGCATGCTGAAAGCATGAGTGAGCTATATAAGCCTTGGCTCTTTAGCAGACAGGTGCTATATAAATTCAAAGTACTCTAGTAGCATACCATAGAAACACTAGCGGTTTAACAAGAGTTTACAGAAATGATAGAATTCTCATCACTTAAGTCTTTCCACGTTTTTACCTGTCTGTAAATGTTCTCCAGCCATCCAATTTTACAAGCAAAGGAGAAATAAAGTCAGACATAATATAATGAAAAATAAGAGAAATAGTTGATAGCAAGAGAATAAAAACTTACATATGTAATACTTTCTTATGTTTTTTATCTCCTCAAATGTTGTGCCAAGTAGCCTGTTAAAGCCATTAATGTAGTGGTGGGTTTTTTTGTTTTTTTTTTACTCTTCACAAGTAATTACTGAGCAGTGTTTTGGTGTTCATTGGTAATCGCTATAGAATCTGTATATCATAATTCATTCCTGGTTTTGTGATTGCCCATATTAGGAGGTTTTGTGTAAAATTGTTTATGAAAAATCAAGTGTTATTCCTTATAATTGCACTCTAAGGGAGGGCAACATGCAGGTATGACAAAGCACATAATGAAGGAAATAATCTGTTTAAGTGATATGTGCTCATTAACACAGAAAAGGTGAGAAGTTAATGGAGATCTTCATTTGAAAAACAAACGTGTTGGGCTACACAGGCCATTTTCTTTTTTAATTTTAAGATGGGTCATTTTGTTTTACTTTTAATTGAGGGCAGTATCACTGGCCCTCATATGTGGGACCCGAATCGGGGCCGCTGGCTTCCCAAGCCAGCTCTTAACCACTGCGCCACTTGGCCAGCCCAAGATGGGTCATTTTGAACGCCACCCTCAAAACTATTAACTTGGAATTAATTTTCAATATTTATTATCATCTTGCCAATTATATGATGGTTTTTAACTGTCTTTCTTTGAATTAGCATGCATTTTTATTTCATTGGTTAAAATTATGTCGATAACATTTGTTAAAACATCATTTGTAAAGTGATAGTACTTAATTAAAATGAAAAAAGCAAAAAAAACCTTGGTTAAGGGACTTTTAACATAATCTGGTATCATAGGACTAGTTCTGAAGAGTGGGTTATTTTTGCTAATAGAAATAATTTTCTGGGCCAGCCGAGTGGCTCAGTGGTTAAGCACTGGCTTGGGAAGCCAGCGGCCCCGGTTTGAGTCCCACATGTGAGGGCCAGTGACACTGCCCTCAAAAAAGAAAAATTGTACAGAAATAATTTTCTTTTGTAAAGTCTGAGCTTTTATTACTATCATCTCTGGTTTAAGGATACATAGCAAATCATTTTTTGTAATCTTGTAACCTATTCGTTGAAAATATAACTGGCTCTCTTAAGCTGTTTTATGTATATAATATTTATATATAAAATATATAAGTAAAGTTTTTACTTTCTTTTTCTTTTTTAGCTGAGCCATCCTGCCACCTGTTGGCAGCTCAACCGCAGCTCTGCAGCTCAGGCTGGCATCGAGCCGCCATTGCTCAGAGCTCAGCTCACACTTTTGAGCGAGCTCTTAACCACTGAGCCACTCAGCCGGCCCTAAAGTTTTTACTTTCTATACAATAAAATTTGTGGGAGTATCATAGCTTTGAATATTGATATTATTGTGTTCTACGTTATATGCTCTGATTACATAGTGTGCACTCAGATTGACATTCTCTTGTTGACACTAAATAATACACTCTTTCATAGATTAATGTAATTTTTACTACTTTTTTAATGTATTTCATAATTTGCTTGCATATTCCAATTTTGCCATTTCTTATGTTCCTTTTTGATATTTTGGGAGATTGTATCTCAGGTCAGGGAGAATTACTATTGTAGACTGCAAAGTCCTTTCTCAAAGATAAAAATGACAGGAAATGGTTCTTAGGGTATATCCTACTGCTTTAAAAGTCAGTATGTATGGGGCTGGCCGAGTGGCTCAGTTGGTTAAAAGCTGGCTCTAAGAGTGCAAGCTGAGCTCTGAGCAACAGCAGTTCGATGCCCAGCCCAAGTTGAGCTGCCAACAGGTGGCAGGATGGCTCAGCTAAAAAAAAAAAAAAGTCAGTATGTATGCTTTAGTAATCTACTGGGAAAGTGTCTTAAGTAGTACATACTTAAGATATTTTTAACACTTTACTTTGGAATAAAGAAATACAAGGTCATTGTAAAAGCCTTAGAGGAAAACAAAAGGATTTATATGAAAGAAAATTAAAATTACTCATAATTCTACTGCCTAGCACCTGTTCATATTTTTATCTATTTCCTGCTTGGAGAGAAAGTTAGATATTTTTACAGTCGGAATCATATAGTTTATACAGTTTGTTCCCATTCTTTTCATTTATTACATTATGAAAATGTTTTAATGTAATCAGATATTTTTGAAAATATTTAAAATCACTGTATGCTAGTCTATATTCTATATAATGGATATTTCATAATTTATTTCACTAATTCCAGGTTGTTGGAAGTTTATGTTGTTTCCATATCTTTTTTTTTAAAGTTTATTGGGGTGGCAATGGTTAGTGAAGTTACATAGGTTTCAAGTGTACAATTCTGTAATACATCATCTGTGTCTTATAGGTAATGCTTCTGGGAATATTCTCGGGCAAGAACCATTTTGTGACTCTGATTATATTTTGAGATAAATATGTAGAAGAGAAATTGCAAGGATTCTTGTTTTTAAAGACGAATTCCTTTGACAATCTGTGAAATTTAAACGTGGGCTTAAGCAAAAAGAGCCTTAATTTCAAACAGTGGCACTCAAAAAAAATGGCTATTCTTTATATAGTATATCATAAGTGACTAAACTAACTGGTGCTAGTTTAGATAAAGTATATGTCTTGTAAATATTTTGGTTTCTTCTGATCTAGTTAACAGGTGTAAAGCAGGATGAAGTAGAGTCCTGTGCGGTATACAATCATAGGAAGTTCTATTTTTTGAAACGGAACTGTTAGTGGAGGAAGGGAGACAGGTTTGTTTTTAAGTAGCCTATAGATTTCGGGTTGCTATAAAGTTCAGTTCAAGAATACTGAGCTGGGCCGGCCGAGTGGCTCAGTAGGTTAAGAGTTGACTTAGAGCACATGCTCTGAGCAACAGGGCCGCCAGTTCAATTCCCACATGGGCCAGTGAACGCTGAGCCCTAGCTGAGCTGTCGCTGAGCTGCCTACAGGTGGCAGGATGGCTCAGCTGGTGTAACAACAAGATTGTCTGTTCAATGATGGGCTATGCCCACCTGCAACTAAGACTGAACTCGGCACCTTGAACTTAGAGGCCACAAGCTGCCGACGGGAAGCCAGATGGCGACTGGCGCCCTCCACAACAAAGACTGAAGAAAAACAACTTGGCTGGTCCCCTTCCCCAATTCCCCAACACTGTTCCCCTCCCCCACTTCCCCAATAAAATCTTTAAAAAAAAAAAAAGAATACTGAGCTTATTCGTGACCATAAACCTTCAGTATCCTAAAGAAACTTAATCCTGGAGTTGGTTAAATGACTGTACTTGTTGATAGGCTTTTTAAATCTCAGGCTATTTGTCTCTTAAATTACACTGACATCACTCAAAAAAACTCAAAATTTTATATTTCATTCAGGTTGCTTAAATAATTTGTGCCTAGTTTCAGTATATGGTGACTCCCCAAATTACAAACACTTGACTTAACGAATACTTGGTGTGTCTGAATGGCTCGTTGTACAATACATATCCCTCTCTAAAGTTATCCCATGCTGCTTCACAGACCCCTCCCTGGTGTTTTTCTCCTTCTCCCAGTTCACCAGTCTCACTAAGGACCATGTTAGTCTGGACATTCCATGATGATCCAGCAGTGATATGGAAGGTTTGTCTGACCTGACAACTGATTCTCACCACCTCCTTTTCTTTTTTTCTTTTCAGAGGGATCATGTACATGCTATGTTTCATAGTCAGAATGGATTTTAGCGTGAAATAAGAGTTCCAATGGTTTTGTTATATCTCTGTGATATTGGGGAAGTTCTCTTAAGTCCTCTAAACCTCAATTTCTCCATATATAAAATGGGGACAAGGGCCGGCCGAGTGGCTCAGTTGGTTAAGAGCTTGCTCAAGAGTGTGAGCTGAGCTCTGAGCAACAGCAATTTGATGCCCAGCCCCAGTTGAGCTGCCAACAGATGGCAGGATGGCTCAGCTAAAAAAAATTTTAAAATAAATAAAATGGGGACAATACCTCCTGTTTGTAGTGTTCGCCTTAGAATTAAAAGAGAAAGTTTATTAAAAACTAGCATAGGCCGGCTGAGTGGCGCGGTGGTTAAGAGCTGGCTTGGGACGCCAGCGGCCCCGGTTCGGGTCCTACATATGAGGGCCAGTAACACTGCCCTCTAAAAACAAAAAAAACAACACAAAAAACAAACAAAAAAAACTAGCATATAGTGGGTGCTTAATAAATGTTCCCATTTACAAGTCAGTTAATGTTGTCTTAGATGATCTTTGTCATGTATTTATATCTATCTACTTCATTTTCCTCTAATTCAAACCCTTTTTCCTTAAGTATCACCACTCAGTATAAATAAGATAGTTTTTTTTTTATTTAATGGCATTGTGAAAACATTGCTTTTCATTGTGAATGTGGAGGATTTTAACAAAGTTCCAGGTTGGCTTAGCTAAGAAACCTATTTACCATTTAATTTACCCTTTTGGGAGGATATGCCATCCAGCAATCTAAAGAGCTTACCCTCAAAGGAGAATTCAAGGGCCGGCCGAGTGGCACATTGGTTAAGAGCTGGTTTTGGGATGCCAGCAGCCCCAGTTCAGATCCCACATATGAGGGCCAGTGACACTGCCTTCTACAGCTAACAACGGCTCCACCTGGAGCTGGGCTGCGAGCCCAGGCGACGTTGTAGGCTGCAGCCCCTGCTGCAGTGGGCTGCCATAGGCTGCAGTGAGTGGCCAGCAGCCAGCGTGAGTGGCTGGCAGCCAGCGTGAGCTGCCAATAGCCGCAGTGAGCGACCAACCAGAGGCCGGTGACCAGTCTACCTCATCCAGGAAGAGCGCAATGACGATACCAACATGGGCCAGTGAAGTGACGTCCTCCGCAACTAGACTGAGGAACAAAAGGACAGCAACATGTCTGTTCCCCTTCCCCGATTCCCCAACGCTGTTCCCTCCCCCAATTCACCAATAAAATCTTTTTTTTTTAAAAAAAGGAGAATTCAAAACATGATTCTTTGTTTGTTTGTTTTTGTTTGTTTGTTTTTTGAGGGCAGTGTCACTGGCCCTCATATGTGGGACCCGAACCGGGGCCACTGGCCTCCCAAACCAGCGCTCAACCACCGCGCCACTCGGCCGGCCCAAAACATGATTCTTAATACATTACAGACACCATTATAAACTCATTGCCACTAACAAATATACCTTAGATCCATGGTGAAAGGTAATTGGTAATGTTGACGCCTGATTTGGGGGGGAGGAAAAAGAAGCTTCGAGTTCTTCAATGTTTCTACAATAGTAGAAATGTAGAATGTTAAAAAGTTTATCTTTAATTATAATAGCTATGCATGGTGTCAGGTGGGCCGTAGACTTGTTGGGGTTATCACTTATTGAGATGTGTAAATATCTAATCATTATGTTTTGTACATCTGAAACTAATAATAAAACAAGTGAAAAAAGTTTACCTTTGAAAAAACAGGAGAAAAGAAAAAATAAATTAGTGAAAACTTAGAATGCTGGGGAAGTCAAAAGATTATAAATTAAATCAGCATCTTTCCACGATGACATCTAGCCTTTAGAAATGGGTGAGTCCAAAATATATTAATCTTAAATTTATAATATCCATTGTTTCCTCTAGTGGAATTTTTTTCTTTTTCTTTTTCTTTTTTTAAGATTTTATCAGGGAATTGGGGACGGGGAACATTGTGTTGTTCCAGGACCCATCAGCTCCAAGTCAAGTTGTTGTCCTTCAGTCTTAGTTGTGGTGGGTGCAAGCTCAGCTCCAAGTCCAGTCACGGGGGTGGGGGATGGAGGAGTGGGGGAGGTGCATAGTCCACCATCCTGTGCGGGAGTCAAACTAGCAACCTTGTTAAGAGCACGCACTCTCAGCAGCTCAGCTCAGGCGCAGCTCTCTGGCCCATGTGGGAATCAAACCGGGACCCTGTTGCTCAGAGCTCGCGCTCTAACCAACTGATCCAGTCGGCTGCCCAGCCCCCTCCCCAGTGGAAGTTTTTAGAAGGAAAAACCAGGAAACGATCAAGGACATTGACACAGTCAACAGCTATTTTGAGCTGCTTGTAGATCTCCAGTTTAAAGATACAGTTGAATCATTTTTGCCAGTGTTTATGAATAATTTTTTATATTTTGTGTTATGATAATTAAAACACTATCATTAAGCATAGATAACAGAAAAGTAATATTGATAGATTTACATGTTTAAAAATAAAAGCTGAGTGGCATGGTGGGTAAGCGCTGGCTTGGGAAGCTAGCGGCCCTGGTTTGGGTCCCACATATGAGGGCCAGTGACACTGCCCTCAAAAAAAATAAAATAAAATAAAATAAAAGCCAACCCATACATTTGGTGTCTTATCCTAAGTCAAAGTGTTTAGCCCTCTGGAAAAAAAAATCTAGAATATATTTATAGGTGCTAACGGAAGGAGGAAAACTTCCCTAACCACAGAAGACTTCTGTAAAGCTGAAGAGATGGTTGATATGTCAAGTGCCTTGAAATATGCAAGTAACATGTAAAAGAAGGCCTATAGGCCATTTATAAATAGATATAAAATTCAGTAAAACTTTAAAATGTGCCCAAAGTTCTCAAATATATGTTAGATTATGGGGTAATAGTATGGACAATTCCATAATTAGTCGATTTGTGGAATGGTTTCATTATTCATTTAACTAAAAAAAAGTTTAATGAAGACTGTTAGGTGCTAGAGCTACAAAGATGGATCAGATACTCCCACGTTCTAGTAAAGAGAAAAACACACAAGTAATATTGGATTTCATGAAACCTAAAAATATTCTCACATGTAGAAAATGAACTTAAATATGGCCTTTATTCTCAACATAAAATTTCTAAATTTAAACCTTGTGTGAACATTCATTTATAACCCAATATAATCAAATCTAAACTAAGAACAAATCAAATTTAAACATTGTTATTTCTTTGCAATAATTATTGCATCCTAAAAAAAGTGCCCACTATGAGTTAATTTTACTTAAATAGAACATTGCTCAGCCTATAAATGAAGGTCAGCAGACACCAGTGTCTTGGAGTAAAATAACCCTTTGGCAAGAAAATGAGCCACACCCCATTTAGTTTTTACAAAAATAAAATTCTTTCCAGCTTTACTAAATTGCAGATGTTGTGCTCAGCATGTAGTTGGTTCTGCAGCTTTGGAAATATCCATGTATGCACAAGCCTAAAAAACATCGATTCCCTGTTACTTGTACATGCAGCTCTTGTGCTTTCCGTAGTACAGTATTCTGTTAAGTTTTATCTGACTCACTGATAATAGCAAGTAACTATAAGTATAGCTTATACCTTAATTTTCTGCCTTGAACTTTTTGATTGTCAGACTTTATTTTGTTTTTAAAGTTTACAGCAGAGGATAGTTTATTAGGGTAGAAAGTAACAGCTCTCAAAATGAGAGGGGGTCCCGACTGGGTCGCCCACTAGTTAGGGCAAAAGCCTTGGTGTTTGTTTGTTTTGTTTTTGGGTTTTTTTAGGGCAGTGTCACTGGCCTTCATATGTGGGACCCGAACCAGGGCCGCTGGCTTCCCAAGTCAGCGCTTAACCACCTTGCCACTCCACCGGCCCAGCTTTGGTTTTTATACCTTTTTTTATGTCTGGGGAGGGGGATTTCTTGTCACTATTATCAGATTTACATTGTTGCCTGGCCCTGAGGAGGTGTTTTCTTGAAACTATCTCCTTGACTCAGAATTGATGTCTCTGTTTTGATAAGATTATGCTATCTCAAGTCGGGTTATGAAGATATCATTGTCTGTTGTTCATTCTATTAGGGAGTTCCTGACTCTTATATTATGTTAACTAACCTGTGTTAATCTCCCACTCTGGAGGTGAAACTTCTGACTTCTTTGTTATAGGCTTTGAAAAATTATTTCCTCCTCCCCCTCCCAAGTTTGTCTTTCTGGTGGGGTCCTGTGTCTTAAACCTGTCAGTCAGCTATTAAAATTATATCTCCTGGCTTTTGTTATGGTTTTCACCCTGATTCCCTCTACTGAGGCCATTTCCCTGACTACCTATAATTTTCCTATCTCAATCCAACCTCTGATGACGTAACCCTAACTGCCTTTAGGGGAAAGGGGCGAAGACCGCTCTGGCTGCTTCCTGCTGAGGAGGGGCAAAGTAAGAACTGGCAGTTAGAGCTAGCCCAGAGGGCAGGCAGTCTAATTGTCCACAATAGATGAGTGAATCCAGGTGTAGTTGTCCTAGTTTAGGCTGAAGTAGCTGACTGGTGATTGGTCTGCAAGCAGAGATGAATTGTAGGCAACAGCATGAAGTAATTCCTAAACTAATGAATAAAAGAAGAATGAGAAATGCTTCCTTAAATCCTGTTAGGTTGGGGAGCCAGGATGTAAGGAAGGAAAAGTCTAGGTTAAAGAATCCAGTTCTTTGTTTGATGTTAGAAACTATGTTATGAATTTGTTGGACCTTATCTTCGATTAAGTGGGAATTATCAGACAAGTTCAAACAACATAATCCTTTGAAGTTTTCACATCCTTGATTATATTTGAGGAGCAGATAGCTTACAGCAGCTCTGTGCTTGGGTAAGAGCTATCATCTCAGCCAGTTGTGAACTGGCCCCAGATGGGAGGCTTGTATTTTTTTATGATATTATGTAAAGTAACTACAGTATATCCAGCCTTTCATATGTCATTTTCCATAAAAGAGCTCCTATCAGTGAAGAGTGTCCAATCTGGGTTGTCTGGGGGTATTTCTGTAAATCTGTTTTGGCAGCATAAGTTTGTAGTAAAACCAGTTGGCTTAAGAGGCAACTGTCTGTAAACCAATGACTAGTATTACCATTTAAAAGCCTTTGGTGGTCTGGGGTGAAAACTGTTAGTCTTGTCCCATTGTGAGTTTAGTGGCTTCAGGAACTAGAATAGTCTTTGTAATGGCTCTGAGGCAAGCTGGCCTGCCTTGTGCTGTGAGAGGCCCAGCTCCTCACCTAGACAGCCCATCAGCTGCAGTGAGGGACCTCGGGGCATGTCAAAATCCCTAAAGCTATTCCCTCCCCCTCTGTGGCACATAAATGAAAGGATTTTTCAGTGGGAAGGAAAGCACTGGTTTCAGGGATGGGACTGGAAGCCCATTTTTCTTAACCTCAGGTGACATTTATTTACCCTCCTGGAGTTAGGTCTTTTGAAGGCTCACATGAATAGGAGCGACAGCCTTCCTTTTGCGGGGAGTCCTGTGGAGACTTAAATGAAATAAATTTAATTCGAGAGAAGTAGACCCAGCTACCGACTCTCTGAAATCCTAAAACCGTTGGGGTGTTTACTTTTTTCTTTAGAACTTTAAAACTCTAGATTTCTTAACACATTTTTTTGCGGGAAACGAGTAAACTCGTCATATAGCTTTTTATGCCCGCTTACAAAGTGTATGTGGGAAACGAGTAAACTAGTCATATAGCTTTTTATGCCCGCTTACAAAGTGTTAAGTGACTGTTGAAACTATCCCAAGCTAACAACATAGAAGATAACAGAATTGAGGTTAAAATCTAAAGCAATGGACAGTATAGTTTTGATAAAACTTTTTCAGAGTTCTTTTAAATTTGATTTATTTTACATTTTCCCCAAGGCATATAGACCAATGGTAAGGAACACGCTGAGTAAAATGAGCCCAAATCGGGGGGCTTTTTCATCTTTATAACCGAGCACTTTTTAAAGGAAATAAAGGTCCAGAGTGAGCATTTGAGACAGAATAAATGGCTTCTATAAATTAACAGGCTTGCCTGCCATGTCAGTGTTACCCACAGTTTTACCCCTGTGATGAGAACAGCTTGGGAGCCCCTGGGAGTGTTTGTTAGGCCCAACAGTGATCGCAGCTATTGGTGGGGAGGGAAGTTGTTCTCTGCTCCCTTCGAAGCAGGGCACAATCTCTCCTCCAGTGCCCGGTAGTGTGTACAGGCGGCATGGCTGCTTTGGAGGATTAGGACATTCTGTGTTCCAGTAGTCTGGGCTTCCACATCCCAAAAGCAGGCTCCTTTTATTTGGCATTTCCTCTCCTGGGGCTTTTGGGGTACGCTGAGGTGGTTTTAGCCCTGGGTTGTTTATGACGGTGGCCAAAAGTCTGGCTTTGTTTTTGGTCTCATCCTCTGGTCTCACTGTTTCTTTATTCCTTGTTTTTCTATCTTGGTTGTTAAAGACATTTAAACAAATTCCTGGCCTTCTTGTATGATCTAAGCAGTGGGCCAGGACCATTATGATCCTGTCCGTTTAAGGAGAATAAGTTTCTTTGTATTGGCCTATATTCTGAGGCTGAGGAGGACACCTGAACTCCAGCAGTCCCAAAACACAGAAGTTTACATAACTATTATGAAAACTTAGTTGTTACTATTGTGGAGATTTTAGTTTTTTTTCTGGCAACCAGGAACCTGATTGTGAGACAATATGAAACATAGCAAAGAAATTTGTCCTATTTAGCAGAGAGAGAGAGAGAGAGAGAAAACACTTAACTCTATTAGCTTACGTTTGATATTCAAATGTACCCGAATGGTTGTATTTAGCTTAACCATACACAAAACTCTCAAGACTTTTCACAAACCTTCTACAACTTTCCCAGTCCCTCTCACTCTTTCAGAAATAACCATCTTTAGGAAAAACTACTTTCTTTCAGT
Organism: Aselliscus stoliczkanus; assembly: GCA_033961575.1. Classification (NCBI taxonomy): domain Eukaryota; kingdom Metazoa; phylum Chordata; class Mammalia; order Chiroptera; family Hipposideridae; genus Aselliscus; species Aselliscus stoliczkanus. The sequence goes on along the minus strand of CM066737.1, from coordinate 44,418,209 downwards.
TCCTTTAAAATAATATATTTCCATACCTTATATCTTCCTTGAAACCACACATAATTTCTTTTCATACTAATTAGAATCCATAACTTCTAAAACATTAATTTTTACTGATAACCAAAAGCAATTAGCATTTTTACTGGCAAATCCAGGAACATATTTTGTAACCTTAAAAAGCATAAGCTTGTGTTAAAACATAAGATATATTTATTAACAGATCTAAATCTATCTTTGGCCATTCTTGTGACAAGAAGCTAGAAATAGGTGAACTTAGTAAAACTAAAATCTTAAGTTGTCTATAGATGTTGAGAAATCATATCTAAGTATCCTCAATATACGATCATTACTGAAAAGTTTTCCTTAAAACCTTATTTGAGTGACGTTTTATTAGTTCTTAACTCTGTGAGGTCCCAAAGTCAATTATACAAGCTATTTTTTGACAAATTTTGTAGCAGAGATAACATGGCTTTAAAAGTAAGCTTATTTAGAATGTTATCACACATGGACTCAGGTCATCTCCCTTACAATGAGTCCCACTGTAGGTGGTCCCTACAGGAATGCGACCTGCAGAGTAAGGGGGAGGTGTCTGAGGAGACTGAGAAAGGGATGGAGTACTGGGTTCCTTCTGTGGTGGCCTCCCCTGGGGAGGGAGATCTTGCTGGAGGTTCCTTTGAATGGGCCTTCTTTGGAGGAGGGAGACAAACCACAGCCAGAAGAGCTGAATCAACTTGGCATTTTTTGTAAAGGTTTGGGTTGTCCCTCAGAGTGAAAAAAGCCTGAACATAGGGCACTTCTGACCATTTGTCTTCCCATCTGTAAAACAAATCTAGCTGCATGATAGTATTACAGCTAATACTTCCCTCCCAAGGCCAGTTTTTCCTGTCTTCTAGCATGTATTGAGGTTAAAACCTCGAACAAAAGAAGACAAGGCACTGCTTTATCAGAATCTGGAGGTTAAATCTTTTAGGATGTAATTCAGGGGAGTGTAGGCGCATGCGGGCTGATAACTTGCCTCCCAATTACCGACCTGGAGCATCCTCCAGATCCTGAGTGGGCCAGAGGGACTGCATGACTCAGTTCCATGGTGGGTGGGGGGACATGGCATGCCAGGATTTAGTCATGCCTTACCTGGGCAGCCGGCCATGCCCCCGAGTGGGTACTTGTATTGCCCATGATGGGGGAAGGAGAAAGTGCCCATCTGTGGGGGAGGAAGAAAAGAAAGGCGTCCCTTTGCAATTCACTTCCCAACAACCTATCTGGAGCTTCCTCCAGATCCCGAGTGGGCCAGGGAGACCGTATGACTCGGTTCCATGGTGGGTGGAGGCACATGGCATGCCAGGATTTAGTCATGCCTTACCTGTGCAGCCGGTCCATGTCCCTGGGTGGGCGCCTACCTAACTCAGTGTGAGTCCCCTCCTGGACCTTTGAGATCGACCTGTGGACCGATAAAGGCAGTGGCCAGTAATGGAGCATCTGACCTGACTCTGAGTGTCTTTCAAATTGGTGTCACAGTCAATGTAGTGGTGGCATTCTGTATAAAGATGTTTAAGGAGGTAGTACATGTCTAAGGTCTGTAAGGAAGGCACACAGCACACGTGAAAGGGTGTGGCAGGGTGCCGTGATGCCCAATATGTAAGGGGGAGTAGAGACATTGGAAGCCTCAAAAGGCTTCTGATAAGGCTACTTCCTTAAGGCAAAGCGAATCCAAAAAATGTCTCTTCCTCAGGATCTTGTCTGATGGTTTGTAATAGCACCTGTGTAAAAGGAAAGTGGCCAGATATTTGGGACCCCACCGGTGGAACCCCTCATAGAGGTGGGCTGCTAAGTAATTGCTGGAAAGTGGAAAGAGAGTGTAAAGGGCACAAAAACAGTAGAGATAGAGATTAAGTTCCATTTCTTACCTTAAGATGTCTTGAGGCTGACGTGGAGTGGGAAGGGGCCCCAGACCAGAGTCTCATGGGTTGAGTAGAGATATAATGTCAGGATGAAAAAGGCAGTAAGTGTGGAAGAGGCATTGTACCGGTACCCTGTAGGGGTAGTCGGGCCGAGAAGAGACCAGTGAAGCCTTTGGGAGTCTACTGCAGAGTGGTTGTGGCCAAGGGTCCCTCAGTTGCCTGCAAAGGCCCACAACCTAGCCACGCACCAGTATCCACCTTTCTTGCAGAAAGGAAAAGGCAACAGAGTAGCAGAGAGGGGAGGAAGAGGGAGAGCCATCAGCCAGCACCCTTACTGGCAGTGGGGTCAGAGGAAGACCCAGGGAGCCTTAGGAACACATCACAGAGTTGCCATGACCAGAGTTCCTCAGGTGCATCCAAGAGTCATTCATCCCAACCTTGTGCTGTCCTTGGGTTCCCTCTTTTTCCCTACAGAGAAGGCAGTCCGGCTAAGGCCAGCATTCCTCCAACTTGGTGTCAGAGGGGATTAACCAGAGCCCTTCTGCAAAGCCTTTCCTCCAAGTCTTAAGATTGGCAGCCAAGCTAGTCGTTTTTATCTGGCTGTCGGGGGCACAATGTTTGTGTGACAGGAAAATGTTGAAGGCGTGAGTGGGCAAGGCAAACAGAAAAGCACAGAACATATTTACCTCTCTTTTGGCCCAGGTGTGCCCCCACATGATGTAGGATGTTTCTCTTGTGCCAGGATCGTAGTCTCATGAAGCCAAAGAATGGAGACACGGACCAGAGAGGTCAAGTTTACAGCAGAGGATAGTTTATTTGGGTAGAAAGTAACAGCTCTCAAAATGAGAGGGGGTCCCGACTGGGTCGCCCCTGATTGTCAGATTTTAAAATGAGCAGGAAAACCCAGGATTCCAAATCTGATCATTGTTTCATTTTGGTGGGAGAGAGTTGAATGAATGTACTTATGCCTGGGTGCACTGTCTGCTGTACTATATGGTTTTCTTCAAAGAGTAGTACTAAATTCTTGCCATATACCATAGAAAGAACTGTACTTCTAGGGAGAAAGGAAAATAAATCCTGAGGGGAGGCCCAATTCTCCTAGTTCTTGCACAGTGTGCCTGATACACAGCAGGTCTCCATATGTACATTTGAAAGAGTGAAAAATAAATAGCCATGAATAGTCCTTGCTGAATAATATCCTTCATTCCTTTTTATGGATGAATAATATTCCATTGTATAAAGATTAAATTGTGAAATCTTAATCAGCAAATCAGTAACTTATGAATCACATTGAATACAAAATATAATGATACAAACCTATAAGAAGATTAAGCAAATGGCTTCCTTGGTTTTCTTTCATTCTTAGTTGTTTAAAAAGAATGGTCATGAGTGAATATTCTGGATCTCACTTTCATTGTGAGAACTGTTTGACTTTAGAATCAAAGAGGAAATTGGGGCATTTAATTTTTTTTTCCATTTTAAAGAAGTTTATTGAGATATAATCCACATTCCATACCACCCATGTAAAGTGTACCATTCAGTGGATTTTAGTACAGATTTTTTCACAGATATGTGCAACCATCACCACAGGCAATTTTCAAACATTTTCATTACCTCAGAAAGAAACCCCATATTCTTGAGCTCTCCAGCCCCACACCTCCTCAACTGTAAACAATTACTAATCTACTTTCTATTGCTATAGGTTTCCCGATTCTGTTCTTTCATATGAACAGAATATACAGTATGTGGTCTTTTGTGTCTGGCGTCTTTCACTTAGTATAATGTTCTCAAGGTTCATTCACATTATAGCATGTCAGTACTTTATATAGCATCAATACTTCTTCCTTTCATGGCTGAATAATATTCCATTGTATGGATATATTGTATTTTTTTGTCCATTAGCCATTGATGCACATTTGGATTGTTTCCACTTTTTGGCTATTATGAATATGGGACATGTTAATATTAAATGTCTAGCCACAGGTCAGCTAATAAGTTAGAGTTGGTACTGACAAGATAACATTTCATTCATCACTACTCTGCTGTTAATGTAAATCCTTGCTTTGATTGACTGAGCAATATTTTTTTTTTGAGGGCAGTGTCACTGGCCCTCATATGTTGGACCGAACTGGAGCCGCTGGCTTCCCAAGCCAGCGCTTAACCACCGTGCCACTCTGCTGGCCCCTAATATATTTATTTTTAAATTTACTTTTCAAACAAGAAATATATTCACAGAACAAAATTCAAAAGGTATAAAGGAACATAGAAGAAAATAAGCCTCCTGCCCCTGACCCTAATCCCCCACTTCCCTTCCCAGGAGGTGACCATTCGTACTAATTTCTTATGTGGCCATCCAGAAATGATGTTAAATACATTTAACATTTGACATTTTCAGAAGAGCTTTGTGTTCTACATTTAGGAAGTGTGGCATTAAGTTTGAAGGTTTCTGTACCTTTTGAGCTTTTAGGGGTGAATATGAGAATGAGGGATTATCAAAGGATTTAAAAAGAATCATCTTCAGTTTCAGGTCGGAGCGTTTCTTTCAAACATCCTTGACCCCAGATCCACCTGGGTTGCATTAAGCCAAAATAGCTAATGACACCTGGAACCCAAACACTGCCATTATCTTCTAAATTCAATGCACAGGGAAATTCCTGGCCCCAGTCTCCTTCTCTTAGGGGCAGTTAGTACCTTGTAGGCCCATTAGGAAAGGATAGGCTTCCCTGAGAGAGGAGGGCTGTAGTTCAGTCAAGAAAAGATAAAATTTCTGGGAGACCAATTTATAACTTTTTATATAATTACCTAATTCATTTAATAGGCCTGTATTAATTATCAACAGTACACCAGGTACTGGTATCACTATGATAAATAAAACAATGTGTCATAGTTTGAGGAGCTCAGAATCTCATCCAGGCACTAATTTTTTACAGATGAGGCAACAGAAGTCTAATTTATTTGCCTCAGCAGACAGTGGTCGAGTACAGCGGTGGAGGACGGAGTCTCCTGATAACTAATCCATCACTCTTCTCAGCATAAATTTAAATGCCACATCCATGGTCCAACTTTGTTTAGTAGGAATGCCTCTTCCTTCCTGAATCAGTTTACACTAACTGGAGTTTTCTTTCAGATGTTAACCAAATAGCAGATGCTATGTCATGTCAACTTTTTGATATGAACTCTCTGAAATTCACTTCACCTGTAACTTAGGCAGCTACCAGCTCTTCCATAGCTAATGGAAATTCATTAGCAATAACTCTGCAGTGGTCAATTATTTTTCAAGGTCATATCTTTAATCCAAGGTATTCCTTATGCTAACAAAACTGCAGTCCTAATTACTGATCTTAAACAGTTTCCTATATTGTAAATGTATCCAAAAGATTTCGAAAACTAATTCCAATACAGTATATTGGGTATACATTATAGGGTTTATCACTCTTGATTTCCTCTAAACTGGATTTTGTCACTCTCATAGAGCCAGTATTTGTATTCTCACCAAGAAAAAAATTTCCATTTCATTCATTTCTTCATTCACTTATTCAAATATTTACTTAGTGCCTTCTATACGTCAGGTACTATTCCAGGCACTGGGGATTATACCTGAGACTGAAACAAAAATTACCACCCTTATGAAGTTTACATCCTACCATGGGGAGATAGAAAATATAGAAAATAAACAATTACATAGTATATTTTATGGTAATGTTTTATGGAGAAAATTAAAGCAGGATTGAAGCAATAAGGTGTAGGAAGAAGGGGATTGCTATTTCAAAGCATGTTGTCACAGAAGGCTTCGTTAAGAGTGAGATACTTAAGGCAAGACATGAAGGAGATCAAGGAGTGTGCCATGGGAATATCTAAGGAGAAGTGTCACTTTAACAAGTAAAATACATTTCTAATAGAAGATACCTAAATTGTCATGCATTGATGGGTTTTATCCCTGAAATTCTCCTTTTATATCAGTTTTTTATTTAGGTATTGAACAGAAAGAATTATCTTTTACCAACATCAAATACTCTAGTGGAATCACAAATTGACTATATATGCTAAGGATATTGAGTCAGTTATGTCAATAATGTTTTGGAAAGATTAGCGGGAATAATGTTTAAAACAATATGGAATTAATGCAAGTAGATTTTCCTCCCTTTTCCCTATTAATTTAATTGCACTGTATTCTGTGTTTAATTCCAAATTCGATTTTTTTATAGCTAAACTTGTTACTTTGCAATAATCATAGGCATGTTACTTGTAAGAAGTGACACAGAGAGATCCTGTATACCTTTTACCCTGTTTCCCCCAATGGTAACCGCTTCCCAAATTACAGTACAATATAAAAATCCAGATACTGACATTGATAATTTCATCACTATAATCCCTTCTGTTACCTTTTATAACAACACACACCTGCTTCCTCCCCCCTTCTCCATCTTTACCCCTGGAAACCACTAATCTGATCGCTATTTCTATAATTTTGTCATTTCAGAAATATTATATAAATAGAATCATACAACATGTAACTTTTTGGGATTGGCTTTCTTTATTCAGCATAATTCTCTGTAGATTCATCTAAGTTGTGTATATCAATATCTCCTTTTTTATTGCTGAGTAGTGTTCCATGGTGTAGATGTTCCACTGTTTATTTAACCATTGACACATTGAAGGACATCTGGGCCATTTCCGGTTTTGGCTATTACAAATAAAGCTGCCATAAGCACATGTGTATGGGTTTTTCTGTGAATGTAAGTTTTCATGCCTTTGGGAATTAATGCCCAAAGTGTGCAATTACTGGGTTGTATGAGAGTTGCGTATTTAGTTTCATAAGAAACTGCCAAAATACTTTTTCACAGTGACCCTGTACCATTTAATCACCCACCAGTAATATATGAATGGTCCAGTTTCTCCACATCCTTGACAGCATTTCGTGTTGTCATTTTTTTTCTTTTATCCATTTTGCTAGGTATGTAGTGATATCTCACTATAGTTTCATTTTGTATTTCCCAGTGCTTAATGATGTTGAACATCTTTTCATGTGTTTATTTCCTGTCTGTATATCCTCTTTGATGAAATGTTCATATCTTTTATCTATTTTCTAATTGGATTTTTTTTTTTTGAGGGCAGTGTCACTGGCCCTCATATGTGGGACCTGAACAGGGCTGCTGGCTTCGCAAGCCAGCGCTTAACCACCACGCCACTCAGCTAGCCCTAATTGGATTTTTTTAATGTTGAGTTTTGAGAAGTCTCTATATATTCTAGATAGTAATCCTTTGTCAGATATGTGGTATACAATTATTTTCTCCTAGTCTGTAGCTTGTTTTTCAATTTTCTGAACAAGGTCTTTCACAGAACAAAATTATTTATTTTGATGAGGCCAAATTTATCCATATTTCCTTTTATGGATTGTCTAAGCCTGCTTAACCAAACCTGGTTCCTGAAGAATTTCTCAAAAATTTCTTCTAAAGTTTTATGGTGTTTCATTTCTCATTTAAGTTGGTGACCCATTTTTTAGTTCATTTTTGTGTAAAGGTATGAGATTTAGGTCAAAGTTATTTTTGTTTTCTATGGTTATCCAATTGCTCCAGCACCATTCCTCCACTGACATGCTTTTGCATCCTTGTGAGAAAGCAGTGGAGCATATCTGTGTAGGTCTATTTCTGGGTTCAATGGTCTATTCCAGGGGTCAGCAAACTGCGGCTTCGAAGCCACATGCAGCTCTTTGGGTATGTTCTGTCTCAAAAGTGTGCCGACCCCTGGAAGAGGCAATCCTGTCCCTCACAACAATTTAAAAATTATTTGACCATTTTGTCATGTTTGTATTATATTTTAAGATGTTTGAAAATTTAAAATGTATGAGTTGCTTAACTAAAGTAGAACTGAAATACTCATGATGCTCTTCATACACTGTGGCATTCCGTGTAAAATTTGTAATGTTTTGTGATTCCTTGCATTTTAATATCCTTTTATAATTATAGGCATTTTAATAAAATCATTTTTAAAAAATTATTTGAAAGCCATATAAATAAATTTTTGCATAATCACATTATGTGAAGAATTATATCCTTTAAACATTTTATAAATGAAACTATGATAGTTATATTTTCATTTTCAATTTTACTTCAGAGCCACATGTACGTACCCAAAGAGCAGCATGTGGCTCGCGAGTCGCAGTTTGCTGACCCTTGGCGGCTCTTCAGTCTCAAAAGTTTGCTGATCCCTGGTCTATTCCATTGTACAGTGTCTATTGCTTTGCCAGTACCACACTGTCTTGATTACTGTAGCTACAAGGTATGATTTAACACTAGGCAGAAGGATTCTGCCCACTTTATTTTTCAACATATTTTACCTGTTCTGGGACCTGTTTTTTTCCACGTAAAATTCTTAGAGTTAACTGGTCTATGACTAGAAAAAACCATGCCAGGATGTTGATGGAAATTATATTAATAAATTAAAATTTTGAGATTGCATTATAGTATTAAGTTTAAGTTGTAATTCCATTAAGGAAGGCAATTTCATGCTAGGTCTTATTTTCTAAAGTGGTGCCTATTTTTATGATTTTTAAATCATTGAATGAATATAAACTGTTCATTTCTCTTCAGATCTAACTTGGGTGTCTTTTTGTAATTGCCAAAACTGAGGCTTTCCCCCCAAAGAACAACACATTGTTGATGTAGGTATGAAAGTTTTAAATCATTGATCTGTTTTATTACATTTTTGAAGGGTTATTTCTAGAAATTTTTAAGAACGCCCATTAGATTTCTATTTACAAGACTCCTAAACCTATTGTTCTACCTTAAGGAAAATGTGGTTTATCTCTTTTGTTGTCTCAAACAAATGCATTTCCCCAAGTAGAAAAATGTAATATGCCACTAGCATTGAGATTTAGGGTGTTGGAGTTTGGGATGTATTTGTTATTCATGAAGAGTAAATGAAAAATTTTTAAATGAAAGCTTTTGTGCATTCTCATTCTTTAAGTAAAATAAAAATCTTTGAAATCACAAAAAGAACAAGCCAGCTCTTAACCATGGCGCCAATCTGCCGGCATCTGGAGAAGTTCTTAATTTAAAAAGGACTCTTGGAAACTTACTATTAGGTGTTAAAAAATGAAAGGAACTGTTAAACTGACTAGGGCTGAAGAACTGAAGAGAAAAATGTCACCTTGTTGCTTTTGTGTCAGGGAAAAGTGAGAGACCGAGCTTTCGTTTCTCTCTTGCTTTCTGAAAATAAAGCTTTTTCTACTCCTCTTTCTTTTCTGTTTAATGATTCATGATGAATGCACCAAAAAAACTTCTGGCTCTCTTGCCCATCCTGTTTATATTCTAAATTGGCTTGTATTGCTTTAATAAAATATACCACTGGTGGCCTATAACATTATGAACATGGTATTAAGTTGTTGGACATAAAAATCAGGAATTTGAAAATCACAGTCCAGTTATAATACCTTAAATACAGTTAGCAGAATTACTTTTTTTTTAAAGATTTTATTGGGGAATTGGGGGAGGGGAACAGCGTTGGGGAATCGGGGAAGGGGAACAGACAAGTTGCTGTCTTTTTGTTTTTCAGTCTAGTTGCGGAGGATGTTGCTTCACTGGCCTATGTTGGTATCATCATTGCGTTCTTCCCAGATGAGGCAGATCGGTTGCTGGCCTCTGGATGGCCGCTCATCACGGCTATAGGCAGCTCACACTGTCTGCCAGCCGCTCTCGCTGGCTGCCAGCCGCTCACTGTAGCCTATGGCAGCCCACTGCAGCAGGGGCTGCAGCCTGCACTGTCGCCGGGGCTCGCACAGCCCAGCTCCAGGTGGAGCTGTTGTTAGCTGTAGAGGGCAGTGTCACTAGCCCTCATATGTGGGATCCGAACCGGGGCTGCTGGCATCCCAAGCCAGCTCTTAACCAATGCGCCACACGCCCGGCCCAGAATTACTTTTCAATAATGAAAACTTCCCTAAGCATTTGGTTCATAGTTTTAGTATAATCATTACAGTGAAATTTACTACCATTAATACAGAGGGTGCCCAAAAATGTATTTAAATAAAGGAAAAAACTGTATTAAAATTGTTATACTCAATGTATACCCATAACAAAAGATGAATACAAGTCATGTTTTACTTCTGCAATTACAAGAGGTGCTCAAAGTGGTTCCATCAGTGTAAATTGTTCAAACACCATAACAGAAGAAGCAGGACTTGCTGTGTGAGGCTTCCCGGATCTCCCCTTGTGCACATCACACACGGTACCATGCATCTCAAATTTATCATGGGGCCGGCCGAGTGGCTCAGTTGATTAAGATCTCGCTCAAGAGTGCGAGCTGAGCTCTGAGCAACAGCTGTTCGAGGCCAGCCCAAGCTGAGTTGCTGTTGAGCTGCCAACAGGTGGCAGGATGGCTCAGCTAAAAAACAAAACAAAACAAAAAGCACAAATCAAATTTATCATGAATGCGTGCAATTGTTAGGTGTGTTGGAGGTTCGGTTGTGTACTCACACCTCCATTGTCAATGAACTTCCACAATGTTTTCGAATTTCAAATACCACTTCAAAATGGTCTTGCACTCTTCGAACAACAACAGTGCTTCTGCCATTTTCTTTGTGTCCTGCCTGTTACATGGTGACGCTAGCATTCATTTGATTAACGCCATCTTTTGAGCGAACGTCATACTATACATTGTTACCATAATTCAATTCAACTTTGAAAAGCAATACATAGATAACACCACATAAAATGTATATATATACATTTTTTTGGCAACCCCAGTATAAGCGATTTGTTTCTTCTCTACCTACTCCTAATTTTGTTTAGATAGTGGTCACAGCTACAGCAAATGCGCAGCTACCTATCCTGTGATTGGAAAAAAGGAGTAAGTTAAGGAAGAAAGCAATATAATGGTACTCATCATAAACAGATATCCCGTTTTCACATACAAGTTATCTGGATTTTTTTATATTGATTTGGTCCAACGAGAGATTTAAAAGCTCGTTCTCTAAAGAAGTGAATTTGTAGAATTCCGTCTACCCCATCAAAATGGTGGCTGTAGCCAATTTCTGAGATAATAGTACCAGGGAGAGGGATCAACTAGGAGAGGGAGGAAGTTACTCTTGTGTGGATGACTTTTTGCTAACTATGATTTTCAGCAAGTGAAGGTCACAAAAGCCCTTTGATTTGTGGCAGAATTAATTATAATGAGACTTTATTAGCTGTAGTCCCCACTTATCTGCAGTTTCACTTTCAGAGGTTTCAGCTACCCGTGGTGGGTCAGGGTCTGAAAATATTAAATGGAAAGTTCCATAAATAAACAATTCATTCTGAGTAGCATGATGAAATCTTGGGCCATCCTGTCAGAGGTGAATCATCCCTTTGTCCAGTATATCCACACTGTATATGCTCCTATCCATTAGTCACTTAGTAGCTATTTCAGTTATCAGATCAACTGTCACAATATCACAGTATTTGTGTTCAAGTAACCCTTACAGTAAGTAGCCTAACAGTATGTCACAGTGCCTGTGTCATTCACCTCACTTCATCTCACCACATAGATACTGTATCATCTCATCATGACAGGAAGGGTGAGTACAGTACAATAAGATATTTTGAGATAGACCACATTCACATAATTCTTATTTTATTTTATTATTGGTTATTATTAATCTGTTACTGTGCCTAATTTATAAATTAAACTTTATCATAAGTATGTATGTATTTTAAAAAAATACATAGTGTATATTGAATCCAGTAGTATCCACTAGGCGTTTTTTGGAATTGTGTCCCCTGTGGATAAGAGGGGAACTCCTGTACCAGGTAACATGTTGCCAAATAAAATACTGAGCAAGCAACACTGGTCAATTATAATTCAGTTTCTAGAGATCTGAGCTAGCATAGTGTTATGTTTATGGATTCAACTCTGTCCTCAAATAAGTACAATTGGGGCATCTCAGCAAAAATAAAATAAATAGAATTTATGGGGCATCTCTCATATGTTTGAATAGTAAGGATATATAACACATTATGACACCACAGTATTTTAGCAGCCAATCTTAAGGATAAATCTACATTGTGTTCAGGATTCTGTGTTTGGTCAAACTTAACAATGACCATTATGTTTATAAAATAGCAACCATTGTTGTTGAATTAAACAAATGCACACTGGAGATTAATAGAAATTTTTAATTAAACTAATAAAATCTTAATGGCAATATAACCAAAGAAATTAGCACAACCACAGGAGAATGGGTAGAATTAGAAAATAGTGCAATTGTTGAATTACGCCTGGCAAAGGAATCCTAAACTATGTAAGGCTAGTGGCTGTTTACTTGTCTAAAAAAACAACTCCAAAGGTATACACACACAAATTTGGATTTTTCAACTGGGTCTTTAAGCAGGCTATTCATGACCAACTCCCAGTGAAATAGAATTAATTTGTATTGTGTTTTAAATGTGTATGTATGTGTTTGCAAGAATTACATGGACGAATTAGACAGAGTATTTGGTTCTTCTTGAAGTGAATATTGGCAATCTTCAGGACGTTTTGACAGTGAGGCAACATTTTTTCTCTGCGAACATGGCTCCAATAATACTAGCAGAAAATATTTCACATGCAAACATATCTGAACCTTTTCATGAATGCATTTCACACTTTGAAGTGATGACAACATCTGGTAACAAGTAGAAACCAGCATCTTATAAACTATGGCTTCATGTTACCACTTCATCTGAATTAGTCACTTAAAGGGGTTTTATATGTCTTCCAAAGAACTGACAAGGTTAATCTTGGACTAGGGTAGGCAGGCAGGAAATGCTAAAACGGCTCTTTCTTTTGAAGGTTTGGCTATTCCTTATGAGGTCAAAAAGAAGCCATTTTAAAGTTTAGAAAGGTAAAACAATGATATCTCAACAGCTGAGTTAGATTTTTCTTTCTTTTTTGTGTGGGAAGATTGAAGGCAAACTATAAAATTCAAAGTTCTTTATACTTTCCATTCCACTTCTTTTCTCTGAAATGCCTTTATTTTCAAAAGTGCAGAATTTTAAAAAACCATTTGAGCTGTCAAATATGATCAGGGATTCGGTGTCACTAGAAAGATGTAACCTATCATTTGTTTGGCCAGATTAACTCTCAGGAATCATCCTATTTTGTAGAGTTACCCAATGGAACAAGAGTAGATAGATGCCTTTTATGTTTATTTATTTGATTTGTATTAAAAGAGCTAAAAGTTTGCTCTTGATTGTGTAATAAACCACTATAGCAGATAACAGTGAGTTAATTCCTTTAGCATGCAATGTCATTATCGTATACTCATTTAACAGATACTTATTGAGTGCCTACTGTGTGCCAGGCACTGTTCTAGGTGCTGGAGATAGATTGGTGGACAAAGCAGAGAAATCACTGTCCTCATAAAGCTTAATAAATATTAACACAGTAGAGCAATTTAAAATCATTTAATGCTGTCACTCAGCTTTTAAAGACCTTCATTGAATGAGTTTTGAGAACTCCTGCACATTTTATCTGAAGTTTGAATAGGGAAAAATTGACAATTTGTTTGGAACATATGGCAATGAGCTAGAAACTGACAATTAAAACAAACATTTGATTTTTTGGATTCTCACTTTTATTTTTCATGTACCAGTGTTATAATTAGACCCCTTAGTATCTGAAGAAAGTTATGAGTTTAACTTGTGGATGTATTCTTTAGGATGGGCTTAATTTGGGGAGGGGATCATGGTGAAAGAACATAGTAGCCCTGGAAATTAATGTTAAAGTATGGCATTTGTAAACATGGTTCTTCTGTCATTTGAAGAATTATAGAATACTTACTGTATTTAAATTCACCATGGAAAATGAAGGTACTGCTCAGTTATTTTTGCCTATGTGAATAGTACAGGAGCTGACTCAAAGGAGATGACATGATGGTTCCTGTCCTGAAGTGAAATAAGATGATGGGTTGTGGTAGAAAAATGATGTGGTCATACCCATATTTGTTTACATTACTTGTTCATTTCCTTTTATAGAAGAAAACCAAAGAGAGTCTCATTTCTTATTTTTCAGGTTTCCTTTTTGTATTTTCTTGCCATTTTTTCTTTCTTTTCTCTTAGAATTGCATTATAATGATTTGCAATTTAATTGGCTCAAGTTATGCTTTGCAATAATATGATTACCCCTTAGAATGATCATAGTGGAGGCTTATACCCATTTTAGGGAATTGATTACATATATGGACACATACCCTCTGAGCCCTTTGGGTGTTAAAGACTGGTTTCATAAATCTTTATATTTCCTGATGCCATCTCTAGTACAGTGCCTTTTAGAGAGTGGATGCTCATTCAGTGTTTGTCTAGTGAATGAACACAAGCCAGAAATTTTATTTTTGCTTTCCAAAATACCAAATACTTACTTATAAGCATACAGAATTTTTAAAAATTTATTTTCATGGAAAATCTGAAACATACAGAGTAAAATACCACAATATACCTCCCCAGCTTCAAAAATGATCGCTATTTGACCAATACGCTATACATCTGAAGATGAAGTAGAATAATATTGATTGTCAACTACAAACATACACACACACACACACACACACACACACACACGGTGCCAAAAATGTATACATATTTTAAGAAAGGAAAACTATTAAAATTGTAATATTCAATATACACCAATAACAAAAGATGAATACAACTCACATTTGACTTCTGCAATTATAAGAGGTGCTCATAGTGTTACCATCAGTGTCCAGACACTTCTGATTACAGCAAATTACTGTTTGAGCAACGTTGATCAAAGTGTCCACTTGTATACATTTTTGGCACTCTCTGAATATATATATATATATATATATATATATATATATATATATATATATATAAATATATATATATATTCACAGGATGTGGAGTACAGCATAGTGAAGACAGTCAATGGTATTGTATTAACAGTTATATATACGATGTCAGAGGGGTAGTAGATTGGGGTGGGGGGCTATCAATGTGTTGGGTGTAAATATCTGTTACATTGTTTTGTACACCTGAAACTAATAAAAATTTGGAAAAAAAAGAATTGTACACTTGAAAAAAATGATCAATATTTGATATTCTTATTTTATCTTTTCTCTCCCCTTTTTTGTGTTTGGAATTTGCTTTAAAATAACCCACAGTTGGTCAAGAGCTCACTCAAGTGTGAGCTGAGCTCTGAGCAACAGCAGTTCGATGCCCAGCCCAAGCTGAGCTGCCACTGAGCTGCCAACAGGTGGCAGGATGGCTCACCTAAAAACATTTAAAAATAACCTACATATTATTTTACCCACAAATACTATAATGCACTTAGTTTTTAATATTTTAAAGCAGTAATAAGTTCTGCATTTCATATAGAGTTTAACTTTCAAACCCTTTCTCTTCAAGCTTATGTCTGAGAAGGAAACTCTTACTGTTTATCAAGAGAAAAATCTGATTTCCTACGTATAAGCTGGATATTTTTCAGAAGTTTTTAAACAAATATATTGCCTTTCTTAATCTTTTTTTAAAAATGTATTAAACCCCAATAAAAGAACCTTTAAAAATGTATTAAAAGTTTCTAAGACCTGAAACTATAAAACTCCTAGAAGAAAACATAGGCAGTAAACTCTCTGATATTGCTCATAGTAATATTTTTTTGAATATGTCACCTCAGGCAAGGGAAACAAAAGAAAATGTAAACAGGATTACATAAAACTAAAAAGTTTTTGCACAGAAAAGGAAAACATCAACAAAACCGAAAGACAACCCACTGAATGGGAGAAGATATTGATCAATAATACATCTGATAAGGGGTTAATATCCAAAATTTATAAAGAACTCACACAATTTAATACCAAAAAAGCTAACAATCCAATTTAAAAATGGGCATAAGAAGTTTCTCCAAAGAGGATAAACAGATGGCCAATGGACATATGGAAAGATGCTCAACATCACTAAGAGTCAGAGAAATGCAAATTAGAACCACAATGATATATCACCTCACACCTGTCAGAATGACTATTTTCAAGAAATCAACAAATAAGTGTTTGGGAGGATGTGGAGAAAAGCGAATCCACATGTACTGTTGGTTTAATTGCAAATTGGTGCAGCCACTATGGAAAACAGTTTGGAGGTTCCTCAAATAAGTTAAAATAGAACTAACTTATGGCCCAGCAATTCCATTATTGGGTATTTACCCAAAGAATTAAAACAGATATGTACCACTATGTTCACTGCAGTGCTATTTACAATAGCCAAGATATGGTAGCAACCTGAGTGCCCATCAATAGACGATTGAAGAAAGAAATTGTGGTACATACATATAATTGAATATTACTCAGCCACAAAAAAGAATAAAATTATACCATTTGAAACAACATGGATGGACCTGGAAGGTATTATGCTAAGTGAAATAAGTCAGACACAGAAAGACAAATACTATATGGTCTTACTTACATGTGGAATCTAAAGAAGAAAATAAATGAACAAATAACACAGAAACAGACTCATAGATGCAGGGAACAAGCTGATGGTTGCCAGATGGGAGGGTGTTGCGGGGCAGGGTGAAAAAGGTGAAAGGATTAAGAAGTACAAATTGGTAGTTACGAAATAGTTGTGGGGATAAAATAAAGCATAGGGAATATAGTCAATAATATAGTAATAACTATGTGTAGTGCAAGGAAAGTACTAGACTAGTCATGGCCATCGCTTCGTAAATTATATAAATGTCTAACCACAGTGCTGCACCCCTGAAGCTAATATGAAAAATATTGAATGTTAATAGTAATTGAAAAATAAAAACAGGTAATGTGAAGGGGAAATAAGAGGTTCACCTTTCAAGGTGAACAAATAAGTCATGGGGATGTAACATACGGCTTAGGGAAGAGTCAGTAATACTGTGATAGCTGGTACAGTGTCAGATGGTGGCTGGACTTATCATGGTGATCACTTCTTTAGTTGTATAAATATTGAAGAACTAGGGTGTATACCTGAAACTAATATAATATTGTATGTTACCTATATTTTTATATTAACATTTTCTTTTTTATTAAATTTATTGGGGTGACAATGGTTAATAAAATTATATAGGTTTCAAGTGTACATTTCTATAATATAGCAACCCCTCTCATGGGTACCTACCAAAAAAGTCTGAGAACATTTATCCATAAAGATTTTTGTACTCTGATGTTCATTGCAGCATGATTTACAGTGGCCAAGACATGGAAACAACCAAGGTGTCCTTCGATAGATGATTGGATAAAGAAGATGGGGTATATACACACAATGGAATACTATTCTGCCATAAGAAAAGATGAAATGCTGCCATTTGTGACAACATGGATTGATCTGGAGATTACCATACTAAGCAAAATAAGTCAGACAGAAAAAGTAAAGAACCGTATGACTTCACTGATATGTGGGATGTAAAACTGAAAACAACAAAGGAACAAGACAAACAAATGAAGAAACAAAAACTCATAGAGACAGGCAACGTTTCAGTAGTTACCAGAGGGTAAAGGGGGAGGTAGAAAGGGGAAAAGGAGATCAAATATATAGTGATGGATGTTAACTATATTTTAATAACATCTTTTAGAAATATATTAAAAGTTTCTATCCTGATAAATTCATGTCCCATGGACATGAACCTGATTCTGCAAAATGTGCTTTGGAGTAGATAATCTGTAGATTGTTCCCCTCAGAATTGATATTAATGAATTAAATTTTCACAATTCAACAGCACAGAACTCACATGAAAACCTTATTCTTTTAGCATAATACACTCTGGGTCCATTCATCTTGTTGCAAATGGTAAGATTCCATTCTTTTTTATGACAGTAATACTCCATTGTATACAAGTATGTGTACCATAATTTCTTTATCCAATCGTCTATTGATGGGCATTTTGGTTGTTTCCATAGCTTAGCTATTGTGAGTGCTGCAGTAAACATAGAGGGTATTATACTAAGTGAAATCACAGGCTGAGAAAGTCAAGTGCCATATGATCTCATATGTGGAAAATCTAAATAACAGAATAAGGGACGGCTGAGTGACTCAGTTGGTTAAGAGCAAGCTCTGAGCAAGAGGGCGGCTGTTTCGATTCCTACATGAGCCAGTGAGCTGCTGTGCGGGAGCTGAGCTGCCAACAGGTGGCAGGATGGCTCAGCTGGTGCGAACACGTGCTCCTAACAATAAGGTCACCTGTTAGATTCTAGCATAGGATGGTGGGCTACGCCCACCAGCAACTAAGACTGAACATGGCACATTGAACTGAGCGGCCACAAGCTGCCGATGGGCTGCTTGATGGCAACGGAACTCGGAGCTGAGCTAGCTGCGCCCTCCACAACTAAGATTGAGGAACAACAACTTGTCTGTTCCCCTTCCCCAATTCCTCAATAAAAATCTTTTTAAAAATAAATAAATAAAATAAAGAGCAGAATAAATGAGCAAACAAAACACAAATGGACGTATAGATACATAGAGCAAACTGATGGTTGCTAGATGGGAAGGGAGTGGTGGCTTGGTAAGAAAAGTGAAGGGATTAGGAAGTACAAATTCGTAGTTACAAAACACTCAAGGGGATGTGAAATACAGTATGGGGAAAATAGTCAAGGGCCGGCCGAGTGGCTCAGTTGGTTAAGAGCTCGCTCAAGAGTGCGAGCTGAGCTCTGAGCAACAGCTGTTCGAGGCCAGCCCGAGCTGAGTTGCCGTTGAGCTGCCAACAGGTGGCAGGATGGCTCAGCTAAAAAAAAAAAAAAAAAAAAGAAAATAGTCAATAATATGTAAATCTATGTATAGTGTCAGGTGGGTATTAGACTTATCCAGGGGATCACTTCATAAAGTATATTCCAAATGACTATGCTGTACATCTGAAACTAATATAAAATAATATTGAATGTCAACTATAATTTTAAAATTAAATAGTTATGGGATGTAAAGTACAGCCTAGGGAATATACTCAATGGTATTGTAATAGCTATGTACGATATCAGATGGGTAGTAGACTAGTTGGGGTTATCACTTTGTGAGGTGTGTAAATGTCTAATCACTATGTTTTTGTATCCCTGAGAATAATAATAATAATAATATGTGGAAAGAGGTATGGACGCCTAAAAAAAGAACCTATTCTTGGCAGACCGAGTGGCGCGGTGGTTAAGCGCTGGCTTGGGAAGCCAGTGGCCCCGGTTCGGGTCCCACATATGAGGGCCAGTAACACTGCCCTCAAAAAAAAAAAAAAAGAACCTATTCTGATAATTGTATTCTCAGATTTGAAATTTCTTGTTAAAATCTACAGACCTTGGGCCAGCCAAGTGGTGCATTGGTTGAGAGCTGGTTTTGGGGTGCCAGTGACCCCAGTTCGGAGCCCACGGTGTAGGCTGCAGCCCCTTCTGCAGTGGGCTGCCGTAGGCTACAGTGAATGGCCGGCAGCCAGCATGAGCTGCCAAAAGCCATGGTGAGCGACCATCCGGAGGCCGGCGACCGATGTGCCTCATCCAGGAAGAGCGCAATGACGATACCAACATGGGCCAGTGAAGCAACTTCCTCCGCAACTAGACTGAAGAATAAAAAAAGACAGCAACTTGTCTGTTCCCCTTCCCCGATTCCCCAACACTATTCCCCTCCCCCAATTCCCCAGTAAAATCTTTAAAAAAAAAAACCTACATACCTTATTTTTTGACTCTCTAAAATTGGATGACTGCATCATAAATATTACTAATTTAAGCACCAGTTATCAAAAAAAGTGGCATATGGGTCCTGACGGTTAAAATTACCTGCATAATAACACTAAGATGTTATTTGCTTTTTCACTGTTGATATTTGTGCTGGTGGGTAAAACTGCTGGTGCCTTAGCTTGTAAGGCAGTGTCACCACACAATCTTTATCAGTCATTGTATTCAACACCGTTCCCTCCCTGTTAAAAAAAAAAGCCCTACAAAATGTGTTTCATTTATGAAAGTCTGTGATGAAGCAGAAAAATTTAGTTTTGTTAAATCTCAACTCTTGGTATACAATTAAAAAAAAATTTTGTGTGATGAGATGGGAAGTACATTAAAAGCACTTCTGCTGTGTATTGTAACAGCTATATACCATGTCAGAGGGGTAGTATCTTGGGGGAAGCAGTTATTACATTGTGAGGGTGTAAATGTCTAACTATTATGTTGCTTTGTACATCTGAAACTAATAAAAAAATTGAAAAGTGGGCCAGCTGAGTGGCTCAGTTGGTTAAAAGCTTGCTCAAGAGTGCAGGCTCTGAGCAATAGGGTTGCTGGTTCGATTCCCACATGGGCCAGTGAGCTCCACCCAAGCTGAGCTGTGATCAGGTAGCAGGATGGCTCAGCTGGTGAGAGCATGTGCTCCTAACAACAAGGTTGCCTGTTTGACTGGTGGGCTAGACCCGCCCACAACAAAGACTGAACTCAGCATCTTGAGCTAAGCAGCATGACTGGACTTGGAGCTGAGCTTGCTCTGCCCTCCACAACTAAGATTGAAGGATAACAACTTGGCTGTTCCCTTTCCTGAATTCCCCAACACTGTTCCCCTCCTCCAATTCCCCAATAAAATCTAAAAAAAAAAAATTGAAAGAAAAAAAGAATTTCTGCTGCATATAGGTGTACAATGGTTATCTTAAGGAAAAGAACTTTTGCAGTTTTTTAAATTGCAAGCTAAGTTAGCTGCACATTTAAAAATAGAAAACTTTTTATTTGAAAGATGTAATAATACATTAACTGATTATTCAGACCTGAATATTTGGCAGATATTTTATCAAAAATTAACCAAGTGTGCCTGTCACTGCAAGAAAAATAACTTAGAGTGTTTGTTGCCCATGATAAAGTTAGAGCTTCAAGCAATAATTCAGATTTTTTAAAATTTGCATCAGCCACCAACTGTCAATACTTAGACTTTTCTGATGAGATCAATGGTGTTTTTACTGAAAGTGATTTGCTAGATACTGTAAAATGAATTGTGACAACATTTGGAAGGTGTACATTAGTCAAACAATATTGTTCCAAATGACCACTGCATGGTGTTAACAAAAGCAAGCGTGGGTAAAAAAAAAAAAAAGATCCATTTAAAGTACAAGAGAGACCAATGGATTTTAATGTAATAGAGTATGAAAAATTCATTTATATGGTATCTGATTCCACACTGGAACTAACCTTAAATAAACTTCCAGTTCTCGAATTTGGGCATAATATTATAAAGAAGAATATCCATAATTATCTGAAAAGGCCCTTAAAATATTTCCTTTTCACCAACATGTTGGTGGGAGACCACATTTTCTTCATGTGCTTGAACCAAACAACATATTAGTTATTCCTTTGTGCGATCTTTTTAGCTATAAACAGAACAGATGTCTTTTTTCCAGTTTCATTGAGACATACTTGACATATAACATTGTGTTAATTTAAGGAATAAACATGATTTGATATTTGTATATATGTGAAGTGATCACCACAATAAGCCTAGTTAACATCCATCACCTCGTCATAGTTATAATTTTTTTCTTGTAAGGAGAAGTTTTTTTTTGTTGTTTGTTTGTTTTTTGTTGTTGTTGTTGTTTTAGCTGAGCCATCCTGCCACCTTTTGGCAGCTCAACGGCAACTCAGCTCGGGCTGGCATCGAACCACCATTGCTCAGAGCTCAGCTCGCACTCATGAGCGAGCTCTTAACCAACTGAGCCACTCGGTCGGCCCAGGAGAAGTTTTAAGATCTACTCTCTTAGCAACTTTCAAAAACAATTTAGTATTGTTAACTATAGTCACTACAGATGTCTTTTAAATCAGTTCCTTGCCCCATGTGTAGCTCAGTTGATAATTTTTGAAGGACTTGTACTTAAAACTACCATTCATTTATTTCAGCTTTTTGTTTCAGTGATTAGGACAAGGTATATAATAAGACATACTAGTGTAAAATTCTGACAGATTTGATACTTTGTTATGCAAATACAGAGCTAATAAAGACTTATTGGGGAGGCAGACCTTGAAAGTTGAAATTAAGATATTTTATTTATTTTCCCCCAAAATATGGAAAAAATGATTATATAAACCAGATCTACTTGATAGTTAAAACTGACACATCCATGCAACAGGAAGTTTGTGTGCCTAATACTGTTCCTACTATATATTTCCTAAACTTTCCAATATAGTCCAAAATTACAGTAATAATATCCTGCATGTTAATTTGGTACCTGTTATATGTTAGATTCCTTTGCTTGAATGCTTCTGTCACTGTGGGTGTTATCTACTTGTTGGCTTTATACTTGTAAGTCATGAACATTAGTAAACTCATATTTCAGTAAAGGACAACAGATCATTGTCATTGAGGTGTGTCATTAAGCACAGTGGGAGAGGCCTCCAGTGTACATGTCACACATGGAAAGAATATACCCGGTACTGGGTGTGGTGGAGAGCATGACGTTTGAAGGAAAGTTGGAAGAGACTTTTAAAATACTGTGTCTAGGGCCGGCCGAGTGGCGCGGTGGTTAAGCGCTGGCCTTGGAAGCCAGCGGCCCCGGTTCAGTCCCACATATGAGGGCTAGTGACACTGCCCTCAAAAAAAAATACTGTGTCTAGGTCTTGTGTTCTAAGTGTATATCACACTGATATGTCTATGAAATTCTCATGTAGCTTTAGGTGTGCCTTTTTCCTTCCTTTCCACCCTGAAGGGTGTGCATATCCACAGGTGTATGTGTGTGAACTTTTAACTTTATGTGTTTTTGTAACATCAGAAAGAGAGGGAGAGAAAGTATGCTTTATGTGTACAGATAAAGTATAGGTTTGTTTCCATTGGCTTTCCTCAGCATTCATCACGATGAGTTTGAAATTCAGTGTAAAAGTTGTTTTCATTCTGTGGCCTGCTTATAAAAAATGTGAAATGTATTACACAACCCTTGCCACCATCTTCTATTCCCAAACCAATTTTCATTACCTGTAGTAAAAATAGAAATTCTCTTCACACACAGAGTCGCTCACAGGCTCATACACAAACACACTCCTCCCCTGATCCTGCACACCCACACATACTTCAGATGATAAGTGAGACATTTAGAAGGTTACAAATGGGCTACGATTAAAACTGGTTTAACTACTGATATGATAGAACAGTTTTTTAGGAAATGTTCTAGTAGTTACTAAACAGAAGATAGCATTTTTGAAGAGAGTATCCATTCCTAGAACTTTGACCACAGTGTTTTACAGTTTACGTGGATTCCATTATGATATGGTTAATAGGCTTTAAAATTAGCGACATGGTGTTGACAGATTTCACTCTGAGCAAAGATTAGCCGTAGACTTCAGAAAGCTAGACAGCATACACACACGCACTCTTACATTCCAGATAACCAGGAAAAAGAAAGTCAAGAAAGTCGTTTCTAGGTAGTATTACCATTGAAGAAGTCAGTAGCAGTCGGGACAGACCCATCTGAGTGGTTTGAAACTACAAGTGTGGCAAAAAAACAAAAACAAAAGTAAGGCTGGAAAAACCCAGCATTTCTGGTCTAACACTGATATTGTCTTCTTACCTCAGGCAGTTGCCTGTGCCCCAATTTTCTGTCTCTAAAATGTATGATAATACAAACATGTATATCCTTTCCTCCAGGTGGCTCAAAGTGCTTAAGAGTTTTACTATGTCATGTATTCCCTGACAGACCACAGGCAGATAGTACTATGCTTGTTTCACAAATGGTGAAATTGAGACTTGGGGAAGTTGAAGAGGCTTCACATAGTTGAGTGAGTCAGCAATGCAGACATGGAAAAACATGTCCTCTGGCTCCTGCTGCTATATTCTTTGTGTTCTGGATTGTGTTGCCTTTTGTTATTTTATGTGGTTTTTGTGATTGATGAAATAAATTAAAGTGCTTCCATTAAGGAGACAAAATGTAATCTAGTGTCTGCTAATGATGGTTAGTGATGAGGACAGGAGAACACTCTGCCTCATAAAAGGGACTATTCCAATCTTTTTCACAAATTAGTACATTGTGAGTTTCCTCCTTATTCTGAGAATTCAGTATATTATCATAAAATGCTTCACAGTGTTTGCTTTATATTATTTATAAAAGACTGGATTAGCTGTTTTCTCACTTTCATTCTTATTAGGTTGATAGAGCAGATGATATTATGCATGCTATACCCCAGACAGATTATAATAATAGCTGCCTGGCCGGCTGAGTGGTGCGTTGGTTGGGAGCTGGCTTGGGACGCCAGCTCTGAGAAGCGGGCCCTGGTTGGGATCCCACAGATGAGGGCCAGTGACACTGCCCTCTATAGCTAAGGTGGTGAACAACAGCTCCATCTGGACCTGGGCTGCTGTGAGTCCCGGGGACAGCATAGCTGCAGCCCCTGCTGCAGTGGGCTGCCATAGGCTACAGTGAGTGGCTGTCAACCAGCATGAGCTGCCAAGAGCCGCTGTGAGTGACCATCCGGAGGCCAGCGACCGATCTGCTTCACCCAGGAAGAGTGCAGTGATAATACCAACATGGGCCAGTGAAGCGACGTCCTCCACAACTAGACTGAAGAACAAAAAGACAGCAACTTGTCTGTTCCCCTTCCCTGATTCTCCAACGCTGTTCTCCTCCCCCAATTTCCCAATAAAATCTTTAAAAAACAAATTAATAATAATAATAATAATGGCTGCCACTTACTGAGCACCTTGCTGGAGTCAGATGCTTTAATGTACTTAGATCAGCTCATTTAATCATCATAGCAACCTTGTGAAGTATGTGGATTAGCTTCACAGTTATAGATATGAACATGGGGCTCAGAGAAGCTAAGTAATTTGTTCATTGTCACACAGACATCACATTTGTTAGACTCCTAAGATCCTGATGCTTCCATTGTGCTCCCTTTCCTTCCAAATGATTGTCAGTATGAGAAATGGCCTCCTGAGCCTAGTGAATTACTCCTATTGATTTTCTCTACACTCTCATAAAGGGCACTCACAGCAAACCAGGTGCTTGCTTTAGTAATTAACTGTTTACAATTGCTAGACAAGTTAAAAGGCAAATTTCAATAATTGTGATCACCTATCTAATGTTTACCATGTGGCAGGCTATGATCTAAATTTTGAACACACATTCTATCACTTAAGCATCACAACAATGTACAAAGGAGTTACTATTATGTGAAGTAGTTACTATTATTCCTGGATGAGAAAACAGAGGCACAAGAGTTTAAAGCAACTTGCCTAAGGACGGGCACAGCTAGAAAATTGTGGAGCCAGGATTTGAACCCAAGTCTGGCTCCAGAGCTCTTAACTACTCTGCAGTCCTGCCCCTCAATAGAAAATTCATTTCAGCAAGTGTTGGCTTAGTTCCTATATGCTATGCTGGTAGAAAATATAGTTGCTACAATTAACAGCATACATTTCAACAGAAAAGAAAGTATAGTAGATACAGTAAATGCTACAACACCTAGCCCGTGGAGGGTAAATGTGGGAAGATATGAATGAGTTTGGATGGAAACGAAAAATAGAGAACATAAGTAGTCAGAGAATTAATTTGCCTTTCTAAATAATGCACTTCACTATGGACAAGTGACTTGGGCACTTGGGGAGAAGCTAGTTCCATATGTTCTAAAATAAGCAGGTTACTTGGATAATGTTCAAACTCTAAATAGGTATGTGGGTTGTTGCTATTTGACCTGAACCAACTTTAAATTCCCTAATGTTCTTGCATGATTTCAGTGGCTCTGGAATGAAAACATTAACTTTTCTCTAAATGTTGTGAATTTAGAATTTATTATTTAGCAAAATACTGTAAGGCCGACAGGAAGGAGATTCGTACGTATTATATCATTCTTTTGTCAGGGTGTTCCCTTTTTCTAGCAGGAAGTGTTATGACTTGCTCTTTAAAGTTGCAATTGTAAGAAGAATGTTGGATTTCCAGATTGGTGTTCTGGGCGTGGGAGGTTCCTTCTATTAGTGCTGCTGAGAAAGAAACAGGTTTGCTCTCACCGTTGCAGAAGGGTAACTATTTTAATATTATTTTAGTAGGCTCTACCTTTTAGATTACTGAATACTTAAGCACAAATTTACTTTTAAAAAGTTGAAATTCTTATGTATGTTTGGGTAGTTAAACATTTGGAGACAGTCTCTGTATCTTATTCAAGTAGAATCAAATTTAAGAGAAAAATTTGAAGTTTAGAATCTAAGCTGTTCTCTATATCTTCTGTCTTTTCTTTACTTGGGGAGTATTTTAGGAACTTTGTATGTACATTTTTAAAAAATTGGTTTTGAAATCCTCATTATATAGCCATATCTATCAAGTTAGATGACCAAAGGTTTAAATGACAGAAACTATTCTATGTTTTGGCAGATGGGGTGGGATTTCAAATGCCTTTAGTCCCTGTCAAATAGTTTTTCAATATTCTATGAAATAGAAGATGATGTAGCTGTCATGACAACATGTCCTGATTAGATTGGTATTGTAGTCTTACAAAATGACTTATGACAAACAGTTGTTCTAATGTTTATACTGTACAAAATAAATGAAAATTATTGGTAATGAAATTTTAGTAGTATTATTTTATAACATGGTAGTGACACTGATTTTTGGTGCTCACAAACTCACCAAGGTATTCCTTCAGACATGGTGATCCTATAAGTTTTATTTCTCCTTCTTTCAATATAGCTAGTTATCTAAATCCCTACCGCAAGTTAAAGGTAACCTCTCAGAGTGGTTGTATTTAATATATCTTTATGAAGTAAAAAGTGAAGTATGAAACAGAAGAATCTGGTTTTCAAAGAACAAGTACTATATTTGAGAACATATAAACAGGGTATGTAACACTGCAAGGGGTGCTTTCAGTGGCTAATAGATAAGCTTTCAACTTAACTCAAAGTCTAAGCTAAAATTGTATCTTTAATGATTCCTGAGTTGTTCTCGTACATCATAATATTTGGTTGGAGTTGAAGCATGTTAACTAGTATGATCTTGCCTTGTAGGATGTGTGTGTGTGTTACCCTTAGCCTCAATGTTAATTTTCTAAGGAAGGAGAATGGAAATACCCATCAGGTGTGAAGGTTAATTAATTTCATTAGCAGCAGTAAATGTTTTCATAAATTATTCAGATATTTTTGAAAATTGTTGAGGTTTACTTAGGAAATATGGAAGGGATTAGGCCTTTTAAAAGGGAAGTACACTATTTCAATCCATGCAGTTAATACACCTTAGCTTTGTAAAGATGGGGTAAAGGGCAGTATCATTTTGTTGTGTCTTTGGGTTTGATATAGTATTCTTCATCCCAAGCAAAGGTGTTTTTAGATTATAATTAAGATGTATATTAAATATCTACAAATTCCTGTCTGGCAAGGATTTAAAAGAATTTTTTCAATCTGATTAAATTGAATTGAATATTTCTATTATTGGGAAGTTGTTAACTTATTTTAAAATAGTTATTAAGTACAAATAAAGGAAAAGAGAAACTTTTACTTAAAATGGAGGTATTTGATATTCTTCCAGGAAATGACACAGGATTGGGCACTCCTTTGGATTAAAGTGACTCATAGGTATCAGTGCTTGAAAAAAAGATCAATTAGAATCTAGCTAGATTCTAGACTAGAATAGAGACATTTCCAGAAAATGAAATCCTGGGATGTCTGCAATTAGCTTTAAAATAATTCAAAGGAGGAGGGAAGGGAGGGGAAGAAAGGGGGACAGAAAGCAATTGTGGGAAAATCCTGATAAATATAGAATCTGGATGATAGGTTTATGGGTGTTTGTGGTACTGTTTTCTCTTTGTATATATTGAAATTTTTCATAATAAAAAATGTAAGTATAGCTTTACTTTGGGGCAATTTACATTTATTTCTAAATTGTACTTGTATCTATAAATTGCAGGTTTGTCAAAACATAATTTGTACATGATGTGTATTATTGTAAGGGTGAAGTGTGCTGCTTGCTTGATTGCCAAAACTGTTGCAAGTAAAAACTGTTTCTGGGGAAGAAAAAAAAACTTTCTGTTTGACTTTCAGCTATATTAAAAAGACAGGTTGCAAACATCTTGAAGAGTTTTGTAGTATCTTGAAGCATTAAACAAGAGTTGATAGCATGTTAAAGCATGCTAACAGGCCGATTGCATGTGAAGAATGTGGGAACATTATTATGTCTTGACTATTTTGTTCACAGCTTTCTCTAATAGAGTATGCATTTTTAAAACCTATTTAACCTGCATTATGTTTAGTCTGTTCACTTTCCCTACTTGCCTCCATCAGAGTTTATTCAGCAAATATTTAGTAGGTACTTATTGTGAACCAAGATACAAAGTCAAGTAAGATACCAATCCTGCTTTCAATGAGCTCAAGTACTAGGGGAGGAGATAGAGAACTAGATGGTCATCACACACTGAAAGGGACTATGAGAACTGGGGAAGGGGAGTTCCTGATTAGCACCTATGACTCTGTGGTTCATCTCCTTTTAAACAAACAGAAAATTTGAGATGGCTTAGTTGTAGGTATTAGAGAAGTATGAAGATGGCTAAGATAGCTTAGCTTAGCTTAGCTTAACTGCGCAGTCCCCCATGCATGACTTTGCAAATACCAGCCATTTCTGTTCCCCTGCCCTTTTTAATAACCCTTCATACTTCTCTCAGGCAGCATACCTGCAAGAGATAGCCATCCCCTCTACACATTAAATAGTAAGCTAATGTTTAACTCGCCTTAAAGTTTTTAGGTGAATTCAGAGCAAAATTGCAATGATAGATAGGCAGCTCTTGGGGTTGGATAAAGGGTAGAATTAGCCTTCAGTCACTAATAGAGCCTTCCAAAGTTTATTTCTCAATTGATTTGGAATTTGAAACATTTTATCATGAAAATAATAGGTAAGGTTTTTCAGGTCAATTCACAAAGGTCTCTGAAATGGTATACTAATGTTACCTGAAATGTTATGTTTTTGTGTTCATATTATTGTAATCTAAATGAGTTATAGAAGCATGGTTGCTAAATACTGGGGGTGCCAAAAACATGTATGCACATGACTTATATTCATCTTTTGTTATCAGTATATATTGAGTATGACACTTTTAATACAGTTTTTTCCTTTCTTAAAATGTGTATACATTTTTTTGGCACCCTCTGTATATCCAGATTTATGTCCCATCAGCCAGTTGCTTTATTCTGTAGTCCCGAATACTGTATAACATAACAGCATATATAACAGTACCTCGTGGGAAAATACTATCAGTTTCCTTTGGCATTATCTAATGATGTCCCCTGTTTAGTTTTAGCAATTTTCAACTGAAATGTCAAGTAGAATTACCAGAAGATCTAGGCTTGAAAAACAATCTTGCTAAGTAAAGTATGCTATACATGTTGGATATCGCTGTCAGAGAAGTATGCTCTCCACATTGACTATAAAAAGGAATTTTTATAATGCTGAGGTGCTAAACTAAAATCTTTACCGTTTCTTCCCTCTGCTTTAACCTTTCCTAAGCTTTCAGGACTGGGAACCTGTGACCCGTGTAAGGGCATTTAGAGTTTGACTCACTTGTTTTGACTTTCGGAGTAACAAATCATTAAACTGAGAAAGATGCATATAACCCCTTAAGCTATTACAATTACACCTTTACCAAGATTCCATTGAAGTTTTCTGGAAGGAAACAAACAAAACTTCAAATGACTTCCTCCTTGAGAAAAATCAGTTGTAAGGTTACAAACTGATTATTAAACTGGGTACCATAGCAATGGCATATCCATGAAAAAAAATCCTAAAATAAAAAGTAAATCACATAGTTACTTGAGTGTTTGGCCATGTTTATACTAAGTTATTAGTATTTATACAATGGGACTGGCTACTCACAGTACTAAGCATTTAAGAGGCTGAAATTAAGCAATATTAAATACAATAAAGCAGAAGCCTCGTCATTTAGGAATGAATGTCCCACAAGAGAAGGTAAGCATTTGTGTCCTTATTTTATTTAAATATGGCCTGTTTTCTTGTCAGTACACATTTAACAACGTTTGAAGACTGTAACTTTTAGAACTCACTCTATATATTGTCTTTACTGAAACTGTTGCCTATATTCTATATTTTCACACAATTAATTTTGGTAATTTCAATTTAAGAATTAAGTGAATCCCTTATCCTTTAGGTAATGAAAACAAGTTAGTATTAGCTAGCGAGATCACTGTCTACATTTTCTGGTAACCATTCATATTTCTCAATATCATGATCACTTTTATTAGGAGCTTTTATTCTTATTTTTTAGCTGAGCCATGCTGCCACCTGTTGGCAGCTCAGTGGCTGCTCAGCTCGGGTTGGGCATCGAACTGCTGTTGCTCAGAGCTCAGCTCACACTCTTGAGCGAGCTTTTAACCAACTGAGCTACTCGGCCGGCCCCTACTGGGAGCTTTTAAATAATCTTCCATAGGCTATAATAGGCATGAGCCTTCTTTCCACAAAGCAGTGTTGTAGCCTCTTTGTTTTTGTTTTTATGCTAAGAATGGTTAATAACCTTCTCTCACACACACTATTTTAATTTTATATTTGCCTCACAGCTCTGTGTCCTAGGCAAAGTCCCTCAACTACCCTAGGCTCTCGTTTCTTCCCTAATGAAATTTCAGTCATTGGCTATTGGACACGCTAGGAATTATCCCTACCCTGAGAAACATGGAAGGCAGTTGCAATATTTTTTGAGCCATGCCTCTGTTCCCAGCATCTAGCTCTGGATTATTATTGTGGGAGTACAGGAGAGGAAGATGAAGTTTAGACTCTGTTCTTGAGAAACAAACAATCTTGAAATAGCACTTACAGAACAAGTAGTTAGACAAGTATTTGTGAGTTGTTGATAAAAATATGGTTCTCTTTTATAAGGAAGAGTATTCTCTTTGACCAAGTTTGAGGATCTGTGTGGAGGAGAGGCAGATGAACTGAATCAAATAGGATTGTGGATGTCCCAGCTGCACTGTACTCACATCCGCTTATATAACTATAGGCAGAAATCTATAATTAAATTGCTAAATTTTGTGGCAAGAATTTAAACGCTATGGGAGTTGAAGAGAAAGAGCAACGGGTGGACTCATTGGGAAACATGGTTTGGGAAAGGATGAGGTTTCTGCTGAACCTTGAAGGGTGTATAGAATTTGGATAGGGAAAGAACAAAATTAAAGAGGAGGGTATTAGAAGTGTGAGAGGTGGATACAGAGAGAGGGAAAGAAGGAAGGGCAGGATAAAACAAAAGGTACTGATATAGGAGTTAATAGGTCATGTTCAGGAAGATGGTTGTGATCAAGAAGCTTATTTTGAGTGTTGTTGAAAGGTAAAACCGGTTAGCTGTGACTAGTAGGACCACTCTAGAGGACCTTGGAAAATCATGCAGAGATGAGATAATCTGTTCAGGCATAAGCAATTATAGCTTCCTGAAAAGGGACTGACATGATCAAAATGATTGTAGATACTAGTTGTGGGTTATTTTTAATTCAAAAGATACTTATTTAGACTGCACTGTGTCCATGCATTATACCAAATGCTATGGTGAATACAGAGATGAGTGAGCTGTATTTCTACTCCAGTAAAGTTATAATCTTGTTAGGGAAATAAATTCATTCAATAAGTCTTTGTCTACATAGCATTAATGGTTGAGAATACTGACTTTGGTGTCAGGCAGACCTGGGTTTAAGACCTGGCTCTACCTCGTTCTATGTGACTTTATGCACGTTATTAAAATTCTGTAAGCCTGTTGCTCTTCTTTAAAATGGGAATAACAATGTCACCTGGTTCATAGAGGTTTTCTGAGAAGTAACTTGTATAATGTATATGGAGCATTTAGTATAGTCCATGTAAATAAGTCCTCCATAAATGTTAGCTGCTATAATATAAATTTAAAATGATATGTAATTGTGTTGATTATTATTATTACCTACTCTGTAGACACTGTGAAAGGGGCTGGGAATATGAGGATGAATTGGATATGGTGCCTTCCATCAAAGAACTTTGTATAATGGTATTAAATGCTATCATTATGGTGACTATATTTTCCATTCAAAAATTGGTACATATGATCTGAGAGTAAAACAAGATATTTAAAATTAGAGCAGTCTGAAAGAATCCAGCATTGGCTGTAATAGAAGAAAACACACAGTTCTGTGAGAGTACTGGAAAGATAGAATTTTTATCTCAGGTGGGGACAATCTGAAGAGACTTCCTTAAAGGTGCTCTTGAAGAATAGATAGGAGATGAGTGAAGAGCATTCCACAGAGGAGAAACACTGGAAGTGAGAAAACACATAGCCTGCTTTGGGAACGGGATATCTTTTATTACTTTTTATTAGTTAAATAGGTTTAATTGTGAAACAATATGAGGCTGGTAGAAAAAGATTCCTTCTGATTGTATTCAAATAGAACAGCTCAAAGTATTTAACAGAAATAATAGTTGTGATGAGAGAAAACAAAGAACTTCATTAAGTAGAAAAGACAAGTTGAGGGAGAAAAGGATAAATTCAACAATTATAACATTAAGCATTAATCAGGTGTATTCAGCTTCTGGTTTGTTTTCAATTACAGTTGACATTCAATATTAGTTTCAGGTGTACAGCATAGTGGTTAGACATTTACATAATTTATGAAGTGATTGCCCCCAATTAGTCTAGCACCCACCTGCACTATACATAGTTATTATAATATTATTGACTATAGGGAATGGGGTATCTTTATAGGGTATGAGTCAAGGGTGCAGTGCATATAATGGGTAGTAACATTGGAAAGGTAGGCGTGTAGGGCCCTGAATATTGTGCTTAAAAGTTGGGTCTTTCTTTTGCATGGAATATACCATAGATCTGCTCTTCAGAAAGTCAGTGTAAAGATTACATTTGAAGGGGAGACAAGACTATGCTAAAAGCCTTTTGGAATAGGCCAGACATGAGGTGATAAAAGGTATGATGAAAGAATCCAGAATGCTTAGTGATTTATTTCACACTCCCTTTGTTTCTTGTGGCCAAACGAAAGTGGGTAAGTTGAAAATGAGACCTGATTTGTCAGGAGAGAGAGTTGAAAAGCAGTAAAATAATGTGGCAATAAGTTCAGTTGTAGACACTCCGATTTTCCCAACTGGAATCCTCCTCAGTGACCTTCCTTCTTTCTTGGCCAAAGGGTCAAGTCCAGATTTTGACTGTAACCCTTCTAAATTGGACCTGACCTTCTGTTCCAATTGTGTCTGTCACAAACCCTAGGCGCAGTGCCCCAACCACACTGTCTTTCTCCAGCTCCAGAATGTCATTTTCTCTTTATGTCTCTATGCCTAAAATTGCTTTATGAGTGATATCTGTCTGAGCAATTCCTACTTATGTTCTAAGATAAATTCAGAAGTTACCTTCTCTGGAAAACCTTTCCTGATGCCCACCACTCAGTGAATATGACTATAATAGCATGATAGCACTAAATTTATAGTTTGGTTTTTCCATCTGTTTCCCCCACTACACAGTAAACATCTTTGAGAAAAGGGCGCTTTGAGTCCTAATTCTTTATATCGGCAGCACCCAACACTACCAAGTATATACTAAGCTTTCAATTAAGACTTGACTATAAATGAATATGAATGGGTGAATATGGTAGACATTCAAGTTGAAATCTTCTAAAGTCATTTGGAAACATAGGTCTGGAGCTTGAGCAAGCATAGTAAGAGGGAGTTGAGCTGTAGCTCATTGAGTGGTGACGCCTATCTGACCTGGAGACTAGTGCTACTGACTTGCTTAACTAGGGAGGAAGCAGGGTGGTGGTTTCTGTTGGTAGAGGTAGGTATGTGAAGTGTGGGTGTTCCAAAGCCCTGCCTGCTTAGGATGGAGGAAGGGGATAAACACACACGTTTTTTGTTGACCACTGTTGAATTGTTCACACATAGTAGTGACAGTGGTGGGTTTTTAAAATTTATAGTAAAATAATATATTCTTCCATGTTTTGTCCACTCTTTGTTGCTGTCCTCATGATACGAGCTTAAGTATGTGTTGCCAGGTCTCCAATTTAAGCCTTGCTTTCCCAATTTTGTTTACCTGGCATACTAGTGGCTGGGATAGTCTATGGTGAATATACCATGCTATTTTATTTTAGATGCCTTCCAATTTCAAGAAAAAAAATATATAAAGTTCATTGTCAACTCTTGATTATCCATGGAAGAGTTTCCCAATGTGTACCCTGCCTCCTGGCCCATGTGGTACTGAATGACACAGATCAGTAAATAGATTATTCAGTCAGTTGCATTTCTAAAGTGAATCGCCTTAGGGGATGAAAACAGGCACACACACACCCCATCTTTGTCAAATACCTTTCAGAATTTGAGTAATAGTTTCAGATAGTTATTTGAAGGTACACCTTTCTCAACAAAGATTTGTGTCTGGGGGTTTAAGTGTAGTTAAATGAGCCAGTGGAGTGGTTTCATAATTGAAGTATTGTTAGTCAAACTCCGTAATTAGGGATGACTTCATAGGCATAAGATTCCTCTGTGGGTGACGCCCTGAATTCAGACCCAGTATGAAAAAACAAACAAGGTTTTGTTTGCTTTTGTTTTATTCCCTTATTTGAAAATATGTTTTCCCATGTCTCTGATATTTAGGGAGAGAAGGTTTGCTTTTTTCCTGCTGTTTTTCCCTTCACTGAGGAGGCAGGCCTAGGAGCTAGGGATAGATCAAAGTGCTTTGCAGATGAGAGAATTCAAAAAAATGCAGAGACCCTAGGAGCTCTTACTGTTGATTAATATTTCATTTGGTAAATTTAAATGGAGGGAAAATATATATCTGTTTTCTTAATATCAGCTCTCTCTGTCTCTCTCTGTGTGTGGATCTGCCTTTCCATGTAAGTAAATTTCACTTTTGTTCGGAAACAGAGTGGTGAAGTCAGACTTTCTTTTTGCCTGTCAATCACAGACTCTGAATTTGAGGTTAAACTTTTTGTTCAGCAAGTAATAACTTAATTTGTACCTCTTCACCTTTTATTTGTGCAAATTACGAGTAATGTGACAACATTGACAACTGTTCAAATATATGGTGATGGAAGGAGAACTGACTCTGGGTAGTGAGCACACAACGTGTTGTATAGATGATCTATTATAGAAATGTATACTTGATTTAAAAAAAGAAATGTACACTTGAAACCTATGTAATTTTACCTCAATAAATTTGACACCTCAATAATTGTCACCTCAATAAATTTAATTAAAAAAATATTAACAAGCTGTTGGCTGTTTTTTAAAGTGGTCCTGAAATATTTAATGTAAAATTTGTATTTTTTTTTGCTATCTCCTGGCTGCTCTTCAAGTTGTGTTTAGAAACTGGCCTTGTAAAGGAGCCAAATTGTGTCATGGGTAAAAGTGGCTGACAGGTTTTCTTTAGGCCTATCCTTCTTAAATAACTTTGACTAAGGCTTATAATTTTTATATATGAAGGAGATCTATTATACTCTGTAGTCAATAATTATAGGGCAAATGAGAATTTTTCATATATCACAATTAAAAGGTTCTTAGAACTTATGCCTTATATAGCCTCTCACAATTACTTAGGCATTCATTTATTCCCCATTTTCTTTTTATTAAGGATTTGCAGTTGCTGTATAATACTTTGTAGTTTACGATGTGCCTTCACATATGCCATGTTTAATCTTCATGAGACCTGGGGAAGTAGGTATTAATTATCACTATTTTCAAATCAGGAAACTGAGGCTCAGAGAGATTAAATAAACTTGCTAATGAATACACTGCTAGGAAATAGCAGAGCCCAGGAACTAATTTATGTCTTTTGATTCCACATAAAACAGTCTTTCCAGTATAACATGAGGAACGACACCTTGCTACAAAGGCTCAGGTTTGAATGAAGTGTCTACCGGGCAATAATGTTGTCAGCTCCTGATTTGCTTCATAAACCATAGTGTGGGCTGTTTTAGTTGCTTTGAGAAGTACAATGCCCCATGAAGAGGAATAGAGCTTCCGTTATTTTAATTTATAAGATTTTAATTTTTAAAAATCTGTTGATAATACCTACCTACCTGGAAATCTTCTTAAATTATTTAAATGTGATGTTTTCTCCCAAGATAATACTATTTGCTCAGTTTCCTTAAAGATAACCATCAAGACTATGAGTAGCCTTAAGGATAAGCCTTTTTTTATTCGTAGTGGGAAAAAATCTTCATTAAAAATTGTGATTTTTATAACCTAAAGCATATATTGTGAGCCTTTTAAATTTGAGTTTGTGTCTATGGCCATACCACCCTGAATGCACCCAATCTCGTCTATATTTGAGTTTGTATTTCATAGTTTTATCTCAGGTACTTCCGGGTAGCATTTATTTATTTTCTTTCAAATAATTATAAATAAATGAAATTGAGTTTATTTCTTTTTAATATTTTTATTTTTGAATTATAATTCACATACAATATTATATTAGTTTCAGGTGTACAACATAGTGACAAGACACATATGAGGGCCAGTGCCACTGCCCTCAAAAAAAAACAAAAAACATAGTGACAAGACATTTATATAACTTACAAAGTGATCACCCTGATAAATCTAGTACCTATCTGACACCATATATAATTATTACAATATTATTCACTATATTCCTTATGCTATACTTTACATACCCAAGACTATTTTGTAACAGCCAATTTGTTTTTTTTTTTTAAAGATTTTATTGGGGAATTGGGGGAGTGCAACAGCATTGGGGAATCAGGGAAGGGGAACAGACAAGTTGTTGTCCTTTTGTTCTTCATTCTAGTTGCGGAGGACTGTTGCTTCACTGGCCCATGTTAGTATCGTCATTGCACTCTTCCCGGATGAGGCAGATCGGTTGCCAGCCTCTGGATGGTCGCTCACCGCGGCTATTGACAGCTCACACTGGCTGCCAGCCACTCACTGTAGCCTATGGCAGCCCACTGTCGCAGGGGCTGCAGCCTACACCGTCGCCGGGGCTCGCAGCCCAGCTCCAGGTGGAGGTGTTGTTAGCTGTAGAGGGCAGTGTCACTGGCCCTCATATGTGGGATCCAAACCGGGGCCGCTGGCGTCCCAAGCCAGCTCTTAACCAATGCACCACTTGGCCGGGGCCCCAATTTGTATTTCTTAATCCCTTCACTTTTTTCATGTAGCCCCCCAACCCCCCTCCCTGCTGGCAACCATCAAATTGTTCTCTATCTGTGAGTTTGTTTCTGTTTTGTTTGTTTATTTTGTTCTTTAGGTTCCACATATATGTGAAATCATGTAGCATTTGTCTTTCTCTTGACTCACTCAGCACAGTACTCTCTAGGTCCATCCATGTTATTGCAGATGGCAAGATTTCATTTTTTTTATGGCTGAATAATAGTTGATTGTATACGAGGTCAGACAGTTTCACAAACGCATCCTAGAAAAAGTGCTACCTACATACCTCACTGCTGAATATCACTATGGTCACCTTTGAAGTATTCCCCTTGGGAAGCTATGCATTGACGCCAGTGCCTAGTCCACCCTTCAAAGCAATTTTTGGCCATCAGGGCTGTCGTCGTATTACCCTTGATATCCTGAATGTCATCAAAATGTCTTCCTTTCAATATTTCCTTTATCTTCGGGTAAAGAAAGAAATCACTGGAGGCCAGATCAGGTGAGATGAGAGGGTGTTTCAATACAAATATTTGTTTACCAGCTAAAAGCTCCCTAACAGAGAGTGCCATGTGAGCTGGTGCATTGTCATGATGCAAAAACCATTAATTGTTGGCGAAAAGTTCAGGTCATCTAACTTTTTTTTTTTTTGAGGGCAGTGTCACTGGCCCTCATAAGTGGGACCCGAACCGGGGCCGCTGGCTTCCGAAGCCAGCGCTTAACCGCCGCGCCACTCGACCGGCCCTCAGGTCATCTCTTTTTCACACAGCCGTTTCAGCACTTCGAAATAGTAAACTTGGTTAACTGTTTTTCCAGTTGGTACAAATTCATAATGAATAATCTCTGTGATATCAAAACAGGTAAGCAACATAGTTGCAACAAGTTTGCAAACTTAATTGTCAGGCCTCGTACGTGTACCACTTCTTTATCCATTCATTCATTGATGGACACTTAGGATGCTTCTATATCTTGTCTGTTGTAAATAATGCTTTACTAAACACAAAGATGCACATGTCCATTAAAGTAGTGTTTTGGGTTTCTTTGGATAAATACTTTTAAGTGGATTACTGGATCCTTTTTTGTTTCTTGCTATAGCCTTGGTTTTAGTCTATTTTGTCTGGTAAAAATATTGCTACCACAGCTTTTTAAAAATTCATTTCCATTTTCATGAATGTGTTTTTCCATCCCTTTATGTGCGTGCAGTTTTTGTGTATCTTTTTTGATCTGAAGTAAATCTCCTATAAGCAACATTTAAGATTCTTGTTTTCTTATCCATTCAGCCACCATATGTCTTTTCATTAGAGCATTTAATCCATTTACATTTAAAGTAATTGTTGATACATAAGCAGTTATTACCATTTTATTATTCATATTTTTTATATTTTTTGTAGGGGGTCTTAAGACCCTCTAAACTCCTTGAAATACTGGTTTGGTGGAGAGGAACTCCTTTAGCTCTTTCTTGTCTGGGAAAGTCTATCTGTCCTTCGATTCTAAAAGATAGCTTTGCTGGTAGAGTAATCTTGGTTTTAGGTCCTTGTTTTTCATCACTTTGAATATTTTCTGCCAATTCCTTCTGGCCTGCAAAGTTTCTGTTGAGAAATCAGCCAGCAGTCTTATGGGGAGTCCCTTGTAGGTAACTCACTCCTTTTCTCTTGCTGCTTTTAAGATTCTCTCTTTGTCTTTAACGTTTGACATTTTAATTATGATGTGTCTTGGTGTGGGCCTCTTTGGGTTCAGCTTGTTTGGGACTTGCTGTGTTCCCTGGATTTGTATGTCTACTTCCTTCGCCAGGTTAGGGAAGTTTTCAGTCATTATTTCATCATATAGGTATTCAATCTCTTGCTGTCTCTCTTCTCCTTCTGGTACCCCTATGATGCAAATGTTGTCCCAGAGGCCCTTTAAACTATCCTCATTTTTTTTTTGATTCTTTTTTTCTGTTTTCCCTTCTGTTTGGGTGTTTTCTGCCACTCTATCTTCCAAATTGCTGATTCGATCCTCTGCTTCATCTAATCTACTGTTGATTCCCTCTAATGTACTCTTTTTTTTTTTTGATGGCAGTGTCACTGGCCCTCATATGTGGGACCCGAACCGGGGCTGCTGGCTTCCCAAGCCAGCGCTTAACCACTGCACCACTCAGCCGATCCTAATGTACTCTTTATTTCACTTATTATATACTACATTTTTGACTGGTACTTTTTTACAGGTTTTCTATCTCCATTTATATGTTCCCTATCTCTTTGTAGAAGTTCTCTCTGAGATCACTGAGCATTCTTATAACTAGTGTTTTGAATTCAGTATCTGGTAGAT
The DNA here is from genome assembly GCA_033961575.1 of Aselliscus stoliczkanus. Lineage (NCBI taxonomy): Eukaryota > Metazoa > Chordata > Mammalia > Chiroptera > Hipposideridae > Aselliscus > Aselliscus stoliczkanus. The sequence goes on along the minus strand of CM066737.1, from coordinate 44,379,003 downwards.
TGCTTGTCTCCATTTTCCTTAGTTCTTTTTCTGGAGCGCTCTGTTTCTTCATTTGGGAAATATTTCTTTGTCTCCCCATTTTGGCTGCCTCCCTGTGTTTGTTTCTATGTATTAGGTAGGGCTGCTATGTCTCCCGGAGTTAGTAGAGTGGCTTTATGTACTTGGTGTTCTGTGGGGCCCAGAGGTGGAGTCTCCCTAGTCACCTAAGCCAGATGCTCCAGGTATGTGCCTTGAGTGAGTTGTGTGTGCCCTCCTGTTTCAGTTGAGCCTTAGTTGCTGTTTGCATGTCAAGGGAGGGATTGACCAAACTTGCCTGGAAATGTTGTTTTAGGGATATATTCATGTTCTGATTTTTTAAAAATTATTATTCAAGTATGTCTCTTAATGTCTCCTGTAAAAGAAAAATCTGAGTTATACATGTAAAAGAAGTCACTTTACACTTTCATTAAAACAATTAGACAGGAATAAAAAATTAGAAAACTTGACATTATATTTTTGGTTTTTTAATGCTGCATTGTATTAATACATGGTTTTAAAAAAAAAAAGATTTTATTGGGGGAAGGGAACGGCATTGGCGAATCTGGGAAGGGCAACAGACAAATTGCTGTCCTTTTGTTCTTCAGTCTAGTTGTGGAGAATGTCACTTCACTGGCCCATGTTGGTATTATCATTGCGCTCTTCCTGGTGAAGCAGTCGCTCATTGGCCATTGGACAGCCGCTCATGGTGACTCACGGCGGCTCATGAAAGCTCATGCCCGTTGCTGGCCAGTTCCACGGCAGCCTATGTTGTCACAGGCCACTCACGACAGCCCTGCTCCAGGTCGAGCTGTTGTTTACCATCTTAGCTTGTAGAGGGTGCAGCATCACTGGCCCTAATGCGGGATCTGAACCGGAACCCTGCTACTCAGAGCTGGCATCCCAAGCCAACTCTTAACCAAAGCGCCAGTCGGCTGGCCCTATACTAATATATTTTTTAAGTAAACAGGTGCCTTGAAATCATTTCTGCGAGATCTAAGTATTTCCTGATTTTATGGGAAGAACAAAAGTACTCTTTTCCTGGCTTGCTAATTCACTTTGCATTGAGTTATAATTATTTACATGTTTGCCTTTACCAGATTGTAAATACCTTGAGGGTAGGAATTAGTCATCTAACAGGTGCCTAAAATATTTGTAAAATTGTGTAAGGGTAGAGGTGTATGTGTGTTGGAGAGGGGTATACAGAAGAGGGAAAGAGATTTTGCCCTGTTCAACTCGGCTACTTCCAAGGTTGGGAAGTGGAAGGATTTAGGCAGAGCCCACTGGTCCGCAGAAATGAAGGGTGGAGCATGGCGGGCGGGGGTTACCATATTTTGCTGTGTATAATGCACTCCCGTGTATAATGGACACCCATAATTTTGGCCCAAACTTTCAGGGAAAAAAAAGTCTTTCATTTTAATTTATTAATTCAAGTTTTTATCTGTTTACATTTAGGTACTTGTTTTTTGTGTTATAAAGGAAGTTTAGCTTTTAAAGTATTACGGTACAAAAAATATTATGTAACAAATAATTACAAAACACAAGAACATATACAAGGTACAAGAAATTTTACATACTGGGAACAAATTTACAACATTTATACATCCTAGAAGGCCAAGAACTCTTTGTCGTTGCAAGTTCATTGTAAGTTCAACAAAACCAGTGATTCCATTCCAGGGTACTGTTTTGCATACAGATATCGTTATTGATTTCTAGAGTTACACTTTTAACTCATAAGCATAAAAAAATAATTAAAAACATTTATTTAGATACAGAATTAGTATTACCCACATATAATGTGCATGATTATTTTTTTCTCACAAGTTTGGGCAAAAAAAAATGCACGTTATACCCGGCAAAATACGGTATGTCCAGAACCATCTTTGTCTAATTTTCTTTTGGTAGTGATATGGTAGTATAAAACTAAAATTAAACGTATTTTTTTAAACTCACGTACTTTAGATTATTCCTGACTCACAAACTGCCCAAACTGGAAAGGACCTTTAGAGATAAAGGAGAGGCCACATGTTTTGGATTTTCTGAGGCAGCCTCACTTTCAAACTTTCTGTGCCATTGTTCTATATGGTATAATTCTTGGAGATGGGTAATAATTTCATAGTGAAAACATGATTATTTACAATACGCATAAATAAAATCAGAATAAACCCTACATATAGTATATAATAAGAAATGTAGAATGTCATATTACTAAAATATAGAATGCTTTTAAAAAGTGCTACCATTGGGTTGCAGTTTAACTTATAATAAAAAAATATATTGTTTATGCTTAATCTTTAAAATGCCTGACTTCATATCTAACTGAAGATCTGTCTTTACCTTAGAGATCCTGAGACTGCTCTGAAAAGTGTTTTTACCCAACTTATCTACTGAGAATTTGTCTGTCTTTTGTGACATCTTAACACCGTTGGTAAGAAAAGTTTACGTGTATAAACAGGCAAGTTCTGATTTATGTTTTTTTAAAAGTCTGAGTTTTTAAAAATTTTTTAAATGCCAGTCATTTTAAATGTCTATTGCGTTATGGTAGAAACTTTGCTAATAATATAATATGGTCATTTTAAAGCTTCCCAGGGATTTGAGAAACATGGGTTTAAATTCCAGTATCATGGCCCCTCTGAGCCTATGTTATCTAATAAAAAAAGGGGGTAAGAATATTTATTTCATAGGTTGTTGTGAGGGTTCAGGGAATTAATATGAATATGAATTTATCTAATGTAGTACTTGGTGCATAGTTGTTTAATGTGTGAACTTATTAAAACACTATTTTATTGATTGCCTTACTATGTGCCTGGGACTGTGATAAGTTCTAGAAATGACAACAATGGCTGTGACAAAGACAGATGTGGCACAGCTCTCTCTTGAGAGCTTCTCTCTGAGTATTAGGCTTAATGTCAAAACATGAGGGCCGGCCAAGTGGCACAGTGGTTAAGCACTGGCCTGGAAAGCCAGTGGCCCCGGTTCAGGTCCCACATATGAGGGCCAGTAACACTGCCCTCAAAAAAAAAAAAAAGCAGAAAAGATGAGTTGGTGAGTAGTTTTTTAACTTTTAGTAAAACTGTCTAAAAAGGATAAATATAAGACCTCAAATTTGTATTTTGTACTATGTAGTTAGTGAAATTTAACACATGGAATACTTATTTGAAAAGACAATACATTTAGGGCATTTTTTATACTTTACTGGTAGATACGTGTCATTTATGTAGTATTTGTCAAAACCCATATTATAATATACAACACCATGCAACTGTGGACTTTTTGTGATTATGATGTGTTAGTGTAGGTTCATCACTTGTAACAAATGTACCACTATGATGCAGGATGTTGATAATGGGCAAGGCTTATATATGAGGAGAAAGGCGTACATGGGAACTGAACTCTGTACTTTCTCTTCAATTTTGCTGTGAATCTAACTCTTCTAAAAAAGTAAAGTCCTTAAAAAGATTAAAAGAAAAAAAAAACAAAGCCAAATAAGGCAACACCTAATTGTTTTCATTTCCTTGTCTCCAAAAATTGTTAATAGGTTTGTATTTGGGAATTATCCATTGTAGTACAGACCTCCTTTCTCTATTGTAGGGCTCATTGAAGTCCAGATCATAAATATTGTGAGTCAAGAAGAAAAATCAAGAATATTGTGGGCCGGCAGAGTGGCACGGTGGTTAAGCACTGGTTTGGGAAGCCGGCAACCCCGGTTCGGGTCTCACATATGAGGGCCAGTGGCACTGCCCTAAAAAAAAAAAAAAATTATATTATTAGGGCGAGCCGAGTGGCTGAGTTGGTTAAGATCTTGATCAAGAGTGCAAGCTGAGCTCTGAGCCACAGCAGTTCAATGCCCAGCCCAAGCTGAGCTGCCGCTGAGCTGCCAACAGGTGGCAGGATGGCTCAGCTAAAACAAAAACGAACAAAAAGAATATATCATATTATTGATATCAAGGATATAATATATTATTTCCACAAATTTTTACTGATGAAATCGAAAATATAATAATAATTGAGTACAATTTTTTTTTTGTAATGCAGGTCTACTGATGAAAAGAATGAAATTTTGAGGGGAGGATAACTTTTCACTTAATTGGGTTTCAAAGTTAATGTGTCTTATCATCAAAATTGACTGCAAATGATGTGCCAGCCTAGTGGCGCAGTGGTTAAGTGTTGGCTTGAGAAGCCAGCGGCCCCGGTTCGGTCCCACATATGAGGGCCAGTGACACTGCCCTCAAAAAAAAAAAATTGACTGCAAATGTTTGTTTATCTATAAAAACATACTTAGCTTGTGGCGCCATACAAAAACAAGCCATGGTTCAAATTTGACCTACAGGCCATAGTTTGTCAAACTCTTCTCTATTGTGAAATTGGTAAAATAGGGCCAAATCAGAAAGTGTGTAATCTCAAATAATAAGCTATGTGCACAAGGATATGTTTATTAGCACACACTTGTATATACTTCTGTATCAAAGCCAAGTATAATTTGTTCTAATTGACTCCTCCTTTAATAGGAGTGATTTTTAGGTGTTAATATGCTATTTAAAAATTTGTTTTCACAATGAATGATTTTAAAGGGGTTTAATGGAAAAAATGGTAACTGTGTAAAGTGATGTTTGTGTTAACTAACCTTACTGTAGTAATCATTTCACAATATACATATAAACCATCAAAACTTACACAATATTATGTTCCAATTACATCTCAATAAAGCTGGAAAAATGGAAATAAAACAGTAAAATAGATAAATGAGAGAGAGAGAGAGAGAGAGAGAGAGAGAGAATAGATAGATGGCTTAATGGAAAAGTTGTATTTTTTTTTAAAAGATTTTATTGGGGAATTGGCGGAGGGGAACAGCATTGGGGAATCGGGGAAGGGGAACAGACAAGTTGCTGTCTTTTTGTTCTTCAGTTTAGTTGCGGAGGATGTTGCTTCACTGTTGGTATCGTCATTGCGCTCTTCCCGGATGAGGCAGATGGGTCGCTGGCCTCTGGATGTCGCTCACCGCAGCTATTGGCAGCTCACGCTTGGCTGCCAGCCGCTCATGCTGGCTGTGGGCCACTCACTGTAGCCTATGGCAGCCCACTGCAGCAGGGGCTGCAGCCCACACCATCACCGGGGCTCGCACAGCCCAGCTCCAGGTGGAGCTGTTGTTAGCTGTAGAGGGCAGTGTCACTGGCCCTCATGTGGGATCCAAACCGGGGCCGCTGGCATCCCAAAACCAGCGCTTAACCAATGCGCCACTCGGCCGGCCCAGAAAAGTTGTATTTTACATGAATCTTTGGTCATGTAATTTCAACTTTTAGTTTTGACACATATAACCAAGAATTTCTATTAGGTATCTTTTTCCCATCATTCCTGGATATCTTGGCTCTTCTTCACACTCTTTGAATGTAATGTAAAATTTTGTCTTTAAAAGGAAGATTCAGAAATATTTTTTTCTGACTAACTTTTGGTAAATGATAACTTCTCATTTCTTTATTTGTTTGTTTTATTTTGGCTGTAGCTACTAATATGGGAACCTATTCAGATGGTTTTGGTAGTTTGCAATTCTGTTGAAATTCCTAAGATGAACGTTTTACAGGAGTGCTTATATTCATCACAAAAGTTTTTAAAGTCTGAACCCTTTTTGGTTTCTCTGTAGATCTTCTATAAATGGATGAGATGGCTGCCACTCAGATTTCCAAAGATGAGCTTGATGAACTCAAAGAGGCCTTTGCAAAAGTTGGTAAGTATTTTTGTAGTGTAACTATAGTAAAGCAATCTTTATGTGATCCTAATGAAAGTTATTTCTTTAAATAATAACATGAATGGTTAAATCACGAACCTTAGGGCAAAATAGTTAACATCGATGGGATAAAGTTTTAGAAGCTACACTTGAAACTGTATTATTTCTACTCATATCTAGTATCTAATATAGTCAAATATTTTTGGTCCAGGGTCCCAGTCCTTAACTGGGCCTGCTGTGGCCCCTGAAGTTTGTAGACAAACTTTGTATTGTTATCATATTTGGTGTATCATATTTTTCTTAGGAGAGAATTTAGAGCTTTCAAAGGGATGTGTGACCCCTGAAAATGTTGACAACTATCAATGCTGTTTTACCTTTCCCTGTTTAGCTTGGCTTTATTGCCTTTCTCATATATCTTCAGTGCCTTTGCAATGATGCAGATTGTTCTATCTTTGTACTAAATTACAACATCAGTATATGTTGGGAAATCATAGTATGTCATTTGGTTCATCTTAACATCATATAACATGTCTTAGAATTTAGCAGATAAAGTAGTTTATAGTATTTACATTCCAAATTTCAGTACTTAGTTCAAATCCATAGAAGATAATGAAAAATGATAAAAACTGATTATTGATGTGTGTACTCACATGAATCAACTTGTGCTTAGAGAGGTAGACTATTACTATTTGGTATCTCCTTCATTAAAGGATATAAAGTTAGATCATAATGAGTTCCTATTTAAATCAGAATCTACTCCTTGGCCTATGTTGAAAATCCCATTAGTGAAAAGTAAGGATGCCTTCATCCCTATTCCCATACATTTATGATCAATGTTTTCTTTGAAAGCATTTAGTAGTAATGGCATGCCTTGGGAAGAATAATGAGCCATAGGCGGAGTCACTATTCATAATCCCATCAGAATTCTAACTAGAAAAAAAATCAAATAGTCCAGAATTTAACAGGATTTTATACTCATCTTTCAGTGTTGGGGACAGCCTAATTTGTTTCTTTATGAATGAAATTTTAGGGTAGGGACATGACTTACTATTGCTATTGTTTAATCTTCAAGGCCTTACCTACTCAAATAAATGTTTATCGTTGAACACAGGCCTTGTTCTTTTGTGCCGCATCTTGGAAACATTTGTGTGAATAATATTTTTTAAAATTAAAGATAATTCAAATATGTTTACCTGATGGGACTGGAATACTTTTATTAGTAAAAGGGCTTAATTGCTCCTTAAAAGCTTAATGATATAAATAGGGTTGACCAATTATCTCCATAGAGGAAACAGGGTTAAATTGTACCAAGTGAGGGATCAGTTAGAGTTTAAACTGCAAGAAAGGCTTATTGTTGGAATTACTGTCTTATTTTAAATCATATATCTTGGAGAGGTTAGGTTGGCAAACGGCTTCCCAAAGGCAGGAGAGTTGACCATATGTCTCATTGGAGTTCCTACCGGGCATACATTCCTAATATAAGCAGACTCTTATTAGTCTATATTCTGTAAATAGGAATTCCGGAGTTCAAAATTTCTGCCTGTTGTGCATTTTTTGCTTTTGTACTCCTCCTCAAGCATCTAGCTCAGTGTATACACATGTTAGATTCTCAATAAATATTTAATTGATTGAATCCCAAGGAATTCTACATAGTCTCTTCATATATTGAGACTTTGTCATCAACTGTAAACTCAAAAGGTCCATTGTTATGAAGATTTTCATCATGGTGGAATTTATTACTAAAGGTTTTTGCCATTGCATTGTAGCACATAAAATTTATATGTACTTTTCAGCATAATAAAGGCTTCTGTATAGTCTTTTCGAAAAGATCCAGCTGATTATAATTTTACTTTAAAATCTTTGCAGTTTTTTAGTTGTTTGTTACAAAGCCCTCAGGCAACTGTCAAAGGTGTTATGGAAATCTTTTTTTTTCCCTTCAATCAGGGAAGCTTGATTTTAAAAACAAGCTCTATAACTTATTTTCCTGTCAGGGACAATTTTTCCTTATTTTCGGGGGGAGGGTAGTGAGACTTACTTTGTCTCAGCTCAATTGTGACAAAATATGGAAATCATTATATGATTTTTTTCCCCTCTATTAACATAATAGCCTTGATTATCTCTTTAGAAATTCAACAGAACCATAGTGTACGGAGAAAATCTGTAATCACCACTAATCATAGGTTTTGTTCAATCAATTAATAGAGTTTGAAACTCTCTTTACTAGCAATAAATTGAGTATTTAGATTTAAAGTTCTCCTTTCACTCACTCTCTGTACCTGTTTAGTGTTAAGCTCCAAGTGGAATATTTTCATTTAATTATTTTAATTTTTTCAACATTTGTTTCCAGTATTTCCCACGGGGATAGCAGAAGCCTTGGCTTTCATTTTTTTCCTGCTTCATAATGTTTCTGTTTTAATTCAAATACAATGCTGCATAAGTTCTTTCTAAAGAAGAATAAATAAAACTTTCAGAACACTTACTTAGGAAGTAAATATTTACCAACTAGAGAATGTCTTTTACATTCTGAGATTTTAATCTTGTTATAGAAGCTAGAGGTCATTGGATGATTACTTGTAATACTGATAAATTCATGTATTACAAATCTTCAGATTGGCCTTAAAGTCTTGCAAACACTTCTCACTTTTTTCTCTCCTAAGGAATTGCTACTGAGGTTTGGGGTTTTTTAACATGAATTCAGCAGTTTGGAAATAAAAGAATAATGGGAATTTTATTTAATGACCACGATTAGTGTCGGTGTATTCCTTTGACATTACCCACTAAAACTGAGCCAAAAAATGTTGGTTATGGTGATTGTAGCTGTACTAGATTTTTCTCATCTCAGGAAATTGAGTTGTTTCAAATGACTTGATATTCTCAAGTACATAAAAACCACATCAGGATGATGCCACGAAAAGTCTGGTGATTTAGTCTGATTTACTCTTAATATTCAATAAAACTAACCAGTGCATATTTGTTTAATTATAACTTGAAAAATAACAACTATAGCCCAACTGAAAAAAGTACACTAACCGGTGCTCTTTCACTGTGCCATCTGCTTAATTATCGATGGACTATTAGAAATGAAGGTCTTGAGATAGTCTGAAAGCTGTGTTTTGACAGTGTGGAAGATACGAGTACAAATGTGTGGAGGTGTCAGGAAGAACAAGAGCCACTCACGTGTGAAAGAATGCGCTTGTATGAGTGTGTGTAGTTGTGTATCTGGGTTTTTTTTAAAGATTTTATTGGGGAATTGGGGGAGGGGAACAGCATTGGGAGACTGGGGAAGGGGAACAGACAAGTTGCTGTCCTTTTGTTCTTCAGTCTAGCTGTGGAGGATATTGCTTCACTGGCCCATGTTGGTATCATCATTGTGCTCTTCTCGGGTGAGGCAGATCGGTCGCCAGCCTCTAGATGGCCGCTCAGAGCAGCTCTTGGCAGCTCACACCGGCTGCCGGCAGCTCACACTGGCTGCGGGCCACTCACTGTAGCCTATGCCAGCCCACTGCACCAGGGGACTCAGAACCGCCCAGCTCCAGGTGGAACTGTTGTTCACCATCTTAGCTGTAGAGGGCAGTGTAACTGGCTCTCATATGTGGGATCTGACCCAGAGCCACTGGAGTCCCAAGCCAGTTCTTAACCACCACGCCACTCGGCCAGCCCTGTGTATGAATTTTTTTTCTTTTTTTTAGAGGGCAGTGTCACTGGCTCTCATATGTGGGGTCCGATCCGGGGCCACTGGCATCCCAAGGCAGCTCTTAACCACTGTGCCACTTGGCCAGCCCTGTGTATCTATTTTTAAAGTGAGAGAATGTCAGCAAGTGGAAAAATAATGGTCCAACTGCTGGAAATTTTGAGTTGAAAAAGGATTGCTAGACAACATTTTTTTTTTTAAGATTTTATTGGGGAATTGGGTGAGGGGAAAAGCGTTGGGGAATCAGGGAAAGGGAACAGACAAGTTGCTGTCCTTTTGTTCTTCAGTCTAGTTGTGGAGGACATCACTTCACTGGCCTATGTTGGTATTATCATTGGGCTCTTCCCGAGTGAGGCAGTCGCTCATGGGAGCTCACAGCAGCCCACAAAAGCATAGGCCATCTCTCGGCCAGCCCCACTGCAGCCTACACCATTGCCTGCAACTCATGGCAGCCGAGCTCCAAGTTGAGCTGTTGTACACCATCTTAGCTATAGAGGGTGCAGCGTCACTGGCCCTCTATGTGGGATTCGAACCAGGGCCCCGCTTCTCAGAGCTGGCATCCCAGACCAATTCCTAACCAATGTACCACTCAGCTGGCCCTAGACAACATTTTTGATTGCTTGGTCTCAGCTCTTTAACCTTGTACATCCTTCAGCTGTACATGACCTCCACCTTAGGAGATCCACTATTAGTATGAACTCCTAGGTGGCGACCATCATGCTACTTTTAGCTGGGACCCATTACACTGCCTCTTACATTTGCTGGAATGAGCTACCTGAAGAGGTATGAACTTGGAAAACCCATATTTAGGTAAACATCTGGAGATGTTTAGCAGCTCTGTTTTCTAAAATTTTAAGGCCAATGAAGCTTGACTTAACTGCTTAGATGTTAGGATGGAATATAATCTAAATTCTTCTGCACAACTTTTTTGGCTGAGTCTTTTAAAACAATATATCATGTGCTTTCATGGGCATTCAAAATCATGTGTGTGTGTAAATCCATTGTTTTTTTTGTTGTTGTTGCCTTTTTTTGTAAAGATTTTATTGGGAAATTGGGGCAGGGAACAGCGTTGGCAAATCGAGGAAGGGGAACAGACAAGTTGCTGTCCTTTTCTTCAGTCTAGTTGTGGAGGACGTTGCTTTACTGGCCCATGTTGGTGTTATCATTGCACTTTTCCTGGGTGAGGCATATCGGTCGTCGTCCCCTGGACGGCCAATCATGGCGGCTATTGGCAGCTCAAGCTTGCTGCCTGCCACTCAAAACAGTTGCCAGCTACTCGCCATAGCTTATGGCAGCCCATTGTAGCAGGGGCTGCAGCCTACGCCGTCGCCGTCGACTCACAGGAACCCAGCTCCAGGTCAAGCTGTTGTTCACCATCCTAGCTGTGGGGGGCACAGCATCACTGTCCCTCATGTGGGATCCAAACCAGGGCCCTGCTGCTCAGAGCTGGTGTCCCATGCCAACTCTTAACCAACGTGCCACTCGGCCGGCCCCAATTTGCTGTCCTTTTGTTCTTCAGTCTAGTGGTGGTGGTGGTGGGGGGGGACTGTCACATCACTGGTCCATGTTTGTATTGTGATCATTGCACTCTTTCTGGGTGAGGCAGTTGCTCACCTCCCATTAGATGGCGGCTCACGGCAGCTCACTCGCGCTGCCGCCTGCTCTGCCGGCCACTCACAGTAGCCTACGGCAAACAACTGCAGTCCCACTGCAGCCTATGCTGTTGCCGGCAACTCAAGACAACCGAGCTCCAGGTCGAGCTGTTGTTCACCATCTTAGCTGTAGAGAGTGCAGTGTCACTGGCCCATGTGGTATCCGAACCAGTGGCCCTGCTGCTCAGAGCTCGCCCTCCCAAGCCAACTCCCAACCAATGAGCCACACGGCCAGCCCAAAATCCATTGTTAAACATACAGGTTCCTATTGTCATTTTTTAGAGCAAAAAAATTGTGGAATATATTGGTTAAATGAAATGAAACTTTTAAACCTAGCTTTTCTGAAAGGAAGTGCATCTGCACTTGATTTGTTTTCTTCTTTAAGTCCTAATGAGTACTGTCCGGAGTGGGGCAGTAAAGAAGTTGCATCTGTGTTGCAGATGAGAACACATGTATTCGACCTTTTTATAAAGATACTAGATTTAGACAGATTCAAGGATATTTAAAGGAACACACACACACACACACACACACAACCTGGGGTTAAAGGAAATCCCAGTCTTTCTGTCAGATTTATAAGACCAAGTAACACCCCAAAAGATACATTTGAAGTGCTTGCCCCACATACCACCTGGACATAGGCAGTGTAAAACAGCAGCTAAAATCAAAACCACTTGAATTCTGGCCCAGCTTTCTCCAGACGAGTACTTAAAATAGCTTAAATAACAGGATGCAAGGGGAGGGAAAACATTTCCTTTTAAGGATGTGTATTCTTGGTGTGATTCAAACTTCTGCAGGAACATGGCTGCATAATAAGTTTATTTACTTTAAGGTTACTTGGGGGAGGGTGTTGGGAGAGTTAACCAGCAGTTAAAATAATACTTGGTTAAAAGAGCATAATGAGGTTTCTTTTAAAACAGAATGCAGATGTAAACCTACATGTGTCATCAGAGAGAGAGGAAAAGGGGGGCTGGAGGGAGGAAGGGAGTGAGGGAGAATCTGTTACAAGCAGTTGGTTCCTTTCTGACTAATTCAGTAGCCAATACGAAAGACCAGCCTCTCTGGTGAAGCATTGGGGGCCCCTTAGTGATTATTTTTTAAGTGTAGTGATTTTTCATTAAAAATAGAATACTTTTGGGCCAGCCGAGTGGCGCTTTGGTTAGGAGTTGGCCTGGTTCAGATCCCACATATGAGGGCCAGTGACGCTACACCCTCTACAGCTAAGATGGTGAACAACAGCTCCAACTGGAGCTTAATTGCCGGTGACAGGTGTAGGCTGCAGTGGGGCTGGCGTGAGCTTTCGTGAGCTGCCAAGCCGCTGTGAGCAGCCATCCAATGGCCGGCAACTGATGCCTTAGCTTGGAAGAGTGCAATGATCACAATACCAACATGGGGTTCAGTGAAGCGACGTCCTCCACAACTAGACTGAAGAACAGAAGGACAGTAACTTGTCTGTTACCCTTCCCCGATTCCCCAACACTATTCCCCTTCCCCAACTCCCCAATAAAAATCTTTAAAAAAAAATAGAATACTTTTTCATTTATTGAAATTTAACACTTTACTTTCTGTGGAAACTTTGTTCAGTGGGTAAGTGCAGCTTCTTTTTCCCTGGCTCCCATTAATGTCCACACATACTGACCATATTTTCTGGACCAACAAGCTAAGACACGTGCTTGCAGAAACATTGAGAAAGCTCTAGATAACATAGGCTGTATGATAATATCTACTTTATTGGGTGGTTGAATATATGATGCTGGAACACAAGTCTTCGAAATGCAGAGCCTATTCCATGCCATGCCAATATATAGTTAATGAACAAGTGGCAAATAGGGCCGGCCGAGTGGCTCAGTTGGTTAAGAGCTCGCTCAAGAGTGCAAGCTGAGCTCTGAGCAACAGCTGTTCGAGGCCAGCCGGAGCTGAGTTGCTGTTGAGCTGCCAGCAGGTGGCAGGATGGCTCAGCTTAAAAAAAAAAAAAAAGAAGTGGCAAATGAGCCAGAAAGGGGTTCCAGAATATTGGCAGTTTTAATGAGAATATCAAGGACTGTCATCCTGCCAGGCGGTTGTGATTTTAGTTTCCAGTTGTTAAAACTGTTTTGAATCAATCTGTGTTTTTTGGGTCAATTTATTATTTAATTCTCACGTTTATGACAAAACTCGGGAAAGGAAAGGTTCACCATCAAACATAGATTGTAGCACCTGCTTAATAATGTCACTGATGAGATGGAAGCTTTCTGAAATGCCACTGTGCTGTCTCATTTTCTGGCCTTTCAAAGCACATCAAATTAGATCTCTGATATTGTTTAAGGGGTGGATGGGTGTGTGGAGGTGTATATGGAGGTGTGTGTGTTGGCTGGGATTGGAAATAAAATTAGAATAAAACTCTCTAAAAATAATTGCACACAATTTTGTCTTCCAGTTGGGAGATTTTGTAAAAGTAATTGCAAGCTGCGCTTTTAGGCTCCCTGTGCCTTCTTATTGAAATTGAAATTGTTTTCTTCAAAAGATATGATTTAGGAGCTCTAAGAAAGTCTTGCTATAATTTACTAGTACTAACACTAAAATGTCTTTGATCACAGAAAGTTACAGAAAAGCTAGATTTGCTGATAAAATAGGGGGAAATAGCAGAATAGGTAAAAGTTTTAAAATATGTAAAGCTAGATAACACATGTTCAATGATTGTTTTCCCATCTCAGGAAAGATATAAGATAGATACTCCAAGTGACTCAAAAGTTTTACGAGGATTTTGAAGCCATAGTTTCAAGTAAAAACCAAGATGTTCTGTCTGATTAATCTCTGCATATGGTATGCCTGCCACAGAGTAGTTACTCAGTTTTCTCTGGAGGTTGACTCATGCTAAACTAGTGCACGTGGTATTTCTTAGTAAAGTAAAGCAAGTTTCTACATTTAGAATGAGAGAGAGGTCCTGACCTGACAGCCATCCTTGGTTGTCTACTTGGGTACTCCTTGGTGGGTGTGTTCACTTAGAAAACCAAATTACAGATCTGAAATCTGCTGGGTGGGGACAGGATTTGAACAAAGGGAATGAGATTGAATGTTATTTAAGGGATATTTCTGTCCTTATGGTTTCCTTATGGAATTGCCATTCAGTCTTATAGTGCTATTTTTGTATTTTTTGTTGTCATTTAATTTTGTTTTTAAAATGCTCATTAGATTAGAGCATTCTTAATACTTGAGAAACAATGATTGTACAAAAAGTATCTTTCCCATTGCAAGATACTGTGCTACATATTTGGGGGGGAGAATAAAAGATTTGAAGAATCTTTATCAGGGGATTTGCAACCTAATGAGATTGTTGTATACTGACCAATTCTTATTCCTCCAACCCCCCTATAAAATGTTCCTGTCAGTTACTAAAAGCATCTATTATTACTACTCTTCAAAATGGAATTTCCACATGTGGTTATTTTATGTTAATTATATTTTAGAGTGGCTACTTTCTGACTCACTTAATCACATTAGTGAGCTTCTAATTAATGCTCAAGATAGGTTGTTTCAGAGAGGGTTCATGCAAGTGGTAGTTCTCCCCATTGCCTACACCTTATTCTGCCTAATTCAAGTAAACTGCCAGATAGACTAGACTCTCAGGAATTTGTTAGTTTCATATAGGTTTGAATTCATTGTCATTCTCTATTGTGGTTTTTTTTATCTTTTTATTTTTTAAAAGATTTTATTGGGGAATTGGGCGAGGGGACCAGCCAGGTTGTTGTTCTTCAGTCTTCATTGTGGAGGGCACCAGTCACCATCTGCCTTCCCATCAGCAGCTCATGGCCTCTAAGCTCAAGATGCTGAGTTCAGTCTTAGTTGCGGGTGGGTATAGCCACCATCCCATGCGGGAGTCAAACCCGGCAGCCTTGTTGTTAAGAGCTCACGCTCTATCCATTGAGCCACCCGGGCAGCAGCTCAGCTCAAGCTGCCGAGTTCAGTCTTAATTGCAGGTGGGCATGGCCCACCATTGAACAGGCAATCTTGTTACACCAGCTGAGCCACCCTGCCATGTGTTGGCAGCTCAGTGGCAGCTCAGCTAGGGCACAGTGTTCACTGACCCATGTGGGAATCGAACCAGCAGCTCTGTTGCTCAGAGCATGCACTCTAAGCCAACTCTTTTTTTTTTTTTAAAGATTTTATTGGGGAATTGGGGGAGGGGAGCAGCGTTGGGGAATTGGGGAAGGGGAACAGACAAGTTGCTGCCCTTTTTTTTGTTCTTCAGTCTAGTTGCGGAGGACGTTGCTTCACTGGCCCATGTTGGTATCATTATTGCGCTTTTCCCGGATGAGGCAGATCGGTCGCCGGCCTCTGGATGGTCGCTCACCGCGGCTATTGGCAGCTCGCGCTGGCTGCCAGCCGCTCACGCTGGCTGCTGGCCACTCACTGTAGCCTATGGCAGCCCATTGCAGCAGGAGCTGCAACCTACACTGTCTCCGGGGCTCGCACAGCCCAGCTCCAGGTGGAGCTGTTCTTAGCTGTAGAGGGCAGTGTCATGGCCCTCATATGTGGGATCCGAACCGGGGCTGCTG
The DNA here is from genome assembly GCA_033961575.1 of Aselliscus stoliczkanus. Classification (NCBI taxonomy): domain Eukaryota; kingdom Metazoa; phylum Chordata; class Mammalia; order Chiroptera; family Hipposideridae; genus Aselliscus; species Aselliscus stoliczkanus. The sequence goes on along the minus strand of CM066737.1, from coordinate 44,363,388 downwards.
GCATCCCAAAACCAGCTTTTAACCAATGCACCACTCGGCCGGCCCTAAGCCAACTCTTAACCAACTGAGCAACTCGCCTGGCTCTCTGTTTATTTTTAAGCATCTTTACCTTCCACTTCTATTATATCACCATGAATACAGAAAGAACAATTAAGTACCTGTCATATACTAGGTCTAAATTATAGTCAATGACAAGATTAAATTGTGCTCAGATATGTCATTTCAAAAGTCAGGGAAAAGTATAATACCTTTTAAAACATTTTTCTATCAGAAATTGCTAAAATGGACAAAGTTTTAATAATTGTAAGGAATAAGCCATCTCCTTTAATAAAGGTGTCATAAAAAAGGACTGTTATATTTAGATATAATGATGAGAATTTTATTTTAGCAATGATGAGAATGTTATTACTCTGTATTTGTCTTTAATATATATTATGATTTTATCTTATTTTTTTTAAAAAAAGCATGTGTGGTTTATGAAGTCTGTGTATTTGAGCTTAGAATCAGAGCGTGTTAGAGCCAAAAAGGGACCCTAGAGATCCTTTGACCCAAAGCACTCCTTTTGCAGATGAGAAAACTAAGACCTAGAGTTGTGCAAATTCAGTCCTGGGTTACATTACTTCCACTTGTTGTGTCCCTTCGACTGTGCTGTGTCTCTTTCATCTTGCCACAGTGGCACTGAACTCTATTTTAATCTTTTAAAGAAATGGGAGAAACAGATCGGTATGTGCATGGGAGAACTGTATTTAAACACAAGAATTTCATTTATCAAAAGTTGCTAAAATCAGGGCTTGCCGAGTCACTCAGTTGGTTAAGAAAGAGTTCGCTCAAGAGTGTGAGCTGAAGCCAAGTGGCTCAGTTGGTAAAAAGCTCGCTCAAGAGTGGGAGCTGAGCAGAGCTCTGAGCAACAGCAGTTTGATGCCCAGCCCGAGCTGAGCTGCTGTTGAGCTGCCAACAGGTGGCAGGATGGCTCAGCTAAAAAAAATTTTTAAAAAGTTGCTAAAATCTTGCCACAGTGCCCTGTGGATTACTTTGTTATTTTTAGTGACTGCAGATGTTGCGGGATTGACTTCCACATATAAAAACTTTACTGATAGGGCCGGCCGAGTGGCGCGGTGGTTAAGCACTGGCTTGGAAAGCCAGCGGCCCCAGTTTGGTTCCCACATATGAGGGTCAGTGACACTGCCCTCAAAAAAAAAATTTTTTTTACTGATAAAGTGTTTGATGTATGAACTTTTATAAAATCAAGGCAAAGAAAGTTAAGAGGTGCCCTAGGGGAATTAAGCACTTTGCCTTAAAGGAAATATAAGTAAGTGGTTTTCAGAAGTGTTGGATAGTTTGGGGATGATGTTTTAAAAGCATAGGGGTGTTAACTGGTAGATTTAAAATGTAGTCATCTATATTTAAGAATATTTGCTTGACTCTAGAAGTATACTTCATTCAAACTAAACAGAATTTCATCAGCCTTCAAAGCAGTGGGAACATGGTTTCATATAGGATATTTACTATTTTAATAATTGGCAAAAACTGGCCAATATGAATTACACTTAGATCACACTTGGGATAGAATCCAAAGTATGTTCCATAGCCTAGCCTATAAGAGCTTTCATGATCAGCTCCCTAACCTCATTTCTCACTGTCTCCATTGCTCAAGTCAGACTGGACCTTTGCTCTTCCCAAACACACCAGACACTCCTCTACACCACAGACTTTGCATTTGCAATTTCCTCTGCCTGTAATCCCTTACCCCAGATATCCATATGATTTGCTCCCTTACCTCATGTATAAGTCTTCATTCAAATACAGTCTCCTCAAAGTGGCAATCAAAAATGTCTCCAAGGGCCGGCTGAGTGGCTCAGTTAGTTAAGAGCTCACTCAAGAGTGCAACCTGAGCTCTGAGCAACAGCAGTTCGATGCCCAGCCCAAGCTGAGCTGCCAAGAGGTGGCAGGATGACTTAGCTAAAAAAAAAAATGTCTCTAAAAGTTTCTGGATGTGCCCTGGAGGGCAAATTAGCCCCCAGTCTAACCCCTTACCCTGCTTTATTTTTCTTCGTAGCACTTATGTTACATTACGTTATATTTTATAGTCATATCTCAGTTTATATTTGCTTATTAGTTGTCATTAGAATGTGAGCTCTGACAGGTTGCAGGATCACCAATCCCAAGAACAGTACCTAGTACAGAGTTTTTAAGTAATGTATCAAATAGATTAGCTGTTCACAATACATCTTGGGTCATTTCTCTATTTAGGTTGTTTCCTTTTATTATAATAATTAAATTTATGTATGAAAGTGACTGGGACCTAAGGAATAAAAAGCATTGTGAACAGTAGGTATTTGAAATTGCTGGTCAAATCCAACTTTCTTTACTAAAAAAAATATGCTCAAGTGATTACAATCCTCAGTATGTTAACCCTCTTTTCCAATAAGTTAACTTTTTGGTCATTGGTAAATTTTCCCCCCCATTTTTAACAGTTTCAGAATAGACATAATCAGTACTTAGACACACACTCTGTTAAAACTGCAATAGCACAAAAATGAAAAAGGTTATTTATAGTCATGTTAAACATTTGCATTACTCAGGACTGCAGTTATTTTTATGAACTCTTTATTTGTCTTGGACAAATGTTTATTCACATTAACTCTTAAGAAAGTGGCACTGAAGACAGTAGCTTAATTTCAGGTGTGCTTTGTAATATAATCAGCATTAATTCATAAAACGATTCTATTAGACTAATGAAAGAATAAGGAACATAAAACTCCTAAAGAGCTACAGTAGAAATTGTTTTATTTGATCCCCTTTAATCTCATCTACTACCCACTTCCCCCTTTACCCTCTGGTAACCAGTAAAGTATTGTCTCTATCTATGAGTTTTGTTTCTTCATTTGTTTTTTCTTGTTCTTTTGTTGTTTTCGGTTTTATATACCACATATCAGTGAAATCATATGGTTCTCTACTTTTTCTGTCTGACTTATTTCACTTAGCATTATAATCTCAAGATCCATCCAAGTTGTCACAAATGGCACTATTTCATCTTCTGGGTGGTAAACACACAATGTGATATAAAGATGATGTATTACAGAATTGTACACCTTAAATCTATGTAACTTTGCTAACAATTGTCACCCCAATAAACTTCAATTTAAAAAAAAAGGAATTGTTTTATACCATGTCAGTGTTTTATTGGTGTACAATCTATTCTTTTAAGAAGTTCTGTTAGCTTCATGATTTAATAATGATTTTATTAAACAATTATGCTTTCCCTTTTTTTAAAGATTTTATTGAGGAGTTGGGGGAGGGGAACAGATAAGTTGCTGTCCTTTTGTTCTTCAGTCTAGTTGTGGAGGACATCGCTTCACTGACCCATGTTGGTATTATCATTGCACTCTTCCCGGGTGAGGCAGATCAGTCGCCGGCCACTCACGGCGGTTCTTGGCAGCCCACTGCAGCAGGGGCTGCAGCCTACTCAGTCACCGGCAACTCAAAAGCAGCCCAGCTCCAGGCAGAGCTGTTGTTCACCATCTTAGCTGTAGAGGGCAGTGTCACTGGCCCTCATGTGGGATCCAAACCAGGGCCGTGATGCTCAGAGATGGCGTCCCAAGCCAACTCTTAATCAACGTGCCACTCGGCCGGCCCAACAATTATGCTTTCTTAATATTTAGGTTGCTATTTTTAAGCAAAGCTACTCAGACACTATTTAATATACAGGATAGGAAGGAAAAATTGTATTTAGGCGAGCTTATGAACTGAGTCTTAAATAGTGTATGAAGAAAAATAATAGGTTAATTTATTTCTCCTTTAAAACTTTTTTGCTTGCTCTTCTTTTTTACAAAGATCTCAACAGCAATGGATTCATTTGTGACTATGAACTTCATGAACTTTTCAAGGAAGCTAATATGCCATTACCAGGATATAAAGTGAGAGAAATTATTCAAAAACTCATGCTGGATGGTGACAGGAATAAAGATGGGAAGATAAGTTTTGACGAATTTGTTTATGTAAGTATGTAAAAATCCACCATTTTTAGAAGTAATGATTATTCCTTTGTCTAGCGGAATCCTGTAGTCATAAGTACTATTATATTAAGTTCCTAAATGTATTAGTACTGTTATTACTAATAAAATTTCTCTCATCCTACCCACTAAATTTAGTTAGCTCTTTTAGCCATTAGAATATCTTAACAAAAGAATCAAGAAAAAGAGCACTGACATAATCCAAGATATAATACACTGCTCATTGTGTAAGGTGAACGATCTCCTTTGGGGCTTCATTAAAGGGCATTTTTCAAGGTGCTAAATGACATCCTGGAAATGTACTTTTTCCCCTCGGTGAGCAGTGTGTTCCCAAATTTTAATGATTTACCCTGATTCATGGTCTTGGAAGCTTCCTGAGTTGAGCTTTCTGATTTAAAAGATGTTTGCTACTCTTTTGGTAGTAGTATTTAACCGTACCATTTTCTCTAGAATGATAATTTAGATAATTAGAAGTTAGAAACATATCTTTTTAGCCCATTAGAAGAGGTATTTAAAATTCTTGTGTCCTTTCCTAGTATCATAAAATACTCTTCTAGGTTAGGGGCTGATTTCTTAATTCTTAAACCCCCGGGCACCTGGTTTATTGTTTGGTACTCTGTGATTGTAGAGTGTATGTGTAACACTATTAGAGCCTACTGCTTTTAGCTGCTAGCTAGCAAGGTCTAGATTTTCTACACATACGCCATTTGCAGTCCATATTCATTGACAAAGTATTTGAAATATATGTTAAAGAATAGCTATTGCCTCTTCCCTCAATTAAGAACACAGTTAAGATTTTATTTTTATTTATTATTAAATTATGACCGAGTTTGACTAGATCTAATTAGGCATTCCTTACAGTATATTGCAAATAGGTAATTGGTGCCTAATATTTATCACAAACTTCCTAGCACTTCTATCCTTTTTTTCTTTTCATGGTTTAGTTTTGCCCCAAGACACCCGAAATAATAACGTATACCCTGTCAGTAACCACAGCAACTGAAATTCTGATATGTTCTCTCCAATTAGCATTAACCCCTTTAAGAGTACCATAAGAGTTCACGAAGCAAATTGAATAAGTAATGATGTCTACTCAGATGATAGCATTTTTGAGAGGTTGTTACTGTTTTAAAAATGCAGAATGTGTCATAATTATGATGATATATTTCTTTCCATCTTCTTTTGAAATACTTATTTCCTCCCCACAGTTTTTGTCTCCAGTTATTGCCAAAGCCTTTTGTTTTGAATTCTATGTTTCATAGTAAGTTGCAGTTGACTTGCAGTATGAGCACTTGCATGTCCCCTGATGTATAACTTGCTCACCTTGTAACTGCATGTTTCATTGTGAATTTAAAGCAGTTTAGAGCAGTAGTTAACTATGATTGGGGTTTTTTTGGTATAATTTGCTGCTCAAAATTTGTTAATCTAAGAAAGAACAGATTTAAATCATTAAAATTTCCAATATTTTAAAGGACAAAATTATGAAAGTGTCTTTGAGAAAAGTGATCTTAGGGAAACATTTAATTTTGTGTGTTTTGAAACGTTGCATATTCCATGCAGTTGTTTGTGGCCTTTAAGTGAGGAGGTGTGATTGCCTTAGTATAATCTTTAAAAGTAACATGCTTAATAATTTGGCATCACCAGGGGTTTTAAAAAATAAAATATTAATAAGGGCATTTTAGATCAAAATGTACATTTTAGAATAGGAAAGAATGAATACATTTATACGCCTTCATTTTGCAAATTAAAGAAGAAAAAAGAAAACCTGGGTTCCTAAAAAAGGAAGTGACAAGCCCAACCAACATTCCACAGGGAATTAGTGGCTTTTTCCAGTTACCTCCCTTCTATTCAAGAAATTTGAAATATAAAAGAAAGTAAAATAACCTGCCAAAAGTTTCAGAATGATACCACCGTGACTGTAATAAAAGAAAGATGGGCATTTAACCAAATGTCTGTCCACTCCCATCTGCTTTGTCATCGGTGAAACAGCTCACAAATTGTCAAATAACATATGAGTAGATCTTAGTTATCTGAGAAAGAGGAAGCACGTTATTCCTGTCAGATATTAACAAAAGAAAATAGAAATAAACATGTTCTTGCATGTTAATTTTCTTTTTCTCATTTAAATTGCTGCCTAAAAGGTGCTCATTGCAAACCAGGCTACAAACAAAAGCAGTTTATGTTGATTTTGGAGAAGAATATATATGGGGCAGAAAAGAGTCCCCAAATTATGTGTAAACTTCAAATGTCAAAATTGTTAATTTCATACCCTCATCGTGCTTCTTCTAAGTATTTCAAAACTAAATTACTGGGTTTTTATACTTATAAGATAATAGTGTTGTTTTTTTCTTCCTGTGTCTGTAAAAAGACTGGTACAGCAGTTAAGTTCTTTCAGCAGAGATGTGTGCATTAAGCTCTTATTTTCACACTGAGAAAGTTGCTTTTGTTAAATGGAAATAAGTTGTTAACCTATTTTAGGACTTATACTAATAGTACTGACCTCATAGGATTAAATAACTTCATATAAGTGAAGTGCTTAGAACACATGCCCATATAGTAAATGTTATATAAGTCTTAGTTGTTGATAGTTATTTCTATTTTTCAAAGCGCAGTGTTATTTTAGTATTCTTACTAAGTTTAGGCCTATAAGAGATTCCCAAAAAAAGCAATAAAAATCTAAAGCTGCTACTTTGGAAACAAGCCTCAAACGCTGAAAGGCAGTCAGTATATGTTTTTTCAATTCCTTCTGAAATCCGTCCTTCTTAAATCCTATGTCTCTGGATTTTGTTGGTTTTGCCACTTGTTCTGTGCTGAGCTAGACGGGAAATGGAACTTTTAAAAGGACTAAGAAACATATGTTGACAAAAAAAAAAACCATCCAGTCTAAGAGAAAGCTTATAAGTCTATTTGAGCCAAACTGATGACAATTGCCGAGAAGCAAAATCTCAATGGATTGAGAAAACTCTCTGCAAAATGATGGTTTGCAGCTTATTTTATACATAGAATTAAAGGAGGAGGATTACATGAAATCCACTGGTGGTAGATTAAGGGGGTGTGGGAGAAAGCAAAGTGGGGAAATCTCTGGGATTGTATAAAAGTAAATTGGAGAGGGCCGGCCAGTGCCTCAGTTGGTTAAGAGCTCGCTCAAGAGTGCCAGCTGAGCTCTGAGAAACAGCAGTTAGATGCCCAGCCCGAGCTGAGCTGCCATTGAGCTCCCAACAGGTGGCAGGATGGCTCAGCTAAAAAAAAAAATTAAAAAGTAAATTGAAAAGACAGGTTTTTTTTTTACATAGGTGGGTAGGGATACTTAATCCTTCACATAGAGATGTTAATCAAGGGACAAGAATAATGATGAGGGATTCTGTAGTTTCCTGCTCTGGTCCTGAAAAAGAGATTACTGACATTCCAAGGATGTCATCCTAGGTGCAAAAAGACAATAGGCTCTCTTAAAGTGAAGATTAACTTTATGAAAGGAAGTCTCAGGCTAAAGATGTGACTTCCCCTCCCCATGGCCCACCTTAATTATGAAATTTTTTATGTTCTTGCCATCTTATGTGGTTATTTTCAGTATCCTGAGCTTGTTAGGTTTAACCTGTGGCCCCTTTTCCGTCCTCACATATATATTCCATAACAGAGACTGAAAAAGATGTATAGAACCAGAATGAGCAATGCACACCAGGAGTTTGTTCACACTCAGTAAGGCAAGTCCTTTTTCATTGAGGGAAAGCACAAAGCAGTGAGCTCAGTATCAAAGATTCATTGACAAGTCAGTAGTTGGCCTTGTGTTTTCTCTGATTTCTGAGATTCTTGTTAAGCCCACCTAGAGAGTGGCTTTTTACAACTGTTAGAAAAGTTGCAGTAGGTGTTATTGGCGGCCCTATCACAAAGTCATCTTTTCCTGTTACCTTTCTTAAATCCTTAAATTTATAAATCTAATTTTATTTAGGAAAATACTAAGCAGTAAGTTTCACAAAATCAAGCTAACTCAATTTCTACAGCTGTGATTTTGAGCTGTACCTGTAATTTCAGAGGTAGAATTTTAGAATGGATGTGTATGTCTACATAGACACACGCACATGTACACTGACTACTCTAAATATTGCCCACAGCCAGTGAAATCACTCTTTCTCCTCTCTGGCTTCCTCGACTCCTTGACTCCTGTTAAGTATCGCTAGTGTGAAGCTGACTTATGCATAATAATTTTCAAATTATTAAAATTATTTTTACTTACACGCTGATTTTTTAGTCCAACTTTAACTTTATTTAATTTACCTTAACTTCTAAGCCAAGAGTATACAACAAAACAGTGACCTGGGAAAACAGAAGTCTTGACTGTAATGGAGTTTGTTCCCATAACTTCTCCTTTGATAAGTATATATCTGCTCAGTGAAAAAACGATATTCACTATTCTATCTCATTCTGAACTCTACTTCATTTAGTAAAACATTGTCTAGTAAATTAAAATCTAAAATGTGTATGTTTCCTCATGACTGACATATACCATAAATCACTGGAATGACAAAAAAATGTCCAAAATGTTACAGTCTCAGAATGACATATGAAAAGTTATTAATCTTATTACACATATTTTTGCCTCAAGGATCATTTCCTTTTAAAAATTAGGTTGTTTCCATGATCACCATTTCAGCTGAAAAATAAATCCAAATTTATATACAATGTGGAAAAGAGTAACAATACAAATGGTCATAATAATAAAGGATGTCTGCTGTACGATACTGTAAAGCAATTATTTACATAGCTCTAGTTAAACTCCTCATGCTTAGGAATGACATGCAAACTTGCAATTAAATTGGTTGATTTTCATATGGTGATGGAACGAGAACTGCTTCTGGGTGGTGAACACTTATCCATGTGGTATATAGATGGTGTATTACAGAATTGTACATCTGAAATCTATGTAACTTTGCTAACAATTGTCACCCCAATAAACTTTAATTTTAAAAAATTAATTTTCAATTGTCTTAGAAAAGTTACATGACCTTCATTTTCTAAATATTTTTTTGAAATTATTAGAGCCAAGTTCAAATTTTCAGTTTTATAGTATTTTCCTTTGTTCCTTAGCTTTAAAAAAATTAAAAGATAGGAGATAATTGAAGACTTGTGTATTTTTTTAAATGGCTCACTATACAAGAATTTGCATTTTATTTGCTCCTTTAGAAAAGAAATTGCTCTAGTAGATGATAAAGCTATTTGAGTATGATCGTTTTCTGTTTGTTCAGCAGCTTTTTCTTTAGGGTCACAAGTTTCTTTTGATAAGTACACTTATGTGTTCTAAACACCTTTTAAAGAAATTTTATGAAGATACTCCATCTTGCTTTTGTTTTATTAGCAGTGGCTAATTAACCATCCACACTGGTAGATCAGGAATAAACTTGGGGTTAGGTAAATTCTAGTATTTAAGAAATATATAGGCAGTCCTTTAGAATGTCCATTCATTCAATCAAGTGTTGGAGTAGAATGTGAAATTTGCTTTGCTACAACCTGCTATTGTACAATTAGAATTTACAAGTTAATTTAGTTTGCCATGTTCCTTGTTGTGAAGAAAAGCTGGACATCATAAATGCACATACAAGACAATCACTGAAGCCTCTTTCCTGTGTTTATTCTCAATAGTCACCTGTTGCTGCCAACTTACCATATTTTTTTCACCTTATTATACTATACATTTTGATTGAACAAACTCTTACTGAGCTACCCCATTACACCAATAAATAGGTTTTTTGGTTGAGTCATAAATTTTCATCATTTTTTGCACGAAGAATTGTGGTTAAAATAGGGGGATCCTTGAACCTTTTCTCTACAGGAAAAGAACAAAGCCTTCCTTGTTCACAGAAAATTAACAAATTTACCTATGCCTTTAAACCACACTAGTTTTGGCTTAACGGGGATTCAATGCATGTGGCACTTAATGTTTTTGACAAGTGTGTGCAGTTGACTTTATGGCGCTTCATTTTCAGTAGCAGTAATGTAGCACTTGTTTAGCATTTTAAAAACCCAAGCCCACTTTTCCATATCTTTTAACACTCATCACCTATGGGGAAATTTTTAAGTGATCAGAGTATAAAAGAAGATAAATGTGCTTATTCTTCTGCCTAATTTAAAATAAATTGTGAACCAACAATATATTTTAACTAATAGATTTTCCAAGAGGTAAAAAGCAGTGATATTGCCAAAACGTTCCGCAAAGCAATCAACAGGAAAGAAGGGATTTGTGCTCTGGGAGGAACTTCAGAGCTGTCCAGTGAAGGAACACAGCATTCTTACTCAGGTAATAGTTTCATGTTCATTGAGTTAACATAATGAACTAAGTAGGGTGCATACTATAATGTCAAGGAGGGGCTCTAGAAAAACATTGCCTTCTAATTAAGAATATATTAGAAGTCCTCTGTGACATGTATTTGGACTTGCTACTAATATTTGCCATAAGGTATTGTAGATATTTATTGTAGGGCATTTTTAGCTTGTAAGAGACATGATAAAATATATATGATGACAAACTTTTTTATAGTGGAGTTCTACAGTAATATAAGAATAATTTTTAAATTTGTGACTAAATTCTCTAGGCATTAGTTAACTCTTCTCTGTTCTTTATGACACATTAACGTTCAACTTTACTGGACAACTATTTTAGAATTTAGAATCAAATATTTAACCTAGAGTATGAACTAATTTCTTGGGATTCAACATAATTTTAGAGGAAGAAAAATATGCTTTTGTTAACTGGATAAACAAAGCTCTGGAAAATGATCCTGATTGCCGACATGTTATACCAATGAACCCAAATACTGATGACCTGTTCAAAGCTGTTGGTGATGGAATTGTGCTTTGGTAAGATGTTGGCTTATTTTATATCCAAATTTGCAAAGATAGTGTTCCACATAATCGATGTATTTGTTTCTGGATGTTTGACAGCTTCATCTTTGGAAATAGGTAGAACTGAAAATTGTCTTGGTTCTGCCCATTTCATTTCATCTCTAGGTCTGTCCATGAAACTAACACCAAAATAAGAATCTAAAACTCAGTCATTTAACCTGGGAGCCTCTTTGTAGGGAAGCTCTCAGCTTCCAATTTCTTCTTATCAGTGAGCAATGAGAGCATTACAATTTGTTGAACTTAATTATGCCAGTATCTTTTTATTCTAAAGTACCATAGCTTCCAAAAGAAAAAAAGAGGCTACTCTTCAATTCTTACTCTCCAATTATTTATTTCCGAAAAATGTGTTTGTCACTGATGCTACCCCAGAGTCAACATTATCTTGGCACAAATGACAAGATTAGCAACGTTTTGTCAGTTGATGCTCCTATTTACGGGAGGCCATGTAGTCCAGGGGTTAAAAGCATGCCCCATAATCAGTCTGCCTGTGTTCATATTCAGGCTCCGCCACTCAGTAGCTGTGTAACTGTAATCCAGATTTCAGCCCTTTGCATTTCACCTTCAATCTATTATGATCCTTATTTATTGTACTTAATTCATAGAGCTGTTGTGAGCTGTAAGTGACTACATACATATAGATTACTTAGATCAGACAGTGCAATAGATATACTTCAGATGACAGTGTACGATACATAAAATTATCCTTTTTTTGCAATAAGGTCATTTTGCTTGTTTTAAAGCTGATTTTAACAATGTAAGATGTTCCCTATTTTGTCATTTATAAACACTAAAGAAATAATTCCCTGTGTGTTTCTATAAAAAGAGATAATAATATGGTACTATCTATTTAACATTTATGGGCCGGCCGAGTGGTGCAGTGCTTAAGCGCTGGCTTGGGAAGCCAGTGGCCCCGGTTCAGGTCCCACGTATGAGGGCCAGTGACACTGCCCTCAAACAACAACAACAACAACAACAAAAAACATTTATATTTTGCATTGAAAACAGCATGGTTTTTCCTATGCAGAATAGCATGTATTAGGGCAGAATTATAAATACCTAAAATGTTAAGAGTCTAACTCCATATTTTGACCAAATGAGGTTCTTCCTATTAATTCACAGATTGTAGCCCGGTTAACATAACCTTTCTTTCTTTCAGGGGCATCAAATATAGTGCTTATTAGCTCATTATTTAGGCACTCAATAAATATTTGTGAATAAAAGAATCTCATGCTCAACTAAGTTTATCTCTCTGTGGATAAATGGCAATTTTTAATTGTGAATTATATAATCTAGAAGAGGCTCAATTTCAATCTGAGGTTTTTGTCTGTTTTTAATATTTATTCAATCAAGTTTTTTTTCAATATCCAAGTTCATTCTTATAAAAAATGGGGAAAACACACACAAAAAAAAATAAAATGAGAAAATGTGCCGCAACCCCCACCTCAAAGTACCCAACTACTGTAAACATTTTGGTCTTTTTTTAATTTGCATTTTTCACATATATAGTTTTTTGATGCTCAACATAATAAAAGTCATATATTGCATTTATTTTTCAGATTTCATGAGAGCTATATTATAAGTCTTACTGTTTGTGAATATTTACAGACTGCAGATAAATCCACTCATTTTTACATTTTTGTTTCAGTAAAATGATCAACCTTTCAGTTCCTGATACAATTGATGAAAGAGCAATCAACAAGAAGAAACTTACACCCTTCATCATTCAAGTATGCACTGTTCTGCCCTCCGTCTTCCATGAGACTACTATTTGAGGGCCTATTCTACAGCCCATAGGCTCTGCATTTCTGTCTTCTTGTCTAATTCTTACAACAACTTTGAATTTAGGATTATTATCTAGATTTTACAGAGAAGAGAGCTGGGAATTAATGTTGGAACTGAAGTTCAAATCCAATTTCATTACATATTGTGTTCAAACATACAGAAATAAGCAAACATATTTAATCTTAATGAATTAGCATATTTAAGGAATGGAGCATTTTTCTTTTCCATTAAGTGGGTATTAGACTATTAGAGATAGCAAAATTCCCTCATGCAAGAACACCTCTTAAGATGTGGAGATTGAGAACTTCTAGAACTCTTTCAGCTAGGCACAATAGACCTCTCATTCAGCATTTTTAGAAATACAGCACTTAAGCCACATGGACATATTTACTCTAGTCACTCAGCCTTTTCCTTTAGCACTTCCAAAGGGACCAAATCAAAATACAAGTTAACTTCCCATGGAATGCTGGAAAAGACAATAGCAATAAGACCTAGATTTGTGTTAGATATGCTTTTAATACCAATGTCTGGAATTTGTATTCTGTGGATCATGTGTGGCTAAAATTAATACAGAGTTTTAATTTCCTCATTGAGTGTTATTTTCAGTGAAGGGAGAAGTAGACTCCTAAAAAATGGAAATGTCAAGAAGGAAGTGTGTAAATTGGCTGTCTTGCAGGAAAACTTGAACCTGGCACTGAACTCTGCTTCTGCCATTGGGTGTCACGTTGTGAACATTGGTGCAGAGGATTTGCGAGCTGGGAAACCTCATCTGGTTTTGGGACTGCTTTGGCAGATCATTAAGATCGGTTTGTTTGCTGACATTGAATTAAGCAGAAATGAAGGTAATGGAACACAGTCGTTATTTTGAACGTTGTTTATTGGTTATTTTTTTCTAGTAATGCGGACTGTCATGCTTTCACTTATTTGAGGTGATTACATAACTAGAATTAATGTAGAGTAATGCTATGGTGTTATTGAGGAAAACAGCCTAATTATAACTTTCTTCTTTAGTAGTAATTAGCATTTGTCTAACAGTTCAGAATTCATTTTGCAATGAAGACACAAAAGCACAGAGAGTTTAAGGAACTTTTCCAAGGGCCCCAAACTTGCTATCTATTCTTTTCAGCTTTGCCCACACAACTCCCACTCCATCACCACCCTCTCGGCTCTACCACTGTGCACCATCTCCTGTTATCTTTAATTCCTTTTATATTCTATCATAGATTTAGACCTCTTAAAAATATTCTAACCTGCCCATGATGGTCTCATATTTCCTGAACCAGTAGAAGCATTATTCTTCTTACAGCACAGGTTTTTAAATTACATCATGGATTTATAGAATGTACAAGCATATTCAATACAATTGTCATGGGGTCCTAGGAAGTACTACATTATCCTCTCTATATAACGTTTAAAATATTAAGCACCACTGCAAATATTCATATTTTATTCCAGAAATCACCATCCGAATCTACAGTTACTTTTGGGAGAGAATATATATTTGGGGTTCTGAGTACTTTCAAGGTCTCAGAATGACTGTCAACAGTCTTATTTTACACATTTTTATCCATTATAAAACTTTTTTACATTTTCAAGAATTTATTGGGCCGGCCGAGTGGCGCATTGGTTAAGCGCTGGTTTTGGGATGCCAGCGGCCCCGGTTCGGATCCCACATGAGGGCCAGTGACACTGCCCTCTACAGCTCACAACAGCTCCACCTGGAGCTGGGCTGTGCGAGTCCCGGTGATGATGTGGGCTGCAGCCCCTGCTGCAGTGGGCTGCCATAGGCTGCAGTGTGTGGCCCGCAGCCAGGGTGAGCGGCTGGCAACCAAGCGTGAGCTGCCAATAGCCGCGATGAGCGACATCCAGAGGCCAGCGACCGATCTGCCCCATCCGGGAAGAGCGCAATGACGATACCAACAGTGAAGCAACATCCTCCGCAACTAAAAAACTGAAAAACAAGAAGACGGCAACTTGTCTGTTCCCCTTCCCCGATTCCCCAACGCTGTTCCCCTCCACCAATTCCCCAATAAAATCTTTAAAAAAAAAAAAAAGAATTTATTGCACTGACACTTTCCATCTATTCAAAGGTACCTATATTTAAACAAATACAGTTTTTCTAATTGCTGGCCTTCTTCACAGCAGTATTAATCTTGTTAAAGGAGTTGAAGTCCTGAAAAAAAGAAAGGGAGACAACAAAATAAAATTACATTAGGTCATGTAATAAATTAAATGGTTTATCTTTGACCTGGCTGAGATGGGGAGCAGAAGGAGGGCCCTGTACAAATAACCATATGCCTCTGTCCTTGCTTAAACCCCTCAGTGCCAAAGTGACATGGCATGAAGTGTGGAGTCTAAGAAAGATAAAATTTGCCTGATATAGGTATTACCTAAATCTCTTCAGAAATCAGGTGGTTTCAGTCTTCTTGTTCAATACAAGCCTCTTTTCTGAAGTAACTATTGAATAAGGATTACACAACTTCTTCATAAAACAATGCTTAAATTTAGACAGTTCTCTGTGCAAACACTCAAGCTCTACTTCTTACCTATAGGAATATTTACAAAAAAACCCCTCAGCTTCTTCCACACATTTAATTCAACAACTAAAATTTATTGAGCAGCCTTTACATGTTGGATGCTATAGAAAATGTGAAGTTGAATTATATTCATTTAAAAATAGTTTTAACCCACAGAGGGCCAGCTGAGTGGCTCAGTTGGTTAAGAGTTCGTTCAAGAGGTAATTAATTATATTTAAATATAAATTATAAATTATACTATAAATATAAATACCATAGTGTTTCTATGCTCCTTTAATCAAAACGTTAAGTAAAAGTTTCCACAATTTTAAACATCATCTCCCAAAACTCTGATTTTGATATTACTATTATTATTATTACTATTATTATTATTTAGCTGAGCCATCCTGCCACCTGTTGGCAGCTCAGTGGCAGCTCAGCTCGGGCTGGGCATTGAACTGCTGTTGCTCAGAGATCAGCTCGCACTGTTGAGCGAGCTCTTAACCAACAGAGCCACTCGGCTGGCCCTTGATTTTAATATTATTAAAAAGGACAGTTTATGTAAATAAACAAAATAATGTGAAAATGTTCATCTTAAAAGCTATAATTTGTTTGGTATTTGGAATGTGAAGAATAATAAATAAAACAATAAATTATGCTATATATTTGCTGTGTATTCACACAAGACAATGTCTTTATCTGTATCATCTTGTAATTATCTACATATATATTTATCTTTTATTAGACTTTGAGTACCTGAAAACCAGGAACTAGATCATACTGCTTTTTGCACCTCTATTACTTAACAGAGTGTCAAAAGACTGAATGAACTTGTCATGACCATTATCATATAATGAATTGGTCATGGGTGTTTTTTTCTTATAGCCTTGGCTGCTTTACTTCGAGATGGTGAGACTTTGGAGGAGCTTATGAAACTGTCTCCAGAAGAGCTTCTGCTTAGATGGGCAAACTTTCATTTGGAAAACTCAGGTTGGCAAAAAATCAACAACTTCAGTGCAGACATCAAGGTAACTGTGCAAAGAACCATAACACTCTGGGGGGACATATAATGACTTGAGAGATTTCATCCCCGTTTAACATGGGAAATCCTACCAATATATCACCAAGCCTTGTTGCCTCTTGGCCCCGATGGTAGATTTCAGTACAGAGGTGGAGTCAAGTAAGGAGCACAAGCACCAAGTCTAATTTTCATTTTATAGAAAAGGCTAAAAGTATTATATTATAGTCCCAGTATTTTCTATTCTGCTTATTGTTAAACATGGAGTATTAAAGAATGGGACATGACTATTTGATTCCTAACTGCCTTTCCCAGGCTTCAGAGTACCTATTAGTAAAGACCTAGAAGAGAGAGAGAGAGAGAGAGTGGGCCTCATGATTCCCCTTCCCCTTTTGTATTTGCCTCCACTCCTGTCATGTGCTCCCACCTTCTAGACATTGAGTTCTTGAGGGTACTGATGAACTCCTATATGTCTGTGTCTCCTACCTCAGCTCCTAACCCAGTACTCTCCTACTAAGCCCACCTCTAACACAACACCTGGCACATAAAAGACCCTCAAAGATTCTTTGTGATAAAATCGAATTCTGGAGTTCTCTGTTCACCATGAGCCGTAGCGAAAATCTAGCAAGGGAGGGAGACATTGGTAGCATGTATTTATTATGTTGCCCTTGCCTTGTCAGGAAGACAGGGACAAAATTACCATAGCAAATATCACGGAGTTCTTACTAACTGACTGGACTCTCCCAAATTCAGATGTTGAGATACAGGAAACAAACTCGAGAGTCTTCAACAGATGTCACTGACCATCAGGGCTATGAACACAATCGGTTGTATTTTATATATATATATATTTTTTTTTAATTAGTTTCAGGTGTACAACACAGTGCAGTACTTATGCTTTTTTTTTTTTAGCTGAGCCATCCTGCCACCTGTTGCCAGCTCAACGGCAACTCAGCTCGGGCTGGGCATTGAACCGCCATTGCTCAGAGCTCAGCTCGCACTCTTGAGCAAGCTCTTTACCAACTGAGTTACTCAGCCGGCCCTATACTTTATTTTTTTAATTTTAAAATATACTTTTTTATTTAAAAAACATATATGTTTATCTTAGAAAAGTTAGAAAGTGGCAGGAATACCATTTCACATATATCAGATTGGTACCATTTAACAACAGGTTATGACTGTATCCCATGCCACTAAGTACCCTTTCATAACACCATTTTTAGTAGCTGCATACGAGATGCATGGTATAACTTGCTGAATCAAGCCCTTTTTTTTTTCATGTTTACTGTTCTTTTATTGTGAAATAAACTTTTTTTCTTTTAGTTTCAGGTGTATAACGCACTGCTGTAGTTATACTTTTTACCACTCAAAGTGACAACCTCCCTCCACCAATCTGACACCTTAAGAGTGAAATTGCTCTGTCATATGGCAGTTACATTTCCAATTTTTTGAGATACCTCCATGTTGATTTCCATAATGGCTACAGCAATCGGCAGTCCCACCAGCAGTGCACACCAGGGTTCCCTTTTCCCCACAACCTCCCTCACTTGTTGTTTGTTGACTTATTGATGATCGCCATTATGCCAGAGTGAGGTGGTATCTCATTCTGGTTTTTATTTGCATTTCTCTAATGATTAGTGAGGTCGAACATTTTTTCATATGCCTGTTGGCCATCTGTATGTCCTCTTTAGAGAAATATCTCTTCATATCATCTGCCCATTTTTTAATTGGGTTGTTTGTTTTTTTAGTCTTGAATTCCATGAGTGTTTTATAAATTTTGGGTATTAACCCTTTATCAGATATATCATTCACAAATATCTTCTCCAATTCAGTAGGCTGCCTTTTTGTTTTATTGATGATTTCCTTTGCTGTGAAAAAACTTTTGAGTTTGATGTAATCCCACATTTTCATTTTTTTCTTTTACTTCCCTTGCCCGTGGGGAGGGATATATCAGTGAAAATATTGCTTAGGGTAATATCTGCAAATTTACTCCCTATGTTTTCTTCTCAGAGTTTTATGGTTTCAGGTCTTACATTTAAGACTTTAATGCATTTTGAATTTGTTCTCGTATATGGTGTAAGTAGGTGGTCCAGTTTTATTTTTATGCATGTTCAGTCCAATTTTCCCAGCACCATTTATTAAATAGACTATCTTTACTCCAATGTATATTCTTGCTTCCATTGCCATAGATTAAATGACCATATCTGGATGGGTTTATTTCTGGGCTCTCTATTCTATTCCATTGGTCTATGTGTCTATTTTTATGCCAGTACCATACTGTTTTGATTACTATAGCCTTGTAAAATGATTTGATGTCGGGTAGCATGATACCTCCCACTTTGCTGTTATTTCTCAAGAATGCTGTGACTATTCGGGTCTTTTATGGTTTCATATGAATTTTAGGATTATATGTTCTATTTCTGAGAAAAATGTCCTTGGTAGTTTGATTGGAATTGCATTGAATCTATATATTGCCTATATATTGACATTTTAACTATATTAATTCTTCCTATCCATGAACATGGTATGTATTTCCATTTATTTATATCTTTGATTTCTTTCATCAGTGTCTTATAATTTTCTGAGTACAGGTCTTTTACTTCTTTAGTTAAATTAATTCCTGGATACTTTATTATTTTGGAAGCAATTGGAAATGGGATTGATTACCTGATTTCTTCTTCTGATAGTTTATTATTGGTGTATACAAATGCAACTGATTTCTGAATATTAATTTTGTATCCTGCTACCTTACTAAAATTCATTTATGAGTTCTAACAGTTTTTTGGTAGAGTCTTTGGGATTCTGTATATATAGTATCATGTCATCCACATATAATGACAATTTTACTGCCTCCCTTCCAATCTGGATGCCTTTTATTTCGTTTTCTTATCTGATTGCTGTGGCTAGAACATTCAGAACTATGTTGAATAGAAGTGGTGAAAGTGGGCAGCCTTGGACCAGCCGAGTGGTGCGGTGGTTAAGCGCTGGCTTGGGAAGCCAGCGGCCCCAGTTCGGGTCCCACATATGAGGGCCAGTGACACTGCCCTCAAAAAAAAAAGAAATTGGGCAGCCTCTTCTTGTTCCTGATCTAAAGGGGAAAGCTTTTAGCCTTTCCCCATTGAGCACGATGTTTGCTGTGGGCTTATCATATATGGCCTTTATTATGTTGAGATATGATCCCACTATTATCACTTTGTTAGAGTTTTTGTCATAAATAGCTGCTGGATTTTGTCAAATGCTTTTTCTGCATCTATTGATATGAGCATATGATTTTTATTTTTCAGTTTGATAATATGATATATTATGTTAATTGATTTGCAGATATTGAACCAACCTTACATACCAGGAAAAAATCTCACTTGATCGTGGTGTATGATCTTTTTAATGAGATGCTGAATTCAGTTTGCTAGTGTTTTCTTGAGGATTTTTGGATCTATGTTCATTAAGGATATTGGCCTATAGTTTTCTTTTTTTGTAATATCTTTGTCTGATTTTAGGATCAGAATAATAGTGGCCTCATAAAATGTGCTTGGGAGCCTTCCCTCCTTCTTTACTTTTTGGAATAGTTTGAAGAGAATAGGTATTAATTCTTTTTTCAATGTTCTGTAAAATTTACTTGGGAAGACATCTGTTCCAGGATTTTTGTTTGTTGGAAGCTTGTTGATTACTGACTTAATTTATTCTTTTTTTTAAAAAAAAAGATTTTACTATGGAATTGGGGGCGGGGAACAGTGTTGGGGAACCGGGGAAGGGGCACAGACAAGTTGCTGTCCTTTTTTTCTTCAGTCTAGTTGTGGAAGACATTCCTTCACTGGCCCATGTTGGTATTGTCATTGCACTCTTCCTAGGTGAGGCAGATCAGTCGCCAGTCTCTGGACGGCCGCTCTCGGTGGCTCCTGGCAACTCACATCGGCTGCCTGCGGTTCATGATGGCTGCTGGCCACTCACTATAGCCTATAGCAGCCCACTGCAGCAGGGGCTGCAGCTACACCGTCGCCAGCGACTCACAGCAGCCCAGCTCCAAGTGGACCTGTTGTTCACCATGTTACCTGTACAGGGCAGTGTCACTAGCCCTCATATGTGGGATCCAAACCAAGGCCGTGCTGTTCAGAACTGGCATTGCAGGCCAGCTCTTAACCAATGTGCCACTCGGCCGGCCCATGATTCAGTTTCTTTGACAGTAATCAGTCTGTTCAGATTTTCTGTTTCTTCTTGGTTCAGATTGTGTAGATTTTATGCTTCTAGAAAATTATTCATTTCTTCCCGATTGTCAAATTTATTGTTATAGTTGCTCATGGTATTTTTAAAAAATTTTCTATATTTCTGTGGTATCTATTGTCACTTCTCTTTCATTTCTGATTTTATTAATTTGGGTCCTCTCTTTTTTGTGGTGAGTCTGGCTAAGGGTTTGTCGATTTTGTTTATATTTTCAAAAAATCAACTCTTGATTTCATTGATCTTTTGTAATTTTTTTTTTCGGTCTTATTTCATTTATTTCTGCTCTGGTCTTTATTATGTCCGTCCTTGTACTCCCTTTGGGCTTGTTTTGCTGTTCTTTTTCCAGTTCCCTTAGGTGTAAAGATAGTCTGTTGATTTGAGATGTTCTTGGTTTGTTTTTTTTTTGTTTCTTTTTTCAGCTGAGCCATCCTGCCACCTGTTGGCAGCTCAGCTTGGGCTGGGCATCGAATTCCTCAGAGCTCAGCTCACACTCTTGAGTGAGCTCTTAACCAACTAAGCCACTAGGCTCAGTTCTTGTTTCTTTATAGGCATGCATTGCTATGAGTTTCCCTCTTAGGAATTCTTTTGCAGCATCCCATAGATTTTGGGTTGTTGTGTTTTCATTTTCGTTTGTCTCGAGACACCTTTTGATTTCTTCCTTAATCTCATTTGTCACCCACTGGCTATTTAGTAGCATGTTTATCAGCCTCCATGTATTTGCACACTTTCCAGACTTCGTCTTATAATTCATTTCTAGTTTCATAGCATTGTGGTCAAAGAAGACGCTTGATATGATTTCAGTTTTCTTAAATTTGTTGAGACTTGTTTTGTGGTCTAACATGTGGTCTGTCTTGGAAAGAGTTTCATGTGCACTTGAGAAGAATGTATATTCTGTTCCTATGGGGTGAAATGCTCTAAAAATATTGATTAAGTATAGCTGAAGTGTCATTTAAGGCCATTGTTTCCATGTTGATTTTCTGTCTGGAGGATCTGTCCATTGGTGACAACGGGGTGATGCAGTCCCCTACTACGATAGTGTTACTGTTGATCTCTGTCTTTGTCTGTCAAAATCTGTCTTGTATATTTAGGACGTGCCATGTAGGGCGCATAGATGTTTACTAGGGTTATATCCTCTTGTTGAATTGATCCCGTTATAATGATGTAGTTCCCTTCTTTGTCTTTTATTGTAGTCTTCATTTTAAAGTCTATTTTGTCCGAAATAAGTACTGCTACTCCAGCTTTTTTCTCATTTCCATTTGCATGAAATACCTAATTTCATCCCTTTACTTTCAGTCTTTGTGTGTCTTTTGATCTGAGTCTGTTTTATTTTTTATTTTTATTTTTTAAAGATTTTATTGGGGAATTTGGGGAGGAGAACAGCATTGGGGAATCGGGGAAGGGGAACAGACAGGTTGCTGTCTTTTTGTTCTTCAGTCTAGTTGCGGAGGACGTTGCTTCACTGGCCCATGTTGGTATCATCATTGCGCTCTTCCTAGATGATGCAGATTGGTCGCCGGCCTCTGGATGGTCCTTCACCGCGGTTATTGGCAGCTCACGCTGGCTGCCAGCCACTCACTGTAGCCTATGTATGCCCATTGCAGCAGGGGTTGCAGCCTACATCATCGCTGGGGCTCGCAGCGCAGCTCCCAAGTGGAGCTGTTGTTAGCTGTAGAGGGCAGTGTCACTGGCCCTCATATGTGGGATTCTGATCCAGGGCCGCTGGCGTCCCAAGCCAGCTCTTATCCAATGTGCCACTCGGCCGGCCTGATATGGGTCTCTTTTAAACATCATATGCATGAGTCCTGTTTTCTTATCCACTCAGCCACTCTATGTCTTTTGATTGGAGCATTTAACCCATTCACATTTAAAGTGATTATTGATCGGTGCATATTTATTGACATTTTGTTATTTGTATTTCTTGTCTTCCTAGGTTAGCTTGTTTCCCCCTTTCTTCTGTTTAATAAAAAGTCCTTTTAACATTTCCTGCAGTGCTGGCTTGGTGATAATAAATTCCTTTAGCTTATTCTTTTCTGAGAAGCTCTTGATGTCTCCTTCAATTGTAAGTGATAGCCATGCTGGGTCAATCAATCTTGGTTGTAGGCCTTTATTTTGCATCACTTTGAATATTTCCTGACACTCCCTTCTGGACTGCAGAGTTTCTGTAGAAATGTCAGCTGTTAGTCTTATAGGAGTTCCTTTGTATGTAACCTATTGTGTGTCTCTTGCTACTTTTAGGATTCTGTCTTTGTCTTTAACCTTTGCCATTTTAACTATGATGTGTCTTGGTGTGGACCTCTTTGGATTCAGCTTGTTTGGAGCTCTCTGCACTTCCTCGGGTTGTATGTCGATTTCCTTCACCAGGGTAGGGAAGTTTTCAGTCATTATTTTTACAAATACATTCTCAATCCCTTGCTTCTTCTGTTCTCCTTCTGGACAAGTTGCGCTTCATGTTGTCCCGCAGGTCTTCTTAAACTATTTTTGTTGTTTTTTATTCTTTTTTCTTTTTGTTGTTCCAAATGGGACAACTGCTATTTTGTCTTTTAAATTTGCTGATCCCATCCTCTGCTTCATCTAATCTACTGGTGATTTCTTTGAGTGTGTTCTTCATTTCAGTAATTGTATTCTTTAGTTCTAACTGATTATTTTTTATGATTTCTCTATCCTTCTTTATGTCCTCATTCTGTGCCTTAAACATTCATTTTTTTTTTTTTGAGGGCAGTGTCCCTGGCCCTCGTATGTGGGACCCAAACCTGGGCCGCTGGCTTCACAAGCCAGCGCTCAACCACCGCGCCACTCAGCTGGCCCTCCTTAAACATTCTTATCATCTGTGTTCTAAACTCTGTCTCTGAAAGGTTGGATACCTCTCTTTCATTTAGTTCCCTTTCAAGAGGTTTCTTCTGATATTTTACTTGGTAAATGTTTCTTTGTTTCTTCATTCTGGCTGTTGCTCTGGGATTGCTTTGATATAGTAGATAGATCACCTATGCCTGTCATTCGTTGCTGGGTACTCTTTTAGTTTGTGTCCCTTATATGCGGATAAGCACAGTCTCTGTATTCTCCTGTCTTGTGTGTTCCAGAGGTGTCACTGTTAAAGTTGCTCTTTAATTGCTTTTGGCTTCTCAGAGGGTGGGATTGATCCTAAGACTGCTTAGCTGGGCGAATTAGCTCTTTTCACAGTGTATGAGATGCTGTGTGGAGTTTGATACTCTCAGAGGAGGCTTGACCACTGTGGGATCTTGTTCCTGTGGAAAATGTCCTTTGAAAGTGCCACTTGTAGGTTTAACCAGGCAGTACTCTGGTTTTGTCTAATACTGGCCTCTGGGTGTATTGTTTCTGGTGTATCTTGCACGGGGCTCCCACTAAGAACTGTTTCAATCCTGTGTGTTCCCAGTCCGTACCTACCTGGTAGGTGCCTCAAGGCTCTACGCTGTTGGCTGCTACCCATCCTGGACCTGGGGTCATGTGGGAATGGTATCTGAGTGCACTGAAACGCTTCCCCCTATATTGGTCCTGATGCAGTTTTCGAAAAGGCCCAGGGCCCCCTAGGCCTGTTTCCACCTCTCAGATGCCAGTAAGGCCCACCTATTGAAAGAGGCTTTTAGGGGAAAGTGTCTGGCTATTTGACCTGGTGTTGAGGGTACCTCTGCAATGTGGCACTAGTTTAGCAGGATGGAGTTCAAGTGAGTTATGTGACATGATTGGTAGTTTTTAAGACGTTAATGCAGATTCAGGTCTTACACCAATACCTGGCCTGTGACCCCCTTGTATAGCATCTTAAGGGCACTACAGCCAGTCTCCACTTCACGCTCACAGATTTGCGAAAGCTGCTCCCAAGTGGCTGTGGTGAACGTTTGTGGTCATGGAACACCACAAATATGACACCATGACTCTGCAGACCACCTTCTGTTGAAAAATCCTTTTCTACCGTTTGTGGGGGTGGGGCCAGTCTCCCTGGCAACTCGATTGCCCCTGGCAATGCAGCTGTAGGTGTAAGAGGTGGTTTTACAGGTACGTAAAGGCTGTGGTCAGTAGTTTCTATAAATTCAGTGTAGTCTCAGCTCCTGTACCAGTGCTATTGATAGATCCACGTCCACTTACAAAACAAAAACAAAGCAAGGCAACCCAACAACACCAAAAAACAAATACACTCCCACAGAAACTAGATAAGCAATGAGTATTCAAAGCAATATCCAGATAAACAAGTCTGAGAAAGAATGACCAAAACAAAACAGATGAAAGAAAAGAAGGATAAGGAACAAAAAGATGAAAGAGAAAGAAAAGAAAAAAATAAGAATAAAGAAATAAAGGGGGCCAGCTGAGTGTCGTGTTGGTTAAGAATTGGCCTGGGACGCCAGCTCTAAGCAACAGGGCCCCAGTTGCGATCCCACATGCGGGCAAGTGATGCTGCACCATCTAAAGCAAAGATGGTGAACAACAGCTCGACCTGGAGCTGGACTGCCATGAGTTGCTGGCAACAGAGTAGGCTGCAGTGGGGCTGGCTGGCAGCTGGCCTGCACTTTCGTGAGCTTCCATGAGTCGCTGTGAGCGGCTGTCCAATGGCCAGCGAGCTTCTGCCTCACCCGGGAAGAGCACAATGATAATACTAACATGGGCCAGTGAAGCGACGTCCTCCACAACTAGACTGAAGAAAAAAAAGGACAGCAACTTGTGTGTTACCCTTCCCCAATTCCCCAATGCTGTTTCCCTCCCCCAATTTCCCAATAAAATCTTTAAGGAAAAAAAAAAGAATAGAAAAAAAGGGGGAAGAAAAAAGAAGTGAAAAAGGGCCGGCGGAGTGGCGCATTGGTTAGGAGCTGATTTTGGGATGCCAATGGCCCCGGTTCAGATCCCACATATGAGGGCCAGTGACACTGCCCTCTACAGCTAACAACAGCTCCACCTGGAGCTGGACTGTGCGAGCCCCGGTGACGGTGCAGTGGGCTGCCATAGGCTACAGAGAGTGGCCAGCAGGCATCGTGAGCTGCCAAGAGCCACGGTGAGTGACCATCCAGAGGCTGGTGACTGATCTGCCTCATCCGGGAAGAACACAATGACGATACCAACATGGGCCAGTGAAGCAACGTCGTCTGCAACTAGACTGAAGAACAAAAGGACAGCAACTTGCCGAGTGGCGCAGTGGTTGAGCGCTGGCTTGGGAAGCCAGCGGCCCTGGTTTGGTCCCACATACAGTGACACTGCCCTCAAAAAAAGATAGCAACTTGTCTGTTCCCCTCCCCCAATTCCCAAATAAAATCTTAAAAAAAAAAACAAGACGGGAAAAAGAAACAAGAAATTAATCTGCAGACCACCTCCTCAGCAATAGAGAGTCTCTGGGCAACTCAGCACCAGCTGTGTTGTGTGGAGGGCTCAACACCTCATGTGCCTGCTTCCCTCTCAGGCTTGCAGTGAGCTTCCCGCAATTAGCTACTGTGTGTTCTGGAACCGTGCTCACCACCAAAAATCCTCACAGGTTGCTGCGGGCTGTCTGCTGCTGTAAAAAACCTTTTGTGGCTTGCGAAGGTGGGGACCAGGCACCAGGGGATCAGGGTGCCCCCGGCATCACAGCTCTAGGTGGGTGGGGCAAGTCCCCAAGGCACCACAGCGTGTGGTCAATGGCCCCTACCAAGTCAGAGCAGCATGCACTCCTGCACCGGCAATCAGCCCACACAAATGCACCAGGAATGCTCTGGCCACATCACGCTGGCGCACAGCTCCCAGCCCAGCACTCCAAGGAAAACTCCCAGTCTCAGCTTGTCTCAATCAGCTGCTCAAAGATCAGGCAGAGCATCCCGACAGCCAATCCCCAGCCTGGCAACTCTGCCCACATAGTGTGGAAAGCGGGGAACATAAGGCCTCATGCATGCACACACACACACGCACTCCTGCGCCCATTCCACCAGACCAATGCGGTCCTGGACCTGACGGTCTGTGGGAGGGCCCAACCCCAACCCTGACAAAAGGGCACCTTCCTATACACTACACTACTTGTATGCAAGCTCCACACCAGGGGAACAATGGTCCCAAAACCTCCAGCTCCCATGCCAAAGGTGCTCAGCCCCATCCCTTCCTGCAGGCTCCTGGGCCCGGCTCACACAGCTACTCCCTCCAACAGGAACCCGGTGAGTGCTCACCAGCAAGCGAGGCTGTGTGCTGGCTCCACTGATTCTCTAGCCACCCTCAGCCTCACTGAGTTGAGCAGAGACTCCTCACTAATTTCTACTCCCAGCTATCATAGAATTCCTCATCCCGGCAAAGTAACTCTAGGCTGGTGAGCTCGGTGTGGGGCCGGAGGGTCTCTCCCCCAACTGGGGAAGCCTCTCCACTGCTGAGGTGTCCCTCATGGGGTTCGCACTCTCTCGTCTCCGCCCCTCCTACCAGACTCGACGTGGCCTCTTTAAGTCCTTCATTTAGAGGTCCTGTTCATCTAGTGTTCAGGGAACTTCTGAGGTTGAATGTTGTATAAATTATTTGTAATTTAGGTGTGATACTGGGAGGCAGTTGGCACAGTATCTGCCCATTCTGCCATCTTAAAAGAAGTCCCAGTAATGGAATTTTTGCACTAGTGACTTCATCAGTGAAAATTATGGGTAGCCCCAAAATTGTAAGACCACTTGGCCCCACCCCTTCTTTTAACTTACGCAACATGTTTGGCCCAGCATATTTTGCTTTATGCATGCGATGTGTTCCAAAAAAACATTCTTAAGTGGATTTTATGTTCTGGGATGTATTTTAAATGTACAAAATGAAATCGTATTTGAAAATGAAGCCTGCTTTGAACATTTTTTAAAGCAAAGGATTGTTCAGTAATGTGAAAAGGAACTTCCAATTTATTTGTATTGAAGTTCAAATTTCTACCTGCAAGGCCCTTTTCAGGATAGTAAATACAGACTCTACTCATAAATACAGACTCTACTAGTAAATACAGTGCCTGCTCGTTATCAAATGCATAGGATTAGATTATGAATTCTTTCTGCACCTTAGTAGGTAATTGTTAATGAAAGCACTATCATAACTGTCATGCGCCATTAGAAGGAGATAAGTTCTGTGCCCACTAATTGTAGGATCTGGGTATGCATTTCATGAATTGTTTTAAAATGGCTTTCACTCACCTGATTTCCCCCATGCTTAGAATAATTTAGGGCACTGGGTATCAAACTCACTTGGGTAGCTTGTTTAAGATGCAGCTTGCATAATTATATATATATATATATATATATATATATATATATATATTCATTAGAAATGGAGTACAGCATAGGGAATAGAATCAATGGAATTATAATAGATATATATGACATCAGAGGGGCTGGGTAGCTTGTTTAAGATGCAGCTTGCATAATTTTATATATATATATATATATATATATATATATTCATTAGACATGGAGTACAGCATAGGGAATAGAATCAATGGAATTATAATAGATATATATGACGTCAGAGGGGCAATAGATCGAGGGAAGGGAGTTATCACTTTGTAAGGGGTGAAATGTTATTACACTGTTTTATACACCTGAAACGAATTTTAGAAAAAAAAGATGCGGCTTGTTTGGCTGTTCCCAGAAAATCATCATATTTGGTAGGTATGGGGTTGGATCCAGTTAATCTGCATTTTGAGCCACATCCCAGGCTCATAATCTGTAGAGCTTACTGTGAGAAACATTCCTTTGTAACCTTTCCGGACTGGCAAAGGCCCAGTAATAGCAAACTATCATAGCCGGGAAGGTAGTCTTCAGATAAAGCAGCATTAAGGAATCTTGACTCCAGCTCCTATCCTCTAGTATTCCCGAGTGGCAGAATTTTACTTGACATGTATGTTAAAAGACCCCTGTTAAGTGTTGACACTAGTGTAATGGTTTCAAGCTGTATTCTGCGGATTGTCCACACAGCCCGAATTCACCTTCCCACCCACCCAACCACCCCCAATATGAGCAACACCACTTTGTTTTAGGAATGGGATTCCAAGTAAAATGTTCAAGTGATGGAAGAGTTCAGGAGCTTAAAACAAAGAGAAGCTTGATTTTGGTTAAGTATATTCAGATTATAAAGGGTTAAATGTTATTTCACCAGTTCAAGTGTTACTCTTTTAAAAAATTTTGTCAGGCCGGCTGAGTGGCACAGTGGTTAAGCACTGGCTTGGGAAGCCAGCGGCCCTGGTTCGGGTCCCACATATGAGGGCCAGTGACACTGCCCTCAAAAAAAAAAAAAAACTTTGTCATTTAAATTTACAATTAAATACATCTTTAACACAGCTAATCTCTTCTCCATAGGCTATGCTATGTATTGTGCTTCATAATGATATATAACCTGTTTATTTTCTCTTTCCCTCTGCTTCCTGGATTTCTACTCGCCCACTTGTTTTTGCTTGCTTGTTTTATCTACCAAGCTTATTGACTTCAGTAATTCAGTGAAGGTACAAAACTCGTTATGTGTTTACTAGCATTATTGTATTGATGGCTTCAATAAATTATAAAGTTATGATAAAATCCAGTTCATCCATATTCAAGGCAGACATGAGGCCAGACAGATTAACTTTTCTGGGGGAAAAACCTGTTAAATTAGTAGAGATTTGGGCCATATATTCTCATTAAATCCAATGCAAATATCCTTCCAAACATGGGGACGATAGAATACATTCATTCTTTATAAACATCATCTCACTGACATTTTTTATCCTTTTTTAGGATTCCAAAGCCTATTTCCATCTTCTCAATCAAATTGCACCAAAAGGACAAAAGGAAGGTGAACCACGGATAGATATTAACATGTCAGGTTTCAATGTAAGTATAAGTGTTTTTTGTTTTTTGTGTTTTTTTTTTTTTGAGGGCAGTGTCACTGGCCCTCATATGTGGGAACCGAACCGGGGCTGCTGGCTTCTCAAGCCAGCGCTTAATCACCGCGCCACTCGGCCGGCCCTTAAGTGTTTCTTTTCAATTTTACAATCTTACAAAATTGTTGTCAATTTCTTATAAATGCAAGAATCTTTATAATAGCAGGTAGTGAGTGGTATTAACGATTTTAAGGGTTGTTTTAAACTTTATTGCTGTAGGTGTCATTTCAAGGCAGAAAGACTGGCTTTGATTTATTTGGAAGTTCATTAGTGAGTTGCATATTTATAGTTGTATTGATTTATATGGATAGCATAAAATAGTCAAAGCAAGTTTGGGGAAATAAGCACTAGAGATTACACTTTCCCAAGTATTTGGATTATAACCACAGTGATATATTTAATGACTGTATACTCATATATGCATCTGTAATACTTCTGTATTGAGAATAATGTGAATATGTTTACAAACTCCTGATCCATGAAATCCAGTTTGGGGATTCATTGTCATAGACCATGTTCCCTGGTTACATCATTAACTTGTTCAATGACCTGGGACAAGTTCCTTCCCAAAATTGGATCTCACTTTGCTCATCCATAAAGTAAGGAGTTGAACTAGAATGTTTGTCCTCAAGTTTCTAGAATCTTGTGGGTCTTTGTACCCATTAGATATGGAATGCATTCTACTAATTTTAAAAGTCCACATTTCCTATAGCCTATTATACAATAGGATTGGGTGGATTACCAGAAATGAATTTATAACTGACTTGCTTGCTCATATTTCTGTCTGTATGTTGTATGTGAAACTCTTTCGCTCAGGTCACTCTTGGTACGAATAAATCACCATCCTTTGCACTAAGGGAGCTGTCTGGCATGACTAGCCAAGTGCCTGGGTAAATGGCACCAGTATTCTTACTGATTCTAATTCTGATAAAGCTCTTCAGTCAATCCTCCCTGATTGATCTTAAAACACACCTTTCTAGGCTGGCCAAGTGGCGAGTTGGTTAAGAGTTGGCTTGGGATGCCAGCTCTGAGCAGCAGGGCCCCGGTTCGGATCCCACATAGAGGGCCAATGACGCTGCGCCATCTACAGCTAAGATGGTGAACAACAGCTCGACCTGGAGCTGGGCTGCTGTGAGTCTCCGGCAATTGTATAGGCTGCAGTGGGGCTGACCACCAGCTGGTGAGCGCTTTCGTGAGCAGCTGTGAGCGGCCATCAAATGGCCAGCTACCGATCTGCATCACCCGGGAAGAGAGCAATGATAATACCAACATGGGAGAGTGAAGCGACATCCTCCACAACTAGACTGAAAAACAAAAAGGACAGAAGCTTGTCTGTTCCCCTTCCCCTATCCCCAACGCTGTACCCCTCCTCCAATTCCCCAATAAAATATCTTAAAAAAAAACACTACATCTTTCTTTGTCTATTCCCTTGGAATCCTTCAAGGATTCTCCATTGAATCTTTTTTTTTTTTTTGAGGGCAGTTTCACTGACCCTCATATGTGGGACCCGAACTGGGGCCGCTGGCTTCCGAAGCCAGCGCTTAACCACCGCGCCACTCGACCGGCCCCATTGAGTCTTAAATGTCTTCTTAGCATTTAAGGCCCTACACGACCTTGCTCCACCTCTCCTAGACTGTGTTATTTCTCACTGGTCTGTACCCCCCAAATGCTCATTTTATTTACTTCAGAGCCTTTGCTCATGCTTTTCCCTTGTTTTTCATGTCCTCCATCTTTTTTAGCCTCATACCTTCTTTAGAACCTAATTTAAAAACCTGAACTGTTTGAGCTTTTTTCTTAATATATTTTGGCATGAGGGATGTAATTCCAGTTGGGTTTAATGTACACTGTCCTTAGACCTATGATCTGGTGTCATCTAGGGTGTTTTCAAGGTACTACATATCCAGCTCAGCCAACTTTTTTTTTTCTTGCATTCAAAAAATGTTATAATAAAATATATGTTGGCTAAGAGAATGTAGAATTGTATATCCAGCTTATCATTGTAGGGAAACATTTCTATATTTTTTAGTATGGCCTCTTAAAAATGTCTTCTTTTACTTCAACAGGAAACAGATGATTTGAAGAGAGCTGAGAGTATGCTTCAACAAGCAGACAAATTAGGTTGCAGACAGTTTGTTACCCCCGCTGATGTTGTCAGTGGAAATCCCAAATTGAACTTAGCATTTGTGGCTAACCTGTTTAATAAGTATCCAGCACTAACTAAGCCAGAGAACCAGGATATTGACTGGACTCTATTAGAAGGTAACTAAAGGTTTTTCTAATTCTAATGGGTGGGACTACAGAGTAGAAATACACATGTAATCAGATTAACTGGAACTAGCCTCAGTTCCTTTCACACTTACCTACTCAAAAATTAATAATAATGTATGATAATTATTTAAGTTCAAGGAAAGCAGAGTTTAACATTTCCAGATTATATATAAATGAAATATAGTATTTAAAAATTAACAAATGTAAATAGTAGTTGTTGACTATACACTGACATAACTATAACATTTTTTAATTTTATGCTTTTGAAGTTTCAAATAATTTGTTGCTGTAATATAGGCAAGTAAAAGGCGCACTCATGTGTAGCTTAGTATTTTAAAATGGACAGAGGAGGGTCAGCTGAGTGGCTCAGTTGGTTAAGAGCTCACTCAAGAGTGCGAGCTGAGCTCTGAGCAACAGCAGTTCGATGCCCAGCTTGAGCTGAGCTGCTGCTGAGCTGCCAACAGGTGGCAGGAAGGCTCAGCTAAAAAAATAAAAATAAATACAAAATGGACAGAGGGAAGATGTAAAAAATATAAGTATAGGTTTATAAGACCATAGCAAATTTTTAAAATAGAAACTGAATTTGATAACATAAGTTACTTTGAAGTACAGGGACTTGGGGAAATATTGGAGAAGGATTAGAGGGGTAGGAGATTACACAAAGTTCCTAAGTCTCTAATTTGCTTAGCTGCTTATAATAAAGTTATATTCTTTAACTTTAAAATAAATTAAAACTTAAACATGAATCTAGAGAATGTATTTAGAGACAATGCTTGGAGATTCATATTGGAGAAAAACCTCTAGATTTGTACAGAAGAAATCAAATAATCTTACATATGGGTTGATATATGCACATATACAAGGTGTTTAATGAATATATAAATTTTGTGAATATTCTTAATAGGAGAAACTCGTGAAGAAAGAACCTTCCGTAATTGGATGAACTCTCTTGGTGTTAATCCCCATGTAAATCATCTCTATGCGTAAGCCTTCCTACTACTATTGTAAACACTTTGAACGTCATGAATGGGTGCTACACAAATAATTACATTTTCTAAATGTTAGTTTGTAGTGATTAATGTTGAGTTGTGACTTCTGTTATCATTTTCCAAATACACAATAGCCCAAATTATTTATTTACACGATCATCAGCTATAAAGTGATAGAATGCATAAATGTCTTTCTAGGAAGCAGATACCCTAATTTGAGATAAAGATCAGGAACCTCTTTAAGCAGACCATCCATGATGCCTGGGGGGGCCTTTGTGCTCACTGTTCTCTCAGCCTGGAATGTTCTTTTCGACATCTAGTACCTCATTACCTTACTATATTCAAGGCACCCATTCAGATCCTGACCACCACCTATCACTCTCTAACCCCAATGCTAATTCTTTTTATCTTCACAATATTTATACACAGGGCCAGCCGAGTGGCTCAGTTGGTTAAGAGCTCACTCAAGAGTGCGAGCTGAGGTCTGAGCAACAGCCGTTCAATGCCCAGCCTGAGCCGAGCTGCTGCTAAGCTGCCAACAGGTGGCTGGCAGGATAGCTCACCTAAAATAAATAAATACTTATACACACTCCAAAATCATATCCATTTATCGGTGTACTTGTCTCTCTCTCTCTCTCTCTCTCTCTCTCTCTGACTCTAATGTAAAGCCAGGGAGTTTTCTTCTATGTGTGCAGCTTCTAAAAAAGTACCTTGCAAACAGTAAGCTCTCAATACTTCTAAGTGAATCAGATGATCTTAGCTCAATTTCAGCATAGATTAACAGAAAATATGAGTCTTGGGTATTATGTGTGGTTTTATATATCTTGTTTGACAGTGTAGTATTGTTTTTAAGGAAACAAAAGCCCAGCTGTCAGAAAACACTGATTAAATTATTTTTCAATCATTAGTGACCTGCAAGATGCCCTGGTAATCTTACAGTTATATGAACGAATTAAAGTTCCTGTTGACTGGAGTAAGGTTAATAAACCTCCATACCCAAAACTTGGAGCCAACATGAAAAAGGTAGATAATTAAATTGCCACGTATCTTTGTTACAGACTATTTTTATTCTAATTTTTTTTCTTTTCTTTGGAAATCTCTTAACTCTCAGCTTCTTTTTTATTTATTTTTTATTATTTCAGGTGTACAACACAGTGCAATAGTTATACTTATTACCCCTCAAAGTGAAAACCCTTCTCCCCCAATCCACTGCCCCACTCCCCCCCATACCATACATATCTATGACAATTCCATTGACTCCACTCCCACACTATACTCCACATCCCGTTACCATATATATATTCAATTATAGTTGACATACAATATTATACGTCTTGTTAGGGAGATGGGGTAGAGGCTTGATCACTGCACTGTACACCTGAAATTCTCAGCTTCTTGAGGACAGGAACCATGTCTTATTTATTTTTGTGTGCTAAGCATCTAGCCATCACACACCTGTATACAGATTAAACAAATGAAAGTCTTTAATGATTTACTTTTGTATGTTTGCAGCTAGAAAACTGCAACTATGCTGTTGAATTAGGGAAGCATCCTGCCAAATTCTCCCTGGTTGGCATTGGAGGACAAGACCTGAATGATGGGAACCAAACCCTGACTTTAGCTTTAGTCTGGCAACTGATGAGAAGGTATGATGCAAAATTTTAGCTGTTTAAGCTTCACTCCAATACAGTTCTCTGATCTAGTCATCCTCCTCCTCCTCCTTCTCATTATTATTATTTTACATATACAGAACACATCTTTTATTTATTTATTTATTTGAGAGCAGTGTCACTGGCCCTCATATGTGGGACCCAAATGGGGGCCACTGGCTTCCTAAGCCAGCGCTTAACCACTGCGCCACTCGGCTAGCCCTACATCTTTTATTTTTATGCTGTTTAGGTCAAAAGCTCTTTTTTTTAATTTTTCAATTATAGTAATGACAAGACTAGTCCTTAGTATTTTAAGCAAACGTGTCAATGACTACACATTTGAAAGTTTTGTATTTAGACTCTGAAATGAGCTTTAAGTAATGAGCTCATTGGATGTTCCGTGGGAGATGCCTCCTTGAAAGTTAGGCAGCACAACTGTGAATATTTCCTTTTTCTCATAGGAAACCTGAACCATAGACTCGAATCTCATTTAGTGTCAGTGCATAAAAAAAATAGTAAAAATTATGAACATCCCATGTATCCATTTTAAAAAGGTCTCTTAACTATAATGCTGAAAAGCATTCATTATGACTGGTACCAGCCAAAAAAGAGCTTATTTTAAGTCATTACCACTGTTAGACTAGTATAAAATGTGCCTGCTGTAGACTGTTGGGCTTGCTCATTGTAGCACTGAAAATCTCACCCCTCCCCTCCACTACTACAGCAAAGGGTATATCAGTGGCAAGCCACTTCTACTTGAAATTTTTTTTCCATATACTGTGACTCTCTTTCCATGAAATCTTTAATTTTTCAAACCTAAAGGATAGGAGAAATAGAAGATAAAGCATTGTCCTAATTTTGCATTTTTTCTCATAATGTAAATTGGGACACTTCCTTCTGCTTTTTCTTTTAGATATACCCTCAATGTCCTGGAAGATCTTGGAGATGGTCAGAAAGCTAATGACGACATCATTGTAAGCTGGGTGAACAGAACATTGAGTGAAGCTGGAAAGTCAACTTCCATTCAGAGTTTTAAGGTAAGAATTCCATGTGTGACTAACATTGTTTGCTAGAAAGTATCTATAATTTGGAAGGACAACCTTTGGCTTCTTTGTGAGTAAGAATTATTGTTGGACCAATTGCAAAATTCTCCTAATTCACTGAACTTTGTGTGGTTTTTTTTGGCAGCTTTATGTAAGCAATCATATGTTAATTTATACATATAGAAATTCTCAGATTTGTTCTTTTACACTAGGACAAGACGATCAACTCCAGTTTGGCAGTTGTGGATTTAATTGACGCCATCCAGCCAGGCTGCATAAACTATGACCTTGTTACGAGCGGCAATCTAACAGAGGATGACAAGCATAATAATGCCAAGTAAGGGATACTGCATGATATCTTGGCAAGAGCACAGACTTTGTAGCCAGGCAGATCTGCAGTCTCAATCAGGTTCTGCCACTTAAGAATAGTGTCACTTGGGAGAAACCTCTTTGAGCCTCAAATTCCTCATCAGAAAGTGGGAGCGATAATACTTACCTTAGAGACTTTGAAATAAATAAAAAATATAAGCGCCTAGCATTGTACCTGACTTGGTAGATGCACAATCAGTTGTTG
This sequence comes from Aselliscus stoliczkanus, assembly GCA_033961575.1. Taxonomy (NCBI): domain Eukaryota; kingdom Metazoa; phylum Chordata; class Mammalia; order Chiroptera; family Hipposideridae; genus Aselliscus; species Aselliscus stoliczkanus. The sequence continues at coordinate 44,327,594 of CM066737.1, read as the reverse complement.
CTTTAGTGGCTTACAGAAATAATGTAGTATATGGTGTAATGCAACTCAGTTACAAACTTACCACAAGGGGAAAATGAACTAAAGATAATCATACCTTAGATAAGAGTGTTCTCCTGTCTGCCTCACTCTTTTTTTAAAACACGTTATCCTCTGATGTCTCTTGTACTGTGCATAAATCACTCGTACTACTTATATTGAATTTATTATCTTGGCCCGAAATGGGCAGGATGTTTAACCCTTAGCTGAAAATATGCCATGGAAGTTCCTTGGATTTCAGCAATATTGAGAACGCCTTTTCTACCCGCCTCTTCCCTTCTTCACCAAAGACCTTAACTGTGGCCTGGTTTTACAGGCAACCCATGGAAGTTTTAGAAGTACACACTGAAAATCAACGCAGAGCAGGGCTTCATACAATAGCTAAGAAGCATCAGTGCAAAACTTCGGAGTTAGGCACATCATTTCTTCCCTCCTTGAAAAATATTTGTAGCATATACAAGTATGATAAAAATTTAACATTGATAATATATAAAGAATTCTTGAAACTTCTTTTACTAGAAACTAGACCATTTTTAAAGATTCCTGTATTAATTTGAGGTGTGCTTCTGCAAATTTCCCTAGCTGGACATGTCAGTTCATTTTTCCCTTCTTTTGTCTACCCTTTCTATTTCTAGCTCTGGCCATGTGCCATGTAGACTCTTTCCCCACCCTTGAACATTTGGAAGTATTTACTACATCTGCCAAAACAACTTGGATTTTGCATTTGGCATCGTTTTCTACCCCGTATCTCTAAGATTACATGCGAATGTCTGTTATAACATTCTCAACAAAGGCTGGCCGAATGGCTCCTTGGTGAAGGGTTGGCTTGGGAGCGTGAGCTCTGAGCAGCAGGGCCGCGGGTTCAGATCCCACATGAGGGCCAGTGATTCTGCGCCCTGCTAAGATGGTGAACAACAGCTCAACCTGGAGCTGGGCTACCGTGAGTCGCCAGCGACAGCGTGGGCTGCTGTAAGCTACCATGAGTGGCAGGCAGCTTGCGTGACCTTCAGTGAGTGGGCATCCAATGGCTGGCGACTAATCTGCCTCAGCCGGGAAGAGCACAATGATCACAAAACCAACATAGGCCAGTGAAGCGATGTCCTCCACAACTAGACTGAAGAACAAAAGGACAGCAACTTGTCTGTTCCCCTTCCCTGATTCCCCAACGCTGGTTCCTCCCCCAATTCCCCAATAAAAAATAATATCTGGGGGCCGGCCGAGTGGCGCGGTGGTTAAGTGCTGGCTTGGGACACCAGCGGCCCCGGTTCAGGTCCCACATATGAGGGCCAGTGACACTGCCCTCAAAAAATAAATAAATAAATAATAAAATCTGGGCCGGCCAAGTGGCACAGTAGTTAAGCGCTGGCTTGGGAAGCCAGCTGACCTGGTTTGGGTCCCACATATGAGGGACAGTGATACTGCCCTCAAAAAAATAAAAAATAAAATAAAATCTTTAAAAAAAACACAAACATTCTCAACAAGAATCTCAACATTGATTATATAGCCAATCTGGGTGATATATGTATTCATTTTCATATCAAGCCAGTGCTCCAAAATTAGTTCTGATTTCATATTGGAGAGAAGGAGTGAACAAATATTATTAGTCCCAAATAGTGGCGTTTAAAAACCTAGTACCTCTTAAGAGTAACCTCAAAAACAACAAAACAAAACAACAAAAAATGAAATCAGGCCTGTTGAGTGGTTCATTGGCTAAAAATTGGCTTGGGAGTGCAAGCTCTGAGAAACAGGGCCGTTGGTTCGGATCCCACATGACGCTGCACTCTCTACAGCTAAGATGGTGAACAACAGCTCGACCTCGAGCTGGGCTGCTTTCAGTCGCCAGTGACAGCATAGGCTGCAGTGGGCTACCATAAAGCTACTGTGAGTGGCAGGCGTCAGCGTGAGCTGCCGTGAGCTTCAGTGAGCAGCTGTACAAGGGCCTGCAACCCATCTGCCTTAGCCGGGAAGAGTACAATGATCACAATACCAACATGGGCCAGTGAAGCAGTGTCCTCCTCAACTAGACTGAAGAACAAAAGGACAGCAGCTTGTCTGTTCCCCTTCCCCCGATTCTCCAGCGTTGTTCCTCTCCCCAATTCCCCAATAAAATCTTTAAAAAACAAAGTGAAATCGTTCCGATTTGAACTTCCAATATGGAAGCTTTACATCCCAACCAAATGATTATATAAGAGGAAATAGATGTCTCATATTGTATCTTTGACTGACATGAATTTCATCTTAATTTTTCTTTCCTCAAAATATAGGTACGCAGTGTCAATGGCTAGAAGAATTGGAGCCAGGGTGTATGCTCTCCCTGAAGACCTTGTGGAAGTAAAGCCCAAGATGGTCATGACTGTGTTTGCATGCTTGATGGGTAGGGGAATGAAGAGAGTGTAAAATAACCAATTTGAATAAAAACAATCTTGCTGTCAGGTGCATGATTAGCAGGTCAGCTATTTCCAGGAAAAGTGCTCGTGGCTTAAGGAACTGTTGGTCATTTAAAGAACTTTTAATTGATTAACAAAACTAGCTCCTCATGAGAGCCCTCAGGGGAAAGAGTTTTCATAAAAACAGCTCCTCTTTCCTGTAGTAAAATTTGGATTTATCAGGCACACTTGACCTGTTCTCATAGCCAAATCATTTACTCTCCTTCTAGATTGCTGCCCTGGACATTTCCCACTGCTGTATGTTATTTCTTTCTATGTATCTTTTTCCCTCTTAGTATATCCACCTCTTGGGATGTGCTTAGATGACTGGATATGAATATTATTAGACAATAATTTTGCTTTCCATCTAGTGTGGTAGTTCTTATTCGAGAACTGTGGTCAGAGGGTATTTGAATATGAGCATCCTTTGCTTATCTTTATAGTACTGAAAATTTGCAGAAGTAACTGCAGAATGTAATAGAAGCTTTTCGTAGTCTTTTATTCCTAAAATCAGTATCTTTTTATAATATTCTTTCTACATGATCCTCTTTTGTACATTTAAGAATATTTTGATTACATTGAATAAGACTTCTGATTTTGCTACTTTTTTAAGGTGTCTTCAAGTAAGTAAAAAACATACACTATAGGTAGAGGAAAAATGTACCTTAAATTTGCATCTCCCCCCTCACCCAAGCTGTATACAATTGACATATTTTGTCTTAAAATATTTGGTTCAATATCTACTTATTTGTTTTAAAAAACCTGTATCATCAAACTCTCTATATTTAAAATGCTATTGAATATGACACAAGGAGAGAGTGTGCTCAGAACTTAGAATACGGTAGGCAAATATGCTAAGTGTACAATAGATTTTCTAATTTTACACCTCAGACAAGGAGATGTGATCACTAAAAAAATAAAAATATATATGTAGGACTTACATATGTAGGACTTATGTACTCTTGCTTTGTCAAGCTGTTTGCTATAGTTTTCAAGATCATAATGTTACTCTATCTCTGAAAAATGATGTAATCTGATAGCAATGTATTAGTTCAAATAAAGGCATTTACATAATAGTCTCTTTATGCTTCTGTCCCTTAGTGATATGCCAACAATGTTTGTCAGGTTTTTGGTGGGTTTTTTTGTTGTTGTTGTTTTTTGTGTGTTTTTTTTTAGCAGAGCCATCCTGCCACCTGTTGGCAGTTCAGCGGCAGCTCAGCTCGGGCTGGGCATTAAACTGCTGTTGCTCAGAGCTCAGCTCCCACTCTTTTTGTGTTTTTTTGAGGGCAGTGTCACTGGCCCTCATGTGTGGGACCCAAACTGGGGCCGCTGGCATCCCAAGCCAGCGCTTAACCACCGCGCCACTCGGCCGGCTCCTTAGCTCCCACTCTTGAGTAAGCTCTTAACCAGCTGAGCCACTCGGCCGGTCCCCAGGTTTTTCTCTACAATATTTTAACTCTTTTTCTGGTGTACTATATAAAATGATGCTTGTTAAATTTAAGCTTTTGGGACTGAATTAAGAATATTACCAATGGGAAAAGAAAGCTTTCTCCAGCGTACCAAAATTTCCTTATCCAGTTCCTCCCTTTTTCTGTCTTTCCCATCACTCAGTCTTTCCAATGTTCTATGATATGCAGAACACCAAAACAATGGGAATCTGACCCACCAGGAAAAACATGGTTTGTAACAGGTTTTCTCAACCTCATCAGTATTGACATTTTGGGCTGGATTTTCTTTTTTTTTGAGGGCAGTGTCACTGGCCCTCATATGTGGGACCTGAACCGGGGCCGCTGGCTTCCCAAGCCAGCGCTTAACCACTGAGCCACTCGGCCGGCCCAGGGCTGGATGATTTTTTGGTGGATGAGGATGGGGGCTGTTCTATTGATTGCAGGAGGTTTAGCTGTATGTCTGGCCTCTACCCACTAGATGTCAGTAGCACACCCCCAGTGTATAAACCAAATAAGTCTCCAAACATAGCCAAATGTCCCATGGGGCACAGTTCAGTGTGTGGTGAGGGCCTGCATCCTGGTTCATAAATGGCTGTCTTCTAGCTGTAACCACCCATGGCAAAGGAGCTCTCTGGGGCCTCTTATAAGGGCTGAATCCCATTCGTGAGGACTCCACCATTTTTACCTAAGTACCTCCTAAAGGCCCTACCTCCAAATACCATCACATGGGAGATTAGGTTCCAAATAGGGATTTTGGGGAAGACACAAATATTTGGCCTGTAGTACCCATATGTTAGATCAATTTTCTTAATATAAAAACTGCTTTTATGAATAAATAATGTCTTCTGCAAACACGTGTACCAGGATAACTGATGAGGTAAGGACAATCATATCTTATGACCTGCCTTCCACCTTGTATTGCCTATGCTTATCCACATTTGTCTCCTCCCAAGTACAAAGGTTCTTCTCTATAATTAATTGTGGCCCTAATGATGGAAGGTTTATTCCATCTTGCCCTTTCTTCAAAATAGGAGCTGATTTCTTGGGCGTTCACTGTACAAGGCCCACTATCTATAGAAATATGCCGTTGGATAGTTAAGTGTTCATATCAAGCAGTGGGCCTGAACACACCATTTCTCCCTTCCTCAAAATAATGGGCTAAAATCACTAATGCAATTGTGTCATGTGTAGATTCATGGAACAATCACAACAATCAATGCTCCCTAGTGGCTCTTTTTTTTTTTTTTTTTTGAGGGCAGTGTCACTGGCCCTCATATGTGGGACCCGAACCAGGGCCTGCTTAGCCACTGTGCCACTCGGCCGGCCCTTTAGTGGCTCTTTTTATAGCCAAACCCATCACCCTTCATCCTGAACCCCAGTGTCTGTGGGTTCTCTATTATGTTCCATTGATCTATATATCTATCTCTGCCAGTACCACACTTTATTACTATAGCTACCTAATAGGCCTTAACATCTGGTTGAGTGATTCCTCCCACTTTATTTTTCTCTTTCAAAATTATTTTAGCTATCCTAGGTCACTTGCTTTTCCATATACATTTTCGAATAAGCTTTTCTATGTTCACAAAAAAAAATTGCTGGAATTTTAATAGGAATTATGTGAAATCTATAGATCAATTTGGGGAAAATTGACATCTTTAGTATTTTAACCCTTCCAATCCATGAGCATGGTATATCTCTCCATTTATTTAGGTCTTTTATTTATTAATCAGGATTTAAAATTTTTCCAGTGTATAGAGTCTGTATATTTTTTAAAGTTTATACCTAAATATTTCACTTTATTTGGAGTTTTGTTTTTTTGTAAATTCCTTAGGATTTTCTACATAGTCAGGTCATCTGCAACTGAGGAAGAGTTTATTTCTTCTCTCCCAATGTAAAAATTCATTAAGAGGTTAAATCTCAAATGTTCTAAGTACAGTAAAATATTTTTCAAAAAAGACAAAAGTAATCATTGTGTATTAAATGGAAAGTGGGCCTCTGTTCTTTATATACCTGTACATACCTTCCTGGGAACACTGCATGGGAAAGTATATTAAAGGACCAACACAGGGCCTGCCGAGTGGCGCAGTGGTTAAGCGCTGGCTTGGGAAGCCAGTGGCCCCGGTTCGGGTCCCACATATGAGGGCCTGTGACACTGCCCTCAAAAAAAAAAAAAAAAGGACCAACACAATGTAGATGACAACCACTTACTGGGAAACAAATAATATTTGTGAAAGATTTTTATATAAAACCATTAATCACTAGGTAGAAGGACTTGGAGTGACTCATGATGAGGAATTTATCAGATTTTGTTCCCTTTGTGAAATGTCCCTTAGTAGTGAAGAACTTAGGACTGGAGTATTCCTCTTGGTCACTTTTTATTCAACATACTTCCTGTGGATGGAGAAGTTTTCAAAGTTACATTTCCTGTTGAGTCTTCTGTTAAAATAGTTTTCATTAATAATTAATTAATCAATTAAACCATATTGAGGGCCGGCTGAAATATTATTTCATTAATAATTAATTAATCAATTAAACCATATTGAGTGGTGCGGTGGTTAAGCGCTGGCTTAGGAAGCCAGCGGCCCCGGTTCGGGTTCCCTATATGAGGGCCGGTGACACTGCCCTCAAAAAAAAAAAAAAAAAAACATATTGAGTACCTGGTTTGTCTCAGGCTTGTGTCTCAGGCCTGAATAAGATGAATGAGACATTCATTTCCTTGAGTGCTACAGTTATGTATCTGGGACACAAACACTTATTCCAAAGTAAAGTGTAACAATGGAAATTTGTATCAGGTAGGGGCACAGAGTCGGACAGGGTAAATTTGGACAACGGTAGACAAAATGTGTGTGGTTTGGTGGGATAGGGGAGTCAGCAAAATTCCCCAATGTGAAGTAATCCATTTCTTACATGTTTGAATGGAGATAAAAGGGCCCAGACAGGTTTTTAAAAATCCTTCAGGCATCTTGAGGTCCAGATTTGATCTATACTTGCTCTCTGGTTTCAAAATCCTATTTCAAAACTGCTATTCATTAGATTTCATTGAAGGGGCTCCTGGTAAGGCTTAACTTCTTAGATTTAAAATACACGAGTATGTGAGACATATACACAAGATCACCGATTTCTCTTCTCACGGTCCAATATCACTAATGAGAAAGAGGAAAAGAGCTCCTGACATGGGAGCTGGCCTGGCACTCAGCTAGGCCTTATTGTTCTATGATCATAAACAAATTCACAGAACACCAATATCCGACAAGGCTCTTCTGTGATGGTGATGAAGTGAGATTAAAAACAAAACAAAACACTGCGTTATCTTGTCTGAACACAGAACATGAACATTATGCAAGTCTCAGAAATGAACATATATCCCCCTCTTCTGGCTAATATGAGGTATGGCTGCTACTTTCCCTCCCCTCCCCCCACACACACGCACCCAGTACAGCTTTAGGCTCTGTATAATCTAGTACAGTTTTACAATATTGATTGTAAATATCTCTTGTCTTTATATACTTACGACTTATACCTTGTCTCCTCTACCAACTATTCTTGGTTTTGCCTATCCCAAATGCAGGCTACAAATTCAGAATAATACAACTATTAAGATGTCTTTTATGCCTAAACTATCTTTGGGTTTCCTGAAGTGGCCATTAGGGAATACAGAGATTTTTTTTATCTTCAATTCTATAAAAACAAGTAAAATAAGAATAAATTTTTCTAACTTTCAGTTAAGTCATATTACCACATTCAAATTCAGAAAAAATTTAAAAAATAGAATTCTAAAATTATAATTATCAAAGCTCTCTAAAACCTTTGAACTTCCCAGGCCCAAAGACCTGCCATTAGCCTTGGTGACAATAAGATCAAACCTCTCAAGGACCCACAAGTTATCTCCTTATATGTTAATAAAAGACTGCTTTGAGCCAGCCGAATGGCTCAGTTGGTTTAAGAGCACAAGCTCTGAACAACAGGGCTGCCCGTTCAATTCTCACATGGGCTAGTGAGCTGCGTCTGAGCTGAGCTGATGCTGAACTGCCAACAGGCGGCAGGATGGCTCAGCTGGTGAGAACACATGCTCCTAACAAGGTTGCCAGTTCCACTTCTGCATGGGATGGTGGCCTCGCACCCCCACCCCCACCCACAACTAAGATTGAACACAGCACCTTGAGCTGATCCACTGCTAGCTGCAGACAGGCGGCCAGATGGCGACTGGACTTGTAGTTGAGTTAGCTGCGCCCTCCACAATTAAGATGGAAGGACAACAACTTGGCTGTTCCCCTTCCCCAATTCCCCAATTTGAAAAAAACAAGATTAAAAAAAAAAATGACTGCTTTGTGCATCTGGGCATTTCACTTCCAATCTCTTGCAGACTGAATGACTGAACATGACTGAATATTCCAAGAAACTCATAATACACAGGGTGCAAAAAAAATGTATACACATATTAAGAAAGGAAAAAACTATTAAAATTGTAGCACTCAGTATACACTGATAACAAAAGATGAATACAAGTCATGTGTATACATTTTTTGGGCACCTCCTGTCTATCTCCAACTATATGACCATTGGATACAAAGCACATTTTCAAAATACACACCTAAACATCCTGTCCAACAGAAAACTGCACTTGAGACTTGGTAAAATACATATATATATATATATATACTTGGTAAAAAATATATAATATTTTTATATATATATATATATATATATATATATATATATATATATATATATAATCTTCTTACGTGGTATAATTAACAACTGACATATTAGTAAAACACCAAGGTATTGGTAGTTTGGTTTTTTTGTACTTGTTTTTGTTTTTTTAAGATTTTATTGGGGAATTGCGGGGGGAAACAGCGTTGGGAAATCGGTGAAGGGGAACAGACAAGTTGCTGTCTTTTTCTTCAGTCTAGTTGCAGAGGATGTTGCTTCACTAGCCCATGTTGGTATCGTCATTGCGCTCTTCCCGGATGGGGCAGGTCAGTCGCCAGCCTCTGGATGGTCGCTCACCGCGGCTATTGGCAGCTTACGGTGGCTGCCAGCCACTCATGTTATCTGCCAGCCACTCACTGTAGCCTGTGGCAGACCACTGCAGCAGGGCCTGCAGCCTACACTGTCGCCGGGGCTCGCACAGCCCAGTTCCAGGTGGAGCTGTTCTTAGCTGTAGAGGGCAGTCTAACTGGCCCTCATATGTGGGATCCGAACTGGGGCCGCTGGTGTCCCAAGCCAGCTCTTAACAATGCACCACTCGGCCGGCCCGGTAGATTTTTTTTTTTAAGTATGTAAAACTTTTAACTTAAAAGATACCATCACTTCCTCCCATACTACTGACATATGTTTTATCACAAGATCCTAAACTGAAGATTCTTACAAATCCTCCAGAAGTTACTGACAGCAGAAGTGGACAGTTTCTTCCCAAGACAACAAAACAAGCTGACTTCACAAGTGGATATGTACCACCCAAGATGACAGGATGAGATTAATTTTTTTATTTTTGAACAAATTTTATCTCTCTTTGCCTTTCTAATATTACCTAGTATTAATACCTATAATGTGGGCCGGCCAAGTGGCACGGTGGTTAAGCGCTGGCCTGGGACGCCAGCGGCCCCGCTTTGGATCCCACATGTGAGGATCAGTGACACTGCACTCAAAAAAATTTTTTTTTTAATTAAAAAAAAACAAAAACACTATAATGTGATCTCTCTTATTTTCATCCTGTTAATTTTGAACCCCTATGGTCCTCTTCTGCCACTTAAGGGAAAACAAAATTCTACATGTTTTTCCCCAGGCCATAGCAACTGCTCTGAATTTAATTGATTGCTGGATCTAACCACTTCCACCAGACCCTGCTAACAGAAATATCAACTCCTTTAAACATCTCAGAAGGCAAATTCCCTTTTATAAGCCCCTTCTGGTACTTAATCTGTACCCATCATTAATGCTGACTTTTGGCTTTGTAAACGGAACTTAATGTCAGATTATGACTGCTTCTGCTAAGGCTAGTATAATAGTATCAGCAAGACCTAGCAAATCAAAAGTAGACAATAACATTGAGGCTTTCCTGACCATGATAGTCAGTTCATCTTCTTCAGAAAACACATCCCGTTTTGCAGAATTTTTAGCTTCACTCAAAAAATTTGTTACCTCAAGGGACCCCAAACTGGCTTACTCCTGTTGTAATAAATGATACGTACACTCCCAATACAGTTTACCTCCAACTAGGGTACTACATTTTATATGGGTAGGTTTACACCAATCTTCCATACACTAATTTATCCTGTTTATCCAGGATACTTGTGAGACCCTTTTTTTAGAAAATTATTCCATATTTTTTAAAATTAATTTGTTTTCCATGTACACTTGATATAAAATATTATATTAGTTTCAAGTGTACAAAATGAGATACTTTTAGATATTTAAAAGTACCATCCCTTCAGTGGACTATGTCTCATTGGGGAAAATATCCAGAAACCTCCAAAATGCAATGCACAGAAGATTATTTAAAAAAAAAAACAAGGACAGATCCTCCAGACAGAAAATCAATGTGGAAACAGCGACCTTAAATGACACATTAGAACAGCTGGATTTAACAGACATTTCCAGAGCATTTCATCCCAAAGCTACAGAATATACGTTCTTTTCAAGTGCACATGGAACATTTTCTAAGATAGACCACGTGTTAGGCCACAAAACAAGTCTCAATAAATTTAAGAAGACTGAAATCATTTCAACTGTATTCTCTGACAACAATGCTATGAAACTAGAAATCAATTATAAGAAGAAATCCGGGAAGCTGACAAATAAATGGAGGCTAAACAATATGCTATTAAATAGTGAGTGGGTCACAAATGAGATCAAGGAGGAAATCAAAAGATACCTCGAGACAAACAAAAATGAAAACACCACGACCCAAAATCTCTGGGATGCTGCGAAAGCAGTCCTAAGAGGGAAGTTTATAGCAGTGCAAGCCTACCTAAAGAAGGAAGAAAAATCTCAAATCAACAGGTTATCCTTACACCTAAGGGAACTGGAAAAAGAACAGCAAAAGAGGCCCAAGGGGAGTACAAGAAAGGAGATAATAAAGACCAGAGCAGAAATAAACAATATAGAGAACAGAAAAACAATTCAAAAGATCAATGAAACCAAGAGCTGGTTTCTTGAGAAGATAAACAAAATTGATAAACCTCTAGCCAGGCTCATCACAAAAAAAAAAAGAGAGAGGACTCAAATTAGCAAAATCAGGAATGAAAGAGGGGAAATGACTACAGACATCACAGAAATACAAAAAATTCTAAGAAATTACTATGAGCAACTATATGCCAACAAATTTGACAATGTGGAAGAAATGGATAATTTTCTGGAAGCATACAACCTTCCAAAGCTAACGCAAGAAGAAACAGAAAATCTAAATACTGATTACTACCAAGGAAATTGAATCAGTAATTGACAAGCTCCCAAAAAACAAAAGCCCTGGACCAGACGGCTTCACAACTGAATTTTATCAAACATTCAAAAAAGAACTATCACCTATTCTTCTCAAACTATTCCAAAAAATCCAGAAGGAGGGAAGGCTCCCAAACTCTTTTTATGAAGCCACTATCACCCTGATTCCAAAACCAGACAAAGACAGCACAAAAAAGGAAAACTACAGGCCAATCTCCCTGATGAATATAGATGCAAAAATTCTCAATAAAATATTAGCAAACAGAATTCAGCAATATATTAAGAAGATCATACATCATGATCAAGTGGGATTCATCCCTAGTGCGCAAGGCTGGTTCAACATCCGTAAATCAATTAATGTGATACACCACATCAACAACATGAAGGATAAAGATCACATGGTCATTTCAATAGATGCAGAAAAAGCATTTGACAAAATCCAACAGCCATTTATGTTAAAAACCCTTAGCAAAGTGGGAATACAGGGATCATATCTCAACATAATAAAAGCCATATATGATAAACCTACATCTAACATCATACTCAATGGGGGAAAGCTAAAACCATTCCCCTTAAGATCAAGAACAAGACAAGGCTGTCCACTTTCTCCTCTTTTATTCAACACAGTGCTGGAAGTTCCAGCCACAGCAATCAGACAACAAAAAGAAATAAAAGGCATCCAAATTGGCAAGGAAGAAGTAAAATTGTCATTATATGCAGATGACATGATACTGTATATAGAGAACCCCAAAGACTCCATCAAAAAACTACTGGAACTGATAGACGAATTCAGTAAAGTAGCAGGATATCAAATCAATGTTCAGAAATCAGTGGCATTTGCATATACCAATAATAAACTAACAGAAAGAGAAATTAAGAAAACTGTCCCATTTACAATTGCGTCAAGAACTATAAAATACCTAGGAATAAATTTAACCAAAGAAGTGAAAGATCTGTACTCAGAAAATTATAAGACACTGAAGAAAGAAATCATAGAAGATATAAATAAATGGAAACACCTACCATGCTCACGGATAGGAAGAATTAATATAGTTAAAATGTCCATACTGCCTAAAGCAATATATAGATTCAATGCAATTCCTATCAAACTACCAAGGGCATTTTTCACAGAAATAGAAAATATAATCCTAAAATTTATATGGAATCATAAAAGACCCAGAATAGCCTCGGCAATTCTGAGAAATAAAAACAAAGTCAGGGGGATCACACTACCAGACATCAAAACCTACTACAAGGCCACAGTAATCAAGACAGTTTGGTATTGGCATAAAAACAGGCACATCGATCAGTGGAACAGAACAGAGAGCCCAGAAATAAATCCAAGCATTTACGGACAGTTAATCTATGACAAGGGAAGCAAGAATTTACACTGGAGTAAAGATAGTCTATTCAATAAATGGTGTTGGGAAAATTGGACTGACACATGCAAAAAAATGAAACTGGATCATCGCCTTATGCCTTATACAAGAACAAATTCAAAATGGATTACAGACTTAAATGTAAGGCCTGAAACCATAAAAATCCTAAAAGAAAATATAGGGAGGACATTTGCAGACATTACCCGGAACAATATTTTTACTGATACATCCCTACGGGCAAGGGAAGTAAAAGAAAAAATGAACATATGGGATTATATCAGACTTAAAAGTTTTTTCACAACAAAGGAAACCATTAATAAAACAAAAAGGAAGCCTACTGAATGGGAGAATATATTTGCCAACGATATATCTGATAAGGGGTTAATATCCAAAATTTATAAAACACTCATGAAACTCAACACCAAAAAAACAAACAACCCAATTAAAAAATGGGCAGAAGATATGAAGAGACATTTCTCTAAAGAGGACATACAGATGGCCAACAGGCATATGAAAAAAAGTTCAACCTCACTGGTCATTAGGGAAATGCAAATAAAAACCACCATGAGATACCACCTCACTCCAGTCAGAATGGCTATCATCAACAAATCAACAAACAAGTGCTGGCGGGGCTGTGGGGAAAAGGGGACCCTGATCAACAAATCAACAAACAAGTGCTGGCGGGGCTGTGGGAAAAAGGGGACCCTGATGCACTGTTGGTGGGACTGCAGATTGGTGCAGCCACTATGGAAGTCAGTATGGAGGTATCTCAAAGAACTGGAAATAGAGCTACCGTTTGACCCAGCAATTCCACTCCTAGGTATTTATCCTGAAAAAACCAAGACACTTATTCAAAAAAAGTTATGCACCCCGATGTTCATAGCAGCACAATTTACAATAGCTAAGACTTGGAAACAACCAAAATGCCCGTCAGTAGATGACTGGATTAAGAAACTGTGGTATATTTATACAATGGAGTATTACTCCGCTATAAGGAAGAATAAAATCGTGCCATTTGCAATGATATGGATGGACCTAGAGACTATAATGTTGAGTGAAATAAGTCAGTCAGAGAAGGACAAATACCATATGATCTCACTCATATGTGGAATCTGAAAAACTGTATGAATGAGCAAAGTAAACAGAAACTGTCTCATAGATATAGACGAAAAATCAGGGTTGCTAATTGGGAGAGGAATGGGGATGAGGGAGAAGGGGAAGGGATTAGACAGCAAAAATAGGCAACTACAATATTGCCACTGGGATAGGAAAAACAGTTTGGGGAATATAATTAATAATGTTGTAAATATTCTGTGCAATGTCAGATGATCATAGGTCTTGTTAGGGAGACCATTTCATGGATGGAGTAGAGGTTTGATCACTGCACTGTATTACTAAAGCGGAGGTGGTATACCTACTGTAATTGAATATATATAGATAGTCACGGGATGTGGATTATACTGTGGAAGAGAGTCAGAGGAAGAGTAATAGATATATATGATATGGGGGGAGAGTGGGGTGGTGAATTGGGGGTGGGGGTTGGTCACTTTGAGGGGTAAAATGTATAACTATTGCACTGTGTTGTACACCTGAAACTAATTAATAATAAAATAAAATAAAAAAAACACTCAGGGAGGAATGTCCAAGATGGCAGAATAGTTAAACACTATGTCTGCTGGATCCCATGGTCACATTAAAATTATCAGTAAAGGGCTAGCCGACTGGCGCATTGGTTAAGAGCTGGTTTGGGATGCCAGCAGCCCCGGTTCGGATCACACATATAAGGGCCAATGACACACTGCCCTCTACAGCTAACAACAGCTCCACCTGGAGCTGGGCTGTAACGGTGTAAGCTGCAGCCCCTGCTGAAGTGGGCTGCCATAGGCGACAGTGAGTGGCCGGAGCCAGTGTGAGTAGCCAGCAGCCGGTGTGAGCTGCCAGTAACCGGGATGAGTGACCAACCAGAGGCCAGCAACCGATCTGCCTCATCCAGGAAGAGCACAACGAGGATACCAACATGGGCCAGTGAAGCAACATCCTCCACAACTACACTGAAGAACAAAAGGACAGCAACTTGTCTGTTCCCCTTCCCTGATTCCCCAATGCTGTTCCCCTCTCCCAATTCCCCAATAAAATCTTTTAAAAAAATAATAATACTCAGGGTAATGTCTGCAAACTTATTACCTATGTTTTCTTCTAGGAGTTTTATGGTTTCATGTCTTACATTTAAGTCTTTAATCCATTTTCAGTTTGTTCTCATATATCATGTAAGTAGGTGGTCCATTTTCATTTTTTTGTATGTGTCAGTCCAATTTTGCCAGCACCATTTTTTAAATAAACTATTTTTACTCCAATGTAAATTCTTGCTTCCATTGTCATAGATCAAATGAGCGTATATGAATGGGTTTATTCCTGGGCTCTCTATCTTGTTCCATTGGTCTATGTATCTGTTTTTATGCCAGTACCATACTGTTTTGTTGACTGTACCCTTGTAGTATGTTTTTGATGTCAGGTAGTGTGATGCCTCCCACTTTGTTCTTATTTCTCAAGATTCCCGTGGCTATTCGGGGTCTTTTGTGGTTCCATATAAATTTTAGTATTCTATGTTCTACTTCTGAGAAAAATGTCCTTGGTAGTTTCATTGGAATTCCACTGAATCTATATATTGCCTTAGGTAGTATTGATATTTTAACTATATTAATTCTTTTTGGTTTTTTTGAGGGCAGTGTCACTGGCCCTCATATGTGGGACCCGAACCAGAGCCGCTGGCTTCCCAAGCCAGCGCTTAACCACTGCGCCATTCGGTGGGCCCAACTATATTAATTCTTATTATCCATGAGCATGGTATGTATTTCCATTTATTGGTATCTTTGATTTCTCTCTTCAGTGCCTCATAAATTTCTGAGTACAGGTGTTTTACTTTTTTAGTTAAACTGATTCCTAGATATTTTATTGTTTTGAAGCAATTGTAAAAGGGATTGATTTCCTGATTTCTTCTTCTGATAGTTTATTATTGGTGTATACAAATGCTACTGATTTCTGAATATTAATTTTGTATCCTGCTACCTTACCAAATTCGTTTATCAGTTCTAGCAGTTTTTTGGTGGAGTCTTTGGGATTCTCTATATATAGTATCATGTCATCTGCATATAATGACAATTTTACTTCCTCTTTTCCAATTTGGATGCCTTTTATTTCATTTTCTTGTCTGATTGCTGTGGTGAGAACTTCCAGAAGTATGTTAAATAGAAGTGGAGAACTTGTCCTGTTCCTGATCTTAAGGGGAAAGCTTTTAGCCTTTACCCATTGACTACGATGGTTGCTGTGGGCTTATCATATATGGCCTTTATTTTGTTGAGATATGATCCCACTATTCCCACTTTGCTAAGAGTTTTTATCATAAACTGCTGCTGGATTTTGTCAAATGCTTTTTCTGCATCTATTGATATGATCATATGATTTTTATTTTTCATTTTGTTAATGTGATGTATTACATTAACTGATTTGTGGATATTGAACCAACCTTGCATACCAGGAATGAATCCCACTTTATCGTGGTGTATGATCTTTTTAATGAGATGCTAAATTCGGTTTGCTAGTATTTTGTTGAGAATTTTTGCATCTATGTTCATTAGGGATATCGGACTGCAGTTTTTCTTTTTTGTAATATCTTTGTCTGACTTTGGAATCAGGGTGACAGTGGCTTCATAGAAAGAGTTTGGAGCCTTCGCTCCTTCTGTATTTTTTGGAATAGTTTGAGGAGAATAGCTATTAATTCTTTTTGGATTGTTTTGTAAAATTCACCTGTGAAGCCATCTGCTCCAGGGCTTTTGTTTGTTGGAAGATTCTTGATTACTGCTTCAATTTCTTTGGCAGTAATCAGTCTGTTCAAAATTTCTGTTTCTTTCTGGTTCAGACTTGGTAGATTGTATGCTTCTAGAATTTATCCATTTCTTCCAGATTGTCGAATTTGTTATAATAGAGTTGCTTATAGTAATTTCTTAAAATTTTCTGTATTTCTGTGGTATCTGTTGTCACTTCTCTTTCATTTCTGATTTTATTAATTTGGGTCCTCTCTCTCCTTTTCTTGGTGAGTCTGGTTAAGGGTTTGTGGATTTTGTTTATCTTTTCAAAAAACCAACTCTTGGTTTCATTGATCTTTTGTATTGTTTTTTGTTCTCCATTTAATTTATTTCTGCTCTGGTCTTTATTATTTCCATCCTTATACTCCCTTTAGGCTTGTTTTGCTGTTCTTTTTCGAGTTCCCTTAGGTGTAAAGAGAGTCTGTTGATTTGAGGTTTTTCTTCCTTCTTTAGTTTGGCCCGCACTGATATGAACTTCCCTCTTAGGACTGCATTTGCTGCATCCCAGAGAATTTGGGTTGTCCTGTTTTTATTTTTGTCTCGAGGTATCTTTTGATTTTTATCCTTCATCTCATTTTTGACCCACTCACTATTTAGTAGCATGTTATTTAGCCTCCGTGTATTTGTAAGCTTTCCAGATTTCTTCTTATAATAGATTTCTGGTTTCATAGCATTGTGGTCAGAGAAGACGCTTGATATGATTTCAATCTTATTAAAATTGTTGAGACTTCTTTTGTGGTCTATCTTGGAAAATGTTCCATGTGCACTTGAGAAGAATGTATATTCTGTAGCTTTGGGGTGAAATGCTCTAAAAACATCAATTAAATCCAGCTGGTCTAAAGTGTCATTTAAGGCCACTGGGTCTGTGTTGATTCTCTGTCTGGAGGATCTGTCCATTGGCGACAATTGATTGTTGAAGTCCCCTACTATGATAGTGTTACTGTTGATCTCTGTCTTTATGTCTGTCAAAATCCTGTTTTATATATTTAGGAGCTCCTATATTGGGTGCATAGATATTCACTAGGATTATGTCCTCTTGTTGGATCAATCACTTTATTATTATGTAGTGCCCTTCTTTGTCTTTTATTGTAGTCTTCATTTTAAAGTCTAATTTGTCTGAAATAAGTATTGCTACTCCAGCTTTTTTCTTATTTCCATTTGCATGGAATATCTTATTCCATCCCTTTACTTTCAGTCTGTGTGTGTGTTTTGATCTGAGATGAGTCTCTTGTAGACAGAATATGCATGGGTCCTGTTTTCTTATCCACTCAGCCACTCTGTGTCTTTTGATTGGATCATTTAGCCCATTCACATTTAAAGTGATTACTGATAGGTGCATATTTATTGGCATTTTGTTATTTGTATTTCTTGTCTTCATGGGTTAGCTTGTTTCCCCCTTTCTTCTGTTAAAATGTTGAAAAAATCCCTTTTAACATTTCCTGCAATGATGCACTGGTTGTAATTAACTCCTTAAATTTTTCTTTCCTGAGAAGCTTTTTATCTCTCCTTCAATTTTAAGTGATAGCCGTCCTGGGTAGAGCAATCTTGATTGTAGACCTTTATTTTGTGTCACTTTGAAGATCTCCTGTCACTCCCTTCTGGCCTGCAAAGTTTCTGTAGAAAATTCAGCTGTTAGTCTCATAGGAGTTCCTTTGTATGTAACCTGCTGTCTTTCTCTTGCTCCTTTTAGGATTCTGTCTTTGTCTTTAAGCTTTGACATTTTAATTATGATGTGTCTTGGTGTGGGCCTGTTTGGATTCAGCCTGATTGGAACTCTCTGCACTTCCTGGGCTTGTATGTTTATTTCCTTCACCAGGGTAGGGAAGTTTTCAGTCATTATTTCTTTAAATACATTCTCAATCCCTTGCTTCTTCTCTACTCCTTCTGGAATTCCTATGATGTAATTATTGTTGCGTTTCATGTTGTTCAAGAGGTCTCTTAAACTATTTTTATTCTTTTTTATTCTTTTTTCTTTTTGTTGTTCCAGCTGGGTGATTTCTGCTATTTTTGTCTTCTAATTCGCTGATCCGCTTCTCTTCTTCATCTATTCTACTGGTGATTCCTTCAAGTGTGTTATTCATTTCAGCTATTGTATTCTTTAGTTCTAACTGTTTATTTTTTTATGGTTTCCCTATCTTTCTTTATGTCCTCGCTAAGGACCTTAAACATTCTTATCATCAGTGTTCTAAACTCTGTCTCTGAAAATTGGGATACTGCTGTTTAATTTAGTTCCATTTCTAGAGTTTTTTTCTGATCTTTTACTTGGGACGTGTTTCTTTGTCTCTTCATTCTGGCTGTTGTTCTGTGAATGCGTCAATGTATTAGATAGATCACCTAGAAAGAAGAGAGAAAAAATAAAAAAGATGTGGGGGGTCTCCATCCTCTTTAATCTGCAGACGACTTGCTCAGCAATAGAGAGTCTCTGGGCGATTCAGCACCAGCAGTTGGGGGGAAGAGCTTAAAGCGTTATGCGTCTGGCCTCCCTCTCAGGCTTGCAGTGAACTTTCTGCAATTAGCTGCTGTGTGCTCTGGAACCATGGTCACTCCCAAGAAAAAACTCACAGGTTGTTGTAGGTTGTCCGCTACTACAAAAAAAATCCTCTGTAGCCTATGGACGTCTGAGACAGGCACTGGGGGCTCAGGGGTGCCTCTGGCAACACAGCTTGAGGTGGGTGGGACAGGCCCCGAAGACAGAACTTGATGTGGTCAGTGGCCCCCACCAAGTTAGAGCAGCATGCACTCTGCACCAGAAACCAACCGACACAGACTCACCAGGAATGCCTCGATCTGATCACACAGGCGCACAGCTCCCGGCCCAATACTTTCACGAAAACTCCCCGTCTCAGCCTGTCCCAATTAACTGTCCGTAGATCAGGCTAAGCAGCCCAACAGCCAATCCCCAGCATGGCAACTCTGCACAAAAAATCGGGGATCCAAGGCAGCTTGCGAACTCCTGAGGCTCAGTGAACAGACTAATGGAGCCTGAGGGCACCCGCCAAGCATTTCCCTGGCAATGCAGCACAAGCAGGGCAGAGTGTGGGGATCCAAGGCAGCTCACACACTCCTGCATCTCAGTGAGCAGCCTATTGGAGCCGGATGGCACCCGCCCAGTGTTTCCCTGGCAATGCAGCACAAGCAGGGTGGAGGGTGAGAATCCAAGTCTGCATGAGCATGCATGCATGCACTCCTGCCCCAATTTCACCAGAAATATGGGGCTCTGGATCTGACCCTCTGTGGGAGGGCCCTACCCTGAAAAAATGGTGCCCTACTGTACACCGCTCCTGTGCAAGCTCCACACAAGGGGAACAATGCTCCCAAAACCTCTAGCTTCTGCACCAAAGGTGCTCAGTTCAGTCCTTCCCTACAGGCTCCTGGGCCCAGCTCACAGAGCTACTCCCTCCAATAGGAACCGGGTGAGTGCTCACGGGCTAGCAAACCCGTGTGCCCACCACCCCACTGGTTCTCCAGCTGCCCTCAGCCTCACCAAGCCGAGCAAAGAGAGTCCTCAGTAATTTCTACTACCCACTATCGTATAACTCCTCTTTGTGGCAAAGCAATTCTGGGCTGGTGAGCTCGGTGTGGGGCTGGAGGGTCTCTCCCCCAACTGGAGAAGCCTCCCCACAGCTGGGGTGTCTCTCACAGGGCTTGCCCTCTATCGTCTGCGCTACTCCAACCAGACTTGACGTGGTCTCTTTGGGTCCTTTGTTTAGAGGTTTTGTTCATCTAGTGTGCAGGGAACTTCCAAGGATAAATGTATAAATTATTTGTAATTTTGATATGATCCTGGGAGGCAGTTGGGAAAGTGTCCCTCTATTCTGCCATCTTACCGAAAGTCTCAACCGACTTTTCAACAGAAACTTTGCAGGTCAGAAGGGAGTGGCAGGAAGTTTTCAAAGTGATGAAAAACAAAGGCCCACAAACCCAGATTGCTTTATCCAGCAAGGTTATCATTTAAAATTGAAGGAGAGTTAAGGAGCTTCCACGGAAAGAATAAGCTAAGCCAGCATTGCAGGATATGTTAAAAGGCCTTCTTTAAGCAGAAGAGAAAAACAACCTAAGTAAAGAAGACTAGGAACACAAATAACTAAATGGCAATAACTACGCACCTATCAATAATGACATTAAACGTAAATGAATTAAATGTTCCATTAAAAATCATAGGGTGGTTGAAAGGATAAAAAGCAAGACTCCTGCATATGCTGTATACCGGAGACTCACCTCAAATCAAGAGACATGTACAGGCTGAAAGTAAAGGGATGGAGTAAAATATTTCTTGCAAATGGAACTGAGAAAAAATGTGGAGTAGCAATACTTATATCAGATAAAATGGACGTTAAATTGAAGAATATAATGAAGGACAAAGGACACTTCCTAAAAATAAAGGGATTGATCCAACAAGAGGACATAACCCTAGTAAACATCTATGCATCTAAAATAGAAGCTCCTAAATATATAAAACAGATATTGACAGACATAAAGATGAAGATCAACAGTAACATTATCATAGTAGGGGAATTCAACACACCGCTGTCACCTATGGACAGATCCTCCAGACAGAAAATAAACATGGACACAGTGACCTTACATGACAGTTTAGACCAGCTGGATTTAATTGATATTATTAGAGCATTTCACCCCAAAGCTAGAGAATATACATTCTTCTCAAGTGCGCATGGAACATTTTCCAAGATAGACCACATGTTAGGCCACAAAACAAGTCTCAGTAAATTTAAGAAGATAGAAATCATTTCAAGCGTCTTATCTGACCACAATGCTATGAAACTAGAAATCAAATATAAGAAGAAATCCAGAAAGCTGACAAATAAATGGAGGTTAAATAACATGCTACTAAATAGTGAGAGTGGATCACAAATGAGATCAAGGAGGAAATCAAAAGATACCTCGAGACAAACAAAAACAAAAACACCACGACCCAAAATTTCTGTGATGCACCGAAAGCAGTCTGAAGAGGGAAGTTAATAGCAGTGCAGGCCTACCTAAAAAAGGAAGAAAAATATCAAATTGACAGTTTATCGTTACACTTCAGGGAACTGGAAAAAGAACAGCAAAAGAAGCGCAAAGGGAATACAAGGAAGGAGAAAATAAAGACCAGAGCAGAAATAAATAATATAGAGAACAAAAAAAAACAATACAAAAGATCAATGAAACCAAGAGCTGGTCTTTTTGAGAAGATAAATAAAATTGACAAAACTCTACCCAGGTTCATCAACAAAAAGAGAGAGATGGGCCGGCCAAGTCGCGCATTGGTTAAGACCTGCCTTGGGATGCCAGCAGCCCCGGTTTACATCCCACATTTAAGGGCCAGTGACAATGCCCTCTATAGCTAACAAAAGCTCGACAAGGAGCTGGTCTGTGCGATCCCCGGTGATGGTGTAGGCTACAGCCCCTGCTGCAGTGTGCTTACATAGGCCACAGTGGGTGGTCGGCAGCCAGTGTGAGTGTCTGGCAGCCAGCGTGAGCTGGCAATAGCCATGTTGAGTGACCATCCAGAGGCCAGCGACTGATGTGCCTCATCCGGAAAGAGCGCAAGGACGATACCAACATGGGCCTGTGAAGCAACGTCCTCCACAAATAGACTGAAGAACAAAAAGACAGCAACTTTCTGTTCCCCTTCCCTGATTCCCCAATGCTGTTCCCCTTGCCCAATTACCCAATAAAATCTTTTCTTTTTTTAAAAAAAGAGAGAGTGGACACAAATTAGTAAAATGAGAAATGAAAGAGGTGAAATTACTACAGACACAACAGAAATACAAAAAATTATTCATTTATTTATTTATTTATTTTTAATTAGTTTCAGGTGTACAACACAGTGCAATAGTTATACTTTTTACCCCTCAAAGTGACAACCCCCCACTCCCATTTAGGCACCCCACTCCTCCCCCCCATATCATATATATCTATTACACTTCCTCTGACTCCCTTCCACATTATAATACACATCCCGTGACTATCTATATATTCAATTACAGTTGGTATACAATAATATACAACCTCAGCTTCAGATGTACAGTGCATTGATCAAGCCTCTACTCCATCCATGAAATGGTCTCCCTAACAAGACATATGACCATCTGACATCCCACAAAACATTGACAACATTATTAATTACATTCCCCGAACTTTCATTCATATCCCTGTGGCAATATTGTAGTTGCCTATTTTTGTTATCTAATCCCTTCCCCTTCTCCCTCATTCCCACCCCCCTCAAAACTAGCAACTCTGTTTTTCCTCTATATCTATCAGACAGTTTCTGTTTACCTTGCTCATTCATTCAGTTTTTCAGATTCCACATGTGAGTAAGATCATATGGTATTTGTCTTTCTCTGACTGACATATTTCACTTAACATAATAGTCTCTAGGTCCATCCATATCATTGCAAATGGTACGATTTGATTTTTCTTTATAGTGGAGTAATACACCATTGTATAAATATACCACAGTCATCTACCGATGGGCATTTCAGTTGTTTCCAAGTCTTAGCTATTGTAAATAGCGCTGCAATGAACATAGGGGTGCATAAATTTTTTTGAATAAGTGTCTTGGGTTTTTCAGGATAAATACCTAGGAGTGGAATTGCTGGGTCAAAAGGTAATTCCATTTCCAGTTTTTTGATATACCTCAATACTGACTTCCATAGTGGCTGCACCAATCTGCAATCCCACCAACAGTGCAGCAGGATCCCGTTTTCCCCACAGCCCTGCCAGCACTTGTTGTTTGTTGATTTATTGATGATAGCCATTCTAACTGGAGTGAGGTGGTATCTCATTGTGGTTTTTATTTGTATTTCCCTAATGACCAGTGAGGTTGAACATTTTTTCATATGCCTGTTGGCTATCTGTATGTCCTCTTTAGAGAAATGTCTTTTTGTGACTTCTGCCCATTTTTTCATTGGGTTGTTTGTTTTTTTGGTGTTGAATTGAATGAGTGTTTTATAAATTTTGGATATTAACCCCTTATTAGATATATCGTTGGCAAATATATTCTCCCATTCAGTAGGCTTCCTTTTTGTTTTATTGATGATTTCCTTTGTTGTGAAAAAACTTTTAAGTCTGATATAATCCCATATGTTCATTTGTTGTTTTACTTCCCTTGCCCGTAGGGATGTATCAGTAAAAATATTGCTCCGGGTAATGTCTGCAAATGTACTCCCTATATTTTCTTTTAGGAGTTTTATGGTTTCAAGTCTTACATCTAAGTCTTGAATCCATTTTGAATTTGTTCTTGTATATGGCGTAAGGAGGTGGTCCAGTTTCATTTTTTTACATGGGTCAGTCCAATTTTTCTAGCACCATTTATTGAATAGATTATCTTTACTCCAACGTAAATTCTTGCATCCCTTCTCATAGATTAACTGTCTGTAAATGCCTGGATTTATTTCTGGGCTCTCTGTTCTGTTCCACTGATCTATGTGCCTGTTTTTATGCCAATATCATACTGTCTTGATTACTGTAACCTTGTAGTATACTTTGATGTCTGGTATTGTGATCCCCCCCCCCCGACATGCTCTTATTTCTCAGGATTTCTCTTATTTCTCAAGTTCCATATAAATTTTAGGATTGTATTTTCTATTTCTGTGAAAAATGCCCTGGATAGTTTGATAGCAATTGCACTGAATCTATATATTGCCTTAGGCAGTATGGACATTTTAATTATATTAATTCTTCCTATCCATGTGCATGGTAGGTGTTTCCATTTATTTGAATCTTCTTTGATTTCTTTCTTCAGTGTCTTATAATTTTCTGAATACAGAACTTTCACTTCTTTGGTTAAATTTATTCCTAGGTATTTTATAGTTCTTGAAGCAATTGTAAATGGGACAGCTTTCTTAATTTCTCCTTCCGTTAGTTTATTATTGATATATGCAAATGCCACTGATTTCTGAACATTGATTTGATATCCTGCTACTTTACTGAATTCGTCTATCAGTTCCAATAGTTTTTTGATGGAGTCTTTGGGGTTCTCTATATACAGTATCATTTCATCTGCATATAATGACAATTTTACTTCTTCCTTGCCAATTTGGATGCCTTTTATTTCTTTTTGTTTTCTGATTGCTGTGGCTAGAACTTCCAGCACTATGTTGAATAAAAGAGGAGAAAGTGGACAGCCTTGTGTTGTTCCTGATCTTAAGGGGAATGGTTTTAGCTTTTCCCCGTTGACTATGATGTTAGCTATAGGTTTATCATATATGGCTTTTATTATGTTGAGATATGATCCATGTATTCCCACTTTGCTAAGGGTTTTTAACATAAATGGCTGTTGGATTTTGTCAAATGCTTTTTCTGCATCTATCGAAATGACCATGTGATTTTTATCCTTCATTTTGTTGATGTGGTGTATCACATTAATTGATTTATGGATGTTGAACCAGCCTTGCAAGTGGGGATGAAACCCACTTGATCATGATGTATGATCTTCTTAATATATTGCTGAATTCTCTTTGCTAATATTTTATTGAGAATTTTTGCATCTATATTCATCAGGGTTATTGGCTTGTAGTTTTCCTTTTTTGTGCTGTCTTTATCTGGTTTTTTAATCAGAGTGATAGTGGCTTCATAAAAAGAGTATGGGAGCCTTCCCTCCTTCTGGATTTTTTGGAATAGTTTGAGAAGAATAGTTGATAATTCTTTTTTGAATGTTTCATAAAATTCACTTGTGAAGCCATCTGGTCCAGGGCTTTTGTTTTTTGGGAGCTTGTCAATTACTGATTCAATTTCCTTGGTCGTAATCAGGGTATTTAGATTTTCTGTTTCTTCTTGCGTTAGCTTTGCAAGGTTGTATGCTTCTAGAAAATTATCCATTTCTTCCAGATTGTCAAATTTGTTGACATATACTTGCTCATAGTAATTTCTTAGAATTTTTTGTATTTCTGTGATGTCTGTAGTCATTTCCCCTCTTTCATTCCTGATTTTACTAATTTGAGTCCTCTCTCTTTTTTTTTGTGATGAGCTTGGCTAGAGGTTTGTCAATTTTGTTTATTTTCTCAAAACACCAGCTCTTGGTTTCACTGATCTTTTGTATTGTTTTTCTGTTCTCTATATTGTTTATTTCCGCTCTGGTCTTTATTATCTCCTTTCTTGTACTCCCTTTGGGCTTCTTTTGCTGTTCCTTTTCCAGTTCTCTTAGGTGTAAGGATAACTTGTTGATTTGAGATTTTTCTTCCTTCTTTAGGTAGGCCTGCACTGCTATAAACTTCCCTCTTAGGACTGCTTTCGCAGCATCCCAGAGATTTTGGGTCGTGGTGTTTTCATTTTCGTTTGTCTCAAGGTACCTTTTCATTTCCTCCTTGATCTCATTTGTGACCCACTTGCTATTTAGTAGCATGTTATTTACCCTCCATTTTTTTGATAGCTTTCCGGGGTTCTTCTTAAATTGATTTCTAGTTTCATAGCATTGTGGTCAGAGAAGACACTTGAAATGATTTCAATCTTCTTAAATTTCTTCAGACTTGTTTTGTGGCCTAACATGTGGCCTATCTTAGAAAATGTTCCATGTGCGCTTGTGAAGAATGTATATTCTGTAGCTTTGGGGTGAAATGCTCTGAAAATGTCTGTTAAATCCAGCTGGTCTAATGTGTCATTTAAGGTCACTGTTTCTGCATTGATTTTCTGTCTGGAGGATCTGTCCATAGGTGACAGCGAGGTGTTGAAGTCCCCTAATATGATAGTGTTACTGTTGTTCTCTGTTTTTATGTCTGACAATATCTGTTTTATATATTCAGGAGCTCCTATGTTAGGTGCATAGATGTTTATTAGGGTTATGTCCTCTTGTTGGATCGATCCCTTTATTAGTATGAAGTGTCCTTCTTTGTCCTTTATTATATTCTTCAATTTAAAGTCCATTTTATCTGATATAAGTATCGCTACTCCAGCTTTTTCTCTGTTCCATTTGCATGAAATACTTTACTCCATCCCTTTACTTTCAGCCTGTGTCTTTTGATCTGAAGTGTGTCTCTTATATACAGCATTTGCCGGGGTCTTGATTCCTCATCCATTCAGCCACCCTATGTATTTTGATTGGAGCATTTACTCCATTTACATTTAACGTGATTATTGATAGGTGCGTATTTATTGCCATTTTGTTATTTGTGTTCCTAGTCTTCCTTAGTTGGGTTGTTTTCTCTTCTGCTTAAAGAAGCCCTTTTAACATTTCCTGCAAAGCTGGCTTGGTGGTAATGAATTCCCTTAACTTGTTCTTTTCTGGGAAGCTCTTTATCTCTCCTTCAATTTTAAATGATAGCCTTGCTGGATACAGTAATCTGGGTAGTAGGCCCTCATTTTTCATCACTTTGAAAACTTCCTGCCGCTCCCTTCTGGCCTGCAACGTTTTTGTAGAAAAGTCGGCTGATAATCTTAGGGGTGGGTGCCCTTGTAAGTAACTTGCTGCCTTTCTCATGCTGCTTTAAGGATTCTGTCTTTGTCCTTAACCCTTGCCATTTTCACTATAATGTGTTTTGGTGTGGGCCTGTTTGGGATCACCCTGGTTGGAACTCTCTGCACTTCCTGGGCTTGTATTTCAATGTCCTTTGCCAGGTTAGGGAAGTTTTCAGACATTATTACTTCAAATATGTTCTCAATCCCTTGCTCCTTCTCTTCTCCTTCTTGTACTCCAATGATCCGGAGGTGATTGCGTTTGATGTTGTCCCCCAGCTCTCTTAAACTATTTTCAATGTTTTTCATTCTTTTTTCTTTTTGTTGTTCTGCTTGGGTGATCTCTGCTATCTTGCCTTCTAAGTCACTGATTCGATTTTCTGCTTCGTCCAATCTGCTTGTCATTCCATCGAATTTGTTATTTAATTCAGTAATTGCATTCTTAAGTTCTAGCTGGTTGCCTTTCATGATTTCTCTATCTTTCTTTATATTTTCATTAATTTCCTTGAACATTCTAATAATCAGTGTTCTGAACTCTGTCTCCGATAGGTTGGTTACCTCTATTTCCTCTATTTCCACTGATTCAGGAAGTTTCTTCTGTTCTTTTATTTGGGTTGTGTTTCTTTGTCTCCCCATTCTGGCTTACTCTTTGTGCTTGCTTCGATATAACAGATAGATCCCCCAGGTTTTTCAGTCTTTTCTGGGTAAACTTATATTGTGTGTGTCCTTTATATTTGAATTACTCAATCTCCCTGTTCTCTTGTGCATGTATATCTGAGGTGTTGGTTGTGTTGTGTGTCTTCACCTGTTGAAGTTTAGCTTTGTTTACTTTTGGCTTGTCAGTAGGTGGGATTGAGTTCCAGGCTGATCAGCTGTGAGGATCAGCAGAGTCCGCAGTTTATGAGCTGCTGTGTGAGGCTTGGACCCTTTGGCACTTGCACCTGTAGCAACTTCCTTTTGGGTGTGACTCCTGTAAGTCAAACCCAGAAATGCTCTGGTATTATCTAAAGTTGGCCTCTGGGTATGATGATTCTTGTGTCTCCAGTACCAGTCTTGGCTAAAGTCCACCAAGCTCTCTTCAGTTTGTCTTCTGCTGTACAAATATTCCTCTGCATCTTGTGGGAACAAAGACGGCCACCTGACGCATACTGGGATCCTGGCACTGCAGGAGGGTGGGGTGGGTTTTAATTTCTGTTGTGTTTTTTTTTTTTGCTTTCTGTCAAAGGGAGGAGGAAAACAAACAAACAAGCAAAACAAACAAACAAAATAATACAACAACATAAAAACCCCACAGTCAAAACACTGTTTTGAGCTAAGGCCTTTGCCTCATAGGCTCCAGAGGAGTTCCTGTTGCTTTCCCAAAGAGACTGCCGGGGTTTAAGGGGCTGCACGCACCCTGCAGTGGCTCAAATCTCTGGTCTGTCTCCCGGGGACCTGCGTCTCTGCTTGGGCACGCTGCGTCTCCCCCCACGGAGTATTTTTTCTTCCCCTGCTGGTCTGGTTTCACACTTCTCCCTCGGAGCCTGTGCATGCCACGGTATTCCTGCTGCTCTCCCAGAGGGACTGCCGGGGTTTAGGAGACTGTGCGCACCGTGCTGTGGCTCAGATCCCCGCTCGGTCTCTCTCAGGGACCTGCGTCTCCACCCGGTGCACCAGCATCTCCCCCTCCCCGTGAGTATTCTTTCTTCCCTTGCTTGCCCGGTTTCAGGCTTCTGCCTCAACGTCTGCGTGCTGAGGTGCTCTTGCTGCGCTCGGTGGGACCCAGTGGGCACAGAGACTGATCCCTGAACCGGGTGGGTGCAGGAATTGATCTTGCCCTGTCACTGCCGGGCTCTGCAACCTGCTGTCTGGGGACCTGGGGAGCTGTGGGTGCGGCTCCACGTCTCCTCTCTCTCCTCCCCCTCTCGCCCGGCCTGAGGTTCTTCCTCAGGCTGCAGATCTTTGTGCTCTTGCTGTCCTCTAGGCGGGCCGTGGGGCGCAGGGAGCAAGCAGTGGGAACACTCACCATCTGTTCTCTGAAGCTTGGTGCCTCTTCAGCCACAGGTGCGGGCTGCACCTCACGGGTCTCGCCCGCCTTCTTCCCCCACTTGCCCGGTCTGCCCACCTTCCAGCAATTGTTGTGTGAAAGTCTTAGTTGCTCTGTGTGATGAGTAGACGTCCCTTTGAAGAGTTACAGAAGTTCAAATTGTGGATATTTCCAGAGAAGAACTCAGGGAGCTCTCCTCACAGCGGCAATCTTACCGGATCCTTCTCTCTCTCTTTTTTTTAAATAGTTTATGTAAAAATTTATTTGACCAAAATGTAGAAAAAGTGATACTATTACATATGATACAGCTGCAAGAATCTAAATGAAAAGTGTGGGTTCTATTCAATTGCACAATTTGCTAGTGTGTCTCCTGGATAGTGTGATGCATAATAAATAGGAGTGGGGGGCAGAGGAGTCGGATAAGCTAGAAGCAGGGTGATTTTTAGTCAGAACTGTAAACTGGCCCCCCACACTGCTCGGGAATATGGAATGTTTCAGCTCTTGAGATGTTAACCGAGAAAGCAAGACTACAACAAAGCCAAAACGTGCAGCCTTATCTACAAAATGCTCCATATCCAGTTTAATCAGGAGTTTCCTGGTCTTTTATTAACTTGGTCCTGAAGAAGGAATTAAAATCCTATATATGTAAATCTTCAGTTTACCATTCCCTAAAGTACAGAGGAGTTGAAGTTAGGCCAGTTAGTTTATTGCTGTTGCCAGAGAGGCCCCTTCTGACCAGTATTTATTAATAGAAATATGCCCTTGCTCAATTATTGATGGTGAGCAGTCTTTTTGATATAACTCCTGTGAACAGGATTAAACTCTACCATATTCATTCTGCTGAGTAGTATGACTATTTCCCCAGTATTCTCATGCTATCTGTTCAGAAGATGTTTGTTCTGCATAGTAGCATGTGGGAAAAAGCCAGGGTGATTAGGTTAACCTACCTGTGGCTTATGACTTCCCATAATAGCAACACCCCCCTTTTGCCCAGGATTGATAACCCCCACACATTTTAATGTGATGGTTCCTGGCCTCCTGTACTGTGTCCAGTGCTGACTCAGAGGTTCTATTCTTCAACCTTTTAAATTGACCAGTGACTAGCTATTGGAGTCTGTGTTTTGAAAGTGTGATGTCTAATCTCCCAGGGTCCGAATCCCCTCAGTCTTAAGAGACTATGTCCAGGGCTGGCCGAGTGGCACAGTGGATAAGAGCTGGCTTGGGATGCAAGCGGCCCCGGTTCGGATCCCACATATGAGGGCCAGTGACACTGCCCTCTAAAAAAAAGGAGACTATGTTCAATAGGAAACACCCTGTCTACCTTAGGAATAAGTGCAATTTAAGAACAAAAAATAGAGCCTAAAAAGCTGGTGCCATTTGAAAAAAAAATAGGAAGGAATTAGATTTTACTGGTGCTCAAAGATCCTCTGATACAAAATATTTGGTCACATATTCATAATTTGCTTGACATTCCCAGCAAACCGCAGATACAGTAACAAAAAAAAAACTTCTTACAAGAGAAGAGAAAGACACGGAAGTCTGGAGCTTCCGTTGGAACAACTCTTCTGTTTTTGTTATATACAGTTAACTTCATTTATTGTCTGATCCAGTGTCTGATGTAAGCCCACGTTCTCTTGTTTGGCCTGGGCAAGTTTTTCTTCCAGGCTATCAATTGTCTTTTCCAGCTTTGCAACCATTTTCTCTGCAAATTTGGCATGAGTCTCGGCCTTTTCAGAGGCAGCCTCCAGTGACTTCTGATTTTTAGTGACATTCTTGAGTTCTTTTTCCAGATCACCACATTTTAGTTCAGACACCTCAGCATGCTCCTCCGCCCTTTTCAGCTCGCCCTCCAGGATGACCAATTTATGAGCTACCTCCTCGACTTTGCAGTTGGCCTCCTCTGCAGTGTGCTTGGCCTCTTTGAGCTGCTACTCCTGGATCTCCATCTTCTCCTCATCTTTCATTGCCCAGTTTTCTATCACTTTCATTCCTCCTTCGCTCTCATCAGCAGCCTTTTCTGCTTCCTCCAGCTTCTGCAGGGCCATGGCCAGTCGTAACTGAGCTGTCCAACTCCTCCTCAATGAGCTGGATGCGTTGATTGAGATCTGCCACATCCCCTTCAGCTTTCTCGTGCCACTCGTGCTCGCTGTCCAGCTACCACTGCAAGCCCTGAGCGCGGTCCTCTGCTTTGTTCGCCTTCTGCTGCAGCGCCTGCATCTTGTGTTTCACTGTCTCCAGGGAGTTGAGGCTGGCCATGGTGCAGAGTTGCGGGGGCCCACGCAACAGGCACTGGTCTCGGCTGGACTTCGCTCCAGCAAGAGCTGCAGCAGCCGTGCACAGCCTGGGCTTCCCTCGCCCCACCCCTACCCCCACCCCAGCCGCCATTGGGGAGATCAAAGCTGCCCACTTTCACCACTTCTATTCAATATAGTTCTGGAAGTTCTAGCCACAGCAATCAGACATGGAAAAGAAACAAAAAGTATCCAAATTTGAGAGGAGGAAGTAAAATTGTAATTATATGCAGATGACATGATACTATATAGAGAGAATCCCAAAGACTCCACCAAACTACTGTTAGAACTGATAAATGAATTTAGTAAGATAGCATGATACAAAATTAATAATCAGGAATCAGTTGCATTTGTATACACCAATAAGAAACTATCAGAAGAAATCAGGAAATCAATTCCTTTTACAATTGCTTCAAAATCAATAAAGTATCTAGGAATAATTTTAACTAAAGAAGTAAAAGACCTGTACTCAGAAAATTATGAGACACTGAAGAGAGAAATCAAAGAAGATACAAATGAATGGAAATACATACCATGTTCATGGATAGGAAGAATTAACATTAAGGCCAGCCAAGTGGCTCAGTTGGTTAAGAATTGGCTTTGAGTGTGTGCTCTGAGAAACAGCGTTGCCCGTTTGATTCCCACATGGGCCAGTGAATGCTGCGCTCTAGCTGAGCTGTCACTGAGCTGCCAACAGGTGGCAGGATGGCTCACCTGGTGTTATAACAAGATTGCCTGTTCGATGATATACTACGCTTACCTGCAACTAAAATATTGAACTCCACATCTTGAGCTTAGATGTCACCCTAATTGCTCAGTGGATAGGGCTTGTGCTCTTAACAGCAAGGCTGCTGCTGGGTTCAACTCCCACATGGAATGGTGGCTATGCCCATCTGCAACTAAGACTGAACTCAGCACCTTGAGCTTAGAGCCCCTGAGCTGCCGACATGAAGCCAGATGGCAACTGGCGCCCTCCACAATGAAGATAGAAAAACAACAACTTGGCTGGACCCCTACCCCAATTCCCCAACAGTGTTCCCCTCCCCCAATTCCCGAATAAAAAAATCTTTAAAAAAAGAACTAATATAGTTAAAATGTCAATATGACCTAAGTCAATATATAGATTCAATGCAATTCCACTCAAACTACCAAGGACATTTTTCTCATAAATAGAATATATAATTCTAAAATTTATATTGAACCATAAAAGACCCCGAATAGCCATGACAAACTTGAGAAGTAAGAACAAAGTGGGAGATATCATGCTACCTGACATTAAATCAAACTACAAGACTACAGTAATCAAAAAACTGTGGTACTGACATAAAAACAGACACACAGAACAATGGAACACAAGAGAGCCCAGAAATAAACCCACCCATATATGGTCATTAAATCTATGACAATGGAAGCAAGAATTAACATTGGAGTAAAGATAGTCTATTTAATAAATGGTGCTGGAAAAATTGGACTGACATGTGCAAAAAGATGAAAAGGGATGACCTATTTACACTATATACGAGAACAAATTCAAAATGGATTAAATACTTAAATGTAGGACCTGAAACCATAAAACTCCTAGAAGAAAACATAGGGAGTATATTTGGAGATATAACCCTGAGTAATATTTTTACTGATATATCCCCTCTGGCAAGAAAAATAAAAGAAAATTAACATACGGGATTTCATCAAAATTAAAAGTTTTTTCGCAGCAAAGGAAATCAATAAAACAAAAAGGCAGCATATTGAATGAGAGTAGATATTTGCCAACGATATATCTGATAAGGGGTTAATATCCAAAATTTATAAAATACTCCTTCAACTCAAGACCAAAAAACAAACAACCCAATTAAAAAATGGGCAGAGGGTATGAAGAGACATTTCTCTAAAGAGGACATACAGATGACCAACAGGCATGAGAATAAATGTTCAACCTCACTTATCTTTAGAGAAATGCAAATAAAAACCACAATGAGATACCACCTCCCTACACTCAGAATGGCTATCATCAATAAATCAACAAACAACACGTGCTGGTGAGGTTGTGGAGAAAAGGGAACCTTGGTGCACTGTTGGTGGGATTGCAGATTGGTACAACCAGTGTGGAAATCAGTATGGAGGTATCACAAAAAAAAACTGGAAATGAAACTACCGTATGATCCAGCAATTCCACTCTTGGGTATCTACCCAGGGGAAACCAAGACGCTAATTGAAAAAAATATATGCACCCCTATGTTTATTGCAGCACTATTTACAATACCCAAGACTTGGAAACAACTGAAATTCTTATTGTAGATGACTGGATTAAGAAACTGTGGTACATTTACACAATGGAGTATTACTTAGTTATAAAGAAGAATGAAATCGTACCATTTGCAACGATATGGATGGATCCAGAGGATATTATGTTAAATGAAATAAGTCAATCGAAGAAAGACAAACACCATGTGATTTTACTTATATGTGGAATCTAAAAAACTGAATGAATGAGCAAAGTAAACAGAAATAGTCTCATAGATGTAGAGGAAAAACTGATGGTTGCTAGTTGGGAGGGGGGTGCAGATGAGGGAGAAGAGGAAGGGATTAGACAGAATAAAGAGGTAACTACAATATTGCCACAGGGATATGAAAGACAGTTCAGGGAATATAATTAATAATGTTGCAAATATTTTGTAGGGTGTCAGATGGTCACATGTCTTGTTAGGGAGACTACTTCATGGATGGGGTAGAAGCTTGATCACTGCACTGTACACCTGAAGCTGATGTTGTATAATATTGTATGTCAACTATAATTGAATATATATATATATATATATATATATATATATATATATATAGTCATGGAACGTGGAATATAGTGTGGGAGTGTTAATGGATTGCAATAGATATGTATGATATGGGGTGGGGAATGGGGTGGCAGATTAGGGAAGGGGGTTGTTACTTTAAGGGTTAAAAAGCATAACTATTGCACTGTGTTGTACACCTGAAACTAATTTAAAAAATAAAATTTAGGGGCCAGCCGAGTGGAGCGGTTGTTAAGAGTTGGCTTGGCGGGAGCCTGCGGGGTCGGACTGAACTGAGCACCTTTGGTGCAAAGGCTGGAGGTTTTTAGACTATTGTTCCCGTGGTGCGGAGCTTGCACGCGAGTGGTGTAGGGAGGTCGCCATTTTGTCGGGCTTGAGCCCTCCCATGAAGGATCAGGTCCGAGACCTAATTGGTCTGGTGGAATTGGCACAGAAGTGCGTGTGTGCGTGTGCACGTGCATGTGGCCTTGGATCCCCACCCTCCACCCAGCTTATTCTGCATTGCCAGGGAAACGCAGGGTGGGTGCCCTCCGGCTCCAACGGCTGCTCACTGAGACCCGGGAGTGCGCGAGCCGCCTCAGGTCTCTGCTCTCCGCACTGTGCTTGAAGAGTTGCCAGGGAAACGCCTAGTGGGAGTGATCCAGCTCCAACAGGCTGCTCACTGAGACGCGGGAGTGTGCAAGCCGCCTCCGGTCTCTGCTCTCTGCACTCCGCTTGCAGAGTTGCCAGGCTGGTGATTGGTTGTCGGGCTGCTCGGCCTGGTCTGCGAGCGGCTGATTGGGACAGGCTGAGACTGGGAGTTTTCCTGGGAGTGTTGGGCCGTGAGCTGTGTGCCTGCGTGATCCAGCCAGGGCTCTCCTGGTGATCTATCTAATACATCAAAGCAATCCCAGAGCGACAGCCAGAATGGGGAAACAAAGAAACATGTCACAAGTAAAAGATCAGAAGAAACCTCCAGAAATGGAACCAAATGAAACAGGGATCCAACCTTTCAGAGACAGAGTTTAGAACACTGATGATAAGAATGTTTAAGGAACTTAGTGAGGACATAAAGAAGGATAGGGAAACCATAAAAAACAACCTGTTAGAACTAAAGAATACAATAACTGAAATGAAGAAGACACTCGAAGGAATCACCAGTAGAGTAGATGAAGCAGAGGAGCGGATCAGCGATTTGGAAGATAAAATAGCAGAAATCACCCAGTTGGCACAGCAAAAAGACCAAAGAATAAAAAACAATGAAAATAGTTTAAGAGCCCTATGGGACAACGTGAAGCGCAATCACTTTCAAATCATAGGGATACCAGAAGGAGAAGAGAAGAAGCAAGGCGTCGAAAACGTATTTGAAAAAATAATGACTGAAAACTTCCCTACCCTGGTGAAGGAAATCAACATACATGCCCAGGAAGTGCAGAGGGTTCCAAACAAGCTGAACCCAAACAGGTCCACACCAAGACACATCATAGTTCAAATGGCAAAGGTTCAAGACAGAGACAGAATCCTAGAGGCTGCAAGAGAAAGACAGCAGGTTACATACAAAGAAACTCCTGTTAGACTAACAACTGACTTGTCTACAGAAACTCTGCAGGCCAGAAGGGAGTGGCAGGAGATACTCAAAGTGACACAAAATAAAGGCCTACAACCAAGATTGCTTTACCCAGCACGGCTATCACTTAAAATTGAAGGAGAAATAAAGAACTTCTCAGAAAAGAAGAAGCTTAAGGAATTCATTACCACCAAGCCAGCATTGCAAGAAATGTTAAAAGGGCTTTTTTAAACAAAAGAAAGGGGTAAACAAGCTTACCCAGAGAGACAATTTAAGAAGATTGAAGTCGTATCAAGCAGATATAAAGGAAAAACTGATGGTTGCTGGCTGGGAGGGAGTGGGGAAGAAGGAGAGGGGGAAGGTTTTGGACAGTGTATGTGGGACTACAATGTTGCTGCAGGGATATGGGGGCAGTTCTGGGAATGTAATTGATAATGTTGTGAAGAGACTATTATGTTGCGAGAAATAAGTCAGTCGGAGAAGGACAGGTACCATGTGATCTCACTTGTGTGTGGAGCCTGAAGAGCTGAGTGAAC
This sequence comes from Aselliscus stoliczkanus, assembly GCA_033961575.1. Classification (NCBI taxonomy): domain Eukaryota; kingdom Metazoa; phylum Chordata; class Mammalia; order Chiroptera; family Hipposideridae; genus Aselliscus; species Aselliscus stoliczkanus. The sequence goes on along the minus strand of CM066737.1, from coordinate 44,291,404 downwards.
AATCAAAGTAAACAGACTTGTAGATGTAGTGGAAAAACAGGGTTGCTAGTTGGGAAGGGGGTGGGGATGGGGGGGAAGGGGAAGGGATTAGACAGCATAAATAGACAACTACAGTATTGCCACAGGGATATGAAACACAGTTTGGGGAATATAATAATGTTGTAAAAATTTTGTGGTGTGTCAGATAGTCACATGTCTTATTAGGGAGACCACTTCATGGATGGAGTAGAGGCTTGATCACTGCACTGTACACCTGAAGCTGATGTTGTATAGTATTGTATGCCAACTGCAACTGAATATGTGGATGGTCACGGGATGTGGAGTATACTGTGGAGGGGAGTCAGGGGAGTTGTGATGGATATGTATGATACGGCGGGGGAGTGGGTTGGCGAACTGGGGGAGGGGGATTTTCACTTTGGGGGTTAAAGAGTATAACTATTGCATTGTGTTGTACACCTGAAACTAATAAAATAAAATTAAATTAAAAAAAAAAGAGTTAGCTTGGGACACCAGTGGCCCCGGTTCGGGTCCCACATATGAGGGCCAGTGACACTGCCCTGTACAGCTATGATGGTGGACAACAGCTCCACCTGGAGCTGGGCTGCTGTGAGTCCCCGAAACATCATAGCTGCAGCCCATTCTGCAGTGAGCTGCCAAGAGCTACTGTGTATGGCCGTCCAGAGGCCAACAACCAATCTGCCTCACCCGAGAAGAGCGCAATGATGATACCAACATGGGCCAGTGAAGCAATGTCCTCCACAACTTGACTGAAGAACAAAAGGACAGCAACTTGTCTGTTCCCCTTCCCAGGTTCCCCAATGCTGTTCCCCTCCTCCAATTCCCCAATAATATCTTTAAAAAATAAGAAAAGAATGGAGAAATACTTTTCAACAGAAATGAAAACAGAAATACTTTGGCTCCACTAGACCTGTGTAACAAGAAGTGCTGAAGAGAGTTCTTTAGGTTGAAGTGAAAAGATGTTAAACAAGATGAAATCATATGACAGTATAAATTCCACTGCTAAAGGTAAATATAAAGACAAACTCAGAATATTATAATACTGTAATAGAGTTTCATACATTTTTAACATTAGTATATAAATTGAAAGGCAAATGTACCAAGAATAACTATAACCACAGAAATCTGTGAAAGATACAATATATAAAGAAGTAAAATCTGACATCAATTAGACAAAGTGTGAGGAGGAAATAAAGGATAGAATTTCTGTATGCAATTGAAATGAAGTTGTTATCAGCTTAAAACAGACAGATTTAAATAAAAATGGTTGATGTGAGCCCCCTGGTAACCACCAAAAAAAAAGTACAGTGGATACACAAAAGAGAAAGAGAAAGTAATCAAAGCATAACACTAGAAAATCACCACACCACACACACACACACACACACACGCACACGCACACAGACACACACACATGCACACACACACACACACACACACACACACGACAATAGAGAATAAGTCAGGAACAAGAGAACTACAAACAGACAGAAAGCAGTTAACAAAATGGCAATGGTAAGTCTTTACCCATCAATAATTGCTTTAAATGTGCAAGGACTGGCCGGCCGAGTGGCGCAGTGGTTAAGAGCTGGCTTGGAACACCAGCGACCCTGGTTCGGATCCCACATTTGAGGGCCAGTGACACTGCCCTCTAAAAAGAAAAAAAAAATGTGAAAGGACTAAATATCCCAATCAAATGACATAGAATACGTGATGAGTGGATTTTTTTTAAAAAACCTTACGAATTGTCTACAAGAAATGCACTGTACATTAAAGGACACAGAACTGAAAGTGAAGGGGTCAAGAAAGATAGGTCATGCATGTGGTAACCAAAAGAGAACTGGCGTGGCCATACTTATATCCGATAAAATAAACTAAGTCAAACACTGTAGCAAGAGAAAAAGACAGTCATTATATAATAATGAAAGGGTCACTTCAGATGCAACTTATAAAACTTATAAACATATCTTCATCCAACATGAAAGTACCCAAGTACATAAAGTAAAGACCTAAAGGGAGAAATAGACAGCAATATGATAATATGTAAGACACTTCAATACCCCACTCTCTATAATGGATAGATCATCCAGACAGAATATAAATAAGGAAACAGCAGCACTGAACAATGCTATAGACCAAATGGAACTAACAATATACAAGAACATTTCACCCACCAATAGCAGAATGCTACTTCTTCTCAAATGTACATGATAGATCACATACTAGGTAACAAAACAGGTTCTAACAAATTTAAGAAGATTGAAATCACTCAAATTATCTCTTCTGGTAATAATAGAATGAAACTAGAAATCAGTAAAAGAAATAAAATTGTAAAATTAAAAAATACATGGATATTAAACGACACAATTTTGAGCAACCAATGAATCAAGGACCAAATCAAAAAACAAAATTAGGGTCAGCCGAGTGGCGCGGTGGTTGGGCGCTGCCTTGGGAAGCCAGTGGCCCCGGTTCGGGTCCCACAAATGAGGGCCAGTGACACTGCACTAAAAAAAAACAAACCAAAATTAGACAATATCACAAGACAAACAAAAACAAAATGAAACATACCAAAATATATAAGATCCAGGGCCAGCCAAATGGCTCAGTGGTTAAGAGTTAGCTTAAGTCTGGGAGCTCTGAGCAACAGGGCCACCGGTTCCATTCCCAAATGGGCCAATGACACTGTGCACAAGCTGAGCTGCCGCTGAGCTGTCAACAGGTGGCAGGATGGCTCAGCTAATGAGAGCACATGCTCCTAACAACAAGACTGCCTGTTTGATGGTGGTCTATGTCCGCCTGCAACTAAAACTGAACCTGACACCTTGAGCTGAGCTGCCACCCAGATGGCTCAGGTGATAGAGCATGCAACTCTTTTTTATCTAAGTCTTCCAACAGTTTATTAGAAAGAATGTAGACATTAAAAAAAAATTCCTACTCCAACAGGTGAAGACACACAACACAAGAAACACCTCAGATACACATGCACAAGAGAATAGGGAGATTGAGTAATTCAAATATAAAGGACACACACCGTATCAGTTTATCCAGAAAAGACTGAGAGACCTAGGGGATCTATCTGTTATATCGAAGCAAGCACAAAGAGTAAACCAGAATGGGGAGACAAAGAAATACAACCCAAATAAAAGAACAGAAGAAACCTGAATCAGTGGAACTAGAGGAAATAGAGGTAAACAACCTATCGGAGACAGAGTTCAGAACACTGATTATTAGAATGTTCAAGGAAATTAATGAAAATATAAAGAAGGATAGAGAAATCATGAAAACCAACCAGCTAGAACTTAAGAATGCAATTACTGAATTAAACAACAAATTCGATGGAATTAATAGCAGTTTGTACGAAGCAGAAAATTGAATCAGTGACTTAGAAGACAAGATAGCAGAGATCACCCAGGCAAAACAACAAAAGGAAAAAAGAATGAAAAACATTGAAAATAGTTTAAGAGAGCTGGGGGACAACATCAAACGCAATCACCTCCGGATCATTGGAGTACAAGAAAGACAAGAGAAGGAGCAAGGGATTGAGAACATATTTGAAGTAATAATGTCTGAAAACTTCCCTAACCTGGCAAAGGACATTGAAATACAAGCCCAGGAAGTGCAGAGAGTTCCAACCAGGGTGATCCCAAACAGGCCCACACCAAGACACATAGTGAAAATGGCAAGGGTTAAGGACAAAGACAAAATCCTTAAAGCAGCAAGGGAAAGGCAGCAAGTTACATACAAGGGCACCCCCGTAAGATTATCAGCCTACTTTTCTACAAAAACGTTGCAGGCCAGAAGGGAGCGGCAGGAAGTTTTCAAAGTGATGAAAAATAAAGGCCTACAACCCAGATTGCTGTATCCAGCAAGGCTATCATTTAAAATTGAAGGAGAGATAAAGAGCTTCCCAGAAAAGAACAAGTTAAGGGAATTCATTACCACCAAGCCAGCTTTGCAGGAAATGTTAAAAGGGCTTCTTGAAGCAGAAGAGAAAAACAACCTAACTGAGGAAGACTAGGAACACAAATAACAAAATGGCAATAAATACGCACCTATCAATAATCACGTTAAATGTAAATGGAGTAAATGCTTCAATCAAAATACATAGGGTGGCTGAATGGATAAGAAAGCAAGACCCCGGCATATGCTGTATACAAGAGACACACTTCAGATCAAAAGACACATACAGGCTGAAAGTAAAGGGATGGAGTAAAGTATTTCATACAAATGGAACGGAGAAAAAAGCTGGAGTAGCGATACTTATATCAGATAAAATGGACTTTAAATTGAAGAATATAATAAAGGACAAAGAAGGACACTTCATACTAATAAAGGGATCAATCCAACAGAGGACACAACCCTAGTAAACACCTATGCACCTAACATAGGAGCTCCTAAATATACAAAACAGATATTATCAGACATAAAAATGCAGATCAACAGTAACACTATCATAGTAGAGGACTTCAACACCCAACTGTCACCAATGGACAGATCCTCCAGACAGAAAATCAATGCGGAAACAGTGACCTTAAATGACACTTTAGACCAGCTGGATTTAACAGACATTTTCAGAGCATTTCACCCCAAAGCTACAGAATATACATTCTTCACAAGCGCACATGGAACATTTTCTAAGATAGGCCACATGTTAGGCCACAAAACAAGTCTGAAGAAATTTAAGAAGATTGAAATCATTTCAAGTGTCTTCTCTGACCACAATGCTATGAAACTAGAAATCAATTATAAGAAGAACCCCGGAAAGCTGTCAAATAAGTGGAGGCTGAATAACATGCTTCTAAATAGTGAGTGGGTCACAAATGAGATCAAGGAGGAAATCAAAAGATACCTCAAGACAAACGAAAATGAAAACACAACGACCCAAAATCTCTGGGATGCTACGAAAGCAGTCCTAAGAGGGAAGTTTATAGCAGTGCAGGCCTACCTAAAGAAGGAAGAAAAATCTCAAATCAACAGGTTATCCTTACACCTAAGGGAACTGGAAAAAGAACAGCAAAAGAGGCCCAAGGGAAGTACAAGAAAGGAGATAATAAAGACCAGAGCGGAAATAAACAATATAAAGTACAGAAAAAAAATTCAAAAGATCAATGAAACCAAGAGCTGGTTTCTTGAGAAAATAAACAAAATTGACAAACCTCTAGCCAGACTCATAAAAAAAAAAAAGAGAAAGGACTCAAATTAGCAAAATCAGGAATGAAAGAGGGGAAATGACTACAGACATCACAGAAATACAAAAAATTCTAAGAAATTACTATGAGCAACTATATGCCAACAAATTTGACAATCTGGAAGAAATGGATAATTTTCTAGAAGCATACAACCTTCCAAAGCTAACGCAAGAAGAAACAGAAAATCTAAATACTGATTACTACCAAGGAAATTGAATCAGTAATTGACAAGCTCCCAAAAAACAAAAGCCCTGGACCAGACGGCTTCACAAGTGAATTTTATCAAACATTCAAAAAAGAACTATCACCTATTCTTCTCAAACTATTCCAAAAAATCCAGAAGGAGGGAAGGCTCCCAAACTCTTTTTATGAAGCCACTATCACCCTGATTCCAAAACCAGATAAAGACAGCACAAAAAAGGAAAACTACAGGCCAATCCCCCTGATGAATATGGATGCAAAACTTCTCAATAAAATATCAGCAAACAGAATTCAGCAATATATTAAGAAGATCATACATCATGATCAAGTGGGATTCATCCCTAGTGCGCAAGGCTGGTTCAACATCCGTAAATCAATTAATGTGATACACCACATCAACAAAATGAAGGATAAAGATCACATGGTCATTTCAATAGATGCAGAAAAAGCATTTGACAAAATCCAACAGCCATTTATGTTAAAAACCCTTAGCAAAGTGGGAATACAGGGATCATATCTCAACATAATAAAAGCCATATATGATAAACCTACATCTAACATCATACTCAATGGGGAAAAGCTAAAACCATTCCCCTTAAGATCAGGAACAACACAAGGCTGTCCACTTTCTCCTCTTTTATTCAACATAGTGCTGAAAGTCCTAGCCACAGCAATCAGACAACAAAAAGAAATAAAAGGCATCCAAATTTGCAAGGAAGAAGTAAAATTGTCATTATATGCAGATGACATGATACTGTATATAGAGAACCCCAAAGACTCCCTCAAAAAACTATTGGAACTGATAGACGAATTCAGTAAAGTGGCAGGATATAAAATCAATGTTCAGAAATCAGTGGCATTTGTATATACCAATAATAAACTAACGGAAAGAGACATTAAGAAAACTGTCCCATTTACAATTGCATCAAGAACTATAAAATACCTAGAAATAAATTTAACCAAAGAAGTGAAAGATCTGTACTCAGAAAACTATAAGACACTGAAGAAAGAAATCATAGAAGATACAAATAAATGGAAACACCTACCATGCTCATGGATAGGAAGAATTAATATAATTAAAATGTCCATATTGCCTAAAGCAATATATAGATTCAGTGCAATTCCTATCAAACTACCAAGCATTTTTCACAGAAATAGAAAATACAATCCTAAAATTTATATGGAACCATAAAAAACCCCGAATAGCCTCGGCAATCCTGAGAAATAAGAACAAAGTCGGGGGGAATCACGCTACCAGACATCAAAACCTACTACAAGGCCACAGTAATCAAGACAGTTTGGTATTGGCATAAAAATAGGCACATCGATCAGTGGAACAGAACAGAGAGCCCAGAAATAAATCCAGGAATTTACAGACAGTTAATCTATGACAAGGGAAGCAAGAATTTACTTTGGAGTAAAGATAGTCTATTCAATAAATGGTGCTGGGAAAATTGGACTGCCACATGCAAAAAAATGAAACTGGACCATCTCCTTACGCCACATACAAGAATAAATTCAAAATGGATTAAAGACTTAAATGTAAGAACTGAAACCATAAAACTCCTAAAAGAAAATATAGGGAGTACATTTGCAGACATTACCCGGAGCAATATTTTTACTGATACATCGCTGCAGGCAAGGGAAGTAAAACAAAAAATGAACATATGGGATTATATCAGACTTAAAAGTTTTTTCACAACAAAGGAAACCATCAATAAAACAAAAAGGAAGCCTACTGAATGGGAGAATATATTTGCCAACGATATATCTGATAAGGGGTTAATATCCAAAATTTATAAAACACTCATGAAACTCAACACCAAAAAAACAAACAACCCAATTAAAAAATGGGCAGAAGATATGAAGAGACATTTCTCTAAAGAGGACATACAGATGGCCAACAGGCATATGAAAAAAATGTTCAACCTCACTGGTCATTAGGGAAATGCAAATAAAAACCACAATGAAATACCACCTCACTCCAGTCAGAATGGCTATCATCAACAAATCAACAAACAACAAGTGCTGGCGGGGCTGTGGGGAAAAGGGGTCCCTGCTGCACTCTTGGTGGGATTGCAGATTGGTGCAGCCACTATGGAAGTCAGTATGGAGGTATCTCAAAGAACTGGAAATAGAGCTACCATTTGATCCAGCAATTCCACTCCTAGGTATTTATCCTGAAAAAACCAAGACACTTATTCAAAAAAAGTTATGCACCCCTATGTTCATAACAGCACAATTTACAATAGTGAAGACTTGGAAACAACCAAAATGCCCATCGGTAGATGACTGGATTAAGAAACTGTGGTATATTTACACAATGGAGTATTACTCCGCTATAAAGAAGAATGAAATCGTACCATTTGCAATGATATGGAGGGACCTAGAGACTATTATGTTAAGTGAAATAAGTCAGTCAGAGAAAGACAAATACCATATGATCTCACTCATATGTGGAATCTGAAAAACTGTATGAATGAGCAAAGTAAACAGAAACTGTCTCATAGATATAGAGGAAAAATCAGGGTTGCTAATTGGGAGGTGGATGGGGATGAGGGAGAAGGGGAAGGGATTAGACAACAAAATAGGCAACTAAAATATTGCCACTGGGATATGAAAGACAGTTTGGGGATTATAATTAATAATGTTGTAAATATTTTGTTGGGTGTCAGATGGTCATAGGTCTTGTTAGGGAGGCCATTTCATGGATGGAGTAAAGGTTTGATCACTGCACTGTATAACTGAAGCAGAGGTTGTATACCTACTTAATTGAATATATATAGATAGTCACGGGATGTGGATTATACTGTGGAAGACAGTCAGAGGAAGAGTAATAGATATATATGATATGGGGGGGGGAGCGGGGTGGCGAATTGGGGGTAGGATGTTATCACTTTGAGGGGTGAAATGTATAACTATTGCACTGTGTTGTACACCTGAAACTAATTAAAATAAAATAATTTTTAAAACAAACAAACAAAACAAAACAAAACAAAAAATTCCTACTGTCATGAACATAAATTGAGGTTTTCAGCCTGGTACAAGCTAAATCAAAAAAATAAAAAATCCAATAGTGTATTAACATTTTTTTTCACTCATTTTCCATACTGACAGTGCAAATACAAATTTGGTCTAAATGTACAGACTCTCAAGCAACAATGTACAGCCTTTCTTCTTCTTCCATGCTAAGAGATGTAGAAGTTTAAGGGTCAAACAATACCAAATGTACAGGCTTCAAAAACCATCTAAGTTAGGGCATTCACTAGTTTTAGCTAAGGTACATCTGGAACACTGAAAAGTGATTAATTATGTACAATAATGTCAAGTAAATTTTTTGAAAAATAAAACTTTAGTGGAACCATCCTGAAAAATATATCAGAGGAACAATAGGTTACCAGTTTAAGGTATCAATCAATTTGTTTCAGCCAGTCTGAGTGAGTCCATGTTCTAATACCTAAAACATAGTTATATTTCTGTAAGCCAAGAGCTTCCTATTATGTCGGTGTCTATGTTATGAAGTAAAGGAGACTCAGGTGAAATGTTTTTATCACAACTGCTGTATCAATTGCCTATGACCTCAACAGTGTCACGGAAGTCTTGGAAATATTCATGCATAAAGTTATTGCCTTAGCTGACAGAATTGCTCCATACAATGGTACATATCAAAGTGAAGCCTTTAAGAAAACAAGCAGGTTGAAAAATGGGTTAAAGGAGGCAAATACAGCATCTGCCTTTAGAGTTATCAATTCAGGAATTTTCTCAATTCTGAAATCTTGCGGAGAAGTTATTTTTCTTTCTCAAAATTTGGTGATGACATTCCTTACTCCAGGTCTGGCATTTTTTTCATCATCACTGTCTTGTGAATCATCATCTTAGAGCATGCACTCTTTTTTTTTTTTTTTTTTCCATTGAGGCATTTTATTTGGCGTATGTATTACATCCCTAGAAAAAGAATCCCAGGATTTTCCCTCCTGTGTGTTTTCGTCTTGCTTCTTCGTGGTCCATGATGCCCGCTGAGGTTATCAGTACAATGAAACCAAACTGGCTGGACGGGAGCAGGTTGTTCTGCCATTTTTCTAGATCTTTGAGCTGCACATCAAATCTGGGGCTGATGACTCCACACTTGTTTAACCTGCCCGTGAGGTTCACAACAATTTTCCCCGCTCTGTGATCATCGATGATTTCAAATTCGCCAATGTAACCGTGCTTCATCATCACGGTGAGAAAGCGGACGATGACCTTGGAGCACGGCCGGATCAGCACCTGGCGTTTGCCGCGCTTCTCGGCGTTGTTGATGCTCTTGAGCGCGTTGGCCAGGACGTTCATGCGCACCATGGTGGCCGCACGGAAAGATGGCAGAAAGAGAGAGCATGCACTCTTAACAACAAGGCTGCTGGTTTGACTCCTGCATGGGATGGTGACTATGCCAACCTGCAACTAAGATTGAACACAGCACCTTGAGCTTAGAGACCATGAGCTGACAATGAACAGTCAGATGGCCACTGGCACCCTCCACAACTAGGATTGAAGAACAACAACTTGGCTGGTCCCCTTCCCCAATTCCCCAACAGTGTTCCCCTCCTCCAATTCCACAATTTAAAAAAAAAAATCATTGTCTCTTAAAAAAAACACACCCACATATAAGATCCAGCAAAAGCAGGATCTTATTAAGAGAGGAATTTTTAGCACTTTTGTACATTAAAAAAAAATAAAAATCTTAAATAAACAATCTAACATTACACCTCAAGGAACTAGAAAAAAATTTAAATGCAAAATTAGCACAATAAAGGAAATAAAGATTAGAGCATAAATAAATAAAATAGACAATAGAAAAACAATTCAAAAGTTAATGAGGGCGTTGGGTGCAGCCTGGATGGAAGTGGAAGGCTTCCCAGGTGGGGCCAGGAGGATTCAGCTGAGTTGGCCTGTGTGTGTGGGGGGGTGTCTGCTGGAAGAGAAAGATGGGTACTACGATGATGAATTTGCGGAATTTGTTTGAGCAGCTTGTCTGCCAGGTGGAGATTCTCAGTGAAGGAAATGAACTCCAATTCATCCAGTTGGCAAAGGACTTTGAGGATTTCCATAAAAAGTGGCAGAGAACAGACCATGAGTTGGGGAAATACAAGGACCTGCTGATGAAAGCAGAGACTGAGCGGAGCACCCTGAATGTTAAGCTGAAGCATGCCCGCAATCAGGAGGACGTGAAGATCAAACGGAGGCAGCACGCTGAGGCCGGCTGTGAGAAGCTGGAAAGACAGAATCAGCTGATTCGAGAGATGCTCATGTGTGATACATCTGGCAGTATTCAACTAAGTGAGGAGCAAAAATCAACTCTGGCTTTTCTCAACAGAGGCCAGCCATCCAGTGGCACTGCTGGGAACAAAAGACTGTCAACCATTGATGAATCTGGTTCCATTTTCATCAGATATCAGCTTTGACAAGACTGATGAATCACTGGATTGGGATTCTTCTTTGGTAAAGACCTTCCAACTGAAGAAGAGAGAAAAGAGGTGCTCCAGTAGCCGACAGTTCATTGATGGTCCGCCTGGACCTGTAAAGAAAACTCATTTCATTGGCTCCACAGTAGACCAGGGGAAAAACTACCGTGACTGCTCCCAGTGATGGTGGGCCTATCGAAGCTGTATCCACTATTGAGACTGTGCCATATTGGACAAGAAGATGAAGGAAAACAGATACGTTACAGCCTTGGAACAGTGACTCCACCTTGAGCAACAGGCCACTGGAGCCAAGAACTGAGACATGCAGTTCCGGCACCCCACAGAGCAACAGAGGGATGTGGCAGCATGACTTCGTCTCAAAGATGGTTATGAAACCCGAATCTTGTGTTCCATGTGGAAGGCGGATAAAATTTGGCAAGCTGTCTCTGAAGTGTCGAGACTGTCGTGTGGTCTCTCACCAGAAATGTCGGGACCACTGTCCCCTTCCCTGCGTACCTACGCTGATAGGAACACGTGTTAAGATCAGAAAGGGGATGCTGGCAGATTACGTGTCCCAGAATTCTCCAACAATCCCTTCCATTGTTGTCCACTGCGTTAATGAGATTGAGCAGAGGGGGCTGACCGAGACAGGCCTGTATCGGATCTCAGGCTGTGACCGGACAGTAAAAGAGCTGAAAGAGAAATTCCTCAGAGTGAAAACTGTACCCCTCCTCAGCAAAGTGGACGACATCCATGCTATCTGTAGCCTTCTGAAGGACTTCCTGAGAAACCTCAAAAAACCGCTTCTCACCTTTCGGCTAACCAAGACCTTTATGGAAGCAGCAGAAATCACAGATGAGGACAACAGCATAGCTGCCATGTACCAGGCTGTTGGTGAGCTGCCCCAGGCCAAGAGAGACACATTAGCTTTCCTCATGATTCACTTGCAGAGAGTGGCTCAGAGCCCAAACACTAAAATGGACATTGCCAATCTGGCTAAAGTCTTTGGCCCGACAATAGTTGCCCATGCCGTGCCCAAACCCAATCCAGTGACAATGTTACAGGACATCAAGCGTCAACCCAAGGTGGTGGAACGCCTGCTTTCATTGTCCCTGGAGTACTGGAGTCAGTTCATGATGGTGGAACAAGAGAACATCGACCCCATGCATGTCATTGAAAACTCAAATGCCTTTTCAACTCTACAGACACCAGATATTAAAGTGAGTTTACTGGGGCCCATGATCACTCCTAAGTACCAGCTTCTCAAAATGCCTTCATCCAGCTCCTTGTCACAGAGAGTCTCCTCGACCCTTACCAGGAACACACCCAGATTTGGGAGCAAAAGCAAGTCTGCCACCAACCTAGGACGACAAGGCAACTTTTTTGCTTCTCCAATGCTCAAGTGAAGTCACGTCTCCCGTTAACTTCCCAGCATTTACTGACTGAGAGGAAGGGCGCACCTGTACTCTCTGCTCTGACAGCTCCTGTACCCAGTACTACTTTTAGCATTCTCCAGGCTTTTAAACAAGTTTAATTGTGCATGGGGGTTTTATTAAGACTATATATATCTGGGCTGGCCGAGTGGCGCGGTGGTTGAGCACTGGCTTGGGAGGCCAGTGGCCCCGATTCAGGTCCCACATGTGAGGGCCAGTGACACTGCCCTCAAAAAAAAGACTATATATATATCTCCTTTTCCTTCTCCTCAAGTAACATAATATCATCACCTTGTTCCTTTGCCACCATTGGGAGCTTTTATTTTACTTTATTTTATTTTTTGAGGGCAGTGTCACTGGCCCTCATCTCATATGTGGGACCCGAACCCAGGGCCGCTGGCTTCCGAAGCCAGCACTTAACCACCTAGCAACTTGGCCAGCCCCATTGGGAGCTTTTAGATGGGAGAGCTTTACAGGGGTAGAGAGGTAGTATGGAATTCATTATGACTCTTTTCGGGGTTCGGGGGCGATCGCCTCTTGGGCTTAAAGCTAAATGCTGCTCATGGAATGGCCTTTCTCTGATGTTATTTAGAACTAATTTTCATGAGACAATGACAGAAGCCCTGCCTCTTTAGTAGGACAATTTGTCTTAGGGTGGGAGGTGGGAGGGCCAAGGAAAGAACGATTTGGACACAGGATTTCAGATGGCTCCTGGGAATTTAGAAGTTCCCCATTCCCCCGTTTTGAACTGAGCTGTATCATGGAGTCTTCATAAAAGTAGGGTAGGGTGAGGATAGCAGTAATGATGGGAGTATGCTTAGCTTTAATTTGGATTAAGTTTAATAGTGTTAAGTGGCACGACTTTGCAAAAGTGACACTACAACTTGTATTTATCTCTAATGAGCCACTGGCTGGACTTTGGCTGGGGTCAAAGCCAGTTTTTTCTTAAGTTGAATTCATTCATACACCCCGTACACGCACACGCACACACGCATACATACCCCGCACACACCTGCCCTGGTCCATTGGAGCCCTAAACTCAGTGTGCTGTCTATTTGGCATCCCAACTAACAATTAAGAGTAGCCTATAAGGGGAGATTGTCAATATTTTGTGTGGCAAGAAAAGTCTTTGCACTTTGGATGCTTGAAATCTTCTTGTGTAACATAGCCACATCTAGATAAATATGAGCTTGTTCTTCTATTAAAATTATTTCCAATGCCTATAAAAATGCTTTTTTCTATAGAGTGTTTCTGACCCATACTGACCATTGTCTGTAAAACACATATTTGTAATAATATTTGGAAAAAAGTAAATAGTTTTCTCAAAATGGAAAAAAATAAAAAATAAAAATAAGGGGCTGGCCAAGTGGCACGGTGATTAGGCGCTGGCTTCAGAAGCCAGTGGCCCTGGTTCAGGTACCACATGTGAGGGCCAGTGACACTGCTCTCAAAAACAATAATAAAATAAAATAAAAAACAAAAGTTAATGAAACTAAGAATTGTTTTTTTGAAAGATTATATGACAAAGTTAAACGAACTGAGCACTCAGCATATGTGACATTCATTCACAAAATCTTTTTACCAAGAGTCAATATTCATAAATAAATTAAATTTTAAAAAATAATGAAATTGCCTCTTTGATTTCTTTCTTTTTTTTTTAAGATTTTATTGGGGAATTGGCGGAGGGGAACAGCGTTGGGGAATTGGGGAAGGGGAACAGACAAGTTGCTGTCTTTTTGTTCTTCAGTTTAGTTGCGGAGGATGTTGCTTCACTGTTGGTATCGTCATTGCGCTCTTCCCGGATGAGGCAGATCGGTCACTGGCCTCTGGATGTCGCTCACTGCGGCTATTGGCAGCTCACGCTGGCTGCCAGCCTCTCATGCTGGCTGCAGGCTACTCACTGTAGCCTATGGCAGCCCACTGCAGCAGGGGCTGCAGCCCACACCATCACGGAGGCTCACACAGCCCAGCTCCAGGTGGAACTGTTGTTAGCTGTAGAAGGCAGTGTCACTGGCCCTCATGTGGGATCCGAACCGGGGCCGCTGGCATCCCAAAACCAGCGCTTAACCAATGCGCCACTCGGCAGGCCCGATTTCTTTTTTTTTTTAATTGAGGAATTGGGAGAGGGGAACAGTATTGGGGAATTGGGGAAGGGGACCAGCCAAGTTGTTCTTCAATCGTAGTTCTGGAGGGCACCAGTGGCCATCTAGCTCGTAATCTCTAAGCTCAAGGTGCTGTGTTCAATCTTAGTTACAGGTGGGCATAGCGACCATCTCATGTGGGAGTCAAACCAGCAGCCTTGTTGGTAAGAGCGCATGTTCTCTCCACTGAGCCATTTGGGCAGCAGCCCAGTCAAGGTGCGGAGTTCAGTCTTAGTTGCGGGTGGGCATAGCCCACCATTGAACAGGCAGTCTTGTTATTAGGAGCATGTGCTCCCATCAGCTGAGCCATCCTGCCACCTGTTGACAGCTCAGCGGCAGCTCAGCTCAGGCGCAGCATCACTGGCCAATTTGGGAATTGAACCAGCGAACCTGTTGCTCTTAACTTGGAGTCTTAAGCTAACTCTTAACCAACTGAGCCACTCATTCGGCCCTGATTTCTTTATACACATGGATAAGTCACTTCCCCACATATGGCCCAGGTAAATGCATTTTCACTAGAAAATTAATTCCTATTTAATGGGTACTGTGTAACCTTTGTAATAAGCTTTTTAAAAAACATATTTTTTGAACCAGCTGAGTGGTGCATTGGTTAAAAGTTGGCTTGAGGGCCGGCCAAGTGGCTCAGTTGGTTAAGAGCTCACTCCAGAGTGTGAGTTCTGAGCAACAGGGTTGCTGGTTGGATTCCTGGCCCGAGCTGAGCAGCTGCAGGGTGGCTCAGCTAAAACAAAACAAAACAAAACAAAACAAAACAAAAAACAGTTGGCTTGGGATGCCAGCTCTGAGCAGCAGGGCCCAGGTTCGGATCCCACATTAGGACCAGTGGCCCTCTACAGCTAAGATGGTGAACAACAGCTCCACCTGGAGCTGGGCTGCCATGAGCCCCTACTGCAGTGGGCTGCCATGCGCTACTGTGAGTGGCTGGCTGCGGGGGACCATCCTCCGCTGACCAGGGTTCAAGAAGGTGGACACGGCGTCGGTGATACGAAAGACAGAAAATTTTTGTTACAGTAAAGGCAGAAAATGAGGGAGGAAAATAAAGAAGGGAGACAGTGGAGACACCGGGGGAGTTAAAGAGAAAAGTGTTACACTTTATTGCAATAACATGTCCTTTTTATAGGGACTTTTGACCATTATCCACATAGTTTAAGTTCCACATAGTCTTGATGTATCTTTCTCTTAAGACCTTTAGTCGCTATAATTGTTCTCCTTAGGGCACACTGTGACCTTTTTTACATTTAAGGATAATCCCATCTATGATAATCTCTTTATGACCCAGACTCAGTTTCTACATAATCTGTAATCCTGGGTCTGAATACTAAAGAGAATCTCACTTTTGATATTTAAATTTAACTGATTAATTTTGGCTTAACTGTACCTAAAGTTCTCTCAAGACTTATCACAAACCTTAACAAAACATACACTTTGTAATAAATCACAGGCTTCAAGGGAATACAAAATTGAGGAACACATGTCTAATTAACAGTACTTTCAGATTCACCAAGCCCACTAAAGTCAGCCTGCATGCCCCTCAATATTGGGCTACACGGCCCTCAACATCTGGCAGCAAGCGTGAGCTGCCAGCTGCCAGCATGAGCTGCCAAGAGCTGCCATGAGCAGCCGTCCAGAGGCCGGTGACTGATGTGCCTCACCCAGGAAGAGCACAATGATATACCAACATGGGCCAGTGAAAGGATGCCCTCCACAACTAGACTGAAGAACAAAAGGACAGCAACTTGTCTGTACCCCTTTCCTGCTTCCCCAATGCTGTTCCCCTCCCCCAATTCCCTAATAAAAATCTTTAAAAAACCAAAAACATAGTTTGACGATGATTAAGCAAAATAATATTCAGTAAAAAGGCACTTTTATACATCATATACAAAAAAAAAATTAGGTTGTTGTCACCACGGAATGTTGTCACTTACTTCACACTATGAAAATTAAATCTCTATAGAAAATATCATTATTTTAAGAACAAAAATAAGTAAGATAAAAAGGGTCAATAATTTTTTAAAAGGTAATTATATTTACATTAAGAGAGTTATAGTTCTTAAAGATGGTAGAAAAATAAAAATTGTTTTCCATTTAAGAAGTGTTTCCTCACATACCATTTTATTACAAATTATCTTCCATTTATTTCTCCATTTATTATACATGGACATCATGTTGGCTTTTCTGAAAGTATGTATACGCAAGTTATTTACCTATTAATTTCATTTCAATATACAAAGGGGGATGTTCTAAATACATTATCAAAGGGTCAATAAAGTTGAAGCCCCTAATCCATAAGCATCCATGAACATTCTTCTATTTTGGTTCTTTCTACATGAGGTTCAACAAGCAAGTGAAAAAGAAATTTGAGTGACAGGCACAACCCAAGCTATTCATTTAGGTTTTTATTTTATGCCTGCGTGTGTAAGTACAGTAAGTCCCCAACTTACCCAACATTCAAGTTGAGAACTTTCACAGATATGAACAAATCTCGTATTACAAACATTTGTAGATGCGAACAAATCGCGGAAGTAGCTCACGTGTCTGCCGGACATTGTCACAGTTGTGCTGCTGTGTGCTTACTGTGCAGTGCGATAGTGGACAGTAGTACAGTGCTCAATCAGAGCCCAGGTTGTCCGGAAGCAAGAGGAAAAGCAGTGGTGATGTGGAGGGGACTGCTAGAAAGCACAAAGCAATAACCATGGAAACAAGTGAAAATAATTGAGAGATGGGACCAAGGTGAAAAGATGGTAGATGTCGCTGGTTCTTATAACACGAATCGTTCAACCGTTGGCTTTACATTGTATATTTGTGTCAAAGGTGTATATGGCTCACTTTGTCAGACTTACAAACGAGTCAGACTTATGAACATTCTCCTGGAACGGAACTCGTTTGTAAGTCAGGAACTTACTGTATGTTCAAATTCTGGGAACAAAAATAAATAAATAAAAAGCTCAATTTAAAAACGAAAAAAAAAGAAGTGTTTCCTATTTTATTGTAGTGGGGTGAATGGTGACCCCCAGAAAGATATGTCCATGTCCTAATCTCCAGAATCTGTGATTACCTTACATGGCAAAAGATGTGATTACGTTAAGGATCTTGAGAGGAGGTGCTTATTCTGGATTATCTGGGTGAGCCCTGAATGCAAACACCTTATAAAAGAGAGAGTTTACAAACATACACAAAGAAAGGAAAGGAATGTGAAAATGGAACAGTGAGAGATATTGTCACAAGCCAAGGAGTGCTGACAGCCATCAGAAGCTCTAAGAGGCAAGGAAGAGATTGTCCCCTAGAGCCTCCAGAGGGAGTGTGGCTCTCCCAACACCTTGATTTTGGACTTCTATACTCTAGAACTGTGAGAGATGAGTTTTGTTATTTTAAGATACCCAGTTTGTAGTAATTTGTCATGGCAACCCTAGGAAATGAATACAATTATCCTTACACTGTACAACTTTATTTTTTTCTCTTGGCCTTGTACATGAATCTCATATTCGCTATGGAGTTACCAATTATTGAGATACTGTACTGAACGAGAAACATAAGATGGTGAGCTCACAAAGGAAAGCAAAAGTCAGTAGTCATATTCTCCAATGTTGTACCATTCTTATACCCAACTATGCAGTTATTTGCACATGAATGATCACCACTTGCTAGAAGATGCCATAAACTCTAGTCAAAGTTTTGCCTTTGACTATTTGATTCTCTTCATGGAGAATCACGTCATGGGGTTCAAGAATAAATCAATGGAGTTCAGGTTTCTACATTTATTTCTGTTTCATTCCTTAAGTTAGAGCAAGCAATGATCCTGGAGCAGGAAGTCACCCAACAAAGGTAGTCGTTGAAAAAAGATGGTCGTTCAGCAAAAATAGGAAACTACAATATTGCCACAGGGATATGAAAGACAGTTTGGGGAATATAATAATAATGTAAAGGGCCGGCCGAGTGGCGCACTGGTTAAGCGCTGGTTTTGGGATGCCAGCGGCCCCGGTTCGGATCCCACATGAGGGCCAGTGACACTGCCCTCTACAGCTAACAACAGCTCCACCTGGAGCTGGGCTGTGCAAGCCCCGGTGATGGTGTGGGCTGCAGCCCCTGCTGCAGTGGGCTGCCATAGGCTACAGTGAGTGGCCCGCAGCCAGCGTGAGCAGCTGGCAGCCAAGAGTGAGCTGCCAATAGCCGCGATGAGCGACATCCAGAGGCCGGCGACCGATCTGCCTCATCCGGGAAGAGCGCAATGACGATACCAACAGTGAAGCAACATCCTCCGCAACTAAACTGAAGAACAAAAAGACAGCAACTTGTCTGTTCCCCTTCCCCGATTCCCCAACGCTGTTCCCCTCCACCAATTCCCCAATAAAATCTTTAAAAATAATAATAATAATAATAATGTAAATATTTTGTGGGGTGTCAGATGGTCATATGTCTTGTTAGGGAGACCATTTCATGGATGGAGTAGAGGCTTTCAGGTGCACTGTACACCTGAAGCGAGGTTGTATAATATTGTATACCAACTGTAATTGAATATATAGATAGTCACGGGATGTGGATTATAATGTGCAAGGGAGTCAGAGGAAGTGTAATAGATATATATGATACGGGGGGGAGGAGTGGGGTGGCTAAATGGGGGAGGGGTGTTGTCACTTTGAGGGGTAAAACGTATAACTATTGCACTGTGTTGTACACCTGAAACTAATTAAAAATAAATAAATAAATTTAAAAAAGAAAAAGAAAAAAGATGGTCGTGGTGATGGCATACCACTTATCCCAGG
Organism: Aselliscus stoliczkanus; assembly: GCA_033961575.1. Taxonomy (NCBI): domain Eukaryota; kingdom Metazoa; phylum Chordata; class Mammalia; order Chiroptera; family Hipposideridae; genus Aselliscus; species Aselliscus stoliczkanus. Next base: position 44,272,203 of record CM066737.1, on the reverse strand, counting down.
TAAAGGAATTGGAGGCGGCGAGCAATTCTTCTGGGTAGAGGTGGCACTGGTAAAGCTGGTGGTGGGGATGGCCCTCCATCTGCCTGTGGATGTGGTGGGGAAGGTCCTGAAATTCATGAGTAACCTGAGGGCCCGTGCTCCTGTAATATAAATAATCGAAAGTTCAAATGCTTGCAACAAAGTATGAAGTAATACACAACAGACATTTGTGGTTCTTCTAGAGATTATATACTACCTATTAATTTATCAGCATTCAAGGACTTAGTACATGCAAAAGACTTGCACAGATATTTGATAAGCATTTTAAACTCTACACAATGACTACTTCTGCTAACACTCTAATGCTAGGACAGTTGGCATCCTCATCAAAAGCTTTGTGGAATATTACTACAAAATAGTGAAAAAATGGATTTCATGATGAACATATGCAAAGAAGAACTATCTGGTCTGGGCTTGTTTTAGACTAGTTAGCTCAAATATGGATAATACAAGGTTATGATTTAATCTCCTTGGGGGCTAACTAGCTTTATACAAAGAGTTTATCTCACAGTACCAATCACCCAACTGTCTTCTAATAATATAAGTAACATCCATTTGCAATGTGATATATGCTTATCAAAGTTTTTAAATCTATTTCTACCTTTTGATCCTTATTAAAGCCTTTAACATAGGTAGGACAAGTAGTTTCATCTCACTGCTTATAGATGAGAGAACAGACTCCAAAAGTTTAAGTGAGTGGTCAAAGTTCAAAAATTTAGTTTGAAACATGATTATGACTTGGATGCGGTTTTTCACACACCTCCCAGACTACCTCCTCATGAATGTATGTCATTTGTCATGAGCTGAGGACAGAACCTAGGTGAATGCCCTAATTTGGGGAGTGAAAAAAGAGGGAGCAAGTGACTCCTTAGAGCTGTGAAATGCAAATTGGGAGGATAGAACATAAATGAAAGCTATATTGAAAAGAAATTATCAAATATTACAGATATAATACATCAGAGTGAAGCCAGTAAAAGTCCACCACATTGTGTCATTTGGAGTTCACTGCTGAGTTTTGACATAACTTTTCAGTAGAATGGTAGTCACAGACCAATTCGAGGAACAAACATCTGCTGAGGATCTACTATGTTAAGATACCATCTTCACATTCTGAATATTTCCTCGAAAGACAAGCTGTGTTGAGAAGAGTGCTTAATCAGTTGTAAAGTGTAGAACATCTAATACAGATTTTAGTATACATGAGATCTTTCCTCAAGGAGAATGCAAGTGGGAATACAAAGTTGACAGATTTTGAATTGATGGTAGTCACTTCAAAATAACAGAGGTCGGCTTTTTGCAAGGGTATTTGACGCAAAGTTCCAACAAACCAGCAGCTGCTTCGCCGCAGTTCTGTTTTCAGGCTTCAGCTTCACGATGTTTCCCTTGGCCAAAAACGCACTAAGTCGTCTCCCAGCTCAAAGCATTCAGCAAACAATGAAAAGGCAGATCCACCAGAAACGGACACCTGATTTCCATGACAAATATGGTAATGCTGTATTAGCTAGTGGGGTCACTTTCTGTGTTGCTACATGGACATATACAGCAACACAAATTGGAATAGAATGGAACCTGTCCCCTGTTGGCAGTCACCCCAAAGGAAGGGAGAGATCAGTAATCATCCCAGCTGGTGTAATACTGAATTGTTTCCAAACCAACTCATAATTGATGCCAAGTGAAAGCACTATATACCCATTAAAATATGGCATGATTAAAGAAATAAAGTGCATCTGAAACCTTCAAAAAAAAATAACAGAGGTCTACGAAAGCTTTTGGTGAGACAGCTGATTAGCTCAGGTGGTTAGAACGCAGTGCTCATAACACCAAGGTTGCCAATTTGATCTCCACATGGGCTACTGAGATGTGCCCTCCACAACTAGATTGAAACAATTACATGACTTGGAGTTGATGGGTCCTGGAAAAACACACTGTTCTCCAATTTAAAAAAAGAAAAAAAAAACTTTTGGGATCATTGAAATAATAGAAGATTTTCTTCATGGAAGGGAATGTGGTGAATTTCATGTTTCAACATGACTGGGCAAGAGGATGCCCAGATATTTTGTCAAATATTATTCTGGGTGTTTCTGTGAGGGTGTTATTGGAAGACATTAACATTTGAATTGGTAGTCTGAGTAAAGCAGATTGATCTCCCGAATGTGGATAGGCCTAATCCAATCAGTGGAAGGACTTAATATAAAAAATACTGATCCTCCAATTAGTAAAAGAGAATTCTTCCTGCCTAACTACCTTTAAATTGGGACACCAGATTTTTTACTGCATTAGGACCCAAACTGAAACATTGGCTCTTTCTGGCTCTCAAGAGTGCTGGCCTTCCAAAGAGGATTACATCATTGGCTTTCATGGTTCCCAGGCCTGTGGACTCAGACTAGAACTCAACCAATGCTCCCCGGAGTCTCCAGCTTGCCAACTCACCCTGCAGATCTCAGGACTTGCCTGTCACCATAATCATGTGGTATTATATATTACATATATAATATATTTTTATATATTTATATAGAGGTAGAGATGATATAGAGAGATCGAGATAGACACACACACACACACACACACACACAGTCATCCCATTGGTTCTGTTTCTCTGGAGAACCTACAGTAATACAGAAGTGGACCCAAGTTTTCAGATTATAATGAAAACGTTCTCTCAAAGAAGCAGTTTTGCTTATATAATATATTCCATCACAGAATATTTAGGGCAGTTTAAGGTATTACTGCCTGAATCTTTTCCACACATGGAAATGATCTGTCATGGAAAATCAAATTTGTAGAGTTATTTAAACTAAAACGTTAATTTGAAAGAAAATCTGTTTCTGGTCACATTTTCCTTCGATTTAACCAAAGAATTTTCTACCGTAGAACTCACCTTGCTATGACACAATATATATCTGGTTTCAATACTTGTGTTCAACTGTGCTGGAATACTTTTCCAAGCACTTTGATCTTTTTTTTCTTTTTTGGCATCTTGTTTTGAGCTTAGGTTCAGTCTCTGAATTCTTCCTTTATCTGCAGTGATCATCACCATAAATGCACACTTAATAATATAGTCTCCAGAAAGCTTTAAGCAATATTATGTATGAAATAAATGGAACATTCTTTGCTTCTTTAATTCCCAGGCTTTCCCTCATAATTATTTTCATGACAATTGATTACCCCTGTGTTGGGGTGGGGCTAGTGCTAGAGGCGGTAGCGGTTGTAATGAAGAAATATGCCCTCATATAATATTGTATACCAACTGTAATTGAATATATAGATAGTCACGGGATGTGGATTATAATGTGGAAGGGAGTCAGAGGAAGTGTAATAGACATATATGATATTGGGGAGGAGTGGGGTGGCTAAATGGGGGAGGGGGGTTGTCACTTTGAGGGGTAAAAAATATAACTATTGCACTGTGTTGTACACCTGAAACTAATTAAAAATAAGTAAATAAATTTCAAAAAAAATAAAAGACAGGGAACTGAGCAAAAAATATATATATAAATAAATGAATATAGGTTAGACAAAAAAAAAGAAAAGTATTTTCATCTGGCTGTCTAAAATTGCCTGTGGTTTCTCAATGTTCAAGATTGATTAAATCTGTTCTTTGGTGTGGGAAACAAAATAAACCAAAAAAAAAAGAAATATGCCCCTCAACTCAAGGCAATCAAAACTATTTCCTGGAAAAGAAAAACTACAAAAAATTTTTATATGGGTGGGCCATGTTTTTCTTCATGTGTCATGAACATTTTTATTGTTTTCTTGTTGAAAATTAGATCTTCATAATTGATACTGATTTTTGGGTCCGGGCTGAGTGGCTCAGTTGGTTAAGAGTCGGCTTAGAGTGCGTGCTCTGAGCAACGGGGCCACCGGTTAGATTCCCACATGGGCCAGTGAACGCTGCTCCCTAGCTAAGCTGTCCCTGCGCTGCCAACAGGTAGCAGCTGGTGTAACAACAAGATTGCCTGTTCAATGGTGGGCTATGCCCACCTGCAACTGAAGATTGAACTCAGCACCATGAGCTGAACTGCCGTCCAGATTGCCCAGTGGGTAGGGCATGTGCTCTGGAACAACAAGGCTGCCAGATTTGACTCCCGCATGGGATGGTGGTTATGCCCACCCGCAACTAAGACTGAACTCAGCACCTTGAGCTGAGCTGCCGCCCAGATGGCTCAGAGGATAGAGTGTGCACTCTTAACAACAAAGCCGCTGGTTCCACTCCCACATGGGATGGTGGCTACAGCCACCCACAACTAAAATTGAACACAGCACCTTGAGCTTAGAGGCCACGAGCTGTCAACGGGAAGCCAGATGGCGACTGGTGCCCTCCATGACAAAGATTAAAGAACAACTTGCCTGGTCCCCTCCCCCAACTCCCCAATAAAAATCTTTAAAAAAACAATTGATACTGTTTTTTAATGTTACATTACCATATATTAATTTAAGAAATTAGAAAATGAAGTCTAAAAGTAAGCTGTCAGATTATTCAACTTCTTAAATGTATTTAATCTTTAAAAGAGATCACAGTTCTAGAACATTCAAACTGATGTACATTAACACAAATTAGAATCTTTCTGCTGCATCCTTCATTCTCTAGCATTCTAAAAGATGTGCTACACAAAGTTAGACAGTAGAACAATATATGCCATAAAGCCATTCTCCTTGAGATGACTAATTAAAACACTTGTATAAAATGTTAGAGGAGGGAATGTGAGAGGTTAAAATACAGTGTTATGGGGTGGCCGAGTGGCGCGGTGGTTAAGAGCTGGCTTGGGACGCCAGCGGCCCCGGTTCAGGTCCCACATATGGGGGCCAGTGACACTGCCCTCTAAAAAAAAGAAAAAAATACAATGTTACAGGCTGGCTGAGTGGCGCCGTGGTTAAGCATTGGCTTGGGATGCCAGTGGCCCCGGTTCGGGTCCCACACATGGGGGCCAGGGACATTGCCCTCTAAAAAAAAAAATACAGTGTTACGCCAGAGAGATCATCTGAATGGTGGACATTCTTCTGTAGTGTCCTACCACAGCTCTTACATCAGTCAAGTCTCTAAACAAGTCCAAACAAGCTTGAATACTTAGTGTGAGAAATTGAAGTCCAGCTTTTGAAAGATCATATTTACATCTTAGTTCACTTTTGTTGCAATGTCTACTCAAGTCATTTTTTTTTTTGAGGTCAGTGTCACTGGCCCTCATATGTGGGACCTGAACTGGGCAGTTGGCTTCCTAAGCCAGAGCATAACCACTGCACCACTTGGCAGGCCCTACTCAAGTCATTTTAGAACACTATACACATATCCCAACAATGCTACTTCTGTTTCTAAAAGTGATATATCCTCTGGCATAGAATCGTCTTTAAGTTTATATAGAACAATAAAATGTACTTTCAACGTTCATAAATATTCACTCTCAGCGTATATTTGATCTTTAGTAATTATAAAAGCATTCAGATACAAGTCTGAAGGAGACTGTGACCAATATGAATAATAATAACGGTTGGAGAGGGCCGGCCTAGTGTCGCGGTGGTTGGGCGCTGGCTGGGGAGGCCAGTGGCCCCGGTTTGGGTCCGATATGTGAGGGCTGGTGACACTGCCCTGAAAAAAATAAAAAATAAAAAATAATAATGGTTGGAGACAAATCTGAAATACCACTTAATAATTGTTTCATCCATTCATACCTGAGTACCTGGAAAGTATCCGAGAGTAGCTGATCCAAATCTTCTCTAGTTTCTTTCATGATCAATCAATGACCTGGTTTCCTAGTTCACTGAGACGATGTGAGCTTACTCAACTTCACTGCTATCCATGCTAAGATTTCTCTGAGTCCACACTCCCTTCTCAAATCAGAATCACACAAATCTGAAGTACACGAGTAGGAAGAAGCCTTCTTAAAAATCCACTAATCTTATTGTCCACTTTTAAGAATGAAGCTAAAATCCGAGGTGTGTGACTTACTTAAAGCCACAACCGTTTAGTAGCACAGATGAGATCAGATCTTATTGCTTATCATTCTACAATTTATTTATTTATTTATTTATTTATTTATTTATTTATTTATTTATAAAGATTTTATTGGGGAACTGGGGAAGGGGAACAGACAAGTTGCTGTCCTTTTGTTCTTCAGTCTAGTCGTGGAGGACATTGCTTCAGTGGCCCATGTTGGTGTCATCATTGCGCACTTCTCGGGTGAGGCAGATTGGTTGCAGGCCTCTGGATGGCCGTTCACAGCAGCTCTTGGCAGTTCGCACCGGCTGCCAGCCACTCACACTGGCTGCCGGCCACTCACTGTAGCCTATGGCAGCCCACTGCAGCGGGGGCTGCAGCCTACTCCGTCACCGGGGCTTGCACAGCCCAGCTCCAGGTGGAGCTGTTGTTAGCTGTAGAGGGCAGTGTCACTGGCACTCATATGTGGGATCCGAACCGGGGCCACTGGCATCCCAAACCAGCTCTTAACCAATGTGTCACTCGGCCGGCCCTACAATTTATTTTTTATTGCTTTGTATTGTCTCTTTAAATGACTTAGCTCAAGAGAAGGCACACAGATAGTCACTGGGAGAAAATACATGGTTTCATCTTAAAGGTTGGTGAGGAGAATAAGGCATCAAATATGGAATTGAAATGTCTCTGTTATTATTTTTCAGTGCTCCTTTTCCCAAAATACTTACAGAAAGCTTTAGCAGATAGTTACAATTTGCTCGAGTCCTCTGTGAGTGGTGAAAGTGCCCAAAACGAAGTAAATTCTAAGATTCTCAAAATGACTTTGAATGTTCTACTTAAACATGAACATTAGGTACATAAAAATCCATTAATCGAAAAGTATGCCCTTTTTCACTAGTAAAACAGGAAGCTTCCCAAAAACATTTCATGCTCAAGCTCTTAGAATCTATTCCAGTAACAGAAAAAGTAACGACATTTCTTCGGAAGCCCTGAAGTAACTTCTGTGATGCTCTGTAATGTCTCGAGTGATATAGAAAAAGTGATTATCTAATCTCCAAAAAAAGTCAAGATCGAAGAGGCAGCAATTTAAAAGCACTTTAGTTTCTGTCAGACAGCTGAAAACTAGAGGTTTTGGCTTCTGTTTCAGTCCTCCTTTCCATCAACAGGAGAGAAATACTATACTAAAGTTTCATAGGAGGTAGAATGAACAGGAACGAAACTGGGTAGAACCAGATATGATTACAGCTGTGCTTTCATGAAACAAGCAAAAGACAGTGTAGATATTCATAAAGCTGGCAATTGCTCAAAAGTATTTATGTAAGACATTAACATGAGAAGAAAAAGCAAACTCAAATTTCACCAAACCTTTATGAGGAGTGTCATTTTTTAATGTGAATTAGAAAATTCGAAAAAGCTAATTAGGCTCAGTCTAAGCAGAGAGGGTAGGAGGATTGCTATTTGTTTTCTGTTGCTATCAAGAAGACTGACTTGAGAGACCACAGAACACGGAACCTCATAACCATCTCACAGTTCTCCAAGGAACTACCTCGTGTAAGGAAGTGAAAACTGAAGGAGTACAATGGGGATTTATTGAGGTTGATTGCTTCTAACCATGTCCTTTCAGCAACTTAATCTTATTTCATTTCATTTATCACTTTAATGTAATAAGGCTAGTGTTTTTCTTCTATATGTACTAAAGGTGATGAGGAAGGAATGGTAGATTATAGTAAGCTTAGTTTATCAGGAAAAACAAATCAATACTTGGTTATGCCTTACATCCAGAAATATAAAGTACTATATAACTGACTTAATATTTAAAAGGTCTTGCAAAGAAAAAGAAAAGGACATGTTATGCAATTTAAATATTATTCAGTAAAATATTATATCTGATATTTAATAAGCCTTAATTTTTTGAAATTTCCCTCCTATTTTTGGTTTACTTTTCTTTACTTTTCGCTAGGCCACACAAAAAATCAATTGAGATTAAACAGGAGTGAATAGAAATGATCACATCCCAGGCAAAAGGTGCCTGCCAGCCTATAAATCTACTATGCAGACCATCATTTCTTTTATTGTAGCAAACTATAAATAATATAAGATATACCATTTGGTAGACTACCATTTTTACACCAATTTGTGATTACAGAGAAATTGACCTACACCACACATAAAACATAGGCCACCATGTAGTCTTTCCTTAGCACACTTGCTGAATTCAACAGTAGGCTTTTCAAGGCAGATGACCAACCATTCATGAATATGTTTGGCCCAATTACCACAATTCTTAAAGGAATCCAAATATATTTCATATTGATGGCTAGAATCCTTCTAAATTTCTTACATGATTTATTATGGTAGAAATATGTCAAAGACTACGTTTCAAATGACTAAGATTCAAAATGATGCTTAAACCAAAAGCAGTGATAGGAGGATAGCACACTAATTCAGGATTCCTAGTGAAAGATTTTAAGTAGCATTTAATTTGGGACAGAAACTATCAAATACAAGAGGAAACAAACTTTTCAGGTATCTTGAAATATGCCAGGTGCCTATTTTTAAAATACATATGTAATTGCCTTAATAATAAAGGCCTAGTTAGGCATGGGGAAAAAAATGAAATAATCTCTTTGGAATAACAACCTAATTCTCATTACTATATACTATATCGAGGGGAACCCAAAACTTTTGGGCGTCATGGATGTATTTGTTATTTTGATTGTAGTGATCATATCTCGGGTATAATATATTTATGAAATTGTACACTTAAAATAGGTCAGTTTTATCTTCTGTCAGTTATACTTCTTTGAATAAAGCTTAAAAAAACAACAACCCAAAACCTGTGTGGCTGGAGCAAAATAACCAAGGGGAAAGTGGTTAAATAATCAGGGCCAAGACTAGCCAGATCTTGTTCATTGCTGGCCATGTTTGGTAATTATTTTGATTCTAATTTCAATGAAAAATCATTGGAGAGTTTCAGGTAGGGGCCTGATATGATTTGAGTGATGGAGGACACTAGAATCACAAATATGTGAAATCGAAGGAGAAACCCAGCTCCCTAAGTCCACGTGCACTTTAGGGCCCATGAGTTTCCTTAAAGTTTCTGAAGTATCTGCTAATTTGTGTATGTGCGTTTTTTAAAAATTAATTCCCACACTATTCATCAGCTTCTCAAAAAGTTCACTGACCAAATATTCTTAAAAACCTCTCATTTATTTGACCCACGTATTAGTTGAAGAACTGGAAACTTTGAGAAGTCAAACGATTTGTTCCAAAATCAGAGGTAGCAGGTTGATGAGGCCATAAGGGGTTTAGGATGCTGAGAACCATCTCTCCATTGGTGTCCCCCTGGCGTCCCTCCCACAATTGCTGATTCATGGAACAAAGTCATAAGGAACTGGCACACAGCATGCAAAGCCGAAGTCTGCTGAATCCTGACCTGCTCACCCACGTCAATAGGAGTGTTTGACAACAATATGGTGCATAACAGGTGATAAGCCAGTACAACTATTGGAAAATAGTTCTTTATAATTCCCTCATCAAACGTGTATAACTTTCTAAGTCACACAAGTTTTACTATTAAAATCACAAAAAAAAAAATACACCATAAATAATAATAAGGTATTCATCTTGGAATATCACTCTGAGCCTAACCTCAGCTATAGCCCAAAAGAATAATGTAGGGGCCGGCTGAGTGGCTCAGTTGGTAAAGAGCGTGAGCTCTGAGCAACAGGGTCACCGGTTTGATTCCCACATGGGCCAGTGAGCTGCGTCAGAGCTGAGCTGCCGCTGAGCTGGTGAGAGCACATGCTGTTAGTAGCAAGGTTGCCGGTTCGACTCCTGCATAGAATGGTGGGCTGCGCGCCACATCAGGCCCCCCCCACGCACACCCCCTTTGCAACTAAGATTGAACACGGCACCTTAAGCTGAGCAGCCCGCAAGCTGCCGAAGGGCAGCCGGATGGCTCAGTGAGCAATAAGGTTGCTGGTTCAACTCCCACATGGGATGGTGGACTATGCCCTCCCGCAGCCAGATTGAAAGCGGCGACTGGACTTGGAGCTGAGCTTGAGCCCTCCACAGCTAAGATTGAAGGACAACAACTTGACTTGGAGCTGATGGGTCCTGGAAAAACACAATGTTCCCCTTCCCCAATTCCCCAAAACTGTTCTCCACCCCAATTCCCCAATAAAAATAAATTTTTAAAAAAGAAGGGCCGGCCGAGTGGTGTATTGGTTAAGAGCTGGCTTGGGACACCAGCGGCCCGGTTCGGATCCCACATATGAGGGCCAGTGACACTGCCCTCTACAGCTAACAACAGCTCCACCTGGAGCTGGGCTGCTGTGAGTCTCCGGGACGGCATAGCTGCAGCCCCTGCTGCAGTGGGCTGCCATAGGCTACAGTGAGTGGCCAGCAGCCAGTGTGAGCGGCTGGCAATAGCCACGGTGAGCTGCCAAGAGCCACTGTGAGAGGCAATCCAGAGGCCGGCGATCGATCTGCCTCACCTGAGAAGAGCGCAGTGATGATACCAACATGGGCCAGTGAAGCAATGTCCTCCACAACTAGACTGAAGAACAAAAGGACAGCAACTTGTCTGTTCCCCTTCCCCAGTTCCCCAATGCTGTTCCCTTCCCCCAGTTCCCCAATAAAATTGAATAGAAAAATAAAAACATAAAAAAGTCTGTTCTGCAGTTAAAAAGAAGAAGAAGAAGAAGAAGAAGAAGAAGAAGAAGAAGAAGAAGAAGAAGAAGAAGAAGAAGAAGAAGAAGAAGAAGAAGAAGAAGAAGAAGAATTATTTAGAATTGGCATTTGAGAGCTGTGGTTTTCTTCCTGTAATGAAACAACAACTGAGTTCATGCTTGATCCTTCCCAACAGAGATATCAATTAGGTATAAGTGAAACTACTTAACCAGAAGGCCCTATAACAAAGTAGCTTTCACAAGGGAAGTTTCACACCATCCTTTAGAGACTCCAATGTAGGATAGGTCCTTTGCTCAGCAATCCAGGGGACAAACAGGATCACCTTGAATTCTTTCCTAGCTCTAGGGTTTGTTAAAATATCGGGCTACTCTGATAGCTTTAAAAGGCCTCAGGTTACTGAAATAACTCTGCCTTCCTTTGTTCAATCTTGAGCACTAAGAACATAGCTATAATACTAATGGGAGCCTAATGTACACATGATTTCTATGAAACCTCCCCGGCACCAGTATAAACTGGATGAAAACATATCTGAAAGCCACGCTTGTTGAAACCAAGGGGATAAAACACAAAGTATGCCTGATACTCGTAATCCATCCGTATTAGATATGTGAAGTCAGCTCTAGTAAAATAGCGGCCTTTCTGGGCTTTGGGTTTGAACTGAGGGGTGTTGGAACTTACCAAATAGGCTAATGTTTCCAATCGCACAGGCAGATCTCTCATGACATAATGAACAATTACAGCAATGGAGTATGCACAGACACAGTGCCTAACCAGATCTTAACAGGGGAAGTTCAGTGAGAAACCTGCCTTGAAAAGGAGCCTAGTGTACAGAGCCTGGGTGAGAGTGTGTGTGTGTGGGGGGGGGGGGTTAACACAGAATCAAAGTACAGCTGAGAGTTGTGTTACATACCTAATGAGGTGTGAAATCAGTATCTGATCTTCATCTATGTTTGAACTATGGGTCCACCCCACTGCAGCACTGCACCAACTCCAGATCACGCACTTTGGTCTTCTTATAAAACTGTGACCTGAAAAGGAAAGGAAGTATTATTGAATACCTTCGCCACGAATACAAACCAATTTCCCTAAGTAAAAGATTCATCATTAAAAACAAACAAGGGGCCGGCCGAGTGGCGTGGTGGTTAAGCTCTGGCTTGGGAACCCAGCAGCCTCGGTTCGGTCCCACATATGAGGGCCAGTGACACTGCCCTCAAAAACAAAACCACAAACAACACAAAACAGACATGTATGTAAAAACAAACAAAACCAGGGCCGGCCGAGTGGCACGGTGGTTGAGAGCTGGCTTGGGATGCCAGCGGCCCCAGTTCGGGTCCCACATGTGAGGGCCAGTGACACTGCCCTCAAAAAGAAAAAGAAAAAGAAAAACAAAACAAAGAAAACCGGTCTTTCCCGAGCTCTGTAAAAGAAACCCTTCCAGCCACTACACAGCCTTAGGAGCAATAAGCCTAAGGCTAAAGATGGTCTGGATTTTATCCTTGCAGACCCATTGTGATGTAATCAACTGTGACCGTTAAGTGACATCACACAGTAAGTTGCTGGGATTCAGGCTTGTGCCCAAAGATACAGCTCAGCCTATCTGCTTACTTTAGTTACAGGTCCCTGAGCTTAATGAAATACATAGCGTGTTAGCCCCACATCCATGGATACAGAAATGTTCTCCCACTCGTAACTCAGTGATTCCAATGAGGGATGAGTATCCTGGCACTAGGTGCCAAGCGACAGTTTGGGTTTTGTACAGCACTGGCACTCAAGTAGCTATGAACAGCTTACAAAACTGGCAGAGCCACTTAACATGCTATGCAGGGATCGATTTATACATATATTCCAAAAAGATCAGTTTTATAGAGGCATACATACTTAGTATGTGTGGCTAGAGCCTCAATTTATTCAAAGTGGCAAAGGCCTTGAACTATATCCTCATTATGTAAACCATCAAGGTAATTCTGGTCTTAAACCTGACCACTTCCATACTGCCAGAATACAATAATAATACAGCACCTCTTGCAACAAAACTGGCAGGGAAATGACGATTAGTCAGTGGCTAAAGATTTAACAGTAACATCAGTAAGAAGCACAGGATATTTCCCCTCACTGCAACTTTCATCCCCCAGATCTCCACAGGGCTCTCCCCGTCACTTCCTTCAGATCTTTATGTCACCTTCTCAGGGAGGCATTTGCTGCATAACCCACAAGAAAGCTCAAATCCCCATACACACCCCCACGCCCTGTTCCCTTTCCCTGCTTTGGTTTATCATTATCTATCATGATAACCGTGTCTTATTGATCTTATTTTTCAGTCTCTCCCACTAGAATATGAGCCCCATGTAAGCAGGGACTATTTCTTTTTTATCTCTTTCATGGCTGTATTTCCAGCATTAACAACAGTGTCTGGCACATATTTGGTAATCAGCAAATGATGAAAGTTACCCTTGCCACCAGTCCTAACATTCATTCCATTCCCAGAGGTGACCCTGTTAATTGTTTATTGTGTGTCTTTCAGAATTTTTTTCCACATATTTACAGTCTTATGGAAGGGCCCATTAAAAATAGATGTCATTCACTTTAATTAAGTTCCTGAATATTTCTAACGTACATTAAACATAAATCACCAGTTCTAGCTGAAGACACAACAAATTACAGCTCTGTAAATATAAGCATAATCAACTCTTATTTTCTCCCATTTTTCTCAAAAACATACTCAAACTAAGATTGCTTTATCAGTTTTGGTTGGCATAGTTGTTTTTGTGGCTCTCTTTAACCCTTTTACATGGGTCATTTTAAACAAAGCATGTAGAACAATATAACAAAAATCTATGTATCAACCAGCTTCAATAACAATCAATATTTTCCGAATTGTTTTTATTAGTATTTATGTTGCCATGTTTCAAAGCATACTCCAGATATCCTATGACTTCATGCATAAATAATTCCACAGAAGTTATTTCCTCCACATGGTCCACTGTACCATAAACGTTAACAAATGGGGCTTTTAAAAAAATCACCAGGACTTCCAGTAAAATGGCGGAATAGACAGACGCTGTGCTAACTGCCTCCCAGGATCACACCTAAATTACAAATAATTTATACAACATTCAACCCCGGAAGTCCCCGGAACACTAGATGAACAGAACCTCTAAATGAAGAACTTAAAGAGGAGGCCACGTGGAGTCTGGTAGGAGGGGCACAGACGAGAGAGCGCGAGCCCCATGAGGGAAGCCCGAGCTGTGGGGAGGCTTCTCCGGTTGGGGGAGAGACCCTCCGGCCCCACACCAAGCTCACCAGCCCAGAGTTCCTTTGTCGGGAAGAGGAGTTCTACGATAGCTGGCAGTAGAAATTAGTGAGGACTCTCTTTGCCCAGCTTGGTGAGGCTGAGAGCAGCTAGAGAACCAGTGGGCCCGGCACACGGGCTTGATCACCAGTGAGCACTCACCCGGTTCCTGGTAGAGGGAGTAGCTGTGTAAGCTGGGTCCAGGAGCCTGTGGGGAAGGACTGAACTGAGCACCTTTGGTGCGGAAGCTGGAGGTTTGGGGACTATCGTTCCCCTGGTGTGGAGCTTGCATGCGAGTGGTATACAGGAGGGCGCCATTTTGTCAGGGTTGGGCCCTCCCACAGAGGGTCAGGTCCAGGACCGCATTGGTCTGGTGGAATTGGTGCAGAAGTGCATGTGTACGCGCGCGTGCGGCCTTGGATTCCCACCCTCCGCCCACCTTGTACTGCGTAGCCAGGGAAATGCTGGGCGGGTTCCCTCCTGCTCCAACAGGCTGGTCACTGAGGCGCGGGAGTGTGCAAGCCGCCTCCGGTCCCCGCTCTCCACATTGTGCATGCAGAGTTGCCGGGCTGGCGATTGGTTGTTGGGCTGCTCGGCCTGATCTGCGAGCGGCTGATTGGGACAGGCTGAGACTGGGAGTTCTCCTGGGAGTGTTGGGCTGTGAGCTGTGAGCCTGCGTGATCCAGCCAGGGCTCTCCTGGTGATCTATCTAATACATCAAATGGAACTAAATGAAACAGAGGGACCCAAACTTTCAGAGACACAGTTTAGAACACTGACGATAAGAATGTTTAACAAACTCAGTGAGAACATAAGGAAGGATAAAGAAATCATAAAAAACCAGTTAGAACTAAAGAATACAATAACTGAAATGAAGAACACACTCAACGGAATCACCAATAGAGTAGATGAAGCAGAGAATTGGATCAGCGATTTGGAAGACAAAATAGCAGACATCACCCAGCTGGAACAACAAAAAGACAAGAGAATAAAAAACAATGAAAATAGTTTAAGAGCCCTATGGGACAACATGAAGTACAACAATAAACACATCATAGGAATACCAGAAGGAGAAGAGAAGAAGAAGCAAGGGGTTGAGAATGTATTTGAAAAAATAATGACTGAAAACTTCCCTACCATGGTGAAGGAAATTGACATACATGCCCAGGAAGTGCAGAGGGTTCCAAACAAGCTGAACCCAAACAGGTCCACACCAAGACACATCATAGTTAAAATGGCAAAGGTTAAAGACAGAGACAGAATCCTGGAGGCAGCAAGAGAAAGACAGCAGGTTACATACAAAGGAATTCCTGTTAGACTAATAGCTGACTTGTCTACTGAAACTCTGCAGGCCAGAAGGGAGTGGCAGGAGATCTTCAAAGTGACACAAAATAAAGGCCTACAACCAAGATTGTTCTACCCATCACAGCTATCACTTAAAATTGAAGGAGAAATAAAGAGCTTCTCAGAAAAGAGTAAGCTTAAGGAATTCATTACCACCAAGCCAGCATTGCAAGAAATGTTAAAAGGGCTTTTTTAAACAAAAGAAAGAGGTAAACAAGCTAACCCAGGAAGACCAGGAATACAAATAACAAAATGGCAATACATATGCACCTATCAATAATCCTTTTAAATGTGAGTGGGCTAAATGCTCCAATCAAAAGAAGGAGAGTGGCTGAGTGGATAAGAAAATAGGACCCACAAGGGCTGGCCGAGTGGTGTGGTGGTAAAGCGCTGGCTTAGGAAGCCAGCGGCTCCGGTTCAGTCCCACATATGAGGGCCAGTGACACTGGCCTCAAAAAAACAAAAAACAAAAAACAAAAAAAAAGAAAATAGGACCCTTGTATATGCTGTTTACAGATGTAATATGATATTTCATGCATATGGAAATGAGATTAAAAAGCTGGATTAGCAATACTTATTTCGGACAAAATAGACTTTAAAATGAAGACTACAATAAAAGACAAAGAAGGGCACTATAACCCTAATAAACATCTATGCACCCAACATAGGAGCTCCTAATTATATATAACAGATTTTGACAGAAATAAAGACGGAGATCAACAGTAACACTGTCGTAGTAGGGGACGTCAACACCCCGTTGTCACCAATGCACATATCCTCTAGACAGAAAATCAACATGGAAAGAGTGGCCTTAAATGACACTTTAGACTAGCTGGACTTTGTCGATATTTTTAGAGCACTTCACCCTGAATCAACAGAATATACATTGTTCTCAAGTGCACACAGGACATTTTCCAAGATAGACCACATGCTAGGCCACAAAACAAATTCAGTAAATTTAAGAAGATAGAAATCATATCAAGCAGATATAAAGGAAAAAATGATGGTTCCTGGCTAGGAGTGGGTGGGGATAAGGGAGAGGGGGAAGGTTTTGGACAGGTATGTCCAAAGGTTTTGGAAGGTATGTGGGTGACTACAATGTTGCCACAGGGATATGGGGGGGGGGGGAATTCTGTGAATGTAACTGATAATGTTGTGAAGAGACTATGTTAAGTGAAATATGTTATGTTAAGTGAAATAAGTCAGTCGGAGAAAGACAAATACCATATGATCTTACTTATGTGTGGAATCTGAAAAACTGAATGAACGAGCAAAGTAAACAGAAACAAACTCATAGATATAGAGGAAAAACTGAGGGTTGCTAGTTGGGAGGGGGGTGGGGAGAAGGGAGAAGGGGAAGGGAACAGACAGCATAAATAGGCAACTACAATACTGCCACAGGGATAGGAAACACAGTTCGGGGAATATAATAATGTTGTAAAAATTTTGTGGGGTGTCAGATGATCACTTGTCTTGTTAGGGAGACCACTTCATGGATGGAGTAGAGGCTTGATTACTGCACTGTACACCTGAAGCTGATGTTATATAATGTTGTGTGCCAACTGTAATTGTATATATGGATAGTCATGGGATGTGGAGTATACTGTGGAAGAGAGTCAAAGGAATTTTAATAGATATGCATGATATGGGGGGGAGTGGGGTAGCTAAATGGGGGAGGGGGTTGTCACTTTGAGGGGTAAAAAGTATAACTGTTGCACTGTATTGTACACCTGAAACTAATTTTAAAAAATGTTTATTTCACAATAAAAGAATTTTTTTTTAAATCACCAAAATACCATCATTACTGCTAACAAAAATCACAATTATTCCCTAACGCCACATGAAAACATCCATGTCCAATGAAACTGTTTCACCTGTAGATGTCTCTTAAATTTGCTCTGTTCTTATTAGGATCCAAATAAGTGCCATACAATGAATTGGCTGAAATATGGCTTCATCCCCCACTTTGTTTTTTTCAGGGTAGTGTCACTGGCCCTCACATGTGGGACCCGAACCGGGGCCGCTGGCTTCCTAAGCCAGCGCTTAACCACCGCGCCACTCGGCTGGCCTGGCTTCATCTCCTTTTAATCTATAACAGCTCCTCCTCTTTTTTCTTTGCAATGCCTTTGATGAAAAGATTGATTGTTGGTCCCATAGAACTACTGGCATTCTGGATGACTCTGTATGCATCTTTGTGCTGGCCATGTTCCATTAGAAACAGAAGGTCCTGTAGTGAGATCTATGGACTTGGGCAAATTCAGGCTCAAATACGTTAACAAGAACATGTCACAGTTGATGCTTTGCATGCCTATTATTACATGATATCAGAATACACACGGTATCTGTTGCTTACATTTTTGGTGATGTAAAGATCGATCAGTTGGTTGCAGTATTCTTATCTTGATTCTCCCACACTGTAAAATTTCCCATTTGTCTTTTACCTAAATTTTGTTAGATTCTCGTGCTGGTTTACATTTTTATTATTGATATGCTATTTGCATACCATATAATTCACCATATTAAAGTGTACAGTCACTGTTTTTTATTCAGAAAATTGCAGGCCCATCACGACAATAAATTTTAGGACATTTTCATCACCCCAAAAAGACAGTCCATACTTGTTATCAGTCATTCCCCATTCTTCTGATGGGATTGATAGCCCACAGGAATGGTATAAAGACACTTCAGGGCCGGCCGGGTGGCGCGTGGTTAAGCGCTGGCTTCCGGTTCGGGTCCCACATATGAGGGCCAGGGACACTGCCCTTGACAAACCAAAACCAAAACCAAAGACACTTCAAAGTGAAAACCTCTGAGCTACAACAGAGGCAGAAATAAGTCTTTTCTGAACTTCCCTTACCGGACTAAAGCGTAGAGCTTTCCAAAAGACATCTGCCACTCTCCAAATCTGGGAGGTCTCTAATCGGGAGTCTTGATCTTGGACATTAGAACATTCCAAAAGATTGTAAACAGACCTCAATCAGATCCTTCCATCCTTTGAAGTCCTAACCCACCAATTCCCTTGTGAAGTTGGTATATAAACCCCTACCTCTAGCTGTTTAGGGAGCCCCTTCATCTGAAAGCTCCCATATAGTAAATATACTTTTCTCCTGTTAATTTACTGTTAATTAATTTGCAGCCCCCTAGCCACTTGAACCTGAGATGGTAGAAGAAACGTTTTCTTCCCAGCATACCCCTCTCACTAGCCCCTGGCAACCACTTAATTGACTTTCTCTCTGTGTAGATTTGCCTGCTCTAGACATTTCAGTCGAATAAAATCTTACAATGTGTGTTCTTTGGTGCCTGGCTTTTTTCATGTACCATGTTTTCAAGGTTCATCCATGTCTTGGCATGTATCAGTACTTTATTATAGCTAAATAAAAGTCCATGACATGGCTACAGCACATTCTGTTTATACACTCATCACTTGATGGTGTTTGGGTTGTTTCCTCTTTGAGCTTTATGAATAACGCTGCCATAAACATTCACGTACAAGTTTTTGTTTGAATGTCTGATTTCAGTTCTCTGGGCTATATGCCTAGGAGTGGAATTGCTGATCATGTTGTCACCCTATGGTTAATGTTTCGTGAAAGTGCCAAACTGTTTTCCATGTGGTCCGCACCAGATAATATTCTCACCAGCAGCACATAAGGGTTCTGATTTCTCTACAGCTTTATCACACTTGCTACATTCCATTTTTTATATTAGCTGTCCTGTGATTTTGATTTCCCAGTGGCTATTGATGTTAAGCATCTTTTTTGCGTGCTTATTGGCCATTTGCAAGGAGAGAGCAATGGATTTCCAGCATGTGTGTGAATCCGTTCTGTGGCACCCTGCTTCACAATGGCAGAGCCAGTTAGATCTCGGTTTCCCGGCACAATGTGTAGTTATTGAAGCTGTGTGTCTGTCCAGGGAATGGGGACAGAAAAAAGGCTTTGATCTCTTTGGATCTCTGCGTGGGGAAATGGCCACTACTCCCTAAAGTGAAGGACGGACAAGAAACACAGGGAGGAATCGAGGGGGGCTGCTGAGATCCAGAGCCCAGGGATTGGTCAGGTGATTCCACCTGGGGAGAAGGTAGAAGCTCTGTTTCCCCTCTCTACAAGGCACGGAAGTTGTGACCGAACATTAAGCTCTCCCTTCACCCCCTGGGAGTTGAAGGCAGCTGATTTTTTGTGAGATTTCCGGTGTTGACCTGAAATGCAAAAGGGCAGCTGCCTGGCCAGGACAAAACACCTCAGGGTCCTCATTGTCATCCTCCCTCCTGCCCTGGAAAGTCCCACCCACCTCTGTCCAAATAGCAAGGGAATGGGGTGAGAAAGGGGGCTGTGCATCAAGCCTGAGCCCAAGAATGGAAGCAGCTGGACTGCCGCTGGGCTGGGTAAACCTGAGCCTGTGCAAGTCCTTTGAGGGGAGTGGAAGGCAGGCAGGAAATTCTGAAGAGTTAGGGACGCTCAGCAGGCCAGTTGACAGCTGGGCCCATAAAATTCTTTTAAAAGTGTTTCTTTTAAGGGTGGTTGCACCTGGGAGTGGATCCGGGCAGGGGTGATTTCAGTTCTCCCTTGAATCACTTCTGTTTTCGTGAAGATAGTTTTTCTTAAAAAAAAAAAAAATCAACGAAGGATTCCATTTGTCTATGGAATTGAAGAGTCAACAAACATATCTTCACAGTCAATTGCTTATTAACCAAATAGACGAGGTTACCTATGGGCCTAGGGAGCTCCTTAGACTATTGTTTTCAAAGATCTTTATTTGCACCTCTCTCCCTCTCCCCCGCCCCCTTCCCCGCCCTCGCGGGCTTTCTCTGTTGTTATACGCCCCAAATTAACACCGCTCATCCCTGAGTGGCGGCATCCCCTGTTATCTTCTCTGGACTGCACGTCTCCCTTATGTGAACATGATTTGGCAAGAGGAGCGTGTTCCTTTTTTCAATAGGGAGGAAGAAATTAATCAAGGCACCGGTCTGGCAGGAGAAACCTGCAAGTCGCTGTGACTCCTTCGGACCCAGCACATTCCCACCCACCTAGGTGGTGTGCACGTCACCTGCGGCAGCCCCAGGAAGAGGAAGGAAGAAGGGACGCTGGCTCCCTCGCAGGTCCTTGGCAAAGAGCGGGAGGTGACGGGGCCCAGGGAGTGCCTCCTCTTGGGAATTTACCTCTCACTTGAGGAGGGAACAATGAATTTTTAATAACCTCAGGCACACGAATGATGCAAGCTTGTCACATCGTTTGAAAGCATTACTTGTTTAAACTTCTAGTTTCGCTACTGTTGAGCGGTACATTTTCCGTTTTATTGCTCCATCACATTTACCGTTTGCCCTCTTGCTGGCAGGGACCCTATACGGGGAACAAATTGGTTTTGACTGCTGAGCAAATGGCAGCGGACAGATTTCCCGTCTGACTTTCCCAAGCCCACCTCTCCCCACCCCTTCTGGCGCCTGGAACCTTCTGAGGAGGTCCCACCCTCCCCTGGGCGGAGCCAACACGGCAGAACGGGGATTGCCCCTGCTCCCGGTAGTACCTGCGGTTCCCGCCCCCAAGAAAGGGGAGGAGACGCCCACGTGGGGGGACGGGTGGCGGTCGCCGCCTTAGGGCAGCGCTGGAGCCGGGGGCGCAGTTGGGTCCCGCCGGCCCCTGTGCGAAGAGCGCCGCGGACCGGGTCTTTCTCTCCCGCGCAGCCTTAGCCAGGTGAGTCCCCTCCGCCTTCCTTGCTTTGCCTTTCCTGGGCTTTCCGTGACTCTAGGGGACGCGAGGCTGGCCTCTGGATTTGGGCGGGACCTTACGGTCCTACAGCTACGAGTGGGCAGTCCGTGCCCCGCTTGCGACCTGGGCCAGTGGTGGTTGCAGCCTGGCTAGGGGCGGGGCCGGGCCGGGGTCTGGCGTTTCAGCGAGGCTGGCGGAGTTCTGGGCCCTGGCGCTTGTAGGGAGAGCCTCCAGATAGAGCCCCTCGGACCTCCCCGCGTCGTGGGCTTGGAAGCGGTTCCCTGTGGCCGGAGTGCGCGGCGAGTGGGAGGAGCGTGTGGGCCAGCGCATCCCTTCTCCCCCTTTGTCCCATTTACGGGTCTGCCCAGAGGGTCTGCCTGGTCAGTTTGGATGGAGTGCGCTGCCCACAGGGCGTGGGCTCCCCGGAATGTATCCCTAGAGAAGGAGCATTTCCTTTAATAGATTTTTGAATTAAAATATTATAGCTCCATTTCCTCGCATGCATTTAACCACATGGAAGAACAAGCCCCCAAATCTTAAGGGGCTCTCCCCAAGTGATGGGAATACTGGTGGGCCACGTTTTCATCTATTTATGGTTCTGTGCAATAAGTGGATCTGAAACCAGGATGATTATTAATGAAAGAAACGATGAAGTAATTTCAGGTTATCAAAGATAGTAAAAGATGGCGGTAATAATACAAAAATATGTATAAGGTGACCCAATTAGGTGTACACAAAAAAAGTCCAGAAGGAAAGAAAACAGTTATGGTATTTTTTGAAGACGTTGTTACGGGCTTGTGTGTGTGTGTGCGCGCGCGCGCTTGTTTCTTGTTACTGATAGTGAGGCAGAAGACAAGCTTTATTTCCAAAAATTTAAAACTCAACTTGTGCAGAGGAGATTTGATGGCATGAGAGGGCAATTGAGGTATAAGGGTCAAGGATTTTCATATAAAGGACTCCAATTTGTTTGCAGTGAGAGTGTAACTATTTCATGGGTAAAGGGGTTTTGGGGCCACTGGAGACAAGCCAGACCTAAGAGAGGTCAGGAAATGGCAGGTAATACAGGCCCCTCAGATGAGCAGCTTTGGGTTGGGAACTCATAATATGTAAGAAATTATACAGTAATGTAGTTTTTGTTTGTATTTCCCTTATATGGGTGGCTGGGGAATCTTGTTGTATATTTAAGAGCCTTTTGTGTTTCTTTTTCTGTGAATCGTTAATATCTTTTTTATTGGGTTGCTACTGTTTCTCTTAAATGATATCTAGAAGCTTGCTCTCTTTATATTAGGAAGACTAGTGATGTGGATGGAAAATATTTTTTCCCGTTTAGCATTGCTTTTCTAACTCTGATTATGTGTATTTAACATGGTGAGTTTTATGTGTTCATATTTATCCTTTTTTTTTTTTGAGGGCAGTGTCACTGGGCCCTCATATGTGGGACCCGATCCGGGGCCGTTGGCTTCCCAAGGCAGCGCTTAACCACCGCGCCACTCGGCCGGCCCCATATTTATCCATTTTTAATGAATTTTTGAGTCAAATATACAAAAGATTTCCTGCTCCGTGGTTATAAAGGAATCTGCCAAGTATTTCTTCTAGTAATTGTATGGTTCTGTTCATTGTACATTTAATTCTTCGATCCATGTAGAGTTCATCCTGGTTAATTGTGAGAGGTAAAGAACTAAGAACCTATTGTAGATGGCTACCCCTCTGTCCCAAGGCCATCTTTACTCTCACTGATTTGGGAGGCTGCCACATTTTATACTAAATTCTTGTATGTCGTCAGGTCTATTGTTGGACTTTGTGTTCTACTATACATCAATATTTTCACATGTCGTGAGTAAGACTGGTTCTCTCACAACATGGCTATTTATTGCCATAAGTCACCTGGATATTCCTGCCTGTTTGTTTCCTCTGTATGAAGAATGGAAAATAACAAAGCCTTCAAAAGCCTTTTGGAATTTCCATGGGATTAGAATGGATGGATTAATTAACTGATGAAGAATTGATATGTTATGAGGTTAAGTCTCTTTATTCAAGAATATAGCACATCTTTACTCTTGTTGAAGTCTACTTGTCCTTCAGGAATTTAAAAGATATCCTCATGTAGATTTTCATATGATTTTTATTTTATTTATTTATTTATTTATTTATTTATTTATTTATTTTGAGGGCAGTGTTACTGGCGCTCATATGTGGGACCGAACCGGGGCCGCTGGCTTCCTGCCAGCGCTTAATCACCGCGCCACTTGGCCGGCCCTCAGTGGTATATTTTCCATGGTATTGAGTTGTTGGAAAAGTCATGATGTATTTTTTCTATGTTTTCCATTGCAAAAATGTGTCATGACTTTTCCAACAACCCAATATAATCAACCCATCGAAAGGTTAAAACATTTTGAAGCGGGCCGGCCGAGTGGCGCGGTGTTTAAGCGCTGGCTTTGGGAAGCCAGCGGCCCCGGTTCGGTCCCACATATGAGGGCCAGTGACACTGCCCTCAAAAAAAAAACAAAAAACATTTTGAAGCATACCTGTCTGTGTGTTGGATTTTTTTTTAAGTTTTTTTTTTTTTTAATTGGAGAACTGGGGGAGGGGAACAGTGTTGGGGAATTGGGGAAGGGGACCGGCCAAGTTGTTGTTCTTCAGTCTTTGTTGTCGAGGGTGCCACTCGCCACCAGGCTTCCTGTCGGCAGCTAGTGGCCTCTAAGCTTAAGGTGCTGTGTTCAATCTTAGTTGCGGGTGGGCATAGCCACCATCCCATGCGGGAGTCGAACCAGGAGCCTTGTTGTTAAGAGCGCACGCTCTATCCTCTGAGCCATCCGGGCAGCAGCTCAGCTCAAGGTGCCAAGTTCAATCTTTAGTTTCAGGTGGGCATAGCCCACCATTGAACAGGCAATCTTGTTGTTACACCAGCTGAACCATCCTGCCACCTGTTGGCAGCTCGGCAGCAGCTCAGCTCAGTCTGGGCATCGAACTGCTGTTGCTCAGAGCTCAGCTCACACTCTTGAGCGAGCTCTTAACCAACTGAGCCACTCGGCCGGCCCCTGTGTGTTGGATTTTTGAGCACTGGGTCGATAAAAAGAAGTTATAAGTCGGTGTCTGGGAAATGTTTTCCTTTTATGTGCACCGTTGCAAACATAGTTTAAATGTCACTACTGTGTTGTTGTTTTTTTAAGATTTTATTGGGGAATTGGGGGAGGGGAACAGCTTTGGGGAATCGGGGAAGGGGAACAGACAAGCTGTGGTCCTTTTTTCTTCTTCAGTCTAGTTGTGGAGGATGTCTCTTCACCGTCCCATGTTGGTATTATCATTGTGCTCTTCCCAGGTGAGGCAGACTGGTCGCCGGCCTCTGGACGGCCGCTCACGGCGGCTCTTGGCAGCTCACGCCGGCTGCCGGCCACTCTCTGTAGCCTGTGGCAGCCCACTGCAGCAGGGGCTGCAGCCCACACCTTTGCTGGCCATCTTAGCTATAGAGGCAACCAGCTATAGAGGCAACCTGGTGCAGCTGTTGTTCACCACCTTAGCTATAGAGGGCACTGTCACTGGCCCTTGTATGCCCAACCGGGGCCCCGCTGCTCAGAGCTGGGGTCCCAAGCCAGCTCTAAACCAACGCGCCACTTGGCCAGCTCTGTGTTTTGTTTTTTTAATGCCTCTTTGGAAGGGTAGTGAAACCCTTGAATTTCCCATTTTTTACAAACTTCTAAGATTCTAAACATTTTGAAAGTTAATATTAAGTGGGAAAATGCTGCCTGAGACCTCAGTTATTATGCCAGCGACTAGGTCCTGATCTACACAAACACACGGTCGTTCCTACCTATGGCTATGGGCCAGGTGGCTGAATGTGCCCTTTTGACCAAAGCTAACACTGGGACATGATGTCGGTAGAGAACATAAACCACCTGTTTGAGTTCCCAGGTGTCTTTCCAAACAGGAGGAACTTGATGTCAACTGGAAGGCAGGGAAGTAGAAGCTCAATTGACTATTATGGATAAGAAGTTTGGACAACAGACATTGATGCAGTGACTCCAGAAGATGATGAATATCTCAGTGAAAGGCTATAGACACACTTACTAATATATAAGATGGCCTTAAGAAACTGGAGTTTATAATCCAGACATTAAAGATGATTAAAAGAAAAGACATCATAATACATTAGCATTGCCGTTCCTTTCTAACATCTCTGTTGAAACAAGAGGGTACCAAATGCTGGTCATTTCCTTCTTGAAAGTCTTCCATTGATATTATTGGCTTTTTTACCACTGACCTTTCACTGGTAATTAAAATTAAAAAATACATACATAAAATGTTTTTCTTTTTTCTTTCTTTCTTTTTTTTTTTTAAGAAGAGGATAGGTCTAACATTGCCTAAAGGGTAGGACTTTTTAAAGTTGTTTGGAGTTATTTATATTTAATTAATGGTCCTGTGTTAAAAGTGAAAAAAAAGTGAAACTCCCCAATGCTAGTTCCCTTTTGTGTCCCTTGTAGGAAGCCAAACCCTCCCACCTAAGCCCTCTGCTAAACCTTCAGTCTGGCCTCTCAGTGACTCTTGAGCAGGCCCCTTGAGAAGAGGTGGCTTGAACTCTGTGCCCACCCTCCGTATGTTTCCCTGAGGTCTCATGCAAACCTTAAGTGCTAAAGATGTAGCCACACATAAGTTCAGGTCCATTGCTATGTGCCTGGATGAGGAGCTGCTGCTTTTAGGTCATCAAGGCAGGCTAAGACGACCCACCAGGGACTAGGCTTTGCTGCATGCAGCCCTAGAAGTGGGAGTTCTCCCCCATAAGTAGCCAAGATGGTGAGCCGCCATGTTGGAGCGAGGTTAGACATGGGTTGGTGTTTTATTTTTTCTTCAGCAGAAGGTGGAGGGAGTGGCCTGGGGTGGGGGTGGGCGGCCAGGTTGGCATTTCTGGTGCAATACTGCCATCAAAAGGAACTCTTTCGCCAGTGGCATGAGCCCTGCACTGTCACTTCTGGGGAAGGAGCCACATGGGAATAAAGTCAGGGGAACAGGCAGGACAAGGGACAGGCTCTTCCCTCTACTCTCTCCTCCCCAAGGTCCAAAGGTGTGCCAGCCTTGGGGGATGCTTGGGCCAAGGTCTGGTCAGGCCGTTTTGGCTACAGAGTCAGGCACTGGGACAAGGCCCCAGGCCAAGGCGCCTGACAGGTGGGACCCTGGTGGCCGCCATGTCTGAGGCGCACTGGCGGAAGCTGCTCTCCTGGATTGAGCCCCCAGCTAGAGGTTGTGGGTATTTGGCTGCATGCCCTTTTCTCTCACAAGAGCAGGTTCTTCCTGGGTGGACCCAGGGCCCTGGAAGCCTCTCTTGGCCACGGTGCAGTCCAGCCAAAGAATGTGAGGGACCTTCACGTAAGGGACTGCGCTCTGTTTATAGTGGAGTTATACCAATCTGGGGGATAAAGGGCACAAAGGCACAAAGTTATTGGCCCCACACTGTGTGTAAAAACAACCGCCTGTGTGATGACATTTGGCTCTGCATGTGTAGGACAGATCCTTGCATGAAAAGAGCAAGTGATGACTTGGGACCACTTAAGATGAGCCAGACCCAAGACAGGGCAAGAAAGAGCAAGGAAGCAGGTAGTACAGGTCCCTCAGAGGGGCAAGTCATGATATGTAAGAAATTGTACAACAGTGCAATTTTTGTTTAGATTTTCCTTATTATGAGTGAGTGGGGAATCTTGTATGTTTAGGGTCCTTTTGTGTTTCTTTTTCTCAGTGGACTGTTCGTATTCATGTTTTCTTTGATAGGTTTTGAGTCAAAGATAGAAAGGCTTTCGCTCCTCCAGGATTATAAAGGAATCAGCCCGTGTTTTCTTTGAGAGTAGTTGGATGATATTTTTTATTGTATGTTTAATTCCTGTAGTTTATCCTGGTTTCTTGTGTAAAGTGTGGGACTGAGAACCTTTTCTAGATGACTACCCCTTTGTCCCAAGTTTGTCTTTACCCCCACTGTTTTGGGAGGCCATGTTGTTGTTGGTATACTAAATTTTTCTTGTTTTTTTTTTAAAAGATTTTATTGGGGAATTGGGGGAGGGGAACAGTGTTGGGGAACCAGGGAAGGGGAACAGACAAGTTGCTGTCTTTTTGTTCTTCAGTCTAGTTGCGGAGGACATTGCTTCACTGGCCCATGTTGGTATCGTCATTGCGCTCTTCCCGGATGAGACAGACTGGTCGCCAGCCTCTGGATGGTCGCTCACCGCGGCTATTGGCAGCTCACCATGGCTATTGCCAGCCGCTCACACTGGCTGCCAGCCACTCACTGTAGCCTATGGCAGCCCACTGCAGCAGGGGCTGCAGCCCACACCATCGCCCGTGCTCGCATAGCCCAGCTCCAGGTGGAGCTGTTGTTAGCTGTAGAGGGCAGTGTCACTGGCCCTCATATGTGGGATCCGAACTGGGCCGCTGGCATCCCAAAACCAGTTCTTAACCAATGCG